>CM057349.1:288723091-298723091 GCA_030015575.1 Agapanthus africanus
CTAGGAGTAAAAATCACATCGGGAGTTTCTAAAGAAACTGAAACTTTCCAGGCATGCGCATACCTTCTGGAGTGTGGTGACGTGAGTGGATTCCGTCACGTTATCATGCGATGATAGTTGTATCCCGATTCCAACTGATGAGTTGGTTTACTCCTCGGGTGATCCCGACTAATTCTTCTTTCTGGTTTGGGGAAGAATTTGACGTTACAGTGGGAGGTTTCCAGATTAGATAAAGTGATAACCATTCTGATCTAGGTTAGAGTGCACGCTGAGTGTTTCTTTTCTCTCTCTCTTTGGCAGCGACCATTGACCCGACCCTAGACTATGACTCAGTGACCAAGTTAACCGAACCTTCTTATAAGACTGGCTTTTGGATTGTCAGAGTTGCAGACCTCATTGCCACTCCTACTTTTACCCTTTTCTCCAGAACACCCCGTATTACTACGAACGTCCACTTCCATTGGACAAAACCATCGTATGGTTATATACGAACTCGAAGGACTTTATTCGAGGATGGTTTCGGTTCTGGAGAAACGAATAGGACTATTCAGTTATCTTTTCCTTTTACCTTCTCTCAGGTTGCGAGTACTCCTTGGTTTAGGAGATAGTACACCTATTACGCAAATTGGATAGTCTTCTTCCAAACCCTAGGCTGGTGCCGAACGGTAGGGAATGAAGAAAACCAGTTAGCCTAAACGGTGTACAAAAGGTATTAAGTTAAGACAAAGAAAGGGATTAGTAAGAGGGCAAAGTAAATTGCGACTGCTATTCACGACCAAACCAAGTTTTTCTTCGCTAATCCTAAATCACCTTTGTATTTCTCCAGGACACTCCGTATCACTACGAAGATCCCAAGTTTATTGGATAATCCATCGTATGGTTATATACGAACTCGAAAGGAACTTGTTCCAGTTCGGGGATGGATCCTGGTTCAGGAGAAATAGGAATATGGTTTATTCGGTTGTCTTTTATCTTCACCTTCTCTCGCATTGCGAGTGTTCCTAGGATTAGGACAGTACACCCATTATGCTTATTGGATAGTCTTCTTCCAAACTATAGGCTGGTGCCGAACGGTAGGGAACGAAGAAAACCTTTTGGCCTAAAGGGGTGTGCAGAAGGTAATGACTAAAGACATATAAAGGGATTTGGAGAGATGGCAAAGAATTATACGGTTACAGTTCTGAATCTGGATAATGGAAGAGGCATTACTAGGAATACCGGGATACCCCCATCGAAACATTTCAATATTTCAGTTTCACTGTGTACTGTTAAAAGAAAACAGACTTCCCAATTAGACACTTGCTCCAGGGTATGTATTTATCAGGTTTGATTCTCACATCTGTATGGTTTTACAGATGATGAGTGGGAGTAAGTTATTGGGAATTAGGTGATCATCCTCATTATATCGGGATTAGTTGTAATTGGTGATATTTGAGGAAATCACCTGGGTTGTTTGCCGGACGGCAAATATTTGGTTTTGAATATCCGTTGTTATGCACCAATTTCAAATTGATATATCTGTACGTCTATTTTTATAGAGTGAGATATACCATTTTAAAATTATGTCTGTGACATTTACCTATACCAGTGGATGGTTAGGTAAGGAGCATTGAACAGCGGTGTAATTCTTCATAACCATAGTACAGTTTTCGACCTATAACACACAGGGAATGAGTTATTACACTCAGGGGACTTATACAGAGTATTGTATGTTGTCCAGTGTCCATTAGGAAAGAGGGGTTGGTCCTCGTACTATATTCTGTTTACTTTTAACTTCTCTAGTTCTTAGACATGTGTTTCGTAGAAACACAGGGTCTGAGTTTTGAGGAGTTATTGGTATAAGAATAGAGTAGAGAACCAGGTTTTGCAAGTATCGGGATTCTTCAAGGTGATCGAAGATTTAGATACTTGTGTATGGTATTCAGTTGATAGTAATGAGAACTTGCTTCTCTTTCAGGTTACTCATAATTGGAAGCATTCCTAAGTTGAGTAACGCTGATCGGCCTCTTTCCATTTAGTTGACATGCACTGCTGACAGCTGCATGATTTGAATCTGGTTCAATTAAATCAGTGCCTCTGTTTCTATATTGGATATAGAATAGTTCATATCTTAACGATGTTAAGGTACGGGGAGTTGTCCGGCTTATGCTTAAAACCAGACTCCGGATAACTCAGGGCACGTTTCTGTAATGGCTGTTTGTGGGTTGACCCAGGCAATGACGAGGGTTGACTTTCTACCATCTGGAAGGTCAATAGTTGATATTGTCCTTGACTCGCCACATTTTTAAAAGAAATGGAATTTTTCAGAAAAACAGTAGTGGGAGTATAGTAGAACTGGAAGTGATTCCAGAACCGCAAACGATTACTGAAGATTTGATAAGAACCTAAAGATTCAATCTGTTTTGACATTCCATTGCCACTCCGCAGATAAAGTGGGTAACCTCAGGCACCCGAGAGGTACTTCGGTATGCTCAGGGACGGTGGCAGGGAGGTTCTTGTTTACCCAGACTTGCCATTGCTGTTGTTCCAGACTGTGAGACCCGGCAGGAGGATGAGTATAGCGTCATTCTAAACTAGCTTTAGAAGTGTACGTCTATATGACTCTGCCAGAGGGTTGTCGTAGTCAGTAGGAGCGATGGAAGCACAGTGGGAAAGAGGCTTATGTCTATTTATAGACTTAAGCAGATATAGCGGGGATAGATCATCTATTTCTGATGTGACAGTCATAGGTTTGACTTCATCAGAATAGGGGATGGATCTGTTAAGAAGGTAGTAGGGTGTGATGTCCTGGTATTAGGATGACATACACAGAGTAGGAAGTGATATTCCTATACTACGATCGGTTATTCTTTGGTCGTCACACAGTGATTTCTCCACATAGGACTTGGATATTATATCAGACATTCTGGTTACTAGATCTATGGTTTTAGATCTAGATTTGGGTGGTTTCCCAATTTGGGTACTTTGACAGCATTCTATGATTATTTAGAATGGACGACTCCTGGCACGGTAGTGTACCTGCAGGTGATGGAGTCACCCTCTCTAAAGGTGTCTTACAGACTAAAGAGGAGAGGGATACGCGTGATTGGCAGATCACTTGCTTAGGCAATTGAGTCAATCATGAGATGTCAAGTACCACACCAGATGTTGTTCTTGCAGTAGATGCCATAAGTTGATATTAATCCAATCCTGGAGAAACAATCGAAGCAGCTTTAGAACATAAGTGAATGTTCTAGGGATTTGATAACGGCAGCCTCCTTTAGGAGACAGTTATCATTCCAGGCTTCCAAGGTGACCTGGATGGCAGAGTGGCTGTCAGAGTTATAATTTTCCCTCTGATGAAGGGCAGTATTTTGGACAGGTGGTCCAGGTGGATACTGAAGGAAAGGCATGGCGCAGGATACTGATTAAGTTCAGTTGACGATACAGTCTAAGAAGTTTGGATTTGGAGTTCATTTATGAGCTAGGTCCCATCAGATATCCAGACACATTCTAAGACAGGTATTGCTCATTTCGGGAGATGGCTTTCTCCGCGAATATGGGATATATAGAGAGACATAGAAAGAAACATCACAGCGGATCCACTCACTCAGGCTATTCCTCGAACGCAATAGTTTCACAAACAAGCTTTGTGAGACTGACTAGTAGAGGAGTTGGGTGTTCGGTATCATACAGGCTGTGAGTATGCGACATCGCAATAATTAGCCTTGAGTGCAAGTGGGAGATTGTTGGAGATAGTGCCCTCAGAGTCAATTATTGGATCACAGGCACGTGATTGCAATGATTGAAGGAGGACCTGTCCCAGTAGGACAGTCTTACTCAAGATGATAGTATGCTATCTGGTTTATCTTTATTATCGTGTACTACTTTAGGTGACCTTACAAGTCGCTATTACACGTTGATAGAGCCCCTAGGATTCTTGCTTGACTACCAGCAGTATGAGGGCGATCATATACGTGGGAGCTGGGGTCTATAAGGAAATCCTTAAAAGGTCCCTAGTCGTAGGAGTTTCGAGACACGGCATCGATTCTCCAGAGTAGACTAGTGTATACAGTCGAGACCCCGACGAGGGGCGGTGGTCGGTCTCACAAGCCACTGGTATCAGTTGGTTCACCTAAGATGTATACAGGTGCTCATTGGGTTATGAGTACAACGGACAGGACTCGCCGGGAGCCTGCTAGTTGGGATTATACCAGACATCAGATAGCAGTTCCCAGGTGACATGTGTACAGGTTAGTTCATCGACCTGAGATCGTCATTTGTCTCGTGTGAGTTCCCACTGTACTTTGATTACTACCCTACCACGGCTCAAAGGAGTCGTGCAAACAGGTTTTAGTTGGGTACAGTCCTGAGCCACATGGAGGCAGTGAGCGGATCTGCAGGAGTTCGTCTCTCCCGGTATTGGGGGTGAGGTCGCGCTGTGTCTAGGAGAGCCATTACACAAAGCCCTCGGCCGAGGCAGGAGATTTACTGGTAGGTATTCCAGTAGTATCTCAGGGTGTTCTGGGCTTCACTCCGACACGACTTGTACCGCTTTTGGGGGTCTGACTTTTACCAACCCCCTAGGCCCGCCATGCGATACTCATAGACGAACGGACCGGACTGTACGGATATTGTCACTGACAGGCTCAGTAGGGTGTCAGGATGAGTTCGCTCATCGACGTCCCTTTTGGTCAATAGCTGGTGGCCCGTCACGTATGGCTAATACCTCTGACGTGCTAGTGGTTAAATCCACAGCCATAGTATTGACGAGTCTTTAGAGTCCACCACACACTCAGTTACTCAAGTTTCGGGCGAAACGCTGTAGAGGCCGTATGGAGATATGGCAGGGTTCGATCAGATATGTGCGGTATTGCACGGATCGTGATCGGACGGTTTTTACTAGCCGGCTTTGGTTTAAGCCGGATCCTAGTATTAGACAGTGTAGATTTTGTCTCGTTGCATTTGTATTCAGTGGGAATACAAATGCGGGCATGTATATACAGTAGCAGGGTTTTCCTGTAATTTATTACGGGATCAGTTTTCTGAAGTTGCCAGTTTTCGTTCCGTTCCGGCCGGTTTTAATTTGTTCCTTCCCGGCCGGACTTTTCCGATGGAGGGGGTTATTTGCAAGTGTGCAAATAACATTTTTTGGAGGGGTTTCTTGCTTTTGTGGCTTCATCATGAGATGCTTTTTCCATCTCATCCATTGCTTTTATTATGATAAGATGAGATTAGAAATGAGATGAGAGTTGATGTGAGGTTTGCTTTTGGGGTATGGTCACCATTTCTATCTCCTACACTCACCTCCCTTGTATATTCTCTCCACCATTTTGGTTAAGAGGGGCCGGCCACAATTTGAGAAAGGATGAGAGAGTTTCATTTTTGAGGGTAGCATATTTCCTCATCTCATTCCTTGCAAGAAAATGAGAGCTCCATTTTTCCAAAGTTCATTTTCTTCCTACACCTCCACATCCATGGCAACTTCACAAACCCCAAAGAGACAAGCCTCTACACTACAACCTACAGTACTCTTGGACGCGTCGGCTAGCCAACTTCACGCCCGAGTTGCCTCGGTCCAGAGGTGGGAGCCCGTAATAGAATCCGGCTACGTGGTGCCCTTTCCGACGAGGAGGTGACGGACGGAGATTCCGCGGGAGATCGGAGTGGAGACGAAGACCGGAGGACACGGATCGCTTGGTATAGCTCTCTTCGCTTCTCTTGTTTGCTAGCATTAGGTTAATGGTTACGATCCGGGTTTCATTGTCCGCGGTAGCGCCAGTTTAAAAGTTAAGAAAAATTTTTTGATTCCGCATTTTGGCCTCGAGTAGAAGGCCGGGGCGCTGCCGTGGCGCAACACTTTCTCACTTAACGATCAATCCTATAATCCAAGTATGTGTCTAGAAAGGTGTTAGCGGGGCTACGCCCACGGGGAAAAGAGGTTACTTAATTAAGGAACTTCGCGAAAGCATTGGAAAACCTCCCTCGAAGTACCGACACTGGCCTGGCTGAACGGTTAAGCAAGTATTGTACGGTGAGATTGATCCCGACTAATTCTTCCTTTATGGTTTGAAGAGGGATTCGAGATATAGTGCGAGCCATCCTGTTTAGATAAATTAAAAACCAATCTATACTTGCAAGAGCATCATGCTGAGTGTTTTCTTCTCTCTCCCTTAATTGCATCGACCCTGTGACCACACCTAGGTTACATCTAGATAATAAAATGACTGAACCTGACTGTTATGACTGGCAAAGATCTGTCCAGATGTCCATTGCCCATGACAAGCTGGGACACCTCTTATCTAATCCAACCCCTGCCGTCTCAGGACCAGTTTTCCCTGTCACGAATATTGATATCTGAAGGACATTAGGAAAAGACTGTGCGAAAGCCAAGTGCCTCGTGTTAGCCTCAGTTGATGGTACATACCAGAGGCAGCACGAGAAGATGGACTTAGTTTCTATCTTCCTCCATAACAAAGATTTATATAGAGAGCAAGCTCGTAACGCATGATATGAGACCTCGAACAAATTGCTTCCAGCGAGGTTGGCTATCGGGTTATCTGTAGGGGCAACGTCCTTACAGAGACCAGCTATTTTGAGCTCACGGACCTGAAGACCACGTTGAAGAACGGGTCAGATGCTGACTTGATTCTACAGTCTCTACCTTCTACCCTGAAAGAAACCAGGGAAGTAGAAGGAAAGGGAAGGGCAAAAGTTTCGGGACTGGATGTAGTAAAAGAGGGACGTTCCTATTGTTACGGGAATGAACATTGGCGGAAGGATTGCAGGGCTAGCAAAGCCAGTAGCCAGAATTCGAAGCATGTTGTGGCTTCGGCTTCGGGTGTGTTTGTAATAGAGAACTGTATGTCAGTTAACCCTACTTCCTGGGTATTGCATACCGGATCAGGATCTCACATCTGTAATTCATTACATGCTCTGAGAAACCATAGGGTTATCAAGATAGGTGATATCACTCTCAAGGTTGCTAACGGAATGAGCATGTACGCTGAATCCGTAGGGGAATATCATCTTCGACTGACAACTGGGCAGATATTGATTCTGCATGACTGTTTTTATGTACCAGGTGCGACTTGTAATATCATATCTGTATCCTTACTTTCTAAGGAAGGATATGATTTTACTTTTGTAAGCGATATAGTCAACATCCACCTAAATCAAGTTCTGATTGGGTCAGGTACATTAAAAAATGGGATATACATATTAAATCAAGCTCAGGTTTTCAGTGTCCAGAACACACTTAAAAGAAAGTCTCCGGAATTAAATCAGGCTTTCTTATGGCATTGTAGACTGGGTCACATTAATGAGACACGGTTGACAAAGTTACATAAAGAGGGATACTTGAATCCGTTCGAGTACCAGTCTTATGCCACTTATGAATCATGTCTCATGGGAAAGATGACAAAGACTCCGTTCACTGGACACGGAGAAAGAGCAAGCGAGCTCTTGGGACTCATACACAGTGACGTGTGTGGTCCAATGTCTACACATGCGCGAAGTGGTTATTCATACTTCATTACTTTCACAGATGATTTCACTAGGTATGGACATGTCTTCTTGATGAAGCATAAATCCGAGGCCTTTGAGAATTTCGGGAATACAAGAATGAAGTTGAAAAACAAACAGGCAAAAGTATCAAGACACTGAGATCTGATCGAGGTAGTGAATACTTGAGTGCCGAGTTTCTGGACTACTTAAAAGAGAATGGAATTCTATCTCAGCTTACTCCTCCATACACACCACAACACAA
This sequence comes from Agapanthus africanus, assembly GCA_030015575.1. Classification (NCBI taxonomy): domain Eukaryota; kingdom Viridiplantae; phylum Streptophyta; class Magnoliopsida; order Asparagales; family Amaryllidaceae; genus Agapanthus; species Agapanthus africanus. Next base: position 288,730,839 of record CM057349.1, read on the forward strand.
CGGTGTATCGGAAAGGCAGAATCGAACCCTATTGGATATGGTTCGTTCCATGATGAGTAAGGCTGAGTTTCCGCGATCCTTCTGGGGTTATGCACTAGAATCAGCTGCATATCTTTTGAACAAGGTTTCCTCCAAGACTGTGCCTACCACACCATATGAGATGTGGTGTGGGAAGAAACCCCATCTTCAATATCTGAAGATATGGGGATGTCCAGCTTTTGTTAAAAAGCAGCACGCGGACAAACTCGAGGCACGCTCAGTACTGTGTAAGTTTGTGGGATACCCAAAGAACTCCACGGGGTATTTTTTCTATAACGCAGAGGAACAAAATGTTTTTGTTTCTCGTCATGCCCACTTTCTAGAACATCAGTTTTTAGAAAAAGGATCAAGTGGGAGCGTAGTAGAACTGGAAAAAATTCCAGAACCACAAGCTATTACTGAAAGCTTGGAAGAACCAGAAGGTTCAGGAGAACCGGACATCCCAGCGCCACTCCGCAGGAGTAGTAGGCAGTCTCATCCACCCGAGAGATACTACGGTTTTCTCATAGACGGGGATAGAGAGGATTGCACTATTGATTATGATGAGCCTACTAACTTCCAGCAAGCCATTCAGAGCGGTGACTCGGTAAAATGGCTAGATGCAATGCGGACCGAGATGGAGTCCATGTACACCAACAAAGTTTGGACTTTGGACTTTGCTCCAGAATGGATAAAACCCGTAGGCTGCAAATGGATCTTTAGATAGAATATTGGTGTAGATGGGCTGGTTGGAACCTATAAAGCTAGACTTGTTGCAAAGGGTTTTCGTCAAAGACCGGGTTTGGACTATGACAAGACCTTTTCTCCAGTGGCTATGCTTAAATCCATTTGGATCCTTCTTTCCATTGCTGCCTTCCACGATTATGAAATCTGGCAGATGGACGTAAAGACGGCTTTCCAAAATGGAAATTTAGAAGAGTGCGTCTATATGGATCAGCTGGAGGGATTCATTCAGAGTGGGAGTAGCGGTAAAGTATGCAAGTTGCTCAAGTCTATCTATGGACTGAAGCAGGCATCGCGGAGTTGGAACATCTGCTTTGATGATACTGTCAAGGAATTCGACTTTATCAAAAACCCAGATGAACCATGCATTTACAGTAAGATTGTAGGGAGAACTGTGGTATTCCTCGTCTTGTACGTGGATGACATTCTCCTAATAGGAAATGATATTCCTATGCTACAGTCAGTCAAAGGATTCTTGTCACAGAAGTTCTCCATGAAGGACCTGGGCGATGCCAACTACATTCTGAGGATCCAAATCTATCGTGATAGATCTAAGAGGATGTTGGGACTTTCACAGTCCATGTACATCGACACCATACTGAAAAGATTCAGTATGGAAGATTCCAAGCGCGGTAATTTACCGGCTTGTCACGGGATCACCCTCTCCAAAGAGATGTCTTCCAATACTGATTTGGAAAGGAATCGCATGTCTATTATACCCTACGCTCTTGCGGTAGGCTCTATAATGTATGCGATGTTATGTACCAGACCAGATGTAGCATACGCATTAAGCGTTGTAAGCCGGTATCAGTCGGACCCATGGGAGAAACACTGGATAGCGGTAAAGAACATTCTCAAGTACCTGAGAAGGCCTAAGGAGATGTTCTTGGTGTATGGCGGAAAAGACCTCCAGATCGAGGCCTTTGCTGACTCCAGCTTCCAGAGTGACAAGGATGACTCCAAGTCCATGTCGGGTTATGTCTTTACCCTCAATGGAGGGGCGATTTGCTGGAAGAGTTCCAAGCAGGAAATCGTTGCTGACTCAACTATGGAAGCGGAGTACATACCTTCTTGCGATGCCGCAAAGGAAGCTGTCTGGATGAAGAAGTTCCTCATGGAGCTTCAGGTGGTTCCTACCATTGTTGATCCAATACCGCTGTATTGCGACAACAATGGCGCTATAGCTTTAGCGAAGGAACCCAGGTCCCATCAGAAGTCCAGGCACATTTTGAGGCGGTACCACCTGATCAGGGAGATCGTATATCGCCGGGAGATCGAGGTGAAGAGAGTAGATTCGGAGAATAACACTACAGATCCACTCACGAAGGCCCTACCCCAGACTCAGTTCGAGCGGCTGATCGAGATGATAGGTCTTCGATACGCCAGTACATGGCTTTAGTGCAAGTGGGAGATTGTTAGTGTATATGCCCTAGAGGCCATTAAAGTATCATACTAGTTTGTATATTACTTGATGGAAGCTTGGGATATTCACAGTTGTATAGACAATCTTGCTCAAAATGGTAGTATGCTATTTGGTTTGTCTCTGCTTCAATATGTGCACGTGTTTCTTTTAGCATATCGCTTATACATATTAGTAGAGCCCTTAGGATCTTTGCTTGATTACCAGCGTTGTGATGGCAGTCACACTTGTGGGGGCTGGGTAATCTATAAGCACATTCTTATACAGGTCCCTAGTCGTAGGACTATCGAGACAAGGCATCGATACTCCGGAGTAGACTAGCGTATACGCTTCTCATTCCAGCAGGGGAGATGGTCTGTCCTATAACCATCAGTACGTCGTACTGGAGATAGTATGCGGGTGCTCGTTAAGTTATGAGTACACTAGACAGGACTCGTCGGGAACTGTTGGTTGGTATTATACCTATCGTCAATTATCGGTTCCCAGGTAACATGAGTACAGCTTAGTCCGCTGACTTGACACTGTCACTCCGCCTCGAGTGTGTTCCTACTGTACTTTGATTACTACCCTACCACGGCTCAAAGGAGTCATGCAAACAGGTAGTAGTTGGGTGCAGTCCCAAAGCACTTGGAGGCAGCGACGGTTAGACAGGATTCGTCGCTCCCGGTATTGGGGGTTGATATCGCGCTGTGTCTAGGAGAGCCATTACACAAGTAGTCCCTGGCCAGGGCAAGCAAGATATACTGGTAGGTTTCCAGTGTTATCTCAAGGTGTTCTGGGCTACACTCCGACATGACTTGTACCGCTTTTAGGGAACTGACGTTTACCACCCCCCTAGGCCCGCCATGCGATGTTCTCAGACGAACGGACCGGACTGTACGGAGATTGTCACATACAGGCTAGTAGGAGTTCGGATGGGTTTACCTCATCGGCCTTCTTATCGACATCTACCTGGGGACCGTTACGTACAGCTAGTGCCGCTTGCGGTCTGTGGTTAAACCAACTGCCAGCGTAGTGTCGAGTCTTTAGAGTCCCACACAGAGAGTTTCCCTGCACTGAGCGAAACATGTAGAGGCCGTATGGTTTTACGACAGGGCTGCGATCACTTACGTGCACTTGTGTGCGTATGCTGTTCGGGAAGGCAATACTAGTGGACTTTGATTTAAGCCGGATCCTGGTATTGCACGGATGGAGTTGTTTTATCTTCCGTGCATTCTCATTCTACGGAATGCAGATGCGGTTGTGTATGCACAGTTTTGACGAGTGAAGAAGGAGGAGGTGCCTCATTAGGCTTTTGGCAGTTGATTCGGCCAAAACCGTTATGTGGCAGGCTCATTAGGGTTTTGACAGTTGATTCGGTCAAAACCATTTTGAGGTGGACTCATTAGGGTTTTGGCAATTCGTTCGGTCAAAACCATTATGAGCCGGGGACATTATTTACTAATCTTTTCAGTGATAATTATGTGATGGCTAATTGCTTTGACCATTTGACCATACTTGACCACACCTGACTTTGTTGGCCTGTTGACCAAAGTTGACTTGGACCTTTATGAGAGGTCTAGAGTATTCTTTGGATTTCTTTTTATTTTTGATATGAAAATGGTCAATTCAATTTGTAGCCATCAACTTTATCATGAAAGGATTGGTGATTGTTGATTTTTGTTGTGTTTATCAAATGATCCCCGGCAACGGCGCCATTTGATTTTATGATTTTTAGGATGTGTATTGAATCAAATGATCCCCGGCAACGGCGCCATTTGATTGATGAGATTTCCGATTGTGTAGTTGGAAAATTGTATAGAAATCACAACCAAAAATATTTGACCGCAATCAATAACGGTGTCGGTTGTAGCGCGTTAGTATGTGCGGATCGTCCACAGGGAAAGTGTAATCGTTCGTCTTTTGAATTAGGTGAATTGAAACTTTAAAGAAAAGAAACGAAAAAAATTCATGATTTGTAGTTGAAGTTCAAGAATTAGAAAATCTAGATCTAATAACAAAAAAAGATAAAATCAAGAATTGAGATGTTTGTGATGATTTTTCCAACCAAATATCAAGAATCTAAATGAGGCTCGTAGGAATCGATCGGATCTATAGATGTGATGTAATCTTACAATTACGTATTCTTATCCTTCGATGAATTGATACTTGATCGATGATGATCGATCGAGAATTAGGGATTTCTTATGAAACTAGGGTTTCATCTTATCCCTTATTCTTTCGTCGATATCATTCACATTCTAGCCTCTAGTAAATTCGAGAAACGATCGTAGGTCCCTAATTTCGAGCGATCACAATCAAGAAAGCATCGAAACGAAACTAGGTCATCGATTCTTGAACTTGCTAGGGTTTACAAAGCTCGTAGGACTTAAGAATCGTATTAAGATTTGTTACATCATCATTCTATTGATCGTCTCGACTCCTTTACGAGCGGAGTTTTACTCAAATATCACAACAAGAACTACAATCACAAATTGAGATCGAATCATGATGCAAGAATTAAAAGAAAGCAAGATTAAAGAATTTCACCATTTATTTATATCAACAATTTCGTTACAATCGCTCAAGAACTACAAGAGGAAGAACTCGATCGTCGATTTGGCTTCGCTCGTCTCCTTGAGTCGCGGATCGGCTTGGATCACTTGCCCGATTGAAGATCGGCTCGGCTCATAAAAGGTTGAAGGCTTCTCACTTGATTTGGTACTCGGGATCTTGAATTTGGATTGGAATTAGGGTTAGGGTTTCGCACAAGTCGTGTCACTCAACTTGTGGAAGAAGATGGGAGAGTAAAGATTAAGGAATGATGAAGTCTAATGAACTAATGATTAGCCAAGGATTAGCCGTTAACCCTAGGTCTAGGCTTCTATTTATAGACTTCCCCAAACCCTAGATCTAGGATTAGAATTTGAATTTCCCTCCAAAAGTTGGTTAGAGGAGATTTGAATTTCCCTCCAAAAGTTTGTTGAGGAGAAGCTTCTAGATGTGATTAGTTAGGAGCTTAATCAAGATTAGCTTAATTAATCATCTTTGCTGATCTAGCAGAAACTTCGAGATCCTTCTGGAATTTGAAGTATCTGAAAGGAATGTGGGCCCAGAGATACGAATTGTTCACTGAAAATTGATCGCTGACATGGCAATACCGCCGCGGAACCACGGCTCAAGCCGGCTCCCGCCGCGGTTCCGCGGCTGTTTGGGGGCTTTAGAGCTTAGGACTTCTGGTACTGATTTGGGCTGAGTTGTGGGCCTTTATTTGATATGTTGATTTGTATATTTCCTTCTGAATTGCTACCAGATGTGAAAACATGGAGTTGGTGTATTTTTGATCAACTTCATGACAATTTTGGCTTTTCTTCCGGATTTTCTGCACAGTCTTCGAAACAAGTGTTGCGCAATATAGGGATGATGCGATGCCACAAAATACAGTCAATTTCCCTTAAAGTGCCGGTTTAAAAGTCTAACACATGCAATCTGATATTTAACGACTGATTTGCTAATATGTGAAATATGAATGCCGAACACTTCTAAATGAGTGCAAATGATAGGGAAATTGCTGGTTAAAAGATGCAATATTTTCGACTGATCAAATTCCCCCAAACTTATTTTCGATCGTCTTGAGCGAACTTTTTATTAAAAAGAGAAGGAGAAAATAAAGAAAGAGAAAAGCACACTTTCGTAGGCAACATGGTTGCACTGAGCACGGGCAACAAGCCTTTAAACCTCTAGGTGTCCCTAGTAGGAGGAGTTTTTCATCTCAACACCCGTGTCATTCAAAAATGCGAGCTCATCAGCGAAGATTTCCTCAAAAGTTCCATCAAAACCCCGATGAATAATGTCATCACAAAGTGCGGGGTGATCTTCAGACTCTAAGAACAGTTCATAATCCATGTTAATTGTTGACCCGGACAACTCGGTGGAAGAGTCCGTATGTGTATGATACATAGTTGGGTCAAACAATAACATATGAAAAGAGTCAAGATCAGTATCAAGAGGATCGTCAAATTCGCTGCTGTCGACATCCATTAAGTCGACAGAACAGACCTGAGGAGTAGGTTCGGAGGGTACACTTCCGAACTTATAAATGTTCAGCTCTATTGACCTATTTCCGAAGGATAGGGTCATAGAACCATTACGACAGTTGATGATAGCGTTGGAAGTGGCCAAAAAGGGGCGACCTAAGATAACCGGAATTTGATTCCGTGGGTTCGCTATAGGCTGTGTATCAATTACAATAAAGTCCACAAGGAATATGAATTCCCCGATTTTTATTAACACATCCTCCAGTTCACCCCTTGGTTTGGTGATTGATCGGTCAGCCATCTGGAGAGTGCAATGGGTTGGCTTCAACTCTCCGATCACTAATTTCTCATAGACTGAGTATGGAAGCAAGTTAACACTAGCGCCAAGGTCTAGTAGAGCACGGTTGATGTGTTTTTCCCTAATAGAAATGGAAATAGTAGGATATCCAGGATCCTTACGTTTTTTCGGTAGTTGTTGGGGGAAAGCCGTGTCTACTGTTTTTGCCATGAATATCTTCTTGGGCACTTGAGTCTTCCTCTATCTAGGGCACAAGTTTTTAAGAGTTTTCGCATAGGACGGAACTTATTGGATGGCATCTAGGAGAGGGATGTTGATGTTAACTTGCTTTAAAATGTTCATAATCTTCTCCATATGTGGACTCGGTGTGTTAGCCCTTAACCGATTAGGATAAGGTGCTTTAGCAACAAGTGCTGGGTCCATCATAGGAGAAGGAAGTGGGGGTAGACATGATCCCAAAAGAGGAGTGGGGATCGTCTGTGGAGAACTAGAAGAGATGGGCTGAGGTAGCGAGCCTTGTGGGAAACGAAGAATAGGCTCGCAGAAAGGTGGTGGGGTAGAAGAACTGGGGTCAGAAGTAGAAGTGTGTGTGTAAGGAAAGGTTTCAGCCGGCATGTTATTGATTGATTTATCAGTGTCATCAAACTCTTCCCCAACGTGGTTGTCAAGCACTCTTCCAGATCACAACGTGATTGCATCCACATAATGTGAATAGCCAAGATTGGGTAAGGGTTGAGCTGGAAGTTTCCCTTTCTCTCTCGCACTCATTTCGTCTTTTAGTTGTGCAATTTGTGCTTCCATCAATTTGATATTCTCATTTTGAGAGACAATGATCTTCATCACATTCTCAACGGAAGATTGCAAACTTGCCGTCTCTTGGATGGATTGTTTCATGAAAGTATCCAAGGTTTGTGCTAGTGCAGAGGTATTATCTGTACCGGTCAATTGCAAAGGACTAGATGGTGCAAAAGTGTTGGCAAGATTTTGGATGTTTTGTGATTGGAAGGGGTGCTGACTCAATTGAAGTAGTGGCTGCTGTTGTGGTGGAGGGAACCTTTGGAAATTGTGTTGGGTTGGAACCGTGTTTTGAGATTGTGATTTGTTCCAAGCAAAGTTAGGGTGGTTCCTCTAACCCTGATTATATGTGGAGGAAGATGGATCATTTCTAGGTCTTTGAAATGCGGCATTGGTATGCTCATGACCTTGAAACGGACATTCTTCCGTCAAATGTGAAGGATCAGAACAGCAGCCACATACAGTCTTAGAGAGTGATATTTGACTTAGGGCGGCTAAAAATTTGTTTTCCATAGTCTCGAGTTTCTTTTGCATAGCTGAAATGTCAGCTCTAACTCCTATGGAAATATTATTCCTATCCCTAGACGATTGACTCACACCCTCCCACTGTAAAGATTTTTCAGCGAAATCTTCTAGAAAATTCCAGGCTTCCCCATCATCTTTGGTCATAAAATTGCCTTGACACATGGATTCAAGGGTCTGTCTTGTGTTAGGATTAATGCCCTCATAAATGATTCGGCACAGTTCCCATCTCGGGATGCCGTGATGTGGACATTGGACTAACAGATCCTTGAAACGTTCAAGACATTTTGAGAATGTTTCATTTGGAAGCTGGGTGAATTGATAGATTTCGCTACGGACTCGAGCTGTCTTTTGATGTGGGTAGAATTTCTTAAGGAATGCTTTAACGAATTCTTCCCAATTTGAAATGGAATGTGCGGTAGTGTTATATAGCCACTTCTCGGCTAAATCGCACAAGGTAAATGGGAGAAGACGAAGACGTAAAGCATCCACAGAAAGCTATGAAGTACCCATAATTGCGCATACATTTTCAAATTTCGTAATAAAGGCATATGCGTCTTCAGACTCAAGACCGTGAAATTTTGGTAGAAAGTTGATGTATTGGGGTTTAATCTGAAAATTTTCCCCTTTGGCTGGTGGTATGGAAAGACAGGTGGAAAGTGGGCCTCGTGTAGGATAGCACCTGATCAGTCGAAAATATTGCATCTTTTAACCGGCAATTTCCTTATCATTTGCACTCATTTAGAAGTGTTCGGTATTCATATTTCACATATTAACAAATCAGTCGTTAAATATCAGATTGCATGTGTTAGACTCTAAAACCGGCACTTTAAGGGAAATTGACCGCATTTCATGGCATCGCATCATCTCTGTATTTGCGCAACACTTGTGTCGAGATTTGTGCAGGAAATTGCAGGAGCAAAGTCAAAAGAAGCTGATCAAAAATACACCAACTCCATATTTTCAGATCTGGTAGCAATTCAGAAGGAAATATACAAATCAACATATCAAAGAAAGGCCCATAAGTCAGCCCAAATCATCACTAAAAGTTGCAAGCCTTAAAGCCTCTAAAGCGCCGCGGAACCGCGGTGGGAGCCGGCTTGCGCCGCGTTCCGCGGCGGTTTGGTTAGATCATCATTCCAATTTTGGTGCATAATTCTTCTCTTAGTGGCTACACCTCATTTTGACACGTCAAATTCCAGAAATCTCCAGAGTCTTCTGCCAGATCAGCAAAAGTTGATTAATTAAGCCAATCATAATTAAGCTCCTAACTAACCTCTTCTAGAAGCTCCCTCCTAACTAATCACATCTAGAAGCTTCTCCTCAACAACCTTTTGGAGGGAAATTCAAATTTCATCTAACAAACTTTTGGAGGGAAACTTAAAATTCAAATCCTAGATCTAGGGTTTTGATGGCTATAAATAGGAACCTAGATCTAAGGGTTAAGGGATCATCTTTAGTTGATCTTTAGTTGTTAATCTTTTAGTTAGCTAATTCCCTCTTACATCATCTTCTTCCACAAGTCTAGTGACAAGACTTGTGCGAAACCCTAACCCTAATTCCACTCCAAATTCAAGATCTTGAGTACCAAATCTGTAGGGTTCCTAGGCACACACTAGAGGTCTCACAAGGCATCAACCATGCCAGTTTAAAATTTTACAAGTACCGAGAAACCCTGATACGGATCGTTAACTAGAATTTTAGGCGAAAAAGGAAACTAGTTAACAACTTAACTAAAAGAACGGAAATACAACCTTTGTAGATCCGGTCCTCCACCTCCATAGCTCCGTGTAGACGTCCCTCCTCTGTACAAATCGGATCTTGGACTCTAGTGTCGGCTTCATCGGAGAAATAGGCGGGCTAGGTCATCGACTACGATGCCGAAGATGATCTACGTCGAGGCATCACAAGATCAAGCTCCCACTTCACCAAGTCATGAAACTTGTGAAGAAAACACCCTATACTACTTGGCAAGAGGTAGAGGATGAAGAAATAGGAAGTGGGTTCACTTTAGAATTGGATTTCTCACTCTTTTTCACTAGTTGCCATTGATGGAGGCAAGGTTTCTTCTTGAAGAAGAAGAAGAAGAAGATGATAGAATATGATAAGTCTTATTTAAAATAGAAAATAAATGGAATACTTATCATACTCCAACCATGGTCAAGTGTAGAGAGTAAACTAGGGTTAGGTGAATGGTTAGGGTTAACCATGAAGACAAAAATGGTGACTTAGTCAAAACCTCATGAAGCTTCAATATCAAACAAAGAAAGCCACCATTTTCTTTTTATCTTTTCCATAATAAATAAATAAATAAATAAATAGATATGAAAATCAAAACCCTAACCATTTAAATAACCATGGTTTAATCTTTACACAAACTTAAGTATGCATGTATCATCAAACATGATACAAATAAGTGCACAAAAATATATCACATATACAATGTGCACATCAAGTGAGAAAATCCTTTTAAAGTGAACCAATACTAGTTAATGCAAAGTAATATATCAAATATATAATTATACATTAAATCATTAAATCAACACTTGATTCAATGATCCGGTCATATCTTATATAACCGACTAGTATCCAATGTATCGACTTATCGAATCAATCCTCGATTCGATAACTAGGTTATATCGCATACAACCAATCGATACTTTTATCGCGAGAATAGAATACGGTATCACATACACGCATTATTCTCGGTCCCGCACATATCTCATATGCACTCCTATTTCGTTTCGCTTGAGCCAGGAAACCTCTGTGTAGGACTCTAAAGACTCGTCAATACGCCGGCAGCAGATGATGATCATATCAAACACCCACAAGCCGCAAGCGGTCTGCTAAACGTAACAGCCACCCGGGTATTGAGCGAACAGAAGATCGACGAGCAAGCCCGCTCATACTCCTGTGAATCCAACCAGTAACACTTACCGTACAGTCCGGTCTCGTCGTTTGATATGTCGCATATCTCGCCTAGGGGTGGTAAACGTCAGACCCCAACAGCTCGATAAGTCGTGTCGATATGAGGTCTATAACAGTTCGAGAAACTACTGGTAACACTTACCAGTAAATCTTAGCAACCCTGGCCAGGGATTTCCGGTTATAGCCAATCGAACACAGCGCAACATCAACTCCCTTTACCGGGAGAGACGAATCCCCTCCTATCGCTCATTGCCTCCATGTGATTCGGGACTGTACCCAAAAACCACCGTTTTGCACGCCCTCTTAGATGTGGTAAGGTGGAAATCAAAGCACAGTGGGAATCACACAAGACTCTATGACGATCTCGGGTCAACAGACTACTCTGTACCAGTGTCACCAGAGAACTGCCATCTGACGTAAGGTACAATACCATCTGAGAGTTCTCGGCGAGTTCGTCCAGTGTACTCAGTCTCCACTGAGCACCCGTATATCATCTCTGATGTCAAACACCAATGGATATGGGATCATCCATCGCCCATCTGTATGGGTCGAGAAGGTATACGCTAGTCTACTCTGGTATATCGATGCCCCGTCTCGATACACCCACGACTAGGGACCCTGAAGGATGAACTTATGGACTACCTCGTCCCCACTAGTATGATCCGCATCATAGTCCAGGTAGTCAAGTACACAACCTAAGGGCTTTACCAACATGTAACAGAGAGACAATCAATGTACACGTTAAGGTAAAGTGTAACCAGATAGCATACTATCATGTCGAGCAAGAAAGTCCTCCCTATATATGTCCCAGCATCCACTACAATATACATCCAATGTACAGTAATGGCCTCTAGGGCATACATATAACTAACAATCTCCCACTTGCACTAGGGCCATCTGATAGCAGTGGTTGTAGTATCTCATACTCAACCATCCCATAAAAGTCTCTCTCTGGGAAAAGGCCTTTGTCAGTGGATCCGCCGTGTTGTCCTCTGAGTCGCTCTCCTAACCTCGATCACCCTGGAGATCAACCATCTCCATGATCAGGTGACACTGCCTTAGAATATGTCTGGATCACTGATGGGATCGGCGTTCCTTGGCATAAGCCACAAATCCATTGTCTCACAACGGTTGGAACGTAGTTCATCTCATGAACCAATATACACCCAAACATCCTCTTTGGTAGCATCTCAAATAGCGATGTATCCAGCCTTTATCGTCTAGTATGTCACGGTATCTAGTTTGGAACTTTTCCAACATACCGTCCTTTTACTGAGGGTAAAGACAATGCCTGTGACTGACATTCGGTCGTCCTTATCACCCTGGAACATTTTCAGTGATTCTCCCCAGGATCAATTGATACCATCTCACTACATCTAGTGAGAATCCTAACATCCATTTAGATCTATCTCATAGATCCAAAACCCAGGATTTAGGAGGTATCATTAAATCCTATATGGAGAATCCTTGTGATGAGCGGAGATTGACCGAGCGTAGCATAGGAAACTTCTTTCTTATCAAGAGTATGACATCCACGTACTCTACGAGGACCACCACCATACTCCCTACTCCCTTTTTATTTATACAAGGTTCATCTACCATTTTGATGATGTCAAACTCTTTGACTAATCCATCAAAACAGATGTTCCAACTCTGCGATGCCTGCTTTATCACATAAACCATCTTGCACACGTTTCCGCCGCTCCCACTGTCTACGAAGCCCTCTGACTGTGTACTTACAACTCTCTTTTCTGAAACATCATTTAAGAAAAGCAGTCATGACACCCAACCGCCAGATATCATAGTCATGGTATGAAGCCGTGGCAAATAGGATCTGAATGGACTTAAGCATAGCTCCTTAGAAAAGGTTTCATCATGATCCATACCTGGTTAATGATGCAAACCTTTAACAAGTCTACCTTTGAAAGTGTCAACTTTTCCATGTACACCAAGTAATCTTCTCAAGATATACTTGCTCCTGATGGGGATTTAACCCTTCAGATATAGCAACCAAAGTCCATACTTTGTTGGTGTACATGGATTCCATCTCAGATCGCTAAGCATCCAGCCATTCTTACAGAGTCCCACTCCTGATGGCCAGCTCGAAACTAGTTGGGTCATCATCTCATGATGCAATCCTCGCTCCCACTGTCATCGAGAAACCGAAGTATCTCTCAGGTGGGTGAGGAACCCTATTAGATCGGTGGAGAGGCCGAGGTTCATTGGTATCTACTGAATCCTTTGGTTCTACCAAATCATCTGCTGTTGTTTGTATAGCTGGAACCTTTCCAGTTGTACATAACAGACCTTGTCTCGAGCTTGTCCGGATTATGCTTTTAGACATAGTGTTGGAGATAGTGCCCTCAGAGTCAATTATTGGATCACAGGCACGTGATTGCAATGATTGAGGGAGGACCTATCCCGGTACGACAGTCTTACTCGAGATGATAGTTTGCTATCTGGTTTACCTTTATCATCGTGTACTGTTTCAGGTGACCTTACAGGTCGCTATTACACGTTGATAGAGCCCCTAGGATTCTTGCTTGACCACCAGCAGTATGAGGGCGATCATACAAGTGGGAGCTGGTAGTCTATAAGCACATCCTTAAAAGGTCCCTAGTCGTGGGAGTTTCGAGACAGGGCATCGATTCTCCAGAGTAGACTAGTGTATACAGTCGAGACCCCGACGAGGGGCGGTGGCCGGTCTCACAAGCCACTGGTGTCAGTTGGTTCACCTAAGATGTATACAGGTGCTTATTGGGTTATGAGTACACCGGACAGGACTCGCCGGGAACATGCTAGTTGGTCTTATACCTGATGTCAGATAGCAGTTCCCAGGTGACATGTGTACAGGTTAGTTCATCGACCTGGGGATCGTCATTTGTCTCGTGTGAGTTCCCACTGTGCTTTGATTACTACCCTACCACGGCTCAAAGGAGTCGTGCAAACAGGTTTTAGTTGGGTACAGTCCCGAGCCACATGGAGGCAGTGAGCGGATCTTCGGGGGTTCGTCTCTCCCGGTATTGGGGGTGAGGTCGCGCTGTGTCTAGGAGAGCCATTACACGAAGTCCTTAGCCAAGGCAGGAGATTTACTGGTAGGTATTCCAGTAGTATCTCAGGGTGTTCTGGGCTACACTCCGACACGACTTGTACCGCTTTTGGGGGTCTGACTTTTACCAACCCCCTAGGCCCGCCATGCGATTCTCATAGACGAACGGACCGGACTGTACGGATATTGTCACTGACAGGCTCTGTAGGGTGTCAGGATGAGTTCGCTCATAGACGTCCCTTTTGGTCAATAGCTGGTGGCCCGTTACGTATTGGGTTATACCTCTGACGTGCTAGTGGTTAAATCCACAGCCATAGTATTGACGAGTCTTTAGAGTCCACCACACTTTCAGTTACTCAAGCTTTCGGGCGAAACGCTGTAGAGGCCGTATGGAGATATGGCAGGGTCCGATCAGATACGTGCGGTATTGCACGGATCAGGATCGGACGGTTTATACTAGAGGCCGTATAGATATATGGCAGGGTTCGGTCAGATACGTGCGGTATTGCACGGATCAGGATCGAACGGATATTACTAGCCGGTTTTGGTTTAAGCCGGATCCTAGTTTAGTACAGTGTAGATTTTGTCTCTTTGCATTTGTATCCGGACGGAATACAGATGCGGGTGTGTATGCACTGTATCGGGGTTTTCCTGTAATTTATTACGGGACCAGTTTTCTGGAGTTGCCAGTTTGCATTCCGTTCCGGCCGGTTTTCCTTTGTTCTTTCCTCTTGTAGTTCTTGAGCGAATGTAATGAAATTATTGATATAAATAAAAGGTGAAATTCTTTAATCTTGCTTTCTTTTAATTCATGCATCATGATTAGATCTCAATTTGTGATTGTGGTTCTTGTTGTGATGTTTGAGTAAAACTCCGCTCGTAAAGGAGTCGAGACGATTGTAGAATGATAATGTAACAAATCTTAATACGATTTTTAATTCCTACGAGCTTTGTAAACCCTAGCAAGTTTAAGAATCGATGACCTAGTTTCGTTGCGATGCTTTCTTGATTGTGATCGCCCGAAATTAGGGATCTACAATCGTTTCTTGAATTTACTAGAGGCTAGAATGTGAATGATATCGATGAAAGAATAAGGGATAAGATGAAACCCTAGTTTCATAAGAAATCCCTAATTCTCGATCGACCATCATCGATCTAGTATCAATTCATCGAAAGATAAGAATACGTAATTGTAAGATTACATCACATCTATAGATCCGATCGATTCCTACGAGCCTCATTTCGATTCTTGATATTTGGTTTGGAAAAATCATCAACCTATCAATTCTTGATTCTATCTTTTCTTGTTATTAGATCTAGATTTTCTAATTCTTGAACTTCAAATATGAAATCATGAATTGTTTGTTTTCGTTTCTTTACAGTTTCAACTCATCTAAATTCGAAAGACGAACTATTACACTGTCCCTGTGGACGATCCGCACTCACTTACAATCTACATCCGACACCATAGTTGATTGCGGTCAAATAATTTTTGGTTGTGATTCTATTCATTTTCTTAAAACACACAAAGAATCGATCAATCAGCACCTTTCTTGGAGAGAGATGCGAGGTGGATTCTGCGCACCAACGGACGGCGGCAGGGTAGTGGAAAAGAAGTTCGATGGAGACGGATCCATCGATGTAGGTGTAGTGGTAGGTAAAGAAAAGGTGAATGGAGAAATACCGACTTTAGGGTCGATCGAAAGGACGCGGACTAACAGGCACTAGAATCCCGTTGTCCAGCCTATCTTGCACTAAAAAGGGTTAGTACAAGTGGCAGCGTGAATTTATAATTAGGGGAAAATGATATGAATGAGGTGTTTGTTTTGAAAATTGGACGGATTTTTGAAAAAATGATGCAACACAACAAATGCAGCAAGCAAAACCCTAGAATCTAGTGGTCACCTAGGTCCGGCTCTAGACCGCTCCTAACTGCCAAAAGACAAGTCGCAGGATAGAATCCTCCACAGCCTCTTTGTCCCCCTGTGGCCAGGTAAGTGCCAGGTAAGTAGGAAGGTACTCCACTATATAAGTAGTGGGCCTAATTAATAACCACCAGCCTTCGACACACTTGCCTTAGACACCACAAGAAAATGCGGATAAGCAATGAATTACCCATGGCCTTCTCTTGTCCTAAGTGAGCGCGACGGTCCTTATAGTCATCTCTAGATATTTTTTAATTAACGAGGGTAATGCGGATGCATGTTTGTGATTTTTGGGGCTTAGAAAGGGTAATGAACTCCCCACCTAATCTGGATTTGGTCGTGCCCCTTAATATCCGTATTAATATGCAAACAACCACAAATATCAAGACAAGCACAATTAAATTTTTGCTTTTTGCGCGGCGCTGCGATTTATTTGCAAAGAAACCTGCACAAAATTGTTAATGGAGGAGATGAGGGGAGAGATAAGAAAGAGTAGAAGTATATATGAAATTTTGATGCAGAGATGAAGTTAAACTGCGGCGGATGAGCGGCAATGAGTGACTTATACCGCGAAAACGTGGTCAGATCAAGGGATGACTGCGCCAAATTTTCAGGATCGGTTTCTGTTCACCTCAGGAGCTCTCTGGATTATACAATAAAATTTCTCCACAGCTCTAATGATTCCAGATTTTCTCGCAATCAAATCACAACACACGTATTAGGGTTTGTGCGAGTTTAGATCTAAAAAATTTAGATAGAATAAACTTTTCAACTCAAATTTCAAAATACGAACAATTAGCGCACTATCACCGGCAACGGCGCCATTTGATTATTGATTTTTGTTGTGTTTATCAAATGATCCCCGGCAACGGCGCCATTTGATTTTTTGATTTTTAGGATTTGTATTGAATCAAATGATCCCCGGCAACGGTTCCATTTGATTGATGAGATTTCCGATTGTGTAGTTGGAAAATTGTATAGAAATCACAACCAAAAATATTTGACCGCAATCAATAACGGTGTCGGTTGTAGCGCGTTAGTAAGTGCGGATCGTCCACAGGGAAAGTGTAATCGTTCGTCTTTTGAATTAGGTGAATTGAAACTTTAAAGAAAAGAAACGAAAACAATTCATGATTTGTAGTTGAAGTTCAAGAATTAGAAAATCTATATCAAATAACAAGAAAAGATAAAATCAAGAATTGAGATGTATGTGACGATTTTTCCAACCAAATATCAAGAATCTAAATGAGGCTCGTAGGAATCGATCGGATCTATAGATGTGATGTAATCTTACAATTACGTATTCTTATCCTTCGATGAATTGATACTAGATCGATGATGATCGATCGAGAATTAGGGATTTCTTATGAAACTAGGGTTTCATCTTATCCCTTATTCTTTCGTCGATATCATTCACATTCTAGCCTCTAGTAAATTCAAGAAACGATCGTATATCCCTAATTTCGAGCGATCACAATCAAGAAAGCATCGCAACGAAACTAGGTCATCGATTCTTGAACTTGCTAGGGTTTACAAAGCTCGTAGGACTTAAGAATCGTATTAAGATTTGTTATATCATCATTCTATTGATCGTCTCGACACCTTTACGAGCGGAGTTTTACTCAAACATCAAAACAAGAACTACAATAACAAATTGAGATCGAATCATGATGCAAGAATTAAAAGAAAGCAAGATTAAAGAATTTCACCTTTTATTTATATCAACAATTTCGTTACAATCGCTCAAGAACTACAAGAGGAAGAACTCGATCATCGATTTGGCTTCGCTCGTCTCTTTGAGTTGCGGATCGGCTTGGATCACTTGCCCGATTGAAGATCTGCTCGTCTCATAAAAGGTTGAAGGCTTCTCACTTGATTTGGTACTCGGGATCTTGAATTTGGATTGGAATTAGGGTTAGGGTTTCGCACAAGTCGTGTCACTCAACTTGTGGAAGAAGATGGGAGAGTAAAGATTAAAGAATGATGAAGTCTAATGAACTAATGATTAGCCAAGGATTAGCCTTTAACCCTAGGTCTAGGATTCTATTTATAGACTTCCCCAAACCCTAGATCTAGGATTAGAATTTGAATTTCCCTCCAAAAGTTTGTTGAGGAGAAGCTTCTAGATGTGATTAGTTAGGAGTTTAATCAAGATTAGCTTAATTAATCATCTTTGCTGATCTGGAAGAAACTTCGAGATCCTTCTGGAATTTGAAGTATCTGAAAGGAATATGGGCCTAGAGATACGAATTGTTCACTGAAAATTGATCGCTCACGTGGAAATACCGCCGCGGAACCGCGGCTCAAGCCGGCTCCCGCCGCGGTTCCGCGGCTGTTTGGGGGCTTTAGAGCTTGGGACTTCTGGTACTGATTTGGGCTGAGTTGTGGGCCTTTATTTGATATGTTGATTTGTATATTTCCTTCTGAATTGCTACCAGATCTGAAAACATGGAGTTGGTCTATTTTTGATCAGCTTCATGACAATTTTGGCTTTTCTTCCGGATTTTCCTGCACAGACTTCGAAACAAGTGTTGCGCAATATAGGGATGATGTGATGCCATAAAATACAATCAATTTTCCTTAAAGTGCCGGTTTAAAAGTCTAACATATGCAATCTGATATTTAACGACTGATTTTCTAATATGTGAAATATGAATGCCGAACACTTCTAAATGAGTGCAAATGATAGGGAAATTGCCGGTTAAAAGATGCAATATTTTCGACTGATCAATTGGTAATGATGATGTTTATGTATTATTGAACCATGGTGCTTTTTCTTAAGTTGAAAAAATTCATTTTTCTCATTTCTCATTCTCTCTCTTGTGAGAAGAAAAGAAAAGAGCTCCATGGTTGCTAGTTCTTCTTCCTCCTCTTGAAAAATCCTTTGATCTCATTTGTTGAGAGAAAAAGGATCCAAATAGACAAACACTTCTATCTACCTCTTCTACACAACCTAGCACATCAAGACTAGCGATCATGTTGCCCTAGTTGCCTCGGCTCGAGGTGGAGCTCGGAGCATAACTCTCGGGTGGATCGTCTTCGACTCAAGAAGGTCGCGGAGGTGACCAAGATCCGGATTGATCCTCGGAACGTGGATGGACGAGCAGAACAGCGGAATGAAGACCCGAAGGACCGGTATCATGAGGTATAATTTCTATGGTATAGTAAATAGCACCTCTAGTAGTTTGCTAGTTTGTAGTTTAGCAAATATCCTTCTTTTAGTCCATGTTGCCTTTGCACCAAAAAAAATTGTTTTTCGCCGTTTCCGCCTCCCCGTAAGAACCGGGGTGAGCAACGTGGACTTACAGTCCTGTCCAGTGTACTCATAATCTAATGAGCACCTGCATACTATCTCCAGTATGAATTACTAATGGCTGTGGGACAGACCATCTCCCCTGCTGGGATGAGAAGCGTATACACTAGTCTACTCCGGAGTATCGATGCCCTGTCTCGATAATCCTATGACTAAGGACCTGTATAAGTATGTGCTTGTAGATTACCCAGCCCCCACTAGTGTGACTGCCATCACAGCACTGGTAATCAAGAAAAGATCCTAAGGGCTCTACTAATATGTATAAGCGATATGCTAAAAGAAACACATGCACATATTGAAGTAGAAACAAACCAAGTAGCATACTACCATTTTGAGCAAGACTGTTAATACAACTATGAATATCCCACGCTTCCATTAAGTAATATACAAACCAGTATGATACAATAATGGCCTCTAGGGCATACATAACTAACAATCTCCCACTTGCACTAGGGCCATGTATTGGCGTATTGCAGACCTATCATCTCGATCTGTGTCTGCGGGATAGCCTTCGTGAGTGGATCTGCAGTGTTATTCTCTGTATCTACTCTCCTCACCTAGATTTCCTGGCGATCAACGATCTCCCTAATCAAGTGGAACCGCCTCAAAATGTGTCTGGACTTCTGATAGGACCTGGATTCCTTCACTAAAGCTATAGCGCCGTTGTTGCCGCAATACAACGGTATTGGATCAACAATGGTCGGAACTACTTGATGTTCTGTGAGGAACTTCTTCATCCAGATAGCTTCTTTTGCGGCATCGCAAGCAACTATGTACCCTGCTTCCATCGTTGAGTCGGCAACGGTGTCCTGCTTGGAGCTGTTCTAACAAACCGCCCCTCCATTGAGAGTAAAGAGTTAACCCGACATGGACTTGGAGTCATCCTTGTCACTCTGGAAGCTGGAGTCAGCAAAGGCCTCGATTTGGAGGTCTTTTCCACCATACACCAAGAACATCTCCTTAGTCCTTCTCAGGTACTTGAGAATGTTCTTTACTGCTATCCAGTGCTTCTCTCCTTGGTTTGACTGATACCGGCTTACAACGTTCAATGCGTAGGCTACATCTGGTCTGGTACACAACATCGCATACATTATAGAGCCTACCGCAGAAGCGTAGGGTATAGATGACATGTGAGCCCTTTCCAAATCAGTCTTTGGAGACATCTCTTTGGAGAGGGTGATTCCGTAACAAGCAGGTAGATTACCGCGCTTTGAATCTTCCATACTGAATCTTTTCAGTATGGTGTCGTTGTACCTTGACTGTGAAAGTACAACTATCCGTTTAGATCTATCACGATAGATCTGGATCCCCAGAATGTAGGAGGCATCACCCAGGTCCTTCATGGAGAACCTCTGTGACAAGAATCTTTTGACTGACTGTAGTATAGAAATGTCATTTCCTATTAAGAGAATGTCATCCACGTACAAGACGAGGAATACAACAGTTCTCTCTACAATCTTACTATAAATGCACAGTTCATCTGGATTTTTGAGAAAGTCAAATTCTTTGACCGTTTCATCAAAACAGATGTTCCAACTCCACGATGCCTGCTTTAGTCCATAAATGGACTTAAGAAACTTGCACACTTAACCGCTGCTCCCACTCTGAATGAAACCCTATGTTTGATCCATATAGATGCACTCTTCCAAATTTCCATTTAGAAAAGCGGTCTTTACGTCCATCTGCCAAATATCGTAATCGTGAAAGGCAGCAATGGCAAGAAGGATCCGAATGGATTTGAGCATAGCCACTGGAGAAAAGGTTTCATCATAGTCTAAACCAGGTTTTTGATGAAAACACTTTGCAACAAGTTTAGTGATCGAAAGAGTTTTTTTTGTTACCACAATCAGGACGGTTTCGCTTGGTAGCTAGCCGCGATGAGTATGGGTCATCTGCAGGGAGACGGTGCGTTTCACGTTCTTGTTGTCACGAGTTAATGCGTGGGTCAAAAATGTTAATATCAAACCTATGTGTATATATCCACAATTATAAGCTTGTTAAGAAAAGATAGGTTGGTGTAATTTAGTGGATTCCATACTCAATCCTTTGTGTCTAGCTTGACCAATTGAAGCTAGAGCAATCGGCAACAACGTGGATTAGGGTGCTCAAGCACGGTATTTATGAAATCCGGCTTATTGACCCTTGTCCGTCCGTTCTTGTCGCTTGACTTTCGCCTCCGGCAAAACCGAACGCAACCGGTCGCGGTTAGGGATAACCGATACCTTGGTAGGGTAGGGTGCCTAACGCAGCGATTGTGTAAGGTTTGGGCGAAGTTCAATTGAAATTATCGGGGAAAAAAATGAGAGAAGAAATCTTAACTTACAACACCATTTTATTTTCTAACAACACCATATTCACAACCATCAAAACAACAAAGAAAAAGAGCAAAGAAATGATACGAAGAAAAGAAAAGAGAAACATTGCAAGAAAGTAAATGACAAGGTAATAAATTGAGCAAGTAAGTAAAGGGCGAGAATTAAAATGCAAGTAAAAGAAGAGAAATACTAATAACCCAAAGTGCAAAAAGAAAGATTTATTATGTGTAAATGATACAACCTTGAGTTCAATAACCAAAACATAAACTTGCAAGCTCAATGAAGAGGTTGCAAGCTCAAGTGAAGGCAAGTAGCTCAAGGGAAACTAGCTATATACAAGAACAAAAAGAAAACAAAAGTGGATCAAGTATTGGGCATATGAGACTATATGAGCCTCCCATCCCTTGCTTGCTGGTCTGTATTTATTGGCCCAGTGTAAGATTAAACAAACAATATAATAAGGGGGATGTGGCAGCAAGGGATGAACAGAAGAAAATTGGAGAGCATTGGTCACAGAAAAACCGGCGGCGCTGGGTAATGGTGGGGTCTCGCCGGGTAAAGTCCGAGCAACTAGGCTCGTATTGGTGTGGTGCTGTTGTTTGCTCTCGATAAGTCTACTGGCGCTACTTGATTTGTCTATATAAACCTGGTATATACTTAGGGAGTTGGAGGGAAACTTGTAGCTTTTAGTCACATCACCACTTTTTGAATTTATAACTCTTATACCCCCATGTGCCCAATTCATCATATCATGTGTGCCATGGGCAGCCCCACCATGGTCCATGCCAAAGAGTTGTGTGTACACTTGCATTGTGTTGGACCAAAATTATGTGCACACATTTATTTTCAAAAAGAACTCTTTGGTCATCGATCGGTTTGCAGTTCCGGTTGCAGTGTCGGCTCATAAACGTTATATCCATGATTTTGAGTGTGTTTCCAGTTTTTTGTCATGGATACCTATAATCTGTATTTACTGAGCAGACACTGGTTAATAGTACTGATATATAACAAAACAGATAATGAATAAGTGGTATTGAATGCAGTTTCTGTGATAAACAAATACCCCCAAACTTATCTTTTGCTCGTCCCGAGCAAAAAAAATCCTAACCTCACTTTCGCAGGGAACGTGATTGCACTGAGCTCATGCAACAAGCCTTTAAATCTCTAGATGTCCCTAGTAGGAGGAGTGTTGTCTCCTGAGGGTTTTCAGCGGATTACACCCACAAAATACCGTCAAGCTAGTTTCATAAGTTAACATCGATTCTACTCCTACAGTTTAGTATTTAGGTTAGAAATTCTATCATCCTAAGTTAGAAATATTCAACCCTTATGTTTCACGCCTCTAATTTATTCAACCTCATATCCTATACATTTTTACAGTTTAAAAAGGTCTCGGTATTTCTTGAGTTTTCCTTCTAAAGTGCGGTCTCCAATCAGGGATTTTTATCGATTTTACGGAAAACATAAGCCTTATTCTTTATTCCTATCTTTCCTCCAAACATCGATTGTATACCCCTACGTGTGTGTATAGTTTCACCCTTATACTTAAGAATTCAATTCAAGCTATAGTACCCTTGACCTAATACCTAATACTACTTTTTTCGTTAATGATGGACGGTGTTGGTCGCACACCTTTCATGCAACTATTAATCCTTCTTGAGGCACTAACAGCCGATTACTGAATGTATGAGCTTAAAGCGTAAATAGCAGTTTTCCAGTCTTGACTTTATTTATTTATTTTTTCTTTATTTTTTTCTTTTTCAAGGCCGGATATATTTTTCAATGATGCTCTTTAAGTGGTTAGCTTTAAATACCGTTTTTTCTTTCATACTATGTTTTCAGGCAAGAGTATTTTTAGGTATCCTCCACTATCCAAAGTTTCAGGGTGCGTGTATGTGCAGTTTGTAGGGTATATACTTTCTAAATTTAGACCTAAGAATAGAAACTATTTTTCAGACTTATCCTTCAGTAAAGTTTCAATACTTTCCCTTCATCTCGACTTAACTCGTGAACTGAACTCAAGATTACCTACTTCTAAAAATAAACTGTAAGGACGTATAATTACCAAGGTTAAACCGAATGAGTGTTATTTTTTGGGTTTCCAATTTCTAAGCCTAGGATTTAGTTATTTCCAACGTATCAACTAAACTTTCGGAATAAAAATCTAATTTACCCTATTAGCTAACTTGAGGACAAAGTTTTTATATTTTTGTAAAAATTTTCGATTTTTTGGGTTTTTAAATAAGTATGCAAATGAAAAATATACACTTGAATGCGAAGGTAGAAAGCTTACCGAGCACACCCCCGAACTTAAAACTTGACAGTGGCCTCCCGGTAAGGCTACACCATGAGGGTCAAAATTGTCGACGCTTGATTGGAAGAGTTTTTTGTATGCGTTTTAAATTTAAAAAAACTGCAATCAAGACGTTGTCGCTTGGTAGCTAGCCGGTTGAGTACGAGTCGATCCACAGGGAAATGGTGTTCTTTTCTTTAGGTTCTAACGAGTTAAGTCCTACCTTTGGTAGGTTTTGTTTTACGATCAAAGAATGAGAATAAATTGATTTAAAGGCTTTCTAGGGTTAGGATTATGTTAGTTCGAAAAAGGGATTCTTCTCACTTCTATCAATTCCCTAGTTAAGAATATAGGTGTTAGGGTAATAGTCAACAACGGGGATTAGCACGAGTAGGAAGAAACTAAGTTTCTTCCCTTTGGTCCTTGTCCGTCCGTTCCTGGCTCTTAGCCCTAACCTCCGGTTAATTCAACCACACCCAGTCTAACTAGGGAATCACCGCTATTATGTAGGATAGGGTGCTGTAGTGAGCGGTGTGTGGTTGAATTAAAAAGAGTCCATATTGTAAAATATAAATGGGCAAAGAAAGAAGTGAGAGAGATTTCCTTCTCTCAAACCATCCCTATCCTAATCTTAATAAGTGAGGAATAACTCACTCATTAGGAGAGCAATGATAAAATTCAATTTTATAATTTTGTTTTAAAAGACTATCTAAATTGTAGATAATAAAAGACAGATAAAAAATTGCATAAATTAAATTCAGATAAAAAATGCAAGATAGAAAAAGAAACTTACTTTATTGATAGCTCTTCAATGATTACAATGAAATTAAAATTTAGATCCAGAAAATAAGAAGAGGCATGCCAAATTAGGCTTTAGGCTTTCCTATTTATAGATAGGAGAAACTCTAGGTTTACATCTGATCCACATTTGAATTTACCGAACTACCCTAAGAAAGCCGGGTCAAAGCACCGACACCCACCGATACGTGCACCGACACGTGCACCGCACGGCTGCTGTTCCGCGGCAGAAAGCCATGTTTGGCCGCGGTTCCGTGGCCAATTAGTGGGATCTCTGGCTCAAACTTCTAGGGTTGCTTCATGTTGCATTTTCCTTCTGTTTTCTTCACTTGGTTCTGTTAGTGTTTATGCCCTAGAAGCCATTACTATATCATATTAGTTTGTATATTACTTAATGGAAGCTTGGGATATTCACAGTTGTATAGACAATCTTGCTCGAAATGGTAGTATGCTACTTGGTTTGTTTCTACTTTAATGCGTACAAGCGTTTCTTTTAGCATATCGCCTATAGACATTAGTGGAGCCCTTAGGATCTTTGCTTGATTACCAGCGTTGTGATGGCAGTCACACAAGTAGGGGCTGGGTAATCTAAAAGCACATCCTTATACAGGTCCCTAGTCATAGGATTATCGAGACAGGGCATCGATACTCCAGAGTAGACTAGTGTATACGCTTCTCATCCCAGGAGGGGAGATGGTCTGTCCCACAGCCACCAGTACTTTGTGTAATAGCTCTCCTAGCCGGTGAATACTGGAGGTCTCAGCCTCATGAAATCCTGTAGCGAAACCGGAATGGCCACGGTGGTAGTAGTAGGAGCAGGTATCATGGTCGTCTGTGACGTAGTAGGTACGTCATCCGGCCTCGGTGTACAACTGGCTGCAACTAGGGATCCTACCATCTGACGTAGCTCCTGCATACTCCCCATCATCTGTCGCAACTCCTCCATACCAGTCTCGAGCCTATCCATACGGCCTGGGGAAGGTGGATCGGTCTGTCCCTGCGGCGTAGGCATACCACCCTGATCAGTCCTAGTCTCGGACGAGCCAGCTCGAATCTCATCTCGGGCGGCAGCCCTCTGTGCCCTCGTAGCCTTCGGCGGCATAGTGGCTGTTACAGGAAAACGGATAGTAAGAACAGTGCAATAGGATCATAGGATACACGGAATTGAAGAAGGAATTTTCAAGCAAGTATATCCTAAAGTCACTTAGGCGGAGTACCGTATCGCAAGTATGCCGCGGACATACACACGCTACGTTACCCTACTTAAGTCACTTACTCCATCTACCAAGGGTCATCCTACACTCAAAAAAGTAAAACCTATCGCTCTGATACCAAATTTGTCACGACCCGCAGGGTACGGAACGTGACTGGCACTTAAGTGTACGAAACGTCTCAAGACGTCCGTAAAATAAGTAAGCCAAAGCCCAGAAAAGCAAAACCAAGTAAGCAAAAGTGTGAAGAGAACCCAATCAATTGAAAACGAATTTATCAAATAAGTCATATAAAAACCTTTTTAAAAACAATACAAATTTTTCCGAAAATTTCGGCAGAGTCTCCTTTGTAAATACTGGCCCCCAAAATGGGTACAACAAGAATATACATATGAATCCAACAAATAAGGCATCCCCAAGCGGGAGCTAGCGCTTCGCCACAAGGAGGTCACAAATCCCACGCAATATAAAACAACATCATGCAAAATAATCATAAAGAAGCATGAGAAAAACAGCATGTCGACTCAAGTGAGCTCGAACCCAAAATACAGCATAAAAAGTCCACAATCTCACAGTCTCATCTCTAGGTCAATATACAACAATACTGATAGAAACAGTAGATGGAGCACACTAGATACAAGAATATACAAGGTGGTACAAAAATAATGATATAACCCACCTAAGAGCAGAACCTCGAGTCCAGACAAAAAAAAGAGCGCCCGCCGCTACTGCACTGACGGAGCGGACCTGCAAAAGGCTATGGCACAACGGGGGTGAGTTGCCAACTCGTGAGTAATAAATAATATCTTCACAGGCTATCGTATGCATGCACACAAGCATCCTAGCATCTAAATACTGGTAAGGCAGGTCATAATGGCAAGTATGTACGCAATATGAATATACTAGCAGGTATGAATGCAATGCGAATCAACTCGTGATCTGAATGTGTAAGTATAAGAAATCATGTTTTTCCCTTTAAGAATCTCTTTTGAAATACCAGCACAATACCAACAAAATCAACAAGAACCTGTGTCCAGCAAGGACACTTCAAAACTATCACAAATCTCATATATCCATGTCATAGTATCTCTGGCCTCAGCCATCCGGCTGACCCAGCTCAATATCAAAATCTCATCATCTCGCGGCCACGGTCGGTATCCTCTGGATATCCGCCGTGCCAAACAGTCACCGGTAGGTAATCCGTCCCCTGCCAAGCTCAACGTCAACACCACATTCATCTTGCCCCGGGGTACCATACCGGGCCCACCATGTACCCGTGACGGTTCCTCCACTCCTCGACACGGATCTCGAAAACCACAGCAAACTCATGGTGGACGACACTTTACATCACTAGAAAACCGCAATTACATATTTTAAAAACATATTAAGTTTAGAAATTTTGCGGCTTTCCCCCGAAATCCAGAAATATCATAAAATCTCAAGAAATCCTCATAAGTGCATATATCAATGGTGATGAATGCATATGGTATCAATAATTAAGCTACGATGCATGATTAATAGACTAGGCATGAACAAATAATATGATGAGGTACATGCACATGAATAGCAATCCTACGATTTCATTTTTAGGAATTAAAGGCAATAGCACAGGTTTAAGCATCAATTAGTAAAAGGTTTCAAATTATAGGTTATCTAGTATGGTGGCATGGCAATTACCAGGGCGTGTGTGTAAGCATGAATACTGCTCGTGCTGCATATAAAAACCCAGGCAATGGTGCAGGTGTCCTATAAAATGGGTTCGCATATGTATGTCAATATAAGGCATGGATGCAGCAAATAATCATATAAGTATTACACCCCTAATTACTAACATCACTAAGAATCTTTTAAGTTACTAAAACTATCGGGCGACTTGCGCCATCCAACGATAGTCCCCCGTAGATGTTACATCTACTCACCGGAATCCCTAGCTAGTCACGTCCAATCACCGCTTTCCCCTTTCGTGCCGCGTCTGACGTCTCCGCGAACGAACCTGGAATTTACATCAATACCAAACATAAGGTTACATACAAGAACGACGCAAAACCCAAGCGAAAATACTAACGTTCACAAGCTAGGTACAACGTGCACAAGGTGCGCGGAACACATGCGAAAATCGCAAAAACTGCAGAAATCGCCGATTTGGTTGCCCGTCAAACTAAAACCCGACTACTCAAAAATCCGCACTCACGCATCCTAAATGTCATAGGATATGCCAACAATATAATCTAGATATCGCAATTAATTCGCCACAATAATATAATAAAAACCTAGTAAGCTAGAAGTTTGCAAATTTGGTGCAAACATCGACAATTTGCGACAAAGTGCACACATTATCACACAGATATCCAAATTAAACCATTAGAAAGCCACTACAATTAAATTAACCCCTTTTCCATGCATCAAAACCCACATTACATACACAAACCTTTTCTTGATTTTGGTAATTAGCAAAGCAAAGAAAATTTCACACAAGTTAACTTAGATTAGCAATACATCAAGCCACTTAAGCAAAGTAACCATATAGGTTGGTTAAGTAAACCACTAGATTAATTAACTAGATTTAATTAACTAAAACATGGTTTCAAGAAACCCTAGTTAACTCAACCATTAACTTTAAACAAAACTAGAATGAAAATAGCACTAAATTAACACTAAAACAATTTAATTAAAGGATTCTAACCATAAGAAATTAAAAGAGTAGAAATTATACCTCAAACCTATGGATCTAGCAAGAAGAAATTTGCCTCAATGATGGCCTCCTAGCACCATGATTCCAAGCAAGAGAGGTGAAGGAAAAAGGGATGAAGAATGGGGTTTAATTTTTGAGTTTTAGCTTGAAATTTGGAGCAAACTTAATGAATTTTTGAAGAAGATAAAAAGAAAAGAGATGAAGGGGGGGGCTGCTGTTTTTTCGGCCAGAATGAGGGAGGAGAGGAATGGTGTGGGTGTGGGAAAAAGTCTTGGTCAACCCCCTACCAACCCACAAAGACCCATACCCAAAATAACAATTCATAATCCTTAAAAAAAAAACCATTTCTACACAAGAATAAAGTCAAAGAGCATGGCATTTTTTTTCTGGACCTGATGATGGTGGGGCTGGCCTAGGGCTGAGGGAAGAGAGGGAGGGGTTTTACAAAAGAAATTTTATGCAAAAAGACCCCCTACAAGTCAAAAATTGCAAGTTTAAGCTTAAATTCAATAAATTTCGTTTCCTATAATAAAAATTAGTTAAAAATCAAAATAAAATACTAAAAATTTATGTTACAACTAGATTTTAATTAACATAATTTTAAATATTAAAATTAGCCCAGAAAAATTTGTATTTATCGCTAATTTAATGTATTTTCTTACCGGCTTAAAATAATATTAAAAATTGAAAAATTAGGGAAAATTTTTAAACGACCAGAATTTTATAAGTAACTCATTAGCTACTAAAAATAAGCAATTACCTATCCAAATTAGGTATAATTAGTCCTAAACTGCAAAATAACAAAAAAGGCGGTTTTCGGAAAAATACCGAATTTTCACCGATTTTCAGGAAAACTCCAAAACGACTTTTCAAGACGCTACAATCTTCCCCCCTTAAGGAAATTCGGTCCCCGAATTTAAAAATATAACTACGCGTACCTTCAAAGAGATGGGGATATTTCTTCCTCATCTCGCCCTTGGTCTCCCAGGTAACCTCCTCGCTGCTCGGGCTACGCCAAAGGACCTTGACGGTTGGTATAATCTTAGATCTCAACTTCTTCACCTGCCGATCCAGGATGGCCACCGGCTGCTCTGCAAAAGAAAGGTCGCGCTCTAGCTGGACTGTCGGATGCTGAATCGCATGCGAAGGGTCGTGAAGGTACTTGCGGAGCATCGAAACATGGAAGACGGGATGAACATCGGGAAAGCTGGGTGGAAGAGCCAAAAGATATGCAACAGCGCCGACACGCTCGAGGATCTCGAAGGGACCTACGAATCTAGGGCTAAGCTTCCCCTTTCGCCCAAAACGCATCACGCTCTTCATCGGAGAGACCCTCAGAAAAACTTGATCGCCAACTGCGAACTCTAACCTGCGACGGCGCCTGTCTGCATACGATTTCTTCCTGCTCTGAGCCGCTCTCATCCGGTCTCGGATCAACTGTATCTTCGCAGTTGTCTCCTCAACAAGCTGCGGCCCCAAAATGCTGCTCTCGCTGAGCTCTGTCCAACAGACGGGCGATCTGCATCTCCTCCCATACAATGCCTCGAAAGGTGCCATCTGAATAGTATCCTGGAAGCTGTTGTTGTAGGAGAACTCCACTAACGGTAAATGACGATCCCAGCTACCGCCGAAGTCTAAAACGCACGCTCTGAGCATGTCCTCGAGAGTCTGAATGGTCCGCTCTGACTGTCCGTCGGTCTGCGGATGAAACGCTGTGCTGAAGCTCAAACGAGTGCCCAAGGCCTCCTGAAGTCTCTGCCATAGTCGGCTGGTAAACTGAGTGCCTCGATCTGACACGATACAAGTCGGTACGCCATGTAGTCGCACGATCTCGTAAATGTAGAGCTGAGCATACTGAGCGAAGCTGAAAGTCGTCTTCACTGGCAGGAAGTGAGCCGCTTTCGTCAATCGATCTACGATCACCCAGATGGAGTCGTACCCTCGACTGGTCCTGGGTAGACCCACAATGAAATCCATCGAAATCTGCTCCCATTTCCACTCCGGAATGGGTAACGGCTGCAGCTCTCCTGCGGGCCTCTGGTGCTCGGCCTTGACTTGCTGGCAAGTCAGGCATCTCGATACAAACTCCGCAATGTCCCTCTTCATCCCGTCCTAACAGTAGGTCTCTCTCATATCGTAGTACATCTTGGTGGAACCGGGGTAAACACTATACACTGATCGGTGTGCCTCCTCAAGAATGTCACGCCGCAATCCATCAGCATCTGGTACGCACAGTCTAGATCCATAACATAAAATCCCCTGATCGTCAATCACGAACTCGGAAAATCTGCCCTGTCCCATCTGTGCCATGATCTCTGAGCAACGGTCGTCACTGCGCTGTGCCTCATATATACGGTGAAGCAACTGTGGACGTGCACGAACATGCGCGAGCTGTCCCCCTGTCTGAGTGAACTCGAACTCAACTCGGCTGTCGCATAACATCTGCCAATCTGTTGACGACTGCCTCTGCACTGCGTGCAAAAAGGATAGACTACCCCCGGGCCTCCTACTCAACGTATCTGCCACCACATTCACCTTGCCTGGGTGATATAGGATCTCGCAGTCGTAGTCTTTCACCAACTCCATCCAACGACGCTGTCTGAGGTTCAGGTCTCGCTGCTGAAATATGTACTTTAAGCTCTTGTGATCAGTGAATATCTGACACGACTCGCCGTATAGGTAATGTCGCCAAATCTTCAGTGCAAAGACCATTGCAGCCATCTCCAAATCATGAGTGGGGTAGTTATGTTTATGCTTCTTCAACTGCCGAGAAGCATATGCGATCACCCGGCCATGCTGCATCAATACGCATCCTAATCCCACTCGCGAAGCATCACAGTAGACCACAAATCCGCCTGATTCCGAAGGCAAAGATAATACCGGCGCCGTAGTCAAACAGGTCCGTAGCTGCTGAAAAATGCGCTCGCACTCCTCTGTCCAAACGAAAGGAACTCCCTTCCAGGTCAAACCGGTCAAAGGTGCAGCTATACGGGAGAAGTCCTGAACAAAACGCCTGTAGTAGCCCGCCAGGCCTAGAAAACTACGGATCTCAGTAACCGATGTAGGTCGGGGCCACTGCTGAACAGCCTCAATCTTCTTCGGGTCCACACATATGCCGTCTCTCGTAACCACGTGACCCAAGAATCCGACGCTGTCCAGCCAGAATGCACACTTGGAGAACTTTGCGAACAGCTGGTGCTCCCTCAGAGTCTGTAACGTAATCCGCAAGTGCTGCTCGTGCTCCTCGCTGCTCCGGGAGTACACCAAGATATCGTCGATAAACACGATGATGAACAAGTCAAGGTACGGCCTGAATGTATGGTTCATCAAATCCATGAATGCTGCTGGGGTGTTGGTGAGTCCGAACGACATCACCAGAAACTCGTAGTGGCCGTAGCGCGTGCGGAAAGCTGTCCTCGGTATATCCTCCTGTCGAACTCGCAGCTGATGGTATCCTGATCGCAAGTCGATCCTCGAAAAATACCCCGCACCCTGAAGCTGGTCGAACAAATCATCAATGCGTGGCAACGGATATCTGTTCCTCACGGTAACCTTGTTCAGCTGGTGGTAGTCGATACATAAGCGCAAACTTCCATCCTTCTTCTTGACAAACAGGACCGGAGCACCCCATGGTGAAACACTAGGTCGAATAAGCCCCTTCTCTAACAAATCCTGCAACTGATCCTTCAGCTCTCGAAGCTCTGCCGGGGCCATCCGATAAGGCGGTATAGAAATAGGCCCCGAGCCGAGAATCAAATCAATGCAGAACTCAACATCGCGCTCAGGTGGCAGCCCAGGTAGCTCATCAGGGAAAACATCAGGGAACTCACAAACAACCGGGACCCGGTCCAACGGAACCTCTGCAGCTCGAGTATCACAAATATACGCTAAGAATCCCTGACATCCCTTCCGCAAGAGCTGACCAGCACGAAGAGACAAAATCAAGCTGGGAAGGGTGACGCTGCGGTCTCCCTGAATAACAAGGACTGGCTCCCCCGGAAAGCTAAATCTGACTGCCTTCTCATGGCAGTCCACCGAAGCATAACAGGTGGCTAGCCAATCCATGCCCAGAAGCACATCAAAGTCCAACATATCGAGGAGAATCAAATCAACTGATGAATCCTTCTCTCCGATACGAACGGAACACAATCGAAATACAAAACGAGCGACAAACGACTCGCCTACCGGAGTAACAACAATAAGCGGATGATCTAACGACGACGACTCACGGCCCAACATCGGTGCAAAGTGTGTAGAGACGTACGAATGTGTGGAACCTGGGTCAAATAATACCCGGGCGTCGAAAGAACAAACTGGCAAGGTACCTGTCACAACGGCATTGGATGCCTGCGCATCCTGCGGTGTCAAAGCAAATACTCGGGTCTGTCCTCCACCGATAGCGGGCTGACCTCGACCTCGGCCTCTGCCTCCTCGTCCTCTCTGAACAGGACCGCCGCGTCTACGGCCTCTGGGTGCACCTAACTGGCATGGAGCATCGCCTGTGGTAGGAAGTAGGGCTCTCTGAGGAGGGGGTGGTGATGGTGGTAGGGTCACATGCGGAACTGTTGCTGCTCCCTGTCGTCTCGCCGGACAATCTCTGACAAGATGGTGTGGACTCCCACACCCAAAACACCCTGGCGACGGCTGCTGTCCCTGGGGATAAGAACCATATAACTGTCCCCGTCCAAATCCTCTGCCAGGCCTATCTCTCGGAAGGAATCTGGCGCGCTTCCTCTGAGACGGTACATCGGTGCGAATCCTCTTCGGCCCAAAAACGACCGAAGTCTGTGATATGCGTGCCTCCATCCGCAATGCCGTATCCATAGCAGCTGAATAAGTGTCGTAGTGCTGGACGCCAATGGCAAGATATAGCTGGGCTTCAAGTCCCTGTACGAACCTCTTCACCATCTTCTCTTCGGTATCCACCAAATACTGAGCATATCGGGATAACTGTGTAAACTGGATGTCATACTCAGACACCGTCATCCCAGGTGTCTTGACTAAGGCCTCGAAGCTACGAGCTCTGGCGTCACGAACGCTCTCTGGAAGGAAACGAGCTAGAAAGACCGCTGTAAACTCGGCCCAAGTCATAGGCGGTAGACCTGCAGCTCGACCTCTCAAGACTGACTCCCACCATGTCTGTGCGAGACCCTCTAGTCGGAAACTCGCAAGCTCTACCCATCGATCATCCGAACATCTTAGCGAACGGCAGATCCTGGCTAAACTGTCAAGGAACGTCTGGGGGTCCTCCGCTGCCTCGGTGCCGGTGAATACTGGAGGTCTCAACCATATGAAATCCTGTAGCGAAACCGGAATGGCCACGGTGGTAGTAGTAGGAGCAGGTATCATGGTCGTCTGTGACGTAGTAGGTACGTCATCCGGCCTCGGTGTACGACTGGCTGCAACTAGGGATCCTACCATCTGAAGTAGCTCCTGGATACTCCCCATCATCTGTCGCAACTCCTCCATACCAGTCTCGAGCCTATCCATATGGCCTGGGGAAGGTGGATCGGTCTGTCCCTGCGGCGTAGGCATACCACCCTGCTCAGTCCTAGTCTCGGACGAGCCAGCTCGAATCTCGTCTTGGGCGGCAGCCCTCTGTGCCCTCGTAGCCTTCGGCGGCATAGTGGCTGTTACAGGAAAACGGATAGTAAGAACAGTGCAATAGGATCATAGGATACACGGAATTGAAGAAGGAATTTTCAAGCAAGTATATCCTAAAGTCACTTAGGCGGAGTACCGTATCGCAAGTATGCCGCGGACATACACATGCTACGTTACCCTACTTAAGTCACTTACTCCATCTACCAAGGGTCATCCTACACTCAAAAAGGTAAAACCTATCGCTCTGATACCAACTTTGTAACGACCCGCACGATACGGAACGTGACTGGCACTTAAGTTTACGAAACGTCTCAAGACGTCCGTAAAATAAGTAAGCCAAAGCCCAGAAAACCAAAACCAAGTAAGCAAAAGTGTGAAGAGAACCCAATCAATTGAAAACGAGTTTATCAAATAAGTCATATAAAAACCTTTTTAAAAACTATACAAATTTTTCCGAAAATTTCGGCAGAGTCTCCTTTGTAAATACTGGCCCCCAAAATGGGTACAACAAGAATATATATATGAATCCAACAAATAAGTTATCCCCAAGCGGGAGCTAGCTCTTCGCCACAAGGCGGTCACAAATCCCACGCAATATAAAACAACATCATGCAAAATAATCATAAAGAAGCATGAGAAAAACAGCATGTCGACTCAAGTGAGCTCGAACCCAAAATACAGCATAAAAATTCCACAATCTCACAGTCTCATCTTTAGGTCAATATACAACAATACTGATAGAAACAGTAGATGGAGCACACTAGATACAAGAATATACAAGGTGGTACAAAAATAATGATATAACCCACCTAAGAGCAGAACCTCGAGTCCAGGCAAAAGATAAAAGAGCGCCCGCCGCTACTGCACTGACGGAGCGGACCTGCAAAAGGCTATGGCACAACGGGGGTGAGTTGCCAACTCGTGAGTAATAAATAACATCTACACATGCTATCGTATGCATGCACACAAGCATCCTAGCATCTAAATACTGGTAAGGCAGGTCATAATGGCAAGTATGTACGCAATATGAATATACTAGCAGGTATGAATGCAATGCGAATCAACTCGTGATCTGAATGTGTAAGTATAAGAAATCATGTTTTTCCCTTTAAGAATCTCTTTTGAAATACCAGCACAATACCAACAAAATCAACAAGAACCTGTGTCCAGCAACGACACCTCAAAACTATCACAAATCTCATATATCCATGTCATAGTATCTCTGGCCTCAGCCATCCGGCTGACCCAGCTCAATATCAAAATCTCATCATCTCGCGGCCACGGTCGGTATCCTCTGGATATCCGCCGTGCCAAACAGTCACCGGTAGGTAATCCGTCCCCTGCCAGGCTCAACGTCAACACCACATTCATCTTGCCCCGGGGTACCATACCAGGCCCACCATGTACCCGTGACGGTTCCTCCACTCCTCGACACGGATCTCGAAAACCACAGCAAACTCATGGTGGACGACACTTTACATCACTAGAAAACCGCAATTACATATTTTAAAAACATAATAAGTTTAGAAATTTTGCGGTTTTCACCCGAAATCCAGAAATATCATAAAATCTCAAGAAATCCTCATAAGTGCATATATCAATGGTGATGAATGCATATGGTATCAATAATTAAGCTACGATGCATGATTAATAGACTAGGCATGAACAAATAATATGATGAGGTACATGCACATGAATAGAAATCCTACGATTTCATTTTTAGGAATTAAAGGCAATAGCACAGGTTTAAGCATCAATTAGTAAAAGGTTTCAAATTATAGGTTATCTAGTGTAGTGGCATGGCAATTACCAGGGCATGTGTGTAAGCATGAATACTGCTCGTGCTGCATATAAAAACCCTGGCAATGGTGCAGGTGTCCTATAAAATGGGTTCGCATATGTATGTCAATATAAGGCATGGATGCAGCAAATAATCATATAAGTATTACACCCCTAATTACTAACATCACTAAGAATCTTTTAAGTTACTAAAACTATCGGGCGACTTACGCCATCCAACGATAGTCCCCCGTAGATGTTACATCTACTCACCGGAATCCCTAGCTAGTCACGTCCAATCACCGCTTTCCCCTTTCGTGCCGCGTCTGACGTCTCCGCGACCGAACCTGGAATTTATATCAATACCAAACATAAGGTTACATACAAGAACGACGCAAAACCCAAGCGAAAATACTAACGTTCACAAGCTAGGTACAACGTGCACAAGGTGCGCGGAACACATGCGAAAATCGCAAAAACTGCAGAAATCGCCGATTTGGTCGCCCGGCAAAACTAAAACCCGACTACTCAAAAATCCGCACTCATGCATCCTAAATGTCATAGGATATGCCAACAATATAATCTAGATATCGCAATTAATTCGCCACAATAATATAATAAAAACCTAGTAAGCTAGAAGTTTGCAAATTTGGTGCAAACATCGACAATTTGCGACAAAGTGCACACATTATCACACAAATATCCAAATTAAACCATTAGAAAGCCACTACAATTAAATTAACCCCTTTTCCATGCATCAAAACCCACATTCCATACACAAACCTTTTCTTGATTTTGGTAATTAGCAAAGCAAAGAAAATTTCACACAAGTTAACTTAGATTAGCAATACATCAAGACACTTAAGCAAAGTAACCATATAGGTTGGTTAAGTAAACCACTAGATTAATTAACTAGATTTAATTAACTAAAACATGGTTTCAAGAAACCCTATTTAACTCAACCATTAACTTTAAACAAAACTAGAATGAAAATAGCACTAAATTAACACTAAAACAATTTAATTAAAGGATTCTAACCATAAGAAATTAAAAGAGTAGAAATTATACCTCAAACCTATGGATCTAGCAAGAAGAAATTTGCCTCAATGATGGCCTCCTAGCAACATGATTCCAAGCAAGAGAGGTGAAGGAAAAAGGGATGAAGAATGGGGTTTAATTTGTGAGTTTTAGCTTGAAATTTGGAGCAAACTTAATGAATTTTTGAAGAAGATAAAAGAAAAGAGATGAAGGGGGAGGGGGGCTGCTGTTTTTTCGGCCAGAATGAGGGAGGAGAGGAATGGTGTGGGTGTGGGAAAAAGTCTTGGTCAACCCCCTACCAACCCACAAAGACCCATACCCAAAATAACAATTCATAATCCTTTAAAAAAAAACCCATTTCTACACAAGAATAAAGTCAAAGAGCATGGTATTTTTTTTCTGGACCTGATGATGGTGGGGCTGGCCTAGGGCTGAGGGAAGAGAGA
Source organism: Agapanthus africanus (assembly GCA_030015575.1). Taxonomy (NCBI): domain Eukaryota; kingdom Viridiplantae; phylum Streptophyta; class Magnoliopsida; order Asparagales; family Amaryllidaceae; genus Agapanthus; species Agapanthus africanus. The sequence goes on from CM057349.1 coordinate 288,768,043, forward strand.
GAGGGGTTTTACAAAAGAAATTTTATGCAAAAAGACCCCCTACAAGTCAAAAATTGCAAGTTTAAGCTTAAATTCAATAAATTTCGTTTCCTATAATAAAAATTAGTTAAAAATCAAAATAAAATACTAAAAATTTATGTTACAACTAGATTTTAATTAACATAATTTGAAAGATTAAAATTAGCCCAGAAAAATTTGTATTTATCGCTAATTTAATTTATTTTCTTACCGGCTTAAAATAATATTAAAAATTGAAAAATTAGGGAAAATTTTTAAACGACCAGAATTTCATAAGTAACTCATTAGCTACTAAAAATAAGCAATTACCTATCCAAATTAGGTATAATTAGTCCTAAACTGCAAAATAACAAAAAAGGCGGTTTTCGGAAAAATACCGAATTTTCACCGATTTTCAGGAAAACTCCAAAACGACTTTTCAAGACGCTACACACCCCTTTTGTCTGTTGGAGGACCTTATTCTTCTAGGTCCAAGGTGAAAGCCAAAGGAAAGAAGAAGAAAGCCCCCACCAAACCAAGGGGCGGTGTTAGTAAAGTGGAAGCCAAGGGAAAGGGAAAAATGGCAAAGGTAGCGGGACAGCTTGTGGGGAAAGAAGAGTGCTTTTAATGTCATAAGAAAGGACACTGGAAGAAAGATTGCAGGGCTTGGAAGGCCAAGAACCAGGACCCGAAGCAAGTTGTAGCTTCGGCTTCAGATGTGTATGTTATTGAAAACTGTCTATCAGTAAACTCTACTTCCTGGGTATTGGATACCGGATCAGGATCTCATATCTGTAATTCTTTGCAGGCAATGAGAAAGCGTAGGGTTTTGAAGGCAGGTGATATGACCCTCAGAGTTGCAAACGGAGCTGGCATGGATGCTGAGTCCGTAGGGGACTATCACTTGGGATTGTCAGATGGACATATTTTGGTTTTGCGTGATTGTTATTTTGTACCCAGTGCGACTTGTAATATCATATCTGTATCTTTAATGTTGAAAGAAGGTTATGATTTTGCATTTGTAAGAAATGTTGTAAACATTCACCTTAATCATGTTCTGATTGGGTCGGGTACATTAAGCAACGGTATATACGTATTAAACCAACCACAGATTTTCAATGTCCGGAATACACACAAAAGAAAGTCTCCAGAAATAAATCATGCTTTCTTATGGTATTGTAGACTCGGTCACATCAATGAGAGAAGGTTGACTAAGTTACATAAAGAAGGATATTTGGATCCATTCGAATATCAATCATATGCAACTTGTCAATCATGTCTCAAAGGAAAGATGACAAAGACTCCGTTTACTGGACATGGAGTAAGAGCGAGCGAGCTCTTGGGACTCATACACAGCGATGTATGCGGTCCATTGTCTACACATGCGCAAAGTGGTTATTCTTACTTCATTACTTTTACGGATGATTTTTCAAGGTACGGATATGTCTTCTTGATGAAGCATAAATCTGAAGCCTTCGAAAAATTCCTGGAATACAAGAATGAAGTAGAAAAATAAACAGGCAAAAGTATCAAGACACTGAGATCTGATCGAGGTGGTGAATACTTGAGTTTCGAGTTCCTGGATTACTTAAAAGAGAATGGAATTCTTTCTCAACTTACTCCTTCATACACCCCACAACATAATGGTGTATCGGAGAGATGGAACCGAACCCTATTGGATATAGTACTTTCCATGATGAGTAACGCTGAGTTGCCGCGATCATTCTGTGGATATGCACTAGAATCAGCTGCATACCTTTTGAACCGAGTTCCAACTAAAACAGTGCCTACCACACCATATCAGATGTGGAGTGGGAAGAAACCCTATCTTAAGCACATTAAGACATAGGGGTGTCCAGCCTTTGTCAAAAAGCAGCATGCGGACAAACTCGAGGCACGCTCAGTACAGTGCAAGTTTGTGGGATATCCAAAGAACTCCAAGGGATATTTCTTCTATTGCGCAGATGAACAAAAGGTTTTTTTTCTCGTCATGCCTGCTTCTTGGAAACTAAATTTTTGGAAAATCAGATAAGTGGGAGCGCAATAGAACTGGAAGAAATTCTAGAACCATAAGCTATTACTGAAAGCTTAGTAGAACAAGAAGGTTCGAAAGAACAGGACATTCCTGCGCCGCTCCGCAGGAGTAGTAGGAAGTCTTATCCGCCCGAGAGATACTATGGTTTTCTCATAGACGGGGATAGAGAGGATTGCATCATTGATAATGATGAGCCGACTAGCTTCCAGCAGGCCATTCAGAGCGTTGACTCGGTAAAATGGCTGGATGCAATGCGGACCGAAATGGAGTCCATGTACACGAACAAAGTATGGACTTTGGACGTTGCTCCGGAAGGGGTAAAACACGTAGGCTGCAAATGGATCTTCAAAAGGAAGATTGGTGTAGTTGGACAGGTTGAGACCTATAAGGCTAGACTTGTTGCAAAGGGTTTTCGTCAAAGACCTGGTTTGGACTATGACGAAACCTTTTCTCCAGTGGCTATGCTCAAATCCATTCGGATCCTTCTTGCCATTGCTGCCTTCCACGATTATAAGATTTGGCAGATGGACGTAAAGACCGCTTTTCTGAATGGAAATTTAGAGGAGTGTGTCTATATGGACCAGCCAGAGGGTTTCATTCAGAGTGGGAGCAGCGGGAAGGTGTGTAAGTTGCTTAAGTCCATTTATGGACTGAAGCAGGTATCGCGGAGTTGGAACATTTATTTTGATGAGACGGTCAAAGAATTTGGCTTTATCAAAAATCCAGATGAACCATGCATCTATAGTAAAATTGTAGCTCGAACTGTCATATGCCTCATTTTATACGTGGATGACATTCTCTTGATAGAAAATGACATTCCTATGCAACAATCTGTCAAAGTGTTCTTGTCACACAGGTTCTCCATGTAAGACCTGGGTGATGCCTCTTACATTCTGGGGATCCGGATCCATCGTGATAGGTCCAAAAGGATATTAGGACTTTCACAGTCCAGGTACATCGACACCATACTGAAGAGGTTCAGTATAGAAGATTCCAAGCGCGGTAATCTACCGGCTTGTCACGGGATCACTCTCTCCAAAGAGATGACTCCCAAGACTGATTTGGAAAGGGATCGCATGTCTATTATACCCTACGCATCTGCGGTAGGCTCTATAATGTATGCGATGTTGTGTACCAGACCAAATGTAGCTTATGCACTGAGTGTGGTAAGCCGGTATCAGTTAAACCGTGGGGAGAAGCACTGGATAGAGGTAAAGAACATTCTGAAGTACCTGAGAAGGGCTAAGGACATGTTTTTGGTTTACGGCGGAAAAGACCTCCAGATGGAGGCCTTTGCTGACTCCAGCTTCCAGAGTGACAAGGATGACTCCAAATCCATGTTGGGTTGTGTCTTTACCCTCAATGGAGGGGCGGTGTGTTGGAAGAGTTCCAAACAAGAAACCATTCCTGACTGGACGATGGAAGCGGAATATATCGCTGCATCTGATGCCGCAAAAGAAGCCGTCTGGATGAGGAAGTTCTTGACAGAACTTCAGGTGGTTCCATCCATTGTTGCTCCAATAGCTCTGTATTGTGACAACAATGGGGCTATAGCTTTAGCGAAGGAACCCAGGTCCCATCAGAAGTCCATACACATCTTGAGGCGGTATCACCTGATCAGGGAGATCGTGGATCGTCGGGAGATCGAAGTTCGTAGGGTTGGTACAGAAGATAACACTGCAGATCCATTCACGAAGGCCATACCCCAGACTCAGTTCGAGCGGCTAATCGAGATGATAGGTCTTCGATACGCCAGTACATGGCCTTAGTGCAAGTGGGAGATTGTTAGTGTATATGCCCTAGAGGCCATTACTGTATCTTACTAATTTGTATATTACTTAATGGAGTCTTGGGATATTCACAGCTGTATAGACAATCTTGCTCGAAATGGTAGTATGCTACTTGGTTTATTTCTACTTTAATGTGTGCATGTGTTTCTTTTAGCATATCGCCTATACACATTAGTGGAGCCCTTAGGATCTTTACTTGATTACCAGCGTTGTGATGGCAGTCACACTAGTGGGGGCTGGGTAATCTACAAGCACATCCTTATACAGGTCCTTAGTTGTAGGATTATTGAGACAGGGCATCGATACTCCAGAGTAGACTAGTGTATACGCTTCTCATCCCAGGAGGGGAGATGGTCTGTCCCGCAGCCATCAGTACATCGTACTGGAGATAGTATGCGGGTGCTCGTTAGGTTACGAGTATACTGGACAGGATTCGTTGGGAACTGTTGGTTTTGTATTATACCTATCGTCAGTTATCAGTTCTCAGGTGATATGAGTACAGCATAGTCCGTTGACTTGACACTGTCACTTCGCCTCGAGTGTGTTCCCACTGTTCTTAGATTACTACCCTACCACGGCTCAAATGAGTCGTGCAAACAGGTAGTAGTTGGGTGCAGTCCCGAAGCACTTGGAGGCAGTGACGGTTAGACAGGATTCATCTCTCCCGATATTGGGGGTTGATATCGCGCTGTGTCTAGGAGAGCCATTACACGAAGTCCCAGGTCAGGGCTAGCGAGGTATACTGGTAGCGTTTCCAGTGTTATCTCAGGGTGTTCTGGGCTACACTCCGACATGACTTGTACCGCTATTAGGGGACTAACGTCTACTGCCCCTAGGCCCTACATGCGATACTCTCAGACGAACAGACCGGACTGTACGGAGATTGTCACATTCAGGCTCAGTAGGAGTTCGGATGGGTTCACGTCATCAGTCTTCTTATCGACTTCTACCTGGGGACCGTTACGTACAGCTAGTATCGCTTACGGCCTGTGGTTAAACCCACTGCCAGTGTAGTGTCGAGTCTTTAGAGTCCTTCACAGAGGGCTATTCGCCTTTGGGTAAAACAGAGTAGAGGTCGTATGGTTTTGCGACAGGGTTTGTTCACATCCGCGCACTTGTACACGTTTGGTGTACGGGCAGTTATTACTAGCGGGCTTTGGTTTAAACCAGATCCTAGTATATGTTTTGGGATTGGTTTTATCTCATTGTATTCGTGTTCCTCGGAATACGGGTGCGGGTGTGTATGCACAGTTGGCAGAGACAGAGGCAGAGGATTCTCATTGTGGTTGTTGACCGTTGAGTTTTTTCAAAACCCTAATGAGAATAAGAAATATGATTAATAATATTAATTAAGGATTATTGTGCCATGGTTGAGTTGAACATTTGACTTTTGTTGACTTGTTGACTTTGTTGACCGGTTGACCATTGTGGACTTGTTGACCATCATCATTTCATTTCAATGACCTTTGTTGACTTGTTGTTCTTTACAAAATGCATTAAATGGATGAATTGATAATGGTCATTAAAACTAACCATCACAATTCTTAATTATTATTATTATCATCATTATTCTTTCTTTTGTGAGCATGGTTGTAAAAAGTCAAGCTCATTCTCACTTGATCACTCCCTCTCATCCAAAGCTCATCCTCTTCCTCTCTCTCCAAGCTCTCATGTCTCATATGTTGAGAAGCATGAGCTATTGAGATAAAACCCTCAAAACTCTTCTCTACTCACTCTAGAGTTTTAGGTTTAGCAAGCCAAGCACTTTAGTTGCCTCTCGGTTGAGGTAGGAGCTCAAGGTAAAAGCTTTCGGGTGGATCCTTCTTCGACAAAGAGGAGACTACGAGGTAAGAGCCGTTCAAACCATCCCATGGTGCAAGAAGAGAAGGAGTTCAAGACCTAGGTATAGCCCTCTAACATAGTAGTTAAACTTCTAGTTAGTTTGCTAGGTTTTTGTTTAGCAAAGATCATCATTTCTAGTCCATGTTGCCTTGTGTCAAAAATCGTTTTTTACCGTTTCCGCCTCCCCGTAAGAACCGGGGTGGGCAACGCAGACTTACAGGTTCCATAGAATATCTTCTATTTTCTTCCAGATTTCCACAGTGCAAAATGTTGTGGACTTTTTGCCGTGAGCTTCGCGTTGAAGTCTTTAATCCTGTGCTGCCCTTGTACTTTGTGCATTGAACTGTCAACTGATCTTCGTTTGTTCCTTAAACTGGTAGGCGGCATCATATGGATTCATCTATTGTTGGTCGTAGTCTCACATTTGTAGCGTCTTTTCATGAATTTCACTGTATTGTTCTGAGAACCTGTAACCTGCAACTATTTAGCAGACATAGATCAAAAGCACCTATTTACTTATAATATGATTAAGAATGGGCGATATAATAATGCAATATTCTCATATAAACAAATAACCCCAAACTTATCTTTTGCTCGTCCCGAGCAAAGCCAATTTTATTCTCGAAAAAAATCTAACCTCACTTTTGCAGGGAATCACGATTGCACTGAGTTCGTGCAATAAGTCGTTAAACCTCTAGGTGTCCCTAGTATGAGGAGTGTTGTCTCCTGAGGGTTTTTCAGCAGATACTACCCATAAAATCCAATTAATTTGGCCTTTTGACTCTCATTCTTCAATTCAGTATTCCAGTAAGAAATTCTATTATCTTCAACTTAGAAATCATCAACCCATATTTTTCACGCTTTCTTCTCATTTAACTTAAGATCGTATATGTTCTGCAAATTTATTAAGCTTTCAGCATCTTTTGAATTTTCCTTCTAAGGTTCCATCTCAACTTAGGAATTTTTATCATCTCTACTGAAGGTATAAGCCCTATCTTTCATTCCAATCTCTTATCCTAACCGTAATCATATACCCTACATGTGTGTGATTTTCATCCCTACACTTGGAAATTCAATTCAAGCTATCATACTCTTGTCCATCGTCCAAAGTACTCTTAGTTTGTGAATTTTAGATGAAATAGCTCACCCATTCTTCATGCGACAGTTAATACTTCTTGAGGTACTAACAACTTATTACAAAATGTGTTCGCGCATTTAGGCGTAATTACTCGTCTTGCAATACCTAAGGCTTAGCAGTGACTCCCAAACCAGTTGTCTAAGGCACTAGGTGATAAATGTTAGTTATATGTATGCCCTAGAGGCCATTACTATACATAGGATGTATATTGTAGTGGATGCTGGGACATATATAGGGAGGACTTTCTTGCTCGACATGATAGTATGCTATCTGGTTGATCTTTACCTTAACGTGTACACTGATTGTCTCCCTGTTACATGTTGGTAAAGCCCTTAGGATCTGTACTTGACTACCTGGACTATGATGCGGATCATACTAGTGGGGACATGGTAGTCCATAAGTACATCCTTCAAAGTCCCTAGTCGTGGGTGTATCGAGACGGGGCATCGATATACCAGAGTAGACTAGCGTATACCTTCTCGACCCATACAGATGGGCGATGGATGATCCCATATCCATTGGTGTTTGACATCAGAGATGATATACGGGTGCTCAGTGGAGACTGGGTACACTGGACGGACTCGCCGAGAACTCCCAGATGGTATTATACCTCACGTCAGATGGTAGTTCTCTGGTGACACTGGTACAGAGTAGTCTGTTGACCCGAGATCGTCATAGAGTCTTGTGTGTTTCCCACTGTGCTTTGATTTCCATCTTACCACGTCCAAGAGGGCATGCAAAACGGTGGTTTTTGGGTACAGTCCCGAATCACATGGAGGCAATGAGCGATAGGAGGGGATTCGTCTCTCCCGGTATAGGGAGTTGATGATGCGCTGTGTTTGATTGGCTATAACAGGAAATCCCTGGCCAGGGTTGCTGAGATTTACTGGTAAGTGTTACCAGCAGTTTCTCGAATTGTTATAGACCTCATATCGACACGACTTATCGAGCTATTGGGGTCTGACGTTTACCACCCTTAGGCGAGATATGCGACATATCAGACGATCAGACCGGACTGTACGGTAAGTGTTACTGGTTGGATTCACAGGAGTGTGAGCGGGCTTGCTCGTCGATCTTCTGATCGCTCAATACCCGGGTGGCCGTTACGTTTAGCAGACCGCTTGCGGCTTGTGGGTGTTTGATATGATCATCACCTGCTACCGGCGTATTGACGAGTCTTTAGAGTCCTACACAGAGGTTTCCTGGCTCAAGCGAAACGAATTAGGAGCGCATATGAGATATGTGCGGGACCGAGAATAATGCGTGTATGTGATACCGTATTCCATTCTCGCGATGAATGTATCGATTATATACGATATACCCTAGTTATCGAATCAAAGGTTGATTCGATAAGCCGATACATAGGATACTAGTCGGTTATATGCGATATGACCGGATCGTTAAATCAAGTGTTGATTTAATGATTTAATGTATAATTATATATTTGATATATTACTTTGCATTAACTAGTATCGGTTCACTTTAAATGGATTTTCTCGCTCGGATGTGCACATTGTATATTCGATATAGTTTTGTGCACATGCTTGTATCATGTATGATGATATATGATAGATAGGATTTGTGTAAAGAGTTAATACCTTGGTTAAATAAATGGTTAAGGTTTTTATTCATTTATTCATGCAATTATCTTTTAATTTGGATTAAAAGAAAAAGTGAAAAGAAAATAAAAAGGTTGCTTTCTTTCATGAAGCTTCTTGTAGCTTCATGCAACTTTGACTTATGTAACCTTTTTGTCTTCTTATTAGAACCCTAACCATTCATCTAACTTGAGTTAACTCTCTACATCTAACCTTGGTTTAAGTTATGATAAGTATAATTCTTTTTCTATTATTAAATAACTTATCATAATTAGCTTCTTCTTCTTCTTCTTCTTCTTTTCTTCAAGTGAAGAAAGCAAGCTCCATCAATGGTGATTGATGGAAATGAGTGAGAAATCCAATTCTAAAGTCTACCCACTTCCTATTTCTTCATCCTCTACCTCTTGCCAAGTAGTAGAGTGTGTTTCCTTCACAAGTTTTCATGGCTTGGTGAAGGTGGAGCTTGATTTAGCGATGCCTCGACGTAGATCATCTTCGGCATGGACATCGACGACCTAGCTCGCCTATTTTCCGATGAAGCCGACGCTAGAGCCCGGATTCCTTTTGGACAGCAAAGGACTTCGTTGCGGAGCTATGGAGGTGGAGGACCGGATCTACAAAGTTTGTATTTCCGTATTCTTTATAGTTAAGTTGTTAACTAGTTTGCTTTTCGCCTAGACATCTAGCCAACGATCCGTAGTTTAGGGTTTCTCGGCACCGTAATTTTTTGAAATTGGCATGGTTGATGCCTTGTGAGACCTCTTGAGAGTGTCTAGGAACCCTACAGTGGTATCAGAGCCTAGCTAGAGCCTTAGGCGAAGTCTAGACGGAGTTTGAAGTCCGATCGAACCGAAACCCCAATATTTCCATGCTCTCTGGACTTTTTCTGAAAAAGCGGTTTTTTCCAAATTAAAAATATGCAGAAAAATCAGCAGGGAAATCTAAGAATTACGGCGCAAAATTTAGCTCCTAATTCCATAAAAGTGCGGCGGAACTGCGGCATTAGCGTGCTAATGCGGCGGTTCCGCGGCCCTTTTGTCTCTTCTCCCATCAAATTTTGCACAGTAATTCCTATTTGGCAGTGCTGGTTTTCCTGGGAATTTTTAATCTGAAATCAAGAGTTGAGTATTTTGGGTTGTATTGGGAGTTCGTACATTCGATCGGATTATCAAATTTCGTATTTGTGTTTTTCCGGATAATTTTAGAATATGTTAAAAAGTTCGACCGGATATAAATACCCAACTTTTCCCCTGCCGGAAAATTTCCAAGTGTTGGATTTTTCCGTGGTTTAAAGACATCCTAAGTAGTGCAAGTAACTCGATGGACCCTCTAGAAGACAACAAACCTTAACTCGATTATGTGACCGTCTTGAACTGCCCTTTGAACCTTAGGGTTTGGGGCAGTACGGCGTGCCACATGTGAGGCATTGGCTTGACCCTTCTACGGCTGGACCATTGGTACTGAGGCACGAACTGAATGTTTTTAGACTTGTTTCATGTGTTGATCTGTATCGGGAAAACTTGGGTGTTCGATTGTTCGATCGGAAAGTTTGACATTTTCTATTTATCCGGAATGGGATACAATACTTGGAATCCACAAGTAGTTATGAGATAACTGAATGAATGTTATAAATCTAGCGGTTTAGTCTCACTTGATCGGTTGCCACGGAATTTTGATGTGATCAAAAGTCCGTCGCAATCACATAGCGTACGCGGATACTCGCCGGGCAAACTTAATAGACAGCCTCACTCCATAGCCCCGACTAAGTGACTGTAGGAGAACCCCGTCGCCGAAAGCATCCGTTTGGGTGCTCCCGGTAGCGGTGTTCCGCCTTGGTGAACTTCATCGACGGTATCGGGGGTGCTGCCGCCTACTAAAGTTTGCGACGAGCATTCGATCAGGATGTCGGGAATCTTATTGAATTGCCCGACTTGATATTGAAAAGTGTTTTCGATAATGAGACTAAAATGCGGGGTTTATAATTGTTAGGCATGTGATGTCTAAGGTATTCATATGATTAGGCATGCGATGTCTATGCAGGTTGCGGATTCCAACTGTTGTAGTTTTACACTTTCTTTTCTGTGACCGTAAGTGTAATATGTGATATCGCCGGTTTCGTTGCTATATGTCAACGACAATTGGGATGCGTATATTTACTTACGTTGATGACATGTGATGTTATGTGTTGCTGGATATGTTATATTGGATCGTCGTGTTTGAATAGCCGGGGTTTTTTATGTGAGATGAGTGTTTTTCATTTTCATTCATGTAAAAACTTGTATGTAATATTCTTTTATTGGGGCACTTCCAGGTTGCGGATGTTGTCACCCTTTGTATATTATTTACTTTTCCGCACTAGGATAGACCCAAGGAGGGGAGCACAAGTAACCGGGTTCTGGAGTCCAGTGGGAGACCAACTCGAGGAGTCGAGTCCGGGTCTCCTAACTCTAGAATTGGTAGGTTTGCTTGCCGCTCTCGTAGGGGTTTAGGGGTGTGGGTTTGGCTATTCATCATGACCGTGGAATCCGTGTTTTATACTGGCTCGTATTGAAAACACGGACGTCCTAGTATATCCAATATTTCATATGATTCTTCTGCTGCGATATCTGTGATGTGATCATGTGATGTTCTGTGATAGATATTGTATATAGTATATATGATATATTATATAGACGTTACTTATGTTTTACACCCGTGCTAGCCCTGCCCCGCTCTGCCGTTAGTTACCTAACCTAACGGTGCACGAGGGGACATCGAGGCGAATGCGGATGGCATAAGTGTACGTCGTATTTATCTGTGATGTTTAGGTACTTAAATGATGGGACTTCATTAATGGGATTAATGAAATAAAAGAAACCTAAGATGTTGTAGAATCGAATTTCAAAATAAAACAGGTAGCTACAGTTCTTGCTTTGCACAGCGGTATATGTGATATATCCTGCACCTTATTCGATGAGGAAAGGACCGAGATCCCTTCACCGGGAGTGACTCCTTTAGCAATAACTGGCCGATGCTACAACCCTCGGTTTGTCTTTTTGATTGCTTCTATAGTTTCTGCTTTGCACAGTGATATATATGATATATCCCGCACCTCATTCGACGAGGAAAGGACCGACGATCCCTTCACCGGGAGTGACTCCTTTAGCAAAACTAGAAAAGGTTCAAAAACACTCCATTTTAAAATCATTTGATTCTACAACGATATCAAGTTCATTACGCAATATGTTTTCAGAAAAACCTGTCGTTGCCCTCCGTCATTTCAGATATGTCCTGTTTAGTATTCGTGCTGCGTTTGTTGACCTTGTCAAGGCGCAGTGTGCGGTAGCTAACCAGTATTTATCTGCTTATGCATATGATACAGATTGAGTTAGGGTAGTCGTGCGGCCTTGTTGACCTTGTCAAGGGTCGTGCGGGTGGGTTTGATTCAATCAAGAAATGACGGGTTGAACTTGACTTGCGGTCTATGGTTTGTTGACCTTGTCAAGGTCATAGATCGTTCGGGGCAAAAGATTATCGGGAATTTCAAGTGTTGAAATTTGCAATGAGATTGCATACCTTCTATGAGATAGTTGGATCCCGATACCCGCTGCGAGTAATAGTTACTCCTGGGAGTGTTTTATACATTACAATTAGCCGATCAAGTAGGTGTCTAGAAAGGTGTTAACGAGGTTACGCCTCTGGGAAAACGAGGTTTACATTAATTAGGTTCGTGCGAAAGCACGGGGGACCTCCCTCAAAGTACCGACACCGGCCTGGCTGAAAGATTGGCGAACTTGTAGTGTGTAATTAATCACGGCTAGTCTTTCCTTTTAGGGTTTGAAGGAAGATTTGATAAAAAGCAGTGGGAGCCATCCTGATTAGATAAAATAATAACCAATCTATTCTTGCAAGAGCGCACGCTGAGTGTTTTCTTCTCTCTCTCTCCAGGTAGCGACCATATCACGCCTTAATCAAGATAATAATACGGAATATTGACCGAACCCGCTTGTTATACTGAGCTGGGGAACGTTGGTCCCGCTCCAACTTATAATTGTTATAAGACAGAGTAGGAAATTGGGAATTACCAGAATTCCCGTGCCGCCCAAACGAAGAGAGTGCATGCTGATGCATCATCTTCGGGTGTGTTCGTTACAAAGAACTGTTTCTCTGTATCCTCTACGTCCTGGATATGTGATACCAGATCAGGATCCCAGATATGTAATATGTTACATAGGGCTACAGAAAGGTAGAGAACTGAGAACGGGTGATAAGTTTCATGAGGCAGAAAACGGGGCAAGTGTTGCAGCCAAGTCTGTTGGTCACTATCACCCTGTATTCCAAATATATTGATTCTGAACGAATGTTATTAGATACCGAACCTGATATACAAAATCATATCTATCTCTTTATTAGTAAAGAAATGATAAAATTTTGTATTGTTGGATAATGTTTTGAACATTTCCTATATCAAAAGTTGATCGGTTCAGACACGTTATCTAAAAGCATTGATGTTCTAAATCAAACTACAGTTCTTAGTATACGGATCACACACAAGAGGAAGAGTTCAGAAATGAACGAATTCTTCTTGAGGTATTGTAGACTAGGTCATATCAATGCGACCCGACTAGCTAAGTTACATTTAGATGCATATTTAAATCAGTTTGAATTTACATCTTATGAAACTTGCGAGTCATGTCATAGAGATAAGATGACCATAGCTCTGTTTACTGGAAACAGAGAAAGAGTTAGTGAACTCTTGGGATGATACATGTTGATGTATAAAGGTCCCCTGTCTACACATGCCAAGACCGGTTCTTTGTACTTCATTACATTCTCTGATGATCTTTTAAGATTCAGACCTATGTTCCTGTTGAAACACAAGTCCGAACCTTTTGAGATATTCACAGAATATAAGTTAGAAGTAGAGAACCAATACGGGTATAAGTATTATGTCCTTTGATGTGATCAGGGAGGAGAATACTTGTGCATAGAATTCCTGGACTATTCTAAAGGAGAATGAGATTCTCTCTCAGCATTACTCCTCCGAATACACCATAGCACGATGGTATATCGGGGCGGAGCAATCTCACCCTATATGATAAGGTGTGCTCTATAATGAGTACTACTGAGTTACCTATTTCCTTTTTTTGGGAGTTATGCACTTGAGAAGCTGCATACCTATTGAATAGGGTTCGAATCAAATCTATGCCTACCGCTTCATATGTGATATGGAAAGGGAAGAGCCCATATCTTAAGTTATTTAAGATTTGGGGTTGTCCGGGCTATGTTTAAAAGAAAAATCCGGACAAGCTCGAGGCAAGGTCTGTCATGTACAACTGGAAAGGTTCCAGCTATACAAATTACAGCAGATGACTTGGTAGAACCAAAGGATTCAATAGTAACCAACGAACCTCAACCTCTCCGCCGATCTAGTAGGGTTCCTCACCCACTTGAGAGATACTTCGGTTTCACTATGACAGTGGGAGCGAGGACTGCATCATGAGATGATGACCCAACTAGTTTCGAGCTGGCCATCAGGAGTGGGACTCTGTAAGAATGGCTGGATGCTTAGCGATCTGAGATGGAAACCATGTACACCAACAAAGTATGGACTTTGGTTGCTATATCTGAAGTGTTAAATCCCCATCAGGAGCAAGTATATCTTAAGAAGATTACTTGGTGTACATGGAAAAGTTGAGACTTTCAAAGCTAGACTTGTTAAAGGTCTACATCATTGACCAAGTATGGATGATGATGAAACCTTTTCAAGTGGCTATGCTTAAGTCCATCCAGATCATACTTACCACGGCTACATACCATGACTACGATATCTGGTGGTTGGGTGTCATGACAGCTTTTCTAAATGATGTTTTAGAAAAGGCAGTCTATAAGTACACAGCCAGAGGGCCTCGTAGACAGTGGGAGCAGCGGAAACGTGTGCAAGATGCTTTATAGGATGGAGCAGGCATTGCGGAGTTAGAACATCTGTTTTGATGAAATTGTCAAAGAAGTTGACATCATCAAAATGATAGATGAACCTTGTATAAACAAAAGGGTAGTAGGGAGTATGGTGACGATCCTCGTAGAGTACGTGGATGACATACTCTTGATAGGGAAAGAGTTTCCTATGCTACGCTCGATCAATCTCCGTTTATCACAATAATTCTCCAAATAGGATCAAATTGATACCTACTAAATCCTGGATTTTGGATCTATGAGATAGATCTAAATGGATGTTAGGATACTCACTAGTTGTAGTGAGACGGTATCAATTGATCCTGGGAAGAATCACTGGAAATGTTCCAGGGTGATAAAGACGACTGAGTGTCAGTCACAGGCATTGTCTTTACCCTTGGTAAAGGGACGGTATGTTGGAAAAGTTCCAAGCAAAATACCGTGGCATACTAGACGATAAAGGCAGGATACATCGCTACTAAAGATGCTACCAAAGAGGCTGTTTGGGTGTATATTGGTTCATGAGATGAACTACGTTCCAACCATTGTGAGACAATGGAGTTGTGGCTTATGCCAAGGAACGTCCGTCCCATCAGTGATCCAGACATATTCTAAGGCAGTGTCACCTGATCATGGAGATGGTTGATCTCTAGGGAGATCGAGGTTAGGAGAGTAGACTCAGAGGACAACACAGCGGATCCACTCACAAAGGCCTGTTCCCAGAGAGAGACTATTATGGGATGGTTGAGTATGAGATACTGCAACCACTGCTATCAGATGGCCCTAGTGCAAGTGGGAGATTGTTAGTTATATGTATGCCCTAGAGGCCATTACTATACATAGTATGTATATTGTAGTGGATGCTGGGACATATATAGGGAGGACTTTCTTGCTCGACATGATAGTATGCTATCTGGTTGATCTTTACCTTAACGTGTACACTGATTGTCTCCCTGTTACATGTTGGTAAAGCCCTTAGGATCTGTACTTGACTACCTGGACTATGATGCGGATCATACTAGTGGGGACATGGTAGTCCATAAGTACATCCTTCAAAGTCCCTAGTCGTGGGTGTATCGAGACGGGGCATCGATATACCAGAGTAGACTAGCGTATACCTTCTCGACCCATACAGATGGGCGATGGATGATCCCATATCCATTGGTGTTTGACATCAGAGATAATATACGGGTGCTCAGTGGAGACTAGGTACACTGGACGGACTCGCCGAGAACTCCCAGATGGTATTATACCTCACGTCAGATGGCAGTTCTCTGGTGACACTGGTACAGAGTAGTCTGTTGACCCGAGATCGTCATAGAGTCTTGTGTGGTTCCCACTGTGCTTTGATTTCCATCTTACCACGTCCAAGAGGGCATGAAAAACGGTGGTTTTTGGGTACAGTCCCGAATCACATGGAGGCAATGAGCGATAGGAGGGGATTCGTCTCTCCCGGTATAGGGAGTTGATGATGCGCTGTGTTTGATTGGCTATAACAGGAAATCCCTGGCCAGGGTTGCTGAGATTTACTGGTAAGTGTTACCAGTAGTTTCTCGAATTGTTATAGACCTCATATCGACACGACTTATCGAGCTATTGGGGTCTGACGTTTACCACCCTTAGGCGAGATATGCGACATATCAGACGATCAGACCGGACTGTACGGTAAGTGTTACTGGTTGGATTCACAGGAGTGTGAGCGGGCTTGCTCGTCGATCTTCTGATCGCTCAATACCCGGGTGGCCGTTACGTTTAGCAGACCGCTTGCGGCTTGTGGGTGTTTGATATGATCATCACCTGCTACCGGCGTATTGACGAGTCTTTAGAGTCCTACACAGAGGTTTCCTGGCTCAAGCGAAACGAAATAGGAGCGCATATGAGATATGTGCGGGACCGAGAATAATGCGTGTATGTGATACCGTATTCCATTCTCGCGATGAATGTATCGATTAGGTTATATGCGATATACCCTAGTTATCGAATCAAAGGTTGATTCGATAAGCCGATACATAGGATACTAGTCGGTTATATGCGATATGACCGGATCGTTAAATCAAGTGTTGATTTAATGATTTAATGTATAATTATATATTTGATATATTACTTTGCATTAACTAGTATCGGTTCACTTTAAATGGATTTTCTCGCTCGGATGTGCACATTGTATATTCGATATAGTTTTGTGCACATGCTTGTATCATGTATGATGATATATGATAGCTAGGATTTGTGTAAAGAGTTAATACCTTGGTTAAATAAATGGTTAAGGTTTTTATTCATTTATTCATGCAATTATCTTTTAATTTGGATTAAAAGAAAAAGTGAAAAGAAAATAAAAAGGTTGCTTTCTTTCATGAAGCTTCTTGTAGCTTCATGCAACTTTGACTTATGTAACCTTTTTGTCTTCTTATTAAAACCTTAACCATTCATCTAACTTGAGTTAACTCTCTACATCTAACCTTGGTTTAAGTTATGATAAGTATAATTCTTTTTCTATTATTAAATAACTTATCATAATTAGCTTCTTCTTCTTCTTCTTTTCTTCAAGTGAAGAAAGCAAGCTCCATCAATGGTGATTGATGGAAATGAGTGAGAAATCCAATTCTAAAGTCTACCCACTTCCTATTTCTTCATCCTCTACCTCTTGCCAAGTAGTAGAGTGTGTTTCCTTCACAAGTTTTCATGGCTTGGTGAAGGTGGAGCTTGATTTAGCGATGCCTCGACGTAGATCATCTTCGGCATGGACATCGACGACCTAGCTCGCCTATTTTCCGATGAAGCCGACGCTAGAGCCCGGATTCCTTTTGGACAGCAAAGGACTTCGTTGCGGAGCTATGGAGGTGGAGCACCGGATCTACAAAGGTTGTATTTCCGTATTCTTTATAGTTAAGTTGTTAACTAGTTTGCTTTTCGCCTAGACATCTAGCCAACGATCCGTAGTTTAGGGTTTCTCGGCACCGTAATTTTTTGATATTGGCATGGTTGATGCCTTGTGAGACCTCTTGAGAGTGCCTAGGAACCCTACAATAAAGCACCCTCGTTATATTTTTTATTTATGCAGCCTCAAGTAATTACAAAACTAGTGTTCATTTTTTTTATTTTATCTCTTTCTTCACACTTGTACTTTTATTTTATTTTCCTTCATACTAAGGATTTTAGACAAGAGCATTTCAAGGTATCCTCTACTATTCCAAGTTTCAAGGTGCGTATATGTGCGAGTTGTAGGGTATATATTTTCAGAATTTAGACTTAAGGTTAGGAATTATTTTTCAGACTTACACTTCAAATAGAAATTTCAATACTCTTCCTTTATTTTGACTTAGCTCAAGAACTGAACTCAAAATTTGCTTATTTCTAAATAAACTACAAGGATATATATTTTCTACCGTTAAACTTTAAGAAAGGTTATTTTTAGGCTTTTTAATTTACTAAGTTTAGGATCTAGTTTTTCCTAGCTAGTCAGCCGTCTTGTCGAACTTAATTCAAATATGGCCAAAATTGAATTTTTCAATTTTTATAGTTTTAAAAAAGTTTTTCAATTTTAATTTGATTTTATAGTTTTTTTATTTTTATAACGATGCAATGCAGAATTCAATATGCAAAGAAAGAAGAAAACAAATATGTATAAAAATAAAAATATGCAAATGCAATGCAAAGATAACTATTTACAAACCACCTCCACCCCCAAACTTATCAAAAGCAGTGCCCTCACTGCTCATGGCTTCACCGTCCCCTTAAACGTGAACAGGAACGTTCCTCTCTCGCCAGCAGGGTCGTCATGCCGTGTTCTATTTCAGTCACTCGTTGATCCAGGTTGGTCACCATCCCTATCAATCTGTCTATCCCCCTAGTGGCTTTCCTATGTAAACGTGCATGTGCTCCAGGGGTAAGCTCTTCCTCGCTCACGGTCGAGCTGGTGCTGGTTGTCTTGGCGGGTACATCCTCGGCCGGCTCAGTGCGCGACCATACATCATTTAAGCGTGTGTAGGACGTGGATACGCCCTCAACAAGAGGTCTAATAGGGATCCCTCCATGCATATAAAACCCAACTTCCTCCAAAGGGAGGAAATGGCGACACAGTTGTGTCACCAATATAAGGCATGGATAATTGGCAGCCCTTTTGCCTGCACCGATCGAATGAAGTAATACCGTGCACATATCATAGCTGGGGTTCCTAGTCATCAAGGTGTGCACGATATGAAGGGATGGTGTGAAAAATTTCGTATTGTGCGAACTACCAAAAATGTTATTTTGTGTCCAACGGCACACGGTGAGTACATTCGCAAAGAGGGTTCTAGACTGGATGCCCTTACGTGGCTCTCTCGAACAGTCATTACCCATCAAGGGTAGGTAATCTTCGAATTGGAGGGATTGGTCATGAGTAGGTACTCTGGGTATTAAGGTGACTTCATGGATGAAGTCCCTATCGATTATTATCTCTCGATGCCCCCAAATTAGCCTAATGTATCCGTGTTGTGAGAGGCAACCATCCTCCATGCACTCGTAAAATCGGGTGACAAGATCCGGAAGCGCGAAGGCATTCGGATGGTTAAACAGTAAAAAATTCCATCCGCACCTACGGATCTCTTCACCAAAATAACTTTCAAAGACCGTATGTGAAAAGATTTGGGAAAAGTCCCTCTCAAATTGCAAAGTGTGTGCCATCACAAAAGTGCAGAATATTTCTAAAAAATTTAATAGAGAGAACCAGAGAATGCAAACCTCCTCTGATGTTTTCAGAGGGAGAAGACAATAGTCGGCGGCGGTTGCGCGGTCAGAAGGCAAGTTGTGCAGCGGAAGCGCGACGCTCTGGCAAGATCTCCTTGCTCTAGCTGCTGCGGCGGCTAGGGTTTTCAGCGATGAAGATTTTAGGGTTTGGTAAAATACAGAGAGGGGCCGGGTTCTATTTATAGGGGGTGTTTTAGTTATTTGCAAAAAGGACCTCTCAAAAAGAGGAATTTATTTGTAAATTGAAATTTTTTATTTTTTTATTTAATTTTTTTATTAAAACTGAAAATTTACAAAAATACCCCCAAAAATTTTTAAAACTTTATTAAATATTTTTTTATATTTTCCTTTTTTTATATAATTACAAGTGATACATACCCCTAAACTTATTTGAAACAGTGTTTCCACTGTTTATGGCTGGGTAACCGAAATTTGGGGGTAGATGGAAGAAGGTCAGTCAATGTAAATTGGCTCCTGCAAAAGCAGGAGCTCCTCCGAAGGGTCCGCGGTGAGAAACGGTTTAAGTCTATGTCCGTTCACTTTAAATAGTGAATCGTCCTCGGGATTTTCTAAATCGACCGCACCGTGTGGATATACGGTGCGTACCAAAAATGGCCCTTTCCATCGAGATCTGAGTTTGCCGGGATGGAAATGTAGCCGGGTGTCGTAAAGTAAAACATGTTGACCAGGTTTGAATGATTTGTGCATAAGGTGTTTATCGTGGAACACCTTCGTTCGGTTTTTGACGACAACCGCATTCTCGTTAGCTTCATCCTGAAGCTCGTTTAATTCATTCAATTGCAGCTTTCTATGGCTGCACACATCTCCGAGAGATAGATTCAACTTTTTTATTGCCCAAAATGCTCGATGCTCAATTTCAACTGGAAGTGGCAAGACTTTCCATAAACAAGCCTATATGGAGACATGCCAAGATCGGTCTTATAGGCAGTTCGAAATGCTTAAAGGGTATCAATAAGTTTTGAAGACCAATCTTTACGGTTTTTGGAAACCGTTTTCTCCAATATATCTTTAATTTGCCGATTTGAAATCTCGGCTTGCCCACAAGTTTAGGGATGATAGGGCATTGATAGCTTGTGATTAATGGAATATATCCGCATTAAGGACTCGAAAGTCCTATTACAGAAACGAGTTCCATTATCGCTGATGATTGCGCGGGGGTGCCCAAACCGAGAGAAATTTTTTTCTTTGAGGAATCTAACGACAACCTTGTTGTCATTATTCCGGCTGGGCACAGCCTTGACCCACTTAGAAACATAATCAACAGCAAGAAGAATATACACGTTCCCAAAAGAATTAGGAAACGGTCCCATAAAATCTATCTCCCAAACATCAAAAATTTCGACAACCAATATTGGTTGGAGCGGCATTTCGTTTCTCCTAGATATCCGGCCCAAGTGTTGGCACCGGGAGAATGTCTTGCAGTACTCATACGCGTCTCTAAAAAGTTGTGGCCAGTAGAAGCCACACTGCAAGGTTTTTTCTGCTGTCTTTTTAGGGCCAAAATGCCCGCCACACGCTTGATCGTGGCAGAATGACAGCACGCTCTTAAACTCATTGTTGGGGACATACCGACGATTGATTTGGTCGGGACAGTATTTGAATAGGTAAGGCTCATCCCAGTAAAAATGTTTTACCTGGGATAGGAATCGGAGTCTTTCCTGATTCGACCATTCATTTAGTATAAGTCCGGTGGCCAAATAATTCACAATATATGCGAACCAAGGTTCGCATGATACAGTCAAGAGCTGCCCATCTGGAAAAACGTCTTTTATAGGAATTTGAAGCGTTTGTGAAGAAGGAAGGCGTGAGAGATGGTCGGCGACTACGTTTTCGCATCCTCTTTTGTCTCTGATGACAAGGTCAAACACTTGTAGTAAGAGGATCCAACGTATCAGCCGATATTTATAGTCCTTCTTCGGAAAAAGATGGTGAAGAGCTGACTGGTCAGTGTATACGATGACTGGAGAGCCGATTAAGTAGGGCCTGAACTTTTCTAATGCAAACACAATAGCTACGAATTCCTTCTCTGTTGTTGTGTAATTTAATTGGGGCTTGTTCAAGGTTCGGCTAGCGTAATAAATTACATGCGGCATCTTATTGATGTGCTGTCCAAAGACAGCACCAATGGCAAAATCAGATGCATCGCACATAATTTCAAATGGATGATGTTCATATCATAATTTTTCATTATTATATTCCCCATTCTTATTCATTTTACAAATAAATAGGTGCTTTTGATTCATGTCTGCTATATAGTTGCAGGTTACAGGTTCTCGGAACAAAAACAGTGAAAAAGATGAAAAGACGATAGAAAAGTGAGACTAAGACCAACAAATGGAAAGATCTTGATCATGACTACAATTTGAAGACTAAACGAAGATCAATGGAAAATTTCACAAAGTACAAAGGCAGCGCAAGATTCAAGACTTCGACACGAAGCAAACGGTAAAGTCCACGACATTACTCACTGTGAAAATCTGGAAGAAAACTAGAAGACAACCTGAGAAACCAAGCAAACAAACAAGAAGCCAAAAGCCACCAGAAGATTACCTGAAAGTATCAGCTCAAGATCTCTCCTTTTGGCCGCGGAACCTCGGCCAAACATGGGTTTTGGCCGCGGATCCGCGGCCATATAGTGCCCGTGTCGGTGGAAAATTGTAAGCTGGCGGCGCGTTGACTAGTCTTTTTTAGGGGTAAAATTGTAAAAGCAGTTGTGTGTCGATTGTAACCCTAGGGTTTCTATGATCTATAAATAGAAGCCTTAAAACTCTTTTTGAGGTATGCCTCTTCTTGTGCCTCATTTCATCTATCTAAATTCAGATCTGTAAATTTCTGTAAGGAAGGAAGAGAGCATCAAATAAAAATTAGGAGTAAGTTTTCTTTTTATTGCACTAGTTAGATTTTATTTTCATGCCCTAGGTAATTTCGTTCTTGCCCTAGTTAAATTTTATTCTCTGCTCTAGTTAGATAGTTTAGAAAATGTTTTTCAATTCCTTAATGAGTGAGTAGTTTTCTCACTTGTTAGGGTTAGATTTGGGGAAGGCTTGAGAGATGAAGATCTCTCACCCCTTTCTTGCCCATCATACGTTTTTATAGGACTCCATGCATACATGCACACACCGCTCCCTACGGCACCCTATCCCACGAGGTAGCGGTGATACTGTAGTATAAAGGACTGGTTGCATGTGTTTTCCATGAAAGTTAGGGTAAGAATTAAGAAAGGAAGGACAAGAACCTAGAGGAAGAAACATCGTTTCTTATCGATAGGACTAATCGACTTTATTAATTATTACCATAACACATAATAGATTTTAATTTGGGCATAGAAAGCGGTGAGGAATATTGACTTTCCAAACTTAACCTAAACCTAACCCAAGCAAGATTTTAGTTTAGATCAATTTAGTTTTTAGATTTAATCAATCCGATACCAATCGGAATTAACTCGTTAGAACAAATCGAGAATACACAAAATCCCTGTGGACTGACCCGTACTCACCAGCTAGCTACCAAGCGACGCCGTTTTTGATTGCGGTAAAATATTTTTGATCTAAAATTCTCTATGAATCAAATGGCGCCATTGCCGGGGATGGCGTAGTATTTTCTTTTTGCAATTTCGGGTTAATATAAAATCATAAAAATCATAAAAACTGAAAAAATAAAAAAAAATATAAAAATTTATCATCTTGTTATTTTGTGAAGGGTATTTTTGTGTGAATTTTGCAGGATCGACGAACAAGTTCGGATCTGGAAAAATCCAGTGATCGAAACAGAAAACAGTAGAGCTGAACAACAGAGGGAAATCATAACAGAGGAACAGAAAAATTCTTGGAGACCGAACCGTCTAGTACACCGCGGAACCGCGGTCAATGGTGGGGTCAGGTGGTGGAACCGCGGCCATCTGTGACGTCATCAATTCAAAAAAATCACTGTATGCTTCCTCTTCTTCTCTGAAACCCTCATATCTCCTCTGAAAAAAATTTCTGCAAGATTCTTTGCGCTAAAAATCTCTCCCCCTTCCAATAATTGATTTTGTGCAGGATTCTTTGTGCCGCGCTAAAAAAAAATTTTGCAAGTGTTTGATTGTGTTTACTGTTTTGCATATTGAAATCGACTTTATGGGCTTCTTACACCAGTCAGATTAGGTGGGGATTTCATTACCCTTTCCAGGACCCCAAAAATCACATAAGGCATATTGCATTGACCATCAATCTAATTAAAAAAGATTAGACTCAGCCCTAAGGACTTCACGCTCAATAGGACAAGGGAATAGGTGTAGGCATCGACCGTTGATCCTAACCTGATTTTGTGGTGCCTAGGCTAGACATGTAGTGAAAGGTAACTTTAAAAGGCCCGCATCACGGTGATTCGTGAGAGGATCCCTCCTTTCTCTACTTGTGCTTACCTGGCCATAATTGGCGGTGAAGAGGCGGTTTGAGGTCCTACATCTTGCCCTTTAGAACAGTTAAGAGCTGTTTAGCTGACCTAGGTGATCCTAGATCTTGGCCTGATTGTGTAATTGTGGTTGATTGAACGTGTGTTTAAGCCTTTTATTGAAAATCTTTTTTCTAAAAAAGGTCCTTATAAAAAAAACACAAAAAGGAATTTTTTTTTACAAAAACTTGCAACTTGTCGCTATGAAATCCGTGCACCCCACATTCTTTTTCTTCTCCTTTCTTACATCATGGGTACCCCACCTCACAAAACTCTTGCCGAACTTTGGTACCCTCATCCAAACATTGCTTCTTACGCGAATTGTTTTGTTCGAATTACGGACGACCCCTCCATGCCCAAATTTTTTTTTAAAGACCGAATAGAAGCGTCTAGGAGAAACAGTTCGACTCCACAATCCACTTTGTATCAACCATTTCAACCTTCACCACCTTCTTACGTTGATACTACTTTTTCGAGTCTTGTTGTAACTCCGAAACCCATGTCTATCGCTGGACATATTGAACAACCTCGTAACCGATCTTTCACTCCTTTCAACACTTCTAGTTCTTGGGATCAACAAGTCCATTCACCTTTTTATCCAATTGTTGATCCTACTCCTGTCCAACCATTCAATTCCTACCAGTCCTACCCGACTTTCACACCTTTCCTAGACATTACTTCTACACAACCATTTGGGAGTTTCCCGTATCCAAACAACTTTGAATCTTTTACTGAAACCCCTTCACAACCCATGTCTAGTCTGGAAGAGTCGTTGGAAGTGTACATTGCAGCAGCAAACAAACAGATGAGGAATTTGGATGCGTCCATTGCCGCCCTCATACAACCTAGTGAACCGGTAGCTAATTTCCAACTAGCTACAAAAATTCCAATGTATGATGAGGCGGTTGGACAGAGTGAGAATTTGAGTGGTGAGAGTGAGTTCTACACACTTCCAAATCAAACCTACCCATACTCAATTGAATCCCACAACTCCGGTTTTCAAACAAGTGTCCCAAATGATTCACCAGCTAGAGATAAAAATGAGTTGTGCGACTTTGTAGTGCTTGATTTGCCAGATTGTGAAGAGCCCTTTTCAAGTGAACCCAAAACCAATCATTTTGAACTATACACCTATAATCTAGAACCTGAATTGATAAATATCCATGCTTTCGATGAGGTTTCTGAAAAAATTGATTTTCACTTAATTGAGGATATTGACGCAGGGAATATTTTGGATGATGAACCCGTAGATTTGACTGAAATTTTCTATCTAATTCATTATCCCGAGTCATTAAATATTTCTTCCGAACTTCATATGCGTCTTGATTTTGATGATAATTGCATGGATGGGATAACTTTTGAGGAGAATTATGAGTATAGTATTGAAGATAGTATTGAGGATGAACTATTTTTGTTTGATGAGTCGGATTTTCCAATTCATCCTCCAGAACCTTTAACTGTTATACTTCCTAAATCACCCCCCCTCAACCTTCCTATCGTTTCGACCACGCAAGAAATCACGCAGGAGGACTGTGAGCTTGAAAATTTTCTTTTCGATCACAGCAGTTTTGACGCCACTAGTGCGTTCCTCCTTGAATCTGACACAGTTCTCACAACCGATATCGATTACGAGTGTTTCACTTTTGCGAACGATTTTGAAAACTCACCGCCTGAGTTTGAGTCCTTTGAATTTTCAGATGAGTTAGTTGAACCATCAGACTCAGTTACTTACAGTCATTTCGAACCATTGATGGGATCCTTCGAGTTCGAAACAGATTACTTAGGTGAGAATAAGACTATCCCTAAATCACTCCCCTTCGTCCTTTCCATCGTTTCGACCGCGCAAGAATCCATCGCGCTTCCATTTTTAATTGATGGTTTGCCAAGTTAAACGTACCCATGTTTTCTTGCGAATCTTGAGGGATTTGACCCCATTTCTCGACGGGTTGGTAAATTAGCACAATCGCTTTTAACACATCGGTCACCACAATTTGTGCTAATTTATTCACTCAATTTATACCCTCAAGTTCGTGCTACACTTCTTTCTTTTTTCCGCCATTCTTTTCCGAATATACCGAGACCCTATTCCACCCTTCTTCCCATACGGTTTCGTGAGTTTCTCAACTCCTTTCTCTACACTCCATTCTTCCACCAACCCTACCATTATAACGATAAAAATTTTGAATGGTTGGTGCTAACCTTTGGCCTGTGTAAGGCCTTTTATCGTTTGATTTTTATCCTCCCTAACTCTGAACTTTAACGCTTAAAATAGTGGAAACACTGTTTCACTTAAGTTTGGGGAGACCTTTTTGTTTGTGTATATATATATTAACAATAAAAAAATGTAAATAAATAAACAGGGGAGCGCCGACAATTTTGACCCTCTTGGTGTAGCATAATAGTGAGGACACTGTCAAGTTCGAGTTTGGGAGTATGCTCGGTAAGCCTTCTTCCTTCGCATTCATGTGTATATTTTTGCATTTGCATACTTATTTTAAAACCCATAAAAATTGAAAATTTTCAAAAATTTTAAAAATTGAAGAGTTCAATTATGGCCATATTTGACTTAAGTTTGACATGACGGTTAACTAGCTAGGAAAAAACTAGACCTTAGACTTAGGAAATTAAAAACCCTAAAAATAACCTTTCTTAAAATTTAACGGTAGAAAGTATATGTCTTTGTAGTTTATTTAGAAATAGGCAAATTTCGAGTTGACTTCTTGGGCTAAATTGAAACAAGGGAAAAGTATTGATATCTTTATTAAAGTATAAATTTGAAAAATAATTCCTAATCTTAAATCTAGATTCTGAAAATATATACCCTACAAATTGCACAAACACAAACCTTTAAACTTGGAATAGTAGGAGAGACCTTGAAATGCTCTTGTCTAAAGTCTTTAGTACGAAGAAAAATACAATAAAATAGATGTGTGAATAAAGAAAAAAAATGAACACTGGTTTTTGTAATTACTTAAGGCTGCAAAAATAGAAAAAAT
Source organism: Agapanthus africanus (assembly GCA_030015575.1). Classification (NCBI taxonomy): domain Eukaryota; kingdom Viridiplantae; phylum Streptophyta; class Magnoliopsida; order Asparagales; family Amaryllidaceae; genus Agapanthus; species Agapanthus africanus. Next base: position 288,794,553 of record CM057349.1, read on the forward strand.
ATTTAGCGAGGGTGCTTAATCACCTAGTGCCTTAGACCAACTGGTTTGGGAGTCATTGCTAAAGCCTTAGGTGTTACAAGACTAGGAATTACGCTTTAATGTGCAAACACATTTTGTAATCGGTTGTTGGTACTTCAAGAAGTATTAACGGTCGTATGAAGGATGTGCGAGCAAATTTCATCTAAAAATTCACCAATTAAGAAGTGCTTTGGACGACGGACAAGAGTATAAGAGCTTGAATTGAATTTCTATGTGTAGGGGTGATATATACACACACGTAGGGGTATGTGATTGGGGTTTAGATAAGAGATAGGAATGAAGAATAGGACTTATATTTTTAATAGAGATGATAAAAATTCCTAAGTTGAGGTAGAACCCTAGAAGGAAAACTTAAAAGATGCCAAAAGCTAAGTAAATTCACAAGAATATATATAATCTTAAGTTAAATAATAAAGAAGTGTGAAAAATATGGGTTGATAATTTATGAGTCGAAGATAATAGAGTTTCTTGTTAGAAAACCTAATTGGAGAGTAAAAGTCAATAGACCGAATTGATAGGATTTTGTGGGTAGTATCCGCTGAAGACCTTTAGGAGACAACACTCCTCCTACTAGGGACACCTAGAGGTTTAACGGCTTGTTGCACGAGCTCAGTGCAATCGCGTTTCCCTGCGAAAGTGAGGTTAGGTCTTTTTCGAGAATAAAACTAGTTTTGCTCGAGGACGAGCAAAAGATAAGTTTGGGGGTATTTGTTCATATCATAATTTTGCAATATTATATTCCCCATTCTTATTCATTTTACAAATAAACAGGTGCTTTTGATTCATGTCTGCTACATAGTTTCAGGTTATAGGTTCTATGAACAAAAACAGTGAAAAAGATGAAAAGACGATAGAAAAGTGAGACTAAGACCAACAAATAGAAAGATCTTGATCATGCCTACAGTTTGAAGACTAAACAAAGATCAATAGAAAATTTCACAAAGTACAAAGGTAGCGCATGATTCGAGACTTCATCATGAAGCAAACGGTAAAGTCTACGACATTACCCACTGTGAAAATCTGGAAGAAAACTAGAAGACAACCTGAGAAACCAAGCAAAGAAACAAGAAGCCAAAAGCCACCAGAAGATTACCTGAAAGTTTCAGCTCAAGATCTCTCCTTTTGGCCGTGGAACCGCGGCCAAACATGGGTTTTGGCCGCGGATCCGCGGCCATATAGTGCCCGTGTCGGTGGAAAATTATAAGCTGGCGGCGTGTTGACTAGTCTTCTTTAGGGGTAAAATTGCAAAAGCAGATATGCGTCGATTGTAACCCTAGGGTTTTTATGATCTATAAATAGAAGCCCTAAACCTCTTTTTTAGGTATGCCACTTCTTGTACCTCATTTCATCTATCTAAATTCAGATCTGTAAATTTTTGTAAAGAAGGAAGAGAGCATCAAATAGAAATTAGGAGTAAGTTTTCTTTTCATTGCCCTAGTTAGATTTTATTTCCATGCCCTAAGTAATTTCTTTCTTGCCCTAGTTAAATTTTATTCTCTGCCCTAGTAAGATAGTTTAGAAAATATTTTTCAATTCCCTAATGAGTGAGTAGTCTCCTCACTTGTTAGGGTTAGATTTGGGGAAGGCTTGAGAGATGAAGATCTCTCACCCCTTTCTTGCCCATCATACGTTTTTATAGGACTCCATGCATACATGCTCACACCACTCTCTACGGCACCCTATCCCACGAGGTAGCGGTGATACCGTAGTATAAAGGACCGGTTGCGCGTGTTTTCCATGGAAGTTAGGGTAAGAATTAAGAAAGGAAGGACAAGAACCTAGAGGAAGAAACATCATTTCTTCCCGATGGTACTAATCCAGTTTATTAATTATTACCATAACACCTAATAGATCTTAATTTAGGCATAGAAAGCGGTGAGGAATATTGACTTTCCAAACCTAACCTAAATCTAACCCTAGCAAGATTTTAGTTTAGATCAATTTAGTTTTTAGATTTAATCAATCCGACACCAATTTGAATTAACTCGTTAGAACAAATCGAGAATACACAAAATCCCTGTGGACCGACCCGTACTCACCGGCTAGCTACCAAGCGACGCCGTTCTTGATTGCGGTAAAATATTTTTGATCTAAAATTTTCTATGAATCAATGCGTCCAGTCAGGAGACAAAAGAATGGGAGCAGAAGTAAGTGAGTTTTTCAATGACTTGAACGCCTTTATACTGCTTGAGTCGAAATAAAATGTGTTGTCCTTGGCCAACAAAAGAGTCAAGGGTCTAGTAATCTTGCTAAAATCCTTGATGAACCGTCTATAGAAACCGGCATGGCCAAGGAAGGCTCGAATGACTCCGACGTATTTGGGAGGAAGGAGATTGGAAATGACTTCAATCTTAGCTTTATCTACCTCAATGCCATTTTGCGAGATGATATGTCCTAAGACAATACCTTCTCGTACCATGAAGTGGCACTTCTCCCAATTTAAAATAAGGTTCTTATCCTTACATCGGGTAAGGACCACGTCTAGACGTAGCAAACACTCATCAAAGGAGTCGCCGAAAATGGAGATATCGTTCATGAAGATCTCCAAGAATTTTTCCACCATGTCTGAAAAAATACCCATCATACACCGCTGGAAGGTAGCAGGTGCATTGCATAACCCAAAGGGCATGCGACGGTAAGCAAACGTACCGAAAGGACAAGTGAATGCGGTCTTTTCTTGGTCCTTTTTGGCGATGGGAATTTGATTACAGCCGGAGTAGCCATCAAAAATGCAATAAAATTCATGCCAAGCCAATCGTTCTAGCATTTGGTCAATAAAAGGTAATGGAAAGTGGTCTTTGCAGTCGCGGCGTTGAGTTTTCTATAATCGATGCATACTCGCCACCCAGTTTGGGTGCGAGTAGGTATTAACTCATTCGCCTCATTAGTTATGACCGTTATGCCCGATTTCTATAGGACAACGTGAATGGGGCTAACCCATCGGCTATCAGAGAGAGGGTAAATAATACCACTATCAAGACATTTTACGATCTCCTTTTTAACAGCCTCCTTCATTACTGGGTTGAGTCGTCTCTGTGGATCCCTTGCTGGCTTGGCATCATCCATCATATGAATATGATGTTCAACAAATAAGGGGACTAATCCCCTTGATGTCCGCCATAGTCCAGCCAAAAGCTTGCCGATTACTTTGTAAGACCATTAAAAGGGCTTTCTCTTGCTCGGAGGCTAGAGAAGACGAGATGATAACGTCTCATTCTCACCTAAGTAAGCGTATTTAAGGTGAGACGGCAATAGCTTGAGTTCGAGTGTTGGAGGCGAAACAATTGAAGGTAAAATTGGTGAAATTGTCTCAAACTCGAAGGATTCCAACAGAGGTTCAAAACAAGTGTAAGCAACCGAGTCGGATGATTCAGCTAACTCATCCGAAAATTCAAAGGATTCAAACTCGGGTGGTGATGGTTCAAGATCGTTCGTGAAAGTGAAACACTCATAATTATTATCGGGCATGAAAGCAGTATTAGACTCAAGGAGGAACGTACTAGTGGCGTCAAAATTGCTGTGATCGAACAGAAATTTCTCGAGCTCACAGTCCTCCTGGGTGATCTCTTGGATAGAGCAAACATCAAGTATATTAGCATTAGGTTCGGAGGGCTGATTCCCCAACTTAAAAATGTTAAGCTCAATTGTCATGTTTCCAAAAGATAGGTTCATCGAACCATTTCGACAATTGATCACCGCATTAGAAGTTGCAAGGAATGGTCGACCGAGTATCACCTGAATTTGACTCTGAGGGTTAGCTACAGGCTGTGTGTCCATAACAATGAAATCAACGGGGAATATGAAGTCCCCTACTTTAATCAACACATCCTCTAACTCACCCCTAGGATGGGTGATGGATTGTTCAGCCATTTAGAAAGTACAATGTGTGGGTTTCAGCTCTCCAACGCCTAGTTGCTCATATACTGAATAGGGAAGCAGGTTAACACTGGCATCAAGATCTAAAAGTGCGCGGTTGATGTTCTTATCTCCAATAGTTATTAAAATTGTAGGACGGCCAGGGTCCTTTCGTTTTTGAGGTAAATGTTGGGTAAGAGCATCACTTACTGCACTAGACAAGAAAACATTCTTAGGTACCTATGATTTTCTCTTCTTGGTGCATAAGTCCTTCAAGATTTTAGCATAAGAAGGGACTTGTTGGATTGCATCCAAAAGGGGAATGTTAATGCTAACCTGTTTAAATAACTCCACAATCTTCTCTATTTGTGGAGTTTGTTTATTGGATCTCAACCTGTTTGGAAATGGAACATTTTGAAAATTTGTTGAGTCCAATGTTTGTGGAGGAGATTGCGGAGTTGGAACGGATCCCAGTGCTGGTATTTTCGTGGAGTGAGATGTGGGTCCGTTCAGAGTAGTAGAAGAATTAGAGCCTTGTGAAGAAGGGAGAACAGGCTCTGAAGATGAAGAAGATGATGAAGAAGAAGAAGCGGCCGGGGTGTTATCTTTAATGCCAACATTGTTATGCAACGTCCTTCCAGATCTCAATATAGTCATAGCACTCACATTATGGTTTGTTGTTCATAAGTAACATGTGCATTTTGTGGGTGACCGGGATTTGGCAGTGGTTGAGATGGAAGCTTCCCCTTCTCTCGCTTGCTTAAAGCAGCATTCAGTTGTGCAATTTGGGCTTCAATAGTTTTGATACTTTGCCCATGTGATGCGGTGTGTTGTACTAAAGACTGAATGGAAGACTGGATGTTGGCTGAGGATTTAGTGGATTGTTTTAAAAACGCATCCAGACTTCGTTCTAGCGAGAAAACCTTATCGTTATTTGGTGGAACAAAATTGTTTTGAGGAAAAGAGTTGTTTGGTACAAAATTGTTCATTTGGTAAGGTTGGGTCTGGAAAGATTGCTGATATTGAGTTTGTTGAGGGGCTTGTTGTTAAGGAGGAGGCCTCTGGAAATTGTTGTTGCCTTGGAATTGTTGTTGATTTTGATTCCAAGCAAAATTGGGGTGGTTCCTCCAACTAGGATTGTAAGTTGAAGAGTATGGATAATTTCTTTGTCTCTGCTGAAAGGCAGCATTGACTTGATCCTGTCCTTGAGCAGGTGGGATGTAAAGACACTCTTCAGTCAAATGGGACGGATCGGAACAACAAGCGTATATAGTGCGAGGGGGTAAAGCGGGGGCAGGAGAAGGCGATGAGAATTTGCTCTCAATTGCTTCTAGTTTTCATGTAATTGCTGCCATTTCGGCCTTCATTGCAATTGACATGTCAAGTTGATGAACAGCTGCCCTAGACGGACCAGCGGAAGTAGATGAAGTGGACGAAGTGGTCTGTCTAGTACTTTCCCACTGAAGTGTTTGTTCAGCAAGATCGTCAAGAAATTGCCAAGCTTCCTCGTCAGATTTGGTTAGGAAGTGACCTTGACAAATGTTTTCCAGCAACTGCTTAGTTGCTGGGTTCAGTCCTTCGTATAAAGTTTAGCAAAGTGCCATCTCTCAATACCGTAATGAGGGCACTGAACAAGAAGGTCTTTAAATCGTTCGAAACACTTCCAAAAAGGTTCGGAAGGAAGCTGGGAAAAATGGTTAATTTCATTACGAATTCTCGCGGTCTTGTGATGTGGGTAAAACTTTTTAAGAAATGCCTTAACAAACTCTTCCCAACTGTTTATGGAATGTGATGCTGTACTATATAGCCACTTTTCAACTAGGTCACTGTTCCCCTCCGAACGGCGGCCGGGACGTCGGGACGTCTGAGGCGTTAGGTTCGGGGCAGATGCTAATTGGTGCTATCCGTCCATCTCTCCGAAGATGCCAAGTTGATTTATGGCACCATATATCGAAGGTTTAAACGGATGCGACCGATGTAGCAGACTTCGCCAGATTCCCCCTCGTTTGAGGGGTTTTTGATTGTGGGGACGCTCTTCCCTGCAGGCGCAAGCCCCTGCAGTTAATTACGCTACCGCATTGCGGTAACAACTTTCTCCTTCTCCAGATGGTCACTTCGTGTCGTGGGTGTTTGTTTTATTGCCCGTGGATTGTTTACGGAGACTGAGTTATGTCGTCGCCCGTAGGGCGTGGACTAGTCCAAATCCGCATTATCTTAAATTTGGGTTTGGGGGGGTTTGGTTTGAGGATACGTCAGCCCTACTCGAGGCTAAGATCAACTCAAACGTTTGTTAAGGATACGTTAGTCTAACTTTGTGACTAAGATCAACTTAACGGGATCGTTTAGATCCGACAAAAGAGTGTTTGGACTCTAATGTTCCAGTTTAGGGACATAGTGGTCCATCGTCTGTATGGCTGTCGGGACCCATCACCTCTCTGACGACGTTGAAGGATTACAACGACAGATGCCAGAGCAGTTCAGAGATGTACCCTTGAGCCGGAGTTAATTCGGGGGATTCGTAGTCCAGTATGTTTGAGGGTCTAAGGACGCGTTAACCATCTCCAAGGCTAAGATCAACTTAGACGGGGCCGTTTAGGTCCAACAAAAGAGCATAAGAAAGGGCTCTATTGTTCTAGTTTTAGGGACATCGCGGTCCGTGGGTAGTTTAAGGACATTGCGGTCCGTGGGTAGTTTAAGGACATTGCGGTCCGTGGGTAGTTTAAGGACATTGCGGTCCGTGGGTAGTTTAAGGACATTGCGGTCCGTTGTTAGTTTTAAGACATCTCGGTCAAGGTTAAGGACGTCGTAGTCCATGGGTTTAAGGACCCCACAGTCCGGTATGTGCTCTGGATGCTTCACACGGGTTCACTGCCGTGCTTAGCGAGGACCAGGCTCCGCTCTGGATGCTTCACACGGGTTCACTGCCGTGCTCTGCGAGGACCAGGATCCGCTCTGGACGTTTCCCACGGGGTCAAAGAGTGACATTATCCGTATTCCACGTGACCAGGAATTTGTATGAGTTTAAGGACCCCACAGTCCATATCATGGGTGGTCGTCGGGACCCGTCACCTCTTTGAAGACATTGAGGGATTACAATGCCAAGTATCAAAGGAGTGAAGAGATGTACCCTAGAACCGGAGTGGCTTGAGCAGCCCCTGGCCCAATTTGAGGTCAGGACTGATTAATCATGTTATGAGCCCATTGGCCCAATTAGTCACGAATTGAGGACTTATGGCCAGCTTGGGCTAAGTCCCATCATGTCTGGAATATTGATTCCTTGTGAGTCCATCGAGGGAGAAGCTTTGCCTCCATCCCTTTAGCCAATTGGGCTATAGACTAATGTTAAACACTTCAAAGCAATCAGTGTTGAACACTGGGAATGAGTTTGACAAGTTAGTGTTTAACACTAGAAGAATAATTGGTGTTAAACACCAGCAACAAGGCCTTGAAATGATCATAAGCACTAAAACAGCTCAGTGTTAAACACTGGCAATGGGGATCTTAAATTAGTGCCGAATATTAAAACAATTAATATTGAACACTACGAACAAAATTCTTTAATTAGTGTTGAACACTAAGGCCCGATAGCACTTCAATACTGGATTCGAGAGTTTTAACTTAGTGTCAAACACTACAGCAAGAACGGTCACGTGGCCCCACGTGAGAGTGCCTTCCCTTCAATGATTCTGCCGAAATTACTGTGTCTTTGATAGCGTCACGTGTTAGCACGTGACGGGCATTCAAATGCCTATGTGTTAAGGCTCCTGCTGAAAGTCACGTGTGTCACGTGGGGTGCTGCCTCAAAGGGGCTTTCTGTAGGGCTTTTGGGGGGGTCACGTGGTGACACATGACCCTGCCTCAATGCTGTTTTTTGGAGGATCTGTTGCTCCTCTTTCAGGAATTAAATTCCTCGAACTTTTAATTTCAGAGGAATTAAATTCCTATTTCCTTTTGAAGGCTTATATTCTGGAACAGAGTTTAAATCTGAGTTTTCTGTGGGAATTAAATTCCTTGTTTATGCGAAGAACCGAATAGGGTTAAACCCTAAAAACTTTTAAGGAATTAAACTCCCCTTTTCTGAGGATTATGATTAAAGGAATTAAATTCCCACTGTTTCGACAAAACTATGTTCTTGATTAGGGTTCAACCCTGTTTCTTTTTGTTTTGAAGGAATTAAATTCCCATAATACAGGGTCGAACCCTAACTTTATTTTGGAGGAATTAAATTCCTATAGTTCTGTGAGAATTAAATTCTCATACTTGCATTCCTTTTCTATGTTTTGGATCTGCATGGCAGGATCTCGACCCATTGAGAATTAAATTCTCAACCTTAAGGGGAGATGTGCACTTTGCAGATCCTCTATCAAAGAGGGAGGAGATATGCTCTCTCGTTTTATGCCTCAGAGTTAAACTCTGTTGAGAATTAAATTCTTTTTCTTTCCAAAAGGCTTTCCCTTTCTTACCTAGGGTTTTTTGCAGAAGATCTGAGTCTTTTTCAAGTATCAAAGCTCTTCTCCTTTTTCTCTTTTCTTCTCTCCGTATGTATATATTTCTCTGTGTCTTTTGGCTCCTATTTATAGGAGAAGCAGCCGAATCAATCAGTCTTTGACGAATCTTCATTGAGATTTGATTTGCGTCCATTATTCATTTTGGGCCTTTGGATTATCAGGTGAATTTTATTCACCATTGGATCTTGAATCCAGAGATTCTCCTTTGTTATTTTGGTTAGATTTAAGGAGGAAATCTTTCCAAACACGAGATTTTCCATAGATAGATGATATTTAATCATCTCTGAATCTTTAATTTGATTGGTCCCAAATAATTACTTTCCTTTGGAAAGATTCGAATTTCCTTCAGAATTTAATTCTGTCGTTAAAAAAATATGGGCTTTGAAAGCCGGTCACGTGTGACCACGTGATCTATGGTCACGTGTAGACACGTGACCCCCTTTGGAATAAAGAATCCTCTTCCTTTCTGCGCTATCTTCCGGTTGCTGTTGTAGCCATCACGTGCTACCACGTGACGCCCGGTCACGTGTGAGCACGTGACCCCTGTCTGGCGCTTCTTTCTTTGGTTCAATTGGAGAGCGAGTTTGCTGTCTTGAACGTCACGTGCCAACACGTGACCCTGGTCACGTGGGAACACGTGACCTCTTCTGAAGCCTTTTCTTGACTTGATTAGAGAACTTGTGTGCCTTTGACGCTTGCGTTTAAATGTCACTTGTCGCCACGTGACCCTGGTCACGTGGGAGCACGTGACTCTTTCTGAAGCCCCCTTTTCTTCAGCGTAGTCAGGAAACTGAACTTGCCTTGCTGATGTTTTTAGGTGTCACGTGCCAACACGTGACCCCTTTTTGAAGCTTTTCCTAGAAGCTTTCCTGATTTTAAATCAGGAAACAAATGCCCCCACAGCGTTGTTCTCACGTGTCAGCACGTGAGTGCAACGCTGTCACCTTTTATGACCGCTGGACCTGCTTTGGGGGAGTAGGGTAGACGAAACTTCCTTTTAGAAGCGCCTTCACTTTTTCATGTCCTTCCTTTCAAACCTTTCTTTTAAGAATTTGATTCTCGTTCTCAGAGCTTAGTTCTCTGTTGTGCCTTTGCAGTGCCGCCTCATTTTCCATCAAAGGCTAGTGCTCACGTGTTGCGTATGCAGGGATCTGCTTGATGGGGACGTTTCATTTCCCTAACCTAATTCCAATGCGTCATTGGATTTCATTTCCAACGCTCTCCCCTTCTTTTCGGGCTTTGAGAATAGTTCCACCATGCACAACATTTTTTGTGCATGGCATTAAATGCGCCCCTTTATAACCTGAACCTTATGCCTTACTTCTTTTCTTCACAGAGAAACCCATTCATACCTTAAGTTGGTCATTTTTTTGAGAACCCGATCAATCTCCATGGCTTGCGATCGTCCCCATGCTCGTCGGCAACCATGGGAGGTGCCCCTTGAGGATATAATTCCTCGCTTCGCTGCGCGGCTGGCGGATCCCCTTCTTACCGACGCTCAATGTGACACTGTGATGTACGAGCTACTGACCCGTCGGGGTTCTCCTCTTCCCATGGGCTCCATTTGGCTCCGGATGATCCTCCTATCTGTGCTTGCCGATATACCCCCTCATCCGGCGGAGATGACTTCGGCGATCCTTGACGCGGCAGAGGACAAGCTTGAGTGCTTTCATGAGGCTTGTCTAATCACTCAAGCTCTGAAGGATCACTCAGTTCATTTACTGAGTCAGATAAGAGCTCGTCGGGCCGTCATGTCTGCTTTCGCTGATGAGCACGGCTCCAACCGGTGGGGAGCGACTCCTCGCGAAAACCGCCGTTTTGACGTGCTGGAGAAGGTGGAAAGGGAGTTGGAGAATTTTGTGTTTTGCTTTGTTAACCCTTGTATTTCCGATCCCTTGTTTGGTAATCTTTTCCCACTGATGTAGCATGTTTGAATCAATGTACTCCTTTAATCATTGGTGGTTTGCATGCTTTCTGTTGAATTTTCATGCTTGTCAGATAGTTGTACGTGTGTCTTGCTTGCGTAAATGAGATGTCTGTTTTTCTTTAATTACGAGCACCATCGTTACGTTGCATGCACATCAGTGCCTCCGGCAACATTTCCTTTTAAACATTCGTACAGTTGCAAATGCGTGCTTGATAGGATACAGATCAGAAACTTGCCACGTTATCTCCCGTATCGGGTGGTTTGTGCTGGCTTTAGATCGAGTATTGTTGTCGAAGGGAGGTTTATAAATGAAGACATATTCTTCTCTTCAATGGTGTGTCCCCTTTCTATTGAATGTATTCTGCGGATACTCTATCTCGATCTCCTTGCAGGGCGGCCGTGGCTTAGGATTCAGGGTTAGGATCTGTTTCCTGAGGCCTTTGCTTCTTATGAGCCACGAGGGTCTCGTAAAGAGTTTTTCTCCCTACCGGTCGAGAGGATCCCATAGGTGTGAGTTCTTCTTAAAGATCGTGAGGATCCTTAAGCGGGTTTTCCCTTGAGGGTCGTAAGGATCTCACAAGAGAGTTTTTTTTCCTTACAGGTCGTGAGGGCCTGCAAGTGCCAGGTGTGATCACCTTTTTCCGTGTTTCACGGGGTTAGGGATCTCTCAAGGTATCGTAGTTTAAAGACGTCGCGGTCAAGGTTAAGGACCTCATAGTCCGTGGATTTAAGGACTCCACAGTCCGCTGTTAGTTTTAAGACATCGCGGTCAAGGTTAAGGACCTCATAGTCCGTGGATTTAAGGACTCCACAGTCCGGTGTTTGGTTGCAGGGACCCGTCACCTCTTTGAAAACGTTGAGGAATTACAACGCCAGGTATCAAAGGAGTGAAGAGATGTACCCTTAAACCAAGGCGAAATCCGTAGGGAATCGGGGGGGTTGATCGTTAGTTTTAAGACATCACGGTCGAGGTTAAGGACGTCATAGTCCGTGGATTTTAAGGACTCCACAGTCCGGTGTTTGCTCTGGATGCTTCACACGGGTTCACTGCCGTGCTTGGCGAGGACCAGGCTCCGCTCTGGACGTTTTCCACGGGGTCAAAGAATGACGTTATCCGCGTTCCACGTGACCAGGAAGTTTGCACTAGATGCTTCACACGGGTTCACTGCCGCGTTAGGCGAGGACTAGGCTCCGCTCTGGATGCTTCGCACGGGTTCACTGCCATGCTCTGCGAGGACCAGGATCCGCCCTGGACGTTTTCCACGGGGTCAAAGAGTGACGTTATCCGCGTTCCACGTAACCAGGAAGTTTGCACTAGATGCTTCACACGGGTTCACTACCGCGTTAGGCGAGGACTAGGCTCCGCTCTGGATGCTTCGCACGGGTTCACTGCCATGCTCTGCGAGGACCAGGATCCGCTCTGGACGTTTTCCACGGGGTCAAAGAGTGACGTTATCCGCGTTCCACGTAACCAGGAAGTTTGCACTAGATGCTTCACACGGGTTCACTGCCGCGTTAGGCGAGGACTAGGCTCCGCTCTGGATGCTTCGCACGGGTTCACTGCCATGCTCTGCGAGGACCAGGATCCGCTCTGGACGTTTTCCACGGGGTCAAAGAGTGACGTTATCCGCGTTCCACGTAACCAGGAAGTTTGCACTAGATACTTCACACGGGTTCACTGCCGCGTTAGGCGAGGACTAGGCTCCGCTCTGGATGCTTCGCACGGGTTTACTGCCATGCTCTGCGAGGACCAGGATCCGCTCTGGACGTTTTCCACGGGGTCAAAGAGTGACGTTATCCGCGTTCCACGTGACCAGGAAGTTTGCACTAGATGCTTCACACGGGTTCACTGCCGCGTTAGGCGAGGACTAGGCTCCGCTCTGGATGCTTCGCACGGGTTCACTGCCATGCTCTGCGAGGACCAGGATCCGCTCTGGACGTTTTCCACGGGGTCAAAGAGTGACGTTATCCGCGTTCCACGTAACCAGGAAGTTTGCACTAGATGCTTCACACGGGTTCACTGCCGCGTTAGGCGAGGACTAGGCTCCGCTCTGGATGCTTCGCACGGGTTCACTGCCATGCTCTGCGAGGACCAGGATCCGCTCTGGACGTTTTCCACGGGGTCAAAGAGTGACGTTATCCGCGTTCCACGTAACCAGGAAGTTTGCACTAGATGCTTCACACGGGTTCACTGCCGCGTTAGGCGAGGACTAGGCTCCGCTCTGGATGCTTCGCACGGGTTCACTGCCATGCTCTGCGAGGACCAGGATCCGCTCTGGACGTTTTCCACGGGGTCAAAGAGTGACGTTATCCGCGTTCCACGTAACCAGGAAGTTTGCACTAGATGCTTCACACGGGTTCACTGCCGCGTTAGGCGAGGACTAGGCTCCGCTCTGGATGCTTCGCACGGGTTCACTGCCATGCTCTGCGAGGACCAGGATCCGCTCTGGACGTTTTCCACGGGGTCAAAGAGTGACGTTATCCGCGTTCCACGTAACCAGGAAGTTTGCACTAGATGCTTCACACGGGTTCACTGCCGCGTTAGGCGAGGACTAGGCTCCGCTCTGGATGCTTCGCACGGGTTCACTGCCATGCTCTGCGAGGACCAGGATCCGCTCTGGACGTTTTCCACGGGGTCAAAGAGTGACGTTATCCGCGTTCCACGTAACCAGGAAGTTTGCACTAGATGCTTCACACGGGTTCACTGCCGCGTTAGGCGAGGACTAGGCTCCGCTCTGGATGCTTCGCACGGGTTCACTGCCATGCTCTGCGAGGACCAGGATCCGCTCTGGACGTTTTCCACGGGGTCAAAGAGCGACGTTATCCGCGTTCCACGTAACCAGGAAGTTTGCACTAGATGCTTCACACGGGTTCACTGCCGCGTTAGGCGAGGACTAGGCTCCGCTCTGGATGCTTCGCACGGGTTCACTGCCATGCTCTGCGAGGACCAGGATCCGCTCTGGACGTTTTCCACGGGGTCAAAGAGTGACGTTATCCGCGTTCCATGTAACCAGGAATTTTATCGATTGTATCCGCATTTCACGGAATGGAGGTTTGACTGTTGGCGATATGTACACCGCCGAGCCATGGAACTGGGAGTTGCCGCTGTTTCGTTTAGCTTGAAGTTGTGTCCGTCGTTACGAGACGAGTGTTGAGACGATCTCCAGGTCTCCTTTGGCCCGTCGAGATTTGGCTTCTTCTTCTTTGGTGAAACCTGGGGGAAGGAGTACGACTCCTTCTTTGTTTGCGCCCCTGGATTGTGTACAGGGATTGTTGTAGTATCACCTGTAGGGCAAAAAGGTTTCATTTTTCCATCATTTCTTTTATTCTTTCCGCGATGCTCTATCATTTCAGCTTTTTATATCGCGAAGGTCGCGATTGCCCAATCATTTCGGCTATTTTTCGCGGTGCCCAATCATTTCGGCTATTTGTTTTATTTTTACTCGCTGCTTTTTTATTGCGAGTTGCCCCATCATTTCGGCTATTTTTCATGCATACATTTTTACTTGCTGCTTTTTATTGCAAGTTGCCCCATCATTTCGGCTATTTCGTAGGCATGTGTGGCTTGCTAGCTTTTTCGCCGCAAGCTCGGATTTTGGACACCGATTTCGGCATCAGCACCGCTACAACTGGAACGTTGCCAGGAGCGAATCATCATTTGCTTTTGTCGATGACGAACAAAGGTCGCTCAGCAAACAGGGTTAAGGGTCCTGTCGACCAAGGCTTTTGACTTCATGAGCCGTAAGGGTCTCACAAAGGTATTTCTCCCTACAAGTCGTGAGGATCTTGCAGGTGTATTTTCTCCTTAGGGATCGTGAGGATTCCTAAGTGTATGTTCCTCTGTAAGTCGTAAGGATCCTACAAGAGGGTTTTCTCCTTATGGGTCGAGAGGACCTACAAGGGTTGGACTTTGCTGGGGAAATGTTTATTCGCGCCCGTGGATTGTATACAAGGGTCAGTATTGAGCCTCTTGTAGGGCAATATCGGAGGTTGTGGGGGATTTGCTTAAGAACAGGTTCAGGTTTCTGTAACTTAAGACTTTCAAATCTCATGAGCCGTGAGGGTCCCATAAGAGAATTCTCCTTACGAGTCGTGAGGATCTCGTAAGTGTATTTTCTCCTCAGGAATCGTGAGGATCCCTAAGTGTGCTGCTCCTTTGTGAGTCGTAAGGATCTCACGCAGGTGGTTTCTCCTTACAGGGTCGAGAGGACTCTGTAAGTGTCCTTTAACGAGGTTGCGCCCTTTCGGGTTTTCACAAACACTCGCCGGTAGTCCTGCTGTTTTTACTCACGGAGCCCTTTCGGGTTTTCATCCGTGCCCATTTTGCTTATGGACATACCGTTTTTTTTTATTTATATCATTTTTACTCTTCTCTTTTTTTTTTACAAGGTCGCGCCCTTTCGGGTTTTCACGAACACTTGCCGGCAGCCCTGCTGTTTTTACTCACGGAGCCCTTTTCGGGTTTTCATCCGTGCCCATTTTGCTTATGGACATACCGTTTTTTTTTTTTTTTATAATTTTTTTTTATTTATCCATCTCGTCAACCTAAGGACGTTGCGGTGGTAGTTTAGGGACGTTTCGGTCCGTCGATAGTTTAAGGACGTTTCGGTCCGCTGTTAGTTTAAGGACGTTTCGGTCCGACGATAGTTTAAGGACGTTTCGGTCCGACGATAGTTTAAGGACGTTTCGGTCCGTCGATATAGGAAGGCCGGCTGCTGCTTGTAAAGTCTGAGCTTAGGAAGATAGCGAGCGGACATAGTCGTCGTCATCCATCATTGACCTAGGCTGCAGCTTATTAAGCATGGTATTTCTTCAAGAAGCGGCCGTTTACTGGCCTGAAAGGCCTTTCACCGTGCATGTCCATGAGTAGGTAGGCTCCACCCTGGTAGACCTTGTCTATGATATACGGGCCTTCATAGTTTGGCTCAAATTTTCCCCGCTTGGCGCGATTGGGGATCATAGGTCTTTTGACCACTAGTACGAGTTCGCCTGGGCGGAATGTCCTCGGCCTGGTCAATCTTTCGTAAGAGCGCGTCATCTTTGCTTTGTAGGCTTCTAGATGTTGTTGCGCTATGAGCCGAATTTCATCAAGGGCGTCAAGCTCCTCAAGCCGAAGGTGAGCATTTTCTTCGTTCGTCAGCTCGTGGTGGACTGCTACTCGTAGAGAGGGTAACTCTATCTCAAGGGGGAGAACTGCTTTCGTCCCAAATACCAACGCGTACGGTGTTGTGTTCGTGGCCGTCTTGAATGTAGTTCGATAAGCCCAAAGGGCTTCTTGCAGCCTTTCGTGCCAGTCCCTCTTATTCCTGGAGACGGTCTTTTTTATGATCTTCGTCAAGGTCTTATTGAAAGCCTCGGCTAGACCGTTAGCTCGTGGGTTGTAAACTGAAGAATATCTCCAGTCTATATTGTGCTGCTGTGCGAAGCGGCTAATCTTATGGCTTCGGTAGGCCGGCCCATTATCTGAGATAATCCGTCGTGGAGTTCCGAACCGATAGATGACTTGCGTCTTGAAGAAATGGAGGATATTCTCCGTCTTCACTTCCTTCAGTGGTACTGCTTCTGCCCATTTGGAGAAGTAATCAGTTGTCGCCAGGATAAAGCGGTGTCCCCGGGATGATGCTGGCTCAATGGGGCCGACTATGTCAGTCCCCCACATTTCGAATGGCCAGCTGGCCACCGTTGGGTGTAGTGGATTCGGATGTTGGTGGATGAAGTCTCCATGGATCTGGCATGAGTGGCATTGCTTCGTATAGTCGAGGCAGTCCTGGATCATCGTGGGCCAGTAGTAACCCATCCGTTTAATTTTTAACTTCATCTTTGGGCCCGCTTGATGAGAACCGCAAAGCCCGTCGTGAACTTCTTGAACGACTCTTTCTGCTTCGTCAGGTCCCAAGCATCTCAGCCATAGAAAATCAAACGATCTCTTGTACAGGGTATCGTTGACGAAAGCGAAGGATAGAGCTCGTTTCATAAACTGATGTCTTGAGGACGCTTCTTCGGGCATTCGGTGGGACTTAAAGTAGTCTATGAAGACTTCCCTCCAGTCCTCAGCCTTCTCACGGTCTTTTATTTGTAGGGTCGCTTGCTCAATCGCTCCCTTTTCTTTATATAATTCCGGAGGTATTTCTGCCGGGTCGAGCACTCGACGGCTTTGTACTATGATTCTGACGTCATCGAGGTTCTCGTCGGCCAGTTCTTTAGCGAGTTTGGCCAATGCGTCTGCTTTGCTGTTCTCTGCGCGCGGTATGTTCTCTAGAATATAGAAGGGGATCTGGGCCAACAGTTGTTGCACCTTTTCGCCGTACTTCACCAATTCTGGTTTGCACGTTTGGTAGTCACCATTTACTTGGCTAATGACCAGCTGAGAATCTCCGTATATGAGGAGGTCTTCAATTCCCATGTTGATGGCGATTTCGAGGCCTGCTATCAGAGCTTCGTATTCGGCTTCATTGTTTGTCCTTGACTCCGTTAAGGAGAAGGCGAAGCGCATTATTCCTCCTTGTGGAGTTGCAAAGATAAGGCCTATCCCCGATTTGATGATCGGGCTACCCTGTTTCTGTTTCTTTATGGAGGACGCTCCTTCAAAATAGAGTTCCCATCGTGTGCTTCCACCGCCAATTGCATCAAATGCATGCTCATCCGGCAAATCACAGTTCAGAGGAGAGTTGGTCGGTATCGGGTGCTCGGCGAGGAAGTCGGCAATGGCCTGGCCCTTCACTGCCTTGAGGGGTTGATATGTTATCGAGAACTCCATCAAGAGCAAGGCCCATTTAGCGAGTCTTCCCGTCAATATAGCCTTTGACATCAGGTATTTAAGGGGGTCCACCTTCGAAATGAGGCGGACTTCATGTGCCAACGCATAGTGCCTGAGCTTCGTTATTGCAAAGATTAATGCCAAGCAATGTTTTTCGATGGGCGAGTAATTGCTTTCTGCCCCCAGCAGCACTCGACTTAAGTAGTAAAGTGCTCTTTCTTTCCCCTGATCATTCTCCTGTGCCCATAATGCGCCCAAAGAACCTTCAAGGGCGGCCGTGTAAAGAATGAGAGGCTTTCCTTTCACTGGGGCAGCCAACACCGGCGGATTTTGCAAGTATTGTTTGATCTCGTCTAGTGCACCTTGACATTTGTGATTCCAAACGAACGGGGTTCCCTTTTTCATCAGGTGGCTGTAAGGACGGCATTTGCCCGAAAGATTAGCGATAAACCGCCGGATGTATGCGAGCTTCCCTTGGAGAGACCGCAACTGCTTGAGGGTTTTTGGCGGAGGCATTTCCATGATCGCTTTAATCTTTGATGGATCTATTTCAATACCTCTGTGTCGAACGATGAATCCCAGAAATTTGCCCGAGGAGACTCCAAACGCGCATTTGAGGGGATTCATTTTTAAATTATATTGCCGAAGGCGTTGAAATACGGTTTCGAGATGCTTTAAAGGCTCTTCGTATGACATGCTCTTCACTACGAGGTCATCGATATAGCATTCGACGATGTCGTGTATGAGATCGTCGAAGATTTTTGTCATGGCCCTTTGATAGGTGGCGCCAGCGTTCTTTAGACCAAAGGGCATAACCTTGTAGCAGAATATGCCCAAAGGAGTCCGGAAAGCGGTGTGCTTCTGGTCTTCGGGATGCATCTTTATCTGATTGTATCCTGATGAACCATCCATAAAGGAGAAGACCTCGTGAGTGGATGTGTTATCTATCATTAGCTCGGTTACCGGCACCGGGAAATCGTCCTTTGGGCATGCTTTATTGAGATCCCTGAAATCCA
Organism: Agapanthus africanus; assembly: GCA_030015575.1. Taxonomy (NCBI): domain Eukaryota; kingdom Viridiplantae; phylum Streptophyta; class Magnoliopsida; order Asparagales; family Amaryllidaceae; genus Agapanthus; species Agapanthus africanus. The sequence goes on from CM057349.1 coordinate 288,812,655, forward strand.
CGCATATGCGCACCGTTCCATTCTTCTTCATTACCGGGACGATATTGGCGATCCAGTCGGGGTATTGGACTTCTTGGATAAATCCGGAATCGATCAACTTCTTGACTTCGGCGTTGATGCTCATCTCCAGCTCAAGTCGCATCCTCCTTGGCGCCTGCTTGACTGGCTTGATATCCGGGGATATTGCTAATCTATGCACCGCAATCTCCGGATCCAATCCTGGCATCTCGGAGTAGTTCCACGCGAAGCAGTCTTTATGCCGTAGGAGCACGTTCTTTAACGCGGCCACCTTTTCCTCGGATAACAGATCGCTGACAAATGTCGGCCGCGGGTCGTCTGCCGATCCCAGCTCGATCTTCTTGAGGTTATCTGCGGTAGTATGTATACCGTCTTCCAGTTCTTTCGGAGCGGGCGGGAATTCTGAGATCAACTCATCATCGCTGTTCTCGAAGCACCGGGGAAGGTCATCTTCGTTCTCGGGCTCTTCTTTTAATATCGTAATCATATAACAGGTGCGAACTCGCTCCCAAGACTGAGGCGGATCCGGTTCTGCTCTTGTGGTTTTGGGCTCGTGCTTTTGCGGCGGCGTCACTTTCCAACCGTCGGATAAAGCGAATCTGCCCCGTCGGTACTGGTCCTCGACCCAGTTCTTAAAGGTGAAGCAGTCTTCGGTAGGATGTCCTATGGCTCGGTGATAAGAGCAATAACTCGGATAAGAGACCTTGCTAGCTTGCTCAGGATGTCTAGACTCTGGAAGCGTGATCATTTGATGTTTTATAGCGAGGTTGAGCAGCCTCTCGGTCTTGTCTCGGGGGAAGGAGTACGCTCGACTCATCTTCTTCATGAGGGACAAGCCCGAGCCGCTTCTTGATTTATTTCCGTCTCTGCGTCGGGCCTTTCGTACAACGGATTGACGAGGATAAGCGTGTTTGTCTTTTGTAGCACGTTGAAATAGACGTTGCGTCCTGGCCTTCTCGTAGATGGCCATTTCGCGGTTGTGGTCTTCCCGAGCTTTCTGACCCACCTTCCTGATAGGCTTGCCCATTCGCTCTTCAAACGACGGACTTGGCGCTTCGATCGCGGGGTCTAGTTTTGATGAGGGGTCGGCCTCTCCTGACAGGGCGTCCTCTTCTTCATCAAAGGTAAATATAGCGTAGCTGCTGTGGGTTCGCCCTCGTTTTCCGGTTCTCGCGTACCCAATCCCAAGTGTTTCCATTTTCCCATTGGGCAATTTGCGCTGAGTCCCGGGGACATCCCAAATCCTGTTATAGAACCGAGCCTGCCGCACCGTCTGTCTTAAAGGTACTCCTTGGCGCTTCAATAACTTCTTCAATCCATTTGTATAGTATCTAGGCAGACGGATGGGTTGGAGCCTGTCAAGTATAACATCCGCGCCGTGCCAGATCTCTTTCTCCACCTTCGACTCTGAGGATTGGTAGAATAGGATCACCTTCTCACCCCTTCGCCTGGGAGGGACGTAAAATGTTTGCAGGTCTTGCACGCTGTGAGCTTGAAGCGCGTCGAGATCCTTATAGTGTTCTTGCGGTACCATGGTGATTTGCAGACTATGGTCCTCGCAAAGGGGTGCCTGTATTGACAGCCGACTGGAGAATACGGCGTTAACCTCGTCCTCCGAATCACTCCCGAAGACCGGTATGGGGGTGGGCGCCCCCAGGTTGTTGCGTTGGGATGGCCCTGTATACACTATTTCTTCCTCTTCTTCAGTATCGCTCCCAAAAACGGGAATGGTGGCGGCGGCTTTGTCCTCTGGGTCGCGACACCTTTCTGTATCTTCGAAATCTGGCAAAAAGTATTTCGCGTCTTCGTATTTGCGAACTTCGTTTACAGAAAACGGGTTCAACTCGCCTGTTACGGTGTACTCGAAACCATCCTTGAAGTACTTCATACACTGATGTTGCGTAGAAGGGATGATGTTGTACTCGTGTAGCCAAGGACGACCGAGCAAGGCGTTGTAGCAGGTCTTGGCGTCAATGACATGGAATTTGATGTCTGTGACGAGAAGTCCGAAGCGTAACGTCAGTATTACAGATCCGAGAGTCCGTGACGATTGAGAGTCGAAACCGGAGATAGTAATTTTGTCACGAGCGAGGTGTTGCACACTCATGCAGATTTCCTTCAACACCCGAACATTAAGGAGGTTAACGGAGGATCCATTATCCACCAGGATCTTGCCTATCTTGATGTCATGGCAGTATCCAGAGACATATAGGGGGCGGTTGTGGTCGCACGTCCCGAGAAGGAGGTCTTCATCACCGAAAGTGACATCGGCCGTATGCACTTCCTCCAGTTCATCCTTCATCCTTTCAGTGGCGAGGAAGGCTTGGAATTGCTCGGGTTCTTGTAACGCCTTAATTAGTGAGTCTCGCGCTTCTTTCGATAATAGGAGGGCATCAAGAATGCTAAGCTGAGAAGGTAGCTTCCTTAGGTGCGCGAGGATGTTATAGTCTACCTTATCCTTTTTGGGAGGGTTTTTGGTAGTTAGCTCTTTTATGACCTGGTCATCTAGAGTGATATCTTCAATGACCTTTTCCTTTCCCTTATCTTTTCGGCCGACGGGCCCGAGATTCTTTTCTGGGAGCGTGCGATTGCGCAGCTGGATGTTCTCGCAGATCTCCGATTCCTCCTCCTTCCCCGAGAAAGATTCTTTAAAGAGAGGGCCCAGAGCCATTTCTTCATCAGAGTCGCTCCCAAAGGTGAGAACTTGTGACTCCTTGGCGTTAACCATGCAACAGTTGCCAGTCGTTATGTTGTGCCCATTGACAGTGCTTCTTCGCTCCCGACGGATCTTGCGTTTCATGCGCTTAAAATGTTGCTGACGAACAACATATCCTTGCCACCATATCTTAAAGGCGTCGCACTCCTCCGTGGGATGTGAGATTTTCCGATGATATGTGCAATAGTCAGGGTGCGTCTCTACCCCATCGTGCGTGTTTCCTTCCGAGGGCGGTAGCTTCATCCCCATTGACATGGCTTTGGCAAACCTTTTTTTCGTCTTGAATATCTTCTTGTCTACCTCGGATACTTTTCGCTCTGGCGGAGGTAGTTCAACTCTTCCGTTCAGTCGCCCGCATTTGGCTCTTTCCGGCGTGGTCATTTCACGCTCCTGGTCCGCTTTACATTTTAGACGAATCTCGTCTAGAAAAGCGTCGATCATTTCGTCTGTTGGCCATGGACGCTCTGGTACAGGCTCTGCCTCCATCTTCTTAGTGCCGGGAGTTTTCCCATCATCGGTAAACGAGTGGGAGATTACGTTACAACTCGCCACATATCCTTCGGATTCATCCGACGAGCTCTCTCCCTTATCTTCCTCTTGAAAGATATGGTTGAGGAACTCTTGCAGTGTGACAGGAGTTCGCGCCTTTTGATTGTATTCTTCCAGCGCGTCGATTTGCTTCTGTAAGTTCGTGTGCTCGTTTCCAAGCTTCACGGACTTCTTGGATTTCTTCTTCTTTTTCTTCGAAGATTCTGACGGTTGGACGTGAGTATTTGGGCTCTTATCGTTAGTCTTTATAATTGGGCGGGGCTTCAACATTCCTTTGATAATTTGAGGTTCAAGAGGGTCCTTCCATTCGATCGCAGGGCACGCATGAAGGTCTTTCAGCATTCTTTTGGTTTTAGTTGATAGCACGACCTCCCATGGAGCTTCTTCAATAAAAGAACATGTTGCCCCCGGTGTATCCGCTTTCCTAGGAGCATGCGGCTGTGGTGGGTTCACCTTCCACTTTTCGGACAGTACAAACTTCCCCTGGAGGTATTGGTCTTCAATCCATCCTTTGAAGACGAAGCAATCTTCAATCGGATGGCCTACCGTTTGATGGTAAGGGCAGTAGTTGGAGTCATTCACCTCGGTGGGTTGCGGCGGTCGCCTTGGATTTGGTAGGTTTATAAGCCTGTTGCGTATCGCCAGCTCGAATAACCGCTTCGTCTTGTCTCGCGGGAACGAGTAGGGACGCTTCATTTTCTCATTATAGTACCGGCGTCTTTCCTCCAGTTGGTCCGCCGATTTCGGGACGTTAGGTTGCTGTTGGGCGTTCGCGACGAAGGTTGCCCTTCCTTTACCCTTGTCATTCCGCGGTTCCGATTTCGGGGGAGATGGTCTATGACCCATCTGGTCCATCTGAGCCAACTTGTCGATTAAAGCCTGGAATGTGGTTGGCTTAAAGAACATCATGAACTGGGAGATAGTTGCGTGGGGGTCTAGGGTTCCCACGAACATGCCCACCGCAGGTGCTTCCTCGATGCGTTGCTCACATCTCGACCACAAGTTCCGCCAGCGTATAGCGTACTGGACCCAGGTTTCGCCCGGCTTTACCCTGGCTTTAATAAGTGCGGTTATTGGAGTGCGTTCGCTGGCACTTGCAAATCGCTGAGTGAACAACAACTCCATTTCAGCGAACGTTTTAATGGAATCGTTCGGGAGTTCTGAATACCATTCGAACGCTGTTTCTGATAAGCTGCCCACGAACTGGCGAAGCAACAATTTATCGTCACCACCGGTGTTACCGCAGAGGGCCCGGAACTGGGCAACATGTTGATGGGGATTGCCGGTCCCTTTATACACATGGAATTTCGGTATCGTATAGCCTTGCGGGTATTTGATTTGATCGTACCAGCTCGGATACGGCCGCCCCGTTTTCACGACTTGACCAGCTGCCTCAGTCGCATGATGAACTCGGATTTGCTGGGCTATGTAGTCAGCTAAGTCAGCCTTAGAGATTGCCTCCTCCTTGGCCATTGAAAGGGCTGGTGGTGGATTTGACGTTTCTCCTCGGTCGTCTTCAAGAACGATCGAGGGATCCTCGGCGGGTGAGTCCTGCTGGATCATCATTCCTATCACGTCTTGAAAGAGAAGGCCCATCCGTTGTATGTTGGATGCTTGTTCAGAAGCCTCTTTGTCCCTTCTCTCCAGTGTCCGGCGAAGGAATTCAGCGTCTGTTTCTTCCTCCCGGCGTGCGTCTGAGGATGTTTCTGGGTTTTCTTTTGGTCCGGTGAGCGCGGCCATAGCATTCATCATTTCTTGAAGCTTTTGTTGCTGCTCCTGGGCTTTCGTCACGGATCGGGTTAGGGGTCGGTGGCCCGTGGAAGTGCGGCTTTCCTCTTTCCCAAAGGCCATGTAGACAGTGTGCACCACCATGCCCCCAGACTCAGGGCGTCTGGGTTTAGTGCTTTCAGTCGTCGCTACTTGCTGTGAGGTCCTCTTTGGCCTCCTCCTTTTGTGAGTCAGTTGATCACCGGCTTTTTGGGGCTTAGCTTGGTGACTGGCTTCAGGTTGGATTTTCAGCTTCTTGTGCTGGCGGGAGAAGTTTGGATCGATGATCGAGTCTCGGGCCTGCCGCCAAGCCTTATAGATTTTGGAAGACAGCCGTTGAGGAGATCGGGGCTGTTCGGGTTTTGTTTCCTCAACCTTTTTCAATGAGGGAGGAGACCTCTTCAGTACTGCCGTGGGGGAATTCCTTCGCACCTTATTTAGCATTTCAAAGCTGTTCCGAGTTGAAACAGCAGCATTGACCTCTGCCACCGGGGCCGCTGGAGTCAGCCCGGAGGGAGAGTTGCCCCCAGCCTTCCTTACTCGGCGCCAATGGCGACGTCGAGCGCGTCGAGCGGGTGGCGTTGGGTCAGCAGTAAGAATGGTTCCTTCTTGCCCCCTGTGTGGATGGGGGGTTGTTGTTGGCGTTAGCCTATCGAAGACCGATGTCCTTTGGGAAGCGGGAGCAAAGGCCGGAGCCGTCAATCTTGTAAAGACTGACTTTTTGGCTGGAGAGGTTGCCTTGGCAATTTCGGGAACGGGAACGGCCATCTTCTTAAAAGCAGCCTTCTCTGAGATTGTAGGCCCCGTGATGAGCTCGCAGGATTCCTGGCCCAGTCTAGAGAAGACCGAGGCATCGACGTTGGGCGACTCGTTGAGAGGAGCCGCGGCAGGGGTAAGACGATCAAAGACTGACTTCCCGAGAGTTTCCTTTGTCAGCACTGGAGCGGTAAAGTTTGTCGGCGGGATCATAGTCCCAAAGAACAATCCTGTGGTGGCGCGAGTGACCTGTTCCACTGGCATTGTGAATAGCGAAGCAGCTTGGGGTCCATAGGCTATACCTCCTGGCGAGGCAGAGCGTCGGCTGCAATTGCTGTCTGAGCAGTTGGAGGATTTCGCAGGGGTGGAAGCCATCGATCCTTTGTTTTCTGCAATAAGCGAGATGCCAATTCTCAGTACCTTGAAACCCGAGGGCAACTATTAGCGAACCGCGTTTGGTTCGCGAATCACGACACACGAAGTGTGGAGTGGAAAGAGGAAAAGGTCCCACCGGGCGTGCCAGAATCTGTTCCCCTCCGAACGGCGGCCGGGACGTCGGGACGTCTGAGGCGTTAGGTTCGGGGCAGATGCTAATTGGTGCTATCCGTCCATCTCTCCGAAGATGCCAAGTTGATTTATGGCACCATATATCGAAGGTTTAAACGGATGCGACCGATGTAGCAGACTTCGTCAGATTCCCCCTTGTTTGAGGGGTTTTTGATTGTGGGGACGCTCTTCCCTGCAGGCGCAAGCCCCTGCAGTTAATTACGCTACCGCATTGCGGTAACAACTTTCTCCTTCTCCAGATGGTCACTTCGTGTCGTGGGTGTTTGTTTTATTGCCCGTGGATTGTTTACGGAGACTGAGTTATGTCGTCGCCCGTAGGGCGTGGACTAGTCCAAATCCGCATTATCTTAAATTTGGGTTTGGGGGGGTTTGGTTTGAGGATACGTCAGCCCTACTCGAGGCTAAGATCAACTCAAACGTTTGTTAAGGATACGTTAGTCTAACTTTGTGACTAAGATCAACTTAACGGGATCGTTTAGATCCGACAAAAGAGTGTTTGGACTCTAATGTTCCAGTTTAGGGACATAGTGGTCCATCGTCTGTATGGCTGTCGGGACCCATCACCTCTCTGACGACGTTGAAGGATTACAACGACAGATGCCAGAGGAGTTCAGAGATGTACCCTTGAGCCGGAGTTAATTCGGGGGATTCGTAGTCCAGTATGTTTGAGGGTCTAAGGACGCGTTAACCATCTCCAAGGCTAAGATCAACTTAGACGGGGCCGTTTAGGTCCAACAAAAGAGCATAAGAAAGGGCTCTATTGTTCTAGTTTTAGGGACATCGCGGTCCGTGGGTAGTTTAAGGACATTGCGGTCCGTGGGTAGTTTAAGGACATTGCGGTCCGTGGGTAGTTTAAGGACATTGCGGTCCGTTGTTAGTTTTAAGACATCTCGGTCAAGGTTAAGGACGTCGTAGTCCATGGGTTTAAGGACCCCACAGTCCGGTATGTGCTCTGGATGCTTCACACGGGTTCACTGCCGTGCTTAGCGAGGACCAGGCTCCGCTCTGGATGCTTCACACGGGTTCACTGCCGTGCTCTGCGAGGACCAGGATCCGCTCTGGACGTTTCCCACGGGGTCAAAGAGTGACATTATCCGTATTCCACGTGACCAGGAATTTGTATGAGTTTAAGGACCCCACAGTCCATATCATGGGTGGTCGTCGGGACCCGTCACCTCTTTGAAGACATTGAGGGATTACAATGCCAAGTATCAAAGGAGTGAAGAGATGTACCCTAGAACCGGAGTGGCTTGAGCAGCCCCTGGCCCAATTTGAGGTCAGGACTGATTAATCATGTTATGAGCCCATTGGCCCAATTAGTCACGAATTGAGGACTTATGGCCAGCTTGGGCTAAGTCCCATCATGTCTGGAATATTGATTCCTTGTGAGTCCATCGAGGGAGAAGCTTTGCCTCCATCCCTTTAGCCAATTGGGCTATAGACTAATGTTAAACACTTCAAAGCAATCAGTGTTGAACACTGGGAATGAGTTTGACAAGTTAGTGTTTAACACTAGAAGAATAATTGGTGTTAAACACCAGCAACAAGGCCTTGAAATGATCATAAGCACTAAAACAGCTCAGTGTTAAACACTGGCAATGGGGATCTTAAATTAGTGCCGAATATTAAAACAATTAATATTGAACACTACGAACAAAATTCTTTAATTAGTGTTGAACACTAAGGCCCGATAGCACTTCAATACTGGATTCGAGAGTTTTAACTTAGTGTCAAACACTACAGCAAGAACGGTCACGTGGCCCCACGTGAGAGTGCCTTCCCTTCAATGATTCTGCCGAAATTACTGTGTCTTTGATAGCGTCACGTGTTAGCACGTGACGGGCATTCAAATGCCTATGTGTTAAGGCTCCTGCTGAAAGTCACGTGTGTCACGTGGGGTGCTGCCTCAAAGGGGCTTTCTGTAGGGCTTTTGGGGGGGGTCACGTGGTGACACGTGACCCTGCCTCAATGCTGTTTTTTGGAGGATCTGTTGCTCCTCTTTCAGGAATTAAATTCCTCGAACTTTTAATTTCAGAGGAATTAAATTCCTATTTCCTTTTGAAGGCTTATATTCTGGAACAGAGTTTAAATCTGAGTTTTCTGTGGGAATTAAATTCCTTGTTTATGCGAAGAACCGAATAGGGTTAAACCCTAAAAGCTTTTAAGGAATTAAACTCCCCTTTTCTGAGGATTATGATTAAAGGAATTAAATTCCCACTGTTTCGACAAAACTATGTTCTTGATTAGGGTTCAACCCTGTTTCTTTTTGTTTTGAAGGAATTAAATTCCCATAATACAGGGTCGAACCCTAACTTTATTTTGGAGGAATTAAATTCCTATAGTTCTGTGAGAATTAAATTCTCATACTTGCATTCCTTCTCTATGTTTTGGATCTGCATGGCAGGATCTCGACCCATTGAGAATTAAATTCTCAACCTTAAGGGGAGATGTGCACTTTGCAGATCCTCTATCAAAGAGGGAGGAGATATGCTCTCTCGTTTTATGCCTCAGAGTTAAACTCTGTTGAGAATTAAATTCTTTTTCTTTCCAAAAGGCTTTCCCTTTCTTACCTAGGGTTTTTTGCAGAAGATCTGAGTCTTTTTCAAGTATCAAAGCTCTTCTCCTTTTTCTCTTTTCTTCTCTCCGTATGTATATATTTCTCTGTGTCTTTTGGCTCCTATTTATAGGAGAAGCAGCCGAATCAATCAGTCTTTGACGAATCTTCATTGAGATTTGATTTGCGTCCATTATTCATTTTGGGCCTTTGGATTATCAGGTGAATTTTATTCACCATTGGATCTTGAATCCAGAGATTCTCCTATGTTATTTTGGTTAGATTTAAGGGGGAAATCTTTCCAAACCCGAGATTTTCCATAGATAGATGATATTTAATCATCTCTGAATCTTTAATTTGATTGGTCCCAAATAATTACTTTCCTTTGGAAAGATTCGAATTTCCTTCAGAATTTAATTCTGTCGTTAAAAAAATATGGGCTTTGAAAGCCGGTCACGTGTGACCACGTGATCTATGGTCACGTGTAGACACGTGACCCCCTTTGGAATAAAGAATCCTCTTCCTTTCTGCGCTATCTTCCGGTTGCTGTTGTAGCCATCACGTGCTACCACGTGACGCCCGGTCACGTGTGAGCACGTGACCCCTGTCTGGCGCTTCTTTCTTTGGTTCAATTGGAGAGCGAGTTTGCTGTCTTGAACGTCACGTGCCAACACGTGACCCTGGTCACGTGGGAACACGTGACCTCTTCTGAAGCCTTTTCTTGACTTGATCAGAGAACTTGTGTGCCTTTGACGCTTGCGTTTAAATGTCACGTGTCGCCACGTGACCCTGGTCACGTGGGAGCACGTGACTCTTTCTGAAGCCCCCTTTTCTTCAGCGTAGTCAGGAAACTGAACTTGCCTTGCTGATGTTTTTAGGTGTCACGTGCCAACACGTGACCCCTTTTTGAAGCTTTTCCCAGAAGCTTTCCTGATTTTAAATCAGGAAACAGTCACATAATGTGAAAGGAATGACACATAGCTTTATAGCATCATCGGATAGTTGGGTGGTCTTCATTATTGCACAAACATTCTGGAATTTGTTAATGAAGATATAGGCATATTCGGATTCTAGCCCGTGAAATTTGGGCAACATATTGATGAAGTGGCGCTTAATTTTGAATTGTCCCCATTTGCCGGCGGGAGTGAAAGACAAGTAGGAAGTGCGGAGCGGGTGGGATAGAAACGATCCTGGAGTGCGATTCGCTGTGGCGCTTCAACAGCAGGTTGTTGTGGGTTATTCGCACCCAGTTGAGGTGGATTCAGTCCCGAGGTAGGTAAGGGGTTGTTAGGATTGAATCCTGACATCTCCTTAGAAGACAATGAATGTGAAGATGAAGGTAAAGATGAAAAAGAAGTGGAGAGAGTTTCGACTTCGGAGTCGAACACGTCGTCAGTAGAGACTAACGAGACATGGACTAAACGGGCGCTAGTGTCCCTAGTCCAACCGGACATACGCTAAACGAGTTGTAGTGTAGTCAAAAAGCAGAATGTGAGGGTAAGAAGATGTCAATGGGGAAATGTGAATGAAGGTTGGGTGCAATGGAATTCTAGCGACAAATGGCAAGTTTTTTAAAAAAAATTTGTTTTGTGTTTTTTTAAATAATATTATAAAGAGTTTTGCAAACGATTTTGTACGGAACTACGACACACTTTCAAGCAATCACAATTTAAACATGCACAATCAAGCCTAGAGCTAGAGTCTCCTAAGTCAACTAGACTGCTCCTAACTGGTCCAAAGCGACAAGTTGTGAGATATCCTTCAAATCGCCTCTTCACCGCCAATTGTGGCCAGGTAAGCACAAGTGAAGAAAGGAGGGTTCCGCTCACGAATCTGTTAGTGTATATGCCCTAGAGGCCATTACTGTATCATACTAGCTTGTATATTACTTAATGGAAGCTTGGGATATTCACAGTTGTATAGACAATCTTGCTCAAAATGGTAGTATGCTACTTGGTTTGTCTCTACTTCAATATGTGCATGTGTTTCTTTTAGCATATCGCTTATACATATTAGTGAAGCCCTTAGGATCTTTGCTTGATTACCATCGTTGTGATGGCAGTCATACTTGTAGGGGCTGGGTAATCAATAAGCAAATCCTTATACAGGTCCCTAGTCGTAGGATTATCGAAACGGGGCATCGATATTCCGGAGTAGACTAGCGTATACGGTTCTCATCCCAGCACGGGAGGTGGTCTGTCCTACAGCCATCAGTACGTTGTACTGGAGATAGTATGCGGGTTCTCGTTAGGTTACGAGTACACTGGACAGGACTCATAGGGAACTGTTGGATGGTATTATACCTATCGTCAGTTATCAGTTCCCAGGTGACATGAGTACAGCTTAGTCTGCCGACTTGACACTGTCACTTCGCCTCGAGTGTGTTCCCACTGTACTTAGATTACTACCCTACCACGGCTCAAAGGAGTCGTGCAAACAGGTAGTAGTTGGGTGCAGTCCCGAAGCACTTGGAGGCAGTGACGGTTATACAGGATTCGTCTCTTCCGGTGTTGGGGGTTGACATCGCGCTGTGTCTAGGAGAGCCATTACACGAGTAGTCCCTGGCCAGGGCAAGCGAGATATACTGGTAGGTTTCCAGTGTTATCGCAGGGTATTCTGGGCAACACTCCGACACGACTTGTACCGCTATTAGGGGACTGACGTTCACCATCCCCTAGGCCCGCCATTCGATGTATCAGACAAACGGACCGGACTGTACGGAGATTATCACATACAGGCTCAGTAGGAGTTCGGATGGGTTTACCTCATCGGCCTTCTTATCGACATCTACCTGGGGACCGTTACGTACAGCTAGTGCCGCTTGCGGTCTGTGGTTAAACCTACTGCCAGCGTAGTGTCGAGTCTTTAGAGTCCCACACAGAGAGTTTCCCTGCACTGAGCGAAACATGTAGAGGCCGTATGGTTTTACGGCAGGGCTATGATCACTTACGTGCACTTCTGTGCGTATGTTGTTCGGGCAGGCAATACTAGTGGGTTTTGGTTTAAGCCGGATCCTAGTATTGCACGGATGGATTTGTTTTGTCTTCTGTGCATTGGCATTCTACGGAATGCGGATGCGGGTGTGTATGCACAGTTTTGCGGAGCGATGAAGGAGGAGGTGCCTCATTAGTGTTTTGGCAGTTGGTTCGGCCAAAACCGCTATGTGGCAGGCTCATTAGGGTTTTGGCAATTGGTTCGGCCAAAACCATTATGAGCCGGAGACATTATTTACTAATTCTTTTAGTGATAATATTGTGATGGCTAATTGCGTTGACCATTTGACCACCTTAAGCTCTCTTGACTTTGTTGACCCGTTGAACGGAGTTGACCATTGACCTTCATGAGAGGTCTACACTCTTCTTTGGATTTCTTTTTCTTTTATGAATTACGAAAATGGTCAATTAAATTAGTAGCCATCAACTTTATCATGAAAGGATTGGTAATGATGATAGTTTTGCATTATTGCAACCATGGTTCATTTTCTTTAGCTCATAATTCTTTTCTCATTCTCTCTCTTGTTCTTGTGAGAAGAAAAGAAAAGCTATCATGGTTGCTAGCTCCTCCATCTTCCTCTTCTTTATTTCTTCTTTTGATCTCATGTGTTGAGAGAAAAAGATCCCAAAAAGACAAACACTTCCATATATCTCTACTACACAACCTAGGGCATCTAGGCTAGCGATCTCGTTGCCCTAGTTGCTTCGGCTCGAGGTGGAGCTCGGTGTACATCTCTCGGGTGGATCGTCTTCGACTCAAGAAGGCCACGGAGGTGACCAAGATCCGGATCGATCCTCGGAGTGTGGATGGACGAGCCGGACAGCGGAGAGAAGACCTGAAGGACCGGTTTCGTGAGGTATGATTTCTACGGCATAGTAGTTAAAGCCTTTAGGAGTTTGCTAGTTTCTAGTTTAGCAAAGATCCGGCTTTAAGTCCATGTTGCCTTGCGCTAAATAATTGTTTTTCGTCGTTTCCGCCTCCCCGTAAGAACCAGGATGAGCAACGTGGACTTACAGTGGTATCAGAGCCTAGCTAAACATAAACTAGTAAGTTAGCAAAGTGTTTAGAATATCGATCGGAAAAAAGTTGCAAAACACGCCCGAAAAAAAAACCAAGTTTCTGTCGATTTTTTATACTGCTCAAAAAGTGATTTAACATATAGGAAAAATCGTCTCAGGGTTTTGTAAAAACACTGCAGAAAAACGTTCCAGTGACTCGATCAAAGCACCGCGATACTGCGGCAATAACATGCTTATTGCCGCGGTTCCGTGGCCGATTTGACTCGGCAGTGGACCGGGTTTTGTGCAGTGTTTTAGTTTGGCTGTTTTGGGATTTTTAATACATGTTTTTTCTACCCAGATTTTCCAGAGAGCAAATTGACTTTTGGGGTGGTTAAAAATCCGTATTTTGATCGATATTCCGTAGACTTTGGCTAATGGATATTATCTGTGATGTGATATATGTATTGAACGTCTACTAATCGCTATAAGTCGATTAGTGGGGGTTATACATATCTGTGATCTGTAATGTTGATGGTTTGTGTATATGAACTCGGTGGATTGTCGCGGATGAATAGCCGGGGTGGATGTGAAATGAGAGTTTCTTTTTCTTTCATTCATGTAAAATTTGTAAATTGATGTAGTATTATTTGTATGGCCGCACAACCGGGTTGGGGTTGTAGCCGTCATTTATTAATTTCTTTTTACTGTTTTTGCTCCTAGGATAGACCTAAGGTAGGGTGCACAAACTACCGGGTATCTCGAAGTGCCGAGTGGCCTACTCACGGGTTGAGGCAGGTTGCTTCGCTTCGGGTGCTTGGCGGGTAGTTTGCTGCACCCGTAGGGGTCTAGGGTGGGGTATTAGCTATTCATCGCGACCGTGTAATCCGCTTTTCGTTGCAGGCTCGAACGAATCGTGGATTCCTAGTATATCCAAAGTGTTCATCTGTGATCTGGATTGGCTATCATTGCTGTATATCTATATATGATATCTATTTAGGTGTTGCTTATGTTTTGCATCCGCGCTAGCCCAGCCCCCGCTCTGTCGTTAGTTAAGTAACCTAACGGGTGATGACGGGACCCCGTGGCGAATGCGGATGGCATAAGCGTACGCAATATTTTGGTTGTTTTCTGTAATGGTAGGATTAAATGATGGGACGCATTGGAATTAATGCAAGAAAAAATAAACCAAGTAAAAGTCGTTGGAACACTTTCAAAACCACTCGGTTCTTTTCAAAAACCAGCTTTTTAAATGCGGAGCTTGAACCACTCCTTTTAAAAGCTATCTCGTTCCATCGATTATACCAAGTTCACTACGTTCACGGTTTCGCCAAAACCATCCGTAGCCCTCCGTCGTTTCATATGAATATCCAACAGTATTCAAGCTGTGTTTGTTGGCCTTAGTCAAGGCACAGTGTTTGGTAGCTGGTGGGTATTCATATGTTGCATAGATAGAATGTGTTGGTTTGGGACAGTCGTATTACTTTGTTGGCCATAGTCAAGGGTATATACGGGTGGGTTCAAATCAACCTAGACAAAGACGGGTAGAACTTGACATGTGACTAATGATTTGTTGGCCTTAGTCAAGGTCATAAGAGCATGGGGAAAAAATCCACATCGGGAGTTTCAAAAGAACTGAAACTTGCTAGCGCTGCATACCATTTGGAGTGTGATAATTCTGGTAGGATTCCTTCAGTTTTGTAACACGATGATATTTGGATCCCGATCCTACTGTGAGTATATGCTACTCCTCGGGAAATTTCTCACTTAACGATCAATGCTATAAACCAAGTAGGTGTCTAGAAAGGTGTTAGCGGGGCTACGCCCACAGGGAAAAGAGGTTACTTAATTAAGGAACTTCGCAAAAGCCTTGGAAAACCTCCCTCGAAGTACCGACACTGGCCTGGCTGAACGGTTGAGCAAGTATTGTACGGTGAGATTGATCCTGACTAATTCTTCCCTTATGGTTTGAGGAGGGATTCGAGAGACAGTGGGAACCATCCTGTTTAGATAAATTAAAAACCAATCTAAACTAGCAAAAGCATCATGCTAAAGTGTTTTCTTCTCTCTCTCTTAATTGCAGCGACCCTGTGACCACACCTAGGTTACATCTAAATAATAAAATGACTGAATCGACTATTATGACTGGCAAAGGTCTGTCCAGATGTCCATTGCCCATGACAAGCTGGGACACCCCTTAACTAATCCAACCCCTACCGTATCAGGTCCAGCTTCCCCTGTCACGGATATTCATATCCGTAGGACATCGGAAAAGGAATGTGCGAAAGCCAAGTGCCTCGTGTTAGCCTCAGTTGATGGTGCATACCAGGGGCAGCACGAGAAGATGGACTTAGTTTCTATTTTCCTCCGTAACAAAGTTTTATATGGAGAGCAATCTCGTATCGCAAGATATGAGACCTCGAACGAATTGCTTCCAGCGAGGTTGGCTATCGGGTCATCTGTAAGGGGCAACGTCCTTACAGAGACCAGCTCTTTTGACCTCTCGGACCTGAAGACCACGTTGAAGAACGGGTCAGATGCTGACTTAGTTCAACAGTCTCTACCTACCACCCTGAAGGAAACCAGGGAAGTAGAAAGAAAGGGAAGGGCAGAAGTTTCGGGAATGGATGTAGTAAAAGAGGAATGTTCCTATTGTTACGGGAATGAACATGGGCAGAAGGATTGCAGGGCTTGCAAAGACAGTAGCCAGAATTCGAAGCATGTTGTGGCTTCGGTTTCGGGTGTGTTTGTAATAGAGAACTGTATGTAACCCTACTTCCTGGGTATTGGATACCGGATCAGGATCTCATATCTGTAATTCGTTATAGGCTCTGAGAAACCGTAGGGTTATCAAGAAAGGTGATATGACTCTCAGGGTTGCTAACGGAATGAGCATGTATGATGAATCCGTAGGGGAATATCATCTTGGACTGACAACTGGGCAGATATTGATTCTGCGTGACTGTTTTTATGTACCAGGTGCGACTTGTAATATCATATCTGTATCCTTACTTTCTAAGGAAGGATATGATTTTACTTTTGTAAGCGATGTTGTAAACATCCACCTAAATCAAGTTCTGATTGGGTCAGGTGCATTGAAAAAGGGTATATACGTACTGAATCAAGCTCATGTTTTCAGTGTCCAGAACACACCTAAAAGAAGGTCTCCAGAATTAAATCAGGCTTTCTTATGGCATTGTAGACTGGGTCACATTAATGAGACACGGTTGACAAAGTTACATAAAGAAGGATACTTGGATCTGTTCGAGTACCAGTCTTATGCCACTTGTGAATCTTGTCTCATGGGAAAGATGACAAAGACTCCGTTCACTGGACACAGAGAAAGAGCGAGCGAGCTCTTAGGACTCATACACGGTGATGTGTGTGGTCCATTGTCTACACATGCGCGAAGTGGTTATTCATACTTCATTACTTTCACAGATGATTTCTCTAGGTATGGGCATGTCTTCTTGATGAAGCACAAATCCGAGGCCTTTGAGAAATTTTAGGAATACAAGAATGAAGTTGAAAAAAATAGGCAAAAGTATCAAGACACTGAGATCTGATCGAGGTTGTGAATACTTGAGTGCCGAGTTTCTGGGCTTCTTAAAAGAGAATGGAATTCTCTCTCAGCTTACTCCTCCATACACACCACAACACAACGGTGTATCGGAAAGGCGGAATCGAACCCTATTGGATATGGTTCGATCCATGATGAGTAAGGCTGAGTTACCGCGATCCTTCTGGAGTTATGCACTAGAAACAGCTGCATATCTTTGGAACCAAGTTCCTACTAAGTCAGTGCCTACCACACCATATCAGATGTGGAGTGGGAAGAAACCCAGTCTTAAACACTTTAATACATGGGGATGTCCAGCTTTTGTCAAAAAGCGGCATGCGGACAAGCTTGAGGTACGTTCAGTACAGTGTAAGTTTGTGGGATACCCAAAGAACTCCAAGGGGTATCTTTTCTATTACGCAGAGGAACAAAAAGTTTTTGTTTCTCGTCATGCCTGCTTCTTGGAAACTGAGTTTTTGGAAAATCAGATAAGTGGGAGCGCAATAGAACTGGAAGAAATTCCAGAACCACGAGCTATTACTGAAAGCTTAGTAGAACCAGAAGGTTCGAAAGAACAGGACATTCCAGCGCCACTCCGCAGGAGTAGTAGGCATTCTCATCCACCCGAGAGATACTACGGTTTTCTCATAGACGGGGATAGAGAGGATTGCACCATGGATTATGGTGAGCCTACTAGCTTCCAGCAAGCCATTCAGAGCGGTGACTCGGTAAAATGGCTGGATGCAATGCTGACCGAGATGGAGTCCAGGTACACCAACAAAGTTTGGACTTTGGACTTTGCTCCAGAAGGGGTAAAACCCGTAGGATGCAAATGGATCTTCAGAAAGAAGATTGATGTAGATGGGCAGGTTGAAACCTATAAAGCTAGACTTGTTGCAAAGGGTTTTCGTCAAAGACCTGGTTTGGACTATGACGAGATCTTTTCTCCAGTAGCTATGCTGAAATCCATTCGGATCCTTCTTGCCATTGCTGCTTTCTACGATTATGAAATCTGGCAGATGGACGTAAAGACGGCTTTCCTAAATGGAAATTTAGAAGAGTGCGTCTATATGGATCAGCCGGAGGGATTCATTCAGAGTGGGAGTAGCGGTAAAGTGTGCAAGTTGCTCAAGTCCATCTATGGACTAAATCAGGCATCGCGGAGTTGGAACATCTGCTTCGATGATACTGTCAAAGAATTCGACTTTATCAAAAACCCAGATGAACCGTGCATTTACAGTAAGATTGTAGGGAGAACTATGATATTCCTAGTCTTGTACGTGGATGACATTCTCCTAATAGGAAATGATATTCCTATGCTACAGTCAGTCAAAGGATTCTTGTCGCAGAGGTTCTCCATGAAGGACCTGGGCGATGCCCACTACATACTGGGGATCCAGATCTATCGTGATAGATCTAAGAGGACGTTGAGACTTTCACAGTTCAGGTACATTGACACCATACTGAAAAGATTCAGTATGGAAGATTCAAAGCGCGGTAATTTACCGGCTTGTCACAGGATCACCCTCTCCAAAGAGATGTCTCCCAAGAATGATTTGGAAAGGGATCGCATGTCAATTATACCCTACGCTTCTGCGGTAGGCTCTATAATGTATGCGATGTTATGTCCCAGACCAGATGTAGCATAAGTATTGAGCGTTGTAAGCCGGTATCAGTCGGACCCAGGGGAGAAACACTGGATAGCGGTAAAGAACATTCTCAAGTATCTGAGAAGGACTAAGGAGATGTTCTTGGTGTATGGCGGAAAAGACCTCCAGATCGAGGCCTTTGCTGACTCCAGCTTCCAGAGTGATAAGGATGACTCCAAGTCCATGTCGGGTTATGTCTTTACCCTCAATGGAGGGGCGGTTTGCTGGAAGAGTTCCAAGCAGGAGACTGTTGCTGACTCAACTATGGAAGCGGAGTACATAGCTGCTTGCGATGCCGCAAAGGAAGCTGTCTGGATGAAGAAGTTCCTCACGGAGCTTCAGGTGGTTACTCCCATTGTTGATCCAATACCGCTGTATTGCGGCAACAACGGAGCTATAGCTTTAGCGAAGGAACCCAGGTCCCATCAGAAGTCCAGGCACATTTTGAAGCGGTACCACCTGATCAGGGAGATCGTAGATCGCCGAGAGATCGAGGTGAAGAGAGTAAATTCGGAGAATAACACTGCAGATCCACTCACGAAGGCCCTACCCCAGACTCAGTTTGAGCGGCTGATCGAGATGATAGGTCTTCGATACGCCAGTACATGGCCTTAGTGCAAGTGGGAGATTGTTAGTGTATATGCCCTAGAGGCCATTACTGTATCATACTAGCTTGTATATTACTTAATGGAAGCTTGGGATATTCACAGTTGTATAGACAATCTTGCTCAAAATGGTAGTATGCTACTTGGTTTGTCTCTACTTCAATATGTGCATGTGTTTCTTTTAGCATATCGCTTATACATATTAGTGGAGCCCTTAGGATCTTTGCTTGATTACCAGCGTTGTGATGGCAGTCATACTTGTGGGGGCTGGGTAATCTATAAGCACATCCTTATACAGGTCCCTAGTCGTAGGATTATCGAGACGGGGCATCGATACTCCGGAGTAGACTAGCGTATACACTTCTCATCCCAGCACGGGAGGTGGTCTGTCCCACAGCCATCAGTACGTCGTACTGGAGATAGTATGCGGATGCTCGTTAGGTTACGAGTACACTGGACAGGACTCGTCGGGAACTGTTGGATGGTAATATACCTATCGTCAGTTATCAGTTCCCAGGTGACATGAGTACAGCTTAGTCCGCCGACATGACACTGTCACTTCGCCTCGAGTGTGTTCCCACTGTACTTAGATTACTACCCTACCACGGCTCAAAGGAGTCCTGCAAACAGGTAGTAGTTGGGTGCAGTCCCGAAGCACTTGGAGGCAGTGACGGTTAGACATGATTCGTCTCTCCCGGTATTGGGGGTTGACATCGCGTTGTGTCTAGGAGAGCCATTACACGAGTAGTCCCTAACCAGGGAAAGCGAGATATACTGGTAGGTTTCCAGTGTTAACTCAGGGTGTTCTAGGCTACACTCCGACACGACTTGTACCGCTATTAGGGGACTGACGTTCACCACCCTCTAGGCCCGCCATGCGATATATTAGACGAACAGACCGGACTGTACGGAGATTGTCACATACAGGCTCAGTAAGAGTTCGGATGGGTTTACCTCATCGGCCTTCTTATCGACATCTACCTGGGGACCGTTACGTACAGCTAGTGCCGCTTGCGGTCTGTGGTTAAACCCACTGCCAGCGTAGTGTCGAGTCTTTAGAGTCCCACAAAGAGAGTTTCCCTGCACTGAGCGAAACGTGTAGAGGCCGTATGGTTTTACGGCAGGGCTACGATCACTTACGTGCACTTCTGTGCTTATGTTGTTCGGGCAGCCAATACTAGTCGGCTTTGGTTTAAGCCGGATCCTAGTATTGCACGGATGGATTTGTTTTGTCTTCTGTGCATTCGCATTCTATGGAATGCGGATACGGGTGTGTATGCACAGTTTTGCGGAGCAATGAAGGAGGAGGTGCCTCATTAGGGTTTTGGCAGTTGGTTCGGCCAAAACCACTATGTGGCAGGCTCATTAGGGTTTTGGCAATTCGTTCAGTCAAAACCATTATGAGCCGGAGACATTATTTACTAATCTTTTTAGTGATAATTTTGTGATGGCTAATTTAATTGCGTTGACCATTTGACCATCATGACCTCTCTTGACTTTGTTGACCCATTGACCGGAGTTGACCATTGACCTTCATGAGAGGTCTACACTCTTCTTTGGATTTCTTTTTCTTTTATGAATTATGAAAATGGTCAATTCAATTAGTAGCCATCAACTTTATCATGAAAGGATTGGTAATGATGATAGTTTTGCATTATTGCAACCATGGTTCATTTTTTTTAGCTCATAATTCTTTTCTCATTCTCTCTCTTGTTCTTGTGAGATGAAAAGAAAAGCTCTCATGGTTGCTAGCTCCTCCTTCTTCCTCCTCTTGATTTCTTCTTTTGATCTCATGTGTTGAGAGAAAAAGATCCCAAAAAGACAAACACTTCCATATATCTCTACTACACAACATAGGGCATCTAGACTAGCGATCTCGTTGCCCTAGTTGCCTCGGCTCGAGGTGGAGCTCGGTGTACATCTATCGGGTGGATCGTCTTCGACTCAAGAAGGCCGCGGAGGTGACCAAAATCCGGATCGATCCTCGGAGCGTGGATGGACGAGCCGGACAGCGGAGAGAATACCCGAAGGACCGGTTTCGTGAGGTACAATTTCTACGGCATAGTAGTTAAAGCCTCTAGTAGTTTGCTAGTTTCTAGTTTAGCAAAGATCCGGCTTTAAGTCCATGTTGCCTTGCGCTAAATAATTGTTTTTCGTCGTTTCCGCCTCCCTGTAAGAACCGGGGTGAGCAACGTGGACTTACAGAATCACCATAAGACGAGCCTTTTAAAGTTACCTTTCACACTTGTCTAGCCTAGACACCACAAAGTCAGGTTTAGATAAACGACTGACTGCCCACAACCTTCCTCTGTCCTAATGAGCGCGACAGTCCCTAATTCGCCGAGTCTAGATATTTTTAATTAGCTTAATGGTGATGCATATGCTTTTTGTGATTTCTGGGGACTTAGGAAGGGTAATGAAATCCGCACCCAATCTTGATTGGTGTTATAGCCCCTTAGATTCCGTTTTAAAAATGCAAAGCATTAACACACAAAATCTAAAACACTTGCCAATTTTTTTTTATTTGCGGCGCAAAAAATTCTGCACAAAATGATTTATTGGAGTGGGAGAAGAAGTTTTGCGCAAAGAACCCTGCAGGAAAAATTTTCAGTAGAGATCAGGGGTAGGAGAGAAGACTAAAATACTCACAGAGGAATCTGGAGTGCTGACGTCAGTAGTTGACCGCGGAACCGCGGTCAAATGCTTGTTTATGCCGCGTTTCCGCGGCGGTTTAGTTGGTTTGGATCTTTAAAATTTTTCTCTGTGCTTTTGTGGTTTTTCTTTGTCTGTTCAGATCTTTTGTTTGATGATTTGTTCACTAGGCTTGCTCCAGATCTGAATCAGTCCGTCTTCTTTTACTGCACAATCTCACAAAACCAATCAAAATTAACAAGATGATTTTTTATGTATTTTTTATTTTTTTCAGTTTTAATAATTTTTTATTTAATTAACCCGAAATTACAAAAAGAAAATAACTACCGTCTCCCCGGCAACGACGCCATTTGATTGGAAGAGTTTTTTGTATGCGTTTTAAATTTAAGAATACCGCAATCAAGACGGTGTCGCTTGGTAGCTAGCCGGTTGAGTACGAGTCGATCCATAGGGAAATGGTGTTTTTTTCTTTAAGTTCTAACGAGTTAAGTCCTATCTTTGGTAGGTTTTGTTTTACGATCTAAGAATGAGAATAAATTGATTTAAAGTCTTACTAGGGTTAGGATTAGTTAGTTCGAAAAAGGGATTCTTATCACTTCTATCAATGCCTTAGTTAAGAATATAGGTGTTAGGGTAATAGTCAACAACGGGGATTAGCACGACTAGGAAGAAACTAAGTTTCTTCCCTTTGGTCCTTGTCCGTCCGTTCTTGGCTCTTAACCCTTACCTCCGGTTAATTCAACCACACCCGGTCTAACTAGGAAATTGATTGAATGTCAAAAACTTGAGTTTACCGCAGTCAGAAACGGCGTCGCTTCGCAGCTAGCCGGTGAGTGCGGGTCGATCCACACAGACGGGTAAATTCCTTTTATGTGTTTTAACGAGTTGATTCTATTTATCGTTTTGATTGGTTTATAAAAATCTATAAAAACTAGATCTAATTAATCTAATTAAGAGTCTTGCTAGGGTTAGGCTTAGGGGAAGTTTTGGAGATTAATGTTTCCTTCACCGCTTTCAATGCCTTCTTTTTTAGATCTATTAGATGTTACGTTAATTATCAATAAAGTGGATACGAATCTTTTGGGAAGATGTTTCTTCCTCTAGATTTGTATCCTTCCTTTGTTGATAATTACCCTAACCCCCATGGAAAACGCGCGCAACCGGCCCTTTATACTACGGTTCACCGTTACCTCAAGGGGTAGGGTGCCGTAGGGAGCGGATGTGTGCGTATGCATGGAGTTCTAACTCTAAAGTAAAAATGGCATTGAAAGGGGTGAGAGATCTCATCTCTCAACCCTTTCACTAAGGCTAACCCTAACAAGCGAGGAGACTACTCGCTCATTAGGGGATGATAAATTATACTAGAAAATAAAAGCAAGGAAATGAATTACCTACAGATTTGATGGCTCCCTCCAAGTAGAAGACAGAATAGATCTGAATGTCACTCCCAGAAATTCTGAATTTTATTTATTGAAAAGAGGCATAGGGTTTTACAATTTTGAGAATACAATTTATAGGAAAGCAGCAGATCTAGGGTTACAGACTCTCGGAAATATGAAATTACAGATTTGACCCCTGAAAATCCTAACATATACACCGACGCAACGGCACAGGAAAAGTGCACCGACACGGGCACTGAATGGCCGCGGAACCGCGGCGCCAGGCTGGGTTTGGCCGCGGTTCCGCGGCCATGTTGAGGACTTGGGCTATGAAACTTCAGGTCTTTATTCAGGGCTTCTTGGGCTTTTTACTTTTATGCATAATTTCTATTTTTGGCTTCTGTTTCTTCTCCAGATCTTCAGTGAAAACTTGTACGTATCTTTTGACCGTTCACTTAACATTTTTGGACCGTGCAATGTTCTTCGTCTCGGCTTGAGTAAGATCCGTCTGCTTGTTGGTCAAAAGTCTATTCTTTGTATCAACTTCGTCTTTTTCACTGTATTCGTATCCAAGCCCTGTATCCTGTAACATGTAACAAAAGTGCGTCAAGAGTATCTGTTTATTTTTAAAACTGATAAGAATAGGGGGATGAAAAATGCAATATTATGGTCTGAACAAATACCTCCAAACTTACCTTTTGCTCGTCCTCGAGCAAACTTATTATTTTATTCACTAAAATCCTAACCACACTTTCGCAGGGAAACGCGATTGCACTGAGCACGTGCAACAAGCCGTTAAACCTCTAGGTGTCCCTAGTAGGAGGAGTGTTGTCTCCTGAGGGTTTTCAGTGGATTACACCCACAAAATCATATCAACTTGGCCCATTTGACTTTTGTTCTCCAATTAAGTTTTCTAACAAGGAATTCTATTACCTTTTGACTCGCAAATTATCCACCCATATTCTTCACACTTCCTCATTATTTAACTTAAGATTATATATGTTATGTAGACCTACTTAGCTTTCGGCATCTCTTACGTCTTCCTTCTAGGGTTTGATCTCTACTTAGGAATTTTCTATCAACTCCATTAAAGATACAAATTTTATCTTTCATTCCTCTCTCTTATCTAAATTCCAATCACATACCCCTACGTGTGTGTATAGATCACCCCTACACTTGGAAATTCAATTCAAGCAATCATGCCCTTGTCCGTTGTCCAAAGTACTAATTAGTTGGTGAATGAAATTTGCTTACACATCCTTCATGCGACCGTTAATACTTCTTGAGGTACCAAACGACCGATTACAAAATGCGTTTGCACTTTAAAGCGTACTTCCTAGTCTTTGCAACACCCAAGGCTTTAGCAGTGACTCCCAAACCAGTTGGTCTAAGGCACTAGGTGATGAAGCACCCTCGCTAAATATTTTTCTATTTTTACAGCCTTAAGTAACCACAAAAACCAGTGTCCATTTTTTTTTCTTTATTCACTTTTTTTTTCTTTTTATTTTTATTGTACTAAGGACTTTAGACAAGAGCATTTCAAGGTCTCTTCTACTATTCCAAGTTTCAAGGTGCGTGAATGTGCAAATTGTAGGGTATATATTTTCAGAATTTAGACTTAAGGTAGGAACTATTTTTCAAACTTATACTCTAATAAGAACATCAATACTCTTCCCTTGTTTCGACTTAGCCCAAGAAGTGAACCCAAAATTTGCCTATTTCTAAATAAACTACAAGGCATATATTTTCTACCGTTAAACTTTAAGGAATGTTATTTTTAGGGTTTTTAATTCACTAAGTCTAAGATCTAGTTGTTCCTAACCAGTTAACTTATTTGTCAAACTCTAGTCAATTAGCCAAAATTGAATACATTAATTTTTATAATTTTAAATTTTTTCAAATTTTTATGGGTTTTCAAATATGTAAGCCCGCGGGGGTGCCCCGACCGTCGATCCGACGCCGGAAACGCGGAAACAAAAAACTTTGCAAAACTTGCAACCGGCACCACCGCGCACTTTTCACCCGGATCGGGCCATTAACCTAGCTAACTATCAAAATAGAAAAGAGTAGAGAAGTTATACCAAGCGATCCGTGTCCTTCGGTCTTTGTCTCCACTCCGATCTCCTGCGGAATCTCCGTCACCTCCTCGCTCGTCGGAAAGGGCACCACGTAGCCGGAATCTTTTACGGGCTCCCGCCTCTTGACCGAGGCAACTCGGGCGCGAAGTTGGCTAGCCGACGCGTCCAAGACTTGCTATAGACATAATGTAGAAGCTCGTCTCTTTTGGGGTTATGAGGTTGCCATGGTTTGTGGAGGAAAAGAATGAACTTGAGAGAAAGATAAAAATGGAGCTCTCAAGTTTTTCAAGCAAGCATATGATATAAATCACCACCCACTAAAATCAATCCCCTTCTCCCTTGAATAGTGGCCGGCCCCTCTTCTCAAAGTGGAGATTTGAGAGAGAAAAAGAATTCTCCAAGTATATAAAAATATAATGGAAAAACCAATAAAGAAAATGGTCACTCTCATTTCATTTCAACAACCATCAAATGAAAAGCAAAATGAAATGGACAAGAAAGGCATCTCATGATGATAAGAAGGAACAAATGCAAGAAACCCCTCCACAAAATGTTAATTGCAAACTTGCAATTAACACCCTCCAACAGAAAGTCCGGACGTGAAGGAAAAACAGAAAACCGGCCGGAACGGAATACAAACTGGCAACCCCAGAAAAACGATCCTGTAATAAATTACAGGAAAACCCCGCTACTGCAAATACATGCCTGCATTTGTATTCCCACTGAACACAAATGCAAAGAGACAAAACTACACTATCAAATACTAGGATCCGGCTTAAGCCAAAGCCGGCTAGTAAAAACCGTCCGATCATGATCCGTGCAATACCGTACGTATCTGATCGAACCCTGCTATATCTCCATACGGCCTCTACAGCGTTTTGCCCAAAACCTGAGTAACTGAGTGTGGTGGACTCTAAAGACTCGTCAATACTATGGCTGTGGATTTAACCACTAGCACGTCAGAGATATATAAGCCAATACATAACGGGCTACCAGATACTGACTAAAAGGGACGTCGATGAGCGAACTCATCCTGACACCCTACTGAGCCTGTCAGTGACAATATCCGTACAGTCCGGTCCGTTCGTCTATGAGCATCGCATGGCGGGCCTAGGGGGTTGGTAAAAGTCAGACCCCCAAAAGCGGTACAAGTCGTGTCGGAGTGTAGCCCAGAACACCCTGAGATACTACTGGAATACCTACCAGCAAATCTCCTGCCTTGGCCAAGGACTTTTCATGTTCTGGCTCTCCTAGACACAGCACGACCTCACCCCTAATACCGGGAGAGACGAACCCCTGCAGATCCGCTCACTGCCTCCATGTGGCTCGGGACTGTACCCAACTAAAACCTGTTTGCACGACTCCTTTGAGCCATGGTAGGGTAGTAATCAAAGTACAGTGGGAACTCACACGAGACAAATGACGATCTCAGGTCGATGAACTAACCTGTACACATGTCACCAGGGAACTGCCATCTGACGTCTGGTATAATCCCAACTAGCAGGTTCCCGGCGAGTCCTGTCCGGTGTACTCATAACCCAATGAGCACCTGTATACATCTTAGGTGAACCAACTGACACCAGTGGCTTGTGATACCGGCCACCGCCCCTCGTCGGGGTCTCGACTGTATACACTAGTCTACTCTGGAGTATCGATGCCCTGTCTCGAAACTCCCACGACTAGGGACCTTTTAAGGATGTGCTTATGGACTCCAGCTCTCACTTATATGATCGCCCTCATACTGCTGGTAGTCAAGCAAGAATCCTAGGGGCTCTATCAACGTGTAATAGTGACTCGTAAGGTCACCTAAAGCAGTATACGATGATAAAGATAAACCAGATAGCATACTATCATCTCGAGTAAGACTGTCCTACTGGGACAGGTCCTCCCCTCAATCATTGCAATCACGTGCCTGTGATCCAATAATTGATTCTGAGGGCACTATCTGCAACAATCTCCCACTTGCACTCAAGGCTAATTATTGCGATGTCGCATACTCACAGCCCGTGTGATACCGAACACCCAACTCCTCTACTAGTCAGTCTCACAAAGCTCGTTTGCGAAACTATTGCGTTCGAGGAATAGCCTCAGTGAGTGGATCCGCTCTGATGTTTCTTTCTATGTCTCTCTATATCTCAAGTTCGCGGAGAAAACCATCTCCCGAAATGAGCAATACCTGTCTTAGAATGTGTCTGGATGTCTGATGGGACCTAGCTCATAAATGAACTCCAAATCCAAACTTCTTAGACTGTATCGTCAACTGAACTTAATCAGTGACCTGCGCCATGCCTTCCCTCAGTATCCACTTGGACCACCTGTCCAAAATACTGTCCCTCGTCAGAGGGAAAACTATAGCTCTGACAGCCACTCTGCCATCCAAGTCACCTTGGAAGCCTGGAATGATAACTGTCTCCCGAAGAAGACTGCCGTTATCATATCCCTAGAACATCAATTTATGTTCTAAAACTGCTTCCGACTGTTTCTCCAGGATTGGATCAATATCAACTTATTGCACCTACTGCAAGAACAACATCTGGTGTGGTACTTGACATCTCATGATTGACTCAATTGCCTAAACAAGTGATCTGTCAATCATGCGTATCCCTCTCCCCTTTAGTCTGTAAGACACCTTTAGAGAGGGTGACTCCATTACCTGCAGGTACACTACCGTGCCAGGAGTCGTCCATTCTAAATACTCATAAAATGTGGTCAAAGTACCCAGATTGGGAAACCACCCAAATCTAGATCTAAAACCATAGATCTAGTAACCAGAATGTCTGATATTATATCCAAGTCCTATGTGGAGAAACCACTGTGTGACGACCAAAGTATAACCGATCGTAGTATAGGAATATCACTTCCTACTCTGTGTATGTCATCAAATACCAGGACATCACACCCTACTACCTTCTTAACAGATCCATCCTCTATTCTGATGAAGTCAAACCTATGACTGTCACATCAGAAATAGATGATCTATCTCCGCTATATTAGCTTTAGTCTATAAATAGACATAAGCCACATGTCCACCAATGCTTCCGCTGCTCCCACTGACTATGACAACCCTCTGGCAGAGTCATATACACGTACACTTCTAAAGCAAGTTTAGAACGACGCTATACTCATCCTCCCGCCGGGTCTCGCAGCCTGGAACAACAGCAATGGCAAGTGTGGGTAAACAAGAACCTCCCTGCCACCGTCCTTGAGCATACCGAAGTACCTCTCGGGTGCCTGAGGTTACCCACCATATCTGCGGAGTGGTCAATGGAATGTTAAACCAGATTGAATCTTTAGGTTCTTATCAAATCTTCAGTAATCGTTTGCGGTTCTGGAATCACTTCCAGTTCTACCATACTCCCACTACTGTTTTTCTGAAAAAATCCATTTTTGATAAAACTGTGGCGAGTCAAGAACAATATCACTATTGATCTTCCAGATGGTAGAAAGTCAACCCTCGTCATAGCCCGGGCCAACCCACAAACAGTCACTACTGAAACGTGCCTTGAGTTGTCCAGAGTCTGGTTTTAAGCATAAGCCGGACAACTCCCCGTATCTTAACAATGTCAAGATATGAACTGTTCTATATCCAAGAAACAGAGGCACTGATTTAATTGAACCAGATTCAAATCATGCAGCTGTCTCCAGTGCATGTCAAGTAAATGGAGAGAGGCCGATCAGCGTTACTCAACTTAGGAGTACTTCCAATTATGAGTAACCTGAAAGAGAAGCTAGTTCTCTTAATCATTACTATCAACTGAATACCATTCACAAGTATCTACTCTTCGATCACCTTGAAGAATCCCGATACTTGCAACACCTGGTTCTCTACTTTACTCTTATACCTATAACTCCTCAAAACTTAGACCCTGTGTTTCTTCGAAACACATGTCTAAGAACTAGAGAAGTTAAAAGTAAACAGAATATAGTACGAGGACCAACCCCTCTGTCCTAATGGACACTGGACAATATACAATACTCTGTATAAGTCCCCTGAGTCTGGTGACTCATTCACTGTGTGTCGTAGGTTGAAAACTGTACTTTTGGTTAAGAAGAATTACACCGCTGTTCAATGCTCCTTACCTAACCATCCACTGGTATAGGTAAATGTCATAGACATAATTTCAAAAAGATATGTCTCACTCTATAAAAATAGACGTACAGATATATCAATTTGAAATTGGTGCACAACAACGGATATTCAAAACCAAATATTTGCCGACCGGCAAACAACCCAGGTGACTTCCTCAAATATCACCAATTACAACGAATCCCGATATAATGAGGATGATCACCTAATTCCCAATAACTTACTCCCATTCATCATCTGTAAAACCATACAGATGTGAGACTCATACCTGGTAAATACATACCCTGGAGCAAGTGCCTAATTGGGAAATCAGTTTTCATTTAACAGTACACAGTGAAACTGAAACATTGAGATGTTTCGATGGGGTATCCTGGTATTCTTAGTAATGCCTCTTCCATTATCCAGATTCACAACTATAACTGTATAATTCTTTGCCATCTCTCCAAATCCCTTTATATGTCTTTAGTCATTACCTTCTGTACATCCCTTTAGGCCAAATGGTTTTCTTCCTTCCCTACCGTTCGGCACCAGCCTATGGTTTGGAAGAAGACTATCCAATAAGCATAATGGGTGTACTGTCCTAGTCCTAGGAGCACTCGCAATGCGAGAGAAGGTGAGGATAAAATACAACCGAATGAACTTAATTCATAGGTGATTTAGGATTGACAAAGAAGTACATGGTTTGGTCGTGAATAGCAGTCGCAATTTACTTTGCCCTCTTACTAATCCCTTGCTTTGTCTGAACTTAATACCTTCTGTACACCGTTTAGGCTAATTGGTTTTCTTCATTCCCTACCGGTCGGCACCAGCCTATGGTTTGGAAGAAGACTATCCAATATGCGTAATAGGTGTACTACTCCTAAACCAAGGAGTACTCACAACCTGAGAGAGGGTGAAAAGAAAAGACAACTGAATAATCCTATCCGTTTTCTCCAGAACCAGAAACCATCCTCGAAGTCCTACGAGTTCGTATATAACCATACAATGGTTTTATCCAATGGAAGTGGACGTTCGTATTAATACGGGGTGTCCTGGAGAAAAGGGTAAAAGTAGGAGTGGCAATGAGGTTTGCAACTCTGACAATCCAAAATCCAGTGTTAAGAAGGTTCGGTCAACTTGGTCACTGAGTCATAGTCTAAGGTCAGGTCAATGGTCACTGCTAAAGAGAGAGAGAAAAGAAACACTCAGCGTGCACTCTAACCTAGATCAGAATGGTTACCAATTTATCTAATCTGGAAACCTCCCACTGTAACGTCAAATTCTTCCCCAAACCTGAAAGAAGAATTAGCCGGGATAAACCGAGGAGTAAACCAACTCATCAGTGGGAATCGGGATCCAACTCTCATCGCATGATAACGTGACGGAATCCGCTCACGTTATCACACTCCAGAAGGTATGCGCATATCTGGCAAGTTTCAGTTCTTTTGAAACTCCCGATGTGGATTTTTGCCTCATGCACTTATGACCTTGACTAAGGCCAACAAATCATAAGTCACATGTCAAGTTCTACCCGTCATTGTCCTGGTTGATTTGAACCCACCCGTATAAGCCCTTGACTAAGGCCAACAAGGCTATACGACTGTCCCAAACCAACGCATCTATCTATGCAGCATATGAACACCCAATAGCTACCAAACACTGTGCCTTGACTATGGCCAACAAACACAGCTTGAATACTATTGACTATCCATATGAAACGACGGAGGGCTACGAATGGTTTCTGGCGAAAACCTTTAACGTAATGAACTCGATATCGTTGAAGGAACGGATAGCTTTGTAAAAATATAGTGACGAAAACCTTTGCTAAAGAGGTCACTCCCGGTGAAGGGATCTCGGCTCTTTCCCCGTAGAATGAGGTGCAGGATATTCCAACTGAATACCACGATGCAAAGCAAAAGTAATCGGCTATAGTGAAGTTATTGCCGTGACGCAAACTTTTGTCCAAGGGGTCACTCTCGGTGAAGGGATCTCGGCCCTTGCCTCGTCGACTGAGGAGCGGGATATTCCAACTGAATACCACTGTGCAAAACAAAAGTGAACGTCCTTGCAATAACAGCTTTTTGAAAAGTGTTCCAACAACATCAGAGTAGGTTTGTTTATCTTGCATTGATCCGAATCAACGCAGTCCCATCAATTGATCACACCACAAAGAACGAAAATATACTGACGTACGTATATGCCATCCGCATTCGCCACTGGGTCCCGTCATCACCCGTTAGGTTAGATAACTAACGACAGAGCGGGGACTGGACTAGCGCGGATGAAAAACATATACAACATCTACTAATATATATATAATATATAATTTTTGCTCAAGGCGTGATAAACAATGCAGCAGCACAGAAAAGTATAGCAACACAGATCAATACAGATATCTGGGATCCCCGGGTTTCACAGAGCCGCTGAAACCCGACGTTCCCCTGGTCGTGTGGATAGCCTGTGCAATGAAATCCTAGACCCCTACGGGCGCGGCAAGTTACCCGCCAAAACCTGAAGCGAGGCAGCCCCCTTCAGCAACGTGAATGGACCACCCAGCACTTCACGGAATCCGGTAACTTGGGCACCCCTCCTGGGCCAACCTTTACCCCCTACGAGTGCGGCGAATAGCCCGCCAATTCTAGAGTGAAGCCCCCTCCGTCTCAATGCCATGAGGGGGCTTCACTCTAGAATTGGCGGGCTATTCGCCGCACTCGTAGGGGGTACAGGTTGGCCCAGGAGGGGTGCCCAAGTTACCAGATTCCGTGAAGTGCTGGGTGGTCCATTCACTTCACGGAATCCGGTAACTTGGGCACCCCTCCTGGGCCAACCTGTACCCCCTAGGAGTGCACGGATAGCCGGGTTCTAGAGGGCAACAAGCCCGTATTTTACAACCGGCACCACCGCGCACTTTTCACCCGGATCGGGCCATTAACCTAGCTAACTAGCAAAATAGAAAAGAGTAGAGAAGTTATACCAAGCGATCCGTGTCCTTCGGTCTTTGTCTCCACTCCGATCTCCTGCGGAATCTCCGTCACCTCCTCGCTCGTCGGAAAGGGCACCACGTAGCCGGAATCTTTTACGGGCTCCCGCCTCTTGACCGAGGCAACTCGGGCGCGAAGTTGGCTAGCCGATGCGTCCAAGACTTGCTATAGACATAATGTAGAAGCTCGTCTCTTTTGGGGTTATGAGGTTGCCATGGTTTGTGGAGGAAAAGAATGAACTTGAGAGAAAGATAAAAATGGAGCTCTCAAGTTTTTCAAGCAAGCATATGATATAAATCACCACCCACTAAAATCAATCCCCTTCTCCCTTGAATAGTGGACGGCCCCTCTTCTCAAAGTGGAGATTTGAGAGAGAAAAAGAATTCTCCAAGTATATAAAAATATAATGGAAAAACCAATAAAGAAAATGGTCACTCTCATTTCATTTCAACAACCATCAAATGAAAAGCAAAATGAAATGGACAAGAAAGGCATCTCATGATGATAAGAAGGAACAAATGCAAGAAACCCCTCCACAAAATGTTAATTGCAAACTTGCAATTAACACCCTCCAACGGAAAGTCCGGCCGTGAAGGAAAAACAGAAAACCGGCCGGAACGGAATACAAACTGGCAACCCCAGAAAAACGATCCTGTAATAAATTACAGGAAAACCCCGCTACTGCAAATACATGCCCGCATTTGTATTCCTACTGAACACAAATGCAAAGAGACAAAACTACACTATCAAATACTAGGATCCGGCTTAAGCCAAAGCCGGCTAGTAAAAACCGTCCGATCATGATCCGTGCAATACCGCACGTATCTGATCGAACCCTGCCATATCTCCATACGGCCTCTACAGCGTTACGCCCGAAACCTGAGTAACTGAGTGTGGTGGACTCTAAAGACTCGTCAATACTATGGCTGTGGATTTAACCACTAGCACGTCAGAGGTATAAGCCAATACATAACGGGCTACCAGATACTGACTAAAAGGGACGTCGATGAGCGAACTCATCCTGACACCCTACTGAGCCTGTAAGTGACAATATCCGTACAGTCCGTTCCGTTCGTCTATGAGCATCGCATGGCGGGCCTAGGGGGTTGGTAAAAGTCAGACCCCCAAAAGCGGTACAAGTCATGTCGTAGTGTAGCCCAGAACACCCTGAGATACTACTGGAATACCTACCAGCAAATCTCCTGCCTTGGCCAAGGACTTTTCATGTTCTGGCGCTCCTAGACACAGCACGACCTCACCCCCAATACCGGGAGAGACGAACCCCTGCAGATCCGCTCACTGCCTCCATGTGGCTCGGGACTGTACCCAACTAAAACCTGTTTGCACGACTCCTTTGAGCCGTGGTAGGATAGTAATCAAAGTACAGTGGGAACTCACACGAGATAAATGACGATCTCAGGTCGATGAACTAACCTGTACACATGTCACCAGGGAACTGCCATCTGACGTCTGGTATAATCCCAACTAGCAGGTTCCCGGCGAGTCCTGTCCGGTGTACTCATAACCCAATGAGCACCTGTATACATCTTAGGTGAACCAACTGACACCAGTGGCTTGTGAGACCGGCCACCGCCCCTCGTTGGGGTCTCGACTGTATACACTAGTCTACTCCGGAGTATCGATGCCCTGTCTCGAAACTCCCACGACTAGGGACCTTTTAAGGATGTGCTTATGGACTCCAGCTCTCACTTATATGATCGCCCTCATACTGCTGGTAGTCAAGCAAGAATCCTAGGGGCTCTATCAACGTGTAATAGTGACTCGTAAGGTCACCTAAAGCAGTACACGATGATAAAGATAAACCAGATAGCATACTATCATCTCGAGTAAGACTGTCCTACTGGGACAGGTCCTCCCCTCAATCATTGCAATCACGTGCCTGTGATCCAATAATTGACTCTGAGGGCACTATCTGCAACAAAATAAATATGCAAATTCAAAAATATATACAAATGAATGCGAAGGAAGAAGACGTACCGAGCATACCCCCAAACTTGAGCTTGACAGTGTCCTCACTGTCATGCTAAACTAAGAGGGTCAAAATACCGATACTCCCCTGTTTATTTATTTATAATAAATTTTTTTTTTTTATGTTTTGAAATTTTTTTTTTTATAGAAAAAGAAAACAAAAGGATATATACATATATACAACAAGATTCCCCCCAAAGTTAAGCTTGGCCTTACACAAGCCAAATGTTAGCACCAACCATTCAAAAATCTTATCATGGTAATGGTAGAGTTGGTGCAAGAATGGGATGGAAAGAAAAGAGATGAAAAGCACGCGAGACCGTGTGGAAAGAAGAATGGTAGAATCTGGTCTCGCTGGGGGAGAAGAAAGACGGAAAGAAGAAAGATGTGGAGTGCGATCTTGAGGGTGTAAATTGAGTGAATAAATTAGCGCAATTTGTGATGACCGATGTGTTAAAAGCGATTGCGCTAACCTACCAACTCGTCGTGTAATGGGGTCAAATCCCTCAAGATTCGCAAGAAAACATGGGTACGCCGAACTTGGTATAGAAGATGAAAGCGTAACGGTCATTTGTTCAGTCGGAACAATAGGAAGGAGGGAGGGTGATATAACAGTCAAAGGTTCAGGAGGCTGAATTGGATAATCCGACACATCAATTAAAAATGGTTCAACCTCGATATTATCCTCAAGACTCTCCTCAATATTTAATCCATCTATGCCATTATCATCAAAATCTAGACGCATATGAGATTCGAGGGAAACATTTAATAACTCAGGATGATGATTTGAACATAAAATTTCTATTAAATCGAAAGGTTCATCATCCGAAATATTCCCGGCGTCTATATCCTCAATCAAGTGAAAATCAATTTCTTTAGACACTTCATCCACAGCATGGATATTTATCAATGTAGGTTCTAGAGTGGAGGTGTAAAGATCGCAAGGATTAGGTGCGGTTTCACTCGAAAGGGGTTCCTCACAATTTGGCAAATCAAACACTACAAAATCGCACAACTCATTTTTATTTTCAACTGGTGAATCATTTGGAACAATCGATGGAAAACCGGAGTTGTGGGCTTCAATTGGGTAAGGGTAGGTTTGATTTGAAAATCCTCTCTCATTCTCACTCTGTCCAACTGCCGTCTTATACATTGAAAAATTCGGAGCTAGCGGGACACTAGCTACCGGTTCACTAGGCTGCATAAGGGCGGCCATGGATGCTTCCATATTCCTCATCATTTTATTTGTTGCAGTAATATATGCTTCCAACGACTCTTCCAAACTAGACTTAGGTGGTGAGGGGGTTTCAGTAAAAGATACAAAATTAGTTGGGTTTGTGAAACTCCCTAATGGCTGTGTCGAAACTGCGTCTAGTGAAGGTGGGAAGGTCGGGTATGACTGGTAGGAAGTGGGTGGTAAGACAGGAGTAGGGTCAACATATGGATAAGAAGGTGAATAATCGTGCGGATCCCTAAAACTAGATGAGTGGAGAGGGGTGAAAGATCGACTGCGAGATTGAGCAATATGCTCAGCAATGGACATCGGCCTAGGAGTGACAGAAGGACTTGAAGAAGTGGTATCAACATATGTAGGTTGTAAAGGTAGACTCGGTTGACACGAAATGGGTTGAAAAGTCAAACTATTTCTCCTAGACGCCTCTATTTGATCTTTCAACGAAATTTTTGGCAAGGAGGGATCGTTTTTAAATTGACCGAAACAATTGACGAACAACGCAAAGCTAGGTTCGGGATACTGAAATTCGGCAAGAGATTTATGATGTGGGGTACCCATGATAGAAGAGTGCAAGGATTTCTTAGCGACAAAATTTTTGCAAGTTTTTAAAGGATTTTTCTTTATTTTTTTTTTATTGGAGAGTTTTCCAATAAGGTTTTAGAAAATGGACTCGTGACACAACTGAATCAACCATACATGCACAATCAGGCCTAGATCTAGGGTTGCCTAGGTCTACTAGACAACTCTTAACTAGGGCTAGAAATAGACCTCGAACCGCCTCTTTACGGAAAAATACGGCCAGGTAAGTGGGAAGGAACCACCACTACAGTGGGCTTAATTAATAACCACTAGCCTAGACACCGCAATGTCGGTTAGGATAAACGGCCGATGCCTATACTAGTCCTTTTCCTATTGAGCTCGATGTCCTTAGGTCTGAGTCTAGTCTTTTTTATTTAATCGTGGTCGATGCAAAATGCTTTAGGTGTTTTCTGGGGTCCTGGGAAGGGTGATGAAATCCCCACCCAATCTGAGTTTGGTCAAATAGCCCCTTAAGTCCAATTAAATTATGCAAAACAAAAATCACTTGCATTCAATTTTAGCGCGGCGCAAAGAAACCTGCAGAAAATCTGTTATAGAGAAGGGGAAGAAAGACTCTTTACGCAAAGAATTCCTGCAGAAAACTTTTTACAGAGAGATATATTGTAGGTTGCAGAGGGGAAGAAAAGAGAAATCAAACCAGCAAAATTGATGCGCTGACGTGGCAGGAAGAGCGCGGATCCGCGGCGGGAGGCCCCTAATGCGGCGGAAACGCGGTCGTCTGGTGGGATCGCGCTCTGGAAAAATTTGTGCTGCTCTGTACTGATAGTTCCTCTCTGTTCTTATGTACCAATTTTTGTTTTGCCCTCTGTAAATTTCCAGATCCTCAATTCTTCGCTGTTCCTGCAAGATTCAAAAGATACACCCTTAAAACAGATCAAAGTTGATAATTTTTTTATTTTTTTATATTTTCAGATTTTTATAATTTTTTAAATTTATATCAACCCGAAAATTCACAAAAAGAAATATTACGCCGTCCCCGGCAACGGCGCCATTTGATTGAATGTCAAAAACTTGAGTTTACCGCAATCAGAAACGGCGTCGCTTCGCAGCTAGCCGGTGAGTGCGGGTCGATCCACAGAGACGGGTAAATTCCTTTTATGTGTTTTAACGAGTTGATTCTATTTATCGTTTTGATTGGTTTATAAAAATCTATAAAAACTAGATCTAATTAATCTAATTAAGAGTCTTGCTAGGGTTAGGCTTAGTGGAAGTTTTGGAGATTAATGTTTCCTTCACCGCTTTCAATGCCTTCTTTTTTAGATCTATTAGATGTTACGTTAATTATCAATAAAGTGGATACGAATCTTTTGGAAAGATGTTTCTTCCTTTAGATTTGTATCCTTCCTTTGTTGATAATTACCCTAACCCCCATGGAAAACGCGCGCAACCGGCCCTTTATACTACGGTTCACCGTTACCTCGAGGGGTAGGGTGCCGTAGGGAGCGGATGTGTGCGTATGCATGGAGTTCTAACTCTAAAGTGAAGATGGCATTGAAAGGGGTGAGAGATCTCATCTCTCAACCCTTTCGCTAAGGCTAACCCTAACAAGCGAGGAGACTACTCGCTCATTAGGGGATGATAAATTATACTAGAAAATAAAAGCAAGGAAATGAATTGCCTACAGATTTGATGGCTCCCTCCAAGTAGAAGACAGAATAGATCTGAATGTCACTCCCAGAAATTCTGAATTTTATTTATTGAAAAGAGGCATAGGGTTTTACAATTTTGAGAATACAATTTATAGGAAAGCAGCAGATCTAGGGTTACAGACTCTCGGAAATATGAAATTACAGATTTGACCCCTGAAAATCCTAACATATATACCGACGCAACGGCACAGGAAAAGTGCACCGACACGGGCACTGAATGGCCGCGGAACCGCGGCGCCAGGCTGGGTTTGGCCGCGGTTCCGCGGCCATGTTGAGGACTTGGGCTATGAAACTTCAGGTCTTTATTCAGGGCTTCTTGGGCTTTTTACTTTTATGCATAATTTCTATTTTTGGCTTCTGTTTCTTCTCCAGATCTTCAGTGAAAACTTGTACGTATCTTTTGACCGTTCACTTAACATTTTTGGACCGTGCAATGTTCTTCGTCTCGGCTTGAGTAAGATCCGTCTGCTTGTTGGTCAAAAGTCTATTCTCTGTATCAACTTCATCTTTTTCACTGTATTCGTATCCAAGCCCTGTATCATGTAACATGTAACAAAAGTGCGTCAAGAGTATCTGTTTATTTTTAAAACTGATAAGAATAGGGGAATGAAAAATGCAATATTATGGTCTGAACAGAAATCACCGCTATAATGTAGGATAGGATGCCATAGTGAGCGGTGTGTGGTTGGATTAAAAAGAGTTCGTATTGTAAAATATAAATGGGCAAAGAAAGGAGTGAGAGAGATTTCCTTCTCTCAAACCTTCCTTATTCTAGCCCTAACAAGTGAGGAATTACTCACTAATTAGGAAAGCAATGATAAAATTCATTTTTATAATTTTGTTTTAAAAAACTATCTAAATTGCAAATAATAAAAGACAGATAAAAAATTGCAGAAATTAAATTCAGATAAAAAATGCAAGATAGAAAAAGAAACTTACTTTATTGATAGCTCTTCAACGATTACAATGAAATTAAAATTTAGATCTAGAAAATAAAAAGAGGCATGCTAAATTAGGCTTTCGGTTTCCTATTTATAGATAGGTGAAACCCTAGGTTTACATTTGATCCACATTTGAATTTACAAAACTACCCTAAGAAAGCCGGTTCAAAGCACCGACACACACCGACACGTTCACCGACATGTGCACTGCACGGCCGCGGTTCCGCCGCAGAAAGCCATGTCTGGCAGCGGTTCCACGGCAGAAAGCCATGTTTGGCCGTGGTTCTGCGAACAATTAGTGGGATCTCTGGCTCAAACTTCTAGGGTTGCTTCATGTTTGATTTTCCTTCTGTTTTCTTCACTTGGTTCTACAGAATATCTTCTATTTTATTCCAGATTTCCACAGTGCAAAATGTTGTGGACTTTTTGCCGTGAGCTTCGCGTTGCAGTCTTTAATCCTGTGCTGCCCTTGTACTTTATTCATTGAACTGTCTACTGATCTTCGTTTGTTCCTTAAACTGGTAGGTGGCATCATACAGATTCATCTATTGTTTGTCGTAGTCTCACATTTGTAGCGTCTTTTCATGAATTTCACTGTATTGTTCTGGGAACCTGTAACCTGCAACTATTTAGCAGACATGGATCAAAAGCACCTATTTATTGGTAATATGATTAAAAATGGGCGATATAATAATGCAATATCTGATATGAACAGCGCTCCCCCCTTTTTTTAATATTTATGAACAGAAAAAAAAGAAAACAAAAGATATATATACAAAAAGCTCCCCCAAACTTAAGTGAAACAGTGTTTCCACTGTTAAGCATTGAAGTTCAGAGTTAGGGGGGAAGAGAATAGTATCAATCTATATAAGGCCTTACACAGGCCAAAAGTCAGCACTAACCATTCAAAAAATTTATCGCGATAAAACAGCGGTTGGTGAAAGAATGCGGGAAGGAAGGAAATAGAGAATACACGAGACCGTATGGGGATAGAAGCGGAATACGGTCTCGATGGATAAGAAGAATAGTGGAGGGGAGAAAGAAGTGGAATACGCACTTGAGGGTGGAAATGGAGTGAATAAATTAGTACAATTTATAATGACCGATGTGTAAAAAGCGAATGTACTAATCAACCCATCGAGAAATTGGGTCAAACCCCTCAAGATTCATGAGAAAACATGGGTAAGCCGAACTAGGTAAACTAGACATAGGAAATGAAAGTGATACGGTGTCTTGCAAGGTCGGAATGATGATGGAGGGAAGTGATTGAGGAAGGGTCAAAATTAAAGGTTCAGGAGGGTGTACACAGTTAGTGGAAGGGACATGATGAATTGAAAAATCCGACTCATCAAGTAGAATTGTTCTATCCTCATTGCTATTCATTTATCATCAATATCTAGACGCATATGAAGTTCGGGAAAAACAGTTAATGACTCGGGATGTTGAATTGGAGAGAAAAACTCATCCAAAACTACGGGTTCATCATCCAAAATATTCTCAGTATCGATATCCTCAATCAAGTGAAAATCAATTTTCTAAGACACCACATCAAAAGAATGGATTTCATTCAATTTTGGTTCTAAGATGGAGGTGTAGAGGTCAAAAGGTTTGGGATTGGTTTCACTTGGAATGGACCCTTCACAATAAGGTAAATAAAACATGATAAAGTCGCACCACTCATTAATCATTCTATCTTCAATTGGTTAATCATTTGGGACACTCCATAGAATTTCAAAACTGGAGTTGTGAAATTCAATTTGTGATGGGTCGGTTTTATTTGGAAGGGTGTGCCGCTCACTCTCAATATTCAAATTCTCAATCTATCCTATCGCCTCATCATACATTGGAAAATTTGGAGCTAGTTGGAAACTAGCTAGCGGGTCACTTGGTTGTATGAGGGTGGTCATGGATGCATTCAAATCCATCATCTATTGGTACGATGCTACCCGAAAGTCTTCCAATGACTGTTCCAGACTAGACATGGGTTGTGAAGGGGTTTCAGTAAAAGATTCAAACTTGTTTGGTTACTGGAAACTCCCAAAAGTCTGTTCATAAGCAATGTCCAGGGAAGGTGTAAAAGTCGGGTAGGACTGGTAGGAATTGAATGGTTTGACAGGAGTAGGATCAACGTTATGATAAGAAGGTGAATGGAATTGTTGATCCAAATAATAGGAAGTGGTGAAAGGAGTGAAAGATCGGCTATGGGATTGTTCAATACGTTCAGTAATAAACATAGGTCTTGGAGTTACAACATGACTCTCAAAAGGGGTATCAACGTAAGAAGCTGGGGTATGTTGAAATGGTTGAAACAAAGTGGATTGCGGAATCCAATTGTTTGTCCTAGACGCGTCTATCCGATCCTTCAAAGAAAGTTTGGGCATGGAAGGATCGTTCGAGGTTTGACCAAAACAAGAACCGTAAGAAGTTATGTCTGGTTCTGGGTATCAAAGTTCGGCAAGAGTTTTTCGAGGTGGGGTACCCATGATATTGTTAGTTGTATGTATGCCCTAGAGGCCATTATTGTACATGAGATGTATATTATAGTGGATGCTTGGACATATATAGGGAGGACTTTCTTGCTCGACATGATAGTACGCTATCTGGTTGCTCTTTATCTTAACATGTACAGTTATTGTCTCTCTGCTACATGTTGATAAAGCCCTTAAGATGTGTGCTCGCTTCCAGGATTATGATGCAGATCATACTAGTGGGGTCTGGCTAGTCCATGAGTACATCCTTCAATGTTCCTAATCGTGGGAATATCGAGACGGGGCATCGATATTCCAGAGTAGACTAGCGTATATCTTCTCGACCCATATGATGGGTAATGGATAATCCCATATCAATTGGTGTTTGACATCAGTGATGGTATACGGGTGCTCAGTGGAGATTGGGTACACTGAACGGACTCGCCGAGAACTCATAGATGGTATTATATCTCACGTCAGATGGCAGTTCTCTGGTAAGACTCGTACAGCTTAGTCTGTGGACCCAAGATCGTCATAGAGTCTTGTGTGTCTACCACTGTGCTTTGATTTCCACCCTACCATGGCTCTACTGAGTCGTGCAAACAGGTGGTTTTTGGGTACATTCCCGAGTCACATGGAGGCAATGAGCGATAGGAGGGGATTCGTCTCTCTCGGTATTGGGGGTTGATGTTGCGCTATGCTCGACTGGCCATAACTGGAAATCCCTGGCCATGGTTGCTTTGATTTACTGGTAAGTCATATCAGTAGTTTCACGACTGTTATGGACCTTACATCGGCATGACTTATCAAGCTACTGGGGTCTAACGTTTACCACCCCTAGGCGAGATATGCGACATATCAGATGAACAGACCGGACTGTGCGGTAAGTGTTACGATTGGATTCACAGGAGTTGAGCAGCCTTGCTCATTGATCTTCTGATCGCTCAATACCCGGGAGGCCGTTACGTTTAGCAGACCGCTTGCGGCTTGTGGGTGTTTGATATGATCACCACCTACTGCCGGCGTATTGACGAGTCTTTAGAGTCCTACACAGAGGTTTCCTGGCTCATGCGAAACGAAATAGGAGCGCATATGAGATATGTGAAGGACCGGGAATAATACCAGTATGTGATACTGTATTCTATTCTTGCGATTTGTATCATCGGTCGATTATATGCGATATAGCCGGGTTACCGAATCAAATGTTGATTCGATATATTGATACACTAGATATTAGTCGGTTATATGCGATATGACCGGATCATTAAGTCAAGTGTTGATTTATTGATTTAATGTATAATTATATATTTGATATATTACTTCACATTAACTAGTATTGGTTCACTTAAGATTGCTTTTCTCACTTGATGTGCACATAATGTATATGTGATATATATTTGTGTACATGTTTGTATCATGCTTGATGATAGATGCAAACTTGGGTGTGTGTAAGACTTCACCATGTTTATTTATAATTGTGAGGGTTTTATTTATTTTAAGTATTTCAAAATGGTGGCTTTATTTGTCATGGCTTAAAGCTTCATGAAGCTTCAAGCATCTTTGACAAAGTCCACACACTTTGTTTTACTTAAGATATTTTGAAACCAAACCATTATATTAAACCATGGATTAGTCTCTACAATAGTTAGTGGATGATACTAACTCATCCATGGTTGCATTATTATCATTATTTTTTTCTCATTTTTCATTCTTACTTCTTCTTCTTCTTCATCCAAAAGGAAAAGCTTTCTAGGTTTTTTCTAAGTGGTGAAAACAAGTGAGAAATCAAAATCTAACGTGAACATGCTTCCTATTTCATCATCTTCTACTACTTACCATTTAGTTTAGGGTGTTCTCTTCACAAAGGTCTTGACGTAGTGAAGGGTTAGCTTGAGTTTGAGTCACCTCGACGTAGATAATCTTCGGCCTCGAAGTCTACAAGCAAGCTTGTTCATTTCTCCGGGGAAATCTGTTAGCTATAGTGCCCTCAAGGCAATTATCATAGTCGCGGACTTGTGATTATGATGATTGAGTGAGGACCTATACCGATAAAACAGTCTTACTCAAGATGATGGTATGCTATCTGGTTTGTCTTTATCATCATGTACGTATTGATAGAGCCCATAGGATTCTTTCTTGACTGCCAGCATTATGATGGCGATCATATATGTTGGAGCTGGGGTCTATAAGCACATCCTTAAATGTCCCTAGTCGTAGGAGTATCGAGACCGGGCATCAATACTCCAGTGTAGACTAGTGTATACTGATTGAGACCCCGACGAGGGGTGGTGGCCAGGTCTCACAAGCCATTGGTGTTAGTTTGTTCACCTAAGATAGTATACAGGTGCTCATTGGGTTAGGAGTACACTGGACGGACTCGCCGGGAACCTGCTAGTTGGTATTATACCTATTGTCAGATAGCAGTTCCCAGGTGACATGTGTACAGGTTAGTCTGTCGACCAGAGATCGCCATTTGTCTCGTTTGAGTTCCCACTGTGCTTTGATTACTACCCTACCACGGCTCAAAGGATTCGTGCAAACAGGTTTTAGTGGGGTACAGTCCCGAGCCACATAGAGGCAGTGATCGGATCGTCGGGAATTCGTCTCTCCCAGTATTGGGGGTTGATGTCGCGTTGTGTACGGATGGCCATCTCCATAAATCCGTAGCTACGGTGGACGAGAATTATCGATCAAGGATTGATAATTTCTCAGGTGGTGATGGGTTTCATGCCGATACTAAATGTCGCGTTGTTAGGGGTTTGACTTTATCCACCCTCTTAGACTCGATATGCGATACTCTTAGACGAACAGACCGTACTGTACGGATATTGTCACTGTCAGGCTCAGTAGGGGTTCTGCATGAGTTTGTTTGTCGGCCTCCCTTTCGCTCAATACCTGGTTAGCCGTTACGTACAGCTAGTTCCGCTGACGTGCTTGTGGTTAAACCCACTGCCAGCGTATTGAAGAGTCTTTAGAGTCTCACACAGAGGGTTTCCCTGGTTCTGGCGAAATGATGTAGTAGTCGTATTGGATACGTGCAGGGTTCCGATCGATTGGTGTACTTTGTA
The DNA here is from genome assembly GCA_030015575.1 of Agapanthus africanus. NCBI lineage: Eukaryota > Viridiplantae > Streptophyta > Magnoliopsida > Asparagales > Amaryllidaceae > Agapanthus > Agapanthus africanus. The sequence continues at coordinate 288,856,492 of CM057349.1, forward strand.
CCAGGACTTTCGATCGAACAATTGATAGTACTAGCCGACTCGGACTTGAGCCAGATTATTAAATCAGGAATTGATTTAATAATTTACGTATATGTATTTCGATACGTATATTCTAGTATTATATTCTTTGTGTTATTCTATCTCATTGGGTATTCGTATTTCGGTACAAATGCAGATATATTTAGAGTAGAATGCAATCCGTATTTTTTACCGGATAACATTCTAGAAGGTGCCACCACATTTCTTGATTTGACCATTTGCATAAAATGGTTAATGAGGTGGATATTTGGAAATGGAGGTATGGTGAGAACCATACTTGAAATAATGCACACAAATGAATTGTTAATTCATTTGTGTCCACTATTCAAGTATGGGAGGATTTTAAAATTGGAAAAATTGTTTTTACAAAACCTATCATGCTATTTTCTCTTTCCTAAGAGAGCTCATTTTTGGAAGCATGATAGTTTTTCTTCACTTGGATTTTCTTCTTGAGCTCCTCCCTCACCATTTGCTTCACCTCCTCTAGATTTCCATGGATGCTATCACCTTCTTGTTTTGGGATTACTAACACTATAGATACTACACACTACATCCTAGGCTCTCTAGGGTAGCATCCTCTAGACCCTAGTTGCTCCATATGCATCGTGTTGAGGAGCTAGAGCCGGAGTTACATCCCTCGGGTGGATCATCGGAGATGAAGGAAGACCGGCAACCAAACTTCGTCAAAGAACCGCTAGGAGCTTGGAATGAAGACCGAAGGACTCGGATCAACTCGGTATAACAATTCTAACTCTTAGTTAGTTTGCTAGTTTAGGGTTTAAGGTCGATCCGTAAATCGGGTAGAGATAGCGCCAGTTTAGAAAATTTTAGTTCCGCATTTTGGCCGCGTTTCGATGGCCGGGGCGCTGCCGAAACGCTTCATGGTATCAGAGCCACCCATTAAACCCCTTACTCGCTTGTTTAAACGTGCTTGAAAGATCGATTGACGGAAATTTGCAAAATCACGGTTCCATTTTTCTGTTCTCTGCCGATTTTCAAAAGTGTTCAAAAAATAGTTTCCAGTGGCTTAAAAATCCGTGCAGGCGATTTTAGGGGTACAGAAAAAATTAGGGCTTCTGATTCGTCTAAAGCGCCGCGAAACCGCCGCACTTACCCCCTATTGGCGGTGGATCCGCGGCCATTTAGTGGCGACGGGCTTCAAAATATTTCTTATAGCCCCCTGACTTGGATGATTTTTGTAATATCCTGTTTTGGCCCAGGTTTCTGTGAAGTGCTGGTTTTGCTATTGGGGCCAATTTGGAACTTAGTCGATCGATATTTTAAGTGTGCGTTTAACAGTACATACATTTCTATCTGCGACCGTGAATGTCATTTGATCGGTAAACTCGTCTAATTGCTATATGTCATTTAGACGGGTTTGCGAACGTGATATTTACGTTGATGTTCTGTGTTGTGCTGTGATGTTGGTTGGATCGTCGTGGTGGATAGCTATGGTGCAAAGTTAGTACAGTTTTATTTCATTTGTACATTTGATATTGCGGGGCGAGCGTCCGACATGTGGACTGCCGTCACTGCGAGTTTGTATATTATTCTTTTGGGGCACGACCGGGCTGAGGTCGATGTCACCCTTATATATTATTTTCTTTTCTGTACTTGGATTACCCCGCGGTCGGGTGCACGAATAGCCGGATTCTAGAGGGCAACGGGTCCGCATCTCAAGGTGTTGAGACGGAGGGGACCTTACTCTAGAAATGGTGGGCTATTCGCCGCACTCGTAGGGGGTCTAGGTTTTCATTGCACAGGCTATCCACATGACAGGGAACGTCGGGTCTCACTTGCGGCTCAAGTGAAACTCGGGGCTCCAGATTATCCACCATTCTGTGTTGCTTCTGTGATGTTTCTGTGATGTTGCTTTATATCATGCCTGGGACGATAGTTATATATATATATATATTAGTAGATGTTGTATATGTTTTGCACCCGCGCTAGCCCAGTCCCCGCTCTGTCGTTAGTTAAGTAACCTAACGGGTGATGACGGGACCCAGTGGCGAATGCGGATGGCATATACGTACATTTTATTTTCGTTCTTTTCTGGTGTGATTAATTGATGGGACTGCATAGATTCTTATCAATGCAAGGATTAAACAAACCTATACAAGATGTTGTTGGAACAAAGTTTTTTTTAAAAAAAACTGGCATTACAGAAGTTCTCTTTTGCTTTGCACAGTGGTATTCGATTATGAATATCCAGCACCACATTCGACGAGGCAAGGGCCGAGATCCCTTCATCGGGAGTGACCCCTGTTGGAGATAGTGCCCTCAGAGTCAATTATTAGATCACAGGCACGTGATTACAATGATTGAGGGAGGACCTTTCCTAGTAGGACAGTCTTACTCAAGATGATAGTATGCTATCTGGTTTACCTTTATCATCATGTACAGCTTTAGGTGACCTTACAGGTCACTATTGCACGTTGATAAAGCCCCTATGATTCTTGCTTGACTACCAGCAGTATGAGGGCGATCATATACGTGGGAGCTGGAGTCTATAAGCATATCCTTAAAAGGTCCCTAGTCGTGGGAGTTTCGAGACAGGGCATCGATTCTCCAGAGTAGACTAGTGTATACATTCGAGACCCTGACGAGGGGCGGTGGCCGGTCTCACAAGCCACTGGTGTCAGTTGGTTCAGCTAAGATGTATACAGGTGCTCATTGGGTTATAAGTACACCGGACAGGACTCGCCGGGAACCTGCTAGTTGGGATTATACCAGACGTTAGATAGCAGTTCCCAGGTGACATGTGTACAGGTTGGTTCATTGACCTGAGATCGTCATTTGTCTCGTGTTAGTTCCCACTATACATAGAATACTACCCTATCACGCTCAAAGGAGACGTGCAAACAGGTTTTAGTTGGGTACAGTCCCAAGCAACATGGAGGCAGTGAGCGGATCTTCAGGGGTTCGTCTCTCCCGGTATTGGGGGTGAGGTCGCGCTGTGTCTAGGAGAGCCATTACACAAAGCCCTCGGCCGAGGCAGGAGATTTACTGGTAGGTATTCCAGTAGTATCTCTGGGTGTTCTGGGCTACACTCCGACACGACTTGTACCGCTTTTGGGGGTCTGACTTTTACCAACCCCCTAGGCCCGCCATGCGATGCTCATAGACGAACGGACCGGACTGTACGGATATTGTCACTGACAGGCTCAGTAGGGTGTCAGCATGAGTTCACTCATCGACGTCCCTTTGGTCAGTAGCTGGTAGCTCGTTACTTATGGCTGATACCTCTGACGTGCTAGTGGTTAAATCCACAGCCATAGTATTGACGAGTCTTTAGAGTCCCCCCCACACAGTTACTCAAGTTTCGGGCGAAACGCAGTAGAGGCCATATGGAGATATGGCAGGGTTCGATCAGATACGTGCGGTATTGCACGGATCATGATCGGACGGATTTTACTAGCCGGCTTTGGTTTAAGCCGGATCCTAGTATTAGACAGTGTAGATTTTGTCTCTTTGCATTTGTATTCAGTGGGAATACAAATGCGGGCATGTATATGCAGTCCTGGGGTTTTCCTGTAATTTATTACGGGATCAGTTTTCTGAAGTTGCCAGTTTGCATTCCGTTCCGGCCGATTTTTCTTTGCTTCTTCACGGCCGAACTTTTCGATGGAAGGGGGTTATTTGCAAGTTTGCAAATAACTTATTGTGGAGGGGGTCCTTTGTAAAATGGTAGCATCATGATAAGATTCCATTTTAATCTCATCCTTTGCATTTATGAGATTAGAAATGGTTTTGACCGTGGTGTGACTATTTTCTCCTTTATTATACATTCTCCTCTTGCTTTATTCTTGACATATTATTCCCTCCACCATTTTGAAGATGAGGCCGACCACTTTTGAGAGTGGATAGAGGATTCTTTTTGAGCAACTTCACTACCCCAAATGAGACAATGGTTACTACACTACACTTACAACACTCTTGGACGCGTCGGCTTGCCAACTTCGCGCCCTAGTTGCCTCGGTCCAGAGGTGGGAGCCTATAAAAGAAATCGTCTACGTAGTGCCCTTTCCGACGAGGAGGTGACGAACGGAGTTTCCGCGGGAGATCGGAGTGGAGACAAAGACCGAAGGACACGGATCGCTCGGTATATCTCTTCACCCATCCTTTAGTTTGCTAGTAGTTAGGTTAATGGCCCGATCCGGGTTGATAGTGCGCGGTGGTGCCGGTTTGCAAGTTTCGCAAAGTTTTTCGTTTCCGCGTTTCCGCCGTCGGATCGACGGCCGGGGCGCCGCCGTGCACTTACATTGGTATCAGAGCCACGCCATTAACCTAGTCTAGCTTGCTCTAATGTGTTTACAAGTTTGATCGGACATCAAAACCGCATTTTCATTGCATATGTTTCTGTCGAAATTTTTTTGGGCTCCAAATATTATTCAGGTTGTTGCAGAAATACATGCAGGTAATTATAAGGGTTCTGCAAAAATTTGGTGGCCAAAACTCACTTTTCCACCACCGGAACCGCGGCCAAACCCATGCTTTGGCCGCGGTTCCGGGGCCATAATAACTCCACATGGTACCAAATTTTTCCAGAAGCTCTTGGACTTGAAAATAGGGCTTTTGGGATATTCTTTTTGGGCCAAGATTTTTTGTGAGAGCTACAGTAGTGCTTGGGGCCCACTTTGATAATTTGATCGATCGAATATTTTAAACATGTTAGTTCACAGTATTTATATTATATCTGTGACCGTGAATGTCACTTGATCGGTAAATCTTGTCTAGCTGCTATAGCCCGGTTAGACGGATTTGCGAACGTGACATTCACGTTGATGTTCTGTGTTGTGCTGTGATATTGCGGATTGGTCATGGGGGTAGCCTGGATGCGATGTTAGTACAGTTTTGTTTTATATGTACATTTGATATTGCGGGGCGAGCGTCCGACATGTGGAATGCCGTCACTGCCTGTTTGTATATTATTCTTTTGGGGCACGACCGGGTCGAGGTCGATGTACCCGTTGTATGTATATTTTACTTTCTGTACTAGAATTACCCCGCGGAGGGGTGCACGGATAGCCGGATTCTAGAAGGCAACGGGCCCGCATCTCATGGTATTGAGACAGAGGGGGCTTCACTCTAGAATTGGCGGGCTATTCGCCGCACTCGTAGGAGGTATAGGTTGACCCAGGAGGGGTGCCCAAGTTACCAGATTCCGTGAAGTGCTGGGTGGTCCATTCACGTTGTTGAAGGGGGCTGCCTCGCTTCAGGTTTTGGCGGGTGACTTGCCGCGCCCGTAGGGGTCTAGGATTTTCATTGCACAGGCTATCCACACGACCAGGGGAACATCGGGTTTTAGTAGCGGCTCTATGAAACCCGGGGATCCCAGATATCTGTATTGTTCTGTGATGCTGGTTACATTTCTGTGTTGTTGCATTTTATCACGCCTTGAGCGAATATTATATATTGATATATATACTAGTAGATGTTGTATTTGTTTTGCATCCGCGCTAGTCCAGTCCCCGCTCGGTCGTTAGTTAAGTAACCTAACGGGTGATGACGGGACCCAGTGGCGAATGCGGATGGCATATACGTACATCATTATTTTCGTTCTTTTGTGGTGTGATCAATTGATGGGACTGTGTTGATTCAGATCAATGCAAGATAAAACAAACCTATTCTGATGTTGTTGGAACATTTTTCAAAAAGCTGTTATTGCAAGGGCGTTCTCTTTTATTTTGCACAGTGGTATTCAGTTGGAATATCCTGCTCCTCAGTCGACGAAGCAAGGGCCGAGATCCCTTCACCGGGAGTGACCCCTTGGACAGAAGTTTGCGTCAGGGTAATAACTTCACTATAGCCGATTACTTTTGCTTTGCATCGTGGTACTCAGTTAGGAATATCCTGCACCTCATTCTATTGGGAAAGAGCCGAGATCCCTTCATTGGGAGTGACCTCTTTAGCAAAGGTTTTCGTCACTATATTTTTATAAAGCTATCAGTTCCTTCAACGATATGATGTTCATTACGTTAAAGGTTTTCGCGAGAAACCATTTGTAGCCCTCCATCATTTCAGTTAAATATTCGGTAGTATTCAAGCTATGTATTTTGACCTCACGCCAAGGCATAGTGATTGGTAGCTGCCGGATATTTATCTGTTGCATAGATAGAATGCGTTGGTTTGGGACAGTCGTACTATTATTTTGGCCTACGACAAGGGTATGTACGGGTAGGTTCAAATTAACCTAGATAATGATGGGTAGAACTTGACATGTGACTTATGATATTTTGACCTCACGCCAAGGTCATAAGAGCATGGGGCAAAAATCACATCGGGAGTTTCTAAAGAAATTGAAACTTGCCAGATATGCGCATACCTTCTGGAGTATGATAACGTGAGCGCATTCCGTCAGATTATCATGCAATGATAGTTGGATCCCGATTCCCACTGATGAGTTGGTTTACTCCTCGGGTCATCCCGACTAATTCTTCTTTCAAGTTTGGGGAAGAATTTGACGTTACAGTGGGAGGTTTCCTAATTAGATAAAGTGATAACCATTCTGATATAGGTTAGAGTGCACGCTGAGTGTTTCTTTTTTTCTCTCTTTGGCAGCGACCATGACCCGACCTTAGACTATGACTCAGTGACCAAAATTAACCGAACCTTCTTATAAGACTGGCTTTTGGATTGTCAGAGTTGCATACCTCATTGCCATTCCTACCTTTACCCTTTTCTCCAGGACACCCCGTATTACTACGAACGTCCACTTCCATTGGACAAAACCATCGTATGGTTATATACGAACTCGAAGGAATTTATTTGAGGATGGTTTCCGGTTCTGGGGAAAACGAATAGGACTATTCAGTTGTCTTTTCCTTTTACCTTCTCTCAGGTTACGAGTGTTCCTTGGATTAGGACAGTACACCTATTATGAAAATTGGATAGTCTTCTTCCAATCCATAGGCAGGTGACAACCGGTAGGGAATGAAGAAAACCAATTAGCCTAAACGGTGTACAGAAGGTATTAAGTTAAGACAAAGAAAGGGATTAGAAGGAGGGCAAAGTAAATTGCGACTGATATTCACGACCAAACCAAGTATTTCGTTACCACTCCCACTTCACCATTGTATTTCTCCAAGACACTCCGTATCACTACGAAGATCCACGGTTTATTGGATACTCCATCGTATGATTATAAACGAACTCGAAAGGAACTTGTTCCAGTTCGAGGATGGATTCTGGTTCAGGAGAAATAGGAATAAGGTTTATTCGGTTGTCTTTTATCCTCACCTTCTCTCGCATTACGAGTGTTCCTAGGATTAGGACAGTACACCCATTATGCTTATTGGATAGTCTTTTTCCAAACCATAGGCTGGTGCCGAATGGTAGGGAAGGAAGAAAACCATTTGGCCTAAAGGGGTGTACAGAAGGTAATGACTAAAGACATATAAAGGGATTTTGAGAGATGGAAAAGAATTATATGGTTACAGTTGTGAATCTGAATAATGGAAGAGGCATTACTGGGAATACCCGGATACCCCTACGAAACATTTCAATGTTTCAGTTTCACTGTGTACTGTTAAAAGAAAACTGATTTCCCGATTAGACACTTGCTCCAGGGTATGTATTTACCTGGTTTGATTCTCACATCTGTATGGTTTTACAGATGATGAGTAGGAGTAACTTATTGGGAATTAGGTGATCATCCTCATTATATCGGAATTCGTTGTAATTGGTGATATTTGAGGAAGTCACCTGGGTTGTTTGCCGGACGGCAAATATTTGGTTTTGAATATCCGTTGTTATGCACCAATTTCAAATTGATATATCTGTACGTCTATTTTTATCGAGTGAGATATACCTTTTTGAAATTATGTCTATGACATTTACCTATATCAATAGATGGTTAGGTAAGGAGCATTGAACAACGGTGTAATTTTTCTTAACTATAAGTACAGTTTTCAACCTACGACACACAGTGAATGAGTTATTAGACTCAGGGGACTTATACAGAGTATTGTATGTTGTCCAGTGTCCATTAGGACAGAGGGGATGGTCCTCGTACTATATTCGGTTTACTTATGACTTCTCTAGTTTTTAGACAGGTGTTTCGTAGAAACACAAGGTCCAAGTTTTGAGAAGTTATAGGTATATGAATAAAGTAGAGAACCAAGTGTTGCAAGTATCGGGATTCTTCAAAGTGATCGAAGATATAGATACTTGTGCATGGTATTCAGTTGATAGTAATGATTAGGAGAACTTGCTTCTCTTTCAGGTTACTCATAATTGGAAGCATTCCTAAGTTGAGTAACACTGATTGGCCTCTCTCCATTTTGATGACATGCACTGGAGACAGCTGCATGATTTGAATCTGGTTCAATTAAATCCGTGCCTTTGTTTCTGTATTGGATACAGAACAGTTCATATCTTAACGATGTTAAAATACGGGGAGTTGTCCGGTTTATGCTTAAAACCAGACTCTGGACAACTCAAGGCACGTTTCTGTAATGGCTGTTTGTGGGTTGACCCAGGCTATGATGAGAGTTGACTTTCTACCATCTGGAAGATCAAAAGTGATATTGCTCTTCACTCGCCACAAATTTTAAAAGAAATGGATTTTTTTCAGAAAACTGATATAGTGGGAGTATGGTAGAACTGGAAGTGATTCCAGAACCGCAAACGATTACGGAAAATTTGATAAGAACCTATAGATTCAATTTGGTTTGACATTCCATTAGCCACTCCGCAGATATGATGGGTAACCTCAGGCACCCGAGAGGTACTCCGGTAGCCTCAGGACGGTAGCGGGGAGGTTCTTGTTTACCCAGACTTGCCATTGCTGTTGTTCTAGGCTGTGAGACCCGGCAGGAGGATGAGTACAGCGTCGTTTTGAACTAGCTTTAGAAGTGTACGTCTATATGACTCTGCCAGAGGGTTGTCGTAGTCAGTGGGAGCAGCGGAAGCATTGGTGGACAGGAGGCTTATGTCTATTTATAGACTAAAGCAGATATAGCGAAGATAGATCATCTATTTCTGATGTGACAGTCATAGGTTTGACTTCATCGGAACAGGGGATGGATCTGTTAAGAAGGTAGTAGGGTGTGATGTCCTCGTATATGGATAACATACACAGAGTAGGAAGTGATATTCCTATACTACGGTCGGTTATACATTGGTTGTCACACAGTAGTTTCCCGACTTGGATATTATATCAGACATTCTGGTTACTGGATCTATGGTTTTAGATCTAGATTTGGGTGGTTTCCCAATCTGGGTACTTAGACAGCATTCTATGAGTATTTAGAATGGACGACTCCTAGCACGGTAGTGTACCTGCAGGTAATGGAGTCACCCTCTCTAAAGGTGTCTTACAGACTAAAGTAGAGAGGGATGTGCATGATTGGCAGATCACTTACTTAGGTAATTGAGTCAATCATGAGATGTCAAGTACCACACCAGATGTTGTTTTTGCAGTAGAAGCAATAAATTGATATTGATCCAATCCTGGAGAAACAGTCGGAAGCAGTTTTAGAACATAAGTGGATGTTCCACGGATATGATAACAACAGCCTCCTTTAGGAGATGGTTATCATTCCAGGCTTCCAAGGTGACATGGATGACAGAGTGACTGTTAGAGTTATAGTTTTCCCTCTGACGAGGGGCAGTATTTTGGACAGGTGGTCCAAGGGGATACTGAGGGAGGCATGGCGCAGGACACTGATTAAGTTCAGTTGTCGATACAGTCTAAGAAGTTTGGATTTGGAGTTCATTATGAACTAGGTCCCATCAGACATCCAGACATTCTAAGACAGGTATTGCTCATTTCGGGAGATAGCTTTCTCCGCGAACTTGAGATAAAGAGAGACATAGAAAGAAACATCAAAGCGGATTCACTCACAGAGGCTATTCCTCGAACGCAATAGTTTCGCAAACGAGCTTTGTGAGACTGATTAGTAGAGGAGTTGGGTGTTCGGTATCACACGGGCTGTGAGTATGCGACATCGCAATAATTAGCCTTGAGTGCAAGTGGGAGATTGTTGGAGATAGTGCCCTCAGAGTCAATTATTGGATCACAGGCACGTGATTGCAATGATTGAGGGAGGACCTGTCCCAGTAGGACAGTCGTACTCAAGATGATAGTATGTTTTAGGTGACCTTACAGGTCACTATTGCACGTTGATAAAGCCCCTAGGATTCTTGCTTGACTACCAGCAGTATGAGGGCGATCATATACGTGGGAGCTGGAGTCTATATGCATATCCTTAAAAGGTCCCTAGTCATGGGAGTTTCGAGACAGGGCAACGATTCTCTAGAGTAGACTAGTGTATACAGTCGAGACCCCGACGAGGAGCGGTGGCCGATCTCACAAGCCACTGGTGTCAGTTGGTTCACCTAAGATGTATACAGGTGCTCATTGGGTTATGAGTACACCGGACAGGACTCACCGGGAACCTGCTAGTTGGGATTATACCAGACGTCAGATAGCAGTTCCCAGGTGACATGTGTATAGGTTAGTTCATCGACCTGAGATCGTCATTTGTCTCGTGTGAGTTCCCGCTGTACTTAGATTACTACCCTACCACGCTCAAAGGAGACGTGCAAACAGGTTTTAGTTGGGTACAGTCCCGAGCCACATGGAGGCAGTGAGCGGATCTTCAGGGGTTCGTCTCTCCCAGTATTGGGGGTGAGGTCACGCTGTGTCTAGGAGAGCCATTACACAAAGCCCTCGGCCGAGGCAAGAGATTTTCTGGTAGGTATTCCAGTAGTATCTTAGGGTGTTCTGGGCTACACTCTGACACGACTTGTACCGCTTTTGTGTCTGACTTTTACCAACCCCCTAGGCCCGCCATGTGATACTCATAGACGAACGGACCGGACTGTATGGATATTTTCACTGACAGGCTCAGTAGGGTGTCAGGATGAGTTCGCTCATCGACGTCCCTTTGGTCAATAGCTGGTAGCTCGTTACGTATGGCTGATACCTCTGACGTGCTATTGGTTAAATCCACAGCCATAGCATTGATGAGTCTTTAGAGTCCCCCATACACTGTTACTCAAGTTTCGGACGGAACGCTGTAGAGGCCATATGGCAATATGGCAGGGTTCGATCAGATACATGCGGTATTGCACGGATCGTGATCGGGCGGATTTTACTAGCCGGCTTTGGTTTAAGCCGGATCCTAGTATTAGACAGTGTAGATTTTGTCTCTTTGCATTTGTATTCAGTGGGAATACAAATGCGAGCCTGTATATGCAGTCCTAGGGTTTTCCTGTAATTTATTACGGGATCAGTTTTCTGAAGTTTCCAGTTTGCATTCCGTTCCGGCCGATTTTCCTTTGCTTCTTCACGGCCGGACTTTTCGATGGAAGGGGGTTATTTGCAAGTTTGCAAATAACTTATTGTGGAGGGGGTCCTTTGTAAAATGGTAGCATCATGATGAGATTCCATTTTAATCTCATCCTTTGCATTTATGAGATTAGAAATGGTTTTGACCGTGGTGTGACTATTTTCTCCTTTATTATACATTCTCCTCTTGCTTTATTCTTGACATATTATTCCCTCCACCATTTTGAAGATGAGGCCGGCCACTTTTGAGAGAGGAGAGAGGATTCTTTTTTAGCAACTTCACTACCCCAAATGAGACAATGGTTACTACACTACACCTACAGCACTCTTGGACGTGTCGTCTTGCCAACTTCGCGCTCGAGTTGCCTCGGTCTAGAGGTGGGAGCCCGTAAAAGAAATCGGCTACGTGGTGCCCTTTTCGACGAGGAGGTGACGAACGGAGTTTCCGCGGGAGATCAGAGTGGAGACAAAGACCGAAGGACATGGATCGCTCGGTATATCTCTTCACCCATCTTTTAGTTTGCTAGTAGTTAGGTTAATGGCCCCATCCGGGTTGATAGTGCGCGGTGGTGCCGGTTTGCAAGTTTCGCAAAGTTTTTCGTTTCCGCGTTTCCGGCGTCGGATCGACGGCCGGGGCGCCGCCGTGCAGTTACATCTTGGGTAAAATTTTGTGTCAACATAATAACTTTACTATAGTCGATTATTTTTTGCTTTGCATTGTGGTATTCCGTTTGGGATATTCTGCACCCCATTCGACGGGAAAAGTGCCGAGATCCCTTCACCGGGAGTGACCTCTTTAGCAAAAGTTTTCGCCACTGTATATTTATAAAACCACTTGGATTCCTTCAACGATATCAAGTTCATTACGTTAAAGGTTTTTCGCCAAAAACCAGCCGTAGCTCTCTGTCATTTCTTACGAGTATTATTTAGTATTCGTGCTGCGTTTGTTGACCTAGTCAAGGCGTAGTGTTCGGTAGCTAAGTGGTGCTTGTTTGTTGCATTTTAAATACAATTGGTTAGGATAGTCGTGCGGCCTTGTTGACCTAGTCAAGGGCACGTGCGGGTGGGTTTAATGCAATCCAGGATAATGACGGGTTGAACTTGACTAGCGGTTTATGGTTTGTTGACGCAGTCAAGGTCATAAACCGCTTGGGGTAAAAATCGTATCGGAAGTTTCAAACATACAGGAAACTTGCCAGGCTTGCACATACCTTCTTGAGTGTGGTGACTTGACTGGCTTCCACCAAGTTATCATGCGATGATAGTTGGATCCCGATTCCCACTGATGAGTAGGATTACTCCTCGGGTGATTCCGACTAATTCTCCTTTTGGGTTTGGAGGAGAATTCGAGGAAAAAGTGGGAGCCATTCAGATTAGATAAAGTGATTGACCATTCTGATGTAGGTTAGAGTGAACGCTGAGTGTTTCTTTTCTCTCTCTCTCTCTCTGGCTGCGACTATGACCCGACCCTTGACAAAAACTCATGAACCAAGTTAACCAAACCTTCTTAAAACACTTTGGCTTTTGGAATGTCACGGTGTCGCATACATCATTGCCACTTCTATATCACCTTTGCTTTTCACCAGAACACCTCGTATCACTACGAACATCCACTTCCATTGGATAAATCCATCGTATAGTTACATACTAACTCGAAGGAACTTTTTCGAGGATGGATTCTGGTTCTGGAGAGATTGAATAGGATTATTCGGTTGTCTTTTCTCTTTACCTTCTCTCAGGTTGTGAGGGCTCCTAGGATTAGGAGAGGGTACACCTATTGAGCTTATTGGATAGTCTTCCTCTAGACCATAGGCAGGTGCCGAACGGTGAGGAAGGTAGAAAACCAATTAAGCTTAAGTGTGGTGTTCAGAAGGTAATAAGTAAAGGCATATAAAGGGATTAGAATAATGGCAAAGGAAATTGCGATCACCATCATTCACAATGAAACCAGGTATACCCCTGCCACTCCTACATCCACTTTGTATTTCTCTAGGACACTCCGTATCACTATGGATATCCACTTCCATTGGATAAATCCATCGTATGGTTACATACGAACTCGAAGGAACTTTTTCGAGGATGGTTTCCTGTTCAAGAGAAATTGGATAGGATTATTCAGATGTCTTTTCTCTTTACCTTCTCTCAGGTTGCGAGGGCTCCTAGGATTAGGAGAGTACACCTATTACACTTATTGGATAGTCTTCTTCCAAACCTTAGGCTGGTGCCGAAGGGTAGGGAATGAAGAAAACCAATTAGCGTAAAGGAGGTGTACAGAAGGTAATAAGTAAAGACATAAAAAAGGGATTGCAGTGAGGGCAGGTAAGTATATGGTTACTGTCATGATTCAGGATAATGGAAGAGGCGTTACTAGGAATACCAGTTAACCCTTTTGAAACATTTTCATGTTTCAGTTTTACTATGGGAAGTTAATTGAAAACTGTTTTCCCAATTGGAATCTTACTCCAGGGTATGTATTTACAAGACCAGTTTCTCACATCTGTATGTTATTATAGATGGTGAGTGGGAGTAAGATATTGGGAATTGGGTGATTAGATCCTCATTATATCAGAATTCGTAGTAATTGGTGATATTTGAGGAAATCATCTGGATTTTGCCGGATAGCAAATATTTGGTTTTGAATATCTGTTGTTATGCACCAATTTCAAATTGGTATATCTGTATATTTATTTTATAAAGTGAGATATAACTTTTTGATATTGTGTCTATGACATTTACCCATATCAGTTGGTGATTAGGTAAGGTGCATTCAACGGCGGTGTAACTCTTCTTAACCAAAGTACAGTTTTTCAACCTACGACGGACAGATTTTGAGTTATTGGACTCAGGGGACTTATACAAAGTATTGTATGTTGTCCAGTGTCCGTTAGAACAATGGGGTTGGTACTCGTACTATATTCTGTTTACTTGTGACTTCTCCAGTTCTGGACAAGTATTTTGTTGAAATGCAAAGTTCAGATATTGAGAAGTTATAGGTATAAGAATGAAGTAGAGAACCATTTGTTGGAAATATCAGGATTCTTCGATGAAGTCGAAGATGTAGATACTTGTGTTTGGTATTCCGCTGATAGTAATGGTTTTGAGAACTTGCTTCTCTTTCGGGTTACTCATATATGGATGCACTCCTAGATGAGTAATGTTGATTGTCCTCTTTCCATTTGGTTGATATGCACTGGAGACAGCTGCATGATTTTGAATCTGGTTCCAATTAAATTAGTGCTTTTGTTTCTATATTAGACATATATAGAATCAATTTATATCTTAACAATGTTAAGGTATAGGGAGTTGTCCGACTGATGCCTAAAACCAGAATCCGGATAAACTCAAGGAACGTTTCAGTAATGGTAGTTTGTGGGTTATCCCGGGCTTTGACGAGGGTTAACTTTCTACCATCAGGGAGATCGGTATTTATATTGTTCTTGACTCGACACAGTTTTAGTAAAATGGATTTTTTCATAAAAACATAAGTGGGAGTATGGTAGAACTGGAATTTATTCCAGAACCACAAATGATTACAGGAAATTTAATAGAACCTAAGGATTCAATTGGATTTGATGTTCAATTAGCCACTCCGCAGATTATGATGGGTAACCTCAGGCACCCGAGAGGTACTTCGGTCTTCTCAGTGACGGTGACAGGGAGGTTCTTGTTTACCCAGACTTGCCATTGCTGTTGTTCTAGACTATAAGACCCGGCAGGAGGATGAGTATAGCATCGTTCTAAACTTGTTTTAGAAGTGCACATGTATATGACTCTGCCAGAGGGTTGTTGTAGTCGGTGGGAGCAGCGGAAGCATAGTAGGCAAGTAGCTTATGTCTATTTATAGACAAAAGAAGGTATAGCGGAAATAGACCATCTATTTTGATGTGACAGTCACAGGCTTTGACCTCATCAGAATAGGAGATGGATCTGGTAAGAAGGTAGTAGAGAGTGATGTCCAGGTATTGGGATGAAATGCACTTGATAGGAAGAGATATTCCTATACTACGATCGGTTATACTGTGGTTGTCATAAAGTTGTTTCTCCACATAAGATATGGATATAATGTCAGGTTTTCTGGTTACTGGATCTATGGTTTAAGATCTAGATTTGGGAAGTATCCCAATCTGGGTACTTTGACATTATTCTAAAGGGATTTTAGGATGGACGACTCCTGGCATGGTGGTGTACCTGCAGATGAAGGAGTCACCTTTTCGAAAGGTGTCTTATGGACTAAAGAGGAGAGGGATCTGCATGATTAGCATATCACTTGTTTAGGCAATTGAGTTAATCATGAAATGTCAAGTACCACACCAGATGTTGCTTTTGAACTAGTTGCAATAAGAAAACATATTTTAATCCAATCCTGGAGAAACATTGGGAAGCAGTTATTGAACATAAATGGATGTTCTTGGGAAATGATTACGGCAGCCTCCTTCAGGAGACAGTTATCATTTCATGCTTCCAAGGTGACCTGGATGACAGAGTGACTGTCAGAGTTATAGTTTTCCCTCTTTTGGGGGACAGTATGTTGGACAGGTGGTCCAAGCGGATACTGAGGAAGGCATGGCACATGTTACTGATTAAATTCAGTGGACGATACAGTCTAAGTAGTTTGCTGGATTTAGAGTTCATTTTTGAACTGGGTCCCATCAGATATCCAGACAAATTCTAAGACATGTATTGCTCATTTTGGGAGATAGTTTTCTCCTCGAAGTTGAGATATAGAGAGATATAGAAAGAAACATTGGAGCGAATCCACTCACCGAGGCTATTTCTCGAACGCAATCATTTTCGCAAATGGGCTTTACGAAACTAATTAGTAGAGAAGTTGGGTGTTCGGTATCACACGGGCTGTGAGTATGCGACGTCGCAATAATTGGCCTTAAGTGCAAGTGGATGATTGTTGGCTATAGTGCCCTCAAAGCAATTATCATAGTCGCGGACTTATGATTATGATGAGTGAGTGAGGACCTATACCGATAAAACAGTCTTACTCAAGATGATAGTATGCTATCTGGTTTGTCTTTATCATCATGTACATGTCGATAGAGCCCATAGGATTCTTGCTTGACTGCCAGCATTATGATGGTGATCATATATGTGGGAGCTGGGGTCTATAATCACATCCTTAAATGTCCCTAGTCGTAGGAGTATCGAGACTGGGCATCGATACTCCAGTGTAGACTAGTGTATACTGATCGAGACCCCGACGAGGGGCGGTGGCCAGGTCTTACAAGCCATTGGTGTTAGTTTGTTCACCTAAGATAGTATACATGTGCTCATTGGGTTATGAGTACACTGGACGGATTCGCCGGGAACCTGCTAGTTGGTATTATACCTATTGTTAGATAGCAGTTCCCAGGTGACATGTGTATAGGTTAGTCTGTCGACCTGAGATCGTCATTTGTCTCGTGTGAGTTCCCACTGTGCTTTGATTACTACCCTACGACAACTCAAAGGAGTCTTGCAAATAGGTTTTAGTTAGGTACAGTCCCGAGCCACATGGAAGCAGTGATCGTATCGTCGGGGATTGGTCTCTCCCGGTATTGGGGGTTGATGTCGCGTTGTATACGGATGGCCATCACCATAAATCCGTGGCCGCGGTTGACGAGAATTATCGATCCAGGATCGATAATTTCTCAGGTGGTGATGGGTTTCATACCAACACTAAATGTCGCGTTGTTAGGGGTCTGACTTTATCCACCCCCTTAGACTCGATATGCGATACTCTAAGACGAACAAACCGGACTGTACGGATATTGTCACTGTCAGGCTCAGTAGGGGTTCTGCATGAGTTTGCTCGTCGGCTTCCCTTTCGCTCAATACCTGGAAAGCCGTTACGTACAGCTAGTGCCGCTGACGTGCTTATGGTTAAACCCACTGCCAGCGTATTGACGAGTCTTTAGAGTCCCACAAAGAGGGTTTCCCAGGTTCTAGCGAAATGATGTAGTAGCCGTATTGGATACGTGCAGGATTCTGATCGATTGGTGTACTTTGTACCAGGACTTTCGAACGGACAATTTATAGTACTAGCCGACTCGGACTTGAGCTGGATTATTAAATCAGGTATTGATTTAATAATTTACTGTCACGACCCGCAGTGTATGGAACGTGACTGGCACTTAAGTTACGAAACGTCTCAAGGCGGCCGTAAAATAAGTAAGCCAAAGCCCAGAAATCAAAACCCGATTAAGGAATAGTGAAGGAAAAACCAATTTATTGAAAGCGATTTAATCCATTAAGTCACATCAAGCTTTTTAAAAGCAGCATCCCTTTTTCCAAAAATTTCGGCAGAGTCTCCTTTGTAAAACAGGCCCCCAAACGGGTACAAAACTGGAGTATAAAGAATAACATGAAATATGGCATCCCCAAGCGGGAGCTTGCCCTTCGCCCCAAGGCGGTCACAAATCCCACGCAATATAAAACAGCAATGTGCATAAATAAGCATGAGAAGTATAAGTAAAAATATCATGTCGATTCAAGTGAGCTCGACCCCAAAATACAGCATAAAAGTCCACAAATCTCACAGTCTCGTCTCTAGGTCAATATACAACAATACAAATAACAGGTGCAGCTGATACAGTAGATGGAGTACTCTAAATGCAATAAATATACAAGGTGGTATAAAATGATAACACAACCCACCTACGAGCAAAAGCCTCGAGTCCAGGCAAAAGAAGCTAGTGTGCCCGCCGCTACTGTGCTGACGGAGCGGACTTGCAAAAAGGCTGTGGCACAACGGGGGTGAGTTGCTAACTTGTGAGTAATAAATAACATCTATAGAGCCTATCGCAAGCATGCACGCAAGTATACTAGCATCTACAATATAGATAAGGCAGGATATACTAGCAGGTATGTTTGCAACATGAATGTGCTAGCAGGTATGTATGCAACATGAATCAACTCATGAACTGAGTATGTAGGTATAAGAATCATTATTTTCTTTTTGAAATCTCTTTTGAAATATCAGCAAAACATCACTAGAATCATCAAGAATCCGTGTCCAGCATCGTCACCTTAAAACTGCCTCAATCTCATGTATCCATAACACAGTATCTCTGGCCTCAGTCGTCCAGCTGACCCATCTCAAATATCCATATCTCAACATCTCGTGCTCACGGTCGGTATCCTCTGGATATCCGTCGTGCCAAAAAGTCACCGGTAGGTAGTGCTCCCATGTCTGGCTCAACGCCATCATCTGCGACCTTCTCGCCCAGGGTACCTTACCAAGCCCACCATGTACCCGAGTCGGTTCATCCAACTCCCCGAAACGGGTCTCAAAAATCACAGCAAACTCATGGTGGAAGACACTTACATCACTAGAAAACCGCAATTTTGCATATTTTAAAAGTGGTAACAAGTTTAGAAATTCTTGCGGCTTTCCCTCGAAATCCAGAAATATCATAAATCTCAAGAAATCATCATTAGTGCATATGTCAATGATAATGAATGCATATGGAATCAATAATCAAGTTGCAATGTTTGAATAATAGACTAGGCATGAACAAATGATGCAATGAGGTACATGCACATAAATAGCAATTCTACAATTTCATTTTAGGGATTTAAATGCAATGGCACAGGTTTAAGCATCAATTATAGTGAAAATGTTTCAGATTATAAGTTATCTAGTGTTGTGGCATGGCAATTAACAAGGCATGTGTGTACGCATGAATAGTGCTCGTGCTGCAAATAAAAACCCTGGCAATGGTGCAGGAGTCCTATAAAATGAGTTCGCATATGTATGTCAACATAGAGCATGAATGTAGCAAGATGTTATGCAAGCATTAACTCATAATTACTAATATCACTAGGAATCTTTTAAATTACTTAAACTATCGGGCGACTTGCGCCAACCAAACGATTGTCCCCCGTATATGTTACATCTACTCACCCGTGATCTCGCGCTAGTTGTGTCCGACCACTTGCTTTTCTTTCTCCGCGGTGCTCGAAGTCCCCGACTGCGAACCTGGAATTTACAAAAGTAACATACATGAAGCAAATCCTGCAAAAACTTAATATATCGATCAAAAGAATAACTCGTATGTGAAATTAAACGCGCGTGCACTCGATACGTCGCGACGTGCGTAACCTCACCAGAAACCAACCCGACACGCTGTGTCGCGCAGCGCACCACAGAACTACACAGATCACACACGTGTCGCACAAGTTTAAAAACATCGATATAGGGTTTAATGCTCCAGATTTTGACTCGAGTCAAAACAGACAAAGTTACACATACCAAAAATCCTAGCTACCCAGCAGACACCTACAGACAAAACCCCAGCACCTAAGCACACCCTATGGCCACAATTTGCGGCCAGATCTATTCAATCTGCGGCCGAGAAGGGGAGAGGGGTCCCCGTGCTTTGTGTGTGTGTGTCTGACATGGTCACTATGCTACAGTATTCATAACTTTTTCCTGAATGGCCCGGGTTAAGAGCAGATCCGAGAAAGGCTAAAAAGTCTAATTAAAACGCCAAGTTACACCAATTTGAAAAAATCTGGTATTTTGCTGAAATCTGGGATAAATCTTGGGTTAACTGGTCTCAACAGCACTTAGTAAGGCTACACTAACAATTAAAACCATCACTTTGCCAAATCTCACTCAAATCACCCAAAACTAGCACTAAACCACAAAATAACCACTAAACGAAACTAAATAATATCTAAGTTAAGCATGCAAGGAATCGATTTAAAAGAATATACCTCTAGAGATCCTAGGATGTAGGAAAAAGATGAGAAGAAGAAGGAGAAGAAGGTGTTGCTGCTGCTGAAGTGCTGCTGCAACTGCTGAGCTGCTGCTGTTGTTGCTGTTGCAGCTGTTGCTGATGCTGATGTTGCTGCTATTGTTGCTGTTTTTGTTGCTGCTGCTGCTGCCGCCAAGGTTGCTGCTGTTGCTGTGTGGTGTTGTGTGAGAGTGAGAGGGAGAGATATGAGTGAGAATGAGTGTGAGAGAAAATACCAAGTTTTTAAAAATAAAATGGAGTCAACCCTTTACCCTCTCTCCTCATTAAATGCCAAGCATGCTCAAGCCATCATGGCCTCTCTCTCTCTCACCCTAAACTAGTCAACCCCTACTCTAATTCAATTTAAAAAAAACTAAAACCCTTAATTAAAAACAAATTAACATAACAAATGGGTTAGTCCACCATGCTTATCTAAACATGGTTAAACCCTAGACTTAACCCTAGTTAACATGGACAAGTGTGTGCAGTCCAGATAAAATTTTAATAAAATATTCATAAAACCAGATAAATTATTTAAAAACCATTTTGGTAAACTTTTTACCAAAAACCCCATAATAAAACACAATTACCGCTAATCATATTCTAAGGTGTAACAATCTTCCCCCCTTAAGAAAATTCGTCCCCGAATTTAAAATATATAGCTACGCGTACCTTCAAAGAGATGAGGGAATTTCTTCCGCATCTCTTCCTCGGCCTCCCAAGTGATCTCCTCACCATTCGGGCTTGGCCAAAGAACCTTCACAGATGGCAGGACCTTTGATCTAAGTTTCTTCACCTGCCGATCCAATATCACTACTGGCTGCTCGGTGAACGAAAGATCGCGCTCAAGCTGAACGGTCTGATGCTGAATCATATGAGAAGGGTCATGAAGATATCTGCAGAGCATCGACACGTGGAAGAAGGGGTGAACATCTGGAAAGCTGGGTGAAAGAGCCGAACGATATGCAACTGCGCCGACACGCTCGAGAATCTCGAAGGGACCCAAAAATCTGGGACTAAGCTTTCCTTTTTGCCCAAATCTCATCACGCCCTTCATCGGAGAGACCCTCAGAAAAACATAATCGCAAACTGCGAACTCTAGTCTGCGACGGCGTCTGTCTGCATACGATTTCTGCCTGCTCTGAGCCGCTCTCATCCGATCTCGAATCAACAGTACCTTCTCGGTCATCTCCTGCACGATCTGCGGCCCCAAAATACTGCTCTCGCTAAGCTCAGTCCAACAGAAGGGCGATCTACATCTCCTCCCATACAAGGCCTCGAAAGGTGCCATCCGAATAGTATCCTGGAAACTGTTGTTGTAGGAGAACTCCACTAATGGTAAATGATGATCCCAGCTACCTCCGAAGTCTAGAACGCACGCTCGGAGCATGTCCTCGAGAGTCTGAATAGTCCGCTTCAACTGGCCGTCGGTCTGTGGATGAAATGCTGTGCTGAAACTCAAACGGGTGCCCAACACCTCCTGAAGTATCTGCCATAGCCGGCTGGTAAACTGGGTGCCTCAGTCTGACACGATACAAGTCGGTACGCCATGCAACCGTATGACCTCGTCGATGTAAATCTGGGCATACTGAGCAAAACTTAAAGTGGTCTTCACTGGCAGGAAGTGAGCTGCTTTCGTCAATCAATCTACGATCACCCAAATGGAGTCGTACCCTTGACTGGTCCTGGGTAAACCCACAGCGAAGTCCATAGAAATCTGCTCCCATTTCCACCCCGGAATGGGCAAAGGCTGCAACTCTCCTGCTGGCCTCTGATGCTCGGCCTTGACTTGCTGACAAGTTAGGCATCTTGACACGAAGTCTGTGACATTCCTCTTCATCCCATCCCACCAGTAAATATCTCGCAAGTCGTGGTACATCTTGGTGGAACCGGGGTGAACGCTATACATCGATCTATGTGCCTCCTCAAGAATCTCACGCCGCAGTCCCTCAGAATCTGGTACGCACAATCGAGTCCCAA
Source organism: Agapanthus africanus (assembly GCA_030015575.1). Taxonomy (NCBI): domain Eukaryota; kingdom Viridiplantae; phylum Streptophyta; class Magnoliopsida; order Asparagales; family Amaryllidaceae; genus Agapanthus; species Agapanthus africanus. Next base: position 288,878,536 of record CM057349.1, read on the forward strand.
ATCGCAGTACTCCCTGATCATCGATCACGAACTCGGAATCTCTGCCTTGCCTAATCTGCTCCATGATCTCTGAAAGACGGTCATCACTGGGCTGTGCCTCTCGAATACGGTCAAGTAACTATGGACGTGCATGAACATGCGCAAGCTGTCCCCCTGTCGGAGTGAACTCGAACTCAACTCGGCTATCGCATAAAATCTGCCAATCTGCTGACGACTGCCTCTGTACTGCGCTCAAGCAAGATAAACTACCCCCGGGCCTCCTGCTCAAAGCATCCTCCACTACATTAGCCTTGCCCGGGTGATACAAGATCTCTCAATCGTAGTCTTTTACTAGTTCCATCCAACGGTGCTGTCTGAGATTCAGGTCTCGCTGCTGAAATATGTACTTCAAGCTCTTGTGATCAGTGAATATCTGGCAAGACTCGCCGTATAGGTAGTGTCGCCAGATCTTAAGTGCAAAGACTGTAGGGTTCCTAGGCACACTCAAGAGGTTCCACAAGGCATCAACCATGCCAAATTAAAATTTTAGGTGCCGAGAAACCCTAAGATAGATCGTTAACTAGAAATTAGGCGAAACAACAAGCTACTAAACTGCTTTAGTACTAAGTGAAAGGGGCTACAACCTTTGTAGATCCGGTCCTCCAATTCCTTAGCTCCGTGACGATGTCCCTTCGCTGCGATCATCGGATCCCGGACTCTAGCGTCGGTTTCATCGGAGAAATGGACGGGCTAGGTCGTCGACTTCGATGCCGAAGATGATCTACGTCGAGGCAACTCAAGATCAAGCTCCATCTTCACTTGGTCATAGAACTTGTGAAGATAACACACTCTACTACATGGCAAGTGGTAGAGGATGAAGAAATAGGAAGTGGGTTCACTTTGGATTTGGATTTCTCACTTGGAATCATAACTTGGAAAAATCTAGCAATGTTTTTCTTTCTTCATCAAGAAGAAGAAGAAGAAAGAAAAAATGAATTATTTCCAAAAGGAAAATCAAGTGATGGTTATCATAATGCAACCATGGGTGAGTTTAACTAGTGTAGAGACTAAACTAGGGTTTAGGTGAATGGTTAGGTTTAGGAAAGAAACAAAGTGGTCAAAGCTTCATGAAGCTTCAAGAAAAAAACAAAGAAGCCACCATTTTATGTCTTTCCCAAAAAGAATTAAGAAAATAAATAAACCAAATAAAATCCTAACCATTAACCTAAATATGGTTTAAATCAAACACACACCCAAGTTTGCATTTATCATCAAACATGATACAAAGTAGTGCACAAAACTATATCATATATACAATGTGCACATCAAGTGAGAAAATAATCTTAAGTGAACCAATACTAGTTAATGTAAAGTAATATATCAAATATATAATTATACATTAAATCATTAAATCAACACTTGATTTAGCGATCCGGTCACATCGCATATGACCGACTAGTATGCAATGTATCGACTTATCGAATCAATCCTCGATTCGATAACTAGGTTATATCGCATACAACCAATCGATACATTCATCGCGAGAATAGAATACGGTATCACATACATGCATTATTCTCGGTCCCGCACATATCTCATATGCGCTCCTATTTCGTTTCGCTTGAGCCAGGAAAGCTCTGTGTAGGACTCTGAAGACTCGTCAATACGCCGGCAGCAGGTGATGATCATGTCAAACACCCACAAGCCGCAAGCGGTCTGCTAAACGTAACGGCCACCCGGGTATTGAGCGATCAGAAGATCAACGAGCAAGCCCGCTCACACTCCTGTGAATCCAACCAGTAACACTTACCGTACAGTCCGGTCTCGTCGTCTGATATGTCGCATATCTTGCCCAGGGGTGGTAAACGTCAGATCCCAATAGCTCGATAAGTCGTGTCGATATGAGGTCTATAACAGTTTGAGAAACTACTAGTAACACTTACCAGTAAATCTCAGCAACCCTGGCCAGGGATTTCCGGTTATAGCCAATCGAACACAGCGCAACATCAACTCCCTATACCGGGAGAGACGAATCCCCTCCTATCGCTCATTGCCTCCATGTGATTCGGGACTGTACCCAAAAATGACCGTTTTGCATGCCATCTTGGACGTGGTAAGGTGGAAATCAAAGCACAATGGGAATCACACAAGACTCTATGACGATCTCGGATCTACAGACTAACCTGTACCAGTGTCACCAGAGAACTGCCATCTGACGTAAGGTATAATACCATCTGGGAGTTCTCGGTGAGTCCGTCCAGTGTACCCAGTCTCTACTGAGCACCCGTATATCATCTCTGATGTCAAACACCAATGGATATGGGATCATCCATCGCCCATCTGTTTGGGTCGAGAAGGTATACGCTAGTCTACTCTGGTATATCGATGCCCCGTCTCGATACACCCACGACTAGGGACCTTGAAGGATATACTTATGGACTACCATGTCCCCACTAGTATGATCCGCATCATAGTCCAGGTAGTCAAGTACACATCCTAAGGGCTTTACCAACATGTATTAGAGAGACAATCAGTGTACACGTTAAGGTAAAGTGCAACCAGATTGCATACTATCATGTCGAGCAAGAAAGTCCTCCCTATATATGTCCAAGCATCCACTGTTAGTTATATGTATGTCCTAGAGGCCATTACTGTACATAGGATGTATATTGTAGTGGATGCTGGGACATATATAGGGAGGACTTTCTTGCTCGACATAATAGTATGCTATCTGGTTGCTCTTTACCTTAACGTGTATACTGATTGTCTCTCTGTTACATGTTGGTAAAGCCCTTAGGATGTGTACTTGACTACCTGGACTATGATGCGGATCATACTAGTGGGGACAAGGTAGTCCATAAGTACATCCTTCAAGGTCCCTAGTCGTGGGTATATCGAGACGGGGCATCGATATACCAGAGTAGACTAGCGTATACCTTCTCGACCCATACAGATGGGCGATGGATGATCCCATATCCATCGGTGTTTGACATCAGAGATGATATACGGGTGCTCAGTAGAGACTGGGTATACTGGACGGACTCGCCGAGAACTCCCAGATGGTATTATACCTTACGTCAGATGGCAGTTCTTCTCTGGTGACACTGGTACAGAGTAGTCTGTTGACCCGAGATCGTCATAGAGTCTTGTGTGGTTCCCACTGTGCTTTGATTTCCATCTTACCACGTCCAAGAGGGCGTGCAAAATGGTGGTTTTTGGGTACAGTCGCGAGTCAGATGGAGGCAATGAGCGATAGGAGGGGATTCGTCTCTCCCGGTATAGGGGGTTGATGTTGCGCTGTTTTCGATTGGCTGTAACCGGAAATCCCTGGCCAGGGTTGCTGAGATTTACTGGTAAGTGTTACCAGTAGTTTCTTGAATTGTTATAGACCTCATATCGACATGACTTATCGAGCTATTGGGGTCTGACGTTTACCACCCCTAGGCAAGATATGCGACATATCAGACGATCAGACCGGACTGTACTGTAAGTGTTACTGGTTGGATTCACAGGAGTGTGAGCGGGCTTGCTCGTCGATCTTCTGATCGCTCAATACCCATGTGACCGTTACGTTTAGCAGAGCGCTTGCGGCTTGTGGGTGATTGATATGATCATCACCTGCTGCCGGCGTATTGACGAGTCTTTAGAGTCCTACACAGAGGTTTCCTGGCTCAAGCGAAACAAAATAGGAGCGCATATGAGATATGTGCGGGACCGAGAATAATGCGTGTATGTGATACGGTATTCCATTCTCGTGATAAATATATCGATTGGTTGTATGCGATATAACCTAGTTATCGATTCAAGCATTGATTCGATAAACCGATACATCGGATACTAGTCGGTTATATGCGATATGACCGGATCGTTAAATCAAGTGTTGATTTAATGATTTAATGTATAATTATATATTTGATATATTACTTTGCATTAACTAGTATTGGTTCACTTTAAATGGATTTTCTCACTTGGATGTACAAGTTGTATATGTGATATACTTTTTGTGCAAATGATTGTATCATGTTTGATGATACATGTTTGCTAGGGTTTTTGTGTAAAGATCAAACCATGGTTACATGTTAATGGTTAGGGTTTTGATTTATTCATTTATTTATTTGTTTATTCTTTTTGGAAAATAAATGGCCTGAAAAGAAAATGGTGGCTTGATTTGTATTCTAGTTGAAGCTTCATGAAGCTTTGACCTAAGTGACCATTTTTGTCTCATGCTTAACCCTAACCATTCCCACTAACCTTAGTTTAGTCTCTACACTTGACCATGGTTGGTACATGATAAGTATTATTATTATTTTCATTTTATTTAATACTTATCATAACATTTTCTTCTTCTTCATCTTCTTCAAAAGAAGAAAAAGCTTGACCATCAATGGTGATTGATGAAATAGAGTGAGAAATCCAATTCTAGAGTCTACCCACTTCCTATTTCTTCATCCTCTACCTCTTGCCAAGTAGTAGAGTGTGTTTCCTTCACAAGTTTTCTTGACTTGGTGAAGTTGGAGCTTGATCTTGCGATGCCTCGACGTAGATCATCTTCGACACGAAGCCGACAACCTTGCCCGCCCATTTCTCCGATGAAGCCGACGCTAGAGCCCGGGATTCGGTTTGGACAGCGAGGAGACTTCATTGCGGAGCTATGGAGGTGGAGAACCGGATCTACAAAGGTTGTATTTCCGTTCTTTTAGTTTAGTTGTAAACTAGTTGCTTTGGTCGCCTAGATTTCTAGTTAACGATCCGTAGTCTAGGGTTTCTCGGCACCGTAAATTTTGAAATTGGCATGGTTGATGCCACATGAGACCTCTTGAGAGTGCCTAGGAACCTTATAGTGGTATCAGAGCCTAACTAGAGCCTTAGGCGATGCGTAGACGATGTTAGAAACCCGATCGAACCCAAAACCCCAAATTTTCCATGCTCTCTGTACAATTTTGAAAAACAGGGATTTTTGTGAATTAAAAATTCTCAGAAAATAGAGCAGGAAAAACTAAGAATTACTGTGTAGTTTGGGCCTCTAATTCCATAATTAGACCACGGAACCGCGGCCAAACCAAGGGTTTGGCGGCGCTTCCGCGGCCCAAATTTGGACTTAGTCCCTCAAATTTCATATATTTATTCTTATGTCCTTTCTTGGCAATTTTTATGTGAATTTTTTAATTCCACTCAAGTGTTGAGTTTTCTAGGGTTTTATTGGGGATTCGTTAATTTGATCGGATAATTTAACTTCGTTTATGTTTTTGAAACTGTTAAAAACTTCGACCGGATATAAATACCCACTTTTTCCCCTGCCGGGAAATTTCCAAGTGTTGGATTTTTTCCATGGTTTAAAGACGTTCTAAGTAGTGCAAGTAACGCGATGGTCCCTCTAGAAGACAACAAACCTTAACTCGATTATGTGACCGTCTTGTACTGCCCTTTGAACCTTCGGGTTTGGGGCAGTACGGTGTGCCACATGTGAGGCGTTGGCTTGACCCTTCTACGGCTGGACCGTTGGTACTGAGGCACGAACTGAATGTTGTTAGACTTATTTTATGTGTTGATCTATATTGGGAAAACTTGGGTGTTCGATTGTTCGATCGGAAAGTTTAACATTTTCTAATTATCTGGAATGGGATACAACAATTGGAATTCACAAGTAGTTATGAGATAACTGAATGAATGTTATAAACATAGCACTTTAGTCTCACTTGATCGGTTGCCACGGAATTTTGATGTGATCAAAAGTCCGTCGCAATCACGTAGCGTACGCGGATACTCGCCGGGTAAACTTAATAGACAGCCTCGCCCCATAGCCCCGACCAAGTGACTGTAGGAGAACCCCGTCGCCGAAAGCATCCGTTCGGGTGCTCACGGTAGCGGTGTTCCGCCTTGGTGCACTTCGTCGACGGCGTCGGGGGTGCGGCCGCCTACTGAAGTTTGCGACGAGCATTCGATCAGAATGTCGGGAATCTTGTTGAATTGCCCGACTTGATATTGAAAAGAGTTTTCGATAATGAGACTAAAATGCGGGGTTTATAATTGTTAGGCATGCGATGTCTATGCAGGTTGCGGATTCCAACTGTTGTAGTTTTACACTTTCTTTTCTGTGACCGTAAGTGTAATATGTGATATCGCCGGTTTCGTTGCTATATGTCAACGACAATTGGGATGGACATATTTACTTACGTTGATGACATGTGATGTTATGTGTTGCTGGATATGTTATATTGGATTGTCGTGTTTGAATAGCCGGGGTTTTTTATGTGAGATGAGTGTTTTTCATTTTCATTCATGTAAAAACTTGTATGTAATATTCTTTTATTGGGGCGCTTCCAGGTTGCGGAAGTTGTCACCGTTGATGTATATTATTTACTTTTCCGCACTAGGATAGACCTAAGGAGGGGAGCACAAGTAACCGGGTTCTGGAGTCCAGTGGGAGACCAACTCGAGGAGTCGAGTCCGGGTCTCCTAACTCCAGAATTGGTAGGGTTGCTTGCCGCTCTCGTAGGGGTCTTAGGGTGTGGGTTTGGCTATTCATCACGACCGTGGAATCCGTGTTTTATACTGGCTCGTATTGAAAACACGGACGTCCTAGTATATCCAATATTTCATATGTTTCTTCTGCTGCGATATCTGTGATGTGATCATGTGATGTTCTGTGATAGATTCAGTATATAGTATATATGATATATTATATAGACGTTACTTATGTTTTACACCCGCGCTAGCCCTGCCCCGCTCTGCCGTTAGTTACCTAACCTAACGGTGCACGAGGGGACATCGAGGCGAATGCGGATGGCATAAGTGTACGTCATATTTATCTGTGATGTTTAGGTACTTAAATGATGGGACTTCATTAATGTGATTAATGAAATAAAAGAAACCTAAGATGTTGTAGAATCGAATTTCAAAATTAAAACAGGTAGCTACAGTTCTTGCTTTGCACAGAGGTATATGTGATATATCCTGCACCTTATTCGATGAGGAAAGGACCGAGATCCCTTCACCGGGAGTGACTCCTTTAGCAATAACTGGCAGATGCTACACACTCGGTTTTTCTTTTGATTGCTTTTATGTGTTTTTGCTTTGCACAGTGATATATACGATATATCCCGCATCTCATTCGACGAGGAAAGGACCGACGATCCCTTCACCGGGAGTGACTCCTTTAGCAAAACTAGAAAAGCCTCAAAAGCACTCCATTTTAAAATCATTTGATTCTACAACGATATCAAGTTCATTACGCAATAGGTTTTCAGAAAAACCTGTCATAGCCCTCCGTCATTTCAGATAAGTACTAGTTAGTATTCGTGCTGCGGTAGTTTGGCATTCGTCAAGGCGTAGTGTACGGTAGCTAACTAGTATTTATCTGCTTGAGCATATGATGCGATTGGATTAGGGTATTCGTACGGCGTTGTTTGGCATTCGTCAAGGGTCGTGCGGGTGGGTTTAATTCGATCAAGAAATGTACGGGTTGAACTTGACTAGTGGACTATGGGTTGTTTGGCATTCGTCAAGGTCATAGAACACTAGGGGCAAAATATTATCGGGAATTTCAAGTGTTGAAATTTGCAATGAGATTGCATACCTTCTATGAGATAGTTGGATCCCGATACCCGCTGCGAGTAAGTGTTACTCCTGGGAGAGTTTTATACATTACAATTAGCCGATCAAGTTGGTGTTTAGAAAGGTGTTAACGAGGTTATGCCTCTGGGAAAACGAGGATTACATTAATTAGGTTCGTGCGAAAGCACGGAGGACCTCCCTCAAAGTACCGACACAGGCCTGGCTGAAAGATTGGCGAACTTGTAGTGTGTAATTAATCCCGGCTAGTCTTTCCTTTTAGGGTTTGAAGGAAGATTTGATAAAAAGCAGTGGGAGCCATCCTGATTAGATAAAATAATAACCAATCTATTCTTGCAAGAGCACACGCTGAGTGTTTTCTTCTCTCTCTCTCCAGGTAGCGACCATATCACGCCTTAATCAAGATAATAATACGGATATTTGACCGAACCCGCTTGTTATACTGAGCTGGGGAACGTTGGTCCGGCTCCAACTTATAATTGTCATAAGGCAGATCAGGAAATTGCGGAATACCAAAATTCCCGTGCCGCCCAAACGAAGAGAGTGCATGCTGATGCATCATCTTCGGGTGTGTTCATTATAAAGAACTGTTTTTCTGTATCCTCTACGTCCTGGGTATATGATACCAGATCAGGATCCCAGATATGTAATCTGTTACATAGGGCTACAGAAAGGTAGAGAACTGAGTGTAAGTCGATGTTCAACACCCCAATACTTGTGGGGAGGCGGAAATATGAATAACAATCAAGTTCTATGATCAAACATCGATTAGCCGTACGAATCGTTTGCTATACAAGTTTTAACAAAAGCTTTAGAGTTTTAATCTACTATGCGAAGAGATTATACCAAACGGTTCTAGTCCTTCGTCTTGATGTTGTCTACGGCCTCTTTGGATCTCCACGTCCTCTTCGGCTTTCTCCCGTGATAGACGATCCACCCGAGAACCCTAATCCAAGCTATAACCTCTAAACTTGAGGTTACTTAGTTTCTCTAATTGCTAAATAGAGTAGCTAAGATGATGTAGAGATAGGTTATAGAGTAATTAGTCTTTCCTAATCCTTGTTCTCAACTCATGAGGGGTAGGATTAGGATTTGGTGAAGGAGAGAGAACTTGAAGAGAGAGAGTGAGAAGAAGATAATGATAATCTTATAATGAATAAAGCTTCTCACTTGATATATATGAAACATAATGAATTTAAAAGAAATGAATAATAAGTGAATATTCATCATGTTTCATTTAATCAAGTGGGTGATTCATCATGTGAGTCATTAAGCAATTAATGATGCATTAATGATATGATGAATCACTCACAATGAGTCACTTAAACATTAAATGAAAATGCCACCTCTCTCTTTATGTCACATCCTTCTAGAAGCTTCTCGGAAAATTACGAGAACGCCCCTCTCATCCGTGAAAACACGGAAAAACTTTAGACTGTATAAATCCAATAACCCGATACTAGAATTTGGCTTAAACCAAAGCCGGCTAGTAAAAACTGTCCGAATGTCGCACGTGCGTTCAAACACGTATGCGTCCGAACCATTGTCGTAAAACCATACGACCTCTATATCTTTTCGCCTGGGTTTGGGAAATCTCTGTGTGGGACTCTAAAGACTCGACTACTACGCTGGCAGTGGGTTGAACCACAGACCGCAAGCGGCACTAGCTGTACGTAACGGTCCCCAGGTAGTTGTCGATAAGAAAGCTGATGAGGTAACCCATCTGAAATCCTACTGAGCCTGTCTGTGACAATATCCGCGCAGTCCGGTCTGTTCGTCTGAGAGTATCACATGTACGGTCTAGGGAGGTGGTGGACGTCAGACCCCTAATAACCGTACAAGTCGTGTCGGTATGGCTCTATCACCATCCGAGAATCTACTGATCAATCCTATCAGTAATTCTTAATCAGCCCTGGCCAGGGACTTATGGTAATGACCAACCGATCACCGTGCGATATCAACTCCCTATACCGGGAGAGACGAATCCCTAACAGTCACTCACTGCCTCCATATGGCTCGGGACTGTGCCCAACTGAAACCTGTTTGCACGACTCCTTTGAGCCGTCGTAGGGTAATAATCAAAGCACAGTGGGAACTCATACGAGACAAATGATGACCTTAAGTCAACGGACTATCTGTACACATGTCACCTGAGAACTGCTATCTGACGTTTGGTATAATACCATCCAGTCAGTTCTCGGCGAGTCCTGTCCGGTGTACTCACACCCAGTGAGCATCTGTATACAATCTTAGGTGAACACCACCAATGGTTGCGGGACCAATCCATTGCCCCTCGTCAGGGTCTAGATATGTATACACTAGTCTACTCCGGAGTATCGATGCCCAATCTCTATACTCCTGCGACCAGGGACATCTAAGGGTGTGCCTATTGACTATCCAGCTCCCACTAGTATGACTGCCATCACAACGCCGGTAGTCAGACAAACACCCTATGGGCTTTATCAACATATATATATATAAATACCAAGTAAAATATATTATACGTTAAGACAAAGTCAAACCAAATAGCGTACTATCATATCAAGCAAGACTGTCATGTACATACATATCCCAAGCATCCTATACAATGTAGGCCTCTAGGGCATATATATCCAACAATCTCCCACTTGCACTAAGGCCTATAATTGGTGCAATGAGTACCCACTGTCTCTACCAGATTTAGTTGCTTGCGTACCGCATGCCCAACATCTCAAAAAGCCTCTCGAACTGTACTTGAGGAATGGCCTTGGTGAATGGATCTGCCGTGTTGTCTTTTGTGTCTACTCTCCGTATCTCGATCTCCCGACGATCCACGATCTCCCTGATCAGGTGAAACCGCCTTAAGATATGCCTGGATTTCTGATGGGACCTTGGTTCCTTCGCTAAAGCTACAGCGCCATTGTTATCGCAATACAAAGGTATTGGATTGGCAATGGACGGAACCACCTGAAGATCAGAAATGAACTTCCTTATCCAGACAGCCTCTTTTGCGGCTTCACTAGCAGCTATATACTCAGCCTCCATAGTTGAGTCTGCGACGGTATCTTGTTTGGAACTCTTCCAACTTACCGCTCCTCCATTGAGGGTAAACACAAAACCCGAAATAGATTTAGAATCATCCTTGTCACTTTGGAAGCCGGAGTCGGTAAAAGCCTCTACCTGGAGGTCCTTATTGCCGTAAATCAAGAACATCTCCTTAGTCCTTCTCAGGTACTTGAGAATGTTCTTCACCGCTATCCAATGTTTCTCACCTGGGTCCGATTGATACCTGCTTACCACACTAAGTGCGTAAGCTACATCTGGTCTGGTACATAATATCGCATACATTATTGATCCTACCGCCGAAGTGTAGGGTATAATGCCCATGCGAGCCCTCTCTTCATCAGTCTTTGGAGACATCTCTTTGGAGAGGGTGATTCCGTGACAAGCGGGCATATTGCCGCGCTTGGAATCTTCCATACTAAATCTCTTTAGTATAGTGTCTATATACCTGGACTGTGAAAGTCCCAATATTCTATTAGATCTATCTCGATAGATCTTAATGCCCAGAATGTATGATGCATCTCCCAAGTCTTTCATAGAGAATTTCTGTGATAAGAAGAGCTTTACTGATTGTAGTATAGGGATATCATTCCCTATCAGTAGTATGTCGTCGACGTACAAAACGAGAAAGACTACTGCTCCTTCTACAATCTTCCTATAAACACATGGTTCATCTATATTTTTGATAAAGTCAAATTCCTTGACTGTTTCATCAAAACAGATGTTCCAACTCCGCGATGCTTGCTTTAACCCATAAATGGATTTAAGCAATTTGCACACTCTTCCGCTGCTCCCACTGTCTAAGAAACCTTCTGGTTGATCCATGTAAACACTCTCTTCTAGATGTCCATTTAGAAAAGCTGTTTTTACATCCATTTGCCAGATTTCATAGTCATGGAAGGCAGCAATGGCAAGCATGATCCGAATGGATTTAATCATAGCTACTGGCGAAAAAGTTTCATCATAGTCCAATCCTGGTCTTTGACGAAAACCTTTTGCTACTAGTCTAGCTTTGTACGTTTCCACTTGTCCAAATATACCAATCTTCTTTTTGAAGATCCATTTGCACCCAACTGGTTTTACCCTAGGAGGAGCAACTTCTAAAGTCCATACTTTATTGGTATACATGGATTCCATTTCGGATCTCATTGCATCCAGCCACTTTACTGAGTTGCAACTTGTGATAGCCTGCTGAAAACTAGTAGGCTCATCATCATCGATGATGCAATCCTCTCGATCCCCATCAAGAAGAAAACCATAGTATCTTTCAGGAGGATGAGAAAGCCTACTAGATCTGCGGAGTGGCGTTGGTTCGTCATGTTCTATTGAAATCTGAGATTCTTCTAAGTCCTCGGTTGCAGTTTGAGATTCTGGAATTTCTTCCAGTTCTACCGCGCTCCCACTAATTTCTTTTGCAAGAAATTCGCTTTCTAAAAAGACAACGTGACGAGCGACAAACACCTTTTGTTCTTCAGTGTGGTAGACCATGTATCCCCTTGAATGCTTGGGGTATCCTACAAACTTGCACAAAACCGATCGTGCCTCGAGCTTGTCCGGATTATGCTTTTTAACATATACCGGACACCCCCATATCTTGATATACTTGAGATATGGTCTCTTCCCACACCACATTTCATATGGAGTGGTAGGTACGGATTTAGTTGGAACTCTATTTAATAGATATGCGGCTGATTCTATAGCAAATCCCCAGAAGGAAAGTGGCAACTCAGCACTACTCATCATTGATCGCACCATATCTAATAGCGTGCGATTCCTTCTTTCTGATACACCATTATGCTGAGGTGTATAAGGTGGAGTAAGCTGAAAGAGTATTCCATTTGCTTTCAAGTATTCAAGGAAACTGGTACTTAAGTATTCTCCACCTCGATCAGATCGAAGTGTCTTGATGCTTTTACCAGTTTGTTTCTCTACTTCATTTTTATACTCCTTAAACTTCTCAAAAGCCTCGGATTTATGCTTTATTAAGAACACATGTCCATACCTAGAGAAGTCATCAGTAAAAGTGATGAAGTAGGAGTGACCACTTCGTGCATGTATAGACATCGGACCACATATATCACTGTGTACTAGTCCCAAGAGTTCGGTGGCTCTTTCTCCGTGTCCGGTGAACGGAGATTTGGTCATTTTTCCTTTGATACATGATTGACAAGTTGCATATGATGAATATTCAAACGAATCTAAATATCCATCTTTATGTAACTTAGTCAACCTTGTTTCATTTATATGACCAAGTCTACAATGCCATAGGAAGGCTTGATTCGAATCTGGAGCCTTTCTTTTACGCGTGTTTTGAATATTGAAAATTTGTGGTTGATTAAGTATGTATATGCCGTTTTCCAGTGTGCCAAACCCAATCAGTTCTTGATTTAGGAGAATGTTCATGACATTTCTTTCAAGCACAAAATTATATCCTTTATTAGACAATAAAGATACTGATATAATATTACACAACATACTGGGAATACAAAAACAGTTATACAATACCAAAATGTTTCCACTATTCAACCCTAGGTGATATTCCCCTATTGCAACTGCATCTACATGCATTCCATTGCCCATCCGGAGAGTCATATCACCTGCCCCCAGTACTCTACTATTTCTCAGATCCTGCAAAGAATTACAGAAGTGAGAACCAGAACCGGTATCAAGTACCCATGAAGTAGAGTTTACTGAAAGACAATTTTCGATTACGAACACACCTGAAGTAGAAGCAACTGCTTGCTTCATGTCCTTGGCTTTGAAGGCCTGACAATCCTTCTTCCAGTGCCCCTGCTTGTGACAATAGAAGCATTCGTTCTTTTCTGCCTTCACCCTTCCTGCCTTGTTCGTTCCCTGCACCTTCTTGACCCCACCCTTCGGTTTGGTGGCTTTCATCTTCTTCTTCCATTTAGCTTTCGCTTTAGTTTTAGAAGAAGATGATTGGCCAACATACAGAACGGGGGTCTTCTCCTTTTTCAAGGAGGTCTCTGCTACCCTCAACATATTGAGGAGCTTTGGAAGATCCGCTTCCATTTCGTGCATGTTGAAGTTCAGCACGAACTGAGAGAAGGTGTGGGGAAGGGACTGCAAAATCAAGTCGATATACAAATCATTCTCTAGCACGCATCCCAGGTTTGCGAGTTCCTCAATGAGGGTGATCATTTTGAGGACGTGCTCTCCAACAGGCGATCTTGGAGCTAACCTCATCTGGAAGAGTTTCCTTGAGGTTTCGTACCTCGCGATACGGGAGTGTTCACCATACAATTCCTTGCAATGGAGGAATATGGATGCAATATCCATACTCTCGTGCTGTTTCTGGAGTTCATTATTCATGGACGCCAGCACGATACACTTAGCTCGCTCACAGTCAAGATCCCAGGTTTTACGAACTTCCTTGTCCGCAACTGAGGAATCTGGTCCTGGGATAAGGGGAGGAACAGCGGTGGTAACATATGCAACTTTGTCATAAGTCAGCGCAATATTGACGTTTCTTAGCCAGTCTTTATAGTTCTGCCCGGTTAGTATATTCTTTTCAAGTAATAGTTTTAGTCCAGTCATGGTAGCTGCCAGAGAGAGAGAAAAGAAAACACTCAGCATATGCTCTTGCAAGTTTAGATTGGTTTATTAATTTATCTAAACAGGATGGCTCCCACTGTTTCCTCAAATCCTTCTTCAAAACCTAAAAGAAGAACTAGTCAGGATTTAATCACACGTCACAATACTTGCTTAACCTTTCAGCCAGGCTGGTGTTGGTACTTCGAGGGAGGTTTTCCAACGCTTTCGCGAAGTTCCTTAATTAAAGAACCTCTTTTCCCTGGAGGCGTAGCCCCTCTAACACCTTTCTAGGCACCTACTTGGTTTATAGCATTGATTGTTAAGTGAGAGAAATTCCCGAGAGTAATCCTACTCATCAGTGGGATCGGGATCCAACTATCATTGTATGATGCCCTAGATGGAAGCCACTCTAGTCACCACACTCCAGAAGGTAAGCTAAATCTGCAAGTTTCCTTTATGTTTGAAACTCCCGATGTGATTTTTACCCCAAGCTCTTATAGACCTTGACGTAGGCCAACAAGTCATAAGACGCAAGTCAAGTTCTACCCGTCGTTGTCCTAATCAATTTAAATACATCGTACAAGCCCTTGACGTAGGCCAACAAGGTGTACGTCTGTATTAAACTAATGCATCTATCTATGCAACAAATAGGCACACACACTGCTACCATACACTATGCCTTGACGTAGGCCAACAAGCATAGCATGAATACGATGTGCTGTCTATCTGAAACGACGGAGGGTTACGGCTGGTTTTTAGCAAAAAACCGTTAACGTAATGAACTTGATTTGATCGAAGGAACTAAGATAGCTTTTATTAAAAGGAGTGGTTTAAGCTCCGCATTTAAAATTTGCTTTTTCAAGAAAACCGAGTGGTTTTTAGAAATTGTTCCAACGATTCTGTTTAGGTTTTATTTTCTTTGCATTAATAATAATGCGTCCCATCTTTAACCTATCATTACAGATAACAACGAAAATATGACGTCCTCTTATGCCATCCGCATTCGCCACGGGGTCCCGTCATCACCCGTTAGGTTACTTAACTAACGACAGAGCGGGGGCTGGGCTAGCGCGGGTGTAAAATATAAGTGACGTCTAAATAGCTATCATATATATAGATATTTTACATTCGTCTGACGCAATGATATACATTCTAGAACACAGATAAACAATATTGGATTTGCAAGCAATCTGTATTTCTTTTGAGCCTGCAAGAAAATACAGATTACAAAGTTGTGATGAATAGCCATTACCCCACCCACGACCCCTACGGGTGCGGCAAACTACCCGCCCGGCAGTTTGTGCACGCCACCTTGGGTCTGTTCTAGGAGCAAAAACAGTAAAATGAAATAATACAACGGTGGCTACAACCGCAACCTGGAAGTGCCCCGCAAAATAATATTACAACAAATTACATTTACATCAAATGAATTAATACAATAACCCATCACAAAACCCGGCTAATCACCACAACAGTCCAATACAGTTTATATGCACAAACAGTTAAAATCCATTTCAGAAATGTGCAACCCCCTGCCAACTGACATACTAGCAGTTAGGGGAGGTTTACGAACACATTATACAATCACAGATATAATCCAACATGCAAATACTGTACAATATCGATCGATTAAACATCTTTAATATTGCTCCAAAAACTGTTCTGTAAAACTGAAACCTGAGCAAATATTAAATATTCCAGAAAATCCCAAATTTTACAGAGAACCCACCCAAGAAATTTGGGTTCATGATTCGCCAAATCGGCGGCGGAACCGCGGCGGCGCCTATGGGAGCCGCCGCGGATCCGCGGCCGTTTGGTCGAATCATGACCCCAATTTTCTTGGGTGTTCTTCTGGTGTCATTACAAGCTTTCTGAACATGCCTGAAAAATTTTTGGACTTCATTTGAATTTCGACAGAAACTTGATGTTTTTGGGGTTTTCCGGCTTCGTTTTTCCGTTCGAAATTCATACAAATTTGCAATAAAGTTAAAACTTGTTTAGCTAGGCTCTGATACCACTGTAAGTCGATGTTCAACACCCCAATACTTGTGGGGAGGCGGAAATATGAATAACAATCAAGTTCTATGATCAAACATCGATTAGCCGTACGAATCGTTTGCTATACAAGTTTTAACAAAAGCTTTAGAGTTTTAATCTACTATGCGAAGAGATTATACCAAACGGTTCTAGTCCTTCATCTTGATGTTGTCTACGGCCTCTTTGGATCTCCACGTCCTCTTCGGCTTTCTCCCGTGATAGACGATCCACCCGAGAACCCTAATCCAAGCTATAACCTCTAAACTTGAGGTTACTTAGTTTCTCTAATTGCTAAATAGAGTAGCTAAGATGATGTAGAGATAGGTTATGGAGTAATTAGTCTTTCTTAATCCTTGTTCTCAACTCATGAGGGGTAGGATTAGGATTTGGTGAAGGAGAGAGAACTTGAAGAGAGAGAGTGAGAAGAAGATAATGATAATCTTATAATGAATAAAGCTTCTCACTTGATATATATGAAACATAATGAATTTAAAAGAAATGAATAATAAGTGAATATTCATCATGTTTCATTTAATCAAGTGGGTGATTCATCATGTGAGTCATTAAGCAATTAATGATGCATTAATGATATGATGAATCACTCACAATGAGTCACTTAAACATTAAATGAAAATGCCACCTCTCTCTTTATGTCACATCCTTCTAGAAGCTTCTCGGAAAATTACGAGAATGCCCCTCTCATCCGTGAAAGCACGGAAAAACTTTAGACTGTATAAATCCAATAACCTGATACTAGAATTTGGCTTAAACCAAAGCCGCTAGTAAAAACTGTCCGAATGTCGCACGTGCGTTCAAACACGTATGCGTCCGAACCTTTGTCGTAAAACCATACGACCTCTATATCTTTTCGCCTGGGTTTGGGAAATCTCTGTGTGGGACTCTAAAGACTCGACTACTACGCTGGCAGTGGGTTCAACCACAGACCGCAAGCGGCACTAGCTGTACGTAACGGTCCCCAGGTAGTTGTCGATAAGAAAGCTGATGAGGTAACCCATCTGAAATCCTACTGAGCCTGTCTGTGACAATATCCGCGCAGTCCGGTCTGTTCTTCTGAGAGTATCACATGTACGGTCTAGGGAGGTGGTGGACGTCAGACCCCTAATAACCGTACAAGTCATGTCGGTATGGCTCTATCACCATCCGAGAATCTACTGATCAATCCTATCAGTAATTCTCAATCAGCCCTGGCCAGGGACTTATGGTAATGACCAACCGATCACCGTGCGATATCAACTCCCTATACAGGGAGAGACGAATCCCTAACAGTCACTCACTGCCTCCATATGGCTCGGGACTGTGCCCAACTGAAACCTGTTTGCACGACTCCTTTCAGCCGTGGTAGGGTAATAATCAAAGCACAGTGGGAACTCATACGAGACAAATGATGACCTTAAGTCAACGGACTATCTGCACACATGTCACCTGAGAACTGCTATCTGACGTTAGGTATAATACCATCCAGTCAGTTCTCGGCGAGTCCTGTCCGGTGTACTCACACCCAGTGAGCATCTGCATACAATCTTAGGTGAACACCACCAATGGTTGCGGGTCCAATCCATTGCCCCTCGTCAGGGTCTAGATATGTATACACTAGTCTACTCCGGAGTATCGATGCCCAATCTCTATACTCCTGCGACCAGGGA
The DNA here is from genome assembly GCA_030015575.1 of Agapanthus africanus. Lineage (NCBI taxonomy): Eukaryota > Viridiplantae > Streptophyta > Magnoliopsida > Asparagales > Amaryllidaceae > Agapanthus > Agapanthus africanus. Next base: position 288,896,385 of record CM057349.1, read on the forward strand.
CATCTAAGGGTGTGCCTATTGACTATCCAGCTCCCACTAGTATGACTGCCATCACAACGCCGGTAGTCAGACAAACACCCTATAGGCTTTATCAACATATATATAAATACCAAGTAAAATATATTATACGTTAAGACAAAGTCAAACCAAATAGCGTACTATCATATCAAGCAAGACTGTCATGTACATACATATCCCAAGCATCCTATACAATGTAGGCCTCTAGGGCATATATATCCAACACTGAGAACGGGTGATAAGTTTCATGAGGCAGAAAACGGGGCAAGTGTTGCAGCCAAGTCTGTTGGTCACTGTCACCCTGTATTACCAATACATTGATTCTGAACGAATGTTATTAGATACCGAACCTGATATACAAAATCATATCACTCTCTTTATTAGTAATGAAATGATAAAATTTTGTATTGTTGGATATTGTTTTGAACATTTCCTATATCAAAAGTTGATCGGTTCAGGCACGTTATCTAAAAGCATTAATGTTCTAAATCAAACTACAGTTCTTAGTATACGGAACACACAAAAGAGGAAGGGTTCAGAAATGAACGAATCCTTCTTGAGGCATTGTAGACTAGGTCATATCAATGTGACCCGACTAGCTGAAGTTACATAAAGATGCATATTTAAATGAGTTTGAATCTACATCTTGTGAAACTTGCCAGTCATGTCACAAAGATATAATGACACCAGCTCTGTTTATTGGAAACAGAGAAAGAGTTAGTGAACTCTTGGGATGATACATGTTGATGTATGTAGGTCCCCTGTCTACACATGCCAAGACTGGTTCTTTGTACTTCATTACATTCTCTGATAATCTCTCAAGATTCAGACATATGTTCCTGTTGAAACACAAGTCCGAACTCCTGGACAGAATATAAGTTAGAAGTAGAGAACCATATACGGGTAAAAGTATTATGTCCATTGATGTGATCAAGGAGGAGAATACTTGAGCACGGAAATCCTGGACTATTCTAAAGGAGAATGAGATTCTCTCTCAGCATTACGCCTCCGTATACACCATAGCACGATGGTATATCGGGGAGGAGCAATAACACCCTATATGATATGGTGTGCTCTATGATGAGTACTACTGAGTTACCTATTTCCTTTTGGGTGTTATGCACTTGAGAAGCTGCATACCTATTGAATAGGGTTCCAATCAAATCAGTTGCCTACCATTTCATATGTGATATGGAAAGGGAAGAGCCCATGTCTTAAGCTAGTTAAGATTTGGGGTTGACCGGCCTATGTCTGAAAGCAAAATCCGGACAAGCTCGAGGCAAAGTCTGTAATGTAGAACTGGAAAGGTTCCAGCTATACAAACTGCAGCTGATGATTTGATAGAACCAAAGGATTCAGTAGATTCCAACGAACCTCTGCCTCTCCACCGATCTAGTAGGGTTCCTCACCCACCTGAGAGATACTTCTGTTTCTCTATGACAGTGGGAGCGAGGATTGCATCATGAGATGATGACCCAACTAGCTTCGAGCTGGCCATCGAGAGTAAGACTCTGTAAGAATGGCTGGATGTTTATCGATCTGAGATGGAATCCTTATACACCAACAAAGTATGGACTTTGGTTGCTATATCTGAAGGGTTAAATCCCCATCAGGAGCAAGTATATCTTGAGAAGATTATTTGGTGTAGATGGAAAAGTTGAGACTTTCAAAGCTAGACTTGTTAAAGGTTTTCGTCATTGACCAGGCGTGGATAATGATGAAACCTTTTTCCAGCATCTATGCTTAAGTCCATCCAGATTCTACTTGCCACGGCTACATACCATGACTACGATATCTGGTGGTTGGGTGTCATGACAACTTTTCTAAATGATGTTTTAGAAGAGGGAGTCTATAAGTACACAGCCAGAGGGCTTCGTAGACAGTGGGAGCAGCGGAAACGTGTGCAAGATGCTTTATAGGATAAAGCAGGCATCGCGGAGTTGGAACATCTATTTTGATGGATTAGTCAAAGAAGTGACATCATCAAAATGGTAGATGAACCTTGTATAAACAAAAAGGTAGTAGGGAGTATGGTGATGATCCTCGTAGAGTACGTGGATGACATACTCTTGATAGGAAAAGAGTTTCCTATGCTACGCTCGATCAATCTCCGCTTATCACAATGATTCTCCACATAGGATCAAAGTGATACCTCCTAAATCCTAGGTTTTGGATCTATGAGATAGATCTAAATGGATGTTAGGATTCTCACTAGTTGTAGTGAGAAGGTATCAATCGACCCTGGGGAGAATCACTGGAATGTTTCCAGGATGATAAGAACGACTGAATGTCAGTCACAGGCATTGTCTTTACCCTCAGTAAAGGGACGGTATGTTAGAAGAGTTCCAAGCTAGATACCGTGGCTTACTAGACGATAAAGGCTGGATACATCGCTACTTAAGATGCTACCAAAGAGGCTGTCTGGGTGTATATTGGTTCATGAGATGAACTAAGTTCCTCCCATTGTGTGACAATGGAGTTGTGGCTTATGCCTAGGAACGCCGGTCCCATCAGTGATCCAGACATATTCTAAGGCAGTATCACCTGATCATGGAGATGGTTGATCTCCAAGGAGATCGAGGTTAGGAGAGTATACTCAGAGGACAGCACAGCGGATCCACTCACAAAGGCCTGTTCCCAGAGAGAGATTTTTATGGGATGGTTGAGTATGAGATACTACAACCACTGCTACAGATGGCCCTAGTGCAAGTGGGAGATTGTTAGTTATATGTATGCCCTAGAGTCCATTACTGTACATAGGATATATATTGTAGTGGATGCTGGGACATATATAGGGAGGACTTTCTTTCTCTACATGATAGTATGCTATCTGGTTGCTCTTTACCTTAACGTGTATACTGATTGTCTCTCTGTTACATGTTGGTAAAGCCCTTAGGATGTGTACTTGACTACCTGGACTATGATGCGGATCATACTAGTGGGGACAAGGTAGTCCATAAGTACATCCTTCAAGGTCCCTAGTCGTGGGTATATCGGGACGGGGCATCGATATACCAGAGTAGACTAGCGTATACCTTCTCGACCCATACAGATGGGCGATGGATGATCCCATATCCATCGGTGTTTGACATCAGAGATGATATACGGGTGCTCAGTAGAGACTGGGTACACTGGACGGACTCGCCGAGAACTCCCAGATGGTATTATACCTTACGTCAGATGGCAGTTCTCTGGTGACACTGGTACAGAGTAGTCTGTTGACCCGAGATCGTCATAGAGTCTTGTGTGGTTCCCACTGTGCTTTGATTTCCATCTTACCACGTCCAAGAGGGCGTGCAAAATGGTGGTTTTTGGGTACAGTCCCGAGTCACATGGAGGCAATGAGCGATAGGAGGGGATTCGTCTCTCCCGGTATAGGGGGTTGATGTTGCGCTATGTTCGATTGGCTATAACCGGAAATCCCTGGCCAGGGTTGCTGAGATTTACTGGTAAGTGTTACCAGTAGTTTCTCGAATTGTTATAGAACTCATATCGACACGACTTATCGAGCTATTGGGGTCTGACGTTTACCACCCCTAGGCAAGATATGCGACATATCAGACGATCAGACCGGACTGTACTGTAAGTGTTACTGGTTGGATTCACAGGAGTGTGAGCGGGCTTGCTCGTCGATCTTCTGATCGCTCAATACCCGGGTGGCCGTTACGTTTAGCAGACCGCTTGCGGCTTGTGGGTGATTGATATGATCATCACCTGCTGCCGGCTTATTGACGAGTCTTTAGAGTCCTACACAGAGGTTTCCTGGCTCAAGCGAAACGAAATAGGAGCGCATATGAGATATGTGCGGGACCGAGAATAATGCGTGTATGTGATACCGTATTCCATTCTCGCGATAAATGTATCGATTGGTTGTATGCGATATAACCTAGTTATCGATTCAAGCATTGATTCGATAAACCGATACATCGGATACTGGTCGGTTATATGCGATATGACCGGATCGTTAAATCAAGTGTTGATTTAATGATTTAATGTATAATTATATATTTGATATATTACTTTGCATTAACTAGTATTGGTTCACTTTAAATGGATTTTCTCACTTGGATGTACAAGTTGTATATGTGATATACTTTATGTGCAAATGATTGTATCATGTTTGATGATACATGTTTGCTAGGGTTTTTGTGTAAAGATCAAACCATGGTTACATTTTAATGGTTAGGGTTTTGATTTATTCATTTATTTATTTGTTTATTCTTTTTGGAAAATAAATGGCATGAAAAGAAAATGGTGGCTTGATTTGTATTCTAGTTGAAGCTTCATAAAGCTTTGACCTAAGTGACCATTTTTGTCTCATGCTTAACCCTAACCATACCCACTAACCTTAGTTTAGTCTCTACACTTGACCATGGTTGGTAGATGATAAGTATTATTATTATTTTCATTTTACTTAATACTTATCATAACATTTTCTTCTTCTTCATCTTCTTCAAAAGAAGAAAAAGCTTGACCATCAATGGTGATTGATGAAATAGAGCGAGAAATCCAATTCTAAAGTCTACCCACTTCCTATTTCTTCATCCTCTACCTCTTTCCAAGTAGTAGAGTGTGTTTCCTTCACAAGTTTTCTTGACTTGGTGAAGTTGGAGCTTGATCTTGCGATCCCTCGACGTAGATCATCTTCGGCACGAAGCCGACGACCTTGCCCGCCCATTTCTCCGATGAAGCCGACGCTAGAGCCCGGGATTCGGTTTGGACAGCGAGGAGACTTCATTGCGGAGCTATGGAGGTGGAGAACCGGATCTACAAAGGTTGTATTTCCATTCTTTTAGTTTAGTTGTAAACTAGTTGCTTTGGTCGCCTAGATTTCTAGTTAACGATCCGTAGTCTAGGGTTTCTCGGCACCGTAAATTTTGAAATTGGCATGGTTGATGCCACGTGAGACCTCTTGAGAGTGCCTAGGAACCCTACAGCCACTACAATATACATCCTATGTATAGTAATGGCCTCTAGGGCATACATATAACTAACAATCTCCCACTTGCACTAGGGCCATCTGTAGCAGTGGTTGCAGTATCTCATACTCAACCATCCCATAAAAGTCTCTCTCTGGGAAAAGGCCTTTGTGAGTGGATCCGCCGTGTTGTCCTCTGAGTCTACTCTCCTTACCTCAATCACCCTGGAGATCAACCATCTCCATGCTAAGGTGACACTACCTTAGAATATGTCTGGATCACTGATGGGACGGTCGTTCCTTGGCATAAGCCACAACACCATTGGCACACAATGGGAGGAACTAAGTTCATCTCATGAACAAATATACATCCAGACTGTCTCTTTGGTAGTATCATAAGTAGCGATATATCCAGCCTTTATCGTCTAGTATGCCACGGTATCTAGCTTGGAACTCTTCCAACATACCGTCCCTTCACCGAGGGTAAAGACAATGCCTGTGACTGACATTCAGTCGTCCTTATCACCCTGGAACCCTTCCAGAGATTCTCCCCAGGATCGATTGATACCATCTCACTACAACTAGTGAGTATCCTAACATCCAATTAGATCTATCTCATAGATCCAAAACCCAGGATTTAGTAGGTATCACTATGATCCTATATGGAGAATCCTTGTGATAAGCGGAGATTGACCGAGTGTAGCATAGGAAACTCCTTCCCTATCAAGAGTATGTCATCCACGTATTCTACGAGGATCACCACCATACTCCCTACTACCCTTTTGTTTATACAAGGTTCATCTACCATTTTGATGATGTCAAACTCTTTGACTACTACATCAAAACAGACGTTCCAACTCTGCGATACCTGCTTTATCCTATAAAGCAACTTGTGCACGTTTCCGCTGCTCCCACTGTCTACGAAGCCCTCTGGCTGTGTACTTATAGATGCCGTCTTCTAAAACATTATTTAGAAAAGCTGTCATGACACCCAACCACCAGATATCGTAGTCATGGTATGTAGCCGTGGCAAGTAGGATCTGGATGGACTTAAGCATAGGCCGCAGAAAAGGTTTCATTATTAGCCACAACTGGTCTACGATGCAAACATTTAACAAGTCTAGCTTTGAAAGTCTCAACCTTTCCATGTACACCAAGTAATCTTCTCAAAATATACTTGCTCCTGATGGGGATTTAACCCTTCATATATAGCAACCAAAGTCCATACTTTGTTGGTGTATAAGGATTCCATCTCAGATCACTAAGCATCCAGCCATTCTTACAGAGTCCCTACTCTCGATGGCCAGCTCGAAACTAGTTAGGTCATCATCTCATGATGCAATCCTCGCTCCCACTGTCATAGAGAAACCGAAGTATCTCTCAGGTGGGTGAGGAACCCTACTAGATCGGCGGAGAGGCTGAGGTTCGTTTGTAACTATTGAATCCTTTGGTTCTTTCAAATTATCTGCTGTAGTTTGTATACTTGGAACCTTTCCAGTTCCACATTACAGACCTTGCCTCGAGCTTGTCCGGATTATACTTTTAGACATAGCCCGGACAACCCTAAATCTTAACTGACTTAAGAGATGGGCTCTTCCCTTATCATATCAAATATGAAGTGGTAGGCAACTGATTTGATTTGAACCCTATTCAATAGGTATGCAGCTTCTTAAGTGCATAACTCCCAAAAGGAAATAGGTAACTCAGTAGTACTCATCATAGAGCACACCTTATCATATAGGGTTTGATTGCTCCGCCCCGATATACCATCGTGCTATGGTGTATACGGAGGAGTAATGCTGAGAGAGCATCTCATTCTCCTTTAGAATAATCCAGGAATTCCGTGCTGAAGTATTCTCCTCCTTGATCGCATCAAAGGACATAATACTTATACCCGTATTTTGGTTCTCTACTTCTAACTTATATTCTGTGAATATCTCAAAAGTTTCGGACTTGTGTTTCAACAGGAACATATGTCTGAATCTAAAGAGATCATCAGAGAATGTAATGATGTACAAAGAACCGGTCCTGGTATGTGTAGAAAGGGGACCTTTATACATCAACATGTATCATCCCAAGAGTTCACTAACTCTTTCTCTGTTTCCATTAAACAGATCTATGTGTAGGGTGTTTTTCGTCACCCCATTGAGATGGGAATACGCGCGCGCTTGTCAGGCGCACTACAGATTCCCCCGGCCTAGGGTAGGCCGGGGTTTATTGATTGTGGGGATCCGAATCTCCGGCAGCCGCGGACTAAGCTGCCGTTAATTACCCCTCGCCTTTGGGGCGAGGGAACCTCCGATTAACGGGTTAAACTGGTCATGCGAACTCAATGTGCAGTGTACGTGTGTTGTGTTTTGAAAAGGGGGTTTTGGATATATCGGGAGCCACGCAGAGTTTTTACGGGGGTCCCGCTACCCGGATAGCGGGCTGGGGGTCAAGGGGGCTAGCAGCCCCCTTGCGGGGTGCGGGGCAGCGCCCCGTTAGAAATTTTTTTCTAACAGGGACAGTGTCGCGGAGTATGTGTATGTGTACATTTATATACATATGTATATATATACATGTAAATATAAGTAAAGGGGAAAAAGACATCCAAAGGATGCGTGAGGCCAGCGTCTAGAGTGCTGTGCGCTAAGGTGCTGTGCGCTCAGGCGCGCGCGCGCCACGTGTCGACACGTGGGCAACTTGCGCATGAGCGCTGCGCGCAGGTGCGCAAGCGCACGCGCCACGTGTCGGCATGTGGGCGTTTTGCGCAAGAGCGCTGCGCGCAGGGGCGCAAGCGAGCGCGCGCCACGTGTCGGCACGCGGGCGCTTTGCGCACTTGCGCAAGCGCGCCACGTGTCGTCACGCGGGCGCTTTGCGCACTTGCGCAAGCACGCAGGTGCGCAAGTGCGCGCGCCACGTGTCGGCACGCGGGCGCTTTGCGCAAGAGCGTTGCGCGCAGGTGCGCAAGCGCGCGCGCGCCACGTGTCGGCACGCGGGCGCTTTGCGCACTTGCGCAAGCGCGCCACGTGTCGGCACACGGGCGCTTTGTGCACATGCGCAAGCGCGCAGGTGCGCAAGCGCGCGCCATGTGTCGGCACGCGGGCGCTTTGCGCACTTGCGCTGCGCGCCGGAGAGGAAAAGAGGCTTTTAGCCTAAAAAGATTTCTCTGAAGAGAGATCAAAGAGGAGTTGGACTCCTGAGTGTTTTTTTCTTCTTTCTTGGGGGTTTAGTGAAAGATGTTCTTCTTCTTCCTCCTCTGTTGGCTGGATCTTGATGATCAAGAGATGTGAGATCTAAAAATCTTTCCTTTCTGAGATCTAATGGTAGATCCAAGTTCCCCTTTGTGGGTTTTGTGGTGAAAGACTTCTTAGTTTTTGAAAAGAAAGAGTAAAACTCTTGATTTAATTCAAAAGAAATTAGAAGGTTTAGAACCTTGGAGAAGGAGCAAGAGGCACAAAGAACCCTGATTTTTGGGGGAATGAAAAGTTGTTTTTATTCATCATCATGTTGCCTTATATAGGCTTACACATTTATATATAGCCCCTTGGGCTTTGCAAAAATGGCATTTTAGCTCATCCCATGGTTCATGTGCCATTTCTTTTTGCACATAAACCATGGGCTTACAAAATATTGGTTTTATGCCCATTTTGCATACATTCATGTATGAAAAAATTACATAAAAATTATTTATTACATGATTTCATTTTTGGCATGGGGAGGGTCGGCCGCTTCATGTTTCGGACTCGACCTGGGCATGGGCCCACTTGACCTGGGCTTGGGCCCACCTGGCTTGGGGTTGACCTTGACTTTGACTCGGTCAACCGGGGTGTAAATTTTTACCCCAACAAAGTGCCCCCCATCAATAAATGCACACCGCACATTTGAGTTGTGTGCATGAAATTGATGGATCTTGAAGCTGAACTTCGAGGTGGAACATCATTCCAGAGGCGAAGCATCATCCCGGGGAGCATGATTCCCGAGAATCGGAGCATCATTTCGATGAGCGGAGCATGATTTCAGGGTTCGGAGCATCATTCCGAAAGGCAGAGCATAATTCCAGAGACCGGAGCATCTTTCCGAAGAGCGGAGCATAATTCCAGAGATCGGAGCATCGTTCCGATAGGCGGAGCATTATTCCAGGGTTCGGAGCGTCGTTCCGAAGAGCGGACCATAATTCCAGGATTCGGAGCATCATTCCGAAGGGCGGAGCATGATTCCAGGGATCGGAGCATGATTCCAGAGTTCGGAGCATCTTTCCGAAGAGCGGAGCATAATTCCAGAGATCGGAGCATCGTTCCGATGGGCGGAGCATTATTCTAGGGTTCGGAGCGTCGTTCCGAAGAGCGGACCATAATTCCAGGATTCGGAGCATCATTCCGAAGGGCGGAGCATGATTCCAGGGATCGGAGCATGATTCCAGAGTTCGGAGCATCTTTCCGAAGAGCGGAGCATAGTTCCATAGATATCGGAGCATCATTCCGAAGAGCGGAGCATAATTCCAGGATCGGAGCATCATTCCGAAGGGCGGAGCATGATTCCAGAGATCGGAGCATCTTTCCGAAGGGCGGAGCATGATTCCAAGGATCGGAGCATCATTCCGATGAGCGGAGCATGATTCCAAGGATCGGAGCATGATTCCAAGGATCGGAGCATCATTCCAATGAGCGGAGCATGATTCCAGGATTCGGAGCATCATTCCGATGGGCGGAGCATAATTCCAGAGATATCGGAGCATAATTCCGAAGAGCGGCAGACATTTTGACCGAAGCATAATTTTGATGCAGAGGTTGATTCCCAGGCGAAGCGTAATTTCGATAAGGAAGGCAGATATTCCGAGGCGAAGCATTGATTTCGACACGGGATACATTCTGAGACGGAGCATGATTCCGGCGCAGAGCTTGTTGGCTGACTTGATTTCGAGAGGAAACATAATTTCGATAGGGAATGCATGTACACCGAGGCGAAGCATCATTTCGACACGGGGTGCATTCTGAGACGAAGCATAATTCCGACGCAGAGCTTGCTGGTTGACTTGATTCTGAGGTGGAGCATAATTCCGACGAGGAGGTCGTTGGTTGATTCCGAGCCGAAGCATAATTCCGACAGGGAAGGCAGATACACCGAGGCGAAGCATCATTTCGACATGGGGTGCATATTCTGAGACGAAGCATGATTCCGACGCAGAGCTTGTTGGTTGATTTGATTCCAAGGCGGAGCATAATTCCGGCAGGAAGAGTAGATATCCCGAGGCGAAGCATGATTTCGACACGGGGTGCATTCTGAGACGAAGCATAATTCCGACGCAGAGCTTGCTGGTTGACTTGATTCCGAGGTGGAGCATAATTCCGACGAGGAGGTCGTTGGTTGATTCCGAGCCGAAGCATAATTCCGACAGGGAAGGCAGATACACCGAGGCGAAGCATCATTTCGACATGGGGTGCATATTCTGAGACGAAGCATGATTCCGACGCAGAGCTTGTTGGTTGATTTGATTCCGAGGAGGAGCATAATTCCGGCAGGAAGAGTAGATATCCCGAGGCGAAGCATGATTTCGACACGGGGTAAATTCTGGGACGGAGCATGATTCCGCCGTAGAGGTTGTTGGTTTGATTTGATTTGGGTTGACATCAGCATCGCTACACTGGAATATGATACCAGGAGCGAATCATCATTTGTCATGAGAGGGTTTGGGGATTTTGGTTTTTTTTTGTTTGGCATCTGCATTGCTGCACTGGAATAATGCCAGGAGCAACTCATCATTTGCCCCGAGAGGATTTGGGAATTGGTTTTTTTGGTTTGGCATCTGCATTGCTGCACTGGAATAATGCCAGGAGCAACTCATCATTTGCCCCGAGAGGATTTGGGAATTGTTGGCTTAGGAGACAGGTTTAGATCCCTGTCACCTAAGGCTTTTCCATTTTGTGAGCCGTAAGGGTCTCACAAAGCATTTTCTCCCTACGGGTCGCAAGGATCCCGTAGGTGTATTTTCTCCTTAGGAGTCGTGAGGACCCCCAAGTGTGTTGCTCCTTTGTGAGTCGTAAGGATCTCACGCGGGAATTTTCTCCTCACAAAGTCGAGAGGACTTTGCGAGTGCATTTCATCCCCTTTTTTTTTTTTTTTTTTTACGAGTTTGCGCCCTTTCGGGTTTTCACAAACTCGCCGGCAGTCCTGCTGTTTTTACTCACGGAGCCCTTTCGGGTTTTCATCCGTGCCCGTTTTGCTTGTGGACATACCATTCTTCTTTCTTTTTTTTTTCCTTTTTTTTTTGGAGAGATCGGGATTGTTTTACGCCCGTGGATTGTATACGGTTTTGCAGGATGTATGATCCAGACCGTAGGGCCAGAAACATTTCAGGACTTCGTTGGCGTCTGCATCGCTGCACTGGAATACGGTACCAAGAGCTACTCATCATCCGCCGTTGGTATGAGATTTGGAATTTGGTTGGCGTCTGCATCGCTACACTGGAATATGGTACCAGGAGCGACTCATCATTCGCTATTGGGGATTGGGATTTGGAATTTGGTTGGCGTCTGCATCGCTGCACTGGAATATGGTACCAGGAGCGACTCATCATTCGCCACTTGGGGATTGGGGAGCGATGGCTTAGGAGACAGGTTTGGATCCCTATCACCTAAGACTTTTCAATTTTATGGGCCGTGAGGGTCCCATAAAAGCATTTTCTCCCTACGAGTCGTAAGGATCCCGCAGGTGTATTTTCTCCTTAAGAGTCGTGAGGACTCCTAAGTGTATTTTTCCTTGGTGAGTCGTAAGGATCTCACGAAGGTTTGTTCTCCTCATGCATCGTGAGGATACATGAGTGGGTCTTTCCAATGAAGCATAATTCCAAAGGCGGAGACCAGCCGCGTAACTGGTGGTTGCGGTGGGGCATGGGTATGCTGAGAATTATTTGAGCCCGTGGATTGTATACGGTAGTCAATTTGGGGACTGGCCGTAGGGCTGGAAGAATTTTGGGAATTTGAATTTTTGTTGGCGTCTGCATCGCTACACTGGAATATGGTACCAGGAGCGACTCATCATTCGCCGTTTTTTTTTTTGTTTTGTTTTGTTTTTTTTTGTTTTTTTTTTTTTTTACCGCGATTGCTCTACCATTTCAGCTTTTCTTATCGCGAAGGTCGCGATTGCCCTATCATTTCGGCTATTTATTCGCGGTTGCCCCATCATTTCGGCTTTATTTTTATTTTTATTTTTACTCGCTGATTTTTATTGCGAGTTGCCCTATCATTTCGGCTTTTCTTTATTTTTCTTTTATTTACACATTTTTTTTACATTCCCAGTTTAACGACTTAGAGGTCGATTGTTCCCAGTTTAATGACGTGGTGGTCGATTGTTCCCAGTTTAATGACGTGGTGGTCGATTGTTCCCAGAGAAAGGCATATGTCTGAGAGAATCCGTTTCACGAAGAACTTCAGTCTCCGTTTGTATGAAATTGGCGGTCGCGTCTTGACTGTTTACTAACACGCCTTTGGGCAGTTCTATCTCTCCTGCCTTATATTGCTTTTCGACCCAATCTTTGAAGATGAAGCAGTCCTCAATGGCATGGCCTATCACTCTGTGATAGGGGCAGTATTTGGGGTCGTCGGTCCTATTCGCTTCCTGCGGTCTTTTTGACTCTGGCAGTTGTAGACCGTTCTTCAGGGCGTCTTTGAATATTTTACGGATTTTGTCCCTTCTGAAGGAATAGACCTTATCCAGCTTCTCTTTCAGTGGAGATTCTCCTCCCTCTCCGAACACTGGCTTCCGAGGCTGGTTAGCGCTAGGCCCGCTCACCCCTTGCTTATTTCGGTTAGCCGAAGTGTTGAAAGATTCAGAATCATCGGAATTTCCGCCTTTGCGATTATCGTCCTTTCGGTTTTTCCAGGACCTATTGTTATTTTGGGAATCCGAGGAGGACTCCTGCTTTGAGCGCTCCAGCATTTGAACTTTCCTGGTCAGCTCTTTGAATGTTTTGAGACCCGCGGTGCATAGAAACGGGGTCATCCAATTGTTGAGATTTCCGACGAGGAGACTGACAGATTGGTCCTGCTCTATCAGCGGTTCACATTTGACAGAGAGATTGCGCCATCGGGTTATAAAATCCGTGCAGCTTTCATTGTTCTTGGGCTTGGTCCTTACGAGCTCGGCAATGGTGATCTTATCGCTGACGCTCATGAATCTTTGTCGAAACAAAGACTCCATTTGGACGAAAGTAGTAACGGAGCCATCCGGTAGGCTCGCGTACCAGTCGAAAGCAACATCGGTCAAGCTATTAACGAACTGGCGGAGGAGAAGCGCATCATTGCCCCCAGTATTCCCGCAAGAGGCTTTGAAGTGGGCGATGTGCTGATTCGCATTTCCCGTCCCATCGAATCTTCCGAATTTGGGGATGACATAGCTGCTAGGAAATTCTACCAGATCATACTGAGCAGGATATGGTCTCCCACTACTGCTGATATCTTTTTGCGCTTCGGCTTCGGCTACCAAGGTTTTGACTTTGTTGGCAACCAAATCCATGATTTGATCTTGAGTTAGCGGGCTACTGTCATCGGTAGCCAAGAGATTTGCTGAGATAGGATGCGACTGATTTTCATGCGGTCCGCCCACTTTTGGATTTGAGGGAATAGGCGTCGGCTGTCTCGGGACACCATTTCCTGGTTCATGAGTAGAGCCATGTGCTTGATTGGGCGGCTGAGAGGCAAGTTGGGCCGTGAGTTGTAGGACGACATTTGTCAAGTCGTCAATTTTTGAGTAGAGCTTGGCCATATCCTTGTCTTTGCTCCTGAGCTGCTTTCGGAGCTCTTGAAGCAGCTCTTGCTCCGCGGTCCTGGGGCGGAAAGTCGGCTCTTCTTCGCTTTCTGAGCCCGACTCCTCATGGACCGAAAGGTCTTTCTGCCTATCATCCTCATCGAGAGGGTTTTCATCACCCAGCAGAGGCGGCTGTTCTTGGGAAGCGGCCACCACATTCAGGCCAGATTGGGTTTGAGATATGGTAGCCCCGTCCTTGCTCTTGCTGCGCGTGCTTACCATGTAGACAGTGTGGACCACATACCCAGCCATTTCCTCATCTTCGGCGGGGTAACCCTGTTCTTCGAACCTTATGAGGTTTAACCTGGCAGGAGCCCTAGCCCTTTTGTTGGCTCTATATCTGAGCCTTTTCTCCCTCAGCTTCTCGATTTTGAAGGCTTGGAGGGCATCTGCTACCCGGGAAGCCATTGTGAGTTGATCAGAGGGGAGCTTAGAGGAGACACCCGATCGAGCAGTGGTCAAGGGCACCGCTGGAGCTTGCTCGGGACGCGTTGTAGCTTTATTGGTGTTGATGGCCTTTCCCCCAGCTGGGGCCAAGGAAATTCGTTCAGACACCGACTTGCGTTTAGGTTGGGGCGCCCTTGAGATCACCACATTTGGCCTCTTGCCTTTCGAGACCGGTTTTTCTGCCACCAGGGCTTGAGGAGCTGGGATGGCGCCAACTGGCATGAACATGATAGAGCCGAATGGTAGCAGCGGCTCCTCCCATTGTCGCGCAAGACTGGCCGGGAGGACCGTCCTGGAGTCTATCTTCATCGTGTAAGAGACGGGAGCTGTGCTGAGAGATGAGTTCATCACTGGAGACATTGTTGAAAGGTGACTGCTTGAAGACCTGCATGAAAGAGCATTATTTTAATATAAATACAGATATGTACATTGATTGAGTTCGCATGAACGCTTAACCCGAAATATGGGAGGAGAGATTAGTCCCACCGGGCGTGCCAGAATCTGTAGGGTGTTTTTCGTCACCCCATTGAGATGGGAATACGCGCGCGCTTGTCAGGCGCACTACAGATTCCCCCGGCCTAGGGTAGGCCGGGGTTTATTGATTGTGGGGATCCGAATCTCCGGCAGCCGTGGACTAAGCTGCCGTTAATTACCCCTCGCCTTTGGGGCGAGGGAACCTCCGATTAACGGGTTAAACTGGTCATGCGAATTCAATGTGCAGTGTACGTGTGTTGTGTTTTGAAAAGGGGGTTTTGGATATATCGGGAGCCACGCAGAGTTTTTACGGGGGTCCCGCTACCCGGATAGCGGGCTGGGGGTCAAAGGGGCTAGCAGCCCCCTTGCGGGGTGCGGGGCAGCGTCCCGTTAGAAATTTTTTTCTAACAGGGACAGTGTCGCGGAGTATGTGTATGTGTACATTTATATACATATGTATATATATACATGTAAATATAAGTAAAGGGGAAAAAGACATCCAAAGGATGCGTGAGGCCAGCGTCTAGAGCGCTGTGCGCTAAGGTGCTGTGCGCTCAGGCGCGCGCGCGCCACGTGTCGACACGTGGGCAACTTGCGCATGAGCGCTGCGTGCAGGTGCGCAAGCGCACGCGCCACGTGTCGGTATGTGGGCGTTTTGCGCAAGAGCGCTGCGCGCAGGGGCGCAAGCGAGCGCGCGCCACGTGTCGGCACGCGGGCGCTTTGCGCACTTGCGCAAGCGCGCCACGTGTCGTCACGCGGGCGCTTTGCGCACTTGCGCAAGCGCGCAGGTGCGCAAGTGCGCGCGCCACGTGTCGGCACGCGGGCGCTTTGCGCAAGAGCGCTGCGCGCAGGTGCGCAAGCGCGCGCGCGCCACGTGTCGGCACGCGGACGCTTTGCGCACTTGCGCAAGCGCGCCACGTGTCGGCACGCGGGCGCTTTGCGCACATGCGCAAGCGCGCAGGTGCGCAAAGCGCGCGCCACGTGTCGGCACGCGGGCGCTTTGCGCACTTGCGCTGCGCGCCGGAGAGGAAAAGAGGCTTTTAGCCTAAAAAGATTTCTCTGAAGAGAGATCAAAGAGGAGTTGGACTCCTGAGTGTTTTTTTCTTCTTTCTTGGGGGTTTAGTGAAAGATGTTCTTCTTCTTCCTCCTCTGTTGGCTGGATCTTGATGATCAAGAGATGTGAGATCTAAAAATCTCTCCTTTCTGAGATCTAATGGTAGATCCAAGTTCCCCTTTGTGGGTTTTGTGGTGAAAGACTTCTTAGTTTTTGAAAAGAAAGAGTAAAACTCTTGATTTAATTCAAAAGAAATTAGAAGGTTTAGAACCTTGGAGAAGGAGCAGGAGGCACAAAGAACCCTGATTTTTGGGGGAATGAAAAGTTGTTTTTATTCATCATCATGTTGCCTTATATAGGCTTACACATTTATATATAGCCCCTTGGGCTTTGCAAAAATGGCATTTTAGCTCATCCCATGGTTCATGTGCCATTTCTTTTTGCACATAAACCATGGGCTTACAAAATATTGGTTTTATGCCCATTTTGCATACATTCATGTATGAAAAAATTACATAAAAATTATTTATTACATGATTTCATTTTTGGCATGGGGAGGGTCGGCCGCTTCATGTTTCGGACTCGACCTGGGCATGGGCCCACTTGACCTGGGCTTGGGCCCACCTGGCTTAGGGTTGACCTTGACTTTGACTCGGTCAACCGGGGTGTAAATTTTTACCCCAACACTATGGTCATCTTATCTCTGTGACATGACTGGCAAGTTTCATAAGATGTAAATTCAAACAGATTTAAATATGCATCTAAATGTAACTTCAGCTAGTCGGGTCGCATTGATATGACCTAGTCTATAATACCTCAAGAAGGATCCGTTCATTTCTGAACTCTTCCTCTTGTGTGTGTTCTGTATTCTAAAAACTGTAGTTTGATTTAGAACGTCAATGCTTTTAGATAAGGTGCCTGAACCGATCAAATTTTGATATAGGAAATGTTAAAACATTATCCAACAATTTAAAATTATATCCTTTGTTTACTAATAAAGAGACTGATATGATTTTGTATATCAGGTTCGGTATCTAATAACATTCGTTCAGAATCAATGTACTGGAAATACAGGGTGACAGTGACCAACAGACTTGGCTGCAACACTTGTACCGTTTTCTGTCTCATGAAACTTATCACCCGTTCTCAGTTCTTTACCTATCTGTAGCCCATGTAACAGATTATACATGTGGGATCCTGATCCGGTATCACATACTCAGGACGTAAAGGATACTGAGAAATAGTTCTATGTAACGAACACACCCGAAGATGATGCATCAACATGCACTTTCTTCGTTTGGGCGGCACGGGAAATCTGGTATTTCCCAATTTCCTGCTCTGTCGTATAACAATAATAAGTTGGAGCGGGACCAACGTTCCCTAGCTCAGTATAACAAGCGGGTTAAGTCAATATATCAGTTTTATTATCTTGATTAAGGCATGATATGGTCACTACCAGGAGAGAGAGAGAGAGAAGAAAACACTCTGCGTGTGCTCTTGCAAGATCAGATTGGTTATTATTTTATCTAATCAGGATGGCTCCCACTGTTTTTATCAAATCTTCCTTCAAACCCTAAAAGGAAAGACTAGCCGGGATTAATTACACGCTACAAGTTCGCCAATCTTTCAGCCAAGCCAGTGTCGGTACTTTGAGGGAGGTGCCCCGTGCTTTCGCACGGACCTAATTAATGTAAACCTCGTTTTCCCAGAGGCGTAACCTCGTTAACACCTTTCTAGACACCTACTTGATCGGCTAATGGTAATGTGTAAAACTCTCCCAGGAGTAACTTTTACTCGCAGCGGGTATCGGGATCCAACTATCTCATAGAAGGTATGCAATCTCATTGCAAATTTCAACACTTGAAATTCCCGATAATTTTGCCCTTAACCTCCTATGACCTTGACAAAGGCCAACAAACCATAGGATGCTAGTCAAGTTCAACCTGTCATTTCCTGATTGAATTAAACCCACCCGCACGACCCTTGACAAAGGCCAACAAGGTCGCATGACTACCCTAACCCAATCTGCATCATATGCATAAGCAGATAAGCACCAGTCAGCTACCGCACACTACGCCTTGACAAAGGCCAACAAACGCAGCACGAATACTAACTACTACTTATCTGAAATGACGGAGGGCTACGACAGGTTTTTTTTGAAAACCTATTGCGTAATGAACTTGATATTGTTGTAGAATCAAATGATTTTAAAATGGAGTGTTTTTTAGGCTTTTCTAGTTTTGCTAAAGGGGTCACTCCCGGTGAAGGGATTGTCGGCCCTTTCCTCATCGAATAAGGTGCAGGATATATCATATATACCGCTGTGCAAAGCAAGAACTATAGAAGCAATCAAAAGACAAACCGAGGGGTGTAGCATCTGCCAGTTATTGCTAAAGGGGTCATTCCCGGTGAAGTGATCGTCGGCCCTTTCCTCATCGAATAAGGTGTAGGATATATCATATATACCGCTGTGCAAAGCAAGAACTGTAGCTACTTGTTTTATTTTTGAAATTCGATTCTACAACATCTTTAGGTTTATTTTACTTTCATTAATCATATTAATGATGTCCTATCATTTAAGTCACCTAATCATCACAGATAAATACGACGTACACTTATGCTATACGCATTCGCCTCAATGTCCCCTCGTGCACCGTTAGGTTAGGTAACTAACGGCAGAGCAGGGCAGGGCTAGCGCGGGTGTAAAAGATAAGTAACGCCTATATAATATATCATATATACTATATACAATATTTATCACAGAACATCACATGATCACATCACAGATATCGCAGCAGAAGAAACATATGAAATATTGGATATACTAGGACGTCCGTGTTTTCAATACGAGCCAGTATAAAACACGGATTCCACTGTCGCGATGAATAGCCAAACCCACACCCCTAGACCCCTACGAGAGCGGCAAGCAACCCTCCCAATTCTGGAGTTAGGAGACCCGGACTCGACTCCTCGAGTTGGTCTCCCACTGGACTCCAGAACCCGGTTACTTGTGCCCTCCTCCTTAGGTCTATCCTAGTGCGGAAAAGTAAATAATATACAAAAGGTGATATCTTCGGCAACCTGGAAGTGCCCCAATAAAAGAATATTACATACAAGTTTTTACATGAATGAAAATGAAAAACACTCATCTAACATAAAAAAAACCCGGCTATTCAAACACGACGATCCAATATAACATATCCAGCAACACATAACATCACATGTCATCAACGTAAGTAAACATGCGTATCCCAATCGTCGTTGACATATAGTAATGAAACCGGCGATATCACATATTACACTTATGGTCACAAAAAAGAAAGTGTAAAACTACAACAGTTGGAATCCGCAAAATTCATAGACATCGCATGCCTAATCAAATGAATTCCTTAGACATCGCATGCCTAACAATTATAAACCCCGTATTTCAGTCTCATTTATCGAAAACTCTTTTCAATATCTAGTCGGGCAATTCAACAAGATTCCCGGCATCCTGACCAAATACTGGTCGCAAACTTTAGTAGACGGCCGCACCCCCGATACCGTCGACGAAGTGCACTAAGGCGGAACACCGCTGCCGCGAGCACCCGAACGGATGCTTTCGGCGACGGAGTTCTCCTGCAGTCACTTGGTCGGGGCTATAGGGCGTGGCTGTCTATTAAGTTTACCAGGCGAGTATCCGCGTACGCTACGTGATTGCGACGGACTTTTGATCACATCAAAATTCCGTGGCAACCGATCAAGTGAGACTAAACTGCTATGTTTATAACATTCATATTAGTTATCTCATAACTACTTGTGGATTCCAAATATTGTATCACATTCCAGATAAATAAAAAATGTTAAACTTTCCGATCGAACATTCAAACACCCAAGTTTTCCCGAAACAGCTCAACTCATGAAATTGGTTTTAAGAACATTCACTTCATGCCACAGTACCAACGGTCCAGCCGTAGAAGGGTCAAGCCAATGCCTCAAATGTGGCACGCCGTACTGCCCCAAACCCTAAGGTTCAAAGAGCAGTTCAAGACGGTCACATAATCGAGTTAAGGTTTGTTGTCTTCTAGAGGGTCCATCGCGTTACTTGCACTACTTAGAACGTCTTTAAACTACGGAAAGATCCAACACTTGGAAATTTCCCGACAGGGAAAAAGTGGGTATTTATATCCGGTCGAACTTTTCAACATTTTCTAAAAATTACCCGGAAAAACCCATCGACAAAGTTAAACTTCCCGATCGAAACACCGAGTCCCCAATACAACCCAGAAAACTCAACTCTTGAGTAAAGATTAAAATTACCCAGAAAAATTAGGAGTCCAATAGAAACATTACTGTGCAAATTTTGGTCAACGAAGCAACAGTATGGCCGTGGAACCGCCGCGCCATGTGGGTTACGGCCGCGATTCCGCGGCCGTTTGATGGAATTAGGACCCCGTTTTGCACAGTAATACTTATAAAACCCTGCTTATTTTTCTGCATATTTTTAATTCACAAAAATCCCCGTTTTGAAAAATTGTACAGAGAAGGGTTTCGGGTTCGATCGGACTTCTAACATCGTCTACACATCGCTTGAAGCTCTAGCTAGGCTCTGATACCACTGTAGGGTTCCTAGGCATACTCAAGAGGTTCCACAAGGCATCAACCATACCAAATTAAAAATTTAGGTGCCGAGAAACCCTAAGATAGATCATTAACTAGAAATTAGGCAAAACAACAAGCTACTAAACTGCTTTAGTACTAAGTGAAAGGGGCTACAACCTTTTTAGATCCGGTCCTCCACTTCCTTAGCTCCGTGACGATGTCCCTTCACTGCGATCATCGGATCCCGGACTCTAGCGTCGGTTTCATCGGAGAAATGGGCGGGCTAGGTCGTCGACTTCGATGCCGAAGATGATCTACGTCGAGGCAACTCAAGATCAAGCTCCATCTTCACTTGGTCATAGAACTTGTGAAGATAACACACACTACTACATGGAAAGTGATAGAGGATGAAGAAATAGGAAGTGGGTTCACTTTGGATTTGGATTTCTCACTTGGAATCATCACTTGGAAAAATCTAGCAATGTTTTTCTTTCTTCATCAAGAAGAAGAAGAAGAAAGAAAAAATGAATTATTTCCAAAAGGAAAATCAAGTGATGGTTACCATAATGCAACCATGGGTGAGTTTAACTAGTGTAGAGACTAAACTAGGGTTTAGGTGAATGGTTAGGTTTAGGAAAGAAACAAAGTGGTCAAAGCTTCATGATGCTTCAAGAAAAAAACAAAGAAGCCACCATTTTATTTCTTGCCCAGAAAGAATTAAAGAAAATAAATAAACCAAATAAAATCCTAACCATTAACCTTAATATGGTTTAAATCAAACACACACCCAAGTTTGCATGTATCATCAAACATGATACAAAGCAGTGCACAAAACTATATCATATATACAATGTGCACATCAAGTGAGAAAATAATCTTAAGTGAACCAATACTAGTTAATGTAAAGTAATATATCAAATATATAATTATACATTAAATCATTAAATCAACACTTGATTTAACGATCCGGTCACATCGCATATGACCGACTAATATGCAATGTATCGACTTATCGAATCAATCCTCGATTCGATAACTAGGTTATATCGCATACAACCAATCGATACATTCATCGCGAGAATAGAATACGGTATCACATACACGCATTATTCTCGGTCCCGCACATATCTCATATGCGCTCCTATTTCATTTCGCTTGAGCCAGGAAACCTCTGTGTAGGACTCTAAACACTCATCAATACGCCGGCAGCAGGTGATGATCATATCAAACACCCACAAGCCGCAAGCTGTCTGCTAAACGTAATGGCCACCGGGGTATTGAGCGATCAGAAGATCAACGAGCAAGCCCGCTCACACTCCGATGAATCCAACCAGTAACACTTACCGTACAGTCCGGTCTCGTCGTCTGATATGTCGCATATCTTGCCTAGGGGTGGTAAACGTCAGACCCCAATAGCTCGATAAGTCGTGTCGTTATGAGGTCTATAACAGTTCGAGAAACTACTGGTAACACTTACCAGTAAATCTCTGCATTCCTGGCCAGGGATTTCCGGTTATAGCCATTCGAACACAGCACAACATCAACTCCCTATACCGAGAGAGACGAATCCCCACCTATCGCTCATTGCCTCCATGTGATTCGGGACTGTACCCAAAAACCACCGTTTTGCACGCCCTCTTGGACGTGTTAAGGTGGAAATCATAGCACAGTGGGAATCACACAAGACTCTATGACGATCTCGGGTTTACAGACTAACCTGTACCAGTGTCACCACAGAACTGCCATATGACGTAAGGTATAATACCATCTAGGAGTTCTCGGCGAGTCCGTCCAGTGTACCCAGTCTCCACTGAGCACCCGTATATCATCTCTGATGTCAAACACCAATGGATATGGGATCATCCATCGCCCATCTGTATGGGTCGAGAAGGTATACGCTAGTCTACTCTGGTATATTGATGCCACGTCTCGATACACCCACGACTAGGGACCTTGAAGGATGTACTTATGGACAACCATGTCCCGACTAGTATGATCCGCATCATAGTCCAGGTAGTCAAGTACACATCCTAAGGGCTTTACCAACATGTATTAGAGAGACAATCAGTGTACACGTTAAGGTAAAGTGCAACCAGATAGCATACTATCATGTCGAGCAAGAAAGTCCTCCCTATATATGTCCAAGCATCCACTACAATATACATCCTATGTATAGTAATGGCCTCTAGGGCATACATATAACTAACAAAGACCACTGCAGCCATCTCCAAATCGTGAGTGGGGTAGTTCTGTTCATGTTTGTTCAACTGCCGTGAAGCATACGTGATCACCCTGTCATGCTGCATCAATACGCACCCTAGCCCCACTCGTGAAGCGTCACAATAGACCACAAATCCGCCTGATCCTGAAGGCAAATATAACGCCGACGCCGTAGTCAAACAAGTCCGTAGCTGCTGAAAACTGTGCTCGCACTCCTCCGTCCAATCGAAAGGAACTCCCTTCCTGGTCAATCCGGTCAAAGGTGCAGCAATATGGGAGAAATCCTGAACGAATCGCCTGTAGTAGCCAGCCAGGCTTAGGAAACTGCGGATCTCAGTAACTGATGTCGATCTGGGCCACTGATGAACGGCCTCGATCTTCTTCGGGTCCACACATATGCCATCTCTCGTAATCACGTGGCCTAAGAAACCAACGCTGTCTAGCCAAAACGCACACTTGGAGAATTTCGCGAACAGCTGGTGCTCCCTCAAAGTCTGTAACGTAATCCGCAAGTGCTGCTCGTGCTCCTCTCGGCTCCGGGAATACACCAATATATCGTCAACAAACATGATGATGAACAAGTCGAGATACGGCCTGAATATATGGTTCATCAAATCATTGAATGCTGCTGGGGCGATGGTGAGTCCGAATGACATCACCAAAAACTCATAGTGGCCGTAGCGCGTGCGGAAAGCTGTCCTCGGTATATCCTCCTGTCAAACTCGTAGCTGATGGTATCCTGAACGCAAGTCGATCCTCGAGAAATATCCTGCCCCCTGAAGCTGGTCGAAAAAAATTATCGATACGTGGTAAGGGATACCTGTTCCGTACAGTAACTTTGTTCAGCTGGCAGTAGTCGATACACAAACGCAAACTGCCGTCTTTCTTCTTGACGAACAGGACAGGAGCACCCCATGGAGAAACGCTAGGTCGAATAAGCCCTTTATTTATTAAATCCTGCAACTGATCTTTCAGCTCTCTAAGCTCCACTTGGGCCATCCGATAAGGCGGTAAAGAAATAGGCCCCGAGCCGGGAATCAAGTAAATGCAGAACTCAACATCGCGCTCAGGTGGTAGCCCAGGCAGCTCATCAGGGAAAACATCAGGAAACTCATAAACAATCGGGACCCGGTCCAACGGAACTTCTGCAGCTCGAGTATAACAAATATATGCTATGAATCCCTGACATCCCTTCCGCAAGAGCTGACCAGCGCGAAAAGACGAAATCAAGGTGGGAAGGGTGACACTGCGGTCTCCCTGAATAACACGGACTGGCTCTCCCGGAAAGCTAAATCTGACTGCCTACACACGACAGTCCACAGAAGCGTAACAAGTGGCTAGCAAATCCATGCCCAGAAGCACATCAAAGTCCAACATATCGAGGAGAATCAAATCTACCAATGAATCCCTCTCCCCGATACGAGCGGAACACAAAACGAGCGACAAACGACTCGCCTACCGGAGTAATAACCACAAGCGGCTGATCTAACGGCGATGACTCACGGCCCAACATCGGTGCAAAGTGTATAAAGATATACGAATGTGTGGAACCTGGGTCGAATAATACCCGTGTGTCGAAAGAACATACTGGCAAGGTACCTATCACAACGGCGTTGGATGCCTGCGCATCCTGCGGTGTCAAAGCAAATACTCGGGCCTGCCCCCCACCAATAGCTAGCTGTCCTCGGCTTCGGCCTCGGCCTCCTCGTCCTCTCTGGATCGGACCGCCACGTCCACGGCCTCTGGGTGCATCAAACTGACGTGGAGCATCGCCTGGGATTGGAAGTAGAGCTCTCTGAGGAGGAGGTGGTGATGGTGGTAAAGTCACATATGGAACTTTCGCCGCACCCTGCCGTCTCACCGGACAATCTCTGATACGATGGTGCGGACTCCCGCACCCATAACATCCTGGCGATGCCTGCTGTCCCTGCAGATATGAACCATGTAACTGACCCCGCCTAACTCCTCTGCCGGCACCATCTCTCGTAAAGAATCTGGCACAATACCTCTGAGCTGGAACATCGGTACGAATCCTCTTCGGCCCAGAAACGGCCGAAGTCGCTGAAATGCGTGCCTCCATTAATAATGCCTTGTCCATAACAGCTGAATAAGTGTCGAAGTGCTGGGCGCCGATGGCAAGAAATAGCTGGGTGTCAAGTCCCTGCACAAACCTCTTCACTCTCTTTTCTTCAGTATCAACCAAATACGGAGCATATCTGGACAACTGTGTGAACTGGGCATCATACTCAGACACTATAATCCCGGGAGTCTTGATCAAAGCCTCAAAACTACGAGCTCTAGCGTCACGAACGCTCTATGGAAGGAAACGAGCTAGAAATACTGCCGTGAACTCGGCCCAAATCATAGGAGGTAGACCTGCAGCTCGACCTCTCACGACTGACTCCCACCGTGTCGGCGCAAGGCCCTCCAGACGGAAACTCATAAGCTATGCCCATCTATCGTCGGAACATCTGAGCAAACGGCAAATCCTGGATAATCTGTCAAGGAATGTCTGTGGATCCTCCGCCGCATCTGTGCCGGTGAAGACTGGAGGTCTCAGCCTCATGAAATCTTGTAGTGATACTGGAATAGCCACGGTAGTAGCAGTAGCGACTGTCTGGGCAGCAGGTACCATCATAGTCTGTGCTGCGGTAGGTACGTCCTCTGATCTCGGTGCACGACTGGCCTCTACTAAGGATCCCATCATCTGTCGTAACTCCTGCATACCTCCCATCATCTATCATAGTTCCTCCAAACCAGACTCTAGCCTATCCATGCGGCCTGGGAAATGCGGATCAGTCTTTCCCTGAGGCGTAGGTATACCACCCTGCTCGGTCCTCGTCTCGGACGAGCCTGCTCGGATCACATCTCGGGCGGCAGCCCTCTGCGCTCTCGTAGCCTTCGGCGGCATAGTGGCTGGTACAGGAAACAGGATAATAAGAACAGTGCAATAGAATCATAGGATATACGGAATTGAAGAAGGAATTTCAAGCAAGTATATCCTAAAGTCATCTAGACGGAGTAACGTATCGCAAGTATGCCGCGGACATACGCACGCTACGTTACCCAGCTTAAGTCACTTACTCCATCTACCAAGGGTCATCCTACACTCGGAAAGGTAAAACCTATCGCTTTGATACCAACTTTGTCATGACCCGCAGGGTACGGAACGTAACTGGCACTTAAGTTTCGAAACGTCTCAAGGCTGCCGTAAAATAAGTAAGCCAAAGCCCAGAAATCAAAACCCGATTAAGGAATAGAGTGAAGGAAAAACCAATTTATTGAAAGCGATTTAATCCATTAAGTCACATCAAGCTTTTTAAAAGCAACATCCCTTTTTCCAAAAATTCCGGCAGAGTCTCCTTTGTAAAACAGGCCCTCAAACGGGTACAAAACTGGAGTATAAAGAATAACATGAAATATGGCATCCCCAAGCGGTAGCTAGCTCTTCGCCCCAAGGCGGTCACAAATCCCACGCAATATAAAACAGCAATGTGCATAAATAAGCATGAGAAGTACAAGTAAACATAGCATGTCGACTCAAGTGAGCTTGACCCCAAAATACAGCATAAAAGTCCACAAATCTCACAATCTCGTCTCTAGGTCAATATACAACAATACAAATAACAGGTGCAGCTGATACAGTAGATGGAGTACTCTAGATACAATAAATATACAAGGTGGCACAAAATGATAACACAACCCACCTACGAGCAAAAGCCTCGAGTCCAGGCAAAAGAAGCTAATGCGCCCGCCGCTACTGTGCTGACGGAGCGGACCTGCAAAAAGGCTGTGACACAACGGGGGTGAGTTGCCAACTCGTGAGTAATAAATAACATCTATAGAGGCTATCGCAAGCATTCACGCAAGTATACTAGCATCTACAATATAGATAAGGCAGGATATACTAGCAGTTGTGTATGCAACATGAATGTGCTAGCAGGTATGTATGCAATATGAATCAACTCGTGAACTGAGTTTGTAGGTATAAGAATCATTATTTTCTTTTCGAAATCTATTTTGAAATATCAGCAAAACATCACTAGAATCATCAAGAATCCGTGTCCAGCATCGACACCTCAAAACTGTCACAATCTCATGTATCCATATCACAGTATCTCTGGCCTCAGCCGTCCGGCTGACCCATCTCAAATATCCATATCTCAACATCTCGTGGCCACGGTCGGTATCCGCTGGATATCCGCCGTGCCAAAAAGTCATCGGTTGGTAGTGCACCCCTGCCAGGCCCAACGCCATCATCTGCGACCTTCTCGCCCCGGGGTACCTTACCGGGCCCACTATGTACCCGAGACGGTTCATCCAACTCCTCGAAACGGGTCTCGAAAACCACAACAAACTCTTGGTGGACGACACTTACATCACTAGAAAACCGCAACTTTACATATTTTAAAAGTGGTAATAAGTTTAGAAATTCTTGTGGCTTTCCCCCGAAATCCAGAAATATCATAAATCTCAAGAAATCAGCATAAGTGCATATGTCAATGATAATGAATGCATATGGTATCAATAATCAAGTTGCAATGTATGATTAATAGATTAGGCATGAACAAATGATGCAATGAGGTACATGCACATGAATAGCAATCCTACAGTTTCATTTTAGGTATTTAAATGCAATGGCACAGGTTTAAGCATCAATTATAGTGAAAATGTTTCAGATTATAAGTTATCTAGTGTCGTGGCATGGCAATTACCAAAGCATGTGTGTACGCATGAATAGTGCTCGTGCTGCATATAAACACCCTGGCAATGGTGCAGGTGTCCTACAGAATGAGTTCGCATATGTATGTCAACATAAAGCATGAATGTAGCAAGATGTTATGCAAGCATTAATTCATAATTACTAATATCACTAGGAATCTTTTAAATTACTTAAACTATCGGGCGACTTGCGCATCCAAACGATTGTCCCCCGTAGATGTTACATCTACTCATCCGTAATCTCGCGCTAGGTGTGTCTGACCACCTGCTTTCCATTCTCCGCGGTGCTCGAAGTCCCCGACTGCGAACCTGGAATTTACAAAAGTAACATACATAAGAAAAATCCTGCAAAAACGTGATATATCGATCAAAAGAATAACTCGTGTGTGAAATAAAACGCGCGTGCACTCGAAATGTCACGACGTGCGTAACCTCACCAGAAACCAACCCGACACGCTGTGTCGCGCAGCGCACCACAGAACCACACAGATCACACACGTGTCGCACAAGTTTAAAAACATTGATATAGGGTTTAATGCTCCAGATTTTGACTCGAGTCAAAACAGACAAAGTTGCACATACCAAAAATCCTAGCTACCCAGCAGACACCTACAGACAAAACCCTAGCACCCAAGCACACCCTCTGGCCGCAATTTGCGTCCAGATCTATTAAATCTGCGGCCGAGAAGGGGAGAGGGGTCCCCGTGCTTTATGTGTGTGTGTCTGAAATGGTCACCATGCTACAGTATTCACAACTGTTTCCTGAATGGCCCGGGTCAAGAGCAGATCCCAGAAAGGCTAAAAAGTCTAATTAAAACGCCAAGTTAAACCAATTTGAAACAATCTGGTATTTTACTGAAATCTGGGATAAATCTTGGGTTAACTAGTTTTAACAGAACTTAGTAAGGCTACACTAACAATTAAAACCATCACTTTGCCAAATCTCACTCAAATCACCTAAAACTAGCACTAAACCACAAAATAACCACTAAACGAAACTAAATAATATCTAAGTTAAGAAAGCAAGGAATTAAGTTAAAAGATTATACCTCTAGAGATCCTAGGATGTAGGAAAAAGAGGAGAAGAAGAAGGAGAAGAAGGTGTTGCTGCTGCTGAAGTGCTGCTGCTACTGCTGAGCTGCTGCTGTTGTTGCTGGTGCAGCTGCTGCTGATGCTGATGCTGCTGCTGCTGCTGCTATTGTTGCTGTTTTTGTTGCTGTTGCTACTGCTGCCAAGGCTGCTGCTGTTGTGTGGTGTTGTGTGAGAGTGATAGGGAGACATATGAGTGAGAATGAGTGTGAGAGAAAATACCAAGTTTTTGGAAATAAAATGGAGTCAACCCCTCACCCTCTCTCCTCATTAAATACCAAGCATGCTCAAGCCATCATGGCCTCTCTTTCTCCCCCTAAACTAGTCAACCCCTAACCTAATTCAATTTAAAAAAACTAAAACCCTTAATTAAAAACAAATTAACATAACAAATGGGTTAGTCCACCATACTTATCTAAACATGGTTAAACCCTAGACATAACCTTAGTTAACATGCACAAGTGTGTGCAGTTCAGATAAAATTCTAATAAAATATTCATAAAACCAGATAAATTATTTAAAAACCGTTTTGGTAAACCTTTTACAAAAAACCCCATAATAAAACACAATTACCACTAATCACATTCTAAGGTGTTACATTTACGTATATGTATTTCAATACATATATTCTAGTATTATATTCTTTGTGTTATTCTATCTCATTGGGTATTCGTATTTCGGTATGAATGCAGATATATTTACAGTAGAATGCAATCCGTATTTTTTACCGGATAACATTCTAGAAGGTGCCACCTCATTTCTTGATTTGACCATTTACATAAAATGGTTAATGAGGTGGATATTTGGAAATGGAGGTATGGTGAGAACCATACTTGAAATAGTGGCCACAAATGAATTTTTAATTCATTTGTGTCCACTATTCAAGTATGGGAGGATTTTAAAATTGGAAAAATTGTTTTTACAAAACCTATCATGCTATTTTCTCTTTCCTAAGAGAGCTCATTTTTAGAAGCATGATAGTTTTTCTTCACTTGGATTTTCTTCTTGAACTCTTCCCTCACCATTTGCTTCACCTCCTCTAGATTTCCATGGATGCTATCACCTTCTTTGTTTTGAGATAGCTAACACTAAAGATACTATACACTATATCTTAGGCTCTCTAGGGTAGCATCCTAGAGACCCTAGTTGCTCCATGTGCATCGTGTTGAGGAGTTAGAGCCGGAGCTACATCCCTCGGGTGGATCATCGGAGATGAGGGAAGACCGGCAACCAAACTTCGTCAAAGAACCGCTAGGAGCTTGGAATGAAGACCGAAGGACTCAGATCAACTCGGTATAACGATTCTAACTCTTAGTTAGTTTGCTAGTTTATGGTTTAAGGTCGATCCGTAAATCGGGTGGCGGTAGCGCCGATTTAGAAAATTTTTGTTCCGTATTTTGGCCGCGTTTCGACGGCCGGGGCACTACCGGAACCCTTCAAAATCCATACTAGAGTTCAGGACTTCGATGATCGCAGCGAAGGGACGTCAACACGGAGATTTAGAAGTGAAGGACCGGATCTACAAAGGTTGTATTTTTGTTCACTTCTTTTTGTGATGATATATTACATGTTTTGTTACCCTAGTTTTCTAGCATGATTCTAGGTTAGATTGCTTAGCACCGCCTTGATTTTTTTTTGTTGTGGCATGTGTGATGCTTGCAAATCCTAGGTTAGGTGATAAGGAATCCCAACATGGTATCAGAGCCTAACTAGAAACTTAGACGATGTTAGATTAATACAGAAACGAAACAAATCCGTAAACACACAATTTCTGGAACCCAGCACATAATTCTCTCTGTTGTTTTTCAAAAGGTCTCTAAAAATTTTGCAAACAAGTGCAGAGTGATGTATGTGATACCCCTAGTGCACAGAACAAAAACGACACCTTTTGCTCGGTTTTCAACCGAGCACTCTCCCTAGAAAACTGAGGAGGCTGGCCCCTGGTGCTCCTCTGTGCATCATTTTTGTTTTGTGCTCTGGTGTGTGTATTTTGGGGTTTCAGATATTGTTTGCTTGGTTTAAATTTTCATGTGATGTAAATTTGGCTATAGGACCAAAACAGAGTGTTTCGTTGTCGTATAATTTAACATTGTGATGGTAACCTAGGCTATGTTTGATAGTTCGAACGAAATTCAAACATCACCCCCATGACCCCCTCTGAAATTTCCCAGTGTTGGAATTTTTCTAAGTTAATTACATTCAATGTTCGTGCAAGTAACTTTATAGACCCTCTAGAAGAACACATAAACCTTAACTCAATTCTATGCCTCCGGAACCACAGCTTGAACCCTAAGGTTTGCCGTAGTTCCGCGGTGTCATAGGTAAGGCGTTGGTTTAACCCTTCTACTGCTGGATCATAAGTACTGTGGCACGTTTTGGAAACTTTAACTTCGCTCAAGTGTTGAGCTCAATGGGAGTTATGGGGATTTGTTGATTCGATCGAAGCGTTTAACATAGTCTAGTATATTGTGATACGATAATAGGAATCCACAATGTTTGAATTTTATAAATCTTGTAATTTAGTCTCATTTGATCGGTTGCCACGGGATTTTGATGCGATGAAAAGTCCGTCGCAATCATGTTGTGAATGCGGATACTCTCCGGGTAACCTTATTAGATAGCCACGCCCCATAACCCCGACCAAGTGACTGTAGGAGAACTCCGTTGCCAAAAAGCATCCGTCTGGGTGCTCGCGGCCGCGATGTTCCGCCTAAGTGCACTTCGTCGTCAGTATCGGGGTGTGCGGCCGTCTACTAAAGTTTCCGACGAGCATTCGATCGGGATATCGGGAATCTTGTTAAATTGCCCGACTTGATATTGAAAAGTGTTTTCGAGATCGAGACTAAAATGCGGGGTTTATAATTGTTAGGCATGCGATGTCTAAGGAATTCATTTGTTAGGCATGAAATCCGCAATATAAGATATTAAGGGTTTATGATGTCTAAGGTGGTTGCGTATTCCAACTGTTGTAGTTTTCACTTTCTTTTCTGCGACCGTAAGTGTAATATGTGGTGTATAGCCGGTTTCGTTGCTATACGTCAGCGACAATTGGGATACGCATATTTACTTATGTTGATAACATGTGATGTTATATGTTGCTGTGATATGTTATATTGGATCGTCATGTTTGAATAGCCGGGGGGTTTTATGTGAGATGAGAGTTTTTTCTTTTTCATTCATGTAAGAACTTGTATATAATGTTCTTTTATTGGGGCACTTCCGGGTTGAGGAAGATGTCACCGTTGATGTATATTATTTACTTTTCCGCATTAGGATAGACCCAAGGAGGGGAGCACAAGTAACCGGGTTCTAGAGTCCAGTGGGAGACCATCTCGAGGCGTCGAGTCTGGGTCTCCTAACTCTAGAATTGGTAGGGTTGCTTGCCGCTCTCATAGGGGTCTAGCGGTGTGGGATTGGCTATTCATCACGACCGTGGAATCCGTGTTTTATACTGACTCAAAATAAAACACGGACATCCTAGTATATCCAATATTTCATATGTTGTTTTCTACTGCGTTATCTGTGATGTGATCATTTGATATGTTGAGATTGATACTGTATATAGTATATATGATATATTATATAGACATTGCTTATGTTTTACACCCGCGCTAGCCCTGCACCGCTTTTCCGTTAGTTACCTAACCTAACGGTGCATGACTGGACTTCGAGGCGAATGCGGATGGCTTAAGCGTACGTTGTATTTATCTGTGATGTTTAGGTAACTTAAATGATGGGACATTCATCAATGAGATTAATGAAAGAAAATAAACCTAAAGATGTTGTGGAATCGAATTTTCAAAAACTGTTAGCTCCAGCTATTGCTTTGCATAGCGGTATTCCTTGCAGAATATCCAGCACCTTATTAGATAAGGAAATAGCCGAGATCCCTTCACCGGGAGTGACCTCTTTAGCAATAACTGACAGATGCTACGACCCTCGGTTTTTCTTTTGATTGCTTTTCTAGTTCTTGCTTTGCATAGTGGTATTGTGAATATCCTGCACCTCATTCAACGAGAAAAGAGCCGAGATCCCTTCACTGGGAGTGACCTCTTAGCGAAACTAGCAAAAGCCTAAAAAACACTTCATTTAAAACCATTTGATTCTGCAACGATATCAAGTTCAAAGCATTAAAGGTTTTCTTAAAAAACATCCGCAACCCTCTGTCATTTTAGGAAGTAGAGTACTTAGTATTCGTGCTGCGTATGTTGATCATAGTCAAGGCACGGTGTACGGTAGCTAAGTGATGTCTTCCTACACTGCATATGATGCGATTAGTTAGGATAGTCATGTGATTATGTTGATTATAGTCAAGGTTCACGTGGGTGGATCTAATTAATCATGAAATGTCGGGTAGAACTTGACTAGTGCTTATGATATGTTGATCATAGTCAAGGTCATAAGTGCTAGGGGTAAAAACCATTATTGGGAGTTTCAAGTGTTGAAATTTGCAATGAGATTGCATACCTGATAGTTGGATCCTGATACCCACTGCGAGTAATTGTTACTCCTGGGAGAGTTTTGCATATTATAATTAGCTGATCAAGTAGGTGTCTAGAAAGGTGTCAACGGGGTTATGCCCCTGGGAAAACGAGGTTTATTTAATTAGGTCCGTGCGAAAGCACGGGGAACCGCCCTCAAAGTACCGACACTGGCCTGGCTGAAAGATTGGCGAACATGTCGAGTGTAATTAATCCCGGCTAGTCTTTCCTTTTAAGGTTTGCAGAAAGATTTGACAAAAATAGTGGGAGCCATCCCGATTAGATAAAATATACATAACCAATCTAATCTTGCAAGAGCGCACGCAGAGTATTTTCTTCTCTCTCTCTCCAGGTAGCGACCATGTCACGCCTTAATCAAAATAATAATATGGATGTATTGACCGGACCCGCTTGTTATACTGAGCTGGGGGATGTTGGTCCCGCTCCAGCTTATAATTGTTATAAGACCGAGCAGGAAATAGGGGAATACCATGATTCCCATGACGCCCAAACGAAGAAAATGCATGATGATGCATCTCCTTCGGGTGTGTTAATTACAAAGAACTGTTTCTCAGTATCCTCTACGTCCTGGGTATTTGATACCGGACCAGGATCGTAGATATGTAATCTGTTACATGGGCTACAGATAGGTAGAGAACTGAGAATGGGTGATATGTTTCAAGAGTTGGAAACGGTGCATTGTTGCATCCAAGGTGTTGATAGTTATCACCCTGTATTACTAAATATATATTGATAATGAACGAATGTTATTAGATACCGAACCTGATATACAACATCATATCAGTCTCTTTATTTATTAAAGAAGGATACAATTTTGTATGGTTGGATAATGTTTTGAACATTTCCTATATCAAGAGCTGATCGGTTTTAGGCACGTTATCTAAAAGCATATACGTTCTAAATCAAACCATAGTTTTTAACGTACAGAACACACACAAGAGGAAGAGTTCAGAAATGAATGAATCCTTCTTGAGGCCTTGTAGACTAGGTCATATCAATGCGACCCAACTAGCTAAGTTGCATTAAGATGCATATTTAAATCAGTTTGAGTTTACATCTTGTGAAACTTGCCAGTCATGTCGCAAAGATAAGATGACCATAGCTCCGTTTACTTGAAACAGAGAAAGGGTTGATAAACCCTTGGGACTGATACATGATGATGTATGTGGTCCCCTGTCTACAAATGCCAGGACTAGTTCTTTATACTTCCTTACATTCACTGATGATCTCTCAAGATTCGGATACATGTTACTGTTGAAACACATGTCTGAACCTTCTGAGAAATTCAAAGAATATAAGTCAGAAGTAGAGAACCAATACAGGTATAAGTATTATGTCCTTTGATGTGATCAGAGAAGAAAATACTTAGGCATAGAGATCGTGGACTATTCTAAAGGAGAATGAGATTCTCTCTCAGCATTACTCCTCCGTATACACCACAGCACAATGGTTTATCGGGGCGGAGCAATCGCACCCTATTAGATATAGTGCGCTCTATGATGAGTACTACTGAGTTACCTGTTTCCATTTGGCAGTTATGCACTTGTGAAGCTGCATACCTATTGAATAAGGATTCAATAGTTCCAGACGAACCTTAGCCTCTTCGCCGATCTAGTAGGGTTCCTCATCCGCCTGAGAGATACTTCGGTTTCTCAATGACGGTGGGAGCGAGGATTGCATCATGAGATGATGACCCAACTAGTTTCCAGCAGGCCATCAAGAGTGGGAACTCTGTAAGAATGGCTGGATGCTTAGCGATCTGAGATGGAATCCATGCACACAAACAAAGTATGGACTTTGTATGCTACGTCTCAAGGGTTAAATCTGTTGGATGTATATGCCGTAGATGCCAGTATGTATATGTATACATATGGATACTAGGGATATGTATATACAGAACAATCTTGCTCAGTTTTATAGTATATTATTTGACTTGTCTTTATCGGGATATGTGTATTTATTTGTATTGTTGTCATATCTGGTTTGCACATATTGATAAAGACTCGATACGGTAGTATACTATTGTGGTCTGTCTTTGTCTTAACTTGGCATATGTCATACTCATTATTACATATTGCGGTTACATGTTGATAAAGCCCCTAGGATCTTGCTTGACTACTTGCATTGTGATGGCGATCATACTTGTGGAAGCAGGGTAGTCCATAAGCACATCCTTAAATGGTCCCTAGTCACATGAGTATCGAGATTGGGCACTGATACTCCAGAGTAGACTGGTGTGTACGTTTCTACCCCCATCGGGGAATGTTTGATACCGCAGCCATTGGTCTGATGCACCTAAGATCGTATATAGGTGCTCACTGGGTGTGAGTACACTGGACGGACTCGCCGAGAACTTCCATGTGGTACTATACCTATCGTCATATGGAATTTCTCAGGTGACATGTATACAGGTTAGTCTTTAGACCCGAGATCGGCATTTATCTTGTGTGAGTTCCTACTGAACTTTGATCACTACCCTACCACGGCTCTACTGAGTCATGCAAACAGGTTTTGGTTAGGATCAGTCCGGAGCTACATGGAGGCAGTGAGCGATTGTCGGGGATTCGTCTCTCCCGCTATAGGGAGTCGATATCGCAATGTGATTCGATTGGTCTGGACCATAAGACCTTGGCCAAGGCACTTGGGATTTACTAATAGGTTGATCAGTAGTTTCCCGGATTGGTCCGGAGCCACATCAGCATGACTTATCAGGTTATTAGGGTCTGACGTTCACCATCCCCTAGACCCGGTATGCGATACTCTTTGACGAAGAGACCTGACTGTACGGATATTGTCACGGATAGGCTCAGTAGGAGATCCGAATGAGTTTGCTCATCGGCCTTCTTTTCGACAGGTACCTGGGTAGCCGTTACGTATAGCTAGTGCCGCTGACGTGCTTGTAGTTAAACCCACTGCCAGAGTACTGTCAAGTCTTTAGAGTCCTACACAGAGGGTTTCCCTGATTAGGTGAAAAGATGTAGTGGCCGTATTTGATACGTGCAGGATTCGATCGATTGATATACTTTGTACTCGGATTTTCGATCGGACAGTTTGTAATACTAGCCGACTCGGGATTGAGCCAGATTATTAAATCAGGTATTGATTTAATAATTTACATATATGTATCTCGATATATATATTATAGTATTACGTTCTTCGTGTTATTCTATCTCTTTGGGCGTTCGGATTTTTATCTAATTGCCGGTATGTATGTACAGTAGACGGAAATCCGTATTTATTACAGTTTTCCTTCTAGAAGGTGGCCACCACATTTTGGATTTTCCAATTATTTCATAAATGGAAATGAGGTGTAAAGTGAAAGGTAAGGGAGGAAAGGTAGTGACCATGCTTCAATAGTAGTCAAATGAATTTATAATTCATTTTGGAGTTACTTTTGAAGCATGGTTGCTAATTGTTTAATGAAAGAAATTATACATAAAACCTATGTGTGTATTTTCTCTTTCATGATATGCTTCATTATTTTTCTTGAGCTCTCTTTTTCTCTTGCTCTTCTCATTCCTCTCTAGCTTCCTCCACCTTTATCTTCTTCCTCTTCACTACCTTCTCATGTGTTGAGAATCAAGTGAAGAGGCAAGAAAGAGATATCTTTACACATAGAAACCCAAACTACATCCTAGACTACTTGGTTTAGCAAACCAAGTTTTCTAGTTGCTCCTTTTGTTACATAGTTAGGAGCTAGAGCCATGGATCATACTCCCCGGATGGATCATCAAGGACCAAGGAAGACCGGAGAACAAGCTCGATCCCGGAGAACCGACGGAGCAAGGAAAGAAGATCAAGCAAGTTCAAGATGGCTAGTAGGAGCTAAGGATGAAGAACGAAGACCGAAGGACTTGGTTCATTTGGTAAAAATTCCTTATCATAATAGATAGCTCTCCTATTGTAGCTAGTTAGTTTTATGGAATGATCCGGGTTTTAGAATTAAACTAGTGCCAAGTTTTATTCGCAAGAAAATTTTTGTTCTGCATTTGGCCACGGAAGTTGGCCGGGGCACTACGGCAACCCTTCATGGTATCAGAGCCACCCATAAAACCTATACTAGCTTGTTTAAACATGTTTTGAACAACGATCGACTGAAAATTTCAAAAACCGTATTTCAATTCATGTAGTTTCTGTCGTTTTTTAAAAGTGCTCGAAAATCAATTTTATGCTCTCAGAAAATCATGCAGGCTTTTTTAAGACGACAGAAAAAAAAATGGTCACGAGATCCCTCTAAACAACCGTGGATCCGCCGCAAAAACCCCCTATTGGCGTCGGTTCCGCGGCCGTTTTGGGGCCCACGTGAACAAAATTTCTTCTGGGCCTCTTATATTTGTAATTGTGGTTTTTGGAATAACTATTTTTTGGGCCTAGATTTGTTACAGTGTTGATTTAATACTTGGGGCCCACTTGGAAAGTTTAGTCGATCGTAATTTTAAAATACGTATTTTTTTTTACAGTACATTTACTTTTATCTGCGACCGGGAATGTCACTCAATCGGTAAAACTCGTCTAATTGCTATATGTTCCTTTAGACGGATTTTGCGAACGTGGCATTCGCGTTGATGTTGTGTTATTGTGCAGTGATGATGGTTGGATTGTCGTGGTGGATAGCATGTGGTGCAATGTTAGAAATACAGTTTATAATTCATTTGTACATTTGTTATTGCGGGGCGAGCGTCCGACATATGGACTGTCGTCTTTGCCGGGTTGTATATTATTTTGGGGCATGACTGGGTTGAGGTCGATGTCACCGCTTGTATATATTATT
The DNA here is from genome assembly GCA_030015575.1 of Agapanthus africanus. Classification (NCBI taxonomy): domain Eukaryota; kingdom Viridiplantae; phylum Streptophyta; class Magnoliopsida; order Asparagales; family Amaryllidaceae; genus Agapanthus; species Agapanthus africanus. The sequence continues at coordinate 288,933,968 of CM057349.1, forward strand.
TTCTTTTTCTGTATTAGGATTACCCCGCGGTGGAGTGCACGAATAGCCGGGTTCTAGAAGGCAACAAGCCCGCATCTCATGGCGCTGAGATGGAGGAGGTTTCATTCTAGAATTGGCGGGCTATTCGCCGCACTCGTAGGGGGTACAGGGTTTTCATTGCACAGGCTATCCACACGACCGGGAACGTGGCTCAAATGAAACCCGGGGCTCTAAGATTATCCACCATTCTGTATTGTTATCTGTGATGTTGTTTATTATCGTGCCTGGGACGAATGTTATATATACATATATATATACTAGTAGATGTTGTATATGTTTTCCACCCGTGCTAGTCCAGCCCCCGCTCTGTCGTTAGTTAAGTAACCTAACGGGTGATGACGGGGCCCCGTGGTGAATGCGGATGGCATATACGTACATTTTATTTTTGTTCTTTTCTGGTGTGATAGGTTACAAATTGATGGGACCGCATTAATTTTGATTAATGCAAGATAATAAACCTAAAAGATGTTGTTGGAACCAAGCTTTTAAAACTGACATTACAGACGTTCCCTTTTGCTTTGCACAGTGATATTCAGTTTGTAATATCCAGCATCTCATTCGACGAGGCAAGGGCCGAGATTCCTTCACCGGGAGTGACCCCTTGAGTAAAAGTTTGCGTCAGGGTTATAACTTCACTATAGTCGATTATTTTTGCTTTGCATCGTGGTATTCAGTTTGGAATATCCCGCACCTCATTCGACGAGGAAAGAGCCGAGATCCTTTCACAGGGAGTGACCTCTTTAGCAAGGGTTTTCGCCACTATATATTTACAAAACTACTCAGGTTCCTTCATTGATATCAAGTTCATTACGTTAACGGGTTTTTCGCCAAAAACCCAGCCGTAGCTCTCCGTCATTTCAGATAAAAAGCAGCTAGTATTCATGCTATGTACGTTGGTCTCTATCAAGGCATAGTGTATGGTAGCTGAGTGTTGCTTATCTGTTGCATCTTAGGATGCGATTAACTAGGACAGTCGCATAGCCACTTTGGTCTCTATCAAGGGCTTATGCGGGTGGGACTTGTTAGTTGTATGTATGCTCTAGAGGCCAGTATTGTACAGATGATGTATATTATATTGGATGCTTGGACATATATAGAGAGGACTTTCTTGCTCGATATGATAGTATGCTATCTGGTTGCTCTTTATCTTAACATGTATACTTGTCTCTTTATACTGTCTTATAGCTACATGTTGGTAAAGCCCTTAGGATGTGTACTTGACTACCTGGACTATGATGCGAATCATACTAGTGTGGACATGGTAGTCCATAAGTACATCCTTCAAGGTCCCTAGTCGTGGGTGTATTGAGACGAGGCATCGATATACCAGAGTAGACTAGCGTATACGCTTCTCGACCTATGAGATGGGCGATGGATGATCCCATATCCATTGGTGTTTGACTTCAGAGATGGTATACGGGTGCTCAGTGGAGACTGGGTACACTGGACGGACTCGCCGAAAACTCCCAGATGGTATTATACCTCACGTCAGATGGCAGTTCTCTGGTGACACTTGTGCAGGTTAGTCTGTAGACCCGAGATCGTCATAGAGTCTTGTGTGATTCCCACTGTGCTTTGATTTCCCCCTTACCACGTCCATGAGGGCGTGCAAAACGGTGGTTATTAGGTACAGTCCCGAGTCACATGGAGGCAATGAGCAATAGGAGGGGTTTCGTCTCTCCCGGTATTGGGGGTTGATGTTGCGCTGTGCTCGACTGGCCATAACAGGGAAGTCCCTGGCCAGGGCTGATTTAGAGATTTACTGGTAAGTGTTACCAGTAGTTTCTCGACCCGTTATGAGCCTCACATCGGCGCGACTTATCGGTTATTGGGGTCTGACGTTTACCACCCATAGACTTGATATGCGACATATCAAACGAGGAGACCGGACTATACGGGAAGTGTTACCGGCAGTCTTTTACAGGAGTTGGAGCGGTCTTGCTTGCTGATCTTCTGATGGCTCAATACCCAGGTAGTCGTTACGTCCAGCTAGTACCGCTGACGGCTTGTGGGTGTGTGATGTGATCATCACCTACTGCCGGCGTATTGACGAGTCTTTAGAGTCCTACACAGCGGTTTTACTTGCTCAGGCAAAACGAAATAGGAGCACGTATGTGATATGTGCGAGACTGAGAATAAATGCGTGTATGTGATACCGTATTCTATTCTCGCGACTTTTGTATCGGTCGGTTATATATGATATGACCGGGTTATCGAATCAAGTGTTGATTCGATAAGTCGATACAATGGATGTTAGCCGGTTATATGAGATATGACCGGATTATTAAGTCAAGTGTTGATTTAATAATTAAGTGTATAATTGTATATTAGATATACTAATTTACATTTGCTAACACTTGTTCACTTTAGGGTTTTTCTCATATGCACACTTGAATATATATATGTGTGATATATATATTAAAAGTGTTTTCTTTTGTATCATGGTTGATGATACACTAAACATGTGTGTATGAGACATACACCATCCTATTTGTTATGATTGGGTTTAATGTTTAAAAGTAATTACAAAATTAGTGGAAAATTAGAAAATGCATGAAGCTTGTGGAAGCTTGTGGATGCATTGACTAAAGTCCACGAAGTTTGTTTTTACTTTGGACTTTAACCAAACCATCACACTTAGTTATGGTAAAGTCTCTACATGAGTTAGTATATGATACTCACTCACCATGATTAGCCTTCACACTTGATCATTATCCTCATTCTTTTCTTTTGTTCATCTTCTTCATTGACCAAAAGAAAAGGCTTGCTAGGGTTTTGAAAAAAGAGTGAAACTTTGTGAGAAATAAAATTCTAAAGAGAACCCACTTCCTATTTCTCCATCCTCTACTAGACTAGCACTTTAGTTTAGGGTGTTTGCTTCACTAATTCTCAAGTTAGTGAAGTAGAAGCTTGAGTTGGCATCCCCTCGACGTAGATCATCTTCGGCCTCGAAGACTTCAAGCAAGCACGCGTCTTTCGCCTCGTGAAGCCATGCAAGGGTCCGGGAGAACCACGATCGCAGTGAAGGGACTTCAACAAGGTGCAAAAAAAGTGAAGGACCAATCTACAAAGGTTGTATTTCGTATTCCCTTTAGAGTAAAGTTGTTCACTTGCCATTTGTTTCGCCTAAACTCTAGTATACGATCTTGCTTAGGGTTGTTCGGCACATAAAAATTTAATTTTGGCATGGTCGATGCCTTGTAGAGCCTTATTAGTGTGCCTAGTACCTTACAGTGGTATCAGAGCCTAGCTAAAGCATTAGGCGATGTGTTAACGAAGTTAAAACCCCGATCGAACCCGATAACGTCAAAGTTAACCCCCTCTCTGTAAATTTTTTCAAAACTGGGATTTTTCTGAATTAAAAATACCTAACAAATTCAGCAGGGGTTTCTAAGCATTAATTTGCAAAACGAGCAACTGAATCGTACGGACCACCGCGGTTCCGCGGCAAATCCCTGCTTGTGCCGCAGAACCGTGGCAGTACAGTGACATTGGGATTTGTTTTTTTTACAGTAATGTTCAATTCTGTTGTTGGATTTTTATAGGTATTTTAAATTTGACTCAAGTGTTGAGTATTCAGGGGTTTATTTTGTAATCGTCGATTCGATCGGGAATTTTAAATTCGTTATTGTTTTTCGGATAATTTAGAAGGTATTAAAATGTTCGAACGGATATCATTAACTCAATTTTTCCCGGCACGAAAAATTTTCAAGTGTTGAATTTTTGCCGAGTTTAAATCTTTCGGAAAAACGTGCAAAGAATGCGATGGGCTCTCTAGAAGACAACAAGCCTTAACTCGATTATGTGCCCGTCTTGAACTGCCTTTTGAACCATAGGGATTAGGGCAGTACGGCGTGCCACATGTGAGGCGTTGGCTTGACCCTTCTACGACTGGACGTTGTTACTGTGACGAATTCTGGAATTTTTGAACTCCGCTCAAGTGTTGAGCTATTATGGAAATCTTGGATATTTGATTATTCGATCGGAAAGTTTAATACAATCTATTTATCTGGAATGTGATAAAATATGTGGAATTCATACAGTTAGGCATGAAATGCGAAATATGTGATATTTCGGATTTACGATGTCTAAAGAGATTGTGGATTCCAAATGTTGTAGTTTTACACTTTCTTTTCTGCGACCGTAAGTGTAATATGTGATATCGCCGGTTTCGTTGATATATGTCAACGACAATTGGGATGCGCAAATTTACTTACGTTGATGACAGTTGATGTTCTGTGTTGCTGGATATGTTATATTGGATCGTCCCGTTCTGAATAGCCGGAGGTTTTTATGTGAGATGAGAGTTTTTATTTTCATTCATGTAAAATTAAATGTATGTAATATTCTTTTATTGGGGCACTTCCAGGATGAGGTTGATGTCACCATTTGTATATTATTTACTTTTCCGCACTAGGATAGACCTAAGGAGGAGAGCATAAGTAACCGGGTTCTAGAGTCCAGTGGGAGACCAACTCGAGTAGTCGAGTCCGGGTCTCCTAACTCTAGAATTGGTAGGGTTGCTTGCCGCTCTCGTAGGGGTCTAGGGGTGTGGGTTTGGCTATTCGTCGCGACCGTAGAATCCATGTTTTATAGAGGCTCAAAATAAAACACGGACGTCCTAGTATATCCAATGTTTCATATGTTTCTTCTGCTGCGATATCTGTGATGTGATCATTTGATGTGCTGTGATAAATACTGTATATAGTATATATGGTATATTATATAGACATTACTTATGTTTTACACCCTCGCTAGCCCTGTCCTACTCTGTCGTCAGTTACCTAACCTAACGGTGCACGAGGGGACATCGAGGCGAATGCGGATGGCATAAGTATACGTCGTATATATCTATGATGTTTAGGTGACTTAAATGATGGGACTTCATTAATGCGATTAATGAAAGAAAAGAAACCTAAAAGGTGTTGTAGAATCAAATTTTCAAATAAAAGGGTAGTTACAATTTTGCTTTGCATAGCGGTATATATGATATACCCTGCACCTTATTCGATGAGGAAAGAGCCGAGATCCCTTCACCGGAAGTGACCTCTTTAGCAAAACTGGCAGATGCTACAACACTCGGTTTGACTTTTGATTGCTTTTGGAGTTTTGCTTTGCATAGTGATATATATGATATGTCCTGCACCTTATTCGATGAGGAAAGAGCCGAGATCCCTTCACCGTGAGTGACCTCTTTAGAAAAACTAATAAAAACCTCAAAATCACTCCATTTCAAAATTTCACTTGATTCTACAACGATATCAAGTTCATTACTCAATAGGTTTTCAGAAAAACCTGTCATAGCCCTCTGTCATTTCAGATAAGTTGTATATAGTATTCGTGCTGCATTTGTTGGCTTTCATCAAGGTGTAGTGTGCGGTAGCTATATGCTGCTTATCTGCTGCATATGATGCGATTGGATTAGGGTAGTCGTACGGCTTTGTTGGCTTTCGTCAAGGGTCGTGCGGGTGGGTTTAGTTCAATCAAGAAATGTACGGGTTGAACTTGACTAGCGGGCTATGGTTTGTTGGCTTTCGTCAAGGTCATAGCACGTTAGGGGCAAAATATTATCGGGAATTTCAAGTGTTGAAATTTGAAATGAGATTGCATACCTTCTATGAGATAGTTGGATCCCGATACCCACTGCGAGTAATTGTTACTCCTGGGAGAGTTTTACACAGGACAATTAGCCGATCAAATAGGTGTCTAGAAAGGTGTCAACGGGGTTACGCCTCTGGGAAAACGAGGTTTACTTTAATTAGGTCCGTGCGAAAGCACGGGGAACCTCCCTCAAAGTACCGACACTGGCCTGGCTGAAAGATTGGCGAAGTTGTAGGGTGTAATTAATCCCGGCTAGTCTTTCCTTTTATGGTTTGAAGGAAGATTTGATAAAAACAGAGGGAGCCATCCTGATTAGATAAAATAATAACCAATCTGATCTTGCAAGAGCATACGCTAAAGTGTTTTCTTCTCTCTCTCTCCAGGTAGCGACCATATCTTGCCTTAATCAAGATAATAATATGGATGTATTGACCGAACCCGCATGTTACACTGTGCTGGGGAACGTTAGTTCCATTCTTTCTTATAAGAGTTATAGGACTGAATAGGATATAAGGGAATACCAGGATTCCTATGCCACCCGTGTGCAGAAAGTACATGTTGATGCATTTTCTTCTGGTGTGTTCGTTACGGAGAACTGTTTCTCCATTTGCTCTACGTCCTGGGTATTAGATACCGGGTCAGGATCCCATATATGTAATCAGTTACATGGGCTTAGAAAAGGTAGAAAACTTGTATAAGGTGATAAAGGCATAAGGGTTGGAAATGGTGCAATTGTTGCAGCTAAAACCGTCGGGGAATATCACCTTGTATTGCCAACTGGTAATACATTCGTTCTGAACGAATGCTATTACATGCCGAACCTGATATGCAACATTATATCGGTTTCTTTACTAAGTAAAGAGGGATATAATTTTGTATTACAGGATAATGTTATGAACATTTTCTTTAACCAAAAGTTGGTTGGATCAGGCACGTTGTGCAATAGCATTTATATTCTAAATCAATCAACAGTTCTGAGCATAACAAAGACACACAAGAGGAAGAGTTCAGAACTGAACGAATCCTTCTTATAGGATTGTAGACTCGGTCATATAAATGCGACACGGCTAGCTAAGTTGTATAAGGATGGATACTTGAAACCATTCGAATTTTCATCTTATGACACTTGCCAGTCATGTCTCAAAGGAAAGATGACCAAAACACCGTTTACGGGACACGGAGAAAGAGTTACCGAACTCTTGGGACTGATACATAGTGAAGTATGCGGTCCCATGTCTACACATTCCAGGGATGGTTCTTCATACTTCATTACATTCATTGACGATATCTCAACATACGGATATGTTTTCTTGATAAGACACAAGTCTTATGCTTTTGAGAAATTTAGAGAATATAAACAAGAAGTCGAGAACCAAACCGGAAAAAGTATTAAAATACTTCGATCTGATTGAGGAGGTGAATACTTGAGCAATGAATTCCTGGACTTCCTAAAAGAGAATGGGATTCTCTCTCAGCTGACTCCTCCATATACACCACAGCACAACGGTGTATCAGAACGGAGGAACCACACCCTATTAGATATGGTGCGCTCTATGATGAGCACAGCTGAGTTACCTATTTCCTTCTTGGGGTATGCGCTAGAAACAACCATACATCTATTGAATATGGCCCCCACCAAATCTGTGCCTACCACTCTGTAACCCTTCGAAAATCATTTAGGCAGTTTTTCGGTAATCGGCTAATTTTTCGGCTTTTTCCGTAAAAAGTCAAAATATGTATTTTTCATTGTAGACCTAATTATACAAAATTTAGATAAGATATTACTATAATTTTGTCACTAAAATGTTGCTTAAAATTTTCTAGTTAAATAAAAAAAAATTCGTAATTAATTAATTTTTTTTTTATTTTAAGCTTTTAAAAATACATTAAATTAGTGATAAATACAAATTTAATTAGCTAAATTTCATAATTAGGAATCTTTATAAACTAAAATAGAGTGTTAATAAATTGTATCATAACTTTATAAGATTTTAGTTTTAGGGTTTGAAATTTATGAAAAAAATGATGTAAAATGGGGTTTTTTTGTAAAAAGTTGATGTGAAAAGCATTAAATGAGAACATAAAGGGTTTTTTGACCTAGAAACTTCTACAAAAAACCCACCAAACCCTCTCCCTTGCTGCTGGCCGAGCTCAACCTGCACTAATCCCCTCATTTCTCACTTCTTTCTTGCTTCATTTTCTTGTTAAAATTCATTAAAAATTCATAAATTTCCATCTCAAATTCAAAACAAAACCCTAATCCACTCTCTCCTCAAGCCAAATTAGTTCAAAACTTGAAGAAAGGAGACTTCTTTGGTGGTTTGTGCAAGCTAGGGTTCAAGCTTGTGAGGTGAAGATTCTAATCTTTTTGTTAACTTGTAGTTTAAATGTGCTAAAATTGAATTTTGAAGTATTAATTTAGTTGTAATTACTTGTTCATGAAAATCAAGAGAGCGATTTGATTTCAAATTAGGGTTTGTAGCATGGTTGATGGAGTTAAGTTAGGGTTTGGTTATCTAATTAGTTAGAGTGGTGAATTGTGCAATGTTACGCTCGCTAGATCGATAAAATTGCGACATTTGCATCGAATCGGTATGAAGTTGCTTACTAGATTTTTATTAAAATTAGGATGTGATCTAATTGCGTTATATTAGCGATATAATTAGCTTCATATACGACTATTAGAGTGCGTGAATGCAGGGTTTTGTCTAGCCGGGTTTTAGTTTTGTCGATTGCCCCGAAATAACGATTCTGGTTAAGATTTAGCGATTTTCATGTGTTTTTCCGCGCATCGAGTGCACGTTATGTTTAATTCGAGAGCGTCGATATTTTTATATTGTGACTTGCATCGTTTTAGGATATGTAATCTTATGCTTGGTGTTGTGCAAATATAGGATCGGTCGGGGAAACATCAGACACGGCGCGTAAAGGCAAGGCGGTGGTCGGATCGGATTAGCGAGGCTTTCAGGTGAGTAGATGTATTCATCTATGGGGGAATCGTCTGGATGGCGCGAGGCGCCCCTAGTTAGGATTTCCTTATTTCTTGCAAGACTTGTATTGCTAGATAGCTTACGCCTTTATTTACATTGCATACCCTCACAGCTAACCGTATACTAGATTGCATGGACATTCATATAACATTCATATACACATATGCGATATCACTTCGTAGGACACGGACACCATTACCATTGGCATCTGTTGCACACGCACTATTCATTTGACACACACGCCTTTGGTAACTGCCATGCCACGTGCACCATAAAACCTGTTTAGTTTAGTATCGCCACTTGCATCATACATGGTATATGAAATTGCATAGCATGTATATACCTCGCATCATCATCATACTTACATAGATTTTTAGCCACAATTCACATCGCATACCTTGTTATCATAAAGATTTATCATATATAACATATGGACATTATGATTTTTCTTGAGGATTTCAGTATTGCTGCGATTTCTGGATTTTTGGGGAAAACCGCAAGAATTTAACAAAAGCTTATATTTATAAATTTTTTAAAACAAAGTTGCGGTTTTCTCGTGATGTATGTGTCGTCCACCACGAGTTTTCATGTTTTCTGTTGGATTTCGAGACCCTATTCGAGGAGTGGATGAACCGTCTCGGGTACATGGTGGGCCCGGTATGGTACCCCGGGGCAAGAAGATCGAGTTGTAGACGATGAGCCTGGCAGGGGAAGACTACCTACCTGTGATGTCTGGCGCGGCGGATATCCGGAGGATACCGACCGTTGTCGTGAGATTTGATGATATGGGCCGATCCGGACTGATGGAGCCCGATATTTGAGACATTGATACAGTGAGATATTGAGACAGATATGATTTCATATTTGGTGTCGATGCTTGACACGGGTTTTCAGATGATTTCTTGATGGTACTTAGCTATTATACAGATATTCATTTTCTAAAGTTAAGAATGCAGTACCCTTAGCATTTAAAACACTTAAAGAATTAGTAATGACATTGCATACATGTGCATGCATACTAGAGATATTAAATCACATATGGACATACATGTGGTGACGCATTGCATGAATTCTTACGATTGCCTTACTAGATGTTATATTCTACCCACGAGCTGGCAACTCACCCCCGTTGTGCCACAGTGTCTTGCAGGTCGGACTCATCAGTCTTGTAGCGGCGGCTATCTTATCATCAGCTCCTTTTGCTCAGACTCGCGACATCGCCCGTAGGTGGGTTGCGAGCACACTTTGTTTCTTTTTGCTCTATCATTGTATCTAGTATTCTCCATATACCACTTTATATTGTATATGCGACCTAGTGATGAGACTGAGAGATTTGTATATTTGTGGTTTCTTTTGGTTCGAGCTCACTTGAGCCGACGTGTGTTTTCTGATATTTTGCATTTCTTTTACGCTCTTTTCTTGATATTACTTATATATTGCGTGTGGTTGTGATCCGTCTTGGGCGAAGAGCTAGCTCCCGCTTGGGGATGCCATTTTATGATTACAGGTTATATATATCTTGTTGTACCCATTTTGGGGGATAGAAAATACAGGGGAGACTCTGCCGAAATTTTCGGGAATTTTTATTTTTTTTTAAATGGATTCTATGCAACTTAATTGATTTAAAAACCGTTTTCATTAAAGGTTTTCCTTCACTCTCTTTTGATTTTGGTTTAGATTTTCTGGTCTTTGACTGACTTAGGTTACGGTACGCCTTTAGACGTCTCGTAATCTGAGTGCCAGTCACGTTCCGTACCTTTGGGTCGTGACAAAGTTGGTATCAGAGCGTAGGTTCTACCTTTCTTAGTGTAGGACGACCTTGGTAGATGGAGTAGGTGACTTAAGCAGAGTGGCGTAGCGTGGGTATGATCCGCGGCATACTTACGATACGGTACTCCGCCTAAGTGACCTTAGGACATAATTGCTTGTATTTCCTTTCTTGATTCCTTGCATTCCCTGATTCAATTGCAATGTTCTTATCAGTCCTGTTTCTTATTCAAGCTTCGATGCCGCCAAAGACTACGAGAGCTCAGCGGGCTGCCGCTAGGGATGAGATTCGAGCGGGCTCGTCTGAGGCGAGGATCGAGCGGGAGGATACGCCTACCCCTCAGAGTCATACTGATCCGCCTTATCCTGACCGTATTTCCAGACTAGAGGCCGGCATGCAAGAGTTGCGACAGATGATGGGATCTTTAGTTGAGTCTAGCCGGGCACAGAGATCCGAGGACGTTCCTTCCACCGCACAGACCACGATTGTACCTGCTGCACAGATGGTCGCTCCTGCTACTACGGAGACTATCCCTGTTTCATTACAGGAGTTCATGAGATTGAGACCTCCAGCTTTTACCGGTACAGATGCGACAGAGGACCCACAGGCATTTCTTGATAGGATGGCTCGGATTTGCCGTTCGTTGAGGTGTTCTGATGATAGATTGGTGGAGTTTGCGAGTTTTCGTCTGGAGGGTCTTGCCCAGAGATGGTACAATTCAGTAGAGAGAGGCCGAGCTGCAGGTCTGCCTTCTATGACCGGAGATGAGTTTACATCTGCATTTCTTACCCGTTTTCCTCCGGAGAGTGTCCGAGATGCTCGAGCCCGTAGTTTTGAGCCTTTGCGCAAGTCTCCTGGGATGACGGTGTCGGAGTATGATATACAGTTTACCCAGTTGTCTCGATATGCTCCGTACCTAGTAGACACAGAAGAGAAGAGAATAAAGAGGTTTGTGTGAGGGCTTGATATACAGCTATTCCTTGCCATCGGCACCCAGCACTTTGATACATACGCAGCCGCGATGGATGCAGCCTTACTTTTGGAGGAGCGTATTTCTGAGACTCCGGTCGTTTCTGGGTCGAAGAGGATCCGTACTAATACGCCAGCTCAGCGGCAGATGGGCAGACATCGTGATAGATTATTTCCGGGAGATGGTGGAGGCAGAGGATTGAGACGAGGTCAGTTATTTGGTTCATATCCACAGACCCAGCAGTCGTCTCCAGGATGTTTTCGGTGCGGGAGTCAGTACCACCGTATCAGAGACTGTACCATGGGACGTCAGGGTGCGGCGACAGTCCCGGATGTGACCTTACCACCCTCACCACCTCCTCAGAGAGCTCTACTTCCTACTCCTGATGATGCTCCACGCCAGCCAGATGCTTCTAGAGGCCGTGGACGGTCCGGTTCAGAGAGGACGAGGCGACAGAGGCAGAGGCAAAGGCCGAGGTAGAGGCAGAGGACAGCCAGCTATTAGTGGTGGACAGGCCCGAGTGTTCGCGTTGACTCCTCAGGATGCACAGGAATCCAATGCCGTCGTGACAGGTACTCTGCCAGTATGTTCCTTTGATGCACGGGTATTATTTGATCCAGGCTCCATACATTCCTATGTATCCATGTACTTTGCACCGAGGTTGGGCCGAGAGTCTTCTCCGTTAGATCATCCGCTTGTCGTTATTACACCGGTAGGCGAGTCTTTTGTTGCCCGTTTTGTGTACCGATCGTGTTCCGTTCGTATCGGGGAGAGAGATTCTTCAGTTGATTTGATTCTCCTCGATATGCTAGACTTTGACGTTCTTCTTTGTATGGACTGGCTAGCCACCTGTTATGCATCCGTGGACTGCCGTGAGAAAGCAGTCAGATTCAGTTTTCCTGGTGAGCCGGTTCTTGTTATTCAGGGAGATCGTAGCGCTACCCTTCCCAGCTTGATTTCTTCTCTGCGCGCTGGTCAGCTCTTGAGGAAAGGGTGTCAGGGATTCTTAGCCTATGTTTGTGATACTAGCTCCACAGAGGTTCCGTTGGACCAGGTCCCTGTTGTGAGAGAGTTTCCTGATGTATTCCCTGACGAGCTGCCTGGTCTGCCACCAGAGCGCGAGATTGAGTTCTGTATTGACTTGATCCCCGGCACGGGGCCTATCTCTATACCGCCTTATCGGATGGCCCCGGCAGAGCTGAGAGAGCTAAAGGATCAGTTACAGGACTTGCTGGACAAAGGGCTTATCCGACCGAGTGTGTCACCTTGAGGTGCTACCGTCTTGTTTGTTAAAAAGAAGGACGGAAGTATGCGTTTATGCATTGATTATCGTCAGCTGAACCGGGTTACTGTGTGGAACAGATATCCCCTACCCCGCATTGATGACTTATTCGATCAGCTCCAGGGTGCAGGGTTTTTCTCGAATGTTGATTTACGGTCAGGTTATCACCAGTTGCGGGTTCGGAAGGAGGATATTCCGAAGACCGCTTTCCGTACTCGATATGGTCATTATGAGTTCTTGGTGATGTCGTTCGGGCTCACCAATGCCCCAGCAACATTTATGGATTTAATGAACCGTGTATTCAGGCCGTATCTCGATCAGTTCATTATTGTGTTCATTGACGACATCTTGGTTTATTCTCGGAGCCGGGAGGAGCATGAGCAGCACTTACGTATCACATTGCAGACTTTGAGGGAGCATCAGTTGTTCGCCAAATTTTCCAAGTGCGCATTCTGGCTAGACAGTGTCGACTTCTTGGGTCATGTGGTGACGAGAGACGGTATTTGTGTGGACCCGAAGAAGATCGAGGCAGTTCAGCGTTGGCCTAGACCAGTATCAGTTACAGAGGTTCGCAGTTTTCTAGGTCTGGCCGGCTATTATCGACGTTTTGTCCAGGATTTCTCCTGCATTGCTGCACCGTTGACCGGGTTGACCCGGAAGAGGGTTCCTTTTGATTGGACCCAGGCATGTGAGGATAGTTTCCAGCAGTTGAAGACTCGTCTGACTACTGCACCAGTGTTAGCATTGCCTTCAGGATCAGGCGGGTTTGTGGTATAATGTGATGCTTCTCGAGTGGGGCTGGGCTGTGTATTGATGCAGCATGACAGAGTTATCGCGTATGCTTCTCGGCAGTTGAGGAAACACGAACAGAACTACCCTACCCATGATTTAGAGATGGCTGTAGTAGTATTTGCACTTAAGATCTGGAGACATTACCTATACGGTGAGTCGTGCCAGATATTCACTGACCACAAGAGTTTGAAGTATATCTTCCAGCAGCGAGATCTGAACCTGAGACAGCGCCGTTGGATGGAGTTGGTGAAGGATTATGACTGTGAGATTATATACCACCCGGGCAAGGCGAATGTGGTGGCAGATGCTTTGAGTAGGAGGCCCGGAGGTAGCTTATCTTGTTTGAGCGCAGTACAGATGCAGTCGACGGCGGATTGGCAGGTTTTATGTGATAGCAGAGTGCAGTTCGAGTTTACTCCTACAGGGGGACAGCTGGCCCATTTCAGAGCACGCCCACAGTTACTTGACCGTATCAGCGAGGCACAGTCCGGCGATGCCCGTATTTTAATGATTATTGAGCAGATTCGGCTGGGCAGAGTTTCTGAGTTCGTGATTGATGATCAGGCGATACTTCGATTTGGGACTCGACTGTGCGTACCAGATTTTGAGGGACTGAGGCGCGATATTCTCGAGGAGGCACATAGATCAGTATACAGTGTGCATCCAGGTTCCACCATGATATACCATGATTTGAGAGAGGTTTACTTGTGGGACGGGATGAAGAAGGATATTACAGACTTTGTGTCGAGATGCCTGACTTGTCAGCAAGTCAAGGCCGAGCACCAGAGGCCAGCGGGCGAGTTACAGGCTTTGCCCATCCCTGAGTGGAAGTGGGAGCAGGTCTCCATGGACTTCATTGTGGGTCTACCCAGGACCATTCGAGGGTATGACTCTATTTGGGTGATTGTGGATCGACTGACGAAAGCGGCTCACTTTCTGCCAGTGAAGACCACTTTTGGATTTTCTCAGTACGCCCAGGTTTATATTGATGAGATAGTGCGACTGCATGGCGTTCCGACTTGCATCGTGTCCGACCGGGGCACCCAGTTTACCAGCCGATTGTGGCAGAAACTTCAAGAAGCTTTGGGCACCCGATTGAGTTTTAGCACAGCCTTTCATCCTCAGACTGACGGTCAGTCGGAGCGTACGATTCAGACTTTTGAGGACATGCTCAGAGCTTGTGTTTTAGATTTCGGTGGTAGCTGGGATCGTCATTTTCCTTTGATCGAGTTTTCCTACAATAATAGCTTCCAGGAGACGATTCAGATGGCACCTTTCGAGGCTTTATATGGGAGGAGATGTCGATCGCCGGTATGTTGGACAGAGCTTAGGGAGAGTAGTATTTTGGGGCTGTAGATCGTACAGGAGACGACCGAAAAGATACTGCTGATTCGGGACAGGATGAGAGCGGCACAGAGCAGGCAAAAATCTTATGCTGACAGGCGCCGTTGCCGACTCGAGTTCGCTGTTGGCGATCATGTTTTCCTGTAGGTCTCTCCGATGAAAGGTGTGATGAGATTTGGGCGGAAAGAGAAGCTGAGTCCTAGATATGTTGGTCCTTTCGATATCCTAGAGCGTGTTGGTCCAGTCGCCTATCGGTTAGCTCTTCCGCCCAGTTTCCCGATGTTCACCCCGTGTTCCATGTCTCGATGCTCCGCAAGTACCTTCATGATCCTTCCCATACGATTTAGCACCAGACGATCCAGCTAGAGCGTGATCTTTCTTTCACCGAGCAGCCGGTGGTCATTCTGGATCGGCAGGAGAAGAAATTGAGGTCGAAGGCTATACCGTCCGTCAAGGTCCTTTGGCGTGGCCCGAACAACGAGGAGGTCATCTGGGAGACCGAGGTCGAGATGAGAAAGAGATATCCCCATCTTTTTGAAGGTATGCGTAGTTAAATTCTAAATTCGGGGACCGAATTTTCTTAAGGGGGGAAGATTGTAACCCTTCGAAAATCATTTAGGCAGTTTTTCGGTAATCGGCTAATTTTTCGGCTTTTTCCGTAAAAAGTCAAAATAGGTATTTTTCATTGTAGACCTAATTATACAAAATTTACATAAGATATTACTATAATTTTGTCACTAAAATGTTACTTAAAATTTTCTAGTTAAATAAAAAAAAATTCGTAATTAATTATTTTTTTTTTATTTTAAGCTTTTAAAAATACATTAAATTAGTGATAAATACAAATTTAATTAGGTAAATTTCATAATTAGGAATCTTTATAAACTAAAATAGAGTGTTAATAAATTGTATCATAACTTTATAAGATTTTAGTTTTAGGGTTTGAAATTTATGAAAAAAATGATGTAAAATGGGGTTTTTTTGTAAAAAGTTGATGTGAAAAGCATTAAAAGAGAACATAAAGGGTTTTTTGACCTAGAAACTTCTACAAAAAACGCACAAACCCCCTCCCTTGCTGCTGGCCGAGCTCAACCTGCACTAATGCCCTCATTTCTCACTTCTTTCTTTCTTCATTTTCTTGTTAAAATTCATTAAAAATTCACAAATTTCCATCTCAAATTCAAAACAAAACCCTAATCCACTCTCTCCTCAAGCCAAATTAGTTCAAAACTTGAAGAAAGGAGACTTCTTTGGTGGTTTGTGCAAGCTAGGGTTCAAGCTTGTGAGGTGAAGATTCTAATCTTTTTGTTAACTTGTAGTTTAAATGTGCTAAAATTGAATTTTGAAGTATTAATTTAGTTGTAATTACTTGTTCATGAAAATCAAGAGAGCGATTTGATTTCAAATTAGGGTTTGTAGCATGGTTGATGGAGTTAAGTTAGGGTTTGGTTATCTAATTAGTTAGAGTGGTGAATTGTGCAATGTTACGCTCGCTAGATCGATAAAATTGCGACATTTGCATCGAATCGGTATGAAGTTGCTTACTACATTTTTATTAAAATTAGGATGTGATCTAATTGCGTTATATTAGCGATATAATTAGCTTCATATACGACTATTAGAGTGCGTGAATGCAGGGTTTTGTCTAGCCGGGTTTTAGTTTTGTCGATTGCCCCGAAATAACGATTCTGGTTAAGATTTAGCGATTTTCATGTGTTTTTCCGCGCACCGAGTGCACGTTATGTTTAATTCGAGAGCGTCGATATTTTATATTGTTACTTGCATCGTTCTAGGATATGTAATCTTATGCTTGGTGTTGTGCAAATATAGGATCGGTCGGGGAAACATCGGACACGGCGCGTAAAGGCAAGGCGGTGGTCGGATCGGATTAGCGAGGCTTTCAGGTGAGTAGATGTATTCATCTATGGGGGAATCGTCTGGATGGCGCGAGACGCCCCTAGTTAGGATTTCCTTATTTCTTGCAAGACTTGTATTGCTAGATAGCTTACCCCTTTATTTACATTGCATACCCTCACAGCTAACCGTATACTAGATTGCATGGACATTCATATAACATTCATATACACATATGCGATATCACTTCGTAGGACACGGACACCATTACCATTGGCATCTGTTGCACGCGCACTATTCATTTGACACACACGCCTTTGGTAACTGCCATGCCACGTGCACCATAAAACCTGTTTAGTTTAGTATCGCCACTTGCATCATACATGGTATATGAAATTGCATAGCATGTATATACCTCGCATCATCATCAAACTTACATAGATTTTTAGCCACAATTCACATCGCATACCTTGTTATCATAAAGATTTATCATATATAACATGTGGACATTATGATTTTTCTTGAGGATTTCAGTATTGCTGCGATTTCTGGATTTTTGGGGAAAACCGCAAGAATTTAACAAAAGCTTATATTTATCATTTTTTTAAAACAAAGTTGCGGTTTTCTCGTGATGTATGTGTCGTCCACCATGAGTTTTCTTGTTTTCTGTTGGATTTCGAGACCCGATTCGAGGAGTGGATGAACCGTCTCGGGTACATGGTGGGCCCGGTATGGTACCCCGGGGCAAGAAGATCGAGTTGTAGACGATGAGCCTGGCAGGGGAAGACTACCTACCGGTGATGTCTGGCGCGGCGGATATCCGGAGGATACCGACCGTTGTCGTGAGATTTGATGATATGGGCCGATCCGGACCGACGGAGCCGGATATTTGAGACATTGATACAGTGAGATATTGAGACAGATATGATTTCATATTTGGTGTCGATGCTTGACACGGGTTTTCAGATGATTTCTTGATGGTACTTAGCTATTATACAGATATTCATTTTCTAAAGTTAAGAATGCAGTACCCTTAGCATTTAAAACACTTAAAGAATTAGTAATGACATTGCATACATGTGCATGCATACTAGAGATATTATATCACATATGGACATACATGTGGTGACGCATTGCGTGAATTCTTACGATTGCCTTACTAGATGTTATATTCTACCCACGAGCTGGCAATTCACCCCCGTTGTGCCACAGTGTCATGCAGGTCGGACTCATCAGTCTTGTAGCGGCGGCTATCTTATCATCAGCTCCTTTTACTCAGACTCGAGACATCGCCCGTAGGTGGGTTGCGAGCACACTTTGTTTCTTTTTGCTCTATCATTGTATCTAGTATTCTCCATATACCACTTTATATTGTATATGCGACCTAGTGATGAGACTGAGAGATTTGTATATTGGTGGTTTCTTTTGGTTCGAGCTCACTAGAGCCGACGTGTGTTTTCTAATATTTTGCATTTCTTTTACGCTCTTTTTCTTGATATTACTTATATATTGCGTGTGGTTGTGATCCGCCTTGGGCGAAGAGCTAGCTCCCTCTTGGGGATGCCATTTTATGATTACAGGTTATATATATCTTGTTGTAAACATTTTGGGGGATAGAAAATACAGGGGAGACTCTGCCGAAATTTTCGGGAATTTTTGTTTTTTTAAAGGGATTCTATGAAACTTAATTGATTTAAAAACCGTTTTCATTAAAGGTTTTCCTTCACTCTCTTTTGATTTTGGTTTAGATTTTCTGGGCTTTGGCTGACTTAGGTTACGGTACGCCTTTAGACGTCTCGTAATCTAAGTGCCAGTCACGTTCCGTACCTTCGGGTCGTGACACACTCCATATGAGATATGGAAAGGGAAGAGACCATGTCTTAACTATGTAAAGATATGGGGTTGTCCAGCCTATGTCAAACGACAAAATCCGGACAAACTCGAGGCACGGTCTGTTCTATGCAAATTTATAGGATATCCTAAGAATTCACAAGGCTATATCTTATACCACACTGAGGAACAAAGAGTATTTGTTTCTCGGCATGCCACCTTTTTAGAAAAGGAATTTCTTGCAAAAGAGATTAGTGGTCATGAGGTAGAACTAGAAGAAGTTCCAGCTACAAAAGCTGCAACAAAAGATTTGGTGGAACTAGAGGATTCGGTAGTTCCCGATGAACCCCAGCCACTCCGCCGATCTAGTAGGGTTCCTCACCCACCTGAGAGATACTACGGTTTTCTCATGGATGGTGGGAGCGAGGATTGCATCATGGAGGATAATGACCCAACTAGCTTCGAGCAGGCCATCACGAGTGGAGACTCAGTGAAATGGCTGGATGCAATGCGGTCCGAGATGGAATCCATGTACACCAACAAAGTATGGACTTTGGAAGCTTCTCCTGAAGGGGTAAAACCCATTGGGAGCAAGTGGATTTTGAAGAAAAAACTTGGTGTAGATGGGAAAGTGGAGACTTTCAAAGCTAGACTTGTTGCAAAGGGTTTTCGTCAAAGACCAGGTGTGGACTATGATGAAACCTTTTCTCCAGTGGCTATGCTTAAATCCATCCGGATCATGCTTGCCATCGCTGTATATCATGACTACGAAATCTGGTAAATGGATGTTAAGACCGCCTTTCTAAACGGTGATTTAGAAGAGTGCGTGTACATGACTCAGCCAGAGGGCTTCGTAGACACTGGGAGCAGCGGGAAGGTGTGCAAGCTGCTTAAATCCATTTATGGATTAAAGCAAGCATCGCGGAGTTGGAACGTCTACTTTGACGTCGTTATCAAAGAGTTTGATTTCGTCAAAAACGTAGATGAACCTTGTATCTACAAGAAGGTGGTAGAGAGTAAGGTTGTCTTCCTCGTATTGTACGTGGACGACATACTCTTGATAGGAAATGACATTCCTATGATGCAATCGGTCAAGCTCTTCTTATCACAAACATTCTCAATGAAAAATCTAGGTGATGCCTCCTGCATATTGGGAATTATGATCTATAGAGATAGATCTAAACGGATATTGGGATTGTCCCAATCCAGGTACATTGACACCATACTAAAGAGGTTTAGTATGGAAGAGTCCAAACGTGGTTTTTTACCCACGATCTCAGGGCTCACTCTCTCCAAAGAGATGTCTCCCAAGACTGATTTGGAGAGAGCTCGCATGCAAGGGATACCCTATACTTCGGCAGTAGGCTCTATCATGTATGCGATACTATGTACCAGACCCGATGTAGCATACTCACTAAGTGTAGTGAGTATGTATCAAGATGATCCTGGAGAGAGTCGCTGGACAGCTGTGAAGAGCATTCTCAAGTACTTACGAAGGACTAAAGAGATGCTCTTGGTGTATGGTAACGGAGAACTCCAAGTGGAGTCCTTTACCGATTCAAGCTTCCAGAGTGATAAAGACGACTCTAAGTCGCAGTCGGGATTTGTCTTTACCCTTTACGAAGGGGCGGTTAGCTGGAAGAGTTCCAAGCAGGAAACCGTGGCAGACTCGACGATGGAGGCTGAATACATCGCTGCCAACGATGCTGCCAAAGAGGCTGTCTGGATCAAGAAGTTCATTACTGAACTTGGAGTGGTTCCATCCATTGAGCATCTAATACCTTTGTATTATGATAACAATGGAGCGGTGGCTTTGGCCAAGGAACCCAGGTCCCATCAGCGATCCAGGCATATTCTGAGGCGGTATCACCTGATCCGGGAGATAGTTGATCGCCGGGAGAACGAGGTCAGGATGGTTGACACGAAGAACAACACAGCGGATCCACTCACGAAGGCCATTCCCCAGATACAGTTTGAGAGACTCTTCGGGATGCTCGGTATGCGATACTACAGCAGCTGGCCCTAGTGCAAGTGGGAGATTGTTAGTTGTATGTATGCCCTAGAGGCCAGTATTGTACAGATGAAGTATATTATATTGGATGCTTGGACATATATAGAGAGGACTTTCTTGCTCGATATGATAGTATGCTATCTATCTTAACATGTATACTTGTCTCTTTATACTGTCTTATAGTTACATGTTGGTAAAGCCCTTAGGATGTGTACTTGACTACCTGGACTATGATTCGGATCATACTAGTGGGGACATGGTAGTCTATAAGTACATCCTTCAGGGTCCCTAGTCGTGGGTGTATCGAGATGGGGCATCGATATACCAGAGTAGACTAGCGTATACGCTTCTCGACCCATGAGATGGGCGATGGATGATCCCATATCCATTGGTGTTTAACATCAGAGATGGTATACGGGTGCTCAGTGGAGACTGGGTACACTGGACGGACTCGCCGAGAACTCCCAGATGGTATTATACCTCACGTCAGATGGTGTTAGTTATATGTATGCCCTAGAGGCTATTACTATACATAGGATGTATATTGTAGTAGATGTTTGGACATATATAGGGAGGACTTTGTTGCTCGACATGATAGTATGCTATCTGGTTGCTCTTTACCTTAACGTGTACACTGATTGTCTCTCTGTTACATGTTGGTAAAGCCCTTAGGATGTGTACTTGACTACCTAGACTATGATGCGGATCATACTAGTGGGGACATGGTAGTCCATAAGTACATCTTTCAAGGTCCCTAGTCGTGGGTGTATCGAGACGGGGCATCGATATACCAGAGTAGACTAGCGTATACCTTCTCGACTCATACAAATGTGCGATGGATGTGTAGGGTTCCTAGGCACGCTAGTGAGGTCTCACAAGGCATCAACCATGCCAATTTCAAATTTAAACGGTGCCGAGAAACCCGACTACGGACCGTTGGCTAGAAATCTAGGCGAAAAACAATCTAGTTAACAACTTAACTAATGGGATATCGGAAATACAACCTTTGTAGATCCCGTGCTCCACCTCCATAGCTCCGCAACGAAGTCGTCTCCGCTGTCCAAAAGGAATCCGGGCTCTAGAGTCGGCTTCGTCGGAGAAAAAGCGAGCTAGGTTGTCGATGTCCCTGCCGAAGATGATCTACGTCGAGGCATCGCTAAATCAAGCTCCACCTTCACCAAGCCCTAAAAACTTGTGAAGGAAACACACTCTACTACTTGGCAAGAGGTAGAGGATGAAGAAATAGGAAGTGGGTTCAATTTAGACTTGGATTTCTCACTCTTTATCATCAATCACCATTGATGACCTCAAGGTTTTCTTCTTGAGTTCAAGGAAGAAGAAGAATAAATGATATGATAAGTTAATTAAAAAATGAATAGAAAAACAATACTTATCATAATATTAACTCTAGTCAAGTGTAGAGAATGAATCATGGTTAGTGGGAATGGTTAGGGTTAAGAATGAGATAAGAATGGTTGACTTTATCAAAGTTTCATGAAGCTTCAACTAAACTCCAAATTAAGCCACCATTCTTTTCTCCTTTCCATTTATTTTCCAAAAGAATAAACAAATAAATGAATAAATAAATAATAGGAGAATAAACAAAACCCTAACCACTCTCACAACCATGGTTTAATCTTCACACAAATCCAAGTTAACATGTATCATCAAACATGATACAATCATGTGCACAAAACTATATCAAATATACAATGTGCACATCCGAGCGAGAAAATCCATTTAAAGTGAACCGATACTAGTTAATGCAAAGTAATATATCAAATATATAATTATGCATTAAATCATTAAATCAACACTTGATTTAATGATCCGGTCATATCGCATATAACCGGCTAATATCAACAGTAACAACTTATCGAATCAACACTTGATCCGATAACCCGGCTATATCGCATATAACCGATCAATGTCACATATCGCGAGAATCAAATACAGTATCACATACTGGTATCATTCTCGGTCCCGCGCATATCTCATATGCACTCCTATTTCGTTTCGCTTGAGCCAGGAAACCTCTGTGTAGGACTCTAAAGACTCGTCAATACGCCGGCAGCAGGTGATGATCATATCAAACACCCACAAGCCGCAAGCGGTCTGCTAAACGTAACGGCCACCCGGGTATTGAGCGATCTGAAGATCGACGAGCAAACCCGCTCACACTCCAGTGAATCCAACCAGTAACACTACCGTACAGTCCGGTCTGATCGTCTGATATGTCGCATATCTTACCTAGGGGTGGTATACGTCAGACCCCAATAGCTCGATAAGTCGTGTCGATATGAGGTCTATAACAATTCGAGAAACTACTGGTAACACTTACCAGTAAATCTCAACAACCCTGGCCAGGGATTTCCGGTTATAGCCAATCGAACACAGCGCAACATCAACTCCCTATACCGGGAAAGACGAATCCCCTCCTATCCCTCATTGCCTCCATGTGACTCGAGACTGTACCCAAAAACCACCGTTTTGCACGCCCTCTTGGACGTAGTAAGATGGAAATCAAAGCACAGTGGGAACCACACAAGACTCTATGACGATCTCGGGTCAACAGACTACTCTGTACCAGTGTCACCAGAGAACTGCCATCTGACGTGAGGTATAATACCATCTGGGAGTTCTCGGCGAGTCCGTCCAGTGTACCCAGTCTCTACTGAGCACCCGTATATCATCTCTGATGTCAAACACCAATGGATATGGGATCATCCATCGCCCATCTATATGGGTCGAGAAGGTATACGCTAGTCTACTCTGGTATATCGATGCCCCGTCTCGATACACCCACGACTAGGGACTTTCAAGGATGTACTTATGGACTACCATGTCCCCATTAGTATGATCCGCATCATAGTCCAGGTAGTCAAGTACAGATCCTAAGGGCTTTACCAACATGTAACAGAGAGACAATCAGTATACACGTTAAGGTAAAGATCAACCAGATAGCATACTATCATGTCGAGCAAGAAAGTCCTCCCTATATACGTCCCAGCATCCACTACAATATACATCCTATGTACAGTAATGGCCTCTAGGGCATACATATAACTAACAATCTCCCACTTGCACTAGGGCCATCTGTAGCAGTGGTTGTAGTATCTCATACTCAACCATCCCATAAAAAATCTCTCTCTGGGAACAGGCCTTTGTGAGTGGATCCGCTGTGTTGTCCTCTGAATCTACTCTCCTAACCTCGATCACCCTGGAGATCAACTATCTCCATGATCAGGCGATGCTGCCTTAGAATAAGTCTGGATCACTGATGGGACCGGCGTTCCTCGGCATGAGCCACAACTCCATTGTCTCACAATGGTAGGAACGTAGTTCATCTCATGAACTAATATACACCCAAACATCCTCTTTGGTAGCATCTTAAGTAGCGATGTATCCTGCCTTTATCGTCTAGTATGTCACGGTATCTAGCTTGGAATTCTTCCAACATACCGTCCCTTTACTGAGGGTAAAGACAATGCCTGCGACTAACATTCAGTCATCTTTATCACCCTGGAACACTTCCAGTGATTCTCCCCAGGATCGGTTGATACCATCTCACTACAACTAGTGAGAATCCTAACATCCATTTAGATCTATCTCATAGATCCAAAAACCCAGGATTTAGGAGGTATCATTTTGATCCTATGTGGAGAATCATTTTGATAAGCGGAGATTGATCGAGCGTAGCATAGGAAACTCTTTCCCTATCAAGAGTATGTCATCCACGTACTCTACGAGGATCGTCACCATACTCCCTACTACCTTTTTGTTTATACAAGGTTCATCTACCATTTTGATGATGTCAAACTCTTTGACTAATCCATCAAAACAGATGTTCCAACTCCGCGATGCCTGCTTTATCTTATAAAACATCTTGCACACGTTTCCGCTGCTCCCACTGTTTACGAAGCCCTCTGGCTGTGTACTTACAGACGTTCTCTTCTAAAACATCATTTAGAAAAGATGTCATGACACCCAACCACCAGATATCGTAATCTTGGTATGTAGCCGTGGCAAGTAGGATCTGGATGGACTTAAGCATAGATATTGGAAAAGGTTTCATCATTATCCACGCCTGGTCGATGACGAAAACCTTTAACAAGTCTAGCTTTGAAAGTCTCAACTTTTCCATGTACACCAAGTAATCTTCTCAAGATATACTTGCTCCTGATGGGGATTTAACCCTTCAGATATAGCAACTAAAGTCCATACTTTGTTGGTGTATAAGGATTCCATCTCAGATCGCTAAACATCCAGCCATTCTTACAGAGTCATACTCCTGATGGCCAGCTCGAAACTAGTTGGGTCATCATCTCATGATGCAATCCTCGCTCCCACTGTCATAGAGAAATCGAAGTATCTCTCAGGTGGGTGAGGAACCCTACTAGATCGGCGGAGAGGCTGAGGTTCGTTGGTTTCTATTGAATCCTTCGGTTCTACCAAATCATCTGCTGTAGTTTGCATAGCTGGAACCTTTCCAGTTGTACATAACAGATCTTGCCTCGAGTTTGTCCGGATTTTGTTTTTAGACATAGGCTGGACAACCCCAAATCTTAACTAGCTTAAGATATGGGCTCTTCCCTTTCCATATCAAATATGAAGTGGTAGGCAACTGATTTGATCGGAATCCTATTCAATAGGTATGCAGCTTCTCAAGTGCATGACCCCCAAAAGGAAATAGGTAACTCAGTAGTACTCATCATAGAGCACACCATATCAAATAGGGTGTATCTGCTCCGCCCCGATATACCATCGTGCTATGGTGTATATGGAGGAGTAATGCTGAGAGAGAATCTCATTCTCCTTTAGAATAGTCCAGGAATTCCGTGCTCAAGTATTCTCCTCCCTGATCACATCAAAGGACATAATACTTATACCCTTATTGGTTCTCTACTTCTAACTTATATTCTGTGAATATCTCAAAAGGTTCAGACTTGTGTTTCAACAGGAACATATGTCTGAATCTTGAGAGATTATCAGAGAATGTAATGAAGTATAAAGAACCGGTCTTGGCATGTGTAGACAGGGGACCTACATACATCAACATGTATCATCCCAAGAGTTCATTAACTCTTTCTCTGTTTCCAGTAAACGGAGCTATGGTCATCTTATCTTTATGACATGACTAGCGAGTTTCACAAGATGTAAATTCAAACTGATTTAAATATGCATCTATGTGCAACTTAGCTAGTCGGGTCGCATTGATATGACCTAGTCTACAATATCTCAAGAAGGATCCGTTCATTTCTGAACTCTTCCTCTTGTGTGTGTTCTGTATACTAAAGAACTGTAGTTTGATTTAGAACATTAATGCTTTTAGATAACGTGCCTGAATCGATCAACTTTTGATATAGGAAATGTTCAAAACATTATCCAACTATACAAAATTTTATCATTTCTTTACTAATAAAGAGATAGATATGATTTTGTATATCAGGTTCGGTATCTAATAACATTCGTTCAGAAATGTATTTGTAATACAGGGTGACAGTGACCAACAGACTTGGTTGCAACTCTTGCCCCATTTTCTGCCTCATGAAACTTATCACCCGTTCTCAGTTCTCTACCTATCTGTAGCCCTATGTAACAGATTACATATCTGTGATCCTGATCCGGTATCACATACCCAGGACGTAGAGGATACAGAGAAACAGTTCTACATAATGAACACACCCGAAAATGATGCATCATCATGCACTCTCTTCGTTTGGGCGGCACGGGAATTCTGGTATTCCCCAATTTCCTGCTCTGTCTTATAACAATTATAAGTTGGAGCGGGACCAACGTTCCCCAGCTCAGTATAACAAGCGGGTTCGGTCAATATTCCGTTTTATTATCTTGATTAAGGCGTGACATGGTCGCTACCAGGAGAGAGAGAGAAGAAAACACTCAGCGTGCGCTCTTGCAAGAATAGATTGGTTTTTATTTTATCTAATCAGGATGGCTCCCACTGCTTTTTATCAAATCTTCCTTCAAACCCTAAAAGGAAAGACTAGCCGGGATTAATTACACACTACAAGTTCGCCAATCTTTCAGCCAGGCCAGTGTCGGTACTTTGAGGGAGGT
The DNA here is from genome assembly GCA_030015575.1 of Agapanthus africanus. NCBI lineage: Eukaryota > Viridiplantae > Streptophyta > Magnoliopsida > Asparagales > Amaryllidaceae > Agapanthus > Agapanthus africanus. The sequence goes on from CM057349.1 coordinate 288,960,527, forward strand.
CCCCCATGCTTTCGCACGAACCTAATTAATGTAAACCTCGTTTTCCAGAGGCGTAACCTCGTTAACACCTTTCTAGACACCTACTTGATCGACTAATTGCAATGTGTAAAACTCTCCCAGGAGTAACTCTTACTCGCAGCGGGTATCGGGATCCAACTATCTCAAAGAAGGTATGCAATCTCATTGCAAATTTCAACACTTGAAATTCCCGATAAAATTTTGCCCCATGCGATCTATGACCTTGACTGAGTCAACAAACCATAGACCGCAAGTAAAGTTCAACCCGTCATTTCTCGATTGAATTAAACCCACCCGCACGACCCTTGACTGAGTCAACAAGGCCACATGACTACCCTAATCCAATCGCATCATATGCTTTGCAGATAAGCAATAATCAGCTACCGCACACTACGCCTTGACTGAGTCAACAAACGCAGCACGAATACTAACTATTACCTATCTGAAATGACGGAGGGCTACGACAGGTTTTTAAGAAAACCATTTGCGTAATGAACTTTATATCGTTGTAGAATCAAATGATTTTAAAATGGAGTGCTTTTGAGGCTTTTCTAGTTTTGCTAAAGGAGTCACTCCCGGTGAAGGGATCGTCGGTCCTTTCCTCGTCGAATGAGGTGCGGGATATATCATATATATCACTGTGCAAAGCAAAACTCTTAAAAGCTATCAAAAGACAAACCGAGTGTGCAGCATCTGCCAGTTATTGCTAAAGGAGTCACTCCCGGTGAAGGGATCTCGGTCCTTTCCTCATCGAATAAGGTGCAGGATATATCACATATACCGCTGTGCAAAGCAAGAACTGTAGCTACCTGTTTTATTTTGAAATTCGATTCTACAACATCTTAGGTTTCTTTTATTTCATTAATCACATTAATGATGTCCCATCATTTAAGTACCTAAACATCACAGATAGATATGACGTACACTTATGCCATCCGCATTCGCCTCGATGTCCTCTCGTGCACCGTTAGGTTAGGTAACTAACGGCAGAGCGGGGCAGGGCTAGCGCGGGTGTAAAACATAAGTAACGTCTATATAATATATCATATATACTATATCCATCACAGAAACATCACATGATCACATCACAGATATCGCAGCAGAAGAATCATATGAAATATTGGATATACTAGGACGTCCGTGTTTTCAATACGAGCCAGTATAAAACACGGATTTCACGGTCGTGATGAATAGCCAAACCCACACCCCTAGACCCCTACGAGAGCGACAAGCAACCCTACCAATTCTAGAGTTAGGAGACCCGGACTCGACTCCTCAAGTTGGTCTCCCACTGGACTCCAGAACCCGGTTACTTGTGCTCCCCTCCTTGGGTCTATCCTAGTGCGGAAAAGTAAATAATATACAACAGGTGACAACTTCCGCAACCTGGAAGTGCCCCAATAAAAGAATATTACATACAAGTTTTTACATGAATGAAAATGAAAAACACTCATCTCACATAAAAACCCCCGGCTATTCAAACACGACGATCCAATATAACATATCCAGCAACACATAACATCACATGTCATCAACGTAAGTAAATATGCGCATCCCAATTGTCGTTGACATATAGCAACGAAACCGGCGATATCACATATTACACTTACGGTCACAGAAAAGAAAGTGTAAAACTACAACAGTTGGAATCCGCAACCATCTCAGACATCGCATGCCTGACCAAATGAATTACTTCGACATCGCATGCCTAACTATTATAAACCCCGCATTTTAGTCTCATTATCGAAAACTCTTTTCAATATCAAGTCGGGTAATTCAACAAGATTCCCGACAGCCTGATCGAATGCTCGTCGCAAACTTCAGTAAGCGGCCGCACCCCTGATACCGTCGACGAAGTGCACTAAGGCGGAACACCGCTTCCGCGAGCACCCGAACGGATGCTTTTGGCGACGGGGTTCTCCTACAGTCACTTGGTCGGGGCTATGGAGTGAGGCTGTCTATTAAGTTTACCCGGCGAGTATCCGCGTACACTACGTGATTGCGACGGACTTTTGATCACATCAAAATTCCGTGGCAACCGATCAAGTGAGACTAAAGTGCTACGTTTATAACATTCATTCAGTTAGCTCATAACTACTTGTGAATTCCAATTATTGTATCCCATTCCAGATAAACAGAAAATGTTAAACTTTCCGATCGAACATCCGAACACCCAAGTTTTCCCGATATAGATCAACACATGAAATAAGTCTAACAACATTCAGTTCGTGCCTCAGTACCGACGGTCCAGCCGTAGAAGGGTCAAGCCAACGCCTCACATGTGGCACGCCGTACCACCCCAAACCCGAAGGTTCAAAGGGCAGTTCAAGACGGTCACATAATCGAGTTAAGGTTTGTTGTCTTCTAGAGGGTCCATCGCGTTACTTGCACTACTTAGAACGTCGTTAAACTACGGAAAAATCCAACAATTGGAAATTTCCCGGCAGGGGAAAAATTGGGTATTTATATCCGGTCGAACTTTTTAACATATTCTAAAATTTATCCGGAAAGCCAAATAGACAAAATTTGATACCCCGATCGAAACACCGAATCCCCAAAACAACTCCAGAAAATTCAACTCCTGAATAAAATTTTAAAAATACCCAGAGAACTCAGCACAGTAAACTAATAATTACTGTGCAAATTTTGGTCAACGATGCAACAGTGTTGCCGCGGAACCGCCGCGCCACGTGGGCTAAGGCCGCGGTGCTGCGGCTGTTTGATGGAATTACGACCAAAAATTTTACCGGAATTCTTAGAAAACCCTGCTTATTTTTCTGCATATTTTTAATACTGAAAAATCCCTGTTTTTGAAAATTGGACAGAGAGCATGGAAATTTTGCGGTTTCGGTTCGTTCGGATTTCAAATCGCGTCTAGACTTCGCCTAAGGCTCTAACCTGGCTCTGATACCACTGTAGGGTTCCTAGGCACGCTAGTGAGGTCTCACAAGGCATCAACCATGCCAATTTCAAATTTAAACGGTGCCGAAAAACCCGACTACGGACCGTTGGCTAGAAATCTAGGCGAAAAACAATCTAGTTAACAACTTAACTAATGGGATATCGGAAATACAACCTTTGTAGATCCGGTGCTCCACCTCCATAGCTCCGCAACGAAGTCGTCTCCGCTGTCCAAAAGGAATCCGGGCTCTAGAGTCGGCTTCGTCGGAGAAAAAGCGAGCTAGGTTGTCGATGTCCATGCCGAAGATGATCTACGTCGAGGCATCGCTAAATCAAGCTCCACCTTCACCAAACCCTAAAAACTTGTGAAGGAAACACACTCTACTACTTGGCAAGAGGTAGAGGATGAAGAAATAGGAAGTGGGTTCAATTTAGAATTGGATTTCTCACTCTTTATCATCAATCACCATTGATGACCTCAAGGTTTTCTTCTTGAGTTCAAGGAAGAAGAAGAAGAAATGATATGATAAGTTAATTAAAAAATGAATAGAAAAACAATACTTATCATAATATTAACTCTAGTCAAGTGTAGAGAATGAATCATGGTTAGTGGGAATGGTTAGGGTTAAGAATGAGATAAGAATGGTTGACTTTATCAAAGTTTCATGAAGCTTCAACTATACTCCAAATTAAGCCACCATTCTTTTCTCCTTTCCATTTATTTTCCAAAAGAATAAACAAATAAATGAATAAATAAATAAAGGGAGAATAAACAAAACCCTAACCACTCTCACAACCATGGTTTAATCTTCACACAAATCCAAGTTAACATGTATCATCAAACATGATACAATCATGTGCACAAAACTATATCAAATATACAATGTGCACATCCGAGCGAGAAAATCCATTTAAAGTGAACCGATACTAGTTAATGCAAAGTAATATATCAAATATATAATTATGCATTAAATCATTAAATCAACACTTGTTTTAATGATCCGGTCATATCGCATATAACCGACTAATATCAACAGTAACAACTTATCGAATCAACACTTGATCCGATAACCCGGCTATATCGCATATAACCGATCAATGTCACATATCGCGAGAATCGAATACAGTATCACATACTGGTATCATTCTCGGTCCCGCACATATCTCATATGCACTCCTATTTCATTTCGCTTGAGCCAGGAAACCTCTGTGTAGAACTCTAAAGACTCGTCAATACGCCGGCAGCAGGTGATGATCATATCAAACACCCACAAGCCGCAAGCGGTCTGCTAAACGTAACGGCCACCCGGGTATTGAGCGATCTGAAGATCGACGAGCAAACCCGCTCACACTCCAGTGAATCCAACCAGTAACACTACCGTACAGTCCGGTCTGATCGTCTGATATGTCGCATATCTTGCCTAGGGGTGGTATACGTCAGACCCCAATAGCTCGATAAGTCGTGTCGATATGAGGTCTATAACAATTCGAGAAACTACTGGTAACACTTACCAGTAAATCTCAACAACCCTGGCCAGGGATTTCCGGTTATAGCCAATCGAACACAGCGCAACATCAACTCCCTATACCGGGAGAGACGAATCCCCTCCTATCGCTCATTGCCTCCATGTGACTCGGGACTGTACCCAAAAACCACCGTTTTGCACGCCCTCTTGGACGTGGTAAGATGGAAATCAAAGCACAGTGGGAACCACACAAGACTCTATGACGATCTCGGGTCAACAGACTACTCTGTACCAGTGTCACCAGAGAACTGCCATCTGACGTGAGGTATAATACCATCTGGGAGTTCTCGGCGAGTCCGTCCAGTGTACCCAGTCTCTACTGAGCACCCGTATATCATCTCTGATGTCAAACACCAATGGATATGGGATCATCCATCGCCCATCTATATGGGTCGAGAAGGTATACGCTAGTCTACTCTGGTATATCGATGCCCCGTCTCGATACACCCACGACTAGGGACTTTCAAGGATGTACTTATGGACTACCATGTCCCTATTAGTATGATCCGCATCATAGTCCAGGTAGTCAAGTACAGATCCTAAGGGCTTTACCAACATGTAACAGAGAGACAATCAGTATACACGTTAAGGTAAAGATCAACCAGATAGCATACTATCATGTCGAGCAAGAAAGTCCTCCCTATATACGTCCCAGCATCCACTACAATATACATCCTATGTACAGTAATGGCCTCTAGGGCATACATATAACTAACAGGATGATCCCATATCCATCGGTGTTTGACATCAGAGATGATATACGGGTGCTCAGTGGAGACTGGGTACACTGGACGGACTCGCCGAGAACTCCCAGATGGTATTATACCTTACGTCAGATGGCAGTTCTCTGGTGACACTTGTACAGGTTAGTCTGTAGACCCGAGATCGTCATAGAGTCATGTGTGATTCCCACTGTGCTTTGATTTCCACCTACCACGTCCAAGAGGGCGTGCAAAACGGTGGATTTTGGGTACAGTCCCGAATCACATGGAGGCAATGAGCGATAGGAGGGGATTTGTCTCTCCCGGTATAGCGAGTTGATGTTGCGCTGTGTTCGATTGGCTATAACCGGAAATCCCTGGCTAGGGTTGCTGAGATTTACTGGTAAGTGTTACCAATAGTATCTCGAACTGTTATAGACCACACATCGGCATGACCTATCATGCTACTGGGATCTGACGTTTAGCACCCCTAGGCGAGATATGCGACATATCAGACGAACAGACCGGACTGTGCGGTAAGTGTTACGGGTTGGATTCACAGGAGTGTGAGCGGGTTTGCCCGTTGATCTTCCGATCACTCAATACCCGGGTGGCCGTTACGTTTACCAGACCGCTTGCGGCTTGTGGGTGTTTGATATGATTATCACCTACTGCCGGCGTATTGACGAGTCTTTAAAGTCCTACACAGAGGTTTCCTGGTTCAAGCGAATCGAAATAGGAGCGCATATGAGATATGTGCGGGACCGAGAATAACACCAGTATATGATACTGAATTCTATTCTCGCGATTTGTATCATCGGACGGTTATATAAGATATAGCCGGGTTACCGAATCAAATGTTGATTCGATATATTGATACACTTGATATTATTCGGTTATATGCAGTATGACCGGATCATTAAATCAAGTGTTGATTTAATGATTTAATGTATAATTGTATATTTGATAGATTACTTTACATTAACTAGTATTTGTTCACTTAAGATGGATTTTCTCACTTGATGTGCACAAGTTGTATATGTGATATATTTTTGTGCACTTGTTTGTATCATGTTTGATGATACATGCAAACTTGGGTGTGTGCTTTACACCATGTTTAGTTAATGGTTAGGGTTTTATTTTCTTTATTCATTTTGTAAAAACAAAATGGTGGCTTTATTTGTTATTTGCTAGAAGCTTCATGATATTTTCAAGCTTCTTTGAAAAGTCTTAACCATTTTGTTTTTTCTTTTGACCTAACCATTACCTAAACTATGGTTTGCTCTCTACATGAGTTTTCTAACCCATGGTTTCATTATGATAAGTCTTCACTTGAATTTTCTTTTCACAATTTTTCATTCTTTTTCTTTCTTCTTCTTCTTCTTCATGAAGAAGAAAACCTTTGCTTGAAAATTTTCAAGTGATGAAATCAAGTGAGAAATCCAAATCCAAAGTGAACGCACTTCCTATTTATTCATCCTCTACCATTTGCCATGTTGTATAGGGTGTTATCTTCACAAGTTTCATGACCAAGTGAAGATGGAGCTTGAGTCTGAGTCGCCTCGACGTAGATCATCTTCGGCATCGAAGTCAACGACCTAGCCCGATCATTTCTCCGATGAAACCAACGCTAGAGTCCGGGATCCCGATGATCGCAGTGGAGGGACATCATCACGGAGCTAAAGATGTAGAGGACCGGATCAACAAAGGTTGTAATCCCTTTCACTTGTAGTTAATGTTGTTAACTTGCATGTTTCGCCTTACCACTAGTTAACGATCTTTCTTAGGGTTTCTCGGCATTTGATAATAATTTGATTTTGGCATGGTTGATCAGTTGTAGAACCTCTTGAGTGTGCCTAGGAACCCTACAGTGGTATCAGAGACTGGCTAGAGCTTTAGGCGAAGTGTAGAAGAAATTAAAAGTCCGATCAAACCCGAAACCCTAATCGAATACCCCTCTCTATACATTTTCTGAAACTGTGCATTTTTCCTAATTAAAAATGCTTAAAAAATTCAGCAGGCAATTATAAGAAATACTGTGCAAAACGACAAAAAGATGCGCCCAAGACGCCGCGGAACCGCGGCACAAGCTTGGCTTCTGCGGCGGTTCCGCGGCCAAATGATGACGTCATCCTTTACTTTTTGCACAGTAATTTCCGTATTATTGTTTCTGTTATTTATGAGTATTTTTAATTTATACTCAACAGTTGAGTTTTCTTGGTTGTATTGGGATTTTGTTATTTCGATCGAAAAGTTTAATTTTGTCTGTGTTTTTCCGGATATTTTAGAACATGTTAAAAGGTTCGACCGGATATGAATGACCGACGTTTTTCCCTGACGGAAAATTTTCATGTGTTGGAATTTTCCGTAGTTTAAGAACATTCTAAGTAGTGCAAGTAACGCGATGGACCCTCTAGAAGACAACAAACCTTAACTCGATTATGTAACCGTCTTGAACTGCCCTTTGAACCTTAGGGTTTGGGGCAGTACGGCGTGCCACATGTGAGGCGTTGGCTTGACCCTTCTACGGCTGGACCGTTGGTACTGTGGCATGAAATGGATGTTTTTAAACTTATTTCATGTGTTGAACTTTTCGGGAAAACTTGGGTGTTTGATTGTTCGATCGTAAATTTTAACATTTTCTATTTATCTGGAATGTGATACAATAATTGGAATCCACAAGTAGTTATGTTATAACTAATATGAATGTTATAAATCTAGCAGTTTAGTCTCACTTGATCGGTTGCCACGGGATTTTGATGTGATCAAAAGTCCGTCGCAATCGCGTAGCATACGCGGATACTCACCGGTAAACTTAATAGACAGCCACGCCCCATAGCCCCGACCAAGTGACTGTAGGAGAACCCCGTCGCCGAAAGCATCCGTTCGGGTGCTCACGGCAGCGGTGTTCCGCCTTGGTGCACTTCGTCGACGACATCGAGGGTGCGGCCGTCTACTAAAGTTTGCGACGAGCATTCGTTCAGGATGTCGGGAATCTTGTTGAATTGCCCGACATGATATTGAAAAGAGTTTTCGATGATGAGACTAAAATGCGGGGTTTATAATTGTTAGGCATGCGATGTCTAAGGAATTCATTTGGTTAGGCATGCAATGTGTAAAGAGTTTGCGGATTCCAACTGTTGTAGTTTTACACTTTCTTTTCTGTGACCGTAAGTGTAATATATGATATCGCCGGTTTCGTTGCTATATGTCAACGACAATTGGGATGGGCATATTTACTTACGTTGATGACATGTAATGTTATGTGTTGCTAGATATTTTATATTGGATCGTCGTGTTTGAATAGCCGGGGTTTTTTATATATGAGACGAGTGTTTTTTTATTTTTCGTGTAAAAACATGTATGTAATATTCTTTTGTTGGGGCACTTCCAGGTTGTGGAAGATGTCACCGTTGATGTATATTATTTACTTTTCCGTATTAGGATAGACCCAAGGCGGGGAGCACAAGTAATCGGGTTCTAGGGTCCAGTGGGAGACCATCTCGAGGAGTCGAGTCCGGGTCTCCTAACTCTAGAATTGGTAGGCTTACTTGCCGCTCTCGTAGGGGTCTAGGGGTATGGGATTGGCTATTCATCATGACCGTGGAATCCGTGTTTTATTCAGGCTCAAAATAAAACACGGACGTCCTTGTATATGCAATATTTCATATGATATTTTCTGCTGCGTTATCTGTGACGTGGTCATGTGATATGTTCAGATAGATATTGTATATAGTATATATGATATATTATATAGACGTTACTTATGTTTTACACCCGTGCTAGCCCTGCCCCGCTCTGCCGTTAGTTACCTAACCTAACGGTGCACGAGGGGACATCGAGGCGAATGCGGATGGCATAAGTGTACGTCGTATTTATCTGTGATGTTTAGGTGACTTAAATGATAGGACTTCATTAATGTGATTAATGAAAGAAAAGAAACCTAAAAGATGTTGTGGAATCAACTTTTCAAAAACAGGTAGCAACAGTTCTTGCTTTGCATCGCGGTGTTCCTTGTAGAACATCCTGCACCTTATTCGATGAGGAAAGGGCCGAGATCCCTTCACCGGGAGTGACCCCTTTAGCAATAACTGGCTGATTCTACAACACTCGGTTTGTATTTTGATTGCTTCTATAGTTCTTGCTTTGCATAGTGGTATATATGATATATCCTGCACCTTATTCGATGAGGAAAGGGCCGACGATCCCTTCACCGGGAGTGACCCTTTAGCAAAAGTAGAAAAGCCTCAAAAACACTCCATTTCAAAATCATTTGATTCTACAACGATATCAAGTTCATTACGCAATAGGTTTTCAGAAAAACCTGTCGTAGCCCTTCGTCATTTCAGATAAGTAGTAGTTAGTATTCGTGCTGCGTTTGTTGGCCTTTGTCAAGGCGTAGTGTGCGGTAGCTGACTAGTGCTTATCTGCTTATGCATATGATGCAGATTGGGTTAGGGTAGTCGTACGACCTTGTTGTCCTTTGTCAAGGGTCGTGCGGGTGGGTTTAATTCAATCAAGAAATGACGGGTTGAACTTGACTGGCATCCTATGGTTTGTTGGCCTTTGTCAAGGTCATAGGAGGTTAGGGGCAAAATTATCGGGAATTTCAAGTGTTGAAATTTGCAATGAGATTGCATACCTTCTATGAGATAGTTGGATCGCGATACCCACTGCGAGTAATTGTTACTCCTGGGAGAGTTTTACACATTACAATTAGCCGATCAAGTAGGTGTCTAAAAAGGTGTCAACGGGGTTACGCCTCTGGGAAAACGAGGTTTACTTTAATTAGGTCCGTACGAAAGCACGGGGAACCTCCTTCAAAGTACCGACACTGGCCTGGTAGCGACCATGTCACGCCTTAATCAAGATAATAATATGGATGTAATGACTGAACCTACTTGTTATACTGAGCATGGGGAACGTTGGTCCCGCTCCAACTTATAATTGTTATAAGACAGAGCAGGAAATAGGGGATTACCAGAATTCCCGTGCCGCCGAAACGAAGAAAGTGCATGTTGATGCATCATCTTCAGGTGTATTCATTACACAGAACTGTTTCTCAATATCCTTTACATCCTGGGTATTTGATACCGGATCAGGATCCCGCATATGTAATTTGTTACATGGGCTACAGAAAGGTAGAGAACTGAGAACGGGTGATAAGTTTCATGAGACAGAAAATGGTGCAAGTGTTGCAGCCAAGTCTGTTGGTCACTGTCACCCTGTATTACCAAAATACATTGATTCTGAAGGAATGTTATTAGATACCGAACCTGATATACAAAATCATATCAGTTTCTTTATTAGTAAAGAAATGATAAAATTTTGTATTGTTGGATAATGTTTTGAACATTTCCTATATCAAAAGTTGATCGGTTCAGGCACGTTACCTAAAAGCATAGACGTTCTAAATTAAACTACAGTTCTTAGTATACAGAACACACACGAGAGGAATAGTTCAGAAATGAACGAATTCTTCTTGAGGCATTGTAGACTAGGTCATATCAATGCGACCCGACTGGCTGAAGTTACATTTAGATGTATATTTAAATTAGTTTGAATTTACATCTTGCGAAACTTGCCGGTCATGTCACAATGATAAGATGACCACATCTCTATTTATTGGAAACAGAAAAAGATTAAGTAAACTCATGGGATTGATACATGATGATGTATGTAGCTCCCCTGTCTACACATGCCAAGACCGGTTCTTTATACTTCATTATATTCTCTGATGATCTCTCAAGATTTAGACATATGTTCCTGTTGAAACGCAAGTCCAAAGCTTTTGAGATATTCACAGAATATAAATTAGAAGTAGAGAACCAAATTACGGGTATAAGTATTATGTCCTATGATAAGATCAGGGAGGATAATACTTGTGCATAGAATTCCTGGACTATTCTAAAAGAGAATGAGATTCTCTCTCAGCATTACTCCTCCGTATACACCATATCGGGCGGAGCAATCGCACCATATTAGATATGATGTGCTTTATGATGAGTATTAGTGAGTTACCTGATTCTTTTAAGGGGTTATGCACTTGAAAAGCTGCATACCTATTGAATTGGGTTTGAATCAAATCAGTGCCTACCACACCATATAAGATATGGTATGGGAAGAGCCCATCTCTTAAGTAAGTTAAGATTTGGGATTGTCCGGCCTATGTCAAAAGCAAAATCTGGACAAGATCGAGGCAAGGTCAGTTCTGTAGAACTGGAAAGGTTCCAGCTATACAAAACTGCAGCTGATAATTTAACAGAACTAAAGGATTCAATAGTCCCCGACAAACCTCTGCCTCTCCGCCGATCTGGTAGGGTTCCTCATCCGCTTGAGAGATACTTCGGTTTCTCGATGACAGTGGGAGCGAGGATTGCATCATGAGATGATGACCTAACTAGTTTCGAGCAGGCCATCGAGAGTAGGGACTCTGTAAGCATGGCTGGATGCTTAGCGATCTGAGATGGAATCCATGTACACCAACAAAGTATGGACTTTGGATGCTATATCTGAAGGGTTAAATCTCCATCAGGAGCAAGTATATCTTGAGAAGATCTTGGTGTAGATGGAAAAGTTGAGACTTTCAAAGCTAGACTTGTTAATGGTTTTCTTCATCGACCAGGCGTGGATAATGATGAAACTTTTTCCAGTAGCTATGCTTAAGTCCATCCGGATCCTACTTAACATTGCTACATACCATGACTACGATATCTGGTGGTTGGGTGCCATGACTATTTTTTCTAAATACTGATTTAGAAGAGAACGTCTATAAGTACACAGCCAGAGGGCTTCATAAACAGTGTGAACAGCGGAAACGTGTGCAAGTTGCTTTACAGAATAAAGCAGGCATCGCGAAGTTGGAACGTCTGTTTTGATGTGATAGTCAAAGAGTTTGACTTTATCAAAATGGTAGATGAACCTAGTATATACAAAAAGGTAGTAGGGAGTATGGTAGTGATCCTCGTATTGTACGTGGATAACATACACTTGATAGGAAAAGAGTTTCCTATACTACACACGGTCAATATCCTCTTATCACAAAGATTCTCTATATAGGATAAATGTGATACCTCCTAAATCCTGGGATTTGGATCTATAAGATAGATCTAAAGGGATGTTAGGGTTCTCACTAGGTTTAGTGAGTTGGTATCAATCGATCCGGGGGAGAATCACTGGAAAAGTTCCAGGCTGATGAGCATGACTGAATGTCAGTCGCAGGCATTTTCTTTACCCTCGGTGAAGGGACGGTATGTTGGAAGAGTTCTAAGCTAGATACCGTGGCAAACTAGATGATAAAGGCTGGATACATCGCTACCAAAGATGCTACCAAAGAGGCAGTCTGGGTGTATAATAGTTCATAAGATGAATTTCGTTCCTACCATTGTGTGACAATGGAGTTGTGGCTTATGCCTAGGAACGCCTGTCCCATCAGTGATCCAGACATATTCTGAGGCAGTGTCACCGGATCATGGAGATGGTTGATCTCCAGGGGATCGAGGTCCGGAGAGTAGACTCAGAGGACAACACGGCGGATCCACTCACAAAGGCCTTTTCCCAGAGAGAGACTTTTATGGGATGGTTAAGTATGAGATACTACAACCACTGCTATCAGATGGCCCTAGTGCAAGTGGAAGATTGTTAGTTGTATGTATGCCCTAGAGGCCATTACAATACATAGGATGCATATTGTAGTGGATGCTTGGACATATATAGGGAGGACTTTCTTGCTCGACATGATAGTATGCTATCTGGTTGCTCTTTACCTTAACGTGTACACTGATTGTCTCTCTGTTACATGTTGGTAAAGCCCTTAGGATGTGTACTTGACTACCTGGACTATGATGTGGATCATACTAGTGGGGACATGGTAGTCCATAAGTACATCCTTCAAGGTCCCTAGTCGTGGGTGTATCGAGACGGGGAATCGATATACCAGAGTAGACTAGAGTATACCTTCTCGACCCAAACAGATGGGCGATGGATGATCCCATATCCTTTGGTGTTTGACATCAAAGATGATATACGGGTGCTCAGTGGAGACTGGGTACACTGGACGGACTCACCGAGAACTCCTAGATGGTATTATACCTTACGTCAGATGGCAGTTCTCTGGTGACACTGGTAAAGGTTACTCTGTAGACCCGAGATCGTCATAGAGTCTTGTGTGATTCCCACTGTGCTTTGATTTCCACCTTACCACGTCCAAGAGGGTGTGCAAAACGGTGGTTTTTGGGTACAGTCCCGAATCACATGGTGGCAATGAGCGATAGGAGGGGATTCGTCTCACCCGTTATAGGGAGTTGATGTTGCGCTGTGTTCGATTGGCTATAACCGGAAATCCCTGGCCAGGGTTGCTGAGATTTACTAGTAAGTGTTATCGGTAGTATCTCAAACTGTTATAGACCACACATCGGCATGACTTATCAAGCTACTGGGGTCTGACGTTTACCACCCCTAGGCGATATATGCGACATATCAGACGAACAGACCGGACTGTGCAGTAAGTGTTACTGGTTGGATTTACAGGAGTGTGAGCGGGCATGCTCGTTGGTCTTCTGATTGCTCAATACCCGGATGGCCGTTACGTTTAGAAGACCGCTTGCAACTTGTGGGTGTTTGATATGATCACCACCTACTGCCGGCGTATTGACGAGTCTTTAGAGTCCTACATAGAGGTTTTCTGGCTCAAGCGAAACGAAATAGGAGCGCATATGAGATATGTGTGGGACCGAGAATAATACCAGTATGTGATACTGAATTCTATTCTCGCGATTTGTATCATCGGACGGTTATATAAGATATAGCCGGGTTACCGAATCAAATGTTGATTCGATATATTGATACACTTGATATTAGTCGGTTATATGCAGTATGACCGGATCATTAAATCAAGTGTTGATTTAATGATTTAATGTATAATTGTATATTTGGTATATTACTTTACATTAACTATTATTTGTTCGCTTAAAATTGATTTTCTCACTTGATGTGCAGAAGTTGTATATGTGATATATTTTTGTGCACTTGTTTGTATCATGTTTGATGATACATGCAAACTTGGGTGTGTGCTTTACACCATGTTTAGTTAATGGTTAGGGTTTTATTTTCTTTATTCATTTTGTAAAAACAAAATGGTGACTTTATTTGTTATTTGCTAGAAGCTTCATGATATTTTCAAGCTTCTTTGAAAAGTCTTAACCATTTTGTTTTTTCTTTTTACCTAACAATTACCTAAACTATGGTTTGCTCTCTACATGAGTTTGCTAACCCATGGTTGCATTATGATAAGTCTTCACATGAATTTTCTTTTCACAATTTTTCATTCTTTTTCTTTCTTCTTCTTCTTCTTCATGAAGAAGAAAAACTTTGCTTGAAAATTTTCAAGTGATGAAATCAAGTGAGAAATCCAAATCCAAAGTGAACCCACTTCCTATTTCTTCATCCTCTACTACTTGCCATGTTGTATAGGGTGTTATCTTCACAAGTTTCATGACCTAGTGAAGATGGAGCTTGAGTCTGAGTCGCCTCGACGTAGATCATCTTCGGCATCGAAGTCAACGACCTAGCCCGATCATTTCTCCCATGAAACCAATGCTAGAGTCCGGGATCCCGATGATCGCAGTGAAGGGACATCATCACGGAGCTAAAGAAGTGGAGGACCGGATCTACAAAGGTTGTAATCCCTTTCACTTGTAGTTAATGTTGTTATCTTGCATGTTTTGCTTTACCTCTAGTTAACGATCTTGCTTAGGGTTTCTCGGCACATGATAAAAATTTGATTTTGGCATGGTTGATCAGTTGTGGAACCTCTTGATTGTACCTAGGAACCCTACAGATGGCAGTTCTCTGGTGACACTTGTGCATGTTCGTCTGTAGACCAGAGATCGTCATAGAGTCTTGTGTGATTCCCACTATGCTTTGATTTCCACCATACCACGTCCATTAGGGCATGCAAAACGGTGGTTTTTGGGTACAGTCCCGAGTCACATGGAGGCAATGAGTGATAGGAGGGGTTTCGTCTCTCCCGGTATTGGGTGTTGATGTTGCGCTGTGCTCGATTGGCCATAACAGGGATGTCCCTGGCCAGGGCTGATTTAGAGATTTACTGGTAAGTATTACCAGTAGTTTCTCGACCCGTTATGAGCCTCACATCGGCGCGGCTTATCGGTTATTGGGGACTGACGTTTACCACCTTTAGACTTGATATGCGACATATCAGACGAGGAGACCGGACTGTACGGGAAGTGTTACCGGCAGGCTTTTACAGGAGTTGGAGTGGGCTTGCTTGCTGATCTTCTGATCGCTCAATACCCGGATAGCCGTTACGTCCAGCTAGTACCGCTGACGGCTTGTGGGTGCGTGATGTGATCGTCACCTACTGCCGGCGTATTGACGAGTCTTTAGAGTCCTACATAGAGGTTTTACTGGCTCAGGCAAAACGAAATTGGAGCACGTATGTGATATGTGTGAGACAGAGAATAAATGCGTGTATGTGATACCGTATTCTATTCTCGTGACTTTTTGTATCGGTCGGTTATATATGATATGACCGGGTTATCGAATCATGTGTTGATTCGATAAGTCGATACAATGGATGTTAGCCGGTTATATGAGATATGACCGGATTATTAAGTCAAGTGTTGATTTAATAATTAAGTGTATAATTGTATATTAGATATACTAATTTACATTTGCTAACACTTGTTCACTTTAGGGTTTTTCTCATATGCACACTTGAATATATATATGTGTGTGTGTGTGTGTGTGATATATATATTAAAAGTGTTTTCTTTTGTATCATGGTTCATGATACACTAAACATGTGTATATGAGACATACACCATCCTATTTGTTATGATTGGGTTTAATGTTTAAAAGTAATTACAAAATTAGTGGAAAATTAGAAAATGCATGAAGCTTGTGGAAGCTTGTGGATGCATTGACTAAAGTCCACTAGGTTTGTTTTTACTTTGGACTTTAACCTAACCATCACACACTTAGCTATGGTAAAGTCTCTACATGAGTTAGTATATGATACTCACTCACCATGGTTACCTTTCACACTCGATCATCATCCTCATTCTTTTCTTTTGTTCATCTTCTTCATTGAGCAAAAGAAAAAGCTTGCTAGGGTTTTGAAAAAAGAGTGAAACTTTGTGAAAATAAAATTCTAAAGAGAACCCACTTCCTATTTCTCCATCCTCTACTAGACTAGAACTTTAGTTTAGGGTGTTTTCTTCACTAATTCTCAAGTTAGTGAAGTAGAAGTTTGAGTTGGCATCCCCTCAACGTAGATTATCTTCAGCCTCGAAGACATCAAGCAAGCACACGTCTTTCGCCTCATGAAGCCATGCAAGGGTCCGGGAGAACCACGATCGCAGCGAAGGGACTTCAACAAGGAGCTAAAGAAGTGAAGGACCGATCTACAAAGGTTGTATTTCGTATTCCCTTTAGAGTAAAGTTGTTCACTTGCCATTTGTTTCGCCTAAACTCTAGTATACGATCTTGCTTAGGGTTGTTCGGCACATAAAAATTTAATTTTGGCATGGTCGATGCCTTGTAGAGCCTTGTTAGTATGCCTAGTAACCCTACAAGACTAAGTTAATCCAGGACAATGACGGGTTAAACTTGACTTGCGACTTATGGTACGTTGGTCTCTATCAAGACCATATGTCGTTAGGGGCAAAAACCACATCGGGAGTTTCAAATATACAGGAAACTTGCAGATTTAGCATACCTTCTGGAGTGTGGTGACGAGAGTGGATTCCATCTAGTGCATCACATAATGATAGTTGGATCCCGATCCCACTGATGAGTAGGATTACTCTCAGGAGATTATCACACTTAACAATCAACGCTATAAACCAAGTAGGTGTCTAGAAAGGTGTTAGCGGGGCTACGCCTCCATGGAAAAGAGGTTATGTAATTAAGGAACTTCGCGAAAGCGTTGGAAAACCTCCCTCGAAGTACCAGCACCGGACTGGCTGAAAGGTTAAGCAAGTATTCTGACGTGCGATTAATCCTGACTAGTTCTTCTTTTAGGGTTTGAAGAAGAATTTAAGGAAATAGTGGGAGCCATCCTGATTAGATAAATTAATAACCAATCTAATCTAGCAAGAGCGCATGCTAAGTGTTTTCCCTCTCTCTCCAGGTAGCAACCATTTCATGCCCTAATCAAAATAATAAAATGTATCGCTTGACTGATCCGAATACTTATTCGGGGCTGGGGAACGTCGGTTCAACTCTAACTTACGACAACAGTCATGAGTATGAAAAAGGGAAAGAGGAAAGTTTGAAGTCCTTGATAAACCCATCGAAGAAGAAACATACTGTTGCGTCCCATGTGGAGAAACCACTGTGTGACGACCAAAGTGTAACCGATCGTAGTATAGGAATATCACTTCCTACTCTGTGCATGTCATCCAAATACCAGGACATCACACCCTAGTATCTTCTTAACAGATCCATCCCCTATTCTGATGTGAAGGGTTCCTAGACACACTATAGAGGTCTCACAAGGCATCAACCATGCCAATTTAACATTTTTAGGGTGCCGAGAAAACCTAATACGGATCGTCGGCTAGAATTCTAGGCGAAATACTAGTCTAGTTAACAATTTAACTAATGATCAGAAGCTACAACCTTTGTAGATCCGGATATCCACTTCCTTAGCTCCACGTAGGCGTCCTCTCGCTGTCCATCTTGAATCCCGAACTCAATCGTCGGCTTCATCGGAGAATTGGGCGGACTAGGTCGTCGGCTTCGTGCCGAAGATGATCTACGTCGAGGCATCACAAGTTCAAGCTCCGACTTCACAAATTTGTGAAACTTGTGAAGAAAACACCCAAAACAACTTGGCAAGAGGTAGAGGGTGAAGAAATAGGAGGTGGGTTCACTTTAGAATTGGATTTCACTCACTTTTGCTCAAGTTGCCATTAATGGGCTTAAGCTTTTCTTGAAGAAGAAAAGAATATGATAAGTCATTTAAAATGAAAAAGAAAACAATACTTATCATATCCTAACTAAGGTTAAGTGTAGAGAATAGACCATGGTATGTGGGAATGGTTAGGGTTAAGCATGAAGACAAAATGGTCTCTTTAGTCAAAACTTCATGAAGCTTCAACAAGCTTCATGACAAAAAGAAACCATTTTATTTTCTTTTATCCATTTAAATAAATAAAGAATGGATAAATAAATAGATGATTAACTCAAAACCCTAACCATTATCATAACCATGGTTTAATTCTTTGCACAAACCCAAGTATATTTGTATCATCAAACATGATACAATCAAGTGCACACAAAAGCATATCACATATACAATGTGCACTTCAAGTGAGAAAATCCTTTTAAAATGAACCAATACTAGTTTATGCAAATTAATATATCAAATATATAATTTTACATTAAATCATTAAATCAACACTTGATTCAATGATCCGGTCATGTCGTACATAACCGACTAGTATACAATGTATCGATTTATCGAATCAATGATTCGACAACTAGGTTATATCGCATACAACCAATCAAAACATTCATCGCGAGAATGAAATACGGTATCACATACATGCATTATTCTCGGTCCCACACATATCTCATATGCGATCCTATTTCGTTTCGCTTGAGCCAGGAAACCTCTGTGTAGGACTCTAAAGACTCGTCAATACGCCGGTAGCAGATGATGATCATATCAACCACCCACAAGCCGCAAGCGGTCTGCTAAACGTAACGGCCATCCGGGTATTGAGCGATCAGAAGATCGACGAGCTAGCCCGCTCACACTCCTGTGAATCCAACCAGTAACACTTACCGTACAGTCCGGTCTGTTCGTCTGATATGTCGCATAACAAGTCTAGGGGTGGTAAACGTCAGACCCCAATAACCGATAAGTCGTGCTGACATGAGGCTCATAACGGGTCGAGAAACTACTAGTAACACTTACCAGCAAATCTCTGATCAGCCCTGGCCAGGGACTTCCCTGTTACGGCCAATCGAGCACAGTGTAACATCAACCCCCAATACCGGGAGAGACGAAACCCCTCCTATCGCTCATTGCCTCCATGTGACTCCGGACTGTGCCCAAAGACCACCGTTTTGCACGCCCTCATGGACGTGGTAATGTGGAGATCAAAGCACAGTGGGAATCACACAAGACTCTATGACGATCTCGGGTCTACAGACTAACCTGCACAAGTGTCACCTGAGAACTGCCATCTGACGTGAAGTATAATACCATCTGGGAGTTCTCGGCGAGTCCGTCCAGTGTACCCAGTCTCCACTGAGCACCCGTATACCATCTCTGATGTCAAACACCAATAGATATGGGATCATCCATTGCCCATCTCATGGGTCGAGAAGCGTATACGCTAGTCTACTCTGGTATATCGATGCCCCGTCTCGATACACCCACGACTAGGGACCTTGAAGGATGTACTTATGGACTACCATGTCCCCACTAGTATGATCTGCATCATAGTCCAGGTAGTCAAGTACACATCCTAAGGGCTTTACCAACATGTAACCATAAGACAGTTTAAAGAGACAAGTGTACATGTTAAGATAAAGAGCAACCAGATAGAATACTATCATATCGAGCAAGAAAGTCATCTCTATATATGTCCAAGCATCCAATATAATATACATCATCTGTACAATACTGGCCTCTAGGGCATACATACAACTAACAATCTCCCACTTGCACTAGGGCCAACTGCTGTAGTATCGCATACCGAGCATCCCGAAGAGTCTCTCAAACTGTATCTGGGGAATGGCCTTCGTGAGTGGATCCGCCGTGTTGTTCTTCGTGTCAACCCTGCTGACCTCGATTTACCGGCGATCAATTATCTCCCGGATTAGGTGATACCGCCTCAGAATATGCCTGGATCGCTGATGGGACCTGGGTTCCTTGGCCAAAGCCACCGCTCCATTGTTATCGCAATACAAAGGTATTGGATGCTCAATGGATGGAACCACTCCAAGTTCAGTAATGAACTTCTTGATCCAGACAGCCTCTTTGGCAGCATCGTTGGCAGCGATGTATTCAGCCTCCATCGTCGAGTCTGCCACGGTTTCCTGCTTGGAACTCTTCCAGCTGACCGCCCCTCCGTAAAGGGTAAAGACAAATCTCGACTGCGACTTAGAGTCGTCCTTATCACTCTGGAAGCTCGAATCGTTAAAGGACACCACTTGGAGTTCTCCGTTACCATACACCAAGAGCATCTCTTTAGTCCTTCGTAAGTACTTGAGAATGCTCTTCACAGCTGTCCAGTGACTCTTTCCAGGATCAGCTTGATACCTGCTCACTATACTTAGTGAGTATGCTACATCGGGTCTGGTACACAGCATCGCGTACATGATAGAGCCTACAGCCGAAGCATAGGGTATCCCTTGCATGCGAGCTCTCTCCAAATCAGTCCTGGGAGACATCTCTTTGGAGAGAGTGACTCCAGAGATCGTGGGCAAGTTCCCACGCTTGGAATCTTCCATACTAAACCTTTTTAGTATGGTGTCAATGTACCTGGATTGGGACAATCCCAATATCCGTTTGGATCTATCTCTATAGATCCTTATTCCCAATATGCAGGAGGCATCACCAAGATCTTTCATTGAGAATCTTTGTGATAAGAAGAGCTTGACCGATTGCAGCATAGGAATATCATTTCCTATCAAGAGTATGTCGTCGACGTACAATACGAGGAAGACAACCTTACTCTCTGCCACCTTCTTGTAGATACAAGGTTCATCTGGATTTTTGACGAAATCAAACTCTTTGATAACGACGTCAAAGCAGATGTTCCAACTCCGCGATGCTTGCTTTAATCCATAAATGGATTTAAGCAGCTTGCACAACTTCCCGCTGCTCCCACTGTCTATGAAGCCCTCTGGCTGAGTCATGTACACGCACTCTTCTAAATCACCATTTAGAAAGGCGGTCTTAACATCCATTTGCCATATTTCGTAGTCATGAAAGGCAGCAATGGCAAGCATGATTCGGATGGATTTAAGCATAGCCACTGGAGAAAAGGTTTCGTCATAGTCCACACCTGGTCTTTGACGAAAACCTTTTGCAACAAGTCTAGCTTTGAAAGTCTCCACTTTCCCATCTACACCAAGTTTTTTCTTGAAAATCCACTTGCTCCCAATGGGTTTTACCTCTTCAGGAGCAACATCCAAAGTCCATACTTTGTTGGTGTACATGGATTCCATCTCGGACCGCATAGCATCCAGCCATTTCACTGAGTCCCTACTCGTGATGGCCTGCTCGAAGCTAGTTGGGTCATCATCCTCCATGATGCAATCCTCGCTCCCACTATCCATGAGAAAACCGTAGTATCTCTCAGGTGGGTGAGGAACCCTACTAGATCGGCGGAGAGGCTGAGGTTCATTGGGAACTACTGAATCCTCTGGTTCAACCAAATCTTCTGTTGTAGTCTGTATTGCTGGAACCTCTTCCAGTTCTACCTCCTTGCCACTAATCTCTTTTTCAAGAAATTCCTTTTCTAAAAAGGTGGCATGTCGAGAAACAAACACCTTTTGTTCCTCGGTGTGGTAGAAGATATACCCGCGTGAATGTTTGGGATATCCAATAAACTTACACAGAATGGACCTTGCCACGAGTTTGTCCGGATTTTGCGTTTTTACATATGCCGGACAACCCCATATCTTAACATAATTATGACATGGTCTCTTTCCTTTCCATATCTCATATGGAGTGGTTGGCACGGTTTTGGTGGGAACAATATTCAATAGATCTGCAGCTGTTTCCAGTGCATATCCCCAGAAGGAAATAGGTAACTCAGCTGTGCTCATCATAGAGCGCACCATATCCAATAGGGTGCGGTTCCTCCGTTCTGATACACCGTTGTGCTGTGGTGTATATGGAGGAGTCAGCTGAGAGAGAATCCCATTCTCTTTTAGGAAGTCCAGGAATTCATTGCTTAAGTATTCTCCTCCTCGATCAGATCGAAGGATTTTAATACTTTTTCCGGTTTGGTTCTCGACTTCTTGTTTATATTCTCTAAATTTCTCAAAAGCTTCTGATTTGTGTTTCATCAGGAACACATATCCGAATCTAGAGAGATCGTCAGTGAATGTAATGAAGTACGAAGAACCATCCCTGGCATGTGTAGACATGGGACCGCATACATCACTATGTATCAGTCCCAAGAGTTCGGTAACTCTTTCTCCGTGTCCCGTAAACGGAGTTTTGGTCATCTTGCCTTTGAGACATGATTGGCAAGTGTCATAAGATGAAAATTCAAACGGATTTAAATATCCATCCTTATGCAACTTAGCCAGTCGTGTCGCATTGATGTGACCCAGTCTACAATGCCACAAGAAGGATTCGTTCAATTCTAAACTCTTCCTCTTGTGTGTGTTTGTTATGCTCAGAACTGTTGATTGGTTTAGAACATAAATGCCATTGCACAACGTGCCTGATCCAACCAACTTTTGGTTACGGAAAATGTTCATAACATTATCCTGTAATACAAAATTATATCCCTCTTTACTTAATAAAGAAACCGATATAATGTTGCATATCAGGTTCGGCATGTAATAGCATTCGTTCAGAACCAATGTATTACCAGTAGGTAATGCAAGGTGATATTCCCCGACAGTCTTAGCTGCAACAATTGCACCATTTCCAACTCTAATGTCTTTATCACCTTCTCCAAGTTCTCTACCTTTCCTAAGCCCATGTAACTGATTACATATATGGGATCCTGATCCGGTATCTAATACCCAGGACGTAGGGCAAATGGAGAAACAGTTCTCTGTAACGAACACACCCGAAGAAATTGCATCAACATGTACTTTCTTCATTCGGGTGGCATGGGAATCCTGGTATTCCCCTATATCCTGTTCAGTCCTATAACTCTTATAGGAAAGAACGGAACCAACGTTCCCCAGCATAGTATAACATGCGGGTTCGGTCAATACATCCATACTATTATCTTTATTAAGGCATGAAATGGTCGCTACCTGGAGAGAGAGAGAAGAAAACACTTTAGCGTAAGCTCGTGCAAGATCAGATTGGTTATTATCTTATCTAATCAGGATGGCTCCCACTGGTTTTTATCAAATCTTCCTTCAAACCCTAAAAAGAAAGACTAGCCGGGATTAATTACACACTACAAGTTCGCCAATCTTTCAGCCAGGCCAGTGTCGGTACTTTGAGGGAGGTCCCCCGTGCTTTCTCACGAACCTAATTAATGTAAACCTCGTTTTCCCAGAGGCGTAACCTCGTTGACACCTTTCTAGACACCTACTTGATCGGCTAATTGCAATGTGCAAAACTCTCTCAGGAGTAACTCTTACTCGCAGCGGGTATCGGGATCCAACTATCTCATAGAAGGTATGCAATCTCATTGCAAATTTCAACACTTGAAATTCCCGATAATATTTTGCCCCTAGCGTCCTATGACCTTGACGCAGGCCAACAAACCATAGTGCGGTAGTCAAGTTCAACCCGTCATTTCCTGATTGAATTAAACCCACCCGTACGACCCTTGACGCAGGCCAACAAAGTCGCACGACTACCCTAATCTAATCTGCATCATATGCATAAGCAGGTAAAAACTAGTTAGCTACCGCACACTACGCCTTGACGCAGGCCAACAAACGTTGCACGAATACTAACTACTACTTATCTGAAATGACGGAGGGCTACACAGGTTTTTCTGAAAACCATGAGCGTAATGAACTTGATATCGTTGTAGAATCAAATGAAGTTTTGAAAATGGAGTGATTTTGAGGCTTTTCTAGTTTTGCTAAAGGGGTCACTCCCGGTGAAGGGATCGTCGGCCCTTTCCTCGTCGAATGAGGTGCGGGATATATCATATATATCACTGTGCAAAGCAGAAACTATAGAAGCAATCAAAAGTCAAACCGAGTGTGTAGCATCTGCCAGTTATTGCTAAAGGAGTCACTCCCGGTGAAGGGATCTCGGTCCTTTCCTCATCGAATAAGGTGCAGGGTATATCATATATATCACTATGCAAAGCAATAACTGTAGCTACCTGTTTTGTTTAAAATTCGATTCTACAACATCTTAGGTTTCTTTTCTTTCATTAATCACATTAATGAAGTCCCATCATTTAAATACCTAAACATCACAGATAAATACGACGTACACTTATACCATCCGCATTCGCCTGGATATCCCCTCGTGCACCGTTAGGTTAGGTAACTAACGACAGAGCAGGGCAGGGCTAGTGCGGGTGCAAAACATAAGTAACGTCTATATAATATATCATATATACTATATACTGTATCTATCATAGAACATCACATGATCACATCACAGATATCACAGCAGAAAAAACATATGAAACATTGGATATACTAGGACGTCCGTGTTTTCAATACGAGCCAGTATAAAACACGGATTCCACGGTCGTGATGAATAGCCAATCCCACACCCCTAGACCCCTACGAGAGCGACAAGCAACCCTGCCAATTCTAGGGTTAGGAGACCCGGACTCGACTCCTCGAGTTGGTCTCCCACTGGACCCCAG
Organism: Agapanthus africanus; assembly: GCA_030015575.1. Taxonomy (NCBI): domain Eukaryota; kingdom Viridiplantae; phylum Streptophyta; class Magnoliopsida; order Asparagales; family Amaryllidaceae; genus Agapanthus; species Agapanthus africanus. The sequence continues at coordinate 288,985,196 of CM057349.1, forward strand.
AACCCGGTTACTTGTGCTCCCCTCTTTGGGTCTATCCTAATGCGGAAAAGTAAATAATATACAAAGGGTGACATCTTCCGCTACCTGGAAGTGCCCCAAATAAAAGAATATTACATACAACTTTTTTACATGAATGAAAATGAAAAACACTCATCTCACATAAAAAACCCCGGCTATTCAAACACGACAATCCAATATAACATATCCAGCAACACATAACATCACATGTCATCAACGTAAGTAAATATGTCCATCCCAATTGTCGTTGACATATAGCAACGAAACCGGCGATATCACATATTACACTTACGGTCACAGAAAAGAAAGTGTAAAACTACAACAGTTGGAATCCGCAATCTCTTTAGACATCACATGCCTAATCAAATGAAATACTTAGACATCACATGCCTAACAGTTATAAACCCCGCATTTTAGTCTCATTATCGAAAACTCTTTTCAATATCAAGTGAAACTAAACCGCTAGATTTATAACATTCATTCAGTTATCTCATAACTGTTTGTGAATTCCAATTATTATATCACATTCCAGATAAACAGAAAATGTTAAACTTTCCGATCGAACAGTCGAATACCCAAGTTTTCCCGATACAGCTCAACACATGAAACAAGTCTAAAAACATTCAGTTCGTGCCTCAGTAGCAACGGTCCAGCCGTAGAAGGGTCAAGCCAACGCCTCACATGTAGCACGCCGTACTGCCCCAAACCCGAAGGTTCAAAGGGCAGTTCAAGACGGTCACATATTCGAGTTAAGGTTTGTTGTCTTCTAGAGGGTCCATCGCGTTACTTGCACTACTTAGAACGTCTTTAAACTACGGAAAAATCCAACACTTGGAAATTTCCCGACAGGGGAAAAATTGGGTATTTATATCCGGTCGAACTTTTTAACTAATTCAAAAATTATCCGGAAAAACACAAAGACGAAATTTGATAATCCGATCGAAACATCGAAGCTCTAAAACACCCCAGAAAATTCAACTCTTGAATAAATTTTAAAAATTCCCAGAAAATCCAACACCAGAAGATATCAGTTACTGTGCAAATATTATATGATAATTTAATAAAGTTGCCGCGGAACCGCCGCCTAAGCAGGCATAGGCCGCGGTTCCGCTGCACTGTAGACTGTTCATCAAGTAATTTTTGCACCGTAATTCATAGATTTCCCTGCTGAATTATTTAGCAATTTTTAATCTGGAAAAATCCCAGATTTTAGAAAACGTCCAGAGAGCACTTGGGTTTTAGGGTTTCGGGTTCGTTCGGGTTTCAAACGTCGTCTAGACTTCGCCTAAGGCTCTAGCTAGGCTCTGATACCACTGAAGGGTTCCTAGACACACTATAGAGGTCTCACAAGGCTTCAACCATGCCAATTTAACATTTTTAGGGTGCCGAGAAAACCTAATACGGATCGTCGGCTAGAATTCTAGGAGAAACACTAGTCTAGTTAACAATTTAACTAAAGATCAGAAGCTACAACCTTTGTAGATCCGGATATCCACTTCCTTAGCTCCACGTAGGCGTCCTCTCGCTGTCCATCTTGAATCCCGAACTCAATCGTCGGCTTCATCGGAGAATTGGGCGGACTAGGTCGTCGGCTTCGTGCCGAAGATGATCTACGTCGAGGCATCACAAGTTCAAGCTCCGACTTCACAAATTTGTGAAACTTGTGAAGAAAACACCCAAAACAACTTGGCAAGAGGTAGAGGGTGAAGAAATAGGAGGTGGGTTCACTTTAGAATTGGATTTCACTCACTTTTGCTCAAGTTGCCATTGATGGGCTTAAGCTTTTCTTGAAGAAGAAGATGATCAAGAAGAAGAAAAGAATATAATAAGTCATTTAAAATGAAAAAGAAAACAATACTTATCATATCCTAACTAAGGTTAAGTGTAGAGAATAGACCGTGGTAAGTGGGAATGGTTAGGGTTAAGCATGAAGACAAAATGGTCTCTTTAGTCAAAGCTTCATGAAGCTTTGACAAGCTTCATGACAAAAAGAAACCATTTTATTTTCTTTTATCTATTTAAATAAATAAAGAATGGATAAATAAATAGATGATTAACTCAAAACCCTAACCATTATCATAACCATGGTTTAATTCTTTGCACAAACCCAAGTATATTTGTATCATCAAACATGATATAATCAAGTGCACACAAAAGCATATCACATATACAATGTGCACTTTAAGTGAGAAAATCCTTTTAAAATGAACCAATACTAGTTTATGCAAATTAATATATCAAATATATAATTTTATATTAAATCATTAAATCAACACTTGATTCAATGATCCGGTCATGTCGCACATAACCGACTAGTATACAATGTATCGATTTATCGAATCAATGATTCGACAACGAGGTTATATCGCATACAACCAATCGAAACATTCATCGCGAGAATGAAATACGGTATCACATACTCGCATTATTCTCGGTCCCGCACATATCTCATATGCGCTCCTATTTCGTTTCGCTTGAGCCAGGAAACCTCTGTGTAGGACTCTAAAGACTCGTCAATACGCCGGTAGCAGATGATGATCATATCAACCACCCACAAGCCTCAAGCGGTCTGCTAAACGTAATGGCCATCCGGGTATTGAGTGATCAGAAGATCGACGAGCTAGCCCGCTCATACTCCTGTGAATCCAACCAGTAACACTTACCGTACAGCCCGGTCTGTTCGTCTGATATGTCGCATAACAAGTCTAGGGGTGGTAAACGTCAGACCCCAATAACCGATAAGTCATGCTGACATGAGGCTCATAACGGGTCAAGAAACTACTGGTAACACTTACCAGCAAATCTCTGATCAGCCCTGGCCAGGGACTTCCCTGTTACGGCCAATCGAGCACAGTGCAACATCAACCCCCAATACCGGGAGAGACGAAACCCCTCCTATCGCTCATTGCCTCCATGTGACTCGGGACTGTGCCCAAAGACCACCGTTTTGCACGCCCTCATGGACGTGGTAAGGTGGAGATCAAAGCATTGTGGGAATCACACAAGACTCTATGACGATCTCGGGTCTACAGACTAACCTGCATAAGTGTCACCTGAGAACTGCCATCTGACGTGAGGTATAATACCATCTGGGAGTTCTCGGCGAGTCCGTCCAGTGTACCCCGTCTCCACTGAGCACCCGTATACCATCTCTGATGTCAAACACCAATGGATATGGGATCATCCATCGCCCATCCCATGGGTCGAGAAGCGTATACGCTAGTCTACTCTGGTATATCGATACCCCGTCTCGATACACCCACGACTAGGGACCTTGAAGGATGTACTTATGGACTACCATGTCCCCACTAGTATGATCTGCATCATAGTCCAGGTAGTCAAGTACACATCCTAAGGGCTTTACCAACATATAACCATAAGACAGTTTAAAGAGACAAGTGTATATGTTAAGATAAAGAGCAACCAGATAGCATACTATCATATCGAGCAAGAAAGTCATCTCTATATATGTCCAAGCATCCAATATAATATACATCATCTGTACAATACTGGCCTCTAAGGCATACATACAACTAACATGATGAAGTCAAATCTATGACTGTCACATCAGAAATTGATGATCTATCTCCGCTACATCTGCTTTAGTCTATAAATAGACATAAGCTACATGTCCACCAATGCTTCCGCTGCTCCCACTGACCACGACAACCCTCTGGCAGAGTCATATAGACGTGCGCTTCTAAAGCTAGTTTAGAACGACGCTATACTCATCCTCCTGCCGGGTCTCACAGTCTGGAACAACAGTAATGGCAAGTCTGGGTAAACAAGAACTTCCCTGTCACCGTCCTTGAGGTTACCGGAGTACCTCTCGGGTGCCTGAAGTTACCCACTTTATCTGCGGAGTAGCCAATGGAATGTCAAACCAGATTGAATTTTTAGGTTCCTATCAAATCTCCAGTAATCGTTTGTGGTTCTGGAATCACTTCCAGTTCTACCATACACCCACTACTGTTTTATGAAAAAATCCATTTTTATTAAAACTGTGGCGAGTTTAGAACAATATCACTATTGATCTTCCAAATGGTAGAAAGTTAACCCTCGTCATAGCCTGGGTCAACCCACAAACAGCCATTACAGAAACGTGCCTTGAGTTGTCCTGTGTCTGGTTTTAATCATAAGCCGGACAACTCCCCGTACCTTAACATCGTTAAGATATGAACTGTTCTACATCCAATATAGAACCAGAGGCACTGATTTAATTGAACCAGATTCAAATCATGCAGCTATCTCCAGTGCATGTCAACTAAATGGAAAAAGGCCGATCAGCGTTACTCAACTTAGGAATGCTTCCAATTATGAGTAACCTGAAAAAGAAGCAAGTTCTCTTAATCATTACTATCACCTGAATACCGTACACAAGTATCTACATCTTCGATCTCCTTGAAGAATCCCGATACTTGCAACACCTGGTTCTCTACTTTATTCAAATACCTATAACTTCTCAAAATTCGGACCCTGTGTTTCCACAAAACACCTGTCTATAAACTAGAGAAGTCATAAGTAAACCGAATATAGTACGAGGACCAACCCCTCTGTCCTGATGGACCCTGGACATCATACAATACTCTGTATAAGTCCCTTGAGTCTGATAACTCATTCACTGTGTGTTGTAGGTTGAAAACTGTACTTATAGTTAAGAAGAATTACACCGCTATTTAATGCTCCTTACCTAACCATCCACTGATATAGGTAAATGTCACAGACATAATTTCAAAAAAGTATATCTCACTCTGTAAAAATAGACGTACAGATATATCAATTTGAAATTGGCGCATTATAACGGATATTCAAAACCAAATATTCGCCGTCCAGCAAACAACCAAGGTGACTTCCTCAAATATCACCAATTACAACGAATTCCGATATAATGAGGATGATCATCTAATTCCCAATAACTTACTCCCACTCATCATCTGTAAAACCATACAGATGTGAGAATCATACCTGGTAAATACATACCCTGGAGTAAGGACTAATTTGGAAATCAGTTTTCTTTTAACAGTACACAGTGAAATTGAAACATTGAAATGTTTCGATGGGGTGTCCCGGTATTCCTAGTAATGCCTCTTCTAGATTCACGATTGTAACCGTATAGTTCTTTGCCACCTCTCCAAATCCCTTTATATGTCTTTAGTCATTACCTTCTGCACACCCCTTAGGCCAATTGGTTTTCTTCCTTCCCTACCGTTCGGCACCAGCCTATGGTTTGGAAGAAGACTATCCAAATAAGCATAATGGGTGTACTGTCCTAATCCTAGGAGCACTCGCAATGCGAGAGAAGGTGAAGATAAAAGACACCTGAATAAACCTTATTCCTATTTCTCCTGAACCAGAATCCATCCCTGAAGTGGAACAAGTTCCTTTCGAGTTCGTATATAACCATGCGATGGAATATCCAATAAACTGTGGATCTTCGTAGTGATACGGAGTGTCCTGGAGAAATACAAAGCTGATTTAGGATTGGCGAAGAAATACTTGGTTGATTGTGAATAGCAGTCGCAATTTACATTGCCCTCTTACTAATCCCTTTATATGTCTTTACTTAATACCTTCTGTACACCATCGTTAGGCTAATTGGTTTTCTTCATTCCCTTCCGGTCGGCACCAGCCTAAGGTTTGGAAGAAGACTATCCAATTTGCGTAATAGGTGTACTATCTCCTAAACCAAGGAGTACTCGCAACCTGAGAGAAGGTAAAAGGAAAAGACAACTGAATAGTCCTATTCGTTTTCTCCAGAACCGGAAACCATTCTCGAATAAGTTCCTTAGAGTTCGTATATTACCATACGTTGGTTTTGTCCAATGGAAGTGGACGTTCGTAGTAATACGGGGTGTCCTGGAGAAAAGAGTAAAAGTAGGAGTGGCAAGGAGGTTAGCGACTATGACAATCCAAAAGCCAGTGTTAAGAAGGTTCGGTCAACTTGGTCATTGAGTCATAGTCTAGGGTCGGGTCAATTGGTCGCTGCCAAAGAGAGAGAGAAAAGAAACACTCAGCATGCACTCTAACCTAGATCAGAAAGGTTACCAATTTATCTAATCTGGAAACCTCCCACTATACCGTCAAATTCTCCTCCAAACCTGAAAGAAAAATTAGTCGGGATCATCCGAGGAGTAAACCAACTCATCAGTGGGAATCGGGATCCAATTATCATCGCATGATAACGTGACGGAATCCGCTCACGGTATCACACTCCAGAAGGTATGCGCATATCTGGCAAGTTTCAGTTTCTTTAGAAACTCCCGATGTGATTTCAGCCCCATGCTCTTATGACCTTGGCGTGATGTCAAAATATCATAAGTCACATGTCAAGTTCGACCCGTCATTGTCCAGGTTAATTTGAACCCACCCGTATATACCCTTGACGTAGGCCAAAATAGTAGTACGACTGTCCCAAACCAACGCATCTATCGATGCAACAGATAAATACCCGGCAGCTACCAATCACTATGCCTTGGCGTGAGGTCAAAATACATAGCTTGAATACCACCGAATATTTAACTGAAATAACGGAGGGCTACGAATGGTTTCTGGCGAAAATCTTTAACGTAATGAACTTGATATCGTTGAAGGAACTGATAGCTTTTTAAAAGTATAGTGACGAAAACCTTTGCTAAAGAGGTCACTCCCGGTGAAGGGATCTCGGCTCTTTCCTCGTAGAATGAGGTGCAGGATATTCCAACTGAATACCACGGTGCAAAGCAAAAGTAATCGGCTATAGTGAAGTTAATCCCCTGACGCAAACTTTTTTGTCCAAGGGGTCACTCCCGGTGAAGGGATCTCGGCCCTTGCCTCGTCGACTGAGGAGCAGGATATTCCAACTGAATACCACGATGCAAAACAAAAGTGAACGTTCTTGCAATAACAGCTTTTTGAAGAGTGTTCCAACAACATCAGATTAGGTTTGTTTTTAACTTGCATTGATCCGAATCAACGCAGTCCCATCAATTGATCACACCACAAAGAACGAAAATATACTGATGTACGTATATGCCATCCGCATTCGCCACTGGGTCCCGTCATTACCCGTTAGGTTAGCTAACTAACGACAGAGCGGGGACTGGACTAGCACGGATGCAAAACATATACAACATCTACTAATATATGTATATATCAATATATAATATTTCGCTCAAGGCGTGATAAAATACAACATCACAGAAATGTACATTATCACAGAACAATACAGATATCTGGGATCCCCGGGTTTCACAGAGCTGCTGAAACCCGACGTTCCCCTGGTCGTGTGGATAGCCTGTGCAATGAAAACCCTAGACCCCTACGGGCGCGGCAAATTACCCGCCAAAACCTGAAGCGAGTCAGCCCCCTTCAGCAACGTGAATGGACCACCCAGCACTTTACGGAATCCGGTAACTTGGGCACCCCTCCTGGGTCAACCTGTATGTCACGTCCCGAAAGTACGGAACATGACCGGCACTAAAACTACGAAACGTCTCGAGGCGTACGTAATCTAAGTAAACCGAAAACCCAGAAATCCAAACCAAGAAAAGTAATAGAGTGAAGGAAAACCAATTTAAAACAAGTAGTTTCAATAGCATAAGCCGAATTATGCGGTTTTTAAAACATCAAAAATTTCCTGAAAATTTCGGCAGAGTCTCCTTTGCAAATACTGGCCCCCAAACGGGATACAACATGAATAGTATACGAAATCAATAAAAAGGCATCCCCAAGCGGGAGCTAGCTCTTCGTCAATCGACGGCCACAACCACACAAGCAATATAATATACAACGCCAACGGCGAGGATCAAAATTCAAAAGGAAACTCAAAACCACAAGAAAACCACAGGAATAAAATGCGCGACTCTAAGGTCGAAGGAATAACATCACTGGTCTCTATCTCAAAATAAACACATGTTTGGTTGATGGAACTTCTAGATACAACAGAATAATAATATACAAGATATAAAATGGGGGTACGATACAAGTAAACCCACCTACTAGCAAATCACCCGAAGGAAACTATGCCCGCAAAGCCGTAATGAAACCTGTACGGCAAACCTGCAAGAAAACTGGGGCACAACGGGGGTGAGTTGCCAACTCGTGAATAGAAAAATATCTACGCACAGAAATCGCATAAATAACGCAACCTAGGTCAATGATCATAATATATCCTCAATATATATAACATGCAACCTATAACAAGGCTAGGGTAAATATCTAGCCCGAGTGTGATCTCATGTGCCTGTGTCAGTACCTCAGGTAGCAATATATCATATGAATGAGGTATGAATGCATGAAAACAGAATACATGTAAATGAAGAACTGTTTTCATAATTTAGTGAGATTTCCTTTGTATTTTTAAAATGAGGTATCATAATGAAATCAGCATAAAACAGTGCCCAGCATCGACACAAAACAAGTGTCCAAATATCTCGATATCTCAATCACAATATCTAGGGCGCCGTCAATCTAGACCGGCCCCTACCATCCATCTCAAGGCCACGACGGTATCCTCCGGATATCCGACGCATCGGGTAATATCACCGGTCGGTAGTGCTCCCCTGCCGGGCTCAACGTCAACAACACATTCCTTTTGCCCCGGGGTACCGCACCGGGCCCACCATGTACCCGAAACGGTTCCTCCACTCCTCGAATCGGGTCTCGAAATCCATCAGCAAACTCATGGTGGACGACTCATACATCATGGGAAAACCGCACTTTTTATTTTAAAAGAGAGAAAAGGTTTATTTATGTTTTTGCGGTTTTCCTCCAAATCCAGAAAATCTCATGGAAATCCGAATCCAAAACCTCAATAACACGTAAAATAGTGAATATATGCATGAGAATCCATGAATGCGGCATAACAATAAATAACAGTATGCATGAAGTTGCAGGTAATTACTACAATGTCTAAACTAACATATAAGGCAAGTACACTGATATCATGTCTAAACTATTAGCTAACAGGCTATGTCAAGCAATAATATTTTCTAAGGTGTACGTGACATGGCAATTACCGATGAAGATGTGTGTGAGCCGGCAAGTAAGTGTATGTGGTACATACGCAACATCGGTAATGGTGCTGGTGTCCTAACAGCATGATATCAATAATGGAGTATGAAACATAATATAACCATGCGATGCGAAGCGAACCATAATAATGAGCGGGAGCTGAATACTAGACGCAACTATAACTAATCTGCATTAATCTAATATAAGTCCTACAGATGATGCCTTTTGAAATAACACGAATCATGGGGTTTTGAAAATAGGGGCTACGGTGTTTTTATGAAAAGATACGTCTTTTGAAATATCCGTAGGATCCCTTGGGCTGTCTTTTAAAATAGCCACGATTCGTTAGTTTTGAAATAGGTAAGAATCGAATCTAATCTAACAACTAAACTAAACTAAAGGGCTAAGCTGACAAGCTGGACTACAAGTAAGGAAACCGCCTAACATCTGAGTCGATCCATATACAAACCTATATATATAGTAGTCGGTGATCCCGCCTCAATAATATCATATCCGATACCATATCTATAATCAGACATCCCAAGTCAAGAGTGCGGATCAATCATCAAAATATAGCTCGTACGTAAATCCGTCGTACGGCATCCCTAAATCTGGGTACGAGTTAATATCACATTCATCATACTATTCACTTGGTATCCTTTCTATCAAATATCCTGATCGGGGTACTGATCTACGTCTAGTACAATACTGATACCGCCTAAGTATGCATGCACGTATGTGAAACACTACGTCAAGGACCCGCTACAACGTCATGTTGTATCTCAAATACGAACCCTGCTATATCACCGATCTCACAGCCTCAAATCAAATCTCATCGACTCATCATAAATCCCAAGTACTATCATCCTCAAATCCGTATGTGAACACATAGTCCTATACCCAAGTGAACACATAACTATATAATCCCGTATAAGCACAAATGAAAGAAGAAAGTATGCAAGTATGGGCATGTGTGTGCATGTGTGGTGCGACCACTACTCTAGGGTTTCGCGACACTAAATCATCTAAGAACACCAAATATCTATATCATCGATAATATCAAACAAAATATAGTCAATATATATATGTGTGTGTATACGTATTCGTATACATCACCACGAACTGCGGGGGTGCTATACGCCATCCACCCGACTTCTCCCCGTAGATATAAATCTACTCACTTGGTCCTCGCTCGCCGGTGCCGACGTCGCCATGCCCTTGCTTGTCGTCTCGAAGTCCACATGGTTACCTACATATCATAACGCACCGTATCGCATTATAATCCGACTCATGAACAAAACGACACATGAAACCCATATAGGTCAAAACCTATGGTTGCTTTCACAAATCAACCCAAAACCCTCGACGTCGGCGTACCAACGTCAAACCATCGAGAAAACCCAAACACACCAATCGTGATTTCAAAACTCACTAATTATATAAGAAATAGGGTTTAGTTCATCAAAACCATAAAATTAAACAATTCGTTTTATTTTCCAAAAACCTAGTTAGCACAAATTCCCATTTCGGTTCAAAACTTGATGTTTTACCCAAACTAAATATTTTGACGATTCTAATGGCCAAAATGCTCACTTAATATCATAATTAGGTCATACAAATCACCTCCATATTTTTAATCTCACGAATTAGCATTAACTCAAAATTCAAGTTTGCAACAAATATCGATTTTAACACTTTTCAAAGTAAAATTCACAATTTATCAATTAAGCATGGTTTTGCATGATCAAAGTCGCTAAACAACAAATTAAAATGCTAATAAAGTTATCAAAACCTTAATTACATTTTAAATCTCAATTTTATATGTATTTCACTAAAACCTAGTTTGCAAATTACATAATTAATACAAATTTAAATTTAACAAAAATATAAACTACCAACTATATTAGTTTTAGCATAATAAGAACATGTTAAACTACACAATTTTCCCATGATCAATTATAAGAACCCCAACTTAAATTCACAACCCTAATCTAGAATTTTCCAAACCCTCACTTAATAATTTCAACTTGAAATTAGAAACCAAATTAACATTTAACTACTTTAGCTTATGAAAAAATACTAACAAATTAACCATTAGATAAGATTATACCTCCAAGACTTGTAGATTTACATGCATCATAGCCTCCCAAATTAGCTTCTATGCCCCAAGATCCATGCTAGATGGGCAAAAGAATAATGGGTAAATGTTGGATTTGAATTTAGCTTTGATTTTGTGTTAATTTTTGAAGCATTTTGTGGATTTTTTGTGATGACATGAGAGGGAGAAGAGGGGGGGAAAGTTGCTGCAGTGGGAAGAGGTAGTTTCGGCCAAATGGGGGGGATAAGGAGAGAGAGAGAGAGGTGTTGAATGAAAGGGTCAAAGAAAGCCATACTTCAAGTCAACACTTAACATCTTTTCCTTTATTTTTCCTCTTCTTTTCTTTGTTTGTTTTAATCTTTAAGTGGGGAGATGAGTGGAGGGATGCTGAATTCAGCTAAGGGGAAGAGGGAATGGGTGTGTGTAAGTGTGGGTATGGGTGTGGGGTGATAAAAAATGATAAATACGATACCCCAAACATCCATTTACAATAAAAAAAGCCTTTTTTCTTCAATAATTTCTAAACCGTTTTGGCAAACGATTTCGTTTCAAAAACCACATGATAAAATTTTGTTTAATGTTTTATGATGCACAAAATTTGGTTCAACTCATTCCAATTTGTAATTTTCCCTAATTAAATATATTAGTGACGGCTTAAAATAATATTAAAATAATTAATTTCGGAAAATTTTTCAGAAAATTTGAAATTTCACCAGTGACTCAATAAACACCAAATAATAGCAATTACATAGCTAGAATATGTATATTAAATTTTATAATAAAAATATTTGCATTTTGACTTTTTACAGAAACCCCCCTTATTTTTACCGTTTTTTCGAAATTTCACCGAAACGATTTTCAAAACGTTACACTGTACCCCCAACGAGTGCGGCGAATAGCCCGCCAATTCTAGAGTGAAGCCCCCTCCGTCTCAATGCCATGAGATGCGGTCTTGTTGCCCTCTAGAACCCGGCTATCCGTGCACCCCTCCGCGGGGCAATCCTAGTACAGAAAGTAAAATATAGATACAACGGGTACATCGACCGCAACCTGGTCGTGCCCCAAAATAATAATACAAACAGGCAGTGACGGCAGTCCACATATCGGACGCTCATCCCGCAATATCAAATGTACATAATACAACAAAAAACTGTACTAGCATTGCATCCAGGCTATCCCCCACGACCAATCCGCAACATCACAGCATAACACAGAATATCAACGTGAAAGTAACGTTCGCAAATCCGTCTAACCGGGCTATAGCAGTTAGACAGGATTTACCGATCAAGTGACATTCACGGTCGCAGATATAATGTAAATACTGTGAACTAATGTGTTTAAAATTTTTCCGATCGATCAAAATTTTACCAAGTGGGCCCCAAGATTTACTGTAGCAGATAAAGAAATGCTGGGCCCAAAAATAATATTCCAAAAACCACATTTTCAACCCATAAAGCAACTGCAGAAATTTGATACGGCAAGGACATCATAGTGCGGCGGAACCGCGGCCCAAAGGGGGGTTTGGCCGTGGTTCTGCGCTCCGATAGTCGAGTTACTGTATCGAATTTCTATATAATGCTTAGAACTTCCAGTACATCACTTTTCAACAACCTGAAAAAATTTTCGAGCAAGAAAAAATTCGATAGAAAACTGATACATGTGTTATGGGGTTTTCGGAACATTTGTTCGATTGGAAATGTAAAACACATTAGACAAAGCTAGACTATGTTAATGGCGAGGCTCTGATACCAGTGTAAGTGCACGGCGGCGCCCCGGCCGTCAATCCGACGCCGGAATGCGGAAGCGGTGATTTTCTTTAATTTTTCGAACCAGCACCACCGCGCACTATAAAACCCGGATCGTGCCATTAATCTAGTCCTAGCTAACTACAAGATGGGAAAAGAGATATACCGAGTGATCCGTGTCCTCCGGTCTTCTCGTCGTCGTCCCGATCTCCCGTGGAGTCTCCAGTCTCCACCTCGTCGCCGGAAGGGCGCCACGTCGCCGGCTTCTTTTACGGGCTCCCACCTCTATACCGTGGCAATTCGGGCATGAAGCTGGCGAGTCGACGTGCCCAAGATTTGCTGTAGAATGTAGTGTAGAACCATGTCTCATTTGGGGTAGTGGATGTTGCCATTGGTGGAGGAAATGATCTAAGTTTTTTTGGAGATGAACATGGGAATTTTTTGTAGCATGAAATGAACAAAAATTCCCCACACTAAATTTGGACAGCCCCCCAAAATGAATGGCCGGCCATGGTCATGGAAATGAGAGAGGAGAGAATGAAAAAATGAGTGAGGCAAAAGTCTAAGGGGGGGTCTCAACATGCAAGGAAGAGAGAGAAAAGTCATATATGAAGAAATGATCACAAGTAAATCCAACACTCAAACCCATCATCATGTCCCTCCACCATCATATACAAAAGTCAAGCCATGATGAGGTTATGAAGTCAAATGAAGGCTACACTCATCATGAAGCAACAATGTGCAAATAACACCCTCCACAACTGCTTATTTGCACAAATGCAAATAAGCCCTCCTCCACCAATCTTCGGCCAATGAAAGATACAAAGAAATATGGCCGAAACGGAAAGCAAACTGGCAACTCCAGAAAACTGGTCCCGTAATGAATTACAGGAAAACCCCGCTACTGTGTATACACACCCGCATTTGTATTCCGACCGAAATACAAATGCAAAGAGACAAAATCTACACCGTACTATAGCAGGATCCGGCTTAAACCAAAGCCCGCTAGTATACACTCGTCCGATCATGATCCGTGCAATACCGCACGTATCTGATCTAACCCTGCCATATCTCCATACGGCTTCTACAGCGTTTCGCCCGAAACTTGAGCAACTGAATGTGGGGGACTCTAAAGACTCGTCAACACCTTGGTTGTGGATTTAACCACTAGTACGTCAGAGGTATAATCCAATACGTAACGGGCTACATGGTATTGACCAAAAGGGACGTCGATGAGCGAACTCATCCTGACACCCTACAGAGCCTGTCAGTGACAATATCCGTACAGTCCGGTCCGTTCGTCTATGAGCATCGCATGGCGGGCCTAGGGGGTTGGTGAAAGTCAGACCCCCAAAAGCGGTACAAGTCGTGTCGGAGTGTAGCCCAGAACACCCTGAGATACTACTGGAATACCTACCAGTAAATCTCCTGCCTGTTGGGCTTCGTGTAATGGCTCTCCTAGACACAGCACGACCTCACCCCCAATACCGGGAGAGACGAACCCCCGAAGATCCGCTCACTGCCTCCATGTGGCTCGGGACTGTACCCAACTAAAAACTATTTGCACGTCTCCTTTGAGCGTGGTAGGGTAGTAATCAAAGTACAGTGGGAACTCACACGAGACAAATGACGATCCTCAGCTCGATGAACTAACCTGTACACATGTCACCAGGGAACTGCTATCTGACGTCTGGTATAATCCCAACTAGCAGGTTCCCGGCGAGTCCTGTCCGGTGTACTCATAACCTAATGAGCACCTGTATATATCTTAGGTGAACCAACTGACACCAATGGCTTGTGAGACCGGCCACCGCCCCTCGTCGGGGTCTCGACTGTATACACTAGTCTACTCTGGAGTATCGATGCCCTATCTCGAAACTCCCACGACTAGGGACCTTTTAAGGATGGGCTTATAGACTACCAGCTCTCACGTATATGATCGCCCTCATACTGCTGGTAGTCAAGCAAGAATCCTAGGGGCTCTATCAACGTGTAATAGCGACCTGTCTGGTCACCTAAAGCAGTACACGATGAAAAAGATAAACCAGATAGCATACTATCATCTCGAGTAAGACTGTCCTACCGGGATAGGTCCTCCCTCAATCATTGTAATCACGTGCCTGTGATCCAATAAATGACTCTGAGGGCACCATCTCCAACAGTTAATTAGTTCATTTATGGGGTTTTGTTTGAGCTTAGATATTTTCTTCTTGATATTTTCTCCTTATGATCACCTCCCCTCACCTACACTCACCCTCTTCCCTCTATAAGTGGCCGGCCCCTCCCCTCCTCTTTTACTCACTCTCATGGTTGCATGATTAAAAGATTATGATAGTTTGGATTCATGAAAATTAGTATACTCCATTTCTCATTTCATATCGATCCAAAAGGAAACTTCCATAACCGTTCGTCCATAGCTTTGGACGTAACGAGACAAAGTGTTCTACTCATTCTCTACATCATCTTGGTCGTCTCTTTTAGAAAACTTAACGACCGAGTTGCCTCGGTTCAGAGGCGGGAGCCCGTTTAAAGATCCGTCGACGTGGTGCCACCTAGACGAGAAGACTAGAGATTCAGGAGATCGGAGCAGCCGTAACAAAGCGTGGGATGATGGTTGAAGACCGAAGGACTCGGATCATTCGGTATAAAGTTTCTACCCATGTGTAATTTGTTAGTTTAGCTTTAATGGCAGATCTGGGTTACGGTACACGATAGCGCCAGTTTGTAAAAAGTTTTTGTTCCGCATTTGGCGTCTGTTAAACGGCCGGGGCGCTACCGTGGACTTACAGGCCCCCTCTGTTTTTATCAAATCTTCCTTCAAATCCTAAAAGGAAAGACTAGCCGGGGTTAATTACATCCTACAACTTCACCAATCTTTTAGCCAGGCTAGGGTCGGTATTTTGAGGGAGGTTCCCCGTGCTTTCGCACAGACCTAATTAAAGTAAACCTCGTTTTCCCAGAGACGTAACCCTATTGACACCTTTCTAGACACCTACTTGATCAGCTAATTGTAATGTGTAAAACACTCCCTGGAGTAAAAATTACTCGCAGTGGGAATCGGGATCCAACTATCTCACAGAAGGTATGGAATCTCTTTGCAAATTTCAATACTTGAAATTCCCGATAATTTTGCCCCAAGCATCCTATGACCTTGACGGAGGTCAACAAACCACAGGGTGCAAGTCAAGTTCAACCCGTCATTTCTTGATTGAACCAAACCCACCCGCACGACCCTTGACGGAGGTCAACAAGGTCGTACGACTACCCTAATCCAATCTGCATCATATGCATAAGCAGATAAATACTAGTTAGCTACCGCACACTACGCCTTGACGGAGGTCAACAAACGTAGCATGAATACTAAGTAGGATTTATCTGAAATGACGGAGGGCTACGACAGGTTTTTCTGAAAACCTATTGCGTAATGAACTTGATATCATTGTAGAATCAAATGATTTTAAAATGGAGTGTTTTTGAGGCTTTTGCTAGTTTCGCTAAAGAGGTCACTCCCGATGAAGGGATCTCGGCTCTTTCCTCGTCGAATGAGGTGCAGGATATATCATATATATCACTGTGCAAAGCAAGAACTAGAAAAGCAATCAAAAGACAAAACCGAGGGGTGTAGCATCTGCCAGTCATTGCTAAAGGGGTCACTCCCGGTGAAGGGATCTCGGCCCTTTCCTTATCGAATAAGGTGCAGGATGTTCTACAAGGAACACCGCGATGCAAAGCAAGAATTGTAGCTACCCGTTTTTGAAAATTCGATTCAACAACATCTTTTAGGCTTCTTTTCTTTCATTAATCACATTAATAAAGTCCCATCATTTAAGTACCTAAACAACACAGATAAATACGACGTACACTTATGCCATCCGCATTCGCCTCGATGTCCCCTCGTGCACCGTTAGGTTAGGTAACTAACGGCAGGGCGGGTCAGGGCTAGCACGGGTGTAAAACATAAGTAACGTCTATATAATATATCATATATTACTATATACAGTATTTATCACAGAACATCAAATGATCACATCATAGATATCGCAGCAGAAGAAACATATGAAATATTGGATATTCTAGGACGTCCGTGTTTTATTTTGAGCCTCTATAAAACACAGATTCCACGGTCGCGATGAATAGCCAAACCCACAGTCCTAGACCCCTACGAGAGCGGCAAGAAACCCTTCCAATTCTAAAGTTAGGAGACCCGGACTCGACTTCTCGAGTTGGTCTCCCACTGGACTCTAGAACCCGGTTACTTATGCTCTCCTCCTTGGGTCTATTCTAGTGCGGAAAAGTAAATAATATACAAATGGTGATATCAACCTCATCCCGCAAGTGCCCCAATAAAAGAATATTACATACATTTAATTTTACATGAATGAAAATAAAAACCCTCATCTCACATAAAAACCCCGACTATCCAGAACGCGACGATCCAATATAACATATCCAGCAACACATAACATCACATGTCATCAACGTAAGTAAATATGCGCATCCCAATTGTCGTTGACATATAGCAACGAAACTGGCGATATCACATATTACACTTACGATCGCAGAAAAGAAAGTTTAAAACTACAACAGTTGGAATCCGCAACCTCCTTAGACATCGCATGCCTAACAGTTATAAACCCCGCATTTTAGTCTCCATATCGAAAACACTTTTCAATATCAAGTCGGGCAATTCAATAAGATTCCCGATAAGTGATCGAATGCTCGTCGCAAACTTTAGTAGACGGCCGCACCCCCGGATGCCGTCGACGAAGTGCACTAAGGCGGAACACCGCTGCCGCGAGCACCCAAACGGATGCTTTTGGTGACGGGGTTCTCCTACAGTCACTTGGTCGGGGCTATGGGGTATGGCTGTCTATTAAGTTTACCCGGCGAGTATCCGCGTACGCTACGTGATTGCGACGGACTTTTGATTGCATAAAAATTCCGTGGCAACCGATCATTTGAGACTAAACTGCTATGTTTATAACATCCAAATCTGTTATCTCATAACTACTTGTGGATTCCAAATATTATATCACATTCCAGATAAATAGACAATGTTAAACTTTCCGATCGAATAATCAAACACCCAAGTTTTCCTAAATAGTTCTCAACACTTGAGGGGAGTTTAAAAACATCCATCACATGCCACAGTACCAATGGTCCAGCCGTAAAAGGGTCAAGCCAACGCCTCACATGTGGCACGCCGTACTGCCCCAAACCCTAAGATTCAAAAGGCAGATCAAGACGGTCATATAATCGAGTTAAGGTTTGTTGTCTTCTAGAGGGTCCATCGCGTAACTTGCACGATCTAGACGTTCTTAAACAAACGGAAAAATCCAATACTTGGAAATTTTCCGGGTCGGGAAAAAGTGAGTTATTTATATCCGTTCGAACATTTTAATACTTTCTAAATATCTGGAAAACACAACGAAATTAAATTTTCCGATCGAAACAACGATTTCAAAATAAAACCCAGAATACTCAACACTTGAGTCAGAATAAAAAATACCCAGAAAGCTATACTCACAGAAATAGACATTACTATAGAAAAACAAAAGCCTGTTGCTACAGTACGGCCGCGGATCCGCGGCGCAAGAGAGGTATGGCCGCGGTTCCGCGGTGGGTTTTACTGTTCAGGGGTTCGTTTTCTACAATAATGTTTATATTTACCTGCTGATTCTTTTAGGTATTTTTAATTCAGAAAAATCACAGATTTGAAAAAATGTACAGAGAGGGGTATAATTTGATGTTTTCGGGTTCGATCAGGGTTTTAACTTCTCTAACACATCGCCTAATGTTCTAGCTAGGCTATGATACCACTGTAGGGTTATTAGGCACTCTAATAAGGATCAACAAGGTATCAACCATGCCGGATTAAAATTTTAGCCGTGCCGAATAACTCTAAACAAGATCTTTGCAAGAAAATTAGGGTTTCATATGCTAGTTAAACTCATTAGTACTAAGTGAATACAAAATACAACCTTTTTAGATCGGTCCTTCACTTCTTAAGCTCCTTGTAGTGGTCACTTCGCTGCGATCATCGAACACCCGGACTCTAGGACGGCTCCATGAGAAGAGGCAACGGTATTGCTTGATGTCTTCGAGGCCGAAGATGATCTACGTCGAGAGAATACGAACTCAAGCTTCTACTTCACTGACTAGAGAATTAATGAAGCGAACACCCTAAACTAAAGTACTAGTCTAGTAGAGGATGGTGAGATAGGAAATGGGTACACTTTAGAATTTCTTTTCTCACTTTGATTCTCTCTCTATTTCAAACCCTAGAAAGAAATTTTGAGGAAGAAGAAGATGAGCTCAAAATGAATATGAAAAATAATCAAGAGAGAGAATGAGCTAACCATGGTGAGTGAGTATCATATACTAACTCATGTAGAGACATTACCATGGGTAATCATAGTGGTTAGGTTAACTAATATCTTAAGTAAAACAAAACTAGTGGACTAAGTCAAATGCAAAGATAAGCTTCATGAAGCTTCATGCATTTGTGCTCATTATCCATTTGTTTTAGAATTACTTTAATATAAAAACCTAACAAATATAATTAGTATGGTACAAGTCTACTACACCCATGTAATGTGTATCAACAACCATGATACAATTGGTACACAAATAAATATATATCACATATATATTAACTTGTGCACAAGTGAGAAAAATTAATGCTTAAGTGAACCAATGTTAGTTAATGTAAAGTAGTATATCACATATACAATTATACACTAAATTATTAAATCAATACATGACTTAATAATCCAGTCATATCACATATAACCGACTAACATCCAATGTATCGACTTATCGAATCAACCCATGATTCGATAACTAGGTTATATCGCATACAACCGATCGATACAAACATCGCGAGAATAGAATACGGTATCACATACACGCATTATTCTCGGTCCCGCACATATCACATATGCGCTCCTATTTCGTTTTGCCTGAGCCAGTACAACCTCTATGTAGGACTCTAAAGACTCGTCAATACGCCGGCAGTAGGTGATGAACATATCAAGCACCCATAAGCAGTCAGCGGTATTAGCTGGACGTAACGGCTACCCGGGTATTGAGCGATCAGAAGATCAGCAAGCAAGCCCGCTCCGACTCCTGCAAAAGCCTGACAGTGACACTACCGTACAGTCCGGTCTCCTCATCTGATATGTCGCATATCAAGTCTAGGGGTGGTAAACGTCAGACCCCAATAACCGATAAGTCATGCCGATATGAGGCTCATAACGGGTCGAGAAACTACTGGTAACACTTACCAGTATATCTCTAAACCAGCCCTGGCCAGGGACTTCCCTGTTATGGCCAATCGAGCATAACGCAACATCAACCCCCAATACCAGGAGAGACGAAACCCCTCCTATCGCTCATTGCCTCCATGTGACTCGGGACTGTACCCAAAAACCACCATTTTGCACGCCCTCTTAGACGTGGTAAGGTGGAAATCAAAGCACAGTGGGAATCACACAAGACTCTATGACCATCTCGGGTCTACAGACTAACCTGTACCAGTGTCACCAGAGAACTGCCATCTGACGTAAGCTATAATACCATCTAGGAGTTCTCGGCGAGTCCGTCCAGTGTACCCAGTCTCTACTGAGCACTTGTATATCATCTCTGATGTCAAACACCAATGGATATGGGATCATCCATCGCCCATCTATATAGGTCGAGAAGGTATACGCTAGTCTACTCTGGTATATCGATGCCCCGTCTCGATACACCCACGACTAGGGACCTTGAAGGATGTACTTATGGACTACCATGTCCCCACTAGTATGATCCGCATCATAGTCCAGGTACTCAAGTACACATCCTAAGGGCTTTACCAACATGTAATAGAGAGACAATCAGTGTACACGTTAAGGTAAAGGGTAACCAGATAGCATACTATCATGTCGAGCAAGAAAGTCCTCCCTATATATGTCCAAGCATTCACTACAATATACTTCTCATATATAGTAATGGCC
This sequence comes from Agapanthus africanus, assembly GCA_030015575.1. Lineage (NCBI taxonomy): Eukaryota > Viridiplantae > Streptophyta > Magnoliopsida > Asparagales > Amaryllidaceae > Agapanthus > Agapanthus africanus. The sequence continues at coordinate 289,006,045 of CM057349.1, forward strand.
TCTAGGGCATACATATAACTAACAATATACCCTCCGGGTATAAGCGAAGTATGTACGCAAGGTATACATGTAGCTATGTCATTATGTGTGAAATATACCTATCACTAATGGTACAATACCCTATAGGTATATAGGTAACTAGCATATAAGCATGTAAAGGCATATGTGTAAGTATGTAGGTATATAGGAATGCTATATGTCATATGCGATAAGGAATATGAATCAATGTCTCAATGTCCCTAACCAAACAATATCATATCTATATATGTGTTGTGCGTGTCATGGCAATTATTGACGGTGTGTGACATACAATTAGTGCTCGTGCAACATGAGCCGTCAATAATAGTGCAGTGTCCTAAGTGTACAAGTCCAAGTACAACTAATAACTAAATAATAAGGTGTATACGCAACTCTATATATGAAATAGAATATGCAAAAATATTATAACATCTCTAGCCCAGACGCATAACGCCATGCAGGCGATTCCCCTGTAGATGTTAAATCTACTCACCAACGCTCCTGGCTACGTAAAGCCTACCACCTGTTTCCCCTTCTTCGCAGCATCCGAAGTCCCCACCTGCCAACCTAAAACATTAAAACTATAAAACAAGTGTATATTAACAATAGACCCAAAACACGTACAAACTACACTGACCAACACAACAACATAAACGTACTCTCCAGTGTTCGTATTGTAGCTAACGTGCATAGCGACACTACGAAATCAACTCAAGAGAAACAGAACACAGAACACGAACCATATCGGATAACGTAACGCGTGAAATGAAACACAAGAAATACGCAAAGTGGTCCCAGATTTTGCTATACTAACAATATTTAAAAGTTGCAAGTACCATGAGACCACAAACTGTAAGTCCACGGCAGCGCCCCGGGCGTCTAACAGACGCCAAATGCGGAACAAAACTTTTTAACGAACTGGCGCTATCGTGTACCGTAACCCGGATCTGCCATTAAAGCTAAACTAACAAACTACAAAGTGGGTAGAAGGGTTATACCGAACGATCCGAGTCCTTCGGTCTTCAACCATCATCCTACGCTTGTTGCGGCTGCTCCGATCTCCTCGATCTCCAGTCTTATCGTCCAGGGGGCACCACGTCGACGGATCTTTAAACGGGCTCCTGCCTCTGAATCGAGGCAACTCGATTGTCAAGTTTGCTAAAAGAGATGACCAAGATGAAGTAGAGAATGAGCAGAACACTTTGTCTCGTTACGTCCAAAGTCACGGACGAACGGTTATGGAAGTTGCCTTTTGGATCGGGTGAAATGAGAAAGAGGCTATCTAATTTTCATGAACCCGAATCTATCATAATCTTTTTTCTAGTGAACAACCATGAGCCTCAAGAGGAAGGGAGGGGACCGACCACTTATAGATGAAGGAGGGTGAGTGTACGAGAGGGGAAGGTGACCATAAGAACAAAGCTTATCATAACACCTAGTATGAACACAATAATGTAAAGCATGACTCATTAACCTTAGTCACCAAAACATTAATGGAACAATTACTGCTAAACATGAATCATCTAGCCTTGTCACCACTTCTAGAAACTTCTAGAACCTTCCACACTCATCCCAAGAAAAAAGATAAATCCGTATTTAACCGAGTGTCAAATATGGCTGATAGAAAAATGAAAACTGGCAACTTCCAAAAGTGATCCCGAAACGAATTTCAGGATAACCCAGTATCAGTATAAACATACCAGCATTTGTATTACGACCGAATAAAAATTCCACTAAGACAAAGATATTAAATCTATACAGTATAATACTGGGTTCCGGCTTAAACCAAAGCCTACCAGTATTATCTGCCCGAAAAACGACACGTGCGAAAATGCACGCGCTTTTTCCGAACCTTGCCATATCACCATACGGCCTCTACAACGTTTCACCCGAACTTGGGAAAGTGTCTGTGGGGGACTCTAATGACTCATTAACACACTGGCACTGGGTATAACCTCTAGCACGTCAGAGGTACAAGCTGTACGTAACGGTTTGCCTATGTATTGATCGTAAGGGAAGCTGACGAGCGAACTCATCCATAAACCCTACTGAGCCTGACAGTGACAATGTATATAGAGTCCGGTCCGTTCGTCTATGAGTATCGCATATCGAGTTTAGGAGGGCGGATAAAGTCAGACCCCTAATAACGCGATAAATCGTGTCAGTATGAAGCCCATCACAACCTGAGAAACTACTGATCCAAATCAGTAATTCTCCACTACCTTGGCCAAGGATTTCAAGTGATGGCCACCCCTGCACTGCGTGACATCAACCCCCAATACCGGGAGAGACGAACCCCCGACGATCCGCTCACTTGCCTCCAATGTGGCTCGGGATTGTACCCAATTAAAACCTGTTTGCATAACTCCTTTGAGCGTGGTAGGGTAGTAATCTAAGCACAGTGGGAACTCACATGAGACAAATGACGATCTCAGGTCGATGAACTAACCTGTACACATGTCACCAGGGAACTACTATCTGACGATATGTATAATACCAACTAGCATGTTCTCGGCGAGTCCTGTCCGGTGTACTCATAACCTAATGAGCACCTGTATACATCTTAGGTGAACCAACTAACACCAGTGGCTTGTGAGACCGGCCACCGCCCCTCGTCGGGGTCTCGACTGTATACACTAGTATACTCTGGAGTATCGATGCCCTGTCTCGAAACTCCCATGACTAGGGATACGTTTAAGGATGTGCTTACAGACCCCAGCTCCCACGTATATGATCGCCATCATACTGCTGGTAGTCAAGCAAGAATCCTATAGGCTTTATCATCATGCAATAGTGAACTAAAGCATGTATACGATGAAAAAGACAAACCAGATAGCATACTATCATATCAAGCAAGACTGTCATATCGGTATAGGTCCTGCCTCAATCATTGCAATCGCCTACCTGCGATCCAATAATTGACTTTGAGGGCACTATCTCCAACAATCTCCCACTTGCACTTTAGGCTAATTATTGCGATGTCGCATACTCACAGCCCGTGTGATACCGAACATCCAACTCCTCTACTAATTAGTTTCACAAAACTAGTTTGTTAAACTCTTGTGTTCGAGAAATAGCCTGAGTTAGTGGATCCGCCCTGATGTTTCTTTCTATGTCTATCTTAATCTCAAGTTCGCGGAGAAAAACCATCTCCCGAATCGAGTTATACCTGTCTTAGAATATGTCTGAATATCTGATGGGACCTAATTCATAAATGAACTCCAAATCCAAACTTCTTAGACTGTATCGATAACTGAACCTAATCAGTATCCAGCACCATGCCTCTTACAGTATCCTCTTGGACCACCTGTCCATAATACTGTCCCTCGTCAGAGGGAAAACTATAATTCTGACAATCACTCTGTCATCCATGTCACCTTTGAAGCCTGGAATGATAACCGTCTCCCGAAGGAGGCTGCCGTCATCAAATCCATAGAACATGCACCTTATGTTCTAAAACTGCTTCCTTAGGTTTCTTCAGGATTGGATTAATATAAACATATCGCATCAAGTGCAAAAACTACATCTGGTGTGGTACTTGACATCTCATGATTGACTCAATTGCTTAAGCAAGTGATCTGCCAATCATGCACATCCCTCTCTCCTTTAGTCTCTAAGACACCTTTAGAGCGGGTGACTCCATCACCTGCAGGTACACCACTATGTCAGGAGTAATCTATTCTAAAATACTATTAGAATACTTGCAAAATACCCACATTAGGAAACTACCCAAATCTAGATCTAAAACCATAGATCTAGTAACCAGAATGTCTGTTATTATATCCATATCCTGTCTGGAGAAACAACTGTGTGACGACCACAGTACAACCGATCGTAGTATAGGAATTTTACTTCCTACTCTGTGTATATCATCCAAATAACAGGGCATCACACTCTACTACCTTCTTAACAGATCCATCCCCTATTATGATGAAGTCAAAGCTATGACTGTCTCATCAAAATTAGATGATCTTATCTCCGCTATATTTGCTCAAGCCTATAAATAGACAAAATCTACTTGCCCACTATGCTTCCGCTGCTCCTACTGACTATGACAACCCTCTGGCAGAATAATACATACGTACACTTCTAAAGCTAGTTTAGAATGACGCTATAATTATCCTCCTGCCGGGTCTCACAGTTTGGAACAACAGTAGTGTCAAGTCTGGGTAAACAAGAACCTCCCTGTCACCGTTCTTGAGAGTACCGGATTACCTCTCGGGTGTCTGAGGTTACCCACCATGTCTGCGGGGTAGCTATTGGAATGTCTAACCTGATTGAATATATAGGTCCTCTTAAATTTTCCGTAATCGTTTGCGGTTCTGGAATCACTTCCAGTTCTACCATACTCCCACTACTGTTTTATGAAAAAATCCATTTTAATAAAACCGTGGCGAGTCTAGAACAATATAACTATTGATCTTCCAGATGGTAGAAATGTCAACCCTCGTCGAAGCCAGGGTCAACCCACAAACTGCCATTACAGAAACGTGCCTTAAGTTATCCAGTGTCTGGTTTTAAGCATAAGCTGGACAACTCCCCTTACCTTAACATTGTTAAGATATGAACCATTCTATATCCAATATAGAAACAGAGGCACTAATTTAATTGGAACCAAATTCAAATCATGCAGCTGTCTCCAGCGCATATCAACTTAATGGAAAAAAGCTAATCAGCATTGCTCAACTTAGGAATCCATCCAGTTATGAGTAACCTGAAAGAGAAACAAGTTTATCAAAAAACCATTACTATCATCTGAATACCAATCACAAGAATCTACATCTTCGTTCTCTTTGAAGAATCCCGATACTTGCGATATCTGGTTCTCTACTTTATTCTTATACCCACAACTTCTCAAAACTCAGACATTTTATTTCTACGAAACACTTGTCAAAATACTAGAGAAGTCATAAGTAAACAGAACATAGTACGAGGACCAACCCCTTTGTCCCGACGGACACTGGACAACATACAATACTCTGTATAAGTCCGCTGAGTTTGAATAACTCAAAACCTGTGCATCGTAGGTTGAAAACTGTACCCAGGCGATTTCCTCAAATATCACCAATTACAACGAATTCCGATATAATGAGGATGATTACCTTAATTCCCAATAACTTACTCCCACTCATCATCTGTAAAAACCATACAGATATGAGAATGAAACCTGGTAAACACATGCCTTGGAGTAAGTATCTAATCGGGAAATCAGTTTTTCATTAACAATACACTGAAACATTAAAATGTTTCGTAGGGGTATCCTGGTATTTCTAGTAATGCCTCTTCCATAATCAAATTCATGACTGTAACCGTATATTTCTTTGCCATCTCTCCAAATCCCTTTATTTGTCTTTAGTCATTTCCTTCTGTACACCATCATTAGGCTAAATGGATTTCTTCCTTCCCTACCGTTCGGTACCAGCCTATGGTTTGGAAGAAGACTATCCAGTAAGCATAATAGGTGTACTCTCCTAATCCTAGGAGTACTCGCAACTTGAGAGAAGGTGATGATAAAAGACTACTAGATAAAACCTTTTTCTATTAAAGGTGAAATAGGAGTGGCGATGAAGTACGCGGTTTGGTCGTGAATGATAACAGTCGCAATTTACTTTGCCCTCTTTCTAATCCCTTTATTTTGTCTTTACATATTACCTTCTGTACACCCTCTTTGGGCTAATTGGTTTTCTTCATTCCCTACCTTTCGGCACCAGCCTATGGTTTGGAATAAGACTATCCAATAAGCGTAAGAGGTGTACACTCCCAAACTAAGGAGCCCTCGCAACCTGAGAGAAGGTGATAATAAAAGACAACTGAATAAACCAATTCTATTTCTCTTGAACCTGGATTCATCCTCGAAGAAGTTCCTTCGAGTTCGTATATAACCATACGATGGATCTATCCAATGAAAGTGGATATCCGTAGTAATACGGGGAGTTCTGAGAAATACAAAGGGTAAAAGAAGGAGCGGTAATGACTTATGCAACTATAGACAATCCAAAAACCAGTATTTTAAGAAGGTTCGGTCAACTTGGTCACTGAGTCATAGTCTAGGGTCGGTCAAAGGTCGCTGCGAGAGAGAGAGAGAAACGAAACACTCTGCGTGCACACTAACCGAGATCAGAATGGTTATCACTTTATCTAATCAGGAAACCTCCCACTGTCATCTCAAATTCTCCTTCAAACCTAAAAGAAGAATTAGCCGGGATCACCCGAAGAGTAAACAAACTCATCAGTGAGAATCGGGATCCAACTATCATCGCATGATAACTTGATGGAAGCCACTCAAGTTATCACACTCCAGAAGGTATGCGCATATCTGGCAAGTTTGCTTTATGTTTGAAACTCCCGATGTAATTTTTTACCTCATGCTCTTATGACCTTGACTTTGGCCAACAAATCATAAGTCACATGTCAAGTTCTACCCGTCATTGTCCAGCTTAATTTGAACCCACCCGCACATGCCCTTGACTTTGGCCAACAAGGCAGAACGACTGTCCCAAACCAACGCATCTATCTATGCAACAGATGAATAATCAGCAGCTACCAAACACTATGCCTTGACTTTGGCCAACAAACATAGCTTGAATACTACTGACTATCCATAAAAAATGACGGAGGGCTACGGCTGGTTTTTGGCGAAAAACCTTTAACGTAATGAACTTGATATCGCTGTAGGAACCCGATAGCTTTTTATAAAAAAATATAGTGGCGAAAACTTTTTGCTAAAGAGGTCACTCCCGGTGAAGGGATCTCAGCTCTTTCCTCGTGGAATGAGGTGCAGGATATTCCAAACTGAATACCGCGATGCAAAGCAACTTGTAATCGACTATATTAAAGTTATTACCCTGACGTAAACTTCTGCCTAAGGGGTCACTCCCGGTGAAGGGATCTCGGCCCTTGCCTCGTCGAATGAGGTGCAGGATATTCTAAACTGAATATCACTATGCAAAACAAAAGGAAACATCTTTGTAATAACACATTTTAAAATTTGTTCCAACAACATCAAATATAGGTTTGTTTTATCTTGCATTGATAAGAATCAACGCAGTCCCATCAATCAATCACACCAGAAAAGAACGAAAATATAATGTACGTATATGCCATCCGCATTCGCCACTGGGTCCCATCATCACCCGTTAGGTTACTTAACTAACGACAGAGCGGGGGCTGGACTAGCGCGGGTGTAAAACATATACAACATCTAATAGTATATATACCAATATACAATAATCGCTCCAGGCGTGATAATATGCAACATTACAGAAAAGTAATAAGCATCACAGAACAATACAGATAATCTGGGATCCCCGGATTTCACAGAGCCGCTACTGAAACCCGACGTTCCCCTGGTCGTATGGATAGCCTGTGCAATGAAACCTAGACCCCAACGGGTGCGGCAAGTTACCCGCCAAAACCTGAAGCAAGGTAGTCCCCACAGCATAGTGAATGGAACACCCGGCACTTCACGGAATCCGGTAAATTGAGCACCCCTCCTTGGGCTAACCTGTACCCCCTACGAGTGCGGCGAATAGTCTGCCAATTCTAGAGTGAGGTCCCTCTGCCTCTCAAAGCCATGAGATATGGACCCGTTGCCCTCCAGAACCCGGCTATCCGTGTACTCCTTCGCGGGATAAACCTAGTAGAGAAATAAAAATATGTACAACGGGTACATCGACCTCTACCCGGTCGTGCCCCAAAAGAATATTATACAAACAGGCAGTGACGGCAGTCCACATATTGGACGCTCGCCCCGCAATATCAAATGTACAAATAAATCCAAACTGCACTATCATTGCACCCTGTTATCCACTACGACATATCCGCAACATCTCAGCACAACACAGAACATCAACGCGAATGTCACGTTCGCAAACCCGTCTAAAAGAACTATAGCAATTAGACGCGGTTTACCGATCAAATGACATTCCCGGTCGGAGATATAATGTAAATACTGTAAACTAACATGTTTAAAATTTCGATCGACAAAATATCACGAAGTGGGCCCCACGTGCATCTGCTGTACAGTAACAAAATCTGGGCCCAAAACATATATACCAAAAAACATAATTTCCTCCCAAGAAGTCACTGTGCAAATTTGGAGCACAGATCTCACAGAATGGCCGCGGATGCGCGGTCAAACCTTAGGTTTGACCGTGATTCCGCGGCGGTCTTGTAAGGTCACATGACCAAATTTGTACGGTGAGCATAGAAAACCCTGCTGAATTTTCTGTGATGTGTAGTATTATTTTTAGGCACTGTTTAAAATCAACCGAAACTCAGAACTTGGAATTTTGTGGTTTTTGAAAATCTGTTCGATCGTTATTTTAAACACGTTAGCACAAATTAGAATAGCTTAATGGTGAGGCTCTGATACCACGGTAAGTCCATGGTAGCGCCCCGGGCGTCTAACAGACGCCAAATGCGGAACAAAACTTTTTAACGAACTGGCGCTATCGTGTACCGTAACCCGGATTTGCCATTAAAACTAAACTAACAAACTACAAAGTGGGTAGAAGAGTTATACCGAACGATCCGAGTCCTTCAGTCTTCTACCATCATCCCACGCTTGTTGCGGCTGCTCCGATCTCCTCGATCTCCAGTCTTGTCGTCCAGGTGGCACCATGTCGACGGATCTTTAAACGGGCACCTGCCTCTGAACCGAGGCAACTCGATTGTCATGTTTGCTAAAAGAGACGACCAAGATGAAGTAGAGAATGAGTAGAACACTTTGTCTCGTTACGTCCAAAGTCACGGACGAACGGTTATGGAAGTTGCCTTTTGGATCGGGTGAAATGAGAAAGAGGCTATCTAATTTTCATGAACCCGAATCTATCATAATCTTTTGTCTAGTGAACAACCATGAGCCTCAAGAGGAAGGGAGGGGGCCGGCAACTTATAGATGAAGGAGGGTGAGTGTAGGAGAGGGGAAGGTGACCACAAGAACAAAGCTTATCATAACACCTAGTATGAACATAATAATGTAAAGCATGACTCATTAACCTTAGTCACCAAACCATTAATGGAACAATTAATCCTAACAATGAATCATCTAGCCTTGTCACCACTTCTAGAAACTTCTGGAACCTTCCACACTCATCCCAAGAAAAAAGATAAATCCGTATTTAACCGACTGTCAAATACGGCTGATAGAAAACTGAAAACTGGCAACTTCCAAAAGTGATCCCGAAACGAATTTCAGGATAACCCCGTATCAGTATAATCATACCCGCATTTATATTACGACCGAATACAAATGCAACTGAGACAAAGATATTAAATCTACACAGTATAATACTGGGTTCCGGCTTAAACCAAAGCCTACCAGTATTATCTGCCCGAAAAACGGCACGTGCGAAAATGCACGTGCTTTTTCCGAACCTTGCCATATCACCATACGGCCACTACAACGTTTCGCCCGAACTTGGGAAAGTGTCTGTGGGGGACTCTAATGACTCATCAACACACTTGCACTGGGTATAAGCTCTAGCACGTCAGAGGTACAAGCTCTACGTAACGGTTTGCCTATGTATTGATCGTAAGGGAAGCTGACGAGCGAACTCATCCATAAACCCTACTGAGCCTGACAGTGACAATGTATATACAGTCCGGTCCGTTCGTTTATGAGTATCGCATATCGAGTCTAGGGGGGTGGATAAAATCAGACCCCTAATAACGCGATAAATCGTGTCGGTATGAAGCCCATCACCACCTGAGAAACTACTGATCCAAATCAGTAATTCTCCACTACCTAGGCCAAGGATTTCAAGTGATGGCCACCCGTGCACTGCGCGACATCAACCCCCAATACCGGGAGAGACGAACCCCCAACGATCCGCTCACTTGCCTCCAATGCGGCTCGGGACTGTACCCAACTAAAACCTGTTTGCACAACTCCTTTGAGCTGTAGGGTTCCTAGGCACACTATAGAGGTCTCACAAGGCATCAACCACGCCAATTTCAAATTTTACGGGTGCCGAGAAACCCTAATACGGATCGTTGACTAGAAATTTAGGCGAAAACGAAACTAGTTAACAACTTAACTAAAGGAGAGAGGCTACAACCTTTGTAGATCCGGTTCTCCACTTCCTTAGCTCCACGTAGGCGTCCTCTCGCTGTCCATCTCGAATCCCGGACTCAATCGTCGGCTTGATCGGAGAAATGGGCGGACTAGGTCGTCGGCTTCGTGCCGAAGATGATCTACGTCGAGGCATCACAAGTTCAAGCTCCGACTTCACAAATTAATGAAACTTATGAAGAAAACACCCAAAACAACTTGGCAAGAGGTAGAGGGTGAAGAAATAGGAGGTGGGTTCACTTTAGAATTGGATTTCTCACTTTAGAACTCAAGTTGCTATTGATGGCATCAAGCTTTCTTTCTTGAAGAAGAAGATCAAGAAGAAGGAAATATTATGATAAGTTAATCCAAAATGAAAAAGAAATGAATACTTATCATAATAGGAACCATGGTTATGTGTAGAGAATTGACCAAGGTTAGAAAAGGGGTTAGGGTTAAGCATGAAGACAAATTGGTCACTTTGGTCAAAGCTTCATGAAGCTTCACAAAGGTTCAAGAATGAAAGCAACCATTTTGTATTCTTATCCCATTCTTTTTCCAAAATCAATAAATAAAAGAATGGATAATTAAAACCCTAATCACTTTCTTAACCTAGGTTTAATTCTTTACACTTAACCAAATGAGCAAGCATCATCAAACATGATACAAAGATGTGCACAAAAGTATATCACATATACAACTTGCACATCAAGTGAGAAAATCCATTTAAAGTGAACCAATACTAGTTAATGCAAAATAATATATCAAATATATAATTATACAATAAATCATTAAATCAACACTTGACTTAACGATCCGGTCATATCGCATATAACCGACTAGTATCCTATGTATCGGCTTATTGAATCAATCGTTGATTCGATATCTAGGTTATATCGAATATAACCAATCGATACATTCATCGCGAGAATGGAATACGGTATCACATACACGCATTATTCTCGGTCCTGCACATATCTCATATGCGGTCCTATTTCGTTTCGCTTGAGCCAGGAAAACTCTGTGTAGGACTCTAAAGACTCGTCAAAACTCCGGTAGCAGATGATGATCATATCAAGCACCCACAAGCCGCAAGCGGTCTGCTAAACGTAACGGCCATCCGGGTATTGAGCGATCAGAAGATCGACAAGCAAGCCCGCTGACACTCCTGTGAATCCAACCAGTAACACTTACCGTACAGTCCGGTCTGTTCGTCTGATATGTCGCATATCAAGTCTAGGGGTGGTAAACGTCAGACCCCAATAACCGATAAGTCGTGCCGATATGAGCCTCATAACGGGTCGAGAAACTACTGGTAACACTTACCAGCAAATCTCTGATCAGCCCTGACCAGGGACTTCCCTGTTACGGCCAATCGAGCACAGCACAACATCAACCCCTAATACCGGGAGAGACGAAACCCCTCCTATCGCTTATTGCCTCCATGTGACTCGGGACTGTACCCAAAGACCACCGTTTTGCACGCCCTCATGGACATGGTAAGGTGGAGATCAAAGAACAGTGGGAATCACACAAGACACTATGACGATCTCGGGTCTACAGACTAACCTGCACAAGTGTCACCTGAGAACTGCCATCTGACGTGAGGTATAATACCATCTGGGAGTTCTCGGCGAGTCCGTCCAGTGTACCCAGTCTCCACTGAGCACCCGTACACCATCTCTGATGTCAAACACCAATGGATATGGGATCATCCATCGCCCATCTCATGGGTCGAGAAGCGTATACGCTAGTCTACACTGGTATATCGATGCCCCGTCTCGATACACCCACGACTAGGGACCTTGAAGGATGTACTTATGGACTACCATGTCCCTACTAGTATGATCTGCATCATAGTCCAGGTAGTCAAGTACACATCCTAAGGGCTTTATCAACATGTAACTATAAGACAGTTTAAAGAGACAAGTGTACATGTTAAGATAAAGAGCAACCAGATAGCATACTATCATATCGAGCAAGAAAGTCATCTCTATATATGTCCAAGCATCCAATATAATATACATCATCTGTACAATACTGGACTCTAGGGCATACACACAACTAACAATCTCCCACTTGCACTAGGGCCAGCTGCTGTACTATCGCATACCAAGCATCCCGAAGAGTCTCTCAAACTGTATCTGGGGAATGGCCTTCGTGAGTGGATCCGCCGTGTTGTTCCTCGTGTCAACCCTCCTGACCTCGATCTCCCGGCGATCAACTATCTCCCGGATCAGGTGATACCGCCTCAGAATATGCCTGGATCGCTGATGGGACCTGGGTTCCTTGGCCAAAGCCACCGCTCCATTGTTATCGCAATACAAAGGTATTGGATGCTCAATGGATGGAACCACTCCAAGTTCAGTAATGAACTTCTTGATCCAGACAGCCTCTTTGGCAGCATCGTTGGCAGCGATGTATTCAGCCTCCATCGTCGAGTCTGCCACGGTTTCCTGCTTGGAACTCTTCCAGCTAACCGCCCCTCCGTAAGGGGTAAAGACAAATCCCGACTGTGACTTAGAGTCGTCCTTATCACTCTGGAAGCTCGAATCGGTAAAGGAATCCACTTGGAGTTCTCCGTTACCATACACCAAGAGAATCTCTTTAGTCCTTCGTAAGTACTTGAGAATACTCTTCACAGCTTTCCAGTGACTCTCTCTAGGATCAGCTTGATACCTGCTCACTACACTTAGTGAGTATGCAACATCGGGTCTGGTACATAGCATCACGTACATGATAGAGCCTACAGACGAAGCATAGGGTATCCCTTGCATGCGAGCTCTCTCCAAATCAGTCTTGGGAGACATCTCTTTGGAGAGAGTGACTCCAGAGATCGTGGGTAAGTTTCCACGCTTGGATTCTTCCATACTAAACCTCTTTAGTATGGTGTCAATGTACTTGGATTGGGACAATCCCAATATCCGTTTGGATCTATCTCTATAGATCCTTATTCCCAATATGCAGGAGGCATCACCAAGATCTTTCATTGAGAATCTTTGTGATAAGAAGAACTTGACCGATTACAGGATAGGGATATCAATTCCTATCAAGAATATGTCGTCCATGTACAATACGAGGAAGACAACCTTACTCTCTGCTACCTTCTTATAGATACAAGGTTCATCTGGATTTTTGACGAAATCAAACTCTTTGATAACGACATCAAAGCAGATGTGTTGGAGATAGTGCCCTCAGAGTCAATTATTAGGTCACAGGTACGTGATTGTAATGATTGATGGAGGACCTATCCCGGTAGGACAGTCTTACTCGAGATGATAGTATGCTATCTGGTTTACCTTTATCATCGTGTACTGTTTTAAGTGACCTGACACGTCGCTATTACACGTTGATAGAGCCCCTAGGATTCTTGCTTGACCACCAGCAGTATGAGGGCGATCATATAAGTGGGAGCTGGGGGTCTATAAGCATATCCTTAAAAGGTCCCTAGTCGTGAGAGTTTCGAGACAGGGCATCGATTCTCCATAGTAGACTAGTGTATACAGTCGAGACCCCGACGAGGGGCGGTGGCCGGTCTCACAAGCCACTGGTGTCAGTTGGATCACCTAAGATGTATACAGGTGCTCATTGGGTTATGAGTACACCGGACAGGACTCGCCGGGAACATGCTAGTTGGTCATATACCTGACGTCAGATGGCAGTTCCCTGGTGACATATGTGCAGGTTAGTTCATCGACCTGGGGATCGTCATTTGTCTCGTGTGAGTTCCCACTGTACTTTGATTACTACCCTACCACGGCTCAAAGGAGTCGTGCAAACAGGTTTTAGTTGGGTACAGTCCTGAGCCACATGGAGGCAGTGAGCATATCTTCAGGGGTTCGTCTCTCCCGGTATTGGGGGTGAGGTCGTGCTGTGTCTAGGAGAGCCATTACACGAAGCCCTCGGCCGAGGCAAGGAGATTTACTGGTAGGTATTCCAGTAGTATCTCAGGGTGTTCTGGGCTACACTCCGACACGACTTGTACCGCTTTTGGGGGTCTGACTTTTACCAACCCCCTAGGCCTGCCATGCGATGCTCATAGACGAACGGACCGGACTGTACGGATATTGTCACTGACAGGCTCAGTAGGGTGTCAGGCTGAGTTCGCTCACAGACGTCCCTTTTGGTCAATACCTGGTGGCCCGTTATGTATTGGCTTATACCTCTAACATGCTAGTGGTTAAATCCACAACCAAGGTGTTGATGAGTCTTTAGAGTCCCCCACATTCAGTTACTCAGCTTTCGGGCGAAAGGTTGTAGAGGCCGTATGGAGATATGGCAAGGTCCGATCAGATACGTGCGGTATTGCACGGATCAGGATCGGACAGTTTGTACTATAGGCCGTATGGATATATGGCAGGGTTCGATCAGATACGTGCGGCATTGCTCGAATCAGGATCGAACGGATATTACTAGCCGGTTTTGGTATAAGCCGGATTCTAGTATAGTACAGTGTAGATTTTGTCTCATTGCATTTGTATTTCGGTCGAAATACAGATGCGGGTGTGTATGCACAGTATCGGGGTTTTCCTGTAATTTATTACGGGACCAGTTTTATGGAGTTGCCAGTTTGCTTTCCGTTTCGGCCAATTTCCTTTGTTCCGTTCATTGGCCGGAGATTGGTGGAGGAGGGTTTATTTGCATTGTTGCAAATAGGCATTTGTGGAGGGGGTTCTTTGCATCTTGTTGCATCATGATGGCTTTCATGATATGCACCATACCTTGACTTTCTTTTGATGATCATGGCTTGACTTTTGCTATCATGGTTGTTGATTGAGTGTTGGAATTGTTGTGATCATTTGTTTTCTTTTCATCATCACTCACTTTCCACCCACCCCCTTGTCTTTGTTCTTTCTCTCTCCAATCACACACAAAGGGGGGGGGCGGCCATTCCTTGGCAAGAGGATGGGAATTGATTCTTTTTGGTGTGGCATTTTGTTTCTCATGTTTGCTAGAAAAGCCCTCTAGTTCATTTCCAAAAAGTTGCTCTCTTTTCTTCCACCAAAATGGCAAAGCTCCAAAACCCCAAATGAGACTTCTTCTCTAGATATTCTACAGCGAACCTTGGGGACGTCGAGTAGCCGGCTTCGTGCCCGAGTTGCCTCGGCATTGAGGTGGGAGCCCGTAAAAGAAGTAGGCGATGTGGTGCACTTCCGGCGACGAGGAGGAGACGGGACATTCCGCAGGAGATCGGGACGATGACGAGAAGACTGGAGGACTTGGATCGTCGGTATATCTCTATTCCCTTTCTTACTGATAGCTAGGACTAGTTAGTGGTTCGATCCGGGTATTAGTGCGCGGCGGTTTTCCAGTTCAAGTAAATTTAAGTTTATCACCGCTTCCGCATTTGGCCGTCGGATTGACGGCCGGGGCGCCGCCGTGCACTTACAGTGGTATCAGAGCCTCGCCATTAACTTAGTCTAGCTTGGTTTAATGTGTTTTGCATTTCCGAACGACCAAAACTCCAAAATCTACATTTTTGTTAGCATCAGTTTCTGTTGAAATTTTTTGGTCTCGAAAAATTTTTTAGGTTGTAAAATATTGATGTACTGGAAAATCTAAGAGCTCTGTAAAAATTCGATGAAGTGAATCCACAGTACGAGCGCGGAACCGCCGCAAATACCCCCTTCCCGCCGCTGTTCCGCCGCATACTGTGGGGATCCCTGCACCAATTTTTTACAGAGGCTTTCTGGGCTTAAAATATGGGTTTTGGAATATTAATTTTGGGCCCATAATTTCTGTGAGTGCTACAGTATTGTTTGGGGGCCCACTTGTTAAAGTTTGATCGATCGGATATTTTAAACACATTATTTCACAGTATTTACATTATATCTGCGACCGTGAATGTCACTCGATCGGTAAATCCGGTCTAACTGCTATAGCCCGGTTAGACGGATTTGCGAACGTGATTTTCACGTTGATGTTCTATGTATTTGCTGTGATGTTGCGGATCGGTCGTGGGGGATAGCCTGGATGCAATGCTAGTACTGTTGTGGTTGTATTATGTACATTTGATATTGCGGGGCGAGCGTCCGACATGTGGACTGCCGTCACTGCCTGTTTGTATTATTATTTTGGGACACGACCTGGTTGCGGTCGATGTACCCGGTGTATGTATATTTTACTTTCTGTACTAGGATTACCCCGTGGAGGGGTGCACGGATAGCCGAGTTCTGGAGGGAAACAAGCCCGCATCTCATGGCATTGAGACGGAGGGGGCTTCACTCTAGGATCGGCGGGCTATTCGCCGCACTCGTAGGGGGTACAGGTTGACCCAGGAGGGGTGCCCAAGTTACCGGATTCCGTGAAGTGCTGGGTGGTCCATTCACGGCGCTGAAGGAGGCTGCCTCGCTTCAGGTTTTGGCGGATAACTTGCCGCGCCCGTAGGGGTCTAGGATTTCATTGCACAGGCTATCCACACAACCAGGGGAACGTCGGGTTTCAGGGGCTCTGTGAAACCCGGGGATCCCAGATATCTGTATTGTTTCTGTGATGCTGTACATTTTCTGTGATGTTGCATTTTATTCACGCCTTGAGCGAATATAATATATTGGTATATATATTAGTAGATGTTGTATATGTTTTGCATCCGCGCCAGTCCAGTCCCCGCTCTGTCGTTAGTTAGCTAACCTAACGGGTAATGACGGGACCCAGTGGCGAATGCGGATGGCATATACGTACATCAGTATATTTTCGTTCTTTGTGGTGTGATCAATTGATGGGACTGTGTTGATTCGGATCAATGCAAGTTAAAAACAAACCTAATATGATGTTGTTGGAACACTTTTTCAAAAAGCTGTTATTGCAAGGACGTTCACTTTTGTTTTGCATCGTGGTATTCATTTGGAATATCCTGCTCCTCAATCGACGAGGCAAGGGCCGAGATCCCTTCACCGGGAGTGACCCCTTGGACAGAAGTTTGCGTCAGGGCATTAACTTCACTATAGCCGACTACTTTTGCTTTGCACCGTGGTATTCAGTTAGAATATCCTGCACCCCATTCTACGGGGAAAGAGCCGAGATCCCTTCACCGGGAGTGACCTCTTTAGCGAAGGTTTTCGTCACTATATTTTTAAAAGCTATCCGTTCCTTCAACGATATCAAGTTCATTACGTTAAAGGTTTTCGCCAGAAACCATTCGTAGCCCTCCATCATTTCAGTTAAATATTCGGTAGTATTCAAGCTATGTATTTTGACCTCACGCCAAGGCATAGTGTTTGGTAGCTGCCGGGTATTTATCTGTTGCATAGATAGATGCGTTGGTTTGGGACAGTCGTACTACTATTTTGGCCTACGTCAAGGGTATGTACGGGTGGGTTCAAATTAACCTGGATAATGATGGGCAGAACTTGACATGTGACTTATGATATTTTGACCTCACGCCAAGGTCATAAGAGCATGGGGCAGAAATCACATCGGGAGTTTCAAAAGAACTGAAACTTGCCAGATATGCGCATACCTTCTGGAGTGTGGTAGCGTGAGCGGATTCCGTCACGTTATCATGTGATGATAGTTGGATCCCGATCCCCACTGATGAGTTAGTTTACTCCTCGGGTGACCCCGACTAATTCTTCTTTCAGGTTTGGAGGAGAATTTGAGGTACAGTGGGAGGATTCCAGATTAGATAAATTGGTAACCATTCTGATCTAGGTTAGAGTGCACGCTGAGTGTTTCTTTTCTCTCTCTCTCTTTGGCAGCAACCATTTGACCCGACCCTAAGACTATGACTCAGAGACCAAGTTGACCGAACCTTCTTAAACACTGGCTTTTGGATTGTCAGAGTTGCAAACCTCATTGCCACTCCTACTTTTACCCTTTTCTCCAGGACACCCCGTATTACTACGAACGTCCACTTCCATTGGACAAAACCATCGTATGGTTAGATACGAACTCGAAGGGATTTATTCGAGGATGGTTTCCGGTTCTGGAGAAAACGGATAGAATTATTCAGTTGTCTTTTCCTTTTACCTTCTCTCAAGTTGTGAGTACTCCTTGGTTTAGGAGATAGTACACCTATTACGCAAATTGGATAGTCTTCTTCCAAACCATAGGCAGGTGCCGACCGGTAGGGAATGAAGAAAACCAATTAGCATAACGATGGTGTGCAGAAGGTATTAAGTTCAGACAAAGTAAGGGATTAGTAAGAGGGCAAAGTAAATTGCAACAGATATTCACGACCAAACCAAATATTTCGTTACCATTCCCACATCACCTTTGTATTTCTCCAGGACACTCCGTATCACTACGAAGATCCACAGTTTATTTGGATACTCCATCGTATGGTTATATACGAACTCGAATGGAACTTGTTCCAGTTCGGGGATGGATTCTGGTCCAGGAGAAATAGGAATAAGGTTTATTCGGTTGTCTTTTATCTTCACCCTCTCTCATTGCGAGTGTTCCTAGGATTGGGACAGTACACCCATTATGCTTATTGGATAGTCTTCTTCCAAACCATAGGCTGGTGCCGAACGGTAGGGAAGGAAGAAAACCATTTGGCCTAAAGGGGTGTACAGAAGGTAAAGACTAAAGACATATGAAGGGATTTGGAGAGGTGGCAAAGAACTATACGGTTACAGTCATGAATCTGGAAGAGGCATTACTAGGAATACCAGGATACCCCATCGAAACATTTCAATGTTTCAGTTTCACTGTGTACTGTTAAAAGAGAACTGATTTCCTAATCAGACACTTGCTCCAGGGTATGTATTTACCAGGTACGGTTCTCACATCTGTATGGTTTTACAGATGATGAGTGGGAGTAAGTTATTGGGAATTGGGTGATTATCCTCATTATATCGGGATTCGTTGTAATCGGTGATATTTGAGGAAATCACCTGGGCTGTTTGCCGGTTGGCAAATATTTGGTTTTGAATATCCGCAGTTATGCACCAATTTCAAATTGATATATCTGTACGTCTATTTTCATAGAGTGAGATATACCTTTCTGAAATTATGTCTACGACATTTACCTATATCAGTGGATGGTTAGGTAAGGAGCATTAAACAGCGGTGTAATTCTTCTTAACCATAAGTACAGTTTTCAACCTACGACACACAGTGAATGAGTTATCAGACTCAAGGGACTTATACAGAGTATTGTATGTTGTCCAGGGTCCATCAGGACAGAGGGGTTGGTCCTCGTACTATATTCGGTTTACTTATGACTTCTCTACTTTTTAGACAGGTGTTTCGTGGAAACACAGGGTCCGAATTTGGAGAAGTTATAGGTATTCGAATAGAGTAGAGAACCAGGTGGAGCAAATATCGGTATTCTTCAAAGTGATCGAAGATGTAGATACTTGTCAATGGTATTCAATTGATAGTAATGATTAAGAGAACTTGCTTCTCTTTCAGGTTACTCATAATTGGAAGCATTCCTAAGTTGAGTAACGCTGATCGGCCTCCTTCCATTTAGTTGACATGCACTGGAGACAGCTGCATGATTTGGATCTGGTTCAATTAAATCAGTGCCTCTGTTTCTATATTGGATATAGAACAGTTCATATCTTAACGATGTTAAGGTACGGGGAGTTGTCCGGTTTATGATTAAAACCAGACATTAGACAACTCAAGGCACGTTTCTGTAATGGCTGTTTGTGGGTTGACCCAGGCTATGACGAGGGTTGACTTTCTACCATCTGGATGAACAATAGCAATATTGTTCTAGACTCGCCACAGTTTTAATAAAAATGGATTTTTTTTCAGAAAACAATAGTGGGAGTATGGTAGAACTGGAAGTGATTCCAGAACCACAAACGATTACTGAAGATTTGATAAGGAACCTAAAGATTCAATCTGGATTGACATTCCATTGGCCACTCCGCAGATAAGGTGGGTAACTTCAGGCACCCGAGAGGTACTACGGCAGCCTCAAGGACGGTGACAGGGAAGTTCTTGTTTACCCACAATTACCATTGCTGTTGTTCCAGGGTGCGAGACCCGGCGGGAGGATGAGTATAGCGTCGTTCTAAACTAGTTTTAGAAGTGTACGTGTATATGACTCTGCCAGAGGGTTGTCGTAGTCAGTGGGAGCAGCGGAAGCATTGGTGGAAAGGTAGCTTATGTCTATTTATAGACTAAAGCAGATATAGCGGAGAAAGATCATCTATTTCTGACGTGACAGTCATAGGTTTGACTTCATCAGAATAGGGGATGGGTCTGTTGAGAAGGTAGTAGGCTGTGATGTCCTGGTATTTGGATGACATACATAGAGTCGGAAGTGATATTCCTATACTACAATCGGTTATACTTTGGTCGTCACACAGTAGTTTCTCCATATGGGACTTGGACATTATATCAGACAAACTGGTTACTAGATCTATGCTTTTAGATCTAGATTTGGGTGGTTTCCCAATCAGGGTACTTAGACAGCATTCTAAGAGTATTTAGAATGGACGACTCCTGGCACGGTAGTATACCTGCAGAAGATGGAGTCACCCTCTCCAAAGGTGTCTTACAGACTAAAGGGGAGAGGGACGTGCATGATTGACAGATCACTTGCTTAGGCAATTGAGTCAATCATGAGATGTCAAGTACCACACCAGATGTTGTTCTTGCACTAGATGCAATAAGCTGACATTAATCCAATCCTGGAGAAACGGTCGGAAGCAGTTTTAGAACATAAGTGGATGTTCTAGGGATATAATAACAACAGCCTCATTCGGGAAACAGTTATCATTCCAGGCTTCCAAGGTGACATGGACGACAAGGAGGTTGTCAGAGCTATAGTTTTCCTTCTGATGAGGGGCAGTATTTTGGACAGGTGGTCCAAGGCAATACTGAGGGTGGCATGGCGCAGTATACTGATTAAGTTCAGTTGACGATACAGTCTAAGAAGTTTGGATTTGGAGTTCATTTTTGAGCTATGTCCCATCAGACATCCAGACACATTCTAAGACAGGTATTGCTCATTTCGGGAGATGGGTTTCTCTGCGAACTTGAGATATAGAGAGACATGGAAAGAGACAACAAAGCGGATCCACTCACTGAGGCTATTCCTCGAACGCAATAGTTTCGCAAACGAGCTTTGTGAGACTGACTAGTAGAGGAGTTGGGTGTTCGGTATCACACGGGCTGTGAGTATGCGACATCGCAATAATTAGCCTTGAGTGCAAGTGGGAGATTGTTGGAGATAGTGCCCTCAGAGTCAATTATTAGGTCACAGGTACGTGATTGTAATGATTGATGGAGGACCTATCCCGGTAGGACAGTCTTACTCGAGATGATAGTATGCAATCTGGTTTACCTTTATCATCGTGTACTGTTTTAAGTGACCTGACACGTCGCTATTACACGTTGATAGAGCCCCTAGGATTCTTGCTTGACCACCAGCAGTATGAGGGCGATCATATAAGTGGGAGCTGGGGGTCTATAAGCATATCCTTAAAAGGTCCCTAGTCGTGAGAGTTTCGAGACAGGGCATCGATTATCCATAGTAGACTAGTGTATACAGTCGAGACCCCGACGAGGGGCGGTGGCCGGTCTCACAAGCCACTGGTGTCAGTTGGATCACCTAAGATGTATACAGGTGCTCATTGGGTTATGAGTACACCGGACAGGACTCGCCGGGAACATGCTAGTTGGTCATATACCAGACGTCAGATGGCAGTTCCCTGGTGACATGTGTGCAGGTTAGTTCATCGACCTGGGGATCGTCATTTGTCTCGTGTGAGTTCCCACTGTACTTTGATTACTACCCTACCACGGCTCAAAAGAGTCGTGCAAACAGGTTTTAGTTGGGTACAGTCCCGAGCCACATGGAGGCAGTGAGCGTATCTTCAGGGGTTCGTCTCTCCCGGTATTGGGGGTGAGGTCGTGCTGTGTCTAGGAGAGCCATTACACGAAGCCCTCGGCCGAGGCAAGGAGATTTACTGGTAGGTATTCCAGTAGTATCTCAGGGTGTTCTGGGCTACACTCCGACACGACTTGTACCGCTTTTGGGGGTCTGACTTTTACCAACCCCCTAGGCCCGCCATGCGATGCTCATAGACGAACGGACCGGACTGTACGGATATTGTCACTGAGAGGCTCAGTAGGGTGTCAGGCTGAGTTCGCTCACAGACATCCCTTTTGGTCAATACCTGGTGGCCCGTTATGTATTGGCTTATACCTCTAACGTGCTAGTGGTTAAATCCACAACCAAGGTGTTGATGATTCTTTAGAGTCCCCCACATTCAGTTACTCAGCTTTCGGGCGAAAGGTTGTAGAGGCCGTATGGAGATATGGCAAGGTCCGATCAGATACATGCGGTATTGCACGGATCAGGATCGGACAGTTTGTACTATAGGCCGTATGGATATATGGCAGGGTTCGATCAGATACGTGCGGCATTGCACGAATCATGATCGAACGGATATTACTAGCCGGTTTTGGTATAAGCCGGATTCTAGTATAGTACAGTGTAGATTTTGTCTCATTGCATTTGTATTTCAGTCGAAATACAGATGCGGGTGTGTATGCACAGTATCGGGGTTTTCCTGTAATTTATTACGGGACCAGTTTTATGGAGTTGCCAGTTTGCTTTCCGTTTCGGCCAATTTCCTTTGTTCCGTTCATTGGCCGAAGATTGGTGGAGGAGGGTTTATTTGCATTGTTGCAAATAGGCATTTGTGGAGGGGGTTCTTTGCATCTTGTTGCATCATGATGGCTTTCATGATATGCACCATACCTTGACTTTCTTTTGATGATCATGGCTTGACTTTTGCTATCATGGTTGTTGATTGAGTGTTGGAATTGTTGTGATCATTTGTTTTCTTTTCATCATCACTCACTTTCCACCCACCCCCTTGTCTTTGTTCTTTCTCTCTCCAATCACACACAAAGGGGGGGGGGGCGGCCATTCCTTGGCAAGAGGATGGGAATTGATTCTTTTTGGTGTGGCATTTTGTTTCTCATGTTTGCTAGAAAAGCCCTCTAGTTCATTTCCAAAAAGTTGCTCTCTTTTCTTCCACCAAAATGGCAAAGCTCCAAAACCCCAAATGAGACTTCTTCTCTAGATATTCTACAGCGAACCTTGGGGACGTCGAGTAGCCGGCTTCGTGTCCGAGTTGCCTCGGCATTGAGGTGGGAGCCCGTAAAAGAAGTAGGCGATGTGGTGCACTTCCGGCGACGAGGAGGAGACGGGACATTCCGCAGGAGATCGGGACGATGACGAGAAGACCGGAGGACTTGGATTGTCGGTATATCTCTATTCCCTTTCTTACTGATAGCTAGGACTAGTTAGTGGTTCGATCCGGGTATTAGTGCGCGGCGGTTTTCCAGTTCAAGAAAATTTAAGTTTATCACCGCTTCCGCATTTGGCCGTCGGATTGACGGCCGGGGCGCCGCCGTGCACTTACAAGATGTTCCAACTCCGCGATGCTTGCTTTAATCCATAAATGGATTTAAGCAGCTTGCACACCTTCCCACTGCTCCCACTGTCTACGAAGCCCTCTGGCTGAGTCATGTACACGCACTCTTCTAAATCACCATTTAGAAAGGCGGTCTTAACATCCATTTGCCAGATTTCATAATCATGATATGCAGCGATGGCAAGCATGATCCGGATGGATTTAAGCATAGCCACTAGAGAAAAGGTTTCATCATAGTCCATACCTGGTCTTTGACGAAAACCCTTTGCAACAAGTCTAGCTTTGAAAGTCTCCACTTTCCCATCAACACCAAGTTTCTTCTTGAAGATCCACTTGTTCCCAATGGGTATTACCCCTTCAGGAGCAACTTCCAAAGTCCATACTTTGTTGGTGTACATGGATTCCATCTCGGACCGCATAGCATCCAGCCATTTCACTGAGTCCCTACTCGTGATAGCTTGTTCGAAGCTAGTTGGGTCATCATCATCCATGATGCAATCCTCGCTCCCTCTATCCATGAGAAAACCGTAGTATCTCTCAGGTTGGCGAGGAACCCTACTAGATCGGCGGAGAGGCTGGGGTTCGTCGGGTACTACTGAATCCTCTGGTTCTACCAAGTCTTCTGTTATAGTTTGTGCCGCTGGAACCTCTTCCAGGTCTACCTCAATGCCACTTGTCTATTTCATAAGAAAACTCTTTTATAAGAAAGTGGCATGTCGAGAAACAAACACCTTTTGTTCCTCGGGGTGGTAGAAGATATACCCTTGTGAATTTTTGGGATATCCTACAAACTTACATAAGACTGATCTTGCCTCGAGTTTGTCTGGATTTTGTCTTTTGACATAGGCTGGACAACCCCATATCTTAATGTAATTAAGATGTGGTCTCTTCCATTTCCATATCTCATATGGAGTGGTATGCACTGATTTGGTAGGAACTCTATTCAATAAGTCCATGGCTGTCTCAAGTGCATATCCCCAGAAGGAAATAGGTAACTCAGCTGTGCTCATCGTAGAGCGCACCATATCTAATAGGGTGCGGTTCCTCCGTTCTGATACACCGTTGTGCTGTGGTGTATATGGAGGAGTCAGCTGAGAGAGAATCCCATTCTCTTTTAGGAAGTCCAGGAATTCATTGCTTAAGTATTCACCTCTTCGATCAGATCGAAGGATTTTAATACTTTTTCCATTTTGGTTCTCGACTTCTTGTTTATATTCTCTAAATTTCTCAAAAGCTTCTGATTTGTGTTTTATCAAGAACACATATCCGAATCTAGAGAGATCGTCAGCGAATTTAATGAAGTACGAAGAACCAACCCTGGCATGTGTAGACATTGGACCGCATACATCACTATGTATCAGTCCCAAGAGTTCAGTAACTCTTTCTCCGTGTCCCGTAAACGGAGTTTTGGTCATCTTGCCTTTGAGACATGACTGGCAAGTGTCATAAGATGAAAATTAAAATGGATTTAAATATCCATCCTTATGCAACTTAGCTAGTCGTGTCGCATTGATGTGACCCAGTCTACAATGCCACAAGAAGGATTCGTTCAGTTCAGAACTCTTCCTCTTGTGTGTGTTTGTTATGCTCAGAACTGTTGATTGATTTAGAACAAAAATGCCAGTGCACAACGTGCCTGATCCAACCAACTTTTGGTTACGGAAAATTTTCATAACATTGTCCTGTAATACAAAATTATATCCCTCTTTACTCAATAAAGAAACTGATATAATGTTGCATATCAGGTTCGGCATGTAATAGCATTCGTTCAGAACCAATGTATTACCAGTTGGTAACACAAGGTGATATTCCCCGACAGTCTTAGCTGCAACAATTGCACCATTTCCAACTCTAATGTCTTTATCACCTTCTCCAAGTTCTCTACCTTTTCTAAGCCCATGTAACTGATTACATATATGGGATCCTGGCCCGGTATCTAATACCCAGGACGTAGGGCAAATGGAGAAACAGTTCTCTGTAACGAACACACCCGAAGAAAATGCATCATCATGTACTTTCTTCAATCGGGTGGCATGGGAATCATGGTATTCCCCTATATCCTGTTCATTCCTATAACTCTTATAAGAAAGAACGGGACCAACGTTCCCCAGCACAGTATAACATGCGGGTTCAGTCAATACATCCATATTATTATCGTTATTAGGGCATGACATGGTCGCTACCTGGAGAGAGAGAGAAGAAAACACTTTAGCGTATGCTCGTGCAAGATCAGATTGGTTATTATCTTATCTAATCAGGATAGCTCCCACTGGTTTTTATCAAATCTTCCTTCAAACCCTAAAAGGAAAGACTAGCCGGGATTAATTACACCCTACAACTTCGTCGATCTTTCAGCCAGGCCAGTGTCGGTACTGTGAGGGAGGTCCCCCGTGATTTCGCACGAACCTAATTAATGTAAACCTCGTTTTCCCAGAGGCGTAACCTCGTTAACACCTTTCTAGACACCTACTTGATCGGCTAATTGTAATGTGTAAAACTCTCCCAGGAGTAACTCTTACTCGCAGTGGGTATCGGGATCCAACTATCTCATAGAAGGTATGCAATCTCATTGCAAATTTCAACACTTGAAATTCCCGATAATGCATTTGCCCCTAGCGTGCTATGACCTTGACGCATGCCAAACGACCCATAGTCCGCTAGTCAAGTTCAATCCGTACAATTCGTGATCGAATTAAACCCACCCATATGACCCTTGACGCATGCCAAACAACGCCGTACGAATACCTTAATCCAATCGCATCTCATGCTACAGATAAGTAATAATCAGCTACCGTACACTATGCCTTGACGCATGCCAAACAACCGTAGCACGAATACTGAATATTACATATCTGAATTGACGGAGGGCTACGCAGGTTTTTCTGAAAACCATAAGCGTAATGAACTTGATATCGTTGTAGAATCAAATGAAGTTTTAAAATGGAGTGATTTTGAGGCTTTTTCTAGTTTTGCTAAAGGGGTCACTCCCGGTGAAGGGATCGTCGGCCCTTTCCTCGTCGAATGAGGTGCGGGATATATCATATATATCACTGTGCAAAGCAGAAACTATAGAAGCAATCAAAAGTCAAACCGAGTGTGTAGCATCTGCCAGTTATTGCTAAAGGAGTCACTCCCGGTGAAGGGATCTCGGTCCTTTCCTCATCGAATAAGGTGCAGGGTATATCATATATACCGCTATGCAAAGTAAGAACTGTAGCTACCTGTTTTATTTAAAATTTGATTCTACAACATCATTTGGTTTCTTTTATTTCATTAATCACATTAATGAAGTCCCATCATTTAAGTCACCTAAACATCACAGATAAATACGACGTACACTTATGCCATCCGCATTCGCCTGGATGCCCCCTCGTGCACCGTTAGGTTAGGTAACTAACGACAGAGCAGGACAGGGCTGGTGCGGATGCAAAACATAAGTAACGTCTATATAATATATCATATATACTATATAAAGTATCTATCACAGAACATCACATGATCACATCACAGATATCGGAGCAGAAGAAACATATAAAACATTGGATATACTAGGACGTCCGTGTTTTCAATACGAGCCAGTATAAAACACGGATTCCACGGTCTTGATGAATAGCCAATCCCACACCCATAGACCCCTACGAGAGCGGCAAGTAAACCTACCAATTCTAGGGTTAGGAGACCCGGACTCGACTCCTCGAGATGGTCTCCCACTGGACCCTAGAACCTGGTTACTTATGCTCCCCTTCTTAGGTCTATCCTAGTGCAGAAAAGTAAATAATATACAAAGGGTGACAACTTCCGCTACCTGGAAGTGCCCCAAAGAAAAGAATATTACATACAAGTTTTTACATGAATGAAAAAGAAAAAACACTCATCTCACATAAAAACCCCCGGCTATTCAAACACGACAATCCAATATAACATATCCAGCAACACATAACATCACATGTCATCAACGTAAGTAAATATGCGCATCCCAATTGTCGTTGACATATAGCAACGAAACCGGCGATATCACATATTACACTTACGGTCACAGAAAATAAAGTGTAAAACTACAACAGTTGGAATCCGCAACCTCTTTAGACATCACATGCCTAATCAAATGAAATACTTAGACATCACATGCCTAACAATTATAAACCCCGCATTTTAGTCTCATTACCGAAAACTCTTTTCAATATCAAGTGAGACTAAACCGCTAGATTTATAACATTCATTCAGTTATCTCATAACTGTTTGTGAATTCCAATTATTGTATCATATTCCAGATAAACAGAAAATGTTAAACTTTCCGATCGAACATTTAAACACCCAAGTTTTCCCGATACAGATCAACACATGAAACAAGTTTAAAAACATTCGGTTCGTGCCTCAGTACCAACGGTCCAGCCGTAGAAGGGTCAAGCCAACGCCTCACATGTGGCACGCCGTACTGCCCCAAACCCGAAGGTTCAAAGGGCAGTTCAAGACGGTCACATAATCGAGTTAAGGTTTGTTGTCTTCTAGAGGGTCCATCGTGTTACTTGAACTACTTAGAACGTCTTTAAATCTCGGAAAAATCCAACACTTGGAAATTTTCCGGCAGGGGAAAAGTTGGGTATTTATATCCGGTCGAACTTTTTAACATATTCAAAAATTATCCGGAAAGCCACACAGACAAAATTTGATAATCCGATCGAACATTCGAATCCCCAAAACAACCCTGAAAATTCAACTCTTGAAAAAATATTAAAAATTCCCAGGAAAACCAGCACTTGAAACCAAGAATTACTGTGCAAAATACATTATATAATGAGGCCGTACGGCCGCGGAACCGCCGCACGAGCCATGCTCATGCCGCGGAACCGCGGCGACTTTGTGGAATTGGGCTGTCGAATTTCATAGTAATTCTTAGATATTCCTGCTGATTTTTTTGCATATTTTTAATATCGAAAAACTCCAGATTTTGGAAAAAGTCCAGAGAGCATGTTTGTGTTAGGGTTTCGGGTTCGTTCGGGTTTCAAACTTCGTCTACGCAGCGCCTAAGGCTCTAGCTAGGCTCTGATACCACTGTAGGGTTCCTAGGCACACTATAGAGGTCTCACAAGGCATCAACCATGCCAATTTCAAATTTTACGGGTGCCGAGAAACCCTAATACGGATCGTTGACTAGAAATTTAGGCGAAAACGAAACTAGTTAACAACTTAACTAAAGGAGAGAGGCTACAACCTTTGTAGATCCGGTTCTCCACTTCCTTAGCTCCACGTAGGCGTCCTCTCGCTGTCCATCTCGAATCCCGGACTCAATCGTCGGCTTGATCGGAGAAATGGGCGGACTAGGTCGTCGGCTTCGTGCCGAAGATGATCTACGTCGAGGCATCACAAGTTCAAGCTCCGACTTCACAAATTAATGAAACTTATGAAGAAAACACCCAAAACAACTTGGCAAGAGGTAGAGGATGAAGAAATAGGAGGTGGGTTCACTTTAGAATTGATTTCTCACTTTAGAACTCAAGTTGCCATTGATGGCATCAAGCTTTCTTTCTTGAAGAAGAAGATCAAGAAGAAGGAAATATTATGATAAGTTAATCCAAAATGAAAAAGAAATGAATACTAATCATAATAGGAACCATGGTTAGGTGTAGAGAATTGACCAAGGTTAGAAGAGTGGTTAGGGTTAAGCATGAAGACAAATTGGTCACTTTGGTCAAAGCTTCATGAAGCTTCACAAAGGTTCAAGAATGAAAGCAACCATTTTGTATTCTTATCCCATTCTTTTTCCAAAATCAATAAATAAAAGAATGGATAATTAAAACCCTAATCACTTTCTTAACCTAGGTTTAATTCTTTACATTTAACCAAATGAGCAAGCATCATCAAACATGATACAAAGATGTGCACAAAAGTATATCACATATACAACTTGCACATCAAGTGAGAAAATCCATTTAAAATGAACCAATACTAGTTAATGCAAAATAATATATCAAATATATAATTATACATTAAATCATTAAATCAACACTTGACTTAACGATCCGGTCATATCGCATATAACCGACTAGTATCCTATGTATCGGCTTATCGAATCAATCGTTGATTCGATATCTAGGTTATATCGAATATAACCAATCGATACATTCATCGCGAGAATGGAATACGGTATCACATACACGCATTATTCTAGGTCCTGCACATATCTCATATGCGCTCCTATTTCGTTTCGCTTGAGCCAGGAAAACTCTGTGTAGGACTCTAAAGACTCGTCAAAACTCCGGTAGCAGATGATGATCATATCAAGCACCCACAAGCCGCAAGCGGTCTGCTAAACGTAACGGCCATCCGGGTATTGAGCGATCAGAAGATCGACAAGCTAGCCCGCTCACACTCCTGTGAATCCAACCAGTAACACTTACCGTACAGTCCGGTCTGTTCGTCTGATATGTCGCATATCAAGTCTAGGGGTGGTAAACGTCAGACCCCAATAACCGATAAGTCGTGCCGATATGAGCCTCATAATGGGTCGAGAAACTACTGGTAACACTTACCAGCAAATCTCTGATCAACCCTGGCCAGGGACTTCCCTGTTACGGCCAATCGAGCACAGCACAACATCAACCCCCAATACCGGGAGAGACGAAACCCCTCCTATCGCTCATTGCCTCCATGTGACTCGGGACTGTACCCAAAGACCACCGTTTTGCACGCCCTCATGGACGTGGTAAGGTGGAGATCAAAGCACAGTGGGAATCACACAAGACTCTATGACGATCTCGGGTCTACAGACTAACCTGCACAAGTGTCACCTGAGAACTGCCATCTGACGTGAGGTACAATACCATCTGGGAGTTCTCGGCGAGTCCGTCCAGTGTACCCAGTCTCCACTGAGCACCCGTACACCATCTCTGATGTCAAACACCAATGGATATGGGATCATCCATCGCCCATCTCATGGGTCGAGAAGCGTATACGCTAGTCTACACTGGTATATCGATGCCCCGTCTCGATACACCCACGACTAGGGACCTTGAAGGATGTACTTATGGACTACCATGTCCCCACTAGTATGATCTGCATCATAGTCCAGGCAGTCAAGTACACATCTTAAGGGCTTTATCAACATGTAACTATAAGACAGTTTAAAGAGACAAGTGTACATGTTAAGACAAAGAGCAACCAGATAGCATACTATCATATCGAGCAAGAAAGTCATCTCTATATATGTCCAAGCATCCAATATAATATACATCATCTGTACAATACTGGCCTCTAGGGCATAGACACAACTAACATAAGCATGATAGGGTAGTAATCTAAGCACAGTGGGAATTCACATGAGACAAATGATGATCTCAGGTCGATGAACTAACCAGTACACATGTCACCAGGGAACTCCTATCTGACGATATGTATAATACCAACTAGCATGTTCTCGGCGAGTCCTGTCCGGTGTACTCATAACCTAATAAGCACCTGTATACATCTTAGTTGAACCAACTGACACCAGTGGCTTGTGAGACCGGCCACCGCCCCTCATCGGGGTCTCGACTGTATACACTAGTCTACTCTGGAGTATCAATGCCCTGTCTCGAAACTCCCATGACTAGGGACACGTTTAAGGATGTGCTTACAGACCCCAGCTCCCACGTATATGATCGCCATCATACTGCTGGTAGTCAAGCAAGAATCCTATGGGCTCTATCATCATGCAATGGTGAACTAAAGCATGTATACGATGATAAAGACAAACCAGATAGCATACTATCATATTGAGCAAGACTGTCCTATCGGTATAGGTCCTGCCTCAATCATTGCAATCACCTACCTGCGATCCAATAATTGACTTTGAGGGCACTATCTCCAACACAAACAACCCCAGAGACCCCTACACAAAAACCTAAACCCTAACTCCCTAGTCTGGCCGCAATTTGCAGGCAGAAGCATTAAAATTGCGGCCTGGTCAAAAGGAAATGGGTCTGTACTTTGAGGGTAGGTTCTAGGTCACTACACTAGGTTACTTTGATAGGAACTTTTGCAACAAATACCTGGTTTGATAGCAGATCATCCGAGACCCCAAAACAACACTAAAAAACGATATTTACCAGAAACAATATATAACGCTATTTAAACTGAAACGACTAAGCTACGCAACACAAAAAAACACTTAAAGAACAGAAAGAGATCATTACCTAACCAAAAGAACTCAAAGATCCTAGCTTCCCAAGCTCCAAGGCATCCAAGAGGCAAATCAAGTCCAAAGATGTGATTTTTGTGAGTTTTTGCGAATATTTGGTGAAGTTTTGTAATGGATTTGCAAGTGTTCAGTTGAGGGAAGAGATATGAAGAAAATGAAAAGAGATAGAGAAAATGAGAGAGTGTGAGGATAAAGAGAGAGGGAGGTGAGTGTAGGGTGAGAGTGAGGTGAGTGTAACCTTTGGCATTAACTTCTCATTAATGCATTCACAGACACCATGCCACCTCCTCACTTCCAAAAGAAAATATCTCTCTCTTCTCACACAAAATATCAAGGATTAGGGTTAAGGATAAGATTAAGCAAAGGATTGGATTAAAGCAAAGATTAGATTAGGTTAAGTTGTCATGGTTGCTAAGAACAAGATTAACACAAAACAAACTCTCACATTAACGTGCACACGTGTGTGCATGCCATAACAAATAATAATAAATTATTAATTAAATATTATAAAATTTGAGGAACCTAAATTGGTAAACTTTTTACTAAAAACCCGCATTACCGTCTAAACTAACACTAACTGAAATCTAAGGCGTTACAATCTCCCCCCTTATAAAAATTCGTCCCCGAATTTAAAATTTTCTCTAAGCGTACCTTCAAGAAGAAGAGGGCAAAACTCCCAAACCTCGCTCGCAGCCTTCCAAGTGATCACCTCACTATACGGCTACGCCCAAGAAAACCCTCCACAGATGGTCAGACCCCTGACCGAAGTTTCTCCACCTACCGAACCACTAACACAAATGGATGCCGGTGAACGAAAAGATCGTATCCAAACTAAATGGTCTAGTGCTGAATCATGTGAAAAAGGTCACGAAGGTATTTGCAAAGTATCGACAAAAGGAATACGGGATGAATACTCAATAATCTGGGCGGAAGTACCAAATTATAGGCAACGGAACTAAGTCGCATTATGGATCTCTAAAGGATCTACAATCCTGGGACAAGCTTCCCAAAACTCAACACTTCATTGGTTGGAAAATTCCTTAGGAATACATGATCTCCCAATGCGAACTCAAATCTGCGACCACCACGGTCGGCATAAGACCTCTGTTTGCACTGGGTTGATCTCATCCTGACCTGAAACAACTCGATCATCTCCGAAGTCTCAAGACTAGCTAGTGTCCAAAAATCCTGCTCACGCAGAGTCTGAAAAAGAGACTGGCAATTGACACGACCTACCAAAAAAACCCTAAAGGTTGCCAATTGGAGTGCCTCCTGATAACATTTATCGAAGGAGAACCCTAACAATGGCAAGTGACGATCCCGACTGCCAACAACAATTGGTACGTACGCACAAGCATATCCTCCAGAGTCTGTATAGCCCGCTCTCACGAACCCTCGTCCTACGGATGGAAAAGCGGAGATAAAGCTCAACCAGTACCCAAAGCTTCCTGAAGCTTCTACCCAAGACGGTAAGCAAAATTGGTGCCTTTATTGGATACAACGCATGAAGGAACTCAGTGTAAATGCACAAACTTAATAAAGAACAACTGAGCAAACTGAGCATAACCGGACAACCAACATCCAAATGGAATCACACCCTGACTAAACCTGGGTAGACACCGCAATGAATATTCATGGAGATCTGCTCCCATTCCCACTCCGGAACAGTTAAATGTTGCAACTCTCCAGCCGGTCTCAGATGCTCAATCCTAGCTCACAACAAGACAGAAACCTTGAAACAAAATCTGAAACATCACTCTTCATCCCTGTCCACCCGTAACTATCTCACAAGTCACGTCACCTATTGGTGGAACTTGAATGAATACAGAAAGCTGACTGATGTGCCTACTCTAGGATTTCGCGTCTCTACCCAGTAGCAGCAGGTACACAAACGCGTCCCTAAACGTAGCACATCCTGGTCACAAATCAAGGACTCTGAATCTTTACCCAGCCGAGTATGCTCAAGAATCTCTGACAAACGAGCATCAGCGGGCAGTGCCTCGCGAAAACGATTAAGGAAAAATGGACGGACGCGGACATGAGCAAGCTGCCCCCTTAGTAGAGGCGAACTTAAGTTGTACTCAACGATCGCACAAGAACTGTAATTCTGCAGAAGACTGTCTCAACAATCAAAAACCCACTGCAGGAAGATGTGCATTAAGCTTTGGTGATCCGTGAAAATCTGACACGACTCTCCGAACAAGTAGTGTCTCCAAATCTCCAACGCACGACCACCGCGGCCATCTCTAGATCATGAGTGGGATATCCTGCTCGTACTTCTTCCAACTATCGGGAAGCAAAAGCGATAACTCTATAATGCCACATCAACGCAAAATCGAGCCCCACTCACGAAACATCACAGTAAACAACAAAGTCGCCCGAACCAGGAAACAAAGAAAGAACTGGTGCAGTTGTCAACCGAGTCTTCAACTGCCAAAAACTCCGCACGCATGCCTCAGTCCAAGAAAAAGGAACCTCCCTTCCGGTCAGTTCAGTCAACGGTGTAACGATACACTAGTAATACTGCACGAAACGGCGGTAAAAACCTGGTAAGCCCAAAAATCTGCGGACCTCCGTCCCGTACACTAGTCTGAGCCAAAGCTGTACAACCTCGATCTACCTCGGGACCATACGAAAACCGTCTCCCGTAACTATAAGACCTAGGAGTCAACACAATCAAGCCTAAAGGAACACTCCGAGAATTTAGCAAACCGCTGGTGCTCTCCCAATGTCTGCAAAGCAAATCCTAAGTGCTGCTCCTGTTCCTCACGACTCTTGGAAAAGACCAGAATGTCATCAATGACACAACAATAAACTGGTCAAGGAATGGCCTGAAGAAATCTGGTTCATCATATCCACGAATGCTGCTAGAGCATTGGTGAGTCCAATGACACCACCAAAACACATAAAGCTCGCAGAACGTACAAAAGCAGACTTCGGAATGACATCATTCCGAACCCGCAACAATGATGACCTGATCCCAAACAACATAGAAAAATGTCTCGCACTCTGGAGCTGATCAAGAAATCGTCAATGCGAGGTAAAGGATACCTTTCCGCATCGTAAGGCGGTTCAATTGATGATAAATCAATACACAACCTCAACTACCGTCCTTCTCCTGACGAACAGAATAGGAGCTCCCAAAAGCGAAACACTCAGATGCATAAGACCCCCCCATATAAGCAACTCTGCAGCTGATCCTTAAGCTCCCTAAGCTTCGCTGGCTCATCTGGACCAAGTCGGAAAACTCTCGCACGAAAGGAACCCGGTCCAACAAACCCACTGTGGCTCAGGTATCATGAATGAACGCCAAGAATCCTTGACATCCTCTCCTCCAAAGCCGACTAACGAAAAAGGCTTAATTCAACAGTGACGGCGGCACCACTATCCCCCTACACAATAAGAACTGGCTCGTCGGGAAAACAAAACCTGATTGTTTTCTCGCCGCAGTCTACAGACGCCTAGCACGTAGCTAACCAGTCCGTGCCCAGGAAAACGTCAAATCCAACATCTCTAGACGGATCAAAACGACGGACGAATCTCTATCCCCTATCCGATTGGCACACGACCGAAACACGTGTCGCGCAACAAAACAATCGCTGACAGAAAATTAACGCAACAAACGGCTGATCTAGCTAACACGACTCTCAGCCCAACCACGGCACAAAGTGTGTAGAATAAACAAGTACATCAAAAGAACATACGAATTGAGAATAGCTGAAAACTCTGCATTGGACGCCCGTGCGTCCCGATGAGTAGAAGCAAACTCTCATGTCTGCCCCCTATCCGCAACTGACTGAACTCCTCCTCTGCCAACCGTTCCCTCTTAACGAATCCTCCGCGACCATGACCTTTCCGAATATGAGTCTGACGCGGTGCTACGGAACAATCACTGATGAGGTAATGAAGGCTTCCACACCCGAAACATCCATCCTATGACTGCTGACCCTCCTGGGGATGAGAGCTGAACGACTGTCTTTGTCCTAAGCCTCTGTTATTCCTGCGACAGTCACAAAATCTATCTCGACGGCTACGCCTCTGTCTTTGGGCTGGTACACCGGTACGAGTCCTACACTATTCCAGAACTCCCAAAGTCTTTGGAAGATGTGCCTCGTCAACTGGGGCTGCATCCACTGGTGCTATGTAGGTGACGGAATGCTGTGTGCTGATTGCAAGGAACAACTGGATAACAGGGGTGACAACCTCTTGTCGCTGCGTTCAAATGGCCTCAACCAATGAACTCATCGTCTGACGCAAATCCTGCATCTCTGCCATAAGCCTATCAATACAACCTGTCGAAGGCGGATCCATCTGCTCCTGTGCAACGAGCGTGCCATCCTGGTAAGTCCTCGTCCAACTCGAGTCAACTCTGACCTCGGCCCTCGCTGCATTACTCTGTGTCCCCAGAGTCATCGGCGGCAAAGGCTATAAATGGAAATAGGATTCGATATTAACACGAAAATCGAATCACAAGGATATGTATCATCAAGGAAGGAATTTCAAGCAATTAGTACTTAGGTCACTTTAGGCGGAGTACCGCGTCGTGAGTATGCCCCGGACATACACACACTACGTTACTCTGCTTAAGCTACCTACTCCATCATACCAAGGTCATCCTACACTCCGAAAGGTAAAACCTAGCGCTCTGATACCAATTTTGTCACGACCCGAAATTGGCATGTAACGGCCCTTAAACTACGCAACGTCCACATGCGTAACGCCATTTATGTAAGCCAAAAACCCAGCAATCTAAACCATCAAAAGAAGTAAGAAATAAGAACAATTTTTAAAACCTTTGAAATCTTAACCCAAATTCTTTAAAAGCCCAACTTCATTTCCTTTAAATTTTGGAAGCACCCTCTTTGTAAAAGCCAGCCCCAAAAATGGGTACAACATAAATATAAGTAAAGAATCCCCAAACGGGAGCAAAAACACGGCCAAAGGCAAGAAACAAACACCACAACAGATATACGACGCCGTAACGAAGAAATAAAAGACGATATAAATAAAACGGCATAAACGACATCCAAGTCAGCAAAATAATATATAATATCGTCCTCACATCAAGTCTCTAAGTCATACAAGATAATGGTAGATGGAGAGTACAGGATACAATGAATATAAAAAAAAACGGATAACCACAAAACCCACCTAAGCAAAATTGCACACTATGTGTAACGTTTTAGAAATCGTTATACAAATTTTTCCGTTTTAGGGCAAAATAGTCGGTATTTTCCGTTTTAACCCGATTTCGATCAAACGTCCGTATAAACTTGCCGGCACCTAGTTTAGCTAAAATAAAGCTAGTGCGCAAACTTTGAGGGTATATGGGAGGTTTTGGTTCAGATAGAATTTTTCCCAAATAAAATATTATTTTAAGCGGTAAATTGTGCACGTAAATCGGGAAATTTCTTATCATGGGAATAAATTGAATCTTATCACTGGAATTTTTTGGAAACTTCTTTTCTAAATATCTAGATATTTTTAGAGTGCAAAAGGATTTAATTTAAAAAGAAAAGAAAAGATGTAAAGGTGGCAAAATTGCTTTAATCAGCATTTATTACCTAATTTCCTAGAACATTCTTCACACAAAATTCACAAAACTACCCTCACCCCCACCTTGGCCGAACCCTCTTCCCATTTCTGTCCAAAACATTTTCCTTGCTCATTCTTCACTCTTTTTCACTCAAAAACACTTCAAAAATTCAAAAATAAATCCGCAAATCCTAAATAAAAAATAAAACCATCAATTTCCTTCACTAAGCTTTCTTGGATCTTCAACAAAGCATGGTTTTTTTTAGGCTAAGATGATGAATCAAGTTAATATTTTGTGTTCTTGTTAAGGTATAATCTCTTACCTTAATCCTTAATTATTTGTTTAGATCTTAATCTAGCTATTTATATGTTTAATATAGCTTTTAAATCATGATAAATTCATTATTCATAATTTTATAAGAAATTCAAGTTAGGGTTAAAGCTTGATTAAGTGTTTAATGTTAATTAAAATGTTAATTTGTGATTAGGAAAAGAATAACCTAGTAGAAAATGATAATTATTGTTAATGAATACTTTGTTTAATTATGAAATTTTGCTTACTGGGTTTTTTCTAAAAGTTAATTAGCATGTGTTAAAAATATAGAAATGGTTTATAAAGCTTAGTTAAGCTATTATAAGATGTTTGATATCGCTAGAATTGTATTAGCGTTAATCTTGTGCAAAATATTGCGATAAGTTGCTTACTAGGTTTCGGGGTTTTTCCGACGTGGGTTCGATTGGTCGTTGCGAGATTATATCTATTGTATTCCTCGTAATTCTTTGTGTTGTATTGCGCGATCGGGACGATCAGAGTCTAGACTTGGTGTTTTGTATTTTAGCGACCCTATTTAGTGTTTTTGGCCGATGTCATACGCGATTGATGCGCTAAGTGCGTAGTGCAATTTTCAGGGCGTTATCCTTGCGTTTCGATGTCTTTTCGTCGATGTAGGATATTTAGCTTATGCAATGTGTTTGTGAAATTTTAAGTTCGCAAGTGGGGAATTCGGGCGTTGCGAACAAGGTGAAGCAGGTGGTCGGATTCTCATAGCTCGAGACCATCGGTGAGTTGATTTAACATCTACGGGGAAATTGCCCGTATGGTGTTATGCGTCGGGGCAGATATGATATGATAGCTACATGTTATTGTATATTAGTTGATTTCATATGAACGTCATTGCATAGTATTATCTATTGTATCTTGACTTGTATCTTTAGATATAACACATTACTGACGGTTCATGTTGCACGAGCACTAATTTGTATGCGACACCAACACCGTCAGTAATTGCCATGATACGCACAAATCACCTACATATGTGATATGGTAGTGGATAGGGATAATTGAGATAGTAACTCTTATTCTATTGTGCATAGGAATTACTGTGGATACATACATACGTGATATTGCATTGGGCAGGGATAGTTGAGATAGTGATCCTTATTCCATTTCACGTATATCTTGCTATAGCTACTTGTACATCATGCATACATATTGACCTGTACACCCACATACTCGATTACAGTTACATGTACATCATGCACACATACTGACATGTACACCCACGTATTTTTGCTATAGTTGTATATACCTTAAGTGGTATTATTTTGACATGTGATATTGAGACGTTGACTATTGTGCTTATGAAATACAGCATACATATTTGCTTACATGTAGAGATTTAAACCTTGCTACAATTACTTGTACACTTCATATGATGCTGCACTTGTTTTTCGGAGGATTTTGGGAACCGCTGGATATATTTTGAAGCTGGATTCATTTAAAAGAGCGGTTTTCCCTTTATATGCTCATATTGATGTTTTATATTGTGTATATTAGTTTTAAATTGATTTTATGCATTGAGATATGGATTTCATGTGATTTATGGATTTGAGAACCGTGGGGGTATTTTCAAGAAACTATGTATTGTTTGAAAACCCGGTTTCTCTTGATATGATATTTTGATGCGTTCACCATGAGATTTCTCGGTTCTGAGATTTGTGATATATACCCGATGCGAGGATTGAATAGGCCGTGTGTGGGTAGACGGTGGGGCCCAGTACGGTTTCCCTCGGCAAGATGTTCGTGGTACAGGCGATGAGCCTGAAAGGTGGGCAATTACCTACCGGTGATTGTAATTGGACTCGGCGGTTATCGTAGGGATACCGACTGGAGTGCTGTATGACATATCGTCAGGGCCAGTCGTGGTGACAGCGCCTGAGTTATGAGGATTTACGTGTCGATACTAGACACGGGTTTCATGATGTTTCGAGTGTCGGTGTTAGACACTCAGGTTTTCCATGATTTCTACATATCGTCGGTGGACATAGGGGGTTGATATCCTCATACTTATATATATATATATACATATATATATATACGTATATATATCTACATATATATATATACATATATATAGACACACACACGCGGTATATGTTTTCATGATGTTTCGGGTGTCGATGTTTGACACTCAGGTTCCATGAGACTTACAGGATGTGAGGGCCGATCTGAGGATGCTGTGCCTGAGGATTTAGGATTTGATGTTTCAGTGAGGGACACGGGTGTTTTCCCATGCTGATGATTTTACATGAGGTTTTATTATATCATCCCACACACTCAGGATTATTTTGATATGTATTGCTTCATGTAGTTGTAGTACCCTGCTGATGTACCTTTTACATGATTTTTTCATATCCATACTGCCATACTTATGCTATCAGATTACATGTGCTAGATTTATCGCTGTTTGTGCATACCTGCGATTACAGTATGATGTTATTTACTATTCATGAGTTGGCAACTCACCCCTGTTGTGCCACAGTGTTTTGCAGGACTTACCCTCTGAGTTGTCGTGGCAGGG
This sequence comes from Agapanthus africanus, assembly GCA_030015575.1. Taxonomy (NCBI): domain Eukaryota; kingdom Viridiplantae; phylum Streptophyta; class Magnoliopsida; order Asparagales; family Amaryllidaceae; genus Agapanthus; species Agapanthus africanus. Next base: position 289,046,041 of record CM057349.1, read on the forward strand.
CGTCTTATCATCTCTACTTTTGCGGATACCGCTACGGTTGGCTGTGGGGCGTTTGCTTTTAGTTGGGTTTGCGGATATCTGTTTGTAGATTGCATATCTTTTTATTGGATCTAGTATTCTCCATATACCACTTCTATTATTTGACTTAAAGACGAGTTGTGAGGATTCGGTGTTGTATTATTATTTTGGTGACTTTGGGTGCCGTGCTCGTGGAAGCCGGTTTTGTTGAAAAGTTTAACTTCTTTATGCAGTTTTATTTTATATTTCTTCGCTTCGGCGTCGTATATATGTTTGTGGTGGTTGTCTCTGCCGTTGGGCGCGACTTGCTCCCGTTTCGGATGCTTTATATATTATCTATGTTGTACCCGTTTTCGGGCTAGTTTTTACAAAGGAGGTGCTGCCGAAATTTTTAAGAATGAAAACTAAACTTAAAGATTATTTTACTTGAGAATTTCCGAATGTTTTAAACTATGTTTTTCTCCGTTTGTCCAGTTTTTGGTCGTTTAGATTTCTGGGTTTCGGCTTACTTAAGTTGCGTACGCCTATAGACGTTACATAGTTTAAGTGCCGGTTACGGTCCAAAATTTTGGGTCATGACAAAGTTGGTATCAGAGCGCTAGGTTTTACCTTTCGGAGTGTAGGATGATCTTGGTATGATGGAGTTGGTATCTTAAGCAGAGTGACGTAACGTGTGTATGTTCCGCGGCATACTTACGACACGGTACTCCGCCTAAGTGACCTTAGGACTTATTGAAATTCTTTCCGTGATTTTATACATCCTTGTGATTGGATTTCTGTATCCTTATCGAATCTTGTTTCAATTTCCAGCCTATATGCCGCCGAAAAATACGTGGGCACAGAGAGCGGCAGCGAGGGCCGAGGTCAGAGTCGACTTGTCTGAGGTGAGGACTGACCATGGCGGTACACTTGTTTTACCGGAGCACATTGCTATGTTTGGGGCTGGTATGCAGGACCGGCGCCAGATGATGGGGACTTTAGTAGAGGCCATTCGAACGCACGGGCAGGCAGTTGTTCCACCCGTTGCAGGGGCCATGATGGTACCTAGTGCTCCGGCAGTCACAGTTACAGCTCCGGAGGTTATTACCATGTCACTGACAGAGTTCATGAGGATGAGGCCTCCGGTGTTCACTGGCACAAATGCTACTGAGGATCCGCAGTCGTTTCTCGACCGGATGGCCAGGATTTGTCGTTCTCTCCGATGCTCCGACAAGAGATTGGTGGAGTTTGCGAGTTTCCGTCTGGAGGGTCTGGCCCAGAAGTGGTTTGAGTCCTTAGAGAGGGGCAGAGCCGCAGGTCTTACTCCTATGACCTGGGCTGAGTTTGTGATGGTGTTTCTCGCTCGTTTTCTTCCACCGAGCGTCTGGAATGCTCGAGCGCGCCAGTTTAAGTCGTTACGCCAGACTCCAGGGATGACGGTGTCTGAGTATGATGTATTGTTTACCGAGCTGTCTGTGTAAGCTCCGTACTTTGTGGCGACTGAGGAGATGAGGGTGAAGAGGTTTGTTCGAGGCCTGCTTACCCAGTTGTTCCTAGCCATCAACATTCAGCATTGCGAGACATATACGGCAGCGGTGGATGCAGCCCTTTTGGTGGAGGAGCGTCTATCTGAATCATCGGTTGTTCCGGAACCAAAGAGGGCTCGTATGGGTACAGCAGCCTGGAGGTAGAGGTTTAGATCACGAGACAGAGTTCGATCAGTAACTGGGAGTAGCAGAGACGTAGGACGTGGCCAGTTATGTAAGTGCACGGCGGCGCCCCGGCCGTCAAACCGACGGCCAAATGCGGAAGCGGTGATAAACTTTAAATTTTACTTGAACTGGCAAACCGCCGCGCACTAATACCCGGATCGAACCACTAACTAGTCCTAGCTAACTATAAGATGGGAAAGAGATATACAGACGATCCAAGTCCTCCGGTCTTCTCATCATCGTCTGGATCTCCTGCGGAATGTCCCGTCTCCTCCTCGTCGCCGGAAGTGCACCACATCGCCTACTTCTTTTACGGGCTCCCACCTCAATGCCGAGGCAACTCGAGCATGAAGCCGGCTACTCGACGTGCCCAAGATTCGCTGTAGAATGTGTAGTAGAACTTGTGTCTCTTTTTGGGGTAGTGGAGGTTGCCATTGGTGGAGGAATTGAACTTGGGGCTTTTTAGATGGAACTTGTGGATATTTGGGAACATGAAATGAGCCAAAATTCCCTCACTCCAAATTGGGACAGCCCCCCCAAAGTGGCCGGCCTCTCCATGGCAAGAGGGTGAGTGAGTGAGAGAGAGGAGGGAATGGCAAAGCATGAGAAAGATATCCAATAATCCAAGGGAGAGAAAGAGAGGGCTATCATGCAAAGAATCATCATTCCAATAATTCCCACACTCAACCAACAACCATGATAGCAAATAAAACAACACTCCAACACCACCATCATCACCTCACAAAGTCAAGCAAGAAAGGTCAAGGGATGGGCTCCATCATGATACAAAGAAATGTGCAAAGACCCCCTCCACTACCACTTATTTGCAACAATGCAAATAAGCCCTCCTCCACCAAACTTCGGCCAATGAACGGAACAATGGAAATCGGCCGAAATGGAAAGTAAACCGGCAACTCCAGAAAACTGGTCCCGTAATAAATTACAGGAAAAACCCCGATACTGTGCATACACACCCGCATCTGTATTTCGACCGAAATACAAATGCAATGAGACAAAAACCACACTGTACTATACTAGGATCCGGCTTAAACCAAAGCCGGCCAGTAATATCTGTTCGATCCTGATCCGTGCAATACCGCACGTATCTGATCGAACCCTGCCATATATCCATACGGCCTATAGTACAAACTGTCCGATCCTGATCCGTGCAATACCGCGCGTATCTGATCGGACCTTGCCATATCTCCATACGGCCTCTACAACCTTTCGCCCGAAAGCTGAGTAACTGAATGTGGGGGACTCTAAAGACTCATCAACACCTTGGTTGTGGATTTAACCACTAGCACGTTAGAGGTATAAGCCAATACATAACGGGCTACCAGGTATTGACCAAAAGGGACGTCTGTGAGCGAACTCAGCCTGACACCTGTTGGAGATAGTGCCCTCAGAGTCAATTATTGGATCACAGGCACGTGATTGCAATGATTGAGGGAGGACCTATCCCGGTAGGACAGTCTTACTCGAGATGATAGTATGCTATCTGGTTTATCTTTATCATCGTGTACTGCTTTAGGTGACCTGACATGTCGCTATTACACGTTGATAGAGCCCCTAGGATTCTTGCTTGACTGCCAGCAGTATGATGGCGATCATATACGTGGGAGCTGGTGGTCTATAAGCACATCCTTAAAAGGTCCCTAGTCGTAGGAGTTTCGAGACAGGGCATCGATACTCCGTTAGTAGACTAGTGTATACAGTCGAGACCCCGACGAGGGGCGGTGGCCGGTCTCATAAGCCACTGGTGTCAGTTGGTTCACCTAAGATGTATACAGGTGCTCATTGGGTTATGAGTACACCGGACAGGACTCGCCGGGAACCTGCTAGTTGGTCTTATACCAGATGTCAGATAGCAGTTCCCTGGTGACATGTGTACAGGTTAGTTCATCGACCTGAGATCGTCATTTGTCTCGTGTGAGTTCCCACTGTGCTTTGATTACTACCCTACCACGGCTCAAAGGAGTCGTGCAAACAGGTTTTAGTTGGGTACAGTCCCGAGCCACATGGAGGCAGTGAGCGGATCTGCAGGGGTTCGTCTCTCCCGGTATTGGGGGTGAGGTCGCGCTGTGTCTAGGAGAGCCATTACACAATGCCCTCGGCCGAGGCAGGAGATTTACTGGTAGGTATTCCAGTAGTATCTCAGGGTGTTCTGGGCTACGCTCCGACACGACTTGTACCGCTTTTGGGGGTCTGACTTTCACCAACCCCCTAGGCCCGCCATGCGATACTCATAGACGAACGGACCGGACTGTACGGATATTGTCACTGACAGGCTCAGTTGGGTGTCGGGGTGAGCTTCCTCATCGACGTCCCATATGGTCAATACCTGGTGGCCCGTCACGTATTGGCTTATACCTCTGACGTGCTAGTGGTTAAATCCACAGCCAAGGTATTGACGAGTCTTTAGAGTCCACCACACTCAGTTACTCAAGTTTCGGGCGAAACGCTGTAGAGGCCGTATGGAGATATGGCAGGGTTCGATCAGATACGTGCGGTATTGCACGGATCATGATCGGACGGTTTTTACTAGCCGGCTTTGGCTTAAGCCGGATTCTAGTATTAGATAGTGTAGTTTTGTCTCTTTGCATTTGTGTTCAGTGGGAATACAAATGCGGGCATGTATTTGCAGTAGCGGGGTTTTCCTGTAATTTATTACGGGATCGGTTTTCTGAAGTTGCCAGTTTGCATTCCGTTCCGGCCGGTTTTCCTTCATTCCTTCTCGGTCGGACTTTCTTGGTGGAGGGTGTTAATTGCACGTTTGCAATTAACAATTTGTGAGGGGTTTCTTTGCATATTTGTGGCATCATGATTGCTATTTCATCATGAGATCCTTTTTGGGTCTTCTCACTTGCTTTCATTGTGATGGTTGTTTGATATGATAAGAAAAGAAATGAGAGTGACCATTTTCCTTGATTGGTTTTTCCATTTTATTTGATATACTTGGAGAATTCTTTTTCTCTCTCCAATCTTCTTCATTTTCTTGAGAGGGGCCGGCCATTCTTGAGGGAGAAAAAATGAGAGTATCATTTTTCTAGTGGTGGAAATTATATCATCTCATTTTTCTTGCTTGCTCCAATAATAACCCTTCTCCAAAGTTCCTTCTTGTTTCTCTCCACAAACCATGGCAACTTCATGTAACCCCAAGAGACAAGTTCGCTACACTATTCTATAGCAAGCCTTGGACGCGTCGGCTAGCCAACTTCGCGCCCGAGTTGCCTCGGTCAAGAGGCGGGAGCCCGTAAAAGATTCCGGCTACGTGGTGCCCCTTTCCGACGAGCGAGGAGGTGACGGAGATTCCGCAAGAGATCGGAGTGGAGATGAAGACCGAAGGACACGGATCGCTTGGTATAACTTCTCACCCTATCTCTTTAGTTAGCTAGTATAGGTTAATGGTTTCGATCCGGGTAATTGTCCGCGGTAGCGCCGGTTTCCGAGCAAGGAAAAAAATTTTATTCCGCATTTTGGCCTCGAGTACGAGGCCGGGGCGCTGCCGTGGCGCAACATGGTATCAGAGCCACGCCATTAACCTTACCTAGCTTGTTCTAATGTGTTTTGCATTTCCAATCGACCGAAATCCCAAAAACCACATTTTCCTTTGCATCAGTTTTCTGTTGGAATTTTTTGGTGTCAGAAAATTTTTCAGATTGTCGAAAACTACTGTACAAGACATTATAAGACCACTGTAAAATTTCGACAGTGTCAGTCGTACAGTAGACCGCGGAAGGGCGGCCAAACCCACCTTTGGGCCGCGCTTCCGCCGCGGTCTCCTGTGGTCAACTTGTCAAAACTTTACAGTGGACTTTTAGGCTTATTTTGTGGCTTTTGGGATATTAAATTTGGGCCCAGGTTTTCTGTAACTGCTACAGTATTGATTGGGGCCCACTTGTTAATTTTTGGTCAATCGGAAAATTTTAAACACATTATTTCACAGTATTTACATTATATCTGCGACCGTGAATGTCACTCGATCGGTAAATCCCGTCTAACTGCTATAGCCCGGTTAGACGGATTTGCGAACGTGACTTTCACGTTGATGTTCTATGTGTATGCTGTGATGTTGCGGATCGGTCGTGGGGGATAGCCTGGTTGCAATGTTAGTACAGTTTTGTTGTATTATGTACATTTGTTATTGCGGGGCGAGCGTCCGACATGTGGACTGCCGTCACTGCCTGTTTGTATTATTCTTTTGGGGCACGGCCTGGTTGCGGTCGATGTACCCGGTGTATGTATATTTTACATTCTGTACTAGGATTACCCCGCGGAGGGGTGCACGGATAGCCGGGTTCTAGGGGGCAACGGGCCCGCATCTCATGGCATTGAGACGGAGGGGGCTTCACTCTAGGATTGGCGGGCTATTCGCCGCACTCGTAAGGGGTACAGGTTGACCCAGGAGGGGTGCCCAAGTTGCCGGATTCCGTGGAGTGCTGGGTGGTCCATTCACGGAGCTGAAGGGGGCTGCCTCGCTTCAGGTTTTGGCGGGTGACTTGCCGCGCCCGTAGGGGTCTAGGATTTTATTGCACAGGCTATCCACACGACCAGGGGAACGTCGGGTTTCAGCAGCGGCTCTGTGAAACCCGGGGCTTCCAGATATCTGTATTGTTCTGTGTGGCTGTACATTTCTGTGATGTTGCATTCTATTCACGCCTTGAGCGAAATACTATATATTGGTATATATATTAGTAGATGTTGTATATGTTTTACATCCGCGCTAGTCCAGTCCCCGCTCTGCCGTTAGTTAGCTAACCTAACGGGTGATGACGGGACCCAGTGGCGAATGCGGATGGCATATACTTACGTCAGTATATTTTCGTTCTTTGTGGTGTGATCAATTGATGGGACTGCGTTGATTCGGATCAATGCAAGATAAACAAACCTAATCTGATGTTGTTGGAACATTTTTCAAAAAGCTGTTATTGCAAGGACGTTCACTTTTGTTTTGCATCGTGGTATTCATTTGGAATATCCTGCTCCTCAGTCGACGAGGCAAGGGCCGAGATCCCTTCACCGGGAGTGACCCCTTGGACAGAAGTTTGCGTCAGGGCATTAACTTCACTATAGCCGATTACTTTTGCTTTGCATCGTGGTATTCAGTTGGAATATCCTGCACCTCATTCTACGGGGAAAGAGCCGAGATCCCTTCACCGGGAGTGACCTCTTTAGTAAAGGTTTTCGTCACTATATTTTATAAAAGGCTATGCAGTTCCTTCAACGATATCAAGTTCATTACGTTAAAAGTTTTTCGCCAAAAACTAGACGTAGCCCTCCGTCATTTCTTATAAATATTACTTAGTATTCGTGCTGCGTTTGTTGACTGTGTCAAGGCGTAGTGTGCGGTAGCTAAGTAGTGTTTGTTTGCAGCATATAAATAGGATTGGTTAGGACAGTCGTGCGGCCTTGTTGACTGTGTCAAGGGCTCGTACGGGTGGGTTTAATGCAATCCAGGATAATGACGGGTTGAACTTGACTAGGACTCTTTGATTTGTTGACTGTGTCAAGGTCACTTGAGTCCTAGGGGTAAAACTTTCATCGGGAGTTTCAAAAGAGCTGAAACTTGCCAGGCATGCGCATACCTTCTGGAGTGTGGTGACTTGAGTGGATTCCGTCAAGTTATCATGCGATGATAGTTGGATCCCGATTCCCACTGATGAGTTGGTTTACTCCTCGGGTGTTCCCGACTAATTCTTCTTTCAGGTTTGGAGAAGAATTTGAGGTACAGTGGGAGGTTTCCAGATTAGACAAAGTGATAACCATTCTGATCTAGGTTAGAGTGCACGCTGAGTGTTTCTTTTCTCTCTCTCTCTGGCAGCGACCATTGACCCGACCCTAAGACTATGACTCAGTGACCAAGTTGACCGAACCTTCTTAACACTGGCTTTTGGATTGTCAGAGTTGCAGACCTCATTGCCACTCCTATTTTTACCCTTTTCTCCAGGACACCCCGTATTACTGCGAACGTCCACTTCCATTGGACAAAACCATCGTATGGTTAGATACGAACTCGAAGGACTTCGAGGATGGTTTCTGGTTCTGGAGAAAACGGATAGGATTATTCAGTTGTCTTTTCTTTTCACCTTCTCTCATTGCGAGTACTCCTTGGTTTAGGAGATAGTACGCCTATTACGCAAATTGGATAGTCTTCTTCCAAACCTTAGGCTGGTGCCGAACGGTGGGGAATGAAGAAAACCAATTAGCATAATGATGGTGTGCAGAAGGTATTAAGTTAAGACAAAGTAAGGGATTAGTAGGAGGGCAAAGTAAATTGCAACTGATATTCACGACCAAACCAAGTATTTCTTCACCAATCCTAAATCACCTTTGTATTTCTCCAGGACACTCCGTATCACTACGAAGATCCCATTTTATTGGATAATCCATCGTATGGTTATATACGAACTCGAAAGGAACTTGTTCCAGTTCGGGGATGGATTCTGGTTCAGGAGAAATAGGAATAAAGTACATTCAGGTGTCTTTTATCTTCACCTTCTCTCGCGTTGCGAGTGCTCCTAGGATTAGGACAGTACACCCTTTATGCTTTTTGGATAGTCTTCTTCCAAACCATAGGCTGGTGCCGAACGGTAGGGAAGGAAGAAAACCATTTGGCTTAAAGGGGTGTACAGAAGGTAATGACTAAAGACATATAAAGGGATTTGGAGAGGTGGCAAAGAATTATACGGTTACAGTTGTGAATCTGGACAATGGAAGAGGCATTACTAGGAATACCAGGATACCCCATCGAAACATTTCAATGTTTCAGTTTCACTGTGTAATGTTAAAAGAAAACTGATTTCCCGATTAGACACTTACTCCAGGGTATGTATTTACCAGGTTGGATTCTCACATCTGTATGGTTTTACAGATGATGAGTGGGAGTAAGTTATTGGGAATTGGGTGATCGTCCTCATTATATCGGGATTCGTTGTAATCGGTGATATTTGAGGAAGTCACCTGGGTTGTTTGCCGGTCGGCAAATATTTGGTTATGAATATCCGCTGTTGTGCACCAATTTCAAATTGATATATCTGTACGTCTATTTTTATAGAGTGAGATATACTTTTTGATATTATGTCGATGACATTTACCTATATCAGTGGATGGTTAGGTAAGGAGCATTAAACAGCGGTGTAATTCTTTTTAACCATAAGTACAGTTTTCAACCTACGACACACAGTGAAAGAGTTGTTAGACTCAGCGGACTTATACAGAGTATTGTATTTTGTCCAGTGTCCATTAGGACAGAGGGGTTGGTCCTCATACTGTATTCTGTTTACTTTTAACTTCTCCAGTTCTTAGACATGTGCTTCGTGGAAACACAGGGTCTGAGTTTTGAGGAGTTATTGGTATAAGAATAGAGTAGAGAACCAGGTATTGCAAGTATCGGGATTCTTCAAAGTGATCGAAGATGTGGATACTTGTGTATGGTATTCTGTTGATAGTAATGATAAAGAGAAATTGCTTCTCTTTCAGGTTACTCATAATTGGAAGCATTCCTAAGTAGAGTAACGCTGATCGGCCTCCTTCCATTTAGTTGACATGCACTGGAGACAGCTGCATGATTTGAATCTGGTTCAATTAAATCTGTGCCTCTGGTTCTATATTGGATATAGAACAGTTCATATCTTAACGATGTTAAGGTACGGGGAGTTGTCCGGCTTATGCCTAAAACCAGACTCCGGATAACTCAGGGCACGTTTCTGTAATGGCTGTTTGTGGGTTGACCCAGGCTATGACGAGGGTTGATTTTCTACCATCTGGCAGATCAATAGAAATATTGTTCTAGACTCGCCACAGTTTTAATAAAAATGGATTTTTCAGAAAAAGTAGTGGGAGTATGGTAGAACTGGAAGTGATTCCAGAACCGCAAACGATTACTGAAGATTTGATAAGGAACCTAAAGATTCGATCTGATTTGACATTCCATTGGCCACTCCGCAGATACGGTGGGTAACTTCAGGCACCCGAGAGGTACTCCGGTAGCCTTAAGGACGGTGACAGGGAAGTTCTTGTTTACCCACACTTGCCATTGCTGATTGTTCCAGGCTGCGAGACCCGGCGGGAGAATGAGTATAGCGTCGTTCTAAACTGGCTTTGGAAGTGCACGTCTATATGACTCTGCCAGAGGGTTGTCGTAGTCAGTGGGAGCAGCGGAAGCATTGGTGGACATCAGGCTTATGTCTATTTATAGACTAAAGCAGATGTAGCGGAGATAGATCATCTATTTCTGATGTGACAGTCATAGGTTTGACGTCATCAGAATAGGGGATGGATCTGTTGAGAAGGTAGTAGGAAGTGAGATTACTATACTACGATCGGTTATACTTTGGTCGTCACACAGTGGTTTCTCCACAAGGGACTTGGATATTATATCAGACATACTGGTCACTAGATCTATGGTTTTAGATCTAGATTTGGGTGGTTTCCCAATCTGGGTAACTTGACAGCATTCTATGAGTATTTAGAATGGACGACTCCTGGCACGGTAGTATACCTGCAGGTAATGGAGTCACCCTCTCTAAAGGTGTCTTATAGACTAAAGGGGAGAGGGATACTCATAATTGGCAGATCACTTGCTTAGGCAATTGAGTCAATCATGAGATGTCAAGTACCACACCAGATGTTGTTCTTGCACTAGATGCAATAAGTTGATATTGATCCAATCCTGGAAAAACAGTCAGAAGCAGTTTTAGAACATAAGTGAATGTTCTAGGGATATGATAACGGCTGCCTCCTTTAGGAGACGGTTATCACTCCAGGCTTCCAAGGTGACATGGACGACAAGGAGGTTGTCAGAGTTATAGTTCTCCCTCTGACGAGGGGCAGTATTTTGGACAGGTGGTCCAAGGCAATACTGAGGGTGGCATGGCGCAGGATACTGATTAAGTTCAGTTAATGATACAGTCTAAGAAGTTTGGATTTGGAGTTCATTTATGAGCTAGGTCCCATCAGACATCCAGACGTTCTAAGACAGGTATTGCTCATTTCGGGAGATGGCTTTCTCCGCGAACTTGAGATATAGAGAGACATAGAAAGAAACATCACAGCGGATCCACTCACTGAGGCTATTCCTCGAACGCAATAGTTTCGCAAACGGGTTTTGTGAGACTGACTAGTAGAGGACTTGGGTGTTCGGTATCACACGGGCTGTGAGTATGCGACATCGCAATAATTAGCCTTGAGTGCAAGTGGGAGATTGTTGGAGATAGTGCCCTCAGAGTCAATTATTGGATCACAGGCACGTGATTGCAATGATTGAGGGAGGACCTATCCCGGTAGGACAGTCTTACTCGAGATGATAGTATGCTATCTGGTTTATCTTTATCATCGTGTACTGCTTTAGGTGACCTGACATGTCGCTATTACACGTTGATAGAGCCCCTAGGATTCTTGCTTGACTGCCAGCAGTATGATGGCGATCATATACGTGGGAGCTGGTGGTCTATAAGCACATCCTTAAAAGGTCCCTAGTCGTAGGAGTTTCGAGACAGGGCATCGATACTCCGTTAGTAGACTAGTGTATACAGTCGAGACCCCGACGAGGGGCGGTGGCCGGTCTCACAAGCCACTGGTGTCAGTTGGTTCACCTAAGATGTATACAGGTGCTCATTGGGTTATGAGTACACCGGACAGGACTCGCCGGGAACCTGCTAGTTGGTCTTATACCAGATGTCAGATAGCAGTTCCCTGGTGACATGTGTACAGGTTAGTTCATCGACCTGAGATCGTCATTTGTCTCGTGTGAGTTCCCACTGTGCTTTGATTACTACCCTACCACGGCTCAAAGGAGTCGTGCAAACAGGTTTTAGTTGGGTACAGTCCCGAGCCACATGGAGGCAGTGAGCGGATCTGCAGGGGTTCGTCTCTCCCGGTATTGGGGGTGAGGTCGCGCTGTGTCTAGGAGAGCCATTACACAAAGCCCTCGGCCGAGGCAGGAGATTTACTGGTAGGTATTCCAGTAGTATCTCAGGGTGTTCTGGGCTACGCTCCGACACGACTTGTACCGCTTTTGGGGGTCTGACTTTCATCAACCCCCTAGGCCCGCCATGCGATACTCATAGACGAACGGACCGGACTGTACGGATATTGTCACTGACAGGCTCAGTTGGGTGTCGGGGTGAGCTTCCTCATCGACGTCCCATATGGTCAATACCTGGTGGCCCGTCACGTATTGGCTTATACCTCTGACGTGCTAGTGGTTAAATCCACAGCCAAGGTATTGACGAGTCTTTAGAGTCCACCACACTCAGTTACTCAAGTTTCGGGCGAAACGCTGTAGAGGCCGTATGGAGATATGGCAGGGTTCGATCAGATACGTGCGGTATTGCACGGATCATGATCGGACGGTTTTTACTAGCCGGCTTTGGCTTAAGCCGGATTCTAGTATTAGATAGTGTAGTTTTGTCTCTTTCCATTTGTGTTCAGTGGGAATACAAATGCGGGCATGTATTTGCAGTAGCGGGGTTTTCCTGTAATTTATTACGGGATCGGTTTTCTGAAGTTGCCAGTTTGCATTCCGTTCCGGCCGGTTTTCCTTCATTCCTTCTCGGTCGGACTTTCTTGGTGGAGGGTGTTAATTGCATGTTTGCAATTAACAATTTGTGAGGGGTTTCTTTGCATATTTGTGGCATCATGATTGCTATTTCATCATGAGATCCTTTTTGGGTCTTCTCACTTGCTTTCATTGTGATGGTTGTTTGATATGCTAAGAAAAGAAATGAGAGTGACCATTTTCCTTGATTGGTTTTTCCATTTTATTTGATATACTTGGAGAATTCTTTTTCTCTCTCCAATCTTCTTCATTTTCTTGAGAGGGGCCGGCCATTCTTGAGGGAGAAAAAATGAGAGTATCATTTTTCTAGTGGTGGAAATTATATCATCTCATTTTTCTTGCTTGCTCCAATAATAACCCTTCTCTAAAGTTCCTTCTTGTTTCTCTCCACAAACCATGGCAACTTCATGTAACCCCAAGAGACAAGTTCGCTACACTATTCTATAGCAAGCCTTGGACGCGTCGGCTAGCCAACTTCGCGCCCGAGTTGCCTCGGTCAAGAGGCGGGAGCCCGTAAAAGATTCCGGCTACGTGGTGCCCCTTTCCGACGAGCGAGGAGGTGACGGAGATTCCGCAAGAGATCGGAGTGGAGATGAAGACCGAAGGACACGGATCGCTTGGTATAACTTCTCACCCTATCTCTTTAGTTAGCTAGTATAGGTTAATGGTTTCGATCCGGGTAATTGTCCGCGGTAGCGCCGGTTTCCGAGCAAGGAAAAAAATTTTATTCCGCATTTTGGCCTCGAGTACGAGGCCGGGGCGCTGCCGTGGCGCAACAACACCCTACTGAGCCTGTCAGTGACAATATCCGTACAGTCCGGTCCGTTCGTCTATGAGCATCGCATGGCGGGCCTAGGGGGTTGGTAAAAATCAGACCCCCAAAAGCGGTACAAGTCGTGTCGGAGTGTAGCCCAGAACACCCTGAGATACTACTGGAATACCTACCAGTAAATCTCCTTGCCTCGGCCGAGGGCTTCGTGTAATGGCTCTCCTAGACACAGCACGACCTCACCCCCAATACCGGGAGAGACGAACCCCTGAAGATACGCTCACTGCCTCCATGTGGCTCGGGACTGTACCCAACTAAAACCTGTTTGCACGACTCCTTTGAGCCGTGGTAGGGTAGTAATCAAAGTACAGTGGGAACTCACACGAGACAAATGACGATCCCCAGGTCGATGAACTAACCTGCACACATGTCACCAGGGAACTGCCATCTGACGTCTGGTATATGACCAACTAGCATGTTCCCGGCGAGTCCTGTCCGGTGTACTCATAACCCAATGAGCACCTGTATACATCTTAGGTGATCCAACTGACACCAGTGGCTTGTGAGACCGGCCACCGCCCCTCGTCGGGGTCTCGACTGTATACACTAGTCTACTATGGAGAATCGATGCCCTGTCTCGAAACTCTCACGACTAGGGACCATTTAAGGATATGCTTATATACCCCCAGCTCCCACTTATATGATCGCCCTCATACTGCTGGTGGTCAAGCAAGAATCCTAGGGGCTCTATCAACGTGTAATAGCGACGTGTCAGGTCACTTAAAACAGTACACGATGATAAAAGTAAACCAGATAGCATACTATCATCTCCAGTAAGACTGTCCTACCGGGATAGGTCCTCCATCAATCATTGCAATCACGTACCTGTGACCTAATAATTGACTCTGAGGGCACTATCTCCAACAATCTCCCACTTGCACTCAAGGCTAATTATTGCGATGTCGCATACTCATAGCCCGTGTGATACCGAACACCCAACTCCTCTACTAGTCAGTCTCACAAAGCTCGTTTGCGAAACTATTGCGTTCGAGGAATAGCCTCAGTGAGTGGATCCGCTTTGTTGTTTCTTTCTATGTCTCTCTATATCTCATGTTCGCGGAGAAAACCCATCTCCCGAAATGAGCAATACCTGTCTTAGAATGTGTCTGGATGTCTGATGGGACATAGCTCATAAATGAACTCCAAATCCAAACTTCTTAGACTGTATCGTCAACTGAACTTAATCAGTATCCAGCGCCATGCCTCCCTCAGTATTGCCTTGGACTACCTGTCCAAAATACTGCCCCTTGCCAGAAGGAAAACTATAACTCTGACAACCTCCTTGTCGTCCATGACACCTTGGAAGCCTGGATTGATAACTGTCTCCCGAATGAGGCTGTCGTTATCATATCCCTAGAACATCCACTTATGTTCTAAAACTGCTTCCGACTGTTTCTCCAGGATTGGATCAATGTCAACTTATTGCATCTAGTGCAAGAACAACATCTGGTGTGGTACTTGACATCTCATGATTGACTCAATTGCCTAAGCAAGTGATCTACCAATCATGCACATCCCTCTCCCCTTTAGTCTGTAAGACAGCTTCAGAGAGGGTGACTCCATCACCTGCAGGTACACTACCGTGCCAGGAGTCGTCCATCCTAAATACTTTTAGAATGCTATCAAGTACCCTGATTGGGAAACCACCCAAATCTAGATCTAATACCATAGATCCAGTAACCAGTATGTCTGATATAAAATCCATTTCCTTTGTGGAGAAACCACTGTGTGACGACCAAAGTATAACCGATTGTAGTATAGGAGTTTCTTTTCCTACTCTGTGTATGTCATCCAAATACCAGGACATCACACCCTACTACCTTCTTAACAGATCCATCCCCTATTCTGATGAAGTCAAACCTATGACTGTCACGTCAGAAATAGATGATCTTTCTCCGCTATATCTGCTATAGTCTATAAATAGGCATAAGCTACCTGTCCACCAATGCTTCCGCTGCTCCCACTGACTACGACAACCCTCTGGCAGAGTCATATAGACGTACACTTCTAAAACTAGTTTTAGAACGACGCTATACTCATCCTCCCGCCGGGTCTCGCAGCCTGGAACAACAACAATGGTAATTGTGGGTAAAAAAGAACTTCCCTGTCACCGTCCTTGAGGCTACCGTAGTACCTCTCGAGTGCCTGAAGTTACCCACCATTTCTGCGGAGTGGCCAATGGAATGTCAATCCAGATTGAATCTTTAGGTTCCTTGTCAAATCTTCAGTAATAGTTTGTGGTTCTGGAATCACTTCCAGTTCTACCATACTCCCACTACTGTTTTTCTGAAAAAATCCATTTTTAATAAAACTGTGGCGAGTCTAGAACAATATCGCTATTGTTCATTCAGATGGTAGAAAATCAACCCGCGTCATAGCCTGGGTCAACCCACAAACAGCCATTACAGAAACGTGCCTTGAGTTGTCCAGTGTCTGGTTTTAAGCATAAGCCGGACAACTCCCCGTACCTTAACATCGTTAAGATATGAACTGTTCTATATCCAATATAGAACCAGAGGCACAGATTTAATTGAACCAGATTCAATTCATGCAGCTGTCTGCAGTGCATGTCAACTAAATGGAAGGAGGCCGATCAGCGTTACTCAACTTAGGAATGCTTCCAATTATGAGTAACCTGAAAAAGAAGCAATTTCTCTTTATCATTACTATCAACTGAATACCACAAGTATCTACATCTTCGATCTCTTTGAAGAATCCCGATACTTGCTACACCTGGTTCTCTACTCTATTCAAATACCTGTAACTTCTCAAAATTCGGACCCTGTGTTTCCATGAAACACCGGTCTAAAAACTAGAGAAGTCATAAGTAAACCGAATATAGCACGAGGACCTACCCCTCTGTCCTGATGGACCCTGGACAACATACAATACTCTGTATAAGTCCCTTGAGTCTGATAACTCATTCACTGTGTGTCGCAGGTTGAAAACTGTACTTATGGTTAAGAAGAATTACACCGCTGTTTAATGCTCCTTACCTAACCATCCACTGATATAGTTAAATGTCGTAGACATAATTTCAGAAAGGTATATCTCACTCTATGAAAATAGACGTAGAGATATATCAATTTGAAATTGGTGCATAACTGCGGATATTCAAAACCAAATATTTGCCAACCGGCAAACAGCCCAGGCGATTTCCTCAAATATCACCGATTACAACGAATCCCGATATAATGAGGATAATCACCTAATTCCCAATAACTTACTCCCACTCATCATCTGTAAAACCATACAGATGTGAGAACCGTACCTGGTAAATACATACCCTGGAGCAAGTGTCTGATTAGGAAATCAGTTCTCTTTTAACAGTACACAGTGAAACTGAAACATTGAAATGTTTCGATCGGGTATCCTGGTATTCCTAGTAATGCCTCTTCCAGATTCACGACTGTAACCATATAGTTCTTTGCCACCTCTCCAAATCCCTTCATATGTCTTTAGTCTTTACCTTCTGTACACCCCTTTAGGCCAAATGGTTTTCTTCCTTCCCTACCGTTCGGCACGAGCCTATGGTTTGGAAGAAGACTATCCAATAAGTATAATGGGTGTACTGTCCCAATCCTAGGAACACTCGCAATGAGAGAGGGTGAAGATAAAAGAAAACCGAATAAACCTTATGCCTATTTCTCCTGGACCAGAATCCATCCCCGAACTGGAACAAGTTCCATTCGAGTTCGTATATAACCATACGATGGAGTATCCAAATAAACTGTGGATCTTCGTAGTGATACGGAGTGTCCTGGAGAAATACAAAGGTGATGTGGGAGTGGTAACGAAATATTTGGTTTGGTCGTGAATATCTGTTGCAATTTACTTTGCCCTCTTACTAATCCCTTACTTTGTCTTAACTTAATACCTTCTGTACACCATCGTTAGGCTAATTGGTTTTCTTCATTCCCTACCGGTCGGCACCAGCCTAAGGTTTGGAAGAAGACTATCCAATTTGCGTAATAGGTGTACTATCTCCTAAACCAAGGAGTACTCGCAACCTGAGAGAAGGTAAAAGGAAAAGACAACTGAATAATCCTATCCGTTTTCTCCAGAACCTGAAACCATCCTCGAATAAATTCCTTCGAGTTCGTATCTAACCATACGATGGTTTTGTCCAATGGAAGTGGACGTTCGTAGTAACACGGGGTGTCCTGGAGAAAAGGGTAAAAGTAGGAGTGGCAATGAGGTTTGCAACTCTGACAATCCAAAAGCCAGTGTTGAGAAGGTTCGGTCAACTTGGTCACTGAGTCATAATCTTAGGGTCGGGTCAATGGTCGCTGCCAAAGAGAGAGAGAGAAAAGAAACACTCAGCGTGCACTCTATCCTAGATCAGAATGGTTACCAATTTATCTAATCTGGAATCCTCCCACTGTACCTCAAATTCTCCTCCAAACCTGAAAGAAGAATTAGTCGGGGTCACCCGAGGAGTAAACTAACTCATCAGTGGGAATCGGGATCCAATTATCATCGCATGATAACGTGACAGAATCTGCTCACGTCATCACACTCCAGAAGGTATGCGCATATCTGGCAAGTTTCATTTCTTTTGAAACTCCCGATGTGATTTCTGCCCCATGCTCTTATGACCTTGGCGAAGGTCAACAAATCATAAGTCACATGTCAAGTTCTACCCGTCATTATCCAGGTTAATTTGAATCCACCCGTACAAGCCCTTGACGAAGGCCAACAAGGCTATACGACTGTCCCAAACCAACGCATATATCTATGCAACAGAAAGGTAACAAGCAGCTACCATACACTATGCCTTGACGAAGGTCAACAAACATAGCATGAATACTACGTGCTACCCGTCTGAAACGACGGAGGGCTATGAATGGTTTCTGGCGAAAACCTTTAACGTAATGAACTTGATATCGTTGAAGGAACGGATAGCTTTTTTAAAAATATAGTGACGAAAACCGTTGCTAAAGAGGTCACTCCCGGTGAAGGGATCTCGGCTCTTTCCCCGTAGAATGGGGTGCAGGATATTCCAAATGAATACCACGGTGCAAAGCAAAAGTAATCGGCTATAGTGAAGTCATTGCCCTGACGCAAACTTATTGTCCAAGGGGTCACTCCCGGTGAAGGGATCTCGGCCCTTTCCTCGTCGACTGAGGAGCAGGATATTCTAAATGAATATCACGATGCAAAACAAAAATGAACGTCCTTGCAATAACAGCTTTTTGAAAAAGTGTTCCAACAACATCAGATTAGGTTTTTTTTTAACTTGCATTGATCCAAATCAATGCAGTCCCATCAATTGATCACACCAAAAAGAACGAAAATATACCGATGTACTTATATGCCATCCGCATTCGCCACTGGGTCCCGTCATTACCCGTTAGGTTAGCTAACTAACGACAGAGCGGGGACTGGACTAGCGCGGATGCAAAACATATACAACATCTACTAATATATATACCAATATATTATATTCGCTCAAGGCGTGAATAAAATGCAACATCACAGAGAATGAACAGCATCACAGAAACAATACAGATATCTGGGATCCCCGGGTTTCACAGAGCCGCTGAAACCCGACGTTCCCCTGGTCGTGTGGATAGCCTGTGCAATGAAATCCTAGAGCCCTACGGGCGCGGCAAGTCACCCGCCAAAACCTGAAGCGAGGCAGCCCCCTTCAGCTCCGTGAATGGACCACCCAGCACTTCACGGAATCCGGTAACCTGGGCACCCCTCCTGGGTCAACCTGTACCCCCTACGAGTGCGGCGAATAGCCCGCCAATCCCAGAGTGAAGCCCCCTCCGTCCCAATGCCATGAGATGCGGGCTTGTTGCCCTCTAGAACCCGGCTATCCGTACACCCCTCCGCGGGGCAATCCTAGTACAGAAAGTAAAATATACATACAACGGGTACATCGACCGCAACCAGGTCGTGCCCCAAAATAATAATACAATCAGGCAGTGACGGCAGTCCACATGTCGGACGCTCGCCCCGCAATATCAAATGTACATAATACAACCACAACTGTACTAGCATTGCATCCAGGCTATCCCCCACGACCGATCCGCAACAACACAGCAAAAACGGAACATCAACGTGAAAGTCACGTTCGCAAATCCGTCTAACCGGGCTATAGCAGTTAGACCGGATTTACCGATCAAGTGACATTCACGGTCGCAGATATAATGTAAATACTGTGAAATAATGTGTTTAAAATATCCGATCGATCAAAAATTAACAAGTGGGCCCCCAAACAATACTGTAGCACTCACAGAAATACTGGGCCCAATATTAATATTCCAAAACCCATATTTTAAGCCCACAAGCCCTCTGGAAAAAGCTGGTGAGCTGAACCCAACTAACTGCGGCGGAACCGCGGCCAACAAGGGGTTATGGCCGCGGTTCCGCGGTCGTACGGAGGATTCAGGCAACCAAAATTTTCCAGTGGTCTTAGGGTACTCTGTACATCATTCTGCAATCACCTGAAAAAATTTTCGAGACCAAAAATTTTCAACAGAAACTGATGCGAACTAAAATGCAGTTTTGGAACATTCGATCGATCGAAACAGAAAAACACATTACACCAAGCTAGACTATGTTAATGGCGAGGCTCTGATACCACTGTAAGTGCACGGCGGCGCCCCGGCCGTCAAACCGACGGCCAAATGCGGAAGCGGTGATAAACTTTAAATTTTACTTGAACTGGCAAACCGCCGCGCACTAATACCCGGATCGAACCAATAACTAGTCCTAGCTAACTATAAGATGGGAAAGAGATATACCGACGATCCAAGTCCTCCGGTCTTCTCATCATCGTCTGGATCTCCTGCGGAATGTCCCGTCTCCTCCTCGTCGCCGGAAGTGCACAACATCGCCTACTTCTTTTACGGGCTCCCACCTCAATGCCGAGGCAACTCGGACACGAAGCCGGCTACTCGACGTGCCCAAGATTCGCTGTAGAATGTGTAGTAGAACTTGTGTCTCTTTTTGGGGTAGTGGAGGTTGCCATTGGTGGAGGAATTGAACTTGGGGCTTTTTAGATGGAACTTGTGGATATTTGGGAACATGAAATGAGCCAAAATTCCCTCACTCCAAATTGGGACAGCCCCCCCCAAAGTGGCCGGCCTCTCCATGGCAAGAGGGTGAGTGAGTGAGAGAGAGGAGGGAATGGCAAAGCATGAGAAAGATATCCAATAATCCAAGGGAGAGAAAGAGAGGGCTATCATGCAAAGAATCATCATTCCAATAATTCCCACACTCAACCAACAACCATGATAGCAAATAAAACAACACTCCAACACCACCATCATCACCTCACAAAGTCAAGCAAGAAAGGTCAAGGGATGGGCTCCATCATGAAACCATCATGATACAAAGAAATATGCAAAGACCCCCTCCACTACCACTTATTTGCAACAATGCAAATAAGCCCTCCTCCACCAAACTTCGGCCAATGAACGGAACAATGGAAATCGGCCGAAATGGAAAGTAAACCGGCAACTCCAGAAAACTGGTCCCGTAATAAATTACAGGAAAAACCCCGATACTGTGCATACACACCCGCATCTGTATTTCGACCGAAATACAAATGCAATGAGACAAAAACCACACTGTACTATACTAGGATCCGGCTTAAACCAAAGCCGGCCAGTAATATCTGTTCGATCCTGATCCGTGCAATACCGCACGTATCTGATCGAACCCTGCCATATATCCATACGGCCTATAGTACAAACTGTCCGATCCTGATCCGTGCAATACCGCACGTATCTGATCGGACCTTGCCATATCTCCATACGGCCTCTACAACCTTTCGCCCGAAAGCTGAGTAACTGAATGTGGGGGACTCTAAAGACTCATCAACACCTTAGTTGTGGATTTAACCACTAGCACGTTAGAGGTATAAGCCAATACATAACGGGCTACCAGGTATTGACCAAAAGGGACGTCTGTGAGCGAACTCAGCCTGACACCCTACTGAGCCTGTCAGTGACAATATCCGTACAGTCCGGTCCGTTCTTCTATGAGCATCGCATGGCGGGCCTAGGGGGTTGGTAAAAATTAGACCGCCAAAAGCGGTACAAGTCGTGTCGGAGTGTAGCCCAGAACACCCTGAGATACTACTGGAATACCTACCAGTAAATCTCCTTGCCTCGGCCGAGGGCTTCGTGTAATGGCTCTCCTAGACACAGCACGACCTCACCCCCAATACCGGGAGAGACGAACCCCTGAAGATACGCTCACTGCCTCCATGTGGCTCGGGACTGTACCCAACTAAAACCTGTTTGCACGACTCCTTTGAGCCGTGGTAGGGTAGTAATCAAAGTACAGTGGGAACTCACACGAGACAAATGACGATCCCCAGGTCGATGAACTAACCTGCACACATGTCACCAGGGAACTGCCATCTGACGTCTGGTATATGACCAACTAGCATGTTCCCGGCGAGTCCTGTCCGGTGTACTCATAACCCAATGAGCACCTGTATACATCTTAGGTGATCCAACTGACACTAGTGGCTTGTGAGACCGGCCACCGCCCCTCGTCGGGGTCTCGACTGTATACACTAGTCTACTATGGAGAATCGATGCCCTGTCTCGAAACTCTCACGATTAGGGAGCATTTAAGGATATGCTTATAGACCCCCAGCTCCCACTTATATGATCGCCCTCATACTGCTGGTGGTCAAGCAAGAATCCTAGGGGCTCTATCAATGTGTAATAGCGACGTGTCAGGTCACTTAAAACAGTACACGATGATAAAGGTAAACCAGATAGCATACTATCATCTCAAGTAAGACTGTCCTACCGGGATAGGTCCTCCATCAATCATTGCAATCACGTACCTGTGACCTAATAATTGACTCTGAGGGCACTATCTCCAACAAGTTATTCATCACTTTTTCCCAGGAGGGTCAGCCATCGACACGTGGGTGTTTTGGATGTGGCAGTTTACAGCACCTCGTGAGGGATTGTACCTTGATACGTCAGAGAGGGCCAGCCGTACCCCAGGTTACCTTACCACCTTCTCCGCCTCAGAGGGCGTTGCTTCTTATGCCTGTTGTTACGCCGCGTCAGACTCCTATTCAGAGAGGTCGTGGTCGTGGTAGTTTTGTGCCGAAAGGTCGAGGTGGCCGAGGCAGAGGACAGACAGTTGCCGGTAGAAGGCAGGCTCGGGTGTTCGCCTTGACGCATCAGGACGCGCAGGCGTCCAATGCCGTGGTTTCAGGTATCCTGTCTATATGTTCTATTGATGCACATGTTCTTTTCGATCCGGGAACTATGCATTCGTATGTTTCGACGCACTTCGTGCCGAGGTTAGGCCGAGAGTCATGTTTCCTAGATCAGCCGCTTGTCGTGACTACTCCTGTTGGAGAGTCATTTGTTGCGCGACAGGTGTTCCGGTCTTTTGATGTTCATATTGGTGAAAGAGATCTGTCCGTCGACTTGATCCTTCTAGAGCTTTTAGAGTTCGACGTTCTGCTGGTCATGGACTGGTTAGGTACTTGCTACGCGTCCATGGACTGCCGCGAGAAGACAGTTAGGTTTTGTTTTCCCGGCGAGTCAGTGTTTGTTGTGCAGGGGGACCGTGGTACCGCCCCTCACAGTTTGATTTCTGTCCTTTGCGCTAGTCGGCTTTTGAGGAGGGGATGTCCAGGATTCTTGTCTTTCATTCATGATATTGGAGCCACAGTGGAGTCGTTGGACCAGGTTCCTACTGTGTGAGAGTTTCCCGACGTCTTTCCTGATGAGTTACCTGGGTTGCCTCCAGAGCACGATATTGAGTTCTGCATTGATCTGATTCCTGGCACGGAGCCTATTTCTATACCGCCTTATCGGATGGCTCCGGCAGAGCTTAGAGAACTTAAAGATCAATTGCAAGAGTTGCTTGATATGGGACTTGTGCATCCGAGTGTTTCGCCGTGGGGAGCTCCTGTTCGTGGATTATCATCAATTGAACCGAGTTACGGTGCGGAATAGGTATCCTTTACCTCGCATTGACGATTTATTTGATCAGCTCCAGGGTGAGAAACATTTTTCTAAGATTGATTTGCGTTCGGGTTATCATCAGTTGCGGGTTCGGAATGATGACATTCCGAAGACTGCTTTTCGTACATGCTATGGGCATTATGAGTTTTTGGTGATGTCGTTCAGACTCCCCAATGCGCCAGCAGCGTTCATGGATCTGATGAACCGGATTTTCAGGTCGTTCCTCGACCAGTTTATTATTGTGTTTATTGATGACATACTGGTCTACTCTAGGAGTCGTGAGGAGCATGAGCAGCACTTGAGGATTGCTTTGCAGATATTGAGAGAGTACCAGCTATATGCTAAATTCTCAAAGTGCGCATTTTGGCTTGATAGTGTGGACTTCCTGGGTCATGTGGTGACTGGTGATGGTATTCTGGTGGACCCAAGGAAGATCGAGGCTGTACAGCTTTGGCCCAGACCTGTATCGGTGACTGAGGTCCGCAGCTTTTTTGGCTTAGCTGGTTATTATCGCCGTTTTGTGCGGGATTTCTTGAGTATCGCTGCACCGCTGACTGGATTGACCCGGAAGGGAGTTCTTTTTCTTTGGACTGATGCGTGCGAGCAGAGTTTTCAACAATTGAAAACTCGGTTGACGACAGCACCAGTTCTATCTTTGCCTTCTGGATCGGGCGGCTATATTGTTTTTTATGATGCTTCTCGAGTGGGGCTCGGCTGTGTATTGATGTAGCATGATAGAGTGATTGCTTATGCTTCTAGGCAGCTGAAGAAGCACGAGCAGAATTACCCCACTCACGATATTGAGATGGCCGCGGTAGTCTTTGCGTTGAAGATTTGGAGACACTACTTGTACGGGGAGTCGTGTCAGATCTTCACAGATCATAAGAGCTTGAAGTACATCTTCCAGCAGCGGGATCTGAATCTGAGACAGCGCCGTTGGATGGAGCTAGTGAAGGATTATGATTGTGAGATCCTTTATCACCCGGGCAAGGCGAATGTGGTAGCTGATGCTTTGAGTCATAGGCCCGGGGGTAGCTTGTCCCAGTTGAGCGCAGTTCAGTGTCAGTCTTCTGCAGATTGGCAGCTCTTGTGTGATGGTAGAGTGCAGTTCGAGTTCACTTCCGCTGGAGGACAGCTTGCTCATGTCCGTGCCCGTCCACTACTATTTGAGCGTATCCGTAAGGCGCAGCCCAGTGATGCCCGTTTGACTGAGATTCTTGAGCTTATTCATCAAGGTACAGTTTCGGAGTTCTTGATTGATGACCAGGGTATGCTACGATGCGGGACTCACTTGTATGTACCAGATGCTGATGGGTTGAGATGCAAGATCCTAGAGCAGGCACAACAGTCAGCGTTTAGCGTTCATCCAGGTTCCACCAAGATGTACCGTGACTTGAGAGACTTTTACTGGTGGGAAGGGATGAAGCGTGATATATCGGACTTCGTTTCGAGGTGCCTGCCTTGTCAGCAAGTCAAGGCTGAGTATCAGAGACCGGCTGGAGAGTTGCAGCCTTTACCCATTCCGGAGTGGAAATGGGAGCAGATTTCCATAGACTTTATTGTAGGTCTACCCATGACCAGTCGAGGGTATGACTCCATTTGGGTGATTGTTGACTGATTGACGAAAGCGGCTCACTTTTTTCCAGTGAAGACCACTTTCGGATATGCTCAGTATGCTCAGTTGTACAAAGATGAGATTGTGCATTTGCATGGTGTTCCCACATGCATCGTATCCGATAGAGGCAACGAGTTTACTAGCCGTCTTTGGCAGAAGCTTCAGGAAGCTTTGGGTACCCGGTTGAGTTTTAGTACCGCTTTTCATCCATAGACCGATGGCCAGTCGGAGCGGACTATACAGACTCTGGAGGATATGCTCCGTGCATGTGTGCTTGATTTTGGTGGCAGTTGGGATCGTCACTTGCCGTTGATTGAGTTCTCCTACAACAACTTTCAGGAGACTATTCAGATGGCACCTTTTGAGGCTTTGTATGGTAGGAAGTGTCGATCGCCAGTCTGTTGGACCGAACTCAGCGAGAGTAGAGTTTTGGGACCCCAGCAAGTTCAGGAAACTACGGAGAAGATCCAGCTGATTCAGGACAGGATGAGAGCAGCCCAGTGCAGGCAGAAGTCTTATGCCGACCGTCGTCGTCGCAGACTTGAGTTCGCAGTAGGGGATCATGTATTCCTGAGGATTTCTCCGATGAAGGGCGTTATGCAATTTGGGAGGAAAGGGAAGCTCAGTCCCAGATTTGTTGGTCCCTTCGAGATCTTTGAGCGAATGGGTTCTGTTGCTTATTGTTTGGCGCTCCCGCCTAGTTTTCCGGATGTGCACCCCGTTTTCCATGTGCCGATGCTTCGTAGATACCTTCATGATCCTTCTCACATGATTCAGCACCAGACCGTTCAGCTTGAGCGCAATCTTTCGTTAAACGAGCAGCCGATAGTTATTTTAGATTGGCAGGTGAAGAAACTTCGATCAAAGGTCTTGCCATCTGTGAAGGTTCTTTAGCGTAGCCCGACTAGTGAGGATATCACTTGGGAGGCCGAGAGCGAGATGCGGAAGAAATTCCCTCATCTCTTCGAAGGTACGCGTAGTTAATTTTTAATTCGGGGACCGAATTTCTATAAGCGGGGAGATTGTAACATTTTAGAAATCGTTATACGAATTTTTCCGTTTTAGGGCAAAATAGCCAGTATTTTCCGTTTTAACCCGATTTCGATCAAACGTCCGTATAAACTTGCCGGCACCTAGTTTAGCTAAAATAAAGCTTGTGCGCGAACTTTTGGGGTATATGGGAGATTTTGGTTCAGATAAAATTTTCCCAAATAAAATATTATTTTAAGCGGTAACTTGTACACGTAAATCGGGAAATTTCTTATCATGGGAATTAATTGAATCTTATCACTAAAATTTTTTGGAAGCTTATTTTTTAAATATCTAGATATTCTTAGAGTGAAAAAGGATTTAATTTAAAAAAAAAAAATATGTAAAGGTGGCAAAATTGCATTAATTAGCATTTATTAACTAATTTCCTAGAACTTTCTTCACACAAAATTCACAAAACTACCCTCACACCCCCTTGGCCGAACCCTCTTCCTATTTCTGTCCAAAACATTTTCCTTGCTCATTCATCACTCTTTTTTGTAAGTCCATGTTATCTCTCCCGGTTCTTTCGGGCTTGCGGAAATGGTGAAAAACAATTTTTAGGGTTTAGGTAACTTGGACTACAAAAACGGATCTTGGCTAAACTACACACTAGCAACCTAACTAGAGATTTATCTACTCGGTTAGGGGTTATACCTCACTTGAACTCCTTCTTCTTGAACTTTTTGTAGTGGTTGGATGGTGCTTTCCTCGTCGGCTTCATTCGTCAAAAGATGGATCCACCTGAGTTTCAACCTTGGGCTCCTTTCTCGAACTTTTTGAGAACTAAGGTCTTTGGCTTGCTAGACCTTCAACCTTAGAGTGAGTAGAGAGTGGTTTAGGGTATTTTATCTCAAGGAGTGGTTTCTCAACTCATGAGAATGGATCTCCTTGAATTAGAGGAGGAGGAAGAAGAAGAGAGGAGAGAGAATGGTTATGATAGAATGAGATGGTTTTTTACAACCATAACAATATAAGTGAATTATCAAATTAATAAAATTAATCAAAATGAAAAAGTTGATGGAAGGTTTGATAAGACTATTATCATTTCACATTAAATGGTTTTAGCGAGAATCAAAGAGCATCTTTGATGTGTAATGATGATAGTCAATGTTTCAACCATGGTCAACTAGACAACCTTGGTCAACAAGTCAACAAACCCAACCATGACACAATTTCATTTAATTAATATTATTAATTGATATATCACAAATTCATTAGGGTTTGGAAAAAGACGACTGTCAACTGTGCATACGCACCCGTTCCAAAACCCTAATGAAAAACCTCTACCTCCGCCTCAATCAACTGTGCATACACACCCGCATTCGTGTTCCGAGGAACATGAATACTATGATATAAAACAAACCCCAAAACATATACTAGGATCTGGCTTAAACCAGAGCCCGCTTGTAATGTCCGTCCGGACGCCAAACGTGTACAAGTGCGCGGATGTGAACGAACACTGTCGCAAAACCATGCGACCTCTACTCTGTTTTGCCCAAAGGCGAATAACCCTCTGTGTGTGAGTCTAAAGACTGGACACTACGCTGGCAGTGGGTTTAACCACAGACCGCAAGCGGCACTAGCTGTACGTAACGGTCTCCAGGTAGATGCCGATAAGAAGACTGACGAGGTAAACCCATCTGAACTCCTACTGAGTCTGTATGTGACAATCTCCGTACAGTCCGGTCTGTTCGTCTAAGAACATCGCATGGCGGGCCTAGAGGGGCGGTAAACGTCAGTCCCCTACTAGCGGTACAAGTCGTGTCGGAGTGTAGCCCAGAACACCTGAGATAACACTGGAAACCTACCAGTCTATCTCGCTTGCCCTGGCCAGGGACTTTGTGTAATGGCTCTCTTAGACACAGCGCGATATCAACCCCCAATACCGGGAGAGACGAATCCAATCTAACCGTCACTGCCTCCAAGTGCTTTGGGACTGCACCCAAAAACTACCTGTTTGCACGACTCCTTTGAGCTGTGGTAGGGTAGTAATCAAAGTACAGTGGGAACACACTCGAGGCGAAGTGACAGTGTCAAGTCAACGGACTAAGCTGTACTCATGTCACCTAGGAACTGATAACTTACGATAGGTATAATACCAACCAACAGTTCCCGACGAGTCCTGTCCAGTGTACTTGTAACCTAACGAGCACCCGCATACTATCTCAAGTACGACGTACTGACGGCTGTGTGACAGACCGTCTCCCTAACTGGGATGAGAAGCGCATACGCTAGTCTACTCCGGAGTATCGATGCCCTGTCTCGATAGTCCTGCGACTAGGGACCTGCATAAAGATGTGCTTATAGATTACCCAGCCCCCACGAGTGTGACTGCCATCACAACGCTGGTAATCAAGCAAAGATCCTAAGGGCTCCACTAATGTGTAAAGGCGATATGCTAAAAGAAACACATGCACACATTAAAGCAGAAACAAACCAAGTAGCATACTACCATTTTGAGCAAGAATGTCAATACAAGGTGAATATCCTAAGCTTTCATCAAGTAATATACAATCCAGTATGATACAGTAATGGCCTCTAGAGCATATACACTAACAATCTCCCACTTGCACTAAGGCCATGTACTGGCGTATCGAAGACCTATCATCTCGATCAGCCGCTCGAACTGAGACGGGGGTAAGGCCTTGGTGAATGGATCAGCAGTGTTATCTTCCGTGGCAACTCTCCGAACCTCGATCTCCTGGCGACCCACGATCTCCCTGATCAGGTGATACCGCCTCAAGATGTGTCTGGACTTCTGATGGGACCTGGGTTCCTTCGCTAAAGCTATAGCTCCGTTGTTGTCACAATACAGCGGTATTGGATCAACAATGGTAGGAACCACCTGAAGCTCCGTGAGGAACTTCTTCATCCAGACGGCTTCTTTTGCGGCATCTGCAGCAGCGATATATTCTGCTTCCATCGTCGAGTCAGCAACGATTTTCTGTTTGGAACTCTTCCAACACACCGCCCCTCCATAGAGGCTAAATACATAACCCGACATGGACTTGGAATCATCCTTGTCACTCTGGAAGCTAGACTCAGCAAAGGCCTCGACCTGGAGGTCTTTTCCGCCATACACCAAGAACATCTCCTTAGTCCTTCTCAGGTACTTGAGAATGTTCTTTACTGCTATCCAGTGTTTCTCCCTAGGGTTTGACTGATACCGGCTTACCACACTAACTGCATAAGCTACATCTGTACCGCAGAAGCGTAGGGTATAATAGACATGCGATCCCTTTCCAAATCAGTGTTGGGAGACATCTCTTTGGAGAGGGTGATCCCGTGACAAGCCGGTAGATTACCGCGCTTGGAATCTTCCATACTTAATCTTTTCAGTATATTGTCGATGTACCTGGACTGTGAGAGTCCCAGTATCCTCTTGGATCAGTCACGATAGATCCGGATCCCCAGAATGTATGAGGCATCACCCAGGTCTTTCATGGAGAACCTGTGTAATAAGAACCCTTTGACAGATTGTAGCATAAGAATGTCATTTCCTATCAAGAGAATGTCATCCACGTATAAAACGAGGAATACTACAGTTCTCGCTACAAATCTACTATAGATACATTGTTCATCTGGATTTTTGATAAAGCCAAATTCTTTGACCGTCTCATCAAAACAGATGTTCCAACTCCGCGATGCCTGCTTTAGTCCATAGATGGACTTAAGCAACTTGCACACCTTTCCGCTGCTCCCACTCTGAATTAAACCTTCTGGCTGGTCCATATAGACACACTCCTCTAAATTTCCATTTAGAAAAGCGGTTTTTACGTCCATTTGCCAGATCTCATAATCGTGGAAGGAAGCAATGGCAAGAAGGATCCGAATGGATTTCAGCATAGCCACTGGAGAAAAGGTTTCGTCATAGTCCAAGCCAGGTCTTTGACGGAAACCCTTTGCAACAAGTCTAGCTTTATAGGTCTCAACCTGTCCATCTACACCAATCTTCCTTTTGAAGATCCACTTGCATCCTACGGGTTTTACCCCATCTGGAGCAATGTCCAACGTCCATACTTTGTTGGTGTACAAGGACTCCATTTCGGTCCGCATTGCATCCAGCCATTTTACCGAGACAACGCTCTGAATGGCCTGCTGGAAGCTAGTCGGCTCATCACTATCAATGATACAATCCTCTCTATCCCCGTCTATGAGAAAACCGTAGTATCTCTCGGGCGGATGAGACCGCCTACTACTTCTGCGGAGCGGCGTAGGAATGTCCTGATCTTTCGATCCCTTTGGTTCTACTAAGCTTTCAGTAATAGCACATGGTTCTGGAATTTCTTCCAGTTCTATTGCGCTCCCACTTATCTGATTCTCCAAAAACTGAGTTTCCAAGAAGTGGGCATGCCGAGAAACAAAAACCTTTTGTTCCTCTTCACAATAGAAGAAATATCCCTTGGAGTTCTTTGGATATCCCACAAACTTGCACTGTACTGAGAGTGCCTCGAGCTTGTCCGCATGCTACTTTTTGACAAAAGCTGGACATCCCCATGTCTTAATGTGATTAAGATAGGGTCTCTTCCCACACCACATCTGATATGGTGTAGTAGGCAGAGTCTTAGTTGGAACTCGGTTCAAAAGGTATGCAGCTGATTCTAGCGCATATCCCCAGAATGATCGCGGTAACTCAGTGTTATTCATCATGGACTGTACCATATCCAATAGGGTTCGGTTCCGTCTCTCCGATACACCGTTATGTTGCGGAGTGTATGGAGGAGTAAGCTGAGAGAGAATTCCATTCTCTTTTAAGTAATCCAGGAACTCGGCACTCAAGTATTCACCACCTCGATCAGATCTCAATGCCTTGATACTTTTGCCTGTTTGTTTTTCTACTTCATTCTTATATTCCTGGAATTTTCCAAAGGCTTCGGATTTATGTTTCATTAAGAAGACATAACCGTACCTTGAAAAGTCATCCGTAAAAGTGATGAAGTAAGAATAACCGCTTCGTGCAAGCGTAGACATTGGACCGCACACGTCGCTGTGTACGAGTCCTAAGAGCTCGCTCGCTCTCACTCCGTGTCCAGTAAACGGAGTCTTTGTCATCTTTCCTTTGAGACAGGATTGACAAGTTGCATACGATTGATATTCGAACGGATCCAAATATCCTTCTGTATGTAACTTCGTCAACCTTCTCTCATTGATGTGACCCAGTCTACAATGCCATAAGAAAGTCTGATTTGTTTCCGGAGACTTTCTTTCGTGTGTATTCTGGACATTGAAAATCTGTGGTTGGTTTAATACGTATATACCATTGCTCAATATACCTGACCCAATCAGAACTTGATTAAGGTGAATGTTTACAACATTACTTACAAACGCAAATTCATAACATTCTTTAGAAACCAAAGATACAGAAATGATATCACAAGTTGCGTTGGGTACAAAAAAGCAATTATGTAAAACCAAAACATGTCTATCTGACATTCTCAGGTGATAGTCCCCCACGGCCTCAGCATCCATGCTAGCTCCATTTGCAACTTTGAGGGTCATGTCACCTACTTTCAAAAACCTACGCTTTCTCAATGCCTGCAAAGAATTACAGATATGAGATCCTGATCCGGTATCCAATACCCAGGACATAGAGTTTATTGATAGACAGTTTTCAATAACATACACACCTGAAGCTGAAGCCGCAACCTGCTTCAGATCCTGTGTTCTAGCTTTCCAAGCCCTGCAATCTTTCTTCCAGTATCCACTCTTGTGACAGTAAAAGCATTCTTCCTTATCCACAAGCTTCCCTGCTACCTTTGTTGCTTTTTCCTTTCCCTTCGTATCCTTCTTACTAACACCGCCCCTTGGTTTGGCGGGGGTTTTCTTCTTCTTTCCCTTTGCTTTCGCCTTGGACCTAGGAGAGGAAGATCCTCCTACAAACAAAGTGGATGTTTCCCTACCTTTCTGTAGGGTGCCCTCTGCACTACTCAGCATGTTGAGGAGCTCTGAAAGTTCAACTTCCTTTTCTCGCAAGTTGAAATTCAGGATGAACTGGGCGTAAGTAGAAGGAAGGGACTGAAGAATCAAGTCCGTATAGAGCTCATTCTCCAACGTGCACCCAAGGTCCGCGAGCTCCTCTATGTAGCCAATCATCTTAAGAACGTGTTCCACTACCGATGATCCGACTGCCAATCTTGCCGAAAACAATTTCTTCGACACTTCATATCTGGCGATACGAGATTGCTCTCCATACAGTTCTTTTGTATGGAGAAATATGGATTCGAGGTCCATATTCTCATGCCTCCTCTGATGTTCGTTGTCCATAGAGGCAAGCACGAGGCACTTGGCCTTCGCGCAGTCGATTTCCCAGGTCTTACGGATTTCCCTATCCGCGACGCTGGTTTTGGGACCTGGGACAGGGGGAGCTTTGGTGGTAAGAAGATACCCCAACTTGTCTTAAGTGATTGCCATTTTGACTTTCCTGAGCCAATCTTTATAGTTTGGCCCTGTCAGTATGTTTTATGTAGTAGTAACTTAAGTGTTGGAGATAGTGCCCTCAGAGTCAATTATTGGATCACAGGCACGTGATTGCAATGATTGAGGGAGGACCTATCCCGGTAGGACAGTCTTACTCGAAATGATAGTATGCTATCTGGTTTACCTTTATCATCGTGTACTGCTTTAGGTGACATGACAGGTCGCTATTGCACGTTGATAGAGCCCCTAGGATTCTTGCTTGACTGCCAGCAGTATGATGGCGATCATATACGTAGGAGCTGGTAGTCTACAAGCACATCCTTAAAAGGTCCCTAGTCGTAGGAGTTTCGAGACAGGGCATCGATTCTCCTGAGTAGACTAGTGTATACAGTCGAGACCCCGACGAGGGGCGGTGGACGGTCTCACAAGCCACTGGTGTCAGTTGGTTCACCTAAGATGTATACAGGTGCTCATTGGGTTATGAGTACACCGGACAGGACTCGCCGGGAACCTGCTAGTTGGTCTTATACCAGATGTCAGATAGCAGTTCCCTGGTGACATGTGTACAGGTTAGTTCATCGACCTGAGATCGTCATTTGTCTCGTGTGAGTTCCCACTGTGCTTTGATTACTACCCTACCACGGCTCAAAGGAGTCGTGCAAACAGGTTTTAGTTGGGTACAGTCCCAAGCCACATGGAGGCAGTGAGCGGATCTTCAGGGGTTCGTCTCTCCCGGTATTGGGGGTGAGGTCGCGCTGTGTCTAGGAGAGCCATTACGCAAAGCCCTTGGCCGAGGCAGGAGATTTACTGGTAGGTATTCCAGTAGTATCTCAGGGCGTTCTGGGCTACAATCCGACACGACTTGTACCGCTTTTGGGGGTCTGACTTTTACCAACCCCCTAGGCCCGACATGCGATGCTCATAGACGAACGGACCGGACTGTACGGATATTGTCACTGACAGGCTCAGTTGGGTGTCGGGGTGAGCTTCCTCATCGACGTCCCTTTTGGTCAATAGCTGGTGGCCCGTCACGTATTGGCTTATACCTCTGACGTGCCAGTGGTTAAATCCATAGCCATAGTATTGACGAGTCTTTAGAGTCCACCACACTTACAGTTACTCAAGCTTTCGGGCGAAACGCTGTAGAGGCCGTATGGAGATATGGCAGGGTCCGATCAGATACGTGCGGTATTGCACGGATCAGGATCGGACAGTTTTGTACTAGTAGCCGTATAGTTATATGGCAGGGTTCGATCTGATACGTGCGGTATTGCACGGATCAGGATCGAACGGATTTTACTAGCCGGTTTTGGTTTAAGCCGGTCCTAGTTTAGTACAGTGTAGATTTTGTCTCATTGCATTTGTATCCGGTCGGAATACAGATGCGGGTGTGTATGCACAGTTTCGGGGTTTTCCTGTAATTTATTACGGGACCAGTTTTCTGGAGTTGCCAGTTTGCATTCCGTTCCGGCCGGTTTTTCTTTGTTCTTTCCCGGCCGGACTTTTCTGATGGAGGGGATAATTTGCAGTTTTGCAAATTACATTTGGTGGAGGTTTTATTTGTAAGATGATTTATTATGATAGCATCTTTTTATTCCATTCTTTTCTATAATCTTGTCTTGCTTTATGAAGATTAGATTTGAGATGAAGTTTGATGTAAGTTTGATGATGATTATGTCTTGATGTGGTCACCACTTGCTTTACCCTACACTCACCTCCCTTCTTGCTTCATATTACCTCCTCCACCATTCTCATTTACTTGATAAGTTTTTTAATAAGAAAAGAGAGAAGAAGAAAAAGAAAGAGAGAAGAAGAAGGAGAGAGTTCTTCATTCTTGAGAGTTTCATCTTCTTGATCTCATTCATGCTAGAAAAATGCAAGCACCATTTTTCTTATCTCATTTCCTCCATCAAGGCATCCAAAACCCAAGTGAGACACTACACTACACATTCTACAGCATATCTTGAGCATGTCGAGTTGCCGGCTTCATGCTCGAGTTGCCTCGGTATTGAGGCGGGAGCCCGTAAAAGACGCAGGCGATGTGGTGCCCTTTCCGGCGAGGAGGCGACGATATGGAGACAAGACTTTCCGCGGGAGATCGGGACGATGAAGAGAAGACCGGAGGACTCGGATCACTCGGCATACTTCTCACCCTATCTCTTGATTGCTAGCATTAGGTTAATGGTAAATGATCCGTGTTTTCTTTGTCCGCGGTAGCGCCGGTTTCCGAGTAAGGAAAATTTTTGATTCCGCATTTTGGCCTCGAGTACGAGGCCGGGGCGCTGCCGTGGCGCAACATGGTATCAGAGCCACGCCATTAACCTTACCTAGCTTCGTTTGATGTGTTTGCGTCTCCGATCGACCGAAATTTCCAAAAACCGTATTTTTCTAGCACATCAGTTTCTGTCGAAATTTTTTGGAGTCTAAAAATTTTTCAGGTGGTCTCAGAATGATGTGCAGGGAGTTCTAAGAACACTGGAAAAAGTTGGTCACACGATCACTCCGTACGACCGCGGAAGGGCGGCCAAAACCCCGTTTTGGCCGCGCTTCCGCCGCAGTATTATAAGTTCGTATGATTATTTTTTTGCAGTGGGCTTATGGGCTAAAATTAGGGGTTTTGGAATATTAAATTTGGGCCCAGGTTTTCTGTGAGTGCTACAGTTTTGATTGGGGGCCCACTTGTTAATTTTTGGTCAATCGGAAAATTTTAAACACATTATTTCACAGTATTTACATTATATCTGCGACCGTGAATGTCACTCGATCGGTAAATCCGGTCTAACTGCTATAGCCCGGTTAGACGGATTTGCGAACGTGACTTTCACGTTGATGTTCTATGTTTATGCTGTGATGTCGCGGATCGGTCGTGGGGGATAGCCTGGATGCAATGCTAGTACAGTACTGTTGTATTATGTACATTTGATTTTGCGGGGCGAGCGTCCGACATGTGGACTGCCGTCACTGCCTGTTTGTATTATTCTTTTGGGGCACGACCTGGTTGCGGTCGATGTACCCGGTGTATGTATATTTTACTTTCTGTACTAGGATTGCCCCGCGGTGGGGTGCACGGATAGCCGGGTTCTGGAGGGAAACAAGCCCGCATCTCATGGCTTTGGGACGGAGGGGGCTTCAGTCTGGAATTGGCGGGCTATTCGCCGCACTCGTAGGGGGTACAGGTTGACCCAGGAGGGGTGCCCAAGTTACCGGATTCCGTGAAGTGCTGGGTGGTCTATTCACGGTGCTGAAGGGGGCTGCCTCGCTTCAGGTTTTGGCGGGTGACTTGCCGCGCCCGTAGGGGTCTAGGTTTTCGTTGCACAGGCTATCCACACGACCAGGGGAACGTCGGGTTTCAGCAGCGGCTCTGTGAAACCCGGGGCTTCCAGATATCTGTATTGTTCTGTGATGCTGTACATTTCTGTGATGTTGCATTTTATTCACGCCTTGAGCGAAATACTGTATATTGGT
The DNA here is from genome assembly GCA_030015575.1 of Agapanthus africanus. Taxonomy (NCBI): domain Eukaryota; kingdom Viridiplantae; phylum Streptophyta; class Magnoliopsida; order Asparagales; family Amaryllidaceae; genus Agapanthus; species Agapanthus africanus. Next base: position 289,081,631 of record CM057349.1, read on the forward strand.
ATATATATTAGTAGATGTTGTATATGCTTTACATCCGCGCTAGTCCAGTCCCCGCTCTGCCGTTAGTCAGCTAACCTAACGGGTGATGACGGGACCCAGTGGCGAATGCGGATGGCATATACGTACGTCAGTATATTTTCGTTCTTTGTGGTGTGATTAATTGATGGGACTGCGTTGATTCGGATCAATGCAAGATAAACAAACCTAATCTGATGTTGTTGGAACACTTTTCAAAAAGCTGTTATTGCAAGGACGTTCGCTTTTGTTTTGCATCGTGGTATTCATTTGGAATATCCTGCTCCTCAGTCGACGAGGCAAGGGCCGAGATCCCTTCACCGGGAGTGACCCCTTGGACAGAAGTTTGCGTTAGGGCATTAACTTCACTATAGCCGATTACTTTTGCTTTGCATCGTGGTATTCATTTGGAATATCCTGCACCTCATTCTACGGGGAAAGAGCCGAGATCCCTTCACCGGGAGTGACCTCTTTAGTAAAGGTTTTCGTCACTATATTTTCTAAAAGGTTATCCAGTTCCTTCAACGATATCAAGTTCATTACGTTAAAGGTTTTTCGCCAAAAACCAGTCGTAGCCCTCCGTCATTTCAGATTAGTATTACTTAGTATTCGTGCTGCGTTTGTCGTGCATTGCCGTGGCGTAGTGTTCGGTAGCTATGTAATGCTTTTCTGTCACATGGATAAGTGGATTGGTTAGGACAGTCGTACGGTCTTGTTGGCATTGTCAAGGACTCGTACGGATGGGTTTAACGCAATCAAGATAATGACGGGTAGAACTTGACTAGGACTCTTTGATTTGTTGGCATTGTCAAGGTCACTTGGGTCCTAGGGGTAAAAACATCACATCGGGAGTTTCAAAAGAACTGAGACTTGCCAGACATGCGCATACCTTCTGGAGTGTGATAATGTGAGTGGATTCCGTCACGTTGTCATACGATGATAGTTGGATCCTGATTCCCACTGATGAGTTGGTTTACTCCTCGGGTAATCCCGACTAATTCTTCTTTAAGGTTTGGAGGAGAATTTGACGGTACAGTGGGAGGTTTCCAGATTAGATAAAGTGATAACCATTCTGATCCAGATTAGAGTGCACGCTGAGTGTTTCTTTTCTCTCTCTCTTTGGCAGCGACCTTTGACCCGACCCTAAGACTATGACTCAGTGACCAAGTTGACCGAACTTTCTTAACACTGGCTTTTGGATTGTCAAAGTTGCAAACCTCATTGCCACTCCTACTTTTACCCTTTTCTCCAGGACACCCCGTATTGCTACGAACGTCCACTTCCATTGGACAAAACCATCGTATGGTTAGATACGAACTCGAAGGACTTCGAGGATGGTTTCTGGTTCTGGAGAAAACGGATAGGATTATTCAGTTGTCTTTTCTTTTCACCTTCTCTCAGGTTGCGAGTACTCCTTGGTTTAGAAGCAGTACACCTATTACGCAAATTGGATAGTCTTCTTCCAAACCATAGGCTGGTGCGGACCGGTAGGGAATGAAGAAAACCAGTTAGCCTAAACGGTATACAGAAGGTATTAGGTTAAGACAAAGCAAGGGATTAGTAAGAGGGCAAAGTAAGTTGCGACTGCTATTCACGACCAAACCAAGTATTTCTTCGCCAATCCTAAATCACCTTTGTATTTCTCCAGGACACTCCGTATCACTACGAAGATCCCATTTTATTGGATAATCCATCGTATGGTTATATACGAACTCGAAAGGAACTTGTTCCAGTTCGGGGATGGATCCTGGTTCAGGAGAAATAGGAATAAAGTACATTCAGGTGTCTTTTATCTTCACCTTCTCTCGCATTGCGAGTGCTCCTAGGATTAGGACAGTACACCCTTTATGCTTTTTGGATAGTCTTCTTCCAAACCATAGGCTGGTGCCGAACGGTAGGGAAGGAAGAAAACCATTTGGCTTAAAGGGGTGTATAGAAGGTAATGACTAAAGACATATAAAGGGATTTGGAGAGGTGGCAAAGAATTATACGGTTACAGTTGTGATTCTGGATAATGGAAGAGACATTACTAGGAATACCAGGATACCCCAACGAGACATTTCGATGTTTCATTTTCACTGTGTACTGTTAATGGAAAACTGATTTCCCAATTAGACACTTACTCCAGGGTATGTATTTACCAGGTATGATTCTCACATCTGTATGGTTTTACAGATGTTGAGTGGGAGTAAGTTATTGGGAATTGGGTGATCATCCTCATTATATCAGGATTCGTTGTAATCGGTGATATTTAAGGAAGTCACCTGGGTTGTTTGCCGGACGGCAATTATTTGGTTTTGAATATCCGCGGTTATGCACCAATTTCAAATTGATATATCTGTACGTCTATTTTCATAGAGTGAGATATACCTTTTGGTATTATGTCGATGACATTTACCTATATCAGTGGATGGTTAGGTAAGGAGCATTAAACAGCGGTGTAATTCTTCTCAACCATAAGTACAGTTTTCAACCTACGACACACAGTGAAAGAGTTGTTAGACTCAGCGGACTTATAAAGAGTATTGTATGTTGTCCAGTGTCCATTAGGACAGAGGGGTTGGTCCTCATACTATATTCTGTTTACTTTTAACTTCTCTAGTTCTTAGACATATGTTTCGTGGAAACACAGGGTCTAAGTTTTGAGGAGTTATAGGTATTTGAATAGAGTAGAGAACCAGGTATAGCAAGTATCGGGATTCTTCAAAGTGATCGAAGATGTAGATACTTGTGTATGGTGTTCAGTAGATAGTAATGATTAAGAGAAATTGCTTCTCTTTCAGGTTACTCATAATTGGAAGCATTCCTAAGTTGAGTAACGCTGATCGGTCTCCTTCCATTTAGTTTACATGCACTGGAGATAGATGCATGATTTGAATCTGGTTAAATTAAATCAGTGCCTCTGTTCCTATATTGGATATAGAACAGTTCATATCTTAACGATGTTAAGGTACGGGGAGTTGTCCGGCTTATGCTTAAAACCAGACACTGGACAACTCAAGGCACGTTTCTGTGATGGCTGTTTGTGGGTTGACCCAGGCTATGACGAGGGTTGATTTTCTACCATCTGGATGAACAATAGCAATATTGTTCTAGACTCGCCACAGTTTTAATAAAAATGGATTTTTTCAGAAAACAGTAGTGGGAGTATGGTAGAACTGGAAGTAATTCAAGAACCACAAACGATTACTGAAGATTTGATAAGGAACCTAAAGATTCAATCTGATTTGACATTCCATTGGCCACTCCGCAGAAATGATGGGTAACCTCAGGCACTCGAGAGGTACTTCGGTATGCTCAAGGACGGTGGCAGGGAGGTTTTTGTTTACCCACACTTGCCATTGCTGTTGTTCCAGGCTGCGAGACCCGGCAGGAGGATGAGTATAGCGTCGTTCTAAACTAGCTTTGGAAGTGCACATCTATATGACTCTGCCAGAGGGTTGTCGTAGTCAGTGGGAGCAGCGGAAGCATTGGTGGACATCAGGCTTATGTCTATTTATAGACTAAAGCAGATGTAGCGGAGATAGATCATCTATTTCTGATGTGACAGTCATAGGTTTGACGTCATCAGAATAAGGGATGGATCTGTTGAGCAGGTAGTAGGAAGTGATATTCCTATACTACGATCGGTTATACTTTGGTCGTCACACAGTGGTTTCTCCACAAAGGACTTGGACATTATATCAGACATACTGGTTACTAGATCTATGGTTATGGATCTAGATTTGGGTAGTTTCCCAATCTGGGTACCTTGACAGCATTCTATGAGTATTTAGAATGGACGACTCCAGGCACGGTAGTATACCTGCAGTTAATGGAGTCACCCTCTCTAAAGGTGTCTTATAGACTAAAGGGGAGAGGGATACTCATGATTGGCAGATCACTTGCTTAGGCAATTGAGTCAATCATGAGATGTCAAGTACCACACCAGATGTCGTTCTTGCACTAGATGCAATAAGTTGATATTGATCCAATCCTGGAGAAACAGTCGGAAGCAGTTTTAGAACATAAGTGAATGTTCTAGGGATATGATAACGGCTGCCTCCTTTAGGAGACGGTTATCATTCCAGGCTTCCAAGGTGACATGGATGACAAGGTGGTTGTCAGAGTTTTAGTTCTCCCTCTGACGAGGGGCAGTATTTTGGACAGGTGGTCCAAGGCAATACTGAGGGAGGCTTGGCGCAGAATACTGATTAAGTTCAGTTGACGATACAGTCTAAGAAGTTTGGATTTGAAGTTCATTTATGAGCTAGGTCCCATCAGACATCCAGACGTTCTAAGACAGGTATTGCTCATTTCGGGAGATTGTTTTCTCCGCGAACTTGAGATATAGAGAGACATAGAAAGAAACTTCTCTGCGGATCCACTCACTGAAGCTATTCCTCGAACGCAATAGTTTCGCAAACGGGTTTTGTGAGACTGACTAGTAGAGGAGTTGGGTGTTCGGTATCACACGGGCTGTGAGTATGCGACATCGCAATAATTAGCCTTGAGTGCAAGTGGGAGATTGTTGGAGATAGTGCCCTCAGAGTCAATTATTGGATCACAGGCACGTGATTGCAATGATTGAGGGAGGACCTATCCCGGTAGGACAGTCTTACTCGAAATGATAGTATGCTATCTGGTTTACCTTTATCATCGTGTACTGCTTTAGGTGACCTGACAGGTCGCTATTGCACGTTGATAGAGCCCCTAGGATTCTTGCTTGACTGCCAGCAGTATGATGGCGATCATATACGTGGGAGCTGGTAGTCTACAAGCACATCCTTAAAAGGTCCCTAGTCGTAGGAGTTTCGATACAGGGCATCGATTCTCCTGAGTAGACTAGTGTATACAGTCGAGACCCCGACGAGGGGCGGTGGCCGGTCTCACAAGCCACTGGTGTCAGTTGGTTCACCTAAGATGTATACAGGTGCTCATTGGGTTATGAGTACACCGGACAGGACTCGCCGGGAACCTGCTAGTTGGTCTTATACCAGATGTCAGATAGAAGTTCCCTGGTGACATGTGTACAGGTTAGTTCATCGACCTGAGATCGTTATTTGTCTCGTGTGAGTTCCCACTTTGCTTTGATTACTACCCTACCACGGCTCAAAGGAGTCGTGCAAACAGGTTTTAGTTGGGTACAGTCCCGAGCCACATGGAGGCAGTGAGCGGATCTTCAGGGGTTCGTCTCTCCCGGTATTGGGGGTGAGGTCGCGCTGTGTCTAGGAGAGCCATTACGCAAAGCCCTCGGCCGAGGCAGGAGATTTACTGGTAGGTATTCCAGTAGTATCTCAGGGCGTTCTGGGCTACACTCCGACACGACTTGTACCGCTTTTGGGGGTCTGACTTTTACCAACCCCCTAGGCCCGACATGCGATGCTCATAGACGAACGGACCGGACTGTACGGATATTGTCACTGACAGGCTCAGTTGGGTGTCGGGGTGAGCTTCCTCATCGACGTCCCTTTTGGTCAATAGCTGGTGGCCCGTCACGTATTGGCTTATACCTCTGACGTGCCAGTGGTTAAATCCACAGCCATAGTATTGACGAGTCTTTAGAGTCCACCACACTTACAGTTACTCAAGGTTTCGGGCGAAACGCTGTAGAGGCCGTATGGAGATATGGCAGGGTCCGATCAGATACGTGCGGTATTGCACGGATCAGGATCGGACAGTTTTGTACTAGTAGCCGTATAGTTATATGGCAGGGTTCGATCTGATACGTGCGGTATTGCACGGATCAGGATCGAACGGATTTTACTAGCCGGTTTTGGTTTAAGCCGGTCCTAGTTTAGTACAGTGTAGATTTTGTCTCATTGCATTTGTATCCGGTCGGAATACAGATGCGGGTGTGTATGCACAGTTTCGGGGTTTTCCTGTAATTTATTACGGGACCAGTTTTCTGGAGTTGCCAGTTTGCATTCCGTTCCGGCCGGTTTTTCTTTGTTCTTTCCCGGCCGGACTTTTCTGATGGAGGGGATAATTTGCAGTTTTGCAAATTACATTTGGTGGAGGTTTTATTTGTAAGATGATTTATTATGATAGCATCTTTTTATTCCATTCTTTTCTATCATCTTGTCTTGCTTTATGAAGATTAGATTTGAGATGAAGTTTGATGTAAGTTTGATGATGATTATGTCTTGATGTGGTCACCACTTGCTTTACCCTACACTCACCTCCCTTCTTGCTTCATATTACCTCCTCCACCATTCTCATTTACTTGATAAGTTTTTTAATAAGAAAAGAGAGAAGAAGAAAAAGAAAGAGAGAAGAAGAAGGAGAGAGTTCTTCATTCTTGAGAGTTTCATCTTCTTGATCTCATTCATGCTAGAAAAATGCAAGCACCATTTTTCTTATCTCATTTCCTCCATCAAGGCATCCAAAACCCAAGTGAGACACTACACTATACATTCTACAGCATATCTTGAGCATGTCGAGTTGCCGTCTTCATGCTCGAGTTGCCTCGGTATTGAGGCGGGAGCCCGTAAAAGACGCAGGCGATGTGGTGCCCTTTCCGGCGAGGAGGCGACGATATGGAGACAAGACTTTCCGCGGGAGATCGGGACGATGAAGAGAAGACCGGAGGACTCGGATCACTCGGTATACTTCTCACCCTATCTCTTGATTGCTAGAATTAGGTTAATGGTAAATGATCCGGGTTTTCTTTGTCCGCGGTAGCGCCGGTTTCCGAGTAAGGAAAATTTTTGATTCCGCATTTTGTCCTCGAGTACGAGGCCGGGGCGCTGCCGTGGCGCAACATTAAGTCCAGTCATGATGTTTGGTCACTGCAATTAGGAGAGAGAGAAGAAACACTTTAGCATGATGCTCTTGCAAGTTTAGAGTGGTTTTTAATTTATCTAAATAAGATGGCTCCCACTGTCTCTCGAATCCCTCCTCAAACCATAAAGGAAGAACTAGTCGGGATCAATCTCGCCGTACAATACTTGCTTAACAGTTCAGCCAGGCCAGTGTCGGTACTTCGAGGGAGGTTTTCCAACGATTTTGCGAAGTTCCTTAATTAACTAACCTCTTTTCCCTGTGGGCGTAGCCCCGCTAACACCTTTCTAGACACCTACTAGGTTTATAGCATTGATCGTTAAGTGAGAAATTTCCCGAGGAGGAGCATATACTCACAGTAGGATCGGGATCCAAATATTATCGCGTGACAAAACTGAAGGAATCCTACCAGAATCATCACACTCCGAATGGTATGCAACGCTAGCAAGTTTCAGTACTTTTGAAACTCCCGATGTGGATTTTTTCCCTATGCTCTTATGACCTTGACTTTGGCCAAAATATCATAAGTCACATGTCAAGTTCTACCCGTCATTCTCCAGGTTAATTTGAGCCCACCCGCACATACCCTTGACTTTGGCCAAAATGGTAGAACGACTGCCCCAAACCAACACATCCATCTATGCTGCACATGAATGCCCAATAGGTACCAATCACTATGCCTTGACTTTGGCCAACATACATAGCTTGAATACTTATTGACCATTCATGTGAAACGACGGAGGGCTACGAATGGTTTTGGCGAAACCATGAATGTAGTGAACTTGATATAATCGAAGGAACGAGATAGCTTTCAAAAGGAGTGGTTCAAGCTCCGCATGTAAAAGTTTGGGACCGAGTGGTTTTCAAAGTGTTCCAATGACTTTTACTTGGTTTATTTTTATCTTGCATTAATTCAAATGCGTCCCATCATTTAATCCTACCATTGCAGAAAACAATGAAAAGATGACGTACGCTTATGCCATCCGCATTCGCCATGGGGTCCCGTCATCACCCGTTAGGTTACTTAACTAACGACAGAGCGGGGGCTGGACTAGCGCGGATGCAAAACATAAGCAACGCTTAAATAGATATCATATAGATATATATAAACATTCATCACATGCAATGATAGCCATTCCAGATCACAGATGAATACATTGGATATACTAAGAATCCGCAATTCATACGAGCCTGTAACGAAGAGCGGATTACACGGTCGCGATGAATAGCCACACCCCACCCTAGACCCCTACGGGTGCGGCAAACTACCCGCCAAGTACCCGAAGCAAAGAAACCTCTCTCAACTCGTGAGTAGGCCACTCGGCACTTCGAGATAACCGGTAGTTTGTGCACCTCACCTTGGGTCTATCCTAGGAGAAAAAACAGTAAAAAGAAATTATACAATGACGGATACAACCCCGACCGGGTTGTGCGGCCAATCAAATAATATTACATCAATTTACATATTACAAGAATTGAAAGATAAACAAAACTCTCATCTCACAATTCCCCCCGGCTATTCATCCGCGACAATCCAACGAATTCATATACACAAACCATCAACATCACAGATCACAGATATGTATAACCCCCACTAATCGACGTATAGCGATTAGTTGACGTTCAATACATATAAAACATTACATATATAACCATTAGCCAAAGTCTACAGAAAATCGACCAAAATACGGATTTGTAACCACCCTAAAAACAAACTTGTTCTCTGGAAAATCTGGGCAGAAACAAACCATCCCAAAAATCACAAAATACCACCAGAAACAAACTGCAGGAGAAACGATCCACGGCCGAGTCAACTCGGCCGTGGATCCAGGGCAGAAGCAAGCTTCTGCCGCGGAACCGCGGCGAGTTGGTCAGCTCGTGCGATCGTTTTTCTTGCCTTTTTATAGAAAAGCCTGAGCCGATTTTTAAGAAATGATTTTTTATTTTTAGAGCAGAAAAAAAATCGGCAGAAACTAGGGTTTTCCGGGGTGTTTTGCGGTTTTTTCGTTCGGGCGATATTCTAAATACTTTGCTAACATGCCCGGGTGTGTTTAGTTAGGCTCTGATACCACTGTAAGTCCATGTTACCTCTCCCGGTTCTTTCGGGCTTGCGGAAATGGTGAAAAACAATTTTTAGGGTTTAGGTAACTTGGACTACAAAAACGGATCTTGGCTAAACTACACATTAGCAACCTAACTAGAGATTTATCTACTCGGTTAGAGGTTATACCTCACTTAAACTCCTTCTTCTTGAACTCTTTGTAGTGGTTGGATGGTGCTTTCCTCATCGCCTTCTTTCGTCAAAGATGGATCCACCTGAGGGTTTCAACCTTAGGCTCCTTTCTCGAACTTTGAGAGAACTAAGGTCTTTCGCTTGCTAGACCTTCAAGTTTAGAGTGAGTAGAGAGTGGTTTAGGGTATTTTATCTCAAGGAGAGGTTTCTCAACTCATGAGAATGGATCTCCTTGAACTAGAGGAGGAGGAAGAAGAAGATAGGAGAGAGAATGGTTATGATAGAATGAGATGGTATTTTACAACCATAACAATATAAGTGAATTATCAAATTAATAAAATTAATAAAAATGAAAAAGTTGATGGATGGTTTGATAAGACTATTATCATTTCACATTAAATCGTTTTTGCTAGAATCAAAGAGCATCTTTGATGTGTAACGATGATAGTCAATGTTTCAACCATGGTCAACTAGTCCACCTTGGTCAACAAGTCAACAAACCCAACCATGACACAATTTCATTTAATTAATATTATTAATTGATATATCACAAATTCATTAGGGTTTGGAAAAAGACGACTGTCAACTGTGCATACGCACCCATTCCAAAACCCTAATGAAAAACCTCTTCCTCCGCCTCAAGCAACTGTGCATACACACCCGCATTCGTGTTCCGAGGAACATGAATACTATGAGATAAAACTAACCCCAAAACATATACTAGGATCTGGCTCAAACCAATGCTTGCTAGTAATGTCTGTCCGGACGCCGAACGTGCACAAGTGCGCGGATGTGAACGAACCCTATCGCAAAACCATGCGACATCTACTCTGTTTTGCCCAAAGGCGAATAACCCTCTGTGTGGGACTCTAAAGACTCGACACTACGCTGGCATTGTGTTTAACCACAGACCGCAAGCGGCACTAGCTGTACGTAACGGTGCCCAGGTAGATGCCGATAAGAAGACTGACGAGGTAAACCCATCTGAACTCCTACTGAGTCTGTATGTGACAATCTCCGTACAGTCTGGTCTGTTCGTCTAAGAACATCGCATGGCGGGCCTAGGGGGCGGTAAACGTCAGTCCCCTACTAGCGGTACAAGTCGTGTCGGAGTGTAGCCCAGAACACCTGAGATAACACTGGAAACCTACCAGTCTATCTCGCTTGCCCTGGCCAACGACTTTGTGTAATGGCTCTCCTAGACACAGCGCGATATCAACCCCCAATACCGGGAGAGACGAATCCTGTCTAACCGTCACTGCCTCCAAGTGCTTCGGGACTGCACCCAAAAACTACCTGTTTGCACGACTCCTTTGAGCCGTGGTAGGGTAGTAATCAATGTACAGTGGGAACACACTCGAGGTGAAGTGACAGTGTCAAGTCAACGGACTAAGCTGTACTTATGTCACCTGGGAACTGATAATTGACGATAGGTATAATACCAACCAACTGTTCCCGACGAGTCCTGTCCAGTGTACTCGTAACCTAACGAGCACCCGCATACTATCTCAAATACGACGTACTGACGGCTGTGGGACAGACCGTCTCCCTAACTGGGATGAGAAGCGCAAACACTAGTCTTCTCCGGAGTATCGATGCCCTATCTCGATAGTCCTGCGACTAGGGGCCTGCATAAGGATGTGCTTATAGATTACCCTGCCCCCACGAGTGTGACTGCCATCACAACGCTGGTAATCAAGCAAATATCCTAAGGGCTCCACTAATGTGTAAAGGCGATATGCTAAAAGAAGCACTTGTACACATTAAAGCAGAAACAAACAAAGTAGCATACTACCATTTTGAGCAAGAATGTCAATACAAGGTGAATATCCCAAGCTTCCATCAAGTAATATACAATCTAGTATGATACAGTATTGGCCTCTAGAGCATATACACTAACATTTTTCACTCAAAGGAGTCGTGCAAACAGGTAGTAGTTGGGTGCAGTCCCGAAGCACTTGGAGGCAGTGACGGTTAGACATGATTCGTCTCCTCCGGTATTGGGGGTTGATATCGCGCTGTGTCTAGGAGAGCCATTACACAAGTAGTCCCTGGCCAGGGCAAGCGAGATATACTGGGAGGTTTCCAGTGTTATCTAAGGGTGTTCTGGGCTACACTCCGACACGACTTGTACCGCTATTAGTGGACTGACGTTTACCACCATACAGGCCCGCCATGCGATATTCTCAGACGAACGGACCGGACTGTACGGAGATTTTCACATACAGGCTCAGTAGGAGTTCAGATGGGTTTACTTCATCGGACTTCTTATCGACATCTACCTGGGGACCGTTACGTACTGCTAGTGCCGCTTGCGGTCTATGGTAAACCCACAGCCAGCGTAGTGTCAAGTCTTTAGAGTCCCACACAGAGAGTTTCCCTGCACTGAGCGAAATGTGTAGAAGCCGTATGGTTTTACGGTAGGGCTACGATCACTTACGTGCACTTGTGTGCGTATGCTGTTCGGGCAGGCAATACTAGTGGGCTTTGGTTTAAGCCGGATCCTAGTATTGTACGGATGGATTTGTTTTGTCTTATGTGCATTCGCATTCTACGGAATGCGGATGCGGGTGTGTATGTACAGTTTTGAGGAGCGAAGAAGGAGGAGGTGCCTCATTAGGGTTTTGACAGTTGATTCGGTTAAAACCATTTTGAGGCGGACTCATTAGGGTTTTGGCAGTTCGTTCGGTCAAAACCATTATGAGCCGGGGATATTATTTACTAATCTTTTTATTGATAATTATGTTTTGGCTAATTGCTTTGACCATTTGACCATACTTGACTTTGTTGACTGTTTGACCAAAGTTGACTTGGACCTTCATGAGAGGTCTAGAGTTTTCTTTGCTTTTCTTTTTCTTTAATTGATATGAAAATGGTCAAGTCAATTGTTGCCATCAACTTTATCATGAAAAGATTAGTAATGATGATGTTTGTGTATTATTGCAACCATGGTTCATTTTCTTTGGTTCATAATTCATTTCTCATTCTCTCTCTTGAAAAAAAAATGAGAAAGCTCCATGGTTGCTAGCTTCATCTTCCTCTTGAAAATTTCCTTTGATCTCATGTTTTGAGAGAAAAAGGATCCTAGTTGACAAAAACATCCATCTATCTCTTCTACACAACCTAGGACATCAAGACTAGCGATCTTGTTGCCCTAGTTGCTTCGGCTCAAGGTGGAGCTCGGAGCACAACTCTTGGGTAGATCGTCTTGGACTCAAGAAGGCCGTAGAGGTGATCAAGATCCGGATCGATCCTCGGAGCTTGGATGGACGAGCAGGACAGCGAAGAGAAGACCCGAAAGACCGGTATCGTGAGGTATTATCTCTATGGCATAGCAGATAGCACATCAAGTAGTTTGCTAGTTTGTTGTTTAGCAAAGATCCTTCTTTTAGTCCATGTTGCCTTTGCGCCAAAATTGTTTTTTGCCGTTTCCGCCTCCCCATAAGAATCGGGGTGAGCAACGTGGACTTACAGTGGTATCAGAACCTAGCTAAACACAAACTAGCTTATTAGCAAAGTATTTAGAATTTCGATCGAAAAAAATTCGCAAAACAAGTCCGGAAAATTCAATTTTCTGCCGATTTTCAGATCTGTTCAAAAAATAATTTAACATACATGAACAATCGGCTCAGGGTTTTCAAAATACACCCATAAAAAATGATCCATTGACTCGGTCAAAGCGCCGCGGATCCGCGGCAAGAACAAGCTTGCTGAGTTGACTCGGCCGTGGACCGTTTTTGGTGCAGTGTACTTAGTTGGATGTTTTGGAATTTTTGTGATAGTTTGTTTCTGCCCAAAATTTCCAGAGAACAAATTTGTGTTTGAGGTGGTTACAAATCCGTATTTTGATCGAAATTCCGTAGACTTTGGCTAATGGATATTATCTGTGATGTGATATATGTATTGAACGTCTTCTAATCGCTATACGTCGATTAGTGGGGGTTATACATATCTGTGATCTGTAATGTTGATGGTTTGTGTATATGAACTCGTTGGATTGTCGTGGATGAATAGCCGGGTGGATGTGAGATGAGAGTTTCTTTTTCTTTCATTCAATGTAAAATTTGTAATTGATGTAATATTATTTTATGGCCGCACATCTGTGATGAGGTTGTAGCCGCCATTGTATAATTTCTTTTACTGTTTTTGCTCCTAGGATAGAACCAAGGTGGGGTGCACAAACTACCGGGTATCTCGAAGTACCGAGTGGCCTACTCACGTTGTTGAGGGAGGTTGCTTCGCTTCGGGTACTTGGCGGGTAGTTTGTCGCACCTGTAGGGGTCTAGGGTGGGGTATTGGCTATTCATCGCGACCGTGTAATCCGCTTTTCGTTGCAGGCTCGAACGAATCGCGGATTCCTAGTATATCCAAAGTGTTCATCTGTGATCTGGAATGGCTATCATTGCATCTGACGAATGTATATATCTATATGATATCTATTTAGGCGTTGCTTGTGTTTTGCATCCGCGCTAGTCCAGCCCTCGCTCTGTCATTAGTTAAGTTACCTAACGGGTGATGACGGGACCCCGTGGCGAATGCGGATGGCATAAGAGTACGTCATATTTTCGTTGTTTTCTGCAATGATAGGATTAGATGATGGGACGCATTAAAATTAATGCAAGAAAATAAGCCAAAGTGAAGTCGTTGGAACACTTTCAAAACCACTCGGTTCTTTTCAAAAAAAAACTTTTAAACGCGGAGCTTGAACCACTCCTTTTTAAAAGCTATCTTGTTCCATCGATTATATCAAGTTCACTACGTTCACGGTTTCGCCAAAACCATTCGTAGCCCTCCGTCATTTCATATGGATAGTCAATAGTATTCAAGCTATGTTTGTTGGCCAAAGTCTAGGCACAGTGTTTCATAGCTATTGGGTATTCATATGCAGCATAGATAGATGCGTTGGTTTGGGACAGTCGTACTGCCTTGTTGGCCAAAGTCAAGGGTAGGTATGGGTGGGTTCAAATTAACATGGAGAATGACGGGTAGAACATGACTTGTGACTTATGATTTGTTGGCCAAAGTCAAGGTCATAAGAGCATGGGGCAAAAATCCACATCGGGAGTTTCTAAAGAAATTGAAACTTGCTAGTGCTGCATACCAATTGGAGTGTGATGATTCTGGTAGGATTCCTTCAGTTTTGTCACACGATGATATTTGGATCCCGATCCTACTGTGAGTATATGCTACTCCTCGGAAACTTTCTCACTTAACGATCAATGCTATAAACCAAGTATGTGTCTAGAAAGGTGTTAGCGGGGCTACGCCTACAGGGAAAAGAGGTTACTTAATTAAGGAGCTTCGCAAAAGCGTTGGAAAACCTCCCTCGAAGAACCGAGACTGGCATGGCTGAACGGTTAAGCAAGTATTGTATGGTGAGATTGATTCCGACTAATTCTTCCTTTTTGGTTTGAGGAGAGATTCGAGAGACAGTGGTAGCCATCCTGTTTAGATAAATTAAAAACCAATCTAAACTTGCAAGAGCATCATGCTGAGTGTTTCCTTCTCTCTCTCTTAATTGCAGCGACCCAGTGACCACACCTAGGTTACATCTAGATAATAAAATGACTGAATCTGACTGTTATGACTGGCAAAGGTCTGTCCAGATGTCCATTGCCCTTGACAAGCTGGGACACCTCTTAACTAATCCACCCCCTGCCGTCTCAGGACCAGTTTCCCCTGTCATGGATATTGATATCCGAAGGACATCGAAAAAAGACTGTGCGAAAGCCATGTGCCTCGTGTTAGCCTCAGTTGATGGTGCATACCAAAGGCAGCACGAGAAGATGGACTTAGTTTCTATCTTCCTCCATAACAAAAATTTATATGGAGAGCAATCTCGTATCGCAAGATATGAGGCCTCGAACGAATTGCTTCCAGCGAGGTTGGCTATTGGGTCATCTGTAGGGGGCAACGTCCTTACAGAGACCAGCTATTTTGAGCTCATGGACCTGAAGACCACGTTGAAGAATGGGTCAGATGCTGACTTGATTCTACAGTCTCTACCTTCTACCCTGAAGGAAACCAGGGAAGTAGAAGGAAAGGGAAGGGCAAAACTTTCGGGACTGGATGTAGTAAAAGAGGGACGTTCCTATTGTTACGGGAATGAACATTGGCAGAAGAATTGCAGGGCTAGCAAAGCCAGTAGCCAGGATTCGAAGAATGTTGTGGCTTCGGCTTCGGGTGTGTTTGTAATAGAGAACTGTATGTCAGTTAACCCTAATTCCTGGGTATTGGATACCGGATCAGGATCTCACATCTGTAATTCGTTACAGGCTCTGAGAAACCGTAGGGTTATCAAGATAGGTGATATGACTCTCAGGGTTGCTAACGAAATGAGCATGTACGTTGAATCC
Organism: Agapanthus africanus; assembly: GCA_030015575.1. Lineage (NCBI taxonomy): Eukaryota > Viridiplantae > Streptophyta > Magnoliopsida > Asparagales > Amaryllidaceae > Agapanthus > Agapanthus africanus. The sequence continues at coordinate 289,096,997 of CM057349.1, forward strand.
GTAGGGGAGTATCATCTTGGACTGACAACTAGGCAGATATTGATTCTGCGTGACTGTTTTTATATACCATGTGCAACTTGTAATATCATATCTGTATCCTTACTTTCTAAGGAAGGATATGATTTTACTTTTGTAAGCGATGTGGTCAACATCCACCTAAATCAAGTTCTGATTGGGTCAGGTAGATTAAAAAACGGGATATACGTATTGAATCAAGCTCAGATTTTCAGTGTCCAGAACACACTTAAAAGAAATTCTCCGGAATTAAATCAGGCTTTCTTATAGCATTGCAGACTGGGTCACATTAATGAGACACGGTTAACAAAGTTACATATAGAAGGATACTTGGATCCGTTCGAGTACCAGTCTTATGCCACTTGGGAATCTTGTCTCATGGGAAAGATGACAAAGACTCCGTTCACTGGACATGGATAAAGAGCAAGCGAGCTCTTGGGTCTTATACACAGTGACGTGTGTGGTCCAATGTCTACACATGCACGAAGTGGTTATTCATACTTCATTGCTTTCACAGATGATTTCTCTAGGTATGGACATGTCTTCCTGATGAAGCATAAATCCGAGACCTTTGAGAAATTTTGGGAATACAAGAATGAAGTTGAAAAACAAACAGGCAAAAGTATAACGACACTGAGATCTGATCGAGGTGGTGAATACTTGAGTGCCAAGTTTCTGGACTACTTAAAAGAGAATGGAATTCTCTCTCAGCTTAGTCCTCCATACACACCACAGCACAACGGTGTATCGGAAAGGCGGAATCGAACCCTATTGGATATGGTTCGTTCCATGATGAATAAGGCTGAGTTACCGCGATCTATCTGGAGTTATGCGCTAGAATCAGCTGCATACCTTTTGAACCGAGTTCTAACTAAGACTGTGCCTACTACACCATATCAGATGTGGTGTGGGAAGAAACCCTATCTTAAGCACATTAAGACATGGGGATGTCCAGCTTTTGATAAAAAGCAGCATGCGGACAAGCTCGAGGCACGTTCAGTACAGTGTAAGTTTGTGGGATACCCAAAGAACTCCAAGGGGTATCTTTTCTATTATGCAGAGGAACAAAAAGTTTTTGTTTCTCGTCATGCCCGCTTCTTGGAAACTGAGTTTTTGGAAAATCAGATAAGCGGGAGCGCAATAGAACTGGAAGAAATTCCAGAACCACGAGCTATTACTGAAGGCTTAGTAGAACCAGAGGGTTCGAAAGAACCGGACATCCCAGCGCCACTCCGCAGGAGTAGTAGGCAGTCTCATCCGCCCGAGAGATACTACGGTTTTCTCATAGACGGGGATAGAGAGGATTGCACCATTGACTATGATGAGCCTACTAGCTTCCAGCAAGCCATTCAGAGCGGTGACTCGGTAAAATAGCTGGATACAATGCAGACCGAAATGGAGTCCATGTACACCAACAAAGTTTGGACTTTGGACTTTGCTCCAGAAGGGGTAAAACCCGTAGGCTGCAAATGGATCTTTAGAAAGAAGATTGGTGTAGATGGGCAGGTTGAAACCTATAAAGCTAGACTTGTTGCAAAGGGCTTTCGTCAAAGACCTGGTTTGGACTATGATGATACCTTTTCTCCAGTGGCTATGCTCAAATCCATTCGGATCCTTCTTGCCATTGTTGCTTTCGACGATTATGAAATCTGGCAGATGGACGTAAAGACGACTTTCCTAAATGGAAATTTAGAAGAGTGCGTTTATATGGATCAGCCAGAGGGATTCATTCAGAGTGGGAGCAGCGGTAAAGTGTGCAAGTTGCTCAAGTCCATCTATGGACTGAAGCAGGTATAGCGGAGTTGGAACATCTGCTTTGATGATACTGTCAAGGAATTAGACTTTATAAAAAACCCAGATGAACCTTGCATTTACAGTAAGATTGTAGGGAGAACTGTGGTATTCCTCATCTTGTACGTGGATGACATTCTCCTAATAGAAAATGATATTCCTATGCTACAGTCAGTCAAAGGATTCTTGTCACAGAGGTTCTCCATGAAGGACCTGGGCAATGCGAACTACATTTTGGGGATCCAGATCTATCGTGATAGATCTAAGAGGATGTTGGGACTTTCACAGTTCAGGTACATCGACACCATACTGAAAAGATTCAGTATGGAAGATTCCAAGCGCGGTAATCTACCGGCTTGTCACGGGATCACCCTCTCCAAAGAGATGTTTCCCAAGACTGATTTGGAAAGGGATCGCATGTCTATTATACCCTACGCTTCTGCGGTCGGCTCTATAATGTATGCGATGTTATATACCAGACCAGATGTAGCATACGCATTGAGCGTTGTATGCCGGTATCAGTCGGACCCAAGGGAGAAACACTGGATAGCGGTAAAGAACATTCTCATGTACCTGAGAAGGACTAAGGAGATGTTCTTGGTGTATGGCGGAAAAGACCTCCAGATCGAGGCCTTTGCTGACTCCAGCTTCCAGAGTGATAAGGATGACTCCAAGTCCATGTCGGTTATGTCTTTACCCTCAATGGAGGGGCGGTTTGCTGGAAGAGTTCCAAGCAGGAAACCGTTGCTGACTCAACTATGGAAGCGGAGTACATAGCCGCTTGCTATGCCGCAAAGGAAGCTGTCTGGATGAAGAAGTTCCTCACGGAGCTTCAGGTGGTTCCTACCATTGTTGGTCCAATACCGCTGTATTGTGACAACAACGGCGCTATAGCTTTAGCGAAGGAACCCAGGTCCCATCAGAGTCCAGGCACATTTTGAGGCGGTACCACCTGATCAGGGAGATCGTAGATCGCCGGGAGATCGAGGTGAAGAGAGTAGATTCGGAGAATAACACTGCAGATCCACTCACGAAGGCCCTACCCCAGACACAGTTCGAGCGGCTGATCGAGATGATAGGTCTTCGATACGCCAGTATATGGCCTTAGTGCAAGTGGGAGATTGTTAGTGTATATGCCCTGGAGGCCATTACTGTATCATACTAGTTTGTATATTACTTGATGGAAGCTTGGGATATTCACAGTTGTATAGATAATCTTGATCAAAATGGTAGTATGCTACTTGGTTTGTCTCTACTTCAATATGTGCATGTGTTTCTTTTAGCATATCGCTTATACATATTAGTAGAGCCCTTAGGATCATTGCTTGATTACCAGCATTGTGATGGCAGTCACACCAGTAGGGGTTGGGTAATCTACAAGCACATCTTATACAGGTCCCTAGTCATAGGATTATCGAGACAGGGCATCGATACTCCGGAGTAGACTAGCGCATATGCTTCTCATCCCAGCAGGGGAGACGGTCTGTCCCACAGCCGTCAGTACGTCGTACTTGAGATAGTATGTAGGTGCTCGTTAGGTTACGAGTACACTGGACAGGACTCGTCGGGAACTATTGGTTGGTATTATACCTATCGTCGGTTATCAGTTCCCAGGTGACATGAGTACAGCTTTGTCCGCTGACTTGACACTGTCACTTCGCCTCGAGTGTGTTCCCACTGTACTTTGATTACTACCCTACCACGGCTTAAAGGAGTTGTGCAAACAGGTAGTAGTTGGGTGCATTCCCGAAGCACTTGGAGGCAGTGACGGTTAGACAGGATTCGTCTCTCCCGGTATTGGGGTTTGATATTGCGCTGTGTCTAGGAGAGCCATTACACAAGTAGTCCCTGGCCAGGGCAAGCGAGATATACTGGTAGGTTTCCAGTGTTATCTCAGGGTGTTCTGGGCTACACTCCGACACAACTTGTACTGCTATTAGGGGACTGACGTTTACCACCACCCTAGGCCCGCCATGCGATATTCTCAGACGAACGGACCGGACTGTACGGAGATTGTCACATACAGGCTCAGTAGGAGTTCGGATGGGTTTACCTCATCGGACTTCTTATCGACATCTACCTAAGGACCGTTACGTACAGCTAGTGCCGCTTACGGTCTGTGGTTAAACCCACTGCCAGCGTAGTGTCGAGTCTTTAGAGTCCCACACAGAGAGTTTCCCTGCACTGAGCGAAATGTGTAGAAGCCGTATGGTTTTACGGTAGGGCTACGATCACTTACGTGCACTTGTGTGCGTATGCTGTTCGGGCAGGCAATACTAGTGGGCTTTGGTTTAAGCCGGATCCTAGTATTGTACGGATGGATTTGTTTTGTCTTCTGTGCATTCCCATTCTACGGATTGCGGATGCAGGTGTGTATGCACAGTTTTGAGGAGCGAAGAAGGAGGAGGTGCCTCATTAGTGTTTTGACAGTTGATTCGGTCAAAACCATTTTGAGGCGGACTCTTTAGGGTTTTGGCAGTTCGTTCGGATTGCTTTGACCATTTGACCATACTTGACTTTGTTGACCGTTTGACCGAAGTTGACTTGGACCTTTAAGAGAGGTATAGAGTTTTCTTTTCTTTTCTTTTTCTTTAATTGATATGAAAATGGTCAAGTCAATTGTTGCCATCAAATTTATCATGAAAAGATTAGTAATCATGATGTTTGTGTATTATTGCAACCATGGTTCATTTTCTTTGGTTCATAATTCATTTCTTATTCTCTCTCTTGAAAAAAAAATGAGAAAGCTCCATGGTTGCTAGCTTCATCTTCCTCCTCTTGAAAATTTCTTTTGATCTCATGTGTTGAGAGAAAAAGGATTCTAGTTGACAAAAATATCCATCTATCTCTTCTACACAACCTAGGACATCAAGACTAGCGATCTTGTTGCCCTAGTTGCCTCGGCTCGAGGTGGAGCTCGGAGCACAACTCTCGGATGGATCGTCTTCGACTCAAGAAGGCCGCGGAGGTGATTAAGATCCGGATCGATCCTCGGAGCTTGGATGGACGAGCAGGACAGTGGAGAGAAGACTCGAAGGACCGGTATCGTGAGGTATAATCTATGGCATAGTAGATAGCACCTCAAGTAGTTTGCTAGTTTGTTGTTTAGCAAAGATCCTTCTTTAGTCCATGTTGCCTTTGCGCCAAAATTGTTTTTCGCCGTTTCCGCCTCCCCGTAAGAACCGGGGTGAGCAACATGGACTTACAGATATTGCTAGAATTGTATTAGCGTTAATCTTGTACGAAATATTGCGATAAGTTGCTTACTAGGTTTGGGGTTTTTCCGACGTGGGTTCGATTGGTCGTTGCGAGGTTATATCTATTGTATTCCTCGTAATTTTTTGTGTTGTGTTGCGTGATCTGGACGATCGGGGTCTAGACTTGGTGTTTTGTAGTTTAGTGACGCTAGTTAGGAATTTTGGCTGATGTCGTGCGCGATAGATGCGCTAAGTGCGCAGAGCAATTTTCAGGGCGTTATCCTTGCGTTTCGATGTCTCTTCGTCGATGCAGGATATTTAGCTTATGCGATGTGTTTGTGAAATTTTAGGTTCGCAAGCGACGACTTCGGGCGCTGCGAACAAGGGGAAGCAGGTGGTCGGTTTCTCATAGCTCGAGACCATCGGTGAGTAGATTTAACATCTATGGGGAAATCGCCCGTATGGCGTTATGCGTCGGGGAAGATATGATATGATAGCTACATGTTATTGCATATTAGTTGATTTCATATGAATTTCATTGCATAGTATTATCTGTTGTACCTTGACTTGTACCATTAAATATAACATATTACTGACAGTTCATGTTGCACGAGCACTAATTTGTATGCTACACCCACACCGTCAGTAATTGCCATGACACGCACAAACCACTTACATACATGATATGGTAGTGGATAGGGATAGTAGAGATAGTAACTCTTATTCTATTATGCATAGGAATTACTGTGGACATAAACATACGTGATATTGCATTGGGCAGGGATAGTAGAGATAGTGACCCTTATTCCATTTCACGTATATCTTACTACAGCTACTTGTACATCATGCATACATATTGACCTGTACACTCACATACTCGATTACAGCTACATGTACATCTTGCACACATACTGATATGTACACCCATATATTTTTGCTATAGTTGTATATACCTTAAGTGGTAATGTTTTGACATGTGATATTGAAACGTTGACTATTGTGCTTATGAAATACAGCATACATATTTGCTTACATGTAGATACTTAAACCTTGCTACAATTACATGTACACTTCATATGATACTGCACTTGTTTTTTGGAGGATTTTAGGAACCGGTGGGTATATTTTAAAGCTGGATTCATTTTAAAGAGCGGTTCTCCCTTTATATGCTCATATTGATGTTTTTTGTTGCGTATATCAGTTTTATATGGATTTTATGCATTGAGATATGGATTTCATGTGATTTATGGATTTGAGAACCGTGGGGGTATTTTCAAGAAACTATGTATTGTTTGAAAACACGGTTTTTCTTGATATGATATTTTTATGAGTCCACCATAAGATTTCTCGGTTCTGAGATTTGTGATATATACCCGATGCGAGGAGTGAGTAGGCCGTGTGTGGGTACATGGTGGGGCCCGATACGGTTCCCCTCGGCAAGATGTTCGTTGTACAGACGATGAGCCTGGAAGGTAGGCAAGTACCTACCGGTGATTGTATTTGGACTCGGCGGTTATCGTGGGGATACCGACCGGAGTGCTGTATGACATATCGTCAGGGCCATTCGTGGTGACAACGCCTTAATTATGAGGATTTACGTGTCGATGCTAGACACGGGTTTCATAATGTTTGGAGTGTCGGTGTTAGACACTCATGTTTTCCATGATTTCTACGTTTCGTCGGTGGACATACGGGGTTGATATCCTAACACTTATACACACACACACACACGGTATATGTTTTCATGATTTTTTGGGTGTCGATGTTTGACACTCAGGTTCCATGAGACTTACAGGATGTGAGGGCCGATCTAAGGATGCGGTGCCTGAGGATTTGGTATTTGATGTTTCAGTGAGGGACACTGGTGTTTTCCCATGCTGATGATTTTGCATGAGGTTTTATTATATCAGCCCACACACTCAGGATTATTTTGATATGCATTGCTTCATGTAGTTGTAGTACCCTGCTGATGTACCTTTACATGATTTTTGCATATCCATACTGCCATACTTATGCTATCAGATTACATGTGCTAGATTTATCGCTGTTCGTGCATACCTGCGATTACAGTATGATGTTATTTAGTATTCACGAGTTGGCAACTCACCCCCGTTGTGCCACAGTGTTTTGCAGGACTTACCCTCTGAGTAGTCGTGGCAGGGCGTCTTATCATCTCAACTTTTGCGGATACTGCTACGGTTGGCTGTGAGGCCTTTGCTTTTAGGTGGGTTTGTGGTTATCTGTTTGTATATTGTATATCTTTTTGTTGGATCTAGTATTCTCCATATACCACTTCTTTTATTTGACTTAGAGACGAGTTGTGAGGATTCGGTGTTGTATTATTATTTTGGTGACTTTGGGTGTCGTGCTCGTGGAAGCGGGTTTTGTTGAAAAGTTTAACTTCTTTATGCAGTTTTCTTTTATATTTCCTCGCTTCGGCGTCATATATATATTTGTGGTAGTTGTCTCCGCCGTTGGGCAAGACTTGCTCCCGTTTCGGATGCTTTATATATTATCTATGTTGTACCCGTTTTCGGGGCTTGTTTTTACAAAGGAGGTGCGGCCGAAATTTTTAAGAACGAAAACTAAACATAAAGATTATTTTACTTGAGAATTTCCAAATGTTTTAAACTATATTTTTCTCCGTTTTTCCAGTTTTTGGTGGTTTAGATTTCTGGGTTTCGGCTTACTTAAGTTGCGTACGCCTGTAGACGTTACGTAGTTTAAGTGCCGGTTACGGTCCAAAATTTTGGGTCGTGACACTATGAGCCGAAGCGGTATCCTCAGCAAAAGATGATAAGATAGATGAATAGCCTGTCTCGACTACTCTAGAGGATAACCTACAAAACACTGTGGCACAACGGGGGTGAGTTTGTTAGTGTATATGCCCTAGAGGCCATTACTGTATCATACTAGTTTGTATATTACTTAATGGATGCTTGGGATATTCACCTTGTATATACAATCTTGCTCAAAATAGTAGTATGCTACTTAGTTTGTTTCTACTTCAATGTGTACATGTGTTTATTTTTGTATATCGCCTATACACATTAGTAGAGCCCTTAGGATCTTTGCTTGATTACCAGCGATGTGATGGCCGTCACACTAGTGGGGCTGGGTAATCTATAAGCACATCCTTATGCAGGTCCCTGGTCGCAGGACTATCGAGACAGGGCATCGATACTCCGGAGTAGACCAGCGCATGCGCTTTTCATCCCAGTGTGGGAGACGGTCTGTCCCACAGCCGTCAGTACGTCGTACTTGAGATAGTATGCGGGTGCTCGTTAGGTTACGGGTACACTGGACAGGACTCGTCGGGAACTGACTAGTTGGTATTATACCTATCGTCAGTTATCAGTTCCCAGGTGACATGAGTACAGATTAGTCCGCTGACTTGACACTGTCACTCCGCCTCGAGTGTGTTCCCACTGTACTTTGATCACTACCCTACCACGGCTCAAAGGAGTCGTGCAAACAGGTAGTGGTTGGGTGCAGTCCCGAAGCACTTGGAGGCAGTGACGGTTAGACAGGATTCGTCTCTCCCGGTATTGGGGGTTGACATCGCGCTGTGTCTAGGAGAGCCATTACACGAGTAGTCCCTGGCCAGGGCAAACGAGATATACTGGTAGGTTTCCAGTGTTATCTCAGGGTGTTTTGGGCTTCGCTCCGGCACGACTTGTACCGCTATTGGGGGACTGACGTTTACCGCCCCCTAGGCCTGCCATGCGATGTATCAGACGAACAGACCGGACTGTACGGAGAATGTCACACTCAGGCTCAGTAGGAGTTCAGATGGGTTTCGCCTCGTCGGTCTTCTTGTCGGCATTACCTGGGGACCGTTACGCACAGCTAGTGCCGCTTGCGGTCTGTGGTTAAACCCACTGCCAGCGTAGTGTCGAGTCTTTAGAGTCCCACACAGAAAGCTTTTCGTCTTTTGGCAAAAGAGTAGAGGTCGCATGGTATTGCGACAGGTCGCATGGTTTTGCGACAGGGTTCGGTCACATCCGTGCACTTGTGCACGTACAGTGTCCGGACAGTTTACACTAGCGGGCTTTGGTTTAAGCCAGATCCTAGTGTACCTTATGGGATTGGATTTATCCAGTTTGCATTCGTGTTCCTCGGAACGCGGATGCGGGTGTGTATGCACAGTTGACAGGGAGGCAGAGGCAGCGGATTTTCATTAGGGTTGTTGACAGTTGACCGTTGACTATTTGACTTTATGCTCAACCCTAATTAGAATATGATATGTGATTAACTATTATATTAATTAAGTATTATGGTGATATGGTTGTTGACTTGTTGACTTTTGTTGACTTGTTGACTTTTGTTGACTTGTTGACCGGTTGACTAGGCTTGACTAGTTGACCATCATGATAACCATAGCCATCATTTCATGGCAAAGACTTTTGTTTACTTGCTCATTTGTGTAAAATGAGTGCATGAAATGATATGGTTGTGGTTGCTTCTAACCATCACATAAGACTTTTGTTAATATGATGAGTTATCATTGCTTTGGATTATGAGAGGGTGAGAGACAAAATACTTGCTCATTCTTTCTTGCTCATTCTCTCTCTTGTTCTTGAGCTCTCCTCTTGCTCTCACCCTCAACCTCTTGTTCCCTCTCTTGATCTATGGTTCTCTTGTCTCATGAGTTGAGAATCAAGAACCATAGATAAAATCCCATTCTAAATCTTCTCTACTCATTCTAGTTCACTAGGTTTAGCAAACCAAGTGAACTAGTTTCTTCAAAGAACGAAGAAGGAGCTAAAGGTTGGAGCTTTCAAGTGGATCTATCTTCGGCGTACGGAGACAACGAGAAGGAGCCATCGAACCACCATCGGAGCTTGAAGACGAAGGAGTTCAAGTTTAGGTATAACCATCTCCATCCGAGTAGCTAACTCTCTTTAGCTAAGTTTGCTAGTTTTAGTTTAGTCAAAGATCCCGACTTTGCTTAGTCCATGTTGCCCCTTGCGCTAAAAATTTGATGTTTATACCGTTTCCGCCTCCCCGTAAGAACCGGGGGTCGCAACATGGACTTACAGTGGTATCAGAGCCTAACTAAACTTAAACTAGCTTGGTAGTGAAGTGTAACGAAGTTCGTGTTGCGCCACGGCAGCGCCCCGGCCTCGTACTCGAGGCCAAAATGCGGAATCAAAAATTTTCCTTACTCGGAAACCGGCGCTACCGCTGTCAAAGAAAACCCGGATCGTTTACCATTAACCTAATGCTAGCAATCAAGAGATAGGGTGAGAAGTATACCGAGTGATCCGAGTCCTCCGGTCTTCTCTTCATCGTCCCGATCTCCCGCGAAAAGTCTTGTCTCCATATCGTCGCCTCCTCGCCGGAAAGGGCACCACATCGCCTGCGTCTTTTACGGGCTCCCGCCTCAATACCGAGGCAACTCGAGCATGAAGCCGGCAACTCGACATGCTCAAGATATGCTGTAGAATGTGTAGTGTAGTGTCTCACTTGGGTTTTGGTTGCCTTGATGGAGGAAATGAGATAAGAAAAATGGTGCTTGCATTTTTCTGGCATGAATGAGATCAAGAAGATGAAACTCTCAAGAATGAAGAACTCTCTCCTTCTTCTTCTCTCTTTCTTTTTCTTCTTCTTTCTTTTCTTATGAAAAAACTTATCAAGTAAATGAGAATGGTGGAGGAGGTAATATGAAGCAAGAAGGGAGGTGAGTGTAGGGTAAAGCAAGTGGTGACCACATCAAGACATAATCATCATCAAACTTACATCAAACTTCATCTCAAATCTAATCTTCATAAAGCAAGACAAGATGATAGAAAAGAATGGAATAAAAAGATGCTATCATAATAAATCATCTTACAAATAAAACCTCCACCAAATGTAATTTGCAAAACTGCAAATTACCCCCTCCATCAGAAAAGTCCGGCCGGGAAAGAACAAAGAAAAACCGGCCGGAACGGAATGCAAACTGGCAACTCCAGAAAACTGGTCCCGTAATAAATTACAGGAAAACCCCGATACTGTGCATACACGCCCGCATCTGTATTCCGACCGGATACAAATGCAATGAGACAAAATCTACACTATACTAAACTAGGACCGGCTTAAACCAAAACCGGCTAGTAAAATCCGTTCGATCCTGATCCGTGCAATACCGCACGTATCAGATCGAACCCTGCCATATAACTATACGGCTACTAGTACAAAACTGTCCGATCCTGATCCGTGCAATACCGCACGTATCTGATCGGACCCTGCCATATCTCCATTCGGCCTCTACAGCGTTTCGCCCGAAAGCTTGAGTAACTGTAAGTGTGGTGGACTCTAAAGACTCGTCAATAGTATGGCTGTGGATTTAACCACTGGCACGTCAGAGGTATAAGCCAATACGTGACGGGCCACCAGCTATTGACCAAAAGGGACGTCGATGAGGAAGCTCACCCCGACACCCAACTGAGCCTGTCAGTGACAATATCCGTACAGTCCGGTCCGTTCGTCTATGAGCATCGCATGTCGGGCCTAGGGGGTTGGTAAAAGTCAGACCCCCAAAAGCGGTACAAGTCGTGTCGGAGTGTAGCCCAGAACGCCCTGAGATACTACTGGAATACCTACCAGTAAATCTCCTGCCTCGGCCGAGGGCTTTGCGTAATGGCTCTCCTAGACACAGCGCGACTTCACCCCCAATACCGGGAGAGACGAACCCCTGAAGATCCGCTCACTGCCTCCATGTGGCTCGGGACTGTACCCAACTAAAACCTGTTTGCACGACTCCTTTGAGCCGTGGTAGGGTAGTAATCAAAGCACAGTGGGAACTCACACGAGACAAATGACGATCTCAGGTCGATGAACTAACCTGTACACATGTCACCAGGGAACTGCTATCTGACATCTGGTATAAGACCAACTAGCAGGTTCCCGGCGAGTCCTGTCCGGTGTACTCATAACCCAATGAGCACCTGTATACATCTTAGGTGAACCAACTGACACCAGTGGCTTGTGAGACCGGCCACCGCCCCTCGTCGGGGTCTCGACTGTATACACTAGTCTACTCAGGAGAATCGATGCCCTGTCTCGAAACTCCTACGACTAGGGACCTTTTAAGGATGTGCTTGTAGACTACCAGCTCCCACGTATATGATCGCCATCATACTGCTGGCAGTCAAGCAAGAATCCTAGGGGCTCTATCAACGTGCAATAGTGACATGTCAGGTCACCTAAAGCAGTACACGATGATAAAGGTAAACAAGATAGCATACTATCATCTCGAGTAAGACTGTCCTACCGGGATAGGTCCTCTCTCAATCATTGCAATCACATGCCGGTGATCCAATAATTGACACTGAGGGCACTATCTCCAACAATCTCCCACTTGCACTCAAGGCTAATTATTGCGATGCCGCATACTCACAGCCCGTGTGATACCGAACACCCAACTCCTCTACTAGTCAGTCTCACAAAGCTCGTTTGCGAAACTATAGCGTTCGAGGAATAGCCTCAGTGAGTGGATCCGCTGTGATGTTTCTTTCTACGTCTCTCTATATCTCAAGTTCGCGGAGAAAGCCATCTCCCGAAATGAGCAATACCTGTCTTAGAATGTCTGGATGTCTGATGGGACCTAGCTCATAAATGAACTCCAAATCCAAACTTCTTAGACTGTATCGTCAACTGAACTTAATCAGTATCCTGCGCCATGCCACCCTCAGTATTGCCTTGGACCACCTGTCCAAAATACTGCCCCTCGTCAGAAGGAAAACTATAACTCTGACAACCTCCTTGTCGTCCATGTCACTTTGGAAGCCTGGAATGATAACTGTCTCCCAAATGAGGCTGTCGTTATCATATCCCTAGAACATTTACTTATGTTCTAAGACTGCTTCCGACTGTTTCTCCAGGATTGGATCAATATCAACTTGTTGCATCTAGTGCAAGAACAACATCTGGTGTGGTACTTGACATCTCATGATTGACTCAATTGCCTAAGCAAGTGATCTGCCAATCATGAGTATCCCTCTCCCCTTTAGTCTGTAAGACACCTTTAGAGAGGGTGACTCCATCAACTGCAGGTACACTACCGTGTCAGGAGTCGTCCATTCTAAATACTCATAGAATGCTGTCAAGGCACCCAGATTGGGAAACCACCCAAATCTAGATCTAAAACCATAGATCTAGTAACCAGTATGTCTGATATAATATCCAAGTCCCTTGTGGAGAAACCACTGTGTGACGACCAAAGTATAACCGATCGTAGTATAGGAATATCACTTCCTACTACCTTCTCAACAGATCCATCCCCTATTCTGATGACGTCAAACCTATGACTGTCACATCAGAAATAGATGATCTATCTCCGCTACATCTGCTTTAGTCTATAAATAAGCCTGATGTCCACCAATGCTTCCGCTGCTCCCACTGACTACGACAACCCTCTGGGAGAGTCATATAGACATGCACTTCTAAAGCCAGTTTAGAACGACGCTATACTCATCCTCCCACCGGGTCTCGCAGCCTGGAACAACAACAATGGCAAGTGTGGGTAAACAAGAACTTCCCTGTCACCGTCCTTGAGGCTACCGGAGTACCTCCCGGGTGCCTGAAGTTACCCACCGTATCTGCGGTGTGGCCAATGGAATGTCAAATCAGATTGAATCTTTAGGTTCCTTATTAAATCTTCAGTAATCGTTCGCGGTTCTGGAATTACTTCCAGTTCTACCATACTCCCACTGCTGTTTTTGAAAAAATCCATTTTTAATAAAACTGTGGCGAGTCTAGAACAATATTTCTATTGATCTGCCAGATGGTAGAAAGTCAACCCTCGTCATAGCCTGGGTCAACCCACAAACAGCCATTACAGAAACGTGCCTTGAGTTATCCGGAGTCTGGTTTTAAGCATAAGCCGGACAACTCCCCGTACCTTAACATCGTTAAGATATGAACTGTTCTATATCCAATATAGAACCAGGGGCACTGATTTAATTGAACCAGATTCAAATCATGCAGCTGTCTCCAGTGCATGTCAACTAAATGGAAGGAGGTCGATCAGCGTTACTCAACTTAGGAATGCTTCCAATTATGAGTAACCTGAAAGAGAAGCAATCTGTCTTCATCATTACTATCAACTGAATACCATACACAAGTATCTACATCTTCGATCTCTTTGAAGAATCCCGATACTTGCTACACCTGGTTCTCTACTCTATTCAAATACCTATAACTCCTCAAAACTTAGACCCTGTGTTTCTACGAAACACATGTCTAAGAACTAGAAAAGTTAAAAGTAAACAGAATATAGTATGAGGACCAACCCCTCTGTCCTAATGGACACTGGACAACATACAATACTCTGTATAAGTCCGCTGAGTCTAACAACTCTTTCACTGTGCGTCGTAGGTTGAAAACTGTACTTATGGTTAAGAAGAATTACACCGCTGTTCAATGCTCCTTACCTAACCATCCACTGATATAGGTAAATGTCATCGACATAATATCAAAAGGTATATCTCACTCTATGAAAATAGACGTAGAGATATCAATTTGAAATTGGTGCACAACAGCGGATATTCAAAACCAAATATTTGCCGACCGGCAAACAGCCCAGATGATCTCCTCAAATATCACCGATTACAACGAATCCTGATATAATGAGGATGATCACCCAATTCCCAATAACATACTCCCACTCATCATCTGTAAAACCATACAGATGTGAGAATCAAACCTGGTAAATACATACCCTGGAGCAAGTGTCTAATCGGGAAATCAGTTTTCTTTTAACGGTACACAGTTGAAACTGAAACATTAAAATGTTTCGTCGGGGTATCCTGGTATTCCTAGTAATGCCTCTTCCATTATCCAGATTCATAACTGTAACCTTGTAATTCTTTGCCATCTGTCCAAATCCCTTTATATGTCTTTAGTCAATACCGTCTGCACACCCCTTTAGGCCAAATGGTTTTCTTCCTTCCCTACCGTTCGGCACCAGCCTATGGTTTGGAAGAAGACTATCTAAAAAGCATAAAGGGTGTACTGTCCTTATCCTAGGAGCACTCGCATCGCGAGAGAAGGTGAAGATAAAAGACACCTGAATGTACTTTATTCCTATTTCTCCTGAACCAGAATCCATCCCCGAACTGGAACAAGTTCCTTTCGAGTTCGTATATAACCATACGATGGAGTATCCAATAAACTGTGGATCTTCGTAGTGACACGGAGTGTCCTGGAGAAATACAAAGGTGATTTAGGATTGGCGAAGAAATACTTGGTTTGGTCGTGAATATCAGTCGCAATTTACTTTGCCCTCCTACTAATCCCTAGCTTTGTCTTAACTTAATACCTTCTGCACACCATCGTTATGCTAATTGGTTTTCTTCATTCCTTACCGGTCGGCACCAGCCTAAGGTTTGGAAGAAGACTATCCAATTTGCGTAATAGGTGTGCTATCTCCTAAACCAAGGAGTACTCGCAATGAGAGAAGGTGAAAAGAAAAGACAACTGAATAATCCCATTCGTTTTCTCCAGAACCATAAACCATCCTCGAAGTCCTTCGAGTTCGTATCTAACCATACGATGGTTTTGTCCAATGGAAGTGGACGTTCGCAGTAATACGGGGTGTCCTGGAGAAAAGGGTAAAAGTAGGAGTGGCAATGAGGTCTGCAACTCTGACAATCCAAAAGCCAGTATTAAGAAGGTTCGGTCAACTTGGTCACTGAGTTATAGTCTTAGGGTCGGGTCAAAGGTCGCTGCCAAAGAGAGAGAGAAAAGAAACACTCAGCGTGCACTCTAACCTAGATCAGAATGGTTATCACTTAGTCTAATCTGGAAACCTCCCACTGTACCTCAAATTCTCCTCCAAACCTGAAAGAAGAACTAGTCGGGGTCACCCGAGGAGTAAACTAACTCATCAGTGGGAATCGGGATCCAACTCTCATCGCATGATAACGTGACGGAATCCACTCACGTCACCACACTCCAGAAGGTATGCGCATGCCTGGCAAGTTTCAGTTCTTTTGAAACTCCCGATGTGATTTTTACCCCTAGGACCCAAGTGACCTTGACTGAGCCAACATATCAAAGGATCCTAGTCAAGTTCAACCCGTCATTATCTTGATTGCATTAGACCCACCCGCACGAGTCCTTGACTGAGCCAAAATGACCGTACGACTGTCCTAACCAATCACATATCCATGCAACAGAAAGACACTACATAGCTACCGAACACTACGCCTCGGCTAAGCACGACATACGCAGCACGAATACTAAGTAATACCAATCTGAAATGACGGAGGGCTACGACTGGTTTTTGGCGAAAAACCTTTAACGTAATGAACTTGATATCGTTGAAGGAACTGGATAACCTTTTAGAAAATATAGTGACGAAAACCTTTACTAAAGAGGTCACTCCCGGTGAAGGGATCTCGGCTCTTTCCCCGTAGAATGAGGTGCAGGATATTCCAAATGAATACCACGATGCAAAGCAAAAGTAACCGGCTATAGTGAAGTTAATGCCCTGACGCAAACTTCTGTCCAAGGGGTCACTCCCGGTGAAGGGATCTCGGCCCTTGCCTCGTCGACTGAGGAGCAGGATATTCCAAATGAATACCACGATGCAAAACAAAAGTGAACGTCCTTGCAATAACAGCTTTTCGAAAAGTGTTCCAACAACATCAGAATAGGTTTGTTTAACTTGTATTGATCCGAATCAACGTAGTCCCATCAAATGATCACACCACAAAGAACGAAAATATACTGACGTACGTATATGCCATCCGCATTCGCCACTGGGTCCCGTCATCACTCGTTAGGTTAGCTGACTAACGGCAGAGCGGGGACTGGACTAGCGCGGATGTAAAGCATATACAACATCTACTAATATATATACCAATATATAGTATTTCGCTCAAGGCGTGAATAAAATGCAACATCACAGAAATGTACAGCATCACAGAACAATACAGATATCTGGAAGCCCCGGGTTTCACAGAGCCCCTGCTGAAACCCGACGTTCCCCTGGTCGTGTGGATAGCCTGTGCAATGAAAACCTAGACCCCTACGGGCGCGGCAAGTCACCCGCCAAAACCTGAAGCGAGGCAGCCCCCTTCAGCACCGTGAATGGACCACCCAGCACTTCACGGAATCCGGTAACTTGGGCACCCTTCCTGGGTCAACCTGTACCCCCTACGAGTGCGGCAAATAGCCCGCCAATTCCAGACTGAAGCCCCCTCCGTCCCAAAGCCATGAGATGCGGGCCCGTTGCCCTCTAGAACCCGGCTATCCGTGCACCCCTCCGCGGGGTAATCCTAGTACAGAAAGTAAAATATACATACACCGGGTACATCGACCGCAACCAGGTCGTGCCCCAAAAGAATATTACAAACGGCAGTGACGGCAGTCCACATGTCGGACGCTCGCCCCGCAATATCAAATGTACATAATACAACAAAACTGTACTAGCATTGCATCCAGGCTATCCCCCACGACCGATCCACAACATCACAGCATAAACATAGAACATCAACGTGAAAATCACGTTCGCAAATCCGTCTAACCGGGCTATAGCAGTTAGACCGGATTTACCGATCGAGTGACATTCACGGTCGCAGATATAATGTAAATACTGTGAAAAATGTGTTTAAAATTTTCCGATTGACCAAAAATTAACAAGTGGGCCCCCAATCAAAACTGTAGCACTCACAGAAAACCTGGGCCCAATCTTAATATTCCAAAACCCCTAATATAAGCCTATAAGCCCACTGCAAAAAAACTAAGCACACGAACCCACACTACTGCGGCGGAAGCGCGGCCAAAAGGGGGTTTTGGCCGCCCTTCCGCGGTCGTACGGACGAGTCGTGTCACCAAATTTTTGCAGTGTTCTTATAACTCCCTGCACATCATTCTGAGACCACCTGAAAAATTTTTAGACTCCAAACAATTTCGACAGAAACTGATGTGCTAGAAAAATACGGTTTTTGGAAATTTCGGTCGATCGGAGACGCAAACACATCAAACGAAGCTAGGTAAGGTTAATGGCGTGGCTCTGATACCATGTTGCGCCACGGCAGCGCCCCGGCCTCGTACTCGAGGCCAAAATGCGGAATCAAAAATTTTCCTTACTCGGAAACCGGCGCTACCGCGGACAAAGAAAACCCGGATCGTTTACCATTAACCTAATGCTAGCAATCAAGAGATAGGGTGAGAAGTATACCGAGTGATCCGAGTCCTCCGGTCTTCTCTTCATCGTCCCGATCTCCCGCGGAAAGTCTTGTCTCCATATCGTCGCCTCCTCGCCGGAAAGGGCACCACATCGCCTGCGTCTTTTACGGGCTCCCGCCTCAATACCGAGGCAACTCGAGCATGAAGCCGGCAACTCGACATGCTCAAGATATGCTGTAGAATGTGTAGTGTAGTGTCTCACTTGGGTTTTGGTTGCCTTGATGGAGGAAATGAGATAAGAAAAATGGTGCTTGCATTTTTCTGGCATGAATGAGATCAAGAATATGAAACTCTCAAGAATGAAGAACTCTCTCCTTCTTCTTCTCTCTTTCTTTTTCTTCTTCTTTCTTTTCATATGATAAAACTTATCAAGTAATGAGAATGGTGGAGGAGGTAATATGAAGCAAGAAGGGAGGTGAGTGTAGGGTAAAGCAAGTGGTGACCACATCAAGACATAATCATCATCAAACTTACATCAAACTTCATCTCAAATCTAATCTTCATAAAGCAAGACAAGATGATAGAAAAGAATGGAATAAAAAGATGCTATCATAATAAATCATCTTACAAATAAAACCTCCACCAAATGTAATTTGCAAAACTGCAAATTACCCCCTCCATCAGAAAAGTCCGGCCGGGAAAGAACAAAGAAAAACCGGCCGTAACGGAATGCAAACTGGCAACTCCAGAAAACTGGTCCCGTAATAAATTACAGGAAAACCCCGATACTGTGCATACACACCCGCATCTGTATTCCGACCGGATACAAATGCAATGAGACAAAATTTACACTGTAGTAAACTAGGACCGGCATAAACCAAAACCGGCTAGTAAAATCCGTTCGATCCTGATCCGTGCAATACCGCACGTATCAGATCGAACCCTGCCATATAACTATACGGCTACTAGTACAAAACTGTCCGATCCTGATCCGTGCAATACCGCACGTATCTGATCGGACCCTGCCATATCTCCATACGGCCTCTACAGCGTTTCGCCCGAAAGGTTGAGTAACTGTAAGTGTGGTGGACTCTAAAGACTCGTCAATACTATGGCTGTGGATTTAACCACTGGCACGTCAGAGGTATAAGCCAATACGTGACGGGCCACCAGCTATTGACCAAAAAGGACGTCGATGAGGAAGCTCACCCCGACACCCAACTGAGCCTGTCAGTGACAATATCCGTACAGTCCGGTCCGTTCGTCTATGAGCATCGCATGTCGGGCCTAGGGGGTTGGTAAAAGTCAGACCCCCAAAAGCGGTACAAGTCGTGTCGGAGTGTAGCCCAGAACGCCCTGAGATACTACTGGAATACCTACCAGTAAATCTCCTGCCTCGGCCGAGGGCTTTGCGTAATGGCTCTCCTAGACACAGCGCGACCTCACCCCCAATACCGGGAGAGACGAACCCCTGAAGATCCGCACACTGCCTCCATGTGGCTCGGGACTGTACCCAACTAAAACCTGTTTGCACGACTCCTTTGAGCCGTGGTAGGGTAGTAATCAAAGCACAGTGGGAACTCACACGAGACAAATGACGATCTCAGGTCGATGAACTAACCTGTACACATGTCACCAGGGAACTGCTATCTGACATCTGGTATAAGTCCAACTAGCAGGTTCCCGGCGAGTCCTGTCCGGTGTACTCATAACCCAATGAGCACCTGTATACATCTTAGGTGAACCAACTGACACCAGTGGCTTGTGAGACCGGCCACCGCCCCTCGTCGGGGTCTCGACTGTATACACTAGTCTACTCAGGAGAATCGATGCCCTGTCTCGAAACTCCTACGACTAGGGACCTTTTAAGGATGTGCTTGTAGACTACCAGCTCCCACGTATATGATCGCCATCATACTGCTGGCAGTCAAGCAAGAATCCTAGGGGCTCTATCAACGTGCAATAGCGACCTGTCAGGTCACCTAAAGCAGTACACGATGATAAAGGTAAACCAGATAGCATACTATCATCTCGAGTAAGACTGTCCTACCGGGATAGGTCCTCTCTCAATCATTGCAATCACATGCCGGTGATCCAATAATTGACACTGAGGGCACTATCTCCAACAGTTCGGAACCGGAAAAATCCAAAAACCAAACTTTTACAAAACCTGAGTTTCTGTTGAAATTTTTTTGGCTCAAAATGAAAAAATTTATATACCTAAATTCGGCTCAGGGTTTTGTGTGAACACCCAAGAAAAACGTTGCCCTAATTCGTTCAAACCGCCGCGCTTCCGCCGCACTAGGTAGGCATGTGCCGCGGAAGCGCCGCAGTTTGTCGTCTTCTCTGCATCGTTTTTCGTGCAGTGTGTGTCTGTGTTGGTTTTGGGATTTTTGAAATATATTATATGTGCCCAGATTTTCCAGAAAAGAAATTTCCTTTTGGGGTCCTATAATTCCGTATTTTTTTCCGAACTTCACTGCACTTTGACTATGATGGTTATATCTGTGATATTTGCATGTATTGAACGTCGGCTAATCGCTATAAGTCGATTGGTCGGGGTTATACATGATCTGTGTTTGATGCTGGAATGTGTATATAAATATGTTGGATTGTCGCGGGTGAATAGCCGGGGGTTGTGAGACGAGAGTTTTCTTTTCTTGCAATTCATGTAAATTTGTAAATTGATGTAATAATTATTTGTATGGCCGCACAACCGGGTCGGGGTTGTAGCCGTCATTGTATAATTTCTTTTTACTATTTTTGCTCCTAGGATAGACCCATGGAGGGGTGCACAAACTACCGGGTATGCCGAAGTGTCGAGTGGCCTACTCATGGAGATGAGGGAGGTTGCTACGCTTCGGGTACTTGGCGGGTAGTTTGCCGCACCCGTAGGGGTCTTGGGTGGGGTATTGGCTATTCACCGCGACCGTGTAATCTGTTTTTGTTACAGGCTCGTACAAATTACAGATTCCTAGTATATCCAATGTATTTATCTGTGATCTGAAATGTTTTATCATTGCAGTATATCTATATATGATATTATTTAGGCGTTGCTTATGTTTTACAGACGCGCTAGCCCAGCCCCCGCTCTGTCGTTAGTTAAGTAACCTAACGGGTAATGACGGGGCCCCGTGGCGAATACGAAAGGCATATGCGTACGTCATATTTTGGTTGTTTTCTGCAATGGTAGGATTAATTGATGGGACGCATTAAAAGAACTAATGCAAGAATATCACGCATTAAAAGAACTAATGCAAGCAAAACATGCATTAAAAGAACTAATGCAAGAAAATAAACCAAGTATAAGTCGTTGGAACACTTTCGAAAACCCACTCGGTTCTTGTCAAAAACAAACTTTTAAAGTGCGGAGTTTGAGCCACTCCATTTAAAAGCTATCTCGTTCCATCGACTAAATCAAGTTCACTACGTTCACGGTTTCGCCAAAACCATTCGTAGCCCTCCGTCGTTTCATATGAATATTCAACGGTATTCAAGCTGTGTTTGTTGGCCTTAGTCAAGGCACAGTGATTGGTAGCTGGTGGACATTCATATGTTGCATAGATAGATGCGTTGGTTTGGGACAGTCGTATTACTTTGTTGGCCTTAGTCAAGGGTATATACGGATGGATTCAAATTAACCTGGACAACGACGGGTAGAATTTGACATGTGACTTATGATTTGTTGGCCTTAGTCAAGGTCATAAGAGCATGGGGAAAAAATCCACATCGGGAGTTTCAAAAGTACTGAAACTTGCTAGATTTGCATACTATTTGGAGTGTGATATTCTGGTAGGATTCCTTCAGTTTCGTCACGCGATGATATTTGGATCCCGATCCTACTGTGAGTATATGCTACTCCTCGGGAAATTTCTCACTTAACGATCAATGCTATAAACCTAGTAGGTGCCTAGAAAGGTGTTAGCGGGGCTACGCCCTCAGGGAAAAGAGGTTCTTTAATTAAGGAACTTCGCGAAAGCGTTGGAAAACCTCCCTCGAAGTACCGACACCGGCCTGGCTGAACGGTTAAGCAAGTATTGTACGGTGGGATTGATCCTGACTAATTCTTCCTTTATGGTTTGAGGAGGGATTCGAGAAACAGTGGGAGCCATCCTGTTTAGACAAACTAAAAACCACTCTAAACTTGCAAGAGCATCATGCTGAGTGTTTCTTCTTCTCTCTCTTAATTGCAGCGACCCTGTGACCACGCCTAGGTTACATCTAGATAAAAATATGACTGAACCTGACTGTTATGACTGGCAAAGGTCTGTCCAGATGTCCATTGCCCATGACAAGCTGGGACACCTCTTAACTAATCAAAACCCTGCTGTCTCAGGTCCAGTTTCCCCTGTCACGGATGTTCACATCCGCAGGACATCGGAAAAGGATTGTGCGAAAGCCAAGTGCCTCGTGTTAGCCTCAGTTGATGGTACAAACCAGAGGCAGCACGAGAAGATGGACTCAGTTTCTATCTTCCTCCATAACAAAGTTTTATATGGAAAGCAATCTCGTATCGCAAGATATAAGACCTCGAACGAATTGCTTCAAGCGAGGTTGGCAGTCGGGTCATCTGTAAGGGGCAACGTCCTTATAGAGACCAGCTATATTGAGCTCACGGACCTGGAGACCACGTTGGCGAATGGGTCAAGTACTGACCTAATTCAACAGTCCCTGCCCTCTGCTTATACCCTGAAAGAAACCAGGGAAGAAAAAGGAAAAACAAGGGCAAAAGTTTCAGGACTGGATATAGTAAAAGAGGGACGTTCCTATTGTAACGGGAATGAACTATGGCAGAAAGATTGCAGGGCTTGTAAAGCCAGTAGCCAGAATTCGAAGCATGTTGTGGCTTCGGCTTCGAGTGTGTTTGTAATTGAGAACTGTTTGTCAGTTAACCCTACTTCCTGGGTATTGGATACCGGATCAGGATCTCATATCTGTAATTCGTTACAGGGTCTGAGAAACCGTAGGGTTATCAGGAAAGGTGATATGACTCTCAGGGTTGCTAACGGAATGAGCATGGATGCTGTATCCGTAGGGGAATATCAACTAGGACTGACAACTGGGCAGATATTGATTCTGCGTGACTGTTTGTATGTACCAGGTGCGACTTGCAATATCATATCTGTATCCTTACTTTCTAAGGAAGGATATGATTTTGCTTTTGTAAGCGATGTAGTAAACATCCACCTAAATCAAGCACTGATTGGGTCAGGTACATTAAATAATGGTATATACGTATTGAATCAAGCTCAGATATTCAGTGTCCAGAACACACTTAAAAGAAAGTCTCCAGAATTAAATCAGGCTTTCTTATGGCATTGTAGACTGGGTCACATCAATGAGACACGGTTGACTAAGTTACATAAAGAAGGATACTTGGATCCGTTCGAGTACCAGTCTTATGCCACTTGTGAATCTTGTCTCATGGGAAAGATGACAAAGACTCCGTTCACTGGACACGGAGTAAGAGCGAGCGAGCTCTTGGGACTTATACACAGTGACGTGTGTGGTCCAATGTCTACACATGCGCGAAGCGGTTATTCATACTTCATTACTTTCACAGATGATTTCTCTAGGTTTGGACATGTCTTCTTAATGAAGCACAAATCCGAGGCCTTTGAGAAATTTCGAGAATATAAGAATGAAGTAGAAAAACAAACAGGCAAAAGTATCAAGATCCTAAGATCGGATCGAGGTGGTGAATACTTAAGTGCCGAGTTTCTGGACTACTTAAAAGAGAATGGAATTCTCTCTCAGCGTACTCCTCCATACACACCACAACACAACGGTGTATCGGAAAGAAGGAATCGAACCCTATTAGATATGGTTCGTTCCATGATGAGTAAGGCTGAGTTACCGCGATCTTTCTGGGGTTATGCACTGGAAACAGCTGCACATCTCTTGAACCAAGTTCCTACTAAGACAGTGCCTACCACACCATACCAGATGTGGAGTGGGAAGAGACCCTGTCTTAAATCCTTTAAGACATGGGGATGTCCGGCTTTTGTAAAAAAGCAGCATGCGGACAAGCTCGAGGCACGCTCAGTACAGTGCAAGTTTGTGGGATACCCAAAGAACTCCAAGGGGTATCTTTTCTATTACGCAGAGGAGCAAAAAGTCCTTGTTTCTCGTCATGCCCGCTTCTTGGAAACTGAGTTTTTAGAAAATCAGATAAGTGGGAGCGCAATAGAACTGGAAGAAATTCCAGAACCACAAGCTATTACTGAAACCTTAGTAGAACCAGAAGGTTCAGGGGAACCGGACATTCCTACGCCGCTCCGCAGGAGTAGTAGGCAGTCTCATCCGCCCGAGAGATACTACGGTTTTCTCATAGACGGGGATAGAGAGGATTGCATCATAGATTATGATGAGCCTACTAGCTTCTAGCAAGCCATTCAGAGCGGTGACTCGGTAAAATGGCTGGATGCAATGCGGACCGAGATGGAGTCCATGTACACCAACAAAGTTTGAACTTTGGACTTTGCTCCAGAAGGGGTAAAACCCTTAGGCTGCAAATGGATCTTCAGAAAGAAGATTGGTGTAGATGGGCAGGTTGAAACCTATAAAGCTAGGCTCGTTGCAAAGGGTTTTCGTCAAAGACCTGGTTTGGACTATGACGAGACTTTTTCTCCGGTAGCCATGCTTAAATCCATTCGGATCCTTCTTGCCATTGCTGCCTTCCACGATTATGAGATCTGGCAGATGGACGTTAAGACGGCTTTCCTAAATGGAAATTTAGAAGAGTGCGTCTATATGGATCAGCCAGAGGGTTTCAATCAGAGTGGGAGCAGCGGTAAAGTATGCAAGTTGCTCAAGTCCATCTATGGACTTAAGCAGGCATCGCGGAGTTGGAACATCTGCTTTGATGATACTGTCAAAGAATTCGACTTTGTCAAAAACCCAGATGAACCATGCATTTACAGTAAGATTGTAGGGAGAAATGTGGTATTCCTCGTCTTGTACGTCGATGACATTCTCCTAATAGGAAATGATATTCCTATGCTACAGTCAGTCAAAGGATTCTTGTCACAAAGGTTCTCCATGAAGGACCTGGGCGATGCCAACTACATTCTGGGGATCCAGATCTATCGTGATAGATCTAAGAGGATGTTGGGACTTTCACAGTCAAGGTACATCGACACCATACTGAAACGATTCAGTATGGAGGATTCCAAGCGCGGTAATCTACCGGCTTGTCACGGAATCACCCTCTCCAAAGAGATGTCTCCCAAGACTGATTTGGAAAGGGCTCGCATGTCATCAATACCCTACGCATCTGTGGTAGGCTCTATTATGTATGCGATGTTATGTACCAGACCAGATGTAGCATACGCATTGAGCGTTGTAAGCCGGTATCAGTCGGACCCAGGGGAGAAACACTGGATAGCAGTAAAGAACATTCTCAAGTACCTGAGAAGGACTAAGGAGATGTTCTTGGTGTATGGCGGAAAAGACCTCCAGATTGAGGCCTTTGCTGACTCCAGCTTCCAGAGTGACAAGGATGACTCCAAGTCCATGTCGGGTTATGTCTTTACCCTCAATGGAGGGGCGGTTTGCTGGAAGAGTTCCAAGCAGGAAACCGTTGCTGACTCAACCATGGAAGCGGAGTACATTGCTGCTTGCGATGCCGCAAAGGAAGCTGTCTGGATGAAGAAGTTCCTCACGGAACTTCAGGTGGTTCCTACCAGTGTTGATCCAATACCGCTGTATTGTGACAACAACGGCGCTATAGCTTTAGCGAAGGAACCAAGGTCCCATCAGAAGTCCAGGCACATTTTGAGGCGGTTCCACCTGATCAGGGAGATCATTGATCGCCAGGAGATCGAGGTAAAGAGAGTAAAATCAGAAGATAACACTGGAGATCCATTCACCAAGGCCTTGCCCCAGACTCAGTTCGAGCGGCTGATCGAGATGATAGGTCTTCGATACGCCAGTACATGGCCTTAGTGCAAGTGGGAGATTGTTAGTGTATATACCCTAGAGGCCATTACTGTATCATACTAGTTTGTATATTACTTAATGGATGCTTGGGATATTCACCTTGTATATATAATCTTGCTCAAAATAGTAGTATGCTACTTGGTTTGTTTCTACTTCAATGTGTACATGTGTTTATTTTTGTATATCGCCTATACACATTAGTAGAGCCCTTAGGATCTTTACTTGATTACCAGCGATGTGATGGCCGTCACACTAGTGGGGCTGGGTAATCTATAAGCACATCCTTATGCAGGTCCCTGGTCGCAGGACTATCGAGACAGGGCATCGATACTCCGGAGTAGACCAGCGCATGCGCTTCTCATCCCAGTGTGGGAGACGGTCTGTCCCACAGCCGTCAGTACGTCGTACTTGAGATAGTATGCGGGTGCTCGTTAGGTTACGGGTACACTGGACAGGACTCGTCGGGAACTGACTAGTTGGTATTATACCTATCGTCAGTTATCAGTTCCCAGGTGACATGAGTACAGCTTAGTCCGCTGACTTGACACTGTCACTCCGCCTCGAGTGTGTTCCCACTGTACTTTGATCACTACCCTACCACGGCTCAAAGGAGTCGTGCAAACAGGTAGTGGTTGGGTGCAGTCCCGAAGCACTTGGAGGCAGTGACGGTTAGACAGGATTCGTCTCTCCCAGTATTGGGGGTTGACATCGCGTTGTGTCTAGGAGAGCCATTACACGAGTAGTCCCTGGCCAGGGCAAACGAGATATACTGGTAGGTTTCCAGTGTTATCTCAGGGTGTTTTGGGCTTCGCTCCGGCACGACTTGTACCGCTATTGGGGGACTGACGTTTACCGCCCCCAAGGCCCGCCATGCGATGTATCAGACGAACAGACCGGACTGTACGGAGAATGTCACACTCAGGCTCAGTAGGAGTTCAGATGGGTTTCGCCTCGTCGGTCTTCTTGTCGGCATTACCTGGGGACCGTTACGCACAGCTAGTGCCGCTTGCGGTCTGTGGTTAAACCCACTGCCAGCGTAGTGTCGAGTCTTTAGAGTCCCACACATAAAGCTTTTCGCCTTTAGGCAAAAGAGTAGAGGTCGCATGGTATTGCGACAGGTCGCATGGTTTTGCGACAGGGTTCGGTCACATCCGTGCACTTGTGCACGTACAGTGTCCGGACAGTTTACACTAGCGGGCTTTGGTTTAAGCCAGATCCTAGTGTACCTTATGGGATTGGATTTATCCAGTTTGCATTCGTGTTCCTCGGAACGTGGATGCTGGTGTGTATGCACAGTTGACAGGGAGGCAGAGGCAGCGGATTCTCATTAGGGTTGTTGACAGTTGACCGTTGACTATTTGACTTTATGCTCAACCCTAATGAGAATATGATATGTGATTAACTATTATATTAATTAAGTATTATGGTGATATGGTTGTTGACTTGTTGACTTTTGTTGACTTGTTGACTTTGTTGACTTGTTGACTTTTGTTGACTTGTTGACCAGTTGACTAGGCTTGACTAGTTGACCATCATGATAACCATAGCCATCATTTCATGGCAAAGACTTTTGTTTACTTGCTCATTTGTGTAAAATGAGTGCATGAAATGATATGGTTGTGGTTGCTTCTAACCATCACATAAGACTTTTGTTAATATGATGAGTTATCATTGCTTTGGATTATGAGAGGGTGAGAGACAAAATACTTGCTCATTCTTTCTTGCTCATTCTCTCTCTTGTTCTTGAGCTCTCCTCTTGCTCTCACCCTCAACCTCTTGTTCCCTCTCTTGATCTATGGTTCTCTTGTCTCATGAGTTGAGAATCAAGAACCATAGATAAAATCCCATTCTAAATCTTCTCTACTCATTCTAGTTCACTAGGTTTAGCAAACCAAGTGAACTAGTTTCTTCAAAGAACGAAGAAGGAGCTAAAGGTTGGAGCTTTCAAGTGGATCTATCTTCGGCATACGGAGACAACGAGAAGGAGCCATCGAACCACCATCGGAGCTTGAAGACGAAGGAGTTCAAGTTTAGGTATAACCATCTCCATCCGAGTAGCTAACTCTCTTTAGCTAAGTTTGCTAGTTTTAGTTTAGTCAAAGATCCCGACTTTGCTTAGTCCATGTTGCCCCTTGCACTAAAAATTTGATGTTTATACCGTTTCCGCCTCCCCGTAAGAACCGGGGGTCACAACGTGGACTTACAGAGTTGCCAACTCGTGAATAGTAAATAGCATATGCAGGTAATCGCAAGTATGCACGTACAGCACAAATCTAACATATGCAAGCTAATAGCAATAAAAGGACATATGTATGCAATAGTTATGAAAGGTACACTAGCAGGTACAACTAATATATGAAGCAATAATATGACAATCTGTATGCAGCAGTCATGTAAGATACTATATCAGGTACAACTAATACATGAACAATAAAAGCAATAAGTATCCAACAATCATGTAAGGTACTATATCAGGTACAACTAATACATGAAGCAATGATATGACAATGTATATGTGCAACAGTCATGAAAGGTACTCTAGTAGGAACAACTAATACATGAAGCAATGTATTTAAAATAAGAGTATGTAATTGCAACAGTCATGGAAGGTACTCTATCAGGTACTACTAATACATGAAGCAGTGCATAAACAATAACTGTGGAGTATGGGATGAAACATGTCATTTCTACGGAATCCTGACATCGTGGTAGGACCAAAATCCATCAAGTCAATACAAATCCCAATTTCCTCAAATCAGCCCCTAAATTGGCTGTCATGTCATGTAAGTCTCACAAATCCTGAATGTACAATATCAAGTAAATCTTATATATCCTGAATGTACAAATTCAAGTAAATCTCATATATCCTGTATCCAATATCAAGTGAATCTCATATATCCTAAATCTAATATCAAGCGAATCTCATATATCCTGAATCCAATATCAAGTGAATCTCATATATCTTAAGTATATTTGCATGAATAATTATGATGATGTATATGAATTGATATGTATACATATATATTAGCGTCCCATTCCACTAATATATATATATATATATATATATAACGGCGTCCCATTCCACTGTTATATATACTTAGGAGTAAAAATATCATGAAAACCAATGTGTCAAGTATCTATACAAAAATACCGATCTATCAGGTGCTGTCACCACGACTGGCCCCTGATAGGTACGTAGCATACCCTATTCCGAAAACCCGAGTGCACAGCTTCGACCCTCGTGTTTCGACGTATCCATACGTACATGACCCCGGCCTGTATCCCCACGATACCCGTCGAGTCAAAGGTAATGGCACCGGTAGGTATGGTTCCCCTGTCAGGCCTCATCGGCATGTTACATCAAAATCCCTTTCTTGCCCCGGGGTAACTCCGGGCCCCACCATGTACCCTCATACGGAACCCGACTCCTCCTCGCATGGGGTATATATATCAGAACCGATAAAACTCAAGGTGGATGCTGAAATATCATATCAAGAGAACCCGTGTTTTTCAAATAATGCATAAACTCATAAAACTACCACGGTTCTCAAATCCAGAAAACATCATAAAAAATCCATATCTCAATGCGAAAATCCAAGAATATAATATATGCAACAGAAAACTGTAATGTAAGCATATAAAGGAAAAGCCGCTATTTAACTGCAACAAGTTAAAATATATATCATGCGGTTCCTAATTTCTCCAAGTCTATATAACATCAAGTTATGGTAAACATGTAGCTATAACCAGATATATTTGTAAACATAAAGGTATAGAAAAGTATAAGTATCTACCTATCAGTTATGAAGTAATATACCCTCCAGGTATAAGTGAAGTATGTATGCAAGGTATACTTGTAGCTATGTCATTATGTGTGAAATATACCTATCACTAATGGTACAATACCCTATAGGTATACAGGCAACTAGCATATAAGCATGTAAAGGCATATGTGTAAGCATGTAGGTATATAGGTATGCTATATGACATATGCGATAAGGAATATGAATCAATGTCCTTAACCAAACAATATCATATCTATATATGTGTTGTGCGTGTCATGGCAATTATTGACGGTGTGTGTGACATACAATCAGTGCTCGTGCAACATGAGCCGTCAATAATAGTGCAGTGTCCTACGGGTACAAGTCCAAGCACAACTAGTAACTAAGCAATAAGGTGTATACGCAACTCTATATATGAAATAGAATATGCGAAAATATTATAACATCTCTAGCCCAGACGCATAACGCCATGCGGGCGATTCCCCTGTAGATGTTAAATCTACTCACCAACGCTCCTGGCCACGTAAAGCCTACCACATGTTTCCCCTTCTTCATAGCGTCCGAAGTCCCTACCTGCGAACCAAAAACATTAAAAGAATAAAACAAGTGTATATTTGCAATAGACTCAAAACACGTACAAACTACACTGACCAACGCGACAACACAAATGTACTCTCAAGTGTTCGTAATGTAGCTAACGTGCATGGCGACACTACGAAACCAACTCAAGAACAACAGAATACAGAACACGAACCGTATCGGATAACGTAATGCGTGAAACGAAACACAAGATATACGCAAAGTGATCCCAGATTTTGCTATACTAACAATCTGTAAAAGTTGCAAGTACCATGAGACCACAAACAACCCCAGAGACCCTCATACAAAAACCCTAACACTATCTCCCACTGCGAACTCAAATCTGCGACCACCACGGTCGGCATAAGATCTCTGTCTGCACTAGGCTGTTCTCATCCTGACCTGAACCAACTGGATCATCTCCGAAGTCTCAAGACTAGTTGGGGTCCAAATATCCTACTCACACAGAGTCAGAAAAACAGACTGGCAATCGACACGACCTAACAAACAAAAGCTAAATGTTGCCAATTGGAGTGCCTCCTGATAACAGCTATCGAAGGAGAACCCTAACAATGGCAAGTGACGATCCCAACTGCCAACAACAATTAGTACGTATGCACAAGCATATCCTCCAGAGTCTGTATAGCCCGCTCTCACGAACCCTCATCCCGCGGATGGAAAAGAGGAGCTAAAGCTCAACCAATACCTAAGGCTTCCTGAAGCTTCTTCCTAAGACGGCAAGCGAAAATGGTGCCTCTATTGGATATAATGCATGAAGGAACTCCGCGCAAACGCACAAACTTAATAAAGAACAACTGAGCAAACTGAGCATAACCGGACAACCAACATGCAAATGGAGTCACACCCTGACTAAACCTGGGTAGACGCCACAACGAATATTCATGGAGATCTGCTCCCAATCCCACTCCGGAACGGTTAAAGGTTGCAACTCTCCAGCCGGTCTCAGATGCTCAACCCAAGCTCACAACAAAACAGACACCTCAAAACGAAATTTGAAACTTCACTCTTCATCCCTGCCCACCCGTAACTATCTCGCAGGTCACGTCACCTATTGGTGGAACTTGAATGAACACAGAAAGCTGACTGATGTGCCTGCTCTAGGATTTCGCATCTCTACCCAATAGCAGCAGGTACACAAACGAGTCCCTAAACGTAGCACATCCTGATCACAAATCAAGGACTCCGAATCTTTAGCCAGCCGAGTATGCTCAAGAATCTCTGACAAACGAGCATCGGCGGGCAGTGCCACGCGAAAACGATTAAGGAAAAATGCACGGGCTCGGACATGAGCAAGCTTCCCCCTCAGTAGAGACGAACTTAAGTTGTACTCAACGATCGCACAAGAACTGTAATTCTGCAAAAGACTGTCTCAACAATCAAAAACCCGCTGCAGGAAGATGTACATTAAGCTCTGGTGGTCTGTGAAAATCTGACACGACTCTCCGAACAAGTAGTGTCTCCAAATCTCCAACGCACGACTACCGCGGCCATGTCCACATCATGAGTGGGATATCCTGCTCGTACTTCCTCTAGCTGTCGGGAAGCGAAAGCGTAACTCTATAATGCCACATCAACATAAAATTGAGCCCCACTCGCGAAACATCATAGTTAACAACAAAGTCGCCCAAACCAGGAAACAAAGAAAGAAATGGTGTAGTTGTCAACCGAGTCTTCAACTGCCGAAAACTCTGCACGCATGCCTCAATCTAGGAAAAAGGAACCTCCGTTCCGGTCAGTTCAGTCAACGGTGCAGCGATAAACTAGTAATATTGCACGAAACGGCGTTAAAAACCTGCTAAGCACAAAAATCTGCAGACCTCTGTCGCGTACACAAGTCTGGGCCAAAGCTGTATGGCCTCGATCTTCCTCGGGACCATACGAAAACCGTCTCCCGTAACTACAAGACCTAGGAGTCAACATATTCAAGCCTGAAGGAACACTCCGAGAATTTAGGAAACCGCTGGTGCTCTCCCAATGTCTGCAAAGAAAATCCACAAGTGCTGCTCCTGTTCCTCACGACTCTTGGAAAAGACCAGAATGTCATCAATGACACAACAATAAACTGGTCGAGGAACGGCCTGAAGAAATCTGGTTCATCATATCCACGAATGCTGCTAGGGCATTGGTGAGTCCAATGACACCACCAAAACACATAAAGCCTCTAGCACGCACAAAAGCAGACTTCGGAATGACATCACTCCGAACCCGCAACAATGATGACCTAATCCCAAACAACTTAGAAAAATGTCTCGCACTCTAGAGCTGATCAAGAAATCGTCAATGCGATGTAAAGGATACCTTTCCACACCGTAAGCCGGTTCAATTGACCATAAATCAATACACAACCTCAACTGCCGTCCTTTTCCTGACGAACAGAATAGGAGCTCCCAAAAGCGAAACACTCAGACGCACAAGACCCCCCACAAGCAACTTTGCAGCCGATCCTTAAGCTCCCTAAGCTTCGCCGGCTCATCTGGAACAACGTTGGAAAAATCTCGCACGAAAGGAACCCAGTCCAAAAAACCAACTGTGGCTCCGGTATCACAAATGAACGCCAAGAATTCTCGGCATCCTCTCCTCAAAAGTCGACTAGCGAAAAAGGCTGAATTAAAGCTGTGACGGCGGCACCACTGTCCCCCTACACAACAAGAACTGACTCGCCGGGAAAACAAAACCTGACTATTTTATCGCGGCAGTCCACAGAAGCCTAGCACGTAGCTAACCAATCCGTGCCCAGGAGAACGTCAAATCCAACATCTCTAGAAAGATCACAACGACGGACGAATCTCTATCTCCTATGCGATTAGCACAAGACCGAAACACGTGTTGCGCAAGAAAAGAATCGCTGCCAGAAAATTAATGCAACAAACGACTGATCTAACTAACACGACTCTCGGCTCAACCACGGCACAAAGTGTGTAAAACAAACAAGTACATCAAAAGAACATACGAATTAAGAATACCTGAAAACTCTGCATTGGACGCCCGTGCGTCCCGATGAGTAGAAGCAAACTCTCGTGTCTACCCCCTACCCGCAACTGACTGAACTCCTCCTCTGCCAACCTATCCCCTCTGAACGAATCCTCCGCGACCATGACCTTTCCAAATACGAGTCTGACGCGGTGCTAAGGAACAATCCCTGATGAGGTGATGAAGGTTTCCGCACCCGAAACATCCATGCGATGACTGCTGACCCTCCTGGGGATGAGAGATGAACGACTGTCCTAGTCCTAAGCCTCTGCTACTCCCGCGACGGTCACGAAATTTGTCTCGACGATTACGCCTCTGTCTCTGGGCTGGTACACCTGTACGAGTCCTCCACTGTTCCGGAACTCCCAAAGTCTCTGGAAGACGTGCCTCGTCAACTGGGGCTGCATCCACTGGTGCTATGTAGGTGACGGAATGCTGTGTACTGATTGCAAGGAATAACTGGGTAACTGGGGTGACAACCTCCTGTCGCTGCGCTCGAATCGCCTCAACCAATGAACTCATCGTCTGGCGCAAATCCTGCATCTTTGCCATAAGCCTATCGATACGATTTGCCGAAGGCGGATCCATCTGCTCCTGTGCAACGAGCGTGCCATCCTGGTAAGTCCTCGTCCCACCCGAGTCAACTCTGACCTCGGCCCTCGCTGCATCACTCTGAGTCCCCATAGTCATCGGCGGCAAGGGCTATAAATGGAAATATGATTCGATATGAACACGGAAATCGAATCACAAGGACATATATCATTAAGAAAGGAATTTCAAGCAAATAGTACTTAGGTCGCTTTAGCCGGAGTACCGCGTCGTGAGTATGCCGTGGACATACACACATTACGTTACTCTGCTTAACTTACCTACTCCATCATACCTAGGTCATCCTACACTCCGAAAGGTAAAACCTAGCGTTCTAATACCAACTTTGTCACGACCCGAAATTGGCACGTGACAGCCCTTAAACTACGCAACGTCTAAAGGCATAACACAATTTAAGTAAGTCGAAAACCCAAAGAAGTAAGAAATAAGAACAATTTTTAAAACCTTTGAAATCTCAAACCAAATTCTTTAAAAGTCCAACTTTATTTCCTTAAAATTTTGGCAGCACCCCCTTTGTAAGAGCCAGGCCCAAAAATGGGTAGAACATAAATATAAGTAAAGCAACTCCAAACGGGAGCAAAAACACGCCCAAAGGCGGGAAACAAACACCACAACAGATATACGACACCGCAGCGAAGAAATAAAAGACGATATAAATAAAACTGCATAAAAGACATCCAAGTCACCAAAATAATATACAATATCGTCCTCACATCAAGTCTCTAAGTCATACAAGATAATGGTAGGTGGAGAGTACAGGATACAACGAATATACAATGAACAAAACGGATAACCACAAAACCCACCTAAGCAAAACTGCAAACTATGAGCCGAAGCGGTATCCGCAGCAAAAGATGATAAGATAGATGAATAGCCTTCCTCGACTACTCTGGGGGATAACCTACAAAACATTGTGGCACAACGGGGGTGAGTTGCCAACTCGTTAATAGTAAATAACATATGCAGGTAATCGCAAGTATGCACATACAGCGTGAATAAAAAATATGCAAGCTAATAGCAAAAAAAGGTCATATGTATGCAATAGTCATGAAAGGTACACTATCAGGTACAACTAATATATGAAGCAATAATATGACAATCTGTATTTAACAGTCATGTATGGTACTATATCAGGTACAACTAATACATGAACAATAAATGCAATAAGTATGCAACAATCATGTAAGTACTATATCAGGTACAACTAATACATGAAGCAATGATATGACAATGTATATATGCAGCAGTCATGAAATGTACTTTAGCAGGTACCACTAATACATGAAGCAATGCATATAAAATAAGAGTATGTAAAAGCAACAGTCATAGAAGGTACTCTATCAGGTACTACTAATACATGAAACAGTGCATAAACAATAAATGTGCAGTATGGGATGAAACATGTCATTTCCACGGAATCCTGACATCGTGGTAGGACCAAAATCCATAAAGTCAATCCAAATCCCAATTTCCTAAAATTAGCCCCCAAATTGGCTCTCATATCATGTAAGTCTCACAAATCCTGAATCTACAGTATCAAGTAAATCTCATATATCTTGAATGTACAAAATCAAGTAAATCTCATATGTCCTGAATGTGCAAAATCAAGTAAATCTCATATATCATGTATCCAATATCAAGTGAATCTCATATATCCTAAATCTAATATCAAGCGAATCTCATATATTCTGAATCCAATATCAAGTGAATCTCATATATCTTAAGTATATTTGCATGAATAATTATGATGATGTATATGAATTGATATGTATACATATATATCAACGTCCCATTCCACTAATATATATATATATATATGCATATATAACAGCGTCCCAATCCACTGTTATATATACTTAGGAGTAAAAATATCATGAAAACCAATGTGTCAAGTATCGACACAAAAATACTAATCTATCAGGTACTATCACCACGACTGGCCCCTGATAGGTACGTAGCATACGCTATTCCGAAAACCCGAGTGCCCAGCTTCGACCCTCGTCTTTCGATGTATCCATACGTACATGACCCCGGCATGTATCCCTACGATACCCATCGAGTCAAAGGTAATGTCACCGGTAGGTATGGTTCCCCTGTCAGGCCTCATCAGCATGTTACATCAAAATCCCTTTCTTGCTCCGGGTACCTCCGGGCCCCACTATGTACCCTCATACGGTCCCCGACTCCTCCTCGCATGGGGTATATATATCAGAACCGATAAAACTCATGGTGGATGCTGAAATATCATATCAAGATAAACCGGGTTTTTCAAATAATGCATAGATTCATGAAACTACCTCGGTCCTCAAATCCAGAAACATAATGAAAAATCCATATCTCAATGTGAAAATCAATGAATATAATATATGCAACAGAAAACTGTAATGTAAGCATATAAAGGAGAAGCCGCTATTTAACTGCAACAACTTAAAATATATATCATGCGGTTCCTAATTTCTCCAAGTCTATATAATATCAAGTAAAGGTAAACATGTAGCTATAACCAGATATATGTGTAAACATAAAAGTATATCAAAGTATAAGTATCTACCTATAAGTAATGATGTAATATACCCTCCAGGTATAAGTGAAGTATGTATGCAAGGTATACATGTAGCTATGTCATTATGTGTGAAATATACCTATCACTAATGGTACAATACCCTACAGATATACAGGTAACTAGCATATAAGCATGTAAAGGCATATGTGTAAGCATGTAGGTATATAGGTATGCTATATGTCATATGCGATAAGGAATATGAATCAATGTCTCAATGTCTCTAACCAAACAATATCATATCTATATATATGTTGTGCGTGTTATGGCAATTATTGACGGTGTGTATGACATACAATCAGTGCTCGTGCAACATGAGCCGTCAATAATAGTGCAGTGTCCTAAGGTTACAAGTCCAAGCACAACTAGTAACTAAGTAATAAGGTGTATAAGCAACTCTATATATGAAATAGAATATGCGAAAATATTATAGCATCTTTAGCCCAGACGGATAAGGCCATGGGGATGATTCCCCTGTAGATGTTAAATCTACTCACCAACGCTCCTAGCTACGTGAAGCCTACCAGCTGTTTCCCCTTCTTCGCTGCGTAAGAAGTCCCCGCCTGCGAACCTAAAACATTAAAACAATAAAACAAGTGTATATTAGCAATAGACCCGAAACACGTACAAACTAGACTGACCAACGCGACAACACAAACGTACTCTCAAGTGTTCGTATTGTAGCTAACGTGCATAGCGACACTACGAAACCAACTCAAGAGCAACAGAACACAGAACATGAACCTTATCGGATAACGTAACGCGTGAAACGAAACACAAGAAATACGCAAAGTGGTCCCAGATTTTGCTATACTAACAATCTGTAAAAGTTGCAAATACCATGAGACCACAAACAACCCAAGAGACCCCTACACAAATACCCAAACCCTAACTCCCTAGTCTGGCCGCAATTTCTGGCCAGAAGCAATAAAATTGCGGCCTGGTCAAAAGGAAATGCGTTCATACTTTGATTGTAGGTTCTAGGTCACTACACTAGGTTACTGTGATGGGAGCTTTTGAAACAAATACCGGGTTTGATAGCAGATTATCCGAGACCCCAAAACAACACTAAAAATGTTAGTTATATGTATGCCCTAGAGGCCATTATTGTACATACGATGTATATTGTAGTCGATGCTTGGACATATATAGGGAGGACTTTCTTGCTCGACATGATAGTACGCTATCTGGTTGTTCTTTATCTTAACATGTACTCTAATTGTTTCTATGTTACATGATGATAAAGTCCTTAGGATGAGTACTCGACTACCAGGACTATGATGTGGATCATACTAGTGAGGACAGTGTAGTCACCAAGTACATCCTTCAAATGTTCTTAGTCGTGGGAGTACCGAGACAGGGAATCGATACTCCAGAGTAGACTAGCGTATGCGCTTCTTGACCCATATGATGGGCGATGGATGATCTCATATCCATTGGTGTTTGACGTCAGAGAAGGTATACGGGTGCTCAGTGGAGACTGTGTACACTGGACGAACTCGCCGAGAACTCCCGGATGGTATTATACCTCATGTCAGATGGCAGTTCTCTGGTGACACTGGTATAGACTAGTTTGTAGACCCGAGATCGTCATAGAGTCTTGTGTGATTCCCACTGTGCTTTGATTTCCATCATACCACATCCAAGAGGGCGTGCAAAAAGGTGGCTTTTGGGTACAGTCCCGAATCACATGGAGGCAATGAGCGATAGGAGGGGATTCGTCTCCCCCGGTATAGGGAGTTGATGTTGCGCTGTGTTCGATTGGCTATAACTAGAAATTCCTGGCCATGGTTGCTGAGATTTACTGGTAAGTGTTAGCAGTAGTTTCTCGAACCGTTATAGACCTTATATCGACACGACTTATCAAGCTACTAGGGTCTAACGTTTACCACCCCTAGGCGAGATATGCGACATAACAGACGAAGACGCCGGACTGTACGGGAGTGTTGCTGACTGGATTCACAGGAGAATGTACAGGCTTGCTTGTTGATCTTCTGAGTGCTCAATACCTGGGTGGTTGTTACGTTTAGCTGACCGCATGCAGCTTGTGGGTGTTTGATATGATCATCACCTACTGCCGGCGTATTGACGATTCTTTCGAGTCCTACACAGAGGTTTCTTGGCTCAGGAAAAACGGAGTAGGGGCACATATGTGATATGTGCGTGACCGAGAACAATACGTGTATGTGATACCGTATTAGATTCTCACGATATGAGATATCGGCCGGGTATATGTGATATAGCCGGGTCATTGGGTCAAGTGTTGATTCGATGAACTGATACAGATTATATTAGTCGGTTATTTGTGAAATAGACGGATTATCGGATCAAGTGTTGATTCGATAATTTAATGTATAATTATATATTTGATATATTAAATTACATTAACTGATATAAGCTCACTAAAAATTTCTTTTTCTCACTCGGGTAATACATTGATATATATGTGATATATGTTAATGGTATTATTTTATTTTGTTATAATAAATATTGTATATAT
The DNA here is from genome assembly GCA_030015575.1 of Agapanthus africanus. NCBI lineage: Eukaryota > Viridiplantae > Streptophyta > Magnoliopsida > Asparagales > Amaryllidaceae > Agapanthus > Agapanthus africanus. Next base: position 289,136,087 of record CM057349.1, read on the forward strand.
GATATATAATATTGTAACATGTTATAGTTATAAATGCAAAATTTTTTGTGAAGTTTAATTGTGGTTAGGGTTTGGATTAGGGTTAAGCAAGCATGAAGCTTTCAAGAAGCTTCATGAAGCTTTGACTTTGATTTTGGATATTTTGTGTAGATTTTTGATTAACTCTACTCAACCCTTCACCATAGTTAACTCTCTACAAGGGTTAAGACTTCATTCTTAACCCATGGTTGCATTTCTAAGCTCACCATGGTTTTCATTATTCATCACAAAATAAAATGATCTTCTTCTTCTTTCTTCTTCTTTCATGGAAAAGCTTACTAGCTTTTTCATTAGTGATGAAAATGAGTGAGTTAATGAAAATAAATGAGAGCTAAAATCCTACTTCATCATCCTAATCTATCCTAGCCATTTAGATTAGGGTGTTCACTTAATTTAGTGAGTGAGAGCTTGTGTTAAAGAAACTTCAAGGTAGATCATCTTTGTTATCGAAGATCGGAAGTAAGCTTGCATCATTCTCTTCGTGGAGCCTCTCTAGAGTCTGGATTCTTGATGATCACAGCGAAGGGACCTCAACACGGAGCTTATAAAGTGAAGGACCGGACGACAAATGTTGCAATCCCAAACTCTTAGATGTTAAAGTGTTTATCATGCTTTGTTTCACCTAATCTCTAGTCTAAGATCTTGGTTTAGGATTGTTCGGCATGGCTAAATTTTAAATCGGGCATGGTTGATACCTTATAGACCCTTGTGCGTGTGCCTAGTAACCCTGCAGTGGTATCAGAGAAAAGCAAGAGCTTTAGGCGAAGTCTAGACGAAATTTAAAGTCCGATCGAACTCCGTATACCCTTCTCTGGAAATTTTTCAAAAATGTTGATTTTTTCATTTTAAAAATACTCAAAAAAATCAGCAGGGTATTTTAGGAATTACTGTGCAAAACGAGACACTAATCCCACTAAAGCGCCACGGAACCGCGGCCGTACCGTAGCTTGCACGGCGGTTCCGCGGCTGTATAGAGGAATTAGGGTTTACTGTTTGCACAGTAACATCCGTAGGTACTTCCTGATGTTTCTGGGAATTTTTAATATTACTCAAGTGTTGAGTTTTCTGGGTTGTATTGGGTGCTCATTGATTCGATCGGAAAGTATAACTTCGTTTAGTTTGTCCGGGTAATTTTAAGAACGTGTTAAAATGTTCGAACGGATATCAATAACTCACTTTTTCCCCTGCCGGAAAATTTCCAAGTGTTGGATTTTTCAGTAGTTTAAGAACGTTCTAAGTCGTGCAAGTAACGCGGTGGACCTTCTAGAAGAACACAAACCATAACTCGATTATGTGACCGTCTTGAACTGCCTCTAAACCTTAGGGTTTGGGGCAGTACGGCGTTACCACATGTGAGGCGTTGGCTTGACCCTTCTACGGCTGGACCATTGGTACTGTGGCATGTGATGGATGTTTTAAAACTAATTTCAAGTGTTGAGAACTATTTCGGAAATCTTGGGTGTTTGTTTATTCGATCGGAAAGTTTAACATTGTCTATTTATCTGGAATGTGATACAATATTTGGAATCCACATGTAGTTATGAGATAACTAATTTGAATGTTATAAATCTAGCAGTCCAGTCTCAGATGATCGGTTGCCACAGAATTTTGATGTGATCAAAAGTCCGTCGCAATCACGTAGCGTACGCGGATACTCGCCAGGTAAACTTAATAGACAGCCAAGCCCCATAGCCCCGACCAAGTGACTGTAGGAGAACCCCGTCGCCAAAAGCATCCGTTCGGGTGCTCGCGGCAGCGGTGTTCCACTTTAGTGCACTTCATCGACGGCATCCGGCGGTGCGGCCGTCTACTAAAGTTTGCGACGAGCATTCGATCAGGAAATCGGGAATCTTGTTGAATTGCCCGACTTGATATTGAAAAGAGTTTTCGATAATGAGACTAAAATGCGGGGTTTATAATTGTTAGGCATGCGATGTCTAAGGAATTCATTTGGTTAGGCATGCGATGTCTAAAGAGGTTGCGGATTCCAACTGTTGTAGTTTTACACTTTCTTTTCTGTGACCGTAAGCGTAGTATGTTGTGTATCGCCGGCTTCGTTGCTATACATCAACGACAATCGGGATACGCATACTTGCTTACGTTGATGATATAAGATGTTATGTGTTGCTGTGATATGTTATATTGGATCGTCGTGTTCTGAATAGACGGGGGTTTTATGTGAGATGAGAGTTTTTCTTTTTTATTCATGTAAAATTCATTTGTATGTAATATTCTTTTATTGGGGCACTTCCGGGCTGAGGATGATGTCACCATTGTATATTATTTACTTTTCCGCATTATGTAGACCCAAGGTGGGGAGCATAAGTAACTGGGCTCTAGGGTCCAGTGGGAGACCATCTCGAGGAGTCGAGACCGGGTCTCCTAACCCTAGAATTGACAGTGTTACTTGCCGCTCTCATAGGGTTCTAGGGATGTGGGTTTGGCTATTCATCGCGACCGTGGAATCCGTATTTTATACAAGCTCGTATTAAAACACGGACGTCCTAGTATATCCAATATTTCATATATGCTCTTCTGCTGCAATGTTCTGTGATGAGATCATATTACTCCTGAGACGAATGTTTATATTATATATATGAGATATATGTTATATTGCAGATTTCGTTTCAAATGTGATGCTTGTGAAGCATAATAAAATGGGACTTCATTAATGAGATTAATGAAAATAAAAGAAACCTAAAGATGTTGTAGAAACTTGTTTAAAAACTGGTAGCTCTAGTTCTTGCTTTGCATAGCGGTGTTCCTTGTAGAACATCCAGCAACTTATTTGATAAGGAAAGAGCAGAGATCTCTTCACCGGGAGTGACCTCTTTAGCGAAACTAGCAGATGCTACAAACTCGGTTTGTCTTTTGATTGTTTCTATAGTTTTTGCTTTGCATAGTGATATTTGTGAAATATCCTGCACCTTATTCGATAAGGAAAGAGCCGACGATCCCTTCACCGGGAGTGACCTCTTTAGCAAAACCAGAAAAGGCCTCAAAAACATTCCATTAAAAATCACTCGATTCTACAATGATATCAAGTTCATTATGCAAAGGGTTTTCTTAAAAACCCGTCGTAGCCCTCCGTCATTTCAGATAAAGACCGTTTAGTATACGTGATATGTTTGTTGGCCTGCATCAAGGAGTAGTGTGAGGTAACTAACTAGTACTTATCTGTAGCATACGATGCGATTGGATTAGGGTAGTCGTGCTACTTTGTTAGCCTGCGTCAAGGGTCGTGCGGGTGGGTTTAATTCAATCAGGAAATGTACGGGTTGAACTTGACTAGCGGACTATGGTTTGTTGGCCTGTGTCATGGTCATAGGACGCTAGGGGTAAAATATTATTGCGAATTTCAAGAGTTGAAATTTGCAATGAGATTGCATACCTTCTATGAGATAGTTGGATCCCGATACCCGCTGCGAGTAAGAGTTACTCCTGAGAAAGTTTTACACATTACAATTAGCCGATCAAGTAGGTGTCTAGAAAGGTGTTAACGGGGTTACGCCCCTGGGAAAACGAGGTTTATTTTAATTAAGTCCGTGCGAAAGCACGGGGAACCTCCCGCAAAGTACCAGCACTGGCCTGGCTGAAAGATTGGCGAACTTGTAGGGTGTAATTATTCCCGGCTAGTCTTTCCTTTTAGGGTTTGAAGGAAGATTTGACTAAAACGGTGGGAGACATCCTGATTAGATAAATTCATAATCAATCTAATCTTGTAAAAGCGCACGCTGAGTGTTTTCTTCTATCTCTCTCCTGATTGCGACTATGTCACGCCTTAATCAAGATAATAATACGGATGTATTGACCGAACCCGATTGTTATACTGCGCTAGGGAACGTTGGTCCCGCTCCAACTTATAATTGTTATAAGACAGAGTAGGAAATAGGGGATTACCAGAATTCCCGTGCCGCCCAAACGAAGAAAGTACATGCTGATGCACCTTCTTCGGGTATGTTCATTACCGAGAACTGTTTCCCAGTATCCTTTACGTCCTGGGTATGAGATACCGGATCATGATCCCGCAAATGTAATTTGTTACATGGGCTACAGACAGGTAGAAAACTGAGAACGGGTGATAAGTTTCATGAGATAGAAACGGTGCAAGTGTCGCAGCCAAGTCTGTTGGTAGTTATCACCCTATATTACCAGAATAGATTGATTCTGAATGAATGTTATTAGATACTGAACCTGATATACAACATCATATCAGTCTCTTTATTAGTAAAGAAGGATATAATTTGTATTGTTGGATAATGTTTTGAACATTTCCTATATCAAGAGTTGATCGGTTCAGGCACGTTATCGAAAAGCATAGAAGTTCTAAATCAAACCACAGTTCTTCGCGTACAGAACACACACAAGAGGAAGAGTTCAGAAATGAACGGATCCTTCTTGAGGCATTATAGACTAGGTCATATCAATGCGACCCGACTAGCTGAAGTTACATAAAGATGCATATTTAAATTAGTTTAGATTTACAACTATGTAAAACTTGCCAGTCATGTCACAAAGATAAGATGAGCACAGCTCCGTTTATTGGAAATAGAGAAAGAGTTAGTGAACTCTTGGGATTGATACATGATGATGTATGAAGGTCCCCTGTCTACATATACCAGGACCGGTTCTTTGTACCTCATTACATTCACTGATTATCTCTCAAGATCCGAACATATGTTCCTGTTGAAAAAGAGGTCTGGAACTTTTGAGAAATTCAATGAATATAAGTTAGAAGTAGAAAACCAAAAACGGGTATAAGTATTATGTCCTTTGATGAGATCAAGGAGGAGAATACTAGAGCACGGTATTTCTGGACTATTCTAAAGGAGAATTAGATTCTCTCTCAGCACTACTCCTCCGTATACACCATAGCACGATGGTATATCGGGGCGGAGCAATAGCACCCTTTGTGATATGGTGTGCTCTATGATGAGTACTACTGAGTTTCCTATTTCCTTTTGGGAGTTATGCACTTGAGAAGTTGCATACCTATTGAATAGGGTTCCAATCAAATCAGTTGCCTACCACTTCATATATGATATGGAATGGGAAGAGCCCATATCTTAAGTTTGTTAAGATTTGGGGTTGTCCAGCCTATGTCTAAAAGCATAATCCGGATAAGCTCGAGGCAAAGTCAGATCTGTAGAAGTTTGTTGGATATCCCAAGCATTCGTAAGGGAATATCTTCTACCAAACTGAGGAACAAAAAATGTTTTGTTTCTCAGCATGCCACCTTTGTGAAAAGGAATTTCTTATGAAGAAATTAGTGGTCATGAGGTAGAACTGGAAAGAGTTTCAGCTATACAAACTGCAGCTGATGATTTGGTAGAACCAAAGGATTCAAAAGATTCTAACGAACCTCAGCCTCTCCGCCGATCTAGTAGGGTTCCTCACCCACCTGAGAGATACATCGGTATTCTCTATGACAGTGGGAGCGAGGATTGCATCATGAGATGATGACCTAACTAGTTTCGAGCAGGCCATCAGGAGTGGGACTCTATAAGAATGGCTGGATGCTTAGCGATCTGAGATGGAATCCTTATACACCAACAAAGTATAGACTTTGGTTTGTTTATTTGAAGGGTTAAATCCCCATCAGGAGCAAGTATATCTTGAGAAGATTACTTGGTGTACATGGAAATGTTAAGACTTTCAAAGCTATGCTTAAGTCGATCCAGATCCTACTTGCCACGGCTACATACCATGACTACGATATCTGGTGGTTGGGTGTCATGACTGCTTTTCTAAATGATAATTTGGGAGAGAGCGTCTATAAGTACACAGCCAGAGGGTTTCGTAGACTGTGGGAGCAGCGGAAACGTGAGCAAGATGTTTTATGTGATAAATCAGGCATCGCGGAGTTGGAACGTCTGTTTTGATGTGGTAGTGAAAGAGTTTGAGTTCATCAAAATGGTAGATGAACCTTGTATATACAAAAAGGTAGTAGGGAGTATGGTGGTGATCCTCGTAGAGTATGTGGATGACATACTCTTGATAGGAAAGGAGTTTCCTATGCTACGCTCGGTCAATCTCCGCTTATCACAAGGATTCTCCATATAGGATCAAAGTGATACCTCCTAAATCCTGGGTTTTTGATCTATGAGATAGATCTAATTGGATGTTAGGATACTCACTAGTTGTAGTGAGATGGTATCGATCGATCCGGGGGAGAATCACTGTAAAGGTTCCACGGTGATAAGGACGACTGAATGTCAGTCGCAGGCGTTGTCTTTACCCTTAGTGGAGGGATGGTATGTTAGAAGAGTTCCAAGCTAGATACCGTAACTTACTAGACGATTAAAGGCAAGATACATCGTTACCAAGGATGCTACCAAAGAAGCAGTCTGGATATATTTAAGTTCATGAGATGAACTTCATTCCTGCCATTGTGTGACAATGGAGTTGTGGCTTAGGCCAAGGAACCCCCGTCGCATCAGAGATCCTGATATAATTCTTAGGCAGTATTACCTGATCATGGAGATGGTGGATCTCCAGGGAGATCGAGGTTAGGAGAGTAGACACAGAGGACAACAGCGCGGATCCACTCACAAAGGCCTTTTTCCCAGTAGAGACTTTTATGGGATGGTTGAGTATGAGATACTTCAACCACAGCTAATTGTTGGGTATGCGATACCACAACAGATGGCCCTAGTGCAAGTGGGAGATTGTTAGTTATATGTATGCCGTAGAGGCCATTACTGTACATATGATGTATATTGTAGTGGATGCTTGGATATATATAGGGAGGACTTTCTTGCTCGACATGATAGTACGCTATATGGTTGTTCTTTATCTTAACATGTAATCTAATTATCTCTATGTTACATGTTGATAAAGCCCTTAGGATGAGTACTTGACTACCAGGACTATGATGCGGATCATACTAGTGAGGACAGTGTAGTCCTGAAGTACATCCTTCAAATGTTCCTAGTCATGGGAGTACCGAGACAGGGCATCGATACTCCAGAGTAGACTAGCATATGCGCTTCTTGACCCATATGATGGGCGATGGATGATCTCATATCCATTGGTGTTTGACATCAGAGAAGGTATTCGGGAGCTCAGTGGAGACTGGGTACACTGGACGGACTCGCCGAGAACTCCCAAATGGTATTATACCTCACGTCAGATGGCAGTTCTCTGGTGACACTGGTACATAGTAGTCTGTAGACCCGAGATCGTCATAGAGTCTTGTGTGATTCCCACTGTGCTTTGATTTCCATCATACTACGTCCAAGAGGGCGTGCAAAAAGGTGGCTTTTGGGTACAGTACCGAATCATATAGAGGCAATGAGCGATAGGAGGGGATTCATCTCTCCTGGTATTGGGAGTTGATGTTGCGCTGTGTTCGATTGGCTATAACTGGAAATCCCTAGCCAGGGTTGCTGAGATTTACTGGTAAGTGTTATCAGTAGTTTCTCGAACTGTTATAGACCTCATATCGACACCACTTATCAAGCTACCGGGGTCTGACGTTTACCACCCCTAGGCGAGATATGCGACATATCAGACGAAGAGACCGGACTGTACGGGAGTTTTACTGACTGGATTCAAAGGAGAACGAACAGGCTTGCTTGTTGATCTTCTGAGCGCTCAATACCTGGGTGGCTGTTACGTTTAGCTGACCGCTTGCAGCTTGTGGGTGTTTGATATGATCATCACCTACTACCGGCGTATTGACGATTCTTTAGAGTCCTACACAGAGGTTTCTTAGCTCAGGAAAAACGGAATAGGGGCACATATGTGATATGTGCGGGACCGAGAACAATACGTGTATGTGAACCCATATTAGATTCTCACGATATGAGATATCGGCCGGGTATATGTGATATAGTCGGGTCATCGGGTCAAGTGTTGATTCGATGAACTGATACAGATTATATTAGTCGGTTATTTGTGAAATAGACGGATTATCGGATCAAGTGTTGATTCGATAATTTAAAGTATAATTATATATTTGATATATTAAATTACATTAACTGATATAAGCTCACTAAAAGATTCTTTTTCTCACTCGGGTAATACATTGATATATATGTGATATATGTTAATAGTATTATTTTATTTTGTTACAATAAATATTGTATATGTGATATATAATATTGTAACATGTTATGGTTATAAATGCAACATGTTTTGTGGAGTTTAATTGTGGTTAGGGTTTGGATTAGTGTTAAGCAAGCATGAAGCTTTTAAGAAGCTTCTTGAAGCTTTGACTTTGACTTTGGACATTTTGTGTAGATTTTTGCTTAACTCAACCCAACCCTTAACCATAGTTAACTCTCTACATGGGTTAAGACTTCATTCTTAACCAATGGTTGCTTTTCTAACCTCACCAAGGTTTTCATTATTCATCACAAAAGAAAATGATCTTTTTTTTCCTTCTTCTTTTTTCATGGAAAAGCTTACTAGCTTTTTTATTAGTGATGAAAATGAGTGAGTTAATGAAAATAAATGAGAGCTAAAATCCTACTTCATCATCCTAATCTATCCTAGCCAGTTAGATTAGGGTGTTCACTTCATTTAGTGAGTGAGTGCTTGTGTTAAAGAAACTTCAAGGTAGATCATCTTTGTTATCGAAGACCGGAAGCAAGCTTGCATTATTCTCTTCGTGGAGCCTCTCTAGAGTCCGGATTCTTGATGATCGCAACGAATGGACCTCAACACGAAGCTTATGAAGTGAAGGACCGGACTACAAAGGATGTAATCCCAAAATCTTAGATATTAAAGTGTTTAACATGCTTTGTTTCACCTAATCTCTAGTCTAAGATCTTGGTTTAGGGTTGTTCAGCACGGCTAAATTTTAAATCGGGCATGGTTGATTCCTTATAGACCCTTGTATGTGTGCCTAGTAACCCTGCAAAAAATACGATATTTACCCGAAACGATACATAACGCTATCTAAACTGAAACGACTAAGATACGCAACACAAAAAAACACTTGAAGAACAGAAAGAGATCATTAACTAACCTAAAGAACTCAAAGATCCTAGCTCCCCAAGCTCCAAGGCATCCAAGAGGCAAATCAAGTCCAAAGATGTGATTTTTGTGAGTTTTTGTGAATATTTGGTGATGTTTTGTGATGGATATGCAAGAGTTCAGTTGAGCGATAAGATATGAAGAAAATGAAAAGAGATAGAGAAAATGAGAGAGTGTGAGGATAAAGAGAGAGAGAGGTGAGTATAGGGTGAGAATGAGGTGAGTGTAACCTTTGGCATTAACTTCTCATTAATGCATTCACACACACCATGCCACCTCCTCACTTCCAAAAGAAAATATCTCTCTCTTCTCACACAAAATATCAAGGATTAGGGTTAAGGATAAGATTAAGCGAAGGATTGGATTAAAGCAAGGATTAGATTAGGTTAAGTTGTCATGGTTGCTAAGAACAAAATTAACACAAAACAAACCCTCACATTAACGTGGACACATGCGTGCATGCTATAAAAAATAATAATAAATTATTAATTAAATATTATAAAATGTGAGAAACCCAAATTGATAAACTTTTTACTAAAAACCCGTATTACTGTCTAAACTAACACTAACCGAAATCTAAGGCGTTATAAATCCCCTCCTATCACTCATTGTCTCCATGTGACTCGGGACTGTACCCAAAAACCACCGTTTTGCACGTTCTCATGAATGTGGTAAGGTGGAAATCAAAGCACAATGGGAATCACACAAGACTCTATGATGATCTCGGATCGATAGACTAACCTGTACCAGTATCACCAGAGAACTGCCATCTGACGTGAGGTATAATACCATCTGGGAGTTCTCGGCGAGTCCGTCCAGTGTACACAGTGTCTACTGAGCACCCGTATACATTCTCTGATGTCCAACACCAATGGATATGGGATCATCCATCGCCCATCATATGGTTCGAGAAGCGTATACGCCAGTCTACTCTGGAGAATCGATGCTCTGTTTCAATACTCCCACGACAAGGAACAATCTAAGGATGTACTTGCCGACTACCACTACCCCACTAGTATGATCTGCATCATAATCTTGGTAGTAAAGCACTCATCCTAAGGGCTTTTTCAACATGTAACAGAGAGACAATCAGTGTACATGTTAAGATAAAGAGTAACCAGATAGCATACTATCATGTCGAGCAAGAAAGTCCTCCCTATGTATGTCCAAGCATCCACTACAATATACATCGCTTGTTGAGTAATGGGCTCTAGAGCATACACATAACTAACAATCTCCCACTTGCACTAGGGCCATCATATAGCAGTGGTTGTAGTATCTCATACTCAACCTTCCCATAAAAGTCTCTCTCTAGGAAAAAGCCTTTGTGAGTGGATCCGCCGCGTTGTCCTCTGAGTCTGCTCTCCTAATCTCGATCTCCCTGGAGATCAACCATCTCCATGATCAGGTGATACTTCCTTAGAATATGTCTGGGTCACTGATGGGATGGGGTTCCTAAGCATAAGCCACAACTCCATTGTCACTCAATAGTAGGAACGAAGTTCTTCTCATGAACTTATATATATCCAGACTGCATCTTTGGTCGAATCCTTGGTAGCGATGTGTCCAGCCTTTATCGTCTAGTTTGCCACGGTATCTAGCTTGGAACACTTCCAACATACCGTCCCTCCACTAAGGGTAAAGACAATTCCTGTGACCGATATTCAGTCGACCTTACCACCCTGGAAGCTATCCAGTGATTCTCCCTAGGATCGATTGATACTATCTCACTACACCTAGTGAGAATACTAACATCCATTTAGATTTATCTCATAGATCTAAACCCCAGGATTTAGGTGGTATCACCTTGATCCTATATGGAGAATCATTGTGATAAGAGAAGATTGACCCGGTGTAGCATAGGAAACTCCTTTCCTATCAAGAGTATGTCATCCACGTACAATATAAGGATCACCACCAGACTCCATACTGCTTTTTTGTATATACAAGGTTCATCTACCATTTTGATGAAGTCAAACGCTTTGACTACCACATCAAAACAGATGTTCCAACTCCGCAATGCCTGCTTTAACCCATAAAGCAACTTGCACACGTTTCCGCTGCTCCCACTATTTACGAAGCCCTCTGGCTTTGTACTTATAGACGCTCTCTTCTAAATCACTATTTAGAAATGCAGTCATGACACCTAACCGCCAGATATCGTAGTCATGGTATGTAGCAATGGCAAGTAGGATCCGGATGGACTTAACCATAGACACCAGAAAAGCTTTCATCATTATCCACACCTGGTTGATGACAAGAACCTTTTGCAACAAGTCTTCGCTTTGAAAGTGTAACATTTTGAAAATCGTTTAGGTGAAATTTTGGTTAATAGGTAAAATAACTGGTGTTTTCCGTAAAAACCCAGATATAATTGTTTTTCTTCATAGACTTAAATATACCTACTCTTGCTAGTGTTTAATGTGTCACTAGAAAAATTTCCAGTTTACCAAATATTTTCCGTAATTAATTATTTTAAATATACATTAAATTAGTGATAATTAAAGATTGGAATGGGTTAATACAAGTTTTGAGCATCATGACACATTAAACCAAAGTGTAATATGTGCTTTTTGAAATGAAAAGAAATTGTCAAGATGGTTTTAGAAAATATAAAATAAAAAGGCTTAAATTGTGAAAAATAATTAAATTAAAGGGAGGTATGGGTATATACTTGAGACATGGGGTATTTTTCTTAACTTGGACTTTTTTCCGACACACCCACACACCCCCACCCTTAGCTGGCCAACCATGGGCTGCCCCCAATCTCCCATTTGGCCTACCTCATTTCCTGACAAAAGAAAAGAAATGAAAGAAAAAGAAAACATACAAGAATAAACAAAGAAGATAGGTGTTTAGATATTTGTGGTATGGGTATTTTATTGACTTTTATTTTCCCCACCTCACTCTCTCTCCTCTCTCCCATGCCTTGGCCGAGCCATGAGGCAGCAGCACCCCTTGTTCTTCCCCATTTTTCTTGTGTTAAAATCCATCTAAATTTCATCAAAAATCAAGATAAAACCTCAAAAATTCTTCAATCCAACCCTTACCCATTTTTCTTTGGCCTATCTAGCATGGATCTTGGTGCAAAGTTAGCAATTTGGAGGTCAAGTTCCATGTTTGATCTCATGATTTGGAGGTATAATCTTAACCCAAGTGTTTAATTATTGATAAACTACTTTAAATTAATTTAATTAGCTAATTAATTGGTTCCAATTTCGAGATTAGAAAATTCAAGAAAGAGTTTTGAATGCAAATTAGGGTTTCTAGTATTAGATTATGGTTCTAATGAGTAGATTAACATGTTAATGCTATGCAAAACTTAATTTTGTTGCTTATTGCTAATTATAACATTTAAAATGTCCAAATTAAGCTTTTTTATTAAACTGGGTTTTTAGAAATTAATTAAAAATGTGAGATTAAAATCTAGTTAGGGTTTTCATCACATCATTAAAATTATAAATTGTAGTTTAACACCTTAGGTCATGCAAAACCTAGTCTAGTTGATAATTTGTTCATTGTTACCCTAAAATTGTTAAAATTGGATAAAAAAAATTTTTGGATTACTAGAAATTGGTGTGATAAAATTATAGCAATGGTTTGTATGACTTAGTTATGATATTTAGTGAATATTTTGGCCAGTAGTTTTGTTAAAACATTAAGTTTTGAATTAAAACGGTTATTTGAGGATTTCTAGATTTCGGAAATAAATCGATTTGATTTATTTTGAGGTTTTGATGAGTTACAACTTATTTCATATTATAATTAGTGAGTTGTGAAACCACGATTGGTACGATTGGGTTTTTCTCGATCAATTGGCGTTTGTACGCCGATGTCGAGAGTTATTTGGTTCTTTTGCCTGAACGGGTCATAGGTTTTAACCTATGCGCGTTTCGTGTGCCATTTTGGTTTTTATCCGCTATTTCGGTTTACGATATGATATATGTTTGCATATAGGTACCTCTCATGTGGACTTCGAACGATGAAGAAGAGGATGGCGACATCGACTTCGGCAGACAAGGACCAGGTGAGTAGATATATATCTATGGGGGAAGTCGGGTGGATGGCGTATAACACCCTCATAGTTTCGTAGTATAGAATGCGAATGCGTTATGACACACACACACACACACACACACACACACACTTATGTGTTATGAGATGTGTATACTTAGTAAGAATTGCTCGGTGACTTTAGGATAGTTTTAGCATACGAGTAAGAAAACACATTTAGTTAGTTTCTTAGTTGCGAACCCTAGAGTATAGATTTGCATACACGCACACATACACGCATACATTTTACTTCTTGTACGTATATGGGGATATGTATATATATACACACACACAAGTATGGGACTATGTATATATATATATACACACATATGCATATACATGGATAATGAGGATAGTATATGGTACTTGGAGATGAGTCGATATGATTGGGCATGATGTCATGAGATCGGTGATGTGATTTGGTTCATATTTTGAGATACGACATGATTTTATAGCGGGTCTTTAGGCGATGTGTTTTCATACACATGCATATATATTTGTTGATGGTATCAGTATGTACTAGACGTAGATCAGTACCCAGCTCATAATATATGATGATAAGGATACCAGTTGAATAATGAGATAAATGTGATATTGACCCGTACTCTGATTTGGGATGTCGTACGATGGATTTACTGTATGAGATATAATTATGATGATAGATCTGCACTCTTGACACGAGGATGTCATAAGATATATATTGTATCGTACGCGGTACTATTGAGGCGAGATCGCCGACTATTATATATATATATATATATATAGATCGACTCAGATTTAGGTGGATTTCCTTACCCTTTCGACTAGTCTGTTAACTTAGCAGATGTTAGACTCAGCACGAGTCATACTTATTTCCAAAACTAACGAATCGTGAGTATTTTAAAGACAGGCCAAGGGATACTTCGGATATTTCAAAGGATGTACTTTTTCATAAAAAAACACCGCAGCCCTATTTTCCAAACATCGCGATTCGTGCGATTCCAGATATCCAAAAACTGTATGACTCGTATATAGGAATGTATATTTCATTATTGCTGCATTTACTATTCATTGCCATTTATTCCACTGTTCGCATTGCATTGCATGCCTATATATATTTTCGTGAGTAATGATGAAATCTGTTGTTAGGACACCTGCACCATTATCGATGATGCGTATGCTCCACGTACACTTGCCGGCTCACACACATCTTCATCGGTAATTGCTATGTCGCGTACACTTTAGAGAATATTATTTCATTGACATAGTTTGCTAGCTGATAGTTCTTATATGTTATTGCTTTCATGTACTAGTTTAGATATTGCATTCTTTATTTAGATACCCATGCATTTTATATTCATTTATCATGCAATATTATGGACCAATCCGGATTGCCGGAGCTAAGTATTCACTATTATTTATACTTGAGGTTGTTATTTCGGATTTCTATGAGATTTCTGGATTTGGAGAAACCGCAAGGATTTATAAAACGTATTATCATTTTCAAAGATACAAAAAGGCGGTTTTCTCCTGATATGATTTGATATATATCCACCATGAGTTTTCTCGGCTCTTGAGCGATATCATACACCCGATTCGAGGAGGAGGATGACCGTCTGTGGGTGCATGGTGGACCCGGTACGGTACCCCGGGGCGAGAAGGTCGCAGATGATGGCGTTGAGCCTAAGATAGGGGAGCACTACTAACCGGTGATTTCATTGTGACCCGCCGGATATCCGGAGGATACCGACGTGGTATTTTATTTGAGGATTTAGGCCAGTCCGGATAGCCGGATCCCTAGATATTGATATTTGATGATATAGGTCAGTCCGGAAAGCCGTAGCCTGAGATATCGAGATTTGAGATTTATATTTGGTGTCGATGATTCACACAGATTTTCTGCATGATTTCATTGATGATACTTGAATTTATACAGAAATCTCACTGAGATAAGAAAACAGTTTCCACATTTAGATGCATTCGGTTTTCATGCATTCATACATCATATTTATGATATATTGCTACCTGAGGCACTGACACGAGCACATGGGATTACACTTATGCATAGATGTTTACCCTTGCCATTTTATTATGCTTCAGGCCATATTATTATTTGAGGGTATTATGATTGTATGAACTAGGATTGAGTCATACATACGATTTCTGCTCAGTGATGTTTTCTACTCACGAGTTGGCAACTCACCCCCGTTGTGCCATAGTTCTTGCAGGTTTTTGCCGTACAGGTTTCATTTGGGCCTTCTGGCTCACTGCTTCCATTCCGGGTGATTGCTTTGTGTAACGCCTTAGCTTTCGGTTAGTGATAGTTTAGACGATAATGCGGGTTTTTGGTAAAAAGTTTAATAATTTGGGTTCCTCATATTTTATAATATTTAATTAATAATTTATTATTATTTGTTATGGCATGCACGTACGTGTGCACGTTAATGTGAGGGTTTTTTTTCTGTTAATTCAGATTAGTGACCATGACAACTTAACCTAATCTAATCCTTTGCTTTATCCTAATCCTTGTTTTAATCTAATCCTTAACCTAACCTCTTGATATTTGTGTGAGAAGAGAGAGATATTTGTTTTGGAGAGAATAGGTGGCATGGTGTGTGTGAAAGCATTAATGGTGCATTAATACAAGCGATGCACTCACCTCTTACTCTCACCTCTCTCTTTCTCTTTATCTTTTCCTTCTCTCTTTCCCTCACACTCATTTCCTTCTCATTTTCTCATTCCTCTCTTAACTCAAACTGAACACTTCTTCATTCCATCACAAAACCATCACAAACTTCACAAAAAGTCACAAGAATCACATCTTTTGCCTTGATTTGCCTCTTGGATGCCTTGGAGCTTGGGAAGCTAGGATCTTTGAGTTCTTTTGGTTAGGTAATGATCTCTTTCTGTTATTTATGTGTTTATTGTATTGTGTAGCTTATTCGTTTCAGTTTAGATCGCGTACCGTATCGTTTCGGGTAAATATCGTATTTTTAGTATTGATTTGGGTCTGGGATGATCTGCTATCAAACCAGATAATTGTTGCAAAAGTTCCCATCACAGTGACCTAGTGTAGTGACCTAGAACCTACCCTCAAAATACGAGCCCATTTCCTTTCCGTATGGCCACAATTATATTGCTTCTGGCGGAAAATTGCAGCCAGACTAGGGAGTTAGGGTGTGGATTTTGGTATAGGGGTCTCTGGGGTTGCTTGCGGTCTCATGGTACTTTCAACTTTTACGGATTGTTAGTATAGCAAAATCTGGGACCGCTTTGCGTATTTCTTGTGTTTCGTTTCACGCGTTACGTTATCCGATACGGTTCGTGTTCTGTGTTTTGTTGCTCTTGAATTGGTTTCGTAGTGTCGCTATGCACGTTAGCTACAATACGAACACTTGACAGTACGTTTGTGTTGTCGCATTGGTCCGTGTTTTGGGTCTATTGCTAATATATACTTGCTTTGTTGTGTTATGTTTTAGGTTCGCAGGCGGGGACATCAGACGCTGCGACGAAGGGAAAAGCGGTGGTAGGCTTCACTTAGCCAGGAGCGCTGGTGAGTAGATTTAACATCTACAGGGGAATCGCCCGCATGGCGTTATGCGTATGGGCTAGAGATATTATAATATTATCTCATATTCTATTTCATATATAGAGTTGCGCATACACCTTATTGCTTAGTTACTAGTTGTGCTTGGACTTGTACCCTTAGGACACTGCACTATTATTGACGGCTCATGTTGCACGAGCACTGATTGTATGCCACACACACCGTCAATAATTGCCATGACACGCACAACACACATACTTATATGATATTGTTTGGTTAGGGACATTGTGGCATTGATTCATATTTCTTTATGCATATGACATATAGCATACCTGTATACCTACAAGCTTAAACATATGCCTTGACATGCTTACATGCTAGTTACCTGTATACCTATAGGGTATTGTACCAATAGTGATAGGTATATTTCACACATAATGACATAGCTACTTGTATATCTTGCATACATACTTCACTTATACCTGGAGGGTATATTACATCATTACTGATAGGTAGATACATATACCTTGTTATACCTTTATATTTACACATATATCTGGTTATAGCGACATGTTTACCTTTACTTGATGTTATATAGACTTGGAGAAATTAGAAACCACATGATATATATTTTAACTTTTTGCAGTTAAA
Source organism: Agapanthus africanus (assembly GCA_030015575.1). Lineage (NCBI taxonomy): Eukaryota > Viridiplantae > Streptophyta > Magnoliopsida > Asparagales > Amaryllidaceae > Agapanthus > Agapanthus africanus. The sequence goes on from CM057349.1 coordinate 289,153,338, forward strand.
TAGCGGCTTTTCCTTTATATACTTACATTACAGTTTTCTGTTGCATATATTATATTCATGGATTTTCGAATTGAGATATTGATTTTTCATGATGTTTTCTGGATTTGAGGACCGTGGTAGTTTCATGAATTGAAAATCTCATTTCATAACCTAGGGAAATTATGAAAATGATTTGAAAAACCCGGTTTCTCTTGATATTATATTTCAGCATCCAACATGAGTTTTATCGGTTCTGATATATATAACCCGTGTGAGAAGGAGTCAGGAGGCGTATGAAGGTACATGGTGGGGCCCGGAGGTACCCCGATGCAAGAAAGGGATTTTGATATAACATGCCGATGAGGCCTGACAGGGGAACCATACCTTCCGGTGACAGTATCTTGACTCGACGGGTATCTTGGGGATACAGGCCGGGGTCATGTACGTATGGATACGTCGAAGGACGAAGGTCGAAGCCGGGCACTCGGGTTTTCGGAATAGCGTATGCTACGTACCTATCAGGGTGCCAGTCCTGGTGACAGCACCTGATAGATCAGTATTTTTGTGTCAATGCTTGACACTTTGGTTTCATGATATTTTTACTCCTAAGTATATGTAACAGTGGAATGGAAAGCTGTTATATATGCATATATATATTAGTGGAATGGGACGCTAATATATATGTATACATATCAATTAATATACATCATCATAATTATTCATGAAAATATACTTATGTTATTCGGGATTCACTTGATATTGGATTCAGGATATTTGGGATTCACTTGATATTTTATTCAGGATATATGAGATTCACTTGATATTGGATTCAGGATATATGAGATTCACATGATATTCGATACATGATATATGTGATTTATTTGATATTGTACATTTAGGATTTATGAAACTTATATGATATGAGAGCCAATTTGGGGGCTGATTTGAGGAAATTGGGATTTGGATTGTCTTGATGGATTTTGGTCCTACCATGTTGTCAGGATTCCGTGGAAATGATATGTTTCATCCCATACTTCGCATTTATTGTTTATGCACTGCTTCATGTTTTAGTAGTATCTGATAGAGTACTTTCCATGACTGTTGCATTTACATACTCTTATTTTATATGTATTGCTTCATGTATTAGTTGCACCTGCTAGAGTACCTTTCATGACTGTTGCATATATACATTGTCATAGCATTGCTTCATGTATTAGTTGTACCTGATATAGTACCTTACATGATTGTTGCATACTTATTGCTTTTATTGTTCATGTATTAGTTGTACCTGATATAGTACCTTATAAGACTGTTGCATACAGATTGTCATATTATTGTTACATGTATTAGATGTACCTGCTAGTGTACCTTTCATGACTATTGCACACATATGACTTTTATTGCTATTATCTTGCATATGTTAGATTCGCGCTGTACGTGCATACTTGCGATTACCTGCATATATTATTTACTATTTACGAGTTGGCAAGTCACCCCCGTTGTGCAGCAGTGTTTTGCAGGTTTATCCTCACAGCAGTCAAAGGCAGGGCTATTATCTTCTATCATATTATCTTTTGCTGCGGATACCTCTTCAGCTCAAAGTGTGCAGTTTTGCTTAGGTGGGTTTTGTGGTTATCCGTTCATGTTCATTGTATATTCGTTGTATCATGTACTCTCGATCTACTATTATCTTGTATGACTTAGAGACTTGTTGTGAGGACGATATTGTATATTATTTTGTGACTTGGATGTCTTTTATGCAGTTTTATTTATATCGTCTTTTATTTCTTCGCTACGGCATCGTATATCAGTTGTGGTTGTTGTTTTCCGCCTTTTGGCCTGTTTTTGCTCCCGTTTGGGGATGCTTTACTTATATCTTTGTTGTACCCATTTTTAGGGTTAGTTTTTACAAAGGAGGTGCTGCCAAATTTTTAAAGGAAATAAAGTTGGACTTTTAAAAAATTTGGGTTGAGATTTCAAAGGTTTTAAAAATGTTCTTATTTCTTACTAGTTTTGATGGTTTAGATTGCTGGGTTTTTGGCTTACTTAAATTGCGTTATGCCTGTAGACGTTGCGTAGTTTAAGGGCCGTCACATGCCAATTGTGGGTCGTGATAAAGTTGGTATCAAATTGCTAGGTTTTACCTTTCGGAGTGTAGGATGACCTTGGTATGATAGAGTAGGTAGCTTAAGTAGAGTAACGTAGTATGTGTATGTCTGCGGCATACTCATGATCACGGTACTCCACCTAAAGTGACCTAAGTACTAATTGCTTGAAATTCTTTTCTTGATGTTACATATCTTTGTGATTCGATTTCCGTGTTCTTATCGAATCTTATTTCCATTTATAGCCTTTGCTGCCGATGACTATGGGGATTCAGAGTGATGCAGCGAGGGCCGAGATCAGTGGTGACTCGTGTGAGACGAGGATTACCAGGATGGTAAGCCCGTTGCACTGGAGTAGAGGGATCCGCCTTCGACAGATCGTATCGCTAGGCTTGTGGCAGAGATGCAGGATTTGCGCCAGACGATGAGGTCTTTGGTTGAGGCCAGTAGAGCGCAGCGACAGGAGGTTGCCACCCTAGTTACCAGTTGTTCCTTGCGATTCTATACAGCATTACGGCACCTACATAGCACCAGTGGATGCAGCCCCAGTTAACGAGGCACGTCTTCCAGAGACTTTGGGAGTTCCAGAACAGTGGAGGAATCGTACCGGTGTACCAGCCCAGAGACAGAGGCGTAGTCGTCGAGACAGATTTCGGGCATGTCGTGGGAGTAACGGAGGCTTGGGATGAGGAGAGTCGGTTAGATAGATCAGCCGTTTGGTGTGTTAACTTCTGTCAGCGATTCTTCTGTGGCACGACACGTGTTCCGGTCGTGTGCCAATCGGATAGGAGATAGAGATTCGTCCGTCGTTTTGATCCTTCTAGAGAGGTTGGATTTGACGTTCTCCTGAGCATGGACTGGTAAGCTACGTGCTAGGCGTCTATGGACTGCCGCGAGAAAACAGTCAGGTTTTGTTTTCCCGGCGAGTAAGTTCTTGTTGCGTAGAGGGACAGTGGTGCCGCCGTCACAGCTTGAATTCAGCCTTTTTCGCTAGTCGGCTTTTGAGGAGAGGATGTTGAGAATTCTTGGCGTTCATTCGTGATACCGGAGCCGTAGTGGGTTTGTTGGACCGGGTTCCTTTTGTGCGAGAGTTTTCCGACGTTGTTCCAGCTGAGCCGGCGAAGCTTAAGGAGCTTAAGGATCAGCTGCAGAGTTGTTTGTTGGGGGGCTTGTGCGTCTGAGTGTTTCACTTTGGAGAGCTCGTATTCTGTTCGTCAAGAGAAGGACGACAGTTTGAGGTCGTGTATTGATTGATTGTCAATTGAACCGGCTTACGGTGCAGATATGTATCTTTTACCTCGCATTGACGATTTCTTCGATCAGCTCCAGAGTGCGAGATATTTTCTATGTTTGTTTGGGATCAGGTCATCATTGGTTAGGGGTTCGGAGTGATGACATTCCGAATACTTCTTTTGTGCGCGCTATGTGCAGTATGTGTTTTGGTGATGTCATTGGACTCACGAATGCCCTAGCAGTATTCGTGGATATGATGAACCAGATTTCTTCAGGCCGTTCCTCGAACAATTTATTGTTCTGTCATTGATGGCATTCTGGTCTTTTCCAAGAGTCATGAGGAACATGAGAAGCACTTGAGGATTTGCTTTGCTGACATTGGGAGAGCACCAGCGGTTTGCTAAGTTCTCAGAGTGTTCCTTCAGGCTTGTTTGTGTTGGCTCCTAGGTCTTGTAGTTACGGGAGACGGTTATTGTATAGTCCCGAGGAAGATCGAGGCCGTACAGCTTGGGCCCAGACTTTTGTATGGGATGGAGGTTCGCAGATTTTTGGGCTTAGCGGGTTTTTTACCGCCGTTTCGTGCAGGATTGCTAGTGTGTCGCTGCACCGTTGACTGAACTGACCGGAAAGGAAGTTCCTTTTCTTTAGACTGAGGCATGCGTGCGGAGTTTTCAGCCGTTGAAGACTCGGTTGACAATTGCACCAGTTCTTTCTTTGCTTTTTGGTTCGGGCGACTTTGTTGTTTAACTTTGATGTTTCGCGAGTGGGGCTCGATTGTGTACTGATGTGGCACTATAGAGTTATCGCTTTTGCTTCTCGATATTTGGAGGAAGTACGAGCAGGATATCCCACTCATGATCTGGAGATGGTCGCGGTGGTCGTGCGTTGGAGATTTTGAGGCACTACTTGTTCGGAGAGTCGTGTCAGATTTTCACGGACCACCAGAGCATAATGTACATATTCCTGCAGCGGGTTTTGATTGTTGAGACATCGCCGTGGGATGGAGCTTGTGAAGGATTGTGTTTGTGAGATCCTTTATTACCCGTGGCAAGGCGATTGTGGTAGCTGATGCTGGAGTCGTAGGCCTGGAGTTAGCTTGTTCCAGCTGTACGCAGTTCTGAGACAATCTACTGCAGATTTACAGTTCTTGTGCGATCGTTGAGTACAGCTTAAGTTCGTCTCTACTGAGGGGACAACTTGCTTATGTCCGCGCCCGTTCACTTTTCCTTAATCGCTTTCGCGAGGCACAGCTCGCCGATGCTCGTTTTTCAGAGATTCTTGAGCATACTCGGCTGGGTAAAGATTCGGAGTCCTTGATTCATGACCAGGGTGTGCTACGTTTAAGGACACGTTTGTGTGTACCTGATGTTGATGGATAGAGACGCGAAATCCTAGAGCAGGCACATCAATCAACTTTCTGTGTTCATTCAAGTCCCACCAACATGTGACGTGACTTGTGAGATAGTTACGGGTGGGCAGGGATGAAGAGTTAAGTTTCGGATTTCGTTTCAAGATGTCTGTCTTGTTGTGAACTAAGGTTGAGCATCTGAGACCGGCTGGATATTTGCAATCTTTAACCGTTCCGGAGTGGAAATGGGAGCAGATCTCCATAAATTTCGTTGTGGTGTCTACCCAGGTCTAGATAGGGTGTGACTCCATTTGGGTGTTTGTTTTCCAGTTATGCTCAGTTTTCTCAGTTGTTCTTCGTTAAGTTTGTTTGTTTGCACGGAGTTCCTTCATGCGTTGTATCCAATAGAGGCGCCCTTTTCGCTTGCCGTCTTGGGCAGAAGCTTCAGGAAGCCTTGGGAACTGGTTGAGCTTTAGCTCCGCTTTTCCATCCGCAGGAAGTGGGTTTGCGAGAGTGGACTATATAGACTCTGGAGGATAGGCTCGTGTGTACGTACTAAGTGTTTGTTGGAAGTTGGGATCGTCACTTGCCATGGATTGGGTTCTCATTCGATAGCTGTTATCAGGAGACGTTCCAATTGGCAACCTTTAGGTTTAGTTGTTAGGTCGTGTCGATCGCCATTCTGTTCTTCTGACTCTGCGTAAGTAGGATTTTTGGACCCCAACTAGTCTAGAAAATTCGGAGATGATCCAGTTGATTCAGGTCAGGATGAGAGTAGCCCAGTGCAGACAGAGCTCTTATGCCGACCGTGGGGGTCGCATATTTGAGTTCGCAGTGGGAGATCGTGTATTCCTAAGGATTTTTCCGACCAATGAAGTTTTGAGTTTTGGGAAGCTTGTCCCAGGATTGTTGGTCCTTTTGAGATTTTCAAGTGAGTTAGTTCCGTTGCCTAAAATTTGGCACTTCCGCCCAGATAATTGAGTATTCACCCCGTATTCCTTATGTCGATACTTTGCAATTACCTTCATGACCTTTCTCACATGATTCAGCACCAGTCCAATTAATTGAGACGCGATCTTTCGTTCACCGGCAGCCAATTGTGTTAGTGGTTCTGCAGGTGGAGAAACTTCGGTCAAGGGTCTTTCCATCTGTAGAGGGTTTTCTTGGGCATAGCCGTATAGTGAGGAGATCACTTGGAAGGCTACGAGCGAGATGTGGGAGTTTTGTACTCTTCTCCTTGAACGTAAAATTTTAAATTCGGCGACGAAATTTTATAAGAGGGGAGATTGTAACGCCTTAGATTTCGGTTAGTGATAGTTTAGACGATAATGCGGGTTTTTGGTAAAAAGTTTACCAATTTGGGTTCCTCACATTTTATAATATTTAATTAATAATTTATTATTACTTGTTATGGCATGCAGGCACATGTGCACGTTAATGTAAGGGTTTGTTTTGTGTTAATTTAGATTAGTGACCATGACAACTTAACCCAATATAATCCTTTGCTTTATCCTAATCCTTGTTTTAATCTAATCCTTAATCTAACCTCTTGATATTTGTGTGAGAAGAGAGAGATAATTGTTTTGGAGAGAATAGGTGGCATGGTGTGTGTGAAAGCATTAATGGTGCATTAATGCAAGTGGTGCACTCACCTCTTACTCTCACCTCTCTCTTTCCCTTTATCTTTTCCTTCTCTCTTTCCCTCACACTCATTTCCTTCGCATTTTCTCATTCCTCTCTCAACCCAAACTGAACACTTCTTCATTCCATCACAAAACCATCACAAACATCACAAAAAGTCACAAAAATCACATCTTTTGGCTTGATTTGCCTCTTGGATGCCTTGGAGCTTGGGAAGCTAGGATCTTTGAGTTTTTTTAGTTAGGTAATGATCTCTTTCTGTCATTTATGTGTTTATTGTGTTGCGTATCTTAGTCATTTCAGTTTAGATTGCGTACCGTATCGTTTCGGGTAAATATCATATTTTTAGTGTTGTTTTGGGTCTGGGATGATCTGCTATCAAACCAGGTAATTGTTGCAAAAGTTCCCATCACGGTGACCTAGTGTAGTGACCTAGAACCTACCCACAAAATACGAGCCCATTTCCCTTCTGTACGGCCGCAATTATATTGCTTCTGGCCGCAAATTGCGGCCAGACTAGGGAGTTAGGGTGTGGATTTTGGTGTATGGGTCTCTAGGGTTGTTTGTGGTCTCATGGTACTTGCAACTTTTACAGATTGTTAGTATAGCAAAATGTGTGACCACTTTGCATATTTCTTGTGTTTCGTTTCACGCGTTACGTTATCCGATAAGGTTCGTGTTCTGTGTTCTGTTGCTCTGGAGTTGGTTTCATAGTGTCGCTATGCACGTTAGCAACAATACGAACACTTGAGAGTACGTTTGTGTTGTCGCGTTAGTCCGCATAGTTTGTACGTGTTTTGGGTCTATTTCTAATATATACTTGCTTTGTTGTGTTATATTTTAGGTTCGCAGGCGGGGACTTCGGAAGCTACGAAGAAAGGAAAACAAGTGGTAGGCTTCACTTAGCCAGGAGCGTTGGTGAGTAGATTTAACATCTATAGGGGATTCGCTCACATGGCGTTATGCGTCTGGGCTAGAGATGCTATAATATTATCGTATATTCTATTTTATATATAGAGTTGCGCATACACCTTATTGCTTAATTACTAGTTGTGCTTGGACTTGTACCCTTAGGACACTGCACTATTATTGACGGCTCATGTTGCACGAGCAATGATTGTATGCCGCACACACTGTCAATAATTGCCATGACACGCACAACACACATACTTATATGATATTGTTTGGTTAGGGACATTGTGGCATTGATTCATATTTTTTTATGCATATGACATATATCATACCTGTATACCTACATGCTTACACATATTCCTTGACATGCTTACATGCTAGTTACATGTATACCTATAGGGTATTGTACCATTAGTGATAGGTATATTTCACGCATAATGACATAGCTACATGTATACTTTGCATACATACTTCATTTATACCTGGAGGGTATATTACATCATTACTGATTGGTAGATACATATACTTTGCTATACCTTTATGTTTACACATATATCTGGTTATAGCTACATATTTACCTTTACTTGATTTTATATATACTTAGAGAAATTAGGAACCACACGATATATATTTTAACTTGTTGCAGTTAAATATCGGCTTTTCCTTTATATGATTACATTACAGTTTTCTGTTGCATATATTATATTCATGGCATTGAGATATGGATTTTTCATGATGTTTTCTGGATTTGAGGACCGTGGTAGTTTCAAGAAATTATGCATTATTTGAAAAACCCGATTTCTCTTGATACGATATTTCAGCATCCACCATGAGTTTTATCGGTTCTGATATATATACCCCATGCGAGGAAGAGTCGGGGGCCGTATGAGGGTACATGGTGGGGCCCGGAGGTACCACGAGGCAAGAAAAGGATTTTGATTTAACATGTCGATGAGGCCTGACAGGGGAACCATACCTTCCGGTGACAGTACCTTTGACTCGACGGGTATCATAGGGATACAGGCCGGGGTCATGTACGTATGGATACGTCGAAAGATGAGGGTCGAAGCCGGGCACTCGGGTTTTCGGAATAGCGTATGCTACGTACCTATCAATGTGCCAGTCCTCGTGACAATACCAGATAGATCAGTATTTTTGTGTCAATGCTTGACACATTGATTTCTTGATATTTTTACTCCTAAGTATATATAACTGTGGAATGGGACGCTGTTATATATGCATATATATATATATATATATATATATATTAGTGGAATGGGACGCTAATATATATGTAAACATATCAATTAATATACATCATCATAATTATTCATGCAAATATACTTAGGTTATTTGTAATTCACTTGATATTGGATTCAGGATATTTGAGATTCACTTGATATTGGATTCAGGATATATGAGATTCACTTGATATTGGATAAAAGATATATGAGATTTATTTGATATTGTACATTCAGGATTTCTGAGACTTACATGATATGAGTGCCAATTTGGGGGTTGATTTGAGAAAATTGGGATTTAGATTGTCTTTATGGATTTTGGTTTTACCACGATGTCAGAATTCCATGGAAATGACATGTTTCATCCCATACTTCGCATTTATTGTTTATGCACTGCTTCATGTATTAGTAGTATCTGATAGAGTACATTCCATGACTGTTGCATTTACATACTCTTATTTTATATGCATTGCTTCATGTATTAGTTATACCTGCTAGAGTACCTTTCATGACTGTTACATATATACATTGTCATATCATTACTTCATATATTAGTTGTATATGATATAGTACCTTACATGATTGTTGGATACTTATTGCATTTATTGTTCATGTATTAGTTGTACCTGATATAGTACCTTACATGACTGTTGCATACAGATTGTCATATTATTGCTTCATGTATTAGATGTACCTGGTAGTGTACCTTTCATGACTGTTGCATACATATGACTTTTATTGCTATTAGCGTGCATATGTTAGATTCGTGCTGTACGTGCATATTGCGATTACCTACATATGTTATTTACTATTCACGAGTTGGCAACTCACCCCCGTTGTACCACAGTGTTTTGCAGGTTGATCCTCACAGTAGTCTGAGGCAGGGCTATTATCTTCTATCATGTTATCTTTTGCTGCGGATACCGCTTCGGCTCACAGTGTGCAGTTTTGCTTTGGTGGGTTTTGTGGTTATCCGTTCATGTTCATTGTATATTCGTTGTATCATGTACTCTCCATCTATTGTTATCTTGTATGACTTAGAGACTTGATGTGAGGACGATATTGTATATTATTTTGTGACTTGGATATCTTTTATGCAGTTTTATTTATATCATCTTTTATTTCTTCGCTACGGCGTCGTATATCTGTAGTGGTGGTTGTTTTCCGCCTTTGGGCGTGTTTTTGTTCACGTTTGGGGATGCTTTACTAATATCTTTGTTGTACCCATTTTTGGGGTTAGTTTTTACAAAGGAGGTGCTGCCAAATTTTTAAAGAAAATAAAGTTGGACTTTTAAAGAATTTGGGTTGAGATTTCAAAGGTTTTAAAAATGTTCTTATTTCTTACTACTTTTGATGGTTTAGATTGCTGGGTTTTCGGCTTACTTAAATTGCGTTACGCCTGTAGACGTTGCATAGTTTAAGGGCCATCACGTTCCAATTTCGGGTCGTGACACTTTGGTAGGTGGGTTCACTTGTATCGTGACCACCATTGTACTTATTATATTTCAGTTGTATCTAGTAACTCCATCAACCAGACTTGTATATTTTGTTAGTGTATATGCCCTAGAGGCCATTACTGTGTCATACTAGTTTGTATATTACTTGATGGAAGCTTGGGATATTCACAGTTGTATATACAATCTTGCTCGAAACGGTAGTATGCTACTTGGTTTGTCTCTACTTCAATATATGCATGTGTTTCTTTTAGCATATCGCTTATATACATATTAGTAGAGCCCTTAGGTTCTTTGCTTGATTACCAGCGTTGTGATGGTGCTCACACTCGTGGGGGCTGGGTGATCCATAAGCACATCCTTATACAGGTCCCTGGTCGTTGGACTATCGAGACAGGGCATCGATACTCCGGAGTAGACTAGCGTATGCGCTTCTCATCCAAGCGTGGGATACGGTCTGTTCCACAGCCGTCAGTACGTCGTACTTGAGATAGTATGCGGGTGCTTGTTAGGTTACGAGTACACTGGACATGACTCATCGGGAACTGTTGGTTGGTATTATACCTATCGTCAGTTATCAGTTCCCAGGTGACATGAGTACAGCTTAGTCCGCTGACTTGACACTGTCACTTCGCCTCGAGTGTGTTCCCACTATACTTTGATTACTACCCTACCACGGCTCAAAGGAGTCATGGAAACAGGTAGTAGTTGGGTGCAGTCCTGAGGCACTTGGAGGCAGTGACGGTTAGACAGGATTTGTCTCTCCCGGTATTGGGGGTTTACATCGCGCTGTGTCTAGGAGAGCCATTACACGAGTAGTCCCTGGCCAGGGCAAGCGAGATATAATGGTAGGTTTCCAGTGTTATCTCAGGGTGTTCTGGGCTACACTCCGACATGACTTGTACCGCTATTAGGGGACTGACGTTCACCACCCCCATAGGCCCGCCATGCGATGTATCAGACGAACAGACCGGACTGTACGGAGACTGTCACATACAGGCTCAGTAGGAGTTCAGATGGGGTTACCTCGTCAGTCTTCTTATCAGCATCTACCTGGGGACCGTTACGTACAGCTAGTGCCGCTTGTGGTCTTTGGTTAAACCCACTGCCACCGTAGTGTCGAGTCTTTAGAGTCCCACACAGAGAGCTATTCGCCTTTAGGCAAAATGAGTAGAGGTCGCATGGTTTTGCGACAGGGTTCATTCACATCCACGCACTTGTGCACGTTTGCTGTCCGGACAGCTTATACTAGCGGTCTTTGGTTTAAGCCAGATCCTAGTATATGATTTGGGATTGGTTTTATCTCTTTGTATTCGTGTTCCTCGGATCACGAATACGGGTGCGTATGCACAGTTGCTTGAGACAGAGGGAGAGGACTTAGATTAGGGTTAATGACCATTGTCATTTTATTAATCCTAATGCTTATGTGTGTATTATGGTTAATTGATATTAGTTTAATATAATTGTGCATGGTTATGGTTGTTGACCATTTAACATTCTTGACTTGTTGACCTAGGTTGACACTTTGACCATCATCATTTCATTTGGAAGATGCTCTTTGATCCTTGGAATATGCATTAAAAATAAAATGATAATAGTCATGTCTTGATTAAGCCATGACAATTATCTCACTAATTATCAATTCACAATAATTCACACATATATGTGAGAATGCTTCATATTTCTCTCAATTCTATCATATACTTTCTCTCTCTTGCTCTTCCTCTTCTTCAAGCTCCCCCCTCTCATGTGTTCAGAAACACTTGAGCTTGAGAAAAACCATTCCATAGTAATCTCTACTCTCATCTAGGGTTCTAGGATTAGCACTTCTAGCACCCTAGTTACTTCTAGCTTGAAGTTGAAGCCAAAGTTTGAGGCTTTCGGGTGGATCCTTCTTCGACGTGAGAAGACGACAAAGGTGATCCCTTTCTACTACTCCAAGGAGCAAGGAGAGAAGGACTTGAAGCCTTAGGTATAACCATTCTTCCTTGTAGCTACTCTCTAGTTAGCTTTTAGTTAGTTTTGTTTAGCAAAGATCCCGACTTTTTCTAGTCCATGTTGCCTAGAGTAGTAAAAATCCGTTTTTTTATTCTGTTTTCCGCCTCCCTGCAAGCACCGGGGTGGGCAACCTGGACTTACAGTGGTATCAGAGCCTAACTAAACATAAACTAGCTAAGTAGTAAAAGTATATGGAAGTTCGATCGGAAAAATCGCAAAACTACGACATGCAAAACCCCAAGTTTCTGTTAAAATATTTTCTGCTCTAAAAATAAAACGTCATACTCCAAATTTCATCTCAGGGTTTTGTGAAGAAGCCCACCAAAAACGGTCGAGTGATCCCTTCAAAGCGTCGCGGTTCCGCGGCAATGGGTATACTTTTGCCGCGGAACCGCCGCCGTTTTGACTTGGTTCATGACCGAGTTCGGTGCAGTGTTCTTAGGTTGTGGTTTTGGGATTTTTAAGATGGTTTATTTCAGCCCAGATTTTCCAGAAATGAAATTTGTATTTGGGGGCCTATAAATCCGTATTTTTGATCGAACTTCACTATACTTTGACTAATCAGTTATATCTGTGATATTTATATGTATTGAACGTCTGCTAATCGCTATAAGTCGATTAGTGTGGGTTATACATATCTGTGATCTGTGTTTGATGCTGGTATGTGTATATGAATGCGTTGGATTTTCGCGGGTGAATAACCGGGGTGGATGTGAGATGAGTGTTTCTTTTTCTTTCATTCATGTAATATGTAAATTGATGTATTATTATTTGTATGACCGCACAACCGGGTCGGGGTTGTAGCCGTCATTGTATAATTCTTTTTACTGTTTTTGCTCCTAGGATAGACCCATGGAGGGGGTGCACAAACTACCGGGTATCTCGAAGTGCCGAGTGGCCTACTCACGGTGTTGAGGGAGGTTGCTTCGCTTCGGGTACTTGGCGGGTTGTTTGCCGCACCCGTAGGGGTCTTGGGAGGGGTATTTGGCTATTCACCGCGACCGTGTAATCCTCTTTTCGTTGCAGGCTCGAACGGATTGCGGATTCCTAGTATATCCAATGTATTCATCTGTGATCTGTAATGTCTATCATTGCTATATATTTATATACTATAACTATTTAGGCGTTGCTTATGTTTTACAGCCGCGCTAGCCCAGCCCCCGCTCTGTCGTTAGTTAAGTAACCTAACGGGTGATGACGGGGCCCCGTGGCGAATGCGAATAGCATAAGCGTACGTCATATTTTGGTTGTTTTCTGCAATGGTAGGATTAAATGATGGGACGCATTAAAAGAACTAATGCAAGAAAATAAACCAAGTAAAAGTCGATTGGAACACTTTGAAAACCACTCGGTTCTTTTCAAAACTAAACTTTTAAACGCGGAGCTTGAACCACTCCCTTTAAAAGCTATCTCGTTCCATCGATTATATCAAGTTCACTACGTTCACGGTTTCGCCAAAACCATTCGTAGCCCTCCGTCATTCCACATGAATGGTCAAAAAGTATTCAAGCTATGTATTTTTGCCAAAGTCAAGGCATAGTGATTGGTAGCTATTGGGTATTCATGTGCAGCATAGATAGATGCGTTGGTTTGGGACAGTCGTGCTGCCATTTTGGCCAAAGTCAAGGGTAGGTACGGGTGGGTCCAAATTAACCAGGAGAATGACAGGTAGAACTTGACACGTGACTTATGATATTTTGGCCAAAGTCAAGGTCATAAGAGCATGGGGCAAAAATCCACATCGGGAGTTTCATAAGTACTGAAACTTGCTAGCGCTGCATACCATTTGGAGTGTGATGATTCTGGTAGGATTCCTTCGGTTTTATCACGCGATGATATTTGGATCCCGATCCTACTGTGAGTATATGCTACTCCTCGGGAAAACTCTCACTTAACGATCAATGCTATAAACCTAGTAGGTGTCTAGAAAGGTGTTAGCGGGGCTACGCCCACAGGGAAAAGAGGTTACTTAATTAAGGAACTTCGCGAAAGCGTTGGAAAACCTCCCTCGAAGTACTGACACTGGCCTGGCTGAACGGTTAAGCAAGTATTGTACGGTGAGGTTGATCCCGACTAATTCTTTCTTTATGGTTTGAGAAGGGATTCGAGAGACAGTGGGAGCCATCCTGTTTAGACAAACTAAAAACCACTCTAAACTTGCAAGAGCATTATGCTAGAGTGTTTCATTTCTCTCTCCTAATTGCAGCGACCATTCAAGATGACCGGACTTAAGTTATTACTAGATAAAAACATACTGACAGGGCCAAACTACAAAGATTGGCTCAGGAATGTCAAGATGGCAATCACTTACGACAAGTTGGGGTATCTCCTTACTACCAAAGCTCCCCCTGTCCCAGGTCCCAAAACTAGTGTCGCGGATAGAGAAATCCGTAAGACCTGGGAAATAGATTGTGCGAAGGCCAAATGCCTCGTACTTGCCTCGATGGACATCGAACATCAGAGGAGGCACGAGAATATGGACCTAGAGTCCATATTTCTTCGTACAAAAGAACTGTATGGAGATCAGTCTCGTATCGCCAGATACGAAGTGTCGAAGAAGTTGTTTTCGGTAATGTTGGCCGTCGAATCATCGGTAGCAGAACACGTGCTTAAGATGATTGGCTACATAGAGGAGCTCGCGGAACTTGGGACCACGTTGGAGAATGAGCTCTATACGGACTTGATTCTCCAGTTCCTTCCTTCCACTTACGCCCAGTTCATCCTGAACTTCAACTTACAGGAAAAGGAAGTTGAACTTTCAGAGCTCCTCAACATGCTGAGGAGTGCAGAGGGCACCCTACAGAAAGGTAGGGAGACATCCACTTTGTTTGTAGGAGGATCTTCCTCTTCTAGGTCTAGGGCGAAAGCCAAGGGCAAGAAGAAGAAAGCCCCGCGAAACCAAGAGGCGGTGTCAGTAAAGTGGATACGAAGGGAAAAAGAAAGGCAACAAAGGTAGCGGGAAAGCTGGTGGAGAAGGAAGAATGCTTCTACTGTCACAAAAGTGGACACTGGAAACAGGATTGCAAGGCTTGGAAGGCCAGAACCCAGGATCTGAGGCAAGTTGCTGCTTCAGCTTCAGGTGTGTATGTTATTGAAAACCGTCTACCAATAAACTCTACATCCTGGGTATTGGATACCGGATCAGGATCTCATATCTGTAATTCTTTGCAGGCATTGAGAAAGCGTAGGTTTTTGAAAGCAGGTGACATGACCCTTAGAGTTGCAAACGGAGCTAGCATGGATGCTGAGGCCGTGGGGGACTATCACCTGGGATTGTCAGATGGACACATTTTGGTTTTGCGTAGTTGTTATTTTGTACCAAATGCAACCTGTAATATCATTTCTGTATCTTTATTATCTAAAGAAGTTTATGAATTTGCATTTGTAAGTAATGTAGTGAAAATTCACCTTAATCAAGTTTTGATTGGGTCAGGTACATTAAACAATGGTATATACGTATTAAACCAACCACATATTTTCAATGTCCAGAATACTAACAAAAGAAAGTCTACAGAAATCAATAAAACTTTCTTATGGCATTGTAGACTGGGTCACATCAATGAGAGAAGGTTAACTAAGTTACATGCAGAAGGATATTTGGATCCGTTCGAATATCAATCGTATGCAACTTGTCAATCCTATCTCAAAGGAAAGATGACAAAGACTCCGTTCACTGGGCACGGAGTAAGAGCGAGCGAGCTCTTGGGACTCGTACACAGCGACGTGTGCGGTCAATGTCTACGCATGCACGAAGCGGTTATTCTTACCTCATTACTTTTACGGATGACTTTTCAAGGTATGGTTATGTCTTCTTAATGAAACATAAATCCGAGGCATTTGAAAAATTCCAGGAATATAAGAATGAAGTAGAAAAACAAACAGGCAAAAGTATCAAGGCACTAAGATCTAATCGAGGTGGTGAATACTTGAGTGCCGAGTTCCTGGGTTACTTAAAAGAGAATGGAATTCTCTCTCAGCTTACTCCCCCATACACTCTGCAACATAACGGTGTATCGGAGAGACGAAACCGAACCCTATTGGATATGTTACAGTCCATGATGAGTAACGCTGAGTTACCGCGATCGTTCTGGGGATATACGCTAGAATCAGCTGCATACCTTTTGAACCGAGTTCCTACTAAGACTGTGCCTACTATACCATATCAGTTGTGTTGTGGGAAGAGACCCTATCTTAATCACATTAAGACATGGGGATGTCCAGCTTTTGTCAAAAAGCAGCATGTGGACAAGCTCAAGGCACGCTCAGTACAGTGCAAGTTTGTGGGATATCCAAAGAAATCCGAGGGATATTTCTTCTATTGCGAAGAGGAACAAAAGGTTTTTGTTTCTTGCCATGCCCACTTTCTAGAGCACCAGTTCATAGAAAAGGAAATAAGTGGGAGCGTAATAGAACGGGAAGAAATTCTAGAACCACAATCTATTGCTGAAAGCTTAGTAGAACCAGAGGGTTCGAAAGATCAGGACATTCCCACGCCACTCCGCAGGAGTAGTAGGCAGTCTCATCCGCCCGAGAGATACTACGGTTTTCTCATAGACGGGGGTAGAGAGGATTGCATCATAGATTGTGATGAGCCTACTAGCTTCCAGCAAGCCATTCAGAGCGTTGACTCGGTAAAATGGCTGGATGCAATGCGGACCGAAATGGAGTCCATGTACACCAACAAAGTATGGACGTTGGACATTGCTCCAGATGGGGTAAAACCCGTAGGATGCAAGTGGATCTTCAAAAGGAAGATTGATGTAGATGGACAGGTTGAGACCTATAAAGCTAGACTGGTTGGAAAGGGTTTTCGTCAGCGACCTGGTTTGGACTATGACGAAACCTTTTCTCCAGTAGCTATGCTGAAATCCATTCGGATCCTTCTTGCCATTGCTGCCTTCCACGATTATGAGATTTGGCAGATGGACGTAAAGACCGCTTTTCTAAATGGACATTTAGAGGAGTGTGTCTATATGGACCAGCCAGAGGGTTTCATTCAGAGTGGGAGCAGCGGAAAGGTGTGCAAGTTGCTTAAGTCTATTTATGGACTAAAGCAGGCATCGCGGAGTTGGAACATCTATTTTGATGAGACGGTCAAGGAATTTGGCTTTATCAAAAATCCAGATGAACCATGCATCTATTGTAAATTTGTAGCGAGAACTGTAGTATTCCTCGTTTTATACGTGGATGACATTCTCTTAATAGGAAATGACATTCCTATGCTACAATCTGTCAAGGGGTTCTTGTCACACAGGTTCTCCATGAAAGACCTGGGTGATGCCTCATACATTCTGGGTATCCGGATCTACCGTGACAGATCCAAGAGGATATTAGGACTTTCACAGTCCAGGTACATCGACACCATACTGAAGAGATTCAGTATGGAAGATTCCAAGCGCGGTAATCTACCGGCTTGTCACGGGATCACCCTCTCCAAAGAGATGTCTCCCAAGACTGATTTGGAGAGGGATCGCATGTCTATTATACCCTATGCTTCTGCGGTAGGCTCTATAATGTATGTGATGTTGTGTACCAGACCAGATGTGGCTTATGCACTGAGCGTGGTAAGCAGGTATCAGTCAAACCCTGGGGAGAAACATTGGATAGCAGTAAAGAACATTCTCAAGTACCTGAGAAGGACTAAGGAGATGTTCTTGGTGTATGGCGGAAAAGACCTCCAGATTGAAGCCTTTACTGACTCCAGCTTCCAGAGTGACAAGGATGATTCCAAGTCCATGTCGGGTTTCGTCTTTACCCTCAATGGAGGGGCGGTGTATCGGAAGAGCTCCAAACAGGAAACCGTTGCTGACTCGACTATGGAAGCGGAATACATCGCTGCATCTGATGCCGCAAAAGAAGCTGTCTGGATAAGGAAGTTCTTGAAAGAACTTCAGGTGGTTCCGTCCATTGTTGATCCAATACCTCTGTATTGCGACAACAACGGGGCTATAGCTTTAGCGAAGGAACCCAGGTCCCATCAGAAATCCAGACACATCTTGAGGCGGTATCACCTGATCAGGGAGATCATGGATCGCCAGGAGATCGAGGTTCGGAGGGTTGCTTCAGAAGATAACACTGCAGATCCATTCAACAAGGCCTTGCCCCAGACTCAGTTCGAGCGGCTGATCGAGATGATAGGTCTTCAATACGCCAGTACATGGCCTTAGTGCAAGTGGGAGATTGTTAGTGTATATGCCCTAGAGGCCATTACTGTATCATACTAGTTTGTATATTACTTGATGGAAGCTTGGGATATTCACAGTTGTATATACAATCTTGCTCGAAATGGTAGTATGCTACTTGGTTTGTCTCTACTTCAATATGTGCATGTGTTTCTTTTAGCATATCGCTTATATACATATTAGTAGAGCCCTTAGGATCTTTGCTTGATTACCAGCGTTGTGACGGCGCTCACACTCGTGGGGGCTGGGTGATCCATAAGCACATCCTTATACAGGTTCCTGGTCGTTGGACTATCGAGAAAGGGCATCGATACTCCGGAGTAGACTAGCGTATGCGCTTCTCATCCCAGCATGGGAGACGGTCTGTCCCACAGCCGTCAGTATGTCGTACTTAAGATAGTATGCGGGTGCTCGTTAGGTTACGAGTACACTGGACAGGACTCGTCAGGAACTGTTGATTGGTATTATACCTATCGTCAGTTATCAGTTCTCAGGTGACATGAGTACAGCTTAGTCCGCTAACTTGACACTGTCACTTCGCCTCGAGTGTGTTCCCACTGTACTTTGATTACTACCCTACCACGGCTCAAAGGAGTCGTGCAAACAGGTAGTAGTTGGGTGCAGTCCCGAGGCACATGGAGGTAGTGACGGTTAGATAGGATTCGTCTCTCCCGGTATTGGGGGTTGACATCGCGCTGTGTCTAGGAGAGCCATTACACTAGTAGTCCCTGGCCAGGGCAAGCGAGATATACTGGTAGGTTTCCAGTGTTATCTCAGGGTGTTCTGGGCTGCACTCCGACATGACTTGTACCGCTATTAGGGGACTGACGTTCACCACCCCCCTAGGCCCGCCATGCGATGTATCAGACGAACAGACCGGACTGTACGGAGACTGTCACATACAGGCTCAGTAGGAGTCCAGATGGGGTTACCTCGTCAGTCTTCTTATCGGCATCTACTTGGGGACCGTTACGTACAGCTAGTGCCGCTTGCGGTCTGTGGTTAAACCCACTGCCAGCGTAGTGTCGAGTCTTTAGAGTCCCACACAGAGCGCTATTCGCCTTTAGGCAAAATGAGTAGAGGTCGCATGGTTTTGCGACAGGGTTCGTTCACATCCGTGCACATGTGCACGTTTGCTGTCCGGACAGTTTATACTAGCGGGCTTTGGTTTAACCCCGATCCTAGTATATGATTTGGGATTGGTTTTATCTCATTGTATTCGTGTTCCTCGGATCACGAATACGGGTGCGTATGCACATTTGCATGAGACAGAGGGAGAGGACTTTGATTAGGGTTAATGACCATTGTCATTTTATTAATCCTAATGCTTATGTGTGTATTATGGTTAATTGATATTAGTTTAATATAATTGTGCATGGTTAAGGTTGTTGACCATTTGACATTCTTGACTTGTTGACCTAGGTTGACATTTTGACCATCATCATTTCATTTGGAAGATGCTCTTTAATCCTTGCAATTTGCATTAAAAATGAAATGATAATGGTCATGTCTTGATTAAGCCATGACAATTATCTCACTAATTATCAATTCACAATAATTCACACATATATGTGAGAATGCTTCATATTTCTCTTAATTCTATCATATACTTTCTCTCTCTTGCTCTTCCTCAAGCTCCCCCCTCTCATGTGTTGAGAAACACTTGAGCTTGACAAAAACCATTCCATAGTAATCTCTACTCTCATCTAGGGTTCTAGGATTAGCACTTCTAGCACCCTAGTTACTTCTAGCTTGAAGTTGAAGCCAAAGGTTGAGGCTTTCGGGTGGATCCTTCTTCGACGTGAGAAGACGACAAAGGTGATCCCTTTCTACTACTCCTAGGAGCAAGGAGAGAAGGACTTGAAGCCCTAGGTATAACCATTCTTCCTTGTAGCTACTCTCTAGTTAGCTTTTAGTTAGTTTTGTTTAGCAAAGATCCCGACTTTGTCTAGTCCATGTTGCCTAGAGTAGTAAAAATCCATTTTTTTATTCCGTTTTCCGCCTCCCCGCAAGCACCGGGGTGGGCAACGTGGACTTACATATTTGATAAACATGGAAAACCAGTATGTATATTCTTTCGACCTTACAGTCGCGTGTTGTATTATATGGTTTTCTTGATGATATTGGTTTCCTTTGAGTTTTGATCCTCTCCCTTCAGCGTTGTATATTATATTGCTTGCATGGTTGTTACCGCCAATTGGCGAAGAGCTAGCTTCCGCTTAGAGTTGCCTTTATGTTTATTATTCATGTTTGTACCCGTTTAGGGCCAGTATTTACAAAGGAGACTCTGCCAAAATTTTCGAGAAAATATGATGGTGCTTTTAAATGTTTTATGCCACTTATCTTATTAAAACCACTTCCTTTAAAACAAGTTTTCCTTCATTTCTCTTTAAAATGGTTTAGATTTTCTGGGCTTTTGGCTTACTTGAATTAGATGGGGTCCTATAGACTTCATATGATTCAAGTGCCAGTCACGTGCCATTTCGGGTCGTGACAAAGTTGGTATCAGAGCGCTAGGTTTAACCTTGGTTCGACTCTATATTTGACTATGCGGAATCTAGGGCATTCATATATATTCGGAACCTAGGCTTGACCTTACGGAACCTAGACTTTGTCAAGGGGGTATTAGACCCGAACTTTCATTGTATAGATTGACCTTGGTTGATGGAGTAGGTGACTTAAGAAGAGTGACATGCCGTGTGCATGTTCCGCGGCATACTTGTTGGATATAGTGCCCTCAAAGTCAGTTATTGGATCGCAGGTACGTGATTGCAATGATTGAGAGAGGACCTATACAGGTATGACAGTTTTACTCGAGATGATAGTATGCTATCTGGTTTGCCTTTATCATCGTGTATAGCTTTATGTGACTGTTCACTATTACACGTTGATAGAGCCCTTAGGATCCTGCTTGACTACCAACAGTATGATGGCGATCATATACGTGAGAGTTGGGTAGTCCATAAGCACATCCTTAAAAGTGGTCCCTAGCCGTGGGAGTTTCGAGACAGGGCATCGATACTCCGGAGTAGACTAGTGTATACAGTCGAGACCCCAACGAGGGGCGGTGGCCGGTCTCACAAGCCACTGGTGTCAGTTGGATCACCTAAGATTTATACAAGTGCTCATTGGGTTATGAGTACACTGGACAGGTCTCGCCGGGAACCTGCTGGTTGGTATTATACCTAGCGTCAGATAGCAGTTCCCTGGTGATATGTATACAGGTTAGATCATCGACCTAAGGTCGTCATTTTTCACATGTGAGTTCCCACTGTGCTTTAATTTCTACCCTACCACGGCTAAAAGGAGTCGTGAAAACAAGTTTTTTTTGGTACAGTCCTGAGCCACATGGAGGCAAGTGACCGGATCGGAAGGGGATTCGTCTCTCCCGGTATTGGGGGTGAGATCGCGCTGTGTGTACGAGAGCCATTACACATAGCCCTCGGCCGAGGCACGAGATTTACTGGTAGGTACTCCAGTAGTATCTCAGGGTGTTCAGGGCTACCCTCCGACACGACTTATACCGCTATTGGGGGTCTCACGTTACGAGCCCCCTACGCCCGATATGCGATACTCATTGACAGACGGATCGGACTGTATGTATATTGTCACTGATAGGCTCAGTACGGTTCCAGGATGAGTTCGCTCATCAGGCTTCCCTTTCCGTCAGTACATGGGCAGCCGTTACGCACTGCTAGTGTCGCTGACGTGCTTGTGGTTAAACCCACTGCCAGGATACTGACGAGTCTTTAGAGTCCCCCATAGATAGTTTTGCAAGTTCGGGCGAAACGTTGTAGAGGCCGTATGGTTTTATGGCTGGGTTCAAAAAATGCACGTGCACTTGTGCACATGTCATATTTCGGACAGATATTACTGGTGGGATTTGGTTTAAGCCGGATCCATGTATTATATTGAGTCTGAATATTTTAGTCTCTCGTATTCGTATTCGGTCGGAATACGGATACACATATGTATATAGAGGTGATGGCTATTTTCGTAATCCGTTACGAGAATATTTTAGAAGATGTATTTTTTTTTGGATTAATCATTTTAGTTTAAATGATTATTTGGTTTTTGAAATGGTGACTCATTATGGATGACACATTAATTCTAGAATGTTCTCTAATGACTCATGTAATGAGTCATCTAGTGAGTCATTAAGGAATTAATGTGTTTTGTTTTGTGAAGAGATATTTGAGGAGATATTTTCATTAGATATTTCTCTTTGGTTTTTGATAAAAGATGAGAACCTCATTCATCTATTCACATGAGAAGAGAATAAGAGAGAAGTTTAGATGCTTGGTTTTCTTTTGCTCTCTTGATTTTCTTGAGTTCACCAATTCCAAACCTAAGAATCTTGTTCAGCCTCCACCCTAACCGTCTCATGTGATGAGAACCCTAGCGTGTTTGAGACAAAGTATTCTACACATTCTCTACTTCATCTTGGTCATCTCTTTTAGCAGACTTGATGACCGAGTTGCCTCGGTATAGAGGCGGGAGCCCGTTTAAAGATCCGTTGACGTGGTGCCACCTCGATGAGGAGACGAGAGATCGGAGTTGCCGCGAGGAGCGTGGGATGATGGCTAAAGACCGAAGGACTCGGATCGATCGGTATAGCCTTTCTACCTTTTTACAGTTTGTTAGTTTAGCGTTAATGGAAAGATCCGGGTTATAGTATGCGATAGCGCCAGTTATAAAAGTTTTTATTCCGCGTTTGGTGTCAGAATGACGTTCGGGGCACTACCGTAGACTTACATGTTATCAATGCTATGCCATTAACCTTTACTAACTTGTTCTAACGTGTTTAAAACAACGATCGAACAAAATTTCGAAAACCGCACTTTTCAGGCTAAAGTTTCTGTCGATTTTTTAAACAGGTCTAAAAATCATTTTGAGTATCTCAGAAAATCGAGCAGGCATTTTTAAGAATTCTGATGAAATTTTGTCGACTAACACCAATGTACTGCCGCGGAACCGCCGCACAAACCATATTTTGGCCGCGGTTCCGCCGCCAGTTTATGGCTATAGTGCTCCATATTTCTTCAGGGTGTTCTGCATAGGGAATTATGGTTTCTGGAATATTTTGTTTGGGCCCAGATTTTTTTTGAGTACTGCAGATGTACGTGGGGCCCACTTCGGGATGTTTTGTAGATCAGAATTTTGAACTTGTTAGTTTACAGTACTTACATTATATCACCGACCGTGAATGTCATTCGAGCGGTAAATTGCGTCTAATTCCTATAGTCCTTTTAGACGGGTTTGCGAACGTGACATTCGCGTTGATGTTCTGTGTTGTGCTGTGATGTTGCGGATTTATCATGGTGGATAGCAGTGTGCAATGGTAGTGCAGTTTGGATTTATTTATACATTTGATATTGCGGGGCGAGCGTCTAATATGTGGACTGTCGTCACTGCCTATTTGTATAATATTCTTTTGGGGCATGACCGGGCTGAGGTCGATGTACCCGTTGTACATATTTTTCATTTCTGTACTAGGTTTACCACACGACAGAGTGCATGGATAGCCGAGTTCTGGAGGGCAACGGGTCCGCATCTCATGGCTTTGAGAGGCGGAGGGGCCTCACTCTAGAATTGGCAGACTATTCGCCGCACTCGTAGGGGGTACAGGTTGACCCAAGGAGGGGCGCTCAAGTTACCAGATTCCGTGAAGTGCAGGGTGGTCCATTCAATCTGCTGTAGGGGGCTGCCTCGCTTCAGGTTTTGGCGGGTAACTTGCCGCACCCGTAGGGGTCTAGGTTTCATTGTACAGGCTATCCACACGACCAGGGGAACGTCGGGTTTCAGCAGCGGCTCTGTGAAACTCGGGGATCCCAGATTATCTGTATTATTCTGTGATGCTTATTACTTTTTTGTAATGTTGCATTTGTCACGCCTGGAGCGATTATTGTATATTGGTATATATACTAGTAGATGTTGTATATGTTTTACACCCACGCTAGTCTAGTCCCCGCTCTGTCGTTAGTTAAGTAACCTAATGGGTGATGACGAGACCCGGTGACGAATGCGGATGGCATATACATACATTTTATTTTCGTTCTTTTCTGGTGTGATTAATTTATGGGACTGTGTTGATTCTGATCAATGCAAAGGAAAACAAACTTGTTTGGATGTTTTTGGAACAGTTTTAAAAAGTGTTATTACAAAGACATTTTGTTTTGTTTTGCATAGTGGTATTCAGTTGGAATACGCTGCACCTCATTCGACGAGGCAAGAGCCGAGATCCCTTCACCGAGAGTGACCCCTTGGGCAGAAGTTTGCATCAGGGTAATAACTTCACTATAGTCGATTACATGTTGCTTTGCATCGCGGTATTCAGTTGGAATATCCTGCTCCTCATTCCACGAGGAAAGAGCTGAGATCCCTTCACCGGGAGTGACCTCTTTAGCAAAGGTTTCACCACTATATTTTTATAAAAAACTATCAGGTTCCTTCAACGAGATCAAGATCATTACGTTAAAGGTTTTTCGCCAAAAACCAGCCGTAGCCCTCCGTCGTTTCAGACGGTAGCATGTAGTATTCATGCTATGTTTGTTGGCCTTCGTCAAGGAATAGTGGATGGTAGCTGCTTGTTACTTTTCTGTTGCATAGATAGATGAGTTGGTTTGGGACAGTCGTATTACCTTGTTGGACTTCATCAAGGGTATGTACGGGTGGGTTCGAATTAACAAGATAATGACGGGTAGAACTTGACATGTGACTTATGATTTGTTGGCCTTCGTCAAGGTCATAAGAACATGGGGTAAAAATTATATCAGGAGTTTCTAAAGAATCTGAAACTTGCCAGGCATGCGCATACCTTCTGTAGTGTGATAACATGAGTGGATACCTTCACGCTATCATACGATGAGAGTTGGATCCGGATTCCAACTAATGAGTTGGTTTACTCTTCGGGCGATCCCGATTGATTCTACTTTCAGGTTTGGAGGAGAATTTGACAGTACAGTGGAAGGTTTCCTAATTAGATAAAATGATAACCATTCTGATCTAGGTTAGAGTGCACGTAGAGTGTTTCTTTTCTCTCTCTCTTTGGCAGCGACCTTTGACCGACCCTTGACTATGACTCAGTGACCAAGTTGACCGAAACTTCTTAAAATACTGGCTTTTGGATTGTCTAAGTTGCAAAAGTCATTGTCGCTCCTTCTTTTACCCTTTGCATTTCTCAGAACACCTCGTATCACTACGAACATCCACATCCATTGGATAGATCCATCGTATGGTTATATACAAACTAGAAGGGACTTCTTCGAGGATGGATCCAGGTTCAGGAGAAATTGAATTGGTTTATTCAGTTGTCTTTTATTATCACCTTCTCTCAGGTTGCGAGAGCTCCTTGGTTTAGGAAAGTACACCTATTACGCTTATTGGATAGTCTTCTTCCAAACCATACGCAGGTGCCGAAAGATAGGGAATGAAGAAAACCAATTAGCCTAAGTAGGGTGTACAGAAGGTAATAACTAAAGACAAAATAAAGGGATTAGAAAGAGGGCAAACTAAATTGCGAATGCTATCATTCACGATCAAAACCGAGTACTTCATCGCCACTCCTATTTCACCTTTGCTTTTTTCCCAGTTCGGGAGAAATAGAATAAGGTATTATTCAGTTGTCTTTTATCATCACCTTCTCTCAAGTTACGAGTGCTCCTTAGTTTAGGAGGGTACCCCTATTACGCTTACTGGATAGTCTTCTTCCAAACCAATGCTGGTGCCGAACGGTAGGGAAGGAAGAAAACTACTTAGCCTAAAGGGGTGTATAGAAGGTAATGAATAAAGACAAATAAAAGGATTTGGAGAGATGGCAAAGAAATATACGGTTACAGTGATGAAATGGATTATGAAAGAGGCATTACTAGGAATACCAGGATACCCCTACGAAACATTTTCATGTTTCAGTTTCACTATGCGTTGTTAAAGGAAAATTGATTTCCCGATTAGATACTTACTCCAGGTTATGTGTTTACCAAGTATGATTCTCACATCCGTATGGTTTTACAGATGATGAGTGGGAGGAAGTTATTGGGAATTAGGCGATCATCCTCATTATATCGGAATTCGTTGTAATTAGTGATATTTGAGGAAGTCGCCTGGGTTTTTGCCGGACGGCATGTATTTGGTTTTGAGTATCCATTGTTGTGCACCAATTTCAAAATGATATATCTGTACGTTTATTTTTATAAAGTGAGATATAACTTTTTGAAATTATGTCCGTGACATTTACCTATATCAGTTGACGATTGGGTAAGGAGCATTGAACAACGGAGTAGTTCTTAACCATAAGTACAGTTTTCAACCTACGATGCACAGGTTTTGAGTTATTCAACTCAGCGGACTTATACAGAGTATTGTATGTTGTCCAGTATCCATCAGGATAAAGGGGTTGGTCCTCGTACTATGTTCTGTTTACTTGTGACTTCTCTAGTTTTTAGACAAGTGTTTCGTACAAATACAAGATCTAAGTTTTGAGAAGTTGCGGTATAGGAATAAAGTAGAGAACCAGATGTCGCAAGTATCGAGATTCTTCAAAGAGATCGAAGTTGTAGATACTTGTGATTGGTATTCAGTTGATAGTAATGGTTTTGAAAAACTTGTTTCTCTTTCAGGTTACTCATAATTGGATGGATTCCTAAGTTGAGTAATGCTGATCAGGCCTCTTTCCATAAAGTTGATATGCACTGGAGACAGCTGCATGGTTTGAATCTTGTTCCAATTAAATAAGTGCCAAATTTTCTATATTGAATATAGAATGGTTCATATCTTAACGATATTAAGGTACGGGAAGTTGTCCGGCTTATGCTTAAAACCAGACTCTGGATAACTCAAGGCACGTTTCTGTAATGGCAGTTTGTGGGTTGACACGGGCTATGACGAGGGTTGACTTTCTACCATCCGGAAGATCAATAGTGATATTTTTTTTGACTCGCCACAGTTTTAGTAAAATGGATTTTTTCAGAAAACAGTAGTGGGAGTATGGTAGAACTGGAAGTGATTCCAGAACCGCAAACGATTATAGAAAATTTAATAGGACCTAAAGATTCAATATGGTTTGACATTCCTTTAGCCACTCCGCGGATATGGTGGGTAACCTCAGATACCCGAGAGGTACTCTAGTAGCCTCAAGGACGGTGACATGGAGGTTCTTATTTACCCAGACTTGACACTACTGTTGTTCCAGGCTATGAGACCCGGCAGGAGATTAAGTATAGCATCGTTCTAAACTAGCTTTAGAAGTGCATGTATATATTATTCTGCCAGAGAGTTATTGTGGTCAGTGGGAGCAGCGGAAGCATAGTGAGCAAGTAGCTTATTTTTTTTATAGACTTGAGCAGTTATAGCGGAGATAGATCATCTATTCTTTGATGTGACAATCATGGCTTTGACTTCATCAGAATAGGGGATGGATCTGTTAAGAAGGTAGTAGGGTGTGATGTCTTGGTATTTGGATGACATACACAGAGTAGGAAGTAAAATTCCTATACTACGATCGGTTGTACTGTGGTTGTCACACAGTTTTTTCTCCACACAGGAAATGGATATAATATTTGACATTCTGGTTACTAGATATATGGTTTTAGATCTAGAATTGGGTAGTTTCCCAATATGGGTACTTTGACATTATTCTAATAGTTTTTTAGAATAGATGACTCCTGGCATGGTGGTGTACCTGCAGGTGATGGAGTCACCCTCGCTAAAGCTGTCTTACAGACTAAAGGGGAGAGGGATGTGCTTGATTGGTAGATCACTTGCTTAGGCAATTGAGTCGATCATGAGATATCAAGTACCACACCAGATATTGTTTTTGCACTAGAGGCAATAAGTTTATATTAATCCAATCCTGGTGTAACGTTTTGAAAATCGTTTCGGTGAAATTTCGGAAAAATCGGTAAAATAAGGGGGTTTTCTGTAAAAAATCAAAATACAAATATTTTTATTATAAAATTAACTATACATATTCTAGCTATGTAATTTCTAGTATTTGGTGTTTATTGATCCACTGGTAAAATTTCTAATTTTCTGAAAAAATTTCGAAATTAATTATTTTAAGATTATTTTAAGCCGTCACTAATACTTTTAATTAGGGAAAATTACAAATTGGAATGAGTTGAAACAAATTTTGTGCATCATAACACATTAAATAAAATTTTAACATGTGGTTTTTGAAATGAAATGAAGTTGTTAGACGGTGTTAGAAAATATGGAAGAAAAAGGCTTAAATGGTGAAATTAAAGGAATTTATTAAACAAGGAAGTGTGGTACATATTTAATTGGTGTTTGGTGTTCATTGCTTCACACACACACACTACATCCCCCTCCCTATCTTGCTGGCTGAAAGTGGGGCTACCCCAATCCCCATGTCCCCACACTTTTTGCACAAAGAAAAACAATGAAAAGAAAAGAAAAAGAAAGAAAGTCAATGGGGTGTGGGCCATGTCTTTTCTTCTCACTTTCAACCCCTCCCTCTCTCTCCTCACTCCCCTCAAATTTCTGGCCGAAATTTCCATCCCCCAACAGCAGCAGCCCCTCCCTCAAATCCCACTCCATTTTGCATCAAAAATCCACAAAAATCACTTCAAATCCATACAAATTCAAATCTAATTCCAATTCCAAGCCTTACGCATTATTCTTTGAGCAATCCTACTTGAATCCTTGGAGCAAAAAGAGCATTTTGGAGGCTAGGTTGTGTGTTTGATCATGGATTGTGAGGTATAATTCTTGACCTTTTGTTAAATTGTTGTTGAATTACTTCCAATCTAGCTAATTAGGAGTTAATTATGGTTTTGATATTAAAGATTTAACTTTCAAGAAAGGGTTTTGAATGCAAGTTAGGGTTTTGTGTTGTGAGATTATGGTTGTGTGATGTATTTGACATATTAATGTTATGCTAAATCAAATCAAGTTGCTAGTTTGCATTTTTGTTAATTTAAATTGTGATAATTATATAAATTGCAAACAAGGTTTTAAAAATATTTATATTTTCGTAAGATAAAATTCTAATTAGGGTTTCATGGCATTATTAACATTATAATTTGTGGTTTAATACTTTAGTATATGCAAAACCAAGCTTAATTGTAAAATTATGAATTTTACTTTAAAAAGAGTTAAAATCGGTATTTTTGCAAACTAGGAATTTGGAATTTATACAAATTGATGAGTTTAATTTATGAATGTGATTTGTATGACCTAATTATGTTATTTAATGAGCATTTTGGCCATTTGAATCGTTAAAATTTGTAGATTGGTTAAAACATCAAGTTTTTAACCGAAATGGGAATTTGTGCTAACATGGTTTTTGGAAAACAAAACGATTGGTTTAACTTTATGGTTTTGACGAATTAAACCCTATTTCTTATGCAGTTAGTGAGTTTTGAAACCATGATTGGTATGTTTGGTGTTTTTCTTGATCAATCGACATTTGTACGCCGATGTCGAGGGTTTTTGGGTTGATTTGTGAAAGCAACCATAGGTTTTGACCTATGTGGAATTCGTGTGTCGTTTTGGATATGAGTCGGATTTTAATGCGATACGATGTTATATATGACATGTAGGTACCCCATGTGGGTTTCGAGACGACAAGCAAGCGCGTGGCGACGTCGGCACCGGCGAGCGAGGACCAGGTGAGTAGATTTTATCTACGGGGGAAGTCGGGTGGATGGCGTATAGCACCCCCACAGTCCGTAGTATAGTTGATGATATATATATGTTATAGGTGTTTTATGATACGAGGATGATTATAAAGGTATGATCTTATGTTCATGGTTTAATGTAGGGTAATTAGAAGTAAACAAGCATAACTTCTTAGTCGCGAACCCTAGAATAGGTTCACACCTACCCGCACACCCGCATTTGCATACATATATCTTACATGTGCGTATATGGGGATATGTATATATATATATACACTTGGGTATGGGACTAGGTATATATATATACGTGTGCATATACATGGATTATGAGGATAGTACTTTGGATTGGAGATGAGTCGATGAGATTGGGCTTGAGACCGTGAGATCGGTTATGTGACATAGTCCGTATTTATGATACGACATGGTATTTTAGTGGTTTCTTTAGGCGTGGTGTTTTCATACACACGCATGCATTTCATTGATGGTATCAGTATTGTACTAGACGTAGATCAGCACCCCGATCATGATATTTGATAAAGAGGATACCAGATGAATAGTATGATGAATGTGATATTGACCCGTACCCAGATTTGGGATGCCGTACGACGGATTCACGTACGAGCTATATATTGATGTTTGATCCGCACTCTTGACTTGGGAATATCTGATTATAGATATGGTATCGGATGTGATATTATCGAGGCGGGATCACCGACTATATATATACATATATATATATATATATATATATGTATATATATGTATCGACTCAGATATTAGGCGGTTTCCTTACCTTCAGTTAGCTTGTTAGTTCAGCCGTATAGTTTAGTGTAGTTGTTAGACTAGGTTAGAATCCTACCTATTTCAAAACTAACGGATCGTGGGTATTTTGAAGACAGGTCAAGGGATTCTACGGATATTTCAAAAGACGTATCTTTTCTTAAAAACACCGTAGCCCTTATTTTCAAAGCCCCACGATTCGTGTTATTTCAAATGGCACCACTGTGGAACTCATATTTTATTAAATGCAGATTTGTTATCATTGTGTTTAGTATTCAACTCCCGCACGTTATTGCTGTTCGCTATGCATCGCATACTTATTTTGTGATTCATATACCGTTATTGATATCATGCTTCTAGGACACCAGCACCATTACCGATGACGCGTATGTACCACGTACACTTACTTGCCGGCTCACACACATCTTCATCGGTAATTGCCATGTCACGACCACTTTAGAAAATACTATTTCATTGACATAGTTTGTTAGCAAATAGTTTAGACATGATATTAGTGTACTTGCCTTATATGCTAGTTTAGACATTGTAGTTATTACTTGCTACTTCATGCATGTTATTATTCACTGTTATGCCGCATTCATGGATTTTTATGCCTATATTCACTGTTTACATGCTACTGAGGATTTGGATTCGGATTTTCATGAGATTTCCTGGATTTGGGGGAAAAACCGCAAAAATTACATTTTAAAACTTCTTTTCTCTCTCTTTTTAAATGAAAAGTGCGGTTTTCCCATGATGTATGAGTCGTCCACCATGAGTTTGCTGATGGATTTCGAAACCCGATTCGAGGAGTTGGATGAACCGTTTCGGGTACATGGTGGGCCCGGTAAGGTACCCCGGGGCAAGAAGTTCGAGTAGTAGACGATGAGCCTGGCAGGGGAGGACTACCTACCGGTGATTTTACCCGACGCGTCGGATATCCGGAGGATACCGTCATGGTCTAGAGATTGATGGTAGGGGCCGGTCCGGACTGACGGCGCCCTAGATAGTGAGATTGAGATATTGAGATTTTGAGACATCGTGGTACTGAGATTGATGATCCAGGCCAATCTGGGTAGCCGGAGCCTTAGATATTGAGATATTGGGATTTATGTTTTGTGTCGATACTAGACACTGTTTATGCTGATTTCACTTATGATACCTCGTTTTGAAATTACAGAAATCTCACTAAATTATGAAAGCAATTTCTTCATTTACAAGTATTATGTTTTCATGCATTCATACCTCATCCATATGATATATTTCTACCTGAGGCACTGACACGAGCACTTGGTATTACCGTTGTTTAGAGGTATATCCTAGCCATTGTTATAGGATGCAGATTATATATTTGAGAAGATTTTATGATCGTATGACTTAGGATTGCGTTGTTCATGCGATTTCTGTTCGTAGATGTTTTCTACTCATGAGTTGGTAACTCATCCCCGTTGTTCCACAGTTTCTTGCAGGTTTTGCCGTACAGGTTTCATTACGGCTTTACTGGCACTGCTTCTTTTTCGGGTGACTTGCTAGTAGGTGGGTTAACTTCTATCGTACCCATCATTATATCTTGTATATTATTATTCTGTTGTATCTAGAAGTTCCATCAACCAAACATGTATTTATTTCAGAGATAGAGACCAGTGATGTTATTCTTTCGACCTTAGAGTCGCGCGTTGTATTTCTATGGATTTCTTGCTGTTTTGAGTTTCCTTTTGAGTTTTGATCCTCGTCCTTGGCGTTGTATATTATATTGCTTGCGTGGTTATGACCATCGATTGACGAAGAGCTAGCTCCCGCTTGGGGATGCCCTTTTTATTCATTTCGTATACTATTCACGTTGTATCCCGTTTGGGGGCCAGTATTTACAAAGAAGTCTCTGCCGAAATTTTCAGGAAATATTTGATGTTTTTAAAAAAATTCATAATTCGGCTCATGCTATTAAAACTACTTGCTTTAAGTTGGTTTTTTCCTCACTCTACTGCTTCTTTGGTTTTGATTTCTGGGTTTTGGCTTACTTAGATTACGTATGCCTCGAGACGTCCGTAATTTAAGTGCCGGTCATGTTTCGTACTTTTTGGGTCGTGACAAAGTTGGTATCAGAGCATTAGGTTTTACCTTCGGAGCGTAGGATGACCCTTGGTTGATGGAGTAGGTGACTAAAGTAGAGTGACGTACCGTAGGTATGTTCCGCGGCATACTTACGATACGCTACTCCACTTAAAAAGCCTTAGGATGTACATTTCTTTGCTCAGTATTATATTCATTCATGATCTAGCCTCATCGGTACCAGTTATGGTTTTGCTGCCACGATTACGGGCAGGGAGAGCTATGGCTAGAGTTGCGGTCAGCACGAGGTCGTCACGAACGAAGACTGACCAGGGCGTGATTCCGGCGACACACGATTGCAGAGATGTGTCTTTTTATTGTGTTTTCACGCCACGAGCATTGATGGATCGCTGTATGAGATTTCTCGAACCTGCATATCAGCACCAGAGGATTGGGCCACCGACAGAGGCCAACCAGATTTCGATGACCGTTGATGTATTGCTTGTTCATGATGATTGATGCACTGTTCAGCGTGCAGACGAGTGAGCCAGTTGTTGCTGCGAACGATGAGATACCACTCAGGTGTTGGAGCTATTGCAGTACGAGTTGTGCTAAGAGATGATAAAAGGTCGCTAGTCACCGAGGATGAATGACTAGGACATGTGATTCGTTCGCCTACCCTGATGCGAGGTCATCAGATAGATTGATTCCAGCTAGAGACGACTTCACGCGGAGACGTTGGGAGTCGATAGAGGCGATCGAATGTCAGAAATCTATTATTCCAAGTTTAAAGTATTCGGAAAAACATGCAAGCAATTCTATAGACCCTTTAGAAGAATGAAATCCTAACTCGACATAATGACCGTGTGAAAGCCTTTGAACCTTAGGGTTTGCGGCAGTTCCGCGACGCCATTAGTGAGGCTTGGGTTTTCCTTTCTACGGCTGGTCCACCGATGCTGTGGTATGTACTCGATACTATTAAACTATACCCAAGATGTTGAGCTCTTGGGGGATTATGAGGTTTTGACGAATCGGTCGAATGGTTCGACTTTATTCGGATGCTATGCGATGGGATGCATTGTTTGGGAGACTCCAGATACGAGTATAGCCGTTGGAGCACAGTCCATGCAGCCACGACGAGGTGAGTCCGAAGCAGTCGACATTAGGGAAAAGTGGAGTAAGGGGTTCGTACGAGATCTTGATGAGGTGACGTTCCACTCCGCCGACATCAGAGATGTGATACGCAAGCAGGAGCGTTGACTATGGATATATATTCCAGGAGGAGCCGTGATGAGTATGCAGCCGTTCTGGAACAAGAAATAGATATAGTAAAAGGATGATAACTTCCGGGCAGTTCGGCAGAAACGAGACTTGGGAGAGACTTCGGCGGGACTTTTCTGGAATAAATTACGAGAAGACTCGGACCCAGGAGTGGTCATGTTACGCACACCGGCAGGCCAGAGTTCAGGATCGTCGACGAGACATGCTATGAGTGACCACGACAGTTAGCTAGAGATTCTTGGAGGATGTGCTTGAGCGGGACTATTCCGCCATACTTGATTTTGGTATTTTAGGCGATCTATTCGCAGATTGATTTTAAGGATTGAGTTTCATGATATTTGTTTTCATGCACCTTGGTTGCACCTACTGAGTATTTACGATTTTTGCACAGTTGTTGCACTTGATATCGTTTTCGTGCCTTGGTTTCTCATGTTTATGATTTTATGGGTTTCATACAGTTGAGTCGATTTTGGTGCATATGTACGCACACAATTTGGTTTTTGCACTCGGTATGGTTCACATATGCTTGCAGTGCAATGATACGCATTTTGTACACTTAGATGCGCTGGACTTTGATTTCGATTGTGATGCTCGGTATTGGTTTTTTGCACCTTGTGCACCTGATTGAATTTTGCGCATGTTCGACGCTAGATATTGGATTTCATGGTTTCGTGCTGTTAGTTATATGTATGCCTTAGAGGCCATTACTGTACATCAGATGTATATTGTAGTGGATGCTGGGACATATATAGGTAGGACTTTCTTGCTCGGCATGATAGTACGCTATCTGGTTGCTCTTTATCTTAACATGTATACTTGCTGTCTCTCTATTACATGTTGATAAAGCCCTTAAGATGTGTACTCGACTTGCAGGACTATGATGCAGATCATACTAGTGGGGCCTGGGTAGTCCATGAGTACATCCTTCAATGTTCCTAGTCGTGGGAATATTGAGACGGGGCATCGATATTCCTGAGTAGACTAGCGTATATCTTCTCGACCCATGTGATGGGCGATGGATGATCCCATATCCATTGGTGTTTGACATCAGAGATGGTATGCGGGTGCTCAGTGGTGACTGGGTACACTGAACGGACTTGCCGAGAACTCCCAGATGGTATTATATCTCACGTCAGATGGCAGTCTCTGGTAACACTGGTACAGCTTAGTCTGTTGACCCGAGATCGTCATAGAGTCTTGTGTGTCTCCCACTGTTGCTTTGATTTCTACCCTTCCACGGCTCTACTGAGTCGTGCAAACAGGTGGTTTTTGGGTACAGTCCCGATTCACATGGAGGCAATGAGCGATAGGTGGGGATTCGTCTCTCCCTGTATTGGGGGTTGATATTGCGCTATGCTCGACTGGCCATAACTGGAAATCCCTGGCCAGGGTTGCAGTGATTTACTTGTAAGTGTTATCAGTAGTTTCGTGCTTATTATGGACCTTACATCGGCATGACTTATCAAGCTACTGGGGTCTGACGTTTACCACCCCTAGGCGAGATATGCGGCATATCAGACGAACAGACCGGACTGTGTGGTAAGTGTTACTGATTGGATTCGCAGGAGTCTGAGTAGGCTTGCTCGTTGATTTTCTGATCGCTCAATACCCGGGTGGCCGTTACGTTTAGCAGACCGCTTGCGGCTTGTGGGTGATTGATATGATCACCACCTACTGCCGGCGTATTGACGAGTCTTTAGAGTCCTACACAGAGGTTTCCTGGCTCAAGCGAAACGAAATAGGAGCGCATATGAGACATGTGCGGGATCGAGAATAATACCAGTATGTGATACTGTATTATATTTTCGCGATTTGTATCATCGGTCGGTTATATGAGATATAGCCGGGTTACCGAATCAAGTGTTGATTCGATATATTGATACACTAGATATTAGTCGGTTATATGCAATATGACCGGATCATTAAATCAAGTGTTGATTTCATGATTTAATGTATAATTATATATTTGATATATTACTTTATATTAACTAGTATTGGTTCATTTAAGATTGATTTTCTCACTTGATGTGCACAAGTTGTATATGTGATACATGTTTGTGCACTAGTTTATATCATGATTAATGATACATGCAAACTTTGGTGTGTGTATGACTTATACCATATTTAAGATAATGGTTTGGGTTTTTATTTATTTTGGTAAAACAAAATGGTGGCTTTCTTTGTAGTTGCTTGAAGCTTCATGAAGCTTTTAAGCATCTTTGACAAAGTCCACTAATTTTGTTTTGCATAAGATTTTTATTAACCAAACCATTAACTTAAACTGTGGTTTAGTCTCTATAAAGGTTTACTCACCCATGGTTGCATTATGATAGACTTCACTTGATTATTCTTTTGTGAGATAATTCATTTTATTTATTTATTTTTTCTTCTTCTTCTTCTTCAAGAAGAAGAAAAGCTTGCTAGAAATTTTCAAGTGAAGAAATAGAGTGAGAAATCCAAATCCAAAGTGAACCCACTTCCTATTTCATCATCCTCTACTACTTACCATTTAGTTTAGGGTATTCTCTTCACAAAGTTCTTGACCTAGTGAAGATGGAGCTTGAGTTTGAGTCTCCTCGACGTAGATCATCTTCGGCCTCGAAGTCAATGACCTAGCCCGTTCATTTCTTTGAGGAAACCATCGCTAGAGTCCGGGATCACGATGATCGCAGCGAAGGGACGTCAACACGGAGCTTTAGAAGTGAAGGACCGGATCTACAAAGGTTGTAATCCCTTTCACTTAGTGTTAAGTTGTTCACTTGCTTATTGTTTTCGCATAATCTCTAGTATACGATCTTGGTTAGGGTTGTTCGGCACGTCTAATTTTTTGAATCCGGCATGGTTGATGCCTTGTAGAACCTTGTGATAGTGCCTAGGAACCCTATAGTGGTTTCAGAGCCAAGCTAGAGCTTTAGGCGAAGTCTAGACGAAGTTAAAAGTCCGATCGAACCCGTATAACCCCGATTAAACCCTTCTCTAGACATTTTTTTAAAAGGTGATTTTTTCTGTATTAAAAATTCTCAAAAAAATCACCAGGGTTTTCTAGGAATTACTGTGCAGCACGTGCCCCTAATTCCATCAATGCGCCGCGGAACCGTGGCCATACCATGGCTTGAGCGGCGGTTCCGCGGCCGAACTGTAGCAATAGGGACAGTGCTTTGCACAGTAATAACCGTAGTTGCTTCTTGATTCTTCTGGGAATTTTTAATTTGTACTTAAGTGTTGAGTTTTCTGGGTTGTATTGGGGACTCATTGATTCGATCAGATAATTTAACTTCGTTTAAGTTTTTCCGGGTAATTTTAGAACGTGTTAAAAAGTTCGAACGGATATCAATAACTCATTTTTTCCCCTGCTGGAAAATTTCCAAGTGTTGGATTTTTCCGTTGTTTGAGAACGTCTGAATCGTGCAAGTTACGCAATGGACCCTCTAGAAGACAACAAACCTTAACTCGATTATGTGACCGTCTTGAACTGCCTTTTGAACCTTAGGGTTTGGGGCAGTACGGCGTTGCCACATGTGAGGCGTTGGCTTGACCCTTCTACGGCTGGACCATTGGTATTGTTGCATGTGATGGATGTTTTTAAACTACCCTCAAGTGTTGAGATATTTCGGAAATC
Organism: Agapanthus africanus; assembly: GCA_030015575.1. Lineage (NCBI taxonomy): Eukaryota > Viridiplantae > Streptophyta > Magnoliopsida > Asparagales > Amaryllidaceae > Agapanthus > Agapanthus africanus. The sequence continues at coordinate 289,190,799 of CM057349.1, forward strand.
TTGGGTGTTTTTTTATTCGATCGGAAAGTTTAACATTGTCTATTTATCTAGAATGTGATACAATATTTGGAATCCATATGTAGTTATGAGATAACTAATTTGAATGTTATAAATCTAGCACTTTAGTCTCATTTGATCGGTTGCCACGGGATTTTGATGTGATCAAAAGTCCGTCGCAATCACATAGCGTACGCGGATACTCGCCGGGTAAACTTAATAGATAGCCACGCCCCATAGCCCCGACCAAGTGACTGTAGGAGAACCCCGTCGCCAAAAGCATCCGTTCGGGTGCTCGCTGCAGCGGTGTTCTGCCTTAGTGCACTTCGTCGACGGCGTTGGAGGTGCGGCCGTCTACTAAAGTTTCGGACGAGCATTCGATCGAAATGTCGGGAATCTTGTTGAATTGCCCGACTGATTATTGGAAAGTGTTTTCAATATCGAGACTAAAATGCGGGGTTTATAATTGTTAGGCATGAGATGTCTAAGGAATTCATTTGGTTAGGCATGCGATGTCTAAGTAGGTTGCGGATTCCAACTGTTGTAGTTTTTCGCTTTATTTTCTGCGACCGTAAGTGTAATATGTGGTGTATCGCCGGTTTCGTTGCTATACATCAACGACAATTGGGATACGCATATTTACTTACGTTGATGATATGTGATGTTATGTGTTGCTGAATATGTTATATTTGATCGTCGTGTTTGAATAGCCGGGGGTTTTTATGTGATATGAGAGTTTTTCATTTTCATTCATGTAATATTCTTTTATTGGGGCACTTCCGGGCTGAGGATGATGTCACCATTGTATATTATTTACTTTTCCGCACTAGGATAGACCCAGGAGGGGAGCACACGTAACCGGGTTCTAGGGTCCAGTGGGAGACCATCTCGAGGAGTCGAGTCCGGGTCTCCTAACTCTAGAATTGGTAGGGTTGCTTGCCGCTCTCGTAGGGGTCTAAGGTGTGGGATTGGCTATTCATCACGACCGTGGAATCCATGTTTTATACAGGCTCAAAATAAAATACGGACGTCCTACTATATCCAATATTTCATATGTTGTTTTCTGCTGCGTTATCTGTGATGTGATCATGAGATATGTTCAGATAGATATTGTATATGGTATATATGATATATTATATAGACGTTGCTTATGTTTTACACCCGCACTAGCCCTGCACCGCTCAGCCGTTAGTTACCTAACCTAACGGTGCAGACGGGACATTGAGGCGAATGCGGATAGCATAAGTGTACGTTGTATTTATCTGTGATGTTTAGGTGGACTAAAATGATGGGACGTTCATTAATGGGATTAATGAAAGAAAGTAAACCTAAAAGATGTCGTGGAATCGAATTTAAAAAATTAGGTAGCTCTAGTTGTTGCTTTGCATAGCGGTGTTCCTTGTAGAACATCCAGCACCTTATTCGATAAGGAAAGAGCCGAGATCCCTTCACCGGGAATGATCTCTTTAGCAATAACTAGCAGATGCTACAACCTTTGGTTTGGCTTTTGACTGCTTTTCTATTTTTTGCTTTGCATAGTGGTATTGTGAATATCCTGCACCTTATTCGACGAGGAAAGAGCCGAGATCCCTTCACCGGGAGTGACCTTTTTAGCGAAACTAGCGAAAGCCTAAAAAACACTCCATTTAAAACCTTTTGATTCTGCAACGAGATCAAGTTCAAAGCGTTAAAGGTTTTCTTAAAAAGCATCCGCAACCCTCCGTCATTTTAGGAAGTAGAGTACTTAGTATTCGTTCTGTGTTTGTTGACCATAGTCAAGGCACAGTGTACGGTAGCTAAGTGATGTCTTCCTACACAGCATATGATGCGATTAGTTAGGACAGTCATGTGACTTTGTTGACCTTAGTTAAGGGTCATGTGGGTGGTTCTAATTAATCATGAAATGACGGGTAGAGCTTGACTAGTGCTTATGATTTGTTGACCATAGTTAAGGTCATAAGTGCTAGGGGTAAAAACCTTTATCGGGAGTTTCAAGTGTTGAAATTTGCAATGAGATTGCATACCTTCTATGAGATAGTTGGATCCCGATACCCGCTGCGAGTAATTGTTACTCCTGGGAGAGTTTTGAACTTTACAATTAGCCGATCAAGTAGGTGTCTAGAAAGGTGTCAACGGGGTTACGCCCCTGGGAAAACGAGGTTTATTTTAATTAGGTCCGTGCGAAAGCACGGGGAACCTCTCTCAAAGTACCGGCACTGGCCTGGCTGAAAGATTGGCGAACTTGTAGAGTGTAATTAATCCCGGCTAGTCTTTCCTTTTACGGTTTGAAGGAAGATTTGATAAAAACAATGGTAGCCATCCTAATTAGATAAAATATATAACCAATCTAATCTTGCAAGAGCGCATGCAGAGTGTTTTCTTCTCTCTCTCTCCAGGTAGCGACCATGTCACGTCTTAATCAAGATAATAATATGGATGTATTGACCGAACCCGCTTGTTATACTGATCTGGGGAACGTTGGTCCCGCTCCAACTTATAATTGTTATAAGACCGAGCAGGAGATAGGGGAACACCTGGATTCCCATGCCGCCCAAACGAAGAAAGTGCATGATGATGCATCTTCTTCGGGTATGTTCATTACAAAGAACTGTTTCTCAGTATCCTCTATGTCCTGGGTATTAGATACCGGATCAGGATCCCATATATGTAATCTGTTATATGGGCTACAGATAGGTAGAGAACTGAGAACGGGTGATAAATTTCATGAGATAGAAACGGTGTAAGTGTTGCAGCCAAGTCTGTTGATAGTTATCACCCTGTATTACTAGAATACATTGATTCTGAACGAATGTTATTAAATACCGAACCTGACATACAACATGATATCAGTCTCTTTATTAATTAAAGAAGGATATAATTTTGTATTGTTGGATAATGTTTTGCACATTTCCTATATCAAAAGTTGATCGGTTCAGGCACGTTATGTAAAAGCATATACATTCTAAATCAAACCACAGTTCCTTATGTACAGAACACGCACAAAAGGAAGCGTTCAGAAATGAACGGTTCCTTCTTGAGGTATTGTAGACTAGGTCATATCAATGTGACCTGACTAGCTGAAGTTACATTTAGATGCATATTTAAATCAGTTTAAATTTACATCTTATGAAACTTGCCATTCATGTCACAGAGATAAGAAGACCATTAGCTCCGTTTACTGGAAACAGAGAAAGAGTTTGTGAACTCTTGGGACTGATACATGGTAAAGTATGCAGGTCCCCAGTTTATAAATGCCAGGACTGATTCTTTATACTTCCTTACATTCACTGATGATCTCTCAAGAATCGGACGCATGTTCCTGTTGAAACACATGTCTAAAGCTTTTGAGAACTTCAAAGAATATAAGAAAGAAGTAGAGAACCAATACAGGTATAAGTATTATGTCCTCTGATGAAATCAGGGAGGAAAATACTTAGGCATAGTGATCCTGGACTATTCTAAAGGAGAATGAGATTCTCTTTCAGTGTTACTCCTCTGAATACACCACAGCACAATGGTGTATCAGGATGGAGCAAACGCACCATATTAGATATGGTGTGCTCTATGATGAGTATTATTGAGTTACATGTTTCCTTTTGGGGGTTATGCACTTGAGAAGCTGCATACCTATTGAATTGGGTTCGAATCAAATCAGTGCCTACCGCTCCATATGAGATATGGTATGGGAAGAGCCCATCTCTTAAGAAAGTTAAGATTTGGGATTGTCCGGCCTATGTCAAAAGCAAAATCCGTACAAGATCGAGTCTAGGACAGTTCTGTAGAACTGAAAAAAGTTCCAGCTATACAAACTACAGCTGATGATTTGATGGAACCGAAGGATTCAATAGTCGCCGACGAACCTCAGCCTCTCCGCCAATCTAGCTGGGTTCCTCACCTGCCTGAGAGATACTTTGGTTTCTCGATGACAGTGGGTGCGAGGATTGCATCATGAGATGATGACCCAACTAGTTTCGAGCAGGCTATCAAGAGTAGGGACTCTGTAAGAATGGCTGGATGCTAAGCGATCTGAGATGGAATCCATGTACACCAACAAAGTATGGACTTTGGCTGCTATATCTGAAGGGTTAAATCCCCATCAGGAGCAAGTATATCTTGAGAAGATTACTTGGTGTAGATGGAAAAGTTGAGACTATCGAAACTAGACTTGTTAAAGGTTTTCCTCATCGACCAGGCGTGGATAATGATGAAACATTTTCCAGTGGCCGTGCTTAAGTCCATCCGGATCCTACTTGCCATTGCTATATACCATGACTACGATATCTGGTGGTTGGGTGTCATGACTGCTTTTCTAAATGTTGATTTAGAAGAGAGCGTCTATAAGAACACAGCCAGATGGCTTCGTAAACAGTGGGAGTAACGGAAACGTGTGCAAGATGCTTTGTGTGATAAAGCAGGCACCGCGGAGTTGGAAAATCATTTTTGATGTGGTAGTCAAAAAGTTTGACTTTATCAAAATAGTAGATGAATCTTGTACATACAAAAAGGTAGTAGAGAGTAAGGTGGTCATCCTCGTATTGCACGTGGACAACATACTCTTGATAGGAAAGGAGTTTTCTATGCTACGCTCGGTCAATCTCCGCTTATCACAAGGATTCTCCGTATAGGATAAAGGTGATAACTCCAAAATCCTGGGTTTTGGATCTATGAGATAGATCTAAATGGATATTAGGATTCTCACTAGGTGTAGTGAGATGGTATCAATCGATCCTGGGGAGAATCACTGGACAGCTTCTAGGGTGGTAAGGTTGACTGAATGGCAGTCACAGGCATTGTCTTTACCCTCAGTGGAGGGACGGTATGTTGGAAGAGTTCCAAGCTAGATACCATGGCATACTTGACGATAAGGGCTGTTGACATCGCTATCAACGATACTACCAAAGAGGCAGTTTGGGTAGATATTAGTTCATGTGATGAACTAGGTTCCAACCATTGTATGACAATGGTGTTGAGGCTTTGGCCTAGGAACCCCGGTTCCATCAGTGACCCAGACATATTCCAAGGCAGTATCACCTGATCATGGAGATAGTTGATCTCCAGGGTGATCGAGGTTAGGAGAGTAGACTCAGAGGACAACACGGCGGATCCACTCACAAAGGCCTTTTCCCAGAGAGAGATTTTTATGGGATAGTTGAGTATCAGATACTGCAACCATTGCTACAGATGGCCCTAGTGCAAGTGGGAGATTGTTAGTTATATGTATGCCCTAGAAGCCATTACTGTACATGAGATGTATATTGTCGTGGATGCTGGGACATATATAGGTAGGACATTCTTGCTCGACATGATAGTACGCTATCTGGTTGCTCTTTATCTTAACATGTATACTTGTTGTCTCTCTATTACATGTTGATAAAGCCCTTAGGATGTGTACTCGACTTGCAGGACTATGATGCAGATCATACTAGTGGGGCCAGGGTAGTCCATGAGTACATCTTTCAATGTTCCTAGTCGTGGGAATATCGAGACGGGGCATCGATATTCCAGAGTAGACTAGCGTATTTCTTCTCGACCCATGTGATGGGCGATGGATGATCCCATATCCATTAGTGTTTGACATCAGAGCTGGTATGCGGGTGCTCAGTGGTGACTGGGTATACTGAACTGACTCGCCGAGAACTCCCAGATGGTATTATATCTCACGTCAGATTGCAGTTCTCTGGTGACACTGGTACAGCTTAGTCTGTTGAACCGAGATCGTCATAAAGTCTTGCGTATCTCCCACTGTGCTTTGATTTCCACCCTACCACGGCTCTACTGAGTCGTGCAAACAGGTGGTTTTTGGGTACAGTCCCCATTCATATGGAGGCAATGAGCGATAGGAGGGGATTCGTCTCTCCCGGTATTGGGGGTTGGTGTTGCGCTATGCTCGACTGGCCGTTACTGGAAATCCCTGGCCAGGGTTGCAGTGATTTACTAGTAAGTGTTATCAGTAGTTTCACGCTTGTTATGGACCTTACATCGGCATGACTTATCAAGCTACTAGGGTCTGACGTCTACCACCCCTAGGCGAGATATGCGGCATATCAGACGAACAGACCGGACTGTGCGGTAAGTGTTACTGATTGGATTCGCAGGAGTGTGAGCAGGCTTGCTCGTTGATCTTCTGATCACTCAATACCCGGGAGGCCGTTACGTTTAGAAGACCGCTTGCGGCTTGTGGGTGATTGATACGATCACCACCTACTGCCGGCGTATTGACGAGTCTTTAGAGTCCTACACAGAGGTTTCCTGGCTCAAGCGAAACGAAATAGGAGCGCATATGAGATATGTGCGGGACCGAGAATAATACCAGTATGTGATACTGTATTATATTCTCCCGATTTGTATCATCGGTCAGTTAAATGAGATATAGCCGGGTTACCGAATCAAGTGTTGATTCGATATATTTATACACTAGATATTAGTCGGTTATATGCGATATGACCGGATCATTAAATCAAGTATTGATTTAATGATTTAATGTATAATTATATATTTGATATATTACTTTACATTAACTAGTATTGGTTCACTTAAGATTGATTTTCTCACTTGATGTGCACAAGTTGTATATGTGATACATGTTTGTGCACTAGTTTGTATCATGATTGATGATACATGCAAACTTGGGTGTGTGTATGAATTACACCATATTTAAGATAATGGTTTGGGTTTTTATTTATTTTGGTAAAACAAAATGGTGGCTTTCTTTGTAGTTGCTTGAAGCTTCATGAAGCTTTTAAGCATCTTTGACAAAGTCCACTAATTTGTTTTGCATAAGATCTTTATTAACAAAACCATTAACTCAAACTATGGTTTAGTCTCTACAAAGGTTTACTCACCCATGGTTGCATTATGATAGACTTCACTTGATTATTCTTTTGTGAGATAATTCATTTTATTTTTTTTTCTTTTCTTTCTTCTTCTTCTTCTTCAAGAAGAAGAAAAGCTTGCTAGAAATTTTCAAGTGAAGAAATAGTGTGAGAAATCCAAATCCAAAGTGAACCCACTTCCTATTTCATCATCCTCTACTACTCGCCATTTAGTTTAGGGTGTTCTCTTCACAAAGTTCTTGACCTAGTGAAGATGGAGCTAGCCCGTTCATTTCTCCGAGTTTGAGTCTCCTCGACGTAGATCATCTTCGGCCTCGAAGTCAACGCCCTAGCCCGTTCATTTCTCCTAGGAAACTATCGCTAGAGTCCGGGATCACGATGATCGCAGCGAAGGGACGTCAACATGGAGCTTTAGAAGTGAAGGATCGGATCTACAAAGGTTGTAATCCCTTTCACTTAGTGTTAAGTTGTTCACTTGCTTATTGTTTTCGCATAATCTCTAGTATACGATCTTGGTTAGGGTTGTTCGGCACGTCTAAATTTTTGAATCCGGCATGGTTGATGCCTTGTTGAACCTTGTGATATTGCCTAGGAACCCTACACGTGCATGATGGATGCACCTGATTTGGATTTTCGCGCATGTTATGAGGTACGATTTTGGTGCACACCAGATGCACTAAATCGAGATTCTTCGTGCATGTCAGATGCACCTGATTTTACTGTCAGGCACACATGTTGCCTATGACAGATGTTAGGTGCATACCCGTTGCACCTAGATGTTGTTTCTGTGCACATGTATGGCACATTTATGGATTTTGATTTCCGTGCGCACCAGACGCACGTAGTATTCATATATATTTGTGATTGATTTCTTTTGGAGCAGTATATTTTATGATACTTGCTATTTGGTTTAGTACTGAGCAGGACTAGTCAGAGGACAGTACCTGAATATATTTTGCTTGCACAGGTAGTTATCGAAGGGATTTCCAAGGAAGAGCTATAGTCTCAGTATTTACCTACGTGTCCGAGATGACACGAAACATTTATAAAAGAAACCCTTCTGAAATTGCTTTCAAAACGGCGGGACGTGCATATTAAACAAAGGATATATATATATATATATATATGTAGTTATTTTCTTACAATAGACGTCCGCCGCTGTGCAGTGTTGCGAACATCGCACGGCAATTTGAAAAAGATTTGTCATGCATTGCTTCTAGATGCTTTAATGAAGTATATCATGTTGGTTTTCGTATTGGATCTTGACATTGATGTCTTCCCCATGACTCCGATGATTGCGGGATGCTTGACGGAGTTTTGATTTTGAGTTATATACTCACAAATCGTAGCGCATGCGCTGCGCTACGATTTGTTTTAGGTATTTATGATTTAGGAGCCCCGACGACTTAATGGTTTTGCTTAGATGTTTTAGTATTTGGGGGGTTTAATTTGAATTCAGGGACCGAATTTCTTTAAGGGGCGAAGATTGTAACGTTTTGAAAATAGTTTCGGTGAAATTTCGGAAAATCGGTAAAATAAGGGGGTTTTCTGTAAAAAGTCAAAATACAAATATGTTTATTATAAAATTAAATATACATATTATAGCTATGTAATTGCTAGTATTTGGTGTTTATTGAGCCACTGGTAAAATTTCTAATTTTCTGAAAATTTTTCCGAAATTAATTATTTTAAGCCGTCACTAATACATTTAATTAGGGAAAATTACAAATTGGAATGAGTTGAAACAAATTTTGTGCCTCATAACACATTAAAAAAAATTTTAATATTTGGTTTTTGAAATGAAATGAAGTTGTTAAACGGTGTTAGAAAATATGGAAGAAAAAGTCTTAAATGGTGAAATTAAAGGAATTTATTAAACAAGGAAGTGTGGTACATATTGAATTGATGTTTGGTGTTCATTGCTTCACACACACACCACATCCCCCTCCCCATCTTGCTGGCCGAAAGTGGGGCTGCCCCAATCCCTATGTCCCCACACTTTTTGCACAAAGAAAAACAATGAAAAGAAAAGAAAAAGAAAGAAAGTCAATGAGGTGTGGGCCTTGTCTTTTCTTCTCACTTTCAACCCCTCCCTCTCTCTCCTCACTCCCCTCAAATTTCTGGCCGAAATTTCATGCCCCCAACAGCAGCAGCCCCTCCCCCAAATCGCACTCCATTTTGCATCAAAAATCCACAAAAATCACTTCAAATCCATACAAATTCAAATCTAATTCCAATTCCTAGCCTTACACATTATTCTTTGAGCAATCCTACCTGAATCCTTGGAGCAAAGAGAGCATTTTGGAGGCTAGGTTGCGTGTTTGATCATGGAATGTGAGGTATAATTCTTGACCTTTTGTTAAATTGTTGTTGAATTACTTCCAATCTAGCTAATTAGGAGTTAATTATGGTTTTGATATTAAAGATTTAACTTTCAAGAAAGGGTTTTGAATGCAAGTTAGGGTTTTGTGTTGTGAGATTATAGTTGTGTGATGTATTTGACATATTAATGTTATGCTAAATCAAATCAAGTTGCTAGTTTGAATTTTTGTTAATTTAAATTGTGATAATTATATAAATTGCAAACTAGGTTTTAAAAATATTTATATTTTGGTGAGATAAAATTCTAATTAGGGTTTCATGGCATTATTAACATTATAATTTGTGGTTTAATACTTTAGTATATGCAAAACCAAGCTTAATTGTAAAATTGTGAATTTTACATTAAAAAGAGTTAAAATCGGTAGTTTTGCAAACTAGGAATTTGGAATTTATACAAATTGATGAGTTTAAATTATGAAAGTGATTTGTATGACCTAATTATGTTATTTAATGAGTATTTTGTCCATTTGAATCGTTAAATTGGTTGATTGGTTAAAACATCAAGTTTTTAACCGAAATGGGAATTTGTGCTAACTAGGTTTTTGGAAAATAAAACGATTGGTTTAACTTTATGGTTTTGACGAATTAAACCCTATTTCTTATGCAGTTAGTGAGTTTTGAAACCATGATTGGTATGTTTGGTATTTTTCTTGATCAATCGACGTTTGTACGCCGATGTCGAGGGTTTTTGGGTTGATTTGTGAAAGCAACCATAGGTTTTGACCTATGTGGGATTCGTGTGTCGTTTTGGACATGTGTCGGATTTTAATACGATACGATGCTATATATGACATGTAGGTACCCCATGTGGACTTCGAGACGACAAACAGACGCGTGGCGACGTCGGCACCGGCAAGCGAGGACCAGGTGAGTAGATTTTATCTATGGGGGAAGTGGGGTGGATGGTATATAGCACCTCCACAGTCCGTAGTATAGTTGATGATATATATATGTTATAGGTGTTTTATGATACAAGGATGATTATCAAGGTATGATCTTGTGTTCATGGTTTAGTGTAGGGTAATTAGAAGTAAACTATCATAACTTCTTAGTCGCGAACCCTAGAATAGGTTCACACCTACCAGCACACCCGCATTTGCTTACATAGATCTTACATGTGCGTATATGGGGATATGTATATATATATACACTTGGGTATGGGACTAGGTATATATATATATACGTGTGCATATACATGGATTATGAGGATAGTACTTAGGATTGGAGATGAGTCGATGAGATTGGGCTTGACACCGTGAGATCGATGATGTGACATAGTCAGCATATGTGATCCGACATGGTATTTTAGCGGTTTCTTTAGACGTGGTATTTTCATACACACGCATGCATTTCATAGATGGTATCGGTATTGTATTAGACGTAGATCAGTACCCCGATCATGATATTTTAAAAAGAGGATACCAGATGAACAGTATGATGAACGTGATATTGACCGGTACCCAGATTTGGGATGCCGTACGACGGATTTACGTACAAGCTATATATTGATGTTTGATCCGCACTTTTGACTTGGAAATATCTGATTATAGATATGGTATCGGATGTGATATTATTGAGGCGGGATCACCGACTAATATATATATATATATATATATATATATATTTATCGACTCAGATGTTAGGCGGTTTCCTTACCTTCAGTTAGCTTGTTAGTTCAGCCGTATAGTTTAGTGTAGTTGTTAGACTAGGTTAGATTCCTACCTATTTCAAAACTAACGGATCGTGGGTATTTTAAAGACAGGTCAAGGGATTCTACGGATATTTCAAAAGACGTATCTTTTCTTAAAAATATCTTAGCCCTTATTTTCAAAACCCCACGAGTCGTGTTATTTCAAATGGCACCACTGTGGAACTCATATTTTATTAAATGCAGATTAGTTATCATTGTATTTAGTATTCAGCTCCCGCACGTTATTGTTGTTCGCTCCGCATCGCATACTTATTTTGTGATTCATATACCGTTATTGATATACTGCTGCTAGGACACCAGCACCATTACCGATGACGCGTATATACCACGTACACTTGCTTGCCGGCTCACACACATCTTCATCGGTAATTGCCATGTCATGACCACTTTAGAAAATACTATTTCATTGACATAGTTTGTTAGCTAATAGTTTAGACATGATATTAGTGTACTTGCCTTATATGCTAGTTTAGACATTGTAGTTATTACTTGCTACTTCATGCATGTTATTATTCACTGTTATGCCGCATTCATGGGTTTTTATGCCTATATTCACTGTTTACATGCTATTGAGGATTTGGATTCGGATTTTCATGAGATTTCCTGGATTTGGGGGAAAACCGCAAAAAAAACATTTATAAACTTCTTTTCTCTCTCTTTTTAAATGAAAAGCACGGTTTTCCCATGATGTATGGGTTGTCCACCATGAGTTTGCTGATGGATTTCGAGACCCGATTCGAAGAGTTGGATGAACCGTTTCGGGTACATGGTGGGCCCGGTAAGGTAGCCCGGGGCAAGAAGTTCGAGTAGTAGACGATGAGCCTGGCAGGGGAGGACTACCTACCGGTGATTTTACCCGACGCGTCGGATATCCGGAGGATACCGTCATGGTCTAGAGATTGATGGTAGGGGCCGGTCCGGACTGACGGTGCCCTAGATAGTGAGATTGAGATATTGAGATTTTGAGACATCGAGGTACTGAGATTGATGATCCAGGACAGCCCGGGTAGCCGGAGCCTGAGATATTGAGATATTGGGATTTAAGTTTTGTGTCGATGCTAGACACTGTTTATGCTGATTTCATTTATGAAACCTCATTTTGAAATTACAGAAATCTCACTAAATTATGAAAGCAGTTTCTTCATTTACATGTATTATGTTTTCATGCATTCATACCTAATTCATATGATATATTGCTACCTGAGGCACTGACACGAGCACTTGGTATTACCGTTGTTTAGAGGTATACCCTAGCCATTGTTATAGGCTGCAGATTATATATTTGAGAATATTTTATGATCGTATGACTTAGGATTGCGTTGTTCATGCGATTTCTGTTCGTAGATGTTTTCTACTCAGGAGTTGGCAACTCACCCCCGTTGTGCCACAGTTCCTTGTAGGTTTTGCCGTACAGGTTTCATTACGGCTTTGCTGGCACTGCTTCTTTCCCGGATGACTTGCTAGTAGGTGGGTTTACTTGTATCGTACCCATCATTATACCTTGTATATTATTTTTCTGTTGTATCTAGAAGTTCCATCAACCAAACTTGTATTTATTTCAGAGATAGAGACCAGTGATGTTATTCTTTCGACCTTAGAGTCGCGCGTTGTATTTCTATGAATTTCTTGCTGTTTTGAGTTTCCTTTTGAGTTTTGATCCTCGCCTTTCGCGTTGTATATTATATTGCTTGTGTGGTTGTGACCGTCGATTGACGAAGAGCTAGCTCCCGCTTGGAGATGCCCATTTTATTCATTTCGTATACTATTCACGTTGTATCCCGTTTGGGGGCCAGTATTTATAAAGGAGACTCTGCCGAAATTTTTAGGAAATGTTTGATGTTTTTTAAAAAAACGCATAATTCGGTTTATGCTATTAAAACTACTTGCTTTAAGTTGGTTTTTCCTTCCCTCTACTGCTTCTTTTGTTTTGATTTCTGGGTTTTGGCTTACTTAGATTACGTACGCCTCGAGGCGTCCATAATTTAAGTGCCGGTCATGTTCCGTACTTTTCGGGTCGTGACACCTGGAGAAACATAAGGAAGCAGTTTTAGAACATAAATGGATGTTCTAGGGATTTGATAACGGCAGCCTCTTTCGGGAAACGGTTATCATTCCAGGCTTCAAAGGTGACATGGATGACAGAGTGATTGTCCGAGTTATAGTTTTCCCTCTGACAAGGGGTAGTATTATGGCAGGTGGTCTAAGAGGATACTGTTGGAGGCATGGTGCAGGATACTGGTTAAGTTCAATTGTCGATACAGTCTAAGAAGTTTGGATTTGGAGTTCATTTATGAACTAGGTCCCATCAGATATCCAGACGTAATCTAAGACAGGTATTACTCAATTCGGGAGATGGTTTTCTCCGCGAACTTGAGATTAAGAGATGCATAGAAAGAAACATCAGGGCGGATTGTAACACCTTAGGATGTGTTTAGTGGCTTATTATATTTAAATAAAGGGTTTTTAATAAAAAATTTACCAAATTGAGTTTCAAATATTTTTCCAAATTTAATAAATATTTTCCTAGAATTTTCCTAGGCTTGCACACACTTGTGCATGTAAACTAGGGTCAAAAATGAGGTTATACAATGATTAGCAACCATGGTGGGTTTAATAATGGGGATTAAGTCTTTTGGGTTTTAACTAAGTTTATTTAGTTATTTGTTTGGTTCTTTTAATTTGAATTTTTGTTTTGGGGTGTTGACTTTGTGAGAGAGAGAGAGTGTGTGCATTATGGGGCATGATGGCCTTTGCCATGCCTCATTAATTGAGGAGAGAGAGAGGGAGGGAGGGGTTGACTAAGCCTAGTTCTCATTTCCCTTGCCTTCTCATTCTGTTTTCTCTCAACCTCTTACTCTCATACTCACACACCCACACTCCCAGCAGCTGCAGCAAGCACAGCAGCAGCCAGCACAGCATTAGCAGCAAGCACAGCAGTAGCAGCACAGCACAGTAGCAGCAGCACAGCACAGCAGCAGCAACAGCACAACGCAGCAGCAGCAGCAACAACTTCAGCAGTAGCTCTTTCCCTCTACTCCTTCTCCTTCCTCCTTCTCCCTAAGGTCGAGAGTGGGGTATACTTCTTAACCCTACATCCTAGTTTGCTTAGTTGGTGTGTTATAGCTTCGATTAGTGATTAATTGTGCGTTTTAGTGCTAAATGTGGTGTGTAGTGTGAACTTTGGTTATGTGAGGTTAGTATTGGTTAGACTAAGTTAATTAAGTATTGTTAAGGACATGTTAACCTAGCTTATCCCCCAATTTCACTAAAATACCATCAGATTTCTGTTTGATGCAAAATTCATCGTTTTTAAGCAAATTCTAGCTTCCTGTAAGCTGCTATCGACTCAGTGAGTTCAGAATAAATCTGAGTTAACTGCAGTATAGTTGTTAGGTGTTGATCCCATGTGTAGAACACGACCCCCATATTCCATGTTTTGGCCGCTGAAAAATTAGTTCTGGCCGCAATTTGCAGCCAGATGGGGGGCATGGGGTTTGCTCTGTAGGTGTCTGCTGCTATTCTAAGACTCATGGTATGTGCAATTTTATTTAATCCTTGCTGTAGAAAAATCTGGAGTTAAATACCCTATTTATCGTATTTTAAACCTTTATGACACGCATGATACGTGTGTGGGTTTGGGGTTTCTGCGTATCGCTACACGTCGGGGTAGCTTCAGGTGCGTAATCACATGTTTTAGCGTATAGCGCACACGCGCACTTGGTTTGCGACACGGGTTTCTAGTTTGACCTTAATATCGCATTTTTGTAGATTTGAGCTTATGTGTGATATATTGTGTAAATTCTAGGTTCGCAGGCGAGTGAGACGGACGCTACGAAGATGGGGAAGCAAGTCGTCGGCTACACTTAGCGCGAGACTTCGGTGAGTAGATTTAACATCTACGGGGATATCGCCCGCATGGCATTATGCGTCAGGGCTGATAGGACCTTATAGCTACATATTGCATTTACCTACATTGACTGTTCATGGATACTGCATTCCCAGCTATATGTATGTAAACTCCGAATTGATAGAACGCCGCACTATTACTAACGGTTCATGTTGCACGAGCACTAATCTGCATGTTACACACACACCGTTAGTAATTGCCATGACACACTCACTGTAGAAATGCCATGATCTTTATACTGTAGTTCATTTCACATATGATTCGATATGATTTTCACAGAAATTGGGAGCCGCATGATGTCTTTGAAAACTGAAACTATTTTAAAAAGCGGTTTCTCCCTTGTACCTATATTATGGCTTGATGTACATAGCACATCGCATTTGATTTACTCATCAGTGTTGGATTTTCATGTGATTTCTGGTTTTGAGGACCGTGGGGTTATTTAAGAAAAAATGCACTATTTGAAAACCCGGTTCCTCGTGATATGATATTTTGGTGCGTCCACCACGCGTTTTCTCGGTGCTCAGATGTGTGCTTGAAACCCGATTCGAGGAGTTGGATATTCCGTTTGCGGGTTCGTGGTGGACCCGGTATGGTTCCCCTCGGTAAGATGATCGATGGACTTTGCCGATTGAGCCTGGAGGTGGGCGAGTACCTACCGGTGATTGGTTGGACCTGGCGGTTATCCGGAGGATACTGACCAGAGTCGAGAGATGGATGCGTGATGATCCGTACTGCCGGGGCCGAGGGCCGATACCGCAGACGAAGCCCGTGGGCTGATTCAGACTGACGGAGCTTGATATATGAGGATTTGCGTGTCGATGCTGGACACGAGTATTTTATGATATTTTGAGTGCCGATGATGGGCACTCATGATTCTTAGAGAATTAGGATTTGAAGGCCGAGGGGAGTGCCGGCGCCTGAGTTATTTGGGATTTGGGTGCAGTGTTGGGCACCGATTTTTTTTCCACGTTGATATTCCGTTTAGATGTTGTTTATCCCATGCTCAGCATTGTTTATCATGCATCTCATCCTGCAGTTATTTTACCTGACAGAGCACTTGCATGATTATGCATATACTGCTTATCGCATATGGATTTATCTGCTGGCATTTGATAGAGTAGCGCAGTACGTGCATGCTCGCGATTACCTTTATATATTATCTCTATTCATGAGTTAGCAACTCACCCCCGTTGTGCCACAGTATTTGCAGGTTTCCCCTCAGAGTAGTCACGGCAGGCTGCCTTTTGCATCTTTTGGCTATAGATACTACTACAGTTGGAGCGTGAGCTGTTTGCCGTTAGGTGGGTTGTGGTATCTGGTTACTTTTATTGTACACACCTTTGTATATAGTATTCTCCATCTACCATATATGTACTGGACTTAGAGACAGTGTGAGGACGATGATGTATATTTTTTTTATTCTGGTGTCGAGCTTATGGGAGCCGACATTATATTTGCAGTATTATTATTCTGTGATGTCTTACTTATTGCTCATTCTTCGCTACGGCGTCGTATATTACTCTTGTGGTGATGGTTTCCGCCGTTGGGCGTGATTGCTCCCGTTTGGGGATGTTTTATTTCATTATATATCATTTTCACTTATATCCTGTTTTGTACCCGTTTTCGGGGTTGGTTTTACAAAGGAAATGCTGCCAAAATTATTATGATGATAACATAACTTTAAAAGAACTTTATTAAACTACTTAAGGTTTCTAAATGTTATAATCAAATGTTTTCAAAACTTACTACTTTTAAATGGTTTTGATTTCTGGGTTTGGCTTACATAGTCGCGTTACGCCTGTAGACGTTGCGTGGTTAAGTGCCGGTCACGAGTCGAGATATTCGGGTCGTGACAAAGTTGGTATCAGAGCGTAGGTTTTACCTTTCGGAGTGTAGGATGACCTTGGTATGATGGAGTAGGTAGCTGAAGCAGAGTGGCGTAGCGTGTGTATGTTCCGCGGCATACTCACGACACGGTACTCCGCCAAAGCAACCTTAGGACTTATTGATTTAAATTCCTTCTTGAGTATATAAATATTCTTGCGATTCGATTTCCGTATTCATATCGAATCCTAATTTCCTTTCAGCCATTATGCCGCCTAAGACTACGAGGGCGCAAAGAGCGGCCGCGAAGGCCGAGATTAGAGTTGATTCGTCTGAGAAGATGACTGATCCGGGCAGTACACCGGTTGTACCCGAGCAGGTTGTTCCTCCCATGACAGATCAGATCGCCATGCTAGGGGCCGATATGCAGGAGTTGCGCCAGACGCTGGGATCCAGCATGCAGGAGATGCGCCAGATGATAGGATCACTAGTTGAGACGCTTCGAGCGCAGCGACCAGAGGTAGCTCTACCCATTACAGAGACCGCGATGGTACCTACCGTACAGCCAGTTGCCCCTACAGTTACAGAGGTCATCTCAGTATCGCTATCAGAGTTTATGAGGCTGAAGCCTCAGGTCTTCACAGGCACCAATGCAGCCGAGGACCCACAGTCTTTCATTGATAGGATGGATCAGATATGTCATTCCCTCAGATGCGCAGATGCGAGATGGGTTGAGTTCGCGAGTTTTCTCCTAGAAGGTCTTGCGCAGAAGTGGTGTGAATCAGTCGAAAAGGGTAGAGCAGCAGGTCTTCCTCCTATGACCTGGACAGAGTTCGTGGCACTATTCCTTGCCCGCTTTCTCCCACTGAGTGCCAGAGATGCTAGAGCATGCAGGTTCGAGTCCTTACGCCAGACTCCAGAGATGTCAGTGGCAGAGTATGACGTGCTGTTTACAGAGCTATCAGTTTATGCCCCGTATTTAGTGGCTACCGAGGAGTTGCGAGTCAAGAGATTTGTTCGAAGCTTGCTTGCACCACTGTTCCTTACGATCAGCGCGCAGCATTACGAGACATATGCAGCAGCGGTAGACGTAGCCCTGTTAGTCGAGGAACTCCTTGCTGAGACTTCGGTAGTTCCAGAGCCGAAGAGAGTTCGTACTGGTATATCAGCATGGAGACAGACATACAGACGCCGCGACAGGTATCGTTCAGATACGAGGAGTGGCAGAGATTCGGGACGAGGCCAGATGTTTAGTTCGTATCCACGGGACAGTCAGCAGTCGTCGCGGGGTTGCTATAGATGCGGTAGTCTACTTCACCTCGTCAGAGATTGTCCTGAGATACACCGGAGGGAGATAGCAGCACCGCATGTTACCTTACCACCTTCACCACCCCAGAGGGCGTTGCCTGTTGTACCTGTTGTTGCTCCGCATCAGACTCATACACAGAGAGGTCGTGGGCGTGGAGGAGTTGCTCAGAGAGGACGGGATGACCGAGGCAGAGGGCAGTCAGTCACAGGTGGAGGACAGGCACGGGTTTTTGCTTCGACGCATCAGGACACGCAGGCGTCCAATGCGGTGGTCTCAGGTATCCTTCCAGTATGTTATGTTGATGCATACGTGTTGTTCGATCCCGGATCCACACACTCGTACGTATCCACACACTTTGTGCCGAGTTTGAGTAGAGAGTCCGGTTTGCTTGATCAGCCGCTTGTTGTGACTACTCCTGTGGGAGAGTCGTTTGTTTCTAGGCACGTATTCCGATCCTGTACCGTCTGTTTTGGCGAGAGAGAGTTGCCTATCGATTTGATCCTTCTTGAGATGTTGGACTTCGACGTTCTTTTGGGCATGGATTGGTTAGCCACGTGCTATGCTTCTGTGGACTGCCGTGAGAAGACAGTTAGATTCTGTTTTCCCGGCGAGTCGGTTTTTATTGTGTTGGGGGACCGTGGTGCCGCCCCTCACAGTGTGATTTCTTCTTTTCACGCTGGACAGCTTTTGAGGAAGGGATGTCAGGGATTTCTTGCCTATGTTTGCGATGCTAGCGCTACAATGGTTCCGTAGGATCAGGTTCCAGTTATTAGCGAGTTTCCTGATGTGTTCCTTGACGAGCTTCCTGGGCTACCGCCTGAGCGTGATATTTCTTTCTGTATTGATTTGGTTCCTGGAACGGGGCCTATTTCTATACCGCCTTATCGGATGGCCCCGGCGGAACTTCGAGAATTGAAGGGTCAGTTGCAAGATTTGCTGCATAAGGGACTTATTCGACCCAGTGTTTCTCCTTGGGGTGCTCCTGTCATGTTCGTCAAGAAGAAGGACGGCAGTTTGCGTCTGTGTATCGACTACCGCCAGCTGAACAGGGTTACAGTGCGGAACAGGTATCCTTTACCATGCATCGACGACTTGTTCGACCAGCTTTAGGGAGCAGGATATTTTTCGAGGATCGATTTTGTAAGTGCACGGCGGTGCCCCGGCCGTCAATCCGACGCCGGAATGCGGAAGCGATGCTTTACTTTAAATTTTTGAACCGGCACCACCGCGCACTATCAACCCGGATCATGCCATTAAACTAGTCCTAGCTATCAAGAGAAAGGGGTAAAGAGCTATACCGAGTGATCCGACTCCTCCGGTCTTCTCGTCGTCGTCCCGATCTCCCGCGGAATCTCCGGTCTCCATCACGTCACCTGAAGGGCACCACATCGCCGGCTTCTTTTACGGGCTCCCATCTCTGGTCCGAGGCAACTCGGGCATGAAGTTGGCGAACCGACGTGCCCAAGGATTGCTGCAGAACAAGTGTAGTGAACTATAAGTCTCATTGGGGTTGAAGTTGCCATCGTTTTTGGTGGAGGAATGAGATGCATGTTTTTGGATGAACAAAGGGAATTTTGTGCCACCAAAAATGAGAACCACACCCACTAAAAATTGGGACAGCCCCTATATGGGAATGGCCGGCCAAAAAAAGAGAATTGGGTGAGAGAGAAAAGCCAAGGGGTGTGTATATCAATCATTCAAGAGAGAGAGAAGGTGATCATGTAAAGAAATGATCACAAGACAAAACCAACACTCCACCAACCTCATCATCTCATCACAAAGTCAAGCTATCATGAACCATCATGAACAAAGGAAAGTCAAGGGTGGTAGAATCATCATGAAACAACAAGATGCAAATAACACCCTCCACAAATGCTTATTTGCACAAATGCAAATAAGCCCTCCCCCACCAATCTTCGACCAATGAAAGATACAAAGAAAATTGGCCGAAATGGAAAACAAACTGGCAACTCCAAAAACTGATCCCGTAATAAATTACAGGAAAACCCCGCTACTGTATATACAAACCCACATTTGTATTCCGACCGAAATACAAATGCAATGAGGCAAAATCTACACTGTACAATACTAGGATCCGGCTTAAACCAAAGCCCGCTAGTATTAACCGTCCGATCCTGATTCGTGCAATACCGCACGTATCTGATCGAACCCTGCCATATCTCCATACGGCCTCTACAGCGTTTCGCCCAAAACTTGAGCAACTGGTCTGTGGGGGACTCTAAAGACTCGTCAATACTATGGCTGCGTATTTAACCACTAGCACGTCAGTGGTATTAGCCATATGTGACGGGCCACCAGCCATTGACCAAAAGGGACGTCTGTGAGTGAACTCATCCTGACACCCAACTGAGCCTGTCAGTGACAATATCCGTACAGTCCGGTCCGTTCGTCTATGAGCATCGCATGGCGGGCCTAGGGGGTTGCTAAAAGTCAGACCCCTAAAAGCGGTACAAGTCGTGTCGGAGTGTAGCCCAGAACACCCTGAGATACTACTGGAATACCTACCAGTAAATCTCCTGCCTTGGCCAAGGACTTTCATGTACTGGCTCTCCTAGACACAGCGCGACCTCACCCCTAATACCGGGAAAGACGAACCCCTGAAGATCCGCTCACTGCCTCCATGTGGCTCGGGACTGTACCCAACTAAAACCTGTTTACACGTCTCCTTTGAGCGTGGTAGGGTAGTAATCAAAGTACAGTAGGAACTCACACGAGACAAATGACGATCCTCAGGTCGATGAACTAACCTGTACACATGCCACCAGGGAACTGCTATCTGACGTCAGGTATAAGACCAACTAGCATGTTCCCGGCGAGTCCTGTCCGGTGTACTCATAACCCAATGAGCACGTATATACATCTTAGGTGAACCAACTGACACCAGTGGCTTGTGAGACCGGCCCCGCCCCTCGTCGGGGTCTCGACTGTATACACTAGTCTACTCTGGAGTATCGATGCCCTGTCTCGAAACTCCCACGACTAGGGACCTTTTAAGGATGTGCTTATAGACTACCAGCTCCCACGTATATGATCGCCCTCATACTGCTGGTAGTCAAGCATGAATCCTAGGGGCTCTATCAACGTGTAATAGCGACCTACAGGCCACCTAAATCAGTACATGATGATAAAGATAATTCAGATAGCATACTATCATCTTGAGTAAGACTGTCCTACCGGAATAGGTCCTCCCTCAATCATTACAATCACGTGCCTGTGATCCAATAATTGACTCTGAGGGCACTATCTCCAACAATCTCCCACTTGCACTCAAGGCTAATTATTGCGATGTCGCATACTCACAGCCCGTGTGATACCGAACACCCAACTCCTCTACTAGTCAGTCTCACAAAGCTCGTTTGCGAAACTATTGCGTTCGAGGAATAGCCTCAGTGAGTGGATCCGCTTTGATGTTTCTTTCTATATCTCTCTATATCTCAAGTTCGCGGAGAAAACCATCTCCTGAAATGAGCAATACCTGTCTTAGAATATGTCTGGATGTCTGATGGGACCTAGCTCATAAAAGAACTCCAAATCCAAACTTCTTAGACTATATTGTCAACTGAACTTAATCAGTATCCTTCACCATCCTTCCCTCAGTATCCACCTGGACCACCTGTCCAAAATACTGCCCCTCGTCAGAGGGAAAACTATAACTCTGACGGCCATCCTGTCGTCCAGGTCACCTTGGAAGCCTGGAATGATAACTGTCTCCTGAATGAGGCTGTCGTTATCATATCCCTAGAACATCCACTTATGTTCTAGAACTGCTTCCGATTGTTTCTCCAGGATTGGATCAATATCAACTTGTAGCATCTACTGCAAGAACAACATCTGGTGTGGTACTTGACATCTCATGATTGACTCAATTGCCTAAGCAACTGATCTGCCAATCATGCACAACCCTCTCCCCTTTAGTCTGTAAGACTCCTTTAGAGAGGGTGACTCCATCATCTGCAGGTACACTACCGTACCAGGAGTCGTCCATTCTAAATACTCATAGAATGCTGTCTAAGTACCCAGATTGGGATACTTCCCAAATCAAGATCTAAAACCATAGATCTAGTAACCAGAATGTCTGATATAATATCCAAGTCCTATGTGGAGAAACCACTGTGTGACAACCAAAGAATAACCGATCGTAGTATAGGAATATCACTTCCTACTCTGTGTATGTCATCCAAATACCAGGACATCACACCCTGCTACCTTCTTAACAGATCCATCCCCTATTCTGATGAAGTCAAACCTATGACTGTCATGTCAGAAATAGATGATCTATCTCCGCTACATCTGCTTTAGTCTATAAATAGACATAAGCCACTTGTCCACCAATGCTTCCGCTTCTCCCACTGACTACGACAATCCTATGGCAGAGTCATATAGACGTACACTTCTAAAGCTAGTTTAGAACGACGCTATACTCATCCTCCTGCCCGTTCTCGTAGCCTGGAACAACAGCAATGGTAAGTCTGGGTAAACAAGAACCTCCCTATCACCATCCTTGAGGCTACCGGAGTTACCTCTCGGGTGCCTGAGGTTACCCACCGTATCTGTGGAGTGGCCAATGGAATGTCAAACCAGATTGAATCATTAGGTTCCTATCAAAATCTTCAGTAATCATTTGTGGTTCTGGAATCACTTCCAGTTCTACCATACTCCCACTTCTGTTTTCTGAAAAAATCCATTTTTTTATTAAAATTATGGCGAGTCTAGAACAATATCACTATTGATCTTCCAGATGGTAGAAAGTCAACCCTCGTCATAGCCTGGGTCAACCCACAAACAGCCATTACAGAAACATGCCTTGAGTTATCCAGAGTCTGGTTTTAAGCATAGGCCGGACAACTCTACGAGTGCGGCGAATAGCCCGCCAATTCTAGAGTGAAGCCCCCTCCGTCTCAATGCCATGAGATGCGGGCTCGTTGCCCTCCAGAACCCGGCTATCCGTGCACCCCTCCGCGGGGCAATCCTAGTACAGAAAGTAAAATATACATACAACGGGTACATCGACCGCAACCTGGTCGTGCCCTAAAAGAATAATACAAACAGGCAGTGATGACAGTCCACATGTCGAACGCTCGCCCCGCAATAACAAATGTACATATAAAACAAAAACTGTACTAGCATTGCATCCAGGCTATCCCCCACGACCGATCCGCAACATCACAGCACAATCACAGAACATCAACGTGAATGTCACGTTCGCAAATCCGTCTAACCGGGCTATAGCAGTTAGACAGGATTTACCGATCAAGTGACATTCACTGTCACAGATATAATGTAAATACTGTGAACTAATGTGTTTAAAATTTTTCGATCGATCAAATTTTCCTAAGTGGGCCCCAAGCATTACTGTAGCACTTAAAGAAATTCTAGGCCAAACAAAGTATACCAAAACCCCTATTTTCAACCTAGAAGGCCTCTGTAAAAAATTGGTGCAATGATTCCTTCTTATTGCCGCAGAACCGCGGCCCAAACAGGGGTCATGGCCGCGGTTCCGTGGTCGTTCTAGGGAATCAGTGCATCGAATTTTTACAGTCTGCTTAAAATTCCCTGTACATACTTCTGCAACACACTGAAAAAATTTTGGAGCCAAAATATTTTAATAGAGAACTGATGCATGAGAAAAACGCGGTTTTGGAATTTTGTTCGATCGAAGATGTAAACACATTAGGCAAAGCTAGACTTGGTTAATGGCGAGGCTCTGATACCACTGTAAGTGCACGGCGGCGCCCCGGCAGTCAATCCGACGACGGAATGCAGAAGCGATGCTTTACTTTAAATTTTGAACCGGCACCACCACGCACTATCAACCCGGATCGTGCAATTAAACTAGTCCTAGCTATCAAGAGAAAGGGGTAAAGAGATATACCGAGTGATCCGAGTCCTCCGGTCTTCTCGTCGTCGTCCCGATCTCCCGCGGAATCTCCGGTCTCCATCACGTTGCCGGAAGGGCACCACATCGCCGGCTTCTTTTACGGGCTCCCACCTCTGGTCCGAGGCAACTCGGGCACGAAGTTGGTGAGCCGACGTGCCCAAGGGTTGCTGTAGAACAAGTGTAGTGAACTATAAGTCACATTGGGGTTGAAGTTGCCATGGTTTTTGGTGGAGGAATGAGATGCATGTTTTTGGATGAACAAAGGGAATTTTGTGCCACCCAAAATGAGAACCACACCCACTAAAAATTGGGACAGCCCCTATATGGGAATGGCCGGCCAAAACAAGAGAATGGAGTGAGAGAGTAAAGCCAAGGGGTGTGTGTATCAATCATGCAAGAGAGAGAGAAGGTGATCGTGTAAAGAAATGATCACAAGACAAAACCAACACTCTACCAACCTCATCATCTCATCACAAAGTCAAGCTATCATGAACCATCATGAACAAAGGAAAGTCAAGGGTGGTAGAATCATCATGAAACAACAAGATGCAAATAACACCCTCCATAAATGCTTATTTGCACAAATGCAAATAAGCCCTCCTCCACCAATCTTCGGCCAATGAAAGATACAAAGAAAATTGGCCGAAACGGAAAACAAACTGGAAACTCCAAAAACTGATCCCGTAATAAATTACAGGATACCCACGCTACTGTATATAGATACCCGCATTTGTATTCCGACCGAAATACAAATGCAATGAGACAAAATCTACAATGTACAATACTAGGATCCGGCTTAAACCAAAGCCCGCTAGTATTAACCGTCCGATCCTGATTCGTGCAATACCGCACGTATCTGATCGAACCCTGCCATATCTCCATACGGCCTCTACAGCGTTTCGCCCGAAACTTAAGCAACTGGTCTGTGGGGGACCCTAAAGACTCGTCAATACTATGGCTGTGGATTTAACCACTAGCACGTCAGAGGTATTAGCCATACGTGACGGGCCACCAGCCATTGAGCAAAAGGGATGTCTGTGAGTGAACTCATCCTGACACCATACTGAGCCTGTCAGTGACAATATCCGTACAGTCCGGTCCGTTCGTCTATGAGCATCGCATGGCGGGCCTAGGGGGTTGGTAAAAGTCAGACCCCCAAAAGCGGTACAAGTCGTGTCGGAGTGTAGCCCAGAACACCCAGAGATTCTACTGGAATACATACCAGTAAATCTCCCGACTTGGCCAAGGAATTTCATGTACTGGCTCTCCTAGAAACAGCACGACCTCACCCCCAATACCGAGAGAGACGAACCCCTGAAGATCCGCTCACTGCCTCCATGTGGCTCGGGACTGTACCCAACTAAAACCTGTTTGCACGTCTTCTTTGAGCGTGGTAGGGTAGTAATCAAAGTACACTAAGAACTCACACGAGACAAATGACGATCCTCAAGTCGATGAACTAACCTGTACACATGTCACCAGGGAACTGCTATTTTGTAAGTGCACGGCGGTGCCCCGGCCGTCAATCCGACGGCCAAATGCGGAAACGGTGATAAACTTTAATTTTGCGAACTTAGCAAACCGGCACCACCGCGCACTAAACCCCGGATCGGGCCATTAAACTAGATCTAGCTAACAACAAGACGGGTTAGAGATATACCGAGTGATCCGAGTCCTCCGGTCTTCTCGTCATCGTCCCGATCTCCCACGGAAACTCCGGCCGTCGCCTCCTTGCCGGAAGGGCACCACATCGTCTGTATCTTTTACGGGCTCCCACCTCAATACCGAGGCAACTCGGGCACGAAGCTGGCAAGTCGACGTGCCCAAGATGTGCTGTAGAATGTAGTGTAGAATGCACTTTGTCTCAATGGGGTTTGTAGTTGCCTTGATGGAGGAATCAACAAGATATGAACTTGGGGATTTTTGGTAGCAATGGAAAAATGAGATGGATGATTAATTTCCCACACCAAATGAAATGAACCTCTCTCAGTTTTCTTCTCTCCTCAAAGTTGTGGCCGGCCATTTCAATTGAGAATGGTGGAGGGATAAACCAAAACTCATGAAGGGAGGTGAGTGTAGGAGAAAAGAAAAGGTGACCACATCATAAAGCAAAGAAACATCAACCATGCTTATCACTTCTATTCACATCAAATCTCATTAATGCAAAAACCATCATGAAAAAGCAAGGATGCTTATCCTATCATAATGAACACATTTGCAAGAAACCCCCTCCACAAATGTTATTTGCACAATTGCAAATAACCCCCTCCATCGGAAAAGTCCAGCCGGGAAAGAACAAAGGAAAACCGGCCGGAACGGAATGCAAACTGGCAACTCCAGAAAACTGGTCCCGTAATAAATTACAGGAAAACCCCGATACTGTGCATACACACCCGCATCTGTATTCCGTCCGGATACAAATGCAAAGAAACAAAATCTACACTGCACTATACTAGGATCCGGCTTAAACCAAAGCCGGCTAGTAATATCCGTCCGATCCTGATCCGTGCAATACCGCACGTATCTGATCGAACCTTGCCATAAATCTATACGGCCTCTAGTATAAACCGTCCGATCCTGATCCATGCAATACCGCACGTATCTGATCGGACCCTGCCATATCTCCATACGGCTTCTACAGCGTTTCGCCCGAAAGCTGAGTAACTGAATGTGTGGTGGAATCTAAAGACTCGTCAATACTATGGCTGTGGATTTAACCACTAGCACGTCAGAGGTATAAGCCAATACGTAACGGGCCACCAGCTATTGACCAAAAGGGACGTCGATGAGCGAGCTCATCCTGACACCCTACTGAGCCTGTCAGTGACAATATCCGTACAGTCCGGTCCGTTCGTCTATGAGCATCGCATGTCGGGCCTAGGGGGTTGGTAAAAGTCAGACCCCCAAAAGCGGTACAAGTCGTGTCGGAGTGTAGCCCAGAACACCCTGAGATACTACTGGAATACCTACCAGTAAATCTCCTGCCTTGGCCAAGGACTTCGTGTAATGGCTCTCCTAGACACAGCGCGACCTCACCCCCAATACCGGGAGAGACGAACCACTGAAGATCCGCTCACTGCCTCCATGTGGCTCGGGACTGTACCCAACTAAAACCTGTTTGCACGACTCCTTTGAGCCGTGGTAGGGTAGTAATCAAAGCACAGTGGGAACTCACACGAGACAAATGACGATCCCCAGGTCGATGAACTAACCTGTACACATGTCACCAGGGAACTGCTATCTGACGTCAGGTATAAGACCAACTAGCATGTTCCCAGCGAGTCCTGTCCGGTATACTCATAACCCAATGAGCACCTGTATACATCTTAGGTGAACCAACTGACACCAGTGGCCTGTGAGACCGGCCACCGCCCCTCGTCGGGGTCTCGACTGTATACACTAGTCTACTCTGGAGAATCGATGCCCTGTCTCGAAACTCCCACGACTAGGGACCATTTAAGGATGTGCTTATAGACTATCAGCTCCCACGTATATGATCGCCTTCATACTGCTGGCAGTCAAGCAAGAATCCTAGGGGCTCTATCAACGTGTAATAGCGACCTGTCAGGTCACCTAAAGCAGTACACGATGATAAAGGTAAACCAGATAGCATACTATCATCTCGAGTAAGACTGTCCTACCGGGATAGGTCCTCCCTCAATCATTGCAATCACGCGCCTGTGATCCAATAATTGACTCTGAGGGCACTATCTCCAACAATCTCCCACTTGCACTCAAGGCTAATTATTGCGATGTCGCATACTCACAGCCCGTGTGATACCGAACACCCAACTCCTCTACTAGTCAGTCTCACAAATCCCGTTTGTGAAACTATTGCATTCGAGGAATAGCCTCAGTGAGTGGATCCGCCTAGATGTTTCTTTCTATGTCTCTCTATATCTCAAGTTCGCGGAGAAAGCCATCTCCCGAAATGAGCAATACCTGTCTTAGAATGTCTGGATGTCTGATGGGATCTAGCTCATAAATGAACTTCAAATCCAGACTTCTTAGACTGTATCATCAACTGAACTTAATCAGTATCCTGCGCCATGCCTCCTTCAGTATCTGCCTGGATCATCTGTCCAAAATACTGCCCCTCATCAGAGGGAAAACTATAACTCTGACAACCTCCTTGTCGTCCAGGTCACCTTGGAAGCCTGGAATGATAACTGTCCCCCGAATGAGGCTGTCATTATCATATCCTTAGAACATCCACTTATGTTCTAAAACTGCTTCCGACTGTTTCTCCAGGATTGGGTCAATGTCAACTTATTGCATCTAGTGCAAGAACAACATCTGGTGTGGTACTTGACATCTCATGATTGACTCAATTGCCTAAGCAAGTGATCTGCCAATCATGCACATCCCTCTCTACTTTAGTCTATAAGACACCTTTAGAGAGGGTGACTCCATTACCTGCAGGTACACTACCATGCCAGGAGTCGTCCATTCTAAATACTCTTAGAATGCTGTCAAGGTACCCTGATTGGGAAACCACCCAAATCTAGATCTAAAACTATAGATCTAGTAACCAGTATGTCTTATATAATGTCCAAGTCCTTTGTGGAGAAACCATTGTGTGACGACCAAAGTATAACCGATCGTAGTATAGGAATGTCACTTCCTACTTTGTGTATGTCATCCAAAACCCGGATATCACACCCTACTACCTTCTCAACAGATCCATCCCTTATTCTGATAACGTCAAACCCATGACTGTCACATAAAAAATAGATGATCTATCTCCGCTATTTCTGCTTTGGTCTATAAATAGACGTAAGCCTGATGTCCACCAATGCTTCCGCTGCTCCCACTGACTACGACAACCCTCTGGCAGAGTCATATCGATGTGCACTTCTAAAGCTAGTTTAGAACGACGCTATACTCATCCTCCTGCCGGGTCTCGCAGCCTGGAACAACAACAATGGCAAGTGTGGGTAAACAAGAACTTCCCTGTCACCGTCCTTGAGGCTACCGGAGTACCTCTCGGGTGCCTGAAGTAACCCACCGTATCTGCGGAGTGGTCAATGGAATGTCAAACCAGATTGAATCTTTAGGTTCCTTATCAAATCTTCAGTAATCGTTTGCGGTTCTGGAATCACTTCCAGTTCTACCATACTCCTACTACTGTTTTTGAAAAAAAAAATTCTATTTTTATTAAAACTGTGGTGAGTCTAGAACAATATTTCTATTGATCTGCCAGATGGTAGAAAGTCAACCCTCGTCATAGCCTGGGTCAACCCACAAACAGCCATTACAGAAATGTGCCTTTGAGTTATCCAGAGTCTGGTTTTAAGCATAAGCCGGACAACTCCCCGTACCTTAATATCATTAAGGTACGAAATGTTCTATATCCAATATAGAAACAGAGGCACTAATTTAATTGAACCAGATTCAAATCATGCAGCTGTCTCCAGTGCATGTCTACTAAATGGAGAGAGGCCGATCATCGTTACTCAACTTAGGAATGCTTCCAATTATGAGTAACCTGAAAGAGAAGTAATTTCTCTTTATCATCACTATCAACTGAATACCATACACAAGTATCTACATCTTCGATCACTTTGAAGAATCCCGATACTTGCTACACCTGGTTCTCTACTCTATTCAAATACCTATAACTCCTCAAAACTTAGACCCTGTGTTTCTACGAAACACATGTCTAAGAACTAGAGAAGTTAAAAGTAAACAGAATATAGTATGAGGACAAACCCCTTTGTCCCAATGGACACTGGACAACATACAATACTCTGTATAAGTCCGCTGAGTCTAACAACTCTTTCACTGTGTGTCGTAGGTTGAAAACTGTACTTATGGTTAAGAAGAATTACACCGCTGTTTAATGCTCCTTACCTAACCATCCACTAATATAGGTAAATATCATCGACATAATATCAAAAGGTATATCTCACTCTATGAAAATAGACGTACAGATATATCAATTTGAAATTGGTGCACAACAGCGGATATTCAAAACCAAATATTTGCCGACCGGCAAACAGCCCAGATGATCTCCTCAAATATCACCGATTACAACGAATCCCGATATAATTAGGATGATTACCCTATTCCCAATAACTTACTCCCACTCACCATCTGTAAAACCATACAGATGTGAGAATCAAACCTGGTAAATACATACCCTGGAGCAAGTGTCCAATCGGGAAATCAGCTTTCTTTTAACAGTACACAGTTGAACTGAAACATTAAAATGTTTCGATGGGGTATCCTGGTATTCCTAGTAATGCCTCTACCATTATCCAGATTTACAACTATAACCGTATAATTCTTTGCCACCTCTCCAAATCCCTTTATATGTCTTTAGTCATTACTTTCTGCACACCCCTTTAGGCCAATTGGTTTTCTTCCTTCCCTACCGTTCGGCACCAACCTATGGTTTGGAAGAAGACTATCCAATAAGCATAATGGGTGTACTGTCCTAGTCCTAGGAGCACTCGCAATGCGAGAGAAGGTGAAGATAAAAGACAACCGAATAAACCTTATTTCTATTTCTCCTGGACCAGAATCCATCCCCGAACTGGAACAAGTTCCTTTCGAGTTCGTATATAACCATACGATGGATTATCCAATAAACTGTGGATCTTCGTAGTGATACGGAGTGTCCTGGAGAAATACAAAGGTGATTTAGGATTGGCGAAGAAATACTTGGTTTGGTCGTGAATATCAGTCGCAATTTACTTTGCCCTCTTACTAATCCCTTGCTTTGTCTTAATCTTAATACCTTCTGTACACCATTTAGGCTAATTGGTTTTCTTCATTCCCTACCGGTCGGCACCAGCCTAAGGTTTGGAAGAAGACTATCCAATTTGCATAATAGGTGTACTATCTCCTAAACCAAGGAGTACTCACAATTTGAGAGAAGGTAAAAAGGAAAAGAAAACTGAATAATCCTATCCGTTTTCTCCAGAACCGGAAACCATCCTCGAATTCCTTCAAGTTCGTATTTAACTATACGATGGTTTTGTCCAATGGAAGTGGACGATCGTAGTAATACGGGGTGTCCTGGAGAAAAGGGTAAAAGTAGGAGTGGCAATGAGGTCTGCAACTCTGACAATCCAAAAGCCAGTGTAAAGAATGTTCGGTTAACTTGGTCTCTGAGTCATAGTCTTAGGGTCGGGTCAATGGTCGCTGCCAAAGAGAGAGAGAAAAGAAATACTCAGCGTGCACTCTACCCTAAAACAGAATGGTTACCAATTTATCTAATCTGGAAACCTCCCACTGTACCGTCAAATTCTCCTCCAAACCTGAAAGAAGAATTAGTCGGGATGACCCGAGGAGTAAACCAACTCATCAGTGGGAATCGGGATCCAACTCTCATCGCATGATAACGTGACGGAATCCGCTCACGCTATCACACTCCAGAAGGTATGCGCATATCTGGCAAGTTTCTGTTCTTTTGAAACTCCCGATGAGATTTTTACCCCATGCTCTTATGACCTTGACTTTGGCCAACAAATCATAAGTCACATGTCAAGTTCTACCCGTTATTCTCCAGGTTAATTTGAATCCACCCGTACCTACCCTTGACTTTGGCCAACAAGGCAGTACGACTGTTCCAAACCAACGCATCTATCTATGCTGCATATGAATACCCAACAGCTACCAAACACTGTGCCTTGACTTTGGCCAACAAACACAGCTTGAATACTATTGACTACCCATATGAAACGACGGAGGGCTACGAAAGGTTTCTGGCGAAAACCTTTAACGTAATGAACTTGATATCGTTGAAGGAACGGATAGCTTTTAAAAATATAGTGACGATAACCTTCGCTAAAGAGGTCACTCCCGGTGAAGGGATCTCGGCTCTTTCCCTGTAGAATGGGGTGCAGGATATTCCAAATGAATACCACGATGCAAAGCAAAAGTAATCGGCTATAGTGAAGTCATTGCCCTGACGCAAACTTTTTGTCCAAGGGGTCACTCCCGGTGAAGGGATCTCTGCCCTTGCCTCTCGACTGAGGTGCTGGATATTCATAACCGAATATCACTGTGCAAAACAAAAGTGAACGTCCTTGCAATAACAGCCTTTTGAAAAAGTGTTCCAACAACATCAGATAAGGTTTGTTTAACTTGCATTGATCTGAATCAATGCAGTCCCATCAATTGATCACACCACAAAGAACGAAAATATACTGACGTACGTATATGCCATCCGCATTCGCCACTGGGTCCCGTCATCACCCGTTAGGTTAGCTAACTAACGGCAGAGTGGGGACTGGACTAGCGCGGATGAAAAACATATACAACATCTACTAATATATATACCAATATATTATATTTCGCTCAAGGCGTGACAAGAAATGCAACATCACAAAAATGTACAGCATCACAGAACAATACATATATCTGGGATCCCCGGGTTTCACAGAGCCACTACTGAAACCCGACATTCCCCTGGTCGTGTGGATAGCCTGTGCAATGAAAACCTAGACCCCTACGGGCGCGGCAAGTCACCCGCCAAAACCTGAAGCGAGGCAACCCCCTTCAGCACCGTGAATGGACCACCCAGCACTTCACGGAATCCGGTAACTTGGGCACCCCTCTTGGGTCAACCTGTACCCCCTACGAGTGCGGCGAATAGCCCGCCAATTCCAGACTGAAGCCCCCTCCGTCTCAATGCCCTGAGATGCGGGCCCGTTGCCCTCTAGAACCCGGCTATCCGTGCACCCCTCCGTGGGGTAACCCTAGTACAGAAAGTAAAATATACATACAACGGGTACATCGACCGCAACCAGGTCGTGCCCCAAAAGAATAATACAAACAGGCAGTGACGGCAGTCCACATGTCGGACGCTCGCCCCGCAATATCAAATGTACATAATACAACAGAAACTGTACTAGCATTGCATCCAGGCTACCTCCACGACCGATCCGCAACATCACAGCAAAATCACAAAACATCAATGTGAAAGTCACGTTCGCAAATCCGTCTAACCGGGCTATAGCAGTTAGACTGGATTTACCGATCGAGTGACATTCACGGTCGCAGATATAATGTAAATACTGTGAAATAATGTGTTTAAAATATCCGATCGATCAAAAATTAACAAGTGGGCCCCCAAGCAATACTGTAGCACTCACAGAAAATCTGGGCCCAATATTAATATTCCAAAACCCCTAAAATTAGCCCAGAAGCCCACTGGAAAAAAATGATGCAGTGACGACACCAATGTGCGGCGGAACCGCGGCCCAAGGGGGGTTTGGCCGCGGTTCCGCGCTTCAGTGGTCGACTGACAGTGTCGAATTTTTCTAGTAGTCTTAGAATTTCCAGTACATTAGTTTTTTACAACCTGAAAAATTTTTGGAGTTCAAAAAATTTCGACAGAAAACTGATGTGAGGAAAAACGTGAGTTTTTGGAATTTTGGTCGATCGGAAATGCAAACACATCAAACAAAGCTAGACGAATTTAATGGCGAGGCTCTGATACCACTGTAAGTGCACGGCGGCGCCCCGGCCGTCAATCCGACGGCCAAATGCGGAAACGGTGATAAACTTTAATTTTGCGAACTTAGCAAACCGGCACCACCGCGCACTAAACCCCGGATCGGGCCATTAAACTAGATCTAGCTAACAACAAGACGGGTTAGAGATATACCGAGTGATCCGAGTCCTCCGGTCTTCTCGTCATCGTCCCGATCTCCCGCGGAAACTCCGGCCGTCGCCTCCTTGCCGGAAGGGCACCACATCGTCTGTATCTTTTACGGACTCCCACCTCAATGCCGAGGCAACTCGGGCACGAAGCTGGCAAGTCGACGTGCCCAAGATGTGCTGTAGAATGTAGTGTAGAATGCGCTTTGTCTCAATAGGGTTTGTAGTTGCCTTGATGGAGGAATCAACAAGATTTGAACTTGGGGATTTTTGGTAGCAATGGAAAAATGAGATGGATGATTAATTTCCCACACCAAATGAAATGAACCTCTCTCATTTTTCTTCTCTCCTCAAAGTTGTGGCCGGCCATTTCAATTGAGAATGGTGGAGGGATAAACCAAAACTCATGAAGGGAGGTGAGTGTAGGAGAAAAGAAAAGGTGACCACATCATAAAGCAAAGAAACATCAACCATGCTTATCACTTCTATTCACATCAAATCTCATTAATGCAAAAACCATCAAGAAAAAGCAAGGATGCTTACCCTATCATAATGAACACATTTGCAAGAAACCCCCTCCACAAATGTTATTTGCACAATTGCAAATAACCCCTTCCATCGGAAAAGTCCGGCAGGGAAAGAACAAAGGAAAATCGGCCGGAACGGAATGCAAACTGGCAACTCCAGAAAACTGGTCCCGTAATAAATTACAGGAAAACCCCGATACTGTGCATACACACCCGCATCTGTATTCCGTCCGGATACAAATGCAAAGAGACAAAATCTACACTGCACTATACTAGGATCCGGCTTAAACCAAAGCCGGCTAGTAATATCCGTCCGATCCTAATCCGTGCAATACCGCACGTATCTGATCGAACCCTGCCATATATCTATACGGCCTCTAGTACAAACCGTCCGATCCTGATCCGTGCAATACCGCACGTATCTGATCGGACCCTGCCATATCTCCATACGGCCTCTACAGCGTTTCGCCCGAAAGCTGAGTAACTGAATGTGTGGTGGACTCTAAAGACTCGTCAATACTATGGCTGTGGATTTAACCACTAGCACGTCAGAGGTATAAGCCAATACGTAACGGGCCACCAGCTATTGACCAAAAAGGACGTCGATGAGCGAGATCATCCTGACACCCTACTGAGCCTGTCAGTGACAATATCCGTACAGTCTGGTCCGTTCGTCTATGAGCATCGCAAGTCGGGCCTAGGGGGTTGGTAAAAGTCAGACCCCCAAAAGCGGTACAAGTCGTGTCGGAGAGTAGCCCAGAACACCCTGAGATACTACTGGAATACCTACCAGTAAATCTCCTGCCTTGGCCAAGGACTTCGTGTAATGGCACTCCTAGACACAGCGCGACCTCACCCCCAATACCGGGAGAGACGAACCCCTGAAGATCCGCTCACTGCCTCCATGTGGCTCGGGACTATACCCAACTAAAACCTGTTTGCACGACTCCTATGAGCCATGGTAGGGTAGTAATCAAAGCACAGTGGGAACTCACACGAGACAAATGACGATCACCAGGTCGATGAACTAACCTGTACACATGTCACCAGGGAACTGCTATCTGACGTCAGGTATAAGACCAACTAGCATATTCCCAGCGAGTCCTGTCCGGTGTACTCATAACCCAATGAGCACCTGTATACATCTTAGGTGAACCAACTGACACCAGTGGCCTGTAAGACCGGCCACCGCCCCTCGTCGGGGTCTCGACTGTATACACTAGTCTACTCTGGAGAATCGATGCCCTGTCTCGAAACTCCCACGACTAGGGACCATTTAAGGATGTGGTTATAGACTATCAGCTCCCACGTATATGATCGCCCTCATACTGCTGGCAGTCAAGCAAGAATCCTAGGGGCTCTATCAACGTGTAATAGCGACCTGTCAGGTCACCTAAAGCAGTACACGATGATAAAGGTAAACCAGATAGCATACTATCATCTCGAGTAAGACTGTCCTACCGGGATAGGTCCTCCTTCAATCATTGCAATCACGCGCCTGTGATCCAATAATTGACTCTGAGGGCACTATCTCCAACATATTTGACGTCAGGTATAAGACCAACTAGCATGTTCCTGGCGAGTCCTGTCCGGTGTACTCATAACCCAATGAGCGCCTGTATACATCTTAGGTGAAACAACTGACACCAGTGGCTTGTGAGACCGGCAACCGCCCCTCGTCGGGATCTCGACTGTATACACTAGTCTACTCTGGAGTATCGATGCCCTGTCTCGAAACTCCCATGACTAGGGACCTTTTAAGGATGTGCTTATAGACTACCAGCTCCCACGTATATGATCGCCCTCATACTGCTGGTAGTCAAGCATGAATCCTAGGGGCTCTATCAACGTGTAATAACGACCTATCAGGTCACCTAAAGCAGTACACGATGATAAAGATAAACCAGATAGCATATTATTATCTTGAGTAAGACTGTCCTACCGGAATAGGTCCTCCCTCAATCATTGCAATCACGTGCCTGTGATCCAATAATTGACTCTGAGGGCACTATATCCAACAGATTTACGATCGGGCTATCATCAGCTGCGGGTTCGACAGGAGGACATTCCTAGGACAGCTTTCCGCATGCGCTACGGCCATTATGAGTTTTTGGTGATGTCGTTCGGACTCACCAATGTGCCAGCAGCATTCATGGACTTGATGAACCGTATTTTCCGGCCATATCTTGATCTGTTCATCATGGTATTCATTGACGATATTCTTGTGTATTCCCAGAGTAGTGAGGAGCACGAGCAGCACCTGCGAATTACACTGCAGACCTTGAGGGAGCATCAGCTTTTTGCCAAATTCTCCAAATGTGCTTTCTGGCTGGACAACCTAGACTTCTTGGGGCATGTGATTTCATGAGACGGTATATGTGTAGACCCGAGGAAGATCGAGGCCGTTCAGCGTTGGCCCAGACCTACATCAGTTATGGAGATTCGCAGCTTTTTAGGGTTGGCCGGTTACTACAGGCGATTTGTGCAGGACTTCTCCAGTATTGCTACACCTTTGACCGGGTTGACCCGGAAGGGAGTTCCTTTCGATTGGATGAAGGAGTGTGAGCACAGTTTTCAGCAGCTACGGACTCGACTGACTACGGTGCCGGTGTTATCTTTGCCTTCAGGATCAGGTAGATTTATGGTATATTGTGACGCTTCTCTACTGGGGCTAGGGTGCGTATTGATGCGGCATGACAGGGTGATTGCGTATGCTTCACGGCAACTGAAGAAACATGAGCAGAATTACCCTACTCACGATTTGGAAATGGCTGCAGTGGTCTTTGCACTTAAAATCTGGCGACATTACCTATATGGCGAGTCGTGCCAGATATTCACTGATCACAAGAGCTTAAAGTATATATTTCAGCAGCGAGACCTGAACCTTAGACAGCGCCGATGGATGGAGTTAGTGAAGGATTGCGATTGCGAGATCTTGTACTACCCGGGCAGGGCTAATGTAGTGGCGGACGCTTTGAGCAGGAGGCCCAGGGGTAGTCTATCTTGTTTGAGCGCAGTACAGAGGCAGTCGTCGGCAGATTGGCAGATTTTATGCGACAGCCGGGTACAGTTCGAGTTCAAGCCGATCGGAGGACAGCTTGCTCATGTTCGTGCACGCCCACAGTTGCTTGACCGTATACATGAGGCATAGCACAGTGATGACCGATGTTCAGAGATCAGGACACAGATTGGACAGGGCAGATTTTCCGAGTTCGTGATCGATGATCAGGGGATACTGAGATTTGGGACTAGACTGTGCATACCAGATGCTGAGGGGCTGCGGCGTGAGATTCTTAAGGAGGCACATCGATCAGTGTACAGCGTCCATCGCGGTTCCACCAAGATGGACCGGCAGGTGAAGAAACATAAATCGAAGGTCTTGCCATCAGTGAAGGTACTTTGGCGCAGCCCGAATGGCGAAGAGATCACTTGGGAGGCCGAGGGCAAGATGCAGAAGAAGTTCCCTCATCTTTTTGAAAGTATGCGTTGCCTTATATTTTAAAATTCGGGGACGAATTTCTTTAAGGCGGAGAGATTGTAACACCTTAGGATGTGTTTAGTGGCTTATTATATTTAAATAGAGGGTTTTTAAGAAAAAGTTTACCAAATTGAGTTTCAAATATTATTCCAAATTTAATAAAAAATTTCCTAGAATTTTTCTAGGCTTGCACACACTTGTGCATGTAAACTAAGGTTAAAAATGAGGTTATACCATGATTAGCAACCATGGTGGGTTTAATAAAGGGGATTAAGTCTTTTGGATTTTAATTAAGTTTATTTAGTTATTTCTTTGGTTTTTTTAATTTGAATTTTTGTTTTGGGGTGTTGACTTGGTGAGAGAGAGAGAGAAAGAGAGAGAGTGTATGCATTATGAGGCAAGATGGCCTTTGCCATGCCTCATTAACTGAGGGGAGAGAAAGAGGGAGGGGTTGACTAAGCCTAGTTCTCATTTCCCTTGCCTTCTCATTCTTTTCTCTCTCAACCTCTCACTCTCATACTCACACACCCACACTCCCAGCAGCAGCAGCAAGCACAGCAGCAGCAGCACAGCACAGCAGCAACAGCAGTGAGCAGCTGCAACAGCAACAACTTCAGCAGCAGCTTCTTCCCTCTACTCCTTCTCATTCCTCCTGCTCCCTAGGGTCGAGAGGGGGGTATACTTCTTAACCCTACATCCTAGTTTGCTTAGTTGGTGTGTTATAGCTTCGATTAGTGATTAATTGTGCGTTTTAGTGATAAATGTGGTGTGTAGTGTGAACTTTGGTTATGTGAGGTTAGTATTGGATAGACTAAGTTAATTAAGTGTTGTTAAGGCCATGTTAACCTAGCTTAGCCCCCAATTTCACTAAAATACCACCAGATTTCTGTTTGATTCAAAATTCATAGTTTTAAAGCAAATTCTAGCTTTCTGTAATCTGCTATCGACTCAGTGAGTTCAGAATAAATCTGAGTTAACTGCAGTATAGTTGTTAGGTGTTGATCCCATGTGTAGAACACGACCCCCATATTCCATGTTTTGGCCGCCGAAAAATTAGTTCTGGACGCAATTTGCGGCCAGATGGGGGGGCATGGGGTTTGGGCTTTGCTCTGTAGGTGTCTGCTGCTATTCTAAGACTCATGGTATGTGCAATTTTATTTAATCCTTGCTGTAGAAAAATCTGGAGTTAAATACCCTATTTTGTACGTGCATGCTCGCCGGCTATTTCTCGAACACAAGAGTTTAACAAACGAGCTTTGTGAAACTGATTAGTAGAGGAGTTGGGTGTTCGGTATCACATGGGCCGTGAGTATGCGACATCGCAATAATTAGCCTTAAGTGCAAGATTGTTGGATATACTGCCCTCAAAGTCAATTATTGGATCGCAGGTACGTGATTGCAATGATTGAGAGAGGACCTATACCGGTAGGACAGTCTTACTCGAGATGATAGTATGCTATCTGGTTTGCCTTTATCATTGTGTACAGCTTTAGGTGACAGTTCTCTATTACACGTTGATAGAGCCCTTTGGATCCTGCTTGTCTACCAACAGTATGATGGCGATCATATACGTGAGAGTTGGGTAGTCCATAAGAACATCCTTAAAATTGGTCTCTAGTCGTGGGAGTTTCAAGACAGGGCATCGATACTCCGGAGTAGACTAGTGTATACAGTCGAGACCCCGACGAGGGGCGGTGGCCGGTCTCACAAGCTACTGGTGTCAGTTGGATCACCAAAGATGTATACAGGTGCTCATTTGGTTATGAGTATACCGGACAGGACTCGCCGGGAACCTGCTAGTTGGTATTATACCTAGCGTCAGATAGCAGTTCCCTGGTGACATGTGTACATGTTAGTTCATCGACCTGATCTCGTCATTTGTCTCGTATGAGTTCCCACTGTGCTTTGATTTCTACCCCACCACGGCTCAAAGGAGTCGTGCAAACAGGTTTTTTTTGGATACAGTCCCGAGCTACCTGGAGGCAAGTGAGCGGATCGGCAGGGGATTCGTCTCTCCCGGTATTGGGGGTGAGATCGTGCTGTGTCTAGGAGAGCCATTACACATAGCCCTCGGTCGAGGCAGGAAATTTTCGGGTAGGTACTCCAGTAGTATCTCAGGGTGTTCAGGGCTACCCTCCGACACGACTTATACCGCTATTAGGGGTCTGACGTTACCAGCCCCTAGCCCCGATATGCGATACAAATAGACGAACGGACCGGACTGTATGTATATTGTCACTGATAGGCTCAGTAGGGTTCCAGGATGAGTTCGCCTATCCGGCTTCCCTTTCCGTCATTACATGGGCAGCCGTTACGCACTGCTAGTGCCGCTGACGTGCTTATGGTTAAACCCACTGCTAGGGTACTGACGAGTCTTTAGAGTCCCCCACAGATAGTTTCCCAAGTTTGGGGGAAACGTTCTAGAGGCCGTATGGTTTTATGGCAGTGTTCGGAAAATGCATGTGCACTTGTGCACGTGTCATATTTCGGACAGATAATACTGGTGGGCTTTGGTTTATGCCGGATCCATGTATTATATTGAGTCGGAATATTTTAGTCTCTCGTATTCGTATTCAGTCGGAATACGGATACAGGTATGTATCTATAGTTGAAGGGTATTTTTGTAATCCGTTACGAGAATATTTAGAAGATATATTTCATTTTAGATTAATCATTTTGGTTTAAATGATTATTTGGTTTTGGAAATGGTGACTCATTATGGATGATACATTAATTCTAGAATGTTCACTAATGACTCATGTAATGAGTCATCGAGTGAGTCATTAAGGAATTAATACGTTTTGTTTTGTGAAGAGATATTTGAGAAGATATTTTCATTAGATATTTCTCTTTGGTTTTTGATAAAAGATGAGAACCTCATTCATCTATTCACATGAGAAGAAAATAAGAGAGAAGTTTATATGCTTGGTTTTCTTTTGCTCTCTTGATTTTCTTGAGTTCACCATTTCCAAACCTAAGCATCTTCTTCAACCTCCACCCTAACCCTCTCATGTGATGAGAACCCTAGGGTGTTTGAGACAAAGTATTCTACTCATTCTCTACTTCATCTTTGTCATCTCTTTTAGCAGACTTGATGACCGAGTTGCCTCGGTATAGAGGCGGGAGCCCGTTTAAAGATCCATTGACGTAGTGCCACCTCGATGAGGAGACGAGAGATCAGAGTTGCCGCGAGGAGCATGGGATGATGGCTAAAGACCGAAGGACTCGGATCGATCGGTATATCCTTTCTACCTCTTTACAGTTTGTTAGTTTAGCGTTAATGGAAAGATCCGGGTTATATTATGCGATAGCGCCAGTTATAAAAGTTTTTGTTCCGCGTTTGCCGTTAGAATGACGGCCGGGACGCTACTGTAGACTTACAATACTTTCGATATGCAACTCCGCTTAAGAAGCCTTAGGATGTACATTTCCTTGCACATCGTTATATTCATTCCTATGATCTATCTTCATCGATATTGGTTTATGGTTTTGCTGCCACGATTACACGGGAAGGGACAGATACGGCTAGAGTTGCGTCATCACGAGCACGTCATTGAAGAGGACCGACCAGGGCGTAATTCCGATGACAGACGATTGCATAGATGTGTCGTTTTATTGTGTTTTTCATGCCATGAGCGTTTGATGGATTGCTTTTATAAAATTTCTCGGACGTTCAAATCAGCACCAGAGGATTGGGCTACCGCTAGAGGCCAGCTAGAATATGATGACCGTCAATGCACTATTATTCTTGATGATTGAGGCACTGTTTAGCGTGCAGACGAACGAGCCAGTTGTATCGCCCCAGTTGCTTGGAGCTATTGCAGCTCGAGTTGCACTTAGAGACATGATAGAAGATCGCTAGTCACCCATGGAGGAACTACTAGGACTTGTGGTTAGTTGCATACCTCGATGCGAGGTCATTAGATTGATTGATTCCAGCTAGAGAAGACTTCACGAAAATACGTTGATGAGTCGAAAGAAAACGACAGAATGTCAGAAACCCATTTTTCCAAGTTTAAAGGATTCGGAAAAATATGCAAGTAATTCGGTGGACCTTCTAGAAGAATGAAACCCTAACTCGACATAATGACCATGAGAACGCCTTGGAACCTTAGGGTTTGTGGCAGTTCAGCGGTGCCATTAGTGAGGCTTGGGTTTGCCCTTCTACGACTGGTCCATAGGTACTGTGGCATATACCGGATATTATTAAACTGTGCATGAGTGTTGAGCTCTCAGGAAATTATGGGACTTTGATGAATCGATCAAAAAAAATTTCGGCGTCATCCGGATATAATATGATGGGATATTTCACGAGAAGACTTGGACCCAGGATCGGTCATATTACGCACACCGTGTAGGCAAGAGTTCGGCAGCATTGACGAGATATGTTATGAGCGACCATGATAGTTGGCCAGAGATCATTAGAGGATGTGCCAAAGCGGAACTGTTCCCGTCATCATTTCCATATTGAACCGTTGAACCGAAGAGTTATGTAGCTAGAAATTCACAGTTAGAGACGAGAGCCTAAGGGCGCCAGGCGCCAGGCCATGAACATGATGAAAGAAGATATCTTGCTTTGCTAGTTTTGGATATACCGACACCTTCTCGACTACGAAAGAAGGATATATCGACGGCAGTATTTACGATTGGTGATTTGGTGATTTGAATATCACATGTACATTATTTCGGATTTCGGTGTTTTTTTGGGCAATTTATTTGCATGATTGAGAATTTGTGCACCACAGTTGCACTGGACTTCGATTTGATGTCATTCGAGATATTGATTTTGATTTCATGCCTATGGCATGTATGTTATTTGACTTGTTCTTTCGGTGTAGTTTCATGGACTTTTAGTATTTTGGTTCGATTTTGTGCACGCTGATGCATATGGTTGTGTGATTATATACCGCGGTATACCTTATTTAGATTGAGGTTGATTGTATACCGTCGATTTTGATTATGATATTGATTTTTTGCACCCTGTGCACTTGATTTGGATTCTTGCGCATACATGACGCGCATGATGCGATTTTGGGTGCACACCAGATGCACTAAATCAGGATTCTTCGTGCATATCAGATGCACCTGATATTGCTGTCAGGCACACCTGTTGCCATTGACAGGTGTTTTCGTGCACACCCGTTGCACTTAGATTTTGTTTCCCTGCACATGTATGGCACATCATTGATTTCGATTTCCGTGCGCACCAGACGCACGTGGCATTCTTATATACATTTTGGGATTGATTTTCCCTTGAGCAATATGTCTTTATGATATTTACTATTTGGTACAGTAGCTGAGCAGGACTAGTCCGAGGACAGTACCGAAATATATTTTGCATGCATTGATAGTTACCGAAGGATTTCCAAAAAGGAGCTATCGTTTCAGCAATTACCTACGTGTCCAAGATGACACGAGACATTTTACAAAGGACACCCTTCTTAATTATTTTCCAAACGGCGGGACGTATGTTAAACAAAAGATATATATATATATATATATATATATATCCATATAGAATTATTTTCTTACAATAAATGTCCGCCACTTGTGCTGTGATACGCGCATCGCACAGCAATTTGAAAAAGAGTTTGGCATGCATTTCTTTCTGACGTTTTGATGAAGGTATATCGATGCGTACTATGTACATGTTATAGTTTCGATGTTTATCATGTCGGTTTTCGTATTGGACTTTGACTTTGGAGTCTTTACCATAACTCCGATGATTGCGGGATGCTTGACGGAGTTTTGATTTTTGAGTTATACATTCTTTTTCATGCGCGTGCATTGCGCAACGATATGTTTTATGTATTGATGATTTCGGAGTCCCGCCGGTTTGAGTGTTTTGCTAAAATATTTTAGTATTTGGGGGAGTTTTAATTTAAATTCGGGGACCGAATTTCTTTAAGTGGAGAAGATTGTAACGTTTTGAAAATCATTTAGGTGAAATTTCGGTTAATCGGTAAAATAACTGGTGTTTTCCGTAAAATCCCAAATATAATTATTTTTCTTCATAGACTTAAATATACCTACTCTAGCTATGAAATTGCTAGTATTGTGTGTTTAATGGGTCACTTGTAAAATTTCCAGTTTACTAAATATTTTCCGTAATTAATTATTTTAAATACTATTTTAAGATTTTAAATATACATTAAATTAGTGATAATACAAATTGTAATCGGTTAATACAAGTTTTATGCATCATGACACATCAAACCAAAGTGTAACATGTGGTTTTTGAAATGAAAAAAGTTGTCAAGATGGTTTTGTAAAATATAAATTAAAAAGGCTTAAATTGTGAAAAATAATTAAATTAAAGGGAGGTATGGGTATATACTTGAGACATGTGGTATTTTTCTTAACTTGGACTTTCTTCCTACACACCCACACACCCCCATCCTTGGCTGGCCGACCATGGGCTGCCCCCAATCACCCATTTGGCCCACCTCATTTCCTCACAAAAGAAAAGAAAATGAAAGAAAAAGAAAACATAAAAGAATAAACAGAGAAGAGAGGTGTTTAGATATTTGTGGTATGGGTATTGTGTTGACTTTTATTTTCCCCACCTCACTCTCTCTCCTCTCCCCCATGCCTTGGTCGAGCCATGAGGCAGCAGCCCCCCTGTTCATCCCCATTTTTCTTGTGTTAGAATCCATCTAAATTGCGTCAAAAATCAAGCTAAAACCTTAAAATTTCTTCAATCCAACCCTTACCCCTTTTTCTTTGACCTATCTAGCATAGATCTTGGAGCAAAGTTAGCAAGTTAGAGGTCAAGTTCCATGTTTGATTTCATACTTTGGAGGTATAATCCTAACCCAAGTATTTAATTAATGATAAAATACTTTAAATTAATTTAATTAGCAAATTAATTGGTTCCAATTTCAAGATTAGAAAATTTAAGAAAGAGTTTTGAATGCAAATTAGCGTTTCTAGCATTATATTATGGTTCTAATGAGTAGATTAACATGTTAATGCTATGCAAAACTTAATCTTGTTACTAATTGCTAATTGTAACATTTAAAATGTCCAAATTAAGGTTTTAGCAAACTAGGTTTTTAGAAAGTAATTAAAAATGTGAGATTAAAATCTAGTTAGGGTTTTCATCACATCATTAAAATTATAAA
Source organism: Agapanthus africanus (assembly GCA_030015575.1). Taxonomy (NCBI): domain Eukaryota; kingdom Viridiplantae; phylum Streptophyta; class Magnoliopsida; order Asparagales; family Amaryllidaceae; genus Agapanthus; species Agapanthus africanus. Next base: position 289,235,405 of record CM057349.1, read on the forward strand.
TTGTAGTTTAACACCTTAGGACATGCAAAACCTAGTCTAGTTGATAATTTGTGCATTGTTACCCTAAAATTGTTAAAATTGGATAAAATTGCAAACTAAAATATTTTGGATTACTACAATTTGGTGTGATAAAATTATAGCAATGGTTTGTATGACTTAGTTATGATATTTAGTGAATATTTTGGCCACTAGTTTTGTTAAAACATTAAGTTTTGAACTAAAACGGTTATTTGAGGCTTTCTTGGTTTTCGGAAATAAATCGATTTGATTTATTTTAAGGTTTTGATGAGTTACAACTTATTTCATATTATAATTAGTGAGTTGTGAAACCATGATTGGTACGATTGGGTTTTTCTCGATCAATTGGCATTTGTACGCCGATGTCGAGGGTTATTTAGTTCTTTTGTCTTAACGGGTCATAGGTTTTAACCTATGTGCGTTTCGTGTGCCATTTTGGTTTTTATCCGCGATTTCGGTTTACGTTATGACATATGTTTGCATATAGGTACCTCTCACGTGGACTTCAGACGATGAAGAAGTGGACGGTGGCATCGACTTCGGCAGATAAGGACCAGGTGAGTAGATATATATCTACGGTGGAAGTCGGGTGGATGGCGTATAGCACCCCCGCAGTTTCGTAGTATAGAACGCGAATGCGTTATGATATATATATAAACTTATGTGTTATGATATGAGTATACTTAGTAAGAAATGCTCGGTGACTTTGGGATAGTTTTAGCATACTAGTAGGAAAACGCATTTAGTTAGTTTCTTAGTCGCGAACCCTAGAGTAGTGATTTCCATACACGCACACATACACGCATACATTTTACTTCTTGTACGTATATGGGGATATGTATATATATATATATTTATATATATACACACATAAGTATGGTACTATATATATATACGTATACATATACATGGATGATGAGGATAGTATATGGTACTTGGAGATGAGTCGATGTGATTAGGTATGATGCCATGAGATCGGTGATTTGATTTGGTTCGTATTTTGAGATACGGCATGATTTTATAACGGGTGTTTAGGCGATGTGTTTTCATACACACGCATATATATTTGTTGATGGTATCAGTATGTACTAGACGTAGATCAATACCCAGCTCATGATATATGACGATAAGGATACCAGTTGAATAATGAGATAAATGTGATATTGACCCGTCCCCTGATTTGGGATGTCGTACGATGGATTTACCGTAAGAGATATAATTATGATGATAGATCCACACTCTTGACTCGAGAATGTCATTTGATATATATATTGTATCGTACGCGATACTATTGAGGCGAGATCACCGACTATTATATATATATATATATATATATATATATATATATAGATCGACTCAGATTTAGGTAGATTTCCTTAACCTTTGGACTAGTCTGTTAGTTTTGTCCTGTAGTTACTTAGTAGATGTTAGACTCGGCACGAGTAATACTTTTTTCCAAAACTAACGAATCGTGAGTATTTCAAAGACAGGCCAAGTGATACTACGGATATTTCAAAGGATATACTTTTTCATAAAAAAAACACCGTAGCCTTATTTTATAAACACCACGATTCGTGCGATTTCAGATATCAAAAAACTGTATGACTCGTATATAGGAATGTATATTTCATTATTGCTGCATTTACTATTCATTGCCATTTATTCTGCTGTTCGGATTGCATTGCATGCGTATATATATTTCGTGAGTAATGATGAAACATGTTGTTAGGACACCCGCACCATTACCGATGATGCGTATGCTCCACGTACACTTGCTTGCCGGCTCACACACATCTTTATCGGTAATTGCTATTTCACGTACACTTTAGAGAATATTATTTCATTGACATAGCTTGCTAGCTGATAGTTCCTATATGTTATTGCTTTCATGTGCTAGTTTAAATATTGCAATCTTTATTTAGATACCCATGCATTTTGTATTTATTTGTCATGCAATATTTGTAAGTCTACGGTAGCGTCCCGGCCGTCGATCCGAGGCCAAAATGCGGAAACGAAAACTTTTCATAAACTTGAAACCGGCGCTATCGTATACTTTAAACTCGGATCGAACCATTAACCTATAACTAGCTAACTAGAGAAGGGTTAGAAAAGCAATACCGATCGATTCATGTCCTTCGGTCTTTGGCCACCAACCCAAGCTCCTTGCGGCGTCTCCGATCTCCGGTATCCTCGTCGAAAAGGGCACCACATCATCGAATCCTTTTACAGGCTTCCGCTTCATCCGAAGCAACTCGGACACGAAGTTTGCTAGCCGACGTGTCCAAGGTGAAGTAGAGAATGTATGTGATCACTTTGTCTCAAGCATCCATTGATTCTCAACGCATGAGAGTGTATGGATGGAGGTTGAAGATGATGCCATTAGTAGAAATGGTGAGCTAGTGAGCTAGAGGAGGAAGAAGAAGAAGAGCCATTTCTTTCTTGTGTTGTATGATAAAAATGAGAGTGAGATTGAATGATAAACACAAGAGCAAACCCTTTACATGGCTGCCCTCTCTCTCTCCATCTTTCATTTCACACTCAAATCCATCAATTAACATGACATGTTCACCTAAAAATAGACCATGAGTCACCAAATTGAACATGCCACATTAACGGCTTCTCATGATGAATTCCACTCACAATTTCCACCAAAATAAACATTAACCCAAATGTTTATGACAAAAAAAGAACCGCGTCATCTAAAGTAAACTCATGACGGATCACAAGAATACCCCTCATCAGTATATACATGCCTGCATCCGCATTCCGACTGAGTGCAAATGCGATGAGACTAAAGTAATCCAACAAATCTAATACTAGGATCCGGCTTAAACCAAAGCCCACTAGTGTGATCCGTCCGATCATGATACGTGCACGACTGCACGTATATGATCGAACCCTGCCAAAATACCATACAGCCTCTACAACGTTTCTCCCGAAACTTGAGAAACTATCTGTGGGGGACTCTAAAGACTCGTCAATACTTTGGCTGTGGATTTAACCACTAGCATGTCAGTCGTACTAGCCGTACGTAACGAGTTACCAGGTATTGACCAAAAGGGAGGTCGATGAGCGAACTCATCTTGACACCCTACTGAGCCTGTCAGTGACAATATCCGTACAGTCCGGTCCGTTCATCTATGACCATCGCATGTCAGGCCTAGGGGGTTGGTAAAACTCAGACCCCTAAAACCGGTACAAGTCGTGTCGGAGTGTAGCCCAGAACAATATGAGATACTACTCGAATACCTACCAGTAAATCTCCTGCCTTGGCCAAGGACTTCGTGTAATGGCTCTCCTAGACACAGCGCGATCTCACCCCCAATACCGGGAGAGATGAAACCCCTGCCGATCCGCTCACTGCGTCCATGTGGCTCGGGACTGTACCGAACTAAAACCTGTTTGCACAACTCCTTTGAGCGGTGGTAGGGTAGTAATCAAAGCACAGTAGGAACTCACACGAGAAAATTGACGATCTCTGGTCGATGAACTAACCTGTACACATGTCACCAGGGAACTGCTATCTGACGTCAGGTATAATATCAACTAGCATGTTCCCAGTGAGTCCTGTCCGGTGTACTCATAACCCAATGAGCACCTGTATACATCTTAGGTGAACCAACTGACACCAATGGCTTGTGATACCGGCCACTGCCCCTCGTCGGGGTCTCGACTGTATACACCAGTCTACTCCGGAGTATCGATGCCCTGTCTCGAAAACTCCCACGACTTGGGACCTTTTAAGGATGTGCTTATAGACCCCAGCTCCCACGTATATGATCGCCATCATACTGCTGGTAGTCAAGCAAGAATCCTAAGGGCTCTATCAACGTGTAATGGCGACCTTTAAGGTCACCTAAAGCATGTACATGATGATAAAGATAAACCAGATAGCATACTATCATCTTGAGTAAGACTGTCTACCAGTATAGGTCCTCCCTCAATTATTGAAATCATGTGCCTGCGATCCAATAATTGACTTTGAGGGCACTATATCTAACAATCTCCCACTTGCACTCATGGCTAATTATTGTGATGTCGCATTCTCACAGCCTGTGTGATACCGAACACCCAACTCCTCTACTAATCAGTTTCACAAAGCCCGTTTGCGAAACTATTGCATTCGAGGAATAGCCTCAGTGAGTGGATCTGCCCTAATGTTTCTTTCTATGTCTCTCTTTATCTCAAGTTTGTGGAGAAATCCATCTTCCGAAATGAGCAATACTTGTCTTAAATATGTCTGGATATCTAATGGGACCTAGTTCATAAATAAACTCCAAATCTAAACTTCTTTGACTGTATTGTCAACTGAATTTAATCTGTATCCTGCGTCATGCCTCCCTCACTGTCCGCTTGGATCATCTGTCCAAACCACTGCCCCTCGTCAGAGGGAAAACTACAACTCGGACTGGCACTCTGTCATCCAGGTCACCTTGGAAGCCTGGAATGATAACTATCTCCTAAAAGAGGCTGTTGTTATCATATCCCTAGAACATCCACTTATGTTCTAGAACTGCTCCCGAACGTTTCTCCAGGATAGAATTAATATCAATTATTGCATCTAATGCAAAAACAACATCTGGTGTGGTACTTGACATCTCATGATTGACTCAATTGCCTAAGCAAGTGATCTGCCAATCATGCACATCCCTCTCCCCTTTACTCTGTAAGACAGCTTTAGAGAGGGTGACTCCATCACTTGCAGGTACACTATCGTGCCAGGAGTCGTCCATTCTAAAACACCTTTAGAATGCTGTCTAAATACCCAGATTGGGAAACTACCCAAATCTAGATTTAAAACCATAGATCTAGTAACCAGAATGTCTTATGTAATATTCATGTCCCATGTGGAGAAACCACTGTGTGACAACCAAAGTATAACTAATCGTAGTATATGAATATCACTTCCTACTCTGTGTATGTCATCCAAATACCAGGACATCACACCCTATTACTTTCTTAATAGATCCATCCCCTATTCTGATGAAGTCAAACCTATGACTGTCACATCAGAAATAAATGATCTATCTCCGCTATATCTGCTTTAGTCTATAAATAGACATAAGCTACTTGTCCACTATGCTTCCGCTGCTCCCAATGACTACGACAACCCTCCGGCAGAGTCATATACACGTACACTTCTAAAGCTAGTTTAGAACGACGCTATACTTATCCTCCTGCCGGTTTTCATAGCCTGGAACAACAGTAGTGGCAAGTCTGGGCAAACAAGAACCTCCCTGACACCGTCTTTGAGCATACCGAAGTGCCTCTCGAGTGCCTGAGGTTACCCACCATATCTGCGGAGTGGCCAATGGAATGTCAATCCAGATTTAATCTTTAGGTCCTATTAAATTTTCAGTAATCGTTTGCGGTTCTGGAATCACTTCCAGTTCTACCATACTCCCACGACTGTTTTTCTGAAAAAATCCATTTTACTAAAACTGTGGCGAGTTAAGAACAATATCACTATTGATCTTCAAGATGGTAGAAAGTCAACCCTCGTCATAGCCCGAGTCAACCCATAAACAGCCATTACAGAAACGTGCCTTGAGTTATCCAGAGTCTGGTTTTAAGCATAAGCCGGACAACTTCCCGTACCTTAACATTGTTATGATATGAACTATTCTATATCCAATATAGAAACAGAGGCACTGATTTAATTGGAACCAGATTCAAATCATGCAGCTGTCTCCAGTGCATGTCAACTAAATGGAGAGAGGCCGATCAGCATTACTCAACTTAGGAATACATCCAGATATGAGTAACCTGAAAAAAAAGCAAGTTCTCATAATCATTACTATCAACTGAATACCATACACACATATCTACATCTTTGATCACCTTGAAGAATCCTGATACTTGCAATACCTGGTTCTCTACTTTATTCATATACCTATAACTTCTCAAAACTTGGATCCTATATTTCTATGAAACACTTGTCTAAGAACTAGAAAAGTCATAAATAAACAGAATATAGTACGAGTACCAACCCCTCTGTCCTAATGGACACTCGACAACATACAATACTCTGTATAAGTCCCCTGAGTCTAATAACTCATTCCCTGTGTGTCGTAGGTTGAAAACTGTATTTATGGTTAAGAAGAATTACACCGCTGTTTAATGCTCCTTACCTAACCATCCACTGATATAGGTAAATGTCATAGACATAATTTCAAAAGTTATATCTCAGTTTATAAAAATAAACGTACAGATATATCAATTTGAAATTAGTGCATAACAATGGATATTCAAAACCAAATATTTGCCATCCGGCAAACAACCCAGGCGATTTCCTAAAATATCACCAATTACAATGAATCCCGATATAATGAGGATGATCACCCAATTCCCAATAACTTACTCCCACTCATCATCTGTAAAACCATACAGATGTGAGAATCAAACCTGGTAAATACATACCCTGGAGCAAAGGCTAATTGGGAAATCAGTTTTCTTATGACAATACACAGTGAAACTGAAACATTTAAATGTTTCGAAGGGGTATCCGGGTATTCCTAGTAATGCCTCTTCCACTATCAGATTCACAACTGTAACCGCATATTTCTTTGCCATCCCTCCAAATCCCTTTATTTGTCTTTACTCATTACCATCTGTACACCCTTTTAGGCTAAATGGTTTTCTTCCTTCCCTACCGTTCGGCACCAGCCTATGGTTTGGAAGAAGACTATCCAATAAGCATAATGGGTGTACTCTCCTAATCCTAAGAGTACTCGTAACCTGAGAGAAGGTGAAGATAAAAGACAACTGAATAAAACCTTATTCCAATTTCTCCTGAACCAGAATCCATCCCCGAACTGGAACAAATTCCTTCGAGTTCGTATATAACCATACGATGGAGTATCCAAATAACTGTGGATCTTCATAGTGATACGGAGTCTCCTGGAGAAATACAATGGTGAAGTAGGAGTGGCGATGAAATAATTGGTTTGGTCGTGAATAGCAGTCGCCGTTTACTTTGCCCTCTTTCTAATCCCTTTATTTGTCTTAACTTATTATCTTCTGTACACCATCGTTAGGCTAATTGGTTTTCTTCATTCCCTACCATTCGGCACCTGCCTATAATTTGGAAGAAGACTGTCCAATTAGCATAATAGGTGTACCGTCCTAATCCAAGGAGCACTCGCAACGTGAGAGAAGGTAAAAGGAAAAGACAACTGAATATCCTATTCATTTTCTCCAGAACCGGAAACCATCCTCGAATTTGTAACAAGTTCCTACGAGTTCGTATATAACCATACGATGGTTTTATCCAATGGAAGTGGATGTTCGTAGTAATATGGGGTGTTCTGGAGAAAAGGGGTAAAAGCAGGAGTGGCAATGAGGTATGCAACTAAGACAATCCAAAAGCCAGTGTTTTAAGAAAGTTCGGTTAACTTGGTCACTTAGTCATAGTCAAGGGTGGGGTCATGGTCGCTGCCAAAGAGAGAGAGAAAAGAAACACTCTGCGTGCACTCTAACCTAGATCAGAATGGTTATCAATTTATTTAATCAGGAAACCTCACACTGTAACCTCAAATTCTCCTCCAAACCTGAATGAAGAATTAGTCGGGATCACCAGAGGTGTAAACCAACTCATCAGTGGAAATCGGGATCCAACTATCATCGCATGATAATGTGATGGAATCCACTCACGTTATCACACTCCAGATGGTATGCGCATGCCTGGCAAGTTTCAGTTTCTTTAGAAACTCCCGATGTGATTATTACCCCATGCTCTTATGACCTTGACTTTGGCCAATAAATCATAAGTCACCTGTCAAGTTTTACCCGTCATTATCCAGGTTAATTTGAACCCACCCGTACCTACCCTTTACTTTGGCCAACAAAGCAGTACGACTGTCCCAAACCAGCGCATCTATCTATGCAACAGAAAAGTAACAAATAGCTACCATACACTATGCCATGACGAAGGCCAACAAACATAGCATGAATACTGAGTGCTACCCGTCTTAAATGACGGAGGTCTACGAATGGTTTTTGGCGAAAAACCTTTAACGTAATGAACTTGATATCGTTGAAGGAACCGGATAGCTTTTTATAAAAATATAGTGGCGAAAACCTTTGCTAAAGAGGTCACTCCCGGTGAAGGGATCTCGGCTCTTTCCCCGTAGAATATTCCAACTGAATACCACGATGCAAAGCAAAAAAGCAATCGACTATAGTGAAGTTATTACCCTGACGCAAACTTCTGCCTAAGGGGTCACTCCCGGTGAAGGGATCTCGGCCTTTGCCTCGTCGACTGAGGTGTTGGATATTCATAACCGAATACCACTGTGCAAAACAAAAGAGAAAGTCCTTGCAATAACAGCTTTTTGAAAAATGTTCCAACAACATCAGAATAGGTTTGTTTACCTTGCATTGATCCGAATCAATGCAGTCCCATCAATTAATCACACCACAAAAGAACGAAAATAAGATGTACGTATTTGCCATCCGCATTCGCCACTGGGTCCCGTCATCACCCGTTAGGTTACTTAAATAACGACAGAGCGGGGACTGGACTAGCGCGGGTGTAAAACATATACAACATCTACTAGTATATATATCAATATATAATAATCGTTCAAGGCAAAATAAAAATGCAACATCACAGAAATGTAATAAGCATCACAGAACAATACAGATAATTTGAGATCCCCGGGTTTCCTTTGACCCGCAAGTGAAACCCGACGTTCCCCTGGTCGTGTGGATAGCCTGTGCAATGAAATCTTAGACCCCTACGGGTGCGACAAGTTACCTACCAAAACCTGAAGCGAGGCAGCTACCTTCAACAAAGTGATTGGACTACCCAGCACTTCACGGAATCCGGTAACTTGAGCATCCCTCCTGGGGTCAACCTATACCCCTATGAGTGCAGCGAATAGCCCGCCAATTCTAGAGTAAAGCCCCCTCCGTCTCAAAGCCATGAGATGCGGGCTCGTTTCCCTCTAGAACCCGGCTATCCATGCACCCCACCGCGGGGTAATCCTAGTACAGAAAGTAAAATTTATACAACGGGTATATCGACCTCAGTCCGGTCGTGCCCTAAAAGAATAATATACAAACAGGCAGTGACGGCAGTCCACATGTCGGACACTCGCCCCGCAATAACAAATGTACAAATACAACCAAACTGTACTACCATTGCATCCAGGCTATCCACCACGACAAATCCGTAACATCACAGCACAACACAGAACAATAACGTGAATTTCACGTTCGCAAATCCGTCTAAAAGAGCTATAACAATTAGACAAGATTTACCGATCGATTGACATTCAGGGTTACAGATATAAAGTAAGCACTTTGAACTAACTTATTTAAAATTTTCGGTTGACAAAATTTCCCGAAGTGGACTCCAAGCACAAATCCAGCACTCAAAATAATCTGGGCCAAAACTAACAATACCAGAAACCCCAATTCCAAGTCAAAGACCACAGTAGAAAAATTGGTGCACTGAAGCTACAGTACTGCGGCGGAACCGCGGCCAAAACATGGGTAATTCCGCTGTTCCGCGGCGCTATGGTGGAGTCACACTTCCAAATTTCTACAGTGGTCTTAGAAAAGCCTTCTTGATTTTCTGACGCACCCAAAATAATTTTTAGACCAAAAAAAATATTCGACAGAAACTTCATGAAATGGAATCGCGGTTTGGGAAATTTCGTTCGATCGATATTTTAAACACGTTAGAGCAAGCTAGTAAAGGTTAATGGCGTGGCTCTGATACCATGTAAGTCTACGGTAGCGCCCCGGCCGTCGATCCGAGGCCAAAATGCGAAAACGAAAACTTTTCATAAACTTGAAACCGGTGCTATCGTATACTTTAAACCCGGATCGAACCATTAACCTATAACTAGCTAACTAGAGAAGGGTTAGAAAAGCTATACCGATCGATCCGTGCCCTTCGGTCTTTGGCCACCAACCCAAGCTCCTTGTTTCCTGACTTAAAATCAGGAAAAACCTACGGAAGAAGCATCACGTGCGAGCACGTGACCAACAGTCACGTGTTGGCACGTGACAATTCAAAGCAGCGGCAAAGGCAGATTCGGTTCCCTGACTAAATCAAAGAAAAGGCTCCAGAAAGGGTCACGTACTTACACGTGACCAGGGGTCACGTGTTGGCACGTGATAGCTGAACAGCGGCTAGAAGACAAAGCACAGAAAGCATAAGAAAACTCGTTCCAAGGGGTCACGTGCGTACACGTGACCAGGGATCACGTGCCCACACGTGACCGGCTTTCAAAGCCTATCTATTTAACAGAATTAAATTCAGAACAGCATTCAAAACTTTCCAAAGGAGAACTATTATTTGGAACCGATTGGATTAAAGATTTAAAGGTGATTAAATATCACCTATCTATGGAAAAATCTTGAACTTGGAAAGATTTCCCCTTAAAATCTAACCGAAATAACAAATGAATATCTTTGGATTTAAAATCCAATGTTGAATAAAATTCACCTAATAATCCAAAGGTCCAAATGATTGATGAATGCAAATCAAATCTCTAACGAATGCAAATCAAATCCCTCAACGAATAATTCACTAAAACTGATTGATTCTGCTCTTTCTCCTATAAATAGGATCCAAGAGATATACAGAGGAGGATAGACAGAGATATATAGAGAGAGAAAATAGAGCCTCGAGACTTTGGAAGAATTTGGATCTTCTGCAAAAGAAAACCTTAGGTAAGAAAGGAGAGGCTTTTTTTTAAAAGAGAATTTAATTCTCAAAAGAGGTTAACTCTGATATTAAAAAGAAGAACTTAGTTCTCTCTTTAGCAGAGGATCTGCAAAGTGCATATCTCCCCATGAATTGAGAATTAAATTCTCATTGGGTTGAGATCCTGCCATGCAGATCCAAAACATAGAGAAGGAATGGAAATTTGAGAATTTAATTCTCATAGAATTATAGGAATTTAATTCCTTTGAATTAAAGTTAGGGTTTAACCCTATGTTATACGAATTTAATTCCTTCAAAATGAACAAAACTAGGGTTTAGCTCTAACTGAGAACATAATTCTCTCAAACTCACAGGAATCTAATTCCTTTAAGAAAAGAAACTAGGGTTTAACCCTATCAAGAATATAATTCTTCAGAAGTTTAGGGTTTAACCCTATCAACAGAACTTTAACGCATACAGAGACCCGCCAAATAAAACTCTGAAGTAGGAACATCACGTGTTACCACGTGACTCCTAAAAGAGAACTTTGAGGCAATGCCTCACGTGCCCCACGTGATCTCTAAAGCACACAAAAGAAAAAGAAACAGAAAAGAGCTTTAGGGCGCCCTCACGTGTCGACACGTGACCCCTAATGAACATTCTAACAGATCAAAGCGCAAGCCCCCATCATGTGCCCACACGTGATGGCTTTCAGAATTAAAAGTGTTAAACACTTATCTGTAGAACAAAATAAAGGGAAACAGGGCGCTATCACGTGCTACCACGTGACCCCTTGGCTGAAGCTTTAACGGACAAGCACCAAAATGCCCATCACGTGGCAGCACGTGATGCTCCAAAGTATTCAATACTTTTGACAGAATAAAATGAATTGAAGGCGCTCTCACATGCTACCACGTGACCCCTCTTACCTTAGTGTTTCACACTAGAGTTGAAACCTCTATATCCAGTGTTCAACAATGATTTTCTTAGTGTTTAAACACTAATTTGGAAAACTCTATTTACAGTGTTTAACACTGACTTTCTTAGTGTTGAACACTAACTTGGAAAACCCTGTTTCTAGTATTTAACATTGATTTGCCTTAGTGTTAAACACTAATTTGAAATCTCCACTGCCAGAGTTTAACACTGGTTTGTTTTAGTGTATAAATACTAATTTGAAAGCCCTGTTGCTGGCGTTTAACACTAACTATCTTTTAGTGTTAAACACTAACTTGTCAATCTCATTCTCAGTGTTCAACACTGGTTGATCTTTAGTGTTTAACTCTAACTTTAGCCCCATTGGCTATGTGTCTAGAGGCAAAGCCTCTCCTCTAATGGACCAACAGAGGGCCAATATCCTAAATAAGATTGGACTTAGCCCAAGCTGGCCATAAGTCCTCAATTCAAATCCAACTGAGCCAATGGGCTCATAATATAATTAATTGGTCTTGGTTCAAAATTGGGCCAAAGATTATTTAATCTACCTCGGTTTAAGGGTACATCTCTTCACTTCTTTGATACTTGGCGTTGTAATTCCTCAACGTCTTCAAAGAGGTGACGGGTCCCGATGAACACATATTGATACGGACTGTGGGGTCCTTAAACTCATGGACTATGAAGTCCTTAACCTTGACCGGTATGTCTTAAAACTAACGACGGACTGTGGGGTCATTAAACTCATGGACTATGAGGTCCTTAACCTTGACCGTGATGTCTTAAAACTAACGCCGGACTGTGGAGTCCTTAAATCCACGGACTATGAGGTCCTTAACCTTGACCGTGATGTCTTAAAACTAACACCAGACTATGGAGTTCTTAAATCCACGGACAATAATGTCCTTAACCTTGACCGCAACGTCTTAAAACTAACATTGGACCGCAATGTCCTTAAACTACCTATTGACCGCAATGTCACTAAACTAAACAACAGGGCTCCCTTAATTGCTCTCTTGTTGGATCTAAACGATCCCGTTAAGTTGATCTTAGTCTGAAAACTAGACTAACGTATCCTTAACAAATGTTTAAGTCGATCTTAGTCTCGAATGAGACTAACGCATCCTTAAACCCAAAACCCCTAAACCCAAATCTAAGATAATACGGATTTGGACAAGTCCACGCCCAACGGGCGACGACATAACTCATTCACCTTATACAATCCACGGGCAACTAAACACAAAATAAAAACACACGACACGAAGTGACCATCTGGAGAAGGAGAAAGTGGTTACCGCGATGCGGTAGCGTAATTAACTACAGGGGCTTGCGCCTGCAGGGAAGAGCGTCCCCACAATCAAAACCCCTCAAGCGAGGGGGAATCTGACGAAGTCTGCTACATCGGACGCCTCCGTTTAAACCTTCGATACACGGAGCCATAAATCAACTTGGCATCTTCGGAGAGGTGGACGGATAGCACCAATTAGCATCTGCCCCGAATCTCAGGCAAGACGCCCCTGTCGCGCCGTCATTCGGAGGGGAACAGATTCTGGCACGCCCGGTGGGACCTTTTCCTCTTTCCACTCCACACTTCGTGTGTCGTGATTCGCGAACCAATCGCGGTGTGCTAATGGTTGCCCTTGGGTTTCGGAGTACCAAGACTTGGTGCTTCGTTTGCTATAGAAAGCAAAAGAATCAATGGCTGACAACTGCTCCAACAGCAACTGCAACCAGCGCTCCGCCTCACCAGGAGGTGTAGCCTACGGGCCCCAAGCTGCTTCGCTGTTCACAGTGCCTGTGGAACAGGTCACTCGAGCCACCACAGGATTGTTTTTCGGGACCATGCTCCCGCCAATGAACTTTACCGCTCCTGTGCTAACGCCGGAAGTTCCCAAGAAGTCGGTCTTCGATCGGCTTACACCTACCGCGACCCCTCTCAACGGGTCGCCCACCACCAGTTCCTCGGTCTTCTCCAGATTGGGCCAGAGCTCCTGTGGACCCGCGATGGGGCCTACAATCCCAGAGAAGGCTGCTCCGAAAAAAGTAACCAGTCCTGCTCCTGAAGTCGTCAAGGCGGCTTCCCTTGCCAAAAATTCGGTCTTTACAAGATTGACGGCTCCAGCTCCCGCTCCTGCCACCCAAAGGGCATCGGTCTTTGACAGGCTAATATCAGCGGCGACCCTTCATCTACACAGGGGGCAAGAAGAGACTATCGCCCTCACCAAGCCGGTTCCATTAGCACGACGCGCTCGACGTCGTTACTGGCGCCGAGTGAGGAAGGCCGAAGGCAACTCCCCTCCTAGGCTAACTCCTCCAGCCCCGATGGCAGAAGTTAATGCTGCTGTTCCAACTGGGAACAGCTTTAAGATGCTAAATAAGGTGCGTAGGAATTCTCCTACCGCGGTGCTAAAGTGGTTTCCCCCTCTGCTGAAAAAGGCTGTAGAAGTAAAGCCAGAACAGCCCCAATCTCCTCAGCGACTGTCCTCTCAAATCTATAAAGTCTGGCGGCAGACCCGAGACACGGTGATCGATTCAAATTTCTCCCACCAGCACAAGAAGTTGAAAATCCAACAGGAAGTCAGTCACCAGGCTAAGCCACGAAAAGTTGTCTGGGTGCCCACTTCAACGGCCCCCTTAACTTCCACTGCTCATAAAAAGAAAAGGCCAGAGAGGACCCCCGGGCCTGCAACGAAAGGTAAAAGCGCTGAGCCCAGACGCCCTAAGGCTGGGGGCAGGATGGTCCATACTGTATACATGGCATCGGGGAAGGAAGACAGCCGTGCGTCTACAGGTCATAGACCGCTTACACGGTCGGTGACCAAAGATCAGGAGCAACAGCAGAAGCTCCAGGAAATGATGATCGCAATGGCCGCGCTTACTGGACCAAAAGAAAGCCCCGAGGCGTCCTCGGATCAGCAACAAGAACAGTAAATCGACGCCGAGTTCCTCCGGAGGATACTGGAAAAGAAAGATAGAGAGGCTGCAGAACAAGCGGCCAATATAAAGCAAATAGCCCACTTATTCCAGGACATGGTGGGAATGATGATTCAACCAGACCCACCTGCTGACGATCCTCCGATCGTCCTTGAAGACGACAAGAGAGAAACGTCAAATCCGCCACCGGCTCTCTCAACGTCTAAGGAGGAGACAATCTCTAAGGCTGACTTGGACGACTATATAGCCCAACAAATCCGGGTTCATCATGTAATTGAGGCAGCTGGTTAAGTCGTAAAAACGGGGCGACCATATCCGAGCTGGTACGACCAAATCAAATATCCGCCGGGTTATACAATACCAAAATTCCACGTGTATAAGGGGACCGGCAATCCCCACCAACATGTTGCCCAGTTCAGGGCCCTTTGCAGTAACACCGGCGGTGATGATAAACTGTTGCTTCGCCAATTCGTGGGCAGCTTATCAGAAACGGCGTTCGAATGGTATTCGAAACTCCCGAACGATTCTATCAAGACGTTCGCTGAAATGGAGTTGCTATTCATTCAGCAATTCTCAAGCGCCAGCGAACACACTCCAATAACGGCATTGATTAATGCCAGGGTGAAACCAGGCGAAACGTGGGTTCAGTATGCTATACGCTGGCGAAATTTATGGTCGAAATGTAAGCAACGCATTGAGGAAACGCCCGCGGTGGGCATGTTCGTGGGTACCCTAGACCCTCATGCAACTATCTCCCAGTTTATGATGTTCTTTAAGCCAACCACATTCCAGGCTCTAATCGACAAGTTGGCCCAGATGGACCAGATGGGTCATAGGCCACCTCCCCCGAAGCCAGAACCTCGGAATGACAAGGGAAAAGGGAAGGCAACCTTCGTTGCGAACGCAAAGCAACAACCCAGTGCCCCAAAGATGGCGGATCAGCTGGAAGAAAGGCGACGGTATTACAACGAGAAGATGAAGCCCCTACTCGTTCCCGCGGGATAAGACGAAACGGTTATTCTAGCTGGCAGTACGCAACAGACTTATAAACCTGCCAAATCCAAGGCGACCGCCACAACCCATTGAGGTGAATAACCCCAACTATTGCCCCTACCATCAAACGGTAATCCATCCGATTGAGGATTGCTTCGTTTTTAAAGGATGGATTGAAGATCAATACCTCCAGGGGAAGTTTGCACTATCCGAAAAGTGGAAGGTGAACCCGCCACAGCCGCATACTCCTAAGAAAGCAGATACACCGGGGGCAACCTGTTCCTTTATTGAAGAAGCTCCATGGGAGGTCGTGCTGTCAACTAAAACCAAAAGAATGCTGAGGGACCTTCATGCGTGCCCGGCGGTCAAATGGAAGGACCCGCTTGAACCTCAGATCATCAAAGGGATGTTGAAGCCGCGCCCAACTACGAAGACTCGTGGTGATGGCCCGAATACTCACACCCAACCTTCAAAATCTTCAAAGAAAAAGAAGAAGAAATCAAAGAACCCCGTGAAGACTGGAGACAAGCGCACGGATTTACAGAAACAGATTGACACGCTGGAGGAGTACAATCAAAAGGCGCGGACTCCCGTCACGCTGCAAGAGTTCCTCAATCACGTCTTTCAGGAGGAAGATGATGGAGAGAGCTCATCGGATGAATCCGAGGAATATGTGGCGAGTTGTCATGTGATTTCCCACTCGGAAGATGAGAAAGCTCCTGGCACTGAGGAACTGGGGCCACAGCCTGAGCCAGAACTTGTATGGCCAACAGATGAAATGATCGACGCCTTTCTAGACGGGATTCGTTTGAAGAGTAAAGCCGATCAGGAGTGTGAGATGGCTGCATCGGAAGGAGCCAAGTGCAGGAGACTAAACGAAAGAGTCGAAGCACTCCCGCCAGATCGAAAGACATCCGATGCGAATAAAAACGTGTTCTAGATGAGGAAAAGGTTTGTCAAAGCCATGTCAATAGGAATGAAGCTACCACCCTCAGAAGAAAACACGCTCAATGGAGCGGAAATGCACCCTAATTATTGCTCATATCATCGGAAAATTTCGCACCCCACTGAGGAGTGCGACGCTTTTAAGATGTGGTGGCAAGGATATGTTGCTCACCGGCAACATTTTAAGCGTATGAAACGCAAGACTCGTCGGGAACGAAGAAGTACGGCCGAAGAACACAAAAGAACTACCGGCAATTGTTACACGGTTAACGCCGGAAGGTCACAAGTTCTCACCTTTGGGAGCGACTCTGATGAAGAAATGGCTCTGGGCCCTCTCTTTAAAGAATCCGTTTTAGGGAAAGAGGAAGAACCAGAGGCCTGCGAAAACATTCAGCTGCGCAATCGCACGCTCCCGGAAAAGAATCTCAGATCCGCGAATAGAAAAGATAAGGGAAAGGAGAAGGTCACTGAGGATATCACCTTAGATGACCATGTCACGAAAGAGTTGGCTGCCAAAGATCCTCCCAGGAAGAGTAAGGTGGATTACAACATCCTAGCGCACCTAAGGAAGCTACCTTCTCAGCTCAGCATTCTCGATGCCCTCCTACTATAAAAGGAAGCGAGAGATTCATTAATTAAGGCGTTACAAGAACCCGAGCAATTCCAAGCCTTCCTCGCCACAGAAAGGATGAAGGATGAACTGGAAGAAGTGCGCACGGCCGACATCACTTTCGGTGACGAAGACCTTCTCCTCGGGATGTGCGACCACAACCATCCCCTATACGTCTCCGGATATTGCCACGATATCAAGATAGGTAAAATCCTGATTGATAATGGATCCTCCGTCAATCTCCTTAACGTTCGGGTGTTGAAGGAAATCTGCATGAGCGTGCAGCACCTCTCTCGTGACAAAATTACCATCTCCGGTTTTGACTCCCAGTCATCACGGACTCTCGGATCCGTGATATTAACATTACGTTTTGGACTACTCGTCACGGACATCAAGTTTCACGTCATTGACGCCAAGACCTGCTACAACGCCTTGCTCGGTCGTCCTTGGTTACACGAGTACAACATCATCCCTTCTACACAGCATCAGTGTATGAAGTACTTTATGGATGGTTTCGAGTATACCGTAACAGGTGAGCTGAACCCATTTTCCATGAACGAAGTCCGCATGTCCGAAGATGCAAATTACTTTTTTCCGGATTTCGAGGATACAGAAAGGTGTCGCAAGCCGGAAAACAAGGCCGCCGCCACCATCCCTGTTTTCGGGAGCGATATCGAAGAAGAAGAAGAGATAGTCTACGCTGGGCCGTCTCGACGCAACAACCCGGGACCGTCCGCCCCCATATTGATCTTCGGAAGTGACTCGGAAGATGAGGTTAATGCCGTGTTCTCCAGTCGGCCGTCAATACAAGCATCCCCTGGCGATGATCAGAGTTTGCAAATCACCATGGTGCCGCGGAAACACTACAAGGATCTCGACGCACTTCAAGCTCACAATGTGCAGGACCTGCAGACGTTTTACGTCCCTCCCAGGCGAAAGGGTGAAAAGGTGATCCTATTCTACCAATCCACAGAAACGAGAGTGGAGAAAGAGATATGGCATGGCGCGGATGCTTCACTCGACAGGCTCCAACCCATCCGTTTGCCCAGATACTACACAAATGGACTAAAGAGGCTATTGAAGCTCCAAGGAGTACCCTTAAAACAGACTGCTTGACAAGCTCAGTTCTAAAACAGGATTTGGGATGTCCCTGGAACTCAGCGCAAATTGCCCAACGGGAGAATGGAAACGCTCGGCCTTGGATACGTGAGATCCGGTAAATGGGAGCGAATCCACGGTAGCTACGCCGTATATAACTTCGATGGGGAGGAAAACGCCCTGTCCAGCAATGCCAAGCCCTCATCAAAACTGAATCCCGCTAGCGAAGTGCCGAGTCCGTCATTTGAAGAACAAGTGGACAAGCTTATCAGGAAAGCAGGTCAAAAGGCTCGGGAAGACCACAATCACGAGAAGGCCAGGACGCAAAGTCTGTTTCAACAGGCCGCAAAAGACGAAGAGGCTCCTCCCTGTCAACCCGTTGTACAAAATGCCTGACGCAGAGGCAGAAGTAGGTCAAGAAGCGGAAAGAGGAGCCGACAACAACGACGCAGGATTAGAGAGTTATGTGATCGGGTATTGCGCGGCCCGAATTTGTCCCTCATGAAAAAGATGAGTCGAGCGTATTCCTTCCCCCGAGACAAGACGAAGAAATTACTTGAGCTCGCTATAAAACATCAAATGATCGCACATCCAGAGTCTAAACACCCTGAGCAAGCTAACAAAGTTTCTCATCCGAGCTATTGCTCTTATCACCGAGCCAAAGGACACCCTATCGAAGACTGCTTCACCTTCAAGAACTGTGTCGAAGACCAGTACCAGCAAGGCAGATTTGCTTTATCCAGCAGCTGGAGGGTAACGCCGCCACAAAAGCATGAACTCAAAGCCGCAAGAGCCGAACCAGACCCACATCGATCTTGGAAGCAGATTCGCACATGTCACATGATTACAATATTAAAAGAAGAGCCCGAGGACATAGATGAGCTCTCTTGGTGCTTCGAAAACAATGACAATGAGGTAATCTCAGAATTTCCACCGGCTCCGAAAGAACTGGAAGATGGCATACATACTACTGCAGACAACCTCAAGAAGATTGAGTTGGGGTCGGCAGACGATCCGCGACCGACATTCGTTAGCGAGCTGCTATCTGAAGAAAGGGTGGCTGCGTTAAAGGACGTGCTTCTACAGCATAAAGATTGCTTCGCGTGGAACTATTCCGAGATGCCGGGATTAGATCCAGAGATTGCTGTGCATAAATTAGCAATATCCCCGGATATCAAGCCAGTCAAGCAGGCGCCGAGAAGGATGCGGCTCGAGCTTGAGATGAGCATCAGCGCCGAAGTCAAGAAGCTGATCGATTCTGGATTTATCCAAGAAGTCCAATATCCTGACTGGATCGCCAACATCGTCCCGGTAATGAAGAAAAATGGGATGGTGCGCATATGCGTGGATTTCAGGGATCTCAATAAAACCTGCCCGAAGGACGATTTCCCAGTACCGGTAACCGAGCTGATGATAGATAACACGTCCACTCACGAGGTTTTCTCCTTTATGGACGGTTCATCAGGGTACAATCAGATAAAGATGCATCCTGAAGACCAGAAGCGCACCGCTTTCCGGACCCCTCTGGGAATATTCTGCTACAAAGTTATGCCCTTCGGTATAAAGAACGCCGGTGCCACCTATCAGAGAGCCATGACAAAGATCTTTGATGATCTCATACATGAAATCTTCGAGTGCTATATCGACGACCTCGTAGTAAAGAGCATGTCATATGAAGAGCATTTAGAACATCTGAAGACCGTATTTCAACGCCTTCGGCAATATAATTTGAAGATGAGCCCCCTCAAATGCGCGTTCGGAGTCTCCTCGGGTAAATTCCTAGGATTCATCGTCCGACACCGAGGTATCGAGATAGATCCGTCCAAGATCAAAGCGATCATGGAAATGCCACCGCCAAGGACTCTCAAACAGCTGTAATCTCCCCATGGAAAGCTCGCGTATATCCGGCGGTTTATCGCCAACCTGTCAAGCAAGTGCCGTCCTTACAGCCACCTCATGAAGAAGGGAACACCGTTCGTCTGGGACCACAAATGCCAAGGCGCACTGGACGAGATCAAGCAATACCTGCAGAACCCGCCGGTGTTAGCTGCTCCGGTCAAGGGAAAACCTCTTATTCTTTATACAACAGCCCTCGAAGGTTCCTTAGACGCATTATGGACACAAGAGAATGATCAAGGGAAGGAGAGAGCTCTTTATTACCTAAGTCAAGTTCTGCTGGGGGCAGAAAGCAATTACTCCCCTATCGAAAAACACTGCATGGCGTTAATCTTCGCGATAACAAAACTCCAGCACTATGCATTGGCACATGAAGTCCGTCTTATATCAAAGGTAGACCCCCTAAAATATCTCATGTCAAAGGCCATATTGACAGGGAGACTCGCTAAATGGGCCTTGCTCTTGATGGAGATTTCAATAACCTATCAGCCACTTAAGGCAGTGAAAGGCCAAGCCATCGCCGACTTCCTTGCTGAGCATCAAGTACCTGCCGGTTCTCCTCTAAATTGCGATTTGCTAGACGGACATGCGTTTGACGCGATCGACAGTGGTGACACCCGATGGGAACTTTATTTCGATGGAGCGTCCTCCGTAAAGAAGCGCAAACAAAGTACCCCATTGATTAAATCGGAGGTAGGCCTCATCTTCGTAACTCCACAAGGAGGGATAATGCGCTTCGCTTTCTCCTTAATAGAACCGAGGACGAACAATGAAGCCGAATACGGAACTTTGATAGCAGGTCTCGAGATCGCCATTGACATGGGAATTGAAAACCTCCTCATATACGGGGATTCTCAACTAGTCGTTAGTCAAGTAAATGGCGACTACCAAATGTGCAAACCGAAGTTGGTGAAGTATGGTGAAAAGGTGCGACAACTGTTGACGCAAATTCCCTCCTATACTCTGGAAAGTATACCGTGCGCGGAAAATAGCAAAGCAGACGCGTTAGCTAAGCTCGCTAAAGAACTGGCTGACGAGAACCTCGATGACGTCAGAATCGTGATACAAAGCCGTCGAGTGCTCGTCCCAGCAGAAATATCTCCGGAATCATACGAAGAAAAGGCAGCGACTGAGCGGACGACCCTACAAATAAAAGACCGTGAGAAGGCTGAGGACTAGAGGGAAGTCTTCATACACTACTTTAAGTCCCACCGAATGCCCGAACAAGCGTCCTCAAGAAATCTGCTCATGAAACGAGCTTTATCTTTCGCTTTCGTCAATGATACTTTATACATGAGATCGTTTGATTCTCTGTGGCTGAGATGCTTAGGACCTGACGAAGCAGAAAGAGTTGTTCAGGAAGTTCATGACGGAATCTGTGGTTCTCATCAAGCAGGCCCAAAGATGAAGTTAAAAATTAAACGGATGGGTTACTACTGGCCCATGATGATCCAGGACTGCCTCGAATATGCGAAGCGGTGCCACTCATGCCAAATTCATGGGGACTTTATCCACCAGCATCCGAATCCACTACATCCAACGGTGGCTAGCTGGCCATTCGAAATGTGGGGAACTGACATAGTCGGCCCCATCTAACCGGCATTGTCCAGGGGACATCGTTTCATCCTGGCGACGACTGATTACTTCTCCAAGTGGGCAGAAGCAGTACCGTTGAGGGAAGTGAAGATGGAGAATATCCTCCATTTCTTCAAGACGCACATCATTTATCGGTATGGAACTCTGCGACGGATCATTTCCGATAACGGACCAGCCTACAGAAGCAATAAGATTAGCTGCTTCGCGCAACAGCATAATATAGACTGGAGATACTCCTCAGTTTATAATCCACGAGCTAACGGTCTGGCCAAGGCCTTTAATAAGACCTTGAAAATGATCATAAAAAAGACGGTGTCCCGAAATAAGAAGGACTGGCATGAGAGACTGCAAGAGGCTCTTTGGGCGTACCGAACTACGTTCAAGACGGGCACGAGCACAACGCCATACGCATTGGTATTCGGTACAGAAGCAGTACTCCCCCTTGAGATAGAGCTACCGTCTCTATGAATGGCAGTCCACTGCGAGCTGACGGACGAAGAAAATGCTCACCTGCGGCTTGAGGAGCTTGATGCCCTCGATGAAACCCGGCTCATAGCGCAACAAAATCTGGAGGCTTACAAAGCAAAGATGACGCGCTCATATGAAAGATTGACCCGACCAAGGACATTCCGCCAAGGCGAACTCGTGCTAGTGGTCAAAAGGCCTATGATTCCCAATCGCGCCAAGCGGGAAAAATTCGAGCCAATCTATGAAGGCCCGTACATCATAGATAAGGTCTACCAGGGTGGGGCCTATCTACTCATGGACATACACGGTGAAAGGCCTTTCAGGCCAATAAACGGTCGCTTCCTAAAGAGATACTACGCTTAATGAGCCACAGTCTAGGTCAATGGTAGATGACGGCGACTATGTCCGCTCGCTATCTTCCTAAGCTCAAGCTTTATAAGCAGTAGCCGGCCTTCTCCATGACGGACCGAAACGTCCTTAAACTAATAGCGGACCGAAACATCCTTAAACTAATACCGCAGCATCCGTAGGCTGACAAGATAAAAAAATATATATAAGAAAAAAAAATATAAATAAATAAAAACGGTATGTCCATAAGCAAAAAAGGGCACGGATGAAAACCCAAAAGGGCGCCGTGAGTAAAAACAGCAGGACTACCGGCGAGTGTTCGTGAGAACCCAAAAGGGGGCGACCTCATAAAAAAAAGAGAAGAAGAAAATAAATAAATAAATAATAAATATAAAATAAAAACGGTATGTCCACAAGAAAAATGAGCACAGAAGAAAACCCGAAAGGGCTCCGTGAGTAAAAACAGCAGGACTACCGGCGAGTGTTTGTGAAAACCCGAAAGGGCGCAACCTCATTAAAAGACACTTATAAGGTCCCCTCGACCTTGTAAGGAGAAACCACCCCCATGAGATCCTTACGACTCACAAGGGAGAAACACACTTAGGGATCCCCACAGTTCCTAAGGAGAAAATACACATGCGAGATCCTCACGACTCGTAAGGAGAACTCTCTTATGAGACTCTCACGGCTCATAAGATTTGAAAGTCTTAAGTTACAGAGACCTAAACCTGTGCTTAAGCAACCCCCAAAACCTTCGATATTGCCCTACAAGTGGCTCAATACTGACCCTTGTATAGAATCCACGGGCGCGAATAAGCATCTCCCCAGCAAAGTCCCACCCGTCACTATGCGTATGTCCCTATGGTGAACAACCCTTATGAGTCCTCTTGACTTATAAGGAGAAAGCCCTCTTGTAAGATCTTTACGAATTACAGAGGAACATATACTTAGGAATCCTCACGATTCCTATGGAGAAAATACACCTACGAGATCCTCACGACTTGTAGGGAGAAATACCTTCGTGAGACCCTTACGGCTCATGAAGTCAAAAGCCTTAGTCGACGGGACCCTAACCCTGTTTGCTAAGCCACCTTTGTTCAACATCGAAAGAGGTAGATGATGATTCGCTCCTGGCCATATCCTAGTTGTAGCGGTGCACATGCCGAAATCTGTGTCTAATTTCAGGTTTATGGCGAAAAGCCAGTAGGCCGCACGTGCATACGAGATAGCCGAAATGATGGGGCAACTTGCAATAAAAAACAGCAAATAAAAATGTATGCACGCAAAATAGCCGAAATGATGGGGCAACTCGCAATAAAAAAACAGTGAGTAAAAATGAAATAAATAGCCGAAATGATTGGGCACCGCGAAAAACAGCCGAAATGATTGGGCAATCGCGACCTTCGTGATATAAAGCTGAAATGATAGAGCATCGCGGAAAAAGAAATAAAATAAAAAAAGTTTTAATTTATGCCCTACAGGTGATGTTCCATCACGCCCTGTATACAATCCAAGGGCGTAAACAAAAAAGGGACCATACTCCTCCCCCAGGTCTCATTATAAGAAGAAGCAAATCTCGACGGGCTACAAGTGACCTAGAGATTGTTAGTGTACATGCCCTAGAGGCCATTACTGTATCATACTAGTTTGTATATTACTTAATGGAAGCTTGGGATATTCACCTTGTATAAACAATCTTGCTCAATATAGTAGTATGCTACTTAGTTTGTTTCTACTTCAATGTGTACATGTGTTTATTTTGCGATATCACCTATACGCATTAGTGGAGCCCTTAGGATCTTTGCTTGATTACCAGCGTTGTGATGGCAGTCACACTAGTGGGGGCTGGGTAATCTATAAGCACATCCTTATACAGGTCCCTAGTCGCAGGACTATCGAGACAGGGCATCGATACTCCGGAGTAGACTAGCGTATGCGCTTCTCATCCCAGTGTGGGAGATGGTCAGTCCCACAGCCATCAGTACGTCGTACTGGAGATAGTATACGGGTGCTCGTTGGGTTACGAGTACACTGGACAGGACTCGTCGGGAACTGACAGGTTGGTATTATACCTATCGTCAGTTATCAGTTCCCAGGTGACATGAGTACAGCTTAGTCCGCTGACTTGACACTGGCACTTCGCCTCGAGTGTGTTCCCACTGCATTTTGATCACTACCCTACCACGGCTCAAAGGAGTCGTGCAAACAGGTAATGGTTGGGTGCAGTCCCGAAGCACTTGGAGGCAGTGACGGTTAGACAGGATTCGTCTCTCCCGGTATTGGGGGTTGACATCGCGCTGTGTCTAGGAGAGCCATTACACGAGTAGTCCCTGGCCAAGGCAAGCGAGATATACTGGTAGGCTTCCAGTGTTATCTCAGGGTGTTTTGGGCTTCACTCCGACACGACTTGTACCGCTATTGGGGGACTGACGTTTACCGCCCCCTAGGCCCGACATGCGATGTATCAGACGAACAGACCGGACTGTACGGAGAATGTCACATTCAGACTCAGTAGGAGTTCAGATGGGTTTTACCTCGTCAGTCTTCTTATCGGCATCTACCTGGGGACCGTTACGCACAGCTAGTGCCGCTTGCGGTCTGTGGTTAAACCCACTGCCAGCGTAGTTTCGGGTCTTTAGAGTCCCACAAAGAGGGTATTCGCCTCTGGGCAAAACAGGGTATAGGTCGCATGGTTTTGCGACAGGGTTCGTTCTCATCCGCGCACTTGTGCACGTTTGGAGTCCGGACGGATATTACTGGCTGGCTCTGGTTTGAGTCAGATACTGGTATATATTTTGGGGTTGCTTTTATCTCTCAGTATTCTTGTTCCTCGGAACGAGAATGCAGGTGTGTATGCACAGTTGTTTGAGGCGGAGGAAGAGGTTTTTCATTAGGGTTTCGGAACGGGTGCGTATGCACAGTTGACAGTCGTCTTTTTCCAAACCCTAATGGATTTATGAAATATCAATTAATAATAGTAATTAAATGAAATTGTGTCATGGTTGATTTTGTTGACTTGTTGACCATGGTTGACTTGTTGACCATGGTTGAATGTTTGACCATGGTCATTGCTTTGCAAGGATACTCCTTGATTCTAGCTTACGTTCATTTAATGAAGTGATGATAATGGTCATTCCAAATACAACCATCAACTATTTCATTTGAATTATTATTATTAATTAGATAATTCTTTTTCTTTTGTTATGGTTGCAAGAAGAAAAAGAGCTCATTCTATCATATTCATTCTCTCTCCTCACTTCATCTTCTTCTTCCTCAAGCTCAAGGAGAATCCTTCTCATGTGTTGAGAATCCCTCTCATTGAAAAGAAAACACCCCATAGATACTCTCTACTCTCTCTAGGGTTCAAGGTTTAGCAAGCCGGAGATCCTAGTTCACTCTAAGTTCGAGAAAGAGCCCGAAGGTTGAACCCTCAGGTGGATCCATCTTTGACGGAAGAAGGCTACGAGGAATGAACCATCAACCTTTACTAGGTTTAAAGAAGAAGGAGTTCAAGTTAGGTATAACCACTTTGCCGAGTAGTTAACTCTCCTTTGCATGTTTGCTAGTTTAGTTTAGACACGATCCCGACCTTGTTTAGTCCATGTTGCCCCATGCGCCAAAAATTTGATTTTTATACCGTTTCCGCCTCCCCGTAAGAACCGGGGGTCACAACGTAGACTTACAGTGGTATCAGAGCCTAACTAAACTTAAACTAGCTTGGTAGCGAAGTGTATGGAAGTTCGAAACGGAAAAATCGCAAAACCGGAAAATCAAAAACCCTAAGTTTCTGTTGAAATTTTTTGTGCTCTAAAAGTAAAAAGTTTTACTCCTAAAATCGGCTCAGGGTTTTGTGAAAACACCCACGAAATACGATCGCATGATTCCTTCAAACCGCCGCGGTTCCGAGACAATGGGTGGCTTAGGCCGCGGAACCGCCGCCGTTTTGTCTCCTCTTGTGATCGTGTTTTGTGCAGTGTTCTTCTGGTAGGGTTTTGGGATTTTTCAAATATGTTATATGTGCCCAGATTTTCCAGAAAAGAAATTTACTTTTGGGGTCCTATAAATCCGTATTTTTTTTCGAACTTCGCTACACTTTGGCTATATTGGTTATATCTGTGATGTTTGTATGTATTGAACGTCGGCTAATCGCTATAAGTCGATTAGTCGGGGTTATACATCTCTGTGATCTGTGTTTGATATTGGAATGTGTATATGAATGTGTTGGACTGTCGCGGGTGAATAGCCGGGGTGGATTTGAGATGAGCTTTTGTTTTTCTTTCATTCATTTGTAATATGTAAATTGATATAATAATATTATTTGTATGGCCGCACAACCGGGTCGGGGTTGTAGCCGTCATTGTATAATTCTTTTTACTGTTTTTGCTCCTAGGATAGACCCATGGAGGGGTGCACAAACTACCGGGTACTTGGCGGGTAGTTTGCCGCACCCGTAGGGGTCTTGGGTGGGGTATTTGCTATTCACCGCGACCGTGTAACCCGCTTTTCGTTGCAGGCTCGAACGGATTGCGGATTCCTAGTATATCCAATGTATTCATCTGTGATCTGTAATGTCTATCATTGCTTTATATTTAGGCGTTGCTTATGTTTTACAGCCGCGCTAGCCCAGCCCCCGCTCTGTCGTTAGTTAAGTAACCTAACGGGCGATGACAGGACCCCGTGGCGAATGCGAATGGCATAAGCGTACGTCATATTTTGGTTGTTTTCTGCAATGGTAGGATTAAATGATGGAACGCATTAAAACAACTAATGCAAGAATATCACGCATTAAAAGAACTAATGCAAGATAATAAAGCAAGTTAAAGTCGTTGGAACACTTTCGAAAAACCACTCGGTACTTTTCAAAACTAACTTTGAAATGCGGAGCTTGAGCCACTCCTTCTAAAAGCTATCTCGTTCCATCGATTATATCAAGTTCACTACGTTCACGGTTTTACCAAAACCATTCGTAGCCCTCCGTCGTTTCGCATGAATAGGCAATAGTATTCAAGCTATGTATGTTGGCCAAAGTGAAGGCATAGTGATTGGTAGCTATTGGGTGTTCATGTGTAGCATAGATAGATGCGTTGGTTTGGGACAATCGTACTGCCATTTTGGCCAAAGTCAAGGGTAGGTACGGGTGGATCCAAATTAACCTGGATTGTGACGGGTAGAACTTGACATGTGACTTATGATATTTTGGCCAAAGTCTAGGTCATAAGAGCATGGGGCAAAAATCCACATCGGGAGTTTCATAAGTACTGAAACTTGCTAGATTTGCATACCATTTGAAGTGTGATGATTCTGGTAGGATTTCTTCAGTTTCGTCACGCGATGATATTTGGATCCCGATCCTACTGTGAGTATATACTACTCCTCGGGAAATTTCTCACTAAACGATCAATGCTATAAACCTAGTAGGCGCCTAGAAAGGTGTTAGCGGGGCTACGCCCCCAGGGAAAAGAGGTTCTTAAATTAAGGAACTTCGCGAAAGCGTTGGAAAACCTCCCTCGAAGTACCGACACTGGCCTGGCTGAACGGTTAAGCAAGTATTGTGCGGTGGGATTGATCCCGACTGATTCTTCCTTTATGGTTTGAGGAGGGATTCGAGAGACAGTGGGAGCCATCCTGTTTAGACAAAATAAAAACCACTCTAAACTTGCAAGAGCATCATACTAAAGTGTTTCTTCTCTCTCCCCCTGCAGCGACCAAATCGAAATGACTGGACTTAAGTTACTTCTAGATAAAGCCATACTGACAGGGCCAAACTACAATGATTGGCTCAGGAATGTCAAAATGGCAATCATTTACGACAAGCTGGGGTATCTTCTTACCACCAAAGCTCCCCCCGTCCCAGGTCCCACCTCCAGCGTCGCGGATAAGGAAATCCGTAAGACTTGGGAGATTGATTGCGCGAAGGCCAGGTGCCTCGTGCTTGCCTCTATGGACAACGAACATCAGAGGAGGCACGAGAATATGGAATTAGAATCCATATTTCTTCATACAAAAGAACTGTATGGAGAGCAGTCTCGTATCGCAAGATACGAAGTGTCGAAGAAGTTATTTTCGGCAAAGTTGGCCGTCGGATCATCGGTAGCGGACCACGTGCTTAAGATGATTGGCTACATTGAGGAGCTCGCGGAACTTGGGACCACGTTGGAAAGTGAACTCTATACGGATTTAATTCTCCAGTCCCTTCCATCCACTTACGCCCAGTTTATACTGAACTTCAACTTACAAGAAAAAGAAGTTGAACTTTCAGAACTCCTCAACATGCTGAGGAGCGCAGAGGGCACCCTACAGAAAGGTAGGGAAACACCCGCTTTGTTTGTAGGAGGATCTTCTTCTTCTAGATCCAAGGCGAAAGACAAGGGAAAGAGGAAGAAAGCCCCCGCCAAACCAAGGGGCGGTGTTAGTAAAGTGGGTACGAAGGGAAAGGAAAAGGCAACAAAGATTGCGGGGAAGCTTGTGGGTAATGAGGAATGCTTCTATTGCCACAAGAGTGGACACTGGAAGAAAGATTGCAGGGCTTGGAAAGCCAGGACACAGGAACTGAAGCAGGTTGCGGCTTCAGCTTTAGGTGTGTATGTTATTGAAAACTGTCTTTCTATAAACTTTACTTCCTGGGTATTGGATACCGGATCAGGATCTCATATCTGTAATTCTTTGCAGGCATTGAGAAACCGTAGGGTTTTGAAGGCAGGTGACATGACCCTCAGAGTTGCGAACGGAGCTAGCATGGATGCTAAAGCCGTGGGGGACTATCACCTGGGAATGTCAGATGGGCATGTTTTGGTTTTGCGTAATTGCTTTTTTGTACCCAACGCAACTTGTAATATCATTTCTGTATCTTTGGTTTCTAAAGAAGGTTATGAATTTGCGTTTGTAAGTAATGTTGTAAACATTCACCTTTATCAAGTTCTGATTGGGTCAGGTACACTGAGCAATGATATATACGTATTAAACCAACCACAGATTTTCAATGTCCAGAATACACACAAAAGAAAGTCTCCGGAAATCAATCAGACTTTCTTATGGCATTGTAGACTGGGTCACATCAATGAGAGAAGGTTGACTAAGTTACATACAGAAGGATATTTGGATCCGTTCGAATATCAATCATATGCCACTTGTCAATCCTGTCTCAAAGGAAAGATGACAAAGACTCCGTTCACTGGACACGGAGTAAGAGCGAGCGAGCTCTTGGGACTCGTACACAGCGACGTGTGCGGTCCAATGTCTACACATGCGCGAAGCGGTTATTCTTACTTCATTACTTTTACGGATGATTTTTCAAGGTACGGTTATGTCTTCTTAATGAAACATAAGTCCGAAGCCTTTGAAAAATTCCTGGAATATAAGAATGAAGTAGAAAAACAAACCGGCAAAAGTATCAAGATTCTAAGATCGGATCGAGGTGGAGAATACTTAAGTGCCGAGTTCCTGAATTACTTAAAAGAGAATGGGATTCTCTCTCAGCTTACTCCTCCATACACTCCGCAACATAACGGTGTATCGGAGAGACGGAACCGGACCCTATTGGATATGGTACGGTCCATGATGAGTAACGCTGAGTTACCGCGATCATTCTGGGGGTATGCGCTAGAATCAACTGCGTTCCTTTTGAACCGAGTTCCTACTAAGACTGTGCCTACTACACCATATGAGATGTGGTGTGGGAAGAGGCCCCATCTCAGTCACATTAAGACTTGGGGAAGTCCAGCTTTTGTTAAAAAGCAGCATGCGGACAAGCTCGAGGCGCGCTCAGTACTGTGTAAGTTTGTGGGATATCCAAAGAATTCCAAGGGATATCTCTTCTACTACGAGGAGGAACAAAAAGTTCTTGTTTCTCATCATGCCCACTTTCTAGAACACCAGTTCTTAGAAAAAGAATTAAGCGGGAGCGCAGTAGAACTGGAAGAAATTCCAGAACCACAGACTATTACTGAAAGCTTAGTGGAACCAGAGGGTTCAAATGACAGGACATTCCTACGCCGCTCCGCAGGAGTAGTAGGCAGTCTCATCCGTCCGAGAGATACTACGGTTTTCTCATAGACGGGGATAGAGAGGATTGCATCATAGATTATGATGAGCCTACTAGCTTCCAGCAGGCCGTTCAGAGCGTTGACTCGGTAAAATGGCTGGATGCAATGCGGACCGAAATGGAGTCCATGTACACCAACAAAGTATGGACGTTGGACATTGCTCCAGACGGGGTAAAACCCGTAGGATGCAAGTGGATCTTCAAAAGGAAGATTGGTGTAGATGGACAGGTTGAGACCTATAAAGCTAGACTTGTAGCAAAGGGTTTCCGTCAAAGACCTGGCTTGGACTATGACGAAACCTTTTCTCCAGTGGCTATGCTAAAATCCATTCGGATCCTTCTTGCCATTGCTACCTTCCACGATTATGAGATTTGGCAGATGGACGTAAAAACCGCTTTTCTAAATGGAAATTTAGAGGAGTGTGTCTATATGGATCAGCCAGAGGGTGTCATTCAGAGTGGGAGCAGCGGAAAGGTGTGCAAGTTGCTTAAGTCCATCTATAGACTAAAGCAGGCATCGCGGAGTTGGAACATCTGTTTTGATGAGACGGTCAAGGAATTTGGCTTTATCAAAAATCCAGATGAACCATGCATCTATTGTAGATTTGTAGCGAGAACTGTAGTATTCCTCGTTTTATCCATGGATGACATTCTCTTAATAGGAAATGACATTCCTATGCTACAATCTGTCAAGGGGTTCTTGTCACAAATGTTCTCCATGAAAGACCTGGGTGATGCCTCGTACATCCTGGGGATCCGGATCCATCATGATAGATCCAAGAGGATATTAGGACTTTCACAGTCCAGGTACATCGACACCGTACTGAAAAGATTCAGTATGGAAGATTCCAAGCGCGGTAACCTACCGGCTTGTCACGGGATCACCCTCTCTAAAGAGATGTCTCCTAAGACTGATTTGGAGAGGGATCGCATGTCTATTATACCCTACGCTTCTGCGGTAGGCTCTATAATGTATGCGATGTTGTGTACCAGACCGGATGTAGCTTATGCACTGAGTGTAGTAAGCCGGTATCAGTCAAACCCTGGGGAGAAACACTGGATAGCAGTAAAGAACATTCTCAAGTACCTGAGGAGGACTAAGGAGATGTTCTTGGTGTATGGCGGAAAAGACCTCCAGATCGAGGCCTTTGCTGACTCCAGCTTCCAGAGTGACAAGGATGATTCCAAGTCCATGTCGGGTTTTGTCTTTACCCTCAATGGAGGGGCGGTGTGTTGGAGGAGTTCCAAACAGGAAACCGTTGCAGACTCGACGATGGAAGCGGAATACATCGCTGCATCTGATGCCGCAAAAGAAGCTATCTGGATGAGGAAGTTCTTGAAAGAACTTCAGGTGGTTCCGTCCATTGTTGACCCAATACCTCTGTATTGCGACAACAACGGGGCTATAGCTTTAGCGAAGGAACCCAGGTCCTATCAGAGATCCAGGCACATCTTGAGGCGGTATCACCTGATCAGGGAGATCGTGGATCGCAAGGAGATCGAGGTTCGGAGGGTTGCTTCAGAAGAAAACACTGCAGATCCATTCACCAAGGCCCTACCCCAGACTCAGTTCGAGCGGCTGATCGAGATGATAGGTCTTCGATACGCCAGTACATGGCCTTAGTGCAAGTGGGAGATTGTTAGTGTATATGCCCTAGAGGCCATTACTGTATCATACTAGTTTGTATATTACTTAATGGAAGCTTGGGATATTCACCTTGTATAAACAATCTTGCTCAATATAGTAGTTTGCTACTTGGTTTGTTTCTACTTCAATGTGTACATGTGTTTATTTTGCAATATCACCTATACGCATTAGTGGAGCCCTTAGGATCTTTGCTTGATTACCAGCGTTGTGATGGCAGTCACACTAGTGGGGGCTGGGTAATCTATAAGCATATCCTTATACAGGTCCCTAGTCGCAGGACTATCGAGACAGGGCATCGATACTCCTGAGTAGACTAGCGTATGCGCTTCTCATCCCAGTGTGGGAGATGGTCAGTCCCACAGCCATCAGTACGTCGTACTGGAGATAGTATACGGGTGCTCGTTGGGTTACGAGTATACTGGACAGGACTCGTCGGGAACTGACAGGTTGGTATTATACCTATCGTCAGTTATCAGTTCCCAGGTGACATGAGTACAGCTTAGTCCGCTGACTTGACACTGGCACTTCGCCTCGAGTGTGTTCCCAATGCATTTTGATCACTACCCTACCACGGCTCAAAGGAGTCGTGCAAACAGGTAATGGTTGGGTGCAGTCCCGAAGCACTTGGAGGCAGGGACGGTTAGACAGGATTCGTCTCTCCCGGTATTGGGGGTTGACATCGCGCTGTGTCTAGGAGAGCCATTACACGAGTAGTCCCTGGCCAGGGCAAGCGAGATATAATGGTAGGCTTCCAGTGTTATCTCAGGGTGTTTTGGGCTTCACTCCGACATGACTTGTACCGCTATTGGGGGACTGACGTTTACCGCCCCCTAGGCCCGACATGCGATGTATCAGACGAACAGACCGGACTGTACGGAGAATGTCACATTCAGACTCAGTAGGAGTTCAGATGGGTTTTACCTCGTCAGTCTTCTTATCGGCATCTACCTGGGGACCGTTACGCACAGCTAGTGCCGCTTGCGGTCTGTGGTTAAACCCACTGCCATCGTAGTGTCGGGTCTTTAGAGTCCCACACAGAGGGTATTCGCCTCTGGGCAAAACAGGGTAGAGGTCGCATGGTTTTGCGACAGGGTTCGTTCTCATCCGCGCACTTGTGCACGTTTGGAGTCCGGACGGATATTACTGGCTGGCTCTGGTTTGAGTCAGATACTGGTATATGTTTTGGGGTTGCTTTTATCTCTCAGTATTCTTGTTCCTCGGAACGAGAATGCAGGTGTGTATGCACAGTTGTTTGAGGCGGAGGAAGAGGTTTTTCATTAGGGTTTCAGAACGGGTGCGTATGCACAGTTGACAGTCGTCTTTTTCCAAACCCTAATGGATTTATGAAATATCAATTAATAATAGTAATTAAATGAAATTGTGTCATGGTTGATTTTGTTGACTTGTTGACCATGGTTGACTTGTTGACCATGGTTGAATGTTTGACCATCATCATTGATTTGCAAGGATACTCCTTGATTCTAGCTTACATTCATTTAATGAAGTGATGATAATGGTCATTCCAAATACAACCATCAACTATTTCATTTGAATTATTATTATTAATTAGATAATTCTTTTTTCTTTTGTTATGGTTGCAAGAAGAAAAAGAGCTCATTCTATCATATTCATTCTCTCTCCTCACTTCATCTTCTTCTTCCTCAAGCTCAAGGAGAATCCTTCTCATGTGTTGAGAATCCCTCTCCTTGAAAAGAAAACACCCCATAGATACTCTCTACTCTCTCTAGGGTTCAAGGTTTAGCAAGCCGGAGATCCTAGTTCACTCTAAGTTCGAGAAAGAGCCCGAAGGTTGAACCCTCAGGTGGATCCATCTTTGACGGAAGAAGGCTACGAGGAAAGAACCATCAACCTCTACTAGGTTTAAAGAAGAAGGAGTTCAAGTTAGGTATAACCACTTTGCCGAGTAGTTAACTCTCCTTTGCATGTTTGCTAGTTTAGTTTAGACACGATCCCGACCTTGTTTAGTCCATGTTGCCCCATGCGCCAAAAATTTGATTTTTATACCGTTTCCGCCTCCCCGTAAGAACCGGGGGTCGCAACGTGGACTTACAGAGATCATCTGAACACTCGTCTCGTAACAACGAACACAACTCCAAGCGAAACGGAACAGCGGCAACTCCCAGTTCCATGGCTCGGTGATATACTGATCACCGAAAAGTTAAGTCCCAATTCCGTGAAATGCGAATACAATCAATAAAATTCCTGGTTACGTGGAACGCGGATAACCTCACTCTTTGACCCCGTGGAAAACGTCCAGAGCGGATCCTGGTCCTCGCAGAGCACGGCAGTGAATCCGTGTGAAGCATCCAGAGCGGAGCCTAGTCCTCGCCAAACACGGCAGTGAACCCATGTGAAGCATCTAATGCAAAATTCCTGGTTACGTGGAACACGGATAACTTCACTCTTTAACCCCGTGGAAAGCGTCCAGAGCGGATCCTGGTCCTCGCAGAACACGGCAGTGAACCCGTATAAAGCATCCAGAGCGGAGCCTAGTCCTCGCCATACACGGCAATGAACCTGTGTGGAGCATCTAGTGCAAAATCCCTGGTTACATGGAACGCGGATAACGTCACTCTTTGACCCCGTGGAAAATGTCCACAGCGGATCCTGGTCCTCGCAGAGCACGGCTATGAACCCGTGTGAAGCATCCAGAGCGGAGCCTAGTCCTCGCCAAACACAGCAGTGAACCCGTGTGAAGCATCTAGTGCAAAATTCCTAGTTACGTGGAACGCGGATAACGTCACTCATTGACCCCGAGGAAAACGTCTAGAGCATATCCAGGTCCTCGCAGAACACGGCAGTGAACCCGTGTGAAGCATCCAGAGCGGAGCCTAGTCCTCGCCAAACACGGCAGTGAACCCGTGTGAAGCATCTAGTGCAAAATTCCTGGTTACGTGGAACGCGGATAACGTCACTCTTTGACCCCATGGAAAACGTCCAGAGCGGATCCTGGACCTCGCAGAGCATGGCAGTGAACCCGTGTGAAGCATCCAGAGCGGAGCCTAGTCCTCGCCAAACACGGCAGTAAACCCGTGTGAAGCATCTAGTGCAAAATTCCTTGTTACGTGGAACGCGGATAACGTCACTCTTTGACCCCGTGGAAAACGTCCAGAGCGGATCTTGGTCCTCGCAGAGCACGGCAGTGAACCCGAGTGAAGCATCCAGAGCGGAGCCTAGTCCTCGCCGAGCACGGCAGTGAACCCGTATGAAGTATCTAGTGCAAAATTCCTGGTTATGTGGAACGCGGATAACGTCACTCTTTGACCCCGCGGAAAACGCCCAGAGCGGAGCCTGGTCCTCGCCAAGCACGGCAGTGAACCCTTGTGAAGCATCCAGAGCAAACACCGAACTATGGAGTCCTTAAAATCCATGGACTATGATGTCCATAACTTCGACCGTAATGTCTTAAAACTAAAGATCAACCACCCTGATTCTGTACTGATTCTACCTTGGTTTAAGGGCACATCTCTTCACTCCTTTGATACCTGGCGTTGTAATTCCTCAACGTCTTCAAAGAGGTGATGGGTCCGCGCAACCATACATTGGACTGTGGAGTCCTTAAATCCACGGACTATGAGGTCCTTAACCTTGATCGCGATGTCTTAAAACTAACATCGGACTGTGGAGTCCTTAAATCCACGGACTATGAGGTCCTTAACCTTGACCGCGATGTCTTAAAACTAACATCGGACTGTGGAGTCCTTAAATCCACGGACTATGAGATCCTTAACCTTGACCGCGATGACTTAAAACTAATATCGGACTGTGGAGTCCTTAAATCCCCGGACTATGAGGTCCTTAAGATTGACCGTGATGTCTTAAAACTAATGTCGCACTTTGGAGTCCTTAAATCCACGGACTATGACGTCCTTAACCTTGATCGTGATGTCTTAAAACTAACATCGGACTGTGGAGTCCTTAAATCCACGGACTATGACGTCCTTAACCTTGACCGCAAGGTCTTTAAACTACGATTCCTTGAGCAACCCCTGACCCCGTGAAATACGGATAAGGGCGACCACATCCAGCACTTGCAGGTCCTCACGACCTGTAAGGAAGAAAAACTCACTTCTGAGATCCTTACGACTCTCAAGGGAAAACTCGCTTAAGAATCCTCACGATTCTTAAGAAGAACTTATACCTATGGGATCCTCTCGACCTGTAGGGAGAAAAACTCTTTATGAGACCCTCGTGGCTCATAAAGCGCAAAAGTCTTAGAAAGCATACCTTAACCCTGAATCCTAAGCTGTCGCTGCCCTGCAAGGAGATCAAGATAAATTGTCCGCAAAACTCATTCAATGAAAGAGACACACCATTGAGAAGAAAAATGTATCTTTTATTCATAAACCAAAATGGATACAAAGTACAATTCATGAAAGAACAAAAAGAAGATACTCTAAGTCATGAGTATGTACAAAAATAGAAAAGAAAGGAAAAGATACAAGTTTTCAAGCCGGTGGGCGATTTAGCAGCTTGGTCAGCTCATCCCGCTTTTGCTGGGCCACGGCCTCATGATTTAAGATCGCCAAAAGACGGGCCTCCGCCTGAGCCTGCTGGGCCTGATATGAAGCAAGACGAACTTCAAGCTCTTTCTCGGTGGCCTTATGAGCCTCGACCCTCTCACGAGTGAACGTAGCAGCTTTATTAAGAGTCACCACCTCCCTGATAGACTCCTAAAGCACCCGCCAGAGTTCATATGCTTTGTTGACCTTGGCAGTAAGACTTTCCTGAAGCTCGCTCAGCGCTTTAGAAGCCAGCTCTCTCTCCGAGAATTTGCGACCGAGCCTCTTCTCGCACGATGTCATGTTTGCCGCGCACCGCGCTATCAGCCCCCACAAGTCCGCCTTTGCAGCCATGACCTCCGAGGAAAGATGGGAACATTCAAGTGTGTGCAAGCAAGCCTCTACCTGCCGACAGAACTCCACCCAGACTCTGTAAGTGCACGGCGGCGCCCCGGCCGTCAATCCGACGGCCAAATGCGGAAGCGGTGAATAACTTAAATTTTTGCGGACTTAGCAAACTGGCACCACCGCGCACTATAACCGGGATCGAACCATTAACTAGTCCTAGCTAACTACAAGAAAGGGAATAGAGATATACTGACGATCCAAGTCCTCCGGTCTTCTCGTCATGGTCCCGATCTCCTGCGGAAAGTCCTGTCTCCTCCTCGTCGCCGGAAGTGCACCACATCGCCTACTTTGTTTACGGGCTCCCACCTCAATGCCGAGGCAACTCGGGCACGAAGCCGGCTACTCGACGTGCCCAAGATTTACTGTAGAATGAGTGGTGTAGAGATCCATGTCTCATTTTGGGGTTAAGGAGATGCCATTTGGTGGAGGGATGAAACAAGAACCAAATGTGGAGGAGCTTGGGGTATTTTGGAGCATGATATGAACAAAAATACCTCCCCAAAATATTTGGACAGCCCACCCAAAAAAGCTTGGCCGGCCACTCCTATCAAGAATGGAGAGAATGAGATGGTGAGCTAAAAGAAATGGGGGGGGGGGAACTCTATCATGCAAGAGAGAGGAAAAGACAATCATGTGAACCAATGATAGCAAGGTGAAAACCACACTCTTCTATCACTCATCAACCATGATGATATCCAAAGTCAATCCATCATGAAGTATGAAGTCAAGCAAGTCAATGGATGGTGCTATAATCATGACATGATAATATGCAAGGACCCCCTCCATAAAAGTCTATTTGCAACAATGCAAATAAACCCTCCTCCACCAAACATCGGCCAATGAACGATCAAAGGAAAATTGGCCGAAACGGAAAACAAACTGGCAACTCCAAAAACTGGTCCCGTAATAAATTACAGGAAAACCCCAATACTGTGCATACACACCCGCATTTGTATTCCGACCGAAATACAAATGCAATGAGACAAAATCTACACTGTACTATACTAGGATCCG
Organism: Agapanthus africanus; assembly: GCA_030015575.1. NCBI lineage: Eukaryota > Viridiplantae > Streptophyta > Magnoliopsida > Asparagales > Amaryllidaceae > Agapanthus > Agapanthus africanus. The sequence continues at coordinate 289,273,538 of CM057349.1, forward strand.
GCTTAAACCAAAGCCGGCCAGTAATATCTGTTCGATCCTGATCCGTGCAATACCGCACGTATCTGATCGAACCCTGCCATATAACCATACGGCCTATAGTACAAACTGTCCGATCCTGATCCGTGCAATACCGCATGTATCTGATCGGACCCTGCTATATCTCCATACGGCCTCTACAACCTTTCGCCCGAAAGCTGAGTAACTGAATGTGGGGGACTCTAAAGACTCATCAACACCTTGGTTGTGGATTTAACCACTAGCACGTCAGAGGTATAAGCCAATACGTAACGGGCTACCAAGTATTGACTAAAAGGGACGTCTGTGAGTGAACTCAGCCTGACAACCATACTGAGCCTGTCAGTGACAATATCCATGCAGTCCGGTCCGTTCGTCTATGAGTATCGTATGGCGGGCCTAGGGGGTTGGTAAAAGTCAGACCCCCAAAAGCGGTACAAGTCGTGTCGGAGTGTAGCCCAGAACACCCTGAGATACTACTGGAATACCTACCAGTAAATCTCCTTGCCTTGGCCAAGGACTTTGTGTAATGGCTCTCCTAGACACAGCACGACCTCACCCCCAATACCGGGAGAGACGAACCCCTGAAGATACGCTCACTGCCTCCTTGTGGCTCGGGACTGTACCCAACTAAAACCTGTTTGCACGACTCTTTTGAGCCGTGGTAGGGTAGTAATCAAAGTACAGTGGGAACTCACACGAGACAAATGACGATCCCCAGGTCGATGAACTAACCTGCACACATGTCACCAGGGAACTGCCATCTGACGTCTGGTATATGACCAACTAGCATGTTCCCGGCGAGTCCTGTCCGGTGTACTCATAACCCAATGAGCACCTGTATACATCTTAGGTGATCCAACTGACACCAGTGGCTTGTGAGACCGGCCACCGCCCCTCGTCGGGGCCTCGACTGTATACACTAGTCTACTATGGAGAATCGATGCCCTGTCTCGAAACTCTCACGACTAGGGACCTTTTAAGGATATGCTTATAGACCCCCAGCTCCCACTTATATGATCGCCCTCATACTGCTGGTGGTCAGGCAAGAATCCTAGGGGCTCTATCAACGTGTAATAGCGACGTGTCAGGTCACCTAAAACAGTACACGATGATAAAGGTAAAACCAGATAGCATACTATCATCTCGAGTAAGACTGTCCTACCGGGATAGGTCCTCCCTCAGTCACTACAATCACGTACCTGTGACCTAATAATTGATTCTGAGGGCACTATCTCCAACAATCTCCCACTTGCACTCAAGGCTAATTATTGCGATGTCGCATACTCACAGCCCGTGTGATACCGAACATCCAACTCCTCTACTAGTCAGTCTCACAAAGCTCGTTTGCGGAACTATTGCGTTCGAGGAATAGCCTCAGTGAGTGGATCCGCTTAGTTGTTTCTTTCTATGTCTCTCTATATCTCAAGTTCGCGGAGAAAGCCATCTCCCGAAAAGAGCAATACCTGTCTCAGAATATGTCTGGATGTCTGATGGGACCTAGCTCATAAATGAACTCCAAATCCAAACTTCTTAGACTGTATCGTCAACTGAACTTAATCAGTATCCTGCGCGCCATGCCTCCCTTAGTATTGCCTTGGACCACCTGTCCAAAATACTGCCCCTCATCAGAAGGAAAACTATAACTCTGACAACCTCCTTGTCGTCCATGTCACCTTGGAAGCCTGGAATGATAACTGTCTCCTGAATGAGGCTGTCGTTATCATCTCCCTAGAACATCCACTTATGTTCTAAAACTGCTTCCGACTGTTTCTCCAGGATTGGATTAATGTCAACTTATTGCATCTAGTGCAAGAACAACATCCGGTGTGGTACTTGACATCTCACGATTGACTCAATTGCCTGAGCAAGTGATCTGCCAATCATGCCCGTCCCTCTCCCCTTTAGTCTGTCAGACACCTTTGGAGAGGGTGACTCCATTACCTGCAGGTACACTACCGTGCCAGGAGTCGTCCAACCTAAATACTCTTAGAATGCTATCAAGTACCCTGATTGGGAAACCACCCAAATCTAGATCTAAGACCATAGATCTAGTAACCAGTATGTCTGATATAAAATCCATTTCCTTTGTGGAGAAACAACTGTGTGACGACCAAAGTATAACCGATCGTAGTGTAGGAGTTTCTTTTCCTACTCTGTGTATATCATCCAAATACCAGGATATTACACCCTACTACCTTCTCAACAGATCCATCCCCTATTCTGATGAAGTCAAACCCATGAATGTCACGTCAGAAATAGATGATCTATCTCCGCTACATCTGCTCTTAGTCTATAAATAGACAGAAGCAACCTGTCCACCAATGCTTCCGCTGCTCCCACTGACTACGACAACCCTCTGGCAGAGTCATATAGACGCACACTTCTAAAACTGGTTTAGAACGACGCTATACTCATCCTCCCGCCGGGTCTCGTAACCTGGAACAACAGCAATGGCAATTGTAGGTAAACAAGAACTTCCCTGTCACCGTCCTTGAGGCTACCGTAGTGCCTCTCGGGTGCCTGAAGTTACCCACCTTATCTGCGGAGTGGCCAATGGAATGTCAATCCAGATTGAATCTTTAGGTTCCTTATCAAATCTTCAGTAATCGTTTGTGGTTCTGGAATCACTTCCAGTTCTACCATACTCCCACTACCGTTTTCTGAAAAAATCCATTTTTAATAAAACTGTGGCGAGTCTAGAACAATATCGCTATTGTTCATCCAGATGGTAGAAAGTCAACCCTCGTCATAGCCTGGGTCAACCCACAAACAGCCATTACAGAAACGTGCCTCGAGTTGTCCAGTGTCTGGTTTTAATCATAAACCGGACAACTCCCCGTACCTTAACATCGTTAAGATATGAACTGTTCTATATCCAATATAGAACCAGAGGCACTGATTTAATTGAACCAGATTCAAATCATGCAACTGTCTCCAGTGCATGTCAACTAAATGGAAGGAGGCCGATCAGCGTTACTCAACTTAGGAATGCTTCGAATTATGAGTAACCTGAAAGAGAAGCAAGTTCTCTTAGTCATTACTAGCAACTGAATATCATTGACAAGTATCTACATCTTCGATCTTTTGAAGAATCCCGATACTTGCTATACCTGGTTCTCTACTCTATTCAAATACCTATAACTTCTCCAAATTCGGACCCTGTGTTTCCACGAAATACCTGTCTAAAAACTAGAGAAGTCATAAGTAAACCGAATATAGTACGAGGACCAACCCCTCTGTCCTGATGGACCCTGGACAACATACAATACTCTGTATAAGTCCCTTGAGTCTGATAACTCATTCACTGTGTGTCGTAGGTTGAAAACTGTACTTATGGTTAAGAAGAATTACACCGCTGTTCAATGCTCCTTACCTAACCATCCACTGATATAGGTAAATGTCATAGACATAATTTCAAAAAGGTACATCTCACTCTACGAAAATAGACGTACAGATATATCAATTTGAAATTGGTGCATAACTGCGGATATTCAAAACCAAATATTTGCCAACCGGCAAACAGCCCAGGTGATTTCCTCAAATATCACCGATTACAACGAATCCCGATATAATGAGGATAATCACCCAATTCCCAATAACTTACTCCCACTCATCATCTGTAAAACCATACAGATGTGAGAATCGTATCTGGTAAATACATACCCTGGAGTAAGTATCTAATCGGGAAATCAGTTTTCTATTAACAGTACACAGTGAAACTGAAACATTGAAATGTTTCGATGGGGTATCCTGGTATTCCTAGTAATGCCTCTTCCAGATTCACGATTGTAACCGTATAATTCTTTGCCACCTCTCCAAATCCCTTCATATGTCTTTAGTCTTTACCTTCTGTACACCCCTTTTAGGCCAAATGGTTTTCTTCATTCCCTACCGTTCGGCACCAGCCTATGGTTTGGAAGAAGACTATCCAATAAGCATAATGGGTGTAATGTCCCAATCCTAGGAACACTCGCAATGCGAGAGAAGGTGAAGATAAAAGACACCTGAATAAATCTTATTCCTATTTCTCCTGAACCAGAATCCATCCCCGAACTGGAACAAGTTCCTTTCGAGTTCGTATATAACCATACGATGGAGTATCCAAATAAACTGTGGATCTTCGTAGTGATACGGAGTGTCCTGGAGAAATACAAAGGTGATGTGGGAGTGGTAACGAAATACCTGGTTTGGTCGTGAATATCTGTTGCAATTTACTTTGCCCTCTTACTAATCCCTTGCTTTGTCTTAACTTAATACCTTCTGCACACCATCGTTATGCTAATTGGTTTTCTTCATTCCCTACCGGTCGGCACCAGCCTAAGGTTTGGAAGAAGACAATCCAATTTGCGTAATAGGTGTACTACCCCTAAAACAAGGAGTACTCGTAACCTGAGAGAGGGTAAAAGGAAAAGACAACTGAATAATCCTATCCGTTTTCTCCAGAACCGGAAACCATCCTCGAATAAATTCTTTCGAGTTCGTATCTAACCATACGATGGTTTTGTCCAATGGAAGTGGACGTTCGTAGTAAAACGGGGTGTCCTGGAGAAAAGGGTAAAAGTAGGAGTGGCAATGAGGTTTGCAACTCTGACAATCCAAAAGCCGATGTTTAAGAAGGTTCGGTCAACTTGGTCACTGAGTCAAAGTCTTAGGGTCGGGTCAATGGTCGCTGCCAAAGAGAGAGAGAAAAGAAACACTCAGCGTGCACTCTAACCTAGATCAGAATGGTCACCAATTTATCTAATCTGGAAACCTCCCACTGTACCTCAAATTCTCCTCCAAACCTGAAAGAAGAATTAGTCGGGGTCACCCGAGGAGTAAACTAACTCATCAGTGGGAATCGGGATCCAACTATCATTGCATGATAACGTGACGGAATCCGCTCACGCTATCACACTCCAGAAGGTATGCGCATATCTGGAAAGTTTCAGTTCTTTTGAAACTCCCGATGTGATTTCTGCCCCATGCTCTTATGACCTTGGCGTGAGGTCAAAATATCATAAGTCACATGTCAAGTTCTGCCCGTCATTATCCAGGTTAATCTGAACCCACCCGTACATACCCTTGACGTAGGCCAAAATAGTAGTACGACTGTCCCAAACCAACGCATCTATCTATGCAACAGATAAATAACCGGCAGCTACCAAACACTATGCCTTGGCGTGAGGTCAAAATACATAGCTTGAATACTACCGAATATTTAACTGAAATGACGGAGGGCTACGAATGGTTTCTGGCGAAAACCTTTAACGTAATGAACTTGATATCGTCGAAGGAACGGATAGCTTTTAAAAATATAGTGACGAAAACCGTTGCTAAAGAGGTCACTCCCTGTGAAGGGATCTCGGCTCTTTCCCCGTAGAATGGGGTGCAGGATATTCCAAATGAATACCGCGATGCAAAGCAAAAGTAATCGGCTATAGTGAAGTTAATGCCCTGACGCAAACTTCTGTCCAAGGGGTCACTCCCGGTGAAGGGATCTCGGCCCTTGCCTCGTCGACTGAGGAGCAGGATATTCTAAATGAATACCACGATGCAAAACAAAAGTGAACTTCCTTGCAATAACAGCTTTTTGAAAAGTGTTCCAACAACATCAGATTAGGTTTGTTTTTAAACTTGCATTGATCCGAATCAATGCAGTCCCATCAATTGATCACACCAAAAAGAACGAAAATATACTGATGTACGTATATGCCATCCGCATTCGCCACTGGGTCCCGTCATTACCCGTTAGGTTAGCTAACTAACGACAGAGCGGGGACTGGACTAGCGCGGATGCAAAACATATACAACATCTACTAATATATATACCAATATATTATATTTCGCTCAAGGCGTGAATAAAATGCAACATCACAGAAATGTACAGCATCACAGAAACAATACAGATATCTGGGATCCCCGGGTTTCTCAGAGCCGCTGAAACCCGACGTTCCCCTGGTCGTGTGGATAGCCTGTGCAATGTAATCCTAGACCCCTACGGGCGCGGCAAATTACCCGCCAAAACCTGAAGCGAGGCAGCCCCCTTCAGCACCGTGAATGGACCACCCAGCACGTCACGGAATCCGGTAACTTGGGCACCCCTCCTGGGTCAACCTGTACCCCCTACGAGTGCGGTGAATAGCCCGCCAATCCTAGAGTGAAGCCCCCTCCGTCTCAATGCCATGAGATGCGGGCTTGTTGCCCTCCAGAATCCGGCTATCCGTGCACCCCTCCGCGGGGCAATCCTAGTACAGAAAATAAAATATACATACACCGGGTACATCGACCGCAACCAGGTCGTGCCCCAAAAGAATAATACAAACAGGCAGTGACGGCAGTCCACATGTCGGACGCTCGCCCCGCAATATCAATTGTACATAATACAACAAAAACTGTACTAGCATTGCATCCAGGCTATCCCCCACGACCGATCCGCAACATCACAGCAAAAACAAAACATCAACGCGAAAATCACGTTCGCAAATCCGTCTAACCGGGCTATAGCAGTTAGACCGGATTTACCGATCAAGTGACATTCACGGTCGCAGATATAATGTAAATACTGTGAAAAATGTGTTTAAAATATCCGATCGATCAAAAATTAACAAGTGGGCCCCCAATCAAAACTGTAGCACTCACAGAAAACCTGGGCCCAATTTTAATATTCCAAAACCCATATTTTAAGCCCAGAAGGCCTCTGTAAAAAATTGGTGAAGTGATCTCCACAGTGTGCGGCGGAAGGGCGGCGGGAATGGGGTTTTCGCGGCGGTTCCGCGCTCCCACTGTGGAGTTACGTCGTCGAATTTTTACAGAGCTCTTAGATTTTCCAGTACATCAATATTTTACAACCTGAAAAAAATTTCGACACCAAAAATTTCCAACAGAAAACTGATGCTAACAAAAATGTAGTTTTGGAACAATCGATCGATCGAAACAGAAAAACACACTACACAAAGCTAGACTAAGTTAATGGGGAGGCTCTGATGCCACTGTAAGTGCACGGCGGCGCCCCGGCCGTCAATCCGACGGCCAAATGCGGAAGCGGTGAATAACTTAAATTTTTGCGGACTTAGCAAACCGGCACCACCGCGCACTATAACCGGGATCGAACCATTAACTAGTCCTAGCTAACTACAAGAAAGGGAATAGAGATATACCGACGATCCAAGTCCTCCGGTCTTCTCGTCATGGTCCCGATCTCCTGCGGAAAGTCCTGTCTCCTCCTCGTCGCCGGAAGTGCACCACATCGCCTACTTTGTTTACGGGCTCCCACCTCAATGCCGAGGCAACTCGGGCACGAAGCCGGCTACTCGACGTGCCCAAGATTTACTGTAGAATGAGTGGTGTAGAGATCCATGACTCATTTTGGGGTTAAGGAGATGCCATTTGGTGGAGGGATGAAACAAGAACCAAATGTGGAGGAGCTTGGGGTATTTTGGAGCATGATATGAACAAAAATACCTCCCCAAAATATTTGGACAGCCCACCCAAAAAAGCTTGGCCGGCCACTCCTATCAAGAATGGAGAGAATGAGATGGTGAGCTAAAAGAAATGGGGGGGGGAAACTCTATCATGCAAGAGAGAGGAAAAGACAATCATGTGAACCAATGATACCAAGGTGAAAACCACACTCTTCTATCACTCATCAACCATGATGATATCCAAAGTCAATCCATCATGAAGTATGAAGTCAAGCAAGTCAATGGATGGTGCTATAATCATGACATGATAATATGCAAGGACCCCCTCCACAAAAGTCTATTTGCAACAATGCAAATAAACCCTCCTCCACCAAACATCGGCCAATGAACGATCAAAAGAAAATTGGCCGAAACGGAAAACAAACTGGCAACTCCAAAAACTGGTCCCGTAATAAATTACAGGAAAACCCCAATACTGTGCATACACACCCGCATTTGTATTCCGACCGAAATACAAATGCAATGAGACAAAATCTACACTGTACTATACTAGGATCCGGCTTAAACCAAAGCCGGCCAGTAATATCTGTTCGATCCTGATCCGTGCAATACCGCACGTATCTGATCGAACCCTGCCATATAACCATACGGCCTATAGTACAAACTGTCCGATCCTGATCCGTGCAATACCGCATGTATCTAATCGGACCCTGCTATATCTCCATACGGCCTCTACAACCTTTCGCCCGAAAGCTGAGTAACTGAATGTGGGGGACTCTAAAGACTCATCAACACCTTGGTTGTGGATTTAACCACTAGCACGTCAGAGGTATAAGCCAATACGTAACGGGCTACCAAGTATTGACTAAAAGGGACGTCTGTGAGTGAACTCAGCCTGACAACCCTACTGAGCCTGTCAGTGACAATATCCGTGCAGTCCGGTCCGTTCGTCTATGAGTATCGCATGGCGGGCCTAGGGGGTTGGTAAAAGTCAGACCCCCAAAAGCGGTACAAGTCGTGTCGGAGTGTAGCCCAGAACACCCTGAGATACTACTGGAATACCTACCAGTAAATCTCCTTGCCTTGGCCAAGGACTTTGTGTAATGGCTCTCCTAGACACAGCACGACCTCACCCCCAATACCGGGAGAGACGAACCCCTGAAGATACGCTCACTGCCTCCATGTGGCTCGGGACTGTACCCAACAAAAACCTGTTTGCACGACTCCTTTGAGCCGTGGTAGGGTAGTAATCAAAGTACAGTGGGAACTCACACGAGACAAATGACGATCCCCAGGTCGATGAACTAACCTGCACACATGTCACCAGGGAACTGCCATCTGACGTCTGGTATATGACCAACTAGCATGTTCCCGGCGAGTCCTGTCCGGTGTACTCATAACCCAATGAGCACCTGTATACATCTTAGGTGATCCAACTGACACCAGTGGCTTGTGAGACCGGCCACCGCCCCTCGTCGGGGTCTCGACTGTATACACTAGTCTACTATGGAGAATCGATGCCCTGTCTCGAAACTCTCACGACTAGGGACCTTTTAAGGATATGCTTATAGACCCCCAGGTCCCACTTATATGATCGCCCTCATACTGCTGGTGGTCAAGCAAGAATCCTAGGGGCTCTATCAACGTGTAATAGCGACGTGTCAGGTCACCTAAAACAGTACACGATGATAAAGGTAAAACCAGATAGCATACTATCATCTCGAGTAAGACTGTCCTACCGGGATAGGTCCTCCCTCAATCATTACAATCACGTACCTGTGACCTAATAATTGACTCTGAGGGCACTATCTCCAACAGACTCGCACCACCTCTTCGCTATGGTAGGTGGCAAGAAAAGGAAGAGAACCGTTAGCCTCGGCAGCAAATGCTTCAGCTGTGGCTGCACTGCCAGCACGAAGCTCCTTGATCAAAGACGACAGGGAGACAAGGCTCAATTGGGCCAAGCATTCTGAAGCTCGCAAAGCATAAGGGCCAGGCGGCATGACGACACGCGATTCCAACGCTATTGGAGCTGGCAAGGCTGTTCAGAGTTGAAAAATATTAGTAAGACTCTTAAGCAAAGGAACAAGAGAGGCTATACCGGAATGTCACTTACCTACGGTCATACAAGTAGGAGCTGAGGGTTCCCCTGGCCCTTCGAGACCCTTGACCTCATCATCGTCCTCCAAAACTGTAGAGAACATCAATGTCAATACGCAAAATAACAACGATGCTATGAGAAGTGATGAACAACACTCACCTTGTCCAGACGAGAGGACGATGCGTTGAGGAGATATCGCCTGCAGAGCGGCCATTTCCAAAAGACGCTGGAAGGACTGCCGAGGAGACAGATCGACAATGGAGGCCGCCAGTCCATGCAATTCTGAAAAGACAAAAGAGTTCAGGTAACACACAGATTACTAGCTCAAAACATGGAAGGTTACCTTCGACACTCCTCCCATTCTGAGCCAGGAGGATAGCAGCTTCAGCGGCCTCTGTCGTGACCTCAGGCTCCAACAAAGGGAGGGTAGTCCCGACTACCTCCATCTCAGCCTCTGGGCCGCCTTCGGGAAGAGCCGTTGGAGCGGTAGTCTCCAAAGGAGCCTCCCTCAAAGGGGCAAGCACTCCCTGATCAAGAACCGCCGCTGGAGGTTCTATCATAAGAGGAGCAGCCTCATCAGCCCCCTCCACATCGAGCAATGCTTCATCGGGATTTTCTGCAGGCTTCAGCTTCAATGAGCCCGTAGGGAGCTCCCTCAGCGTCGAAAATTCTGCACAATTCAAATAAGAATAAGGATACACATATACAGGAGTAAATAATCTAAAAAAACTACAAAAAAAAACACAACAACGTACCGATGTGCAAAGAAGCCCTCAATATGGCTTCTTCAAGCCGCTGCTCCTTTTCAAGGAGGCGTGCTCGCCGGGGTTCAAGGGTAGACTCATGGCCGCCGGTCCATAAAGAAAGTGCGTCCGCTGCGTCTTCTGAAGCGGCCTGCTTCAGGGCCGTTTCCCCCCATTCCTCCAAAGGACCGATAAACCGCCGCCGAATCCACGAAGAGTCTTCGCAAAAGATTACAGCGGGATAGGGCTTCTTCGGAACCCTGGCGTTATGAGACGCGTCTTTGGAACGCCGTATGGTCTCGGCCAACTGTGCGGCTTCCTCATCGGCCGAATTCGGGATGAGAAGTCCAGCGTCTGACTCTTGCAAGGCCAATGGTTCGTCTTCAAGAATAGGCTCAGACTCCGCCAAAGAATCGAGCAAATTGGTGGCCGCTTTCCTCCGCCGCTTAGACCCAGAGCCGGTCGCCGAGGATGACCGTTTCCTCCCCCGCAAAGCCTTAGGGCGGCGCCGACCCACATCGCCTCGACACCCTCATCCCTATTACTCTCGCTCGGTGCCACAACCGAGGATGACACCGCCATTGTCGATGCCACGGGGGGCGGTGCTGCCACTGGCGGTGGTGCTACTACTGGGGCCCGTCTACCCCATGATTGGGAACCTAGAGGCATACCAGCTGTTGGAGTAAGGCCTACCCCTGACTCCCCCGGAATGAGCGCGGTACCAATCTCCCTCAGAGGGAAGCAGACCGGAGCCCTCGGTCGTAGCTTATCCCCCGGAACCTGAGGAGGGGCATCATGACCAAGAAGCACCCTCCTTTCCTCAAGAATAATTGGGCTGACCCGGTGGAGATACCAACCCATGAACGATCCCACGCATCGGGGCATGTACTCAGCTTAAGGGACCATGAAGTGGGAGCCGATGTTCAACCTCATGGAATGACGAGCGGCATCGCGAACGACATCAAGTGAAGGGACCGGCGCAACCATGAAAGCCTCGAAGGGAACGCCCTGGTCGTATCCAAGCTGTCGGGCGAAGCGATGCGGGTTGTACCGCATGAAAAGAGCTGCACTGTCCTGGCGAAATACCAAATAGCCCGGTCTAATTGTATACAAGTGTGCGGCCTCCCAGGGCTTCAAAGAAGGTACGTTGTCTTTTGACTGGTCCAAGAGTTATTGAACTGGACCTGAAGGAGTAGACAAGACCCGATCATTAAAAACCAGCCCGCTAGCGGAAGCGTAAGGAGAAATCAGCACCCGAATAGCCCCAAATTGGGTCGGGTCGGCAGGAGAAGCATCCACTAATCGCATAAGTCGTAGGAAGGGGTAGGCATCGTAAAACGCGGGCCTCTGATGCATAGCGTAAGCCCCCAGCACATGCATTTCGATCCAGGATGTGAAGTAATGAAGCGAAAAATTCACTACGTCTACGCCAGGGCTGGAAGTGTTGGCCGCAGCGCCCAACCCGTGGTAAAGATGCGCCAGCGCCGGGATGCCGTTAGCCAATCGCGTCCCCTCAGCAATACAATGAGCCGGGTAGATAACCGAGGCTCTCATGAATCGGCGATGCATGGGGATAACGAACCAACTGAGCCAGACACTGACAAACCCCATGAAGAACGTCTCCTCATCCATACCGGGTGCTGCAATGGACTCAAAAGACATCGGCAACATGATGGGGATATAGTATTGAGGTAGATCCGATTCAGTGGTCGGCAGCTTCTTCGGACCAAACCCAAAGGGATCTTTGACGTTGGCAAACTACGGAGCTGTCTTCGACACAACATCTTCGCGAAAGAAGCAGGCAATGAAGCTCTTAAAAGTGACGCCCTGCTCCTCACATTCGGTGAACAATCGGTCAAAGATACTTAGTGCCTTGATCGAGCTGGGACGCTTGTGGCGAACGACGTTCTCAACAGACAAGCCGTCAACCGGTGCAGGCTCGGGCTCGAAGACGTACTCGTCAGGAGGCAACGACTCCTCATACAGTGTACCCCTGATTGGCAATCCCGAGATTTCATAAAATTCTGCCAGAGAAATCGAAACCTCACGATCTCCTAAATAAAAGTGTTGGTGGGGAGATTCCATTGATTCAAGAACGCCCTAACCCACCAGACATGCGGGGACTTATAATGGAAGAGTGACGCGTATATTGCCTGATAAAGCCCGACCTTCTGCAGCCGCGCACGATGGGCGGCAAGGATATAGCGAGCCCAGAGAAGGTAGCCCGTGGGGTGTTGAGAAGTAAGCCCTATCTTATAAATCAGCCCCCATTGGTGGGCCTCACCCTGACAAATGCGATGCCCCAGGATATCTATAGCGGGGACCGGATGGTTCGGGATACCTGTCGTCGAAGGCTCGAGCCTCCCCGTTGGAGTCCAGTTGGGCATCTCCACAGCAAAAACCGTTCTCGGAGGGTCCATCGGCAAGAATGGGAAAGTAGGCTCTGTCGGTACTGCAAAGAGGAAACTCCGGCGACCCCGGATAATATGGCTATACCAAGTTCCCTACAGAAGCAAGATGGTGCAGTTCGGGTCATGAGCCCGGATCATCGCCATCGCTTCCTTGTCAGATGGTGATTGAGGAAAAGCGGCCTCCGAACGAGTAAAGGGAAAGCACGGAACAGAAGCCATCGCACCTGAAATCAAATAAAAGAAGACTATCAAAAGCAAAGCCAGCGATATATACATGCATGAACACGAAGACAAGTTGAGGAAGGCAATAACAGACTTTTTTATGGGACCATTGGCTGCAAAACACATGGGCCCCACAGAATCAAGATGACGGCTTGTTAATAATGAGACCAAGCAGTTGTAATAAGACAAAAGGGGATACCCTCATTAATAAAATGTAAGTTTCAAATGGCCCTGCACATCCCCTAGAAGACAAATCTACCTTGGACTCCACAACAAATCAAACGGGATCAAGGGAATTAAATTCCCACAGAAGATATCAATGCAAACATCTGTTCCATTAATTGCAGAAGGACAACCTCGGGCAGAAATGTCCCAGCGTCATCACATCCTGATCCAAGAGACCCTAAGAAGCCTCCATGGGAAGAACTTAGTTGTTCACAGGAATTAAATTCCTTTTGAAAAAGGGAATTAAATTCCCAGAAACATGTTTTCTGTGAACGGGGTTAAACTCCATGGATTATCACCATCATTTCCCTAAAAGATCATCTAAACCCTAAGAGATCTACTGTTGAAGGTTAAGTGGTTTCATATTTTGGTTAAAGAACTTGAAGAAAAATGGGTTCTATGTTAAAAAAGGAGTGAAGCCGTTGATGTGGATTTAAAATCCAGCGAGTTTTGTCAAAATGAAGGTGCATCGATCACCATTACCTGAGGAAAAAGAGTCTTTTTAAACAGAGTTAAACTCTGAAAGGTTTGAAGCAGAGAACTAAGCTCTGGAAACGAGAATTAAATTCTCAAGGAAAAAGTTCTCAAAGGAAGAAGATGAGCAAAGTGGAGGCGTCTTTGAGATGACCCCCTATATTTATAGGATGTGATGGAAACGCTTCATCTCCCCGATTACCTAGATGGATCCAACGGTCACCAAAGTTACAGCGTTGCACTCACGTGCAGACACGTGAGAACAACGCTGTGGGGGTATTTGTTTCCTGACTTAAAATCAGGAAAAACCTACGGAAGAGGCACCACGTGCTAGCACGTGACCAACAGTCACGTGTTGGCACGTGACAATTCAAAGCAGCGGCAAAGGCAGATTCGGTTCCCTGACTAAATCAAAGAAAAGGCTCCAGAAGGGTCACGTGCTCACACATGACCACGGGTCACGTGTTGGCACGTGACGGCTGAACAGCGGCTAGAAGGCAAAGCGCAGAAAGCAGAAGAAAACTCGTTCCAAGAGGTCACGTGCCTACACGTGACCATGGGTCACGTGACCACACGTGACCGGCTTTCAAAGCCTATCTATTTAACAGAATTAAATTCTGAACAGCATTCAAATCTTTCCAAAGGAGAACTATTATTTGGAACCGATTGGATTAAAGATTTAAAGGTGATTAAATATCACTTATCTATGGAAAAATCTTGAACTTGGAAAGATTTCCTCTTAAAATCTATCCGTAATAACAAAGGAATATCTTTGGATTTAAAATCCAATGGTGAATAAAATTCACCTAATAATCCAAAGGTCCAAATGAATGATGAATGCAAATCAAATCTCTAACGAATGCAAATCAAATCCCTCAACGAATAATTCACTAAAACTGATTGATTCTGCTCCTTCTCCTATAAATAGGAGCCAAGAGATATACAGAGGAGGATAGACAGAGATATATAGAGAGAGAAAATAGAGCCTCGAGACTTTGGAGGAATTTGGATCTTCTGCAAAAGAAAACTTTAGGTAAGAAAGGAGAGGCTTTTTTTTTAAAAGAGAATTTAATTCTCAAAAGAGTTTAACTCTGATATTAAAAAGAAGAACTTAGTTCTCTTTTTAGCAGGGGATCTGCAAAGTGCACATCTCCCCATGAATTGAGAATTTAATTCTCATTGGGTTGAGATCCTGCCATGCAGATCCAAAGCATGGAGAGGGAATGGAAATTTGAGAATTTAATTCTCATAGAATTATAGGAATTTAATTCCTTTGAATTAAAGTTATGGTTTAACCCTATGTTATAGGAATTTAATTCCTTCAAAATGAACAAAACTAGGGTTTAGCCCTAATCGAGAACATAATTCTCTTAAACTCACAGGAATCTAATTCCTTTAAGAAAAGAAACTAGGGTTTAACCCTATCAAGAATATAATTCTTCAGAAGTTTAGGGTATAACCCTATCAACAGAACTTTAACGCATACAGAGACTCGCCAAATAAAACTCTGAAGTAGGCACCTCACGTGTTACTACGTGACTCCTAAAAGAGAACTTTGAGGCAATGCCTCAGGTGCCCCACGTGATCTCTAAAGCACACAAAAGAAAAAGAAACAGAAAAGAGCTTTAGGGTGCCCTCACGTGTCGACACGTGACCCCTAATGAATATTCTAACAGATCAAAATGCAGGCCTCCATCACGTGCCCACACGTGATGGCTTTCAAAATGAAAAGTGTTAAACACTTATCTGTAGAACAAAATAAAGGGAAACAGGGCGCTATCACGTGCTACCACGTGACCCCTTGGCTGAAGGTTTAACGGACAAGCACCAAAATGCCCATCACGTGACAGCACGTGATGCTTCAAAGTATTCAATACTTTTGGTAGAATAAAATGAATTGAGGGCGCTCTCACGTGCTACCACGTGACCCCTCTTACCTTAGTGTTTAACACTAGAGTTGAAACCTCTATATCCAGTGTTCAAGACTGATTTTCTTAGTGTTTAAACACTAATTTGGAAAACTCTATTTACAGTGTTTAACACTGACCTTCTTAGTGTTGAACACTAACTTGGAAAACCCTGTTTCCAGTATTTAACATTGATCTGCCTTAGTGTTAAACACTAATTTGAAATCTCCACTGCCAGTGTTTAACACTGATTTGTTTTAGTGTATAAATACTAATTTGAAAGCCCTGATGCTGGCATTTAACACTAACTATCTTTTAGTGTTAAACACTAACTTGTCAATCTCATTGTCAGTGTTCAACACTGGTTGATCTTTAGTGTTTAACTCTAACTTTAGCCCTATTGGCTAAGTGTCTAGAGGCAAAGCCTCTCCTCTAATGGACCAACAGAGAGCCAATATCCTAAACATGATTGGACTTAGCCCAAGCTGGCCATAAGTCCTCAATTCAAATTCAACTGAGTCAATGGGCTCATTATATAATTAATTGGTCTTGGTTCCAAATTGGGCCAAAGATTATTTAATCTACCTCGGTTTAAGGGTACATCTCTTCACTCCTTTGATACTTGGCGTTGTAATTCCTCAACGTCTTCAAAGAGGTGATGGGTCCCGATGACCACATATTGATACGGACTGTGGGGTCCTTAAACTCATGGACTATGAGGTCCTTAACCTTGATCGTGATGTCTTAAAACTAACGCCGGACTGTGGAGTCCTTAAATCCACGGACTATGAGGTCCTTAACCTTGACCGTGATGTTTTAAAACTAACACCGGGCTGTGAAGTCCTTAAATCCACGGACTATGATGTCCTTAACCTTGACCGCAACGTCTTAAAACTAACATTGGACCGCAATGTCCTTAAACTACCTATTGATCGCAATGTCACTAAACTAAACAACAGGGCTCCCTTAATTGCTCTCTTGTTGTATCTAAACGATCCCGTTAAGTTGATCTTAGTCTGAAAACTCGACTAACGTATCCTTAACAAATGTTTAAGTCGATCTTAGTTTCGAATGAGGCTAACGTATCCTTAAACCCAAAATCCCCAAACCAAAATCTAAGATAATACGGATTTGGACTAGTCCACGCCCTACGGGCGACGACATAACTCAGTCTCCGTGTACAATCCACGGTCAACTAAACACAAAATAAACACACACGACACGAAGTGACCATCTGGAGAAGGAGAAAGTGGTTACCGCGATGCGGTAGCGTAATTAACTGCAGGGGCTTGCGCCTGCAGAGAAGAGCGTCCCCACAATCAAAAACATCTCAAGCGATGGGGAATCTGACGAAGTCTGATACATCGAACGCATCCGTTTAATCCTTCGATACACGGTGCCATAAATCAACTTGGCATCTTCGGAGAGGTGGACGAATAGCACCAATTAGCATCTTCCCCGAATCTTAGGCAAGACGTGCCTGTCGCGCCGTCATTCGGAGGGGAACACTCCTCGCGGCATCTCCGATCTCCTGTCTCCTCGTCGGAAAGGACACCATATCTTCGAATCCTTTTACGGGCTCCCGCTTCATCCGAAGCAACTCAGACATGAAGTTTGCTAGCCGACGTGTCCAAGGTGAAGTAGAGAATGTGTGTGATCACTTTGTCTCAAGCATCCATTGATTCTCAACGCATGAGAGTGTATGGATGGAGGTTGAAGATGATGCCATTAGTGGAAATGGTGAGCTAGAGGAGGAGGAAGAAGAAGAGCCATTTCTTTCTTGTGTTGTACGACAAAAATGACAGTGAGATTGAATGATAAACACAAGAGCAAACCCTTTACATGGCTGCCCACTCGCTCTCCATCTTTCATTTCACACTTAAATCCATCAATTAACATGACATGTTCACCAAAAAAGAGGCCAAGAGTCATCAAATTGAACATGCCACATTAATGGCATCTCATGATGAATTCCACTCACAATTTCCACCACAATAAACATTCACCCAAATGTTTATGACAATAAAAAGAACCGCATCATCTAAAGTAAACTCATGACGGATCACAAGAATACCCCTCATCAGTATATACATACCTGCATCCGCATTCCGACTGAATGCAAATGCGTTGAGACTAAAGTAATCCAACAAATCAAATACTAGGTCCGGCTTAAACCAAAGCACACTAGTATGATCCGTCCGATCAAGATACATGCACGACTGCACGTATATGATCGAACCCTGCCATAATACCATACGGCCTCTACAACGTTTCTCCCGAAACTTGAGAAACTATTTCTGGGGGACTCTAAAGACTCGTGAATACTTTGGCCGTGGATTTAACCACTAGCATGTCAGTGGTACTAGCCGTACGTAATGGGCTACCAGGTATTGACCAAAAGGCAGGTCGATGAGCGAACTCATGCTGACACCCTACTGATCCTGTCAGTGTCAATATCCGTACAGTCCGGTACGTTCGTCTATGAGCATCGCATGTCAGGCCTAGGGGGTTGGTAAATGTCTGACCCCCAAAAGCGGTACAAGTCATGTCGGAGTGTAGCCCAGAACACCCTGAGATACTACTGGAATACCTACCAGTAAATCTCCTGCCTTGGCTAAGGACTTCGTGTAATGGCTCTCCTAGACACAGCGCAATCTCACCCCCATACCGGGAGAACGAAACCCCTGCTGATCCGCTCACTGCCTCCATGTGGCTCGGGACTGTACCCAACTAAAATCTGTTTCCACGACTCCTTTGAGCCGTGGTAGGGTTGTAATCAAAGCACAGTGGGAACTCACACGAGACAAATGACGATCTCAGGTCGATGAACTACCCTGTACACATGTAACCAGGGAACTGCTATCTGACGTCAGGTATAATACCAACTAGCATGTTCCCGGTGAGTCCTGTCCGGTGTACTCATAACCCAATGAGCACCTGTATACATCTTGGGTGAACCAACTGACACCAATGGCTTGTGAGGCCGGCTACCGCCCCTCGTCGGGGTCTCGACTGTATACACTAGTCTACTCCGTAGTATCGATGCCCTGTCTCGAAAACTCCCACGACTAGGGACCTTTTAAGGATGTGCTTATAGACCCCAGACCTACGTATATGATCGCCATCATACTGCTGGCAGTCAAGCAAGAATCCTAAGGGCTCTATTAACGTGTAATAGCGACCTGTAAGGTCACCTAAAGCATGTACACGATGATAAAGATAAACCAGATAGCATACTATCATCTTGAGTAAGACTGTCCTACCGGTATAGGTCCTCCCTCAATCATTGCAATCACGTGCCTGCGATCCAATAATTAACTTTGAGGGCACTATATCCAACAATATTATGGGCCAGTCCAGATTGCCGGAGCCCAATATTCACTGTTATTTACACTTGAGATTGTTATTTCGGATTTCCATGAGATTTCTGTATTTGGAGAAACCGCAATGATTTATAAAACGTATTATCATTTTTAAAGATACAAAAGTGTGGTTTTCTCCTGATATGATTTGAGATATGTCCACCGTGAGTTTTCTGGGCTCTTGAGCGATATCATACACCCGATTCGAGGAGGAGGAGCAACCGTCTGTGGGTGCATGGTGGACCCAGTACGGTACCCCGGGACGAGAAGGTCGCAGATGATGGCGTTGAGCCTGAGACAGGGGAGCACTACTGACCAGTGATTTCATTGTGACGCGCTGGATATCCGGAGGATACCGACGTGGTTTTTTATTTTAGAATTTAGTCCAGTCCGGATAGCCGGAGCCCTAGATATTGATATTTGATGATATAGGCCAGTCCGGATAGCCGGAGCCTGAGATATCGAGATTTGAGATTTATATTTGGTGTCGATGATTGACACTGATTTTCTGCATGATTTCATTGATGATACTCGATTTTATACAGAAATCTCACTGAGATAAGAAAATAGTTTCCACATTTAGATGCATTCTGTTTTCATGCATTCATACATCATATTTATGATATATTGCTACCTGAGGCACTGACACAAGCACGTGGGATACACTTATGCATAGATGTTTACCCTTGCCATTTTATTATGCTTCAGGCCATATTATTATTTGAGGATATTATGATCGTATGACCTAGGATTGAGTCATACATATGATTTCTGCTCGATAATGTTTTCTACCCACGACTTGGCGACTCACCCCCGTTGTGCCACAATTCTTGTAGGATTTTGCCGTACAGGTTTCATTAGGGCCTTCTGGCACACTGCTTCCATTCCGGGTGATTGCTTTGGTAGGTGGGTTCACTTGCATCGTGACCACCATTGTAATTTTATGATATTTCAGCTGTATCTAGTAACTCCTTCAACCAGACTTGTATATTTGATAGACTTAGAAAACCAGTATGTATATTCTTTCGACTTTAGAGTCGCGCGCTGTATTTTTATAGTTTTCTTGATGATATTGGTTTCCTTTGAGTTTTGATCCTCGCCATTCGGCGTTGTATATTATATTGCTTGCGTGGTTATGACCGCTAATTGGCCCAGAGCTAGCTCCCGCTTGGGGATGCCTTTATGTATCTTATTCATGTTTGTACTCGTTTGGGGCCAGTATTTACAAAGGAGACTCTGCCGAAATTTTCAGGAAAATATGATGTTGCTTTTAAATGTTTTATGCCACTTATCTTATTAAAGCCACTTGCTTTAAAACAAGTTTTCCTTCACTTCTCTTTAAAACGGTTTAGATTTTCGGGGCTTTTGGCTTACTTGAATTAGATGGGGTCCTATAGACTTCATATGATTCAAGTGCCAGTCACGTGGTATTTCGGGTCGTGACAGAAAGTCTCAACTTTTTTATGTACACCAAGTAATCTTCTCAAGATAAACTTGCTCCTGATGTGGATATAACCCTTTAGATAAAGCAACCAAAATCCATACTTTGTTGGTGTACGTAGATTCCATCTTAGATCGCTTAGCATCCAGCCATTCTCACAGAGTCCCCACTCTTGATGGCCTTTTCGAAACCACTTGGGTCATCATCTCATGATGCAATCCCCGCTCCTACTGTCATAGAGAAAACCGAAGTATCTCTCAGGTGGGTGAGGAACCCTACTAGATCGGCGGAGAGGCTGAGATTCGTTGGGAACTATTGAATCCTCCGGTTCTACCAAATCATCAGCTGTAGTTTGTAGAGCTGGAACTGCTTGCAGTTCTACCTCATGACCACTAATTTCTTAACAAGATATTCCCTTTCCAAAAGGTGGCATGCTGAGAAAAAAAAACTTTTTATTCTTCAGTGGGGTAGAAAATATTCCCTTGCGAATTCTTG
The DNA here is from genome assembly GCA_030015575.1 of Agapanthus africanus. Taxonomy (NCBI): domain Eukaryota; kingdom Viridiplantae; phylum Streptophyta; class Magnoliopsida; order Asparagales; family Amaryllidaceae; genus Agapanthus; species Agapanthus africanus. The sequence continues at coordinate 289,294,340 of CM057349.1, forward strand.
GGATATCCAACAAACATCCACAGAACTGACCATGGCTCGAGCTTGTCCGGATTATGCTTTTAGACATAGGCCGGACAACCCCAAATCTTAACATTCTTAAGACATGGGCTTTTCCCATACCATATCTCATATGGAATGGTAGGCACCTGATTTGGTTGGAACCGTATTCAATAGGTATGCAGCTTCTTAAGTGCATAACCCTTAAAAGGAAATAGGAAACGCTGTAGTACTCATCATAGATCACACCATATCACATAGGGTGCGATTGCTCCATCCTGATTCACCGATGTGCTGTGGTGTATATGGAGGAGTATTGCTGAGAGAGAATCTCATTCTCCTTTAGAATAGTCCAGGATTTCCGTGCTCAAGTATTCTCCTCCCTGATATCATCATAGGAAATAATAATTATACCCTTTTTAGTTCTCTACTTCTGACTTATATTCTTTGAATTTCCCAAAAGTTTCAGACTTGTGTTTCTACAAGAACATATGTCCGAATCTTGAGAGATCATCAGTGAATGTAATGAAGTACAAAGAACCAGTCCTGGCATGTGTAGACATGGGACTTAAAAAATATCATATATCAATCCCAAGAGTTCACCAACTCTTTCTCTGTTTCCAACAAACGGAGCTATGGTCATCTTATCTTTGTGACGTGACAGGCAAGTTTCACAAGATGTAAATTCAAACTGATTTAAATATGCATCTAAATATAACTTAGCTAGTCGGGCCGCATTAATATGACCTAGTCTACAATACCTCAAGAAGGATTCATTCATTTCTGAACTCTTCCTCTTGTGTGTGTTCTGTACGTTAAGAACCGTGGTTTGATTTAGAACGTATATGCTTTTAGATAACATGCCTAAACCGATCAACTTTTGATATAGGAAATGTTCAAAACATTATCCAACAATACAAAATTATATCATTCTTTACTAAATAAAGAGGCTGATATGATATTGTATATCAGGTTCGGTATCTAATAACATTCGTTCAGAATCAATGTATTTGGTAATACTGGGTGATAACTGCCAACAAACTTGGCTGCAACACTTGCACCATTTCCAACTCTTGAAACTTATCACATATTCCCAGTTCTCTACCTATCTGTAGCCCATGTAACAGATTACATATGTGGGATCCTGATCCGGTATCACATACCCAGGACGTAGAGGAGACTGAGAAACAGTTCTCGGTATTGAACACACTCGAAGAAGATGCATCATCATGTACTTTCTTCGTTTGAGCGGCACGGGAATCCTGGTAATCCCCTATTTCCTGCTCGGTCTTATAACAATTATAAGTTGGAGCGGGACCAACGTTCCCTAGCACAGTATAACAAGCGGTTTCGGTCAATACATCCGTATTATTATCTTGATTAAGGTGTGACATGGTCGCTACCTGGAGAGAGAGAGAAGAAAACACTCAGCGTAACCTCCTGCAATATTAGATTGGTTATTATTTTATCTAATCAGGATGGCTCCCACTATTTTAGTTAAATCTTCCTTCAAACCCTAAAAGAAAAGACTAGCCGAAATTAATTACACCTTATAAGTTCGCCAATCTTTTAGCTAGGCCAGTGTTGGTATTTTGAGGGAGGTTCCCGTGCTTTCGCACGGACCTAATTAAAATAAACCTCGTTTTCCCAGAGGCATAACCCCATTAACACCTTTCTAGACACCTACTTGATCGGCTAATTGTGATGTGTAAAACTCTCCCAGGAGTAACTCTTACTCGCAGTGGGTATCGGGATACAACTATCTCATAGAAGGTATGCAATCTCATTGCAAATTTCAACACTTGAAATTCCCAATAATATTTTACCCCTTGCGTCCTATGACCTTGACGGAGGTCAACAAACCATAGGCTGCTAGTCAAGTTCAACCCGTCATTTCCTGATTGAATTAAACCCACCCGCACGACCCTTGACGGAGGTCAACAAGGTCGCACGACTACCCTAACTCAATCGCATCATATGCTTTTGCAGATAAGCATAAATAGCTACCGCACACTACGCCTTGACGGTGGTCAACAAACGTAGCACGAATACTATGAAATACTTATCTGAAATGACAGAGGGCTACGACAGGTTTTTATAAAAACCTTTTGCGTAATGAACTTGATATCATTGTAGAATCAAAAGATTTAAATAGAGTGTTTTTGAGGCTTTTACTAGTTTTGCTAAAGAGGACACTCCCGGTTAAGGGATCTCGGCACTTTCCTCGTCAAATGAGGTGCAGGATATTCACAATACCACTATGCAAAGTAAGAACGAGAAAAGCAATCAAAAGATGAAACCGAGGGTTGTAGCATCTGCCAGTTACTGCTAAAGAGGTCACTCCCGGTGAAGAGATCTCGGCTCTTTCCTTATCGAATAAGGTGTTGGATGTTCTGCAAGGACCACCGCTATGCAAAGCAAGAACTAGAGCTACCTGTTTTTGAAAATTCGATTCCACAACATTTTTAGGTTTATTATCTTTCATTAATCTCATTAATGAAGTCCCATCATTTAGTTACCTAACCATCATAGATAAATACAACGTACGCTTATGCCATCCGCATTCGCCTCGATGTCCCCTTATGCACTGTTAGGTTAGGTAACTAACGGCAGAGCGGGGCAGGGCTAGCGCGGGTGTAAAACATAAGCAGCGTCTATAACGCATCTCATATATTATATATAGTATCTATCTCAACATATCAAATGATCACATCACAGATATCGCAGCAGAACACAACATATGTAATATTGGATATACTAGAATTTCCGTGTTTTATTTTGAGCCTGTATAAAAAACGGATTCCACGGTCGTGATGAATAGCCAAACCCACATCCTTAAACCTCTACGAGAGCGGCAAGCAACGCTACCAATTCTAGAGTTAGGAGACCCGGTCTCGACACCTCGAAATGGTCTCCCACTGGACTACAAAACCCGGTTACTTGTGCTCTCCTCCTTGGGTCTATCCAAATGCGGAAAAGTAAATAATATACAATGGTGACATCATCCTCAACCCGGAAGTGCCCCAATAAGAGAATATTACATACAATGAATTTTACATGAATGAAAATAAAGACTCTCGTCTCACATAAAACCCCCGGCTATGCAAAACACGACGATCCAATATAACATATCACAGCAGCACATAACATAACATGTCATCAACGTAAGTAAATATACGTATCCCAATTGTCGTTGACATATAGCACCAAAACCGGTGATACATCACATATTACACTTACGGTCGCAGAAAAGAAAGTGAAAAACTACAACAGTTGGAATCCGCAACCAGCTTAGACATCATAAACCCAACGTATCTCATACTTAGGATTTCATGCCTAACCAAATGAATTCCTTAGACATCGCATGCCAAATAGTTATAAATCCCACATAATAGTCTCAATATTCAAAACACCTTTTAATATCTAGTCGGGCAATTCAACAAGATTCCTGACATCCTGATCGAATGCTCGTCGGAAACTTTAGTAGACGGCCGCACCCCACGATGCCATCGACGGAGTGCACTCTGGCGGAACACCGCTGCCACGAGCACCCGAATGGATGCATTAGGCGATGGGATTCTCTTACAGTCACTTGGTCGGGGCTATCTGTAACGTTATAGAGGTCGTTATGCGAATTTGTCCGTTTTAGGGTTAAATTGTCGGTATTTTCCGTTTTGACCCGATTGTGTTCAAACGACCATATAGACTTGCCAGCACCTAGTTAGCTAAAATAAAGCTAGTGCGTGAGCTTTGGCGGTATATGGGACGTTTTGGTTCAGATAGAATTTTTCCCAATTTTAATATTATTTTAATGCAGTATTCACATTTTGAGAAATTTCCCTTTAGCGGTCTTTTCTTCAATTTTTTCTTGTGTAAACCAAAACCTTCTCACATATCTAGATATTTGTGTGGACTAGGATTAATGGTTTAAAGAAAAGAAAAGAAATGAATGTAGATGCATGCATGTGTGCATGTTTGTGTATGAATGCATTTAATGTTGGTAATTGCTAGGAAACCCTCACAAACTCCCACCACACTCACTTGGCCGAAATACCTTCCTCCCCTTCTGCCCTTGCTCATTTCTTTTCCATTCTTGCATCATTCTAGCTCAAAACTTCTCCAATATTCCAAAATATATCACAAAACATGCTTCAAGTCATGGTTTAAGCTTCTTGGATCACTTAGAGCTTGGAGCTTATGAGCAAAGTTGTTAGGTATAATCACTATACTGTTAAATTAGAGTTTTCATGTCATTTTGCTCGTTGGTTGTAGCGTAGAACGCTTTTTATATCGATTAGTGCGATATGGGGTTTTTAAAGTCTTTTTAGAGCTTCTATACCTGCTGTGACCTGGAGTTTTTAGTGTTTGACCAAACAAAATTTTAGAGATGTACTAGTGAACTTGAGACACCACCTGAGGGACGGGGACCGCCTCATCGGCCGGGACCGGCGACCCTAGGGAGAAATCCGGCGACGGCGGTTTAGAAGGAGGGGGATGGGGTTGGTCTTCTGTGGGTAGTTGCCTGCTGTTGGCTAGGGGTGTTTGGTACAGTTTACTTTTTTAGTAAATTCAGTATGCAAAATCTGGGATCGATTACCTATAATCTTGTGTTTTGAGCCCACATGATACGTAATGCGACACGAGTCGTGAGCTTGTGCTGCTGCTGCACTTAGTTAGGTTTTGAGGTATCATTGCGCACGTTAGCTACTAGACGTACACTCGTGAGTTAGTTTAGTGTGTTGGTGCATTTTTGAATATGTAGTTTTGCGTTATATTGAACGATTCTGAGATGTTCGCATTATTTCTTGTGGTTGTGAAATTATAGAGTCGCAAGCGGGGATTTCGGACGCTGCGAACAAGGGGAAGCGGGTGGTCGGATTTTCATAGCTGGAGACCATTGGTGAGTAGATTTAAGATCTACGGGGAAATCACCCGTATGGCGCTAAGCGTCGGGGCTAGATATGATGTGATATTAGTCGTATGTTTATGTGCTTATATAGAGATATTGCATGATTCACATTGCATATAGTTACTTGTTGTGCCTGATACTGTACCTATTGTACACTACACTATTATTGACAGTCCATATTGCACGAGCACCAATGATATGCTACACACACACTATCAGTAATTGCCATAATACGCACAACACAAATGCTCATTTATATACCTTGCTATTGGTTAGCGACATTGAAACAGTTATACTTGTGCGACAGCGCATATGACATATTGCATACCTGTATACCTGCATGCTTATATATATATGCCATACTATACCTACATGCTCGCACATATACTTTGATATTGTTACATGATCAGTTTTATAACATATATATCGGTGGACTGGGACGCTGTATATATATGTGTTTTGGATTTGGATTTTGGGAACCGCGAGATATATTTAATTATTTGATGCTTTTAAATAGCGGACTTTTTCCGTGATATGCTCATATTGATATTTTATGTTGCATATGTTGTTTTACGTGGATTTACGCATTTGCGATATGTTTTCATGCGATATGGGAATTTCAAGTGACGATGTTAGGCACTTATATTCCGAGAGATAAATGGATTTCGACAGACCGATACGTGGAACACAAGTGTCGAGATGGGATACTTGGGTTTCGAGGAACGTATGGATATCAGAAAGACCGATACGTGGAACACAACTGTCGAAGTGGGATACTTGGGTTTCGAGGAACGTATGGATACGAGTATTTACGTGTCGATGTTAGGCACTGGTTTTCATGATGTTTTAGAGTGTCGATGTTTGACAAACAGGTTCCATAAAACTACAGGATTTGAGGGCCGATCTGAGTATTTTGGGATTTGGGGTGTTGTTGAGTTACACCGTGTTTTTCCATGCTTATGATTTGTGCATGAGATTATTTACTATCTCGCACTCAGTGATCAGTTGATATGCATTTGATTCATGTAGATATGGTACCCTGGTGGTGTACCTTGATCTTGGTAGTTGCATATTCATATTGTCATACTCATGCTACCAGCTTACATGCTATTGATCATTGCTGTTAGTGCATACTTACGATTTCAGTATGATGTTATTTACTATTCATGAGTTGTAAACTCACCCCCGTTGTGCCAAATGGTTTTGCAGGACTTACCCTCAGAGTAGTCGCGGCAGGGCGTCTTATCATCTCTATTTTTGCAGATACCGCTATGTTAGGCAGTGAGGCCTTTGCTTTTAGGTGGGTTTGCGGTTATCTGCCTGTACATTGTCTAACTTTTGTTGGATCTAGTATTCTCCATCTACCACTGTTGTGTATGACTTAGAGACGACTTGTGAGGATTCAGTGTTGTATTATTTTGGTGACTTTGGGTGCCGTGCTCGTGGGAGCCGGTTATGTTGGAAAGTTTATTTCTTATTGCAGTCTTTCCTTTGTTATTTCTTCGCTTCGGCGTCGTATACATGTTGTGGTGATTGTCTCCGCCGTTGGGCGTGATTTTGCTCCCATTTGGGATGCTTTATATATTATCTGTGTTGTACCCATTTTCGGGGCTAGTTTTTACAAAGGAGGTGCTGCCGAAATTTTTAAGAAAGAAAACTAGAGTTTGACATTTTACTTGTGAATTTCTAAATGTTTTAAACTATGTTTTCTCCATTGATCCAGTTTTGGGTGGTTTAGATTTCTGGGTTTTCGGCTTACTTGAGTTGCGTACGCCTGTAGACGTTACGTAGTTCAAGTGCCGGTTACGGGCCAAACTTGGGTCGTTACAAAGTTGGTATCAGCGTTAGGTTTTACCTCTCGGAGTGTACGATGACCTTGGTATGATGGAGTAGGTAGCTTAAGCAGAGTGACGTAGCGTGTGTATGTTCCGCGGCATACTTACGACACGGTACTCCGCCTAAGTGACCTTAGGACTTATTGATTGATATTCCTTCCGTGATTGATATACATCTTTGTGATTCGATTTCCGTTTCCTTATCGAATCTTGTTTCAATTTCCAGCCTATATGCTGCCGAAGACTACGAGGGCACAGAGAGCGGCCGTGAGGACCGAGGTCATATTTGACTCGTCTGAGGCGAGGACTGACCAGGGCGGTACGCCTGTCGTACCGGAGTACATTGCTATGATTGGAGCTGGTATGCAGGATCTGCGCCAGATTGTGGGGACTTTGGTAGAGACCATCCGAGCACAGGGGCAGGTAGTTGTTCCACTCGTTGCAGCGACCACGATGGTACCTACTGTTCCGGCAGTTGCAGTTACAGCTCCGGAGGTTATTACCGTGTCGCTGACAGATTTTATGAGGCTGAGGCCTCCGGTGTTTACTGGCACAGAGGTTATTGAGGATCCACAGTCATTCATTGACCGGATGGCCAGAATTTGTCGCTAACTCCGATGTTCCGACGAGAGATGGGTAGAGTTTGCGAGTTTCCGGCTGGAGGGTCTGGCTCAGAAGTGGTATGAGTCGTTGGAGAGGGGCAGAGCCGCTGGTCTTTCTTCTATGACCTCGGTTGAGTTTGTGACGGTGTTTCTCACCCGTTTTCTTCCACCGAGCGTCAGGGATGCGCGAGCGCGCAAATTTGAGTCGTTACGTCAGACTCCGGGGATGACGGTGTCTGAGTATGATGTATTGTTTACCGAGCTATCTGTGTATGCTCCGTACCTGGTGGCGACTGAGGAGATGAGGGGGAGGAGGTTTGTTCGAGGCCTGCTTACCCAGTTGTTCCTAGCCATCAGCATTCAGCATTGCGACACCTAGCGTCTTTCTGAGTCATCAGTTGCTCCGAAACCGAAGAGGGTTCGTATTGGTGATTCGGCAGCGAGGCGGGCATTTAGACGTCATGACAGTTCCTGTTCTGATAGTGGAGGTTCAGGACATAGTCGGCTTTTTAGCTCTTAACCTCAGGAGGGTGAGCAGTTTGTATCTGGATGTTACCGGTGCGGGAGTATAAGTCATCATGTTCGAGATTGTGCTGAGCCACATGTTTGTGAGGCAGCTGTACCGCAGGTTACCTTACCACCTTCTCCACCTCAGAGGGCGTTGCCCCTTATGCCTGTTGTTGTTCCGCGTCAGACTCTTGTGCAGAGAGGCCGGGGTCGCGGTGGTTTTGTACCGAGAGGGCGAGGTGGTAGTGGCGAAGGTCAGCCAGTTGCCAGTAGAGGGCTGGCTCGGGTGTTTGCCTTGACTCACCAGGACGCTCAAGCGTCCAATGCTGTGGTTTCAGGTACCCTATCTGTATGTTCTTTTGATGCACATGTTCTTTTTGATCCGGGATCTACGCATTCGTATGTTTCTACGCACTTCGTGCTGAGGTTAGGCCGAGAGTCATGTTTGCTGGATCAGCCACTTGTCGTGACTACTCCTGTGGAAGAGTCGTTTGTTGCGCGACACGTGTTCCGATCGTATGATGTCCGTTTAGGAGACAGAGATCTGTCCATCGACTTGATCCTTCTTGAGATGTTGGACTTCGACGTTCTATTGGGCATGGACTGGCTAGCTACTTGCTATGCGTCCATGGACTGCCGCGAGAAGACAGTTAGATTTTTTTTCCCGTCGAGTCAGTGTTTGCTGTGCAGGGGGACCGTGGTACCGCCCCTCACAGTTTGATTTCTGTCCTGTTGGCTAGTCGGCTTTTGAGGAGGGGATGTCGGGGATTCTTGGCTTTCATTCATGATACTGGGGCCACAGTGGAGTCGTTGGACCAGGTTTCTACCGTGCGAGAGTTTCCCGATGTCTTTTCCGATGAGTTACCTAGGTTGCCGCCAGAGCGCGATATTGAGTTTTGCATTGATCTAATTCCTGGCACGGAGCTTATTTCTATACCACCTTATCGGATGGCTCCGGCAGAGCTTAGGGAGCTTAAAGATCAATTGCTAGAGTTTCTTGATTTGGTACTTGTGCGTCCGAGTGTTTCGCCGTGGGGAGCTCCTGTTCTGTTCATCAAGAAGAAGGACGGCAGTTTGAGGTTATGTTTGGATTATCGTCAGTTGAACCGAGTTACGGTGCAGAACAGGTATCCTTTACCCCGCATTGACGATTTATTTGATCCGCTCCAGGGTGCGAAACATTTTTCAAAGATTGATTTGCGTTCGGGTTATCGTCAGTTGCGGGTTCGGAATGAAGACATTCCGAAGACTACTTTTCGTACGCGCTATGGGCATTATGAGTTTTTGGTGATGTCGTTCGGACTAACCAATGCGCCAGCAGCGTTCATGGATCTGATGAACCGGATTTTCAGGCCGTTCCTCGACCAGTTCATTATAGTGTTTATTGATGATATACTGGTCTACTCTAGGAGTCGTGAGGAGCATGAGAAGCACTTGAGGATTTCTTTGCAGATATTAAGAGAGCACCAGCTGTATGCTAAATTCTCAAAGTGCGTGTTTTGTCTTGATAGAGTTGACTTCCTGGGTCATGTGGTGACTGGTGATAGTATTCTTGTGGACCCGAGGAAGATCGAGGCTGTACAGCTTTGGCCCAGACCTGTATCAGTGAATGAGGTTCGCGGCTTTTTCGGCTTAGCTGGTTATTATCGCCATTTTGTGCAGGATTTCTCGAGTATCGTATTAGTTATATGTATGCCCTAGAGGCCATTACTGTACATGAGATGTATATTGTAGTGGATGCTGGGACATATATAGGTAGGACTTTCTTGCTCGACATGATAGTACGCTATCTGGTTGCTCTTTATCTTAACATGTATACTTACTGTCTCTCTGTTACGTGTTGATAAAGCCCTTAGGATGTTTACTCGACTTGCCGGACTATGATGTAGATCATACTAGTGGGGCCTGGGTAGTCCATGAGTACATCCTTCAATGTTCCTAGTTGTGGGAATATCGAGATGGGGCATCGATATTCCAGAGTAGACTAGCGTATATCTTCTCGACCCATGTGATGGGCGATGGATGATCCCATATCCATTGGTGTTTGAAATCAGAGATGGTATGCGGGTGCTCAGTGGTGACTGGGTACACTGAACGGACTCGCCGAGAACTACCAGATGGTATTATACCTCACGTCAGATGGCAGTTCTCTGGTGACACTAATACAGCTTAGTCTGTTGACCCGATATCGTCATAAAGTCTTGTGTGTCTCCCACTGTGCTTTGATTTCTACCCTACCACGGTTCTACTGAGTCGTGCAAACAGGTGGTTTTTGGGTACAGTCCCGATTCACATGGAGGCAATGAGCGATAGGAGGGGATTCATCTCTCCCGGTATTGGGGGTTGATGTTGCGCTATGCTCGACTGGCCATAACTGGAAATCCCTGTCCAGGGTTGCAGTGATTTACTGATAAGAGTTATCAGTAGTTTCACGCTTGTTATGGACCTTATATCGGCATGACTTATCAAGCTGTTGGGGTCTGACGTTTACCACCCCTAGGCGAGATATGCGACATATCAGATGAACATACCGGACTGTGCGGTAAGTGTTACTGATTGGATTCGCAGGAGTGTGAGCAGGCTTGCTCGTTGATCTTCTGATCGCTCAATACCCGGGTGGCCGCTACGTTTAGCAGACCGCTTGCGGCTTGTGGGTGATTGATATGATCACCACCTACTGCCGGCGTATTGACGAGTCTTTAGAGTCCTACATAGAGGTTTCCTGGCTCAAGCGAAACGAAATAGGAGCGCATATGAGGTATGTGCGGGACCGAGAATAATACCAGTATGTGATACTGTGTTCTATTCTCGCGATTTGTATCATCGGTCGGTTATATGTGATATAGCCGGTTTACCGAATCAAGTGTTGATTCGATATATTGATACACTAGATATTAGTCGGTTATATGCGATATGACCGGATCATTAAATCAAGTATTGATTTAATGATTTAACGTATAATTATATATTTGATATATTACTTTATATTAACTAGTATTGGTTCACTTAAGATTGATTTTCTCACTTGATGTGCACAAGTTGTATATATGATATATGTTTGTGCACTAGTTTGTATCATTATTGATGATACATGCAAACTTGGGTGTGTGTATGACTTACACCATATTTAAGATAATGGTTTAGGTTTTTAATTATTTTGGTAAAACAAAATGGTGGCTTTCTTTGTCTTTGCTTGAAGCTTCATGAAGCTTTCAAGCATCTTTGACAAAGTCCACTAATTTTGTTTTGCATAAGATTTTCATTAACCTAACCATTACCTCTAACTATGGTTTAGTCTATACAAAGGTTAACTCATCCATGGTTGCATCATGATAGAATTCACTTGATTATGCCTTCTATTTTTAATTCTTATTCTTTTCTTTCTTCTTCTTCTTCTTCAAGAAGAAGAAAAACTTTGCTAGAAATTTTCAAGTGAAGAATTAGAGTGAGAAATCCAAATCCAAAGTGAACCCACTTCCTATTTCATCATCCTCTACTACTTGCCATTTAGTTTAGGGTGTTCTCTTCACAAAGTTCTTGACCTAGTGAAGATGGAGTTTGAGTTTGAGTCTCCTTGACGTAGATCATCTTCGGCCTCGAAGTCAACGACCTAGCCCGTTCATTTCTCTGAGGAAATCGATACTAGAGTCCGGGATCGCGATGATCACAGCGAAGGGACGTCAACACGGAGCTTTAGAATTGAAGGACCGGATCTACAAAGGTTGTAATCCCTTTCACTTATTGTTAAAGTTGTTAACTTGCTAGTTTTCGCCTTATATCTAGTAAATGATCTAGATTAGGGTTGTTTGGCAGGTCTAAATTTTTGAATCGGGCATGGTTGATGTCTTGTAGAACCTTGTTAGAGTGCCTAGGAACCCTACAGTGGTATCAGAGCCTAGCCAGAGCTTTAGGCGAAGTGTAGACGAAGTTAGAAATCCGATCGAACCCCGAAACACTAATCTATACCCTTCTCTGTACATTTTTCAAAACTGTGGATTTTTCCTAATTAAAAATGCTCAAAAAAATCAGCAGGGTTTTCTAGGAATTACTGTGCAGCACGTGCCCCCAATTCAATCAAGGCGCTGCGGGACCACGGCCGTACACTAGGTTGCGCGGCAGTTCCGCGGCCATACTGCATCCTCTTGCTTCACTGTTTGCACAGTAATGTCCTTATGTAATTCCTATTTTTTCTGGGTATTTTTAATTTATACTCAAGAGTTGAGTTTTTGGGGTTGTATTGGGAGTTCGTTGATTCGATCAGGAAGTTTAACTTCGTCTATGTGTTTTTCCGGGTAATTTTAGAAAGTGTTAAAAAGTTCGACCGGATATCAATAACTCATTTTTCCCCTTACCGGAAATTTTCCAAGTGTTGGATTTTTCCGTAGTTTAAGAACGTTCTAAGTCGTGCAAGTAACGCGATGGACCCTCTAGAAGACAACAAACCTTAACTCGATTATGTGACCGTCTTGAACTGCCTTTTGAACCTTAGGGTTTGGGGCAGTACGGCGTGCCACATGTGAGGCTTTGGCTTGACCCTTCTACGGCTGGACCGTTGGTACTGTGGCATGAAATGGATGTTTTTAAACTTATTTCAAGTGTTGATCTATTTGGGAAAACTTGGGTGTTTGTTTATTCGATCGGAAAGTTTAACATTGTCTATTTATCTGGAATGTGATACAATATTTAGAATCCACAAGTAGTTATGAGATAACTAATTTGAATATTATAAACACGGCAGTTTAGTCTCAGATGATCGGTTGCCACAGATTTTTGATGTGATCAAAAGTCCGTCGCAATCACGCAGCGTACGCGGATACTCGCCGGGTAAACTTAATAGACAGCCACGCCCCAAAGCCCCGACCAAGTGACTGTAGGAGAACCCCGTCGCCGAAAGCATCCGTTCGGGTGCTCGCGGCAGCGGTGTTCCGCCTTAGTGCACTTCGTCGACGGCATTTGGGGGTGCGGCCGTCTACTAAAGTTTGCGACGAGCATTCGATCAAGATGTCGGGAATCTTGTTGAATTGCCCGACTAGATATTGAAAAGAGTTTTCGATAATGAGACTAAAATGCGGGGTTTATAATTGTTAGGCATGCGATGTCTAAGGAATTCATTTGGTTAGGCATGCGATGTCTAAAGAGTTTGCGGATTTCAACTGTTGTAGTTTTACACTTTCTTTTCTACGACCGTAAGTGTAATATGTGGAGTATCGCCGGTTTCGTTGTTATACATCAACGACAATTGGGATACGCATATTTACTTACGTTGATGACATATGATGCTATGTGTTGCTGGATATGTTATATTGGATCATCGTGTTTGAATAGACGGGGGTTTTTATGTGAGAAGAGTGTTTTTCATTTTCTTTCATGTAAAAAACTTGTATGTAATATTCTTTTATTGGGGCACTTCCGGGCTGAGGATGATGTAACGTTTTAGAAATCGTTATGCGAATTTGTCCGTTTTAGGGTTAAATTGTCGGTATTTTCCGTTTTGACCCGACTGTGTTCAAACGACCATATAGACTTGCCAGCACCTATTTTAGCTAAAATAAATCTAGTGCGCGAGCTTTGGGGGTATATGGGACGTTTTGGTTCAGATAGAATTTTCCCAATTTTAATATTATTTTAATGCGGTATTCACATTTTAGGAAATTTCTCTTTAGCGGTCTTTTCTTCAATTTTTTCTTGTGCAAACCAAAACCTTCTCACATATCTAGATATTTGTGTGGACTAGGATTAATGGTTTAAAGAAAAGAAAAGAATTGAATGTAGATGCATGCATGTGTGCATGTTTGTGTATGAATGCATTTAATTGCATTTAATGTTGGTAATTGCTAGGAAACCCTCACAAACTCCCACCTCACTCACTTGGCCGAAATCCCTTCCTCCTCTACTGCCCTTGCTCAAATTTTTTTCCATTCTTGCATCATTCTAGCTCAAAACTTCTCCAATATTCCAAAATATATCAAAAAACATGCTTCAAGTCTTGGTTTAAGCTTCTTGGATCACTTAGAGCTTGGAGCTTGTGAGCAAAGTTGTTAGGTATAATCCATATACTGTTAAATTAGAGTTTTTATGTTGTTTTGCTCGTTGGTTGTAGCGTAGAACGCTTTTTAAATTGATTAGTGCGATATAGGGTTTTTATAGTCTTTTTAGAGCTTCTATACCTGCTGTGGCCTGGAGTGTTTAGTGTTTGACCAAACAAAATTTTATAGATGTACTAGTGAACTTAAGACACAACTTGAGGGATGGGGACCACCTCACCGGCCGGGGCCGGCGACCTTAGGGAGAAATCCGGCGACGCCGGTTTAAAAGGAAGGGGATGGGGTTGGTCTTCTGTGGGTAGTTGTCTGCTGTTGTCTAGGTATGTTTGGTACTGTTTACTTTTTTAGTAAATTCAGTATGCAAAATCTGGGATCGAGTACTTATAATCTTGTGTTTTGAGTCCGCGTGATATGTAATGCGACACGAGTCGTGAGCTTGTGCTGCTGCTGTACTCAGTTAGGTTTTAAGGTATCGTTGCGCACGTTAGCCACTAGACGTACACTCGCGAGTTAGTTTAGTGTGTTGGTGCGTTTTTTAATACGTAGTTTTGCGTTATATTGATCGATTCTGAGATGTTTGCATTATTTCTTGTGTTTGTGAATTTATAGCGTCGCAAGCGGGGACTTCGGACGCTGCGAACAAGGGGAAGCAGGTGGTCGGATTTTCATAGCTGGAGACCATTGGTGAGTAGATTTAACATCTACGGGGAAATCGCCCGTATGGCGCTAAGCGTCGGGGCTAGGTATGATGTGATATTAGCCGTATGTTTATGTGCTTATATGGAGATATTGCATGATTAACATTGTATATAGTTACTTGTTGTGCCTGATACTGTACCTATTGTACACTGCACTATTATTGACAGTCCATATTGCACGAGCATCAATGATATGCAACACAAACACTGTCGGTAATTGCCATGATACGCACAACACAAATGCTCATTTATATACCTTGGTATTGGTTAGAGACATTGAAACAGTTATATTTGTGCGACAGCGCATATGACATATAGCATACCTGTATACCTACATGCTTATATATATATGCCATACTATACCTACATGCTCGCACATATACTTTGCTATTGTTACATGATCAGTTTTATAAGATATATATCGGTAGAATGGGACGCTGTATATATATATATGTGTGTGTGTGTGTTTTGGATTTGGATTTTGGGAACTGCGAGATATATTTAATGATTTGATGCTTTTAAATAGCGGTCTTTTCCCGTGATATGCTCATATTGATGTTTTATGTTGCATATGTTGTTTTACGTGGATTTACGCATTTGAGATATGTTTTCATGCGATATGGGAATTTCAAGTGTCGATGTTAGGCACTTATATTCCGAGAAATATATGGATTTTGACAGACCGATACGTGGAACACAAGTGTCGAGATGGGATACTTGGGTTTTGAGGAACGTATGGATATCAGAAAGACCGATACATGGAACACAAGTGTCGAAGTGGGATACTTGGTTTCGAAGAACGTATGGATACGAGTATTTACGTGTCGATGTTAGGCACTGGTTTTCATGATGTTTTAGAGTGTCGATGTTTGACACTCAGGTTCCATGAGACGTATAGGATTTGAAGGCCGATCTGAGGGCCGATCTGAGTATTTTGGGATTTGGGGTGTTGTTCAGTTACACCGTGTTTTTCCATACTTATGATTTGTGCATGAAATGATTTACTATCCCGCACTCAGTGATCAGTTGATATGCATTTGATTCATGTAGATATAGTACCCTGGTGGTGTACCTTGATCATGATAGTTGCATATTCATATTGTCATACTCATGCTACCAGCTTACATGCTATTGATCATCGCTGTTAGTGCATACTTGCGATTTCAGTATTATGTTATTTACTATTCACGAGTTGGCAACTCACCCCCGTTGTGCCACAGGGTTTTGCAGGACTTACCCTCAGAGTAGTCGCGGTAAGGCGTCTTATCATCTCTACTTTTGCGGATACCGCTACGTTAGGCAGTGAGGCATTTGCTTTTAGGTGGGTTTGCGGTTATCTTCCTGTACATTGTATATCTTTTGTTGGATCTAGTATTCTCCATCTACCACTGTTGTATATGACTTAGAGATGACTTGTGAGGATTTAGTGTTGTATTATTTTGATGACTTTGGATGCCGTGCTCGTGGGAGCCGGTTATGTTGGAAAGTTTATTTCTTATTGTTGTCTTTCCATTGTTATTTCTTCGCTTCGGTGTCGTATACATGTTGTGGTGATTGTCTCCTCCGTTGGGCATGATTTTGCACCCATTTGGGATGCTTTATATATTATCTGTGTTGTACCCATTTTCGTGGCTAGTTTTTACAAAGGAGGTGCTGCCGAAATTTTCAAGAAAGAAAACTAGAGTGAGATATTTTACTTGTGATTTTCTAAATGTTTTAAACTATGTTTTCTCCGTTGATCCAGTTTTGGGTGGTTTAGATTTCTGGGTTTTCGGCTTACTTGAGTTGCGTACGCCTGTAGACGTTACGTAGTTCAAGTGTCGGTTACGGGCCAAACTTGGGTCATGACACTATCGGGCGTGGCTATCTAATAATGTTACCCGGCGAGTTTCCGCATACACTATGTGATTGGGACGGACTTTTGATCACATCAAAATTCCGTGGCAACCGATCAAATGAGATGTTCATATCAGATTTTTGCATTTTTATACCGCCCAATTTTTATCACATTGCATATCGGTAGGTACTCTTGAGCCGTGTTTGCTAGTCAATTGCAGGATACAGGTTCTTGGCTCTAAACGGTGAAATTCATGGAAAAGCTCGACAAAATCCGGATTCCTGCCAACCACAGAAAAAACACGGGTCTCCGCTCTCTATCCGTATGTTGCCACACATCAGTTTAAGAAGACAAAATGGCAAATCGATTGTCATCTTCATGCCCAAAGCACAATGACAACACAAAGTCCAAGAAATCTACGCGGAGCTCGAGAAAATCATGGCAAAAGATCCACATCACATCACCTTTTGCTCAACAGAAATTCTGGAAAAATCGTGAAGAAAATATGAGAAAAAACATGTACCAGACTAAAGTACATAGATGACCAGAGAAGCACACAAAAATATAGACCCCAACTCCCCTATAGGGCCACGGATCCGCGGCCAATAGGGGGTCTAGGCCGCGGATCCGCGGCCGTACAGGCGCCGCAGCTGATGAGTTTTCAAGGGGTGTTTGGTCTTTTCATGTTGATCCAGAATATTGCCCTAGAATTTCTGTTTCCTGCCTATAAATAGTCCAGAACTTACCAAAACCAAGAGTGCTTATTCTTGTATTTAGATTTAGGTTATATTTTGTTGTTCTTCTTCCTCCTCTCATCTCTTCTCCATTAAAAACTTGTAGTGAGCTTTTGTGAGTGAAGAATGAATAAAGGAGTTCTTGTTCTTACCATGCTTATCTTGTTGTAATTGTTAATTATATTTGTTTGTATTTTTCTTTTGCTAATCTAGTTGTTGTTATTTGTTGTTTGTTTCTTTCTTGTTCTCTTTTTCTTTATCCTTAAACAACCATGATGCTTACGCTTGATCCTTGCCGAGGTGAGGTCGTAAATAGCTAGTTGTAATTTTCTAAGCTCTTTCTTTCAATCTTTCTCCTTTGTTTTATTTTCTTTTTTCTTGTGATGGGTGAGTAGTTTTCATACTTGTTAGGGTAGGATAAGGGAAGTTTGAGAGAAGGAAATCTCTCTCACTCTTTCCTTGCCCAACATCTTAAATCGGACTCCCGTTAATTGAACCACAATCCGCTCCCTATGGCACCCTATCCTATATGATAGCGGTGATTCCGTAGTGAGACCGGTTGTGGTTGAATTAACCGGAGGTTAAGGCTAAGAGCCAAGAACGGACGGACAAGCACCAAAAGGAAGAACTTATGCGTTGGAAAGCGTAGCTTATACTCGCAAGGTCCTTCCTAGTCATGCTAATCCCCGTTGTTGCCGGTTACCGTAACACTGATATTAAGAGTGGCAACGAAAGAAGTGAGCGACTCCTAACTCAAACTAATCTAATCCTAACCCTAACAAGCTCTCTTTACATATCATTTTAGCACATAGTTAATCTCAAAAAAAATCTGGACATTTGGACTTAACTCGTTAAAGCACATAGAAAAAGATTCCCATCTCCCTGCGGAAGACCCGTACTCAACCGGCTAGCTACAAGCGAAACCGTCTTGATTGCGGTAACAAACTTATCACGCAAAATCTCTAACAATCAAATGGCGTCGTTGCCGGGGAGACGGTAGTTTATTTCTTTGTGTAATTTCGGGTTAATTTGTGAATATAAATATAACCGAAAAACAAAACAAAAAATGTATACATTGTAAAAAAATCATCTTGTTATTTTTGATTAGCTTTTGTGCAAGTGTGCAGGATAAAACGAAGTTCGAGTTCAGTGCCAAAGACGTGGGAAGTTAGACCCATATCTCGCGACTATACCTCGACGGATCAAGACAAGAGCCAACGGTCTACTGTAAACATCTGGAGCAGATACAGTGAGCAAATCAAGATTCAGGAAATCCAGAAAAGCAGAGGACTCCCATACCAGCACACACAAAAAAACTGGAAGCCCAATCTCTCTTCTGCCGCGGAACCGTGGCCTGAGCACGTGTTTGGCCACGGAACCGCGGCCATTTGGAGCCTTCAGGGTGCCAAAATTTTTGTGAGTTCTTCTGACTTCTCCCCCACTCCTCTGGACTACACTGAACTGTGTTTTCTGCAGCATTCTTTGCGCAAACTCTCTTCCCCGTTCCAATAAATTATTTTTGTGCAGGATTCTTTGCGCCGCGCTTAAAAAATAAAAATTGATTGCAGTTGATTTGTTACTGCTTTGCATTCATTAATACGGACTTTAAGGGGCTTGAAACCAATTCAGATTGGGTGGGGATTTCATCACCCTTCCCAGGACCCCAGAAATCACAAAAAGCATATGCATTGACCATTGTTAATTAAAAAAATACTAGACTCAGCCCTAAGGACTTCGCGCTCAATAGGACAGAGGACTAGTTACAAGCATCAGCCGTTTATCCTATCCTGACTTTGCGGTGCCTAGGTAAGTGTATCTATGGCAAGTGGTTACTTAATTAGGACCACTACTTTCATAGTGAGGAGCCTCCCACTTACCTGCCACTTACCTGGCCGCAATTGGCGGAGAAGAGGCTGTTTGAGGTCCTATTTCTAGCCCATTTGAACAGTTAGGAGCTGTCTAGCTGACCTAGGTGACCCTAGATCTAGGTGTGATTGTGCATATCTTGTTTGTAATTGCTTAAAGCCGTAAGTCCGTACATATTTCTGTAAAGCTCTTTCTAAAAAAAAAGGGAAAAAATCAAAATCTTTTATAAAAACTTGCCCTTTGTCGCCAAAATCTCATTTTTTCACCCACCACCCATTGTATTTTTCCATTGACGTTTTCTTACCCTCACCTTCTCCGCTTTGACTATACTAAACTCGTTTAGTGTATATCCGCTTGGACTCGGGACACTAGCGCCCGCCTAGTCCGCGTTACGTTAGTCGCTACCGACTACGCGATCGACTCAGACGTCGAAACTCCGTCCACGCCTCTTTCACCCTTACCTTTGCCGGCCAACTCCGACGTTGACCGGAATTCTGTTCATACATCCTCACCCTCACCTTCACCATCACCAACCACTTCTTCCGCGATCTCAGGATTTAATCCAAACATCCCTTTGACTCCCCCGGGATTGATTCCGCCACCTATGGATGCGAATAACCCACCACCACCGCCTGTTGTAGCGCCGCAGCGAATCGCGCTCCAGGATCGTTTCTATCCCACCCGTTCTGCACTTCCCACCTGTCTTTCCCTTCCACCGGCCAATGTGGATAATTTTGAAATTAAGCCCCACTTCATTAACATGCTTCCAAAATTTCATAGGCCTGAATCTGAAGATGCCTATATCTTCATCAACAAATTTCAAAACGTTTGTGCCGTGATGAAAACCACCCAGCTGTCGGACGATGCTATATGGCTACGGGTCATTCCGTTCACTTTGTGCGATCTTGCTGAAAAATGGCTGTATAACACCGCTTCCCACTCCATAACCAGTTGGGACGAGTTTGTGAAAGCGTTTCTCAAGAAATTCTATCCGAATCATAAAACCGCAAGGATCCGTAACGAAATCAACCAATTCTCTCAGCTTCCTACTGAACCCTTCTGGAAGTGCTTTGACCGGTATAAAGACCTTCTTGTTCAGTGCCCTCACCACGGTATCGAGAAATGGCAACTTTGCCAAACCTTATACGAGGGCCTGAACCCAGCAACCAAGCAGTTGTTGGAAACCATTTGTCAGGGCTACTTCCTATCAAAATCTGACGAGGAAGCGTGGCAATTCTTCGACGATCTTGCGGAACAAACGCTACAATGGGAGAGCACCAGACCGACTTCTTCTTCTTCTACTTCCACTTCCACCGGTCAGTCTAGGGTAAGAATTCACCAACTTGATGTCTCTATTGCGGTGAAAGCTGAAATGGGTGCAATAACAAGAAAACTTGAAGCGATAGAGAGCAAATTTTCATCTGCTTCTCCTGCCACTGTTCTTCCCCTTCGTACCATTTGTGCTTGTTGTTCCAATCTTTCTCATTTGACCGAAGAGTGTCCTTACAATCCACCACCTCAAGGACAGGATCAGGTTAATGCTGCATATCAGCAAAGACCAAGAAATGATCCATACTCTTCCACCTACAATCCCGGTTGGAGGAACCACCCCAATTTCTCCTGGAATCAGAATCAGCATCAATTCCAAGGCAACAATTTCCAGAGGCCCCTTCCTCCGCAACAACAAGTGCAACAACAAACTCAACATCAGTTTCAGCAGCCTTTCCAACCCCAACATTTTCAAAATCAGACGAACAACTTTGCACCCAAAAATTCTTTTCCCCAAAACAACTTTGTTCTGTCAAACAACGATAAGGTTTCCTCTCTAGAACGAAGTCTAGAGGCATTCGTTAAACAATCGACACAATCCACCGCAATCATCCAGTCTTCCATTCAGTCATTGGTGCAACACACCGCTGCACACGGGCAAAGCATCATGACCATCGAAGCCCAGATAGCACAACTGAATGCAGCCTTAAGCGAGCGAGAGAAGGGGAAGCTTCCATCTCAACCACTCCCAAATCCCGGTCACCCACATAATGTACATGTTGCTCTTGAACAACAGAACCATAAAGTGAGTGCCGTGACTACATTGAGATTGGGAAGGATGCTGCAAAACAACATTGGCACACGGATCGACGATGACACCCCGGCCGCTGCTTCTTCTTCTTCTTCTTCTTCTTCTTCTTCTTCTCCTTCCTTATCTTCTGAGCCTATTCTTCATTCTTCAAAAGGCTCTTCTTCCTCTTCTTCTGCTCTGAACGGACCCACTTCTCACTCCACGAAAACACCAGCTCTGGGATCCATTCCAACTCCACAATCTCCTCCACAAATATTGGACTCAACCACTTTTAAAAACGTTCCATTTCCAAACCGGTGAGGTCCAATAAACAAAATCCACAAATGGAGAAGATTCTGCAGTTGTTTAAGCAGGTTAACATCAACATTCCCCTTTTAGATGCTGTCCAACAAGTCCCGTCCTACGCGAAAATCTTAAAGGACTTGTGCACAAAAAAGAGGAAGTCTCAGGTATCCTAGAAAGTTTTCTTGGCTAGTGTTGTGGGTGATGCTCTTACCCAATCTTTACCGCAAAAACGGAAAGACCCTGGCTGTCATACGATTTCTATTACCATTGGGAATAAGAACATCAACCGCGCACTATTAGATCTTGGTGCCATTGTTAACCTGCTTCCGTACTCAGTATATGAGCAATTAGGTGTAACAGAGCTGAAACCCACACACTGCACTCTCCAAATGGCCGACCGATCAATCACCCATCCCAGGGGTGAGCTAGAGGATGTGTTAATAAAGGTAGGGGACTTCATATTCCCTGTTGACTTCATTGTATTAGACACACAGCCTGTAGCTAACCCCCGGAATCAAATTCCGGTGATGCTCGGTCGCCAATTCCTTGCAACCTCAAATGCTGTGATCAATTGTCGCAATGGTTCGATGAACCTATCTTTTGGAAACATGACAATTGAACTCAACATTTTTAGGTTGGGGAATCAGCCCTCTGAACCTAATGCTCATATATTAGACGTTTTCTCAATCCAGGAGATCACCCCAGGAGAGTGTGAATTCGAAGAGTTTCTGTTTGATCACGATAACCTTAACGCCACTAGTGCGTTCCTCTTCGAACCTGCTGCTGTTTCTGCGCCCGACAATGACTACGAGTGTTTCACTTTCTCGAACGATCTTAGCCACTCACCACCCGAGTTTGAATCCTTCAAATTTCCGGATGAGTTACCTGAAACATCCAACTCGGTCGCTTACACTCGTTTTGAACCTTTGCTGGAATCTTTTGAGTTCGAGACCTTTTCACCAATCTTGCCTTCAATCGTTTCACCTCCAACGCTCGTACTCAAGCCTTTGCCGTCTCACCTTAAGTAAGCTTACTTGGGTGAGAACGAGACCCTCCCTGTTATCATCTCGGCTTCTCTAGCTCCAGAGCAAGAGAGGGCCCTTCTTGTGGTCTTGCACAGCAATAGGCAAGATTTTGGCTGGTCCATGGCGGACATCAAGGGGATTAGTCCCCTGATCGTAGAATATCACATTCATCTGATGGATGATGCCAAACAGGCCAAGGATCCACAAAGACGACTCAACCCAGTCATGAAGGAGGCTGTGAAGAAGGAGATCGTAAAATGTCTGGATAGTGGTATCATTTACCCTATTTCTGATGGTCAGTGGGTTAGCCCCATTCACGTTGTCCCTAAGAAATCAGGCATAACGGTCATCACTAACGAGGCGAACGAGTTAATCCCTACTCGCACCCAAACTGGGTGGCGAGTATAAATTGATTACAGAAAACTCAACGCCGCAACGCGGAAGGACCACTTTCCGCTACCTTTCATTGACCAAATGCTTGAACGATTGGCCGGACACGAGTACTACTGCTTTCTTGATGGCTACTCCGGCTATAATCAGATTCCCATCGCCGAAAAAGACAAGGACAAGACCACATTCACTTGTCCATTCGGCACGTTTGCATATCGTCGCATGCCCTTTGGGTTATGCAATGCCCCCGCTACCTTCCAGCGGTGTATGATGGGAATCTTCTCAGACATGGTGGAGAAATTTCTGGAGATCTTCATGGATGATTTCTCCATCTTCGGCGATTCCTTCAACGAGTGTTTGCTGCATCTCGACGATGTCCTTAACCGATGTAAGGACAAGAACCTTATTTTGAATTGGAAGAAGTGCCACTACATGGTGCGCGAAGGTATTGTCTTAGGACATAACATTTCGCAAAATGGCATAGAGGTTGACAAAGCGAAGATTGAGGTCATTTCCAATCTCCCTCCTCCCAGATGCGTCCGAGACATCCAAGCCTTCCTTGACCATGCCAGTTTCTATAGACGGTTCATCAAGGACTTTAGCAAGATTGTGTAGGGTTCCTAGGCACTCTCAAGAGGTCTCACAAGGCATCAACCATGCCAATTTCAAATTTTACGGGTGCCGAGAAACCCTAATACGGATCGTTGACTAGAAGTTTAGGCGAAAAACGAAACTAGTTAACTACTTAACTAAAAGAAAGAGGCTACAACCTTTGTAGATCCGGTTCTCCACATCCTTAGCTCCACGTAGACGTCCTCTCGCTGTCCATCTCGAATCTCGAATCCCAGACTCAAGCATCGGCTTCATCGGATAAATGGGCGGGCAAGGTCGTCGGCTTCGTGCCGAAGATGATCTACGTCGAGGTTACACAAGATCAAGCTCCAACTTCACCAAGTTGTGAAACTTATGAAGTAAACACCCTATATTACTTGGCAAGAGGTAGAGGATGAAGAAATAGGAGGTGGGTTCACTTTAGAATTGGATTTCTCTCACTTTTGCTCAAGTTGCCATTGATAGACTTAAGCTTTTCTTGAAGAAGAAGATGATGATGAAGAATAAAGAATATGATGAGTGTTCTAAAATCAATAATAAAAAGAAAACTTATCATAATCTTAACCATAGTTAAGTGTAGAGAATGAACTAAGGTTAGTTCAAATGGTTAGGGTTAAGCATGAGACAAGAATGGTGACTAAGTCAAAGCTTCATGAAGCTTCAATAAGAAACAAAGAAAGCCGGCATTCTCATCTATATCTTTTCCAAATAAATAAATAAACAAATAAATAAATGAAAAAGCAAAACCCTAATCATCAACTTAATCATGGTTTAATTCTATACACTTAACCAAATGAGCAAGCATCATCAAACATGATACAAACATGTGCACAAAAGTATATCACATATACAACTTGCACATCAAGTGAGAAAATCCATTTAAAGTGAACTAATACTAGCTAATGCAAAGTAATATATCAAATATATAATTATACATTAAATCATTAAATCAACACTTGATTTAACGATCCGGTCATATCGCATATAACCGACTAGCATCCTATATATCGGCTTATCGAATCAATCCTTGATTCGATATCTAGGTTATATCGAATATAACCAATCGATACATCCATCGCGAGAATGAAATACGGTATCACATACACGCATTATTCTCGGTCCTGCACATATCTCATATGCGCTCCTATTTCGTTTCGCTTGAGCCAGGAAACCTCTGTGTAGGACTCTAAAGACTCGTCAATACGCCGGTAGCAGATGATGATCATATCAAGCACCTACAAGCCGCAAGCGGTCTGCTAAACGTAATGGCCATCCGGGTATTGAGCGATCAGAAGATCGACGAGCTAGCCCGCTCACACTCCTGTGAATCCAACCAGTAACACTTACCGTACAGTCCGGTCTGTTCGTCTGATATGTCGCATATCAAGTCTAGGGGTGGTAAACGTCAGACCCCAATAACCGATAAGTCATGCCGATGTGAGGCTCATAACGGGTCGAGAAACTACTGGTAACACTTACCAGCAAATCTCTGATCAGCCCTGGCCAGGGACTTCCCTGTTACGGCCAATCGAGCACAGCGCAACATCAACCCCCAATACCGGGAGAGACGAAACCCCTCCTATCGCTCATTGCCTCCATGTGACTCGGGACTGTACCCAAAGACCACCGTTTTGCATGCCCTCATGGACGTGGTAAGGTGGAGATCAAAGCACAGTGGGAATCACACAAGACTCTATGACGATCTCGGGTCCACAGACTAACCTGTACAAGTGTCACCTGAGAACCGCCATCTGACGTGAGGTATAATACCATCTGGGAGTTCTCGGCGAGTCCGTCCAGTGTACCCAGTCTCCACTGAGCACCTGTACACCATCTCTGATGTCAAACACCAATGGATATGGGATCATCCATCGCCCATCTCATGGGTCGACAAGCATATACGCTAGTCTACACTGGTATATCGATGCCCCGTCTCGATACACCCACGACTAGGGACCTTGAAGGATGTACTTATGGACTACCATGTCCCCACTAGTATGATCTGCATCATAGTCCAGGCAGTCAAGTACACATCCTAAGGGCTTTATCAACATGTAACTATAAGACAGTTTAAAGAGACAAGTGTACATGTTAAGATAAAGAGCAACCAGATAGCATACTATCATATCGAGCAAGAAAGTCATCTCTATATATGTCCAAGCATCCAATATAATATACATCATCTGTACAATACTGGCCTCTAGGGATACATACAACTAACAATCTCCCACTTGCACTAGGGCCAGCTGCTGTAGTATCGCATACCGAGCATCCCGAAGAGTCTCTCAAACTGTATCTAGGGAATGGCCTTCGTGAGTGGATCCGCCGTGTTGTTCTTCATGTCAACCCTCCTGACCTCGATCTCCCGGCGATCAACTATCTCCCGGATCAGGTGATACCGCCTCAGAATATGCCTGGATCGCTGATGGGACCTAGGTTCCTTGGCCAAAG
This sequence comes from Agapanthus africanus, assembly GCA_030015575.1. NCBI lineage: Eukaryota > Viridiplantae > Streptophyta > Magnoliopsida > Asparagales > Amaryllidaceae > Agapanthus > Agapanthus africanus. Next base: position 289,320,212 of record CM057349.1, read on the forward strand.
CCACCGCTCCATTGTTATCGCAATACAAAGGTATTGGATGCTCAATGGATGGAACCACACCAAGTTCAGTAATGAACTTTTTGATCCAGACAGCCTCTTTAGCGACATCGTTGGCAGCGATGTATTCAGCCTCCATCGTCGAGTCTGCCACGGTTTCCTGCTTGGAACTCTTCCAGCTAACCACCTGATTGATACGAAAAAGTGTGTTTGTAGTTTAACTGCAATCAATAACGGTGTCGCTCGTAGCTAGACCGAGATGAGTACGGGTCGTCCTCTGGGAAACGTGGAACCTTTTACTCTTACTTTAGATGTGTTGAAAAGAGAGGGGGAAGAATAAAGAATTTTGAAGAATGGTTTCTAGATCTACGTTAAACAAGAATGTAAAATATAGATCTAGATTATTTTAAAGATGTAGATAATATAATAAGAGGGCTTGTAGGGTTCGTTAAGATTTAGTAGTTATGGACGATTAATTAAAAGTTACCCTTTTTATCCATTAATAGATTTAGAACTAGAACGACGGTGATGCGTGTAGATTAGGGTTTCTGGAGGGAAAAGGAATCCCACTCGTAACCCTTATCTCGACACGGAACTCCGTTCATATCTAACCTTTACCAAAACAATCATTAATCTAATCTCTAATCGCGGTCGGAACTAGCAAGGAATTGCTAGCGCGCCCGATTAGGATGTTAATGATTATTTTGATAAAGTTCCTAAACTTTATAGGACTTAAAAAGGGTTTAATTGTTTTCATCGCCCATTAACCTACCCTAATCCTACGAACCCTAACAAGCGGAGAATTACTCGCGCATGTTGGGAAAAGAAGATGAAAAGAAAGAGAGGGAAAACATAATGTAAATGCAAAGACAATTAAAATAACTACCTTTATTAATCAACTTGAACAATCTACACTTTGATTCCTTAGAAAATGATTACAAAGACTAGTTTGCTTCTCGATCTCTTCCAAGGAGGTAGTCGAACAGTCGATGATCAGCCTGGATGCGTGAGCCGTCTTGGACTTCGTGATCTCTTCGGCTTGATACCTTTTCCAAGAGGCTCTCGGTGCCTTTTTATAGTGAAAACCCAGAATCTTATTGTTGAAAACTTGGTAAAATTCAGCAAAGAATAATGCCCCAAAATCTTGCACTCTAACCTCCTCAAATTGCGGCGGATCCGCGGCCCCAGGGTGGGTTTGGCCGCGGATCCGCGCTCAAGGGTAGGGATCATTTGATTCTTTTTCTTGGGCTTTCATCTGGTGACATGTGGCAATCCTAGGCATCTTCAGAATTTGAAAATCTTTTCTCTGTTGCTTCCAGACTTGGTCTCCAAGTTTGCTTCTTAATTTGGCAAGATTTCTTCAACAAATTGATTTGTTTGTTAAATCCTTCATAACAACTTGGAAATATTCTGCACAACAACTCAAATAAGATTTTAGTAGACTTTGTTCTACTAGGATTAGATCAATAATATTATTCGCATACATTTTCCTACCAAATGATAATTAAAATATATTAACACATGGAAAATAATGTTTTTACACATAAACCCTCATATGTATAACATATTATAATATAGTCCTTTTTTAATATGAAAATGGTAGGAAAAATGTAATACAAGTGTGCAGTTTTATCAACTGAACAAATACCCCCAAACTTATCTTTGATCGTCCCGAGCAAACTAGTTTATTTAAGAGGAGAAAAAGAAAGGAGAAAACTAAGCACACTTTCGTAGGCAGACACGATTGCACTGAGCACGTGCAACAAGCCGTTAAACCTCTAGGTGTCCCTAGTAGGAGGAGTGTTGTCTCCTGAGGGTTTTCAGCGGATTACACCCACAAAATCCTATAACAAAAGAGAGATGGTGAAATTTACATATAAAGATAAGAACCATAAAAGAAATACTTTGAAAAGAAGAGTTTCCAACTATGCCAGCTTTTCTGTTGTCATGAGCCCTATCTTAATAGTCATGAAAAAATGTTAGAAATCACATTACCCCTCAATAAAACATCGTCTTTATTCTTTATTCCTACCTTTGTTCCAAACATTGATCATATAACCCCACGTGTGTGAAAATAACATCCCTACACTCGGAGAATTCAATTCAAGCTATCATACTCTTGTCCATCTACCTCAGTAAATTTTATGAATACTTAGGTTTGCTCACACCTTTTCATGCGACCGTTAATACTTCTTGAGGTACTAACCGACCGATTACTTATGTGCTTGCAGACTCGGTGATAATATTTTCCTCGTCTTGCACCACCTAAGGCTTAGCAGTGACTCCCAGACCAGTTGGCCTTAGGGCACTAGGTGAAGAGGCACCCTCGCTATATTTTTTTTTATTGCTGCCTTGGCGATACAAAACCAGTGTTCATTTTTTTTCTTTTCACCATTTTTATACTTCCTTCATACTTTGGCTTTTAGACAAGAGCATTTCAAGGTATCCTCTACTATCCCGAGTTTCAAGACGTGTGTAGGTGCATATTGTAGGGTATCAACATTCAAATGTTTGGCTTCTAGAATAGAAACTATTTTTCAGACTTATTTTTATCCTCAGATTAGTGACTTCCTTCATCTTATTAACCCTTGGGACAACAGCTCATAACTACTTATTACTAGTTCGTATAAGAAAACTTCTAATTTTCTTGGTTTTCTTAAACTATTCCTATCTTTTGGATGTAATGTTTCACTTTCTACTCTTTTGTTAAAAGAAAATTTTTGAAATTTTTTTTTTAATACTTTTTTGAAAATATTGTGCTTATGCAAAATATGATGCAAATTGATGTGTAAATAAGCACAAACCTCCCCCAAACCTGTTTACAGCAGTGTCCTCACTGATGTCATCCGTTAAGCTCAAAAACCTGTAGACTTGGGAGGAAATTATTAATGGGGGAAAGAATATATGAAAGTGAAAGTCCTCCCCCAAACTTATTTTTGGCTCACAAATTTGAGGACAAAAGTTATGTTCAAGAGCCAAAAATATACCCCCCCTCAAACATGAGTTAGACAATACGAAGCATTTTAAGAGGGGGTGAGTCATTTGGTCAAAGTAAGGCTTTACAAAGACCAAAAGTTAACACCAACCATTCAAAGATTTTATCGGTATATCGTATAGGTTGGTGGAAGAATGTGTTGTATCGACTCAAGAAAAAGTGGGGAAGGCATAAGAGGTGGTCTGGAAAGGGTTTGAAATTAGAGAAAAGAAAGAATGAGGATGAATGTGAATGATTAGAAAGAAGGAATGGTGACGGTTCAACCTCTAGAGGTGGAGATTGATCAATCACAAAATCCGTATTGTTTAAAAATTCAAGTTCGTCAGCAAAAAGTTCTTCAAAACTTTTATCAATGGTGTGATTGAACATTTTGCTGTCAAAGAGTTTTGTGCCAGAATTTATTCTACTTGATTCATAAAAAATCACTGAGGTAGAGGACTCGAAAAACTCATCTACCTCTTTTTCAAAAATATCCAAATCAAGTTGAATTTCCGGTATTACTGAACTTGAATTAACGGATTGTGATTTATCAAAACTCACTGAAACTATAGGAACAGAAGAAGAACCGGAGAAAGTAGAAGGTGAAATGGGTAAACAAATTGGTATGTCGAGTGTTGCTGAACCAGATGTGGAAGATGGAGGTTGTATTTCGGTCTGATCTTCGGGTATACCATTATCATCAACTTCAAGACATATTTGGGATTCGGGAAGAATTAAAGGCTCAAGATGATGACCATAAGGAAGTGAAAGGATTTGATGAATTGGTGGGCCAAAATCATCCAAAATTTCGGGTTCATCAATCAAAATATCCCCAACGTCAATCACCTCATTCAAGTGAAGGTTAAAATTCTCAAACTCCTCATCAAAAGTATGGTTTTCAATCAGTTTTGGTTCAAGAGTGGAGGTGTAGAGATCACAAGGGTTGGGTATGGTTTCACTTGAAAGGGACCCTTCACAGTTGGGTAAATCAAACACTACAAAGTCACACAACTTATCAGTCATTATATTTGGTGTACTTGATGAATCTATGAAACTGGAGTTGTGGATTTCAGTTTGGAGGTACAGTTCTGTCTTACTACCCAAATCCTTCATAATTTGGTTCGACATTTCCATAAATTTTTCTAATGTCTGCTCCAGACTAGTCTTGGGCTGATAAGGGGTTTCAGTATAAGATTGAAATTCCTATGGATAATTAAAACTCCCAAATGACTGATTAGAAGAACTGTCTAGAGTAGGTGGAAAAGTCGGATTGGATTGATAGGAATAGAATGGTTGCGGAACTTGGGTAGGAGTAGGATCAATATTATGATAAGAAGAATATTGATATGGGTTGGTTGGTTGGCTATTTTCAACAGACATCTTATATGCCACAAACCGCATATCAAACTCTTCTCCGGACAGTGGTGGTGATGGTTGATATTGGTCCGGGTTGAAACTTTGGCCTCTAGACCTAGCTATGTGCTCAGCAATGAACATTCGTCTAGGGGCTTCCTCACTCTGGGTATGAACTGAAACAGGTGTAGGATTAGGATATGGTTGATAAGACCTAGACTGAGGTGGCCAACTGTTTCTTCCCGCTTGTTCCATGTGATCTCTTAAGGACATGGAAGAGCCGAACGGTATACCGAAGGGATTTCAAAAACAAGAGATATCTGGTTGTGGACAGCAGAGCTCGGCAAGTGTTCTTCTGTTTAGGTCACCCATTATAAGAAGAGAAGAAGGGGGAAGGGGTAAAAAGGAGAGAAAGTAATTGGTTTGTTTTGAAAAATGACGGATTTAGACAAATCACAAAAAATGGACAACCCTAGAACTATGGTTACCTAGGTCCAGTCTCTAGACCGCTCCTAGACTTCCAAAGGACAAGCCGCAGGATAAATCCTCTACCGCCTCCGTACTACCCTTGTAGCCAGGTAAGTGCCAGGTAAGTGGGAAGGAACCACGTCGTGGGCCTAATTAAAAACCACTAGCCTTTGTCACACTTACCTAGGCACTACAAAAGTAATGCGGATAAACAATACATTACCCACGACCTTCCTCTGTCCTTATTGAGCGCGACAGTCCTTAGAGTCTGGTCTAGATATTTTTTAAATTAATGAAGGGTTGATCTATATGCTTGGTTTGTGATTTGTGGGGCTTAGGAAGGGTGATGAAATCCCCACCTAATCTTGATTTGGTCCTTGCCCCTTAAAGATCCGTATTAAAATATGCAAAAACAAACTGAAAAACAAAACTTTGCAAAAAGATTTTTGAGCGGCGATATTTTGCAAAGAATCCTGCAGAAAATCGATTTTATTGGATTTTAGAGGAGAGAGAAGCGAGTTAGAATCTTACCAGAGAAGTGTGAACCCTAGATCTCCTGTTTCCTCAATTCCGTGACTCTAGATTTCCTCGCAAAAATTCACGCAATAATCGTTAAATATACAATTTGCAGTTTTGTTTTAATAATGATATGACTCGTCGGAGAATTCAACACAAATAGTAAAAATAAAAAATTACGCACGTTTCCCCGGCAACGGCGCCATTTGATTGATACGAAAAAGTGTATGTTTGTAGTTTAACCGCAATCAATAACGGTGTCGCTCGTAGCTAGACCGAGATGAGTACGGGTCGTCCTCTGGGAAACGTGGAACCTTTTACTCTTACTTTAGATGTGTTGAAAAAGAGAGGGGGAAGAATAAAGAATTTTGAAGAATGGTTTCTAGATCTACGTTAAACAAGAATGTAAAATATAGATCTAGATTATTTTAAAGATGTAGATAATATAATAAGAGGGCTTGTAGGGTTCGTTAGGATTTAGTAGTTATGGACGATTAATTAAAAGTTACCATTTTTATCCATTAATAGATTTAGAACTAGAACGACGGTGATGCGTGTAGATTAGGGTTTCTGGAGGGAAAAGGAATCCCACTCGTAACCCTTATCTCGACACGGAACTCCGTTCATATCTAGCCTTTACCAAAACAATCATTAATCTAATCTCTAATCGCGGTCGGAACTAGCAAGGAATTGCTAGCGCGCCCGATTAGGATGTTAATGATTATTTTGATAAAGTTCCTAAACTTTATAGGACTTAAAAAGGGTTTAATTGTTTTCATCGCCCATTAACCTACCCTAATCCTACGAACCCTAACAAGCGGAGAATTACTCGCGCATGTTGGGAAAAGAAGATTAAAAGAAAGAGAGGGAAAACATAATGTAAATGCAAAAACAATTAAAATAACTACCTTTATTAATCAACTTGAACAATCTACACTTTGATTCCTTAGAAAATGATTACAAAGACTAGTTTGCTTCTCGATCTCTTCCAAGGAGGTAGTCGAACAGTCGATGATCAGCCTGGATGCGTGAGCCGTCTTGGACTTCGTGATCTCTTCGGCTTGATACCTTTTCCAAGAGGCTCTCGGTGCCTTTTTATAGTGAAAACCCAGAATCTTATTGTTGAAAACTTGGTAAAATTCAGCAAAGAATAATGCCCCAAAATCTTGCACTCTAACCTCCTCAAATTGCGGCGGATCCGCGGCCCCAGGGTGGGTTTGGCCGCGGATCCGCGCTCAAGGGTAGGGATCATTTGATTCTTTTTCTTGGGCTTTCATCTGGTAACATGTGGCAATCCTAGGCATCTTCAGAATCTGAAAATCTTTTCTCTGTTGCTTCCAGACTTGGTCTCCAAGTTTGCTTCTTAATTTGGAAAGATTTCTTCAACAAATTGATTTGTTTGTTAAATCCTTCATAACAACTTGGAAATATTCTGCACAACAACTCAAATAAGATTTTAGTAGACTTTGTTCTACTTGGATTAGATCAATAATATTATTTGCATACATTTTCCTACCAAATGATAATTAAAATATATTAACACATAGAAAATAATGTTTTTACACATAAACCCTCATATGTATAACATATTATAATATAGTCCTTTTTTAATATGAAAATGGTAGGAAAAATGTAATACAAGTGTGCAGTTTTATCAACTGAACACCACCCCTCCGTAAAGGGTAAAGACAAAGCCCGACTGCGACTTAGAGTCGTCCTTATCACTCTGGAAGCTCGAATCGGTAAAGGACACCACTTGGAGTTCTCCGTTACCATACACCAAAAGCATCTCTTTAGTCCTTCGTAAGTACTTGAGAATGCTCTTCACACCTGTCCAGTGACTCTCTCCAGGATCAGCTTGATACCTGCTCACTACACTTAGTGAGTATGCTACATCGGGTCTGGTACATAGCATCGCGTACATGATAGAGCCTACAGCCGAAGCATAGGGTATCCCTTGCATGCGAGCTCTCTCCAAATCAGTCTTGGGAGACATCTCTTTGGAGAGAGTGACTCCAGAGATCGTGGGCAAGTTCCCACGCTTGGATTCTTCCATACTAAACCTCTTTAGTATGGTGTCAATGTACCTGGATTGGGACAATCCCAATATCCGTTTGGATCTATCTCTATAGATCCTAATTCCCAATATGCAGGAGGCATCACCAAGATCTTTCATCGAGAATCTTTGTGATAAGAAGAGCTTGACCGATTGCAGCATAGGAATATCATTTCCTATCAAGAGTATGTCGTCCACGTACAATACGAGGAAGACAACCTTACTCTCTGCTACCTTCTTGTAGATATAAGGTTCATCTGGGTTTTTGACAAAATCAAACTCTTTGATAACGATGTCAAAGCAGATGTTCCAACTCCGCGATGCTTGCTTTAATCCATAAATGGATTTAAGCAGCTTGCACACATTCCCGCTGCTCCCACTGTCTACGAAGCCCTCTGGCTGAGTCATGTACACGCACTCTTCTAAATCACCATTTAGAAAGGCGGTCTTAACATCCATTTGCCAGATTTCGTAATCATGATATGCAGCGATGGCAAGCATGATCCGGATGGATTTAAGCATAGCCACTGGAGAAAAGGTTTCGTCATAGTCCACACCTGGTCTTTGACGAAAACCCTTTGCAACAAGTCTAGCTTTGAAAGTCTCTACTTTCCCATCTACACCAAGTTTCTTCTTGAAGATCCATTTGCTCCCGATGGGTTTTACCCCTTCAGGAGCAACATCCAAAGTCCATACTTTGTTGGTGTACATGGATTCCATCTCGGACCGCATAGCATCCAGCCATTTCACTGAGTCCCTACTCGTGATGGCCTGCTCGAAGCTAGTTGGGTCATCATCCTTCATGATGCAATCTTCACTTCCACCGTCAATAAGAAAACCGTAGTATCTCTCAGGTGGACGAGAAACCCTATTAGATCGGCGGAGAGGCTGGGGTTCATCGGGTACTACTGAATCCTCTGGTTCTACTAAATCATTAGTTGTAGTTTGTGGTGCTGGAACCTCTTCCAGCTCTACCTCTTTGCCACTAATTTCTTTTGCGAGAAATTCCCTTTCCAAAAAGGTGGCATGTTGAGCAACAAACAGTCTTTGTTCCTCGGCTTGGTAGAAAAAATATCCTTGAGAATTCTTTGGATATCCCACAAACTTGCAAAGAACTGATCGTGCCTCGAGTTTGTTCGGATTTTGCTTTTTGACAAAGGCCGGACAACCCCATATCTTAATTCGTTTAAAATATGGTCTCTTCCCACTCCATATCTCATATGGTGTGGTAGGTACAGATTTAGACGGAACCAGATTCAATAGGTATATGGCTGTCTCAAGTGCATACCCCCAAAAAGAAATAGGTAACTCAGCATTGCTCATCATTGAGCGCACCATATCTAATAGGGTGCGATTCCTTCGTTCTGATACACCGTTATGCTGTGGTGTATAAGGAGGAGTAAGCTGAGAGAGAATCCCATTCTCTTTTAGATAATCCAGGAATTCAATGCTTAAGTATTCACCTCCTCGATCAGATCGAAGAATCTTAATACTTTTGCCCGTTTGGTTCTCTACCTCATGCTTATATTCTTTGAATTTCTCAAAAGCTTCAGACTTGTGTTTCAACAGGAACACATGCCCGTATCTAGAGAGATCGTCAGTGAATGTAATGAAGTAGGAAGAACCATTTCTGGCATGTGTAGACATAGGACCGCATACATCACTATGTATTAGTCCCAAGAGTTCAGTAACTCTTTCTCCGTGTCCCGTAAACGGAGTTTTGGTCATCTTTCCTTTGAGACATGAATGGCAAGTGTCATAAGATGATAATTCGAATGAATTCAAATATCCATTCTTGTGTAACTTAGCTAGTCGTGTCTCATTGATATGACCAAGTCTACAGTGCCACAAGAAGGATTCGTTCATTTCTGAGCTTTTCCTCTTATGTGTGTTTTGTATATTGAGGACTGTATTTTGATTGAGAATGAATATGCCATTATGTAACGAGCCTGATGCAATCAACTTTTGATCTAGGAATATGTTCATAACATTATCCTTTACTATAAAATTATATCCTTCTTTACTTAATAAAGAGACTGATATAATGTTGCACATCATGTTCGGTATATAATAGCACTCATTCAGAACTAGTGTATCACCATTTGGTAATACCAGGTGATATATGCCAACAGCTTTGGCTGCAACATTTGCCCCATTCCCTACTTGAACGGAATGATCACCTTTACCCAGTTCTCTACCTTTCCGTAGCCCATGTAACTGTTTACATATGTGGGATCCTGATCCGGTATCTAATACCCAGGACGTAGGGTGAACTGAAAAACAGTTCTCAATAACTAACACACCCAAAGAAGATGCATCAACATGCATGTTCTTTTGGGCGGCTTGAGAATCTAGATATTCTCCTATTCCCTGTTCAGTCTTATAACTCTTATAAGAAAGAACGGGTCCAACGTTCCCCTGCACAGTATAACATGCGGGTTCGGTCAATACATCCATATTATTATCTTTATTAGGGCATGATATGGTCGCTACCTGGAGAGAGAGAGAAGAAAACACTTTAGCGTAAGCTCGTGCAAGATCAGATTGGTTATTATCTTATCTAATCAAGATGGCTCCCACTGGTTTTTATCAAATCTTCCTTCAAACCCTAAAAGGAAAGACTAGCCGGGATTAATTACACACTACAAGTTCGCCAATCTTTCAGCCAGGTCAGTGTCGGTACTTTGAGGGAGGTCCCCCGTGCTTTCGCACGAACCTAATTAATGTAAACCTCGTTTTCCCAGAGGCGTAACCCCGTTGACACCTTTCTAGACACCTACTTGATCGGCTAATTGTAATGTGTAAAACACTCCCAGGAGTAACTCTTACTCGCAGTGGGTATCGGGATCCAACTATCTCATAGAAGGTATGCAATCTCATTGCAAATTTCAACACTTGAAATTCCCAATAATGCTTTTGCCCCTAGCGATCTATGATCTTGACTAAGTCAACAAACCATAAATCGCTAGTCAAGTTCAACCCGTGCATTTCTCGATTGAATTAAACCCACCCGTACGACCCTTGACTGAGTCAACAAGGCCGTGCGAATGCCCTAATCCAATCATATCTCATGTTGTAACAGATAAACATTATTTAGCTACCGTACACTATGCCTTGACTAAGTCAACAAACATAGTACGAATACTAAATAATATCTATCTGAAATGACAGAGGGCTACGCAGGTTTTTCAGAAAAACCATGAGCGTAAAGAACTTGATATCGTTGTAGAATCAAGTGAAGTTTTGAAATGGAGTGATTTTGAGGCTTTTCTAGTTTTGCTGAAGGGGTCACTCCCGGTGAAGGGATCGTCGGCCCTTTCCTCGTCGAATGAGGTGCGGGATATATCATATATATCACTGTGCAAAGCTGAAACTATAGAAGCAATCAAAAATCAAACCGAGTGTGTAGCATCAGCCAGTTATTGCTAAAGGAGTCACTCCCGGTGAAGGGATCTCGGTCCTTTCCTCATCGAATAAGGTGCAGGTATCATATATACCGCTATGCAAAGCAAGAACTGTAGCTACCTGTTTTTGTTTAAAATTTGATTCTACAACATCTTAGGTTTCTTTTCTTTCATTAATCACATTAATGAAGTCCCATCATTTAAATACCTAAACATCACAGATAAATACGACGTACACTTATGCCATCCGCATTCGCCTCGATGTACCCTCGTGCACCGTTAGGCTAGGTAACTAACGACAGAGCAGGGCAGGGCTAGTGCGGGTGCAAAACATAAGTAACGTCTATATAATATATCATATATACTATATAAAGTATCTATCACAGAACATCACAGGATCACATCACAGATATCGCAGCAGAAGAAACATATGAAACATTGGATATACTAGGACGTCCGTGTTTTCAATACGAGCCAGTATGAAACACGGATTCCACGGTCGTGATGAACAGCCAAACCCACACCCCTAGACCCCTACGAGAGCGGCAAACAACCCTACCAATTCTAGGGTTAGGAGACCCGGACTCGACTCCTCGAGATGGTCTCCCACTGGACCATAGAACCCGGTTACTTGTGCTCCCCTCCTTGGTTCTATCCTAATGCGGAAAAGTAAATAATATACAAAAGGTGACAACTTCCGCAACCTGGAAGTGCCCCAAATAAAAGAATATTACATACAAGTTTTTACATGAATGAAAATGAAAAAACACTCATCTCACATAAAACCCCCCGGCTATTCAACCACGACAATCCAATATAACATATCGAGCAACACATAACATCACATGTCATCAACGTAAGTAAATATGTGCATCCCAATTGTCGTTGACATATAGCAACGAAACCGGCGATATCACATATTACACTTACGGTCACAGAAAAGAAAGTGTAAAACTACAACAGTTGGAATCCGCAACCTCTTTAGACATCACATGCCTAATCAAATGAAATACTTAGACATCACATGCCTAACAATTATAAACCCCGCATTTTAGTCCCATTATCGAAAACTCTTTTCAATATCAAGTGAGACTAAACCGCTAGATTTATAACATTCATCCAGTTATCTCATAACTGTTTGTGAATTCCAATTATTGTATCCCATTCCGGACAAATAGAAAATATTAAACTTTCCGATCGAACATTCGAACACCGAAGTTTTCCCGAGACCGATCAACACATGAAATAAGTTCAAAGACATTCACTTCATGCCTCAGTACCAACGGTCCAGCCGTAGAAGGGTCAAGCCAACGCCTCACATGTGGCACGCCGTACTGCCCCAAACCCGAAGGTTCAAAGGGCAGTTCAAGACGGTCACATAATCGAGTTAAGGTTTGTTGTCTTCTAGAGGGACCATCGCGTTACTTGCACTACTCAGAACGTCCTTAGACCACAGAAAAATCCAACACTTGGAAATTTTCCGGCAGGGGAAAAGTTGGGTATTTATATCCGGTCGAACTTTTTAACATATTCTAAAATATCCGGAAAGCCACATAGACAAGGTTTGAAAATCCGATCGAATCATCGATTCCCAATACAACCCCAGAACACTCAACTCTTGAGTCAAATTAAAAATTCCCAGAAAATTCAGCATAATAAAATAGGAATTACAGTGCAAAAATGGACAGATGATGTCATCAGATGGCCGCGGTACCGCCGCAGAAGGCAGGCTTCTGCCGCGGTTCCGCCGCGCCCTTAGCAGATCATGGGATAAATTTTGCATCGTAATTCTTAGAATTCCCTGCTGAATTTTTTAAGCATTTTTAAAATGGAAAAATCCCAGATTTTAGAAAAAGTCCAGAGAGCATATCGGGAATTAGGGTTTCGGTTCGATCGGGTTTCAAACGTCGTCTAGACTTCGCCTAAGGCTCTAGCTAGGCTCTGATACCACTGTAGGGTTCCTAGGCACTCTCAAGAGGTCTCACAAGGCATCAACCATGCCAATTTCAAATTTTACGGGTGCCGAGAAACCCTAATACGGATCGTTGACTAGAAGTTTAGGCGAAAAACGAAACTAGTTAACTACTTAACTAAAAGAAAGAGGCTACAACCTTTGTAGATCCAGTTCTCCACTTCCTAAGCTCCACGTAGACGTCCTCTCGCTGTCCGTCTCGAATCCCGGACTTAAGCATCGGCTTCATCGGATAAATGGGCAGGCAAGATCGTCAGCTTCGTGCCGAAGATGATCTACGTCGAGGTTACACAAGATCAAGCTCCAACTTCACCAAGTTGTGAAACTTGTGAAGTAAACACCCTATACTACTTGGCAAGAGGTAGAGGATGAAGAAATAGGAGGTGGGTTCACTTTAGAATTGGATTTCTCTCACTTTTGCTCAAGTTGCCATTGATAGACTTAAGCTTTTCTTGAAGAAGAAGATGATGATGAAGAAGAAAGAATATGATGAGTGTTCTAAAATCAATAAGAAAAAGAAAACTTATCATAATCTTAACCATAGTTAAGTGTAGAGAATGAACTAGGGTTAGTTCAAATGGTTAGGGTTAAGCATGAGACAAGAATGGTGACTAAGTCAAAGCTTCATGAAGCTTCAATAAGAAACAAAGAAAGCCACCATTCTCATCTATATCTTTTCCAAATAAATAAATAAACAAATAAATAAATGAAAAAGCAAAACACTAATCATCAACTTAACCATGGTTTAATTCTATACACTTAACCAAATGAGCAAGCATCATCAAACATGATACAAACATGTACACAAAAGTATATCACATATACAACTTGCACATCAAGTGAGAAAATCCATTTAAAGTGAACTAATACTAGCTAATGAAAAGTAATATATCAAATATATAATTATACATTAAATCATTAAATCAACACTTGATTTAACGATACGGTCATATCGCATATAACCGACTAGTATCCTATGTATCGGCTTATCGAATCAATCCTTGATTCGATATCTAGGTTATATCGAATATAACCAATCGATACATCCATCGCGAGAATAAAATATGGTATCACATACATGCATTATTCTCGGTCCTGCACATATCTCATATGCGCTCCTATTTCGTTTCTCTTGAGCCAGGAAACCTCTGTGTAGGACTCTAAAGACTCGTCAATACGCCGGTAGCAGATGATGACACTACTACAAATAAGGGTTTCCCCTACGGATTTATCGGTAGGGGCAACCCACTGCCCCTACGGATATATACGTAGGGGCGAAAAAAGACCCCGTAGGTGCAAAGGCCGCAGGTGCAAGTTGAGGCCCTGAACGTGCCCCTACGGACAAATTTAAGCCCCTACGGATATATCAGTAGGTGTTATAGCCCCTACGGAGTACCCCGTAGGGGTAATAAAATCATATATGTAATTTTTTTTTTTGAATATATTGTATATACCTACGGATATACCCGTAGGTCCCTTTTATATCCCTACGGATATATCCGTAGGGGATATAAAGTAGTTCCTACGGTTAAGTCCGTAGGGGCTTATCCCAACACCCTGGACCGATATCAGGTGGGAAAATATCAGGAAACCTGATATTTTCCCCTACGGATAAATTCATAGGGGATAAATACTGGCCCCTACGGACATATCCGTAGGGACAACCCCAACACCCTGCACTGATATCAGGTGGGAAAATATCAGGTTTCCTGATAGTTTGCCCCTACGGATATACCCGTAGGGTTAGGGTATGTACCTGCGGCTTAATCCGTAGGTACATATTGTCTGTATTTTTTTTTAAAAAATGGGCTGCCAGATTTTTTGCCGCCCTGTGCACAATACTATATACATCTATCAAATCATATATTGCAGTATTCATAATCACATCTCACGCATATATATAATATACAAAAGAAACCCAAAAACTGAATATGATATAAATACAAACCAATATCAATATCGTTTCAAAATGTAGTACAATATGATATAAATAAATACATGTTTCAAAAAATAAGAACCAAAAAGCTACCCTAGTTCGGTCCAGCTCCACCTCCGAATAACGTTCGAATAACGCGCGCCTGCTCCTCGGTAAATACACTCTCCAATGCTACATATAAGGGAGTCTGAGCGGCATGTGGAGCTGGCGATGTGGTCTGCGCAGCCGCCGTCGAGGTAGTCGCTTGCGGAGCCGCGGCTGCGGGAGTCTGAGTGGGCGGTGGAGCTACAGGAGCTGTCTGCGGAACCGCAGCCGATGTAGTGGCTTGCGGAGCCGCAGCCGAAGGAGATGCATGTGGAGGCTCGGCCGATCTACCCTGTCGCGTCTGGACATAACGTGTGTAAGAAGCGTGTAAGAACTGTGTATTATTCGAATTCGTTTCATTATTAAGTTATTTCGAAACCCTGTTTGGATATCTAGTTTGGAAAAGCGTTGTTTATTTTAATTACATATGTATGTATGATTAATCAGACTTAAGTCTAAAACCAAATAAGCTCAACCTACGTACTAATTATGGATATGTTGATATGTATATAATATGAAATGATATTTTACTATAAAGTAGTATACATACCAGCATCTCCTTCAACTCCTGAACGGTGGCCCTCAAGCTATCCAGTTCCTGATGGACATGCCGGCCACTGGAGACGGAGGAAGTAACCGCCGGGGTGGAGTCCAACCTCATATGGGCCCTGCTAGGGCCCAATCCCCGGCCTCTCTCCCAACCTCCGTGGTGCCCTCCGTGTGCGGCGTCCAGAACTGGGGTCAGCAGCCTCGGATCGTTCTGTCCGGTAAAATCGATCCCCGAGGCCTGGGCCTGCTCAACCACCCGCTCCTACACCCACATTAAGCAGTAAAGTATAAGTATAAAATTTAAACTTGAACCTTCCAAAACTAAAATTTCAAATTTGGGTAGAAAAAATATTAACACTTACGCAGTACTCCTGGGTAGCGACGTCGGGACATCGAAGCTCGCCCATGGCGGGATCTGTCGAGGTGCCGTGGACGGCAAGATATGCGGACAGCACGCTCGGTGTACCACCTGACGCCACGGTCCGAGATGTCTGCAATATTAGAAAGTAACTCTTAATATTAGAAATATTAGAGAATAACTCTTAATATTGCAGAATATTAGAGAATAACTCTTAATTTACCGATAACTCCATGGCTCGAGTAATGTTCCTCGAGCCACCTGTGTAAGTGGGGCGACCCCTCTTCGCCGACTTCCTGTTCTCCGTATTCTGAGCGGCCTGTTTCTGCACAACGCATTAACATTTAGTTTTCTAATTAAGAAACACAAAGAAATAAATTATATCATAAATAATGAATTAAATTTAAAATACATACTTGTTTGCGTTCGGAGTCGAAATAAGCGCACAATAGAGGCCATGTCTCTACGTCGACTCTCGCAAACGCCGGAGTAGATAGGAGGGCCGCTCTCTCTGCCTCGGGGGTCGCTATCCACAGGGAGTAGCAGTCGGCCTTCAGCTCATTCCTGTTGTGTCGGACCTTGGCCTGCATGTTCTTCATCAGGCCATTGTACAGAGCATGAAGGTCGAGCACCCTCCCCGAGTGATCAGGGTCGGCTACAGGCTGAAAATCGTAATCCAACTGAAAATACAAAAAAAAAAATTGTTATTAGATTGCAAGTGTTAATAATAAATATATTGGATAGATCAAATGAAAATATATATTAATACATCCCCGAGCCTGTTCAAAGAAGAGGGCGAATGAGCGCTGGTGCTGCTCGCCCCACTCAACGTGAAGTGGATAGTTCTTCACGATCCGGCTCTCGTCCCCCAAATACCGGCCGAACCTCTCGGCATGAGGACCGGTATAGCGATAGTCAAGGGTAAAAAATAGGGGGAATGCTGCCTCCCCCCTAGCTCTATTAGGCCTCAGCCTATGGGACTGATTCGGGCCTCGAGTCCCCCTCTGGGGATGGAGAGGCCCTGCGTCTGCATGAAATATCAAGACAATCAATAATAAGACAAAGTTGTATTAAGAAATCAAGGTTAAACAAAAATTCAAGTGTGATATATACCTCCGGTGAATAACGCACGAGCCTGGGCCCGAGCAGCAGCACGAGCGGGACGATAGTTCCTCCGGTGTGGAACAACCGGGGTCCCGGACCCGGACGCATCCCCTCCAACTATAAAATAAACATCGACGCTAAATCTCCATGAAGTTCATATTTATTCTATAGAGCATATGTAAAATAAATAAATATTTTAAATTTATTCATACTAACCTGCAGACGATGCGGAGGGTACGGAAGCGGCAGGAGTGGCCCCTGTGGAAGGTGTGGATGCACCACCTATAATTAGACAATTAAAAATAGATTTTATAAGTAATTGCAAAAAGAATGTGTAGATCAATAATATAACGTTCTAAATCAATATGCATGAACTATAGGACATACAAACATACCCGCAGGTGCGGTGGTGTCACCACCTATAGCTAGACAGTAATAAAAATTGCTAAGTAAGAGCAAAAGGAATGTGTATATTTATGATATAGCATTCTAAATCAATATACATACACTATATGATATATAAACATACCTGGAGGAGCGTGGGTGGCCTCTGTCCCAGATGTGGACGCAGGACCAACAACTAGACAATTAAAAATAGATTTGATAAGTAATTGCAAAAAGAATGTGTAGATCAATAATATAACGTTCTAAATCAATATGCATGCACTATAGGACATATAAACATACCCGCAGGTGCGGTGGTGTCACCACCTACAGCTAGACAATAATAAAAATTGCTAAGTAAGAGCAAAAGGAATGTGTATATTTATGATATAGCATTCTAAATCAATATACATACACTATATGATATATAAACATACCTGGAGGAGCGGGGGTGGCCTTTGTCCCAGATGTGGACGCAGGACCAACAACTAGACAATCAAACATTGATAATATAAGTAATTTTGACATAAACAGGCATGAATATCTGTAATATTAAATTGAAAATGGATATGCGTGCAGTATACCTGGAGGTGTGGCAAAATCCACACGGAAGGAGGCATCCGAAGGGGTCTCCGATCTGGGTGCAAGACCGGCCCTCTGAAGCTCCCTACGGAGCTCTCCGGGCGGCAGAACCGCTCTGCCTCTGCCTCTGCCTCTGCCGCGGCTGGAGCTCCTGCCGCCCCTCGCTGCTCCCGACATCGTCATCCAATCTAGATAAACGGTTCGTGGACGCATTAGACAATCATTAAAAGTATTGACTATATATGATCTAGAGCGTAAAATGTGAAGTAATAATATAACATTACTGATAACCTTTTTCGTTTCGTGGGCGCATCATACATATCTACTTGGATTTCATCGTCGATGTCATTTCTAACCCACGTAACTTCATGATCGGTCGAAGACAACCCGTCCTTCGAAACAGACGGTCGGAGCACTTTAAGCCTTCTCTCTTCTTCGTCCTCATCGCTGTCCTCGTATTCTGGGACATCGTAGACATCTCTAGGTTTCCATCGGCATACAACACTCCACCCCGGATGCTTCAAACACTGTGAGTAGTATACTTGGAACGCTTGGTTCGGAAAGATAAACGGATCGTCTTGACCGTAAAATCGAAGTGTGTTCACACTGGTCAATCCATATTCATCTTTCCAAGTCCCAAGACTGCTTCTCCACCTGTCTGTATCGGTTCGCGGATCGTACCAAGTACAGTGGAATATATAAAAGGGTTCTGATCGTCCGGGATAGTGGATGCCGAGTATACAATTTAAGTACCCATAGTAAATCACACCGTCCGATCCTACCGTCGCAATACCACTATTCTGAGTGATTCTAGATGTTTCTATGTCCTTAACTTCGAATTTGTATCCAAGGACACCAAATCCTTTGTAATGTGCAACCTCCATACTAGGAAATTGAGCTAAACATCTTGAATCACTCTCAAATGATGCAGACAAGTTCGGATCGTGGATCTAACAAAACAAATTTTACGATAAATACATAACGATACAAGTTTAGATTAAAACTGATAGCAATAAAATGTAATTCGAATAACTTACATGCTCTGTGACCCAATCACAAAAATTATCCTGATGGTATTTTTCCAAACGCTCTTCGTTCCAATCAGGATGCCCCTCACGTACCTCTTTAAAATGAGTTCTGTTTTCGACAAATAATTGTGACATTAATATTATGTCATTTCATACACACACAAACACAGATATAACAATTAATCCAAAAGAACTTACTCTCTAATTTGTTCAAGACATTCGCAATTAAGCAAGATAAACCGGTATATCTTGTTGATAAACATAGTGTCTACCCTCTTATACTCGGCTTTACCATATGGCCCGTCTTGAATTCTTCGTGGTCGGTTAAGCCTTGTCTCAATGTTCTCGTCCAGATAGCGGGAACAAAATGTGGTTGCTTCATCAAGAAGATAACCTTGCATGATAGAACCCTTTGGTCGATTTTTATTGCGTATATACTTCTTAAGAATGTAAAGGTACCTAATGAGAATATGTTGAATAAATAAACACGGGCATACATGACAAAAATAAATTTATAAATTGCGCGAAACGAAAAATTACACGTACCTCTCGACGGGATACATCCATCGATATTGTACCGGTCCGGCTAACTTCGCCTCAGTTGCAAGATGAACCGTCAAGTGTATTATGATATCGAAGAATGACGGTGGGAAAATACGCTCAAACTTGCAAAGTATCAACGCAATAGAATTTTCTAGTTTATCCTGCGTCGCAACCTCCACCGTTTTAGCACACAACTCCCTGAAAAAACAACATAGGTCGTTGATTACTAGACCAACCGAGTCGGGGAGAGAAGTCCTGAGGGCTAATGGAAGAAGGTGCTCCACGATAACATGGTGGTCATGACTTTTCAGCCCATCGATCTTGCCCTTCACAATTTTTATTTTCTTGCTGAATGATCCTGAGAAACCTGTGGGGACTTTCAAATCATGCAACACCTGCAGGAATCTTTTCTTCTCCGGTTGTGACATATGATAAGCGGCATTGGGAAGTACAAACTTGCCCGGTTTACCCGCTACCGGTTTAGGGTGCAGTTCATTTCTTATTCCCTACTCTTGTAGATCCATCCGGGCATTCATGTTGTCTTTCGATTTCCCGTCTTTACACAGAAGCAAGTTAAGTATGTGCTCTGATACTCCCTTCTCTATATGCATGACGTCCAGACAATGACGCACTGAATTTGTAGACCAGTACGGAAGCTCGAAGAAAATACTTAACTTGTTCCAATATTGTGGTTTGACCTGTCTCGTCGGATCCATCCCGAAGGTCACGTTATTGTAACCATCCCATTTAGCAGTCACGTCCTCTCCGGACAATGGGGATGGAGGCCCAAGAAGCTCCTGATGACCATCAAAGTGAACCGTGTCTAACCTGTAGGGGTGGTCTGGAGGCAGAAAACGTCGATGGCCGCAATAACAAACCTTCCTGCTAAAATTCAAAAATTTTGATGTTGTGTGTTCATGGCAATGAGGACATGCTTTGTGACCATGTACGGACCAACCTGAAAGCATTCCATATGCAGGAAAGTCATTAATTGTCCACATTAAAGCCGCACGCAGTATGAAGGTTGTATTTGTGTTTGAATCATATGTCTCTACACCATCAATAAACAAAGTTTTCAGCTCCTCAATCAGAGGTCGGAGATAGACGTCGATATTGTTCCCCGGTGAGTTTGGTCCGTCGATAAGAAGAGGCATCATAAAGTATGATTGGTCCATAGCCAACCAAGGCGACAGATTATAAATTATCATTACAACGGGCCATGTACTGTGACTTCCAGCCATATAGTTGAATGGGCAGAAGCCATCGGCAGCCAGTCCGAGCCGGACATTGCGGGGATCGCTACTGAATATTGTGTGCCTCCTATCGAAATCCTTCCATGCCGGTGAATCTCTTGGATGTCTCATTTTTCTATTTTCGCTTGGAGGAGCACGATGATGCCAAATCATTGCCTCGGCTGTTTTCTTGCACCTGAATAGCCTCTGTAGCCTCTGTGTTATGGGAAAATATCGTGCTATCTTCACAGGTATATCAGGCTTCTTATCAGAATCTTTCGGCTTATACCTGGCCTCTCCGCATGTTGGACACTCTTTCATATCTGAATTCTCTTTCCGGTACAACACGCAATTTTTAGGACATGCTTGAATCTTCTCGCACTTTAGACCCAAATCAGACATCATTTTCTGGGCTTCGTACCAGCTTTCGGGCACATTATTTCCCGGAGGCATAGAATCTTTCAAGAACGAAAGAAGCATTGTGAATGACTTGTTGCTCCATCCATTTAGGCACTTAATTTGGAAAAGTTGGACGAACCATGAGAGGGTGGAATACTTCGCATTCTCATAAATTGGTTTCCTAGCATCATTCATGAAATTTTCATATTTATCCGCACGCGGTCCTTGACCGGAAGGAATGTCATCTTCGGTACGAATAGATTCACCTAGGGCAGCCTCTACCATATCCTCAATTTCTTCTGATGGAAATAAATTTCCGTATCCTGCCGTATTACCGAATTCTTCTTCTTCTCCTGCCGCATTATCGTGTTCTCCTTCTTCTACCGCAGTACTGCATTCTTCTCCTTCCCCGTGATATTTCCAAATTGAATAAAGTCTAGTAAACCCATGTTTTACAATATGAAGCTCTGCCAATTCTACCTTCTGCCAGTACTTATTGCCACATCTATCGCACGGACAGAGAATCTTCTCTATTATGATCTTATTATGTGCTCGTGCAAATTCAAGGAAAGTAGCAACCCCTGCGACAAACTTAGGTTGCATACGTTGTTTCCAATCCACATACATCCAGTCCTTAACTCTGACGTACTCATGGGCCATGTTAGACTGAATAACATAAATTGTAGGTTATGCTGACTATATTGAGAAATATAAGAACGGGATAGTTACTGACAAAGGAGAAAATCCATGTATATGCTTTGTGTGTGCGTTTGTCGTTGAAAAGAATAAATTATCGCACGTTATGTTGACCGATAGACGGGGACTAAGTGGCGCTTTTAATTAGTTTCATATATGGGTATCGATGGGAATATGAAGGTTTCATATTATCATATATTGGTTTTAACCCGAACATCTCGAGTCGCTCTCTGATTATGCGTTTGTATGTATGTGTTCCGGCTGTCGGGGGTAGGCTTCTATCCCATTAAGAATGTATAGAGCGAACGCCCATCACTTGTGCTTTCAACCGTTTCGAGTAAATTTCGGCAGCACCTCCCCGCTGTTCTCCGAGTACACTGTAATAGAATAGATAATCATTTCAAAGCTGTGAAACAACGTTGAAATGAACATCTAATCTATCTTTGTACACGGAGAACCAGCGGAAAGGTACCGACGAAATATCTCGAAACGGATGAAAACACAAGTGAATGAAGGCGTTTGCTTTATACATTCTTAACTTGTCCACACGGGACAAATCTATGGGTTACCATACGATTGAATTTTCTCGTCGCGCAGACTATACGACGGTTGTTAGTATCGAGCTATACTGTCCGATATTTAACAACCTTCGTATAGTTCTAGGTCACGACGAGCATCGCACGTATGTTAACCGATAGACGGGGACTAAGTGGTGCTTTAGTTTCATATACGGGTATCGATGGGAATATGAAGGTTTCATATCATCATCGAGTATCATATATTGGTTTTAACCCGAACATCTCGAGTCGCTCTCTGGTTATGCGTTTGTATGTATGTGTTCCGGCTGTCGGGGGTAGGCTTCTATCCCATTAAGAATGTATAGAGCGAACGCCCATCACTTGTGCTTTCAACCGTTTCGAGTAAATTTCGGCAGCACCTCCCCGCTGTTCTCCGAGTACACTGTAATAGAATAGATAATCATTTCAAAGCTGTGAAACAACGTTGAAATGAACATCTAATCTATCTTTGTACACGGAGAACCAGCGGAAAGGTACCGACGAAATATCTCGAAACGGATGAAAACACAAGTGAATGAAGGCGTTTGCTTTATACATTCTTAACTTGTCCACACGGGACAAATCTATAGGTTACCATACGATTGAATTTTCTCGTCGCGCAGACTATACGACGGTTGTTAGTATCGAGCTATACTGTCCGATATTTAACAACCTTCGTATAGTTCTAGGTCACGACGAGCATCGCACGTATGTTAACCGATAGACGGGGACTAAGTGGCGCTTTAGTTTCATATACGGGTATCGATGGGAATATGAAGGTTTCATATCATCATCGAGTATCATATATTGGTTTTAACCCGAACATCTCGAGTCGCTCTCTAATTATGGGTTTGTATGTATGTGTTCCGGCTGTCGGGGGTAGGATTCTATCCCATTAAGAAAAAATGGAGTGTATTTCGCTGTGAGAGACTCTTCAAAGAAATGGAGGAAGAAGCACTAAAGAAAAAAGAGAGAAAAATAAGAATATAAAGTTGAAACTAAACTTGAGCTATCCGCTGAAATCATAAAGCATAGGAAAGTTGATTGAGTCTTGATCTATTGCTCTTTCTTTGCATTATCTCGTATGTCCATTTATAGATTTTAATGCCACATGAGATGTAATCAGTCAGCTCCCTATGGTTGTATTAATGTCAGCTCTTACACAATATGGGTATCTGCCTAACGATTAAGACAACTATGGAATATGTTAATTTAAAATGTAAGGCTAGCTTTCTATGTATTCTGAGGGACTGCTTGCATAGAACATAGCTTGATCCTCTCAATTATTACACATAAATATGCTGACATGCCTCTCATAACCCTAACCCCAGCCCCACAGTAACCCTAACCCTAGCCCCAACCCTAACCCCAGCCCACCGTAACCCTACCCCAGCCCCACAGTAACCCTAACCCTAGCCCCAACCCTAACCCCAGCCCACCGTAACCCTACCCCAGCCCCACAGTAACCCTAACCCCAGCCCCACCGTAACCCTAACCCCAGCCCCACCACAGCAGCAGCCGAACCCCAACCCTAACCCTACCGCGACCCCGACCCCGACCCCGACCGCCACCGCGCCCCTGCCCAAACCCAACTCTCGCACGCGCAACCCAGACCCAGCCATGAATAATCCAAAAATGCTTTAATTTACCTCGAGATTTATACCTGAACGGGTGCGCTGGTTACTTGGAGTGACGACGGCGTCGAATTGGCGAAGAAACCGGTGGTGGCGACGACGGTGGTGACGAAACCGGCGGTGGCGACGAGGATGGCGACGAAATCGGCGGTGGCGACGACGGTGGCGACTCTGCCCAACGACGGTGGCGACGCGACGGTGGCGATTTATGGTTTTTCGCGCGCGTTTGAGGGAGAGAGAGAAAATGAGCGTAGGCTTTTCGATCTGGCTTTGTTTTAAATCGATATTTACTTACCCCTACGGATATATCCGTAGGTCCTTTGTTTGCGCCACCGTAGGGGCAAACACCAAATTAAGAATTAAATTTTTTATTCTTGAACGTCAGTGCCCGTAGGGGCAACCCTTTAGCCCTACGGACTAATCCGTAGGGCCAAGTAAAATCTGCCCCAACGGATAATTCCATCAGTAGGGGCAACCCCCTATTTTACTAGTGTGATCATATCAAGCACCTACAAGCCGCAAGCGGTCTGCTAAACGTAACGGCCATCCGGGTATTGAGCGATCAGAAGATCGACGAGCTAGCCCGCTCACACTCCTGTGAATCCAACCAGTAACACTTACCGTACAGTCCGGTCTGTTCGTCTGATATGTCGCATATCAAGTCTAGGGGTGGTAAACGTCAGACCCCAATAACCGATAAGTCGTGCCGATGTGAGGCTCATAACGGGTCGAGAAACTACAGGTAACACTTACCAGCAAATCTCTGATCAGCCCTGGCCAGGGAGTTCCCTATTACGGCCAATCGAGCACAGCGCAACATCAACCCCCAATACCGGGAGAGACGAAACCCCTCCTATCGCTCATTGCCTCCATGTGACTCGGGACTGTACCCAAAGACCACCGTTTTGCACGCCCTCATGAACATGGTAAGGTGGAGATCAAAGCACAGTGGGAATCACACAAGACTCTATGACGATCTCGGGTACACAGACTAACCTGTACAAGTGTCACCTGAGAACTGCCATCTGACGTGAGGTATAATACCATCTGGGAGTTCTCGGCGAGTCCGTCCAGTGTACCCAGTCTCCACTGAGCACCCGTACACCATCTCTGATGTCAAACACCAATGGATATGGGATCATCCATCGCCCATCTCATGGGTCGAGAAGCGTATACGCTAGTCTACACTGGTATATCGATGCCCCGTCTCGATACACCCACGACTAGGGACCTTGAAGGATGTACTTATGGACTACCATATCCCCACTAGTATGATCTGCATCATAGTCCAGGAAGTCAAGTACACATCCTAAGGGCTTTATCAACATGTAACTATAAGACAGTTTAAAGAGACAAGTGTACATGTTAAGATAAAGAGCAACCAGATAGCATACTATCATATCGAGCAAGAAAGTCATCTCTATATATGTCCAAGCATCCAATATAATATACATCATCTGTACAATACGGGCCTCTAGGGCATACATACAACTAACAGATTGCTAGGCCCTTGACTCTTTTGCTGGCCAAGGACAGGCCATTCGACTTCAACTCGAGCTGTGTGACTGCGTTCGAGTCACTAAAAAGCTCACTCACTTCTGCTCCTGTTCTTTCTTCACCTGACTGGACGCACCCATTTGAGATTATGTGCGATACATCCGACTTTGCCATTGGTGCTGTCCTTGGACAACACATCAACAAGATGCAGCACGTAATCTATTATGCTAGCCGAACCCTGAACAACGCCCAACTGAATTATAAACCAACTGAGAAGGAATTCTTGGCTGTTGTATTTGCTTTAGAAAAGTTCAGGCCCTACCTCATCGGCTCTCCGGTCATTGTCTACACAGACCATTCTGCTCTGCGCCTTCTTTTTGCGAAGAGAGATGCAAAATCTCGGCTGATACGTTGGATCCTCTTGCTTCAAGTGTTTGACCTTGTCATCAAGGACAAAAGAGGATGTGAAAGACCATCTCTCACGACTTCCTTCTTCGCCTTCGCTTCAAATTCCGATCAACGACGTTTTCCGGAATGAACAGCTCTTGATCGTATCTTGCGAACCCTGGTTCGCAGATATTGTGAACTATTTGGCCACAGGATTACTACCGACTGAATGGTCAAGTCAGGACAGACTTCGCTTCTTATCCCAAGTAAACCATTTTTACTGGGATGAACCCTATCTGTTCAAGTACTGTCCCGACCAGATTATTCGTCGGTGTGTCCCTCACGATGAATTCAAGAGTGTGCTGTCATTTTGCCACGACCAAGCATGTGGCGGGCATTTTGGCCCCAGAAAGACTGCTGAGAAGATCTTGCAGTGTGGTTTCTACTGGCCACAACTCTTCAAAGACGCTCATGACTACTGCAAGACTTGCTCCCGGTGCCAACACTTAGGCCGGATATCTACGAGGAACGAGATGCCGCTCCAACCAATCTTGGTTGTGGAGATTTTTGACGTTTGGGGGATAGATTTCATGGGGCCGTTTCCCAGCTCTTTTGGGAACTTGTATATCCTTCTCGCTATTGATTACGTCTCTAAGTGGGTCGAGGCTGTGCCCAGCCGGACTAACGACAACAAGGTTGTCGTTAGGTTTCTTAAAGAAAACATTTTCTCCCGGTTTGGGCACCCCCGTGCGATCATTAGCGACAATGGAACTCATTTCTGCAATAAGACTTTTGAGGCCTTGATGCGGAAATATTCCATTAATCATAAGCTATCTATGCCCTACCACCCCCAAACCTGTGGGCAGGCCGAAGTATCAAATCGGCAAATCAAGCAGATACTGGGGAAGATGGTTTCCAAGAACCGTAAGGATTGGCCGTTGAAACTCACTGATGCCCTTTGGGCATTTCGAACTGCTTATAAAACCGATCTTGGCATGTCTCCCTATCGGCTTGTGTACGGAAAGGCTTGCCACCTCCCTGTCGAAATAGAGCATCGTGCATTTTGGGCGATAAAGGAGCTGAACCTGTCTCTCGAAGATGCGGGCAGCCATCGGAAGCTGTAGTTGAACGAATTGAGCGAGCTTAGTGATGAGGCTTACGATAACGCGGTTGTCGTTAAGAACCGAACGAAGGTGTTTCACGATAAACACCTTTTGCGCAAAACTTTCGTACCTGGTCAACAGGTATTTCTTTACGACACCCGGCTACACTTCCATCCAGGTAAGCTCAGATCTCGCTGGAAAGGGCCGTATTTTGTGCGGAATGTGTATCCGCATGGCGCTGTGGATTTGGAGAATCCAAAGGACGGTTCATTTTTCAAAGTAAATGGACACCGACTAAAACCGTACCTTAGCGCCGAACCAACAGAGGAGCTCCTGGTCTTACAGGAGCCGGTTTACCCTGCATAATCTTCCTCTGCCTACCACCAAACTTCGGTTATCCTGCCAAGAACAGTGGACACTGTTCCAAATAAGTTTGGGGGTATGTATATACCATTTTGTACATATTTGTGGATATTCTTTTCCATTTTTGCTTTTTTTCTTTTCTTTAAAAACCAAAAAAAATTGTGTATATCTAACCGATAATTTTGACCCTTCAATGATCTCTTCATGCAACGACAGTGAGGACACTGTCCAGTTTAAGTTTGGGGGTACGCTCGGTACGCATTTCTAACCTTCGCATTCATATGTATAATTTTGCATCTGCATATTAAAATCCGTAAAACCCATAAAAATCAGAAAATTTTATAAAAACATAAAAACTTTTCTGTCAAGTTAGCTAGTGGGAGAACTCTGATTCAACATTTCAACGGTTTTGTTTGATAAGATAAGAATAACTAAATCTTATTTTTAGATTTTGAAAACCTGAATGATAACCCTCCTTTGAAGTTGACTGTAGCTGATATACGTCTTTACATCACACTACACGTGTCGTGAGTTTTGGAAATTAGATGACAAGTCTTTTATGTCTAAAAACTTTTAAATGGATAAATGATTTTCTGAGGATCAAATAGGTTTGTTATGAAATAAGTATTATCAAGAATAGTTTATGAAGTGAAGTGAATATGAAGGAATGTTATTGATGCCTTAATTGGAACTAAGTCTGAAAAATAACCCATCAGGAACTTGATTGGAATGATTACACACCGAACCCACTAAACACGTCTTTTATCCAAAAAATAAATTGAACTTCCGGTTATATCTCCGTTCGTATTGAATCATCATGAATTTCACGCCAAATTGTCTTTTGGTTTTGGACCTTGGTAACTTGAGTAATTAAGTCTGCTGGGGTGTTTCTACACCTAATGCTCTAAAGCCAACTGGTTTGGGTGCATTGGCCCAAAGCTCGTTAAGAAGCCTAGAAAGTTTAGATTAAAAAAAAGTCAAGCAAGTGTCCTCTCCGAGTTAAAATTCCTAACGGTTCTTTGTGTGAGAATAATCTTGACAAAAGACAGGCTTTTATAAAAAAATATTTCTAGCGGAGATATGAAGGTTTTATTCTATGATAAAGACTATTGCACGTTCACAGAGGTGTGTATGAAATGAAAACAAGAAAAAGGTGGAGTGAAAAATAAGACCTAGTTTCCTGTTAAAGAAGATGGAAATTCTGAAGTTGAAACCTTACTGGAAAACGAAACTTGAAATATGCTTAACTCTTTAAAAAACTTATGTGATCCTTTTTAAATTATTATCTGGGCTTTATTGTGTGACATGATGACTTTAATTGATCCTTCTGGAACTTAACGACACTATTTGCACTGCACGTAAAGACATATAAAATCTTAAGTTAAATAAGAAGCGAGGTGTGAAAAATAAGGGTTCGATAGTCTAGACTTAGGAATATAGAATTGTTATTTTCTGAAACAAAACTTTAGGGTTTGAGTCATAGTTATTTTGCAAAACTAGCTTGACCGGATTTTGTGGGTAGTAACCGCTGAAAACCCTCAGGAGACAACACTCCTCCTACTAGGGACACCTAGAGGTTTAACGGCTTGTTGCACATGCTCAGTGCAATCGCGTTCCCTGCGAAAGTGAGGTTAGGAAATTTTTGTGAATAAATTGGCTTTGCTCGGGACGAACAAATGATAAGTTTGGAGGTATTTGTTCATATCAGATTTTTGCATTTTTATACCGCCCAATTTTTATCACATTGCTTATCGGTAGGTACTCTTGAGCCGTGTTTGCTAGTCAATTGCAGGATACAGGTTCTCGGCTCTAAACGGTGAAATTCATAGAAAAGCACGACAAAATCCGGATTCCTGCCAACCACAGATAAAACACGGGTCTCCGTTCTCTATCCGTATGTTGCCACACACCAGTTTAAGAAGACAAAAGGGCAAATCGATTGTCATCTTCATGCACAAAGCACAATGGCAACACAAAGTCCAAGAAATCTACGCGGAGCTCGAGAAAATCATGGCAAAAGATCCACATCACATCACCTTTTGCTCAACAGAAATTCAGGAAAAACCGTGAAGAAAATTTGAGAAAAACATGTACCAGACTAAAGTACATAGAAGACCAGGGAAGCACACAAAAATATAGACCCCAACTCCCCTATAGGGCCACGGATCCACGGCCAATAGGGGGTCTAGGCCGCGGATCCGCGGCCGTACAGGCGCCGCAGCTGATGAGTTTTCAAGGGGTGTTTGGTCTTTTCATGTTGATCCAGAATGTTGCCCTAAAATTTCTGTTTCCTGCCTATAAATAGTCCAGAACTTGCCAAAGCCAAGAGTGCTTATTCTTGTATTTAGATTTAGGTTATATGTTGTTGTTCTTCTTCCACCTCTCATCTCTTCTCCATTAAAAACTTGTAGTGAGCTTTTGTGAGTGAAGAATGAATAAAGGAGTTCTTGTTCTTACCATGCTTATCTTGTTGTAATTATTAATTATATTTGCTTTTATTTTTCTTTTGCTAATCTAGTTGTTGTTATTTGTTGTTTGTTTCTTTCTTGTTCTCTTTTTCTATATCCTTAAACAACCATGATGCTTACGCTTGATCCTTACCGAGGTGAGGTCGCAAATAGCTAGTTGTAATCTTCTAACCACTTTCTTTCTATCTTTCTCCTTTGTTTTATTTTCTTTTTTCTTGTGATGGGTGAGTAGTTTTCATACTTATTAGGGTAGGATAAGGGAAGTTTGAGAGAAGGAAATCTCTCTCACTCTTTCGTTGCCCAACATCTTAAATCGAACTCCCGTTAATTGAACCACAATCCGCTCCTTACGGCACCCTATCCTACATGATAGCGGTGATTCCGTAGTGAGACCGGTTGTGGTTGAATTAACCGGAGGTTAAGGCTCAGAGCCAAGAACGGACGGACAAGCACCAAAAGGAAGAACTTATGCGTTGGAAAGCCTAGCTTATACTCACAAGTTCCTTCCTAGTCGTGCTAATCCCCGTTGTTTCCGATTACCGTAACACCGATATTAAGAGTGGCAACGAAAGTGAGCGACTCCTAACTCAAACCAACCTAATCCTAACCCTAGCAATCTCTCTTTACATACCATTTTAGCACATAGTTAATCTCAAAACAAATCTGGACATTTGGACTTAACTCGTTAAAGCACATAGAAAAAGATTCCCATCTCCCTGCGGACGACCCGTACTCAACCGGCTAGCTACAAGCGAAACCGTCTTGATTGCGGTAACAAACTTAGCACGCAAAATCTCTAACAATCATGAGACTAAATTGCTAGATTTATAACATTCAAATTAGTTATCTCATAAATATTTTTGTGGATTCCAAATATTGTATCCCATCAAATGATACCCGGACAAACGTTAAACTTTTTGATCGATTCATCAAAGTCGCACAATTTCCCGACAGCTCAACACTTGAGCACAGTTCAATAATACCCAGAATATGCCACAATACCTATGCACCAGCCGTAGATGGGCAAACCCAAGCCTCACTCATGTCTCCTCGGAACTGCGGCGAACCCTAGGGTATGACCGCGATTCCACGATCCAAAAAGTCGAGTTAGGGTTTCATTCTTCTAGAGGGTTCATAGAATTACTTGCATGTTTTTCCGGATACGTTAAACTTGGAAAAATGGGTTTTTGACATTCGATCGAACTTTTAAACTTCGCCTAGACAATATGTGAATAACCTGAAACAATGTTAAAACTACGAATACGAAACACTCCGAATTGCTTATAGTGTAAGATCACATCACATGAAAAATTAGCAAAAACTAACAACACCCGAAACACCAAAACCAAGTCATTGGAACACAAAAAAAATTTCAGGCAATTCTGGACCAAAGTGGTCGGCCCCAACATGCATGATCTCGGCCAAAAACCGCGCAAACCCCTGAAATTTTAACTGTGTTCATGATATATCCCATATAACACTCTGTACTTGTTTAAAAATTTTTTTGAAAACATTTTAAAATCGGCAGCAAGCAAGTTTTGACGTTGCAAGTTTCAGAGTGTTTCGGTTTCGTAATCTTAACAAAATTCGTCTAAATTTCTAGCATGGCTCTAATACCAATTCAAGGTTGTCTTGCACGGTGGCAAGGTTTCTGGAGGTATCGTACATGCCAAATTAAAAATTTGCTGTTCTAGCTAACCCTAACCCTAGAATAGTATACTAGAAATTTGACGGAATAGATAAATGAAAACACTTTGTATGTAAAGTGAGCAAGGAATACAACCTTTGTAGACCGGTCATTCACTTTAATAGCTCCGTGTAGTAGTCCCTTCGCTGCGATCGTGAACTCCGGACTCTACAGAGACTCCCTTGAAGAAACGAACATGCTTGCTTCGAAGTCTTCGAGGCCGAAGATGATCTACGTCGAGGAGACACTAACCCAAGCTATCTCTTTACTAATTGTGAAATTGGTCAAGAAAACACCCAATACTAAATGGCAAGTAGAAGAGGATGATAAAGTAGGATGTGAGCTCACTTTAGATTTCATTTTCTCACATAGTTCGTCACTTTATCATGAAGCTAGAAAGCTTCAAATGAGAGGAAGAAGAAGATAAAGTTGTGATGAACTAAAGAATGAACTCCTAAGATCAGAAATGCAACCATGGTGAAATAATATCATGGCTATAGAGAATAAACCATAGCATAGAGTTATGGTTTGGGTTAATAAATATCTTAAGCTAGACAAAAGAGTGGACTTGGTCAATGATTATCCATAAGCTTCATCCAAGCTTAAACCATGACAAATTCACACTAATTTGTTTAACTTAATAATAGATATGAAACCCTAACATTAACCTAGCATGGTGTGAGTCTCATACACCAATGTTGCATGTGTAACCTAGCATGACACAACAATATATATCACATATATATTTTGTGCACAAAACAATACAATTAACATATATCACATATATATCAATGTATCATCAAGTGAGAAAAAGTAATCTTAAGTGAGCTAATATTAGTTAATGTAATATAATATATCAAATATATAATTATACATTAAATTATTAAATCAACATTTGATCCAATAACCCGGTTATATCATATATAACCAATCATGTCACACATCGCGAGAATGGAATGCGGTATCTCATACACGCATTAATCTCGGTCCCGCACATATCCCATATGTGCTCCTACTCCGTTTCGCTTGAGCTAGGAAACCTCTGTGTAGGACTCTAAAAACTCGGCAATATGCCGGCAGTAGGTGATGATCATATCAAACACCCACAAGCCCCAAGCGGTCTGCTAAACGTAACGGCCACCCTGGTATTGAGCGATCAGAAGATCAACAAGCAAGCCTAGTCATACTCCTGTGAATCCAATCAGTAACACTACCGTATAGTCCGGTCTCTTCGTCTGATATATAGCATATCTCGTCTAGGGGTGGTAAACGTCAGACCCCAATAACTCGATAAGTCGTGCCGATATGAAGCTCATAACAAGTCGAGAAACTACTGATAATACTTACCGGTATATCTCATAATCAGCCCTGGCCAGGGACTTCATGTTATAGCCAATCGAGCATAGCGCAACATCAACTCCCTATACCGGGAGAGACGAATCCCCTCCTATCGCTCATTGTCTCCATGTGACTCGGGACTGTACACAAAAACCACCATTTTGCATATTCTCATGAATGTGGTAAGGTGGAAATCAAAGCACAGTAGGAATCACACAAGACTCTATGACATTCTCGGGTCGACAGACTAACCTGTACCAGTGTCACCAGAGAACTGCAATCTGACGTGAGGTATAATACCATCTGGGAGTTCTCGGCGAGTCCGTCCAGTGTACCCAGTCTCTACTGAGCACCCATATACCTTCTCTGATATCAAACACCAATGGATATGGGACCATCCATCGCCCATCATATAGATCGAGAAGCGCATACGCTAGTCTAGTATAGAGTATCGATGCCTTGTCTCAATACTCCCACGACTAGGAACAATCTAAGGATGTACTTGCCGACTACCATTGCCCCACTAGTATGATCTGTATCATAATCCTGGTAGTCAAGTACTCATCCTAAGGGCTTTATCAACATGTAATAGAAAAACAATCAGTGTATATGTTAAGATAAAGAGTAACCAGATAGCATACTATCATGTCGAGCACGAAAGTCCTCCCTATGTATGTCCAAGCATCCACTACAATATACATCGTATGTACAGTAACGGCCTCTACGGCATACACATAACTAACACAGTGTTTCTCCCCTGTATTTGATTGATACCCGCTTACTGCACTCAGTGCATAAGCTACATCTGGACGAGTACACAACATCGCATACATTATAGATCCTACCGCCGAAGCGTAGGGTATAATGCTCATGTGAGCCCTCTCCTCATCAGTCTTTGGAAACATCTCTTTAGAGAGGGTGATCCCGTGTCAAGCGGGTAAATTACCCCACTTGGAATCTTCCATACTAAACATTTTTAGTATGGTGTCTA
Source organism: Agapanthus africanus (assembly GCA_030015575.1). Classification (NCBI taxonomy): domain Eukaryota; kingdom Viridiplantae; phylum Streptophyta; class Magnoliopsida; order Asparagales; family Amaryllidaceae; genus Agapanthus; species Agapanthus africanus. The sequence continues at coordinate 289,353,872 of CM057349.1, forward strand.
TGTATCTCGATTGGGACAATCCCAATAATTTCTTAGATCTATCTCTATAGATCTTAATTCCAAGAATGTACGAGGCATCACCCAGGTCTTTCATGGAGAACCTCTGTGATAAGAATAGTTTGACCGATCGTAGCATAAGAACAACATTTCCTATCAAGAGAATGTCGTCCACGTACAATACGAGGAATGTAATAGTACACTCTAAAATTCTTTTATAAATAGACGGTTCATCTACAATTTTGATAAAACCATACTCTTTGATTGTATCATCAAAGAAGATGTTCTAACTCTGTGTTGCCTGCTTTAATTCATAGATGGATTTAAGCAACCTTCATGATTTTCCTCTGCTCCCACTGTCAATGAAGCCTTCTGGCTGATCTATAAAAACGCAATTTTCTAAATTACCATTTAGAAATGTCGTTTTAACATCCATATGCCAGATCTCATAGTCATTGTGAGCAGCTATAGAAAGCAGGATCCGAATGGATTTGAGCATCGCGACTGGTGAAAAGGTTTCATCATAGTCCAAGCCTGGTCTTTGAGAAAATCCTTTTGTGACCAACCTAGCTTTATAGGTCTCCACCTGACCATCCACACCGATCTTTCTCTTAAAGATCTATTTGCACCCTATGGGTTTTACTCCAGAAGGTGCAACCTCCAAAGTCCATACTTTCTTGGTGTGCATGGATTCCATTTCGGATCTCATGGCATCCAGCCACTTCACTGAGTCACCACTCGTGATAGCTTGCTGAAAACTAGTAGGGTCATCATCATCTATGATGCAATCTTCTCTATCACCATCAATTAGAAAACCATAGTATCTATCAGGTGGGCAAGAAGTTCTACTAGATCTACGGAGTGGCTGAGTTTCGTCAGGTTCTATTGAAACCTCAGGTTCAACTAAATCATCGGTAATTGTTTGTGGATCTAGAATTTCTTCCAGTTCTACCGCATTGCCAACAGTATCATTTGTAAAAAATTCATTTTCTAAAAATAGGGAATACTGAGAAACAAACACCCTTTGTTCTTCCTTGTGGTATAAAAGATATCCATACGAGTGTTTTGAATATCCCAGAAATTTACACAAAACCGAAAGTGTCTCGAGTTTGTCCGGATTCTGCTTTTTCACATAAGCCGAACAACCCCATATCCTAACTCGTTTAAGAGATGGTCTCTTCCCATACCATATCTCATATGGAGTGGTAGACATGGTTTTGGTTGGAACTCTATTCAATAGATATATCGCAGTCTCCAATGCGTCCCCCATAATGAAAGTGGTAACTCAACATCACTCATCATTGATCGTAATACATCTAATAGTGAACGATTCCTCCGTTCCGACACGCCGTTGTGCTGTGGTGTGTACGGAGGAGTGAGCTGAGAGAGTATCCTATTCTCTTTTAGGAAATCTAGAAACTCTGAGCTTAGATAGTCACCTCCTCGATCCGATCGAAGTTTCTTGACACTCAAGCCTGTTTGTTTTTCTACTTCAGATTTGTACTTGATTGATAGATTTTTTTACGTGCTTAGTTAATTACCGCAATCAAGACGGTTTAGCTTGTAGCTAGCCGGTTGAGTACGGGTCGTCCGCAGGGAGATGGGAATCTTTTTCTATGTGCTTTAACGAGTTAAGTCCAAATGTCCAGGTTTGTTTTGAGATTAACTATGTGCTAAAATGATATGTAAAGAGAGCTTGTTAGGGTTAGGATTAGGTTAGTTTGAGTTAGGAGTCGCTCACTTCTTTCGTTGCCACTCTTAATATCGATGTAACGGTAATCAGCAACAACGGGGATTAGCACGACTAGGAAGGAACTTGCGAGTATAAGCTAGGCTTTCCAACGCTTAATTCTTCCTTTTGGTGCTTGTTCATCCGTTCTTGGCTCTTAGCTATAACCTCTGGTTAATTCAACCACAATCGGTCTCACTAAGGAATCACCGCTATCATGTAGGATAGGGTGCCGTAGGGAGCGGATTGTGGTTCAATTAACGGGAGTCCGAATTAAGATGTTAGGCAAGAAAAGAGTGAGAGAGATTTCCTTCTCTCAAACTTTCCTTATCCTACCCTAACAAGTATGAAAACTACTCACCCATTACAAGAAAAAGGAAAATAAAACAAGGAAGGAAGGTAGAAAGAAAGAGTTTAGAAGATTATAACTAGCTATTTGCGACCTCACTTTGGCAAGGATCAAGCTTAAGCATCATTGTTGTTTAAGGATAAAGAAAAAGAGAACAAGAAAGAAACAAACACAAATAACAACAACTAGATTAGAGAATGAAAAATACAAGCAATTATAATTAACAAAATAACAAGGCAAGAAAGGTAACAAAAAGAACTCCTTTATTCATCCTTCACTGACAAAAGCTCACTATAAGTTTAATGGAGAAGAGATGAGAAGAGGAAGAAGAACAACAATATGTATTCTAAAATCTAAAATACAAGAATAAGCACCCTTGGCTTTGGCAAGTTCTGGACTATTTATAGGCAGGAAACAGAAATTCTAGGGCAACATTCAGAATAAAAATGGAATGACCAAAACACCCCTAAAAAGTCTTCATCTGATAAGCCTGTAGACCCCCTATTGCCCGCGGATCCGCGTCCATATAGAGGAGTTGGCTTCTCGGGTTTTGTGTGCTTCCCTTGTCTTCTCTTGTCTGTAGTTTGGCATATGTTTTTTCTCAGAAACTCTTCACAATTTTTCCAGAATTTCAGCAGATAAAAAAGTGATTTGATGTGGATATTTTGCCATGATTTTTCTTGAGCTCCGCGTAGATATGTTGGATCTTGTGTTACCATTGAGATTTGTACATGAAAATGACATTGATTTGCCATTTTGTCCCTTAAATTGGTGTGCGGCAACATACGGATAGAGAGCGGAGACCCGTGTTTTATCTGTGGTTGGCAGTAGTCCGGATTTTGTCGTGCTTTTCCATGAATTTCATTGTTTGGAGCTGAGAACCTGTATCCTGCAATTTACTAGCAAACACGGCTCAAGAGTACCTACCGATAAGCAATGTGATAAAAATTGGACGGTATAAAAATGCAAAAAGCTGATATGAACAAATACCCCCAAACTTATCATTTGCTCCTCCCGAGCAAAGCCAATTTATTCACAAAATTCCTAACCTCATTTTCGCAGGGAACGCGATTGCACTGAGCATGTGCAACAAGCCGTTAAACCTCTGGGTGTCCCTAGTAGGAGGAGTGTTGTCTTCTGAGGGTTTTTAGCGGATACTACCCATAAAATCCGGTCAAGCTAGTTTTGCAAAATAACTATGATTCAAACCCTATGGTTTTGTTTCAAAAAATAACAATTCTATTATCCTAAGTCTAGACTATCGAACCTTTATTTTTCACACCTCGCTTTTTATGTAACTTAAGATTTTATATGTCTTTACGTGCAGTGCAAATAGTGTCGTTAAGTTCCAGATGGATCGGTTAAAATCAACATGTCACATAATAAAGCCCAGATAACAATTTTTAAAAGGATCACATAAATTTTATAAAGAGCTAAGTATTTTTCAAGTTTCGTTTTCCAGTAAGGTTTCAATTTCAAAATTTCTATCTTCCTTAACAGGAAACTAGGTCTTATTTTTCACTCCATCTTTTTCTTGTTTTCATTTCATATACACCTCTGTGAATGTGCAATAGTCTTTATCATAGAATAAAACCTTCATATATCCGCTAGAAATATTTTTTATAAAAACCTGCCTTTTGTCAAGATTATTCTCACACAAATAACCGTTAGGAATTTTAACTCGGAGAGAACACTTGCTTGACTTTGTTTTAATCTGGACTTTCTAGGCTTCTTAACGAGCTTTGGGCCAAATGCACCCAAACCAGTTGGCTTTAGGGCATTAAGTGTAGAGACACCCCAGCGGACTTAATTACTCAAGTTACCTAGGCCCAAAAACAAAAGACACTTTAGCGTGAAAATCATGATGATTCAATGCGAACGAAGATATAACCGGCAGTTCAGTTATTTTTTTTTGATAAAAGACATTTTTAGTGGGTTAGGTGTGTAATCATTCCAATCAAGTTTCAGATGGGTTATTTTTCAGAATTAGTTCCAATTAAGGCATCAATAACATTCCTTCATATTCGCTTCACTTCATAAACTATTCTTGATATTATTTATTTCAGAACAAACCTATTTGATCCTCAGAAAATTATTTATCCATTTAAAAGTTTTTTAGACAAAAAGACTTGTCATCTAATTTCCAAAACTCACGACACGTGTAGTGTGATGTAAAGACGTATATCAGCTATAGTTAACTTCAAAGGAGAGTTATCTTTCAGGTTTTCAAAATCTTAAAATAAGATTTAGTTATTCTTATCTTATCAAACAAAACCGTCAAAATGTTGAATCTGAGTTTTCCCACTAGCTAACTTGACGAAAAAAGTTTTTATGTTTTTAGAAAATTTTCTGATTTTTATGGATTTTAGTATGCAGGTGCAAAATATACATATGAATGCGAAGGTTAGAAATGCGTACCGAGCGTTCCCCCAAACTTAAACTGGACAGTGTCCTTACTGTCGTTGCATGAAGAGATCATTGAAGGGTCAAAATTGTCGGTTAGATATACAATTTTTTTTTGTTTTTGTTTTTAAAGAAAAGAAAAATAGAAAAAATGGAAAAGAATATCCACAAATATATACAAAATGGTATATACATACCCCCAAACTTATTTGGAACGGTGTCCACTGTTCTTGGCCGGATAACCGAAGTTTGGTAGTAGGCAGAGGAAGATTATGCAGGGTAAACCGGCTCCTGTAAGACCAGAAGCTCCTCTGTTGGTTCGGCACTAAGGTACGGTTTTAGTCTGTGTCCGTTTAATTTGAAAAATGAACCGTCTTTTGGATTCTCCAAATCCACAGCACCATGCGGATACACATTCCGCATAAAATATGGCCCTTTCCAGCGAGATCTGAGCTTTCCTGGATGGAAATGTAGCCGGGTGTCGTAAAGCAGTACCTGTTGACCAGGTATGAAAGTTTTGCGCAAAAGGTGTTTATCGTGAAACACCTTCGTTCGGTTCTTAACGACAACCGCGTTATCGTAAGCCTCATCCCTAAGCTCGCTCAATTCATTCAACTGCAGCTTCCGATGGCTGCCCGCATCTTCAAGAGATAGATTCAGCTCCTTTATCGCCCAAAATGCGCGATGCTCTATTTCGATAGGGAGATGGCAAGCCTTTCCGTACACAAGCCGATAGGGAGACATGCCAAGATCGGTCTTATAAGCGGTTCGAAATACCCAAAGGGCATCAGTGAGTTTCAACGACCAATCCTTACGGTTTTTGGAAACCGTCTTCTCCAGTATCTGCTTGATTTGCCGATTTGAAACTTCGGCCTGCCCACAGGTCTGGAAATGGTAGGGCATAGATAGCTTATGATTAATAGAATACTTCCGCATCAAGGCCTCGAAAGTCTTATTGCAGAAATGAGTTCCATTGTCGCTAATGATCGCTCGGGGTGCCTAAACCGGGAGAAAATGTTTTCTTTAAGGAACCTAATGATAACCTTGTTGTCGTTAGTTCGGCTGGGCACAACCTCCACCAACTTAGAGACGTAATCAACAGCGAGAAGGATGTACAAGTTCCCAAAAGAGCTGGGAAACAGCCCCATGAAATCTATCCCCCAAACGTCGAATATCTCCACAACCAAGTTTAGTTGGAGCGGCATCTTGTTCCTCCTAGATATCCGGCCCAAGTGTTGGTACTGGGAGTAAGTCTTGCAGTAGTCATGAGCGTCTTTGAAGAGTTGTGGCCAGTAGAAACCACACTGCAAGATCTTCTCAGCTGTCTTTCTGGGGCCAAAATGCCCGCCACATGCTTGATCGTGGCAAAATGACAGCATACTCTTGAATTCATTGTCAGGGACACAGCGACGAATAATCTGGTCGGGACAGTACTTGAACAGATAGGGTTCGTCCCAGTAAAAATGTTTTACTTAGGATAAGAATCGACGTCTGTCTTGACTTGACCATTCAGTCGGTAGTAATCATGTGGCCAAATAGTTCACAATATCTGCGAACCAGGGTTCGCAAGATACTGTCAAGAGCTGTTCATCCGGGAAAACGTCGTTGATTGGAATTTGAAGCGACGGCGAAGAAGGAAGTCGTGAGAGATGGTTGGCGACTACGTTCTCACATCCTCTTTTGTCCTTGATGACAAGGTCAAACTCTTGAAGCTAGAGGATCCAACGTATCAGCCGAGATTTTGCATCTTTCTTCACAAAAAGATGGCACAGAGCAGAATGGTCTGTATAGACAATGACTGGAGAGCCGATGAGGTAGGGCCTGGACTTTTCTAAAGAAAATACAACAGCCAAGAATTCCTTCTCAGTTGTTGTATAATTAAGTTGGGCGTCGTTCAGGGTTCGGCTAGCATAATAGATTGCGTGCGGCATCATATTAATGTGTTGTCCAAGGACAGCACTAATGGCAAAGTCGGATGCATCGCACATAATCTCAAATGGGTGCGTCCAGTCAGGTGAAGAAAGAACGGGAGCAGAAGTGAGTGAGCTTTTTAATGACTTGAACGCAGTCACACAGCTCGAGTTGAAGTCGAATGGCGTGTCCTTGGCCAGTAGAAGAGTCAAGGGCCTAGCAATCTTGCTAAAGTCCTTGATGAACCGTCTATAGAAACCGGCATGGCCAAGGAAGGCTCGGATGTCTCTGACGCATCTGGGAGGAGGGAGATTGGAAATGACCTCAATCTTCGCTTTGTCAACCTCTTTGCCATTTTGCGAAATGATATGTCCTGAGACAATACCTTCGTGCACCATGAAGTGGCACTTCTCCCAATTTAAAGTGAGGTTCTTGTCCTTACATCGGGTAAGGACAGCATCAAGATGCAGCAAACACTCGTTAAAGGAATCGCCGAAGATGGAGAAATCGTCCATGAAGATCTCCAGGAATTTTTCCACCTTGTCTGAGAAGATTCCCATCGTACACCGCTGGAAGGTAGCGGGCGCATTGCATAACCCAAAAGGCATGCGACGATATGCAAACGTGCCGAAAGGACAAGTGAATGTGGTCTTGTCCTGGTCTTTTTCGGCGATGGGAATTTGATTATAGCCGGAGTAGCCATCAAGAAACCAGTAGTACTCGTGTCCGACCAATCGTTCAAACATTTGGTCAATGAAAGGTAGCGGAAAGTGGTCCTTCCGCGTTGCGGCGTTGAGTTTTCTGTAATCGATGCATACTCGCCACCCAGTTTGGGTGCGAGTAGGGATTAACTCGTTCGCCTCGTTAGTGATGACCGTTATGCCTGATTTCTTGGGGACAACATGAATGGGGATAACCCACCGGCTATCAGAGATAGGGTAAATGATACCACTATACAGACACTTTACGATTTCCTTTTTTACAGCCTCCTTCATGACTGGGTTGAGTCGCCTTTGTGGATCCCTGGCTGGTTTGGCATCATCCATCAGATGAATGTGATGTTCAACGATCAGGGGACTAATCCCCTTGATGTACGCCATGGACCAGCCAAATGCTTGCCTATTGCTGTGCAAAGACCGTAAGAAGGGCTCTCTTTTGCTCGGGAGCTAGAGAAGCCGAGATGATAACAGGGAGGGTCTCGTTCTCACCCAAGTAAGCGTACTTAAGGTGAGACGGCAAAGGCTTGAGTTCGAGCGTTGGAGGTGAAACGAATGAAGGCAAGATTGGTGAAAAGGTCTCGAACTCAATAGATTCCAGCAAAGGTTCAAAATGAGTGTAAGCGACCGAGTTGGATGGTTTAGGTAACTCATCCGGAAATTCGATGGATTCAAACTCGGGTGGTGAGTGCCTAAGATCATTCGAGAAAGTGAAACACTCGTAGTCATTGTCGGGCGCAGAAACAGCAGCAGGTTCGAAGAGGAACGCACTAGTAGCGTTAGGATTGTCGTGATCGAACAAAAACTCCTCGAATTCACACTCTTCTGGGGTGATCTCCTGGATTGAGCAAACGTCTAGTATATGAGTATTAGGTTCGGTGGGCTGATTCCCCAACCTAAAAATGTTGAGTTCAATTGTCATGTTCCCAAAAGATAGGTTCATCGAACCATTGCGATAATTGATCACAGCATTTGAGGTTGCAAGGAATGGGCGACCGAGTATCACCGGAATTTGATTCCGGGGGTTAGCTACAGGCTGTGTGTCTAATACAATGAAGTCAACGGGGAATATGAAGTCCCCAACCTTGATTAACACATCCTCTAGCTCACCCCTAGGATAGGTGATTGATCGGTCGGCCATTTGGAGAGTACAGTGTGTAGGTTTCAGCTATCCTACACCTAATTGCTCATATACTGAGTACGGAAGCAGGTTAACACTGGCACCAAGATCTAATAGTGCACGGTTGATGTTCTTATCCCTAATGGTAATAGAAATCGTAGGACAGCCAGGGTCCTTCCGTTTTTGCGGTAAAGATTGGGTAAGAGCATCACTAACAGCACTAGCCAAGAAAACTTTCTTTGGTACCTGAGACTTCCTCTTTTTCGTGCACAAGTCCTTTAAGATTTTCGCATAGGACGGGACTTGTTGGACAGCATCTAAAAGGGGAATGTTGATGTTAACCTGCTTAAACAACTCCAGAATCTTCTCCATTTGTGGATTTTGTTTATTGGACCTCAACCGGTTTGGAAATGGAACGTTTTTAAAATTGGTTGAGTTCAATTCTTGTGGAGGAGATTGTGGGGTTGGAACGGATCCTAGAGCTGGTGTTTTCGTGGAGTGAGAAGTGGGTCCGTTCAGAGGAGAAGAAGAAGAAAAAGAAGCGGCCGGGGTGTCATGATCCTCAATTGTTGTGCCGAGGTTGTTGTGCAGCATCCTTCCCGATCTCAATGTAGTCATGTTACTCACATTATGATTCTGTTGTTCAAGAGCAACATGTACATTATGTGGGTGACTTGGATTTGGGAGTGGTTGAGATAGAAGCTTCCCCTTTTCCCGCTTGCTTAACGCCACATTCAGCTGGGCAATCTGGGCTTCGATGGTCTTGATGCTTTGCCCGTGTGCAGCAGTGTGTTGTACCAAAGACTGAATAGACGACTGGATGTTGGCGGTGGATTGTGTCGATTGTTTAACGAACGCCTCCAGACTTCGTTCTAGCGAGGAAACCATATCGTTGTTTGACGGAACAAAGTTGTTTTGCGGAAAAGAATTGTTGGGTGCAAAGTTGTTCGTCTGATTTTGAAAAGGTTGGGGTTGGAAGGGCTGCTGAAACTGATGTTGAATTTGTTGTTGCGCTTGTTGTTGCGGAGGAGGGGGCCTCTAGAAATTGTTGCCTTGGAATTGATGCTGATTCTGATTCCAGGAGAAATTGGGGTGGTTCCTCTAACTGGGATTGTAGGTGGAAGAGTATGGATCATTTCTCGGTCTTTGCTGAAATGCAGCATTAACCTGATCCTGTCCTTGAGATGGTGGATTGTAAGGACACTCTTCGATTCAGTGAGAAGGATTGGAACAACAAGCACAAATGGTACGAAGGGGGAGAACAGGAGCAGGAGCAGGAGATGAAAATTTTCTCTCTATCGCTTCAAGTTTTCTCGTTATTGCAGCCATTTCAGCTTTCATCGCAATAGAGACATCAAGTTGGTGAATTCCTATCCTAGACTGACCAGTAGAAGTGGAGGAAGTGTAGGGTTCCTAGGCACACTAATGAGGTCTCACAAGGCATCAACCATGCCAAATTCAAAAATTTCCGGTGCCGAAAACCCTAACTCGATCGTTGACTAGAGATTAGGCGAAACTACAAGCTAGTTAACAACTTAACTACTAAGTGAACGGAAATACAACCTTTGTAGATCCGGTCCTCCACTTCCATAGCTTCGCGTTGATGTTCCTCCGCTGCGATCATCGGATCCCGGACTCTAGTAATGGTTTCGTCGAAGAAATGATCGGGCTAGGTCGTCGACTTTGATGCCGAAGATGATCTACGTCAAGGCAACACAAGATCAAGCTCCAACTTCACCAAGCCATGAAACTTGTGAAGAAAACACCCTATACTACTTGGCAAGTGGTAGAGGATGAAGAAATAGGAAGTGGGTTCACTTTAGAATTGGATTTCTCACTCTTTTTCTCAATTCACCATTGAAGCTAGCAAGCTTCTTTCTTCTTGAAGAAGAAGAAGAAAAAGAAAATGATAAGAATAATGAATAAATGGAAAATAATGTGATTCTTATCATAATACAACCTTGGGTTAGTTTAACAAGTGTAGAGAATAAACTAGGGTTAGGTGAATGGTTAGGTTTAGGAAAGAAACAAAGTGGTCAAAGCTTCATGAAGCTTCAAGGTCAAAACAAAAGATGCCACTATTTTGTTTCTTGCCCAAAATAAACAAATAAATAAATAAAATGAATAATCAAGAAAACCCTAACCATTCACTTAAACATGGCTTAAAGTAAACATACACCCAAATTTGCATGTATCATCAAACATGATACAATCTAGTGCACAAAACTATATCATATATACAATGTGCACAATCAAGTGAGATAATCAATCTTAAGTGAACCAATACTAGTTAATATAAAGTAATATATCGAATATATAATTATACATTAAATCATTAAATTAACACTTGATTTAATGATCCGGTCATATCGCATATAACCGACTAATATCAAGTGTATCAATGTATCGAATCAACACTTGATTCGGTATCCCGGCTATATCATATATAACCGTCCAATGATACAAATCGCGAGAATAGAATACAGTATCACATACTGGTATTATTCTCGGTCCCGCACATATCTCATATGCGCTCCTATTTCGTTTCGCTTGAGCCAGGAAACCTCTGTGTAGGACTCTAAAGACTCGTCAATTCGCCGGCAGCAGGTGATGATCATATCAAACACCCACAAGCCGCAAGCGGTCTGCTAAACGTAATGGCCACCCGGGTATTGAGCGATCAGAAGATCGACGAGCAAGCCCGCTCACACTCCTGTGAATCCAACCAGTAACACTTACCGTACAGTCCGGTCTCGTCGTGTGATATGTCGCATATCTTGCCTAAGGGTGGTAAACGTCAGACCCCAATAGCTCGATAAGTCGTGTCGATATGAGGTCTATAACAGTTCGAGAAACTACTGGTAACACTTACCAGTAAATCTCAGCAACACAGCGCAACATCAACTCCCTATACCGGGAGAGACGAATCCCCTCCTATCGCTCATTGCCTCCATGTGAGTCGGGACTGTACCCAAAAACCACCGTTTTGCACGTCCTCTTGGACGTGGTAAGGTGGAAATCAAAGCACAGTGGGAATCACACAAGACTCTATGACGATCTCGGGTCTACAGACTAACCTGTACCAGTGTCACCAGAGAACTGCCATCTGACGTAAGTTATAATACCATCTGGGAGTTCTCGGCGAGTCCGTCCAGTGTATCCAGTCTCCACTGGGCACCCGTATATCATCTCTGATGTCAAACACCAATGGATATGGGATCATCCATCGCCAATCTGTATGGGTCGAGAAGGTATACGCTAGTCTACTCTGGTATATCGATGCCCCGTCTCGATACACCCACGACTAGGGACCTTGAAGGATGTATTTATGGACTACCATGTCCCCACTAGTATGATCCGCATCATAGTCCAGGTAGTCAAGTACACATCCTAAGGGCTTTACCAACATGTAACAGAGAGACAATCAGTGTACATGTTAAGGTAAAGAGCAACCAGATAGCATACTATCATGTCGAGCAAGAAAGTCCTCCCTATATATGTCCAAGCATCCACTACAATATACATCCTATGTATAGTAATGGCCTCTAGGGCATACATATAACTAATAGGAAGAAGTAGAAGAAGTTGGTCTGGTGCTCTCCAATTGAAGCATTTGTTCCGCAAGGTCGTTGAAGAATTGTCACGCTTCCTCGTCAGATTTCGATAGGAAGTGGCCCTGACAAATTGTTTCCAACAACTGCTTGGTTGCTGGGTTCAGGCCCTCGTATAAGGTTTGGCAAAGTTGCCATTTCTCGATACCATGGTGAGGGCACTGAACAAGAAGGTTTTTATACCGGTCAAAGCACATCCAGAACGGTTCAAAAGGAAGCTGAGAGAATTGGTTGATTTCGTTACGGATCCTTGCAGTTTTATGATTCGGATAGAATTTCTTGAGAAACGCTTTCACAAAATCGTCCCAACTGGTTATGGAGTAGGAAGCGGTGCTATACAACCATTTTTCAGCAAGATCGCACAAAGTGAACGGAATGACCCGTAGCCGTATAGCATCGTCCGATAGCTGTGTAGTTTTCATCATAGCATAAACATTTTGGAACTTGTTGATGAAGATATAGGCATCTTCAGAATCAAGCCAATGAAATTTCGAAAGCATGTTAATGAAGTGGGGCTTCATTTCAAAATTATCCCCATTGGCCGGTGGAAGGGAAAGACAGGTGGGAATTGCAGAACGGGTGGGATAGAAACGATCCTGGAGCACGATTCGCTGTGGCGCTACGACAGGCGGTGGTGGTGGGTTATTCGCATCCATAGGAGGTCGAATCAATCCCGGGGGAGTTGTAGGGATGTTTGGATTAAATCCTGACATCGCGGAAGAAGAGGTTGGTGAAGGTGAAGGTGAAGGTGAGGATGTATGAGCAGAGTTCCGGTCAACGTCGGAGTTGGCCGGCAACGGTAAGGGTGAAAGAGGCATGGACGGAGTTTCGACGTCTGAGTCGATCGCGTAGTCGGTAGTGACTAACGTAACGCGGACTAGGCGGGCGCTAGCGTCCCGAGTCCAAGCGGACATACACTAAACGAGTTTAGTATAGTCAAAACGGAGAAGGTGAGGGTAAGAAAATGTCAATGGAGAAATACGATGGGTTGTGGGTGAAAAATGGATTCTGGCGACAAAGGGCAAGTTTTTATAAAAGTTTTTGGTTTTGTGTTTTTTTTTTAGAAAGAGCTTTACAGAAATATGTACGGACTTACGGCTTCAAACAATCAGAAACAAGATATGCACAATCACAGCTAGATCTAGGGTCACTTAGGTCAGCTAGACAGCTCCTAACTGTTCCAAAGGGCTAGAAATAGGACCTCAAACCGCCTCTTCTCCGCCAATTGCGGCCAGGTAAGTGCCAGGTAAGTTGGAGGCTCCCCACTACGTAAGTAGGGGTCCTAAATAAGTAACCACTTGCCTTGGACACACTTGCCTAGACACCGCAAAGTCAGGATAGGATAAACAGCCGATGCCTGTAACTAGTCCTCTGTCTTATTGAGCGCGAAGACCTTAGGGCCGAGTCTAGTATTTTTTAATTAAACAATGGTCAATGCATACGCTTTTTGTGATTTCTGGGGTCCTGGGAAGGGTGATGAAATCCCCACCCAATCTGGATTGGTTTCAAGCCCCTTAAAGTCCGTATTAATATATGCAAAGCAGTAACAATCAACTGCAATCAATTTTTATTTTTTAGCGCGGCGCAAAGAATCCTGCACAAAAACAATTTATTGGAAGGGGGAAGAGAATTTGCGTAAAGAATGCTGCAGAAAACACAGTTAAGTGGAGTCCAGAGGAGTGGGGAAGAGACAAGTGACACTTACAGGGATTTTTAGGAATCGACGGCCACGGATGGCCGTGGTTCCGCGGCAATAGAACGCTTATGCCGCGGTTCCGCGGCGTGTAGGTGGAGTTGGCCCTTAAAATTCGGGGACTATGCTGCCTTGTGTGTCCTCTTCTTTTCTGGGGCTCCTGAATCTTTATTTGCTTACTGGATCTGCTCAAGAATTTTATAGTAGACCGTTGGCTCCGTCTTGATCCGTCGCGGTGTAGCCACGAGATATGGGTCTAACTTCCCATGTCTTTGGCACTGAACTCGACCGTCTGTTCATCCTGCACACTTGCACAAAAACTAATCAAAAATAACAAGATGGTTTTTTTTACAATGTATATATATAATTTTTTTTTGTTTTTCGGTTAGATTTATATTCACAAATTAACCTAAAATTACACAAAGAAATAAACTACCGTCTCCCTGGCAACGGTGCCATTTGATTGTTAGATTTTTTTTCATGCTTAGTTAATTACCGCAATCAAGACGGTTTCGCTTGTAGCTAGCCGGTTGAGTACGGGTCATCCGCAAGGTGATAGGAATCTTTTTCTATGTGCTTTAACGAGTTAAGTCCAAATGTCCAGGTTTGTTTTGAGATTAACTATGTGCTAAAATGTTATGTAAAGAGAGCTTGTTAGGGTTAGAATTAGGTTAGTTTGAGTTAGGAGTCGCTCACTTCTTTCGTTGCCACTCTTAATATCGGTGTTACAGTAATCGGCTACAACGGGGATTAGCACGACTAGGAATGAACTTGCGAGTATAAGCTAGGCTTTCTAACGCTTAAGTTCTTCCTTTTGGTGCTTGTCCGTCCATTCTTGCCTCTTAGCCTTAACCTCCGGTTAATTCAACCACAACCGGTCTCACTAAGGAATCACCGCAATCATATAGGATAGGGTGCCGTAGGGAGCGGATTGTGGTTCAATTAACGGGAGTCCGAATTAAGATGTTAGGCAAGAAAAGAGTGAGAGAGATTTCCTTCTCTCAAACTTTCCTTATCCTACCCTAACAAGTATGAAAACTACTCACCCATTACAAGAAAAAGGAAAATAAAACAAGGAAGGAAGATAGAAAGAAAGAGGTTAGAAGATTACAACTAGCTATTTGCGACCTCACTTTGGCAAGGATCAAGCTTAAGCATCATTGTTGTTTAAGGATAAAGAAAAAGAGAATAAGAAAGAAACAAACACAAATAACAACAAGTAGATTAGCGAATAAAAAATACAAGCAATTATAATTAACAAAATAACAAGACAAGCAAGGTAACAAAAAGAACTCCTTTATTCATCCTTCACTGACAAAAGCTCACTACAAGTTTTTAATGGAGAAAAGATGAGAAGAGGAAGAACAACAACAACATGTATTCTAAAATCTAAAATATAAAAATAAGCACCCTTGGCTTTGGCAAGTTCTGGACTATTTATAGGCAGGAAACAAAAATTCTAGGGCAACATTCAGAATAAAAATGGAATGACCAAAACACCCCTAAAAAGTCTTCATCTGATAAGCATGTACGACCGCGGATCCGCGGCCTAGAGCCCTTATTGGCCGCGGATCTGCGGCCATATAGAGGAGTTGGCTTCTCGGGTTTTGTGTGCTTCCCTTGTCTGCTCTTGTCTGTAGTTTGGCATATGTTTTTTCTCAGAAACTCTTCACAATTTTTCCTGAATTTCAGCAGATCAAAAGGTGATTTGATGTGGATCTTTTGCCATGATTTTTCTTAAGCTCCACGTAGATATGTTGGATCTTGTGTTACCATTGAGCTTTGTGCATGAAAATGACATTGATTTGCCATTTTGTCCCTTAAACTGGTGTGCGGCAACATACGGATAGAGAGCGGAGACCCGTGTTTTATCTGTGGTTGGCAGTAGTCCGGATTTTGTCGTGCTTTTCCATGAATTTCATTGTTTAGAGCTGAGAACCTGTATCCTGCAATTAACTAGCAAACACGGCTCAAGAGTACCTACCGATAAGAAATTTGATAAAAATTCGGCGGTATAAAAATGCAAAAATCTGATATGAACAGTACTCCTTGAACTTTTCGAAGGCTTCGGACTTATGTTTCAACTAGAACACATGTCCGAATCTTGACAAATTATCAGTAAATATTATAAAGTACGAAAAACTATCTCTCGCATGTGTAGACATTGGTCCACATACATCACTATGTATGAGGCCTAAGAGTTCAATATCTCTCTCTCCGTGTCCACTAAACGGTGTTTTGGCCATTTTACATTTGATACAAGACTGGCAAGTCGCATAAGATTTATATTCATAGGAGTTTAAATATCCAACTTTATGTAGCTTGGTTAGTCTTGTTTCATTAATATGACCAAGTCTACAATGCCAAATGAAAGCTTCATTTATGTTTAAAATCTTCCTTTTGTTTGTGTGTTGTATATTGAAAATTGTATGCTGATTTAGGACGTATATCCCATTATTTAATGTATCAGACCCAATCAACTCTTGATTAAGATTAATGTTAATAACATTAAATTGTAATACAAATTATATCCTTCATTTTCCAAAAACGATATTGATATAATATTACATAACATCGAAGGTACAAAATAACATGGGCTCAAAACCAATATACAACCCGACGGCAAACCAAAGTGATACTCTCTCACTGCTACAGCTGTACAGAGGAACCATTCCCAACTCGGAGAGTGTGATAACCTTTCATCAAAAACTTTCTATTTTTCATCCTCTGCACACAATTGTAGATGCAAGATTTGACCCGGTATCTGTTGGAGTTAGTGCCCTCAGAGTCAATTATTGGATCACAGGCACGTGATTGCAATGATTGAGGGAGGACCTATCCCGGTAGGACAGTCTTACTCGAGATGATAGTATGCTATCTGGTTTATCTTTATCATCGTGTACTGCTTTAGGTGACCTGACATGTCGCTATTACACGTTGATAGAGCCCCTAGGATTCTTGCTTGACTGCCAGCAGTATGATGGCGATCATATACGTGGGAGTTGGTGGTCTATAAGCACATCCTTAAAAGTTCCCTAGTCGTAGGAGTTTCGAGACAGGGCATCGATACTCCGTTAGTAGACTAGTGTATACAGTCGAGACCCCGACGAGGGGCGGTGGCCGGTCTTACAAGCCACTGGTGTCAGTTGGTTCACCTAAGATGTATACAGGTGCTCATTGGGTTATGAGTACACCGGACAGGACTCGCCGGGAACCTGCTAGTTGGTCTTATACCAGACGTCAGATAGCAGTTCCCAGGTGACATGTGTACAGGTTAGTTCATCGTCCTGAGATCGTCATTTGTCTCGTGTGAGTTCCCACTGTGCTTTGATTACTACCCTACCACGGCTCAAAGGAGTCGTGCAAACAGGTTTTAGTTGGGTACAGTCCCGAGCCACATGGAGGCAGTGAGCGGATCTGCAGGGGTTCGTCTCTCCCGGTATTGGGGGTGAGGTCGCGCTGTGTCTAGGAGAGCCATTACGCAAAGCCCTCGGCCGAGGCAGGAGATTTACTGGTAGGTATTCCAGTAGTATCTCAGGGCGTTCTGGGCTACGCTCCGACACGACTTGTACCGCTTTTGGGGGTCTGACTTTCACCAACCCCCTAGGCCCGCCATGCGATACTCATAGACGAACGGACCGGACTGTACGGATATTGTCACTGACAGGCTCAGTTGGGTGTCGGGGTGAGCTTCCTCATCGACGTCCCATTTGGTCAATAGCTGGTGGCCCGTCACGTATTGGCTTATACCTCTGACGTGCCAGTGGTTAAATCCACAGCCATAGTATTGACGAGTCTTTAGAGTCCACCACACTCAGTTACTCAAGTTTCGGGCGAAACGCTGTAGAGGCCGTATGGAGATATGGCAGGGTTCGATCGGATACGTGCGGTATTGCACGGATCGTGATCGGACAGTTTTTACTAGCCGGCTTTGGCTTAAGCCGGATTCTAGTATTTGATAGTGTAGTTTTGTCTCTTTGCATTTGTGTTCAGTGGGAATACAAATGCGGGCATGTATTTGCAGTAGCGGGGTTTTCCTGTAATTTATTATGGGATCGGTTTTCTGGGGTTGCCAGTTTGCATTCCGTTCCGTCCGGTTTTCCTTCATTCCTTCTCGGTCGGACTTTCTTGGTGGAGGGTGTTAATTGCAAGTTAGCAATTAACATTTAGTGGAGGGTTTTCTTGCAAGTTTGCATTATGATGAGACTTGTTTCATCATGAGATGCCTTTCTAGTCTATTCTTTTCTTTTCATTTGATGGTTTGAAGAGGTGAAATGAGAGTGACCATTTTTGATAATTGATTTATTCTTTCTTTTTCCTTTTTCTCTCTCCAATCTATTTGGGTGAGTGAGGGGCCGGCCATTCTAGAGAGAGGAGAGGAGAGGATCATTTTTCTAGTGGTGGCATTTTCATCTCATTCCATGGTTGCAAAAGATAAGCTTAAAAGCTCATTTCTTTCTCTCCTTCTCTTCTCCATTTTTCCTCCACATCAAGGCAACCTCATAACCCCAAGAGACAAGTTCACTACACTATTCTATAGCAAGCCTTTGACGCGTCGGCTAGCCAACTTCGCGCCCGAGTTGCCTCGATCAAGAGGCGGGAGCCCGTAAAAGATTCCGGCTATGTGGTGCCTTTCCGACGAGCGAGGAGGTGACGGAGATTCCGCGGGAGATCGGAGTGGAGACGAAGACCAAAGGACACGGATCGCTTGGTATAACTTCTCACCCCTTCTCTAGTTAGCTAGTATAGGTTAATGGTTTCGATCCGGGTTTTCTTTGTCCGCGGTAGCGCCAGTTTCCGAGCAAGGAAAAAATTTTATTCCGCATTTTGGCCTCGAGAAAGAGGCCGGGGCGCTGCCGTGGCGCAACATGGTATCAGAGCCACGCCATTAACCTTACCTAGCTTGTTCTAATGCGTTTTACTTATCCGATCGACCAAAATCTCAAAAAACCGTATTTTGTTCACATCAGTTTTCTGTTGGAATTTTTTGGTGTCTAAAAATTTTTCAGGTTACAGAAAAATAATGTGCACGAAATTCTAAGACCACTGTAAAAAGTCGACAGTGTCAGTCGTACAGTTGACCGCGGAAGCGCGGCCAAACCCCACTTTGGGCCGCGCTTCCGCCGCAGTCTACTGTGCTCACACTGTGGAAATTTTACAGTGGGCTTTTGGGCTAATTTTGAGGGTTTTGGAATATTAATTTAGGGCCCAGGTTTTCTGTGACTGCTACAGTATTGGTTTGGGGCCCGCTTGTTAATTGTTTGATCGATCGGATATTTGAAACACATTATTTCACAGTATTTACATTATATCTGCGACCGTGAATGTCACTCGATCGGTAAATCCGGTCTAACTGCTATAGCCCGGTTAGACGGATTTGCGAACGTGACTTTCACGTTGATGTTCTATGTTTATGCTGTGATGTTGCGGATCGGTCGTGGGGGATAGCCTGGATGCAATGCTAGTACAGTTTTTGTTGTTTTATGTACATTTGATTTTGCGGGGCGAGCGTCCGACATGTGGACTGCCGTCACTGCCTGTTTGTATTATTATTTTGGGGCACGACCTGGTTGCGGTCGATGTACCCGGTGTATGTATATTTTACTTTCTGTACTAGGATTACCCCGCGGAGGGGTGCACGGATAGCCGGGTTCTGGAGGGCAACGGGCCCGCATCTCAGGGCATTGAGACGGAGGGGCTTCAGTCCAGGATTGGCGGGCTATTCGCCGCACTCGTAGGGGGTACAGGTTGACCCAGGAGGGGTGCCCAAGTTACCGGATTCCATGAAGTGCTGGGTGGTCCATTCACGGAGCTGAAGGGGGCTGCCTCGCTTCAGGTTTTGGCGGGTGACTTGCCGCGCCCGTAGGGGTCTAGGATTTCATTGCACAGGCTATCCACACGACCAGGGGAACGTCGGGTTTCAGCAGCGGCTCTGTGAAACCCGGGGTTTCCAGATATCTGTATTGTTCTGTGATGCTGTACATTTCTGTGCTGTTGCATTTTATTCACGCCTTGAGCGAAATACTATATATTAGTAGATGTTGTATATGTTTTACATCCGCGCTAGTCCAGTCCCCGCTCTGTCGTTAGTTAGCTAACCTAACGGGTGATGACGGGACCCAGTGGCGAATGCGGATGGCATATACGTACATCAGTATATTTTCGTTCTTTGTGGTGTGATCAATTGATGGGACTGCATTGATTCGGATCAATGCAAGATAAACAAACCTAATTCTGATGTTGCTGGAACATTTTTCAAAAAGCTGTTATTGCAAGGACGTTCACTTTTGTTTTGCATCGTGGTATTCATTTGGAATATCCTGCTCCTCAGTCGACGAGGCAAGGGCCGAGATCCCTTCACCGGGAGTGACCCCTTGGACAGAAGTTTGCGTCAGTGCAATAACTTCACTATAGCCGATTACTTTTGCTTTGCACCGTGGTATTCAGCTGGAATATCCTGCACCTCATTCTACGGGGAAAGAGCCGAGATCCCTTCACCGGGAGTGACCTCTTTAGCAAAGGTTTTCGTCACTATATTTTATAAAAGGCTATGCAGTTCCTTCAACGATATCAAGTTCTTTACGTTAAAAGTTTTTCGCCAAAAACTAGACGTAGCCCTCCGTCATTTCTTACAAGTATTACTTAGTATTCGTGCTGCGTTTGTTGACTGTGTCAAGGCGTAGTGTGCGGTAGCTAAGTAGTGTTTGTTTGCAGCATATAAATGGGATTGGTTAGGACAGTCGTGCGGCCTTGTTGACTGTGTCAAGGGCTCGTACGGGTGGGTTTAATGCAATCCAGAATAATGACGGGCTGAACTTGACTAGGACTCTTTGATTTGTTGACTGTGTCAAGGTCACTTGGGTCCTAGGGGTAAAATTCACATCGGGAGTTTCAAAAGAACTGAAACTTGCCAGGTATGCGCATACCTTCTGGAGTGTGGTGACTTGAGTGGATTCCGTCAAGTTATCATGCGATGATAGTTGGATCCCGATTCCCACTGATGAGTTGGTTCACTCCTCGGGTGATCCCGACTAATTCTTCTTTCAGGTTTGGAGGAGAATTTGAGGTACAGTGGGAGGTTTCCAGATTAGACAAAGTGGTAACCATTCTGATCTAGGTTAGAGTGCACGCTGAGTGTTTCTTTTCTCTCTCTCTGGCAGCGACCATTGACCCGACCCTGGACTTTGACTCAGTGACCAAGTTGACCGAACCTTCTTAACAATGGCTTTTGGATTATCAGAGTTGCAGACCTCATTGCCACTCCTACTTTTACCCTTTTCTCCAGGACACCCCGTATTACTACGAACGTCCACTTCCATTGGACAAAACCATCGTATGGTTATATACGAACTCGAAGGACTTCGAGGTTGGTTTCTGGTTCTGGAGAAAACGGATAGGACTATTCAGTTGTCTTTTCTTTTCACCTTCTCTCGGGTTGCGAGTACTCCTTGGTTTAGGAGTAGTACACCTATTACGTAAATTGGATAGTCTTCTTCCAAACCATAGGCTGGTGCCGACCGGTAGGGAATGAAGAAAACCAGTTAACCTAGACGGTGTACAGAAGGTATAAGTTCAGACAAAGAAAGGGATTAGTAGGAGGGCAAAGTAAATTGCGACTGATATTCACGACCAAACCAAGTATTTCTTCGCCAATCCTAAATCACCTTTGTATTTCTCCAGGACACTCCGTATCACTACGAAGATCCACAGTTTATTGGATATTCCATCGTATGGTTATATACGAACTCGAAAGGAACTTGTTCCAGTTCGGGGATGGATTCTGGTTCAGGAGAAATAGGAATAAAGTACATTCAGGTGTCTTTTATCTTCACCTTCTCTCGCATTGCGAGTGCTCCTAGGATTAGGACAGTACACCCTTTATGCTTATTGGATAGTCTTCTTCCAAACCATAGGCTGGTGCCGAACGGTAGGGAAGGAAGAAAACCAATTGGCCTAAAGGGGTGTGCAGAAGGTAATGACTAAAGACAAATAAAGGGATTTGGTGAGGTGGCAAAGAATTATACGGTTACAGTTGTGAATCTGGATAATGGTAGAGGCATTACTAGGAATACCAGGATACCCCATTGAAACATTACAATGTTTTAGTTTCACTGTGTACTGTTAAAAGAAAACTGATTTCCCGATTAGACACTTACTCCAGGGTATGTATTTACCAAGTATGATTCTCACATCTGTATGGTTTTACAGATGATGAGTGGGAGTAAGTTATTGGGAATTGGGTGATCATCCTCATTATATCGGGATTCGTTGTAATCGGTGATATTTGAGGAAGTCACCTGGGTTGTTTGCCGGTCGGCAAATATTTGGTTTTGAATATCCGCTGTTGTGCACCAATTTCAAATTGATATATCTGTACGTCTATTTTCATAGAGTGAGATATGCCTTCTGATATTATGTCGATGACATTTACCTATATCAGTGGATGGTTAGGTAAGGAGCATTAAACAGCGGTGTAATTCTTCTTAACCATAAGTACAGTTTTCAACCTACGACACACAGTGAAAGAGTTGTTAGACTCAGCGGACTTATACAGAGTATTGTATGCTGTCCAGTGTCCATTAGGACAGAGGGGTTGGTTCTCATACTATATTCTGTTTACTTTTAACTTCTCTAGTTCTTAGATATGTGTTTCATGGAAACACAGGGTCTATGTTTTGAGGAGTTATAGGTATTTGAATAAAGTAGAGAACCAGGTATACCAAGTATCGGGATTCTTCAAAGTGATCGAAGATATAGATACTTGCGTATGGTATTCAGTTGATAGTAATGATAAAGAGAAATTGCTTCTTTTTCAGGTTACTCATAATTGGAAGCATTCCTAAGTTGAGTAACGCTGATCAGCCTCCTTCCATTTAGTTGACATGCACTGGAGACAGCTGCATGATTTGAATCTGGTTCAATTGAATCAGTGCCTCTGTTTCTATATTGGATATAGAACAGTTCATATCTTAACGATGTTAAGGTACGGGGAGTTGTCCGGCTTATGCTTAAAACCGGACTCCGGATAACTCAAGGCACGTTTCTGTAATGGCTGTTTGTGGGTTGACCCAGGCTATGACGAGGGTTGATTTTCTACCATCTTACAGATCAATAGAAATATTGTTCTAGACTCGCCACAGTTTTAATAAAAATTGGATTTTTCAGAAAAAGTAGTGGGAGTATGGTAGAACTGGAAGTGATTCCAGAACCACAAACGATTACTGAAGATTTGATAAGGAACCTAAAGATTCAATCTGGACTGACATTCCATTGGCCACTCCGCAGATACGGTGGGTAACTTCAGGCACCCGAGAGGTACTCCGGTAGCCTCAAGGACGGTGACAGGGAAGTTCTTGTTTACCCACACTTGCCATTGCTGTTGTTCCAGGCTGCGAGACCCGGTGAGAGGATGAGTATAGCGTCGTTCTAAAACTAGCTTTAGAAGTGCGCGTCTATATGACTCCACCAGAGGGTTGTCGTAGTCAGTGGGAGCAGCGGAAGCATTGGTGGACATCAGGCTTATGTCTATTTATAGACTAAAGCAGATGTAGCGGAGATAGATCATTTGTTTCTGATGTGACAGTCATAGGTTTGACGTCATCAGAATAGGGGATGGATCTGTTGAGAAGGTAGTAGGAAGTGAGATTCCTATACTACGATCGGTTATACTTTGGTTGTCACATAGTGGTTTCTCCACACAGGACTTGGATATTATATCAGACATTCTGGTTACTAGATCTATGGTTTTAGATCTAGATTTGGGTGGTTTCCCAATCTGGGTACCTTGACAGCATTCTATGAGTATTTAGAATGGATGACTCCTGGCATGGTAGTGTACCTGCAGTTGATGGAGTCACCCTCTCTAAAGGTGTCTTATAGACTAAAGGGGAGAGGGATACTCATGATTGGCAGATCACTTGCTTAGGCAATTGAGTCAATCATGAGATGTCAAGTACCACACCAGATGTTGTTCTTGCACTAGATGCAATAAGTTGATATTGATCCAATCCTGGAGAAACAGTCGGAAGCAGTTTTAGAACATAAGTGAATGTTCTAGGGATATGATAACGACAGCCTCCTTTAGGAGACGGTTATCATTCCAGGCTTCCAAGGTGACATGGACGACAAGGAGGTTGTCAGAGTTATAGTTCTCCCTCTGACGAGGGGCAGTATTTTGGACAGGTGGTCCAAGGAAATACTGAGGGAGGCTTGGCGCAGGATACTGATTAAGTTCAGTTGACGATACAGTCTAAGAAGTTTGGATTTGGAGTTCATTTATGAGCTAGGTCCCATCAGACATCCAGACGTTCTAAGATAGGTATTGCTCATTTCGGGAGATGGTTTTCTCCGCGAACTTGAGATATAGAGAGACACAGAAAGAAACATCACTGCGGATCCACTCACTGAGGCTATTCCTCGAACGCAATAGTTTCGCAAACAGGTTTTGTGAGACTGACTAGTAGAGGAGTTGGGTGTTCGGTATCACACGGGCTGTGAGTATGCGACATCGCAATAATTAGCCTTGAGTGCAAGTGGGAGATTGTTGGAGTTAGTGCCCTCAGAGTCAATTATTGGATCACAGGCACGTGATTGCAATGATTGAGGGAGGACCTATCCCGGTAGGACAGTCTTACTCGAGATGATAGTATGCTATCTGGTTTATCTTTATCATCGTGTACTGCTTTAGGTGACCTGACATGTCGCTATTACACGTTGATAGAGCCCTTAGGATTCTTGCTTGACTGCCAGCAGTATGATGGCGATCATATACGTGGGAGTTGGTGGTCTATAAGCACATCCTTAAAAGGTCCCTAGTCGTAGGAGTTTCGAGACAGGGCATCGATACTCCGTTAGTAGACTAGTGTATACAGTCGAGACCCCGACGAGGGGGCGGTGGCCGGTCTCACAAGCCACTGGTGTCAGTTGGTTCACCTAAGATGTATACAGGTGCTCATTGGGTTATGAGTACACCGGACAGGACTCGCCGGGAACCTGCTAGTTGGTCTTATACCAGACGTCAGATAGCAGTTCCCAGGTGACATGTGTACAGGTTAGTTCATCGACCTGAGATCGTCATTTGTCTCGTGTGAGTTCCCACTGTGCTTTGATTACTACCCTACCACGGCTCAAAGGAGTCGTGCAAACAGGTTTTAGTTGGGTACAGTCCCGAGCCACATGGAGGCAGTGAGCGGATCTGCAGGGGTTCGTCTCTCCCGGGTATTGGGGGTGAGGTCGCGCTGTGTCTAGGAGAGCCATTACGCAAAGCCCTCGGCCGAGGCAGGAGATTTACTGGTAGGTATTCCAGTAGTATCTCAGGGCGTTCTGGGGCTACGCTCCGACACGACTTGTACCGCTTTTGGGGGTCTGACTTTCACCAACCCCCTAGGCCCGCCATGCGATACTCATAGACGAACGGACCGGACTGTACGGATATTGTCACTGACAGGCTCAGTTGGGTGTCGGGGTGAGCTTCCTCATCGACGTCCTATTTGGTCAATAGCTGGTGGCCCGTCACGTATTGGCTTATACCTCTGACGTGCCAGTGGGTTAAATCCACAGCCATAGTATTGACGAGTCTTTAGAGTCCACCACACTCAGTTACTCAAGTTTCGGGCGAAACGCTGTAGAGGCCGTATGGAGATATGGCAGGGTTCGATCAGATACGTGCGGTATTGCACGGATCGTGATCGGACAGTTTTTACTAGCCGGCTTTGGCTTAAGCCGGATTCTAGTATTTGATAGTGTAGTTTTGTCTCTTTGCATTTGTGTTCAGTGGGAATACAAATGCGGGCATGTATTTGCAGTAGCGGGGTTTTCCTGTAATTTATTATGGGATCGGTTTTCTGGGGTTGCCAGTTTGCATTCCGTTCCGTCCGGTTTTCCTTCATTCCTTCTCGGTCGGACTTTCTTGGTGGAGGGTGTTAATTGCAAGTTCGCAATTAACATTTAGTGGAGGGTTTTCTTGCAAGTTTGCATTATGATGAGACTTGTTTCATCATGAGATGCCTTTCTAGTCTATTCTTTTCTTTTCATTTGATGGTTTGAAGAGGTGAAATGAGAGTGACCATTTTTGATAATTGATTTATTCTTTCTTTTTCCTTTTTCTCTCTCCAATCTATTTGGGTGAGTGAGGGGCCGGCCATTCTAGAGAGAGGAGAGGAGAGGATCATTTTTCTAGTGGTGGCATTTTCATCTCATTCCATGGTTGCAAAAGATAAGCTTAAAAGCTCATTTCTTTCTCTCCTTCTCTTCTCCATTTTTCCTCCACATCAAGGCAACCTCATAACCCCAAGAGACAAGTTCACTACACTATTCTATAGCAAGCCTTTGACGCGTCGGCTAGCCAACTTCGCGCCCGAGTTGCCTCGATCAAGAGGCGGGAGCCCGTAAAAGATTCCGGCTATGTGGTGCCTTTCCGACGAGCGAGGAGGTGACGGAGATTCCGCGGGAGATCGGAGTGGAGACGAAGACCGAAGGACACGGATCGCTTGGTATAACTTCTCACCCCTTCTCTAGTTAGCTAGTATAGGTTAATGGTTTCGATCCGGGTTTTCTTTGTCCGCGGTAGCGCCAGTTTCCGAGCAAGGAAAAAATTTTATTCCGCATTTTGGCCTCGAGAAAGAGGCCGTGGCGCAACAGTATCTGCTGGGTTCCCTGGCATGGCAGCAAAGTTTCGGGAGGCATCGTCAATACCAATTTAAAAAATTTGCCGTTCTAGTTAACCCTGACCCTAGAATCTTTACTCGAAAATCCGACGAAAACATATGTAAACAACTTTATATCTAAGTGAATGGGAATACAGCCTTTGTAGACTGGTCCTTCACTTTTAATGCTTCGTGTAGTGAACTCCCGGACTTTAAAAAGGGTTCACTCGAAGGAATGAACAAGCTTGCTCAATGTCTTCGAGGCCGAAGATGATCTACGTCGAGAAGACTCAAGCTCATGCTACCTCTTCACTAATGGTGAAATTAGTGAAGCAAACACCCTAAACTAAATGGCTAATAGTAGAGGATGATGAAGTAGGAAATGGGCTCACTTTATATTTGTTTCTCTCGCAATATTTTCTCACCTTGAGAAAAGCTAGCAAGCTTTCTCAATGAAGAAGAAGAAGAAGAAGAATGAAGAATGAGAGAATGAACTCATGTGGTAAGAATAGCAACCATGGGTGAGTGTAATATTTCAGAAAATATAAAATATTATTTTTGGATTTTAATATTAAAATATTATATTTCGCGAAAACTACCGATTTGCGAATTGGGGTTTTCGTAAAATTGTATAAATATATATACCAATATTTATGAAATAATTGGGAGATTAAAATAATTTATTCATTTAAAAAAAATATTGTGGTGATGGAAATTTGTTAGCTAGTTTCTTTTTGGCCATTACCTTTGCTAACTATTTTTTCTGTGATGGGCAATTTCGAAGGAGTTTTTTTTTTTTGCAAATGTGGGTTTTTGTAAATGGTGGGTTTTTCTGCGGTGCAGGGGCTCCAGCAGCCACTTGAAGGTTCTAGGATGAGCTTGGGTTCTTTTTATGCATTATTGGTGCATTTATTGTTCTTGGATTCCTTTGGATATTTAGTGAAGATATTATTCTTATGGTCACCTCGGAGAAGCTTGTGGTCACCCCCTTTTTTCCATTCCCTCCAAGTGTGGCCGGCCACACAAATTCAAAGTGTGCAATTTGTGGTTTCTAATTTTGGCCGAGCCATTATTCATTGCAAGCAAAAATTTCTTAAGCCAAAAAAATTCCAAAACTCATTCCATTGCTCACTTGATTTCATTCCATGGCAACTTCATTAACCCATCACCCAATCGCTTGGGTTTCTTGAGACAAACTATTCTACACACGCTCTACTTCAATCTTGGACATGTCGGTTAGCAAACTTCATGTTCGAGTTGCTTCAGTTTGTAACAGGAGCCCGTATAAGGATTTGTTGACATGATGCCACTTCGACGAGGAGACCGGAGATCGGAGATTCCGCGAGGAGCGTGGAACGATAGCTAAAGACCGAAGGAGACGGATCGATCGGTATAATTTCTAAAACCACTTTACAGTTTGCTAGTTAGGGTTTTGAATGGTTATTGTGGTTAATTCCTACTTTTTCTAATTATAAGTTTAGCTTACTAGATTTTTACTAAATCTTAATTAAGCAAGTTTAAAATTATGGAGGTGGTTTCGATAACTTAGTTTTGCTATTTTAAGATGTTTGAAATGGCTAGAATTGTTAAATTTCTAGACTTGTGCTAAATTGCGGTATATGATGCTTACTAGGTTTTCGGCAAAATTTGACGTGAATATTATTATCGACGATAATTATTGTGTTGTAAATGATTATCGGTACTATTGGGTTTTTGGCGTGGCAGTTTTCATATATAGCGACCCTAGTGAGGGTTTTTGCTATGTTTTCCGGTATTTGGATTTCTTGGTTTTGCGACTGGATATGGTATTTGGTCGTTAGACGTTTGTACGTCAACGACAAGTGTTGTTTGGTGGTTTTGCATGCGTAGGCTATAGGTTCAAATCTATGAGCGCACCGCGTGCCGTATTGGATTTCGGAACTTGATGTTGATAGCTTTGCTATTTGGTATTGATTGTAGGTACTTTCACGTGGATTCCGAGATGACGAAGCACATCGACTTTGGCTAAGCGAGCAGATTTGCTGTGAGTAGATATAATATCTACAGGGGAATCGTCCGTATGGCGTTATGCGTCTGGGCTAGAGATAACTTGATTTGTCACATATTCTATTTCATATATAGAGTTGCGCATACACCTTATTGCTAAATTATTTGTTGTGCTTGGACTTGTACCCTTAGGACACTGCACTATTATTGACGGCTCATGTTGCACGAGCACTGATTGTATGCCACACACACCGTCAATAATTGCCATAACACGCACAACACACATACCTATATGATATTGTTTGGTTAGAGACATTGAGACATGATCCCTATTTCCTTTTAGGCATATGACATATAGCATACCTGTATACCTACATGCTTACACATATGCCTTGACCTGCTTACATGCTAGTTACCTATATACCTATAGGGTATTGTACCATTAGCAATAGGTACATCCACACATAATGATATAGCTACATGTATACCTTGCATACATACTTCACTTATACCCGGAGGGTATGTTACATCATTACTGATAGGTAGATACATATACATTGCTAGACCTTTATGTTTACACATATATCTGCCTATAGCTACATAGTTATCTTTATTTGATGTTATATAGAATTGGAGAAATTAGGAACCGCATGATTTATATATTAACTTGTTGCAGTTAAATAGCTGTTTTTCTTTTATATGCTCATATTACTGTTTCATGTTGCATATATTACATTCATGGATTTCATATGATGTTCACTGATATTTTTACTCCTAAGTATATATAACAGTGGAATGGGACGTTGTTATATATGCGTATATATATATATATTAGTGGAATGGGATGCTAATATATATGTATTGATTCATGCAGTTATACTTATTCATTACTTGATGTTTTCTGGATTTGAGGACCGTGGTGGTTTCATGAAATTAAGAAAGTATTCTTATTCTTTACTTGATATTTGTATGCATCCATTGGGATTTGTTTTAAACCGATACGGGATCAAGAATGTCGATGTTGGGGCACTTAAGATTCGGAGGACGTATATACCGATACGTGGAACATAAGTGTCGAGGTGAAACACTTGGGTTTCTAGGAACGTATAGATATGAGAAAGACTGATACGTGGATCACGGGTGTCGATACCGGACACTTAGGATTCGAGAAACGTATGAATATGAGAAAGACCGATAAGTGGATCACGGGTGTCGATACCGGACACTTACGTTTCGAGACACCTATAGATATGAGTATTTATGTGTCGATACTGGACACTTGTTTCATGATGTTTTTGGTTGTCGATGTTGAACACTCACCTTATATGAAACTTACTCGATACTGATATTGTACGTTCAGGATATGTGAGATCTACTTGATATTGTACATACATGATACATGAGATTTACTTGATATTGGATACAGGATACATGAGATTTACTTGATATTGGATACAGGATATATGAGATTTACTTGATATTGTACATTCAGGATTTATGAGATTTACATGATATGAGAGCTAATTTAGGGGCTAAATTGAGGAAATTGGGATTCGGATTGTCTTGATGGATTTTGGTCCTACCAGGAGGTCAGGATTCCGTGGGAATGACATGTTTTATCCCATACTCCGCATTTATTATTTATACACTGCTTCATATATTAGTAGTACCGATAGAATACTTCCATGACTGTTGCACTTACATACTTATTTTATATGCATTGCTTCATGTATTAGTTATACCTGATGGTGTACCTTACATGATTGTTGTATATAGATTGTCATATTATTGCTTCATGTATTAGTTGTACCTACTAGTGTACCTTTCATAACCATTGCTTACATATGACCATTTATTATGATTAGTTTGCATATGTATTAGATTCGCGCTATACATGCATACTTGCGATTACCTGCATATGTTATTTACTATTCACGAGTTGGCAACTCACCCCCGTTGTGCCACAGTTCGTGCATGTTGACCATATGGATCAGTTGCGGCATCGCTGGCACACAGCTGTTTTCGGGTGACTTGCTTATGGTAGGTGGTACATGTTGGATCGTGCCCCTCTTGTAATCATTATTCATATTGTTGAAGGGTTCCTCTCGACGGCAGTGAGATTTCGAGAGGCATCGTCCATGCCATTTTCAAAAAATTGCCATTTCAAGGAACTCTAAACAAGAATTGATAACTAGGATATAATACGGAAAACATATAGTAAACCATTTACTATCTAAGTGACGAGGAAATACAAGCTTTGTAGATCGGTCCTTCACTTCATATGCTCCTTGTAGTAGTCCCTTCGCTGCGATCATCGTGCTCCCGGACTCTCGGATGGCTCCATGAGAAGATAGAAACGGTTTTGCTTGAAGTCTTCGAGGCCGAAGATGATCTACGTCGAGAGAATACGAACTCAAGCTACTACTTCCACAAAGTGAAGCAAACACCCTATACTAAAGTGCTAATCTAGTAGAGGATGGAGAAAAAGGAAATAGGTACACTTTAGAATTTCTTTTCTCACATTATTTCTCTCTCTTTATGAAACCCTAGCAAGCTTTTTGAAAGAGGCAGAAGATGAGCTCAAGAAAAATGAGAATGAAAACTAATCAAGAGAGAGAGTGAACTATGGTGAGTGAGTATCATATACTAACTCATGTAGAGACATAACCATGGCTAATTCAAATGGTTAGGTTATCAAAAATCTACGCTAAAAACAAAGTTAGGGGACTTTGTCAAAGCATAACAAGCTTCTACAAGCTTCATGCTCTTTTCAAATATCCACTGATTTTGTAATTATCTTAAATAATTATAATCCACCATTATAAATAGAATGGTGTGTGTCTCATACACCAATGTATTATGTATCAACAACCATGATACAAAAAGAAAACACAATTTAATATATATCACATATATATTAAAGTTGTGCACATATGAGAAAAACAAATGCTTAAGTGAACCAATGTTAGTTAATGAAAATTAGTATATCATATATAAAATTATACACTAAATTATCAAGTCAACACTTGATTTAATAATCCAGCTATATCTCATATAACCGACTAACATCCAATGTATCGACTTATCGAATCAACCTTTGATTCGATGACCCGGCTATATAATATATAACCGACCGATACAAACATCGCGAGAATAGAATACGGTATCATATACACGCATTATTCTCGGTCCCGCACATATCACATATGCGCTCCTATTTCGTTTTGCCTGAGCCAGTAAAAGTTCTATGTAGGAGTCTAAAGACCCGTCAATACGCCGGCAGTAGGTGATGATCACATCAAGCACCCACAAGCCGTCGGCGGTACTAGCTGGACGTAACAGCTACCCGCGTATTGAGCGATGAGAAGATCAGCAAGCAAGCCCGCTCCAACTCCAACAAAAGCCTGACAGTGACACTACCGTACAGTCCGGTCTCCTCGTCTGATATGTCGTATATCAAGTTTAGGGGTGGTAAACGTCAGACCCCAATAACCGATAAGTCATGCTGATATGAGGCTCATAACGGGTCGAGAAACTACTGGTAACACTTACCAGTAAATCTCTAAACCAGCCCTGGATAGGGACTTCCCTGTTATGGCCAATTGAGCACAGCACAACATCAACCCCCAATACCGGGAGAGACGAAACCCGTCCTATCGCTCATTGCCTCCATGTGACTCGGGACTGTACCCAAAAACCACCATTTTGCATGCCCTCTTGGATGTGGTAAGGTGGAAATCAAAGAATAGTGGGAATCACACAATACTCTATGACGATCTCGGGTCTACAGACTAACCTGTACCAGTGTTACCAGAGAACTGCCATCTGACGTGAGGTATAATACCATCTGGGAGTTCTCGGCGAGTCCGTCCAATGTACCCAGTCTCCACTGTGAAAGGTTCCTAGGCACACTATAGAGGTCTCACAAGGCATCAACCATGCCAATATAAAAATTTATGGGTGCCGAGAAACCCTAATACGGATCTTAGACTAGAATTCTAGGCGAAAAACGATTCAAGTTAACAACTTAACTAAAGTTCGGAAGTTACAACCTTTGTAGATCCGGATTTCCACTTCCTTAGCTCCATGTAGTCGTCCTCTCGCTGTCCTTTTCGAATCCTAGACTCATTCGTCGGCTTCATCGGGAAAACGAGCGGAATAGGTCGTCGGCTTCGTGCCGAAGATGATCTACGTCGAGGTTGCGCAAGTTCAAGCTCCAACTTCACCAAGTTGTGAAACTTATGAAGAAAACATCCAAAACAACTTGGCAAGAGGTAGAGGGTGAAGAAATAGGAGGTGGGTTCACTTTAGAATTGGATTTCTCACTTTGGATCTCAAGTTGCAATTGATGGCATCATAGTTTCTTTCTTGAAGATGAAGAAGAAGAAGTAGATAGAATATGATAAGTCTTGCGAAAAAAGAATAATAAAATCAACACTTATCATCTTCTAACCTAGGTTAAGTGTAGAGAATAAACCATGGTCAAATGAGAATGGTTAGGGTTAAGGATGATGACAAAATAGTCACTTTAGTCAAAGCTTCATGAAGCTTCATCAAGCTTCATGAAAGAAACCATTTTGTTATCATATATATTTATTTATCAAAAAGAATAGATAAATAAATATGTAAATAAATAAAAACCCTAACAATTATCATAACCATGGTTTAAGTCTTAACACAACACCAAACTACATGTATCATCAAACATGACACAAAGTAGTGCACAAAAGTATATCATATATACTTCTTGCACATCGAGTGAGAAAATCCATATAAAGTGAACCAATACTAGCTAATGCAAAGTAATATATCAAATATATAATTATACATTAAATCATTAAATCAACATTTGATTCAATGATTCGGTCAGGTCGCACATAACCGACTAGTATCCAATGTATCGACTTATCGAATCAATGATTCGATAACTAGGTCATATTGAATATAACAAATCGAAACATTTATCGCGAGAATGAAATGCGGTATCACATACATGCATTATTCTCGGTCCCGCACATATCTCATATGCGCTCCTATTTCGTTTCGCTTGAGCCAGGAAACCTCTGTGTAGGACTCTAAAGACTCGTCAATACGCCGGTAGCAGATGCTGATCATATCAAGCACCCACAAGCCGCAAGCGGTCTGCTAAACGTAACGGCCATCCAGGCATTGAGCGATCAGAAGATCGACGAGCTAGCCCGCTCACACTCCTGTGAATCCAACCAGTAACACTTACCGTACAGTCCGGTCTGTTCGTCTGATACGCCGCATATCAAGTCTAGAGGTGGTAAACGTCAGACCCCAATAACCGATAAGTCATGCCGATGTGAGGCTCATAACGGGTCGAGAAACTACTGGTAACACTTACCAGCAAATCTCTGATAAGCCCTGGCCAGGGACTTCCCTGTTACGGCCAATCGAGCACAGCGCAACATCAACCCCCAATACCGGGAGAGACGAAACCCCTATTATCGCTCATTGCCTCCATGTGACTCGGGACTGTACCCAAATACCACCGTTTTGCACGCCCTCATGGACGTGGTAAGGTGGAGATCAAAGCACAGTGGGAATCACACAAGACTCTATGACGATCTCGGGTCTACAGACTAACCTGTACAAGTGTCACCTGAGAACTGCCATCTGACGTGAGGTATAATACCATCTGGGAGTTCTCGGCGAGTCCGTCCAGTGTACCCAGTCTCCACTGAGCATCCGTATACCATCTCTGATGTCAAACACCAATGGATATGGGATCATCCATCGCCCATCTCATGGGTCGAGAAGCGTATACGTTAGTCTACACTGGTATATCGATGCCCTGTCTCGATACACCCACGACTAGGGACCTTGAAGGATGTACTTATGGACTACCATGTCCCCACTAGTATGATCTGCATCATAGTCCAGGTAGTCAAGTACACATCCTAAGGGCTTTATCAACATGTAACTATAAGGCAGTTTAAAGAGACAAGTGTACATATTAAGATAAAGAGTAACCAGATAGCATACTATCATATCGAGCAAGAAAGTCATCTCTATATATATCCAAGCATCCAATATAATATACATCATCTGTACAATACTGGCCTCTAGGGCATACATACAACTAACACACTGAGCACCCGTATATCATCTCTGATGTCAAACACCAATGGATATGGGATCATCCATCGCCCATCTATTTGGGTCGAGAAGTTATACGCTAGTCTACTCTGGTATATCGATGCCCCGTCTCGATACACCCACGACTAGGAACATTAAAGGATGTACTTATAGACTACTCTGTCCCCACTATTATTATCTGCATCATAGTCCAGGTAGTCAAGTACACATCATAAGGGCTTTACCAACATGTAACAGAGAGGCAATCAGTGTACACGTTAAGGTAAAGAGTAACCAGATAGCATACTATCATGTCGAGCAAGAAAGTCCTCCCTATATATGTCCAAGCATCCTCTACAATATACATCTCATGTATAGTAATGGCCTCTAGGGCATACATATAACTAACAATCTCCCACTTCCACTAGGGCCATCTGATAGCAGTGGTTATAGTATTTCATACTCAACCTTCCCGTAAAAGTCTCTCTCTGGGAAATGGCCTTTGTGAGTGGATCCGCTGTGTTGTCCTCTGAGTCTACTCTCCTAACCTCGATCCCCTGGAGATCAGCCATCACCATGATCCGGAGATACTGCCTTAGAATTTGTCTGGATCACGGAAGGGACGGGCGTTCCCAGGCACAAGCCACAACTCCATTGTCACACAATGGTAGGAACGAAGTTCATCTCATGAACTAATATACATCCAGACTGCCTCTTTGGTAGCGATGTATCCAGCCTTTATCGTCCAGTATGCCACGGTATCTAGTTTGGAACTCTACCAACATACCATCCCTTTACTGAGGGTAAAGAAAATGCCTGTGACTGACATTCAGTCGACCTTACCACCGTGGAAGCTATCCAGTGATTCTTCCCAGGATCGATTGATACCATTTCACTACACCTAGTGAGGTCCTAACATCCATTTAGATCTATCTCATAGATCCAAAACCCAGGATTTAGGTGGTATCACCTTGATCCTATATGAAGAATCCTTATGATAAGAGGAGATTGATCGAGCGTAGCATATGAAACTCCTTTCCTATCAAGAGTATGCCATCCACGTACAATACGAGGATCACCACCATACTCCCTACATCCCTTTTGTATATACAAGGTTCATCTACCATTTTGATGAAGTCAATGTTAGTTGTATGTATGCCCTAGAGGCCAGTATTGTACAGATGATGTATATTATATTGGATGCTTGGACATATATAGAGATGACTTTCTTGCTCGACATGATATTATGCTATCTGGTTGCTATTTATCTTAACATGTACACCAGTCTTTTTATACTGTCTTATAGTTACATGTTGGTAAAGCCCTTAGGATTTGTACTTGACTACCTAGACTATGATGTAGATCATACTAGTGGGGACATGGTAGTCCATAAGTACATCCTTCAAGGTCCCTAGTCGTAGGTGTATCGAGACGGGGCATCGATATACCAGAGTAGACTAGCGTATACGCTTCTCGACCCATGTGATGGGCGATGGATGATCCCATATCCATTGGTGTTTGTCATCAGAGATGGTGTACGGGTGCTCAGTGGTCACTGGGTACACTGGACGGACTCGCCGAGAACTCCCAGATGGTATTATACCTCACGTCAGATGGCAGTTCTCAGGTGACACTTGTACAGGTTAGTCTGTAGACCCGAGATCGTCATAGAGTCTTGTGTGATTCCCACTGTGCTTTGATCTCCACCTTACCACGTCCATGAGGGCGTGCAAAACGGTGGTCTTTGGGCACAGTCCCGAGTCACATGGAGGCAATGAGCGATAGGAGGGGTTTCGTCTCTCCCGGTATTGGGGGTTGATGTTGCGCTGTGCTCGATTGGCCGTAACAGGGAAGTCCCTGGCCAGGGCTGATCAGAGATTTGCTGGTAAGTGTTACCAGTAGTTTCTCGACCCGTTACGAGCCTCACATCGGCACGACTTATCGGGTTATTGGGGTCTGACGTATACCACCCCTAGACTTGATATGCGATGTATCAGACGAAGAGACTGGACTGTATGGTAAGTGTTACTGGTCGGATTCGCAGGAGTGTGAGCGGACTAGCTCGTCGATCTTCTGATCGCTCAATACCCGGGTGGCCGTTACGTTTAGCAGACCGCTTGCGGCTTGTAGGTGCTTGATATGATCATCATCTGCTACCGGCGTATTGACGAGTCTTTAGAGTTCTACACAGAGGTTTCCTGGTTCAAGCGAAACGAAATAGGAGCGCATATGAGATATGTGCAGGACCGAGAATAATGCGTGTATGTGATACCGCATTTCATTCTCGCGATATATGTTTCGACTGGTTATATTCGATATGACCTAGTTATCGAATCATTGATTCGATAAATCGATGCATTGAATACTAGTCGGTTATGTGCGACATGACCGGATCATTGAATCAAGTGTTGATTTAATGATTTAATGTATAATTATATATTTGATATATTACTTTGCATTAACTAGTATTGGTTCACTTTAAACGGATTTTTCTCACTTGGATTGCACATTGTATATGTGATATACTTTTGTGCACATTTTAGTATCATGTTTGATGATACTTGCTCTTTTGGTTAAGTGTGAAGAATTAAATTTAGGTTAAGTAAATGGTTAGGGTTCCTAATTATTCTTTCTTTTATCATTTATTATTTTGGATTAAAAGAAAAGGATAAGAAAACAAAAAGGGTTGCTTTCTTCTTGAAGTTTGGTGAAGCTTCATGAAGCTTGACTAAAGTGACCATTTTTGTCCTCATTCCTAACCCTAACCATATATCTAACCTTAGTAAACTCTCTACACTTAACCATGGTGCAAATTATGATAAGTATTGTTTTCTTTTCATTTTAAAATATACTCATCATAATATTCTAGCTCATCTTCTTCTTCTTCTTCAAGTGAGCAACCTTCATGCCATCAATGGCAACTTGTGATTTAGTGAGCAAAATCCAAATCTAAAGTGAACCCATCTCCTATTTCTTCACCCTCTACCTTTAGCCAAGTTGTAGAGTGTGTTTTCTTCACAAATTTCATCACTTTGTGAAGTCGGAGCTTGAACTTGCGATGCCTCGACGTAGATCGTCTTTGACACGAAGCCGGCGACCTAGCTCACCCGTTTCTCTGACGAAGCCGACGCTTGAGCCCGGAGTTCGACTTGGACAGCGAGGAGACATCGTTGCGGAGCCGTAGAGGTGGACATCCGGATCTACAAAGGTTGTATTTCCATATCCTTGTAGTTAAGTGTTAACTAGCTTTATATTTCGCCTAAACTTCTAGTCTAAGATCCGTAGTCTAGGGTGTCTCGGCACAAAAAATTTTAAATTGGCATGTTCGATGCCTTGTGAGACCTTACTAGAGTGCCTAGGAACCCTACAGTGGAGAGCCTAGCTAGAGCCTTAGGCGAAGTCCCGACGACGTTTGAAACCCGATCGAACCGAAATCCAAAACCTAAAAATGCTCTCTGGACTTTTTCTAAAAATTCGGATTTTTGTCAATTAAAAATATGTAGAAAATCAAGCAGGGTGCTATGTGAATTACTGTGAAATACGAGGACCTGAATCAACTTTTCCACCGCGGAAGCGCGGCACATGCTAGGCATGTACGGCCCTTCCGCGGCCGTACTGTTCCTTTGTGTAATTTTTTCTTCACAGTAACTCATATAATTCAATGCTGTGTTTTCTGGGATATTTTTATTATGACTTTACAGAAGAGTATTCTGGGGTACTATTGGGAATCAGTATTTCGATCGGATTATCAAATTTCGTCTTTTGTGTTTTTCCAGATAACTGTAGAATATGTTAAAGAGTTCGACCGGATATAAATACCCAGGTTTTCCCCTGCAGAAAAATTCCAAGTGTTGGACTTTTCTGTGGTTAAAAGACGTTCGAAGTAGTGCAAGTAACGCGATGGTCCCTCTAGAAGATAACAAACCTTAACTCGATTATGTGACCGTTTTGAACTGCCCTTTGAACCTTCGGGTTTGGGGCAGTACGGCGTGCCACATGTGAGGCGTTGGCTTGACCCTTCTACGGCTGGACCGTTGGTACTGAGGCATGAAGTGAATGTCTTTGAACCTATTTGATGTGTTGATCGGTGTCGGGAAAACTTGGGTGTTCGAGTGTTCGATCGGAAAGTTTAATATATTCTATTTATCCGGAATTGGATACAATAATTGGAATTCACAAACAGTTATGAGATAACTGGATGAATGTTATAAATCTAGCAGTTTAGTCCCATATGATATTGAAAAGAGTTTTCGATAATGAGACTAAAATGCGGGATTTATATCTGTTAGGCATGCGATGTCTAAAGTAGTTGCGGATTCCAATTGTTGTAGTTTTACACTTTCTTTTCTGTAACCGTAAGTGTAGTATGTTCATATCGCCGGTTTCGTTGCTATACGTCAACGACAATTGGGGTATGCATACTTACTTACGTTGATGACATGTGATGTTATGTGTTGCTGGATATGTTATATTGGATCGTCGTGTTTGAATAGCCGGGGGTTTTTATGTGAGATGAGTGTTTTTCATTTTCATTCATGTAAAAACTTGTATGTTATATTCTTTTATTCGGGGCACTTCCAAGATGCGGGAGTTGTCACCCTTTGTATATTATTTACTTTTCTGCACTAGGATAGACCCAAGGAGGGGAGCACAAGTAACCGGGTTCTGGGGTCCAGTGGGAGACCAACTCGAGGAGTCGAGTCCGGGTCTCCTAACCCTAGAATTGGCAGGGTTGCTTGCCGCTCTCGTAGGGGTCTAGGGGTGTGGGATTGGCTATTCATCACGACCGTGGAATCCGTGTTTTATACTGGCTCGTATTGAAAACACGGACGTCCTAGTATATCCAATATTTCATATGTTTATTCTGCTGCGATATCTGTAATGTAATTCTGTGATGGATATAGTATATAGTATATATGATATATTATATAGACGTTACTTATGTTTTACACCCGCGCTAGCCCTGCCCTGCTCTGTCGTTAGTTACCTAACCTAACGGTGCACGATGGGACATCGAGGCGAATGCGGATGGCATAAGTGTACGTCATATCTATCTGTGATGTTTAGGTATTTAAATGATGGGACTTCATTAATGTGATTAATGAAAGATAAGAAACCTAAGATGTTGTGGAATCAAATTTTAAAATAAAACAGGTAGCTACAGTTCTTGCTTTGCATAGCGGTATATGTGATATGCCCTGCACCTTATTCGATGAGGAAAGGACCGAGATCCCTTCACCGGGAGTGACTCCTTTAGCAATAACTGGCAGATGCTACACACTCGGTTTGCTTTTGATTGCTTTTGAGTTTTTGCTTTGCACAGCGATATATATGATATATCCCGCACCTCATTCGACGAGGAAAGGACCGAGATCCATTCACCGGGAGTGACTCCTTTAGCAAAACCAGAAAAGCCTCAAAATCACTCTATTTTAAAACTTCATTTGATTCTACAACGATATCAAGTTCATTACGCTCATGGTTTTCAGAAAAACCTGGCGTAGCCCTCCGTCATTTCAGATGAGTAGTAGTTAGTATTCGTGCTACGTTTGTTGGCCTGCGTCAAGGCGTAGTGTGCGGTAGCTAACTAGTATTTATCTGCTTATGCATATGATGCAGATTGGATTAGGGTAGTCGTGCGACTTTGTTGGCCTGCGTCAAGGGTCATACGGGTGGGTTTAATTCAATCAGGAAATGACGGGTTGAACTTGACTAGCGCACTATGGTTTGTTGGCCTGCGTCAAGGTCATAGCACGCTAGGGGCAAAAGCATTATCGGGAATTTCAAGTGTTGAAATTTGCAATAAGATTGCATACCTTCTATGAGATAGTTGGATCCCGATACCCGCTGCGAGTAAGAGTTACTCCTGGGAGAGTTTTACACATTACAATTAGCCGATCAAGTAGGTGTCTAGAAAGGTGTCAACGAGGTTACGCCTCTGGGAAAACGAGGTTTACATTAATTAGGTTCGTGTGAAAGCACGGGGGACCTCCCTCAAAGTACCGACACTGGCCTGGCTGAAAGATTGGCGAACTTGTAGTGTGTAATTAATCCCGGCTAGTCTTTCCTTTTAGGGTTTGGAGGAAGATTTGATAAAAAGCAGTGGGAGCCATCCTGATTAGATAAGATAATAACCAATCTGATCTTGCACGAGCTTACGCTAAAGTGTTTTCTTCTCTCTCTGTCCAGGTAGCGACCATTTCATGCCTTAATAAAGATAACAAAATGGATGTATTGACCGAACCCGCATGTTATACTGTGCTGGGGAACGTTGGTTCCGTTCTTTCCTATAAGAGTTATAGGACTGAACAGGATATAGGGGAATACCAGGATTCCCATGCCACCCGAATGAAGAAAGTACATGATGATGCATTTTCTTCGGGTGTGTTCGTTACAGAGAACTGTTTCTCCATTTGCTCTACGTCCTGGGTATTGGATACCGGGTCAGGATCCCATATATGTAATCAGTTACATGGGCTTAGGAAAGGTAGAGAACTTGGAGAAGGTGATAAAGACATAAGAGTAGGAAATGGTGCAATTGTTGCAGCCAAGACTGTCGGGGAATATCACCTTGTATTACCAACTGGTAATACATTGGTTCTGAACGAATGCTATTACATGCCGAACCTGATATGCAACATTATATCGGTTTCTTTATTAAGTAAAGAGGGATATAATTTTGTATTACAGGACAATGTTATGAACATTTTCCATAACCAAAAGTTGGTTGGATCAGGCACGTTGTGCAATGGCATTTATGTTCTAAACCAATCAACAGTTCTGAGCATATCAAACACACACAAGAGGAAGAGTTCTGAACTCAACGAATCCTTCTTGTGGCATTGTAGACTGGGTCACATCAATGCGACACGACTAGCTAAGTTGCATAAGGATGGATATTTAAATCCGTTTGAATTTTCATCCTATGACACTTGCCAGTCATGTCTCAAAGGCAAGATGACCAAGACTCCGTTTACGGGACACGGAGAAAGAGTTACCGAACTCTTAGGACTGATACATAGTGATGTATGCGGTCCCATGTCTACACATGCCAGGGATGGTTCTTCATACTTCATTACATTCACTGACGATCTCTCTAGGTTCGGGTATGTGTTCCTGATGAAACACAAATCAGAAGCTTTTGAGAAATTTAGGGAATATAAGCAAGAAGTTGAGAACCAAACCGGAAAAAGTATTAAAATCCTATGATCTGATCGAGGAGGAGAATACTTAAGCAATGAATTCCTGGACTTCCTAAAAGAGAATGGGATTCTCTCTCAGCTGACTCCTCCATATACACCACAGCACAACGGTGTATCAGAACGAAGGAACCGCACCCTATTAGATATGGTGCGCTCTATGATGAGCACAGCTGAGTTACCTATTTCCTTCTGGGGATATGCACTGGAAACAGCTGCAGACCTATTGAATATGGTTCCCACCAAAACCGTGCCGACCACTCCATATGAGATATGGAAAGGAAAGAGACCATATCTTAATTATGTTAAGATATGGGGTTGTCCGGCCTATGTAAAAATGCAAAATCCGGACAAACTCGCGGCAAGGTCCATTCTGTGTAAGTTTATTGGATATCCCAAACATTCGCGAGCGTATATCTTCTACCACCCTGAGGAACAAAGAGTGTTTGTTTCTCGGCATGCCACCTTTTTAGAAAAGGAATTTCTTGAAAAAGATATTAGTGGTCATGAGGTAGAACTGGAAGAGGTTCCAGCTGCACAAGCTACAACAGAAGATCTGGTGGAACCAGAGGATTCCATAGTTCCCGATGAACCCCAGCCACTCCGCCGATCTAGTAGGGTTCCTCGCCAACCTGAGAGATACTACGGTTTTCTCATGGACGGTGGAAGCGAGGATTGCATCATGGAGGATGATGACCCAACTAGCTTCGAGCAGGCCATCACTAGTGGGGACTCAGTGAAATGGCTGGATGCTATGCGGTCCGAGATGGATTCCATGTACACCAACAAAGTATGGACTTTGGAAGTTGCTCCTGAAGGGGTAAAACCCATTGGGAGCAAGTGGATCTTCAAGAAGAAATTTGGTGTAGATGGGAAAGTGGAGACTTTCAAAGCTAGACTTGTAGCAAAGGGTTTTCGTCAAAGACCAGGTGTGGACTATGACGAAACCTTTTCTCCAGTGGCTATGCTTAAATCCATCCGAATCATGCTTGCCATTGCTGCCTTTCATGACTACGAAATCTGGCAAATGGATGTTAAGACCGCCTTTCTAAATGGTGATTTAGAAGAGTGCATGTACATGACTCAGCCAGAGGGCTTCGTAGACAGTGGGAGCAGCGGGAAGGTGTGCAAGCTGCTTAAATCCATTTATGGATTAAAGCAAGCATCGCGGAGTTGGAACATCTGCTTTGACGTCGTTATCAAAGAGTTTGATTTCGTCAAAAATCCAGATGAACCTTGTGTCTACAAGAAGGTGGCAGAGAGTAAGTTTGTCTTCCTCGTATTGTACGTGGACGACATACTCTTGATAGGAAATGATATTCCTATGCTGCAATCGGTCAAGCTCTTCTTATCACAAAGATTCTCAATGAAAGATCTTGGTGATGCCTCCTGCATATTGGGGATCAGGATCTATAGAGATAGATCCAAACGGATTTTGGGATTGTCCCAATCCAGGTACATTGACACCATACTAAAGAGGTTTAGTATGGAAGAGTCCAAGCGTGGGAACTTGCCCACGATCTCTGGAGTCACTCTCTCCAAAGACAAGTCTCCTAAGACTGATTTGGAGAGAGCTCGCATGCAAGGGATACCCTATGCTTCGGCAGTAGGCTCTATCATGTATGCGATGCTATGTACCAAACCCGATGTAGCATACTCACTAAGCGTAGTGAGCAGGTATCAAGCTGATCCTGGAGAGAGTCACTGGACAGCTGTGAAGAGCATTCTCAAGTACTTGCGAAGGACTAGAGATATGTTCTTGGTGTATGGTAATGGAGAACTCCAAGTGGAGTCCTTTACCGATTCGAGCTTCCAGAGTGATAAGGACGACTCTAAGTCGCAGTCGGGCTTTGTCTTTACTCTTTACGGAGGGGCGGTTAGCTGGAAGAGTTCCAAGCAGGAAACCGTGGCAGACTCGACAATGGAGGCTGAATACATCGCTGCCAACGATGCTGCCAAAGAGGCTGTCTGGATCAAGAAGTTCATTTCTGAACTTGGAGTGGTTCCATCCATTGAGCATCCAATACCTTTGTATTGCGATAACAATGGAGCGGTGGCTTTGGCCAAGGAACCCAGGTCCCATCAGCGATCCAGGCATATTCTGAGGCGGTATCACCTGATCCGGGAGATAGTTGATCGCCGGGAGATCGAGGTCAGGAGAGTTGACACGAAGAACAACACGGCGGATCCACTCACGAAGGCCATTCCCCAGATACAGTTTGAGAGACTCTTCGGGATGCTCGGTATGAGATACTACAGCAGCTGGCCCTAGTGCAAGTGGGAGATTGTTAGTTGTATGTATGCCCTAGAGGCCAGTATTGTACAGATGATGTATATTATATTGGATGCTTGGACATATATAGAGATGACTTTCTTGCTCGACATGATAGTATGCTATCTGGTTGCTATTTATCTTAACATGTACACCAGTCTCTTTATACTGTCTTATAGTTACATGTTGGTAAAGCCCTTAGGATTTGTACTTGACTACCTAGACTATGATGTAGATCATACTAGTGGGGACATGGTAGTCCATAAGTACATCCTTCAAGGTCCCTAGTCGTAGGTGTATCGAGACGGGGCATCGATATACCAGAGTAGACTAGCGTATACGCTTCTCGACCTATGTGATGGGCGATGGATGATCCCATATCCATTGGTGTTTGACATCAGAGATGGTGTACGGGTGCTCAGTGGTCACTGGGTACACTGGACGGACTCGCCGAGAACTCCCAGATGGTATTATACCTCACGTCAGATGGCAGTTCTCAGGTGACACTTGTACAGGTTAGTCTGTAGACCCGAGATCGTCATAGAGTCTTGTGTGATTCCCACTGTGCTTTGATCTCCACCTTACCACGTCCATGAGGGCGTGCAAAACGGTGGTCTTTGGGCACAGTCCCGAGTCATATGGAGGCAATGAGCGATAGGAGGGGTTTCGTCTCTCCCGGTATTGGGGGTTGATGTTGCGCTGTGCTCGATTGGCCGTAACAGGGAAGTCCCTGGCCAGGGCTGATCAGAGATTTGCTGGTAAGTGTTACCATTAGTTTCTCGACCCGTTACGAGCCTCACATCGGCACGACTTATCGGGTTATTGGGGTCTGACGTATACCTCCCCTAGACTTGATATGCGACGTATCAGACGAAGAGACTGGACTGTATGGTAAGTGTTACTGGTCGGATTCGCAGGAGTGTGAGCGGACTAGCTTGTCGAT
Source organism: Agapanthus africanus (assembly GCA_030015575.1). NCBI lineage: Eukaryota > Viridiplantae > Streptophyta > Magnoliopsida > Asparagales > Amaryllidaceae > Agapanthus > Agapanthus africanus. Next base: position 289,398,547 of record CM057349.1, read on the forward strand.
CTTCTGATCGCTCAATACCCGGGTGGCCGTTACGTTTAGCAGACCGCTTGCGGCTTGTGGGTGCTTGATATGATCATCATCTTCTACCGGCGTATTGACGAGTCTTTAGAGTCCTACACAGAGGTTTCCTGGTTCAAGCGAAACGAAATAGGAGCGCATATGAGATATGTGCAGGACCGAGAATAATGCGTGTATGTGATACCGCATTTCATTCTCGCGATATATGTTTCGACTGGTTATATTCGGTATGACCTAGTTATCGAATCATTGATTCGATAAATCGATGCATTGAATACTAGTCGGTTATGTGCGACATGACCGGATCATTGAATCAAGTGTTGATTTAATGATTTAATGTATAATTATATATTTGATATATTACTTTGCATTAACTAGTATTGGTTCACTTTAAACGGATTTTTCTCACTTGGATTGCACATTGTATATGTGATATACTTTTGTGCACTTTTTAGTATCATGTTTGATGATGCTTGCTCTTTTGGTTAAGTGTGAAGAATTAAATTTAGGTTAAGTAAATGGTTAGGGTTCCTAATTATTCTTTCTTTTATCATTTATTATTTTGGATTAAAAGAAAAGGATAAGAAAACAAAAAGGGTTGCTTTCTTCTTGAAGTTTGGTGAAGTTTCATGAAGCTTGACTAAAGTGACCATTTTTGTCCTCATTCCTAACCCTAACCATATATCTAACCTTAGTAAACTCTCTACACTTAACCATGGTGCAAATTATGATAAGTATTGTTTTCTTTTCATTTTAAAATATACTCATCATAATATTCTAGCTCATCTTCTTCTTCTTCTTCAAGTGAGCAACCTTCATGCCATCAATGGCAACTTGTGATTTAGTGAGCAAAATCCAAATCTAAAGTGAACCCATCTCCTATTTCTTCACCCTCTACCTCTAGCCAAGTTGTAGAGTGTGTTTTCTTCACAAATTTCATCACTTTGTGAAGTCGGAGCTTGAACTTGCGATGCCTCGACGTAGATCGTCTTTGACACGAAGCCGGCGACCTAGCTCACCCGTTTCTCCGATGAAGCCGACGCTTGAGCCCGGAGTTCGACTTGGACAGCGAGGAGACATCGTTGCGGAGCCGTGGAGGTGGACATCCGGATCTACAAAGGTTGTATTTCCATATCCTAGTAGTTAAGTGTTAACTAGCTTTATATTTCGCCTAAACTTCTAGTCTAAGATCCGTAGTCTAGGGTGTCTCGGCACAAAAAATTTTAAATTGGCATGTTCGATGCCTTGTGAGACCTTACTAGAGTGCCTAGGAATCCTACAGTCAAACTCTTTGACTACCACATCGAAACAGACGTTCCAACTCCACGATGCCTGCTTTAACTTGTAAAGCAACTTGCACACATTTCCACTGCTCCCACTGTCTACGGAGCCCTCTGGCTGTGTACTTATAGATGCACTCTACCAAATCAGTATTTAGAAAGGCAGTCATGACACCCAACCGCCAGATATCGTAGTCATGGTATGTAGCAGTGGCAAGTAGGATCTGGATGGACTTAAGCAAAGGCCCCAGAAAAGGTTTCATCATTATCCAAGCTTGGTTGATGACGAGAACCTTTAACAAGTCTAGCTTTGAAAGTCTTAACTTTTCCATGTACACCAAGTAATCTTCTCTAGATATACTTTCTCCTAATGGGGATTTAACCCTTTAGATATAGCAACCAAAGTCCATACTTCGTTGGTGTACATAGCTTCCATCTCAGATCGCATAGCATCCAGCCATTCTCACAGAGTCCCTACTCCTGATGGCCTGCTCGAAACTGGTTGGGTCATCATCTCATGATGCAATCCTCGCTCCCACTGTCACAGAGAAACCAAAGTATCTCTCAGGTGGGTGAGGAACCCTACCAGATCGGCGGAGAGGCTGAGGTTCGTTGGGAGCTATTGAATTCTCCGGTTCTACCAAATCATCAGCTGTAGTTTGTATAGCTGAATCTCCTTCCAGTTCTACCTCATGACCACTAATTTGTTTCCAAAATAAATTCCTTTTCCTAAAAAAGGTGGCATGCTGAGAAACAAAACACCTTTTGTTCCTCGGTGTGGTAGAAGATATTCCCTTGCGAATGCTTGGGATATCCAACAAATTTCCACAGAACAGACCTTGCCTCAAGCTTGTCTGGATTATGCTTTTAGACATAGGCCGGAAAACCCTAAATCTTAACTTTCTTAAGAGATGGGCTCTTCCCATACTATATCACATATGGAGTGGTAGGCACCTGATTTGGTTGGAACACCATTCAATAGGTATGCAGCTTCACAAGTGCATAACCCTAAAAAGGAAACAGGTAACTCAGTAGTACTCATCATAGAGCACACCATATCATATAGGGTGCAGTTGCTCCGCCCCGATGCACCGACGTGGTGTGGTGTATACGGAGGAGTAATGCTGAGAGAGAATCTCATTCTCCTTTAGAATAGTCTAGGAACTTCGTACTCAAGTATTCTCCTCCCTGATCTCATCAAAGGACATAATACTTATACCTGTTTTGGTTCTCTACTTCTAACTTCTATTCATTGAATATCTCAAAAGGTTCAGACTTGTGTTTCAACAGGAACATCTGTCCGAATCTTGAGAGATCATCAGTGAATGTAATGAAGTACAGAAAACTGGTCCTGGCATGTGTAGACAGGGGACCTATATACATCTTCATGTATCAATCCCAAGAGTTCACCAACTCTTTCTCTGTTTCCAATAAACGGAGCTATGGTCATTTTATCTTTGTGACATGACTGACAAGTTTCACAAGATGTAAATTCAAACTGATTTAAATATGCATCTAAATGTAACTTAGCTAGTCGGGTCGCATTGATATGACCTAGTCTACAATGCCTCAAGAAGGATTCGTTCATTTCTGAGCTCTTCCACTTTTGTGTGTTTTATACGTTAAGAACTATGATTTGATTTAGAACGTATATACTTTTAGATAACGTGCCTAAACCGATCAACTCTTGATATAGGAAATGTTCAAAAGATTATCTAACAATACAAAATTATATCGTTCTTTACTAAATAAATAGACTGATATGATGTTGTATATCAGGCTCGGTATCTAATAACATTCGTTCAGAATCAGTGTATTCGGTAATAAAGGGTGATAACTGCCAACTTCTTGGCTGCAACAATTGCACTGTTTCCAACTTTTGAAATTTTATCACCCGATCTCAATTCTCTACATGTCTGTAGTCTATGTAACATATTACATATATGGGGTCCTGATCCGGTATCTCATACCCAGGACGTAGAGAATACAGAGAAACAGTTCTTGGTAATGAGCACACCCGAATAAGATGCAACATCATGCACTTTCTTCGTTTGGGCAGCACGGGAATCCCGGTAATCCCCTATTTCCTCCTAGGTCTTATAACAATTATAAGTTGGAGTGGGACCAACGTTCCCCAGCGCAGTATAACAAGCGGGTTTGGTCAATACATCCATATTATTATCTTGATTAAGGCATGACATAGTCACTACCTTGAGAGAGAGAGAAGAAAACACTCTCCGTGTGCTCATGCAAGATTAGATTGATTATTATTTTATCTAATCAGGATGGCTCCCACTGTTTTTATCAAATCTTCATTCAAACCCTAAAAGGAAAGACTAGCCAGGATTAATTACACCCTACAAGTTCGCCAATCTTTCAGCCAGGCCAATGCCGGTACTTTGAGAGAGATTCCCCGTGCTTTCGCATGGACCTAATTAAACTAAACCTTGTTTTCCTAGGGGTGTAACCCTATTGATACCTTTCTAGACACCTACTTGATCGACTAATTGTAATGTGTAAAGCTCTTCCAGGAGTAACAATTACTCGCAGTGGGTATCGGGATCCAACTATCTCAAAGAAGGTATGCAATCTCGTTGCAAATTTCAACACTTGAAATTCCCGATAATTTTGCCCCTAGCACCCTATGATCTTGACGGAGGTCAACAAACCATAGGCTACTAGTCAAGTTTAACTCGTCATTTCTTGATTGAATCAAACCCACCCGCACGACCCTTGATGGAGGTCAACAAGGTCGTACGACTACCCTAATCCAATCTGCATCATATGCATAAGCAAATAAATACTAGTTAGCTACCGCACACTACGCCTTGACGGAGGTCAACAAACGTAGCACGAATACTAAGTAGGACTTATCTGAAATGACGGAGGGCTACGACAGGTTTTTAAGAAAATCTTTTGCGTAATGAACTTGATATCGTTGTAGAATCAAATGATTTTAAAATGGAGTGTTTTTGGGTCTTTTGCTAGTTTCGCTAAAGAGGTCACTCCCGATGAAGGGATCTCGGCTCTTTCCTCGTCGAATGAGGTGCAGGATATATCATATATATCACTATGCAAAGCAAAAACTATAAAAGTAATCAAAAGACAAACCGAGGGTTGTAGCATATGCCAATTATTGCTAAAGGGGTCACTCCCGGTGAAGGGGTCTCGGCCATTTCCTTATCGAATAAGGTGCTGGATGTTATACAAGGAACATCGCTATGCAAAGCAAGAACTGTAGCTACCTATTTTTGAATATTCGATTCTACAACATCTTTTAGGTTTCTTTTCTTTCATTAATCACATTAATGAAATCCATCATTTAAGTTACCTAAACATCACAGATAAATACAACGTACGCTTATGCCATCCACATTCGCCTCGATGTCCCCTCGTGCACCGTTAGGTTAGGTAACTAACGGCAGAGCGGGACAGTGCTAGCGCGGGTGTAAAATATAAGCAACGTCTATATAATATATCATATATACAATATATAGTATTCATCTCAACATATCAAATGATCACATCACAGATATCGCAGCAGAAGAAACATATGAAATAATGGATATACTAGGAGGTCCGTGTTTTATTTTGAGCCTCTATAAAACACGGATTCCACGGTCGCGATGAATAGCCAAAACCACACCCCTAGACCCCTACGAGAGCGGCAAGCAATCCTACCAATCATAGTTAGGAGATCCGGATTCGACTCCTCTAGTTGGTCTCCCACTAGACTGTAGAACCCGGTTACTTGTGCTCTTCTCCTTCGGTTTATCCTAGTGCGGAAAAGTAAATAATATCCATATGGTGACATCAACCTCAACCCGGAAGTGCCCCAATAAAAGAATATTACATACATTTAATTTTTCATTAATGAAAATAAAAACTCTCATCTCACATAAAAACCCCCGGCTATTCAAAACGCGACGATCCAATATAACATATCCAGCAACACATAACATCACATGTCATCAACGTAAGTAAATATGCACTCCCAATTGTCGTTGACATATAGCAACGAAACCGGCGATATCACATATTACACTTACGGTCGCAGAAAAGAAACTGTAAAACTACAACATTTGGAATCTACAAACTCCTTAGACATCATAAATCCGAAATATCACATACTTCGCATTTCATGCCTAACGTTATGAATTCCACATATTGTATCACATTACAGAAAAAGCTAGACGATTTTAAACATTCCAATCGAATCATTAAACACCCAAAATTATCCGGAAAGCTCAACACTTTAGCGTAGTTTAAAGTAATTCAGCACACGCCACATCACCAATGAACCAGCCGTAGAAGGGACAAACCAACACCTCACATGTGGCACCGCTGGACCACCACAAACCCGAGGGTTCAGTAGCTATTCTGAAAATCACATAATCAAGTTAAGGTTTTGTTCTTCTAGAGGGTCCATCGCATAACTTGCATGATCTTTAAAAGCTTTTTAACTACGGAAAAATCCAACACTTGGAAAATTTTCCGGAAAGGGAAAATGTGGTATTTGACATCCGATTGAACTTTTTAATATCGTCTAATGTATCCCGAAAACAGTTAAAATACGACTACGAAACACTCTGATTTTATTATAGTAAATTAACATCACAAGACAATTTAGCAAAAATAAACAACACCTGAAGCACCAAAACCCATGTAACAGAACACTGGAAAAATTTGGAGGGGGGTGCTCGGATTGGACCGGTAGGGGGGTCTCGTCGGCCCAAAAGTGGCCAAATGCCTCCAAATTTCATCAGTGTTCATGTTATCACATAAATATGACTCTGTACATGTTTAAAAAAATTTTAGGTCTCGTTTTAAATTCGACAGAAACATGGATTTTAGGGTTTCAAGTTCGGAGTTTGTCTCGTGTTCGTAATCTAACATTATCCGTATAATTTCCTAGCTAAGCTCTTATACCACTGAAGGGTTCCTCTCAACGGCAGCGGGGTTTTGAGAGGCATCGTCCATGCCATTTTCAAAAAATTGCCGTTTCAAGGAACTCTAAACAAGAATCGATAACTAGGATATAATACGGAAAACATATAGTAAACCATTTACTATCTAAGTGAAGAGCAAATACAACCTTTGTAGATCGGTCCTTCATTTCATATGCTCCTTGTAGTAGTCCCTTCGCTGGGATCATCGTGCTTCCGGACTCTCAGACGGCTCCATAAGAAGATAGCAACGGTTTTGCTTGAAGTCTTCGAGGCCGAAGATGATCTACGTTGAGGGAATACGAACTCAAGCTACTACTTCACCAAAGTGAAGCAAACACCCTATACTAAAGTGCTAATCTAGTAGAGGATGGAGAAATAGAAAATGGGTACACTTTAGAATTTCTTTGCTCACATTATTTCTCTCTCTTTATCAAACCCAAGCAAGCTTTTTGAAGGAGGAAGAAGATGGGCTCAAGAAAAATGAGAATGAAAACTAATCAAGAAAGAGAGTGTGTGAACCATGGTGAGTGAGTATCATATACTAACTCATGTAGAGACATAACTATGGCTAATGCAAATGGTTAGGTTAATAAAAATCTAAGGTAAAAACAAAGTTAGTGGACTTTGTCAAAGCATAACAAGCTTCTACAAGCTTCATGCTCTTTTTAAATATCCACTAATTTTGTGATTATCATAAATAATTATAACCCACCATTATAAATAGAATGGTGTGTGTCTCATACACCCATGTATTATGTATCAACAACTATGATACAAAAAGAAAACACAATTTAATATATATCACATATATATTAAAGTTATGCACATGTGAGAAAAACAAATGCTTAAGTGAACCAATGTTAGTTAATGTAAATTAGTATATCATATATACAATTATACTCTAAATTATCAAATCAACACTTGATTTAATAATCCGGCTATATCTCATATAACCGACTAACATCCAATGTAACGACTTATCGAATCAACCATTGATTCGATGACCTGACTATATCACATATAACCGACCGATACAAACATCTCGAGAATAGAATACGGTATCACATACACGCATTATTCTCGGTCCCGCACATATCACATATGCGCTCCTATTTCGTTTTGCCCGAGCCAGTAAAACCTCTATGTAGGACTCTAAAGACTCGTCAATACGCCGGCATTAGGTGATGATCATATCAAGCACCCACAAGCCGTCAGCGGTACTAGCTGGACGTAACGGCGACCTGGGTATTAAGCGATCAAAAGATCGGCAAGCAAGCCCACTCCAACTCTTGCAAAAGCCTGACAGTGACACTACCGTATAGTCTGGTCTCCTCGTCTGATATGTCGCATATCAAGTTTAGGGGTGGTAAACGTCAGACCCCAATAACCGATAAGGCATGCCGATATGAGGCTCATAACGGGTCGAGAAACTACTGGTAACACTTACCAATAAATCTCTAAACCAGCCCTGGCCAGGGACTTCCCTGTTATGGACAATCGAGCACAGCGCAACATCAACCCCTAATACCGGGAGAGACGAAACCCTTCCTATCGCTCATTGCTTCCATGTGACTCGGGACTGTACCCAAAAACCACCGTTTTGCACGCCTTCTTGGACGCGGTAAGGTGGAAATCAAAGCACAGTAGGAATCACACATGACTCTATGACGATCTCGGGTCTACAGACTAACCTGTACCAGTGTCACCAGAGAACTGCCATCTGACGTGAGGTATAATACCATCTGGGAGTTCTCGGCGACTCCGTCCAGTGTACCCAGTCTCCACTGAGCACCCGTATATCATCTCTGATGTCAAACACCAATGGATATGGGATCATCCATCGCCCATCTATATGGGTCAAGAAGATATACGCTAGTCTACTCTGGAATATCGATGCCCCGTCTCGATACACCCACGACTAGGGACATTAAAGGATGTACTTATGGACTACTCTGTCCCCACTAGTATGATCTTCATCATAGTCCAGGTAGTCAAGTACACATCTTAAGGGCTTTACCAACATATAACAGAGAGACAATCAGTGTACACATTATGGTAAAGAGTAACCAGATAGCATACTATCATGTCGAACAAGAAAGTCCTCCCTATATATGTCCAAGCATCCTCTTGTCACGACCCGAAATATTAGCTCATGACCAGCACTTGAATCATGCAACGTCTAAAGGCGTAACGGAATTCAAGTAAGCTGAAACCCAGAAATCTAAACCTTGTAATTAAAATAAAGGAAGTGAAGTTTTGAAATAAAGGTATAACGAAATCAAGTTTTCTTAATGCATAGGGAAAGAACATGAATGATGCAAGTGAAATTTACTAGTTTGAAAACATGTTTCGTCTTTTAAAAATTTTAGCAGCACCTCCTTTGTATATTTTGATCCAAAACCACAAGTACATAATAAGAATAATGGCATCCCCAAGTGGGAGCTAGCTCTTCACCAAACGGCGGATCACAACCATGCAAGACAATATCAATAATTATACGACGCCCAACGGCGAAATCACCATAAAGATAAAAGGAAGTAAGACATAAATATCACAAGTAGCGAAAAACCCCTCGCTCTAAGTCTCGCAACCACAATCTCACTAAGTCTCATTACTTATACAAATCACTAATTTTGGTTGATTGATGGAGTTAACTAGATACAATATGAAATATAATACAAGAGTGGGTACGATACAAATGTCCCACCTAACAGTGCAAAACACCCAAAAGAAACTGTGCGCCAACGATGCCGCTACTGATCCAAGCGGTCAACCTGTAAGAACCGTGGCACAACGGGGGTGGGTTGCCAACTCGTGAATAGAAATATATCTTCAAGTAGAAATCGAATAAACAACAACTCCTAGGTCAACTATATCAAAAGGTAATCCTATGATATCTAGGGTGACCGGGTCGGTATATTTGCCAACAAGATAGTCAAACCTATATGCATGCGGATAGCATCCAACAGTAATAATCAATGCATGTATATGGATCTCGTCCAACCATAATCAAGGTATGCAGATATGTGGATCTCGTCCACCCATAAATCAATGTCTATAGGCATGTGTATAACCTCCGATAGTAAAATCGATGTATGTATGTATGTATGTGGATCTAGTCCACGCATCAACCACTGACGCAACAACATCAAGCATGTAAATATCATAAAAGAGTGTGCATGAAAGTATGGGGATATATATCAACGGTGTCCCTCACGACACATCAAAATCATGGAACCTGAGTGCCTAGCATCGACACTCGAAAACATCATGAAAACTGTGCCTAACATTGGCACGTAAATCCTCATATATCGGGCTTCGCCAGTTCGGATTGGCCCACGGGCTCCGTCAGTCCGAATCGGCCCATATCATCTCTCGACTCCGGTCGGTATCCTCCGGATATCTGCCGAGCCCAAATACTATCACTGGTAGGTAGTGCTCCTCTACCGGGCTCACCGTCTAACATATACGAGTTTTCTTGCCTCGGGGTACCTTACCGGGTCCACCATGTACCCGCAGACGGTGCCTACCGCTCCTCGAATCGGGTTTCACATGTCGCACTCAGAACTGAGAAAACACATGGTGGACGCACTGAAATATCATATCAAGAGAAACCGGGTTTTTAAAACAATACAAGCTTTCTTTTAAAATAGACACGGTTCTCAAATCCAGAAATCTCATGAAAATAGCATATCTCAATGCGTAAAAATCATAGAGCATGATGTATGCGACATATAACAGAAATGTAAGCATATCAATGTATCATGCAACATGGAACAGTGATATGACATATCAAGGGAAAACCGCTCTTTTAAATGATTGTTGTTTTTAAAATATATCTTGCGGTTTCCAATTTTCCAATAAAACCAGTTATCTATGTAGGCACAATACGTATATGCGCAAGTATGAATATATCAATGTATACGTGCACCAATGTGAATATATCAATGTATGTATGCACCAACGTGAATATACAATGTGTATATGCGCAAATATGAATATATCAATGTATATGTGCACCAATGTGAATATATCAATGTATGTGTGCACCAATGTGAATATATAATGTGTATGTGCGCAAGTATGAATATATCAATGTATGTGCGCAAGCAGGTTATGCGAAGAGTCATATTATGATGTAGCAATCTTACTGTGTAGTGACATGGCAATTATCGATGATGAAGTGTGTGAGACTACAGTCTGTGTGCGTGTAACATACGCATCATCGATAATGGTGCAGGTGTACTATCACAGGTATAAGCAATGCGATAATAATATCATGAATGCATCATAAGGTAAATCGTCAGCTAGCAGCTATCAGGTATACATGTCTAACATGATCGAGTCGGTGAATCTATCAATCGGCATCTAGCCTCACAGCATCGGTATAATCTATCGTACAGCATCCTCTAGTCAAGGGTAAGGATCAATCATCAAGTCGAACTCATCACGCACAGAAAATCATCATACGGCGGCATTAAACTAATTGGGATCCTATCATCCTATATGACAAAAGAAGGTACGGCCTAATATCACATACGGCCTATCATCCATGATTCACAACTCTTATATATGTATATATATCTATGTACCTATGTCCCGGTTCACATTTGCAATAATCTCATATTAGGGGACCGGCTGGGTATAAATCAACTCGATCGACTCGCATCTGTATACCATCATGTCATCATAACCTCATATCATCATCTCATCATATCAGTCTTATATTCTTTCATCGCATTTATATCGCATATCAATTCGAATTTACAAAACATTATATCTACTATGTATAAGTATATAATCTAACATACACATCCGAACCATACAATCAGATATTTAAAGAAGCGAATCGTAGTTTGGAAAATAGGGGTTACGGTGTTTTTAAGAAAAGATATCATTTGAAAATCCGTAACATACCTCGAGGTATATATTTAAAAGGTACGTACGATTCTTCGGTTTACAAAAAGGTATGGTTCGGATGACGCATCTACATCGACTATCTAGTCCTACGGTATCCTAAACGGCAATATCGCTAAACGTCTTCATATGATAGTCGTAACTTATCACTTCTAACTATCGTCTAGTTTCTAATATGGTTACATAGCTATCTCATTCTAACCCTAGTTTCCTAATCTAGGTTTCCTAACCATATTCAATAAATCGGTTTTCCATCAAAAAGTTGCAGGGGTGCTATACGCCATCCACCCGACTTCCCCGGTAGATATAGATCTACTAACCGTAGTCCTCGCTCGCCGAAGTCGATGACGCCTCGCTCCGTCGCTTCGGAATCCACGCGAAGGTACCTACAATAACAACACATATCGTAACGATATTAAAATCAAGGCGAAAAACCAAAACGGCATGCACACTGCTCGTAGTTTAGAACCTATAGCTTATGCATACGAAATCAATCAAACAACCCTTGTTGTCGATGTACAAACATGCGACAACCAAATACGAATCCAATTATAAAAACTCATCATTCAAAATACGGAAAACATATCCTAAATCACACACAAGTGTTCCCAGATTTTGACTCAGGTCAAATAAATCCAAGAAAACAAGTTTTGGGTGATGTATAAGGTATATGTGAGCTACTGAACCAACTTAGGCCCCTACCCTCACAAAGTGGCCGGCCCCTATACCCAAAATTCCGAGCTCGCCGGCTAGGTGGTCTCTGTTTGGGTTCATCAGGTCAGAGTGGTCCCCTAGTAGTATATCTAGGCCCCTAGTATTGTTTGGTTGTCTCGGAAAGTCCCGAGGTCATCCCAGATTCATAGCAGGAACACTAAAAGTCACAAAACCAATACGGAACAAATCCTAAGTTCGTGCATCGGGTTCAGGTCTATGGCTCAGGTCAGGAATCGTGTCACCATGTCATGTAAACACTCCTAACAGCTCCCAGATTTTACCTATAGTCAATACAGAAAAATTCAGTAGGACCAAATACCCCTAAACACCTTCAGGTAACTATCCTACAAAGTCCAAACCCTAACTCTCCAACTCACCCGGGTTCGCCGGAATTTTCCCAATGGTCACCGGCCAAAACAGGTGGGTATAGGATAGGGTTTTAGGTGAACACTCCAGGTCTTGAGCACAACACTAACACACTGTTTGTTTTCCCAGTGAATGCTCGGGGTCACAGTAGGTCATGGGTAGAACAAAACGACACTAAAACACGATATCTCACAAAACTAATCTAAAGGGACGAAATTATACCTCATTTGGTCCCCTCTAGGCAGCACTAACTTCCCAAAGTCGTCAAAATCCTACTTTGCTCGGTTCAATATGCAGAGGGAAAGATGGGGGTTAATTTTTGTGAAAGGGTTCTAAGGTTTTGGGGATCCATTGGAGACAGATCTAGGGCTTTAAGTCGAGGGTTGTGGCTTGAGGGAGATGAAGGAGAGAAGAAAAAAAGATGGGGGAAATGAAATGGCAGCAGCCCCCTCCCTCTCTCTCACAAAATCACACACACTCTCTCTCTCTCTCCAAAAGCCTACCTAACCTAATCATTTTATCCCCACATTGACTTTTCTTTTTCCCACCAAAAACAAATACACCCATATGAAACAACAAATGAAATAACATGTAACCAAATGAAACATGTCATGGTGCACTAATCATGAAAATTGTAGAAACACGAGTTTGGCTTAATCGGGATTAGCAGTGCACTAATCGGGTTTTTACCAAAACTACGTATAATAAATTTTAAAATTGGCAAATCCCTTAAATATATTATTAAATGAATAAATCATTTTAATTTTTATATATTTCTCTAATATTGGTATATATTTATACCCTTTTTCGAAAACCCCAATTTCGCAAATCGGCAGTTTTCGGGAAAAAATTATTTTAATTTTAAATTCCAAAATTAATATTTTATATTTTCTGAAATGTTACACCTCTACAATATACATCTCATGTATAGTAACGGCCTCTAGGGCATACATATAACTAACAATTGTATCTAGTCACTCCATCAATTCAGAAACTAGAGATTGTATATGTTGCAGATTTAGCGGACTTGTAGTTGCGAGACTTGAGCGATGGGTTTTATGTTCGCTTTTGGGGTTGTTGTCTCGCTTTACTTTATTTCCTTATGTGGATCTTCGCCGTTGGGCATGATATACTTGTTATTTATACTTGTGGTATTGTTTCCGCCGTTGGGCTTGTTTTTCTCCCGTTTGGGATGCTTTCATTGTATTCTGTGTTGTACCCATTTTCGGGGTTAGTTTTTACAAGGGAGGTGCTGCCCAAATTTTTTTAATAAACAAAACATGATTTTCTATACCTTTATTTCAAGCTTCACCTCTTTATTTCTTAAAAAGGTTTAGATTTCTGGGTTTTAGCTTACTTGAATTACGTTACGCATGTAGACGTTGCGTGATTTAAGTGCTGGTCGCGAGCTAATATTTTGGGTCGTGACAAAGTTGGTATCAGAGCGCTAGGTTTAAGCTTGGTTCGAGTCTATGTTTGACTATGTGGGGTCTAGGGCGTATACATTTTGGAACCTAGGTTTCAGCTTACAGAACTTATGTTAGTGATATGTATGCTCTAGAGGCCATTACTGTACATACGATGTATATTGTAGTGGATGCTTGGACATATATATGGAGGACTTTCTTACTCGACATGATAGTTTGCTATCTGGTTGCTCTTTATCTTAACATGTACTCTGATTGTCTCTATGTTACATGTTGATAAAGCCCTTAGGATAAGTACTTGACTACCAGGACGATGATGTAGATCATAGTAGTAGGGACAGTATAGTCGCTAAGTACATCCTTCAAATGTTCCTAGTCGTAGGTGTATCGAGATAGGGCATCGATATACCAGAGTAGACTAGCGTATGCTTCTCGACCCATGTAGATGGACGATGGATGATCCCATATCCATTGGTGTTTGACATCAGAGATAGTATACAGGTGCTCAGTGGAAACTGGGTATACTGAACGGACTCGCCGAGAACTCCCAGATGGTATTATACCTCACGTCAGATAGCAGTTCTCCGGTGACACTGGTACAGGTTAGTTTGTAGACCCGAGATCGTCATAGAGCCTTGTATAATTCCCACCGTGCTTTGATTTCCACCATACCACATCCAATAGGGCGTGCAAAACGGTGGCTTTTGGGTACAGTCCCGAATCACATGGATGCAATGAGCGATAGGAGGGGTTTCGTCTCTCCCGGTTTTGGGAGTTGATGTTGCGCCGTGTTCAATTGGCTATAACTGGAAATCCCTGGCCAGGGTTGCTGAGATTTACTGGTAAGTGTTATCAGTAGTTTCTTGAACTGATATGGACCTCATATCAACACGACTTATCAAGCTACCGGGGTCTGACGTTTACCACCCTTAGGCGAGATATGGGATATATCAGACGAAGAGACCGGACTGTACGGGAGTGTTACTGATTGGATTCGCAGGAGAATGTACAGACTTGCTTGTTGATCTTCTGATCGCTCAATACCTGGGTAGCTGTTACATTTAGCTGACTGCTTGCAGCTTGTGGGTGTTTGATATGATCATCACCTACTGCCGGCGTATTGACGATTCTTTAGAGTCCTACACAGAGGTTTCCTGGCTCAGGAAAAGCGGAGTAGGAGCACATATGTGATATTTGCGGGACCGAGAATAATACGAGTATGTGATACTGTATTCTTTTCTCGCGATATGAGATATCGGACGGGTATATGTGATATAGACGGGTCATCAGATCAAGTGTTGATTCGATGAAATGGTACATGTTATATTAATCGGTTATATGCTGTATAGCCGGATTATCGGATCAAATGTTGATTCGATAATTTAATGTATAATTATATATGTGATATATTACTTTACATTAACTAATAATTGCTCACTTTATTGATTCATTTTCTCACGGGATAATACATTGATATATATGCGATATATGCTAATTGTATTATTTTTTTTTGTTACAAAATATATTATATATGTGATATATAATATTGTAACAAGTTAGGATTACAAATGCAACATATTTTGTGGAGTTTAAACATGGTTGGGGTTTGGATTAGGGTTAAGCTTGGATGAAACTTTCATGAAGCTTTGACTTTGACCTTTGATATTTTGTGTTGATGTTTATTAACCCAACCCAAACCTTAGCCTCTAGTTGATTCTCTACAAGAGTTAACTCTATCATTCTTAACCCATGGTTGATTTGTAACCACAACAATAATTCATTATTCATCACAAAAGGTTTTGCTTCATCTTCTTCTTCTTGCTTCATGAAGAAAACCTTCACTAGCTTTTTCATTTGTGATGTTTATAAGTGAGAATATGAAAACAAAAGAGAGAAAAATTCTTACTTCATCATCCTCATCTATTCTAGCCACTTAGATTAGAGTGTTGGCTTTACTAATACACGATTAGTGAAGCAAGAGCCTGGGTTTTAGATTCTTCAAGGTAGATCATCTTGGATTAGTGAAGTCTTCAAGCAAGGTGCATCATTCTCTTTATGGAGCCTCTCGAGAGTCGGAGTTCATGATGGCAGCGAAGAGACCTCAACACAGAGCTTATGAAGTGAAGGAACGGACTACAAAGGTTGTAATCCCTATCTCTTTACTTCTTTGTACAAACTTGTTACCCTAGAAATTCTAGCATGATTCATGGTTTGCTTGCTTTGCACCTCTCTAAAATTTTAAAGTGGCATGTGTGATGCTACCAAACCCTAGACTAGGTGCAAAGGAAGCCCAACAGTGGTATCAGAGCCAAACTAGAATTCTAGATACGGTATTATAACAATTACGAAAATGAAAATCACTTCGAAATACGGTATTAGAAAACCCCATTCTTGCTCTCTGGAAATTTTGCAAAAAGTCCTTTAAATTTTTTTTAAACAGGTGCAGAATGGTCTCTGGGCCAAAATATGAACATAGGTGAAATACAGGGAGGGGGGGTCCTCGGTTTTAGACTGGCTACCATAGAGGAAATTCCGGCTAGGCCGGCCCCACCACTGTTGGAGATAGTGCCCTCAGAGTCAATTATTAGGTCACAGGTACGTGATTGTAATGATTGAGGGAGGACCTATCCCGGTAGGACAGTCTTACTCGAGATGATAGTATGCTATCTGGTTTACCTTTATCATCGTGTACTGTTTTAAGTGACCTGACACGTCGCTATTACACGTTGATAGAGCCCCTAGGATTCTTGCTTGACCACCAGCAGTATGAGGGCGATCATATAAGTGGGAGCTGGGGGTCTATAAGCATATCCTTAAAAGGTCCCTAGTCGTGGGAGTTTCGAGACTGGGCATCGATACTCCATTAGTAGACTAGTGTATACAGTCGAGACCCCGACGAGGGGCGGTGGCCGGTCTCACAAGCCACTGGTGTCAGTTGGATCACCTAAGATGTATACAGGTGCTCATTGGGTTATGAGTACACCGGACAGGACTCGCCGGGAACATGCTAGTTGGTCATATACCAGACGTCAGATGGCAGTTCCCTGGTGACATGTGTGCAGGTTAGTTCATCGACCTGGGGATCGTCATTTGTCTCGTGTGAGTTCCCACTGTACTTTGATTACTACCCTACCACGGCTCAAAGGAGTCGTGCAAACAGGTTTTAGTTGGGTACAGTCCCGAGCCACATGGAGGCAGTGAGCGTATCTTCAGGGGTTCGTCTCTCCCGGTATTGGGGGTGAGGTCGTGCTGTGTCTAGGAGAGCCATTACACAAAGTCCTTGGCCAAGGCAAGGAGATTTACTGGTAGGTATTCCAGTAGTATCTCAGGGTGTTCTGGGCTACACTCCGACACGACTTGTACCGCTTTTGGGGGTCTGACTTTTACCAACCCCCTAGGCCCGCCATGCGATGCTCATAGACGAACGGACCGGACTGCACGGATATTGTCACTGACAGGCTCAGTTGGGTGTCGGGGTGAGCTTCCTCATCGACGTCCCATTTGGTCAGTACCTGGTAGCCCGTCACGTATTGGCTTATACCTCTGACGTGCTAGTGGTTAAATCCACAACCAAGGTGTTGACGAGCCTTTAGAGTCCCCCACATTCAGTTACTCAGCTTTCGGGCGAAAGGTTGTAGAGGCCGTATGGAGATATGGCAAGGTCCGATCAGATACGTGCGGTATTGCACGGATCAGGATCGGACAGTTTGTACTATAGGCCGTATGGTTATATGGCAGGGTTCGATCACATACGTGCGGTATTGCACGGATCAGGATCGAACGGATATTACTGGCCGGCTTTGGTATAAGCCGGATCCTAGTATAGTACAGTGTAGATTTTGTCTCATTGCTTTTGTATTTCGGTCGAAATACAGATGCGGGTGTGTATGCACAGTATCGGGGTTTTCCTGTAATTTATTACGGGACCAGTTTTTGGAGTTGCCAGTTTGCTTTCCGTTTCGGCCAATTTCCATTGTTCCGTTCATTGGCCGAAGATTGGTGGAGGAGGGCTTATTTGCATAGTTGCAAATAAGTGGTTGTGGAGGGGATCTTTGCATATTGTTTTATCATGACATCTTTTCATTGACCTTGACTTCTTCTTGTCATGATGGCATGACTTTGGAAGCCATCATGCATGTTGATGATGGTTGAGTTGAGTGTTGGTTTTGCCTTGTCATCATTGGTTCTCATGATTTCCTTTTGCATGATAGCCTTCTCTCTCTCTCCCTTGTATTATGGAGATGGTCTTTCATTTTTCATTGGTCTCTCCCATTTCATTCTCTCCATTCCTCTCTAGTGGTGGCCGGCCAAGTCCTATAGGGGCTGTCCAAAATTGGGTGTGGGTATTTTTGGTTCATATCATGCTCCAAAATACCCACTAGCTCCTCCACATTGTTCTTGTTTCATCCCTCCACCATATGGCACCTCTATGAACCCCAAAAGAGACAATAGCTCACTACACATTCTACAGCGAATCTTGGGCACGTCGAGTAGCCGGCTTCGTGCCCGAGTTGCCTCGGCATTGAGGTGGGAGCCCGTAAACGATGTAGGCAACGTGGTGCATTTCCGGCGACGAGGAGGAGACGGACGGAGATCCCGCGAGGAGATCGGATTGGAGATGAAGACCGGAGGACTTGGATCGTCGGTATATCTCTTTCCCATCTTCTTGTTAGCTTAGACTAGTTAATGGTAACGATCCCGGGTAGTAGTGCGCGGTGGTGCCGGTTTGCAAAGTCCGCAAAAATTAAAGTTTTTCACCGCTTCCGCATTCCGGCGTCGGATTGACGGCCGGGGCGCCGCCGTGCACTTACAGTGGTATCAGAGACTCGCCATTAACTTCGTCTAGCTTTCGTTTGATGTGTTTTGCGGTTCCGATCGACCAAAATTCCAAAAACTCATTTTTACCTCACATCAGTTTTCTGTTGAGAATTTTTGGTGTCTAAAAATTTTTTAGGTGGTCTCAGAATGATGTGCAGGAGATTCTAAGAACTCTGGGAAAATTCGACACTCTGATCTCTCACACAGAGCGCGGATCCGCGGCCCCACCCTTCTATTAGGCCGCGGTTCCGCCGCAGTCTTGAGAGTTCAGTGGGCCATCTTTTTCCAGTGGGCTTCAGGGGTGTAATTAGGGGTTTTGGAATATTAAAATTGGGCCAATTATTTCTGTGAGTGCTGCAGTATTGGTTTGGGGCCCACTTGTTAATTTTTGGTCAATCGAAAAATTTTAAACACATTTTTCACAGTATTTACATTATATCTGCGACCGTGAATGTCACTCGATCGGTAAATCCGGTCAAACTGCTATAGCCCGGTTAGACGGATTTGCGAACGTGACTTTCACGTTGATGTTCTATGTATTTGCTGTGATGTTGCGGATCGGTCGTGGGGGATAGCCTGGATGCAATGCTAGTACAGTTTTGTTGTATTATGTACATTTGATATTGCGGGGCGAGCGTCCGACATGTGGACTGCCGTCGCTGCCTGTTTGTATTATTATTTTGGGGCACGACCTGGTTGCGGTCGATGTACCCGTTGTATGTATATTTTACTTTCTGTACTAGGATTGCCCCGCGGAGGGGTGCACGGATAGCCGGGTTCTGGAGGGCAACAAGCCCGCATCTCATGGCATTGAGACGGAGGGGGCTTCACTCTAGGATTGGCGGGCTATTCGCCGCACTCGTAGGGGGTACAGGTTGACCCAGGAGGGGTGCCCAAGTTGCCGGATTCCGTGAAGTGCTGGGTGGTCCATTCACGGCGCTGAAGGGGGCTGCCTCGCTTCAGGTTTTGGCGGGTGACTTGCCGCGCCCGTAGGGGTCTAGGATTACATTGCACAGGCTATCCACACGACCAGGGGAACGTCGGGTTTCAGCAGTGGCTCTGTGAAACCCGGGGATCCCAGATACCTGTATTGTTTCTGTGATGCTATTCATTCTCTATGATGTTGCATTTTATTCACGCCTTGAGCGAATATAATATATTGGTATATATATTAGTAGATGTTGTATATGTTTTGCATCCGCGCTAGCCCAGTCCCCGCTCTGTCGTTAGTTAGCTAACCTAACGGGTAATGACGGGACCCAGTGGCGAATGCGGATGGCATATACGTACATCAGTATATTTTCGTTCTTTTTGGTGTGATCAATTGATGGGACTGCATTGATTCGGATCAATGCAAGTTTAAAAACAAACCTAATCTGATGTTGTTGGAACACTTTTCAAAAAGCTGTTATTGCAAGGACGTTTACTTTTGTTTTGCATCGTGGTATTCATTGGAATATCCTGCTCCTCAGTCGACGAGGCAAGGGCCGAGATCCCTTCACCGGGAGTGACCCCTTGGACAGAAGTTTGCGTCAGGGCATTGACTTCACTATAGCCGATTACTTTTGCTTTGCATCGCGGTATTCATTTGGAATATCCTGCACCCCATTCTACGGGGAAAGAGCCGAGATCCCTTCACAGGGAGTGACCTCTTTAGCAACGGTTTTCGTCACTATATTTTTAAAAGCTATCCGTTCCTTCGACGATATCAAGTTCATTACGTTAAAGGTTTTCGCCAGAAACCATTCGTAGCCCTCCGTCATTTCAGTTAAATATTCGGTAGTATTCAAGCTATGTATTTTGACCTCACGCCAAGGCATAGTGATTGGTAGCTGCCGGGTATTTATCTGTTGCATAGATAGATGCGTTGGTTTGGGACAGTCGTACTACTATTTTGGCCTACGTCAAGGGTATGTACGGGTGGATTCAAATTAACCTGGATAATGATGGGCAGAACTTGACATGTGACTTATGATATTTTGACCTCACGCCAAGGTCATAAGAGCATGGGGCAGAAATCTCATCGGGAGTTTCAAAAGTACTGAAACTTGCCAGATATGCGCATACCTTCTGGAGTGTGATACCGTGAGCGGATTCCGTCACGTTATCATGCGATGAGAGTTGGATCCCGATTCCCACTGATGAGTTGGTTTACTCCTCGGGTGACCCCGACTAATTCTTCTTTCAGGTTTGGTGGAGAATTTGAGGTACAGTGGGAGGATTCCAGATTAGATAAATTGGTGACCATTCTGATCTAGGTTAGAGTGCACGCTGAGTGTTTCTTTTCTCTCTCTCTTTGGCAGCGACCATTGACCCGACCCTAAGACTTTGACTTAGTGACCAAGTTGACCGAACCTTCTTAAACACCGGTTTTTGGATTGTCAGAGTTGCAAACCTCATTGCCACTCCCACTTTTACCCTTTTCTCCAGGACACCCCGTATTACTACGAACGTCCACTTCCATTGGACAAAACCATCGTATGGTTAGATACGAACTCGAAAGAATTATTCGAGGATGGTTTCCGGTTCTGGAGAAAACGGATAGGATTATTCAGTTGTCTTTTCCTTTTACCCTCTCTCAGGTTACGAGTACTCCTTGGTTTAGGGGTAGTACACCTATTACGCAAATTGGATTGTCTTCTTCCAAACCTTAGGCTGGTGCCGACCGGTAGGGAATGAAGAAAACCAATTAGCATAACGATGGTGTGCAGAAGGTATTAAGTTCAGACAAAGCAAGGGATTAGTAGGAGGGCAAAGTAAATTGCAACAGATATTCACGACCAAACCAAATATTTCGTTACCACTCCCACATCACCTTTGTATTTCTCCAGGACACTCCGTATCACTACGAAGATCCACAGTTTATTTGGATATTCCATCGTATGGTTATATACGAACTCGAAAGGAACTTGTTCCAGCTCGGGGATGGATCCTGGTTCAGGAGAAATAGGAATAAAGTACATTCCGGTGTCTTTTATCTTCACCTTCTCTCGTGTTGCGAGTGTTCCTAGGATTGGGACAGTACACCCATTATGCTTATTGGATAGTCTTCTTCCAAACCATAGGCTGGTGCCGAACGGTAGGGAAGGAAGAAAACCATTTGGCCTAAAGGGGTGTGCAGAAGGTAAAGACTAAAGACATATGAAGGGATTTGGAGAGGTGGCAAAGAACTATACGGTTACAGTCGTGAATCTGGAAGAGGCATTACTAGGAATACCAGGATACCCCATCGAAACATTTCAATGTTTCAGTTTCACTGTGTACTGTTAATAGAAAACTGATTTCCCGATTAGATACTTACTCCAGGGTATGTATTTACCAGATACGATTCTCACATCTGTATGGTTTTACAGATGATGAGTGGGAGTAAGTTATTGGGAATTGGGTGATTATCCTCATTATATCGGGATTCGTTGTAATCGGTGATATTTGAGGAAATCACTTGGGTTGTTTGCCGGTCGGCAAATATTTGGTTTTGAATATCCGCTGTTATGCACCAATTTCAAATTGATATATCTGTACGTCTATTTTCATAGAGTGAGATATACCTTTCTGAAATTATGTCTACGACATTTACCTATATCAGTGGATGGTTAGGTAAGGAGCATTAAACAGCGGTGTAATTCTTCTTAACCATAAGTACAGTTTTCAACCTACGACACACAGTGAATGAGTAATCAGACTCAAGGGACTTTTACAGAGTATTGTATGTTGTCCAGAGTCCATCAGGACAGAGGGGATGGTCCTCGTACTATATTCGGTTTACTTATGACTCCTCTAATTTTTAGACAGGTGTTTCGTGGAAACACAGGGTCTGAATTTGGAGAAGTTATATGTATTTGAATAGAGTAGAGAACCAGGTATAGCAAGTATCGGGATTCTTCAAAGAGATCGAAGATGTAGATACTTGTGTATGGTGTTCAGTTGATAGTAATGATTAAGAGAAATTGCTTCTCTTTCAGGTTACTCATAATTGGAAGTATTCCTAAGTTGAGTAACGCTGATCTGGCCTCCTTCCATTTAGTTGACATGCACTGGAGACAGTTGCATGATTTGGATCTGGTTCAATTAAATCAGTGCCTCTGGTCCTATATGGGATATAGAACAGTTCATATCTTAACGATGTTAAGGTACGGGGAGTTGTCCGGTTTATGATTAAAACCAGACACTGGACAACTCAAGGCACGTTTCTGTAATGGCTGTTTGTGGGTTGACCCAGGCTATGACGAGAGTTGACTTTCTACCATCTGGATGAACAATAGCGATATTGTTCTAGACTCGCCACAGTTTTAATAAAAATGGATTTTTTCAGAAAACAGTAGTGGGAGTATGGTAGAACTGGAAGTGATTCCAGAACCACAAACGATTACTGAAGATTTGATAAGGAACCTAAAGATTCAATCTGGATTGACATTCCATTGGCCACTCCGCAGATAAAGTGGGTAACTTCAGGCACCCGAGAGGTACTCAGGTAGCCTCAAGGACGGTGACAGGGAAGTTCTTGTTTACCCACACTTGCCATTGTTGTTGTTCCAGGCTGCGAGACCCGGCAGGAGGATGAGTATAGCGTCGTTCTAAACTAGTTTTAGAAGTGCACGTCTATATGACTCTGGCAGAGGGTTGTCGTAGTCAGTGGGAGCAGCGGAAGCATTGGTGGACATCAGGCTTATATCTATTTATAGACTAAAGCAGATGTAGCGGAGATAGATCATCTATTTCTGACGTGACAGTCATGGGTTTGACTTCATCAGAATAGGGGATGGATCTGTTGAGAAGGTAGTAGGGTGTGATATCCTGGTATTTGGATGATATACACAGAGTAGAAAAGGAAACTCCTACACTACGATCGGTTATACTTTGGTCGTCACACAGTTGTTTCTCCACAATGGAAATGGATTTTATATCAGACATACTGGTTACTAGATCTATGGTCTTAGATCTAGATTTGGGTGGTTTCCCAATCAGGGTACTTGACAGCATTCTAAGAGTATTTAGGATGGACGACTCCTGGCACGGTAGTGTACCTGCAGGTAATGGAGTCACCCTCTCCAAAGGTGTCTTACAGACTAAAGGGGAGAGGGACGGGCATGATTGGCAGCTCACTTGCTCAGGCAATTGAGTCAATCGTGAGATGTCAAGTACCACACCAGATGTTGTTCTTGCACTAGATGCAATAAGTTGACATTAATCCAATCCTGGAGAAACAGTCGGAAGCAGTTTTAGAACATAAGTGGATGTTCTAGGGATATGATAACGACAGCCTCATTCAGGAGACAGTTATCATTCCAGGCTTCCAAGGTGACATGGACGACAAGGAGGTTGTCAGAGTTATAGTTTTCCTTCTGATGAGGGGCAGTATTTTGGACAGGTGGTCCAAGGCAATACTGAGGGAGGCATGGCGCGCAGGATACTGATTAAGTTCAGTTGACGATACAGTCTAAGAAGTTTGGATTTGGAGTTCATTTATGAGCTAGGTCCCATCAGACATCCAGACATATTCTGAGACAGGTATTGCTCATTTCGGGAGATGGGTTTCTCCGCGAACTTGAGATATAGAGAGACATAGAAAGTAACAACTAAGCGGATCCACTCACTGAGGCTATTCCTCGAACGCAATAGTTCCGCAAACGAGCTTTGTGAGACTGACTAGTAGAGGAGTTGGATGTTCGGTATCACACGGGCTGTGAGTATGCGACATCGCAATAATTAGCCTTGAGTGCAAGTGGGAGATTGTTGGAGATAGTGCCCTCAGAGTCAATTATTAGGTCACAGGTACGTGATTGTAATGATTGAGGGAGGACCTATCCCGGTAGGACAGTCTTACTCGAGATGATAGTATGCTATCTGGTTTACCTTTATCATCGTGTACTGTTTTAAGTGACCTGACACGTCGCTATTACACGTTGATAGAGCCCCTAGGATTCTTGCTTGACCACCAGCAGTATGAGGGCGATCATATAAGTGGGAGCTGGGGGTCTATAAGCATATCCTTAAAAGGTCCCTAGTCGTGGGAGTTTCGAGACTGGGCATCGATACTCCATTAGTAGACAAGTGTATACAGTCGAGACCCCGACGAGGGGCGGTGGCCGGTCTCACAAGCCACTGGTGTCAGTTGGATCACCTAAGATGTATACAGGTGCTCATTGGGTTATGAGTACACCGGACAGGACTCGCCGGGAACATGCTAGTTGGTCATATACCAGACGTCAGATGGCAGTTCCCTGGTGACATGTGTGCAGGTTAGTTCATCGACCTGGGGATCGTCATTTGTCTCGTGTGAGTTTCCACTGTACTTTGATTACTACCCTACCACGGCTCAAAGGAGTCGTGCAAACAGGTTTTAGTTGGGTACAGTCCCGAGCCACATGGAGGCAGTGAGCGTATCTTCAGGGGTTCGTCTCTCCCGGTATTGGGGGTGAGGTCGTGCTGTGTCTAGGAGAGCCATTACACAAAGTCCTTGGCCAAGGCAAGGAGATTTACTGGTAGGTATTCCAGTAGTATCTCAGGGTGTTCTGGGCTACACTCCGACACGACTTGTACCGCTTTTGGGGGTCTGACTTTTACCAACCCCCTAGGCCCGCCATGCGATGCTCATAGACGAACGGACCGGACTGCACGGATATTGTCACTGACAGGCTCAGTTGGGTGTCGGGGTGAGCTTCCTCATCGACGTCCCATTTGGTCAGTACCTGGTAGCCCGTCACGTATTGGCTTATACCTCTGACGTGCTAGTGGTTAAATCCACAACCAAGGTGTTGACGAGTCTTTAGAGTCCCCCACATTCAGTTACTCAGCTTTCGGGCGAAAGGTTGTAGAGGCCGTATGGAGATATGGCAAGGTCCGATCAGATACGTGCGGTATTGCACGGATCAGGATCGGACAGTTTGTACTATAGGCCGTATGGTTATATGGCAGGGTTCGATCACATACGTGCGGTATTGCATGGATCAGGATCGAACGGATATTACTGGCCGGTTTTGGTATAAGCCGGATCCTAGTATAGTACAGTGTAGATTTTGTCTCATTGCTTTTGTATTTCGGTCGAAATACAGATGCGGGTGTGTATGCACAGTATCGGGGTTTTCCTGTAATTTATTACGGGACCAGTTTTTGGAGTTGCCAGTTTGCTTTCCGTTTCGGCCAATTTCCATTGTTCCGTTCATTGGCCGAAGATTGGTGGAGGAGGGCTTATTTGCATAGTTGCAAATAAGTGGTTGTGGAGGGGATCTTTGCATATTGTTTTATCATGACATCTTTTCATTGACCTTGACTTCTTCTTGTCATGATGGCATGACTTTGGAAGCCATCATGCATGTTGATGATGGTTGAGTTGAGTGTTGGTTTTGCCTTGTCATCATTGGTTCTCATGATTTCCTTTTGCATGATAGCCTTCTCTCTCTCTCCCTTGTATTATGGAGATGGTCTTTCATTTTTCATTGGTCTCTCCCATTTCATTCTCTCCATTCCTCTCTAGTGGTGGCCGGCCAAGTCCTATAGGGGCTGTCCAAAATTGGGTGTGGGTATTTTTGGTTCATATCATGCTCCAAAATACCCACTAGCTCCTCCACATTGTTCTTGTTTCATCCCTCCACCATATGGCACCTCCATGAACCCCAAAAGAGACAATAGCTCACTACACATTCTACAGCGAATCTTGGGCACGTCGAGTAGCCGGCTTCGTGCCCGAGTTGCCTCGGCATTGAGGTGGGAGCCCGTAAACGATGTAGGCAACGTGGTGCATTTCCGGCGATGAGGAGGAGACGGACGGAGATCCCGCGAGGAGATCGGATTGGAGATGAAGACCGGAGGACTTGGATCGTCGGTATATCTCTTTCCCATCTTCTTGTTAGCTTAGACTAGTTAATGGTAACGATCCCGGGTAGTAGTGCGCGGTGGTGCCGGTTTGCAAAGTCCGCAAAAATTAAAGTTTTTCACCGCTTCCGCATTCCGGCGTCGGATTGACGGCCGGGGCGCCGCCGTGCACTTACAACCACCTCCTCTGGCTCCCGTATTGCTCCTGTGCTCATTTGACTCCATTTTGGGTTCCCTAGAATTGTTTATTTAGCCCAATGTTCATGTGATGATTGGTTTGACCTTGGGCTAATTCGTAGTGCTTCATAGTCGTATTATTTAACACTGTATTGGTAACCTTAACTATTTTTAACAGTTTGATCGAACATCGCACACAACATTTTGTACCACGCTGAAATTTCCAAGTGTTGTAATTTTCCGAAGTTGGTTGTACTCGTAAAATCGTGCAAGTACCCCTATGGAACTCCTAGAAGACTATAATAACCTTAACTCGATTCTATGCCCACGGAACCACGATCGAACCTTCGAATTTGCCGTAGTTCCGTGGTGTCATTGGTGAGGCGTTGATTAACTCCTTCTACGGCTGGACCATAGACACTGTGGCATGGTTTTTGAGTGTTTTGACTTTGTTCAAGTGTTGAGCACTTGGGGTAAAACGTGGGTGTATGTTGATTCGATCGAAACGTTAAACATTGTCATGATATTATGGAATGCGATACAATATTTGGAATCCAGAAGCAGTTAAGAGATAACTAATTTGAATGTTATAAATCTAGCAATTTAGTCTCATTTGATCGGTTGCCACGGGATTTTGATGCGATCAAAAGTCCGTCTCAATCACGTAGAATACGCGGATACTCGCCGGGTAAACTTAATAGATAGCCACGCCCCATAGCCCCGACCAAGTGACTGTTGGAGAACCCCGTCACCAAAAGCATCTGTTCGGGTTCTCGCGGCAGCGGTGTTCCGCCTTAGTGCACTTCGTCGACGGTATCGGGGGTGCGGACGTCTACTAAAGTTTCCGACGAGCATTCGATCAGGATGTCGGGAATCTTGTTGAATTTCCCGACTAGATATTGAAAAGTTTTTTCGATATTGAGAATAAAATGCGGGGTTTATAATTGTTAGGCATGCGATATCTAAGGAATTCATTTGGTTAGGCATGCGATGTCTTAGGAGGTTGCGGATTCCAACTGTTGTAGTTTTACACTTTCTTTTCTGCGACCGTAAGTGTAATATGTAGTGTATCGCTGGTTTCGTTGCTATACATCAATGACAATTAGGATACGCATATTTACTTACGTTGATGACATGTGATGTTATGTGTTGCTGTGATATTTATATTGGATCGTCGTGTTTTGAATAGCCGGGGGTTTTATATGAGATGAGAGTTTTTCATTTTCATTCATGTAAAATTCATTGTATGTAATATTCTTTTATTGGAGCACTTCCGGGTTGAGGATGATGTCACCATTGTATATTATTTACTTTTCCGCATTACGATAGACCCAAGACGGGGAGCACAAGTAACCGGGTTCTAGGGTCCAGTAGGAGACCATCTCGAGGTGTCGAGACCGGGTCTCCTAACTCTAGAATTGGTAGGGTTGCTTGCTACTCTCGTAGGGGTCTAGGGGTGTGGGATTGGCTATTCATCGCGACCGTGGAATCCGTGTTTTATACAAGCTCGTATTAAAACATGGACCTCCTAGTATATCCAATATTTCATATATGTTCTTCTGCTGCAATGTTCTGTGATTTGATCATATTACTGCCTGAGACGAATGTTTATATTATATATATGAGATATATATTATATATTGTTGATTTCGTTTCATATCTGATGCTTGTGAAGCATAATAAAATGGGACTTTATTAATGAGATTAATGAAATAAAAGAAACCTGAAGATGTTGTAGAAACTTGTCTCGAAAACAGGTAGCTCTACTTGTTGCTTTGCATAGCGGTATTCTTTGTAGAATATCCAGCACCTTATTCGATAAGGAAAGAGTCAAGATCCCTTCACCGGGAGTGACCACTTTAGCGAAACTAGCAGATGTTACACACTCGGTTTGACTTTTGATTGCTTCTATAGTTTTGCTCTGCATAGCGGTATTTGTGAAATATCCTGCACCTTATTCGATAAGGAAAGAGCCGAGATCCCTTCACCGGGAGTAACCTCTTTAGCAAAACTAGTAAAGGCCTAAAAAACACTCCATTTAAATCACTCGATTCTACAACGATATCAAGTTCATTACGCAAAAAGTTTTCTTAAAAACTTATCGTAGCCCTCCGTCATTTCAAATAAGTACTTCATAGTATTCGTGCTGCGTTTATTAGCCTGCGTCAAGGCGTAGTGTTCGGTAGCTATTTATGCTTATCAGCAAAAGCATATGATGCAATTGAGTTAGGGTAGTCGTGTGACTTTGTTGGCCTGCGTCAAGGGTCGTGCGGGTCGGTTTAATTCAATCAGGAAATGACGGGTTAAACTTGACTAGCACTTATGATCTGTTGACCATGTTAAGGTCATATAGCTGCTAGGGGTAAAATATTATTGGGAATTTCAAGTGTTGAAATTTGCAATGAGATTGCAAACCTCCTATGAGATAGTTGGATACCGATACCCGCTGCGAGTATGAGTTACTCTTGGGAGAGTTTTACACATTACAAATAGCCGATCAAGTAGGTGTCTAGAAAGGTGTCAACGGGGTTATGCCCCTGGGAAAACGAGGTTTATTTTAATTAGGTCCGTGCGAAAGCACGGGGAACCTCCCTCAAAGTACCGTCACTGGCTTGGCTGAAAGATTGGCGAACTTGTAGGGTGTAATTAATCCCGGCTAGTCTTACCTTTTAGGGTTTGAAGGAAGATTTTACTAAAACAATGGGAGACATCCTGATTAGATATATTAACAACCAATCCAATCTTGTAAGAGAATACGCTGAGTGTTTTCTTCTCTCTCTCTCCAGGTAGCGACCATGTCACGCCTTAATCAAGATAATAATACGGATGTATTGATCGGACCCGCTTATTATACTGTGCTAGGGAACGTTGGTCCCGCTCCAACTTATAATTATTATAAGACCGAGCCGGAAATTGGGGATTACTAGAATTCCCGTGCCACCCAAACGAAGAAAGTACATGATGATGCATCCTCTTCGAGTGTGTTCATTACCGAGAACTGTTTCTCAGTATCCTTTACGTCCTGGGTATGAGATACTGGATAAGGATACCACAAATGTAATCTGTTACATGGGCTACAGATAGATAGAGAACTGAGAAAGGGTGATAAGTTTCAAGAGTTAGAAAAGGTGCAAGTGTTGCAGCCAAGTCTGTTGGCAGTTATTACCCTGTATTACCAAAATATATTGATTCTGAACGGATGTTATTAGATACCGAACCTGATATACAACATCATATCAATCTCTTTATTCAGATAAAGAAGGATATAATTTTGTATTGTTGGATAATGTTTTGAACATTTCCTATATCAAGAGTTGATCGGTTCAGGCTCGTTATCTAAAAGCATATACGTTCTAAATCAAACTATAGTTCTTAACGTACAGAACACACACAAGAGGAAGAGTTCAGAAATGAACGAATCCTTTTGAGGCATTATAGACTAGGTCATATCAATGCGACCTGACTAGCTGAAGTTACATAAAGATGCATATTTAAATCAGTTTGAATTTACATCTTGTGAAACTTGCCAGTCATGTCACAAAGATAAGATGACCACAGCTCTGTTTATTAGAAACAGAGAAAGAGTTAGTGACTCTTGGGATCGATACATGATGATGTATTTAAGGTCCCATGTCTACACATGCCAGGACCGGTTCTTTATACTTCATTACATTCACTGATTATCTCTCAAGATTCGGACATATGTTCCTGTTGAAACACAAGTATGAAGCTTTTGAGAAATTCAATATATATATTTAGAACTAGAGAACTAAAACATGTATAAGTATTATGTCCTGTGATGTGATCAGGGAGGAGAATACATGAGCACGGAATTCCTGGACTATTCTAAAGGAGAATGAGATTCTCTCTCAGCATTACTCCTCCGTAAACACCATAGTACGTCGGTGTATCAGGGCGGAGCAATCGCACCCTATGAGATATGGTGTGCTCTATGATGAGTATTATTGGGTTGCCTATTTCCTTTTGGGGGTTATGCACTTGTAAAGCTGCATACCTATTGAATAGGATTCCAATCAAATCAGGTGCCTACCACTCCATATGTGACATGGTACGGTAAGAGCCCATCTCTTAAGGATGTTAAGATCTGGGGTTGTCCTGCGTATGTCAAAAGCATGATCCGGACAAGCTCGAGGCAAGGTCAGTTCTGTGGAAGTTTGTTGGATATCCCAAGCATTCGCAAGGGAATATCTTCTACCGAACCGAGGAACAAAAGGTGTTTTGTTTCTCAGCATGCCACCTTTGAGAAAGGGAATTTCTTGTGAAGAAATTAGTGGTCATGAGGTAAAACTGGAAGGAGTTCCAGCTATACAAACTGTAGCTGATGATTTGGTAAACCCGGAGGATTCAATAGTTTCCAACGAACCTCAGCCTCTCCGCCGATCTGGTAGGGTTCCTCATCCACTTGAGAGATACTTCGGTTTCTCTATGACAGTAGGAGCGAGGAATGCATCATGAGATGATAACCCAACTAGTTTCGAGCAGGGCATCAAGAGTGGGGACTCTGTCAGAATGGCTGGATGCTAAGCGATCTGAGATGGAATCCATATACACCAACAAAGTATGGACTTTGGTTGCTTTATCTGAAGGGTTAAATCCTCATCAGGAGCAAGTATATCTTGAGAAGATTACTAGGTGTACATGGAAAGGTTGAGACTTTCAAAGCTAAGGGTTATTGCAAAAGGTTTTCATCATCGACCAGGTGTGGATAAATGATGAAACCTTTTCTAGTGTCTATGCTTAAGTCCGTCCAGATCCTACTTGCCACTGCTACATACCATAACTACGATATCTTGTGGTTGGGTGTCATGACTGCTCTTCTAAATGATGATTTAGAAGAAGACATCTATAAGTACACAGCCAGAGGGCTTTGTAGACAGTGGGAGCAGCGGAAACGTGTGCAAGTTGCTTTATGAGATAAAGCATGCATCGTGGAGTTGGAACGTCTGTTTTGATGTGGTAGTCAAAGAGTTTGACTTCATCAAAATGGTAGATGAACCTAATATATACAAAAAGGTAGTAGGGAGTATGGTTGTGATCCTCGTATTGTACGTAGATGACATACTCTTGATATGGAAGGAGTTTCCTATGCTACGCTCGGTCAATCTCCTCTTATCATAAGGATTCTCCATATAAGGATCAAGATGGTACCTCCTAAATCCTGGGTTTTGGATCTATGAGATAGATCTAATTGGATGTTAGGATTCTCACTAGTTGTAGTGAGATGGTATCAATCGATCCTGGGGAGAATCACTGGAACGGTTTCCAGCATGATAAGGTCGACTGAATGTCTGTCACAGGCATTGTCTTTACCCTCAGTGGAGGGACGGTATGTTGGAAGAGTTCCAAGCTAGATACCGTGAAAAACTAGACGATTAAAAGCTAGATACATCATTACTAAGGATGCTACCGAAGAGGAAGCCTGGATATATATATATATATATATATATATAAGTTCATGAGATGAACTTCCTTCCTACCATTGTGTGACAATGGAGTTGTGGCTTTGGTCTAGGAACCCCCGTCCCATCAGAAATCTAGACATATTCTTAAGCAGTATCACCTGATCATGGAGATGGTTGATCTCCAGGGAGATCTAGGTTAGGAGAGTAGACACAGAGGACAACAGTGCAGATCTACTCACAAAGGCCTATTTCCTAGTAGAGACTTTTATGGGATGGTTGAGTATGAGGTACTTCAACCACAGCTGATTGTTGGGTATGAGATACCACAATAGATGGCCTTAGTGCAAGTGGGAGATTGCTAGTGATATGTATGCCCTAGATGTTAGTTATCTATATGCCCTAGAGGCCATTGTTGTACATATGATGTATATTATAATGGATGCTTGGATATATATAGAGAGGACTTTCTTGCTCGACATGATAGTATGCTATTTGGTTTCACTTTATCTTAACATGTTGACATATATATTGTTTACTGTCTTACTCTCACATGTTGATAAAGCCCTTAGGATCTGTACTTGACTACTGGGACTATGAAGAGATCATACTAGTGGGGCCATGGTAGTCGATGAGTACATCCTATAACTGTTCCTAGTCGAGGGTATATCGAGATAGGGCATGGATACACCAGAGTAGACTAGCATATACGCATCTTGACCCATATGATGGGCGATGGATGATCCCATATCCATCGGTGTTTTGACATCAAGGATGGTGTACGGGTGCTCAGTGGAGGCTGGGTACACTGGACGGACTCGCCGAAACTCCCAGATGGTGATATACCACACGTCAGATGGCAGTTCTCTGGTGACACTGGTACAGGGTAGTCTGTAGACCCTAGATCGTCATAGAGCCTTATGTGATTCCCACTGTGCTTTGATTCCCACCTTACCATGTCCAAGAGGGCATGCAAAACGGTGGCTTTTGGGTGCAGTCCCGAATCGCATGGAGGCAATGAGCGATAGGAGGGGATTCGTCTTTCCCGGTATAGGGAGTTGATGTTGTGCTGTGTTCGATTGGGTATAACTGGAAGTCCCAGGCCAGGGCTGATATAGAGATTTACTGGTAAGTGTTACCAGTAGTTTCTCGACCCGTTATGAGCCTCACATCGACACGACTTATCGGTTACTGGGGTCTGACGTATACCACCCCTAGACTTGATATGCGACATATCAGACGAACAGACCGGACTGTACGGGAGTGTTACTGATTGGATTCACAGGAGAATGGACAGGCTAGCTTGTTGATCTTCTAATTGCTCAATACCTGGGTGGCTGTTACATTTAGCTGACCGCTTGCAGCTTGTGGGTGTTTGATATGATCATCACCTGCTACCGGCGTATTGACGATTCTTTAGAGTCCTACACAGAGGTTTCTTGACTCAGGCAAAACGGAGTAGGGGCACATATGTGATATGTGCACGACCGAGGATAATGCGATATGAGATACCGTATTATATTTTCGCGATATTTAGATATGAGCCGGGTCATCGGATCAAGTGTTGATTCGATGAATCGGTACATGATATATTAGTCGGTTATATTCGATATAGCCGGATTGTCGGATCAAGTGTTGATTCGATGATTTAATGTATAATAATATATATGATATATTGCATTACATTATATAATATTGGCTCGCTTTATTATTTCATGTTCTCACCGGATAATACATTGATATATATGCGATATATATTAATTGTATTATTTTCTTTTGTTACAAATATATAATATATATGTGATATATATTATTGTAACATGATATGATTAATAATGAAACATGTTTAGTTGAGATTAAACAAGGTTAGGGTTTGATTTTGGTTAGTTCCTTCTTGATTCTTCTAGATGGATTTTCATTTGTCATGGTTAAGATATTATTGTTGATATTTTCTTATGACTCATTTTTTAACCCAACTAAACCCTAGCCAAAGTTAATTCTCTACAAGGGTTATCCTTGTCATCCTTGACCATGGTTGCATTATTATTCATATATTCATTTCATTATTCATCACAAAAGGATAATGCATTATTTCTTCTTCATCTTCAACCTTGAGCTTTGAGAAAGCATACTAGGTTTTCCTTTTTTGATGTTTTCATGTGAGAATTTGATATAAAAAGAAAGCATAAATACTATTCCATCATCCTCATCTAATCTAGCCAATTAGATTAGTGTGTTCACCTCATTAGAGTGAGAGAGCTTGAGTTATAGCAATTTCGACGTAGATCATCGGAGAAAAGGAACACTACAAGCTAGCATGGATCGTTCGAGTCGTGGAGCCTCTCTTGAGTCCGGGAGATCATGGATCGCGGCGAAGGGACTTCTACTCGGAGCTTATGAAGCGAAGGAGCGGACTACAAAGGTTGTAATCCCTCACACTTAGTTGTAAAGATGTTTACTTGCATATTAAACCCTAATAATCTGGCAAAGATCCCGGCTTTGGGTTGTTCGGCACGTCTAAAATTTTATTCGGGCATGGTTGATTCCTTATGAACCCTCACAAGAGTGCCTAGGAACCCTACAGTGGTATCAGAGCCTAGCTAGAGCATTAGGCGATGTGTATATGAAGTTAAAACTCCGATCGAACCCCGAAACGTCAAAACGACCCCCTCTCTGGACAAATTTTAAAAATGTCATTTTTTCTGAATTAAAAATACTTAAAAATACCTGCAGGGAAATATAAGCAACACTGTGAAAAACGTGACAATAAGCCGTACAAACAGCCGCGGAACCGCGGAAGTACCCTGCTTGCGCCGCGGATCCGCGGCCGTACAAAAGACTTACTGCCTCGTTTTGGCACAGTAACATCCGTAGGCAAAAATGCTAATTTCTGGGTATTTTTAATCTGACTCAATTGTTGAGTGTTCTGGGGATTATTTTGTAATCGTTGATTCGATCGGAAAATTTAATTTCGTTATG
Source organism: Agapanthus africanus (assembly GCA_030015575.1). Taxonomy (NCBI): domain Eukaryota; kingdom Viridiplantae; phylum Streptophyta; class Magnoliopsida; order Asparagales; family Amaryllidaceae; genus Agapanthus; species Agapanthus africanus. Next base: position 289,433,424 of record CM057349.1, read on the forward strand.
TTTTCCGGATATTTAGAAACATTCGATCGGAAAATTTAATTTCGTTATGTTTTCCGGATATTTAGAAACTGTTAAAATGTTCGAACGGATATCATTAACTCATTTTTCCCGGCACAAAAAACTTTCAAGTGTTGAATTTTTCTTGGGTTTAAATCTTTCGGAAAAACGTGCAAGTAACGCGGCGGTCCCTCTAGTAGAACACAAACCTTAACTCGATTATGTGACCATCTGAACTGCCTCTAAATCTTAGGGTTTGGGGCAGTACGGCATGCCACATGTGAGGCGTTGGCTTGACCCTTCTACGGCTGGACCATCGGTACTGTGACATATTCTGGGATTATTTGAACTCCGCTCAAGTGTTGAGCTATTTAGGAAATCTTGGGTATTTGATTATCCGATCGGAAAGTTTAATACTGTCTATTTATCTGGAATGTGATACAATATGTGGAATTCATATAGTTAGGCATGAAATACGAAGTATGTGATATTTCGGATTTACGATGTCTAAAGTGATTGTGGATTCCAAATGTTGTAGTTTTACAATTTCTTCTCTGTGACCGTAAGTATAGTATGTAGTTGTATTGCCGGTTTTCGTTGCTATACATCAACGACGATCGGTGTATACATACTTACTTACGTTGATGATATGAGATATTATGTGTTGCTGTGATATGTTATATTGGATCGTCGTGTTCTGAATAGACGGGGGTTTTATGTGAAATGAGCGTTTTTATTTTCATTCATGTAAAATTCATTTGTATGTAATATTCTTATATTGGGGCACTTCCGGGATGAGGTTGATGTCACCAGTGTATATTATTTACTTTTCCGCATTAGGTAGACCCAAGGAGGGGAGCACAAGTAACCGGGTTCTAGGGTACAGTGGGAGGCCATCTCGAGGAGTCGAGACCGGGTCTCCTAACCCTAGAATTGGCAGTGTTACTTGCCGCTCTCGTAGGGGTCTAGGAATGTGGGTTTGGCTATTCATTGCGACCGTGGAATCCCTGTTTTATACCGGCTCGTATTAAAAATACGGACATCCTAGTATATCCAATATTTCATATATGTTCTTCTGCTGCAATGTTCTGTGATGAGATCATATTACTGCGTGAGACGAATGCTTATACTATATATATATGCTGATGTATAAATATTACTGCTTTCGTTTCTTCTGTGATACTTAGGAAGCATAAGCTGATGGGATTTATTAATGAGATTAATAAAAAGAAAAGAAACCTAAAAGATGTTGTAGAATCAAAACTTTATAAAAGAGGTTAGCTACAGTTTTGCTTTGTATAGTGGTATATACGATATATCCTGCACCTTATTCGACGAGGAAAGAGCCGAGATCCCTTCACCGGGAGTGAACTCTTTAGCGAAACTGGCAGATGCTACAAACTCACGGTTTAGTTTTTGACTGCTTAGATATAGTTCTTGCTTTGCACAGTGGTATATACGATATATCCTGCACCTTATTCGATGGGGAAAGAGCCGAGATCCCTTCACCGGGAGTGACCTCTTTAGCGAAACTACAAAAGCCTCAAAAACACTCCTTTTCAAAATCACTTGTTTCTACAACGATATCAAGTTCATTACGCTCATGGTTTTCTGAAAAACCTGCGTTGCCCTCCGTCATTTCAGATAAGTGATATTTAGTATTCGTGCTGCGGTAGTTTGGCATGCGTCAAGGTGTTGTGTACGGTAGCTGATTATTACTTATCTGTAGCATGAGATGCGGTTGGATTAGGGTATTCGTACGGCGTTGTTTGGCATGCGTCAAGGGTCGTACGGGTAGGTTTAATTCAATCACGAAATGTACGGGTTGAACTTGACTAGTGGACTATGGGTTGTTTGCCATGCGTCAAGGTCATAGCATGCTAGGGGTAAAAACATTATCGGGAATTTCAAGTGTTGAAATTTGCAATGAGATTGCATACCTCCTATGAGATAGTTGGATCCCAAAACATACTGCGAGTAAGAGTTACTCCTGGGAGAATTTTACACAGGACAATTAATCGATCAAGTAGGTGTCTAGAAAGGTGTTAACGAGGTTATACCTCTGGGAAGATGAGGTTTATTTTAATTAGGTCCGTGCGAGAGCACGGGGAACCTCCCTCAAATAACGACACTGATCTGGCTGAAAGATTGACGAAATTGTAAGGTGTGATTAATCCCGGCTAATCTTACCTTTTAGGGTTTGAAGGAAGATTTGATAAAAACAGTGGGAGATATCCTGATTAGATAAGATAATAAACCAATCTAATCTTACAAGAGCATACGCTAAAGTGTTTCCTTCTCTCTCTCTCCAGGTAGCGACCGTGTCAGGACTTAATCAAGATAATAATATGGATGTATTGACTGAACCCGCTTATTATACTGAGCAGGGGATCGTTGGTCCCGTTCTTTCTTATAAGAGTTATAAGACTGAATAGGAAACAAGAGAATATCTGGATTCTCATGCCGCCCAAACAGAGAACATGCATGTTGATGCACCTTCTTCGGGTGTGCTAGTTATTGAGAACTGTTTCTCAGTTTACCCTACGTCCTGGGTATTAGATACCGGATCAGGATCCTATATATGTAAATTGTTACGTGGGCTACGTAAAGGTAGAGAACTGGGAAAAGGTGATCATTCCGTTCAAGTAGGGAATGGTGCAAGTATTGCAGCCAATGCAGTTGGCGAATATCACCTAGTATTACCAAGTAGTAATACACTGATTCTGAATGAGTGCTATTATATACTGAACATGATGTGCAACATTATATCAGTTTCTTTATTAAGTAAAGAAGGATATAATTTTGTAGTGAAGGATAATGTTATAAACATATTCCAAGATCAAAAGTTGATTGGATCAGGCTCATTACATAATAGCATATTCATTCTCAATCAAAATACAGTTCTTAATATACAAAACACACACAAGAGGAAAAGTTCAGAAATGAACGAATCCTACTTGTGGCATTGTAGACTTGGTCATATCAATGCGACACGACTAGCTAAGTTACATAAGGATGAATATTTGAATCCGTTAGAATTATCATCTTATGAAACTTACCATTCATGTCTCAAAGGCAAAATGGCCAAAGCTCCGTTTAGTGGACACGGAGAAAGAGTTACCGAACTCTTAGGATTGGTACATAGCGATGTATGCGGTCGCATGTCTACACATGCCAAGAACGGTTCTTCCTACTTTATTACATTCACTAACGATCTCTCAGGATTCGGATATGTATTCCTGATGAAACACAAGTCTGAAGCTTTTGAGAAATTCAGAGAATATAAGCAAGAAGTAGGGAACCAAACGAGCAAAAGTATTAAGATCCTTCGATCTGATCGAGGAGGTGAATACTTAAGCAATGAGTTCCTAGATTATCTAAAAGAGAATGGGATTCTCTCTCAGCTTACACCTCCTTATACACCACAGCACAACGGTGTATCGGAATGGAGGAATCCCACCCTATTAGATATGGTGTGCTCTATGATGAGCACTGCTGAGTTGCCTATTTCCTTCTGGGGATATGCGCTTGAGACAGCCATAGACCTACTGAATAGGGTTCCCACCAAATCTGTGCCAACCACTCCATATGAGATATGGAAAGGAAAGAGACCACAACTTAATTACATTAAGATATGGGGTTGTCCGGCCTATGTCAAAAGATAAAATCCGGACAAACTTGAGGCAAGATCTGTCTTATGTAAGTTTGTAGGATATCCCAAAAATTCACAAGGGTATATCTTCTACCACCCCGAGGAACAAAAGGTGTTTCTTTCTCGACATGCCACTTTCTTAGAAAAGGGTTTTCTTATTAAACAGATTAGTGGCATTGAGGTAGAACTAGAAGAGGTTCCAGCGACACGAACTATAACAGAAGACTTGGTAGAACCAGAGGATTCAGTAGTACCCGACGAACCCCAGCCTCTCCGCTGATCTAGTAGGGTTTCTCATCCACCTGAGAGATACGACGGTTTTCTCCTTGATGGTGGAAGCGAGGATTGCATCATGAAAGATGATGACACAACTAGTTTCGAGCAGGCCATCACAAGTAGTGACTCTGTGAAATGGCTGGATACAATGCGATCTGAGATGGAATCCATGTACACCAACAAAGTATGGAATTTGGAAAATGCTCCTGAAAGGGTAAAACCCATTGGGAGCAAGTGGATCTTTAAAAAGAAAATTGGTGTAGATGGAAAAGTTGAGACTTTCAAAGCTAGACTTGTTGCAAAGTGTTTTCGTCAACGACCAGGTGTGGATTATGACGAAACCTTTTCTCCAGTGGCTATGCTTAAGTCCATCCGGATCTTACTTGCCATTGCTGCATACCATGACTACGAAATCTGGCAAATTGATGTTAAGACCGCCTTTCTAAACGATGATTTAGAAGAGAGCGTATATATGACTCAGCCAGAGGGCTTCGTAGATAGTGGGAGCAGCGGAAAGGTGTGCAAGCTGCTTAAATCCATTTATGGGTTAAAGCAAGTATCGCGGAGTTGGAACATCTGTTTTGATGTTGTAGTCAAAGAATTTGACTTCATCAAAAATATAGATGAACCTTGTATTTATAAGAAGGTTGCAGAGAGTAAGGTTGTATTCCTCGTATTATACGTGGATGACATACTCTTGATAGGAAATGATGTTTCTATGCTGCAATCAGTCAAGCTCTTCTTATCACAAAGATTCTCAATGAAAGATCTAGGTGATGCCTCCCGCATATTGGGAATCATGATCTATAGATATAGATCTAAATGGATACTGGGATTGTCCCAGTCCAGGTACATTGACACCATAATAAATAGGTTTAGTATGGAAGAATCCAAGCGTAGGAACCTACCCACGATCTCTGGACTCACTATTTCCAAAGAGATGTCTCCCAAGACTGATTTAGAAAGAGCTCGCATGCAAAGGATACCCTATGCTTCGGCAGTAGGCTCTATCATGTATGCGATGCTATGTACGAGACCCCATGTTGCATACTCACTAAGTGTAATGAGTCGGTATCAAGCAGATCCTGAAGAGAGACACTGGACAGCTGTGAAGAGCATTCTCAAGTACTTACGAAGGACTAAAGAGATGTTCTTGGTGTATGGTAACGGAGAACTCCAGGTGGAGTTCTTTACCGATTCAAGCTTCCAAAGTGATAAGGACGACTCTAAGTCGCACTCGGGATTTATCTTTACCCACAATGGAAGGACGGTTTGTTGGAAGAGTTCCAAACAGGATACCATTGCAGACTCGACGATGGAGGCTGAATACATCGCTGCCAACGATGCTGTTAAAGAGGCTGTCTGGATAAAGAAGTTCATTAGTGAACTTGGTGTGGTTCCATCCATTGAGCATCCTATACCTCTGTATTGCGATAACAATGGTGCTGTGGCTTTGGCCAAGGAACCCAGGTCCCATCAAAAGTCCAGACATATTTTAAGGCGGTATCACCTGATCAGGGAGATAGTTGATCGCCGGGAGATCGAGGTCAGGAGAGTAGATACGAAGGACAACACTGCGGATCCACTCACGAAGGCCATTCCCCAGATACAGTTTGAGAGATTATTCGGGATGCTAGGTATGAGATACTACAGCAGCTGGCCTTAGTGCAAGTGGGAGATTGTTAGTTATGTATATGCCCTAGAGGCCATTGTTGTACATATGATGTATATTATGTAAGTCCACGGTAGCGCCCCGGCCGTCTAACAGAAGCCAAATGCGGAAAAAAAACTTTTAAGCTGGCGCTATCGTATACTATAACCCGGATCTGCCATTAAAGCTAAACTAAAAAACTACAAAGTCGGTAGAAATGTTTACACCGAACGATCCGAGTCCTTCGGTCTTCAACAATCATCCCACGCTTTGTTGCGGCTGCTCCAATCTCCTCCATCTCCGGTCTCGTCGTCCAGGTGGCACCACGTCGACGGATCTTTAAACGGGCTCCCGCCTCTGAACCTAGGCAACTCGATCATCAAGTTTGCTAAAAGAGATGACCAAAATTGATGTAGAGAATGAGTAGAACACTTTGTCTCGTAACGTCCAAATTTATGGACAAACGGTTAATGAAGTTGCCTTTTGGATCGGGTGAAATGAGAAATGAGTATCTAATTTTCATGAACCAAATTCCTTATTCTTTTTCCAACAACTATCATAATCTTTTGCCAAAATTAAATCCATCACAACCTATAAGAGGGGCCGGCCACTTTAAAGAAGAGGGAGAGTGAGTGTAGGAGAGGGGAGGGTAACTATAAGCAAAAGATCAAGGAGAAATATCCTAAGCTTTACAAAAATGCATTAATGGAAACAATGACTCATAACCTTAGTCATCCTCCATCATTAAATGCACCATTAAGGAACTAATGACTCACATGCCTTGTCACCATCTAGAACCATCTAGAAACATGACTTACCCAAGAAAAGATAAATCCGCATTTAACCGAATGTTAAATACGGGTGATAGAAAACTGGAAACAGGTAACTTTCAAAAGTGATCCTGAAATGAATTTCAGGATAACCCCGTAACAGTATAAACATACCTGCGTTTGTATTACGACCGAATACAAATGCAACTGAGACAAAGATATTATATCTACACAGTATAATACTTGGATCCGGCTTAAAACAAAGCCCACTAGTATTATCTGCCCGAAAAATGACACTTGCGAAAACGCACGTGCATTTTCCGAACCCTGCCATAAAACTATACAGCATCTACAACGTTTCGCCCGAACTTGGGAAAATGTCTGTGGGGAACTCTAATGACTCATCAACACACTGGCACTGGGTATAACCTCTAGTACGTCAGAGGTACAAGCTGTACGTAACGGTTGCCTATGTATTGATTGGAAGGGAAGCTGACGAGCGAACTCATCCAGAAACCCTACTGAGCCTGACAGTGACAATATCTGTACAGTCCGGTCCATTCGTCTATGAGTATCGCATATAGGGCCTAGGGGGCCGGTAAACGTCAGACCCCCAATAGCTGTATAAGTCGTGTCAGAGAGCAGCCCAGAACACCCGGAGATACTACTGGAATACCTTCCATTAAATCTCGATTACCCTGGCCAGGGATTTCGTGTAATGGCTCTCCTAAACACAGCGCGATCTCACCCCCAATACCGGGAGAGACGAATCCCCGACAATCTGCTCACTGCCTCCATGTGGCTCGGGACTGTACCTAAAATATACCTGTTTGCACGACTCCTTTGACCCGTGGTAGGGTATAAATCAAAGCACAGTGGGAACTCACACCAGACAAATGACGACCTCAGGTCGATGAACTAACCTGTACACATGTCACCAGGGAACTGCTATCTGACGCTAGGTATAATACCAACCAGCAAGTTCCCGGCGAGTCCTGTCCGGTGTACTCATAACCCAATGAGCACCTGTATACATCTTAGGTGAATCAACTAACACCAATGGCTTGTGAGACCGGCCACCGCCCCTCGTCGGGGTCTCGAATGTATACACTAGTCTACTCCGGAGTATTGATGCCCTGTCTCGAAACTCTCACGACTAGGGACACTTTAAGGTGTGCTTATAGACCCCAGCTCCCATATATATGATCGCCTTCATACTGCCGGTAGTCAAGCAAGAATCCTATAGGCTCTATCAACATCTACGTGATGATAAAGACATACCAGATAGCATACTATCATCTCGAGTAAGACTGTTATATCGGTATAGGTCCTCTGCAACCATTGCAATCACGTGCCTGCGATCCAGTATATGACTTTGAGGGCACTATATCCAACAATCTCCCTCTTGCTCTTAAGGCTAATTATTGAGATGTCGCATACTCACAGCCCGTGTGATACCGAACATCCAACTCCTCTACTAATCAGTTTCACAAAGCCCGTTTGTAAAACTATTGTGTTCGAGAAATAGCCTCAGTGAGTGGATCCGCCCTGATGTTTCTTTCTATGTCTCTCTTAAACTCAAGTTCACGGAGAAAATCATCTCCCGAATCGAGTAATACCTGTCTTAGAATATGTCTGGATATCTGATGGGACCTAATTCATAAATGAACTCCAAATCCAAACTTCTTGGACTGTATCGATCACTAAAAATAATCAGTGTCCAGCACTATGCCTCCCACAGTATCCTTTTGGACCGCCTGTCCATAATACTGTCCCTCGTCAGAGGGAAAACTATAACTATGACAATCACTCTGTCATCTAGGTCACCTGTGATGCCTGGAATAATAACTGTCTCCCGAAGGAGGCTGCCGTCATCAAATCCGTAGAACAAGTACTTATGTTCTATAACTGCTTCCGTATGTTTCTTCAGGATTGGATTAATATAAACTTATCGCATCTAGTGCAAAAACGACATCTGGTGTTGTACTTGACATCTCACGATTGACTCAATTGCCTAAGCAAGTGATCTGCCAATCATGCACGTCCCTCTCCCCTTTAGTCTGTAAGACACCTTTAGAGAGGGTGACTCCATCCCCTGCAGGTATACCACCATGCCAGGAGTCAACTATTCTAAAATACTATTAGAATACTGTCAAAATACCTACATTGGGAAACTACCCGAATCTAGATCTAAAACCATAGATCTAGTAACCAGAATGTCAGATATTATATCCATATCCTTTGTGGAGAAACAACTGTGTGACGACCAAAGTATAACCGATCGTAGTATAGGAATTTTACTTCCTACTCTGTATATGTCATCTAAATACCAGGACATTACACCCTACTTCCTTCTTAACAGATCCATCCCCTATTCTGATGAAGTCAAACCCATGACTTGTTACATCAAAAATTAGATGATCTAATCTCTGCTATATCTGCTCAAGCCTATAAATAGACATAAGCTACTTGCCCACTATGCTTCCGCTGCACCCACTGACCACAACAACCCTCTGGAAGAATAATATATACGTGTACTTCTAAAACTAGTTTAGAATGACGCTATACATATCCTCCTGCCGGGTCTCATAGTCTGGAACAATAGTAGTGTCAAGTCTGGGTAAACAAGAACCTCCCTGTCACCGTCCTTGAGGCTACCGGAGTACCTCTCGGGTGTCTGAGGTTACCCACCATGTCTGCGGAGTGGCTATTGGAATGTCAAATCTGATTGAATATATAGGTCCTATTAAACTTTCCGTAATCGTTTGCGGTTCTGGAATCACTTTCAGTTTTACCATACTCCCAACTACTGTTTTTTGAAAAAATCCATTTTAATAAAACTGTGGCGAGTCAAGAACAATATCACTATTGATCTTCCAGATGGTAGAAAATCAACCCTCGTCAAAGCTAGGGTCAACACACAAACTGCCATTACAGAAACGCACGTTGAGTTATCCAGTGTCTTGTTTTAAGCATAAGCTAGACAACTCCCCTTACCTTAACATCGTTAAGATATGAAGTATTCTATATCCAATATAGAAAATTTGGCACTTATTTAATTGGAACCGGATTTAAATCTTGCAGCTGTCTCCAGTGCATATCAACTTAATGGAGAGAGGCTAATCAGCATTACTCAACTTAGGAATTCATCCACTTATGAGTAACCTGAAAGAGAAACAAGTTCCTCAAATTCATTACTTGAATACCAATCACAAGAATCTATATCTTCGATTTCTTTGAAGAATCCCGATACTTGCGACACTTGGTTCTCTACTTTATTCCTATACTCACAACTTCTCAAAACTTTAGACATTGTTTTTCTACGAAACACTTGTCTAAAAGCTAAAGAAGTCACAAGTAAACAGAACAGTGTATGAGGACCAACCCCTTTATCCTGATGGACACTGGACTACATACAATACTCTGTATAAGTCTGCTGAGTTGAATAACTCACAACCTGTGCATCGTAGGTTGAAAGCTGTATCCAGGCGATTTCCTCAAATATCACCAATTACAACGAATTCCGATATAATGAGGATGATCATCTAATTCCCAGTAACTCACTCCCACTCATCATCTGCAAAACCATACAGATGTGAGAATCACACCTGGTAAATACATACCCTGGAGTAAGTATCCAATCGGGAAATTAGTTTTCTATTAACAATGCACAGTGAATATGAAACATAAATATGTTTCGTAGGGGTTTCCTGGTATTCCTAGTAATGCCTCTTCCATAATCCAAATCATGACTTTAACCGTATATTTCCCTGCCATCTTTCCAATTCCCTTTATTTGTCTTTAGTCGTTACCTTTTGTACACCATCATTAGGCTAAATGGTTTTCTTCCTTCCCTACCGTTCGGCACCAGCATATGGTTTGGAAGAAGAATATCCAGTAAGCATAATAAGTGTACCCTCCTAAACCTAGGAGTACTCGCAACATGAGAGAAGGTGATGATAAAAGACAACTGAATAAACCTTATTCCTATTTCTCCTGAACCAGAATCCATCCTCGAAAAAATATCCTTCGAGTTCGTATATAACCATACGATGGATTTATCCAATGGAATTGGATGTTCGTAGTGATACGGGTTGTTCTGGAGAAATGAAAGGTGAAGTAGGAGTGGCGATGAAATACGTGGTTTGGTCGTGAATGTAAGTTGTCGCAATTTACTTTGCCCTCTTTCTAATTCCTTTATCTTGTCTTTACATATTACCTTCTGCACACCATACTTAGGCTAATTGGTTTTCTTCATTCCCTACCTTTCGGCACCTGCCTATGGTTTGGAAGAAGACTATCCAATAAGCGTAATACGTGTACTCTCCTAAACCAAGGAGCCCTCGCAACCTGAGAGAAAGTGACTATTTCTCCTGAACCTGGATCCATCCTTGAAGAAGTCCCTTTGAGTTCGTATATAACCATACGATGGATCTATCCAATGGAAGTGGATGTCCGTAGTAATACGGGGTGTTCTGAGAAATTCAAAGGGTAAAAGAAGGAGCGGAACTTTTGCAACTATAGACAATCCAAAAGCCAGTATTTTAAGAAGGTTCGGTCAACTTTGTCAGTGAGTCATAGTCTAGGGTCGGTCAAAAGTCGCTACCAAAGTGAGAGAGAAAAGAAACACTCTGCGTGCACTCTAACCTAGATCAGAATGGTTATCACTTTATCTAACTAGGAAACCTCCCACTGTAATCTCAAATTCTCCTCCAAACCTGAAAGAAGAATTAGTCGGGATCACCCGAAGAGTAAACCAACTCATCAGTGAGAATCGGGATCCAACTCTGATCGCATGATAACGTGAAGGAAACCACTCATGTTATCATACTCCAGAAGGTATGCACAAGTTTTGCAAGTTTCCTATATGTTTGAAACTCCCGATATAATTTTTATCCCATGCTCTTATGACCTTGACGTAGGCCAACAAATCATAAGCCATATGTCAAGTTCTACCCGTCGTTGTCCTGATTAATATAGGTCATCGTACATGCCCTTGACGTAGGCCAACAAGGCTGTACATCTGTCCTAAACTAATGCATCTATCTATGCAACAAATGAATACCCAGCAGCTACCAAACACTATGCCTTGACGTAGGCCAACAAACATAGCTTGAATACTACTGACCATCCATAAGAAATGACGGAGGATTACGGCTGGTTTTTGGCGAAAAGCTTTTAACGTAATGAACTTGATCTCGTTGAAGGAACCTGATAGCATTTTATAAAAATATAGTGGCGAAAACCTTTTGCTAAAGAAGTCACTCCCGGTGAAGGGATCTCGGCTCTTTCCTCGTGGAATGTGGTGCAGGATATTCCAACTGAATACAGCGATGCAAAGCAACTTGTAATCGACTACATTGAAGTTATTACCCTGACGCAAACTTCTGCCCAAGGGGTCACTCCCGGTGAAGGGATCTCGGCCCTTGCCTCGTCGAATGAGGTGCAAGATATTTTAACTGAATACCGCTATACAAAACAAAAGGAAACGTCTTTTTAATAACTCCTTTCTAAAATTTGTTCCAACAACATCAAATATAGGTTTGTTTTATCCTTGCATTGATAAGAATCAATGCAGTCCCTGTAAGTCCACATTGCGACCCCCGGTTCTTACGGGGAGGCGGAAACGATATAAAATCAAAATTTTAACGCAAGAGGCAACATGGACTAAGCTAGGTCGGGATCTTTACCTAAACTAAAACTAGCATACTAAGCTAAAGATATTTAGCTACTCGGATGAAGATGGTTATACCTAAACTTGAACTCCTTCTCTTCAAGCTCCGATGGTGGTTCGATGGCTCCTTCTCGTTGTCTCCGTACGCCGAAGATAGATCCACTTGAAAGCTCCAACCTTTAGCTCCTTCTTCGTTCTTTGAAGAAACTAGTTCACTTGGTTTGCTAAACCTAGTGAACTAGAATGAGTAGAGATGATTTAGAATGGGATTTTATCTATGGTTCTTGATTCTCAACTCATGAGACAAGAGAACCATAGATCAAGAGAGGGAGAAAGAGGTTGAGGGTGAGAGCAAGAGGAGAGCTCAAGAACAAGAGAGAGAATGAGCAAGAAAGAATGAGCAACTCTTTTGTCTTTCACCCTCTCATAATCCAAAGTGATCATAACTCATCATATCAAAAAAAGTCTTATGTGATGGTTAGAAGCAACCATAACCTTATCATGTCATGCACTCATTTTACTCAAATGAGCAAGCAAGAAAAAGTCTTTGGCATGAAATGATAACCATGGTTATCATGATGGTCAACTAGTCAAGCCTAGTCAACCGGTCAACAAGTCAACAAAAGTCAACAAGTCAACAAAGTCAACAAGTCAACAAAAGTCAACAAGTCAACAAGTCAACAACCATATCACCATAATACTTAATTAATATAATAGTTAATCACATATCATATTCTCATTAGGGTTGAGCATAAAGTCAAATAGTCAACGGTCAACTGTCAACAACCCTAATGAGAATCCGCAGCCTCTGCCTCCCTGTCAACTGTGCATACACACCCGCATCCGCGTTCCGAGGAACACGAATGCAAACTGGATAAATCCAATCCCATAAGGCACACTAGGATCTGGCTTAAACCAAAGCCCGCTAGTGTAAACTGTCCGGACACTGTACGTGCACAAGTGCACGGATGTGACCGAACCCTGTCGCAAAACCATGCGACCTGTCGCAATACCATGCGACCTCTACTCTTTTGCCTAAAGGCGAAAAGCTTTCTGTGTGGGACTCTAAAGACTCGACACTACGCTGGCAGTGGGTTTAACCACAGACCGCAAGCGGCACTAGCTGTGCGTAACGGTCCCCAGGTAATGCCGACAAGAAGACGGACGAGGCGAAACCCATCTGAACTCCTACTGAGCCTGAGTGTGACATTCTCCGTACAGTCCGGTCTGTTCGTCTGATACATCGCATGGCGGGCCTAGGGGGCGGTAAACGTCAGTCCCCCAATAGCGGTACAAGTCGTGCCGGAGTGAAGCCCAATACACCCTGAGATAACACTGGAAACCTACCAGTATATCTCGTTTGCCCTGGCCAGGGACTACTCGTGTAATGGCTCTCCTAGACACAGCCCGATGTCAACCCCCAATACCGGGAGAGACGAATCCTGTCTAACCGTCAATGCCTCCAAGTGCTTCGGGACTGCACCCAACCACCACCTGTTTGCACGACTCCTTTGAGCCGTGGTAGGGTAGTGATCAAAGTACAGTGGGAACACACCCGAGGCGAAGTGACAGTGTCAAGTCAGCGGACTAAGCTGTACTCATGTCACCTGGGAACTGAAAACTGACGATAGGTATAATACCAACTAGTCAGTTCCCGACGAGTCCTGTCCAGTGTACCCGTAACCTAACGAGCACCCGCATACTATCTCAAGTACGACGTACTGACGGCTGTGGGACAGACCGTCTCCCACACTGGGATGAGAAGCGCATGCGCTGGTCTACTCCGGAGTATCGATGCCCTGTCTCGATAGTCCTGCGACCAGGGACCTGCATAAGGATGTGCTTATAGATTACCCAGCCCCACTAGTGTGACGGCCATCACATCGCTGGTAATCAAGCAAAGATCCTAAGGGCTCTACTAATGTGTATAGGCGATATACAAAATAAACACATGTACACATTGAAGTAGAAACAAACCAAGTAGCATACTACTATTTTGAGCAAGATTGTATATACAAGGTGAATATCCCAAGCATCCATTAAGTAATATACAAACCAGTAGGATACAGTAATGGCCTCTAGGGCATATACACTAACAATCTCCCACTTGCACTAAGGCCATGTACTGGCGTATCGAAGACCTATCATCTCGATCAGCCGCTCGAACTGAGTCTGGGGCAAGGCCTTGGTGATTGGATCTGCAGTGTTGTCTTCTGAAGCGACTCTCCGAACCTCGATCTCCTGGCGATCCACGATCTCCCTGATCAGGTGATACCGCCTCAAGATGTGCCTGGATCTCTGATGGGACCTGGGTTCCTTCGCTAAAGCTATAGCCCCGTTGTTGTCGCAATACAGAGGTATTGGATCAACAATGGACGGAACCACCTGAAGTTCTTTCAAGAACTTCCTCATCCAGACAGCTTCTTTTGCGGCATCAGATGCAGCGATGTATTCCGCTTCCATCGTCCAGTCTGCAACGGTTTCCTGTTTGGAACTCTTCCAACACACCGCCCCTCCATTGAGGGTAAAGACAAAACCCGACATGGACTTGGAATCATCCTTGTCACTCTGGAAGCTGGAGTCAGCAAAGGCCTCGATCTGGAGGTCTTTTCCGCCATACACCAAGAACATCTCCTTAGTCCTTCTCAGGTACTTGAGAATGTTCTTTACCGCTATCCAGTGTTTCTCCCCAGGGTTTGACTGATACCGGCTTACCACACTCAGTGCATAAGCTACATCCGGTCTGGTACACAACATCGCATACATTATAGAGCCTACCGCAGAAGCGTAGGGTATAATAGACATGCGATCCCTCTCCAAATCAGTCTTGGAAGACATCTCTTTAGAGAGGGTGATCCCGTGACAAGCCGGTAGGTTACCGCGCTTGGAATCTTCCATACTGAATCTCTTCAGTATGGTGTCGATGTACCTGGACTGAGAAAGTCCTAATATCCTCTTGGATCTGTCACGGTAGATCCGGATACCCAGAATGTATGAGGCATCACCCAGGTCTTTCATGGAGAACCTGTGTGACAAGAACCCCTTAACAGATTGTAGCATAGGAATGTCATTTCCTATTAAGAGAATGTCATCCACGTATAAAACGAGGAATACTACAGTTCTCGCTACAAATCTACTATAGATGCATGGTTCATCTGGATTTTTGATAAAGCCAAATTCCTTGACCGTCTCATCAAAGCAGATGTTCCAACTCCGCGACGCCTGCTTTAGTCCATAGATGGACTTAAGCAACTTGCACACCTTTCCGCTGCTCCCACTCTGAATGAAACCCTCCGGCTGGTCCATATAAACACACTCCTCTAAATTTCCATTTAGAAAAGCTGTCTTTACGTCCATTTGCCAGATCTCATAATCGTGGAAGGCAGCAATGGCAAAAAGGATCCGAATGGATTTCAGCATGGCTACTGGAGAAAAGGTTTCGTCGTAGTCCAAGCCAGGTCTTTGACGAAAACCCTTTGCTACCAGCCTAGCTTTATAGGTCTCAACCTGTCCATCTACACCAATCTTCCTTTTGAAGATCCACTTGCATCCTACGGGTTTTACCCCGTCTGGAGCAATGTCCAACGTCCATACCTTGTTGGTGTACATGGACTCCATTTCGGTCCGCATTGCATCCAGCCATTTCACTGAGTCAACGCTCTGAACGGCCTGCTGGAAGCTAGTAGGCTCATCATAATCTATGATGCAATCCTCTCTATCCCCGTCTATGAGAAAACCGCAGTATCTCTCGGACGGATGAGACTGCCTACTACTCCTGCGGAGCGGCGTAGGAATGTCCTGTTCTGTTGAACCCTCTGGTTCCACTAACCTTTCAGTAATAGTCTGTGGTTCTGGAATTTCTTCCAGTTCTACTGCGCTCCCACTAATTTCCTTTTCCAAGAACTGGTGTTCTAGAAAGTGGGCATTACGAGAAACAAGGACTTTTTGTTCCTCTGCGTAGTAGAAAAGATACCCCCTGGTGTTCTTTGGGTATCCCACAAACTTGCACAGTACTGAGCGTGCCTCGAGTTTGTCCGCATGCTGCTTTTTGACAAAAGCTGGACATCCCCAGATCTTCAGATATTGAAGATAGGGTTTCTTCCCACTCCACATTTCATATGGGGTGGTAGGCACAGTCTTAGTCGGAACTCGGTTCAAAAGGTATGCAGCTGATTCTAGCGCATACCCCCAGAACGATCGCGGTAACTCAGCGTTACTCATCATGGACCGCACCATATCCAATAGGGTGCGGTTCCGTCTCTCCGATACACCATTATGTTGCGGGGTGTATGGAGGAGTAAGCTGAGAGAGAATTCCGTTCTCTTTTAAATAGTCCAGGAACTCGGCACTTAAGTATTCTCCACCTCGATCCGATCTTAGAATCTTAATACTTTTGCCGGTCTGTTTCTCTACTTCATTTTTATACTCCTGGAATTTTCCGAAAGCCTCGGACTTATGTTTCATTAAAAAGACATAGCCGTACCTTGAGAAGTCATCCGTAAAAGTAATGAAGTAAGAATGTCCGCTTCGGGCATGTGTAGACATTGGACCGCACACGTCACTGTGTACGAGTCCCAAGAGCTCGCTCGCTCTTACTCCTTGTCCAGTAAACGGAGTCTTTGTCATCTTTCCTTTGAAACAAGATTGACAAGTGGCATACGATTGATATTCGAACGCATTCAAATATCCTTCTGTATGTAACTTAGTCAACCTTCTCTCATTGATGTGACCCAATCTACAATGCCATAAGAAAGTCTGATTTATTTCTGGAGACTTTCTTTTGTGTGTATTCTGGACATTAAAAATCTGCGGTTGGTTTAACACGTATATACCATTACTCAATGTACCTGACCCAATCAAAACTTGATTAAGGTGAATGTTTACAACATTACTTACAAACGCAAATTCATAACCTTCTTTAGAAACTAAAGATACAGAAATGATATTACAAGTTGCGTTGGGTACAAAAAAGCAATTACGCAAAACCAAAACATGTCCATCTGACATTCCCAGGTGATAGTCCCCCACGGCTTTAGCATCCATGCTAGCTCCGTTTGCAACTCTGAGGGTCATGTCACCTGCCTTCAAAACCCTACGGTTTCTCAACGCCTGCAAAGAATTACAGATATGAGATCCTGATCCGGTATCCAATACCCAAGAAGTAGGGTTTATTGAAAGACAGTTTTCAATAACATACACACCTGAAGCTGAAGCTGCAACCTGCTTCAATTCCTGTGTTCTGGCCTTCCAGGCCCTGCAATCATTCTTCCAGTGTCCTTTCTTATGACAATAGAAGCATTCTTCCTTATCCACAAGCTTCCCCGCTATCTTTGTTGCTTTTCCTTTTCCCTTCGTATCCACTTTACTAACACCGCCCCTTGGTTTGGCGGGGGCCTTCTTCTTCTTTCCCTTGGCTTTCGCCTTGGACCTAGAAGAAGATGATCCTCCTACAAACAAAGTGGATGTATCCCTACTTTTCTGTAGGGTGCCCTCTGCGCTCCTCAGCATGTTGAGGAGCTCTGAAAGTTCAACCTCTTTTTCTTGTAAGTTGAAGTTCAGTATAAACTGGGCGTTAGTGGAAGGAAGGGACTGGAGAACTATATCCGTATATAGCTCACTCTCCAATGTGATCCCTAGGTCAGCGAGCTCCTCAATGAAGCCGATCATCTTTAGCACGTGCTCGGCTACTGATGATCCGACGGCCATTCTTGTCGAAAATAACTTTTTCGACGCTTCGTATCTTGCGATACGTGATTACTCTCCATACAGTTCTTTTGTATGGAGCAATATGGACTCCATGTCCATATTCTCATGCCTCCTCTGATGTTCGTTGTCCATCGAGGCAAGCAGGAGGCACTTGGCCTTCGCGCTATCAATCTCCCAAGTCTTGCGGATTTCCTTATCCACGATACTGGAAGTTGGACCAGGGACAGGGGGAGCTTTGGTGGTAAGAAGATACCCCAGCTTGTCATAAGTGATTGCTATCTTGACATTCCTGAGCCAATCTTTGTAGTTTGGCTCTGTCAGTTTGTTTTTATCTAGGAGTAACTTAAGTCCAGTCATGTTGATTGGTCGCTGCAATTAGGAGAGAGAAGAAGAAACACTCAGCATGATGCTCTTGCAAGTTTAGAGTGGTTTTTAATTTGTCTAAACAGGATGGCTCACACTGTTTCTCGAATCCCTCCTCAAACCATAAAGGAAGAATTAGTCAGGATTAATCCCACCGTACAATACTTGCTTAACCGTTCAGCCAGGCCGGTGTCGGTACTTCGAGGGAGGTTTTCCAACGCTTTCGCGAAGTTCCTTAATTAAAGAACCTCTTTTCCCTGGGGGCGTAGCCCCGCTAACACCTTTCTAAGCACCTACTAGGTTTATAGCATTGATCGTTAAGTGAGAAATTTCCCGAGGAGTAGCATATACTCACAGTAGGATCGGGATCCAAATATCATCGCGTGACGAAACTGAAGGAATCCTACCAGAATCATCACACTTCAAATGGTATGCAAATCTAGCAAGTTTCAGTACTTATGAAACTCCCGATGTGGATTTTTTCCCCATGCTCTTATGACCTTGGCGTGAGGTCAAAATGTCATAAGTCACATGTCAAGTTCGTCCCATCATTATCCAGGTTAATTTGAACCCACCCGTACATACCCTTGACGTAGGCCAAAATGGCAGTACGACTGTCTCAAACCAACGCATTCTATCTATGCAACAGATAAATATCCGGCAGCTACTAATCACTATGCCTTGGCGTGAGGTCAAAATACATAGCTTGAATACTACCGAATATTTAACTGAAATGATGGAGGGCTACGGATGGTTTTGGCAAAACCGTGAACGTAGTGAACTTGATTTGGTCGATGGAACGAGATAGCTTTTAAATGGAGTGGCTCAAACTCCGTATTTTAAAAGTTTGTTTTGAAAAGAACCGAGTGGTTTTTCGAAAGTGTTCCAACGACTTTAACTTGGTTTATTATCTTGCATTAGTTCTTTTAATGCGTGATATTCTTGCATTAGTTCTTTTAATGCGTTCCATCATTTAATCCTACCATTGCAGAAAACAACCAAAATATGACGTACGCTTATGCCATTCGCATTCGCCACGGGCCCCGTCATTACCCGTTAGGTTACTTAACTAACGACAGAGCGGGGGCTGGGCTAGCGCGTCTGTAAAACATAAGCAACGCCTAAATAATATCATATATAGATATACTGCAATGATAAACATTTCAGATCACAGATAAATACATTGGATATACTAGCAATCTGTAATTTGTACGAGCCTGTAACAAAAACAGATAACACGGTCGCGGTGAATAGCCAAAACCCCACCCAAGACCCCTACGGGTGCGGCAAACTACCCGCCAAGTACCCGAAGCGTAGCAACCTCCCTCATCTCCATGAGTAGGCCACTCGACACTTCGGCATACCCGGTAGTTTGTGCACCCCTCCATGGGTCTATCCTAGGAGCAAAAACAGTAAAAAGAAATTATACAATGACGGCTACAACCCCTTCCCGGTTGTGCGGCCATACAAATAATTATTACATCAATTTACAGATTTACATGAATTGCAAGAAAAGAAAACTCTCGTCTCACAACCCCCCGGCTATTCACCCGCGACAATCCAACATATTTATATACACATTCCAGCACATTACAGATCATGTATAACCCCGACTAATCGACTTATAGCGATTAGCCGACGTTCAATACATGCAAACATCACAGATATAACCATCAAAGTCAAAGTGCAGTGAAGTTCGGAAAAAATACGGAATTATAGGACCCCAAAAGGAAATTTCTTTTCTGGAAAATCTGGGCACATATAATATATTCCAAAAATCCCAAAACCAACACAGACACACACTGCACGAAAAACGATGCACAGAAGACGACAAAGCGCGGCGGTTCCGCGGCGGATGCCTAGCTCGCGCGGCGGAAGGGCGGCAGTTTGGACGAATTACTGTATCGTTTTTCTTGGGTGTTCACACAAAACCCTGAGCCGAATTTACAAGTGTAAAGTTTTTCATTTTGAGCCAAAAAAATTTCAACAGAAACTCAGTTTTTGTAAAAGTTTGGTTTTTGGATTTTTCCGGTTCCGAACTTCGTTACACTTCACTACCAAGCTAGTTTAAGTTTAGTTAGGCTCTGATACCACTGTAAGTCCACGTTGCGACCCCCGGTTCTTACGGGGAGGCGGAAACGATATAAAATCAAAATTTTAACGCAAGAGGCAACATGGACTAAGCTAGGTCGGGATCTTTACCTAAACTAAAACTAGCATACTAAGCTAAAGATATTTAGCTACTCGGATGAAGATGGTTATACCTAAACTTGAACTCCTTCTCTTCAAGCTCCGATGGTGGTTCGATGGCTCCTTCTCGTTGTCTCCGTACGCCGAAGATAGATCCACTTGAAAGCTCCAACCTTTAGCTCCTTCTTCGTTCTTTGAAGAAACTAGTTCACTTGGTTTGCTAAACCTAGTGAACTAGAATGAGTAGAGATGATTTAGAATGGGATTTTATCTATGGTTCTTGATTCTCAACTCATGAGACAAGAGAACCATAGATCAAGAGAGGGAGCAAGAGGTTGAGGGTGAGAGCAAGAGGAGAGCTCAAGAACAAGAGAGAGAATGAGCAAGAAAGAATTAGCAACTCTTTAGTCTTTCACCCTCTCATAATCCAAAGTGATCATAACTCATCATATCAAAAAAAGTCTTATGTGATGGTTAGAAACAACCATAACCTTATCATGTCATGCACTCATTTTACTCAAATGAGCAAGCAAGAAAAAGTCTTTGGCATGAAATGATAACCATGGTAATCATGATGGTCAACTAGTCAAGCCTAGTCAACCGGTCAACAAGTCAACAAAAGTCAACAAGTCAACAAAGTCAACAAGTCAACAAAAGTCAACAAGTCAACAACCATATCACCATAATACTTAATTAATATAATAGTTAATCACATATCATATTCTCATTAGGGTTGAGCATAAAGTCAAATAGTCAACGGTCAACTGTCAACAACCCTAATGAGAATCCGCAGCCTCTGCCTCCCTGTCAACTGTGCATACACACCCGTATCCGCGTTCCGAGGAACACGAATGCAAACTGGATAAATCCAATCCCATAAGGCACACTAGGATCTGGCTTAAACCAAAGCCCGCTAGTGTAAACTGTCCGGACACTGTACGTGCACAAGTGCACGGATGTGACCGAACCCTGTCGCAAAACCATGCGACCTGTCGCAATACCATGCGACCTCTACTCTTTTGCCTAAAGGCGAAAAGCTTTCTGTGTGGGACTCTAAAGACTCGACACTACGCTGGCAGTGGGTTTAACCACAGACCGCAAGCGGCACTAGCTGTGCGTAACGGTCCCCAGGTAATGCCGACAAGAAGACGGACGAGGCGAAACCCATCTGAACTCCTACTGAGCCTGAGTGTGACATTCTCCGTACAGTCCGGTCTGTTCGTCTGATACATCGCATGGCGGGCCTAGGGGGCGGTAAACGTCAGTCCCCCAATAGCGGTACAAGTCGTGCCGGAGTGAAGCCCAATACACCCTGAGATAACACTGGAAACCTACCAGTATATCTCGTTTGCCCTGGCCAGGGACTACTCGTGTAATGGCTCTCCTAGACACAGCGCGATGTCAACCCCCAATACCGGGAGAGACGAATCCTGTCTAACCGTCACTGCCTCCAAGTGCTTCGGGACTGCACCCAACCACCACCTGTTTGCACGACTCCTTTGAGCCGTGGTAGGGTAGTGATCAAAGTACAGTGGGAACACACCCGAGGCGAAGTGACAGTGTCAAGTCAGCGGACTAAGCTGTACTCATGTCACCTGGGAACTGAAAACTGACGATAGGTATAATACCAACTAGTCAGTTCCCGACGAGTCCTGTCCAGTGTACCCGTAACCTAACGAGCACCCGCATACTATCTCAAGTACGACGTACTGACGGCTGTGGGACAGACCGTCTCCCACACTGGGATGAGAAGCGCATGCGCTGGTCTACTCCGGAGTATCGATGCCCTGTCTCGATAGTCCTGCGACCAGGGACCTGCATAAGGATGTGCTTATAGATTACCCAGCCCCACTAGTGTGACGGCCATCACATCGCTGGTAATCAAGCAAAGATCCTAAGGGCTCTACTAATGTGTATAGGCGATATACAAAATAAACACATGTACACATTGAAGTAGAAACAAACCAAGTAGCATACTACTATTTTGAGCAAGATTGTATATACAAGGTGAATATCCCAAGCATCCATTAAGTAATATACAAACTAGTATGATACAGTAATGGCCTCTAGGGCATATACACTAACAGTCCCATCAATTAAACACACCAGAAAAGAACAAAAATATAATGTACGTATATGCCATCCGCATTCGCCGCTGGGTTCCGTCATCACTCGTTAGGTTACTTAACTAACGACAGAGCGGGGACAGGGCTAGCGCGAGTGCAAAGCATATACAACATCTAATAGTATATATACTAATATACAATAATCGCTCCAGGCGTGATAATATGCAACATTACAGAAAAGTAATAAGCATCACAGAACAATACAGATAATCTGGGATCCCCGGGTTTCACAGAGCCACTACTGAAACCCGACATTCCCCAGGTCATGTGGATAGCCTGTGCAATGAAACCTAGACCCCTACGGGTGCGGCAAGTTACCCGCCAAAACCGGAAGCGAGGCAGCCCCCTACAGCAAAATGAATGGACCACCCGGCACTTCACGGAATCCGGTAACTTGAGCACCCCTCCTTGGGTCAACCTGTTCCCCCTACGAGTGCGGCGAATAGTCTGCCAATTCTAGAGTGGGACCCCTCTGCCTCTCAAAGCCAAGAGATACGGACCCGTTGCCCTCCAGAACCCGGCTATCCATGCACTCCATCGCGGGGTAAACCTAGTACAGAAATAAAAATATGCACAACGGATATATCGACCTCAGCCCGGTCATGCCCCAAAAAAATATTATACAAACAGGCAGTGACGGCAGTCCATAAGTCGGACGCTCGCCCCGCAATATCAAATGTACAAATAAATCCAAACAGCACTACCATTGTGTTGGAGATAGTGCCCTCAGAGTCAATTATTGGATCACAGGCACGTGATTGCAATGATTGAGGGAGGACCTATCCCGGTACGACAGTCTTACTCGAGATGATAGTTTGCTATCTGGTTTACCTTTATCATCATGTACTGCTTTAGGTGACCTGACAAGTCGCTATTACACGTTGATAGAGCCCCTAGGATTCTTGCTTGACTGCCGGCAGTATGAGGGCGATCATACAAGTGAGAGCTGGAGTCTATAGCACATCCTTAAAAGGTCCCTAGTCGTGGGAGTTTCGAGACAGGGCATCGATTCTCCAGAGTAGACTAGTGTATACAGTCGAGACCCCGACGAGGGGCGGTGGCCGGTCTCACAAGCCACTGGTGTCAGTTGGTTCACCTAAGATGTATACAGGTGCTCATTGGGTTATGAGTACACCGGACAGGACTCGCCGGGAACATGCTAGTTGGTCTTATACCTGACGTCAGATAGCAGTTCCCAGGTGACATGTGTACAGGTTAGTTCATCGACCTGGGGATCGTCATTTGTCTCGTGTGAGTTCCCACTGTGCTTTGATTACTACCCTACCACGGCTCAAATGAGTCGTGCAAACAGGTTTTAGTTGGGTACAGTCCCGAGCCACATGGAGGCAGTGAGCGGATCTTCGGGGGTTCGTCTCTCCCGGTATTGGGGGTGAGGTCGCGCTGTGTCTAGGAGAGCCATTACACGAAGTCCTTGGCCAAGGCAGGAGATTTACTGGTAGGTATTCCAGTAGTATCTCAGGGTGTTCTGGGCTACACTCCGACACGACTTGTACCGCTTTTGGGGGTCTGACTTTTACCCACCCCCTAGGCCCGACATGCGATGCTCATAGACGAACGGACCGGACTGTACGGATATTGTCACTGAAAGGCTCAGTAGGGTGTCAGGATGAGTTCGCTCATCGACGTCCCTTTTAGTCAATAGCTGGTGGCCCGTTACGTATTGGCTTATACCTCTGACGTGCTAGTGGTTAAATCCACAGCCATAGTATTGACGAGTCTTTAGAGTCCGCCACACTTTCAGTTACTCAAGCTTTCGGGCGAAACGCTGTAGAGGCCGTATGGAGATATGGAAGGGTCCGATCAGATACGTGCGGTATTGCACGGATCAGGATCGGACGGTTTGTACTAGTGGCCGTATGGATATATGGCAAGGTTCGATCAGATACGTGTGGTATTGCACGGATCAGGATCGGACAGTTTTTACTAGCCGGTTTTGGTTTAAGCCGGTCCTAGTTTAGTACAGTGTAGATTTTGTCTCATTGCATTTGTATCCGGACGGAATACAGATGCGGGTGTGTATGCACAGTATCGGGGTTTTCCTGTAATTTATTACGGGACCAGTTTTCTGGAGTTGCCAGTTTGCATCCCGTTCCGGCCGGTTTTCCTTTGTTCTTTCCCGGCCGGACTTTTCTGATGGAGGGGGTTATTTGCAAGTTTGCAAATAACACTTTGTGGAGGATTTTCTTGCATATGTATTTATCATGATAGCATCTTTTCTTTTCATGCTTTATTATGATTTGAAGTGAGTTGAAGTTGATGAGAAAGGATTAGAGTTGATGTGAGGTTGTGATGATGAGGTTTAGGATATGGTCACCCTTCATGCTCTCCTACACTCACCTCCCTCTTGCTTTCATATTCTTTTTTCCTCCACCATTTTATTCTCACTTGATGGAAGAAGTTTTTCCATGGTTGAGAGAAAGAAAAAGATGAGAGTTTTCATTTTAGGAAAAAGAGAAGAAAAAGAGAGAAGAAGGAGAGAGCTTCATCTTCATCTTTGAGAGAGTATATCATTCTTCATCTCATTCCATTGCTAGAAAATTGAAAGCACCAATTTTCTATACACCATTCCTCCATCTATGGCAACCAATACCCCAAAGTGAGATATGCATTCTACACTACACTTCCTACAGCAAATCTTGGGCGCGTCGGGTAGCCTACTTCGCGCCCGAGTTGCCTCGGTATTGAGGTGGGAGCCCGTAAAAGCTACAGGCGATGTGGTGCCCTTTCCGACGAGGAGGAGACGGACGGAGATCCCGCGAGGAGATCGGAGTGGAGATGAAGACCGGAGGACTCGGATCAGTCGGTACATCTCTTCCCTTTCTTGTTAGTAGCTTAGACTTGTTAATGGTTACGATCCGGGTGTTTAGTGCGCGGTGGTGCCGGTTTGCAAAGTCCGCAAAATTAAAGTTTATCACCGCTTCCGCATTTGGCCGTCGGATTGACGGCCGTGGCGCCGCCGTGCACTTACAGTGGTATCAGAGACTCGCCATTAATTTCGTCTAGCTTCGTTTGATGTGTTTTTTTCAGTTCCGATCGACCAAAATTCCAAAAACCGTATTTTTCCTTCACATCAGTTTCTGTTGAAATTTTTTGAAGTCTAAAAATTTTTCAGGTTGTAAAATATTGATGTACTGAAAAATCTAAGAGCTCTGTGAAAATTCGACGAAGTAACTCCACAGTGGGAGCGCGGAACCGCCGCGAAAACCCCCTTCCCGCCGTCCTTCCGCCGTACACTGTGGAGATCACTTCACCAATTTTTTACAGAGGCCTTCTGGGCTTAAAATATGGGTTTTGGAATATTAAAATTGGGCTAATTATTTCTGTGAGTGCTACAGTATTTTTTGGGGGCCCACTTGTTAATTTTTGGTCAATCGGAAAATTTTAAACACATTTTTCACAGTATTTACATTATATCTGCGACCGTGAATGTCACTCGATCGGTAAATCCGGTCTAACTGCTATAGCCCGGTTAGACGGATTTGCGAACGTGACTTTCACGTTGATGTTCTATGTTTTGCTGTGATGTTGCGGATCGGTCGTGGGATAGCCTGGATGCAATGCTAGTACAGTGTTGTTGTATTATGTACATTTGATATTGCGGGGCGAGCGTCCGATATGTGGACTGCCGTCACTGCCTGTTTGTATTATTATTTTGGGGCACGACCTGGTTGCGGTCGATGTACCCGTTGTATGTATATTTTACTTTCTGTACTAGGGTTACCCCGCGGAGGGGTGCACGGATAGCCGGGTTCTAGAGGGTAACGGGCCCGCATCTCAGGGCATTGAGATGGAGGGGCTTCAGTCTGGAATTGGCGGGCTATTCGCCGCACTCGTAGGGGGTACAGGTTGACCCAGGAGGGGTACCCAAGTTACCGGATTCCGTGAAGTGCTGGGTGGTCCATTCACGGTGCTGAAGGGGGCTGCCTCGCTTCAGGTTTTGGCGGGTGACTTGCCGCGCCTTTAGGGGTATAGGATTTCATTGCACAGGCTATCCACACGACCAGGGGAACGTCGGGTTTCAGTAGTGGCTCTGTGAAACCCGGGGATCCCAGATATCTGTATTGTTCTGTGATGCTGTACATTTCTGTGATGTTGCATTTTTATTCACGCCTTGAGCGAAATACTATATATTGGTATATATATTAGTAGATGTTGTATATGTTTTTCATCCACGCTAGTCCAGTCCCCGCTCTGCCGTTAGTTAGCTAACCTAACGGGTGATGACGGGACCCAGTGGCGAATGCGGATGGCATATACGTACGTCAGTATATTTTCGTTCTTTGTGGTGTGATCAATTGATGGGACTGCATTGATTCGGATCAATGCAAGTTAAACAAACCTAATCTGATGTTGTTGGAACACTTTTCAAAAAGCTGTTATTGCAAGGACGTTCACTTTTGTTTTGCGTCGTGGTATTCATTTGGAATATCCTGCTCCTCAGTCGACGAGGCAAGGGCCGAGATCCCTTCACCGGGAGTGACCCCTTGGACAGAAGTTTGCGTCAGGGCATTAACTTCACTATAGCCGATTACTTTTACTTTGCACAGTGATATTCTGTTATGAATATCCTGCACCTCATTCTACGGGGAAAGAGCCGAGATGCCTTCACCGGGAGTGACCTCTTTAGTAAAGGTTTTCGTCACTATATTTTCTAAAAAGCTATCCGTTCCTTCAACGATATCAAGTTCACTACGTTAAAGGTTTTCGCCAGAAACCATTCGTAGCCCTCCGTCGTTTCATATGGGTAGTCAATAGTATTCAAGCTGTGTTTGTTGGCCTTAGTCAAGGCACAGTGTTTGGTAGCTATTGGGTATTCATATGCTGCATAGATAGATGCGTTGGTTTGGGACAGTCGTATAGCCTTGTTGGCCTTAGTCAAGGGCTTGTACGGGTGGGTTCAAATCAACCTGGACAATGACGGGTAGAACTTGACATGTGACTTATGATTTGTTGGCCTTAGTCAAGGTCATAAGAGCATGGGGTAAAAATCCACATCGGGAGTTTCAAAAGAACTGAAACTTGCCAGACATGCGCATACCTTCTGGAGTGTGATGACGTGAGCGGATTACGTCACGTTATCATGCAATGAGAGTTGGATCCCGATTCCCACTGATGAGTTGGTTTACTCCTCGGGTGACCCCGACTAATTCTTCTTTTAGGTTTGGAGGAGAATTTGAGGTACAGTGGGAGGTTTCCTGATTAGATAAATTGGTAACCATTCTGATCTTGGTTAGAGTGCACGCTGAGTGTTTCTTTTCTCTCTCTCTTGGCAGCGACCATTGACCTGACCCTAAGACTATGACTCAGTGACCAAGTTGACCGAACCTTCTTTAACACTGGCTTTTGGATTGTCAAAGTTGCAGACCTCATTGCCACTCCTACTTTTACCCTTTTCTCCAGGACACCCCGTATTACTACGAACGTCCACTTCCATTGGACAAAACCACCGTATGGTTATATACGAACTCGAAGGAATTTATTCGAGGATGGTTTCCGGTTTTGGAGAAAACGGATAGGATTATTCAGTTGTCTTTTCCCTTTTACCTTCTCTCAAGTTGTGAGTACTCCTTGGTTTAGGAGATAGTACACCTATTACGCAAATTGGATAGTCTTCTTCCAAACCATAGGCTGGGGCCGACCGGTAGGGAATGAAGAAAACCAGTTAGCCTAAACGGTGTACAGAAGGTATTAAGATTAAGACAAAGAAAGGGATTAGTGAGAGGGCAAAGTAAATTGCGACTGATATTCACGACCAAACCAAGTATTTCTTCGCCAATCCTAAATCACCTTTGTATTTCTCCAGGACACTCCGTATCACTACGAAGATCCACAGTTTATTTGGATACTCCATCGTATGGTTATATACGAACTCGAAAGGAACTTGTTCCAGTTCGGGGATGGATTCTGGTTCAGGAGAAATAGGAATAAGGTTTATTCGGTTGTCTTTTATCTTCATCCTCTCTCGCATTGCGAGTGCTCCTAGGACTGGGACAGTACACCCATTATGCTTATTGGATAGTCTTCTTCCAAACCATAGGCTGGTGTCGAACGGTAGGGAAGGAAGAAAACCAATTGGCCTAAAGGGGTGTGCAGAAGGTCATGACTAAAGACATATAAAGGGATTTGGAGAGGTGGCAAAGAATTATACGGTTATAGTTGTGAATCTGGATAATGGAAGAGGCATTACTAAGAATACCGGGATACCCCACCGAAACATTTCAATGTTTCAGTTTCACTGTGTACTGTTAAAAGAAAACTGATTTCCTGATTAGACACTTGCTCCAGGGTATGTATTTACCAGGTTTGATTCTCACATCTGTATGGTTTTACAGATGGTGAGTGGAAGTAAGTTATTGGGAATTGGGTGATCATCCTCATTATATCGGAATTCGTTGTAATCGGTGATATTTGAGGAGATCATCTGGGCTGTTTGCCGGTCGGCAAATATTTGGTTTTGAATATCCGCTGTTGTGCACCAATTTCAAATTGATATATCTGTACGTCTATTTTCATGGAGTGAGATATACCTTTTGACATTATGTCGATGACATTTACCTATATCAGTGGATGGTTAGGTAAGGAGCATTAAACAGCGGTGTAATTCTTCTTAACCATAAGTACAGTTTTCAACCTACGACACACAGTGAAAGAGTTGTTAGACTCGGCGGACTTATACAGAGTATTGTATGTTGTCCAGTGTCCATTAGGACAGAGGGGTTGGTCCTCATACTATATTCTGTTTACTTTTAACTTCTCTAGTTCTCAGACATGTGTTTCGTAGAAACACAGGGTCTAAGTTTTGAGGAGTTATAGGTATTTGAATAGAGTAGAGAACCAAGTGTAGCAAGTATCGTGATTCTTCAAGGTGATCGAAGATGTAGATACTTGTGTGTGGTATTCAGTTGATAGTAATAATAAAGAGAAATTGCTTCTCTTTCAGGTTATTCATAATTGGAAGCATTCCTAAGTTGAGTAACGCTGATCGGCCTCCTTCCATTTTGATGACATGCACTGGAGATAGCTGCATGATTTGAATCTGGTTCAATTAAATCAGTGCCTCTGGTTCTATATTGGATATAGTACAGTTCATATCTTAACATTGTTAAGGTACGGGGAGTTGTCCGGCTTATGATTAAAACCAGACTCTGGATAACTCAAGGCACGTTTCTGTAATGGCTGTTTGTGGGTTGACCCAGGCTATGAAGAGGGTTGACTTTCTACCATCAAGAAAGATCAATAGTGATATTGTTCTTGACTCGCCACAGTTTTAATAAAAATGGATTTTTTCAGAAAACAGTAGTGGGAGTATGGTAGAACTGGAAGCGATTCCAGAACCGCAAACGATTACTGAAGATTTGATAAAGAACCTAAAGATTCAATCTGATTTGACATTCCATTGGCCACTCCGCAGATACGGTGGGTAACTTCAGGCACCCGAGAGGTACTCCGGTAGCCTCAAGGACGGTGACAGGGAAGTTCTTGTTTACCCACACTTGCCATTGTTGTTGTTCCAGGCTGCGAGACCCGGCAGGAGGATGAGTATAGCGTCGTTCTAAACTAGTTTTAGAAGTGCACGTCTATATGACTCTGCTAGAGGGTTGTCGTAGTCAGTGGGAGCAGCGGAAGCATTGGTGGACATCAGGCTTATGTCTATTTATAGACTAAAGCAGATATAGCGAAGATAGATCATCTATTTCTGATGTAACAGTCATAGGTTTGACGTCATCAGAATAGGGGATGGATCTGTTGAGAAGGTAGTAGGAAGTGATATTCCTATACTACGATCGGTTATACTTTGGTCGTCACACAGTGTTTTCTCCACTTGGGACTTGGACATTATATCAGACATACTGGTTACTAGATCTATGGTGTTAGATCTAGATTTGGGTGGTTTCCCAATCAGGGTACTTTGACAGCATTCTAAGAGTATTTAGAATGGACGACTTCTGGCATGGTAGTGTACCTGCAGGTAATGGAGTCACCCTCTCTAAAGGTGTCTTATAGACTAAAATAGAGAGGGATGTGCATGATTGGCAGATCACTTGCTTAGGCAATTGAGTCAATCATGAGATGTCAAGTACCACATCAGATGTTGTTCTTGCACTAGATGCAATAAGTTGATATTGATCCAATCCTGGAGGAACAGTCGGAAGCAGTTTTAGAACATAAGTGAATGTTCTAGGGATATGATAATGACAGCCTCATTTGGGAGACAATTATCATTCCAGGCTTCCAAGGTGACATCGATGACAAGGAATTTGTCAGAGTTATAGTTTTCCTTCTGACGAGGGGCAGTATTCTGGACAGGTGATCCAAGGCAATACTGAGGGAGGCATGGCGCAGGATACTGATTAAGTTCAGTTAACGATACAGTCTAAGAAGTTTGGATTTGGAGTTCTTTTTTGAGCTCGGTCCCATCAGATATCCAGACACTCTAAGACAGGTATTGCTCATTTCGGGAGATGGCTTTCTCCGCGAACTTGAGATATAGAGAGACTTAGAAAGAAACTTCAGAGCGGATCTACTCACTGAGGCTATTCCTCGAACGCAATAGTCTTCCAAACAGGCTTTGTGAGACTGACTAGTAGAGGAGTTGGGTGTTCGGTATCACACGGGCTGTGAGTATGCGACATCGCAATAATTAGCCTTGAGTGCAAGTGGGAGATTGTTGGAGATAGTGCCCTCAGAGTCAATTATTGGATCACAGGCACGTGATTGCAATGATTGAGGGAGGACCTATCCCGGTACGACAGTCTTACTCGAGATGATAGTTTGCTATCTGGTTTACCTTTATCATCATGTACTGCTTTAGGTGACCTGACAAGTCGCTATTACACGTTGATAGAGCCCCTAGGATTCTTGCTTGACTGCCGGCAGTATGAGGGCGATCATACAAGTGAGAGCTGGAGTCTATAGCACATCCTTAAAAGGTCCCTAGTCGTGGGAGTTTCGAGACAGGGCATCGATTCTCCAGAGTAGACTAGTGTATACAGTCGAGACCCCGACGAGGGGCGGTGGCCGGTCTCACAAGCCACTGGTGTCAGTTGGTTCACCTAAGATGTATACAGGTGCTCATTGGGTTATGAGTACACCGGACAGGACTCGCCGGGAACATGCTAGTTGGTCTTATACCTGACGTCAGATAGCAGTTCCCAGGTGACATGTGTACAGGTTAGTTCATCGACCTGGGGATCGTCATTTGTCTCGTGTGAGTTCCCACTGTGCTTTGATTACTACCCTACCATGGCTCAAAGGAGTCGTGCAAACAGGTTTTAGTTGGGTACAGTCCCGAGCCACATGGAGGCAGTGAGCGGATCTTCGGGGGTTCGTCTCTCCCGGTATTGGGGGTGAGGTCGCGCTGTGTCTAGGAGAGCCATTACACGAAGTCCTTGGCCAAGGCAGGAGATTTACTGGTAGGTATTCCAGTAGTATCTCAGGGTGTTCTGGGCTACACTCCGACACGACTTGTACCGCTTTTGGGGGTCTGACTTTTACCCACCCCCTAGGCCCGACATGCGATGCTCATAGACGAACGGACCGGACTGTACGGATATTGTCACTGACAGGCTCAGTAGGGTGTCAGGATGAGTTCGCTCATCGACGTCCCTTTTAGTCAATAGCTGGTGGCCCGTTACGTATTGGCTTATACCTCTGACGTGCTAGTGGTTAAATCCACAGCCATAGTATTGACGAGTCTTTAGAGTCCGCCACACTTTCAGTTACTCAAGCTTTCGGGCGAAACGCTGTAGAGGCCGTATGGAGATATGGCAGGGTCCGATCAGATACGTGCGGTATTGCACGGATCAGGATCGGACGGTTTGTACTAGTGGCCGTATGGATATATGGCAAGGTTCGATCAGATACGTGTGGTATTGCACGGATCAGGATCGGACAGTTTTTACTAGCCGGTTTTGGTTTAAGCCGGTCCTAGTTTAGTACAGTGTAGATTTTGTCTCATTGCATTTGTATCCGGACGGAATACAGATGCGGGTGTGTATGCACAGTATCGGGGTTTTCCTGTAATTTATTACGGGACCAGTTTTCTGGAGTTGCCAGTTTGCATCCCGTTCCGGCCGGTTTTCCTTTGTTCTTTCCCGGCCGGACTTTTCTGATGGAGGGGGTTATTTGCAAGTTTGCAAATAACACTTTGTGGAGGATTTTCTTGCATATGTATTTATCATGATAGCATCTTTTCTTTTCATGCTTTATTATGATTTGAAGTGAGTTGAAGTTGATGAGAAAGGATTAGAGTTGATGTGAGGTTGTGATGATGAGGTTTAGGATATGGTCACCCTTCATGCTCTCCTACACTCACCTCCCTCTTGCTTTCATATTCTTTTTTCCTCCACCATTTTATTCTCACTTGATGGAAGAAGTTTTTCCATGGTTGAGAGAAAGAAAAAGATGAGAGTTTTCATTTTAGGAAAAAGAGAAGAAAAAGAGAGAAGAAGGAGAGAGCTTCATCTTCATCTTTGAGAGAGTATATCATTCTTCATCTCATTCCATTGCTAGAAAATTGAAAGCACCAATTTTCTATACACCATTCCTCCATCTATGGCAACCAATACCCCAAAGTGAGATATGCATTCTACACTACACTTCCTACAGCAAATCTTGGGCGCGTCGGGTAGCCTACTTCGCGCCCGAGTTGCCTCGGTATTGAGGTGGGAGCCCGTAAAAGCTACAGGCGATGTGGTGCCCTTTCCGACGAGGAGGAGACGGACGGAGATCCCGCGAGGAGATCGGAGTGGAGATGAAGACCGGAGGACTCGGATCAGTCGGTACATCTCTTCCCTTTCTTGTTAGTAGCTTAGACTTGTTAATGGTTACGATCCGGGTGTTTAGTGTGCGGTGGTGCCGGTTTGCAAAGTCCGCAAAATTAAAGTTTATCACCGCTTCCGCATTTGGCCGTCGGATTGACGGCCGTGGCGCCGCCGTGCACTTACACATTGCACACTGCTATCCACCACGACAAATCCGCAACATCACAGCACAACACAGAACATCAACGCGAATGTCACGTTTGCAAACCCGTCTAAAAGAACTATAGCAATCAGACGCGGTTTACCGATCAAATGACATTCCCGGTCGGAGATATAATGTAAATACTGTAAACTAACACGTTTAAATTTCGATCGACAAAATTTCCCGAAATGGGCCCTACGTATATCTGCTGTACAGTAATAAAAACTGGGCCCAAAAGAACAGTACCAGAAACTACAATTTCCCAAGATGAAAGCCCAAAAGAAAAAATGGCCCACCAGGTCACCAAGATAGCTGCGCTTCCACGGTCAAAGCTAGGCTTTGACAGCGGATCCGCGGCCGTACGGTCGAATTGGTGGATCGTTTTTCCACTGTTTCCATTAAAAAGCCTGCTTGATTTTCTGGTATGGTCAAAATAATTTTTAGAACAGATTTAAAATTAACAGAAACTTTAAACATGGAAATTGCGATTTTGAAAATTCCGCTCGATCGATGTTTTAAACGCGTTAGCACAAGTTAGTATCGCTTAATGGTGAGGCTCTGATACCACTGTAAGTCCACGGTAGCGCCCCGGCCGTCTAACAGGCGCCAAATGCGAAACAAAAACTTTTAAGCTGGCGCTATCGTATACTATAACCCGGATCTGCCATTAAAGCTAAACTAACAAACTACAAAGTGGGTAGAAATGTTATACCGAACGATCCGAGTCCTTCGGTCTTCAACCATCATCCCACACTTTATTGCGGCTGCTTCGATCTCCTCCAACTCCGGTCTCGTCGTCCAGGTGGCACCACGTCGACGGATCTTTAAACGGGCTCCCGCCTCTGAACGGAGGCAACTCGATCATCAAGTTTGCTAAAACAGATGACTAAGATTGATGTAGAGAATGAGCAGAACACTTTGTCTCATTACGTCCAAAGTTATGGACGAACGGTTAATGAAGTTGCCTTTTGGATCGGGTGAAATGAGAAATGGGTATCTAATTTTCATGAACCAAATCCTTTATTCTTTTTCCAACAACTATCATAATCTTTTGCCAAAATTAAATCCATCACAACCCACAAGAGGTGCCGGCCACTTTAAAGAAGAGGGAGAGTGAGTGTAGGAAAGGGGAGGGTAACAATAAGCAAAAGATCAAGGAGAAATATCCTAAGCTTTACAAAAATGCATTAATGGAAACAATGACTCATAACCTTAGTCATCCTCCATCATTAAATGCACCATTAAGGAACTAATGACTCACATGCCTTGTCACCATCTAGAACCATCTAGAAACATGACTCACCA
Source organism: Agapanthus africanus (assembly GCA_030015575.1). Classification (NCBI taxonomy): domain Eukaryota; kingdom Viridiplantae; phylum Streptophyta; class Magnoliopsida; order Asparagales; family Amaryllidaceae; genus Agapanthus; species Agapanthus africanus. Next base: position 289,468,120 of record CM057349.1, read on the forward strand.
AAGAAAAGATAAATCCGCATTTAACCGAATATTAAATACGTGTGATAGAAAACTGGAAACTGGTAACTTCCAAAAGTGATCCTGAAACGAATTTCAGGATAACCCTGTAACAATATATACATACCCGCATTTGTATTACGACCGAATACAAATGCAACTGAGACAAAGATATTATATCTACACAGTATAATACTTGGATCCGGCTTAAAACAAAGCCCACCAGTATTATTTGCCCGAAAAATGACACGTGCGAAAACGCACGTGCATTTTCCCAACCATGCCATAAAACCATACGGCATCTACAACGTTTCGCCTGAACTTAGGAAAGTGTCTGTGGGGGACTCTAATGACTCATCAACACACTGGCACTGTGTATAACCACTAGCACGTCAGAGGTACAAGCTGTACGTAACAGTTGCCTATGTATTGATTGGAAAGGAAGCTGACGAGCGAACTCATCCAGAAACCCTACTGAGCCTGACAGTGACAATATCTGTACAGTCCGGTCTATTCGTCTATGAGTATTGCATATAGGGCCTAGGGGGCCGGTAAACGTCAGACCCCCAATAGCTGTATAAGTCGTGTCAGAGAGCAGCCCAGAACACCCTGAGATACTTCTGGAATACCTTCCAATAAATCTCGATTACCCTGGCCAGGGATTTCGTGTAATGGCTCTCCTAAACACAGTGCGATCTCATCCCCAATACCGGGAGAGATGAATCCCCGACGATCTGCTCACTGCCTCCATGTGGCTCGGGACTGTACCTAAAATATACCTGTTTGCACGACTCCTTTGACACGTGGTAGGGTATAAATCAAAGCACAGTGGGAACTCACACGAGACAAATGACGACCTCAGGTCGATGAACTAACCTGTACACATGTCACCAGGGACCTGCTATCTGACGCTAGGTATAATACCAACCAACAAGTTCCCGGCGAGTCCTGTCCGGTGTACTCATAAACCAATGAGCACCTGTATACATCTTAGGTGAATCAACTAACACCAATGGCTTGTGAGACCAGCCACGCCCCTCGTCGGGGTCTCGAATGTATACACTAGTCTACTCCGGAGTATCGATGCCCTATCTCGAAACTCCCATGACTAGGGACACTTTAAGGATGTGCTTATAGACCCCAGCTCCCACATATATGATCGCCATTATACTGGTGATAGTCAAGCAAGAATCCTATGGGCTCTATCAACATCTACATGATGATAAAAACAGACCAGATAGCATACTATCCTCTCGAGTAAGACTGTTATATCGGTATAGGTCCTCTGCAACCATTGCAATCACGTGCCTGCGATCCAATAATTGACTTTGAGGGCACTATATCCAACATATTATAATAGATGCTTGGATATATAGAGAGAGGACTTTCTTGCTCGACATGATAGTATGCTATTTGGTTTCACTTTATCTTAACATGTTGACTTATATATTGTTTACTGTCTTACTCTCACATGTTGATAAAGCCCTTAGGATCTGCACTCCACTACTGGGACTATGATGAGATCATACTAGTGGGGCCATGGTAGTCGATGAGTACAACCTATAACTGTTCCTAGTCGAGGGTATATCGAGATAGGGTATCGATACACCAAAGTAGACTAGCGTATACGCATCTTGACCCATATGATGGGCGATGGATGATCCCATATCCATCGGTGTTTTGATATCAAGGATGGTGTACGGGTGCTCAGTGGAGACTGGGTACACTGGACGGACTCACCGATAACTCCCAGATGGTGATATACCACACGTCAGATGGCAGTTCTCCGGTGACACTGGTACAGTGAAGTCTGTAGAGCTGAGATCGTCATAGAGTCTTGTATGATTCCCACTGTGCTTTGATTCCCACCTTACCATGTCCAAGAGGGCGTGCATAACGGTGGCTTTTGGGTGCAGTCCTGAATCATATGAAGGCAATGAGCGATAGGAGGGGATTCGTCTCGTCCGGTATAAGGAGTTGATGTTGTGCTGTGTTCGATTGGCTATAACTGGAAGTCCCTAGCTAGGGCTGATATAGAGATTTACTGGTAAGTGTTACCAGTAGTTTCTCGACCCGTTATGAGCCTCACATCGACACGACTTATCGGTTACTGGGGTCTGACGTATACCACCCCTAGACTTGATATGCGACATATCTGACGAACAGACCAGACTGTACGGGAGTGTTACTAATTGAATTCACAGGAGAATGGACAGGCTAGCTTGTTGATCTTGTAATCGCTCAATACCTGGGTGGCTGTTACGTTTAGCTGACCGCTTGCAGCTTGTGAGTGTTTGATATGATCATCACCTACTACCGGCGTATTGACGATTCTTTTGAGTCCTACGCAGAGTTTTCTTGACTCAGGCAAAACGGAGTAGGGACGCATATGTGATATGTGCACGACCGAGGATAATGCGATATGAGATACCGTATTATATTCTCACGATATTCAGATATGAGTCGGGTCATCGGATCAAGTGTTGATTCGATGAATCGGTACATGATATATTAGTCGGTTATATTCGATATAGCCGGATTGTCGGATCAAGTGTTGATTCGATGATTTAATGTATAATAATATATATGATATATTGCATTACATCATCTAATATTGGCTCGCTTTATTATTTCATTTTCTCACCGGATAATACATTGATATATATGCGATATATATTAATTGTATTATTTTCTTTTGTTACAAATATATAATATATATGTGATATATATTATTGAAACATGATATGATTAATAATGAAACTTGTTTAGTGGAGATTAAACAAGTTTCGGGTTTGATTTGGGTTAGTTTCTTCTTGATGCTTCTAGAAGGATTTTCTTTTGTCAAGGTTAAGATATTATTATTGATATTTTCTTATGACTCATTCTTTAACCCAACCAAACCCTAACCCTAGTTAATTCTCTACAAGGGTTATCCTTGTCATCCTTGACCATGGTTGCATTATTATTCATATATTCATTTCATTATTCATCACAAAAGGATAATGCATTATTTCTTCTTCATCTTCAACCTTGAGCTTTGAGAAAGCTTACTAGGTTTTCCTTTTGTGATGTTTTCATATGAGAATTTGATATAAAAAGAAAGTATAAATAGTACTCCATCATCCTCATCTAATCTAGCCAATTAGATTACGGTGTTCACCTCATTAGAGTGAGAGAACTTGAGTTATAGCTGTTAGTTATATGTATGCCCTGGAGGCCATAACTGTATATACGATGTATATTGTAATGGATGCTTGGACATATATAGGGAGGACTTTCTTGCTCGACATGATGGTATGCTATCTGGTTGTACTTTATCTTAACATGTACTCTGATTGTCTCTATATTACATGTTGATAAAGCCCTTAGGATATGTACTCGACTACTGGGACTATGATGAGATCATACTAGTGGGGCCACGGTAGTCGACGAGTACATCCTATAACTGTTCCTAGTCGAGGGTGTATCAAGACAGGGCATCGATGCACCAGAGTAGACTAGCGTATACGCATCTTGACCCATATGATGGGCGATGGATGATCCCATATCCATCGGTGTTTGACATCAAGGATGGTGTACGGGTGCTCAGTAGAGTCTGGGTACACTGGACGGACTCGCCGAGAACTCCGAAATGGTATTATACCTTAAGTCAGATAGCAGTTCTCCGGTGACACTGGTACAGAGAGTCTGTTGACCCGAGATCGTCATAGAATCTTGTGTGATTCCCACTGTGCTTTGATTTCCATCATACCACGTCCAAGAGGGCATGCAAAAAGGTGGCTTTTGGGTACAATCCCGAATCACATGGAGGCAATGAGCGATAGGAGGGGATTCGTCTCTCCCGGTATAGGGAGTTGATGTTGCGCTGTGATCGATTGGCTATAACCGGAAATCCCTGGCCAGGGTTGCTGAGATTTACTGGTAAGTGTTATCAGTAGCTTCTCGAACTGTTATAGACCTCATATCGACACGACTTATCGAGCTACTTGGGTCTGACGTTTACCACCCCTAGGCAAGATATGCGACATATCAGATGACGAGACCGGACTGTACGGGAGTGTTACCGATTCGATTCACAGGAGAATATACAGGCTTGCTTGTTGCTCTTCTGAGTGCTCAATACCTGGGTGGCTGTTACGTTTAGCTGACCGCTTGCAGCTTGTGGGTGTATTATACGATTATCACCTACTGCCGGCGTATTGATGATTTTTTAGAGTCCTACACAGAGTTTTCTTGGCTCAGGCAAAACGGAGTAGGGGCACATATGTGATATGTGCGGGACCGAGGATAATACGATATGAGATACCGTATTCTATTCTCGCGATATTTGATATCAGCCGGGTCATCGGATCAAGTGTTGATTCGATGAATCGGTATGGGTAAATATTAGTCGGTTATATGTGATATAGCTGGATTGTCGAATAAAATGTTGATTCGATAATTTAATGTATAATAATGTATATGATATATTAAATTACATTAACTAATATTTGCTCACTAAAAGATTCTTTTTCTCACTCGGGTAATACATTGATATATATGCGATATATGTTAAATGTATTATTTTATTTTGTTACAATAAAAATTGTATATGTGATATATAATATTGTAACATCTTATAATTATTAATGCAACATGTTTAGAGGAGTTTAAACAAGGTTAGGGTTTGATTTGGGTTAGCACATTCTTGTTGCTTCTAAAAGCATTTCATATTGTCATTTGCTAAGATATTATGATAGATATTTCTTTGTGACTCACCTTTTAACCCAACCCAAACCCTAACCCTAGTAAACTCTCTACATTGGTTACAACCATGGTTGCATAAATGATTATGATAACTTTTTATTATTCATCACAAATGAATTCTATCATCTTCTTCCTTGAGTTATTCATTGAAAAAGCTTTCTAGCTTTTTCTAAGTAATGATTATGAGTGAGAAAAAGATTATAAATGAGAGCAAAAATCCTACTTCATCATCTTCATCTTTCCTTGCCCTTTGGATGAGGGTGTTCACTTCATATTATGAGTGTTAGCTGGTGTTAATGAAACTTCAAGGTAGATCATCTTTGTATCGAAGATCGGAAACAAGACTGCATCTTTCTCTTCGTGGAGCCTCTCGAGAGTCCGTAGTCTGATGATCGCAGCAAAGGGACCTCAACACGGAGCTAATGAAGTGAAGGACCTGATCTACAAAGGTTGTAATCCCTCTCACTTAGTGTTAAAGTGTTTAACATGTTCGTTTTCGCCTAAACCCTAGTTTAAAGATCCGGCTTCGGGTTGTTCGGCACGGCTAAATTTTTAATCGGGCATGGTTGGTTCCTCGTAGACCCTTGTGCGCATGCCTTGGAACCCTACAGTGGTATAAGAGCCAAGCTAGAGTTTTAGGCGACATCAAGACGAAGTTTAAAGTCCGATCGAACTCCGAATACCCGATATTAACCCCTCTCTATACATTTTCTAAAAATGTGATTTTTTTCAGAATTAAAAATGCTCAGAAAATCAAGCAGGACAAACTAAGAATTACTGTGAAATTCGGTCCACTAAGTCAACTATTTAACTGCGGAACCGCGGCCAACCCAAGGGTTTGGCGGCGTTTCCGCGGCCGAAATTGTGACTTAGTCCCTGAAATTTCATGTAATTGTTCTTAGGTCCTTTCTTGTTATTTTTTTCTGGGAATATTTTTATTCCACTCAAGTGTTGAGTTTTCTAGGGTTGTATTAGGGACTCGTTGATTTGATCGGATAATTTAACTTCATTTATTTTTTCCCGGATAATTTTAGAAACTGTTAAAAAGTTTGAACGGATATCAATAACTCACTTTTTCCCCAGTCGGAAAATTTTTCAAAAGTTGGATTTTTCCTCGAGTTTAAGAACGTTCTAAGTCGTGCAAGTAACGCGGTGGACCCTCTAGAAGACAACAAAGCTTAACTCGATTATATGACCGTCTTGAACTGTCTCTAAACCTTAGGGTTTGCGGCAGTACGGCGTGCCACATGTAAGGCGTTGGCTTGACCCTTCTAAGGCTGGACCATTGGTACTGTGGCATGTAATGGATGTTTTTAAACTTATTTCAAGTGTTGAGAAAATTGGGGAAAACATGGGTGTTTGATTATTCGATCGGAATGTTTAACACTGTCTATTTATCTGGAATGTGATACAATATTTGGAATCCACAAGTAGTTGTGAGATAACTAATTTGAATGTTATAAATCTAGCAATTTAGTCTCAGATGATCGGTTGCCACGGAATTTTGATGTGATCAAAATTCCGTCGCAATCACGTAGCGTACGCGGATACTCGCCGGGTAAACTTAATAGATAGCCACGCCCTAAAGCCCCGACCAAGTGACTGTAGGAGAACCCCGTCGCCAAAAGCATCCGTTCGGGTGCTCGCGGCATCGGAGTTCCGCCTTAGTGCACTTCATCGACGGCATCTTGGGGTGCGGCCGTCTACTAAAGTTTGCAACGAGCATTCGATCAGGATATCGGAATCTTGTTGAATTTCCCGACTTGATTTTGAAAACAGTTTTCGATAATGAGACTAAAACACAGGGTTTATAATTGTTAGGCATACGATGTCTAAGAAATTCATTTGTTTAGGCATGCGATGTCTAAGAAGGTTGCGGATTCCAACTATTGTAGTTTTACATTTTCTTTTCTGTGACCGTAAGTGTAGTATGTGGTGTATCGCCGGCTTCGTTGCAATACATCAACGACAATAAGGATACGCATACTTGCTTACGTTGATGATATGAGACATTATATGTTGCTGTGATATGTTATATTGGATCGTTGTGTTCTGAATAGCCGGGTTTTTTTATGTGAGATGAGTGTTTTTTTCTTTTTCATTCATGTAAAATTCATTTGTATGTTATATTATTTTATTGGGGCACTTCCGGGGTGAGGATGATGTCACCGTTGTATATTATTTACTTTTCCGCATTAGGTAAACCCAAGGAGGGGAGCACAGGTAGTCGGGTTCTAGGGTACAGTAGGAGACCATCTCGAGGAGTCGAGACCGGGTCTCCTAACCATAGAATTGGCAGTGTTACTTGCCGCTCTCGTAGGGGTCTAGGGATATGGGTTTGGCTATTCATCGCGACCGTGGAATCCGTGTTTTATACAGGCTCGTATTAAAACACGGACGTCCTAGTATATCCAATATTTCATATATGTTTCTTCTGCTGCAATATTCTGTGATGAGATCATATTACTGCCTGAGACGAATGTTTATATTATATATATGAGATATATGTTATATTGCAGATTTCGTTTCAAATGTGATGCTTGTGAAGCATAATTAAAATGGGACTTCATTAATGAGATTAATGAAATAAAAGAAACCTAAGATGTTGTAGAAACTTGTTTAAAAACTGTTAGCTCTAGTTTTTGCTTTGCATAGCGGTGTTCCTTGTAGAACATCCAGCACCTTATTCGATAAGGAAAGAGCCGAGATCCCTTCACCGGGAGTGACCTCTTTAGTGAAACTAGCAGATGCTACAAACTCGGTTTGTCTTTTGATTGCTTCTATTGTTCTTGCTTTGCACAGCGGTATTTGTGAAATATCCTGCACCTTATTCGATGAGGAAAGGGCCGACAATCCCTTCACCGGGAGTGACCCCTTTAGCAAAACTAGAAAAGCCTCAAAAACACTCCATTTAAAATCACTCAATTCTACGACGATATCAAGTTCATTACGCAAAAGGTTTTCTTAAAAAAACCTGTCGTAACCCTCCGTCTTTTTAGGAAGTAGAGTACTTAGTATTCGTGCTGTGTTTGTTGACCTTATTTAAGGCACAGTGTACGGTAGCTAAGTGATTTCTTCCTATATAGCATATGATGCGATTAGTTAGGACAGTCATATGACTTTGTTGACCTTAGTTAAGGGTCATGTGGGTGGGTCTAATTAATCAAGAAATGACGGGTAGAACTTGACTAGTGCTTATGATTTGTTGACCATAGTTAAGGTCATAAGTCACTAGGGGTAAAATATTATTGGGAATTTTAAGTGTTGAAATTTGCAATGAGATTGCATACCTTCTATGAGATAGTTGGATCCCGATAACCGCTGCGAGTAAGAGTTACTCCTGGGAGAGTTTTACACATTACAATTAGCCGATCAAGTAGGTGTCTAGAATGGTGTTAACGGGGTTACGCCACTGGGAAAACGAGGTTTACTTTAATTAGGATCGTGTGAAAGCACGGGGGACCTCCCTCAAAGTACCGGCACTGGCCTGGCTGAAAGATTGGCGAACTTGTAGCGTGTAATTAATCCCGGCTAGTCTTTCCTTTTAAGGTTTGAAAGAAGATTTTATTAAAATAGTGGGAGACATCCTAATTAGATATATTAGATAACCAATCTAATCTTGCAAGAGCATACGCTGAGTGTTTCTTCTCTCTCTCTCCAGGTAGCGACCATATCACGCCATAATCAAGATAATAATACGGATATATTGACCGAACCCGCTTGTTATACTGAGCTGGGGAACGTTGGTCCCGCTCCAATTTATAATTGTTATAAGACAGAGCAGGAAATAGGGGATTACCAGAATTCCCGTGCCGCCCAAACGAAGAAAGTGCATGCTGATGCATCTTCTTCGGGTGTGTTCATTACAGAGAACTGTTTCTCAGTATCTTTTACGTCCTAGGTATGAGATACCGGATCAGGATCCCGCCTATGTAATCTGTTACATGGGCTACAGAAAGGTAGAGAACTGAGAACGGGTGATAAGTTTCATGAGACAGAAAACGGTGCAAGTGTTGCAGCCAAATCTGTTGGTCACTATCACCCTGTATTACCAGAATACATTGATTCTGAACAAATGTTATTAGATACCGAACCTGATATACAACATCATATCAGTCTCTTTATTAGTAAAGAAAGATATAATTTTGTATTGTTGGATAATGTTCTGAACATTTCCTATATCAAGAGTTGATCGGTTCAGGCACGTTATCTAAAAGTATTGACGTTCTAAATCAAACTACAGTTCTTAGTATACGGAATACACACGAGTGGAAGAGTTCAGAAATGAACGAATCCTTCTTGAGGCATTGTAGACTAGGTCATATCAATGCGACCCGACTAGCTAAGTTACATTTAGATGCATATTTAAATCTGTTTGAATTTACATCTTGTGAAACTTGCCGGTCATGTCACAAAGATAAGATGACCATAGTTCTGTTTATTGGAAACAGAGAAAGAGTTAGGTGAACTCTTGGGATTGATACATGCTGATGTATGAAAGTCCCCTGTCTACACATGCCAAGACCGGTTCTTTGTACTTCATTACATTCTCTGATAATCTCTCAAGATTCACACATGTGTTCCTGTTGAATCATAAGTCCGAAGCTTTTGAGATATTCATAGAATATAAGTTAGAAGTAGAGAACCAAATACGGGTATAAGTATTATGTCCTTTTATGAGATCAAGGAGGAGAATACTTAAGTACGAAGATTCCTGGACTATTCTAAAGGAGAATGAGATTCTCTCTCAGCATTACTCCTTCGTATACATCATAGCACGATGGTATATCGGGGTGGAGCAATAGCACCCTATGTGATATGGTGTGCTCTATGATGAGTACTACTGAGTTTCCTATTTCCTTTTGGGAGTTATACACTTGAGAAGCTACATACCTATTGAATAGTGTTCAAATCAAATCAGTTGCCTACCACTTCATATGTGATATGGAAAGGGAAGAGCCCATATCTTAAGTTAGTTAAGATTTGGGGTTGTCCGGCCTATGTCTAAAAAGCAAATCCGGACAAGATCTAGGCAAGGTCAGCTCTGTAAAACTGGAAGTAGTTCCAGCTATACAAAATGCAGCTGATGATTTGGTAGAACTAAAGGATTTAGTAGTTTCCAACGAACCTCAGCCACTCCGCCGATCCAGTAGGGTTCCTCATCCACCTGAGAGATACTTCGGTTTCTCTATGACAGTGGGAGCGAGGATTGCATCATGTGATGATGACCCAACTAGTTTCGAGCAGGCCATCAGGAGTGAGACTTTGTAAGAATGGCTGGATGCTTAGCGATCTGAGATGGAATCATTATACACCAACAAAGTATAGACTTTGGTTGCTTTATCTGAAGGGTTAAATCCCCATCAGGAGCGAGTATATCTTGAGAAGATTACTTGGTGTACATGGAAAAGTTGAGACTTTCAAAGCTATGCTTAAGTCCATCCAGATTCTACTTGCCATGACAACGATATCTGGCGGTTGGATGTCATGATTGCTTTTCTAAATGATGATTTGGAAGAGAGCGTCTATATGTACACAGCTAGAGGGCTTCGTAGACAGTGGGAGCAGCAGAAACATGTGCAAGATGTTTTATATGATAAAATAGGCATCGTGGAGTTGGAACATCTGTTTTGATGTGTTAGTCAAAGAGTTTGACTTCATCAAAATGGTAGATGAACCATGTATGTACAAAAAGGTAGTAGGGAGTATGGTGGTGATCCTCGTAGAGTATGTGGATGACATACTCTTGATAGGGAAGGAGTTTCCTATGCTACGCTCGGTCAATCTCCGCTTATCACAAGGATTCTCCATATAGGATCAAAGTGATACCTCCAAAATCCTGGGTTTTTGGATCTATGAGATAGATCTAATTGGATGTTAGGATTCTCACTATTTGTAGTGAGATGGTATCAATCGATCCTGGGGAGAATCACTGGAAAGGTTCCAGGGTGATAAGGATGACTGAATGTCAGTCGCAGGCATTGTCCTTACCCTCAGTGGAGGGACGGTATGTTGGAAGAGTTCCAAGCTAGATACTGTGACTTACTAGACGATTAAAGGCAAGATACATCGTTACCAAGGATGCTACCAAAGAGGCAGTCTGGATATATATATAAGTTCTTGAGATGGACTTCGTTCCTACTATTGTGTGACAATGGAGTTGTGGCTTTAGCCAAGGAACTACCGTCCCATCAGAAATCCAGATATAATTCTCAGGCAGTATCACCTAATCATGGAGATAGTTGATCTCCAGGGAGATCGAGGCTAGGAGAGTAGACACAGAGGACAACAGCGTGGATCCACTCACAAAGGCCTTTTTCCCAGTAGAGACTCCTACGGGATGGTTGAGTATGAGATACTTGAACCGCAGCTAATTGTTGGGTATACGATACCACAACAGATGGCCCTAGTGCAAGTGGGAGATTGTTACTTATATGTATGCCCTAGAGGCCATTACTATTCATACGATGTATATTGTAATGGATGCTTGGACATATATAGGGAGGACTTTCTTGCTCGACATGATAGTATGCTATCTGGTTGTACTTTATCTTAACATGTACTCTGATTGTCTCTATATTACATGTTGATAAAGCCCTTAGGATATGTACTCGACTACTGGGACTATGATGAGATCATACTAGTGGGGCCACGGTATTCGACGAGTACATCCTATAACTGTTCCTAGTCGAGGGTGTATCGAAACAGGGCATCGATGCACCAGAGTAGACTAGCGTATACGCATCTTGACCCATATGATGGGCGATGGATGATCCCATATCCATCGGTGTTTGACATCAAGGATAGTGTACGGGTGCTCAGTAGAGTCTGGGTACACTGGACGGACTCGCCGAGAACTCCCAGATGGTATTATACCTTACGTCAGATGGAAGTTCTCCGGTAACACTGGTACAGAGTAGTCTGTTGACCCGAGAACGTCATAGAGTCTTGTGTGATTCCCACCGTGCTTTGATTTCCATCATACCACGTCCAAGAGGGCGTGCAAAAAGGTGGCTTTTGGGTACAGTCCTGAATTACATGGAGGCAATGAGCGATAGGAGGGGATTCGTCTCTCCCGGTATAGGGAGTTGATGTTGCGCTGTGATCGATTGGCTATATCCGGAAATCCCTGGACAGGGTTGCTGAGATTTACTGGTAAGTGTTATCAGTAGCTTCTCGAACTGTTATAGACCTCATATCGACACGACTTATCGAGCTACTGGGGTCTGACGTTTACCACCCCTATGCAAGATATGCGACATATCAGACGACGAGACCGGACTGTACGGGAGTGTTACTGATTGGATTCACAGGAGAATGGACAGGCTTGCTTGTTGATCTTCTGAGCACTCAATACCTGGGTGGCTGTTACGTTTAGCTAACCGCTTGCAGCTTGTGGGTGTTTGATATGATCATCACCTACTGCCGGCGTATTGACAATTCTTTAGAGTCCTACACAGAGGTTTCTTGGCTCAGGCAAAACGGAGTAGGGGCACATATGTGATATGTGCGGGACCGAGGATAATACGATATGAGATACCGTATTCTATTCTCGCGATATTTGATATCAGCCGGGTCATCGGATCAAGTGTTGATTCGATGAATCGGTACGGGTAAATATTAGTCGGTTATATGTGATATAGCGGGATTGTCGGATCAAGTGTTGATTCGATAATTTAATGTATAATAATATATATGATATATTAAATTACATTAACGAATATTTGCTCACTAAAAGATTCTTTTTCTCACTCGGGTAATACATTGATATATATGCGATATATGTTAAATGTATTATTTTATTTTGTTACAATAAATATTGTATATGTGATATATAATATTGTAACATGATATAATTATTAATGCAACATGTTTAGAGGAGTTTAAACAAGGTTAGGGTTTGATTTAGGTTAGCACATTCTTGTTTCTTCTAGAAGCATTTCTTTTTGTCATTTGCTAAGATATTATGATAGATATTTTTTTGTGACTCACCTTTTAACCCAACCCAAACCCTAACCCTAGTAAACTCTCTACATTGGTTACTACCACCATGGTTGCGTAAATGATTATGATAACATTTTATTATTCATCACAAATGAATTCTATCATCTTCTTCCTTGAGTTATTCATTGAAAAAGCTTTCTAGCTTTTTCTAAGTGATGATTATGTGTGAGAAAAAGATTATAAATGAGAGCAAAAATCCTACTTCATCATCCTCATCTTTCCTTGCCCTTTAGATGAGGGTGTTCACTTCATATTATGAGTGTTAGCTTGTGTTAACGAAACTTCAAGGTAGATCATCTTTGTATCGAAGATCGGAAGCAAGACTGCATCTTTCGCTTCGTGGAGCCTCTCGAGAGTCCGGAGTATGATGATTGCAGCGAAGGGACCTCAACACGAAGCTAATGAAGTGAAGGACCGGATCTACAAAGGTTGTAATCCCTCTCACTTAGTGTTAAAGTGTTTAACATGTTCGTTTTCGCCTAAACCCTAGTTTAAAGATCCGGCTTCGAGATGTTCGGCACGGCTAAATTTTTAATTAGGCATGGTTGATGCCTCGTAGACCCTTGTGCGCGTGCCTACCAACCCTACAATAGCAACTTCGACGTAGATCATCGGAGAAAAGGAACACTACAAGCTAGCATGGATCATTCGAGTCGTGGAGCCTCTCTTGAGTCCGGGAGATCGTGGATCGCGACGAAAGGACTTCTACTCGGAGCTTATGAAGCGAAGGAGCGGACTACAAAGGTTGTAATCTCTCACACTTAGTTGTAAAGATTTATACTTGCATGTTAAACCCTAATAATCTAGCAAAGATCCTGGCTTTGGGTTGTTCGACACGTCTAAAATTTTATTCGGGCATGGTTGATGCCTTATGAACCCTTACAAGAGTGCCTAGGAACCCTACACTAGAGGCCATTACTGTACATACAATGTCTATTGTAGTGGATGCTTGGACATATATATGGAGGACTTTCTTGCTCGACATGATAGTATGATATATGGTTGCTCTTTATCCTAACATGTACTCTGATTGTCTCTATGTTACATGTTGATAAAGCCTTTAGGATGAGTACTTAACTACCAGGACTATGATGTGGATCATACTAGTGGGGATAGTATAGTCGCTAAGTACATCCTTCAAATGTTCCTAGTCGTAGGTGTATCGAGACAGGACATCGATATACCAGAGTAGACTAGCGTATGCTTCTCGACCCATGTAGATAGGCGATGGATGATCCCATATCCATTGGTGTTTGACATCAAAGATAGTATACGACTGGGTACACTGAACGAACTCGCCGAGAACTCCCAGATGGTATTATACCTCATGTCAGATGGCAGTTCTCCGGTGACACTGGTACAGGTTAGTCTGTAGACCCGAGATCGTCATAGAGCCTTGTGTGATTCCCACTGTGCTTTGATTTCCACCTTACAACGTCCAAGAAGGCATGCAAAACGGTGGCTTTTGGGTACAGTCCTGAATCACATGGAGGCAATGATCGATAGGAGGGGTTTCGTCTCTCCCGGTATTGGGAGTTGATGTTGCGCTGTGTTCGATTGGCTATAACCAGAAATCCCTGACCAGGGTTGCTGAGATTTACTGGTAATTGTTATTAGTAGTTTCTCAAACTGTTAGGGACCTCATATCGACACGACTTATCAAGCTACTGGGGTCTGACATTTACAACCCCTAGGCGAGATATACGACATATCTGACGAAGAGATCGAACTGTATGGGAGTGTTACTGATTGGATTCGCTGGAGAATGTACAGGCTTTCTTATTGATCTTCTGATCGCTCAATACCTGGGTAGCTATTACGTTTAGCTGACCGCTTGTAGCTTGTGGGTGTTTGATATAATCATCACCTACTGCCAGCGTATTGACGATTCTTTAGAGTCCTACAAAGAGGTTTCCTGGCTCAGGAAAAACGGAGTAGGAGCACATATGTGATATGTGCGGGACCGATAATAATACGAGTATGCAATACTGTATTCTATTCTGGCGATATGAGATATCAGCCGGGTATATGTGATATAGCCGGGTCATCAGATCAAGTGTTGATTCGATGAAATGGTACATGTTATATTAGTCGGTTATATGCTGTATAGCCGGATTTTCGAATCAAGTGTTGATTCGATAATTTATTGTATAATTATATATGTGATATATTACTTTACATTAAATATAAGCTCGCTTTATTGATTCATTTTCTCATGGGATAATACATTGATATATATGCGATATATGTTAATTGTATTATTTTCTTTTGTTACAAAATATATTATATATGTGATATATAATATTGTAACAAGTTAGAGTTACAAATGCAACATGTTATGTACAGTTTAAACATGGTTAGGGTTTGGATTAGGGTTAAGCTTGGATGAAGCTTTCATGAAGCTTCATAAAGGTTTGACTTAGACCTTTGATATTTTGTGTTGATATTTATTAATCCAACCCAAACCTTAGCCTCTAGTTTATTCTCTGCAAGGGTTAACTCTATCATTCTTAACCCATGGTTGATTTATAACCACAACAATAATTCATTGTTCATCACAAAAGGTTTTGCTTCATCTTCTTCTTCTTGCTTCATGAAGAAAACCTTCACTAGCTTTTTCATTTGTGATGTTTATAAGTAAGAATATGAAAATAAATGAGAGCAAAATTCCTACTTCATCATCCTCATCTATTCTAGCCATATATATTAGGGTGTTGGCTTTACTAATACATGGTTAGTGAGGCAAGAGCTTGCGTTTGAGATTCTTCAAATTAGATCATCTTGGATTAGTGAAGTCTTCAAGCAAGATGCATCATTCTCTTCATGGAGCCTCTCGAGAGTCGGAGTTCATGATGATCACAGCGAAGTGACCTCATCACGGAGCTTATGAAGCGAAGGAACGGATTACAAAGGTTGTAATCCGTATCTCTTTACTTCTTTGTATGTGATACAAACTTGTTACCCTAGAAATTCTAGCATGATTCATGGTTTTTCTTGCTTTGCACCTCTCTAAATTTTTAAAGTGGCATGTGTGATACTACTAAACCCTAGACTAGAGGCAAGAGAAGCCCAACAACTTAGACTTGAACAAGGGGGTGTTGACTCGAACTTTCATTTCATAGGTTGACCCTGTTGATGGAGTAGGTACCTTAAGTAGAGTGACGTACCGTACGTATGTTCCGCGGCATATTTACGATACGATACTCCACTTAAGAAACCTTAGGATGTACATATCTTGAGACTTGTGATTCTTTTCGTTTCCTTGATTATACATCCATTTGAGATCCTTGATTCTATTCGTTTACATGATCATACTTGTCAGTCTACGGTAGCGCCCCGGCCGTCTGTCCGAGGCCAAAATGCGGAAACAAAAACTTTTTCTTAACTTGAAACTGGCGCTATCGTATATTTTTTCCCGGATCGAACCATTAACCTACAACTAGCAACTAGAGAAAGGGTTGGAAAGCTATACCGATCGATCCGTGTCCTTCGGTCTTTGGCCACCATCCCAAGCTCCTCGCGGCATCTCCGGTCTCGATCTCCTCGTCGGAAAGGGCACCACATCATCGAGTCTTTTTACGGGCTCCCGCCTCTGAACCGAGGCAACTCGGACACGAAGTTTGCTAGCCGACGTGTCCAAGGTTGATGTAGAGGAAGTGTAGAATGTTTTGTCTCAAGGGTTAATTGAAGTTTCTTTTTGGAGAGGGAATGGAAAAGAGCTTGAGGAAATGAGCTAGAATGATTTTTTTGCAAGAATGAATCTCTTTCTTTTGCAACCAAAAAGAACTACTCTCTCTCTACCAAAAGGAAATCATCCCCCTTACATAGTCTTGGCCAGGGAAAATAATTGAGGAGGAGGAGGTGAGTGTAGGAGCAATAAGAGGTGACCATGAGCACAAGAAAACCTCACTTCAAAGGCTTTATCAAATCCAATCTCATTAATACAAGAAATGATGCACAAATGAATCAAACATATCCAAGAGCATTCCAGAAACTGCTGGGGCCCCGGCACCACAAAAAAACCCTTGCATTTTGCTAAGTGCAACTTTTACAAGAAAACCCCTCCAAGGAAAATTCAGCCAAAGAACAAAGGAAAAGGAATTTGGCCAAAAGGAAAAAGCAAGCTGGCAACTTCAAAAAGCGATCCGGTAACAAATTACAGGATAACCCCGCTACTGTATATACATACCCACATTTGTATTTTGAACGAATACAAATGCAACGCGACAAAATCTACACATTATAATACTAGGATCCGGCTTAAACCAAAGCCCGATAGTATTATCCGTCCGAACCATAACACGTGCACAAGTGCACGTGTATGTTCGAACCCTGCCATAAATCCATACGGCATCAACAACGTTTCGCCCGAAACTTGAGAAACTGTCTGTGGGGGACACTAAAGACTTGTCAATACTTTGGCTGTGGATTTAACTGCTGTCACGTCAGAGGTACTAGCCGTACATAACGGGCTACCAGGTATTAACCAAAAGGGAGGTCGATGAGCGAACTCATCCTGACACCCTACTGAGCCTGTCAGTGACAATATCCGTACAGTCCGGTCCGTTCGTCTATGAGCATCGCATGTCGGGTCTAGGGGGTTGGTAAAAGTCAGACCCCAAAAGCTGTACAAGTCGTGTCGGAGTGTAGCCCAGAACACCCTGAGATACTACTGGAATATCTACCAGTAAATCTCCTGTCTTGGCCAAGGACTTCATGTAATGGCTCTCCTAGAAACAGCGCGATCTCACCCCCAATACCGGGAGAGACGAAACCCCTGTCGATCCGCTCACTACCTCCATGTGGCTCGGGACTGTACCCAACTAAAACTTGTTTGCACGACTCCTTTAAGTCGTGGTAGGGTAGTAATCAAAGCACAGTGGGAACTCACACGTGGCAAATGACGATCTCAGGTCGATGAACTAACCTGTACACATGTCACCAGGGAACTGCTATCCGACGTCAGGTATAATACCAACTAGCATGCTCCCGGTGAGTCCTGTCCGGTGTTCTCATAATCCAATGAGCACCTGTATACATCTTAGGTGAACCAACTGACACCAATGGCTTGTGAGAGCGGCTACCGCCCCTCGTCAGGGTCTCGACTGTATACACTAGTCTACTAATGGAGTATCGATTCCCAGTCTCGAAACTCCCACGACTAGGGACCTTTTAAGGATTTGCTTATAGACCCCAGCTCCCATGTATATGATCGTCATCATACTGCTGGCCGTCAAGCAAGAATCCTAAGGGCTCTATCAACGTGCAATATTGACCTGTAAGGTCACCTGAAACAGTACACGATGATAAAGATAAACCATGGTAGCATACAATTCTCTATCAACATGTAATAGTGAACTACATTGTCACCTAAAGCATGTACACGATGATAAAGACAAAACAGATAGTACACAAACCTCTCAAGTAAGACTGTCCTACCAGTATAGGCCCTACCTCAATCATTACAATCACGTGCCTGCGATCCAATAATTGACTCTGAGGGCACTTTATCCAACAATCTCCCACTTGCACTCAAGGCTAATTATTTCGATGTCGCATACTCACAGCCCATGTGATACCGAACACCCAACTCCTCTACTAATCAGTTTCACAAAGCCCGTTTGCGAAACTATTGCGTTCGAGGAATATCCTCAGTGAGTGGATCCGCCCGATGTTTCTTTCTATGTCTCTCTTTATCTTAAGTTCGCGGAGAAAGCCATTTCCCGAAATGAGCAATACCTGAATATGTCTGGATATCTGATGGGACCTAGTTCATAAATGAACTCCAAATCCAAACTTCTTAGACTGTATCGTCAAATGAACTTAATCAGTATCCTGCGCCACACCTCCCTCAGTATCCGCTTGGACCATCTGTCCAAAATACTGCCCCTCTTCAGAGGGAAAACTATAACTCTGACAGTAACTCTGTCATCCAGGTCACCTTGGAAGCCTTGAATGATAACCGTCTCCTAAAAGAGGCTGTTGTTATCATATCCCTAGAACATCCACTTATGTTCTAAAACTGCTTCCGAATGTTTCTCCAGGATTGGATTAATATCAACTTACTGCATCTCGTGCAAAAACAATATCTGGTGTGGTACTTGACATCTCATGATCGACTCAATTGCTTATGCAAGTGATCTGCCAATCATGCACATCCCTCTCCCCTTTAGTCTATAAGACACCTTTAGAAAGGGTGACTCCATCACCTGCAGGTACACTACCATGCTAGGAGTCGTCCATTCTAAAACACCTTTAGAATGCTGTCTAAGTACCCAGATTGGGAAACTACCCAAATCTAGATCTAAAGCCACAGATCAAGTAACCAGAATATCTGATATAATATCCATATCCTATGTGGAAAAACCACTGTGTGACAACTAAAGTATAACCGATTGTAGTATAGGAATTTCACTTCCTACTCTGTGTATGTCATCCAAATACAAGGACATCACACCCTACTACCTTCTTAACAGATCCATCTCCTATTCTGATGAAGTCAAACCTATGACTGTGACATCAAAAATAGATGATCTATCTCCGCTATATCTGCTTTAGTCCATAAATAGACATAAGCCACTTGTCCACTATACTTCCGCTGCTCCCACTGACTACGAAAACCCTCTGGCAGAATATATAC
This sequence comes from Agapanthus africanus, assembly GCA_030015575.1. NCBI lineage: Eukaryota > Viridiplantae > Streptophyta > Magnoliopsida > Asparagales > Amaryllidaceae > Agapanthus > Agapanthus africanus. The sequence goes on from CM057349.1 coordinate 289,487,507, forward strand.
ACGTGCACTTCTAAAGCTAGTTTAGAACGACGCTATACTCATCCTCCTGCCGGGTCTCATAGCCTGGAACAACAGTAGTGTCAAGTCTGGGTAAACAAGAACCTCCCTGTCACCGTCTTTGAGGCTACCGGAGTACCTCTCGGGTGTCTGAGGTTACCCACCATATTTGCGGAGTGGCTAATGGAATGTCAAACTATATTGAATCATTAGGTTCTTATCAAATTTTCAGTAATCGTTTGCGGTTCTGGAATCACTTCCAGTTCTACCATACTCCCACTACCGTTTTCTGAAAAAATACATTTTTATCAAAACTGTGGCGAGTCAAAAACAATATCACTATTGATCTTCCAGATGGTAGAAAGTCAACCCTCGTCATAGCCCGTGTCAACCCATAAACAACCATTACAGAAACGTGCCTTGAGTTATCCAGAGTCTGGTTTTGAGCATAAGCCGGACAACTCCCCGTACCTTAACGTTGTTAAGATATGAACTATTCTATATCCAATATAGAAACAGAGGCATTGATTTAATTGAAACAAGATTCAAATCATGCAGCTCTCTCCAGTACATGTCAACTAAATGGAGAGAGGTCGATCAGCATTACTCAACTTAGGACTGTTTCCAATTATGAGTAACCTGAAAGAGAAGCAAGTTCTCTTAATCATTACTATTAACTAAATACCATACACAAGTATCTACATCTTCTATCTCTTTGAAGAATCCCGATACTTGCAACACCTGGTTCTCTACTTTACTCTTATACCTATAACTTCTCAAAACTTAGATCTTGTATTTGTATGAAACACATGTCTAAGAACTAGAGAAGTCACAAGTAAACATAATATAGTACGAGCACCAACCCCTCTGTCCTGATGGACACTGGGCAACATACAATACTCTATATAAGTCCCCTGAGTCTAATAATTCATTTCCTGTGTGTCATAGGTTGAAAACTGTACTTATGGTTAAGAAGAATTACATCGCTGTTTAATACTCCTTACCTAACCATCCACTGATATAGGTAAATGTCATAGACATAATTTCAAAAAGTTATATCTCACTTTATAAAAATAAACATATAGATATATCAATTTGAAATTGGTGCATAACAACGGATATTCAAAACCAAATATTTGCCGTCCGGCAAACAGCCCAGGCGATTTCCTCAAATATTACCAATTACAACGAATCCTGATATAATGAGGATGATCACCCAATTTCTAATAACTTACTCCCACTCATCATCTGTAAAACCATATACATGTGAGAATCAAACCTGGTAAATACATACCCTGGAGCAAGGACTAATTGGGAAATCAGTTTTTCTTTTAACAATACACAGTGAAACTGAAACATATAAATGTTTCGAAGGGGTATCCGGGTATTCCTAGTAATGCCTCTTCCATTATAAGATTCACAACTGTAACCGTGTATTTCTTTGCCATCTCTCCAAATCAATTTATATGTCTTTAGTCATTACCTTCTGTACACCCCTTTAGGCTAAATGGTTTTCTTCCTTCCCTACCGTTCGGCACCAGCCTATGGTTTGGAAGAAGACTAACCAATAAGCGTAATAGGTGTACTGTCCTAATCCTAGGAGCACTCGCAACCTGAGAGAAGGTGAAGATAAAAGACAACTGAATAAACCTTATTCCTTTTTCTCCTGAACCGGAATCCATCCCCGAACTGGAACAAGTCCCTTCGAGTTTGTATATAACCATACGATGGAGTATCCAATAAACTGTGGATCTTCGTAGTGATACGGAGTGTTCCAGAGAAATACAAAGGTGAAGTAGGAGTGGCGATGAAATACTTGGTTTGGTCGTGAATGATAGCAGTCGCAATTTACTTTTCCCTCTTACTAATCCCTTTATATGTCTTAACTTAATACCTTTTGTACACCTTTTAGGCTAAATGGTTTTCTTCATTCCCTACCGTTCGGCACCTGCCTATGGTTTGGAAGAAGAATATCCAATAAGCGTAATAGGTGTTAGGTTTACCTAGCACCCTATGAGAGGTTTGGAAGCATCACATGTACCAAAGATGAGATTTTTATGGTGCTAAGTAAGCATACAAAGAATCTATCCTAGAAAAATTAGGGTTTCATAACATTACAAGTAACAAAAGCTAGGGTTTTGAGAGTACAACCTTTGTAGCTCCCTATTCTTGACTCCTTGCCCACTTGAGAGTTGGAAACGGTTAGCTTGAGGTCTTCTAGCGTCCACGACGATCCACCCGGAGCTCCTTTGTCCAAGCTTGTAACTTCACTTTATGAAGAGAATGAAATGAAGATAACACTCTAAACAAGTGGGCAAGACTTGTGTAGAATGATGTTGTGGTGGCTTTTTTCACTTCAAAAACCTAACTTGATGAGTATTTTGCTCACTACAAAAGTCTAGAGAGCAAATGAAGAAGGAGGAAGAAAATGATGGCCTTTTAGAACAAGAGTGAAAGAATAACTCTCTTGAGAAAATGAAAAATATATGTATATATATTTTCCACTTCTCATCTCAAACCATGGTTAATTATAAAGATATTATTATATTTGAGTTTAAAACACCAAAGAAAAATTAACCAAGGGTTAATAAGTAGGTGAGCATGGTAAGATGAAGAAGAGTGTAGAAACAATCCATGAATTAACCCTTTTTCTTTTCCTTTTTGTTTTAACACAAATGCAATAATAATCCATATAAAAACCCATGGTGTGAGTCTTATATTGCCACCATTTTCAATGTATATGCAACCATGAAGGATGATGTATGTATGTATGTGTGCATGCACATCCATATGTGCATGAATCAAGAAAGAAAGCATACATGCATGCATACATCCATCAAATACAAGAAAGGATTTCTAGTGAGAAACTAATGGTTAAATGATAAATCAACACTTGATTTATCAATCCGGCCATATCACATACGACCCAACCAAAAGCAAGCCGCCCGATTAATATACGGTATCTCATACGCGCATTTTAACCGGGTCCATGCGCATATCGCATACGCGCACCACAACGTTTCGCCTGGACTAGGTAACTCTTTTGTGGGACTCTAAGACTCGTCAATACGCCGGCAGTGGGTGATGATCATATCAAGCACCCCCAAGCCACAAGCGGTCAGCTAAATGTAACGGCCACCCGAGTATTGAGCGATCAGAAGAAAACAAGCGAACATGCTACAACTCCCGTCGAGCCAACCGGCAACACTACCGTACAGTCCGGTCTCTTCATCAGATATGCTGCATATCGAGCCTAGGGATGGTCACATCGACTCTAATAGCTCAATAAGTCGTGCCGGTGAATGGTCTATAACAGATCGAGAAACTACTGATAACACTTGTCAGTAAATCTCAGCAGCCTTGGCCAGGGACTTACTGATATAACCAGTCGAGCACAGCACAGCATCAACTCCCAATACCGGGAGAGACGAAACCCCTCCTATCGCTCATCGCCTTCGTGTGTCTCGGGACTGTACCCAACGGCCATCTATTTGCACGACTCAGTAGAGCCGTGGTAGGGTGGTAATCAAAGTACAGTGGGAGAGCACACAAGACTCTATGACGATCTCGGGTCTACAGACTAACCTGTACCAGTGTCACCTGAGAACTGCTATCCGACGATAGATATAATTCCATATAGGAGTTCTCGGTGAGTCCGTCCAGTGTACCCAGTCACCACTGAGCACCCGTATATGATCTTGATGTCAAACATCGATGAATGTGGGAACATCCATCGCCCATCATATGGGTCTAGTATCATATACGCTAGTCTACTCTGGTATATCGATGCCCCGTCTCGATACACCTACGACTAGGGACATTTCAGGATATGCTTATAAACTACAGATGTCCCACTAGTATGATCTCTATCATAAAGACTGTAGTCAAGCCAATATCCTTAGGGCTTTATCAACATGTATGAATGAGTAAAAGCATGATCGAATCAACATGTCAGATAAAGAAGAACCAGATAGCATACTATCATGTCGAGCAAGAATGTACACTGAATATATATATATATATATATACATGTATAAATACATCCACTATCACATAATGGCCTCTAGGGCATACATATATCCAACAATCTCCCACTTGCACTAAGGCCAGTTATTGGCGTATCTCATACCCAACATCTCAAAAAGTCGCTCATGCTGCGGCTGAGGGAGGGCCTTGGTGAGTGGATCAGCGGCGTTATTCTTTGTGTCTACTCTCTTAATCTCAATCTCGCAGCGACCTACAATCTCCCGGATCAAATGAAAGCGCCTCAGGATGTGTCTGGACCGCTGATGGGACCTGGGCTCCTTGGCTAACGCCATAGCCCCATTATTATCACAATACAACGGTATAGGATCAATAATAGTTGGTACTGCTCCTAGCTCCGAGACGAACTTCCTTATCCAGACGGCTTCCTTGGCGGCATCATTCACAGCAATGTTGTAGGGTTCCTATGCACTCTTAAGAGGTCTCACAAGGCATCAACCATGCCAATTTCAAATTTTAGGGGTGCCGAGAAACCCTAATACGGATCGTTGGCTAGAAGTTTAGGCGAAAAAGAAACTAGTTAACTACTTAACTAAAAAGTAAACGGAAATACAACCATTGTAGATCCGGTTCTCCACCTCCATAGCTCCGCAATGAAGTCTCCTCGCTGTCCAAATGGAATCCCGGGCTCTAGCGTCGGCTTCATCGGAGAAATAGGCGGGCAAGGTCATCGGCTTCGTGCCGAAGATGATCTACGTCGAGGCATCACAAGATCAAGCTCCCACTTCACCAAGTCATGAAACTTGTGAAGAAAACACACTCTACTACTTGGCAAGAGGTAGAGGATGAAGAAATAGGAAGTGGGTTCACTTTAGAATTGGATTTCTCACTCATTTGCTCAAGTTGCCATTGTTGAAGCAAGCTTTCTTCAAGTGAAGAAGAAGAAGAAGAAGCAAGAAAAATATGATAAGTGTTAATTAAAAATGGAAAAGAAAATCAAACCTTATCATATTCAAACCATGGTTAAGTGTAGAGAATAAATCATGGTTAGTGGGAATGTTTAGGGTTAAGCATGGAGACAAAATGGTCACTTGGTCAAAGCTTCATGAAGCTTCAACATGCATCCAAAGAAAGCCACCATTTTGCATTATGCTAAATATTTTTCCAAAAAGAATAAATAGATAAATAAATAAATGAGAAAAGGAAATGAAACCCTAACCACTTAAGTAACCATGGTTTAATTCTTTACACAAACCCAAACTAGCATGTATCATCAAACATGATACAATCTTGTGCACAAAAAATATATCATATATATACAATGTGCACAAACAAATGAGAAAATCCATTTAAAGTGAACCAATACTAGTTAATGCAAAGTAATATATCAAATATATAATTATGCATTAAATCATCAAATCAACACTTGATTTAACGATCCGGTCATATCGCATATAACCGACTAGTATCCAATGTATCGGCTTATCGAATCAACCCTCGATTCGATAACTAGGTTATATCGCATATAACCATTCGATACATTCATCGCGAGAATAGAATACGGTATCACATACACGCATTATTCTCGGTCCCGCACATATCTCATATGCGCTCCTATTTCGTTTCGCTTGAGCCAGGAAACCTTTGTGTAGGACTCTAAAGACTCGTCAATACGCCGGTAGCAGATGATGATCATATCAAGCACCCACAAGCCGCAAGCGGTCTGCTAAACGTAACGGCCATCCGGGTATTGAGCGATCAGAAGATCGACGAGCAAGCCCGCTCACACTCCAGTGAATCCAACCAGTAACACTTACCGTACAGTCCGGTCTGATCGTCTAATATGTCGCATATCTCGCCTAGGGGTGGTAAACGTCAGACCCCAATAGCTCGATAAGTCGTGTCGATATGAGGTCTATAACAATTCGAGAAACTACTGGTAACACTTACCAGTAAATCTCAGCAACCCTGGCCAGGGATTTCCGGTTATAGCCAATCGAACACAGCGCAACATCAACTCCCTATACCGGGAGAGACGAATCCCCTCCTATCGCTCATTGCCTCCATGTGACTCGGGACTGTACCCAAAAACCACCGTTTTGCACGCCCTCTTGGACGTGGTAAGGTGGAAATCAAAGCACAGTGGGAACCACACAAGACTCTATGACGATCTCGGGTCAACAGACTACTCTGTACCAGTGTCACCAGAGAACTGCCATCTGACGTAAGGTATAATACCATCTGGGAGTTCTCGGCGAGTCCGTCCAGTGTACCCAGTCTCTACTGAGCACCCGTATATCATCTCCGATGTCAAACACCAATGGATATGGGATCATCCATCGCCCATCTGTATGGGTCGAGAAGGTATACGCTAGTCTACTCTGGTATATCGATGCCCTGTCTCGATATACCCACGACTAGGGACCTTGAAGGATGTACTTATGGACTACCATGTCCCCACTAGTATGATCCGCATCATAGTCCAGATAGCCAAGTACACATCCTAAGGGCTTTACCAACATGTAACAGAGAGACAATCAATGTACACGTTAAGGTAAAGAGTAACCAGATAGCATACTATCATGTCGAGCAAGAAAGTCCTCCCTATATATGTCCCAGCATCCACTACAATATACATCCAATGTACTGTAATGGCCTCTAGGGCATACATATAACTAACAATCTCCCACTTGCACTAGGGCCATCTGATAGCAGTGGTTGTAGTATCTCATACTCAACCATCCCATAAAAATCTCTCTCTGGGAACAGGCCTTTGTGAGTGGATCCGCTGTGTTGACCTCTGAATCTACTCTCCTAACCTCGATCACCCTGGAGATCAACTATCTCCATGATCAGGTGATGCTGCCTCAGAATACGCCTGGGTCACTGATGGGACGGGCGTTCCTTGGCATAAGCCATAACTCTATTGTCTCACAATGGTAGGAACGAAGTTCATCTCATGAACAAATATACACCCAAAACAGCCTCTTTGGTAGCATTTGAAGTAGCGATGTATTCAACCTTTATCGTCTAGTATGCTACGGTATCTAGTTTGGAACTCTTCCAACATACCGTCCCTTTACTGAGGGTAAAGACAATGCCTGCGACTGACATTCAGTCGTCATTATCACCCTGGAACCCTTCCAGTGATTCTCCCCAGGATCGATTGATACCATCTCACTACAGTTAGTGAGTGTTCTAACATCCATTTAGATCTATCTCATAGATCCAAAACCCAGGATTTATGAGGTATAACTTTGATCTTATGTGGAGAATCAGTGTGATAAGCGGAGATTGATCGAGCGTAGCATAGGAAACTCCTTCCCTATCAAGAGTATGTCATCCACATACTCTACGAGGATCGTTACCATACTCCCTACTACCTTTTTGTTTATACATGGTTCATCTACCATTTTGATGATTTCAACTTCTTTGACTAATCCATCAAAACAGATGTTCCAACTCCGCGATGCCTGCTTTATCTTATAAAGCATCTTGTACACGTTTTCGCTGCTCCCACTGTCTACGAAGCCCTCTGGCTGTGTTCTTATAGACGTTCTCTTCTAACTCATTTTAGAAAAGCAGTCATGGCACCCAACCGCCAGATATCGTAGTCATGGTATGTAGCCGTGGCAAGTAGTATCCGGATGGACTTAAGCATAGCCACTTGAAAAGGTTTCATCATTATCCACGCCTGGTTGATGACGAAAACCTTCAACAAGTCTAGCTTTGAAAGTCTCAACTTTTCCATCTACACCAAGTAATCTTCTCAAGATATACTTGCTCCTGATGGGGATTTAACCCTTCAGATATAGCAGCCAAAGTCCATACTTTGCTGGTGTATAAGGATTCCATCTCAGATCGCTAAGCATCCAGCCATTCTTACAGAGTCCCACTCCTAATGGCCAGCTCGAAACTAGTTGGGTCATCATCTTATGATGCAATCCTCGCTCCCACTGTCATAGAGAAACCGAAGTATCTCTCAGGTGGGTGAGGAACCTTACTAGATCGGCGGAGAGGCTGAGGTTCGTTGGTAACTATTGAATCCTTCGGTTCTGTCAAATCTTCAGCTGCAGTTTTGTATAGTTGGAACCTTTCCAGTTGTACATAACAGACCTTGCCTCGAGGTTGTCCGGATTTTACTTTTCAGACATAGGCTGGACAACCCCAAATCTTAACTAACTTAAGAGATGGGCTCTTCCCTTATCATATCAAATATGAAGTGGTAGGCAACTGATTTGATTTGAACCCTATTCAATAGGTATGCAGCTTCTCAAGTGCATAACTCCCAAAAGGAAATAGGTAACTCAGTAGTACTCATCATAGAGCACACCTTATCATATAGGGTGTGATTGCTCCGCCCCGATATACCATCGTCCTATGGTGTATACGGAGGAGTAATGCTGAGAGAGAATCTCATTCTCCTTTAGAATAGTCCAGGATTTCCATGCTCAAGTATTCTCCTCCTTGATCTCATCATAGGACATAATACTTTTACCCGTATTTGGTTCTCTACTTCTAACTTATATTCTGTGAATATCTCAAAAGGTTCGGACTTGTGTTTCAACAGGAACATATGTCTGAATCTTGAGAGATCATCAGAGAATGTAATGAAGTATAAAGAACCGGTCTTGGCATGTGTAGACAGGGGACCTTTATACATCAACATGTATCATCCCAAGAGTTTACCAACTCTTTCTCTGTTTCCAATAAACAGAGCTAGTGTCATTATATCTTTGTGACATGACTGGCAAGTTTCACAAGATGTAAATTCAAACTGATTTAAATATGCATCTATATGTAACTTCAGTCAGTCGGGTCGCATTGATATGACCTAGTCTACAATGCCTCAAGAAGGATTCGTTCATTTCTGAACTCTTCCTCTTTTGTGTGTTCTATATACTTAGAACTGTAGTTTGATTTAGAACATCAACGCTTTTAGATAACGTGCCTGAACCGTTCAACTTCTGATATAGGAAATGTTCAAAACATTATCCAACTATACAAAATTTTATCATTTCTTTACTAATAAAGAGATGAATATGATTTTGTATATCAGGTTCGGTATCTAATAACATTCGTTCAGAATCAATGTATTAGTAATACAGGATGACAGTGACCAACAGACTTGGCTGCAACTCTTGCCCCGTTTTCTGCCTCATGAAACTTATCACCCGTTCTCAGTTGTTTACCTATCTGTAGCCCATGTAACATATTACATATGCGGGATCCTGATCCGGTATCACATACCCAGGACGTAAACGATACTGAGAAACAGTTCTCCGTAATGAACACACCCGAAGATGATGCATCAGCATGCACTCTCTTCGTTTGGGTGGCACGGGAATTCTGGTAATCCCCTATTTCCTCCTCTGTCTTATAACAATTATAAGTTGGAGCGGGACCAACGTTCCCCTGCTCAGTATAACAAGCGGGTTCGGTCAATAATCCGTTTTATTATCTTGATTAAGGCGTGACAAGGTCGCTACCAGGAGAGAGAGAGAAGAAAACACTCAGCGTGCGCTCTTGCAAGAATAGATTGGTTATTATTTTATCTAATCAGGATAGCTCCCACTGCTTTTTATCAAATCTTCCTTCAAACCCTAAAAGGAAAGACTAGCCGGGATTAATTACACACTACAAGTTCGCCAATCTTTCAGCCAGGCCAGTGTCGGTACTTTGAGGGAGGTCCCCCGTGCTTTCGCACGAACCTTATTACAGTAAACCTCGTTTTCCCAGAGGCGTAACCCCGTTAACACCTTTCTAGACACCTACTTGATCGGCTAATTGTAATGTGTAAAACTCTCCCAGGAGTAACAATTACTCACAGCGGGTATCGGGATCCAACTATCTCATAGAAGGTATGCAATCTCATTGCAAATTTCAACACTTGAAATTCCAGATAATATTTTGCCCCGAACGATCTATGACCTTGACAAGGTCAACAAACCATAGACCGCAAGTCAAGTTCAACCCGTCATTTCTTGATTGAATCAAACCCACCCGCACGACCCTTGACAAGGTCAACAAGGACGCACGACTACCCTAACCCAATCTACATCATATGCATAAGCAGATAAATACTGGTTAGCTACCGCACACTGCGCCTTGACAAGGTCAACAAACGCAGCACGAATACTAAACAGGATTTATCTGAAATGACGGAGGGCTACGACAGGTTTTTCTGAAAACCTATTGAGTAATGAACTTGATATCGTTGCAGAATCAAATGATTTTAAAAATGGAGTGTTTTTGAGGCTTTTCTAGTTTTGCTAAAGGAGTCACTCCCGGTGAAGGGATCGTCGGTCCTTTCCTCGTCGAATGAGGTGCGGGATATATCATATATATCACTGTGCAAAGCAAAAACTCTTAAAAGCAATCAAAAGACAAACCGAGTGTGTAGCATCTGCCAGTTATTGCTAAAGGAGTCTCTCCCGGTGAAGGGATCTCGGTCCTTTCCTCATCGAATAAGGTGCAGGATATATCACATATACCGCTGTGCAAAGCAAGAACTGTAGCTACCTGTTTTATTTTTGAAATTCGATTCTACAACATCTTAGGTTTCTTTTCTTTCATTAATCACATTAATGAAGTCCCATCATTTAAGTACCTAAACATCATAGATAAATACGACGTACACTTATGCCATCCGTATTCGCCTCGATGTCCCCTCGTTCACCGTTAGGTTAGGTAACTAACGGCAGAGCGGGGCAGGGCTAGCGCGGGTGTAAAACATAAGTAACGTCTATATAATATATCATATATACTATATACAGTATCTATCACAGAACATATCACATGATCACATCACAGATATCGCAGCAGAAGAATCATATAAAGTATTGGATATACTAGGACGTCCGTGTTTTCAATACGAGCCAGTATAAAACACGGATTCCACGGTCGCGATGAATAGCCAAACCCACACCCCTAGACCCCTACGAGAGCGGCAAGCAACCCTACCAATTCTAGGGTTAGGAGACCCGGACTCGACTCCTCGAGTTGGTCTCCCACTGGACCCCAGAACCCGGTTACTTGTGCTCCCCTCCTTGGGTCTATCCTAGTGCGGAAAAGTAAATAATATACAAAAGGTGACAACTTCCGCAACCTGGAAGTGCCCCAATAAAGGAATATTACATACAGATTTTTACATGAATGAAAATGAAAAACACTCATCTCACATAAAAAACCCCGGCTATTCAAACACGACGATCCAATATAACATATCCAGCAACACATAACATCACATGTCATCAACGTAAGTAAATATGCGAATCCCAATTGTCGTTGACATATAGCAACGAAACCGGCGATATCACATATTACACTTACGGTCACAGAAAAGAAAGTGTAAAACTACAACAGTTGGAATCCGCAATCTTTATAGACATCGCATGCCTAATCAAATGAATACCTTAGACATCGCATGCCTAACTATTATAAACCCCGCATTTTAGTCTCATTATCGAAAACACTTTTCAATATCAAGTCGGGCAATTCAACAAGATTCCCGATATCCTGATCGAATGCTCGTCGCAAACTTTAGTAGGCGGCCGCACCCCCGATACCGTCGACGAAGTGCACCAAGGCGGAACACCGCTACCGCGAGCACCCGGACGGATGCTTTCGGCGACGGGGTTCTCCTATAGTCATTTGGTCGGGGCTATGGGGCGAGGCTGTCTATTAAGTTTACCCGGCGAGTATCCGCGTACGCTACGTGATTGTGACGGACTTTTGATCACATCAAAATTCCGTGGCAACCGATCAAGTGAGACTAAACTGCTAGATTTATAACATTCATTCAGTTATCTTATAACTTTATTGTGAATTCCAATTATTGTATCACATTCCGGATAAATAGAAAATGTTAAACTTTCCGATCGAACATCCAAACACCCAAGTTTTCCCGATACAGATCAACAAATGAAATAAGTTTAAAAACATCCAGTTCATGCCTCAGTACCAACGGTCCAGCCGTAGAAGGGTCAAGCCAACGCCTCACATGTGGCACGCCGTACTGCCCCAAACCCGAAGGTTCAAAGGGCAGTTCAAGACGGTCACATAATCGAGTTAAGGTTTGTTGTCTTCTAGAGGGACCATCGCGTTACTTGCACTACTTAGAACGTCGTTAAACTACGGAAAGATCCAACACTTAGAAATTTCCCGACAGGGGAAAAGGTGGGTATTTATATCCGGTCAAACTTTTTAACATATTCTAAAATTATCCAGAAAACTACATAGACAAAGCTTGATAATCCGATCGAATCTACGATTCCCAATACAACCCCAGAACACTCAACTCTTGAGTCAAATTAAAAATTCCCAGAAAATACAGCAACTGAAAACATGAATTACTGTGCAAAGATGGAGGGCTGACGTCATCATATGGCCGCGGAACCGCCGCACAAGGCATGCTTATGCCGCGGTTCCGCCGCTCTTTAGATGAGTTAGCCCCTCGAATTTCACAGTAATTCAAATAACACCCTGCTGAATTTTTTTAGCAATTTTTAATTCACAAAAATCCAAATTTTCAGAAAATTTCCAGAGAGCATTTTCGGGTTAGGGTTTCGGGTCGATCGGGTTTCAAACTTCGTCTACGCATCGCCTAAGGCTCTAGCTAGGCTCTGATACCACTGTAGGTCAGGCAGCCACCCCATCCAATGAGGTCACCGTGGCATCCACGGGTCCCTCAGCAGCTACTTTTTACGCATGCCCCCTCGCGAGGACTACAACCCGCCGGAACACCTTCCGGTCTCGGGACACCCTGGGGATAAGAGCTTATGCTTCGCCACACTGTCACACAGTGAGAACCCCCCATAGGTCGACATCCAATGCCTAGTAGCTCTGATACCACTGTATGGTTCCTAGGCACTCTCAAGAGGTCTCATAAGGCATCAACCATGCCAATTTCAAATTTTAGGGGTGCCGAGAAACCCTAATACGGATCGTTGGCTAGAAGTTTAGGCGAAAAAGAAACTAGTTAACTACTTAACTAAAAAGTAAACGGAAATACAACCTTTGTAGATCCGGTTCTCCTCCTCCATAGCTCCGCAATGAAGTCTCCACTCTGTCCAAATGGAATCCCGGGCTCTAGCGTCGGCTTCATCGGAGAAATGGGCGGGCAAGGTCATCGGCTTCGTGCCGAAGATGATCTACGTCGAGGCATCACAAGATCAAGCTCCCACTTCACCAAGTCATGAAACTTGTGAAGAAAACACACTCTACTACTTGGCAAGAGGTAGAGGATGAAGAAATAGGAAGTGGGTTCACTTTAGAATTGGATTTCTCACTCATTTGCTCAAGTTGCCATTGTTGAAGCAAGGTTTCTTCAAGTGAAGAAGAAGAAGAAGCAAAAAAGAATATGATAAGTGTTAATTAAAAATGGAAAAGAAAATCAAACCTTATCATATTCAAACCATGGTTAAGTGTAGAGAATAAATCATGGTTAGGGTTAAGCATGGAGACAAAATGGTCACTTGGTCAAAGCTTCATGAAGCTTCAACATGCATCCAAAGAAAGCCACCATTTTGCATTATGCTAAATATTTTTCCAAAAAGAATAAATAGATAAATAAATAAATGAGAAAATGAAATGAAACCTTAACCACTTAAGTAACCATGGTTTAATTCTTTACATAAACCCAAACTAGCATGTATCATCAAACATGATACAATCTTGTGCACAAAAAATATATCATATATATACAATGTGCACAAACAAGTGAGAAAATCCATTTAAAGTGAACCAATACTAGTTAATGCAAAGTAATATATCAAATATATAATTATGCATTAAATCATCAAATCAACACTTGATTTAACGATCCGGTCATATCGCATATAACCGACTAGTATCCAATGTATCGGCTTATCGAATCAACCCTCGATTCGATAACTAGGTTATATCGCATATAACCATTCGATACATTCATCGCAAGAATAGAATACGGTATCACATACACGCATTATTCTCGGTCCCGCACATATCTCATATGCGCTCCTATTTCGTTTCGCTTGAGCCAGGAAACCTCTGTGTAGGACTCTAAAGACTTGTCAATACGCCGGTAGCAGATGATGATCATATCAAGCACCCACAAGCCACAAGCGGTCTGCTAAACGTAACGGCCACCCGGGTATTGAGCGATCAGAAGATCGACGAGCAAGCCCGCTCACACTCCAGTGAATCCAACCAGTAACACTTACCGTACAGTCCGGTCTGATCGTCTGATATGTCGCATATCTCGCCTAGGGGTGGTAAACGTCAGACCCCAATAGCTTGATAAGTCATGTCGATATGAGGTCTATAACTATTCGAGAAACTACTGGTAACACTTACCAGTAAATCTCAGCAACCCTGGCCAGGGATTTCCGGTTATAGCCAATCGAACACAGCGCAACATCAACTCCCTATACCGGGAGAGACGAATCCCCTCCTATCGCTCATTGCCTCCATGTGACTCGGGACTGTACCCAAAAACCACCGTTCTGCACGCCCTCTTGGACGTGGTAAGGTGGAAATCAAAGCACAGTGGGAACCACACAAGACTCTATGACGATCTCGGGTCAACAGACTACTCTGTACCAGTGTCACCAGAGAACTGCCATCTGACGTAAGGTATAATACCATCTGGGAGTTCTCGGCGAGTCCGTCCAGTGTACCCAGTCTCTACTGAGCACCCGTATATCATCTCCGATGTCAAACACCAATGGATATGGGATCATCCATCGCCCATCTGTATGGGTCGAGAAGGTATACGCTAGTCTACTCTGGTATATCGATGCTCTGTCTCGATATACCCACGACTAGGGACCTTGAAGGATGTACTTATGGACTACCATGTCCCCACTAGTATGATCCGCATCATAGTCCAGATTGCCAAGTACACATCCTAAGGGCTTTACCAACATGTAACAGAGAGACAATCAATGTACACGTTAAGGTAAAGAGTAACCAGATAGCATACTATCATGTCGAGCAAGAAAGTCCTCCCTATATATGTCCCAGCATCCACTACAATATACATCCAATGTACAGTAATGGCCTCTAGGGCATACATATAACTAACAAATGTACCCATCTTCCATCGTAGAGTCTGCAACGGTATCCTGTTTGGAACTCTTCCAACTTACCGCCCCTCCATTGAGAGTAAATACAAACCCTGAGATAGATTTGCTGTCGTCCTTATCGCTCTGGAAGCTCGAATCGGTAAAGTCCTCCATTTGGAGATCTCCATTACCGTACACCAAGAACAATTCTTTAGTCCTTCGTAAGTACTTAAAAATGTTCTTCACAGCTGTCCAGTGATTCTCCCCTGGGTTGGATTGGTACCTGCTTACAACACTAAGCGCATAAGCTACATCTGGGCGTGTACATAACATCGCATACATTATAGATCCTACTGCCGAAGCATAGGGTATAACGCTCATGCGAGCTCTCTCTTCATCGGTCTTTGGACAAGAATCCTTGGAGAGAGTGACCCCATGGCAAGCGGGTAAGGCACCCTGCTTGGAGTCTTCCATACTAAACCTTTTTAGGATGGTGTTGATGTACCTGGTTTGGGACAATCCCAATAACTTTTTGGATCTATCCCTATAGATCCTTATTCCCAGGATGTATGTGGCATCACCAAGGTCCTTCATGGAGAACCTTAGTGATAAGAAAGATTTGACCGACTGTAGTATAAGAATATCATTTCCTATCAGAAGAATGTCATCCACGCACATGTAACAGCTCTTCCTACAGCTTTCTTATAAACACAAGGTTCATCTGGATTTTTGATGAAATCAAACTCTTTGATAACATCATCGAAACAGATGTTCCAACTCCGAGATGCCTACTTTAACCCATATATGGATTTAAGCAATCTACATGCTTTCCCGCTGCTCCCACTGTCAATGAAGCCCTCTGGCTGATCTATATAAACACATTCTTCTAAATCTCCATTTAGAAATGCTGTTTTAATGTCCATCTGCCAGATTTCATAGTCGTAGTAAGCAGCAATAGCAAGTAGGATCCGAATGGATTTAAGCACGGCTACGGGCGAAAAAGTTTCGTCATAGTCCATACCTGGTCTTTGACGAAAACCCTTCGCCACAAGTATTGCCTTATAGGTCTCTACCTGCCCATCTACACCAATCTTTCTTTTAAAGATCCATTTGCATCCCACAGGTTTTACCCCAGGGGGTACAACGTCCATAGTCCATACTTTGTTGGTGTACATAGACTCCATTTCGGATCTCATGGCATCCGGCCACTTCACAGACTCTCCACTCGTGATAGCTTGCTGAAAACTGGTAGGATCATCATCATCCTGTTGGAGATAGTGCCCTCAGAGTCAATTATTAGGTCACAGGTACGTGATTGTAATGATTGATGGAGGACCTATCCCGGTAGGACAGTCTTACTCGAGATGATAGTATGCTATCTGGTTTACCTTTATCATCGTGTACTGTTTTAAGTGACCTGACACGTCGCTATTACACGTTGATAGAGCCCCTAGGATTCTTGCTTGACCACCAGCAGTATGAGGGCGATCATATAAGTGGGAGCTGGGGGTCTATAAGCATATCCTTAAAAGGTCCCTAGTCGTGAGAGTTTCGAGACAGGGCATCGATTCTCCATAGTAGACTAGTGTATACAGTCGAGACCCCGACGAGGGGCGGTGGCCGGTCTCACAAGCCACTGGTGTCAGTTGGATCACCTAAGATGTATACAGGTGCTCATTGGGTTATGAGTACACCGGACAGGACTCGCCGGGAACATGCTAGTTGGTCATATACCAGTCGTCAGATGGCAGTTCCCTGGTGACATGTGTGCAGGTTAGTTCATCTACCTGGGGATCGTCATTTGTCTCGTGTGAGTTCCAACTGTACCTTGATTACTACCCTACCACGGCTCAAAGGAGTCGTGCAAACAGGTTTTAGTTGGGTACAGTTCCGAGCCACATGGAGGCAGTGAGCGTATCTTCAGGGGTTCGTCTCTCCCGGTATTGGGGGTGAGGTCGTGCTGTGTCTAGGAGAGCCATTACATGAAGCCCTCGGCCGAGGCAAGGAGATTTACTGGTAGGTATTCCAGTAGTATCTCAGGGTGTTCTGGGCTACACTCCGACACGACTTGTACCGCTTTTGGGGGTCTGACTTTTACCAACCCCCTAGGCCCGCCATGCTATGCTCATAGACGAACGGACCGGACTGTACGGATATTGTCACTGACAGGCTCAGTAGGGTGTCAGGCAGAGTTAGCTCACAGACGTCCCTTTTAGTCAGTACCTGGTAGCCCGTTACGTATTGGCTTATACCTCTGACGTGCTGGTGGTTAAATCCACAACCAAGGTGTTGACGAGTCTTTAGAGTCCCCCACATTCAGTTACTCAGCTTTCGGGCGAAAGGTTGTAGAGGCCGTATGGAGTTATGGCAAGGTCCGTTCAGATACGTGCGGTATTGCACGGATCAGGATCGGACAGTTTGTACTATAGGCCGTATGGATATATGGCAGAGTTCGATCAGATACGTGCGGTATTGCACGCATCAGGATCGAACGGATATTACTGGCCGGCTTTGGTTTAAGCCGGATCCTAGTATAGTACAGTGTAGACTTTGTCTCACTGCATTTGTATTTCGGTCGAAATACAGATGCGGGTGTGTATGCACAGTATCGGGGTTTTCCTGTAATTTATTACGGGACCAGTTTTCTGGAGTTTCCAGTTTGCTTTCCGTTTCGGCCAGTTTCCATTGTTCCGTTCATTGGCCGAAGATTGATGGAGGAGGGCTTATTTGCATTGTTGCAAATAAGTGGTTGTGGAGGGGGTCTTTGCATTTTTGTTGCATCATGATTATAGCACCATCCATTGACCTTGACTTCTTGACTTCTTCATGATGGATTGACTTTTTGAAGTCATCATGCTTGATGATGGGTTATGATATGGTTGTGGAGTGTTGGTTTTAGTTGGTCATCATGTTTTTGCATGATAGTTTTTCTCCCTCTCTCTCTTGCATGATGAGGTTGATTTTTATCTTTTGATACACTATCTTCACTCTCATTCTCTCCTCCCCTTCTAGTTATGGCCGGCCAAGCTTGGAGGAGGGGTTGCCCATTTTTGTAGTGGGAATTTTTGCTCTCTTGATGTTAGAAAAATCCCCAAGTTCCTCCACATTGTTCTTGTATCATCCCTCCACCTAAAATGGCATCTCCATGAACCCCAAAGTGAGACTTGAGGACTACATATTCTACAGCGAACCTTGGGCACGTCGAGTAGCCGGCTTCGTGCCCTAGTTGCCTCGGCATTGAGGTGGGAGCCCGTAAAAGAAGTAGGCGATGTGGTGCCCTTCCGGCAAGGTGGTGACGACGGGACATTCCGCAGGAGATCGGGACGATGATGAGAAGACCGGAGGACTTGGATCGTCGGTATATCTCTATTCCCATTCTTGTAGATAGCTAGGACTAATTAATGGTTCGATCCGGGTATTAGTGCGCGGCGGTTTGCCAGTTCAAGAAAAATCAAAGTTTATCACCGCTTCCGCATTTGGCCGTCGGATTGACGGCCGGGGCGCCGCCGTGCACTTACAGTGGTATCAGAGCCTCGCCATTAACTTAGTCTAGCTTTCCTTAATGTGTTTTTCTGTTTCGATCGATCGAATGTTCCAAAACTGCATTTTAGTTCGCATCAGTTTCTGTTGAAAATTTTTGGTCTCGAAAAATTTTTCAGGTGATTTCAGAATGATGTACAGAGTACCCTAAGACCACTGGAAAATTTTGGTTGCCTGAACCCTCCGTACGACCGCGGAACCGCGGCCATAGCCCCTTGTTGGCCGCGGTTCCGCCGCAGGTAATTGGGTTCAGCTCACCAACTTTTTCCAGAGGGCTTGTGGGCTTAAAATATGGGTTTTGGAATATTAATTTTGGGCCCAGAATTTCTTGATCTGCTACAGTAATGCTTGGGGTCCACTTGTTAAAATTTGATTGATCGGATATTTTAAACACATTATTTCACAGTATTTACATTATATCTGCGACCGTGAATGTCACTCGATCGGTAAATCCGGTCTAACTGCTATAGCCCGGTTAGACGGATTTGCGAACGTGACTTTCACGTTGATGTTCTGTTTTTGCTGTGATGTTGCGGATCGGTCGTGGGGGATAGCCTGGATGCAATGCTAGTACAGTTGTGGTTGTATTATGTACATTTGATATTGCGGGGCGAGCGTCCGACATGTGGACTGCCGTCACTGCCTGTTTGTATTATTATTTTGGGGCACGACCTGGTTGCGGTCGATGTACCCGTTGTATGTATATTTTACTTTCTGTACTAGGATTGCCCCGCGGAGGCGTGCACGGATAGCCGGGTTCTAGAGGGCAACAAGCCCGCATCTCATGGCATTGAGACGGAGGGGGCTTCACTCTAGAATTGGCGGGCTATTCGCTGCACTCGTAGGGGGTACAGGTTGACCAAGGAGGGGTGCCCAAGTTACCGGATTCCGTGAAGTGCTGGGTGGTCCATTCACGGCGCTGAAGGGGGCTGCCTCGCTTCAGGTTTTGGCGGGTAACTTGCCGCGCCCGTAGGGGTCTAGGATCTCATTGCACAGGCTATCCACACGACCAGGGGAACGTCGGGTTTTAGTAGTGGCTCTGTGAAACCCGGGGATCCCAGATATCTGTATTGTTTCTGTGATACTGTTCATTCTCTGTGATGTTGCATTTTTTATCACGCCTTGAGCGAATATAATATATTGGTATATATATTAGTAGATGTTGTATATGTTTTACATCCGCGCTAGTCCAGTCCCCGCTCTGTCGTTAGTTAGCTAACCTAACGGGTAATGACGGGACCCTGTGGCGAATGCGGATGGCATATACGTACGTCATATTATTTTCGTTCTTTGTGGTGTGATCAATTGATAGGACTGCATTGATTCGGATCAATACAAGTTAAAAACAAACCTTATCTGATGTTGTTGGAACACTTTTTCAAAAAGCTGTTATTGCAAGGACGTTCACTTTTGTTTAGCATCGTGGTATTCAGTTGGAATATCCTGCTCCTCAGTCGACGAGGCAAGGGCCGAGATCCCTTCACCGGGAGTGACCCCTTGGACAGAAGTTTGCGTCAGGGCACTAACTTCACTATAGCCGATTACTTTTGCTTTGCATCGTGGTATTCATTTGGAATATCCTGCACCCCATTCTACGGGGAAAGAGCCGAGATCCCTTCACCGGGAGTGACCTCTTTAGCAACGGTTTTCGTCACTATATTTTTAAAAGCTATCTGTTCCTTCGACGATATCGAGTTCATTACGTTAAAGGTTTTCGCCAGAAACCATTCGTAGCCCTCCGTCATTTCAGTTAAATATTCGGTAGTATTCAAGCTATGTATTTTGACCTCACGCCAAGGCATAGTGTTTGGTAGCTGCCGGGTATTTATCTGTTGCATAGATAGATGCGTTGGTTTGGGACAGTCGTACTACTATTTTGGCCTACGTCAAGGATATGTACGGATGGGTTCAAATTAACCTGGATAATGACGGGTAGAACTTGACATGTGACTTATGATATTTTGACCTCACGCCAAGGTCATAAAAGCATGGGGCAGAAATCACATCGGGGGTTTTCAAACGAACTGAAACTTGCCAGATATGCGCATACCTTCTGGAGTGTGACACCGTGAGCGGATTCTGTCACGTTGTCATGCGATGATAGTTGGATCCCGATTCCCACTGATGAGTTGGTATACTCCTCGGGTGATCCCGACTAATTCTTCTTTTAGGTTTGGAGGAGAATTTGAGGTACAGTGGGAGGTTTCCAGATTAGATAAATTGGTAACCATTCTGATCTAGGTTAGAGTGCACGCTGAGTGTTTCTTTTCTCTCTCTCTGGCAGCGACCATTTGACCCGACCCTAAGACTATGACTCAGTGACCAAGTTGACCGAACCTTCTTAACACTGGCTTTTGGATTGTCAGAGTTGCAGACCTCATTGCCACTCCTACTTTTACCCTTTTCTCCAGGACACCCCGTATTACTACGAACGTCCACTTCCATTGGACAAAACCATCGTATGGTTAGATACGAACTCGAAGGGATTTATTCGAGGATGGTTTCCGGTTCTGGAGAAAACGGATAGGATTATTCAGTTGTCTTTTCCTTTTACCTTCTCTCAGGTTGCGAGTACTCCTTGGTTTAGGAGATAGTACACCTATTACGCAAATTGGATAGTCTTCTTCCAAACCTTAGGCTGGTGCCGACCGGTAGGGAATGAAGAAAACCAATTAGCCTAACGATGGTGTACAGAAGGTATTAAGTTAAGACAAAGCAAGGGATTAGTAAGAGGGCAAAGTAAATTGCGACTACTATTCACGACCAAACCAAGTATTCCTTCGCCAATCCTAAAATCACCTTTGTATTTCTCCAGGACACTCCGTATCACTACGAAGATCCACAGTTTATTGGATACTCCATCGTATGGTTATATACGAACTCGAAAGGAACTTGTTCCAGTTCGGGGATGGATTCTGGTCCAGGAGAAATAGGAATAAGGTTTATTCGGTTGTCTTTTATCTTCACCCTCTCTCATTGCGAGTGTTCCTAGGATTGGGACAGTACACCCATTATGCTTATTGGATAGTCTTCTTCCAAACCATAGGCTGGTGCCGAACGGTAGGGAAGGAAGAAAACCATTTGGCCTAAAGGGGTGTGCAGAAGGTAAAGACTAAAGACATATGAAGGGATTTGGAGAGGTGGCAAAGAATTATACGGTTACAGTCGTGAATCTGGAAGAGGCATTACTAAGAATACCAGGATACCCCATCGAAACATTTCAATGTTTCAGTTTCGCTGTGTACTGTTAAAGGAAAACTGATTTCCCGATTAGATACTTACTCCAGGGTATGTATTTACCAGGTATGATTCTCACATCTGTATGATTTTACAGATGATGAGTGGGAGTAGGTTATTGGGAATTGGGTGATCATCCTCATTATATCGGGATTCGTTGTAATCGGTGATATTTGAGAAAATCACCTGGGCTGTTTGCCGGTCGGCAAATATTTGGTTTTGAATATCCGCTGTTATGCACCAATTTCAAATTGATATATCTGTACGTCTATTTTCATAGAGTGAGATATACCTTTCTGAAATTATGTCTACGACATTTACCTATATCAGTGGATGGTTAGGTAAGGAGCATTAAGCAGCGGTGTAATTCTTCTTGACCATAAGTACAGTTTTCAACCTACGACACACAGTGAATGAGTTATCAGACTCAAGGGACTTATACAGAGTATTGTATGTTGTCCAGGGTCCATCAGGACAGAGGGGTTGGTCCTCGTACTATATTCGGTTTACTTATGACTTCTCTACTTTTTAGACAGGTGTTTCGTGGAGACACAGGGTCCGAATTTTGAGAAGTTATAGGTATTTGAATAGAGTAGAGAACCAGGTGTAGCAAGTATCGGGATTCTTCAAAGAGATCGAAGATGTAGATACTTGTGTATGGTATTAAGTTGATAGTAATGACTAAGAGAGCTTGCTTCTTTTTCAGGTTACTCATAATTGGAAGCATTCCTAAGTTGAGTAACGCTGATCGGCCTCCTTCCATTTAGTTGACATGCACTGGAGACAGTTGCATGATTTGAATCTGGTTCAATTAAATCAGTGCCTCTGGTCCTATATGGGATATAGAACAGTTCATATCTTAACGATGTTAAGGTACGGGGAGTTGTCCGGCTTATGCTTAAAACCAGACACTGGACAACTCAAGGCACGTTTCTGTAATGGCTGTTTGTGGGTTGACCCAGGCTATGACGCGGGTTGATTTTCTACCATCTGGATGAACAATAGCAATATTGTTCTAGACTCGCCACAGTTTTAATAAAAATGGATTTTTTCAGAAAACAGTAGTGGGAGTATGGTAGAACTGGAAGTGATTCCAGAACCACAAACGATTACTGAAGATTTGATAAGGAACCTAAAGATTCAATCTGGATTGACATTCCATTGGCCACTCCACAGATAAGGTGGGTAACTTCAGGCACCCGAGAGGTACTACGGTAGCCTCAAGGACGGTGACAGGGAAGTTCTTGTTTACCCACAATTACCATTGCTGTTGTTCCAGGCTGCGAGACCCGGCGGGAGGATGAGTATAGCGTCGTTCTAAACTAGTTTTAGAAGTGTACGTGTATATGACTCTGCCAGAGGGTTGTCGTAGTCAGTGGGAGCAGCGGAAGCATTGGTGGACAGGTAGCTTATGTCCATTTATAGACTGAAGCACCTGTAGCGGAGATAGATCATCTATTTCTGACGTGACAGTCATAGGTTTGACTTCATCAGAATAGGGGATGGATCTGTTGAGAAGGTAGTAGGGTGTGATATCCTGGTATTTGGATGACATACACAGAGTAGGAAAAGAAACTCCTATACTACAATCGGTTATACTTTGGTCGTCACACAGTGGTTTCTCCACAAAGGAAATGGATTTTATATCAGACATACTGGTTACTAGATCTATGGTTTTAGATCTAGATTTGGGTGGTTTCCCAATCTGGGTACTTAGACAGCATTCAAAGAGTATTTAGAATGGACGACTCCTGGCACGGTAATGTACCTGCAGGTGATGGAGTCACCCTCTCTAAAGGGGTCTTATAGACTAAACTAAATAGGGATGTGCATGATTGGCAGATCACTTGCTTCGGCAATTGAGTCAATCATGAGATGTCAAGTACCACACCAGATGTTGTTCTTGCAGTAGATGCAATAAGCTGACATTAATCCAATCCTGGAGAAACAGTTGGAAGCAGTTTTAGAACATAAGTGGATGTTCTAGGGATATGATAACGACAGCCTCATTCGGGAAACAGTTATCATTCCAGGCTTCCAAGGTGACATGGACGACAAGGAGGTTGTCAGAGCTATAGTTTTTCCTTCCGACGAGGGGCAGTATTTTGGACAGGTGGTCCAAGGCAATACTGCAGGGTGACATGGCGCAGGATACTGATTAAGTTCAGTTGACGATACAGTCTAAGAAGTTTGGATTTGGAGTTCATTTATGAGCTATGTCCCATCAGACATCCAGACACATTCTAAGACATGTATTGCTCATTTCGGGAGATGGGTTTTCTCCGCGAACTTGAGATATAGAGAGACATGGAAAGAGACAACAAAGCGGATCCACTCACTGAGGCTATTCCTCGAACGCAATAGTTTCGCAAACGAGCTTTGTGAGACTGACTAGTAGAGGAGTTGGGTGTTCGGTATCACACGGGCTGTGAGTATGCGACATCGCAATAATTAGCCTTGAGTGCAAGTGGGAGATTGTTGGAGATAGTGCCCTCAGAGTCAATTATTAGGTCACAGGTACGTGATTGTAATGATTGATGGAGGACCTATCCCGGTAGGACAGTCTTACTCGAGATGATAGTATGCTATCTGGTTTACCTTTATCATCGTGTACTGTTTTAAGTGACCTGACACATCGCTATTACACGTTGATAGAGCCCCTAGGATTCTTGCTTGACCACCAGCAGTATGAGGGCGATCATATAAGTGGGAGCTGGGGGTCTATAAGCATATCCTTAAAAGGTCTCTAGTCGTGAGAGTTTCGAGACAGGGCATCGATTCTCCATAGTAGACTAGTGTATACAGTCGAGACCCCGACGAGGGGCGGTGGCCGGTCTCACAAGCCACTGGTGTCAGTTGGATCACCTAAGATGTATACAGGTGCTCATTGGGTTATGAGTACACCGGACAGGACTCGCCGGGAACATGCTAGTTGGTCATATACCAGACGTCAGATGGCAGTTCCCTGGTGACATGTGTGCAGGTTAGTTCATCGACCTGGGGATCGTCATTTGTCTCGTGTGAGTTCCCGCTGTACTTTGATTACTACCCTACCACGGCTCAAAGGAGTCGTGCAAACAGGTTTTAGTTGGATACAGTCCCGAGCCACATGGAGGCAGTGAGCGTATCTTCAGGGGTTCGTCTCTCCCGGTATTGGGGGTGAGGTCATGCTGTGTCTAGGAGAGCCATTACACGAAGCCCTCGGCCGAGGCAAGGAGATTTACTGGTAGGTATTCCAGTAGTATCTCAGGGTGTTCTGGGCTACACTCCGACACGACTTGTACCGCTTTTGGGGGTCTGACTTTTACCAACCCCCTAGGCCCGCCATGCGATGCTCATAGACGAACGGACCGGACTGTACGGATATTGTCACTGACAGGCTCAGTAGGGTGTCAGGCTGAGTTCGCTCACAGACTTCCCTTTTAGTCAGTACCTGGTAGCCCGTTACGTATTGTCTTATACCTCTGACGTGCTGGTGGTTAAATCCACAACCAAGGTGTTGACGACTCTTTAGAGTCCCCCACATTCAGTTACTCAGCTTTCGGGCGAAAGGTTGTAGAGGCCGTATGAAGATATGGCAAGGTCCGTTCAGATACGTGCGGTATTGCACGGATCAGGATCGGACAGTTTGTACTATAGGCCGTATGGATATATGGCAGAATTCGATCAGATAAATGCGGTATTGCACGCATCAGGATCGAACGGATATTACTGGCCGGCTTTGGTTTAAGCCGGATCCTAGTATAGTACAGTGTAGACTTTGTCTCACTGCATTTGTATTTCGGTCGAAATACAGATGCGGGTGTGTATGCACAGTATCGGGGTTTTCCTGTAATTTATTACGGGACCAGTTTTCTGGAGTTGCCAGTTTGCTTTCCGTTTCGGCCAGTTTCCATTGTTCCGTTCATTGGCCGAAGATTGATGGAGGAGGGCTTATTTGCATTGTTGCAAATAAGTGGTTGTGGAGGGGGTCTTTGCATTTTTGTTGCATCATGATTATAGCACCATCCATTGACCTTGATTTCTTGACTTCTTCATGATGGCTTGACTTTTTGAAGTCATCATGCTTGATGATGGGTTATGATATGGTTGTGGAGTGTTGGTTTTAGTTGGTCATCATGTTTTTGCATGATAGTTTTTCTCCCTCTCTCTCTTGCATGATGAGGTTGATTTTTATCTTTTGATACACTATCTTCACTCTCATTCTCTCCTCCGCTTCTAGTTATGGCCGGCCAAGCTTGGAGGCGGGGTTGCCCATTTTTGTAGTGGGAATTTTTGCTCTCTTGATGTTAGAAAAATCCCCAAGTTCCTCCATATTGTTCTTGTATCATCCCTCCACCTAAAATGGCATCTCCATGAACCCCAAAGTGAGACTTGAGGACTACATATTCTACAGCGAACCTTGGGCACGTCGAGTAGCCGGCTTCGTGCCCGAGTTGCCTCGGCATTGAGGTGGGAGCCCGTAAAAGAAGTAGGCGATGTGGTGCCCTTCCAGCAAGGTGGTGACGACGGGACATTCCGCAGGAGATCGGGACGATGATGAGAAGACCGGAGGACTTGGATCGTCGGTATATCTCTATTCCCATTCTTGTAGATAGCTAGGACTAATTAATGGTTCGATCCGGGTATTAGTGCGCGGCGGTTTGCCAGTTCAAGAAAAATTAAAGTTTATCACCGCTTCCGCATTTGGCCGTCGGATTGACGGCCGGGGCGCCGCCGTGCACTTACACATCCATGATGCAGTCTTCTCCGTAACCATCAATGAGGAAACCGTAGTACCTCTACGGTGGGCGAGAAGTCCTACCATACCTTCGGAGTGGCCGAGGTTCCTCCGTTTCTATTGCAACAGCCAGTTCGACCAAATCGTCATTTGTAGTTTGTGTCTCGAGAACCTCTTCTAGATCCACCACCTTGCCATCATCTTTATCTGTGAAAAACTCTTTTTCCAAGAATGTGGCATACTGAAAAACAAACACCTTTTGTTCCTCTTTGTGGTAGAATAGATATCCATAAGAATTCTTTAGATACCCCACAAAATTACACATGACCGACCGTGTCTCGAGTTTGTCCGGATTCTTCTTTTTTAACATAGGCCGGGCTACCCCAAATCTTAATTCTCTTAAGAGATGGTCTCTTTCCATGCCATATCTCATATGGCGTGGTAGACACGGCTTTGGTTGGAACCCTATTCAGTAGAAATGCTGCTGTCTCCAACGCATGCCCTCAAAAAGAGACGGGTAACTCAGCATCACTCATCATGGATAGGACCATATCTAATAGGGTCCTATTCCGTCGTTCAGACACACCGTTGTGCTGTGGTGTGTAAGGAGGAGTGAGCTGAGAGAGAATCCTATTCTCTTATAGGAAGTTTGCAAATTCTGTACTAAAGTATTCCCCACCTCGATCTGATCGAAGCATCTTAATACTCAAGACGGTTTGTTTTTCTACTTCTTGTTTATATTCAATGAATTTCTCGAAAGGTTTGGACTTGTGCTTTAATAAAAATACATGACCGAATCTTGAGAAATCGTCAGTGAACGTAATGAAGTGTGAAAAACCGCCTCTAGCCTGTGTAGACATTGGACCACATACATCACTATGTATGAGTCCTAGGAGCTCGGTAGTGTAAGTGCACGGCGGCACCCCGGTCGTCAATCCGACGCCGGAATGCGGAAGCGGTGATTTACTTTAACTTTTCAAACCGGCACCACCGCGCACTATAATCCCGGATCATTCCATTAATCTAGTCCTAGCAATCTAGAGAGCGGGTAGAGAAGCTATACCATGCGATCCGTGTCCTCCGGTCTTCTCGTCATCGTCCCGATCTCCCGCGGAGTGTCCGGTCTCCACCTCCTTGCCGGAAGGGCACCACGTCGCCGGGTTCTTTTACGGGCTCCCACCTCTGAACCGAGGCAACTCGGGCACAAAGTTGGCTAGGCGACGAGCCCAAGATTTGCTGTAGATACGTGTAGTGCTCTATGTCTCATTTGGGGTTACTTGAAGTTGCCTTTGGTGGAGGTTATGAACTTGTGGTATTTTGTGATGAACTTAAGAGTATTTTGAAACCAAAATGAGAGCTCAAAATCACCCCTAAAAATTTCAGCCCCCCCTTTTCTTTTTGGCCGGCCATGCAAAGAAGAATGGGAGTGAGTGGAAAAGCCAAAAGGGAGAGGGGCTATCATACTAGCATGAATAAAGAGTGATGATTAAAAACAATATGATCACAAGCAAAACCAACACTCCAAACCCATCATCATCACACACAAAAATCAAGTCATGATGAAGTCAAGAAAGTCAAGGTCATGGTGCAACCATCATGACACTACAATGTGCAAAGACAACCCTCCAAAATGCTTATTTGCACAAATGCAAATAAGCCCTCCTCCACCAATTTTCGGCCAATGAAAGATACAAAGAAATATGGCCGAAACGGAAAGCAAACTGGCAACTCCAAAAACTGATCCCGTAATAAATTAAAGGAAAACCCCGCTACTGTATATACATACCCGCATTTGTATTCCGACCGAAATACAAATGCAAAGAGACAAAATCTACACTGTATTATACTAGGATACGGCTTAAACCAAAGCCCGCTTGTATTAACTGTCCGATCCTGATCCGTGTAATACCGCACGTGTCTGATCGAACCCTGCCATATCTCCATACGGCCTCTACAGCGTTTCGCCCGAAAACTTGAGCAACTGAATGTGGGGGACTCTAAAGACTCGTCAATACTATGGTTGTGGATTTAACCACTAGCAAGTTAGAGGTATTAGCCATACGTGACGGGCTACCAGCTATTGACCAAAAAGGACGTCGATGAGCGAACTCATCTTGACACCCTACTGTGCCTGTCGGTGAAAATATCCGTACAGTCCGGTCCGTTCGTCTATGAGCATCGCATGGCGGGCCTAGGGGGTTGGTAAAAGTCAGACCCCCAAAAGTGGTACAAGTCGTGTTGGAGTGTAGCCCAGAACACCCTGAGATACTACTGGAATACCTACCAGTAAATCTCCTGCCTTGGCCAAAGACTTTTCATGTACTGGCTCTCCTAGACACAGCGCGACCTCACCCCCAATACCGGGAAAGACGAACCCCTGCAGATCCGCTCACTGCCTCCATGTGGCTCGGGACTGTACCCAACTAAAACCTGTTTGCACGTCTCCTTTTAGCGTGGTAGGGTAGTAATCAAAGCACAGTGGGAACTCACACGAGACAAATGACGATCTCAGGTCGATGAACTAACCTGTACACATGTCACCAGGGAACTGCTATCTAACATCAGGTATAATACCAACTAGCAGGTTCCCGGCGAGTCCTGTCCGGTGTACTCATAACCCAATGAGCACCTGTATACATCTTAGGTGAACCAACTGACACCAGTGGCTTGTGAGACCGGCCACCGCCCCTCGTCGGGGTCTCGACTGTATACACTAGTCTACTCTGGAGTATCGATGCCCTGTCTCGAAACTTCAACGACTAGGGACCTTTTAAGGATGTGCTTATAGACCCCAGCTCCCACGTATATGATCGCCCTCATACTGCTGGTAGTCAAGCAAGAATCGTAGGGCCTCTATCAACGTGCAATAGTGACCTGTAAGGTCACCTAAAGTAGTACACGATGATAAAGATAAAGCAGATAGCATACTATCATCTTGAGTAAGACCGTCCTACTGGGACAGGTCCTCTCTCAATCATTGCAATCACATGCCTGTGATCCAATAATTGACTCTGAAGGCACTATCTCCAACAATCTCCCACTTGCACTCAAGGCTAATTATTGCGATGTCGCATACTCATAGCTCGTGTGATACCGAACACCCAACTCCTCTACTAGTCAGTCTCACAATGCTCGTTTGTGAAACTATTGCGTTCGAGGAATAGCCTTAGTGAGTGGATCCGCATTGATGTTTTCTTTCTATGTCTCTCTATATCTCAAGTTCGCGGAGAAAGCCATCTCCCGAAATGAGCAATACCTGTCTTAGAATGTGTCTGGATGTCTGATGGGACCTAGCTCATAAATGAACTCCAAATCCAAACTTCTTAGACTGTATCGTCAACTGAGCTTAATCAGTATCCTGCGCCATGCCACCCTCAGTATTACCTTGGACTACCTGTCCAAAATACTGCCCCTCGTCAGAAGGAAAACTATAACTCTGATAACCTCCCTGTCGTCCAAGTCACCTTGGAAGCCTGGAATGATAATTGTCTCCCGAATGAGGATGTCGTTATCATATCCCTAGAACATCCACTTACGTTCTAAAACTGCTTCCGACTGTTTCTCCAGGATTGGATTAATATCAACTTATTGCATCTACTGCAAGAAAAACATCTGGTGTGGTACTTGACATCTCATGATTGATTCAATTGCCTATGCAAGTGATCTGCCAATCATGCACATCCCTCTCCCTTTAGTCTGTAAGACACCTTTAGAGAGGGTGACTCCATCACCTGCAGGTACACTACCGTGCCAGGAGTCGTCCATTCTAAATACTCTTAGAATGCTGTCTAAGTACCCTTAATTGGGAAACCACCCAATTCTAGATCTTAAACCATAGATCTAGTAACCAGTATGTCTGATATAATGTCCAAGTCCCATGTGGAGAAACCACTATGAGACGACCAAAGTATAACCGATCGTAGTATAGGAATATCACTTCCTACTCTGTGTTGTCATCCAAATACCAGGACATCACACCCTACTACCTTCTTAACAGATCCATCCCCTATTCTGATGAAGTCAAACCTATGACTGTCAAGTCAGAAATAGATGATCTATCTCCGCTACATCTGCTTTAGTCTATAAATAGACATAAGCCACCTGTCCACCATGCTTCCGCTGCTCCCATTGACTACGACAACCCTCTGGCAGAGTCATATATACGTACACTTCTAAAGCTAGTTTAGAACGACGCTATACTCATCCTCCTGCCGGGTCTCACAGTCTGGAACAACAGCAATGGCAAGTCTGGGTAAACAAGAACTTCCTGTCACCGTCCTTGAGGCTACCGAAGTACCTCTCGGGTGCCTGAGGTTACCCACCGTATCTGCGGAGTGGCAAATGGAATGTCAAACCAGATTTAATCTTTAGGTTCTTATCAAATCTTCAGTAATCGTTTGCGGTTCTGGAATCACTTCCAGTTCTACCATACTCCCACTACTGTTTTCTGAAAAAATCCATTTTTATTAAAACTATGGCGAGTCAAGAACAATATCACTATTGATCTTCCAGATGGTAGAAAATCAACCCTCGTCATAGCCCGGGTCAACCGACAAACAGCCATTACGGAAACGTGCCTTGAGTCATCCAGAGTCTGGTTTTAAGCATAGGCCGGACAACTCCCCGTACCTTAATATCGTTAAGATATGAACTGTTCTATATCCAATATAGAAACAGAGGCACTGATTTAATTGAACCAGATTCAAATCATGCAGCTGTCTCCAGTGCATGTCAACTAAATGGAAGGAGGCCGATCAGCGTTACTCAACTTAGGAATGCTTCCAATTATGAGTAATCTGAAAGAGAAGCAAGTTCTCTTAATCATCACTATCAACTGAATACCCTACACAAGTATCTACATTTTCGATCACCTTGAAGAATCCCGATACTTGCAACACCTGGTTCTCTACTTTATTCAAATACCTATAACTTCTCAAAATTCGGACCCTGTGTTTCCACGAAACACCTGTCTAAAAACTAGAGAAGTCATAAGTAAACTGAATATAATACGAGGACCATCCCTTCTGTCCTGATGGACACTGGACAATATACAATACCCTGTATAAGTCCGCTGAGTCTAATAACTCATTCTCTGTGTGTCGTAGATTGAAAAATGTACTTATAGTAAAGAAGAATTACACCGCTGTTCAATGCTCCTTACCTAACCATCCACTGGTATAGGTAAATGTCATAGACATAATTTCAAAAAGGTATATCTCACTCTATGAAAATAGACGTACAGATATATCAATTTGAAATTGGTGCATAACAACGGATATTCAAAACCAGATATTTGCCGTCCGGCAAACAACCCAGGTGACTTCCTCAAATATCACCAATTACAACGAATCCCGATATAATGAGGATGATCACCTAATCCCCAATAACTTACTCCTACTCATCATCTGTAAAACCATACATATGTGAGAATCTTACCTGCTAAATACATACCCTGGAGTAAGGACTAATTGGGAAATCAGTTTCCTTTTAACAGTACATAGTGAAACTGAAACATTGAAATGTTTCGATGGGGTATCCCGGTATTCCTAGTAATGCCTCTTCCATTATCCAGATTCACAACTGTAACCGTGTAATTCTTTGCCACCTTTCTAAATCCCTTTATATGTCTTTAGTCATTACCTTCTGCACACCCCTTTAGGCCAAATGGTTTTCTTCCTTCCCTACCGTTCGACACCAGCCTATAGTTTGGAAGAAGACTATCCAAAAAGCATAATGGGTGTACTGTCCTAATACTAGGAACACTCGCAATGCGAGAGAAGGTGAAGATAAAAGACAACCGAATAAACCTTATTCCTATTTCTCCTGAACAAGAATCCATCCCCGAACTGGAACAAGTTCTTTTCGAGTTCATATATAACCATACGATGGAGTATCCAATAAACTGTGGATCTTCGTAGTGATACGGAGTGTCCTGGAGAAATAAAAGGTGAAGTGGGAGTGGTAATGAAATACCTGGTTTGGTCGTGAATATCAGTCGCAATTTACTTTGCCCTCCTTCTAATCCCTTTTTTTGTCTTTACATAATACCTTCTGTACACCATGTCTAGGCTAATTGGTTTTCTTCATTCCCTACCATTCGGCACCTGCCTATGGTTTGGAAGAAGACTATCCAATTTGCGTAACAGGTGTACTATCTCCTAAACCAAGGAGTACTCGAAACTTGAAAGAAGGTAAAAAGGAAATGACAACTGAATAGTCCTATTCGTTTTCTCCAGAACCGGAAACCATCCTCGAATAAATTCCATCGAGTTCGTATCTAACCATACGATGGTTTTGTCCAATGGAAGTGGACGTTCGTAGTAATACGGGGTGTCCTGGATAAAAGGGTAAAAGTAGGAGTGGCAATGAGGTCTACAACTCTGACAATCCAAAAGCCAGTGTTAAGAAGGTTCGGATAATTTTGGTTTCTGAGTCATAGTCTAGGGTCGGGTCAATGGTCGCTGCCAAAGAGAGAGAGAAAAGAAACACTCAGCATGCACTCTAACCTAGATCAGAATGGTTACCAATTTATCTAATCTGGAAACCTCCCACTGTACCGTCAAATTCTCCTCCAAACCTAAAAGAAGAATTAGTCGGGATGTCCCGAGGAGTAAACCAACTCATCAGTTGGAATCGGGATCCAACTATCACCGCATGATAACGTGACGGAATCCGCTCACGCTATCATACTCCAGAAGGTATGCGCATATCTGGCAAGTTTCAGTTTCTTTTGAAACTCCCGATGTGATTTTTGCCCCATGCTCTTATGACATTTACTTTGGCCAACAAATCATAAGTCACATGTCAAGTTCTACCCGTCATTCTCCAGGTTAATTTGAGACCACCCTCACAAGCCCTTGACTTTGGCCAACAAGGCTATACGACTGCCCCAAACCAACGCATCTATCTATGCTGCACATGAATACCCAATAGCTACCAATCATTATGCCTTGACTTTGGCTAACAAACATAGCTTGAATACTGATTGACTATCCATGTGAAACGACGGAGGGCTACGAATGGTTTCTGGCGAAAACCTTTAACGTAATGAACTTGATATCGTTGAAGGAAAGGATAGCTTTTAAAAATATAGTGACGAAAACCTTTGCTAAAGAGGTCACTCCCGGTGAAGGGATCTCGACTCTTTCCCCGTAGAATGAGGTGCATGATATTCCAACTGAATACCACGATGCAAAGCAAAAGTAATCGGTTATAGTGAAGTTATTGCCCTGATGCAAACTTTTGTCCAAGGGGTCACTCCCGGTGAAGGGATCTCGGCCCTTGCCTCGTCGACTGAGGAGCAGGATATTCCAACTGAATACCACGATGCAAAACAAAAGAGAACGCCCTTGCAATAACAGCTTTTTGAAAAGTGTTCCAACAACATCAGATTAGTTTTGTTTTTAACTTGCATTGATCCGAATCAACGCAGTCCCATCAATTGATCACAAAAATAAAGAACGAAAATAATGGCGTACGTATATGCCATCCGCATTCGCCACTGGGTCCCGTCATTACCCGTTAGGTTAGCTAACTAACGACAGAGCGGGGACTGGACTAGCGCGGATGCAAAACATATACAACATCTACTAATATTTATATATCAATATATAATATTTCGCTCAAGGCGTGATAAAATGCAACATCACGGAAATGTACAGCATCACAGAACAATACAGATATCTGGGATCCCCGGGTTTCACAGAGCCGCTGAAACCCGACGTTCCCCTGGTCGTGTGGATAGCCTGTGCAATGAAAATCCTAGACCCCTACGGGCGCGGCAAGTTACCCGCCAAAACCTGAAGCGAAGCAGCCCCCTTCAGCAACGTGAATGGACCACCCAGCACTTCACGGAATCCAGTAACTTGGGCACCCCTCCTGGGTCAACATGTACCCCCTACGAGTGCGGCGAATAGCCCGCCAATTCTAGAGTAAAGCCCCCTTCGTTTCAATGCCATGAGATGCGGTGTCACGCCCCGAATGTACAGAACATGACCGGCACTTAAACTACGAACGTCTCGAGGCGTACGTAATCTAAGTGAGCCGAAAACCCAGAAATCCAAACCAAGAAAAGTAGTAGAGTGAAGGAAAACCAATTTAAAACAAGTAGTTTTAATAGCATAAGCCGAATTATGCGGTTTTAAGAAAACATCAAATATTTCCCGAAAATTTCGGCAGAGTCTCCTTTGTAAATATTGGCCCCCAAACGGGATACAACATGAATAGTATACGAAATCAATAAAAAGGCATTCCCAAGCGGGAGCTAGCTCTTCGTTAATCGACGGACACAACCACACAAGCAATATAATATACAACGCCAACGGCGAGGATCAAAATTCAAAAGGAAACTCAAAACCACGAGAAAACCACAGAAATATAACGCGCGACTCTAAGATCGAAAGAATAATATCACTGGTTTCTATCTCTGAAATAAATACATGTTTGGTTGATGGAACTCCTAGATACAACAGAATAATGATATACAAGAAATATAATGGGGGTACGATACAAGTAAACCCACCTACTAGCAAGTCACCCGGAAATGGGAAGCAGTGCCAGCAAAGCCGTAATGAAACCTGTACGGCAAACCTGCAAGAAACTGGGGCACAACGGGGGTGAGTTTCCAACTCGTGAATAGAAAAACATCTATGAAAAGAAATCGCATAAATAATGCATTCCTAGGTTAATGATCATAATATAACCTCAAATATATAACCAGCAACCCATAACAATGGTTAGGGCAAATATCTAACCCAAGTGTAATTCCATATGCCCGTGTCAGTGCCTCAGGTAGCAATGTATCATATGGATGATGTATGAATGCATGAAACAGAATGCATGTACTGAAGAAAACTGCTTTCATAAATCAGTGAAATTTCTGTATTTTAAAAGTGAGGTATCATAAATGAAATCAGCATAAAACAATGTCCAGCATCGACATAAAACAAGTGTCCAAATATCTCGATATCTCTGTATCACAATCTCTGTACCTCAATATCTCAAAAACTCAATATCTCAATCTCAATATTTAGGGCGCCGTCAATCCAGACCGGCCCCTACCATCTATCTCAAGACCACGACGGTATCCTCCGGATATCCGACGCGTCGGGTAAAATCAACAGTCGGTAGTGCTCTCCTGCAAGGCTCAACGTCAACAACACGACCTTTTTGTTAGTTATATGTATGCCCTAGAGGCCATTACTGTACATTAGATGTATATTGTAATGGATGCTGGGACATATATAGGTAGGACTTTCTTGCTCGACATGATAGTATGCAATCTGGTTGCTCTTTTTCTTAACATGTATACTTTCTGTCTCTCTGTTACATGTTGATAAAGCCCTTAGGATGTGTACTCGACTTCCAGGACTATGATGCAGACATACTAGTGGGGCCTGGATAGTCCATGAGTACATCCTTCAATGTTCCTAGTCGTGGGAATATCGAGATGGGGCATCGATATTCCAGAGTAGACTAGTGTATGTCTTCTCGACCCATGCGATGGGCGATGGATGATCCCATATCCATTGGTGTTTGACATCAGAGATGGTATACGGGTGCTCAGTGGAGACTGGGTACACTGAACGGACTCGCCGAGAACTCCCAGATGGCATCATACCTCACGTCAGATGGCAGTTCTCTGGTGACACTGGTACAGCTTAGTCTGTTGACCCGAGAACGTCATAGAGTCTTGTGTGTCTCCCACTGTGCTTTGATTTCCACCCTACCACGGCTCTACTGAGTCATGCAAACAGGTGGTTTTTGGGTACATTCCCGATTCACATGGAGGCAATGAGCGATAGGAGGGGATTCGTCTCTCCCGGTATTGGGGGTTGATGTTGCGCTATGCTCGACTGGCCATAACAGGAAATCCCTGGTCAGGGTTGCAGTGATCTACTGGTAAGTGTTATCAGTAGTCTCACACATGTTATGGACATTACGTCGACATGACTTATCGAGCTATTGGGGTCTGACGTTTACCACCCCTAGGAGAGATATGCGACATATCAGACTAACAGACCGGACTGTACGGTAAGTGTTACTGGTTGGATTCACAGGAGTGTGAGCGGGCTTGCTCGTCGATCTTCTGATCGCTCAATACCCGGGTGGCTGTTACGTTTAGCAGACCGCTTGCGGCTTGTGGGTGCTTGATATGATCATCATCTGCTGCCGGCGTATTGACGAGTCTTTAGAGTCCTACACAGAGGTTTCCTGGCTCAAGCGAAACGAAATAGGAGCGCATATGAGATATGTGCGGGACCGAGAATAATGCGTGTATGTGATACCGTATTTCATTCTCGCGATGAATGTGTCGAATGGTTATATGCGATATAACCTAGTTATCGAATCGAGGATTGATTCGATAAGCCGATACATTGGATACTAGCCGGTTATATGCGACATGACTGGATCATTGAATCAAGTGTTGATTTAATGATTTAATGCATAATTATATATTTGATATATTACTTTGCATTAACGAGTATTTGTTCACTTTAATGGATTTTCTCACTTGAAATGCACATTGTATATGTGATTTATTTTTGTGCACAAGATTGTATCATGTTTGATGATACATGCTAGCTTGGGTTTGTGCAAAGAATTAAACCATGGTTAGTTAGTGGTTAGGGTTTCATTTGATTTACTTATTCATTTATCTATTTATTTATTTATTTGTTATGGAAATGATAAAGAGAAAATGGTGGCTTTCTTTGTTTGATTGTTGAAGCTTCATGAAGCTTTGACTAAGTGACCATTTTGTCTTCATGCTTAACCCTAACCATCCAAACTAACCATAATTCTTTCTCTACACTTGACCATGGTTGAAATATGATAAGTATTCATTTTATTTTCTTTTTAAAAACAACTTATCATATTATCTTCTTCTTCTTCTCCTTCTTCAACATGAAGAAAGCTTGCCTCCATCAATGGCAACTAGTGAAAAAGAGTGAGAAATCCAATTCTAAAGTGAACCCACTTCCTATTTCTTCATCCTCTACCTCTTGCCAAGTAGTATAGGGTGTTTTCTGTTAGTTACATGTATGCCCTAGAGACCATTACTGTACATTGGATATATATTGTAATGGATGCTGGGACATATATAGGTAGGACTTTCTTGCTCGACATGACAGTACGCTATCTGGTTGCTCTTTATCTTAACATGTATATTTTCTATCTCTCTGATTACATGTTGATAAAGCCCTTAGGATGTGTACTCGACTTCCAGGACTATGATGCAGATCTTACTAGTGGGGCCTGGGTAGTCCATGAGTATATCCTTCAATGTTCCTAGTCGTGGGAATATCGAGACGGGGCATCGATATTCCAGAGTAGACTAGCGTATATCTTCTCGACCCATGCGATGGGCGATGGATGATCCTATATCCATTGGTGTTTAACATCAAAGATGGTATACTGGTGCTCAGTGGAGACTGGGTACACGGAACGTGTTAGTTATATGTATGCCCTAGAGGCCATTACTATACATTGGATGTATATTGTAGTGGATGCTGGGACATATATAGGTAGGACTTTCTTGCTCGACATGATAGTACGCTATCTGGTTGATCTTTATCTTAAGATGTATACTTTCTGTCTCTCTGTTACATGTTGATACAGCCCTTAGGATGTGTACTCGACTTCCAGGACTGTGATGCAGATCATACTAGTGGGGCCTGGATAGTCCATGAGTACATCCTTCAATGTTCCTAGTCGAGGGAATATCGAGACGGGGCATCGATATTCCAGAGTAGACTACCGTATATCTTCTCGACCCATGCGATGGGCAATGGATGATCCCATATCCATTGGTGTTTGACTTCGGAGATAGTATGCGGGTGCTCAGTAGAGACTGGGTACACTGAACGGACTCGCCGAGAACTCCCATATGGTATTATACCTCACGTCAGATGGCAGTTCTCTGGTGACACTGGTACAGCTTAGTCTGTTGACCCGAGATCGTCACAGAGTCTTGTGTGTCTCCCACTGTGCTTTGATTTTCACCCTACCACGGCTCTACTGAGTCATGCAAACAGGTGGTTTTTGGGTACAGTCCCGATTCACATGGAGGCAATGAGCGATAGGAGGGGATTCGTCTCTCCCGGTATTGGGGGTTGATGTTGCGCTATGCACGACTGGCCATAACAGGAAATCCGTGGACAGGGTTGCAGTGATATACTGGTAAGAGTTATCAGTAGTTTCACGAATGTTATGGACCCTACGTCGGCATGACTTATCAAGCTATTGGGGTCTGACGTTTACCACCCCTAGGCGAGATATGCGACATATCAGACGAACATACCGGACTGTACGGTAAGTGTTACTGGTTGGATTCACAGGAGTGTGAGCGGGCTTGCTCGTCGATCTTCTGATCGCTCAATACCCGGGTGGCCGTTACGTTTAGCAGACCGCTTGCGGCTTGTGGGTGTTTGATATGATCATCATCTGCTGCCGGCGTATTGACGAGTCTTTAGAGTCCTACACAGAGGTTTCCTGGCTCAAGCGAAACGAAATAGGAGCGCATATGAGATATGTGCGGGACCGAGAATAATGCGTGTATGTGATACCGTATTCCATTCTCGCGATGAATGTATCGAATGGTTGTATGTGATATAACCTAGTTATCGAATCAAGGATTGATTCGATAAGCCGATACATTGGATACTAGCCGGTTATATGCGACATGACCGGATCATTGAATCAAGTGTTGATTTAATGATTTAAAGTATAATTATATATTTGATATATTACTTTGCATTAACTAGTATTGGTTCACTTTAAATGGATTTTCTCACTTGAAATGCACATTGTATATGTGATATATTTTTTTGTGCACATGATTGTATCATGTTTGATGATACATTCTAGCTTGGTTTTGTGTAAAGTATTAAACCATGGTTAGTTAGTGGTTAGGGTTTCATTTCATTCACTTATTCATTTATCTATTTATTTATTTTATTTATTTATTTCATTTGAAAAGATAAAGAGAAAAGAATGGTTGCTAGTTTTGTTTTTTCTTTGAAGCTTCTTGAAGCTTTGAACAAGTCCACCATTCTTGTCTCTTCTCTAACCCTAACCACTCATCTAACCTTAGTTAAATCTCTACACTAAACCATCGTTGAAGTCATGATAAGTATTCTTTTTTATTTTCTTTTTAAAAAAATGAACTTATCATATCTTCTTCTTCTTCTTCTTCATCTTCTTCTTCCATGAAGAAAAGCTTGCTACACCAATGGCAAGTGATGAAAACAAGTGAGAAATCCATTTCTAAAGTGAACCCACTTCCTATTTCTTCATCCTCTACCTCTTGCCAAGTAGTATAGGGTGTTTTCTTCACAAGTTTCATGACTTGGTGAAGTCGGAGTTTGATCTTGTGATGCCTCGACGTAGATCATCTTCGGCATCGAAGCCGACGATCAAGCCCGCCCATTTCTTCGATGAAGCCGATGCTAGAGTTCGGGATCCGACTTGGACAGCGGAGGAACATCGTCGCGGAGCTTAGTAAGTGGTGGACCGGATCTACAAAGGTTGTAGTCACTTTCCTA
Organism: Agapanthus africanus; assembly: GCA_030015575.1. Taxonomy (NCBI): domain Eukaryota; kingdom Viridiplantae; phylum Streptophyta; class Magnoliopsida; order Asparagales; family Amaryllidaceae; genus Agapanthus; species Agapanthus africanus. Next base: position 289,527,574 of record CM057349.1, read on the forward strand.
TAGCATTTAATTCGTTTACATGCTTGCATCGCCTATATATCTAGTTAACGATCCGTATTAGGGTTTGTAGACACTTGTAAAATTGGAATTAGCCATGTTTGATGCCTTGTGAGACTTCATTAGTGTGCCTAGGAACCCGACAGTTGTATCAGAGCCTAGCTAGAGCCTTAGGCGATGCGTAGACGGAATTAGAAATCCGATCGGACCGAAACCCTAACCCTAAACTTGCTCTCTGGACAATTTTGTAAAATGTGGATTTTTCTATATTAAAAATATGCAGAAAAATCAGCAGGGAATCCTAAGAATTACTGTGCAACACGTGTCCATGATTCCACAAGAGTGCGGCGGAACCGCGGCAGAATCAAGGCTTCTGCGGCGGTTCCGCGGCCGTATTGTCACAATGCCCAATACTTTTTGCACAGTAATTCCTATTTTCTGGTTCTGGTTTTCCTGGGAATTTTTAATATTTTTTCAAGAGTTGAATTTTCTGGGTTGTATTGGGGATTCGGTGTATCGATCGGATTGTCAAATTTTGTCTGTGTGTTTTTCCGGGTAATTTTTAGAATATGTTAAAAAGTTCGACCGGATATAAATACCCACTTTTTCCCCTGCCGGGAAATTTTCAGTTGTTGGATTTTTCCGTAGTTTAATGACGTTCTATGTAGTGCAAGTAACGCGATGGTCCCTCTAGAAAACAACAAACCTTAACTCGATTATGTGACCGTCTTGAACTGCCCTTTGAACCTTAGGGTTTGGGGTAGTACGGCGTGCCACATGTGAGGCGTTGGATTGACCCTTCTACGGCTGGACCGTTGGTACTGAGGCACAAACTGAATGTTTTTAGATTCATTTTATATGTTGAGCAGTATCGGGAAAACTTGGGTGTTCGATTGTTTGATCGGAAAGTTTAACATTTTCTATCTTATCCGGAATGTGATATAATAGTTGGAATTCACAATAAGTTATGAGATAACTGAATGAATGTTATAAATCTAGCGGTTTAGTCTCACTTGATCGGTTGCCACGGAATTTTGATGCGATCAAAAGTCCGTCGCAATCACGTAGCGTACGCGGATACTCGCCGGGTAAACATAATAGACAGCCTCACTCCATAGCCCCGACCAAGTGACTGTAGGAGAACCCCGTCGCCGAAAGCATCCGTTCGGGTGCTCGCGGCAGCGGTGTTCCGCCTTAGTGCACTTCGTCGATGGTATCGGGGGTGCGGCCGCCTACTAAAGTTTGCGACGAGCATTCGATCTGAATGTCGGGAATCCTGTTGAATTGCCCGACTTTATATTGAATAGTGTTTTCGATTTTGAGACTAAAATGCGGCGTTTATAATTGTTAGGCATATGATGTCTAAATATTTCATTTGATTAGGCATGCGATGTCTAAAGAGATTGCGGATTCCAACTGTTGTAGTTTTACACTTTCTTTTCTGTGACCGTAAGTGTAATATATGACATTGCCTGTTTCGTTGCTATATGTCAACGACAATTGGGATGTGCATATTTACTTACGTTGATGACATGTGATGTTATGTGTTGCTGGATATGTTATATTGGATCGTCGTGTTTGAATAGCCGGGGTTTTTTTATGTGAGATGAGTGTTTTTCATTTTCATTCATGTAAAAACTTGTATGTAATATTCTTTTATTGGGGCACTTCCAGGTTGCGGAAGATGTCACCGTTTGTATATTACTTACTTTTCCGCATTAGGATAGACCCAAGGAGGGGAGCACAAGTAGCCGGGTTCTAGGGTCCAGTGGGAGACCATCTCGAGGAGTCGAGTCCGGGTCTCCTAACCCTAGAATTGGTAGGGTTGCTTGCCGCTCTCGTAGGGGTCTAGGGGTGTGGGATTGGCTATTCATCACGACTGTGGAATCCGTGTTTTATACCGGCTCGTATTGAAAACACGGACGTCCTAGTATATCCAATATTTCATATGTATCTTCTGCTGTGATTTATCTGTGATCATGTGATGTTCTGTGACAGATATTGTATATAGTATATATGATATATTATATAGACGTTGCTTATGTTTTACACCCGCGCTAGCCCTGCCTCGCTCTGGCGTTAGTTACCTAACCTAACGGTGCAGACGGGACATCGAGGCGAATGCGGATGGCATAAGCGTACGTTATATTTATCTGTGATGTTTAGGTGGACTTAAATGATGGGATATTCATTAATGAGATTAATGAAAGAAAATAAACCTAAAAGATATTGTGGAATCGAATTTCAAAATAAAACATGTAGCTACAGTTCTTGCTTTGCATCGCGGTGTTCATTATAGAACATCCTGCACCTTATTCGATGAGGAAAGGACCGAGATCCCTTCACCGGGAGTGACTCCTTTAGCAATAACTGGAAGATGCTACAACCCTCGGTTTGTCTTTGATCGCTTCTATAGTTTCCGCTTTGCACAGTGATATATATGATATATCCCGCACCTCATTCGACGAGGAAAGGGCCGACGATCCCTTCACCGGGAGTGACCCCTTTAGCAAAACTAGAAAAGCCTCAAACACATTCCATTTAAAAACCATTTGATTCCGCAGCGAGATCAAGTTCAAAGCGTTAAAGGTTTTCACAAAAACCATTCGCAACCCTCGGTCATTTTAGGAAGTAGAATACTTAGTATTCGTGCTACGTTTATCGACCATAGCCGAGGCGTAGTGTGCGGTAGCTAAGTGATGTCTTCCTACACAGCATTTGATGCGATTAGTTAGGACAGTCATGTGGCTTTGTTGACCTTAGCCAAAGGTCATGTGGGTGGGTCTAATTAATCACGAAATGACGGGTAGAACTTGACTAGTACTTATGATTTGTTGACCTTAGCCAAGGTCATAGGTGCTAGGGGTAAAAACCATTATCGGGAGTTTCAAGTGTTGAAACTTGCAATGAGATTGCATACCTTCTATATGATAGTTGGATCCCGATACCCACTGCGAGTAATTGTTACTCCTGGGAGAGTTTTGCACTTTGCAATTAGCCGATCAAGTAGGTGTCTAGAAAGGTGTCAACGGGGTTACGCCTCTGGGAAAACGAGGTTTACTGTAATTAGGTCCGTGCGATAGCACGGGGAACCTCCCTCAAAGTACCGACACTGGCCTGGCTGAAAGATTAGCGAACTTGTAAAGTGTAATTAATCCCGGCTAGTCTTTCCTTTTAAGGTTTGAAGGAAGATTTGATAAAAACAGTGGGAGCCATCCTGATTAGATAAAATATATAACCAATCTAATCTTGCAAGAACGCACGCAGAATGTTTTCTTCTCTCTCTCTCTCCTGGTAGCGACCATATCACGCCTTAATCAAGATAATAATACGGATATTGACCGAACCCGCTTGTTATACTGAGCTGGGGAACGTTGGTCCCGCTCCAACTTATAATTGTTATAAGACAGAGCAGGAAATTGGGGATTACCAGAATTCCTATGCCGCCCAAACGAAGAAAGTGCATGAGATGCATCTCCTTCGGGTGTGTTCATTATAAAGAACTGTTTCTCAGTATCCTCTGAATCCTAGGTATTTGATACCGGGTCAGGATCCCAGATATGTAATCTGTTACATAGGGCTACAAAAGGGTAGAAAGACTGAGAACGGGTGATAAGTTTCATGAGACAGAAAACGGGGCAAGTGTTGCAACCAAGTCTGTTGGTCACTGTCACCATGTATTACCAATACATTGATTCTGAACAAATGCTATTAGATACCGAACTTGATATACAAAATCATATCAGTCTCTTTATGAGTAAAGAAATGATAAAATTTTGTATTGATGGATAATGTTTTGAACATTTCCTATATCAAAAGTTGATCGGTTCAGGCACGTTATCTAAAAGCATTGTTGTTCTAAATCAAACTACAGTTCCTAGTATACAGAACACACACAAGAGGAAGAGTTCAGAAATGAAAAAAAATCCTTCTTGAGGCATTGTAGACTAGGTCATATCAATGCGACCCGACTGGCTGAACTTACATTTAGATGTATATTTAATCAGTTTGAATTTACATCTTATGAAAACTTGTCGGTCATGTCACAAAGATTAGATGACCATAGCTCTGTTTATTGGAAACAGAGAAAGAGTTAGTAAACTCTTGGGACTGATACATTATGATGTATGTAAGGTCTCCTGTCTACACATGGCAGGACTGGTTCTTTATACTTCATTACGTTCTTTGATGATCTCTCAAGATTCTGACATATGTTCCTGTTGAAACACAAGTCCGAACCTTTTGAGATATTCACAGAATATAAGTTAGAAGTAGAGAACCAACAACCGGGTATAAGTATTATGTCCTATGATAAGATCAGGGAGGAGAATACTTGTGCATGGCATTCCTGGACTATTCTAAAAGAAAATGAGATTCTCTCTCCGTATTACTCCTCTGAATACACCACAGCACAACGGCGTATCAGAGCGGAGCAATCGCACAATATTAGATATGGTGTGCTCTATGATGAGTATTACTGAGTTACCTATTTCCTTTTGGGGTTATGCGCTTGAGAAGCTGCGTACCTATTGAATTAGGTTCGAATCAGATCACTGCCTACCATTCCATATGAGATATGGTATGGGAAGAGCCTATCTCTTAAGTAAGTTAAGATTTGGGATTGTCCGGCCTATGTCAAAAGCAAAATCCGGACAAGATCGAGGCAAGATCAGTTCTGTAGAACTGGAAAGGTTCCAGCTGTACAAAACTGCTAATGATTTGACAAAACCAAAGGATTCAATAGTTTTCGACGAACCTCAGCCTCTCCGCCGATCTGGTAGGGTTCCTAATCTGCCTGAGAGATACCTCGGTTTCTCGATGACAGTGGGAGTGAGGAATGCATCATGAGATGATGACCCAACTAGTTTCGAGCAGGCCATCGAGAGTAGGGACTCTGTAAGAATGGCTGGATGCTTAGCGATCTGAGATGGAATCCCTATACACCAACAAAGTATGGACTTTGGTTGCTATATCTGAAGGGTTAAATCCCCATCAGGAGCAAGTAAATCTTGAGAAGATTACTTGGTGTAGATGGAAAAGTTGAGACTTTCAAAGCTAGATTTGTTAAAGTTTTTAGTCATCAACCAGGTGTGGATAATGATGAAACCTTTTCTAGGGACTATGCTTAAGTCCATTTAGATCCTACTTGCCATTGCTACATACCATGACTACGATATCTGGTGGTTGGGTGCCATGACTACTTTTCTAAATATTGATTTAGAAGAGAACGTCTATAAGAACACAGCCAGAGGGCTTCGTAAACAGTGGGAGCAGCGGAAACGTGCGCAAGTTGCTTTAGATAATGAAGCAGGCATCGCGGAGTTGGAACGTCTGTTTTGATGTGATAGTCAAAGTGTTTGACTTGATCAAAATGGTAGATGAACCTTGTATATACAAAAGGGGCAGTAGGGAGTATGGTGGTGATCTTCGTATTGTACGTAGAAAACATACTCTAGATAGGAAAAGAGTTTCCTATACTACGATCAGTCAATCTCCTATTATCACATGGATTCTCCAAATAGGATAAAGATGATACCTTCTCGATCCTGGGGAGAATCGCTGGAAAAGTTCCAGAGTGATAAGGACGACTGAATGTCAGTCGCAGGAATTGTCTTTACCCTCAGTAAAGGGACGGTATGTTGGAAGAGTTCCAAGCTAGATACCGTGGCAAACTAGACGATAAAGGCTGGTAACATCGCTATTTAAAGATACTACCAAAGGGGTAGTTTGGGTGTATATTGGTTCATAAGATGAACGAGGTTCCTACCATTGTGTGACAATGGAAGTGAGGCTTTGGCCCTGGAACCCTGGTCCCATCAGTGACCCAGACATATTCTGAGGCAGCATCACCTGATCATGGAGATAGATGATCTCCGGGGTGATCGAGGTTAGGAGAGTAGACTAAGAGGACAACACGGCGGATCCACTCACGAAGGCTTTTTCCCAGAGAGAGACTTATATGGAATGGTTGAGTATGTGATACTGCAACCACTGCTACAGATGGCCCTAGTGCAAGTGGGAGATTGTTAGTTATATGTATGCCCTAGAGGCCATTACTGTACATTGGATGTATATTGTAGTGGATGTTGGGACATATATAGGTAGGACTTTCTTGCTCGACATGATAGTACGCTATCTGGTTGATCTTTATCTTAACATGTATACTTTCTGTCTCTCTGTTACATGTTGATAAAGCCCTTAGGATGTGTGCTCGACTTCCAGGCCTGTGATGCAGATCATACTAGTGGGGCTTGGATAGTCCATGAGTACATCCTTCAATGTTCCTAGTCGAGGGAATATCGAGACGGGGCATCGATATTCCAGAGTAGACTAGCGTATATCTTCTCGACCCATGCGATGGGTAATGGATGATCCCATATCCATTGGTGTTTGACATCGGAGATAGTATGCGGGTGATCAGTGGAGACTGGGTACACTGAACGGACTCGCCGAGAACTCCCAGATGGTATTATACCTCACGTCAGATGGCAGTTCTCTGGTGACACTGGTACAGCTTAGTCTGTTGACCCGAGATCGTCATAGAGTCTTGTGTCTCTCCCACTGTGCTTTGATTTCCACCCTACCACGGCTCTACTGAGTCGTGCAAACAGGTGGTTTTTGGGTACAGTCCCGATTCACATGGAGGCAATGAGCGATAGGAGGGGATTCGTCTCTCCCGGTATTGGGGGTTGATGTTGCGCTATTCACGACTGGCCATAACAGGAAATCCCTGGCCAGGGTTGCAGTGATATACTGGTAAGAGTTATCAGTAGTTTCACGAATGTTATGTACCCTACGTCGGCATGACTTATCAAGCTATTGGGGTCTGACGTTTACCACCCCTAGGCGAGATATGCAACATATCAGACGAACAGACCGGACTGTACGGTAAGTGTTACTGGTTGGATTCACAGGAGTGTGAGCGGGCTTGCTCGTCGATCTTCTGATCGCTCAATACCCGGGTGGCCGTTACGTTTAGCAGACCGCTTGCGGCTTGTGGGTGTTTGATATGATCATCATCTGCTGCCGGCGTATTGACGAGTCTTTAGAGTCCTACACAGAGGTTTCCTGGCTCAAGCGAAACAAAATAGGAGCGCATATGAGATATGTGCGGGACCGAGAATAATGCGTGTATGTGATACCGTATTCCATTCTCGCGATGAATGTATCGAATGGTTGTATGTGATATAACCTAGTTATCGAATCAAGGATTGATTCGATAAGCCGACACATTGGATACTAGCCGGTTATATGCGACATGACCGGATCATTGAATCAAGTGTTGATTTAATGATTTAATGTATAATTATATATTTGATATATTACTTTGCATTAACTAGTATTGGTTCACTTTAAATGGATTTTCTCACTTGAAATGCACATTGTATATGTGATATATTTTTTTGTGCACATGATTGTATCATGTTTGATGATACATTCTAGCTTGGTTTTGTGTAAAGTATTAAACCATGGTTAGTTAGTGGTTAGGGTTTCATTTCATTCTCTTATTCATTTATCTATTTATTTATTTATTTCATCTGAAAAGATAAAGAGAAAAGAATGGTTGCTAGTTTTGTTTTTTCTTTGAAGCTTCTTGAAGCTTTGAACAAGTCCACCATTCTTGTCTCTTCTCTAACCCTAACCACTCATCTAACCTTAGTTAAATCTCTACACTAAACCATGGTTGAAGTCATGATAAGTATTCTTTTTTATTTTCTTTTTAAAAAAAAGAACTTATCATATCTTCTTCTTCTTCTTCTTCATCTTCTTCTTCCATGAAGAAAAGCTTGCTACACCAATGGCAAGTGATGAAAACAAGTGAGAAATCCAATTCTAAAGTGAACCCACTTCCTATTTCTTCATCCTCTACCTCTTGCCAAGTAGTATAGGGTGTTTTCTTCACAAGTTTCATGACTTGGTGAAGTCGGAGTTTGATCTTGTGATGCCTCGACGTAGATCATCTTCGGCATCGAAGCCGACGATCAAGCCCGCCCATTTCTTCGATGAAGCCGATGCTAGAGTTCGGGATCCGACTTGGACAGCAGAGGAACATCGTCGCGGAGCTTAGTAAGTGGTGGACCGGATCTACAAAGGTTGTGGTCACTTTCCTTTAGCATTTAATTCGTTTACATGCTTGCATCGCCTATATATCTAGTTAACGATCCGTATTAGGGTTTGTAGGCACTTGTAAAATTGGAATTAGCCATGTTTGATGCCTTGTGAGACTTCATTAGTGTGCCTAGGAACCCGACAGAACGGACTCGCCGAGAACTCCCAGATGGTATTATACCTCACGTCAGATGGCAGTTCTCTGGTGACACTGGTACAGCTTAGTCTGTTGACCCGAGATCGTCATAGAGTCTTGTGTGTCTCCCACTGTGCTTTGATTTCCACCCTACCACGGCTCTACTGAGTCGTGCAAACAGGTGGTTTTTGGGTACAGTCCCGATTCATATGGAGGCAATGAGCGATAGGAGGGGATTCGTCTCTCCCGGTATTGGGGGTTGATGTTGCGCTATGCTCGACTGGCCATAACAGGAAATCCCTGGCCAGGGTTGCAGTGATATACTGGTAAGAGTTATCAGTACTTTCACGAATGTTATGGACCCTACGTTGGCATGACTTATCAAGCTACTGGGGTCTGACGTTTACCACCCCTAGGCGAGATATGCAACATATCAGACGAACAGACCGGACTGTACTGTAAGTGTTACTGGTTGGATTCACAGGAGTGTGAGCGGGCTTGCTCGTCGATCTTCTGATCGCTCAATACCCGGGTGGCCGTTACGTTTAGCAGACCGCTTGCGGCTTGTGGGTGCTTGATATGATCATCATCTGCTGCCAGCGTATTGACGAGTCTTTAGAGTCCTACACAGAGGTTTCCTGGCTCAAGCGAAACGAAATAGGAGCGCATATGAGATATGTGCGGGACCGAGAATAATGCGTGTATGTGATACCGTATTCCATTCTTGCGATGAATGTATCGAATGGTTGTATGTGATATAACCTAGTTATCGAATCAAGGATTGATTCGATAAGTCGATACATTGGATACTAGTCGGTTATATGCGACATGACCGGATCATTGAATCAAGTGTTGATTTAATGATTTAATTTATAATTATATATTTGATATGTTACTTTGCATTAACTAGTATTGGTTCATTTTAAAAGGATTTTCTCACTTGATGTACACAAGTTGTATATGTGATATACTTTTGTGCATATGATTGTATCATGTTTGATGATACATGCTCACTTGGTTAAGTGTATGATTAAACCATGGTTGTGTAATGGTTAGGGTTTTGATTTTATTTATTTATTTAATTTTTTTTTTGGCAAAATAAAATGGTGGATTTATTTGTTCTTTGCTAAATGCTTCTTGAAGCTTCAAAGCATCTTTGAAAAGTCTTCCATTTTGTTTTTACCAGTAAACCTAACCATTCACCTAACCCTAGTTTATTCTCTACACTTTACCATGGTTACATTATGATAACCATCACTTGATTATTCAATAAGAATTAATTCATTTTCCATTCTTTTCTTCTTCTTCTTCTTGATGAAGAAAGAAAAGCTTTCTTGAAATTTATCAAGTGTTGATTCCAAGTGAGAAATCCAAATCCAAAGTGAACCCACTTCCTATTTCTTCATCCTCTACCTCTTGCCAAGTAGTATAGGGTGTTTTCTTCACAAGTTTCATGGCTTGGTGAAGTTGTAGCTTGATCTTGTGTTGCCTCGATGTAGATCATCTTCGGCATCGAAGTCGACGACCTAGCCCGCCCATTTCTCCGATGAAGCCGATGCTAGAGTCCGGGATCAGATATGGACAGCGAGGGGACTTCATCACGGAGCCATGGAGGTGGAGGACCGGATCTACAAAGGTTGTAGCCCCTTCACTTTAGCTATAAATTCGTTTATTTGTTTTGCATCGCCTATACATCTAGTTAACGATCCGTATTAGGGTTTCTCGGCACTTGTAAAATCAGAATTGGCCATGTTTGATTCCTTGTGAGACCTCATTAGCGTGCCTAGGAACCCTACTGTGGTATCAGAGCCTAGCTAGACCTTAGGCGATGCGTAGACGATGTTAGAAACCCGATCGAACCCGAAACCCCAATTTTTCACCCTCTCTGGACATTTTTACAAAACTGGGTTTTTACCAGATTAAAAATTCTTAAAAAATTCAGCAGGAAATTCTAAGAATTACGGTGCAAAAATGGCCAAAAGATATGATTAAAGCGCGGCGGAACCGCGGCAGAAGCATGGCTTCTGCGGCGGTTCCGCGGCCAAAATATCTCTTCTTGAAACATTGTTTGCACAGTAATGTCTTATTTTGTTTTCTGTATTTTCTGGGAATTTTTAATATTTATTCAAGAGTTGAATATTCTGGGTTGTATTGGGAGTTCGTAGATTCGATCGGATTATCAGACTTTGTCTATGTGGTTTTCCGGGTATTTTTAGAATATGTTAAAAAGTTCGACCGGATATAAATACCCATCTTTTCCCCTATCGGGAAATTTCCAAGTGTTGGATTTTTCCGTGGTTTAAAGACGTTCTAACTAGTGCAAGTAACGCGATGGTCCCTCTAGAAGACAACAAACCTTAACTCGATTATGTGACCGTCTTGAACTGCCCTTTGAACCTTAGGGTTTGGGGCAGTACGGCGTGCCACATGTGAGGTGTTGGCTTGACCCTTCTACAGCTGGACCGTTGGTACTGAGGCACGAAGTGAATGTTTTTAAACTTATATCATGTGTTGAGCTGTATCGGGAAAACTTGGGTGTTCGATTGTTTGATCGGAAAGTTTAACATTTTCTATCTTATCCGGAATGTGATACAACATTTGGAATTCACAAGTAGTTATGAGATAACTGAATGAATGTTATAAACATAGCAGTTTAGTCTCACTTGATCGGTTGCCATGGAATTTTGATGCGATCAAAAGTCCGTCGCAATCACGTAGTGTACGCGGATACTCGCCGGGTAAACTTAATAGACTGCTACATCCCTTAGCCCCGACCAAGTGACTGTAGGAGAACCCCGTCGCCGAAAGCATCCGTTCTGGTGCTCGCGGTAGCGGTGTTCCGCCTTGGTTCACTTCGTCGACGGTATCGGGGGTGCGGCCGTCTACTAAAGTTTGCGACGAGTATTTGATCAGGATGTCGGGAATCTTGTTGAATTGCCCGACTTGATATTGAAAAGAGTTTTCGATAATGAGACTAAAATGCGGAGTTTATAATTGTTAGGCATGTGATGTCTAAGTATTTCATTTGATTAGGCATGCGATGTCTAAAGAGAATGCGGATTCCAACTGTTGTAGTTTTACACTTTCTTTTCTGTGACCGTAAGTGTAATATGTGATATCGCCGGTTTCGTTGCTATATGTCAACGACAATTGGGATGCGCATATTTACTTACGTTGATGACATATGATGTTATGTGTTGCTGGATATGTTATATTAGATCGTCATGTTTGAATAGCCGGGTTTTTTTTATGTGAGATGAGTTTTTTTCATTTTCATTCATGTAAAAACTTGTATGTAATATTCTTTTATTGGGGCACTTCCAGGTTGCGGATGATGTCACCATTTGTATATTATTTACTTTTCCGCGCTAGGATAGACCCAAGGAGGGGAGCACAAGTAACCGGGTTCTAGGGTCCAGTGGGAGACCATCTCGAGGAGTCGAGTCCGGGTCTCCTAACCCTAGAATTGGTAGGGTTGCTTGCCGCTCTCGTAGGAGTCTAGGGGTTTGGGTTTGGCTATTTATCACGACCGTGGAATCCGTGTTTTATACTGGCTCGTATTGAAAACACGGGCGTCCTAGTATATCCAATATTTCATATGATTCTTCTGCTGCGTTATCTGTGATGTGATCATGTGATTTGTTCAGATAGATATAGTATATAGTATATATGATATATTATATTGACGTTGCTTATGTTTTACACCCGCGCTAGCCCTGCCTCGTTCTGGCGTTAGTTACCTAACCTAACGGTGCAAACGGGACATCGAGGCGAATGCGGATGGCATAAGCGTACGTTATATTTATCTTTGATGTTTAGGTGGAATTAAATGATGGGATATTCATTAATGAGATTAATGAAAGAAAATAAACCTAATTGATGTTGCGGAATCGAATTTCAAAATAAAAACAGGTAGCTACAGTTCTTGCTTTGCATCGCGGTGTTCCTTGTAGAACATCCTGCACCTTATTCGATGAGGAAAGGACCGAGATCCCTTCACCGGGAGTGACTCCTTTAGCAATAACTGGCAGATGCTACACAGTCGGTTTGTCTTTTTATTGCTTCTATAGTTTATGCTTTGCACAGTGATATATATGATATATCCCGCACCTCATTCGACGAGGAAAGGGCCGACGATCCCTTCACCGGGAGTGACCACTTTAGCAAAACTAGAAAAGCCTCAAAAACATTCCATTTAAAAACCATTTGATTCCGCAACGAGATCAAGTTCAAAGCGTTAAAGGTTTTCACAAGAACCATTCGCAACCCTCCGTCATTTTAGGAAGTAGAGTACTTAGTATTCGTGCTACGTTTGTCGACCATAGCCGAGGCGTAGTGTGCGGTAGCTAAGTGATGTCTTCCTACACAGCATATGATGCGATTAGTTAGGACAGTCATGTGGCTTTGTTGACCTTAGCCAAGGGTCATGTGGATGGGTCTAATTAATCACGAAATGACGGGTAGAACTTGACTAGTACCTATGATTTGTTGACCTTAGCCAAGGTCATAGGTGCTAGGGGTAAAAATCATTATCGGGAGTTTCAAGTGTTGAAATTTGCAATGAGATTGCTTACCTTCTATGTGATAGTTGGATCCCGATACCCACTGCGAGTAATTGTTACTCCTGGGAGAGTTTTGCACTTTATAATTAGCCGATCAAGTAGGTGTCTAGAAAGGTGTCAACGGGGTTACGCCTCTGTGAAAACGAGGTTTACTGTAATTAGGTCCGTGCGAAAGCACGGGGAACCTCCCTCAAAGTACCGACACTGGCCTGGCTGAAAGATTGGCGAACTTATAGAGTGTAATTAATCCCGGCTAGTCTTTCCTTTTAAGGTTTGAAGGAAGATTTGATAAAAACAGTGGGAGCCATCCTGATTAGATAAAATATATAACCAATCTAATCTTGCAAGAGCGCACGCAGAGTGTTTTCTTCTCTCTCTCTCCAGGTAGTGACCATATTACGTCTTAATCAAGATAATAATATAGATGTATTGACCGAACCCTCTTGTTATACTGAGCTGGGGAACGTTGGTCCCGCTCAATCTTATAATAGTTATAAGACCGAGCAGGAGTTAGGGGAATACCAGAATTCCTATGCCGCCCAAACGAAGAAAGTGCATATGATGCATCTCCTTCGGGTGTGTTCATTACAAAGAACTGTTTCTCTGTATCCTCTGCATCCTGGGTATTTGATACCGGATCAGGATCCCAGATATGTAATCTGTTACATAGGGCTACAAAAGGGTAGAAAACTGAAAACGGGTGATAAGTTTCATGAGACAGAAAACGGGGCAAGTGTTGCAGCCAAGTCTGTTGGTCACTGTCACCCTGTATTACCAATACGTTGATTCTGAATAAATGCTATTAGATACCGAACCTGATATACAAAATCATATCAGTCTCTTTATTAGTAAAGAAATGATAAAATTTTGTATTGTTGGATAATGTTTTGAACATTTCCTATATCAAAAGTTGATCGGTTCAGACACGTTATCTAAAAGCATTGATGTTCTAAATCAAACTACAGTTTTTAGTATACATAACACACAAAAGAGGAAGAGTTCAGCAATAAACGAATCCTTCTTGAGGCATTGTAGACTAGGTCATATCAATGCGACCCGACTAGCTGAAGTTACATGTAGATGCATATTTAAATCAGTTTGAATTTACATCTTGCGAAACTTGCCAGTCATGTCACAGAGATTAGATGTCCATAGCCCTGTTTGTTGGAAACAGAGAAAGAGTTAATGAACTCTTGGGACTGATACATGATGATGTAAGTAAGGTCTCCTGTCTACACATGCCAGGACTGGTTCTTTATACTTCATTACGTTCTCTGATAATCTCTCAAGATTCAGACATATGTTCCTGTTGAAACACAAGTCCGAACCTTTTGAGATATTTACAGAATATAAGCTAGAAGTAGAGAACCAATACGGGTATAAGTATTATGTCCTTTGATGCGATCAGGGAGGAGAATACTTGTGCATACAATTCGTGGATTGTTCTGAGGGAGAATGAGATTCTCTCTCCGTATTACTCCTCTGAATACACCACAGCACAACGGTGTATCGGGGTGGAGCAATCGCACCATATTGGATATAGTGTGCTCTATGATGAGTACTACTGAGATACCTATTTCCTTTTGGGGTTGTGCACTTGAGAAGCTGCATACCTATTGAATTAGGTTCGAATCAGATCGCTGAGTACCACTCCATATGAGATATGGTATGGGAAGAGCTTATTTCTTAAGTTAGTTAAGATTTGGAGTTGTCCGGCCTATGTCTAAAGCAAAATCCGGACAAGATCAAGGCAAGGTCAGTTCTGTAGATCCGGAAAGGTTCCAGCTATACAAAACTGCAGCTGATGATTTGACAGAACCAAAGGATTCAATAGTTCCCGACGAACCTCAGCCTCTCCGCCGATCTACTAGGGTTCCTCATCCGCCTGAGAGATACCTCGGTTTCTCAATGACAGTGGGAGCGAGGAATGCATCATGAGATGATGACCCAACTAGTTTCGAGCAGGCCATCGAGAGTAAGGACTCTGTAAGAATGGCTGGATGCTTAGCGATCTGAGATGGAATCCATGTACACCAACAAAGTATGGACTTTGGGTGCTATACCTGAAGGGTTAAATCCCCATCAGGAGCAAGTATATCTTGAGAAGATTACTTGGTGTAGACGGAAAAGTTAAGACTTTTAAAGCTAGGCTTGTTAAAGGTTTTAGTCATCAACCAGGCGTGGATAATGATGATACCTTTTCTAGTGGCTATGCTTAAGTCCATCCGGATCCTACTTGCCATTGCTACATACCATGACTGCGATATCTGGTGGTTGGGTGCCATGACTGCTTTTCTAAATAATGATTTAGAAGAGAACGTCTATAAGAACACAGCCAGAGGGCTTCGTAAACAGTGGGAGCAGCGGAAACAAGTGCAAGTTGCTTTATGCGATAAAGCAGGCATCGCGGAGTTGGAACGTCTGTTTTGATGTGTTAGTCAAAGAGTTTGACATCATCAAAATGGTAGATGAACCTTGTATATACAAAAAGGGTACTAGGAAGTATGGTGGTGATCCTCGTAGAGTGCATGGATGACATACTCTTGATAGGGAAGGAGTTTCCTATACTACGCTCGGTCAATCTCCGCTTATCACAATGATTCTCCATATAGGATCAAAGTGATACCTACTAAATCCTGGGTTTTGAATCTATGAGATAGATCTAAATGGATGTTAGGATTCTCACTAGATGTAGTGAGATGGTATCAATCGATCCTGGGGAGAATCACTGGAAGTGTTCCAGGGTGATAAGGACGACTGAATGTCAGTCACAGGCATTGTCTTTACCCTCTATGGAGGGACGGTATGTTGGAAGAGTTCCAAGCTAGATACCGTGACATACTAGACGATTAAAGGCAAGATACATCGCTACTTAAGATACTGCCAAAGAGGCAGTTTGGGTGTATACTGGTTCATAAGATGAACTAGGTTCCTACCAATGTATGACAATGGAAGTGTGGCTTTGGCCAAGGAACCCTGGTCCCATCAGCGACCCAGACATATTCTGAGGCAGCATCACCTGATCATGGAGATAGATGATCTCCAGGATGATCGAGGTTAGGAGAGCAGACTCAGAGGACAACACGGAGGATCCACTCACAAAGGCTTTTTCCCAGAGAGAGACTTATATGGGATGGTTGAGTATGTGATACTGCAACCACTGCTACAGATGGCCCTAGTGCAAGTGGGAGATTGTTAGTTATATGTATGCCCTAGAGACCATTACTGTACATTGGATATATATTGTAATGGATGCTGGGACATATATAGGTAGGACTTTCTTGCTCGACCTGATAGTACGCTATCTGGTTGCTCTTTATCTTAACATGTATATTTTCTGTCTCTCTGATTACATGTTGACAAAGCCCTTAGGATGTGTACTCGACTTCCAGGACTATTGTCACGACCCGAAAAAACGGAACATGACCGGCACTTAAACTACGAACGTCTCGAGGCGTACGTAATCTAAGTAAACCGAAAACCCAGAAATCCAAACCAAGAAAAGTAGTAGAGTGCAGGAAAAACCAACTTAAAACAAGTAATTTCAATAGCATAAGCCGAATTATGCGGTTTTTTTTTTAAAACATCAAAAATTTACTGAAAATTTCGGTAGAGTCTCCTTTGTAAATACTGGCCTCCAAACGGGATACAACATGAATAGTATACGAAATCAAGAAAAAAGGCATCCCCAAGCGGGAGCTAGCTCTTCGTCAATCGACGGTCACAACCACACAAGCAATATAATATACAACGCCAACGGCGAGGATCAAAAACACAAAAGGGAACTCAAAACCACCAGAAATATAACGAGCGACTCTAAGGTCGAAAGAATAAACAACACCGGTCTCTATCTCAATAGATACATGTTTGGTTGATGGAACTTCTAGATACAACAAAATAATGATATACAAGATATATAATGGGTGTATGATACAAGTAAACCCACCTACTAGCAAATCACCCGAAAGAAACTGAGCCCGCAAGCCGTAATGAAACCTGTACGGAAAATCTGTAAGAAACTGGGGCACAACGGGGGTGAGTTGCCAACTCGTGAATAGAAAAACATCTACACACAGAAATCGCATAAATAACGAAACCTAGGTCAATGATCATAATATATCCTCAAATATAAGTATAACAGGCAGCCTATAACAATGACTAGGGTAATATCTAATCCGAGTATAATTTCATGTGCCCGTGTCAGTGCCTCAGGTAGCAATATATCATATGAATGAGGTATGAATGCATGAAACAGAATACATGTAAATGAAGAAACTGTTTTCATAAATTAGTGAGATTTCCTTCGTATTTTTAAACTGAGGTATCATAATGAAATCAGTATCAACAGTGTCTAGCATCGACACAAAACATAAATCTCACTGTCTCGAAATATCACTGTCTCAAGCTCAATATCTAGGGCACCGTCAGTCCGGACCGGCCCCTACCATCCATCTCAAGACCACGACGGTATCCTCCGGATATCCGACGCGTCGGGTAATATCACCGGTAGGTAGTGCTCCCCAGCCAGGCTCAACGTCAACACCACATTCCTCTTGCCCCGGGGTACCATACCGGGCCTACCATGTACCCGTGACGGTTCCTCCACTTCTCGACACGGATCTCCAAAACCACAGCAAACTCATGGTGGACGACATTTTACATCACTAGAAAACCGCAACATTTTATATTTTAAAAGATCATAAGTTGTAAATTTTGCGGCTTTCCCCGAAATCCAGAAATATCATAAATCTCAAGAAATCATCACAAGTGCATATGTCAATGATAATGAACTAGGCATGAACAACTGAATAACAGTATGCATGAAGTGGTAGGTAATAACTACAATGCCTGATATGGCATATAAGGGAAGTACACTAATATCATGTCAAAATTGCCATCTAACAATCTAAGTCAAGCAATTATATTCTCTAAAGTGTACGTGACATGGCAATTACCGATGAAGATGTGTGTGAGCCGGCAAGTAGGTGTACGTGGTACATACGCATAATCGGTAATGGTGCTGGTGTCCTAACAGCATGATATCAATAATGGAATATGCAGCAAAATAAATATGCGAGGCAGAGCGAACAGCAATAATGTGCGGGAGCTGAATACTAGACACAACGATAACTAATCTGCAATAATCTAATATAAGTCCTACGAATGGTGCCTTTTGAAATAACACGAATCATGGGGTTTTGAAAATAGGGGCTACGGTGTTTTTATGAAAAGATACGTCGTTTTTGAAATATCCGTAGATTCCCTTGAGCTGTCTTTAAAAATGCCCACGATTCGTTAGTTTTTGAAATAGGTAAGAAGTCTAATCTAATCTAACAACTACACTAAACTATACGGCTGAACTAACAAGCTAAACTACAGGTAAGGAAACCGCCTATCATCTGAGTCGATACATATACATACATGTATATGTATAGTCGGTGATCCCGCCTCAATAATATCATATCCGATACCATATCTATAATCAGGCATCCCAAGTCAAGAGTGCGGATCAATCATCAATATAGTTCGTACGTAAATCCGTCGTACGGCATCCTAATCTGGGTACGGGTCAATATCACATTCATCATACTATTCACCTGGTATCCTCTTTATCAAATATCATGATCGGGGTACTGATCTACGTCTAGTACCATACTGATACCGCCTACGTATGCATGGACGTGTGTGAAACACTACGTCAAGGACCCGCTACAACGTCATGTCGTATCTAAGATACGAACCCTTCTATATCACCGATCTCACGGCCTCAAATCAAATCTCATCGACTCAGCTCAATCCCAAGTATCATCCTCAATCCGTATGTGAACACATAGTCCCATACCCATGTGAACACATAACTATAAAGAAGCCCATGAGCACATATCAATAGGAATGTATGCAAGTATGTATGTATGTATGTGTGTGTAACACCACCCTAGGGTTCGCAACACTAAAGTAATCCAACACACCAATATCCATCCTAAGCATCGTTATTAATCCCAAATAACATATAATAATTGTTGGTGTGTATACGCATCCGTATACACCACCACGGACTGTGGGGGTGCTATACGCCATCCATCCGACTTCTCCCCGTAGATATAAATCTACTCACCTGGTCCTCGCTAGCCGGTGCCGACGTCGCCACGCGCTTGCTTGTCGTCTCGAAGTCCATATGGGGGTACCTACATATCATAACGCACCATATCTCATTAAAATCCGACTCATGATCAAAACGATGCACGAATCCCACATAGGTCAAAACCTATGGTTGCTTTCACAAATCAACCCAAAAACTCTCGACGTCGGCGTACAAATGCCAAACCATCGAGAAAAACCCAATCACACTCATTTGCACAATTACAAGCACTAATTATAATATAAAATAGCTTAAAATTCCCAAAAACCCCAATTTCACTTAAAAAGTCGTTTTTCCGAAAATCTAGCAAGCACAATTCGCCGTTTGTATAAAACATGATGTTTAAATGAATGTAGCGGCCAATATACTTATTAAATATCTTAAATAAGTCATAGAAACAATTTCCGGAATTTAATCTCATTAAATTCCAAAAACCCTAATATTCTAGTTTACAACATACCCTTTTTACAATTTCATAGCAAAAATGCACAAACTACGATTTAGGTTGGATTTCCATGAACTAAAGTGTTAAACTATACTTAATAAAGTTAATAATATGATAAAAACCCTAACCATATTTTAATTCTCGATTTAACACAATATTTACAAAAACTGGTTTGCAATTTTAACCAATTTCGACCATTTTATAGCAAAATGCACATACAACAATCTAGTTTGGATTTGCATGATCTAAAGCATTAAACTACATTTTATAATGTTAATAAAGTCATAAAATTCTTAGTTAGATTTTAAATCACCCATTTGCAACTAAAACTAAAACCTAGTTTGCTTAAATAACTAAATTTGGACTTTTAGATGCAACAATTTACAAATTATCTTCTAGATTAGGTTTAACATGTCTTAACATGCTAACTACACCATGCAACCTTAAACAAGTGACAACAACCCTATTGAAATTAAAACCCTAACTTTTCAATTCAAACTCCTTCTCTTTAGATTTCCAAACTTGCAATTAAACCATATTTAAGAACCTAATAAGATACATTAAGGAATTTAACCCAACAATTGAACAATAGGTTAGGATTTATACCTTAAAACCATCTTGAGATCAACATAAAACTAGACCTCCAAATTGAAATCTTTGCACCAAGATCCATGCTTAAAGAGATAAGAGAAAATGGGTAGGGCTTTGATTTGCATTTTAGCTTTGATTTTTGATGGAAATGGGTGAATTTTTTGATGGAAAATGAGAGGAGAAGAGGGAGGGAGGGGCTGCTGTTGGGGGCTGAGAATTTCGACCAGAAGTGGGTGAGGGGAGAGAGAGGGAGGTGAGGAAAATGCAAGGGAGGAAAGTCGAGGTCAAGGTAAGGTCAAAGTCTAACTACTTTATCTATTTTCTAATCTTTTCTTTTATTTCTTTTCATTTCTTTTTCCTTCGCAAACCAAGTGGGGAAAAAGTGAGGGCTGCTGAATTTGGCTAAGGGGAGGAGTAAGTGGGGGTGTGTGGGTGTGGGCACGGGTGTGGGGTGATGAAAAATGATAAATACAATACCCCAAACATCCATTTACGCTAAAAAAAAGCCTTTTTTCTTCAATAATTTCTAAACCGTTTTGGCAAATGATTTCGTTCCAAAAACCACATGATAAATTTTTATTTAATGTTTTATGATGCACAAAATTTGTTTCAACTCATTCCAATTTGTAATTTTCCCTAATTAAATGTATTAGTGACGGCTTAAAATAATAATAAAATAATAATTTTTCAGAAAATTAGAAATTTCACCAGCGGCTCAATAAACACCAAATAATAGCAATTACATATCTAGAATATGTATATTTAATTTTTATAATAAGATATTGGTATTTTGACTTTTTACAGAAAACCCCCTCATTTTACCGATTTTCCGAAATTTCACCGAAACGATTTTTAAAACGCTACAATCTTCCCCCCTTAAAGAAATTCGGTCCCCGAATTTAAATTCAAACTCCCCCAATTACTAAAACATCTAAGAAAAACCATCAAGTCGTCGGGGCTCCGAAATTGTAAATACATAAAACAAATCGTAGCGCAGCGCATGCGCTTGAAAAATGAGTATATAACTCAAATCAAAACTCCGTCAAGCATCCCGCGATCATCGAAGTCGTGGAGAAGACATCAATGCCAAATCCAAATCAAAACCAATATGATATAACTCGAAACTATAAATGTAAATATCGAATCTATATCTGTAAGTATCTGAAGGAAATGCATGCCAAATCTCTTTAAGTCGCTGTGCAACGCGTATAACACTGCA
The DNA here is from genome assembly GCA_030015575.1 of Agapanthus africanus. NCBI lineage: Eukaryota > Viridiplantae > Streptophyta > Magnoliopsida > Asparagales > Amaryllidaceae > Agapanthus > Agapanthus africanus. Next base: position 289,548,772 of record CM057349.1, read on the forward strand.
CAGTGGCGGACGTCTACCATAAGAAAATAACTATATACATATATACCTTTGTTTGAAATGTACGTTCCGCCGTTTTGGAAACAATTTAGAAGGGTCTCCTTGTTTTAAACATTTCGTGTCATATCAGACACGTAGGTAAATACTGAGGCTATAGCTCGCTTTTTGGAAATCCCTTCAATAACTATCAATGCATGCAAAATATATTACTGTCCTCTGACTAGTCCTGCTCAGTACGAAAACACATAGCAATATCATAAAAACGTACTGCTCTATACGAAATCAATTCTAAAATATGCACATGAATGCTACGTGCGTCTGGTGCGCACGGAAATCAAAATCCATGAATGTGCCATACATGCGCACAGAAACAACATCTAAGTGCATCGGGTGTGCACGAAACATCTGTCGTAGGCAACATGTGTGCCTGACAGCAAAATCAGGTGTATCTGACATGCACGAAAAATCTCGATTTAGTGCATCTGGGGTGCACCAAAATCGCATCTCAAGACATGCGTGAAAATTCAAATCAGGTGCATCCATCGTGCACGAAATCATGAAATCCAATATCAAGCGCCGAACGTGCGCAAAGTCAATCAGGTGCACAAGGTGCCCAAAACAAATATCGAGTATCACAATCGAAATCGAAGTCCAGTGCATCTAAGTGCACAAAAGGCGTATCACTGCACTGCAAGCATATATGAACTATACAGAGTGCAGGAACGAAATCGTGTGCGTGCATACGCACAAAATCAACTCAAATGTCTGAAACCGTAAAATCACAAACATGTGAAACCCAAGCACGAAAACGATATCAAGTGCAACACTGTGCAAGAATCGTAAATTCTCAATCATCAAAATCAAATCATGCGAATAAATCACCCAAAACATCGAAATCGATAATGGCGGAATAGTACCGCTCAAGTGCATCCTCTAAGAATCTCGGGCCAACTGTCGCGGTCACTAGTGGGACGTCTCGTCGATGATCATGGACTCTGGCCTGCTGGTGTGCGTAACAATGACCACTCCTGGGTCAAGATCTCCACTGTGAATTACCAATCTCTCGGTCCATCGGCTCATCGGCCCTGTCAGGTGTGCTAACGGGGATGATCCCATTTTGGCACTTCTCTTGTCATCTCTCGGTCAATCATTGCGACCACTCATAAGACAGCATATCACTGGCGTCGGCCTCTGGCTCTCTGAATATACGTGACACATCTGATCCTGGGTGCAAGTATCATTGCAGCAGTGTCCTGGAAGGAATCCTGCTCACGGTCTCTTCCATGTCTCGTCCCTGCCAACTGTCCGGAAGTCATCGTCCTTTCCTATATCTGCATCTTGCTCCGGAACGGCTGCATACCCATCGCGACTCCTTCTGGAAGGTATATCCAGTACTCTACCTCGGCATGCGTATCGCATCTCTGATGTCGGCGGAGTGGAACGTCGTCTTATCCAGATCTTGTACGGACCTCTTTACTCCACTTTCTCTAATGTCGACTGCTTCGGAATTGTCTCATCATGGCTATATGGACTGAGCTCCAACGGCAATCCTCGTATCTGGAGTCTCCCAAGAAATGCATCTTACCACCTAGCATCCGAATTAAGTCGAGCCATCCGACCGAGTCGTCAAAACCTCATAATCCCCCAAGAGCTCAACATCTTGGGCACAGTTTAATAGTATCGAGTACATACCACAGCATTGGTGGTCCAGCCGTAGAAGGGAAAACCCAAGCCTCACTAATGGCGCCGTAGAACTGCCGCAAACCCGAAGGTTCAAAGGCTTTCACACGGTCATTAAGTCGAGTTAGGGTTTCATTCTTCTAGAGGGACCATAGAATTGCCTGCATGTCTTTCCGACTACTTTAAACTCGGATAAATAGGTTTCTGACATTCGATCGTCTCTGTCGACTCTCAACGTCTCCGCGTGAAATCGTCTCCAGCTGGAATCAATCTATCTGATGACCTCGCATCGGGGTAGGCGAACGATCCACAAGTCCTAGTCATTCATCCTCGATGACTAGCGACCTTCTATCATCTCTTAGTACAACTCGTTCTGCACTAACGCCAGCATCTGGGGCAATATCTCGTCATTCGCAGCAATAACTAGCTCGCTCGTCTGCACGCTGAACAGTGTCTCGACCATCATGAATAAGCAACACACCAACGGTCATCAAAATCTGGTTGGCCTCTGTCAGTGGCCCAATCCTTTGATACTGATCGGCACGTCCTAGAAATCTCATAAAGGCGATCCGCCAAACGCTCGTGGCGCGGAAACACAGTAAAAAGACACATCTCCGCAATCATGTGTCGCCGGAATTTCGCCCTGGTCAGTCCTCGTTCGTGACGAGCTTGTGCTGACCGCAACTCTAGCCGTAGCTTTCCCTGCCGGTAACCGTAGCAGCAAAACCAAGCTGGTACCGATGAGGCTAGATCAGGAAGGAATATAATACTGAACAAGGAAATGTACATCCTACGGCTTCATAAGTGGAGTGGCGTGTCGTAAATATGCCGCGGAACATACCAACGATACGTCACTCTACTTTAGTCACCTATTCCATCAACCAAGGGTCATCCTACACTCCGAAGGTAAAACCTAACGCTCTGATACCAACTTTGTCACGACCCGAAAGAACGGAACATGACCGGCACTTAAACTACGAACGTCTCGAGGCGTACGTAATCTAAGTAAACCGAAAACCCAGAAATCCAAACCAAGAAAAGTAGTAGAGTGCAGGAAAAACCAACTTAAAACAAGTAATTTCAATAGCATAAGCCGAATTATGCGGTTTTTTTTTAAAATATCAAAAATTTACTGAAAATTTCGGCAGTGTCTCCTTTGTAAATACTGGCCCCCAAACGGGATACAACATGAATAGTATACGAAATCAAGAAAAAAGGCATCCCCAAGCGGGAGCTAGCTCTTCGTCAATCGACGGTCACAACCACACAAGCAATATAATATACAACGCCAACGGCGAGGATCAAAAACTCAAAAGGGAACTCAAAACCACCAGAAATATAACGAGCGACTCTAAGGTCGAAAGAATAAACAACACTGGTCTCTATCTCAATAGATACATGTTTGGTTGATGGAACTTCTAGATACAACAGAATAATGATATACAAGATATATAATGGGTGTATGATACAAGTAAACCCACCTACTAGCAAATCACCCGAATGAAATTGAGCCCGCAAGCCGTAATGAAACCTGTACGGCAAATCTGCAAGAAACTAGGGCACAACGGGGGTGAGTTGCCAACTCGTGAATAGAAAAACATCTACGCACAGAAATCGCATAAATAACGCAACCTAGGTCAATGATCATAATATATCCTCAAATATAAGTATAACAGGCAGCCTATAACAATGACTAGGGTAATATCTAACCCGAGTATAATTTCATGTGCCCGTGTCAGTGCCTCAGGTAGCAATATATAATATGAATGAGGTATGAATGCATGAAACAGAATACATGTAAATGAAGAAACTGTTTTCATAAATTAGTGAGATTTCCTTCGTATTTTTAAACTGAGGTATCATAATGAAATCAGTATCAACAGTGTCTAGCATCGACACAAAACATAAATCTAACTGTCTCGAAATATCACTGTCTCAAGCTCAATATCTAGGGCGCCGTCAGTCCGGACCGGCCCCTACCATCCATCTCAAGACCACGACGGTATCCTCCGGATATCCGACGCGTCGGGTAATATCACCGGTAGGTAGTGCTCCCCAGCCAGGCTCAACGTCAACACCACATTCCTCTTGCCCCGGGGTACCATACCGGGCCCACCATGTACCCGTGACGGTTCCTCCACTCCTCGACACGGATCTCCAAAACCACAGCAAACTCATGGTGGACGACACTTTACATCACTAGAAAACCGCAACATTTTATATTTTAAAAGATCATAAGTTGTAAATTTTGCGGCTTTCCCCGAAATCCAGAAATATCATAAATCTCAAGAAATCATCACAAGTGCATATGTCAATGATAATGAACTAGGCATGAACAACTGAATAACAGTATGCATGAAGTGGTAGGTAATAACTACAATGCCTGATATGGCATATAAGGGAAGTACACTAATATCATGTCAAAACTACCAGCTAACACTCTAAGTCAAGCAATTATATTCTCTAAAGTGTACGTGACATGGCAATTACCGATGAAGATGTGTGTGAGCCGGCAAGTAGGTGTACATGGTACATACGCATCAACGGTAATGGTGCTGGTGTCCTAACAGCATGATATCAATAATAGAATATGCAGCAAAATAAATATGCGAGGCAGAGCGAACAGCAATAATGTGCGGGAGCTGAATACTAGACACAACGATAACTAATCTGCAATAATCTAATATAAGTCCTACGAATGGTGCCTTTTGAAATAACACGAATCATGGGGTTTTGAAAATAGGGGTTACGGTGTTTTTATGAAAAGATACGTCGTTTTTGAAATATCCGTAGATTCCCTGGAGCTGTCTTTAAAAATGCCCACGATTCGTTAGTTTTTGAAATAGGTAAGAAGTCTAATCTAATCTAACAACTACACTAAACTATACGGCTGAACTAACAAGCTGAACTACAGGTAAGGAAACCGCCTATCATCTGAGTCGATACATATACATACATGTATATGTATAGTCGGTGATCCCGCCTCAATAATATCATATCCGATACCATATCTATAATCAGGCATCCCAAGTCAAGAGTGCGGATCAATCATCAATATAGCTCGTACGTAAATCCGTCGTACGGCATCCCAATCTGGGTACGGGTCAATATCACATTCATCATACTATTCACCTGGTATCCTCTTTATCAAATATCATGATCGGGGTACTGATCTACGTCTAGTACCATACTGATACCGTCTACGTATGCATGGACGTGTGTGAAACACTACGTCAAGGACCCGCTACAACGTCATGTCGTATCTAAGATACGAACCCTGCTATATCACCGATCTCACGGCCTCAAATCAAATCTCATCGACTCAGCTCAATCCCAAGTATCATCCTCAATCCGTATGTGAACACATAGTCCCATACCCATGTGAACACATAACTATAAAGAAGCCCATGAGCACATATCAATAGGAATGTATGCAAGTATGTATGTGTGTATGTGTGTGTAACACCACCCTAGGGTTCGCAACACTAAAGTAATCCAACACACCAATATCCATCCAAAGCATCGTTATTAATCCCAAATAACATATAATAATTGTTGGTGTGTATACGCATCCGTATACACCACCACGGACTGCGGGGGTGCTATACGCCATCCAGCCGACTTCTCCCCGTAGATATAAATCTACTCACCTGGTCCTCGCTAGCCGGTGCCGACGTCGCCACGCGCTTGCTTGTCGTCTCGAAGTCCATATGGGGGTACCTACATATCATAACGCACCATATCTCATTAAAATCCGACTCATGATCAAAACGATGCACGAATCCCACATAGGTCAAAACCTATGGTTGCTTTCACAAATCAACCCAAAAACCCTCGACGTCGGTATACAAATGCCAAACCATCAAGAAAAACCCAATCACACTCATTTGCACAATTACAAGCACTAATTATAATATAAAATAGCTTAAAATTCCCAAAAACCCCAATTTCACTTAAAAAGTCGTTTTTCCGAAAATCTAGCAAGCACAATTCGCCGTTTGTACAAAACATGATGTTTAAATGAATGTAGCGGCCAATATACTTATTAAATATCTTAAATAAGTCATAGAAACAATTTCCGGAATTTAATCTCATTAAATTCCAAAAAGCCTAATATTCTAGTTTACAACATACCCTTTTTACAATTTCATAGCAAAAATGCACAAACTACGATTTAGGTTGGATTTCCATGAACTAAAGTGTTAAACTACACTTAATAAAGTTAATAATATGATAAAAACCCTAACCATATTTTAATTCTCGATTTAACACAATATTTACAAAAACTAGTTTGCAATTTTAACCAATTTCGACCATTTTATAGCAAAATGCACATACAACAATCTAGTTTGGATTTGCATGATCTAAAGCATTAAACTACATTTTATAATGTTAATAAAGTCATAAAATTCTTAGTTAGATTTTAAATCACCCATTTGCAACTAAAACTAAAACCTAGTTTGCTTAAATAACCAAATTTGGACTTTTAGATGCAACAATTTACAAATTATCTTCTAGATTAGGTTTAACATGTCTTAACATGCTAACTACACCATGCAACCTTAAACAAGTGACAACAACCCTATTGAATTTAAAACCCTAACTTTTCAATTCAAACTCCTTCTCTTTAGATTTCCAAACTTGCAATTAAACCATATTTAAGCACCTAATAAGATACATTAAGGAATTTAACCCAACAATTGAACAATAGGTTAGGATTTATACCTTAAAACCATCTTGAGATCAACATGAAACTAGACCTCCAAATTGAAATTTTTGCACCAAGATCCATGCTTAAAGAGATAAGAGAAAATGGGTAGGGCTTTGATTTGCATTTTAGCTTTGATTTTTGATGGAAATGGGTGAATTTTTTGATGGAAAATGAGAGGAGAAGAGGGAGGGAGGGGCTGCTGTTGGGGGCTGAGAATTTCGTCCAGAAGTGGGTGAGGGGAGAGGGAGGGAGGTGAGGAAAATGCAAGGGAGGAAAGTCAAGGTCAAGGTAAGGTCAAAGTCTAACTACTTTATCTATTTTCTAATCTTTTCTTTTATTTCTTTTCATTTCTTTTTCCTTTGCAAACCAAGTGGGGAAAAAGTGAGGGCTGCTGAATTTGGCTAAGGGGAGGAGTAAGTAGGGGTGTGTGGGTGTGGGCACGGGTGTGGGGTGATGAAAAATGATAAAAACAATACCCCAAACATCCATTTACGCTAAAAAAAAGCCTTTTTTCTTCAATAATTTCTAAACCGTTTTGGCAAATGATTTCGTTCCAAAAACCATATGATAAATTTTTATTTAATGTTTTATGATGCACAAAATTTGTTTCAACTCATTCCAATTTGTAATTTTCCCTAATTAAATGTATTAGTGACGGCTTAAAATAATAATAAAATAATATTTTTTTCAGAAAATTTGAAATTTCACCAGCGTCTCAATAAACACCAAATAATAGCAATTACATAGCTAGAATATGTATATTTAATTTTTATAATAAGATATTTGTATTTTGACTTTTTACAGAAAACCACCTCATTTTACCGATTTTCCGAAATTTCACCGAAACGATTTTCAAAACGCTACAACTATGATGCAGATCATACTAGTGGGGCCTGGGTAGTCCATGAGTACATCCTTCAATGTTCCTAGTCGTGGGAATATCGAGACGGGGCATCGATATTCCAGAGTAGACTAGCGTATATCTTCTCGACCCATGCGATGGGCGATGGATGATCCCATATCCATTAGTGTTTGACATCAGAGATAGTATATGGGTGCTCAGTGGAGACTGGGTATACTGAACAGACTCGCCGAGAACTCCCAGATGGTATTATACCTCACGTCAGATGGCAGTTCTCTGGTGACACTGGTACAGCTTAGTCTGTTGACCCGAGATCGTCATAGAGTCTTGTGTGTCTCCCACTGTGCTTTGATTTCCACCCTACCACGGCTCTACTGAGTCGTGCAAACAGGTGGTTTTTGGGTACAGTCCCGATTCACATGGAGGCAATGAGCGATAGGAGGGGATTCGTCTCTCCCGGTATTGGGAGTTGATGTTGCGCTATGCTCGACTGGCCATAACAGGAAATCCCTGGCCAGGGTTGCAGTGTTATACTGGTAAGAGTTATCAGTAGTTTCACAAATGTTATGGACCCTACGTCGGCATAACTTATCAAGCTACTGGTGTCTGACGTTTACCACCCCTAGGCGAGATATGCAACATATCCGACGAACAGACCGGACTGTACGGTAAGTGTTACTGGTTGGATTCACAGGAGTGTGAGCGGGCTTGCTCGTCGATCTTCTGATCGCTCAATACCCGGGTGGCCGTTACGTTTCGCAGACCGCTTGCGGCTTGTGGGTGCTTGATATGTTCATCATCTGCTGCCGGCGTATTGACGAGTCTTTAGAGTCCTACACAGAGGTTTCCTGGCTCAAGCGAAACGAAATAGGAGTGCATATGAGATATGTGCGGGACCGAGAATAATGCGTGTATGTGATACCGTATTCCATTCTCGCGATGAATGTATCGAATGGTTGTATTTGATATAACCTAGTTATCGAATCAAGGATTGATTCGATAAGTCGATACATTGGATACTAGTCGGTTATATGCGACATGACCGGATCATTGAATCAAGTGTTGATTTAATGATTTAATGTATAATTATATATTTGATATATTACTTTGCATTAACTAGTATTGGTTCATTTTAAAAGGATTTTCTCACTTGATGTACACAAGTTGTATATGTGATATACTTTTGTGCATATGATTGTATCATGTTTGATGATACATGCTCACTTGGTTAAGTGTATGATTAAACCATGGTTGTGTAATGGTTAGGGTTTTGATTTTATTTATTTATTTAATCTTTTTTTTGGCAAAATAAAATGGTGGATTTATTTGTTCTTTGCTAAAAGCTTCTTGAAGCTTCAAAGCATCATTGAAAAGTCTTCCATTTTGTTTTACCACTAAACCTAACCATTCACCTAACCCTAGTTTATTCTCTACACTTTACCATGGTTACATTATGATAACCATCACTTGATTATTCAATTAGAATTAATTCATTTTCCATTCTTTTCTTCTTCTTCTTCTTGATGAAGAAAGAAAAGCTTTCTTGAAATTTATCAAGTGTTGATTCCAAGTGAGAAATCCAAATCCAAAGTGAACCCACTTCCTATTTCTTCATCCTCTACCTCTTGCCAAGTAGTATAGGGTGTTTTCTTCACAAGTTTCATGGCTTGGTGAAGTTGTAGCTTGATCTTGTGTTGCCTCGACGTAGATCATCTTCGGCATAGAAGTCGACAACCTAGCCCGCCCATTTCTCCGATGAAGCCGATGCTAGAGTCCGGGATCAGATATGGACAGCGAGGGGACTTCATCACGGAGCCATGGAGGTGGAGGACCGGATCTACAAAGGTTGTAGCCCTTTCACTTTAGCTATAAATTCGTTTATTTGTTTTGCATCGCCTATACATCTAGTTAACGATCCGTATTAGGATTTCTCGGCACTTGTAAAATCAGAATTGGCCATGTTTGATGCCTTGTAAGAACTCATTAGCGTGCCTAGGAACCCTACATTATCTTCACAAGTTTTCATGACTTGGTGAAGTGGGAGCTTGATCTTGTGATGCCTCGACGTAGATCATCTTCGGCATCGAAGCCGACGACCAAGTCCGCCCTTTTCTCCGATGAACCCGATGCTAGAGTCATGGATTCAATTTGGACAGCGGAGGGACGTCATCACAGAGCCTAGGAGGTGGAGGACCGGATCTACAAAGGTTGTAGCCCCTTTCCTTTTAAGTTAAAGTTGTTTACTTGCATCGCATCACCTATATATCTAGTTAACGATCCGTATTAGGGTTTGTAGGCACAAGGAAAATTTTGAATTGGCCATGTTTGATGCCTTGTGAGACTTCATTAGTGTGCCTAGGAACCCTACAGTGGTATCAGAGCCTAGCTAGAGCCCTAGGCGATGCGTAGACGGAGTTAGAAGTCCGATCGAACCGAAACCCTAACACAAATTTGCTCTCTGGACTTTTTCCAAAAACTGGGTTTTTTCCAGATTAAAAATATGCAGAAAAATCAGCAGGAGAATATAAGAGTTACTGTTAAATTCGACAGCCTAATTCCATCAAACCGTCGCGGTTCCGCGGCACGAGCATGCCTCGTGCGGCGGTTCCGCGGCCGTTTAGTCTCTTTTCGCATTGAATTTTGCACAATAATTCTTATTTTGCAGTGCTGGTTTTCTTGGGAATTTTTAAAATTTATTCAAGCGTTGAATTTTCTGGGTTGTATTGGGGACTCGGTGTATCGATCGGATTGTCTAATTTTGTCAGTGTGTTTTTCCGGGTAATTTTAGAATATGTTAAAAATGTTCGACCGGATATAAATACCCACTTTTTCCCCTGCCGGGAAATTTCCAATTGTTGGATTTTTCTGTAGTTTAATCACGTTCTAAGTAGTGCAAGTAACGCGATGGTCCCTCTAGAAGACAACAAACTTTAACTCGATTATGTGACCGTCTTGAACTGCCCTTTGAACCTTCGAGTTTGGGGCAGTACGGCGTGCCACATGTGAGGCGTTGGCTTGACCCTTCTATGGCTGGACCGTTGGTACTGAGGCATGAACTGAATGTTTTTAGACTTATTTCATGTGTTGAGCTGTATTGGGAAAACCTGGGTGTTCGATTGTTCGATCGGAAAGTTTAACATTTTCTATTTATCCGGAATGTGATACAACATTTGGAATTCACAAGTAGTTATGAGATAACTGAATGAATGTTATAAATCTAGTAGTTTAGTCTCACTTGATCGGTTGCCACGGAATTTTGATGTGATCAAAAGTTCATCGCAATCACGTAGCATACGCGGATACTCGCCGGGTAAACTTAATAGACAGCCTCACTCCATAGCCCCGACCAAGTGACTGTAGGAGAACCCCGTCGCCGAAAGCATCCGTTCGGGTGCTCGCGGCAGCGGTGTTCCGCCTTGGTGCACTTTGTCGACGGCGTCGGGGGTGCGGCCGCCTACTGAAGTTTGCGACGAGCATTCGATCAGGATGTCGGGAATCTTGTTGAATTGCCCGACTTTATATTGAAAAGTGTTTTCGATTTTGAGACTAAAATGCGGGGTTTATAATTGTTAGGTATGCGATGTCTAAGGAATTCATTTGATTAGGCATGCGATGTCTAAAGAGGTTGCGGATTCCAACTGTTGTAGTTTTACACTTTCTTTTCTGTGACCGTAAGTGTAATATGTGATATCGCCGGTTTCGTTGCTATATGTCAACGACAATTGGGATGCGCATATTTACTTATGTTGATGACCTGTGATGTTATGTGTTGCTGGATATGTTATATTGGATCGTCGTGTTTGAATAGCCGGGGAGTTTTATGTGAGATGAGTGTTTTTCCTTTTCATTCATGTAAAAACTTATATGTAATATTCTTTTATTGGGGCACTTCCAGGTTGCGGATGATGTCACCATTTGTATATTATTTACTTTTCTGCACTAGGTTAGACCCAAGGAGGAGGGCACAGGTAACCGGGTTCTAGGGTACAGTGGGAGACCAACTCGAGGAGTCGAGTCCGGGTCTCCTAACCCTAGAATTGGTAGGGTTGCTTGCCGCTCTCGTAGGGGTCTAGGGGTGTGGGATTGGCTATTCATCACGACCGTGGAATCCGTGTTTTATACTGGCTCGTATTGAAAACATGGACGTCCTAGTATATCTAATATTTCATATGAAATTTTCTGCTGCGTTATATGTGATGTGATCTTGTGGTTAGTTCAGATAGATATAGTATATAATATATATGATATATTATATTGACGTTGCTTATGTTTTACACCCGCGCTAGCCCTGCCTCGTTCTGGCGTTAGTTACCTAACCTAACGGTGCAGACGGGACATCGAGGCGAATGCGGATGGCATAAGCGTACGTTATATTTATCTGTGATGTTTAGGTGGACTTAAATGATGGGACATTCATCAATGAGATTAATGAAAGAAAATAAACCTAATTGATGTTGTGGAATCGAATTTCAAAATAAAACTGGTAGCTATAGTTCTTGCTTTGCATCGCGGTGTTCATTATAGAACATCCTGCACCTTATTCGATGAGGAAAGGACCGAGATCCCTTCACCGGGAGTGACTCCTTTAGCAATAACTGGCAGATGCTACAACCCTCGGCTTGTCTTTTGATAGCTTCTATAGTTTCTGCTTTGCACAGTGATATATATGATATATCCCGCACCTCATTCGACGAGGAAAGGGCCGACGATCCCTTCACCGGGAGTGACCCCTTTAGCAAAGCTAGAAAAGTCTCAAAAACATTCCATTTAAAAACCATTTGATTCCGCAACGAGATCAAGTTCAAAGCGTTAAAGGTTTTCTTAAAAACCAGCCGCAACCCTCCGTCATTTTAGAAAGTAGAGTACTTAGTATTCGTGCTGTGTTTGTTGACCTTAGTTAAGGCACAGTGTACGGTAGCTAAGTGATGTCTTCCTACACCGCATATGATGCGATTAGTTAGGACAGCCGCGTGACTTTGTTGACCTTAGTTAAGGGTCATGTGGGTGGGTCTAATTAATCATGAAATGACGGGTAGAACTTGACTAGTGCTTATGATTTGTTAACCATAGTTAAGGTCATAAGTGCTAGGGGTAAAAACCTTTATCGGGAGTTTTAAGTGTTGAAATTTGCAATGAGATTGCATACCTTCTATGTGATAGTTGGATCCCGATACCCACTGCGAGTAATTGTTACTCCTGGGAGAGTTTTGCACTTTGCAATTAGCCGATCAAGTAGGTGTCTAGAAAGGGGTCAACGGGGTTACGCCTCTGGGAAAACGAGGTTTACTGTAATTAGGTCCGTGCGAAAGCACGGGGAACCTCCCTCAAAGTACCGACACTGGCCTGGCTGAAAGATTGGCGAACTTGTAGAGTGTAATTAATCCCGGCTAGTCTTTCCTTTTAAGGTTTGAAGGAAGATTTGATAAAAACAGTGGGAGCCATCCTGATTAGATAAAATATATAACCAATCTAATCTTGCAAGAGCGCACGCAGAGTGTTTTCTTCTCTCTCTCTCCTGGTAGCGACCATATCACGCCTTAATCAAGATAATAATACGGATATTGACCGAACCCGCCTGTTAAACTGAGCTGGGGAACGTTGGTCCCGCTCCAACTTATAATTGTTATAAGACAGAGCAGGAAATAGGGAATACCAGAATTCCTATGCCACCCAAACGAAGAAAGTGCATATGATGCATCTCCTTCGGGTGTGTTCATTATAAAGAACTGTTTCTCAGTATCCTCTGAATCCTGGGTATTTGATACCGGATCAAGATCCCAGATATGTAATCTGTTACATAGGGCTACAAAAAGGTGAAAAAACTGAGAACGGGTGATAAGTTTCATGAGACAAAAAACGGGGAAAGTGTTGCAGCCAAGTCTGTTGGTCACTGTCACCCTGTATTATCAATACATTGATTCTGAACAAATGCTATTAGATACCGAACCTGATATACAAAATCATATCAGTCTCTTTATTAGTAAAGAAGTGATAAAATTTTGTATTGATGGATAATTTTTTGAATATTTCTTATATCAAAAGTTGATCGGTTCAGGCACGTTATCTAAAAGCATTAACGTTCTAAATCAAACTACAGTTCCTAGTATACAGAACACACACAAGTGGAAGAGTTCAGAAATGAACGAATCCTTCTTGAGGCATTATAGACTAGGTCATATCAATGCGACCCGACTGGCTGAAGTTACATTTAGATGTATATTTAATCAGTTTGAATTTACATCTTATGAAAACTTGCCGGTCATGTCACAAAGATTAGATGACCATAGCTCTGTTTATTGGAAACAGAGAAAGAGTTAGTAAACTCTTGGGACTGATACATGATGATGTATATAAGGTCTCCTGTCTACACATGCCAGGACCGGTTCTTTGTACTTCATTATATTCTCTGATAATCTCTCAAGATTCAGACATATGTTCCTGTTGAAACACAAGTTCGAACCTTTTGAGATATTCACAGAACACAAGTTAGAAGTAGAGAACCAAAATACGGGTATAAGTATTATGTCCTATGATAAGATCAGGGAGGAGAATACTTGTGCATGGAATTCCTGGACTATTCTAAAGGAGAATGAGATTCTCTCTCAGCATTACTCCTCCGTATACACCATAGCATGATGGTATATCGGGGCGGAGCAATCACACCCTATATGATATGGTGCGCTCTATGATAAGTACTACTGAGTTTCCTATTTCCTTTTAGGGAGTTATGCACTTATGAAGTTGCATACCTATTGAATAGGGTTCGATTCAAATCAATGCCTACCACTCCATATAAGATATGGTATGGGAAGAGCCTATCTCTTAAGTAAGTTAAGATTTGGGATTGTCCGGCCTATGTCAAAAGAAAAATCCGGACAAGATCAAGGCAAGGTCAGTTCTGTAGAATTGGAAAGGTTCCAGCTATACAAAACTGCAGCTGATTTGACAGCACCAAAGGATTCAATAGTTCCCGATGAACCTCAGCCTCTCCGCCGATCTGGTAGGGTTCCTCATCTACTTAAGAGATACCTCGGTTTCTCGTAGACAGTGGGAGCGAGGAATGCATCATGAGATGATGACCCAACTATTTTCGAGCAGGCCATCGAGAGTAAAGACTCTGTAAGAATGGCTGGATGCTTTAGCGATCTGAGATGGAATCCATGTACACCAACAAAGTATGGACTTTGGGTGCTATATCTGAAGGGTTAAATCCCCATCAGGAGAAAGTATATCTTGAGAAGATTACTTGGTGTAGATGGAAAAGTTAAGACTTTCAAAGCTAGACTTGTTAAAGGTTTTAGTCATCAACCAGGCGTAGATAATGATGATACCTTTTCCAGTGGCTATGCTTAAGTCCATCCGGATCCTACTTGCCACGGCTACATACCATGACTACGATATCTGGTGGTTGGGTGCCATGACTACTTTTCTAAATAATGATTTAGAAGAGAACGTCTATAAGAACACAGCCAGAGGGCTTCATAAACAGTGGGAGCAGCGGAAACGTGTGCAAGATTGCTTTACAGAATAAAGCAGGCATCGCGGAGTTGGAACGTCTGTTTTGATGTAATAGTCGAAGTGTTTGACTTCATCAAAATAGTAGACAAACCTTGTATATACAAAAAGGTAGTAGAGAGTAAGGTGGTCATCCTCGTATTGTACGTAGACAACATACTCTTGATAGGAAAAGAGTTTCCTATGCTACGCTAGGTCAATCTCCTCTTATCACATGAATTCTCCATAAAGGATCAAAGTGATACCTCCTAAATCCTGGGTTTTGGATCTATGAGATAGATCTAGATGGATGTTAGGATTCTCAATAGTTGTAGTGAGATGGTATCAATCGATCCTGGGGAGAATCACTGGAATTGTTCCAGGATGATAAGGACGACTGAATGTCAGTCACATGCATTGTCTTCACCCTCAGTGGAGGGACGGTAGGTTGGAAGAGTTCCAAGCATGATACCGTGGCAAACTAGACGATAAAGGCTGGTAACATCGCTATTAAAGATACTACCAAAGAGGCAGTTTGGGTGTATATTGGTTCATAAGATGAACTAGATTCCTACCATTGTGTGACAATGGAAGTGTGGCTTTGGCCCGTGAACCCTGGTCCCATCAGTGACCCAGACATATTCTGAGGCAGCATCACCTGATCATGGAGATAGTTGATCTCCAGGGTGATCGAGGTTAGGAGAGAAGACTCAGAGGACAACACGGCGGATCCACTCACGAAGGCTTTTTCCCAGAGAGAGACTTTTAGGGGATGGTTGAGTATGTGATACTGCAACCACTGCTACAGATGGCCCTAGTGCAAGTGGGAGATTGTTAGTTATATGTATGCCCTAGAGACCATTACTGTACATTAGATGTATATTGTAATGGATGCTGGGACATATATAGGTAGGACTTTCTTGCTCGACATGATAGTGTGCTATCTTGTTGCTCTTTATCTTAACATGTATACTTTCTGTCTCCCTGTTACATGTTGATAAAGCCCTTAGGATGTGTACTCGACTTCCAGGACTATGATGCAGATCATACTAGTGGGGCCTGGATAGTCCATGAGTACATCCTTCAATGTTCCTAGTCGTAGGAATATCGAGATGGGGCATCGATATTCCAGAGTAGACTAGCGTATGTCTTCTCGACCCATGCGATGGGCGATGGATGATCCCATATCCATTGGTGTTTGACATCAGAGATGGTATACGGGTGCTCAGTGGAGACTGGATACACTGAACGGACTCGCCGAGAACTCCCAGATGGTATCATACCTCACGTCAGATAGCAGTTCTCTGGTGACACTGGTACAACTTAGTCTGTTGACCCGAGATCGTTATAGAGTCTTGTGTGTCTCCCACTGTGCTTTGATTTCCACCCTACCACGGCTCTACTGAGTCATGCAAACAGGTGGTTTTTGGGTACAGTCCCGATTCACATGGAGGCAATGAGCGATAGGAGGGGATTCGTCTCTCCCGGTATTGGGGGTTGATGTTGCGCTATGCTCGACTGACCATAACAGGAAATCCCTGGCCAGGGTTGCAGTGATCTACTGGTAAGTGTTATCAGTAGTCTCACACATGTTATGGACATTATGTCGACATGACTTATCGAGCTACTGGGGTCTGATGTTTACCACCCCTAGGCGAGATATGCGACATATCAGACGAACATACCGGACTGTACGGTAAGTGTTACTGGTTGGATTCACAGGTGTGTGAGCGGGCTTGCTCGTTGATCTTCTGATCGCTCAATATCCGGGTGGCCGTTACGTTTAGCAGACCGCTTGCGGCTTGTGGGTGTTTGATATGATCATCATCTGCTGCCGGCGTATTGACGAGTCTTTAGAGTCCTACACAGAGGTTTCCTGGCTCAAGAGAGACGAAATAGGAGCGCATATGAGATATGTGCGGGACCGAGAATAATGCGTGTATGTGATACCGTATTTCATTCTCGCGATGAATGTGTCGAATGGTTGTATGCGATATAACCTAGTTATCGAATCGAGGATTGAATCGATAAGCCGATACATTGGATACTAGCCGGTTATATGCGACATGACCGGATCATTGAATCAAGTGTTGATTTAATGATTTAATGCATAATTATATATTTGATATATTACTTTGCATTAACTAGTATTTGTTCACTTTAATGGATTTTCTCACTTGAAATGCACATTGTATATGTGATATATTTTTGTGCACAGGATTGTATCATATTTGATGATACATGCTTGCTTGGGTTTGTGTAAAGAATTAAACCATGGTTAGTTAGTGGTTAGGGTTTCATTTGATTTACTTATTCATTTATCTATTTATTTATTTATTTGTTATGGAAATGATAAAGAGAAAATGGTGGCTTTCTTTGTTTGATTGTTGAAGCTTCATGAAGCTTTGACTAAGTGACCATTTTGTCTTCATGCTTAACCCTAACCATCCAAACTAACCATAGTTCTTTCTCTACACTTGACCATGGTAGAAATATGATAAGTATTCATTTTATTTTCTTTTTAAAAACAACTTATCATATTATCTTCATCTTCTTCTCCTTCTTCAACATGAAGAAAGCTTGCCTCCATCAATGGCAACTAGTGAAAAAGAGTGAGAAATCCAATTCTAAAGTGAACCCACTTCCTATTTCTTCATCCTCTACCTCTTGCCAAGTAGTATAGGGTGTTTTCTTCACAAGTTTTCATGACTTGGTGAAGTGGGAGCTTGATCTTGTGATGCCTCGACGTAGATCATCTTCGGCATCGAAGCCGACGACCAAGTCCGCCCTTTTCTCCGATGAACCCGATGCTAGAGTCATGGATTCAATTTGAACAGCGGAGGGATGTCATCACGGAGCCTAGAAGGTGGAGGACCGGATCTACAAAGGTTGTAGCCCCTTTCCTTTTAAGTTAAAGTTGTTTACTTGCATCGCATCACCTATATATCTAGTTAACGATCCGTATTATGGTTTGTAGGCACAAGGAAAATTTTGAATTGGCCATGTGTGATGCCTTGTGAGACTTCATTAGTGTGCCTAGGAACCCTACACTTCTCGTCCCGAGGTACCGCACCGGGCCCACCATGTACCCAAAACAGTTCATCCATCTCCTCGAATCGGGTCTCGAAATCCATCAGCAAACTCATGGTGGATGACTCATACATCATGGGAAAACCACATTTTTTTTATTTAAAAATAGAGAAAGCAGTTTATATATGTTTTGCAGTTTTCCTCTAAATCCAGAAAATATCATGGAAATCTGAATCATCAAAAGCATGTAAAACCATGAATATAAGCATGAGCATCCATGAATACGGCATATAATGAATAACAGTATGCACGAAGTGACAAGTAACAACTACAATGTTTAAACTAGCATATAATGCAAACAACTAATCATCATGTCAAAACTACTAGTTAACAAGCTACATTAGGCGATAATATTTCCTAAGGTGTGCGTGACATGTCAATTACTGATGAAGATGTGTGTGAGCCGGCAAGCAAGTGTACGTGGTACATATGCATCATCGGTAATGGTGCTGGTGTCCTAACAGTATGATATCAACAATGCAATAAGAAATTATAATATAAGTATGCGATGCGGAGCGAACAGGAATAATGAGCGGGAGCTAAATACTAAACACAATGATAACTAATCTGCATTACCCTAATATAAATCCTACAAATGGTGTCTTTTGAAATAACACGAATAATCGGGTTTTGAAAATAGGGGCTACGGTATTTTTATGAAAAGATACATCTTTTGAAATATCCGTAGGATCCCTTGGGCTGTCTTTTAAAATACCCACGATTCGTTAGTTTTTGAAATAGGTAATAATCGAATCTAATCTAACAACTAAACTAAACTAAAGGACTAAGTTAACAAGCTGGACTGCAGGTAAGGAAACCGCCTAACATCTGAGTCGATACATATACAAACCTGTATATATATATTAGTCGGTGATCCCGCCTCAATAATATCATATCCGATATCATATCTATAACCAGACATCCCAAGTCAAGAGTGCGGATCAATCATCAAAATATAGCTCGTACGTAAATCCGTCGTACGGCATGCCCAAATCTGGGTACGGGTTAATATCATATTCATCACACTATTCATCTGGTATCCTCTTTATCCAAGATCATAGTCCAGGGTACTGACCTATGTCTAGTACAATACTAATATCATCAATATAGTCATGATCTGACTACTGATCGACAGTCTCGTACAAACCGATATCATCAGCACATATCATCATCAAGGGGTATACATCGCCCAGTACGGCTTAGTATCAATATCCTAGCATATCATATCTCATATCACGATCACATGTCGACCATTTTATTTATAGAACTATTCACCCGTATCGTCGTTCAAAGACCCGCTATAACATCAGGACGTATCTTAAATACGAATCCTGCCATATCACCGATATCACAACCTCAACACAAATCTCATCGACTCATCTCAAACCCAAGTATCATCCTCAAATCCGTATGTGAACTCATAGTCACATACCCATGTGAACACATAACTATATATTCCCGAATAAGCACAAATGAAAGAAGAAAGTATGCAAGTATGGGTGGTTGTGTGCATGTGTGGTGCGACCACTACTCTAGAGTTTTGCGACACTAAATCATCCAAGAACACCAAATATCCATATTATCATCAATATACTCAAACAAAATATAATCAATATATATATGTGTGTTTACGTATTCGTATACATCACCATGAACTGCGGGGGTGCTATACGCCATCCACCCGACTTCTCCTCGTAGATATAAATCTACTCACCTGGTCCTCGCTCGCCGGTGCCGACGTCGCCACGCGCTTGCTTGTCGTCTCGAAGTCCACATGGGTAGCTACAATCATAACGCATCGTATCGCATTAAAATCCGACTCATGATCAAAACGACACACGAAACCCACATAGGTCAAATCCTATGGTTGCTTTCAGAAAAACCCAAAATTCACTTTAAAAGCCATTTTTCCGAAAATCTAGCAAGCACAAATTACCCGTTTTAGTACAAAACTCGACGTTTGAACAAATTTAATGGCCATAATACTTATTAAACAACTTAAATAAGTCATAAAAACCATTTCCATTATTTAATCTCATTAAATTTCTTTAGCCCCAAAATTCTAGTTTACAATATAACCAAATTTTAACAATTTTATAGCAAAAATGCACAAACAACAATTTAGCTAGGATTTTAATGAACTAAAGACATTAAACCACACTTAATAATGTTAATGAAGTCAAGAAAAACCTAATTACATTTTTCTCTTAATCAAATTCAAGGTTTACAAAAACCTAGTTTGCAATTTAAGCAATTTGGACAAATTACATATAACAAGTGCAATTTAATCAACCAAACTAGGTTTTACATACATTAAGATGTTAAACTAAACCTTGCATCCCTAATGATATGATAAAATCCCTAATTGAAATCACAAACCCTTACTATATTTTTCAAAACATTCAATTAATCCCAAACTATTAACTAATTATGCTAGATTTAAAGTATTCAAACAACAATTAGACATAAGGTTAAGAATTTACCCCCACAATCATCTTGAAATCTAGCACAAATCTAGCCTCCCAAATATGCTTCCCTTCACCAAGATCCATACAAGAATGGTCAAGTAAAAATGGGTAGGGATTAGATTTTGATTTTGTGGAATTTTTGAAGCATTTTGGATGATTTTTTGATGGAATTTTGAAGAGAAAAGAGAAGAAGAAATGGAGGGGGGGGCTGCTGCTGCTAGTTTCAGTAGAGGAAGAGGGGGAAAAGGTGAGGGGATTATGCCAAAAGATCCAAGTCAAAACCCCTCCCAATTACCATAATACCCCCACCTACTTTACTATATATAAAAACCTTATTTTAACCCATTTCTCACATGATTTAAGGTCAAAAAGAGAGAAATAAAATTCTTGGGCTGCTACAATAGTGTGAGGCCGGCCAAGGGGAGTCAAGGTGAGTGTGAGAGACTTTACAAAAAAATTCTATGCAAAAAGACCCCCCACAATACCATATTTGCAAGTTTTAGTTCAAAATAACTATATTTTTATTTTCCATAAAATAAATCAATTAAAACTTGAAATAAAATACTAAAAAATTATATTACAACTAGATTTTAATTAACAGGATTTTAAATATTAAAATTAGCCCATTTAAATTTGTATTTATCGCTAATTTAATGTATTTTCTTACCGGCTTAAAATAATATTAAAATAATTAATTTCGGAAAAATTTTCAGAAAATTTTAAATTTCAGCAGTGGCTTAATAAACACTAAATACTAGCAATTACATAGCTAGAATATGTATATTTAATTTTATAATAAAGATATTTGCATTTTGACTTTTTACAGAAAACCCCCTTATTTTACCGTTTTTTCGAAATTTCACCGAAACGATTTTCAAAACGTTACAATCTTCCCCCCTTAAACAAATTCGGTCCCCGAATTTAAATTAAAACTCCCCCTAACTACTAAAACATCTAAGCAAAACCATCAAGTCGTCGGGGCTCCGAAATCGTAAATACATAAAACAAATCGTAGCGCAGCGCATGCGCATGAAAAATGAGCATATAACTCAAATCAAAAGTCCGTCAAGCATCCCGCAATCATCGGAGTCATGGGGAAGACATCAATGCCAAATCCAAAGCAAAACCAATATGATATAACTCGAAACTATACATGTAAATATCGAATCTATATATGTAAGTATCTGAAGGAAATGCATGCCAAATCTCTTTAAGTCGCTGTGCAACGCGTATAACACTGCACAGTGGCGGACGTCTATCATAAGAAAATAACTATATTCATATATACCTTTGTTCGAAATGTACGTTCCGCCATTTTGGAAACAATTTAGAAGGGTCTCCTTGTTTTAAACATTTCGTGTCATATCAGACACGTTGGTAAATACTGAGGCTATAGCTCGCTTTTTGGAAATCCCTTCAATAACTATCAATTCATGCAAAATATATTCAGGTACTGTCCTCTGACTAGCCCTGCTTAGTAAGAAAACACATCGCAATTATCATTAAAAAAACGTACTGCTCTATAAGAAATCAATCCCAAAATACGCGTATGAATACTACGTGCGTCTGGTGCGCACGACAATCAAAATCCATATACGTGCCATATAAGTGCACAGAAACAAGATCTAAGTGCATCGGGTGTGCACAAAGCATTTGTCGTAGGCAACGTGTGTGCCTGACAGCAAAATCAGGTGCATCTGACATGCACGAAAAAAAATCTCGATTTAGTGCATCTGGTGTGCACCAAAATCGCATCTCAAGATATGCGCTCAACATGCGCGAAAACCCAAAACCAGGGGCATCCATCTTGCACGAAATCATGAAATCCAATATCAAGCGCGGAACATGCGCAAAATCAAATCAGGTGCACAAGGTGCACAAAACAAATATCGAGTATCACAATCGAAATCGAAGTCCAGTGCATCTAAGTGCACAAAAGGCGTATCACTGCACTGCAAGCATATATAAACTATACAGAGTGCAGGAACCAAATCGTGTGTGTGCATATACACAAAATCAACTCAAAAGTCTAAAACCGTAAAATCACAAACATGTGAAACCAAAGCACGAAAACGATATCAAGTGCAACACTGTGCAAAGATCGTAAATCCTCAATCATCAAAATCAAATCATGCGAATAAATCACCCAAAACATCGAAATCAATAATGGCGGAATAGTACCGCTCAAGCGCATCCTCTAAGAATCTCGGGCCAACTATTGCGGTCACTAGTGGGACGTCTCGTCGATGATCATGAACTCTGGCCTGCTGGTGTGCGTAACAATGACTACTCCTGGGTCAAGGTCTTCACTGTGAATTACCAATCTCTCGGTCCATCGGCTCATCAGCCCTGTCAGGTGTGCTAACGGGGTTGATCCCGTTCTGGCACGTCTCTTGTCATCTCCCGGTCAATCATCGCGACCACTCGTAAGACAGCATATCACTGGCGTCGGCCTCTGGCTCTCTGAATGTACGTGACACATCTGATCCTGGGTGCAAGTATCATTGCAGCAGTGTCCTATAAGGAATCCTTCTCACGGTCTCTTCCATGTCTCGTCTCTGCCAACTGTCCGGAAGTCATCGTCCTTTCCTATATCTGCATCTTACTCTGGAACGACTGCATACTCATCGCGACTCCTTCTAGAAGGTAAATCCAAGTACCATGCCTCGGCATGTGCATCGCATCTCTGATGTCGGCGGAGTGGAACGTAGTCTCATCAAGATCTCGTACGAACCTCTTACTCCACTTTTCTCTAACGTCGACTGCTTCGGACTCGTCTCGTCGTGGCTGCATGGACTGAGCTCCAACGGCTATCCTCGTATCTGGAGTCTCCTAAGAATGCATCTCACCACCTAGCATCCGATTGAAGTCGAACCATCCGATTGATTCGTCAGAACCTCATAATCCCCCAAAAGCTCAACATCTTGGGTACAGTTTAACAGTATCGAGTACGTACCACAGCATCGATGGTCCAGCCGTAGAAGGGCAAACCCAAGCCTCACTAATGGCGCCGTGGAACTGCCGCAAACCCGAAGGTTCAAAGGCTTTCACACGGTCATTATGTCGAGTTAGGGTTTCATTCTTCTAGAGGGTCCATAGAATTGCCTGCATGTCTTTCCGAATACTTTAAACTTGGAATAATAGGTTTCTGACATTCGATCGTCTCTGTCGACTCTCAACGTCTCCGCGTGAAGTCGTCTCTTTCTAGAATCAATCTATCTGATGACCTCTCATCATGTAGGCGAACGAACCACATGTCCTAGTCATTCATCCTCGGGTGACTAGCGACCTTCTATCATCTCTTAGTACAACCTGTACTGCAATAGCTCCAACATATGGGGCGATATCTCATCGCTCGCAGCAACAACTGGCTCACTCGTCTGCACGCTGAACAGTGCCTCAATCATCATGAGTAAGAAATACACCAACGGTCATCAAAATCTGGCTGGCCTCTATCATTGGCTCAATCCTCTTGTGTCGATCAGCACATCCGAGTAACCTCATAAAGGCGATCCGCCAAACGCTCGTGGCATGGAAACACAGTAAAAAGACACATCTCCGCAATCGTGTGTCGCCGGAATTTCGCCCTGGTCAGTCCTCGTTCGTGACGAGCTCGTGCTGACCGCAACTCTAGCTGTAGCTCTCCCTGCCCGTAATCGTGGCAGCAAACCGCAACTGGTACCGATGATGCTAGATCGGGAATGAATATGATACTGAGCAAAGAAATGTATATCCTAAGGCTCCTTAAGTGGAGTAGCGTATCGTAAGTATACCGCAGAACATACCCACGGTACGTCACTCTACTTTAGTCACCTATTCCATCAACCAAGGGTCATCCTACGCTCCGAAGGTAAAACCTAACGATCTGATTCCAACTTTGACACGCCCCGAAAGTATGGAACATGACCGGCACTAAAACTACGAACGTCTTGAGGCGTACGTAATCTAAGTGAGCCGAAAACCCAGAAATCCAAACCAAGAAAAGTAGTAGAGTGAAGGAAAACCAATTTAAAACAAGTAGTTTTAATAGCATAAGCCGAATTATGCGGTTTTAAAAAAACATCAAATATTTCCCGAAAATTTCGGCAGAGTCTCATTTGTAAATACAGGCCCCCAAACGGGATACAACATGAATAGTATACGAAATCAATAAAAAGGCATCCCCAAGCGGGAGCTAGCTCTTCGTTAATCGACGGTCAAAACCACACAAGCAATATAATATACAACGCCAACGGCGAGGATCAAAATTCAAAAGGAAACTCAAAACCACAAGAAAACCACAGAAATATAACGCGCGACTCTAAGGTCGAAGGAATAACATCACTGGTCTCTATCTCTGAAATAAATACATGTTTGGTTGATGGAACTTCTAGATACAACAGAATAATGATATACAAGATATATAATGGGGGTACGATACAAGTAAACCCACCAACTAGCAAGTCACCTGGAAATGGGAAGCAGTGCCAGCAAAGCCGTAATGAAACCTGTACGGCAAACCTGCAAGAAACTGGGGCACAACGGGGGTGAGTTGCCAACTCGTGAATAGAAAAACATCTATGAAAAGAAATCGCATAAATAACGCAATACTAGGTCAATGATCATAATATAACCTCAAATATATAACCAGCAACCCATAACAATAGTTAGGGCAAATATCTAACCCAAGTGTAATTCCATATGCCCGTGTCAGCGCCTCAGGTAGCAATGTATCATATGGATGATGTATGAATGCATGAAACAGAATGCATGTACTGAAGAAAACTGCTTTCATAAATCAGTGAGATTTCTATATTTTAAAAGTGAGGTACCATAAATGAAATCAGTATAAAACAGTGTCCAGTATCGACACAAAACAAGTGTCCAAATATCTCGATATCTCTGTATCACAATCTCTGTACCTCAATATCATAAAAACTCAATATCTCAATCACAATATCTAGGGCGCCGTCAATCCAGACCGGCCCCTACCATCTATCTCAAGACCATGACGGTATCCTCCGGATATCCGACGCGTCGGGTAAAATCACCGGTCGGTAGTGCTCCCCTGCCAGGCTCAACGTCAACAACACGACCTTCTCGCCCCGGGGTACCGCACCGGGCCCACCATGTACCCGAAACGGTTCATCCATCTCCTCGAATCGGGTCTCGAAATCCATCAGCAAACTCATGGTGGACGACTCATACATAATGGGAAAACCATAATTTTTTTATTTAAAAAGAGAGAAAGCAGTTTATATATGTTTTGCGGTTTTCCTCCAAATCCAGAAAATATCATGGAAATCTGAATCATCAAAAGCATGTAAAACCATGAATATAAGCATGAGCATCCATGAATACGACATATAATGAATAACAGTATGCACGAAGTAACAAGTAACAACTACAATGTTTAAACTAGCATATAATGCAAGCAACTAATCATCATGTCAAAATTACTAGTTAACAAGCTACATTAGGCGATAATATTTTCTAAGGTGTGCGTGACATGTCAATTACCGATGAAGATGTGTGTGAGCCGGCAAGCAAGTGTATGTGGTACATACGCATCATCGGTAATGGTGCTGGTGTCCTAACAGTATGATATCAACAATGCAATAAGAAATTATAATATAAGTATGCGATGCGGAGCGAACAGTAATAATGAGCGGGAGCTAAATACTAAACACAACAATAACTAATCTGCATTACCCTAATATAAATCCAACAAATGGTGCCTTTTGAAATAACACGAATCATGGGGTTTTGAAAATAGGGGCTACGGTATTTTTATGAAAAGATACGTCTTTTGAAATATCCGTAGGATCCCTTGGGCTGTCTTTTAAAATACCCACGATTCATTAGTTTTTGAAATAGGTAAGAATCGAATCTAATCTAACAACTAAACTAAACTAAAGGACTAAGTTAACAAGCTGGACTGCAGGTAAGGAAACCGCCTAACATCTGAGTCGATACATATACAAACCTGTATATATATATTAGTCGGTGATCCCGCCTCAATAATATCATATCCGATACCATATCAATAACCAGACATCCCAAGTCAAGAGGGCGGATCAATCATCAAAATATAGCTCGTACGTAAATCCGTCGTACGGCATCCCCAAATCTGGGTACGGGTTAATATCATATTCATCACACTATTCATCTGGTATCCTCTTTATCCAAGATCATAGTCCAGGGTACTGACCTATGTCTAGTATAATACTAATATCATCAATATAGTCATGATCTGACTACTGATCGACAGTCTCGTACAAACCGATATCATCAGCACATATCATCATCAAGGGGTATACAACGCCCAATACGGCCTAGTATCAATATCCTAGCATATCATATCTCATATCACGATCACATGTTGACCATTTTATTTATAGCACTATTCACCCGTATCGTCGTTCAAAGACCCGCTATAACATCAGGACGTATCTCAAATACGAATCCTGCCATATCACCGATATCACAACCTCAACACAAATCTCATCGTCTCATCTCAAACCCAAGTATCATCCTCAAAACCGTATATGAACACATAGTCCCATACCCATGTTAACACATAACTATATATTCCCGAATAAGCACAAATGAAAGAAGAATGTATGCAAGTATGGGTGGTTGTGTGCATGTGTGGTGCGACCACTACTCTAGGGTTTCGCGACACTAAATCATCTAAGAACACCAAATATCCATATTATCATCAATATACTCAAACAAAATATAATCAATATATATATGTGTGTATACGTATTCGTATACATCACCACGAACTGCGGGGGTGCTATACGCCATCCACCCGACTTCTCCCCGTAGATATAAATCTACTCACCTGGTCCTCTCTCGCCGGTGCCGACATCGCCACGCGCTTGCTTGTCGTCTCGAAGTCCATATGGGTAGCTACATATCATAACGCACCGTATCGCATTAAAATCCGACTCATGATCAAAACGACACACGAAACCCATATAGGTCAAAACCTATGGTTGCTTTCACAAAAACCCAAAATTCACTTTAAAAGCCATTTTTCCGAAAATCTAGCAAGCACAAATTACCCGTTTTAGTACAAAACTCGACGTTTGAACAAATTTAATGGCCATAATACTTATTAAATAACTTAAATAAGTCATAAAAACCATTTCCATTATTTATTCTCATTAAATTTCTTTAGCCCCAAAATTCTAGTTTACAATATACCCAAATTTTAACAATTTTATAGAAAAAATGCACAAACAACAATTTAGCTAGGATTTTCATGAACTAAAGACATTAAACCACACTTAATAATATTAATGAAGTCAAGAAAAACCTAATTACATTTTTCTCTTAATCAAATTCAAGGTTTACAAAAACCTAGTTTGCAATTTAAGCAATTTGGACAAATTACATATAACAAGTGCAATTTAATCAACCAAACTTGGTTTTACATACATTAAGATGTTAAAGTAAACCTTGCATCCCTAATGATATGATAAAAACCCTAATTGAAATCACAAACCCTTACTATATTTTTCAAAACATTCAATTAATCCCAAACTATTAACTAATTATGCTAGATTTAAAGTATTCAAACAACAATTAGACATAAGGTTAAGAATTTACCCCCACAATCATCTTGAAATCTTGCACAAATCTAGCCTCCCAAACATGCTTCCCTTCACCAAGATCCATACTAGAATGGTCAAGTAAAAATGGGTAGGGATTAGATTTTGATTTTGTGGAATTTTTGAAGCATTTTGGATGATTTTTTGATGGAATTTTGAAGAGAAAAGAGAAGAAGAAATGGAAGGGTGGCTGCTGTTGCTGGTTTCAGCAGAGGAAGAGGGGGAAAAGGTGAGGGGATGATGCCAAAAGATCCAAGTCAAAACCCCTCACAATTACCATAATACCCCAACCTACTTTACTATATATAAAAACCTTATTTTAACCCATTTCTCACATGATTTAAGGTCAAAAAGAGGGAAATAAAATTCTTGGGCTACTACAATAGTGTGAGGCCGGCCAAGGGGAGTGAGGGTGAGTGTGAGAGACTTTACAAAAAAATTCTATGCAAAAAGACCCCCCACAATACCATATTTGCAAGTTTTATTTCAAAATAACTATATTTTTGTTTTCCATAAAATAAATCAATTAAAACTTGAAATAAAATACTAAAAAATTATATTACAACTAGATTTTAATTAACATGATTTTAAATATTAAAATTAGCCCATTTAAATTTGTATTTATCGCTAATTTAATGTATTTTCTTACCGGCATAAAATAATATTAAAATAATTAATTTCGGAAAAAATTTCAGAAAATTTTAAATTTCAGCAGTGGCTCAATAAACACCAAATACTAGCAATTACATAGCTAGAATATGTATATTTAATTTTATAATAAAGATATTTGCAATTTAATTTTTTACAGAAAACCCCCATATTTTACCGTTTTTTCGAAATTTCACCGAAACGATTTTCAAAACGTTACATGCGGGCCAATTGCCCTCTAGAACCCGGCAATCCGTGCACCCCTCCATGGGGTAATCCTAGTACAGAAAGTAAAATATACATACAACGGGTACATCGACCGCAACCTGGTCGTGCCCCAAAAGAATAATACAAACAGGCAGTGACGGCAGTCCACATGTCGGACGCTCACCCCGCAATATCTAATGTACATAACACAACAAAAACTGTACTAGCATTGCATCCTGGCTATCCCCCATGACCAATCCGCAACATCACAGCACAATCACAGAACATCAACGTGAATGTCATGTTCGCAAATCCGTCTAACCGGGCTATAGCAGTTAGACAGGATTTACCGATCAAGTGACATTCACGGTCGCAGATATAATGTAAATACTGTGAACTAATGTGTTTAAAATTTTCGATCGATCAAATTTTACCAAGTGGGCCCCAAGCACTACTGTAGTACATAAAGAAATTCTGGGCCCAAAAAGAATGTTCCAAAACCCCTATTTCCCTGCAAAAAGATCACTGTGAAAAATTGGTGCACTGAAGGCACTGTACTGCAGCGGAACCGCGGCCAGAAGGGGGGTTTGGCCGCGGTTCCACGGTCATCCTACAGTATCAGCTTACCAAATTTTCACAGAAGTCTTATCTTTCTCTGTACATCATTCTGCAACTACCTGAAAAAAATTTCGAGACAAAAAAATTTCGACAGAGAACTGTTGCATAGAAAAACACGGTTTTGGAATATTTGTTCGATCGGAAATGTAAACACACTAGACAAAGCTAGACTAGGTTAATGGCGAGGCTCTGATACCACTGTAAGTGCACGGCGGCGCCCCGGCCGTCAATCCGACGCCGGAATGCGGAAGCGGTTATTTACTTTAACTTTTCAAACCGGCACCACCGCGCACTATAAACCCTTATCGTGCCATTAATCTAGTCCTAGCAATCTAGAGACCGGGTAGAGAAGCTATACCATGCGATCCGTGTCCTCCAGTCTTCTCGTCGTCGTCCCGATCTCCCGCGGAGTGTCCGGTCTCCACCTCCTCGCCGGAAGGGCACCACGTCCCCAGCTTCTTTTACGGGCTCCCACCTCTGGACCGAGGCAACTCGGGCACGAAGTTGGCGAGTCGACATGCCCAAGATTTGCTGTAGAATACGTGTAGTGCTCTATGTCTCATTTGGGGTTACTTGAAGTTGCCTTTGGTGGAGGTTATGAACTTGTGGTATTTTGTGATGAACTTGGGAGTATTTTGAAACCAAAATGAGCGCTCAAAATCACCCCCAAAAATTTCAGCCCCCCCTTTTCTTTTTGGCCGGCCATGCAAAGAAGAATGGGAATGAGTGGAAAAGCCAAAAGGGAGAGGGGCTATCATACTAGCATTAATAAAGAGTGATGATTAAAAACAATATGATCATATGCAAAACCAACACTCCAAACCCATCATCATCACACACAAAAGTCAAGTCATGATGAAGTCAAGAAAGTCAAGGTCATGGTGCAACCATCAAGAAAATACAATGTGCAAAGACAACCCTCCAAAATGCTTATTTGCACAAATGCAAATAAGCCCTCCTCCACCAATCTTCGGCCAATGAAAGATACAAAGAAATATGGCCGAAACGGAAAGCAAACTGGCAACTCCAAAAACTGATCCCGTAATAAATTACAGGAAAACCCCGCTACTGTATATACATACCCGCATTTGTATTCCGACCGAAATACAAATGCAAAGAGACAAAATCTACACTGTACTATACTAGGATCCATCTTAAACCAAAGCCCGCTAGTATTAACTGTCCGATCCTGATCCGTGCAATACCGCACGTGTCTGATCGAACCCTGCCATATCTTCATACGGCCTCTACAGCGTTTCGCCCGAAAACTTGAGCAACTGAATGTGGGGGACTCTAAAGACTCGTCAATACTATGGCTGTGGATTTAACCACTAGCACGTCAGAGGTATTAGCCATACGTGACGGGCTACCAGCTATTGACCAAAAGGGACGTCGATGACCGAACTCATCCTGACACCCTACTGAGCCTGTCAGTGACAATATCCGTACAGTCCGGTCCGTTCATCTATGAGCATCGCATGGCGGGCCTAGGGGGTTGGTAAAAGTCAGACCCCTAAAAGCTGTACAAGTCGTGTCGGAGTGTAGCCCAGAACACCCTGAGATACTACTGGAATACCTACCAGTAAATCTCCTGCCTTGGCCAAGGACTTTTCATGTACTGGCTCTCCTAGACACAGCGCGACCTCACCCCCAATACCGGGAGAGACGAACCCTGCAGATCCGCTCACTGCCTCCATGTGGCTCGGGACTGTACCCAACTAAAACCTGTTTGCACGTCTCCTTTGAGCGTGGTAGGGTAGTAATCAAAGCACAGTGGGAACTCACACGAGACAAATGACGATCTCAGATCGATGAACTAACCTGTACACATGTCACCAGGGAACTGCTATCTGACATCAGGTATAATACCAACTAGCAGGTTCCCGGCGAGTCCTGTCCGGTGTACTCATAACCCAATGAGCACCTGTATACATCTTAGGTGAACCAACTGACACCAGCGGCTTGTGAGACCGGCCACCACCCCTCGTCGGGGTCTCGACTATATACACTAGTCTACTCTGGAGTATCGATGCCCTGTCTCGAAACTCCCACGACTAGGGACCTTTTAAGGATGGGCTTGTAGACCCCAGCTCCCACGTATATGATCGCCCTCGTACTGCTGGTAGTCAAGAAAGAATCCTAAGGGCTCTATCAACGTGCAATAGTGACCTGTAAGGTCACCTAAAGCAGTACACGATGATAAAGATAAACCAGATAGCATACAATCATCTTGAGTAAGACTGTCCTACTGGGACAGGTCCTCCCTCAATCATTGCAATCACGTGCCTGTGATCCAATAATTGACTCTGAGGGCACTATCTCCAACAGGTAGCTCTTTCTCCGTGTCTGGTAAACGGAGTTTTGGTCATTTTACCCTTGATACAAGACTGGCAAGTCGCATAAGATTGATATTCAAAGGGTTTAAATATCCATCTTTGTGTAACTTGTTTAGTCTTATTTCGTTAATATGACCAAGTCTACAGTGCCAAAGAAAAGCTTCATTTAATTCTGAAAGTTTTCTTTTCTTAGTGTGCTGTATACTGAAAACTGTGTGTTGATTTAGGACGTATATCCCGTTATTAAGTGTACCATACCCAACCAACATTTGATTTAGGTGAATGTTCATAACATTGTTCTGCAATACAAAATTATATCCTTCATTGTCTAACAAAGAAACAGATATTATATTACATAGCATACTTGGTACAAAATAACATGG
The DNA here is from genome assembly GCA_030015575.1 of Agapanthus africanus. Lineage (NCBI taxonomy): Eukaryota > Viridiplantae > Streptophyta > Magnoliopsida > Asparagales > Amaryllidaceae > Agapanthus > Agapanthus africanus. The sequence continues at coordinate 289,580,867 of CM057349.1, forward strand.
GTTCAAAACCAATATACACCCAGATGGCAACCCCAAGTGATACTCTCCCACTGCGACTGTATGTGCATTGGAACCATTTCCAACGCGGAGAGTATGGTCACCTGTCTTCAAAACTTTGCTATTTCTCAGCCCCTGCATAGAATTGCAAATGTGAGAACCTGAACCGGTATCTAATACCCAGGAAGATGAGTTTATTGAAAAACTGTTTTCTGTCACAAACACACCTGAAGCGGAAGCATCCCCATGCTTCTTCTTGAGGTTCAAGTACTCCGTATAGTTGCGCTTCCAATGTCCTGTCTTGTGGCAATGAAAACATTCACCTTTCCCCGAGTCTCCCGCTTTGGACTTTTCCTTTCCCTTCACCTTTTTAACTCCACCCTTAGGATTGGTGGGCTTCTTCTTTTTCTTTCCTTTGGCCTTAGCTTTTGGGCGAGAAGAAGAAGATTGCCCAATAGTCATAACGGGAGTTTTCATTGATTTCATAGTGCTCTCTGCACTCCTTAACATATTAAGGAGTTCAGGTAGCTCCTTCTCCATGCCGTGCATGTTGAAGTTAACTATGAACTGAGCAAAGGTGGAGGGGAGGGACTGCAAAATAATATCCGTATATTGTTCATTGTCCATTTTCCATCCTAGGTCCTCAAGCTCTTCTATAAGAGCTATCATCTTCAGAACATGGTCTCCTACCGGTGTGCCAGGGGCCATTCGCATCTGAAACAATTTCTTTGATGCTTCGTATCGTAATACGCGGGATTGCTCTCCATACAACTCCTTTGTATGGAGGAATATGGTTTGAATGTCCATATTCTCGTGCTGCTTTTGATGTGTATTGTCCATCGATGCAAGCGTGAGGCATTTGGCCGTAGCACAGTCAGCGCCATGTCTTGCGGACTTCAATGTCCGCAACTGAGGATTTTGGACCTGGGGTGGGCGGGGCTGAAGCCGTGAGGACATATGATACTTTAACATAAGTCAAGGCTATTTTCAGATTCCTCGGCCAGTCTTTATAATTGGTCCCATTCAGTTATTTTTTATCTAGTAGAAACTTGAGTCCAGTCATTAGTATCTGCTATTAAGAGAGAGAAAAGAATACACTCAGCGAAAGCTCATGCATAGATCAGATTGGTTATTATCTTCTCTAATCGATGTCTACCACTGCTTTAATCAAGTTTTTCTTTCAAACCTTAAAAAGAAAACTAGCCAGGATTAATTACAGTCTACAACTTCGCTAACCGTTCAGCCAGGCCAGTGTCGGTACTTGAGGGAGGTTCCCCGTGCTTTCGCACGGACCTAATTAAAGTAAACCACGTTTTCTCAGAGGCGTAGCCCCGTTAACACCTTTCTAGACACCTAATGAGTTAGCTAATTGTAAACTGCAAAACTCTCCTAGGAGCAACTATTGCCCACAGTGGGATTGGGATCCAACCATCATATGGAAGGTATGCAATCTCATTGCAAATCTCAACACTTGAAATTCCCGATATGATTTTTACCCCTAGTACTTATGACCATAACTATGGTCAACAAATCATAAGTACCAGTCAAGTTCAACCGGTCATTTCTTGATCAATTAGACCCACCCATATGACCCTTAACTATGGTCAACAAAGTCGCATGAATGTCCTAATTAATCTGCATCATATGCAGTGTAGGAAGACATCACTTAACTACCGTACAGTATGCCTTAAATAAAGTCAACAAACGTAGCACGAATACTAAGTACTCTACTTCTTAAAATGACGGAGGGTTGCAGATGATTTTTAAGAAAAATTTTAACGCTTTGAACTTGATATCGTCGTAGAATCAAATGGTTTTCAAAAGGAGTGGCTTGTGCTCCGCAGTTTTTGAAATACAGCTTTTTCATAAAGAGCCGAGTGGTTTTCAAATCTGATTCTACAACATCTTTTTAGGTTTATTTTCTTTACATTAATAATATTAATGTAATCCCATCATGTAAGTCCTTAAGCCAATTACAGAAAAGAAACAAAAATAACACGTACGCTTATGCCATCCGCATTCGCCGCAATGTTCCGTTATGCACCGTTAGGTTACTTAACTAACGGCATACCGGGACGGGGCTAGCGCGGGTGCAAAACATAAGCAACGTCTACTATATATCATATATAAAAAATGTCATTCGTCTCAGATATCTCAGAACACAGGCAACAGAAACATATATATAATGTGGGATATACTAGGATGTCCGTATTTAGTATTTAGCCAACAATAGAAAATACGGATTCCACAGTCGCGATGAATAGCCAAGCCCACACCCCTAGACCCCTACGAGAGCGGCAAGCGACCCTACCAATCCTGGAGTTTAGGTGACCCGGTCTCGACTCCTCGAGGTGGCCTCCCACTGAACCCCAGAACCCGGTCACTTGTGCTCCGCTCCTTGGGTCTATCCTAATGCGAAAAAATAAATAATATACAACACTAGTGACATCAACCTCAACCCGGAAGTGTCCCAAATAAAATAATATTACATTACATTTGAATTTACATGAATGAAAATATAAAACTCTCATCTCACATAAAAAAACCGGCTATTCGATCGCGACAATCCTGCACATCATATCTCAGCAACACATAATATCATATATGATCAACGTAAGTAAGTATGCGTACCCCAATTGTCGTTGATGTATAGCAACGAAACCGGCGATATCGAACATACTACACTTACGGTCACAGAGAAGAAAGTGTAAAACTACAATATTTGGAATCCACATTCTCTTTAGACATCAAAAATGCGAAATATCACATACTTCGTATTTCATGCCTAAACTATATGAATTCCACATATTGTATCACATTCCAGATAAATAGACAGTATTTAAGTTTTTGACCGAATGTTCAAATACCCAAAATTCCCTAAAGCTCAACACTTCAGCGGAGTTCAAAAAAAATCCGAAGTGTGTCACAGTAGTAGCGGTCCAGCCGTAGAAGGGTCAAGCCAACGCCTCACATGTGGCACGCCGTACTGCCCCAAACCCTAAGGTTCAAAGGGCAGTTCAAGACGGTCACATAATCGAGTTAAGGTTTGTTGTCTTCTAGAGGGTCCACCACAAAACTTGCACATATATCCGAAAAATTTAAACCCCGTGAAAAGTGAGCAAACGACACTCGTTCGAACAATTTAACACTTTCTAATTATCCCGGAAAAACTTGAAGTTAAAATTCCGATCGAATCATCGAACTCAAAACCATCCCCAGAATATTCAGCACAAGAATCAGATTAAACATACCTAAAACAATATACAAGCAGGTATAGAAATTACTGTGCAAATAATAAGCCATGAAGTCTCTGTACGGCCGCGGAGCCGCGGCCCAAGCAAGGATTGGCCGCGGTTCCGCGGCGGCATAAACGGCTCATGGCTTCGTATTTCACAGTATTTCTTATATTTTCCTGCTGTAATTTTTAAGTATTTTTAATTCTGAAAATAACCAGGTTTGAAAAAATGTCCAGAGAGTGTCCCAAAATACCGTATTTCGGTTCGATCGGAGTTTTTACTTCGTTAAAGTGTCGCCTAATGTTCTAGGTCGGCTCTGATACCAATGTTAGGTTTACCTAGCACCCTATGAGAGGTTTGGAAGCATCACATGTACCAAAGATGAGATTTTTATGGTGCTAAGCAAGCATACAAAGGATCTATCCTAGAAAAATTCGTGTTTCATAACATTACAAGTAACAAAGGCTAGGGTTTTGAGAGTACAACCTTTGTAGCTCCCTATTCTTGACTCCTTGGCCACTTGAGAGTTGGAAACGGTTAGCTTGAGGTCTTCTAGCATCCACGACGATCCACCCGAAGCTCCTTTGTCCAAGCTTGTAACTTCACTTTATCAAGAGAATGAAATGAAGATAACACTCTAAACAAGTGGGCAAGACTTGTGTAGAATGATGTTGTGGTGGCTTTTCTCACTTCAAAAACCTAACTTGATGAGTATTTTACTCACTACAAAAGTCTAGAGAGCAATGAAGAAGGAGGAAGAAGATGATGGTCTTTTAGAACAAGAGTGAAAGAATAACTCTTTTGAGAAAATGAAAAATATATGTATATATATTTTCCACTTCTCATCTCAAACCATGGTTAATTATGAAGATATTATTGTATTTGAGTTTAAACCACCAAAGAAAAATTAACCAAGGGTTAATAAGTAGGTGAGCATGGTAAGATGAAGAAAAGTGTAGAAACAATCCATGAATTAACCCTTTTTCTTTTCCTTTTTGTTTTAAAACAAATGCAATAATAATCCATATAAAAACCCATGGTGTGAGTCTTATATTGCCACCATTTTCAACGTATATGCAACCATGAAGGATGATGTATGTATGTATGTGTGCATGCATATCCATATGTGCATGAATCAAGAAAGAAAGCATACATGCATGCATACATCCATCAAATACAAGAAAGGATTTCTAGTGAGAAAATAATGGTTAAATGATAAATCAACACTTGATTTAAAAATCCGGCCATATCACATAAGACCCAACCAAAAGCAAGCCGCCCGATTAATATACGGTATCTCATACGCGCATTTTAACCGGGTCCATGCGCATATCGCATGCGTGCACTACAACGTTTCGCCTGGACTAGGTAACTCCTTTGTGGGACTCTAAGACTCGTCAATACGCCGGCAGTGGGTGATGATCATATCAAGCACCCCCAAGCTGCAAGCGGTCAGCTAAACGTAACGGCCACCCGGGTGTTGAGCGATCAGAAGAAAACAAGCGAACCTGCTATAACTCCCGTCGAGCCAACCGGCAACACTACCGTACAGTCCGGTCTCTTCGTCAGATATGCTGCATATCGAGCCTAGGGATGGTCATATCGACCCTAATAACTCAATAAGTCATGTCGGTGAATGGTCTATAACAGACCGAGAAACTACTGATAACACTTATCAGTAAATCTCAGCAGCCCTGGCCAGGGACTTACTGATATAACCAGTCGAGCACAGCACAGCATCAACTCCCAATACTGGGAGAGACGAAATCCTTCCTATCGCTCATCGCCTTCGTGTGTCTCGGGACTGTACCCAACGGCCACCTGTTTGCATGACTCAGTAGAGCCGTGGTAGGATGGTAATCAAAGTACAGTGGGAGAGCACACAAGACTCTATGACGATCTCGGGTCTACAGACTAACCTGTACCAGTGTCACCTGAGAACTGCTATCCTACGATAGATATAATTCCATATAAGAGTTCTCGGTGAGTCTATCCAGTGTACCCAGTCACTATTGAGCACCTGTATATGATCTTGATGTCAAACATCGATGAATGTGGGAACATCCATCGCCCATCATATGGGTCTAGTATCATATACGCTAGTCTACTCTGGTATATCGATGCCCCGTCTCGATAGACCTACGACTAGGGACATTTCAGGATATGCTTATAAACTACAGATGTCCCACTAGTATGATCTCTATCATAATCACTATAGTGAAGCCAATATCCTCAGGGCTTTATCAACATGTATGAATGAGTAAAAGCATGATCAAATCAACATGTCAGATAAAGAAGAACCAGATAGCATATTATCATGTCGAGCAAGAATGTACACTGAATATATATATATATATATATATATATATATATATGTACATGTATAAATACATCCACTATCACATAATGGCCTCTAGGGCATACATATATCCAACAATAGGTGTACTGTCCTAATCCAAGGAGCACTCGCAACCTAAGAGAAGGTAAAAGGAAAAGACAATCGAATAGTCCTATTCATTTTCCCCAGAACCAGAAACCATCCTTGAATCTAGAATAAGTTCCTTCAAGTTCATATATAACCATACGATGGTTTTATCCAATGGAAGTGGATGTTTGTTGTAATACGGGGTGTTCTGGAGAAAAGGGTAAAAGTAGGAGTGGCAATGAGGTATGCAACTTTGACAATCCAAAAGCCAGTGTTTTAAGAAAGTTCGGTTAACTTGGTCACTGAGTCATATTCAAAGGTCGGGTCATAGTCGCTGCCAAAGGGAGAGAGAAAAGAAACACTCAGCGTGTTAGGTTTACCTAGCACCTTATGAAGGGTTTGGAAGCATCACATGTCTCAAAATTAAATTTTTTATGGTGCTAAGTGAACATACAGAGAATCATTCCTAGAAAATTAGGGTTTCATAACTTAAACAACATCACAAGTAACAAAGGCTAAGGTTTTGAGAGTACAACCTTTGTAGCTCCCTATACTAGACTCCTTGGCCACTTGAGGGTTCGAAAAGGGTTCGCTTGAGGTCTTCTAATGTCCACGACGATCCACCCGAAGCTCCATTGTCCAAGCTTGTAACTTCACTTGATCAAGAGAAGAAAATGAAGCTAACACTCTTCACAAGTGGGCAAGACTGTTAGTTGTATGTATGCCCAAGAGGCCAGTATTGTACAGATGATGTATATTATATTGGATGGTTGGACATATCTGGAGATAACTTTCTTGCTCGATATGATAGTATGCTATCTGGTTGCACTTTATCTTAACATATATACTAGTCTCTTTATACTTTCTTATAGTTACATGTTGGTAAAGCCTTCAGGATGTGTACTTGACTACCTGAACTATGATGAAGATCATACTAGTGGGGACATGGTAGTCCATAAGTACATCCTTTAAGGTCCCTAGTTGTGGGTGTATCGAGACGGGGCATCGATATACCAGTGTAGACTAGCGTATACGCTTCTCGACCCATGAGATGGGCGATGGATGATCCCATATCCATTGGTGTTTGACATCAGAGATGGTATACGGGTGCTCAGTGGAGACTGGGTACACTGGACGGACTCGCCGAGAACTCCCAGATGGTATTATACCTCACGTCAGATGGCAGTTCTCTGGTGACACTTGTACAGGTTAGTCTGTAGACTCGAGATCGTCATAGAGTCTTGTGTGATTCCCACTGTACTTTGATTTCCACCTTACCACGTCCATGAGGGCGTGCAAAACGGTGGTTTTTGGGTACAGTCCCGAGTCACATGGAGGCGATGAGCGATAGGAGGGGTTTCGTCTCTCCCGGAATTGGGGGTTGATGTTGCGCTGTGCTCGATTGGCCGTAACAGGGAAGTCCCTGGCCAGGGCTAATTCTGAGATTTTCTGGTAAGTGTTACCAGTAGTTTCTCGACCCGTTATGAGCCTAACATCGGCACGACTTATCGGTTATTGGGGTCTGACGTTTACCACCTCTAGACTTGATATGCGACATATCAGACGAGGAGACCGGACTGTACGGGAAGTGTTGCCGGTTGGCTCGACGGGAGTTGTAGCAGGTTCGCTTGTTTTCTTCTGATCGCTCAATACCCGGGTGGCCGTTACGTTTGGCTGACCGCTTGCGGCTTGGGGGTGCTTGATATGATCATCACCCACTGCCGGCGTATTGACGAGTCTTAGAGTCCCACAAAGGAGTTACCTAGTCCAGGCGAAACGTTGATGTTAGTTATATGTATGCCCTAGAGGCCATTACTGTACATATGATGCATATTGTAGTGGATGCTAGGACGTATATAGGGAGGACTTTCTTGCTCGACATGATAGTATGCTATCTGGTTGATCTTTACCTTAACGTGTATGCTGATTGTCTCTCTGTTACATGTTGGTAAAGCCCTTAGGATCTGTACTTGACTACCTGGACTATGATGCGGATCATACTAGTAGGGATATGGTAGTCCATAAGTACATCCTTCAAAGTCCCTAGTCGTGGGTGTATCGAGACGGGGCATCGATATACCAGAGTAGACTAGCGTATACCTTCTCGACCCATACAGATGGGCGATGGATGATCCCATATCCATTGGTGTTTGACATCGGAGATGATATACGGGTGCTCAGTAGAGACTGGGTACACTGGACGGACTCGCCGAGAACTCCCAGATGGTATTATACCTCACGTCAGATGGCAGTTCTCTGGTGACACTGGTACAGAGTAGTCTGTTGACCCGAGATCGTCATAGAGTCTTGTGTGGTTCCCACTGTGCTTTGATTTCCATCTTACCACGTCCAAGAGGGCGTGCAAAATGGTGGTTTTTGGGTACAGTCCCGAGTCACATGGAGGCAATGAGCGATAGGAGGGGATTCGTCTATCCCGGTATAGGGAATTGATGTTGCGCTGTGTTCGATTGGCCATAACAGGAAATCCCTGGCCAGGGTTGCTGAGATTTACTGGTAAGTGTTACCAGTAGTTTCTCGAACAGTTATAGACCTCATATCGACACGACTTATCGAGCTATTGGGGTCTGACGTTTACCACCCCTAGGTGAGATATGCGACATATCAGACGATCAGACCGGACTGTACGGTAGTGTTACTGGTCGGATTCACTGGAGTGTGAGCGGGCTTGCTCGTCGATCTTCAGATCGTTCAATACCCGGGTGACCGTTACGTTTAGCAGACCGCTTGCGGCTTGTGGGTGTTTGATATGATCATCATCTGCTGCCGGCGTATTGACGAGTCTTTAGAGTCCTACACAGAGGTTTCCTGGCTCAAGCGAAACGAAATAGGAGCGCATATGAGATATGTGCGGGACCGAGAATGATGCGTGTATGTGATACCGCATTCCATTCTTGCGATGAATGTATCGGAAAGGTTGTATGCGATATAACCTAGTTATCGATTCAAGCGTTGATTCGATAAGCCGATACATTGAATACTAGTCGGTTGTGTGCGACATGACCGGATCATTGAATCAAGTGTTGATTTAATGATTTAATGCATAATTATATATTTGATATGTTACTTTGCACTAACTAGTATTGGTTCACTTTAAACGGATTTTCTCACTTGGATTGTGCACATTGTATATGTGATATATTTTTGTGCACTTGTATGTATCATGTTTGATGATGCATGCTAACTTGTGTTTTGTGTAAAGTTTAAACCATGGTTATGTAATGGTTAGGATTATTCATTTATTCATTTGTTTTTATTTTTGGAAAATGATAAACATAAAGCAAAATGGTGGCTTTATTTGGAAGCTTGTTGAAGCTTCATGAAGACTTTAACCAAAGTGACCATTTTGTCTCATGTTTAACCCTAACCACTCCATTAACCCTAGTTTAATCTCTACACTTGACCATGGTTGTTGATGATAAGTATTCTTTGATTTTCTATTTTCTAATTAACTTATCATAATACTTATCTTCTTCTTGCTCTTCTTCTTCTTCATTCTTCTTTGAAGAAAACCAAGCTCCATCAATGGTGATTGTTGGAAAAGAGTGAGAAATCCAAAACTAAAGTTAACCCAACTCCTATTTCTTCATCCTCTACCTCTTGCCAAGTAGTAGAGTGTGTTTTCTTCACAAGTTTCTTGACTTGGTGAAGTCGGAGCTTGATTTAGCGATGCCTCGACGTAGATCATCTTCGGCATGGACATTGACGACCTAGCTTGCCCATTCTCCGACGAAGCCGACGTTAGAGCCCGGATTTGATTTGGACAGCGGAGAGGACTTCGTTGCGGAGCTATGGAGGTGGAGCACCAGATCTACAAAGGTTGTATTTCCGTATCTTGTAGTTAAGTGTTAACTAGTTAGCTTTTTCGCCTAGTTTTCTAGCAAACGATCCGTAGTCGGGTCTCTCGGCACCTAGATTTTTTGAAATTGGCATGGTTGATGCCTTGAGAGACCTCATTAGGATTCCTAGGAACCCTACAGTGGTATCAGAGACTAGCTAGAGCCTTAGGCGAAGTCCAGACGGAATTTGAAGTCCGAACGAACCCGAAACCCCGAACCAATATTGCTCTCTGTCCTTTTTTCAAAAACGTGGATTTGTCCAAATTAAAAATATGCAGAAAACCCAGTAGGAAAATATAAGAGTTACGGCTTAAAATTGGGGTCATGAACAGTTCAACATGGCGCGGAAACGCGGCAGATTCCTCCTTTAGGCGGCGGATCCGCGGCATATTGATGACGTCAGCCTTTAAAAGTTGCACAGTAATTCATTGTTTTCAGTGCTGAGTTCTCTAAATGTTTTTAAATTTTATTCAAGAGTTGAATTTTCTGCAGTTGTTTTGGGGATTCGGTGTTTCGATCGGAGTATCAAATTTTGTCTGTGTGGCTTTCCGGATAAATCTTAGAATATGTTAAAAAGTTCGACCGGATATAAATACCCAATTTTTCCCCTGTCGGGAAATTTCCAAGTGTTGGATTTTTCCGTAGTTTAACGACGTTCTAAGTAGTGCAAGTAACGCGATGGTCCCTCTAGAAGACAACAAACCTTAACTCGATTATGTGACCGTCTTGAACTGCCCTTTGAACCTTCGGGTTTGGGGCAGTACGGCGTGCCACATGTGAGGCGTTGGCTTGAACCTTCTACGGCTGGACCGTTGGTACCGAGGCACGAACTGAATGTTGTTAGACTTATTTCATGTGTTGATGTTTCGGGAAAACTTGGGTGTTCGATTGTTCGATCGGAAAGCTTAACATTTTCTATTTATCCGGAATGTGATACAATAATTGGAATTCACAAATTGTTATGAGTTAACTAAATGGATATTATAAACATAGCAGTTTAGTCTCACTTGATCGGTTGCCACGGAATTTTGATGTGATCAAAAGTCCGTCGCAATCATGTAGCGTACGCGGATACTCGCCGGGTAAACTTAATAGACAGCCTCACTCCATAGCCCCGACCAAGTGACTGTAGGAGAACCCCGTCGCCGAAAGCATCGGTTCGGGTGCTCGCGGCAGCGGTGGTCTGCCTTGGTGCACTTCGTCGACGGTATCGGGGGTGCGGCCGTCTACTGAAGTTTGCGACGAGCATTCGATCAAAATGTCGGAAATCCTGTTGAATTGCCCGACTTGGTATTGAAAAGTGTTTTCGATAAAGAGACTAAAATGCGGGGTTTATAATTGTTAGGCATGTGATGTCTAAGTAATTCATTTGGTCAGGCATGTGATGTCTGAGGTGGTTGCGGATTCCAACTGTTGTAGTTTTACACTTTCTTTTCTGTGACCGTAAGTGTAATATGTGATATCGCCGGTTTCGTTGCTATATGTCAACGACAATTGGGATAGACATATTTACTTACGTTGATGACATGTGATGTTATGTGTTGCTGGATATGTTATATTGGATCGTCGTGTTTGAATAGCCGGGGGTTTTTATGTGAGATGAGTGTTTTTCATTTTCATTCATGTAAAAACTTGTATGTAATATTCTTTTATTGGGGCGCTTCCAGGTTGCGGAAGTTGTCACCCTTTGTATATTATTTACTTTTCCGCACTAGGATAGACCCAAGGAGGAGGGCACAAGTAACCGGGTTCTGGAGTCCAGTGGGAGACCAACTCGAGGAGTCGAGTCCGGGTCTCCTAACTCTAGAATTGGTAGGGTTGCTTTCCGCTCTCGTAGGGGTCTAGGGGTGTGGGTTTGGCTATTCATCACGACCGTGGAATCCGTGTTTTATACTGGCTCGTATTGAAAACACGGACGTCCTAGTATATCCAATATTTCATATGTTTCTTCTGCTGCGATATCTGTGATGTGATCATGTGATGTTCTGTGATAGATATAGTATATAGTATATATGATATATTATATAGACGTTACTTATGTTTTACACCCGTGCTAGCCCTGCCCTGCTCTGCCGTTAGTTACCTAACCTAACGGTGCACGAGGGGACATCGAGGCGAATGCGGATGGCATAAGTGTACGTCGTATTTATCTGTGATGTTTGGGTACTTAAATGATGGGACTTCATTAATGTGATTAATGAAATAAAAGAAACCTAAGATGTTGTAGAATCGAATTTCAAAATAAAACAGGTAGCTACAGTTCTTGCTTTGCACAGCGGTATATATGATATATCCTGCACCTTATTCGATGAGGAAAGGACCGAGATCCCTTCACCGGGAGTGACTCCTTTAGCAATAACTGGCAGATGCTACACCACTCGGTTTGTCTTTTGATTGCTTTTAAGAGTTTTTGCTTTGCACAGTGATATATATGATATATCCCGCACCTCATTCGACGAGGAAAGGACCGACGATCCCTTCACCGGGAGTGACTCCTTTAGCAAAACTAGAAAAGCCTCAAAAACACTCCATTTCAAAATTCATTCGATCCTACAACGATATCAAGTTCATTACGCAATAGGTTTTCAGAAAAACCTGTCGTAGCCCTCCGTCATTTCAGATAAGTACTAGTTAGTATTCGTGCTGCGGTTGTTTGGCATGCGTCAAGGCGTAGTGTACGGTAGCTAACTAGTGCTTATCTGCCAGCATATGATGCGATTGGATTAGGGTATTCGTACGGCGTTGTTTGGCATGCGTCAAGGGTCGTGCGGGTGGGTTTAATTCAATCAAGAAATGTACGGGTTGAACTTGACTAGCAGACTATGGGTTGTTTGGCATGCGTCAAGGTCATAGCGAGCTAGGGGCAAAATATTATCGGGAATTTCAAGTGTTGAGATTTGCAATGAGATTGCATACCTTCTATGAGATAGTTGGATCCCGATACCCGCTGCGAGTAAGTGTTACTCCTGGAAGAGTTTTATACATTACAATTAGCCGATCAAGTAGGTGTCTAGAAAAGTGTCAACGGGGTTACGCCTCTGGGAAAATGAGGTTTACATTAATTAGGTTCGTGCGAAAGCACGGGGGACCTCCCTCAAAGTACCGACACTGACCTGGCTGAAAGATTGGCGAACTTGTAGTGTGTAATTAATCCCGGCTAGTCTTTCCTTTTAGGGTTTGAAGGAAGATTTGATAAAAAACAATGGGAGCCATCCTGATTAGATAAAATAATAACCAATCTATTCTTGAAAGAGCGCACGCTGAGTGTTTTCTTCTCTCTCTCTCCAGGTAGCGACCATATCACGCCTTAATCAAGATAATAATACGGATTATTGACCGAACCCGCTTGTTATACTGAGCTGGGGAACGTTGGTCCCGCTCCAACTTATAATTGTTATAAGACAGAGCAGGAAATTGGGGATTACCAGAATTCCCGTGCCGCCCAAACGAAGAGAGTGCATGCTGATGCATCATCTTCGGGTGTGTTCATTACAAAGAACTGTTTCTCAGTATCCTCTGCGTCCTGGGTATTTGATACCAGATCAGGATCCCAGATATGTAATCTGTTACATAGGGCTACAGAAAGGTAGAGAACTGAGAACGGGTGATAAGTTTCATGAGGCAGAAAACGGGGCAAGTGTTGCAGCCAAGTCTGTTGGTCACTGTCACCCTGTATTACCAATACATTGATTCTGAACGAATGTTATTAGATATCGAACCTGATATACCAAATCATATCACTCTCTTTGTTAGAAAAGAAAGGATATAATTTTGTATTGTTGGATAATGTTTTGAACATTTCCTATATCAAAAGTTGATCGGTTCAGGCACGTTATCTAAAAGCGTTGATGTTCTAAATCAAACTACAGTTCTTGGTATACGGAACACACAAAAGCGGAATAGTTCAGAAATGAACGGATCCTTTTGAGGTATTGTAGACTAGGTCAGATCAATGTGACCCGACTAGCTAGAGTTACATAAAGATGCATATTTAAATTAGTTTGAACTTACATCTTGTGAAACTCGCCAGTCATGTCACAAAGATAAGATGACCATAGCTCCGTTTACTGGAAACAGAGAAAGAGTTAGTGAACTCTTGGGATGATACATGTTGATGTATGTAAGGTCCCCTGTCTACACATGCCAGGACTGGTTCTTTATACTTCATTACGTTCTCTGATAATCTTTCGAGTTTCAGACCTATGTTCCTGTTGAAACACAAGTCCGAACCTTTTGAGATATTCACAGAATATAAGTTAGAAGTAAAGAACCAAAATACGGGTATAAGTATTATGTCCTTTGATGAGATCAAGGAGGAGAATACTTGAGCACGGAATTCCTGGACTATTCTAAAGGAGAATGAGATTCTCTCTCAGCATTACTCCTCTGTATACACCATAGCACGATGGTATATCGGGGCGGAGCAATAACACCCTATATGATAAGGTGTGCTCTATGATGAGTACTACTGAGTTACCTATTTCCTTTTTGGGAGTTATGCACTTGAGAAGTTGCATACCTATTGAATAGGGTTCGAATCAAATCAGTTGCCTACCATTTCATATGTGATATGGAAAGGGAAGAGCCCATGTCTTAAGCTAGTTAAGATTTGGGGTTGACCGGCCTATGTCTGAAAGCAAAATCCGGACAAGCTCGAGGCAAAGTCTGTTATGTAGAACTGGAAAGGTTCCAGCTATACAAACTACAGCTGATGATTTGGTACAACCAAAGGATTCAGTAGATACCAACGAACCTCAGCCTCTCCGCCGATCTAGTAGGGTTCCTCACCCACCTGAGAGATACTTCGATTTCTCTATGACAGTGGGAGCGAGGAATGCATCATGAGATGATGACCCAACTAGTTTCGAGCTGGCCATCAGGAGTAAGACTCTGTAAGAATGGCTGGATGCTTAGCGATCTGAGATGGAATCCATGTACACCAACAAAGTATGGACTTTGGTTGCAATATCTGAAGAGTTAAATCCCCATCAGGAGCAAGTATATCTTGAGAAGATTACTTGGTGTAGATGGAAAAGTTGAGACTTTCAAAGCTAGACTTGTTAAAGCTTTTCGTCATCGACCAGGCGTGGATCATGATGAAACCTTTTCAAGTGACTATGCTTAAGTCCATCCAGATCCTACTTGCCACGGCTACATACCATGACTGCGATATCTGGTGGTTGGGTGTCTTGACTGCTTTTCTAAATGATGATTTAGAAGAGAGCGTCTATAAGTACACAGCCAGAGGGCTTCGTCGACAGTGGGAGCAGCGGAAACGTGTGCAAGATGCTTTATAGGATAAAGCAGGCATCGCGGAGTTGGAACATCTGTTTTGATGAAGCGGTCAAAGAGTTTGACATCATCAAAAGGGTAGATGAACCTTGTATATACAAAAAAAGGTAGTAGGGAGTATGGTGACGATCCTCATAGAGTACGTGGATGACATACTCTTGATAAGAAAGGAGTTTCTTATGCTACGCTCGATCAATCTCCGCTTATCACAAAGATTCTCCATATAGGATTAAAGTGATACCTACTAAATCCTGGATTTTGGATTTATGAGATAGATCTAAATGGATGTTAGGATACTCACTAGATGTAGTGAGATGGTGTCAATCGATCCTGAGGAGAATCACTGGAAGGGTTCCAGGGTGATAATGACGACTGAGTGTCAGTCGCAGGCATTGTCTTTACCCTCAGTAAAGGGACGGTATGTTGGAAGAGTTCCAAGCTAGATACCGTGACATACTAGACGATAAAGGCAGGATACATCGCTACTTAAGATGCTACCAAAGAGGCTGTTTGGGTGTATATTGGTTCATAAGATGAACTACGTTCCTACCATTGTGAGACAATGGAGTTGTGGCTCATGCCGAGGAACACCGGTCCAATCAGTGATCCAGACATATTCTAAGGCAGTATCACTTGATCATGGAGATAGTTGATCTCCAGGGAGATCGAGGATAGGAGAGTAGACTCAGAGGACAACACGGCGGATCCACTCACAAAGGCCTTTTCCCAGAGAGAGATTATCATGGGATGGTTGAGTATGAGATACTACAACCACTGCTACAGATGGCCCTAGTGCAAGTGGGAGATTGTTAGTTATATGTATGCCCTAGAGGCCATTACTGTACATATGATGTATATTGTAGTGGATGCTAGGACGTATATAGGGAGGACTTTCTTGCTCGACATGATAGTATGCTATCTGGTTGATCTTTACCTTAACGTGTATGCTGATTGTCTCTCTGTTACATGTTGGTAAAGCCCTTAGGATCTGTACTTGACTACCTGGACTATGATGCGGATCATACTAGTGGGGATATGGTAGTCCATAAGTATATCCTTCAAAGTCCCTAGTCATGGGTGTATCGAGACGGGACATCGATATACCAGAGTAGACTAGCGTATACCTTCTCGACCCATACAGATGGGCGATGGATGATCCCATATCCATTGGTGTTTGACATCGGAGATGATATACGGGTACTCAATAGAGACTGGGTACACTGGACGGACTCGCCGAGAACTCCCAGATGGTATTATACCTCACGTCAGATGGCAGTTCTCTGGTGACACTGGTACAGAGTAGTCTGTTGACCCGAGATCGTCATAGAGTCTTGTGTGGTTCCCACTGTGCTTTGATTTCCATCTTACCACGTCCAAGAGGGCGTGCAAAACGGTGGTTTTTGGGTACAGTCCCGAGTCACATGGAGGCAATGAGCGATAGGAGGGGATTCGTCTCTCCCGGTATAAGGAATTGATGTTGCGCTGTGTTCGATTGGCTATAACAGGAAATCCCTGGCCAGGGTTGCTGAGATTTACTGGTAAGTGTTACCAGTAGTTTCTCGAACAGTTATAGACCTCATATCGACACGACTTATCGAGCTATTGGGGTCTGACGTTTACCACCCCTTGGCGAGATATGCGACATATCAGACGATCAGACCGGACTGTACGGTAGTGTTACTGGTCGGATTCACTGGAGTGTGAGCGGGCTTGCTCGTCGATCTTCAGATCGTTCAATACCCGGGTGGCCGTTACGTTTAGCAGACCGCTTGCGGCTTGTGGGTGTTTGATATGATCATCATCTGCTGCCGGCGTATTGACGAGTCTTTAGAGTCCTACACAGAGGTTTCCTGGCTCAAGCGAAACGAAATAGGAGCGCATATGAGATATGTGTGGGACCGAGAATGATGCGTGTATGTGATACCGCATTCCATTCTTGCGATGAATGTATCGGAAAGGTTGTATGCGATATAACCTAGTTATCGATTCAAGCGTTGATTCGATAAGCCGATACATTGAATACTAGTCGGTTGTGTGCGACATGACCGGATCATTGAATCAAGTGTTGATTTAATGATTTAATGCATAATTATATATTTGATATGTTACTTTGCACTAACTAGTATTGGTTCACTTTAAACGGATTTTCTCACTTGGATTGTGCACATTGTATATGTGATATATTTTTGTGCACTTGTATGTATCATATTTGATGATGCATGCTAACTTGTGTTTTGTGTAAAGTTTAAACCATGGTTATGTAATGGTTAGGATTATTCATTTATTCATTTGTTTTTATTTTTGGAAAATGATAAACATAAAGCAAAATGGTGGCTTTATTTGGAAGCTTGTTGAAGCTTCATGAAGACTTTGACCAAAGTGACCATTTTGTCTCATGTTTAACCCTAACCACTCCATTAACCCTAGTTTAATCTCTACACTTGACCATGGTTGTTGATGATAAGTATTCTTTGATTTTCTATTTTCTAATTAACTTATCATAATACTTATCTTCTTCTTGCTCTTCTTCTTCTTCATTCTTCTTTGAAGAAAACCAAGCTCCATCAATGGTGATTGTTGGAAAAGAGTGAGAAATCCAAAAATAAAGTTAACCCAACTCCTATTTCTTCATCCTCTACCTCTTGCCAAGTAGTAGAGTGTATTTTCTTCACAAGTTTCTTGACTTGGTGAAGTCGGAGCTTGATTTAGCGATGCCTCGACATAGATCATCTTCGGCATGGACATCGACGACCTAGCTTGCCCATTCTCCGACGAAGCCGACGTTAGAGCCCGGATTTGATTTGGACAGCGGAGAGGACTTCGTTGCGGAGCTATGGAGGTGGAGCACCGGATCTACAAAGGTTGTATTTCCGTATCTTGTAGTTAAGTGTTAACTAGTTAGCTTTTTCGCCTAGTTTTCTAGCAAACGATCCGTAGTCGGGTCTCTCGGCACCTAGATTTTTTGAAATTGGCATGGTTGATGCCTTGTGAGACCTCATTAGGATGCCTAGGAACCCTACAGTTGTGGTGCGCGTATGCGATATGCGCATCGACCCGGTTAGAATGCGCGTATAGGATACCGTATATTAATCGGGCGGCTTGCTTTTGGTAGGGTCATATGTGATATGACCGGATTGATAAATCAAGTGTTGATTTATCATTTCACCATTACTTTCTCACTAGAAATCTTTTCTTGTGTTTGATGGATGTATGCATGCATGTATGCTTTCTTTATAGATTCATGCACATATGGATGTGCATACACACATACATACATACATACATCATCCTTCATGGTTGCTTATACATTGAAAATGGTGGCATTATAAGACTCACACCATGTTTATATATATGGATAATTATTTCTATTTAAGTTAAAACAAAAGAAAAAGAGAAAAGATGAATGAATGGTTATATTCTATACTCTTCTTTTGACCTAACCATATTCACCTACCAATTAACCATGATTTATCTTCCTCTTGTGTTTTAACCAAAATGAAATAAATAACAATATTATTTAACCATGGTTTGAGATGAGAAATGGAAAATATATATATACATATATTTTTCTTTTTCTCATTAGAGTTTTTCTTTTCACTCTTGTTCAAAAGCCATCATCTTCTTCCTCCTTCACCTTTTGCTCTCTAGATTTTTGTAGTGAGCAAAATACTCATCAAGTTAGGATTTTGATGTGAGAAAAGCCACCACAACATCATTCTACACAAGTCTTGCCCACTTGTTTAGAGTGTTAGCTTCCTTTTTCATTCTTGATCTTGTGAAGTTGCAAGTTTGGACAAAGCGGACTCTGGGTGGATCATCGTGAACCTAGATGAGTTCAAGCGGACCTTTTCCAAACCCCAAGTAGCCGAGGAGTCTAGCGTAGGGAGCTACAAAGGTTGTACTCTCAAAACCCTAGCTTAACCTACTTATGATGAAGTATTGTTTTAGAAACCCTAATTTTCTAGGATAGATCCTTTGTATGCTTACTTAGCACCATAAAAATCCAATCTTTGTGACATGTGATGCTTCCAAACTCTTCATAGGGTGCTAGGTAAACCCAACATTGGTATCAGAGCCGACCTAGAACATTAGGCGACACTTTAGCTAAGTTAAAACCCCGATCGAAACAAAATACGACTTTCCGGACACTCTCTGGACAATTTTTAAAACCTGGTTATTTTCAGAATTAAAAATCCTTAAAAAATTCAGCAGGGAAATCTAAGCACACATGTAAAAAACGATGACATGAACAGTACTTATCACCGCGGAACCGCGGCATTAGCCTGCTTGGGCCGCGGTTCCGCGGCCGTACGGATGAATCGATTTGTCATTTTTGTACAGTAATTGTTTTCTCTGCTTGTATATTTTTTGGGGAATTTTTAATCTGAATTTAGTGCTGTATGTTCTGGAGATTGTTTTGGAGTCGGTGATTCGATCAGAATATTGATTTCGTGTTTCTTTCCGGGTAATTTAGAATGTATTGAATTGTTCGAACGAGTATCATTTACTCACTTTTTCACGGGGTTTTAATCTTTCGGAAATACGTGCAAGTTTTGTGGTGGACCCTCTAGAAGACAATAAACCTTAACTCGATTATGTGACCGTCTTGAACTGCCTTTTGAACCTTAGGGTTTGGGGCAGTACGGCGTGCCACATGTGAGGCGTTGGCTTGACCCTTCTACGGCTGGACCGCTACTACTGTGCCACACTCCGGGTTTTTTGAACTCCGCTCAAGTGTTGAGTTTTATGGAATTTTGGATATTTGGTCATTCGTTCGAAAACTTTAATACTGTCTATTTATCTGGAATGTGATAAAATATGTGGAATTCATATAGTTAGGCATGAAATACGAAATATGTGATATTTCGCATTTACGATTTCTGAAGAGAATGTGGATTCCAAATATTGTAGTTTTACACATTCTTTTCTGTGACCGTAAGTGTAGTATGTTGATATCGCCGGTTTCGTTGCTATACATCAACGACAATTGGGGTATGCATACTTACTTACGTTGATGATATGTGATATTATGTGTTGCTGAGATATGATGTGCAGGATTGTCGCGATTGAATAGCCGGGGGCTTTTTATGTGAGATGAGAGTTTTATATTTTCATTCGTGTAAATTCAAATGTAATGTAATATTCTTTTATTTCGGGCACTTCCGGGTTGAGCTTGATGCCACCAGTGTTGTATATTATTTACTTTTCCGCATTAGGATGGACCCAAGGAGGGAGCACAGGTGACCGGGTTCTGGGGTTCAGTGGGAGGCCATCTCGAGGAGTCGAGACCGGGTCTCCTAAACTCCAGAATTGGTAGGGTCGCTTGCCGCTCTCGTAGGGGTCCAGGGTGTGGGCTTGGCTATTCATCGCAACTGTTGAATCCGTATTTTCTATTGTTGGCTAAATACTAAATACGGACGTCCTAGTATATCCCATATTATATCTATGTTTCTGCTGCGATATCTGTGATGTGATCATTTGATATGTTGTGATGGATACAGTATGTAGTATATATGATATATTATATAGACGTTACTTATGTTTTACACCCGCAGTAGCCCTGCTCTGCTCTGTCGTTAGTTACCTAACCTAACGGTGCACGAGGGGACATCGAGGCGAATGCGGATGGCATAAGCGTACGTTGTATTTATCTGTGATGTTTAGGTGACTTAAATGATGGGACTTCATTAATGTGATTAATGAAAGAAAAGAAACCTAAAAGATGTTGCAGAATCAATTTTTTTTCAAAAAGGGTAGCTACAGTTTTGCTTTGCATAGCGATATATATGATATATCCCGCACCTTATTCGATGAGAAAAGAGCCGAGAACCCTTCACCGGGAGTGACCTCTTTAGCGAAACTGGCAGATGCTACAACACTCGGTTTGCTTTTGATTGCTTTTGGAGTTTTGCTTTACATAGTGATATATATGATATATCCTGCACCTTATTCGATGAGGAATGAGCCGAGATCCCTTCACCGGGAGTGACCTCTTTAGCAAAACTAATAAAAGCCTCAAAATCACTCTATTTCAAAGTTCACTAGATTCTACAACGATATCAAGTTCATTACGCAATAGGTTTTCAGAAAAACCTGTCGTAGCCCTCCGTCATTTCAAATAAGTCCTACTTAGTATTCGTGCTGTGTTTGTTGACCTTGTCAAGGCGCAGTGCACGGTAGCTGACCAGTATTTATCTGCTTATGCATATGTCGCAGATTGGATTAGGGTAGTCGTACGGCCTTGTTGACCTTTTCAAGGGTCGTACGGGTGGGTTTAATTCAATCAAGAAGTGACGGGTTGAACTTGACTTACGGTCTATGGTTTGTTGACCTTGTCAAGGTCATAGATCGTTTGGGGCAAAATATTATCGGGAATTTCAAGTGTTGAAATTTGCAATGAGATTGCATACCTTCTATGAGATAGTTGGATCCCGATACCCACTGCGAGTAATTGTTACCCCTGGGAGAGTTTTACACAGGACAATTAGCCGATCAAGTAAGTGACTAAAAAGGTGTCAATGGGGTTACGCCTCTGGGAAAATGAGGTTTACTTTAATTAGGTCCGTTCGAAAGCACGGAGAACCTCCCTCAAAGTACCGACACTGGCCTGGCTGAAAGATCGGCGAAGTTGTAGGGTGTAATTAATCCCGGCTAGTCTTTCCTTTTAGGGTTTGAAGGAAGATTTGATAAAAACAGTGGGAGCCATCCTTATTAGATAAGATAATAACCAATCTGATCTTGCAAGAACATACGCTAAACTGTTTTCTTCTCTCTCTCTCTCCAGGTAGCGACCATGTCATGCCTTAATCAAGATAATACTATGGATGTATTGACCGAACCCGCATGTTATACTGTGTTGGGGAACGTTGGTTCCGTTCTTTCTTATAAGAGTTATAGGACTGAACAGGACATAGGGGAATACCAGGATTCCCATGCCATCCGAATGAAGAAAGTACATGATGATGCATTTTCTTCGGGTGTGTTCGTTATAGAGAACTGTTTCTCCATTTCCTCTACGTCCTGGGTATTGGATATCGGGTCAGGATCCCATATATGTAATCAGTTACATGGGCTTAAGAAAGGTAGGGAACTTGGAGAAGGTGATAAAGACATAAGAGTTGGAAATGGTGCAATTGTTGCAGCTAAAACCGTCGGGGAATATCACCTTGTTTTACCAACTGGTAATACATTGATTCTGAACGAATGCTATTACATGCCGAACCTAATATGCAACATTATATCGGTTTCTTTGTTGAGTAAAGAGGGATATAATTTTGTATTGCAGGATAATGTTATGAACATTTTCCGTAACCAAAAGTTGGTTGGATCAGGCATGTTGTGCAATGGCATTTATGTTCTAAATCAATCAACAGAGTATAACAAACACACACAAGTGGAAGAGTTCAGAACTGAACGAATCCTTCTTGTGGCATTATAGACTGGGTCACATCAATGCGACACGACTAGCTAAGTTGCATAAGGATGGATATTTGAAACCGTTCGAATTTTCATCTTATGACATTTGCCAGTCATGTCTCAAAGGCAAGATGAGCAAACTCCGTTTATGGGACACGGAGAAAGAGTTACTGAACTCTTAGGACTGATACATAGGGATGTATGCGGTCTCATGTCTACACATGCCAGGGATGGTTCTTCGTACTTCATTACATTCAGTGACGATCTCTCTAGATTCGGATATGTGTTCCTGATGAAACACAAATCAGAAGCTTTTGAGAAATTTAGAGAATATAAACAAGAAGTCGAGAACCAAACCGGAAAAAGTATTAAAATCCTACGATCTGATCGAGGAGGTGAATACTTAAGCAATGAATTCCTGGACTTCCTAAAAGAGAATGGGATTCTTTCTCAGCTGACTCCTCCATATACACCACAGCACAACGGTGTATCGGAACGGAGGAACCGCACCCTAATAGATATGGTGCGCTCTATGATGAGCACGGCTGAGTTACCTATTTCCTTCTGGGGTATGCGCTGGAGATAGCAGCATACCTATTGAATCAAGTTCCATCTAAATCTGTACCTACCACACCAAATGAGATATGGAGTGTGAAGAGGCCATATCTTAAACGAGTTAAGATATGGGGTTGTCTGGCCTATGTCAAAAGACAAAATCCGGACAAACTCGAGGCACGATCAGTTCTTTGCAAGTTTGTGGGATATCCAAAGAACTCATATGGGTATTTTTTCTACCACAGTGTGGAACAAAAAGTGTTTGTTGCTCAACATGCCACCTTTTTAGAAAAGGAATTTCTTGTAAAAGAAATTAGTGGCAAAGTGGTGGAGCTGGAAGAGGTTCCAGATACAGAAACCGCGACTGAAGATTTAGTGGAACCAGACCATTCAGTAGCTCCCAATGAACCTCAGCCTTTCCGCCGATCTAGTAGAGTTCCTCGCCAACCTGAGAGATACTACGGTTTTCTCATGGATGGTGGGAGCGAGGATTGTATCATGGAGGATGATGACCCAACTAGCTTCGAGCAGGCCATCACAAGTGGGGACTCAGTGAAATGGATGGATGCTATGCGGTCCGAGATGGAATCCATGTACACCAACAAAGTATGGACTTTGGAAGATGCTCCTGAAGGGGTAAAACCCATTGGGAGCAAGTGGATCTTCAAGAAAAAACTTGGTGTAGATGGGAAGGTGGAGACTTTCAAAGCTAGACTTGTTGCAAAGGGTTTTCGTCAAAGACCAGGTGTGGACTATGACGAAACCTTTTCTCCAGTGGCTATGCTTAAATCCATCCGGATCATGCTTGCCATCGCTGCATATCATGATTACGAAATCTGGCAAATGGATGTTAAGACCGCCTTTCTAAACGGTGATTTAGAAGAGTGCGTGTACATGACTCAGCCAGAGGGCTTCGTAGATAGTGGGAGCAGCGGGAAGGTGTGCAAGCTACTTAAATCCATTTATGGATTAAAGCAAGCATCGCGGAGTTGGAACATCTGCTTTGACATCGTTATCAAAGAGTTTGATTTCGTCAAAAACGTTGATGAACCTTGTATCTACAAGAAGGTGGCAGAGAGTAAGGTTGCCTTCCTCGTATTGTACGTGGACGACATACTCTTGATAGGAAATGACATTCCTATGCTGCAATCGGTCAAGCTCTTCTTATCACAAAGATTCTCAATGAAAGATCTTGGTGATGCCTCCTGCATATTGGGAATAAG
Source organism: Agapanthus africanus (assembly GCA_030015575.1). Classification (NCBI taxonomy): domain Eukaryota; kingdom Viridiplantae; phylum Streptophyta; class Magnoliopsida; order Asparagales; family Amaryllidaceae; genus Agapanthus; species Agapanthus africanus. Next base: position 289,604,868 of record CM057349.1, read on the forward strand.
GATCTATAGAGATAGATCCAAACGGATATTGGGATTGTCCCAATCCAGGTACATTAACACCATACTAAAGAGGTTTAGTATGGAAGAATCCAAGCGTGGGAACTTACCCACGATCTCCGGAGTCACTCTCTCCAAAGAGATGTCTCCCAAGACTGATTTGGAGAGAGCTCGCATGCAAGGGATACCCTATGCTTCGGCTGTAGGCTCTATCATGTACGCGATGCTATGTACCAGACCCGATGTAGCATACTCACTAAGTGTAGTGAGCAGGTATCAAGCTGATCCTGGAGAGAGTCACTGGACAGCTATGAAGAGCATTCTCAAGTACTTACGAAGGACTAAAGAGATGCTCTTGGTGTATGGTAACGGAGAACTCCAAGTGGAGTCCTTTACCGATTCGAGCTTCTAGAGTGATAAGGACGACTCTAAGTCGCAGTCGGGATTTGTCTTTATCCTTTACGGAGGGGAGGTTAGCTGGAAGAGTTCCAAGCAGGAAACCGTGGCAGACTCGACGATGGAGGCTGAATACATCGCTGCCAACGATGCTGCCAAAGAGACTGTTTGGATCAAGAAGTTCATTACTGAACTTGGAGTGGTTCCATCCATTGAGCATCCAATACCTTTGTATTGCGATAACAATGGAGCGGTGGCTTTGGCTAAGGAACCCAGGTCCCATCAGCGATCCTGGCATATTCTGAGGTGGTATCATCTGATCCGGGAGATAGTTGATCGCCTGGAGATCGAGGTCAGGAGGGTTGACACGAAGAATAACACAGCGGATCCACTCACGAAGGCCATTCCCCAGAAACAGTTTGAGAGACTCTTCGGGATGCTCGGTATGCGATACTACAGCAGCTGGCCCTAGTGCAAGTGGGAGATTGTTAGTTGTATGTATGCCTTAGAGGCCAGTATTGTACAGATGATGTATATTATATTGGATGCTTGGACATATATGGAGATGACTTTCTTGCTCGATATGATAGTATGCTATCTGGTTGCTCTTTATCTTAACATGTATACTAGTCTCTTTATACTGTCTTATAGTTACATGTTGGTAAAGCCCTTAGGATGTGTACTTGACTACCTGGACTATGATGAGGATCATACTAGTGGGGACATGGTAGTCCATAAGTACATCCTTTAAGGTCCCTAGTCGTGGGTGTATCGAGACGGGGCATCGATATACCAGTGTAGACTAGCGTATACGCTTCTCGACCCATGAGATGGGCGATGGATGATCCCATATCCATTGGTGTTTGACATCAGAGATGGTATACGGGTGCTCAGTGGAGACTGGGTACACTGGACGGACTCGCCGAGAACTCCCAGATGGTATTATACCTCACGTCAGATGGCAGTTCTCTGGTGACACTAGTACAGGTTAGTCTGTAGACTGGAGATCGTCATAGAGTCTTGTGTGATTCCCACTGTACTTTGATTTCCACCTTACCACGTCCATGAGGGCGTGCAAAACGGTGGTTTTTGGGTACAGTCCCGAGTCACATGGAGGCAATGAGCGATAGGAGGGGTTTTGTCTCTCCCGGAATTGGGGGTTGATGTTGCGCTGTGCTCGATTGGCCGTAACAGGGAAGTCCCTGGCCAGGGGTGATTCTGAGATTTGCTGGTAAGTGTTACCAGTAGTTTCTCAACCCGTTATGAGCCTAATATCGGCACGACTTATCGGTTATTGGGGTCTGACGTTTACCACCTCTAGACTTGATATGCGACATATGAGACGAGGAGACCGGACTGTACGGGAAGTGTTGCCGGTTGGCTCGACGGGAGTTATAGCAGGTTCGCTTGTTTTCTTCTGATCGCTGAATACACGGGTGGCCGTTACGTTTGGCTGACCGCTTGCGGCTTGGGGGTGCTTGATATGATCATCACCTACTGTCGGCGTATTGACGAGTCTTAGAGTCCCACAAAGGAGTTACCTAGTCCAGGAGAAACGTTGTGGTGCGCGTATGCGATATGCGCATCGACCCGGTTAGAATGTGCGTATAGGATACCGTATATTAATCGGGCGGCTTGCTTTTGGTAGGGTCGTATGTGATATGATCGGATTGATAAATCAAGTGTTGATTTATCATTTGACCATTAGTTTCTCACTAGAAATCTTTTCTTATGTTTGATGGATGTATGCATGCATGTTTTCTTTCTTTATAGATTCATGCACATATGGATGTGCATACACACATACATACATACATCAAGCTTCATGGTTGCTGATACATTGAAAATGGTGGCATTATAAGACTCACACCATGTTTATATATATGGATAATTATTTCTATTTAAGTTAAAACAAAAGAAAAAGAGAAAAGATGAATGAATGGTTATATTCTACACTCTTCTTTTGACCTAACCATATTCACCTACCAATTAACCATGATTTATCTTCCTCTTGTGTTTTAACTAAAATGAATTAAATATCCATATTATTTAACCATGGTTTGAGATGAGAAATGGAAAATATATATATACATATATTTTTCTTTTTCTCATTAGAGTTTTTCTTTTCAAACTTGTTCAAAAGCCATCATCTTCTTCCTCCTTCACCTTTTGCTCTCTAGATTTTTGTAGTGAGCAAAATACTCATCAAGTTAGGATTTTGAAGTGAGAAAAGCCACCACAATATCATTCTACACAAGTCTTGCCCACTTGTTCAGAGTGTTAGCTTCCTTTTTCATTCTTGATCTTGTGAAGTTGCAAGCTTGGACAAAGCGGACTCCGGATGGATCATCATGGACCTAGAGGAGTTCAAGCGGACCTTTTCCAAACCCCAAGTAGCCGAGGAGTCTAGCGTAGGGAGCTACAAAGGTTGCACTCTCAAAACCCTAGCTTAATCTACTTGTGATGAAGTGTTGTTTTAGAAACCATAATTTTCTAGGATAGATCCTTTGTATGCTTACTTAGCACCATAAAAATCCAATCTTTGTGGCATGTGATGCTTCCAAACTCTTCATAGGGTGCTAGGTAAACCCAACAAAGACTAGTGTAGAATGGTGTTGTGGTTGCTTTTCTCACTTCAAAATCGTAACTTGGTGAGTGTTTTGCTCACTATAGAAATCTAGAGAGCAAAAGAGCAAGGTGGAAGAAGATGATGGCTTTTTAAGAACAAGAGAAAAGATAATCTCTTTTGAAAAATAGAAAATATAAGCATATATATTTTCCACTCTTCATCTCAAACCATGGTTAAATAATAAAGATATTATTGTATTTGAGTTAAAACACAAAAGGAAAGTTAATCCATGGTTAATAAGTAGGTGAACATGGTCAGTTCAAAGAAGACTGTAGAAACTAAACCATGAATTACCATTTTTCTTTTTCTTTTGTTTTTAACACAAATACAAATAATAATCTATATATTAACACAAGGTGTGAGTCTTATATTGCCACCATCTTCTATGTATATACAACCATGAAGGATGATGTATGTATGTATGTGTGCATGCACATCCATATGTGCATGAACAAGAATGAATGCATACATGCATGCATACATCCAAAAAATACAAGAAAGGATTTCTATTGAGAAAATAATGGTCAAATGATAAATCAACACTTGATTTAGCAATCCGGTTATATTACATACGACCTGACCAAAAGCAAGCCGCCCGATTAATATACGGTATCTTATACGCGAATTTTAACCGGGTCCATGCGCATATCGCATACGCGTACCACAACGTTTCGCCTGGACTAGGTAACTCCTTTGTGGGACTCTAAAACACATCAATACGCCGGCAGTGGGTGATGATCATATCAAGCACCCCCAAGCCGCAAGCGGTCAGCTAAACGTAACGGCCACCCGGGTATTGAGCGATCAGAAGAAAACAAGCGAACCTGCTACAACTCCCGTCGAGCCAACCGGCAACACAACCGTACAGTCCGGTCTCTTCATCAGATATGCTGTATATCGAGCCTAGGGATGGCCACGTCGACCCCAATAACTCAATAAGTCGTGCCGATGAATGGTCTATAACAGATCGAGAAACTACTGATAATACTTATCAGTAAATCTCAGCAGCCCTGGCCAGGGACTTACTGATATAACCAGTCGAGCACAGCACAGCATCAACTCCCAATACCGGGAGAGACAAAACCCCTCCTATCGCTCATCGCCTTCGTGTGTCTCGGGACTGTACCTAACGGCCACCTGTTTGCACGACTCAGTAGTGTTGGCGATAGTGCCCTTAGAGTCAATTATTGGATCGCAGGTATGTGATTGCAATGATTGCGGAGGACCTATACCGGTAGGACAGTCTTACTGGATATGATAGTATGCTATCTGGTTTGCTTTTATCAGTCATGTACATGTTCTAGTGACTGATTGCATGTTACACTTTGATAGAGCCCTTAGGATCTTGCTTTAGTACCAACAGTATGATAGCGATCATATAGGTGAGAGTTGGGTAGTTTATATGCATATCCTTAATTGTGGTCCCTAGTCGTAGGAGTTTCGAGACAGGGCATCGATACTCCGGAGTAGACTAGTGTATACAGTCGAGACCCCGATGAGGGGCGGTGGCCGGTCTCACAAACCACTGGTGTCAGTTGGATCACCTAAGATGTATACAGGTGCTCATTGGGTTATGAGTACACCGGACAGGACTCGCCGGGAATCTGCTAGTTAGTATTATACATATCGTCAGATAGCAGTTCCCTGGTGACATGTGTACAGGTTAGTTCATCGACTTGAGGTCGTCATTTATCTCGTGTGAGTTCCCACTGTTCTTTGATTTCTACCCTACCACGGCTCAAAGGAGTCGTGCAAACTGGTAGCTTTTGGGTACAGTCCCGAGCCATATGGAGGCACGTGAGCGGATCGGCAGGGGATTCGTCTCTCCCGGTATTAGGGGTGAGATCGTGCTGTGTCTAGGAGAGCCATTACACAAAGCCCACGGCCGTGGCAGGAGATTTACTGGTAGGTACTCCAGCATTATCTCAGGGTGTTATTGGGCTACACTCCGACACGACTTATACTGCTATTGGGGGTCTGACGTTACTAGCCCCCTAGGCAGATATGCGATACTCATAGACGAACGGACTGGACTGTATATACATTATCACTGTTAGGCTCAGTAGGGTTTCCGGGTGAGTTCGCTCATCGGCCTCCCTTGAGGTCAGTCCATGGGCAGCCGTTATGCATAGCTAGTGCCGTTGACGGTTTGTGGTGAAACCCACTGCCAGGGTACTGACGAGTCATTAAAGTCCCCCACAGACAGTTTCACAAGTCCGGGCAAAACGTTGTAGAGGCCGTATGGTTTTATGGCAGGGTTCGGAAAATGCACGTGCGTTTACGCACGTGTCATATTTCGGGCGGATGATACTGGTCGGTTTTGGTTTAAACCGGGTCCGAGTATTATATTGAGTAGATATAATATCTTTGTCTCAGTTGCATTTGTATTCGGTCGTAATACAAATGCGGGTATATTTATACAGTTACGGGGTTATCCTGAAATTCGTTTCGGGATTGCTTTTGGAAGTTGCCAGTTTCCAGTTTTCTATCGTCGTCTTTTAACTATCGGTTAAAGACGGATTTATCTTTCCGTCACTCGGGTGAGTCAAGAGGGTGAGTCGTGCTTCTAGAAGCTTCAAGATTGGTGACTAGATTCATGCATCTTTCTTTGCATTTATTATATGATGACTAGGTTTTAATGACTCATGCTTTAACATTAATAATTCTTGTTTAACCTTAGGATATTTGTTCAAGATATTTATCCTTGTGGTCACCCTCTTTGCTCCTACCATCACCTCCTTCTTTATATATATTGGCCGGCCCCCTTGTGAGTGAGAGGGTGAGATTGATTTCATTTTTGGGAAAAAAAGACTATGGTTTAAAGTGTATGGAAATTTGATAACTCATTTCTCATTCCATTTCATTTCGAGTGGCAACTTCATTAACCGATCGTCCACGGCTTTGGACGAAGTGAGTCAAAGTATTCTACTCATTCTCTACATCAATCTTGGTCGTCACTTTTAGCAAACTTGACGACCGAGTTGCCTCGAGTCAGAGGCGGGAGCCCGTTTAAAGAATTGTTGACGTGGTGCCACCTGGACGAGCAGATGGGAAATCGACGAGATCGGAGCAGCCGCAACGGAGCGTGGGATGATGGTTAAAGAACGAAGGACTCAGATCGTTCGGTATAACCTTTCTACACTCTTTACAGTTTGTTAGTTTAGCAATAATGGAAGATCCGGGTTAAAGTATACGATAGCGCCAGCTAAAAAGTTTTTGTTCCGCATTTGGCGTCTGTAGATGGCCGAGGCGCTACCGTAGACTTACAGTGGTATCAGAGCCTCACCATTTTGCTTTACTAACTTGTGCTAACGCGTTTAAAACTTCGATCGGACCGGATATCGAAAACCGCAAAAATTCAAGTTCACAGTTTCTGTTGATTTTTAAAGGGTTCCAAAAATTATTCTGCATATCACAGAAATCTGTGCAGGGTTTTCTAAGAACACCATACAAATTTGGGCACATGATTCGACAAGACTGCCGCGGAATCGCGGTCAAACCTATGGTTTGACCGCGCATCCGCGGCCATTCTGTGTGATCATGCCCCCAAATTTGCACAGTGTCTTCTTCTCTGGAATTTGGGGGTTTTGGTATATATCTTTTGGGCCCAGATTTTGTTACTGTTCAACAGATGTTCGTGGGGCCCACTTCGTGATATTTAGTCGATCAAAATTTAAACATGTTAGTTTACAGTACTTACATTATATCTCCGACCGAGATTGTCATTTGATCGGTAAACCGCGTCTGATTGCTATAGTTCTTTTAAACGGGTTTACGAACGTGACATTCGCGTTGATGTTCTGTGTTGTGCTGTGATGTTGCGGATTTGTCGTGGTGGATAGCAGTGTGCAATGATAGTGCAGTTTGGATTTATTTGTACATTTGATATTGCGGGGCGAGTGTCCAACATGTGGACTGCCGTAACTGCCTGTTGTATAATATTCTTTTGGGGCACGACCAGGTTGCGGTCGATGTACCAGTTGTACTATTTTTCATTTCTGTACTAGGTTTTACCCCGCGACGGAGTGCACGGATAGCCGGGTTCTGGAGGGCAACAGGTCCGCATCTCATGGTTTTGAGAGGCAGAGGGGCCTCACTCTAAAATTGGCAGACTATTCGCCGCACCCGTAGGGGGTACAGGTTGACCTAAGGAGGGGTGCTCAATTTACCGGATTCCGTCAAGTGCTGGGTGGTCCATTCACTATGCTGTAGGGGGCAGCCTCGCTTCAGGTTTTGGCAGATAACTTGCCGCACCCGTAGGGGTCTAGGTTTCATTGCACAGGCTATCCACACGACCAGGGGAACGTCGGGTTTCAGCAGCGGCTCTGTGAAACCCGGGGATCCCAGATTATCTGTATTGTTCTGTGATCCTTATTACTTTTCTGTAATGTTGCATATTATCACGCCTGGAGCGATTATTGTATATTGGTTTATATACTATTAGATGTTGTATATGTTTTACACCCGCGCTAGTTCAGTCCCCGCTCTGTCGTTAGTTAAGTAACCTAACGGGTGATGACGGGTCCCAGTGACGAATGCGGATGGCATATACGTATATTTTTTTTCCGTTCTTCCTGGTGTGATTATTTGATGGGATTGCGTTGATTCTGATCAATGCAAAGGAAAGCAAACCTATTTGGCAGTTGTTGGAAAAAATTTAAAAAGTGTTATTACAAAGACGTTTCCTTTTGTTTTGCATAGCGGTATTCGGTGTGAATATCCTGCACCTCATTCGACGAGGCAAAGGCTGATATCCCTTCACCGGGAATGACCCCTTGGGCAGAAGTTTGCGTCAGGGTAATAACTTCACTATAGTCGATCACAAGTTGCTTTGCATCGCGGTATTCAGTGGAATATCCTGCACCTCATTCCACGAGGAAAGAGCCGAGATCCCTTCACCGGGAGTGACCTCTTTAGCAAAAGGTTTTTGCCACTATATTTTAAAAAGCTATCAGGTTCCTTCAGCGATATCAAGTTCGTTATGTTAAAGGTTTTTCGCTAAAAACCAGCCGTAGCCCTCCGTCATTTCTTTTGGGTATTCAGTAGTATTCAAGCTATGTATTTTGACCTAACGCTAAGGCATAGTGTTTGGTAGCTGCTGGGTATTAATTTGCTGCATAGATAGATGAGTTGGTTTGGGACAGCCGTTCTGCCATTTTGACCTAACGCCAAGGGCATGTGCGGGTGGGTTCAAATTAACAAGATATTGACGGGTAGAACTTGGCATGCGACTTATAACATTTTGACCTAACGCCAAGGTTATAAGAGCATGGGGCAAAAATTAAATCGGGAGTTTCTAAAGAAACTGAAACTTGCCAAGTATGAGCATACCTTCTGGAGTATGAGTAACGTGGATGCATTCCATCACGTTATCATGCGATGAGAGTTGGATCCCGATTCCCACTGATGAGTTGGTTTACTCTTCGGGTGATCCCGATTGATTCTTCTTTCAGGTTTGGAGGAGAATTTGACAAGACAGTGGGAGGTTTCCGGATTAGATAAAGTGATAACCATTCTGATCTAGGTTAGAGTACACGCAGAGTGTTTTCTTTTCTCTCTCTCTTTGACAGCGACCTTTGACCGACCCTAGACTATGACTCAGTGACCAAGTTGACCGAACCTTCTTAAAATACTGGCTTTGGATTGTCTGAGTTGCATAAGTCATTGCCACTCCTTCTTTTACCCTTTGAATTTCTCAGAACACCCCGTATTACTACGGACATCCACTTCCATTGGATAGATCCATCGTATGGTTATATACGAACTCGAAGGGACTTCTTCAAGGATGGATCCAGGTTCAGGAGAAATAGAATTAGTTTATTCAGTTGTCTTTTATTATCACCTTCTCTCAGGTTGCGAGGGCTCCTTGGTTTAAGAGAGTACACCTATTACGCTTATTGGATAGTCTTATTCCAAACCATAGGCAGGTGCGCGAAAGGTAGGGAATGAAGAAAACCAATTAGCCTAAGTAGGGTGTGCAGAAGGTAATATGTAAAGACAAAATAAAGGGATTAGAAAGAGGGCAAAGTAAATTGCGACTGTTATCATTCACGACCAAACCGCGTACTTCATCGCCACTCCTATTTCACCTTTAAAAGAATAAGGTATTATTCGGTTGCCTTTTATCATCACCTTCTCTCAAGTTGTGGGTACTCCTTGGTTTAGGAGGGTACACCTATTATGCTTACTGGATAGTCTTCTTCCAAACCATAGGCTGGTGCCGAACGGTAGGGAAGGAAGAAAACCATTTAGCCTAACGAAGGTGTACAGAAGGTAACGACTAAAGACAAAATAAAAGGATTTGGAGAGATGGCAATGAAATATACGATTAAAGTCATGAATTGGATTATGGAAGAGGCATTACTATGAATACCAGGATACCCCTACGAAACATTTTCATGTTTCAGTGCATTGTTGAAGGAAAACTGTTTTCCTGATTAGATACTTATTCCAAGGGTATGCATTTACCAGGTTTCATTCTCATATCTGTATGGTTTTACAGATAATGAGTGGGAGTAAGTTATTGGGAATTAGGTAATTATCCTCATTATATCGGAATTCGTTGAAATTGGTGATATTTGAGGAAATCGCCAGGGTACAGTTTTCAACCTACGACGTACAGGTTTTGAGTTGTTTAACTCAGCGGACTTATACAGAGTATTGTATGTTGTCCAAGTGTCCAATCAGGACAAAGGGGTAGGTCCTCGTACTATGTTCTGTTTACTTATGACTTCTCTAGTTTTTAGACAAGTGTTTCGTAGAAATACAAGGTCTATGTTTTGAGAAGTTGTGGGTATAAGAATAAAGTAGAGAACCAGATGTCATAAGTATCGGGATTCTTCAAAGAAATCGAAGATGTAGATTCTTGTGATTGGTATTCAGATGATAGTAATGATTTTGAGAAACTTGTTTCTCTTTCAGGTTACTCATAATTGGACGGATTCCTAAGTTGAGTAATGCTGATAAGCCTCTTTCCATTAAGATGATATGCACTGGAGACAGCTGCATGATTGAATATGGTTCCAATTAAATTAGTGCCAAAGTTTCTATATTGGATATAGAATGGTTCATATCTTAACGATGTTAAGGTACGGGGAGTTGTCCAGCTTATGCTTAAAACCAGACACCGGATAACTCAGGGCACGTTTCTGTAATGGCTGTTTGTGGGTTGACCCTGGCTATGACGAGGGTTGATATTCTACCATTTGGAAGATCAATAGTGATATTGTTCTTGACTCGCCACAGTTTTAGTAAAATGGATTTTTTCAGAAAACAGTAGTGGGAGTATGGTAGAACTGGAAGTGATTCCAGAACCGTGAACGATTACGGAAAATTTAATAGGACCTATATATTCAATCAGGTTTGACATTCCATTAGCCACTCCGCAGATATGGTGGGTAACCTCAGACACCCGAGAGGTACTTCGGTAGCCTCAAGGACGGTGACAGGGAGGTTCTTGTTTACCCAGACTTGACACTACTGTTGTTCCAGACTATGAGACCAGGCAGGAGGATAAGTATAGCGTCGTTCTAAACTAGCTTTAGAAGTGCACGTGTATATTATTTTTCCAGAGGGTTGTCGTAGTCAGTGGGAGCAGCGGAAGTATAGTGGGTAAGTAGCTTATGTCTATTTATAGACTAGAGAAGTTATAGCGGAGATATATCATCTAATTTTGATGTGACAGTCATGGGTTTGACTTCATCAGAATAGGGGATGGATCTGTTAAGAAGGAAGTAGGGTGTGATGTCAGGTATCTGGATGACATACACAGAGTAGGAAGTAAAATTCCTATACTACGATCGGTTGTACTGTGGTCGTCACACAGTTGTTTCTCCAGAAAGGATATGGATATAATATTAGACATTCTGGTTTCTAGATCTATGGTTTTAGATCTGGATTTGGGTAGTTTCCCAATGTGGGTACTTTGACAGTATTCTAATGGTTTTTAGAATAGATGACTCCTGGCATAGTGGTGTACCTGCAGGTGATGGAGTCACCCTCTCTAAAGGTGTCGTATAGACTAAAGTGGAGAGGGCTGCGCATGATTGGCAGATCACTTGCTTAGGCAATTGAGTCAATCGTGATGTGTCAAGTACCACACCAGATGTTGTTTTTGCACTAGATACGATAAGTTTGTATTAATCCAATCCTGGAGAGACATAAGGAAGCAGTTTTAGAACATAAGTGGATGTTCTACAGATTTGATGACGGCAGCCTCCTTCGGGAGACGGTTATCATTCCAGGCTTCAAAGGTGACATAGTTTACAGAGTGATTGTCAGAGTTTTAGTTTTCCCTCTGATGAGGGACAGTATTATGGACAGGTGGTCCAAGAGGATACTGTGGGAGGCTTGGTGCTGGATACTGATTAGGTTCAGTGATCGATACAGTCTAAGAAGTTTGGATTTGGAGTTCATTTATGAACTAGGTCCCAACAGATATCCATACATATTCTAAGACAGGTATTACTCAATTCGGGAGATGGTTTTCTCCGCGAACTTGAGATTAAGAGAGATATAGAAAGAAACTTCTAGGCGGATCCACTCACAGGTATTTCTCGAACACAATAGTTTTACAAACGGGCTTTGTGATACTGATTAGTAGAGGAGTTGGATGTTCGGTTTCACATGGGCTGTGAGTAGTCGACATCGCAATAATTAGCCTTAAGTGCAAGTGTGAGATTGTTGGCGATAGTGCCCTCAGAGTCAATTATTAGATCGCAGGTACGTGATTGCAATGATTGCGGAGGACCTATACCGGTAGGACAGTCTTACTCGAGATGATAGTATGCTATCTGGTTTGCCTTTATCAGTCGTGTACATGTTCAGGTGACGGATTACATGTTACACTTTGATAGAGCCCTTAGGATCATGCATTACTACCAACAGTATGATGGCGATCATATACGTGAGAGTTGGGTAGTTTATATGCATATCCTTAATTGTGGTCCCTAGTCGTGGGAGGTTCAAGACAGGGCATCGATACTCCGGAGTAGACTAGTGTATACAGTCGAGGCCCCGACGAGGGGCGGTGGCCGGTCTCACAAGCCACTGGTGTAAGTTGGATCACCTAAGATGTATACAGGTGCTCATTGGGTTATGAGTACACCGGACAGGACTCGTCGGGAATCTGCTAGTTGGTATTATACATATCATCAGATAGCAGTTCCCTGGTGACATGTATACAGGTTAGTTCATCGACCTGAGGTCGTCATTTGTCTCGTGTGAGTTCCCACTGTGCTTTGATTTCTACCCTACCACGGCTCAAAGGAGTCGTGCAAACAGGTAGCTTTTGGGTACAGTCCCGAGCCATATGGAGGAACGTGAGCGGATCGGCAGGGGATTCGTCTCTCCCGGTATTGGGGGTGAGATCGTGCTGTGTCTAGGAGAGCCATTACACAAAGCCCACGGCCGTGGCAGGAGATTTACTGGTAGGTACTCCAGTAGTATCTCAGGGTGTTATTGGGCTACACTACGACACGACTTATACTGCTATTGGGGGTCTGACGTTACTAGCCCCCTAGGCAGATATGCGATACTCATAGACGAACGGACCGGACTGTATATACATTGTCACTGTTAGGCTCGGTAGGGTTTCCGGGTGAGTTCGCTCATCGGCCTCCTTTGAGGTCAGTCCATGGGCAGCCGTTATGCATAGCTAGTGCCGCTGACGGTTTGTGGTTAAACCCACTGCCAGGGTTCTGACGAGTCATTAGAGTCCCCCACAGACAGTTTCCCAAGTTAGGGTGAAACGTTGTTGATGCCGTATGGTTTTATGGCAGGGTTCGGAAAATGCACGTGCGTTTACGCACGTGTCATATTTCGGGCAGATGATACTGGTCGGCTTTGGTTTAAGCCGGGTTCGAGTATTATATTGAGTAGATATAATATCTTTGTCTCAGTTGCATTTGTATCCGGTCGTAATACAAATGCGGGTATATTTATACAGTTACGGGGTTATCCTGAAATTCGTTTCGGGATCGCTTTTGGAAGTTGCCAGTTTCCAGTTTTCTATCGCCCATCTTTTAACATTCGGTTAAAGACGGATTTATCTTTCCGTCACTCAGGTGAGTCATGAGGGTGAGTCGTGCTTCTAGAAGCTTCTAGATTGCTGACTAGATTCATGCATCTTTCTTTGCATTTATTATATGATGACTAGGTTTTAATGACTCATGCTTTAACATTAATGATTCTTGTTTAACCTTAGGATATTTGTTCATGATATTTATCCTTGTGGTCACCCTCTTTGCTCCTACCATCATCTCCCTCTTTATATATATTGGCCGGCCCCCTTGTGAGTGAGAGGGTGAGATTGATTTCATTTTTGGGAAAAAAAGACTATGGTTTAAAGTGTATGGAAATTTGATAACTCATTTCTCATTCCATTTCATTTCGAGTGGCAACTTCATTAACCGATCGTCCACGGCTTTGGACGAAGTGAGACAAAGTATTCTACTCATTCTCTACATCAATCTTGGTCGTCTCTTTTAGCAAACTTGACGACCGAGTTGCCTCGAGTCAGAGGCGGGAGCCCGTTTAAAGAATCGTTGACGTGGTGCCACCTGGACGAGCAGATCGGAGATCGATGAGATCGGAGCAGCCGAAACAGAGCGTGGGATGATGGTTAAAGAATGAAGGACTCGGATCGTTCGGTATAACCTTTCTACACTCTTTACAGTTTGTTAGTTTAGCAATAATGGAAGATCCGGTTTAAAGTATACGATAGCGCCAGCTAAAAAGTTTTTGTTCCGCATTTGGCGTCTGTAGACGGCCGGGGCGCTACTGTAGACTTACAAGTAGAGCCATGGTAGGGTGGTAATCAAAGTACAGTGGGAGAGCACACAAGACTCTATGACGATCTCGGGTCTACAGACTAACCTGCACCAGTGTCACCTGAGAAATGCTATCCGACGATAGATATAATTCCATATAGGAGTTCTCGGTGAGTCCGTCCAGTGTACCCAGTCACCACTGAGCACCCGTATACGATCTCGATGTCAAACATCGATGAATGTGGGAACATTCATCTCCCATCATATGGGTCTAGTATCATATACGCTAGTCTACTCAGGTATATCGATGCCCCGTCTCGATATACCTACAACTAGGGATATTTCAGGATATGCTTATAAACTACAGATGTCCCACTAGTATGATCTCTATCATAATCACAGTAGCCAAGCCAATATCCTCAGGGCTTTATCAACATGTGTGAATGAATAAAAGCATGATCAAATTAACATGTCATATAAAGAAAAACCAGATAGCATACTATCATGTCGAGCAAGAATGTACACTGAATATATATATACATGTACAGATACATCCACTATCATATAATGGCCTCTAGGGCATACATATATCCAACAATCTCCCACTTGCACTAAGGCCAGTTATTGGCGTATCTCATACCCAACATCTCAAAAAGTCGCTCATGCTGCGGCTGAGGGAGGGCCTTGGTGAATGGATCCGCGGCGTTATTCTTTGTGTCTAATCTCCTAATCTCGATCTCGCGGCGATCTACAATCTCCCGGATCAAATGAAAGCGCCTCAGGATGTGTCTGGACCGCTGATGGGACCTGGGCTCCTTGGCTAATGCCATAGCCCCATTATTATCACAATACAATGGTATTGGATCAAGAATGGTTGGAACTACTCCTAGCTCCGAGACGAACTTCTTCATCCAGACGGCTTCCTTGGCGGCATCATTTGCAGCAATGTACTCAGCCTCCATCATAGAGTTTGCAACGGTATCCTGTTTGGAACTCTTCCAACTTACCGCCCCTCCATTGAGGGTAAATACAAACCCAGAGATAGATTTGCTGTCGTCCTTATCGCTCTGGAAGCTCGAATCGGTAAAGGCCTCCATTTGGAGATCTCCATTACCATACACCAAGAACAATTCTTTAGTCCTTCGTAAGTAGTTAAGAATGTTCTTCAATGCTGTCCAGTGATTCTCCCCTGGGTTGGATTGATACCTGCTTACAACACTAAGTGCATAAGCTGCATCTGGGCGTGTACATAACATCGCATACATTATAGATCCTATTGCCGAAGCATAGGATATAACGCTCATGCGAGCTCTCTCTTCATCGGTCTTTGGACAAGAATCCTTAGAGAGAATGACACCATGGCAAGCGGGTAAGGCACCCCGCTTGGAGTCTTCCATAATAAACCTTTTTAGGATGGTGTTGATGTACCTGGTTTGGGACAATCCCAATAACCTTTTGGATCTATCCCTATAGATCCTTATGCCCAGAATGTATGTGGCATCACCAAGGTCCTTCATGGAGAACCTTAGTGATAAGAAAGATTTGACCGACTGTAGCATAGGAATATCATTTCCTATCAGAAGAATGTCGTCCACGTACAATACGAGGAATGTGACAGCTCTCCCTACAGCCTTCTTATAAACACAAGGTTCATCTGGATTTTTGATGAAATCAAACTCTTTGATGACATCATCGAAACAGATGTTCCAACTCCGTGATGCCTACTTTAACCAATATATGGATTTAAGCAATTTACATGCTTTCCCGCCGCTCCCACTGTCAATGAAGCCCTCTAGCTGATCCATATAAACGCATTCTTCTAAATTTCCATTTAGAAATGCTGTTTTAACGTCCATCTGCCAGATTTCATAGTCGTAGTGAGCAGCAATAGCAAGTAGGATCCGAATGGATTTAGGCATGGCTACGGGAGAAAAAGTCTCATCATAGTCCAAACCTGGTCTTTGACGAAAACCCTTCGCCACAAGTCTTGCCTTATAGGTCTCCACCTGCCCATCTACACCAATCTTTCTTTTAAAGATCCATTTGCACCCCACAGGTTTTACCCCAGGGGGTACAACGTCCAAAGTCTATACTTTGTTGGTGTAAATAGACTCCTTTTCGGATCTCATGGCATCCAGCCACTTCACAGAGTCTCTACTCGTGATAGCTTGCTGAAAACTGGTAGGATCATCATCATCCACGATGCAGTCTTCTTCGTCACCATCAATGAGGAAACCGTAGTACCTCTCCGGTGGGCGAGAAGTCCTACCAGACCTACGGAGTGGCCGAGGTTCCTCAGTTTCTATTGCAACAGCCGGTTCAACCAAGTCGTCATTTGTAGTTTGTGTCTCTAGAACCTCTTCTAGATCCACCACCTTGCCATCATCTTTATCTGTGAAAAACTCTTTTTCTAAGAATGTGGCATGCTGAGAAACAAACACCTTTTGTTCCTCCTTGTGGTAGAATAGATATCCATAAGAATTCCTTGGATATCCCACAAAGTTACACATGACTGACCGTGTCTCGAGTTCGGATTTTTCTTTTTAACATAGGTCGGGCAACCCCAAATCTTAATTCTCTTAAGAGATGGTCTCTTCCCATGCCATATCTCATATGGCGTGGTAGACACGGTTTTGGTTGGAACCCTGTTCAGTAGAAACGCTGCAGTCTCCAATGCATGCCCCTAAATGAGACGGGTAACTCAGCATCACTCATCATGGAACGGACCATATCTAATAGGGTCCGATTCCGTCGTTCTGACACACCGTTGTGCTGTGGTGTGTAAGGAGGAGTGAGCTGAGAGAGAATCCCATTCTCTTTTAGGAAGTTTGCAAATTCTGTACCGAGATACTCACCACCTCGATCTGATCGAAGCATCTTGATACTCAAGCCGGTTTATTTTTCTACTTCTTGTTTATATTCAATGAATTTATCGAAAGCTTCGGACTTGTGCTTTAATAAAAATACATGACCGAATCTTGAGAAATCGTCAGTGAACGTAATGAAGTATGAAAAACCGCCTCTAGCCTGTATAGACAATGGCCCGCATACATCACTATGTATGAGGCCTAGGAGCTCAGTAGCTCTTTCTCCGTGTCCGGTAAACGGAGTTTTGGTCATTTTACCCTTGATACAAGACTGGCAAGTCGCATAAGATTTATATTCAAAAGGGTTTAAATATCCATCTTTGTGTAACTTGTTTAGTCTTGTTTCATTAATATGACCAAGTCTACAGTGCCAAAGAAAAGCTTCATTTAATTCTGAAAATTTTCTTTTATTAGTGTGTTGTATATTGAAATTTGTGTGTTGATTTAGGACATATATCCCGTTATTAAGCGTACCATACCCAACCAACATTTGATTCAGGTGAATGTTCATAACATTGTTCTGCAATACAAAATTATATCCTTCATTTTCTAACAAAGAAACGGATATTATATTACAAAGCATACTTGGTACAAAATAACATGGGTTCAAAACCAATATACACCTAGATGGCAACCCCAAGTGATACTCTCCCACTGCGACTGTATGTACATTGGAACCATTTCCAACGAGGAGAGTATGGTCACCTGTCTTCAAAACCTTGCTATTTCTCAACCCCTGCATAGAATTGCAATTGTGAGAACCTGAATCGGTATCCAATACCCCGGAAGCAGAGTTTATTGAAAAACAGTTTTCTGTCACAAACGCAGAAGCATCCCCATGCTTCTTCTTGAGATTTAAGTACTCTGTGCAGTTGCGCTTCTAATGTCCTGTCTTGTGGCAATGAAAACATTCCGTTTTCCCCGAGTCTCCAGCTTTGGACTTTTCCTTTCCCTTCTCCTTTTTAACTCCACCCTTAAGATTGGTAGGCTTCTTCTTTTTCTTTCCCTTGGCCTTAGCCTTTGGGCGAGAAGAGGAAGACTGTCCAACAGTCATAACGGGAGTTTTTACTGATTTCATAGTGCTCTCTGCACTCCTTAACATATTAAGGAGTTCAGGTAGTTCCTTCTCCATGTTATGCATGTTGAAGTTCACTATGAATTGAGCAAAGGTGGAAGGGAGGGACTGCAGAATAATATCCGTATATTGTTCATTGTCCATCGTCCATCCAAGGTCCTCAAGCTCTTCTATAAGAGCTATCATCTTCAGAACATGGTCTCCTACTGGTGTGCCAGGGGCCATTCGCATCTGAAACAATTTCTTTGATGTTTCGTATCGTAATACACGGGATTGCTCTCCATACACCTCTTTTGTATGGAGCAATATGGCGTGAATGTCCATATTCTCGTTCTACTTTTGATGTGTGTTATCCATTAATGCAAGTGCGAGGCACTTGGCCGTGGCACAGTCAGCGTCCCATGTCTTGCGGACTTCAATATCCACAACTGAGGATTTTGGGCCTGGGACGGGCGGGGCTGAAGCCGTGAGGACATATTATACTTTATCATAAGTCAAGGCAATTTTCAAATTCCTCAGCCAGTCTTTATAATTGGTCCCATTCAGTTTTTTTTATCTAGTAGAAGCTTGAGTCCAGTCATGCGTATCTGCCATTAAGAGAGAGAAAAGAATACACTCAGCGAAAGCTCTTGCATAGATCAGATTGGTTATTATCTCGTCTAATCGATGTTTCCCACTGCTTTAATCGAGTTTTTCTTTCAAACCTTAAAAAGAAAAACTAGCCAGGATTAATTACAGTCTACAACTTCGCTAACCGTTCAGCCAGGCCAGTGTCGGTACTTGAGGGAGGTTCCCCGTGCTTTCGCACGGACCTAATTAAAGTAAACCTCATTTTCCCAGAGGCGTAGCCCCTTTAACACCTTTCTAGACACCTAATGAGTTAGCTAATTGTAAACTGCAAAACTCTCCTGGGAGCAACTATTGCCCACAGTGGGATCGGGATCCAACCATCATATGGAAGGTATGCAATCTCATTGTGAATTTCAACTATTAAAATTCCCGATGTGGTTTTTACCCCTAGTACTCATGACCTTGGCTAAGGTCAGCAAATCACAAGCACTAGTCAAGCTCAACCCGTCATTTCTTGATTAATTAGACCCGTTCACATGACCCTTGGCTAAGGTCAACAAAGTCATATGCCCGTCCTAATTAATCTGCATCATATGCATTGTAGGAAGACATCACTTAGCTACCGTACACTATGCCTTGGCTAAGGTCAACAAACGTAGCACGAATACTAAGTACTCTACTTCCTAAAATGACGGAGGGTTGCGGATGATTTTTAAGAAAATTTTTAACGCTTTGAACTTGATATCGTTGTAGAATCAAATGGTTTTCAAAAGGAGTGGTTTAAGCTCCGCAGTTTTGAAATGTAGCTTTTTCATAAAAAACTGAGTGGTTTTCAAATCCGATTCTACAACATCTTTTTAGGTTTATTTTCTTTACATTAATCATATTAATGTAGTCCCATCATTTAAGTCCTTAAGCCAATCAAAGAAAAGAAACGAAAATAACACGTACGCTTATGCCATCCGCATTCGCCGCAATATTCCGTTATGCACCGTTAGGTTACTTAACAAACGGCATACCGGGATGGGACTAGCGCGGGTATTAAACATAAGCAACGTCTACTATATATCTTATATATATAATACATCATTCGTCTCAGATATTACATCACAGAATACAGGAAGCAGAAACACAGATATGATGGGATATACTAGGACGTCCGTATTTAGTATTTAGCCAATAATAGAAAATACGGATTCCACAGTCGCGATGAATAGCCAAGCCCGCACCTTGGACCCCTATGAGAGCGGCAAGCGACCCTACCAATTCTGGAGTTTAGGAGACCCGGTCTCGACTCCTCGAGATGGCCTCCCACTGAACCCCAGAACCCGGTCACCTGTGCTCCCATCCTTGGGTCCATCCTAATGCGGAAAAGTAAATAATATACAACACTGGTGGCATCAACCTCAACCCAGAAGTGCCATAAATAAAAGAATATTACATTACATTAGAATTTACATGAATGAAAATATAAAACTCTCATCTCACATAAAAACCCCCGGCTATTCAATCGCGACAATCCTGGACATCATATCTCAGCAACACATAATATCTCATATCATCAACGTAAGTAAGTATGCATACACCGAACGTCGTCGATGTATAGCAACAACAATCGGCAATACCACTACATACTACACTTACGGTCACAGAAAAGAAAGTGTAAAACTGCAATAACATGAATCCACATTCTCTTTAGACATCGTAAATGTGAAATATCACATACTTCGTATTTCATGTCTAGCTATATGAATTCCACACATTGCATCACATTCCAGATAAATAGACAGTATTAAAGTTTTCGAACGAATGATCAAATATCCAAAATTCCCTAAAGCTCAACACTTGAGCGGAGTTCAAAAATCCGGAGTGTGTCACAGTAGTAGCGGTCCAGCCGTAGAAGGGTCAAGCCAACGCCTCACATGTGACACGCCGTACTGCCCCAAACCCTAAGGTTCAAAAGGCAGTTCAAGATGGTCACATAATCAAGTTATGGTTTGTTGTTTTCTAGAGGGTCCACCACAAACCTTGCACGTATTTCCGAAAGATTTAAACCCCGTGAAAAGTGAGAAAATGATACTCGTTCGAACAATTCAATACTTTCTAATTATCCGGAAAAAGCATGAAATTAAAATTCCGATCGAATCATTGAACCCAAAAAAATCTCCAGAACAAATAACACTTAAACCAGATTAAAAATACCCAAAAATATCAACAAGCAGTTATAAGTATTACTGTACAAAAACCATGCATTGATTCATGTGTACGGCCGCGGAACAGCGGCCCAAGCAAGCTTTGGCCGCGTTTCCGCGGCGGAAATTACTGTTCACTGCATCGTTTTTTACAGTGGATCTTAGATTTACCTGCTGAATTTTTTACATATTTTTAATTCTGAAAATAACCAGGTTTGAAAAAATGTCCAGAGAGTTCTAAATATTCGTATTTTTCGGTTCGATCGGAGTTTTAACTTCGTTAAAGTGTCGCCTAAAGTTCTAGGTCGGCTCTGATACCAATGTTAGGTTTACCTAGCACCTTATGAAGAGTTTGGAAGTATCACATGTCTCAAAATTAAATTTTTTAAGGTGCTAAGTGAACATACAAAGAATCATTCCTAGAAAATTAGGGTATCATAACTTAAACAACATCACAAGTAACAAAGGCTAGGGTTTTGAGAGTACAACCTTTGTAGCTCCCTACGCTAGACTCCTTGGCCACTTGAGGGTTGGAAAAGGGTTCGCTTGAGGTCTTCTAATGTCCACGACGATCCACCCGAAGCTCCTTTGTCCAAGCTTGTAACTTCACTTGATCAAGAGAAGAAAATGAAGCTAACACTCTTCACAAGTGGGAAAGACTAGTATAGAATGGTGTTGTGGTTGCTTTTCTCACTTCAAAATCCTAACTTGGTGAGTGTTTTGCTCACTATAGAAATCTAGAGAGCAAAAGAGCAAGGAGGAAGAAGATGATGGCTTTTTAAGAATAAGAGAAAAGATAATCTCTTTTGAAAAATAGAAAATATAAGCATATATATTTTCCACTCTTCATCTCAAACCATGGTTAAATAATAAAGATATTATTGTATTTGAGTTAAAACGCAAAAGGAAAGTTAATCCATGGTTAATAAGTAGGTGAACATGGTTAGTTCAAAGAAGAGTGTAGAAACTAAACCATGAATTACCCTTTTTCTTTTTCTTTTGTTTTTAACACAAATACAAATAATAATCCACATATTAACACAAGGTGTGAGTCTTATATTTCCACCATCTTCTATGTATATACAACCATGAAGGATGATGTATGTATGTATGTGTGCATGCACATCCATATGTGCATGAACAAGAATGAATGCATATATGCATGCATACATCCAAAAAATACAAGAAAGGATTTCTAGTGAGAAAATAATGGTCAAATGATAAATCAACACTTGATTTAGCAATCTGGTCATATCACATACGACCTGACCAAAAGCAAGCCGCCCGATTAATATACGGTATCTTATACGCGCATTTTAACCGGGTCTATGCGCATATCGCATACGCGCACCACAACGTTTCGCCTGGACTAGGTAACTCCTTTGTGGGACTCTAAGACTCATCAATACGCCGGCAGTGGGTGATGATCATATCAAGCACCCCCAAGCCGCAAGCGGTCAGCTAAACGTAACGGCCATCGAGGTATTGAGCGATCAGAAGAAAACAAGCGAACCTGCTACAACTCCCGTCGAGCCAACCGGCAACACTACCGTACAGTCCGGTCTCTTCGTCAGATATGCTGCATATCGAGCATAGAGATGGTCACGTCGACCCTAATAACTCAATAAGTCGTGCCGGTGAATGGTCTATAACAGATCAAGAAACTACTGATAACACTTATAAGTAAATCTCAGCAGCCCTGGCCAGGGACTTACTGATATAACCAGTCGAGCACAGCACAGCATCAACTCCCAATACCGGGAGAGACGAAACCCCTCCTATCGCTCATCGCCTTCGTGTGTCTCGGGACTGTACCGAACGACCACCTGTTTGCACGACTCAGTAGAGCCGTGGTAGGGTGGTAATCAAAGTACAGTGGTAGAGCACATAAGACTCTATGACGATCTCGGGTCTACAGACTAACCTGCACCAGTGTCACCTGAGAACTGCTATCCGACGATATATATAATTCCATATAGGAATTCTCTGTGAGGCCGTCTAGTATACCCAGTCACCACTGAGCACCCGTATACGATCTCGATGTCAAACATCTATGAATGTGGAAACATTCATCGCCCATCATATGGGTCTAGTATCATATACGCTAGTTTACTCTGGAATATCGATGCCCCGTCTCGATATACCTACAACTAGGGACATTTCAGGATATGCTTATAAACTACAGATGTCCCACTAGTATGTTCTCTATCATAATCACAGTAGTCAAGCCAATATCCTCAGGGCTTTATCAACATGTGTGAATGAATAAAAGCATGATCAAATCAACATGTCAGATAAAGAAAAACCTGATAGCATACTATCATGTCGAGCAAGAATGTACACTGAATATATATATACATGTACAGATACATCCACTATCATATAATGGCCTCTAGGGCATACATATATCCAACACAGCGTGCACTCTAACCTAGATTAGAATGGTTATCAATTTATCTAATCAGGAAACCTCCCACTGTATCCTCAAATTCTCCTCCAAACCTAAAAGAAGATTTTGTCGGGATCACCCGAGGAGTAAACCAACTCATCAGTGGGAATCGGGATCCAACTATCATCGGATGATAACGTGATGGAATCCACTCACGTTATCATACTCTAGAAGGTACGCGCATGCCTGGCAAGTTTCAGTTTCTTTAGAAACTCCCGATGTGATTTTTACCCCATGCTCTTATGACCTTGACGCAGGCCAACATATCATAAGTCACATGTCAAGTTCTACCTGTCCTTATCCAGGTTAATTTGAACCAACCCGTACATACCCTTGATGAAGGCCAAAATAGTAGTACGACTGTCTCAAACTAACGCATCTATCTATGCAACAGAAAAGTAACAAATAGCTACCATACACTATGTCTTGACGTAGGCCAACATACATAGTACGGATACTAAGTGCTACCTTTCTGAAATGATGGAGGGCTATGAATGGTTTTTGGCGAAAAACCTTTAACGTAATGAACTTGATATCGTTGAAGGAGCCGGATAGCTTTTTATAAAAATATAGCGACGAAAACCTTTGCTAAAGAGGTCACTCCCGGTGAAGGAATCTCGGCTCTTTTCCCGTAGAATGAGGTGCAGGATATTCCAACTGAATACCACTATACAAAGCAGAAGGCAATCGGCTATAGTGAAGTTATTACCCTGACGCAAACTTCTATCCAAGGGGTCACTCCCGGTGAAGGGATCTCGGCCTTTGCCTCATCGACTGAGGTGCTGGATATTCATAACCGAATACCACTGTGCAAAACAAAAGAGAACGTCCTTGCAATAACAGCTTTTTGAAAAATGTTCCAACAACATCAGAATAGGTTTGTTTAGCTTGCATTGATCCGAATCAATGCAGTCCCATCAATTGATCACACCACAAAAGAACGAAAATACGATGTATGTATATGCCATCCGCATTCGCCACTGGGTCCCGTCATCACTCGTTAGGTTACTTAACTAACGACAGAGCGATGACTGGACTAGCATGGTTGCAAAACATATACAACATCTACTAGTATATATATCAATATATAATATTCGCTCATGGCGTGATAAAATGCAACATCACAGAAATGTAATAAGTATCACAGAACAATACAGATAATCTGGGATCCGCGGGTTTCACAGAGCAGCTACTAAAACCCGACGTTCCCCTGGTCATGTAGATAGCCTGTGCAATGAAATCCTAGACCCTTACGGGCGCGGCAAGTTTTAGTAGCTTCAAGGAATCTGAAGAGAGGCAGCCCCCTTCAACAAAGTGAATGGACCACCCAGCACTTCAAGGAATCCGGTAACTTAGGCACCCCTCCTTGGGTCAACCTATACCCCCTACTATCATATCGAGCAAGAAAGTCATCTTTATATATATCCAAGAATCCACTATAATATACATCATATGTACAATAATGGCCTCTAGGGCATACATATAACTAACAATCTCCCACTTGCATTAAGGCCATGTGTTGTAGTATCTTATACCCAATATCCCAAAGAGTCTCTCAAATTGCGTCTAGGGGAGGGCCTTCGTGAGTGGATCCGCTACGTTGTCCTTCGTGTCAACACTCCTGACCTCGATCTCCCAGCGATCTACAATCTCCCGGATCAGGTGATACCGCCTCAGAATATGTCTGGATCTCTAATGGGACCGGGGTTCCTTGGCCAAAGCCACCTCTCCATTGTTATCACAATACACAGTTATTGGATGCTCAATGGACGGAACCACACCATGCTCAGCAATGAACTTCTTCATCCAGACAGCTTCTTTGGCAGCATCGTTGGTAACGATGTATTCAGCCTCCATCGTCGAGTCTGCAACGGTGTCATGCTTAGCACACCGCCCCTCCGTTAAGGGTAAAGACAAAACCCGAGACCGACTTACTATCGTCCTTATCACTTTGGAAGCTCGAGTCGGTAAAGGACTCCACTTGGAGTTCACCGTTACCGTACACTAAGAACATCTCCTTAGTTCTTCTCAAGTACTTGAGAATGTTCTTAACAGCTGTCCAGTGATTCTCTCCTGGATCTGCGTAATACCTACTCACTACACTTTGTGAGTATACTACATCGGGTATGGTACATAACATCGCATACATGATAGAGCCTACTGCCGAAGCATAGGGTATCCCTGGCATGCGAGTTCTCTCCAAATCAGTCTTGGGTGACACCTCCTTGGAGAGAGTGAGTCCAGAGATCATGGGTACATTCCCACACTTAGACTCTTCCATACTAAACCTCTTTAGTACGGTGTCTATGTACCTGGATTGGGATAATCCCAGTAACCTTTTAGATCTATCTCTATAGATCTTAATCCTTAAAATGTAGGAGGCATCACCTAGATCTTTCATTGAGAATCTTTGTGATAAGAAGAGCTTGACCAAGTGCAGCATAGGAATATCGTTTCCTATCAAGAGTATGTCATCCACGTACAATACGAGGAAGACGACCTTACTCTCTGCAACCTTCTTGTATATACAAGGTTCATCAATCTTTTTAATGAAGTCAAACTCTTTGACTACCTCATCAAAACAGATGTTCCAACTCCGCGATGCCTGCTTTAATCCGTAGATGGATTTAAGCAGCTTGCACACCTTTCCACTGCTCCCACTTTCTATGAAGCCCTCTGGCTGAGTCATGTACACGCTCTCTTCTAAATCACCATTTAGAAAGGCGGTCTTAATATCCATTTGTGTGATTTCGTAGTCATGGTATGCAGCGATGGCAAGTAGGATCCAGATGGACTTAAGCATAGCCACTGGAGAAAAGGTTTCATAATAATCCACACCTGCTCGTTGACGAAAACCTTTTGCAACAAGTCTAGCTTTGAAAGTCTCATCTTTTCCATCTACACCAAGTTTCTTCTTAAAGATCCATTTGCTTCCAATGGGTTTTACCCCTTCGGGAGTAACTTCCAAAGTCCATACTTTGTTGGTGTACATGGATTCCATCTCAGATCTCATTGCATCCAGCCATTTCACAGAGTCCCCACTTGTGATGGCCTGCTCGAAGCTAGTTGGGTCATCATCTTCTATGATGAAATCCTCGCTCCCACCATCAACTAGAAAACCGTAGTATCTCTCAGGTTGATGAGGAACCCTACTAGATCTGCGGAGAGGCGGTGGTTCGTTGGGAACTATTGGATCCTCTGGTTCCACAAAATCGTCAGTTGTACTCTGTGCTGCTGGAACTTCTTCCAGTTCTACCTCACTGCCACTAATTTCTTTTACAAGAAATTCCTTTTCTAAAAAGGTGGCATGCTGAGCAACAAACACCTTTTGTTCCTCATGGTGATAGAAGATATGCCCTCGCGAGTGTTTGGGATATCCTACCAATTTGCACAGGACTGACCTTGCCTCGAGTTTGTCCGGATTTCGCTTTTTGAGATAGGCCGGACAACCCCATATCTTAATGAAATTAAGACATGGTCTCTTCCCATTCCATATCTCATATGGAGTGGTAGGTACAGATTTGGTCGAAACTCGATTCAATAGGTATGCAGCTGATTCAAGCGCATAACCCCAAAAGGAAATAGGTAACTCAGCAGTGCTCATAATAGAGCGCACCATATCTAATAGGGTACGATTCCTCCATTCCGATACACCGTTGTGTTGTGGTGTATATGGAGGAGTAAGCCGAGAGAGAATCCTATTCTCTTTTAGAAAATCCAGGAACTCGGTACTCAAGTATTCACCTCCCCGATCAGATCGAAGGATTTTAATACTTTTACCCGTTTGGTTTTCGATTTCGGATTTATATTCTTTGAATTTCTCAAAAGTTTCAGACTTGTGTTTCAACAGGAACACATAACTGAATCTTGAGAGAACGTCAGTGAATGTAATGAAGTACGAAAAACCATTTCTGGCATGCGTAGACATGGGACCGCATACATCACTATGTATTAGTCCTAAGAGTTCCGAAGCTCTTTCTCCGTGTCCACTAAACGGAGTTTTGGTCATTTTTCCTTTGAGACATGACTGGCAAGTGTCATAAGATGAAAATTCGAACGGATTCAAATATCCATCTTTATGCAACTTAGCCAGTCGTGTCGCATTGATATGACCTAGTCTACAATGCCACAAGAAGGCTTCGTTCATTTCTGAATTCTTCCTCTTGTGTGTGTTTTGTACGTTAAGAACTGTATTTTGATTCAGAACGTTCAATCCGTTACATAACACACCAAACCCAATCAACACTTGATTTAGGTAAATGTTCATAACATTATTCTCTACTACAAAGTTATATCCTTCTTTATCTAATAAAGAGATTGATATTAAATTGTATATCATAGAGGGTACGTAGTAACAGTCGTTCAGGATCAATGTATTCCTTGTTTGTAATACAAGGTGATATTCACCAACTGCTTTGGCTGCAACATTTGCACCATTCCCCACTTTTAGGGAATGATCACCTTTTCCCAGTTCTCTACCCTTCTTCAGCCCATGCAACATATTGCATACGTGGGATCCCGATCCGGTATCAAATGCCCAGGACATAGAGTGTACTGAGAAACAGTTCTCCGTAACTAACACACCCGAAGAAGATGCATCGACATGCTTATTCTTCGTTTGGGTGGCGTGGGAATCCGGATATGTTCCTATTTCCTGATCGGACATATAACACTTATAATTTGGAGCGGGACCAACGTTCTCCTGCTCAGTATAACAAGCGGGTTCGGTCAATACATCCATATTATTATCTTGATTAAGACGTGACATTGGTTGCTGCCTGGAGAGAGATAGAAGGAAACGCGTTAGCGTGCGCTCTTTGCAAGATTAGATTGGTTATTATCTTATCTAATCAAGACGTCTCCCACTGGTTTTATCAAATCTTCCTTCAAGCCGTAAAAGGTAAGACTAGCCGGGATTAATTACACCTTACAAGTTCGTCAATCTTTCAGCCAGGCCAGTGCTGGTACTTTGAGGGAGGTTCCCCATGCTTTCGCACGGACCTAATTAAAGTAAACCTCGTTTTCCCAGGGGCGTAACCCTGTTAACACCTTTCTAGACACCTACATGATTGTCTAATTGTCCAGTGTAAAACTCTCCCAGGAGTAACTCTTACTCGAAGTGGGTATCGACATCCAACTATCTCATAGAAGGTATGCAATCTCGTTGCAAATTTCAACACTTGAAATTCCCGATAATACTTTTACCCCTAGTAACCCATGACCTTGACGGAGGTCAACAAAGCATAGGCCGCTAGTCAAGTTCAACCCGTTCATTTCTTGATTGAATTAAACCCACCCACATGACCCATGACGGAGGTCAACAAGGCCATACGACTACTGTAATCCAATCGCATCACATGCGGCAGATAAGCATTAATCAGCTACCGCACACTACGCCATGACGGAGGTCAACAAACGCAGCACGAATACTAAATAGCACCTATCTGAAATGACGGAGGGCTACGCAGGCTTTTAAGAAAAACCATGAGCGTAATGAACTTGATATCGTTGCAGAATCGAGTGATTTTGAAAAGGAGTGTTTTTGAGGCTTTTCTAGTTTCGCTAAAGAGGTCACTCTCGTTGAAGGGATCTCGGCTCTTTCCTTAATGAATAAGGTGCTGGATATTCTACAAGGAATACCGCTATGCAAAGCAAGAACTATAGAAGCAATCAAAAAACTAAACCGAGTGATTTGTAGCATTTGCTAGTTTCTTTAAAGAGGTCACTCCCGGTGAAGGGATCTCGGCTCTTTCCTTATCGAATAAGGTGCTGGATATTCTACGAGGAATACCGCTATGCAAAGCAAAAACTAGAGCTACTCTTTTTGAAAATTTGATTCTACAACATCTTTAGGTTTCTTTTCTTTCATTAATCTCATTAATTAAGTCCCATCAATTAAGCTTCCTAAGCATCACAGAAGAAACGAAAATACATTGCACATATAAAGTGATCACATCACAGAACATCAGCAGCAGAAGATATCATATGAAATATTGGATATACTAGGAATTCCGTGTTTTAAGTTAAGACAGAATAAAACACGGATTCCACGGTCGCGATGAATAGCCAAACCCACACCTCTAGACCCCTACGAGAGTGGTAACCAATCCTACCAATTCTAGAGTTAGGAGACCCGGACTCGACTCCTCGAGTTGGTCTCCCACTGGACTCTAGAACCCAGTTACTTGTTCTCCCCTCCTTGGGTCTATCCTAATGCGGAAAAGTAAATATGTTAGTTATATGTATGCCCTAGAGGCCATTACTATACATAGGATGTATATTGTAGTGGATGCTGGGACATATATAGTGAGGACTTTCTTGCTCGATATGATAGTATGCTATCTGGTTGAACTTTACCTTAACGTGTACACTGATTGTCTCTCTGTTACATGTTGGTAAAGCCCTTAGGATGTGTACTTAACTACCTGGACTATGATGCGGATCATACTAGTGGGGACATGGTAGTCCATAAGTACATCCTTCAAAGTCCCTAGTCGAGGGTGTATCGAGACGGGGCATCGATATACCAGAGTAGACTAGCGTATACCTTCTCGACCCATACAGATGGGCGATGGATGATCCCATATCCATTGGTGTTTGACATCAGAGATGATATACGGGTGCTCAGTAGAGACTGGGTACACTGGACGGACTCGCCGAGAACTCCCAGATGGTATTATACCTCACGTCAGATGGCAGTTCTCTGGTGACACTGGTACAGAGTAGTCTGTTGACCCGAGATCGTCATAGAGTCTTGTGTGGTTCCCACTGTGCTTTGATTTCCATCTTACCACGTCCAAGAGGGCATGCAAAACGGTGGTTTTTGGGTACAGTCCCGAATCATATGGAGGCAATGAGCGATAGGAGGGGATTCGTCTCTCCCGGTATAGGGGGTTGATGTTGCGCTGTGTTCGATTGGCTATAACCGGAAATCCCTGGCCAGGGTTGCTGAGATTTACTGGTAAATGTTACCAGTAGTTTCTCGAATTGTTATAGACCTCATATCGACACGACTTATCGAGCTATTGGGGTCTGACGTTTACCACCCCTAGGTGAGATATGCGACAGATCAGACGGACAGACCGGACTGTACGGTAAGTGTTACTGGTCGAATTCACAGGAGTGTGAGCGGGCTTGCTCGTCGATCTTCTGATCGCTCAATACCCGGGTGGCCGTTACGTTTAGCAGACCGCTTGCGGCTTGTGGGTGTTTGATATAATCATCACCTGCTGCCGGCGTATTGACGAGTCTTTAGAGTCCTACACAGAGGTTTCCTGGCTCAAGCGAAACGAAATAGGAGCGCATATGAGATATGTGCGGGACCGAGAATAATGCGTGTATGTGATACCGTATTCTATACCCGCGATGAATGTATCGAATGGTTGTATGCGATATAACCTAGTTATCGAATCAAGTATTGATTCGATAAGCCGATACATTGAATACTAGTCGGTTGTGTGCGACATGACCGGATCATTGAATCAAGTGTTAATTTAATGATTTAATGCATAATTATATATTTGATATATTACTTTGCACTAACTAGTATTGGTTCACTTTAAACGGATTTTCTCACTTGGTTTGTGCACTTTGTATATGTGATATACTTTTGTACACATGATTGTATCATGTTTGATGATGCATTCTTTTTGGTTAAGTGTAAAGAATTAAACCATGGTTAAGTTGGAAATTAGGGTTTTGTTTTATCCATTATTTATTCATTTATTTATTTTGGAAAAATATTAAGCATAAAGAAATGAAATGGTGGCTAATTTTGGACTTGCATGTTGAAGCTTCATGAAGCTTTGACTTAGTCACCATTTTGTCTCATGCTTAACCCTAACCACTCCACTCAACCCTAGTTGATTCTCTACACTTCACCATGGTTAGATTATGATAAGCATTCCTTTTATTTTCTATTTTGGAATTAACTTATCATAACAATATTCATCTTCTTCTTCCTTGAAGAAGCTTGCTTCATCAATGGTGATTGATGAAAACAAGTGAGAAATCCAATTCTAAAGTCTACCCACTTCCTATTTCTTCATCCTCTACCTCTTGCCAAATAGTAGAGTGTGTTTTCTTCACAAGTTTCTTGACTTGGTGAAGTGAGAGCTTGATCTAGTGATGCCTCGACGTAGATCATCTTCGGCATCGTCGTCGATGACCTAGCCCGTCCATTCTCCGATGAAGCCGACTCTAGAGCCCGGGATCCGTTTTGGACAGCGAGGAGACATCATCACGGAGCCGTGGAGGTGGAGGACCGGATCTACAAAGGTTGTATTTCCGTTCCTTTAGTAAAATAGTTTACTAGTTGCATCTTTCGCCTAGTTTTCTAGCCAACGATCCGTAGTCGGGTTTCTCGGCACCGTTAAAATGAAAAATTGGCATGGTTGATGCCTTGTGAGACCTTTTTGGAGTGCCTAGGAACCCTACAGTGGTATCAGAGCCAAGCTAGAGCCTTAGGCGAAGTCTAGACGGAATTTGAAACCCGAAACCCAACTCACAAATTGCTCTCTGTCTTTTTTTCAAAAACTGGGATTTTTCCAAATTAAAAATATGCAGAAAACCCAGCAGGGAAATCTAAGAATTACGGCGCAAAAAGTTTTGGATGAACAGTGTAAACGGCGGCGGAACCGCGGCATAAGCCTAGCTTATGCGGCGGTTCCGCGGCAGAATCATGACGTCAGCCCTAACTGTTTGCACAGTAATTCATTGTTTCAGGTGCTGAGTTCTCTGGGTATTTTTAAAATTTATTCAAGAGTTGAATTTTCTGGGATTGTTTTGGGGACTCGGTGTTTCGATCAGAGTATCAGATTTTGTCTAAGTGGCTTTCCGGATAAATTTTAGAATATGTTAAAAAGTTCGACCGGATATAAATACCCAATTTTTCCCCTATCGGGAAATTTCCAAGTGTTGGATTTTTTCCGTAGTTTAACGACGTTCTAAGTAGTGAAAGTAACTCGATGGACCCTCTAGAAGACAACAAACCTTAACTCGATTATGTGACCGTCTTGAACTGCCCTTTGAACCTTCGGGTTTGGGGCAGTACGGCGTGCCACATGTGAGGCGTTGGCTTGACCCTTCTACGGCTGGACCGTTGGTACTGAGGCACGAACTGAATGTTTTTAAACTTGTTTCATGTGTTGATCTGAATTGGGAAAACTTGGGTGTTCGATTATTCGATCGGAAAGTTTAACATTTTCTATTTATCTGGAATGGGATACAATAATTGGAATTCACAAAAAGTTATGAGATAACTGAATGAATGTTATAAATCTAGCAATTTAGTCTCACTTGATCGGTTGCTACGGAATTTTGATGCGATCAAAAGTCCGTCGCAATCACGTAGCGTACGCGGATATTCATCGGTAAACTTTATAGACAGCCTCACTCCATAGCCCCGACCAAGTGACTGTAGGAGAACCCCGTCGCCGAAAGCATCCGTTCGGGTGCTCGCGGTAGCGGTGTTCCGCCTTGGTGCACTTCGTCGACGGTATCAGGGGTGCGGCCGCCTACTAAAGTTTGCGACGAGCATTCGATCAGTTTTTCGGGAATCTTGTTGAATTGCCCGACTTGATATTGAAAAGTGTTTTCGATAATGAGACTAAAATGCGGGGTTTATAATTGTTAGACATGCGATGTCTAAGTAATTCATTTGGTCAGGCATGCGATGTCTGAGGAGGTTGCGGATTCCAATTGTTGTAGTTTTACACTTTCTTTTCTGTGACCGTAAGTGTAATATGTGATATCGCCGGTTTCGTTGCTATATGTCAACGACAATTGAGATGGACATATTTACTTACGTTGATGACATGTGATGTTATGTGTTGCTGGATATGTTATATTGGATCGTCGTGTTTGAATAGCCGGGGGTTTT
Organism: Agapanthus africanus; assembly: GCA_030015575.1. NCBI lineage: Eukaryota > Viridiplantae > Streptophyta > Magnoliopsida > Asparagales > Amaryllidaceae > Agapanthus > Agapanthus africanus. The sequence continues at coordinate 289,637,692 of CM057349.1, forward strand.
TATGTGAGATGAGTGTTTTTCATTTTCATTCATGTAAAAACTTGTATGTAATATTCTTTTATTGGGGCACTTCCAAGTTGCGGAAGATGTCACCGTTTGTATATTATTTACTTTTCCGCACTAGGATAGACCCAAGGAGGAGGGCACAAGTAACCGGGTTCTGGAGTCCAGTGGGAGACCAACTCGAGGAGTCGAGTCCGGGTCTCCTAACTCTAGAATTGGTAGGGTTGCTTGCCGCTCTCATAGGGGTCTTGGGGTGTGGGTTTGGCTATTCATCACGACCGTGGAATCCGTGTTTTATACTGGCTCGTATTGAAAACACGGACGACCTAGTATATCCAATATTTCATATGATTCTTCTGCTGCGATATCTGTGATGTGATCATGTGATGTTCTGTGATAGATACGGTATATAGTATATATGATATATTATATAGGCGTTACTTATGTTTTACACCCGCGCTAGCCCTGCCCCGCTCTGCCGTTAGTTACCTAACCTAACGGTGCACGAGGGGACATCGAGGCGAATGCGGATGGCATAAGTGTACGTCGTACTTATCTGTGTTGTTTAGGTACTTAAATGATGGGACTTCATTAATGTGATTAATGAAATAAAAGAAACCTAAGATGTTGTAGAATTGAATTTCAAAAATAAAACAGGTAGCTACAGTTCTTTCTTTGCACAGCGGTATATGTGATATATCCTGCACCTTATTCGATAAGGAAAGGACCGAGATTCCTTCACCGGGAATGACTCCTTTAGCAATAACTGGCAGATGCTACACACTCGGTTTGTCTTTTGATTGCTTTTAAGTGTTTATGCTTTGCACAGTGATATATATGATATATCCCGCACCTCATTCAACGAGGAAAGGACCGACGATCCCTTCACCGGGAGTGACTCCTTTAGCAAAACTAGAAAAGCCTCAAAAACACTCCATTTCAAAATTCATTCGATCCTACAACGATATCAAGTTCATTACGCAATAGGTTTTCAGAAAAACCTGTCGTAGCCCTCCGTCATTTCAGATAAATCCTGTTTAGTATTCGTGCTGCGTTTGTTGACCTTGTCAAGGCGCAGTGTGCGGTAGCTAACCAGTATTTATCTGCTTATGCATATGATGCAGATTGGGTTAGGGTAGTCGTGCGGCCTTGTTGACCTTGTCAAGGGTCGTGCGGGTGGGTTTGATTCAATCAAGAAATGACGGGTTGAACTTGACTTGCGGTCTATGGTTTGTTGACCTTGTCAAGGTCATAGATCGTTCGGGGCAAAATATTATCGGGAATTTCAAGTGTTGAAATTTGCAATGAGATTGCATACCTTCTATGAGATAGTTGGATCCCGATACCCGCTGCGAGTAAGAGTTACTCCTGGGAGAGTTTTATACATTACAATTAGCCGATCAAGTAGGTGTCTAGAAAGGTGTCAACGGGGTTACGCCTCTGGGAAAACGAGGTTTACATTAATTAGGTTCGTGCGAAAGCACGGGGGACCTCCCTCAAAGTACCGACACTGGCCTGGCTGAAAGATTGGCGAACTTGTAGTGTGTAATTAATCCCGGCTAGTCTTTCCTTTTAGGGTTTGAAGGAAGATTTGATAAAAAGCAGTGGGAGCCATCCTGATTAGATAAAATAAAAACCAATCTAATCTTGCAAGAGCGCACGCTGAGTGTTTTCTTCTCTCTCTCTCCAGGTAGCGACCATATCACGCCTTAATCAAGATAATAATACGGATTTTTGACCGAACCCGCTTGTTATACTGAGCTGGGGAACGTTGGTCCCGCTCCAACTTATAATTGTTATAAGACAGAGCAGGAAATTGGGGAATACCAGATTTCCCGTGCCGCCCAAACGAGGAGAGTGCATGATGATGCATCATCTTCGGGTGTGTTCATAATATAGAACTGTTTCTCAGTGTCCTTTACGTCCTGGGTATGTGATACCAGATATGTAATCTGTTACATAGGGCTACAGAAAGGTAGAGAACTGAGAACGGGTAATAAGTTTCATGAGGCAGAAACCGGGGCAAGTGTTGCAGCCAAGTCTGTTGGTCACTGTCACCCTGTATTACCAATACATTGATTCTGAACGAATGTTATTAGATACCGAACCTGATATACAAAATCATATCAGTCTCTTTATTAGTAAAGAAAGGATATAATTTTGTATTGTTGGATAATGTTTTGAACATTTCCTATATCAAAAGTTGATCGGTTCAGGCACGTTATCTAAAAGCGTTAATGTTCTAAATCAAACTACAGTTCTTAGTATATGGAACACACATAAGAGGAAGAGTTCAGAAATGAACGGATCCTTCTTAAGGTATTGTAGACTAGGTCAGATCAATGTGACCCGACTAGCTGAAGTTACATGTAGATGCATATTTAAATCAGTTTGAATCTACATCTTGTGAAACTTGCCAGTCATGTCACAAAGATATAATGACACTAGCTCTGTTTATTGGAAACAGAGAAAGAGTTAATGAACTCTTGGGATGATACATGTTGATGTATAAAGGTCCCCTGTCTACACATGCCAAGACCGGTTCTTTGTACTTCATTACATTCTCTGATAATCTCTCAAGATTCAGACATATGTTCCTGTTGAAACACAAGTCCGAACCTTTGGAGATATTCACAGAATATAAGTTAGAAGTAGAGAACCAATACGGGTATAAGTATTATGTCCTTTGATGAGATCAAGGAGGAGAATACTTGAGCACGGAATTCCTGGACTATTCTAAAGGAGAATGAGATTCTCTCTCGGCATTACTCCTCCAGATACACCATAGCACGATGGTATATCGGGGCGGAGCAATCACACCCTATATGATAAGGTATGCTCTATGATGAGTACTACTGAGTTACCTATTTCCTTTTGGGAGTTATGCACTTGAGAAGCTGCATACCTATTGAATAGGGTTTCAGTCAAATCAGTTGCCTACCATTTCATATGTGATATGGAAAGGGAAGAGCCCATCTCTTAAGTTAGTTAAGATTTGGGGTTGTCCAGCCTATGTCTGAAAAGCAAAATCCGGACAAGCTCGAGGCAAGGTCAGTTATGTAGAACTGGAAAGGTTCCAGCTATACAAACTACAGCAGATGATTTGATAAAACCAAAGGATTCAATAGATTCCAACGAACCTCAGCCTCTCCACCGATCTAGTAGGGTTCCTCACCCACCTGAGAGATACTTCTGTTTCTCTATGACAGTGGGAGCGAGGATTGCATCATGAGATGATGACCCAACTAGTTTCGAGCTGGCCATCAGGAGTAAGACTCTGTAAGAATGGCTGGATGCTTAGTGATCTGAGATGGAATCCATGTACACCAACAAAGTATGGACATTGGTTGCTATATCTGAAGGGTTAAATCCCCATCAGGAGCAAGTATATCTTGAGAAGATTACTTGGTGTAGATGGAAAAGTTGAGACTTTCAAAGCTAGACTTGTTAAAGGTTTGCATCATTGACCAGGTGTGGATTATGTTGAAACCTTTTCTAAGGATCTATGCTTAAGTCCATCCAGATCTTACTTGCAACGGCTACATACCATGACTACGATATCTGGTGGTTGGGTGTCTTGACTGCTTTTCTAAATGATGATTTGGAAGAGAGCGTCTATAAGTACACAGCCAGAGGGCTTCGTAGACAGTGGGAGCAGCGGAAACGTGTGCAAGATGCTTTATTTGATAAAGCAGGCATCGCGGAGTTGGAACATCTGTTTTGATGAATTAGTCAAAGAGTTTGACATCATCAAAATGGTAGATGAACCTTGTATAAACAAAAAGATAGTAGGGAGTATGGTGACGATCCTCGTAGAGTACGTGGATGACATACCCTTGATAGGGAAGGAGTTTCCTATGCTACGCTCGGTCAATCTCCGCTTATCACCATAATTCTCCATATAGGATCAAAGTGATACCTCCTAAATCCTGGATTTTGGATCTATGAGATAGATCTAAATGGATGTTAGGATACTCACTATCTGTAGTGAGATGGTATCATTCGATCCTGGGAAGAATCACTGGAAGGGTTCCAGGGTAATAAAGACGACTGAATGTCAGTCGCAGGCATTGTCTTTACCCTCAGTAAAGGGACGGTATGTTGGAAGAGTTCCAAGCTAGATACCGTGGCATACTAGACGATAAAGGCTGGATACATCGCTACTTAACATTCTACCAAAGTGGCTGTCTGGGTGTATATTGGTTCATGAGATGAACTTAGTTCCTCCCATTGTGTGACAATAGAGTTGTGGCTTATGCCAAGGAACGTCCGTCCCATCAGTGATCCAGACATATTCTAAGGCAGTATCACCTGATCATGGAGATGGTTGATCTCCAGGGGATCGAGGTTAGGAGAGAAGACTCAGAGGACAACACAGCGGATCCACTCACAAAGGCCTGTTCCCAGAGAGAGACTTTTATGGGATGGTTGAGTATGAGATACTTCAAACCACTGCTACAGATAGCCCTACTGCAAGTGGGAGATTGTCAGTTATATGTATGCCCTAGAGGCCATTACTATACATAGGATGTATATTGTAGTGGATGCTGGGACATATATAGTGAGGACTTTCTTGCTCGATATGATAGTATGCTATCTGGTTGAACTTTACCTTAACGTGTACACTGATTGTCTCTCTGTTACATGTTGGTAAAGCCCTTAGGATGTGTACTTAACTACCTGGACTATGATGCGGATCATACTAGTGGGGACATGGTAGTCCATAAGTACATCCTTCAAAGTCCCTAGTCGAGGGTGTATCGAGACGGGGCATCGATATACCAGAGTAGACTAGCGTATACCTTCTCGACCCATACAGTTGGGCGATGGATGATCCCATATCCATTGGTGTTTGACATCAGAGATGATATACGGGTGCTCAGTAGAGACTGGGTACACTGGACGGACTCGCCGAGAACTCCCAGATGGTATTATACCTCACGTCAGATGGCAGTTCTCTGGTGACACTGGTACAGAGTAGTCTGTTGACCTGAGATCGTCATAGAGTCTTGTGTGGTTCCCACTGTGCTTTGATTTCCATCTTACCACGTCCAAGAGGGCGTGCAAAACGGTGGTTTTTGGGTACAGTCCCGAATCATATGGAGGCAATGAGCGATAGGAGGGGATTCGTCTCTCCCGGTATAGGGGGTTGATGTTGCGCTGTGTTCGATTGGCTATAACCGGAAATCCCTGGCCAGGGCTGCTGAGATTTACTGGTAAGTGTTACCAGTAGTTTCTCGAATTGTTATAGACCTCATATCGACACGACTTATCGAGCTATTGGGGTCTGACGTTTACCACCCCTAGGCGAGATATGCGACAGATCAGACGGACAGACCGGACTGTACGGTAAGTGTTACTGGTCGGATTCACAGGAGTGTGAGCGGGCTTGCTCGTCGATCTTCTGATCGTTCAATACCCGGGTGGCCGTTACGTTTAGCAGACCACTTGCGGCTTGTGGGTGTTTGATATGATCATCACCTGCTGCCGGCGTATTGATGAGTCTTTAGAGTCCTACACAGAGGTTTCCTGGCTCAAGCGAAACGAAATAGGAGCGCATATGAGATATGTGCGGGACCGAGAATAATGCGTGTATGTGATACCGTATTCTATTCTCGCGATGAATGTATCAAATGGTTGTATGCGATATAACCTAGTTATCGAATCAAGTATTGATTCGATAAGCCGATACATTGAATACTAGTCGGTTGTGTGCGACATGACCGGATCATTGAATCAAGTGTTGATTTAATGATTTAATGCATAATTATATATTTGATATATTACTTTGCACTAACTAGTATTGGTTCACTTTAAACGGATTTTCTCACTTGGTTTGTGCACTTTGTATATGTGATATACTTTTGTACACATGATTGTATCATGTTTGATGATGCATGCTTTTTGGTTAAGTGTAAAGAATTAAACCATGGTTAAGTTGGAAATTAGGGTTTTGTTTTATCCATTATTTATTCATTTTGGAAAAATATTAAGTATAAAGAAATGAAATGGTGGCTAATTTTGGACTTGCATGTTGAAGCTTCATGAAGCTTTGACTTAGTCACCATTTTGTCTCATGCTTAACCCTAACCACTCCACTCAACCCTAGTTGATTCTCTACACTTCACCATGGTTAGATTATGATAAGCATTCCTTTTATTTTCTATTTTGGAATTAACTTATCATAACAATATTCATCTTCTTCATCTTCTTCTTCCTTGAAGAAGCTTGCTTCATCAATGGTGATTGATGAAAACAAGTGAGAAATCCAATTCTAAAGTCTACCCACTTCCTATTTCTTCATCCTCTACCTCTTGCCAAATAGTAGAGTGTGTTTTCTTCACAAGTTTCTTGACTTGGTGAAGTGAGAGCTTGATCTAGTGATGCCTCGACGTAGATCATCTTCGGCATCGTCGTCGATGACCTAGCCCGTCCATTCTCCGATGAAGCCGACTCTAGAGCCCGGGATCCGTTTTGGACAGCGAGGAGACATCATCACAGAGTCGTGGAGGTGGAGGACCGGATCTACAAAGGTTGTATTTCCGTTCTTTTAGTAAAATAGTTTACTAGTTGCATCTTTCGCCTAGTTTTCTAGCCAACGATCCGTAGTCGGGTTTCTCGGCACCGTTAAAATGAAAAATTGGCATGGTTGATGCCTTGTGAGACCTTTTGGGAGTGCCTAGGAACCCTACAAAATAATATACAACAATGGTGACATCATCGTCAACCCGAAAGTGCCCCAATAAAAGAATATTACATACAATAAATTTTACATGAATGAAAATAAAAACTCTTATCTCACATAAAACCCCCGGCTATTCAAAACGCGACGATCCAATATAACATATCCAAGAAACACATAAAATCACATGTTATCAAAAAGTTAGACGATTTTAAACAGTCCGATCGAATCAACAAACACCCACAATTACCCAGAAAAGCTCAACACTTGAGCAAAGTTAAAGTACCCAAAAACGTGCCACAGTACCTATGATCCGGCCGTAGAAGGGCCAAACCAACGCCTCACCTATGACACCGCGAAACTACGGCAAACCTTAAGGTTCAGTCGCGGTTCCGAGGGCACAAAATCGAGTTAAGGTTTTTGTTCTTCTAGAGGGTCCATAGAGTTACTTGCACGACTATCAAATATAATTAACTTTAGAAAATTCCAACACTTGGAAATTTCCAGCAAGGGTTAAAATGGGTATGTGATATCCGATCGAAATTATTAATATCGTCTAAAATAGCCCAAAAACTGTTAAAATTACGACTATGAAATACTCCGAGTTGATGTTTCGGTAAATAAACATCACATGAGAATTTAGCAAAAATAAACAACACATGAAATACTAAAACCCAGAGACCAGAACACACCACAAAGCACAACCCCAGAAGCCAAGGAAAATCCGGCGTCGCCGGAATTTTGTACTAGGTCGCCGGCCAAGATCCGAGGGCATAGGGTAAGTTTTGTGCTGTGTTCATATACTGGCCCATACTATATTCTGCACTTGTTTAAATAATTTTTTGACAACTTTTAAAATTCGACAAAAACTGGAATTTTACGGTTTCAAGTTTCGGAGTTTTTCGGCTTCGTAATTCTACGCAATCCGTCTAATTCTCTAGTTTGTCTCTGATACCACTGAAGGGTTCCTTATGACGACAGCAAGGTTTAAGGGGGCATCGTGCATACCGTTTTAAAATTTTTGCCTTTACAAAGATCCCTACGCTATAATCGTTAATTAGAGATTTAGACCGAACAAGATGCAAACAATTTTTACATCTAAGAGAATAAGAATTCAACCTTTGTAGACGGTCCTTCTCTTCAATATACTCTGTGTAGTAGTCTCGCGACTCCACAAGGCTTCTCTTGAGATTTTGAATAAGCTTCCTTCGTAGCCTTCGCGCCAAAGATGATCCATTTCGAAGCTCCTACTAATTCAAGCTACCACTACACTAAACCCTTTAATGTATGAAACACATCACACTAATTTGCTAAAATGGTGTGAGATGATGAAGTAGGGGATGTGAAGAGCTCACTTATTTGTACTCAAGCTTCATGATTCACATCACATGTGAGGGTTGAAGCTTGATGAAAAGCAAGAGGAGGAAAAAGAAGCATGAGAGCAAGCATGAGAGAAAAATGGCTAAGTCTTTTGGAATGAACAAGAATGAATGATAATTCTTGACCTCTCACTCATTCAAGTATGGAATTATGCAATATTAAATTGCGACCATGCTTGAATAGTGAGTCACGAATGAATAAACAATATAAAACACCATGCTTGCAACCATGCTTCAACTTTACACCTCATTTCTATTTTCACAAAATAGAAAAGAAAATGCCAGGCTTCATTTTAATATATATATATATATATATAGATAGATATATATATCATATATAGATATATAGATATATATATCATATATATTAATATATATTTAATGAAGATTAATTAGTGAGCTAAAGATATTAGTTAATATGTAATTATATCACATATAATTTATATCATATTATTAAATCAACATTTGATCTAATAAGCCGGTTATATCATATACGACCGACTAATATCATTTATCTGTATATCACATTATCGAATAAACACTTGATTCGACAATTTGGTTATATCACATATAACCGCACCGAAAACAGATGACTGCCAGATTACAATACGGTATCACATACTCGTATTTAATCGGGCCATACACATATCACACATGTGTCCTACTTCATTTCGCTTGAACCAGGGAACTTCTATGTGGGACTTTAAAGACTCGACAATACGCCGGCAGTAGGTGATGTCGCTCAATACCCGGGTAGCCGTTACGTCCAGCTAGTACCACTGATGGCTTGTAGGTGACTGATGTGAATGAAGATCAACAAGAAAGCCTGTCCATAGTCTCTATGAAGCCTATCAGTAACACTACCGTACAGTCCGGTCTCTTCATCTGATATGTCGCATATCATTTCTAGGGGTGGAAATCGTCAGACCCCAATAACGTGATAAGTCATGTCGATGTCTGGCCTATAACGGGTCGAGAAACCACTGATAACACTTATCAGTAGATCTCCATATCAGCCCTGGCCAGGGACTTCCAGTTATAGCCAATCGATCATAGCGCAACATCAACCCCTAATACCGGGAGAGACGAAACCCCTCCTATCGCTCATTGCCTCCGTACGACTCGGGACTGTACCCAAAATCCACCTGTTTGCACGCTCCTCTTGAGCATGGTAGGGAGGAAATCAAAGCACTGTAGGAGCCGCACAAGACTCTATGACGATCTCGGGTTACAGACTAACCTATACCAGCGTCACCAGAGGACTGCTATTTGACGATAGGTATACTACCATATAGGAGTCCTCGGCGAGTCCTGTTCAGTGTGCCCAGTCTCCACTGAGCACCCGTATACCATCTCTGATGTCAAACACCAATGGATGTGGGATCATCCATCGCCCATCATATGGGTCAAGAAGCATATACGCTAGTCTACTCTGGGATATCGATGCCTTGTCTCGATATTCCCTCGACTAGGAACAATTAAAGGATGTACTTGTGAACTACCCTGGCCCCAGTAGTATGATCTCCATCATAGTCCTGGCAGTTAAGTACATATCCTAAGGTCTTTATCAACATGTGAGAGCAAGACAGTATAACAATATATAAGTCTACATGTTAAGATAAAGTTAACCAGATAGCATACTATCATGTCGAGCAAGAAAGTCATCTCTATATATATCCAAGCATCCACTATAATATATATCATGTGTATAATAATGGCCTCTAGGGCATACATATAACTAACAGTTTCCACCGTTGGGCGTGTTTTGCTCCCGTTTGGGATGCTTTCATTATATTCTGTGTTGTACCCGTTTCGGGGTTGGTTTTTACAAGGGAGGTTCTGCCCAAATTTTTTAAAAGACAAAACATGATTTACTATACCTTTATTTCAAGCTTCACCTCTTTATTTCTTAAAAAGATTTAGATTTCTGGGTTTCAGCTTACTTGAATTACGTTACGCCTGTAGACGTCGCATGATTTAAGTGCTGGTCGCGAGCTAATATTTTAGGTCGTGACAGTGAGTTAGTGTCATACACTAACTCATGTAGAGAATAAACCATGGGTTAACAATAATGGTTGGGTTAATAAATATTTACAAGTAAAACAAAATTTGTGGACTTGGTCAATGGCTCCACAAGCTTTTACAAGCTTCAACCATGTGACTAATTACCATTAATTTTGATTAACTTTAAATAAATAAAACCATTCCATTATTATAAGCATGGTGTAAGTCTGTCACGGCCCAAGTCAGGCACATGACCGACACTTAGACTATGTAACGTCAACAGGCGTAACGCGATTTAATTAAGCTGAAAACCCAGTAATCTAAATCATTGCAAGAAGGAAAAAATAGAAACATTTGGAAATCTCATTTAAAACCTTAAAGCTTAAGTTTGTTTTCATAAAAATTTCGGCAGCACCTCCTTTGTAAAAACTAGCCCTGAAACAAGTACAAACATAAGATACAAGTAAAGAATCCCCAAACGGGAGCAAATCTCGCCTAAAGGCGGAAACAACCACCACAACAGATATACGACGTCGTAGCGAAGAAACAGCATAAAAGAGATAATCAACATAAAACAAAGGCCGGCTCACACGAGCACGACACCCAAAGTCACAAGAATATACAACATCGATCCTCACAACTCGTCTTTAAGTCAATACATGAAGATGGTTGATGGAGATTGCTAGATACAATAAGATATACAATGAACATCATCGGATAACCGCAAAACCCACCTATAGCAAAAGGCCTCATAGCCAACCGTAGCGGTATCCGCAAAAGTAGAGATATAAAGGCGCCCTGCCGCGACTACACTGATAGTCAGACCTACAAAACACTATGGCACAACGGGGGTGAGTTGCCAACTCGTGAATAGTAAATAACATCATACTGTAATCGTAAGTATGCACGAACAACGATAAATCTATCACATGCAATCAGATAGCATAAGTATGGCAATATGGATATGCAACAATCATGAAAGGTACTCTATCAGGTACTACAAGTACATGAAGTAATGCATATCAAGAAAATCCTGAGTGTGGGATAAATAATAAACCTTATGCACAAATCATCGGCATGGGAAAACCCTGGTGTCCATCAATAACACCCCAAATCCCAAAATCCTCAGGCGTCGTCACTCGGACCGGCCCTCATATCTGCAAATCTCATGGAATCTGAGTACCCAAGATCGACACTCGAAACCTCATGAAAACATGTGCCTGTGTGTGTATGAGGATATCCACCTCGTGTGTTGTATATATCATAATTTTGCATTATTATATTCCCCATTCTTATTCATTTTACAAATAAACAGGTACTTTTAATCTATGTTTGCTACATAATTCCAGGTTACAGGTTCTCCGAACAAAAGCAGTGAAAACGATGAAAAAGATGATACAAAAGTTAGACTACGACCGACAAATGGAAGAATCTTGATCATGTCAACAGTTCGAGGGATAATGAAGATCAATGAACAAGTTCACAAAGTACGAAGGCAGCGCAAGGTTCAAGACTTCGACACAAAGCAAGCGGTAAAGTCCACAACATTATGCATTGTGGAAATCTGGAAGAAAACTAGAAAACAATCTGAGAAACCAAGCGAAGAAACAAGAAGCCAATTGCAACCAGAAGAAGCCCAAGAAAACTCAGCCAACAAGACCACTATATGGCCGCGGATCCGCGGCCAAACAGGGCTTTTGGCCATGGTTCCGCGGCCAAATGGAGCGCGTGTCGGTGCTAAAAGATGTCAGTGTGACGGTGCGTTAACTAGTCTTCTTAGGGGTAATTTTGTAAATGCGGATATGTATCGATTGTAACCTTAGGGTTTCTATGCTCTATAAATAGAAATCCTAAACCTCTCTTTGAGGTATGCCTCTTCTTGTGCCTTAATGTATTTATCAAAATTCAGAATTCAATTCCTGTAAATGATTGAAGAGTGCATCAAATAAAAATTCGAGTAAGTTTTCTTTTTATTGCCCTAGTTAATTTTCTTTCTGCCTTAGTTAATTTTTATTATCTACCCTAGTTAATTAGTTTAGAACATGTTTTTCAATTCCCTAATGAGTGAGTAGTTCCTCACTTGTTAGGGTTAGGAATAGGGAATGCTTGAGAGATGAAGATCTCTCACCCCTTTCTTGCCCATCATATCTTTTTATAGGACTCCATGCATACATACACACACCGCTCCTTACGACACCCTATCCCACGAGGTAGCGGTGATACCGTAGTTTAAAAAACCGGTTGAGCATGTTTTCCATGGAGGTTAAGGTAAGAATTAAGAAAGGAAGGACAGGAACCTAGAGGAAGAAATATCGTTTCTTCCCGATGGTACTAATCCACATTATTAATTATTACCATAACACCTCATAGATCTTAATTAGGGTATAGAAAGCGGTGAGAAATATTGACTTTCTAAATTTAACCTAAACCAAACCCTAGCAAGATTTTAATCCTAGTTTAGATCAACTTAGTTTTTAGTGATAATCAATCCAACACCGTTTGGAATTAACTCGTTAGAACAAATCGAGAATACACAAAATCCCTGTGGACCGACCCGTACTCACCGGCTAGCTACGAAGTGACGCCGTTCTTGATTGCGGTAATTAATATTTTGATCACAACTCACAACATTTCAATCAAATGGCGCCGTTGCCGGGGATGGCGTTGTTATTTTCTTTTTGTAATTTCGGGTTAATATAAAATTGAAAAAAATCAAAAAAACTGTAAAATAAAAAAAAATAATAATTTTTTTTTATCATCTTGTTATTTTGTGAAGGGTATTTTCGTTTGAATTGTGCAGGATCAAAGAACAAATTCAGATCTGGAAAACTACAGAGAGCGAAATAGAAAACAGCAGATCTGAACAAATAGAGGAGGACCGCAACAGAAAACAGAAGAAGTTGGGAGGCTCGAGTCAACAAGTCAACCGCGGAACCGCGGTGGGAACGCGCCATTGGCGGCTGAAGCGCGGTCATGTGCTGACGTCAGCACGTGAAAAATTGTTGTAATTTTTTCTCTTCTTCTCTGCAACGCCAATATCTCCTCTGTAAAAATTTCATGCAGGATTCTTTGCCCAAAAATTTCTCCCCTTCTCCAATAATTGATCTTGTGCAGGATTCTTTGCGCCGCGATAAATAAAAAAAAATTGTTTGCAAGTGATTATGTTTACTGCTTTGCATATTTTAAATTGACTTTAAGGGGCTTAAACACCAATCCAGATTGGGTGGGGATTTCATTACCCTTCCCAGGACCCCAAAAATCACATAAAGCATATTGCATTGACCATTCAAGTTAATTAAAAAAAGATTAGACTCAGCCCTAAGGACTTCACACTCAATAGGACAAAGGAATAGTTGTAGGCATCGACCGTTGATCCTAACCTGACTTTGTAGTGCCTAGGCTAGACAGGTAGGGAAAGGTAACTTTAAAAGGCCCATCTCACGGTGATTCGTGAGTGGATCCCTCCTTTCTCTACTTATGGTTACCTGGCCACAATTGGCGGTGAAGAGGCGGTTTGAGGTCCTTACAGCTAGCCCTTTGGAATAGTTAGGACCTGTCTAGCTGACTTAGGTGACCCTAGATTTAGGCTTGATTGTGCATTTATGATTGATTGAATGTGTGTCTAAGCCTTTTATCGAAAATCTTCTTGCAAAAAGCTCCGTATAAAAAAACACAAAACAGAAACAAAAATTATAAAAACTTGCCACTTGTCGCTAAGAAATCCGTGCACCCCACCTCACAAAACTCTTGCGGAACTTTGGTACCCTCATCCAAACATTGCTTCATACTCGAATTGTTTTGGTCGAATTACGGACGACCCCTCCATGCCCAATATTTCTTTGAAAGATCGAATAGAAGCGTCTACGAGAAACAGTTCGACTCCACAATCCACTTTGTATCAACCATTTCAACCTTCACCACCTTCTTATGTTGATACTACTTTTTCGAGTCCTGTTGTAACTCCGAAACCCATGTCTATCGCTGAACATATTAAACAATCTCGTAACCGATCTTTCACTCCTTTCAACACTTCCAGTTCTTGGGATCAAAAAGTCCATTGACCTTTTTATCCAAATATTGATCCTACTCCTGTCCAACCATTCAATTCCTACCAGTCCTACCTGACTTTCGCACCTTCCCTAGACATTGCTTCTACACAGCCATTTGGGAGTTTCCAGAATCCAAACAATTTTGAATCTTCTACTGAAACCCCTTCACAATCCATGTCTAGTCTGGAACAGTCGTTGGAAGCTTATATTATAGTGACAAACCAAAAGATGAGGAATTTGGATGCGTCCATTGCCGCCCATATGCAACCTAGTGTCCCGGTAGCTAGTTTCCAACTAGCTCCAAAAATTCCAATGTATGATGAGGCGATTGGACAAATTGAGAATTTGAGTGGACAGAGTGAGCTGTGCACCCTTCCAAATCAAACCTACCCAACACCAATTGAATCCCATAACTCCGGTTTTGAATATCTATCAAGTGTCCCAAATGATTCACCAGTTGAAAATAAAACGTTTAATGAGTTGTGCGACTTTGTGGTGCTTGATTTGCCAGATTGTGAAGGGTCCCTTTCGAGTGAAACCATCACCAATCCTTTCGACCTCTACATAAGTTGAGATGGAACCCCAGAAGGAAAACTTAAAAGATGCCAAAAGCTAGGTAAATTCACAAGAATATAAATAATCTTAAGTTAAATGATAAGGAAGCGTGAGAAATACGGGTGGATAATTTATGAGTCGAAGATAATAAAGTTTCTTGTTAGAAGACCTAATTGGAGAATAAAAGTCAATGGGCCAAATTGATAGGATTTTGTGGGTAATATCCGCTGAAAACCCTCAGGAGACAACACTCCTCCTACTAGGGACACCTAGAGGTTTAACGGCTTGTTGAACGAGCTCAGTTCAATCGCATTTCCCTACGAAAGTGAGGTTAGGTCTTTTTCGAGAATAAAACTAGTTTTGCTCGAGGACGAGCAAAAGATAAGTTTGAGGGTATTTGTTCATATCATAATTTTGCATTATTATATCCCCCATTCTTATTCATTTTACAAATAAACAGGTGCTTTTGATCCATATCTGCTACATAGTTGCAGGTTACAGGTTCTCGGAACAAAAATAGTGAAAACGATGAAAAGACGATACAAAAGTGAGACTACGATCGACAAATGGAAGAATCTTGATCATGCCTACAGTTCGACGGACAATGAATATCAATGAAAAAGTTCACAAAGTACAAAGGCAGCGCAAGATTCAAGACTTCGACACAAAGCAAGCGGTAAAGTCCAAGACATTATGCACTGTGCAAATCTGGAAGAATACTAGAAGTCAACTCTTGTCCATCGTCCAAAGTACTTTTCAATTGGTGAATTTTTAGATGAAATTGCTCACACATTCTTCATGTGATCGTTAATACTTCTTGAGATACCAACGACCGATTACAAAATGTGTTTGCACATTAAGGTGTAAGTCCTAGTCTTGTAATCCCTAAAGCTTTTAGCAGTGACTCCAAAACCAGTTGGTCTAAGGCACTAGGTGATGAAGCTCCCTCGCTAAATATTTTTCTATTAATGCAACCTTAAGTAATTACAAAAACCAGTGTTCATTTTTTTTTATTCACACTTGTATTTTTATTTTATCTTTCTTCATACTAAGGACTTTAGACAAGAGCATTTCAACGTCTCTTCTACTATTCCAAGTTTCAAGGTTCTTGTATGTGCAATTTGTAGGGTATATATTTTCAGAATTCAGACTTACGCTCAGGAATTATTTTTCAGACTTATACTTTAGTAAAAATATCAATACTTTTCCTTTTTTTTAACTTAGCCCAAGAAGTCAACTCGAATTTTTAATAAAAATTGAACACTGGTTTTTGTAATTGCTTAAGGCTGCATTAATAGAAAAATATTTATTGAGGGTGCTTCATCACCTAGTGCCTTAGACCAACTGGTTTGGTAGTCACTACTAAAAGCCTTAGGGATTACAAGACTAGGACTTACGCCTTAATGTGCAAACACATTTTGTAATCAGTCGTTGGTGCCTCAAGAAATATTAACGATTGCATGAAGAATGTGTGAGCAATTTGATCTAAAAATTCACCAATTGAAAAGTACTTTAGACGATGGACAAGAGTATAATAGCTTGATTTGAATTTCCAAATGTAGGGGTGATATATTTACACACACGTAGGGATATGTGATTGGGGTTTAGATAAGAGATAGGAATGAAAAATAGGACTTATATCTTTAGTAGAGATGATAAAAATTCCTAAGTTGAGATGGAACCCTACAAAGAAAACTTAAAAGATGCCAAAAGCTAAGTAAATTCATAAGAATATATATAATCTTAACTTAAATGATAAGGAAGCGTGAGAAATATGGGTGGATAATTTATGAGTCGAAGATAATAGAGTTTCTTTTTAGAAGACCTAATTGGAGAAAAAAAGTCAATAGGGCAAATTGATAGGATTTGTGGGTAGTATCCGCTGAAAACCTTCAGGGGACAACACTCCTCCTACTAGGAACACCTAGAGGTTTAAAGACTTGTTGCACGAGCTCAGTGCAATCGCGTTTCCATACGAAAGTGAGGCTACGTCTTTTTAAAAAAAAAAATAGTTTTGCTCGAGGACGATCAAAAGATAATTTTTGTGGTATTTGTTCATATCATAATTTTGCATTATTATATTCCCCATTCTTATTCATTTTACAAATAAACAGGTGCTTTTGATCCATGTCTGCTACATAGTTCCAGGTTACAGGTTCTCGGAACAAAAACAGTGAAAACGATGAAAAGATGATCCAAAAGTGAGACTACGACCGACAAATGGAAGAATCTTGATCATGCTTACAGTTCGAGGGACAATGAAGATCAATGAACAAGTTCACAAAGTACAAAGGCAGCGCAAGCTTCAAGACTTCGACACAAAGCAAGCGGTAAAGTCCACGACATTATGCACCATGGAAATTTGGAAGAAAACTAGAAGTCAACTCTTGTCCATCGTCCAAAGTACTTTTCAATTGGTGAATTTTTAGATGAAATTGCTCACACATTCTTCATGCGATCGTTAATACTTCTTGAGGTACCAACGACCGATAACAAAATGTGTTTGCACATTAAGGTGTAAGTCCTAGTCTTGTAATCCCTAAGGCTTTTAGCAGTTACTCCCAAACCAGTTGGTCTAAGGCACTAGGTGATGAAGCACCCTCGCTAAACATTTTTCTATTAATGCAGTCTTAAGCAATTACAAAAACAAGTGTTCATTTTTTTTATTCACACTTGTATTTTTAATTTATTTTTTTTCGTACTAAGGACTTTAGACAAGAGCATTTCAAGGTCTCTTTTACTATTCCAAGTTTCAAGGTTCTTGTTTGTGCAATTTGTAGGGTATATATTTTCATAATTTAGACTTATGCTTAGGAATTATTTTTCAAACTTATACTTCAATAAAAATATCAATACTTTTCCTTTGTTTTAACTTAGCCCAAGAAGTCAACTCGAAATTTAAAAAAAAAATGAACACTGGTTTTTGTAATTGCTTATGGTTGCATTAATAGAAAAATATTTAGCGAGGGTGCTTCATCACCTAGTGCCTTAGACCAACTGGTTTGGGAGTCACTGCTAAAATCCTTAGGGATTACAAGACTAGGACTTACGCCTTAATGTGCAAACACATTTTGTAATCGGTCGTTGGTACCTCAAAAAATATTAACGATCGCATGAAGAATGTGTGAGCAATTTGATCTAAAAATTCACCAATTGAAAAGTACTTTGGACGATGGACAAGAGTATAATAGCTTGATTTGGATTTCCAAGTGTAGGGGTGATATATATACACACACGTAGGGGTATGTGATTGGGGTTTAGATAAGAGATAGGAATGAAAAATATGACTTATATATTTAGTAGAGATGATAAAAATTTCTAAGTTGAGATGGAACCCTAGATAGAAAACTTAAAAGATGCCAAAAGCTAAGTAAATTCACAAGAATATATATAATATTAAGTTAAATGATAAGAAAGCGTGAGAAATACGGGTGGATAATTTATGAGTCGAAGATAATAGAGTTTCTTGTTAGAAGACCTAATTGGAGAATAAAAGTCAATAGGACAAATTGATAGGATTTTGTGGGTAGTATCCGCTAAAAACCCTCAGGAGACAACACTCCTCCTACTAGGGACACATAGAGGTTTAACGGTTTGTTACACAAGCTCAGTGCAATCGCATTTCCCTACGAAAGTGAGGCTACGTCTTTTTCGAGAATAAAACTATTTTTGCTCTAGGAGGAGCAAAAGATAAGTTTAGGGGTATTTGTTCATATCAAAATTTTTCATTATTATATTCCACATTCTTATTCATTTTACAAATAAACAGTTGCTTTTCATCCATGTCTGCTACATAGTTGCAGGTTACAAGTTCTCAGGACAAAAACAGGGAAATCGATGAAAAGATGATCCAAAAGTGAGACTACGACTGACTAATGGAAGAATCTTGATCATGCCTACAGTTCGAGAGACAATGAAGATCAATGAACAAGTTCACAAAGTACAAAGGCAGTGCAAGGTTCAAGACTTCGACACAAAGAAAGCGGTAAAGTCTATGACATTATGCACTGTGGAAATCTGGAAGAAAACTAGAAGTCAACTCTTGTCCATCGTCAAAAATACTTTTCAATTGGTGAATTTTTAGATGAAATTGCTCACACATTCATCATGCGATCGTTAGTACTTCTTGAGGTACCAACGACCGATTACAAAATGTGTTTTCACATTAAGGTGTAAGCCCTAGTCTTGTAATCCCTAAGGCTTTTAGCAGTGACTCCCAAACCAGTTGGTCTAAGGCACTAGGTGATGAAGCACCCTCGCTAAATATTTTTCTATTAATGCAGACTTAAGCAATTACAAAAACCAGTGTTCATTTTTTTTTATTCACACTTGTATTTTTATTTTATTTTTCTTCGTACTAAGGACTTTAGACAAGAGCATTTCAAGATCTCTTCTACTATTCCAAGTTTTAAGGCTCTTGTTTGTGCAATTTGTAGGGTATATATTTTCAGAATTTAGACTTAAGCTTAGGAATTATTTTTCAGACTTATACTTTAATAAAAATATCAATACTTTTCCTTTGTTTTAACTTAGCCGAAAAAGTCAACTCGAAATTTTAAAAAAAAATGAATGGTTTTTGTAATTGCTTAAGGCTGCATTAATAGAAAAATATTTAGCGAGGGTGCTTCATCACCTAGTGACTTAGACCAACTGGTTTGGGAGTCACAGCTAAAAGACTTAGTGATTACAAGACTAGGACTTACGCCTTAATGTGCAAACACATTTTGTAATCGGTCGTTGGTACCTCAAGAAGTATTAACGATCGCATGAAGAATGTGTGAGCAATTTGATCTAAAAATTCACCAATTGAAAAGTAGTTTGGACGATGGACAAGAGTATAATAGCTTGATTTGGATTTCCAAGTGTAGGGGTGATATATATACACATACGTAGGGGTATGTGATTGGGGTTTAGATAAGAGATAGGAATGAAAATAGGATTTATATATTAAGTAGGGATGATTAAAATTCCTAAGTTGAGATGGAACCCTAGAAGGAAAACTTAAAAGATGCCAAAAGCTAAGTAAATTCATAAGAATATATATAATCTTAAGTTAAATGATAAGGAAGCGTGAGAAATATGGGTGGATAATTTATGAGTCGAAAATAATAGAGTTTCTTGTTTGAAGACCTAATTGGAGAATAAAAGTCAATAGGACAAAATTGAAAGGATTTTGTGGGTAGTTTCCGCTGAAAACCCTCAGGAGACAACACTCCTCCTACTAGGGACACCTAGAGGTTTAACGGCATGTTGCACGAGCTCAGTGCAATCGCGTTTCCCTACGAAAGTGAGGCTACGTCTTTTTCGAGAATAAAACTAGTTTTGCTCCAGGACGAGCAAAAGATAAGTTTGGGGTTATTTGTTCATATCATAATTTTGCATTATTATATTCCCCATTCTTATTCATTTTACAAATAAACAGGTTCTTTTGATCCATGTCTGCTATATAGTTCCAGGTTACAGGTTCTCGGAACAAAAATAGTGAAAACGATGAAAAGACGATACAAAAGTGAGACTACGACCGACAAATGGAAGAATCTTGATCATGCCTACAGTTCGAGGGACAATGAAGATCAATGAACAAGTTCACAAAGTACAAAGGCAGCGCAAGGTTCATGACTTCGACACAAAGCAAGCGGTAAAGTCCACGACATTATGCACTGTGGAAATCTGGAAGAAAACTAGAAGTCAACTCTTGTCCATCGTCCAAAGTACTTTTCAATTGGTGAATTTTTAGATGAAATTGCTCACACATTCTTCATGCGATCGTTAATACTTCTTGAGCTACCAACGACCGATTACAAAATGTGTTTGCAAATTAAGGTGTAAGTCCTAGTCTTGTAATCCCTAAGGCTTTTAGCAGTGACTCCCAAACCAGTTGGTCTAAGGCACTAGGTGATGAAGCATCCTCGCTAAATATTTTTCTATTAATAGAGCCTTAAGCAATTACAAAAACCAGTGATCATTTTTTTCACACTTTTATTTTTATTTTTTTTCTTCGTACTAAGGACTTTAGACAAGAGCATTACAAGGTCTCTTCTATTATTCCAAGTTTCAAGGTTCTTGTTTGTGCAATTTGTAAGGTATATATTTTCAGAATTTAGACTTAAGCTTAAGAATTATTTTTCAGACTTATAGTTTAATAAAAATATTAATACTTTTCCTTTGTTTTAACTTAGCCCAAAAAGTCAACTCGAAATTTTAAAAAAAATGAACAATGGTTTTTGTAATTGCATAAGGCTGCATTAATAGAAAAATATTTAGCGAGGGTGCTTCATCACCTAGTGACTTAGACCAACTGGTTTGGGAGTCACTGCTAAAAGCCTTAGGGATTACAAGACTAGGACTTACGCCTTAATGTGCAAACACATTTTGTAATCGGTCGTTGGTACCTCAAGAAATATTAATGATCGCATGAAGAATGTGTGAGCAATTTGATCTAAAAATTCACCAATTGAAAAGTACTTTGGAAGATGGACAAGAGTATAATAGCTTGATTTAGATTTCCAAGTGTAGGGGTGATATATACACACACACGTAGGGGTATGTGATTGGGGTTTATATAAGAGATAGGAATGAAAAATATGACTTATATATTTAGTAGAGATGATAAAAATTCCGAAGTTGAGAAGGAACCCTAGAAGGAAAACTTAAAAGATGCCAAAAGCTAAGTAAATTCGTAAGAATATATATAATCTTAAGTTAAATGATAAGGAAGCGTGAGAAATACGGGTGGATAATTTATGAGTCGAAGATAATAGAGTTTCTTGTTAGAAGACCTAATTGGAGAATAAAATTCAATAGGACAAATTGATAGGATTTTGTGGGTAGTTTCCGCGGAAAACCCTCAGGAGACAACACTCCTCCTACTATGGACACCTAGAGCTTTAACGGCTTGTTGCACGAGCTCAGTGCAATCGCGTTTCCCTACGAAAGTGAGGCTACGTCTTTTTCGAGAATAAAACTGGGTTTGCTCCAGGTCGAGCAAAAGATAAGTTCAGGGGTATTTGTTCATATCATAATTTTGCATTATTATATTCCCATTCTTATTCATTTTACAAATAAACAGGTTCTTTTGATTCATGTCTGCTACATAGTTGCAGGTTACAGGATCTCGGAACAAAATCAGTGAAAACAATGAAAAGACGATACAAAAGTGAGACTACGACCGACAAATGGAAGAATCTTGATCATGCCTACAGTTCGAGGGATAATGAAGATCAATGAACAAGTTCACAAAGTACAAAGGCAGCGCAAGGTTCAAGACTTCGACACAAAGCAAGCGGTAAAGTCCATGACATTTTGCACTGTGGAAATCTGGAAGAAAACTAAATGTCAACTCTTGTCCATCGTCCAAAGTACTTTTCAATTGGTGAATTTTTAGATGAAATTGCTCACACATTCTTCATGCGATCGTTAATACTTCTTGAGCTACCAACGACCGATTACAAAATGTGTTTGCACATTAAGGTGTAAGTCCTAGTCCTGTAATCCCTAAGGCTTTTAGCAGTGACTCCCAAACCAGTTGGTCTAAGGCACTAGGTGGTGAAGCACCCTCGCTAAATATTTTTCTATTAATGCAGCCTTAAGCAATAACAAAAAGCAGTGTTAATTTTTTTTATTCACACTTGTATTTTTATTTTATTTTTCTTCGTACTAAGGACTTTAGACAAGAGCATTTCAAGGTCTCTTCTACTATTCCAAGTTTCAAGGTTCTTGTTTATGCAATTTGTAGAGTATATATTTTCAGAATTTAGACTTAAGCTTAAGAATTATTTTTCAGACTTATACTTTAATAAAAATATCAATACTTTTCCTTTGTTTTAACTTAGGCCAAGAAGTCAACTCGAAATTTTTAAAAAGAAATAAACAATGGTTTTTGCAATTGCTTAAGGCTGCATTAATAGAAAAATATTTAGCGAGGGTGCTTCATCACCTACTAACTTAGACCAACTGGTTTGGGAGTCACTGCTAAAAGCCTTAGGGATTACAAGACTAGGACTTACGTCTTAATGTGCAAACACATTTTGTAATCGGTCGTTGGTATCTCAAGAAGTATTAACGATCGCATAAGAATGTGTGAGCAATTTGATCTAAAAATTCACCAATTGAAAAGTATTTTGGGCGATGGATAAGAGTATAATAGCTTGATTTGGATTTCCAAGTGTAGGGGTGATATATATACACACACGTAGGGGTATGTGATTGAGGTTTAGATAAGAGATAGGAATGAAAAATAGGACTTATATATTTAGTAGAGATAATAAAAATTCCTAAGTTGAGAAGGACCCTAGAAGGAAAACTTAAAAGTTGCCAAAAGCTAAGTAAATTCGTAAGAATATATATAATTTTAAGTTAAATGATAAGGAAGCGTGAGAAATACGGGTGGATAATTTATGAGTCGAAGATAATAGAGTTTCTTGTTAGAAGACGTAATTGGAGAATAATAGTCAATAGGACAAATTGATAGGATTTTGTGGGTAGTTTCCGCAGGAAACCCTCAGGAGACAACACTCCTCCTATTAGGGACACCTAGAGATTTGACGGCTTGTTGCACGAGCTCAGTGCAATCGCGTTTCCCTACGAAAGTGTGGCTACGTCTTTTTCGAGAATAAAACTAGTTTTGCTCCAGGACGAGCAAATGATAAGTTTGGGGGTATTTGTTCATATCATAATTTTGCATTATTATATTCCCCATTCTTATTCATTTTACAAATAAACAGGGTCTTTTGATCCTTGTCTGCTACATAGTTGCAGGTTACAGGTTTTCGGAACAAAAACAGTGAAAACGATGAAAAGACGATACAAAAGTGAGACTACGACCGACAAATGGAAGAATCTTGATCATGCCTACAGTTCGAGGGACAATGAAGATCAATGAAAAAGTTCACAAAGTACAAAGGCAGTGCGAGGTTCAAGACTTCGACACAAAGCAAGCGGTAAAGTCCACGACATTATGCACTGTGGAAATTTGGAAGGAAACTAGAAGTCAATTCTTGTCCATCGTCCAAAGTACATTTCAATTGATGAATTTTTAGATGAAATTGCTCACACATTCTTCATGCGATCGTTAGTACTTCTTGAGCTACCAACGACCGATTATAAAATGTGTTTGCACATTAAGGTGTAAGTCATAGTCTTCTAATCCCTAAGGCTTTTAGCAGTGACTCCCAAACCAGTTGGTCTAAGGCACTAGGTGATGAAGCACCCTCGCTAAATATTTTTCTATTAATGCAGCCTTAAGCAATTACAAAAACCAATGTTCATTTTTTTTATTCACACTTGTATTTTTATTTTATTTTTCTTCGTACTAAGGACTTTAGACAAGAGCATTTCAGGGTCTCTTCTACTATTCCAAGTTTCAAGGTTCTTGTTTGTGCAATTTGTAGGGTATATATTTTCAGAATTTAGACTTAAACTTAGGAATTATTTTTCAGACTTATACTTTAATAAAAATATCAATACTTTTCCTTTGTTTTAACTTAGCCCAAGAAGTCAACTCGAAATTTTAAAAAAAAATGAACACTGGTTTTTGTAATTGCTTAAGGCTGCATTAATAGAAAAATATTTAGCGAGGGTGCTTCATCACCTAGTGCCTTAGACCAACTGGTTTGGGAGTCACTGCTAAAAGCCTTAGGAATTACAAGACTAGGACTTACGCCTTAATGTGCAAACACATTTTTTAATCGGTCGTTGGTACCTCAAGAAGTATTAACGATCGCATGAAAAATGTGTGAGCAATTTGATCTAAAAATTCACCAATTGAAAAGTACTTTGGACGATGGATAAGAGTATAATAGCTTGATTTGGATTTCCAAGTGTAGGGGTGATATATATACACACACGTAGGGGTATGTGATTGGTGTTTAGATAAGAGATAGGAATGAAAAATAGGACTTATATATTTAGTAGAGATGATAAAAATTCCTAAGTTGAGATGGAACACTAGAAGGAAAACTTAAAAGATGCCAAAAGCTATGTAAATTCATAAGAATATATATAATCTTAAGTTAAATGATAAGGAAGCGTGAGAAATACAGGTGGATAATTTATGAGTCGAAGATAATTGAGTTTCTTGTTAGAAGACCTAATTGGAGAATAAAAGTCAATAGGACAAATTGATAGGATTTTGTAGGTAGTTTCCACTGAAAACCCTCACGAGACAACACTCCTCCTAATAGGGACACCTAGAGGTTTAACGGCTTGTTGCACGAGCTCTGTGCAATCGCGTTTCCCTACGAAAGTGAGGCTAGGTCTTTTTCGAGAATAAGACTTGTTTTGCTCCAGGACGAGCAAAAGATAAGTTCAGGGGTATTTGTTCATATCATAATTTTGCATTATTATATTCCCCATTCTTATTCATTTTACAAATAAACAGGTGCTTTTGATCCTTGTTTGCTACATAGTTGCAGGTTACAGGTTCTCGGAACAAAAACAGTGAAAACGATGAAAAGACGATACAAAAGTGAGACTACGCCCGACAAATGGAAGAATCTTGATCATGCCTACAGTTCGAGGGACAATGAAGATCAATGAACAAGTTCACAAAGTACAAAGGCAGTGCAAGGTTCAAGACTTCGACACAAAGCAAGTGGTAAAGTCCACGACATTATGCATTGTAGAAATCTGGAAGAAAACTAGAAAACAATCTGAGAAACCAAGTGAAGAAACAAGAAGCCAATTGCAACCAGAAGATGCCCAAGAAAACCCAGCCAACAAGACCACTATATGGCCGCGGATCCACGGCCAAACAGGGCTTTTGGCCGCGATATCGAGGCCATATGGAGCGCGTGTCGGTGCTAAAAAATGTCGGTGTGGCGGTGCGTTGACTAGTCTTCTTAGGGGTAATTTTGTAAATGCGGATATGCATCGATTGTAACCCTAGGGTTTCTATGCTCTATAAATAGAAATCCTAAATCTCTCTTTGAGGTATGCCTCTTCTTATGCCTCAATGTATTTATCAAAATTCAGAATTCAATTCCTGTAAATGATTGAAGAGTGCATCAAATAAAAATTAGAGTAAGTTTTCTTTTTATTGCCCTAGTTAATTTTCTTTCTGCCCTACTTAATTTTTATTATCTGCCCTAGTTAATTAGTTTAGAACATGTTTTTCAATTCGCTAATGAGTGAGTAGTTCCTCACTTGTTAGGGTTAGGAATAGGGAAGGTTTGAGAGATGAAGATCTCTCAACCCTTTCTTGCCCATCAAATCTTTTTATAGGACTCCATGCATACATACACACACCGCTCCC
The DNA here is from genome assembly GCA_030015575.1 of Agapanthus africanus. Classification (NCBI taxonomy): domain Eukaryota; kingdom Viridiplantae; phylum Streptophyta; class Magnoliopsida; order Asparagales; family Amaryllidaceae; genus Agapanthus; species Agapanthus africanus. The sequence goes on from CM057349.1 coordinate 289,663,615, forward strand.
TACGGCACCCTATCCCATGAGGTAGCGGTGATACCGTTGTTTAAAAGACCGGTTGAGCATGTTTTCCATGGAGGTTAGGGTAAGAATTAAGAAAGGAAGGACAAGAACCTAGAGGAAGAAACATCGTTTCTTCCCGATGGTACTAATCCACTTTATTAATTATTACCATAACAGCTCATAAATCTTAATTAGGGTATAGAAAGCAGTGAGGAATATTGAGTTTCCAAACTTAACCTAAACCTAACCTTAGCAAGATTTTAATCCTAGTTTAGATCAACTTAGTTTTTATTGATAATCAATCCAACAGCATTTGGAATTAACTCGTTAGAACAAATCGAGAATACACAAAATCCCTATGGACCGACCCGTACTCACCGACTAGCTACCAAGCGACGCCGTTCTTGATTGCGGTAATTAATATTTTGATCACAACTTCCATCATTCAATCATGTGCCCACCAACGACACATCAAATCATGGAACCTGAGTTTCCAACATCGACACTCGAAACATCATGAAACCCGTGTCCAGCATCGACACGTAAATCCTTATATCTCAGGCACCGCATCCTCAGATCGGTCCTCATATCCATCTCATATTATAACTCCAAAACGGTGTCCTTCGGACATCCGCCGAGTTCTATACAATTACCGGTAGGTAGTACTCCCTTTGCCAGGCTCATCGTCTACACCACGAAAATCACCTCTTGTCCCGGGGAACCATACTGGGTCCACCATGTACCCGCAAACGGTGTCTCCCGCTCCTCGAATCGGGTTTCTAACACAAGTCTCAGAACCGAGAAAACTCATGGTGGACGTATCGAAATATCATATTAAGAGAAACAGGGTTTTCAAACAATACATAAATTCTTGAAATACCCCCACGGTTCTCAAATCCATAAATCACATAAAATCCATATCTCAATGCGTAAATCCATAAAACATGATATATGCAACATAGAACAGTAATATGAGCATATCAAGGGAAAACCGTTATTTAAATGCATCAAGTTATTAAATATATCAAGCGGTTCCCAATTCCTCCGAAATCAAGTGCAATATCATATGAGGTGTACATGTAGCTATAGCAAGATATGTGTATCTACATGTAAGAATGTATGTATGATGCATTTCATATGCGCAATAGCACAATAATCAACGTCTCAATGTTAATGACAATACAATACCACATAGGGGTATGTGTAGCTATAGCAAGGTATGTGGGTGTACATGTAAGTATGTATGCATGATGTACATGTAGCTATAGCAAGGTACGTGTTGCGCGTGTCATGGCAATTACCAACGGTGTGGGTGTAGCAAACAATTCAGTGCTCGTGTAACATGAACCGTCAGTAATGGTGCAGTGTCCAATTAGTACCAAGTCAAGGAACAACAAGTAATAATATGCAATGATACTCATGCACAACCTACTCATATGCATATAAACATGCAGCTATAATATCATATCCAGCCCTGACGCATAACACCATATGGGCGATTTCCCCATAGATGATAAATCTACTCACCGACGATATCGAGATAGATAAATCCAGTCATCTGCTCCCTTTCTGTAGGGTTAGCTTAGCACCTTAACAAGGTTTTGGCAAGCATCAATCATGCTTCTTTAAAAATTTTGGGTGCTAAACAAACCCTAACCAAGATCTTAACTAGAGAATTAAGGTTAAACATGATATATAAACTCTTCACATACAAGTGAACGAGGAATACAACCTTTGTAGACCGGTCCTTCACTTCAATAGCTCTGTGTAGTAGACCCTTCGCTACGATCATGAACTTCCGGACTCTAGAGAGGCTCCCATGAAGAAACGAACAAGCTTGCTTCGAAGTTTTCGAGGCCGAAGATGATCTACGTCGAGGAGACACTAGCTCATGCTATCTCTTCACAAATTGTGTGGATTAGTGAAGCTAACATCCTAAACTAAATGGCTAATAGTAGAGGATGATGAAGTAGGAAGTGGGCTCACTTTAGATATATTTTTCTCAAAAGTTATCATCACTTTCACAAGAGCTAGAAAGCTTGAAAATGAGGAGGAAGAAGATGAAGCTCAAGTGATGAATGAATCCATTGAGGTTAGAAATGCAACCATGGTTTGTGTATGTCATCCACTAACCATTGTAGACACTTAACCATAGGTATGAGTTAAGGGATGGGTTGAAAAATATCTTAAGCTAGACAAACAAGTGGACTAAGTCAATGTTTTCCACAAGCTTCTCCAAGCTTTTACCATGACTCATTATCCAAATGTTTGAATTACTTAAAACAAATAAAACCCTAACTTAACCCTAGCATGGTGTGAGTCTCATTCATACATGTTGCATGTGTAACCTAGCATGACACAACAATATATATCACATATATATTTTGTGCAAAAAGAAAACAATACATTTAACATATATCACATATATATATCAATGTATCTTAAAGTGAGAAAAGAAATCTTAAGTGAACTAATATTAGTTAATGTGAATTAATATATCACATATATAATTCTACATTAAATTATCAAATCAACGCTTCATTTAATAATCCGGCTATATCTCATACAACCGACTAATATCATATGTAACAACTTATCGAATCAATACTTGATCCGATAACACGGCTATATCTCATATACCAGACCGATATCACAAATCGAGAGAATAGAATGCGGTATGATTTACACGCATTAATCTCGGTCTCGCACATATCAAATATGTGCTCCTACCTCGTTTCGCATGAACCAGGAAATCTCTGTGTAGGACTCTAAAGACTCGTCAATACGCCGGCAGTAGGTGATGATAATATCAAACACCCGCAAGCCGCAAGCGGTCTGCTAAACGTAAGGGCCACCCGGGTATTGAGAAATCAGAAGATCAACAAGCAATCCTGCTCGTACTCCTGTGAATCCAATCAGTAACACTACCGTACAGTCCGGTCTCTTCGTCTGATATGTCGCATATCACAGCCTGGGGGTAGTATAACGTCAGACCCCAATATCCTGATAAGTCATGCCGATGCAAGGTCCATAACGGTTCGAGAAACTACTGATAACACTTACCAGTAAATCTCAGCAACTCTGGCCAGGGATTTCCTGTTATGGTCAATCGAGCATAGCGCAACATCAACTCCCTATACCGGGAGAGATGAAACCCTCCTATCACTTATTGCCTCCATGTGACTCGGGACTGTACCCAAAAGCCACCGTTTTGCAAGATCTCTTGACCGTGGTAAGGTGGAAATCAAAGTACAGTAGGAATCACACAAGGCTCTATGACGATCTCGGGTCTACAGACTAACCTGTACCAGTGTCACCAGAGAACTGCTATCCGACGATATGTATAATACCATCTAAGAGTTCTCAACGAGTCCGTCCAGTATACCCAGTCGCCACTGAGCACCCGTGTACCTTCTCTGATGTCAAACACCAATGGATATGGGATCATCCATCGCCCATCATATGGATCGAGAAGCGTATACGCTAGTCTACTCTGGAGTATCGATGCCATGTCTCGATACTCCCTTGACTAGGAACAATTATAGGGTGTACTTATGGACTACCTCTGGCCCTACTAGTAAGATCTCCATCATAGTTCTGGTTGTCAAGTACACATCCTAAAGGCTTTGTCAACATGTGAGAGCAAGACAGTATCTCCTATACAAGTCAACATGTTAAGACAAAGAGCAACCAGATAGCGTACTATCATGTCGAGCAAGAAAGTCCTGCCTACATATGTCCAAGCATCCACTACAATATACATCACATGTACAGTAATGGCCTCTAGGGCATACATATAACTAATAATCTCCCACTTGAACTAAGGCCATTTGTTGCAGTATCTCACACTCAACGATACAGCAATGGTTTTAGTATCCAATACTTAACCATCCCAAAATCTCTCAAATTGTATTTGGGAAAGAAGGCCTTGGTGAGTGGATCCGCCATGTCAACCTCAATATCTACTCTCCTTACCTCGATGCCTTGGAGATTAACCATCTCCCTGATCAGGTGATACTTGCCTCAGAATGTGTCTGGATCGCAGATGGGACGGGCATTCCTAGGCCGAAGCCACAACTCCTTGTTGTCTCAGTAACACTTATTGGACGCTCAATGGTAGGAATCATGTTCATCTCATGAACAAGATGTAGGGTTACTAGGCACTATCACAAGGGTCTATAAGGCATCAACCATGCCCGATTCAAATTTTAGACGTACCGAACAACCCTAACCAAGATCTTAGACTAGAGATTAGGCGAAACAAATAGCAAGTAAACAACTTTACTTCCAAGAGTTAGGGATTACAACCTTTGTAGTCCGTTCCTTCACTTCTAAAGCTCCGTGTTGAGGTCCCTTCACTGCGATCATCGAGTATCCGGACTCTAGAGAGGCTCCACAAAAGAAAGATGCAAGCTTTCTTCCGATCTTCGATAAGAAAGATGATCTACCTTGAAGAAACTCAAACCCAAGCTCATGCTTTGCTAATCAAGTATTAGCAAAGCAAACACCCTAATCTAAGTGGCTAGAATAGATGAGGATGATGAAATAGGAATTTAGCTCTCATTTATTTTCTATTTCTCACTCATTTTCATCACAAGTCAAAAAGCTAGAAAGCTTTATCAAGAGGAAGAAGAAGATGAAAACCATTTGTGATGAATAATGAAAACTCTTGTGAGGTTAGAAATGCATCCATGGGTTAAGTATGAAGACTTAACCCATGTAGAGAAACAACTATGGTTAAAGGGTTGGGTTTGTTGGGTCTACGTTACCCACCCCGGCACTTTCGGGGAGGCGGAATAGGTAAAACGAAAATTTTCCCTAGCTGGGTAACATGGACCGTTTCATGAAGGATCATCGCTGAACAAAAACTAACAAAAACTACAAGTACTAACTACTATGTAGAATGGTTATACCTTGGTCTTGAACTCCTTCTCTTCTTGTCATGGTTCTCCCTCTTGCTTGCTCCTTGTAGTAGCTTGAACGAATCCTCCTCGTCGTCTCCTCTTTGCCATAGATGGATCCACCCGAGGGCCTCGAACTTGAGCTCCTATCTCAATCTAGAGATCACTAAGGTGCTTGGTTTGCTAAACCTAGTACCTTAGAGTAGTAGAGAAGATTTGTGGTGGTTTTGTCTCAAAGGTTCATGATTTCCAACTCATAGAACACTTGAACCTTGAGAGAGGAAGAGGAAGAGGGAGAGCTTTTCTTTCTAAGAGAGAGAAAGAGAATGATAGAATGAGCTCTCATAATCCTACCCTATCTCACAAAAGTGAGAATAATAATAATAATAATAATTAAGTATATGGTGATGGTTAGTTTCAATGACCATTATCATTTCATGCTATAATTGCATTTTGCAAACAACAAGCAAGCAAAAGTCATACCCATGAAATGATAGCCATGAAATGATGATGGTCAACAAGTCCAAAATGGTCAACCTGTCCACAAAGTCAACAAGTCAACAAAAGTCAAACTTTCAACTCAACCATGGCACAATGATACTTAATTAATATTATTAATCATATATCATATTCTCATTAGGGTTCAAAGAAAAGTCAACGGTCAACAAGTCAACCAAAGCCAAAAGGTCAACAACCCTAATGAGAATCCTCTGCCTCTGCCTCTGTCAACTGTGCATACACACCCGCATCCGTGTTCCAAGGAACACGAATACAATGAGACAAAACTAATCCTAAAACAAGTACTAGGATCTGGCTTAAACCAAAGCCCGCTAGTAACTACTGTCCGGACACCAAACGTGCACAAGTGCGCGGATGTGAACGAACCTTGTCGCAAAACCATGCAACCTCTACTCTGTTTTGCCCAAAGGCGAGTAACCCTCTGTGTGGGACTCTAAGGGCTCGATACTACGCTGGCAGTGGGTTTAACCACAGGCCGCAAGCGGTACTAGCAGTACGTAACGGTCCCCAGGTAGATACCGATAAGAAGATTGATGAGGTGAACCCATCGAACTCTTACTGAGCCTGAATGTGACAATCTCCGTACAGTCCGGTCTGTTCGTCTGAGAATATCGCATGGCGGGCCTAGGGGGCAGTAAACGTCAGTCCCCTAATAGCGGTACAAGTCGTGTCGGAGTGTAGCCCAAAACACCCTGAGAATCTACTGGAAAACCTACCAGCAATTCTCGCTTGCCCTGGCCAGGGATGACAATGTGTAATGGCTCTCCTAGACACAGCGCGATATCAACTCCCAATACCGGGAGAGACGAATCCTATCTAACCGTCACTGCCTCCAAGTGCTTCGGGACTGCACCCAAGTACTACCTGTTTGCACAACCCAGTAGAGCCGTGGTAGGGTAGTAATCAAAGAACAGTGGGAACACACTCGAGGTGAAGTGATAGTGTCAAGTCAGCGGACTAAGCTGTACTCATGTCACCTGGGAACTGTTAATTGACGATAGGTATAATACCAACCAACAGTTCCCGACGAGTCCTGTCCAGTGTACTCGTAACCTAACGAGCACCTGCATACTATCTTCAGTACGACGTACTGATGGCTTTGGGACAGACCATCTCCCCTGCTAGGAAGAGAAGCGTATGCACCAGTCTACTCTGGAGTATCGATGCCCTGTCTCGATAATCCTATGACTAGGGACCAAAATAAGGATGTGCTTATAGACTACCCAGCCTCCACTAGTGTGATCGCCATCACAACGCCGGTAGTCAAGCAAAGATCCTAAGGGCTCCACCAATATGTATCAGCGATATGTTAAAAGAAACATATACATATTAAGATAGAAACAAACCAAGTAGCATACTACTATGTCGAGCAAGACTGTCGTAAAGCCGTATATATATCCCAAGCCTCCAAAATGTATTATACAAAATAATACTATACGATAATGGCCTCTAGGGCATACATATCTAACAATCTCCCATTTGCACTAAAGGCCTGTAATTGGTGTACCGCATACCCAACGTCTGCACTAAGTCCAGCTGCTGGCGTACCGCATACCCAATAGCTCAAAAAGTCGCTCGAACTGTGTTTGAGGGAGGGCCTTTGTGAATGGATCCGCCGTGTTGTCTTTTGTGTCCACTCTCCGTACCTCGATCTCCTGGCGATCAATGATCTCTCTGATCAGGTGATACCGCCTTAAGATATGTCTGGATTTCTGATGGAACCTTGGTTCCTTTGCTAAAGCTATAGCCCCATTGTTATCGCAATACAAAGGTATTGGGTCAACAATGGACGGAACCACCTAAAGTTCACTAATGAACTTCTTCATCCAGACCGCCTCTTTTGCGGCATCGCTTGCAGCAATGTATTCAGCCTCCATCGTCGAGTCTGCGACGGTATCCTGTTTGGAACTCCTCCAACACACCGCCTCTCCATTGAGGGTAAACACAAAACCCGAGACAGACTTGTTGTCATCTTTGTCACTCTGGAAGCTTGAATCGGTAAAGGACTCGACCCTGAGGTCTCCATTACCGTAAACCAGGAACATCTCCTTAGTCCTTCTTAGGTACTTGAGGATGTTATTCACTGCCGTCCAGTGGTCCTCACCTGGGTCTGACTGATACCGGCTCACCACGCTCAGCGCGTAAGCTACATCTGGTCTTGTACATAGCATCGCATACATTATAGATCCTACCACCGAAGCGTAGGGTATAGTGCTCATGCGAACCCTCTCCTCGTCAGTCTTGGGAGACATCTTCTTGGAGAGGGTAATTCCGTGCAATGCGGGTATGTTACCGCGCTTGGAATTCTCCACACTAAATCTCTTTAGTACGGTCTCTAAGTACCTGGACTGCGAAAGTCCCAGTAGTCTCTTGGATCTATCTCTGTAGATCTTGATCCCCAGAATGTACGAGACATCACCCAGGTCCTTCATGGAGAACCGTTGTGACAAAAATAGCTTGACCAATTGTAGCATAGGAATGTCATTTCCTATCAAAAAAATGTCGTCCACGTACAAGACTAGGAACACGACAGTTCGTCCTACAATCTTCTTATATACACAAGGTTCATCTTCGTTCTTGATGAAATCAAATTCCTTGATTGCCTCATCAAAACAGATGTTCCAGCTCCGCGATGCTTGCTTTAATCCATAAATGGATTTAAGCAACTTGCATACCTTCCCGCTGCTCCCACTGTCTACAAAACCTTCTGGCTGATCCATGTAAACGCACTCTTCCAAACAGCCGTTTAGAAAAGCCGTTTTAACGTCCATCTACCAGATTTCATAGTCATGGAAGGCAGCAATGGCAAGTAGGATCCGAATTGATTTAAGCATAGCCACAGGAGAAAAAGTTTCGTCATAGTCCACACCAGGTCTTTGACGAAAACCTTTTGCAACGAGTTTAGCTTTATAGGTTTCCACCTGCCCATCTACACCAAGTTTTCTTTTATAGATCCATTTGCATCCAACGAGTTTTACCCCAGGTGGAGCAATATCCAAGGTCCACACTTTATTGGTGTACATGGACTCCATTTCAGATTGCATTGCTTCCTGCCACTTATCAGAGTCCCTACTGATAATGGCCTGCCTTAAACTGGTAGGGTCATCTTCTTCCAAGATGCATTCCTCTCGATCCCCGTCTAAGAGAAAACCGTAGTATCTCTCGGGCGGATGAGAAATCCTACCGGATCTGCGGAGTGGCTGAGGTTCGTCTGGGGTTATTTAATTCTGAGGTTCTGTCAAATCTTCAGTTTAATTTTGTGGTCGCTGAATTTCTTCCAGTTCTACCGAACTCCCACTTGTTTCTTTTGCAAAAAATTGCCACTTTAAAAAGGTGGCGTGGCAAGATACAAACACCTTCTGTTCCTCGGTGTGGTAGAACAGATATCCTGTAGAGTTTTTAGGATATTCCACAAATTTACATAGAACTGAACGTGCCTGAAGTTTGTCCGGATTTTGTACTTTTACATAGGCCGGACAACCCCATATCTTAATACGTTTAAGATATGGCCTTTTACCATTCCATATCTCGAACGGTGTCTTAGGCACAGATTTAGACGGAACATCGTTCAATAGATTTGCCGCTGTCAATAGCGCATGTCCCCAAAATGAAAGAGGCAACTCGGCATTACTCATCATGGAGAGAACCATATCCAGTAGGGTACGATTCCTCCGTTCCGATACACCGTAGTGCTGTGGTGTATAAGGGGGAGTAAACTGAGGGAGAATACCATTCTCTTTTAAGTAATCTAGGAATTCCGTGCTTAAGTACTCCCCTCCTCTATCTGACCGGAGGATCTTGATACTTTTGCCAGTCTGGTTCTCTACTTCGTTTCTGAATTCCTTGAATTTCTCAAAAGCTTCAGATTTGTGTTTAATAAGATACACATATCCGAATCTAGAGAGATCGTCAGTGAATGTGATGAAGTACGAGAACCCACCCCTTGCATGTATAGACATCGGACCACATACATCACTGTGTATGAGTCCCAAGAGCTCTGTTGCTCTTTCTCCATGTCCGGTGAACGGAGATTTGGTCATCTTCCCTTTGAGACAAGACTGACAAGTTTCATAAGATGAAAACTCGAACGCATTCAAGAATCCATCTTTATGTAACTTACTTAGTCTTTTCTCTCTGATATGACCAAGTCTACAATGCCACAAGTAGGATTCATTCGTATCTGAATTCTTCCTCTTGCGTGTGTTTTGTACATTGAGAACTGTATTCTGATTTAGAACGTAGATACCATTACACAGTGTACCTTCTGCAACCAGTACCTTATGAAGGTAAATGTTCATGATATTTCTATCAAGAACAAAGTTATATCCATCTTTATCGAGTAAAGAAACTGATATGATGTTGCAAACCATGGAAGGTGCATAGTAGCAATCGTTCAAAATCATAGTATTGCCATTTGGCAACACTAGGTGATATTCATCGACGGCTGCAGCATTAACTTGTGCTCCGTTCGCTACTCTAAGCGACATATCACCATGTGCAACTTTCCTACTTTTTCTCAGTTCCTGCAATAAATTACAGATATGAGATCCCGATCCGGTATCAAGTACCCAGGAGGTAGGGCTGACCGTAAAGCAGTTCTCAATTACAAGAACACCTGAAGTAGATGCAAAACCATACTTCTTCTTCAACTGGGTATCCTTGGAATCCATACAATCCTCTTTCCCTTGCTCATACTTATGACTGTTGTCACAAGTTAAAGCCGAACCAACGTTCCCCAGCCCCGAATAAGAATTCGGATCAGTCAAGCGATACATTTTATTATCTTGATTAGGGCGTGAAATGGTTGCTACCTGGAGAGAGAGAAAAGAAACACTCAGCGTGCACTTTTGCAAGATTAGATTGGTTTATTAGTTTATCTAACCCGGATGGCTCCCACTGTTTCCTCGAATTCTTCTTAAAACTATTAAAAGAAGAACTAGTCGGGATTAATTGCACGTCATAATACTTGCTTAACCTTTCAGCCAGGCTAGTGTTGGTACTTCGAGGGAGGTTTTCCAACGCTTTCGCGAAGTTCCTTAATTAAGTAATCTCTTTTCCCTAGAGGCGTAGCCCCGCTAACACCGTTCTAGACACCTACTTGGTTTATAGCATTGATTGTTAAGTGAAATAATCTCCCGAGAGTAATCCAACTCAGCAGTGGGATCGGGATCCAACTATCATTGTGTGATGACCTAGATAGAATCCACTCTAGTCATCACACTCCAGAAGGTATGCTAAATCTGCAAGTTTCAGTTTCTTTAGAAACTCCCGATGTGGTTTTTGCCCCTAGGACCCAAGTGACCTTGACTGAGCCAACATATCAAAGGATCCTAGTCAAGTTCAACCCGTCATTATCTTGATTGCATTAGACCCACCCGTACGAGTCCTTGACTGAGCCAAAATAACCGCACGACTGTCCCAACCAATCACATTGTATCCTACGGAAAAAATATTACATAGCTATCGTACACTACGCCTCGGCTGAGCACGAAATACGTAGCACGAATACTAAGCAATAACAATCCGAAACGACGGAGGGCTACGGCTGGGTTATGGCGAAAACCCGTTAACGTAATGAACTTGATATCGTTGAAGGAACGTGATACCCTTCTGAAATTATAGTGGCGAAAACTTTTGCTAAAGAGGTCACTCCTTGTGAAGGGATATCGGCTCTTTCCTCGTCGAATGAGGTGCAGGATATTCTAAGCTGAATACCTCGATGCAAAGCAAGAATAATCGACTATAGTAAAGTTATTACCCTGACGCAAACTTTTGTCCAAGGGGTCACTCCCGATGAAGGGATCTCGGCCCTTGCCTCGTCGACTGAGGTGCTGGGCATTCATAACCGAATACCTCTATGCAAAACAAAAGAGAGTGTCCTTGCAATAACAGCTTTTTGAAAAATTGTTCCAACAACGTTCTTTTTCGGTTTGTTTTCTTGCATTAAATTAATGCGTCCCATCAGTTAATCCTACCATTCCAGAAAACAACGAAAATATGACGTACGCTTATGCCATCCGCATTCGCCACGGGGCCCCGTCATTACCCGTTAGGTTACTTAACTAACGACAGAGCGGGGGCTGGACTAGCACGGATGCAAAACATAAGCAACGCCTAAATAGATATCATATAGATATATAAACATTCGTCAGATGCAATGATAGCCATTCCAGATCACAGATGAACACATTGGACATACTAGGAATCCGCATTCCGTACGAGCCTGTAACGAAGAGCGGATTACACGGTCGCGATGAATAGCCAAGACCCCACCCTAGACCCCTACGGATGCGGCAAACTACCCGCCAAGTACCCGAAGCGAAGCAACCTCCCTCAACACTGTGAGTAGGCCACTCGGCACTTCGAGGTACCCGGTAGTTTGTGCACCCCACCTTGGGTCTATCCTAGGAGCAAAAACAGTAAAAGAAATTATACAATGACGGCTACAACCCCATCCCGGTTGTGCGGCCATATAAATAATATTACATCAATTACAAATTACATGAATTGAAAGAAAAAGAAAACTCTCATCTCACAACCCCCTGGCTATCCATCCGTGACAATCCAATGAATTCATATACACATACCATCAACATTACAGATCACAGATATGTATAACCCCTACTAATCGACGTATAGCAATTAGCAGACGTTCAATACATATATTACATCACAGATATAACCCGTTAGCTTAAGTCATTAGAAGTTCGATCAAAATACGGATTTTTAAACCCCAAAAACAAATTTTGCTTTCTGGAAAATCTAGGCAGAAAAATCATATTCCAAAAATCCCAAAACACCCCCAGAAATACACTGCAGCAAAACCGATCCACGGCCGAGTCAACTCGGCCGCGGATCCGCGGAAAGAAGCTCTTCTTGCCGCGTTTCCGCGGTGAGTTGGTCGGTTCAGTCGATCGTTTTTCTGCACTATTCACTAGAAACCTTGAGCCGATTTTTGGTACATGTCAAATAATTTTTACAGCAGTTTAAAAATCGACAGAAAGTTCATGTTCCGGGCATGTTTCGTGACTTTTTCTCCGATCGAACTTCTAGTTACTTTGCTAACATGTTAAATAGTGTTTAGCTAGGCTCTGATACCAATGTTGGGTCCACGTTACCCACCCCGGTACTTTCGGGGAGGCGGAATAGGTAAAATGAAAATTTTCCCTAGCTAGGTAACATGGACCATTTCATGAAGGATCATCGCTAAACAAAAACTACAAGTACTAACTACTATGTAGAATGGTTATACCTTGGTCTTGAAATCCTTCTCTTCTTGTCGTGGTTCTCCCTCTTGCTTGCTCCTTGTAGTTGCTTGAACGGATCCTCCCCATCATCTCCTCTTTGCCATAAATGGATCCACCCGAGGGCCTCGAACTTGAGCTCCTATCTCAATCTAGAGATCACTAAGGTGCTTGGTTTGCTAAACCTAGTACCTTAGAGTGAGTAGAGAAGATTTGTGGTGGTTTTGTCTCAAAGGTTCATGATTTCCAACTCATTGAACACTTGAACCTTGAGAGAGGAAGAGGAAGAGGGAGAGCTTTTCTTTCCAGGAGAGAGAAAGAGAATGATAGAATGAGCTCTCATAATCCAACCCTATCTCACAAAAGTGAGAATAATGATAATAATAATAATAATTAAGTGTATGGTGATGGTTAGTTTCAATGACCATTATCATTTCATGCTATAATTGCATTTTGCAAACAACAAGCAAGCAAAAGTCGTACCCGTGAAATGATAGCCATGAAATGATGATGGTCAACAAGTCCAAAATGGTCAACCGGTCAACAAAGTCAACAAGTCAACAAAAGTCAAACTTTCAACTCAACCATGGCACAATAATACTTAATTAATATTATTAATCATATAGCATATTCTCATTAGGGTTCAAAGAAAAGTCAACGGCCAACAAGTCAACCAAACCCTAAAAGTCAACAACCCTAATGAGAATCCTCTGCCTCTGCCTCTGTCAACTGTGCATACACATCCGCATCCGTGTTCCTAGGAACACGAATACACTGAGACAAAACTAATCCCAAAACAAGTATTAGGCTCTGACTTAAACCAGAGCCCGCTAGTAACTACTGTCCGGACACCAAACGTGCACAAGTGCGCGGATGTGAACGAACCCTGTCGCAAAACCATGCAACCTCTACTCTGTTTTGCCCAAAGGCGAGTAACCCACTGTGTGGGACTCTAAAGGCACGACACTACGCTGGCAGAGGGTTTAACCATCGGCCGCAAGTGGTACTAGCTGTACGTAACGGTCCCCAGGTAGATACCGATAAGAAGACTGATGAGGTGAACCCATCGAACTCCTACTGAGCCTGAATGTGACAATCTCCGTACAGTCCGGTCTGTTCGTCTGAGAATATCGCATGGCGGGCCTAGGGGGGCGGTAAACGTTAGTCCCCTAATAGCGGTACAAGTCGTGTCAGAGTGTAGCCTAAACCACCCTGAGAATCTACTGGAAAAACCTACCAGCAATTCTCGCTTGCCCTGGCAAGGGACGACAATGTGTAATGGCTCTCCTAGACACAGCGCGATATCAACTCCCAATACCGGGAGAGACGAATCCTGTCTAACCGTCACTGCCTCCAAGTGCTTCGGGACTGCACCCAACTACTACCTGTTTGCACGACTCAGTAGAGCCGTGGTAGGGTAGTAATCAAAGAACAGTGGGAACACACTCGACACGAAGTGACAGTGTCAAGTCAGTGGACTAAGCTGTACTCATGTCACCTGGGAACTGTTAACTGACGATAGGTATAATACCAACCAACAGTTCCCGACGAGTCCTGTCCAGTGTACTCGTAACCTAACGAGCATCTGCATACTATCTCCAGTACAACGTACTGATGGCTGTGGGACAGACCATCTCCCCTGCTGGGAAGAGAAGCGTATGCACCAGTCTACTCTGGAGTAACGATGCCCTGTCTCGATAATCATACGACTAGGGACCAAAATAAGGATGTGCTTATAAACTACCCAGCCCCACTAGTGTGATCGCCATCACAACGCCGGTAGTCAAGCAAAGATCCTAAGGGCTCCATCAATATGTATCAGCGATATGTTAAAAGAAACATTTACATATTAAGATAGAAACAAACCAAGTAGCATACTACTATGTCGAGCAAGACTGTCGTAAACCCGTATATATATCCCAAGCCTCCAAAATGTATTATACAAACTAGTACTATACAATAATGGCCTCTAGGGCATACATATCTAACAGGGTTGGGTTAAGGAAATATCTATGCAAAATATCAAGGTCAAAGTCAAAGCTTCAAGAAGCTTCTTGAAAGCTTCATGAAAGCTTAACCCTAATCCAAACCCTAACCACATTTATTCTCCAAAAAACATGTTGCATTTATAACCCTTACATGTTACAATATTATATATATCACATATACAATATTTATTGTAACAAAATAAAATAATACTATTAACATATATCACATATATATCAATGTATTACCCGAGTGAGAAAAAGAATGTTTAAGTGAGCTTATATTAGTTAATGTAATTTAATATATCAAATATATAATTATACATTAAATTATCGAGTTAACACCTGATCCGATAATCCGGCTATTTCACAAATAACCGACTAATATATATTCTGTATCAGTTCATCGAATCTACACTTGATCCGATGACCCGGCTATATCACATATACCCGGCTGATATCACATATCGCGAGAGTCTAATACGGTATCGCATACACGTATTATTCTCATTCCCGCACATATCACATATGTGCTCTTACTCCGTTTTGCCTGAGCCAGGAAACCTCTGTGTAGGACTCTAAAGAATCGTCAATACGCCGGCAGTAGGTGATGATCATATCAGTCACCCACAAGCTGCAAGTGGTCAGCTAAACATAACAGCCACCCAGGTATTGAGCGATCAAAAGATCAACAAGCAAGCATGTGCATTCTCTTGCGAATCCAATCAGTAACACTCCGGTACAGTCCGGTCTCTTCATCTGATATGTCGCATATCTCGCCTAGGGGTGGTCAACTTCAGACCCCAGTAGCTTGATAAGTCATATCGATATGAGGTCCATAACAGTTCGAAAAACTACTGATAACACCTACCAGTAATTCTCAGCAATCCTGGTTAGGGATTTCCAGTTATAGCCAATCGAACACAGCGCAACAGAACTCCCTATACCGGGAGAGACGAAACCCCTCCTATCGCTCATTGCCTCCAAGTGATTCGGGACTATACCCAAAAGCCACCTTTTTGCACGCCCTCTAGGACATGGTATGATGGAAATCAAAGCACAGTGGGAATCACACAAGACTCTATGACGATCTCGGGTCGACAGACTAACCTGTACCAGTGTCACCAGAGAACTGCCATCTGACGTGAGGTATAATACCATTTGGGAGTTCTCGGCGAGTCCGTCCAGTGTACCCAGTCTCTACTGAGCACCCGTATACCTTCTCTGATGTCAAACACCAATAGATGTGGGATCATCCATCGCCCATCATATGGGTCAAGAAGCGCATACGCTAGTCTACTCTGGAGTTTCGATGCCCTGTCTCGGTACTCCCACGACTAGGAACATTTGAAGAATGTACTTGGCGACTACACTGTCCCCACTAGTATGATCTGCATCATAGTCCTGGTAGTCAGGTACTCATCCTAAGGGCTTTATCAACATGTGATATAGAGACATTCAGAGTACATGTTAAGATAAACAGTAACCAAATAGCATACTATCATGTCGAGCAAGAAAGTCCTCCCTATTTATGTCCAAGCATCCACTACAATATACAACCTATGTACAGTAATGGCCTCTGGGGCATACATATAACTCACACAAGAAATGTCCATACAGCCACTTTGGCAGTATCGTTGGTAGCAATGTATTCAGCCTTTATCGTCTAGTATGTCATGGTATATAGCTTGGAACTGTTCCAACATATCATCCCTTCACTGAGGGTAAAGACAATGCCTGTGACTGACTCTCAATCTAATTTATCACTCTGGAAGATGGAACCAAAAACTTTCTTTTCGTGCTTCTGAAGTACTTAAGAATGTCCTCTACAGCTGTCCTGTGATTCTCCCAAGATCCGATTGATTCCTGATTACTACGCCTGGTGAATCATCTACATCTGGTTTGGAACATAACATCGCATACTCTGATAGATCCTACAGCCGAAGCATAAGATATCTCTTGCATGCAAGCTCTCTCCAAATCAGTCTCGAAAGACATCCTTTTTGTAGAGAGTGATTCCTGAGGTAGTGGGCGAACCACCACGCTTAGAATCCTCTATACTAAACACCTTTACTATGGTGTTAATGTACCTGGATTTGGGACACTCCCAATATCCACTTAGATCTATCAGCATAGATCATAATCCACAAGATGTAGCAGGTATCACCCAGATCTTCTATTGAGAATCCTCGTGATAAGAGGAGCTTGACCGAGTATAGCATAGAAAACCATTTCCTATCAAGAGTATGTTATCTACGTACAATACGTGGAAGACAACCTTACTCTCTACAACCTTCTTGTATATACAAGGTTCATCTACCATTTTGATGAAGTCAAACTCTTTGACTGTCTCATGAAACAGATGTTCCAACTCTGCGATACTTGCATTGATCCTGATGGACTTAAGCATAGCTTTGAAAGTCTCAACTTTTCCATTTACACCAGGAATCTTCTGAAGATCCATTTGCTCCCAATGGGTTTTACCCCTTCAGGCACAACATCCAAAGTCATACTTTGTTAGTGTATAAGGATTCCATCTTTGATCGTATAGCATCCAGCCTTTTCAAAGAGTCACCACTCGTGATGGCTTGCCTGAACCTAGTTGGGCCATCATCATCCATGATGCAATCCTCGCTCCCACTGTCACTGAGACGACCGTAGTATCTCTCAAGTGGATAAGGAACCCTACCAGATTCATGGAGAGTCTGGGGTTCATTGGAGACTATTGAATCCTTTGGTTTCACCAAATCATCAGCTGTTAGTTTGTCTAGCTGGAACAACTTCCAGTTCTACCTTATTACCACAAATTTCTTCACAAGAAATTCCTTTTCTAAAAAGGTGGCATGCTGATAAACAAAACACATTTTGCTCCTCATAGTGGTAGAAGATATTTCCTTACAAATGTTTGGGATATCCTACAAATTTATACAGAACTGACCTTGCCTTGAGCTTGTCCGGATTCTGCCTTTCAACATAAGCCGGAAAACTCCATATCTTAACTCGTTTAAGACATGGTCTCTTCCCATTCCATATCTCATATGTAGTGGTAGGCCCTGATTTGGACGGAACCCCATTCAAAAGGTATGCAGCTTCTCAAGTGCATAACACCAAAGGAAACAGGTAACTCAGCAGCACTCATCATAGAGCGCGCCATATCTCATAGGGTGCGATACCTCCGCCCTGATACACCGTTGTGCTGTGGTGTACTTGAAGGAGTAAGCTGAGAGAGAATCATATTCTCCTTTTAGAAATTCCAGGAACTCCATGCGCAAGTATTCTGCTCCTCGATCACATCGAATGACTTAATACTTCTACCCATCTGGTTCTTCAACTTCAAGATTATATTCTTTGAATTTCTCAAAAGTTTCAGACTTGTGTTTCAACAAAAACATATGTCCGAATCCTGAGAGATGATCAGTGAATATAATGAAGTACGATGAACCAACTATGGCATTTGTAGACATAAGACCGTATAAATCATTATGTATCTGTCCCAAGAGTTCACTAACTCTTCTTCTCTTTCCAGTAAACGGAGTATTGGTCATATTACCTTTAAGACAAGACTGGTAAGTAGCATAAGATGAAAATTCGAACAGATTCTTATATCCATCCTTATGTAACTTAGCAGGTCGTGTCGCAATTATATGATCTAGTCTACAATGCCACAAGAAGGATCCGTTCATTTCTGAACTAATACTCTTGTATGTGTTCTATATACTTTGAACTGTGGTTTGATTTAGACCGTATATGCTATTATATTACGTGCCTGATCGAATCAACTCTTGATTCAGGAAAATGTTCACAACATTATCCACCTATACAGAATTATATCCTTCTTTAACTCATGAAAGAATCTGATGTAATGTTGTATATCAGGTTCGGTATGTAATAGCATTCGTTCAAAATCAAAGTATCCAAATACAAGGTGATATCTGCCTACTAATTTGGCTGCAACACTTGCACCATTCTCTAATACTTAGAGACATATCACCCTTTCCCAGTTCTCTACCTATCTGTAGCCCATTTACCAGATTACATTTGCGGGATCCTGATCCATATCACATACCCAGGACGAAGAGTATACTGAGAAACAGTTCTCGGTAATGTACACACCCGAAGAATATGCATCAACATGCACTTTCTTCGATTGGGTGGCATGGGAATCCGGATATTCCGCTATTTCGTGCTCGGACTTATAACAGTTATAAGATAGAGCGGAACCAATGTTCTCTAGCTCAGTATAATAAGTAGGTTCGGTCAATACATCCATATTATTATCTTGATTAAGGCGTGACATAGTCGGTACCAGGAGAGAAAGAGAAGAAAACACTCTGCGTGCGCTCTTGCAGGATTAGATTAGTTATTATTTTATCTAATCAGGATGGCTCCTACTGTTTTTATCAAATCATCCTTCAAACCCTAAAAGGTAAGACTAGCCGGGATTAATTACACCCTACAAGTTCGCCAATCTTTCAGCCAGCCAGTGCCGGTACTTTGAGGGGATTCCCCATGCTTTCGCACGGACCTAAATAAAATAAACCTCGTTTTTCCAGGGGCGTAACCCCATTAACACCTTTCTAAACACCTACTTGATCGGCTAATTGTAATGTATAAAACTCTCCCACGAGTAACTCTTACTCACAGTGGGTATCAGGATCCAACTATCTCATAGAAGGTATGCAATCTCATTGCAAATTTGAACACATGAAATACCTGATAATATTATGCCCTTAGCAACTTATGATCTTGGCTAAGGTCAACAAATCATAAGTGATAGCTAAGTTCAACCCGTCATTTCCTGATTGAATTAAACCCACCCGTACGACCCTTAGCTAAGGTCAACAAAGTCGTACGACTACCCTAACTCAATCACATCTCATATTTTAGTAGATAAACACTAATTAGCTACCATACACTATGCCTTGGCTAAGGTCAACAAACGCAGCATGAATACTAACTAGTCTCTATCTGAAATGACGGGGGGCTACGACAGGTTTTTATGAAAACCTTTTGCGTAATGAACTTGATATCGTCGTAAAATTGAGTAATTTTGAAAAGGAGTGTTATTTTAGGTTCTATTAGTTTTGCTAAAGAGGTCACTCCCGGTGAAGGGATCTCGGCTCTTTCCGCATCGAATGAGGTGCAAGATATTTCACAAATACCACTTTGCAAACCAAAAAACTATAGAAGCAATCAAAAAGACAAACCGAGTGGGTTATAGAATCTGCTAGTTTCGCTAAAGAGGTCACTCCCGGTGAAGGGATCTCGGCTCTTTCCTTATCGAATAAGGTGCTGGATATTCTACAAGAAATACTGCTATGCAAAGCAAGAACTAGAGCTACCAGTTTCTAAACAAGTTTCTACAACATCTTTAGGTTTATTTTTATTTCATTAATCCCATTAATGAAGTCCCATTATATATGCTTCACAAGCATCACAAAAGAAACGAAAGCAATAATATTAATTATATTTCATATATATAATATAAGCTTTCTTCTCAAAAGATAACAAATGATCGCATCACAGAATATCAGTAGCAGAAGAACCACATATGAAATATTGGATATACTAGGAATTCCGTGTTTTATTTAAGCCAGTAAAATTGCGGATTCCACGGTCATGATGAATAGCCAAACCCACATCCCTAGACACCTACGAGAGCGTGTAGCAACCCTACCAATTCTAGAGTTAGGTGACCCGGTCTCGACTCCTTAAGATGGTCTCCCACTGGACCCTAGAACCCGGTTACTTGTGCTCTCCGCCTTGGCTCTATCCTAATGCGGAAAAGTAAATAATATACAACAATGGTGACAGCATCCTCAACCCGGAAGTGCCCCAATAAAAGAGTATTACATACAATGAATTTTACATGAATGAAAATAAAAACTCTCATCTCACATAAAAACCCCGGTTATTCAAACGCGACGATCCAATATAACATATCACAGTAACACATAACATCACATGTCATCAATCTAAGTAAATATGCGTATCCCAATTTTCGTTGACATATAGCACCGAAACCGGCGACACACTACATATTACACTTACGGTCGCAGAAAAGAAAGCGAAAAACTACAACAGATGGAATCCGCAACAACCTTAGACATCATAAACCCAATATATCACACATACATTGGATTTCATGCCTACATTAGATTTCATGCATAACCAAATTTATTCCTTAGACTTTGCATGCCTAAAAATTATAAACCCTGCATTTTAGTCTCGATATTGAAAACAGTTTCCAATAACCTATCGGGTAATTCAAAAAGATTCCCGATAACCTGATTGAATACTCGTCGGAAACTTTAATAGATGGCCGCACCCCCGGTGTCGTTGACGAAGTGCACTAAGGCGGAACACCGATGCCGTGAGCACCCGAACGGATGCTTTTGGCGACGGGGTTCTCCTACAGTCGCTTGGTCGGGACTATGGGGCATGGCTATCTAGTAAGGTTAACCGGCGAGTATCCGCGTACACTACGTAATTGCGACGGACTTTTGATCAACATCAAAATCCCTTGGCAACCGATCAATTGAGACTAAACCGCTAGATTTATAAAATTCAAACTAGTTATCACATAACCAATTCTGTGGATTCCAAATATTGTATCACAATCATAGATAGCTAGGCGAAATTAGGTATTTCGATCGATACAACGAATTCCCAAAAATTCCAAGAGAGCTCAACACTTGAGCACAGTTAAGGTTAACCAGAGACATGCCATAACACCTATGGACCATCAGCTGAAGGGCCCGACCCAAGCCTCTCAAGCGGCGCCGCGGATCCGCCACCAAAACCATGTTTTAGCCGCGGATCCATGGTCACTTGGACGAGTTAGGGTTTTGTTATTCAGGTGTGTCCATAGAATTCCTTGCATGATTTTCTGAGTATTTTTAATATGGAAAAATCCAAATTTTGGAAAAATTTCTAGAAAGGGGGTCTTTTCGGGCATTCGGAGTTCGATCGGACTTTAAACTTTGCTTAGACAATGCCTAATGCTCTAGCTTGGCTCTGATACCACTATAGGGTTAGCTTAGCACCTTAGCAAGGTTTTGGCAAGCATCAATCATGCTACTTTAAAATTTTTGGGTGCTAAACAAACCCTAACCAAGATCTTAAGTAGAGAATTAGGGTTAAACATGATATGTAAACTCTTTACATACAAGTGAACAAGGAATACAACCTTTGTAGACCGGTCCTTCACTTCAATTGCTCCATGTAGTATTTCCTTCGCTACGATCATGAACTTCCGGACTCTAGAGAGGCTTGCATGAAGAAACGAACAATCTTGCTTCGAAGTCTTCAAGGCCGAAGATGATCTACGTCGAGGAGACAGTAGCTCATGCTATCTCTTCACAAATTGTGTAAATTAGTGAAGCTAAAACCCTAAACTAAATGGCTAATAGTAGAGGATGATGAAGTAGGAAGTGGGCTCACTTTAGATATATTTTTCTCAAAAGTTATCATCACTTTCATAAAAGCTAGAAAGCTTGAAAATGAGGAGGAAGAAGATGAAGCTCAAGTGATGAATGAATCCATTGAGGTTAGAAATGCAACCATGGTTTATGTATGTCATCCACTAACCATTGTAGAGAATTAACCATAGCTATGAGTTAAGGGTTGGGTTGAAAAATATCTTAAGCTAGACAAACAAGTGGACTAAGTCAATGTTTTCCACAAGCTTCTCCAATCTTCTTGTAGGGTATTTTTTGTCACCCCATTGAGATGGGAATACGCGCGCGCTTGTCAGGCGCATTACAGATTCCCTCTGCCAGGGGTAGGCGGGGGTTTATTGATTGTGGGGATCCGAATCTCCGGCAACCGCGGACTAAGCTGCCGTTAATTACCCCTCGCCTTTGGAGCGAGGGAACCTCCGATTGACGGGTTAAACTGGTCATGCGAACTCAATGTGCAATGTATGTGTGTTTTGTTTTGGAGGGGGCTTGGATATATCGGGAGCCACGCAGAGTTTTTACGGGGGTCCCGCTACCCGGATAGCGAGCCGGGGGTCAAAGGGGCTAGTAGCCCCCTTGCGGGGTGCAGGGCAGCGCCCTGGCCCAAAATTTTTTTGGATGGGACAGTGTTGTGGAGTGTGTGTGTATCTATACATGTATAAATATATATAAAAAGGGTAAAAAGAGCCTAAAAGACGCGTGGGGGCAGCGCCTTGAGCGTTGTGCGCTTAGGTGCTGTGCGCTTAGGCGCTAGCGCACCACGTGTCGGCACGTGGGCGCTGGGCGTTTGAGCGTTGGGCGTTGGAGCGCTAGGCGCTTGAGAGCTAGTGCGCCACGTGTCGGCACGTGGACACTTAGGGCTTGAGCGCTGGGCTCTTAAGCACCAGCACGCCACGTGTTGGCATGTGGGCGCTGGGCGCTCGAGCGCTAGCGCGCCATGTGTCGGCACATGGGCGCTGAACGCTTGAGCGCAAGGCACTCGGGCGCTTGTGTGCTGGTGCGAAAGAGGGGATTTTTAGCCCCAGAAATGGGATTTAAAATCCCGAAAGAATTTAGGGTGGAGTTAAACTCCTAAGATATTTTGGAGTTGATGAAAGGGGTTCTTCTTTGGAGCCCTGGGTCTTCCAAAATTGGGGTTTTCGGAGATGGGCCTTCTTTTTCCTCCTCTGTTGGCAGGATCTTTAAGATCAAGAGATGTGAGATTTTAAAAATCTTTTCTTTTTGAGATCTAATGGAAGATCTGAGTTCCCCTTTATGGGTTTTGTGGTGAAAACTATTTAATTTTATAAAATGAAGAGTAAAACTCTTGATTTAATTCAAAAGAAAGAAGAAGGTTTTAGAACCATGAGGAAGGAGAAAGATCTCAGATCTAATTTTTTTTTGGAGAGAGAAAAAGTTGTGATATTTCATTATCTTTGCCTTTATAGGCTATACATTTTACATATAGCCCCTTTGGCTTCACAAAATGGCATTTTGCCTATCCCATGGCTCATGTGCCATTTCTTTTTGCACATAAGCCATGGGCTTTACAAAAATTTGGCTTTATGCCCATTTCTCTTATATTCATTCGTAAAATAAAATAAAAGAAATACAATAAAATTATTTATTACAAAATTTTTATCTTGGCATGGGGGGAGGCCGGCGGCTTCATGTTCGGACTCGACCCGGGCATGAGCCCACTTGATCTGGGCTTGGGCCCACTTGGCTTGGGGTTGACTTTGATTTTGACTTGGTCAACCGGGGTGTAAATTTTTACCCCAACAAATTGCCCCCCATCAATAAATGCACACCACACACGTGGGTCGTGTGCATAGGATTGATGGATTTTCTTTCATGTGGAGGCGACTTGATTTAGTTCCCACTTTTGGGAAGCTGGCACTGCCCTTTTTTCGACATGGACGGTCGATTCTACCCTTTTTGCGACTTGGACAGTCGGTGCTGCCCTTTTAGCGACATGGACGGTCGGTTCTGCCCTTTTTGCGACTTGGACGGTAGGTGTTACCCTTTTAGGGACGTGGACGGTCGGTTCCGCCCTTTTTGCGACTTGGACGGTTAGCGACATGGACGGTCAGTTTTGCCCTTTTTGCGACTTGGACGGTCGGTTCTGCCCTTTTTGCAACTTGGACGGTCGGTGCTGCCCTTTTAGCGACGTGGACGGTCGGTTCTGGCCTTTTTGCGACTTGGACGGTCGGTGCTGCCCTTTTAGCGACGTGTACGGTCGGTTCTGCCCTTTTTCCGACTTGGACGGTCGGTTCTGCCCTTTTTGCGACTTGGACGGTCGGTTCTGCCCTTTTTGCGACTTGGACGGTCGGTGCGTAACTTTTAGCGACGTGGACGGTCGGTGCTGCCCTTTTAGCGACATGGACGGTCGGTTCTGGATTTGACTTGCTCCGCTTCTTGCGGTATTAGGGATGAAGTTGACTTGTTTCTGAGGTGGAATTTGATTCTGCCAGGGAGGTCATTGGTTGTTTTGCTGATTTGATGTGATTTGGATTGACATCAGCACCGCTACATTGGAATATGGTACAAGGAGCGAATCATCATTTGCCATGAGAGGATTTTGGGATTTTGGTTTTGGTTTGGCATCAGCATCGCTACACTAGAATATGGTACCATAAGCGAATCATCATTTGCCATGAGGAAATTTCCCCCGTTCCCAGTTTAACGACTTAGAGGTCATTTGGATTGGAGTTTGGAATTTTGAGGTTAGGGTAGGCATCAGCATTGCTAACACTGAAGCACATGTGCCAGGAGCAATTCATTATTTGCCTTTTCCCTGTTGGGGGAGCGATGGCTTAGGAGACAAGTTTAGATCCCTATCACCTAAGGCTTTTCAATTTTATGGGCCGTGAGGGTCCCATAAAAGCATTTTCTCCCTACGAGTCGTAAGGATCCCGCAGGTGTATGTTCTCCTTAGGAATTGTGAGGATTCCTAAGTGTGTTGCCCCTTCGTGAGTCGTAAGGATCTCACAAAGGTTTGTTCTCCTCATGTATCGTGAGGACACATGAGTTGGTTTTCCAAAACGGAGCATAAGTGTAAGGGTGAAGACCAGCCGCTGGACTGGTGATTGCGTTGGGGCATGGGTATGCTGAGAATTATTTGAGCCCGTGGATTGTATACGGTAGTCAAGTTGGGGACTGGCCGTAGGGCTGGAGAATTTTGAGAAATTGGATTTTGGTTGGCGTCTGCATCGCTACACTGGAATGTGGTACCAGGAGCGATACATCATTCACCGTTTGGGGACTTGGAATTTGGATCTTGTTTGGCATCAGCATTGTTGCACTGGAATAATACCAGGAGCAACTCATCATTTTCCCCGGGAGGACTTGGGATTTGGGTTTTGGTCGGCATCAGCATTGCTGCACTGGAGCAATGCCAGGAGCAACTCATCATTTGCCTCGGGAGGACTTGGGATTTAGGTTTTGGTCGGCATCAGCACGGCTAACACTGAAGATTAACGCCAGGAGCGACTCATCATTTGCCATTTCCCGTTGGGGAGCGATGGGTTAGGAGATAGGTTTAGATCCCTATCACTTAAGGCTTTTCAATTTTTTGGGCCGTGAGGGTCCCATAAAAGTATTTTCTCCCTACGAGTCGTAAGGATCCCGCGGGTGTATGTTCCCCTTAAGAATCGTGAGGATTCCTAAGTGTGTTGCCCTTTTGTGAGTCGTAAGGATCTCGCGCAGGGATTTTCTCCTCACAAGGTCGAGAGGACTTTGTGAATGTATTTCATCTCTTCTCACGAGTTTGCGCCCTTTCAGGTTTCTATAAACTTGCCGGTAGTCCTGTTGTTTTTACTCACGGAGCCCTTTCAGGTTTTCATCCGTGCCCGTTTTGCTTGTGGACATACCCTTTTTTTTCCTCTGGTGGGACTTTAAAAGTAGTCTCACCGGAAGGATTCGGGAGAGATAGGGATCGTTTACGCCCATGGATTGTATACGGTTTTGCAGGATGTATGATCCAGACCGTAGGGCTGGTGTGATCAATTCACCTACGACTTAGAGAATTCACGCGCAGTATTTCTTAAGATATCGGCCATTGATCGGTGGCATGGGCCTTTCTCCCTCGGCACTTATTCGTTGGTAGAATCCTCCGTCAAACACTTTCTCGATGACGTATGATCCTTCCCAGTTTGGCTCGAATTTTCGCTTGGCATGTCGATTGGGGATGATCGGTCTTTTGAGGACCAACACCAATTCTCCTTTCTTGAAAGCGCGGAGATGGGTTATCTTGTCATAGGCCCGTGACATTTGGGATCGGTATAGTTCCAGATTTTGCTGCACCGCGAGCCTCTTTTCTTCGAGGGCGTCGAGCTCTTCAAGCCGAAGGAGCACATTTTCCTCCTCCGTCAACTCGTGCTGAATGGCCATTCTTAAGCTTGGGACTTCGACCTCGAGGGGGAGGATCGCCTCCACTCCGAAGAGGAATGAGTATGGAGTGGACTGAGTTGGAGTACGGTGCATGGTACGATATGCCCACAACGCCTCATGAAGTTTGAGATTCCAGTCTCTCTTGTTGGCTGAAACATTTTTCCTCAGGAGCTTGCATACAGTCTTATTGAAGGCTTCGGCTAGCCCATTGACTCTTGGATTATAAATGGAGGAATATCTCCAGTCTATCTTGTGCTGAGTAGCGAACCTTGAGACTTTGAAGCTCTTGAAAGAAGGCCCGTTGTCAGAAATGATTCTTCTTAGTGTACCGAAGCGGTATAGAATATTATGCTGGAAGAATGTCAGAATATCTCCTGTCTTGACTTCTTTTAGCGGGAGAGCTTCAGCCCATCTGGAGAAGTAGTCTGTTATGGCCAGTATGAACCGGTGGCCTTTGGATGACGGAGGATCAATTAGACCAACTATGTCGGTGCCCCAAACTTCGAAGGGTCATGACGCCACCGTAGTATGCAACGGATTGGGATGCTTGTAAATGAAATCACCATGAATTTGGCAGATATGACATTTCTTTGCATGCTCTTCGCAATCCCGTATCATGGTGGGCCAGTAATACCCAAGCCATTTAATTTGAAGTCGCATCTTAGGGCCAGATTGGTGAGCACCGCAAACGCCCGAGTGAACTTCTTTCATGACCTTTTGGGCTTCGGCCAATGACAGACACCTGAGCCAGAGTTGGTCATATGACCTGCGGTATAGCGTGTCATTTACAAACACGTGTCGGAGAGCTCTCTTTTTCAGCTGAACCCTCGCAGATCTTCCTTCGGGCAGCTTGTCGTATCGGAGGTACTCTATGAAGGGTTCTCTCCAATCGGGCTCGTCTTGGATGATCGATGCTTCTTCGGCAGGACTGCTTTTCTGCTCCATGCTTTCCTCTTCTCGTAGAGAGACTGGGGTAGAATTTGCCGGCTCCTGACTGTGATCAGAATTTCTTCCATGTCAAGATCATCCAGCTCCTTGGCTAAGTGAGTGAGTATGTCAGCCTTTCCATTCAACGCCCTAGGAACTCTCATCAGCTCAATATGAGTGAACCGTTTCATGAGTTCCACCACTCGGCTTCTGTACCGAGCAAACTCGGGTTTGTATATCTTATAGTCGCCACTTACTTGGTTGACGACAAGGTGGGAATCACCGTAAACCCGTAGCCGAAGGATTTCTATTTCTATGGCGAGCTCCAAACCAGCTATCAGAGCTTCATACTCAGCCTCGTTGTTTGTGTGAGGCTCGGTGAGAGCAAAAGAACGCCGTAGGGTTCCCATCGATGGCGTGATGAACACCAATCCTATCCCTGCTTTTATCTCCGGGATGCTTGATTTACTGGAGGTCCATATCGATGAGGCCCCATCAAAGTAGAGCTCCCAACATGGCTCGCCATTCTCGAGGTGCAGCACTTGTTCTTCGGGTAGCTCGCAATTGAGTGGTGACCCTTCTGTTATGGGATGAGCAGCGAGAAAGTCTGTAAGAGCTTGCCCTTTTACTGCTTTCTGAGGAGTATAAACTATGTCAAACTCAAGTAGCATGACAGCCCATCTTGCTATTCTGCCGGCTAGGCTTGCTTTGGTCATCAAGTGTTTGAGCGGGTCGACCTTGGAGATCAACATAACCCGATGAGCGAGCAGATAGTGCCTTAGCTTCTTCACAGCAAACATCAGAGCCATGCATTGCTTTTCGATTGGGGAATAGTTGTGTTCCGCCCCGACTAGAGTTCGACTGAAGTAGTAGAGGGCATTTTCTTTTCCCTCCTCGTTATTTTAGGCAAGGAGCGCACCGAGTGACTCATCTAGCGCGACGGTGTAGAGAACCAGCGGTTTATTTGGAATGGGAGCGGCCAATACTGGAGGGTGAAACAAGTATTGTTTGATGCTTTCGAACGCTGCTTGACATTCGGCATCCTAGATAAAAGGAGCTCCTTTCTTCATGAGCTTTGAGAAGGGCCTACATCTTCCCGATAAATTTGAGATAAACCTCCGTATATAAGCGATCTTGCCTTGAAAAGATCTCAGCTGTGTCAGACTCTTTGGAGGGGGCATCTCTATGATGGCCTTTATCTTTGATGGGTCAACTTCGATCCCTCGATGTCGGACTATGAAGCCTAGGAATTTTCCCGATGACATAACAAAAGCGCACTTTAAAGGTTTCAACTTCAGATCGTATTCCCTCAGTCTGCTGAGAATGGTCCTAAGATCTTGAATGTGGTCGGCCTTGGCTTTAGTTTTGACGACCGGATCATCAACATAGCATTCGACGACTTTATGGATTAGGTCATCAATGATATTGGTCATTGCCCTTTGATATGTAGCAACTGCGTTCTTCAGTCCGAACGGCATCACTTTGTAGCAGTATATTCCGATCGGGGTTCGAAATGCTGTGTGCATCTCATCGTCAGGCGACATTTTTATCTGATTATACCCCGACGAGCCATCCATAAAGGTGAACAGTTCGTAATTTGAGGTGTCATCGACCATCATTTCCATGACCGGTAGCGGGAAGTCATCTTTAGGACATGCCTTGTTGAGGTCCCTGAAATCGACACAAACTCGGATCTGCCCATTTTTCTTCTTCACTGGGACTATGCATGCGATCCAGTCCGCATATTTTTCTTCCCCGATGAAGCCGGCATCGATGAGCTTCTTGGTTTCCTCGATGACCTTTTCTTCTAGTTCCCTTCTCATTCTTCAAGGAGCTTGTTTGACTGGCTTAGCATCAGGAGATATGGCCAGTTTATACACGGCTACTTCAGGGGAAAGACCAGGCATTTCTTTGTATGTCCACACAAAGCAGTCGACGAACTCATGCAGCAAGGCAATTATCTGCTCTTTCATTTCCTCCGAAAAGAGTGAGCTGATGTAGGTCGGCATTGGATTATCGGGCGTTCCTAAGTCAATCTCGGTTAGCTCGTCAAAGGTTGCTTGTCTGCCATCTTCGAGCTCTTGAGGAGCTTCTTCTGGTTCGTCTATCTCATCATCATCATTTGATCTTTCACTAGCTTCACCAATATGGATCATGTAGCATGCCTTAGACTCAGGATGGATGAAACCTATGCCCCGCCTATCTGGAATTCGTCCATCGATGAGTGCTCGGACCTGAGGTGGATGCCATAGCCTTTCGTAAAACTTTGCTTCGGACTCCGTTTGATATAACCGGCATCTGCACTTTTTAAAGTATTCCCGCATTTCGGGCGCATAATATCTGGAATTGAGGATGGCTCTTATGCCTCTCTCATATGGAAGGCACGCGACAGACAAATCGTCCGGGTCTACAACATAATTTGACCCGTAAAACAGGATGCCCTTCTGTCCACTTTTCCTCCCGGGAACATAGAAAGTTTTCAGCTGGTCCACGGAAGAGACTGACAATGCATCGAGCTCTTTACACATCCGTTCCGGCACCCTTGTGATGGCTAGGGACCCTTCTGCAATTTTGATGGTCTCTCGCAGTTTCTCTTATGGCATGGGGGTCCAATCTGTACAGCTGTCGCACGGAAGGTTCTCTTCCTCCGACTCTTCAGTGTCGCTGCCAAGATGAGGGCGGACTTTGCTGCTAGATAGGGCTTCAGCAACAGATTCGTCCGTATCACTACCGAAACGAGGGAGAGTTTTACGGAAGGACGGACTTCCAGCGTCGGACTCATCAGTGTCACTACCGAAACGCGGGCGCACCTGGGCGTTTCTGCTTTTGAAAGTGACAGCTGGTTTTGATTTGCTTTTGAGTCTTGAGGCCGCTCTATCCTAAGTAAGTTATGGCTTAGCATTTTGGTGGTTCATAAAGTACCGAGAATCTTCATATTGGACTTCATGCACACCGAACGGCTGGATGTCTCCTTCAACGCGTCTTTCTTCACCATTTTCAGTATACTTCATGCATTGATGGAGAGTTGACGGAACGATGCCATAATCGTGGAGCCATGGCCATCCCAAAAGAACCTTATAAGACGTGTCAACATCGATCACGTATATCTTAGTTTCGGTCTGCAGATCCCCAAATTTGATTGGCAGAGCTATGGACCCCAGAACTTGCTGGCAATTTTGGTTGAAGCCTTGAATGACAATCCTTTCCCTTGACAGGTGTCGGACGTCCATTGACAAACTCTTCAGAGTTCGCAAGTTCATGATGTTCACTGAGGACCCCAGATCAATCAATATGCGAATAATTCGATCTCCGTCGCTGTACCCGGTTACGTAAAGCGGCCGATTATGCTTAGCCGTTCCCAGTAGCAAGTCTTCATCCTTAAACGTGACTGCGGCGGCATGCAAAGCGTATTGGGCTTCTTTCATACTAATTTCCGCAAAGCGAGCCTGATACTGCTCGGTGTTTTGTAGAGCGTGAATGAGAACATCTTTAAGCTCCTTAGATAGGACCAAGGCATCGTATATGCTAAGGAGAGACGGAAGCTTTTGGAGTGAGCCAAGACATTGTAGTCCACTGAGGGAGGACTTGAGTTCTCATTAGCCAACTGTTTTTCCTTTTCTTTTAAGGCGTTTCCCTGATTTGGCGGTAGAGCCCTGCCGCTTCTAAGCTGGACTTGGTCGGCCTTTGTGGCGAGCTCCTCTACCTCTTCGGGAAAACAGAGATCCTCCTCAGAGTCGCTGCCCAGATGGATGGCGTAGCAGGTCACTATAGGGATCTCTTCATTGGAGCCTTCTTCCAACTCCTCCAAAATCTCTACCGCTTCTACGTGGAAGAACTCTTTCAAGTGAATTAGAGTTCTTTTCTTCTGTTCATAGTCTTCGAGGGAATCGATATATTTTTGAATGGTCAATATCCCTACAGACTCTTTTTCGCGCCGAGCTGCACTTTTCTTCTTTTTGAGCTTCTTGGATTTTGAGGCTGATGGAGCCGCATTGGCAGCTGCGCTGGTAGGCTTCTTCTGTCCTTCCCATTTCGTCCTGGGCTCTTTCCGAAGTAGCTTTATCATCTTCTTCATCTTATTAGATATGTGCGTACTCCACGGAGTCCGCGATGAGTCCATTTCATTTCTCAGGGTAGCGGGTTCGGCTGTCTGCTCCCAAAAAGCTTCAGCTTCTGTCTGTATAAAGTTGGTGGTTGCAACTTGATTGTTCACCAACATGCTTTTGGACAGCTCGATCTCTTCAGCCTTGTACTGCTTCTCAACCTAGTCTTTAAAGATATAGCAATCCTCGATCGCATGGCTCACTACTCGGTGGTACGGGCAATACAGGGGATTGTCGGTCACTTTTGCTTCTTGGGGTCTTTTCGACTCCGGCAATTGTAGGCCGTTGTTCAAGGCATCTTTAAATATCTTGCGGACCTTGTCCCTTCTGAAAGAGTAAACCTTGTTCTTTTTCTCCTCTAGGGAAGGCCCATCTCCCCCCAGTAATGGCTTTCGAGACCGGTTGGTTTTGGATTCGCCCGCCCTTCACTTTTCTTCATTGTCGGACGCATTGAAGACATTGGTACTACTGGAAC
Source organism: Agapanthus africanus (assembly GCA_030015575.1). Classification (NCBI taxonomy): domain Eukaryota; kingdom Viridiplantae; phylum Streptophyta; class Magnoliopsida; order Asparagales; family Amaryllidaceae; genus Agapanthus; species Agapanthus africanus. The sequence continues at coordinate 289,695,597 of CM057349.1, forward strand.
TCCCGCTTCTACGGTTTTCGTCCCGCTTGCTTTTCCAAGTCTTGTCTCTCTGAGAGTCCGGGGTAGACCCTTTCTTCGAGCGTTCCAGCATTTCGACTTTCTTGGTTAGCTCTTGAAATATCTTGAGGCCCGCTGTACATAAGAATAGGACCATCTAATTGCTGAGGTTACCAATGAAAAGGCTGACGGACTGGTCCTGCTCCAGCGGAGGTTTGCACTTGACCGTGAGATTACGCCATCGGGCGATAAAGTCGATGTTGCTTTCATTCTTCCCCAGCTTGGTCCTCACAAGGTCGGCAATGGATATTTTATCACTGACACTCATAAACCTTTACCGAAACAGAGACTCCATTTGGGCAAAGGTAATGACGGACCCGTCTGGTATGCTCGCGTACCAGTCGAAGGCGACACCAGTCAGGCTGTTAACAAACTGACGAAGAAGGAGCGCGTCATTGCTCTCTGTATTTCCGCACAAGGCTTTGAAGTGGGCGACGTGCTGATTTGCATTCCCCGTTCCGTCAAATCTTCCGAACTTAGGAATGACTTAGCCTCTCGGGAACTCGATCAGATCGTACTGTGCGGGATATGGCCGCCCACTACTGCCGATTTCTTTCTGAGCTTCGGCTTTAGCCACCAATGTTTTAACTTTGCTGGTTACCAAATCCATTATCCGATCTTGTGTTAGCGGGATAGTGCTATCTGGAGCCAAGGCATCCCTAGAAGCGGAATGTGGCCGGCTTTCGTGCGGCTCGACCAGTCTTGGACCCAAAGGAACAGACATTGGCCGCTTCGGATTGTCATCACCCGGCTGATTAGTAGCGACTTGTGCTTGATTGGGAGGCGCTCGAGCAATTTGAGCCGTAAGCTGCATCACAACGTTCGTTAAGTCGTCAATCTTCAAATAGAGCTTTGCCATCTCTTTATCTTTGCTCCTGAGCTGTTTTCGAAGCTCTTGGGGTGGAAAGTTGGCTCTTCCTCGCTGTCTGAGCTTGACTCTGCATCAACCGAGGGGTCTTTCTGCCTATCATCCTCATCGAGAGGGTTTTCTTCATTCAACGGAGGCGGCTGTTCTTAGGAAGCGGCAACCACATTCAAGAAAGATTGGACTTGGGATGTGGTGGCCCCATCCTAGCTTTTGCTGCGAAGGTTGTCGCTGGGGCGCCCGCTCGCCTTATAGACCGTATGGATAATATATCCAGCCGTCTTTTTATCACCGGCGGCTGATTTCACAGATCGCTGTCTTGACCCTCCTGTTTCGGTAGCGGGCAGTCGATTGAAGGTGGCTGGCCTGACCAGGTTCTTGAATGGTGCTGGCGCTTCTTTTCTGGGTTTGCCCCGCTGCTTTCGTGCGGCACAGAGTGCCTGATAGACTCTTGAAGAGACAGTGTCATGCTTTTTCTGTTGGGGCCTGGACACGTCTCTTTGTAGCGACGTTCGAACCGCTGTCTTCTTGATTCTGGCGGTCATGGCATTTTTCTGAACCCACTTCAGAGGTTCGAAGGAATTGCTGATTTTTACGGCCAATTCAGTCGATGTCGCAGGATGACTCTGCTCTTGGAATCTCACACGACTCCACCTGGCCGGAGTCCTGGCACTCTTATTGGCTCGATACCTGAGCCGCTTCTGCCTTAACTTTTCTTCTTTAAGCACTTGGCAGACTTCGGCTCTTCGAGAAGACGCCGTAGATCGATTGATAGAGAGGCCAGAGGAGATGCTCGATCATTCATTTGTTAGAGTTATCGCCTGAGCTCATCCGCAACGTTTGATGTTGCCCTTTGTACCGGAAGTCTTGCCCCCAGCTGGAGCGCCAGGGAGTCGTTCAGACACCATCTTAAGTTTCGGTTGTGGTGCCTTAGCGAACACAACATTCGGCCACTTGCCCCTTGAGACCGGCTTGGCCGCCTGTTTCGCCGGGATTTCTGCCAGATGAGCGATTCTGGCAGGGTAGATGATGACGGAACCAAACTAGCGGGATAGTTCCTCCTACTGTCGACTGAGGCTTGCGGGGAGAACCACACGGGCATTGACCTAAACCACGTATGGGATCGGGGTCGCGTCGGATGCTGAATTCGTCTTGGGGGACAATGTCGTTGGAAAGTTGATTGCTGCACGGAAAAAAAACATTATTTCAGTATAGGCAATCGATATGTATATTGATTGAGTCCGCATGAACGTTTAACCCGAAATATGGGAGGAGAAAAAGGTCCTACCGGGCGTGCCAGAATCTGTAGGGTATTTTTCGTCACCCCATTGAGATGGGAATACGCGCGCGCTTATCAGGCGCATTACAGATTCCCCCTGCCTGGGGTAGGCAGGGGTTTATTAATTGTAGGGATCCGAATCTACGGCAACCGCGGACTAAGCTGTCGTTAATTACCCCTCACCTTTGGAGCGAGAGAACCTCTAATTGACGGGTTAATCAGGTCATGCGAACTCAATGTGCAGTGTACGTGTGTTTTGTTTTGGAGGGGGCTTGGATATATCGGGAGCCATGCAGAGTTTTTACGGGGGTTGTGGAGTGTGTGTGTATATATATATATACATGTATAAATATATAAAAAAAAGGGGGGGAGAAAGCGCCCAGAGGACATGTGGGGCCAGCGCCTTGAGCGTTGTGCACTTAGGTGCTTTGCGCTTAGGCGCTAGCGCACCACGTGTCGGCACGTGGGCACTTGGCGCTTGAGCGCTGGGCGCTGGAGCGCTAGGCACTCAAGAGCTAGCGCGCCACGTGTCGGCACGTGGACGCTTGGCGCGTGAGCGCTGGGCGCTCGAGCGCCAGCGCGTTACGTGTCGGCACGTGGGTGCTGGGCACTTGAGCGCAAGGCGCTCGGGTGCTTGGGTGTCGGTGCGAAAGAGAGGATTTTTAGCCCCAGTAATGGGATTTAAAATCCCGAAAGAGGATTTAGGGTGGAGTTAAACTCCTTAGATGTTTTGGAGTCGATGAAAGGGGTTCTTCTTTGGAGCCCTGGGTCTTCCCAAAAATGGGATTTTCGGAGATGGGTCTCCTTCTTCCTCCTCTTTTGGCAGGATCTTTAAGATCAAGAGATGTGAGATTTTAAAAATCTTTTCTTTTTAGATCTAATGGAAGATCTGAGATCCCCTCTATGGGTTTTGTGGTGAAAAATTATTTAGTTTTATAAAATGAAGAGTAAAACTCTTGATTTAATTCAAAAGAAAGAAGAAGGTTTTAGAACCTTGAGGAAGGAGAAAGATCTCAGACTAATTTTTTTGGAGAGAGAAAAAGTTATTGTGATATTTCATTATCTTTGCCTTTATAGGCTATACATTTTACATATAGCCCCTTAGGCTTCACAAAATGGCATTTTGCCTATCCCATGGCTCATGTGACATTTCTTTTTGCACATAATCCATGGGCTTTACAAAAATTTGGCTTTATGCCCATTTCCCTTACATTCATTCGTAAAATAAAATTAAAGAAATACAATAAAATTATTTATTACAAAATTTTTATCTTGGCATGGGGGGAGGCCGGCCGGTTCATGTTCGGACTCGACCCGGGCATGGGCCCACTTGATCTGGGCTTAGGCCCACTTGGATTTGGGTTGACTTGCTCAACCGGGGTGTAAATTTTTACCCCAACACTTCTATCATGACTCATTATCCAAATGTTTGAATTACTTAAAACAAATAAAATCTTAACTTAACCCTAGCATGGTGTGAGTCTCATACATATATGTTGCATGTGTAACCTAGCATGACACAACAATATATATCACATATATATTTTGTGTAAAAAGAAAACAATACATTTAACATATATCACATATATATCAATGTATCTTTAAGTGAGAAAAGAAATCTTAAGTGGTCTAATATTAGTTAATGTAAATTAATATATCACATGTATAATTCTACATTAAATTATCAAATCAACACTTGATTTAATAATCTGGCTATATCTCATACAACCAACTAATATCATATGTAACAACTTATTGAATCAACACTTGATCCGATAACCCGGCTATGTCTCATATACCAGACGGATATCACATATCGAGAGAATGGAATGCGGTATCATATACGCGCATTAATCTCGGTCCCGCACATATCACATATGTGCTCTTACGCCGTTTCGCATGAACCAGGAAACCTCTGTGTAGGACTTTAAAGACTCGTCAATACGCCGGCAATAGGTGATGATCATATCAAACACCTATAAGCCGCAAGCGGTCTGCTAAACATAGCGGCCACCCGGGTATTGAGCAATCAGAAGATCAACAAGCAAGCATGCTCGTACTCCTGCGAATCCAATCTGTAACACTACCGTACAGTCCGGTCTGTTCGTCTGATATGTCGCATATCACAGCCTGGGGGGGTATAACGTCAGACCCCAATAACCTAATAAGTCATGCCAATGCAAGGTCCATAACGGTTCGAGAAATTACTGATAACTCTTACTAGTAAATCTCAGCAACCCTGGCCAGGGATTTCCTGTTATGGCCAATCGAGCATAGCTGTAACATTTTAAAAACAATTAAATAATTAATTAAATAAATTAAATCGTTTAAGTGAATTTTATAATTTTCGGTAAAGTAAAACGTAGTTTTCATAAAACTAAATCGTAATTATTTTTCACTATAAATTTAAAAATACCTATTTTAATTATGTTATTACTAGTAAATGGTGTTTATTTAGCCACTTATAAATTTTTAGTTTAACTGAATATTTTTCTTAAATTAATTATTTTAAATATTAACATAAGCTTTATTTTTACACTAAATTAGTGTAAGTTACAAATCTGAATGGGTTTAATTAGAAAAAGTGAACCATTACATCTTAGAATCAAGTGTGTTTCATGCAAAATTTATTTTCAAAATTTTACAATGGTTCTAGACCATTCTAGGTCAAATGGAGTGAAGAAAATAAAGAATTTTTAAATAAATTCATGAAAAGACTTAATTGTGTGATATTTTTGTGAAACCTTCTACACTTTTCTTCATCTTTTCTCACTCTCCCCTCTTTTCCTCACCTTATGGCCGGCCTCACCACCATGGGCAGCCCCAAAATTTCCCCCCCATCATTTTTGAATTAAAAATCATCAAAATTCATCAAAAATTTAATAAACACCCCACAAAATCCTAATTAATTCCTACCCTCTATTATTTGCTCATCTTTACATGGATTTTGGAGATGGAAAGCATTCATTTTGGAGGCTAATTTTCATGTTTGGATTTCATGTTGTGGAGGTATAAATCTTTTTCTTTTGATTTATTGTTATTAGATGTTTCATTTAAGCATAATTAGATTTAATAAATAATTTCTATCTACAAGTTTTAAAATTCAAATTAGGGTTTATAAAATTAAGTTATGGTTTTTATTAATTAAGTAGGGTTATAATAACTAGTTTAACATTTTTAGAAGTGGAAAATCTTGTATGGATGATATATTGTAAATTATTTATCCAAAATTGTTTAAATTAATCCATTTTGCAAACTAGATTTCTATATATTGTATATATTGGTGAGAAAAAATTTCAATTAATGTTTGTAACACTAGATTGTGGTTTTAATGTGGATATTAACTTGTTGGTGGAATGAAAAACTTAAATTGGTTACTAATTTCTATTGATAATTGAAAAATACTAATAAAATGCTATTTTTGCTAACTAGATTTTGGAAATTCTTAAATAAATGAGGTTTAAAATCTAAATTATGATTTCATTATATTATTATCATCATGAATTGTAGTTTAATGTATTAATTCATGCAAAATCCAGTTTAGATGTGATATTGTGAAATTTTCCTTAAAAGTAAAGAAATCGGGCAAGTTTGCAAACTAGAATTTTCAAACTAATATAAATTAGGGTGTTAAAAATATAGTGATGGTTTATATAGTCTAATTATGCTAATTAATGAATATTATGACCATTAGTTTCTTTCAAACATCAAGTTTTGAAGTAAAACGGTAAATTGGTGTTTTCAGGTTTTACGGAATCGGACGATTTGATCGATTTTTAGGGTTTTGATGAATTAAATCATGTTTTATATTATAAGTAATGAGTTTTATAACTATGAGTTGTTTGTTGATGATTATCTCGATCAATCGGCGTTTGTACGGCGATATCGAGCGATATTTGGTTCTTTTGCATGAGCGGGACATAGGTTTTAACCTATGTGCATTTCGTGCGTCGTTTTGATGTTGTCCGTGATTCAGTTTACGATATTATATGCGTTTGCGTATAGGTACCCCTCACATGGACTGAGGGCGATGAAGAAGAGGATGGTGACACCGTCTTCGGCAGACAAGGACCGGGTGAGTAGATGTATATCTATGGGAGGAAGTCGGGTGGATGGCGTTTAGCACCCCCGCAAACGTAGAATAGGGATAGTACTTATTGTCATTAGGAAGCCAGACGTGACCTTAGAATTTCGGTGAGTAGGACCCTAGTAGTGACCTTAGGTTGGACTAGATTGATTTAGAAAGACCTTACCCGAGGATGAATATCTGGAGGAGATTCGTAGGTTTCAGGTAGATACACACACGCACACACTGAAACTCGACGTGGTGTATACGTGTATGTGTATATATATATAGGACTAGGTGTAGGTATATATCAATATATATATATATATACATACACACAATACGTATATGTGATATAAGGATGTGATATGATACACGGGGATGAAACAATATAACTGGGCTTGATGCCGTGATTCTTGGCTTTACGGTCGTGTTATGATGTTAGCGGATCATTAGAAAATAAGATAATGAATAGGTATACATAAATAATAAAGGGTGGTGATGATATTGAAGTATATGGAACTCTAAAATAGAACCCGGACCGTAACCTGTGCCTGAAATTCTGATATGATATCATATTGGTGTGACTTGATTACGACATCATATAGGTGTGACTTGATTTCGATATCATATATGTGTGACTTAATTACGATATCATATAGTTGTGACTTGATTACGATATGATATAAGTGTGACTTAATCACAATATGATACATATGACATGATATTTCTGAGGATAAATTAACGATGTATATTTATGCTGACAATGATATATGATTGATGTATGCGATTACAGTATAGCACCTTGATCTTGACATGGGTTGATGATGATATTATACGAATGATGAGACACGTAGGTGATACTTAACCCGTACCCCAATATTAGGATGACGTACGATGGATTTTACCGTACGAGGCATAGATATGATGATTGATCCGCACTCTTGATTCGAGGAAGCCGTACTACGTACGTGACGCTATTAAGGCTGGATCGCCGCCTATTAGAGATATGGATTCAGACCATAGGTGGACTCTTATTTCTTATTGACTAGTTTCTTAGGTTTAGTTCCTTAGGAGGTTAGATGGACACTAGTTTAGGCTCGAGTCATATAGTTGTAGTTATACTTGTATATCACAGATGAGTGGTTATTACACATCCGTCTTTACATTCATACCGTAATCATAATGGTGCATGTTCATTCATATGTTTCTATAATCAGAATAAAACTTTGCCTGTTATGACACCAGCACCATTACCGATGATGCGCATATTCCACGCACACTTATTTGCCGACTCACACACATCATCATCGGTAATTGCTATGTCACTCACACTTTAGATCATATTATCTTTTATTGATACAATCAGCTAATAGCTAGATCGATATAATATTGTGATTACTCTCTGGTGTTAGTATAGACATGGTATTTATTACTTAGACATTTCATGCATTCGCATTTTCATGTTATCATGCAGTATTACGGGGCATATGCTGACACTTATCATATACATACTCATGATTTTGAGATTTTGGATTTCTATGAGATTTCTGGATTTTTGGGGAAAACCGCAAGAATATATAAAAACTTCTCTCTCTCTCCTCCTCTCTTTTTAAAACATAAGATGCGGTTTTCTCGTGATGTATGTGTCGTCCAACATGAGATTTCATGTTTTCTGTTGGATTTCGAGACCCGATTTGAGGAGTGGATGAACCGTCTCGGGTATATGGTGGGCCCGGTATGGTACCCCGGGGCAAGAAGATCGAGTTGTAGACGATGAGCCTGGTAGGGGAGGACTACCTACCGGTTGTAGGGTTCCTAGGCACACTAATGAGGTCTCACAAGGCATCAACCATGCCAATTTCAAATTTTACAAGTGCCGAGAAACCCTAATACGGATCGTTAACTAGAATTTTAGGCGAAAAAGAAACTAGTTAATAACTTAACTAAAAGAAAGAGGCTACAACCTTTGTAGATCCGGTTCTCCACTTCCTTAGCTCCACGTAGACGTCCCTCCGCTGTAGAAATCATATCTTGGACTCTAGTGTCGGCTTCATCGGAGAAATGGACGGGCTAGGTCATCGACTACGATGCCGAAGATGATCTACGTCGAGGCATCACAAGATCAAGCTCCCACTTCACCAAGTCATGAAACTTGTGAAGAAAACACCCTTTACTACTTGGGAAGAGGTAGAGGATGAAGAAATAGGAGGTGGGTTCACTTTAGAATTGGATTTCTCACTTATTTTATCAAATCACCATTGATGGAATCAAGCTTCTTCATCTTGAAGAAGAAGAAGAAGAAGAAGAAGATGATGTTATGATAAGAATAATAAAAATAGAAAAGAAAATGAATTCTTATCATATACAAACCATGGTTAAGTGTAGAGAATGAATCATGGTTAAGTGGAATGGTTAGGGTTAAGCATGAGACAAAAGTGGTCAAACTTTCAACACTTCATGAAGCTTCATGAAAGATACAAAGAAAGCCACCATATCAATTTATCCTTTTAATTTCCAAAAAAGAATAAATAAATAAATGAATGAATAAGCAAAACCCTAATCATCAATTTAACCATGGTTTAGTTCTTTACACTTAACCAAATAAGCATGTATCATCAAACATGATACAATCATGTGCACAAAAGTATATCACATATACAACTTGCACAATCCAAGTGAGAAAATCCATTTAAAGTGAACCAATACTAGTTAATTCAAAGTAATATATCAAATATATAATTATACATTAAATCATTAAATCAACACTTGATTTAACGATCCGGTCATATCGCATATAACCGACTAGTACCTATGTATCGGCTTACCGAATCAATCCTTGATTCGATAACTAGGTTATATCGCATACAACCATATCGATACATTCATCGCGAGAATAGAATACGGTATCACATACACGCATTATTCTCGGTCCCGCACATATCTCATATTCGCTCCTATTTCGTTTCGCTTGAGCCAGGAAACCTTTGTGTAGGACTCTAAAGACTCGTCAATACGCCGGCAGCAGGTGATGATCATATCAAACACCCACAAGCCGCAAGCGGTCTGCTAAACGTAACGGCCACCCGGGTATTGAACGATCAGAAGATCGACGAGCAAGCCCGCTCACACTCCTGTGAATCCAACCAGTAACACTTACCATACAGTCCGGTCTCATCGTCTGATATGTCTCATATCTCGCCTAGGGGTGGTAAACGTCAGACCCCAATAGCTTGATAAGTCGTGTCGATATGAGGTCTATAACAGTTCGAGAAACTACTGGTTACACTTACCAGTAAATCTCAGCAACCCTGGCTAGGGATTTCCGGTTATAGCCAATCGAACACAGCGCAACATCAACTCCCTATACCGGGAGAGACGAATCCCCTCCTATCGCTCATTGCCTCCATATGACTCGGGACTGTACCCAAAAACCATCATTTTGCTCGTCCTCTTGGACGTGGTAAGGTAGAAATCAAAGCATAGTGGGAACCACACAAGACTCTATGACGATCTCGGGTCAACAGACTACTCTGTACCAGTGTCACCAGAGAACTGCCATCTGACGTAAGGTATAATACCATCTGGGAGTTCTCGGCGAGTCCGTCCAGTGTACCCAGTCTCCACTGAGCACCCGTATATCATCTCTGATGTCAAACACCAATGGATATGGGATCATCCATCGCCCATCTGTATGGGTCGAGAAGGTATACGCTAGTCTACTCTGGTATATCGATGCCCCGTCTCGATACACCCACGACTAGGGACCTTGAAGGATGTACTTATGGACTACCATGTCCCCACTAGTATGATCCGCATCATAGTCCAGGTAGTCAAGTACACATCCTAAGGGCTTTACCAACATGTAACAGAGAGACAATCAATATACACGTTAAGGTAAAGAGTAACCAGATAGCATACTATCATGTCGAGCAAGAAAGTCCTCCCTATATATGTCCCAGCATCCACTACAATATACATCCAATGTACAGTAATGGCCTCTAGGGCATACATATAACTAACACCGGTGATGTCTGGCACGGCGGATATCCGGAGGATACCGACCGTTGTCGTGAGATTTGATTATATGGGCCGATCCGGACTGACGGATACCGAGATATTGAGACTATGAGATATTGAGATTATGAGGTATTGAGACTTGAGATTTACATGTTTTGTGTCGATCCTTGACACGGATTTCCATGGATTTCATCGTTGATATTTCAGATTTCTATACACATTTTACCATGATAAAAGTTAAAGATTTCTTATACTGAAATATCTAGATTTCAGGATTGGTTATTTCACATTCATGGTGCATGCATACTCATTCACATGACATAGTTCTATATAAGGCACTGATACGAGCACGGAGCATTTGCACTTACACGTAGCTTATTATCCTGTCTTTACTTGATGACTAGTAGTATATTAGTATATTATTATGACCAAGGACAGCGTCGTGCATTCGATTCCTTTTCACAGATATTTTCTACTCACGAGTTGGCAACTCACCCCCGTTGTGCCAAATTTTATTACAGGTTCGATGTACAGGTTTTTCTGGCAGCTTGCCGGCACATCTTTTCACTCAGGATGATTTGCACGGTAGGTTGGTTCACTTGTATCTGGACCGCCATTGTACTTTTATTATTTCATTTGTATCTAGAAAGCTCCATCAACCAAACTTGTATTACCTGATAGTTTACTGGATCAGTTGTTTATTTCGACCTTAGAGCCACGGTTGTATTATTATGATATTTGGTGGTTTTGTTTTCTTTTGAGTTTTGAGCCTCGCCCTTTGGTGTTGTATACTATTGTGCATTGATGTGGTTGTTTCCGCCTTTTGGCTTAGTGCTAGCTTCGTTTGGGGATGCTTTTTATTGTTTGTATATATATTATTCTTGTTTGTACCCGTTTGGGGCCAGTTTTTACAAAGGAGACTCTGCCGAAATTTTTGAGAAAATTGGATGTTGCTTTTAAACTTGTTTTCTACATGTTTTCCTTTATTTCTTCTTCTTTTTATGGTTTAGATTTCTGGGCTTCGGCTTACTTAGGTTACGTTGCGCCTCTAGACGCTTCGTAATCTAAGTGCCGGTCACGTTCCGTACTTTCGGGTCGTGACAAAATTGGTATCAGAGCGCTAGGTTTAACCTTGTATATGTCTCGGGTGACCCCTTGGTTGATGGAGTAGGCGACTTAGGTAGAGTGACGTACCGTGGGTATGATCCGCGGCATACTTACAATATGCTACTCTAATTAAATAGCCTTAGGATGTACATTTGTTTGCACCGCATTTCATTCGTTCCTTTGATCTATCTTCGTCCATATCGGAGGGTGGTTTCTGTTACCACGGGCGCACGGGCAGAAGGAGCTGCGGCTCGAATGTGATTACCATTAGGGTATCAGTTATTCTTGAGGATTGAAGCATTGTTTAGCGTGCGGGAGAAGGGTATTCACATGTCGTCCAGATGAAGTTAAAGGATTAGAACGATTGTCAGAAACCCATTTTCCCAAGTTTAAAGTATTCGGAAGAACATGCAGGTATTTCGATGGACCCTCTAGAAGAATGAAACCCTAACTCGACATAATGACTATGAGAACGCCCTTGAACCTTAGGGTTTACGGTAGTTCCGCGGTGCCATTAGTGAGGCTTGGGTTTGCCCTTCTACGGCTGGACCATCAATGCTGGGGTATGTACCGGATATTTTTAAACTGTACTTGAGTGTTGAGCTCTCGGGGAATTATGGGATTTTGATGGATCGATCGAAAAGTTTAATGTAGTCCGGATATCAGGTGAAGGGATCAACTACGTGGGAGACTTTAGATATGAGTATTGCCGTTGGTAGCGCAGTCAGCACACCTATAAAGACACAAGTTCAAAGTAGTCGACACCAGAGGAAAGGGGGAAAGAGGCGCACATTGACGATAGTGTTTACGATTGTGATTTGGTGATTTGAATTTCATATTTCCGTTGATTGGATCTTTTTTTGGTATTTAGAGGATTTTGTTCTACGATTGGTATTTCTTATGTGTGCATTCATTACATTCTATTCGTGCTTCATATATCAGTTGTATTGATGTTGTTTTGTACATACCCAGTACACTCGATTTTGTTTTATACATTTTGAGATTTTGATTTGATTTCGTGCATATGGGTTACACATGATTTTGACATATGCTTCGACCTAGTTTTCATACATTTTCGTACTGTGATTTCGATTTTGATATTCGGTGTATGTTTTCGTGCACCATGTGCACCTGATTGAGATTCTTACGCACATTCGGTGCACCTGATACGATTTGTGCACACCAGATGCACTAAATCGTTGTTTTGTGCAGATTAGATGCACCTGATATTAGAGTCGTGCACGCCCGTTGCACTTGACAGATGTTTTTGGTGCACACCTGTTGCACTCAGTTTTGTTTTTGTGTGAATTCGTGGTATCTGTATTTGGTTTCGATTTCAGTGCGCACCAGACGCACATGATATTTTTATGATGTGATTGGGATTGATTTCAGTTTGATCAGTATGTTTTTATAATCATTACTATTGATTTGGTAACCAGGCGGGACGTGTATGTTAAATAAAACATATATATATATATATAGCTATTTTTTTAAAAATAAACGTCTGCTACTTATGCCGTGGCACATGCATCACACGGCAATTTTCAAAAGGGGTTCTTGCATGCTTCTTTATCTAGATGTTTGGACGATTTTACTATGATGTGCACAATATATAAGTTGTAGTTTTGATGTATATTATGTTGGTTTTCGTATTGGGTTTTGGTATTTTATTTTCGCCATAACTCCGATGATTGTGTTTTGCTTGACGGAGTTGATTTTAGTTAAGTATTGATGATTTCGGAGCCCCGACGATTTGAGTGTTTTGGCTGAATGTTTTAGTAATTGGGGGGAGTTTTAATTTAAATTCGGGGACCGAATTTCTTAAAGGGGGGAAGATTCTATCATTTAAAAAATAATTAAATAATTAAATAAATAAATAAAATCGTTTAAGTGAATTTTATAATTTTCGGTAAAGTAAAACGTAGTTTTCATAAAACTAAACCGTAATTATTTTTCACTATAAATTTAAAAATACCTATTTCAATTATGTTATTACTAGTAAATGGTGTTTATTTAGCCACTTATAAATTTTTAGTTTAATTAAATATTTTTCTTAGATTAATTATTTTAAATATTAACATAAGCTTTATTTTTACACTAAATTAGTGTAAATTACAAATTTGAATGGGTTTATTTAGCAAAAGTGAACCATTACATATTAGAATCAAGTGTGTTTCATGCAAAATTTATTTTCAAAATTTTACAATGGTTCTAGACCATCCTAGGTCAAATGGAGTGAAGAAAATAAAGAATTTTTAAATAAATTCATGAAAAGACTTAATTGTGTGATATTTTTGTGAAACCTTCTACACTTTTCTTCACCTTTTCTCACTCTCCTCTCTTTTCCTCATCTCATGGTCGGCCTCACCACCATGGGCAGCCCCAAAATTTTCCCCCATCATTTTTGTATTAAAAATCATCAAAATTCATCAAAAATTCAATAAAAAACCCACAAAATCCTAATTAATCCCTACCCTCTATTCTTTACTCATCTTTACATGGATTTTGGAGATGAAAAACATTCATTTTGGAGGCTTATTTTCATGTTTGGATTTCATGTTGTGGAGATATAAATCTTCTTCTTTTGATTTATTCTTATTAGATGTTTCATTTAAGCATAATTAGATTTAATAAATAATTTCTATCTACAATTTTTAAAATTCAAGTTAGGGTTTATAAAATTAAGCTATGGTTTTTATTAATTAAGTAGGGTTATAATAACTAGTTTAACATTTTTAGAAGTGGAAAATCTTTTATGGATGATATATTGTAAATTGTTTATCCAAAATTGTTTAAATTAATCCATTTTGCAAACTAGATTTCTATATATTGTATATATTGGTGAGATAAAATTCCAATTAATGTTTATAACACTAGATTGTGGTTTTAATGAGGATATTAACTTGTTATTGGAATGAAAAACTTAAATTGGTTACAAGTTTCTATTGATAATTGAAAAATACTAATAAAAATGTTATTTTTGCTAACTAGATTTTGGAAATTCTTAAATAAATGAGGTTTAAAATCTAAATTATGATTTCATTATATTATTATCATCATGAATTGTAGTTTAATGCATCAATTCATGCAAAATCCAGTTTAGATGTCATATTGTGAAATTTTCCTTAAAAGTAACGAAATCGGGCAAGTTTGCAAACTAGAATTTTCAACCTAATATAAATTAGGGTGTTAAAAATATAGTGATGGGTTATATAGTCTAATTATGCTAGTTAATGAATATTAAGACCATTAGTTTCTTTTAAACATCAAGTTTTCAAGTAAAACGGTAAATTGGTGTTTTCAGGTTTTACGGAATTGGACGATTTGATCGATTTTTAGTGTTTCGATGAAATAAATCATGTTTTATATTATAAGTAATGAGTTTTATAACTATGAGTTGTTTGTTGATGCTTATCTCGATCAATCGGCGTTTGTACGCCGATATCGAGCGATATTTGGTTCTTTTGCATGAGCGGGACATAGGTTTTAACCTATGCGCGTTTCGTGCGTCGTTTTGATATTGTCCGTGATTCAGTTTATGATATTATATGTATTTGCGTATAGGTACCCCTCACGTGGACTGCGGGCAATGAAGAAGAGGATGGCGACACCGTCTTCGGCAAACAAGGACCAGGTGAGTAGATGTATATCTACGGGGGGAAGTCGGGTGGATGGCGTTTAGCACCCCCGCAAACGTAGAATAGGGATAGTACTTATTGTCATTAAGAAGCCAGACGTGACCTTAGAATTTCGGTGAGTAGGACACTAGTAGTGACCTTAGGTTGGACTAGATTGATTTAGAAAGACCTTACCCGAGGATGAAAATCTTAGAGGAGATTCGTAGGTTTTAGGTAGATACACACACGCACACACTGAGACTCGACATGGTGTATACGTGTATGTGTATATATATAGGACTAGGTGTAGGTATATATATATATACACACACACACACAATACGTATATGTGATACAAGGATGCGATATGATACACGGGGATGAAACAATATAACTGGGCTTGATGCCGTGATTCTTGGCTTTACGGTCGTGTTATGATGTTAGCGGATCATTAGGAAATGAGATAATGAATAGGTATACATAAATAATAAAGGGTGGTGATGATATTGAAATATATGCGACTCTAAAATAGAACCCGGACCGTAACCTGTGCCTGAAATTCTGATATGATATCATATATGTGTGACTTGATTACGACATCATATAGGTGTGACTTGATTTCGATATCATATATGTGTGACTTGATTACGATATCATATAGGTGTGACTTGATTACGATATGATCTAAGTGTGACTTAATCACAATATGATACATATAACATGATATTTCTGAAGATAAATTAACGATGAATATTTATGCTGACAATGATATATGATTGATGTATGCGATTGCAGTATAGCACCTTGATCTTGAAATGGGTTGATGATGATATTATACGAATGATGGGACACGTAGGTGATACTTGACCCGTACCCCGATATTGGGATGCCGTACGATGGATTTTACCGTACGAGGCATAGATATGATGATTGATCCGCACTCTTGATTCGAGGAAGCCGTACTACGTACGTGACGCTATTGAGGCTGGATCGCCGACTATTAGAGATATGGATTCAGATCTTAGGTGGACTCTTATTTCTTATTGACTAGTTTCTTAGGTTTAGTTCCTTAGGAGGTTAGATGGACACTAGTTTAGGCTCGAATCATATAGTTGTAGTTATACTTGTATATCACATATGAGTGGTTATTACACATCCGTCTTTACATTCATACCGTAAACATAATGGTGCATGTTCATTCATATGTTTTTATAATCAGAATAAAACTTTTCCTGTTAGGACACCAGCACCATTACCGATGATGCGCATATTCCACGCACACTTATTTGCCGGCTCACACACATCATCATCGGTAATTTCTATGTCACGTACACTTTAGATCATATTATCTATTATTGATACAATCAGCTAACAGCTAGATCGATATAATGTTGTGATTACTCTCTGGTGTTAGTATAGACATGGTATTTATTACTTAGACATTTCATGCATTCGCATTTTCATGTTATCATGCAGTATTATGGGGCATATGCCGAAACTTATCATATACTTACTCATGATTTTGAGATTTTGGATTTCTATGAGATTTCTGTATTTTTGGGGAAAACCGCAAGAATATATAAAAACTTCTCTCTCTCTCCTCCTCTCTTTTTAAAACATAAGATGCGGTTTTCTCGTGATGTATGTGTCGTCCACCATGAGATTTCATGTTTTCTGTTGGATTTCGAGACCCGATTCGAGGAGTGGATAAACCGTCTCGGGTATATTGTGGGTCCGGT
Organism: Agapanthus africanus; assembly: GCA_030015575.1. Classification (NCBI taxonomy): domain Eukaryota; kingdom Viridiplantae; phylum Streptophyta; class Magnoliopsida; order Asparagales; family Amaryllidaceae; genus Agapanthus; species Agapanthus africanus. Next base: position 289,712,347 of record CM057349.1, read on the forward strand.
ATGGTACCACGGGGCAAGAAGATCGAGTTGTAGACGATGAGCCTGGCAGGGGAGGACTACCTACCGGTGATGTCTGGCGCGGCGGATATCCGAAGGAGACCGACCGTTGTTGTGAGATTTGATGATATGGGCCGATTCGGACTGACGGAGCCCGAGATATTGAGACAATGAGACATTGAGATTATGAGGTATTGAGACTTGAGATTTACATGTTTTGTGTCGATGCTTGACACGGATTTCCATGGATTTCATCGTTGATATTTCAGATTTCTATACACATTTTACCATGATAAATGTTAAAGATTTCTTATACAGATATATCTAGATTTCAGGATTGGTTATTTCACATTCATGGTTCATGCATACTCATTCACATGCATAGTTCTATATGAGGCACCGATACAAGCACGGAGCATTTGCACTTACACGTAGCTAATTATCCTGTCTTTACTTGATGACTAGTAGTATATTAGTATATTATTATGACCAAGGACAGCATCGTGCATTCGATTTCTTTTCGCAGATATTTTCTACTCACGAGTTGGCAACTCACCCCCGTTGTGCCAAATTTTATTACAGGTTCGATGTACAGGTTTTCTTGGCAGCTTGCTGGCATATCTTTTCACTCAGGGTGATTTGCATGGTAGGTTGGTTCACTTGTATCTGGACCGCCATTGTACTTTTATTATTTCATTTGTATCTAGAAAGCTCCATCAACCAAACTTGTATTACTTGATAGTTTACTGGATCAGTTGTTTATTTCGACCTTAGAGCCGCGCTTGTATTATTATGATATTTGGTGGTTTTGTTTTCTTTTGAGTTTTGAGCCCCGCCCTTTGGCGTTGTATACTATTGTGCATTGATGTGGTTGTTTCCGTCTTTTGGCCTAGAGCTAGCTCCCGTTTGGGGATGCTTTTTATTGTTTGCATATATATTATTCTTGTTTGTACCCGTTTGGGGCCAGTTTTTACAAAGGAAACTCTGCCGAAATTTTTTAGAAAATTGGATGTTGATTTTAAGCTTGTTTTCTACATGTTTTACTTTACTTCTCCTTCTTTTTATGGTTTAGATTTCCGGGTTTCGGCTTACTTAGGTTACTTTGCGCCTCTAGACGCTTCGTAATCTAAGTGCCGGTCACGTTCCGTACTTTCGGGTCGTGACAATAGCGCAACATCAACTCCGTAGATCGGGAGAGACGAAACATCTCCTATCGCTCATTGCTTCCATGTGACTTGGGACTGTACCCAAAAGCCACCGTTTTGCACGATCTCTTGACCGTGGTAAGGTGAAAATCAAAGTACAGTGGGAACCACACAAGACTCTATGACGATCTCGGGTCTACAGACTAACCTGCACCAGTGTCACCAGAGAACTGCTATCCGACGATAGGTATAATACCATCTAGGAGTTCTCGGCGGGTCCGTCTAGTATGCCCAGTCTCCACTGAGCACCCGTATACCTTCTCTGATGTCAAACACCAATGGATATGGGATCATCCATCACCCATCATATTGGTCGAGAAGCGTATACGCTACTCTACTCTGGAGTATCGATGCCCTGTCTCGATACTCCTTCGACTATGAACTATTATAGGGTGTACTTATGGACTACCCTTGGCCCCAATAGTATGATCTCCATTATAGTCCTGGTAGTCAAGTACACATCCTAAGGGCTTTGTCAACATGTGAGAGCAAGACAGTATCTCTTATACAAGTCAACATGTTAAGACAAAGAGCAACCGGATAGCGTACTATCATGTCGAGCAAGAAAGTCCTGCCTACATATGTTCAAGCATACACTATAATATACATCATATGTACAGTAATGGCTTCTAAGGCATACATATAACTAACACTTTCTTCGCAGCGTTCGAAGTCCCCGCCTACGATCCTATTAACACAAAACATAACAAGCGCAAATCTCAGAAATCGACCAATATCATGTACAAACTACGTATGACCGATGCACCAACTCCAATCCAACTCTCAAGTATCCGTCTAGTGGCTAACGTGTATAGTGACACTCTGAAACCAACCCAGGTGCAGCAGCTACACAAGATCACGAACCGTCTCGGATAACGTAACGCGCGTAGTCAAAACACTAGATTATAGCAAAGTGATCCCAAAATTTGATACACAAACAATTAGTGAAAGTTGCAAGTTCCACGAGACCACATACAACCCCAGAGACCCAACGACCAAGACTCAAGACCCCAGTCCCCTTTCTGGCCGCAATTTGCGGCCAGAAGCAATAAAATTGCGTCCATGATGGGAAGGAATGGTCTCAGGTTTTTATGGTGGGTTCTATGCCTAAAAAATAGGTCTCTGTGATGGCAACTTCTAAAACAACAACCTGGTGCAGCAGCGGATTCACTCGAGACACAACACTTTACCAAAATACGATATGTTCACATAAACTCTACCTTTAGTGTTCTAAACTACAACTACAAGGCAACACAACAATATAAACACCTAATTATCAGTTATAGGTCATTACCTAGCCATTCTTGCTAAAAAAAACCAATCTTTCCAAGCTCCACGTCAACCTAGTGGCTAAATCAAGACTTGTGAAGTGTTTTAGTGGGATTTAATGATGTTTTTGCAAGTTTTGTGATGATGTAGTGAGGGTTTCAGTTGAGAGCAAAGGAGATAAAGGAATAATTGAGAAGAGATAAGAATGAGAGAGTGAGGGAAGGTAATGATGAGAAGATGAGTGTAGGGTGAGCTTTAGCCATACACTTACTCTCTCCCTCTCCTCATCACTGCTAGCATTAATGCTCTCATGACACACCTAGTCACCTCCTTCATTCCAAAACAAGAAAATATCTCACACACAAAATATCTAAGTGTATGGTTAAATCAGGGCATGGATTAGCTTAAGGTGTCATGGCTACTTAACATGATCAACACTAACTAACCCCCACACTAACATACACAAGTGTGTACAAGCCATAACAAATAATAATAAAATATTAATTAATTGTTATAAAATGTGTGGAAACCAATTTGGTATACTTTTCCTTAAAAGCCCGCATTATCGCTTAATTAACTCTAATCGCATTCTAAGGTTTTACAAAGTCTCATACACCCATGTCATATGTGGCATCTAGCATGACACAAAAGTTGTACATTAATATATATCACATATATACTAAGTGTACACTAATGAGAAAAAGAATTTTTAAGTGAGCTAATATTAGTTAATAAGTTAATTTATCAAATATATAATTATACATTAAATTATTAAATCAACACTTAATTTAATAATCCGCCTATATCACATACAACCGACTAATATCAAATGTAACAATCTATCGAATCAACACTTGATCCGATAAGCCGGCAATATCACATATAACCGATCAATATCACATATCGCGAGAATAGAATTCGGTATCACATACGCGCATTAATCTCGGTCTCGTACATATCATATATATGCTCCTACTTCGTTTCGCATGAACCAGGAAACCTCTGTGTAGGACTCTAAAGACTTGTCAATACGCCGGCGGTAGGTGATGATCATATCAAACACCCACAAGTCGCAAACGGTCTGCTAAACATAACGGCCACCTGGGTATTGAGCGATCGGAAGATGTAACGTTTTGGAAATCGTTTTGCGAATTTTCCGTTTTTAGGGTAAAATAGTCGGTGTTTTCCGTTTTAACCCATTTGTGATCAAACTTCTTTATAGACTTATCGGCACCTAGTTAAGCTTGAATAAAGCTAGTGCGCGGACTTTGGGGGTCAATGGGAAGTTTTGGTTCACATAGAATTTTTCCCTAATTAAAATATTATTTTAATGCATTATTTGTGGACTTTATTAGTGGTAATTACTTTTTGGTTTGGGTTAATTACTACTAATGTGGTTTTATGCTAAGTTAATCCCTAAAATTATGTTCAAACCTTCTCACCTAAATATCTAGAAATTTGTGGATATTAATTGAATATTAAAGAAAAGAAAATGGTGACAAAACGCTATTTTGTTTTATATTGCAATTATTGTTTTTTTATCTTCTAGATTTTTCTACAAAGCTCCACAAAACCCTTGCTCCTTCCTCCTTGGCCAAAACTTCTTTGCTTGCTGCCCTTGTGCTTTCTCATCTCATTTCTTCACTTCAATGCTTCAAAAAAATCATCAAAAATCCTAATAAAATCATACAAACTCAAATATAATCATTCCCCTTCATTCTTTAACCCAAATCAAGCTTTGTTCTTCATTCAAGTGAGGATTTTGGAATCTAATCATTTGATTTTCAAGTTTCAAGTTGTGTTCCTTTGACGGTATAAATCCAAACCCTAATCTCTTTTGTGGTGTTAATACTTTAATTAGCTTATTTAGATGTTTAAATTAAGCTATTAATTTCATATTTAGATTTTCTAGTAAGGATTTTGTTAATTAAATTAGGGTTTTGATTAGTGAAATGGTTAGTTGATAATTTTAGACAAATGAAAACTAAACCAAGTTGCTAATTTGTTAAATGATATTTTCTTAATTGGTTAATTAAGCTAATTAGCAAACTAAACTTTTATAAATCCTAATTAGTGAGATTTAAAATTTTAGTAAAGGTTTAAATGGTTTAACGTTGCTATTTTGTGATGTTTGTAAATTCTACTTTGGTAAAAAGTTGTAGTTTGGAGCTAAAATGATATATATTGCTTACTAGGTTTCGGTAAATTTTAGGCGTGGGTTTCTTTTGACGTTGCGACATTAATTATATTGATTCCACGCTATATCTTGTGTTGTGAATGCGCGATCGGTACGATCAGGGTCTAGGCTTGGTAGTTTTGTCGCTTTGCGTTCCTAGCTAGGGTCGTGCCGATGTCGTTCGTTTCTTTGTGTAGCTTTTGCTCTTGAGTTGGTTTCATAGTGTCGCTACGCGCGTTAGCCACTTGACGAACACTTGAGAGTATGTTTGTAATTGGTGCGTCGGTCAAACGTAGTTAGTACGTGTTATTGATCGATTGCTAATATATACTTGTTATAATGTTATATGCTTTCAGGATCGCAGGCGGGGACTTCGGACGCTGCGAAAAAGGGAAAACAGGTGCTTGGCTTTACTTAGCCAGGAGCATTGGTGAGTAGATTTAACATCTACAGGGGAATCGCCCGCATGGCGTTATGCTTCTGGGATAGAGATGGCATGATATTTTCGCATATTCTATTCCATATATAGAGTTGCGCATACACCTTATTGCTTAGTAATTTGTTGTGCTTGGACTTGTACCCGTAGGACATTGCACTATTATTGACGGCTCATGTTGCACGAGCACTGATTGTATGCCACACACACCGTCAATAATTTCCATGACATGCACAACACGCATGCCTATATGATATTGTTTGGTTAGGGATATTGAGACATTGATTCATATTTCTTTATGCATATTACATATAACATACCTGTATACCAACATGCTTACACATATGCCTTGACATGCTTACATGCTAGTTACCATTAGTGATAGGTATATTTCACATGTAATAACATAGCTACTTTTATACCTTGCATACATACTTCACTTATACCTGGAGGGTATTACATCATTATTGATTGGTAGATACACATATCTTGCTATGCCAACATGGTTACGCATACCTGGCTATAGCTACATGTTCACCTTTATTTGATGTTATATGGACTTGGAGGAAATTAGGAACCCCATGATATATATATTAACTTGTTGCAGTTAAATAGCTGTTTTTCCTTTACATGCTCATATTACTGTTTCATGTTGCATATATTACATTCATGGACTTCATATGATGTTCTCTGATATTTTTACTCATAAGTATATATAACAGTGGAATGGGACACTGTTATATATGCCTATATACAAATATTAGTGGAATGGGATGCTAATATATGTGTATTGATTTATACATTTATACTCATTCATTACTTGATATTTTCTGTATTTGAGGACCGTGGTGTTTTCATGAAATTATGCAAGTATTCTTATTCTTTACTTGATATTTATATGCATCCACTCAGAGATTTGTTTTAATACCGATACAGGATTGAGAGTGTCGATGTTGGGCACTTAAGATTCGAAGGATATATAATACCGATATGGGATCGAGAGTGTCGATGTTGGGCACTTAAGATTCGAAGGACGTATAATACCGATACGGGATCGAGAGTGTCGGTGTTTGGCACTTAAGATTCGAAGGACATATAAATCTGTTTTGGATCTTAAGTGTCGATATTGGGCACTTAGGATTCGCTGTTTTGGATCATGAGTGTCGATGTTGGGCTTTTAGGATTCGCTGTTTTACATCATAAGTGTCGGTGTTTGGCACTTAGGATTCTCTGAGACTTACAGGATATATGAGAGTTACTTGATATTGGACACTTAGGATATACGAGATTTACTTGATATTGGATACAGGATATATGAGATTGACTTGATATTGTACATTCAGGATATACCAGATTTACTTGATATTGTACATTCAGGATTTATGAGACTTACATGATATAAGAGCCAATTTGGGGGCTGATTTGAGGAAATTGGGATTTGGATTGTCTTGATGGACTTTGGGTCCTACCACGATGTCAGGATTCCGTGGGAATGACATGTTTTACCACATACTCCGCATTTATTGCTTATGCACTGCTTCATGTATTAGTTGTACCTGATAGAGTACTTTCCATGACTGTTGCATTTGCATACTTTTATTTTATATGCATTGCTTCATGTATTAGTTGTACCTGATATAGTACCTTACATGATTGTTGCATACAGATTGTCATATTATTGCTTCATGTATTAGTTATACCTGCTAGTGTACTTTTCATGACTATTGCATACATATGACATTTTATTGCTATTAGCTTGCTTATGTTAGATTCGCACTGTACGTGCATACTTGCTGTTACCTGCATATGTTATTTTACTATTCACGAGTTGGCAACTCACCGCCGTTGTTCCACAGTGTTTTGCAGGTTGTTCCCCAGAGTAGTTGAGACAGGCTATTCATCTATCTTATCATCTTTTGCTGCGGATACCGCTTCGGCTCATAGTGTGCAGTTTTGCTTAGGTGGGTTTTGCGGTAGTCCAATGTTTCTTATTATATATTCCTTGTACCCATGTACTCTCCATCTACTCTTATCTTGTATGATTTAGAGACTTGATGTGAGGACGATATTGTATTATTTTGTGACTTGGAGGTCTTTTATGCAGTTTTACTTATATCGTCTTTTATTTCTTTGCTACGGCGACGTATATCTGTTGTGGTGGTTGTTTTCCGCCGTTGGGCGTGGATTTGCTCCCGTTGGGGATGCTTTACTTATATTTATGTTGTACCCATTTTTGGGGTTGGTTTTTACAAAGGAGGTGCTGCCGAAATTTTTAAGAAAGAGAAGTTGGACTTTAAAGAATTTGGTTTGATATTTCAAAATTTTTTAAAATGCTATTATCACTTACTACTTTTGATGGTTTAGATTGCTGAGTTTTCGGCTTACTTAAATTGCATTACGCTTGTAGACGTTGCGTAGTTTAAGGGTCGTCACGTGCCAATTTTCGGGTCGGGACAAAATTGGTATCAGAGCGCTAGGTTTTACCTTTCGGAGTGTAGGATGAGCTTGGTGTGATAAGGTAGGTAGCTTAAGCAGAGTAACGTAGTGTGTGTATGTCCGCGGCATACTCACGATCACAGTAGTCCGCCTAAAGTGACTTAAGTACTAATTGCTTGAATTCTTTCCTTGATGATACATATCCTTGAGATTTGATTTCCGTATTCATATCGAATCCTTTTTTCCATTTATAGCCTTTGCCGTCGATAACTATGAGGACTCAGAGTGATGCAACGAGAGTCGAGGTCAGAGTCGACTCGTGTGGGATGAGGACTGACCAGGATAGCACGCTCGTTGCACAGGAGTAGTTGGATCCGCCTTCGATAGATCGTATCGCTAGGCTTGAGGATGAGATGCAGGACTTGCACTAGAGGATGAGGTCTTTGGTTGAGAACAGTTGAGCACGGCGACAGGAGGTTGCCACCCCTATTACCCAGTTATTCCTTGCGATCAGCACTCAGCTTTGTGTTACTTACACAGCACCAGTGGACGCGGCCCTATTTGACGAGGAGCGTCTTTCCGAGACTTTGGGAGTTCGAGGACAGAGGAGGGCTCGTACAAGTGTATCGGCCCCGAGACAGAGGTTCAGTCACCGTGACAGGTTTCGTGCACGTCGCGGGAGTAGCAGAGGCTTCGGACGAGAGTTGTGTTCGCTAGATCTGCCTTTTGTTGTGTTAACTTCTGTCAGCGATTCCTTTGTTGCGCGACACGTATATCGGTCGTGTGCTAGTCGGATAGGAGATAGAGATTCGTCTGTCGCTTTGATCCTTCTAGAGATGTTGGATTTGACGTTCTCCTGGGCACGGACTGGTTAGCTACGTGCTAAGCGTCTGTGGACTGCCGTGAGGAAACAGTCAGGATTTGTTTCCCGGCGAGTCAGTTCTTGTTGTGCAGGGGGACAGTGGTGCCGCCCATTACAGCTTGAATTCAGCCTTTTTCGCTAGTCGGCTTTTGAGGAGAGGATGTTGAGGATTCTTGGCTTTCATTAGTGATACCTGAGCCACAGTGGGTTCGTTGGACCGGGTTCCTATCGTGCGGGAGTTTCCAACTTTGTTCCAGACGATCCAGCGGAGCTTAGGAAGCTTAAGGATCTGCTGCAGAGTTGCTAGATAGGGGGACCTGTACGTCCAAGTGTTTCATTTGGGGAGCTCCTATTCTGTTCGTCAAGGAGGAAGACGGTAGTTTGGGGTTGTGTATTGATTGATCGTTAATTGAACCGGCTTACGGTGCGAATATGTATCATTTACCTCGCATTGACGATTTCTTGATTAGCTCCAGAGTGCGAGACATTTTTCTAAGTTGTTAGGGATCAGGTCATCATTGTTGCGGGTTCGGAGTGATGACATTCCGAAGACTACTTTTGTGCATGCTACGGGCAGTATGTGATTTGGTGGTGTCGTTGGACTCACTAATGCCCTAGCAGCATTCATGGATGTGATGAAACAGATTTCTTCAGGCCGTTCCTCGACCAGTTTATTGTTTTGACATTGATGACATTCTTGTCTATTCCAATGTGTCGTGAGGAATGTGAGCAGCACTTAAGGATTTGTTTTGCAGATACTGGGAGAGCACCAGCTGTTTGCTAAATTCTCAGAGTGTTCCTTCAGACTTGATTGTGTTGACTCCTAGGTCTTATAGTTATGGAAGACGGTTTTCGTATGGTCCTGAGGAATATCGAGGCCGTACAACTTTGGCCCAGATTTGTGTACGGGACGAAGGTCCGTAGATATTTGGGCTTAGCAGGTTTTTACCGCCGTTTCGTGCAGTATTGCTAGTGTTTCGCTGCACCGTTGACTGGACTGACCGGAAAGGAGGTTCTTTTTCTTTGGACTGTGTCATGCGTGCGAAGTTTTCGGCAGTTGAAGACTCGGTTGACAACTGCACCAGTTCTCTCTTTGCTTTCTAGTTTGAGCGACTTTGTAGTTTTACTGTGATGTTTCATGAATGGGGCTCGATTTTGCACTGATGTGGCATTTTAGAGTTATCGCTCATGCTTCCTGACAGTTGGAGGAGGTATGAGCAGGATATCCTACTCATGATTTGGAGATGGCCGCGGTGGTCGTGTGTTGAAAATTTGGGACACTACTTGTTTAGAGAGTCGTGTCAGATCTTCACGGACCACCAGAGCTTAATGTACATCTTCCTGCAGTGGGTTTTGAGTGTTGAGACAGTCTTCTACAGATTTACAGTTCTTCTGCGATCATTGAGTACAGCTTAATGTTTGCCTTTACTGAGGGGACAACTTGCTCATGTTCGTGCCCGACCACTTTTCCTTAATCGCTTTCGCGAGGCACAGCCCGCCGATACTCGTTCGTCAGAGATTCTTGAGCATACTCAGCTGGGTAAAGATTCAAAGTCCTTGATTTGTGACCAGGGTGTGCTACGTTTAGGGACGCATTTGTGTGTACCTACTACTGATGAGTAGAGACGCGAAATCCTAGAGCAGGCAAATCAGTCAGCTTTCTGTGTTCATTTAAGTCCACCAATATGTGACGTGACTTGTGAGATAGTTACGGGTGGGCAGGGATGACGAGTGAAGTTTCGGATTTCGTTTCAAAGTGTCTATCTTGTTGTGAGCTAAGGTTGAGCACTTGAGACCGGCTGGTGAGTTGCAACCTTTAACCGTTCCAGAGTGGGAATGGGAGCAGATCTCTATGAATATTCGTTATGGCGTCTACCCAGGTTTAGTCAAGGTGTGACTCTATTAGGGTGTTTGTTGTCCGGTTAAGCTCAGTTTGCTCAGTTGTTCTTTGTTAAGTTGTGTGTTTGTACGGAGTTCCTTCATGCGTTGTATCCAATAGAGGCACCCTGTTCGCTTGCCATCTTGGGCAGAAGTTTCAGGAAGCCTTGGGTACTGGCTGAGCTTTAGCTCCGCTTCTCCATCCGCAGGATGAGGGTTTATGAGAGCGGGCTATACAAACTCTGGAGGATATGATTGTGCATACGTACTAATTGTTGTTGGCAGTTGGGATCATCACTTGCCATTGTTAGGGTTCTCCTTCGATAGCTGTTATCAGGAGGCACTCCAATTGGCAACCTTTAGGTTTAGTTGTTAGGTCGTGTCGATCACCATTCTGTTTTTCTGACTCTGCGTAAGTTGGATTTTTGGACCCCAGCTAGTCTAAAGACTTCGGAGATGATCCAATTGGTTCAGGTCAGAATGAAAGCAGCCCAGTGCAGATAGGAGTCTTATGCCGATCGTGGTGGTCGCAGACTTGAGTTCGCAGTGGGAGATCGTGTATTCCTACGGATTTTCCGATGAATGAAGTGTTGAGTTTTGGGAAGTTTATCCCAGATTGTTGGTCTTTTAAGATCCTCGAGCGAGTTAGTTCCGTTGCCTATAATTTGGCACATCCGCCCAGATTTTTTGATTATTCACGCCGTATTCCTTATGTCGATACTTCGCAATTACCTTCATGACCTTTCCCACATGATTTAACATCAAACATTTAGCTTGGACGCGATTTTTTCGTTCATCAGCAGCCGATAGTGTTAGTGGATCGGCAGGTGGAGAAACTTCGGTCAAGAGTCTTGCCAACTGTGGAGGGTTTTCTTGGCATAGCCGTATAGTGAGGTGATTACTTGGGAGGCTGCGAGCAAGATTTAGGAGTTTTTGTACCATCTCTTTGAAGGTATGCTTAGTGAGAATTTTAAATTCGGGGACCGAATTTTTTTAAGGGGGGAAGATTGTAACGTTTTGGAAATCGTTTTGCGAATTTTCCGTTTTTAGGGTAAAATAGTCGGTGTTTTCCGTTTTAACCCGATTGTGATCAAACTTCTGTATAGACTTGTCGGCACCTAGTTTAGCTAGATTAAAGCTAGTGCGCGGACTTTGGGGGTCAATAGGAAGTTTTGGTTCACATAGAATTTTTCCCTAATTAAAATATTATTTTAATGCATTATTTGTGCACTTTATTAGTGGTAATTACTTTTTGGTTTGTGTTAATTACTATTAATGTGGTTTTATGCTAAATTAATCACTAGAATTATGTTTAAACGTTTTCACCTAAATATCTAGATATTTGTGGAGATTAATTGAATTTTAAAGAAAAGGAAATGGTGACAAAATGCTATTTTGTTTTATATTGCAATTATTGTTTTTTTTCTTCTAGATTTTTCTGCAAAGCTCCACAAAACCCTAGCTCTTTCCTCCTTGGCCTAAACTTCTTTGCTTGCTGCCCTTGTGCTTTCTCATCTCATTTCTTCACTTCAATACTTCAAAAAAATCATCAAAAATCCAAATAAAATTATACAAACTCAAATATAATCATTCCCCTTCATTCCTTAACCCAAATCAAACTTTTCTCTTCATTCAAGTGAGGCTTTTGGAACCTAATCATTTGATTTTCAAGTTTCAAGTTGTGTTTCTTAGAAGGTATAAATCCAAACCCTAATCTCTTTCGTGGTGTTTATACTTTAATTAGCTTATTTAGATGTATAAATTATGCTTTTAATTTCATATTTAGATTTTCTAGTAAGGGTTTTATTAATTAAATTAGGGTTTTGATTAGTGAAATGGTTAGTTGATAATTTTAGATAAATGAAAACTAAACCAAATTGCTAATTTGTTAAATGATATTTTCCTAATTGGTTAATTAAGCTAATTAGCAAACTAAACTTTTACAAATCCTAATTAGTGAGATTTAAAATTTTAGTAAATGTTTAAATGGTTTAACCTTGCTATTTAGTGATGTTTGAAAATTCTAGTTTGGTAAAAAGTTGTAGTTTGGTTCTAAAATGATATATCTTGCTTACTAGGTTTCGGTAAATTTTAGGCGTGGGTTTCTTTTGACGTTGTGACGTTAATTATACTGATTCCATGCTACATCTTGTGTTGTGAATGCGCGATCAGTACGATCGGGGTATAGGCTTGGTAGTTGTGTCGCTTTGTGTTCCTAGCTAGGGTCGTGCCGATGTCGTTCGTGTCTTTGTGTAGCTTTTGCTCTTCAGTTGGTTTCGTAGTGTCGCTACGCGCGTTAGCCACTTGACGAACACTTGAGAGTGTGATTGGAGTTGATGCGTCGGTCAAACGTAGTTGGTACGTGTTATTGATCGATTGCTAATATATACTTGTTATATTGTTATATGCTTTCAGGATCGCAGGCAAGGACTTCGGACGCTGCGAAGAAGGGAAAACAGGTGGTTGGCTTTACTTAACCAAGAGCGTTGGTGAGTAGATTTAACATCTACAGGGGAATCGCCCGCATGGCGTTATGCGTCTGGGATAGAGATGACATGATATTGTCGCATATTCTATTCCATATATAGAGTTGCGCATACACCTTATTGCTTAGTTATTTGTTGTGATTGGAATTGTACCCGTAGGACACTACACTGTTATTGACGACTCATGTTGCACGAGCACTGATTGTATGCCACACACACCGTCAATAATTGCCATGACATGCACAACACGCATACCTATATGATATTGTTTGGTTGGAGACATTGAAACATTGATTCATATTTTATTATGCATATGACATATAGCATACCTATATACCTACATGCTTACACATATGCCTTGTCATGCTTACATGCTAGTTACTATTAGTAATAGGTATATTTCACACGTAATGACATAGCTACTTGTATACCTTGCATACATACTTCACTTATACTTGGAGGGTATTACATCATTATTGATAGGTAGATACACATATCTTGCTATGCCAACATGGTTACGCATACCCGGATATAGCTACACTTTCACCTTTATTTGATGATATATGGACTTGGAGGAAATTAGGAACCCCATGATATATATATATTAACTTGTTGCAATTAAATAGCTGTTTTTCCTTTACATGCTCATATTACTATTTCATATTGCATATATTACATTCATGGATTTCATATGATGTTCTCTGATATTTTTACTCCTAAGTATATATAACAGTGGAATGGGACGCTGTTATATATGCCTATATACATATATTAGTGGAATGGGACGCTAATATATGTGTATTGATTAATGCATTTATACTTACTCATTACTTGATGTTTTCTGGATTTGAGGACCATGGAGGTTTCATGAAATTATGCAAGTATTCTTATTCTTTACTTGATATTTGTATGCATCCACTCAGAGATTGTTTTAATACCGATACGTGATCGAGAGTGTCGATGTTGGGAACTTAAGATTCGAAGGACGTATAATACCGATACGGGATCGAGAGTGTCGATGTTGGGCACTTAAGATTTGAAGGACGTATAATACCGATACGGGATCGAGAGTGTCGGTGTTTGGCACTTAAGATTCGAAGGACGTATAAATCTATTTTGGATCATAAGTGTCGATGTTGGGCACTTAGGATTCGCTGTTTTGGATCATGAGTGTCGATGTTGGGCACTTAGGATTCACTGTTTTGGATCATGAGTGCCGGTGTTTGGCACTTAGGATTCACCGAGACTTACAGGATATATGCGAGTTACTTGATATTGGACACTTAGGATATACGAGATTTACTTAATATTGGATATAGGATATATGAGATTGACTTGATATTGTGCATTCAGGATATATGAGATTGACTTGATATTGTATATTCAGGATATATGAGATTTACTTGATATTTTACATTCTGGATTTATGAGACTTACATGATATGAGAGCCAATTTGGGGGCTGATTTGAGGAAATTGGGATTTCGATTGTCTTGATGGACTTTGGGTCCTACCACGATGTTCGGATTCCGTGGGAATGACACGTTTTACCCCATACTCCACATTTATAGTTTATGCACTACTTCATGTATTAGTTGTACCTGATAGAATACCTTCCATGACTGTTGCATTTATATACTTTTATTTTATATGCATTGCTTCATGTATTAGCTGTACCTGATATAGTACCTTACATGATTTTTGCATACAGATTGTCATATTATTGCTTCATGTATTAGTTATACCTGCTAGTGTACTTTTCATGACTATTGCATACATATGACATTTTATTGCTATTAGCTTGCCTATGTTAGATTCGCGCTGTACGTGCATACTTGCGATTACCTGCATATGTTATTTACTATTCGTGTGTTGGCAACTCACCCCCGTTGTGCCACAATGTTTTGCAGGTTGTTCCTCAGAGTAGTCGAGGCAGGCTATTCATCTATCTTATCATGTTTTGCTGCGGATACCGCTTCGGCTCATAGTATACAGTTTTGCTTAGATGGGTTCAGCGGTTATCCAATGTTGCTTCTTGTATATTAGTTGTATCCATGTACTCTCCATTTACTATTATCTTGTATGACTTAAAGACTTGATGTGAGGACGATAATGTATTATTTTGTTAGTCGGAGGTCTTTAATGCAGTTTTACTTATATCGTCTTTTATTTCTTCGCTACGGCGTCGTATATCTGTTGTGGTGGTTTTTTTCTGCAGTTGGGCGTGGATTTGCTCCCGTTGGGGATGTTTTACTTATATTTATGTTGTACCAATTTTTTGGGTTGGTATTTACAAAGGAGGTGCTGCCGAAATTTTTAAGAAAGTAAAGTTGGACTTTAAAGAATTTGGTTTGAGATTTCAAAAGTTTTGAAAATGCTATTATCACTTGCTACTTTTGATGGTTTAGATTGCTGGGTTTTCGGCTTTTTTAAATTGCGTTACGCCTGTAGACGTTGTGTAGTTTATGGGCCGTCACGTGCCAATTTTGGGGTCGTGACAGAAGATCAACAAGAAAGCCAACTCATACTCCTGTGAATCCAATCAGTAACACTACCGTACAGTCCGGTCATGTAAAGTTTTAAAAATAAATAAATAATTAATTAAATAAATAAAATCTTTTAGGTGAATTTTCTGATAATCGGTAAAATAAACCGTATTTTCCATAAAACTTAACTATAATTATTTTTCGATATAGACTTAAATATACCTATTTTAACTATGTAATTGCCAGTAATTGGTATTTATTTAGCCACTTATAAATTTCTAGTTTACTAAAATATTTTCCGTAATTAATTATTTTAAATATTACTATACGCTTTTAATTTGTGATAATTACAATTTGGAATGGGTTAATCTTTCATTTGTGAACCATGAAAATTATATAAAAAGTTATAATATGTTCAGTTATTCTCATAATGTCTCCATTGTTCTAGAGAACACTAGGGGAAGAGTGAATGGAAAATAAAATAAATTGGAAAAGTTTGATCTATGATGCAATAATGAGTTTTGAAGGGGTTTTCTTGATATGGAGATTTCTTTCATACCCACACACACATCCCTCACCTCATTGGCCGAACCAATTAGTGGCAGCCCCCCCTCTCTCTTCACCAATTTCTCATCTCATTCTCACTTCTAAAATTACTAGAAAAGGATAATTAAATAAAATATGACATAAGCTAAAAGATGTAATTATTGGTGAGTTTTCTACACACATCTACACACTTTACTCTATCTCTCTTTCTCCCTAGCTCACTGGCCGAGCCCTTCAAGCCCCAAACCTCCTCATTTCCCCACTTCATTTCAACTCAAAAACTCTCCAAAAATCCATCAAAAATCATTGCAAACAATCACTAATTCCTAATTTAACCCATACCCATTATTCCTTGGCTAATACTAGCTTGAATTCTCGGAGCAAGGCAGCAATTTAGAGGCTATGTTGCAAGCTTTATTTAAGTTTTGTTGAGGTAAATCCTAACCCTAGTGTTTAATTGTTGGTTAAATACTTTGAAACAACTTAATTAGGTATTTTAAATGGTTTAAATTGCAAGTTTTAAAAATTCAAGATTAGGGTTTGAATCCAAGTTAGGATTTTGATCAATAAGTTAAGTTAACTAAGTGTGGGTTATCATCTTAAGGCATGCTAATGGTAATTTAGTTGTTAAATTTACTAACTTTTACATTTAAATTGTTCTAATTAAGCTATTTTGTAAACTAGGTTTTTAAATTTAATATAATTTGGTGAGATAAAATTTCAGTAATGTTTTGTGTGACTTAATTAAGATATTTAGTGAGCATTGTGGCCACTAGAGTTGTTAAGACATCAAGATTTGAACTAAAATGGAAAAAAGGATGCTTACTAGGTTTTGGAAATAAATCGATTCTAATTAAGTTTGAGATTTTGATGAGTTATAACTTAATCCCTAAGATATTTAATGTGTTATGAATGCGAAATTGGTACGAGTGGGTATTAGGATGGGTGGTTTTCACGTTTTACGACCCTAGTTATGGTTTGTAGCGTGGTCGCGAGCACATTTGTGCGCCATGTGCGTGCGCGTTTATTAGCGCGCGTTGTTCGATTTGTGTCGTTTTTTCCGCGACTATTCATATATTTATTCTATTAATTGCTTGTGTGCGATTTTAGGATCGGGTGCAGAGGCGTCGGACGCTGCGCGGAAAAGACAGGGCGGAGATCGGATCAGATTAGCCGAGGCGTCCCGTTGAGTAGTCGTACACATCTATAGAGGAATCGTATGGATGGCGTGAGGCTCCAGATAGTTTAGTATTATATGTAGTACTTGCATTATATGCATAGTTTCCTAGTTATGTATCTCATTGCTTTGCACCATCTTATATATGTGTATGTGTGTGTGTGTGTGTGACATCATCATAGGACACTTGCACCATTACCATTGGTTCATGCCGCACGTGCACTATTCTTGTGAACACACTGTTAGTGTATATGCCCTAGAGGCCATTACTGTATCATACTAGCTTGTATATTACTTAATGAAAGCTTGGGATATTCACAGTTGTATAGACAATCTTGCTCAAAATGGTAGTATGCTACTTGGTTTGTTTCTACTTCAATATGTACATGTGTTTCTTTTAGCATATCGCTTATACATATTAGTAGAGCCCTTAAGATTTTTGCTTGATTACCAGCGTTGTGATGGCAGTCATACTTGTGGGGGCTGGGTAATCTATAAGCACATCCTTATACAGGTCCCTAGTCATAGGACTATCGAGACAGGGCATCGATACTCCGAAGTAGACTAGCGCATACGCTTCTCATCCCAGCACGGGAGGTGGTCTGTCCCACAGCCATCAGTACGTCGTACTGGAGATAGTATGCGGGTGCTCGTTAGGTTACGAGTACACTGGACAGGACTCGTCGGGAACTGATGGATGGTATTATACCTATCGTCAGTTATCAGTTCCCAGGTAACATGAGTACAGCTTAGTCCGCCGACTTGACACTTTCACTTCGCCTCGAGTGTGTTCCCACTGTACTTAGATTACTACCCTACCACGGCTCAAAGGAGTCGTGCAAACAGGTAGTAGTTGGGTGCAGTCCAGAAGCACTTAGAGGCAGTAACGGTTAGACAGGATTCGTCTCTCCCGGTATTGGGGGTTGACATCGCGCTGTGTCTAGGAGAGCCATTACACGAGTAGTCCCTGGCCAGGGCAAGCGAGATATACTGGTAGGTTTCCAGTGTTATCTCAGGGTGTTTTGGGCTACACTCCGACACGACTTGTACCGCTATTAGGGGACTGACGTTCACCGCCCCCTAAGCCCGCCATGCGATGTATCAGACGAACAGACCGGACTGTACGGAGATTGTCACATACAGGCTCAGTAGGAGTTCGGATGGGTTTACCTCATCGGCCTTCTTATCGACATCTACCTGGGTACCGTTATGTACAGCTAGTGCCGCTTGCGGTCTGTGGTTAAACCCACTGCCAGCTTAGTGTCGAGTCTTTAGAGTCCCACATAGAGAGTTTCCCTGCACTGAGCGAAACGTGTAGAGGCCGTATGGTTTTACGGCAGGGTTGCGATCACTTGCGTACACTTGTGTGCGTATGTTGTTCAGGCAGGCAATACTAGTGGGCTTTGGTTTAAGCCGGATCCTAGTATTGCACGGATGGATTTGTTTTGTCTTCTGTGCATTCGCATTCTACGGAATGCGGATGCGGGTGTGTATGCACAGATTTGCGGAGTGGAGAAGGAGGAGGTGCCTCATTAGGGTTTTGACAGTTGGTTCGGTCAAAACCATTATGAGCCGGGGACATTATTTACTAATCTATTTATTGATAATTATGTTATGGCTAATTACATTGACCATTTGACCATCTTGACTTTGTTGACCGTTTGACCAAAGTTGACTAGGATCTTCTTGAAAGGTCTAAAGTATTCTTTGGTTTTCTTTTTCCTTTTTGTTATGAAAATGGTCATGTCATTAGTGCCATCAACTTTATCAAGATAGGATTAGTAATGATGAAAAAGAGTATTATTGCAACCATGGTTGTGTTTTCTCTTGGTTAAGCTTTTCATTTTGTTGATTCTCATTCTCTCTCATAGAAAAGAAAATGAGAAACATTTCCATGGTTGCTCCTCCTTCTTCCTCCTCTTGATTCTTCCTTTGATCTCATGTGTTGAGAGAAAAAGGATTCCACTTGACAAACACATCCATACATCTCCTCTACACATCCTAGGGCTTCTTGACTAGCAATCTCTTTGCCCTAGTTGCCTCGACTCGAGGTGGAGCTCGGTGTACATCTCTCGGGTGGATCGTTTTCAACTCAAGAAGGCCGCGGAGGTGCCCAAGGTCCGGATCGACACTTGGAGCTTGGATGGACGAGTGGGACAGCGGAATGAAGACCCGAAGGACCGGTTTCGTGAGGTATACTTTCTACAGCATAGTAGTTGTAGCCTCTTGTAGTTTACTTGTTTCTAGTTGAAGGGTTTGTTTAGCACCCTATGAAGAGTTTTGAAGCATCACATGTCCAAAAGTTATGATTTTTAAGGTGCTAAACTAACACGCATATGGATCGATCCTAGAAAATTAAGGTTACTAAACTATAAGCTAACAAAAGTTAGGGTTTAGAGACTACAACCTTTGAAGCTCCCTTTTTGCTTGACTCCTTAGACTCTAAGGTGTTGGAAGAAGGTCCGCTTGTACTCCTCCCACGTCCACGACGATCCACCCGGAGTTTCCCGTCCACGCTTGCAACTTTGAAAAACAAAGAGAACACTCTAATCAAGTTGGCTAAACTTGATTAGAATGATGTTGTGGCTATGGATCTCACTTCAAAATCCTATTTTTATGAGTATTTTACTCTTTTATAAGAACTAGAGAGCAAAGCATGGAGGTTGATGAAGATGGTGGAAGAAGAGAATGAATTATCATTTGAAAGAGAAAAGAAAAATAACTATATATATTTTTCTTTCTCACAACCAACCATGGTTAGATTTAAAGTTATCATTTGATTTAAGTTAAAAGCATAATAAGAAAATAAACCATGGGTTAAAAGTTAGGTGAGCATGGTAGAGTTTAGAAGAGTGTAGAAACTCTTAAATGATTTGACCCATTTTTCATTTCCTTTTCCTTTAATTTAAATCCAATAATAATCTAAAAATAACCATGGTGTAATTCTTATACATCCACCATTCTCATTGTATAAACAACCATTATAAAAATTGATGTATGTATGCATGTGTGCTTGCACATCAATATGTGCATGAACAAGAATGAATGCATACATGCATGCATACATCCAAAATAAGCAAGATAGGATTTGTAGTGAGAAACTAATGATGAATCAACACTTGATTCACTAATCCGGTCATATCACATACGACCCGACCATTAGCAAGCCGCCCAATTAATATACGGTATCCTATACACGCATTTTAATCGGGTCCAAGCGCATATCGCATATGCGCACCACAACTTTTCGCCTGGACTAGGTAACTCCTATGTGGGACTCTAAGACTCGTCAATACGCCGGCAGTGGGTGATGATCATATCAAGCACCCCCAAGCCGCAAGCGGTCAGCTAAACGTAACGGCCACCCGGGTATTGAGCGATTAGAAGAAAACAAGCGAACCTGTTACAACTCCCGTCGAGCCATCCGGCAACACTACCGTACAGTCCGGTCTCTTCGTCAGATATGCTGCATATCGAGCCTAGGGATGGTCACGTCGACCCCAATAACTCAATAAGTCGTGCCGGTGAATGGTCTATAACAGATCGAGAAACTACTGATAACACTTATCAGCAAATCTCAGCAGCCCTGGCCAGGGACTTGCTGTTATAACCAGTCGGGCACAGTACAGCATCAACTCCCAATATCGGGAGAGACGAAACCCCTCCTATCACTCATTGCCTTCGTGTGTCTCGGGACTGTACCCAACGGCCACCTGCTTGCACGACTCAGTAGAGCCGTGGTAGGGTGGTAATCAAAGTACAGTGGGAGAACACACAAGGCTCTATGACGATCTCGGGTCTACAGACTAACCTGTACCAGTGTCACCTGAGAACTGCTATCCGACGATAGATATAATTCCATATAGGAGTTCTCGGCGAGTCCGTCCAGTGTACCCAGTCACCACTGAGCACCCGTATATGATCTTGATGTCAAACATCGATGAATGTGGGAACATCCATCGCCCATCACATGGGTCTAGTATCATATACGCTAGTCTACTCTGGTATATCGATGCCCCGTCTCGATACACCTCCGACTAGGGACATTTCAGGATATGCTTATAGACTACAGATGTCCCACTAGTATGATCTCCATCATAATCAGAGTAGTCAAGCCGATATCCTTAGGGCTTTATCAGCATGTATGAATGAATAAAAGCATGATCAAATCAACGTGTCAGATAAAGAAGAGCCAGATAGCATACTATCATGTCGAGCAAGAATGCAAACCGAATATATATATACGTGTATAGATACATCCACTATCACATAATGGCCTCTAGGGCATACATATATCCAACAATCTCCCACTTGCACTAAGGCCAGTTATTGGCGTATCTCATACCCAACATCTCAAAAAGTCGCTCATGCTGTGGCTGAGGGAGGGCCTTGGTGAGTGGATCCGCGGCGTTGTTCTTTGTGTCTACTCTCTTAATCTCGATCTCGCGGCGATCTACAATGTCCCGGATCAAATGAAATCGCCTCAGGATGTGTCTGGACCGCTGATGGGATCTGGGCTCCTTGGCTAACGCCATAGCCCCCTTATTATCACAATACAAGGGTATTGGATCAATAATGGTTGGAACTACTCCTAGCTCCGAGACGAACTTCTTCATCCAGACGGCTTCCTTGGCGGCATCATTTGCAGCAATGTACTCAGCCTCCATCGTAGAGTCTGCAACGGTATCCTGTTTGGAACTCTTCCAACTTACCGCCCCTCCATTGAGGGTAAATACAAACCCTGAGATAGATTTGCTGTCATCCTTATCGCTCTGGAAGCTCGAATCGGTAAAGGCCTCCATTTGGAGATCTTTATTACCATACACCAAGAACAATTCTTTAGTCCTTCGCTAGTACTTAAGAATGTTCTTCACAGCTGTCCAGTGGTTCTCCCCTGGGTTGGATTGATACCTGCTTACAACACTAAGTGCATAAGCTACATCTGGGCGTGTACATAACATCGCATACATTATAGATCCTACTGCCGAAGCATAAGGTATAATGCTCATGCGAGCTCTCTCTTCATCGGTCTTTGGACAAGAATCCTTGGAGAGAGTGACTCCATGGCAAGCGGGTAAGGCACCCCGCTTGGAGTCTTCCATACTAAACCTCTTTAGGATGGTGTTGATGTACCTGGTTTGGGACAATCCCAATAACTTTTTGGATCTATCCCTATAGATCCTTATACCCAGGATGTATGTGGCATCACCTAGGTCCTTCATGGAGAACCTTAGTGATAAGAATGATTTGACCGACTGCAGCATAGGAATATCATTTCCTATCAGAAGAATGTCATCCATGTACAATACGAGGAATGTGACAGCTCTTCCTACAGCCTTCTTATAAACACAAGGTTCATCTGGATTTTTGATGAAATCAAACTCTTTGATGACATCATCGAAACAGATGTTCTAACTCCGAGATGCCTGCTTTAACCCATATATGGATTTAAGCAATCTACATGCTTTCCCGCTGCTCCCACTGTCAATGAAGCCCTCTGGCTGATCCATATAAACGCATTCTTCTAAATCTCCATTTAAAAATGCTGTTTTAACGTCCATCTGCCAGATTTCATAGTCGTAGTGAGCAGCAATAGCAAGTAGGATCCGAATGGATTTAAGCATGGCTACGGGCGAAAAAGTTTCGTCATAGTCCAAACCTGGTCTTTGATGAAAACCTTTTGCCACAAGTCTTTCCTTATAGGTCTCTACCTGCCCATCCACACCAATCTTTCTTTTAAAGATCCATTTGCACCCTACAGGTTTTACCCCAGGGGGTACAACGTCCAAAGTCCATACTTTGTTGGTGTACATAGACTCCATTTCGGATCTCATGGCATCCAGCCACTTCACAGAGTCACCACTCGTGATAGCTTGCTGAAAACTGGTAGGATCATCATCATCCATGATGCAATCTTCTCTGTCACCATCAATGAGGAAACCGTAGTACCTCTCCGGTGGGCGAGAAGTCCTACCAGACCTACGGAGTGGCCGAGGTTCTTCAGTTTCTGTTGCAACAGCCGGTTCAACCAAATCGTCATTTGTAGTTTGTGTCTCCAGAACCTCTTCTAGATCTACTACCTTGCCATCATCTTTATCTGTGAAAAACTCTTTTTCCAGGAATGTGGCATACTGAGAAACAAACACCTTTTGTTCCTCTTTGTGGTAGAACAGATATCCATAAGAATTCTTTGGATATCCCACAAAGTTACACATGACTGACCGTGTCTCGAGTTTGTCCGGATTCTGCTTTTTAACATAGGCCGGGCAACCCCAAATCTTAATTCTTTTAAGAGATGGTCTCTTCCCATTCCATATCTCATATGGCGTGGTAGACACGGCTTTGGTTGGAACCCTGTTTAGCAGAAACGCTGCAGTCTCCAATGCATGTCCCCAAAACGAGACTGGTAACTCAGCGTCACTCATCATGGACCGGACCATATCTAATAGGGTCCTATTCCGTCGTTCTGACACACCGTTGTGCTGTGGTGTGTAAGGAGGGGTGAGCTGAGAGAGAATCCCATTCTCTTTTAGGAAGTTTGCAAATTCTGTACTGAGATTCTCACCACCTCGATCTGATCGAAGCATCTTAATACTCAAGCCGGTTTGTTTTTCTACTTCTTGTTTATATTCAATGAATTTCTCGAAAGCGTCGGACTTGTGCTTTAATAAAAATACATGACCGAATCTTGAGAAATCGTCAGTGAATGTAATCAAGTATGAAAAACCGCCTCTAGCCTGTGTAGACATAGGCCCACATACATCACTATGTATGAGGCCCAGGAACTGAGTAGCTCTTTCTCCGTGTCCGGTAAACGGAGTTTTGGTCATTTTACCCTTGATACAAGACTGGCAAGTTGCATAAGATTTATATTCAAAAGAGTTTAAATATCCATCTTTGTGTAGTTTGTTTAGTCTTGTTTCGTTAATATGACCAAGTCTACAGTGCCAAAGAAAAGCTTCATTTAATTCTGAATTTTTTCTTTTATTAGTGTGTTGTATACTGAAAACTGTGTGTTGATTTAGGACATATATTCCGTTATTAAGCGTACCATACCCAACCAACATTTGATTTAGGTGAATGTTCATAACATTGTTCTGCAACACAAAATTATATCCTTCATTGTCCAACAAAGAAACGGATATTATATTACATAGCATACTTGGTACAAAAAAACATGGATTCAAAATCAAAATACATCCAGATGGCAACCCCAAGTGATACTCTCCCACTGCGACTGTATGTACATTGGAACCATTTCCAACGCGGAGAGTATGGTCACCTGTCTTCAAAACCATGCTATTTCTCAGCCCCTGCATAGAATTGCAAATGTGAGAACCTGAACCGGTATCCAATACCCAGGAAGCAGAGTTTATAGAAAAACAGTTTTCAGTCACAAACGCACCTGAAGCAGAAGCATCACCATGCTTCTTCTTGAGACTTAGGTACTCCGTGCAATTGCGCTTCCAATGTCCTGTCTTGTGACAATGAAAACACTCGCCTTTCCCTGGGTCTCCAGCCGTGGACTTTCCCTTTCCCTTCACCTTTTTGACTCCGCCCTTAGGATTAGTGGGT
Source organism: Agapanthus africanus (assembly GCA_030015575.1). Classification (NCBI taxonomy): domain Eukaryota; kingdom Viridiplantae; phylum Streptophyta; class Magnoliopsida; order Asparagales; family Amaryllidaceae; genus Agapanthus; species Agapanthus africanus. Next base: position 289,736,875 of record CM057349.1, read on the forward strand.
TTCTTCTTTTTCTTTCCCTTGGCCTTAGCTTTTGGGCGAGAAGAAGAAGACTATCCAATGGTCATAACGGGAGTCTTTGCTGACTTCATAGTGCTTTCTGCACTCCTTAACATATTAAGGAGTTCAGGGAGGTCCTTCTCCATGCCATGCATGTTGAAGTTCACTATGAACTGAGCAAAGGTGAAGGGGAGGGACTGCAGAATAATATCTATATATTGTTCATTGTCCATTGTCCATCCAAGGTCCTCAAGCTCTTCTATAAGAGCTATCATCTTCAACACATGGTCTCCTACTGGTGTGCCAGGGGCCATTCGCATCTGAAACAGTTTCTTTGATGCTTCGTATCGTAATACGCGGGATTGCTCCCCATACAACTCCTTTGTATGGAGCAGTATCCCGTGAATGTCCATGTCCTCGTGCTGCTTTTGATGTGTGTTATCCATCGATGCAAGCGCGAGGCATGTGGCCGTGGCACAGTCAGCGTCCCATGTCTTGCAGACTTCAATGTCCGCAACTGAGGATTTTGGACCTGGGACGGGCGGGGCTGAAGCCGTGAGGACATATGATACTTTATCATAAGTCAAGGCGATCTTCAGATTCCTTAGCCAGTCTTTATAGTTGGTCCCATTCAGTTTGTTTTTATCTAGTAGAAGCTTAAGTCCAGTCATTGGTATCTGCCATTAAGAGAGAGAAAAGAATACACTCAGCGAAAGCTCTTGCATAGATTAGATTGGTTTATTATCTTGTCTAATCGATGTTTCCCACTGCTTTTTATCAAGTTTTCTTTCAAACCTTAAAAAGAAAAACTAGCCAGGATTAATTACAGTCTACAACTTCGCTAACCGTTCAGCCAGGCCAGTGTCGGTACTTTGAGGGAGGTTCCCCGTGCTTTCGCACGGACCTAATTAGAGTAAACCTCGTTTTCCCAGAGGCGGAGCCCCGTTAACACCTTTCTAGACACCTAATGAGTTAGCTAATTGTAAACTGTAAAACTCTCCTAGGAGCAACTATTGCCCACAGTGGGATCGGGATCCAACCATCACATGGAAGGTATGCAATCTCATTGCAAATTTCAACACTTGAAATTCCCGATGTAATTTTTACCCCTAGTACTTATGACCTTAACTATGGTCAACAAATCATAAGTACCAGTCAAGTTCTACCCGTCATTTCTTGATCAATTAGACCCACCCATATGACCCTTAACTATGGTCAACAAAGTCGCATGAATGTCCTAATTAATCTGCATCATATGCATTGTAGGAAGACATCACTTAGCTACCGTACACTACGCCTTATCTAAAGTCAACAAACGTAGCACGAATACTAAGTACTCTACTTCCTAAAATGACGGAGGGTTGCGAATGATTTTTAAGAAAATCTTTAACGCTTTGAACTTGATATCGTTGTAGAATCAAACAGTTTTCAAAAGGAGTGGCTTAAGCTCCGCAGTTTTGAAATGTAGCTTTTTCATAAAAAGCCGAGTAGTTTTTAAAACCGATTCTACAACATCTTTTAGGTTTATTTTCTTTACATTAATCATATTAATGTAATCCCATCATTTAAGTCCTTAAGCCAATCACAGAAAAGAAACGAAAATAACACGTACACTTATACCATCCGCATTCGCCGCAATGTTCCGTTATGCACCGTTAGGTTACTTAACTAACGGCATACCGGGACGGGACTAGTGCGGGTGTAAAACATAAGTAACATCTACTATATATCATATATATAATAAGTCATTTGTCTCAGAAATCACAGAACACAGGCAGCAGAAACATAGATATAACGTGGGATATCCTAGGACGTCCGTATTTAGTATTTAGCCAGAATAGAAAATACGGATTCCACAGTCGCGATGAATAGCCAAGCCCACACCCTGGACCCCTACGAGAGCGGAAAGTGACCCTACCAATCCTGGAGTTTAGGAGACCCGGTCTCGACTCCTCGAGATGGCCTCCCACTGAACCCCAGAACCCGGTCACCTGTGCTCCCCTCCTTGGGTCCATCCTAATGCGGAAAAGTAAATAATATACAACACTAGTGACACAACCGCAACCTGGAAGTTCCCCAAATAAAAGAATATTACATTACATTTGAATTTACATGAATGAAAATACAAAACTCTCATCTCACAAAAACCCCCCGGCTATTCGATCGCGACAATCCTACACATCATACCTCAGCAACACATAATATCACATATCATCAACGTAAGTAAGTATGCGTATCCCGATTGTCGTTGATGTATAGCAACGAAACCGGCGATATCTAACATACTACACTTACGGTCACAGAAAAGAAAGTGTAAAACTACAATATTTGGAATCCAGATTCTCTTTAGACATCATAAATGCGAAATATCACATATTTCGTATTTCATGCCTACACTATATGAATTCCACATATTGTATCACATTCCAGACAAACAGACAGTATTAAAGTTTTCGAATGAACAATCAAGCACCCAAGATTCACTAAAGCTCAACACTTGAGCAGGGTTCAAAAAAATCTGCAGTGTGACACAGTAGCGGCGGTCCAGCCGTAGAAGGGTCAAGCCAACGCCTCACATGTGGCACGCCGTACTGCCCCAAACCCTAGGGTTCGAAGGGCAGTTCGAGACGGTCACATAATCGAGTTAAAGTTTGTTGTCTTCTAGAGGGACCACCGCAAAAAGACTTGCACGTATCTCCAAACTATTTAAACCCCGTGAATATTGAGTAAATGATATTCGTTCAAACACTTCAATACTTTTTAGCTTACCCGGAAAAGAAAACGAAATGAAAATTCCGATCGAAACCACGAGTCCAAAAACATCTCCAGAATTTTTCAACAGCAGATTCAGATTAAACATACTCAAAATATACTATAGCAGGTAAAGAAAAACACTGTGCAAAAACTGGTCAAAGATCCCCTTATATGGCCGCGGATCCGCGGCCTAAGCTTACTTATGCCGCGCTTCCGCGGCCAAATGTACTGTTCATGGGCACGAATTCTCCAGATTTCTTATTTTTACCTGCTCTATTTTTTGAGAATTTTTAATTCTGAAAAATATCAGTTTTTAAAAAATTTCCAGAGAGCATCCCATAAATCCGTATTTTGGTTCGATCGGACTTTTTACTTCGCAAAAAGGTCGCCTAACGTTCTAGGTCGGCTCTGATACCAATGAAGGGTTTGTTTAGCACCTTATGAAGAGTTTTGTAGCATCACATGTCCAAAAGTTATGATTTTTAAGGTGCTAAACTAACACGCATATGGATCGATCCTAGAAAATTAAGGTTACTAAACTATAAGCTAACAAAAGTTAGGGTTTAGAGACTACAACCTTTGAAGCTCCCTTTTTGCTTGACTCCTTAGACTCTAAGGTGTTGGAAGAAGGTCCGCTTGTACTCCTCCCACATCCACGACGATCCACCCAGAGTTTCCCGTCCAAGCTTGCAACTTTGAAAAACAAAGAGAACACTCTAATCAAGTTGGCTAAACTTGATTAGAATGATGTTGTGGCTATGGATCTCACTTCAAAATCCTATTTTTATGAGTATTTTACTCTTTTATAAGAACTAGAGAGCAAAGCATGGAGGTTGATGAAGATGGTGGAAGAAGAGAATGAATTATCATTTGAAAGAGAAAAGAAAAATAACTATATATATTTTTCTTTCTCACAACCAACCATGGTTAGATTTAAAGTTATCATTTGATTTAAGTTAAAAGCATAATAAGAAAATAAACCATGGGTTAAAAGTTAGGTGAGCATGGTAGAGTTTAGAAGAGTGTAGAAACTCTTAAATGATTTGACCCATTTTTCATTTCCTTTTGCTTTAATTTAAATCCAATAATAATCTAAAAATAACCATGGTGTAATTCTTATACATCCACCATTCTCATTGTATAAACAACCATGATAAAAATTGATGTATGTATGCATGTGTGCTTGCACATCAATATGTGCATGAACAAGAATGAATGCATACATGCATGCATACATCCAAAATAAGCAAGATAGGATTTGTAGTGAGAAACTAATAATGAATCAACACTTGATTCACTAATCCGGTTATATCACATATGACCCGACCATTAGCAAGCCGCCCAATTAATATACGGTATCCTATACACGCATTTTAATCGGGTCCAAGCGCATATCGCATATGCGCACCACAACTTTTCGCCTGGACTTGGTAACTCCTATGTGGGACTCTAAGACTCGTCAATACGCCGGCAGTGGGTGATGATCATATCAAGCACCCCCAAGCCGCAAGCGGTCAGCTAAACGTAACGGTCACCCGGGTATTGAGCGATTAGAAGAAAACAAGCGAACCTGTTACAACTCCCGTCGAGCCATCCGGCAACACTACCGTACAGTCCGGTCTCTTCGTCAGATATGCTGCATATCGAGCCTAGGGATGGTCACGTCGACTCCAATAACTCAATAAGTCGTGCCGGTGAATGGTCTATAACAGATCGAGAAACTACTGATAACACTTATCAGCAAATCTCAGCAGCCCTGGCCAGGGACTTGCTGTTATAACCAGTCGGGCACAGTACAGCATCAACTCCCAATATCCGGAGAGACGAAACCCCTCCTATCGCTCATTGCCTTCGTGTGTCTCGGGACTGTACCCAACGGCCACCTGCTTGCACGACTCAGTAGAGCCGTGGTAGGGTGGTAATCAAAGTACAGTGGGAGAACACACAAGGCTCTATGACGATCTCGGGTCTACAGACTAACCTGTACCAGTGTCACCTGAGAACTGCTATCCGACGATAGATATAATTCCATATAGGAGTTCTCGGCGAGTCCGTCCAGTGTACCCAGTCACCACTGAGCACCCGTATATGATCTTGATGTCAAACATCGATGAATGTGGGAACATCCATCGCCCATCACATGGGTCTAGTATCATATACGCTAGTCTACTCTGGTATATCGATGCCCCGTCTCGATACACCTCCGACTAGGGACATTTCAGGATATGCTTATAGACTACAGATGTCCCACTAGTATGATCTCCATCATAATCAGAGTAGTCAAGCCGATATCCTTAGGGCTTTATCAACATGTATGAATAAATAAAAGCATGATCAAATCAACATGTCAGATAAAGAAGAACCAGATAGCATACTATCATGTCGAGCAAGAATGCAAACCGAATATATATATACATGTATAGATACATCCACTATCACATAATGGCCTCTAGGGCATACATATATCCAACACTAGTTTAGCAAAGATCCGTGCTTTAAGTCCATGTTTCCTTGCGCCAAATCATTGTTTTTCGTCGTTTCCGCCTCCCCGTAAGAACCGGGATGAGCAACGTGGACTTACAGTGGTATCAGAGCCAAGCTAAACATAAACTAGTAAGTTAGCAAAGTGTTTAGAACATCGATCGGAAAAAAAGTCGCAAAACACGTCCGCAAAACCTCAAGTTTCTGTCGATTTTCATACTGCTCAAAAAGTGATTTAAAATATATGAAAAATCGTATCAGGGTTTTCTAAAAACACTGCAGAAAAACGAACCAGTGATTCAATCAAACGACCGCGGTTCCGCGGCAATGACATGCTCATTGCCGCGGTTCCGCCGCCGTTTTGACTCGGCACTGGATCGGATTTTGTGCAGTGTTTTAGTTTGGCTGTTTTGGGATTTTTAATACATGTTTTTTCTACCCAGATTTTCCAGGGAGAAAATTGACTTTTGGGGAGGTTAAAAACCGTATTTTGATCGATATTCCGTACACTTTGGCTAATGGATATTATCTATGATGTGATATATGTATTGAACGTCTACTAATCGCTATAAGTCGATTAGTGGGGGTTATACATATCTGTGATCTGTAATATTGATGGTTTGTGGATATGAACTCGGTGGATTGTCGCGGATGAATAGCCGGGGTGGATGTGAGATGAGAGTTTCTTTTTTCTTTCATTCATTGTAAAATTTGTAAATTGATGTAATATTATTTGTATGGCCGCACAACCGGGTCGGGCTTATAGCCGTCATTGTATAATTCTTTTTACTGTTTTTGCTCCTAGGATAGACCCATGGAGGGGGTGCACAAACTACCGGGTATCCCGAAGTGCCGAGTGGCCTACTCACGGTGTTGAGGGAGGTTGCTTTGCTTCGGGTACTTGGCGGGTAGTTTGCCGCACCCGTAGGGGTCTTGGGTGGGGTATTGGCTATTCATCGTGACCGTGTAATCCGATTTTTGTTGCAGGCTCGAACGAATCGCGGATTCCTAGTATATCCAAAGTGTTCATCTGTGATCTGTAATGGCTATCATTGCTAAATATCTATATATGATATCTATTTAGGCGTTGCTTATATTTTTCAGCCGCGCTAGCCCAGCCCCCGCTCTGTCGTTAGTTAAGTAACCTAACGGGTGATGACGGGGCCCCGTGGCGAATGCGAATGGCATAAGCGTACGTCATATTTTGGTTGTTTTCTGCAATGGTAGGCTTAAATGATGGGACGCATTAAAAGAACTAATGCAAGAAAAATAAACCAAGTAAAAGTCGTTGGAACACTTTGAAAACCACTCGGTTCTTTTCAAAAACCAGCATTTTAAACGCAGAGCTTGAACCACTCCTTTGAAAAGCTATCTCGTTCCATCGATTATATCAAGTTCACTACGTTCACGGTTTCGCCAAAACCATTCGTAGCCCTCCATCGTTTCGTATGGATAGTCAATAGTATTCAAGCTGTGTTTGTTGGCCAAAGTCAAGGCACAGTGTTTGGTAGCTATTGGGTATTCATATGTAGCATAGATAGATGCGTTGGTTTGAGACAGTCGTACTGCCTTGTTGGCCAAAGTCAAGGGTATGTGCGGGTGGGTTCAAATCAACCTGGATAATGACGGATAGAACTTGACATGTGACTTATGATTTGTTGGCCAAAGTCAAGGTCAAAAGAGCATGGGGAAAAAATCCACATCGGGAGTTTCAAAAGTACTGAAACTTGCTAGCGCTGCATACCATTTGGAGTGTGATGATTCTAGTAGGATTCCTTCAGTTTTGTCACGCGATGATATTTGGATCCCGATCCTACTGTGAGTATATGCTACTCCTCGGAAACTTTCTCACTTAACTATCAATGCTATAAACCTAGTAGGAGTCTAGAAAGGTGTTAACGGGGCTACGCCCACAGGGAAAATAGGTTACTTAATTAAGGAAGTTCACGAAAGCGTTGGAAAACCTCCCTCGAAGTACCGACACTGGCCTGACTGAACGGTTAAGCAAGTATTGTACGGTGAGATTGATCCCGGCTAATTCTTCCTTTATGGTTTGAGGAGGGATTCGAGAGACAGTGGGAGCCATCCTGTTTAGATAAATTAAAAACCAATCTAAACTTGCAAGAGCATCATGCTGAGTGTTTTCTTCTCTCTCTCTTAATTGCAGCGACCCAGTGACCGCACCTAGGTTACATCTAAATAATAAAATGACTGAATCTGACTGTTATAACTGGCAAAGGTCTGTCCAGATGTCCATTGCCCATGACAAGCTGGGACACCTCTTGACTGATCCAACCCCTGCCGTCTCAGGTCCAATTTCCCATGTCACGGATATTCATATCCGCGAAACATCGGAAAAGTAATATGCGAAAGCCAAGTGCCTCGTGTTAGCCTCAGTTGATGGTGCATACCAGAGGCAACATGAAAAGATGGACTTAGTTTCTATCTTCCTCCATAACAAAGATTTATATGGAGAGCAATCTCGTATCGCAAGATATGAGACCTTGAACGAATTGCTTCCAGCAAGGTTGGCTATCGGGTCATCTGTTGGGGGCAACGTCATTACAGAGACCAGCTCTTTCGAGCTCACGGACCTGAAGGAAACCAGGGAAGTAGAAAGAAAGGGAAGGGCAGAAGTTTCGGGAATGGATATACTAAAAGAGGGATGTTCCTATTGTTACGGGAATGAACATGGGCAGAAGGATTGCAGGGCTTGCAAAGCCAGTAGCCAGAATTCGAAGCATGTTGTGGCTTCGGCTCGGGTGTGTTTGTAAAAGAGAACTGTATGTCAGTTAATCCTACTTCCTGGGTATTGGATACCGGATCAGGATCTCATATCTGTAATTCATTACAGGCTCTGAGAAACCGTAGGGTTATCAGGAAATGTGATATGACTCTCAGGGTTGCTAACGAAATGAGCATGTATGCTGAATCCGTAGGGGAATATCATCTTGGACTGACAACTGGGCAGATATAGATTCTGCGTGACTGTGTTTTTATACCAGGTGCGACTTGTAACATCATATCTGTATCCTTAATTTCTAAGGAAGGATATGATTTTACTTTTGTAAGCAATGTAGTAAACATCCACCAAAATCAAGTTCTGATTGGGTCAGGTACATTGAAAAACGGTATATACGTTTTGAATCAAGCTCAGGTCTTCAGTGTACAGAACACACCTAAAAGAAAGTCTCCGGAATTAAATCAGGCTTTCTTATGGCATTGTAGACTGGGTCACATTAATGAGACACGGTTGACTAAGTTACATAAAGAAGGATACTTGGATCCGTTCGAGTACCAGTCTTATGCCACTTGTGAATCTTGTTTCATGGGAAAGATGACAAAGACTCCGTTCACTGGACACGGAGAAAGAGCAAGCGAGCTCTTGGGACTCATACACAATGATGTGTGTGGTCCATTGTCTACACATGCGCGAAGTGGTTATTCATACTTCATTACTTTCACAGATGATTTCTCTAGGTATGGGCATGTCTTCTTGATAAAGCACAAATCCGAGGCCTTTGAGAAATTTCAGGAATACAAGAATGAAGTTGAAAAACAAACAGGCAAAAGTATCAAGACACTGAGATCTGATCGAGATGGTGAATACTTGAGTGCCGAGTTTCTGGGCTTCTTAAAAGAGAATGGAATTCTCTCTCAGCTTACTCCTCCATACACACCACAACACAACGGTGTATCGGAAAGGCGGAATCGAACCCTATTGGATATGGTTCGATCCATGATGAGTAAGGCTGAGTTACCGCGATCCTTCTGGGGTTATGCACTAGAATCAGCTGCATACCTTTTGAACCGAGTTCCAACTAAGACTGTGCCTACTACACCATATCAGATGTGGTGTGGGAAGAAACCCTATCTTAATCACATTAAGACATGGGGATGTCCAGCTTTTGTAAAAAAGCAGCATGCGGACAAGCTCGAGGCACGTTCAGTACAGTGTAAGTTTGTGGGATACCCAAAGAACTCCAAGGGGTATCTTTTCTATTACGCAGAGGAACAAAAGGTTTTTGTTTCTCGTCATGCCCGCTTCTTGGAAACTGAGTTTTTGGAAAATCAGATAAGTGGGAGCGCGATAGAACTGGAATAAATTCCAGAACCACGAGCTATTACTGAAAGCTTAGTAGAACCAGAGGTTCGAAAGAACAGGACATTCCTACGCCACTCCGCAGGAGTAGTAGGCAGTCTCATCCGCCCGAGAGATACTACGGTTTTCTCATTGACGGGGATAGAGAGGATTGCACCATGGATTATGGTGAGCCGACTAGCTTCCAGCAAGCCATTCAGAGCGGTGACTCGGTAAAATGGCTGGATGCAATGCGGACCGAGATGGAGTCTATGTACACCAACAAAGTTTGGACTTTGGACTTTGCTCCAGAAGGGGTAAAACCCGTAGGATGCAAATGGATCTTCAGAAAGAAGATTGGTGTAGATGGGCAGGTTGAAACCTATAAAGCTAGACTTGTTGCAAAGGGTTTTCGTCAAAAACCTGCTTTGGACTATGACGAGACCTTTTCTCCAGTGGCTATGCTGAAATCCATTCGGATCCTTCTTGCCATTGCTGCTTTCCACAATTATGAAATCTGGGAGATGGACGTAAAGACGGCTTTCCTAAATGAAAATTTAGAAGAGTGCGTCTATATGGATCAGCCGGAGGGATTCATTCAGAGTGGGAGCAGCGGTAGAGTGTGCAAGTTGCTAAAGTCCATCTATGGACTTAAGCAGGCATCGCGGAGTTGGAACATCTGCTTTGATGATACTGTCAAGGAATTTGACTTTATCAAAAACCCAGATGAACCATGCATTTAAAGTAAGATTGTAGGGAGAACTATGGTATTCCTCGTCTTGTACGTGGATGACATTCTCCTAATAGGAAATGATATTCCTATATTACAGTCAGTCAAAGGATTCTTGTCGCAGAGGTTCTCCATGAAGGACCTGGGCGATGCCAACTACATTCTGGGGATCCAGATCTATCGTGATAGAACTAAGAGGATGTTGGGACTTTCACAGTCCAGGTACATTGACACCATACTGAAAAGATTCAGTATGGAGGATTCAAAGCGTGGTAATCTACCGGCTTGTCACGGAATCACCCTCTCCAAAGAGATGTCTCCCAAGACTGATTTGGAAAGGGATCACATGTCTATTATACCCTACGCTTCTGCGGTAGGCTCTATAATGTATGCGATGTTATGTACCAGACCAGATGTAGCATACGCATTGAGCGTTGTAAGCCGGTATCAGTCGGACCCAGGGGAGAAACACTGGATAGCGGTAAAGAACATTCTTAAGTACCTGAGAAGGACTAAGGAGATGTTCTTGGTGTATGGCGGAAAAGACCTCCAGATCGAGGCCTTTGCTGACTCCAGCTTCCAGAATGACAAGAATGACTCCAAGTCCATGTCGGGTTATGTCTTTACCCTCAATGGAAGGGCGGTTTGCTGGAAGAGTTCCAAGCAGGAGACCGTTGCTGACTCAACTATGGAAGAAGAGTACATAGCTGCTTGCGATGCCGCAAAGGAAGCTGTCTGGATGAAGAAGTTCCTCACGGAGCTTCCGGTGGTTCCTACCATTGTTGATCCAATACCGCTGTATTGCGACAACAACGGAGCTATAGCTTTAGCGAAGGAACCCAGGTCCCATCAGAAGTCCAGGCATATTTTGAGGCGGTACCACCTGATCAGGAAGATCGTAGATCGCCGGGAGATCGAGGTGAAGAGAGTAAATTCGGAGAATAACACTGCAGATCCACTCACGAAGGCCCTACCCCAGACTCAGTTCGAGCGACTGATCGAGATGATAGGTCTTCGATACGCCAGTACATGGCCTTAGTGCAAGTGGGAGATTGTTAGTGTATATGCCCTAGAGGCCATTACTGTATCATACTAGCTTGTATATTACTTTATGGAAGCTTGGGATATTCACAGTTGTATAGACAATCTTGCTCAAAATGGTAGTATGCTACTTGGTTTGTTTCTACTTCAATATGTGCATGTGTTTCTTTTAGCATATTGCTTATACATATTAGTAGAGCCCTTAGGATCTTTGCTTGATTACCAGCGTTGTGATGGCAGTCATACTTGTGGGGGCTGGGAAATCTATAAGCACATCCTTATACAGGTCCCTAGTCGTAGGACTATCGAGACAGGGCATCGATACTCCGGAGTAGACTAGCGCATACGCTTCTCATCCCAGCACGGGAGGTGGTCTGTCCCACAGCCATCAGTATGTCGTACTGGAGATAGTATGCGGGTGCTCGTTAGGTTACGAGTACACTGGACAGGACTCGTCGGGAACTGATGGATGGTATTATACCTATCGTCAGTTATCAGTTCCTAGGTGACATGAGTACAGCTTAGTCCGCCGACTTGACACTGTCACTTCGCCTCGAGTGTGTTCCTACTGTACTTAGATTACTACCCTACCACGGCTCAAAGGAGTCGTGCAAACAGGTAGTAGTTGGGTGCAGTACCGAAGCACTTGGAGGCAGTGATAGTTAGACAGGATTAGTCTCTCCCGGTATTGGGGGTTGACCTCGCGCAGTGTCTGGGAGAGCCATTACACAAGTAGTCCCTGGCCAGGGCAAGCGAGATATACTGGTAGGTTTCCAGTGTTATCTCAGGGTGTTTTGGGCTATACTCCAACACGACTTGTACCGCTATTAGGGGACTGACGTTCACCGCCCACCTAGGCCCGCCATGCGATGTATCAGACGAACATACCGGACTGTACAGAGATTGTCACATACAGGCCCAGTAGGAGTTCGGATGGGTTTACCTCATTGGCCTTCTTATCGACATCTACCTAGGGACCGTTATGTACAGCTAGTGCCGCTTGCGGTCTGTGGTTAAACCCACTGCCAGCGTAGTGTCGAGTCTTTAGAGTCCCACACAGAGAGTTTCCCTGCACTGAGCGAAACGTGTAGAGGCCGTATGGTTTTACGGCAGAGCTGCGATCACTTGCGTACACTTGTGTGCGTATGTTGTTCGGGCAGGCAATACTAGTGGGCTTTGGTTTAAGCCGGATCCTAGTTTTGCACGGATGGATTTGTTTTGTCTTCTGTGCATTCGCATTCTACGGAATGCGGATGTGGGTGTGTATGCACAGATTTGCGGAGTGGAGAAGGAGGAGGTGCCTCATTAGGGTTTTGACAGTTGGTTCGGTCAAAACCATTATGAGCCGGGGACATTATTTACTAATCCATTTATTGATAATTATGTTATAGCTAATTACATTGACCATTTGACCATCTTGACTTTGTTGACCGTTTGACCAAAGTTGACTAGGATCTTCTTGAATGGTCAAAAGTATTCTTTGGTTTTCTTATTCCTTTTTGTTATGAAAATGGTCATGTCATTAGTGCCATCAACTTTATCAAGATAGGATTAGTAATGATGAAAAAGAGTATTATTGCAACCATGGTTGTGTTTTCTCTTGGTTAAGCTTTTCATTTTGTTGATTCTCATTCTCTCTCATAGAAAAGAAAATGAGAAACATTTCTATGGTTGCTCCTCCTTCTTCCTCCTCTTGATTCTTCCTTTGATCTCATGTGTTGAGAGAAAAAGGATTCCACTTGACAAACACATCCATACATCTCCTCTACACATCCTAGGGCTTCTTGACTAGCAATCTCTTTGCCCTAGTTGCCTCGACTCGAGGTGGAGCTCGGTGTACATCTCTTAGGTGGATCGTCTTCGACTCAAGAAGGCCGCGGAGGTGCCCAAGGTCCGGATTGACACTTGGAGCTTGGATGGACGAGTGGGACAGCGGAATGAAGACCCGAAGGACCGGTTTCATGACGTATACTTTCTATAGCATAGTAGTTGTAGCCTCTTGTAGTTTACTTGTTTCTAGTTTAGTAAAGATCCGTGCTTTAAGTCCATGTTGCCTTGCGCCAAATCATTGTTTTTCGTCGTTTCCGCCTCCCCGTAAGAACCGGGATGAGCAACGTGGACTTACACACACACGCCATTGGTAATTGCTATATCACGAACACTATAGAACTACTTAGAATGGTTATTGGTACATTTGCATCATATATGATCCGTAGACTTATACTTGTTTATTCATTTCTTAAAAATGGATACGTAGGAGTGTTAGTCATATATACATATCTCATTGCATCATGATTCATGAATAGCTTCTAGCCATATTTCGCATGGTATATACTACCGTATCATACATTTCCATCATCATCGGCATGTTTATATATTGTGATTCTTCTCGAGGATCTCAGTATTGATGAGATTTCTGGATTTTGGGGAAAACCGCAGGGATTTAATAAAACTATTATCATTTTAAAAATATAAGTTGCGGTTTTCTCATGATGTATGGGTCGTCCACCATGAGTTTTCCTGATTTCTGCTAGTTTTCGAGACCCGATTCGAGGAGTGGATGAACCGTTACGGGTACATGGTGGGCCCGGTACAGTACCCTACGGCAAGAAGCTCGAGTTGTAGACGAAAAGCCTGGCTGTAACATTTCCAAAAAAAATTATTATTTTTTGGAATTTTTATAAATTAATAATAAGATATTGAATATTTTAATATGGCGGTATAATTAATTACCGATAAATTGGGGAAAAATTAGAAAATTATAGAAATTACTAAAAAGAGGGTACTTTATGTGATTTAAGCAAATTATGAGAGTTTATGATTTATTTGACACTAATTTTGTGCTAATCGCCATTAAAAATCGCTAATCGGACTTTAAGCGTGTTTTATGCACATGTCATTTTTTTAACACTTACATTTTTCCTACATGTTTTGGGTGTATGGTTATTGTTTTGGGTTTACTATTGCAAGGAGAAGAAAAGAAAAGAAAAGAAAAGAAAAGAAATATGATTAAAGAATGCATGGATGGGCATGAGAGAGAGTGAGAGGGTAAAGGGTCAAACCTCGGACCAAACTCCCATTCCCACTTCACTCTTCACCATTTTCTCTCCTCTCCTCACTCACTTGCTGCTGCTTCTGCCTCCTCTCTCCCCTTGCCTCTCTTCCTCCTCAAATCATCATAATAAACCCATTAAAACCCTATCCCACTTTCAAGAATTTTGTGCACAAGCTCACAAGCTACACTTTGGACCAAGAAGCTTGCATTTTGGACACTTGGTGGCAACTCAAGAAAAATATTGAGTTGCCAAATGAGGTAGTCTCTTAACCATTAGCCTAGTATTTCCATTGTTTTTACATCCATGTTAAATTAAAACCGATATTGTGTGGTTTTGGGAAGTTTGAAAACTTGAGTTGAGGATTAGGGTTTTAGTTGAACCCAAAGGTGAAATTAAGGTTAGTAGAGGATACACAACCCCTGTGGTGATTGATTGGAGACCTAAAACAGAGACTAGAACCCATTTTAGCGGACTTAGAAACCCGATATCGGAATAATTTTTGATTCTGTGAGTGTATTATGAAATCTGCTAACACCCGGAGCCTCTGAAATTTTTTTAGCAAACACAGAATGATGTGCAGGAAACCTGGAGTGTACCACCAAAACCCTAGCCCCTGACCATCAACCCTGGCTGCAAATTAATTCATTCTGGCCGCAATTTGCGGCCAGATCAGTGAGGATGTGGTTCGTTTTTGTTCCAGGGCCTTATCTACAGTAAATTTGACCTTTGGCATATGCAAAATTGGCTGATTTGACCTAGGATAAAATCTGGAATCATTTTCTTATGTTGGCGCATTGTTTTATGACTTGTTTTAACATGGATTTTGGTATTTGATAATTCGTTTGTGTCGGGTGGCGTTTGAACGTCAATGACTAGGGTTATTGGTCGTGTTTGCATACGATGCTATAGGTTTTTACCTATGAGCGTAGCGTGTGCCATTTTTGGTTTTCCGATGTGATTTTAATACGCATTTGTGATTAGATTATATGTGTAGGTACCCCACGTGATGTCGAGACGTTGAAGATAAAGATGGCGACATCGGCATCGGCACACAAGAAGCAAGGTGAGTAGATTTATATCTACGGGAAGAAGTCGGGTGGATGGCGTATAGCACCACCGCAGTTCGTAGTACATTTATGATATATACGTAGAAATATATATGTGATTAATGATACATGGATATTCGAGATATGATTACGTGTTCATGGTTCATTTGGTGTTATTAGAAGTGAACTAGCATAGCTCCCTTGTCGCGAAACCTAGAATAGGTTTACACCCACACGCACACACCTGCATTCATTTTATTACCAGTGCGTATATGGGGAGATGTATATATATACACACAAGGGTATGGGACTATGTGTGTGTGTGTGTGTGTGTGTGTCTATATATATACATATACATATACACAGATTATGAGGATAGTACTTGGGATTGGATATGAGTCGATGAGTTTGGGCTTGAGGCCGTGAGATCGGTGATGTGATATGATTCGTATTTGAGATACGACGTGATGTTTTAGCAGGTCCTTTGGGCGTGGTGTTTTCAGACACACGCATGCATATACATATATGGTATCAGTATTGTACTAGACGTAGATCAGTATCCCCGATCATGATATTTGATAAGAGGATACCAGATGAATAATGTGATTGATGTGGCCTTGACCTGTACCCAGAATGCCGTACGGCTGATTTACCGTACGAGCTATATTGATGGCAGATCCGCACTCTTGACTCGAGAATGTCATACTATATTAGGGTATCGTATGGGATAATATTGAGGGAGAATCACCGACTATTATATATATGTATCGACTCAGCTGCCAGGCGGTTTCCTTACCTTTCGATCAGTCTGTCAGCTAGGCCCGGTAGTTTACTCATACATGATAGATTAGACTCAAGTCATACCTATTTCAAAACTAACGAATCGTGAGTATTTTAAAGACTGGCCAAGCGATTCTACGGATATTTTAAAGGACGTATCTTTTCTTAAAAAACACTGTAGCCCTTATTTTCAAAACACCACGATTCGTGTTATTTCAAATGGCAAACCTGTATGACTCATATTTTTATAAATGCGGATTAGTTATCATTGTGTTTATTATTCATCTCCCGCATATTCTTACTGTTTGCAGCACACCGCATGCTTATATTGTGTTTTCATATACCATTATTGAGATCATGCTATTAGGACACCAGCACAATTATCGATGATACGCATGTTCCACATACACTTACTTGCCGGCTCACACACATCATCATCGGTAATTACCATGTCACGAACACTTTAGAGAATATTACTCATTGACATAACTTGTTAACTGATAGTTCGACATGGTATTAGCGTACTCGCCTTTATATGCTAGTTTAGACATTGAAGTTATTACTAGCTACTGCATGCATATTATTATTCACTGTTATGCAGTATTATAGAGTTTTATGCCAATATTCATTGTTTACATGCTATAGATGATTAAATTTCGGATTTTCATGAGATTTCCTGGATTTGGGATAAAACCGCAAGAATATATATAAACTTCTCTCTCTCTCTCTTTAAAATGAAAAGTGCGGTTTTCTCGTGATGTATGAGTCGTCCACCATGATGTTTTCTCGGTTATGAGATGGATTTCGAGACTCGATTCGAGGAGTTGGGTGAACCATCTTCGGGTACATTGAGATATTGAGACATTGAGATATTGAGGTATTGAGATTTGATGGTACAGGCTAGTCCGGATAGCCGGAGCCTAAGATATTGAGATATTGGGATTTATGTTTTGTGTCGATGCTAGACACTGTTTATGTTGATTTCATTGATGATACCTCGTTTTAAATATACAGAAATCTCACTAAGTTATGAAAGCAGTTTCTTCATTTAAATGTATTATGTTTTCATGAATTCATACCTCATTCATATGATATGTTGCTACCTGAGGCACTGACACGAGCACATGGGATTACATTTATGTATATATGTTTACCCTTGCCACCTTTTCTTGCTTCAGACTTATCATTTGAGGTTATATATATGTATATTGATCGTATTGACCTAGGATTGTGTCATACGTACGATTTCTACTCGTAGAAATTTTCTACTCACGAGTTGGCAACTCACCACCGTTGTGTCACAGTTTCTTGCAGGTTTTGCCGTAAAGGTTTCGTTACAGCTTTGCTGGCACACTGCTTCCTTTCCGGGTGATTGCTTTGGTAGGTGGGTTCTTTTGCATCAGGACCACCATCGTATATATGTTATTCAGTTGTATCTAGTAACTCCATCAACCAGACATGTATATTTTATTGACTTAGAGACTAGTGATGTTTATTCTTCGACCTCAGTGTCGCGCGTTGTATTATTATGGATTTCATGATGTTTTGAGTTTTCTTTTGAGTTTTGATTCTCGCCTTTCGGCGTTGTATATTATCTTGCTTGCCTGGTTGTGGCCGTCGTTTGACGAAGAGCTAGCTCCCGCTTGGGGATGCCTTTTATCATTTTGTACCCCGTTCAGGGCCAGTATTTACAAAGGAAATTCTGCCAGAATTTTCAGAACAGACTTGTGATTTTAAAAATACATATTTCGGCTTATGTTGCTAAAACTACTTGATTTAAATTGGTTTTCCTCCACTCTACTGCTTTACTTGGTTTTGATTTCTGGGTTTTGGCTTACTTAGATTACGTACGCCTTGAGACGTTTCGTAAATTAAGTGTCGGTCATGTTCCGTACATTTCGGGTCGTGACAATGTTGGTATAAGAGCGTTAGCTTTTACCTTCGGAGTGTAGTGTGACCTTTGGTTGACGGAGTAGATAGCTTGAGTAGAGTGATGTACCATACATATGTTCCGCGGCATATTTACGATATGCTACTCCGCTTATGAATCCTTAGGATACACATTTCCGTGCACAGTATTATATTCATTCCTATGATCTATCCTCATCATACCAGTTATGGTTTCGTTACCACGGTTGTACGGGCGTGGAGAGCTACGGCTAGAGTTGCGGTCAGCATGAGCTCGCCATGGACGAGGACTGACCAGGGCATAATTCCAGGGACATACGATTTGCATAGATGCGCCGTGTTATTGTATTTTCGCGCCATGAGCGTTGGATGGATCGCTGCTATGAGATTTCTCGGGCGTGCAAAATTGCACCAGAAGATTGAGCTACTGGCAGAGGCCATCCAGAATGTGATGACCATTGATGTATTTCTTATTCATGATGATTGAGGCACTGTTCATCGTGCAGATGAATGGGCTAGTTGTTGCTGCGAACGACAAGATATCGCCCCAGGGGTTGGAGCTATTGCAGTATGAGTTGTACTTAGAGATATGATAGAAGGTCGCTAGTCACCCGAGGATGAATGACTTGGAAATGTGGTTCTTCCGCTTACCCCGATGCGAGGTCATCAGGTAGATTGATTCCAGCTAGAGACGACTTCACGCAGATACGTTGAGAGTCGATAGTGGTGATCGAATGTTAGAAACCCATATTCCAAGTTTAAAGTATTCAGAAGGACATGCAAGCAATTCTATGGACCCTCTAGAAGAATGAAACCCTAACTCGACATAATGACCGTATGAAAGCCTTTGAACCTTAGGGTTTGCGGCAGTTCCGCGGTGCCATTAGTGAGGCTTGGGTTTGCCCTTCTATGGCTGGTCCACCGATGCTGTGGTATGTACTCGATACTATTAAACTGTACCCAAGATGTTGAGCTCTTGGGGAATTATGAGGTTTTGATGAATCAATCGAATGGTTCGACTTCATTCGGATGCTATGTGGTGAGATGCATTTCTTGGGAGACTGCAGATACGAGTATAGCCGTTGGACCACAGTCGATGCAGCCACGAAGAGACGAGTCTGGAGCAGTCGACATTAGATACAAGTGGAGTAAGAGGTTCGTACGAGATCTTGATGAGACGACGTTCCACTCCGCCGACACCAGAGATGTGATACGCATGTAGAGGCGTTGTATATGGATATATCTTCTACAAGGAGTCGCGATGGGTATGCAGCTGTTCCGGAACAAGAAACAGATTTAGTGAAGGGTGATAACTTCCGGAAAGTTCGGCAGAGACGAGATTTGGGAGAGACCTCGACATGACCTTTCTGGATTAAATTACGAGTAAACTTGGACCCAGGAGTAGTCATGTTACGCACACCAGCAGGCCAGAGTTCGGCATCATCGACGAGACATGTTATGAGTGACCATGACAGTTGGCCAGAGATTTTTAGAGGATGTGCTTGAGCGGGACTTTTCCGCCATACTTGATTTCGGTATTTTGGGCGATCTATTCGCATGATTGAGTTTTGATGATTGAGTTTCATGATATTTGTTTTCGTGCACCATACTTGCACCTACTGGGTATTTATAGTTTGTGCACAAATATTGCACTTGATATCGTTTTTGTGCCTTGGCAGCGCATGCTTATGATTTCATGGATTTCACACAGTTCGGTTGATTTATGCATATGGTACGCACCGATTTGATTTTTGCACTCGGTATAGTGCAAATATGCTTGCAGTGCAGTGATATATATTTTATGCACTACAGTTGCACAGGACTTCGATTTGATGTTATTGGAGGTATTGATTTTGACTTCATGCCTAGGGCATGCATATGATTTGACTTATGCTTACGGCATAGTTTTCATGCACTTTTAGTGTTTTGATTAGATTTTGTGCACGCTGATGCACATGATTGTGAGATTTGATACACGGTATACCTGATTTGGAATTGAGATGTGTTGTATACCGTTGAATTTCGATTGTGATGCTCGATATTTGTTTTGTGCACCTTGTGCACCTGATTGGATTTTCGCACATGTTAGGCGCATGATTTGAGATGCGATTTTGGTGCACACCAGATGCGCTAAGTCGGGATTCTTTGTGTATATCAGATGCACCTGATTTTGCTGGTAGGCACACCGTTGCCTTTGACAGGTGTTTCGTGCACACCCGTTGCACTTAGACGTTGTTTCTCTGCACATGTATGACACACATATGGATTTTGATTTCCGTGCGCACCAGACGCACGTAGCATTCATATGCACATTTTGGGGATTGATTTCTTATGGAGCAGTACGTTTTTATGATATTTACTATTGTTTTCTTACTGAGCAGGACTAGTCAAAGGACAGTACCTGGATGTATTTTGCATGCATTGATAGTTATCGAAGGGTTTCCAAAGAAGATCTATAGCCTCAGTATTTACCTATGTGTCTGAGATGACACGAAATGTTTAAAAGAAGGAAACCCTTCTAAATTGTTTTCAAAACGGCGGTACGTGCATGTAAACAAAGGATATATATATAGAGTTATTTTCTTACTAGAGACGTCCGCCACTGTGCAGTGTTATGCGCATCGCACAGCGACTTAACATGGTTTGGCATGCATTTCCTTCAGGTGTTTATATGTATGGTGTTGATGTATATCATATTGGTTTTCGTATTGGATTTTGACATTGATGTCTTCCCCATGACTCCGATGATTGCTGGATACTTGACGGAGTTTTGTTTTTGAGTTATCTGCTCATTGTTCATGCGCATGCATTGCGCTATGATGCGTTTTATGTATTGATGATTTCGGAGCCCCAACGATTTGGAATTTTTACTGAAATGTTTTAGAATTGAGGGGTTTAAATTTAAATTTGGAGACCGAATTTCTTTAACGGGAGTAGATTGTAACATTTCAGAAAAATAAAATAATATTTTTGGGAATCTTTAAAAATTAATAATAAAATATTGAATATTTTAATATAGCGGTATAATTAAAAACCGATAAATTAGGGAAAATTGGAAAGTTATAGAAATTAGTAAAAAGAGGGTGCTTTATCTGATTTAAGAAAATTATGAGAGTTTTTGATTTATTTGACACTGATTTTGTGCCAATCGCGATTAAAAATGGCTAATCGGACTTTAAGCGTGTTTTGTGCACATGTCATTTTTTTAAACACTTGTTACATTTTTCCTACATGTTATGGGTGTATGGTTATTGTTTTGGGTTTACTATTGCAAGGAGAAGAAAAGAAAAGAAATATGATTAAAGAATGGAGGGATGGGCATGAGAGAGAGTGAGAGGGTAAGGAGTCAAACCTAGGACCAAGCTCCCATTCCCACTTCACTCTTCACCATTTTCTATCCTCTCCTCACTCACTTGCTGCTGCTGCCACCTCCTCTCTCCCCTTGCCTTTCTACCTCCTCAAATCATCACAATAAACCCATTAAAACCCCATCCCACTTTCATGAATTTTGTGCACAAGCTCACAAGCTACACTTTGGACCAAGAAGCTTGCATTTTGGACACTTGGGGGCAACTCAAGAAAATTCTTGAGTTGCCAAATGAGGTATTCTCTTAAGCATTAGCCTAGTATTTCCATTGTTTTTACATCCATGTTAAATTAGAACCGATATTGTGTGGTTTTGGGAAGTTTGAAAACTTGAGTTGAGGATTAGGGTTTTAGTTGAACCCAAAGGTGAAATTAAAGCTAGTAGAGGATACACAACCCCTGTGGTGATTGATTGGAGACCTAAACCAGAGACTAGAACCCATTTTAGCAGACTTAGAAACCCGATATCGGAAGAATTTTGGATTCTGTGAGTGTATTATGAAATCTGCTAACACCCGGAGCCTCTGAAATTTTTTTAGCAAACACAGAGTGATGTGCAGGCAACCTGGAGTGTACCACCAAAACCCTAGCCCCTGACCATCAACCCTGGCCGCAAATTAATGCATTTTGGCCGCAATTTGCGGCCAGATCAGTGAGGAAGTGGTTCGTTTTTGTTCCAGGGCCTTATCTCCAGTAAATTTGACCCTTGGCATATGAAAAATTGGCTGATTTGACCTAGGGTAAAATCTGGAATCATTTTCTTGTGTTGGGGCATTGTTTTACGACTTGTTTTAACATGGATTTTGGTATTTGATAATTCATTTCTGTCGGGTGGCGTTTGAACGTTAACGACTAGGGTTACTGGTCGTGTTTGCATGCGTGGTTATATGTTTTTACCTATGAGCGTAGAGTGTGCCGATTTTGGTTTTCCGATGTGATTTTAATACGCGTTTGCGATTGGATTATAAGTTTAGGTACCCCACGTGTTGTCGAGATGTTGAAGATGAAGATGGCGATATCGGCATCGGTACACAAGAAGCAATGTGAGTAGATTTATATCTACGTGGAGAAGCCGGGTGGATGGCGTCTAGCACCCCCGCAGTTTGTAGTACATTAATGATATATACGTGGACATATATATGTGATTCATGATACGTGGATATTCGAGATATGATTACGTGTTCATGGTTGGTTTGGTGTTATTAGAAGTGAACTAGCATAGCTCCCTTGTCGCGAAACCTAGAATAGGTTTACACCCACATGCACACACCTGCCATCATTTTATTACCTGTGCGTATATGGGGATATGTATACACACACACACACACATGGGTATGGGACTATGTATATATATATATATATACGTATACATATACACGGATTATGAGGATAGTACTTAGGATTGGAGATGAGTCGATGAGTTTAGGCTTAAGGCCGTGAGATCAGTAATGTGATATGGTTCGTATTTGAGATACGACGTGATGTTTTAGCAGGTCATTTCGGTGTGGTGTTTTCAGACACACGCATGCATATACATATATGGTATCAGTATTGTACTAGACGTTGATCAGTACCCCCGATCATGATATTTGATAAGAGGATACCAGATGAATAATGTGATTGATGTGACCTTGACTCGTACCCAGATTAGGGATGCCGTACGACGGATTTACCGTACGAGCTATATTGATGATAGATCCTCACTCTTGACTCGAGAATGTCATACTATATTAGGGTATCGTATGGGATACTATTAAGACGGAATCACCGACTATTATGTATATGTATCGACTCAGATGCTAGGAGGTTTCCTTACCTTTCGATCAGCCTGTCAGTTAGGCCCGGTAGATTACTCGTACATGATAGATTAGACTCGAGTCATACCTATTTCAAAACTAACGAATCGTGAGTATTTTAAAGACAGGCCAAGGGATTCTACGGATATTTTAAAGGACGTATCTTTTCTTATAAAACAATGTAGCCCGTATTTTCAAAACACCACGATTCATGTTATTTCAAATGGCAAACCTGTATGACTCATATTTATATAAATGCAGATTAGTTATCATTGTGTTTATTATTCATCTCCCGCATATTCTTACTGTTCGCACCGCACCGCATGCTTATATTGTGTTTTCATATGCCATTATTGACATCATGCTGTCAGAACACTAGCACCATTACCGATGATGCGTATGTTCCACATACACTTACTTGTCGGCTCACACACATCATCATCGGTAATTACCATGTCACGAACATTTTAGAGAATATTACTCATTGACATAACTTGTTAACTGATAGTTCGACTTGGTATTAGTGTACTCGCCTTTATATGCTAGTTTAGACATTGAAGTTCTTACTTGCTACTGCATGCATATTATTATTCACTGTTATGCAGTATTATGGAGTTCTATGCCGATATTCACTGTTTACGTGCTATTGATGATTGGATTTCGGATTTCATGAAATTTCCAGGATTTGGGAGAAAACCGCAAGAATATATATAAACTTCTCTCTCTCTCTCTTTAAAATGAAAAGTGCGGTTTCTCATGATGTATGAGTCGTCCACCATGATGTTTTCTCGGTTATGAGATGGATTTTGAGACCCGATTCGAAGAGTTGGATGAACCGTCTGTGGGTACATAGTAGACCCGGTAAGGTACCCTAGGGCAAGAAGATCGAGGTGTAGACGATGAGCTTGGCATGGGCAAATTGCCTACCGGTGATTTTACCTGCCGTGTCGGATATCCGGAGGATACCGTTCGTTGTCGTGTGATTGATGATAGTGGCCGATCCAGACTGACAAAGCCCTAGATAGTGAGATTTGAGACATTGAGATATTGAGGTCTTGAGATTTGATGGTATAAGCCAATCCGGATAGCCGGAGCCTAAGATATTGAGAAATTGGGATATATGTGTTGTGTCGATGCTAGACACTGTTTATGTTGATTTCATTGATGATACCTCGTTTTAAATATACAGAAATCTCACTAAGTTATGAAAGCAGTTTCTTTATTAACATGTATTCTTTTTTCATGCATTCATACCTCACTCATATGATATGTTGCTACCTGAGGCACTGACACGAGCACATGGGATTACACTTATGTATAGATATTTACCCTTGCCACCTTTTCTTGCTTCAGACTTATCATTTGAGGTTATATATATGTATATTTATCGTATTGACCTAGGATTGTGTCATACATACGATTTTTACTCGTAGATGTTTTCTACTCACGAGTTGGCAAATCACCCACGTTGTGCCACAGTTTCTTGCAGGTTTTGCTGTACAGGTTTTGTTACAGCTTTGCTGGCACACTGCTTCCTTTTCGGGTGATTGCTTTGGTAGGTGGGTTCTTTTGCATCAGGAACACCATTGTATATATGTTATTCAGTTGTATCTAGTAACTCTATCAACCAGACATGTATATTTTATTGACTTAGAGACCACTGATGTTTATTCTTCGGCCATAGAGTCGCGCGTTGTATTATTATGGATTTCTTGCTGTTTTGAGTTTCCCTTTGAGTTTTGATCCTCGCCTTTCGGCGTTGTATATTATCTTGCTTGTGTGGTTGTGGCCGTCGTTTGACGAAGAGCTAGCTCCCGCTTTACTTGGTTTTCATTTCTAGGTTTTGGCTTACTTAGATTACGTACGTCTTGAGACATTTCGTAATTTAAGTGCCGGTCATGTTCCGTACTTTTCGGGTCGTGACACTGGTAGGGGAAGACTACCTACTGGTGATATCTGGCACGGCGGATATCCGGAGGATACCGACCGTAGTCATGAGATTTGATGATATAGGCCGACCCGGACTGACGGAGCCTAAGATATTGAGATATTGTGACATTGAGACGTCGAGACATTGAGATATTGAGATACTGAGATATATATGTTTTGTGTCGATACTTGACACGGATTTCTATGGATTTCATTGATGATACTTCAGTTATTTTATAGGAGTTTTACTAAGATGAGATTACAGATTTTTTTCGTACCAAACATATTCGGATTTCCTGTTGATTATGCATTCATGCTGCATACATGTTAGTGCATTGCATCATAGTAGTGTATGCGTAGGTTGTGACGCATTTGCGTGCATGCTTACGATAGCCTTATTAGATGTTACCTGCTACTCACGAGTTGGCAACTCACCCCCGTTGTGCCACAATATCTTGCAGGTCTGACACGTCAGCACAGTAGCAGCGGGTGTACCTTCCATTCCGTTTCATTTTCTTCGGCTTACAGCTTGCTCATAGGTGGGTTTTGGAGGATTCGCTTTTGCTCCCACCGTGTATTTTTATTTTGTATCTAGTACACTCCATCTACCCTTGTATATTAGACTAGACGGTGAGACTTAAGAATTCTATTTGTGGTTTGGTGTCAAAGCTCACCTGAGCCGACGTGATGCTTTTATGCTTTTATACTTATTTCGCATTATTCTGATTTATTCATTGCATGTGGTTGTGATTCCGCCTTTGGCACAGAGCTATATCCCGCTTGGGGATGCCTTTTTTTTGATTTATATATATTTTCATGTGTTCTACCTGTTTGGGTGCCAGAATTTACAAAGGAGACTTTGCCGAAATTTTAGGTTAATTTCGATGTTTTTTTAATGTTTAATGCGACTTGATTTGTAAAAATCGCTTTCTTTAAACAAGTCTTCCTTCACTCTATTTCATTATTTGGTTTAGAATTCTGGGCTTTGGCTTACTTAGATTACGTTACGCCTTTAGACGTTTCGTAATTTAAGTGCCAGTCACGTTCCATACCTTCGGATCGTGATAAAGTTGGTATCAGAGCGTAGGGTTTTACCTTTCTGAATGTAGGATGACCCTTGGTAGATGGAGTAGGTGACCTAAGCAGAGTAACGTAGAGTGTGTATGTTCCGCGGCATACTTACGATACGGTACTCCACCTTAGTGACCTTAGGATATATATTTGCTTGTATTTCCCTCCTTGATTCCGGAAATCCTTTGATTTGATCGCCATATTCCTATCGATCCTGTTCTTTCTCCAGCCACTATGCTTCCGGAGACTACGAGGGCTAGAAAACTGCTGCCAGAGATGAGTCTAGAGTAGGCTCGTTGAGACGAGGACCGATTAGGGCGGTACGCCTACCCCTCAGGGATAGAGTGGTCCACCTTTTCTAGGACGGATGTCTAGGCTGGAGTCGAGTATTCAGAACGTGTGACAGATGATTGGATTGTTAGTTGAGCCTAGCTGAGCTCCAAGAGCCGATGATGTCCCTCCTATTTCAGGGACTGTGTTTGTACCTGCTGCACAGACAGTTGTTTCTGTTATTACCAAGTTGATTTCCGTATCCTTATAGGAGTTTTGAAGCTGAGGCCTCCAGTTGTTATGGGCATAGATGCGGTGGAGGATCCGTAGACATTCCTCGACTGGATAGCTAGGATTGTCGTTCACAGAGATGTTCTGATAAGGGATGTGTTGAGTTTGCAAGTTTTCGTCTAGAGGTCTTGCTCAGATGTGGTGCGAGTCAGTTACGAGAGGCCGAGCTGGCGAACTACTTCCTATGTTTTGGGATGAGTTCATAGCTATATTTCTTGCTCGTTTTCTTCCAGAGAGCGTTCGAGATGTCCTAGCTCGTAGCTTCAAGATGTTGCGTAAGACTTCAGGGATGATAGTGTCCAAGTACGACATTCAGATTTCTTGGTGGTTCGAGAGGTTCCTTACCTGGTGGACAATGAATAGAAGGAGATAAAGTGGTTTGTATGGGGATTGGACATGTAGTTATTTCTTGCTATCAGCGCCCAGCCTTTTTGACACTTATGCAGCCATGATGGATGCAACTTTACTGCTAGAGGAGCGCATTTCTGAGACTTCAGTCGTTTTTGGATCGAAGCGGATTCCTACCGATATGCCAGCTCAGAGGCGGTTAGATAGACGCAGTTGTGACAGGCTAATCTTTTGGTCGCTCGATATGTTCTACGTTCATGATTCGTTCGCATCGGAGATAAGGATTCTTTTGTTGATTTGATTCTTCCCGATTTGATTTCTTCTCTTCGCGCTACTCCGTTCTTGAGGAAAGGACGTCAGGGATTCGTAGCATATGTTCATGATGTTAGAGCCGCTGATGTCCTATTGGACCAGGTCCCGTTTGCGAGGGAATATCAAGATGTCTTTCCTGACAAGTTGTTTGGTTTGTCGCCAGAGCGTGATGTTGAGTTCTTCTTTGACTTGATTTCCGGCACGGAGCCTTTTCTTTTACTGCCATATCGGATGGACCCGGCAGAGCTAAGAACTGAAGGACCAGTTGTAGGAATTGTGGGATAAAGAGCTTGTTCATCCGAGTGCGTCACCTTGGGGAGCACCTGTCCTGTTCGTCAAGAAGAGAGACGACAGTTGTAATTGTGCATCGATTTTCGTCAGTTGAATTGGGTTACTGTAAGGGACATTTCTCGAAGATTGACTTGCGGTTAGGCTATTACCAGTTGTGGGTCAGAGAGGATGAAATTTTAATGACTGCTTTTTGCACACGATTATGGGCGTTATAAGTCTTGGTGATGTCGTTCGAGCTCACCGATACCCCAGCAGCGTTTATGGATTGATGAACCGCATATTCAAGCCGTTTCTTGATCAGTCTATCATCGTGTTCATTAAGGACATCCTAGTATACTTTTGGAGTCGAGTGGAACTTGGGCAGTAATTGAGGATTTTGGTTGCAGACTTTGAGTGAGCGCCAGCATTTCGCTAAATTATCCATGTGTGTTTTCTGGTTGGATAGTGTGGACTTTTGGGACCCGTAGTTACGAGAGATAGTATATGTATGGAACTAAATGAGATCAAGGACGTGCAGCATTGGCCCAGACGGATATCAGTAACGGAGGATCGCAACATTTTTGGGTTTGACCGGATACTATTGATATTTCGTACAAGATTTTTCGCATTTAGTTGCAATATTGACCAAGTTGACCCGGAAAAGAGTTCATTTTTCTTTGGACTGAAGCATGCGAGTGGAGCTTTCAGCAGTTGAAGACTCATGTGATGTCGGCGCCAGTTTTATAAATGCTTTCAGGATCAGGCAGTTTTGTTGGTTATTGCGATGCTTCTCGGCAATTGAAGAAGCACAAACAGAACTATTCCATGCATGATTTAGAGATATCTGCAGTGATTTTTACACTTAAAATTTGGAGACGAGTCGTGCCAGTTATTCATGGACCACGAGAGTTTAAGGTACATTTTCTTCAGCAGCGAGATCTGAATTTTGAGATAGCACAGTTGAATGGAGCTAGTGAAAGATTATGACTGCGAGATTCATTATCGTCCGGGCAAGACGAATGTTGTGGCAGATGTTTTGAGTCGGAGTCCCGGAGGTAGCTTTTTTTGTTTGAGCATGGTTCAGAGACATTTGACGGCAGATTAGTAGATTCTTCGTGACAGCCGGCCCTGTTTGAGAGTTCCGGCTTCAAATATTTTTTTCAGTGTTCGAGGATCTGTGTTTTAGTGTTTCAGGTGTTGCTTGTTTTTGCTAAGTTTGCATGTGATGTGATCTTACAATATAGGCAATTCGGAGTGTTTCGTATTCGTAATTTTAACATTGTTTTGGGTTTTCGCACGTTCTCTAGGAGAAATTAAAAAGTTCGAATGAATATCAAAAACCCATTTTTCCAAGTTTAAGGTATTCGGAAAATCATGCAAGTAATTCTGTGGACCCTCTAGAAGAATGAAACCCTAACTCGACATAATGACCATGGAACCGCTTTCGAACCTTAGGATTTGCGGCAGATCCACGGTGCCATTAATGAGGCTTGGGTCTGCCCTTCTACGGTTAGTCCATAGGTACTGTGGCTTGTTCTGGGTATTTCTAAACTGTATTCAAGAGTTGAACTCTTAGGGAATTATGGGACTTTGATGAATCGATCGAAAAGTTTAATGTTGTCCGAATATCATGTGTGTAAGTCGACGTTAGACACCCCACAAGATGCGGGGAGGCGAAATAGGTAAAACAATCATTTTGTTTAAACTAACATCGACTAACTTTACGGTTCTTTGCCAAACCCTAACTAACAAGAACGTAGAAGTGTTTAGCTACTATGAAAGATGATTATACCTAATAAATCAAGTCATTCTTGTTCTCGTAGACCACCTCCTCATCGGCCTCCTCGATGTGATAGAAGATCCACCCGAGAGCTACTTCTCCAAGCTTTAACCTCACACTTGAGGTAACTAAGTGGCTATGAGTGCTAATCAAAGCAACCTAGAGGATATAGAAGAGCATTAGGGATCTATTAGTCTTGCTAACCCTTGGATCTCAACACATGAGAGGTTAGGGTTAGGGTTGAAGAGAGAGAGAGCTTGAGGAGAGAGAATGTGAGAATAATTATCAAATGGAAATTAACTCATTTGTGTATATATATGAAGCATAAAATATCTTATACAAAAATATCTTTGCACAAATATCTTCTTGCTTCATTTAATACATAATGAATCATCTAATGAGTCATTAAAACCATTAATGCTTCATTAACTCACTTGATGAATCATCTCCATGAGTCACAAAACCATTTAATGCATATAACACCTAAGCTCTCCACCTCATCAACCTTCTAGAAGCTTCTCGAGTAATTACGAGAATGCCCCTCCCAACCGTGAAAATATGGAAATACAGAGACTGTATAAATCCAATAATCCATTACTAGAATCTGGCTTAAACCAAAACCCGCTAGTAAAAACTGTCCGAATATCGTACGTGCTTAAAAACACGTATGTTTCCGAACCCTGTCGTAAAACCATACGACCTCTATATCGTTTCGCTCGAAGCAGGAAAACTCTCTGTATGGGACTCTAAAGACTCGACTACTACGCTGGCAGTGGGTTTAAGCACAGACCGTAAGCAGCACTAGCTGTACGTAACGGTCCCCAAGTAGATGTCGATAAGAAGGCCGATGAGGAAACCCATCCGAACTCTTACTGTGCCTGATGTGACAATCTCCATACAGTCCGGTCTGTTCGTCTAGGACTATCGCATATCGGGCCTAGGGGGCGGCAAGCGTCAGTCCCCTAAAAGCGGTATATGTCGTTTCGGAGTAAAGCCCATTACACCTTGAGAAGCTACTGGAAATCTTACTAGTAAATCTCGCTTGCCCTGGCTATGGACTTTGCATAATGCCTCTCCAAACACAACGCGATATCAACTCCCAATACCGGGAGAGACGAATCCTATCTAACCGCCACTGCCTCCAAGTGCTTCGGGACTGCACCCAACTGCTACCTGTTTGCACGACTCCTTTGAACCGTGGTAGGGTAGCAATCTAAGAATAGTGGGAACACACCCGAGGCGAACCAGCAGTGTCAAGTCTGCGGACTATGCTGTACTCATGTCACCTGGGAACTGTTAACTGATGACGGGTATAATTGTTAGTTGTATGTATGCCCTAAAGGCCAGTATTGTACAGATGATGTATATTATATTGGATGCTTGGACATATATATAGAGATGACTTTCTTGCTCGACATGATAGTATGCTATCTGGTTGCTCTTTATCTTAACATGTACACTAGTCTCTTTATACTGTCTTATAGTTACATGTTGGTAAAGCCCTTAGGATTTGTACTTGACTACCTAGACTATGATGCAGATCATACTAGTGGGGACATGGTAGTCCATAAGTACATCCTTCAAGGTCCCTAGTCGTGGGTGTATCGAGACGGGGCATCGATATACCAGAGTAGACTAGCGTATACGCTTCTCGACCCATGAGATGGGCGATGGATGATCCCATATCCATTGGTGTTTGACATCAGAGATGGTATACGGGTGCTCAGTGAAGACTGGGTACACTGGACGGACTCGCCGAGAACTCCCAGATGGTATTATACCTCACGTCAGATGGCAGTTCTCAGGTGACACTTGTACAGGTTAGTCTGTAGACCCGAGATCGTCATAGAGTCTTGTGTGATTCCTACTGTGCTTTGATCTCCACCTTACCACGTCCATGAGGGCGTGCAAAACGGTGGTCTTTGGGCACAGTCCCGAGTCACATGGAGGCAATGAGCGATAGGAGGGGTTTCGTCTCTCCCGGTATTGGGGGTTGATGTTGCG
Organism: Agapanthus africanus; assembly: GCA_030015575.1. Classification (NCBI taxonomy): domain Eukaryota; kingdom Viridiplantae; phylum Streptophyta; class Magnoliopsida; order Asparagales; family Amaryllidaceae; genus Agapanthus; species Agapanthus africanus. Next base: position 289,768,186 of record CM057349.1, read on the forward strand.
CTGTGCTCGATTGGCCGTAACAGGGAAGTCCCTGGCCAGGGCTGATCAGAGATTTGCTGGTAAGTGTTACCAGTAGTTTCTCGACCCGTTACGAGCCTCACATCGGCACGACTTATCTAGCTATTGGGGTCTGACGTTTACCACCCCTAGACTTGATATGCGACGTATCAGACGAAGAGACCGGACTGTACGGTAAGTGTTACTGGTCGGATTCGCAGGAGTGTGAGCGGGCTAGCTCGTCGATCTTCTGATCGCTCAATACCCGGGTGGCCGTTACGTTTAGCAGACCGCTTGCGGCTTGTGGGTGCTTGATATGATCATCATCTGCTACCGGCGTATTGACGAGTCTTTAGAGTCCTACACAGAGGTTTCCTGGCTCAAGCGAAACGAAATAGGAGCACATATGAGATATGTGCAGGACCGAGAATAATGCGTGTATGTGATACCGCATTTCATTCTCGCGATATATGTTTCGATTGGTTATATTCGATATGACCTAGTTATCGAATCATTGATTCGATAAATCGATACATTAGATACTAGTCAGTTGTATGCGATATAACCGGATCATTGAATCAAGTGTTGATTTAATGATTTAATGTATAATTATATATTTGATATATTACTTTACATTAACTAGTATTGGTTCACTTTAAACGGATTACTCTCACTTGATGTACATGTTGTATATGTGATATACTTTAGTGCACATCTTTGTATCATGTTTGATGATACTTGATCATTTGGTTAAATGCATAGAATTAAACCATGGTTAATTGGGTCATTAGGGTTTTGCTTTATCATTTATTTATTTGATTATTTATTTAGAAATGAGTTATAATAAGAATGGTGGCTAAGTTTGTTTTATGTTGAAGCTTCTTGAAGCCTTGACTTTATGCAACCATTCTTGTCCTCATGCTTAACCCTAACTCTCCAAATGACCATGGTTTATTCTCTACACTTAACCTTGGTTTAGATATGATAAGTATTGATTTAAATTTATTTTTTATCATAACACTTATCATATATTTTCTTGAGCTCCATCTTCTTCTTCAAGAAAAGCTCAAGGTGCATCAATGGCAACTTGAGCTAAAGTGAGATAAATCCAATTCTAAAGAGAACCCACCTCCTATTTCTTCACCCTCTACCTCTTGCCAAGTTGTTTTGGGTGTTTACTTCACAAGTTTCACAAGTTTGTGAAGTCGGAGTTTGAACTTGCGAAGCCTCGAGGTAGATCGTCTTTGACACAAAGCCGACGACCTATTCCACTTGTTTTCCCGATGAAGCCGATGATCGAGTCGAGGATTCATGATGGACAGCGAGGGCATGACCACGTGGAGCTAAGGAGGCGGAAATCCGGATCTACAAAGGTTGTAGCATCTTAACTTTAGTTAAAGTGTTAACTAGTTTGTAGTTTCGCCTAGAATTCTAGCAACGATCCGTTAACTAGGGTTTCTCGGCACCATAATTTTGTAAAATGGCATGGTTGATGCCTTGTGAGACCGCTATAGTGTGCCTAGGAACCCTACAGTAGTATCAGAGCCTAGCTAGAGCCTTAGGCGAAGTCTAGACGGAATTTGAAGTCCGAACGAACCCGAAACCCCGATACCCAAGAGCTCTCTGGACATTTTCTGAAATCTGGGAATTTTTGATATTAAAAATGCTTAAAAAATTCACCAAAGAATTCTAAGAATTACTGTGTAAAACGTTTCCCATGAACAGTTCCATGAGCCGCGGAAGCGCGGCAGAAGCATGGCTTCTGCCGCCGTTCCGCGGCCATATAGTGACGTCAGCCATGTTTCACTGCACAGTAATACCTGATAAATTCTGGTGAGTTTTCTAGGTATTTTTAAATTGATTTAAGGGTTGAGTGCTCTGGGGTTATATTGTGAATCGACGATTCGATCGGAATATCAAACTTTGTCTAAGTGTTTTTCCAGATAACTGTAGAATATGTTAAAAAGTTTGACCGGATACAAATACCCAACTTTTCCCCTGCCGGAAAAATTCCAAGTGTTGGATTTTTCTGTGGTTAAAAGACGTTCGAAGTAGTGCAAGTAACGCGATGGTCCCTCTAGAAGACAACAAACCTTAACTCGATTATGTGACCGTCTTGAACTGCCCTTTGAACCTTCGGGTTTGGGGCAGTACGGCGTGCCACATGTGAGGCGTTGGCTTGACCCTTCTACGGCTGGACCGTTGGTACTGAGGCATGAAGTGAATGTCTTTGAACCTATTTCATGTGTTGATCGGTGTCGGGAAAACTTGGGTGTTCGAATGTTCGATCGGAAAGTTTGATATATTCTATTTATCCGTAAATGGATACAATAATTGGAATTCACAAATAGTTATGAGATAACTGGTAGAATGTTATAAATCTAGCGGTTTAGTTTCACAAGATATCGAAAAGAGTTTTCGATGATAGGACTAAAATGCGGGATTTATATCTGTTAGGCATGCGATGTCTAAAGTAGTTGCGGATTCCAACTGTTGTAGTTTTACACTTTCTTTTCTGTGACCGTAAGTGTAGTATGTTCATATCGCCGGTTTCGTTGCTATACATCAACGACAATTGGGGTATGCATACTTACTTACGTTGATGACATGTGATGTTATGTGTTGCTGGATATGTTATATTGGATCGTCGTGTTCGAATAGCCGGGGGTTTTTATGTGAGATGAGTGTTTTTCCATTTTCATTCATGTAAAAACTTGTATGTAATATTCTTTTATTTGGGGCACTTCCAGGTAGCGGAAGTTGTCACCTTTTGTATATTATTTACTTTTCCGCATTAGGATAGACCCAAGGAGGGGAGCACAAGTAACCGGGTTCTGGGGTCCAGTAGGAGACCAACTCGAGGAGTCGAGTCCGGGTCTCCTAACCCTAGAATTGGCAGGGTTGCTTGCCGTTCTCGTAGGGGTCTAGGGGTGTGGGATTGCCTATTCATCACGACCGTGGAATCCGTGTTTTATACTGGCTCGTATTGAAAACACGGACGTCCTAGTATATCCAATGTTTCATATGTTTCTTCTGCTGCGATATCTGTGATGTGATCATGAGATGTTCTGTGATGGATATAGTATATAGTATATATGATATATTATATAGACATTACTTATGTTTTGCACCCGCACTAGCCCTGCCCTGCTCTGTCGTTAGTTACCTAACCTAACGGTGCACGAGGGGACATCGAGGCGAATGCGGATGGCATAAGCGTACGTCATATCTATCTGTGATGTTTAGGTATTTAAATGATGGGACTTCATTAATGTGATTAATGAAAGATAAGAAACCTAAGATGTTGTGGAATCGAATTTTAAAATAAAACAGGTAGCTACAGTTCTTGCTTTGCATAGCGGTATATGTGATATGCCCTGCACCTTATTCGATGAGGAAAGGACCGAGATCCCTTCACCGGGAGTGACTCCTTTAGCAATAACTGGCAGATGCTACACACTCGGTTTGCTTTTGACTGCTTTTGAGTTTTTGCTTTGCACAGTGATATATATGATATATCTCGAACTTCATTTGACGAGGAAAGGGCCGACGATCCCTTCACCGGGAGTGACCCCTTTAGCAAAACTTGAAAAGCCTCAAAAACACTCCATTTCAAAACTCCATTTGATTCTACAACGATATCAAGTTCATTACGCTCATGGTTTTTATGAAAAACCTGTCGTAGCCCTCCGTCATTTCAGATAAGTAGTAGTTAGTATTCGTGCTACGTTTGTTGACCTCCGTCAAGGCGTAGTGTGCGGTAGCTAACTAGTATTTATCTGCTTATGCATATGATGCAGATTGGATTAGGGTAGTCGTACGACCTTGTTGACCTCCGTCAAGGGTCGTGCGGGTGGGTTTGATTCAATCAAGAAATGACGGGTTGAACTTGACTTGCACCCTGTGGTTTGTTGACCTCCGTCAAGGTCATAGGATGCTTGGGGCAAAAGATTATCGGGAGTTTCAAGTGTTGAAATTTGCAATGAGATTGCATACCTTCTATGAGATAGTTGGATCCCGATACCCACTGCGAGTAAGAGTTACTCCTGGGAGAGTTTTACACATTACAATTAGCCGATCAAGTAGGTGTCTAGAAAGGTGTTAACGAGGTTACGCCTCTGGGAAAACGAGGTTTACATTAATTAGGTTCGTGCGAAAGCACGGGGGACCTCCCTCAAAGTACCGACACTGGCCTGGCTGAAAGATCGACGAAGTTGTAGGGTGTAATTAATCCCGGCTAGTCTTTCCTTTTAGGGTTTGAAGGAAGATTTGATAAAAAGCAGTGGGAGCCATCCTGATTAGATAAGATAATAACCAATCTGATCTTGCTCGAGCTTACGCTAAAGTGTTTTCTCCTCTCTCTCTCCAGGTAGCGACCATTTCATGCCTTAATAAAGATAATAATATGGATGTATTGACCGAACCCGCATGTTATACTGTGCTGGGGAACGTTGGTTCCGTTCTTACCTATAAGAGTAATAGGACTGAACAGGATATAGGGGAATACCAGGATTCCCATGCCACCCGAATGAAGAAAGTACATGATGATGCATTTTCTTCGGGTGTGTTCGTTACTGAGAACTGTTTCTCCATTTGCTCTACGTCCTGGGTATTGGATACCGGGTCAGGATCCCATATATGTAATCAGTTACATGGGCTAAGGAAAGGTAGAGAACTTGGAGAAGGTGATAAAGACATTAGAGTTGGAAATGGTGCAATTGTTGCAGCTAAGACTGTCGGGGAATATCACCTTGTATTACCAACTGGTAATACATTGGTTCTGAACGAATGCTATTACATGCCGAACCTGATATGCAACATTATATCGGTTTCTTTATTAAGTAAAGAGGGATATAATTTTGTATTACAGGACAATGTTATGAACATTTTCCATAACCAAAAGTTGGTTGGATCAGGCACGTTGTGCAATGGCATTTATGTTCTAAACCAATCAACAATTCTGAGTATAACAAACACACACAAGAGGAAGAGTTCAGAACTGAACGATTCTTTCTTGTGGCATTGTAGACTAGGTCACATCAATGCGACACGACTGGCTAAGTTGCATAAAAATGGATATTTGAAACCTTTCGAATTTTCATCTTATGACACTTGCCAGTCATGTCTCAAAGGCAAGATGACCAAGACTCCGTTTACGGGACACGGAGAAAGAGTTACCGAACTCTTGGGACTGATACATAGTGATGTATGCGGTCCCATGTCTACACATCCCAGGGATGGTTCTTCATACTTCATTACATTCACTGACGATCTCTCTAGGTTCGGGTATGTGTTCCTGATGAAACACAAATCAGAAGCTTTTGAGAAATTTAGGGAATATAAACAAGAAGTCGAGAACCAAACCGGAAAAAGTATTAAAATCCTACGATCTGATCGAGGAGGAGAATACTTAAGCATTGAATTCCTGGACTTCCTAAAAGAGAATGGGATTCTCTCTCAGCTAACTCCTCTATATACACCACAGCACAACGGTGTATCGGAGCGGAGAAACCGCACCCTATTAGATATGGTGCGCTCTATGATGAGTGTAGCTGAGTTACCTGTTTTCTTCTGGGGATATGCACTGGAAACAGCAGCATACCTACTGAATAGGGTTCCCACCAAATCTGTGCCTACCACACCATATGAGATATGGGAAGGGAAGAGACCATATCTTAATTTTATAAAGATATGGGGTTGCCCGGCCTATGTCAAAAGACAAAAACCGGACAAACTCGAGGCAAGGTCTGTTTTGTGTAAATTTGTTGGATATCCCAAGCATTCGCGAGGGTATATCTTCTACCACAGTGAGGAACGAAGAGTATTTGTTGCTCAACATGCCACCTTTTTAGAAAAGGAATTTCTTGCAAAAGAGATTAGTGGCTCTGAGGTAGAACTGGAAGAGGTTCCAGCTGAACAAAACACAACAGAAGATTTAGTGGAACCAGAGGATTCCGTAGTTCCCGATGAACCCCAGCCACTTCGCCGATCTAGTAGGGTTCCTCGCCAACCTGAGAGATACTACGGTTTTCTCATGGATGGAGGTAGCGAGGATTGCATCATGGAGGATGATGACCCAACTAGCTTCGAGCAGGCCATCACGAGTAGGGACTCAGTGAAATGGTTGGATGCTATTCGGTCCGAGATGGAATCCATGTACACCAACAAAGTATGGACTTTGGAAGTTGCTCCTGAAGGGGTAAAACCCATTGGGAGCAAGTGGATCTTCAAAAAGAAACTTGGTGTAGATGGGAAAGTGGAGACTTTCAAAGCTAGACTTGTAGCAAAGGGTTTTCGTTAAAGACCAGGTGTGGACTATGACGAAACCTTTTCTCCAGTGGCTATGCTTAAATCCATCCGAATCATGCTTGCCATTGCTGCCTTTCATAACTACGAAATCTGGCAAATGGATGTTAAGACCGCCTTTCTAAATGGTGATTTAGAAGAGTGCGTGTACATGACTCAGCCAGAGGGCTTCGTAGACAGTGGGAGCAGCGGGAAGGTGTGCAAGCTGCTTAAATCCATTTATGGATTAAAGCAAGCATCGCGGAGTTGGAACATCTGCTTTGACGTCGTTATCAAAGAGTTTGATTTCGTCAAAAATCCAGATGAACCTTGTATCTACAAGAAGGTGGCAGAGAGTAAGGTTGTCTTCCTCGTATTGTACGTGGACGACATACTCTTGATAGGAAATGATATTCCTATGCTGCAAGCGGTCAAGCTCTTCTTATCACAAAGATTCTCAATGAAAGATCTTGGTGATGCCTCCTGCATATTGGGAATTAGGATCTATAGAGATAGATCCAAACGGATTTTGGGATTGTCCCAATCCAGGTACATTGACACCATACTAAAGAGGTTTAGTATGGAAGAGTCCAAACGTGGGAACTTGCCCACGATCTCTGGAGTCACTCTCTCCAAAGAGATGTCTCCAAAGACTTATTTGGAGAGAGCTCGCATGCAAGGGATACCCTATGCTTCGGCAGTAGGCTCTATCATGTATGCGATGCTATGTACTAGACCCGATGTTGCATACTCACTAAGTATAGTGAGCAGGTATCAAGCTGATCCTGGAGAGAGTCACTGGACAGCTGTGAAGAGCATTCTCAAGTACTTGCGAAGGACTAGAGATATGTTCTTGGTGTATGGTAACGGAGAACTCCAAGTGGAGTCCTTTACCGATTCGAGCTTCCAGAGTGATAAGGACGACTCTAAGTCGCAGTCGGGTTTTGTCTTTACCCTTTACGGAGGGGCGGTTAGCTGGAAGAGTTCCAAGCAGGAAACCGTGGCAGACTCGACGATGGAGGCTGAATACATCGCTGCCAACGATGCTGCTAAAGAAGCTGTCTGGGTCAAGAAGTTCATTACTGAACTTGGTGTGGTTCCATCCATTGAGCATCCAATACCTTTGTATTGCGATAACAATGGAGCAGTAGCTTTGGCCAAGGAACCCAGGTCCCATCAGCGATCCAGGCATATTCTGAGGCGGTATCACCTGATCCGGGAGATAGTTGATCGCCGGGAGATCGAGGTCAGGAGGGTTGACACGAAGAATAACACGGCGGATCCACTCACGAAGGCCATTCCCCAGATACAGTTTGAGAGACTCTTCGGGATGCTCGGTATGCGATACTACAGCAGCTGGCCCTAGTGCAAGTGGGAGATTGTTAGTTGTATGTATGCCCTAGAGGCCAGTATTGTACAGATGATGTATATTATATTGGATGCTTGGACATATATATAGAGATGACTTTCTTGCTCGACATGATAGTATGCTATCTGGTTGCTCTTTATCTTAACATGTACACTAGTCTCTTTATACTGTCTTATAGTTACATGTTGGTAAAGCCCTTAGGATTTGTACTTGACTACCTGGACTATGATGCAGATCATACTAGTGGGGACATGGTAGTCCATAAGTACATCCTTCAAGGTCCCTAGTCGTGGGTGTATCGAGACGGGGCATCGATATACCAGAGTAGACTAGCGTATACGCTTCTCGATCCATGAGATGGGTGATGTATGATCCCATATCCATTGGTGTTTGACATCAGAGATGGTATACGGGTGCTCAGTGAAGACTGGGTACACTGGAAGGACACGCCGAGAACTCCCAGATGGTATTATACCTCACGTCAGATGGCAGTTCTCAGGTGACACTTGTACAGGTTAGTCTGTAGACCCGAGATCGTCATAGAGTCTTGTATGATTCCCACTGTGCTTTGATCTTCACCTTACCACGTCCATGAGGGCGTGCAAAACGGTGGTCTTTGGGCACAGTCCCGAGTCACATGGAGGCAATGAGCGATAGGAGGGGTTTCGTCTCTCCCGGTATTGGGGGTTGATGTTGCGCTGTGCTCGATTGGCCGTAACAGGGAAGTCCCTGGCCAGGGCTGATCAAAGATTTGCTGGTAAGTGTTACCAGTAGTTTCTCGACCCGTTATGAGCCTCACATCGGCACGACTTATCGGGTTATTGCGGTCTGACGTTTACCACCCCTAGACTTGATATGCGACGTATCAGACGAAGAGACCGGACTGTACGGTAAGTGTTACTGGTCGGATTCGCAGGAGTGTGAGCGGGCTAGCTCGTCGATCTTCTGATCGCTCAATACCCGGGTGGCCGTTACGTTTAGCAGACCGCTTGCGGCTTGTGGGTGCTTGATATGATCATCATCTGCTACCGGCGTATTGACGAGTCTTTAGAGTCCTACACAGAGGTTTCCTGGCTCAAGCGAAACGAAATAGGAGCGCATATGAGATATGTGCAGGACCGAGAATAATGCATGTATGTGATACCGCATTTCATTCTCGCGATATATGTTTCGATTGGTTATATTCGATATGACCTAGTTATCGAATCATTGATTCGATAAATCGATACATTAGATACTAGTCGGTTGTATGCGATATAACCGGATCATTGAATCAAGTGTTGATTTAATGATTTAATGTATAATTATATATTTGATATATTGCTTTACATTAACTAGTATTGGTTCACTTTAAACGGATTACTCTCACTTGATGTACATGTTGTATATGTGATATACTTTAGTGCACATCTTTGTATCATGTTTGATGATACTTGAGCATTTGGTTAAATGCATAGAATTAAACCATGGTTAATTGGGTCATTAGGGTTTTGCTTTATCATTTATTTATTTGATTATTTATTTAGAAATGAGTTATGATAAGAATGGTGGCTAAGTTTGTTTTATGTTGAAGCTTCATGAAGCCTTGACTTTATGCAACCATTCTTGTCCTCATGCTTAACCCTAACTCTCCAAATGACCATGGTTTATTCTCTACACTTAACCTTGGTTCAGATATGATAAGTATTGATTTAAATTTATTTTTTATCATAATACTTATCATATATTTTCTTGAGCTCCATCTTCTTCTTCAAGAAAAGCTCAAGGTGCATCAATGGCAACTTGAGCTAAAGTGAGATAAATCCAATTCTAAAGAGAACCCACCTCCTATTTCTTCACCCTCTACCTCTTGCCAAGTTGTTTTGGGTGTTTACTTCACAAGTTTCACAAGTTTGTGAAGTCGGAGTTTGAACTTGCGAAGCCTCGAGGTAGATCGTCTTTGACATAAAGCCGACGACCTATTCCGCTTGTTTTCCCGATGAAGCCGATGATCGAGTCGAGGATTCATGATGGACAGCGAGGGCATGACCACGTGGAGCTAAGGAGGCGGAAATCCGGATCTACAAAGGTTGTAGCATCTCAACTTTAGTTAAAGTGTTAACTAGTTTGTAGTTTCGCCTAGAATTCTAGCAACGATCCGTTAACTAGGGTTTCTCGGCACCATAATTTTGTAAAATGGCATGGTTGATGCCTTGTGAGACCTCTATAGTGTGCCTAGGAACCCTACAATAATACCAACCAACAGTTCCCTACGAGTCCTGTCCGGTGTACCCATAACCCAACGAGCACCTGTATACTATCTCCAGTACAACATACTAATGGCTGTGGGACAGACCATCTCCCCAACTGGGATGAGAAGCGCACACACTAGTCTACTCCGGAGTATCGATGCCCTGTCTCGATAATCCTATGACTAGGGACCTGAAAAAGGATGTGCTTATAGACTACCCAGCCCTCACCAGTGTGACTGCCATCACAACGCTGGTAGTCAAGCAAGATCCTAAGGGCTCTATCAATATGTATTCTCGATATGCTAACATATACACATATTAAGATAGACATAAACCAAGTAGCATACTACCATGTTTAGCAAGACTATTAATATTACTATGAATATCCCAAGCTTCCATTAAGTAATATACAATCCAGTATGATACAATAATGGCCCCTAGGGCATATACACTAACAATCTCCCACTTGCACTAGGGCCATGTAATGGCGTATCGAAGACCTATCATTTCGAGTAGCCTCTCGAACTGAATCTGACGTAAGGCCTTAGTGAATGGATCTGCAGTGTTCTCCTCTGTAAGAACTCTCCGGACCTCGATCACCTATCGATCTATGATCTCCCTGATCTGGTGATACCGCCTTAAGATGTGTCTGGACTTCTGATGGGACCTGGGTTCCTTTGCTAAAGTTATAGCTCCGTTGTTGTCACGATACAGCAATATTGGATCAGTAATGGTAGGAACCACCTGAAGTTCTGTTAGGAACTTCTTCATCCAGATCGCTTCTTTTGCGGCATCGCAAGCAGCGATATACTCCGCTTCCATCGTCGAGTCAGCAACGGTGTCCTGCTTGGAACTCTTCCAGCACACCGCCCCTCCATTGTGGGTAAAGACATAACCTGACATGGACTTGGTGTCATCCTTGTCACTCTGGAAGCTGGAATCAATAAAGGCCTCGATCTTGAGGTCTTTTCCGCCGTAAACCAAGAACATCTTCTTAGTCCTTCTCAGGTACTTAAGAATGTTCTTTACTGCTATCCAATGCTTCTCCCCTGGGTCTGACTGATACCTGCTTACCACGCTCAGTGCATAAGCTACATCTGGTCTGGTGCACAACATCGCATACATTATAGAGCCTACGGCAGAAGCGTAGGGTATAATAGACATGCGATCCCTTTCCAAATCAGTCTTGGGAGACATCTCTTTGGAGAGGGTGATTCCGTGACAAGCCGGTAAACTACCGTGCTTAGAATCTTCCATACTAAATCTTTTCAGTATAGTGTTGATATACCTGGACTGTGAAAGTCCCAACATCCTCTTGGATTTATCACGATAGATCCGGATCCCCAGAATGTAAGAGGCATCACCCTGGTCTTTCATGGAGAACCTGTGTGACAAGAATCCTTTGACAGATTGTAGCATAGGAATGTCATTTCCTTTCAATAGAATGTCATCCACGTACAAGACGAGGAATACGACAGTTCGTGCTACAATTTTACTATATATACATGGTTCATCTGGAATTTTGATAAAGTCATATTCTTTGACCGTTTCATCAAAACAGATGTTCCAACTCCGCGATGCCTGCTTTAGTCCATAAATAGACTTAAGCAACTTGCACACTTTCCCGCCGCTCCCACTCTGTTTGAAGATTTCTGGCTGATCCATATAGACGCACTCTTCTAAACTACCATTTAGAAAAGTCGTCTTTACGTCCATCTGCCAGATCTCATAATCATGGAAAGCGGCAATAGCAAGAAGATCCGAATGGATTTGAGCATAGCCTCTGGAGAAAAAGTTTCATCATAGTCCAAACCAGGTCTTTGACGAAAACCCTTTGCAACAAGTCTAGCCTTATAGGTTTCCACCTGTCCATCTACACCAATCTTTTTCTTGAAGATCCATTTGCATCCTATGGGTTTTACCCCATATGGAGCAAAGTCCAAAGTCCATACTTTGTTGGTGTACATGGACTCCATCTCGGTCCGCATTGCATCCAGCCATCTTACCGAGTTACCGCTCTGGATGGCTCGCTGGAAGCTAGTAGGTTCATTATCCTCAATGACGCAATCCTCTGTATCCCAATCTATAAGAAAACCGTAGTATCTCTCAGGCGGATGGGACGGCCTACTACTCCTGCGGAGGGGTGCGGGAATGTCCTGTTCTTCTTGAACTACTGGTTCTACCAAACTTTCAGTAGTAGTTTGTGGTTCTGGAATTTCTTCCAGTTCTATTTCGCTCCCACTTATTTCCTTTTCTAATAACCGATGTTCCAGAAAATGGGCATTACGAGAAACAAAAACCTTTTGTTCCTCTGCGTAATAGAAGAAATACCCCTTGGAGTTCTTTGGATATCCCACAAACTTACACTGTACTGATCGTGCCTCGAGTTTGTCCGCATGCTGCTTTTTAACAAAAGCTGGACAACCCCATATCTTTAGATACTGAAGATAGGGTTTCTTCCTACTCCACATCTGATATGGCGTGGTAGGCACAGTCTTGGTAGGAGCCCTGTTCAAAAGATATGCTGCTGATTCTAGCGCATAACCCCAGAAAGATCGCGGTAACTCAGCATTACTCATCATGGAACGTACCATATCTAATAGGGTCCGGTTCCGTCTCTCCGATACACCGTTATGTTGTGGAGTGTATGGAGGAGTAAGCTGAGAGAGAATTCCTTTCTCTTTTAGGTAACCTAGGAACTCAGCACTTAAGTATTCACCACCTCGATCAGATCTCAGTGTCTTAATAGTTTTGCAGGTTTGGTTTTCTACTTCATTCTTATATTCTTGGAATTTCTCAACGGCCCCGGATTTATATTTCATTAAGAAAATGAATCTGTACCTAGAGTAATCGTCCGTAAAAGTAATGAAATATGAAAAACCACCTCTAGCACGTGTGGACATTGGACCACATACATCGCTGTGTATGAGTCATAATAGCTCGCTCGCTCTTACTCCGTGTCCAGTGAATGGAGTCTTTGTCATCTTTCCTCTGAGACATGATTGACAAGTTGCATAAGATTGATATTCGAACGAATCCAAATATCCTTCTCTATGTAACTTGTTAACCTTGTCTCATTGATGTGACCCAGTCTACAATACTATAAGAAAGCCTTATTTATATCTGGAGACTTTCTTTTTAGTGTGTTCTGGACATTGAAAATCTGTAATTGGTTTAATACGTATATACCGTTATCTAGTGTACCGGACCCAATCAAACCATGATTTAGGTGGATGTTAACAACATCGCTTACAAACGTGAAATCATAACCTTCTTTTGATAACAACGATATTGATATGATATTACACGTTAAACTAGGCACATAAAAACAGTTGCGTAAAACCAAAATATGTCCACTCGTCAATCCTAGGTGATAATCCCCTATGGACACAGCACCCACGCTAGCTCCGTTAGCAACCTGGAGGGTCATATCACCAACCTTCAGCTCTCTACGGTCTCTCAGTGCCTACAATGAATTGCATATATGAGATCCTGATCCGGTATCCAATACCCAGGAAGTAGAGTTGATTGACAGACAATTTTCAATTACAAACACACCTGAAGTCGAAGCTACAGCTTAATTCGGTTCCTGGTTCTTGGCAATCCAAGCTTTGCAATTTTTCTTCCAATGGCCTTTCCTACGACAATGGAAGCACTCGTCCTTTGCCACTACTGCACCGCAACCTTTGCTTTTCCCTTAGCTCCCACCTTACCAACACCACCTCTTTGTTTGGTAGCGGCCTTCTTCTTCCTTCCTTTGGCCCTAGCCTTGGAGCCGGAATAGGAAGCACCGCGAACAAACATAGTGGGTGTATCCCTTGCTTTCTGCAAGGTGCCCTCTGCACTCCTCAACATATTAAGGAGTTCTGGAAGTTCAACTTCTTTTCTTTAAATGTTGAAATTCAGAATAAACTGGGCGTAGGTCGAAGGAAGGGACTGAAGAACCAAATCTGTATAGAGCTCGTTCTGCAAAGTCGTCCCGAGGTCCGCGAGCTCTTCTATATAGCCAATCATCTTTAGGACATGTTCTCCTACAGATGATCCGACGGCCAGCCTCGACTGAAACAAGTTCTTCGAGGTCTCGTATCTTGCTATACGAGATTGCTCTCCATACAGATCCTTTTTGTAGAGAAATATGGATTCTAGATCCATATCCTCGTGCCTCCTCTGATGTTCATTATTCATAGAGGCAAGCACGATGCATTTGGCCTTCGCGCAATCTAACTCCCAGGTTTTATGGATTTCCTTATCCGCAATACTGGAATCTGGACCAGGGATAGCAGGCGCCTTAGCAGTAAGGACATACCCCAATTTGTCATAAGTCAAAGCCATCTTAACATTCCGGAACCAATCTTTATAGTTTGGCCCTGTCAAAATATTTTTCTCTAATAATAACTTAAGGCCTGTCATGTTTTGTGTCGCTGCAATGAGAGAGAGAGGGAACACTTTAGCATGATGCTCTTGCAAGTTTAGAGTGGTTTTTAGTTTATCTAAACAGGATGGCTCCTACTGTTTCTCGAATCCCTCGTCAAACCAAAAAGGAAGAACTAGCCAGGACTATTCTCACCGTACAATACTTGCTTAACCGTTCAGCCAGGCCGGTGTCAGTACTTCGAGGGAGGTTTTACGATGCTTTCATGAAGTTCCTTAATTAAATAACCTCTTTTCTCTGGTGGCGTAACCCCGCTGACACCATTCTGGACACTTACTTGGTTTATAGCATTTATCATTAAGTGACGAATCTCTTGATGAGTAGCGGATACTCACAGTAGGATCGGGAACCAAATATCATCGTGTGATAAAGCTGAAGGAATCGTACCAAAATTATCACACTCCAAATGGTATGCATCTCTTTGTAAATTTCAGTTTCTTTAGAAATTCCCGATATGAATTTCTGCCCCATGCTCTTATGACCTTGGCGTTGGTCAAAATGTCATAAGTCACATGTCAAGTTCTACCCATCATTATCTTGTTAATTTGAACCCATCCGTACATACCCCTGACATTGGCCAAATGATAATACGACTGCCCCAAACTAACTCTTCTATCTATCCAACAAATGAATACCCAACAGCTACCAAACACTATGCCTTGGCGTTGGTCAAAATACATAGCTTGAATACTACTGAATACCCAAATGAAATGACGGAGGGCTACGAATGGTTTTGGAGAAACCATGAACGTAGTGAACTTGATATGATCGAAGGAACCTGATAGCTTTTAAAAGGAGTGGTTAAAGCTCCGCAATTTTTAAAAAATATCCTCTGTTTTAAAATAACAAAGTGGCTTCTTTTAAACGATTCCAACGATTCAACTTTGGTTTATTTTCTTTGCATTAATATAATGCGTCCCATCAATTAACCTATCATTGCAGAAAACAACGAAAATACAACGTAAATACAACGTCCTCTTATGCCATCCCCATTCGCCACTGGGTCCCGTCATTCACCTGTTAGGTTACTTAACTAACGACAAAGCGGGGGCTGGGCTAGCACGGGTGTAAAACATAAGTGACGTCTAATAGCTATCATATATAGATATTGTACATTCGTCAGACGCAATAATAGGCATTCCAGATCACAGATGAACATATTGGATTTTCTACGAATCCACATTCCTTTTGAGCCTGCAAAGAAAGACGGATTACACAGTCGCGATGAATAGCCAAAACCCCCACCCTAGACCCCTACAGGTACGACAAACTACCCACTAAGTACCCGAAGTGAAGCGGTCTCCCTCAACAACGTGATTAGGCTACTAAACACTTCAAATTACCCGGTAGTTTGTGCACCCCATCTTGGGTCTATCTTAGGAACAGAAAACAGTAAATGAAATAATACAACGGTGGCTACAACCTGAGCCCGGATGTGCCCCGCAAAAGAATATTACAACAATTTACAAATTACATTTGAATGAAAGAAACACTCGTCTCACATCCCCGGCTATCTATTCACGACAATCCAACAAGTCCACAAACACAAACCAGTAAAAACCATTACAGAAATGTGCAACCCCCCTGCTAACCGACATACTAGCAGTTAGGGGAGTTTTATGAACACGTTAAACAAATCACAGATATAATCAAGTTAGCCAAACATCTTAGAATTTAGATTAAGCAAACACAAATGATTCTACTCCAAATAATTCTCTGTGCACCTGAAACTTGAGCAGAAACAAAACATCCCAGAAAGAACAAAATCAACATAGAAGAGTTACTGGGGAATTTTGGGCTGACTCGGCTCCAACTCGGCCGCGGATCCACGGCGGAGCGCTTGGATCGGCCGCAGATCCACGGCGATTTGGCCGAGTTAGGATCCCAAATTTCTCTAGTAACCTTATAATTCCCTTCTTGTATTTTTAAGGGTCCCTGAAAAATTTTTAGACCCCGTTTTAAAATCGGCAGAAACTAGGTCAAAATGATGCTTTTTCAGGTTTGTTTTGCGATCAAATTTCTAACAACTTTGCTAACAAGTTAGTTATGGTTAAGAGAGGCTCTGATACCACAGTAAGTCGACTTTAGAAACCCCACATGATGCGGGGAGGTAGAATAGGTAAAACAATCATTTTGTTTAAACTAACATCGACTAACTTTACGGATCTTTGCCAAACCCTAACTAACAACAACATAGAAGTGTTTAGCTACTATGAAAGATTATTATACCTAATGAATCAAGTCCTTCTTGTTCTCTTAGACCACCCCCTCGTCGGCCTCCTTGATGTGATAGAAGATCCACCCGAGAGCTACTTCTCCAAGTTTTAACCTCACACTTGAGGTAACTAAGTGGCTATGAGTGCTAATCAAAGCAAACTAGAGGATATAGAAGTGGATTAGAGATCTATTAGTCTTGCTAAGCTTTGGATCTCAACACATGAGAGGTTAGGGTTAGGGTTGAAGAGAGAGAGCTTGAGGAGAGAGAATGTGAGAATAATTATCATATGGAAATTAACTCATTTGTGTATATATATGAAGCATAAAATATCTTATACAAAAATATCTTTGCACAAATATCTTCATGCTTCATTTAATACATAATGAATCATCTAATGAGTCATTAAAACTATTAATGCTTCATTAACTCACTTGATGAATCATCTCCATGAGTCACAAAACCATTTAATGCATATAACACCTAAGCTCTCCACCTCATCAACCTTCTAGAAGCTTCTCGAGTAATTACGAGAATGCCCCTCCCAACCGTGAAAACATGGAAATACTGAGACTGTATAAATCCAATAATCCATTACTAGAATCTGGCTTAAACCAAAGCCTGCTAGTAAAAACTGTCCGAACATCGTACGTGCTTAAAAACACGTATGCGTCCGAACCCTGTCGTAAAACCATACGACTTCTATATCGTTTCGCCCGAAGCAGGGAAACTCTCTCTGTGGGACTCTAAAGACTCGACTACTACGCTGGCAGTGTGTTTCACCACAGACCGCAAGTGGCACTATCTGTACGTAACGGTCCCCAGGTAGATGTCGATAAGAAGGCCGATGAGGAAACCCATCTGAACTCCTACTGAGCCTGATGTGACAATCTCCATACAGTCCGATCTGTTCGTCTAGGACTATCACATATCGGGCCTAGGGGGACGGCAAGCGTCAGTCCCCTAAAAGCGGTATAAGCCGTGTCGGAGTGAAGCCCATTACACCTTGAGAAGCTACTGGAAATCCTACCAGTAAATCTCGCTTGCCCTGGCCATGGACTTTGCGTAATGGCTCTCCAAACACAGCGCGATATCAACTCCTAATACCGGGAGAGACGAATCCTATCTAACCGCCACTGCCTCCAAGTGCTTCAGGACTGCACCCAACTGCTACCTATTTGCACGACTCCTTTGAGCCGTGGTAGGGTAGCAATCTAAGAACAGTGGGAACACACCCGAGGCAAAGCAGCAGTGTCAAGTCTGCGGACTATGTTGTACTCATGTCACCTGGGAACTGTTAACTGACGACGGGTATAATACCAACCAACAGTTCCCCGCGAGTCCTGTCCGGTATACCCGTAACCCAACGAGCACCTGTATACTATCTCCAGTACATCGTACTAATGGCTGTGGGACAGACCATCTCCCCAACTGGGATGAGAAGCGCACACACTAGTCTACTCCGGAGTATCGATGCCCTGTCTCGATAATCCTATGACAAGGGACCTGAAAATTGATGTGCTTATAGACTACCCAGCCCCCACAAGTGTGACTGCCATCACAACGCTGATAGTCAAGTAAGATCCTAAGGGCTCTATCAATATGTATTCTCGATATGCTAACATATACACATATTACGATAAACATAAACCAAGTAGCATACTACCATGTTTAGCAAGACTGTTAATATAACTGTGAATATCCCAAGCTTCCATTAAGTAATATACAAGCCAGTATGAAACAATAATGGCCCCTAGGGCATATACACTAACAATGTGAAGGGATAAAGAGGGATGCCATAGATTTGTTTCGGGATGCCGACTTATCAGCAAGTCAGGGCTGAGAATCAGGGATCAGTTGGAGAATTATGACCATTGCCAATTCCAGAGTAGAAATGGGAACAAATTTCAAAGGATTTTATCGTGGTTATACCTAGAACCAGCCGACTATGGCAGAAACTTCAGGAGGCCTTGGACACCCCGATTGAGTTTCAGTATAGTTTTCTATCCGAAGATTGATGGTCAATCAGAGAGGACCATTCAGATTCTTAAGGACTTGCTCCAAGCTTGCATCCTAGTTTTTGTGGAAGTTGGGATAGCCATCTGCCCTTGATAGATTTTTCTTATAAGTATAGCTTCCAGAAAGAAATTCAGATGGCACCCTTCAAGGTATTATATAGGAGGAAACATCGATTAGCCGTAAGTTGAGCAGCATGTTGAACAGAGCTCAGTGAGAGCAGTATTTTGGGGCCATGGAGGGTATAAGAGACGACCGAAAGGATTTAGTGATTCAGGATATGTTGAGTGTGGCCTAGAGCAGGCAGAGGTTTAATTCTGATAACGCAGTCGCAGATTTGAATTCATAAAAGGCGATCGTGTTTTCTTGAGAGTTTCTCCGATGAAGGGCGTGTTGAGATTTAGGAGGAAAGGAAAGCTTAGTTCCAGGTATATGGGTCCCTTGGAGATTCTCGTGCGTGTCGGCGCAGTTGCGTATCGTTTGACTTTTCTACCCAGCTATTCAGAAGTTCATCCCGTGTTTCATATACCAATGCTCCGTTATACCTTCATGACCCTCTTACGTGATACAGCATCATACGATCCAGCTGGAGTGTTGGGTTGCGGCAGTTCCCCGGCCGTCTTTCCGAGGCCAAATGCGGAACAAAAACTTTTTACGAACTGGTACTAACCGTAACCAAATCCCGGATTGTTCCATTAACCGTAAACTACTATACTGTAAAGTGGGTTTAGAGATTATATCGATCGATCCGTGTCCTTCGGTCTTTAACCTCTGCCCCTGGTATGATGCGGATGCATCGACGAAGCTCGCTCTCCGATCTCGCTCGATCTACGATCTCCTCCTCGCCGAAAACTGCGCCACATCAACGAATCTTTATACGGGCTCCCGCCTCTGAACCGAAGCAACTCGAACACGAAATTTGCTAGCCGACGTGTCCAAGGTTGATGTAGCGTAAGTGTAGAATACTTTGTCTCGTGTCACCAAAGCGATTGGGTGAGGGTTAATCGAAGTTGCCTTAATGGAGGGAAGATCAAATGAGCTTTGGAATTGAGCTATGAATGTTGTGCTTTGTGAAATGTATCAATCACTTGGACAAAGGAAAATTGGGGCTGCCTCTTATTGTGCTTGGCTAAGGCAGTCATGAGGAGGTGAGCATAAGTGAAGAGAGTAACCAGAAGGAAAAGATCACCACCAAAATATCCTAGCATTTCCAAAAGATCAATAATGCAACAAGTGAGTCAAAACCATCTAGAATCCTCAAGTTGTTGCTGGAAAGTGCTGGAGCCCCTGTCACCACATAAAACCCATTCCATTTGTAAAAGCCACTTTGCAAATAAACCCCCCTCACTCCAAATTTCAGCCAAAGAAAGAAAATGAGAATTTGGCCAAATAAAGAATGCAAACTGGCAACTTCAAAAAGTGATCCCGTAATAAATTACAGGATAACCCCGCAACTGTATATACATACCCGCATTTGTATTCCGACCGAATACAAATGCAATGAGACAAAATCTACACAGTATAATACTAGGATCCGGCATAAACCAAAGCCCGCTAGTATTATCCGTCCGAAGCATGACGCGTGTATGTTCGAACCTTGCCATGAAACCATACGGGCTCTACAGCGTTTCCTCCGAACTGGGAAACTTTCTGTTGGGGACTCTAAAGACTCGTCAATACTCTGGCAGTGGGTTTAACCACAAGCCGTCGGTAGTACTAGCTGTACGTAATGGCTGCCCATGTACTGAGTGAAAGGGAGTCCGATGAGAGAACTCATCCTGGAACCCTGCTGAGCCTGTGTGTGACAATATCCGTACAGTCCGGTCCGTTCGTCTATGAGTATCGCATATCGGGCCTAGGGAGCTGGCAAACGTCAAACCCCCAAAAGCGGTATAAGTCGTATCGGAGTGTAGCCCAAAACACCTGAGATACTACTGGAATACCTACCAGTAAATCTCGCTTACCATGGCCATGTATTTTTTGTAATAGCTCTCCAGACACAGCACGATCTCACTCCCAACGTTGGGAGAGACGAATCCCCTGCCGATCCGCTCACTGCCTCCATGTAGCTCGGGACTGTACCCAACTAGAACCTGTTTGCATGACTCCTTTGAGCCATGGTAGGGTAATAATCAAAGCACAGTGGGAACTCACACGAGACAAATGACGATCTCAGGTGGATAGACTAACCTGTACTCATGTCAACTGGGAATTGCTATCTGACGACAGGTTTTAATAACCAGCTAGTATGTTCCCGGCGAGTCCTGTCCAGTGTACTCATAACTCAATGAGCACCTGTATACATCTTAGGTGAACCAACTGACACCAATGGCTTGTGAGACCGGCAACCGCCCCTCGTCGGGGTCTCGACAGTATACACTAGTCTACTCCGGAGTATCGATGCCCTATCTCGAAACTCCCGCGACTAGGGACAACTTTTAAGGATGTGCTTATAGACTACCCAACTCTCACGTATATGATCGCCATCATACTGCTGGTAGTCAGGCAAGAATCCTATGGGCTCAATCAACGTGCAATAGTAATATATCATGTCACCGAAAGCAGTACAAGTATGATAAAGATAAACCAGATAGCATACTATCATCTTGAGTAAGACTTTCCTACCGGTATATGTCCTCCCTCAATCATTGCAATCACGTGCCTGCGATCCAATAATTGACTTTGAGGGCACTATATCCAACAATCTCCCACTTGCTCTTAAGGCTAATTATTGCGATGTCGCATACTCACAGCTCGTGTGATACCAAACACCCAACTCCTCTACTAATCAGTCCCACAAAGCTTGTTTGTTAAACTATTGTGTTCGAGAAACAGCCTCAGTGAGTGGATCCGTTCTGATGTTTCTTTCTATGTCTCTCTTAATCTCAAGTTCGCGGAGAAAGCCATCTCCCGAAATGAGCAATACCTGTCTTAGAATATGTCTGGATATCTGATGGGACCTAGTTCACGAATGAACTCCAAACCCAAACTTCTTAGACTGTATCGTCAACTGAACTTAATCAGTATGCTGCGCCATGCCTTCCTCAGTTTCCACTTAGACCACCTGTCCAAACTACTGCCCCTGGTCGAAGGGAAAACTATAACTCTGACAGTCACTCTGTCATCCAGGTCACTTTGGAAGTCTGGAATGATAACTGTCTCCCGAAGGAGGCTATCATTATCAAATTCCTAGAACATCCACTTATGTTCTAAAACTACTTCCGAACGTTTCTCCAGGATTGGATTAATATCAACTTATTGCATCTAGCGCAAAAACAACATCTGGTGTGGTACTTGACATCTCATGATCAACTCAATTGCCTAAGCAAGTGATCTGCCAATCATGCACATCCCTCTCCCCTTTAGTCTGTAAGACACCTTTAGAGAGGGTGACTCCATTACCTGCTGGTACACCACCATACCAGGAGTCGTCCATTCTAAATACCTTTAGAATGCTGTCTAAGTACTCAGATTAGGAAACTACCCAAATCTAGATCTAAAACCATAGATCCAGTAACCAGAATGTCTGATATTATATCTATATCCTATGTGGAGGAACCACTGTGTGACAACCACAGTAAAACCGATTGTAGTATAGAAATTTTACTTCCTACTCTGTGTATGTCATCCAAATACGAGGACATCACACCCTACTTCTTTCTTAACAGATCCATCCCCTATTCTGATGAAGTCAAGGCCTATGACTGTCACATCAAAAATAGATGATCTATATCCGCTATATCTGCTTTAGTCTATAAATAGACATAAGCTACTTGTCCACTATGCTTCCGCTGCTCCCACTGATTACGACAATGCTCTGGCAGAATAATATACACGTGCACTTCTAAAACTAGTTTAGAACGACGCTATACTTATGCTCCTGCCGGGTCTCATAGTCTGGAACAGCAGTAATGGCAAGTCTGGGTAGACAACAACCTCCCTGTCACCGTCCTTGAGGCTACCGGAGTACCTCTCGGGTGTCTGAGGTTTCCCACCATATCTGCGGAGTGGCTAATGGAATGTCAAATCTGATTAAATCTTTAGGTCCTATTAAATTTTCCATAATCGTTTGCGGTTCTGGAATCTCTCCCAGTTTTACCATACTCCCACTACAGTTTTATGAAAAAGTCCGTTTTACTAAAACTGTGGCGAGTCAAGAACAATATCACCACTGATCTTCCGGATGGTAGAAAGTCAACCCTCGTCAAAGCTAAGGTCAACACACAAACTGCCATTACAGAAACGTGCCTAGAGTTATCCAGCGTCTGGTTTTAAGCATAAGCCGGACAACTCCATATACCTTAACATCGTTAAGATATGATCCATTCTATATACAATATAGAAACAGAGGCACTAATTTAATTGGAACCAGATTCAAATCATGCAGCTGTCTTCAGTGCATGTCAACTAAATGGAGAGAGGCAAATCAGCATTACTCAACTTAGGAGTTCATCCAATTATGAGTAACCCGAAAGAGAAGCAATTTCTCTAAATCATTACAATCAATTGAATACCAACCACAAGTATCTACATCTTCGATCACCTTGACGAATCCTGATACTTGCTACACCTGGTTCTCTACTTTATTCTTATACCTATAACTTCTCAAACTTGGACCTTGTATTTCTATGAAACACATGTCTAAAACTAGAGAAGTCACAAGTAAACAGAATATAGTATGAGGAACAACCCCTTTGTCCTAATGGACACTGGACAACATACAATACTCTATATGAGTCCCCTGAGTTTAATAACTCAAACCCTGTGCATCGTAGGTTGAAAACTGTACCCAGGTGATTTTCTTAAATATCACCAATTACAACGAATTCCGATATAATGAGAATGATCACAAAATTCACAATAACTTACTCCCACTCATCATCTGTAAAACCATACAGATGTGAGAATCATACCTGGTAAATACATACCCCGGAGCAAGGACTAATTGGGAAATCAATTTTCTATTAACAATACACTGTGAAACTGAAACATGAATATGTTTCGAAAGGGTATCCGGGTATTCCTAGTAATGCTTTTTCCATTATCCAGATTCATGACTGTAACCGTATATTTCTTTTGCCATCTCTCCAAATCCCTTTATTTGTCTTTAGTCGTTACCTTCTGTACATCATCGTTAGGCTTAATGGTTTTCTTCCTTCCATACCTTTCGGCACCGGCCTATGGTTTGGAAGAAGACTATCCAATAAGCATAATAGGTGTACTCTCCTAATCCTAGGAGTACTCGCAAACTGAGAGAATGTGATGATAAAGGACAACTGAATAAACCTTATTCTATTTCTCCGGAACCAGAATCCATCCCCGAAATGGAACAAGTTCCATCGAGTTCGTATATAACCATACGATGGATTATCCAAATAACTGTGGATCTTCGCAGTGATAAGGGGTGTTCTGGAGAAATACAAAGGTGAAGTAGGAGTGGCTATGAAATACTTAGTTTGGTCGTGAATAGCAGTCGCAATTTACTTTGCCCTCTTTCTAATCCATTTATTTGTCTTTACTTATTACCTTCTGTACATCATCGTTACGCTAATTTGTTTTCTTCATTCCCTACCTTTCGGCACCTGCTTATGGTTTGGAAGAAGACTATCCAACAAGCGTAATAGGTGTACTATCTCCTAATCCTAGGAGCCCTCATAACCTGAGAGAAGGTAAAAGGAAAAGACAACTGAATAGTCCTATTCTATCTTTCCAGAACCAGAATCCATCCTCGAATCCGGGACAAGTTCCTCCGAGTTCGTATATAACCATATGATGGATTTATCCAATAGAAGTGGATATCCATAGTGATACGGGGTATTCTGGAGAAATGCAAAGGGTATAAGAAAGAGTGGCAATGATGTATGCAACTCAGACAATCCAAAAGCCAGTGTTTTAAGAAAGTTCGGTTAACTTGGTCACCGAGTCATAGTCTAGGGTCGGGTCATGGTCGCAGCTAAAGAGAGAGAGAAAAGAAACACTCTGCGTGCACTCTAACCTAGATCAGAATGGTTATTACTTTATCTAATCAGGAAACCACCCACTGTTTCCTCAAATTCTCCTCCAAACCTGAAAGAAGAATTAATCGGGATCACCCGAGGAGTAAACCAACTCATCAGTGGGAATCGGGATCCAACTATCATTGCATGATAACGTGACGGAATCCACTCACGTTATCACACTCTAGATGGTATGCGCATGCCTGGCAACTTTCAGTTTCTTTAGAAACTCCCGATGTGTGTTTTTACCCCAAACGGCTTATGACCTTGACTAGGTCAACAAACCATAAACCGCTAGTCAAGTTCAACCCATCATTATCCTGGATTGCATTAAACCCACCCGTACAATCCCTTGACTAGGTCAACAAGGCCGCACGACTGTCCTAACCAGTCCTATTTATGCAACAAACAAGCACCACTTAGCTACCGAACACTACACCTTGACTAGGTCAACAAACGCAGCACGAATACTAAATAATACTTGTAAGAAATGACGGAGGGCTACCACTGGTTTTTGGCGAAAAACCTTTAGCGTAATGAACTTGATATCGTTGAAGGAACTGCATAACTTTTACAAATATAGTGGCGAAAACCTTTGCTAAAGAGGTCACTCCCGGTGAAGGGATCTCGGCTCTTTCCCCGTAGAATGAGGTGCAGGATATTCCTACTGAATACCACGATGCAAAGCAAAAAGTAATCGACTATAGTGAAGTTATTACCCTGACGCAAACCTCTGTCCAAGGGGTCACTCCCGGTGAAGGGATCTCGGCCCTTGCTTCGTCGAATAAGGTGCTGGATATTCTAAACTGAATACCACTATGCAAAACAAAAGAGAACATCCTTGCAATAACAGCTTTTCGAAAATTGTTCCAACAACATCTGTATAGGTCTGTTTTGCTTGCATTGATACAAATCAACGCAGTCCCATCAATTAATCACACCAGAAAAGAAAGAAAATATGATGCACGTATATGCCATCCGCATTCGCCACTGGGTCCCGTCATCACCCGTTAGGTTACTTAACTAAAGACAGAGCGGGGACTGGACTAGCGCGGGTGTAAAACATATACAACATCTACTAGTATATATATATATCAATATACAATAGTCGCTCCAGGCGTGATAAATGCAACATTACAGATAAGTAATAAGCATCACAGAACAATACAGATAATCTGGGATCCCCGGGTTTCATAAAGCCACAAATGAAACCCGGCGTTCCCCTGGTCGTGTGGATAGCCTGTGCAATGAAAACCTATAGCCCCAACGAGTGTGGCGAATAGCCCACCAATCTTAGAGTGAGGTCCCCTCCCTCTCAAAGCCATGAGATGCGGACCCGTTGCCCTCCTGAACCCGGCTATCCGTGCACTCCACCGAGGGGTAATCCTAGTACAGAAAAGAAAATATATACAACGGGTACATCGACCTCATCCAGGTCGTGCCCTAAAAGAATAATATACAAACTAGCAGTGACGGCAGTCCACATGTCGGACGCTCGCTCCGCGATATAAAATGTACAAATATAAAAACTGCACTACCATTGCACAGGAGCTATCCACCATAACAAATCCGCAACATCACAGCACAACAAAGAACATCAACGTGAATGTCACGTTCGCAAAACCCGTCTAAAAGGACTATAGCAATTAGACAAGTTTTACCGATCAAATGACATTCACGGTCACAGATAGTAATGTAATGCACTGCAAAACTTTAAACAATGTTAAAAATATCAATTTCGAAATAACCCCCGAATAGCCCAAACAACTTGATAAAAACCATATCCAAACTGGGCAAAATAAACAACACCACTGAACCTACTTCCTAGAGACCAGAGCAACACCCAAAACACGAACACCAAAGGCCTTACCAGGGCCGGTGACGCTGAAAAACAGGGTATGGTGGTCGGCCGAAATCCGGCAAGGTAGGTCCGTTTTTGGGGTGAGTTCTTGTGTCATCTAGAATAGTCTTCTGCACTAATTTAAATAATTTTCTGGACCTTTTAAAAACAACAGAGAACTACAATTTCAGTGGCATCGTTAGGGTTTGTTTCAGTTTCGATACTTTAATATTGTCTAAACCAACTAGTAGACGGTTAATAGTTTGGCTCTGATACCATGTTGGGTTGCGGCAGCGCCCCGGCCGTCTTTCCAAGGCCAAATGCGGAACAAAAACTTTTTACGAACTCGCGCTAACTGTAACCAAATCCCGGATCATTCCATTAACCGTAAACTAGTATACTGTAAAGTGGGTTTAGAGATTATACCGATCGACCTGTGTCCTTCGGTCTTTAACCTCTGCCCCTGGCATGTTGCGGATGCACTGACGAAGCTCGCTCTCCGATCTCGCTCGATCTACGATCTCCTCCTCACCGAAAACTGCGCCACATCAACGAATTTTTATACGGGCTCCCGTCTCTGAACCGAGGCAACTCGAACACGAAGTTTGCTAGCTGACGTGTCCAAGGTTGATGTAGAGTAAATGTAGAATACTTTGTCTCATGTCACCCAAGCAATTGGGTGAGGGTTAATCGAAGTTGCCTTAATGGAGGGAAGAACAAATCAGCTTTGGAATTGAGCTATGAATGTTGTGCTTTGTGAAATGTATCAATCACTTGCACAAAGGAAAAATGGGGCTGCCTCTTATTGTGCTCGGCCAAGGCAATCATGAGGAGGTGAGCACAAGTGAAGAGAGTAACCGCAAGGAAAAGATCACCACCAAAATATCCTAGCATTTCCAAAAGATCAATAATGCAACAAGTGCGTCAAAACCATCTAGAATCCTCAAGTTGTTGAGGAAAGTGCATAAAACCCCCTCCGATTTGTGAAAGCCACTTTGCAAATAAACCCCCTCACTCCAAATTTCAGCCAAAGAAAGAAAATGAGATTTTGGAAAAATAAAGAATGCAAACTGGCAACTTCAAAAAGCAATCCGGTAATAAATTACAGGATAACCCCGCAACTGTATATACATACCCGCATTTGTATTCCGACCGAGTACAAATGCATTGAGGCAAAATCTACACAGTATAATACTAGGATCCGGCTTAAACAAAAGCCCGTTAGTATTATCCGTCCGAAGCATGATGCGTGCACAAGTGCATGCGTATGTTCGAACCCTGTCATAAAACCATACAGCCACTACAGCGTTTCGCCCGAACTGGGAAACTTTCTGTAGGGGACTCTGAAGACTCGTCAATACTCTGGCAGTAGGTTTAACCACAAGCCGTCAGTGGTACTAGCTGTACGTAACGGCTGCCCATATACTGAGTGAAAGGGAGTCAGATGAGCGAACTCATCCTGGAACACTACTGAGCCTGTATGTGACAATATCCATATAGTCCGGTCCATTCGTCTATGAGTATCGCATATCGGGCCTAGGGAGCTGGTAACCGTCAGACCCCTAAAAGCCGTATAAGTCGTGTCTGAGTATAGCCCAAAACATCTGAGATACGACTGGAATACCTACCAGTAAATCTCGCTTACCATGGCCATGGATTTTGTGTAATGGCTCTCTAGACACAGCACGATCTCACTCCCAATGTTGGGAGAGACGAATCCCCTGCCGGTCCGCTCACTGTCTCCATGTGGCTCTGGACTGTACCCAACTAGAACCTGTTTGCACGACTCCTTTGAGCCGTGGTAGGGTAATAATCAAAGCACAGTGGGAACTCACACGAGACAAAAGACGATCTCAGGTCGATAGACTAACCTGTACACATGTCACCTGGGAATTGCAATCTGACGACAGGTTTTAATAACCAGATAGCATGTTCCGGCGAGTCCTGTCATGTGTACTCATAACCCAATGAGCACCTGTATACATCTTAGGTGAACCAATTGACACCAATGGTTTGTGAGACTGGCCACCGCCCCTCGTCGGGGTCTCGACTGTATACACTAGTCTACTCCGGAGTATCGATGCCCAATCTCGAAACTCTCGCGACTAGGGACCACTTTTAAGGATGTGCTTATAGACTACCCAACTCTCACATATATGATCGCCACCATACTGCTGGTAGTCAAGCAAGAATCCTATGGGCTCAATCAATGTGCAATAGTGATATATCATGTCATCTAAAGCAGTACATGTATGATAAAGAAAAACCAGATAGCATACTATCATCTTGTGTAAGACTGTCCTACCGGTATAGGTCTTCCCTCAATTATTGCAATCACGTGCCTGCGATCCAATAATTGACTTTGAGGGCACTATATCCAACATGGAGCGCAATCTTTCTCTCATAATGCGGACAAAATCATTCTAGATCGGCAGATGATGAAACCGAGGTCCGAGGTCACACCGACCGTATTGGTTCTTTGGCGTGGCCCGAGCGGCGAAGAGGTCACGTAGGAAGCCGAGGTCGAGATGCGAGAGAAACATTTCCATCTCTTCGAGGGTACATGTAGTTAGATTTTAAATTCAGAGATCGAATATTTTTAAGGAGGGAAGATTGGAACGTTTTAAAAATAAATAAATAAATAATTAAATAATTAAAATCCTTTAGGTGAATAAGTAAAATAAACCGTATTTTCCGTAAAACTTAACTATAATTATTTTTCGATATAGACTTAAATATACCTATTTTAACTATGTAATTACCAGTAATTGGTATTTATTTAGCCACTTATAAATTGCTAGTTTACTAAAATATTTTCAGAAATTAATTATTTTAAATATTATTATAAGTTTTTAATTATACATTTAATTAGTGATAATTACAATTAGGAATGGGTTAATCTTTCGTTAGTTAACCATGACAATTATATAACAAGTTATAATATGTTAACTTATTCTCATAATGTCTCCATTTTTCTAGAGAACACTAGAGGGAAGAGTGAATGGAAAAATAAAATAAATTGGAAAAGTTTGATGTATGATGCAATAATGAGTTTTGAAGGGTTTTTCTTGACTTGGAAATTTCTTTCACACCCACACACACTTCCCACACCTCATTGGCCGATCCAATTAGTGGCAGCCCCCCTCTCTCTTCACCAATTTCTCATCTCATTCTCACATCTAAAATTAATAGAAAAGGAAAATTAAATAAAATATGACATAAGCTAGAAGATGTAATTATTGGTGAGTTTTCTACACACATCTACTCAATTTACTCTCTCTTTCTCCCTAGCTCACTGGCCGAGCCCTTCAAGCCCCAAACCTCCTCATTTCCCCACTTCATTTCAACTCAAAAACTCTCCAAAAATCCATCAAAAATCAATGCAAAACATCACTAATTCCTAATTTAACCCATACCCATTATTCCTTAGCTAATACTAGCTTGAATTCTTGGAGCAAGGAAGCAATTTGGAGGCTAAGTTGCAGGCTTGATTCAAATTTTGTTGAGGTAAATCCTAACCCTAGTGTTAAATTGTTTGTTAAATACTTTGGATCAACTTATTTAGGTATTTTAAATGGTTTAAATTGCAAGTTTTAAAAATTCAAGATTAGGGTTTGAATCAAAGTTAGGATTTTGATCAATAAGTTAAGTTAACTAAGTGTGGGTTATCATCTAAAGGCATGATAAAGGTAATCTAGTTGTTAAATTTACTAACTTTTACATTTAAATAGTTCTAATTAAGCTATTTTGTAAACTAGGTTTTTAGATTTAATATAATTTGGTGAGATAAAATTTTAGTAATGTTTTGTCTGACTTAATTAACATATTTAGTGAGCATTTTGGCCACTAGAATTGTTAAGACATCAAGATTTCAACTAAAATGGAAAAATGGATGCTTACTAGGTTTTTGAAATAAATCGATTCTAATTAAGTTTGAGCTTTTGATGAGTTATAACTTAATTTCTAAGATATTTAATGTGTTGTGAATGCGAAATTGGTACGAGTGGGTACTAGGATGGGTGGTTTTCACGTTTTGCGACCCTAGTTATGGTTTGTGGCATGGTCGAGAGCGCATTTGTGCGCCATGTGCGTGCGCGTTTAATTAGTGCGCGTTGTTCAATTTGTGCCGTTTGTTCCGCGACTATTTATATATTTATTCTATTAATTGATTGTGTGCGATTCTACGATCGGATGTAGAGGCGTCGGATGCGGCGCGGAAAAGATAGGTCGAAAATCGGATCAGATTAGCCGAGGCGTCCCGGTAAGTAGATGTACACATCTATGGGGGGATCGTCTGGAAGGCGTAAGGCGCCCGATGGTTTAGTATTATATGTAGTAATTGCATTATATACGTAGTTTCCTAGTTATGCATCTCATTGCATTACACCATCTTATATATATATGTGGGGGGGTGTAGGTGTGTGTGTGTGTGACATCATCATAGGACACTTGCACCATTACCATTGGTTCATGCCGCACGTGCACTATTCATGTGAACACACATGCCATTGGTAATTGCTATGTCACGAACACTATAAAACTGCTTAGAATGGATGTTGGTACATTTGCATCATATTTGATCTGTAGACTTATACTTGTATAATCATTTCTTAAAAATGGATACGTAGGAGTGTTAGTCATATATACATATCTCATTGCATCATGATTCATGCATAGCTTCCGGCCATATTTCGCATGGTATATACTACCGTATCATAGATTTCCATCAACACCGGCATGTTTATATATTGTGATTCTTCTCGAGGATTTCAGTACTGATGAGATTTCTGAATTTTGGGGAAAACCGCAAGGATTTAATAAAACTATTATCATTGTAAAAATATAGGTTGCGGTTTTCTTGTGATGTATGGGTCGTCCACCATGAGTTTTCCTGATTTCTGCTGGTTTTCGAGACCCGATTCGAGGAGTGGATGAACCGTTTTGGATACATGGTGGTCCTGGTACGGTACCCCACGGCAAGAAGCTCGAGTTGTAGACGATGAGCTTGGCAGGTGCAGACTACCTACCGGTGATGTCTGGCGGGCGGATATCCGGTGGATACCGACCGTAGTCGTGAGATTTGATGATATGGGCCGATCCGGACTGACGGAGCCCGAGATATTGAGATATTGTGACATTGAGATGACAAGACATTGAGATATTGAGACACTGAGATATATATGTTTTGTGTCGATGCCTGACACGGATTTCTATAGATTTTATTGATGATACTTCGGTTATTTCATAGGAGTTTTACTAAGATGAGATTACAGATTTTTTTCGTACCAAACATATTTGGATTTCGTGTTGATTATGCATTCATGTTGCATACATGTTAGTGCATTGCGTCATATTAGTGTATGCGTAGGTTGTGACGCATTTGCGTGCATGCTTACGATAGCCTTATTAGATGTTACTTGCTACTCACGAATTGGCAACTCACCCCCGTTGTGCCACAGTATCTTGCAGGTCTGACCCATCAGCACAGTAGCGGCGGGTGTAATTTCCATTCTGTTTCGTTTGCTTCGGCTTACAGGTTGCTCATTGGTGGGTTTTGGAGGATTCACTTTTGCTCCCACCGTGTATTTTTATTTTGTATCTAGTACACTCCATCTACCCTTGTATATTGGACTAGACGGTGAGACTTAAGACTTGTATTTGTGGTCTGATATTGATGCTCACTTGAGCCGACGTGATGCTTTTATACTTATTTCGTATTATTTTGATATATTCATTGCATGTGGTTGTGATTCCGCCTTTGGCAAGGAGCTAGCTCCCGCTTGGGGATGCCTTTTTTTATTTATATGTATTTTCATGTGTTGTACCCGTTTGGGGGCCAGTATTTACAACGGAGACACTGCCGAAATTTTCGGTAAATTTTGATGTTTTTTTACTGCTTAATGCGACTTGATTTGTAAAAATCGCTTTCTTTAAATAAGTCTTCCTTCACTTTATTTCTTTATTTGGTTTAGATTTCTGGGCTTTGGCTTACTTAGATTATGTTACGCCTTTGGACGTTTCGTAATTTAAGTGCCAGTCACGTTCCATACCTTCGGGTCGTGATAGGTCTCTTCGTCTGATATGTCGCATATCTCGCCTGGGGGTGGTAAACGTCAGACCCTGATAGCTTGATAAGTCATGCCGATGTGAGGCTCATAACAAGTCGAGAAACTACTGATAACACTTACCAGTAAATCTCATAAACAGCCCTGGCAAGGGACTTACTATTATGGCCAATCGAGCACAGCGCAACATCAACCCCCAATACCAGCAGAGACGAAATCCCCTCCTATCGCTCAATGCCTCCATGTGACTCGGGATTGTACCCAAAAACCACCGTTTTGCATGTTCTCTTGAACGTGGTAAGGTGGAAATCAAAGCACAGTAGGAATCACACAAGGCTCTTTGACGATCTCGGGTCGACAGACCAACCTCTACCAGTGTCACCAGAGAACTGCCATCTGACGTGAGGTATAATACCGTCTAGGAGTTCTCAGCGAGTCAGTCCTGTGTACCCAGTCTCCACTGAGCACACGTATATCATCTCTGATGTCAAACACCATTGGATATGGGAGCATCCATCATCCATCTACATGGGTCGAGAAGGTATACGCTAGTCTACTCTGGTATATCGATGCCCCGTCTCGATACACCCACGACTAGGGACATTAAAGGACGTACTCACGGACTACCTTTGTCCCACTAGTATGATCCACATCATAATCCAGGTAGTCAGTGTAGGGTTCCTAGGAACTCTTGTGAAGGTTCATAAAGCATCAAACATGCCCGAATAAAATTTTAGATGTGCCGAACAACCCAAAGACGGGATCTTTGGTAGATTATTAGGGTTTAACATGCAAGATGACATCTTTAAACCTAAGTGTGAGGGATTACAACCTTTGTAGTCCGCTCCTTCGCTTCACAAGCTCCGAGTAGAAGTCCCTTCGCCGCGATCCACGATCTCCCGGACTCAAGAGAGGCTCCACGACTCGAACGATACATGCTAGCTTAAAGTTTTCCGCTTCTCCGATGATCTACGTCGAAGTTGCTATAACCCAAGCTTTCTCACTCTAAAAAGATGAACGCCCTAATCTAATGGGCTAGATTAGATGAGGATGATGGAGTAGTATTTATGCTTTCTTTTTCCTTCACTTTCTCACAAGAAATCATCACAAAAGGAATTTCTAGTAAGCTTTCACAAAGCTAAGAGAGAAGAAGATGATGAATGAAAAAGATAATCCTTTTGTGATGAATAGAAGATGAGAATATATAATTGATATGGAACCATGGTCAAGAATGATAGGTTTAACCTTTGTAGAGAATAAACTAGAGCTAGGGTTTGGTTAGGTTAGATAATGAGTCATAAGATAATATCAACCATAATATCTTATACTTGACAAAAGAGAATCTTTTTAGAAAGTGAAAGAAAGAGCTAACCCTAATCAAACCCTAATCCCTTTTTATCATCCCTAATCATGTTTAATAATAAATCATATCATGTCTCAATAATATATATCACATATACATTATATATTTGCAACAAAAGAAAATAATACAATTAACATATATCGCATATATATATCAATGTATTAATCCGGTGAGAAAATGAAATAATAAAGCGAGCCAATATTAGATAATGTAATACAATATATCATATATATCATTATTCATTAAATCATCGAATCAACACTTGATCCGACGATCCGGCTATATCGAATATAACCGACTAATATATCATGTACCGATTCATCGAATCAACACTTGATTCGATGTCCCGGTTCATATCTAAATAACACGAGAATATAATACGGTATCTCATATCGCATTATCCTCGGTCCTGCACATATCACATATGTGCCTCTACTCCGTTTTGCCTGAGCCAAGAAACCTCTGTGTAGGACTCTAAAGAATCGTCAATACGCCGGTAGCAGGTGATGATCATATCAAACACCCACAAGCTGCAAGCGGTCAGCTAAACGTAACAGCCACCCAAGTATTGAGCGATCAGAAGATCAACAAGCTAGCCTGTCCGTTCTCCTGTGAATCCAATCAGTAACACTCCCGTACAGTCCGGTCTGTTCGTCCGATATGTTGCATATCAAGTCTATGGGTGGTATACGTCAGACCCCAGTAACCGATAAGTCGTGTCGATGTGAGGCTCATAACCGGTCGAGAAACTACTGGTAACACTTACCAGTATATCTCTATATCAGCCCTGGCCAGGTACTTCCAGTTATAGCCAATCGAACACAGCACAACATCAACTCCCTATACCGGGAGAGACGAATCCCCTCCTACCGCTCATTGCCTCTATGTGATTCAGGACTGTACCCAAAAGCCACCGTTTTGCACGCCCTTTTGGATGTGGTAAGGTGGAAATCAAAGCACAGTAGGAATCACACAAGACTCTATGACGATCTCGGGTCTACAGACTACCCTGTACCAGTGTCACTGGAGAACTGCCATCTGACGTGTGGTATATCACCATCTGGGAGTTCTCGGGGAGTCCGTCCAGTGTACCCAGTCTCCACTGAGCACCCGTACACTATCTCTGATGTCAAACACCGATGGATATGGGATCATCCATCGCCCATCATATGGGTCAAGATGCGTATACGCTAGTCTACTCTGGTGTATCGATGCCCTGTCTCGATATACCCTCGACTAGGAACAGTTATAGGATGTACTCATCGACAACTATGGCCCCACTAGTATGGTCTCATCATAGTCCCAGTAGTCGAGTACAGATCCTAAGGCTTTATCAACATGTGAGAGTAAGACAGTAAACCAATACAAGTCAACATGTTAAGATAAAGTGAAACCAAATAGCATACTATCAGGACGAGCAAGAAAGTCCTCTCTGTATATATCCACGCATCCATCATAATATACATCATATGTACAACAATGGCCTCTAGGGCATATACATAACAAACAATCTCCCACTTGCACTAATGCCAGCTGCTGTAGTATCTCATACCTAGCATCCCGAATAATCTCTCAAACTGTATCTGGGGAATGGCCTTCGTGAGTGGATCCGCAGTGTTGTCCTTCGTATCTACTCTCCTGACCTCGATCTCCCGGCGATCAACTATCTCCCTGATCAGGTGATACCGCCTCAGAATATGTCTGGACTTTGATGGGACCTGGGTTCCTTAGCCAAAGCCACAGCTCCATTGTTATCGCAATACAGAGGTATTGGATGTTCAATGGATGGAACCACACCAAGTTCAGTAATGAACTTCTTCATCCAGACAGCCTCTTTGGCAGCATCGTTGGCAGCGATGTATTCAGCCTCCATCGTCGAGTCTGCAACGGTATCCTATTTGGAACTCTTCCAACATACCGCCCCTCTATTGAGGGTAAAGACAAATCCCGAGTGCGACTTAGAGTCGTCCTTATCACTTTGGAAGCTGGAATCGGTAAATGACTCCACCCGGAGTTCTCCGTTACCATACACCAAGAACATATCTCTAGTCCTTCGCAAGTACTTGAGAATGTTCTTCACAGCTGTCCAGTGACTCTCTCCAGGATCTGCTTGATACCGACTCACTACACTTAGTGAGTATGCTACATCGGGTCTGGTACATAGCATCGCATACATGATAGAGCCTACTGCCGAAGCATAGGGTATCCCTTGCATGCGAGCTCTCTCCAAATCAGTCTTGGGAGACATCTCTTTGGAGAGAGTGAGTCCAGAGATCGTGGGTAAGTTCCCATGCTTGGATTCTTCCATAATAAACCTCTTTAGTATGGTGTCAATGTACCTGGATTAGGACAATCCCAGTATCCTTTTGGATCTATCTCTATAGATCCTAATCCCCAATATGCAGGAGGCATCACCTAGATCTTTCATTGAGAATCTTTGTGATAAGGAGAGCTTGACTGATTGAAGCATAGGAATATCATTTCCTATCAAGAGTATGTCATCCACGTACAATACAAGGAAGACAACCTTACTCTTTGCTACCTTCTTATAGATACAAGGCTCATCTATATTTTTGATGAAGTCAAACTCTTTGACTACAACATCAAAACAGATGTTCCAACTCCGCGATGCTTGCTTTAACCCATAAATGGATTTAAGCAGTTTGCACACCTTTCCGCTGCTCCCACTATCTACGAAGACCTCTGGCTGAGTCATGTTCACGCACTCTTCTAAATCACCATTTAGAAAGGCGGTCTTAACATCCATTTGCCAGATTTCGTAGTCATGGTATGCAGCAATGGCAAGTAAGATCCGGATGGACTTAAGCATAGCCACTGGAGAAAAAGTTTCGTCATAATCCACACCTGGTCGTTGACGAAAACCCTTTGCTACAAGTCTAGCTTTGAAAGTCTCAACTTTTCCATCTACACCAAATTTCTTTTTAAAAATCCACTTGCTCCCAATGGGTTTTACCCCTTCAGGAGCATTTTCCAAAATCCATACATTATTGGTGTACATGGATTCCATCTCAGATCGCATTGCATCCAGCCATTTCACAGAGTCACCACTCGTGATGGCCTGCTCGAAACTAGTCGGGTCATCATCTTCCATGATGCAATCCTCGCTTCCACTATAAATGAGAAAACCGTAGTATTTCTCAGGTGGACAAGAAACCCTACTAGATCGGCGGAGAGGCTGAGGTTCGTCGGGTACTACTGAATCTTCTGGTTCCACTAAATCTTCAGTTACAGTTTGTGTTTCTGGAACCTCTTCCAGCTCCACCTCTTTGCCACTAATTTCTTTTGCAAGAAATTCCTTTTCCAAAAAGGTGGCATATTGAGAAACAAACACTTTTTGTTCTTCAGCGTGGTAGAAAAAATATCCTTGGGAATTTTTAGGATATCCCACAAACTTGCAAAGAACTGACCGTGCCTCGAGTTTGTCTGGATTTTGCCTTTTGACATAGGCCGGACAACCCCATATCTTAACTTGTTCAAAATATGGTCTCTTCCCACTCCATATCTCATATGGTGTGGTAGGCACAGATTTAGACGGAACTTGATTCAATAGGTATGCTGCTGTCTCAAGCGCATAACCCCGAAGGAAATAGGCAACTCAGCCTCACTCATCATAGAGCGTACCATATCTAATAGGGTGCGATTCCTCCGTTCCGATACACCTTTGTGCTGTGGTGTAGAAGGAGGAGTAAGCTGAAAGAGAATCCCATTCTCTTTTAGATAATCTAGGAACTCATTGCTTAAGTATTCAGCTCCTCGATCAGATCGAAGAATCTTAATACTTTTGCCCGTTTGATTCTCTACTTCGTGGTTATATTCTGTGAATTTCTCAAAAGCTTCAGACTTGTGTTTCATTAGGAACACATGTCCGAATTTAGAGAGATCGTCAGTGAATGTAATGAAATAGGAAGAACCGTTCCTGACATGCGTAGACATGGGACCGCATACATCACTATGTACCAGTCCTAAGAGTTCAGTAACTCTTTCTCCGTGTCCACTAAACGGAGCATTGGTCATTTTTCCTTTGAGACATGAATGGAAAGTATCATAAGATGATAATTCGAACGGATTCAAATAACCATCCTT
The DNA here is from genome assembly GCA_030015575.1 of Agapanthus africanus. NCBI lineage: Eukaryota > Viridiplantae > Streptophyta > Magnoliopsida > Asparagales > Amaryllidaceae > Agapanthus > Agapanthus africanus. The sequence goes on from CM057349.1 coordinate 289,806,099, forward strand.
ATGTAACTTAGCCAGTCGTATCGCATTGATATGACCAAGTCTATAATGCCACAAGAAGGAATCGTTCATTTCTGAACTTTTCCTCTTGTGTGTGTTTTGTATAGTGAGGACTGTATTCTGATTTAGAATGAATATGCCATTATGTAACGAGCCTGATGCAATCAACTTTTGATCTAGGAATATGTTCATAACATTATCCTTTACTACAAATTATATCCTTCTTTACTTAATAAAGAGACTGATATAATGTTGCACATCATGTTCGGTATATAATAGCACTCATTTAGAATCAGTGTATTACGACTTGGCAATACTAGATGATATTCGCCAACTGCTTTGGCTGCAATACTTGCACCGTTCCCTACTTGAACGGAATGATCACCTTTTCCCAGTTCTCTACCATTACATAGCCCATGTAACAATTTACATATGTGGGATCCTGATCCGGTATCTAATACCCAGGACGTAGGGTGAACTGAGAAAAAGTTCTCAATAACTAACATAGCTGAAGAAGATGCATCAACATGCATGTTCTTTTGGGCGGCTTGAGAATCCAGACATTCTCCTATTTCCTGTTCAGTCTTATAACTCTTATAAGAAAGAACGGGTCCAACGTTCCCCTGCTCAGTATAATAAGCGGGTTCAGTCAATACATCCATATTATTATCTTGATTATGGCCTGACATGGTCGCTACCTAGAGAGAGAGAGAAGAAAACACTTTAGCGTATGCTCTTGCAAGATTAGATTGGTTATTATCTTATCTAATCAGGATGTCTCCCACTGTTTTTATCAAATTTACCTTTAAACCCTAAAAGGTAAGATTAGCCGGGATTAATTACACTCTACAATTTCGTCAATCTTTCAGCCAGATCAGTGTCGGTACTTGAGGGAGGTTCCCCGTGCTTTCGCACGGACCTAATTAAAGTAAACTTTGTTTTCCCTGAGGCGTAACCTCGTTAACACTTTTCTAGACACCTACTTGATCGGCTAATTGTCCTGTGTAAAACTCTCCCAGGAGTAACTCTTACTCGCAGTGGGTATCGGGATCCAACTATCTAATAGAAGGTATGCAATCTCATTGCAAATTTCAACACTTGAAATTCCCGATAATATTTTGCCCCTAGCAATTTATGACCTTAACATAGTCAACAAATCATAATTGCTAGCCAAGTTCAACCCGTCATTTCCCGATTGAATTAAACCCACCTGTACGACCCTTAACATAGTCAATAAAGTCGTACAAATACCATAATCCAATCACATCTAATGTTTTAGCAGATAAGTACTAATTAGCTACCGCACACTACGCCTTAACATAGTCAACAAACGTAGCACGAATACTAACTAGTCTTTATCTGAAATGACGGAGGGCTACGCAGGTTTTTCAGAAAACCATGAGCGTAATGAACTTGATATCGTCGTAGAATCATGTGAAATTTTGAAATGGAGTGTTTTTGAGGCTTTCATTAGTTTTGCTAAAGAGGTCACTCCCGGTGAAGGGATCTCGGCTCTTTTCTCATCGAATAAGGTGCAGGACATATCATATATATCACTGTGCAAAGCAAAACTCTAAAAGCAATCAAAAGACAAACCGAGTTTTGTAGCATCTGCCAGTTTCGCTAAAGAGGTCACTCCCGGTGAAGGGATCTCGGCTCTTTCCTCATCGAATAAGGTGCAGGGTATATCATATATACCACTATGCAAAGCAAAACTGTAGCTACCCTTTTTATAAAGTTTTGATTCTACAACATCTTTTAGGTTTCTTTTCTTTTTATTAATCTCATTAATAAAAAAAATCCCATCAGTTTATGCTTCCTAAGCATCACAGATAAATACGACGTACACTTATGCCATCCGCATTCGCCTCGATGTCCCCTCATGCACCGTTAGGTTAGGTAACTAACGACAGAGCAGGGCAGGGCTAGTGCGGATGTAAAACATAAGTAACATCTATATAATATATCATATGTACTATATACTGTACCCATCACAACATCAAATGATCACATCACAGATATCGCAGCAGAAACATAGATGTAATGTGGGATATACTAGGACGTCTGTATCTAGTATTTAGCCAACAATAGAAAATACGGATTCCACAGTCGCGATGAATAGCCAAGCCCACACCCTGGACCCCTACGAGAGCGGCAAGCGACCCTACCAATTCTGGAGTTTAGGAGACCCGGTCTCGACTACTCGAGATGGCCTCCCACTGAACTCCAGAACCCGGTCACCTGTGCTCCCCTCCTTGGGTCCATCCTAATGCGGAAAAGTAAATAATATACAACACTGGTGGCATCAACCTCAACCCGGAAGTGCCCCAAATAAAAGAATATTACATTACATTTGAATTTACATGAATGAAAATTTAAAACTCTCATCTCACATAAAACCCCCGGCTATTCAATCGCGACAATCCTGCACATCATATCTCAGCAACACATAATATCTCATATTATCAACGTAAGTAAGTATGCATACACCGATCGTCGTCGATGTATAGCAACGACAATCGGCAATACCACTACATACTACACTTACGGTCACAGAAAAGAAAGTGTAAAACTACAATATTTGGAATCCACAATCTCTTTAGACATCGTAAATCCGAAATATCACATATTTCGCATTTCATGCCTAACTGTATGAATTCCACATATTGTATCATATTCCAGATAAATAGACAGTATTAAACTTTTCGAACAGATAATCAAATACCCAAGATTTCCTAAATCGCTCAACACTTGAGCGGAGTTCAAAAGTTTCAGAATACGTCACAGTAGCAATGGTCCAGCCGTAGAAGGGTCAAGCCAACGCCTCACATGTGGCACGCCGTACTGCCCCAAACCCGAAGGTTCAAAAGGCAGTTCAAGACGGTCACATAATCGAGTTAAGGTTTGTTTTCTTCTAGAGGGTCCATCGCATCACATGCACGGTTTTCCGAAAGATTTAAACCCGAGAAAAATTCAACACTTGAATATTTTTCGTGCCGGGAAAAATTGAGTTACTGATATCCGTTCTAACTTTTTAACAGTTTCTAAATATCCAGAAATAAAAATGAATTTAAATATTCCGATCGAATCTACGATTACAAAATAAACCCCAGAATTCTCAACACTTGAGTCAGATTAAAAATACCCATAAAAATTAAATGACAGAAATAGAAATAACTGTGCAAAAATTAGTCCTTGATTCCTCAATAGTGCCGCGGATCCGCGGCCCAAGCGAGTTACGGCCGCGGTTCCGCGGCGGTTTGAACGGAACAGGGGCTCGTTTTTCACAGAAGTGCTTATGTTTCCCTGCTGATTTTTTTAGGTATTTTTAATTCGGAAAAATCACAGATTCCAAAAAATATCCAGAGAGGGTTTCATTTTTGTCGGTTCGGGTTCGATCGGAGTTTTAACTTCGTAAACACATCGCCTAATGCTCTAGCTAGGCTCTGATACCACTGTATGGTTCCTAGGCACTCTTGTGAAGGTTCATAAAGTATCAAACATGCCCGAATAAAATTTTAGATGTGCCGAACAACCCAAAGACGGGATCTTTGCTAGATTATTAGGGTTTAACATGCAAGATGACATCTTTAAACCTAAGTGTGAGGGATTACAACCTTTGTAGTCCGCTCCTTCGCTTCATAAGCTCCGAGTAGAAGTCCCTTCGCCGCGATCCACGATCTCCTGGACTCAAGAGAGGCTCCACGATTCGAACGATCCATGCTAGCTTGAAGTGTTCCGCTTCTCCGATGATCTACGTCGAAGTTGCTATAACCCAAGCTTTCTCACTCTAAAGAGATGAACACCCTAATCTAATGGGCTAGATTAGATGAGGATGATGGAGTAGTATTTATGCTTTCTTTTTCCTTCACTTTCTCACAAGAAATCATCACAAAAGGAAATTCTAGTAAGCTTTCACAAAGCTAAGAGAGAAGAAGATGATGAATGAAAAAGATAATCCTTTTGTGATGAATAGAAGATGCGAATATATGATTGATATGGAACCATGGTCAAGGATGATAGGTTTAACCTTTGTAGAGAATAAACTAGAGCTAGGGTTTGGTTAGGTTAGATAATGAGTCATAAGATAATATCAACCATAATATCTTATACTTGACAAAAGAGAATCCTTCTAGAAAGTGAAAGAAAGAGCTAACCCTAATCAAACCCTAATCCCTTTTTATCATCCCTAATCATGTTTCATAATAAATCATATCATGTCTCAATAATATATATCACATATATATTATATATTTGCAACAAAAGAAAATAATACAATTAACATATATCGCATATATATCAATGTATTAATCTGGTGAGAAAATGAAATAATAAAGCGAGTCAATATTAGATAATGTAATACAATATATCATATATATCATTATACATTAAATCATCGAATCAACACTTGATCCGACGATCCGGCTATATCGAATATAACCGACTAATATATCATGTACCGATTCTTCGAATCAACACTTGATTCGATGTCCCGGTTCATATCTAAATATCGCGAGAATATAATACGGTATCTCATATCGCATTATCCTCGGTCCTGCATATATCACATATGTGCCTCTACTCCGTTTTGCCTGAGCCAAGAAACCTCTGTGTAGGACTCTAAAGAATCGTCAATACGCCGGTAGCAGGTGATGATCATATCAAACACCCACAAGCTACAAGCGGTCAGCTAAACTTAACAGCCACCCAGGTATTGAGCGATCAGAAGATCAAAAAGCTATCCTGTCCGTTCTCCTGTGAATCCAATCAGTAACACTCCCGTACAGTCCGGTCTGTTCGTCTGATATGTCGCATATCAAGTCTAGGGGTGGTATACGTCTGACCCCAGTAACCGATAAGTCGTGTCGATGTGAGGCTCATAACAGGTCAAGAAACTACTGGTAACACTTACCAGTATATCTCTATATCAGCCCTGGCCAGGGACTTCCAGTTATAGCCAATCGAATACAGCACAACATCAACTCCCTATACCGGGAGAGACGAATCCCCTCCTATCGCTCATTGCCTCCATGTGATTCGGGACTGTACCCAAAAGCCACCGTTTTGCACGCCCTTTTGGACGTGGTAAGGTGGAAATCAAAGCACAGTGGGAATCACACAAGACTCTATGACTATCACTGGTCTACAGACTACCCTGTACCAGTGTCACTGGAGAACTGCCATCTGACGTGTGGTATATCACCATCTGGGAGTTCTCGGCGAGTCCGTCTAGTGTACCTAGTCTCCACTGAGCACCCGTACACCATCTCTGATGTCAAACACCGATGGATATGGGATCATCCATCGCCCATCATATGGGTCAAGATGCGTATACGCTAGTCTACTCTGGTGTATCGATGCCCTGTCTCGATATACCCTCGACTAGGAACAGTTATAGGATGTACTCATCGACTACTATGGCTCCACTAGTATGATCTCATCATAGTCCCAGTAGTCGAGTACAGATCCTAAGGGCTTTATCAACATGTGAGAGTAAGACACTAAACCAATACAAGTCAACATGTTAAGATAAAGTGAAACCAAATAGCATACTATCATGACGAGCAAGAAAGTCCTCTCTGTATATATCCAAGCATCCATCATAATATACATCATATGTACAACAATGGCCTCTAGGGCATATACATAACTAACAGTCAGGTAAACATCCTCAGGGCTTTATCAACATGTAACAGAGAGACAATCAGTGTACATGTTAAGATAAAGAGTAACCAGATAGCATATTATCATATCGAGCAAGAAAGTCCTCCCTATGTATGTCCAAGCATCCACTATAATATACACCATATGTACAATAATGGCCTCTAGGGCATGCATATAACTAAAAATCTCCCACTTGCACTAGGGCCATATGTTGTAGTATCTAATACCCAACAATCAGCAGTGGTTGTAGTATCGCATACTCAACCATCCCATAAAAGTCTCTCTTGTGAAAAGGCCTTTGTGAGTGGATTCGACGTATTGTCCTCTGTGTAGGGTTCCTAGGCACTCTTGTGAAGGTACATAAGGCATCAAACATGCCCGGATAAAAATTTAGACGTGCCGAACAACCCAAAGCCGGGATCTTTGCAAGATTATTAGGGTTAAACATGCAAGATGATAACTTTTATCTAAGTGTGAGGGATTACAACCTTTGTAGTCCGCTCCTTCGCTTCACAAGCTCCGAGTAGAAGTCCCTTTGCCGCGATCCATGATCTCCCGGACTCATGAGAGGCTCCACGACTCGAACGATCCATACTAGCTTGAAATATTCCAAATCTCCGATGATCTACGTTGAAGTTGCAAAGACTCAAGCTTTCTCACTCTAAAGAGATGAACACACTAATCTCATGGGCTAGATGAGATGAGGATGAGAGAGTAGTAATTTTGCTTTCTTTTTAAATCATTTTCTCATATTTATTCATCACATAAAGAAAATCAAGTAAGCTTTCTTCAAGAGAGAAGAAGATGATAATGGAAAATCAATAATAAGATTAATCCTTTTGTGATGAATAGAATGAAAGCTATATGATTGATTTATTAACCATGGTCAAGGATGAGTGGTCAAGATTTAGTAGAGAATAAACTAGAGTTAGGGTTTGGTTGGGTTAAGAATGTGTCATCCTAAAATATCTTAAGAATGACAAAAGAAAAAGCTTCTAGAAGGTGCATGAAGCATCTAACCCAAATCAAACCCTAACCTCAATTAATCATCCTTAAACATGTTTAACAATTAATCATATCATGTCACAATAATATATATCACATATATATATTATATATTTGCAACAAAAGAAAATAATACAATTAACATATATCGCATATATATCAATGTATCATCCAGTGAGAAAATGAAATAATAAAGCGAGCCAATATTAGATAATGTAATAATATATCATATATATTATTATACATTAAATCATCGAATCAACACTTGATCCGACGATCCGGCTATATCGAATATTACCGACTAATATATCATGTACCGATTCATCGAATCAACACTTAATCCGATGACCCGGTTCATAACTTAATATCGCGAGAATATAATACGGTATCCCATATCGCATTATTCTCGGTCCTGCACATATCACATATGTGCCTCTACTCCGTTTCGCCTGAGCCAAGAAACCTTTGTGTAGGACTCTAAAGAATCGTCAATACGCCGGTAGCAGGTGATGATCATATCAAACACCCACAAGCTGCAAGCGGTCAGCTAAACGTAACAGCCACCCAGGTATTGAGCGATCAGAAGATCAACAAGCTAGCCTGTGCGTTCTCCTGTGAATCCAATCAGTAACACTCCCGTACAGTCCGGTCTGTTCGTCTGATATGTCGCATATCAAGTCTAGGGGTGGTATACGTCAGACCCCAGTAACCGATAAGTCGTGTCGATGTGTGGCTCATAACGGGTCGAGAAACTACTAGTAACACTTACCAGTAAATCTCTATATCAGCCCTGGCCAGGGACTTCCAGTTATAGCCAATCGAACACAGCACAACATCAACTCCCTATACCGGGAGAGACGAATCCCCTCCTATCGCTCATTGCCTCCATGTGATTCGGGACTGTACCCAAAAGCCACCGTTTTGCACGCCCTCTTGGACGTGGTAAGGTGGAAATCAAAGCACAGTGGGAATCACACAAGACTCTATGACGATCTCGGGTCTTCAGACTACCCTGTACCAGTGTCACCGGAGAACTGCCATCTGACGTGTGGTATATCACCATCTGGGAGTTCTCGGCGAGTCCGTCCAGTGTACCCAGTCTCCACTGAGCACCCGTACACCATCTCTGATGTCAAACAACGATGGATATGGGATCATCCATCACCCATCATATGGGTCAAGATGCATATACGCTAGTCTACTCTGGTGTATCGATGCCCTGTCTCGATATACCCTCGACTAGGAACAGTTATAGGATGTACTCATCGACTACCGCGGCCCCACTAGTATGATCTCATCATAGTCCCAGTAGTCGAGTACAGATCCTAAGGGCTTTATCAACATGTGAGAGTAAAACAGTAAACCAATACAAGTCAACATGTTAAGATAAAGTGAAACCAAATAGCATACTATCATGACGAGCAAGAAAGTCATCTCTATATATATCCAAGCATCCATTATAATATACATCATATGTACAACAATGGCCTCTAGGGCATATACATAACTAACAATCTCCCACTTGCACTAAGGCCAGCTGCTGTAGTATCGCATACCTAGCATCCCGAATAATCTCTCAAACCGTATCTGGGGAATAGCCTTCGTGAATGGATCCGCAGTGTTGTCCTTCGTATCTACTCTCCTGACCTCGATCTCCCGGCGATCAACTATCTCCCTGATCAGGTGATACCGCCTCAGAATATGTCTGGACTTTTGATGGGACCTGGGTTCCTTGGCTAAAGCCACAGCTCCATTGTTGTCACAATACAGAGGTATTGGATGCTCAATGGATGGAACCACACCAAGTTCACTAATGAACTTCTTTATCCAGACAGCCTCCTTGGCAGCATCGTTGGCAGCGATGTATTCAGCCTCCATCGTCGAGTCTGCAACGGTATCCTGTTTGGAACTCTTCCAACATACCGCCCCTCCATTGAGGGTAAAGATAAAACCCGAATGCGACTTAGAGTCGTCCTTATCACTTTGGAAGCTGGAATCGGTAAAGGACTCCACCTGGAGTTTCCGTTACCATACACCAAGAACATCTCCTTAGTCCTTCGCAAGTACTTGAGAATGTTCTTCACAGCTGTCCAGTGACTCTCTCCAGGATCTGCTTGATACCGACTCACTACACTTAGTGAGTATGCTACATCGGGTCTGGTACATAGCATCGCATACATGATAGAGCCTACTGCCGAAGCATAGGGTATCCCTTGCATGCGAGCTCTCTCCAAATCAGTCTTGGGAGACATCTCTTTTGAGAGAGTGAGTCCAGAGATCGTGGGTTGGTTCCCATGCTTGGATTCTTCCATACTAAACCTCTTTAGTATGGTGTCAATGTATCTGGATTGGGACAATCCCAGTATCCGTTTAGATCTATCTCTATAGATCATGATTCCCAATATGTAGGAGGCATCACCTAGATCTTTCATTGAGAATCTATGTGATAAGAAGAGCTTGACTGATTGCAGCATAGGAATATCATTTCCTATCAAGAGTATGTCATCCACGTACAATACGAGGAAGACAACCTTACCCTCTGCTACCTTCTTATAGATACAAGGTTCATCTATATTTTTGATGAAGTCAAACTCTTTGACTACAACCTCAAAACAGATGTTCCAACTCCGTGATGCTTGCTTTAACCCATAAATGGATTTAAGCAGCTTGCACACCTTTCCGCTGCTCCCACTATCTACGAAGTCCTCTGGCTGAGTCATGTACACGCTCTCTTCTAAATCACCGTTTAGAAAGGCGGTCTTAACATCCATTTGCCAGATTTCGTAGTCATGGTATGCAGCAATGGCAAGTAAGATCCGGATGGACTTAAGCATAGCCACTGGAGAAAAGGTTTCGTCATAATCCACACCTGGTCGTTGACGAAATCCCTTTGCTACAAGCCTAGCTTTGAAAGTCTCAACTTTTCCATCTACACCAAATTTCTTTTTAAAAATCCACTTGCTCCCAATGGGTTTTACCACTTCAGGAGCATTTTCCAAAATCCATACTTTATTGGTGTACATGGATTCCATCTCAGATCGCATTGCATCCAGCCATTTCACAGAGTCACCACTCGTGATGGCCTGCTCGAAACTAGTGGGGTCATCATCATCCATGATGCAATCCTCGCTTCCACCATCAATGAGAAAACCGTAGTATCTCTCAGGTGGACGAGAAACCCTACTAGATCAGCGGAGAGGCTGGGGTTCGTTGGGTACTATTGAATCCTCCGGTTCTACCAAATCTTCAGTTTCAGTTTGAGTTTGTGTTGCTGGAATTTCTTCCAGTTCTACCTCAGAGCCACTAATCTCTTTTGCAAGAAATTTCTTTTCTAAAAAGGTGGCATGTTGAGCAACAAACACTTTTTGCTCCTCACCGTGATAGAAAAAATATCCATAAGAATTCTTCGGATATCCTACAAACTTGCAAAGAACTGACCGTGCCTCGAGTTTGTCCGGATTTTGCCTTTTTACATAGGCCGGACAACCCCATATCTTAACTCGTTTAAGATACGGTCTCTTTCCACTCCATATCTCATATGGTGTGGTAGGTACAGATTTAGTTGGAACTTGATTCAATAGGTATGCTGCTGTCTCAAGCGCATACCCCCAGAAGGAAATAGGTAACTCAGCTGTACTCATCATAGAGCGTACCATATCTAATAGGGTGCGATTCCTCCGCTCCGATACACCGTTGTGCTGTGGTGTATAAGGAGGAGTAAGCTGAGAGAGAATCCCATTCTCTTTTAGATAATCTAGGAACTCATTGCTTAAGTATTCACCTCCTCGATCAGATCGAAGAATCTTAATAGTTTTGCCCGTTTGATTCTCTACTTCATGCTTATATTCTCTGAATTTCTCAAAAGCTTCAGACTTGTGTTTCATCAGGAACACATGTCCGAATCTAGAGAGATCGTCAGTGAATGTAATGAAGTAGGAAGAACCGTTCCTAGCATGTGTAGACATGGGACCGCATACATCACTATGTACCAGTCCTAAGAGTTCGGTAACTCTTTCTCCGTGTCCACTAAACGGAGCTTTGGTCATTTTTCCTTTGAGACATGAATGGCAAGTATCATAAGATGATAATTCGAACGGATTCAAATAACCATCCTTATGTAACTTAGCCAGTCGTGTCGCATTGATATGACCAAGTCTACAATGCCACAAGAAGGATTCGTTCATTTCTGAATTTTTCCTCTTGTGTGTGTTTTGTATATTCAGGACTGTATTCTGATTTAGAATGAATATGCCATTATGTAACGAGCCTGATGCAATCAACTTTTGATTTAGGAAGATGTTCATAACATTATCCTGTACTACAAAATTATATCCTTCTTTACTTAATAAGGAGACTGATATAATGTTGCACATCATGTTCGGTATATAATAGCACTCATTTAGAATCAGTGTATTACGACATGGCAATACAAGGTGATATTCGCCAACTGCTTTGGCCACAATACTTGCACCGTTCCCTACTTGAACGGAATGATCACCTTTTCCTAGTTCTCTACCTTTTCGTAGCCCATGTAACAATTTACATATGTGGGATCCTGATCCGGTATCTAATACCCAGGACGTAAGGTGAACTGAGAAACAGTTCTCAATAACTAACACACCCGAAGAAGATGCATCAACATGCATGTTCTTTTGGGCGGCTTGAGAATCCAGATATTCTCCTGTTTCCTGTTCAGTCTTATAACTCTTATAAGAAAGAACGGGTCCAACATTCCCTAGCTCAGTACAATAATTGGGTTCAGTCAATACATCCATATTATTATCTTGATTATGGCCTGACATGGTCGCTACCTGGAGAGAGAGAGAAGAAAAACACTTTAGCGTACGCACTTGCAAGATTAGATTGGTTATTATCTTATCTAATCAGGATGTCTCCCACTGTTTTTATCAAATCTTCCTTCAAACCCTAAAAGGTAAGATTAGCCGGGATTAATTACACCCTACAATTTCGTCAATCTTTCAGCCAGATCAGTGTCGGTACTTTGAGGGAGGTTCCCCGTGCTTTCGCACGGACCTAATTAAAGTAAACCTCGTTTTCCCAGAGGCGTAACCCCGTTAACACTTTTCTAGACACCTACTTGAATGACTAATTTTCCTGTGTAAACTCTCCCAGGAGTAACTCTTACTCGCAGTGGGTATCGGGATCTAACTATCTCATAGAAGGTATGCAATTTCATTGCAAATTTCAACACTTGAAATTCCCAATAATATTTTGCTCCTAGCGATCTATGACCTTGACAAGGTCAACAAACCATAAATCGCAAGTCAAGTTCAACCCGTCATTTCCTGATTGAATTAAACCCACCCGCATGACCCTTGACAAGGTCAACAAGGCCGTACGAATACCCTAATCCAATCACATCTCATGTTTTAGCAGATAAACACTAATTAGCTACCGTACACTGTGCCTTGACAAGGTCAACAAATACAACACGAATACTAAATAGGATTTATCTGAAATGACGGAGAGCTACGACAGGTTTTTCAGAAAACCTATTGCGTAATGAACTTGATATCGTCGTAGAATCGAGTGAAGTTTTGAAAAGGAGTGTTTTTGAGGCTTTTCTTAGTTTCGCTAAAGGGGTCACTCCCGGTGAAGGGATCGTCGGCCCTTTCCTCATTGAATAAGGTGCAGGATATATCATATATACCGCTGTGCAAAGCAAAACTTTAAAAGCAATCAAAAGACAAACCGAGTTTTGTAGCATCTGCCAGTTTTGCTAAAGGGGTCACTCCCGGTGAAGGGATCGTCGGCCCTTCCCCTATCGAATAAGGTGCAGGATATATCATATATATCACTGTGCAAAGCAAAACTGTAGCTACCCCTTTTTTTATCAAGTTTTTGATTCTACAACATCTTTAGGTTTCTTTTCTTTTTATTAATCTCATTAATAAATATCCCATCAGCTTATGCTTCCTAAGCATCACAGAAGAAACGAAAGCAGTAATATTTATATATCAGCATATATATATAGTATAAGCATTCGTCTCAGACAGTAATATGATCTCATCACAGAACAATGCAGCAGAAGAACATATATGAAATATTGGATATACTAGGACGTCCGTGTTTTCAATACGAGCCTGTATAAAACACGGATTCCACGGTCGCGACGAATAGCCAAACCCACATCCCAAGACCCCTACGAGAGCGGCAAGTAACACTGCCAATTCTAGGGTTAGGAGACCCGGTCTCGACTCCTCGAGATGGCCTCCCACTGGACCCTAGAACCCGGTTACTTGTGCTCCCCACCTTGGGTCTACCTAATGCGGAAAAGTAAATAATATACACTGGTGACAGCAACCGCAACCTGGAAGTGCCCCAAATAAAAGAATATTACATTACAAATGAATTTTACATGAATGAAAATAAAAACCCTCATCTCACATAAAACCCCCGGCTATTCAAAACGCGATGATCCAATATAACATATCACAGCAACACATAATATCACATATCATCAACGTAAGTAAATATACGCATCCCAATTGTCCTTGACATATAGCAACGAAACCGGCGATATCACATATTACACTTACGGTCACAGAAAAGAAAGTGTAAAACTACAATATTTGGAATCCACAATCACTTTAGATATCGTAAATCCGAAATATCACATGCTTCGCATTTTATGCCTAACTCTATGAATTCCACATATTGTATCACATTCCAGATAAATAGACAGTATTAAACTTTTCGAACAGATAATCAAATACCCAAAATTTCCTAAAGTGCTCAACACTTGAGCGGAGTTCAAATAATCCCAGAATATGTCACAGTACCGGTGATCCAGCCGTAGAAGGGTCAAGCCAACGCCTCACATGTGGCACGCCGTACTGCCCCAAACCCGAAGGTTCAAAAGGCAGTTCAAGACGGTCACATAATCGAGTTAAGGTTTGTTGTCTTCTAGAGGGTCCACCGCTTAACTTGTACAATTTTTCCGAAAGATTTAAACCCGATAAAAATTCAACACTTGAAAGTTTTACGTGCCGGGAAAAAGTGGGTTAATGATATCCGTTCAACTAGTTTAACAATTTCTAAATATCCGGAAAGAAATACGAATTTAAATATTCCGATCGAATCTACTATTACAAAATAAACCCCAGATTTAAACAACACTGGAATCACTTTTAAAAATATCCAGAAGAATCAACAAGCACCTACGGATATTACCAGAAAAGCCACGTGTCGCCAATCCATTAATCCGCCGCGGAACCGCCGCGCAAGCATGCTTGCGCCGTGGTTCCGCCGCCGTTTGGACGAATTGGGGGCTCGGGTTTTATGGTAATTCTTAGAATTCCCTGCTGATTTTTTTACGTATTTTTAATTCAGAAAAATCCCAAAATTTAAAAAATTTCCAGAGAGGGGTCCAATTTTGTCGTTTCGGGTTCGATCGGAGTTTTAACTTCGTAAACACATCGCCTAATGCTCTAGCTAGGCTCTGATACCACTGTAGGGTTCCTAGACACTCTTGTGAAGGTACATAAGGCATCAAACATGCCCAGATAAAAATTTAGACGTGCCGAACAACCCAAAGCCGGGATCTTTGCTAGATTATTAGGGTTAAACATGCAAGATGATAACTTTTATCTAAGTGTGAGGGATTACAACCTTTGTAGTCCGCTCCTTCGCTTCACAAGCTCCGAGAAGAAGTCCCTTTGCCGCGATCCATAATCTCCCGGACTCATGAGAGGCTCCACGACTCGAACGATCCATACTAGCTTGAAGTATTCCAAATCTCTGATGATCTACCTTGAAGTTGCAAAGACTCAAGATTTCTCACTCTAAAGAGATGAACACACTAATCTCATGGGCTAGATGAGATGAGGATGAGAGAGTAGTAATTTTGCTTTCTTTTTAAATCATTTTCTCATATTTATTCATCACATAAAGAAAATCAAGTAAGCTTTCTTCAAGAGAGAAGAAGATGATAATGGAAAATCAATAATAAAATTAATCCTTTTGTGATGAATAGAATGAAAGCTATGTTAGTTATATGTATGCCCTAGAGGCCATTACTGTACATAGGATGTATATTGTAGTGGATGCTGGGACATATATAGGGAGGACTTTCTTGCTCGACATGATAGTACGCTATCTGGTTGATCTTTACCTTAACGTGTATACTGTTTGTCTCTCTGTTGCATGTTGGTAAAGCCCTTAGGATGTGTACTTGACTACCTGGACTATGATGCGGATCATACTAGTGGGGACATGGTAGTCCATAAGTACATCCTTCAAAGTCCCTAGTCGTGGGTGTATCGAGACGGGGCATCGGTATACCAGAGTAGACGAGCGTGTACCTTCTCGACCCATACAGATGGGCGATGGATGATCCCATATCCATCGGTGTTTGACATCAGAGATGATATACGGGTGCTCAGTAGAGACTGGGTACACTGGACGGACTCGCCGAGAACTCCCAGATAGTATTATACCTCACGTCAGATGGCAGTTCTCTGGTGACACTGGTACAGAGTAGTCTGTTGACCCGAGATTGTCATAGAGTCTTGTGTGGTTCCCACTGTTCTTTGATTTCCATCTTACCACGTCCAAGAGGGCGTGCAAAACGGTGGTTTTTGGGTACAGTCCCGAGTCACATGGAGGCAATGAGCGATAGGAGGGGATTCGTCTCTCCCGGTATAGGGAGTTGGTGTTGCGCTGTGTTCGATTGGCTATAACAGGAAATCCCTGGCCAGGGTTGCTGAGATTTACTGGTAAGTGTTACCAGTAGTTTCTCGAACGGTTATAGACCTCATATCGACACGACTTATCGAGCTATTGGGGTCTGACGTTTACCACCCCTAGGCGAGATATGCGACATATCAGACGATCAGACCGGACTGTACGGTAGTGTTACTGGTTGGATTCACTGGAGTGTGAGCGGGCTTGCTCGTCGATCTTCAGATCGCTCAATACCCGGGTGGCCGTTACGTTTAGCAGACCGCTTGCGGCTTGTGGATGTTTGATATGATCATCATCTGCTGCCGGCGTATTGACGAGTCTTTAGAGTCCTACACAGAGGTTTCCTGGCTCAAGCGAAACGAAATAGGAGTGCATATGAGATATGTGCGGGACCGAGAATGATACCAGTATGTGATACTGTATTCGATTCTCGCGATGTAACATTGATCGGTTATATGCGATATAGCCGGGTTATCGGATCAAGTGTTGATTCGATAAGTTGTTACTGTTGATATTAGTCGGTTATATGCGATATGACCAGATCATTAAATCAAGTGTTGATTTAATGATTTAATGCATAATTATATGTTTGATATATTACTTTGCATTAACTAGTATCGGTTCACTTTATATGGATTTTCTCACTCGGGTGTGCACATTTCATATGCGATATGATTTGTGCACTTGCTTGTATCATGTTTGATGATGCATGCTTTTTGGTTAAGTATAAAGAATTAAACCAAGGTTAAGTTTTTGATTAGGGTTTTACTTATTCATTTATCTTATTTATTTATTCATTTTGAATAAATTGGAAGATAAATGAATGGTGGCTACTTTTGTTTTTAGTTGAAGTTTCATGAAGCTTTGACTTGTTGACCTTTTGTTCTCATCCTTAACCCTAACCATTCAACCCAACCTTAGTCAATTCTCTACACTTAACTAAGGTTAAGATTATGATAAGTATTCTTTTATTTTTCTATTTTCAATTAACTTATCATATTCTTCATCTTCTTCTTCTTCTTCACTTCAAGAAAAAGCTTCACAAGCTTTAATGGCAAAGTGAGAATTAGAGTGAGAAATCCAATTCTAAAGTCTACCCACTTCCTATTTCTTCATCCTCTACCTCTTGCCAAGTAGTAGAGTGTGTTTCCTTCACAAGTTTCTTGACTTGGTGAAGTGAGAGCTTGATCTTGCGATGCTTCGACGTAGATCATCTTCGGCATGGATATCGACGACCTAGCTCGCTTATTCTCCGATGAAGTCGACGCTAGAGCCCGGATTCTTTTTGGACAGCGGAGAGGACTTCGTTGCGGAGCTATGGAGGTGGAGCACCGGATCTACTAAGGTTGTATTTCCGATTCTCATAGTTAAGTGTTAACTAGTTAGCTTTTTCGCCTAGTTTTCTAGCAAACGATCCGTAGTCGGGTCTCTCGGCACCTAGATTTTTTGAATTTGGCATGTTCGATGCCTTGTGAGACCTCACTAGTGTGCCTAGGAACCCTACAGTGGTATCAGAGCCTAGCTAGAGCCCTAGGCGAAGTCTAGACGGAGTTTGAAGTCCGATCGACCCGAAACCCCATCTCAAATAATGCTCTCTGTCCTTTTTCTAAAAACGTGGATTTTTTGAAATTAAAAATATGCAGAAAAACATGCAGGAAGATCTAAGAGTTACTGTGAAATCGTATAGCCTAATTCCCTTATTGAGCCGCGGATCCGCGGCACGAGCATGGCTCGTGCGGCGGTTCCGCGGCCGTACTGCCTCTTTATACATATAAATTTACACAGTAATTCTTGGTTTGAAGTGTTAGTTTTTCTGGGTATTTTTAATATTTTTTCCAGAGTTTGCATTTTCTGAGTTGTTTTGGGGATTCGGTGTTTCTATCGGATTATCAGATTTTGTCTATTTGGCTTTCCGGATAAATTTTAGAATATGTTAAAAAGTTCGACCGGATATAAATACCCAATTTTTCCCCTGTCGGGAAATTTCCAAATGTTGGATTTTTCCGTAGTCTAAAGACGTTCTAAGTAGTGCAAGTAACTCGATGGACCCTCTAGAAGACAACAAACCTTAACTCGATTATGTGACCGTCTTGAACTGCCCTTTGAACCTTCGGGTTTGGGGCAGTACGGCGTGCCACATGTGAGGCGTTGGCTTGACCCTTCTACGGCTGGACCGTTGGTACTGAGGCACGAACGGAATGTTGTTAGACTTATTTCATGTGTTGAGCTGTATCGGGAAAACTTGGGTGTTCGATTGTTCGATCGAAAAGTTTAACATTTTCTATTTATCTGGAATGGGAAACAATAATTGGAATTCACAAATAGTTATGAGATAACGGAATGAATATTATAAACATAGCAGTTTAGTCTCACTTGATCGGTTGCCACGGAATTTTGATGTGATCAAAAGTCCGTCGCAATCACGTAGCGTACGCGGATACTCGCCGGGTAAACTTAATAGACAGCCTCACTCCATAGCCCCGACCAAGTGACTGTAGGAGAACCCCGTCGCCGAAAGCATCCGTTCGGGTGCTCGCGGTAGCGGTGTTCCGCCTTGGTGCACTTCGTCGACGGTAACGGGGGTGCGGCCGCCTACTGAAGTTTGCGACGAGTATTCGATCAGGATGCCGGGAATCTTGTTGAATTGCCCGACTTGATATTGAAAAGAGTTTTCAATAATGAGACTAAAATGCGGGGTTTATAATTGTTAGGCATGCGATGTCTAAGGAATTCATATGGTCAGGCATGCAATGTCTGAGGTGGTTGCGGATTCCAACTGTTGTAGTTTTACACTTTCTTTTCTGTGACCGTAAGTGTAATATATGATATCGCCGGTTTCGTTGCTATATGTCAACGACAATTGGGATGCGCATATTTACTTACGTTGATGACATGTGATGTTATGTGTTGCTGGATATGTTATATTGAATCGTCGTGTTTGAATAGCCGGGGTTTTTTATGTGAGATGAGTGTTTTTCATTTTCATTCATGTAAAAACTTGTATGTAATATTCTTTTATTGGGGCGCATCCAGGTTGCGGAAGTTGACACTGTAGGGTTCCTAGGCACTCAAGTGAGGTCTCACAAGGCATCGAATATGCCAATTTCAAAAATTATAGGTGCCGAGAGACCCGACTACGGATCGTTTGCTAGAAAACTAGGCGAAAAGGAAACTAGTTAACACTTAACTAAGGGAATACGGAAATACAACCTTTGTAGATCCGGTGCTCCACCTCCATAGCTCCGCAACGAAGTCCTCTCCGCTGTCCAAATCAAATCCGGGCTCTAGCGTCGGCTTCGTCGGAGAATGGGCAAGCTAGGTCGTCGATGTCCATGCCGAAGATGATCTACGTCGAGGCATCGCTAGATCGAGCTCCACCTTCACCAAGTCTTGAAAACTTGTGAAGGAAACACACTCTACTACTTGGCAAGAGGTAGAGGATGAAGAAATAGGAAGTGGGTAGACTTTAGAATTGGATTTCTCACTCAAAAACATCAAGCACCATTGATGAAGAGAGCTTTCTTCTTGTGAGGAAGAAGAAGAAGAAGATTAAAAAGTTATGATAAGTTAATTAAAAAGAAAAGAATAATCCAATCTTTATCATAACATGACCATGGTTATGTGTAGAGACTAAACCCAAGTTAAGTGAATGGTTAGGTTAGGAATGAAGACAAAAATGGTCACTAAGTCAAAGTATTCATGAAGCTTCATGAATAAACAAAAGAATGCCACCATTTTTCTTTTCTTTTCCTTAAATGAATAATGAATATAAATAAATGAATAAGTATATAAAACCCTAACCATTCATATAACCATGTTTTAATCTTTACACAAGCAGAAGTCAACATGTATCATCAAACATGATACAATGTATATGCACAAAAGTATATCACATATACAACTTGCACATCGAGTGAGAAAATCCATATAAAGTGAACCTATACTAGCTAATGCAAAGTAATATATCAAATATATAATTATGCATCAAATCATTAAATCAACACTTGATTTAACTATCCGGTCATATCGTATATAACCGACTAGTATGCAATGCATCGGCTTATCGAATCAATCCTCGATTCGATAACTAGGTTATATCGCATACAACCATTCGACACATTCATCGCGAGAATAGAATACGGTATCACATACACGCATTATTCTCGGTCCCGCACATATCTCATATGCGCTCCTATTTCATTTCGCTTGAACCAGGAAACCTCTGTGTAGGACTCTAAAGACTCGTCAATACGCCGGCAGCAGGTGATGATCATATCAAACACCCAGAAGCCGCATGCGGTCTGCTAAACGTAACGGCCACCCGGGTATTGAGCGATCTGAAGATCGACGAGCAAGCCCACTCACACTCCAGTGAATCCAACCAGTAACACTACCGTACAGTCCGGTCTGATCGTCTGATATGTCGCATATCTTGCCTAGGGGTGGTATACATCAGACCCCAATAGCTCGATAAGTCGTGTCGATATGAGGTCTATAACAATTCGAGAAACTACTGGTAACACTTACCAGTAAATCTCAGCAACCCTGGCCATGGATTTCCTGTTATAGCCAATCGAACACAGCGCAACATCAACCCCCTATACCGGGAGAGACGAATCCCCTCCTATCGCTCATTACCTCCATGTGACTCGGGACTGTACCCAAAAACCACCGTTTTGCACGCCCTCTTGGACGTGGTAAGATGGAAATCAAAGCACAGTGGGAACCACACAAGACTCTATGACGATCTCGGGTCAACAGACTACTCTGTACCAGTGTCACCAGAGAACTGCCATCTGACGTGAGGTATAATACCATCTGGGAGTTCTCGGCGAGTCCGTCCAGTGTACCCAGTCACTACTGAGCACCCGTATATAATCTCCGATGTCAAACACCGATGGATATGGGATCATCCATCGCCCATCTGTATGGGTCGAGAAGGTATACGCTAGTCTACTCTGGTATATCGATGCCCCGTCTCGATACACCCACGACTAGGGACTTTGAAGGATGTACTTATAGACTACCATGTCCCCACTAGTATGATCCGCATCATAGTCCAGGTAGTCAAGTACAGATCCTAAGGGCTTTACCAATATGTAACAGAGAGACAATCAGCATACACGTTAAGGTAAAGGGTAACCAGATTGCATACTATAATGTCGAGCAAGAAAGTCCTCCCTATATATGTCCCAGCATCCACTACAATATACATCCTATGTACAGCAATGGCCTCTAGGGCATACATATAACTAACAATCTCCCACTTGCACTAGGGCCATCTGTAGCAGTGGTTTGAAGTATCTCATACTCAACCATCCCATAAAAGTCTCTCTCTGGGAACAGGCCTTTGTGAGTGGATCCGCTGTGTTGTCCTCTGAATCTACTCTTCTAACCTGGATCACCCTGGAGATCAACTATCTCCATGATCAGGCGATGCTGCCTTAGAATAAGTCTGGATCACTGATGGGACCGGCGTTCCTCGGCATGAGCCACAACTCCATTGTCTCACAATGGTAGGAACGTAGTTCATCTCATGAACTAATATACACCCAAACATCCTCTTTGGTAGCATCTTAAGTAGCGATGTATCCTGCTTTATCGTTTAGTATGTCACGGTATCTAGCTTGGAACTCTTCCAACATACCGTCCCTCCACTGAGGGTAAAGACAATGCCTGTGACTGACATTCAGTCGTCTTTATCACCCTGGAACCCTTCCAGTGATTCTCCCCAGGATCGATTGATACCACCTCACTACAACTAGTGAGAATCCTAACATCCAATTAAATCTATCTCATAGATCCAAAATCCAGGAGTTAGTAGGTATCATTATGATCATATATGGAGAATCCTTGTGATAACCGGAGATTGATCGAGCGTAGCATAGGAAACTCCTTCCCTATCAAGAGTATGTCATCCACGTACTCTACGAGGATCACCACCATACTCCCTACTACCTTTTTGTTTATACAAGGTTCATCTACCATTTTGATGATGTCAAACTCTTTGAATAATCCATCAAAACAGATGTTCCAACTCCGCGATGCCTGCTTTAACCTATAAAACATCTTGCACACGTTTCCGCTGCTCCCACTGTCTACGAAGCCCTCTGGCTGTGTACTTATAGACGCACTCTTCTAAAACATCATTTAGAAAAGCAGTCATGACACCCAACCACCAGATATCGTAGTCATGGTATGTAGCCGTGACAAGTAGGATCTGGATGGACTTAAGCATAGCTACTTGAAAAAGGTTTCATCATTATCCACACCTGGTCAATGATGCACACTTTTAACAAGTCTAGCTTTGAAAGTCTCAACTTTTCGATGTACACCAAGTAATCTTCTCAAGATATACTTGCTCCTGATGGGGATTTAACCCTTCAGATATAGCAACCAAAGTCCATACTTTGTTGGTGTATAAGGATTCCATCTCAGATCATTAAACATCCAGCCATTCTTACAGAGTCTCACTCCTGATGGCCAGTTCGAAAATAGTTGGGTCATCATCTCATGATGCAATCCTCGCTCCCACTGTCATAGAGAAACAGAAGTATCTCTCAGGTGGGTGAGGAACCCTACTAGATCGGCGGAGAGGCTGAGGTTCATTGGAATCTACTGAATCCTTTGGCTCTATCAAATCATCTGCTGTAGTTTGTATAGCTGGAACCTTTCCAGTTCTACATTACAGACCTTGCCTCGAGCTTGTCCGGATTTTGTTTTTCAGACATAGGCCGGACAACCCCAAATCTTAACTAATTTAAGAAATGGGCTCTTCCCATTCCATATCACATATGAAGTGGTAGGCATCTGATTTGATTCGAACCCTATTCAATAGGTATGCAGCTTCTCAAGTGCATAACCCCTTAAAGGAAATAGATAACTCAGTAATACTCATCATAGAGCACACCATATCATATAGGGTGTGATTGCTCCGCCCCGATATACCATCGTGCTATGGTGTATTCGGAGGAGTAATGCCGAGAGAGAATCTCATTCTCCTTTAGAATAGTCCAGGAATTCTATGCACAAGTATTCTCCTCCTTGATCTCATCATAGGACATAATACTTATACCCGTATTTTGGTTTTCTACTTCTCGCTTATATTCTGTGAATATCTCAAAAGGCTCGGACTCATGTTTCAACAGGAACATATGTCTAAATCTTGAGAGATTATCAGAGAATGTAATGAAGTATAAAGAACCGGTCTTGGCATGTGTAGACAGGGGACCTTACATACATCAACATGTATCATCCCAAGAGTTCACCAACTCTTTCTCTGTTTTCAATAAACAGAGCTGTGGTCATCTTATCTTTGTGACATGACTGGCGAGTTTCACAAGATGTAAATTCAAACTGATTTAAATATGCATCTTTATGTAACTCTAGCTAGTCGGGTCACATTGATCTGACCTAGTCTACAATGCCTCAAGAAGAATTCGTTCATATCTGAACTCTTCCTCTTGTGTGTGTTCCATATACTAAGAACTGTAGTTTGATTTAGAACATCAACGCTTTTAGATAACGTGCCTGAACCGATCAACTTTTGATATAGGAAATGTTCAAAACATTATCCATCAATACAAAATTATATCCTTTCTTTACTAATAAAGAGACTGATATGATTTTGTATATCAGGTTCGGTATCTAATAACATTCGTTCAGAATCAATGTATTGTAATACAGGGTGACAGTGACCAACAGACTTGGCTGCAACTCTTGCCCCGTTTTCTGCCTCATGAAACTTATCACCCGTTCTCAGTTCTCTACCTATCTGTAGCCCTATGTAACAGATTACATATCTAGGATCCTGATCTGGTATCACATACCTAGGACGTAAAGGATACTGAGAAACAGTTCTGTATAATGAACACACCCGAAGATGATGCATCAGCATGCACTCTCTTCGTTTTGGCGGCACGGGAATTCTGGTATTCCCCAATTTCCTGCTCTGTCTTATAACAATTATAAGTTGGAGCGGGACCAACGTTCCCCAGCTCAGTATAACAAGCGGGTTCGGTCAATATTCCGTATTATTATCTTGATTAAGGCGTGATATGGTCGCTACCTGGAGAGAGAGAGAAGAAAACACTCAGCGTGCGCTCTTGCAAGAATAGATTGGTTTTTATTTTATCTAATCAGGATGGCTCCCACTGCTTTTTATCAAATCTTCCTTCAAACCCTAAAAGGAAAGACTAGCCGGGATTAATTACACACTACAAGTTCGCCAATCTTTCAGCCAGGCCAGTGTCGGTACTTTGAGGGAGGTCCCCCGTGCTCTTGCACGAACCTAATTAATGTAAACCTCGTTTTCCCAGAGGCGTAACCCCGTTGACACCTTTCTAGACACCTACTTGATCGGCTAATTGTAATGCGTAAAACTCTCCCAGGAGTAACTCTTACTCGCAGCGGGTATCGGGATCCAACTATCTCATAGAAGGTATGCAATCTCATTGCAAATTTCAACACTTGAAATTCCCGATAAAATTTTGCCCCTAGCGTCCTATGACCTTGACGCAGGCCAACAAACCATAGTCCGCTAGTCAAGTTTAACCCGTCATTTCCTGATTGAATTAAACCCACCCGCACGACCCTTGACGCAGGCCAACAAAGTCGCACGACTACCCTAATCCAATCACATCATATGCTTATACAGATAAGCACCAGTTAGCTACCGCACACTACGCCTTGACGCAGGCCAACAAACGTAGCACGAATACTAACTACTACTTATCTGAAATGACGGAGGGCCACGACAGGTTTTTCTGAAAACCAATTGCGTAATGAACTTGATATCGTTGTAGAATCAAATGAATTTTGAAATGGAGTGTTTTTAAGGATTTTCTAGTTTTGCTAAAGGAGTCACTCCCGGTGAAGGGATCGTCGGTCCTTTCCTCGTCGAATGAGGTGCGGGATATATCATATATATCACTGTGCAAAGCAGAACTCTTAAAAGCAATCAAAAGACAAACCGAGTGTGTAGCATCTGCCAGTTATTGCTAAAGGAGTCACTCCCGGTGAAGGGATCTCGGTCCTTTCCTCATTGAATAAGGTGCAGGATATATCATATATACCGCTGTGCAAAGCAAGAACTGTAGCTACCTGTTTTATTTTGAAATTCGATTCTACAACATCTTAGGTTTCTTTTATTTCATTAATCTCATTAATGAAGTCCCATCATTTAAAATACCTAAACATCACAGATAAATACGACGTACACTTATGCCATCCGCATTCGCCTCGATGTCCCCTCGTGCACCGTTAGGTTAGGTAACTAACGGCAGAGCGGGGCAGGGCTAGCGCGGGTGTAAAACATAAGTAACGTCTATATAATATATCATATATACTATATACTGTATCTATCACAGAACATCACATGATCACATCACAGATATCGCAGCAGAAGAATCATATGAAATATTGGATATACTAGGACGTCCGTGTTTTCAATACGAGCCAGTATAAAACACGGATTCCACGGTCGTGATGAATAGCCAAACCCACACCCCTAGACCCCTACGAGAGCGGCAAGCAACCCTACCAATTATAGAGTTAGGAGACCCGGACTCGACTCATCGAGTTGGTCTCCCACTGGACTCCAGAACCCGGTTACTTGTGCCCTCCTCTTTGGGTCTATCCTAGTGCGGAAAAGTAAATAATATACAAACGGTGACAACTTCCGCTACCTGGAAGCGCCCCAATAAAAGAATATTACATACAAGTTTTTACATGAATGAAAATGAAAAACACTCATCTCACATAAAAACCCCCCGGCTATTCAAACACGACGATCCAATATAACATATCCAGCAACACATAACATCACATGTCATCAACGTAAGTAAATATGCGCATCCCAATTGTCGTTGACATATAGCAACGAAACCGGCGATACCACATATTACACTTACGGTCACAGAAAAGAAAGTATATAAAACTACAACAGTTGGAATCCGCAACCACCTCAGACATCGCATGCCTGACCAAATGAATTTCTTAGACATCACATGCCTAACAATTATAAACCCCGCATTTCAGTCTCATTATCGAAAACACTTTTCAATATCTAGTCGGGCAATTCAACAAGATTCCCGACAGTCTGATCGAATACTCGTCGCAAACTTCAGTAGGCGGCCGCACCCCCGATACCGACGACGAAGTGCACCAAGGCGGAACACCGCTGCAGCGAGCACCCGGACGGATGCTTTCGGCGACGGGGTTCTCCTACAGTCACTTGGTCGGGGCTATGGAGTGAGGCTGTCTATTAAGTTTATCGGCGAGTATCCGCGTACGCTACGTGATTGCGACGGACTTTTGATCACATCAAAATTCCGTGGCAACCGATCAAGTGAGACTAAAGTGCTACGTTTATAACATTCATTTAGTTATCACATAACTTTTGTGAATTCCAATTGTTGTATCACGTTCCGGATAAACAGAAAATGTTAAACTTTCCGATTGAACATTCGAACACCCAAGTTTTCCCAATACAGATCAACACATGAAATAAGTCTAACAATATTCAGTTCGTGCCTCAGTACCGACGGTCCAGCCGTAGAAGGGTCAAGCCAACGCCTCACATGTGGCACGCCGTACTGCCCCAAACCCGAAGGTTCAAAGGGCAGTTCAAGACGGTCACATAATCGAGTTAAGGTTTGTTGTCTTCTAGAGGGTCCATCGCGTTACTTGCACTACTTAGAACGTCGTTAAACTACGGAAAAATCCAACACTTGGAAATTTCCCGACAGGGGAAAAATTGGGTATTTATATCCGGTCGAACTTTTTAACATATTCTAATATTTACCCGGAAAGCCACATAGACAAAATCTGATACTCCGATCGAAACACCGAATCCTCAAATCAACCCAGAAAATTCAACTCTGGAAAAAAATATTAAAATTTCCAGAAACACCAGAAATAATATATAAGAATTACTGTGCAGAATGTGATGCACAAAACGACAAACGGGCCGCGGATCCGCCGCCTCAGCCTCCTGTAAGGCCGCGGATCCGCGCTGCGTTTAATGAATCATTCGCCTGAATTTGCACAGTAATTCTTATAATTATTTATTGAATTTTTTAGGCATTTTTAATACACAAAAATCCGCATTTTCGGAAAAAGTCCAGAGAGCATATTCCGGGTAGGGTTTCGGTTCGATCGGGTTTCAAATTCCGTCTGAACTTCGCCTAAGGCTCTAGCTAGGCTCTGATACCACTGTAGGGTTCCTAGGCACTCAAGTGAGGTCTCACAAGGCATCAAACATGCCAATTTCAAAAATTATAGGTGCCGAGAGACCCGACTACGGATCGTTTGCTAGAAAACTAGGCGAAAAGGAAACTAGTTAACACTTAACTAAGGGAATACGGAAATACAACCTTTGTAGATCCGGTGCTCCACCTCCATAACTCCGCAACGAAGTCCTCTCCGCTGTCCAAATCAAATCCGGGCTCTAGCGTCGGCTTCGTCGGAGAATGGGCAAGCTAGGTCGTCGATGTCCATGCCGAAGATGATCTACGTCGAGGCATCGCTAGATCGACCTCCACCTTCACCAAGTCTTGAAAACTTGTGAAGGAAACACACTCTACTACTTGGCAAGAGGTAGAGGATGAAGAAATAGGAAGTGGGTAGACTTTAGAATTGGATTTCTCACTCAAAAACATCAATCACCATTGATGAAGAGAGCTTTCTTCTTGTGAGGAAGAAGAAGAAGAAGATTAAAAAGTTATGATAAGTTAATTAAAAAGAAAAGAATAATCCAATCTTTATCATAACATGACCATGGTTATGTGTAGAGACTAAACCCAAGTTAAGTGAATGGTTAGGTTAGGAATGAAGACAAAAATGGTGACTAAGTCAAAGTATTCATGAAGCTTCATGAATAAACAAAAGAATGCCACCATTTTTCTTTTCTTTTCCTTAAATAAATAATGAATATAAATAAATGAATAAGTATATAAAACCCTAACCATTCATATAACCATGTTTTAATCTTTATACAAGCACAAGTCAACATGTATCATCAAACATGATACAATGTATATGCACAAAAGTATATCACATATACAACTTGCACATCGAGTGAGAAAATCCATATAAAGTGAACCTATACTAGCTAATGCAAAGTAATATATCAAATATATAATTATGCATCAAATCATTAAATCAACACTTGATTTAACTATCCGGTCATATCGTATATAACCGACTAGTATGCAATGCATCGGCTTATCGAATCAATCCTCGATTCGATAACTAGGTTATATCGCATACAACCATTCGACACATTCATCGCGAGAATAGAATACGGTATCACATACACGCATTATTCTCGGTCCCGCACATATCTCATATGCGCTCCTATTTCATTTCGCTTGAACCAGGAAACCGCTGTGTAGGACTCTAAAGACTCGTCAATACGCCGGCAGCAGGTGATGATCATATCAAACACCCACAAGCCGCAAGCGGTCTGCTAAACGTAACGGCCACTCGGGTATTGAGCGATCTGAAGATCGACGAGCAAGCCCGCTCACACTCCAGTGAATCCAACCAGTAACACTACCGTACAGTCCGGTCTGATCGTCTGATATGTCGCATATCTTGCCTAGGGCTGGTATACGTCAGACCCCAATAGCTAGATAAGTCGTGTCGATATGAGGTCTATAACAATTCGAGAAACTACTGGTAACACTTACCAGTAAATCTCAGCAACCCTGGCCAGGGATTTCCTGTTATAGCCAATCGAACACAGCGCAACATCAACCCCCTATACCGGGAGAGACGAATCCCCTCCTATCGCTCATTGCCTCCATGCGACTCGGGACTGTACCCAAAAACCACCGTTTTGCACGCCCTCTTGTACGTGGTAAGATGGAAATCAAAGCACAGTGGGAACCACACAAGACTCTATGACGATCTCGGGTCAACAGACTACTCTGTACCAGTGTCACCAGAGAACTGCCATCTGACGTGAGGTATAATACCATCTGGGAGTTCTCGGCGAGTCCGTCCAGTGTACCCAGTCTCTACTGAGCACCCGTATATAATCTCCGATGTCAAACACCGATGGATATGGGATCATCCATCGCCCATCTGTATGGGTCGAGAAGGTATACGCTAGTCTACTCTGGTATATCGATGCCCCGTCTCGATACACCCACGACTAGGGACTTTGAAGGATGTACTTATAGACTACCATGTCCCTACTAGTATGATCCGCATCATAGTCCAGGTAGTCAAGTACAGATCCTAAGGGCTTTACCAACATGTAACAGAGAGACAATCAGCATACACGTTAAGGTAAAGGGTAACCAGATAGCATACTATCATGTCGAGCAAGAAAGTCCTCCCTATATATGTCCCAGCATCCATTACAATATACATCCTATGTACAGTAATGGCCTCTAGGGCATACATATAACTAACAGTCACCGTTTGTATATTATTTACTTTTCCGCACTAGGATAGACCCAAGGAGGAGGGCACAAGTAACCGGGTTCTGGAGTCCAGTAGGAGACCAACTCGAGGAGTCGAGTCCGGGTCTCCTAACTCTAGAATTGGCAAGGTTGCTTGCCGCTCTCGTAGGGGTCTAGGGGTGTGGGTTTGGCTATTCATCGCGACCGTGGAATCCGTGTTTTGTACTGGCTCGTATTGAAAACACGGACGTCCTAGTATATCCAATATTTCATATGTTTCTTCTGCTGCGATATATGTGATGTGATCATGTGATGTTCTGTGATAGATACAGTATATAGTATATATGATATATTATATAGACGTTACTTATGTTTTACACCCGCGCTAGCCCTGCCCCGCTCTGCCGTTAGTTACCTAACCTAACGGTGCACGAGGGGACATCGAGGCGAATGCGGATGGCATAAGTGTACGTCGTATTTATCTGTGATGTTTAGGTACTTAAATGATGGGACTTCATTAATATGATTAATGAATTAAAAGAAACCTAAGATGTTGTAGAATCGAATTTCAAAATAAAACAGGTAGCTACAGTTCTTGCTTTGCACAGAGGTATATGTGATATATCCTGCACCTTATTCGATGAGGAAAGGACCGAGATCCCTTCACCGGGAGTGACTCATTTAGCAATAACTGGCAGATGCTACACACTCGGTTTGTCTTTTGATTGCTTTTAAGAGTTTTTGCTTTGCACAGTGATATATGTGATATATCCCGCACCTCATTCGACGAGGAAAGGACCGACGATCCCTTCACCGGGAGTGACTCCTTTAGCAAAACTAGAAAAGCCTCAAAAACACTCCATTTTAAAATCATTTGATTCTACAACGATATCAAGTTCATTACGCAATAGGTTTTCAGAAAAACCTCTCGTAGCCCTCCGTCATTTCAGATAAATCCTTTTTAGTATTCGTGCTGCGTTTGTTGACCTTGTCAAGGCGCAGTGTGCGGTAGCTAACCAGTATTTATCTGCTTATGCATATGATGCAGATTGGGTTAGGGTAGTCGTGCGGCCTTGTTGACCTTGTCAAGGGTCGTGCGGGTGGGTTTGATTCAATCAAGAAATGACGGGTTGAACTTGACTTGCGGTCTATGGTTTGTTGACCTTGTCAAGGTCATAGATCGTTCGGGGCAAAATATTATCGGGAATTTCAAGTGTTGAAATTTGCAATGAGATTGCATACCTTCTATGAGATAGTTGGATCCCGATACCCGCTGCGAGTAAGAGTTACTCCTGGGAGAGTTTTATACATTACAATTAGCCGATCAAGTAGGTGTCTAGAAAGGTGTCAACGAGGTTACGCCTCTAGAAAATGAGGTTTACATTAATTAGGTTCGTGAGAAAGCACGGGGGACCTCCCTCAAAGTACCGACACTGGCCTGGCTGAAAGATTGGCGAACTTGTAGTGTGTAATTAATCCCGGCTAGTCTTTCCTTTTAGGGTTTGAAGGAAGATTTGATAAAAAGCAGTGGGAGCCATCCTGATTAGATAAAATAATAACCAATCTATTCTTGACAGAGCGCACGTTGAGTGTTTTCTTCTCTCTCTCTCCAGGTAGCGTCCATATCACGCCTTAATCAAGATAATAATACGGATTATTGACCGAACCCGCTTGTTATACTGAGCTGGGGAACGTTGGTCCCGCTCCAACTTATAATTGTTATAAGACAGAGCAGAAAATTGGGGAATACCAGAATTCCCGTGCCGCCCAAACGAAGAGAGTGCATGCTTATGCATCATCTTCGGGTGTGTTCATTATACAGAACTGTTTCTCAGTGTCCTTTACGTCCTGGGTATGTGATACCAGATCAGGATCCCAGATATGTAATCTGTTACATAGGGCTACAGATAGGTAGAGAACTGAGAACGGGTGATAAGTTTCATGAGGCAGAAAACGGGGCAAGTGTCGCCAAGTCTGTTGGTCACTGTCACCCTGTATTACCAATACATTGATTCTGAACGAATGTTATTAGATACCGAACCTGATATACAAAATCATATCAGTCTCTTTATTAGTAAAGAAAGGATATAATTTAGTATTGTTAGATAATGTTTTGAACATTTCCTATATCAAAAGTTGATCGGTTCAGGCACGTTATCTAAAAGCATTGACGTTCTAAATCAAACTACAGTTCTTTAGTATACAGAACACACACAAGAGGAAGAGTTCAGAAATGAACGGATCCTTCTTGAGGCATTGTAGACTAGGTCATATCAATGCGACCCGACTAGCTAAGTTACATGTAGATGCATATTTAAATCAGTTTGAATTTACATCTTATGAAACTTGCGAGTCATGTCACAAAGATATAATGACCACAGCTCTGTTTATTGGAAACAGAGAAAGAGTTAGTAAACTCTTGGGACTGATACATGATGATGTATGTAAGGTCTCCTGTCTACACATGCCAGGAATGGTTCTTTATACTTCATTACGTTCTCTGATGATCTTTCGAGTTTCAGACCTATGTTCCTGTTGAAACACAAGTCCGAACCTTTTGAGATATTCACAGAATATAAGTTAGAAGTAGAGAACCAAAATACGGGTATAAGTATTATGTCCTTTGATGTGATCAAGGAGGAGAATACTTGAGCACGGAAATCCTGGACTATTCTAAAGGAGAATGAGATTCTCTCTCAGAATTACTCCTCCGTATACACCATAGCACGATGGTATATCGGGGTGGAGCAGATACACCCTATTTGATATGGTGTGCTCTATGATGAGTAATACTGAGTTACCTTTTTCCTTTTGGGAGTTATGCACTTATGAAGCTGCATACCTATTGAATAGGGTTCCAAACAAATCAGTTGCCTACCACTTCATATGTGATATGGAAAAGGAAGAGCCCATTTCTTAAGTTAGTTAAGATTTGGGGTTGTCCGGCCTATGTCTGAAAGCAAAAATCCGGACAAGCTCGAGGCAAGGACTGTTATGTAGAACTGGAAATGTTTCAGCTATACAAACTGCAGCTGATGATTTGAAAGAACCAAAGGATTCAATAGTTACCAATGAACCCCAGCCTCTCCGCCGATCTAGTAGGGTTCCTCACCCACCTGAGAGATACTTCGGTTTCTCTATGACAGTGGGAGCGAGGATTGCATCATGAGATGATAACCCAACTAGTTTCGAGCTGGCCATCAGGAGTGAGACTCTGTAAGAATGGCTGGATGCTTAACGATCTGAGATGGAATCCATATACACCAACAAAGTATGGACTTTGGTTGCTATATCTGAAGGGTTAAATCCCCATCAGGAGCAAGTATATCTTGAGAAGATTACTTGGTGTACATGGAAAAGTTGAGACTTTCAAAGCTAGACTTGTTAAAGGTTTGCATCATTGACCAGGTATGGATTATGTTGAAACCTTTTCTAAGGATCTATGCTTAAGTCCATCCAGATCCTACTTGCCACGGCTACATACCATGACTACGATCTCTGGTGGTTGGGTGTCTTGACTGCTTTTCTAAATGATGATTTGGAAGAGTGTGTCTAAAAGTACATAGCCAGAGGGCCTCGTAGACAGTGGGAGCAGCGGAAACGTGTGCAAGATGTTTTATAGGATAAAGCAGGCATCGCGGAGTTGGAACATCTGTTTTGATGAAGTAGTCAAAGAGTTTGACATCATCAAAATGGTAGATGAACCTTGTATAAACAAAAAGGTAGTAGGGAGTATGGTGGTGATCCTCGTAGAGTACGTGGATGACATACTCTTGATAGGGAAGGAGTTTCCTATGCTACGCTCGATCAATCTCCGCTTATTACAATGATTCTCCATATAGGATCAAAGTGATACCTCTTAAATCCTGGGATTTTGGATCTATGAGATAGATCTAATTGGATGTTAGGACTCTCACTAGTTGTAGTGAGACGGTATCAACCGATCCTGGGGAGAATCACTGGAAGGGTTCCAGGGTGATAATGACGACTGAGTGTCAGTCGCAGGCATTGTCTTTACCCTCAGTAAAGGTACGGTATGTTGGAAGAGTTCCAAGCTAGATACCGTGACATACTAGACGATAAAGGCACGATACATCGCTACTTAAGATGCTACCAAAGAGGCTGTTTGGGTGTATATTGGTTCATGAGATGAACTTAGTTCCTACCATTGTGTGACAATGGAGTTGTGGCTTATGCCAAGGAACATCCGTCCCATCAGTGATCCAGACATATTCTAAGGCAGTATCATTTGATCATGGAGATGGTTGATCTCCAGGGAGATCGAGGTTAGGAGAGTAGACTCAGAGGACAACACAGCGGATCCACTCACAAAGGCCTGTTCCCAGAGAGAGACTTTTATGGGATGGTTGAGTATGAGATACTTCAACCACTGCTACAGATGGCCCTAGTGCAAGTGGAAGATTGTTAGTTATATGTATGCCCTAGAGGCCATTACTGTACATAGGATGTATATTGTAGTGGATGCTGGGACATATATAGGGAGGACTTTCTTGCTCGACATGATAGTACGCTATCTGGTTGATCTTTACCTTAACGTGTATACTGTTTGTCTCTCTGTTGCATGTTGGTAAAGCCCTTAGGATGTGTACTTGACTACCTGGACTATGATGCGGATCATACTAGTGGGGACATGGTAGTCCATAAGTACATCCTTCAAAGTCCCTAGTCATGGGTGTATCGAGACGGGGCATCGATATACCAGAGTAGACTAGCGTGTACCTTCTCGACCCATACAGATGGGCGATGGATGATCCCATATCCATCGGTGTTTGACATCAGAGATGATATACGGGTGCTCAGTAGAGACTGGGTACACTGGACGGACTCGCCGAGAACTCCCAGATGGTATTATACCTCACGTCAGATGGCAGTTCTCTGGTGACACTGGTACAGAGTAGTCTGTTGACCCGAGATCGTCATAGAGTCTTGTGTGGTTCCCACTGTGCTTTGATTTCCATCTTACCACGTCCGAGAGGGCGTGCAAAACGGTGGTTTTTGGGTACAGTCCCGAGTCACATGGAGGCAATGAGCGATAGGAGGGGATTCGTCTCTCCCGGTATAGGGAGTTGGTGTTGCGCTGTGTTCGATTGGCTATAACAGGAAATCCCTGGCCAGGGTTGCTGAGATTTACTGGTAAGTGTTACTAGTAGTTTCTCGAACGGTTATAGACCTCATATCGACACGACTTATCGAGCTATTGGGGTCTGACGTTTACCACCCCTAGGCGAGATATGCGACATATCAGACGATCAGACCGGACTGTACGGTAGTGTTACTGGTTGGATTCACTGGAGTGTGAGCGGGCTTGCTCGTCGATCTTCAGATCGCTCAATACCCGGGTGGCCGTTACGTTTAGCATACCGCTTGCGGCTTGTGGATGTTTGATATGATCATCATCTGCTGCCGGCGTATTGACGAGTCTTTAGAGTCCTACACAGAGGTTTCCTGGCTCAAGCGAAACGAAATAGGAGTGCATATGAGATATGTGCGGGACCGAGAATGATACCAGTATGTGATACTGTATTCGATTCTCGCGATGTAACATTGATCGGTTATATGCGATATAGCCGGGTTATCGGATCAAGTGTTGATTCGATAAGTTGTTACTGTTGATATTAGTCGGTTATATGCGATATGACCGGATCATTAAATCAAGTGTTGATTTAATGATTTAATGCATAATTATATGTTTGATATATTACTTTGCATTAACTAGTATCGGTTCACTTTAAATGGATTTTCTCACTCGGGTGTGCACATTTCATATGCGATATGATTTGTGCACTTCCTTGTATCATGTTTGATGATGCATGCTTTTTGGTTAAGTATAAAGAATTAAACCAAGGTTAAGTTGTTGATTAGGGTTTTACTTATTCATTTATCTTATTTATTTATTCATTTTGAATAAATTGGAAGATAAATGAATGGTGGCTACTTTTGTTTTAGTTGAAGTTTCATGAAGCTTTGACTTGTTGACCTTTTGTTCTCATCCTTAACCCTAACCATTCAACCCAACCTTAGTCAATTCTCTACACTTAACTAAGGTTAAGATTATGATAAGTATTCTTTTATTTTTCTATTTTCAATTAACTTATCATATTCTTCATCTTCTTCTTCTTCTTCACTTCAAGAAAAAGCTTCACAAGCTTTAATGGCAAAGTGAGAATTAGAGTGAGAAATCCAATTCTAAAGTCTACCCACTTCCTATTTCTTCATCCTCTACCTCTTGCCAAGTAGTAGAGTGTGTTTCCTTCACAAGTTTCTTGACTTGGTGAAGTGAGAGCTTGATCTTGCGATACTTCGACGTAGATCATCTTCGGCATGGATATCGACGACCTAGCTCGCTTATTCTCCGATGAAGTCGACGCTAGAGCCCGGATTCTTTTTGGACAGCGGAGAGGACTTCGTTGCGGAGCTATGGAGGTGGAGCACCGGATCTACAAAGGTTGTATTTCC
Source organism: Agapanthus africanus (assembly GCA_030015575.1). Classification (NCBI taxonomy): domain Eukaryota; kingdom Viridiplantae; phylum Streptophyta; class Magnoliopsida; order Asparagales; family Amaryllidaceae; genus Agapanthus; species Agapanthus africanus. The sequence goes on from CM057349.1 coordinate 289,841,360, forward strand.
GATTCTCATAGTTAAGTGTTAACTAGTTAGCTTTTTCGCCTAGTTTTCTAGCAAACGATCCGTAGTCGGGTCTCTCGGCACCTAGATTTTTTGAATTTGGCATGTTCGATGCCTTATGAGACCTCACTAGTGTGCCTAGGAACCCTACAAGCTATATGATTGATTTATTAACCATGGTCAAGGATGAGTGGTCAAGATTTAGTAGAGAATAAACTAGAGTTAGGGTTTGGTTGGGTTAAGAATGTGTCATCCTAAAATATCTTAAGAATGACAAAAGAAAAAGCTTCTAGAAGGTGCATGAAGCATCTAACCCAAATCAAACCCTAACCTCAATTAATCATCCTTAAACATGTTTAACAATTAATCATATCATGTCACAATAATATATATCACATATATATTATATATTTGCAACAAAAGAAAACAATACAATTAACATATATCACATATATATCAATGTATCATCCAGTGAGAAAATGAAATAATAAAGCGAGCCAATATTAGATAATGTAATAATATATCATATATATTATTATACATTAAATCATCGAATCAACACTTGATCCGACGATCCGGCTATATCGAATATTACCGACTAATATATCATGTACCGATTCATCGAATCAACACTTGATCCGATGACCCGGTTCATAACTTAATATAGCGAGAATATAATACGGTATCCCATATCGCATTATTCTCGGTCCTGCACATATCACATATGTGCATCTACTCCGTTTCGCCTGAGCCAAGAAACCTCTGTATAGGACTCTAAAGAATCGTCAATACGTGTTGGAGATAGTGCCCTCAGAGTCAATTATTGGATCACAGGCACGTGATTGCAATGATTGAGGGAGGACCTATCCCGGTACGACAGTCTTACTCGAGATGATAGTATGCTATCTGGTTTACCTTTATCATGGTGTACTGCTTTAGGTGACCTGACAAGTCGCTATTGCACGTTGATAGAGCCCCAAGGATTCTTGCTTGACTGCCAGCGGTATGAGGGCGATCATATAAGTGAGAGCTGGAGTCTATAAGCACATCCTTAAAAGGTCCCTAGTCGTGGGAGTTTCGAGACTGGGCATCGATTCTCCAGAGTAGACTAGTGTATACAGTCGAGACCCCGACGAGGGGCGGTGGCCGGTCTCACAAGCCACTGGTGTCAGTTGGATCACCTAAGATGTATACAGGTGCTCATTGGGTTATGAGTACACCGGACAGGACTCGCCGGGAACATACTAGTTGGTCTTATACCTGACGTCAGATAGCAGTTCCCAGGTGACATGTGTACAGGTTAGTTCATCGACCTGGGGATGGTCATTTGTCTCGTGTGAGTTCCCACTGTGCTTTGATTACTACCCTACCACGGCTCAAAGGAGTCGTGCAAACAGGTTTTAGTTGGGTACAGTCCCGAGCCACATGGAGGCAGTGAGCGGATCTTCAGGGGTTCGTCTCTCCCGGTATTGGGGGTGAGGTCGCGCTGTGTCTAGGAGAGCCATTACACGAAGTCCTTGGCCAAGGCTGGAGATTTACTGGTAGGTATTCCAGTAGTATCTCAGGGTGTTCTGGGCTACACTCCGACACGACTTGTACCGCTTTTGGGAGTCTGACTTTTACCCACCCCCTAGGCCCGACATGCGATGCTCATAGACGAACGGACCGGACTGTACGGATATTGTCACTGACAGGCTCAGTAGGGTGTCAGGATGAGTTCGCTCATCGACGTCCCTTTTGGTCAATAGCTGGTGGCCCGTTACGTATTGGCTTATACCTCTGACGTGCTAGTGGTTAAATCCACAGCCATAGTATTGACGAGTCTTTAGAGTCCACCACACTTTCAGTTACTCAAGCTTTCGGGCGAAACGCTGTAGAGACCATATGGAGATATGGCAGGGTCTGATCAGATACGTGCGGTATTGCACGGATCAGGATCAGACGGTTTGTACTAGAGGCCGTATAGATATATGGCAGGGTTCGATCAGATACGTGCGGTATTGCACGGATCAGGATCGGACGGATATTACTAGCCGGCTTTGGTTTAAGCCGGATCCTAGTTTAGTACAGTGTAGATTTTGTCTCATTGCATTTGTATCCGGTCGGAATACAGATGCGGGTGTGTATGCACAGTATCGGGGTTTTCCTGTAATTTATTACGGGACCAGTTTTCTGGAGTTGCCAGTTTGCTTTCCGTTCCGGCCGGTTTTCCTTTGTTCTTTCCCGGCCGGACTTTTCCGATGGAGGGGGTTATTTGCAAGTTTGCAAATAACACTTTGTGGAGGGTTTTATTGCAAAAGGATTTATTATGAGAGCATCTTTTCTTTTGCACCATTCTTGCATTTATTGTGAAGTGAATGGATTTGATTTGGGTATGGGTTTTGTTATGATGATGTTTGTATATGGACACCTCCTTACTTTATCCTACACTCACCTCCCTCTTTGATAAAGTTTGTTTCCTCCACCATTCTCATTTGGATCATCAAGGGGCCGGCCACATTTTAGAGGAGTGAGGAGAGAGTTCATTTTGAGAAAAGATTGGTTCATATCATTTTCATGCTTGTAAAATTCTACACTTCATTCCAAAGTCCATTCATGATTCCTCCATCCTCCAAAGCAACATAACCCCAAAGAGACAAAGCACTACACTTCCTACAGCACGTCTTGGGCATGTCGACTTGCCGGCTTCATGCCCGAGTTGCCTCGGTATAGAGGCGGGAGCCCGTAAAAGATGCAGGCGATGTGGTGCCCTTCCGGCGAGGAGGCGACGACCGGAGTTTCCGCGGGAGATCGGGACGATGACGAGAAGACCGGAGGACTCGGATCACTCGGTATATCTCTAACCCGTCTTGTAGTTAGCTAGACCTAGTTTAATGGCCCGATCCGGGGTTTAGTGCGCGGTGGTGCCGGTTTTCCAAGTTCGCAAAATTAAAGTTTATCACCGCTTCCGCATTTGGCCGTCGGTTTGACGGCCGGGGCGCCGCCGTGCACTTACAGTGGTATCAGAGCCTCGCCATTAACTTCATCTAGCTTCGTTTGATGTGTTTTTCAGTTCCGATCGACCAAAATTCCAAAAACCCAATTTTAGTTCACGACAGTTTTCTGTTGAATTTTTTTTGGTGTCTAAAAATTTTTCAGGTTGTATAAAATTGATGTACATGAAATTCTAAGCATACTGGAAAAGTTCGACACAGTCAGTCGACCACTGTAGCGCGGAACCGCGGCCAAACCCCCCTTGGGCCGCGGTTCCGCCGCACATTGGTGTCCTCACTGTGTACAAATTTTCCAGTGGGCTTCTGGGCTGTTTGAAGGGGTTTTGGAATATTAAAATTGGGCCAATTTTTTCTGTGAGTGCTACAGTATTGCTTGGGGGCCCACTTGTTAATTATTTGATCGATCGGATATTTTAAACACATTTTTCACAGTATTTACATTATATCTGCCACCGTGAATGTCACTCGATCGGTAAATCCGGTCTAACTGCTATAGCCCGGTTAGACGGATTTGCGAACGTGACTTTCACGTTGATGTTCTGTGTTTTGCTGTGATGTTGCGGATCGGTCGTGGGGGATAGCCTGGATGCAATGCTAGTACAGTGTTGTTGTTTTATGTACATTTGATATTGCGGGGCGAGCGTCCGACATGTGGACTGCCGTCACTGCCTGATTGTATTATTCTTTTGGGGCACGACCTGGTTGCGGTCGATGTACCCGTTGGATGTATATTTTACTTTCTGTACTAGGTTTACCCCGCGGTGGGGTGCACGGATAGCCGGGTTCTAGAGGGCAACGGGCCCGCATCTCAGGGCATTGAGACGGAGGGGCTTCAGTCTGGAATTGGCGGGCTATTCGCCGCACTCGTAGGGGGTACAGGTTGACCCAGGAGGGGTGCCCAAGTTACCGGATTCCGTGAAGTGCTGGGTGGTCCATTCACGGTGCTAAAGGGGGCTGCCTCGCTTCAGGTTTTGGCGGGTGACTTGCCGCGCCCGTAGGGGTCTAGGATTTCATTGCACAGGCTATCCACACGACCAGGGGAACGTCGGGTTTCAGTAGTGGCTCTGTGAAACCCGGGGATCCCAGATATCTGTATTGTTCTGTGATGCTGTACATTTCTGTGATGTTGCATTTTATTCACGCCTTGAGCGAAATATAATATATTGGTATATATATTAGTAGATGTTGTATATGTTTTTCATCCGCGCTAGTCCAGTCCCCGCTCTGCCGTTAGTTAGCTAACCTAACGGGTGATGACGGGACCCAGTGGCGATTGCAGATGGCATATAAGTACGTCAGTATATTTTCGTTCTTTGTGGTGTGATCAATTGACGGGACTGCGTTGATTCGGATCAATGCAAGATAAACAAACCTATTCTGATGTTGTTGGAACACTTTTCAAAAAGCTGTTATTGCAAGGACGTTCACTTTTGTTTTGCATCGTGGTATTCATTGAGAATATCCTGCTCCTCAGTCGACGAGGCAAGGGCCGAGATCCCTTCACCGGGAGTGACCCCTTGGACAGAAGTTTGCGTCAGGGCAGTAACTTCACTATAGCCATTTACTTTTGCTTTGCACCGTGGTATTCATTTGGAATATCCTGCACCCCATTATACGGGGAAAGAGCCGAGATCCCTTCACCGGGAGTGACCTCTTTAGTAAAGGTCTTCATCACTATATTTTCTAAAAAGCTATCCGTTCCTTCAACGATATCAAGTTCATTACGTTAAAGGTTTTCGCCAGAAACCATTCGTAGCCCTCCGTCGTTTCATATGAATAGTCAATAGTATTCAAGCTGTGTTTGTTGGCCATAGTCAAGGCACAGTGTTTGGTAGCTGTTGGTTATTCATATGCAGCATAGATAGATGCGTTGGTTTGGGACAGTCGTATAGCCTTGTTGGCCCTAGTCAAGGGCTTGTACGGGTGGGTTCAAATCAACCTGGACAATGACGGGTAGAACTTGACATGTGACTTATGATTTGTTGGCCTTAGTCAAGGTCATAAGAGCATGGGGCAGAAATCACATCGGGAGTTTCAAAAGAACTGAAACTTGCCAGATATGCGCATACCTTCTTGAGTGTGATACCGTGAGCGGATTCCGTCACGTTATCATGCAATGATAGTTGGATCCTGATTCCCACGGATGAGTTGGTTTACTCCTCGGGTGACCCCGACTAATTCTTCTTTCAGGTTTGGAGGAGAATTTGAGGTACAGTGGGAGGTTTCCAGATTAGATAAATTGGTAACCATTCTGATCTTGGTTAGAGTGCACGCTGAGTGTTTCTTTTCTCTCTCTCTTTGGCAGCGACCATTGACCCGACCCTAGACTTTGACTCAGAGACCAAGTTGACCGAACCTTCTTAACACTGGCTTTTGGATTGTCAGAGTTGCAGACCTCATTGCCACTCCTACTTTTACCCTTTTCTCCAGGACACCCCGTATTACTGTGAACGTCCACTTCCATTGGACAAAACCATCGTATGGTTAGATACGAACTCGAAGGGATTCGAGGATGGTTTCCGGTTCTGGAGAAAACGGATAGGATTATTCAGTTGTCTTTTCCCTTTTACCTTTTCTCAAGTTGTGAGTACTCCTTGGTTTAGGAGATAGTACACCTATTACGCAAATTGGATAGTCTTCTTCCAAACCTTAGGCTGGTGCCGACCGGTAGGGAATGAAGAAAACCAATTAGCCTAAACGGTGTGCAGAAGGTATTAAGATTAAGACAAAGCAAGGGATTAGTAAGAGGGCAAAGTAAATTGCGACTGATATTCACAACCAAACCAAGTATTTCTTCGCCAATCCTAAATCACCTTTGTATTTCTCCAGGACACTCCGTATCACTACGAAGATCCACAGTTTATTGGATACTCCATCGTATGGTTATATACGAACTCGAAAGGAACTTGTTCCAGTTCGGGGATGGATTCTGGTCCAGGAGAAATAGGAATAAGGTTTATTCGGTTGTCTTTTATCTTCACCTTCTCTCGCATTGCGAGTGCTCCTAGGACTAGGACAGTACACCCATTATGGTTATTGGATAGTCTTCTTCCAAACCATAGGCTGGTGCCAAACGGTAGGGAAGGAAGAAAACCATTTGGCCTAAGGGGTGTGCAGAAGGTAATGACTAAAGACATATAAAGGGATTTGGAGAGGTGGCAAAGAATTATACGGTTATAGTTGTGAATCTGGATAATGGTAGAGGCATTACCAGGAATACCAGGATACCCCATCGAAACGTTTCAATGTTTCAGTTCAACTGTGTACTGTTAAAAGAAAACTGATTTCCCGATTAGACACTTGTTCCAGGGTATGTATTTACCAGGTTTGATTCTCACATCTGTATGGTTTTACAGATGATGGGTGGGAGTAAGTTATTGGGAATTGGGTGGTCATCCTCATTATATCGGGATTCGTTGTAATCGGTGATATTTGAGGAGATCACCTGGGATGTTTGCCGGTCGGCAAATATTTGGTTTTGAATATCCGCTGTTGTGCACCAATTTCAAATTGATATATCTGTACTTCTATTTTTCATAGAGTGAGATATACCTTTTGATATTATGTCGATGACATTTGCCTATATCAGTGGATGGTTAGGTAAGGAGCATTAAACAGCGGTGTAATTCTTCTTAACCATAAGTACAGTTTTCAACCTACGACACACAGTGAAAGAGTTGTTAGACTCGGCGGACTTATACAGAGTATTTTATGTTGTCCAGTGTCCATTAGGACAGAGGGGTTGGTCCTCATACTATATTCTGTTTACTTTTAACTTCTCTAGTTCTTAGACATGTGTTTCGTAGAAACACAGGGTCTAAGTTTTGAGGAGTTATAGGTATTTGAATAGAGTAGAGAACCAGGTATAGCAAGTATCGGGATTCTTCAAAGTGATCGAAGATGTAGATACTTGTGTATGGTATTCAGTTGATAGTAATGATAAAGAGAAATTGCTTCTCTTTCAGGTTACTTATAATTGGAAGCATTCCTAAGTTGAGTAACGCTGATCGGCCTCTCTCCATTTAGTTGACATGCACTGGAGACAGCTGCATGATTTGAATCTGGTTAAATTAAATCTGTGCCTCTGGTTCTATATTGGATATAGAACAGTTCATATCTTAACGTTGTTAAGGTACGGGGAGTTGTCCGGCTTATGATTAAAACCAGACACTGGAAAACTCAAGGCACGTTTCTGTAATGGCTGTTTGTGGGTTGACCCAGGCTATTACGAGGGTTGACTTTCTACCATCTGGCAGATCAATAGAGATATTGTTCTAGACTCGCCACAATTTTATTAAAAATGGATTTTTTTTTCCAAAACAGTAGTGGGAGTATGGTAGAACTGGAAGTGATTCCAGAACCGCAAACGATTACTGAAGATTTGATAAGGAACCTAAAGATTCAATCTGATTTGACATTCCATTGGCCACTCCGCAGATACGGTGGGTAACTTCAGGCACCCGAGAAGTACTCCGGTAGCCTCAAGGACGGTGACAGGGAAGTTCTTGTTTACCCACACTTGCCATTGTTGTTGTTCCAGGCTGCGATACCCGGCAGGAGGATGAGTATAGCGTCGTTCTAAACTAGCTTTAGAAGTGCACGTCTATATGACTCTGCCAGAGGGTTGTCGTAGTCAGTGGGAGCAGCGGAAGCATTGGTGGACATCTGGCTTATGTCTATTTATAGACTAAAGCAGATATAGCGGAGATAGATCATCTGTTTCTGATGTGACAGTCATAGGTTTGACGTCATCAGAATAGGGGATGGATCTGTTGAGAAGGTAGTAGGAAGTGATATTCCTATATTACGATCGGTTATACTTTGGTCGTCACACAGTGTTTTCTCCGCATGGGACTTGGACATTATATCAGACATACTGGTTACTAGATCTATGGTTTTAGATCTAGATTTGGGTGGTTTCCCAATCAGGGTACTTTGACAGCATTCTAAGAGTATTTAGAATGGACGACTCTTGGCAGGGTAGTATACCTGCAAGTGATGGAGTCACCCTCTCTAAAGGTGTCTTATAGACTAAAGTAGAGAGGGATGCGCATGATTGGCAGATCACTTGCTTAGGCAATTGAGTCAATCATGAGATGTCAAGTACCACACCAGATGTTGTTCTTGCACTAGATGCAATAAGTTGATATTGATCCAATCCTGGAAAAACAGTCGGAAGCAGTTTTAGAACATAAGTGGATGTTCTAGGGATATGATAACGACAGCCTCATTTGGGAGACAGTTATCATTCCAGGCTTCCAAGGTGACATGGACGACAAGGAGGTTGTCAGAGTTATAGTTTTCCCTCTGACGAGGGGCAGTATTTTGGACAGGTGATCTAAGGCAATACAGAGGGAGGCATGGCGCAGGATACTGATTAAGTTCAGTTGACGATACAGTCTGAGAAGTTTGGATTTGGAGTTCATTTATGAGCTAGGTCCCATCAGACATCCAGACATTCTAAGACAGGTATTGCTCATTTCGGGAGATAGTTTTCTCCGCGAACTTGAGATATAGAGAGACATAGAAAGAAATTTCAGAGTGGATCCACTCGCTGAGGCTATTCCTCGAACGCAATAGTCTCGCAAACGAGCTTTGTGAGACTGACTAGTAGAGGAGTTGGGTGTTCGGTATCACACGGGCTGTGAGTATGCGACATCGCAATAATTAGCCTTGAGTGCAAGTGGGAGATTGTTGGAGATAGTGCCCTCAGAGTCAATTATTGGATCACAGGCACGTGATTGCAATGATTGAGGGAGGACCTATCCCGGTACGACAGTCTTACTCGAGATGATAGTATGCTATCTGGTTTACCTTTATCATCGTGTACTGCTTTAGGTGACCTGACAAGTCGCTATTGCACGTTGATAGAGCCCCAAGGATTCTTGCTTGACTGCCAGCGGTATGAGGGCGATCATATAAGTGAGAGCTGGAGTCTATAAGCACATCCTTAAAAGGTCCCTAGTCGTGGGAGTTTCGAGACTGGGCATCGATTCTCCAGAGTAGACTAGTGTATACAGTCGAGACCCCGACGAGAGGCGGTGGCCGGTCTTACAAGCCACTGGTGTCAGTTGGATCACCTAAGATGTATACAGGTGCTCATTGGGTTATGAGTACACCGGACAGGACTCGCCGGGAACATGCTAGTTGGTCTTATACCTGACGTCAGATAGCAGTTCCCAGGTGACATGCGTACAGGTTAGTTCATCGACCTGGGGATGGTCATTTGTCTCGTGTGAGTTCCCACTGTGCTTTGATTACTACCCTACCACGGCTCAGAGGAGTCGTGCAAACAGGTTTTAGTTGGGTACAATCCCGAGCCACATGGAGGCAGTGAGCGGATCTTTAGGGGTTCGTCTCTCCCGGTATTGGGGGTGAGGTCGCGCTGTGTCTAGGAGAGCCATTACACGAAGTCCTTGGCCAAGGCAGGAGATTTACTGGTAGGTATTCCAGTAGTATCTCAGGGTGTTCTGGGCTACACTCCGACACGACTTGTACCGCTTTTGGGGGTCTGACTTTTACCCACCCCCTAGGCCCGACATGCGATGCTCATAGACGAACGGACCGGACTGTACGGATATTGTCACTGACAGGCTCAGTAGGGTGTCAGGATGAGTTCGCTCATCAACGTCCCTTTTGGTCAATAGTTGGTGGCCCGTTACGTATTGGCTTATACCTCTGACGTGCTAGTGGTTAAATCCACAGCCATAGTATTGACGAGTCTTTAGAGTCCACCACACTTTCAGTTACTCAAGCTTTCGGGCGAAACGCTGTAGAGACCATATGGAGATATGGCAGGGTCTGATCAGATACGTGCGGTATTGCACGGATCAGGATCAGACGGTTTGTACTAGAGGCCGTATAGATATATGGCAGGGTTCGATCAGATACGTGCGGTATTGCACGGATCAGGATCGGACGGATATTACTAGCCGGCTTTGGTTTAAGCCGGATCCTAGTTTAGTACAGTGTAGATTTTGTCTCATTGCATTTGTATCCGGTCGGAATACAGATGCGGGTGTGTATGCACAGTATCGGGGTTTTCTTGTAATTTATTACGGGACCAGTTTTCTGGAGTTGCCAGTTTGCTTTCCGTTCCGGCCGGTTTTCCTTTGTTCTTTCCCGGCCGGACTTTTCCAATGGAGGGGGTTATTTGCAAGTTTGCAAATAACACTTTGTGGAGGGTTTTATTGCAAAAGGATTTATTATGAGAGCATCTTTTCTTTTGCACCATTCTTGCATTTATTGTGAAGTGAATGGATTTGATTTGGGTATGGGTTTTGTTATGATGATGTTTGTATATGGACACCTCCTTACTTTATCCTACACTCACCTCCCTCTTTGATAAAGTTTGTTTCCTCCACCATTCTCATTTGGATCATCAAGGGGCCGGCCACATTTTAGAGGAGTGAGAAGAGAGTTCATTTTGAGAAAAGATTGGTTCATATCATTTTCATGCTTGCAAAATTCTACACTTCATTCCAAAGTACATTCATGATCCCTCCATCCTCCAAAGCAACATAACCCCAAAGAGACAAAGCACTACACTTCCTACAGCACATCTTGGGCATGTCGACTTGCCGGCTTCATGCCCGAGTTGCCTCGGTATAGAGGCGGGAGCCCGTAAAAGATGCAGGCGATGTGGTGCCCTTCCGGCGAGGAGGCGACGACCGGAGTTTCCGCGGGAGATCGGGACGATGACGAGAAGACCGGAGGACTCGGATCACTCGGTATATCTCTAACCCGTCTTGTAGTTAGCTAGACCTAGTTTAATGGCCCGATCCGGGGTTTAGTGCACGGTGGTGCCGGTTTGCAAAGTTCGCAAAATTAAAGTTTATCACCGCTTCCGCATTTGGCCGTCGGTTTGACGGCCGGGGCGCCGCCGTGCACTTACAATACGCCGGTAGCAGGTGATGATCATATCAAACACCCACAAGCTGCAAGCGGTCAGCTAAACGTAACAGCCACCCAGGTATTGAGCGATCAGAAGATCAACAAGCTAGCCTGTGCGTTCTCCTGTGAATCCAATCAGTAACACTCCCGTACAGTCCGGTCTGTTCGTCTGATATGTCGCATATCAAGTCTAGGGGTGGTATACGTCAGACCCCAGTAACCGATAAGTCATGTCGATGTGTGGCTCATAACGGGTCGAGAAACTACTAGTAACACTTACCAGTAAATCTCTATATCAGCCCTGGCCAGAAACTTCCAGTTATAGCCAATCGAACACAGCACATCATCAACTCCCTATACCGGGAGAGACGAATCCCCTCCTATCGCTCATTGCCTCCATGTGATTCGGGACTGTACCCAAAAGCCACCGTTTTGCACGCCCTCTTGGACGTGGTAAGGTGGAAATCAAAGCACAGTGGGAATCACACAAGACTCTATGACGATCTCGGGTCTTCAGACTACCCTGTACCAGTGTCACCGGAGAACTGCCATCTGACGTGTGGTATATCACCATCTGGGAGTTCTGGGCGAGTCCGTCCAGTGTACCCAGTCTCCACTGAGCACCCGTACACCATCTCTGATGTCAAACACCGATGGATATGGGATCATCCATCACCCATCATATGGGTCAAGATGCGTAGCGTATACGCTAGTCTACTCTGGTGTATCGATGCCCTGTCTCGATATACCCTCGACTAGGAACAGTTATAAGATGTACTCATCGACTACCGCGGCCCCACTAGTATGATCTCATCATAGTCCCAGTAGTCGAGTACAGATCCTAAGGGCTTTATCAACATGTGAGAGTAAAACAGTAAACCAATACAAGTCAACATGTTAAGATAAAGTGAAACCAAATAGCATACTATCATGACGAGCAAGAAAGTCATCTCTATATATATCCAAGCATCCATTATAATATACATCATATGTACAACAATGGCCTCTAGGGCATATACACAACTAACACTCTGAGCCTACTCTCCTAACCTCGATCTCCCTGGGGATCAACCATCTCCATGATCAGGTGATACTGCCTTAGAATACGTCTGTTTCACTGATGGGACGGGGGTTCCTAGGCATATGCCATAACTCCATAGTCACACAATGGTAGGAACGAAGTTCATCTCATGAACTAATATACACCCAGACTGTCTCTTTGGTAGCGATGTATCCCGCCATTATCGTCTAGTTTGCCACGATAACTAGCTTAGAACTCTTCCAACATACTGTCTCTCTACTGAGGATAAAGACAATGCCTGTGACTGAAATTCAGTCGACCTTACCACCCTGAAAGCTATCCACTGATTTCCCCCCGGATCGATTGATACCATCTCACTACACCTAGTGAAAATCCTAACATCCACTTAGATCTATCTCATAGACCCAAAAACCAGGATTTAGGATGTATCACCTTGATCCTTGATGGAGAATCCTTGTGATAAGAGGAGATTGACCGAGTGTAGCATAAGAAACACCTTCCCTATCAAGAGTATGTCATCTTCGTACAATATGAGCAAGATCACCTTACTCTCTACCACCTTTTTGTATAAACAAGGTTCATCTACCATTTTGATGATGTCAAATGCTTTAACTACCACATCAAAACAGATGTTCCAACTCCGCGATGCTTGCTTTATCCCGTAAAGCAACTTGCACACGTTTCCACTGCTCCCACTGTCTACGAAGCCCTATGGCTGTGTACTCATAGACGTTCCCTTCTAAATCACTATTTAGAAAAGCAGTCATGACACCCAACTGCCAGATATCGTAGTCATGGTATGTAGCAATTGCAAGTAGGATCCCGATGGACTTAAGTATAGCCATTGAAGAAAAGGTTTCATCATAATCCACCTCTGGTCGATGACGAAAACCTTTTACAACAAGTTTAGCTTTGAAAGTCTCAACTTTTCCATTTACACCAAGTAATCTTCTCAAGATATACTTGCTCTTGATAGGGGTTTAACCCTTCAGATATAGCAATCAAAGTCCATACTTTGTTGGTGTACATAGATTCCATCTCAGATTGCATATTATCCAGCCATTCTTACAGAGTCCCTACTCTTAATGGCTTGCTCGAAACTAGTGGGTCATCATCTCATGATGCAATCTTCGCTCCCAGTGTCATTGAGAAAACCGATGTATCTCTCAGGCGGATGAGGAACCCTATCAAATCGGCGGAAAGGCTGAGCTTTTTTGGGAGCTATTGAATCCTCCGGTTCTACCAAATTATCAGCTGTAGTTTGTATAGCTAGAACTAATTCCAGTTCTACCTCATGACCACTAATTTCTTCCATAAAAAAATACCTTTTCTAAAACGGTGGCATGCCGAGAAATAAAACACCTTTTGTTCCTCGCTGCGGTAGAATATATTCCCTGATCACATTAAAGGACATAATACTTATACCCATTTTCGTTCTCTACTTCAGAATTATATTCTTTGAATTTCTCAAATGGTTTAGACTTGTGTTTTAACCTGAACATACGTTCGAATCTTGAGGGATCATTAGTGAACGTAATGAAGTACAAAGAACCAGTCCTGGCATGTGTAGACATGGGACCAACATACTGTTAGAGATAGTGCCCTCAGAGTCAATTATTAGGTCACAGGTACGTGATTGTAATGATTGAGGGAGGACCTATCCCGGTAGGACAGTCTTACTCGAGATGATAGTATGCTATCTGCTTTACCTTTATCATCGTGTACTGCTTTAGGTGACCTGACACGTCGCTATTACACGTTGATAGAGCCCGTAGGATTCTTGCTTGACCACCAGCAGTATGAGGGCGATCATATAAGTGGGAGCTAGGGTCTATAAGCTTATCCTTAAAAGGTCCCTAGTCGTGGGAGTTTCGAGACTGGGCATCGATACTCCATTAGTAGACTAGTGTATACAGTCGAGACCCCGACGAGGGGCGGTGGCCGGTCTCACAAGCCACTGGTGTCAGTTGGATCACCTAAGATGTATACAGGTGCTCATTGGGTTATGAGTACACCGGACAGGACTCGCCGGGAATATGCTAGTTGGTCATATACCAGACGTCAGATGGCAGTTCCCTGGTGACATGTGTACAGGTTAGTTCATCGACCTGGGGATCGTCATTTGTCTTGTGTGAGTTCCCACTGTACTTTGATTACTACCCTACCACGGCTCAAAGGAGTCGTGCAAACAGGTTTTAGTTGGGTACAGTCCCGAGCCACATGGAGGCAGTGAGCGTATCTTCAGGGGTTCGTCTCTCCCGGTATTGGGGGTGAGGTCGTGCTGTGTCTAGGAGAGCCATTACACGAAGTCCTTGGCCAAGGCAAGGAGATTTACTGGTAGGTATTCCAGTAGTATCTCAGGGTGTTCTGGGCTACACTCCGACACGACTTGTACCGCTTTTGGGAGTCTGACTTTTACCAACCCCCTAGGCCCGCCATGCGATGCTCATAGACGAACGGACCGGACTGTACGGACATTGTCACTGACAGGCTCAGTAGGGTTGTCAGGCTGAGTTCGCTCACAGACGTCCCTTTTAGTCAATACCTGGTAGCCCGTTACGTATTGGCTTATACCTCTGACGTGCTAGTGGTTAAATCCACAACCAAGGTGTTGATGAGTCTTTAGAGTCCCCCACATTCTGTTACTCAGCTTTCGGGCGAAAGGTTGTAGAGGCCGTATGGAGATATGGCAAGGTCCGATCAGATACGTACGGTATTGCATGGATCAGGATCAGACAGTTTGTACTATAGGCCGTATGGGTATATGGCAGGGTTCGATCAGATACGTGCGGTATTGCACGAATCAGGATAGAACGGATATTACTAGCTGGCTTTGGTATAAGCCGGATCCTAGTATAGTACAGTGTAGACTTTGTCTCTTTGCATTTGTATTTCGGTCGGAATACAAATGCGGGTGTGCATGCACAGTATCGGGGTTTTCCTGTAATTTATTACGGGACCAGTTTTCTGGAGTTGCCAGTTTGCTTTCCGTTTCGGCCAATTTCCTTTGTATCGTTCATTGGCCGAAGTTTGGTGGAGGAGGGCTTATTTGCATTTGTGCAAATAAGTATTTGTGGAGGGGGTCTTTACATATTTCTTGGTTTCATGATGGAGCCCCATCCCTTGACCTTCCATGGTTCATGATTGCTTGACTTGGTTGTGATGATTATTCATCATGATGGGTTTTTCCTCTTTCTTGAATGATTTTTCTTGGCTCACTCATTGATTTCTCCTCTTGTGCATTGTTTATTCATGAGAAGTGGCTGTGGCTTTGCTTTGTTAAGTTCGTGGGGCCCCCCTCCCTTGAGTGTGCTGGTGGATTAATTTATGAAGTGAGGAATGGGCCAATTTAGTGTGCTGGAGTGCAACATGATTGTGATGGGGATTAATTAATTAAGAAGGTTACATTGAGCTTAACAAGTGGGTGCAGGGGGCTGATTGTTTCAGGGGATAGAGTGGTTTTGGCCAAGCCATTCCAGAGAGCATTCATTTTGGGAGTTCTGGCCGAGCTCATAAAAGAGCATGCTCCATTCTTCCAACAGTTTTTTCCATGGCTTCTTCTTTTGCACCAATTCCTCCATCATGGCAACTATCCTAAACCCCAAAGAGACAATTATATTACACATTCTACAGCAAATCTTGGGCGCGTCGGCTAGCCAACTTCGCGCCCGAGTTGCCTCGGCATTGAGGTGGGAGCCCGTAAAACATGGAGACGATGTGGTGCCCTTCCGGCAAGGTGGCGACGACCGGAGATTCCGCAGGAGATCGGGACGATGATGAGAAGACCGGAGGACTTGGATCATCGGTATATCTCTCTTCCCTTTCTTGTTGGTAGCTAGGACTAATTAATGGTTCGATCCGGGTATTAGTGCGCGGCGGTTTGCCAGTTCAAGAAAAAATTTAAGTTTATCACCGCTTCCGCTTTTGGCCGTCGATTTGACGGCCGGGGCGCCGCCGTGCACTTACAGTGGTATCAAAGCCTCGCCATTAACTTAGTCTAGCTTGGTGTAGTGTGTTTTTCTGTTTCGATCGATCGAATGTTCCAAAACTACATTTTTGTTAGCATCAGTTTTCTGTTGGAAATTTTTGGTGTCAAAAATTTTTTCAGGTTGTAAAATATTGATGTACTGGAAAATCTAAGAACTCTGTAAAATTTCGATGAAGTGAATCCACAGTGGGAGCGCGGAACCGCCGCATATACCTCCATTCCGCCGCTCTTCCGCCGCACACTGTGGAGATCACTTCACCAATTTTTTTTCAGAGGCTTTCTGGGCTTAAAATATGGGTTTTGGAATATTAAAATTGGGCCCAGGTTTTCTGTGAGTGCTACAGTTTTGATTGGGGGCCCACTTGTTAATTTTTGATCGATCGGATATTTTAAACACATTTTTCACAGTATTTACATTATATCTGCGACCGTGAATGTCACTTGATCGGTAAATCCGGTCTAACTGCTATAGCCCGGTTAGACGGATTTGCGAACGTGACTTTCACGTTGATGTTTTGTTTTTGCTGTGATGTTGCGGATCGGTCGTGGGGGATAGCCTGGATGCAATGCTAGTACAGTTTTGTTGTATTATGTACATTTGATATTGCGGGGCGAGCGTCCGACATGTGGACTGCCGTCACTTCCTGTTTGTATTATTATTTTGGGGCACGACCTGGTTGCGGTCGATGTACCCGTTGTATGTATATTTTACTTTCTGTACTAGGATTGCCCCGCGGAGGGGTGCACGGATAGCCGGGTTCTGGAGGGCAACAAGCCCGCATCTCATGGCATTGAGACGGAGGGGGCTTCACTCTAGGATTGGCGGGCTATTCGCCGCACTCGTAGGGGGTACTGGTTGACCCAGGAGGGGTGCCCAAGTTACCGGATTCCGTGAAGTGCTGGGTGGTCCATTCACGTTGCTGAAGGGGGCTGCCTCGCTTCAGGTTTTGGCGGGTAACTTGCCGCGCCCGTAGGGGTCTAGGATTTCATTGCACAGGCTATCCACACGACCAGGGGAACGTCGGGTTTCAGTAGTGGCTCTGTGAAACCCGGGGATCCCAGATATCTGTATTGTTTCTGTGATGCTGTACATTTCTGTGATGTTGCATTTTATTCACGCCTTGAGCGAAATACTATATATTGGTATATATATTAGTAGATGTCGTATATGTTTTGCATCCGCGCTAGTCCAGTCCCCGCTCTGTCGTTAGTAAGCTAACCTAACGGGTAATGACGGGACCCAGTGGCGAATGCGGATGGCATATACGTACATCAGTATATTTTCGTTCTTTTTGGTGTGATCAATTGATGGGACTGCATTGATTCGGATCAATGCAAGTTAAAACAAACCTAATCTGATGTTGTTGGAACACTTTTCAAAAAGCTGTTATTGCAAGGACGTTTACTTTTGTTTTGCATCGTGGTATTCATTGGAATATCCTGCTCCTCAGTCGACGAGGCAAGGGCCGAGATCCCTTCACCGGGAGTGACCCCTTGGACAGAAGTTTGCGTCAGGGCATTAACTTCACTATAGCCGATTACTTTTGCTTTGCATCGCGGTATTCATTTGGAATATCCTGCACCCAATTCTACGGGGAAAGAGCCGAGATCCCTTCACCGGGAGTGACCTCTTTAGCAAAGGTTTTCGTCACTATATTTTTAAAAAGCTATCCGTTCCTTCAACGATATCAAGTTCATTACGTTAAAGGTTTTCGCCAGAAACCATTCGTAGCCCTCCGTCGTTTCATATGGATAGTCAATAGTATTCAAGCTGTGTATGTTGGCCAAAGTCAAGGCACAGTGTTTGGTAGCTGTTGGTTATTCATATCAGCATAGATAGATGCGTTGGTTTGGAACAGTCGTACTGCCATGTTGGCCAAAGTCAAGGGTATGTACGGGTGGATTCAAATTAACCTGGAGAATGACGGGTAGAACTTGACATGTGACTTATGATATGTTGGCCAAAGTCAAGGTCATAAGAGCATGGGGCAGAAATCACATCGGGAGTTTCAAAAGAACTGAAACTTGCCAGATATGCGCATACCTTCTGGAGTGTGATAGCGTGAGCGGATTCCGTCACGTTATCATGCAATGATAGTTGGATCCCGATTCCCACTGATGAGTTAGTTTACTCCTCGGGTAACCCCGACTAATTCTTCTTTCAGGTTTGGAGGAGAATTTGAGGTACAGTGGGAGGTTTCCAGATTAGATAAATTGGTGACCATTCTGATCTAGGTTAGAGTGCACGCTGAGTGTTTTCTTTTTTCTCTCTCTTTGGCAGCGACCATTGACCCAACCCTAAGACTTTGACTCAGTGACCAAGTTGACCGAACCTTCTTAAACACCGGCTTTTGGATTGTCAGAGTTGCAAACCTCATTGCCACTCCTATTTTTACCCTTTTCTCCAGGACACCCCGTTTTACTACGAACGTCCACTTCCATTGGACAAAACCATCGTATGGTTAGATACGAACTCGAAAGAATTTATTCGAGGATGGTTTCCGGTTCTGGAGAAAACGGATAGGATTATTCAGTTGTCTTTTCCTTTTACCCTCTCTCAGGTTACGAGTACTCCTTGGTTTAGGGGTAGTACACCTATTACGCAAATTGGATTGTCTTCTTCCAAACCTTAGGCTGGTGCCGACTGGTAGGGAATGAAGAAAACCAATTAGCATAACGATGGTGTGCAGAAGGTATTAAGTTCAGACAAAGCAAGGGATTAGTAAGAGGGCAAAGTAAATTGCAACAGATATTCACGACCAAACCAAATATTTCGTTACCACTCCCACATCACCTTTGTATTTCTCCAGGACACTCCGTATCACTACGAAGATCCACAGTTTATTTGGATACTCCGTCGTATGGTTATATACGAACTCGAATGGAACTGGTTCCAGTTCGGGGATGGATTCTGGTTCAGGAGAAATAGGAATAAGGTTTATTCGGTTGTCTTTTATCTTCACCCTCTCTCATTGCGAGTGTTCCTAGGATTGGGACAGTACACCCATTATGCTTATTGGATAGTCTTCTTCCAAACCATAGGCTGGTGCCGAACGGTAGGGAAGGAAGAAAACCATTTGGCCTAAAAGGGTGTGCAGAAGGTAAAGACTAAAGACATATGAAGGGATTTGGAGAGGTGGCAAAGAACTATACGGTTACAGTCGTGAATCTAGAAGAGGCATTACTAGGAATACCAGAATACCCCATCGGAACATTTCAATGTTTCAGTTTCACTGTGTAATGTTAAAGGAAAACTGATTTCCCGATTAGATACTTACTCCAGGGTATGTATTTACCAGGTACGATTCTCACATCTGTATGGTTTTACAGATGATGAGTGGGAGTAAGTTATTGGGAATTGGGTGATTATCCTCATTATATCGGGATTCGTTGTAATCAGTGATATTTGAGGAAATCACCTGGGCTGTTTGCCGGTCGGCAAATATTTGGTTTTGAATATCCGCTGTTATGCACCAATTTCAAATTGATATATCTGTACGTCTATTTTCATAGAGTGAGATATACCTTTCTGAAATTATGTCTACGACATTTACCTATATCAGTGGATGGTTAGGTAAGGAGCATTAAACAGCGGTGTAATTCTTCTTAACCATAAGTACAGTTTTCAACCTACGACACACAGTGAATGAGTTATCAGACTCAAGGGACTTATACAAAGGATTGTATGTTGTCCAGGGTCCATCAGGGCAGAGGGCTTGGTCCTCGTACTATATTCGGTTTACTTATGACTTCTCTAGTTTTTAGACAGGTGTTTCGCGGAAACACAGGGTCCAAATTTTGAGAAGTTATAGGTATTTGAATAGAGTAGAGAACCAGGTATAGCAAGTATCGGGATTCTTCAAAAAGATCGAAGATGTAGATACTTGTGTATGGTATTCAGTTGATAGTAATGATAAAGAGATCTTGCTTCTCTTTCAGGTTACTCATAATTGGAAGTATTCCTAAGTTGAGTAACGCTGATCGCCTCCTTCCATTTAGTTGACATGCGCTGGGGACAGCTGCATGATTTGAATCTGGTTCAATTAAATCAGTGCCTCTGTTTCTATATTGGATATAGAACAGTTCATATCTTAACGATGTTAAGGTACGGGGAGTTGTCCGGTTTATGATTAAAACCAGACACTGGACAACTCAAGGCATGTTTCTGTAATGGCTGTTTGTGGGTTGACCCAGGCTATGACGAGGGTTGACTTTCTACCATCTGGATGAACAATAGCGATATTGTTCTAGACTCGCCACAGTTTTATTAAAGATGGATTTTTTCAGAAAACAGTAGTGGGAGTATGGTAGAACTGGAAGTGATTCCAGAACCACAAACGATTACTGAAGATTTGATAAGGAACCAAAAGATTCAATCTGGATTGACATTCTATTGGCCACTCCGCAGATAAGGTGGGTAACTTCAGGCACCCGAGAGGCACTACGGTAGCCTCAAGGACGGTGACAGGGAAGTTCTTGTTTACCCACAATTGCCATTGCTGTTGTTCCAGGTTACGAGACCCGGCGGGAGGATGAGTATAGCGTCGTTCTAAACCAGTTTTAGAAGTGTACGTCTATATGACTCTGCCAGAGGGTTGTCGTAGTCAGTGGGAGCAGCGGAAGCATTGGTGGACAGGTTGCTTATATCTATTTATAGACTAGAGCAGATGTAGCGGAGATAGATCATCTATTTCTGACGTGACAGTCATGGGTTTGACTTCATCAGAATAGGGGATGGATCTGTTGAGAAGGTAGTAGGGTGTGATATCCTGGTATTTGGATGATATACACAGAGTAGGAAAAGAAACTCCTACACTACGATCGGTTATACTTTGGTCGTCACACAGTTGTTTCTCCACAAAGGAAATGGATTTTATATCAGACATACTGGTTACTAGATCTATGGTCTTAGATCTAGATTTGGGTGGTTTCCCAATCCGGGTACTTGACAGCGTTCTAAGAGTATTTAGGATGGACGACTCCTGGCACGGTAGTGTACCTGCAGGTAATGGAGTCACCCTCTCCAAAGGTGTCTTACAGACTAAAGGGGAGAGGGACGGGCATGATTGGCAGATCACTTGCTCAGGCAATTGAGTCAATCGTGAGATGTCAAGTACCACACAAGATGTTGTTCTTGCACTAGATGCAATAAGTTGACATTAATCCAATCCTGGAGAAACAGTCGGAAGCAGTTTTAGAACATAAGTGGATGTTCTAGGGAGATGATAACGACAGCCTCATTCAGGAGACAGTTATCATTCCAGGCTTCCAAGGTGACATGGACGACAAGGAGGTTGTCAGAGTTATAGTTTTCCTTCTGATGAGGGGCAGTATTTTGGACAGGTGGTCCAAGGCAATACTGAGGGAGGCATGGCGCGCAGGATACTGATTAAGTTCAGTTGACGATACAGTCTAAGAAGTTTGGATTTGGAGTTCATTTCTGAGCTAGGTCCCATCAGACATCCAGACATATTCTGAGACAGGTATTGCTCTTTTCGGGAGATGGCTTTCTCCGCGAACTTGAGATATAGACAGACATAGAAAGAAACAACTAAGCGGATCCACTCACTGAGGCTATTCCTCGAACGCAATAGTTCCGCAAACGAGCTTTGTGAGACTGACTAGTAGAGGAGTTGGATGTTCGGTATCACACGGGCTGTGAGTATGCGACATCGCAATAATTAGCCTTGAGTGCAAGTGGGAGATTGTTGGAGATAGTGCCCTCAGAGTCAATTATTAGGTCATATGTACGTGATTGTAATGATTGAGGGAGGACCTATCCCGGTAGGACAGTCTTACTCGAGATGATAGTATGCTATCTGGTTTACCTTTATCATCGTGTACTGCTTTAGGTGACCTGACACGTCGCTATTACACGTTGATAGAGCCCCTAGGATTTTTGCTTGACCACCAACAGTATGAGGGCGATCATATAAGTGGGGGCTGGGGTCTATAAGCTTATCCTTAAAAGGTCCCTAGTCGTGGGAGTTTCAAGACTGGGCATCGATACTCCATTAGTAGACTAGTGTATACAGTCGAGACCCCGACGAGGGGCGGTGGCCGGTCTCACAAGCCACTGGTGTCAGTTGGATCACCTAAGATGTATACAGGTGCTCATTGGGTTATGAGTACACCGGACAGGACTCGCCGGGAACATGCTAGTTGGTCATATACCAGACGTCAGATGGCAGTTCCCTGGTGACATGTGTACAGGTTAGTTCATCGACCTGGGGATCGTCATTTGTCTTGTGTGAGTTCCCACTGTACTTTGATTACTACCCTACCACGGCTCAAAGGAGTCGTGCAAACAGGTTTTAGTTGGGTACAGTCCCGAGCCACATGGAGGCAGTGAGCGTATCTTCAGGGGTTCGTCTCTCCCGGTATTGGGGGTGAGGTCGTGCTGTGTCTAGGAGAGCCATTACACGAAGTCCTTGGCCAAGGCAAGGAGATTTACTGGTAGGTATTCCAGTAGTATCTCAGGGTGTTCTGGGCTACACTCCGACACGACTTGTACCGCTTTTGGGGGTCTGACTTTTACCAACCCCCTAGGCCCGCCATACGATGCTCATAGAAGAACGGACCGGACTGTACGGACATTGTCACTGACAGGCTCAGTAGGGTTGTCAGGCTGAGTTCGCTCACAGACGTCCCTTTTAGTCAATACCTGGTAGCCCGTTACGTATTGGCTTATACCTCTGACGTGCTAGTGGTTAAATCCACAACCAAGGTGTTGACGGGTCTTTAGAGTCCCCCACATTCTGTTACTCAGCTTTCGGGCGAAAGATTGTAGAGGCCGTATGGAGATATGGCAAGGTCCGATCAGATACGTGCGGTATTGCATGGATCAATATCGGACAGTTTGTACTATAGGCCGTATGGGTATATGGCAGGGTTCGATCAGATACGTGCGGTATTGCACGAATCAGGATAGAACGGATATTACTAGCCGGCTTTGTTATAAGCCGGATCCTAGTATAGTACAGTGTAGACTTTGTCTCTTTGCATTTGTATTTCGGTCGGAATACAAATGCGGGTGTGCATGCACAATATCGGGGTTTTCCTGTAATTTATTACGGGACCAGTTTTCTGGAGTTGCCAGTTTGCTTTCCGTTTCGGCCAATTTCCTTTGTATCGTTCATTGGCCGAAGTTTGGTGGAGGAGGGCTTATTTGCATTTGTGCAAATAAGTATTTGTGGAGGGGGTCTTTACATATTTCTTGGTTTCATGATGGAGCCCCATCCCTTGACCTTCCATGGTTCATGATTGCTTGACTTGGTTGTGATGATTATTCATCATGATGGGTTTTTTCTCTTTCTTGAATGATTTTTCTTGGCTCACTCATTGATTTCTCCTCTTGTGCATTGTTTATTCATGAGAAGTGGCTATGGCTTTGCTTTGTTAAATTCGTGGGCCCCCCCCCTTGAGTGTGCTGGTGGATTAATTTATGAAGTGAGGAATGGGCCAATTTAGTGTGCTGGAGTGCAACATGATTGTGATGGGGATTAATTAATTAAGAAGGTTACATTGAGCTTAACAAGTGGGTGCAGGGGGCTGATTGTTTCAGGGGATAGAGTGGTTTTGGCCAAGCCATTCCAGAGAGCATTCATTTTGGGAGTTCTGGCCGAGCTCATAAAAGAGCATGCTCCATTCTTCCAACAGTTTTTTCCATGGCTTCTTCTTTTGCACCAATTCCTCCATCATGGCAACTATCCTAAACCCCAAAGAGACAATTATATTACATATTCTACAGCAAATCTTGGGCGCGTCGGCCAGCCAACTTCGCGCCCGAGTTGCCTCGGCATTGAGGTGGGAGCCCGTAAAACATGGAGACGATGTGGTGCCCTTCCGGCAAGGTGGCGACGACCGGAGATTCCGCAGGAGATCGGGACGATGATGAGAAGACCGGAGGACTTGGATCGTCGGTATATCTCTCTTCCCTTTCTTGTTGGTAGCTAGGACTAATTAATGGTTCGATCCGGGTATTAGTGCGCGGCGGTTTGCCAGTTCAAGAAAAAATTTAAGTTTATCACCGCTTCCGCTTTTGGCCGTCGGTTTGACGGCCGGGGCGCCGCCGTGCACTTACACATACATCATCATATATCAATCCCAAGAGTTCACTAACTCTTTCTCTGTTTCCAGTAAACAGAGCTATGGTCATTTTATCTTTGTGACATGACTGGCAAGTTTCACAATATGCAGATTCAAACTTATTTAAATACGCATCTTAATGTAACTTACCTAGTCGGGTCGCATTGATATGACCTAGTCAATAATGCCTCAAGAAGGATTCGTTCATTTCTGAACTCTTCCTCTTGTGTGTGTTCTGTACGTTATGAACTGTAGTTTGATTTACAACGTATATGCCATTAGATAACGCGCCTGAACCGATCAACTTTTGATATAGGAAATGTTCAAAACATTATCCAAAAATACAAAATTATATCCTTCTTTACTAAATAAAGAGACTGATATAATGTTGTATATCAGGTTCGGTATCTAATAACATTCGTTCAGAATCAATGTATTTGGTAATATAGAGTGATAACCGCCAACTGCTTTGGCTGTAACAATTGCACCGTTTCTAACTCTTAAAACTTTATCACCCATTCTAAGTTTTCTACCTATCTGTAGCCCATGTGACAGATTACATATGTGGGATCCTGATCCGGTATCTCATACTCAGGACATAGAGGAAACTGAGAAACGGTTCTCTGTAATGAACACACCCAAAGAAGATGCATCATCATGCACTATCTTTGTTTTGGTGGCACAGGAATCCTTGTATTCCCCTATTACCTGCTCGGTCTTATAACAATTATAAGTTAGAGCGGGACCAACGTTCCCCAGCTCAGTATAACAAGCGGGTTCGGTCAATACATCCATATTATTATCTTGATTAAGGCGTGACATGGTCGCTACCTGGAGAGTGAGAAGAAAAAACACAGTGTATGCACTTGCAAGATTAGATAGGCTATTATTTTATCTAATCAGGATGGCTCCCACTGTTTTTATCAAATATTCTTTCAAACCCTAAAAGGAAAGTGTAACGTTTTGAAAATCGTTTCGGTGAAATTTCGAAAAAACGGTAAAATAATGGGGTTTTCTGTAAAAAGTCAAAATGCAAATATCTTTATTATAAAATTAAATATACATATTCTAGCTATGTAATTGCTAGTATTTGGTGTTTATTCAACCACTGGTGAAATTTCAAATTTTCTGAAAAATTTTCCGAAATTAATTATTTTAATATTATTTTAAGCCGTCACTAATACATTTAATTAGGGAAAATTACAATTTGGAATGAGTTGAAACAAATTTTGTGCATCATAAAACATTAAATAAAATTTTATCATGTGGTTTTTGAAATGAAATCGTTTGCCAAAATGGTTTAGAAAATATCGAAGAAAAAGGCTTTTTTTTAGTGTAAATGGATGTTTGGGGTATTGTATTTATCATTTTCCATCACCCCACACCCATACCCACACTCACACACCCCCATTTACCTCTCCCCTTCGCTGAATTCAGCAGCCCCACCCTTTTTTCCCACTTGAATTTCAAAGAAAAGAAAGAAAGGAAAAGAAAAGAAATGAGAATGGATAAAAGAGTTGACTTTTTGTTGACTTGGACTTTTCCCTCACCATACCTCATACCACACCCCCTCTCTCCTCTCCTCCACCTGCATATGGCCGGCCATTTCAAGCAGCAGCCACCTCCCCCTTTTCTCCTCTCATTTCTCTTCAAAAAATGCTTCAAACTTGCCTCAAAATCCATCAAAAAAATCTCAAAATCCAAATCCAACCCTTACCCATTTTAGCTTAGCCTAACAAGCATGGATTGTGGTGAAAAGAGAGCATTTTGAGAGGCTAGATTTCATGATTGATCCATGATCATGAGGTATAATTTAAACCTTATTCATATATTGTTGTTTAATTGCTTCTATGTTAACAAATTTGATGTTTAATTGGGTTTTATTGCAACTTTAGGAAATTCAAGACTAGGGTTTGAATTTAATTAGGGTTTTTAACATTAGTTTATGGTTGTAATGAGAAGATTAACATGTAATTGTATGCAAAATCTAAGTTGGTTGCTACTTGCTAATTTGTTAAATTAAAATGGTGATAATTTTGCTAAATTGCTAACTAGGTATTTAAAAATTGTTTAAATATGTGATTAGGTTTTTCATGACTTCATTAACATTATAAAATATAGTTTAATACTTTAGTTCATGATAATCCAAGCTAAATTGTTGTTTGTGCATTTTTGCTATAAAATTGTTAAAATTTAGGTATTTTGTGAACTAGAATTTTAAGGTTTATGGAAATTAATGAGATTAAATTATGGGAATTGTTTTTATGACTTATTTAAGATATTTAGTGAATATTGTGGCCGCTAGATTCGTTTATACATCGAGTTTTGTACTAAAACGGTGATTTGTGCTTGCTAGATTTTCGGAAAAATGACTTTTTAAGTGAAATTGGGGTTTTTGTGAATTTTAAGCTATTTTATATTATAATTAGTGCTAGTAATTGTACAAATGAGTGTGTTTGGGTTGTTCTCGATGGTGTGGCGTTTGTACGCCGACTTCGAGGCTTTTTGGGTTGATTTGTGAAAGCAACCATAGGTTTTGACCTATATGGAATTCACGTGTCGTTTTGGGTCATGAGTCGGATTTTAATACGACACGGTACGTTATGATATGTAGGTAACCCATGTGGACTTCGAGACGACAAGCAAGCACGTGGCGACGTCGGCACCGGCTAGCGAGGACCAAGTGAGTAGATTTATATCTACGGGGAGAAGTCGGGTGGATGGCGTATAGCACCCCCGCAGTCCGTAGTGTAGCTCATATATATATGTTTATATAGGTGTTTTATGATACGAGAATGTTTATTCATGTTATGATTATGTGTTCATGGATTAGCTTTGGGTTAGTTGCGAAACCCTAGAGTAGTTGTTATATCCACATACGCACACACAGACTTGCATACTTTACATTCTTGTGCGCTGATTGGGATATGTATACATGTATATATGTGTGGGTATGGGACTATGCATATGTACATTCATATACGCATGCATGGATAATGAGGATAGTACTTGGGATTTATGATGAGTCGATGAGATTTGATTTGAGGCCGTGAGATCGGTGATATAGCAGGGTTCGTATTTGAGATACGACATGACTTTGTAGCGGGTCCTTGACATAGTGTTTCATACGTGCATGCATACTTAGGCGGTATCAGTATTGTACTAGACGTAGATCAGTACCCCGATCATGATATTTGATAAAGAGGATACCAGGTGAATAGTATGATGAATGTGATATTAACCCGTACCCAGATTTGGGGATGCCGTACGACGGATTTACGTACGAGCTATATTTTGATGATTGATCCGCACTCTTGACTTGGGATTCCTGCTTATAGATATGGTATTGGATATAATATTATTGAGGCAGGATCACCGACTAATATATATACAGGTATGTATATGTATCGACTCAGATGTTAGGCGGTTTCCTTACCTGTAGTCCAGCTTGTTAGCTTAGCCCTTTAGTTTAGTTTAGTTGTTAGATTAGGTTCGATTCTTACCTATTTCAAAAACTAACAAATCGTGCGTATTTTAAAAGACAGCACAAGGGATCCTACGGATATTTCAAAAGACGTATCTTTTCATAAAAACACCGTAGCCCCTATTTTCAAAACCCCATTATTCGTGTTATTTCAAAAGGCACCATTTGTAGGACTTAAATTAGATTAATGCAGATTAGTTATAGTTGCGTCTAGTATTCAGCTCCCGCTCATTATTGTGGTTCGCTTCGCATCGCATGCTTATATTATGTTTCATACTCCATTATTGATATCATGATGTTAGGACACCAGCACCATTACCGATGATGCGTATGTACCACGTACACTTACTTGCCGGCTCACACACATCTTCATCGGTAATTGCCATGTCACGTACACCTTAGAAAATATTATTGCTTGACATAGCCTGTTAGCTAATAGTTCAGACATGATATTAGCGTACTTGCCTTATATGTTAGTTTAGACATTGTAGTTATTACCTGCTACTTCATGCATACTGTATTCATTGTTATGCCGCATTCATGGATTCTCATGCATATATTCACTATTTTACGTGTTATTGAGGTTTTGGATTCGGATTTCCATGAGATTTTCTGGATTTGGAGGAAAACCGCAAAAAAAAACATAAATAACCCTTTTCTCTCTTTTAAAATAAAAAGTGCGGTTTTCCCATGATGTATGAGTCGTCCACCATGAGTTTGCTGATGGATTTCGAGACCCGATTCGAGGAGTGGAGGAACCGTTTCGGGTACATGGTGGGCCCGGTGCGGTACCCCTGGGCAAGAGAATCGTGTTGTTGGCGTTGAGCCTGGCAGGGGAGCACTACCGACCGGTGATATTACCCGACGCGTCGGATATCCGGAGGATACCGTCGTAGTCTTGAGATGGATGGTAGGGGCCTGTCTGGACTGACGGCGCCCAAGATATTGTGATTGAGACATTGAGATTTCGAGATATTGAGGTACAGAGACTGTGATACAGAGATATCGAGATATTGGGATTACGTTTTGTGCCGATGCTAGGCACTGTTTTATGCTGATTTCATTATGATACCTCATTTTATACAAAGGAAATCTCACTAAATTATGAAAAAAGTTTATTCATTTACATGTATTCTGTTTTCATGCATTCATACCTTATTCATATGATATATTGCTACCTGAGGCACCGACACGGGCACATGAGATTACACTTGGATTAGATATTTACCCTAGTCATTGTTATAGACTGCTGGTTTTAATTGAGGATTATATATATTGATCGTATGACCTAGGATTGCGTTATACAAGCGAATTCTATTCGTAGATGTTTCTCTATTCACGAGTTGGCAACTCACCCCCGTTGTGCCCTAGTTTCTTGCAGGTTTCCCCGTACAGGTTTCTTTACGGCTTTGCGGGTACAGTTTCGTTCGGGTGACTTGCTAGTAGGTGGGTTTATTTGTATCGTACCCATTATTATACATTGTATATTATTATTCAGTTGTATCTAG
Organism: Agapanthus africanus; assembly: GCA_030015575.1. NCBI lineage: Eukaryota > Viridiplantae > Streptophyta > Magnoliopsida > Asparagales > Amaryllidaceae > Agapanthus > Agapanthus africanus. Next base: position 289,870,353 of record CM057349.1, read on the forward strand.
AAGTTCCATCAACCAAACATGTATTTACTTTGAGATAGAGACCAGTAATGTTATTCTTTCGACCTTAGAGTCGCGCGTTATATTTCTGTGGATTTCTTGTGGTTTTGAGTTTCCTTTTGAGTTTTGATCCTCGCCGTTGGCGTTGTATATTATATTGCTTGTGTGGTTGTGGCCGTCGATTGACGAAGAGCTAGCTCCCGCTTGGGGATGCCTTTTTATGGATTTCGTATACTATTCATGTTGTATCCCATTTGGGGGCCAGTATTTACAAAGGAGACTCTGCCGAAATTTTCAGGAAATTTTTGATGTTTTAAAAACTGCATAATTCGGCTTATGCTATTGAAACTATTTGTTTTAAATTGGTTTTCCTTCACTCTACTACTTTTCTTGGTTTGGATTTCTGGGGTTTCGGTTTACTTAGATTACGTACGCCTCGAGACGTTCGTAGTTTAAGTGCCGGTCTTGTTCCGTCCTTTCGGGACGTGACAAAGTTGGTATCAGAGCGTTAGGTTTTACCTTCGGAGCGTAGGATGACCCGTGGTTGATGGAATAGGTGACTAAAGTAGAGTGACGTACCGTAGGTATGTTCCGCGGCATATTTACGATACGCTACTCCACATAAGGAGCCTTAGGATGTACATTTCTTTACTCAGTATTATATTCATTCCGATCTAGCCTCATCAGTACCAGTTATGGTTTTGCTGCCACGATTATGGGCAGGGCGAGCTACGGCTAGAGTTGCGGTCAGCATGAGCTCGTCAAGAACGAGGACTGACCAGGGCATGATTCCGGCGACACACGATTGCAGAGATGTGTCTTTTCATTGTGTCTTCATGCCACGAGCGTTGGGTGGATTGCTGTATGAGATTACTCGGACGTGCCGATTTGCACTAGAGGATTGAGCCACTGATAGAGGCCAGCCAGATTTTGATGACCATTGAAGTATTGCTTACTCCTGATGATTGAGGCACCGTTCAGCGTGCAGATGAGCGACCCAGTTATTTCTGCGAACGACGAGATATTGCCCCAGATGCTGGAGTTAGTGCAGAATGAGTTGTACTAAGAGATGATAGAAGGTCGCTAGTCATCGAGGATGAATGACAAGGAGATGTGGATCGTTCGCTTACCCCGATGCGAGGCCATCAGATAGATTGACTCCAGCTAGAGACGACTTCACGCGGAGACGTTGAGAGTCGACAGAGACGATCGAATGTCAGAAACCTACTATTCCAAGTTTAAAGCAGTCGGAAAGACATGCAGGCAATTCTATGGACCCTCTAGAAGAATGAAACCCTAACTCGACATAATGACCGTGTGAAAGCCTTTGAACCTTCGGGTTTGCTGCAGTTCCACGGCGCCATTAGTGAGGCTTGGGTTTGCCCTTCTACGGCTGGACCACCGATGCTGTGGTATGTACTCGATACTATTAAACTGTGCCCAAGATGTTGAGCCCTTGGGGGATTATGAGGTTTTGACAATCGATTGGATGGTTCGACTTAATTCGGATGCTAGGTGGTGAGATGCATTTCTTGGGAGACTCCCGATACGAGGATAGCCGTTGAAGCTTAGTCCATGCAGCCACAACGAGACGAGTCCGAAGCGGTCGACATTACAGAAAAATGGAGTAAGAAGTTCGTACAAGATCTGGATATGATGACGTTCCCCTCTGCCGACATCAGAGATACGATGCGCATGCCGAGGCAGAGTACTGGATATACCTTCCAGAAGGAGTCGCGATGGGTATGCAGCCGTTCCAGAGCAAGATGAAGATATAGGAAAGGATGATGACTTCCGGACAGTTGGCAGAGACGAGACATGGAAGAGACCGTGAGCAGGATTCCTTCGAGGACACTGCTGCAATGATACTTGCACCCAGGATCAGATGTGTCACGTACATTCAGAGAGCCAGAGGCCGACGCCAGTGATATGCTGTCTTACGAGTGGTCGCGATGATTGACCGGGAGATGACAAGAGACGTGCCAGAACGGGATCATCCCCGTTGGCACACCTGACAGGGCCGATGAGCCAATGGACCGAGAGATTGGTAATTCACAGTGAAGACCTTGACCCAGGAGTGGTCATTGTTACGCACACCAGCAAGCCAGAGTTCATGATCATCGACGAGACGTCCCACTAGTGACCGCGACAGTTGGCCCGAGATTGTTAGATGATGCGCTTGAGCGGTACTATTCCGCCATTATTGATTTCGATGTTTTGGGTGATTTATTCGCCTGATTTGATTTTGATGATTGAGAATTTACGATCTTTGCACAGTGTTGCACTTGATATCGTTTTCGTGCTTGGGTTTCACAGGTTTGTGATTTTACGATTTTAGGCATTTGAGTTGATTTTGTGTGTATGCACACACACGATTTAGTCCTGCACTCTGTATAGTTTATATATGCTTGCAGTGCAGTGATACGCCTGTTGTGCACTTAGATGCACTGGGCTTCGATTTCGATTGTGATACTCGATATTTGTTTTGTGCACCTTGTGCACCTGATTTGATTTTGCGCATGTTCGGCACTTGATATTGGATTTCATGATTTCGTGCATGATGGATGCCCCTGGTTTTGGGTTTTCGCGCATGTTGAGCGCATGTCTTGAGATGCGATTTTGGTGCACACCAGATGCACTAAATCGAGATTTTTTCGTGCATGTCAGATGCACCTGATTTTTCTGTCAGGCACACGCGTTGCCTACGACAGATGCTTTGTGCACACCCAATGCACTTAGATCTTGTTACTGTGCACTTGTATGGCACCTATATGGATTTTGTTGATCGTGCGCACCAGACGCATGTAGTATTCATACGCGTATTTTGGGATGGATTTCTTATAGAGCAGTGCGTTTTTTTTATGATAATTGTGAGGTGTTTTCGTACTAAGCAGGACTAGTCAGAGGACAGTACTTGAATGTATTTTGCATGCATTGATAGCTATTGAAGGGAATTCTAAAAAAAAAAGCGAGCTATAGTCTCAGTATTTACCTACGTGTCTGATATGACGCGAAACGTTTAAAATAAGGAAAACCCTTCTAAATTATTTCCCAAAACGGCGGAACGTACATTTCAAACAAAGGTATATATGTATATAGTTATTTTCTTATGATAGACGTCCGCCACTGTGCAGTGTTATGTGCATTGCACAGCAACTTAAAGGATTTGGCATGCATTTCCTCCTGATATTTGCATGCATAGTTCCGATTTTTAGCATATCGGTCTTGCTTGAGATTTGGCATTCGTGTCTTCACCTTGACTCCGATGATTGCGGGATGCTTGACGGAGTTTTGATTTCAAGTTATCTACTCATTACTCATGCGCATGCATTGCGCTATGATGTGTTTATGTATTTATGATTTCGGAGCCCCGGCGATTTGATGGTTTTGGCTGAAATATTTTAGTATTTGGGGGGAGTTTTAATTTAAATTCGGGGACCGAATTTCTTTAAGGGGGGAAGATTGTAACGTTTTGAAAATCGTTTCGGTGAAATTTCGAAAAAACGGTAAAATAAGGGGGTTTTCTGTAAAAATTTAAAATGTAAATATCTTTATTATAAAATTAAATATACATATTCTAGCTATATAATTGCTAGTATTTGGTGTTTATTGAGCCACTGGTGAAATTTCAAATTTTCTGAAATTTTTTCCGAAATTAATTATTTTAATATTATTTTAAGCCATTACTAATACATTTAATTAGGGAAAATTACAAATTGGAATGAGTTGAAATAAATTTTGTGCATCATAAAACATTAAATAAAATTTTATCATGTGGTTTTTGAAATGAAATCGTTTGCCAAAACGGTTTAGAAAATATCGAAGAAAAAAGCTTTTTTTTAGTGTAAATGGATGTTTGGGGTATTGTATTTATCATTTTCCATCACCCCACACCCATACCCACACTCACACACCCCCATTTACCTCTCCCCTTGGCTGAATTCAGCAGCCCCACCCTTTTTCCCCACTTGAATTTCAAAGAAAAGAAAGAAAGGAAAAGAAAAGAAATGAGAATGGATAAAAGAGATGACCTTTTGTTGACTTGGACTTTTCCCTCACCATACCTCATACCACACCCCCTCTCTCCTCTCCCCCACCTGCATATGGCCGGCCCTTTCCAGCAGCAGCCCCCTCCCCCTTTTCCCCTCTCATTTGTCTTCAAAAAATGCTTCAAAATTGCCTGAAAATCCATCAAAAAATTCCCAAAATCCAAATCCAACCCTTACCCATTTTAGCTTAGCCTAACAAGCATGGATTGTGGTGAAAAGAGAGCATTTTGAGAGGCTAGATTTCATGATTGATCCATGATCATGAGGTATAATTTAAACCTTATTCATATATTGTTGTTTAATTGCTTCTATGTTAACAAATTTGATGTTTAATTGGGTTTTATTGCAACTTTAGGAAATTCAAGACTAGGGTTTGAATTTAATTAGGGTTTTTATCATTAGTTTATGGTTGTAATGAGAAGATTAACATGTAATTGTATATAAAATCTAAGTTGGTTGCTACTTGCTAATTTGTTAAATTAAAATGGTGATAATTTTGCTAAATTGCTAACTAGGTTTTTAAAAATTGTTTAAATATTGGGTTTAAAAATGTGATTAGGTTTTTCATGACTTCATTAACATTATAAAATATAGTTTAATACTTTAGTTCATGATAATCCAAGCTAAATTGTTGTTTGTGCATTTTTGCTATAAAATTTAGGTATTTTGTGAACTAGAATTTTAAGGTTTATGGAAATTAATGAGATTAAATTATGGGAATTGTTTTTATGACTTATTTATGATATTTAGTGAATATTGTGGCCGCTAGATTCGTTTATACATCGAGTTTTGTACTAAAACGGCGATTTGTGCTTGCTAGATTTTCGGAAAAATGACTTTTTAAGTGAAATTGGGGTTTTTGTGAATTTTAAGCTATTTTATATTATAATTAGTGCTTGTAATTGTACAAATGAGTGTGTTTGGGTTGTTCTCGATGGTTTGGCGTTTGTACGCCGACTTCGAGGGTTTTTGGGTTGATTTGTGAAAGCAACCATAGGTTTTGACCTATGTAGGATTCACGTGTCGTTTTGGGTCATGAGTCGGATTTTAATACGACACGGTACGTTATGATATATAGATAACCCATGTGGACTTCGAGACGACAAGCAAGCGCGTGGCGACGTCGCCACCGGCTAGCGAGGACCAGGTGAGTAGATTTATATCTATGGGGAGAAGTCAGGTGGATGGCGTATAGCACCCCCGCAGTCCGTAGTGTAGCTCATATATATATATGTTTATATAGGTGTTTTATGATACGAGAATGTTTATTCATGTTATGATTATGTGTTCATGGATTAGCTTTGGGTTAGTTGCGAAACCCTAGAGTAGTTGTTATATCCACATACGCACACACAGACTTGCATACTTTATTTTCTTGTGCGCAGATTGGGATGTGTATACATGTATATATGCGTGGGTATGGGACTATGCATATGTACATTCATATACGAATGAATGTATAATGAGGATAGTACTTGGGATTTATGATGAGTCGATAAGATTTGATTTGAGGCTGTGAGATCGGTGATATAGCAGGGTTCGTATTTGAGATACGACATGACGTTGTAGCAGGTCCTTAACGTAGTGTTTCACACGTGCATGCATACTTAGGCAGTATCTGTATTGTACTAGACGTAGATCAGTACCCCGATCATGATATTTGATAAAGAGGATACCAGGTGAATAGTATGATGAATGTGATATTAACCCGTACCCAGATTTGGGGATGCCGTACGACGGATTTACGTACGAGCTATATTTTGATGATTGATCCGCACTCTTGACTTGGGATGCCTGCTTATAGATATGGTATTGGATATGATATCTGTAAGTGCACGGCGGCGCCCCGGCCGTCAATCCGACGGCCAAATGCGGAAGAGGTGATAAACTTTAATTTTCTTGAACTGGCAAACCGCCGCGCACTAATACCCGGATCGAACCATTAATTAGTCCTAGCCGACTACAAGAAAGGGAATAGAGATATACCGACGATCCAAGTCCTCCGGTCTTCTCGTCATCGTCCCGATCTCCTGCGGAATGTCCCGTCTCCTCCTCGTCGCCGGAAGTGCACCACATCGCCTATTTCTTTTACGGGCTCCCACCTCAATGCCGAGGCAACTCGGGCACGAAGCCGGCTACTCGACGTGCCCAAGGTTCGCTGTAGAATATGTAGTCCTCAAGTCTTACTTTGGGGTTGTGGAATTGCCATTTGGTGGAAGAAAAAGAACTTGGAGAGAGGTGAAGAATAATGTGATATGCAAAGAATGAGAGAAACATTTTTCTCCAAACTCAAAAAGAAGCATTTTCCTCATCCACCCTAAAGTGGCCGCCCCCCCCCCCACTTTGTGTGATTGGAGAGAGAGAGCAAAAACAAGGGGGTGGTTGGAAAGCAAAAATGATGAGGAAAAATCAAATGATCACAACAATTCCAACACTTAATCAACAACCATGATAGCAAAAGTCAAGCCATGATCAACTAAAGAAAGTCAAGGTATGGTGCAATAATCATGATGTCACAAAGTGCAAAGACCCCCTCCACAAATGCTTATTTGCAACAATGCAAATAAGCCCTCCTCCACCAATCTTCGGCCAATGAACGATACAAAGGAAATCGGCCGAAACGAAAAGCAAACTGGCAACTCCAGAAAACAGGTCCCGTAATAAATTACAGGAAAACCCCGATACTGTGCATACACACCCGCATCTGTATTTCGACCGAAATACAAAAGCAATGAGACAAAATCTACACTGTACTATACTAGGATCCGGCTTAAACCAAAGCCGGCTAGTGATATCTGTTCGATCCTGATCCGTGCAATACCGCACGTATCTGATCGAACCCTGCCATATATCCATACGGCCTATAGTACAAACTGTCCGATCCTGATCCGTGCAATACCACACGTATCTGATCGGACCTTGCTATATCTCCATACGGCATCTACAACCTTTCGCCCGAAAGCTTGAGTAACTGAATGTGGGGGACTCTAAAGACTCATCAACACCTTGGTTGTGGATTTAACCACTAGCACGTTAGAGGTATAAGCCAATACATAACGGGCTACCAGGTATTGACCAAAAGGGACGTCTGTGAGCGAACTCATTCTGACTCCCTACTGAGCCTGTCAGTGACAATATCCGTACAGTCCGGTCCGTTCGTCTATGAGCATCGCATAGCGGGCCTAGGGGTTGGTAAAAGTCAGACCCCCAAAAGCGGTACAAGTCGTGTCGGAGTGTAGCCCAGAACACCCTGAGATACTACTGGAATACCTACCAGTAAATCTCCTTGCCTCGGCCGAGGGCTTCGTGTAATGGCTCTCCTAGACACAGCACGACCTCACCCCCAATACCGGGAGAGACGAACCCCTGAAGATACGCTCACTGCCTCCAAGTGGCTCGGGACTGTACCCAACTAAAACCTGTTTGCACGACTCCTTTGAGCCGTAGTAGGGTAGTAATCAAAGTACAGTGGAAACTCACACGAGACAAATGACGATCCCCAGGTCGATGAACTAACCTGCACACATGTCACCAGGGAACTGCCATCTGACGTCTGGTATATGACCAACTAGCATGTTCCCGGCGAGTCCTGTCCGGTGTACTCATAACCCAATGAGCACCTGTATACATCTTAGGTGATCCAACTGACACCAGTGGCTTGTGAGACCGGCCACCGCCCCTCGTCGGGGTCTCGACTGTATACACTAGTCTACTCTGGAGTATCGATGCCCTGTCTCGAAACTCGCACGACTAGGGACCTTTTAAGGATATGCTTATAGACCCCAGCTCCCACTTATATGATCGCCCTCATACTGCTGGTGGTCAAGCAAGAATCCTAGGGGCTCTATCAACGTGTAATAGCGACTTGTCAGGTCACCTGAAACAGTACACGATGATAAAGGTAAACCAGATAGCATACTATCATCTCGAGTAAGACTGTCCTACCGGGATAGGTCCTCCATCAATAATTGCAATCACGTACCTGTGACCTAATAATTGACTCTGAGGGCACTATCTCCAACAATCTCCCACTTGCACTCAAGGCTAATTATTGCGATGCCGCATACTCACAGCCCGTGTGATACCGAACACCCAACTCCTCTACTAGTCAGTCTCACAAAGCTCGTTTGCGAAACTATTGCGTTCGAGGAATAGCCTTAGTGAGTGGATCCGCTTTGTTGTTTCTTTCTATGTCTCTCTATATCTCTAGTTCGCGGAGAAAGCCATCTCCCGAAAAGAGCAATACCTGTCTTAGAATGTGTCTGGATGTCTGATGGGACATAGCTCATAAATGAACTCCAAATCCAAACTTCTTAGACTGTATCGTCAACTGAACTTAATCAGTATCCTGCGCCATGCCACCCTTCAGTATTGCCTTTGACCACCTGTCCAAAATACTGCCCCTCATCAGAAGGAAAACTATAACTCTGACAACCTCCTTGTCGTCCATATCACTTTGGAAGCCTGGAATGATAACTGTCTCCCGAATGAGGCTGTCGTTATCATATCCCTAGAACATCCACTTATGTTCTAAAACTGCTTCCGACTGTTTCTCCAGGATTGGATCAATGTCAACTTATTGCATCTAGTGCAAGAACAACATCCGGTGTGGTACTTGACATCTCATGATTGACTCAATTGCCTGAGCAAGTGATCTGCCAATCATGCACATCCCTCTCCCCTTTAGTCTATAAAACACCTTTAGAGAGGGTGACTCCATCTTCTGCAGGTACACTACCGTGCATGGAGTCGTCCATTCTAAATACTCTTAGAATGCTGTCTAAGTACCCTGATTAGGAAACCACCCAAATCTAGATCTAAAACCATAGATCTAGTAACCAATATGTCTGATACAAAATCCATTTCCTTTGTGGAGAAACCACTGTGTGACGACCAAAGTATAACCGATTGTAGTATAGGAGTTTCTTTTCCTACTCTGTGTATGTCATCCAAATACCAGGACATCACATCCTACTACCTTCTCAACAGATCCATCCCCTATTCTTATGAAGTCAAACCTATGACTGTCACGTCAGAAATAGATGATCTATCTCCGCTACTGGTGCTTCAGTCTATAAATAGACATAAGCTACCTGTCCACCAACGCTTCCGTTGCTCCCACTGACTACGACAACCCTCTGGCAGAGTCATATACACGTACACCTCTAAAGCGAGTTCAGAACGACGCTATACTCATCCTCCCGCCAGGTCTCGCAGCCTGGAACAACAGCAATGGTAATTGTGGGTAAACAAGAACTTCCCTGTCACCGTCCTTGAGGCTACCGTAGTACATCTCGGGTGCCTGAAGTTACCCACCTTATCTGCGGAGTGGCCAATGGAATGTCAATCCAGATTGAATCTTTAGGTTCCTTATCAAATCTTCAGTAATCGTTTGTAGTTCTGGAATCACTTCCAGTTCTACCATAATCCCACTACTGTTTTCTGAAAAAATCCATTTTTAATAAAACTGTGGCGAGTCTAGAACAATATTGCTATTTTTCATCCAGATGGTAGAAAGTCAGCCCGCGTCATAGCCTGGGTCAACCCACAAACAGCCATTACAGAAACGTGCCTTGAGTTGTCCAGTGTCTGGTTTTAAGCATAAACCGGACAACTCCCCGTACCTTAACATCGTTAAGATATGAACAGTTCTATATCGAATATAGAAACAGTGGCACTGATTTAATTGAACCAGATTCAAATCATGCAGCTGTCTCCAGTGCATGTCAACTAAATGGAAGAAGTCTGATCAGCGTTACTCAACTTAGGAATGCTTCCAATTATGAGTAACCTGAAAGAGAAGCAAGATCTCTTTATCATTACTATCAAATGAATGCCATTCACAAGTATCTACATCTTCGATCGCTTTGATGAATCCCGATACTTGCTATACCTGGTTCTCTACTTTATTCAAATACCTATAACTTCTCAAAATTCGGACCCTGTGTTTCCACGAAACACTTGTCTAAAAACTAGAGAAGTCATAAGTAAACCGAATATAGTACGAGGACCAACCCCTCTGTCCTGATGGACCCTGGACAACATACAATACTCTGTATAAGTCCTTTGGGTCTGATAACTCATTCACTGTGTGTCGTAGGTTGAAAACTGTACTTATGGTTAAGAAGAATTACACCGCTGTTTAATGCTCCTTACCTAACCATCCGCTGATATAGGTAAATGTCGTAGACATAATTTCATAAAGGTATATCTCACTCTATGAAAATAGACGTACAGATATATCAATTTGAAATTGGTGCATAACAGCGGATATTCAAAACCAAATATTTGCCGACCGGCAAACAGCCCAGGTGATTTCCTCAAATATCACCGATTACAACGAATCCCGATATAATGAGGATGATCACCCAATTCCCAATAACTTACTCCCACTCATCATCTGTAAAACCATACAGATATAAGAATCGTACCTGGTAAATACATACCCTGGAGTAAGTATCTAATCGGGAAATCAGTTTTCCTTTAACAGTACACAGTGAGACTGAAACATCGAAATGTTTCGATGGGGTATCCTGGTATTCCTAGTAATGCCTCTTCCAGATTCACGACTGTAACCGTATAATTCTTTGCCACCTCTCCAAATCCCTTCATATGTCTTTAGTTTTTACCTTCTGCACACCCCTTAGGCCAAATGGTTTTCTTTCTTCCCTACCGTTCGGCACCAGCCTATGGTTTGGAAGAAGACTATCCAATAAGCATAATGGGTGTACTGTCCCAATCCTAGGAACACTCGCAATGCGAGAGAAGGTGAAGATAAAGGACACCTGAATAAACCTTATTCCTATTTCTCCTGAACCAGAATCCATCCCCGAACTGGAACAAGTTCCTTTCGAGTTCGTATATAACCATACGATGGAGTATCCAATAACTGTGGATCTTCGTAGTGATACGGAGTGTCCTGGAGAAATACAAAGGTGATGTGGGAGTGGTAACGAAAAACTTGGTATGGTCGTGAATATCAGTCGCAATTTACTTTGCCCTCTTACTAATCCCTTGCTTTGTCTTAACTTAATACCTTCTGTACACCATCGTTAGGCTAATTGGTTTTATTCATTCCCCACCGGTCGGCACCTGCCTATCGTTTGGAAGAAGACCATCCAATTTGCGTAATAGGTGTACTATCTCCTAAACCAAGGAGTACTCACAACTCGAGAGAAGGAAAAAGGAAAAGACAACTGAATAATCCTATCCGTTTTCTCCAGAACCTGAAACCATCCTCGAATAAATTCTTTCGAGTTCGTATCTAACCATACGATGGTTTTGTCCAATGGAAGTGGACGTTCGTAGTAATACGGGGTGTCCTGGAGAAAAGGGTAAAAGTAGGAGTGGCAATGAGGTTTGCAACTCTGACAATCCAAAAGCCGGTGTTTAAGAAGGTTCGGTTAATTTTGGTCACTGTGTCATAGTCTTAGGGTCGGGTCAATGGTCGCTGCCAAAGAGAGAGAGAAAAGAAACACTCAGCGTGCACTCTATCCTAGATCAGAATGGTTACCAATTTATCTAATCTGGAAACCTCCCACTGTACCTCAAATTCTCCTCCAAACCTGAAAGAAGAATTAGTCGGGATCACCCGAGGAGTATACCAACTCATCAGTGGGAATCGGGATCCAACTATCATCGCACGATAACGTGACGGAATCCGCTCACGTCATCACACTCCAGAAGGTATGCGCATATCTGGCAAGTTTCAGTTCTTTTGAAACTCCCGATGTGATTTCTGCCCCATGCTCTTATGACCTTGGCGAAGGTCAACAAATCATAAGTCACATGTCAAGTTCTACCCGTCATTCTCCAGGTTGATTTGAACCCACCCGCACAAGCCCTTGACGAAGGCCAACAAGGCTATACGACTGTCCCAAACCAACGTATCTATCTATGCTGCAGAAAGGCAACAAGCAGCTACCATACACTATGCCTTGACGAAGGCCAACAAACGTAGCATGAATACTACGTGCTACCCGTCTGAAACGACGGAGGGCTACGAATGGTTTCTGGCGAAAACCTTTAACGTAGTGAACTTGATATCGTTGAAGGAACGGATAGCCTTTTGAAAATATAGTGACGAAAACCGTTGCTAAAGAGGTCACTCCCGGTGAAGGGATCTCGGCTCTTTCCCCGTAGAATGAGGTGCAGGATATTCCAACTGAATACCACGGTGCAAAGCAAAAGTAATCGGCTATAGTGAAGTTAATGCCCTGACGCAAACTTTTTGTCCAAGGGGTCATTCCCGGTGAAGGGATCTCGGCCCTTGCCTCGTCGACTGAGGAGCAGGATATTCCAACTGAATACCGCGGTGCAAAACAAAAGTGAACGTCCTTGCAATAACAGCTTTTTGAAAAGTGTTCCAACAACATCAGATTAGGTTTGTTTTTAACTTGCATTGATCCGAATCAATGCAGTCCCATCAATTGATCACACCAAAAAGAACGAAAATATACTGATGTACGTATATGCCATCCGCATTCGCCACTGGGTCCCGTCATTACCCGTTAGGTTAGCTAACTAACGACAGAGCGGGGACTGGACTAGCGCGGATGTAAAACATATACAACATCTACTAATATATATACCAATATATTATATTCGCTCAAGGCGTGATAAGAAATGCAACATCACAGAGAATGAACAGCATCACAGAAACAATACAGATATCTGGGATCCCCGGGTTTCACAGAGCCGCTGAAACCCGACGTTCCCCTGGTCGTGTGGATAGCCTGTGCAATGAGAACCTAGACCCCTACGGGCGCGGAAAGTCACCCGCCAAAACCTGAAGCGAGGCAGCCCCCTTCAGCGATGTGAATGGACCACCCGGCACTTCACGGAATCCGGCAACTTGGACACCCCTCCTGGGTCAACCTGTACCCCCTACGAGTGCGGCGAATAGCCCGCCAATCCTAGAGTGAAGCCCCCTCCGTCCCAATGCCATGAGATGCGGGCTTGTTGCCCTCCAGAACCCGGCTATCCGTGCACCCCTCCGCGGGGCAATCCTAGTACAGAAAGTAAAATATACATACACCGGGTACATCGACCGCAACCAGGTCGTGCCCCAAAATAATAATACAATCAGGCAGTGACGGCAGTCCACATGTCGGACGCTCGCCCCGCAATATCAAATGTACATAATACAACCACAACAGTACTAGCATTGCATCCAGGCTATCCCCCACGACCGATCCGCAACATCACAGCAAAAACAAAACATCAACGTGAAAGTCACGTTCGCAAATCCGTCTAACCGGGCTATAGCAGTTAGACCGGATTTACCGATCAAGTGACATTCACGGACGCAGATATAATGTAAATATTGTGAAATAATGTGTTTAAAATATCCGATCAATCAAAATTATAATAAGTGGGCCCCAAGCACTACTGTAGCACATCAAGAAAATCTGGGCCCAATATTAGTATTCCAAAAACCCTATTTTTACCCCAGAAGCCCACAGGAGAAAATTGACACAGTGATCCCTTCATAGCGCGGCGGAACCGCGGCCCAAATGGGGGTTTGGCCGCGGTTCCGCGCTCTCATTGGCGAATTACAGTGTCGAATTTCTACAGTGTCCTTAAAATTTTCAGTACATCAATTTTATACAACCTGAAAAATTTTTGGAGACCAAAAAATTTCAACAGAAAACTGTCGTTAACAAAAATGTAGATTTTGGAATTTTGGTCAGTCGGAAATGCAAAACACATTAAACCAAGCTAGACTAAGTTAATGGCGAGGCTCTGATACCACTGTAAGTGCACGGCGGCGCCCCGGCCGTCAATCCGACGGCCAAATGCGGAAGCGGTGATAAACTTTAATTTTCTTGAACTGGCAAACCGCCGCGCACTAATACCCGGATCGAACCATTAATTAGTCCTAGCCGACTACAAGAAAGGGAATAGAGATATACCGACGATCCAAGTCCTCCGGTCTTCTCGTCGTCGTCCCGATCTCCTGCGGAATGTCCCGTCTCCTCCTCGTCGCCGGAAGTGCACCACATCGCCTACTTCTTTTACGGGCTCCCACCTCAATGCCGAGGCAACTCGGGCACGAAGCCGGCTACTCGACGTGCCCAAGGTTCGCTGTAGAATATGTAGTCCTCAAGTCTCACTTTGGGGTTGTGGAATTGCCATTTGGTGGAAGAAAAAGAACTTGGAGAGAGGTGAAGAATAATGTGATATGCAAAGAATGAGAGAAACATTTTTCTCCCAACTCAAAAAGAAGCATTTTCCTCATCCACCCCAAAGTGGCCGCCCCCCCCCCCTCCCCACTTTGTGTGATTGGAGAGAGAGAGCAAAACAAAGGGGGTGGTTGGAAAGCAAAAATGATGAGGAAAAATCAAATGATCACAACAATTCCAACACTTAATCAACAACCATGATAGCAAAAGTCAAGCCATGATCAACTAAAGAAAGTCAAGGTATGGTGCAATAATCATGATGTCACAAAGTGCAAAGACCCCCTCCACAAATGCTTATTTGCAACAATGCAAATAAGCCCTCCTCCACCAATCTTCGGCCAATGAACGATACAAAGGAAATCGGCCGAAACGAAAAGCAAACTGGCAACTCCAGAAAACAGGTCCCGTAATAAATTACAGGAAAACCCCGATACTGTGCATACACACCCGCATCTGTATTTCGACCGAAATACAAAAGCAATGAGACAAAATCTACACTGTACTATACTAGGATCCGGCTTAAACCAAAGCCGGCTAGTGATATCTGTTCGATCTTGATCCGTGCAATACCGCACGTATCTGATCGAACCCTGCCATATATCCATACGGCCTATAGTACAAACTGTCCGATCCTGATCCGTGCAATACCGCACGTATCTGATCGGACCTTGCCATATCTCCATACGGCTTCTACAACCTTTCGCCCGAAAGCTTGAGTAACTGAATGTGGGGGACTCTAAAGACTCATCAACACCTTGGTTGTGGATTTAACCACTAGCACGTTAGAGGTATAAGCCAATACATAACGGGCTACCAGGTATTGACCAAAAGGGACGTCTGTGAGCGAACTCAGCCTGACTCCCTACTGAGCCTGTCAGTGACAATATCCGTACAGTCCGGTCCGTTCGTCTATGAGCATCGCATGGCGGGCCTAGGGGGTTGGTAAAAGTCAGACCCCCAAAAGCGGTACAAGTCGTGTCGGAGTGTAGCCCAGAACACCCTGAGATACTACTGGAATACCTACCAGTAAATCTCCTTGCCTCGGCCGAGGGCTTCGTGTAATGGCTCCCCTAGACACAGCATGACCTCACCCCCAATACCGGGAGAGACGAACCCCTGAAGATACGCTCATTGCCTCCATGTGGCTCGGGACTGTACCCAACTAAAACCTGTTTGCACGACTCCTTTGAGCCGTGGTAGGGTAGTAATCAAAGTACAGTAGGAACTCACACGAGACAAATGACGATCCCCAGGTCGATGAACTAACATGCACACATGTCACTAGGGAACTGCCATCTGACGTCTGGTATATGACCAACTAGCATGTTCCCAGCGAGTCCTGTCCGGTGTACTCATAACCCAATGAGCACCTGTATACATCTTAGGTGATCCAACTGACACCAGTGGCTTGTGAGACCGGCCACCGCCCCTCGTCGGGGTCTCGACTGTATACACTAGTCTACTCTGGAGTATCGATGCCCTGTTTCGAAACTCGCACGACTAGGGACCTTTTAAGGATATGCTTATATACCCCAGCTCCCACTTATATGATCGCCCTCATACTGCTGGTGGTCAAGCAAGAATCCTAGAGGCTCTATCAACGTGTAATAGCGACTTGTCAGGTCACCTGAAACAGTACACGATGATAAAGGTAAACCAGATAGCATACTATCATCTCGAGTAAGACTGTCCTACCGGGATAGGTCCTCCATCAATCATTGCAATCACGTACCTGTGACCTAATAATTGACTCTGAGGGCACTATCTCCAACAATATTATTGAGGCGGGATCACCGACTAATATATATACAGGTATGTATATGTATCGACTCAGATGTTAGGCGGTTTCCTTACCTGTAGTCCAGCTTGTTAGCTTAGCCCTTTAGTTTAGTTTAGTTGTTAGATTAGGTTCGATTGTTACCTATTTCAAAAACTAACGAATCGTGGGTATTTTAAAAGACAGCCCAAGGGATCCTACGGATATTTCAAAAGACGTATCTTTTCATAAAAACACCGTAGCCCCTATTTTCAAAACCCCATGATTCGTGTTATTTCAAAAGGTACCATTTGTAGGACTTATATTAGATTAATGCAGATTAGTTATAGTTGCGTCTAGTATTCAGCTCCCGCTCATTATTGTGGTTCGCTTCGCATCGCAGCTTATATTATGTTTCATACTCCATTATTGATATCATGCTGTTAGGATACCAGCACCATTACCGATGATGCGTATGTACCACGTACACTTACATGCCGGCTCACACACATCTTCATCGGTAATTGCCATGTCACGTACACCTTAGAAAATATTATTGCTTGACATAACCTGTTAGCTAATAGTTTAGACATGATATTAGCGTACTTGCCTTATATGTTAGTTTAGACATTGAAGTTATTACCTGCTAATTCATGCATACTGTATTCATTGTTTTGCCGCATTCATGGATTCTCATGCATATATTCACTATTTTACGTGTTATTGAGGTTTTGGATTCGGATTTCCATGAGATTTTCTGGATTTGGAGGAAAACCGCAAAAAAAACATAAATAACCATTTTCTCTCTTTTAAAATAAAAGGTGCAGTTTTCCCATGATGTATGAGTCGTCCACCATGAGTTTGCTGATGGATTTCGAGACCCGATTCGAGGAGTGGAGGAACCGTTTTGGGTATATGGTGGGCCCGGTGCGGTACCCCAGGGCAAGAGGATCGTGTTGTTGACGTTGAGCCTGGCAGGGGAGCACTACCGACCGGTGATATTACCCGACGCGTCGGATATCCGGAGGATACCGTCGTAGTCTTGAGATGGATGGTAGGAGCCGGTCTGGACTGGCGGCGCCCTAGATATTGTGATTGAGACATTGAGATTTCGAGATATTGAGGTACAGAGACTGTGATACAGAGATATCGAGATATTGGGATTACGTTTTGTGCCGATGCTAGGCACTGTTTTATGCTGATTTCATTATGATACCTCATTTTATACAAAGGAAATCTCACTAAATTATGAAAACAGTTTCTTCATTTACATGTATTCTGTTTTCATACATTCATACCTCATTCATATGATATATTGCTACCTGAGGCACCGACACGGGCACATGAGATTACACTTGGATTAGATATTTACCCTAGTCTTTGTTATAGACTGCTGGTTTTAATTGATGATTATATATATTGATCGTATGACCTAGGATTGCGTTATAGATGAAATTTCTCTTCGTAGATGTTTTTCTATTCACGAGTTGGCAACTCACCCCCGTTGTGCCCCAGTTTCATGCAGGTTTCGCCGTACAGGTTTCTTTACGGATTTGCGGGTACAGTTTCGTTCGGGTGACTTGCTAGTAGGTGGGTTTATTTGTATCGTACCCATCATTATAAATTGTATATTATTATTCAGTTGTATCTAGAAGTTCCATCAACCAAACATGTATTTACTTTGAGATAGAGACCAGTGATGTTATTCTTTCGACCTTAGAGTCGCGCGTTATATTTCTGTAGATTTCTTGTGGTTTTGAGTTTCCTTTTGAGTTTTGATCCTCGCCGTTGGCGTTGTATATTATATTGCTTGTGTGGTTGTGGCCGTCGATTGACGAAGAGCTAGCTCCCGCTTGGGGATGCCTTTTTATGGATTTCGTATACTATTCATGTTGTATCCCATTTGGGGGCCAGTATTTACAAAGGAGACTCTGCCGAAATTTTCAGGAAATTTTTGATGTTTTAAAAACCGCATAATTCAGCTTATGTTATTGAAACTACTTGTTTTAAATTGGTTTTCCTTCACTCTACTACTTTTCTTGGTTTGGATTTCTGGGGTTTCGGTTTACTTAGATTACGTACGCCTCGAGACGTTCGTAGTTTAAGTGCCGGTCTTGTTCCGTACTTTCGGGACGTGACAGAAAGACTAGCCGGGATTAATTATACTCTACAAGTTCGCCAATCTTTCGGCCAGTCCAGTGTCGGTTTTTTGAGGGAGGTTCTCCGTGTTTTCGCACGGACCTAATTAAAATAAACCTCGTTTTCCCAGGGACATAACCCCGTTAATACCTTTCTAGACATCTACTTGATCGGCTAATTGTAATGTGTAAAACTCTCCCAGGTGTAACTCTTACTCGCAGTGGGTATCGGGATACAACTATCTCATAGAAGGTATGCAATCTCATTGTAAATTTCAACACTTGAAATTCCCGATAATATTTTGCCCCTAGCAGCTATATGACCTTCACATAGTCAACAAATCATAAGTGTTAGTCAAGTTCAACTCGTACATTTCTTGATTGAATTAAACCCACTCGCACGGCCCTTAACATAGTCAACAAAGTCGCACGACTACCCTAATCCAATCGCATCTCATGCTTAAGAAAGTAAGCACTAATTAGCTACCGCACACCACGCCTTAACATAGTCAACAAACGTAGCATAAATACTAACTAGTACTTATCTGAAATGACGGAGGGCTACGACAATTTTTTAAGAAAACCTTTTGCGTAATGAACTTGATATCGTTGTAGAATCAAATGATTTAAAATGGAGTCTTTTTAAGGATTTTGCAAGTTTCGCTAAAGAGGTCACTCCCGGTGAAGGGATCTCAGCTCTTTCCTCATCGAATGAAGTGCAGGATATTCACAATACCACTATGCAAAGAAAGAACTAGAAAAGCAATCAAAAGACGAAACCGAGGGTTGTAGCATCTGCCGGTTATTGCTAAAGAGATCACTCCCGGTGAAGGGATCTCGGCTCTTTCATTATCGAATAAGGTGCTAGATATTCTATAAGAAATACCGCTATGCAAAGCAACAACTAGAGCTACATGTTTTTGAAAATTTGATTCCACAACATCATTAGGTTTATTTTCTTTCATTAATCTCATTAATGAATGTCCCATCATTTAAGTTACCTAAACATCACAGATAAATATAACGTACGCTTATGCCATCTGCATTCGTCTTGATGTCCCGTCATGCACCGTTAGGTTAGGTAACTAACGGCAAAGCGGGGCAGGGCTAGCGCGAGTGAAAAACATAAGCAACGTCTATATAATATATCATATATACTATATACAGTATCTATCTCATCATATCAAGTGATCACATCACAGAATATCGCAGCAGAACTCAACATATGAAATATTGGATATATTAAGATTTCTGGGTTTTAAATTAAACCTGTATAAAACACGGATTCCATGGTCATGATGAATAGCTAAACCCATATCCCTAAACCCCTACGAGAGCGGCAAGAAACCATACCAATTCTAAAGTTAGGAGACCCTGACTCGACGCCTCGAGATGGTCTCCCACTGGACTCTACAACCCGGTTACTTATGCTCCCTTCCTTGGGTCTATCCTAATGCGGAAAAGTAACTAATATACATCAATGGTGACATCTTCCTCAACCCGAAAGTGCCCCAATAAAAGAATATTACATACATTGAATTTTACATGAATGAAAATAAAAACTCTCATCTCACATAAAACCCCCGGCCATTCAAAACACGACGTTCCAATATAACATATCCCAGCAACGCATAACATCACATGTCATCAATGCAAGTAAATATATGTATCCCAAATTTCGTTGATATATAGCAACGAAACCGGCGATACACCACATATTACACTTACGGTCGCAGAAAAGAAAGTGGAAAACTAAAAAAATTAGAATCGTCACTGCCTTTAGACATCATAAACCCGGAATATCACAAATTCTGGATTTCATGCCTAACAATGCAAATCTTACATTTAGGTCTCAATTATGAAAACACTTTTCAAAAGAAGTCGGGTTATTCAACAAGATTCCCGATTTCACCCGAGACAGAAATGTTAAACTTGCACGCAACTTAATAGATTCCAATTATTGTATCACAATCTCAGATAATTAAACGATGTTAAACTTTCCGATCGAATAAACAAATATCCAAAATTTCCCAAAGAGCTCAACACTTGACCGGAGTTTAAAAAAGAAACCCAGAACATGCCAGGGCATTTATGAACCAGCCGTAGAAGGGTCAACCAATGCCTCACCTGTGGCACCGCTGAACTACCACAAACCCAAGGGTATGATGGCGGTTCTGACGGTCACAGAATCGAGTTAGGGTTTTGTTCTTCTAGAGCGTCCACAGAATCACCTGCATTATTTTCTGAATATTTTAAACTCGGAAAAAATCCAACTCTTGGAAAATTTCCAGCGGGGAAAAATTAGGTTATTGATATCCGTTCAAAATTTTTAACATCGTCTTAAAAACACGAATACATGTTAGAATTACGACTACGAAACACTCCGAATTGCCTTTTTAGAAAGTTAACATCACATGCAAATTTAGCAAAAACAAACAACACCTGAAACCCCAAAATCCAGAGACTGGAACACACTAAAAAAATTTAACTCAAAATTCCCCAATAGGGCCGACCTGGCCGTTTTTTTACATGAATGTGGCCGGCCAAATTATGGTGAAGAGGGCTAAATTTTGTACTATGATCATGTTTCATCTCATACAACATTCTGCAGTTGTTTAAAAAAATTTTAGAGGCCTTTTTAAATTCGACAGAAACTGGGTTGCAATGTTTAATGTTTCAGAGTAGTTTCGGCTTCGTCATCTAACAAACATCGTCTGATTTTCTAGCATGTCTCTGATACCACTGCTGGGTTCCCTAGCACGGCAGCAAGGTTTGGGGAGGCATCTTCCATGCCAATTTCAAAAATTTGCCGTTCTAGTTAACCCTAATCCTAGAATCTTTACTAGAAAATCCGATGAAAACATATGTAAACAACTATACATCTAAGTGAATGGGAATACAACCTTTGTAGACCGGTCCTTCACTTCTAATGCTCTGTGTAGTAGTCCCTTCGCTCCAAGTAGTGAACTCCCGGACACTTGTAACTGGTAGTTATATGTATGCCTAGAGGCCATTACTGTACATACGTTGTATATTGTAGTGGACGCTTGGACATATATAGGGAGGACTTTCTTGCTCGACATGATAGTATGCTATCTGATTACTCTTTATCTTACCATGTACTCTGATTGTCTCTATGTCACATGTTGATAAAGTCCTTAGGATGAGTACTTCACTACCAGGACTATGATGCAGATCGTACTAGTAGAGACAGTGTAGTCGCTAAGTACATCCTTCAAATGTTCCTAGTCGTGGGAGTACCGAGACAGGGCATCGATACTCCAGAGTAGACTAGCGTATGCGCTTCTTGACCCATATGATAGGCGATGGATGATCCCATATCCATTGGTGTTTGACATCAGAGAAGGTATACGGGTGCTCAGTGGACACTGGGTACACTGGACGGACTCGCTGAGAACTCCTACATGGTATTATACCTCACGTCAGATGGCAGTTCTCTGGTGACACTGGTACAGGTTAGTCAGTAGACCCAAGATCGTCATAGAGTCTTGTGTGATTCCTACTGTGCTTTGATTTCCATCATACCACGTCCAAGAGGGCGTGCAAAACGGTGGCTTTTGGTTACAGTCCCGAATCACATGGAGGCAATGAGCGATAGGAGGGGTTTCGTCTCTCCCGGTATAGGGAGTTGATGTTGCACTGTGTTCGATTGGCTATAACTGGAAATTCCTGGCCAGGGTTGCTGAGATTTACTGGTAAGTGTTATCAGTAGTTTCTTGAACTGTTATGGACCTCATATCGACACGACTTATCAAGCTACTGGGGTCTGACATTTACCACCCCTAGGCGAGATTTGCGACATATCAGACCAAGAAACCGGACTGTACAGGAGTGTTACGGGTTAGATTCACGGGAGAATGTACAGGCTTGCTTGTTGATCATCTGATTGCTCAATACCTGGGTGCCTGTTACGTTTAGCTGACCGCTTGCAGCTTGTGGGTGTTTGATATGATCATCACCTACTGCCGGCGTATTGACGATTCTTTATAGTCCTACACAGAGGTTTCCTGGCTCAGGCAAAATGGAGTAGGAGCACATATGTGATATGTGCGGGACCGAGAACAATACGTGTATCTGATACCGTATTAGATTCTCGCGATATGTGATATCGGCCGGGTATATGTGATACAGCCGGGTCAACGGATCAAGTGTTGATTCGATGAACTGACACAGATTATATTAGTCGGTTATTTGTGAAATAGCCGGATTATCGGATCAAGTGTTGATTCGATAATTTAATGTATAATTATATATTTGATATATTAAATTACATTAACTAATATAAGCTCACTTAAAGATTCTTTTTCTCACTCGGGTAATACATTGATATATATGTGATATATGTTAATTGTATTATTTTATTTTGTTATAATAAATATTGTATATGTGATATATAATATTGTAACATGTTATGGTTATAAATGCAACATGATTTGTGGAGTTTAAATATGGTTAGGGTATGGATTAGGGTTAAACTTTCATGAAGCTTTCAAGAAGCATCTTGAAGCTTTGACTTTGACCTTGATATTTTGTGATATTTTGCATAGATATTAGTTTAACCCAACCCAACCCTTTAACCATAGTTAAATCTCTACATGGGTTAAGTCTTCATACTTAACCCATAGTTGCATTTCTAACCTCACCCAAGTTTCATTATTCATTACAAATAGATTCTTCTTCTTCTTCCTTTTTGATAAAAAAGCTTCTAGCTTTTTGCAAAGTGATGATAATGAGTGAGAAATCGAAAACAAATGAGAGCTAAATTCCTACTTCATCATCCTCATCTATTCTGGTCGCTTAGATTAGGGTGTTTGCTTTGCTAATACTTGATTAGCAAAGCAAGAGCTTAGGTTTGAGTTTCTTCAAGGTAGATCATCTTTGTTATTGAAGATCGGAAGCAATCTTGCATCTTTCTCTTCATGGAGCCTCTCTTGAGTCCTGGTACTCGATGATCGCAGCGAAGGGACCTCAACATGGAGCTTTAGAAGTGAAGTAAAGGACTATAAAGGTTGTAATCCCTAACTCTTAGAAGTAAAGTTGTTTTCTTGCTTTGTTTCGCCTATCTCTAGTCTAAGATCTTGGTTAGGGTTGTTCGGCACGTCTAAAATTTAAATCGGGCATGGTTGATGCCTTATAGACCCTTGTGACAGTGCCTAGTAACCCTACAGTGGTATCAGAGCCAAGCTAGAGTTTTAGGCGAAGTCTAGACGAAGTTTGAAGTCCGATCGAACCCCGAAACGTCGTATTTTACCTCCTCTCTGGAAATTTTTTAAAATGTTGATTTTTCTGTATTAAAATTACTCAGAAAAATAAACAGGGAATTCTAAGAATTACAGAGAAGTACGAACCCATAACTCCCTCAAGGGAGCACGGAACCGCGGCCAAACAATGGGTATGGCGGCGGTTCCGCGGACACCCTTGGGAGTTAGGGGCCACCACTTCTGGGGTTTATTCTTGGTTAATTCTGCATGCTTCTGTGAATTTTTAATTCTACTCAAGTGTTGAGTTTTCTGGAGATCTTTTGTATTCGTTGATTTGATCAAAAAGTTTAACTTCGTTTAAGTTTTTTCCGGGAAATTTAGAACGTGTTAAAAAGTTCGAACGGATATCAATAACTCACTTTTTCCCCTGCCGGAAAATTTCCAAGTGTTGGATTTTTCCTTAGTTAAAGAACGTTCTAAGCCGTGTAAGTAACACGGTGGACCCTCTAGAAGAACACAAACCATAACTCGATTATGTGACCGTCTGAACCGCCTCTAAACCTTAGGGTTCGGGGCAGTACGGCGTTGCCACATGTGAGGCGTTGGTTTGACCCTTCTACGGCTGGACCATTGGTACTGTGGCATGTGATGGATACTTTTTGAACTCCGCTCAAGTGTTGAGCTATTTGGGAAATCTTGGGTGTTTGTTTATTCGATCGGAAAGTTTAACATTGTCTATTTATCTGGAAAGTGATACAATATTTGGAATCCACAACTAGTTATGAGATAACTAATTTGAATGTTATAAATCTAGCAGTTTAGTCTCATTTGATCGGTTGCCACGGGAATTTGATGTGATCAAAAGTCCGTCACAATCACGTAGCGTACGCGGATACTCGTCGGGTAAACTAAATAGATAGCTACGCCCTATAGCCCCGACCAAGTGACTGTAGAAGAACCCCGTTGCCAAAAGCATCCGTTCGGGTGCTCACGGCAGCGGTGTTCCGCCTTAGTGCACTTTTTCGACAGCATCCGGGATGCGGCCGTCTACTAAAGTTTGCGACGAGTATTCGATCAGAATGTCGGGAATCTTGTTGAATTGCCTGACTTGATATTGAAAAGTGCTTTCGATATTGAGACTAAAATGCGGGGTTTATAATTGTTAGGCATGAGATGTCTAAGGAATTCATTTGGTTAGGCATGAGATGTCTAAGGAGGTTGTGGATTCCAACTGTTGTAGTTTTACTCTTTCTTTTCTGTAACCGTAAGTGTAATATGTGGTGTATCGCCGGTTTCGTTGCTATACATCAACGACAATTAGGATACACATATTTACTTACGTTGATGACATGTGATGTTATGTGTTACTATGATATGTTATATTGGATCGTCGCGTTCTGAAGAGCCGGAGGTTTTATCTGAGATGAGTGTTTTCATTTTCATTCATATAAAATTCATTGTATGTAATATTCTTTTGTTGGGGCACTTCCAGGTTGAGGATGATGTCACCATTGTATATTATTTATTTTTCCGCATTAGGTAGACCCAAGGCGGGGAGCACAAGTAACCGGGTTCAAGGGTCCTGTGGGAGACCATCTCGAGGAGTCGAGACTGGGTCTCCTAACCCTAAAATTGGCAATGTTGCTTGCCGCTCTCGTAGGGGTCTAGGGATGTGGGTTTGGCTATTCATCGCGACCGTGGAATCCGTGTTTTATACAGACTCGATATAAAACACGGACGTCCTAGTATATCCAATATTTCATATGTTATCTTCTGCTGCAATGTTCTGTGATGAGATCATATTACTTCCTGAGACGAATGTTTTTATTATGTATATGAGATATATGCTATATTGCTGATTTCGTTTCAAATGTGATGCTTGTGAAACATACTAAAATGGGACTTTATTAATGAGATTAATGAAATAAAAGAAACCTAAAGATGTTGTAGAAACTTGTTTAAAAACTGGTAGCTTTAGTTCTTGCTTTGCATAGCGGTATTCCTTGTAGAATATCCAACACCTTATTCGATAAGGAAAGAGCCGAGATCCCTTCACCGGGAGTGACCTCTTTAGCGAAACTAGCAGATGCTACAAACTCGGTTTGTCTTTTGATTTTTTTTTTTAGTTTTTGCTTTGCATAGTGATATTTATGAAATATCCTGCACCTTATTCGATGAGGAAAGAGCCGAGATCCCTTCACCGGGAGTGACCTCTTTAGCAAAACTAGAAAAGGCCTCAAAAACATTCCATTTAAAATCACTCGATTCTACAACGATATCAAGTTCATTACGCAAAGGGTTTTCTTAAAAACCTAGCGTAGCCCTCCATCATTTCAGATAAGTACTTCATAGTATTCGTACTGCGTTTGTTGACCTTGTCAAGGCGTAGTGTGCGGTAGCTGTTTATGCTTATCTGCAAAACCATATGATGCGATTGAGTTAGGGTAGTCGTGTGACTTTGTTGACCTTGTCAAGGGTCATGCGGGTGGGTTTAATTCAATCGAGAAATGACGTATTGAACTTGACTTGCGGTCTATAGTTTGTTGACCTTGTCAAGGTCATAGATCGCTCGGGGCAAAATATTATCAGGAATTTCAAGTGTTGAAATTTGCAGTGAGATTGCATACCTTCTATGAGATAGTTGGATCCCGATACCCGCTGCGAGTATGAGTTACTCCAGGGAGAGTTTTACACATTACAATTAGCCGATCAAGTAGGTGTCTAGAAAGGTATCAACGGGGTTATGCCTCTGGAAAAATGAGGTTTATTTTTATTAGGTCCGTGCGAAAGTGCGGGGAACCTCTCTCAATGTACCGGCACTGGCCTGGCTGAAAGATTGGCGAACTTGTAGAGTGTAATTAATCCCGGCTAGTCTTTCCTTTTATGGTTTGAAGAATGATTTGACTGAAACAGTGGGTGACATCCGGATTAGATATATTAATAACCAATCTAATCTTGCAAGAGCATACGCTGAGTGTTTTCTTTTATCTCTCTCCAGGTAGCGATCATGTCATTCCTTAATCAAGATAATAATACAAATGTATTGACCGAACCCGCTTGTTATACTGCGCTAAAGAACGTTGGTCCCAATCCAACTTATAATTCTTATAAGACAGAGCAGGAAATAGGGGATTACCAGAATTCCCGTGCCGCCCAAATGAAGAAAGTGCATGTTGATGCATCTTCTTCGGGTGTGTTCATTACCGAGAACTGTTTCTCAGTATCCTTTACGTCCTGGGTATGAGATAACGGATCAGGATCCCGTAAATGTAATTTATTACATGGGCTACAGAGAGGTAGAGAACTGAGAACGGGTGATAAGTTTCAAGAGTTGGAAATGATGCAAGTGTTGCAGCCAAGTCTGTTGGCAGTTATCACCCTGTATTATCAGAATACATTGATTCTGAACGAATGTTATTAGATACCAAACCTGATTTACAACATCATATCAGTCTCTTTATTAGTAAAAAAGGATATAATTTTGTATTGTGGGATAATGTTTTGAACATTTCCTATATCAAGAGTTGATCGGTTCAGGCATGTTATCTAAAAACATAGACGTTCTAAATCAAACCACAGTTCTTAACGTACAGAACACACACAAGAGGGAGAGTTCAGAAATGAACGAATTCTTCTTGAGTCATTGTAGACTAGGTCATATCAATGCGACTCGACTAGCTTAAGTTACATTTTGATGCATATTTAAATTAGTTTGAATTTACATCTTGTGAAACTTGCCGGTCATGTCACAGAGATAAGATGACCACAGCTCCGTTTATTGGAAACAGAGAAAGTGTTAAGGAACTCTTGGGATTGATACATGCTGATGTATGAAAGTCCCTTTTCTATATATGCCAGGACCGGCTCTTTGTACTTCATTACATTCAATGATGATCTCTCAAGATTCAGACATAAGTTCCTGTTGAAACATAAGTCCGAAGCTTTTGAGATATTCACTGAATATAAGTTAGAAGTAGAGAACCAAAAATGGGCATAAGTATTATGTCCTTTGATGTGATCAAGGAGGAGAATACTTGAGCACGGAATTCCTGGACTATTCTAAAGGAGAATGAGATTCTCTCTCAGCATTACTCCTCCAAATTCACCATAGTACGTCGGTGTATCAGGGCAGAGCAATCACACCCTATGTGTAGGGTTACCAGGCACACGCACAAGGGTCTATAAGGCATCAACCATGCCCGATTTAAAATTAAGCCGTGCCGAAAAACCCTAAACCAAGATCTTAGACTAGAGAATAGGTGAAAACAAGCATGTTAAACACTTTAACACTAAGTGAGAGGGATTACAACCTTTGTAGATCCGGTCCTTCCCTTCATAAGCTCCGTGTTGAGGTCCCTTCGCTGAAATCATCAAGTTCCGGACACTCGAGAGGCTCCATGAAGAGAAAGATGCAAGCTTGCTTCCGATCTTCGATAACAAAGATGATCTACCTTGAAGTTTCATTAACACAAGCTCTCACTCACTAAATGAAGTGAACACCCTCATCTAAATGGCAAGGATAGATGAGGATGATGAAGTAGGAATTTAGCACTCTTTTGTTTTCAATTACTCACTAATAATCATCACTTAGAAAAAATCTAGAAAGCTTTTTCCAAGGAAGAAGAAGAAGAAGAATATCCAATTCCATTTGTGATCAATATGAAAATGTAATAATCATTACTTATGCAACCATGGTCAATATAACCTTTGTAGAGATTTAACTAGGTCTAGGGTTTGGGTTGCGTTAAAGATGAGTCACACAAAAATATCAAGCATAATATCTTAGCTCAATCCAAAAGAAAACCTTCTAGAAGGTTCATGAAGGAACTAACCCAAATCAAACCTTATCCTTGTTTAATCTCCACTAAACTTGTTGCATTAGTAATCATATCATGTTACAATATTATATATCACACATATATTATTTATTGCAATAAAATAAAATAATACAATTAACATATATCGCATATATATCAATGTATTACCCGAGAGAGAAAAAGAATCTTTTAGTGAGCTAATATTAGTTAATGTTATTTAATATATCATATATATAATTATACATTTAATCATCGAATCAACACTTGATCCGACAATCCGGCTATATCTCTTATAACCGACTAATATATCATTTACCGATTCATCGAATCAACACTTGATCCGATGAGCCGGCTGATATCAAATATCGCGAGAATAGAATACGGTATCTCATATCGCATTATCCTCGGTCCCGCACATATCACATATGTACTCCTACTCCGTTTTGCCTGAGTCAAGAAACCTCTGTGTAGGACTCTAAAGAATAGTCAATACGCCGGCAGTAGGTGATGATCATATCAAACACGAACAAGCTGCAAGCGGTCAGCTAAACATAATAGCCACCCAGGTATTGAGCGATCAGAAGATCAACAAGCAAGCCTGTACATTCTCTTACGAATCCAATCAGTAACACTCCCGTACAGTCCGGTCTCGTCGTTTGATATGTCGCATATCTTGCCTATGGGTGGTAAACGTCAGACCCAAGTAGCTCGATAAGTCGTATCGATATGAGGTCTATAACATTTCGAGAAACTACTGATAACACTTACCAGAAAATCTCAGCAACCCTAGCCAGGGATTTCTAGTTATAGCCAATCGAACACAGCGCAAAATCAACTCCCTATACCGGGAGAGACGAATCCCCTCCTATCGCTCATTGCCTCCATATGATTCGGGACTGTACCGAAAAGCCACCTTTTTGCACGCCCTCTTGGACGTGGTATGATGGAAATAAAAGCACAGTGGGAATCACACAAGACTCTATGACGATCTCGGGTCAACAGACTACTCTGTACCAGTGTCACCGGAGAACTGCCATTTGACGTGAGGTATAATACCATCTGGGAGTTCTCGGCGAGTCCGTCCTGTGTACTAGTCTCTACTGAGCACCCGTACACCATCCTTGATGGCAAACACCGATGGATATGGGATCATCCATCGCCCATCCTATAGGTCAAGATGTGTATACGCTAGTCTACTCTGGTGTATCGATGCCATGTCTCGATACACTCTCGACTAGGAACAGTTATAGGATGTACTCGTCGACTACCGTGGCCCCACTAGTATGATCTCTTCATAGTCCCAGTAGTCGAGTACATATCCTAAGGGCTTTATCAACATGTAACATAGAGACAATCAGAGTACATGTTAAGATAAAGAGCAACCAGATAGCGCACTATCATGTCGAGCAAGAAAGTCCTCCCTATATATGTCCAAGCATCCACTACAATATACATCGTATGTACAGTAATGGGCTCTAGGGCATACATATAACTAACAATCTCCCACTTGCACTGGGGCCATCTGTTGTGGTATCACATACCCAACAATTAGCTGTGGTTGAAGTATCTCATACTCAACCATCCCATAAAAGTCTCCACTGGGAAAAAAGCCTTTGTGAGTGGATCCACACTGTTGTCTTCTGTGTCTACTCTCCTAACCTCGATCTCCCTGGAGATCAACCATCTCCATGATCAGGTGATACTGCCTAAGAATAATATCTGGATTTCTGATGGGACGGGTGTTCCATGGCATAAGCCACAACTCCATTGCCACACAATGGTAGGAACGAAGTTCATCTCATGAACTTATATCTATCCTGACTGCCTCTTTGGTAGCATCCTTGGTAACGATGTATCTTGCCTTTAATCGTCTAGTCAGTCTCGGTATCTAGCTTGGAACTCTTCCAACATACCATCCCTCCACTGAGGGTAAAGACAATGCCTGCGACTGACATTCAGTCGTCCTTATCACCCTGGAACCTTTTCAGTGATTCTCCCAAGGATCTATTGATACCATATCACTACAACTAGTGATAATCCTAACATCCATTTAGATCTATCTCATAGATATAAAACCTAGGATTTAGTAGGTATCACCTTGATCCTATATGGAGAATCCTTGTGATAAGCGGAGATTGACCAAGCGTAGCATAGGAAACTCCTTCCCTATCAAGAGTATGTCATCCACGTACTCTACGAGGATCACCACCATACTCTCTACTACCCTTTTCTATATACAAGGTTCATCTACCATTTTGATGAAGTCAAACTCTTTGACTATTACAGCAAAACAGATGTTCCAATTCCGCGATGCCTGATTTATCACATAAAATATCTTGCACAAGTTTCCGCTGCTCCCACTGTCTACGAAGCCCTTTGGCTGTGTACTTATAGACGCTCTCTTCCAAGTCAACATTTAGAAAAGCAGTCATGACACCCAACCGCCAGATATCGTAGTCATGGTATGTAGCCGTGGCAAGTAGGATCTGGATGGACTTAAGTATAGCTTTGAAAGTCTCAACTTTTCCATGTATACCAAGTAATCTTCTCAAGATATACTTGCTCCTGATGGGGATTTAACCCTTCAGATAAAGCAATCAAAGTCCATACTTTGTTGGTGTATAAGGATTCCATCTCAGATCGCTAAGCATCCAGCTATTCTTACAGAGTCCCACTCCTGATGGCCAGCTCGAAACTAGTTGGGTCATCATCTCATGATGCAATCATCGCTCCCACTGTCATAGAGAAACCGAAGTATCTCTCAGGTGGGTGAGGAACCCTACTAGATCGGCGGAGAGGCTGAGGTTCGTTGGTTACTATTGAATCCTTTGGTTCTACCAAATCATCTGCTGCAGTTTGTATAGCTAGAACTCTTTCCAGTTTTACCTCATGACCACTAATTTCTTCACAAGAAATTCCCTTTCACAATGGTGGCATATTAAGAAACAAAACATCTTTTGTTCCTCGGTTAGGTAGACGACATTCCCTTGCGAATGCTTGGGATATCCAACAAACTTCTACAGAACTGACTTTGCCTCGAGTTTGTCCCGATTATGCTTTTAGACATAGGCTGGACAACCCGAAATTTCAACAAACTTAAGATATGGGTTCTTCCCATTCCATATCACATATGAAGTGGTAGGTAACTGATTTGATTTGAACCCTATTCAATAGATATGCAGCTTCACAAGTGCATAACTCCCAAAAGGAAATAGGAAACTCAGTAGTACTCATCATAGAGCACACCATATCACATAGGGAGTGATTGCTCCGCCCCGATACACCGACGTGCTGTGGTGTATACGGAGGAGTAATGCTGAGAGTGAATCTCATTCTCCTTTAGAATAGTCCAGAAATCCCCGTGCTCAAGTATTCTCCTCCCTGATCTCATCAAAGGACATAATACTTATACCCGTTTTTGGTTCTCTACTTCTAACTCATATTCATTGAATTTCTCAAAAGGTTCAGACTTGTGTTTCAACAGGAACATATGTCCGAATCTTGAGAGATAAACTGTGAATGTAATGAAGTATAAAGAACCGGTCTTGGCTGGTGTAGACAGGGGACCTTACATACATCATCATGTATCAATCCCAAAAGTTCACTAACTCTTTCTCTGTTTCCAATAAACAGAGTTATGGTCATCTTATCATTGTGACATGACCGGCAAGTTTCACAAGATGTAAATTCAAACAGATTTAAATATGCATCGTTATGTAACTTCAGCTAGTCGGGTAGCATTAATATGACCTAGTCTACAATGCCTCAAGAAGGATTCGTTCATTTCTGAACTGTTCCTCTTGTGTGTGTTCTGTGTACTAAGAACTGTAGTTTGATTTAGAACGTTTATGCTTTTAGATAACGTGTCTGATCCGATCAACTCTTGATATAGGAAATGTTCAAAACATTATCCAACAATACAAAATTATATCCTTCTTTACTAATAAAGAGACTGATATGATGTTGTATATCAGGTTCGGTATCTAATAACATTCGTTCAGAATCAATGTATTATGGTAATACAGGGTGATAACTACCAACAGGCTTGGCTGCAACACTTGCACCGTTTCTATCTCATGAAACTTATCACCCGTTCTCAGTTCTCTACCTATCTGTAGCCCATGTAACAAATTATATTTGCGGGATCCTGATCCGGTATCACATACTCAGGACGTAAAGGATACTGAGAAACAGTTCTGTGTAATGAAGACACCCGAAGAAGATGCATCAGCATGCACTTTCTTCGTTTGGGCGGCACGGGAATTCTGGTAATCCCCTATTTCCTGCTCTGTCTTATAACAATTATAAGTTGGAGCGGGACCAACTTTCCTTAGCGCAGTATAACAAGCGGGTTCGGTCAATACATTCGTATTATTATCTTGATTAAGGCGTGATATGGTCTCCACCTGGAGAGAGAGAAAAGAAAACACTCAGCGTGCGCTTTTTCAAGATTAGATTGGTTATCAATTTATCTATTCAGGATGTCTCCCACTGTTTTAGTCAAATCTTCCTTCAAACCCTAAAAGGAAAGACTAGCTGGGATTAGTTACACCCTACAAGTTCGCCAATCTTTCAGCCAGGCCAGTGCCGGTACTTTGAGGGAGGTTCCCCGTGCTTTCGCACGGACCTAATTAAAATAAACCTCATTTTCCCAGGGGCATAACCCCGTTAACACCTTTCTGGACACCTACTTGATCGGCTAATTGTAATATGTAAAACTCTCCCAGGAGTAACTCTTACTCGCAGCGGGTATCGGGATCCAACTATCTCATAGAAGGTATGCAATCTCATTGCAAATTTCAACACTTGAAATTCCCAATAATATTTTACCCCTTGCGTGTTATGACCTTGACGCATGCCAAACAACCCATAGTCCGCTAGTCAAGTTCAACCCATACATTTCTTGATTGATTTAAACCCACCCGCATGACCCTTGACGCATGCCAAACAACGCCGTACGAATACCCTAATCCAATCGCATCGTATGCTAGCAGATAATCACTAGTTAGATACCGTACACTACGCCTTGACACATGCCAAACTACCGCAGCACGAATACTAAGTAGTACTTATCTGAAATGATGGAGGGTTACGACAGGTTTTTAAGAAAACCCTTTGCGTAATGAACTTGATATCGTTGTAGAATCGAGTGATTTGAATGGAATGTTTTTGAGGCCTTTTTTAGTTTTGCTTAAGAGGTCACTCCCGGTGAACGGATCGTCGGCTCTTTCCTCATCGAATAAGGTGCAGGATATTTCACAAATATCGTTGTGCAAAGAAAGAACTATAGAAGCAATCAAAAGACAGACCGAGTTTGTAGCATCTGCTAGTTTCACTAAAGAGGTCACTCCCGGTGAAGGGATCTCGGCTCTTTCCTTATTGAATAAGATGCTGGATGTTCTACAAGGAACACCGCTATGCAAAGCAAGAACTAGAGCTACCAGTTTTTAAACAAGTTTCATCAACATCTTTAGGTTTCTTTTATTTCATTAATCTCATTAATGAAGTCCCATTTTATTATGCTTCACAAGCATCACATTTGAAACGAAATCTGCAATATAACATACATCTCATATATATAATATAAATATTCGTCTCAGGCAATAATATGATCTCATCACAGAACATTGCAGCAGAAGAACATATATGAAATATTGGATATACTAGGACGTCCGTGTTTTAATACGAGCCTGTATAAAACACAGATTCCACGGTCGCGATGAATAGCCAAACCCACATCCCTAGACCCCTACGAGAGCGACAAGCAATGCTGCCAATTCTAGGGTTAGGAGACCCGGTCTCGACTCCTCGAGATGGTCTCCCACTGGACCCTAGAACCCGGTTACTTGTGCTCCCCGTCTTGGGTCTACCTAATGCGGAAAAGTAAATAATATACAATGGTGGCATCATCCTCAGCCCGGAAGTGCCCCAATAAAAGAATATTACATACAAATGAATTTTACATGAATGAAAATAAAAACCCTCATCTCATATAAAACCCCCGGCTATTTAAAACACGACGATCAAATATAACATATCACAGCAACACATAATATCTCATATCATCAACGTAAGCAAGTATGCGTATCCCGATTGTCGTTGATGTATAGCAATGAAGCCGGCGATACACCACATACTACGCTTACGGTCACAGAAAAGAAGGTGTAAAACTACAAAGTTGGAATCCGCAACCACATTAGACATCGCATGCCTAACCAAATGAATTCCATAGACATCGCATGCCTAACAATTATAAACCCCGCATTTTAGTCTCATTATCTAAAACTCTGCAGGGTTACTAGGCACACGCACAAGGGTCTATAAGGCATCAACCATGCCCGATTTAAAATTTAGCCGTGCCGAACACCCCTAAACAAAGATCTTAGACTAGAGATTAGGCGAAAACAAGTATGTTAAACACTTTAACACTAAGTGAGAGGGATTACAACATTTGTAGATCCGGTCCTTCACTTCATAAGCTCCGTGTTGAGGTCCCTTCCCTGCGATCATCATGTTCCGGACTCTCGAGAGGCTCCATGAAGAGAAAGATGCAAGCCTGCTTCCGATCTTCGATAACAAAGATGATCTACTTTGATGTTTCATTAACACAAGCTCTCACTCACTAAATGAAGTGAACACCCTCATCTAAATGGCAAGGATAGATGAGGATGATGAAGTAGGAATTTAGCTCTCTTTTGTTTTCAATTACTCGCTCATAATCATCACTTAGCAAAAAGCTAGAAAGCTTTTTCCAAGGAAGAATAAGAAGAAGAATATCCAAATCCATTTGTGATCAATAATGAAAATGTAATAATCATTACTTATGCAACCATGGTCAATATAACCTTTGTAGAGATTTAACTAGGGTTAGGGTTTGGGTTAGGTTAAAGATGAGTCACACAAAAATATCAAGCATAATATCTTAGCTCAATCCAAAAGAAAACCTTCTAGAAAGTTCATGAAGAAGCTAACCCAAATCAAACCCTAACCTTGTTTAATCTCCACTAAACTTGTTGCATTAGTAATCATATCCTGTTACAATATTATATATCACATATATAATATTTATTGCAACAAAATAAAATGATACAATTAACATATATCGCATATATATCAATGTATTACCCGAGTGAGAAAAAGAATCTTTTAGTGAGCTAATATTAGTTAATGTAATTTAATATATCATATATATAATTATACAATAAATCATCGAATCAACACTTGATCCGACAATCCAGCTATATCGCATATAACCGACTAATATATCATTTAACGATTCATCGAATAAACACTTGATCCGATGATCCGGCTGATATCAAATATCGTGAGAATAGAATACGGTATCTCATATCGCATTATCCTCGGTCCTGCACATATCACATATGTGCTCCAACTCCATTTTTCCTGAGTCAAGAATCCTTTGTGTAGGACTCTAAAGAATCGTCAATACACCGGCAGTAGGTGATGATCATATCAAACACCCACAAGCTGCAAGCGGTCAGCTAAACGTAATAGCCACCCAGGTATTGAGCGATCAGAAGATCAACAAGCAAGCCTGTACATTCTCCTGCGAATCCAATCAGTAACACTCCCGTACAGTCCGGTCTCGTCGTCTGATATGTCACATATCTTGCCTAGGGATGGTAAACGGCAGACCCTAGTAGCTCGATAAGTCGTATCGATATGAGGTCTATAACATTTTGAGAAACTACTGATAACACTTACCTGTAAATCTCAGCAACCCTGGCCAGGGATTTCCAGTTATAGCCAATCGAACACAGCGCAAAATCAACTCCCTATACCGGGAGAGATGAATCCCCTCCTATCGCTCATTGCCTCCATGTGATTCGGGACTGTACCCAAAAGCCACCTTTTTGCACGCCCTCTTGGACATGGTATGATGGAAATCAAAGCACAGTGGGAATCACACAAGACTCTATGACGATCTCGGGTCAACAGACTACTCTGTACCAGTGTCACCGGAGAACTGCCATCTGACGTGAGGTATAATACCATCTGGGGGTTCTCGGCGAGTCCGTCTAGTGTACCCAGTCTCTACTGAGCACCCGTACACCATCCTTGATGTCAAACACCGATGGATATGGGATCATCCATCGCCCATCGTATAGATCAAGATGCGTATACGCTTGTCTACTCTGGTGTATCGATGTCCTGTCTCGATACACACTCGACAAGGAACAGTTATAGGATGTACTCGTCGACTACCGTGGCCCCACTAGTATGATCTCATCATAGTCCCAGTAGTCGAGTACATATCCTAAGGGCTTTATCAACATGTAACATAGAGACAATCAGAGTACATGTTAAGATAATGAGCAACCAGATAGCGTACTATCATGTCGAGCAAGAAAGTCTTCCCTATATATGTCCAAGTATCTACTACAATATACATCGTATGTACAGTAATGGCCTCTAGGGCATACATATAACTAACACTATGTGATATGTTGTGCTCTATGATGAGTATTGCTGAGTAGCCTATTTTTCTTTTGAGGTTATGCACTTGAGAAGTTGCATACCTATTGAATAGGGTTCCAACCAAATCAGATGCCTGCCACTCCATTTGTGATATGGTATGGGAAGACGCCATCTCTTAAAGATGTTAAGATTTGGGGTTGTCCGGTCTATGTCAAAAGCAAAATCCGGACAAGCTCGAGGCAAGGTCAGTTCTGTGGAAGTTTTGTTGGATATCCCAAGCATTCGCAAGGGAATATCTTCTACCACACCGAGGAACAAAAGATGTTTTATTTCTCGGCATACCACTTTTTGAGAAAAAGAGAATTTCTTGTGAAGAAATTAGTGGTCATGAGTAGAACTGGAAGGAGTTCCAGCTATGCAAACTGCAGTTGATGATTTGGTAAACCCGGAGGATTCAATAGTTTCCAACGAACCTCAGCCTCTCCGCTGATCTGGTAGGGTCCCTCATCCACCTGAGAGATACTTCGGTTTCTCTATGACTGTAGGAGAGAGGATTGCATCATGAGATGATGACCCAAGTAGTTTCGAGCAGGCCATCAGGAGTGGGGACTCTGTGAGAATGGCTGGATGCTCAGTGATCTGAGATGGAATCCTTATACACCAACAAAGTATGGACTTTGGTTGCTTTATCTGAAGGGTTAAATCCCCATCAGGAGCAAGTATATCTTGAGAAGATTACTTGGTGTACATAGAAAAGTTGAGACTTTAAAGCTAAGCTTAAGTCCATCCAGATCCTACTTGCCACTGCTACATACCATGACTACGATATCTGGCGGTTGGGTGTTATGGCCACTTTTCTAAATGATGATTTGGAAGAGAGCGTCTATAAGTACACAGCCAGAGGGCTTCGTTGATAGTGGGAGCAGCGGAAACGTGTGCAAGTTATTTTATGGGATAAATCAGGCATCGCGGAGTTGGAACTTCTGTTTTGATGAAGTAGTCAAAGAGTTTGACTTCATCAAAATGGAAGATAAACCTTGTATATACAAAAGGTAGTAGGGAGTATGGTGGTGATCCTCGTATAGTACGTGGATGACATACTCTTGATAGGGAAGGAGTTTCCTATGCTACGCTCGGATAATCTCCTCTTATCACAAAAATTCTCCATATAGGATCAAGGTGATACCTCCTAAATCCTGGGTTATGGATCTATGAGATAGATCTAATTTGATGTTAGGAATCTCACTACTTGTAGTGAGATGGTATCAATCGATTCTGGGGAGAATCACTAGAAAGATTCCAGGGTGATAAGGACGACTGAATGTCAGTCGCAGGCATTGTCTTTACCCTCAGTGGAGGGACGGTATGTTGGAAGAGTTCCAATCTAGATACCGTGACTTACTAGATGATTACAAGGCAAGATACATCGTTACCAAGGATGCTACCAAAGAGGCAGTCTGGATATATTTTAGTTCATGAGATAAACTTCGTTCCTGCCATTATATGACAATGGAGTTGTGGCTTATGCCAAGGAACCCCCATCCCATTTGTGATCCAGATATATTCTTAGGCAGTATCATCTGATCATGGAGATGGTTGATCTCTAGATAGATCGAGGTTAGGAGAGTAGACACAGAGGACAACAGCGCGGATCCACTCACAAAGGCCTATTTCCGAGTAGAGACTTCTATGGGATGGTTGAGTATGAGATACTTCAACCACAGCTTATTTTTGGGTATGAGATACTACAACAGATGGCCATAGTGCAAGTGGGAGATTGTTAGTTTTATGTATGCCCTAGAGGCCATTACTTTACATACGTTGTATATTGTAGAGGATGCTTGGACATATATAGGAAGGACTTTCTTGCTCGACATGATAGTAAGCTATCTGGTTACTCTTTATCTTAACATGTACTCTGATTTTCTCTATGTCACATGTTGATAAAGTCCATAGGATGATTACTTGACTACGAGGATTATGATGCAGATCATACTAGTAGGGACAGTGTAGTCGCCAAGTACATCCTTGAAATGTTCCTAGTCGTGGGAGTACCGAGACAGGGCATCGATACTCCAGTGTAGAATAGCGTATGCGCTTCTTGACCCATATGATGGGCGATGGATGATCCCATATCCATTGGTGTTTGACATCAGAGAAGTTATACGGGTGCTCAGTGGAGACTGGGTACACTGGACGGACTCGCCGAGAACTCCCACATGGTATTATACCTCACGTCAGATGGCAGTTCTCTGGTGACACTGGTACAGGTTAGTCTGTAGACCCGAGATCGTCATAGAGTCTTGTGTGATTCACACTGTGCTTTGATTTCCATCATACCACGTCGATGAGGGCGTGCAAAACGGTGGTTTTTGGGTACAGTCCCGAATCACATGGAGGCAATGAGCGATAGGAGGGGTTTCGTCTCTCCCGGTATAGGGAGTTGATGTTGCACTGTTCGATTGGCTATAACTGGAAATCCCTGGCTAGGGTTGCTGAGATTTACTGGTAAGTGTTATCAGTAGTTTCTCGAACTGTTATGGACTTCATATCGACACGACTTTTCAAGCTACTGGGGTCTGACGTTTACCACCCCTATGCAAAATATGCGACATATCAGACGAAGAGACCGGACTGTACGGGAGTGTTGCTGGTTGGATTCACGGGAGAATGTACAGGGTTGCTTGTTAATCTTCTGATTGCTCAATACCTGGGTGGCTGTTACGTTTAGCTGACCGCTTGCGGCTTGTGGGTGTTTGATATGATCATCACCTACTGCCGGCGTATTGACGATTCTTTAGAGTCCTACACAGAGGTTTCCTGGCTCAGGAAAAACGAAGTAGGAGCACATATGTGATATGTGCGGGACCGAGAACAATACTTATATGTGATACCGTATTAGATTCTCACGATATGTGATATCGGCCGGGTATATGTGATATAGCCGGGTCATCGGATCAAGTGTTGATTCGATGAACTGATACAGATTATATTAGTCAGTTATTTGTGAAATAGCCGGATTATCGGATCAAGTGTTGATTCGATAATTTAATGTATAATTATATATTTGATATATTAAATTACATTAACTAATATAAGCTCACTTAAAGATTCTTTTTCTCACTCGGGTAATACATTGATATATATGTGATATATGTTAATTGTATTATTTTATTTTGTTACAATAAATATTGTATATGTGATATATAATATTGTAACATGTTATGGTTATAAATGCAACATGATTTGTGGAGTTTAAATATGGTTAGGATTTGCATTAGGGTTAAGCTTTCATGAAGCTTTCAAGAAGCTTCTTCAAGCTTTGACTTTGACCTTGATTTTTTTGATATTTTTCATAGATATTTCTTTAACCTAACCCAACCCTTTAACCATAGTTAAATCTCTACATGGGTTAAGTCTTCATACTTAACCCATGGTTGCATTTCTAACCTCACACAAGTTTCATTATTCATCACAAATAGATTCTTCTTCTTCTTCCTTTTTGATAAAAAAGCTTCTAGCTTTTTGCAAAGTGATGATAATGAGTGAGAAATCGAAAACAAATGAGAGCTAAATTCCTACTTCATCATCCTCATCTATTCTAACCGCTTAGATTAGGGTGTTTGCTTTGCTAATACTTGATTAGCAAAGCAAGAGCTTGGGTTTGAGGTTCTTCAACGTAGATCATCTTTGTTATTGAGGATCGGAAGCAAGCTTGCATCTTTCTCTTCATGGAGCCTCTCTTGAGTCTGGGTACTCGATGATCGTAGCGAAGAGACCTCAATACGGAGCTTTAGAAGTGAAGGAATGGACTGCAAAGGTTGTAATCCCTAACTCTTAGAAGTAAAGTTGTTTACTTGCTTTGTTTCGCCTAATCTTTACTCTAAGATCTTGGTTAGGTTGTTCGGCACGTCTAAAATTTAAATCGGGCATGGTTGATGCCTTATAGACCCTTGTGACAGTGCCTGGTAACCCTACAGTAACATTTCAGAAAAATATAAAATATTATTTTTGGAATTTAATATTAAAATAATATTTTTCCCGAAAACTGCCGATTTGCGAAATTCGGATTTTCGAAAAAGGGTATAAATATATACCAATAATTGTGAAATAATTGGGAATTAAAATGATTTATTCATTTAAAAAGATATTTATCGGGTTTGACATCTTTAAAAATTTATTATGCGCAGTTTTAATAAAAACCCTATTAGTGCACTGCGAATCGCGATTAAGCCAAATCCGTGTTTTTACAGTTTTCCGTAGCTAGTGCACAATGTCATGTTGCATTTGGTGACATGTTGCCGCATTTGTGTTGCTTTATGTGTATTATTGTGCTTTGGTTTCAAAAGAGAAAAGAAAAGAAAAGAGAAATGACAAAAAGGGTAATTTAGTGAGAGTGGGTGAGAATAAAGTGAGAGAGAGAGAGAGGGCTGCCACCATAACCCTTCCCCAATATTTTCTCATCTCCTTCTTCCTCAAGTCCTCCCTCCACCTTCACCCCAAGAAACCATCTCCAAATCTCCATCAAAACCCTAAACTCCTTTCATTAAAAGTGTTCCCCTCCTTCTCCTCTACACTATGGACCAAGAAAAGAAGGATTTTGACAACTTGGGTAAACTAGGGTTTTCTTGAGTTGCCCAAATAAGGTAATTTATCCACCCATTTGTATTGTATTCCATTTACCTTAGCACCAATACATGTTTAGCATCGATTTAGTCTTGTTTAGTGAGCTTTGGAAATTTGTAGTTAGGGTTTTGTGTAATTCTTGAGTTGTGTTGGGAAATTGAGCTTAGTAGAGGCCACACAAACCCCCAGTGCTAGAATTCAGACCCAAACCTGAGACTTAACCCCAGGACACGAACATCGAATTTCTGCCGACATTGAAATTTTGGAAATTGTGTTAGGAAAATGAAATCTGCTAATGCTCGGGGACTTGGAAAATTAATTAGCTTACACAGAGATACCAGTAGACACCTAGGAAGCATCACCCAAGACCCTACCCCCTACCCCCTCACTTTGGACGCAATTTGCGGCCAGAGCATGAAGTCTGGGCTTCGTGCTCCTCCTGTAGCTCCTATGTCAGTAAATTAGACCCTTGGCATATGCAGAATTGACTAATTTCAATTAGGGTAAAATCTGGGACCATTTCTATTGAGTTGATGCATTGTTTTACGACTTCGTTTTGACTTGATTTTTGTATTTGGTATTGTGTTTCCGTCGTGTGGAATTTGAACGTCAATGACTAGGATTATTGGTTGTGTTTTGCGTGCGAGGCTATAGGTTTTTACCTATGAGCGTAGCATGTGCCGTTTTGGTCTTCTGATTGGATTTGAATACGCATTTCGATTGGATTGTATATGTAGGTACCCACACATGGATTTCGAGACGTGGAAGAACAAGATGGCGACATCAGCATCGGCACGCAAGAAATAGGTGAGTAGATATATATCTACGGGGAGAAGTCGGGCGGATGGCGTATAGCACCCCCGCAAAGTCATAAGAAATGATGTGATATGTTATAGATATGCATTTATATGTTATGGTGAGATTGAACAGTTAGCAAGAAATGGTTAGGAGATTATGAGTTAGTGTTAGCGAGATTTGAGGAGGGTGATTTAGTTGGTTTCATAGTCATGAAACCTAGAGTAAGGTTGTTACACATACACATACATGCATGGGATATGGTTTTGGGTGTTTATATTATATGTTTATAGATAGATGTGGATGCGTTGGTTTGTATATATACACATACGTATACACGGATGATTGAGGATAGTATATGGTATTTGGAGATGAGTCTATGAGATTTGGCATGGTGCTATGAGATCTGTGATGTGATTTGGTTCATATTAGGAGATACGACATGATGTTATAGCGGATCTTTAGGCGATGTGTTTCAGACACGCGCTCACATATGTTGATGATATTAGTATTGTACTAGACTTAGATCAGTACCCCATGTTCACGATATGTGATGATAAGGATATCAGATGAGTAATGAGATAGATATGATATTTGACCCGTACCCGGATTTAGGACGCCGTACGATAGATTTACCGTACGGGATATAATTATGATGTTAGATCCGCACTCTTGACTCGAGGATGCCATATGTGTATATTGTATTGTACGTGATACAATTGAGGCGAGATCACCGACTACTAAATATATATAGATCGACTCAGACTAGGTGGATTTCTTACCCTTTTGACTGGGCTCGAGTCATACCTGTTTTCAAATGTAGTGAATCGTGAGTACTCTAAAGTACCAAACTGTATGACTCGTATATCGGGTAGGTTTATTCTTTAGTGTTGCCGTTACTATATCACTTTCTGTATATTCATGATGTTTCATCGCATTGCATGCTTGTGCATATGTTATATGTAATTATCATGAAACCCTGCGGTCAGGACACCAGCACCATTACCGATGATGCGTATGCTCCACATGTTGGATATAGTGCCCTCAAAATCAATTATTGGATCGCAGGTACGTGATTGCAATGATTGAGGAGGACCTATACCGGTAGTACAGTCTTACTCGAGATGATAGTATGCTATCTGGTTTGCCTTTATCAGTCGTGTATAGGTTCAGGTGACTGATCACGATTACACGTTGATAGAGCCCTTAGGATCTTTCTTGACTACCAACAGTATGAGGGCGATCATATACGTGAGAGTTGGGTAGTCTATAAACACATCCTTAAAAGTGGTCCCTAGTCGTGGGAGTTTCGAGACAGGGCATCGATACTCCGGAGTAGACTAGTGTATACAGTCGAGACCCCGACGAGGGGCGGTGGCCGGTCTCACAAGCCACTGGTGTCAGTTGGATCACCTAAGATGTATACAGGTGCTCATTAGGGTTATGAGTATACCGGACAGACTCGTTGGGAACCTGTTAGTTGGTATTATACCTATCGTCAGATAGCAGTTCCCTGGTGACATGTGTACAGGTTAGTTCATCGACCTGAGGTCGTTATTTGTCTCGTGTGAGTTCCCACTGTACTTTGATTTCTACCCTACCACGGCTCAAAGGAGTCGTGCAAACATGTAGTTTTTGGGTACAGTCCCGAGCCACATGGAGGCACGTGAGCGGATCGGCAGGGGATTCGTCTCTCCCGGTATTGGTGGTGGAGATCGTGCTGTGTCTAGGAAAGCCATTACACCAAGTCCCTGGCTAAGGCAGGTGAGAATTACTGGTAGGTACTTCGGTAGTTTCTCAGGGTGTTCAGGGCTTGTCTCCGACACGACTTATACCGCTATTAGGGGTCTGACGTTACTAGCCCCCTAGGCTGGATATGCGATACACATAGATGAATGGACCAGACTGTATATACATTGTCACTGTTAGGCTCAGTAGGGTTTCCGGATGAGTTCGCTCATCGGCCTCCCTTGAGGTCAGTACATGGGCAGCCGTTACGCACTGCTAGTGCCGCTGACGGCTTATGGTTAAACCCACTGCCAGGATACTGACGAGTCATTAGAGTCCCCCACAGATAGTTTCCCAAGTTCAGGCGAAACGTTGTAGAGGCCGTATGGTTTTATGGCAGGGTTCGGAAAATGCACGTGCGTTTACGCACGTGTCATATTTCGGGCAGATAATACTGGTGGGATTTGGTTTAAGCCGGATCCGTGTATTATACTGTGTAGATATAATATCTTTGTCTCAGTTGCATTT
The DNA here is from genome assembly GCA_030015575.1 of Agapanthus africanus. Taxonomy (NCBI): domain Eukaryota; kingdom Viridiplantae; phylum Streptophyta; class Magnoliopsida; order Asparagales; family Amaryllidaceae; genus Agapanthus; species Agapanthus africanus. The sequence continues at coordinate 289,914,632 of CM057349.1, forward strand.
GTATTCAGTCGTAATACAAATGCGGGTATATTTATACTGTTACGGGGTTATCCTGAAATTCGTTTCGGGATCACTTTTGAAAGTTGCCAGTTTCCAGTTTTCTATCACCCGTATTTAACATTCGGTTAAATGCGGATTTATCTTTTCTTGAGGTGGGTCATGAGTGTGGAAGGTTCTAGAAGCTTCTTGTTTTTGGTGACTAGGTTCACGAATCATTAACTTGCATTAATTGAATGGATGACTAGATTAATGACTCATTCTTGCATTTGATGTTATGCAAGGTGTCATTAGTGATTCATCATTCCTTTAATGAAGTGATAAGGATTCATGCTTATGGTCACCTTCTCCCTTGCTCCTACACTCACCCCCCTCCTACATATTGCGTCCGGCCCCTCTCTCTTGAGAGAGAGATGGTTGTTAATTAAAAGTTTATGTGATTTGGTTCATGAAATTTCATAGCTCATTTCTCATTCCATATTATTTCAAATGGCAACTTCATTAACCATTCGTTCATGGCATTGGACAAATAGAGACAAAGTGTTCTACCTTGATCTTGGTCATCTCTTTTAGCAAACTTGATGACCGAGTTGCCTCGGGTCAGAGGCGGGAGCCCGTTTAAAGATCCGTTGACGTGGTGCCACCTGGACGAGGAGATCGGAGATCGATGAGATCGAAGCCGCCGCAACAGGAGTGTGGGATGATGGTTAAAGAACGAAGGACTCGGATTGTTCGGTATAACCTTTCTACCCTCTTTACAGTTTGTTAGTTTAGCGTTATTGGCAGATCCAGGTTATAGTATGCGATAGCGCCAGTTATAAAAGTTTTGTTCCGCATTTGGCGTCAGATTGACGGCCGGGGCGCTACCGTAGACATACAAGGTATCAGAGCCACGCCATTAAGCTTTACTAACTTGTTCTAACGCTTTTAAAACATCGATCGATTGAAATTTCCGAAATCGCGATTTTGATGTTAAAGTTTCTGTCGAATTTTTAAACAGGTCTAAAAATCATTTTGAACATCTCAGAAAATTGTTCAGGCTTTTTTAAGAATACTGGTGAAATTTGGTCAACTGTTGACTTCAAAGCGCCGCGGAACCACCGCACAAACCCTAGTTTGGCCGCGGTTCCGCGGCCATTTTAGAGCTACAGTGAACCATTTTTCTACAGTAGGTTCTACATTGGAAATTGTGGTTTCTGGAACTGTTCTTTTGGGCACAGATTTGGTTACTGTACATCAGATGTACGTGGGGCCCACTTCGGGATGTTTTGTCGATCGAAATTTAAACGTGTTAGTTTACAGTACTTACATTATATCTCCGACCATGAATGTCATTCGAGCGGTAAATTGCGTCTAATTGCTATAGTCCTTTTAGACGGATTTGTGAACGTGACTTTCGCGTTGATGTTCTGTGTTGTGCTGTGATTTTACGGATTTGTCATGGTGGATAGCAGTGTGCAATGGTAGTGCAGTTTGGATTTATTTGTACTTTTGTTATTGCGGGGCGAGCGTCCAACATGTGGACTGCCGTCACTGCCTGTTTGTATAATATTCTTTTGGGGCACGACCGGATTGAGGTCGATGTACCCATTGTACATATTTTTCATTTCTGTAATAGGTTTTACCTCGCGACGGAGTGCACGGATAGCCGGGTTCTGGAGGGCAACGGGTCCGCATCTCATGGATTTGAGAGGCAGAGGGGCCTCACTCTAGAATTGACAGACTATTCGCCGCACTCGTAGGGGGTACAGGTTGACCCAAGGAGGGGTGCTCAAGCTACCGGATTTCGAGAAGTGCAGAGTGGTCCATTCGCTTTGCTGTAGGGGGCTGCCTCGCTTCAGGTTTTGACGGGTAACTTGCCGCACCCGTAAGGGTCTAGGTTTCATTGCACAGGCTATCCATATGACCAGGGGAACGTCGGGTTTCAGCAGCGGCTCTGTGAAACTCGGGGATCCCAGATTATCTGTATTGCTCTGTGATGCTTATTACTTTTCTATAATGTTGCATATTATCACGCTTGAAGCGATTATTGTATATTGGTATATATACTATTAGATGTTGTATATGTTTTACACCCGCGCTAGTCCAGTCCCCGCTCTGTCGTTTGTTAAGTAACCTAACGGGTTATGACGGGACTCAGTGACGAATGCGGATGGCATATACGTACATTTTATTTTCGTTCTTTTCTGGTGTGATTAATTGATGGGACTGCGTTGATTCTGATCAATGCAACGGAAAACAAACCTGTTTGGATGTTGTTGGAACAAATTTAAAAAGTGTTGTTACAAAGATGTTTCCTTTTGTTTTGCATAGTGGTATTCGGTTGGAATATCCTGCACCTCATTCGACGAGGCAAGGGCCGATATCCCTTCACCGAGAGTGACCCCTTAGGCAGAAGTTTGCGTCAGGTTAATAACTTCACTATAGTCGATTACAAGTTGCTTTGCATCGCGGTATTCAGTTGAAATATCCTGCACCTCATTCCACAAGGAAAGAGCCGAGATCCCTTCACCGGGAGTGACCTCTTTAGCAAAGGTTTTCGCCACTATATTTTTATAAAAAGCTATCAAGTTCCTTCAACGAGATCGAGTTCATAACGTTAAAGGTTTTTTGCCAAAAACCAGCCGTAGCCCTCCGTCATGTCTTATGGATAGTCAATAGTATTCATGCTATGTTTGTTGGCTTTCGTCAAGGCATAGTGTTCGGTAACTGCTAGGGTATTCATTTGTTGCATTGATAGATGTGTTGGTTTGGGACAGTCGTATTACCTTGTTGGCTTTCGTCGAGGGTATGTACGGGTGGGTTCAAATTGACAAGAATATAACGGGTAGAACTTGACATGTGACTTATGATTTGTTGGCTTTCGTCAAGGTCATAAGAACATAGGGTAAAAATAACATCGGGAGTTTCTAAAGAAACTGAAACTTGCGAGGCATGCACATACTTTCTGGAGTGTGATAACGTGAGTGGATTCCGTCACATTATCATGCGATGAGAGTTGGATCCCGATTCCCACTGATGAGTTGGTTTACTCTTCGGGTGATCCCGATTGATTTTTCTTTTAGGTTTGGAGGAGAATTTGACAGTACAGTAGGAGGTTTCCGGATTAAATAAAGTGATAACCATTCTGATCTAGGTTAGAGTGCACGCAGAGTGTTTCTTTTCTCTCTCTCTTTGGCAGCGACTTTTGACCGACCCTAGACTATGACTCAATGACCAAGTTGACCGAACCTTCTTAAAATACTGGCTTTTGGATTGTCTGAGTTGAATAAGTCATTGCCACTCCTTCTTTTACCCTTTGCATTTCTCAGAACATCTCGTATCACTACGAGTATCCACTTCCATTGGATAGATCCATCGTATGGTTATATACGAACTCGAAGGGACTTCTTCGAGGATGGATCCAGGTTCAGGAGAAATAGAATTGGTTTATTCAGCTGTCTTTTATTATCACCTTCTCTCAGGTTGCGAGGGCTCCTTGGTTTAGGAGAGTACACCTATTACGCTTATTGGATATTCTTCTTCCAAATCATAGGCAGGTGCCGAAAGGTAGAGAATGAAGAAAACCAATTAGCCTAAGTAGGGTGTACAGAAGGTAATATGTAAAGATAAAATAAAGGGATTAGAAAGAGAGCAAAGAAAATTGCAACTGCTATCATTCACGACCAAACCGAGTGCTTCATCGCCACTCCTATTTTCACCTTTGCTTTTTTCCCCAGTTCGGGAGAAATAGAATAAGGTATTATTCAGTTGTCTTTTATCATCACTTTCTCTCAGGTTGCGAGGGCTCCTTAGTTTAAGAGAGTACACCTATTATGCTTACTGGATAGTCTTCTTCCAAACCATAGGCTGGTGCCGAACGGTAGGGAAGGAAGAAAACAACTTAGCCTAACGATGGTGTACAGAAGGTAACGACTAAAGACAAATAAAGGGATTTGGAGAGTTGGCAATGAAATATACGGTTATAGTCATGATTTGGTTTATGGAAGAGGCATTACTAGGAATACCAGGATACCCCTACGAAACATTTTCATGTTTCAGTGCATTGTTAAAGGAAATTTGTTTTCCTGATTAGATACTTACTCCAGGGTATGTATTTACCAGGTATGATTCTCACATCTGTATGGTTTTACAGATGATGAGTGGAAGGAAGTTATTGGGAATTAGGTGATCATCCTCATTATATCGGAATTCGTTGTAATTGGTGATATTTGAGGAAGTCGCCTGGGTTATTGCCGGCAGGCATGTATTTGGTTTTGAGTATCCGTTGTTGTGCACCAATTTAAAAATGATATATCTGTACGTTTATTTTTATAAAGTGAGATATAACTTTTTGATATTATGTCGATGACATTTACCTATATCAGTTGACGATTGGGTAAGGAGCATTGAACAGCGGAGTATTTCTTAACCAAAAGTACAATTTTCAACCTACGATGCACAGGTTTTGAGTTATTCAAACTCAACAGACTTATACAGAGTATTGTATGTTGTCCAGTGTCCATCAGGACAAAGGGGTTGGTCCTCGTACTATGTTCTGTTTACTTATGACTTCTCTAGTTATTTAGACAAGTGTTTCACAGAAATACAAGGTCTAAGTTTTGAGAAGTTGTGGGTACAAAAATAAAGTAGAGAACCAGGTATCGCAAGTATCGGGATTTTTCAAAAGAGATCGAAGATGTAGATACTTGTGATTGGATTCAGTTGATAGTAATAGTTTTGAGAAACTTGTTTCTCTTTCAGGTTACTCATAATTGGATGTATTCCTAAGTTGAATAATGCTGATTAGCCTCTCTCCATTAAGTAGATATGCACTGGAGACAGCTGCATGATTAGAATCTTGTTCCAATTAAATAAGTGCCAAAGTTTCTATATTGGATATAGAATGGTTCATATCTTAACGATGTTAAGGTATGGGGAGTTGTCCGGCTTATGCTTAAAACCAGACTCTGGATAACTTAGGGCACGTTTCTGTAATGGTAGTTTGTGGGTTGACATGGGCTATGTCGAGGGTTGACTTTCTACCATCTGGAAGATCAATAGTGATATTGTTCTTGACTCGCCACAGTTTTAGTAAAATGGATTTTTTCAGAAAACAGTAGTAGGAGTATGGTAGAACCGGAAGTGATTCCAGAACCACAAACGATTACGGAAAGTTTAATAGGACCTATAGATTCAATCAGGTTTGACATTCCAATAGCCACTCCGCAGATATGGTGGGTAACCTCAGACACCCGAGAGGTACTCCGGTAGCCTCAAGGACAGTGACAGGGAGGTTCTTATCTACCATGACTTGACACTACTGTTGTTCCAGGCTATGCGACCTGGCAGGAGGATAAGTATAGCGTCGTTCTAAACTGGCTTTAGAAGTGCACGTGTATATTATTCTGCCAGAGGGTTGTTGTGGTCAGTGGGAGCAGCGGAAGCATAGTGGGCAAGTAGCTTATGTCTAATTATAGACTTGAGTAGTTATAGCGGAGATAGATCATCTAATTTTGATGTGACAGTCATGGGTTTGACTTCATCAGCATAAGAGATGGATCTGTTGAGAAGGTAGTAGGATGTGTGATGTCCTGGTATTTGGATGATATACATAGAGTAGGAAGTAAAATTCCTATACTACGATCGGTTGTACTGTGGTCGTCACACAGTTGTTTCTCCAGACAGGATATGGAAATAATATCAGACATTCTGGTTTCTAGATCTATGGTTTTAGATTTGAATTTGGGTAGTTTCCCAATGTGGCTACTTTGACAGTATTCTAATTGTTTTTAGAATAGATGACTCCTGGCATGATGGTGTACCTGCAGGTGATGGAGTCACCCTCTCTAAAGGTGTCTTACAGACTAAAGGGGAGATGGATGTGCATGATTGGAAGATCACTTGCTTAGGCAATTGAGTCAATCGTGAAATGTCAAGTACCACACCAGATGTTGTTTTTGCACTAGATGCGATATGTTTATATTAATCCAATCCTGAAGAAACATAAGGAAGCAGTTTTAGAACATAAGTGCATGTTCTACAGATTTGATGACGGGAGACGATTATCATTCCAGGCTTCAAAGGTGACATGGATGACAGAGTGATTGTCAGAGTTATAGTTTTCCCTCTGACGAAGAAGGACAGTATTATGGACAGGTGGTCCAAGAGGATACTGTGGGAGGCATGGTGCAGGATACTGATTAGGTTCAGTTGACGATACAGTCTAAGAAGTTTGGATTTGGAGTTCATTTATGAACTAGGTCCCATCAGATATCCAGACATATTCTAAGACAGATATTACTCAATTCGGGAGATGGCTTTCTCCGCGAACTTGAGATTAAGAGAGATATAGAAAGAAACATCAAGACGGATCCACGCACTGAGGCTATTTCTCGAACACAATAATTTTACAAACGAGCTTTGTGAAACTGATTAGTAGAGGAGTTGGGTGTTCGGTATCACACGGGCTATGAGTATGCGACATCGCAATAATTAGCCTTAAGTGCAAGTGGAAGATTGTTGGATATAGTGCCCGCAAAGTCAATTATTGGATCGTAAGTATGTGATTGCAATGATTGAGGAGGATCTATACCGGTAGTACAGTCTTACTCGAGATGATAGTATGCTATCTGGTTTGCCTTTATCAGTCGTGTATAGGTTCAGGTGACTGATCACGATTACACGTTGATAGAGCCCTTAGGATCTTGCTTGACTACCAACAGTATGAGGGCGATCATATACGTGAGAGTTGGGTAGTCTATAAGCATATCCTTAAAAGTGGTCCCTGGTCGTGGGAGTTTCGAGACAGGGCATCGATACTCCGGAGTAGACTAGTGTATACAGTCGAGACCCCGACGAGGGGCGGTGGCCGGTCTCACAAGCCACTGGTGTCAGTTGGATCACCTAAGATGTATACAGGTGCTCATTAGGGTTATGAGTACAGCGGACAGGACTCGCCGGGAACCTGCTAGTTGGTATTATACCTATCGTCAGATAGCAGTTCCCTGGTGACATGTGTACAAGTTAGTTCATCGACCTGAGGTCGTCATTTGTCTCGTGTGAGTTCCCACTGTGCTTTGATTTCTACCCTACCACGGCTCAAAGGAGTCGTGCAAACAGGTAGTTTTTGGGTACAGTCCCGAGCCACATGGAGGCACGTGAGCGGATCGGCAGGGGATTCGTCTCTCCCGGTATTGGGGGTGGAGATCGTGCTGTGTCTAGGAAAGCCATTACACCAAGTCCTTGGCCAAGGCAGGTGAGAATTACTGGTAGTACTTCCATAGATTCTCAGGGTGTTTAGGGCTTGTCTCCGACACGACTTATACCGCTATTGGGGGTCTGACGTTACTAGCCCCCTAGGCTGGATATACGATACTCATAGACGAACGGACCAGACTGTATATACATTGTCATTGTTAGGCTCAGTAGGGTTTCCGGATGAGTTCGCTCATCGGCCTCCTTTGAGGTCAGTACATGGGCAGCCGTTACGCACTGCTAGTGCCGTTGACGGCTTGTGGTTAAACCCACTGCCAGGCTACTGACGAGTCATTAGAGTCCCCCACAGATAGTTTTCCAAGTTCGGGCGAAACGTTGTAGAGGCCGTATGGTTTTATGGCAGGGTTCGGAAAATGCACGTGCGTTTACGCACGTGTCATATTTCGGGCAGATAATACTGGTGGGCTTTGGTTTAAGTCGGATCCGTGTATTATACTGTGTAGATATAATATCTTTGTCTCAGTTGCATTTGTATTCGGTCGTAATACAAATGCGGGTATATTTATACTGTTACAGGGTTATCCTGAAATTCGTTTCGGGATCGCTTTTGAAAGTTGCCAGTTTCCAGTTTTCTATCACCCGTATTTAACATTCGGTTAAATGCGGATTTATCTTTTCTTGAGGTGAGTCATGAGTGTGGAAGTTTCTAGAAGCTTCTTGTTTTCGGTGACTAGGTTCATGAATCATTCACTTGCGTTAATTGAATGGATGACTAGATTAATGACTCATTCTTGCATTTGATGTTATACAAGGTGTCATTAGTGATTCATCATTCCTTTAATGAAGTGATAAGGATTCATGCTTGTGGTCACCCTCTCGCTTGCTCCTACACTCACCCCCTTCCTACATATTGTGGCCGGCTCCTCTCTTTTGGGAGAGAGATGGTTGTTGACTAAAAGTTTATGTGATTTTGTTCATGAAATTTCATAGCTGATTTCTCATTTCATATTATTTCAAATGGCAACTTCATTAACCGTTCGTCCATGGCTTTAGACGAAGTGAGACAAAGTGTTCTATTCATTCTCTACATCAATCTTGGTCATCTCTTTTAGCAAACTTGATGACCGAGTTGCCTCGGGTCAGAGGCGGGAGCCCGTTTAAAGATCCATTGACGTGGTACCACTTGGACGATGAGATCGGAGATCGACGAGATCGAAGCTGCCACAACAGGAGCGTGGGATGATGGTTAAAGAACGAAGGACTCGGATCGTTCGGTATAACCTTTCTACCCTCTTTACAGTTTGTTAGTTTAGCGTTAATGGCAGATCCGGGTTATAGTATGCAATAGCGCCAGTTATAAAAGTTTTTGTTCCGCATTTGGCGTCAGATTGACGGCCGGGGCGCTACCGTAGACTTACACCACATACACTTACTTGCCGGCTCACAGACATCTTCATCGGTAATTGCTATGTCACGTACACTTTAAAAAATACTATTCTTTGACATAGCTTGCTAAGTTGATAGTTGCGATATGTTATAGCTTTCATATGCTAGTTTAATTATTCCATTCATTGCATGATATCAGACGCATTCATGTATTCATTGATTATGCTGTATTATGGAGATTTATGTCGGTTTTCACTGTTTATTGACATGTTGATTTGATGATTTCGGATCCTTGAGATTTTCTGGATTTGGAAACCGCATGTGAAAGTTTTATAAACTGATGAGTTTTTTAAAGAGAAAAATGCGATTTTCCTTGATATGATCAGTATTGTCCACCATGATGTTTTCTCGGTTCTGAGATGATTCCGAGACCCGATTCGAGGAGTTGGATGAACCGTCTCGGTTACATAGTCGGCCCGGTAAGGTACCTCGGGGCAAGAAGCTCGAGTTGTAGACGATGAGCCCGGCAGGGCAGATTGCCTACCGGTGATTTTACCTGGCGCGGCGGATATCCGGAGGATACCGTTCGTGGTCGTGTGATTGATGATATGGGCCGATCCGGACCGACGAAGCCCGAGTTATTGAGATATTGAGACTTGAGACACTAAGATATTGAAATTTGATGATACAGGCCAGTCCGGATAGCCGGAGACTGAGGTATTGAGATACTGAGATTTATGCTTTGTGTTGATGCTGGACACTATTTTATCTGTCGATTTCATCGATGATACGCGATTTATAAACATACAGAAATCTCATTAAATAAAGAAAATAGTTGTCTCATTCACAATGTATTCCGTTTCATTTGTAATGCATTCATGCATCATATATCTGATATGTTTCTATCTGAGGTACTGACACGAGCATATAGTATTACACTTATACTTAGATGGACCAGGATATTTATTTGAGGATATAACTTGATATGACCTAGGATAGCGTCATGCATGCGATTGCTACTCGTAGATATTTTCTACTCACGAGTTGGCAACTCACCCCCGTTGCGCCACAGTTTTCTTGCAGGTTTTGCCGTACAAGTTTCGTTGCGGTTTTGCTGGTACACTGTTCCTTCCGGGTGATTGCTTTGGTAGGTGGGTTCTTTTGCATCAGGACCACTATTGTATATTTGTTATTTCAGTTGTATCTAGTAAAACTCTATCAACCAGACTTGTATTATTTTATAGACATAGAAGACCAGTGTATATTCTTTCGACCTTAGAGTCGCGCGCTGTATTATATGGTTTTCCTCTTTTTTTCTTGATGATGTTGGATTTTTATCCTGAGTTTGATCCTCGGCCTTCGGCGTTGTATATTATATTGCTTGTGTGGTTGTGACCGTCAAATTGACAAAGAGCTAGCTCCCGTTTGGGGATGCCTTTATTCATTATATATGCTTTATCAGGTTTGTACTCGTTTGGGGTCAGTTTTTATAAAGGAAACTCTGCCGAAATTTTCAGAAAAGATTTGAGATTTTAAAAATGCATACTTCGGCTTATGTTGTTAAACTTCTTGCTTTAAAATTGGTTTTTTCCTTCACTCTACTACTTTTCTTGGTTTGGATTTCTGGGTTTTGGCTTACTTAGATTACGTACGCCTCGAGACGTTTCGTAGTTTAAGTGCCGGTCATGTTCCGTACTTTTCGGGTCATAACAAAATTGGTATCAGAGCGTTAGGTCTTACCTCCTGAGTGTAGATTTACCCTTGGTTGATGGAGTAGGTGACTCAAGCAGAGTGACGTATCGTGTGTATGTTCCGCGGCATACTTACGATACGATACTCCGCTTAAGAAGCCTTAGGATGTACATTTATTTTCACAGTATTATATTAATTCCTATGATCTATCCTCATCAGTACCAGTTATGGTTTTGTTACCAAGGTTGTATGGGCATAGAGAGCTACGGCTAGAGTTGCGGTCAGCATGAGCTCATCACGGACGAGGACTGACCAGGGCGTGATTCCAAGGACATACGATTGCATAGAGGCATCGTTTATTTGTTTTTTCGCACCATGAGTGTTTGATGGATCGATTTTATGAGATTACTCGGACGTGCAGATCAGCACCAGAGGATTGGGCCACTGATAGAGGCCAGCCAGAATGTGATGACCGTTAATGCACCGTATTTTGATGATTTAGGCACTGTTCAGCGTGCGGACGAATGAGCCAGTTGTTTCCGCGAATGATGAGATATCGCCTCAGATGTTTGAAGTTAATGCCGCATGAGTTATACTTCGAGATATGATAGAAGATCTCTAGTCACCAGGGATGAAAGACTAGAACATGTGATTCATTACCTACCCCGATGCGAGGTCATCAGATTGATTGATTCCAGCTAGAGACGACTTCACGCAGGTACGCTGAGTGTCGATAGAGGCGATCGAATGCCAGGAACCCATTTTCCAAGTTTAAAGTATTCGGAAAACATTGCAAGTAATTCTACGGACCCTCTAGAAGAATGAAACTCTAACTCGACATAATGAGCATGGAACGCAGGTGAACCTTAGGGTTTGCGGCAGTTCAGCGGTGCTATTAGTAAGGCTTGGGTTTGCCCTTCTACGGTTGGTCCATAGGTGTTGTGGCATATATTCGATACTATTAAACTGTACCCAAGATGCTGAGCTCTTAAGGGATTATAGAGCCTTGACGAATCGATCGAAAAGTTTGACATCATTCGGATATCATGTGATGGGATACATTGCTTGGGAGACTCCAGATATGAGTATAGCCGTTGGAGCGCAGTCCATGCAGCTATGAGGAGATGAGTCCGAATCAATCGACATTGGAGGAAAGTGGAGTAAGAGGTTCATACGAGATCGTGACGAGAGGACGTTCCACTCCTGTAACGTTTTGAAAATCGTTTCGGTGAAATTTCGAAAAATCGGTAAAATAAGGGGGTTTTCTGTAAAAAGTCAAAATACAAATATCTTATTATAAAAATTAAATATACATATTCTAGCTATGTAATTGCTATTATTTGGTGTTTATTGAGCCGCTGGTGAAATTTCAAATTTTCTGAAAAAAATATTATTTTATTATTATTTTAAGCCGTCACTAATACATTTAATTAGGGAAAATTACAAATCGGAATGAGTTGAAACAAATTTTGTGCATCATAAAACATTAAATAAAATTTTATCATGTGGGTTTTGGAACAAAATCATTTGCCAAAACGGTTTAGAAATTATTGAAGAAAAAAGGCTTTTTTTTAGCGTAAATGGATGTTTGGGATATTGTATTTATCATTTTTCATCATCCCACACCCGTACCCACACCCACACACCCCCACTTACTCCTCCCCATGGCTAAATTCAGCACCCACCATAATTTTTCCCCACTTGATTTCAAAGGAAAAGAAATGAAAGAAAAGAAAAGAAAATGGGTGAATTAGGTGGACTTTTGACCTTACCTTGACCTTGACTTTCCTCCCTTGCATTTTCTCTACCTCCCTCTCTCTCCTCACTCCCATTTCTGTCCTCCCAACAGCAGCAGCCCCCCCTCAAATCCCACTCTTTCTTCATCAAAAAAAATCCACAAATCACTTCAAAATCCATGCAAATTCAAATCTAAATCCAAATCCGACTCCTACCCATTTTAGCTTAGCCCGTATAGCATGTATCCTTGTGAAAAGAGAGTATTTTGGATGGCCATGGATGCTTGTGGATCTACATATGTTTTTGGGTATAATTCTAAACTTTTTGTTGCTTAATTTGTTACTAATTTCTTAAGCTAATTTACTTAAGTGTTAATTTGGTTATGTGAGTTTAATTGCAAGTTTTGGAATTCAAGTTGTGAATTTGATTGCAAGTTAGGGTTTTATAAAATTGGTGTATGGTTGTGTGTTATATTTAGGCTTTGTTGTCATGGTAATACAAGGTTAGTAGCTAGTGTGAATGGTTAGTTTTAAAATTGTGTTAATTTGCTAAATTTCTTACTAGGTTTTTGAAATTTGTTAAATTCTTGGGATTAAAAATGTGTTTAGGGTTTTCATGACTTCATTAACTTTATTAAGTGTGGTTTAATGCTTTAGATCATGCAAATCTAAGCTAGATTGTAGTTTGTACATTTTTGCTTTGAAATTGTTAAAAAGGGTATTTTTGTAAACTAGAATATTAGGATTTTTGGAATTTAATGAGATTAAATTCCGGAAATTGTTTATACGACTTATTTAAGATATTTAATAAATATTTTGGCCGCTACATTCATTTAAACATCGTGTTTTGTACAAAAACGGCGAATTGTGCTTGCTAGATTTTCGGAAAAATGACTTTTTAAGTGAAATTGGCGTTTTTGTGAGTTTTAACCTAGTTTATATTAAAATTAGTGTTCGTGAATGTGCAAATGAGTGTGATTGGATTTTTCTCGATGGTTTGACGTTTGTACATCGACATCGAGGGTTGGTTTTACTATTCTTGCATGCGTACGCGATAGGTTTGGACCTATGCGTGATACGCGTGCCGATTTGATTTTCGTATGCCGTTTCGATCTCGAATTTAGTTTTAATGCGATATGGTGCGTTATGATATGTAGGTACCCCCATGTGGACTTCGAGACGACAAGCAGGCGCGTGGCGACGTCGGCACCGGCTAGCGAGGACCAGGTGAGCAGATTTATATCTACGGGGAGAAGTCGGGTGGATGGCGTATGGCACCCCCGCAGTCCGTGGTGGTGTATACGGATGCGTATACACACCAAAAACTATTATATGTTATTTGGGATTAATAACGATGCTTAGGATGGATATTGGTGTGTTGGATTATTTTAGCGTTGCGAACCCTAGGGTAGTGTTGCACTACACATACACACACACATACATACTTGCATACATTCCTATTGATATGTGCTCATGGGATTCTTTATAGCTATGTGTTCACATGGGTATGGGACTATGTGTTCACATACGGATTGAGGATGATAGTACTTGGGATTTATGATGAGTCGATGAGATTTGATTTGAGGCCGTGAGATCAGTGATATAGCAGGGTTCGTATTTGAGATACGACATGACGTTGTAGCGGGTCCTTGACGTAGTGTTTCACACACGTCCATGCATACGTAGGCGGTATCAATATGGTACTAGACGTAGATCAGTACCCCGATCTTGATATTTGATAAAGAGGATACCAGGTGAATAGTATGATGAATGTGATATTGACCCGTACCCAGATTGGGATGCCGTACGACGGATTTACGTACGAGCTATATTGATGATTGATCCGCACTCTTGACTTGGGATGCCTGATTATAGATATGGTATCGGATATGATATTATTGAGGCGAGACCACCGACTATACATATACAGGTATGTATATGTATCGACTCAGATGATAGGCGGTTTCCTTACCTGTAGTTCAGCTTGTTAGTTCAGCCGTATAGTTTAGTGTAGTTGTTAGATTAGATTAGACTTCTTAGCTATTTCAAAAACTAACGAATCGTGGGTATTTTAAAAGACAGCCCAAGGGATCCTACGGATATTTCAAAAGACGTATCTTTTCATAAAAACACCGTAGCCCCTATTTTCAAAAACCCCATGATTCGTGTTATTTCAAAAGGCACCATTTGTAGGACTTATATTAGATTAATACTGATTAGTTATCGTGGTGTCTAGTATTCTGCTCCCGCACATTATTGCTGTTCGCTCTGCCCCGCATACTTATTTTGCTGCATACTCCATTATTGATATCATGCTGTTAGGACACCAGCACCATTACCGATGATGCGTATGTACCACATACACTTACTTGCCGGCTCACACACATCTTCATCGGTAATTGCCATGTCACGTACACTTAGAAAATACTATTGCTTGACTTAGGTTGTTAGTTAGTAGTTGATACGATATTAGTGTACCTGCCTTATATGCCAGTTTAGACATTGTAGTTATTACTTGTCACTTCATGCATACTGTTATTCCATTGTTCATGCCTAGTTATTAATCACACATTGCAACTTGGTTATTGATACCATATACATTCATTATCATTGACATATGCACTTGTGATGATTTCTTGAGATTTATGATATTTCTGGATTTCGGGGGAAAGCCGCAAAATTTCTAAACTTATTATATTTTTAAAATATTTAAATTGCGGTTTTCTAGTGATGTAAGTGTCGTCCACTATGAGTTTGCTGTGGTTTTCGAGATCCGTGTCGAGGAGTGGAGGAACCATCACGGGTACATGGTGGGCCCGGTATGGTACCCCGGGGCAAGATGAATGTGGTGTTGACGTTGAGCCTGGCTGGGGAGCACTACCTATCGGTGATATTACCCGACGCGTCGGATATCCGGAGGATACCGTCGTGGTCTTGAGATGGATGGTAGGGGCCGGTCTGGACTGACGGCGCCCTAGATATTGAGATTGAGACATTGATATTTCGAGACAGTGAGATTTATGTTTTGTGTCGATGCTAGACACTGTTGATACTGATTTCATTATGATACCTCAGTTTAAAAACCAGAAGGAAATCTCACTAATTTTTGAAAACAGTTTCTTCATTTACATGTATTCTGTTTTCATGCATTCATATCTCATTCATATGATATATTGCTACTTGAGGCACTGACACGGGCACATGAGATTACACTCGGTTAGATATTACCCTAGCCATTGTTATAGGCTGCATGTTATACATATTTTTGAGGATATATTATGACCATTGACCTAGGATTGCGTTATTTATGCGATTTCTGTGCGTAGATGTTTTTCTATTCACGAGTTGGCAACTCCCCCCCGTTGTGCCCCAGTTTCTTGCAGGTTGCCGTACAGGTTCATTACGGCTTTGCGGGCATAGTTTCATTCGGGTGATTTGCTAGTAGGTGGGTTTACTTGTATCATACCCCCATTATTTATCTTGTATATCATTATTCTGTTGTATCTAGAATTCCATCAACCAAACATGTATTTATTGAGATAGAGACCAGTGTTGGTTATTCTTTCGACCTTAGAGTCGCTCGTTATTTTTCTGGTGGTTTTGAGTTTCCTTTTGAGTTTTGATCCTCGCCGTTGGCGTTGTATATTATATTGCTTGTGTGGTTGTGACCGTCGATTGACGAAGAGCTAGCTCCCGCTTGGGGATGCCTTTTTCTTAATTTCGTATACTATTCATGTTGTATCCCGTTTGGGTGCCAGCATTTACAAAGGAGACTCTGCCGAAATTTTCAGCAAATTTTTGATGTTTTAAAAACCGCATAATTCGGCTTATGCTATTGAAATTACTTGCTTTAAGTTGTTTTTCCTGCACTCTACTATTTTCTTGGTTTGGATTTCTGGGTTTTCGGTTTACTTAGATTACGTACGCCTCGAGACGTTCGTAGTTTAAGTGCCGGTCATGTTCCGTACTTTCGGGTCGTGACAAAGTTGGTATCAGAGCGTTAGGTTTTACCTTCGGAGCGTAGGATGACCCTTGGTTGATGGAATAGGTGACTAAAGTAGTGTGACGTACCGTTGGTATGTTCCGCGGCATATTTACGACACGCCACTCCACTTAAGGAGCCTTAGGATGTACATTTCCTTGTTCAGTATTATATTCCTTCCTGATCTAGCCTCATCGGTACCAGTTTGGTTTTGCTACTACGGTTACGGGCAGGGAGAGCTACGGCTAGAGTTGCGGTCAGCACAAGCTCGTCACGAACGAGGACTGACCAGGGCGAAATTCCGGCGACACGATTGCAGAGATGTGTCTTCTTACTGTGTTTCCGCGCCACGAGCGTTTGGCGGATCGCCCTTATGAGGTTACTTGGAGGTGCTGGTCGACACTAGAGAATTGAGCCGATGATGGAGGCCAGCCAGATTTTGATGACAGTTGGTGTGTTGCTTACTCCTGATGATTGAGGCACTATTCAGCGTGCAGACGAGCGAGCCAGTTGTTGCTGCGAGCGACGAGATATCGCCCCATATGTTGGAGCTATTGCAGGGCGAGTTGTACGAATAGATGATAGAAGGTCGCTAGTCACCCGATGATGAATGACTAGGATAGGTGGTTCGTCGCCTATCCCGATGTGAGGTCATTAGATAGATTGATTCCAGCTAGAGACGACTTCACGCAGAGACGTGAGGGTCGACAGAGACGATCGAATGTCGGAAAACCTATTATTCCAAGTTTAAAGTATTCAGAAAGACATGCAGGCAATTCTATGGTCCCTCTAGAAGAATGAAATCCTAACTCGACATAATGACCGTGTGAAAGCCTTTGAACCTTCGGGTTTGCGGCAGTTCCACGGCGCCACTAGTGAGGCTTGGGTTTTCCCTTCTACGGCTGGACCACCGATGCTGTGGTATATATATTCGATACTATTAAACTGTGCCCAAGATGTTGAGCTCTTGGGGGATTATGAGGTTTCGACGAATCGATCGAATGGTTCGACTTCAATCGGATGCTAGGTGGTGAGATGCATTCTTGGGAGACTCCAGATACGAGGATAGCCGTTGGAGCTCAGTCCATGCAGCCACGACGAGACGAGTCCGAAGCGGTCGACATTAGAGAAAATGGAGTAAGAGGTTCGTATAAGATCCAGATATGATGACGTTCCCCTCCGCCGACATCAGAGATGCGATGCGCATGCCGAGGCAGAGTACTGGATATACCATCCAGAAGGAGTCGCGATGAGTATGCAGTCGTTCCAGAGCAAGATGCAGATATAGGAAAGGACGATGACTTCCGGACAGTTAGCAGAGACGAGACATGGAATAGACCGTGAGCAGGATTCCTTCCAGGACACTGCTGCAATGATACTTGCACCCAGGATCAGATGTGTCACGTACATTCAGAGAGCCAGAGGCCGACGCCAGTGATATGCTGTCTTACGAGTGGTCGCGATGATTGACCAAGAGATGACCAGAGAAGTGCCAAAACAGAATCGTCCCCGTTAGCACACCTGACAGGGCCGATGAGCCGATGGACCGAAAGATTGGTAATTCACAGTGAAGACCTTGACCCAGGAGTGGTCATGGTTACGCACACCGGCAGGACAGAGTTCATGATCATCGACGAGACGTCCCACCAGTGACCACGACAGTTGGCCGAGATTCTTAGAGGATGCACTTGAGCGGTACTATTCCGCCATTATTGATTACGATGTTTTGGGTGATTTATTCGTATGATTTGATTTTGATGATTGAGGATTTACGACCTTTGCACAGTGTTGCACTTGATATCGTTTTCGTGCTTTAGTTTCACATGTTTGTGATATTACGGCTTTAAACAGTTGAGTTGGTTTTGTGCGTATGCATGCACACGATTTCGTTCCTGCACTCGGTATAGTTTATATATGCTTGCAGTGCAGTGATACGCCTTATGTGCACTTAGATGCACTGGACTTCGATTTCGATTATGATACTCGATATTTGTTTTGTGCACCTTGTTCACCTGATTGATTTTGCGCACGTTCGGCGCTTGATATTGGATTTCATGATTTCGTGCGCGATGGATGCACCTGATTTGGATTTTCGCGCATGTTGAGCGCATGTCTTGAGATGCGATTTTGGTGCACACCAGATGCACTAAATTGAGATTTTTCGTGCATGTCAGATGCACCTGATTTTGCTGTCAGGCACACATGTTGCCTACGACAGATGTTTCATGCACACCCAATGCACTTAGATGTTGTTTCTGTGCGCATGTATGGCACATTCATGGATTTTGATTTCCGTGCGCACTAGACGCACGTAGCATTCATGTGCATATTTTGGGGATTGATTTCGTATAGAGCAGTACGTTTTTATGATATTGCTATGTGTTTTCGTACTGAGCAGGACTAGTCAGAGGACAGTACCTGAATATATTTTGCATGCATTGATAGTTATTGAAGGGATTTCCAAAAAGCGAGCTATAGCCTCAGTATTTACCTACGTGTCTGATATGACACGAAATGTTTAAAACAAGGAGACCCTTCTAAATTGTTTCCAAAACGGCGGAACGTACATTTCAAACAAAGGTATATATGTATATAGTTATTTTCTCATGATAGACGTCCGCCACTGTGCAGTGTTATACGCGTTGCACAGCGACTTAAAGAGATTTGGCATGCATTTCCTTCAGATACTTACAGATATAGATTCGATATTTACATGTATAGTTTCGAGTTATATCATATTGGTTTTGATTTGGATTTGGCATTGATGTCTTCTCCATGACTCCGATGATTGCGGGATGCTTGACGGAGTTTTGATTTGAGTTATATACTCATTTTTCAAGCGCATGCGCTGCGCTACGATTTGTCTTATGTATTTACAATTTTGGAGCCCCGACGACTTGATGGTTTTTCTTAAATGTTTTAGTATTTGAGGGAGTTTGAATTTAAATTCGGGGACCGAATTTCTTTAAGGGGGGAAGATTGTAACGTTTTGAAAATCGTTTCGGTGAAATTTCGAAAAATCGGTAAAATAAGGGGGTTTTCTGTAAAAAGTCAAAATACAAATATCTTATTATAAAAATTAAATATACATATTCTAGCTATGTAATTGCTATTATTTGGTGTTTATTGAGCCGCTGGTGAAATTTCAAATTTTCTGAAAAAAATATTATTTTATTATTATTTTAAGCCGTCACTAATACATTTAATTAGGGAAAATTACAAATCGGAATGAGTTGAAACAAATTTTGTACATCATAAAACATTAAATAAAATTTTATCATGTGGGTTTTGGAACAAAATCATTTGCCAAAACGGTTTAGAAATTATTGAAGAAAAAAGGCTTTTTTTTAGCGTAAATGGATGTTTGGGGTATTGTATTTATCATTTTTCATCACCCCACACCCGTACCCACACCCACACACCCCCACTTACTCCTCCCCATGGCTGAATTCAGCACCCACCATAATTTTTCCCCACTTGATTTCAAAGGAAAAGAAATGAAAGAAAAGAAAAGAAAATGGGTGAATTAGGTGGACTTTTGACCTTACCTTTACCTTGACTTTCCTCCCTTGCATTTTCTCTACCTACCTCTCTCTCCTCACTCCCATTTCTTTCCTCCCAACAGCAGCAGCCCCCCCCTCAAATCCCACTCTTTCTTCATCAAAAAAAATCCACAAATCACTTCAAAATCCATGCAAATTCAAATCTAAATCCAAATCCGACTCCTACCCATTTTAGCTTAGCCCGTATAGCATGTATCCTTGTGAAAAGAGAGTATTTTGGATGGCCATGGATGCTTGTGGATCTACATATGTTTTTGGGTATAATTCTAAACTTTTTGTTGCTTAATTTGTTACTAATTTCTTAAGCTAATTTACTTAAGTGTTAATTTGGTTATGTGAGTTTAATTGCAAGTTTTGGAATTCAAGTTGTGAATTTGATTGCAAGTTAGGGTTTTATAAAATTGGTGTATGGTTGTGTGTTATATTTAGGCTTTGTTGTCATGATAATACAAGGTTAGTAGCTAGTGTGAATGGTTAGTTTTAAAATTGTGTTAATTTGCTAAATTTCTTACTAGGTTTTTGAAATTTGTTAAATTCTTGGGATTAAAAATGTATTTAGGGTTTTCATGACTTCATTAACTTTATTAAGTGTGGTTTAATGCTTTAGATCATGCAAATCTAAGCTAGATTGTAGTTTGTACATTTTTGCTTTGAAATTGTTAAAAAGGGTATTTTTGTAAACTAGAATATTAGGATTTTTGGAATTTAATGAGATTAAATTCCGGAAATTGTTTATACGACTTATTTAAGATATTTAATAAATATTTTGGCCGCTACATTCATTTAAACATCGTGTTTTGTACAAAAACGGCGAATTGTGCTTGCTAGATTTTCGGAAAAATGACTTTTTAAGTGAAATTGGCGTTTTTGTGAGTTTTAACCTAGTTTATATTAAAATTAGTGTTCGTGAATGTGCAAATGAGTGTGATTGGATTTTTCTCGATGGTTTGACGTTTGTACATCGACATCGAGGGTTGGTTTTACTATTCTTGCATGCGTAGGCGATAGGTTTGGACCTATGCGTGATACGCGTGCCGATTTGATTTTCGTATGCCGTTTCGATCTCGAATTTAGTTTTAATGCGATATGGTGCGTTATGATATGTAGGTACCCCCATGTGGACTTCGAGACGACAAGCAGGCGCGTGGCGACGTCGGCACCGGCTAGCGAGGACCAGGTGAGTAGATTTATATCTACGGGGAGAAGTCGGGTGGATGGCGTATAGCACCCCCGCAGTCCGTGGTGGTGTATACGGATGCGTATACACACCAACAATTATTATATGTTATTTGGGATTAATAACGATGCTTAGGATGGATATTGGTGTGTTAGATTATTTTAGCGTTGCGAACCCTAGGGTAGTGTTGCACTACACATACACACACACATACACACATACATACTTGCATACATTCCTATTGATATGTGCTCATGGGATTCTTTATAGCTATGTGTTCACATGGGTATGGGACTATGTGTTCACATACGGATTGAGGATGATAGTACTTGGGATTTATGATGGGTCGATGAGATTTGATTTGAGGCCGTGAGATCGGTGATATAGCAGGGTTCGTATTTGAGATACGACATGACGTTGTAGCGGGTCCTTGACGTAGTGTTTCACACACGTCCATGCATACGTAGGCGGTATCAATATGGTACTAGACGTAGATCAGTACCCCGATCTTGATATTTGATAAAGAGGATACCAAGTGAATAGTATGATGAATGTGATATTGACCCGTACCCAGATTAGGATGCCGTACGACGGATTTACGTACGAGCTATTTTGATGATTGATCCGCACTCTTGACTTGGGATGCCTGATTATAGATATGGTATCGGATATGATATTATTGAGGCGAGACCGCCGACTATACATATACAGGTATGTATATGTATCGACTCAGATGATAGGCGGTTTCCTTACCTGTAGTTCAGCTTGTTAGTTCAGCCGTATAGTTTAGTGTAGTTGTTAGATTAGATTAGACTTCTTACCTATTTCAAAAACTAACGAATCGTGGGTATTTTAAAAGACAGCCCAAGGGATCCTACGGATATTTCAAAATACGTATCTTTTCATAAAAACACCGTAGCCCCTATTTTCAAAAACCACATGATTCGTGTTATTTCAAAAGGCACCATTTGTAGGACTTATATTAGATTAATACTGATTACTTATCGTGGTGTCTAGTATTCTGCTCCCGCACATTATTGCTGTTCGCTCTGCCCCGCATACTTATTTTGCTGCATACTCCATTATTGATATCATGCTGTTAGGACACCAGCACCATTACCGATGATGCGTATGTACCACATACACTTACTTGCCGGCTCACACACATCTTCATCGGTAATTGCCATGTCACGTACACTTAGAAAATACTATTGCTTGACTTAGGTTGTTAGTTAGTAGTTGATACGATATTAGTGTACCTGCCTTATATGCCAGTTTAGACATTGTAGTTATTACTTGTCACTTCATGCATACTGTTATTCCATTGTTCATGCCTAGTTATTAATCACACATTGCAACTTGGTTATTGATACCATACACATTCATTATCATTGACATATGAACTTGTGATGATTTCTTGAGATTTATGATATTTCTGGATTTCGGGGGAAAGCCGCAAAATTTTTAAACTTATTATATTTTTAAAATATGTAAATTGCGGTTTTCTAGTGATGTAAGTGTCGTCCACCATGAGTTTGCTGTGGTTTTCGAGATCCGTGTCGAGGAGTGGAGGAACCGTCACGGGTACATGGTGGGCCCGGTATGGTACCCCGGGGCAAGAGGAATGTGGTGTTGACGTTGAGCCTGGCTGGGGAGCACTACCTACCGGTGATATTACCCGACGCGTCGGATATCCGGAGGATACCGTCGTGGTCTTGAGATGGATGGTAGGGGCCGGTCTGGACTGACGGCGCCCTAGATATTGAGATTGAGACATTGATATTTCGAGACAGTGAGATTTATGTTTTGTGTCGATGCTAGACACTGTTGATACTGATTTCATTATGATACCTCAGTTTAAAAACCAGAAGGAAATCTCACTAATTTATGATAACAGTTTCTTCATTTACATGTATTCTGTTTTCATGCATTCATACCTCATTCATATGATATATTGCTACCTGAGGCACTGACACGGGCACATGAGATTACACTCGGTTAGATATTACCCTAGCCATTGTTATAGGCTGCATGTTATACATATTTTTGAGGATATATTATGACCATTGATCTAGGATTGCGTTATTTATGCGATTTCTGTGCGTAGATGTTTTTCTATTCACGAGTTGGCAACTCACCCCCGTTGTGCCCCAGTTTCTTGCAGGTTGCCGTACAGGTTCATTACGGCTTTGCGGGCATAGTTTCATTCGGGTGATTTGCTAGTAGGTGGGTTTACTTGTATCATACCCCCATTATTTATCTTGTATATCATTATTCTGTTGTATCTAGAATTCCATCAACCAAACATGTATTTATTGAGATAGAGACCAGTGTTGGTTATTCTTTCGACCTTAGAGTCGCTCGTTATTTTTCTGGTGGTTTTGAGTTTCCTTTTGAGTTTTGATCCTCGCCGTTGGCGTTGTATATTATATTGCTTATGTGGTTGTGACCGTCGATTGACGAAGAGCTAGCTCCCGCTTGGGGATGCCTTTTTCTTAATTTCGTATACTATTCATGTTGTATCCCGTTTGGGGGCCAGCATTTACATAGGAGACTCTGCCGAAATTTTCAGTAAATTTTTGATGTTTTAAAAACCGCATAATTCGGCTTATGCTATTGAAATTACTTGCTTTAAGTTGTTTTTCCTGCACTCTACTATTTTCTTGGTTTGGATTTCTGGGTTTTCGGTTTACTTAGATTACGTACGCCTCGAGACGTTCGTAGTTTAAGTGCCGGTCATGTTCCGTACTTTCGGGTCGTGACAACTCCGCTGACATCAGAGATGTGATTCGCAAACAGAGGCATTGACTATGGGTATATCTTCTAGGAGGAGTCGTAATGAGTATACAGCCATTCCGGAACAAGAAATATTTATAGTAAAGATGATGGCTTCCGGGCAGTTCGGCAGAAACGAGATTAGGGATAGACCTTGACAGGACCTTTCTGGAAATACTATACGAGAAGAATTGGACCCAGAATCAGTCATATTGCACACGCCCAGAGGCTAGAGTTCAGCATCGTCGACGAGATATGTTATGAGTGACCATAAGAGTTGGCCAGAGATCTTTAGAGGACATGCCAGAGCGGACTACTCCCATTATCGTTTCCATATTGAACCGTTGAGCCGGAGAGCTATGTACTTAGCAGTTCGCAGTGAGAGACGAGAGCCTACGGGCACCAGACGACAGGCCATGATCAGAAGGCAAGTAGATATCTTTCTCTGCTAGCATTGGATGCACCGACACCTTCTCGACCTTGAAGGAAGGACATATCGAGACAGTATTTACGACTTGTGATTTCATAAGTTGACTATCACGTATCAGTCACTATGGATTTCGATATTTTGGGTGATTTATTGCATGATTGAGTTTTGATGACCGAGTTTCATAATATTTCTTTTCGTGCACCATGGCTGCATGTACTGGGTATTTATATTTTGTGCATAGTTATTACACTTGAGATATACTTTATACACCGTGGGTTGATTTTGTGCATATGGTACGCACACGATTTGGTTTTCGCACTCGGTATGGTTCACATATGCTTGCAGTGCATTGATACGTATTTTGTACACCACAGCTGCACCTGATTTCGTTTTGATGTCATTCGGGACATTGATTTTAATTTCATGCCTGGGGCATGTATATGATTTGACTTATGCTTTCGGCATAGTTTTCATGCACTTTTAGTATTTTGATTTGCTTTTGTGCACGCTGATGCACATGGTTGTGAGATTATATACCACGGTATACCTGATTTGGATTTGGATTTAAATGTGTTATATACCGTCGATTTCGATTGTAATATTCAATATTCGTTTTGTGCACCTTGTGCACCTGATTGGATCCTTGCGCATATTTGACGCGCTTGGATTAGATTTTGCACGTGATCGGCGCTTGATATTGGATTTCATGATTTCATGCATGTTGGATGCACATGATTTAGATCTTATTCGTTCATGATGGATGCACCGGATTTGGATTTTCGCACATGTTGGGCGCATGATATGAGATACGATTTTGGTGCATACCAAATACACTAAATCGGGCTTCTTTGTGCATATCAGATGCACCTGATATTGTTGTCGTGCACACCCGTTGCACTGGACAGATGCTTTCGTGCACACCCGTTGCACTAAGATATTGATTCTGTGCACATGTATGGCACATTCATGGATTTTGATTTCCGTGCGCACCAGATGCACGCAGCATTCATATGCATATTTCGGGATTGATTCTTATGGAGCTGTACGTTTTTATGATATTTACTATTTGTTTTCACACTGAGCAGGACTAGTCAGAGGATAGTACCTGGATATGTTTTGCATGCATTGATAGCTATCGAAGGGATTTCCAAAAAGAGAGCTATAGTCTCAGTATTTACCTACGTGTCTCAGATGACACGAAACATTTTATAAAGAAAACCCTTCTAAATTATTTCAGAACGGCGGGACGTACATATTAAACAAAGGATAGGTATACATATAGTAATTTTCTTACAATAGTCGTCCGCCACTGTGCCGCGATACGCGCATCGCACAACAACATGAAAGGTTTGGCATGCATTTCCTTCTGATATTTACATGTATAGTTTTGATGTTTACATGCATGGTTTTGATGTATATCATGATTGGTTTCGTTTTGGGCTTTGACATTGATGTCTTCGCCATGACTCCGATGATTGCGGGATGCTTGATGAAGTTTTGATTTGGAGTTATCTGCTTATTGTTCATGCGCGTGCATTGCGCTATGATGCGTTTTATGTATTGATGATTTCGGAGCCCCGACGACTTGGACTTTTTACAGAAATGTTTTAGTATTTAAGGGGTTTAAATTTAAATTCGGGGACCGAATTTCTTTAAGGGGGGAAGACTATAACAATTAAGAAAAATATAAAATATTATTTTTGGAATTTAATATTAAAGTAATATTTTTCCCGAAAACTGCCGATTTGCGAAATTGGGGTTTTCGAAAAAGGGTACAAATATATACCAATAATTGTGAAATAATTAGGAATTAAAATGATTTATTCATTTAAAAAGATATTTATCGGATTTGGCATCTTTAAAACTTTATTATGTGCAGTTTTGATAAAAACCTGATTAGTGCACTGCTAATCGCGATTAAGCTAAATCCGTGTTATTATAGTTTTCCGTGGCTACTGCACCATGTCATGTTGCATTTAGTGACATGTTGCCGCATTTGTGTTGTTTTATGGGTATTATTGTGCTTTGGTTTCATAAGAGAAAAGAAAAGAAAAGAGAAATGGCAAAATGGGTAATTTAGTGAGAGTGGGTGAGAATAAAGTGTGTGTGAGAGAGAGAGGGCTGCCACCACAACCCTTCCCCATTATTTTCTCATCTCCTTCTTCCTCAAGTTCTCCCACCACCTTCACCTTAAGAAACCATCTCCAAATCTCCATGAAAACCCGAAACCCCTTTCAGTAAAAGTGTTCCCCTCGTTCTCCTCTACACTATGGACCAAGAAAAGAAGGATTTTGACAACTTGGGCAAACTAGGGTTTTCTTGAGTTGCTCAAATAAGGTAATTTTTGTACCCATTTGTATTGTATTCCATTTACCTTAGCTCCTATACATGTTTAGCATCAATATAGTGTTGTTTAATGAGCTTTGGAAATTTGTAGTTAGGGTTTTATGGAATTCTTGAGTTGTGTTGGGAAATTGAGCTTAGTAGAGGCCACACAAACCCCCTAGTTCAAGAATTCAAACCCAAACCTGAGACTTAACCCTGGAACACGAACATTGAATTTCTGCCGACATTAAAATTTTGGAATTGTGTTAGGAAAATGAAATCAGCTAATGCTCGGGGATCTGGAAAATTAATTAGCTTACACAGAGATACCAGCAGACACCTAAGAAGCATCGCCCAAGACCCTATCCTTTACCCCCTCACTTGGGCCGCAAATAAAATCATTCTGCCCGCAATTTGCGGCCAGAGCATGAAGTCTGGGCTTCGTGCTCCTCCTCTAGCTCCTATATCAGTAATTAGACCCTTGGCATATGTAGAATTGACTAATTTCAATTAAGGTAAAATCTGGGACCATTTCCATTGAGTTGATGCATTATTTTACGACTTCGTTTTGACTTTATTTTGGTATTTGGTATTGTGTTTCCGTCGTGTGGCGTTTGAACGTCAACGACTAGGATTATTGGTCGTGTTTTGCGTGCGAGGCTATATGTTTTTACCTATGAGCGTACCATGTGCCGTTTTGGTTTTCCGATTGGATTTTAATACGCATTTCGATTGGATTGTATATGTAGGTACCCCCACATGGATGTCAAGACGTGGAAGAAGAAGATGGTGACATCGGCATCATCACGCAAGAAACTGGTGAGTAGATATATATCTACGGGGAGATGTCGGGTGGATGGCGTATAGCACCACCGCAAAATCGTTAGAAATGATGTGATATGTTATAGATATTCATTTATATGTTATGGAGAGATTGAACACTTAGCAAGAAAAGGTTAGGAGATTATGAGTTAGTGTTAGCGAGATTTGACGAGGGTGATTTAGTTAGTTTCATAGTCATGAAACCTATAGTAAGGTTGTTACACATACACATACACGCATGGGATATAGTTTTGGGTGTTTATGTTATATGTTTATAGATAGATGCGGATGCGTGAGTTTATATATATACACATACGTATACACGGATGATTGAGGATAGTATATGGTATTTGGAAATGAGTCGATGAGATTTGGCATGGTGCTACGAGATCGGTGATGTGATTTGGTTCGTATTAGGAGATACGGCATGATGTTATAGCGGATCTTTAGGCGATGTGATTCAGACACATGCACACATATGTTGATGATATTAGTATTGTACTAGACTTAGATCAGTACCCCCTGTTCACGATATGTGATGATAAGGATATCGGATGAGTAATAAGATAAATATGATATTTGATCCATACCCGGATTTGAGATGCCGTACGATTGATTTACCGTATGGGATATAATTATGATGTTAGATCCACACTCTTGACTCGAGGATGCCATATGTGTATATTGTATTGTACGCGATACTATTGAGGCGAGATCACCGACTACTAGATATATATAGATCGACTCAGACTAGGTGGATTTCCTTACCCTTTTGATTGGGCTCGAGTCATACCTGTTTTCAAATGTAGTGAATCGTGAGTACTTTGATGTACCAAACTGTATGACTCGTATATCGGGTAAGTTTATTCTTCAGTGTTGCTGTTACTATATCACTTTCTGTATATTCATGATGTTTCATCGCATTGCATGCTTGTGTATATGTTATCTGTAATTATCATGAAACCCTGCTGTCAGGACACCAGCACCATTACCGATGATGCGTATGCTCCACATACACTTTCTTGCCAGCTCACAGACATCTTCATCGGTAATTGCTATGTCACGTACACTTTAGAAAATACTATTCTTTGACATAACTTGCTAAGTTGATAGTTGCAATATGTTATAACTTTCATATGCTAGTTTAACTATTGCATTCATTGCATGATATCAGTTGCATTCATGTATTCATTGATTATGCAGTATTATGGAGATTTATGTCGGTTTTCACTGTTTATTGACATGGTGATTTGAAGATTTCGGATCCTTCTTGAGATTTTCTGGATTTGGAAACTGCATGTGAAAGTTTTATAAACTGATGAGTTTTTTAAAGAGAAAAATGCGGTTTTCCTTGATATAATGAGTATTGTACACCATGATGTTTTCTCGGTTCTGAGATATTTTCGAGACCCGATTCGAGGAGTTGGATGAACCGTCTCGGGTACATGGTGGGCCCGGTAAGGTACCCCGAGGCAAGAAGCTTGAGTTGTTGACGATGAGCCCGGCAGGGGTAGACTGCCTACCGGTGATTTTACCTGGCGCGGCGGATATCCGAAGGATACCATTCATGGTCGTGTGATTGATGATATGGGCCGATCCGGACTGACGGAGCCCGAGTTATTGAGATATTGAGACTTGAGACACTGAGATATTTTGATTTGATGATACAGGCCAGTCCGGATAGCCGGAGCCTCAGGTATTGAGATACTAAGATTTATGTTTTGTGTCGATACTGGACACTGTTTTATCTGTCGATTTCATTGATGATACGTGATTTATATACGTACAGAAATCTCATTAAATAAAGAATACAGTTGTCTCATTCACAATGTATTCTGTTTCATTTGTAATGCATTCATGCATCATATATCTAATATGTTGCTATCTGAGGTACTGAAACGAGCATGTAGTATTACACTTATACTTAGATGGACCAGGATATTTATTTGAGGATATTACTTGATATGATCTAGGATAGCGTCATGCATGCGATTTCTACTCATAGATGTTTTCTACTCATGAGTTGCAACTCACCCCCGTTGTGCCACAGTTTTCTTACAGGTTTTGCCGTACAGGTTCGTTGCGGTTTTGCTGGCACACTGTTCCTTCCGGGTGATTGCTTTGGTAGGTGGGTTCTTTTGCATTAGGACCACCATTGTATATTTGTTATTTCAGTTGTATCTAGTAAAACTCCATCAACCAGACTTGTATTATTTGATAGACATAGAATACCAGTGTATATTCTTTCGACCTTAGAGTCGCGCGCTGTATTATATGGTTTTCCTCTGGTTTTCTTGATGATATTGGATTTTTATCCTGAGTTTGATCCTCGCCCTTCGACGTTGTATATTATATTGCTTGCATGGTTGTGACTGTCAAATTAACGAAGAGCTAGCTCCCACTTGGGGATGCCTTTATTCATTATATATGCTTTATCAGGTTTGTACCCGTTTGGGGTCAGTTTTTACAAAGGAAACTCTGCCGAAATTTTCAGAAAAGGCTTGAGATTTTAAAAATGCATACTTCGGCTTATGTTGTTAAACTTCTTACTTTAAAATTGGTTTTTTCGTTCACTCTACTGCTTTACTTGGTTTGGATTTCTGGGTTTTAGCTTACTTAGATTACGTACGCCTCGAGACGTTTCGTAATTTATGTGCCGGTCATATTCCGTACTTTTCGGGTCATGACAACACTAGAGAGGGTTCACTTGAAGGAATGAATAAGCTTGCTCAATGTCTTCGAAGCCGAAGATGATCTACGTCGAGGAGACTCAAGCTCATGCTACCACTTCACTAATAGTGAAATTAGTGAAGAAAACACCCTAAACTAAATGGCTAATAGTAGAGAATGATGATGTAGGAAATGGGCTCACATTAGATTTGTTTTTCTCACAATATTTTCTCACCTTGAGAAAAGCTAGCAATCTTTCTCAACGAAGAAGAAGATGAAGATTGAAGAATGAGAGAATGAACTCATATGGTGAGAATAGCAACCTTGGGTGAGTTAGTGTCATACACTAACTCATGTAGAGAATAAACCATGTGTTAACAATAATGGTTGGGTTAATAAATATCTATAAGTAAAACAAAATTAGTAGACTTAGTCAATAGTTCCACAAGCTTCTACAAGCTTCAACCATGTGACTAATTACCATTAATTTTTATTAATTTTAAATAAATAAAACCATTCCATTATTATAAGCATGGTGTAAGTCTTATACACCCATGTCACATGTGGCATCTAGTATGACACAAAAGTTGTACATTAATATATATCACATATATACTAAGTGTACACTAGTGAGAAAAAGAATTCTTAAGTGAGCTAATATTAGTTAATGTAAGTTAATATATCAAATATATAATTATACATTAAATTATTAAATCAACACTTGATTTAATAATCCGGCTATATCACATACAACTAACTAATATCAAATGTAACAATCTATCGAATCAACACTTGATCCGATAACCCTGCTATATCACATATGACCGACCGATGTCACATATAGCGAGAATAGAATGCGGTATCACATACACGCATTAATCTCGGTCCCGCACATATCACATATGTGCTCCTACTTCGTTTCGCATGAACCAGGAAACCTCTGTGTATGTCTCTAAAGACTCATCAATACGCCGGCAGTAGTGATGATCATATCAAAAACCCACAAGCCGAAAGAGTTCTGCTAAACGTAATGGCCACCCGGGTATTGAGCGATCAGAAGATCAACAAGCAAGCCTGCTCATACACCTGTGAATCCAATCAGTAACACTACCGTACAGTCCGGTCTCTTCGTCTGATATGTCGCATATCTCGCCTGGGGGTGGTAAACGTCAGACCTCAATAACTTGATAAGTCATGTCGATGTGAGGCTCATAACGAGTCGAGAAACTACTGATAACACTTACCAGTAAATCTCATAAACAGCCCTAGCCAGGGACTTACTGTTAGTGTATATGCCCTAGAGTCCATTACTGTATCATACTAGTTTGTATATTACTTAATGGAAGCTTGGGATATTCACCTTGTATAAACAATCTTGCTCAATATAGTAGTATGCTACTTGGTTTGTTTCTACTTCAATGTGTACATGTGTTTATTTTGCGATATCACCTATACGCATTAATGGAGCCCTTAGGATCTTTGCTTGATTACCAGCGTTATGATGGCAGTCACACTAGTGGGGGCTGGGTAATCTATAAGCACATCCTTATACAGGTCCCTAGTCGCAGGACTATCGAGACAGGGCATCGATACTCCGGAGTAGACTAGCGTATGCGCTTCTCATCCCAGTGTGGGAGATGGTCTGTCCCGCAGCCATCAGTATATCGTACTGGAGATAGTATACGGGTGCTCGTTAGGTTACGGGTACACTGGACAGGACTCGTCGGGAACTGAAAGGTTGGTATTATACCTATCGTCAGTTATCAGTTCCCAGGTGACATGAGTACAGCTTAGTCCGCTGACTTGACACTGGCACTTCGCCTCGAGTGTGTTCCCACTACACTTTGATCACTACCCTACCACGGCTCAAAGGAGTCGTGCAAACAGGTAGTGGTTGGGTGCAGTCCCGAAGCACTTGGAGGCAGTGCCGGTTAGACAGGATTCGTCTCTCCCGGTATTGGGGGTTGACATCGCGCTGTGTCTAGGAGAGCCATTACACGAGTAGTCCCTGGCCAGGGCAAGCGGGATATACTGGTAGGCTTCCAGTGTTATCTCAGGGTGTTTTGGGCTTCACTCCGACATGACTTGTACCGCTATTGGGGGACTGACGTTTTACCGCCCCCTAGGCCCGACATACGATGTATCAGACGAACAGACCGGACTGTGCGGAGAATGTCACATTCAGACTCAGTAGGAGTTCAGATGGGGTTTCACCTCGTCAGCCTTCTTGTCGGCATCTACCTGGGGACCGTTACGCACAGCTAGTGCCGCTTGCGGTATGTGGTTAAACCCACTGCCAGCGTAGTGTCGAGTCTTTAGAGTCCCACACAGAGGGTATTCGCCTCTGGGAAAAACAGAGTAGAGGTCGCATGGTTTTGCGACAGGGTTCGTTCTCATCCGCGCACTTGTGCACGTTTGGAGTCCGGACGGATTATACTGGCAGGCTCTGGTTTGAGCCAGATACTGGTATATGTTTTGGGGTTGCTTTTATATCTCGGTATTCTTGTTCCTCGGAACGAGAATGCAGGTGTGTATGCACAGTTGCTTGAGGCGGAGGATGAGGTATTTCATTAGGGTTTCGGAACGGGTGCGTATGCACAGTTGACAGTCATCATTTTCCAAACCCTAATGGATTTATAAATTATCTATTAATAATAGTAATTAAATGAGAATTATGTTATGGTTGATTTTGTTGACTTGTTGACCATGGTTGACTTGTTGACCATGGTTGAATGTTGACCACCATCATGCTTTGAAAGATACTCCTTGATTCATGCTTACATTTCATTTAATGAAGCATGATAGTGGTCATTCCAAAACTACCATCAACTATTCTCATTTTGAATTATTATTATTTAGATAATTCTTTTTCTTTTGGCATTATGGTTGCAAGAAAGAAAAAGATAGCTCATTCGATCATAACCTCTCTCTCTCCTCATTTCATCTTCTTCTTCCTCAAGCTCAAGGTGATTCCTTCTTATGTGTTGAGAATCCATCACCTTAAAAAGAAAGCACTCCATAGATACTCTCTACTCTCTCTAGGGTTCAAGGTTTGGCAAGCCGGAGATCCTAGTTCACTCAAAGTTCGAGGAAGAGCCCGAAGGTAGAACCCTCAGGTGGATCCATCTTCGACGGAAGAAGGCTACGAGGCAAGAACTTTCAACCTCTACAAGGTTTGAAGAAGAATGAGTTCAAGTTTAGGTATAACTCTTCATCCGAGTAGCTAACGCTCCTTTGTTTGATTGCTAGTTTAGTTTAGACACGATCCCGACCTTGTTTAGTCCATGTTGCCTCTTGCGATAAAAATTTGTTTTTTATACCGTTTCCGCCTCCCCGTAAGCACCGGGGGTCGCAACGTGGACTTACAGTGGTATCAGAGCCTAACTAAACTTAAACTAGCTTGGTAGCGAAGTGTATGGAAGTTCGAAACCGAAAAATCGCAAAACCGGAAAAACTAAAACCCTAAGTTTCTGTTGAATTTTTTTCTGCTCTAAATGAAAAACTTTATACTTCTAAATTCGGCTCAGGGTTTTGTGTGAACACCCATGAAAAACGATCCACTGATTCATCTAAACCGCCGCGGTTCCGCGGCATGAGGTAGGCATTTGCCGCGGAACCACCGCCGTTTGTTGTCCTCTCTGCATCGTTTTTCGTGCAGTGTGTCTCTGTGTTGGTTTTGGGATTTTTAAGATATATTATATGTGCCCAGATTTTCCAGAACAGAAATTTACTTTTGGGGTCCTATAATTCCGTATTTTTTTCGAACTTCGCTACACTTTGGCTATGTTGGTTATATCTGTGATGTTTGCATGTATTGAACGTCGGCTAATCGCTATAAGTCGATTAGTCGGGGTTATACATGATCTGTGTTTGATATTGGATTGTGTTTATGAATGTGTTGGACTGTCGCGGGTGAATAGCCGGGGTGGATGTGAGATGAGCTTTTGTTTTTCTTTCATTCATTGCAAATGTAAATTGATGTAATATTATTATTTGTTTGGCCGCACAACCGGGTCGGGGTTGTAGCCGTCATTGTATAATTCTTTTTACTGTTTTTGCTCCTAGGATAGACCCATGGAGGGGGTGCACAAACTGCCGAGTACTTGGCGGGTAGTTTGCCGCACCCGTAGGGGTCTTGGGTGGGGTATTTAGCTATTCACCGCGACCGTGTAATCCGCTTTTCGTTGCAGGCTCGAAAGGATTGCGGATTGCTAGTATATCCAATATATTCATCTGTGATCTGTAATGTCTATCATTGCTTTCTATTTAGGCGTTGCTTATGTTTTACAGCCGCGCTAGCCCAGCCCCCGCTCTGTCGTTAGTTAAGTAACCTAACGAGTGATGACGGGACCCCGTGGCGAATGCGAATGGCATAAGCGTATGTCATATTTTGGTTGTTTTCTGCAATGGTAGGATTAAATGATGGGACGCATTAAAAGAACTAATGCAAGAATATCACGCATTAAAAGAACTAATGCAAGATAATAAACCAAGTTAAAGTCGTTGGAACACTTTCGAAAAACCACTCGGTTCTTTTCAAAACTAACTTTTAAATGCGGAGCTTGAGCCACCCCTTCTAAAAGCTATCTCGTTCCATCGATTATATCAAGTTCACTACGTTCACGGTTTTACCAAAACCATTCGTAGCCCTCCGTCGTTTCACATAAATAGTCAATAGTATTCAAGCTGTGTTTGTTGGCCAAAGTCAAGGCATAGTGATTGGTAGCTATTGGATATTCATGTGCAGCATAGATAGATGCGTTGATTTGGAACAGTCGTACTGCCTTGTTGGCCAAAGTCAAGGGTATGTACGGGTGGATTCAAATTAACCTGGAGAACGACGGGAAGAACTTGACATGTGACTTATGATTTGTTGGCCAAAGTCAAGATCATAAGAGCATGGGGCAAAAATCCACATCGGGAGTTTCATAAGTACTGAAACTTGCTAGATTTGCATACCATTTGGAGTGTGATGATTATGGTAGGATTCCTTCATTTTCGTCACGCGATGATATTTGGATCCCGATCCTACTGTGAGTATATGCTACTCCTCGGGAAATCTCTCACTAAACAATCAATGCTATAAACCTAGTAGGTGCCTAGAAAGGTGTTAGCGGGGCTACGCCCCCAGGGAAAAGAGGTTCTTAAATTAAGGAACTTCGCGAAAGCGTTGGAAAACCTCCCTCGAAGTACCGACACTGGCCTGGCTGAACGGTTAAGCAAGTATTGTACGGTGGGATTGATCCCGACTAATTCTTTCTTTGTGGTTTGAGGAGGGATTCGAGAGACAGTGGGAGCAATCCTGTTTAGACAAATTAAAAACCATTCTAAACTTGCAAGAGCATCGTGCTAAGTGTTTCTTCTCTCCCCCTGCAGCGACCAAATCGAAATGACTGGACTTAAGTTACTTCTAGATAAAAACATACTGACAGGGCCAAACTACAAAGATTGGCTCAGGAATGTCAAATTGGCAATCGCTTACGACAAGCTGGGGTATCTTCTTACCACCAAAGCTCCCCCCGTCCCAGGTCCCACCTCCAGCGTCGTGGATAAGGAAATCCGTAAGACTTGGGAGATTGATTGCGCGAAGGCCAGGTGCCTCGTGCTTGCCTCTATGGACAACGAACATCAGAGGAGGCATGAGAATATGGACCTCGAGTCCATATTTCTCCATACAAAAGAACTGTATGGAGAGCAGTCTCGTATCGCAAGATACGAAGTGTCGAAGAAGTTGTTTTCGACAAAGTTGGCCGTCGGATCATCGGTAGCGGACCACGTGCTTAAGATGATTGGCTACACTGAGGAGCTCGCAGAACTTGGGACCACGTTGGATAGTGAACTCTATACAGATTTAATTCTCCAGTCCCTTCCATCCACTTACGCCCAGTTTATACTGAACTTCAACTTGCAAGAAAAAGAAGTTGAACTTTCAGAACTCCTGAACCTGCTGAGGAGCGCAGAGGGCACCCTACAGAAGGGTAGGGAAACACCCGCTTTGTTTGTAGGAGGATCTTCTTCCTCTAGGTCCAAGGCGAAAGCCAAGGGAAAGAGGAAGAAAGCCCCCGCCAAACCAAGAGGAGGTGTTAGTAAAGTGGGTTCGAAGGGAAAGGAAAAGGCAACAAAGATTGCGGGGAAGCTTGTTGGAAAGGAAGAGTGCTTCTATTGTCATAAGAGTGGACACTGGAAGAAAGATTGCAGGGCTTGGAAAGCCAGGACACAGGAACTGAAGCAGGTTGCGGCTTCAGCTTCAGGTGTGTATGTTATTGAAAACTGTCTTTCTATAAACTCTACTTCCTGGGTATTGGATACCGGATCAGGATCTCATATCTGTAATTCTTTGCAGGCGTTGAGAAACCGTAGGTTTTTGAAGGCAGGTGACATGACCCTCAGAGTTGCGAACGGAGCTAGCATGGATGCTAAAGCCGTGGGGGACTATCACCTGGGAATGTCAAATGGGCATGTTTTGGTTT
This sequence comes from Agapanthus africanus, assembly GCA_030015575.1. Classification (NCBI taxonomy): domain Eukaryota; kingdom Viridiplantae; phylum Streptophyta; class Magnoliopsida; order Asparagales; family Amaryllidaceae; genus Agapanthus; species Agapanthus africanus. The sequence continues at coordinate 289,950,854 of CM057349.1, forward strand.
TGCGTAATTGCTTTTTTGTACCCAACGCAACTTGTAATATCATTTCTGTATCTTTGGTTTCTAAAGAAGGTTATGAATTTGCGTTTGTAAGTAATGTTGTAAACATTCACCTTAATCAAGTTCTGATTGGGTCAGGTACACTGAGCAATGGTATATACGTATTAAACCAACCACAGATTTTCAATGTCCAGAATACACACAAAAGAAAGTCTCCAGATATCAATCAGACTTTCTTATGGCATTGTAGACTGGGTCACATCAATGAGAGAAGGTTGACTAAGTTACATACAGAAGGATATTTGGATCCGTTCGAATATCAATCATATGCCACTTGTCAATCCTGTCTCAAAGGAAAGATGACAAAGACTCCGTTCACTGGACACGGAGTAAGAGCGAGTGAGCTCTTGGGACTCGTACACAGTGACGTGTGCGGTCCAATGTCTACACACGCGCGAAGCGGTTATTCTTACTTCATTACTTTTACGGATGATTTTTCAAGATACGGTTATGTCTTCTTAATGAAACATAAGTCCGAAGCTTTTGAAAAATTCCAGGAATATAAGAATGAAGTTGAAAAACAAACCGGCAAAAGTATCAAGCTTCTAAGATCGGATCGAGGTGGAGAATACTTAAGTGCCGAGTTCCTGAATTACTTAAAATAGAATGGGATTCTCTCTCAGCTTACTCCTCCATACACTCCGCAACATAACGGTGTATCGGAGAGACGGAACCGAACCCTATTGGATATGGTACGGTCCATGATGACTAACGCTGAGTTACCGCGATCATTCTGGGGGTATGCACTAGAATCAGCTGCGTACCTATTGAACCGAGTTCCTACTAAAACTGTGCCTACTACACCATATGAGATGTGGTGTGGGAAGAGGCCCCATCTCAGTCATATTAAGACTTGGGGATGTCCAGCTTTTGTTAAAAAGCAGCATGCGGACAAGCTCGAGGCACGCTCAGTACAGTGTAAGTTCGTGGGATATCCAAAGAACTCTAAGGGATATTTCTTCTATTGTGAAGAGGAACAAAAAGTTCTTGTTTCTCGTCATGCCTACTTCTTGGAAACTGAGTTTTTGGAAAACCAGATAAGTGGGAGCACAGTAGAACTGGAAGAAATTCCAGAACCACGAGCTATTACTGAAAGCTTAGTAGAACCAGAGGGTTCAAATGAACAGGACATTCCTACGCCGCTCCGCAGAAGTAGTAGGCAGTCTCATCCGCCCGAGAGATACTACGGTTTTCTCATAGACGGGGATAGAGAGGATTGCGTCATAGATTATGACGAGCCTACTAGCTTCCAACAGGCCGTTCAGAGCGTTGACTCGGTAAAATGGCTGGATGCAATGCGGACCGAAATGGAGTCCATGTACACCAACAAAGTATGGACGTTGGACATTGCTCCAGACGGGGTAAAACCCGTAGGATGCAAGTGGATCTTCAAAAGGAAGATTGGTGTAGATGGACAGGTTGAGACCTATAAAGCTAGACTTGTAGCAAAGGGTTTCCGTCAAAGACCTGGCTTGGACTATGACGAAACCTTTTCTCCAGTGGCTATGCTGAAATCCATTCGGATCCTTCTTGCCATTGCTGCCTTCCACGATTATGAGATTTGGCAGATGGACGTAAAAACCGCTTTTCTAAATGGAAATTTAGAGCTGTGTGTCTATATGGATCAGCCAGAGGGTTTCATTCAGAGTGGGAGCAGCGGAAAGGTGTACAAGTTGCTTAAGTCCATTTATGGACTAAAGCAGGCATCGCGGAGTTGGAACATCTGTTTTGATGAGACGGTCAAGGAATTTGACTTTATCAAAAATCCAGATGAACCATGCATCTATAGTAGATTTGTAGCGAGAACTGTAGTATTCCTTGTTTTATACGTGGATGACATTCTCTTAATAGGAAATGACATTCCTATGCTACAATCTGTCAAAGGTTTCTTGTCACACAGGTTCTCCATGAAAGACCTGGGTGATGCCTCTTACATCCTGGGGATCCGGATCCATCGTGATAGATCCAAGAGGATATTAGGACTTTCACAGTCCAGGTACATCGACACCGTACTGAAAAGATTCAGTATGGAAGATTCCAAGCGCGGTAACCTACCGGCTTGTCACGGGATCACCCTCTCTAAAGAGATGTCTCCCAAGACTGATTTGGAGAGGGATCGCATGTCTATTATACCCTACGCTTCTGCGGTAGGATCTATAATGTATGCGATGTTGTGTACTAGACCGGATGTAGCTTATGCACTGAGTGTAGTAAGCCGGTATCAGTCAAACCATGGGGAGAAACATTGGATAGCAGTAAAGAACATTCTCAAGTACCTGAGAAGGACTAAAGAGATGTTCTTAGTGTATGGCGGAAAAGACCTCCAGATTTAGGCCTTTGCTGACTCCAGCTTCCAGAGTGACAAGGATGATTCCAAGTCCATGTCGGGTTTTGTCTTTACCCTCAATGGAGGGGCGGTGTGTTGGAAGAGTTCCAAACAGGAAACCGTTGCAGACTCGACTATGGAAGCGGAATACATCGCTGCATCTGATGCCGCAAAAGAAGCTGTCTAGATAAGGAAGTTCTTAAAAGAACTTCAGGTGGTTCCGTCCATTGTTGACCCAGTACCTCTGTATTGCGACAACAACGGGGCTATAGCTTTAGCAAAGGAACCCAGGTCCCATCAGAGATCCAGGCACATCTTGAGGCGGTATCACCTGATCAGGGAGATCGTGGATCGAAAGGAGATCGAGGTTCGGAGGGTTGCTTCAGAAGAAAACACTGCAGATCCATTCACCAAGGCCCTACCCCAGACTCAGTTCGAGCGGCTAATCGAGATGATAGGTCTTCGATACGCCAGTACATGGCCTTAGTGCAAGTGGGAGATTGTTAGTGTATATGCCCTAGAGGCCATTACTGTATCATACTAGTTTGTATATTACTTAATGGAAGCTTGGGATATTCACCTTGTATAAACAATCTTGCTCAATATAGTAGTATGCTACTTGGTTTGTTTCTACTTCAATGTGTACATGTGTTTATTTTGCGATATCACCTATACGCATTAGTGGAGCCCTTAGGATCTTTGCTTGATTACCAGCGTTGTGATGGCAGTCACACTAGTGGGGGCTGGGTAATCTATAAGCACATCCTTATACAGGTCCCTAGTCGCAGGACTATCGAGACAGGGCATCGATACTCCGGAGTAGACTAGCGTATGCGCTTCTCATCCCAGTGTGGGAGATGGTCTGTCCCGCAGCCATCAGTATGTCGTACTGGAGATAGTATACGGGTGCTCGTTAGGTTACGGGTACACTGGACAGGACTCGTCGGGAACTGAAAGGTTGGTATTATACCTATCGTCAGTTATCAGTTCCCAGGTGACATGAGTACAGCTTAGTCCGCTGACTTGACACTGGCACTTCGCCTCGAGTGTGTTCCCACTACACTTTGATCACTACCCTACCACGGCTCAAAGGAATCGTGAAAACAGGTAGTGGTTGGGTGCAGTCCCGAAGCACTTGGAGGCAGTGCCGGTTAGACAGGATTCGTCTCTCTCGGTATTGGGGGTTGACATCGCGCTGTGTCTAGGAGAGCCATTACACGAGTAGTCCCTGGCCAGGGCAAGCGAGATATACTGGTAGGCTTCCAGTGTTATCTCAGGGTGTTTTGGGCTTCACTCCGACACGACTTGTACCGCTATTGGGGGACTGACGTTTTACCACCCCCTAGGCCCGACATGCGATGTATCAGACGAACAGACCGGACTGTGCGGAGAATGTCACATTCAGACTCAGTAGGAGTTCAGATGGGGTTTCACCTCGTCAGCCTTCTTGTCGGCATCTACCTGGGGACCGTTACGCACAGCTAGTGCCGCTTGCGGTCTGTGGTTAAACCCACTGCCAGCGTAGTGTCGAGTCTTTAGAGTCCCACACAGAGGGTATTCGCCTCAGGGAAAAACAGAGTAGAGGTCGCATGGTTTTGCGACAGGGTTCGTTCTCATCCGCGCACTTGTGCACGTTTGGAGTCCGGACGGATTGTACTGGCAGGCTCTGGTTTGAGCCAGATACTGGTATATGTTTTGGGGTTGCTTTTATATCTCGGTATTCTTGTTCCTCGGAACGAGAATGCAGGTGTGTATGCACAGTTGCTTGAGGCGGAGGATGAGGTATTTCATTAGGGTTTCGGAACGGGTGCGTATGCACAGTTGACAGTCATCATTTTCCAAACCCTAATGGATTTATAAATTATCTATTAATAATAGTAATTAAATGAGAATTATGTTATGGTTGATTTTTTTGACCTGTTGACCATGGTTGACTTGTTGACCATGGTTGAATGTTGACCACCATCATGCTTTGAAAGATACTCCTTGATTCATGCTTACATTTCATTTAATGAAGCATGATAGTGGTCATTCCAAAACTACCATCAACTATTCTCATTTTGAATTATTATTATTTAGATAATTCTTTTGCTTTTGGCATTATGGTTGCAAGAAAGAAAAAGATAGCTCATTCGATCATAACCTCTCTCTCTCCTCATTTCATCTTCTTCTTCCTCAAGCTCAAGGTGATTCCTTCTCATGTGTTGAGAATCCATCACCTTGAAAAGAAAGCACTCCATAGATACTCTCTACTCTCTCTAGGGTTCAAGGTTTGGCAAGCCGGAGATCCTAGTTCACTCAAAGTTCGAGGAAGAGCCCGAAGGTAGAACCCTCAGGTGGATCCATCTTCGACGGAAGAAGGCTACGAGGCAAGAACCTTCAACCTCTACAAGGTTTGATGAAGAAGGAGTTCAAGTTTAGGTATAACTCTTCATCCGAGTAGCTAACGCTCCTTTGTATGATTGCTAGTTTAGTTTAGACACGATCCCGACCTTGTTTAGTCCATGTTGCCTCTTGCGATAAAAATTTGTTTTTTATACCGTTTCCGCCTCCCCGTAAGCACCGGGGGTCGCAACGTGGACTTACACTTACTGTTATGGCCAATCGAGCACAGCGCAACATCAACCCCCAATACCGACAGAGACGAAATCCCCTCCTATCGCTCACTGCCTCCATATTTCTTGGGACTGTACCCAAAAACCACCGTTTTGCACGTTCTCTTGAATGTGGTAAGGTGGAAATCAAAGAACAGTGGGAATCACACAAGACTCTATAATGATCTCGGGTCGACAGACTAACCTGTACCAGTGTCACCAGAGAACTGCCATCTGACGCGAGATATAATACCAGCTAGGAGTTCTCGGCGAGTCCGTCCTGTGTACCCAGTCTCCACTGAGCACCCGTATATCATCTCTGATGTTAAACACCAATGGATATGGGATCATCCATCTTCCATCTATACACTAGTCTACTCTGGTATATCGATGCCCCGTCTCGATATACCCACGACTTGGGACATTAAAGGTTGTACTCACGGACTACCTTTGTCCCACTAGTATGATCTGCATCATAATCTAGGTAGTCAAGTAAACATCCTAAGGGATTTATCAACATGTAACACAGAGACAATCAATATACATATTAAGATAAAGAGTAACCAGATAGCATACTATCATGTCGAGCAAGAAAGTCCTTTCTATGTATGTCCAAGCATCCACTATAATATACATCATATGTACAATAATGGCCTCTATGGCATACATATAACTAACAATATCTAATACCCAGGAAGCAGAGTTAATTGAAAAACAGTTTTCTGTTACAAATACACCTGAAGTGGAAGCATCACCATGCTTCTTCTTCTTGAGGCCGGCAAGGTATCCAACGCAGTTTCTCTTCCAGTGCCCAGTCTTATGGAAGTAGAAGCATTCCCTTCTTCCTGATACAGCAGCCCCTGTCTTGTCCTTTCCCGGTGCCTTTTTCACTCCACCTCTCGGCTTGATGGGATTCTTCTTCTTCCTTCCCCTGGCCTAAGTTTTCGGGATGGAAGAGGAAGATGGCCCATCAATTAGAGCGGGAGTTTTCGCTACCCTTAGCATGCTCTCTGCACTCCTCAACATATTGACGAGTTAAAGTAGTGACTTCTCCATATTGTGCATGTTGAAGTTTACAATGAACTGAGCAAAGGCAGGGGGCAGGGACTATAGAACAATATCAACATTTTGTTCATTCTCCATGGTCCAACCCAGGTCCTCTAGTTCTTCGATAAGTCTAATCATCTTCAATACATGGTCACCTATAGACAGGCCAGCAGCCATCCGCATCTGAAACAACTTTCGAGATGCCTCGTATCGGAGAGTACAAGATTTCTCCCTATACATGTTCTTTGTATGGAGAAAGATGGATTGTACGTCCATCTTCTCATGCTGCTTCTGATGTTCATTGTCTATAGAAGCAAGCGCGAGGCACTTGGCTATTGCACAGTCTATATCCCATGTCATGCGGATTTCTTTATCCGCAACTGAAGAATTAGGGCCTGGGCTAGGAGGGGCTGGAGTAGTCAGGACGTATTCGACCTTATCATGGGCAATATTTATGTTCCTCATCCAATCATTGTAATTCGGTCCCGTGAGTTTATTTTTGTCTAATAAAAGCTTAAATCCCGTCATAGGTATCTGCCATTAGGAGAGAGAAAAGAAGACATCCAGCGATTGCTCTTGCATGATTAGATTGGTTATTAATCTCATCTAATCGATGTCTTCCACGGATTTTTATCAAATTTTCTTTCAAAACAAAAAAAGAAAATTACCCAGGATTAATTGCAATCTACAAGTTCGCTAACCGGTCGGCCAGGCCAGTGTCGGTACTCCGAGGGAGGTTCCTTATGCTTTCGCACGGACCTAATTAAAATAAACGTCGTTTTCCTAGAGACGTAACCCCGTTGACACCTTTCTAGACACCTATTGGAATAACTAATTGTAAAGTGCAAAACTCTCCCGGGAGTAACTTTTACTCACAGTGGGATCGGGATCCAACTATCAAATAGAAGGTATGCAATCTCATTGCAAATTTCAACTCATGAAATTCCCGATATGGTTTTTACCCCTAGTGTCTTATGACCTTAACTATGGTCAACAAATCATAAGCACTAGTCAAGTTCTACCCGCCATTTCGTGATTGATTTAGAACCACCCGCATAACCCTTAACTATGGTCAACAAGGTCATGCGAATGTCCTAATCGATCACATCATATGCTTTGTAGGATGACATCACTTAGCTACCGTACACCACGCCTTAACTATAGTCAACAAACGTGGTATGAATACTAAGTACTCTGCTTCCTAAAATGGCGGAGGGCAACGGATGGTTTAGATGAAAACCTTTAATGCTTTGAACTTGATATCGTTGTAGAATTTAGTGAAAGGAGTAGTTTAAGCTCTAGTTTTAAGAGTCGAATGGTTTTGTAGTATCTTTCTAATTTTGCTAAATAGGTCACACCCGGTGAAGGGATCTTCGCTCTTTCCTCATAGAATGAGGTGCTGGATATTCATGAATACCACGATGCAAAGAAAAAAGTTAGATGAACTATAAAAACAATCGAGTGCTCTGTAACATTTGCTAGTTTCACTGAAGGGGTCACTCCCGGTGAAGGGATTGTAAATGCACGACGGCGCCCCGGCCGTCAAAACGAGGCCAAATTGCGGAAACTAAAACTTTTCTATAAACTAGAACCGGCACCACCGCGCACAAAAATTCCGGATCGGGCCATTAATCTAATCCTAGCTAACTAGAGAAGGGGTAGAGAGATATACCGAGCGATCCGTGTCCTTCGGTCTTCTCGTCGTCATCCCGATCTCCCCGCGGAATCTCCGGTCTTCGCCACCTCGTCGGAACGGGCACCACATCGCCAGGTTCTTTTACGGGCTCCCACCTCTGGACCGAGGCAACTCGGGCACGAAGTTGGCGAGTCGACGTGCCCAAGGATGCTGTAGGTTAACTGTAGAATACTTCGTCTCATTTGGGGTTTAAGAAGTTGCCTTTATGGTGGAGGAAATGAACTGTGAACCTTTTGCAATGAACTAGGGAATTTTTGTAGCAAGAATAGAACAAAATTCCCACACCCAAATTTTTGGACAGCCCATGAAGAGAATGGCCGGCCAAAACTCATGAGGGAGAGATAATCTCAAGGGGGTAAGCACAAGAGAGAGGAAGGTGTGTGTGTGTCATGCAAGAAAGAATGATGAGTGATGATGAGAATAAAATCATCACAAACAAAGTCTAACACTCCATCAACAACCATCATAACCCACAAAAGTCAAGCAATGAAGAAGTCAAGAAGTCATGGTCAATCAAGAGCTATCATGAAGCAACAATATGCAAAGACAACCCTCCAAAATGCTTATTTGCATATTTGCAAATAAGCCCTCCTCCACCAATCTTCAGCCAATGAAAGATAAAAAGAAAAATGGCCGAAACGGAAAGCAAACTGGCAACTACAAAAAACTGATCCCGTAATAAATTACAGGAAAACCCCGCTACTGTATATACATACCCGCATTTGTATTCCGACTGAATACAAATGCAATGAGACAAAATCTACACCGTACAATACTAGGATCCGGCTTAAACCAAAGCCCGCTAGTATTTTCCGTCCGATCATGATCCGTGCAATACCGCACGTATCTGATCGAACCCTGCCATATCTCCATACGGCCTCTACAGCGTTTCGCCCGAAACTTGAGTAACTGGTCTGTGGGGGACTCTAAAGACTCGTCAATACTATGGCTGTGGATTTAACTACTAGCACGTCAGAGGTATTAGCCATACATGACGGGCTACCAGCTATTGACCAAAAGGGACGTCGTTGAGCGAACTCATCCTGACACCCTACTGAGCCTGTCAGTGACAATATCCGTACAGTCCGGTCCGTTCGTCTATGAGCATCGCATGGCGGGCCTAGGGGTTGGTAAAAGTCAGACCCCCAAAAGCGGTACAAGTCGTGTCGGAGTGTAGCCCAGAACACCCTGAGATACTACTGGAATACCTACCAGTAAATCTCCTGCCTTGGCCAAGGACTCCGTGTAAGGGCTCTCCTAGACAGAGCGCGACCTCACCCTCAATACCGGGAGAGACGAACACCTGAAGATCCGCTCACTGCCTCCATGTGGCTCGGGACTGTACCCAACTAAAACCTGTTTGCACGTCTCCTTTGTGCGTGGTAGGGTAGTAATCAAAGTACAGTGGGAACTCACACGAGACAAATAACGATCTCAGGTCGATCAACTAACCTGTACACATGTCACCAGGGAACTGCTATCAGACGTCAGGTATAAGACCAACTAGCATGTTCCCGACGAGTCCTGTCCGGTGTACTCATAACCCAATGAGCACCTGTATACATCTTAGCTGAACCAACTGACACCAGCGGCTTGTGAGATCGGCCACTGCCCCTCGTCGGGGTCTCAAATGTATACACTAGTCTACTCTGGAGAATCGATTCCCTGTCTCGAAACTCCCACGACTAGGGACCATTTAAAGATGTGCTTATAGACCACAGCTCCCACGTATATGATCGCCCTCATACTGCTGGCAGTCAAGCAAGAATCCTAGGGGCTCTATCAACGTGTAATAGCGACCTGTAAGGTCACCTAAAGCAGTACACGATGATAAAGATAAAGCAGATAGCATACTATTATCTTGAGTAAGACTGTCCTACTGGGATAGGTTCTCCCTCAATCATTGCAATCACGTGTCTGTGATCCAATAATTGACTCTGAGGGCACTATCTCCAACAATCTCCCACTTGCACTCAAGGCTAATTATTGTGATGTCGCATACTCACAGCCCGTATGATACCGAACACCCAACTCCTCTACTAGTCAGTCTCACAAAACCCGTTTGCGAAACTATTGCGTTCGAAGAATAGCCTCAGTGAGTGGATCCGCTTTGATGTTTCTTTCTATGTCTCTCTATATCTCAAGTTCAGGAGAAAGCCATCTCCCGAAATGAGCAATACCTGTCTTAGAGTGTGTCTGGATGTCTGATGGGACCTAGCTCATAAATGAACTCCAAATCCAAACTTCTTAGACTGTATCGTCAACTGAACTTAATTAGTATCCTGCGCCATGCCTCTCTCAGTATCTGCTTGGATCACCTGTCCAAAATACTGCCCCTCGTCAGAAGGAAACTATAACTCTGACGGCCACCCTGTCGTCCAGGTCACCATGGAAGCCTGGAATGATAACTGTCTCCTGAATGAGGTTGTCGTTATCATATCCCTAGAACATCCACTTATGTTTTAAAACTTCTTCCTAATGTTTCTCCAGGATTGGATCAATATCAAATTATTGCATCTGCTGCAAAAACAACATTTGGTGTGGTACTTGACATCTCATGAATGACTCAATTGGCTAAGCAAATGATCTGCCAATCATGCACATCCCTCTCCCCTTTAGTCTATAAGACACCTTTAGAGAGGGTGACTCCTTCACCTGCAGGTACGTTACCGTGCCAGGAGTCGTCCATTCTAAAACACCTTTAGAATGCTGTCTAAGTACCCTGATTGGGACACTTTCCAAATCAATATCTAAAACTATAGATCTAGTAACCAGAATATCTGATATTATATCTATATCCTTATGTGGAGAAACCACTGTGTGACAACCAAAGTATAACCGATTGTAGTATAGGAATATCACTTCCTACTCTGTGTATGTCATCCAAATACCAGGACATCACACCCTACTACCTTCTTAACTGATCCATCCCCTAATCTGATGAAGTCAAACCTATAACTGTCACATCAGAAATAGATGATCTATCTCCGCTACATCTGATTTAGTCTATAAATAGACACAAGCTACTTGTCCACCAATGCTTCCGCTGCTCCCACTGACTATGACAACCCTCTGGCAGAGTCATATACACGTGCACTTCTAAAGCTAGTTTAGAACGACACTATAGTCATCCTCCTGCCGGGTCTCACAATATGGAACAACAGAAATAGCAAGTCTGGGTAAACAAGAACCTCCCTGTCACCGTCCTTAAGGCTACCGGAGTACCTCTCGGGTGCCTGAGGTTACCCACCATATCTGCGGAGTGGCCAATGGAATGTCAAACCAGATTGAATCTTTAGGTTCTTATCAAATCTTCAGTAATCGTTTGCGGTTCTGGAATCACTTCAGTCCTACCATACTCCCACTACTGTTTTTCTGAAAAAATCCATTTTTTTAAAAATTGCGGCGAGTCAAGAACAATATCACTATTGATCTTCCAGATGGTAGAAAGTCAACCCTCGTCATAGCCTGGGTCAACCAACAAACAGCCATTACAGAAACGTGCCTTGAGTCATCCAGAGTCTGGTTTTAAGCATAAGCTGGACAACTCCCCCTATCTTAACAATGTCAAGATATGAACTGATCTATATCCAATATAGAAACAGAGGCACTGATTTAATTGAACCAGATTCAAATCATGCAGCTGTCTCCAGTGCATGTCAACTAAATGGAGAGAGGCCGATCAGCATTACTCAACTTAGGAATGCTTCCAATTATGAGTAACCCGAAAGAGAACCAAGTTCTCTTAATCATTACTATCAACTGAATACCATACACAAGTATCTACATCTTCGATCACCTTGAAGAATCCCGATACTTGCAATATCTGGTTCTCTACTTTACTCTTATACCTATAACTTCTCAAAACTTGGACCCTGTGTTTCTACGAAACACTTGTCTAAGAACTAGAGAAGTCATAAGTAAACCGAATATAGTACGAGAACCAACCCCTTTGTCCTAATGGACACTGGACAACATACAATACTCTGTACAAGTCCCTTGAGTCTAATAACTCATTTACTGTATGTCATAGGTTGAAAACTGTACTATGGTTATGAAGAATTACACCGCTGTTTAATGCTCCTTACCTAACCATCCACTGATATAGGTAAATGTCACCGACATAATTTCAAAAAGGTATATCTCACTCTATAAAAATAGACGTACAGATATATCAATTTGAAATTGGTGCATTACAACGGATATTCAAAACCAAATATTTACCGTTCGGCAAACAGCCCAGGCGATTTCCTCAAATATCACCAATTACAACGAATTCCGATATAATGAGGACGATCACCTAATTCCCAATAACTTACTCCCATTCATCATCTGTAAAACCATACAGATGTGAGAATCATACCTGGTAAATACATACCCTGGAGAAAGGGCTAATTGGGAAATCAATTTTCTTTTAACAGTACACAGTGAAACTGAAATATGTAAATGTTTCGTGGGCTATCCTGGTATTCCTATTAATGCCTCTTCCATTATCCAGATTCACAACTGTAACCGTATATTTCTTTGCCATCTCTCCAAATCCCTTCATATGTCTTTAGTCATTACCTTCTGTACACCCTTTTAGGCCAAATGGTTTTCTTCCTTCCCTACAGTTCGGCACCAGCCTATGGTTTGGAAGAAGACTATCCAATAAGTATAATGGGTGTACTATCCTAATCCTAGGAGCACTCACAATGCGAGAGAAGGTGAAGATAAAAGACAACCGAATAAACCTTATTCCTATTTCTCCTGAACCAGAATCCATCCCCGAACTGGAACAAGTTCTGTTCAAGTTCGTATATAACCATACGATGGAATATCCAATAAACTGTGGATCTTCGTAGTGATACGGAGTGTTCTGGAGAAATTCAAAGGTGATGTGGGAGTGGTAATGAAATACTTGGTTTGGTCGTGAATAGCAGTCGCAATTTACTTTGCCCTCCTTCTAATCCCTTTATTTGTCTTAACTTAATACCTTCTGTACACCATCATTAGGCTAATTGGTTTTCTTCATTCCCTACTGGTCGGCACCTGCCTATGGTTTGGAAGAAGACTATCCAATTTGCGTAATAGGGGTACCATCCCCTAATCTAAGGGGTACCCGCAACCTGAGAGAAGGTAAAAGGAAAAGACAACTGAATAGTCCTATTCGTTTTCTCCAGAACCAGAAACCATCCTCGAATAAATTCCTTCGAGTTCGTATATAACCATACGATGGTTTTTTCCAATGGAAGTGGACGTTCATAGTAATACGGGGTGTTCTGGAGAAAAGGGTAAAAGTAGGAGTGGCAATAAGGTATGCAACTCTGACAATCCAAAAGCCAGTCTTATAAGAAGGTTCGGTCAACTTGGTCACTGAGTCATAGTCTAGGGTAGGGTCAATGGTCGCTGCCAAAAGAGAGAGAGAAAAGAAACACTCAGCGTGCACTTTAACCTAGATCAGAATGGTTATCACTTTATCTAATCAGGAAACCTCCCACTGTAACGTTAAATTCTTCTCCAAACCTGAAAGAAGAATTAATCGGGATCACCCGAGGAGTAAACCAACTCATCAGTGGGAATCGGGATCCAACTATCATCGCATGATAACGTGACGGAATCCGCTCACGTTATCACACTCCAGAAGGTATGCGCAAATCTGGCAAGTTTCAGTTTCTTTAGAAACTCCCGATGAGATTTTTACCCCATGCTCTTATGACCTTGACTTTGGCCAACGAATCATATGTCACATGTCAAGTTCTACCCGTCATTCTCCAGGTTGATTTGAACCCACCCGTACATACCCTTGACTTTGGCCCACAAGGTAGTACGACTGTCCCAAACCAACGCATCTATCTATGCTGCATATGAATACCCAACAGCTACCAAACACTGTTCCTTGACTTTGGCCAACAAACACAGCTTGAATACTATTGACTACCCATATGAAACGACGGACGGCTACGAATGGTTTCTGGCGGAAAACCTTTAACGTAATGAACATGATATCGTTGAAGGAACCGGATAGCTTTATAAAAATATGGTAACGAAAACCTTTGCTAAAGAGGTCACTCCCGGTGAAGGGATCTCGGCTCTTTCCCCGTAGAATGAGGTGCAGGATATTCCAACTGAATACCATGATGCAAAGCAAAAGTAATTAGCTATAGTGAAGTTATTGCCCTGACGCAAACTTTTGTCCAAGGGGTCACTCCCGGTGAAGGGATCTCGGCCCTTGCCTCGTCGACTGAGGTGCTGGATATTCATAACTGAATACCACTGCGCAAAACAAAAGAGAACGCCCTTGCAATAACAGCTTTTTGAAAAATTGTTCCAACAACATCAGAATAGGTTTGTTTAGCTTCCATTGATCTGAATCAATGCAGTCCCATCAATTGATCATACCAATAAAGAACGAAAATAATGACGTATGTATATGCCATCCGCATTCGCCGCTTGGTCCCGTCATTACCTGTTAAGTTAGTTAACTAATGACAGAGCGGGGACTGGACTAGCGCGGATGTAAAACATATACAACATATACTAGTATATATATCAATATACTATTTGCTCAAGACGTGATAAAATGCAACATCACAGAAATGTAATAAGCATCACAGAACAATACAGATATCTGGGAACCCCGGGTTTCACAGAGCCGCTACTGAAACCCGACGTTCCCCTGGTCGTGTGGATAGCCTGTGCAATGAAAATCCTAGACCCCTACGGGTGCGGCAAGTTACCCACAAAAACCTGAAGCGAGGCAGCCCCCTTCACCAACGTGAATGGACCACCCAGCACATCACGGAATCCGGTAACTTGGGCACCCCTCCTGGGTCAACCTGTACCCCCTATGAGTGCGGCGAATAGCCCACCAATTCTAGAGTGAAGCCCCCTCCGTCTCAATGCCATGAGATGCGGGCCCGTTGCCCTCTAGAACCCGGCTATCCGTGCACCCCTCCGCGGGGTAATCCTAGTACAGAAAGTAAAATATACATACAACGGGTACATCGACCTCGACCCGGTCGTGCCCCAAAAGAATAATACAAACAGGCAGTGACGGCAGTCCACTTGTCGGACGCTCGCCCCGTAATATCAAATGTACATAATACAACCAAACTGTACTACCATTGCATCCAGGCTATCCCCCACGACCAATCCGCAACATCACAGCACAATACTGAACATCAACGTGAATGTCACGTTCGCAAATCCGTCTAACCGGGATATAGCAGTTAGACATGATTTACCGATCAAGTGACATTCACGGTCGCAGATCTAATGTAAATACTGTGAACTAACATGTTTAAAATTTTCGATCGATCAAATTTACTTAAGTGGGCCCCAAGCACTACTGTAGCACATAAAGAAATTCTGGGCCCAAAAAGAATATACCAAAACCCCTATTTTCAACACAGAGACTCTCTGAAAAAATTTGATACACTGAACATTAAAGATGGCGGCGGAACCGCGGCCAAAACATGGGTTTGGCCGCGGTTCCGTGGTGGGGTAATGGGTTCATGCGACCAAATTTTACCAGAGTGCTTATACTTCCCTGCTCATGTTTCTGAAACAACCTGAAAAATTTTTCGAGCCAAAAATTTTTCGACAGAGAACTGATACTTTGAAAACGCGGGTTTTGGAATTTTGTTCGATCGAAAATGTAAACACACTAGACAAAGCTTGACTAGGTTAATGGCATGGCTCTGTATACCAGTATAAGTGCACGGCGGCGCCCCGGCGGTCAAAACGAGGCCAAATTGCGGAAACTAAAACTTTTCTATAAACTAGAACCGGCACCACCGCACACAAAAATCCTGGATCGGGCCATTAATCTAATCCTAACTAACTAGAGAAGGGGTAGAGAGATATACCGAGCGATCCGTGTCCTTCGATCTTCTCGTCGTCGTCCCGATCTCCCCGAGGAATCTCCGGTCTTCGCCTCCTCGTCCGAATGGGCACCACATCGCCGGGTTCTTTTATGGGCTCCCACCTCTGGACCGAGGCAACTCGGGCACGAAGTTGGCGAGTCGACGTGCCCAAGGATGCTGTAGGTTAACTGTAGAATACTTCGTCTCATTTGGGGTTTAGGAAGTTGCCTTTATGGTGGAGGAAATGAACTATGAACCTTTTACAATGAACTAGGGAATTTTTGTAGCAAGAATAGAACGAAATTCCCACACCCAAATTTTTGGACAGCCCATAAAGAGAATGGCCGGCCAAAACTCATGAGGGAGAGATAATCTCAAGGGGGGTAAGCACAAGAGAGAGGAGGGTGTGTGTGTGTCATGCAAGAAAGAATGATGAGTGATGATGAGAATAAAATCATCACAAACAAAGTCTAACACTCCATCAACAACCATTATAACCCACAAAAATCAAGCAATGATGAAGTCAAAAAGTCAAGGTCAATCAAGAGTTATCATGAGGCAACAATATGCAAAGACAACCCTCCAAAATGCTTATTTGCATATTTGCAAATAAGCCCTCCTCCACCAATCTTCAGCCAATGAAAGATACAAAGAAAAATGGCCGAAACGGAAAGCAAACTGGCAACTCCAAAAAACTGATCCCGTAATAAATTACAGGAAAACCCCGCTACTGTATATACATACCGGCATTTGAATTCCGACCGAATACAAATGCAATGAGACAAAATCTACACTGTACAATACTAGGATCCGGCTTAAACCAAAGCCCGCTAGTATTTTCCGTCCGATCATGATCCGTGCAATACCGTACGTATCTGATCGAACCCTGCCATATCTCCATACGGTCTCTACAGCGTTTCGCCCGAAACTTGAGTAACTGGTCTGTGGGGGACTCTAAAGACTCGTCAATACTATGGCTGTGGATTTAACCACTAGAACGTCAGAGGTATTAGCCATACGTGACGGGCTACCAGCTATTGACCAAAAGGGACGTCGATAAGCGAACTCATCCTGACACCCTGCTGAGCCTGTCAGTGACAATATCCGTACAGTCCGGTTCGTTCGTCTATGAGCATCGCATGGCGGGCCTAGCAGGTTGGTAAAAGTAAGACCCCCAAAAGCGGTACAAGTCGTGTCGGAGTGTAGCCCAGAACACCCTGAGATACTACTGGAGTACCTACCAGTAAATCTCCTGCCTTGGCCAAGGACTTCAAGTAAGGGCTCTCCTAGAGACACCGCGACCTCACCCCCAATACCGGGATAGACGAACCCCTGAAGATCCGCTCACTGCCTCCATATGGCTCGGGACTGTACCCAACTAAAACCTGTTTGCACGTCTCCTTTGAGCGTGGTAGGGTAGAAATCAAAGTACAGTGGGAATTCACACGAGACAAATGACGATCTCAGGTCGATGAACTAACCTGTACACATGTCACCAGGGAACTGCTATCAGACGTCATGTATAAGACCAACTAGCATGTTCCCGGCGAGTCCTGTCCGGTGTAATCATAATCCAATGAGCACCTGTATACATCTTAGGTGAACCAACTGACACCAGTGGCTTGTGAGACCGGCCACCGCCCCTCGTCGTGGTCTCGACTGTATACACTAGTCTAGTCTGGAGAATCGATGCCCTCTCTCAAAACTCTCACGACTAGGGACCGTTTAACGATGTGTTTACAGACCCCAGCTCCCACGTATATGATCGCCCTCATACTGCTGGCAGTCAAGCAAGAATCCTAGGGGCTCTATCAATGTGTAATAGCGACCTGTAAGGTCACCTAAAGCAGTACACGATGATAAAGATAAACCAGATAGCATACTATCATCTTGAGTAAGACTGTCCTTCCGGGATAGGTCCTCCCTCAATCATTGCAATCACGTGCCTGTGATCCAATAATTGACTCCGAGGGCATTATCTCCAACAGGGATCTCGGCCCTTTCTTCATCGAATGAAGTGTTGGATATTCATCAAGGAATACTACTATGCAAAGCAAAAACTAGAGTTACCCATTTTAAAAAGTTTGATTCTACAACATCTTTAGGTTTCTTTTTCTTAACATTAATCGTATTAATGGTGTCCCATCATTTACATTTCCTAAATATCACAGAAAAGAAACGAAAATAGGACGTATGCTTATGCCATCCGTATTCCCCACGGGGCCTCGTCATGCATCGTTAAGTTACTTTACTAACGGCAGATCAGGGGCTGGACTAGCGCGGGTGCAAAACATAATCAATGTTTATTATATATCTAATATATAAATAGCTTATGTCGCACACATTTATAAACAATCCAGATCATAGATGAATACATTTGATATACCAGGAATTCCGTACTTCATTTAAGCCCTTAATGAAAAACGGGTTCCACGGTCATGATGAATAGCCAAACCCTACCCTAGACCCCTACGGGAGTGGCAAACTACCCACCAAATTCCCGAAGTGAAGCAACCTCCATCAACAAAGTGAGTAGGCCAGTCGGCACTTTAAGAACCCGATAGTTTGTGCACCCCACCTTGGGTCTATTCTAGGAGCAAAAATAGTAAAAAGAAAATATACAACGGTGGCTACAACCTCAACCCGGATGTGCCCCGCAAAATAATTTTACATCTCTTTTTACAAGTTAGATGAATGAAAGAAAAAAGCTCTTCTCACATCCTTGGCTATTCGTCCACGACGATCCAACATATTCATATACACACACCATCACATGATATCAATACAGATGTGTGCAACCCCGACTAATCGACGTATAGAAATTAGTCGACGTTTCCAAACACACATACACATCATAAAGCTTATAAAGTAACCGAAACATTAGAATTCCGCACGAGATTAGCAAACTAAATCAATTTTCCATCACTTGAAAAAAAAAACAGTGAGCTAGTTTTCAAAAACCGATCGTTTTGAGCCAATCCGGGAGTCGAAAGAAATTCGAAACCCGCCCGAATATTCACGGAGGCAAAGAACATAAAATTAATTGTCGAATGGGGGGCCTTGGAGGGGTACCCACCCCCGGGGGCCACCTCAAGGTGGCCCCAAGGGGTTGGCAAACCCGAGATCACCTTATTGGGGTGCTCTCGGGTCACCCACCCCCAAGGCCACCTCGAGGTGGTCTTAGGGTGTGGTTCTGGCATCTGTCCCCCTTTTGAGGTATCCCCGGGGTGCGCGCACTCCACCCCACGGCTTCTCGGTTCAAACCATTAGCCCGCGGGGTGTGCAAACAACTCAAAACTTCGATTTTCGAAACTGTTTTTTTGTCAGTTTTTGCACGAGAAAAAACGATAGATTTCTAACGTCGCTACAAGCTATTTATGGTTTAAGAGAAGCTTTGATACCATGTTAGTGGATGTGGCACACTCTCACAACACTTGTGAAGAGGCGGAAGTGGTAAACAAAAATTTTCTTGCATGCAACACCCACATAACCCTAGATCTTGTGCTTAAACCTTAACTAGAAAACCTATCTAGAGATCTTATTTACTATGATAGTGTTATACCTAAGAAACTGGTCCTTCGGGTCTTTGTTTGGATGTGACTCCTAGGCTCCTTGTGGTCACAAAGAACTCGGTCCCCGGCCACCTCAAGATCCAAGATGATCCACCAGAGAGCTATCAACAAGCTACAAACTCTTCACAAGAGTTTAACTAAGAGATCAAGTGTGCTAGAAGTGATCACTTAGATGATGTACAGATCAAGTATTGGATTATTATGTCTCTTGACCTATGATTCACAACTCATGTGAGTGGTTTAGGTCAAGAGGTAGAGAGGGGAGATAATGAGGAGAGAGAAGGTGAATGTGATGAATGAAAAATCAAGCATGGAGAAAAAATGATATGGCTAAAGGAAAATAATTGAAGCATGTATTATTTTTCTCCAAAATAATGCACCATGCTTCAATAGTAACTCCAAATGAATATAAAATGAATTTAGCCATGCCATCACCCATGCTTAGACTTTATCCAAATTCCACCTCTTTGTTTTATTTTCACAAAATAAAAACCCATTTATTAGGTGTCTCCTTCTAGAATGTATTCTTGTAACAATTACAAGAATGCCCCTCCACCGTATACCGTATAAGTATACCCGTATCCAAATTCCGAAAATACGAATACAAATAATCTAATAATATAATACCGGCATCCGTCTTAAACCAAAGCCACCAGTATTATCCTTCCGACCATTATTCCTGAAACCATTACACGAACATGATCGAAACCCTGCCGTAACAACTTACGGCCTCTACATCTTTTTCCTGAACCAAGGAACCCTCTGTGTGGGACTCTAAAAACTCGACCGTACGTTGGAAGTGGGCTTAACCATAAGCACGTCAGCGGCACTAGCTGTGCGTAACGGCTACCCAGGTATATGACGAAAATGTGGTCGACGAGCGAGCTTATCACAACCCTAATGAGCCTGTAAGCAACACTTACCGTACAGTCCGGTCTCCTCATATGATACTGTAAGTCCACGTTGCAACCCCCGGTTCTTACGGGGAGGCGGAAACGGTATAAAAATCAAATTTTTAGCGCAAGGGGCAACATGGACTAAGCAAAGTCGGGATCTTTAACTAAACTAAAACTAGCATACTATGCTAAAGAGAGTTAGCTACTCGGATGAAGATGGTTATACCTAAACTTGAACTCCTTCTTCTTCAAACTTTGTAGGGGTTGATGGTTCTCTTTTTGTCGCCTTCTTCCGTCGAAGATGGATCCACCTCGAGAGTTCAACCTTTGGGCTCTTCCTCGTGCTTTGAGTGAACTAGGGTTTCCGGCTTGCTAAACCTTGAACCTAGAATGAGTAGAGAGTGTCTAAGGGGTGCTTTTCTTTTTAAAGAGAAGGATTCTCAACACATGAGAAGGTTTCTCTTTAGCTAGAGGAAGAAGAAGATGAAGTGAAGAGAGAGAATGAATATGATAGAATGAGCTATCCTTTTTCTTTCTTGCAACCATAATGCAAAAGAAAAAGAATTATCAATAATAATAATAATGAAAATGAAAAGGTTGATGGAAAGTTTTAGAATGACCATTATCATTTCAAACATTAAATGAATTTGCTAGAATCAAAGAGCATCTTTCTTTTGTAATGATGATGGTCGAAACTTCAACCATGGTCAACAAGTCAACCATGGTCAACAAGTCAACAAAAACCAACCATGACACAATTTCATTTTATTATATATTATTAATTGATATAATACAAATCCATTAGGGTTTGGAAAAAGACGACTGTCAACTGTGCATACGCACCCGTTCCGAAACCCTAATGAAAATCATCTTCCTCTTCCTCAAATAACCGTGCATACACACCTGCATCCTTGTTCCGAGGAACATGAATACTGAGATAAAAGCAACCCCAAAAACATATACCAGTATCTGACTCAATCCAGAGCCAGCCAGTAATATCCGTCCGGACTCTAAACGTGCACAAGTGCGCGGATGAAAACGAACCCTGTCGCAAAACCATGCGACCTCTACTCTGTTTTGCCCAGAGGCGAATACCCTCTGTGTGGGACTCTAAAGACTCGACACTACGCTGGCAGTGGGTTTAACCACAGACCGCAAGCGGCACTAGCTGTGCGTAACGGTCCCCAGGTAGATGTCGACAAGAAGGCTGACGAGGTGAAACCCCATCTGAACTCCTACTGAGTCTGAATGTGACAGTCTCCGTACAGTCCGGTCTGTTCGTCTGATACATCGCATGTCGGGCCTAGGGGGCGGTAAAACGTCAGTCCCCCAATAGCGGTACAAGTCGTGTCGGAGTGAAGCCCAAAACACCCTGAGATAACACTGGAAACCTACCAGTATATCTCGCTTGCCCTGGCCAGGGACTACTCGTGTAATGGCTCTCCTAGACACAGCGCGATGTCAACCCCCAATACCGGGAGAGACGAATCCTGTCTAACCGTCACTGCCTCCAAGTGCTTCGGGACTGCACCCAACCACCACCTGTTTGCACGACTCCTTTGAGCCGTGGTAGGGTAGTGATCAAAGTGCAGTGGAAACACACTCGAGGCGAAGTGCCAGTGTCAAGTCAGCGGACTAAGCTGTACTCATGTCACCTGGGAACTGATAACTGACGATAGGTATAGTACCAACCTGTCAGTTCCCGACGAGTCCTGTCCAGTGTACTCGTAACCTAACGAGCACCCGTATACTATCTCCAGTACGACGTACTGATGGCTGTGGGACAGACCATCTCCCACACTGGGATGAGAAGCGCATACGCTAGTCTACTCCGGAGTATCGATGCCCTGTCTCGATAGTCCTGCGACTAGGGACCTGTATAAGGATGTGCTTATAGATTACCCAGCCCCCACTATTGTGACTGCCATCACAACGCTGGTAATCAAGCAAAGATCCTAAGGGCTCCACTAATGCGTATAAGTGATATACTGAAATAAACACAAGTACACATTGAAATAGAAACAAACCAAGTAGCATACTACTATATTGAGCAAGATTGTTTATACAAGGTGAATATCCCAAGCTTCCATCAAGTAATATACAAACCAGTATGATACAGTAATGGCCTCTAGGGCATATACACTAACAATCTCCCACTTGCACTAAGGCCATGTACTGGCGTATCGAAGACCTATCATCTCGATCAGCCGCTCGAACTGAGTCTGGGGTAAGGCCTTGGTGAATGGATCTGCAGTGTTCTCTTCTGAAGCAACCCTCCGAACCTCGATCTCCTTGCGATCCACGATCTCCCTGATCAGGTGATACCGCCTCAAGATGTGCCTGGATCTCTGATGGGACCTGGGTTCCTTCGCTAAAGCTATAGCCCCGTTGTTGTCGCAATACAGAGGTATTGGGTCAACAATGGACGGAACCACCTGAAGTTCTTTCAAGAACTTCCTCATCCAGACAGCTTCTTTTGCGGCATCAGATGCAGCAATGTATTCCGCTTCCATAGTCGAGTCTGCAACGGTTTCCTGTTTGGAGCTCTTCCAACACACCGCCCCTCCATTGAGGGTAAAGACAAAACCCGACATGGACTTGGAATCATCCTTGTCACTCTGGAAGCTGGAGTCAGCAAAGGCCTCGATCTGGAGGTCTTTTCCGCCATACACCAAGAACATCTCCTTAGTCCTTCTCAGGTACTTGAGAATGTTCTTTACCGCTATCCAGTGTTTCTCCCCAGGGTTTGACTGATACCGGCTTACCACACTCAGTGCATAAGCTACATCCGGTCTGGTACATAACATCGCATACATTATAGAGCCTACCGAAGAAGCGTAGGGTATAATAGACATGCGATCCCTCTCCAAATCAGTCTTGGGAGACATCTCTTTAGAGAGGGTGATCCCGTGACAAGCCGGTAGGTTACCGCGCTTGGAATCTTCCATACTGAATCTCTTCACTATGGTGTCGATGTACCTGGACTGAGAAAGTCCTAATATCCTTTTGGATCTATCACGATGGATCCGGATCCCCAGGATGTAGGAGGCATCACCCAGGTCTTTCATGGAGAACCTGTGTGACAAGAACCCCTTGACAGATTGTAGCATAGGAATGTCATTTCCTATTAAGAGAATGTCATCCACGTATAAAACAAGGAATACTACAGTTCTCGTTACAAATCTACTACAGATGCATGGTTCATCTGGATTTTTGATAAAGTCAAATTCCTTGACCGTCTCATCAAAACAGATGTTCCAACTCCGCGATGCCTGCTTTAGTCCATAGATGGACTTAAGCAACTTGCACACCTTTCCGCTGCTCCCACTCTGAATGAAACACTCTGGCTGATCCATATAGACACACTCCTCTAAATTTCCATTTAGAAAAGCGGTCTTTACGTCCATCTGCCAAATCTCATAATCGTGGAAGGCAGCAATGGCAAGAAGGATCCGAATGGATTTCAGCATAGCCACTGGAGAAAAGGTTTCGTCATAGTCCAAGCCAGGTCTTTGACGGAAACCCTTTGCTACAAGTCTAGCTTTATAGGTCTCAACCTGCCCATCTACACCAATCTTCCTTTTGAAGATCCACTTGCATCCTACGGGTTTCACCCCGTCTGGAGCAATGTCCAACGTCCATACTTTGTTGGTGTACATGGACTCCATTTCGGTCCGCATTGCATCCAGCCATTTTACCGAGTCAACGCTCTGAACGGCCTGCTGGAAGCTAGTAGGCTCATCATAATCTATGATGCAATCCTCTCTATCCCCGTCTATGAGAAAACCGTAGTATCTCTCGGGCGGATGAGACTGCCTACTACTCCTGCGGAGCGGCATAGGAATGTCCTGTTCTTTTGAACTTACTGGCTCTTCCAAGTTTTCAGTAATAGCTTGTGGTTCTGGAATTTCTTCCAGTTCTATTGCGTTCCCGCTTATCTGGGTTTCCAAAAACTCAGTTTCCAAGAAGCGGGCATGTTGGGAAACAAAAACCTTTTGTTCCTCAGCGGAATAGAACAGATACCCCCTGGAGTTCTTTGGGTATCCCACAAACTTACACTGTACTGAACGTGCCTCGAGCTTGTCCGCATGCTGCTTTTTTACAAAAGCTGGACATCCCCATATCTTAAGGTACTTAAGACAGGGTTTCTTCCCACTCCATATCTGATATGGAGTGGTAGGCACTGTCTTGGTAGGAGCCTTGTTCAACAGATATGCAGCTGCTTCTAGTGCATAGCCCCAAAAAGATCGCGGTAACTCAGCCTTACTCATCATGGAACGAACCATATCCAATAGGGTTCGATTCCTTCTTTCCGATACACCGTTATGTTGCGGAGTGTATGGAGGAGTACGCTGAGAGAGAATTCCATTCTCTTTTAAATAGTCCAGGAACTCGGCACTTAAGTATTCTCCACCTCGATCCGATCTTAGAATCTTAATACTTTTGCCTGTTTGTTTTTCAACTTCATTCTTGTAATCCCGAAATTTCTCAAAGGCCTCGGATTTATGCTTCATTAAGAAGACATGTCCATACCTAGAGAAATCATCTGTGAAAGTAATGAAGTATGAATAACCGCTTCGCGCATGTGTAGACATTGGACCACACACGTCACTGTGTATGAGTCCCAAGAGCTCGCTCGCTCTTTCTCCGTGTCCAGTGAATGGAGTTTTTGTCATCTTTCCCATGAGACAAGATTCACAAGTGGCATAAGATTGATACTCGAACGGATCCAAGTATCCTTCTTTATGTAATTTAGTCAACCGTGTCTCATTGATGTGACCCAGTCTACAATGCCATAAGAAAGCCTGATTAATATCTGGTGACTTTCTTTTGTGTGTATTCTGGACATTGAAAATCTGTGGTTGGTTCAATACGTATATACCATTGCTCAGTGTACCTGACCCAATCAGAACTTGATTAAGGTGAATGTTTACAACATTACTTACAAACGCAAATTCATAACCTTCTTTAGAAACCAAAGATACAAAATGATATTACAAGTTGCGTTGGGTACAAAAAAACAATTACGCAAAACCAAAACATGCCCATCTGACATTCCCAGGTGATAGTCCCCCACGGCTTTAGCGTCCATGCTAGCTCCGTTTGCAACTCTGAGGGTCATGTCACCTGCCTTCAAAACACTACGGTTTCTCAACGCCTGCAAAGAATTACAGATATGAGATCCTGATCCGGTATCCAATACCCAGGAAGTAGAGTTTATAGAAAGACAGTTTTCAATAACATACACACCTGAAGCTGAAGCTGCAACCTGCTTCAGTTCCTGTGTCCTGGCTTTCCAAGCCCTGCAATCTTTCTTCCAGTGTCCACTCTTATGACAATAGAAGCACTCTTCCTTTCCAACAAGCTTCCCCGCAATCTTTGTTGCCTTTTCCTTTCCCTTCGCACCCACTTTACTAACACCGCCTCTTGGTTTGGCGGGGGCTTTCTTCCTCTTTCCCTTGGCTTTCGCCTTGGACCTAGAGGAAGAAGATCCTCCTACAAACAAAGCGGGTGTTTCCCTACCCTTCTGTAGGGTGCCCTCTGCGCTCCTCAGCAGGTTGAGGAGTTCTGAAAGTTCAACTTCCTTTTCTTGCAAGTTGAAGTTCAGTATGAACTGGGCGTAAGTGGATGGAAGGGACTGGAGAATTATATCTGTATAGAGTTCACTGTCCAACGTGGTCCCAAGTTCCGCGAGCTCCTCAGTGTAGCCAATCATCTTAAGCACGTGGTCCGCTACCGATGATCCGACGGCCAACTTTGTCGAAAATAACTTCTTCGACACTTCGTATCTTGCGATACGAGACTGCTCTCCATACAGTTCTTTTGTATGAAGAAATATGGATTCCAAATCCATATTCTCGTGCCTCCTCTGATGGTCGTTGTCCATCGAGGCAAGTACGAGGCATCTGGCCTTCGCGCTGTCAATCTCCCAAGTCTTACGGATTTCCTTATCCGCGACGCTGGAGGTGGGACCTGGGACGGGGGGAGCTTTGGTGGTAAGAAGATACCCCAGCTTGTCGTAAGAGATTGCCAACTTGACATTCCTGAGCCAATCTTTGTAGTTTGGCCCTGTCAATATGTTTTTATCTAGAAGTAACTTAAGTCCAGTCATTTCGATTTGGTCGCTGCAGGGGGAGAGAAGAAACACTTTAGCACGATGCTCTTGCAAGTTTAGAATGGTTTTTAATTTGTCTAAACAGGATGGCTCCCACTGTCTCTCGAATCCCTCCTCAAACCATAAAGGAAGAATTAGTCAGGATCAATCCCACCGCACAATACTTGCTTAACCGTTCAGCCAGGCCAGTGTCGGTACTTCGAGGGAGGTTTTCCAACGCTTTCGCGAAGTTCCTTAATTAAATAACCTCTTTTCCCTGGGGGCGTAGCCCCGCTAACACCTTTCTAGGCACCTACTAGGTTTATAGCATTGATCGTTTAGTGAGAAATTTCCCGAGGAGTAGCATATACTCACAGTAGGATCGGGATCCAAATATCATCGCGTGACGAAAATGAAGGAGTCCTACCATAATCATCACACTCCAAATGGTATGCAAATCTAGCAAGTTTCAGTACTTATGAAACTCCCGATGTGGATTTTTGCCCCATGCTCTTATGACCTTGACGAAGGTCAACAAATCATAAGTCACATGTCAAGTTCTGCCCGTCATTATCCAGGTTAATTTGAACCCACCCGTATATACCCTTGACGAAGGTCAACAAGGCAATACGACTGTCCCAAACCAACGCATCTATCTATGCTACATATGAACACCCAACAGCTACCAATCTCTATGTCTTGACGAAGGTCAACAAACATAGCTTGAATACTATTGAACATTCATACGAAACGACGGAGGGCTACGAATGGTTTTGGCGAAACCGTGAACGTAGTGAACTTGATATAATCGATGGAACGAGATAGCTTTTAGAAGGAGTGGCTCAAGCTCCGCATTTAAAAGTTATTTTTTGAAAAGAACCGAGTGGTTTTTCGAAAGAGTTCCAACGATTTTAACTTGGTTTATTATCTTGCATTAGTTCTTTTAATGCGTGATATTCTTGCATTAGTACTTTTAATGCGTCCCATCATTTAATTCCTACCATTGCAGAAAACAACCAAAATATGACGTACGCTTATGCCATTCGCATTCGCCACGGGGTCCCGTCATCACTCGTTAGGTTACTTAACTAACGACAGAGCGGGGGCTGGGCTAGCGCGGCTGTAAAACATAAGCAACGCCTAAATAGAAAGCAATGATAGACATTACAGATCACAGATGAATACATTGGATATACTAGCAATCCGCAATCCTTTCGAGCCTGGAACGAAAAGCGGATAACACGGTCGCGGTGAATAGCCAAATACCCCACCCAAGACCCCTACGGGTGCGGCAAACTACCCGCCAAGTACCCGGCAGTTTGTGCACCCCTCCATGGGTCTATCCTAGGAGCAAAACAGTAAAAAGAATTATACAATGACGGCTACAACCCCGACCCGGTTGTGCGGACAAACAAATAATAATTATTACATCAATTTACATTTACAATGAATGAAAGAAAAAACAAAAGCTCATCCCACATCCACCCCGGCTATTCACCCGCGACAGTCCAACATATTCATATACACATTCCAATGTCAAACACAGATCATGTATAACCCCGACTAATCGTCTTATAGCGATTAGCCGACGTTCAATACATGCAGGCATCACAGATATAACCATCATAGTCAAAGTGCAGTGAAGTTCGGAAAAAAAAATACGGAATTATAGGACCCCAAAAGTGAATTTCAGTTCTGGAAAATCTGGGCACATATAATATATTTTAAAAATCCCAAAACCAACACAGACACACACTGCACGAAAAACGATGCACAGAAGACGACAAACCGCGGTGCTTCCGCGGCACATGCCTACCTCGTGCGGCGGAAGCGCGGCGGTTTGAACGAATAATTGCATCGTTTTTCTTGGGTGTTCACAAAAAACCCTGAGCCGAATTTACAAGTATAAAGTATTTCATTTAGAGCAGAAAAAATTTCAACAGAAACTTAGGGTTTTGTTTTTCCGGTTTTGTGATTTTTTTCGGTTCCGAACTTCGTTACACTTCACTACCAAGCTAGTTTAAGTTTAGTTAGGCTCTGATACCACTGTAAGTCCACGTTGCGACCCCCGGTTCTTACGGGGAGGCGGAAACGGTATAAAAATCAAATTTTTAGCGCAAGGGGCAACATGGACTAAGCAAAGTCGGGATCTTTAACTAAACTAAAACTAGCATACTATGCTAAAGAGAGTTAGCTACTCGGATGAAGATGGTTATACCTAAACTTGAACTCCTTCTTCTTCAAACTTTGTAGGGGTTGATGGTTCTCTTTTTGTCGCCTTCTTCCGTCGAAGATGGATCCACCTCGAGAGTTCAACCTTTGGGCTCTTCCTCGTGCTTTGAGTGAACTAGGGTTTCCGGCTTGCTAAACCTTGAACCTAGAATGAGTAGAGAGTGTCTAAGGGGTGCTTTTCATTTTAAAGAGAAGGATTCTCAACACATGAGAAGGTTTCTCTTTAGCTAGAGGAAGAAGAAGATGAAGTGAAGAGAGAGAATGAATATGATAGAATGAGCTATCCTTTTTCTTTCTTGCAACCATAATGCAAAAGAAAAAGAATTATCAATAATAATAATAATGAAAATGAAAAGGTTGATGGAAAGTTTTAGAATGACCATTATCATTTCAAACATTAAATGAATTTGCTAGAATCAAAGAGCATCTTTCTTTTGTAATGATGATGGTCGAAACTTCAACCATGGTCAACAAGTCAACAAAAACCAACCATGACACAATTTCATTTTATTATATATTATTAATTGATATAATACAAATCCATTAGGGTTTGGAAAAAGACGACTGTCAACTGTGCATACGCACCCGTTCCGAAACCCTAATGAAAATCATCTTCCTCTTCCTCAAATAACCGTGCATACACACCTGCATCCTTGTTCCGAGGAACATGAATACTGAGATAAAAGCAACCCCAAAAACATATACCAGTATCTGACTCAATCCAGAGCCAGCCAGTAATATCCGTCCGGACTCTAAACGTGCACAAGTGCGCGGATGAGAACGAACCCTGTCGCAAAACCATGCGACCTCTACTCTGTTTTGCCCAGAGGCGAATACCCTCTGTGTGGGACTCTAAAGACTCGACACTACGCTGGCAGTGGGTTTAACCACAGACCGCAAGCGGCACTAGCTGTGCGTAACGGTCCCCAGGTAGATGTCGACAAGAAGGCTGACGAGGTGAAACCCCATCTGAACTCCTACTGAGTCTGAATGTGACAGTCTCCGTACAGTCCGGTCTGTTCGTCTGATACATCGCATGTCGGGCCTAGGGGGCGGTAAAACGTCAGTCCCCCAATAGCGGTACAAGTCGTGTCGGAGTGAAGCCCAAAACACCCTGAGATAACACTGGAAACCTACCAGTATATCTCGCTTGCCCTAGCCAGGGACTACTCGTGTAATAGCTCTCCTAGACACAGCGCGATGTCAACCCCCAATACCGGGAGAGACGAATCCTGTCTAACCGTCACTGCCTCCAAGTGCTTCGGGACTGCACCCAACCACCACCTGTTTGCACGACTCCTTTGAGCCGTGGTAGGGTAGTGATCAAAGTGCAGTGGGAACACACTCGAGGCGAAGTGCCAGTGTCAAGTCAGCGGACTAAGCTGTACTCATGTCACCTGGGAATTGATAACTGACGATAGGTATAGTACCAACCTGTCAGTTCCCGACGAGTCCTGTCCAGTGTACTCGTAACCTAACGAGCACCCGTATACTATCTCCAGTACGACGTACTGATGGCTGTGGGACAGACCATCTCCCACACTGGGATGAGAAGCGCATACGCTAGTCTACTCCGGAGTATCGATGCCCTGTCTCGATAGTCCTGCGACTAGGGACCTGTATAAGGATGTGCTTATAGATTACCCAGCCCCCACTATTGTGACTGCCATCACAACGCTGGTAATCAAGCAAAGATCCTAAGGGCTCCACTAATGCGTATAAGTGATATACTGAAATAAACACAAGTACACATTGAAATAGAAACAAACCAAGTAGCATACTACTATATTGAGCAAGATTGTTTATACAAGGTGAATATCCCAAGCTTCCATCAAGTAATATACAAACCAGTATGATACAGTAATGGCCTCTAGGGCATATACACTAACAGATACGTCGCATATGAAGTCTAGGGGTGGTAAATGTCATACCCCAGTAAATTTATAAGTCATGCTGATTTACGGCCCATAACGGTTCGAGAAACTACTGATAACTCTTATCAGTAAATCTTGACAGCCTTGGCCAGGGATTTGCTGTTATGGCCGATCAAGCATAGCGCAACATCAACTCCTTATACCGAGAGAGAGAAAACCCCTCCTATCACTCACTGCCTCCATGTGATTCGAGACTGTACCCAAATTCCACCTGTTTGCACGACTCAGTAGAGCCGTGGCACGGAGGAAATCAAAGCACAATGGAAATCACACAAGACACTATGACTATCTCGGGTCTATAGACTAATCTGTACAAGTGTCACCAGAGAACTGCTATCTGACAATAAGTATATATATACCATCTAGGAGTTTTCGGCGAGTCATGTTCGGTGTACTCATTCTCCAATGAGCACCTGTGTACAATCTTTGATGTCAAACACCAATGGTTATGGGATCAACCATCGCCTCCAGGGTCAAGAAACATTCACACTAGTCTACTCTGGTAATATCGATGCCCTGTCTCGATATACCCTTGACTAGGAACTGTTAAAGGATATGCTTATAGACAGCACATGCCCCATAAGTATGATCTACATGATAATCCTGGCAGTCAAGCATAATCCTAAGGGCTTTATCAACATGTATATAAAGATATGAAATACAACACATCACACGTTAAGATGAAGATAAAACAAATAGCATACTATCATTTAGAGCAAAGATTGTTTCTGCACATATACATGCCTAACATCCTATACAATACAGGCCTCTAGGGCATACATATCTAACACATGTCAAGATAAAGAACAACCAGATAGCATACTATAATGTCGAGCAAGAATGTCCTCTTAATATATATATATATATATATATATATATATATATATATATACACATACCGATACATCCACTATCATATAATGGCCTCTAGGTCATACATATATCCAACAAGCTCCGACTTGCACTAAGGCCAATTATTGGCATATCTCATACACAACATCTCAAAAAGTCGTTCAAGCTGCGGCTGAGGGAGGTCCTTGTTGTGTGGATCCGGGATGATTTTCTTTGTATCTACTCTCCGAATCTCGATCTCGCAGCGATCAACTATCTCCTGGATCAAATGATATCGCCTTAAGATATGTCTGGATCGCTGATAGGACCTGGGCTCTTTGGCCAACGCCATAGCCCCATTATTATCACAATACAATGGTATTGGATCAATAATGGTTGGAACTACTCCTAACTCCGAGATGAACTTCCTCATCCAGACGGCTTTCTTGGCAGCATCATTTGCAGCAATATACTCAACTTCCATCGTGGAGCCTGCAACGGTATCCAGTTTGGAACTTTTCCAACATACCGCCCTTCCATAGAGGGTAAATACAAATCCTGAGATAGATTTGCTGTCATCCTCATCACTCTGGAAGCTCGAATCGGTAAATGCCTCCATTTGGAGATCCCCGTTACCATACACCAAGAACATTTCTTTAGTCCTTCACAAGTACTTAAGAATGTTCTTCACAGCTGTCCAGTGATTCTCCCTTGGGTTGGATTGATACCTGCTTACTACACCCAGTGCATAAGCTACACCAGGACGGGTATATAACATCGTATACATTATAGATCCTATGGCTGAAGCGTAGGGTATAATGCTCATGCGAGCTCTCTTTTTATCGGTCTTTGGGCAGAAGTCCTTGGAGAGAGTGACTCCATGACAAGCGGGTAAGGCACCCCACTAGGAGTCTTACATGCTAAACCACTTTAGGATGGTGTTAATGTACCTGGTTTGGGACAATCCCAACAACCTTTTAGATCTATCCCTATAGATCTTCTTGCCAAATATGTATGAGGCATCACCCAGGTCCTTCATGGAGAGCCTTTGTGATAAGAACAGTTTGACCGATTGTAGCATAAGAACATCGTTTCCTATCAGAAGAATGTCATCCATGTACAATACGAGGAATGCGACAGTACTCCCTACAATCTTAATATAAAAACAAAGTTCATATGGATTTTTGACGAAATCAAACTCTTCGATGACATCATCAAAACAGATGTTCCAACTCCGTGATGCCTGCTTCAATCTATAAATGGATTTAAGCAACATACATGCTTTCCCGCTACTTCTACTATCGATGAAGCCCTCTTGCTAATCCATATAAATGCATTCATCTAGATCACCATTTAGAAAAGCAGTTTTAACGTCCATCTGCCAGATTTCATAGTCGTAATGAGCAGCAATAGCAAGTAGGATCCGAATGGATTTAAGCATGGCTATGGGAGAAAAGGTTTCGTCATAGTCTAGTCCTGGTCTTTGACAAAATCCATTCGCCATAAGCCTCGCCTTATAGGTCTCCACCTGCCCATCTACACCGATCATTCTCTTAAAGATCCATTTGCATCCTACGGGTTTTTACTCCAGAGGTTACAACTTCCAAAGTCCATTCTTTGTTGGTGTACAAAGACTCCATTTCGGATCTCATGGCATCCAGCCACTTCACAGAGTCACCACTCGTGATAGCTTACTGAAAACTGGTAGGGTCGTCATCATCCATGATGCAATCTTCTCCATCACCATCAATGTGAAAACCGTAGTATCTCTCCGGTGGGCGAGAAGTCCTACCAGATCTACGGAGTCGTTGAGATTCAAAAGATTCTGTTGCAACATCAGGTTCAACCAAGTCGTCATTTGTAACTTGTGTCTCTAGAATTCTTCTAGATCTACCATATTGCCATCAGTATCATTTGGAAAAATTTCATTTTCTAGAAACGTGGAATACAAGAGAAATAAACACCTTTTGTTCCTCCTTGTGGTAGAAAAGATATCCAAACGAATGTTTTGGATATCCCACAAATTTACACCTAACCGATCGTGTCTCGAGTTTGTTTGGATTCTGCTTTTTAACTAAAACCGGACAACCCCAAATCTTAACTAGTTTAAGAGATTGTCTCTTCCCATACCATATCTCATATGGAGTGGTAGACACGGTCTTGGTTAGAACTTTGTTCAACAGAAATTCTGCAGTCTCCAATGTATTCCCCCAAAAGAAGAGAGGTAACTCAACATCACTCATCATGGATCGTACCATATCTAATAGGGTACGATTCCGCTGCTCTGACACACCGTTGTGCTGTGGTGTGTAAGAGGGAGTGAGCTGAGAGAAAATCCCATTCTCTTTTAGGAAGTTCGAAAACTCCTTACTAAGATACTCTCTACCTCGATCTGATCGAAGTATCTTGATGCTTATTCCTGTTTATTTTTCTACTTCAAGTTTATACTCCTTGAATTTCTCGAAAGCTTCCGACTTATGCTTTGATTAAAACACATGACCGAATCTTGAGAAATTATCAGTAAAAGTTATGAAGTACCAAAAACCGCCTCTAGCATGTGTAGACATTAGCCAACATACATCACTATGTATGAGGCCCAAGAGCTCTGTAGCTCATTCTCCATGTTCAGTAAACGGAGTTTTGGTCATTTTCCCTTTGATACAAGATTGACAAGTCGCATAAGATTTATATTCAAAAGGATTTAAATATCCATTTTTATGAAGCTTGTTTAGTCTTGTTTCGTTAATATGACCAAGTGTACAATGCCAAAGAAAAAAGCTTCATTTATATCTGAAAATTTTCTTTTATTTGTGTGTAGTATGTTGAAAACCGTGTGTTGATTTAGGACGAATATCCTGTTATTAAGTGTACCATAACCAATCAACTCTTGATTCAGTTTAATGTTCATAACATTATCCTACAATACAAAATGATATCTTTCATTGTCTAACAAAGTGACGGATATTATATTACAAAGCATGCTAGGTACATAATAACATGGGTTCAAAACCAATATACAACCCGATGGAAACCCTAGGTGATACTCTCACACTGAAACGTATGTACATTAGAACCATTTCCAACTCGGAGAGTGTGATCACCGGTCTTCAAAACTTTGCTATTTCTCAAGCCCTGCACAGAATTGCAGATATGAGAGCTCGAACTGGTATCCAATACCCAGAAAGCAGAGTTTATAGAAAAACAGTTTTCAGTCACAAACACACCTGAAGCGGAAGCATCACCATGTTTATTTTTGTTGAGATCGGCAATATACACGACACAATTCTGCTTCCAGTGCCCTGTCATCTTGCAATAGAAGCATTCTCCTTTTCTCAACTTCTCAGCCTTGGATTTGTCTCTCCCTTGTGTCTTTTTGATTCCACCTCTTGGTTTGGTGGGTTTCTTATTATTTCTTTCCTTAGCCTTGGCTTTTGGGACGAAAGAGGAAGATTGCCCAACAATCAGAGATGGAGACTTTGCCTTGAGCGTGCTCTCCGCAGTCTCAACATATTGAGATGTTCGGATAGTGACTTCTCCATGTTATGCATGTTGAAGTTCACTATGAATGGAGCAAAGACAGGGGAAGAGACTATAGAACAATATCAACATATTGTTCGTTCTCCATTGTCCATCCGAGACCCTCAAGCTCTTCAATAAGAGCTATCATCTTCAAAACATGATCACCTACTGGTGTGCCAAGAGCCATCCGTATCTGAAATAACTTTTGAGACGCTTTATATCGTAGTATATGAGATTGCTCCCTATACAACTCTTTTGTATGGAGAAAGATGGATTGAACATCTATCTGTTCATGCTGCTTTTGATGTGTATTATCCATCGATGCAAGCGTGAGGCATTTGGGAGTGACACAGTCAATATCCTATGTTTTGCGGATCTCCCTATTCGCAACAGAAGATTTAGGGCCTGGGCTAGAAGGGGCTGAGGCAGTGAGGACATATGATACCTTATCATATGTGAGAATGTTAATGTTCCTCAGCCAGTCTTTATAGCTCGACCCGGTTAGCTTATTTTTCTCTAAAAAACCCTTAAGTCCAGTCATGGGTATCTGCCATCAGGAGAGAGAAAAGAATACACTCGGCGAATACTCTTGCAAAGATTAGATTGGTTTATTTATCTTATCTAATCGATGTCTCCCACTGCTTTTATCAAATTTTCCTTCATACCTTCAAAAGAAAATTAGCCAGGATTAATTACATTCTACAACTTCGCTAACCGTTCAGCCAGGTGTAACGCCGTAGATTTTGTTTAATGTTAGTTTTTACGTTAATGCGGATTTACTGTAAAAAGTTTACCAATTCGGGTTCCTCATATTTTATAACATTTAATTAATAATTTATTATTATTTGTTATGGTATGAACGCACGTATGCACGTTAATGTGAGAGTTTGTTTGTGCTAATCTTATTCTTACCAATCATGACAACTTAACCCTTAACCTAATCCTTTGCTTTAATCTAATCCTTTTGTAATGTTTTAGAAATCGTTATGTGAATGTTTCCGTTTTTGGGTAAAATTGTCGGCATTTTCTGTTTTAACCCGACTGTGATCAAACGACCATATAGACTTGCCAGCACCTAGTTTAGCTAAAATAAAGCTAGTGCGCAAGCTTTGGGTGTATATGGGACGTTTTGGTTCAATTTGAATTTTTCCCAATTTTAATATTATTTTAATGCGGTATTCACATTTTGGGAAATTTTCTCTTAAGTCTTCTTTTCAACAATCAAGTTCGAGTTAATAAAACCCTTCACATAGCATCTAGATATTTGTATGGGTTTTTGATTTAAATTTTAAAAGAAATGAAAAGAAAGTCAATGGTGCATGCATGTGTGCAAGTGTGTGTGAATCCATTTATGTGCATTAAATGCAAGGAAATTGCTAGGAAACTCTACTCACATCCTCATCCTCTCCACACTTGGCCGAGCCCTCCCTCTCTCTTCTGCCCTTGTGCATTTCTTTCACCATTTACTTCAATTCAAAGCTCATTAAATCCCCAAAATCCTAAAATATATCACAAAAATCACATCTTTGATCACTTTTGCCTCTTGGAGCTAGGAAAGCTTGGGTCTTTGTGTTCTTGAGGATAGGTAATGGTCCCTATCTGTTTTTTATTTAGTTTTTGTGCTTTGTAGCTAGTTAGTTTCGGTTTTAAGTGTTTAAAGTTAAGTTTTAAGCAATATATAGTATTTTAGTGTCGATTTGCGATATCTGTGACCTGCTGTGATCCCGAGAAAATACTAGAAAACCAAACATTTTAGTTATGTTGTACCTGTGACCATAGGCTTTCACCAGAGACACGAGACCCATCCCACCGGCCAGGGCCGGCGACGTCTAAAGAG
Organism: Agapanthus africanus; assembly: GCA_030015575.1. Lineage (NCBI taxonomy): Eukaryota > Viridiplantae > Streptophyta > Magnoliopsida > Asparagales > Amaryllidaceae > Agapanthus > Agapanthus africanus. Next base: position 289,987,336 of record CM057349.1, read on the forward strand.
GATTCCGGCGAGATCGGCCGTGGGTAGGAGTTTAGGTTTGGATTTTTCTGGGTAGGTGTCTGCAGTGGTTTTGGTATATTTGGTTCTGTTTACTTTTTTAGTGTTTGCTGTATGCAAAATCTGGGATCACTTAGGTAGGCTGTAGTGTTTTGTGTTCACGCGATACGTTATACGACACGGATCGTGCACTTTGGGTGGTTTTGCTTTTAAGTTGTTTTCGTCGTGTCACTATGCTCGTTAGCCACAATACGAACACTTGAGAGTATGTTTTGTGTTGTTGCGTCGGTCTAATGTAGTGTGTACGTGTTTTAGGATTATTATTAATATACACTTCTTTTATTGTCTTAATATTATAGGTTCGCAGGCGGGGACTACGGACACAGCTACAAAGGGAAAACAGGTGGTTGGCTACACTTAGCCAGGAGTGTTGGTGAGTAGATTTAAGATCTACTGGGGAATCGCCCGCATGGCGTTATGCGTCTGGGCTAGAGATGTTACTTTTGTCGCATATTCTATGTCAGATTTAGAATTGCGCATTTACCCTACTGCTTAGTAAATTGTTGTGCTTGGACTAGTATCCTTAGGACACTGCACATATTATTGATGATTCATGTTGCATGAGCACTGATTGTATGCCACACACACCGTAAATAATTGACATGTCACGCACAACCCACATATAGAAATGATATTGCTTGGTTAGAAACATTAAGACAATGATTCATATTTCTTATCGCATATGACATTTAGCATACCTGTATATCCACATGCTTACACATATGCCTTCACATACTTATGTGTTAGATACCTGTATACCTATAGAGTATCGTACCATTAGTGATAGGTATATACACACTTTATGTCATGGCTACAGGTATACTTTACACACATACTTCATTTATACCCAGGGGGTATACTACATCATTACTTATAGGTAGATACATATATCTTGCTATAATTTTATGTTGCACATGTATCTGGTTATAGCTCCATGTTTATCTTTACTTGATGTCATTTAGATTTGGAATGATTAGGAACCGCATGATATTATATTAACTTGTAGCAGTTAATTGCGACTTTTCCTTTATACGCTCGCATTTCAGATTATGATGCGTATATTATATTCATGGATTTTCTCATTGAGATATGGATTTTTCATGATATTTTCTGGATTTGGGGACCGTGGGAGTTTCATGAAATTATGCATTATTTGAAAAACCCGGTTTCTCTTGATATGATATTTTAGCAGCCATCATGAGATTTATCGGTTCGGATATATATATATAAATATATCCTACGTGAGGAAAGGAGGGATCCATGTGCGGGTACATGGTAGGGCCCGGAGGTACCCCGGGGCAAGAATCTCAGTGAGGAGATGAGTTAGTGGGGGAACCATACTTTCCGGCGACATTACCAATGACTCGGCGTTTATCATGGGGATACCGACGGGAGTCATGTACGTATAAATACGTCGAGAGGCGAGGGTCAGAGCAAGGCACTCGAGCTTTCGGGATAGCGTATGATACGTACCTATCAGGGGGCCAGTCATGGAGACAGCACCTGATAGATCAGCATTTCTGTGTCGATGCTTGACACATTGGTTTCATGATATTCTTTTTACTCTTTTGTATATATAACAGGGGATTAGGCCATTGTTATATATGCCCTTACACCAATATTAGTGGAATGGGACGCTAATATATGTGTATTGACATTAAATTATATACATCACCATATCTATTCATGCAAATATACCTAGAATGTGAAGGACTCATTGACATTGGATTTAGGACATTTGAGAATTCATTTGAGATTGATTACATGATATATATGAGATTGCTGATTTTGTACACTCGGGATAGGTGAGATCTACTTGATGTTGTACATTCGGGGTATACGAGATATACTTGATATTGTACATACGGGATATGTGAGATCTACTTAATGTTGTACATTAAGGATATGTGAGACTTACTTGATATGATAGCCAAATTAGGGGCTAATTTGAGGAAATTGGGATTTGGATTGTCTTGATGGATTTTGATCCTCCCATGATGTCAGGATTCCGTGGAAATGACATGTTTCATTTCATACTCTACATTTATCGTTTATGCACTGCTTCATGTATTAGTAGTACCGTTAGAGTACCTTTCATGACTGTTACATTTACATATCTTCATTCATATCATTTCTTCATGTATTAGTAGTACTGATATAGTACCTTACATGATGCTGCATACAGATTTTCATATCGTTTCATGTATTGTTGTACCTGATAGAGTATCTTACATGATTACTACATACTGATTGTCATATTATTGCTTCATGTATTAGTAGTACCTGCTAGCGTACCTTTCATGACTGATGCATTAGATATGACCATTCATTGATATTAAATGCTTATGTTAGATTCGCGCTGTACGTGCATACTCGCGATTACCTGCATATGTTATTTACTATTCACGAGTTGGAAACTCACCCCCGTTGTGCCACAGTGTTTGCAGGTGTTCCTTAGGATAGTCAGAGGCAGGCTATTTTCATCCATCGTATTATCTTTTGCTGCGGATACCGCTTCGCCTGACAGTGTGCAGTTTTGCCTTGGTGGGTTTTGTGGTTATCCGATGTTGTATTGTATATTCGTTGTATCCTTGTACTCTCCATCTACCAGTATTATGTATGACTTAGAGACTTGATGAGAGCACGATATTGTATATTATTTTGTGATTTGGAGGTTTTTATGCAGTTTTACTTATATCATCTCTTTCTTCGCTACGGCGTCGTATATCTGTTGTGGTGATTTTTTTCCGCCGTTGGGCGTGGATTTTGCTCTTGTTTGGGATGCTTTTACTTATATATTATGTTGTACCCATTTTGGGGCTGGTTTTTACAAAGGAGGTGCTGCCAAAATTTTAAGGAATAAAAGTGAGACTTTAAAGAATATGGGTTGTGATTTCAAAGGTTTTGAAAATACTATTATCACTTCTTGCTACTTTTGATGGTTTAGATTGCTGGGTTTTGGCTTTCTTTTACTATGTTACGCCTGTAGACGTTGCCTAGTATTAGGGCCGTCACGTGCCAATTTCGGGTCGTGACACCCTTGCTTTAACCCTAATCCTTGATATTTTGGGTGAGATACTTGTTTTGGAGAGAAGAGGTGGCATGTGAGTAGTGTGAATGCATTTATGTGAGAGCATGGCTTGCAATTAATGTAGTGGTGCACTCACCCTTAACCTCACCTCTCTCTCTCTCTCTTTTCTTCATACTCTCTCTTACTCTCTCTCACACTCATTTCCTTCTCATTTTCTTCATCTCTCTTCATCTCAAACTGAGCACTTCATCAATCCTTCACAAATCATCTCAAAACTTCATCCAAACTCATAAAAATCACATCTTTGGACTTGATTTGCCTCTTGGATGCCTTGGAGCTTGGGAAGCTAGGATCTTTAAGTTCTTTTTGTTAGGTAATGATCTCTTTCTGTTAATTATGTGTTTATTGTGTAGGGTAGCTTATTCGTTTCAGTTTAGATCGCCTTATGTATCGTTTCGGGTAAATATCGTATTTTTAGTGTTGTTTTGGGGTCTCGGATGATCTGCTATCAAACCTGGTATTTGTTGCAAAAGTTCCCATCACAGTGAGTTAGTGTAGTGACCTAAAACCTACCATCAAAATACGAGCCCATTTCCCCATGCTTAGGCCGCAAATAAATTGCTTCTGGCCGCAAATTGCGGCCAAACTAGGGCGTTAGGGTTTGGGTTTTGGTGTAGGGGTCTCTGGGGTTGTATGTGGTCTCATGGTACTTGCAACTTTTACAGATTGTTGGTATAGCAAAATCTAGGACCACTTTGCGTATTTCTTGTGTTTCGTTTCACGCGTTACGTTATCCGATACGGTTCGTGTTCTGTGTTCTGTTGCTCTTGAGTTGGTTTCGTAGTGTCACTATGCACGTAAGCTACAATACGAACACTTGAGAGTAAGTTTGTGTTGTCGCGTTGGTCAGTGTAGTTTGTACGTGTTTTGGGTCTATTACTAATATATACTTGTTTTGTTGTGTTATGTTTTAGGTTTGCAGGCGGGAACTTCGGACGCTGCGAAGAAGGGGAAACAGGCGGTAGGATTTACTTAGCCAGGATCGTTGGTGAGTAAATTTAACATCTACAAGGGAAATCTCCAGCATGGCGTTATGCGTCTGGGCTAAAGATGTTATGTTATTGTCGCATATTCTATTGCATATATAGAGTTGCGCATACACCTTATTGCTTAGTTATTTGTTGTGCTTGGACTGGTACCCTTAGGACACTGCACTATTATTGACGGCTCATGTTGCACGAGCACTGATTGTATGCCACACACACCGTCAATAATTGCCATGACACGCACAACACACATACATATATGATATTGTTTGGTCAGGGACAGTGAGACATTGATTCATAATCCTTATCGCATATGACATATTGCATACCTGTATACCTACATGCTTACACATACGCCTTAATATGCTTACACACTAGCTACCGATATACCTATACGGTATTGTACCATTAGTAATAGGTATATTTCACACATAATGACATAGCTACATGTATACCTCGCATACATACTTCACTTATACCTGGAGGTTATATTACATCATTACTGATTGGTAGATACATATACCTTACTATCCCTTTATGTTTACACATATATTTGGCTATAGCTAAATGTTTACCTTTATTTGATGTTATATTAGACTTGGAGAAATTAGTAACCGCATGATTTATATAATTTAACTTATTGCAGTTAAATAGCGGCTTTTCCATTATATGCTCACTTTACAGTTTTATGTTGCATATATTATATTCATGGATTTTGGCATTGAGATATGGATTTTTCATGATGTTTTCTGGATTTGAGGACCGTGGTAGTTTCATGAAATTATGCATTATTTATAAAACCCGGTTTCTCTTGATATGATATTTCAGCAGCCACCATGAGTTTTATCGGTTCTTATATATATACCCCATGCGAAGAGCGTCGTGTGCCGTATGAGGGTACATGGTGGGGCCCGGAGGTACCGCGGGGCAAGAAAGGGATGTCGATATAACATGCCGATGAGGCCTGACAGGGGAACCATACCTTCCGGTGACAGTACCTTTGACTCGACAGGTATCGTGGGGATACAGGCTGGGGTCATGTACATATGGATAAGTCGAAAGACGAGGGTCGAAGCTGGGCACTCGGGTTTTCGGAATAGCGTATGCTACGTACCTATCAGGGGCCAATGGTGGCGACAGCACCTGATAGATCGGTATTTTTGTGTCAATGCTTGACACATTGGTTTCATGATATTTTTACTCCTAAATATATATAACAGTGGAATGGGACGCTGTTATATATGCATATATATATATATATATATATATATATATATATATATATATATATATTAGTGGAATGGGACGCTAATATATATGTATACATATCAATTTATATACATCATCATAATTATTCATGCAAATATACTTAGGATATTTGAGATTCACTTGATATTGGACTTAGGATATTTGAGATTCACTTAATATTGGATTTAGGATATTTGAGAATCACTTAATATTGGATACAGGATATATGAGATTTACTTGATATTGGATACATGATATATGAGATTTACTTGATTTTGTACATTCAGGATATATAAGATTTACTTGATATTGTACATTCAGGATTTTTGAGACTTGCATGATATGAGAGCCAATTTAGAGGGCTGATTTGAGAAATTAGGATTTAGGTTGTCTTGATGGACTTTAGTCCTACCACGATTTCAGGATTCCGTGGAAATGACATGTTTCATCCCATACTTCGCATTTATTGTTTATGCACTGCTTCATGTAGTAGTAGTACCTGATAGAGTACCTTCCATAACTGTTGCAATTACATACTTTTATTTTATATGCATTGCTTCATATATTAGTTGTACCTGCTAGAGTACCTTTCATAACTGTTGCATATATACATTGTCATATCATTATTTCATGTATTAGTTGTACCTGATAGAGTACCTTACATGATTGTTGCATACAGATCGTCATATTATTGCTTCATGTATCAGCAGTACCTGATAGAGTACCTTACATGTCTGCTGCATACATATTGTCATATTACTGCTTCATGTATTAGTTGTACCTGCTAGTGTACCTTACATGACTATTGCATACATATGGCCATTTATTGCTATTAGTTAGCATATGTTAGATTCGCGCTATACGTGCATACTTGCGATTACCTGCATATGTTATTTACTATTCACGAGTTGGCAATTCACCCCCGTTGTGCCACAGTGTTTTGTAGGTTGTTCCTCCGAGTAGTCGAAGCATGCTATTCATCTATCTTATCATCTTTTGCTGCGGATACCGCTTCGGCTCATAGTGTGCAGTTTTGCTTAGGTAGGTTTTGCGGTTATCCGATATTGTTATTGTATATTCATTGTATCATGTACTCTCCATCTACCATTATCATGTATTGACTTAGAGACTTGATGTGAGGACGATATTGTATGTTATTTTGTGACTTGGATGTCATTTATGCAGTTTTATTTATATCTTTTTTTATTTCTTCGCTACGGCGTCGTATATCTGTTGTGGTGGTTGTTTTCCGCCTTTGGGCGTATTTTGCTCCCGTTTGGGGATGCTTTACTTATATTTATGTTCTACCCATTTTTAGGGCTGGCTTTTACAAAGGGGGTGCTGCCAAAATTTTAAAGGAAATAAAGTTGGACATTTTAAGAATTTGGGTTGAGATTTCAAAGGTTTTAACAATATTCTTATTTCTTACTACTTTTGATGGTTTAGATTGCTGGGTTTTCAGCTTTTCTTAAATTGTGTTACGCCTATAGACGTTGCGTAGTTTAAGGGCCGTCACGTGCCAACTTCGAGTCGTGTCAAAGTTGGTATCAGAGCGCTAGGGTTTACCTTTCGGAGTGTAAGATGGCCTTAGTATGATGGAGTAGGTAGCTTAAGCAGAGTAACGTAGCGTGTATATGTCCACGACATACTCACGATCACGGTACTCCGCCCAAAGTGACCTAAGTACAAATAGCTTGAAATTCCTTCCTTGATGTTATATCCTTTGATTCGATTACCGTATTCTTATCGAATCCTATTTCCATCTATAGCCTTTGCTGCCGATGACTATGGGGACTCAGAGTGATGCAGCGAGGGCCGAGGTCAGAGTTGACTCGGGTGGGACGAGGACTGGCCAGGATGGCAAGGTCATTGCATAGGTGCAGATGGATCCGCCTTCGACAGATCGTATCGCTAGGCTTGTGGAAAAGATGCAGGACTTGCGCCAGATGATCAGGTCTTTGGTTGAGGCCAGCAGAGCACAGCGGCAGGTGGTTGTCACCCTTGTTACCCAGTTGTTCCTTGCGATCAGCACACAGCATAGTATTACGTATACAGCACCAGTGGATGCAGCCCCAGTTGACGAGGCACGTCTTCCAGAGACTTTGGGAGTTCCGGAATAGTGGAGGACTCATACCAGTGTACCAGCCCAGAGACAGAGGTTCAGTCGCCGAGACAGATTTCATGAACGTGGCGGGAGTAGCGGAGGCTTGGGACGAGGACGGTCATTTAGCTCGTATTCCCAGGAAGGTCGGCAGCCATGGAGAGGATGCTATCGGTGCAGGGACCTTCATCACCACATCAGGAGTTGCTCCCTAACATCGTATCAGGGTCGTATTCAGAGAGGTCGCGGACGCGGAGGGTTTGCTCAGAGTGCACAGGTTGGCAGAGGAGGAGTTCAGCCAGTTGCGGGTAGGGGGCAGACACGAGAATTTGTTTCTACTCATAGGGACGCACGGGCGTCCAATGCAGATTCTTCAGGTATTTTTAATTCGTATGTTCTTTTGATGCACTTGTTTGTTTTACACACTTTGTGGCGTGGTTGGGACGAGAGTCGTGTTAGCTAGATCAGCCGTTTGTTGTGTTAACTTCTGTCAGTGATTCTTTTGTTGCGCGACACATGTTTCGGTCGTGTACCAATCGGATAGGAGATAGAGATTCATCCGTCGTTTTAATCCTTCTAGAGATGTTGGATTTGACGTTCTCCTGGGCACGGACTGGTTGGCTACATGCCAGGCGTCTGTGGACTACCGCGAGAAAACAGTCAGGTTTTGTTTTCCCGGCGAGACATTTCTTGTTGTGCATAGGAGGACAGTGGTGCCGCCTCTCACAGCTTGAATTCAGCCTTTTTCGCTAGTCGGTTTTTGAGGAGAGGATGTCGAGGATTCTTGGCTTCCATTTGTGATACCGTATCCACAGTAGGTTTGTTGGACCAGGTACCTATCGTGCAAGAGTTTTCCTACGTTGTTCCAGATGAGCCGGCGGAGCTTAGGGAGCTTAAGGATCAGCTGTGGAGTTGTTTGTTGGGGGGCTTATGTGTTTGAGTGTCTCGCTTTAGGGAGCTCCTATTCTGTTCGTCAAAGAGAGGGACGGCAGTTTGAGGATGTGTATTGATGGATCGTCAATTGAACCGGCTTACGGTGCGCATAGGTAGCCTTTACCTCGCATTGACGATTTCTTCGATCAGCTCCAGAGTGCGAGACATTTTCTAAGTTTGTTTTGGATCAGGTCATCATTGGTTGCAGGTTCGGAGTGATGACACTCCGAATACTGCTTTTGTGCATGCTACAGGCTTTTTGTGTTTTGGTGTTGTCGTTGGACTCACCAATGTCCTAGCAGCATTCGCGGATGTGATGAACTAGATTTCTTCAGGCCATTCCCCGACCAGTTTATTGTTGTGTCATTGATAACATCCTGGTCTTTTCCAAGAGTCGTGAGGAACGTGGGCAGCACTTTAGGATTTTCTTTGCAGACATTGGGAGAGCACCAGCTGTTTGCTAAATTCTCGGAGTGTTCCTTTAGGCTTGATTGTGTTGACTCCTATGTCTTTTAGTTACGGGAGACGGTTTTCGTATGGTCCCGAGAAAGATCGAGGCCATACAGCTTGGGCCCAGACTTGTGTACGGGACGGAGGTCTACGGATTTTTGGGCTTAGCAGGTTTTACCGCCGTTTCATACAGGATTGTTTGTGTATCGCTGCACCGTTGACTGGATTAACCAGAAAGGAAGTTCCTTTTCGTTGGACTGAGGCATGAGTGCGGACATTTCAGCAGTTGAAGGCTCGGTTGACAACTGCACTAGTTCTTTCTTTGCTTTCTGGTTTGGGTGATTTTGTTGTTTAACTGTGATGTTTCGCGAGTGGGGCTCGATTTTGTGTTAAGGCGGCATTATAGAGTTATCGCTTTTACATTCTGACAGTTGGAGGAAGTACGAGCAAGATATCCCACTCATGATCTAGAGATGGCCGCGGTGGTCGTGCGTTGGAGATTTGGAAACACTATTTGTTAGGAGAGTCGTGTCAGATTTTCACGGATCACCAGAGCTTAATGTACAACTTCCTGCAGCGGGTTTTGATTGTTGAGACAGCGCCGTTGGTTGGAGCTTATGAAGGATTGTGTTTGTGAGATCCTTTATTACTCGTGGCAAGGCGATTGTGGTAGCTGATGCTGGAGTCGTAGGCCCGGGGTTAGCTAGTTCCAGTTGTGCGCAGTTTTGAGATAGTCTTCTGCAGATTTACAGTTCTTGTGCGATCGTTGAGTACAGCTTAAGTTCACCTCTTCTGAGGGGACAGGTTGCTCATGTCTACGCCCGTCCACTTTTCCTTAATCGTTTTCGCGAGGCACAGCCCGCCGATGCTCGTTTGTCAGAGATTCTTGAGCATACTCAGCTGGGAAAGATTCGGAGTCCTTGATTTGTGACCAGGATGTGCTACGTTTAGGGACGCGTTTGTGTACCTACTGCTATTGGGTAGAGACGCGAAATCCTAGAGCAGGCACATCAGTCAACTTTCTGTGTTCATTCAAGTTCCACTAATATGTGACGTGCCTTGTGAGATAGTTACGGGTGGGCAGGGATGAAGAGTGGAGTTTCGGATTTCGTTTCAAGGTGTCTGTCTTGTTGTGAGCTAAGGTTGAGCATCTGAGACTGGCTGGAGAGTTGCAACCTTTAACCGTTCCAGGGTGGGAATGAGAGCAGATCTCCATAAATTTCGTTATAGTGTCTACCCAGGTTTAGTCAGGGTGTGACTCCATTTAGGTGTTTGTTGTCCGGTTATGCTCAGTTTGCTCAGTTGCTCTTTGTTAAGTTTATGCGTTTGCAAGGAGTTCGTTCATTTGTTGTATCCAATGGAGGCACCCTGTTCGCTAGCCGTCGTAGGCAGAAGCTTCAGGAAGCCTTGGGTACCGGTTGAGCTTTAGCTCCGCTTTTCCATCCGCAGGATGATGGTTTTGTGAGAGCGAGCTATACAGACTCTGGAGGATATGCTTGTGCGTGCGTACTAATTGTTGTTGGAAGTTGGGATCGTCACTTGCCATTGTTAGGATTCTCCTTCGATAGCAGTTATCAGGAGACATTCTAATTGGAAACCTTTAGGTTTGTCTGGTAGGTGGTTTCGATCACCAGTCTGTTTTTTTCTGACTCTGCATGAGTAGGATTTTGGACCCCAGCTAGTAAAGAGACTTCGGATATGATCCAGTTGATTCAGGTCAGGATGAGGACAGCCCAGTGCAGACAGAGGTCTTATACCGACCGTGGTGCTCGCAGACTTGAGTTCAGAGTGGGAGATCATGTATTCCTATGGATTGTTCCGATGAATGACGTGTTTAGTTTGGGGAAGCTTGTCCCAGGATTGTAGGTCCTTTTGAGATCCTTAAAGCGAGTTGTTCCGTTGCCTATAATTTGGCACTTCCGCCCAGATTATTAAGTTTTCACCCCATATTCCTTGTGTCGATACCTCTGAAATACCTTCATGACCTTTCTCACATGATACAGCAATAGACCATTTAGCATGGACGCGGTCTTTTCGTTCACCGGCAGGCAATTGTGTTAGTGGTTCGACAGGTGGAGAAACTTCGGTCAAAGGGACATGCCATCTGTGGAGGCTTTTTCTTGGGCATAGCCGTATAGTGAGGTGATCACTTTGAAGGCTGCGAGCGAGATTTTGGAGTTTTGTACTCATCTCTTTGAAGGTACGCTTAGTGAGAATTTTTAATTCGGTGACGAATTTTTATAAGGGGGAGATTGTAACGCCTTAGATTTCGTTTTGTGTTAGTTTAGACGTTAATGCGGGTTTACTGTAAAAAGTTTACCAATTCGGGTTCCTCACATTTTAAAACATTTAATTAATAATTTATTATTATTTGTTATGGCATGCATGCACGTGTGCAAGTTAATGTGAGGGTTTGTTTGTGCTAATCTTGTTCTTAGCAACCATGACAACTTAACCCTTAACCTAATCCTTTGCTTTAATCTAATCCCTTGCTTTGCCTTAACCCTAATCCTTGATATTTTGGGTGAGATATTTGTTTTGGAGAGAAGAGGCGGCATGTGAGTAGTGTGAATGCATTTATGTGAGTGCATGACTTGCAATTAATGTAGTGGTACACTCACCCTTAACCTCACCTCTCTCTCTCTTTTCTGTAGGGTTACTAGGCACACGCACAAGGGTCTACGAGGCATCAACCATGCCTGATTTAAAATTTAGCCGTGCCGAACAACCCTAACCAAGATCTTTAAACTAGAGATTAGGCGAAAACAAGCATGTTAAACACTTTAACATCTAAGAGTTTGGGATTACAACCTTTGTAGATCCTGTCTTTCACTTCTAAACCTCCGTGTTGAGCTCCCTTTGCTGCGATCATCGTGCATCCAGACTCTAGAGAGGCTCCACGAAGATAAAGTGTAGCATTTCGAAATAATAAAAATATTATTTTTGGGAAAGTCATAATTTAATATTATTTTATTGAATATTTTAATAATTCGGTATAATTAAATACAGATAAATGGGGGGAATTTTGGAAAATTTTGGAAAATTCTAGAATAGGGTAAATTAGAGAATTATGCCACTTTTAAGTTGTTATGATTAGTTATATGCTAATTTAGTGCTAATCGCGATTAAAAATCGCGATTAGGGTTTTCGAGCAATTTTGTGCAAAACATGCACATATCATTTCCTACACTTGTGTTGCATTTTTCTTGCCATGGTTTTATTTTGGGGTTCACTATTTGAGTGAGAAGGAATTTGAGGGAAATGAAAGGAAAAAGGAAAAGGATTATAATATGGTGGTAGGTGGATGAGAGAGAGAAAAGAGAGGGGGTAGCTTTGACTTAGCCATTTCCCTTCACTTCCTCAACTCACTTTCTCTCTCCCTCTTCCCCTCAGCTGCTGCTGCTTCCCCTCATCTCCCTCCCCTTTTCATTAGCCCCAAATCACCATGAATACTACACCAACACCCCATCTTCATTTCACAAAAAATGTGCACAAGCTTGAGATCTACACATAGGACCAAGAAAGCAAAGATTTTGGCCACTAAGGGCAACTCAAGAAAATTCTTGAGTTGCCAAATGAGATATTTACTGAACCCTTAGCTTAGTTTTAGTATTACTTATACCCCATGTTTAGTTTCATATCGATATTGTGTGTTTTTGTGGACTTGTGGAAAACTTAGTTAGGGTTTGGGGGAATTGTGAGTTGTGGTGAGCAATTGAGCTCAATAGAAGTTAGATAAACACCCTAGTGCATGAATTGAGACCCCAACCTGAGAGTTGAAACCCGAAATACGGATTTAGAAACCGATATCGGAAAAGTTATGAAATCTGGGAAGTTTTTATGAGATCTGCTATCACCCGAGACATCCTAAAATAAAATTGAATGGACAGTGACATATGCAGGCACCCAGGAAGCTACCACCAAGACCCTAGCCCCTAACTCCATGACCCGGCCGCCAATTAATTCCCTCTGGCCGCAAATTGCGGCCAGACCTGCACCAAATTGGGTCGTTTTGGTTCTGCTGCTCCTACATCAGTAGTTTAGGCCCCTGGCATATATAGATTTGTCTAATTTGACCTAGGGTGAAATCTGGAGCCTATTTCCTTAGTTTTTGTTTTGGATTCGTGTTTCCGTACTCCGTATTTTTAATTCTGAATTTGTGTTTTGTGTTTTTACCTCGACTATTTGGCGTTTAAACGACGATATCAAGGGTTGTTGATGGTTTTGGAAGGCGTTGTCCATAGGTTCTAACCTATAGATCTTGGCGTATCGTTTTGAGATTCATATGCCGTTTTAGTTCGGAATTGGTTTTGATACGCATTTGCAATATGTTAATGTGTAGGTACCCCATGCAGCCTTCGGGACGACAAGCAAACGCGTGGTGACGTCGACAATGAAGACGCAAGGTGAGTAGATTATATCTACAGGGGGACGTCGGGTGGATGGCGTATAGCACCCCGCAGTCCATAGTTGATATACTATATTGTATGTTAGTTATAGTGTGTCATGGATATTGTGTTAGGTATATTATGGATAGTTTAGGGTTAGAAGTAAACTAGTGTAGTTCATAGTTGCGAACCCTAGAATAGATTTACACCCACACGCACACCCTTGCATATTCTTTATACTTACACGGTGTGGTGGTGATATTGGATGACATTGGAGATGAGTAGATGATTTTGGACATTGTGCCGCGAGATCGGTGATTTGATATGATTCGTATTTGGGATACGACATATGATCTTTAGCAGGCCTTTGGACGTGTGCTTGCATACGCAGTATATAGATGGTATCAGTTGTACTAGACTTAGATCAGTAGCCCAGATTATGTGATATGATGATAATGATACCTGATATTTGATGAGAGGAATGTGATATTTACCCGTACCCAGCAATTGGGTTGCCGTACGACGATTTACCCTACGAGCTTTATATTAATGATAGATCCGCACTCATGACTTGAGGATGCCATATGATATACTGTATCATACGCAATACTATTGAGGCGGGATCACCGACTATATATATATACCGACTCAGATTTAGGTAGATTCCATACCCCTCCCGGTTGACCTGATACCTAGATCTGTAGTTTGCATAGTAGATGTTAGACTAGACCCGAGTCATACTTATTTCAAATGGCAAGCTGCATTACTATTCATTTACTATTCACTCTACGGCTCGCATTGCATTGCATGCTTATATGTAATTGATTCATATTCCTTTGTGCATATGCCTTTACAAAGTTCCATGCTCATATTAGTGTTTCATGTTGCATGTATTATAATTCATGGATTTCGCACTGTGATATAGTTGCATATGATGATTCTGGATTTTCTTACTCCTGCGTATATATATATCAGTGGTATGGGACGCTGAAATATATATGTATACCCATAGTATATATATATTAGTGGTATGGGACGCCGATATATATATACACCTACTTAATATATCATCATGATGATCTATGCAAGCATTTCGATATATTGAGAGAGGGCTGACCCGGACTGACGGATGCCCGATATATTGAGGGAAGGTTGACCCGGACTGACGGATGCCCGATATATTGAGAGAGGGCTGACCCGGACTAACGGATTCCCGATATATTGAGAGAGAGCTGACCCGGACTGACGGATGCCCGATATATTGAGAGAGGGCTCACCCGGACTGACGGATGCCCGATATATGAAAGGAGCCTATGTGCTCGATATGAGAGGAGCTTTTATGGCCAATGGTATATTATATCTCCCCTACCCCACATTTATTTTATATGCATTGCATCATGTATTAGAGTACCTTCATGGATGTTGCATACATATCGGATACACGATAGATGGGATTCACTTGATATTGAGATATATAGTTTGCGTCAATGCTCGACATTGATTTCCTGATGATTTCATTCATGATATCTTCTGTTTTCATTTTACCGCATACATACATCATATTTATGATATGTTATTACGTGAGGCACTGGCGCGAGTTCTTAGCACTACACTTATGTTTAGATGTTACATTGCTACTTTACTATGGTTCAGACTTATTTATCTGAGGGTTATATTATATACTGATCGTATTGACCTAGGATTATGTCTTGCTTTCGATTTCTGCTTGTAGATATTTTCTTTTCACGAGTTGGCAACTCACCCCCGTTGTGCCACAGTTCTCGCAGGTTTGCCGTACAGGTTCCATAGCGGCATTTCTGGCACACTGCTTTCCTTTGCGGGTGATTTGCTTGGTGGGTGGGTTCTTTGTATCAGAACCGCCATTGTACATGTATTATTCATTGTATCTAGAAATTCCATCAACCAAAACTTGTATATTGTTTCAGACTCAGACACTAGTGATGTATTATTTCGACCTTAGAGTCGCGCTTAGTAGTGTTACAGTTTTCATGCTTATCTGGGTTTCTTTGAATTTTGATCCTCGCCATTCGGCGTTGTATAGTATATTGCTTGTTGTTTATTTATCCTTAAAATGGTTTTAGATTTCTGGGCTTTTGGCTTACTTGGATCAGATGGAGTCCTATAGATTTCATATGGTTCAAGGGCCAGTCACGTGCTCTTTCGGGTCGTGACAGAAAGATGCAAGTTTGCTTACGATCTTCGATAACTAAGATGATCTACCTTGAAGTTTCATTAACATAAGCTCTCACTCACAAAATGAAGTGAACACCCTCATCCAAATGGCAAGGGTAGATGAGGATGATAAAGTAGAATTTTTAGCTCTCTTTTGTTTTCAATTACTCACTCATAATCATCACTTAGCAAAAACCTAGAAAGCTTTTTCCAAGGAAGAAGAAGAAGAAGAATATCCAATTCCATTTGTGATGAATAATGAAAATGTAATAATAATTACTTATGCAACCATGGTTAATGCAACCTTTGTAGAGATTTAACTAGGGCTAGGGTTTGGGTTAGGTTAAGAATGAGTCACACAAAAATATCAAGCATAATATCTTAGCTCAATCCAAAAGAAAACCTTCTAGAAGCATCATGAAGGAACTAACCTAAATCAAACCCTAACCTTGTTTAATCTCCACTAAACTTGTTGCATTAGTAATCATATCATGTTACAATATTATAAATCACATTTATAATATTTATTGCAACAAAATAAAATAATACAATTAACATATATCGCATATATATCAATGTATTACCCGAGTGAGAAAAAGAATCTTTTAGTGAGCTAATATTAGTTAATATAATTTAGTATATCAAATATATTATTATACATTAAATTATCGAATCAACACTTGATCCGACAATCCGGCTATATCAAATATAACCAACTAATATATCATGTACCGATTCATCGAATCAACACTTGATCCGATGATCTGGCTCATATCAAAATAACGCGAGAATATAATACGGTATCTCATATCGCATTATCCTCGGTCTTGCACATATCACATATGTGCCCTGTTTACCCCAATCAGAGCAAAGCTCTGTTCAAATTCCAAGGCGGGAGACGAAGCAACACTTTTGTTTCCCCAATCTGAGCAAAGCTCTATTTTGAAAATTTAAACATTCATCCGTGCAAGGGCATACTACCCGGAAAGAATCTCGGACCCGCAAACGACGGAGCGAACAAAAAGGATAAAGGAAAAGAAAAAATGACCTTCGTCGCCAACATTCAACAACAGCCGAGCAACTCAAAATCGATTGTTCACCAAAACAACATACGCCCACGCCCATCACTCGAGGAAAGACTGGGACGTCCTTACTCGTTTTCCCGAGATAAAACGAGGAAACTGTTTGAACTGACAGTGCGCAACGAATTCGTCAATCTGCCAAATCCGAAACGCTCGCTACAGCCGGGAGATGTCAACGATCCTAATTACTGCCCCTACCATCGAGCAGTAAGTCATCCGCTCGAAGATTGCTTCATCTTCAAAAACTAGGTTGAAGACCAGTACCAACAAAGCGAACTCGCGCTGTCTGAAAACTGGAAGGTGAGCTCGCCACAACCACATGCTCCGAAAAAGATGGATGTGCCGGGGGCATCATGCTCATTCATAGAGAAAGCTCAGCGGACCCCTACGTCCTAAAACTGGATAGCGGACCGAAACGTCCTTAAACTAATGGCGGACCCCTACGTCCTAAAACTAGATAGCGGACCGAAACGTCCTTAAACTAATGGCGGACCACTACGTCCTAAAACTGGATAATGGACCGAAACGTCCTTAAACTAATACCACAGCATCCGTAGGCTGACGAGATAAAAAAAAGAGAGAAAAAAGAAGAAAATAATAATAATAATAAATAAATAAATAAATGGTATGTCCATAAGCAAAAAGGGCACGGATGAAAAGCCGAAAGGGCTCCGTGAGTAAAAACAGCAGGGCTACCGGCGATTGTTCGTGAAAACCCGAAAGGGCGCGACCTCGTTAAAAAAAAACAAACAAAAAAAACGGTATGTCCATAAGCAAAACGGGCACGGATGAAAACCAGAAAGGGCTCCGTGAGTAAAAACAGCAGGACTACCGGCGAGCGTTTGTGAAAACCCGAAAGGGCGCAACCTCGTTAAAAGACACTTATAGGGTCCACTCGACCTTGTAAGGAGAAACCACCCATGTGAGATCCTTACGACTCACAAGGGAGAAACACACTTAGGAATCCCCACGATTGCTAAGGAGAAAATACACGTGCGAGATCCTCACGACTCGTAAGGAGAACTTTCTTATGGGACCCTCACGGCTCATAAGATTTGAAAGTCTTAAGTTATAGAGACCTAAACCTGTTCTTAAGCAGCCCCACAACCTCCGATACTGCCCTACAAGTGGCTCAATACTGGCCCTTGTATACAATCCACGGGCGCGAATAAACATTTCCCTAATCAAGTCCCATCCGAGACTAGGGATTTGTTCGCATGGTGAACAACTCGTGTGAATCCTCTCGACTTAGAAGGAGAAAATGCTCTTGTAGGATCCTTACGACTTACAGAGGAACAAACACTTAGGAATCCTCACGATTCCTAAGGAGAAAATACACCTACAAGATCCTCATGACTTGTAGGGAGAAATAACTTTGTGAGACCCTTACGGCTCATGAAGTCAAAAGCCTTAGTCGACAGGACCTTAACCCTGTTAGCTAAGCCATCTTTGATCGACATCGACAGAGGCAAATGATGATTCGCTCCAGGCAATATCCCAGTTGTAGCGGTGCTGATGCCGAAATCGGTGTCTAATTCCAGGCTTACAGCGAAAAGCCAGTAGGCCGCACATGCATGCGAAATAGCCGAAATGATGGGGCAACTTGCAATAAAAAGCAGCAAGTAAAAACGTATGCACACAAAATAGCCGAAATGATTGGGCAACTCGCAATAAAAAGCACCGAGTAAAAATAAAAATAAACAGTCGAAATGATTGGGCAACTCGCAATAAAAAGCAGCGAGTAAAAATAAAAATAAACAGCCGAAATGATTGGGCAACTCGCAATAAAAAGCAGCGAGTAAAAATAAAAATAAAAATAAACAGCCGAAATGATTGGGCACCGGGAAAAATAGCCGAAATGATTGGGCAATCGCGACCTTCGCGATGTAAAATCTGAAATGATAGAGCATCGCGGAAATAAAACAATAAAAAGAAATATATGAAACCTTTTGCCCTACTGTTAAGATCACATCGATCCCTGTATACAATCCAAGGGCACAAACAAAGAGGGAACCACACCTTCCCAACAAGCTCCGCCATAAAGCTAAACCAAATCTCGATGATTCACCAACAGCCTGGAGACCAACAGCGGCTTTCCCCCTCATTCGAGCATGACACGGACGTAACATCACCAATCGGAGCCACGGCAAAGGCCCCAGTTTCAAGACTCTACGGTTCACAGACAACCTAAAGTCAATCAACGACCTCCGTCTGGGAAACAATTCAGCAACGACCTCCGACCTGGAAACAAGTCAATCAAAGACCTCCGTCTCGAAAACAATTCAGCAACGACCTCCGACCCGGAAACAAGTCAATCAAAGACCTCCGTCTCGGAAACAAGTCAGCAAGGACCTCCGTCCCGGAAACAAGTCAATCAAAGACCTCCATCTCGGAAACAAGTCAGCAACGACCTCCGACCCGGAAACAAGTCAATCAAAGACCTCCGTCTCGGAAACAAGTCAGCAACGACCTCTGACCCGGAAACAAGTCAATCAAAGACCTACGTCTCGAAAACAAGTCAGCAACGACCTCTGACCCAGAAACAAGTAAATCAAAGACCTCCGTCTCGGAAACAAGTCATCAATGACCTCCGACCCGGAAACAAGTCAATCAAAGACCTCCGTCTCGGAAACAAGTCAGCAACGACCTCCGACCCGGAAACAAGTCAATCAAAGACCCCCGTCTCCGAAACAAGTCGGCAACGACCTCCGACCTGGAAACAAGTCAGCAATGACCTCCGTCTTGGAAACAAGTCAGCAACGAGCTCCTACCCGGAAACAAGTCAATCAAAGACCTCCGTCTCGGAAACAAGTCAACAACGACCTCCGACCCGGAAACAAGTCAATCAAAGATCTCCGTCTCGAAAACAAGTCAGCAACAACCTCCGACCCGAAAACAAGTCAATCAAAGACCTCCGTCTCGGAAACAAGTCAGCAACGACCTCCGTCTCGGAAACAAGTCAGCAACGACCTCCGACCCGGAAACAAGTCAACCAAAGACCTCCATCTCGGAAACAAGTCAACAACGACCTCCGACCCGGAAACAAGTCAATCAAAGACCTCCGTCAAACAAGTCAATCAAAGACCTCCGTCTTGGAAACAAGTCAACAACGACCTCCGTCTTGGAAACAAGTCAATCAAAGACCTCCGTCTCGGAAACAAGTCATCAGCGACCTCCACCTCGGAAACAAGTCAATCGGCGACCTCCGCCTCGGAAACAAGTCAATCCGCGACCTCCGCCTCAGAAACAAGTCAACCGACGAACTCCCCGGCGGAGCTATACTTCGACTTAGAAACAAGTCAACTCACCAACCACTTACGGATTCTCTCAATTTGTAAGGGGGAAAATTCTCTTATAAAGATCCTTACGACTTATAAGTGAAAATACACTTAGGAATCCTCACGATTCCTAAGGAGAAAATCCACTTGCGAGATCCTCTCGATCCGTGGGGGGAAAAGTCTCTATGAGACCCTCATGGCTCATAGAGTTGAAAAGTCTTAGGCACAGATCTGAACCTGCGGCCTAAGCCATCGCTATCTCTTGGAAAAACTAAGTTATCTGCCAATTATGATTAGCAAGTCAACATGCTGATAATAAAAGAAAGAAGAAAACGACAGAAAGAACATCTGATTGGCGTTTGATCAAGCACTCGAGACACACTCATTCGTGCATGTGCAAAAGACTCAGAGCGAGAAATAAAACAAGCTGGGATAAAACTTCTTCATTAATATTGCCATAAATAATTCTTACAATCATAAAGCAGTAAAAAAGAAATATTATTACAATGGAATAACCTCAGATCCGGGGCACGGATTGAGGAAGTCAAAAGTAAGGCCATCCAGAGTTCTTCTGGCCTTTCTGATTATCCTTGTGCGCAGCCTCTCACGCTCCTGGGTGTCAAGATCCTCGGCAAGCCCCCCCAGCCTTCGATAAGCAGCGATTATCATCGTCTGCTGGAAGACTTGATGAAGAATGTCGACGAGGCTGTCCCGTCGATTCTTCGAGATTAGCCCCGACAGGTGCACTGAATGCACCTTGTCTTCGGCGTCATCCAGCGCATCGAGCGGCATGGCCTCGTGGAACCCCAGGAGTGCTCTCCAAATCGCTCCCAACACGACTTTCAAGAGAGCTGAACGACGAGGAAGCAGCCAACCAACGCTTGCGTGAAGGCGACCCATAACCTCCGCACACTGGGTATCTGTAAACTCCTGGTTTTGTTGACGGCCCTGTACACGGATGTCTTCATAAGTGATGAACTCGTGCAGGCTATATAGACGCACCGCCATGATACCTGAAGAAAACAGTACAGGGAGATTAGCAAATAATAAGATACAGAAAGTTAAAAGTTAAACTCCTTGAGAGCAATGCTTTGCAGACAGGAGTGACTTCGGCCAAAATCAGTTATGAGGAGAATTTGAAGAAAATCCCTTGAGAACATTGAGAGCTTTGCTCTAAGAAGATGATATAATAATAATGATAATATCAAATGCCATCTTTAACTTCCAGGATCCATGAAGAATTCTTAAGAGTTTTTCTGTATGATTTGGAAGGAGCAAAGCTCCATTAATGAATTAAGAAAACACCACGACAATCTTTTAGAGAGCAAAACTCTGTTAATGGAACCCTAATAAGATTCCTTCTAGTTCTCTTTAGATCCTTTCATACCTATATAGCAAAGCTCTGCCAAATGAAATCCCTGATGGGTTTTCTTTAGACCAGGGATCTATTAAGAGAAAGGCTCTGTTAACTAAAGTAAACGTAATTTAATTTAAATTAATTACCTCAAAAGCTCTAAGAAATTCTAATTCTTAGAGTTCTTAAAGACAAGAGCAAAGCTCTGAAGATAAAATTTTTTTAAGATGATAATCATCTCTTGAGGACCAAAGGTCCTATTTATAGGCATCAAATGCCCTTTCAACTTCCAAAAGCTGCCGCAACGCTTGGAATTCCGCCACCGCTGCGCTCACGTTGGGAGGGCCACGTAAGCGCAATGGTAGGGGGGCATTTGTTTACCCCAATCAGAGCAAAGCTCTGTTCAAATTCCAAGGCGGGAGACGAAGCAACGCTTTTGTTTCCCCCAATCAGAGCAAAGCTCTACTTTGAAAATTTAAACTTTAATAAATGAAGCAACGCTTCAGATCCTCTGCGCTGCGCGCAGGACGCCACGTGTCAAAATCAAGCACGCCGGTGCAGAGAGCGCAGCGCCCAAGGCAGCACGCCCAATTAGAGCAATGCTCTACTAAAAAACAAAAGAAAGCAACGCTTCAGTTGCGCAAGCACGGTGCTGCGCGACACGTGTCAACGCGGTTGCGCTAGCGCAGTTGCGCTGCGCTTTGCGCTGCACGACACGTGTCAGCACGGATACGCTAGCGCAGTTGCGCTGCGTGACACGTGTCACGGTGGATGCGCTAGCGCAGTGGCGCTACGCTGTGCGCTGTTTGACACGTGTCAGCGCAGATGCGCTAGCGCAGTTGTGCTGCGTTTTGCGCTACGCGACACGTGGCAGCGCAGATGCGCTAGCGCAGTTGCGCTGCGCTGTGCGCTGCTTGACACGTTTCACGCGCTGGGGCATTTGCGCCAAACAGAATTGAAATTTGAAAGAAATTTTTCTGTTCTTGTTAAAACAAGAAAAATTTCTTCTGTAAAACAGAAACCCTTAGATCAAAGATCCAACGGTGGGGAAAATTCCCCAAATCACTCAGAGAAAGATCACTTTAACAAATTTAACTAATTTATGGGCACTATAAAAATGATCCTAGACCTCAATTCAAAGGCATCAACATTTATTGAGAAATCGAGAGTTTCAAACAGAGAGAACTCTGGAAAAATTTCAAGAAAAAGGTAAAAACTTTCATAAAAATAGAAGAAATTTCTTCTAATAGATCAGGGATCTAAACACAATAAACAGTGCTTTGCACTTCTTATGAACCACTGGTTCTTTAAATAAGAAAAAACAAGAAATACTTGTTTTTCTTTGACTCTCATTAGATCGAAGAAATCAAATAGTGCTTTGCACTTCCTTTAATGAACCATTGGTTCTTGAATCTAAAAGATTCTCAAATTAATAGTGCTCTGCACTTGAAAATATGCACTGTTGCGCTCTTGGGTTGGCACAAGCCACCAGAGAGCGCCACGTGTCAGCATCTGAACCATCTGTGCTATAAGATAGAGCCTTGCTCTCTGAAATTGGCGCAACTCACCAGAGCGCGACACGTGTCAGCAGCGCAAGCGCAGCGCCCTAGCACTACGCACTGTGATTTCATGACACGTGTCGTCACCACAAGAGCTTGCGCTCTTTAATTAGCGCAAAGCGCCTGAAAATGCAATGCATTTCTTTTGCTAAAGGGCCAGGCCCAAGTCAAAAAGACCTAGCAGGCCAGAATAAATTGCAAAGCAATAAAAAAGGGCAGAGCCCAAGTAAAATTGATGCTCTGCATCACTCATAAACGGGCAGAGCCCAAAACAAATTGATGCTCTGCATCCTTTATGGGTAGAGCCCAAATAAAAATAAAAAGAAATGCAATGCAAAAGCAAATAAAATGTTGAACATTTTTAATTGGACTTAGCCCAATCGTGGCCGTAAGTCCTCAAATTAAATTGACTGAGCACGGCTGCTCCCTAAATCATTTTGCGACCGGTTCTAGGGTACATCTCCGAACTCCTCTGACACCTATCGTTGTAATCCTTCAACGACGTCAGAGAGGTGACGGGTCCCGACGACCATACATCAATATGGACTGCGGGGTCCTTAAACTCGTGGACCGAAACGTCCTTAAACTAATGATGGACTACCACGTCCCTAAACTGGCGATGGACCGAAACGTCCTTAAACTAATGATGGACCGAAACGTCCTTAAACTAATGATGGACCACCACGTCCCTAAACTGGCGATGGACCGAAACGTCCTTAAACTAATGATGGACCACCACGTCCTTAAACTGGCGATGAACCACCACGTCCCTAAACTGGAACATGGACCACCACGTCCCTAAACTGGAACAATAGAGCCTCCAAATGCTCTTTTGCCGGATCTAAACGGTCCCGTTTAAGTTGATCTTAGCCCCAAACACGGCTAACATATCCTTAAACATTCAAATGGACTATAAAACTCCAAATCAACTTTGGTTCAAGGGTACATCTCTGAACTCCTCTGACAACTACCATTGTAATTCTTCAACGACGTCAGAGAAGTGATGAGTCCTGACGGCCATATAATAAATGGATCACCATGTTAAGTTAATCTTAGTCTCAAACAGGACTAACGTATCGTTAACGAACGTTTAAGTTGATCTTAGCCTCAATACAGCTAACGTATCCTTAAACTAAAAAACACCAAACCCAAATCTAAGTAAATACGGATTTGGACTAATCCATGTCTTACGGGCGACGGCATTACTCAGTCTCCGTATACAATCCACGGGCAACCACAAACAAAACAAACACACACGACACGAAGTGAAATTCTGGAGAAGGAGAAAGTGGCTACCGCGATGCGGTAGCGTAATTAACTACAGGGGCTTGCGCCTGCAGGGAAGAGCGTCCCCACAATCAAAAAACCCCTCTAGCGAGGGGGAATCTGACGAAGTCTAATATATCGGCCGCATCCGTCTAAACCACCGATACACGGTGTCATAAATCAACTTGGCATCTTCGGAGAGGTAGACAGATATAACCAAATAGCATCTGCCCCGAATCTCAGGCAAGACGTCCTCACATCGCTGCCGCAATTCGGAGGGGAACATGCCCCTACTCTGTTTTTCCTGAGTCAAGAAACCTCTGTGTAGGACTCTAAAGAATCGTCTATACGCCAGCAGTAGGTGATGATCATATCAAACACCTACAAGCAGCAAGCGGTCAGATAAACGTAATAGCCACCCAGGTATTGAGCGCTCAAAAGATCAACAAGCAAGCCTGTACATTATCCGGTGAATCCAATCAGTAACACTCCCGTACAGTCCGGTCCCGTCGTCTGATATGTCACATATCTCGCCTAGGGGTGGTATACGTCAGACCCCAGTAGCTCGATAAGTCGTGTCGATATGAGGTCTATAACAGTTCGAGAAACTACTGATAACACTTACCAGTAAATCTCAGCAACCCTGGCCAGGGATTTCCAGTTATAGCCAATCGAACACAGCACAACATCAACTCCCTATATCGGGAGAGGCGAATCCCCTCCTATCGCTCATTGCCTCCATGTGATTCGGGACTTTACCCAAAAGCCACCTTTTTGCACGCCCTCTTGGACGTGGTATGATGGAAACCAAAGCACAGTGGGAATTGATTAGTCGAAAATATTGCATATTTCAGCCGGCAATTTCCTTATCATTTGCACTCATTTAGAAGTGTACGGTATTCATATTTTACATATTAGCAAAACTGTCGCAAAATATCAGATTGCATGTATTAGACTCTGAAACCGACATTATAAAGGAAATTGACCGCATTTTATGGCATCGCATCTGTTAGTTATATGTATGCCATAGAGGCCATTACTATACATAGGATGTATATTGTAGTGGATGCTTGGACATATATAGGGAGGACTTTCTTGCTCGACATGATAGTATGCTATCTGGTTGCTCTTTACCTTAACATGTACACTGATTGTCTCTCTGTTACATGTTGGTAAAGCCCTTAGGATGTGTACTTGAGTACCTGAACAATGATGCGGATCATACTAGTGGGGACATGGTAGTCCATAAGTACATCCTTCAAAGTCCCTAGTCATGGGTGTATCGAGACGGGGCATCGATATACCAGAGTAGACTAGCGTATACCTTCTCGACCCATACAGATGGGCGATGGATGATCCCATATCCATTGGTGTTTGACATCAAAGATGATATACGGGTGCTCAGTGAAGACTGGGTACACTGGACGGACTCGCCGAGAACTCCCAGATGGTATTATACCTTACGTCAGATGGCAGTTCTCAGGTGACACTGGTACAGAGTAGTCTGTTGACCCGAGATCGTCATAGAGTCTTGTGTGGTTCCCACTGTGCTTTGATTTCCACCTTACCACGTCCAAGAGGGCGTGCAAAACGGTGGTTTTTGGGTACAGTCCCGAATCACATGGAGGCAATGAGCGATAGGAGGGGATTCGTCTCTCCCGGTATAGGGAGTTGATGTTGCGCTGTGTTCGATTGGCTATAACAGGAAATCCCTGGCCAGGGTTGCTGAGATTTACTGGTAAGTGTTACCATTAGTATCTCGAATTGTTATAGACCTCATATTGACACGACTTATCGAGCTACTGGGGTCTGACGTTTACCACCCCTAGGCAAGATATGCGACATATCAGATGACGAGACCGGACTGTACGGTAAGTGTTACTGGATGGATTCACAGGAGTGTGAGCGGGCTTGCTCGTCGATCTTCTGATCGCTCAATACCCGGGTGGCCGTTACGTTTAGCAGACCGCTTGTGGCTTGTGGGTGTTTGATATGATCATCACCTGCTGCCGGCGTATTGACGAGTCTTTAGAGTCCGATATAGAGGTTTCCTGGCTCAAGCGAAACGAAATAGGAGCCCATATGAGATATGTGCGGGACCGAGAATAATGCGTGTATGTGATACCGTATTCTATTCTCGCAATGAATGTATCGATTGGTTGTATGCGATATAACCTAGTTATCGAATCAAGGGTTGATTCGATAAGCCGATACATTGGATATTAGTCGGTTGTATGCGATATGACCGGATCGTTAAATCAAGTGTTGATTTAATGATTTAATGTATAATTATATATTTGATATATTACTTTGCATTAACTAGTATTGGTTCACTTTAAATGGATTTTCTCTCTCGGATGTGCACATTGTATATGTGATATACTTTTTTTGCACTTGCTTGTATCATGTTTGATGATACATGCTCTCTAGGGTTTGTGTAAAGATTAAACCATGGTTGTGTAATGGTTAGGGTTTTCTTTTTCATTTATTTATTTATTTCATTTATTTTATTTTGGAAAAGAAATGGCAAAAGAAAAGAAAATGGTTGCTAGTTTGTTTTACATTGAAAGTTCATGAAGCTTTGACTAAGTGACCATTGTGTCTTCATGCTTAACCCTAACCATTCCATTTAACCATGATTTATTCTCTACACTTGACCATGGTTGCCACATGATAAGTATTCAATTTATTTTCTATTTTGAATTAACTTATCATAACATTTTTCATCTTCTTCTTCTTCTTCTTCTTCAAGAAGAAGCTTGCCTCCATCAATGGCAACTTGAGAAAATGAGTGAGAAATCCAATTCTAAAGTGAACCCACTTCCTATTTCTTCATCCTCTACCTCTTGCCAAGTAGTATAGGGTGTTCTCTTCACAAGTTTCATGACTTGGTGAAGTGGGAGCTTGATCTAGTGATGCCTCGACGTAGATCATCTTCGGCACGAATCCGACGACCTTGCCCGCCCATTTATCCGATGAAGCCGACGCTAGAGCCCGGGTTTCCATTTGGACAGCGAGGAGACTTCATTACGGAGCTATGGAGGTGGAGGACCGGATCTACAAAGGTTGTATTTCCGTTCGCTTAGTAAAGTAGTTTACTAGTTGCATCTTTCGCCTAGACATCTAGTTATCGATCCGTAGTCTAGGGTTTCTCGGCACCCCTAAAATTTGAAATTGGCATGGTTGATGCCATGTGAGACCTCATTAGTGTGCCTAGGAACCCTACAGTGGTATCAGAGCCTAGCTAGAGCCTTAGGCGATACGTAGACGATGTTAGAAACCCGATCGAACCCCGAAACCCTAACTTTTAACCCTCTCTGGACTTTTTCTGAAAAAGTGGTTTTTTCCAAATTAAAAATGCTTAAAAAATTCAGCAGGAAATTCTAAGAATTACGGTGCAAAAATTACCTAATGATCTTTCTAAAGCGCGGCGGAACCGCGGCATTAGCCGCCTATTGCGGCGGTTCCGTGCCCATTTAGTCTCTTCAGTCAACCATTTTTGCACAGTAACTTCTTTATTTAAATGTTGAGTTTTATGGGAATTTTTAAAATTTACTCAAGAGTTGAGTTTTCTGGGTTGTATTAGGGACTCGGTATTTCGATCGGATTGTCTAATTTTGTCAGTGTGCTTTTCCGGATAATTTTAGAATATGTTAAAAAGTTCGACCGGATATAAATACCCAATCTTTCCCCTGCCGGAAAAATTCCAAGTGTTGGATTTTTCCATGGTTTAAAGACGTTCTAAGTAGTGCAAGTAACGCGATGGTCTCTCTAGAAGACAACAAACCTTAACTCGATTATGTGACCGTCTTGAACTGCCCTTTGAACCTTCGGATTTGGGGCAGTACGGCGTGCCACATGTGAGGCGTTGGCTTGACCCTTCTACGGCTGGACCGTTGGTACTGAGGCATGAACTGAATGTTTTTTAGACTTATTTCATGTGTTGATCTGTATCAGGAAAACTTGGGTGTTTGACTGTTCGATCGAAAAGTTTAACATTTTCTATTTATCCGGAATGGGATACAATAATTGGAATTCACAACAGTTATGAGATAACTGAATGAATGTTATAAATCTAGCAATTTAGTCTCACTTAATCGGTTGCTACGGAATTTTGATGCGATCAAAAGTCCGTTGCAATCACGTAGCGTACGCGGATACTGGCCGGGTAAACTTAATAGAAAGCTACATCCCTTAGCCCCGACCAAGTGACTGTAGGAGAACCCTGTCCCCGAAAGCATCCGTTCGGGTGCTTGCGGTAGCGGTGTTCCGCTTTGGTGCACTTCGTCGACGATATCGGGGGTGCAGCCGTCTACTGAAGTTTGCGACGAGCATTCGATCAGGATGTCGGGAATCTTGTTGAATTGCCCGACTTGATATTGAAAAGTGTTTTCGATAATGGGACTAAAATGCGGGGTTTATAATTGTTAGGCATGTGATGTCTAAGTAATTCATTTGGTCAGGCATGCGATGTCTGAGGTGGTTGCGGATTCCAACTGTTGTAGTTTTACATTTTCTTTTCTGTGACCGTAAGTGTAATATGTGATATCGCCGGTTTCGTTGCTATATGTCAACGACAATTGGGATGCGCATATTTACTTACGTTGATGACATGTGATGTTATGTGTTGCTGGATATGTTATATTGGATCGTCGTGTTTGAATAGCCGGGGTTTTTTATGTGAGATGAGTGTTTTTCATTTTCATTCATGTAAAAACTTGTATGTAATATTCTTTTATTTGGGGCACTTCCAGGTTGCGGAAGTTGTCACCGTTTGTATATTATTTACTTTTCCGCACTAGGATAGACCCAAGGAGGAGGGCACAAGTAACCGGGTTCTGGAGTCCAGTGGGAGACCAACTCGAGGAGTCGAGTCCGGGTCTCCTAACTCTAGAATTGGTAGGGTTGCTTGCCGCTCTCGTAGGGGTCTAGGGGTGTGGGTTTGGCTATTCATCACGACCATGGAATCCGTGTTTTATACTGGCTCATATTTAAAACACGGACGTCCTAGTATATCCAATATTTCATATGATTCTTCTGCTGCGATATCAGTGATGTTCTGTGATAGATACTATATATAGTATATATGATATATTATATAGGCGTTACTTATGTTTTACACCCGCGCTAGCCCTGCACCGCTCTGCCGTTAGTTACCTAACCTAACGGTGCACGAGGGGACATCGAGGCGAATGCAGATGGCATAAGTGTACGTCGTATTTATCTGTGATGTTTAGGTATTTAAATGATGGGACTTCATTAATATGATTAATGAAATAAAAGAAACCTAAAGATGTTGTAGAATCGAATTTCAAAAATAAAAGGGGTAGCTACAGTTCTTGCTTTGCACAGAGGTATATGTGATATATCCTGCACCTTATTCGATGAGGAAAGGAACGAGATCCCTTCACCGGGAGTGACTCCTTTAGCAATAACTGGCAGATGCTACACACTCGGTTTGTCTTTTGATTGCTTTTAAGAGTTTTGCATTGCACAGTGATATATATGATATATCCCGCACCTCATTCGACGAGGAAAGGACCGACGATCCCTTCACCGGGAGTGACTCCTTTAGCAAAACTAGAAAAGCCTAAAAAACACTCCATTTTAAATCATTTGATTCTACAACGATATCAAGTTCATTACGCAATAGGTTTTCAGAAAAACCTGTCGTAGCCCTCCGTCATTTCAGATAAGTGGTAGTTAGTATTCGTGCTACGTTTGTTGGCCTGCGTCAAGGCGTAGTGTGCGGTAGCTAACTAGTATTTATCTGCTTATGCATATGATGCAGATTGGATTAGGGTAGTCGTGCGACTTTGTTGGCCTGCGTCAAGGGTCGTGCGGGTGGGTTTAATTCAATCAAGAAATGACGGGTTGAACTTGACTAGCGCACTATGGTTTGTTGGCCTGCGTCAAGGTCATAGGACGCTAGGGGCAAAAATATCGGGAATTTCTAGTGTTGAAATTTGCAATGAGATTGCATACCTTCTATGAGATAGTTGGATCCCGATACCCGCTGCGAGTAAGAGTTACTCCTGGGAGAGTTTTACACATTACAATTAGCCAATCAAGTAGGTGTCTAGAAAGGTGTCAACGAGGTTACGCCTCTGGGAAAACGAGGTTTACATTAATTAGGTTCGTGCGAAAGCACGGGGGACCTCCCTCAAAGTACCGACACTGGCCTGGCTGAAAGATTGGCGAACTTGTAGTGTGTAATTAATCCCGGCTAGTCTTTCCTTTTAGGGTTTGAAGGAAGATTTGATAAAAACAGTGGGAGCCATCCTGATTAGATAAAATAATAACCAATCTATTCTTGAAAGAGCGCACGCTGAGTGTTTTCTTCTCTCTCTCTCCAGGTAGCGACCATATCACGCCTTAATCAAGATAATAATACGGATTATTGACCGAACCCGCTTGTTATACTGAGCTGGGGAACGTTGGTCCCGCTCCAACTTATAATTGTTATAAGACAGAGCAGGAAATTGGGGATTACCAGAATTCCCTTGCCGCCCAAACGAAGAAAGTGCATGCTGATGCATCATCTTCGGGTATGTTCATTATATAGAACTGTTTCTCAGTATTCTTTACGTCCTGGGTATGTGATACCAGATCAGGATCCCGCATATGTAATTTGTTACATGGGCTACAGATAAGTAAAGGACTGAGAACGGGTGATAAGTTTCATGAGGCAGAAAACGGGGCAAGAGTTGCAGCCAAGTCTGTTGGTCACTGTCACCCTGTATTCCAAATACATTGATTCTGAACGAATGTTATTAGATACCGAACCTGATATACAAAATCATATCAGTCTCTTTATCAGTAAAGAAAGGATATAATTTTGTATTGTTGGATAATGTTTTGAACATTTCCTATATCAAAAGTTGA
Source organism: Agapanthus africanus (assembly GCA_030015575.1). Lineage (NCBI taxonomy): Eukaryota > Viridiplantae > Streptophyta > Magnoliopsida > Asparagales > Amaryllidaceae > Agapanthus > Agapanthus africanus. The sequence goes on from CM057349.1 coordinate 290,018,207, forward strand.
TCGGTTCAGGCACGTTATCTAAAAGCATTAATGTTCTAAATCAAACTACAGTTCTTTAGTATACGGAACACACACAAGAGGAAGAGTTCAGAACTGAACGAATCCTTCTTGAGGCATTGTAGACTAGGTCATATCAATGCGACCCGACTAGCTGAAGTTACATGTAGATGCATATTTAAATCAGTTTGAATCTACATCTTGTGAAACTTGCCAGTCGTGTCACAAAGATATAATGACACCAGCTCTGTTTATTGGAAACAGAGAAAGAGTTAGTGAACTCTTGGGATGATACATGTTGATGTATGTAAGGTCCCCCGTCTACATATGCCAGGACTGGTTCTTTGTACTTCGTTACATTCTCTGATGATCTCTTTAGATTCAGACATATGTTCCTGTTGAAACCCATGTCCGAACCTTTTGAGATATTCACAGAATATAAGCTAGAAGTAGAGAACCAATATGGGTATAAGTATTATGTCCTTTGATGAGATCGAGGAGGAGAATACTTGAGCACGGAAATCCTGGATTATTCTAAAGGAGAATGAGGTTCTCTCTCAGCATTACTCCTCCGTATACACCATAGCACGATGGTATATCGGGGTGGAGCAATCACACCCTATATGATAAGGTGTGCTCTATGATGAGTACTACTGAGATACCTATTTCCTTTTTGGGAGTTATGCACTTGAGAAGCTACATACCTATTGAATAGGGTTCAAATCAAATCAGTTGCCTACCACTTCATATTTGATATGATAAGGGAAGAGCCCATCTCTTAAGTTAGTTAAGATTTGGGGTTGTCCAGCCTATGTCTGAAAAGCAAAATCCGGACAAGCTCGAGGCAAGGTCTGTAATGTAGAACTGGAAAGGTTCCAGCTATACAAAACTGCAGCTGATGATTTGACAGAACCAAAGGATTCAATGGTTACCAACGAACCTCAGCCTCTCCGCCGATCTAGTAGGGTTCCTCACCCACCTGAGAGATACTTCGGTTTCTCTATGACAGTGGGAGCGAGGATTGCATCATGAGATGATGACCCAACTAGTTTCGAGCTGGCCATCAGGAGTAAGACCCTGTAAGAATGGCTGGATGCTTAGCGATCAGAGATGGAATCCTTATACACCAACAAAGTATGGACTTTGGTTGCTATATCTGAAGGGTTAAATCCCCATCAGGAGCAAATATATCTTGAGAAGATTACTTGGTGTACATGGAAGAGTTGAGACTTTCAAAGCTAGACTTGTTAAAGGTCTACATCATTGACCAGGCGTGGATAATGATGAAACCTTTTCAAGTGGCTATGCTTAAGTCCATCCAGATCCCACTTGCCACGGCTACATACCATGACTACGATATCTGGCGGTTGGGTGCCATGACTGCTTTTCTAAAATGATGTTTTAGAAGAGAACGTCTATAAGTACACAGCCAGATGGCTTCGTAGATAGTGGGAGCAGCGGAAACGTGTACAAGATGCTTTATAAGATAAAGCAGGCATCGCGGAGTTGGAACATCTGTTTTGATGAAGTAGTCAAAGAAGTTGACATCATCAAAATGGTAGATGAACCTTGTATAAAAAAAAAGGTAGTAGGGAGTATGGTGACGATCCTCGTAGAGTACGTGGATGACATACTCTTGGTAGGGAAGGAGTTTCCTATACTACGCTCGATCAATCTCCGCTTATCACAATAATTCTCCATATAGGATCAAAGTGATACCTACTAAATCCTGGGTTGTGGATCTATGAGATAGATCTAAATGGATGTTAGGAGCCTCACTAGTTGTAGTGAGACGGTATCAATTGATCCTGGGAAGAATCACTGGAAGTGTTCCAGGGTGATAAAAACGACTGAGTGTCAGTCACAGGCATTGTCTTTACCCTTAGTAAAGGGACGGTATGTTGGAAGAGTTCCAAGCTAGATACCGTGACATACTAGACGATAAAGGCAGGATACATCGCTACTAAAGATGCTACCAAAGAGGCTGTTTGGGTGTATATTGGTTCATGAGATGAACTAGGTTCCTACCATTGTGTGACAATGGAGTTATAGGTTGTGCCAAGGAACGCAGGTCCCATCAGTGATCTAGACATATTCTAAGGCAGTATCACCTGATCATGGAGATGGTTGATCTCCAAGGAGATCGAGGTTTGGAGAGAAGACTCAGAGGACAACACAGCGGATCCACTCACAAAGGCCTGTTCCTAGAGAGAGATTTTTATGGGATGGTTGAGTATGAGATACTACAACCACTGCTATCAGATGGCCCTAGTGCAAGTGGGAGATTGTTAGTTATATGTATGCCCTAGAGGCCATTACTATACATAGGATGTATATTGCAGTTGATGCTTGGACATATATAGGGAGGACTTTCTTGCTCGACATGATAGTATGCTATCTGGTTGCTCTTTACCTTAACATGTACACTGATTGTCTCTCTGTTACATGTTGGTAAAGCCCTTAGGATGTGTACTTGAGTACCTGAACTATGATGCGGATCATACTAGTAGGGACATGGTAGTCCATAAGTACATCCTTCAAAGTCCCTAGTCGTGGGTGTATCGAGACGGGGCATCGATATACCAGAGTAGACTAGCGTATACCTTCTCGACCCATACAGATGGGTGATGGATGATCCCATATCCATTGGTGTTTGACATCAGAGATGATATACGGGTGCTCAGTGGAGACTGGGTACACTGGACGGACTCGCCGAGAACTCCCAGATGGTATTATACCTTACGTCAGATGGCAGATCTCAGGTGACACTGGTACAGAGTAGTCTGTTGACCCGAGATCGTCATAGAGTCTTGTGTGGTTCCTACTGTGCTTTGATTTCCACCTTACCACGTCCAAGAGGGCGTGCAAAACGGTGGTTTTTGGGTACAGTCCCGAATCACATGGAGGCAATGAGCGATAGGAGGGGATTCGTCTCTCCCGGTATAGGGAGTTGATGTTGCGCTGTGTTCGATTGGCTATAACAGGAAATCCCTGGCCAGGGTTGCTGAGATTTACTGGTAAGTGTTACCAGTAGTATCTCGAATTGTTATAGACCTCATATTGACACGACTTATCGAGCTACTGGGGTCTGACGTTTACCACCCCTAGGCAAGATATGCGACATATCAGACGACGAGACCGGACTGTACGGTAAGTGTTACTGGATGGATTCACAGGAGTGTGAGCGGGCTTGCTCGTCGATCTTCTGATCGCTCAATACCCGGGTGGCCGTTACGTTTAGCAGACCGCTTGTGGCTTGTGGGTGTTTGATATGATCATCACCTGCTGCCGGCGTATTGACGAGTCTTTAGAGTCCTACACAGAGGTTTCCTGGCTCAAGCGAAACGAAATAGGAGCCCATATGAGATATGTGCGGGACCGAGAATAATGCGTGTATGTTATACCGTATTCTATTCTCGCGATGAATGTATCGATTGGTTGTATGCGATATAACCTAGTTATCGAATCAAGGGTTGATTCGATAAGCCGATACATTGGATATTAGTCGGTTGTATGCGATATGACCGGATCGTTAAATCAAGTGTTGATTTAATGATTTAATGTATAATTATATATTTGATATATTACTTTGCATTAACTAGTATTGGTTCACTTTAAATGGATTTTCTCGCTCGGATGTGCACATTGTATATGTGATATACTTTTTGTGCACTTGCTTGTATCATGTTTGATGATACATGCTCTCTAGGGTTTGTGTAAAGATTAAACCATGGTTGTGTAATGGTTAGGTTTTTCTTTTTCATTTATTTATTTATTTCATTTATTTTATTTTGGAAAAGAAATGGCAAAAGAAAAGAAAATGGTTGCTAGTTTTGTTTTACATTGAAAGTTCATGAAGCTTTGACTAAGTGACCATTGTGTCTTCATGCTTAACCCTAACCATTCCATTTAACCATGATTTATTCTCTACACTTGACCATAGTTGCCACATGATAAGTATTCAATTTATTTTCTATTTTGAATTAACTTATCATAACATTTTTCATCATCTTCTTCTTCTTCTTCAAGAAGAAGCTTGCCTCCATCAATGGCAACTTGAGAAAATGAGTGAGAAATCCAATTCTAAAGTGAACCCACTTCCTATTTCTTCATCCTCTACCTCTTGCCAAGTAGTATAGGGTGTTCTCTTCACAAGTTTCATGACTTGGTGAAGTGGGAGCTTGATCTAGTGATGCCTCGACGTAGATCATCATCGGCACGAAGCCGACGACCTTGCCCGCCCATTTCTCCGATGAAGCCGACGCTAGAGCCCGGGTTTCCATTTGGACAGCGAGGAGACTTCATTGCGGAGCTATGGAGGTGGAGGACCGGATCTACAAAGGTTGTATTTCCGTTCTCTTAGTAAAGTAGTTTACTAGTTGCATCTTTCGCCTAGACATCTAGTTATCGATCCGTAGTCTAGGGTTTCTCGGCACCCCTAAAATTTGAAATTGGCATGGTTGATGCCATGTGAGACCTCATTAGTGTGCCTAGGAACCCTACAGCATCATCCCTACATTTGCACAACACTTGTTTTGAGATCTGTGCAGGAAAATCCAGCAGAAAGGCCAAAAATTTACAGGGTACAGCTAAAACGTTACGCCAACTCAATGATTTCAATTCTGGTATCAATACAAAGGGACAAATAAAATTCAGCATATCAGATAAAGCCCAAAATGGCAGTACAAGACCACACCAGAGAGAACATAGCCCAAGCTTCCAACATGGCCACGGAACCGCGGCCGAAGCCTGCTGGAGCCGCGGTTCCGCGGTGGTATTGCCCCTTCATCACCTCAATTTTGGTGCACAATATCAATCTCAGCTCCCACACTTCAGAAAACCTATGCAAATTCCAGAAGACTCCAGAGACTTCTGCCAGATCAGCAAGCTTTGGGATCAACACTAAACTAGCCTATCATTCTAGAAACTTCTTCCTAAACCCTAGCTTAAACCCTAAGCTAAGCCTAACAAACTCTCTCTAGAAGTCTTTCAACAAACTTTTGGAGGGAACCCAAAGGCTTAGGGTTTGGGGTACTCTATAAATAAGACCCTAGGCTCACATGTAAATCTCTAATCTTGGAACTTTGGAAAAATCAATCCATTAGTTCATTTTAGAGCCATTCTATCTCCTTCTTCATCTTCGTCTTCCACAAGTCTAGTGAGAGGGCTTGTGTGAAACCCTAACCCTAATTCCAATCAAAAGCCAAGATCCCCAGTACCCCTTAAGCAAGAAGCCTTACAACCTTTTATGAGCCGAGCCGATCTTCAACAGAGCAAGTGGTCGAAGCCGATCCACGACTCACGGAGCCGAGCGACGCCAATTCAACAATTTAGTTCTTCCTCTTGTAGTTCTTGAGCGACTGTAATCAAATTGTTGATATGAATAAAAGGTGATATTCTCTTATCTTGTTTTCTTTAAATTCTCGCATCATGATATCTTTTCAATTCTTGAATACTTTCTGTGTGATGATGTTTGAGTAATACTCCGCTCGTCGAGGAGTCGAGACGATCAATAGAATGATGATGTAATATATCTTAAATCGATTCTTGAATCCTACGAGTTTTGTAAACCCTAGCAAGTTCAAGAATCGACGACCCAATTCGATGCGATGCTTTCTTGATTGATATCGCTCGACATTGGGGAGTTACGATCGTTTCTTGAAATTGTTAGAGGCTAGAATGCGAATGATATCGACGAAAGAACAAGGTTTAAACGATGAAACCCTAGTTTCATCAAGAAAGCCCTAACTCTCATCGATCATCATCGATCTAGTATCAATCCTTCGAAGGACAAGAACATGAAATCTTGAAATTACATCACGTCTATAGATCCGATCGATTCCTACAAGCCACATTTAGATTCTTGACATTTTGGTTGGAAATATCATCGAAACACCGATTCTTGATTTGTTTATCAATTTCTTGATTCTTGAATAGAATAGTGACACCTGAATCAATCGATAAATTCTTGAATCATGTTTTCTTTTCTTTTCGATTAACTTTTCAATTCAAACAAATTAAATATAAAAACGAATCGCACAATCCCTGTGGACGATCCGCACTCGCTTACGATCTACAACTGACACCGTAGTTGATTGCGGTCAAATATAATTCTTTGATTGTGAACTTTATTTAATATTACCGACACATAGAAACTTATTCGCTTATTTCGATTTACACAAACAAGAAATCATTACAATCAAATGAAACTGTTATCGGGAATCATTTGGGTATTTGATTTGATACACACAATCGAAAAATATACCAATCAAAATGGCGCCGTTGCCGGGGATCGCGCTCTAATTCGTTTTATATCAAAGTTTGAATTGAAAGATTTATTTCATTGTGATTTTTGAGATCAAAATTCGTGCAAACCCTAAACGATTTGTTGTGGTTCATTGCAAGGAAATCTGGAGCTGTTTGGAAACTGAAGAAAATTTTTGGAAAATACCAGAGAGCAGTAGGAGTCTACAGAAGCTCCCTGAAAATTTTTTGTGGGGTGATCTCATCAAGAGACCGCGAAAGCACGGCATTATAGGGTATTTGCGGTGGAACCGCGGCCCTTCTGGAGGATCTCTGCAAAATTTTTGCTTCAGGTGATTTCTTACCTTCTCCTCTCTCCTCTTTTTAGCTCCAACTAACAGTTTGCTGCAGGATTCTTTGCAAATAATCGCAGTGCCGCAAAAAGCAAAATAAAATTTATGCGTGATTTTGTTTCTTGGTTGTTTGCATTCTAAATACGGAATTTAAGGGGCACGGCCAAATCCAAATTAGGTGGGGATTTCATTACCCTTCCTAGGCCCCGAAAATCGCAAAACTTGCATTCGCATTGACCCACATTAACTAAAGGAAATCTAGACAAGACTCTAAGGACTGTCGCGCTCAATTAGGACAAGAGAAGACCGTGGGTAATTCATTGCTTATCCGCGTTTTCTTGTGGTGCCTAAGGCGAGTGTGTCTAAGGCTAGTGGTTTTTAATTAGGCCCACTACTTATGTAGTGGAGTACCTTCCCACTTACCTGGCACTTATCCGGCCACAGGGGGACAAAGAGGCAGTGGAGGATTCTATCCTGCGACTTGTCTTTTGGCAGTTAGGAGCGGTCTAGAGCCGGACCTAGGTGACCACTAGATTCTAGGGTTGGTGTGCTGCATTTGTTTTGTCGCATCATTTTTTCAAAAAAAATCCGTCCCTTTTTCAAAGCAAATACCGCATTTATTCATTACCCCTAATTATAAGTCTACGCTGCCACTTGTACTAACCCTTTTTAGTGCAAGATAGGCTGGACACGGGATTCTATTGCCCGTTTAGTCCGCATACCTTTTATCGACTCCGAAGTCGATATTTCTCCATTTACCTTTTCTTTACCCACTACCACACCCACACCGATGGATCCGAATCTATCAAACTTCTTTAACCCTAATCTGCCGCCGTCCGTTGGTGCGCAGAATCCACCCCGCATCTCTCTCCAGGAGAGGTGCTACCCTATTCGAGGTCCTCTTTCGACCTGCTTATCCACACCACCAGCCAACGGGGATAACTTTGAGATTAAGCCCCAGTATATCAATCTTTTACCCAAATTCCACGGACTCGAGACTGAGGACGCTTACGTTTTCATTACCAAATTTGAAAACGTATGCGCAATGATGGGTACGTCACAACTTTCAGTGGATGCGATGCGTCTACGACTTCTTCCATTTACATTGTGCGATATAGCCGAGAAGTGGCTATATAACACTACCGCACACTCTATTACGAATTGGGAAGAATTCGTCACTGCATTCCTTAAGAAATTTTACCCAATACAAAAGACAGCTCGAATCCGTAGCGAACTGAATCAATTTGCCCAGCTCCCTGCTGAACCATTTTCAAAATGCTTTGAACGTTTCAAGGATCTATTGGTTTAGTGTCCTCATCACGGCATCCCGAGATGGGAGCTTTGCCGAATCATTTATGAGGGCATTAATCCAAAAACTAAACAGAGCCTTGAAAACATGTGTCAAGATACTTTTATGACCAAAGATAATGGGGAAGCTTAGAAGTATTTAGAAGAGTTCGCTGAAAAGTCACTACAGTGGGAGAGTGGAACCCAACCATTGAATAGGGGTGGCGTACACCAAATAGATGTGTCCATAGGTGTTCGAGCTGAAATGGCAGCAATGCAAAAGAAGCTCGACGCTATGGAACACAAATTTGCAGCAGCCTCCCTTAACCCAGTGTCACTCCCCAAAACTGTTTGTGGGTGCTGTTCTGATCCGTCTCATTTAACAGAAGAATGTCCATTAAACTCTGCGTTTCAAGGTCACGAGCATTCTAATGCCGCATTTCAAAGACCTCGAAACGATCCATATTCTTCCACGTACAATCAGGGTTGGAGGAATCACCCGAATTTCGCTTGGAACCAAAACCAATCTCAAAACACGGTTCCAAACACGAATCAATTTCAAAGGGTTCTTCCTCCACCACAACAGCAACCCCTTCAACTCATTCAGCACCCCTATCAGTCACAAAATTTCCAAAACCAGGGCAACACTCCTGCACAGTCTAATCCTATGCAGTCCTGTTCTGACGAGTTCTCTCAATTCACTCAAACCATGAAATCACTTTTATCAAATTTCATGGAGGTTTCGACTGAGGTTAGATCTTCCGTCAGTGAGATAAAGAAAAACTCAGCGTCCCAAGCTGAGAGTATCAGATCGATGGAAGCTGAAATCGCACGCCTAAAAGCCGAAATGAGTGCGAGAGAAAAAGGGAAACTTCCCTCTCAACCCCTACAGAATCCTGGGCATTACAATGTAAATGCCGTCACAATGTTGAGATCGGGAAGAGTGCTGAACAATCATGTCGGGAAAGGTATTGATGATACTGAAAATCATATCAACACCCCGGCTGAGACCTTTCCACACACACACACTTCTCCTTCTGATCCTTCTTCTTCTACCACACCATCTTCTCGCGAGCCTATTCTCCATTTCCCACTAGGCTCGACACCTTCTCCCAACCCCTATAGTTCTCCACAGACGGTCCCCACACCTCTTTTGGGACCTCGTCAACCCCCTCTTCCTTCTCCTGTGATGGACCCTGCGCTTATTGCGAAAGCACCTTACCCGAACCGGTTAAGGGCTAATAGAACGAGTCCTCATATGGAGAAAATTTTGGAAATGTTCAAACAGGTTAACATCAATATCTCTCTCCTGGATGCGATTCAACAAGTCCCCGCTTATGCGAAAATTCTTAAGGACTTGTGCACTAGGAAGAGGAAGACTCAAGTGCCGAAGAAGGTCTTCATGTCTAATAATATTAGCACTGCTTTTATACCCCAGCTACCAAAGAAATGAAAGGACCCAGGATGTCCTACAATATCGATTTCGATTGGGGGTAAAAACATAAATCGTGCTCTTTTAGACCTTGGCGCAAGTGTTAACCTGCTCCCTTATTCTGTTTATGAGCAATTAGGGATTGGAGAGCTGAAACCTGCTCACTGCACTCTCCAGATGGCAGACTGATCTATCACCAAACCAAGGGGTGAATTAGAGGATGTGTTGATAAAGGTCGAGGAATTTGTTTTCCCTGTAGACTTCATTGTGCTCGACACACATCCTGTAGCAAACCCCCGGGGCCAAATTCCGGTGATTCTGGATCGTCCTTTCCTTGCCACTTCCAACGCTGTTATAAACTGTAGAAATGGTTCAATGAACTTATCATTTGGAAATATGACCATTGAACTAAATATCTACAAAGTTGGAAGTCAGCCATCAGAACCCTCTGCTCATATTTTAGATGCGTGCTCTGTCCATGAGATCGCTCCCGATAGTTGTGGAGCCGAGGAACTTTGCTTTACTGATCTCGATGACATTACCACATCTCTGTTTGATTTCACACATGATCTTAGTGAGGACACTTTCTCTACACTTGAGTCCTGCACTCCTGACTTTACTCCACCCGAGTCTGTATCTTTCACAGGCTCTGAACTTCTTTGTAAATCCAAAAATCACTCAATGATCCCTCCTTCTATAATTTCTCCGCCTGAATTAGATCTAAAAATTTTACCTTCTCACCTTAAATATGCATATCTAGGTGAGAATGAGTCTTTCCCGGTTATCATATCCTCTTCTCTAGCATCAGAGCAAGAGAATGCACTTTTATCGGTATTGAGATCTAACAAAGAGGCGTTTGGTTGGAGTATAGCGGACATCAAAGGGATTAGTCCCTTGATAGTTGAACATCATATACATGTGATGGATGATGCCGGACCGACCCGAGAACCACAGAGACGGTTGAATCCCGTCATGAAGGAAGCGGTCATGAAAGAGATCGTCAAATGCTTAGATAATGGTATTATATACCCCATCTCCGATAGCCAGTGGGTGAGTCCTATACATGTCGTTCCTAAGAAATACGGCATCACTGTTATAACCAATGAGGCAAATGAGTTGATTCAGACACGTGCCCAAACTGGGTGGCGTGTATGTATTGATTATAGAAAACTCAATGCTGCCACGAGGAAAGACCACTTTCCTCTACCATTCATTGATCAGATGCTGGAACGCTTAGCGGGACGAGAGTATTATTGTTTTATGGACGGATACTCAGGCTATAATCAGGTCCCCATCGCCAAAAAGGATCAAGATAAAACCATTTTTACTTGTCCTTTTGGTACCTTTGCTTACAGTTGCATGCCCTTTGGGTTATGCAATGCTCCCGCTACCTTTCAGCGGTGTATGATGGGGATATTCTCTGATATGGTAGAGAATTTTCTGGAGATCTTTATGGACGATTTCTCGATTTTTGGAGACTCATTTTGTGATTGCCTAGAGAATCTTGACGCTGTTCTTACTCGTTGCAAAGAGAAGAACTTGACTTTGAACTGGGAAAAATGCCATTTTATGGTCCAAGAAGGAATAGTACTTGGACATGTCATTTCATAGAAAGGCATTGAGGTTGACAGAGCTAAGATAGATGTCATTCAAAACCTCCCTCATCCCAAAAGCGTCAAAGATATTCGATCTTTCCTTGACCATGCGGGCTTTTACAGGAGATTCATTAAGGACTTTATCAAAATTGCTAGACCTTTAACTCTTCTCCTGGCCAAGGATACGACCTTCCATTTTGACTCGGACTGCGAGACAGCTTTCGACTCACTTAAACACTCACTCACTTCAGCCCCCGTGTTATCATCACCAAACTGGGACTACCCCTTTGAGCTGATGTGTGACGCATCTGATTTTGCAGTAGGTGCAGTCTTAGGACAGCACATCGAAAAGATGCCACACGTGATATACTATGCAAGTAAGACCCTGAATGATGCGCAAATCAATTATACAACCACCGAAAAGGAACTTTTAGCGGTTGTATTTGCATTAGAAAAATTCAGGCCTTACTTAATTGGCTCACCTATAGTTGTGTATGCCGACCATTCCGCTTTAAAACATCTTCTGGCGAAGAAAGATGCAAAAGGTCGACTAATACGTTGGATCCTTCTGTTACAAGAATTCGATCTTGTTATCAAAGATAAGAAAGGATGTGAAAACGTAGTAGCTGACCATCTTTCACGCATCTCTTCTTCCCCTGTGACCTTGCCGATCAATGATTCGTTGCCTGACGAACAACTTTTGTGCGTATCCAATGAACCATGGTTCAGGGATATTGTGAACTATCATGCCACGGGACTAATACCCAGTGATTGGTCAAAACAGGACAAATACCGTTTTCTATCCCAAGTAAAACACTTTTACTGGGATGAACCCTATCTGTTTAAATATTTTCCTGATCAGATCATTCGCCGGTGTGTCCCGAATGAAGAGTTCAAGAGTGTTCTTTCATTTTGTCATGATCAGGCCTGTGGGGGTCACTTTGGTCCTAGAAAGACAGCGGAAAAGGTTTTGCAATATGGATTTTATTGGCCGACCTTATTCAAGGACGCATTTGACTATTGCAAAACCTGTACACAATGTCAGTATACGGGTAGAATATCCCAGAGGAATGAAATGCCTCAGCAACCCATTCTGGTTGTTGAAATATTTGATGTTTGGGGCATTGATTTTATGGGTCCCTTTCCCAACTCCTTTAGGAATTTGTACATTCTGCTGGCGGTTGATTATGTCTCAAAATGGGTAGAAGCCATTCCATGTCGCACTAATGACAATAAAGTTGTCATTAAGTTCTTGAAAGAGAATATCTTCTCGCGATTTGGACACCCACGCGCTATTATTAGCGATAATGGGACACATTTCTGCAACAGATCTTTCGAGACTCTGATGCGAAAATACTCAATCAACCACCGACTTTCTACACCCTATCATCCCCAAACAAGCGGGCAGGCTGAAATCTCAAACAGACAAATCAAACTTACCCTGGAGAAAACTGTTGCTAAAAATAGAAAAGACTGGTTGATCAAACTGACGGATGCTCTTTGGGCATTCAGAACTGCATTTAAAACCGACCTAGGAATGTCTCCATATAGGATAGTGTTTGGAAAAACATGTCATTTACCCGTCGAGATAGAGCATAAAGCATTGTGGGCTATAAAAGAAATAAATTTTGATCTAAACCTTGCCTGCAACTTTCGGAAGCTGCAACTTAATGAGCTAAGCGAACTCCGCGATGAAGCTTATGATAACACTGTAATCACAAAGAATAGGACTAAGGTTTTTCACGATAAAACATTTTGAGGAAAACATTTTCACCTGGTCAACGAGTCCTTCTTTATGATTCACGATTACACCTTCACGCGGGTAAGCTCCGATCTCGATGGAAGGGACCTTTTGTTGTGCGGTCTGTATACCCGCACGGGACAGTAGAAGTAGAAAATGTTAAAAACGGCACCTTTTTCAAAGTGAATGGACATAGACTTAAGCCGTATTTTTCCACTGATCCCACGGAGGAGCTCTTGTTCTTACAAGAGCTAGTTTATTTGGATTAAAATTCCTCCGTCTCACCTTCATATCCAGCATATCATTGCATCATCTTTTCGAATGAAGGTGAGTGAAAAGAGTAAGTTTGGGGGAAGTTCTTCACTTATATATTTTGCCCCCACTAATAAATTCCTCCCAAGCTTTCAGGTTTTTCGAGATTTAGTTGATGGCAACAGTGAGGACACTGTTGAAAACAAGTTTGGGGGAGGTTTGTGCTTATTTCTGCATCATTTGCATATCATTTGCATAAGCACAAAACATTTTCGAAAACCCATAAAAATTTAAAAATTATCAAAAAGATAAAAACATTTTTTTTGTACATAAATAAGATAATAAAAGTTTAGATAATGAAAAATTACATCCATGAGATTAAACAAATTTAAGAAAATCAAGAAAATTAGAAGTTTTCTTATACGAACTAGTAATAAGTAGTTATGAGCCGTTGTCCCAAGGGTTAGTAAGATGAAGGACGTCACTAATCTGAGGATAAAAATAAGTCTGAAAAATAGTTTCTATTCTGGAAGCCAAACATTTTGAACGTTGATACCCTGCTATTCGCACTTACACACGTCTTGAAGCCTGGGATAGTAGAGGATACCTTGAAATGCTCTTGTCTTAAAGCCAAAAGTATGAAGGAAATAAAAAAAATGAAGAAAATATAAAGTGGTGAGAAAAATGGACACTGGTTTTGTTATCACCAAGGGCAATAAAAAAATATATAGCGAGGGTGCCTCTTCAGCTAGTGCCCTAAGGCCAACTGGTCTGGGAGTCACTGCTATGCCTGAGGTGGTGCAAGACGAGGAAAATACACCAAGTAAGCAACCACAGGAGTAATCGGTCGGTTAGTACCTCAAGAAGTATTAACGGTCGCATGAAAGTGTGTGAGCAATCTCATCTAAATATTCATTAATTAAAAAGTACTGAGGCTGATGGGCAAGAGTATGATAGCTTGAATTGAATTCTCCGGGTGTAGGGATGTCTTTACACACACGCAGGGTTATATATCGATGTTTGGAATAAAGATAGGAATGAAAAATAAGACGATGTTTTATTGAGGGAGGACGTGATTTCTAACATTTTTTCATGACCATTAAGATAGGGCTCATGACAACCGAAAAGCTAGCTTAGTTGGAAACCCTAATTTTCAAAGCTTTTCTTTTACGATTCTTTTCTTTAAATGTAAATTTCATGATCTTTCTTTTATTATTGGATTTTGTGGGTGCAATCCGCTGAAAACCCGCAGGAGACAACACTCCTCCTACTAGGGACACCTAGAGCTTTAAAGGCTTGTTGCACAAGCTCAGTGCAATCGTGTTGCCTACGAAAGTGTGCTAGTTAGTTTTTCTCTTTCTTTATTTTCTCCTTCTCTTTTAAATAAACAGTTCGCTCGAGACGATCGAAATTAAGTTTGGGGGAATTTGATTAGTCGAAAATATTGCATATTTCAGCCGGCAATTTCCTCATCATTTGCACTCATTTAGAAGTGTACGGTATTCATATTTTACATATTAGCAAAACTGTCACAAAATATCAGATTGCATGTATTAGACTCTGAAACCGACATTATAAAGGAAATTGACCGCATTTCATGGCATCGCATCATCCCTACATTTGCGCAACACTTGTTTTGAGATCTGTGCAGGAAAATCCAGCAGAAAGGCCAAAAATTTACAAGGTACAGCTAAAACGTTACGCCAACTCAATGATTTCAATTCTGGTATCAATACAAAGGGACAAATAAAATTCAGCATATCAGATAAAACCCAAAATGGCAGTACAAGACCACACCAGAGAGATCATAGCCCAAGCTTCCAACATGGCCGCGGAACCGCGGCCGTAGCCTGCTTGAGCCGCGGTTCCGCGGTGGTATTGCCCCTTCATCACCTCAATTTTGGTGCACAATGTCAATCTCAGCTCCGACACTTCAGAAAACCTATGCAAATTCCAGAAGACTCCAGAGATTTCTGCCAGATCAGCAAGCTTTGGGATCAACACTAAACTAGCCTATCATTCTAGAAACTTCTTCCTAAACTCTAGCTTAAACCCTAAGCTAAGCCTAACAAACTCTTTCTAGAAATCTTTCAACAAACTTTTAGACGGAACCCAAAGGCTTAGGGTTTGGGGTGCTCTATAAATAAGACCCTAGGCTCACTTGTAAATCTCTAATCTTGGAACTTTGGAAAAATCAATCCATTAATTTATTTTACAGCCATTCTATCTCCTTCTTCATCTTCTTCTTCCACAAGTCTAGTGAGAGGGCTTGTGTGAAACCCTAACCCTAATTCCAATCAAAAGCCAAGATCCCGAGTACCCCTCAAGCAAGAAGCCTTGCAACCTTTTATGAGCCGAGCCGATCTTCAACAAAGCAAGTGGTCCAAGCCGATCCACGACTCACAGAGCCGAGCGACGCCAATTCAACAATTTAGTTCTTCCTCTTGTAGTTCTTGAGCGACTGTAATCAAATTGTTGATATAAATAAAAGGTGATATTCTTTTATCTTGTTTTCTTTAAATTCTCGCATCATGATATCTTTTCAATTCTTGAATACTTTCTGTGTGATGATGTTTGAGTAATACTCCGCTTGTCGAGGAGTCGAGACGATCAATAGAATGATGATGTAATATATCTTAAATCGATTCTTGAATCCTACGAGTTTTGTAAACCCTAGCAAGTTCAAGAATCGACGACCCAATTCGATGCGATGCTTTCTTGATTGATATCGCTCGACATTGTGGAGTTACGATCGTTTCTTGAAATTGTTAGAGGTTAGAATGCAAATGATATCGACGAAAGAACAAGGGTTAAACGATGAAACCCTAGTTTCATCAAGAAAGCCCTAACTCTCATCCATCATCATCGATCTAGTATCAATCCTTCGAAGGACAAGAACACGAAATCTTGAAATTACATCACGTCTATAGATCCGATCGATTCCTACGAGCCTCATTTAGATTTTTGACATTTTGGTTGGAAATATCATCGAAACACCGATTCTTGATTTGTTTATCAGTTTCTTAATTCTTGAATAGAATAGTGACACCTGAATCAATCGATAAACTCTTGAATCATGTTTTCTTTTCTTTTCGATTAACTTTTCAATTCAAACAAATTAAATATAAAAACGAATCGCACAATCCCTATGGACGATCCGCACTCGCTTACGATCTACAACTGACACCGTAGTTGATTGCGGTCAAATATAATTCTTTGATTATGAACTTTATTCAATATTACCGACACATAGAAACTTATTCGCTTATTTCGATTTACACAAACAAGAAATCATTACAATCAAATGAAACTGTTATCGGGAATCATTTGAGTATTTGATTTGATACACACAATCGAAAAATATACCAATCAGGAATCACACAAGACTCTATGACGATCTCGGGTCTACAGACTAACCTGTACCAGTGTCACCGGAGAACTGCCATCTTACGTGAGGTATAATACCATCTGGTAGTTCTCAGCGAGTCCGTCCAGTGTACCCAGTCTCTACTGAGCACCCGTCACCATCCTTGATGCCAAACACCGCTGGATATGGGATCATCCATCGCCCATCATATGGGTCAGGATGCGTATACGCTAGTCTACTCTGGTGTATCGATGCCCCGTCTCGATACACCCTCGACTAGGAACAGTTATAGGATGTACTCGTCGACTACCGCGGCCCCACTAGTATGATCTCATCATTGTCCCAGTAGTCGAGTACATATCCTAAGGGCTTTATCAACATGTAACATAGAGACAATCAGAGTACATGTTAAGATAAAGTACAACCAGATAGCATACTATCATGTCGAGCAAGAAAGTCCTCCCTATATATGTCCAAGCATCCATCACAATATACATCGTATGTACAATAATGGCCTTTGGGGCATACATATAACTAACATTTTCTTCATATTCTCTCTCACTCTCTCTCACACTCATTTCTTTCTCATTTTCTTCACCTCTCTTCACCTCAAACTGAGCACTTCATCATTCCTTTACAAATCCATCTCAAAACTTCATCCAAACTTATAAAAATCACATCTTTGGACTTGATTTGCCTCTTGGATGCCTTGGAGCTTGGGAAACTAGGATCTTTGAGTTCTTTTGAATAGGTAATGATCTCTTTCTGTTAATTAAGTGTTTATTGTGTAGCGTACCTTATTCATTTCAGTTTAGATTGCGTTATGTATCGTTTCGGGTAAATATCGTATTTTTAGTGTTGTTTTGGGGTCTCGGATGATCTGCTATCAAACCTGGTATTTGTTGCAAAATTTCCCATCATAGTGACCTAGTGTAGTGACCTAAAATCTACCCTCAAAATACGAGCCCATTTCCCCATGCTTAGGCCGCAAATAAATTGCTTCTGGCAGCAAATTGCGGCCAGACTAGGGAGTTAGGGTTTGGGTTTTGGTGTAGGGGTCTCTGGGGTAGTATGTGGTCTCATGGTACTTGCAACATTTACAGATTGTTGGTATGGCAAAATCTGGGACCACTTTGCGTATTTCTTGTGTTTTGTTTCACGTGTTACGTTATCCGACACGGTTCATGTTCTGTGTTCTGTTGCTCTTGAGTTGGTTTCGTAGTGTCGCTATGCACGTTAGCTACAATACAAACACTTGAGAGTACGTTTGTGTATCGCATTGGTCAGTGTAGTTTGTACATGTTTTGGGTCTATTGCTAATATATACTTCTTTTGTTGTGTTATGCTTTAGGTTCGCAGGCGGGGACTTCGGACGCTGTGAAGAAAAGGAAACAGGTGGTAGGATTTACTTAGCCAGGAGCGTTAGTGAGTAGATTTAACATCTACAGGGGAATCGCCCGAATGGCGTTATGCGTCTGGGCTGGAGATGTTATGTTATTGTCGCATATTCTATTGCATATATAGAGTTGCGCATACACCTTACTGCTTAGTTATTTGTGCTTGGACTTGTACCCTTAGGACACTGCACTATTAATGACGGCTAATGTTGCACGAGCACTGATTGTATGCCACACACACCGTCAATAATTGCCATGACACGCACAACACACATACATATATGATATTGTTTGTTTAGGGATATTGTGACATTGTTTCATATTCCTTATCGCATATGACATATAGCATACCTGTATACCCACATGCTTACACATATGCCTTAACATGCTTACACACTAGTTACCGGTATACCTATACGGTATTGTACCATTATTGATAGGTATATTTCACACATAATGACATAGCTACATGTATACCTCGCATACATAGTTCACTTATATATGGAGGGTATATTACTTCATTACTGATAGGTAGATACATATCCCTTGCTATACCTTTATGTTTACACATATATCTGGCTATAGCTATTTGTTTATCTTTATTTGATGTTATATTAGACTTGGAGAAATTTGTAACCGCATGATTTATATATTTTAACTTGTTGTAGTTAAATAACAGCTTTTCCTTTATATGCTCACATTACAGTTTTATATTGCATATAATATATTCATGGATTTTCGCATTGAGATATGGATTTTTCATGATATTTTCTGGATTTGAGGACCGTGGTAGTTTCTTGAAATTATGCGTTATTTGAAAAACCCGGTTTCTCTTGATATGATATTTTAGCATCCACCATGAGTTTTATCGGTTCTGATATATATACCCCATGCAAGGAGCGTCGTGGGCCGTATGGGAGTACGTGGTGGGGCTTGGAGGTACCGCGGGGCTAGAAAGGGATGTCGATGTAACATACCGAAGAGGCCTGACAAGGGAACCATACATATCGGTGGAAGTACCTTTGACTCGATGGGTATTGCGGGGATACAGGCTGCGGTCATGTACGTATGGATACGTCGAAAGACAAGGGGCGAAGCTGGGCACTCGGGTTTTCGGAATAGCGTATGCTACGTACCTATCAGGGGCTAGTCGTGGTGACAGCACCTGATAGATCAGTATTTTTGTTTCGATACTTGACACATTGGTTTCATGATATTTTTACTCCTAAGTATATATAACAATGGAATGGGACACTGTTATATATGCATATATATATATTAGTGGAATGGGACGCTAATACACACACACACACACACACACACACACACACACACACATATCAATTTATATAAATCATCATAATTATTCATGCAAATATACTTAGGATATTTGTGATTCACTTGATATTGGACTTAGGATATTTGAGATTCACTTGATATTGGATTTAGGATATTTGAGATTCACTTGATTTTGGATACATGATATATGAGATTTACTTGATATTGGATACAGGATATATGAGATTTACTTGATTTTGTACATTCAGGATATATGAGATTTACTTGATATTGTACATTTAGGATTTGTGAGACTTACATGATATGATAGCCAATTTGGGGGCTGATTTGAAGAATTGGGATTTAGGTTGTCTTGAAGGACTTTGGTCCTACCACGTTGTCAGGATTTCGTGGAAATGACATGTTTCATCACATACTTCGCATTTATTGTTTATACACTGCTTCATGTAGTAGTACCTGATAGAGTACCTTCCATGACTGTTGCAGTTACAAACTTTTATTTTATATGCATTGCTTCATGTATTAGTTGTATCTGCTAGAATACCTTTCATGACTGTTGCATATATACATTGTCATATAAATGTTTCATGTATTAGTTGTACCTGATAGAGTACTTTACATGATTGTTGCATACAGATTGTCATATTATTGCTTCATGTATCAGCAGTACCTGATAGAGTACCTTACATGACTGCTGCATAGATATTGTCATATTACTGCTTCATGTATTAGTTGTGCCTGCTAGTGTACCTTTCATGAATATTGCATACATATGACCATTTATTGCTATTAGTTAGCATATGTTAGATTCGCGTTGTACGTGCATACTTGCGATTACCTGCATATGTTATTTACTATTCACGAGTTAGCAACTCACCCCCGTTGTGCCACAGTGATTTGCAGGTTGTTCCCTCGAATAGTCGAGGCAGGCTATTCATCTATCTTATCATCTTTTGCTGCGCATACTGCTTCGGCTCATAGTGTGCAGTTTTTCTTAGGTGGGTTTTGCGGTTATCCGATGTTGTTATTGTATATTCATTGTATCCTGTACTCTCCATCTACCATTATCATGTATTGACTTAGAGACTTGATGTGAGGACGATGTTGTATATTATTTTGTGGCTTGGATGTCTTTTATGCAGTTTTATTTATATCGTCTTTTATTTCTTCGCTACGGCGTCGTATATCTGTTGTGGTGATTGCTTTTCACTTTTGGGTGTGTTTTCTCCCGTTTGGGGATGCTCTACTTATATTTATGTTATACCCATTTTTCGGGCTTGATTTTACAAAGGGGGTGCTGTCAAAATTTTAAAGGAAATAAAGTTGGACTTTTAAAAAATTTGGGTTAAGATTTTAAAGGTTTTAACAATGTTCTTATTTCTTACTAATTTTGATGGTTTTGATTGCTGGGTTTTCGGCTTTTGTTAAATTGCGTTACGCCTGTAGACGTTGCGTTGTTTAACGGCCGTCACGTGCCAATTTCGGGTCATAGGCCAGTGTCGGTACTTTGAGGGAGTTTCCCCGTGCTTTCGCACGGACCTAATTAAAATAAACCACATTTTTCCAGAGGTATAGCCCCGTTGACACCTTTCAAGACACCTACTGGGTTAGCTAATTGTAAAGTGCGAAACTCTCCTGGGAGCAACTCTTGCTTACAGAGGGATCGGGATCCAACTATCACATAGAAAGTATGCAATCTCATTGCAAATTTCATCTCTTGAAACTCCCGATATGGCTTTTACCCCTAGCACTCATGACCTTAACTATAGTCAACATATCATGAGTACTAGTCAAGTTCTACTCGTCATTTCGTGATTAATTAGACCCACTCATATGACCCTTAAATATAGTCAACTTAATCATATGAATGTCCTAACTAATCACATCATATGGTGTGTAGGAAGACACCACTAAGCTACCGTACACTGCGCCTTAACTATAGTCAAAATACGCAGCGTGAATACTAAGTGCTCTACTTCCTAAAATGGCGGAGGGCTGCGAATGGTTTTTAAGAAAACCTTTAATGCTTTGAACTTGATATCATTGTAGAATCTAATGGTTTTTAAATGAGTGGCTTAAGCTCCGCACTTTGAAAACTTGCTTTTTCATAAAAAGCCGAGTAGGTTTCAAATCCGATTCTACAACATCTTTTAGGTTTCTTTTTCTTTACATTAATCTTATTAATGTAGTCCCCATCATTTAAGTCTTTAAGTCATCACAGAAAAGAAATGAAAATAGAACGCACGCTTTGTAAGTCTACGGCAGCGCCCCGGCCGTCAATCCGAGGTCAAATGCGGAACAAAAACTTTTCAAACTAACGCAAACGTAGCCTTAAAACCCGGATCGTGTCATTAACCCTATACTAGTAAAATGTAAAGTGTTTAGAGAGGTTATACCAATCGATCCGTGTCCTTCGGTCTTTAACCTCTGCTCCTAGCTTGTTGCGGCTACCCCGGCGAAGTTCTCTCTCCGGCTATGCTTGTCGAAGAGGACACACGTCGAGGATTCTTTATACGGGCTCCGGCTTCTAAACCGAAGCAACTCATCCTGAAAACCCTACTGAGCCCTTCAGTGACAATATCCGTACAGTCTGGTCCGTTTTTCTATGAGTATCGCATATCGGGCCTATGGGGATGGTAAACGTCAGACCCCCAATAGCGGTATAAGTCGTGTCGGAGTGTAGCCCAGAACACCCTGAGAAACTACTGGAGTACCTACCAGTAAATCTCACTTACCCTGGCCAGGGACTTCGTGTAATGGCTCTCCTAAACACAGCGTGATCTCACCCCCAATACCAGGAAAGACGAATCCCCTGCCGATCCGCTCACTGCCTCCATGTGGCTTAGGACTGTACCCAACTAAAACTTGTTTGCACGACTCCTTTGAGCCGTGGTAGGGTAGTAATCAAACCACAGTGGTAACTCACACGAGATAAATGACGATCTCAGGTCGATAGACTAACCTGTAAACATGTCACCAAGGAACTGCTATCTGACGACAGGTATAATACCAACTAGCATATTTCCGGCGCGTCCGTCCGGTGTACACATAACCCAATGAGCACCTATATATATCTTAGGTGAACCAACTGACACCAATGTCTTGTGAGACCGGCCACCGCCCCTCGTCGGGGTCTCGACTGTATACACTAGTCTACTAATGGAGTATCGATGCCCAGTCTCGAAACTCCCACGACTAGGGACACTTTAAGGATGTGCTTATAGACTACCCAACACTCACTTATATGATCTCCATCATACTGCTAGTAGTCAAGCAAGAATCCTAAGGGCTCTATCAATGTGTAATAGTGATCTGTAATGTCACCTAAAGTATGTACACGATGATAAATACAAACCAGATAGCAAACTATCATTTCGAGTAAGACTGTCCTACTGGTATAGGACCTCCCTCAATCATCGCAATCACGTGCCTGCGATCCAATAACTGACTTTGAGGGCACTATATCCAACAATCTCCCACTTGCACTTAAAGCTAATTATTGCGATGTCGCATACTCACAGCCCGTGTGATACCGAACATCCAACACCTCTACTAATCAGTTTCACAAAGCTCATTTGTAAAACTATTGTGCTCGAGAAATAGCCTCAGTGAGTGGATTCGCTCTGATGTTTCTTTCTATGTCTCTCTTAATCTCAAGTTCGCGGAGAAAGCCATCTCCCGAAATGAGCAATACGTATCTTAGAATATGTCTGGATATCTAATGGGACCCTGTTCACAAATGAACACCAAATCCAGCAAACTTCTTAGACTATATCGTCAACTAAATTTAATCAGTATCCTGCGACATGCCTCCCTCAGCATTCGCTTGGACCACCTGTCCAAACTACTGTCCTTCGTGAGAGGGAAAACAATAACTCTGACAGTCACTCTGTCATCCAGGTCACCTTGGAAACCTAGAATGGTAACTGTCTCCCGAAAGAGGCTGTCGTTATCAAATCCCTAGAACATATACTTATGTTCATAAAACTGCTTCCGAACGTTTCTCCAGGATTCGATTAATATATCAACTTATTGCATCTAGTGCAAAAAACAACATCTGGTGTGGTACTTGACATCTCATGATTGACTCAATTGCCTAAGCAAGTGATATGCCAATCATGCACATCCCTCTCCCCTTTAGTCTGTAAGACACCTTTAGAGAGGGTGACTTCATCACCTGCAGGTACACCGCCATGCCAGGAGTCATCCATTCTAAAATACCTTTAGAATGCTGTCTAAGTACCTAGATTGGGACACTTCCCAAATCTAGATCTAAAACAATAGATCTAGTAACCAGAATGTCTAATATTATATCTATATCCTATGTAGAGAAACCACTGTGTGACAACCAGAGTATAACCGATTGTAGTATAGGAATTTTACTTTCTACTATATGTATGTCATCCAAATACCAGGACATCACACCCTATTACCTTCTTAACAGATCCATCCCCTATTCTGATGAAGTTAAAACCCATGACTGTCACATCAAATAAAGATGAACTTTCTCCGCTATATTTGCTTTAGTCTATAAATAGACACAAGCTACTTGTCCACTATACTTCCGCTGCTCCCATTGACTACGACAACCCTCTGGCAGAGTCATATACACATGCACTTCTAAATCTAGTTAGAACGACGCTATACTCATCCTCCTGCCGGGTCTCATAGTATGGAACAACAGTAGTGTCAAGTCTGGGTAAACAAGAACCTTCCTGTCACTATTCTTGAGGCTACCAGAGTACCTATCGACTGCCTGAGGTTACCCACCATATCTGCGGAGTGCCTAATGGATTGTCAATCCAGATTAAATCTTTAGGTTCTATTAAATTTTCAGTAATCGTTTGTGGTTCTGGAATCTCTTCCAGTTCTACCATACTCCCACTACTGTTTTCTAAAAAAATTCATTTTACTAAAACTGTGGCGAGTCAAGAACAATACCACTATTTATCTTCCAGATAGTAGAAAGTTAACCCTCGTCAAAGCCCGGGTTAACCCACAAACTGCTATTACAGAAACGTGCCTTGAGTTATCCAGAGTCTGGTTTTAAGCATAAGCCGAACAACTCCCCGTACCTTAACATCGTTAAGATATGAACCATTCTATATACAATATAGAAATATAGGCATTGATTTAATTGGAACCGGATTCAAATCATGTAGCTGTCTCCAGTGCATGTCAACTAAATAGAAGGAGGCCGATCAGCGTTACTCAACTTAGGAGTGCATCCAGATATGAGTAATCTAAAAGAGAATCAAGTTCTCAAAGCCATTACTATCAACTGAATACCAAACACAAGTATCTACATCTTCGATCACCTTGAAGAATCCCGATACTTGCGACACCTGGTTCTCTACTTTATTCTTGTACCTATAACTTCTCAAAATTTAGACTTTGTATTTCTGCGAAACACATGTCTAAAACATGAGAAGTCATAAGTAAACAGAACATAATATGAATACCAACCCCTCTGTCCTAATGGACACTAGACAACATACAATACTCTGTATAAGTCCTTAAGTTTAATAACTCAATTCCTGTGCGTCGTAGGTTAAAAACTGTACTATGGTTATGATGAATTACACCGCTGTTGAATTCTCCTTACCTAACCATCAACTGATATAGGTAAATGTTATGGACATAATTTCAAAAGGTTATATCTCACTTTATAAAATAAACGTACAGATATATCAGTTTGAAATGGGTGCATAACAATGGATATTCAAAACCAATTATTTGCCATCCGGCAAAATCCCAAGCGATTTCCTCAAATATCACCAATTACAACAAATTCCGATATAATGAGGATGATCACCTAATTCCTAATAACTTACTCCCACTCATCATCTGTAAAACCATACAGATGTGAGAATCAGACCTGGTAAATACATACCTTGGAGTAAGTATCTAATTGGAAATCAGTTTTCAATTAACAACGCACAGTGAAACTGAAACTTGAATATGCTTCGAATGGATATCCGGGTATTCCAAGCAATGCTTCTTCCATTATTAGATCCATGATTGTAACCGTATATTTCCCTGCCATCTCTCCAAATCCCTTTATTTGTCTTTACTCATTACCTTCTATACACCTCCCTTAGGCTAATTGGTTTTCTTCCTTCCCAACCGTTAAGCACCAGCCAATGGTTTGGAAGAAGACTATCCAATAAGCATAATAGGTGTACTCTCCTAATCCTAGGAGTACTCGCAACCTGAGAGAAGGTAAAGATAAACGACAACTGAATAAATCTTATTCCTATTTCTCCTGAACCAGAACCCATCCTCGAACTGGAACAAGTTCCTTCGAGTTCGTATATAACCATACGATGGATTTATCCAATGGATGTGGATGTTCGTAGTGATACCGGGTGTTCTGGAGAAATATAAAGGTGAAGTAGGAGTGGCGATGAAATACTTGGTTTGGTCATGAATGATAGCAGTCGCAATTTACTTTGCCCTCTTTCTGATCCCTTTATTTGACTTTACTTATTAACTTCTGCACACCATACTTAGGCTGATTGGTTTTCTTCCTTCCCCACCTTTTGGCACATGCCTATGGTTTGGAAGAAGACTATCCAATAAGCGCAATAGGTGTACCCTCTCATAATCCTAGTGTTAGTTATATGTATGCCTTAGAGGCCATTACTGTACATACGATGTATATTGTAGTGGATGCTTGGACATATATAGGGATGACTTTCTTGATTGATATGATAGTATGATATCTGGTTGTCCTTTATCTTAACATGTATACTTATTGTCTCTTTGTTACATGTTGATAAAGCTATTAGGATGAGTACTTGACTACCAGGACTATTATGTAGATCTACTAGTAGGGACTGGATAGTCGATAAGTACATCCTTCAAATGTTCCTAGTTGTGGGAGTATCGAGATATGACATTGATACTCCAGAGTAGACTAGCATATGCGCTTCTTGACCCATATGATGGGCGATGGATGATCCCATGTCCATTGGTGTTTGACATCAGAGAAGGCATACGGGTTCTCAGTGGAGACTGGGTACACTGGACGGACTCGCCGAGAACTCCTAGATGGTATTATACCTATCGTCGGATAGCAGTTCTCTGGTGACACTAGTACAAGTTAGTCTGTAGACCCGAGATCTTTATAGAGTCTTGTGTGATTCCCACCGTGCTTTTATTTCCATCATACCACGGTCAACAGATCGTGCAAAAGGTGGTTTTTGGGTACATTCCTGTCACGACCCAAAGTTCGGCCCATGACCGGCACTTAACCATGTAACGTCTACAGGCATAACGCAATTAAGTAAGCCGAAATCCAGAAATCAAAACCATTAAAACTAGTGAGTGTTGAAAACATTGGTTTAAAACATTTAGAAAACTCGAGTAAAAGCCCTTAAAGTTTGAGTTATTTTCTTAAAAATTTCGGCAGCACTTCCTTTGTAAAAACTAGCCCCAAAATCGGGTACAAGACATGATATAAGTAAATTGACATACAAAAGGAATAAAGCATCCCCAAACGGGAGCAATCACGCCCAACGGAGGAACCAACCACCATAATAAAAGTATATGACGCCATAGCGAAGAATGAGCAATATAAGTGAAGAACAACATAAAAGATAAAACTGCATAAATAAAGCCGGCTCACATGAGCCCGACATCCAGAGTACAAAATAAATATACAATATCGTCCACACAACGGGTCTCTAAGTTAATACATGAAATGGTAGATGGAGAGTAATAGATACAATAGAGAGTACAATGTAAATAAACGGATACCGCAAAACCCACCTAAAGGCAAAACGGCTCACTCGCCAACTGCAATGGTATCCGTAGCCAAAAAAAGATACAATGAGGTAGCCCTGCCGCAACTACTCTAAGGGTCTACCTGCAAACACAGTGGCACAACGGTGATGAGTTGCCAACTCATGAATAGTAAATAACATATAAAAGTAATCGCGAGTATGCACGTACTGCGATACTCTAACATGTGCAATCTGATAACATCTATATGATGAACTGGGTATGCAATAATCATGCACAACATGTGCAGTCTAATAACATCTATATGATGAACTGGGTATGCAGTAATCATTCAAAGTACTCTATCTGGTACTACGACTATATGATGCAATGCATAACAACGAATACTGAGCATAGGATAAAATATCATCTACACGAATCATCATCGTGGAAAAACCACGGTGTCTACCAAAAACATCCCAAAATCATGATAACTCAGGCGCCGTCACTCTATCCGGCCCTCGATCCTGTAAATCTCATAGAAACGGGGTGCCCAACATCGGCACCCGAAAACATCATGAAATACTCGTGTTCAGCATCGACACACAAATCCTCATATATCGGGCTCCGTCAGTCCGAATCGGCCCACGGGCTTCGTCTGCGGAATCGGCCCTCGGCCCTGGCAGTACGAGTCAGCCCGTATCCATCTCTCGACTCTAGTCAGTATCCTCCGGATAACCGCAAGGTCCAACCAATCATCGGTAGGTAGTAGTCCCTCTGCCAGGCTCACCGTCTGTATACACAGAATCCCTTTCTTGCCCCGAGATACCATACCGGGTCCACCATGTACCCGCAATTGGCCTCATCCAGCTCCTCAAATCGGGTTCCACATGTCACATGTCTCAGAACCGAGAAAACGCATGGTGGACGCACCAAAAAATCATATCAAGAGAAACCGGGTTTTCAAAACAATGCATACTTTCTTGAAATAATACCACGGTTCTCAAATCCAAAAATCACATGAAGTCAAAACTCAATGCGTAAATCTATGCAATGTGACGTAAGCATCATAAACCCGTACTATGAGTAAAAAGGGAAAAACCGCTCTTTTAAAAGAATCCAGTTTAAAAAAGATATATCATGCGGTTCCCACTTCTTCCAAAAAAAAACCAGTTATCTATGCAGGTACAAAATATATATGCGCAAGTATGGATGTACCGATATATATGTGCATCAATATAAGTGTAGAATGTGTGCGCAAGTATGGATGTACCAATGTATATGTGCATCAGTATGAGTGTACAATGTGTGTGGAAGTATGGATGTACCAATGTATATGTGCGCATGAACCGTCAGTAATAGTGCAGTGTCCACTAGGTAATAAATCGAGCATAACAATGATGGCATATAACGATGCTTATGTAAAAGTGACATATATGAATATGAATATGCGGCTACAATATCCTATCAAGTCCTGACGCATAACGCCATACGGGCGATTTCCCCGTAGATGTTAAATCTACTTACCGTGATCTCGTGCTATGTGTAGCCGACTACCTGCTTCTCCTTCTTTGCGGCATCAGAAGTACCCGCCTGCGAACTTAGAATTTATACAAGAAAAATTCAGAAGGCTAAAATCTTGCAAAAACGCGATAACAAGATCGCACGAGAAACTAGCGTCGCAAGCTAAACGCGTGTGCACCCGAAACACAAAAACGTGTGTGCATCGCCTGAGACCACCCCGACACGCTGTGACACATAGCAACCACCAAACCCACTCACAAAACGTACGTGTCGCGTAAGTTTTAAAGCACTAAAACAAGGAATTAGGTTCCTGATTTTTATACAAACAGAATTAATAAAAGTTTCA
This sequence comes from Agapanthus africanus, assembly GCA_030015575.1. Classification (NCBI taxonomy): domain Eukaryota; kingdom Viridiplantae; phylum Streptophyta; class Magnoliopsida; order Asparagales; family Amaryllidaceae; genus Agapanthus; species Agapanthus africanus. The sequence goes on from CM057349.1 coordinate 290,046,765, forward strand.
TATGCCAAACACCTTAGATATGTAGCAGACTCCCCCAACCCAAACCCTGACGCCAAACTTTCCCCTCTGGCTCCAATTTATGGCCAGAATGATTAAAATTGCGGCCAGGTATGGGAATTAGGGTCCCGCGCTCCGTGTGGTCTAAGTCTAGTGAACATTATCCAGTAAACTCAACTTTTCCCTGAAGCACCCGGGTCAAAAGCAGATCTCAAAATGAACCAAAATCTTAACTAAATCACTAATTAACATTAAATTTACACAATATGGTATTTTTGTGAAATCTGGTGCAAAAACTTAGATTAGATGACACCAACAACACTTAGTTAAGCTATATTAGCCATAAAAACCCTAACTTGGCCTAAACTCCACTTAAATCACAAAACTAGCACTAAAATTAACTTAAACACTAAATTACGCTAAATAACTACAAGTTTAGTAATAAAGGAAGTTGAGGTTAACTTTATACCTTAAGTTGGTCTAGGTGTGGCTCAAACTTGACGATCTTGCCTCAAGGATCAGCATGGAAGGGTTTTTGGGTGTTTTAGCAAGAGATTTTATGAAGAAAGATGGATTTTTTTTATAGGGATTGGAGCTTGAATGAATGGAGAAGAAGGAAAAGAGATGAAGAAGAAAAGAAGAAGGGGGACTTTTGATACTGCAGGAGCTGCTGCTGCTGCTGCCGCTGCTGGAAATAAAAGAGAGGGAGTGAGAATTATGAATGAAAGAAATGAGAGTGAGAGAATGAGTGAGAGTGTGAGGGTGTAAGTGAGTGAAGGTTTTGGAATTGAGGGTGAGCTTAGTGGAGCCATGCCTCCCCTCTCTCTCTCTCTCTTCATTAATTGCCAAGCATGCTAGCCCATTCTCATCATACCCTCTCTCTCTCCTCATGTTTCTCAAGTCAACCCCCAAAAGAAAAGAATTGTATTTGAATTTTGAAAATTAAAACTTAATTAACCTCATATTATCCTAATGAAATGGGTTAACACACCATGACTACATAAACATGGTTTAACCCCAAATTAGCCCTAGGTTAACATGCACATGTGTGTGCAAGCCCAATTAAATTCTAATAAAATATTCATTAAATTTTATAAAATATTTAAAAACCATTTTGGTAAACTTTATACTAAAAATCGTACTATCGCTTAATTAATCCCTAATCACATCCTAAGGTGTTACAATCTCCCCCCTTATAGAAATCCGTCCCCGAATTTAAAAATTTTACTAGGCATACCTTCAAAAAGATGAGGGAATTTCTTCCGCATCTCGCCCTCGGCCTCCCAAGTGATCTCTTCACCAATCGGACTACGCCAAAGAACCTTCACAGATAGCAAGACCTTTGATCGAAGTTTCTTCACCTGCCGGTCTAATATCACTACTGGCTGCTCGGTGAACGAAAGATCACGCTCGAGCTGAACGGTCTGATGCTGAATCATGTGAGAAGGGTCGTGAAGGTACTTGTGAAGTATCGACACATGGAATACGGGGTGAACGTCTAGAAAGCTGGGTGGAAGAGCCAAACGATATGCAACTGCGCCGACACGCTCGAGGATCTCGAAGAGGCCCACAAATCTGGGACAAAGCTTCCCTTTCCGCCCAAATCTCATCACACCCTTCATCTGAGAGACCCTTAGAAAGACATGATCGCCAACGGCGAACTCTAGTCTGCGACGGCGTCTGTCAGCATACGATTTCTGCCTGCTCTGAGCTGTCCTCATCCTGTCTCGAATCAACTGTATCTTCTCCGTCGTCTCCTGTACGATCTGCGGCCCCAAAATACTGCTCTCGCTGAGCTCTGTCTAACAGACGGGCGATCGACATCTTCTCCCATATAAAGCCTCGAAACGTGCCATCTGAATCGTATCTTAGAAGCTATTGTTGTAGGAGAACTCCACCAAGGGAAAATGACGATCCCAGCTGCCACCGAAATCTAGAATACAAGCTCGAAGCATGTCCTCAAGAGTCTGAATAGTCCGCTCTGACCTGCCGTCGGTCTGCGGATGGAATGCTGTGCTGAAACTCAAGCGGGTACCCAAAGCCTCCTGAAGTCTCTGCCATAGTTGGCTGGTGAACTGGGTGCCTCGGTCGGACACAATACAAGTCGGGACGCCATGCAATCATACAATCTCGTCGATGTATATCTAGGCATACTGAGCAAATCTAAAAGTGGTCTTTACTGGCAGGAAGTGAGCCACTTTCGTCCATCGATCCACGATCACCCAAATGGAGTCGTATCCTCGAGTGGTCCTGGGTAGACCCATAATGAAGTCCATAGAAATCTGCTCCCATTTCCACTCCGGAATGGGCAACGGCTGTAGATCACCCGCGGGCCTCTGGCGCTCGGCTTTGACTTGCTGACAAGTCAGGCATCTCGACACGAAGTCTGTGACGTCCCTCTTCATCCCTTCCCACCAGTAAACATCTCTCAGATCATGGTACATCTTGGTGGAACCTGGATGAACATTGTACACCGATCGATGCGCCTCCTCAATAATCTCACGCCTCAGTCCCTCAGAATCCGATACGCATAGTCAAGTCCTAAATCGCAGTACCCCTGATCATCGATCACGAATTCAGAGTCTCTGCCATGTCTAATCTGCTCCCTGAACTCTGAAAGACGGTCATCAATTGGCTGCGCCTCATGGATACAGTCAAGCATCTATGGACGTGCATGGATATGCGCAAGTTGTCCCCCCGTCGGAATGAACTCGAACTGCACTCGACTGTCACATAGAATCTGCCAATCAGCTGACGACTGCCTCTGCACGGAGCTCGAACAAGATAAACTATCTCCGGGCCTCTGACTCAATGCATCCGCTACTACGTTCGTCTTGCCTGGATGATAAAGGATCTTGCAAACGTAGTCCTTCACTAGCTCTATCCAATGGCACTGTCTCAGGTTTAGGTCTCGCTGCTGAAATATGTACTTCAAGCTCTTGTGGTCCGTGAATATCTGGCACACCTCGCTGTATAAGTAATGTCTCTAGATCTTAAGTGCAAACACCACTGCAGCCATCTCTAAATCGTGAGTGGGGTAGTTCTGTTCGTGTTTCTTCAGCTGCCGAGAAGCATAAGCGATAACCTTGTCGTGCTGCATCAAAACACACCCTAGCCCTATTCAAGAAGCGTCACAATAAACCACAAATCCGCCCGATCCCGAAGGCAATGATAACACCGGCACCGTAGTCAAACGAGTCTGCAACTGCTGAAAGCTATGCTCGCATGCCTCCGTCCAATCAAAAGGAACTCCCTTCCGGGTCAACCCGGTCAACGGTGCAGCGATACGGGAGAAGTCCTGAACAAATCGTCGGTAGTAGCCGGCCAGTCCTAAGAAGCTGTGGACCTCCGTAACTGATGCTGGTCTGGACCAATGCTGAATGGCCTCGATCTTCTTCGGGTCCACACATATGCCATCTCTCGTCACCACGTGATCCAAGAAGTCTATACTGTCGAGCCAAAATGCGCACTTGGAGAATTTAGCGAACAGATGATGCTCTCTCAAGGTCTGCAATGTGATCCGCAGGTGCTGCTCGTGCTGCTCTCGTCTCCGGGAATACACCAAAATGTCGTCAACGAATACGATGATGAACTTATTAAGATACGGCCTGAAGACGCAGTTCATCAAGTCCATGAACGCTGCTAGGGCGTTGGTGAGTCCGAACGACATCACCAAAAACTCATAGTGGCCATAACGCATGCGAAAAGCCGTCCTCGGAATATACTCCTGCCGGACTCGCAACTGATGGTAGCCTGATCGCAAGTCAATCCTCGAAAAGTATCCCGCGCCCTGAAGCTGGTCGGACAAGTCATCGATACGTGGTAAGGGATATTTGTTCCGTATGGTAACCCTGTTCAGATGGCGGTAATCAATTCATAAGCGCAAACTGCCGTCCTTCTTCTTGACGAACAGGACAGGAGCACCCCAAGGAGACACACTAAGTCGAATAAGCCCTTTATCCAACAAATCTTGCAATTGACCTTTCAACTCTATAAGCTCTGCCGGAGCCATCCGATAAAGAGGTACGGAAATAGGCCCCGTGCCGGGAATCAAGTCAATGCAGAAAACAATATCTCGCTCAGGCGGTAGCCCAGGCAGCTCGTCAGGGAAAACATCCGGGAACCCACTAACAATCGTGATCTAGTCCAAAGGAACCTCTGCAGCTCTAGTATCGCAAACGTAGGCTAGAAATCCATGACATCCCTTCCTCAAAAGCTGTCCTGCGTGAAGAGACGAAATCAAACTGTGAGGGGCGGCACCACGGTCCCCCTGCACAACAAAAACCGACTCGTCAGGAAAACAAAACCTTACTGTCTTCTCGCGGCAGTCCACAGACGCATTGCACGTGGCTAACCAGTCCATGCCCAGGAGAACGTCGAAGTCCAACATCTTAAGAAGGATCAAGTCGACGGACAACTCTCTCACCTATATGGACAACACATGACCGGAGCACGTGCCTAACAACAAACGACTAGCCAAAGAGAGTGGTCACAACAAGCGGCTGGTCAAGCAAACCCGACTCTCTACCCAAACTCGGCACGAAGTGTATGGAAACGTACGAGTGTGTGGATCCCAGATCAAATAACACGTGTGCGTCAACAGAACATACTGAAAGAGTACCTGAAACCGCTGCATTGGACGCCTGTGCGTCCTAATGCATCAAGGCGAATACCCGTTCCTACCCTCCACCTGCGACTGACTGTCCTCTGCCGGCAACTGATGCCCTCTGCCTCGGTCACCCCGTCCTCTCTGAACAAACCCTCCGCGGCCATGACCACTCTGTGCGTAAGTCTGACGCGGAGCAATAGCAGGTGCAAGAGGCAACGCTCTCTGAGGTGGTGAATATGGTAGGGTAATATATGGTACGGCCAGCTAGATATATGTATGCCCTAGAGTCCATTATATGTATAGTGGATGCTTGGAAATGTATATATGAATATAGATATCTTTCTCGCTCAACATGATAATATGCTATTTGGTTTACTTTATCTTGATAGGTTGATTTGATCATGCTTTTATTCATTTGTACACGTTAATAAAGCCCTCAGGATATTTGCTTGACTACTGTGATTATGATGTGGATCATACTAGTGGGGCATGTGTAGTTTATAAGCATATCCTTGAACTATTCCTAGTCGTGGGTGTATTGAGACGGGGCATCGATATTCCAGAGTAGACTAGCCTATACTATTTTTGTCCTATATGATGGACGATGGATGATCCCATATCCATCTGGTAAGGTGACACCAAAGAATGTATGTGGGTGCTCCGTGCAGACTGGGTACACTGAACGGACTGGCCGAGAACTCCTATGTGGTATTATATCTATTGTCGGATAGCAGTTCTCAGGTAACACTGGTACAGGTTAGTCTGTAGACCCAAGATCTTCATAGAGTCTTGTGTGTCCTCCTACTGTATTTTGATCTCCACCCTACCACGGCTCTACTGAGTCGTGCAAACAATTGGTCTTTGGGTACAGTCTCGAGGTACATGGAGGCGATGAGCGATAGGAGGGGTTTCGTCTCTCCCGGTATTGGGAGTTGATGTTGTGCTATGCTCGATTGGCTATAACAGGAAGTCCCTGGCCAGGGCTGCTGAGATTTACTGATAAGCGTTATCAGTAGTTTCTCGATCTGTTTTGAGCCATACACCAGCATGACTTATTGAGTTATTGGGGTCGACGATTCCATCCCTAGACTCGATATGCAACATATTTGATGAGGAGACCGGACTGTACGGTAAGTGTTGCCAGTTGGCTCGACGGGAATTCTGACAGCTTCACTGGTTTTCTTCTGATCGCTCAATACCCGGGTGGTCATTACGTTTAGCTGACCGCTTGCGGCTTGTAGGTATTTGATATGACCGTCACCTACTGCCGGCGTATTGACAAGTTTTAGAGTCCCACAATGAAGTTTCCCGGCTCAGGCGAAAAGATGTGGTATGCATATGAGATATGCGCGGGGACCCGATTAAATACGGATATGTGATACCGTATATTAATCGGGCGTTTTCTATTGGTCGGGTCGTATGTGATATGACCGGTTTGCTAAATCAAGTGTTGATTTAACAAATGACTTTTGGATTAATTCTTTAATTAAACCCTTTTCTATTTTGTATGCATGCATGTATGTACTTGATGATGTGCATGGACACATACATACGTACATTGTATCATGGTTGTTGTTACACATTTGGTGGCAATGCAAGACTTGTATGGTAGTAATTATATATATATATATATATATATATATATATATGTTTATCATTTTGAGTTAATGTAAAGATAATTCACTCATGGTCAATTATCCACACTTGACTAAACTTTACCTAATTTTTAACCATGAGTTAATTCTCTTTTGGCAATTAACTTAATAAGTAAATATCTAGATAATTATTAACCATGGTTTGAAGTGAGAAGGATAAATATTGATTATTCATTCTCACTTAATTCATTCATCACAAATACTTTGAGATCAAGCTAAGCTATCATCTTCTTTTCCTCTCTTGAAATTTTCTTTTAGTGAGATTGATAAAAAGATAGGGTTTTGATTATAGAATACAAAACACATCATCATACTACACACATGTAGCCCATTTGTGTAGGGTGTTTGCTCTACTTTATTCACAAATCAAGTAAAGCAAGGAGTTTTGGGCAAAGGGATTTCGGGTGGATCTTCGTGGACTAGGAAGGCTTCCATCGATCCATTCCAAACTCTCATAGTGCCAAAGAGTCACCAAGGGAGGTCTACAAGGGTTGTAATCTCTACCCTTAGTGATGGTTTTTCATTTGCATGTGATGCTTAGTTGAATGAAACCCTAAATTTCTAGTTATGATTCTTGTCAAGTTCACTTAGCACCTTTAAAATTTGATTGTGGCATATGTGATGCTTCCAAACCCTTGATAAGATGTTGGGTAAACCCAACAATGGTATCAGAGCCAAGCTAGAGCTTTAGGTAATGCGTAGACGAAGTTAAAAGTCCGATCGAACCACGAAACACCTATTTAGACCCCTCTCTGGAAATTTTTTAAAAAATTGATTTTTTCTACATTAAAAATACTCAAAAAATCAAGCAGGTAATTGTATGGATTTCTGTGAAATATGAGTCACTGTAGCCTTTAAGTCGCTACGGAACCGCGGCCATACCATGATTTTAGCGGCGGTTCCGCGGCAGTACTTGGGTGTCATTGATAGTTATTTTCAGGGTTCCTCCGTATGTATTACTACATGTTTCTGGTTATTTTTAATATTACTCAGGTGCTGAGTATTCTGGAGATCTTTTGTATTCGTTGATTCGATCGGAAAGTTTAACATCGTTTAGTTTTTCTGATAATTTAGAACGTGTTAAAATGTTCGAACGAATATCAATAACTTAATTTTTCCCGTATTGGAAGACTTTCAAGTGTTGGATTTTTCATGAGTTTGAAACATTCGGAAAATCATGCAGGCATATCTGTGGACCCTTTAGAAGAACGTAACCTTAACTCGATTATGTGACCGTCAAAACTGCCACTGAACCCTAGGGTTTGTGGTAGTTTAGCGTTGTCACATGTGAGGCGTTGGTTTGACCCTTCTACGGCTGGTTCATAGGGGCTGTGACATGTTCTGGAAATTTTTGAACTCGGCTCAAGTGTTGTGCTATTTGGGAAATCTTAGGTATTTGTTTATTCGATCGAAAAGTTTAGCATTGTCTATTTATCTGGAATGTGATACAATATGTGGAATTCATAAAGTAGGCATGAAATGCGAAGTATGTGATATTTCAGATTTACGATGTTTAAAGTGATTGTGGATTCCAAATGTTGTATTTTTTCACTTTATTTTCTGCGACCGTAAGTATAGTATGTGGCGTATCGCCGTTTCGTTGCAATACATCAACGACAATCGGGATACGCATACTTTCTTATGTTGATTATATGAGATATTATGTGTTCCTGAGATATGATGTGCAGGATTGTCGCGATCGAATAGCCGGGGGTTTTATGTGAGATGAGAGTTTTATTTTCATTCATGTATAAATCAATTGTATGCAATATTCTTTTATTTGGGGCACTTCCGGGTTGAGAATGATGTCACCATTATTGTATATTATTTACTTTTCCGCATTAGGATTGACCCAAAGAGGGGAGCACAAGTGATCGGGTTCTAGGGTTCAGTGGGAGGCCATCTCGAGGAGTCGAGATCGGGTCTCCTAAACTCTAGAATTGGCAGGATCACTTGCCGCTCTTGTAGGGGTCTAGGGGTGTGGGCTTGGCTATTCATCGCGACCGTGGATTCCATATTTTCTATTGTTATCTAAATACAAAATACGGACATCCTAGATATCCTTTTATTTTCATATGTGCTTCTGCTGTTGATATTCTGTAATGTGATTACTTAGTATCTGAGATGAATGGATTATTATTATATATATATGATATATAATAAACATTGCTTATGTTTTACACCCGCACTAGTCCCGCCCTGCTATGCCGTTAGTTAAGCAACCTAACGGTGTATAACGGGACACTGTGGCGAATTCGGATGGCATAAGTATACGTTCTATTTTCGTTTCTTTTCTGTGATGGCTTAGGAACTTAAATGATGGGATTACATTAATGAGATTAATGTAAAGTAAAAGAAACCTAAAAGATGTTGTCGAATCAGATTTGAAACCCACTCGGCCTTTTTTTTATGAAAAATGCAAGTTTCGAAAAATGCGGAGCTTAAGCCACTCCTTTTCTAAACTGTTTTGATTCTACAATGAGATCAAGTTCAAAGCGTTAAATATTTTCATAAAAACCATCCGCAACCCTCCGTAATTTTAGGAAGCAGAGTACTTAGTATTCGTGCTGCGTATTTTGATCATAGTCAAGGCGTAGTGTACGGCAGCTAAGTGATGTCTTCCTACAAAGCATATGATGCGATCAGTTAGGACATTCATATGATTATGTTGATCATAGTCAAGGGTCATATGGGTGGGTTTAGTTAATCTCGAAATGACGGGTAGAACTTGACTAGTGCTTATGATATTTTGACCATAGCCAAGGTCTTAAGTAACTAGGGGTAAAAACTATATCGGGAGTTTCAAGAGTTGAAATTTGCAATGAGATTGCATACCATCTATATGATAGTTGGATCCCAATCCCACTGTGAGTAAGTGTTACTTCCAGGAGAATTTTGCACTTTAGAATTAGATAATCCAGTAGGTGTCTAGAAAGGTGTTAACGGGGTTTGACCTCTGGGAAAACGAGGTTTATTTTAATTAGGTCCGTGCGAAAGCATGAGTAACCTCCCTCAAAGTACCGACACTGGTCTGGCTGACTGGTTAGCGAAACTGTAGAATGTAATTAATCCTGGATAGTTTTCTTTTCAGGTTTTGAAAGAAAATTTGATTAAAGCAGTGGGAGACATCGATTAAATAAGATAATAACCAATCTAAATCTTTGCAAGAGCATTCCTCTGAGTGTATTCTTTTCTCTCTCCTAATGGCAGATACCGATGACGAGACTTAAGCTTCTACTAGAGAAAAACAAACTGACAGGACCAAACTATGAAGAATGGTTGAGAAACTTGAACATTGCACTCACATATGATAAAGTATCATATGTCCTCACAACCAAAGCCCCACCCGTTCCAGGACCTGAATCATCTGTTTCGGATAGGGAGATCCGAAAAACATGGGATATTGATTGTAACACGGCCAAATGCCTCGCGCTTGCTTCTATGGACAATATCCATCAGAAGCAACATGAGAAAATGGATGTGCAATCCATCTTTCTTCACACAAAGACTTGTATGAAGAGCAATCTCGTAGTTTGAGATACGAGGCATCTCGAAAGTTGTTTTAGATGCGAATGGCCCCGGTACATCAGTAGGAGACCATGTTTTGAAGATGATTGGTCTTATAGAAGAACTTGAGGAACTGGGATGGACCATGGATAATGAGCAATATACGGATATTGTTCTACAGTCTCTCCCCCCTGCCTTTGCTCCGTTCACAGTGAATTTCAATTTGAACGATTAGAGAAATCATTGCCTGAACTTCTCAATATGTTGAGAAGTGCAAAGAGCATGTTGAAAACAACGAGGACTCCCGCTCTGCTTGTTGGGCCATCTTCCTCTTCAGTCCCAAAATCCAAGGCCAAGGGAAAGAAGAAGAAGAAGTCCATCAAACCGAAAGGTGTAGTTAAAAAAGCGAAGGGGAAAGACAAATCCGGGGTTGCAGGAAGCGAGAAAGGAGAATGTTTTTACTGCCATAAGTCGGGACATTGGAAACGCAACTGTTCTGTGTATCTTGCTGATCTCAAGAAGAAGAAGCATGCTGATGCTTCCACTTCAGGTGTGTTTGTAATTGAAAACTTTTTTTCTTTAAACTCTGCATCTTTGGTATTAGATACCGGTTCTAGTTCTCACATCTGCAATTGTTTGCAGGGATTGAGAAACAGTAGAGTTTTGAAGACTGGTGACCATACTCTGCGGGTTGGAAATGGTTCCAATGTACATGCTGTATCCGTAAGAGAGTATCATCTAGGGTTACCTTCGGGTTGTATTTTGGTTTTCAACCCGTGTTATTTTGTACCTAGTATGCTATGTAATATAATATCCGTTTCTTTGTTGGACAATGAAGGATATCATTTTGTGTTGCAAAATAATGTTATGAACATTAACTTGAATCAAGAGTTGATTGGGTATGGTACACTAAATAATGGTATTTACGTCCTGAACCAACATACAGTTTTCAATATACAACATACTAATAAAAGAAAGCTTTTAGATATAAATGAAGCTTTTCTTTGGTATTGTAGACTTGGTCATATTAATGAAACAAGACTAAACAAGCTACATAAAGATGGATATTTAAATCCTTTTAAATATAAATCTTATGCAACTTGTCAGTCTTGTATCAAAGGTAAAATGACCAAAACTCGGTTTACTGGACACGTAGAAAGAGCTGTGGAACTCTTAAGCCTCATACATAGTGATGTATGCGGACCAATGTCTACACATGCTAGAGGTGGTTTTTCATTCTTCATTACTTTTACTGATGATTTCTCAAGATTCGAACACGTGTTTTTGATAAAGCTCAAATCCGAAGCTTTCGAGAAATTCAAGGAGTACAAACTTGAAGTAGAAAAACAAACAGGTTTGAGCATCAAGAAACTTCGATCAGATCGAGGTAGAGAATATTTAAGTACAGAGTTTTTAGACTTCTTAAAAAAGAATGGGATTCTCTCTCAGCTCACTCCTCTTTACACACCACAGCACAATGGTGTATCAGAACGGAGGAATCGTACCCTATTAGATATGGTACGATCCATGATGTGTGATGCTGAGTTACCGCTTTCATTTTGGGGGCATGCATTAGAGACAGCGATGTATCTGTTAAACAGGGTTCCAACCAAGGCCGTGTCTACCATTCCATATGAAATATGGAGTGGAAAGAGACTATCTCTTAAAAGAGTTAGGATTTAGGGTTGTCCGGCTTTTGTTAAAAAGCAAAATCTAGACAAACTCGAGACACGATCGGTCATGTGTAAATTTGTAGGATATCCAAAACATTCATATGGATATCTATTCTACCACAAGGAGGAACAAAAGATGTTTGTTGCTCAGCATGCCACATTTTTGGAAAATGAAATCATTATAGATAGTACTGATGGCAATGCGGTAGAACTAGAAGAGGTTCTAGAGACACAAATTACTCAGGACGAATTGGTTGAAACTGATGTTGCAGTAGAACTTCAAGAACCTCAGCCGCTCCGGAGATCTAGTAGAACTTCTTGCCCACCAGAGAGATATTATGGGTTTCTCATTGATGGTGATAGAGAAAATTGCTTCATGGATGATGATGACCCTACTAGTTTTCAGCAAGCTATCACGAGTGGTGACTCAGTGAAGTGGCTGGAAGCCATGAGATCCGAAATGGAGTCCATGTACACCAACAAAGTATGGACTTTAGACGTTGCGCCTCCTGGGATAAAACCCGTTGGGTGCAAATGGATCTTTAAAAGAAAGATTGGTGTAAATGGATAGGTAGAGACCTTTAAAGCAAGGCTAGTAGCGAAAGGTTTTCGTCAAAGACCATGATTGAACTATGATGAAACTTTCTCTCCAGTACCAATGCTTAAATCCATTAGGATCCTACTTGCTATTGCTGCTCACTATGATTATGAAATCGGGCAGATGGACGTTAAAACTGTATTTCTAAATGGTGATTTAGAAGAATGCGTTTTTATGGATTAGCCAGAGGGCTTCATTGGCAGTGGGAGCAGCGGGAAAGCATGTAGATTGCTTAAATCCATTTATGGATTAAAGCAGGCCTCACGGAGCTAAAACATCCGCTTCGATGATACAATCAAAGATTTTGATTTTATCAAAAATATAGATGAACCATGCATTTATAAAAGGATTGTAGAGAGTACTGTCTCATTTTTCGTATTGTACGTAGATGACATTCTCCTGATAGGAAATGATATTCATATGCTACAATCGGTCAAACTATTCTTATCACAAAGGTTCTCCATGAAGGACCTGGGTGATGCCTCGTACATTTTGGGCATTAGGATCTATAGAGATAGATCCAAGAAGTTATTGGGACTGTCCCAATCAAAGTACATAGACACCATCCTAAAAAGGTGTAGTATGGAAGATTCCAAGCGTGGTGCCTTGCCTGCTTGTTATGGAATCACCCTCTCCAAGGACTTCTATCCAAAGACTGATGAAGAGAGAGCTCGAATGAGCGTTATACCCCACGCTTCAGCCGTAGGTTCTATAATGTATGCGATGTTATATACTCGCCCTGATGTAGCTTATGCACTAGCTGTAGTAAGCATGTATCAATCCAACCCAGGGGAGAAACATTGGATTGCAGTGAAGAACATTATTAAGTACTTGCGAATGACTAAAGAATTGTTCTTCGTGTATGGTAATGGGGATCTCCAGATGGAGGCCTTTACCGATTCCATCTTCCAAAGTGATAAGGATGACAGCAAATCTATCTCAAGGTTTGTATTTACCCTCAATGGAGGGGCGGTTAGTTGGAAAAGTTCCAAACAGGATACCATTGCAGACTCCACAATGGAAGCTGAGTATATTGCTACAAATGATGCTGCCAAGGAAGCCGTCTAGATGAGGAAGTGCATCACGGAACTAGAAGTAGTTCCAACCATTGTTGATCCAATACAATTGTATTGTGATAATAATGGAGCTATGGCGTTAGCTAAAGAACCAAGGTCCCATCAGAAATCCAGACACATCCTGGGGTGATATTATTTTATCCGGTAGATAGTCTATCGCCAGGAGATCGAGATTCGGAGAGTAGATACAAAGGATAACACAGCGGATCCACTCACCAAGGCCCTTCCACTGCCGCAGCATGAGCGACTTTTTGAGATGTTGGGTATGTGATACGCTAATAACTGGCCTTAGTGCAAATGGGAGATTATTAGATATATGTATGCCCTAGAAGCCATTTGTTGGATATGTATGCCCTAGAGGCCATTATTGTATAGTACTAGTTTGTATAATATATTTTGGATGCTTGGGATATATATATGGGTTTACGACAGTCTTGCTCAATATAGTAGTTTGCTACTTGGTTTGTTTCTATCTTAATATGTGTGTGTTTCTTTTAACATATCGCTAATACATATTGATGGAGCCCTTAGGATCATTGCTTGACTACCGGCGTTGTGATGGTAATCACACAAGTGGGGGCTGGGTAGTCTATAAGCACATCCTTATACAGGTCCCTGGTTGTAGGATTATCGAGACAGGGCATCGATACTCCAGAGTAGACTGGTGCATACGCTTCTCATCCCGGCAGGGGAGATGGTCTATCCTACAGTCATCAATACGTCGTACTGGAGATAGTATGCAGGTGCTCGTTAGGTTACGAGTACACTGGACAGGACTCGTCGGGAACTGTTGGTTGGTATTATACCTATCGTCAGTTAACAGTTCCTAGGTGACATGAGTACAGCTTTGTCCGTTGACTTGACACTGTCACTTCGCCTCGAGTGTGTTCCCACTGTTCTTAGATTACTACCCTACCACGGCTCTATTGAGTCGTGCAAACAGGTAGTAGTTGGGTGCAGTCCCAAAGCACTTGGAGGCAGTGGCGGTTAGACAGGATTCGTCTCTCTCGCTATTGGGAGTTGATATCGCGCAGTGTCTAGGAGAGCCATTACACAAAGTCCCTGGCCAGGGCAAGCGAGATTTACTGGTAGTGTTTCCAGTAGTTTCTCAGGGTGTTCTGGGCTACACTCCGACACGACTTGTACCGCTATTAGGGGTCTGACGTTTACCGCCTTTAGGCCCGACATGCGATACTCTTAGACGAACAGAACGGACTGTACGGAGATTGTCACATTCAGGCTCAGTAGGAGTTCGGATGGGTTCACCTCATCGGTCTTCTTATCGGCATCTACCTGGGGACCGTTACGTACAGCTAGTGCCGCTTGCGGCCTATGGTTAAACCCACTGCCAGCGTAGTGTTGAGTCTTTAGAGTCCCATACAGAGGGTTGTTCACCTTTAGGCGAAACGAGATAGAGGTCGTATGGTTTTACGACAGGGTTCGTTCATATATGCGTACTTGTGCCTGTTCGGTGTTCGGGCAGTTGATACTAGTGGGCTTTGGTTTAAGCCAGATCCTAGTATTTGGTTTTGGGTTTGTTCGGTCTCATTGTATTCGTGTTCCTCAGAACACGGATGCGGGTGTGTATACACAGTTGACAGAGGCAAAGGAACATCATTACGGTTTTGACCATTGACTTGATTAAAACCATAATGAGATGGAGGAAATTGATTAATGAGTTTTAATTAGAGATAATTGTATCATGGTTAATTGGTTTGACCATTTGACTAAGTTGACCCAAGTTGACTTCGATATTTTTGTGAGCATCCTTAGCATTAATTGTGACATGATAATTGTCAAATCAACATCAACCATGACAATTTATCCTAATTAAAATTATCATTATTCTTTTTGTTGATATGAGAGCTATCTCTTCATTTTATCATGACACATTCTCTCTCTTGAAAGCTCTCTCCTCTTCCTCTCTCAAAGCTCTTTTGTTTCATGAGT
Source organism: Agapanthus africanus (assembly GCA_030015575.1). Lineage (NCBI taxonomy): Eukaryota > Viridiplantae > Streptophyta > Magnoliopsida > Asparagales > Amaryllidaceae > Agapanthus > Agapanthus africanus. The sequence goes on from CM057349.1 coordinate 290,061,830, forward strand.
TGAAAACCATGAGCTTTGTGAGATCAAACCACAAAACCACCTCTCTACTCACTCTAGGATTCTTAGTCTAGCAAGCCAAGCACTCTAGTTACTTCATTGTTGGGGTAGGAGCTCAAGGTAGAGGCCTTTGGGTGGATCTTTCTTTGGCAAAGAGAAGACGAAGATGAGGAGCCGTCTACACCACTCAAAGGGGCTCACAAGAAAAGGAAGCAACACAAGAAGAGAAGGAGTTCAAGACAAAGGTATAATCATCTAACTTAGTAGTTAAAACTCTAAGTTATTTTGTTAGTTATTGTTTAGCAAAGATCCTTCATGGTTTGTCTATATTTCCTTGTGTGAAAAAATCATTTTTTACTCTTTCCGCCTCCCCGAATGTACCGGAGTGGGTAACATAGACCTTTCAGTGGTATCAGAGCCTAGCTAAACAACAACTAACATGTTAGTAAAGTCGTTAGAACTTCGATCACGGAAAAAATCCCAAAAACACACCAAAACATGTATTTTTTGTCGTTTTTTAAAACAAGCCTAAAAATATTTTCAGAGACCTGAAAAATACAAGAAGGCTTTTTAGAGAAAGATGTAGAATTTTGGGCGCCTGAATCGCTCATAAGACCGTGGATCCGCGGCCGATCCAAGCGATCCGCCGCGGATCCACGGACGAGTCAACTCGGCGGCGGACCAAAATTCTTCTGGGTTCTCTGTGTTGGTTTTGTGTATTCTAGGATGTTTTGTTTCTGCCCAGATTTGTCAGAGTACTGGATTTTACTTCGGGTAGATTCAAATACAGTTTTTGATCGAAGTTCTATAAACTTTAGCTAATTAGATTATATCTGTAATGTGATATATGTACTGAACGTCTACTAATCTTTATACGTCGATTACTGGGGGTTGTACATATCTGTGATCTGTAATGTTGGATTGTGTATATGAACTTGTTAGATCGTCATGGATGAATAGCCGTGGATGTGAGATGAGTGTTTATTTATCTTTCATTTGATGTAAATTGTAAATTGATGTAATAATTTTTTGGGTCGCACATCCGGGTTGAGGATGTAGCCGCCTTTGTATATTTTTTCTTTTACTATCTTCTGCTCCTAGGATAGACCCAAGGTGGGGTGCACAGACTACCGGGTATTTTGAAGTGCCGAGAGGCCTACTCACTTTGTTGAGGGAGGCCGCTCCACTTTGGGTATTTGGAGGGTAGTTTGCCGCACCCGTAGGGGTCTAGGGTGGGGTTTTAGCTATTCATCATGACCGTGTAATCCGTCTTTCGTTGCAGGCTTGAAAGAAACGCGGATACCTAGCATATCCAATGTGTTCATCTGTGATATGGAATGACTATCATTGCGTTTGACGAATGTATATATCTATATATGATATCTAGTAGACGTTGCTTATGTTTTGCATCCGTGCTAGTCCAGCCCCCGCTCTGTCGTTAGTTAAGTAACCTAACGGGTGATGACGGGGCCCCATAGCGAATGCGGATGGCATAAGCGTACGCTATATTTTCGTTGTTTTCTGCAATGGTAGGATTAATTGATGGGACGCATTATATTAATGCAAAGAAAAACAAACCTAAAAGATGTTGTTGGAACAATTTTCAAAAAAGCTGTTATTGCAATGACGTTCTCTTTTGTTTTGCAGAGAGATATTCGGTTATGAATATACAGCACCTCATTCGACGAGGCAAACGCCGAGATCCCTTCATCGGGAGTGACCCCTTGGACAGAGGTTTGCGTTAGGGTAATAACTTCACTATAGTCGATTACTTTTGGTTTGCATCGTGGTATTCAGTTTGGAATATCCTGCACCTCATTCGATGAGGAAAGAGCCGAGATCCCTTCAAAGGGAGTGACCTCTTTAGCAAAAGTTTTCGCCACTATATATTTGAAAAAGGTTATCAGGTTCTTTCAACGATATCAAGTTCATTACGTTAACGGGTTTTCGCCAAAACCCAGCCATAGCCCTCCGTCATTTCGGATTGGTATTGCTTAGTATTCGTGCTACATATTTCGTGCTCGGCCGAGGCGTAGTGTATGGTAGCTATGTAATATTTTTCTGTAGCATTTAATGCGATTGGTCGGGATAGTCGTGCGGTCATTTTGGCTCAGTCAAGGACTCGTACAGGTGGGTCTAATGCAATCAAGATAATGACGGGTTGAACTTGACTAGGATCATTTGATATGTTGGCTCAGTCAAGGTCACTTGGGTCCTAGGGGTAAAAACCACATCGGGAGTTTCAAACATACAGAAAACTTGCAGATTTAGCTTACCTTCTGGAGTGTGGTGACTAGAGTGGATTCCATCTAGATCATCACACAATGATAGTTGGATCCCGATCCCACTGATGAGTTGGATTACTCTCGGGAGATTATTTCACTTAACAATCAAAGCTATAAACCAAGTAGGTGTCTAGAATGGTGTTAGCGGGGCTACGCCTCTAGGGAAAAGAGGTTATGTAATTAAGGAACTTCGCGAAAGCATTGGAAAACCTCCCTCGAAGTACAAACACTAGCCTGGCTGAAAGGCTAAGCAAGTATTGTGATGTGCGATTAATCCTGACAAGTTCTTCTTTTAAGGTTTGAAGAAGAATTTGAGGAAACAGTGGGAGCCATCCTGATTAGATAAATTAATAAACCAATCTAATCTTGCAAGAGCGCACGCTGAGTGTTTCTTATCTCTCTATCCAGGTTGCAACCATTTCACGCCCTAATCAAGATAATAAAATGTATCGCTTGATCGATCCGAATTCTTATTCAGGGCTGGGGAACGTCAGTTCAGCTCTAACTTACGACAACAGTCATAAGTATGAGCAAGGGAAAGAGGATTGTATGGATTCCAAGGAGACCCAGTTGAAGAAGAAGCATAGTTTTGCATCTACTTTAGGTGTTCTTGTAATTGAGAACTGCTTTTCGGTCAGCCCTACCTCCTGGGTACTTGATACCGGATTAGGATCTCATATTTGTAATTTATTACAGGGACTGAGAAAAAGTAAAAAAGTTGCACCTGATGATATGTCCCTCAGAGTAGCGAACGGAGCACAAGTTAATGCTGCAGCCGTCGGTGAATATCACCTAGTTTTGCTAAATGGCAATACTATGATTTTGAATAATTGCTACTATGTACCTTCCAAGGTTTGCAACATAATATCAGTGACTTTACTCGATGAAGATGGATATAACTTTGTTCTTGATAGAAATATCATGAGCATTTACCTTGATAAGGTACTAGTTGCAGAAGGTACACTGTGTAATGGTATCTATGTTCTAAATAAGAATACAGTTCTCAATATACAAAACACACGCAAGAGGAAGAGTTCAGATACGAACGAATCCTACTTGTGGCATTGAAGACTTGGTCATATCGGAGAGAAAAGACTAAGTAAATTGCATAAAGATGGACTCTTGGATACGTTCGAGTTTTCATCTTATGAAACTTGTCAGTCTTGTCTCAAAGGAAAGATGACCAAATCTCCGTTCACCGGACATGGAGAAAGAGCAACAGAGCTTTTGGGACTCATACACAGTGATGTATGTGGTCCAATGTCTATACATGCAAGGGTGGGTTCTCATACTTCATCACATTCACTGACGATCTCTCTAGGTTCGTATATGTGTATCTGATGAAACACAAATCTGAAGCTTTTGAGAAATTCAGAGAATTTAGAAATGAAGTGGAGAACCAGATACGCAAAAGTATCAAGATCCTCCGGTCTGATAGAGGAGGGGAGTACTTAAGCACGGAATTCCTAGATTACTTAAAAGAGAATGGTATTCTCTCTCAGCTTACTCCTCCATACATGCCACAGCATAATGGTGTATCGGAGCGGAGGAACCGTACCCTGTTAGATATGGTTCGCTCCATGATGAGTAGTGCTAAGTTACCTCTTTCATTTTGGGGACATGCGCTTTTGACAGCGGCATACCTATTGAATGATGTTCCGTCTAAATCAGTGCCTAAGACACCATTTGAAATATGGAATGGTAAAAGGCCGTATCTTAAGCGCATTAAGATATGGGGTTTTCCGGCCTATGTAAAAGTACAAAATCCGGACAAACTTCAGGCACGTTCAGTTCTATGTAAATTTGTGGGATATCCTAAAAATTCTATAGGATATCTGTTCTACCGCACCGAGGAATAGAAGGTGTTTGTATCTCACCACGCCACCTTTTTAGAGTGGCAATTTCTTGCAAAAGAAACTAGTGGGAGTTCGGTAGAACTGGAGGAAATTCAGCGACCACATGAAACTGAAGATTTGACAGAACCTCAAGATTCAATAACCCCAGACGAACCTCAGCTACTCCGCAGATCTGGTAGGATTTCTCATCCACCCGAGAGATACTACGGTTTTCTCATAGACGGGGATCGAGAGGATTACATCTAGAAGAAGATGACCCTACCAGTTTCAGTCTGGCCATTATCAGTAGGGACTCTGATAAATGGCTGGATGCTATGCGATCCGAAATGGAGTCCATGTACACCAATAAAGTGTGGACCTTGGATATTGCTCCACCTGGGGTAAAACCCGTTGGATGCAAATGGATCTACAAAAGAAAACTTGGTGTAGATGGGCAGGTGGAAACCTATAAGGCTAGACTCGTTGCAAAAGGTTTTCGTCAAAGACCTGGTGTGGACTATGAAGAAACTTTTTCTCCAGTGGCTATGCTCAAATCCATCCAGATCCTACTTTCCATTGCTGCCTTCCATGACAATGAAATCTGGCAGATGGACGAAAAAACAACTTTTCTAAACGGCAATTTAGAAGAGTGCGTTTATATGGATCAGCCAGAAGGTTTTGTAAACAGTGGGAGCAAAGGTGTGCAAGTTGCTTAAATCAATTTATGGATTAAAGCAGACATCGTGGAGCCGGAACATCTGTATTGATGAAGCAATCAAGGAATTTGATTTCATCAAGAACGAAGATGAACCTTGTATCTATAAGAAGATTGTAGGACGAACTGTCGTGTTCCTAGTCTTGTACGTGGACGACATTCTTTTGATAGGAAATGATGTTCCTATGCTACAATCGGTCAAGCTATTTTTGTCACAACGGTTCTCTATGAAGGACCTGGGTGATGCCACATGCATACTGGGGATCAGGATCTACAGAGATGATTTAAGAGATTACTGGGACTTTCGCAGTCCAGGTACATAGAGACCATACTAAAGAGATTTAGTACGGAAGATTCCAAACACGGTAATATACCAGTATTGCACGGCATCACCCTCTCCAAGAAGATGTCTCCGAAGACTGACGAGGAGAGGGTTTGCATGAGCATTATACCCTACGCTTCGGCGGTAGGATCTATAATGTATGCGATGCTATGTACAAGGCCAGATGTAGATTACGCACTAAGCATGGTCAGCCGGTATCAGTCAAACCCAGGTGAGAACCACTGGATGGCAGTGAAGAACATTCTCAAGTACCTGAGAAGGACTAAGGAGATGTTCCTGGTTTACGGTAATGGAGACCTCAGGGTCAAGTCCTATACCGATTCAAGCTTCCAGAGTGACAAGGATGACAGCAAGTCTGTCTCGGGTTTTGTGTTTACCCTCAACGGAGGGACGGTATGTTGGAGGAGTTCCTAACAAGATACCGTCGCAGACTCGACGATGGAGGCTAAATACATTGCTGCAAGCGATGCCGCAAAAGAGGCGGTCTGGATGAAGAAATTCATTAGTGAACTTCAGGTGGTTTTGTCCAATGTTGACCCAATAACTTTGTCTTGCGATAACAATGGGGTTATAGCTTTAGCGAAGGAATCAAGGTCCCATCAAAAGTCCAGACACATCTTATGGCGGTATCACCTGATCACGGAGATCATTGATCGCCAGGAGATCGAGGTACGGAGAGTGGACACAAAAGACAATACGGCGGATCCATTCACAAAGGCCCTCCCTCAAACACAGTTCGAGCGACTTTTTTAGCTATTGGGTATGCGGTACGCCGGCAGCTGGCCATAGAGCAGACGTTGGGTATGCGGTACACCAATTACTGGCCTTTAGTGCAAGTGGGAGATTGTTGGATATGTATGCCCTAGAGGCCATTATTGTATAGTACTAGTTTGTAGAATACATTTTGGAAGTTTGGGATATATATATGGGATTACGACAGTCTTGCTCAATATAGTAGTATGCTACTTAGTTTGTTTCTATCTTAATATGTGTGTATATTTCTTTTAACATATCGCTAATACATATTGATGGAACCCTTAGGATCTTTGCTTGACTACCGGCGTTGTGATGGCGATCACACAAGTGGGGGCTGGGTAGTCTATGAGCATATCCTTATACAGGTCCCTGGTCGTAGGATTATCGAGACAGGGCATCGATACTCCAGAGTAGACTGGTGCATACGTTTCTTGTCCCAGCAGGGGAGATGGTCTGTCCTACAGCCATCAGTACATCATACTGGAGATAGTATGCAGGTGCTCGTTAGGTTACGAGTACACTGGACAGGACTTGTCGGGAACTGTTGGTTGGTATTATACCTATCGTCAGTTAACAGTTCCCAGATGACATGAGTACAGCTTAGTCCGTTGACTTGACACTGTCACTTCGCCTCGAGTGTGTTCCCACTGTTCTTGGATTACTACCCTACCACGGCTCTATTGAGTCGTGCAAACAGGTAGTAGTTGGGTGCAGTCCCGAAGCACTTGGAGGCAGTGGCGGTTAGACAGGATTCGTCTCTCCCGCTATAGGGAGTTGATATCGCGTTGTGTCTAGGAGAGCCATTACACAAAGTCCCTGGCCAGGGCAAGAGAGATTTACTGGTAGTGTTTCCAGTAGTTTCTAAGGGTGTTCTGGGCTACACTCCGACACGACTTGTACCACTATTAGGGGTCTGACGTTTACCGCCGCCCTAGGCCCGACATGCGATACTCTTAGACGAACAGACCGGACTGTAAGGAGATTGTCACATTCCGGCTCAGTAGGAGTTCGGATGGGTTCACCTCATCGGTCTTCTTATCGGCATCAACCTGGGGACCGTTATGTACAGCTAGTACCACTTGCAGCCTGTGGTTAAACCCACTGCCCGCTTAGTGTCGAGTCTTTAGAGTCCCACACAGAGGGTTGTTCACCTTTGGGCGAAACGAGATAGAGGTCGTATGGTTTTACGACAGGGTTCGTTCACATATGCGTACTTATGCGTGTTCGGTGTTCGGGCAGTTGATACTAATGGGATTTAGTTTAAGCCAGATCCTAGTATTTGGTTTTGGGTTGGTTCGGTCTCATTGTATTCGTATTCCTCGGAACACGGATGCAGGTGTGTATACAAAGTTGACAGAGGCAGAGGAACCTCATTACGGTTTTGACCATTGACGTGATTAAAACCATAATGAGATAGATGAAATTGATTAATGAGTTTTAATTAGAGATAATTGTATCATGGTCAATTGGTTTGACCATTTGACTAAGTTGACCCATGTTGACTTAGATATTTTTGTGAGCATCCTTAGCATTAATTATGACATGATAATGGTCAAATCAATATCAACCATGACAATTTATCCTAATTAAAATTATCATTATTCTTTTTGTTGATATGAGAGCTATCTCCTCATTTTATCATGACACATTTTCTCTCTTGAAAGCTCTCTCATCTTCCTCTCTCAAAGCTCTTTTGTTTCATGAGTTGAAAACCATGAGCTTTGTGAGGTCAAACCACAAAACCACCTCTCTACTCACTCTAGGGTTCTTAGTCTAGCAAGCCAAGCACTCTAATTACTTCATTGTTGAGGTAGGAGCTCAAGATAGAGACTTTCGGGTGGATCTTTCTTTGGCAAAGAGATGACGAAGAGGAGGAGCCGTCTACACCACTCAAAGGGGCTCACAAGAAAAGGAAGCAACACAAGAAGAGAAGGAGTTCAAGACAAAGGTATAATCATCTAACCTAGTAGTTAAAACTCTAAGTTAGTTTGTTAGTTTTTGATTAGCAAAGATCCTTCATGGTTTGTCTATATTTCTGTAACACCTTAGAATGTGTTTTGTAGCTAATTATATTTTTATGTATGGTTTTTAATAAAAAGTTTACCAAATTATGTTTTAAATATTTTATCCTATTTAATGAGTATTTTATTAGAATTTTGTTACGCACACACACACTTGTGTAAGAAAACTAGGGTGTTAATTGTGGTTTAACCATTGCTTAATCTAGTTTTATTATTGTTAGGAGTTTTGGGTTTAAAAATAGTTATGGTTGTTCTTTTAAAAAGAAAATGAAAAAAGAAAAAAAAGAAGTAAAAGGGGTTTTATTTTGGTTGAATGTTGACTTTTGAGAGAGAGAAGGAGCATGGGCTACATGGTGAGCCATGCCTCTTTAATGAAGTGAGAGAGAGTGAGAAGGAGGGGGTTGTTTGTTTCTCTCACTCTCATTTCCCTCACTCTCAAACACACACACACACACTCACCTGCAGAAGAAGCTTCAGCAGCAGCAGCAACTAGTAGCAGCAGCAGCAGCATCATCATCATCAGCAACAGCTTCGTTATCATCATCATCAGTAGCAGCAGGAGCAGCAGGCAGCAACAGCAGTAGCAGGAGCTCCAGCAACCTACAGCAACTCTTCTCCACTTCTTCACCTGCTTCTTGGGGGTCTTTAGGGTATAACTCTTAGACCCAATTCCCTTTATTGCTAGCTTGTGCATAGTTTGGTGTCGGTTTTTGTTAAATAGTGAGTTTAATGCTAATTAAGGTGTTTTGTTTGGACTTTTGGATAAGTGGTGATTGTGTTAGTTAACCTTGCCTATTTTAGTGTTGTTCGGGTTACTTTAACTGAGTTTAACCCCAGATTTCACTAAAATACCATAGGGTTTCTTAATTGTGCAATTTGGCATTTTTAAAGCGATACATTGGGTTTTTGTGATCTGCTTTTGACCCGGATCCTTCAGAACAAAATTGAGAAAACTGGGGCATGCTCACTAGGTCTAGATACCACAACCAGAACACGAGCCCCAAATTCAACACCATGGCCGCAGATTTAATGCTTTTGGCCACAATTTGCGGCCATATAGGGGTCTGGGGTCTTGGGGTTTTGGATAGGGTACTCTGCTGTATATTGTAGTGTTTTGGCATGTCTAGTTTTGTAAGAATTGTCCTGTAGGAAAATCTGGGATCAAATACCGTTTTTCATGTCCGTTGTGTTTGCGCGATACGCGCGATACGTGGGTGGGTTCTGTGATCCAGCGTATCGCGGCGTGTCGCGATGGTTTTAGACGCGTACACACACGATTCAGCGTATAGTGCACATGCGCGTTTAGTTCGCGACGCGTGTTTCTCGTTTTGGTTCGATATCGCGTTTCCCGGAATATTTGTCTTATATATGATTTTTGTGCCTTATTTGCAGGTTTGCTGGCAAGGACTACGGACACTACTACAGAGGGGAGCAGATGGTAGGATTCACCTAGCGTGGAGCGTAGGTGAGTAGATTTAACATCTACAGGGGAATCGCCCGCATGGCGTTATGCGTCTGGGCTAGGATTCAATACTTGTCGCATATTCTACGTCATTGTTAGGATTGCGCCTTTATCTTATTTCCTTGATATAGTTATACTGTGACTAGCAGCCGTAGGACACTGCACATATTATTGACGTTTCATGATGCACGAGCACGGATTGTATGCTACACACACCGTCAATAATTGCCATGTCACACACAAACCATTATAGACATTATATTGCTTTGTTAGGGACCTTGTGACATTGATTCATACTGCTTATCACATATGACATTACCATACCTATATACCTATAGAGTATCGTACTATTAGTGATAGGTACACTTACCCTTTACGATACATCCACAGGTATATCTTACTCATATTTTCTTATACCCAGGGGGGGTATACAACATCAGTTCTTATAGGTAGATACCTATACATTGCTACACCTGTATGTTACACACATATTCAGATGCAATCATATATTTACCTTTACTGATGTTACTTAGTTGTACCTTATTGGTTTCGCATACATCTGGTTTCAGCTACATATTCTCATTTATATGCTCGCATTTCAGATATATCGCATATATTTATTCCTGGATTTCCGCATTGTTATTTGGATTTCACACGATGATTTCTGGATTTGGGAACCGCGGGAGTTCATGAAATTATGCATACATTGAAAAACCCGGTTTCCTTGATATGATATTTGAGCAGCCACCATGAGATTTATCGGTTCTGATTATATACTCCATACGAGGTGTGGTTGCCGTATGAGGGTACATGGTGGGGCTCGGTATGGTTCCCCTCGGTAAGAAGATCGATGGATGTTGCCGATTGAGCCTGGAGGCGGGCTAGTACCTACCGGTGACAGTACTAATGACTCGGCGGGGGTCATGGAGACACCGTTGGGAGTCACGCACGTATGCATACGTCGAAAGGCGAGGGTCAGAGCTAGGCACTCGTGCTTTCGGGACAGCGTATGATACGTACCTATCAGGATTTCTGTGTCGATGCTTGGCACATTGTTTTCATGATATTTCTTTTAAACACCTTTGTATATATAACAGGGGATTAGCCGTTGTTATATATACCCTTACACCAATATTAGTGGAATGGGACGCTAATATATGTGTATTTCCCCCATCATATTTATTTCTGCAAATATATATACCTTTAGGATGTTAGAAACTTACTTGAGATTCGACTTGGGATATAGGTGATTCATTGACATTGGATATTGGATATGGAAGAGATTGTTAATCTGTACATTCGAGATATAGGAGAGCTATTCGATATTGTACATTGAGGTGATGTGATACTTATACGATGTGAGAGCCCAGTTGGGGGCTGATTAAAGGATTTGGGATTGAGTGTCTTGATGGATTGTGATCCTGCCACGATTTCAGGTTTCCGTGGAAATGACATACTCCACCCTATACCTCACACTTATCTACTTTATGCACAGATTCATATATTGGTAGTACCTGTTAGTGTACCCTTATTATAGTTGCATATCTACTTTCTCATATCCCTATTGCATGGTTATTGCATATTATTGTCATGTTACTATTGCTTCACATATTGATTGTACCTGTTAGTGTACCCTTATGATAGTTGCATATCTACTTTCTCATATCCCTATTGCATGGTTATTGCATATTATTGTCATGTTACTATTGTTTCACATATTGATTGTACCTGTTAGTGTACTCTTATGATAGTTGCATATCTACTTTCTCATATCCCTATTGCATGGTTATTGCATATTATTGTCATGTTACTATTGCTTCACATATTGATTGTACCTGCTAGTGTACTTCCCTTTATTCAGCTTTTACATGACATGTTATTACTGTAATCGCATATCATAGATTCATGCTGTACGTACATTCCTGCGATTACCTGTATATGTTATCTACTATTCACGAGTTGGCAACTCACCCCCGTTGTGCCACAGGTGTTTCAGGTTTTTCCCCAGAGTAGTCGAGGCAGGCTATTCAGCTTTCCAGCTATCATCTTTTGCTACAGATACAGCATCAGCTCATTATACTATTTTGCTTAGGTGGGTTTTGGTGGTCATCTGTATTTTGTATTGTACATTCGTTGTATCTTATACTCTCCATCTACTATTATGTTGTTGACTTAGAGACTTGGTGAGGACGTTACTGTATATTATTTGTAGGTTTGTTGCCTTTTATATACAGCTTTCTCTCTATTGTCTTATTTCTTCACTATAGCTTCATATTTTTGTATTGTATTCATCTTGGTTAGATTTTACAAAAAAGGGGGTGTTGCTAAAATTTTAAAGAAAGAAACTAAGACTTTTAAAGAATTTGGGTTGTGATTTCAAATGTTTCAAAAACTATATTATCTTTTCCGTATTTTTCTTGGTTTAGATTTCTGGGTTTTGGCTTTCTTTTACTGCGTTACGTCTTTTGGCGTTGCGTAGTATTAGGGCCGTCACGGGCCTATTTTGGGTCGTGACAAAGTTGGTATCAGAGCGCTAGGTTTTACCTTTCGGAGTGTAGGATGACCTTAGTATGATGGAGTAGGTAGCTTAAGCAGAGTAACATAGCGTGTGTATGTCTGCAGCATACCCACGGTGCGGTACTTTGCATTAAGTGACCTAAGTACAAATTTGCTTGAAATTCCTTCCTTGATGATTCATATCCTTGAGATTCAATTCCTTATTCTCATCAAATCTTATATCTATTTATAGCCTTGCCGCCGATGACTATGGGGACTCAGAATGATGCAGCGAGGGCCGAGGTCAGAGTTGGCTCGGGTGAGACGAGTACTGACCAGGATGGCACTCTAGTTGCACAGGTGCAGACGGATCAGCCTACGACATATACTATGGATAGACTTTTGGCAGAGATGCAGGACTTCCGCCAGACTATGAGTTCATTGGTTGATGTCGTTCGGGAGCTACGACAGGAGGTTGTCACCCGTGTTACTCAGTTGTCACTTGCGATCAGCATGCAGCAGTCCGTCACGTACATAGCACCAGTAGTTGCAGCAGTTGACGAGGCACATATTCCAGGACAGTGGAGGACTCGTACCGGCGTACCAGCCCAGAGGCAGAGATTTGGTCGTCGAGACAGATTTCGTGGCCGTCGCGGGAGTAACCGAGGCTTAGGACGAGGACAGTCGTTCAGCTCTTATCCCCAGGATGGTCAGCAGTCAGCGCGTGGATGTTTTCGATGCGGAAGCCTTCAGCACTTCGTCAGGGATTGTTCCTCAGCACGGCGTCAGGATCGTACTCAGAGAGGCCGTGGACGTAGAAGGTTCGCTCAGAGGACTCAGTCTACCAGAGGAGTTCATCCAGCTGGGAGTAGAGGGCAGACAAAGGAGTTTGCTTCTACTCATCGGGACGCGCAGACTTCCAATGTGGAGTTTTCAGGTATCCTTATTTCGCATGTTCTTTGTTGTATTCGTTTGTTTTTCATGCTTGTACCGTGGTTGGGTAGTTTAGTCGTAGTTGTGTTAACTTCTGTCAGCGATTCTTTTGTTACGCGACGCGTATTCAGTTGTGTGCCAATCGGATAGGAGATAGAGATTCGTCCATCGTTTTGATCCTTCTAGAGGTGTTGGATTTGATGTTCTCCTGGGCACGGACTGTTTAGTTACGTGTTAGGCGTCTGTGGACTACCGTGAGGAAACAGTTAAGTTTGTTTTCCCGGCAAGTCAGTTCTTGTTGTGTAGATGGATAGTTGTGTCGCCTCTCACAGCTTGAATTCATCCTTTTTCGCTAGTCGGCTACTGAGGAGATGTCGTGGATTCTTAGCGTTCATTCGTGATACCAGGGCCATAGTGGGATTGTTGGACCGGGTTCCATTCGTGCGAGAGTTTTTCCGACGTTGTTCCGGATGAGCCGGCAAAGCTTGGGAGCTTAAGGATCAGCTGCAGAGTTGTGGTTTAGGGGAGTTTTGTGTGTCTGAGTGTTTCGCTTTTGGAAGCTCCTATTCCTGTTCGTCAAGGAGAAAGATGGCAGTTTAAGGTTGTGTATCGACGAATCGTTAATTGAACCGGCTTACGGTGCGGATAGGTAACCCCTACCTCGCATTGACGATTTCTTCGATCAGCTCCAGAGTGCGAGACATTTTCTAAGTTTGTTTGGGATCAGGTCATCATTATTGCGGATTCGGGGTAATGGCATTCCGAAGACTGCCTTGTGCGTGCGACGGGCTTTGTGTGTTTTTGTGAGTCATTGGATTCACTGATGCCCTAGCAGCATTCGTAGATGTGATGAACCAGATTTCTTCAGGCCGTTCCTCGACCAGTTTTTGTTGTGTTATTTACGACATTCTGGTCTATCTAGTGTGTCTTGAGGAACAGGAGCAGCACTTGAGGATTTGTTGTGCAGATACTGGGAGAGTACCAGCAGTTTGCTAGATTCTCGGAGTGTTTCTTCAGGCTTGTTTTGTTTGACTCCTAGGTCTTGTAGTCACGGGAGACGGTTTTGTATGGTCCCGAGGGAGATCGTAACCGTACAGCTTAGGTCCAGACATGTATGCAGGACGGAGATCCGCAAATTTTTGGGCTTAGCAGGTTCTTACCGCCGTTTCATGCAAGATTGCTAGAGTAGTGCTGCACCGTCGACTAAATGGACCGGAAGGGAGGTTTCTTTTCTGCGGACTGAGGCATGTGTACGGAGTTTTCGGCAGTTGGAGATTCGGTTAACAACTGCATCAGTTCTTTCCTTGCTTTCTGGTTCGGGCGACTTTGTTGTTTAACTGTAATGTTTCTTGAGTGGGCTCGAGTGTGTACTGATGTGACACTACAGAGTCATCGCTTTTGCTTCCCTACCTTGGAGGAAGTACGAGAAGGATATTCCACTCATGATCTGGAGATGGCCGCAGTGGTTTTGTGTTGGAGATTTGGAGACACTATCTGTTCGAGAGTCGTGTCAGATTTCCACGGACCACCAGAGCTTAATGTACATCTTCCTGTAGCAGATTTGATTGTTGTGATAGTCTTCTGCAGATTTACAGTTCTGTGTGATCGTCGAGTATAGCTTTGTTCGTCTCTACGGAGGGGACAGCCTGCTCATGTCCGCGCCCGACCACTTTTCTTAAACCGCTTTCGCGAGACACTGCCCGCCGATGCTCGTTCGTCTGTGATACTTGAGCATACTCGGCTGGGTAATGATTCGGAGACCTTGATTTGTGACAATGGTGTGCTAAGTTAGGGACGCGTTTGTATAACTGGTATCATCGGGTAGAGGCATGTAATCCTAGGACATGCATATCTGTCAACTCTCTGTATGCATTCAAGTTCCACCAACATTTAGCGTGACTTGTGAGATAGTTACGGGTGGACAGGGATGTAAGGAGAAGTTTCAGGTTTCGTTTCAAGGTGTCTGTCTTGTTGTGTGTTTGGGTTGAGCATCTGAGGCCGGTTGGAGAGTTGCAACCTTTTACCATTCCGAATTAGGAGTGGGAGCAGATCTCCACGAATTTCGTTATGGTTTCTATCCAAGTTTAGTAAGGGTGTGACTCCATTCGGATTCTTGTCGTCCGGTTGTACTCAGTTTGCTCAGTTGTTCTTTGTTAAGCTGTGTGTTGTGTTAGTTGTTGACAGCAGTTGGGGATCGTCACTCGCCATCGTTAGAGTTCTCCTTCGATAGCTGTTATCAGGAGACACTCCAATTGGCCACCTTTAGGCTTAGGGGTTAGGTCATATCGATCACCAGTCTGTTGTTTTTCTGACTCTGCGTAAGTAGGACTTTGGACCCCAGCTAGTCTAGAGACTTCGGAGATGGTCCAGTTGTGTTAGGTCAGGATGGGAATCGTCCATTGCGAACTGAGGTCTTATGCCAACTGTGTTGGTCATAGACTCGAGTTATCAGGGACAGATCAAGTATTCCTATGGACTTCCGATGAATGACGTGTTGGATTTTGGGAAGCTTATCCCAGGATTTTAGGTCCTTTTAAGATCCTATAAGCAAGTTAGTTTCGTTGCCTTTAATTTGGCACTTCCGCCCAGATTATTGAATTTCACCCCGTATTCCTTGTGATGATACTTTACAATTACCTTCTTGACCTTTCTCACATGATTTGGCACCAAACCTTTTAGCTTCGACGCGATCTTTCGTTCACCAGCAGCCAATTGTGGTAATGGCTCAGCAGGTGGAGGAACATCGGTCAAGGGTCTTGCTGTCTGTGGAGGGTTTTCTTGGACGTAGCCGTATAGTGAGATAGTCACTTGGGAGGCTGCGAGCGAGATTTGAGGATTTTAATCTTCTCTTTGAAGGTACGCGTATTGGTATATTTTTAAATTCGGGGATGAATTTCTTTTAAGGGGGGAGATTGTAACACCTTAGAATGTGTTTTGTAGCTAATTATATTTTTATCTATGGTTTTTAATAAAAAGTTTACCAAATTATGTTTTAAATATTTTATCCTATTTAATGAGTATTTTATTAGAGTTTTGTTAGGCACACACACACTTGTGCATGAAAACTAGGGTGTTAATTGTAGATTAACCATTGCTTAATCTAGTTTTATTATTGTTAGGAGTTTTGGGTTTAAAAATAGTTATGGTTGTTCTTTTAAAAAGAAAATGAAAAAAGAAAAAAAAAAGAAGTAAAAGGGGTTTTATTTTGGTTGAATATTGACTTTTGAGAGAGAGAAGGAGCATGGGCTACATGGTGAGCCATGCCTTTTTAATGAAGTGAGAGAGAGTGAGAAGGAGGGGGTTGTTTGTTTCTCTCATTTCTCACTCTCACTCTCATTTCCCTCACTCTCAAACACACACACACACACACTCACCTGCAGAAGAAGCTTCAGCAGCAGCAGCACCTAATAGCAGCAGCAGCAGCAGCAGCATCAGCAACAGCTTCATCATCATCATCATCAGTAGAAGCAGGCAGCAACAGCAGTAGCAGGAGCTCCAGCAACCTACAGAAACTCTTCTCCACTTCTTCACCTGCTTCTTGGGGGTCTTTAGGGTATAACTTTTAGACCCAATTCCCTTTATTGCTAGCTTGTGCATAGTTTGGTGTCGGTTTGTGTAAAATAGTGAGTTTGGTGCTAATTAAGGTGTTTTGTGTGGACTTTTGGATAAGTGGTGATTGTGTTAGTTAACCTAGCCTATTTTAGTGTTGTTCGGGTTACTTTAACTGAGTTTAACCCAAGATTTCACTAAAATACCATAGGGTTTCTTAATTGTGCAATTTGGCATTTTTAAAGCGATACATTGGGTTTTTGTGATCTGCTTTTGACCCGGATCCTTCAAAACAAAATTGAGAAAACTGGGGCATGCTCACTAGGTCTAGATACCACAACCAGAACACGAGCCCCAAATTCAACACCATGGCCGCAGATTTAATGCTTTTGGCCGCAATTTGCGGCCATGTAGGGGTCTGGGGTCTTGGGGTTTTGGATAGGGTACTCTGCTGTGTATTGTAGTGTTTTGGCATATCTAGTTTTGTAAGAATTGTCCTGTAGGAAAATCTGGGATCAAATACCGTTTTTCATGTCCGTTGTGTTTGCGCGATACGCGCGATACGTGAGTGGGTTCTGTGATCCAGCGTATCGCAGCGTGTCGCGATGGTTTTAGACGCGTACACACACGATTCAGCGTATCGTGCACATGCGCGTTTAGTTCGCGACGCGTGTTTCTCGTTTTGGTTCGATATCGCGTTTCGCGGAATATTTGGCTTATATATGATTTTTGTGCCTTATTTGCAGGTTTGCAGGCAAGGACTACGGACACTACTACAGGGGGAGCAGATGGTAGGATTCACCTAGCGTGGAGCGTAGGTGAGTAGATTTAACATCTACAGGGGAATCGCCCGCATGGCGTTATGCGTCTGGGCTAGGATTCAATACTTGTCGCATATTCTACGTCATTGTTAGGATTGCGCCTTTACCTTATTTTCTTGATATAGTTATACTGTGACTAGCAGCCGTAGGACACTGCACATATTATTGACGTTTCATGATGCACGAGCACGGATTGTATGCTACACACACCGTCAATAATTGCCATGTCACACACAAACCATTATAGACATTATATTGCTTGGTTAGGGACCTTGTGACATTGATTCAAACTGCTTATCATATATGACATTACCATACCTATATACCTATAGAGTATCGTACTATTAGTGATAGGTACACTTACCTTTTACGATACATCTACAGGTACATCTTACTCATATTTTCTTATACCCAGGGGGGTATACAACATCGGTTCTTATAGGTAGATACCTATACATTGCTACACCTGTATGTTACACACATATTCAGATGCAATCATATATTTACCTTTACTGATGTTACTTAGTTGTACCATATTGGTTTCGCATACATCTGGTTTCAGCTACATATTCTCATTTATATGCTCGCATTTCAGATATATCGCATATATTTATTCCTGGATTTGCGCATTGTTATTTGGATTTCACATGATGATTTCTGGATTTGGGAACCGCGGGAGTTCATGAAATTATGCATACATTGAAAAACCCGGTTTCCTTGATATGATATTTGCGCAGCCACCATGAAATTTATCGGTTCTGATTATATACTCCATACGAGGTATGGTTGCCGTATGAGGGTACATGGTGGGGCCCGGTATGGTTCCCCTCGGCAAGAAGATCGATGGATGTTGCCGATTGAGCCTGGAGGCGGGCTAGTACCTACCGGTGACAGTACTAATGACTCGGCGGGGGTCATGGAGACACCGTTGGGAGTCACGCACGTATGCATACGTCGAAAGGCGAGGGTCAGAGCTAAGCACTCGTGCTTTCGGGACAGCATATGATACGTACCTATCAGGATTTCTGTGTCGATGCTTGGCACATTGTTTTCATGATATTTCTTTTAAACACCTTTGTATATATAACAGGGGATTAGCCGTTGTTATATATACCCTTACACCAATATTAGTGGAATGGGACGCTAATATATGTGTATTGCCCCCATCATATTTATTTGTGCAAATATATATACTTTTAGGATGTTAGAAACTTACTTGAGATTCGACTTGGGATATAGGTGATTCATTGACATTGGATATTGGATATGGAAGAGATTGTTAATCTGTACATTCGAGATATAGGAGAGCTATTCGATAATGTACATGGAGGTGATGTGATACTTATACGATATGAGAGCCCAGTTGGGGGCTGATTAAAGGATTTGGGATTGAGTGTCTTGATGGATTGTGATCCTGCCACGATGTCAGGTTTCCGTGGAAATAACATACTCCACCCTATACCTCACACTTATCTACTTTATGCACAGATTCATATATTGGTAGTACCTGTTAGTGTACCCTTATGATAGTTGCATATCTACTTTTTCATATCTCTATTGCATGGTTATTGCATATTATTATCATGTTACTACTGCTTCACATATTGATTGTACCTGTTAGTGTACCCTTATGATAGTTGCATATCTACTTTCTCATATCCCTATTGCATGGTTATTGCATATTATTGTCATGTTACTATTGTTTCACATATTGATTGTACCTGTTAGTGTACCCTTATAATAGTTGCATATCTACTTTCTCATATCCCTATTGCATGGTTATTGCATATTATTGTCATGTTACTATTGCTTCACATATTGATTGTACCTGCTAGTGTACTTCCCTTTATTCAGCTTTTGCATGACATGTTATTACTGTAATCGCATATCATAGATTCATGCTGTACGTACATTCCTGCGATTACCTGTATATGTTATTTACTATTCACGAGTTGGCAACTCACCCCCGTTGTGCCACAGGTGTATCAGGTTTTTCCCCAGAGTAGTCGAGGCAGGCTATTCAGCTTTCCAGCTATCATCTTTTGCTACAGATACCGCATCAGCTCACAGTACTATTTTGCTTAGGTGGGTTTTGGTGGTCATCTGTATTTTGTATTGTACATTCGTTGTATCTTATACTCTCCATCTACTATTATGTTGTTGACTTAGAGACTTGGTGAGGACGTTACTGTATATTATTTGTGGGTTTGTTGCCTTTTATATACAGCTTTCTCTCTATTGTCTTATTTCTTCACTATAGCTTCATATTTTTGTATTGTATTCATCTTGGTTAGATTTTACAAAAAAGTGGGTGTTGCTAAAATTTTAAAGAAAGAAAGTAAGACTTTTAAAGAATTTGGGTTGTGATTTCAAATGTTTCAAAAACTATATTATCTTTTCCGTATTTTTCTTGGTTTAGATTTCTGGGTTTTGGCTTTCTTTTACTGCGTTACGTCTTTTGGCGTTGCGTAGTATTAGGGCCGTCACGGGCCAATTTTGGGTCGTGACAATTTCCTTGTGTGAAAAATTCATTTTTTACTCTTTCTGCCTCCCCGAAAGTACCGGGGTGGGTAACATAGACCTTTCAACATTATATGTATAGTGTATGCTTGGACATGTATATATGAATATAGATGTCTTTCTCGCTCAACATGATAGTATGCTATTTGGTTTACTTTATGTTGACAAGTTGATTTGATCATGCTTTTATTCATTTGCACATGTTGATAAAGCCCTGAGGATATTTGCTTGACTACTGTGACAATGATGTGGATCATACTAGTGGGGCATGTGTAGTTTATAAGCATATCCTTGAACTGTTCCTAGTCGTGGGTGTATCGAGACGGGGCATCGATATTCCAGAGTAGACTAGCGTATACTATTCTTGTCCTATATGATGGGCGATGGATGATCCTATATCCATATGGTGAGGTGACACCAAACATTATATGCGGGTGCTCATTGCAGACTGGGTACACTGAACGGACTCACCGAGAACTCTTATGTGGTATTATATCTATCGTCGGATAGCAGTTGTCAGGTAACACTGGTACAGGTTAGTCTGTAGACCCAAGATCGTCATAGAGTCGTATGTGTCCTCCTACTGTATTTTGATCTCCACCCTACCGCGGCTCTACTGAGTCGTGCAAACAGGTGGTCTTTGGGTACATTCTCGAGGCACAAGGAGGTGATGAGCGATAGGAGGGGTTTCGTCTCTCCCGGTATTGGGAGTTGATGTTTTGGTATGCTCGATTGGCTATAATAGGAAGTCCCTGGCCAAGGCTGCTGAGATTTACTGATAAGCGTTATCAGTAGTTTCTTGATCTGTTATGAGCCATACACCAGCATGACTATTGAGTTATTGGGGTCGACGATTCCATCTCTAGACTCGATATGCAACATATCTGATGAGGAGACCGGACTGTACGGTAAGTGTTGCCAGTTGGCTCGACGGGAGTTTTGACAGCTTCACTGGTTTTCTTCTGATCGCTCAATAATCGGGTGGCCGTTACGTTTAGCTGACCGCTTGCGGCTTGTAGGTATTTGATATGATCATCATATACTGCCGGCGTATTGACGAGTCTTAGAGTCCCATAATGAAGTTTCCTGGCTCAGGCGAAAAGATGTGGTATGCATATGAGATATGAGCGGGGACCCGATTAAATACGGATATGTGATACCGTATATTAATCGGGCATTTTCTATTGGTCGGGCCGTATGTGATATGACCGGTTTGCTAAATCAAGTGTTGATTTAACAAATGACTTTTAGATTAATTCTTTAATTAAACCATTTTCTATTTTGTATGCATGCATGTATGCACATGATGATGTGCATGGACACATACATACATATATTGTATCATGGTTGTTGATACACATTTCGTTGCAATGCAAGACTCAAATGGTAGCCATTATATATATATATATGTATGTATGTATGTATGTATGTATGTATGTATGTATGTATATTTATCATTTTGAGTTAATGTAAAGATAATTCACTCATGGTCAATTATCCACACTTGACTAAACTTTACCTAACTTTTAACCATGAGTTAATTCTCTTTTGGCAATTAACTCAATAAGTAAATATCCAGATAATTACTAACCATGGTTTGAAGTGAGAAGGATAAATATTGATTATTCATTCTCACTTTATTCATTCATCACAAATACTTTGAGCTCAAGCTAAGATATCATCTTCTTCTTCCTCTCTTGAAATTTTCTTTGAGTGAGGTTTGATAAAAAGATAGGGTTTTAATTATAGAATACAAACCACATCATCATACTACACACATCTAGCCCATTTGTGCAGGGTGTTTGCTCTACTTTATTCACAAATCAAGTAAAGCAAGGAGGTTTGGGCAAAGAGACTTCGGGTGGATCTTCGTGGACTAGGAAGGCTTCCATCGATTCGTTCCAAACTCTCATAGTGCCAAGGAGTCACCAAGGGAGGACTTCAAAGGTTGTAATCTCTACCCTTAGTGATAGTTTTTCATTTGCATATGATTCTTCGTTGAATGAAACCCTAAATTTCTAGTTAAGATTCTTGCCAAGTTCACTTAGCACCTTTAAAATTTGATTGTGGCATATGTGATGCTTCCAAACCCTTGATGAGGTGCTAGGTAAACCCAACACGGCCGTCTCGCCCTCACGTGGCTCCGGACAATCTTGAATACGATGATAAGTACTCCCGCACAGAAAACATCTAGATGGTGCCGGCTGACCCTCCTGGGGATATAAGCTGAATAGCTGACCTCGTCTCGAGCCTCCGCTACACCCCGTACCTGAACGGAACCTGTCGCGGCGTCTAAACGGCTGTCTCTGTGCTAGTGTATCAGTACGAACTCTCTTCGGCCCCGGAACTACCGAAGTCTCAGCAAGGCGCTCCTCGACTAATAGGGCTGCATCTACAGCTGCTGCATCGGTCTCGCAATGTTGTGCACTGATCGCAAGAAACAACGGGGTAAGCAGGCATCGAACAAACCTCTTAACCCGCATCTCCTCGGTAGCTACCAAATACGGAGTATATACAGATAGCTCGGTGAAATACATATCATACTCCGGCACCGTTATATCTGGCTGTTAGTGCTTGTTGCATGCTCCCACAACTCTTGTGAGGCGGCGGAAGCGATAAACAAAAATTTTCTTTGCATACAACACGCACTTTTCCGAAGATCTTGTCTAAACCATAACTAGAAAAACCTAACTAGAGATCTTATCTACTATGTTAGGGATTATACCTCAATGATACGGTCCTTCGGGTCTTCTCTTTGGTGCAACTCCTTTGCTCCTTGCCACTCCTTAGCTCCTTTGGATGTTGCCGATGTTCTCGATCTCCTGCCACCCCAAGACCTAGATGATCCACGCGAGAGTTGTCGTGCAAGCTAGAAACTCTTCATAAGAGCTTAAACTAGAGACCATGTTTGCTAGAAGAGGTCACTAGGATCATGTAGAGATTAGGGTATTGGATTATCTTTAATCCTAAACTTTTGTTTCACAACACATGTGAAGGGTAAAGCTTAGGATGAAGGAGGAGAAGAGAAGAAGGAGAGAGAAAGTGTTTGTGATAATGAGAGAGTTCAAGCATGAGAAAATGATATATTGCAAATGAAATAAGTGAAGCATATAATATAAAATTAGCACCATGCTTTAATAGTAATTCCAAAACAATATAAAATTAAATAACCCCTTCTCGCAACCTTGCTTGGACTTTCTTATTTCCACCTCATTTATTTATTTTCATAAAATAAATAATGCCATTATGAGGTGGCACCTTCTAGAAGGTATTCTTGTAACAATTACAAGAATACCCCTCCTCCGTATACCGTATACCGTATACCATATACCCGTATCCAAATACTAAAAAATACGAATACCATTAATCCAATAATATAATACCGCTATCCGGCTTTAACCAAAGCCTACCAGTATTGTTGTTCCGATTATTATTCCTGTAACAATTACACGAACATAAGCGAAAACTTGTCATAACACCTTACGGCTGCCGTAACAACTTACGGCCTATACATCTTTCGCCTGAACGAGGGAACCCTCTGTGTGGGACTCTAAAGACTCGACAGTACGCTGGCAGTGGGTTTAACCACAAGTGCGTCAGTGGCACTTGCTGTGCGTAACGGCTGCCCAGGTACATGACGAAAAAGTGGCCGACGAGCGAACTCATCACAACCCCAACGAGCCTGCAAGCAACATTTACCGTACAGTCCGGTCTATTCGTCTGATACGTCGCATATGAAGTCTAGGGGTGGTAAGTGTCAGGCCCCAGTAAATTTATAAGTCATGCTGATTTACGGCCCATAACGGTTCGAGAAACTACTGATAACACTTATCAGTAAATCTCGAGAACCCTGGCCAGGGATTTGATGTTATGGCCGATCAAGCATAGCGCGACACCAACTCCCTATACCGGGAGAGACGAAACCCCTCCTATCGCTCACTGTCTCCAGGCGATTCGGGACTGTACCCAAAATCCACCTATTTTCACGACTCGGCAGAGTCGCGGTAGGGAGGAAATCAAAGCACAGTGGGAATTACACAAGACACTATGACGATCTCGGGTCTACAGACTAACCTGTACAAGTGTCGCCAGAGAACTGCTATCTGACAATTGGTATATATACCATCTAGGAGTTCTCGTCGAGTCCTGTTCGGTATACCCATTCTCCAATGAGCACCTGTGTACAATCTTTAATGTCAAACACCAATGGTTGTAGAATCAACCATCGCCTCCCCAGGGTCAGGAAACGTACACACTAATCTAACTTGGTAATACCGATGCCCTGTCTTAATAGACCCTCGACTAGGAACTATTAAAGGATATGCTTATAGACTATCCAGGCCCCACTAGTATGATCTCATCATAATCCTGGTAGTCAAGCATAATCCTAAGGGCTTCATCAACAAGCATATAAAGATATGAAATATAACACAAGTTAAGATGAAGATAAACCCGATAGCATACTATCATTTCGAGCAAAAATTGTTTCTGCACATATACATGCCTAGCATCCTATACAATACAGGCCTCTAGAGCATACATATCTGACAATCTCCCACTTGCACTAAGGCCTGTAGTTGATGCAATAAGTACCAACTGTCTGTACTAGAACCAGTTGCCTGCGTACCAAATGCCCAACAGCTCGAACAGTTTCTCAAACTAGACTTAAGGGATGGCCTTGGTGAATGGATCTGCTGTGTTGTTCTTCGTGTCTACTCTCCATACCTCGATGTCCTGGCGATCCACTATCTCCCTGATAAGGTGATACCGCCTCAAGATATGTCTGGATTTCTGATGGGACCTCGGTTCCTTTGCCAAAGACATGGCTCCATTGTTATCGCAATACAGAGGTATTGGATTAGCAATGGACGGAACCACTTGAAGTTCAGAAATGAACTTCCTCATCCAGACTGCATCTTTTGCGGCATCATTAGCAGCAATATACTCAGCTTCCATCGTGGAGTCAGCGACAGTATCTTGTTTGGAACTCTTCCAACATACCGCCCCTCTGTTTAGGGTAAATACAAACCCTGAGATGGACTTACTATCATCCTTGTCTCTCTGGAAGCTGGAGTCGGTAAATCCTTCCATTTGGAGATCTCCGTTACCATACACCAAGAACATTTCTTTAGTTCTTCTCAAGTACTTCAGAATGTTCTTCACAGCAGTCCAGTGTTTCTCCCCTGGGTTGGATTGATACCTGCTTACTGCACTCAGTGCATAAGCTACATCTGGGCGAGTACACAACATCGCATACATTATAGATCCTACTGCTGAAGCGTAGGGAATAATGCTCATGCGAGCCCTCTCTTCATCAGTCTTTGGATACATCTCTTTAGAGAGGGTGATCCCATGACAAGCGGGTAAATTACTCTTCTTGGAATCTTCCATACTAAACCTCTTTAGTATGGTGTCAATGTATCTCGAATGGGACAATCCTAATAATTTCTTAGATCTATCTCTATAGATCTTAATCCCAGAATGTACGAGGAATCGCCCAGGTCTTTCATGGAGAACCTTTACGATAAGAATAGTTTGACCGATTGTGGTATAGGAATATCATTTCCTATTAAGAGAATGTCGTCCACGTAAAATACGAGGAATGTAACTGTACTCTCTACAATCCTTTTATAAATGCATGGTTCATCCACATTTTTGATAAAACCAAACTTTTTAATTGTATCATCAAAGAAGATGTTCCAACTCTGTGATGCCTACTTTAATCCATAAATAGATTTAAGCAGCCTGCATGCTTTTCCGCTGCTTCGACTATCAATGATGCCTTCTAGATGATCCATAAAAACGCATTCTTCTAAATCACCATTTAGGAATGCCGTTTTAACATCCATCTGCCAGATCTCATAATCATAGTGAGCAGCTATAGCAAGCAGGATCCGAATGGATTTGAGCATCGCGACTGGTGAAAAGGTTTCATCATAGTCCAGTCCTGGTCCTTGACGAAATCCTTATGCTACCAGCCTAGCTTTATAGGTCTCCAACTGACCATCCACACAGATCTTTCTTTTAAAGATCCATTTGCACCCTATGGGTTTTGCTCCAGAAAGTGCAACCTCCAAAGTCCATACTTTGTTGGTGTGCATGGATTCTATTTAGGATCTCATGGCATCCAGCCACTTCACTGAGTCACCACTCGTGATAGCTTGCTGAAAACTCGTAGGGTCATCATCATCCATGATGCAATATTCTCTATCACCATCAATTAGAAAACCGTAGTATCTATCAGGTGGGCGAGAAGTCCTACTAGATCTACGGAGTAGCTGAGGTTCGTCAGGTTTGAAATCTCAGGTTCAACTAAATCATCGGTAATTGTTTGTGTATCTAGAATTTCTTCCAGTTCTACCGCATTTCCAATAGTATCATTTGCAAAAAATTCATTTTCTAAAAATGTGGCATACTGAGAAACAAACACCCTTTATTCCTCCTTGTGGTAGAAGAGATATCCATACGAGTGTTTCGGATATCCCACAAATCTACACAAAACCGATCGTGTCTCGAGTTTGTCTAGATTCTGCTTTTTCTCATAAGCCGGACAACCCCATATCCTAAATCTT
Source organism: Agapanthus africanus (assembly GCA_030015575.1). Taxonomy (NCBI): domain Eukaryota; kingdom Viridiplantae; phylum Streptophyta; class Magnoliopsida; order Asparagales; family Amaryllidaceae; genus Agapanthus; species Agapanthus africanus. Next base: position 290,088,135 of record CM057349.1, read on the forward strand.
TTAAGAGATGGTCTCTTCCCATACCATATCTCATATGGAGTGGTAGACACGGTTTTGGTCGGCACCCTGTTCAAAAGATGAATCGCAATCTCTAATGTGTGCCCCCAGAATGATATTGGTAACGTAGCATCACTCATCATAAATCGTACCATATCTAATAGGGTGCGATTCCTCCTTTCCGATACTCCATTGTGCTGTAGTGTGTACGGAGGAGTGAGCTGAGAGAGAATCCCATTCTCTTTTAGGAAATCTAGAAACTCTGAGCTTAGATACTCACCTCCTCGATTTGATCGAAGTTTCTTGATACTTAGGACTGTTTGTTTTTCTACTTCAGATTTATACTCCTTAAATTTTTCGAAGGCTTCAGGCTTATGTTTCATCAAGAACACATCTCCAAATCTTGAAAAGTCATCAGTAAAGGTTATGAAGTATGAAAAACTACCTCTTGCATATGTAGACATTGGTCCACAAACATCACAATGTATGAGGCCTAAGAGTTCAGTAGCTCTCTCTCCGTGTCCAGTAAACGGAGTTCTGGTCATTTTACCTTTGATGCAAGACTGGAAAGTCGCATAAGATTTATATTCAAACGAGTTTAAATATCCATCTTTATATAGCTTAGTTAGTCTTGTTTCGTTTATATGACCAAGTCTACAATGCCAAATGAAAGCTTCATTTATGTCTAAAACCTTCCTTTTGTTTGTGTGTTATACGTTAAAAACTGTAAGTTGGTTTAGGACGTATATCCCGTTATTTAATGTACCGGACCCAATCAACTCTTGATTAAGGTTAATGTTCACAATATTAGATTGCAATACAAAATTATATCCTGCATTGTCCAACACCGATACAGATATAATATTACATAACATAGAGGGTACAAAATAACACGGGTTCAAAACCAATATACAACCCGACGGCAAACCAAGGTGATACTCTCCCACTGCTGTTGCATGTACTGAGGAACCATTCCCAACCCGGAGAGTGTGATCACCTTTCTTCAAAAACTTTCTATTTCTCAGCCCATGCAGACAATTGCAGATGTGATATCCTAACCCAGTATCTAATACCCAGGAATTAGAGTTAATTGAAAAACGGTTTTCTATTACAAACACTCCTGAAGTGGAAGCTTCACCCTGCTTCTTCTTCTTGAGGTCGGCCAAGTATCCAACACAGTTTCTCTTCCAGTGCCCAGTCTGGTGGCAGTGGAAACATTCCCCTCGTCCTGTCGCCGCGGCCCCTTTCTTGTCCCTTCCCGGTGCCTTTTTCACTCTGCCTCTCTGCTTGATGGGATTCTTCTTCTTCGTTCCCTTTCCCTTGGATTTAGCTTTTGGGACGGAGGAAGAAGATGGCCCAGCAATAAGAGCGGGAGTTTTCGCTGACTTTAGTGTGCTCTCTGCACTCCTCAACATATTGAGGAGTTCAGGCAAAGACTTCACCATGTTGTGCATGTTGAAGTTTACAATGAACTGAGCAAAGGCAGGGGAAAGGGACAGTAAAACAATATCAACATACTGCTCATTATCCAGGGTCCAACCCAGGTCCTCAAGTTCTTCGATAAGTCCAATCATCTTCAATATATGGTCACTAACAGACGTGCCAGCAGCCATTCGTATCTGAAACAACTTTCGAGATGCCTCGTATCGGAGAGTACGAGATTGCTCTCCATACAACTCCTTTGTATGGAGTAAGATGGATTGAACATCCATCTTCTCGTGCTGCTTCTGATGTTCATTGTTCCTAGAAGCAAGCGTGAGGCACTTTACTGTGGCGCAGTCTATATCCCATGTCTTGCGGATTTATTTATCCGCATATGAAGAATCAGGGCCAGGGATAAAGGGGCTGGAGTGGTCAGGACGTATCCGACCATATCATAGGTCAAGGCAATATTCACGTTCCTTAGCCAATCTTTGTAATTCGGTCCCGTGAGTTTATTTTTGTCTAATAAAAGCTTAAGTCTCGTCATAAGTATCTGCCATTAGGAGAGAAAAAAGAAGGCTCTCGGCGATTGCTCTTGCATAATTAGATAGGTTATTAATCTTATCTAACTGATGTCTCCCACTGCTTTTTATCAAATTTTCTTTCAAACCTTTCAAAAAGAAAATTAGCCAGGATTAATTGCAATCTACAAGTTCGCTAACCGGTCAGCCAGGCCAGTGTCGGTACTTCGAGAGAGGTTCCCCGTGCTTTCGCACGGACCTAATTAAAGTAAACCTCGTTTTCCTAGAGGCGTAACCCCATTGACACCTTTCTAGACACCTACTGGATTAGCTAATTTTAAAGTGCAAAACTCTCCCGGGAGTAACTTTTACTCACAGTGGGATCGGGATCCAACCATCAAATAGAAGGTATGCAATCTCATTGCAAATTTCAACTCTTGAAATTACCGATTTTATTTTTACCCTTAGTTTCTTATGAGCTTAACTATGGTCAACAAATCATAAGCACTAGTCAAGTTCTACCCGCCATTTCGGGATTGATTTAGACCCACCCGCAAGACCCTTAACTATGGTCAACAAAGTCATGCGAATGTCCTAATCGATCGCATCAAATACTTTGTAGAAAGACATCACTTAGATACCGTACACTACGCCTTAACTATAGTCAACAAACGTGGCACGAATACTAAGTACTCTGCTTCCTAAAATGGCGAGGGCAACGGATGGTTTTTGTGAAAACCATTGACGTTTTTGAACTTGATATCGTTGTAGAATCGAGTGAAAAGAGTGGTTTAAGCTCCAGTTTTAAAAATCGAATGGTTTTGTAGTATCTTTCTAATTTTTCTAAAGAGGTCACTCCCGGTGAAGGGATCTCAGCTCTTTCCTCATCGAATGAGGTGCAGGATATTCATGAATACCACGACGCAAAACAAAAGTTAGATCAACCATAAAAACAATCGAGTTCTTTGTAACATTTGCTAGTTTCGCTAAAGGGGTCACTCCCGGTGAAGGGATCTCGGCCCTTTCCTCATCGAATGAGGTGCAAGATATTCAAGAATACCACTATGCAAAGCAAAAACTAGAATTTTAAAAAAATTGATTCTACAACATCTTTAGGTTTCTTTTTATTCACATTAATCACATTAATGTTGTCCCATCATTTACGTTTCCTAAACATCAAAGAAAAGAAACGAAAATAGTGTGTACGCTTATGCCATCCCCATTCGCCACTGGCCCCATCATGCACCGTTAGGTTACTTAACTAACGGCAGAGCGGGGGCTGGACTAGCGCGGGTGCAAAACATAAGCAACGTTTATTATATATCTCATATATAAATATATCCATTACAGATCACAGATGAATACATTGGATATACTATGAATTTCGCATTTTATTCAAGCATTAATGAAAGACGGGTTCCATGGTCGTGATGAATAGCCAAAACCCCACCCTAGACCCCTACGGGTGCGGCAAACTATCCGCCAAATTCCCAAAGTGGAGCAACCTCCCTTAACAAAGTGAGTAGGCCACTCGGCACTTCGAAAACCCGGTAGTTTGTGCACCCCACCTTGGGTCTATCCTAAGAGCAAAAACAGTAAAAAGAAATTATATAACGGTGACTACAAGCTCAACCCGGATGTGCCCCGCAAAATAATATTACATTGCTTTTTACAAATTACATGGACTGAAAGAAAAGAAAAACGTTCTTCTCACATCACCCGGCCATTCATCACGACGATCGAACATATTCATATACACATACCATCTCATGATATCATTACAGAAGTGTGCAACCCCGACTAATCGACTTATAGCAATTAGTCGATGTTTCAAACACACATATCATTAACCAAGAAGACCCAATTAGCCAAGCACTTTAGAATTTCGATCGATAATTTTAAACCATGCCAACACTTGTCACAATCCAGAACACTAACAACTTTGTGTAAATTCCAGATATCCCAGAAACGCTATTTTCTTAATACAAACAAACTGCTAAAAAACGAGTCAACTCGGCCATGACTCGGCCGCGGATCGGCTACCAAACACTCAGTTTGGCCGCATATCCACGGCGTTCCTGGCGAGTTAGAGTCTCGTTTTTCTACAGTGTGCTTAGAAAATAGTCACGACCCGAAAGAGCACGTGACTGGACCTTGAATCATATGAAGTCTATAGGACCTCATCTAATTCAAGTAAGCCAAAAGCCCAGAAATCTAAAACCATTTTAAATAATAAATGAAGGAAAACTAGTTTTAAAGAAGTGAAGCAAACATGTTTTAAAAACAAGGTTTTTAAATAAGTAAGCCAAATATGCATTTTTATATCCTTAAGTCTTTTCTGAAAATTTCGGCAGAGTTTCGTTTCTAAATACTGGCCCTAAATGGGGTACAACAAGAATAATATATGCATAATGATAAAAGCCATCCCTAAGCGGGAGCTAGCTCTTCTTCAATCGACGGTCACAACCACGCAAGAAATATAATATACAACGCCGAAGGGCAAGGATCAAAACTCAAAAGGAAACTCAAAATCATCATGAAAACCATAATACTACAACGCGCGACTCTAAGATCGAAATAATACACAACTGGTTTTCTAAGTCGGAAACAATATACAAGTTTGGTTGATGGAATTTCTAGATACAACTGATTAAAATAAATATAAGGGTGGTCACGATGCGAGTGAACCCACCTACCAAAGCAATCACCCAGAAAGGAAGCAGTGTGCCAGAAAAGCCGCAATGAAACCTGTACATCAAAAACCTGCAAGAACTGTGGCACACCGAGGGTGAGTTGCCAACTCGTGAATAGAGAACATTACAGAGCAGAAATCGTATGTATGACTCAATCCTAGGTCAATACGATCAATAATATATAAATCCTCAATATGATAAAGTCTGAAGCATGATAAGGTGGCAAGGGTAACATCTATACATAAGTATAGTACCAAATGCTCGTGTCAGTGCCTCAGGTAGCAACATATCATAACTATGAGGGGTGATCAATGTAATCAACATGAATCAATATCAACTATATCATGAAGTCTATGAGTATTTGGATATCATCCAACTATGATATCAATGTCTGTATGCATGTGGATCCCATCCACGTGTCAACCAATGACGCAAAACATCATGCATGTAGATAACATAAAGCATATGCATGAAGGTATGAGGATATAAATCAACGTGTGTCCCTTGTGACACATCAAATTAGGGAACCTGGGTGTCTAGCTTCGACACTCAAAAACATCATGAAAACTGTGCCTAGCATCGGCACGTAAATCCTCATATATCGGGCTCGTCAGTCCGGATCGGCCCACGGGCTCCGTCAGTCTATATTGGCACATATCATCTCTCGACTCCGGTTGGTATCCTCTGGATATCCGCCGAGCACAAATACAATCACCGGTAGGTAGTGGTCCCTCTGCCAGGCTCACCATCTACTGCACAGCAAATCCGTTCTTGCCCTGGGGTACCATACCGGGTCCACCATGTACCCGCAATCGGCCTCATCCGCCTCGTCGAATCGGGTTTCACATGTCACACTCAGAACCGAGAAAACACATGGTGGACGCACTGAAATATCATATCAAGACAAACTGGGTTTTTAAATCAGTACTTACTTTCTTTTGAAATAGCCACTGTTCTCAAATCCAGAAATCCCATGAAAACATCATATCTTAATGCGTATAATCATAAAGCATGATGTAGGCTACATATAACGGAATGTAAGTATATCCGTATGTCATATAACACGGAACAATACTATCCATGTATCAAGGGAAAACCGCTCTTTTAAATGAATCCAGTTTTGAAATATATCCTGCGGTTCCCAATTTACTCCAAGTCAAAAGCAATATCATATAAGGGTGCATGCAACTATAGCAGACAATTCATGCAAGGTATCATATCAAAATGCAGCAATTCTACAGTGTAGTGACTTGGCAATTATCGATGATGAAGTGTGTAAGCCGGCAGTAAGTGTACGCGAAGCATACGCATCATCGATAATGGTGCTGGTGTCCTGATAACATGGGTTTCATAATAACTGCAGAGAACACAACTAGCATGCAATGCGATGTGAATAGTAAGAATATGCGGAAATCGAATAATAAACGCAACAGTGAAGAATCTACATCAATATGTAAATGTCGTACAGTTTTTGCCATTTGAAATAAGAGGAATTGGGGTTTTTAGAAAAATAAGGGCTATGGTGTTTTGAAGGAAAGATGCGTCTTTTGAAAATATCCGTAGAACCCCTTAGCCTGTCTTTAAAATACTCATGATTCGTTAGTTTTGAAAATAGGTATGACTCGGGTCTGGTCTTGTTAGTTATATGTATGCCCTAGAGACCATTACTGTACATACGATGTATATTGTAGTGGATGCTTGGGCATATATAGGGAGGACTTTCTTGCTCGACATGATAGTACGCTATCTGGTTGCACTTTATCTTAACATGTACTCTGATTATCTCTATGTTACATGTTGATAAAGCCCTTAGGATGAGTACTTGACTACCAGAACTATGATGCGGATCATACTAGTGGGGATAGAGTAGTCGTCAAGTACATCCTTCAAATGTTCCTAGTCGTAGGTGTATCGAGACAGGGCATCGATATACCAGAGTAGACTAGCGTATGCGCTTCTTGACCCATATGATGGGCGATGGATGATCCCATATCCATTGGTGTTTGACATTAAAGAAGGTATACGGGTGCTCAGTGGAGACTGGGTACACTGGACGGACTCGCCGAGAACTCCCAGATGGTATTATACCTCACGTCAGATGGCAGTTCTCTGGTGACACTGGTACAGGTTAGTCTGTAGACCCAAGATCGTCATAGAGTCTTGTGTGATTCCCACTGTACTTTGATTTCTATCATACCACGTCTAAGAGGGCATGCAAATAGGTAGCTTTTGGGTATAGTCCCGAATCACATGGAGGCAATGAGCGATAGGAGGGGATTCGTCTCTCCCGGTATAGGGAGTTGATGTTGCGCTGTGTTCGATTGGCTATAACTGGAAATCCCAGGACAGGGTTGCTGAGATTTACTGGTAAGTGTTATCAGTAGTTTCTCGATCTGTTATAGACCTCATATCGACACGACTAATCAAGCTACTGGGGTCTGACGTTTACCACCCCTAGGCGAGATATGCGACATATCAGACGAAGAGACAGGACTGTATTGGAGTGTTACTGACTGGATTCACAGGAGAATGTACAAGCTTTCTTCTTGATCTTCTGAGCGCTCAATACCTGGGTGGCTGTTACGTTTAGCTGACCGCTTGCAGCTTGTGGGTGTTTGATATGATCATTACCCACTGCCGGCGTATTGACGATTCTTTAGAGTCCTACACAGAGGTTTCTTTGCTCACGCAAAACGGAGTAGGAGCACATATATGATATGTGCGGGACCGAGAACAATACGAGTATGTGATACCGTATTAAATTCTGACGATATGAGATATCGGCCTGGTATATGTGATATAGCCGGTCCATCGGATCAAATGTTGATTCGATGAACTGATACAGATTATATTAGTCGGTTATTTGTGAAATAGCCGGATTATCGAATCAAGTGTTGATTCGATAATTTAATGTATTATTATATATTTGATATATTAAATTACATTAACTAGTATAAGCTCACAAAAAGATTCTTTTTCTCACTCGAGTAATACATTGATATATATGTGATATATGTTAATAGTATTAATTTATTTTGTTACAATAAATATTGTATATGTGATATATAATATTGTAACATGTTATGATTATAAATGCAACATGTTTTATGGAGTTTAATTGAGGTTAGGGTTTGGATTAGGGTTAAGTCTTCATGAAGCTTTCAAGAAGCTTCTTGAAGCTTTGACTTTGACTTGGATATTTTGCATAGATATTTCCTTAACCCAACCCAACCCTTTACCCTAGTTAAATCTCTACATGGGTTAAGTCTTCATACTTAACCCATGGTTGCAATTCTAACCACACTAGAGTTTTCATTTATTCATCACAAAAGGATTCTTCTTCTTCTTCCATGAGTTCTTAATGGAAAAGCTTACTAGCTTTTCCATTAGTGATGATTTTGAGTGAGAAATAGAAAAAAATGAGAGCTAAAATCCTACTTCATCATCCTAATCTATCCTAGCCATTTAGATTAGGGTGCTCACTTCATTTATAAGTGAGAGCCTGTGTTAATGAAACTTCAAGGTAGATCATCTTTGTTATCGAAGATCGGAAGTAAGCATGCATCTTTCTCTTCGTGGAACCTCTCTAGAGTCCGGGAAATCGATGATCGCAGCGAAGGGACCTCAACATGGAGCTTATGAAGTGAAGGACCGGACTACAAAGGTTGTAATCCCAAACTCTTAGATGTTAAAGTGTTTAACATGTTTTGTTTCGCCTGATCTCTAGTCTAAGATTTTGGTTAGGGTTGTTCGGCACGTCTAAATTTTAAATCGGGCATGGTTGATGCCTTGTAGACCCTTGTGAGAGTGCTTAGGAACCCTACAGTGGTATCAGAGACAAGCTAGAGTTTTAGGCGAAGTTTACAGTCCGATCGAACCCCGAAACCCCTGTTTAGACTCCTCTCTGGATATTTTCTAAAAATGTGATTTTTTCTGCACTAAAAATACTCAAAAAAATCAGCAGGGAATTCGAAGGATTTTTGTAAAAAACGAGCCATTAATTCGCTTAAAGCGCCGCGGAACCGCGGCCGTACCATGGCTTGCGCGGCGGTTCCGCGGCGCTACAGTGGCATTAGGGTTTGAATTTTCTACAGTAAAATCCGTAGCTAATTCCTGATACTTCTGGGGATTTTTTATATTACTCAAGTGTTGAGTTTTCTGGAATGTATTGGGGACTCATTCATTCGATCGGATAATTTAACTTCGTTTATGTTTTTCCGGATAATTTTAGAACGTGTTAAAAAGTTCGAACGGATATCAATAACTCACTTTTTCCCATGTCGGAAAATTTCCAACTGTTTGATTTTTCCGTAGTTTAAGAATGTTCTAAGTCGTGCAAGTAACGCGGTGGACTCTCTAGAAGAACACAAACTTTAACTTGATTATGTGACCGTCTTGAACTGCCTCTAAACCTTAGGGTTTGGGGCAGTACGGCGTTGCCACATGTGAGGCGTTGGCTTGACCCTTCTGCGGCTGGACCATTGGTATTGTGGCATGTGATGGATGTTTTTCAAACTAATTTCAAGTGTTGAGAATTATTTGTGAAATCTTGGGTGTTTGATAATTCGATCGGAAAGTTTAACATTGTCTATTTATTTGGAATGTGTGATACAATATTTGGAATCCACAAATAGTTATGAGATAACTAATTTGAATGTTTTAAATCTAGCACTTTAGTCTCAGATGATCGGTTGCCATGGGATTTTGTTGCGATCAAAAGTCCGTCGCAATCACGTAGCGTACGCGGATACTCGCCGGATAAACTTAATAGATAGCCATGCCCCATAGCCCCGACAAAGTGACTATAGGAGAACCCCGTCGCCAAAAGCATCCGTTCGGGTGCTCGCAGCAGCGGTGTTCCGCCTTAGTGCACTTCGTCGACGGCATCCGGGGGTGCGGCCGTCTACTAAAGTTTGCGACGAGCATTTGATCAGGATGTCGGGAATCTTATTGAATTGCCCGACTTGATATTGAAAAGAGTTTTCGATAATGAGACTAAAATGCGGGGTTTATAATTGTTAGGTATGAGATGTCTAAGGAATTCATTTGATTAGGCATGCGATGTCTAAGAAAGTTGCGGATTCTAACTGTTGTAGTTTTACACTTTATTTTCTGCGACCGTAAGTGTAATATATGGTGCATCATCGGTTTCGTTGCTATACAGCAACGACAACTGGGATACGCATATTTACTTACGTTGATGATATATGATATTATGTGTTGCTGTGATATGTTATATTGGATCGTCGTGTTCTGAATAGACGGGGGTTTTATGTGAGATGAGAGTTTTTCTTTTTCATTCATGTAAAATTCATTTGTATGTAATATTCTTTTATTGGGGCACTTCCGGGATGAGGATGATGTCACCATTGTATATTATTTACTTTTCCGCATTAGGTAGACCCAAGGCGGGGAGCACAAGTAATCGGGTTCTAGGGTCCAGTGGGAGACCATCTCGAGGTGTCGAAACTGGGTCTCCTAACCCTAGAATTGGCAATATTGCTTGCCGCTCTCGTAGGGGTCTAGGGATGTGGGTTTGGCTATTCATCGCGACTGTGGAATCCGTGTTTTATACAGGCTTGTATTAAAACACGGACGTCCTAGTATATCCAATATTTCATATGTGTTCTTCTGCTGCAATGTTCTGTGATGAGATCATATTACTGCCTGAGACGAATGATTATAGTATATATATGAGATATATGTTATATTGCAGATTTCGTTTCAAATGTGATGCTTGTGAAGCATAATAAAATGGGACTTCATTAATGAGATTAATAAAACTAAAAGAAACCAAAAGATGCTGTAGAAACTTGTGTAAAAACTGGTAGCTCTAGTTCTTGTTTTGCATAGCGGTGTTCCTTGTAGAACATCCAGCACCTTATTCGATAAGGAAAGAGCCGAGATCCCTTCACCGGGAGTGACCTCTTTAGCGAAACTAGCAGATGCTACAAACACGGTTTGTCTTTTGATTGCTTCTATAGTTTTTGCTTTGCATAGTGATATTTGTGAAATGTCCTGCACGTTATTCAATGAGGAAAGAGCCGACGATCCCTTCACCGGGAGTGACCACTTTAGCAAAACTAGAAAAGGCCTAAAAAACATTCTATTTAAAATCACTCGATTCTACAACGATATCAAGTTCATTACGTAAAGGGTTTTCTTAAAAATCTGTTGTAACCCTCCGTCATTTCAGATAAGTACTTCATAGTATTCGTACTACGTTTGTTTGCTTTCGTCAAGGCGTAGTGTGCGGTAGCTATTTATGCTTATCTGCTTATGCATATGATGCAGATTGAGTTAGGGTAGTCGTGCGACTTTGTTGGCTTTCGTCAAGGGCCGTGCGGGTGGGTTTAATTCAATCGGGAAATGACGGGTTCGACTTGACTAGTAGCCTATGGTTTGTTGGCTTTCGTCAAGGTCATAGGATGCTAGGTGTAAAATATTATTGGGAATTTCAAGAGTTGAAATTTGCAATGAGATTGCATACCTTCTATGAGATAGTTGGATCCCGATACCCGCTGGGAGTAAGAGTTACTCCTGGGAGAGTTTTACACATTACAATTAGCCGATCGAGTAGCTGTCTAGAAAGGTGTTAACGGGGTTACGCCCCTGCGAAAACGAGGTTTACTTTAATTAGGTCCGTGCGAAAGCACGGGGAACCTCCTTCAAAGTACCGACAATGGCCTGGCTGAAAGATTGGCGAACTCGTAGGGTGTAATTAATCCCGGCTAGTCTTTCCTTTTAGAGTTTGAAGGAAGATTTGACTAAAACAGTGGGAGACATCCTGATTAGATAAATTGATAACCAATCTAATCTTGTAAAAGCGCACGCTGAGTGTTTTCTTCTCTCTCTCTCTCCTGGTTACGACTCTGTCACGCCTTAATCAAGATAATAATACAGATGTTTTGACCGAACCCGCTTGTTATACTGCGCTAAGGAACGTTGGTCCCGCTCCAACTTATAATTGTTAGAAGACAGAGCAAGAAATAGGGGATTACCGGAATTCCCGTGCCGCCCAAATAAAGAAAGTGCATGTTGATGCATCTTCTTCGGGTGTGTTCATTACCGAGAACTGTTTCTCGGTATCCTTTATGTCCTGGGTATGAGATACCGGATCAGGATCACACATATGTAATTTATTACATGGGCTACAGATAGGTAGAGAACTGAGAACGGGTGATAAGTTTTATGAGATAGAAACGGTGCAATTGTTGCAAGCAAAGCAGTTGGCAGTTATCATCCTGTATTACCAGAATACATTAATTCTGAACGAATGTTATTAGATACTGAACCTGATATACAACATCATATCAGTCTCTTTATTAGTAAAGAAGGATATAATTTTGTATTGTTGGATAATGTTTTGAACATTTCCTATATCAAGAGTTGATCGGTTCAGGCACGTTATCTAAAAGTATAGACATTCTAAATCAAACCACAGTTCTTAGTACACAGAACACATAAAAAAGGAAGAGTTCAGAAATGAACGAATCCTTCTTGAGGTATTGTAGACTAGGTCATATCAATGTGACCCGACTAGCTGAAGTTACATTTAGATGCATATTTAAATTATTTTGAATTTACATCTTGTGAAAATTGCCGGTCATGTCACAAAGATAAGATGAGCACAGCTCCGTTTATTGGAAACAGAGAAAGAGTTAGTGAACTCTTAGGATTGATACATGCTGATGTATGAAGGTCCTCTGTCTACACATGCCAAGACCGGTTCTTTGTACTTCATTACATTCACTGATGATCTCTCAAGATTCAGACATATGTTCCTGTTGAAACACAAGTCCGAAACCTTTGAGATAATCACAGAATATAAGTTAGAAGTAGAGAACCAAAACGGGTATAAGTGAAAGGTTCCTAGGCACTCTAGTAAGGTCTCAAAAGGCATCGAACATGCCAATTTAAAAAAAATTGGTGCCGAGAAACCCTAGACTACGGATCTTAGACTAGATGTTTAGGCGAAAAGATAATCTAGTTAACAAATTAACTAAAAGTTAGGATGCTACAACCTTTGTAGATTCGGATACCCACTTCCTTAGCTCCACGAGGGCGTCCTCTCGCTGTCCATCTGTTAGTTATATGTATGCCCTAGAGGCCATTACTGTACATAGGATGTATATTGTAGTGGATGCTGGGACATATATAGGGAGGACTTTCTTGCTCGACATGATAGTATGCTATCTGGTTGCTCTTTACCTTAACGTGTACACTGATTGTCTCTCTGTTACATGTTGGTAAAGCCCTTAGGATGTGTGCTTGACTACCGGGACTATGATGCGGATCATACTAGTGGGGACATGGTAGTCTATAAGTACATCCTTCAAAGTCCCTAGTCGTGGGTGTATCGAGACGGGGCATCGATATACCAGAGTAGACTAGCGTGTACCTTCTCGACCCATACAGATGGGCAATGGATGATCCCATATCCATTGGTGTTTGACATCGGAGATGATATACGGGTGCTCAGTAGAGACTGGGTACACTGGACGGACTCGCCGAGAACTCCCAGATGGTATTATACCTCACGTCAGATTGCAGTTCTCTGGTGACACTGGTACAGAGTAGTCTGTTGACCCAAGATCGTCATAGAGTCTTGTGTGGTTCCCACTGTGCTTTGATTTCCATCTTACCACGTCCATGAGGGCGTGGAAAACGGTGGTTTTTGGGTACAGTCCCGAGTCACATGGAGGCAATGAGCGATAGGAGGGGATTCGTCTCTCCCGGTATAGGGAGTTGATGTTGCGCTGTGTTCGATTGGCTATAACAGGAAATCCCTGGCCAGGGTTGTTAAGATTTACTGGTAAGTGTTACCAGTAGTTTCTCGAAAAGTTATAGACCTCATATCGACACGACTTATCGAGCTATTGGGGTCTGACGTTTACCACCCCTAGGCGAGATATGCGACATATCAGACGATCAGACCGGACTGTACGGTAGTGTTACTGGTCGGATTCAGGCTTGCTCGTCGATCTTCAGATCGCTCAATACCCGGGTGGCCGTTACGTTTAGCAGACCGCTTGCGGCTTGTGGATGCTTGATATGATCATCATCTGCTGCCGGCGTATTGACGAGTCTTTAGAGTCCTACACAGAGGTTTCCTGGCTCAAGCGAAACGAAATAGGAGCGCATATGAGATATGTGCGGGACCGAGAATAATGCGTGTATGTGATACCGTATTTCATTCTCGCGATGAATGTGTCGAATGGTTATATGCGATATAACCTAGTTATCGAATCGAGGGTTGATTCGATAAGCCGATACATTGGATACTAGTCGGTTATATGCGATATGACCGGATCGCTAAATCAAGTGTTGATTTAATGATTTAATGCATAATTATATATTTGATATATTACTTTGCGTTAACTAGTATTGGTTCACTTAAGATGGATTTTCTCACTCGGATGTGCGCATTGTATATGCGATATACTTTTGTGCACTTGATTGTATCATGATTGATGATACATGTTATGCTAGGGTTTTTGTGTAAAGATCAAACCATGGTTACATGATTATGGTTAGGGTTTTGTTTTATTCACTTATTTATTTATCCATTTCATTTTGGAAAATAAATGAGAAGAGAAAAGAATGGTGGCTTTATTTGTTATTTAGTTGAAGCTTCATGAAGCTTTGACTTTGTCCACCATTCTTATCTCATCCTTAACCCTAACCATTCCTTTAACCCTTGGTTAATTCTCTACACATAACCATAGTTAGGATTATGATAAGTTTGGATATTCTTTTCTTTTTTAAATAACTTATCATAATTTCTTTCTTCTTCTTCTTCATCTTCTTCCATGAAGAAACCTCCACTTCATCAATGGTGATTGATGAAGATGAGTGAGAAATCCAATTCTAAAGTCTACCCACTTCCTATTTCTTCATCCTCTACCTCTTGCCAAGTAGTAGAGTATGTTTCCTTCACAAGTTTTTAGGGCTTGGTGAAGGTGGAGCTTGATTTAGCGATGCCTCGACGTAGATCATCTTCGGCATGGACATCGACGACCTAGCTCGCTTTTTCTCCGACGAAGCCGACGCTTGAGCCCGGATTTGATTTGGACAGCGGAGAGGACCTCGTTGCGGAGCAATGGAGGTGGAGCACCGGATCTACAAAGGTTGTATTTCCGTATCTTGTAGTTAAGTGTTAACTAGTTAGCTTTTTCGCCTAGTTTTCTAGCAAACGATCCGTAGTCGGGTCTCTCGGCACCTAGAATTTTTGAAATTGCCATGGTCGATGGCTTGTGAGACCTCACTAGTGTGCCTAGGAACCCTACAGTGGTATCAGAGCCTAGCTAGAGCCTTAGGCGATGCGTAGACAGAGTTAGAAGTCCGATCGACCCGAAACCCCGACTTTAAAATGCTCTCTGGACATTTTTGTAAAATGTGGATTTTTGCAAATTAAAAATATGTAGAAAAACAAGCAGGTAAATCTAAGAATTACGATGCAAAAATTACCTAATGATCTTTTTAAAGTGCGGCGGAACCGCGGCATTAGCGTGCTAATGCTGCCCTTCCGCCGCACTTTTGTCTTATCTGCCATTGAATTTTGCACCGTAACTCCTATTTTTCAGTGCTGGTTTTCCTGGGAATTTTTAATCTGAAATCAAGAGTTGAGTATTTTGGGTTGTATTGGGAGTTCATACATTCGATCGGATTGTCAAACTTTGTCTATGTGTCGTTCCGGATAATTTTTTGAATATGTTAAAAAGTTCGACCGGATATAAATACCCAATTTTTCCCCTGTCGGGAAATTTCCAAGTGTTGGATTTTTCCGAAGTTTAACGACGTTCTAAGTAGTGCAAGTAACGCGATGGTCCCTCTAGAAGACAACAAACCTTAACTCGATTATGTGACCGTCTTGAACTGCCCTTTGAACCTTCGGGTTTGGGGCAGTACGGCGTGCCACATGTGAGGCGTTGGCTTGACCCTTCTACGGCTGGACCGTTGGTACTGAGGCACGAACGGAATGTTGTTAGACTTGTTTCATGTGTTGATATGTATCGGGAAAACTTGGGTGTTCGATTGTTCGATCGGAAAGTTTAACATTTTCTGTTTATCTGGAATGGGATACAATAATTGGAATTCACAAGAAGTTATGAGATAACTGAATGAATGTTATAAATCTAGCGGTTTAGTCTCACTTGATGGGTTGCCACGGAATTTTGATGTGATCAAAAGTCCGTCGCAATCACGTAGTGTACGCGGATACTCGCCGGGTAAACTTAATAGACAGCCTCACTCCATAGCCCCGACCAAGTGACTGTAGGAGAACCCCGTCGCCGAAAGCATCCGTTCGGGTGCTCGCGGCAGCGGTGTTCCGCCTTGGTGCACTTCGTCGACGGTATCAGGGGTGCGGCCGTCTACTGAAGTTTGCGACGAGCATTCGATCAGGATGTCGGGAATCCTGTTGAATTGCCCGACTTGATATTGAAAAGTGTTTTCGATTTTGAGACTAAAATGCGGGGTTTATAATTGTTAGGCATGCGATGTCTAAGGAATTCATTTGGTCAGGCATGCGATGTCTGAGGTGGTTGCGGATTCCAACTGTTGTAGTTTTACACTTTCTTTTCTGTGACCGTAAGTGTAATATGTGACATCGCCGGTTTCGTTGCTATATGTCAACGACAATTGGGATGGACATATTTACTTACGTTGATGACATGTGATGTTATGTGTTGCTGGATATGTTATATTGGATCGTCGTGTTTGAATAGCCGGGGTTTTTTATGTGAGATGAGTGTTTTTCATTTTCATTCATGTAAAAACTTGTATGTAATATTCTTTTATTGGGGCGCTTCCAGGTTGCGGAAGTTGTCACCGTTTGTATATTATTTACTTTTCCGCACTAGGATAGACCCAAGGAGGAGGGCACAAGTAACCGGGTTCTGGAGTCCAGTGGGAGACCAACTCGAGGAGTCGAGTCCGGGTCTCCTAACTCCAGAATTGGTAGGGTTGCTTGCCGCTCTCGTAGGGGTCTAGGGGTGTGGGTTTGGCTATTCATCACGACCGTGGAATCCGTGTTTTATACCGGCTCGTATTGAAAACACGGACGTCCTAGTATATCCAATATTTCATATGATTCTTCTGCTGCAATATCTGTGATGTGATCATGTGATGTTCTGTGACAGGTATTATATATAGTATATATGATATATGATATAGACGTTACTTATGTTTTACACCCGCGCTAGCCCTGCCCCGCTCTGCCGTTAGTTACCTAACCTAACGGTGCACGAGGGGACATCGAGGCGAATGCGGATGGCATAAGTGTACGTCGTATTTATCTGTGATGTTTAGGTAATTTATATGATGGGACTTCATTAATGTGATTAATGAAAATAAAAGAAACCTAAGATGTTGTAGAATCGAATTTCAAAATAAAACAGGTAGCTACAGTTCTTGCTTTGCACAGAGGTATATGTGATATATCCTGCACCTTATTCGATGAGGAAAGGACCGAGATCCCTTCACCGGGAGTGACTCCTTTAGCAATAACTGGTAGATGCTACACACTCGGTTTGTCTTTTGATTGCTTTTAAGTGTTTTGCTTTGCACAGTGATATATATGATATATCCCGCACCTCATTCGACGAGGAAAGGACCGACGATCCCTTCACCGGGAGTGACTCCTTTAGCAAAACTAGAAAAGCCTCAAAAGCACTCCATTTCAAAATTCATTCGATCCTACAACGATATCAAGTTCATTACGCAATAGGTTTTCATAAAAACCTGTCGTAGCCCTCCGTCATTTCAGATAAGTAGTAGTTAGTATTCATGCTACGTTTGTTGGCCTGCGTCAAGGCGTAGTGTGCGGTAGCTAACTAGTGCTTATCTGCTAGCATATGATGCGATTGGATTAGGGTATTCGTACGGCGTTGTTTGGCCTCCGTCAAGGGTCGTGCGGGTGGGTTTAATTCAATCAGGAAATGACGGGTTGAACTTGACTAGCGGACTATGGGTTGTTTGGCCTCCGTCAAGGTCATAGCGAGCTAGGGGCAAAATATTATCGGGAATTTCAAGTGTTGAAATTTGCAATGAGATTGCATACCTTCTATGAGATAGTTGGATCCCGATACCCGCTGCGAGTAAGAGTTACTCCTGGGAGAGTTTTATACATTACAATTAGCCGATCAAGTAGGTGTCTAGAAAGGTGTCAACGGGGTTACGCCTCTGGGAAAACGAGGTTTACTGTAATTAGGTTCGTGCGAAAGCACGGGGGACCTCCCTCAAAGTACCGACACTGGCCTGGCTGAAAGATTGGCGAACTTGTAGTGTGTAATTAATCCCGGCTAGTCTTTCCTTTTAGGGTTTGAAGGAAGATTTGATAAAAAGCAGTGGGAGCCATCCTGATTAGATAAAATTATAACCAATCTATTCTTGAAAAAGCGCACGCTGAGTGTTTTCTTCTCTCTCTCTCCTGGTAGCGACCATATCATGCCTTAATCAAGATAATAATACGGATTATTGACCGAACCCGCTTGTTATACTGAGCTGGGGAACGTTGGTCCCGCTCCAACTTATAATGGTTATAAGACAGAGCAGGAAATTGGGGAATACCAGAATTCCTATGCCGCCCAAACGAAGAGAGTGCAAGTTGATGCATCATCTTTGGGTGTGTTCTTTATAGAGAACTGTTTCTCAGTATCCTTTACGTCCTGGGTATGTGATACCAGATTAGGATCCCAGATATGTAATCTGTTACATAGGGCTACAGAAAGGTAAAGGACTGAGAACGGGTGATAAGTTTCATGAGGCAGAAAACGGGGCAAGTGTTGCAGCCAAGTCTGTTGGTCACTGTCACCCTGTATTCCAAATATATTGATTCTGAACGAATATTATTAGATACCGAACCTGATATACAAAATCATATCAGTCTCTTTATTAGTAAAGAAATGATAAAATTTTGTATTGTTGGATAATGTTTTGAACATTTCCTATATCAAAAGTTGATCGGTTCAGGCACGTTATCTAAAAGCGTTGATGTTCTAAATCAAACTACAGTTCTTAGTATACAGAACACACACAAGAGGAAGAGTTCAGAACTGAACGAATCTTTCTTGAGGTATTGTAGACTAGGTCAGATCAATGTGACCCGACTAGCTAGAGTTACATGCAGATGCATATTTAAATTAGTTTGAATTTACATCTTGTGAAACTCGCCAGTCATGTCACAAAGATAAGATGACCACAGCTCTATTTATTGGAAACAGAGAAAGAGTTAGTAAACTCTTGGGATGATACATGTTGATGTATGTAGGTCCCCTGTCTACACATGCCAGGACTGGTTCTTTATACTTCATTACGTTCTCTGATAATCTTTCGAGTTTCAGACCTATGTTCCTGTTGAAACACAAGTCCGAACCTTTTGAGATATTCACAGAATATAAGTTAGAAGTAGAGAACCAAAACGGGTAAAAGTATTATGTCCTTTGATGTGATCAAGGAGGAGAATACTTGAGCACGGAATTCCTGGACCATTCTAAGGGAGAATGAGATTCTCTCTCAGCATTACTCCTCCGAATACACCATAGCACGATGGTATATCGGGGCGGAGCAGTCACACCCTATATGATAAGGTGTGCTCTATGATGAGTACTACTGAGTTACCTATTTCCTTTTGGGAGTTATGCGGTTGAGAAGCTGCATACCTATTGAATAGGGTTCGAATCAAATCAGTTGCCTACCACTTCATATAAGATATGGTATGGGAAGAGCCCATGTCTTAAGTCAGTTAAGATTTGGGGTTGTCCGGCCTATGTCTTAAAGCAAAATCCGGACAAGCTCAAGGCAAGGTCTGTTATGTAGAACTGGAAGTGTTCCAGCTATACGAACTACAGCTGATGATTTGATAGAACCAAGGGATTCAGTAGATACCAACGAACCTCAGCCTCTCCGCCGATCTAGTAGGGTTCCTCACCCACCTGAGAGATACTTCGGTTTCTCTATGACAGTGGGAGCGAGGATTGCATCATGAGATGATGACCCAACTAGTTTCGAGCTGGCCATCAGGAGTGAGACTCTGTAAGAATGGCTGGATGCTTAGCGATCTGAGATGGAATCCTTATACACCAACAAAGTATGGACTTTGGTTGCAATATCTGAAGGGTTAAATCCCCATCAGAAGCAAGCATATCTTGAGATGATTACTTGGTGTAGATGGAAAAGTTGAGACTTTCAAAGCTAGACTTGTTAAAGCTTTTCGTCATCGACCAGGCGTGGATAATGATGAAACCTTTTCCAGTGGCTATGCTTAAGTCCATCCAGATCCTACTTATCACGGCTGCATACCATGACTACGATCTCTGGTGGTTGGGTGTCTTGACTGCTTTTCTAAATGATGATTTAGAAGAGTGCGTCTATAAGTACACAGCCAGAGGGCCTCGTAGACAGTGGGAGCAGCGGAAACGTGTGCAAGATGCTTTATAGGATAAAGCAGGCAACGCGGAGTTGGAACGTCTATTTTGATGTGTTAGTCAAAGAGTTTGACATCATCAAAATGGTAGATGAACCTTGTATATACAAAAAGGTAGTAGGGAGTATGGTGGTGATCCTCGTAGAGTACGTGGATGACATACTCTTGATAGGGAAGGAATTTCCTATGCTACGCTCGATCAATCTCCGCTTATCACAATGATTCTCCATAAAGGACCAAAGTGATACCTCCTAAATCCTGGGTTTGGATCTATGAGATAGATCTAATTGGATGTTAGGATTCTCACTAGTTGTAGTGAGATGGTATCAATCGATCCTAGGGAGAATCACTGGAAGTGTTCCAGGGTGATAAAGACGACTGAGTGTCAGTCACAGGCATTGTCTTTACCCTCAGTGAAGGGACGGTATGTTGGAAGAGTTCCAAGCTGGATACCGTGACATACTAGACGATAAAGGCAGGATACATCGCTACTAAAGATGCTACCAAAGAGACTGTTTGGGTGTATATTGGTTCATAAGATGAACTATGTTCCTCCCATTGTATGACAATGGAGTTGTGGCTCATGCCAAGGAACGCCGGTCCCATCAGTGATCCAGACTTATTCTAAGGCAGTATCGCCTGATCATGGAGATAGTTGATCTCCAGGGTGATCGAGGTGAGGAGAGTAGACTTAGAGGACAACACAGCGGATCCACTCACAAAGGCCTTTTCCCAGAGAGAGACTTTTATGGGATGGTTGAGTATGAGATACTGCAACCACTGCTACAGATGGCCCTAGTGCAAGTGGGAGATTGTTAGTTATATGTATGCCCTAGAGGCCATTACTGTACATAGGATGTATATTGTAGTGGATGCTGGGACATATATAGGGAGGACTTTCTTGCTCGACATGATAGTATGCTATCTGGTTGCTCTTTACCTTAACGTGTACACTGATTGTCTCTCTGTTACATGTTGGTAAAGCCCTTAGGATGTGTGCTTGACTACCGGGACTATGATGCGGATCATACTAGTGGGGACATGGTAGTCTATAAGTACATCCTTCAAAGTCCCTAGTCGTGGGTGTATCGAGACGGGGCATCGATATACCAGAGTAGACTAGCGTGTACCTTCTCGACCCATACAGATGGGCGATGGATGATCCCATATCCATTGGTGTTTGACATCGGAGATGATATACGGGTGCTCAGTAGA
This sequence comes from Agapanthus africanus, assembly GCA_030015575.1. Classification (NCBI taxonomy): domain Eukaryota; kingdom Viridiplantae; phylum Streptophyta; class Magnoliopsida; order Asparagales; family Amaryllidaceae; genus Agapanthus; species Agapanthus africanus. Next base: position 290,109,410 of record CM057349.1, read on the forward strand.
GACTGGGTACACTGGACGGACTCGCCGAGAACTCCCAGATGGTATTATACCTCACGTCAGATTGCAGTTCTCTGGTGACACTGGTACAGAGTAGTCTGTTGACCCGAGATCGTCATAGAGTCTTGTGTGGTTCCCACTGTGCTTTGATTTCCATCTTACCACGTCCATGAGGGCGTGCAAAACGGTGGTTTTTGGGTACAATCCCGAGTCACATGGAGGCAATGAGCGATAGGAGGGGATTCGTCTCTCCCGGTATAGGGAGTTGATGTTGCGCTGTGTTCGATTGGCTATAACAGGAAATCCCTGGCCAGGGTTGTTGAGATTTACTGGTAAGTGTTACCAGTAGTTTCTCGAAAAGTTATAGACCTCATATCGACACGACTTATCGAGCTATTGGGGTCTGACGTTTACCACCCCTAGGCGAGATATGCGACATATCAGACGATCAGACCGGACTGTACGGTAGTGTTACTGGTCGGATTCACTGGAGTGTGAGCGGGCTTGCTCGTCGATCTTCAGATCGCTCAATACCCGGGTGGCCGTTACGTTTAGCAGACCGCTTGCGGCTTGTGGATGCTTGATATGATCATCATCTGCTGCCGGCGTATTGACGAGTCTTTAGAGTCCTACACAGAGGTTTCCTGGCTCAAGCGAAACGAAATAGGAGCGCATATGAGATATGTGCGGGACCGAGAATAATGCGTTTATGTGATACCGTATTTCATTCTCGCGATGAATGTGTCGAATGGTTATATGCGATATAACCTAATTATCGAATCGAGGGTTGATTCGATAAGCCGATACATTGGATACTAGTCGGTTATATGCGATATGACCGGATCGCTAAATCAAGTGTTGATTTAACGATTTAATGCATAATTATATATTTGATATATTACTTTGCATTAACTAGTATTGGTTCACTTAAGATGGATTTTCTCACTCGGATGTGCGCATTGTATATGCGATATACTTTTGTGCACTTGATTGTATCATGATTGATGATACATGTTATGCTAGGGTTTTTGTGTAAAGATCAAACCATGGTTACATGATTATGGTTAGGGTTTTGTTTTATTCACTTATTTATTTATCCATTTCATTTTGGAAAATAAGTGAGAAGAGAAAAGAATGGTGGCTTTATTTGTTATTTAGTTGAAGCTTCATGAAGCTTTGACTTTGTCCACCATTCTTATCTCATCCTTAACCCTAACCATTCCTTTAACCCTTGGTTAATTCTCTACACATAACCATAGTTAGGATTATGATAAGTTTGGATATTCTTTTCTTTTTTAAATAACTTATCATAATTTCTTTCTTCTTCTTCTTCATCTTCTTCCATGAAGAAACCTCCACTTCATCAATGGTGATTGATGAAGATGAGTGAGAAATCCAATTCTAAAGTCTACCCACTTCCTATTTCTTCATCCTCTACCTCTTGCCAAGTAGTAGAGTATGTTTCCTTCACAAGTTTTTAGGGCTTGGTGAAGGTGGAGCTTGATTTAGCGATGCCTCGACGTAGATCATCTTCGGCATGGACATCGACGACCTAGCTCGCTTTTTCTCCGACGAAGCCGACGCTTGAGCCCGGATTTGATTTGGACAGCGGAGAGGACCTCGTTGCGGAGCAATGGAGGTGGAGCACCGGATCTACAAAGGTTGTATTTCCGTATCTTGTAGTTAAGTGTTAACTAGTTAGCTTTTTCGCCTAGTTTTCTAGCAAACGATCCGTAGTCGGGTCTCTCGGCACCTAGAATTTTTGAAATTGCCATGGTCGATGGCTTGTGAGACCTCACTAGTGTGCCTAGGAACCCTACACCATCTTGAACCTTGGACTCTCATGACGGCTTCATCGGAGAAACGTGCGGAATAGGTCGTCGGCTTCGTGTCAAAGACGATCTACGTCGAGGTTGCACAAGCTCAAGCTCCGACTTCACAAAGTTGTGAAACTTGTGAAGAAAACACCCAAAACAACTTGGCAAGAGGTAGAGGGTGAAGAAATAGGAGGTGGGTTCACTTTAGATTTGGATTTCTCTCACTAGAACTCAAGTTGCCATTGATGGCATCAAGGTTCTTATCTTGAAGAAGAAGGAGATGATAAAGTTAGAATATGATAAAAGTGTTATTCAAAATAGAAAAGAAAACAATATTTATCATATCCTAACCATGGTCAAGTGTAGAGAATAGACCATGGTTAGTGGGAGTGGTTAGGGTTAAGCATGAAGACAAAATAGCATCATTAGTTAAAGCTTCATGAAGCTTCACCATTCTTCATGATAAAATGAAACCAATTTGTTTTCATAAATCCATTTAAATAAATAATAAATGGATAAAATAATAAGTGAATAAAATATAAACCCTAACCACTTGCATAACCATGGTTGCATTCTTTACACAAAGCCAAAACAACATGCATCATCAAACATGATACATTCAAGTGTACACAAAACATATCACATATACCATGTGCACATCAAGTGAGAAAAATCCGTTTAAAGTGAACCAATACTAGTTAATGCAAAGTAATATATCAAATATATATAATTATACATTAAATCATTAAATCAACACTTGATTCAATGATCCGGTCATGTCGCACATGACCGAGTAGTATTCAATGTATCGCATTATCGAATCGATCTTAGATTCGACAACTAGGTTATATCGCATACAACCATCGAAACATGAATCGCGAGAATCTAATACGGTATCACATACACGCATTATTCTCGGTCCCGCACATATCTCATATGCGCTCCTATTTCGTTTCGTTTGAGCCAGGAAACCTCTGTGTAGGACTCTAAAGACTCGTCAATACGCCGGTAGCAGATGATGATCATATCAAGCACCCACAAGCCGCAAGCGGTCTGCTAAACGTAACGGCCACCCCGGTATTGAGCGATCAGAAGATCGACGAGCTAGCCCGCTCATACTCCTGCGAATCCGACCAGTAACACTTACCATACAGTCCGGTCTCTTCGTCTGATATGTCGTATATCAAGTCTAGGGGTGGTATACGTCAGACCCCAATAACCGATAAGTCGTGCCGATGTGAGGCTCATAACGGGTCGAGAAACTACTGGTAACACTTACCAGCAAATCTCTGATCAGCCCTGGCCAGGGACTTCCCTGCTACGGCCAATCGAGCACTGCGCAACATCAACCCCCAATACCGGGAGAGACGAAACCCCTCCTATCGCTCATTGCCTCCATATGACTCGGGACTGTGCCCAAAGACCACCGTTTTGCACGCCCTCATGGACGTGGTAAGGTGGAGATCAAAGCACAGTAGGAATCACACAAGACTCTATGACGATCTCGGGTCTACAGACTAACCTGTACAAGTGTCACCTGAGAACTGCCATCTGACGTGAGGTATAATACCATCTGGGAGTTCTCGGCGAGTCCGTCCAGTGTACCCAGTCTCCACTGAGCACCCGTATACCATCTCTGATGTCAAACACCAATGGATATGGGATCATCCATCGCCCATCACATGGGTCGAGAAGCGTATACGCTAGTCTACTCTGGTATATCGATGCCCCGTCTCGATACACCCACGACTAGGGACCTTGAAGGATGTACTTATGGACTACCATGTCCCCACTAGTATGATCTGCATCATAGTCCAGGTAGTCAAGTACACATCCTAAGGGCTTTACCAACATGTAACTATAAGACAGTATAAAGAGACAAGTGTACATGTTAAGATAAAGAGCAACCAGATAGCATACTATCATGTCGAGCAAGAAAGTCATCTCTATATATGTCCAAGCATCCAATATAATATACATAATCTGTACAATACTGGCCTCTAGGGCATACATACAACTAACAATCTCCCACTTGCACTAGGGCCAGCTGCTGCAGTATCTCATACCGAGCATCCCGAAGAGTCTCTCAAACTGTATCTGGGGAATGGCCTTCGTGAGTGGATCCGCCGTGTTGTTCTTCGTGTCAACCCTCCTGACCTCGATCTCCCGGCGATCAACTATCTCCCGGATCAGGTGATACCGCCTCAGAATATGCCTGGACCGCTGATGGGACCTGGGTTCCTTGGCCAAAGCCACCGCTCCATTGTTATCGCAATACAAAGGTATTGGATGCTCAATGGATGGAACCACTCCAAGTTCAGTAATGAACTTCTTGATCCAGACAACCTCTTTGGCAGCATCGTTGGCAGCGATGTATTCAGCCTCCATCATCGAGTCTGCCACGGTTTCCTGCTTGGAACTCTTCCAGCTAACCGCCCCTCCGTAAAGGGTAAAGACAAAGCCCGACTGCGACTTAGAGTCGTCCTTATCACTCTGGAAGCTCGAATCGGCAAAGGACTCCACTTGGAGCTCTCCATTACCATACACCAAGAACATATCTCTAGTCCTTCGCAAGTACTTGAGAATGCTCTTCACAGCTGTCCAGTGACTCTCTCCAGGATCAGCTTGATACCTTCTCACTCCACTTAGTGAGTATGCTACATCGGGTCTGGTACATAGCATCGCATACATGATAGAGCCTACTGCCGAAGCATAGGGTATCTCTTGCATGCGAGCTCTCTCCAAATCAGTCTTGGGAGACATCTCTTTGGAGAGAGTGACTCCAGAGATCGTGGGTAAGTTCCCACGCTTGGACTCTTCCATACTAAACCTCTTTAGTATGGTGTCAATGTACCTGGATTGGGACAATCCCAAAATCCTTTTGGATCTATCTCTATAGATCCTAATTCCCAATATGCAGGAGGCATCACCAAGATCTTTCATTGAGAATCTTTGTGATAAGAAGAGCTTGACCGATTGCAGCATAGGAATATCATTTCCTATCAAGAGTATGTCGTCTACGTACAATACGAGAAAGACAACCTTACTCTCTGCCACCTTCTTGTAGATACAAGGTTCATCTGGATTTTTGACGAAATCAAACTCTTTGATAACGACGTCAAAGCAGATGTTCCAACTCCGCGATGCTTGCTTTAATCCATAAATGGATTTAAGCAGCTTGCACACCTTCCCGCTGCTCCCACTGTCTACGAAGCCCTCTGGCTTAGTCATGTACACGCACTCTTCTAAATCACCGTTTAGAAAGGCGGTCTTAACATCCATTTTCCAGATTTCGTAATCATGGTAAGCAGCGATGGCAAGCATGATCCGGATGGATTTAAGCATAGCCACTGGAGAAAAGGTCTCGTCATAGTCCACACCTGGTCTTTGACGAAAACCCTTTGCTACAAGTCTAGCTTTGAAAGTCTCCACTTTCCCATCTACACCAAGTTTCTTCTTGAAGATCCACTTGCTCTCAATGGGTTTTACCCCTTCAGGAGCAACGTCCAAAGTCCATACTTTGTTGGTGTACATGGATTCCATCTCGGACCGCATAGCATCCAGCCATTTCACAAAGTCCCCACTCGTGATGGCCTGCTCGAAGCTAGTTGGGTCATCATCCTCCATGATGCAATCCTCGCTCCCACCGTCCATGAGAAAACCGTAGTATCTCTCAGGTTGGCGAGGAACCCTACTAGATCGGCGGAGTGGCTGGGGTTCATCGGGAACTATGGAATCCTCTGGTTCCACCAGATCTTCTGTTGTAGCTTCTGCAGCTGGAACCTCTTCCAGTTCTACCTCATGACCACTAATCTCTTTTTCAAGAAATTCCTTTTCTAAAAAGGTGGCATGCCGAGAAACAAACACTCTTTGTTCCTCAGGGTGGTAGAAGATATACCCTCGCGAATGTTTGGGATATCCAATAAACTTACACAGAATGGACCTTGCCGCGAGTTTGTCCAGATTTTGCGTTTTTACATAGGCCGGACAACCCCATATCTTAACATAATTAAGATATGGTCTCTTTCCTTTCCATATCTCATATGGAGTGGTCGGCATGGTTTTGGTGGGAACCATATTCAATAGGTCTGCAGCTGTTTCCAGTGCATATCCCCAGAAGGAAATAGGTAACTCAGCTGTGCTCATCATAGAGCGCACCATATCTAATAGGGTGCGGTTCCTCCGTTCTGATACACCGTTGTGCTGTGGTGTATATGGAGGAGTCAGCTGAGAGAGAATCCCATTCTCTTTTAGGAAGTCCAGGAATTCATTGCTTAAGTATTCTCCTCCTCGATCAGATCGTAGGATTTTAATACTTTTTCCGGTTTGGTTCTCAACTTCTTGCTTATATTCCCTAAATTTCTCAAAAGCTTCTGATTTGTGTTTCATCAGGAACACATACCCGAACCTAGAGAGATCGTCAGTGAAAGTAATGAAGTATGAAGAACCATCCCTGGCATGTGTAGACATGGGACCGCATACATCACTATGTATCAGTCCTAAGAGTTCGGTAACTCTTTCTCCGTGTCCCGTAAACGGAGTTTTGGTCATCTTGCCTTTGAGACATGACTGGCAAGTGTCATAAGATGAAAATTCAAACGGATTTAAATATCCATCTTTATGCAACTTAGCTAGTCGTGTCATATTGATGTGACCCAGTCTACAATGCCACAAGAAGGATTCGTTCAGTTCTGAACTCTTCCTCTTGTGTGTGTTTGTTATGCTCAGAACTGTTGATTGATTTAGAACATAAATGCCATTGCACAACGTGCCTGATCCAACCAACTTTTGGTCACGGAAAATGTTCATAACATTGTCCTGCAATACAAAATTATATCCTTCTTTACTCAATAAAGAAACCGATATAATGTTGCATATCAGGTTCGGCATGTAATAGCATTCGTTCAGAACCAATGTATCACCAGTTGGTAATACAAGGTGATATTCCCCGACAGTCTTAGCTGCAACAATTGCACCATTTCCAACTCTAATGTCTTTATCGCCTTCTCCAAGTTCTCTACCTTTCCTTAGCCCATGTAACTGATTACATATATAGGATCCTGACCCGGTATCTAATACCCAGGACGTAGAGCAAATGGAGAAATAGTTCTCAGTAACGAACACACCCGAAGAAAATGCATCAACATGTACTTTCTTCATTCGGGTGGCATGGGAATCCTGGCATTCCCCTATATCCTGTTCATTCCTATAACTCTTATAAGATAGAACGGAACCAACGTTCCCCAGCACAGTATAACATGCGGGTTCGGTCAATACATCCATATTATTATCTTGATTAAGGCATGAACTGGTCGCTACCTGGAGAGAGAGAGAAGAAAACACTTTAGCGTAAGCTCGTGCAAGATCAGATTGGTTATTATCTTATCTAATCAGGATGGCTCCCACTGCTTTTTATCAAATCTTCCTCCAAACCCTAAAAGGAAAGACTAGCCGGGATTAATTACACACTACAGGTTCGCCAATCTTTCAGCCAGGCCAGTGTCGGTACTTTGAGGGAGGTCCCCCGTGCTTTCGCACGAACCTAATTAATGTAAACCTCATTTTCCCAGAGGCGTAACCTCGTTAACACCTTTCTAGACACCTACTTGATCGGCTGATTGCAATGTGTAAAACTCTCCCAGGAGTAACTCTTACTCGCAGTGGGTATCGGGATCCAACTATCTCATAGAAGGTATGCAATCTGATTGCAAATTTCAACACTTGAAATTCCCGATAATCTTTTGCCCCTAGCGTGCTATGACCTTGACGCAGGCCAACAAACCATAGTGCGCTATTCAAGTTCAACCCGTCATTTCCTGATTGAATTAATCCCACCCGTACGACCCTTGACGCAGGCCAACAAAGTCGCACGACTACCCTAATCCAATCTGCATCATATGCATAAGCAGATAAATACTAGTTAGCTACCGCACACTACGCCTTGACGCAGGCCAACAAACGTAGCACGAATACTAACTACTACTCATCTGAAATGACGGAGGGCTACGCCAGGTTTTTCTGAAAACCATGAGCGTAATGAACTTGATATCGTTGTAGAATCAAATGAAGTTTTGAAATGGAGTGATTTTGAGGCTTTTCTAGTTTTGCTAAAGGAGTCACTCCCGGCGAAGGGATCTCGGTCCTTTCCTCGTCGAATGAGGTGCGGGATATATCATATATATCGCTGTGCAAAGCAAAAACTCAAAAGCAATCAAAAGCAAACCGAGTGTGTAGCATCTGCCAGTTATTGCTAAAGGAGTCACTCCCGGTGAAGGGATCTCGGTCCTTTCCTCATCGAATAAGGTGCAGGGTATATCATATATACCGCTGTGCAAAGCAAGAACTGTAGCTACCTGTTTTATTTTAAAATTCGATTCCACAACGTCTTAGGTTTCTTATCTTTCATTAATCACATTAATGAAGTCCCATCATTTAAATTCCTAAACATCACAGATAGATATGACGTACACTTATGCCATCCGCATTCGCCTCGATGTCCCCTCGTGCACCGTTAGGTTAGGTAACTAACGACAGAGCAGGGCAGGGCTAGCGCGGGTGTAAAACATAAGTAACGTCTATATAATATATCATATATACTATATACTATATCCATCACAGAGTCACAACACAGATATCGCAGCAGAATAAACATATGAAATATTGGATATACTAGGACGTCCGTGTTTTCAATACGAGCCAGTATAAAACACGGATTCCACGGTCGTGATGAATAGCCAATCCCACACCCCTAGACCCCTACGAGAGCGGCAAGCAACCCTGCCAATTCTAGGGTTAGGAGACCCGGACTCGACTCCTCGAGTTGGTCTCCCACTGGACCCCAGAACCCGGTTACTTGTGCTCCCCTCCTTGGGTCTATCCTAATGCGGAAAAGTAAATAATATACAAAAGGTGACAACTTCCGCTACCTGGAAGTGCCCCAAATAAAAGAATATTACATACAAGTTTTTACATGAATGAAAATGGAAAACACTCATCTCACATAAAAAACCCCGGCTATTCGAACACGACGATCCAATATAACATATCCAGCAACACATAACATCATATGTCATCAACGTAAGTAAGTATGCATACCCCAATTGTCGTTGACGTATAGCAACGAAACCGGCGATATGAACATACTACACTTACGGTCACAGAAAAGAAAGTGTAAAACTACAACAGTTGGAATCCGCAACCTCTTTAGACATCGCATGCCTAACAGATATAAATCCCGCATTTTAGTCTCATTATCGAAAACTCTTTTCAATATCATATGGGACTAAATTGCTAGATTTATAACAGTCATTCAGTTATCTCATAACTACTTGTGAATTCCAATTATTGTATCACATTCTAGATAAACAGAAAATGTTAAACTTTCCGATTGAACAGTCGAATACCCAAGTTTTTCCGATACAGCTCAATACATGAAATAAGTCTAACAACATTCAGTTCGTGCCTCAGTACCAACGGTCCAGCCGTAGAAGGGTCAAGCCAACGCCTCACATGTGGCACGCCGTACTGCCCCAAACCCGAAGGTTCAAAGGGCAGTTCAAGACGGTCACATAATCGAGTTAAGGTTTGTTGTCTTCTAGAGGGTCCATCGCGTTACTTGCACTACTTAGAACGTCGTTAAACTACGGAAAAATCCAACACTTGGAAATTTCCCGACAGGGGAAAAATTGGGTATTTATATCCGGTCGAAAATTTTTAAAATATTCAAAAGATTATCCAGAAATACACAAAAGACGAAATTTGATAATCCGATCGAAATACCGAATCCCCAAAACAACCCAGGAAAACTCTTCTGTAGAATCACAATAAAAATACCCCAGAAAATACAGCATTATATTATATGAGTTACTGTGCAGATAATATTAAATAATTGAACAGTAAGGCCGCGGAACCGCCGCACCATGCATAGCACGTGCCGCGGTTCCGCGCTGGAAAATTTGATTTAGGCCCTCGTATTTCACAGTAATTCAAATAACACCCTGCTTATTTTTCTGCATATTTTTAATTTCGAAAAATCCACAATTTTCAAAAAAGGACAGAGAGCATGTTAGAAATGGGTTTTCGGGTTCGTTCGGACTTCAAACTCCGTCTGGACTTCGCCTAAGGCTCTAGCTAGGCTCTGATACCAGTGAAAGGTTCCTAGGCACTCTAGTAAGTTCTCACAAGGCATCGAACATGCCAATTTAAAAAAAAAATGGTGCCGAGAAACCCTAGACTACGAATCTTAGACTAGATGTTTAGGCGAAAAGATAATCTAGTTAACAAATTAACTAAAAGTTAGGATGCTACAACCTTTGTAGATCCGGATACCTACTTCCTTAGCTCCACGAGGGCGTCCTCTCGCTGTCCATCTTGAACCTTGGACTCTCGTGACGGCTTCATCGGAGAAACGTGCGGAATAGGTCGTCGGCTTCGTGTCAAAGACGATCTACGTCGAGGTTGCACAAGCTCAAGATCCGACTTCACAAAGTTGTGAAACTTGTGAAGAAAACACCCAAAACAACTTGGCAAGAGGTAGAGCGTAAAGAAATAGGAGGTGGGTTCACTTTAGATTTGGATTTCTCTCACTAGAACTCAGGTTGCCATTGATGGCATCAAGGTTCTTATCTTGAAGAAGAAGGAGAAGATAAAGTTAGAATATGATAAAAGTGTTATTCAAAATAGAAAGGAAAACAATATTTATCATATCCTAACCATGGTCAAGTGTAGAGAATAGACCATGGTTAGTGGGAGTGGTTAGGGTTAAGCATGAAGACAAAATAGCATCATTAGTTAAAGCTTCATGAAGCTTCACCATTCTTCATGATAAAATGAAACCAATTTGTTTTCATAAATCCATTTAAATAAATAATAAATGGATAAAATAATAAGTGAATAAAATATAAACCCTAACCACTTGCATAACCATGGTTGCATTCTTTACACAAAGCCAAAACAACATGCATCATCAAACATGATACATTCAAGTGTACACAAAACATATCACATATACCATGTGCACATCAAGTGAGAAAAATCCGTTTAAAGTGAACCAATACTAGTTAATGCAAAGTAATATATCAAATATATATAATTATACATTAAATCATTAAATCAACACTTGATTCAATGATCCGGTCATGTCGCACATGACCGACTAGTATTCAATGTATCGCATTATCGAATCGATCTTAGATTCGACAACTAGGTTATATCGCATACAACCATCGAAACATAAATCGCGAGAATCTAATACGGTATCACATACACGTATTATTCTCGGTCCCGCACATATCTCATATGCGCTCCTATTTCGTTTCGCTTGAGCCAGGAAACCTCTGTGTAGGACTCTAAAGACTCGTCAATACGCCGGTAGCAGATGATGATCATATCAAGCACCCACAAGCCGCAAGCGGTCTGCTAAACGTAACGGCCACCCGGGTATTGAGCGATCAGAAGATCGACGAGCTAGCCCGCTCGTACTCCTGCGAATCCGACCAGTAACACTTACCATACTGTCCGGTCTCTTCGTCTGATATGTCGCATATCAAGTCTAGGGGTGGTATACGTCAGACCCCAATAACCGATAAGTCGTGCCGATGTGAGGCTCATAACGGGTCGAGAAACTACTGGTAACACTTACCAGCAAATCTCTGATCAGCCCTGGCCAGGGACATCCCTGCTATGGCCAATCGAGCACTGCGCAACATCAACCCCCAATACCGGGAGAGACGAAACCCCTCCTATCGCTCATTGCCTCCATGTGACTCGGGACTGTGCCCAAAGACCACCGTTTTGCACGCCCTCATGGACGTGGTAAGGTGGAGATCAAAGCACAGTGGGAATCACACAAGACTCTATGACGATCTCGGGTCTACAGACTAACCTTTACAAGTGTCACCTGAGAACTGCCATCTGACGTGAGGTATAATACCATCTGGGAGTTCTCGGCGAGTCCGTCCAGTGTACCCAGTCTCCACTGAGAACCCGTATACCATCTCTGATGTCAAACACCAATGGATATGGGATCATCCATCGCCCATCACATAGGTCGAGAAGCGTATACGCTTGTCTACTCTGGTATATCGATGCCCCGTCTCGATACACCCACGACTAGGGACCTTGAAGGATGTACTTATGGACTACCATGTCCCCACTAGTATGATCTGCATCATAGTCCAGGTAGTCAAGTACACATCCTAAGGGCTTTACCAACATGTAACTATAAGACATTATAAAGAGACAAGTGTACATGTTAAGATAAAGAGCAACCAGATAGCATACTATCATGTCGAGGAAGAAAGTCATCTCTATATATGTCCAAGCATCCAATATAATATACATAATCTGTACAATACTGGCCTCTAGGGCATACATACAACTAACAATAAGTATTATGTCCTTTGATGAGATCAAGGAGGAGAATACTTGAGCACGGGATTCCTGGACTATTCTAAAGGAGAATGAGATTCTCTTTCAGCATTACTCCTTCGTATACACCACAGCACGTCGGTGTATCGGGGCGGAGCAATCACACCCTATTTGATATGGTGCGCTCTATGATGAGTACTACTGAGTTTTCTATTTCCTTTTAGGTGTTATGCACTTGAGAAGCTGAATACCTATTGAATAGGGTTCAAATCAAATCAGTTGCCTACCACTTCATATGTGATATGGAATGGGAAGAGCCCATATCTTAAGTATGTTAAGATTTGGGGTTGTCCAGCCTATGTCTAAAAAAATAATCCGAACAAGCTCGAGGCAAAATCAGTTCTGTAGAAGTTTGTTGGATATCCCAAGCATTCGCAAGGGAATATCTTCTACCTAACCGAGGAACAAAAGATTTTTTGTTTCTCAACATGCCACCTTTACGAAAGGGTATTTCTTGTGAAGAAATTAGTGGACATGAGGTAGAACTGGAAAGAGTTCCAGCTATACAAACTACAACAGATGATTTGGTAGAACCAAAGGATTCAATAGTTTCCAATGAACCTCAGCCTCTCCGCCGATCTAGTAGGGTTCCTCACCCACTTGAGAGATACTTCGGTTTCTCTATGACAGTGGGAGCGAGGATTGCATCATGAGATGATGACCCAACTTGTTTCGAGCAGGCCATCAGGAGTGTGACTCTGTAAGAATGGCTGGATGCTTAGCGATCTGAGATGGAATCCTTATGCACCAACAAAGTATGGACTTTCGTTGCTTTATCTGAAGGGTTAAATACCCATCAGGAGCAAGTAAATCTTGAGAAGATTACTTGGTGTATATGGAAAAGTTGGGACTTTCAAAGCTATGCTTAAGACTATCCAGATCCTACTTTCCACTGCTACATACCATGACTACAAAATCTGGTGGTTGGGTGTCATAACTGCTTTTCTAAATGATGCTTTGGAAGAGAGCGTCTATAAGTACACAGCCAGAGGGCTTCACAGATAGTGGGAGCAGTGGAAACGTGTGCAAGATGTTTTATGTGATAAAGCAGGCATCGCGGAGTTGGAGCATCTGTTTTGATGTGGTAGTCAAAGAGTTTGACTTCATCAAAATGGTAGATGAACCTTGTATATACAAAAAGGTAGTAGAGAGTATGGTGGTGATCCTCGTAGAGTACGTGGATGATATACTCTTTATAGGGAAGGAGTTTCCTATGCTACGCTACGCTCGGTCAATCACCGCTTATCAAAAAGATTCTCCATATAGGATCAAAGTGATACCTCCTAAATCCTGGGTTTTGGATCTATGAGATAGATCTAAATTGGATGTTAGGATTCTCACTAGGTGTAGTGAGATGGTATCAATCGATCCTTGGGAGAATCACTGGGAAGGTTCCAGGGTGATAAGGACGACTGAATGTCAGTCGTAGGCATTGTCTTTACCCTCAGTGGAGGGACGGTATGTTGGAAGAGTTCCAAGCTATATACCGTGACTTACTAGAAGATTAAAGGCAAGATACATCGTTACCAAGGATTCTATCAAAGAGGCAGTCTTGATATATTTTAGTTCATGAGATGAACTTCGTTCCTGTCATTGTGTGATAATGGAGTTGTGGCTTATGCACAGGAACCCCCATCCCATCAGAGATCCAGACATATTCTTAGGCAGTATCGCCTGATCATGGAGATGGTTGATCTCCAGGCAGATCGAGGTTAGGAGAGTAGACACAGAGGACAACAGCACGGATCCACTCATAAAGGCCTATTTCCTAGTAGAGACTTTTATGGGATGGTTGAGTATGAGTTACTTCAACCACAGCCGATTGTTGGGTATGCGATACCACAACAGATGGCCCTAGTGCAAGTGGAAGATTGTTAGTTATATGTATGTCCTAAAGGCCATTACTGTACATACGATGTATATTGTAGTGGATGCTTGGACATATATAGGGAGGACTATCTTGCTCGACATGATAGTACGCTATCTAGTTGCTCTGTATCTTAACATGTACTCTGATTGTCTCTATGTTATATGTTGATAAAGCCCTTAGGATGAGTACTTGACTACCAGGACTATGATGCGGATCATACTGGTGGGGACAGAGTAGTCGTCAAGTACATCCTTCAAATGTTCCTAGTCATAGGTGTATCGAGACAGGGCATCGATATACCAGAGTAGACTAGTGTATGCGCTTCTTGACCCATATGATGGGCGATGGATGATTCCATATCCATTGGTGTTTGACATCAGAGAAGGTATACGGGTGCTCAGTGGAGACTGGGTACACTGGACGGACTCGCCGAGAACTCCCAGATGGTATTATACCTCACGTCAGATGGCAGTTCTCTGGTGACACTGGTATAGGTTAGTCTGCAGAACCGAGATCGTCATAGAGTCTTGTGTGATTCCCACTGTGCTTTGATTTCCATCATACCACGTCCAAGAGGGCATGCAAAAAGGTGGCTTTTGGGTACAGTCCCGAATCACATGGAGGTAATGAGCGATAGGAGGGGATTCGTCTCTCCCGGTATAGGGAGTTGATGTTGCGCTATGTTCGATTGGCTATAACTGGAAATTCCTGGCCAGGGTTGCTTAGATTTACTGGTAAGTGTTATCAGTAGTTTCACGAACTGTTATAGACCTCATATCGACACGACTTATCAAGCTACTGGGGTCTGATGTTTACCACCCCTAGGCGAGATATGCGACATATCGGACGAAGAGACCGGACTGTACGGGAGTGTTACTGACTGGATTCACAAGAGAATGTACAAGCTTGCTTGTTGATCTTCTAAGCACTCAACACCTGGGTGGCTGTTACGTTTAGCTGACCGCTTGCAGCTTGTGGGTGTTTGATATGACTATGACCTACTGCCGGCGTATTGACGATTCTTTAGAGTCCTACACAGAGGTTTCTTGGCTCAGGTAAAACGGAGTAGGAGCACATATATGATATGTGCAGGACCGAGAACAATACGAGTATGTGATACCGTATTAAATTCTCACGATATGAGATATCGGCATAGTATATGTGATATAACCGGGTCATCGGATCAAGTGTTGATTCGATGAACTGATACAGATTATATTAGTCGGTTATTTGTGAAATAGCCGGACTATCGGATCAAGTGTTGATTCGATAATTTAATGTATAATTATATATTTGATATGTTAAATTACATTAACTAGTATAAGCTCACTAAAAGATTCTTTTTCTCACTCGGATAATACATTGATATATATGTGATATATGGTAATAGTTTTATTTTATATTGTTACAATAAGTGTTGTATACGTGATATATAATATTATAACATGTTATGGTTATAAATGCAACATGTTTTGTAGAGTTTAATTGAGGTTAGGGTTTGGATTAGGGTTAAGTCTTCATGAAGCTTTCAAGAAGCTTCTTGAAGCTTTGACTTTGACTTGGATATTTTGCATAGATATTTCCTTAACCCAACCCAACCCTTTACCCTAATCTCTACAAGGGTTAAGTCTTCATACTTAACCCATGGTTGCAATTCTAACCACACTAGAGTTTTCATTTATTCATCATAAAAGGATTCTTCTTCTTCTTCCTTGAGTTCTTGATGGAAAAGCTTACTAGCTTTTTCGTTAGTGATGATTTTGAGTGAGAAATAGAAAACAAATGAGAGCTAAATTCCTACTTCATCATCCTAATCTATCCTAACCATTTGATTAGGGTGTTCACTTCATTTATAAGTGAGAGCCTGTGTTAATGAAACTTCAAGGTAGATCATCATTGTTATCGAAGATCGGAAGCAAGCATGCATCTTTCTCTTCATGGAACATCTTTAGAGTCCGGGAAATCGATGATCGCAGCGAAGGGACCTCAACACGGAGCTTATGAAGTGAAGGATAGGACTACAAAGGTTGTAATCCCAAACTCTTAGATGTTAAAGTGTTTAATATGCTTTGTTTCGCCTAATCTCTAGTCTAAAATCTTGGGTAGGGTTGTTCGGCACGTCTAAATTTTAAATCGGGCATGTTTGATGCCTTGTAGACCCTTATGAGAGTGCCTTGGAACCCTACAAGTCTAACATCTACAAGTAAACTACAGATCTAACTAACAAGCAAATCAAGGGTATGGAAACCACCTAAATCTGAGTCGATATATATATAAATATAATAGTCGGTGATCCCGCCTCAATAGTATCATATACGATACGGTATACAATATGACATCCTTAAGTCAAGAGTGCGGATCAATCATCAATATATAGCTCGTACGTAAATCCGTCGTACAGCCTCCCCAAATCTGGGTACGGGTCAAATATCACATTTATCTCATCAATTATCTGGTATCCTTATCATCATATCTCATGAACAGGGGTACTGATCTATGTCTAGTACAAACTGATACCATCTTTACAAATGTAAGTACGTGTATGAAAACACGCCTGAAGGCCCGCTATAACCTCGTGTTGTATCTTATCATTCGAACCACATCATATCACCGATCTCATGGCACCATGCCCAATCTCATCGACTCGTCTCCAAATACCATCCACTGTCCCCATCATCCAAGTGTAGGTATACACGTGTATATATATATAGTCCCATACCTATGTGTGTGTATATATACGTATCTCCATATACGCACAAGTATAATACAAGTATAACAGTAAGCATGTGTGTGCGTGTGAGTGTAAACCTATCCTAGGGTTCGCAACTAAGAAGCTATACTAGTTCACTTCTAATAACCCTAATCTAGCCATTTAACACCTAAACATATCATGAATATCCATGTCACATATAAAGCTATCATATATATATACTATATATATAGTATACTAAATATCGAACTGCGGGGGTGCTATACGCCATCCACCCGACTTCCCCCGGTGATATAATCTACTCACTTTGACCTTCGTTTGCCGATGTCGACGCCGCTATCATCTTCTTCATCGTCTCGAATCATCATGGGGGTACCTACATGTCACACGTATCGCATCACATTAAAACCAATTCGAAACAAAAACGACACACGAAAACTAAAACGACACGCTTAAAAGCCTATAGGTTAGAACCTATAGTTTGCATCTCGCAACTCAACCCAATAACACTCGGGATAGACGTACAACGTCAAGTGACCGAGTGCAAACACAAATATCAAACCTTAAATCCATAAACATCATGAAACACATGGCAGCAACCCAGAAAAGTGGTCCCAGATTTCGTCTCAGGTGAAAACAAGGTAAGCAAACAACTCTGGGGTGATGTATAGGGTACATATGAGCTACTGGAACAACCTGGACACATTCCATCACCAAGTGGTCGGCCACTCCCTTGCGAAAACCGGCCTCCTCGGTTTTCCTGGGGATTTAGGGTGTCGTCTTCACAGGTTGGTCTCATGGTGTCTATCTAGGTCTCTGAAGTTGTTTATTTATCTCGTAAATGCCCCGGTTAATTCCAGATTTCCCTGCACACCGTAAAACTCACAAAACCGACATTAAAAGTTCTGTTTTTCAGTATTTTCAGTAAGTTCAGTTTGGTTTCAGTTCTAAACACTAAGGGGGAATTTAAGGTCACCAATAGCACTAACCTACACCAACACAACTCAATGAAACCCTTAACCCTCACTAGGGATTTACAAAGTTCACCAAATCGCACCACATCACAACTAAACACATAAATGGTTTAAAGTGAAGGAAAATCTACACTAAGTGTGAATGGATTACCTCATTAGGGACCCTAGAATCCCCTACAACACCAAAATGTGATTTTTCTTGGTCTAAAGTGGAGCTTGAAAGCTTGTGCGCATTTTTTATGAAGTGGGAGTGGGGGTTTTCGTAGATTTTGGGTGTGTTTGTGGTGATTTGAGGAGGGGGGAGATGAGGGCAGCAGCTATGAGGGAAATGATGGGAGAAAATGATGGAAGAAGAATAAGGGAACAAATGGTTAAGGCTCTCCCTTGACCCCTCACTTTCTCTCACTTGCCCATACTTCCTTTCTTTAATCAATTTCCTTTTTCTTTTCTTTTCTTTTCTTTTCTTCTCACCTCAATAGTAAACACAAAAGAAAAGAATGATTAAAAGATGATAAAGCCATATAGGAAAATATAACACAAGTGTGAAATGATATGGTGCATGTTTTACACAAAACACGCTTAAAGCCCAATTAGCGATTTTTAATTGCAATTAGCACTAAAATAGTGTAAAATAAATCATAAACTCTCATAATTTGCTTGAATCACATAAAGTACCCTCTTTTTAACAATTTCCAAAATTTTCAATTTTCCCCCCAATTTATCTGTATTTAATTATACCGCTTTATTAAAATATTCAATATTTTATTATTTAATTATAAAAATTCCCAAAAATAATATTTTTTTTTGAAATGTTACAATCTTCCCCCCTTAAAGAAATTCGGTCCCCGAATTTAAATTTAAACCCCTCAATACCAAAACATTTCAGTAAAAAGTCGCAGTCGTCGGGGCTCCGAAATCATCAATACATAAAACGCATCACACCGCAATGCACGCGCAAGAACAATGAGCAGATAACTCAAAATAAAAACTCCGTCAAGCATCCCGCAATCATCCGAGTCATGGTGAAGACACAAATGTCAAATCAAATACGAAAACCAATATGATATAAATCAGAACTATACATGTAAACAACAAATTTATACATGTAGATATCTGAAGAAAATGCATGCCAAATCCTTTTTAAGTAGCTGTGCGATGCGTATAACACTGCACATTGGCGGACGTCTTAAGTAAGAAAATAACACTCTCTCTATATATATCCTTCGTATAAATGCACGTACCGCCGTTTTGAAAACAATTTAGAAGGGTTTTCTTGTTTTGAACGTTTCGTGTCATATCAGACACATAGGTAAATACTGAGACTATAGCTCCCTTTTTGGAAATTCCTTCAATAACTATCAATGCATGCGGAGTATATCCAGGTACTGTCCTCTGACTAGTCCTGCTCAGTACGAAAACAAATAGCAAATATCATAAAAACGTACTGCTCTATAAGAAATAAATCCCAGAATGTGCATATGAATAATACGTGCGTCTGGTGCGCACGGAAATCAAAATCCACATATGTGTCATACGTGTGCACAGAAACAACATATAAGTGAAATGGGTGTGCACGAAACACCTGTCAAGGGCAACGGGAGTGCCTGACAACATACTCAGGTGCATCTGATATGCACGAAGAATCCCGACTTAATGCATTTGGTGTGCACCAAAATCGCATATCATAACATGCGCCCAACATGCGCGAAAATCCAAATGAGGTGCATCCATCATGCACGAAGAAAATCTAAATCATGTGCATCCAACATGCACGAAATCACGAAATCCAGTATCATAATCGAAATCGAAGATATACAATACAGCTCAATCCAAATCAGGTATACCGCGGTATATAATCTCACAACCATGTGCATCAGCGTGCACAAATCAAATCAAAACACAAAAAGTTCTTGAAAACTATGCCGAAAGCATAAGTCAAATCACATACATGCCCTAGGCGTGAAGTCAAAATCAATACCTCAAATAACATCAAATCAAAGTCCAGTGTAAATGTAGTGCACAAAATACGTATCATTGTACTGCAAGCATATATGAACTATACTGAGTGCAAAAACCAAATCGTGTGTGTACCATAAGCACAAAATCAACTCAACTGTATGAAATCCATGAAGTCATAAGCTTGTGCAACCAAGGCAGAAAAACGATATCAGGTGTAATAACTGTGCACAAATATGAATACCCAGTAGGTGCAACCATGGTGTACGAAAACAAATATCATGGAACTCAGCCATCAAGACTAAATCATGCGAATAGATCGCCCAAAATACCCAAATCCAAGGTGACGGATACGTGATAATCGAATCTCCAAATCACAAATCATAAATACCATCGTCGATATTTTCTCCTTCGCAGTCGAGAAGGTGTCGATGCATCCAATGCTAGCAGAGCAAGATATCTACTTGTCTCCTGTTCATGACATGTCGTCTGGTGCTTTTAGGCTCCCGTCTCTCACTGTGCATTGCTAGTTATATAGCTCCTCGGCTCAACGGCCCAATATGGAGTGACGAAGGAACAGTCCCGCTCTGACACATCCTCTACAGATCTCTGCCCAACCATCTCGTCGACGATGCCGAACTCTGGCCTGCTGGGTGTGCGCAATATGACCGCTCCTGGGTCCAAGTCTTCTCATATAATATTCCAGAAAGGTCCTGTCGAGATCTCTTTCAAATCTCGTTTCTGCCGAATTGCCCGGAAGTTATCGTCCTTTACTATATCTGTTTCTTGTTCCGGAACGGCTGCATACTCATTGCGACTCCTTCTGGAAGATATATCAATAATAAACGCTTCTGCTTGCGTATCGCATCTCTGATGTCAGCAGAGTGGAACGTCATCTCGTCAAGATCTCGTACGAACCTCTTACTCCACTTTTCTCTGCTATCGACTACTTCGGACTCTTCTCATCGTGGCTGCATGGACTGTGCTCCAACGACTATACTCGTATCTGGAGTCTCCCAAGCAATGCATCCCATCAAATGATATCCGAAAGATATCGAACCTTTCAATCGATTCGTCAAAACCTCAAAATCCCCTAAGAGCTCAACATCTTGGGTACAGTTTAATAGTATCGAGTACATACCACAGCATCGATGGACCAGCCGTAGAAGGGCAAACCCAAGCCTCACTAATGGCACCGCGGAACTGCCACAAACCCTAAGGTTCAAAGGCTTTCACACGGTCAATATATTGAGTTCGGGTTTCATTCTTTTAGAGGGTCCATAGAATTGCTTGCACGTCTTTCCGAATACTTTAAACTTGGAATTGGGTTCCTGACGTTCAATCGTCTCCATCGACTCTCAACGTACCTGCGTGAAGTCATCTCTAGCTGGAATCAATCTATCTGATGACCTCGCATCAGGTAAGCGAACGAACCACATGTCCTAGTCATTCATCCTCGGTTGACTTGCGACCTTCTATCATACCTCTAAGTACAACCCGTACTACAATAGCTCCAACATCTGGGGAGATATCTCATCGTCCGCAGCAACAACTGGCTCATTCGTCTGCACGCTGAACAGTGCCTCAATCATCATGAATAAGCGATACATCGATGGTCATAACATCCTGGCTGGCCACAATCAGTAGCTCAATCCTCTGGTGCTGATCTGCATGTCCGATAAATCTCGCGGAAGCGATCCATCAAACGCTCATGGCACGAAAACACAATAAAACAACTCCTCTCTATACAATCGTATGTCCCTGGAATCACGCCCTGGTCAGTCCTCGTCCGTGATGAGCTCGTGCTGACCGCAATTCTAGCCGTAGCTCTCTCTTCCCGTGTAATCATGGCAGCAAAATCAGAACCAATATCGATGAGGATAGATCATAGGAATGAATATAATACTGTGCAAAGAAATGTACATCCTAAGGCTCCTTAAGCGGAGTGGCGTATCGTAAGTACGCCGCGGAACATACACACGGTATGTCACTCTCCTCAAGTCACCTACTCCATCAACCAAGGTTAACCTACGCGACGAAAGTTCGGGTCTATTACCCCCTCGACTAAGTCTATGTTCCGTAAGGTCAAGCCTAAGTTCCGTATATATACAAACGCTCTAGGCTTCGCATAGTCAAACTTAGACTCGAACCAAGGTTAACCTAGTGCTCTGATACCAATTTTGTCATGACCCGAAAGAGCACGTGACTGGCCCTTGAATCATATGAAGTCTATAGGACCTCATCTAATTCAAGTAAGCCAAAAGCCCAGAAATCTAAAACCATTTTCAATAATAAATGAAGGAAAACTAGTTTTAAAGAAGTGAAGAAAACATGTTTTAAAAACACGGTTTTTAAATAAGTAAACCGAATATGCATTTTTAAATCCTCAAGTCTTTTCTGAAAATTTCGGCAGAGTTTCCTTTGTAAATACTGTCCCCAAACGGGGTACAAAAAGAATAATATATGCATAATGATAAAAAGCATCCCCAAGCGGGAGCTAGCTCTTCGTCAATCGACGGTCACAACGACGCAAGTAATATAGTATTCAACGCCGAAGGGCAAGGATCAAAACTCAAAAGGAAACTCAAAATCATCATGAAAACCATAATACTACAACGTGCGACTCTAAGGTCGAAATAATACACAACTGGTTTTCTAAGTTTGAAACAATATACAAGTTTGGTTGATGGAATTTCTGGATACAACTGATTAAAATAAATACAAGGGTGGTCACGATGCGAGTGAACCCATCTACCAAAGCAATCACCCAGAAAGGAAGCAGTGTGCCAGAAAAGCCGCAATGAAACTTGTACGTCAAAAACCCGCAAGAACTGTGGCACAACGGGGGTGAGTTGCCAACTCGTGAATAGAAAACATCACAGAGCAGAAATCGTATGTATGACTCAATCCTAGGTCAATATGATCAGTAATATATAAATCCTCAATATGATAAAGTCTGAAGCATGATAAGGTGGCAAGGGTAAAATCTATACATAAGTGTAGTACCAAATGCGCGTGTCAGTGCCTTAGGTAGCAACATATCATAACTATGAGGTGTGATCAATGTAATCAACATGAAACAATATCAACTATATCATGAAGTCTATAAGTATGTGGATACCATCCAACTATAATATCAATGTCTGTATGCATGTCGATCCCGTCCACGTGTCAACCAATGACTCAAAACATCATGCATGTAGATATCATAAAGCATATGCATGAAGGTATGAGGATATAAATCAACGTGTGTCCCTCGTGACACATCGAATCATGGAACCTGAGTGTCTAGCATCGACACTCGAAAACATCATGAAAACTGTGCCTAGCATCGGCACGTAAATGCTCATATATCAGGCTTGTCAGTCCGTATCGGCCCACGGGCTCCGTCAGTTTGGATCGGCCCATATCATCTCTCGACTCTGGTTGGTATTCTCCGGATATCCGCCAAGCCCAAATACAATCACCGGTAGGTAGTGGTCCCTCTGCCAGGCTCACCGTCTACTGCACAGCAAATCCGTTCTTGCCCCGGGGTACCAAACCGGTCCACCATGTACCCGCAATCGGCCTCATCCGCCTCCTCGAATCGGGTTTCACATGTCACACTCAGAACCGAGAAAACACATGGTGGACGCACTGAAATATCATATCAAGAGAAACCGGGTTTTTAAAACAGTACTTACTTTCTTTTGAAATAGCCACGGTTCTCAAATCCAGAAATCTTATGAAAACATCATATCTCAATGTGTATAATCATAAAGCATGATGTAGGCTACATATAACGGAATGTAAGCATATCCGTATGTCATATAACATGGAACAATACTATGCACGTATCAAGGGAAAACCGCTCTTTTAAATGAATCCAGTTTTGAAATATATCCTGCGGTTCCCAATTTATTCCAAGTCAAAAGCAATATCATATAAGGGTGCATGCAACTATAGCAGACAATTCATGCAAGGTATCATATCAAAATGCAGCAATTCTACAGTGTAGTGACATGGTAATGATCGATGATGAAGTGTGTGAGCCGGCAGTAAGTGTACGTGAAGCATACACATCATCGATAATGGTGCTGGTTTCTTGATAGCATGGGTTTCATAATAACTGCAGAGAACACAACTAGCATGCAATGCGATGTGAATAGTAAGAATATACGGAAATCGAATAATAAACGCAACAGTGAAGAATCTACATCAATATGTAAATGTCGTACAGTTTTTTCCATTTGAAATAAGACGAATTGGGGTTTTTAGAAAAATAAGGGCTATGGTGTTTTGAAGGAAAGATGCGTCTTTTGAAAATATCCGTAGAACCACTTAGCCTGTCTTTAAAATACTCACGATTTGTTAGTTTTGAAAATAGGTATGACTCGGGTCTAGTCTAACATCTACAAGTAAACTACAGATATAACTAACAAGCAAATCAAGGGTATGGAAACCACCTAAATCTGAGTCGATATATATATAAATATAATAGTCGGTGATCCCACCTCAATAGTATCACATACGATACGGTATACAATATGACATCCTCGAGTCAAGAGTGCGGATCAATCAGCAATATATAGCTCGTACGTAAATCCGTCGTACGGCCTCCCCAAATCTGGCTACGGGTCAAATATCACATTTATCTCATCAATTATCTGGTATCCTTATCATCATATCTCATGAACAGGGGTACTGATCTAAGTCTAGTACAAACTGATACCATCTATACAGATGTAAGTACGTGTATGAAAATACGCCTGAAGGCCCGCTAGAACCTCGTGTCGTATCTCATCATACGAACCACATTATATCACCGATCTCATGGCGCCATGCCCAATCTCATCGACTCATCTCCAAATACCATCCACTGTCCTCATCATCCAAGTGTAAGAATACGTGTATATATATATATATAGTCCCATACCTATGTGTGTATATATATATATACGTATCTCCATATACGCACAAGTATAATACAAGCATAACAGTAAGCATGCGTGTGCGTGTGAGTGTAAACATGTCCTAAGGTTTGCAACTAAGAAGCTATACTAGTTCACTTCTAATAACCCTAATATAACTATTTAACACCTAAACATATCCTGAATATCCATGTCACATATAAAGCTATCATATATATAGTATATAAATAGTATACTAAACATCGAACTGCGGGGGGGCTATACGCCATCCACCCGACTTCCCCCGTAGATATAATCTACTCACCTTGACCTTCGCTTGTCGATGTCGACGCCGCCATCATCTTCTTCATCGTCTCGAATCATCGTGGGGGTACCTACATGTCACACTTATCGCATCGCATTAAAACCAAATCGAAACCAAAACGACACGCTTAAAAGCCTATAGGTTAGAACCTATAGTTTGCATCTCGCAACTCAACCCAATAACACTCGGGATAGACGTACAACGTCAAGTGACCGAGTGCAAACACAAATATCAAACCTTAAATCCATAAACATCATGAAACGCATGGCAGCAACCCAGAAAAGTGGTCCCATATTTCATCTCAGGTGAAAACAAGGTAAGCAAACAACTCTAGGGTGATGTATAGGGTACATATGAGCTACTGGAACAACCTGGACACATTCCATCACCGAGTGGTCGGCCACACCCTTGCGAAAACTGGCCTCCTCGGTTTTCCTTGGGATTTAGGGTGTCATCTTCACAGGGTGGTCTCATGGTGGTCTATCTAGGTCTCTGAAGTTGTTTATTTATCTCGTAAATGCCCCGGTTAATTCCAGATTTCCCTGCACACCCTAAAACTCACAAAACCGACATGAAAAGTTCTGTTTTTCAGTATTTTCAGTAAGTTGAGTTTGGTTTCAGTTCTAAACACTAAGGGGGGTTTAAGGTCACCAATAGCACTAACCTACACCATCACAACTCAATGAAACCCTTAACCCTCACTAGGGATTTCCAAAGTTCACCAAATCGCACCACATCACAACTAAATACACAAATAGTTTAAAGTGAAGGAAAATCTACACTAAGTGTGAAGGGATTACCTCATTAGGGACCCAAGAATCCCCTACAGCACCAAAATGTGATTTTTCTTGGTCTAAAGTGGAGCTTGAGAGCTTGTGCACATTTTTGTGAAGTGGGAGTGGGGTTTTTCATGGTTTTTGGGTGTGTTTGTGGTGATTTGAGGAGGGGGAGATAAAGGCAGCTGCTATGAGGGAAATGATTGGAGAAAATGATGGACGAAGAAGAAGGGAACAAATGGTTAAGGCTCTCCCTTGACCCCTCACTTTCTCTCACTTGCCCATACTTCCTTTCTTTAATCAATTTCCCTTTTCTTTTCTTTTCTTTTCTTTTCTTCTCACCTCAACAGTAAACACAAAAGAAAAGAATGATAAAAAGATGATAAAGCCATGTAGGAAAATATAACACAAGTGTGAAATGATATGGAGCATGTTTTGCACAAAACAAGCTTAAAGCCCGATTAGCGATTTTTAATTGCGATTAGCACTAAAATAGTGTCAAATAAATCATAAACTCTCATAATTTGCTTGAATCACATAAAGTACCTTCTTTTTAGTAATTTCCAAAATTTTCAATTTCCCCCCCCCCCAATTTATGGGTATTTAATTATACCGCCTTATTAAAATATTCAATATTTTATTATTTAATTATAAAATTCCCAAAAATAATATTTTATTTTTTTTTGAAATGTTACAAAAACCCTGCATGTATTTTTAAGGCCACTGAAATGATTTCTTGAAAGTTTAAAAATCGACAGGAAACGGGGACAGAAAATGTGTTTTTCCGGAAAAAATTCGTCGATCGAAGTTCTAATTTTTAGCTAATAATCTAATTATGGTTTAGTTAGGCTCTGATACCATGTTAGTGCTTGTTGCATGCTCCTACAACTCTTGTGAGGAGGCGGAAGCGATAAACGGAAATTTTCTTTACATACAACACGCACTTTTCCAAAGATCTTGTCTAAACCATAACAAGAAAAACCTAAATAGAGATCTTATCTACTATGTTAGGGATTATACCTCAATGATACGGTCCTTCGGGTCTTCTCTTTGGTGCAACTCCTTTGCTCCTTGCCTCTCCTTAGCTCCTTTGGATGTTACCGATGTTCTCGATCTCCGGCCACCCCAAGGCCTAGATGATCCAAACGAGAGTTGTCGTGCAAGTTAGAAACTCTTCATAAGAGCTTAACCTAGAGACCAAGTTTGCTAGAAGAGGTCACTAGGATCATGTAAAGATTAGGGTATTAGATTATCTTTAATCCTAAACTTTTGTTTCACAACACATGTGAAGGGTAAAGCTTAGGATGAAGGAGGAGAAGAGAAGAAGGAGAGAGAAAGTGTTTGTGATAATGAGAGAGTTCAAGCATGAGAAAATGATATATTGCAAATGAAATAATTGAAGCTTATAATATAATATTAGCACCATGCTTCAATAGTAATTCCAAAACAATATATAATTAAATAACCCATTATTGCAACCATGCTTGGACTTTCTTATTTCCACCTCACTTATTTATTTTCATAAAATAAATAATGTCATTATGAGGTGGCACCTTCTAGAAGGTATTCTTGTAACAATTACAGGAATACCCCTCCTCCGTATACCGTATACCATATACCCATATCCGAATTCCGAAAAATACGAATACCATTAATCCAATAATATAATACCGGTATCCGGCTTAAACCAAAGCCTACCAGTATTATTGTTCCGATTATTATTCCTGTAACAATTACACGAACATAATCGAAACCCTGTCGTAACACATTATGGCTGCCGTAACAATTTACGGCCTCTGCATCTTTCGCCTGAACAAGGGAACCCTCTGTGTGCGACTCTAAAGACTCGATAGTACGCTGGAGTGGGTTTAACCACAAGCGCGTCAGCGGCACTAGCTATGCGTAACGGCTACCCAGGTACATGACGAAAAAGTGGCCGACGAGCGAACTCAGCACAACCCCAACGAGCCTGCAAGCAACACTTATCGTACAGTTCGGTCTCTTCGTCTGATACGTCGCATATGAAGTTTAGGGGTGGTAAATGTCAGACCCCAGTAACTTTATAAGTCATGCTGATTTACGGCCCATAACGGTTTGAGAAACTACTGATAACACTTATCAGTAAATCTCGAGAACTCTGGCTAGGGATTTGATGTTATGGCCGATCAAGCATAGCGCGACACCAACTCCCTATACCGGGAGAGATGAAACCCCTCCTATCGCTCACTATCTCCATGCTTGTAACACCTCAGGATGTGTTTAGTGGCTTATTATTTTTAAATAAAGGGTTTTTAATAAAAAGTTTACCAAATTGAGTTTCAAATATTTTTCCAAATTTAATAAATATTTTCCTAGAATTTTCCTAGGCTTGCACACACTTGTGCATGTAAACTAGGGTTAAAAATGAGGTTATACCATGATTAGCAACCATGGTGGGTTTAATAATAGGGATCAAGTCTTTTGGGTTTTAATTAAGTTTATTTAGTTATTTGTTTGGTTGTTTTCATTTGAATTTTTGTTTTGGGGTGTTGACTTGGTGAGAGAGAAAGAGAAAGAGAGAGAGTGTGTGCATTATGGGGCATGATGGCCTTTGCCATGCCTCATTAATTGAGGAGAGAGAGAGAGAAGGAGGGGTTGACTAAGCCTAGTTCTCATTTCCCTTGCCGTATTCTTTTTTTCTCTCAACCTCTTACTCTCATACTCACACACCCACACTCCCAGCAGCAGCAGCAAGCACAGCAGCAGCAGCAACATCAACAACTTCAGCAGCTGCTCCTTCCCTCTACTCCTTCTCCTTCCTTCTGCTCCCTAGGATCGAGAGTGGGGTATACTTCTTAACCCTACATCCTAGTTTGCTTAGTTGGCGTGTTATAGCTTCGATTAGTGATTAATTGTGCGTTTTAGTGCTAAATGTGGTGTGTAGTGTGAACTTTGGTTATGTGAGGTTAGTATTGGTTAGCCTAAGTTAACTAAGTGTTGTTAAGGCCATGTTAACCTAGCTTAGCCCCCAATTTCACTAAAATACCACCATATTTCTGTTTGATGCAAAATTCATCGTTTTTAAGCAAATTCTAGCTTCCTGTAATCTGCTATCGACTCAGTGAGTTCAGAATAAATCTGAGTTAACTGCAGTATAGTTGTTAGGTGCTGATCCCATCTGTAGAACACGACCCCCATATTCCATGTTTTGGCCGCCGAAAAATTAGTTCTGGCCGCAATTTGCGGCCAGATGGGGGGGCATGGGGTTTGGGTTTTGCTCTGTAGGTGTCTGCTGCTATTCTAAGACTCATGGTATGTGCAATTTTATTTAATTCTTGCTGTAGAAAAATCTGGAGTTAAATACCCTATTTCTCGTATTTTAAACCTTCGCGACACGCGTGATACGTGTGTGGGTTTGGGGTTTCTACATATCGCGACACGTCGGGGTAGCTTCAGGCGCGTAATCACACGTTTTAGTGTATCGCGCGCACGCGCGCTTGGTTTGCGACGCGGGTTTCTAGTTTGACCTTAATATCGCATTTTTGTAGATTTGAGCTTATGTGTGATATATTGCGTAAATTCTAGGTTGGCAGGCGAGTGAGACGGACGCTGCGAAGAAGGGGAAGCAAGTCGTCGGCTACACTTAGCGCGAGACTTCGGTGAGTAGATTTAACATCTACGGGGATATCGCTCGCATGGCGTTATGCGTCAGGGCTGATAGGACCTTATAGCTACATATTTCATTTACCTACATTGACTGTTCGTGGATACTGTTCTTGCATACTGCATTCCCTGCTATATGTATGTAAACTCCGAATTGATAGAACACCGCACTATTACTAATGGTTCATGTTGCACGAGCACAAATCTGCATGTTACACACACACCGTTAGTAATTACCATGACACACTCACTGTAGAATTGCCATGATCATTATACTGTAGTTCATTTCACATATGATTCGATATGATTTTCAAAGAAATTGGGAGCCGCATGATGTCTTTAAAAACTGAAACTATTTTAAAAAGCGGTTTCTCCCTTGTACCTATATTTTGGCTTGACGTACATAGCACATCGTTTTTGATTTACACATTAGTGTTGGATTTTCATGTGATTTCTGGTTTTGAGGACCATGGGGTTATTTAAGAAAAGATGCACTATTTGAAAACCCGGTTCCTCGTGATATGATATTTTGGTGCGTCCACCACGTGTTTTCTCGTTGCTGAGACGTGTGCTTGAAACCCGATTCGAGGAGTTAGATGATCCGTTTGCGGGTTCGTCATGGACCCGGTATGGTTCCCCTCGGTAAGATGATCGATGGACTTTGCCGATTGAGCCTGGAGGTAGGCAAGTACCTACCGGTGATTGGTTGGACCTGGAGGTTATCCGGAGGATACTGACGAGAGTCGAGAGATGGATGCGGGATGATCCATACGGCCGGGGCCGAGGGCCGATACCGCAGACGGAGCCCGTGGGCTGATCCGGAATGACGGAGCCCGATATATGAGGATTTGCGTGTCGATACTGGACACGAATATTTTATGATATTTTAAGTGCCGATGATGGGCACTCGTGATTCTCAGAGAATTACAGGATTTGAGGGCCGAGGAGAGTGCCGGCGCCTGAGTTATTTGGGATTTGGGTGCTGTGTTGGGCACCGATTATTTTTCCACGTTGATATTCCGTGTAGATGTTGTTTATCCCATGCTCAGCATTGATTATCATGCATCTCATCCTGTAGTTATTTTACCTGACAGAGCACTTGCATGATTATGTACATACTGCTTATCGCATATAGATTTATCTGCTGGCATTTGATAGAGTAGCGCAGTACGTGCATCCTCGCGATTACCTTTATATGTTATCTCTATTCACGAGTTGGCAACTCACCCCCGTTGTGCCACAGTATTTGCAGGTTGCCCCTCAAAGTAGTTACGGCAGGCTGTCTTTTGCATCTTTTGGCTACAGATACCACTACAGTTGGAGCGTGAGCTGTTTGCCGTTAGGTGGGTTGTGGTATCTGGTTACTTTTATTGTACACACCTTTGTATCTAGTATTCTCCATCAACCATATATGTACTGGACTTAGATACTGTGTGAGGACGATGATGTATATTTTTTTGTATTCTGTTGTCGAGCTCGTGGGAGCCGACTTTATATTTGCAGTATTATTATTCTGTGATGTTTTACTTATTGCTCATTCTTCGCTACAGCGTCGTATAGTACTCTTGTGGTGATGGTTTCCGCCGTTGGGCGTGATTGCTCCTGTTTGGGAATGCTTTATTTCATTATATATCATTTTCATTTATATCCTGTTTTGTACCCATTTTCGGGGTTGGTTTTACAAAGGAAATGTTGCCAAAATTATTATGATGATAACTTAACTTTAAAAGAACTTTATTAAACTACTTAAGGTTTCTAAATGTTATAATCAAATGTTTTTCAACACTTACTACTTTTAAATGGTTTTGATTTCTGGGTTCGGCTTACTTAGTCGCGTTACGCCTGTAGACGTTGCGTGGTTAAGTGCCGGTCACGAGTCGAGATATTCGGGTCGTAACAAAGTTGGTATCAGAGCGTAGGTTTTACCTTTCGGAGTGTAGGATGACCTTGGTATGATGGAGTAGGTAGCTGAAGCAGAGTGGCGTAGCGTGTGTATGTTCTGCGGCATACTCATGAAATGGTACTCCGCCAAAGCGACCTTAGGACTTATTGATTTAAATTCCTTCTTAAGTATATATATTCTTGCGATTCGATTTCCGTATTCTTATCGAATCCTAATTTCCATTCAGCCATTATGCCGCCAAAGACTACGAAGGCACAGAGAGCGGCCGTGAGGGCCGAGATTAGAGTTTATTCGTCTGAGACGAGGACTGATTCGGGCAGTACACCGGTTGTACCCGAGCAGGCTGTTCCTCCCGTGACAGATCAGATCGCCATGCTAGGGGCTGGTATGCAGGAGATGCGCCAGACGGTGGGATCCAGCATGCAGAAGATGCGCCAGATGATAGGATCGCTAGTTGAGACGCTTCGAGCGCAGCGACCAGAGGTAGCTCCACCCGTTACAGAGACCGCGACAGTACCTACCGTACAGCCAGTTGCCCCTACAGTTACAGAGGTCATCTCAGTATCGCTATCAGAGT
Source organism: Agapanthus africanus (assembly GCA_030015575.1). Taxonomy (NCBI): domain Eukaryota; kingdom Viridiplantae; phylum Streptophyta; class Magnoliopsida; order Asparagales; family Amaryllidaceae; genus Agapanthus; species Agapanthus africanus. Next base: position 290,141,274 of record CM057349.1, read on the forward strand.
TTATGAGGCTGAAGCCTCCGGTCTTCACAGGCACCGATGCAGCCGAGGACCCACAGTCTTTCATTGATAGGATGGCTCGGATATGCCGTTCCCTCAGACGCGCAGATGCGAGATGGGTTGAGTTCGTGAGTTTTCGCCTGGAAGGTCTTGCGCAGAAGTGGTGCGAATCAGTCGAGAAGGGTAGAGCAGCAGGTCTTCCTCCTATGACCTGGACAGAGTTAGTGGCATTATTCCTTGCCCGCTTTCTCCCACTGAGTGTCAGAGATGCTAGAGCACGCAGGTTCGAGTCCTTATGCCAGACTCCGGAGATGTCAGTGGCAGAGTATGACGTGCTGTTTACAGAGCTATCAGTTTATGCCCCGTATTTAGTGGCTACCGAGGAGTTGCGAGTCAAGAGATTTTTTCGAGGCTCGCTTACACCACTGTTCCTTGCGATCAGCTTGCAGCATTACGAGACATATGCAGCAGCGGTAGACGCAGCCCTGTTAGTCGAGGAGCGCCTTGCTGAGACTTCGGTAGTTCCAGAGCCGAAGAGAGTTCGTACTAGTATATCAGAACGGAGACAGACATTCAAACGCCGCGACAGGTATCGTTCAGATATGAGGAGTGGCAGAGATTCGGGACGAGGCCGATGTTTAGTTCGTATCCACGGGAGAGTCAGCAGTCGTCGCGGGGTTGCTATAGATGCGGCAGTCTACTTCACCTCGTCAGAGATTGTCCTGAGATACACCGGAGGGAGACAGCAGCACCGCATGTTACCTTACCACCTTCACTACCCCAGAAGGCGTTGCCTATTGTACCTATTGTTGCTCCGCGTCAGACTCATACATAGAGAGGTCATGGGCGTGGAGGAGTTGCTCAGAGAGGACGGGATGACCGAGGCAGAGGGCAGTCAGTCACAGGTGGAGGATAGGCGCGGGTTTTTGCTTTGACGCATCAGGACGCACAGGCGTCCAATGCGGTGGTCTCAGGTATCCTTCCAGTATGTTCTGTTGATGCACACGTGTTGTTTGATCCCGGATCCACGCACTCGTATATATCCACATACTTTGTGCCGAGTTTGGGTAGAGAGTCCGGTTTGCTTGATCAGCTGCTTGTTGTGACCACTCCTGTGGGAGAGTCGTTTGTTTCTAGGCACGTGTTCCGATCCTGTACCGTCTGTATTGGCAAGAGAGAGTTGCCTGTCGACTTGATCCTTCTTGAGATGTTGGACTTCGACGTTCTTTTGGGCATGGATTGGTTAGCCACGTGCTATGCTTCTGTGGACTGCCGTGAGCAGATAGTTAGATTCTGTTTTGCCGGCGAGTCGGTTTTTGTTGTGTTGGGGGACGTGGTGCCGCCCTTCACAGTGTGATTTCTTCTTTTCTCGCTGGACAGCTTTTGAGGAAGGTATGTCTGGGATTTCTTGCCTATGTTTGCGAAGCTAGCGCTACAGAGGTTCCGTTGGATCTGGTTCCGGTTGTTATCGAGTTTCCTGATGTGTTCCCTGATGAGCTTCCTTGGCTACAGCCCGAGCATGATATTTCTTTCTGTATTGATTTGGTTCCTGGCACGGGGCCTATTTCTGTACCGCCTTATCGGATGGCCCCGGGGGAACTTCGAGAATTAAAGGGTCAGTTGCAAGATTTGCTGGATAAGGGACTTATTCGACCCAGTGTTTCTCCTTGGGGCGCTCCAGTCCTGTTCGTCAAGAAGAAGGACGGCAGTTTGCGTCTGTATATCGACTACCGCCAGCTGAACAGGGTTACAGTGCGTAACAGGTATCCTTTGCCATGCATCGACGACTTGTTCGACCAGCTTCAGGGGGCTGGATATTTTTTGAGGATCGATTTACGATCGGGCTATCATCAGCTGCGGGTCCGACAGGAGGACATTCCTAGGACATCTTTCCGCACGCGCTACGGCCATTATGAGTTTTTGGTGATGTCGTTCGGACTCACCAATGCGCTAGCAGCATTCATGGACTTGATGAACCATATTTTCTGACCATATCTTGATCTGTTCATCATTGTATTCATTGACGATATTCTGGTGTATTCCCGGAGTAGTGAGGAGCATGAGCAGCACCTGCGGATTACACTGCAGACCTTGAGGGAGCATCAGCTTTTCGCCAAATTCTCCATGTGTGCTTTCTGGCTGGACAGCGTAGACTTCTTGGGGCATGTGATTTCATGAGACGGTATATGTGTAGACCGGAGGATGATCGAGGCATTTCAGCGTTGGCCCAGACCCACATCAGTTACGGAGATTCGCAGCTTTTTAGGGTTGGCCGGTTACTACAGGCGATTTATGTAGGACTTCTCCAGTATTGCTACACCTTTGATCGGGTTGACCCGGAAGGGAGTTCCTTTCGATTGGATGGAGGAGTGTGAGCACAGTTTTCAGCAGCTACGGACTCGACTGACTATGGCGCCGGTGTTATCTTTGTCTTGAGGATCAGGCGGATTTGTGATATATTTTGATGCTTCTCTAGTGGGGTAGGGTGCGTATTGATTCAGCATGACAGGGAGATGGCGTATGCTTCACAGCAATTGAAGAAACATGAGCAGAATTACCCCACTCATGATTTGGAGATGGCTGCAGTGGTCTTTGCACTTAAGATCTGGCAACATTACCTATATGGCGTGTCGTGCCAGATATTCACTGATCACAAGAGCTTAAAGTATATATTTTAGCAGCGAGACCTGAACCTTAGACAACGCCGATGGATGGAGTTAGTGAAGGATTATGATTGCGAGATCTTGTACCACCCGGGCAGGGCTAATGTAGCGGCAGACGCTTTGAGCAGGAGGCCCGGGGGTAGTCTATCTTCTTTGAGCGCAGTACAGAGGTAGTCGTCGGCAGATTGGCAGATTTTATGCGACATCTGGGTACAGTTCGAGTTCATGCCGATCGGAGGACAGCTTGCGCATGTTCGTGCGCGCCCACAGTTGCTTGACCGTATATATGAGGCACAGTACAGTGATGACCGATGTTCAGAGATCAGGACACAGATTGGACAGGGCAGATTTTCCGAGTTCGTGATCGATGATCAGGGGATACTGAGATTTGGGACTAAACTGTGCATACCAGATGCTGAGGGGCTGCGGCGTGAGATTCTTGAGGAGGAACATCTATCGGTGTACAGCTTCCGTCCCGGTTCCACCAAAATGTATTATGATATGAAAGATGTTTACTGGTGGGACGGAATGAAAAGGGACATCGCAGATTTCGTGTCGAGATGCCTGACTTGGCAGCAAGTCAAGGCCGAGCTCCAGAGGACGGCGGGAGAGCTACAGCCGTTACCCTTTCCGGAGTGGAAATGGGAGCAGATTTCGATGGATTTCGTTGTGGGTCTACCTAGGACTAGGTGAGGGTATGACTCCATTTGGGTGATCGTGGATCGTTTGACAAAAGCGGCTCACTTCCTTCCAGTGAAGACGACTTTCGGATTTGCTCAGTACGCCCAGATTTACATCGACGAGATAGTACGACTGCATGGAGTCCCGACGTGTATCATGTCCGACAGAGGCACCCAGTTTGCCAGCTGACTATGGCAGAGACTTCAGGAGGCTTTGGGCACACCCTTGAGTTTCAGCACAGCATTTCATCCGCAGACTGACGGCCAGTCAGAGCGGACGATTCAGACTCTCGAGGACATGCTCCGAGCATGCGTTTTAGACTTTGGTGGTAGCTGGGATCATCTTTTACCCTTGGTGGAGTTCTCCTACAACAATAGTTTCCAGGATACTACTCAGATGGCACCTTTCGAGGCTCTGTATGGGAGGAGATGTAGATCGCCCGTCTGCTGGACAGAGCTCAGTGAGAGCAGTATTTTGGGGCTCCAGATCGTACAGGAGACGACCGAGAAGATACAGCTGATTCGAGACAGGATGAGGACAGCTCAGAGCAGGCAGAGATCGTATGCTGACAGGCGCCGCCGCAGATTAGAGTTCGCAGTTGGAGATCACATTTTTCTGAGGGTCTCTCCGATGAAAGGAGTGATGAGGTTTGGATGGAAGGGGAAGCTTAGCCCCAGATTCATAGGTCCCTTCGAGATCCTCGAGCGTGTCGGCGCAGAAGCTTATCGTTTGGCTCTTCCACCCGACTTCTCAGATGTTCACACCGTGTTCCATGTGTCGATACTTCGCAGATACCTACATGACCCTTCGCACATGATTCAGCATCAGACCGTTCAGCTCGAGCGCGACCTTTCGTTCACCGGGCAGCCAGTCGTGATATTGGACCGGCAGGTGAAGAAACATAGATCGAAGGTCTTGCCATCAGTGAAGGTGCTTTGGCGCAACCCGAATGGCGAAGAGATCACTTGGGAGTCCGAGGGCGAGATGCGGAAGAAATTCCCTCATCTTTTTGAAGGTATGCGTTGCCTTATATTTTAAAATTCGGGGACGAATTTCTTTAATGGGTAGAGATTGTAAAACCTTAGGATGTGTTTAGTGGCTTATTATATTTAAATAAAGGGTTTTTAATAAAAAGTTTACCAAATTGAGTTTCAAATATTTTTCCAAATTTAATAAATATTTTCCTTAGCTTGCACACACTTGTGCATGTAAACTAGGGTTAAAAATGAGGTTATACAATGATTAGCAAACATGGTGGGTTTAATAATGGGGATTAAGTCTTTTGGGTTCTAATTAAGTTTATTTAGTTATTTGTTTGGTTGTTTTAATTTGAATTTTTGTTTTGGGGTGTTGACTTGGTGAGAGAGAAAGAGAGAAAAAGTGTGCATTATAGGGCATGATGCCCTTTGCCATGCCTCATTAATTGAGGAGAGAGAGAGAGGGAGGGGTTGACTAAGCCTAGTTCTCATTTCCCTTGCCTTCTCATTCTTTTTTTCTCTCAACCTCTCACTCTCATACTCACACACCCACATTCCCAGCAGCAGCAGCAAGCAGCAGCAGCAGCAGCAGCATGCACAGCAGTAGCAGCACAGCACAACAGTAGCAGCAGTGAGCAGCAGCAACAGCAACAACTTCAGCAACAGCTCCTTCCCTCTACTCCTTTTCCTTCCTTCTGCTCCCTATGGTCGAGAGTGGGGTATACTTCTTAACCCTACATCCTAGTTTGCTTAGTTGGTGTATTATAGCTTCGATTAGTGATTAATTGTGCGTTTTAGTGCTAAATGTGGTGTGTAGTGTGAACTTTGGTTATGTGAGGTTAGTATTGGTTAGACTAAGTTAATTAAGTGTTGTTAAGGCCATGTTAACCTAGCTTAGCCCCCAATTTCACTAAAATACCACCAGATTTCTGTTTGATACAAAATTCATCGTTTTTAAGCAAATTCTAGCTTCCTGTAATCTACTATCGACTCAGTGAGTTCAGAATAAATCTGAGTTAACTGCAGTATAGTTGTTAGGTGCCGATCCCATGTATAGAACACGACCCCCATATTCCATGTTTTGGCCGCCGAAAAATTAGTTCTGGCCGCAATTTGCGGCCAGATTGGGGGGCATGGGGTTTGGGTTTCGCTCTGTAGGTGTCTACTGCTATTCTAAGACTCATGGTATGTGCAATTTTATTTAATTCTTGCTGTAGAAAAATCTGGAGTTAAATACCCTATTTCTCGTATTTTAAACCTTTGCGATACGCGCGATATGTGTGTGGGTTTGGGGTTTCTGCGTATCGCGACCCGTCGGGGTAGCTTCAGGCGCATAATTACACGTTTTAGCATATCGCGCACACGCGCGCTTGGTTTGCGACGCGGGTTTCTAGTTTGACCTTAATATCGTGTTTTTGTAGATTTGAGCTTATGTGTGATATATTGTGTAAATTCTAGGTTCGCAGGCGAGTGAGACGGACGCTGTGAAGAAGGGGAACTAAGTCATCGGCTACACTTAGCGCGAGACTTCGGTGAGTAGATTTAACATATACGGGTATATCGCCCGCATGGCGTTATGCGTCAGGGCTGATAGGACCTTATAGCTACATATTGCATTTACCTACATTGACTGTTCATGGATACTGTTGTTGCATACTGCATTCCCTGCTATATGTATGTAAACTCCGAATTGATAGAACACCGCACTATTACTAACGGTTCATGTTGCACAAGCACAAATCTGCATGTTACACACACACCGTTAGTAATTGCCATGACACACTCACTGTAGAATTGCCATGATCATTATACTGTAGTTCATTTCACATATGATTCGATATGATTTTCATAGAAATTGGGAGCCGCATGATGTCTTTGAAAACTGAAACTATTTTAAAAAGCGGTTTCTCCCTTGTACCTATATTATGGATTGATGTACATAGCACATCGCATTTGATTTACTCATTGGTGTTGGATTTTCATGTGATTTCTGGTTTTGAGGACCGTGGGGTTATTTAATAAAAGATGCACTATTTGAAAACCCGGTTCCTCGTGATATGATATTTTGGTGCGTCCACCACGCGTTTTCTCGGTGCTGAGACGTGTTCTTGAAACCCGATTCGAGGAGTTAGATGATCCGTTTGCGGGTTCGTGGTGGACCCGGTATGGTTCCCCTCGGTAAGATGATCGATGGACTTTGCCGATTGAGCCTGGAGGTGGGCGAGTACCTACCGGTGATTGGTTGGACCAGGCGGTTATCCGGAGGATACTGACCAGAGTCGAGAGATGGATGCGGGATGATCCGTACTGCCGGAGCCGAGGGCCGATACCACAAATGGAACCCGTGGTCTGATCCGGACTGACGGAGCCCGATATATGAGGATTTGCGTGTCGATACTGGACACGAGTATTTTGTGATATTTTGAGTGCCGATGATGGGCACTCATGATTCTCAGAGAATTACAGGATTTGAGGGCCGAGGAGAGTGTCGGCGCCTGAGTTATTTGGGATTTGGGTGCAGTGTTGGGCACCGATTATTTTTCCATGTTGATATTCCGTGTAGATGTTGTTTATCCCATGCTCAGCATTGATTATCATGCATCTCATTCTGTAGTTATTTTACCTGACAGAGCACTTGCATGATTATGCACATACAGCTTATCGCATATAGATTTATCTGCTGGCATTCGATAGAGTTGCGCAGTACGTGCATACTCGTGATTACCTTTATATGTTATCACTATTCACGAGTTGGCAACTCACCATCGTTGTGCCACAGTATTTGCAGGTTGCCCCTCAGAGTAGTCACGGCAGGCTGCCTTTTACATCTTTTGGCTACAGATACCACTACAGTTGGAGCGTGAGCTGTTTGCCGTTAGGTGGGTTATGGTGTTAGTTATGTATATGCCCTAGAGGTCATTGTTGTACATATGATGTATATTATGATGGATGCTTGGATATATATAGAGAGGACTTTCTTGCTCGTCATGATACTATGCTATTTGGTTTCACTTTATCTTAACATATTGACTTGTATTGGTTTACTGTCTTTCTCTCACATGTTGATAGAGCCCTTAGGATCTGTACTCGACTACTGGGACTATGATGAGATCATACTAGTGGGGCCACGGTAGTCGATGAGTACATCCTATAACTGTTCCTAGTCGAGGGTAGCATCGATACACCAGAGTAGACTAGCGTATATGCATCTTGACCCATATGATGGGCGAGGGATGATCTCATATCCATCGGTGTTTGACATTAAGGATGGTGTACGGGTGCTCAGTGGAGACTGGGTACACTGGACGGACTCGCCGAGAACTCCCAGATGGTGATATACCACACGTCAGATGGCAGTTCTCCGGTGACGCTGGTACAGGGTAGTCTGTAGACCTGAGATCTTCATAGAGTCATGTGTGATTCCCACTGTGCTTTGATTTCCACCTTACCACGTCCAAGAGGGCGTGCAAAATGTTGGCTTTTGGGTACAGTCCCGAATCACATGGAGGCAATGAGCGATAGGAGGGGATTCGTCTCTCCCGGTATAGGGAGTTGATGTTGTGCTATGTTCGATTGGCTATAACTCGAAGTCCCTGGCCAGGGCTGATATAGAGATATACTGGTAAGTGTTACCAGTAGTTTCTCGACCTGTTATAAGCCTCACATCGACACGACTTATCGGTTACTGGGGTCTGACGTATACCACCTATAAACTTGATATGTGACATATCAGACGAACAGACCGGACTGTACGGGAGTGTTACTGATTGGATTCACAGGAGAACGTACATGCTAGCTTGTTGATCTTCTGATCGCTCAATACCTGGGTGGTTGTTACGTTTAGCAGACCGCTTGCAGCTTGTGGGTGTTTGATATGATCATCACCTGCTACCGGCGTATTGACGATTCTTTAGAGTCCTACACAGAGGTTTCTTGGATCAGGCAAAACGGAGTAGAGGCATATATGCGATATGTGCAGGACCGAGGATGATGCCATATGTGATACCGTATTATATTCTCGCGATATTTAGATATGAACCGGGTCATCGGATCAAGTGTTGATTCGATGAATCGGTACATGATATATTAGTCGGTTATACTCGAAATAGCCGGATCGTCGGATCAAGTGTTGATTCGATGATTTAATGTATAATGATATATATGATATATTGTATTACATTATCTAATATTGGCTCGCTTTATTATTTCATTTTCTTACCGGATTAATACATTGATATATATGCGATATATATTAATTGTATTATTTTCTTTTGTTACAAATATAATATATATGTAATATATATTATAGTAACATGATATGATTAATAATGAAACATGTTTAGTGATGATAAAAAGAGATTAGTGTTTGATTAGGGTTAGCTTCTTCTTGCACCATCTAGAAGCATTCCATTTGGCTTGGTTAAGATATTATGGTTGATATTTATCCATGATTCATTTTTAACATAACCAAACCCCAGCTCTAGTTTATTCTCTACAAAGGTTATCCTTATCATCCTTGACCATGGTTCCATGATCAATCATATATTCACTTCTACTATTCATCCCAAAAGGATTAACTCTTTTTCATTCATCTTCTTCTCTCTTTAGCTTTGAGAAAGCTTACTAGTTATATCTTTTATGATGATTTCTTGTGAGAAAATGATATAAAAAGAAAGCATAAATACTACTCCATCATCCTCATCTGATCTAGCCCATTAGATTAGAGTGTTCACCTCATTAGAGTGAGAGAGCTTGAGTTATAGCAACTTCGACGTAGATCATCGGAGAAACGGAACACTACAAGCTAGCATGGATCGTTCGAGTCATGGAGCATCTCTTGAGTCCGGGAGATCGTGGATCGCAGCGAAGGGATTTCTACTCGGAGCTTATGAAGCGAAGGAGCGGACTACAAAGGTTGTAATCCCTCACACTTAGTAGTAAAGATGTTTACTTGCATGTAAAACCCTAATAATCTAGCAAAGATCCCGGCTTTGGGTTGTTCGGCACGTCTAAAATTTTATTCGAGCATGTTTGATGCCTTATGAACCCTCACAAGAGTGCCTAGGAACTCTACAGTGGTATCAGAGCCTAGCTAGAGCATTAGGCGACGTGTATACGAAGTTAAAACTCCGATCGAACCCGATACGACGAAATAAAACCCCTCTCTGGATATTTTTCAAAAACTGTGATTTTTCAGAATTAAAAATGCTTAAAAATACCTGCAGGAAAATATAAGCATCTCTGTGAAACACGTGTCAATGATCTGTATAAACAACCGCGGAACCGCGGTAATACCTTGCTTCTGCCGCGGAACCGTGGCCGTACAGACAGGTCGTTGACTCGTTTCTCAATGGTTATATCCGTAGGTGAATATGTATTTTTCTGGGTACTTTTAATCTGGCTCAAGTGTTGAGTGTTCTGGGGTTTATTTTGTAATCGTTGATTCGATCGGAAAATTTAATTTTGTAATGTTTTCCAAATATTTAGAAACTGTTAAAATGTTCTAACGGATATCATTAACTCACTTTTTCCCGGCACGAAAAACTTTCAAGTGTTGAATTTTTATCGGGTTTAAATCTTTCGGAAAAATATGCAAGTAACACGGTGGACCCTCTAGAAGACAACAAACCTTAACTCGATTATGTGACCGTCTTGAACTGCCTCTAAACCTTAGGGTTTGGGGCAGTACGGCGTGCCACATGTGAGGCGTTGGCTTGACCCTTCTACGGCTGGATCACCGGTACTGTGACACATTCTGGGATTATTTGAACTCCTCTCAAGTGTTGAGCAATTTAGGAAATTTTGGGTATTTGATTATCTGTTCGGAAAGTTTAAGACTGTCTATTTATCTGGAATGTGATACAATATGTGGAATTCATATAGTCAGGCATGAAATGAGAAGTATGTGATATTTCGGATTTACGATGTCTAAAGTGATTGTGGATTCCAAATATTGTAGTTTTACAATTTCTTTTCTGTGACCGTAAGTGTAGTATGTAGTTGTATTGCCGGTCTTCGTTGCTATACATCTACGGTGATTGGTGTATGCATACTTACTTACGTTGATGATATATGATATTATCTGTTGCTGTGATATGTTATATTGGATCGTCGTGTCCTGAATAGCCGGGGGTTTTATGTGAGATGAGGGTTTTTATTTTCATTCATGTAAAATTCATTTGTATGTAATATTCTTTTATTGGGGCACTTCCGGGCTGAGTTTGATGTCTCCATTGTATATTATTTACTTTTCTGCATTAGGTAGACCCAAGGAGGGGAGCACAAGTAACTGGGTTCTAGGGTCCAGTGGAAGGCCTTCTCGAGGAGTCGAGACCGGGTCTGCTAACCCTAGAATGGGCAGTGTTACTTGTCGCTCTCGTAGGGTTCTTGGGATGTAGGTTTGGCTATTCATCACGACCGTGGAATCCGTGTTTTATACCGGCTAGTATTAAAAACACGGACATCCTAGTATATCCAATATTTCATATATGTTCTTCTGCTGCAATGTTCTGTGATGAGATCATATTACTGCCTGAGACGAATGCTTATACTATATATATATGCTGATATATAAATATTACTGCTTTCGTTTCTTCTGTGATGCTTAAGAAGCATAAGCTGATGGGATTTTTATTAATGAGATTAATAAAAGGAAAAGAAACCTAAAAGATGTTGTAGAATCAAACTTTATAAAAAGGGTAGCTACAGTTTTGCTTTGCATAGCAGTATATATGATATACCCTGCACCTTATTCGATAAGGAAAGAGCCGAGATCCCCTCACCGGGAGTGACCTCTTTAGCAAAACTGGCAGATGCTACAAAACTCGGTTTGTCTTTTGATTGCTTTTTGAGTTTTTCTTTGCATAGTGATATATATGATATGTCCTGTATCTTATTCGATAAGGAAAGAGCCGAGATCCCTTCACCGGGAGTGACCTCTTTAGCAAAACTAATGAAAGCCTCAAAAACACTCTATTTCAAAATTTCATATGATTCTACGACGATATCAAGTTCATTACGCTCATGGTTTTCTGAAAAACCTGCATAGCCCTCCGTCATTTCAGATAGATATTATTTAGTATTCGTGCTATGTTTGTTGACTTAGTCAAGGTGTAGTGTACGGTAGCTAAATAGTGTTTATCTACTAAAACATGAGATGTGATTGGATTAGGGTATTCACACGGCCTTGTTGACTCAGTCAAGGGTCGTACGGGTGGGTTTAATTCAATCGGAAAATGTACGGGTTAAACTTGACTTGCGATTTATGGTTTGTTGACTTAGTTAAGGTCATAGATCGCTAGGGGAAAAATATTATCGGGAATTTCAAGTGTTGAAATTTGCAATGAGATTGCATACCTCTTATGAGATAGTTGGATCCCGATACCCACTGCGAGTAAGAGTTACTCCTGGGAGGTTTTTACACAGGAAAATTAGCCGATCAAATAGGTGTCTAGAAAAGTGTTAACGGGGTTACGCCTCTGGGAAAATGAGGTTTACTTTAATTTGGTCCGTGCGAAAGCACGGGGAACCTTCCTTAAAGTACCGACACTGATCTGGCTGAAAGATTGACGAAATTGTAGGGTGTAATTAATCCCGGCTAATCTTACCTTTTAGGGTTTGAAGGTAGATTTGATAAAAACAGTGGGAGATATCCTGATTAGATAAGATAATAACCAATCTAATCTTGCAAGAGCATACGCTAAAGTGTTTTCTTCTCTCTCTCTCCAGGTAGCGACCATGTCAGGCCATAATCAAGATAATAATATGGATGTATTGACTGAACCAGCTTATTATACTTAGCAGGGGAACGTTGGTCCCGTTCTTTCTTATAAGAGTTATATGACTGAACAGGGAATGGTAGAATATCTGGATTCTCACGCCGCCCAAACGGAGAACATCCATGTTGATGCATCTTCTTCAGGTGTGTTAGTTATTGAGAACTGTTTCTCTGTTCACCCTACGTCCTGGGTATTAGATACCGGATCAGGATCCCACATATGTAAAATGTTATAGGGGTACATAAAGGTAGAGAACTGGGAAAACGTGATCATTCCATTCAAGTAGGGAATGGGGCAAATATTGCAGCCAAAGCAGTTGGCGAATATCACCTTGTATTACCAAGTGGTGATATACTGATTCTGAATGAGTGCTATTATATACCGAACATGATGTGCAACATTATATCAGTTTCTTTATTAAGTAAAGAAGGATATAATTTTGTAGTAAAGGATAATGTTATGAACATATTCCTAGATCAAAAGTTGATTGCATCAGGCTCGTTACATAATGGCATATTCATTCTAAATCAAAATACAGTTCTCAATATACAAAACACACACAAGAGGAAAAGTTCAGAAATGAACGAATCCTTCTTGTGGCATTGTATGCTTGGCCATATCAATGAGACACGGCTAGGTAAGTTACATAAGAATGGATATTTTAATTCATTCGAATTATCATCTTATGATACTTGCCACTCATGTCTCAAAGGAAAAATGACCAAAACTCCGTTTAGTGGACACGGAGAAAGAGTAACGGAACTCTTAGGACTGGTACATAGTGATGTATGTGGTCCTATGTCTACACACGCCAGGAACGGTTCTTCCTACTTCATTACATTCACTGACGATCTCTCTAGATACGGGCATGTGTTCCTGTTGAAACACAAGTCTGAAGCTTTTGAGAAATTCAGAGAATATAAGCACGAAGTAGAGAACCAAACAGGCAAAAGTATTAAAATTCTTCGATCTGATCGAGGAGGTGAATACTTAAGTAATGAGTTCCTAGATTATCTAAAAGAGAATGGGATTCTCTCTCAGCTTACTCCTCCTTATACACCACAACACAACGGTGTATCGGAACGGAGGAATCGCACCCTATTAGATATGGTGCGCTCGATGAGGAGCGATGCTGAGTTACCTATTTCCTTTTGGGGGTATGCGCTTGAGACAGCCATATACCTATTGAATCTGGTTCCGTCTAAATATGTACCTACCACACCATATGAGATATGGAGTGGGAAGAGACCATATTTTAAACGAGTTAAGATATGGGGTTGTCCGGCCTATGTCAAAAGGCAAAATCCGGACAAACTCGAAGCACGATCAGTTCTTTACAAGTTTATGGGATATCCAAAGAATTCTTAAGGATATTTTTTCTACCACGCTGAGGAACAAAAAGTGTTTGTTGCTCAACATGCCACCTTTTTGGAAAAGGAATTTCTTGCAAAAGAAATTAGTGGCAAAGAGGTAGAGCTGGAAGAGGTTCCACCACCGCAAACTATAACTGAAGATTTGGTGGAACCAGAGGATTCAGTAGTACCCGACGAACCCCAGCCTCTCCGCCGATCTAGTAGGGTTTCTCGTCCACCTAAGAGATATTACGGTTTTCTCATTGTTGGTGGAAGCGAGGATTGCATCATGGAAGATGATGACCCAACTAGTTTCGAGCAGGCCATCATGAGTGGTGACTCTGTGAAATGGCTGGATGCAATGCGATCTGAGATGGAATCCATGTAAACCAACAAAGTATGGACTTTGGAAAATGCTCCTGAAGGGGTAAAACCCATTGGGAGCAAGTGGATCTTTAAAAAGAAATTTGGTGTAGATGGAAAAGTTGAGACTTTCAAAGCTAGACTTGTAGCAAAGGGTTTTCGTCAACGACCAGGTGTGGATTATGATGAAACTTTTTCTCCAGTGGCTATGCTTAAGTCCATCCGGATCTTAATTGACATTGCTGCATACCATGACTACGAAATCTGGTAAATGAATGTTAAGACCGCCTTTCTAAACGGTGATTTAGAAGAGTGCGTGTACATGACTTAGCCAGAGGGCTTCGTAGATAGTAGGAGCAGCGGAAAGGTGTGCAAGCTGCTTAAATCCATTTATGTGTTAAAGCAAGCATCGCGGAGTTGGAACATCTGTTTTGATGTAGTAGTCAAAGAGTTTGACTTCATCAAAAATATAGATGAACCTTGTATCTATAAGAAGGTAGCAGAGAGTAAGATTGTCTTCCTCGTATTGTACGTAGATGACATACTCTTGATAGGAAATGATATTCCTATGCTGCAATCAGTCAAGCCCTTCTTATCACAAAGATTCTCGATGAAAGATCTAGGTGATGCCTCCTGCATATTGGGAATCATGATATATAGAGATAGATCTAAACGGATACAGGGATTGTCCCAATCCAGGTACATTGACCCCATACTAAAGAGGTTTAGTATGGAAGAATCCAAGCGTGGGAACCAACCCACGATCTCTGGACGCACTCTCTCCAAAGAGATGTCTCCCAAGACTGATCTGGAGAGAGCTCGCATGCAAGGGATACCCAATGCTTCGGCAGTAGGCTCTATCATGTATGTGATCCTATGTACCAGACCCGATATAGCAAACTCACTAAGTATAGTGAGTCGGTATCAAGCAGATCCTGGAGAGAGTCACTGGATAGCTGTGAAGAACATTCTCAAGTACTTGCGAAGGACTAAAGAGATGTTCTTGGTGTATGGTAACGGAAAACTCTAGGTGGAGTCCTTTACCGATTCCAGCTTCCAAAGTGATAAGGACGACTCTAAGTCGCACTCGGGATTTGTCTTTACCCTCAATGGAGGGGCGGTATGTTGGAAGAGTTCTAAACAGGATACCGTTGCAGACTCGACGATGGAGGCTGAATACATCGCTGCCAACGATGCTGCCAAAGAGGCTGTCTGGATAAAGAAGTTCATCATTGAACTTGGTGTGCTTCCATCCATTGAGCATCCAATACCTCTGTATTGCGATAACAATGGAGCTGTGGCTTTGGCCAAGGAACCCAGGTCCCATCAGAAGTCCAGACATATTCTGAGGCGGTATCACTTAATCAGGGAGATAGTTGATCGCCGGGAGATCGAGGTCAGGAGAGTAGATACAAAGGACAACACATGCAGATCCACTCACGAAGGCCATTCCTCAGATACAGTTTAAGAGATTATTCGGGATGCTAGGTATGAGATACTACAGCAGCTAGCCTTAGTACAAGTGGAAGATTGTTAGTTATGTATATGCCCTAGAGGCCATTGTTGTACATATGATGTATATTATGATGGATGCTTGGATATATATAGAGAGGACATTCTTGCTCGTCATGATAGTATGCTATTTGGTTTCACTTTATCTTAACATGTTGACTTGTATTGGTTTACTGTCTTTCTCTCACATGTTGATAAAGCCCTTAGGATCTGTACTCAACTACTGGGATTATGATGAGATCATATTAGTGGGGCCACGGTAGTCGATGAGTACATCCTATAACTGTTCCTAGTCGAGGGTATATCGAGACAGGGCATCGATACACCAGAGTAGACTAGCGTATACGCATCTTGACCCATATGATGGGCGATGGATGATCCTATATCCATCGGTGTTTGACACCAAGGATGGTGTATGGGTGCTCAGTGGAGACTGGGTACACTGGACGGACTCGCCGAGAACTCCTAGATGGTGATATATCACACGTCAGATGGCAGTTCTCCGGTGACACTGGTACAGGGTAGTCTGTAGACCCGAGATTGCATAGAGTCTTGTGTGATTCGCACTATGCTTTGATTTCCACCTTACCACGTCCAAGAGGGCGTGGAAAACGGTGGCTTTTGGGTATAGTCCAGAATCACATGGAGGCAATGAGCGATAGGAGGTGATTCGTCTCTCCCGGTATAGGGAGTTGATGTTGTGCTGTGTTCGATTGGCTATAACTAGAAGTCCCTGGCCAGGGCTGATATAGAGATATACTGGTAAGTGTTAGCAGTAGTTTCTCGACCTTCTATGAGCCTCACATCGACACGACTTATCGGTTACTGGGGTCTGACGTATACCACCCCTAGACTTGATATGCAACATATCAGACGAACAGACCGGACTGTACGAGAGTGTTACTGATTGGATTCACAGAAGAACGTACAGGATAGCTTGTTGATCTTCTGATCGCTCAATACCTGGGTGGCTGTTACGTTTAGCTGACCACTTGCAGCTTGTGGGTGTTTGATATGATCATCACCTGCTACCGGCGTATTGACGATTCTTTAGAGTCCTATACAGAGGTTTCTTGGCTCAGGCAAAACGGAGTAGAGGCACATATGCGATATGTGCAGGACCGAGGATGATGCGATATGTGATACCGTATTATATTCTCGCGATATTTAGATATGAACCGGGTCATCGGATCAAGTGTTGATTCGATGAAGCGGTACATGATATATTAGTCGGTTATATTCGATATAGCCAGATTGTCGAGTCAAGTGTTGATTCGATGATTTAATGTATAATAATATATATGATATATTGTATTACATTATCTTATATTGTCTCGCTTTATTATTTCATTTTCTCACCAGATAATATATTGATATATATGCGATATATATTAATTGTATTATTTTCTTTTGTTAAAAATATAATATATATGTAATATATATTATAGTAACATGATATGATTAATAATGAAACATGTTTAGTGATGATAAAAAGAGATTAGGGTTTGATTAGGGTTAGCTTCTTCTTGCACCATCTAGAAGCATTCCTTTTGTTTTGGTTAAGATATTATGGTTGATATTTATCCATGACTCATTTTTAACCTAACCAAACCCAAGCTCTAGTTTATTCTCTACAAAGGTTATCCTTATCATCCTTGACCATGGTTCCATGATCAATCATATATTCACTTCTACTATTCATCAGAAAAGGATTAACTCTTTTTCATTCATCTTCTTCTCTCTTTAGCTTTGAGAAAGCTTACTAGTTATTTCTTTAGTGATGATTTCTTGCGAGAAAATGATATAAAAAGAGAGCATAAATACTACTCCATCATCCTCATCTAATCTAGCCCATTAGATTAGGGTGTTCACCTCATTAGAGTGAGAGAGCTTGAGTTATAGCAATTCCGACGTAGGTCATCGGAGAAACGGAACACCACAAGCTAGCATGGATCGTTCGAGTCGTGGAGCATCTCTTGAGTCCGGGATGTAAGTGCACGGCGGCGCCCCGGCCGTCAATCATTACAGCCAAATGCGGAAGCGGTGATAAACTTAAATTTTTCTTGAACTGGCAAACCGCCGCGCACTAATACCCGGATCGAACCACTAACTAGTCCTAGCTAACTATAAGATGAGAAAGAGATATACCGACGATCCAAGTCCTCCGGTCTTCTCATCATCGTCCGGATCTCCTGCGGAATGTCCCGTCTCCTCCTCGTCGCCGGAAGTGCACCACATCGCCTACTTCTTTTATGGGCTCCCACCTCAATGCCGAGGCAACTCGGGCACGAAGCCGGCTACTCGACGTGCCCAAGATTCGCTGTAGAATATCTAGTGAAGAAGTCTCATTTGGGGCTGTAGGAATTGCCTTTTGGTGGAGGGATTGAACTTGGAGCTTTATGGATTGATCAAGTGGGATTTTTCAACATGAAATGAGCTAAAAACCCACACCACAAATTTTGGACAGCCCCCAAATGGGAGTGGTCGGCCAAGCTAATTGAGTGGAGAGAAATGAGAGTGTGTTCTCATGGATAATGAGAGAGCCATCTAATTATCCAATGGAGAGAGAGAGAGAAAGCTATCATACAAAAGAAACATCATCACAACAAATCCAACACTCAAACCTACCATCATCAACATCCATCATGAAAACAAAAGTCAAGTCATGATGAAGACAAGAAGTCAAGGTCAAAGAATGGCTATCATGATGCAACAAAAAACAAAAGCCCCCTCCACAAATACTTATTTGCAACAATGCAAATAAGCCCTCCTCCACCAATCTTCGGCCAATGAACGGAACAATGGAAATCGGCCGAAACGGAAAGCAAACTGGCAACTCCAGAAAAATGGTCCCGTAATAAATTACAGGAAAACCCCGATACTGTGCATACACACCCGCATCTGTATTTCGACCGAAATACAAAATGCAAAGAGACAAAATCTACACTGTACTAAGCTAGGATCCGGCTTAAACCAAAGCCGGCTAGTAAGGTTCGTCCGATCCTGATCCGTGCAATACCGCACGTATCAGATCGAACCCTGCCATATAACTATACGGCCTCTAGTACAAACCGTCCAATCCTGATCCGTGCAATACCGCACGTATCTGATCGGACCCTGCCATATCTCCATACGGCCTCTACAACCTTTCGCCCGAAAGCTGAGTAACTGAAATGTGGGGGACTCTAAAGACTCATCAACACCTTGGTTGTGGATTTAACCACTAGCACGTCAGAGGTATAAGCCAATACGTAACGGGCTACCAGGTGCTGACTAAAAGGGATGTCTGTGAGCGAACTCAGCCTGACAACCCTACTGAGCCTGTCAGTGACAATATCCGTACAGTCCGGTCCGTTCGTCTATGAGTATCGCATGGAGGGCCTAGGGGGTTGGTAAAAGTCAGACCCCCAAAAGCGGTACAAGTCGTGTCGGAGTGTAGCCCAGAACACCCTGAGATACTACTGGAATACCTACCAGTAAATCTCCTTGCCTCGGCCGAGGGCTTCGTGTAATGGCTCTCCTAGACACAGCACGACCTCACCCCCAATACCGGGAGAGACGAACCCCTGAAGATACGCTCACTGCCTCCATGTGGCTCGGGACTGTACCCAACTAAAACCTGTTTGCACGACTCCTTTGAGCCGTGGTAGGGTAGTAATCAAAGTACAGTGGGAACTCACACGAGACAAATGACGATCCCCAGGTCGATGAACTAACCTGCACACATGTCACCAGGGAACTGCCATCTGACGTCTGGTATATGACCAACTAGCATGTTCCCGGCGAGTCCTGTCCGGTGTACTCATAACCCAATGAGCACCTGTATACATCTTAGGTGATCCAACTGACACCAGTGGCTTGTGAGACCGGCCACCGCCCCTCGTCGGGGTCTCGACTGTATACACTAGTCTACTATGGAGAATCGATGCCCTGTCTCGAAACTCTCACGACTAGGGACCTTTTCAAGGATATGCTTATAGACCCCCAGCTCCCACTTATATGATCGCCCTCATACTGCTGGTGGTCAAGCAAGAATCCTAGGGGCTCTATCAACGTGTAATAGCGATGTGTCAGGTCACTTAAAACAGTACACGATGATAAAGGTAAACCAGATAGCATACTATCATCTCGAGTAAGACTGTCCTACCGGGATAGGTCCTCCATCAATCATTACAATCACGTACCTGTGACCTAATAATTGACTCTGAGGGCACCATCTCCAACAATCTCCCACTTGCACTCAAGGCTAATTTTTGCGATGTCGCATACTCACAGCCCGTGTGATACCGAACACCCAACTCCTCTACTAGTCAGTCTCACAAAGCTCGTTTGCGAAACTATTGCGTTCGAAGAACAGCCTTAGTGAGTGGATCCGCTTTGTTGTCTCTTTCCATGTCTCTCTATATCTCAAGTTCGCGGAGAAAGCTATCTCCCGAAATGAGCAATACCTGTCTTAGAATGTGTCTGGATGTCTGATGGGACATAGCTCATAAATGAACTCCAAATCCAAACTTCTTAGACTGTATCATCAACTGAACTTAATCAGTATCCTGCGCCATGCCACCCTCAGTATTGCCTTGGACCACCTGTCCAAAATACTGCCCTTCGTCAGAAGGAGAACTATAACTCTGACAACCTCCTTGTCATCCATGTCACCTTGGAAGCCTGGAATGATAACTGTCTCCCGAATGAGGCTGTCGTTATCATATCCCTAGAACATCCACTTATATTCTAAAACTGCTTCTGACTGTTTCTCCAGGATTGGATTAATGTCAACTTATTGCATCTAGTGCAAGAACAATGTCTGGTGTGGTACTTGACATCTCATGATTGACTCAATTGCCTGAGCAAGTGATCTGCCAATCATGCACATCCCTCTCCACTTTAGTCTGTAAGACACCTTTAGAGAGGGTGACTCCATCACCTGCAGGTACACTACCATGCCAGGAGTCGTCCATCCTAAATACTCTTAGAATGCTGTCTAAGTACCCTGATTGGGAAACCACCCAAATCTAGATCTAAAATCATAGATCTAGTAACCAGTATGTCTGATATAAAATCCATTTCCTTTGTGGAGAAAACACTGTGTGACGACCAAAGTATAACCGATTGTAGTATAGGAGTTTCTTTTCCTACTATGTGTATGTCATCCAAATACCAGGATATCACACCCTACTACCTTCTCAACAGATCCATCCCCTATTCTGATGAAGTCAAAACTATGACTGTCAGGTCAGAAATAGATGATCTATCTCCGCTATATCTGCTTTAGTCTATAAATAGACATAAGCTACCTGTCCACCAATGCTTCCGCTGCTCCCACTGACTACGACAACCCTCTGGCAGAGTCATATAGACGTCCACTTCTGAAGCGAGTTCAGAACGATGCTATGCTCATCCTCCCGCCGGGTCTCACAGTCCGGAACAACAGCAATGGCAAGTGTGGGTAAACAAGAACTTCCCTGTCACCGTCCTTGAGGCTACCGTAGTACCTCTCGGGTGCCTGAAGTTACCCACCTTATCTGCGGAGTGGCCAATGGAATGTCAATCCAGATTGAATCTTTAGGTTCCTTATTAAATCTTCAGTAATCGTTTGTGGTTCTGGAATCACTTCCAGTTCTACCATACTCCCACTACTGTTTTCTGAAAAAATCCATTTTTAATAAAACTGTGGCTAGTCTAGAACAATATTGCTATTGTTCATCCAGATGGTAGAAAGTCAACCCTCGTCATAGCCTGGGTCAACCCACAAACTGCCATTACAGAAACGTGCCTTGAGTTATCCAGAGTTTGGTTTTAATCATAAGCTGGACAACTCCCCGTACCTTAACAATGTTAAGATACGAACTGTTCTATATCCCATATAGGACCAGAGGCACTGATTTAATTGAACCAGATTCAAATCATGCAACTGTCTCCAGTGCATGTCAAATAAATGGAAGGAGGCCGATCAGCGTTACTCAACTTAGGAATGCTTCCAATTATGAGTAACCTGAAAAAGAAGCAAGTTCTCTTAATCACTACTATCAACTGAATACCATATACAAGTATCTACATCTTCGATCACTTTGAAGAATCCCGATACTTGCTACACCTGGTTCTCTACTCTATTCAAATACCTATAACTTCTCAAAATCAGACCCTGTGTTTCCGCGAAACACCTGTCTAAAAACTAGAGAAGTCATAAGTAAACCGAATATAGTACGAGGACCAACCCCTCTGTCCTGATGGACCCTGGACAACATACAATACTCTGTATAAGTCCCTTGAGTCTGATAACTCATTCACTGTGTGTCGTTGGTTGGAAACTGTACTTATGGTTAAGAAGAATTACACCGATGTTTAATGCTCCTTACCTAACCATCCGCTGATATAGGTAAATGTCGTAGACATAATTTCAGAAAGGTGTATCTCACTCTATGAAAATAGACGTACAGATATATCAATTTGAAATTGGTGCATAACTGCGGATATTCAAAACCAAATATTTGCCTTCCGGCAAACAACCCAGGTGATTTCCTTAAATATCACCGATTACAACGAATCCCGATATAATGAGGATAATCACCCAATTCCCAATAACTTACTCCCACTCATCATCTGTAAAACCATACAGATGTGAGAATCGTACCTGGTAAATACATACCCTGGAGTAAGTATCTAATCGGGAAATCAGTTTTCCTTTAACAGTACACAGTGAGACTGAAACATTGAAATGTTTCGATGGGGTATCCTGGTATTCCTAGTAATGCCTCTTCCAGATTCACGACTGTAACCGTATAATTCTTTGCCACCTCTCCAAATCCCTTCATATGTCTTTAGTCTTTACCTTCTGCACACCCCTTTAGGCTAAATGGTTTTCTTCCTTCCCTACCGTTCGGCACCAGCCTATGGTTTGGAAGAAGACTATCCAATAAGCATAATGGGTGTACTGTCCCAATCCTAGGAACACTCGCAATGAGAGAGGGTGAAGATAAAAGACAACCAAATAAACCTTATTCCTATTTCTCCTGAACCAGAATCCATCCCCGAACTGGAACAAGTTCCATTCGAGTTCGTATATAACCATACGATGGAGTATCCAAATAAACTGTGGATCTTCGTACTGATACGGAGTGTCCTGGAGAAATACAAAGGTGATGTGGGAGTGGTAACGAAATATTTGGTTTGGTCGTGAATATCTGTTGCAATTTACTTTGCCCTCTTACTAATCCCTTTATTTTGTCTTAACTTAATACCTTCTGTACACCATCGTTAGGCTAATTGGTTTTCTTCATTCCCTACCGGTCGGCACCAGCCTAAGGTTTGGAAGAAGACTATCCAATTTGCGTAATAGGTGTACTATCTCCTAAACCAAGGAGCACTCACAACCTGAGAGAAGGTAAAAGGAAAAGACAACTGAATAGTCCTATCCGTTTTCTCCAGAACCTGAAACCATCCTCGAATAAATTCTTTCGAGTTCGTATCTAACGATACGATGGTTTTGTCCAATGGAAGTGGACGTTCATAGTAACACGGGGTGTCCTGGAGAAAAGGGTAAAAGTAGGAGTGGCAATGAGGTTCGCAACTCTGACAATCCAAAAGCCGGTGTCAAGAAGGTTCGGTCAACTTGGTCACTAAGTCATAGTCTTAGGGTCGGATCAATGGTCGCTGCCAAAGAGAGAGAGAGAAAAGAAACACTCAGCGTGCACTCTAACCTAGATCAGAATGGTTACCAATTTATCTAATCTGGAAACCTCCCACTGTACCTCAAATTCTCCTCCAAACCTGAAAGAAGAATTAGTCGGGATCAGCCGAGGAGTATACCAACTCATCAGTGGGAATCGGGATCCAACTCTCATCGCATGACAACGTGACGGAATCCGCTCACGTCATCACACTCCAGAAGGTATGCGTATATCTGGCAAGTTTCAGTTCTTTTGAAACTCCCGATGTGATTTCTGCCCCATGCTCTTATGACCTTGACGAAGGCCAACAAATCATAAGTCACATGTCAAGTTCTACCCGTCATTCTCCAGGTTGATTTGAACCCACCCGCACAAGCCCTTGACGAAGGCCAACAAGGCTATACGACTGTCCCAAACCAACGCATCTATCTATGCTGCAGAAAGGCAACAAGCAGCTACCATACACTATGCCTTGACGAAGGCCAACAAACATAGCATGAATACTACGTGCTACCCGTCTGAAACGACGGAAGGCTACGAATGGTTTCTGGCGAAAACCTTTAACGTAAAGAACTTGATATCGTTGAAGGAACTGATAGCTTTTTTTGAAAATATAGTGACGAAAACCGTTGCTAAAGAGGTCACTCCCGGTGAGGGGATCTCGGCTCTTTCCCCGTAGAATGGGGTGCAGGATATTCCAAATTAATACCACGGTGCAAAGCAAAAGTAATCGGCTATAGTGAAGTCATTGCCCTGACGCAAACTTTTGTCCAAGGGGTCACTCCCGGTGAAGGGATCTCGGCCCTTGCCTCATCGACTGAGGAGCAGGATATTCCAACTGAATACCACGATGCAAAACAAAAGTGAACGTCCTTGCAATAACAGCTTTTTGAAAAGTGTTCCAACAACATCAGATTAGGTTTGTTTTTAACTTGCATTGATCCGAATCAACGCAGTCCCATCAATTGATCACACCACAAAGAACGAAAATATACTGATGTACGTATATGCCATCCGCATTCGCCACTGGGTCCCGTCATTACCCGTTAGGTTAGCTAACTAACGACAGAGCGGGGACTGGACTAGCGCGGATGCAAAACATATACAACATCTACTAATATATATACCAATATATTATATTTCGCTCAAGGCGTGAATAAAAGCAACATCACAGAAATGTACAGCATCACAGAAACAATACAGATATCTGGGATCCCCGGGTTTCACAGAGCCACTGCTGAAACCCGACGTTCCCCTGGTCGTGTGGATAGCCTGTGCAATGTAATCCTAGACCCCTACGGGCGCGGCAAGTCACCCGCCAAAACCTGAAGCGAGGCAGCCCCCTTCAGCACCGTGAATGGACCACCCAGCACTTCACGGAATCCGGTAACTTAGGCACCCCTCCTGGGTCAACCTGTACCCCCTACGAGTGCGGCGAATAGCCCGCCAATCCTAGAGTGAAGCCCCCTCCGTCCCAATGCCATGAGATGCGGGCTTGTTGCCCTCTAGAACCCGGCTATCCGTGCACCCCTTCGCGGGGTAAGCCTAGTACAGAAAGTAAAATATACATACAACGGGTACATCGACCGCAACCTGGCCGTGCCCCAAAATAATAATACAAACAGGCAGTGACGGCAGTCCACATGTCGGACGCTCGCCCCGCAATAACAAATGTACATAATACAATCACAACTGTACTAGCATTGCATCCAGGCTATCCCCCACGACCGATCCGCAACATCACAGCAAAAACAGAACATCAATGTGAAAGTCACGTTCGCAAATCCGTCTAACCGGGCTATAGCAGTTAGAATGGATTTACCGATCAAGTGACATTCACGGTCGCAGATATAATTTAAATACTGTGAAATAATGTGTTTAAAATATCCGACCGATCAAATTTTTAACAAGTGGGCCCCAAGTGTTACTGCAGCACATCAAGAATTTCTGGGCCCAATATTAATATTCCAAAAACCCTGTTTCCAGCCCAGAAGCCCACTGGAAAATTTCGACCAACTGAAGATTCCAAACTGCGGCGGAACCGCAGCCCTGAGTGGGATTTGGCCGCGGTTCCGCGCTCCACTTAAAAGATCACTTTGTCGAATTTTTCCAGAGAGCTTAGAACTACCTGTACAGTACTTTTATACAACCTGAAAAAATTTTCGAGACTGAAAAATTTCAACAGAAACTGATGCTGAAGGAAATGCGGGTTTTGGGATTTTTGATCGATCCGAAATGCAAAACACATTAAACCAAGCTAGACTAAGTTAATGGCGAGGCTCTGATACCACTGTAAGTGCACGGCGGCGCCCCGGCCGTCAATCATTACAGCCAAATGCGGAAGCGGTGATAAACTTAAATTTTTCTTGAACTGGCAAACCGCCGCGCACTAATACCCGGATCGAACCACTAACTAGTCCTAGCTAACTATAAGATGAGAAAGAGATATACCGACGATCCAAGTCCTCCGGTCTTCTCATCATCGTCCGGATCTCCTGCGGAATGTCCCGTCTCCTCCTCGTCGCCGGAAGTGCACCACATCGCCTACTTCTTTTACGGGCTCCCACCTCAATGCCGAGGCAACTCGGGCACGAAGCCGGCTACTCGACGTGCCCAAGATTCGCTGTAGAATATCTAGTGAAGAAGTCTCATTTGGGGCTGTAGGAATTGCCTTTTGGTGGAGGGATTGAACTTGGAGCTTTATGGATTGATCAAGTGGGATTTTTGCAACATGAAATGAGCTAAAAACCCACACCACAAATTTTGGACAGCCCCCAAATGGGAGTGGTCGGCCAAGCTAATTGAGAGGAGAGAAATGAGAGTGTGTTCTCATGGATAATGAGAGAGCCATCTAATTATCCAATGGAGAGAGAGAGAGAAAGCTATCATACAAAAGAAACATCATCACAACAAATCCAACACTCAAACCTACCATCATCAACATCCATCATGAAAACAAAAGTCAAGTCATGATGAAGACAAGAAGTCAAGGTCAAAGAATGGCTATCATGATGCAACAAAAAACAAAAGCCCCCTCCACAAATACTTATTTGCAACAATGCAAATAAGCCCTCCTCCACCAATCTTCGGCCAATGAACGGAACAATGGAAATCGGCCGAAACGGAAAGCAAACTGGCAACTCCAGAAAAATGGTCCCGTAATAAATTACAGGAAAACCCCGATACTGTGCATACACACCCGCATCTGTATTTCGACCGAAATACAAAATGCAAAGAGACAAAATCTACACTGTACTAAGCTAGGATCCGGCTTAAACCAAAGCCGGCTAGTAAGGTTCGTCCGATCCTGATCCGTGCAATACCGCACGTATCAGATCGAACCCTGCCATATAACTATACGGCCTCTAGTACAAACCGTCCGATCCTGATCCGTGCAATACCGCACGTATCTGATCGGACCCTGCCATATCTCCATACGGCCTCTACAACCTTTCGCCCGAAAGCTGAGTAACTGAAATGTGGGGGACTCTAAAGACTCATCAACACCTTGGTTGTGGATTTAACCACTAGCACGTCAGAGGTATAAGCCAATACGTAAAGGGCTACCAGGTGCTGACTAAAAGGGATGTCTGTGAGCGAACTCAGCCTGACAACCCTACTGAGCCTGTCAGTGACAATATCCATACAGTCCGGTCCGTTCGTCTATGAGCATCGCATGGCGGGCCTAGGGGGTTGGTAAAAGTCAGACCCCCAAAAGCGGTACAAGTCGTGTCGGAGTGTAGCCCAGAACACCCTGAGATACTACTGGAATACCTACCAGTAAATCTCCTTGCCTCGGCCGAGGGCTTCGTGTAATGGCTCTCCTAGACACAGCACGACCTCACCCCCAATACCGGGAGAGACGAACCCCTGAAGATACGCTCACTGCCTCCATGTGGCTCGGGACTGTACCCAACTAAAACCTGTTTGCACGACTCCTTTGAGCCGTGGTAGGGTAGTAATCAAAGTACAGTGGGAACTCACACGAGACAAATGACGATCCCCAGGTCGATGAACTAACCTGCACACATGTCACCAGGGAACTGCCATCTGACGTCTGGTATATGACCATCTAGCATGTTCCCGGCGAGTCCTGTCCGGTGTACTCATAACCCATTGAGCACCTGTATACATCTTAGGTGATCCAACTGACACCAGTGGCTTGTGAGACCGGCCACCGCCCCTCGTCGGGGTCTCGACTGTATACACTAGTCTACTATGGAGAATCGATGCCCTGTCTCGAAACTCTCACGACTAGGGACCTTTTTAAGGATATGCTTATAGACCCCCAGCTCCCACTTATATGATCGCCCTCATACTACTGGTGGTCAAGCAAGAATCCTAGGGGCTCTATCAACGTGTAATAGCGACGTGTCAGGTCACTTAAAACAGTACACGATGATAAAGGTAAACCAGATAGCATACTATCATCTCGAGTAAGACTGTCCTACCGGGATAGGTCCTCCATCAATCATTGCAATCACGTACCTGTGACCTAATAATTGACTCTGAGGGCACCATCTCCAACACGGGAGATCGTGGATCGCGGCGAAGAGACTTCTACTCGGAGCTTATGAAGCGAAGGAGCGGACTACAAAGGTTGTAATCCCTCACACTTAGTAGTAAAGATGTTTACTTGCATGTAAAACCCTAATAATCTAGCAAAGATCCCGGCTTTGGGTTGTTCGGCACGTCTAAAATTTTATTCGAGCATGTTTGATGCCTTATGAACCCTCACAAGAGTGCCTAGGAACCCTACATGTTGTATCTGGTTACTTTTATTGTACACACCTTTGTATCTAGTATTATCCATATACCATATATGAACTAGACTTAGAGACAGTGTGAGGACGATGATGTATATTTTTTGTATTCTGGTGTCGAGCTCGTGGGAGCCGACTTTATATTTGCAGCATTATTATTCTGTGATGTTTTACTTATTGCTCATTCTTCGCTACGGCGTCGTATATTAATCTTGTGGTGATGGTTTCCGCCGTTGGGCGTGATTGCTCCCTTTTGGGGATGCTTTATTTCATTATATATCGTTTTCACTTATATCCTGTTTTATACCCGTTTTCGGGGTTGTTTTTACAAAGGAAATGCTGCCAAAATTATTATGATGATAACTTAACTTTAAAAGAACTTTATTAACCTACTTAAGGTTTCTAAATGTTATAATCAAATGTTTTCAACACTTACTACTTTTAAATGGTTTTGATTTCTGGGTTCGGCTTACTTAGTCGCGTAACGCCTGTGGACGTTGCGTGGTTAAGTGCCGGTCACGAGTCGAGATATTCGGCTTGTGACAATGCGATTCGGGACTGTACCTAAAATCCTTATGTTTGCACGACTCGGGTCTACAGACTAACCTGTACAAGTGTCGCCAGAGAACTGCTATCTGACAATTGGTATATATACCATCTAGGAGTTTTCGCTGTAGGGTTCCTAGGCACTCTCAAGAGGTCTCACAAGGCATCAACCATGCCAATTTTAAATTTTATGAGTGCCGAGAAACCCTATTACGGATCGTCGACTAGAATTTTAGGGGAACTAATAAACTAGTTAACAACTTAACTAAAACAAGAAAGCTACAACCTTTGTAGATCCGGTTATCCACTTCCTTAGCTCCATGTAGTCGTTCCCTCGCTGTCCATCTCGAATCCCGAACTCTCTCATCGGCTTCATCGGAGAAATGAGCGGACTAGTCGTCGGCTTCGATGCCGAAGATGATCTACGTCGAGGCTACACTGGATCAAGCTCCGACTTCACCTAGTTGTGAAACTTGTGAAGAAAACACCCAAAACCACTTGGCAAGAGGTAGAGGATGAAGAAATAGGAGGTGGGTTCATTTTAGAATTGGATTTCTCACTTTAGAACTCAAGATGCCATTGATGGAGTCTAGTTCTCTTTCTTGAAGAAGAAGGAGAAGATGAAGATAGAATATGATAAAAGTATTTTCATCATAGAAAAGAAATCAATACTTATCATATCCTAACTAAGGTCAAGTGTAGAGAATAGACCATGGTAAGTGGGAATGGTTAGGGTTAAGCATGAAGACAAAATGGTCTCTTTAGTCAAAGCTTCATTAAGCTTCAACAAGCTTCATGATAAAAAGAAACCATTTTGTTTTCTTTTATCTATTTAAATAAATAAAGAATGGATAAATAAATGTTTGAATAAATCAAAACCCTAACCATTATCATAACCATGGTACAATTCTTTACACAAAGCCAATATTCATACATCATCAAACATGATACAATCAAGTGCACAAAAGTATATCTGAACTTCAAGTGAGAAAATCCATTTAAAGTGAAACAATACTAGTTAATGCAAAGTAATATATCAAATATATAATTATACACTAGATCATTAAATCAACATTTGATTCAATGATCCGGTCATGTCGCACATAACCGACTAGTATCCAATGTATCGATTTATCGAATCAATGATTCGATAATTAGGTCATATCGCATACAACCAATCGAAACATTCATCGCGAGAATGAAATGAGGTATCACATACACGTATTATTCTCGGTCCCGCACATATCTCATATGCGCTCCTATTTCGTTTCGCTTGAGCCAGGAAACCTCTATGCAGGACTCTAAAGACTCGTCAATACGCCGGTAGCAGATGATGATCATATCAAGCACCCACAAGCCGCAAGCGGTCTGCTAAACGTAACGGCCACCCGGGTATTAAGCGATCAGAAGATCGACGATCTAGCCCGCTCACACTCCTGTGAATCCAACCAGTAACACTTACCGTACAGTCCGGTCTGTTCTTCTGATATGTCACATATCAAGTCTAGGGGTGGTAAACGTCAGACCCCAATAACCGATAAGTCGTGCCGATATGAGGCTCATAACGGGTCGAGAAACTACTGGAAACACTTACTAGCAAATCTCTGATCAGCCCTGGCCAGGGGCTTCCCTGTTACGGCCAATCGAGCACAGCGCAACATCAACCCCCAATACCGGGAGAGACAAAACCCCTCCTATCGCTCATTGCCTCCATGTGACTCGGGACTGTACCCAAAGACCACCGTTTTGCACGCCCTCATAGACGTGGTAAGGTGGAGATCAAAGTACAGTGGGAATCACACAAGACTCTATGACGATCTCGGGTCTACAGACTAACCTGTACAAGTGTCACCTGAGAACTGCCATCTGACGTGAGGTATAATACCATCTGGGAGTTCTCGGCGAGTCCGTCCAGTGTACCCAGTCTCCACTGAGCACCCGTACACCATCTCTGATGTCAAACACCAATGGATATGGGATCATCCATCGCCCATCTCATGGGTCGAGAAGCGTATACACTAGTCTACACTGACATATCGATGCCCTGTCTCGATACACCCACGACTAGGGACCTTGAAGGATGTACTTATGGATTACCATGTCCCCACTAGTATGATCTGCATCATAGTCCAGGTAGTCAAGTACACATCCTAAGAGCTTTATCAACATATAACTATAAGACAGTTTAAAGAGACTAGTAAACATGTTAAGATAAAGAGCAACCAGATAGCATACTATCATATCGAGCAAGAAAGTCATCTCTATATATGTCCAAGCATCCAATATAATATACATCATCTGTACAATACTGGCCTCTAGGGCATACATACAACTAACAATCTCCCACTTGCACTAGGGCCAGCTGCTGTAGTATCGCATACCGAGCATCCCGAAGAGTCTCTCAAACTGTATCTGGGGAATGGCCTTCGTGAGTGGATCCGCCGTGTTGTTCTTCGTGTTAACCCACCTGACCTCGATCTCCCGGCGATCAACCATCTCCCGGATCAGGTGATACCGCCTCAGAATATGCCTGGATCGCTGTTGGGACCTGGGTTCCTTGGCCAAAGCCACCGCTCCATTGTTATCGCAATACAAAGGTATTGGATGCTCATTGGATGGAACCACTCCAAGTTCAGTAATGAACTTCTTGATCCAGACAGCCTCTTTAACAGCATCGTTGGCAGCGATGTATTCAGCCTCCATCGTCGAGTCTGCCACGGTTTCCTGCTTGGAACTCTTCCAGCTAACCGCCCCTCCGTAAAGGGTAAAGACAAATCCCGACTGCGACTTAGAGTCGTCCTTATCACTCTGGAAGCTCGAATCGGTAAAGGACTCCACTTGGAGTTCTCCATTACCATACACCAAGAGCATCTCTTTAGTACTTCGTAAGTACTTGAGAATGCTCTTCACAGCCGTCTAGTGACTCTCTCCAGGATCAGCTTGATACCTGCTCACTATACTTAGTGGGTATGCTACATCGGGTCTAGTACATAGCATCGCATACATGATAGAGCCTACAGCCGAAGCATAGGGTATCCCTTGCATGCGAGCTCTCTCCAAATCAGTCTTGGGAGACATCTCCTTGGAGAGAGTGACTCCAGAAATCGTGGGCAAGTTCCCACGCTTGGATTCTTCCATACTAAACCTCTTTAGTATGGTGTCAATGTACCTGGATTGGGACAATCCCAATATCCGTTTGGATCTATCTCTATAGATCCTAATTCCTAATATGCAGGAGGCATCACCAAGATCTTTCATCGAGAATCTTTGTGATAAGAAGAGCTTGACCGATTGCAGCATAGGAATATCATTTCCTATCAAGAGTATGTCGTCCACGTATAATACAAGGAAGACAACCTTACTCTCTGCTACCTTCTTGTAGATACAAGGTTCATCTGGGTTTTTGACGAAATCAAACACTTTGATAACAACGTCAAAGCAGATGTTCCAACTCCGCGATGCTTGCTTTAATCCATAAATGGATTTAAGCAGCTTGCATACCTTCCCGCTGCTCGCACTGTCTACGAAGCCCTCTGGCTGAGTCATGTACACGCACTCTTCTAAATCACCATTTAGAAAGGCGGTCTTAACATCCATTTTCCAGATTTCGTAGTCATGATACGCAGCGATGGCAAGCATGATCCGGATGGATTTAAGCATAGCCACTGGAGAAAAGGTTTCGTCATAGTCCACACCTGGTCTTTGACGAAAACCCTTTGCAATAAGTCTAGCTTTGAAAGTCTCCACTTTCCCATCTACACCAAGTTTTTTCTTGAAGATCCACTTGCTCCCAATGGGTTTTACCCCTTCAGGAGCAACTTCCAAAGTCCATACTTTATTGGTGTACATGGATTCCATCTCGGACCGCATAGCATCCAGCCATTTCGCTGAGTCCCTACTCGTGATGGCCTGCTCGAAGCTAGTTGGGTCATCATCCTCCATGATGCAATCCTCGCTCCCACCATCCATGAGAAAATCGTAGTATCTTTCAGGTTGGCGAGGAACCCTACTATATCGGCGGAGAGGCTGGGGTTCGTCGGGAGCTACTGAATCCTCTGGTTCAACCAAATCTTCTGTCGTAGTCTGTATTGCTGGAACCTCTTCCAGTTCTACCTCCTTGCCACTAATCTCTTTTTCAAGAAATTCCTTTTCTAAAAAGGTGGCATGTCGAGAAACAAACACCTTTTGTTCCTCGGTGTGGTAGAAGATATACCCGCGCGAATGTTTGGGATATCCAATAAACTTACACAGAATGGACCTTGCCGCGAGTTTGTCCGGATTTTGCGTTTTTACATATGCCGGACAACCCCATATCTTAACATAATTAAGACACGGTCTCTTTCCTTTCCATATCTCATATGGAGTGGTTGGCACGGATTTGGTGGGAAACATATTCAATAGGTCTGCAGCTGTTTCCAGTGCATATCCCCAGAAGGAAATAGGTAACTCAGCTGTGCTCATCATAGAGCGCACCATATCTAATAGGGTGCGGTTCCTCCGTTCTGATACACCGTTGTGCTGTGGTGTATATGGAGGAGTCAGCTGAGAGAGAATCCCATTCTATTTTAGGAAGTCCAGGAATTCATTGCTCAAGTATTGACCTCCTCAATCAGATCGAAGGATTTTAATACTTTTTCCTGTTTGGTTTTCGACTTCTTGTTTATATTCTCTAAATTTCTCAAAAGCTTCTGATTTGTGTTTCATCAGGAACACATATCCGAATCTAGAGAGATCGTCAGTGAATGTAATGAAGTACGAAGAACCATCCCTGGCATGTGTAGACATGGGACCGCATACATCACTATGTATCAATCCCAAGAGTTCGGTAACTCTTTCTCCGTGTCCCGTAAATGGAGTTTTGGTCATCTTGCCTTTGAGACATGACTGGCAAGTGTCATAAGATGAAAATTCAAACGGATTTAAATATCCATCTTTATGCAACTTAGCTAGTCGTGTCGCATTGATGTGACCCAGTCTACAGTGCCACAAGAAGGATTCGTTCAGTTCAGAACTCTTCCTCTTGTGTGTGTTTGTTATGCTCAGAACTGTTGATTGATTTTGAACATAAATGCCATTGCACAACGTGCCTGATCCAACCAACTTTTGGTTACGGAAAATGTTCATAACATTGTACTGTAATACAAAATTATATCCCTCTTTTCTCAACAAAGAAACCGATATAATGTTGCATATCAGGTTCGGCATGTAATAGCATTCGTTCAGAACCAATGTATTACCAGTTGGTAATGCAAGGTGATATTCCCCGACAGTCTTAGCTGCAACTATTGCACCATTTCCAACTCTTATGTCTTTATCACCTTCTCCAAGTTCTCTACCTTTCCTAAGCCCATGTAACTGATTACATATATGGGATCCTGACCCGGTATCTAATACCCAGGACGTAGGGCAGATGGAGAAACAGTTCTCAGTAACGAACACACCTGAAGAAAATGCATCAACATGTACTTTCTTCATTCGGGTGGCATGGGAATCCTGGTATTCCCCTATGTCATGTTCATTCCTATAACTCTTACAAGAAAGAACGGAACCAACGTTCCCCAGCACAGTATAACATGCGGGTTCAGTCAATACATCCATATTATTATCTTTATTAGGGCATGACATGGTCGCTACCTGGAGAGAGAGAGAAGAAAACACTTTAGCGTATGCTCTGGCAAGATCAGATTGGTTATTATCTTATCTAATCAGGATTGCCCCCACTGTTTTTATCAAATCTTCCTTCAAACCCTAAAAGGAAAGACTAGCCGGGATTAATTACACACTACAAGTTCGCCAATCTTTCAGCCAGGCCAGTGTCGGTACTTTGAGGGAGGTCCCCCGTGCTTTCGCACGAACCTAATTAATGTAAACCTCGTTTTCCCAGAGGCGTAACCCCGTTGACACCTTTCTAGACACCTACTTGATCGGCTAATTGTAATGTGTAAAACTCTCCCAGGAGTAACTCTTACTCACAGTGGGTATCGGGATCCAACTATCTCATAGAAGGTATGCAATCTCATTGCAAATTTCAACACTTGAAATTCCCGATAATATTTTTCCCCTAGCGTCCTATGACCTTGACGCAGGCCAACAAACCATAGTGCGCTAGTCAAGTTCAACCCGTCATTTCCTGATTGAATTAAACCCACCCGTACAACCCTTGACGCAGGCCAACAAAGTCGCACGACTACCCTAATCCAATCTGCATCATATGCATAAGCAGATAAATACTAGTTAGCTACCGCACACTACGCCTTGACGCAGGCCAACAAACGTAGCACGAATACTAACTACTACTTATCTGAAATGACGGAGGGCTACGATAGGTTTTTCTGAAAACCTATTGCGTAATGAACTTGATATCGTTGTAGAATCAAATGAAGTTTTGAAATGGAGTGATTTTGAGGCTTTTCTAGTTTTGCCAAAGGGGTCACTCCCCGTGAAGGGATCGTCGGCCCTTTCCTCGTCGAATGAGGTGCGGGATATATCATATATATCACTGTGCAAAGCAGAAACTATAGAAGCAATCAAAAACAAACCGAGTGTGTAGCATCTGCCAGTTATTGCTAAAGGAGTCACTCCCGGTGAAGGGATCTCGGTCCTTTCCTCATCGAATAAGGTGCAGGATATATCACATATACCGCTGTGCAAAGCAAGAACTGTAGCTACCTGTTTTGTTTAAAATTTGATTCTACAACATCTTAGGTCTCTTTTCTTTCATTAATCACATTAATGAAGTCCCATCATTTAAGTCACCTAAACATCACAGATAAATACGACGTACACTTATGCCATCCGCATTCGCCTGAATGTCCCCTCGTGCACCGTTAGGTTAGGTAACTAACGGCAGAGCAGGGCAGGGTTAGTGCGGGTGCAAAACATAAGTAACGTCTATATAATATATCATATATACTATATACTGTATCTATCACAGAACATCACATGATCACATCACAGATATCGCAGCAGAAGAAACATATGAAACATTGGATATACTAGGACGTCCGTGTTTTCAATACGAGCCAGTATAAAACACGGATTCCACGGCCGTGATGAATAGCCAACCCCACACCCCTAGACCCCTACGAGAGCGGCAAGCAACCCTACCAATTCTAGGGTTAGGAGACCCGGACTCGACTCCTCAAGATGGTCTCCCATTGGACCCTAGAACCCGGTTACTTGTGCTCCCCTCCTTGGGTCTATCCTAATGCGGAAAAGGAAATAATATACAAAAGGTGACAACTTCCGCAACCTGGAAGTGCCCCAAATAAAAGAATATTATATACAAGTTTTTACATGAATGAAAATGAAAAACACTCATCTCACATAAAAACCCCCGGCTATTCAAACACGACAATCTAATATAACATATCCAGCAACACATAACATCACATGTCATCAACGTAAGTAAATATGCGCATCCCAATTGTCGTTGACATATAGCAACGAAACCGGTGATATCACATATTACACTTACGGTCACAGAAAAGAAAGTGTAAAACTACAACAGTTGGAATCCGCAAACTCTTTAGACATCGCATGCCTAGACCAATGAATTCCTTAGACATCACATGCCTAACAATTAAAAACCCCGCATTTTAGTCCCATTATCGAAAACTCTTTTCAATATCAAGTGAGACTAAACCGCTAGATTTATAACATTCATTCAGTTATCTCATAACTGTTTGTGAATTCCAATTATTGTATCCCATTCCGGATAAATAGAATATATTAAACTTTCCGATCGAACATTCGAACACCCAAGTTTTCCCGAAACCGTTCAACACATGAAATAGGTTCAAAGACATTCATTTCATGCCTCAGTACCAACGGTCCAGCCGTAGAAGGGTCAAGCCAACGCCTCACATGTGGCACGCCGTACTGCCCCAAACCCGAAGGTTTAAAGGGCAGTTCAAGACGGTCACATAATCGAGTTAAGGTTTGTTGTCTTCTAGAGAGACCATCGCGTTACTTGCACTACTCAGAACGTACTTAAACCACAGAAAAATCCAACACTTGGAAATTTTCGGCAGGGGAAAAGTTGGGTATTTATATCCGGTCGAACTTTTTAACATATTCGAAAATTATCCGGAAAAACCACATAGACAAAACTTGATAATCCGATCGAAACGACGATTTTCAATGCAACCCCAGAACACTCAACTCTTGAGTCAAATTAAAAATTCCCAGAAAACTCAGCATAATAAAATAGGAATTACTGTGCAAATTTGGAAGCCTGACGTTAGAAGATGGCCGCGGAACCGCCGCAGAAGCTAGGCTTCTGCCGCGGTTCCGCCGCACTTTAGACTCTTCGTTTGGAAAATTTTGCACCGTAATTCTTAGATTTCCCTATTAAATTTTTTAAGCATTTTTTATCTGTAAAAAACCCAGTTTTTAGAAAAAGTCCAGAGAGCATTTTGGTTTTTAGGGTTTCGGTTCGATCGGGTTTCAAACGTTGTCTACACTTCGTCTAAGGCTCTAGCTAGGCTCTGATACCACTGTAGGGTTCCTAGGCACTCTCAAGAGGTCTCACAAGGCATCAACCATCTCAATTTTAAATTTTATGAGTGCCGAGAAACCCTAATACGGATCGTCGACTAGAATTTTAGGCGAAACAATAAACTAGTTAACAACTTAACTAAAAGAAGAAAGCTACAACCTTTGTAGATCCGGTTATCCACTTCCTTAGCTCCATGTAGTCGTTCCCTCGCTGTCCATCTCGAATCCCGAACTCTCTCATCGGCTTCATCGGAGAAATGAGCGGACTAGTCGTCGGCTTCGATGCCGAAGATGATCTACGTCGAGGCTACACTGGATCAAGCTCCGACTTCACCTAGTTGTGAAACTTGTGAAGAAAACACCCAAAACCACTTGGCAAGAGGTAGAGGATGAAGAAATAGGAGGTGGGTTCACTTTAGAATTGGATTTCTCACTTTAGAACTCAAGATGCCATTGATGGAGTCTAGTTCTCTTTCTTGAAGAAGAAGGAGAAGATGAAGATAGAATATGATAAAAGTATTTTCATCATAGAAAAGAAATCAATACTTATCATATCCTAACTAAGGTCAAGTGTAGAGAATAGACCATGGTAAGTGGGAATGGTTAGGGTTAAGCATGAAGACAAAATGGTCTCTTTAGTCAAAGCTTCATGAAGCTTCAACAAGCTTCATGATAAAAAGAAACCATTTTGTTTTCTTTTATCTATTTAAATAAATAAAGAATGGATAAATAAATGTTTGAATAAATCAAAACCCTAACCATTATCATAACCATGGTACAATTCTTTACACAAAGCCAATATTCATGCATCATCAAACATGATACAATCAAGTGCACAAAAGTATAT
Organism: Agapanthus africanus; assembly: GCA_030015575.1. Taxonomy (NCBI): domain Eukaryota; kingdom Viridiplantae; phylum Streptophyta; class Magnoliopsida; order Asparagales; family Amaryllidaceae; genus Agapanthus; species Agapanthus africanus. Next base: position 290,178,919 of record CM057349.1, read on the forward strand.
CTGAACTTCAAGTGAGAAAATCCATTTAAAGTAAACCAATACTAGTTAATGCAAAGTAATATATCAAATATATAATTATACACTAGATCATTAAATCAACATTTGATTCAATGATCCGGTCATGTCTCACATAACCGACTAGTATCCAATGTATCGATTTATCGAATCAATGATTCGATAACTAGGTCATATCGCATACAACCAATCGAAACATTCATCGCGAGAATGAAATGCGGTATCACATACACGCATTATTCTCGGTCCCGCACATATCTCATATGCGCTCCTATTTCGTTTCGCTTGAGCCAGGAAACCTCTATGTAGGACTCTAAAGACTCGTCAATACGCCGGTAGCAGATGATGATCATATCAAGCACCCACAAGCCGCAAGCGGTCTGCTAAACGTAACGGCCACCCGGGTATTAAGCGATCAGAAGATCGACGAGCTAGCCCGCTCACACTCCTGTGAATCCAACCAGTAAAACTTACCGTACAGTCCGGTCTGTTCGTCTGATATGTCGCATATCAAGTCTAGGGGTGGTAAACGTCAGACCCCAATAACTGATAAGTCGTGCCAATATGAGGCTCATAACGGGTCGAGAAACTACTGGTAACACTTACTAGCAAATCTCTGATCAGCCCTGGCCAGGGACTTCCCTGTTACGGCCAATCGAGCACAGCGCAACATCAACCCCCAATACCGGGAGAGACGAAACCCCTCCTATCGCTCATTGCCTCCATGTGACTCGGGACTGTACCCAAAGACCACCGTTTTGCACGCCCTCATGGACGTGGTAAGGTGGAGATCAAAGTACAGTGGGAATCACACAAGACTCTATGACGATCTCGGGTCTACAGACTAACCTGTACAAGTGTCACCTAAGAACTGCCATCTGACGTGAGGTATAATACCATCTGGGAGTTCTCGGCGAGTCCGTCTAGTGTACCCAGTCTCCACTGAGCACCCGTACACCATCTCTGATGTCAAACACCAATGGATATGGGATCATCCATCGCCCATCTCATGGGTCGAGAAGCGTATACGCTAGTCTACACTGATGTATCGATGCCCTGTCTCGATACACCCACGACTAGGGACCTTGAAAGATGTACTTATGGACTACCATGTCCCCACTAGTATGATCTGCATCATAGTCCAGGTAGTCAAGTACACATCCTAAGGGCTTTATCAACATGTAACTATAAGACAGTTTAAAGAGACTAGTAAACATGTTAAGATAAAGAGCAACCAGATAGCATACTATCATATCGAGCAAGAAAGTCATTTCTATATATGTCCAAGCATCCAATATAATATACATCATCTGTACAATACTGGCCTCTAGGGCATACATACAACTAACATTCGGCGAGTCCTGTTCAGTGTACCCATTCTCCAATGAGCACCTGTGTACAATCTTTGATGTCAAACACCAATGGTTGTGGAATCAACCATCGCCCCCCAGGGTCAGGAAACGTACACACTAGTCTAACTTGGTGATACCGATGCCCTGTCTCGATATACCCTCGACTAGGAACTATTAAAGGATATGCTTATAGACTATCTAGGCCCCACTAGTATGATCTCATCAAAATCTTGGTAGTCAAGCATAATCCTAAGGGCTTCATCAACATGCATATAAAGATATGAAATATAACACAAGTTAAGATGAAGATAAACTAGATAGCATACTATCATTTCGAGCAAAAATTGTTTCTGCACATATACATGCCTAGCATCCTATACAATGCAGGCCTCTAGGGCATACATATCAAACACCGGCGTCTGGCGTAATGACTCGAACCTGCGCGCTCTAGAATATCTGACACTCCGTGGAAGGAAACGGGCAAGAAACACCGTCACAAACTCAGTCCAGGTCATAGGAGAAAGACTTGCTGCTTTGGTCTTCTCTACCGACTCACACCACTTCTGCGCAAGACCTTCCAGGCGAAAGCTCGCGAACTCCACCCATCTCGCATCGGAGCATCTCAGTGAACGGCATATCCTCACCATCCGATCAATAAAAGACTGCGGATCCTCGGCTGCATCGGTGCCTATGAAGACCGGAGGCTTCAGCCTCATAAATTCAGATAGCGATACTGTGATAACCTTTGTGGCTGCAGGTGCAACTGCCTGAATCGTAGGTACCATCGCAGTCCCCGCAACGGGTGGAACTACCTCTGGTCGCTGCGCTCGAATGGCCTCAACTAACGACACCGTCATCTGGCACATCTCCTACATACCGGCCCCTAGCATAGAGATCTGGTCCGTCGAAGGGGGAACAGTCTTCTCCGGTACAACCGGTGTACTGCCCGGGTCAGTTCTCGTCTCAGACGAGTCAACTCTAATCTCGGCTCTCGCGGCCGCTCTCTGCGCCCTCATAGTCTTCGGCGGCATAATGGCTGGAAATGAAACAAGATTTGATAAGAATATGGAAATCGAATCACAAGAATATATATAATCATGAAGGAATTTCAACCAATAAGTCCTAAGGTCACTTAGGCGAAGTACCGTATCGTGAGTATGCCGCGGAACATACACACGCTACGCCACTCTGCTCAGCTACCTACTCCATCATACCAAGGTCATCCTATACTCCGAAAGGTAAAACCTACGCTCTAATACCAACTTTGTCGCGACCCAAAGTTCGGCTCGTGACCGCCACTTAACCACGTAACGTCTACAGGCGTAACGTGATTAAGTAAGCTGAAACCCAGAAATCGAAACCATTAAAAGTAGTGAGTGTTGAAAACATTGGTTTAAAACATTTAGAAAACTCGAGTAAAAGTCCTTAAAGTTTGAGTTATTTTCTTAAAAATTTCGGCAGCACCTCCTTTGTAAAAACTAGCCCCGAAATCGGGTACAAGACATGATATAAGTAAAATGACATACAGAAGGAATAAAGCATCCCCAAACGGGAGCAATCACGCCCAACGGCGGAAACAACCACCACAATAAAAGTATACGACGCCGTAGCGAAGAATGAGCAATATAAATGAAGAACAGCATAAAAGATAAAACTGCATAAATAAAGCCGGCTCACACGAACCCGACATCCAGAGTACAAAATAAATATACAACACCGTCCTCATAACTGGTCTCTAAGTCAATACATGAAATGGTAGATGGAGAGTACTAGATACAATGGAGAGTACAATGGAAATAAACGGATACCGCGAAACCCACCTAAAGGCAAAACGGCTCACTCGCCAATTGCAATAGTATCCTAGCCAAAAAAAGATACAATGAGGTAGCCCAGCCGCAACTACTCTGAGGGTCGACCTGCAAACATTGTGGCACAGCGGGGGTGAGTTGCCAACTCGTGAATAGTAAATAACATATAAAGGTAATCGCGAGTATGCACGTACTGCGATACTCTAACATGTGCAATCTGATAACATCTATATGATGAACTGGGTATGCAATAATCATGCATAACATGTGCAGTCTAATAATATCTATATGATGAACTGGGTACGAAGTAATCATGCAAAGTACTCTATCAGGTACTACGACTATATGATGCAATGCATAACAATGAATACTGTGCATGGGATAAAACATCATCTACATGAATCATCATCGTGGAAAAACCCCAGTGTCTACCAAAAACACCCCAAAATCCAGATAACTCAGGTGCCATCACTCTATCCGGCCCTCGATCCTGTAAATCACATAGAAACGGTGTGCCCAACATCGGCACCCGAAAACATCATGAAATACTCGTGTCCAGCATCGACACGCAAATCCTCATATATCGGGCTCCGTCAGTGCGGATCGGCCCATGGGCTTCGTCTGCGGAATCCGCCCTCGGCCCTGGTAGTACAGGTCGGCCCATATCCATCTCTCGACTCTGGTCAGTATCCTATGGATAACCGCCAGGTCCAACAAATCACCGGTAGCTAGTAGTCCCTCCGCCAGGCTCACCGTCTGTATACACAGCATCCCTTTCTTGCCCCGGAGTACCATACCGGGTCCACCATGTACCCGCAATCAGCCTCATCCAGCTCCTCGAATCGGATTTCACATATCACACGTCTCAGAACCGAGAAAACGCATGGTAGACGCACCAAAATATCATATCAAGAGAAACCGGGTTTTCAAAACAATGCATATTTTCTTGAAATAATACCACGGTTCTCAAATCCAAAAATCACATGAAGTCCAAACTCAATGCGTAAATTCATGCAATGTGACGTATGCATCATAAAATGGTACTATGAGTAAAAAAGGAAAAATCGCTCTCTTAAAAGAATCCAGTTTAAAAAAGATATATCATGCGGTTCCCACTACTTCCAAATAAAAACCAGTTATCTATGCAGGTACAATATATATATGCGCAAGTATGGATGTACCAATGTATATGTGCATCAATATAAGTGTACAATGTGTTCACAAGTATGAATGTACCAATGTATATGTGCATCAATATGAGTGTACAATGTGTGCGCAAGTATAAATGTACCAATGTATATGTGCATCAATATGAGTGTACAATGTGTGCGCAAGTATGGATGTACCAATGTATATGTGCGCATGAACCGTCAGTAATAGTGCAGTGTCCATTAGGTAATAAATCGAGCATAACAATGATGGCATATAACGATGCTTATGTAAAAGTGACATATATAAATATGAATATGCGGCTACAATATCCTATCAAGCCCTGACGCATAACGCCATACGGGTGATTTCCCTTTAGATGTTAAATCTACTCACCGTGATCTCGTTCTAAGCGTAGCCGACTACCGGCTTCCCCTTCTTTGCGGCATCCGAATTACCCGCCTGCGAACCTAGAATTTACACAAGAAACATTCATAAGGCTAAAATCTTGCAAAAACGCGATAACAAGATCACACGAGAAACTAGCGTCGCAAGCTAAACGCGTGTGCACTCGAAACACCAAACATGCGTGCATCGCCTGAGACTACCCCGACACGCTGCGACACACAGAAACCACCAAACCCACTCACAAAACGTACATGTCGCGCAAGTTTTAAAGTACTAAAAAAAGGAATTAGGTTCCATATTTTTATACAAACAGAACTAAGAAAAGTTGCATATGCCAAACACCTTAGATATGTAGCAAACTCTCCCATCCCAAACCCCGACACCAAACTCACCCCTCTGGCTGCAATTTGCGGCCAGAACAATTAAAATTGCAGCCAGGTATGGGAATTAGGGTCCCGTGCTCCGTGTGTGTGGTCTAGGTCAAGTGAACATGCTCCAGTAAAATCAACTTTTCCCTGAAGCACCCGGGTCTAAAGCAGATCTCAAAACGAACCCAAATCTTAACAAAATCACTAATTAACATCAAATTAACACAATATGGTATTTTTGTGAAATCTGGTGCAAAACCATAGATTAGATGACACCAACAGCACTTAGTTAAGCTATATTAGCCATACAAACCCTAACTTGCCCTAAACTCCACTTAAATAACAAAACTAGCACTAAAATTAACTTAAACACTAAATTATGCTAAATAACTACAAGTTTAGTAAAAAAGGAAGTTGAGGTTAACTTTATACCTCAAGTTGGTCTAGGTGTGGCTCAAACTTTACGATCTTGCCTTAAGTATCAGCAAGGAAGGGTTTTTGGGTGTTTTAGTGTCACGACCCGAAGGTATGGAACGTGACCGGCACTTAAATTACGAAGCGTCTAGAGGCGCAACATAATCTAAGTAGGTCGAAGCCCAGAAACATAAACCATTTAAAAGAAGATGTAAAGGAAAACATGTTTAAAAGCAACATTAAATTTCTCAAAAAATTCGGCAGAGTCTCCTTTGTAAAAACTGGCCCCAAACAGGTACAAATAAGAATATATACATAAGCAACAATAAAAAGGCATCCCCAAGTGGGAGCTAGCTCTACGCCAAAAGGCGGAAACAACCACACAATACACTATAATATACAACGCCGAAGGGCGAGGCTCAAAACTCAAAAGAAAACCAAATCCACCAAAAACCATAATAATACAAGCGCGACTTTAAGGTCAAAATAAAAAAAACTGGTCTTCTAATTCTATCAAGTAATACAATTCTGGTTGATGGAGCTTACTAGATACAAATAAAATAATAAAAGTACAACGGCGGTCCTGATACAAGTGAACAACCTACCAAGTAAATCACCCTGAATGAAATGATGTGCCAGCAAGCTGCCAAGGAAACATGTACATCGAAACCTGTAAGAAAAATTTGGTACAACGGGGGTGAGTTTCCAACTCGTGAGTAGAATACATCTGCGAGTAGAAATCGCATGTACGACGATCTCCTAGGTCATAATAATTATATATATATAACACTAGTCATCTAGTAGTGGCAGGGTAATAATCTATGCGTAAGTGCAAGGCTCAGTGCTCGTGTCAGTGCCTCAAGCAGTAGCATGTCATGTGTATGAGTATGCATGCACCATGAATGTAAAACAATCAACCATGAAATCTGGATATATCTGTTTAAGAAATCTTTAACTTGTATCATAGTAAAATTTGTATGGTGATCTGAAACATCATCAATGAAATCCATGGAAATCCGTGTCAAGCATCGATACAAAACATGTAAATCTCAAAGTCTCAATATCTCATAGTCTTAATATCTCAGGCTCCCTCAGTCCGGATCGGCCCATATCATCAAATCTCACGACAACGGTCGGTATCTACCAGATATCCACTGCGCTAGACATCACCGGTAGGTAATCTTCCTCTGCCAGGCTCATCGTCTACCTGTTGGATATATGTATGCCCTAGAGGCCATTATATGATAGTGGATGTATTCATACATGTATGTATATGTATGTGTTTATATATATATATATATATATATATATATATATATATATATATATATTCAGTGAACATTCTTGCTCGATATGATAGTATGCTATCTGGTTCTTCTTTATCTGACATGTTGATTTGATCATGCTTTTATTCATTCACACATGTTGATAAAGCCCTAAGGATATAAACTTGACTACTGTGATTATGATAGAGATCATACTACTGGGACATTTGTAGTTTATAAGCATATCCTAGAATGTCCCTACTCGTAGGTGTATCGAGACGGGCCATCGATATACCAGAGTAGACTAGCGTATATGATACTAGACCCATATGATGGGCGATGGATGTTCCCACATTCATCGATGTTTGACATCGAGATCATATACGGGTGCTCAGTGGCGACTGGGTACACTGGACGGACTCACCGAGAACTCTTATATGGAATTATATCTATCGTCGGATAGCAGTTCCTAGGTGACACTGGTGCAGGCTAGTCTGTGGACCCGAGATCGTCATAGAGTCTTGTATGTTCTCGTACTGTACTTTGATTACCACCCTACCACGGCTCTACTGAGTCGTGCAAACAGGTGGCCGTTGGGTACAGTCCCGAGACACACGAAGGCGATGATCGATAGGAGGGGTTTCGTCTCTCCCGGTATTGGGAGTTGATGTTGTGCTGTGCTCGATTGGCTATATCAGTAAGTCCCAGGCCAGGGCTGTTGAGATTTACTGATAAGTGTTATCAGTAGTTTCTCGATCTGTTATAGACCATTCATCGGCACGACTTATTGAGTTATTGGGGTCGATGTTACCATCCTTAGACTCGATATGCAGCGTATCTGACGAAGAGACCGGACTGTATGGTAGTGTTGCCGGTTGGCTCGATGGGAGTTGTGACAGGTTCGCTTGTTTTCTTCTAATCGCTCAATACCCGGGTGCCCGTTACGTTTAGCTGACTGCTTGCGGCTTGTAGGTATTTGATATGATCATTACCTACTGCCGGAGTATTGACGAGTCTTAGAGTCCCACAATGAAGTTTCCTGGCTCAGGCGAAAAGATATGGTGTGCATATGAGATATGCGCAGGGACCCGATTAAATACGGATATATGATACCGTATATTAATCGGGCATTTTATATTGGTCAGGTCGTATGTGATATGACCGGTTTGCAAAATCAAGTGTTGATTTAACAAATGACTTTTAGATTAATTCTTTAATTAAACTCTTTTTCTGTTTTTGTATGCATGCATGTATGCACATGATGATGTGCATGGATATATACATACATACATACATTGTATCATGGTTGTCGATACATATTTGGTGGCAATGCAAGACTTATATTGTTGTTATTATCTATTTATTTATCATTTTGAAAAAGTGAAAGGATAATTCACACAAGGTTAATGCTTATCATTTTTGACCATGCTTCAACCACTTTTTAATCTTGAGTTAATTATCCTTTTGCCTCATAACTCATTTGATAAAGATCTAGATAATTCTAACCATGGTTGAAGTGAGAAGGATTAAAATAGATTAATCCTTTTTCTCATTTCATTTATTCACTCTCATAACATTTTCCTTTTGTGAGAAAGCTTAGTCACCATCTTCTTCTTCCTCTCTTGATAATTTCTTTGAGTGAGGTTGATAAAAAGAAAGAGTTTTGATTATAAAATACAAACCACATCATCATACTACACACATCTAGCCCATTTGTACAGGGTGTTTGCTCTACTTTATTCACATATCAAGTAAAGCAAGGAGCTTTGGGCAAAGAAGCTTCGGGTGGATCGTCGTGGACCTGGAGGATCTCAAGCGAACCTTTTTCCAACCCCCAAGTAGCCAAGGAGTCTAGCGTAGGGAGATACAAAGGTTGTACTCTCAAAACCCTAGCTTTTACCACTTATGATGATGTCAAAGTAATGAAACCCTAAATTTCTAGTGATGATTCTTTGTATGTTCACTTAGCACCTTAAAAAATTTGATTTTGGCACATGTGATGCTTCCAAACCCTTCATGAGGTGCTAGGTAAATCTAACAATGGTATCAGAGCCAAGCAAGAGCTTTAGGTGATGCTTTGGCGAAGTTAAAACTCCGATCGAACCCGAAATACACATTTTTAACCCCTCTCTGTACATTTTTTGAAAACTGGGTTTTTTCAAAATTAAAAATACTTAAAAAATTCAGCTGGCAATTCTAAGAATTTATGAAAAAAACGAAGCCATAAACAGTACATGTCGCCGCGGAACCGCGGCCAGACCTTGCTTGGGCCGCAGATCTACGGCCGTACAGATGTCATATTGCCTCGTTTTTGTACAGTAAAATTCTTACCTGCTTGTATATATTTTTGGGTATTTTTAATCAGATTCAAGTGTTGAGTGTTCTGGGGATAATTTTGGGTTCGTTGATTCGATCGGAAAATTTTAATGTCGTGCCTTTTTCGGATAATTTAGAAAGTATTAAAATGTTCGAACGAATATCATTAACTCAATTTTTCCCGGCACGAAAAACTTTCAAGTGTTGATTTTTTCTCGGGTTTAAATCTTTCGGAAATATGTGCAAGTTATGTGGTGGACCCTCTAGAAGAACACAAACCTTAACTCGATTATGTGACCGTCTGAACCGCCTCTAAACCTTAGGGTTTGGGGCAGTACGGCGTGCCACATGTGAGGCGTTGGCTTGACCCTTCTACGGCTAGACCACTGCTACTGTGACACGTTCTGGGATTTTTGAACTCCGCTCAAGTGTTGAGCTATTTAGGAAATTTTGGGTATTTGATCATTCGATCGAAAATTTTAATACTGTCTATTTATCTGGAATGTGATACAATATGTGGAATTCATGTAGTTAGGCATGAAATGCGAAGTATATGATATTTCGGATTTACGATGTCTAAAGAAAATGTGGATTCCAAATGTTGTAGTTTTACATTTTCTTTTCTGTGACCGTAAGTGTAGTATGTCGCTTATCGCCGGTTTCGTTGCTATACATCAACGACAATCGGGGTACGCATACTTACTTACGTTGATGATATATTATATTATGTGTTGCTGAGATATGATATACAGGATTGTCGCGATTGAATAGCCTGGGTTTTTTATGTGAGATGAGAGTTTTCTTTTCATTCATGTAAAATTCAAATGTAATGTAATATTCTTTTATTTGGGGCATTTCCAGGTTGAGGTTGATGTCACCAGTGTTGTATATTATTTACTTTTCCGCATTAGGATGGACCCAAGGAGGGGAGCACAGGTGACCGGGTTCTGGGGTTCAGTGGGAGGCCATCTCGAGGAGTCGAGACCATGTCTCCTAAACTCCGGAATTGGTAGGGTCGCTTGCCGCTCTCGTAGGGGTCTAGAGGTGTGGGCTTGGCTATTCATCGTGACTGTAGAATCCATATTTTCTATTGTTGGCTAAATACTAAATACGGACGTCCTAATATATCCCATCATATCTGTGTTTCTGCTGCCTGTATTCTGTGATGTGATATCTGAGACGAATGATATATTATATATATGATATATAGTAGACGTTGCTTATGTTTTACACCCGCGCTAGTCCCGTCCCGGTATGCCGTTAGTTAAGTAACCTAACGGTGCATAACGGAACATTGCGGCGAATGCGGATGGCATAAGCGTACGTTGTATTTTCGTTTCTTTTCTGTGATTGGCTTAAGGACTTAAATGATGGGACTACATTAATATGATTATTGTAAAGAAAATAAACCTAAAAAGATGTTATAGAATCGGATTTGAAAACCACTCGGCTCTTTATGAAAAGCTACATTTCAAAACTGCAGAGCTCAAGCCACTCCTTTTGAAAACCATTTGATTCTACGACGATATCAAGTTCGAAACGTTAAAGATTTTCTTAAAAATCATCTGCAACCCTCCGTCATTTTAGGAAGTAGATTACTTAGTATTCGTGCTACGTTTGTTGACTATAGTTAAGGCGTAGTGTACGGTAGCTAAGTGATGTCTTCCTACACTGCATATGATGCAGATTAATTAGGACATTCATGCGACTTTGTTGACCATAGTTAAGGGTCATATGAGTGGGTTTAATTAATCAAGAAATGACGGGTAGAACTTGACTAGTACTTATAATTTGTTGACCATAGTTAAGGTCATAGGTACTAGGGGTAAAAACCGCATCGGGAATTTCAAGTGTTGAGATTTGCAATGAGATTGCATACCTTCCATATGATGGTTGGATCCCGATCCCACTGTGGGCAATAGTTGCTCCCAGGAGAGTTTTGCAGTTTATAATTAGCTAACTCACTAGGTGTCTAGAAAGGTGTTAACGGGGCTACGCCTCTGGGAAAATGAGGTTTACTTTAATTATGTCCATGCGAAAGCACGGGGAACCTCCCTCAAGTACCAACACTGGCCTGGCTGAACGGTTAGCGAAGTTGTATACTGTAATTAATCCTGGCTAGTTTTCTTCTTAAGGTTTTAAAGAAAAACTTGATTAAAGCAGTGGGAGACATCGATTAGACAAGATAATAACCATTCTGATCTTTGCAAGAGCTTTCGCTGAGTGTATTCTTTTCTCTCTCTTAATGGCAGATACCAATGACAGGACTCAAGCTTCTACTAGATAAAAATAAACTGAATGTGACCAATTATAAAGACTGGCTGAGGAATCTGAACATTGCCTTGACTTATGATAAAGTATCATATGTCCTCACGACTCCAGCCCCGCCCGTCCCAGGTCTAAAATCCTCAGTTGCGGATATTGAAGTCCGCAAGACATGGGACGCTGACTGTGCCATGGCCAAATGCCTCGTGCTTGCATCGATGGATAACACACATCAAAAGAAGCACGAGAATATGGACGTTCACGCTATATTCCTCCATACAATGGAGTTGTATGGAGAGCAATCCCGCGTATTACGATATGAAGCATCAAAGAAACTGTTTCAGATGCGAATGGCCCCTGACAAACCAGTAGGAGACCATGTTCTGAAAATGATAGCTCTCATAGAAGAGCTTGAGGACCTTGGATGGACAATGGACAATGAACAATATACGGATATTATTCTACAGTCCCTCCCCTCCACCTTTGCTCAATTTATAGTTAACTTCAACATGCACAACATGGAGAAGGAACTACCTGAACTCCTTAATGTGTTAAGGAGTGCAGAGAGCACACTGAAATCAGTGAAAACTCCCGTTTTGAGTGTTGGGCAATCTTCCTCTTCTTGCCTAAAGGCTAAGGCCAAGGGAAAGAAAAAGAAGAAACCCACCAATCCTAGGGGTGGAGTTAAAAAGGTCAAGGGGAAGGACAAGTCCAAAGCTGGAGAATCGGGGAAAGGGGAATGTTTTCACTGCCACAAAACAGGACATTGGAAGCACAACTGCACGGAGTACTTAAATCTCAAGAAGAAGCATGGGGATGCTTCCGCTTCAGGTGTGTTTGTGAATAAAAACTGTTTTTCAATAAACTCTGCTTCCTGGATATTAGATACCGATTCAGGTTCTCACATTTGCAATTCTATGTAGGGGCTGAGAAATAGCAAGGTTTTGAAGACAGGTGACCATACTCTCCGCGTTGGAATTAGTTCCAATGTACATACAGTCGCAGTGGGAGAGTATCACTTGGGGTTGCCGTCTGGGTGTATATTAGTTTTGAACCCATGTTATTTTATACCAAGTATGCTTTGTAATATAATATCTGTTTCTTTGTTAGACAATGAAAGATATAATTTTGTATTGCAGAACAATATTATGAACATTCACCTGAATCAAATGTTGGTTGGGTATGGTACGCTTAATAACGGGATATACGTCCTAAATCAACACACAGTTTCAACCGTACAACACACTAATAAAAGAAAACTTTCAGAAATAAATGAAGCTTTTCTTTGGCACTGTAGACTTGGTCATATTAACGAAACAAGACTAAACAAGTTACACAAAGATGGATATTTAAATCCTTTTGAATATAAATCTTATGCAACTTGCCAGTCTTGTATCAAGGGTAAAATGACCAAAACTCCGTTCACCGGACACAGAGAAAGAGCTACTGAGCTCCTAGGCCTCATACATAGTGATGTATGTGGGCCAATTTCTACACAGGCTAGAGGCGGTTTTTCATACTTCATTACTTTCACTGACGATTTCTCAAGATTCGGTCATGTATTTTTATTAAAGCACAAATCCGAAGCTTTCGAGAAATTCACTGAATACAAACTCAAAGTAGAAAAACAAACCGGCTTGAGTATCAAAATGTTTCGATCAGATCGAGATGGGGAGTACCTCAGTACAGAGTTTGCAAACTTCCTAAAAGAGAATGGGAATCTCTCTCAGCTCACTCCTCCTTACACACCACAGCACAACGGTGTGTCAGAACGACGAAATCGGACCCTATTAGATATGGTCTGTTCCATGATGAGTGATGCTGAGTTACCCGTCTCATTTTGGGGGCATGCATTGGAGACTGCAGCGTATCTACTGAATAGGGTCCCAACCAAAACTGTGTCTACCACGCCATATGAGATATGGCATGGTAAGAGACCATCTCTTAAGAGAATTAAGATTTGGGGTTGCCCGGCCTATGTTAAAAAGCAGAATCCGGACAAACTCGAGACACGGTCGGTCATGTGTAATTTTGTGGGGTATCTAAAGAATTCTTATGGATATCTATTCTACCACAAGGAGGAACAAAAGGTGTTCGTTTCTCAGTATGCCACATTCTTGGAAAAAGAGTGTTTCACAGATAAAGCTGATGGCAATGTAGTAGATCTAGAAGAGGTTCTAGAGACACAAACTACAAATGACGACTTGGTTGAACCGGCTGTTGCAATAGAAACTGAGGAGCCTCGGCCACTCCGTAGGTCTAGTAGGACTTCTCGCCCACCGGAGAGGTACTGCGGTTTCCTCATTGATGGTGACGGAGAAGACTGCATCATGGAAGATGATGATCCTACCAGCTTTCAGCAATCTATCACGAGTGGAGACTCTGTGAAGTGGCTGGATGCCATGAGATCTGAAATGGAGTCTATGTATACCAACAAAGTATGGACTTTGGACGTTTTACCCCATGGGGTAAAACCTGTGAGGTGCAAATGGATCTTTAAAAGAAAGATTGGTGTAGATGGGCAGGTGGAGACCTATAAGGCAAGATTTGTGGCGAAGGGTTTTCGTCAAAGACCAGGTTTGGACTATGACGAGACTTTTTCTCCCGTAGCCATGCTTAAATCCATTCGAATCCTACTTGCTATTGCTGCTCACTACGACTATGAAATCTGGCAGATGGACGTTAAAACGGCATTTCTAAATGGAAATTTGGAAGAATGCGTTTATATGGATCAGCCAGAGGGTTTCATTGAAAGTGGGAGCAGCGGGAAAGGATGTAAATTGCTTAAATCCATATATGGGTTAAAGCAGGCATCACGAAGTTGGAACATCTGTTTCGATGATGTTATCAAAGAGTTTGATTTCATCAAAAATCCAGATGAACCTTGTGTTTATAAGAAGGCTATAGGAAGAGCTGTCACATTCCTCGTATTGTACGTGGATGACATTCTTCTGATAGAAAATGACATTCATATGCTACAGCCGGTCAAATCTTTCTTATCACTAAGGTTCTTCATGAAGGACCTGGGTGATGCCACATACATTCTAGGTATAAGGATCTATAGGGATAGATCCAAGAGGTTATTGGGATTGTCCCAAACCAGGTACATCAACACCATCCTAAAAAGGTTTAGTATGGAAGACTCCAAGCGGGGTGCCTTACCCGCTTGCCATGGGGTCACTCTCTCCAAGGACTCTTGCCCAAAGACCGATGAAGAAAGAGCTCGCATGAGCGTTATACCCTATGCTTCGACAGTAGGATCTATAATGTATGCGATGTTATGTATACGCTCAGATGTAGCTTATGTACTTAGTGTTGTAAGCAGGTATCAATCCAACCCAGGAGAGAATCATTGGATAGCTGTGAAGAACATTCTTAAGTACTTGCGAAGGACTAAAGAATTGTTCTGGGTGTATGGTTATGGAGATTTCCAAATGGAGGCTTTTTCCGATTCGAGCTTCCAGAGCGATAAGGACGACAGCAAATCTATCTCCGGGTTTGTATTTACCCTCAATGCAGGGGCGGTGAGTTAGAAGAGTTCCAAACAGGATACCGTTGCAGACTCTACGATGGAGGCTGAATACATTGCTGCGAATGATGCCGCCAAGGAACCCGTCTGGATGAAGAAGTTCGTCTCGGAACTAGTAGTAGTTCCAACAATTATTGAACCAATACCATTATATTGTGATAATAATGGGGCTATGGCGTTAGCCGAGGAGCCCAGGTCCCATCAGCGGTCCACACACATCCTGAGGCGTTTTCATTTGATCCGGGAGATTGTAGATCGCCGCGAGATCGAGATTAGGAGAGTAGACACAAAGAATAACATCGCGGATCCTTTCACCAAGGCCCTCCCTCAGCCGCAGCATGAGCGACTTTTTGAGATGTTGGGTATGAGATACGCCAATAACTGGCCTTAGTGCAAGTGGGAGATTGTTGGATATATGTATGCCCTAGAGGCCATTATATGATAGTGGATGTATTCATACATGTGTGTGTGTGTGTGTATATATATATATATGTATTCAGTGTACATTCTTGCTCGACATGATAGTATGCTATCTGGTTCTTCTTTATCTGACATGTTGATTTGATCATGCTTTTATTCATTCACACATGTTGATAAAGCCCTGAGGATATAGACTTGACTACTGTGATTATGATAGAGATCATACGAGTGGAACATTTGTAGTTTATAAGCATATCCTGGAATGTCCCTAGTCGTAGGTGTATCGAGACGGGGCAACGATATACCAGAGTAGACTAGCGTATATGATACTAGACCCATATGATGGGCGATGGATGTTCCCACATTCATCGATGTTTGACATCGAGATCGTATACGGGTGCTCAGTGGTGACTGGGTACACTGGACGGACTCACCGAGAACTCCTATATGGAATTATATCTATCGTCGGATAACAGTTCTCAAGTGACACCGGTGCAGGTTAGTCTGTAGACCCAAGATCGTCATAGAGTATTGTATGTTATCCCACTGTACTTTGATTACCACCCTACCACGGCTCTACTGAGTCGTGCAAACAGGTGGCCGTTGGGTACAGTCCCGAGATACACGAAGGCGATGAGCGATAGGAGGGGTTTCGTCTCTTCCGGTATTGGGAGTTGATGCTGTGCTGTGCTCGATTGGCTATATCAGTAAGTCCCTGGCTTGGGCTGTTGAGATTTACCGATAAGTGTTATCAGTAGTTTCTCGATCTGTTATAGACCATTCATCGGCACGACTTATTGAGTTATTGGGGTCGACGTTACCATCCTTAGACTCGATATGCAGCGTACCAGACGAAGAGACCGGACTGTACGGTAGTGTTGCCGGTTGGCTCGACGGGAGTTGTGACAGGTTCGCTTGTTTTCTTCTGATCGCTCAATACCCGGGTGGCCGTTACGTTTAGCAGACCGCTTGCGGCTTGTAGGTATTTGATATGATCATTACCTACTGTCGGAGTATTAACGAGTCTTAGAGTCCCATAATGAAGTTTCCTGGCTCAGGCAAAAAGATGTGGTGTGCATATGAGATATGCGCGGGGACCCGATTAAATACGGATATATGATACCATATATTAATCGGGCATTTTCTATTGGTCAGGTCGTATGTGATATGACCGGTTTGCAAAATCATGTGTTGATTTAACAAATGACTTTTAGATTAATTCTTTAATTAAACTCTTTTTCTATTTTTGTATGCATGCATGTATGCACATGATGATGTGCATGGATACATACATACATACATACATTGTATCATGGTTGTTGATACATATTTGGTGGCAATGCAAGACTTATATTGTAGTTATTATCTATTTATTTATCATTTTGGAAAAGGGAAAGGATAATTCACACAAGGTTAATGCTTATAATCTTTGACCATGTTTCAACCACTTTTTAACCTTGAGTTAATTATCCTTTTGCCTCTTAACTCATTTGATAAAGATCTAGATAATTCTAACCATGGTTGAAGTGAGAAGGATTAATATAGATTAATCCTTTTTCTCATTTCATTTATTCACTCTCATAACATTTTCTTTTTGTGAGAAAGCTTAGTCACCATCTTCTTCTTCCTCTCTTGATAATTTCTTTGAGTGAGGTTGATAAAAAGAAAGAGTTTTGATTATAAAATACAAACCACATCATCATACTACACACATCTAGCCCATTTGTGTAGGGTGTTTTCTCTACTTCATTCACATATCAAGTAAAGAAAGGAGCTTTGGGCAAAGGAGCTTCGGGTGGATCGTCGTGGACCTAGAGGATCTCAAGCGAACCTTTTTCCAACCCTCAAGTAGCCAAGGAGTCTAGCTTAGGGTGATACAAAGGTTGAACTCTCAAAACCCTAGCTTTTACTACTTGTGATGATGTCAAAGTAATGAAACCCTAAATTTCTAGTGATGATTCTTTGTATGTTCACTTAGCACCTTAAAAAATTTGATTTTGGCACATGTGATGCTTCCAAACCCTTCATGAGGTGTTAGGTAAACCTAACATTTACAACTCGAGCTTCTTGCCCCAGGGTACCATACCAGGCCCATCTTGTACCCGAGACAGTTCATCTCCTCGAATCGGGTCTCGAAATCCAACAGAAAACATGAAATCTCATAATGGACGACACATACATCACGAGAAAACCGCAACTTGTATTTTAAAATGAGGGGGAGAGAGAGAGAATTTTATATATATATTTTTGCGGTTTTCCCCAAAATCCAGAAATCTCATAGAAATCCAAAATCCCAAAATCATGAGTAAATAAATAATGAGTATCGGCATAAACCCCATAATACTGCATGATAACATGAAAATGTGAATGCATGAAGTGTCTAAGTAATAAATGCATTGTCTAAACTAGCACAATGAGAGTAATCACACAGTATTATATTGATCTAACCTTTAGCTGACTATATCAATAAAAGATAATATATTCTAAAGTGTACGTGACATGGCAATTACCGATGATGATGTGTGTGAGCCGGCAAATAAGTGTACGTGGAACATGCGCATCATCGGTAATGGTGCTAGTGTCCTAACAGACAGATTTTCATATTAGCTAAAGATACATATGTGTAATGCGATGAATATAACATGAAAATAACAGTGAATGTGTAATAAACGCACAACTAGAGAGTACATACTAATTACGAGTCATACAGTTTGTTGTTTACAAAAGCACGAATCGTGGTTTTTAGAAAATTTGGGGCTACGGGGTTTTTAAGAAAAGATATGGCATTTGAAAAATCCGTAATATCCCTCAGGCTATCTTTAAATATGCACATGATTCGTTAGTTTTGAAAATAAGTATGGCTCGAGACTAAACTAATATCTACCTAACCAGCTGTTGGGATGCGGCGGCGCCCCGGCCGTCAATCCGACGCCAAATGCGGAAAAAAACTTTTTGCGAAACCGGCACCACCGCGACCCAAATACCTGGATCGTTCCATTAACCGTAAACTAGCAAAACGTAAAAGAGTTAGGAAATTATACCGATCGATCCATGTCCTTCGGTCATTAATCTCCGTGTCTAACTCCTCTCTGCTGCGCCGATGAAGTTCGCTCCCCGATCAGATCCGTCAAGTAGCACCATATCGATGAATCTGTATACGGGCTCCCGTCTCAAGACCGAGACAACTCGGACATGAAGTTTGCTAGCCGACATGTCCAAGAATGAAGTAGAGAGAGTGTGGAACATTTAGTCTCAAGATGCCCAAGCTTTTGGGTGGAGGTAAGTTGGAGTTGCCAAGGATGTGTGATGAAGTGAATGTGAGCACATGAAAAACTTGTGAAGCCAAGAAAAATGGAGCTCGGCCAAGCCTCCAAGAAATGGCCTCTGGGGATTTCTCATATCAAGTGAGATGGCGGGGGAAAAAAAACCAATCACCACAAATAACCCCCTCCCCTTTTGAAGCTTCCCAAAAATTGCAGAAAACCACTTAGACCAAAATCAGCCACCTAATACAAAAGCCTATGCCCCAAAACATGATGCCCATGCTGCCCCCCATGCTCTCGAAATGGGCATCCCCCCACTGCCTAAAATTCAGTGCAAGGGATGGCAAAGGAATTGACAAATTCATGGTCAAAGATCAAAGGTCAATGCTCACATAAATTAAACATAGAGGGTGATGTTTAAGACGGAAAACGGAAACTGGCAACTCCCAAAATAATCCCGTAACGAATTACGAGATTACACCTCAACTGTGAATACATACCCGCATTTGCATTTCGAACGAATACGAATGCAATGAGACAAAAATATTCCTACAATACAATACTAGGATCTGGCTTAAACCAAAGCCCGCTAGTATTATCTGTCCGATCCTGATCCGTGCACAAGTGCACGGATATGATCGAACCCTGCCATAAAACCATACAGCCTCTACAACGTTTTGCTCGAGCTTGGTAAACTGTCTGTGGGGGACTCTAATGACGCATCAACACACTGGCACTGGGTATAACCATTAGCATGTCAGAGGTACTAGCTGTACGTAATGGTTTCCTATGTATTGAAAGAAAGGGAATCTGATGAGCGAACTAACCCTGAAACCCTACTGAGCCTGACAGTAACAATATCCATACAGTCCAGTCTGTTCGTCTATGAGTATCGCGAATAGGGCCTAGGGGGCTGGTAAACGTCAGACCCCCAATAGCGGTATAAGTCGTGTCAGAGAGTAGCCCAGAACACCCTGAGAAACTACTGGAATACCTACCAGTAAATCTAGATTACCCTGGCCAGGGATTTCGTGTAATGGCTCTCCTAAACACAGCGCGATCTCACCCCCAATACCGGCAGAGACGAATCCTTGACGATCCGCTCACTGCCTCCATGTGGCTCGGGACTGTACCCAACTAAAACCTGTCTGCACGACTCCTTTGAGCCGTGGTAGGGTAGTAATCAAAGCACAGTGGGAACTCACACGAGACAAATGACGATCTCAGGTCGACAGACTAACCTGTACACATGTCACTTGGGAACTGCTATCTGACGATATGTATAATACCAACTAGCATGTTCCCGGTGAGTCCTGTCCGGTGTACTCATAACGCAATGAGCACCTGTATACATCTTAGGTGAACCAACTGACACCAATAGCTTGTAAGACCGGCCACCGCCCCTCGTTGGGGTCTCGACTGTATACACTAGTCTACTCTGGAGTATCGATGCATGTCTTGAAACTCCCATGACTAGGGACACTTTAAGGATGTGCTTATAGACCCCAGCTCCCACGTATATGATCGCCATCATACTGCTGGCGGTCAAGAAAGAATCCTATGGGCTCTATCAACATGCAATAGTGAACTAAAGCATGTACACGATGATAAAGACAAAGCAGATAGCATACTATCATCTCGAGCAAGACTGTCCTATCGGTATAGGTCCTCCCTCAATCATTGCTATCACGTACCTGGGATCCAATAATTGACTTTGAGGGCATTATATCCAACAATCTCCCACTTGCACTTAAGGCTAGTTATTCCGATGTCGCATACTCACAGCTCGTGTGATACCGAACATCCAACTCTTCTACTAATCAGTTTCACAATGCTCGTTTGTAAAACTATTGTGTTCGAGAAATAGCCCCATTGAGTGAATCCGCCTTGATGTTTCTTTCTATCCCTCTTTGTCTCAAGTTCGCTAAGAAAGCCGTCTCCCGAAATGAGCAATACCTGTCTTAGAAAATGTCTGGATATCTGATGGGACCCAGTTCATAAATGAACTCCAAATCCAGCAAATTTCTTAGAATGTATCATCAACTGAATTTAATCAATATCCTGCGCCACCCCTCCCTCAGTATCCGCTTGGACCACCTGTCCAAAATACTGCCCCTCGTCAGAGGGAAAATTATAACTCTAACAGTAACTTTGTCATCCGTGTCCTCTTGGAAGCCTAGAATGATAGCTGTCTCCCAAAGGAGGCTGTCGTTATCAAATCCCTAGAACAACCACTTATGTTCTAAAACTGCTTCCGAACGTTTCTCCAAGATTGGATTAATATCAACTTATTGCATCTAGTGCAAAAACAACATCTGGTGTAGTACTTGACATCTCATGATCAACTCAATTGCCTAAGCAAGTGATCTGCCAATCATGCACATCCCTCTCCCCTTTAGTCTGTAAGACACTTTTAGAGAGGGTGACTCCATCACCTGCAGGTACACCACCATGCCAGGAGTCGGTAATTCTAAAATACCTTTAGAATGCTGTCAAAGTACCCAGATTGGGAAACTACCCAAATCTAGATCTAAAACCATAGATCCAGCAACCAGAATGCCTAATATTATATCCATATCCTATGTGGAGAAACTACTGTGTGACAACCACAGTATGACCGATCGTAGTATAGGAATTTTACTTCCTACTATGTGTATGTCATCCATATACCAGGACATCACACCCTACTACCTTCTTAACAGATCCATCCCCTATTCTGATAAAGTCAAAGCCTATGACTGTCACATCAAAATTAGATGATCTATCTCTGCTATATCTGCTTTGGTCTATAAATAGACACAAGCTACTTGTCCACTATGCTTCCGCTGCTCCCACTGACCATAACAACCCTCTGGTAGAGTCATATACACGTACACTTCTAAAGCTAGTTTAGAACGACGCTATATTCATCCTCATGCCGGGTCTCATAGTCTGGAACAGCAGTAGTGTCAAGTCTGGGTAAACAAGAACCTCCCTGTCACCGTCCTTGAGGATACCGGAGTACCTCTTGGGCGCCTGAGGTTACCCACCATATCTGCGGAGTGGCTAATGGAATGTCAATCCTGATTGAATCTTTAGGTCCTATTAAATTTTCCGTAATCGTTTGCGGTTCTGGAATCTCATCTAGTTCTACCATACCCCCACAACTCTTTTCTCAAAAAATCCATTTTACTAAAACTGTGGCGAGTCAAAAACAATATCACTATTGATCTTCCAGATGGTAGAAAATTAACCTTCATCAAAACCCGGGTTAACCCACAAACTGCCATTTTAGAAACGTGCCTTGAGTTATCCATAGTCTGGTTTTAAGCATAAGCCGGACAACTCCCCATACCTTAACATCGTTAAGTTACGAACCATTCTATATGCAATATAGAAATAGAGGCACTGATTTAATTGGAACCAGATTCAAATCATGCAGCTGTCTCCAGTGCAGGTCAACTAAATGGAGAGAGGTCGATCAGCATTACTCAACATAGGAGTGCATCCAATTATGAGTAACCTGAAAGAGAAACAAGTTTCTTAAAACCATTACTATCAACTGAATACCTCATACAAGTATCTACATCTTCGATCACCTTGAAGAATCCGGATACTTGCGACACCTGGTTCTCTACTTTATTCTTGTACCTATAACTTCTCAAAGTTAGACCTTGTATTTCTATGAAACACTTATCCAAAAACTTGAGAAGTCATAAGTAAACAGAATATAATACGAGGACCAACCCCTTTGTCCTAATGGACACTGGACAACATACAATACTTTGTATAAGTCCCTTGAGTTGAATAACTTAAATCATATGCGTCGTAGGTTGAAAAACTGTACCCAGGCGATTTCCTCAAATATCACCAATTACAATGAATTCCGATATAATGAGGATGATCACCTAATTCCCAATAACTTACTCCCACTCATCACGTGTAAAACCATACAGATGTGAGAATCATACCTGGTAAATACATACCCTGGAGTAAGGCTCTAATTGGGAAATCAGTTTTCAATTAATAATACACGGTGAAACTGAAACATGAATATGTTTCAAAATGGTGTATCCGGGTATTCCTAGTAATGCCTCTTCCATTATGCAGATTCATGACTGTAACCGTATATTTCCATGCCATCTCTCCAATTCTCTTTATTTGTCTTTAGTCGTTACCTTCTGTAAACCATCGTTAGGCTTAATGGTTTTCTTCCTTCCATACCGTTCGGGACCAGCCTATGGTTTGGAAGAAGACTATCCAATAAGCATAATAGGTGTACTGCCCTAATCCTAGGAGCACTCGCAACCTGAGAGAAGGTAAGGATAAAAGACAACTGAATAAACCTTATTCCTATTTCTCCTGAACCAGAATCCATCCTCGAAAAAGTTCCTTTGAGTTCGTATATAACCATACGATGGATTTATCCAATGGAATTGGATGTTCATAGTGATACGGGGTGTTCTGGAGAAATTCAGAGGCGAATTAGGAGTGACGATGAAATACGTGGTTTGGTCGTGAATGTTAACAGTCGCATTTTACTTTGCCCTCTTTCTGATCCCTTCATTTGTCTTTACTTATTACCTTCTGTACACCTGATTGTAAAAGAATTCTTGTTTGTGTAAATCGAACAAAGCGAATGAGTTTCTTTGTGTCGGTAATTAGAATGTATAGAATCACAACCAAAAATTATTTAACCGCAATCAAACTACGGTGTCAATTGTAGTTCATGAATGAGTGCGGATCGTCCACAGGGATTGCACGATTCGTTTGTATTATGATATGCTTGAATTGAAAAGTTAAGCTAAGATAAACGAAAACATGATTCAAGAATTTTGATTTTCAGGTGTCATTATTCTATTCAAGAATCAAGAAAATGTTAAACAATCAAGAATCGGTGTATTGATGATATTTCCAATCAACAGTCAAGAATCTAAAAGAGGCTCGTAGGAATCGATCGGATCGATTGACGTGATGTAATCTAAAGATTTCGTGTTCTTGTCCTTCGAAGGATTGATACTAGATCAATGATCATCGACGAGAGTTAGGGCTTTCTCGTGAAACTAGGGTTTCATCTTATCCCTTGTTCTTTTGTCGATATCATTCACATTCTAGCCTCTAGCAATTTCAAGAAACGATCCTAACTCCCTAATTTCGAGCGATATCATTCAAGAAAGCATCGTAACGAAATGGGTTGTCGGTTCTTGAACTTGCTAGGGTTTACAAAACTCGTAGGAATCAAGAATCGATTAAAGCTATGTTACATCATCATTCTATTGACCGTCTCGACTCCTTGACGAGCGGAGTTTTATTCACACATCACCACACAGAAAATATTTACGAATTGTAAAGATATCATGATGCAGAATTTAAAGAAAACAAGATAAAAGAATATCACATTTATTTATCTCAACAATTTTGATTACATTCGCTTCAATAACTACAAGAGGAAGAATCTAGATTGTTGATCGGGCATCGCTCGGCTTCATGAGTCGTGGATCGGCTCGGATCGGTTGCTCCGTTGAAGATCGGCTCCGCTCCTAAAGGTTGTAGGGCTTCTTGCTTAATGGGTACTCGGGATCTTGATTTTAATTGGAATTAGGGTTAGGGTTTCACACAAGTCCTGTCACTAGACTTGTGGAAGAAGAAGATGAAGGGGGTAGAATGGCTCTAGTTTGATACTAGATTGGGGATCCCCTTTACCCTAGGTTTAGGCTTCTATTTATAGACTTCCCAAACCCTAGGTCTAGGTTTGAAATTACAATTCCCTCCAAAAGTTTGTTGAGGAGTTTCTAGAAAGAGTTTGTTAGGAGTTAGCTTAGGGTTTAAGCTAGGATTAATTAAGCTTAGAAAACCCTAGTTTGCTGATCTGGCAGAAACCTCTGGAGTCTTCTAGAACTTGGAGTGTCTTTCTGAACTGTAGGAGCTTAGACAGGAGTTTTTCACTAAAATTGAGAAGGTAAGTCCCTGGTTCCACCGCGGATCCGCGGCACAAGCAAGCCATTGCCGCGGATCCGCGGCTCTTTGATGGGCTTGGGCTTTGGTTCTTCTGGTGAAGCTTTGTACTGTATTTTAGGGCTTCTTCTGATATGTTGATTTGTTATTGCTCCTTTGAATTGATACCAGATCTGAAGTTAGTGAGTTGGCGTATCTTTTGAGCAGCGTTGATTCAAGCACGCTTCTAGTTTCCTGCACAGACTTCGAAACACGGGTTGCGATATATAGAAATATTGCGATGCCATGCAATGCAGTCAATTTTCCTAGAAATGCCGGTTTTAAGGTCTAATACATGTGATCTGATAATTTGTGACAGATTTGTTAATATGTAAAATATGAATGCCGAACACTTCTATATGGATGCAAATGATGAGGAAATTGCCGGCTAAAATATGCAATATTTTCGACTAATCAAATTCCCCCAAACTTAATTTCGATCGTCTCGAGCGAATGTTTTATTAAAAAGAAGGAGAAAATAAAGAAAGAGAAAAACTAACTAGCACACTTTCGTAGGCAACACGATTGCACTGAGCACGTGCAACAAGCCTTTAAACCTCTAGGTGTCCCTAGTAGGAGGAGTGTTGTCTCCTGAGGGTTTTCAGCGGATTGCACCGACAAAATCCAATAATAAAAGGAAGATCATGAATATTAAATTTAAAGAAAAGAATTGTAAAAGAAAAGCCTTGAAATTAGGGTTTCCAACTAAGCTAGCTTTTCGGTTGTCATGAGCCCTATCTTAATGGTCATGAAAAGATGTTAGAAATCACGTCCTCCCTCAATAAAACATGTCTTATTCTTCATTCCTATCTTTCTTCCAAACACCGATCATATAACCCTGCGTGTGTGTAAAGGACATCCCTACACCCGGAGAATTCAATTCAAGCTATCATACTCTTGCCCATCAGCCTCGGTACTTTTTAATTAATGAATATTTAGATGAGATTGCTCACACACTTTCATGCGACCGTTAATACTTCTTGAGGTACTAACCGACCGATTACTCCTGTGCTTGCTTACTTGGTGCATTTTCCTCGTCTTGCACCACCTCAGGCATAGCAGTGACTCCCAGACCAGTTGGTCTTAGGGCACTAGGTGAAGAAGCACCCTCGCTATACATTTTTTATTGCCCTTGGTGATAACAAAACCAGTGTTCATTTTTCTCACCACTTATATTTTCTTTATTCATCATTTTTTTTCTTTTTATTTCCTTCATACATCGGCTTTTAAGACAAGAGCATTTCAAGGTATCCTCTACTATCCCAGGCTTTAAGACGTGTGTAAGTGCGAATAGCAGGGTAGCCACATTCAAAATGTTTGGCTTCCAGAATAGAAACTATTTTTCAGACTTATTTTTATCCTCAGATTAGTGACGTCTTTCATCTTACTAACCCTTGGGACATCGGCTCATAACTACTTATTACTAGTTCGTATAAAAAAACTTCTAATTTTCTTGGTTTTCTTAAATTTTTCTAATCTCATGGATGTAACTTTTCACTATCTAAACTTTTATTATCTTATTTATGTACAAAAATATTTTTATAGTTTTGAAAATTTTTAATTTTTTATAGATTTTTGAAAATGTTTTGTGCTTATGCAATATGATATGCAAATGATGCAAAAATAAGCACAAACCTCCCCCAAACTTGTTTTCAACAGTGTCCTCACTGTTGCCATCTGCTAAATCTCGAAAAACCTGTAAGCTTGGGAGGAATTTATTAGTGGGGGCAAAATATTTAAGTGAAGAACCTCCCCCAAACTTATTTTTGGCTCATCATTTTGTAAAAATTTTCTTTTCAAGAGCCGGAAAATAATAATACCCCCCCAAACTTAAGCAATGTTAATCTTTGAAAATCATATGAGGGGGGTCAAAAATCATTGGTCGATGCCAAGCTTTGCAAAGACCAAATGTTAACACCAACCATTCAAAATTTTTATCAATGCAGTGCTCTGGTTGGTGGAAGAAGAAGTGGGGAAAGGGTAAGTGGTGGAATAGAAAGTGTATGTGTCTCATTTTGGAGAGACGATGCAGTGTATGTGATGGATTACTCGCAGTCTTTTTACAAGTCAAAAAAAGGGGTGGAGGTTCAATTTCAGTGAGTGGGACATGATTCGTCTCAACACCCGTGTTATTCAGAAATGCGAGTTCATCAGCGAAGATCTCCTCAAAAGTTTCATCAATACCCCGAAGAATAATGTCATCACAAAGTGCGGGGTGATCTTCAGACTCTAAAAATAGTTCATAATCGGTGTTAATCGTTGACCTGAACATCTCGGTAGAAGAGTCCGTATATGTATGATACATAGTTGGGTCAAACAATAACGTATGAAAAGAGTCAAGATCGGTATCAGGAGGATCATTAAATTCGCTGCTGTCGACATCCATTAAGTCGACAGAACAGACCTGAGCAGTAGGTTCGGAGGGTACACTTCCTAACTTGTAAATGTTCATCTCGATTGTCCTCTTCCCGAAAGATAGGGTCATAGAACCGTTACGACAATTGATGATAGCGTTGGAAGTGGCCAAAAAGGGGCGACCTAAAATCACCGGAATTTGATTCCGTGAGTTCGCTACAGGCTGTGTATCAATTACAATAAAGTCTACAGGGAATATAAATTCCCCGATTTTTATTAACACATCCTCTAGTTCACCCCTAGGTCTGGTGATTGATCGGTCAGCCATCTAGAGAGTGCAAGGAGATGGTTTCAACTCTCTGATCCCTAACTGTTCATAAACTGAGAAAAGAAGCAGGTTAACACTTGCCCCAAGATCTAGTAGAGCACGGTTAATGTGTTTCTCCCCAATAGAGATGGAAATAGTAGGATAGCCAGGATCCTTACGTTTCCTCGGTAATTGCTGGGGGAAAGCTGTGTCTACTGTCTTTGCTATGAATATCTTCTTGGGCATTTGTTTCTTCCTCTTTCTAGTGCAAAAGTCTTTAAGAACTTTCGCATATGCAGGGACTTGTTGGATAGCATCTAGAAGAGGGATATTGATGTTAACCTGTTTAAACATCTCAGTGATCTTCTCCATTTGTGGACTTGGTGTGTTAGCCCTTAATCGATTAGGATAAGGTGCTTTAGCAATAAGTGCTGGGTCCATCATAGGAGAAGGAAGTGTGTGTGGAACCGATCCCAGAATAGAAGTGGGTATCGTCCGTGGAGGGGTAAAAGAGGTGGGCTGTAGTGGCGAGCCTTTTAGGAAATGGAGAATAGGCTCGGAAGAAGGTGGTTGGGTAGAAGAACTGGGATCAGAATTAGAAGTGTGTGTGTGTGGAAAGATCTCAGCCAGGGTGTTGATAGGATTTTCAGTATCATCAACTTCTTCCCTAACATGATTGTCAAGCACTCTTCCAGATCTCAACGTGGTGATTGCATTTACATGATGTGAATAGCCAGGATTGGGTAAGGGTTGAGCTGAAAGTTTCCCTTTCTCTCTTGCACTCATTTCGGCTTTTAATCGTGCAATTTCTTCTTCCATCAATTTAATACTCTCGTTTTGGGACGCAGAGTTTTTCTCAATTTTATCGACAGAAGACTTCATTTCAGCCGAAACTTGCATGATATTTGTTATGACCAAATTCATGTATTGTGCAAAAGAAGAGGATTCATCAGTTCCGGTCAACTGTAAAGGACTAGACAGTGCAGGTGTGTTGACCGGATTTTGAAAATTATGTGCTTGAAAGGGGTGCTGACTCAATTGAAGTGGTGGTTGCTGTTGTGGTGGAGGGACCCTTTGGAAATTGTTTTGGTTTGGAACCGTGTTTTGAGATTGTGATTGGTTCCAAGCAAAATTAGGGTGATTCCTCCAACCCTGATTATATGTGGAAGAAAATGGATCGTTTCTAGGTCTTTGAAATGTGGCATTGGCATGCTCACGACCTTGAAACGGACATTCTTCCGTCAAGTGAGACGGATCAGAACAGCAGCCACATACAGTTTTGGAAAGTGACATTTGATTAAGGGAGGCGGCTAAAAATTTGTTTTCCATAGTCTCGAGTTTTTTGTGTATAGCTGAAATATCAGCTCTAACTCCTATGGAAACATCCGATTGGTTGTTGCCACTCCTAAATGATGGACTTTCCTACTGTAAAGACTTTTCAGCGAACTCTTCTAAGTATCGCCAAGCTTCCCCATCATCCTTAGACATAAAAGTACCTTGACACATGTTTTCAAGGCTCTGTTTAGTATTAGGGTTACTGCCCTCATAAATGATTCGGTACAATTCCCATCTTGGGATGCCGTGATGAGGACACTGAACCAATAGATCCTTGAAACGTTCAAAGCATTTTGAAAATGGTTCAGCAGGGAGCTGGGCAAATTGATTCAGTTCGCTACGGATTCGAGCTGTCTTTTGTATTGGGTAAAATTTCTTAAGGAATGCCGTGACGAATTCTCCCCAATTCGTAATAGAATGTGCGGTAGTGTTATATAGCCACTTCTCGGCTATATCGCACAAGGTAAATGGGAGAAGTCGTAGACGCATCGCATCCACTGAAAGTTGTGACGTACCCATCATTGCGCATACGTTTTCAATTTTAGTAATGAAAACGTAAGCGTCCTCAGTCTCGAGTCCGTGGAATTTGGGTAAAAGATTGATATACTGGGACTTAATCTCAAAGTTATCCCCATTGGCTGGTGGTGTGGATAAGCAGGTCGAAAGAGGACCTCGAATAGGGTAGCGCCTCTCCTGGAGAGAGATGCGGGGTGGATTCTGCGCACCAACGGACGGTGGAGATTAGGGTTAAAGAAGTTTGATGGATTCGGATCCATCGGTGTGGGTGTGGTAGTGGGTAAAGGAAAGGTAAATGGAGAAATATCGACTTCGGAGTCGATAAAGGGTACGCGGACTAAACGGGCACTAGAATCCCGTGTCCAGCCTATCTTGCACTAAAATGGGTTAGTACAAGTGGCAGCATCGACTTATAATTAGGGGTAATGAATGTGGTGCTTGCTTTTGAAAAAGGGACGGATTTTTGAAAAAATGATGCGATAAAACAAATGCAGCACACAACCCTAGAATCTAGTGGTCACCTAGGTCCGGCTCTAGACCGCTCCTAACTGCCAAAAGACAAGTCGCAGGATAGAATCCTCCACTGCCTCTTTGTCCCCCTGTGGCCGAATAAGTGCCAGGTAAGTGGGAAGGTACTCCACTACGTAAGTAGTGGGCCTAATTAAAAACCACTAGCCTTAGACACACTCGCCTTAGGCACCACAAGAAAACGCGGATAAGCAATGAATTACCCACGGCCTTCTCTTGTCCTAATTGAGCGCGACAGTCCTTAGAGTCTTCTCTAGATTTCTTTTAGTTAATGTGGGTCAATGCGGATGCAAGTTTTGCGATTTTTGGGGCCTAGGAAGGGTAATGAAATCCCCACCTAATTTGGATTTGGCCGTGCCCCTTAAATTTCCGTATTATAATGCAAACAACCAAGAAATCAAAATCACGCACAAATTTAATTTTGCTTTTGCGGCGCTGCGATTATTTGCAAAGAATCCTGCAGCAAAGTGTTAGTTGGAGCTAAAAGAGGAGAGAGGAGAGAGTAAGAAGTTACCTGAAGCAATTTGGCAAAGAGAAGCCCCTACCCAGTCGTGGAACCGCCGCACTTGGGCACTCCCACCGCGGAAACGCGGTCTGTTGATGAGATTACCCTACCAAATTTCTTCAGAGAGTCTCTGTAGACTCCCTCAGCTCTCTGGTATTTTCCAAAAATTTTCTTCAATTTCCAAACAGCTCCAGATTTCCTTGCAATGAACAACAGCAAATCGTTTAGGGTTTGCACGAATTTTGATCTCAAAAACAACAATGGAATAATTCTTTCAATTCAAACTATAATATGAAACGAATTAGCGCGCGATCCCCGGTAACGGCGCCATTTGATTGTAAAAGAATTCTTGTTTGTGTAAATCGAACAAAGCGAATGAGTTTCTTTGTGTCGGTAATTAGAATGTATAGAATCACAACCAAAAATTATTTGACCGCAATCAAACTACGGTGTCAATTGTAGTTCATGAATGAGTGCGGATCGTCCACAGGGATTGCACGATTCGTTTGTATTATGATATGCTTGAATTAAAAAGTTAAGCTAAGATAAACGAAAACATGATTCAAGAATTTTGATTTTCAAGTGTCACTATTCTATTCAAGAATCAAGAAAATGTTAAACAATCAAGAATCGGTGTATCGATGATATTTCCAATCAACAGTCAAGAATCTAAAAAAGGCTCGTAGGAATCGATCGGATCGATAGACGTGATGTAATCTAAAGATTTCGTGTTCTTGTCCTTCGAAGGATTGATACTAGATCGATGATCATCGACGAGAGTTAGGGCTTTCTCGTGAAACTAGGGTTTCATCTTATCCCTTGTTCTTTTGTCGATATCATTCACATTCTAGCCTCTAGCAATTTCAAGAAACGATCCTAACTCCCCAATTTCGAGCGATATCATTCAAGAAAGCATCGTAACGAAATGGGTTGTCGGTTCTTGAACCTGCTAGGGTTTACAAAACTCATAGGAATCAAGAATCGATTAAAGCTATATTACATCATCATTCTATTGACCGTCTCGACTCCTTGACGAGCGGAGTTTTATTCACACATCACCACACAGAAAATATTTACGAATTGTAAAGATATCATGATGCAGAATTTAAAGAAAACAAGAAAAAAGAATATCACCTTTATTTATCTCAACAATTTTGATTACATTCGCTTCAAGAACTACAAGAGGAAGAATCTAGATTGTTGATCGTGCGTCGCTCGGCTTCATGAGTCGTGGATCGGCTCGGATCGCTTGCTCCGTTGAAGATCGGCTCCGCTCCTAAAGGTTGTAGGGCTTCTTGCTTAATGGGTACTCGGGATCTTGATTTTAATTGGAATTAGGGTTAGGGTTTCACACAAGTCCTGTCACTAGACTTGTGGAAGAAGAAGATGAAGGGGGTAGAATGGCTCTAGTTTGATACTAGATTAGGGATCCCCTTTACCCTAGGTTTAGGCTTCTATTTATAGACTTCCCAAACCATAGGTCTTGGTTTGAAATTACAATTCCCTCCAAAAGTTTGTTGAGGAGTTTCTAGAAAGAGTTTGTTAGGAGTTAGCTTAGGGTTTAAGCTAGGATTAATTAAGCTTAGAAAACCCTAGTTTGCTGATCTGGCAGAAACCTCTGGAGTCTTCTAGAACTTTGAGTGTCTTTCTGAACTGTAGGAGCTTAGACAGGAGTTTTTCACTAAAATTGAGAAGGTAAGTCCCTGGTTCCACCGCGGATCCGCGGCACAAGCAAGCCATTGCCGCGGATCCGCGGCTCTTTGATGGGCTTGGGCTTTGGTTCTTCTGGTTAAGCTTTGTACTGTATTTTAGGGCTTCTTCTGATATGTTGATTTGTTATTGCTCCTTTGAATTGATACCAGATCTGAAGTTAGTGAGTTGGCGTATCTTTTGAGCAGCGTTGATTCAAGCACGCTTCTAGTTTCCTGCACAGACTTCGAAACACGGGTTGCGATATATAGAAATATTGCGATGCCATGCAATGCAGTCAATTTTCCTAGAAATGCCGGTTTTAAGGTCTAATACATGTATTATGATAATTTGTGACTGATTTGTTAATATGTAAAATATGAATGCCGAACACTTCTATATGGATGCAAATGATGAGGAAATTGCCGGCTAAAATATGCAATATTTTCGACTAATCAACACCCAACTTAGGCTAATTGGTTTTCTTCATTCCCTACCATTCGGCACCTTCCTATGGTTTGGAAGAAGACTATCCAATAAGCGTAATAGGTGTACCCTCTCCTAATCTTAGGAGCGCTCATAACCTGAGAGAAGGTAAAAGGAAAAGACAACTGAATAATCTTATTCAATCTCTCCAGAACTAGAATCTAACCTCGAAGAAGTTCCTCCGAGTTTGTATATAACCATACGATGGATTTATCCAATGGAAGTGGATGTTCATAATAATACGGGGTGTTCTGGAGAAACTCAAAGGGTAAAAGAAGGAGTGGCAATGATGTATGCAACTTCAGACAATCCAAAATCCGGTGTTTTAAGAATGTTCAGTTAACTCGGTTACTGAGTTATTGTCTAGGGTCAGGTCATGATCGCAGTCAAAGAGAGAGAGAAAAGAAACACTCTGCGTGCACTCAAACTTAGATCAGAATGGTTAATTATTTTATCTGATCAGGAAACCTCCTACTGTATCCTCAAATTCTCCTCCAAACCTGAAAGAAGAATTAGTCAGGATTACCCGAGGAGTAAACCAACTCATCAGTGGGAATCGGGATCCAACTATCATCGCATGATAACTTGATGGAAGCCACTCAAGTTACCACACTCCAAAAGGTATGCGCATGCCTGGCAAGTTTCCTGTATGTTTGAAACTCATGATATGATTTTTACCCCTAACGACTTCATGGCCTTGATAGAGACCAACGTGCCATAAGTCGCTAGTCAAGTTCTGTTGCGCCACGGCAGCGCCCCGGCCGTCCATCCGAGGCCAAAATGCGGAATCAAAAATTTTCCTTACTTGGAAACCGGCGCTACCGCGGACAATGAAAACCCGGATCGATAACCATTAACATACATGCCCACCATAACCTCTCAAATCTCATAAATATCACAATAAATGCATCATGGATGATAAAGCAAAGATGCTTATCATATCAATGCATTATGCAATAAACCCCTCCACAAGATGTTATTTGCACAATAGCAAATACCCCCCTCCATCGGAAAAGTCCGGCCGGGAAAGAACAAAGGAAAACCGGCCGGAACGGAATGCAAACTGGCAACTCCAGAAAACTGGTCCCGTAATAAATTACAGGAAAAACCCCGATACTGTGCATACACACCCGCATTTGTATTCCGACCGAAATACAAATGCAAAGAGACAAAACTACACTGTCTAATACTAGGATCCGGCTTAAGCCAAAGCCGGCTAGTAAAAACCGTCCGATCATGATCCGTGCAATACCGCACGTATCTGATCGAACCCTGCCATATCTCCATACGGCCTCTACAGCGTTTCGCCCGAAACTTGAGTAACTGTAAGTGTGGTGGACTCTAAAGACTCGTCAATACTATGGCTGTGGATTTAACCACTAGCACGTCAGAGGTATAAGCCAATACGTAACGGGCCACCAGCTATTGACCAAAAGGGACGTCGATGAGAGAACTCATCCTGACACCCTACTGAGCCTGTCAGTGACAATATCCGTACAGTCCGGTCCGTTCGTCTATGAGCATCGCATGTCGGGCCTAGGGGGTTGGTAAAAGTCAGACCCCCAAAAGCGGTACAAGTCGTGTCGGAGTGTAGCCCAGAACGCCCTGAGATACTACTGGAATACCTACCAGTAAATCTCCTGCCTCGGCCGAGGGCTTTGCGTAATGGCTCTCCTAGACACAGCGCGACCTCACCCCCAATACCGGGAGAGACGAACCCCTGAAGATCCGCTCACTGCCTCCATGTGGCTCGGGACTGTACCTAACTAAAACCTGTTTGCACGACTCCTTTGAGCCGTGGTAGGGTAGTAATCAAAGCACAGTGGGAACTCACACGAGACAAATGACGATCTCAGGTCGATGAACTAACCTGTACACATGTCACCAGGGAACTGCTATCTGACATCTGGTATAAGACCAACTAGCAGGTTCCCGGCGAGTCCTGTCCGGTGTACTCATAACCCAATGAGCACCTGTATACATCTTAGGTGAACCAACTGACACCAGTGGCTTGTGAGACCGGCCACCGCCCCTCGTCGGGGTCTCGACTGTATACACTAGTCTACTAATGGAGTATCGATGCCCTGTCTCGAAACTCCTACGACTAGGGACCTTTTAAGGATGTGCTTATAGACCCCAGCTCCCACGTATATGATCGCCATCATACTGCTGGTCGTCAAGCAAGAATCCTAGGGGCTCTATCAACGTGTAATAGCGACATGTCAGATCACCTAAAGCAGTACACGATGATAAAGATAAACCAGATAGCATACTATCATCTCGAGTAAGACTGTCCTACCGGGACAGGTCCTCCCTCAATCATTGCAATCACGTGCCTGTGATCCAATAATTGACTTTGAGGGCACAATCTCCAACAATCTCCCACTTGCACTCAAGGCTAATTATTGCGATGTCGCATACTCACAGCCCGTGTGATACCGAACACCCAACTCCTCTACTAGTCAGTCTCACAAAGCTCGTTTGCGAAACTATTGCGTTCGAGGAATAGCCTCAGTGAGTGGATCCGCTGTGATGTTTCTTTCTATGTCTCTCTATATCTCAAGTTCGCGGAGAAAACCATCTCCCGAAATGAGCAATACCTGTCTTAGAATGTCTGGATGTCTGATGGGACCTAGCTCATAAATGAACTCCAAATCCAAACTTCTTAGACTGTATCAACAACTGAACTTAATCAGTATCCTGCGCCATGCCTCCCTCAGTATTACCTTGGACCACCTGTCCAAAATACGGTCCCTCGTCAGAGGGAGAACTAAAACTCTGACAACCTCCTTGTCGTCCATGTCACCTTGGAAGCCTGGAGTGATAACCGTCTCCTAAAAGGAGGCAGCCGTTATCATATCCCTAGAACATTCACTTATGTTCTAAAACTGCTTCCGACTGATCCTCCAGGATTGGATCAATATCAACTTATTGCATCTAGTGCAAGAACAACATCTGGTGTGGTACTTGACATTTCATGATTGACTCAATTGCCTAAGAAAGTGATCTGCCAATCATGCACACCCCTCTCTACTTTAGTCTATAAGACACCTTTAGAGAGGGTGACTCCATTACCTGCAGGTACACTACCATGCCAGGAGTCGTCCATTCTAAATACTCTTAGAATGCTGTCAAAGTACCCTGATTGGGAAACCACCCAATTCTAGATCTAAAACCATAGATCTAGTAACCAGAATGTCTGATATAATATCCAAGTCCTATGTGGAGAAACCACTGTGTGACAACCAAAATATAACCGATCGTAGTATAGGAATATCACTTCCTACTCTGTGTATGTCATCAAATACCAGGACATCACACCCTACTACCTTCTTAACAGAACCATCCCCTATTCTGATGAAGTCAAAACTATGACTTCACATCAGAAATAGATGATCTATCACCGCTATATCTGCTTTAGTCTATAAATAAACATAAGCCTGATGTCCACCAATGCTTCCGCTGCTCCCACTGACAACGACAACCCTCTGGCAGAGTCATATAGACGTGCACTTCTAAAGCTAGTTTAGAACGACGCTATACTCATCCTCCTGCCGGGTCTCGCAGCCTGGAACAACAACAATGGCATGTGTGGGTAAACAAGAACTTCCCTGTCACCGTCCTTGAGGCTACCGGAGTACCTCTTGGGTGCCTGAAGTTACCCACCTTATCTGCGGAGTGGCCAATGGAATGTCAAACCAGATTGAATCTTTAGGTTCCTTATCAAATCTTCAGTAATCGTTTGCGGTTCTGGAATCACTTCCAGTTCTACCATACTCCCACTACTGTTTTTTTTGAAAAATCCATTTTTAATAAAACTATGGCGAGTCTAGAACAATATTTCTATTGATCTGCCAGATGGTAGAAAGTCAACCCTCGTCATAGCCTGGGTCAACCCGCAAATAGCCATTACAAAAACGTGCCTTGAGTTGTCCAGTGTCTGGTTTTAAGCATAAGCCGGACAACTCCCCGTACCTTAACAATGTCAAGATATGAACTGTTCTATATCTAATATAGAACCAGAGGCACTGATTTAATTGAACCAGATTCAAATCATGCAGCTGTCTCCAGTGCATGTCAACTAAATGGAAGGAGGCCGATCAGTGTTACTCAACTTAGGAATGCTTCCAATTATGAGTAACCTGAAAGAGAAGCAATTTCTCTTTATCATTACTATCAACTGAATACCATACACAAGTATCTACATCTTCGATCACTTTGAAGAATCCCGATACTTGCTACACCTGGTTCTCTACTCTATTCAAATACCTATAACTCCTCAAAACTTAGACCCTGTGTTTCCACGAAGCACATGTCTAAGAACTAGAGAAGTTAAAAGTAAACAGAATATAGTATGAGGACCAACCCCTCTGTCCTAATGGACACTGGACAACAAACAATACTCTGTATAAGTCCGCTGAGTCTAACAACTCTTTCACTGTGTGTCGTAGGTTGAAAACTGTACTTATGGTTAAGAAGAATTACACCGCTGTTTAATGCTCCTTACCTAACCATCCACTGATATAGGTAAATGTCATCGACATAATATCAAAAGGTATATCTCACTCTATGAAAATAGACGTACAGATATATCAATTTGAAATTGGTGCACAACAGCGGATATTCATAACCAAATATTTGCCGACCGGCAAACAGCCCAGGTGATCTCCTCAAATATCACCGATTACAACGAATCCCGATATAATGAGGATGATCACCCAATTCCCAATAACTTACTCCCACTCATCATCTGTAAAACCATACAGATGTGAGAATCATACCTGGTAAATACATACCCTGGAGTAAGTGTCTAATCGGGAAATCAGTTTTCTTTTAACATTACACAGTGAAACTGAAACATTGAAATGTTTCTGTGGGGAATCCTGGTAATCCTAGTAATGCCTCTACCATTATCCAGATTCACAACTATAACCGTATAATTCTTTGCCACCTGTCCAAATCCCTTTATATGTCTTTAGTCAATACCGTCTGCACACCACTTTAGGCCAAATGGTTTTCTTCCTTCCCTACCGTTCGGCCCCAGCCTATGGTTTGGAAGAAGACTATCCAATAAGCATAAAAGGTGTACTGTCCTAATCCTAGGAGCACTCGCAAAGCGAGAGAAGGTGAAGATAAAAGACACCTGAATGTACTTTATTCCTATTTCTCCTGAACCAGAATCCATCCCCGAACTGGAACTAGTTCCTTTCGAGTTCGTATATAACCATACGATGGAGTATCCAATAAACTGTGGATCTTCGTAGTGATACGGAGTGTCCTGGAGAAATACAAAGGTGATTTAGGATTGGCGAAGAAATACTTGGTTTGGTCGTGAATATCAGTCGCAATTTACTTTGCCCTCCTACTAATCCCTTGCTTTGTCTTAACTTAATACTTTCTGCACACCATCGTTATGCTAATTGGTTTTCTTCATTCCCCACCGTTCGGCACCAGCCTAAGGTTTGGAAGAAGACTATCCAATTTGCGTAATAGGTGTACTATCTCCTAAACCAAGGAGTACTCGCAACCTGAGAGAAAGTGAAAAGAAAAGACAACTGAATAGTCCTATCCGTTTTCTCCAGAACCAGAAACCATCCTCGAAGTCCTTCGAGTTCGTATATAACCATACGATGGTTTTGTCCAATGGAAGTGGACGTTCGTAGTAATATGGGGTGTCCTGGAGAAAAGGGTAAAAGTAGGAGTGGCAATGAGGTTTGCAACTCTGACAATCCAAAAGCCTGTGTTAAGAAGGTTCGGTCAACTTGGTCACTGAGTCATAGTCCAGGGTCGGGTCAATGGTCGCTGCCAGAGAGAGAGAAAAGAAACACTCAGCGTGCACTCTAGCCTAGATCAGAATGGTTACCACTTTGTCTAATCTGGAAACCTCCCACTGTACCTCAAATTCTCCTCCAAACCTGAAAGAAGAATTAGTCGGGATCACCCGAGGAGTAAACCAACTCATCAGTGGGAATCGGGATCCAACTATCATCGCATGATAACGTGACGGAATCCACTCACGTCACCACACTCCAGAAGGTATGCGCATGCCTGGCAAGTTTCAGTTCTTTTGAAACTCCCGATGTGATTTTTACCCCTAGGACCCAAGTGACCTTGACTGAGCCAACATATCAAAGGATCCTAGTCAAGTTCAACCCGTCATTATCTTGATTGCATTAGACCCACCCGCACGAGTCCTTGACTGAGCCAAAATGACCGTACGACTGTCCTAACCAATCATATATCCATGCAACAGAAAGACACTACATAGCTACCGTACACTACGCCTCGGCTAAGCACGACATACGCAGCACGAATACTAAGTAATACCAATCTGAAATGACGGAGGGCTACGACTGGTTTTTGGCGAAAAACCTTTAACGTAATGAACTTGATATCGTTGAAGGAACTGCACAACCTTTTATAAAAAATATAGTGACGAAAACCTTTACTAAAGAGGTCACTCCCGGTGAAGGGATCTCGGCTCTTTCCCCGTAGAATGAGGTGCAGGATATTCCAACTGAATACCACGATGCAAAGCAAAAGTAATCGGCTATAGTGAAGTTAATGCCCTGACGCAAACTTCTGTCCAAGGGGTCACTCCCGGTGAAGGGATCTCGGCCCTTGCCTCGTCGACTGAGGAGCAGGATATTCCAAATGAATACCACGATGCAAAACAAAAGTGAACGTCCTTGCAATAACAGCTTTTTGAAAAGTGTTCCAACAACATCAGAATAGGTTTGTTTATCTTGCATTGATCCGAATCAACGCAGTCCCATCAATTGATCACACCACAAAGAACGAAAATATACTGACGTACGTATATGCCATCCGCATTCGCCACTGGGTCCCGTCATCACCCGTTAGATTAGCTAACTAACGGCAGAGCGGGGACTGGACTAGCGCGGATGTAAAACATATACAACATCTACTAATATATATACCAATATATAGTATTTCGCTCAAGGCGTGAATAAAATGCAACATCACAGAAATGTACAGCATCACAGAACAATACAGATATCTGGAAGCCCCGGGTTTCACAGAGCCGCTGCTGAAACCCGACGTTCCCCTGGTCATGTGGATAGCCTGTGCAATGAAATCCTAGACCCCTACGGGCGCGGCAAGTTACCCGCCAAAACCTGAAGCGAGGCAGCCCCCTTCAGCACCGTGAATGGACCACCCAGCACTTCACGGAATCCGGTAACTTGGGCACCCCTCCTAGGTCAACCTGTACCCCCTACGAGTGCGGCGAATAGCCTGCCAATTCCAGACTGAAGCCCCCTCCGTCTCAATGCCCTGAGATGCGGGCCCTTTGCCCTCTAGAACCCGGCTATCCGTGCACCCCACCGCGGGGCAAACCTAGTACAGAAAGTAAAATATACATACACCGGGTACATCGACCGCAACCAGGTCGTGCCCCAAAAGAATAATACAAACAGGCAGTGACGGCAGTCCACATGTCGGACGCTCGCCCCGCAATATCAAAAGTACATAATACAACAAAACTGCACTAGCATTGCATCCAGGCTATCCCCACGACCGATCCGCAACAACACAGCAAATACATAGAACATCAACGTGAAGGTCACGTTCGCAAATCCGTCTAACCGGGCTATAGCAGTTAGACAGTATTTACCGATCGAGTGACATTCACGGTCGCAGATATAATGTAAATACTGTGAAAAATGTGTTAAAAATATCCGATCGATCAAATTATAACAAGTGGGCCCCAAGTGAAACTGTAGCACATCAAGAAATACTGGGCCCAAAATTAATATTCCAAAAACCCCTAAATGGACCCAGAAATCAACTGAAGAATTTTCATGCAGTGATCTGAAAAATGTGCGGCGGAACCGCGGCCTGGGGGTGGTTTTGGCCGCGTTTCCGCGCCTAGGGTATCGTGTCACTTCATGAAATTTCTACAGTATGCTTATTCTTTCCAGTACGTCAATTTTCTGCAACCTGAAAAATTTTTGGACTTAAAAAAAAAAATCGACAGAAAATTGTCGTGGGTGTATTTGGGTTTTCGGAACATTTGTTCGATCGGAACTGAAAAACACATTAAACAAAAGCTAGACTAGGTTAATGGCAAGGCTCTGATACCATGTTGCGCCACGGCAGCGCCCCGGCCGTCTATCCGAGGCCAAAATGCGGAATCAAAAATTTTCCTTACTTGGAAACCGGCGCTACCGCGGACAATGAAAACCCGGATCGATAACCATTAACATACATGCCCACCATAACCTCTCAAATCTCATAAATATCACAATAAATGCATCATGGATGATAAAGCAAAGATGCTTATCATATCAATGCATTATGCAATAAACCCCTCTACAAGATGTTATTTGCACAATAGCAAATACCCCCCTCCATCGGAAAAGTCCGGCCGGGAAAGAACAAAGGAAAACCGGCCGGAACGGAATGCAAACTGGCAACTCCAGAAAACTGGTCCCGTAATAAATTACAGGAAAAACCCCGATACTGTGCATACACACCCGCATTTGTATTCCGACCGAAATACAAATGCAAAGAGACAAAACTACACTGTCTAATACTAGGATCCGGCTTAAGCCAAAGCCGGCTAGTAAAAACCGTCCGATCATGATCCGTGCAATACCGCACGTATCTGATCGAACCCTGCCATATCTCCATACGGCCTCTACAGCGTTTCGCCCGAAACTTGAGTAACTGTAAGTGTGGTGGACTCTAAAGACTCGTCAATACTATGGCTGTGGATTTAACCACTAGCACGTCAGAGGTATAAGCCAATAC
This sequence comes from Agapanthus africanus, assembly GCA_030015575.1. Lineage (NCBI taxonomy): Eukaryota > Viridiplantae > Streptophyta > Magnoliopsida > Asparagales > Amaryllidaceae > Agapanthus > Agapanthus africanus. Next base: position 290,219,960 of record CM057349.1, read on the forward strand.
GTAACGGGCCACCAGCTATTGACCAAAAGGGACGTCGATGAGAGAACTCATCCTGACACCCTACTGAGCCTGTCAGTGACAATATCCGTACAGTCCGGTCCGTTCGTCTATGAGCATCGCATGTCGGGCCTAGGGGGTTGGTAAAAGTCAGACCCCCAAAAGCGGTACAAGTCGTGTCGGAGTGTAGCCCAGAACGCCCTGAGATACTACTGGAATACCTACCAGTAAATCTCCTGCCTCGGCCGAGGGCTTTGCGTAATGGCTCTCCTAGACACAGCGCGACCTCACCCCCAATACCGGGAGAGACGAACCCCTGAAGATCCGCTCACTGCCTCCATGTGGCTCGGGACTGTACCCAACTAAAACCTGTTTGCACGACTCCTTTGAGCCGTGGTAGGGTAGTAATCAAAGCACAGTGGGAACTCACACGAGACAAATGACGATCTCAGGTCGATGAACTAACCTGTACACATGTCACCAGGGACCTGCTATCTGACATCTGGTATAAGACCAACTAGCAGGTTCCCGGCGAGTCCTGTCCGGTGTACTCATAACCCAATGAGCACCTGTATACATCTTAGGTGAACCAACTGACACCAGTGGCTTGTGAGACCGGCTACCGCCCCTCGTCGGGGTCTCGACTGTATACACTAGTCTACTAATGGAGTATCGATGCCCTGTCTCGAAACTCCTACGACTAGGGACCTTTTAAGGATGTGCTTATAGACCCCAGCTTCCACGTATATGATCGCCATCATACTGCTGGTCGTCAAGCAAGAATCCTAGGGGCTCTATCAATGTGTAATAGCGACATGTCAGGTCACCTAAAGCAGTACACGATGATAAAGATAAACCAGATAGCATACTATCATCTCGAGTAAGACTGTCCTACCGGGACAGGTCCTCCCTCAATCATTGCAATCACGTGCCTGTGATCCAATAATTGACTTTGAGGGCACAATCTCCAACAAGTTCAACCCGTCATTATCCAAGATTGATCTAAACCCACCTGCACAAGCCCTTGATAGAGACCAACGTGACTGTGCGGCTGTCCTGGATAATCGCATATCCATGCTACAGACAAGTATGATGCATCTACCGTACACTATGACTTGATAGAGACTAACGTACATAGCATGAATACTATGAGATACCTATCTGAAATGACGGAGGGATATGGCTGGTTTTTGGCGAAAAACCTTTAGTGTAATGAACTTGATATCGTTGAAGGAACCGGATAGTTTTTATAAATATATAGTTACGAAAACCTTTGTTAAAGAGGTCACTCCCAGCGAAGCGAGCTCAGCAAATTCCCCGTTGAATGAGGTGCAGGATATTCCAAACTGAATACCACGATGCCAAGCAAAAAGTAATCGACTATAGTGAAGTTATTACCCTGACGCAAACCTCTGTCCAAGGGGTCACTCCCGATGAAGGGATCTCGGCCCTTGCCTCGTCGAATGAGGTACTGGATATTCATAACCGAATACCACTGTGGAAAACAAAAGAGAACGCCCTTGTAATAACAGCTTTTTGAAAAGTTGATTCCAACAACATCATATATATAGGTTTGTTTTTCTTGCATTGATAAGAATCAATGCAGTCCTATCAATTAATCACACCCGAAAAGAACGAAAATATGATGTACATATATGCCATCCGCATTCGCCACTGGGTCCCGTCATCACCCGTTAGGTTACTTAACTAACGACAGAGCGGGGACTGGACTAGCGCGGTTGCAAAACATATACAACATCTATTAGCATATATATCAATATATAATAATCGCTCCAGGCATGATAAATGCAACATCACAGAACAATACAGATAATCTGGGATCCCCGGGTTTCATAGAGCTGCAAATGAAACCCGACGTTCCCCTGGTCGTGTGGATAGCCTGTGCAATGAAAACCTAAACCCCTACGAGCGCGGCAAGTTACCCGCCAAAACCTTAAGCGAGGCAGCCCCCTTCAGCAAAGTGAATGGACCACCCAGCACTTCACGGAATCTGGTAACTTGAGCACCCCTCCTTGGGTCAACCTATACCCCCTACGAGTGTGGCGAATAGCCTGCCAATTCTAGAGTGAAGCCCCCTCCATCTCAACGCCATGAGATGCAAGCCCGTTGCCCTTTAGAACCCAGCTATCCGTGCACCCCACCGCACGGTAATCCTAGTACAGAAAAGAAATATATACAACAGGTACATCGACCTCAACCCGGTCGTGCCCCAAAAGAATAATATACAAACAGGCAGTGACGGCAGTCCACATGTCAGACGCTCACCCCGAAATATCAAATGTACAAATATAACCAAACTGTACAACCATTGCATGCAACCTATCCACCACGACAATCCGCAACATCACAGCACAACACAGAACATCAACGTGAATGTCACGTTCGCAAACCCGTCTAAAAGGACTATAGCAATTAGACAAGATTTACCGCTCAAATGACATTCATGGTTGCAGATATAATGTATCCACTGTAAACTAACACATTTAAAATATCGATCGACAAAACTTCCCGAAGTGGGCCCCAAGTACAAATCCAGTACTCAAAATAATCTGGGCCAAAAATAAAAATTCCAGAAACCCCAATTCTAAGATGAAGACCCCCAAAAGAAACTTGGTGCATTGAATCCCCATAACGGCGGCGGAACCGCGGCCAATACGTGGGTATGGCCGCGGTTCTACGGCGTTCCTGAGGGAACAACTTCCAAATATTCTACAGTGGTCTTACAAAAGCCTACCTGATTTTCTTACGAGCACAAAATAATTTTTAGACCAGTTTACAAATTCGGCAGAAACTTAAGTTTTTGAAATTGCGGTTTCGGAAATTTTGTTCGATCGATATTTTAAACATGTTAGAACATGCTAGTAAGTGTTAATAGCGTGGCTCTGATACCATGTTAGGATGCGACGGCGCCCCGGCCGTAAATCCGATGCCAAATGCGGAACAAAAAATTTTTGCGAAACCGGCGCCACCGCGACCCAAATACCCGGATCGTTCCATTAACCGTAAACTAGCAAAATGTAAAAGAGTTAGGAAATTATACCGATCGATCCGTGTCCTTCAGTCTTTAATCTCCACGTCTAAATCCTCGCTGCTGCGCCGATGATGACCGCTCCCCGATCAGGCCCGTCAAGTGGCACCACATCGATGAAACTGTATACGGGCTCCCGCATCAAGACCGAGGCCACTCAGACATGAAGTTTGCTAGCTGACATGTCCAAGAATGAAGTAGAGAGAGTGTGGAACATTTAGTCTCAAGATGCCCAAGCTTTTGGGTGGAGGTAAGTTGGAGTTGCCAAGGATGTGTGATGAAGTGAATGTGAGCACATGAAAAACTTGTGAAGCCAAGATAAATGGAGCTCGGCCAAGCCTCTAAGAAATGGCCTCTGGGGATTTCTCATATCAAGTGAGATGGTGGGGGAAAAAAAACCAATCACCACAAATAACCCCCTCCCCTTTTGAAGCATCCTAAAAATTGCAGAAAACCCCTTGGACCAAAATCAGCTACCTAATACAAAAGACCATGCCCCAAAACATGATGCCCATGCTGCCCCCCTATGCTCTCGAAATAGGCAGCCCCCCCACTGCCTAAAATTCAGTGCAAGGGTTGGTAAAGGAATTGACAAAGTCAAGGTCGAAGATCAAAGGACAATGCTCACATAAATTAAACCTAGAGAGTGATGTTTAAGACGGAAAAAGGAAACTGGTAACTCCCAAAATAATCCCGTAACGAATTACGAGATTACAGCTCAACTGTGAATACATACCCGCTTTTTTATTCCGACCGAATATGAATGCAATGAGACAAAAATATTCCTACAATACAATACTAGGATCCGGCTTAAACCAAAGCCCGCTAGTATTATCCGTCCGATCCTGATCCGTGCACAAGTGCACGGATATGATCGTGTAGGGTTCCTAGGCACTCTCAAGAGGTCTCACAAGGCATCAACCATGCCAATTTCAAATTTTACGGTGCCGAGAAACTCTAGACTAGATCGTTGACTAGAAATTTAGGCGAAAAACGAAACTAGTTAACATCTTAACTAAGGGAGAGAGGCTACAACCTTTGTAGATCCGGTTCTCCACTTCCTTGGCTCCACGTAGGCGTCCTCTCGCTGTCCATCTCGAATCCCGAACTCAAAAGTCGGCTTCATCGGAGAATTGGGCGGACTAGGTCGTCGGCTTCGTGCCGAAGATGATCTACGTCGAGGCATCACAAGTTCAAGCTCCAACTTCACAAATTTGTGAAACTTGTGAAGAAAACACCCAAAACAACTTGGCAAGAGGTAGAGGGTGAAGAAATAGGAGGTGGGTTCACTTTAGAATTGGATTTCTCACTTTAGAACTCAAGTTGCCATTGATGGCATCAAGCTTTCTTTCTTGAAGAAGAAGGAGAGAATGAAGCTAGAATATGATAAGTGTTAATTAAAATAGAAAAGTAAATGAATACTTATCATATACTAACTAGGTTAGAGTGTAGAGAATAGACCATGGTTACTAGGATGGGTTAGGGTTAAGCATGAAGACAAGAATGGTTAAGAAGTCAAAGCTTCATGAAGCTTCAACTAAAAACAAACAAAGCCACCATTCTTATCTAAATCTTTTCCAAATAAATAAACAAATAAATAAATGAAAAAGCAAAACCCTAATTATCTCTTAACCATGGTTTAATCCTTTACACTTAACCACATGATCAAGTATCATCAAACATGATACAAATATGTGCACAAAAGTATATCACATATACTTCTTGCACATCAAGTGAGAAAATCCATTTAAAGTGAACCAATACTAGTTAATGCAAAGTAATATATCAAATATATAATTATACATTAAATCATTAAATCAACACTTGATTTAACAATCCGGTCATATCGCATATAACCGACTAGTATCCTATGTATCGGCTTATCGAATCAATCCTTGATTCGATATCTAGGTTATATCGAATATAACCAATCGATACAACCATCGCGAGAATGGAATACGGTATCACATACACGCATCATTCTCGGTCCTGCACATATCTCATATGCACTCCTATTTCGTTTCGCTTGGGCCAGGAAACCTCTATGTAGGACTCTAAAGACTCGTCAATACGCCGGTAGCAGATGATGATCATATCAAGCACCCACAAGCCGCAAGCGGTCTGCTAAACGTAACGGCCATCCGGGTATTGAGCGATCAGAAGATCGATGAGCTAGCCCGCTCACACTCCTGTGAATCCAACCAGTAACACTTACCGTACAGTCCGGTCTGTTCGTCTGATATGTCGCATATCAAGTCTAGGGGTGGTAAACGTCAGACCCCAATAACCGATAAGTCGTGCCGATATGAGGCTCATAACGGGTCGAGAAACTACTGGTAACACTTACCAGCAAATCTCTGATCAGCCCTGGCCAGGGACTTCCCTGTTACGGCCAATCGAGCACAGCGCAACATCAACCCCCAATACCGGGAGAGACGAAACCCCTCCTATCGCTCATTGCCTCCATGTGACTCGGGACTGTACCCAAAGACCACCGTTTTGCACGCCCTCATGGACGTGGTAAGGTGGAGATCAAAGCACAGTGGGAATCACACAAGACTCTATGACGATCTCGGGTCTACAGACAAACCTGTACAAATGTCACCTGAGAACTGCCATCTGACGTGAGGTATAATACCATCTGGGAGTTCTCGGCGAGTCCGTCCAGTGTACCCAGTCTCCACTGAGCACCCGTATACCATCTCTGATGTCAAACACCAATGGATATGGGATCATCCATCGCCCATCTCATGGGTCGAGAAGCGTATACGCTAGTCTACACTGGTATATCGATGCCCCGTCTCGATACACCCACGACTAGGGACCTTGAAGGATGTACCTATGGACTACCATATCCCCACTAGTATGATCTGCATCATAGTCCAGGTAGTCAAGTATACATCCTAAGGGCTTTACCAACATGTAACTATAGGACAGTTTAAAGAGATAAGTGTACATGTTAAGATAAAGAGTAACCAGATAGCATACTATCATATCGAGCAAGAAAGTCATCTCTATATATGTCCAAGCATCCAATATAATATACATCATCTGTACAATACTGGCCTCTAGGGCATACATACAACTAACAATCTCCCACTTGCACTAGGGCCAGCTGCTGTAGTATCGCATACCGAGCATCCCGAAGAGTCTCTCAAACTGTATCTGGGGAATGGCCTTCATGAGTGGATCCGCCGTGTTGTTCTTCGTGTCAACCCTCCTGACCTCGATCTCCCGGCGATCAACTATCTCCCGGATTAGGTGATACCGCCTCAGAATATGCTTGGATCGCTGATGGGACCTGGGTTCCTTGGCCAAAGCCACCGCTCCATTGTTATCGCAATACAAAGGTATTGGATGCTCAATGGATGGAACCACTCCAAGTTCAGTAATGAACTTCTTGATCCAAACAGCCTCTTTGGCAGCATCGTTGGCAGCAATGTATTCAGCCTCCATCATCGAGTCTGCCACGGTTTCCTGCTTGGAACTCTTCCAGCTAACCGCCCCTCCGTAAAGGGTAAAGACAAAGCCCGATTGCGACTTAGAGTCGTCCTTATCACTCTGGAAGCTCGAATCGGTAAAGGACTCCACTTGGAGTTCTCCGTTACCATACACCAAGAGCATCTCTTTAGTCCTTCGTAAGTACTTGAGAATGCTCTTCACAGCTGTCCAGTGACTCTCTCTAGGATCAGCTTGATACCTGCTCACTACAGTTAGTGAGTATGCAACATCGGGTCTGGTACATAGCATCACGTACATGATAGAGCCTACAGCCGAAGCATAGGGTATCCCTTGCATGCGAGCTCTCTCCAAATCAGTCTTGGGAGACATCTCTTTGGAGAGAGTGACTCCAGAGATCGTGGGCAAGTTCCCACACTTGGATTCTTCCATACTAAACCTCTTTAGTATGGTGTCAATGTACCTGGATTAGGACAATCCCAGTATCCGTTTGGATCTATCTCTATAGATCCTGATCCCCAATATGCAGGAGGCATCACCAAGATCTTTCATTGAGAATCTTTGTGATAAGAAGAGCTTGACTGATTGCAGCATAGGAATATCATTTCCTATCAAGAGTATGTCGTCCACGTACAATACGAGGAAGACAACCTTACTCTCTGCCACCTTCTTGTAAATACAAGGTTCATCTGGGTTTTTGACGAAATCAAACTCTTTGATAATGACGTCAACGCAGATGTTCCAACTCCGCGATGCTTGCTTTAATACATAAATGGATTTAAGCAGCTTGCACACCTTCCCGCTGCTCCCACTGTCTATGAAGCCCTCTGGCTGAGTCATGTACACACACTCTTCTAAATCACCATTTAGAAAGGCGGTTTTAACATCCATTTGCCAGATTTCGTAATCATGATATGCAGCGATGGCAAGCATGATCCGGATGGATTTAAGCATAGCCACTGGAGAAAAGGTTTCGTCATAGTCCACACCTGGTCATTGACGAAAACCCTTTGCAACAAGTCTAGCTTTGAAAGTCTCCACTTTCCAATCTACACCAAGTTTCTTCTTGAAGATCCACTTGCTCCCGATGGGTTTTACCCCTTCAGGAGCAACATCCAAAGTCCATACTTTGTTGGTGTACATGGATTCCATCTCGGACCGCATAGCATCCAGCCATTTCACTGAGTCCCTACTCGTGATGGCCTGCTCGAAGCTAGTTTTGTCATCATCCTCCATGATGCAATCCTCGCTCCCACCATCCATGAGAAAACCGTAGTATCTCCCAGGTGGGCGAGGAACCCTACTAGATCGGCGGAGAGGCTGGGGTTCGTCGGGTACTACTGAATTCTCTGGTTCCACTAAATCTTCTGTTGTGTTTTGTTCAGCTGGAACCTCTTCCAGTTCTACCTCAGAGCCACTAATCTCTTTTGCAAGAAATTCCTTTTCTAAAAAGGTGGCATGTTGAGCAACAAATACTCTTTGTTCCTCATTGTGGTAGAAGATATACCCTCGCGAATGTTTGGGATATCCAACAAATTTACACAATACAGACCTTGCCACGAGTTTGTCCGGTTTTTGTCTTTTGACATAGGCCGGGCAACCCCATATCTTTATAAAATTAAGATATGGTCTCTTCCCTTCCCATATCTCATATGGTGTGGTAGGCACAGATTTGGTGGGAACCCTGCTCAGTAGGTATGCTGCTGTTTCCAGTGTATATCTCCAGAAGGAAACAGATAACTCAGCTACACTCATCATAGAGCGCACCATTTCTAATAGGGTGCGGTTCCTCCGCTCCGATACACCGTTGTGCTGTGGTGTATATGGAGGAGTTAGCTGAGAGAGAATCCCATTCTCTTTTAGGAAGTCCAGGAATTCAATGCTCAAGTATTCTCCTCCTCGATCAGATCGTAGGATTTTAATACTTTTTCCGGTTTGGTTCTCAACTTCTTGTTTATAATCTCTAAATCTCTCAAAAGCTTCTGATTTGTGTTTCATCAGGAACACATACCCGAACCTAGAGAGATCGTCAGTGAATGTAATGAAGTACGAAGAACCATCCCTGGCATATATAGACATGGGACCGCATACATCACTATGTATAAGTCCTAAGAGTTCGGTAACTCTTTCTCCGTGTCCCGCAAACGGAGTTTTGGTTATCTTGCCTTTGAGACATGATTGGCAAGTGTCATAAGATGAAAATTCAAACGGATTTAAATATCCATCCTTATGCAACTTAGCCAGTCGTGTCGCATTGATGTGACCCAGTTTACAATGCCACAAGAAGGATTCGTTCAGTTCTGAACTCTTCCTCTTGTGTGTGTTTGTTATGCTCAGAACTGTTGATTGATTTAGAACATAAATGCCATTGCACAACGTGCCTGATCCAACCAACTTTTTGTTACGGAAAATGTTCATAACATTGTCCTGTAATACAAAATTATATCCCTCTTTACTCAATAAAGAAACCGATATAATGTTGCATATCAGGTTCGGCATGTAATAGCATTCGTTTAGAACCAATGTATTACCAGTCGGTAATACTAGGTGATATTCCCCGACAGTCTTAGCTGCAACAATTGCACCATTTCCAACTCTAATGTCTTTATCACCTTCTCCAAGTTCTTTACCTTTCCTTAGCCCATGTAACTGATTGCATATATGGGATCCTGACCCGGTATCTAATACCCAGGACGTAGAGCAAATGGAGAAACAGTTCTCTGTAACGAACACACCCGAAGAAAATGCATCAACATGTACTTTCTTCATTCGGGTGGCATGGGAATCCTGGTATTCCCCTATATCCTGTTCATTCCTATAACTCTTATAAGAAAGAACGGAACCAACGTTCCCCAGCACAGTATAACATGCGGGTTCGGTCAATACATCCATATTATTATCTTTATTAGGGCATGAAATGGTCGCTACCTGGAGAGAGAGAGAAGAAAACACTTTAGCGTATGCTCGTGCAAGATCAGATTGGTTATTATCTTATCTAATCAGGATGGCTCCCACTGCTTTTTATCAAATCTTCCTTCAAACCCTAAAAGGAAAGATTAGCCGGGATTAATTACACACTACAAGTTCGCCAATCTTTCAGCCAGGCCAGTATCGGTACTTTGAGGGAGGTCCCCCGTGCTTTCGCACGAACCTAATTAATGTAAACCTCGTTTTCCCAGAGGCGTAACCTCGTTGACACCTTTCTAGACACCTACTTGATCGGCTAATTGCAATGTGTAAAACTCTCCCAGGAGTAACTCTTACTCGCAGTGAGTATCGGGATCCAACTATCTCATAAAAGGTATGCAATCTCATTGCAAATTTCAACACTTGAAATTCCCGATAATATTCTGCCCCAAGCATCCTATGACCTTGACGGAGGTCAACAAACCACAGGGTGCAAGTCAAGTTCAACCCGTCATTTCTTGATTGAATCAAACCCACCCGCACGACCCTTGACGGAGGTCAACAAGGTCGTACGACTACCCTAATCCAATCTGCATGACATGCATAAGCAGATAAATACTAGTTAGCTACCGCACACTACGCCTTGACGGAGGTCAACAAACGTAGCACGAATACTAAGTAGGATTTATCTGAAATGACGGAGGGCTACATCAGGTTTTTCTGAAAACCTATTGCATAATGAACTTGATATCGTTGTAGGATCAAATGAAGTTTTGAAATGGAGTGATTTTGAGGCTTTTCCAGTTTTGCTAAAGGGGTCACTCCCGGTGAACGGATCGTCGGCCCTTTCCTCGTTGAATGTGGTGTGGGATATATCATATATATCGCTGTGCAAAGCAGAAACTATAGAAGCAATCAAGAGTCAAACCGAGTGTGTAGCATCTGCCAGTTATCGCTAAAGGAGTCACTCCCAGTGAAGGGATCTCGGTCCTTTCCTCATCGAATAAGGTGCAGGGTATATCATATATACCCCTATGCAAAGCAAGAACTGTAGCTACCTGTTTTGTTTAAAATTTGATTCTACAATATCTTAGGTTTCTTTTCTTTCATTAATCACATTAATGAAGTCTCGTCATTTAAATACCTAAACATCACAGATAAATACGACGTACACTTATGCCATCCGCATTCGCCTCGATGTCCCCTCGTGCACCGTTAAGTTAGGTAACTAATGATAGAGCAGGGCAGGGCTAGTGCGGGTGCAAAACATAAGTAACGTCTATATAATATATCATATATACTATATACTGTATCTATCACAGAACATCACATGATCACATCACAGATATCGCAGCAGAAGAAACATATGAAACATTGGATATACTAGGACGTCCGTGTTTTCAATACGAGCCAGTATAAAACACGGATTCCACGGTCGTGATGAATAGCCAATCCCACACCCCTAGACCCCTACGAGAGCGGCAAGCAACCCTGCTAATTCTAGGGTTAGGAGACCCGGACTCGACTCCTCGAGTTGGTCTCCCACTGGACCCCAGAACCCGGTTACTTGTGCTCCCCTCCTTGGGTCTATCCTAATGCGAAAAAGTAAATAATATACAAAAGGTGACGACTTCCGCTACCTGGAAGTGCCCCAATAAAAGAATATTACATACAAGTTTTTACATGAATGAAAATGAAAAACACTCATCTCACATAAAAACCCCCGGCTATTCAAACACGACAATCCAATATAACATATCCAGCAACACATAACATCACATGTCATCAACGTAAGTAAATATGCGCATCCCAATTGTCGTTGACATATAGCAACGAAACCGGCGATATCACATATTACACTTACGGTCACAGAAAAGAAAGTGTAAAACTACAACAGTTGGAATCCGCAACCTCTTTAGACATCACATGCCTAATCAAATGAAATACTTAGACATCACATGCCTAACAGTTATAAACCCCGCATTTTAGTCCCATTATCGAAAACTCTTTGCAATATCAAATGAGACTAAACCACTAGATTTATAACATTCATTCAGTTATCTCATAACAGTTTGTGAATTCCAATTATTGTATCCCATTCCGGATAAATAGAATATATTAAACTTTCCGATCGAACATTCGAACACCTAAGTTTTCCCGAAACCGTTCAACACATGAAATAGGTTCAAAGACATTCACTTCATGCCTCAGTACCAACGGTCCAGCCGTAGAAGGGTCAAGCCAACGCCTCACATGTGGCACGCCGTACTGCCCCAAACCCGAAGGTTCAAAGGGCAGTTCAAGACGGTCACATAATCGAGTTAAGGTTTGTTGTCTTCTAGAGGGACCATCGCATTACTTGCACTACTTAGAACGTCCTTAAACCACACAAAAAATCCAACACTTGGATATTTTTCGGCAGGGGAAAAGTTGGGTATTTATATCCGGTCGAACTTTTTAACATATTCAAAAAATTATCCGGAAAGTCACAGACAAGATTAGACAATCCGATCGAAACTCCGAGTCCCCAATACAACCCTAAAAATTCAACTCCTGGAAAAATATTAAAAATTCCCAGAAAACTCAACACTGTATAAAAGAAGTTACTGTGCAAAATTGGGTGGGTAACGTCATCATACGGCCGCGGAACCGCCGCAGAAGCCAGGCTTCTGCCGCGGTTCCGCCGCACTTTGGAGGAATTGGGTGATCGTGTTTCACAGTAATTCTTAGAAAGTCCTGCTGAATTTTCTGCATATTTTTAATGTCGAAAAAGACCAGATTTCAGAAATTGTCCAGAGAGCATTTTAAGGTTTTTGTTTTTGGTTCGATCGGACTTCTAATTCCATCTACGCATCGCCTAAGGCTCTAGCTAGGCTCTGATACCACTGTAGGGTTCCTAGGCACTCTCAAGAGGTCTCAAAAGGTATCAACCATGCCAATTTCAAATTTTACGGTGCCGAGAAACCCTAGACTAGATCGTTGACTAGAAATTTAGGCGAAAAACGAAACTAGTTAACATCTTAACTAAAGGAGAGAGGCTACAACCTTTGTAGATCCGGTTCTCCACTTCCTTGGCTCCACGTAGGCGTCCTCTCGCTGTCCATCTCGAATCCCGAACTCAAAAGTCGGCTTCATCGGAGAATTGGGCGGACTAGGTTGTCGGCTTCGTGCCGAAGATGATCTACGTCGAGGCATCACAAGTTCAAGCTCCGACTTCACAAATTTGTGAAACTTATGAAGAAAACACCCAAAACAACTTGGCAAGAGGTAGAGGGTGAAGAAATAGGAGGTGGGTTCACTTTAGAATTGGATTTCTCACTTTAGAACTCAAGTTGCCATTGATGGCATCAAGCTTTCTTTCTTGAAGAAGAAGGAGAGAATGAAGCTAGAATATGATAAGTGTTAATTAAAATAGAAAAGTAAATGAATACTTATCATATACTAACTAGGGTAGAGTGTAGAGAATAGATCATGGTTACTTGGATGGCTTAAGGTTAAGCATGAAGACAAGAATGGTTAAGAAGTCAAAGCTTCATGAAGCTTCAACTAAAAACAAACAAAGCCACCATTCTTATCTAAATCTTTTCCAAATAAATAAACAAATAAATAAATGAAAAAGCAAAACCTTAATTATCTCTTAACCATGGTTTAATCCTTTACACTTAACCACATGATCAAGTATCATCAAACATGATACAAATATGTGCACAAAAGTATATCACATATACTTCTTGCACATCAAGTGAGAAAATCCATTTAAAGTGAACCAATACTAGTTAATGCAAAGTAATATATCAAATATATAATTATACATTAAATCATTAAATCAACACTTGATTTAACGATCCGGTCATATCGCATATAACCGACTAGTATCCTATGTATCGGCTTATCGAATCAATCCTTGATTCGATATCTAGGTTATATCGAATATAACCAATCGATACAACCATCGCGAGAATGGAATACGGTATCACATACACGCATCATTCTCGGTCCTGCACATATCTCATATGCACTCCTATTTCGTTTCGCTTGAGCCAGGAAACCTCTGTGTAGGACTCTAAAGACTCGTCAATACGCCGGTAGCAGATGATGATCATATCAAGCACCCACAAGCCGCAAGCGGTTAGCTAAACGTAACGGCCATCCGGGTATTGAGCGATCAGAAGATCGACGAGCTAGCCCGCTCACACTCCTGTGAATCCAACCAGTAACACTTACCGTACAGTCCGGTCTGTTCGTCTGATATGTCGCATATCAAGTCTAGGGGTGGTAAACGTCAGACCCCAATAACCGATAAGTCGTGCCGATATGAGGCTCATAACGGGTCGAGAAACTACTGGTAACACTTACCAGCAAATCTCTGATCAGCCCTGGCCAGGGACTTCCCTGTTACGGCCAATCGAGCACAGCGCAACATCAACCCCCAATACCGGGAGAGACGAAACCCCTCCTATCGCTCATTGCCTCCATTTGACTCGGGACTGTACCCAAAGACCACCGTTTTGCACACCCTCATGGACGTGGTAAGGTGGAGATCAAAGCACAGTGGGAATCACACAAGACTCTATGACGATCTCGGGTCTACAGACAAACCTGTACAAGTGTCACCTGAGAACTGCCATCTGACGTGAGGTATAATACCATCTGGGAGTTCTCGGCGAGTCCGTCCAGTGTACCCAGTCTCCACTGAGCACCCGTATACCATCTCTGATGTCAAACACCAATGGATATGGGATCATCCATCGCCCATCTCATGGGTCGAGAAGCGTATACGCTAGTCTACACTGGTATATCGATGCCCCGTCTCGATACACCCACGACTAGGGACCTTGAAGGATGTACCTATGGACTACCATGTCCCCACTAGTATGATCTGCATCATAGTCCACGTAGTCAAGTACACATCCTAAGGGCTTTACCAACATGTAACTATAGGACAGTTTAAAGAGACAAGTGTACATGTTAAGATAAAGAGTAACCAGATAGCATACTATCATATCGAGCAAGAAAGTCATCTCTATATATGTCCAAGCATCCAATATAATATACATCATTGGTACAATACTGGCCTCTAGGGCATACATACAACTAACAGATCGAACCCTGCCATAAAACCATACGGCCTCTACAACGTTTCGCCCGAACTTGGAAAACTGTTTGTGGGGGACTCTAATGACTCATCAATACACTGGCACTGTGTATAACCACTAGCACGTCAGAGATACTAGCTGTACGTAACAGTTGGCCATGTATTGAAAGAAAGGGAAGCTGATGAGCGAACTCATCCTGAAACCCAACTGAGGCTGACAGTGACAATATCCGTACAGTCCAGTCTGTTCGTCTATGAGTATCGCATATAGGGCCTAGGGGGCTGGTAAACGTCAGACCCCTAATAGCGGTATAAGTCGTGTCGGAGAGTAGCCCAGAACATCCTGAAAAACCACTGGAATACCTACAAGTAAATCTCGATTACCCTAACTTGGAATTTCGTGTAATGGCTCTCCTAAACACAGGGCGATCTCACCCCCAATACCGAGAGAGACGAATCCCTGACGATCCGCTCACTGCCTCCATGTGGCTCGGGACTGTACCCAACTAAAACCTGTTTGTACGACTCCTTTGAGCCGTGGTAGGGTAGTAATCAAAGCACAATGGGGACTCACACGAGACAAATGACGATCTCAGGTCGACAGACTAACCTGTACACATGTCACTTGGGAACTGCTATCTGACGATATGTATAATACCAACTAGCATGTTCCCAGTGAGTCCTGTCCGGTGTACTCATAACGCAATGAGCACCTGTATACATCTTAGGTGAACAAACTGACACCAATGGCTTGTGAGACCGGCCACCGTCCCTTGTCGGGGTCTCGACTGTATAAACTAGTCTACTCTGGAGTATCGATGCTCTGTCTCAAAACACCCATGACTAGGGATACTTTAAGGATGTGCTTATAGACCCCAGCTCCCACGTATATGATCGCCATCATACTGCTGGCAGTCAAGCAAGAATCCCATGGGCTCTATCAACATGCAATAGTGAACTAAAGCATGTACACGATGATAAAGACAAACCAGATAGCATACTATCGTCTCGAGCAAGACTGTCCTATCGGTATAGGTCCTCCCTCAATCATTACAATCACGTACCTGCGATCCAATAATTGACTTTGAAGGCATTCTATCGAACACCAGCTAAGGGACTAACTAAAGAAAACTTGTCGAAAGGTAAGAAGAATCCTCCTAAAGTCTGAGTCGATATCTCTAGTAGTCGGCGATCCAGCCTCAATAGCGTGACATACATAGTACGACTTCCTCAAGTCAAGAGTGCGGATCAATCACCACATCTATGCCTCGTATGGTAAAATCTATCATACGGCATCCCAAAATCGGGGTACGGTCAACTATTACATATATACATCATCGTTCGTATAGTATCATCGTCAAACAATATCATGATCAAGGGTACTGTACTATAATCGCATACATCCCAATATCATCAAACATATATCATCATCTGTGTAAACATACATCGTCAAATGATCCACTAAAATATCATGTCATATATCATATCGTGATTAAGTCACATATTACAATCCGAGTTCTATTCTAGAGTCTCGTACATTCCAATGTCATCAACACATATTATCGTTTATATAAATATATTTTATATAATCTCATTGCCCAACGATCCGCTACTATCATAACACATCTCATGTCATAACTCGTTCATCTATCCAATGAATCACGGCATCAAGCCTAGTCATATCGACTCATCCCCATGTATCATATAACCTCCTCATATCATATGTATATGTTGTGTGTGTGTGTGTGTCTGTGTTGTGTGTGTATACACCTACACACATTCCTATACACAAACACACACACACACACACATACACCAAGTCAAGTTTTGGTATGTGCGTGTGTGTGTCTACATGAAACCTACGAATTCTCTCCAAGGAAGTCATCCTCTGGTTAAGTCTTTCAAAATCAGTCCAGTCAAACCTAAAGTCTTCAATAGGATCCTACTCACCAAGAATCTAAGGTCACGTCCGACTTCCTAATAACAGTACGCAATATCCTTATTCTACGTTTGCGGGAGTGCTATACGCTATCCACCCGACTTCCCCCTTAGATATGCATCTACTCACCTGGTCCTTGTCTGCCGAAGTCGATGCCTCCATCCTCTTCTTCATCGTCCGAAGTCCACGTGAGGGGTACCTATACGCAAATATATATAATATCGTAAACTGAAATCGTGGATAAAACCAAAACGGCACACGAAACGCGCATTGGTTAAAACCTATGACCCGCTCATACAAAAGTACCAAATAACCCTCGATATCAATGTACAAACGCCTATTGATCGAGATAAAGCACAAACGTACAATTCGTAGTTCCAAAACTCATTAATTATAATATAAACAGGGTTTAAATGATCAAAACCTTAAAATCAATCAAACTGTTCTATTTCGCAAAAACCTTGAAAGCGTCAATCAACCGTTTACTTCAAAACTTGATGTTTAAATGAAACTAATGACCATAATATTCATTTAATATCATAACTAAGTCATACGAATCATTACTATATTTTTATCACACTAATTTGTATAAATCCAAAAATTCTAGTTTGCAAATTTATCCAAATTTAACACCTATAAAGCAAAATTTCACAAATCATCATCTAAAATAAGTTTTGCATGATCTAAGTTTCTAAACAACAAACTAAAATGTTAATAATGTATTGAAAACCATAATTAGATTTTAATCTCACTTATTTAATCAATTTCTAGAAGCTAGTGTGCAAAATAGCATGATTATCACAATTTTAACTAACAAATTAGCAACTAGTAACTAGATTAGGTTTTGCATTCTACTAACATGTTAATCCACTCATTAAAACCATAAGTAATTGATAAATATTTTCACTAGAATTTTATCTCACCTATATATATCTTTTACAAAAACCTAGTTAGCAAAATTAAGCAATTTGGACAAATTAATTGTAACAATTTACAATTTAGCTTCTATATTAGGTTTAGCATTACCTAACATTTTAAACTACACATTGCATACTTAATGATGATGTAAAAACCCTAACTTGATTTAAAAACCCTTTCTTGAATTTTCAAGTTAGGAATTAGAACCCAAATTAAATACCGAAATTCATTAAATTGATGTAATTAAACATCAAGTGACAATTGGTTTAAGATTATACCTCAAAAACATGAGATCAAACATGCAACTTGATCTCCAAAATGCTAAGTTTGCTCCAAGATCCATGCTAGATAGGCCAAAGAATAATGGGTAGATATTGGATTTGGATTTTGAGGTTTTATTTTGGATTTTTGATGGATTTTTGGAAGTGTTTTGAGTTGGAATGAAGTGGGGAATTTTTGGGGCAGCATGGGGGGAGGCTCGGACAGGTATTTTTGGGAGTGGGGAGAGATAGAAATGGGTGGATGAGTGTGTAGAAATTTCCATATTAAACACATCTTTTAAGTCTTTTCAATAATTTCTTTATTTTCCTTTTTCTAATAACTCATTCTATTATTTTCTAGAACCCTCATGACAACTCCAATTCATATCAAAGTAACATGTTACATTTTGTTTTAGTGTGTCATGGTGCACCATTTTTTAATTAACCGATTTCTAATTTGTAATTTACACTAATTTAATGTACAATTAAAAGCTTATGAAAATATTGAAAATTAATTAATTACGGAAAATATTTTAGTTGACTAATAATTTATAAGTGACCAAATAAATACCAAATACTCGTAATTACATAGTTAAAATAGGCGTATTTAAATCTATATTGAAAAATAATTATAGTTGAGTTTTACGTAAAATACGGTTTATTTTACCGATTATCAGAAAATTCACCTAAAGGAATTTTATTTAATTAATTATTTATTTATTTATTTTAAAACATTACATTTCGCAAGAGATTTTGTGAAGAAAGATGGATTTTTTTTGATAGGGATTGGAGCTTGAATGAATGGAGTAGAAAGAAAAGAGAAGAAGAAGAAAAGAAGAAGGGGGGCTGTTGATACTGCAGGAGCTGCTGGAAATAAAAGAGTGGGAGTGAGAATTATGAATGAAAGAAATGAGAGTGAGAGAATGAGTGAGAGTGTGAGGGTGTAAGTGAGTGAAGGTTTTGGATTTGAGGGTGAGCTTAGTGGAGCCATGCCTCCCCTCTCTCTCTCTTCATTAATTGCCAAGCATGCTAGCCCATTCTCATCATACCCTCTCTCTCGTCATGTTTCTCAAGTCAACCCCCAAAAGAAACTAATTGTATTTGAATTTTGAAAATTAAAACTTAATTAACCTCATATTATCCTAATGAAATGGGTTAATACACCATGACTACATAAACATGGTTTAACCCCAAATTAGCCCGAAGTTAACATGCACATGTATGTGCAAGCCCAATTAAATTCTAATAAAATATTCATTACTTTTTATAATATATTTGAAAACCATTTTGGTAAACTTTATACTAAAAACCATACTATCGATTAATTAATCCCTAATCGCATCCTAAGGTGTTACAAGTCCTGAGTAACATGGAGGCAATGAGCGATAGGAGGGGTTTCGTCTCTTCCGGTGTTGGGAGTTGATGTTGTGCTATGCTCGATTAGCCATAACAGGAAATCCCTCGCCAGGGTTGCTGAGATTTTCTCGTAAGTGTTATCAGTAGTTTCTCGAACCATTATGGACCTTGCATCGGCATGACTTATCAGGCTATTGGGGTCGACGTTATACAACCCCCAGGCTGTGATATGCGACATATCAGATGAAGTGACCTGATTGTACGGTAGTGTTACTAATTGGATTTGCAGGAGTGTGAGCAGGCTTGCTTTTTGATCTTCTGATCGCTCAATACCCTGGTTCATGCGAAATGGAGTAGGAGCATATATGTGATATGTGCGGGACCGAGATTAATACGAGTATGTGATACCGTATTCTATTCTCGCGATATGTGATATCGGTCGAGTATATAAGATATAGCCGGGTTATCGGATCAAGTGTTGATTCGATGAAATAGTATATAGTATATATATATATATACACATACATACATATATATATATATATATTATTTGCTCACTTAAATATTTATTATTCTCACTTATGATGCATTTAACATATATGTGATATATGTTTATTGTATTGTTTTCTTATGTTACATGAATATTATATATGTAATATATAATATTGTGACATGCTTGGTTACACATGCAACATGGATGTATGAGACTCATACCATGCTAGAGTTTATGTTAAGCTTTCATTTATCATTAAGTAATTACAAATTAGTGGATTTAATCAAAGCTAGAAGCTTGTAGAAGCTTGTAGATAAGCTTTGACTTAGTTCACTCTTTTGTTTCTACTTAAGATATTTTGTGACCTAACCATTAACCCATGCCCCGGTTAATTCTCTACTTGAGTTACTGTATGGATGATATACTCACCCAAGGGTTTCATTTGAACCAAGAGTGATATTTTCATCACTTGAGATATTTCTTTCTTCTTCTTCTTCCTCACTTGAAAAATCTGGCTAGTTTTTTTTTAAATGATGATAACTTGTGAGAAAAATTAATCTAAAGTGAGCTCACTTCCTACTTCATCATCCTCTACTATTAGCCATTTATTTTAGGGTGTTTGCTTCACTAATCTACACAATTAGTGAAGAGATAGCATGAATCAGTGTCTCCTCGACGCAGATCATCTTCGGCCTCGAAGACTTCGATGCAAGCTTATTCGTTTCTTCATAGGAGCCTTTCTAGAGTTCGGGGAATCATGATTGCAGCGAAGGGATTACTACACGGAGCCATTGAAGTTAAGGACTGGTCTACAAAGGTTGTATTCCTTATTCACTTAGATGTAACGAGTTTACATATCATGTTTTAACCCTAAGTCTCTAGTTAAGATCTTGGTTAGGGTTTCGTTTAGCACCCTAAAATTTTAAAGTAGCATGGTTGATGCTTGCCAAAACCTTGCTAAGGTGCTAAACTTACCCTATAGTTGTATCAGAGCCAAGCTAGAGCATTAGGCGTTGTCTAAACGAAGTTTAAAGTCCGATCGAACTCCGAAAGCCCGTAACGACCCCCTTTCTCGAAATTTTTCGAAAAGTTGGACTTTTCCATGTTAAAAATACTCAAAAAATCATGCAAGGAATTCTATGGACACACCTGAAGAACGAAACCCTAACTCGTCTAAGTGACCGCGGATCCGCGGTCAAAACATGGTTTTGGCGGCGGATCAGCGACGCCACTTGAGAGGCTTGGGTCGGTCCCTTCAGCTGTTGGTCCGTAGTTACTGCGGCATGCTTCTGGGAATTTTTAATTATGCTCAAGTGTTGAGCACTCTAGGAATTTTTGGAAATTTTTTGCATCGATCGAATTATCTAATTTCGCATAGCTATCTGTGATTTTGACACAATATTTGGAATCTACACAATTGGTTATGTGATAACTAGTTTGAATTTTATAAATCTAGCGGTTTAGTCTCATTTGATCAGTTGCCATGGGGTTTTGATGTTGATCAAAAGACCGTCGCAATTATATAGTATACGCGGATACTCGCCGTGTAACCTTACTAGAGAGCCACACCCATAGCCCAGACCAAGTGACTGTAGGAGAACCTCGTTACCAAAAGCATCCATTCGGGTGCTCGTGGCCGCGGTGTTCCTCCTTGGTGCACATCGTCGATGGCATCGGGGGGTGTGGTCGTCTATTAAAGTTTCCGACAAGCATTCGATCAGGTTATTGGGAATCTTGTTAAATTACCCAACAGGTTATTGGAAAATGTTTTCAATATCGAGACTAAAATGCAGGGTTTATAATTGTTTGGCATGCGATGTCTAAGGAATTCATTTGGTTAAGCATGAAATCCAAAGTATGTAATACGTTGGGTTTATGATGTCTAAGGTACTTGCGAATTCCAACTGTTGTAGTTTTTCACTTTCTTTTCTACGACCGTAAGTGTAATATGTGATGTATCTTCGGATTCGGTGCTATATGTCAACGACAATTGGGATACACATATTTACTTACGTTGATGACATGCGATATTTTGTGTTGCTGTGATATATTATATTGGATCGTCGTATTTTGAATAGCCTATGTGAGATGAGAGTTTTTATTTTTCATAAATGTAAAATTCATTGTATGTAATATTCTTTTATTGGGGCACTTCCGGGTTGAGGATGATGTCACCTTTGTATATTATTTACTTTTCCTCATTAGGATAGACCCAAAGCGGGGAGCACAAGTAACCGGGTTCTAGGGTCCGTAGGAGACCATCTCAAGGAGTTGTGATCGGGTCACCTAACTCTAGAACTGGTAGGGTTGCTTGCCGCTCTCATAGGGGTCTAGGGATGTGGGTTTGGCTATTCATCACGACCGTGGAATCCACATTTTTACTGGCATAAATAAAATACGGAATTCCTAGTATATCCAATATTTCATATATGTTCTTCTGCTGCTGATATTCTGTGATGTGTTCATTTGATATGTTCTGAGATGAATGCCTATATTATATATATGAGATATAATAAATATTGCTGCTTTCGTTTCTTATGTGATGCTTGGGAAGCATAATAAATAATGGGACTTGATTAACGAGATTAATGAAATAAAAAGAAACCTAAAGATATTGTAGAAACTTGTTTAAAAACTAGTATCTCTAGTTCTTGCTTTGCATAGCGGTATTCTTTGTAGAATATCCAGCACCTTATTCGATAAGGAAAGAGCCGAGATCTCTTCACCGGGAGTAACCTCTTTAGCGAAACTAGTAGATGCTACAAAAACGGTTTGTCTTTTGATTGGTTCTATAGTTTTTGCTTTCCATAGTGGTATTTGTGAAATATCCTGCACCTTATTCGATGAGGAAAGAGCCAAGATCCCTTCACCGGGAGTGACCTCTTTAGAGAAACTAGTAAAAGCCTCAAAAACACTTCTTTTCAAAATCACTCGATTCTACAACGAGATCAAGTTCATTACGCAAAAGGTTTTCTTAAAAAGCTGTCGTAACCCTCCATCATTTCAGATAAGTACTACTTAGTATTTGTGCTACGTTTATTGACTATGTTAAGGCGTTGTGTGCGGTAACTGACTAGTGCTTATCTGCATAAGCATATGATGCGATTAGATTAGGGTAGTCGTGCGACTTTATTGACTATGTTAAGGGTCGTGCTGGTGGATTTAATTCAATCGGGAAATGACGGGTAGAACTTGACTGGCGCTTATGATTTTGTGACTATGTTAAGGTCATAAGTTTTTAAGGGCAAAATATTATCGGGAATTTCAAGTGTTGAAATTTGCATCGAGATTGCATACCTTCTATGAGATAGTTGGATCCCGATACCCACTGCCAGTAAGAGTTACTCTTGGGAGAGTTTTACACATTACAACTAGCCGATCAAGTATGTGTCTAAAAAGGTGTTAACAGGGTTACGCCCATGGGAAAACGAGGTTTATTTTAATTAGGTCCATGCGAAAGCATGGGGAACCTCCCTTAAAGTACCGAAACTGGCCTGGCCGAAAGATTGTCGAACTTGTAGGGTGTAATTAATCCCGGCTAGTCTTACCTTTTAGGGTTTGAAGGAAGACTTGACTAAAACAGTGGGATCCATTCTGTTTAGATAAACTAATAACCAATCTAATCTTGGAAGAGTGCACGCAGAGTGTTTTCTTCTCTCTCTTTCCTGGTAGAAACCATGTCACGCCTTAATCAAGATAATAATATGGATGCATTGTCCGAACCTCCTTATTACACTGTGCTAGAGAACGTTGGTTCCGCTCAATCTTATAATTGTTATAATTCCGAGCAGGAAATAGGGGAATATCCGGATTCCTATGACACCGTATCGAAAAAACTGCATGTTGATGCATATTCTTCGGGTGTGTTCATTACCAAGAACTGTTTCTCAGTATTCTCTACGTCCTGGGTATGTGTTACCGGATAAGGATCCCACATATGTAAGAGTTACATGAGCTACAGACTGGTAGAGAAGAATCATGATATGTCTCTAAGTATTAGAGAATGATGCAATTGTTGCAGCCAAGTCTGTTGGCATATATCACCTTGTATTAAATACATTGATTTTGAATAAATGTTATTACATACTGAACCTGATATACAACATTACATCAGATTCTTTATTAAGTTAAAGAAGAATATAATTCTGTATTGGAGGATAATGTTGTGAACATTTTCCTGAATGAAGAGTTGATTCGATCAGGCACGTTATATAATAGCATATACGTTCTAAATCAAACGACAGTTCAAAGTACACCGAACACGCACAAGAGGAGTAGTTCAGAAATGAACGAATCCATCTTGTGGCATTGTAGACTAGGTCATATCAATGTGACACGACCAGCTAAGTTACATAAGGATGAATATGAGAATCTATTCGAATTTTCATCTTATGATACTTGCCATTCTTGTCTTAAAGATAATATGACCAATACTCCATTTACTGGAAACAGAGAAAGAGTTACTGAACTCTTGGGACAGATGCATGATGATGTATATGGTCCTATGTTTACATAATGCCATGGTTGGTTCTTTGTACTTCATTTACATTCATCGATCATCTCTCAAGATTCGGACATGTGTTCCTGTTGAAACACAAGTCTGAAACTTTTGAGAAATTCAAGGAAAATAAGTTTTGAAGTTAAAGAATCAAACGAGTAGAAGTATTAAAGTCCTACGATGTAATCGAGGAGGAGAATACTTGTGTATAGGGTTCCTGGAGTTTCTAAAAGGAGAATGTGATTCTCTCTCTCAGCTTACTCCTTTGTATACACCACAGCACAACGGTGTATCAGGATGGAGGTATCGCACCCTATGAGATATGGCGCGCTCTATGATAAGTATTGCTGAGTTACCTGTTTCCTTTTGGTGTTATGCACTTGAGAAGCTGCATACCTATTGAATGGGGTTGCATCCAAATCAGTTCCTACCACTACATATGAGATATGAAATGGGTAGAGACCATGTCTTTAAACGAGTTAAGATATGGGGTTGTCCGGCCTATGTTGAAAAGAAAAAACCGGACATGCTCGAGGCAAGGTCAGTTCTGTAAGTTTGTTAGGATATCCCAAACATTTACGAGGGAATGTCTTCTACCACTCTGAGGAGCAAAATGTGTTTTGTTTTCTCAGCATGCCACCTTTTTAGAAAAGGTATTTCTTATGAAGAAATTTGTGGTCATGAGGTAGAACTGGAAGGAGTTCCAGCTAGACAAACTAACAGCTGATGATTTGGTGAAACTAAAGGATTCAATAGTCTCCAACGATCCTCAGCCTCTCCGCGAATCTGGTAGGGTTCCTCATCCACTTAAGAGATACTACGGTCTTCTCGGTAACAGTGGAAGTGAAGATTGCATCATAAGATGTAGGCCCAACCAGGTTCAGGCAGGCCATCAGGAGTGGGGACTCTATAAGAATGGCTAAATGCTAAGCGATCTGAGATGGAATCCATATACACCAACAAAGTATGGACTTTAGTTGCTTTATCTGAAGGGTTAAATTCCCATCAGGAGAAAGTATATCTTGAGAAGATTACTTGGTGTACATGGAAAAGTTGAGACTTTCAAAGCTAAGACTTGTTCCAAAAGGTTCTCGTCATCGGCCAGGTATGGATAATGATGAAACCTTTTCTAGTTCCTATGCTTAAGTCCATCCGGATCCTACTTGCCATTGCTACATACCATGACTACGATATCTGGCGGTTGGGTGTCATGACTGCTTTTCTAAATAGTGATTTAGAAGAGAGCGTCTTTAAGTACATAGCCAGAGGGCTTCGTAGACAGTGGGAGCTGCGGAAACGTGTGCAAGTTGCTTTATGGGTTAAAGCAGGCATCGCGGAGTTGGAACATCTGTTTTTATATGGTAGTCAAAGCGTTTGACTTCATCAAAAATGTAGATGAACCTGCCATATACAAGAAGGTTGTAGAGAGTATGTTTGTCTTCCACGTATTGTACGTAGATGACATACTCTTGATAGGAAATGGTTTCCTATGCTACACTCGGTCAAGCTCCTCTTATCACTAGGATTCTCAATAGAAGATCTGGATGATACCTACTACATCTTGTGGATTATGATCTATGGTGATAGATCTAAGTGGATATTGGGAGTGTCCCAAATCCAGGTACATTAACACCATACTAAAGGTGTTTAGTATGGAGGATTCTAAACGTGGTGGTTCTCCCACTACCTTAGAAATCACTCTCTCCAAAAAGATGTCTTCTGAGACTGATTTGGAGAGAGCTCGCGTGCAAGGGATACCCTATGCTTCGGCAGTAGGCTCTATCAAAGTGTGCGATGTTATTTACCCGACCAGATGTAGATGACTCACTAGGTGTATTGATTAAAAATCAATCGGATCTTGGAAGAATCACTGGAGAGCTGTGAAGGACATTCTTAAGTACTTAAGAAGAACTAAAAGAAAGTTCTTGGTTCCAACATCCAGAGTGATAAGGTCGACTGAGAGTCAGTCACAGGCATTGTCTTTACCCTCAGTGGAAGGACGATATGTTGGAAGAGTTCCAAGCTAGATACCGTGACATACTAGACGGTAAAGGCTGAAGACATTGCTACCAATGATACTACCAAAGTAGCTGTCTGGACATTTCTTGTTCATAAGATGAACAAGGCTCCTACCATTGAGCGTCCAATAACTGTTATTGTGAGAACAATGGAGTTGTGGCTTTGGCATAGGAATGAAGGTCCCATCAGCATTCCAGACAAATTCTGCGGCAAGTATCACCTGATCAGGGAGAAAGATGATCTCCAAGGGATCGAGGATAGGAGTGTAGACACGAAGGATAACACAGCGGATCCACTCACAAAGGCCTTACCCCTAGAGAGACTTCTACGGGATGGTTGTGTTGGATATATATTCCCTAGAGGTCTTCATTGTATAGGATGCTAGGGATATGTATGTACATGACAATCTTGCTTGATATGATAGTACTCTATTTAGTTTGTCTTTATCTTAACGTGTGATATATTTTACTTTGTATTTATATACATGTTGATAAAGCCCATAGGGTGTTTTCCTGATTACTGGCGTTGTGATGGCAGTAACCCTTGTAGGAGCTGGATAGTCAATAGGCACATCCTTAAATGTCCCTGGTCGCAAGAGTATCGAGACTGGGCATCGATGCTCCGGAGTATACTAGTGTATACATATCTAGACCCTGACGAGGGGCGATGGATTGGTCCCGCAGCCATTGATGATGTGCACCTAAGATTGTATACAGATGCTCACTGAGTGTGAGTACACCGAACAGGACTTGCCGAGAACTGACTGGATGGTATTATACCTAACGTCGGATAGCAGTTCTCAGGTGACATGTGTGCAGATAGTCTGTTGATTTGAGGTCGTCATTTGTCTCGTGTGAGTTACCACTGTGCATTGATTACTACCCTACCATGTCTCAAAGGAGTCGTGCAAACAGGTTTTAGTTAGGTACAGTCCCGAGCTACATGGAGGCAGTGAGCGACTGTTAGGGATTCGTCTCTCCCGGTATAGGGAGTCGATATGGCACTTGTTGGAGATAGTGCCCTCAGAGTCAATTATTAGGTCACAGGTACGTGATTGCAATGATTGATGGAGGACCTATCCCGGTAGGACAGTCTTACTCGAGATGATAGTATGCTATCTGGTTTACCTTTATCATCGTGTACCGTTTTAGGTGACCTGACAAGTTGCTATTACACGTTGATAGAGCCCCTAGGATTCTTGCTTGACCACCAGCAGTATGAGGGCGATCATATACGTGGGAGCTGGCAGTCTATAAGCATATCCTTAAATGGTCCCTAGTCGTGAGAGTTTCGAGACAGGGCATCGATACTCCAGAGTAGACTGGTGTATACAGTCGAGACCCCGACGAGGGGCGGTGGCCGGTCTCACAAGCCACTGGTGTTAGTTGGATTACCTAAGATGTATACAGGTGCTCATTGGGTTATGAGTACACCGGACAGGACTCGCCGGGAACATGCCAGTTGGTCATATACCAGACGTCAGATGGCAGTTCCCAGGTAACATGTGTACAGGTTAGTTCATCGACCTGGGGATCGTCATTTGTCTTGTGTGAGTTCCCACTGTACTTTGATTACTACCCTACCACGGCTCAAAGGAGTCGTGCAAACAGGTTTTAGTTGGGTACAGTCCCGAGCCACATGGAGGCAGTGAGCGTATCTTCAGGGGTTCGTCTCTCCCGGTATTGGGGGTGAGGTCGCGCTGTGTCTAGGAGAGCCATTACACGAAGCCCTCGGCCGAGGCAAGGAGATTTACTGGTAGGTATTCCAGTAGTATCTCAGGGTGTTCTGGGCTACACTCCGACACGACTTGTACCGCTTTTGGGGGTCTGACTTTTACCAACCCCCTAAGGCCGCCATGCGATGCTCATAGACGAACGGACCGGACTGTACGGATATTGTCACTAACAGGCTCAGTAGGGTTGTCAGGCTGAGTTCGCTCACAGACGTCCCTTTTAGTCAATACCTGGTAGCCCGTTACGTATTGGCTTATACCTCTGACGTGCTAGTGGTTAAATCCACAACCAAGGTGTTGACGAGTCTTTAGAGTCCCCCACATTCTGTTACTCAGCTTTCGGGCGAAAGGTTGTAGAGGCCGTATGGAGATATGGCAAGGTCCGATCAGATACGTGCGGTATTGCACGGATCAGGATCGGACAGTTTGTACTATAGGCCGTATGGATATATGGCAGGGTTTGATCAGATACGTGCGGTATTGCACGGATCAGGATCGAACGGATATTACTAGCCGGCTTTGGTTTAAGCCGGATCCTGGTATAGTACAGTGTAGATTTTGTCTCATTGCATTTGTATTTCCGTCGGAATACAAATGCGGGTGTGTATACACAGTATCGGGGTTTTCCTGTAATTTATTACGGGACCAGTTTTCTGGAGTTGCCAGTTTGCTTTCCGTTTCGGCCGATTTCTTTTGTATCGTTCATTGGCCGAAGATTGGTGGAGGAGGGTTTATTTGCATTGTTGCAAATAGGCATTAGTGGAGGGGGTTCTTTGCATCTTGTTGCATCATGATGGCTTTCATGATGTGCACCATCATTGACTTGTTTTGACTCCATCATGACTTGACTTTTAAAGTCATGATTGTTGATGATGATGAGGGGTGAGGTTGGTTGTGTGTGGATGTATTTGTTATCATGTTCTTTCATGATTCCTTTTTTGCATTATTGTTCCACTCACTCCCTTTTTGTGTGGCTCTCTCATTTTTCTCACTCTTCCCTCACCAAGTTGGCCGGCCACTTCCTATATGGGCTGTCCAAATTTTTGGATGGAAAATGGTTGTTCATTTCATGCACCAAAATTCTCCAAGCTCCTCCACATACTTCTTGTTTTCATCCCTCCACCAAAAGGCAATTCCGATAACCGCAAATGAGACACAAGTTCTACACAATATTCTACAGCAAATCTTGGGCACGCCGACTAGCCAGCTTCGTGCCCGAGTTGCCTCGGCATTGAGGTGGGAGCCCGTAAAAGAAGTAGGCGATGTGGTGCACTTCCGGCGACGAGGAGGAGACGGGACATTCCGCAGGAGATCGGGACGACGACGAGAAGACCGGAGGACTCGGATCTGTCGGTATATCTCTCTTCCCCTTCTTGTAGATAGCTAGGACTAATTAATGGTTCGATCCGGGTATTAGTGCGCGGCGGTTTGCCAGTTCAAGTAAAATTAATGTTTATCACCGCTTCCACATTTGGCCGTCGGATTGACGGCCGGGGCGCCGCCGTGCACTTACAGTGGTATCAGAGCCTCGCCATTAACTTAGTCTAGCTTTGTCTAATGTGTTTTGCATTTCCGATCGACCAAAATTCCAAAATCTACATTTTTGTTCACATCAGTTTTCTGTTGAAATTTTTTGGTCTCCAAAAATTTTTCAGGTTGTATAAAATTGATGTACTGGAGATTATAAGCCCACTGTAGAAATTCGACACAGTAAGTCGACCACCAGAGCGCGGAACCGCGGCAAAACCCCCCTTGGGCCGCGGTTCCGCCGCCTAATAGTGTCCTTACTGTATCAATTTTCTTCAGTTGCTTTCTTGGGTGAAAATTGGGGTTTTGGAATATTAATATTGGGCCCAGAATTTCCTGATCTGCTACAGTAATGCTTGGGGGCCCACTTGTTAAAATTTGATCGATCGGATATTTTAAACACATTATTTCACAGTATTTACATTATATCTGCGACCGTGAATGTCACTTGATCGGTAAATCCGGTCTAACTGCTATAGCCCGGTTAGACGGATTTGCGAACGTGACTTTCACGTTGATGTTCTGTTTTTGCTGTGATGTTGCGGATCGGTCGTGGGGGATAGCCTGGATGCAATGCTAGTACAGTTGTGGTTGTATTATGTACATTTGATATTGCGGGGCGAGCGTCCGACATGTGGACTGCCGTCACTGCCTGTTTGTATTATTATTTTGGGGCACGGCCAGGTTGCGGTCGATGTACCCGTTGTATGTATATTTTACTTTCTGTACTAGGATTACCCCGCGGAGGGGTGCACGGATAGCCGGGTTTTAGAGGGCAACGAGCCCGCATCTCATGGCATTGAGACGGAGGGGGCATCACTCTAGGATTGGCGGGCTATTCGCCGCACTCGTAGGGGGTACAGGTTGACCCAGGAGGGGTGCCCAAGTTACCGGATTCCGTGAAGTGCTGGGTGGTCCATTCACGGCGCTGAAAGGGACTGCCTCGCTTCAGGTTTTGGCGGGTGACTTGCCGCGCCCGTAGGGGTCTAGGTTCTCATTGCACAGGCTATCCACACGACCAGGGGAACGTCGGGTTTCAGTAGTGGCTCTGTGAAACCCGGGGATCCCAGATATCTGTATTGTTTCTGTGATGCTGTACATTTCTGTGATGTTGCATTTTATCACGCCTTGAGCGAATATAATATATTGGTATATATATTAGTAGATGTTGTATATGTTTTGCATCCGCGCTAGTCCAGTCCCCGCTCTGTCGTTAGTTAGCTAACCTAACGTGTAATGACGGGACCCAGTGGCAAATGCGGATGGCATATACGTACATCATATTATTTTCGTTCTTTGTGGTGTGATCAATTGATGGGACTGCGTTGATTCGGATCAATGCAAGTTAAAAACAAACCTAATCTGATGTTGTTGAAACACTTTTTCAAAAAGCTGTTATTGCAAGGACGTTCACTTTTGTTTTGCATCGTGGTATTCAGATGGAATATCCTGCTCCTCAGTCGACGAGGCAAGGGCCGAGATCCCTTCACCGGGAGTGACCCCTTGGACAAAAGTTTGCGTCAGGGCATTAACTTCACTATAGCCGATTACTTTTGCTTTGCATCGTGGTATTCAGTTGGAATATCCTGCACCTCATTCTACGGGGAAAGAGCCGAGATCCCTTCACCGGGAGTGAGCTCTTTAGCAAAGGTTTTCGTCACTATATTTTTTAAAAGCTATCAGTTCCTTCAACGATATCAAGTTCATTACGATTAAAGGTTTTCGCCAGAAACCATTCGTAGCCCTCCGTCATTTCAGTTAAATATTCGGTAGTATTCAAGCTATGTATTTTGACCTCACGCCAAGGCATAGTGATTGGTAGCTGCCGGGTATTTATCTGTTGCATAGATAGATGCGTTGGTTTGGGACAGTCGTACTACTATTTTGGCTTACGTCAAGGGTATGTACGGGTGGGTTCAGATTAACCTGGATAATGACGGGCAGAACTTGACATGTGACTTATGATATTTTGACCTCACGCCAAGGTCATAAGAGCATGGGGCAGAAATCTCATCGGGAGTTTCAAAAGAACTGAAACTTGCCAGATATGCGCATACCTTCTGGAGTGTGATACCGTGAGCGGATTCCGTCACGTTATCATGCGATGATAGTTGGATCCCGATTCCCACTGATGAGTTGGTTTACTCCTCGGGTGTTCCCGACTAACTCTTCTTTCAGGTTTGGAGGAGAATTTGAGGTACAGTGGGAGGTTTCCATATTAGATAAATTAGTAACCATTCTGATCTAGGTTAGAGTGCACGCTGAGTGTTTCTTTTCTCCCTCTCTTTGGCAGCGACCATTGACCCGACCCTAGACTATGACTCAGTGACCAAGTTGACCGGACCTTCTTAAACACTGGCTTTTGGATTGTCAGAGTTGCAGACCTCATTGCCACTCCTACTTTTACCCTTTTCTCCAGGACACCCCGTATTACTACGAACGTCCAT
The DNA here is from genome assembly GCA_030015575.1 of Agapanthus africanus. NCBI lineage: Eukaryota > Viridiplantae > Streptophyta > Magnoliopsida > Asparagales > Amaryllidaceae > Agapanthus > Agapanthus africanus. Next base: position 290,251,656 of record CM057349.1, read on the forward strand.
TTCCATTGGACAAAACCATCGTATGGTTATATACGAACTCGAAGGAATTCGAGGATGGTTTCAGGTTCTGGAGGAAACGGATAGGACTATTCAGTTGTCTTTTCCTTTTACCTTCTCTCAAGTTGCGAGTACTCCTTGGTTTAGGAGATAGTACACCTATTACGCAAATTGGATAGTCTTCTTCCAAACCTTAGGCTGGTGCCGACCGGTAGGGAATGAAGAAAACCAATTAGCCTAACGATGGTGTACAGAAGGTATTAAGTTCAGACAAAGCAAGGGATTAGTAAGAGAGCAAAGTAAATTGCAACAGATATTCACGACCAAACCAAGTATTCCTTCGCCAATCCTAAAATCACCTTTGTATTTCTCCAGGACACTCCGTATCACTACGAAGATCCACAGTTTATTGGATACTCCATCGTATGGTTATATACGAACTCGAAAGGAACTTGTTCCAGTTCGGGGATGGATTCTGGTCCAGGAGAAATAGGAATAAGGTTTATTCGGTTGTCTTTTATCTTCACCCTCTCTTATTGCGAGTGTTCCTAGGATTGGGACAGTAGACCCATTATGCTTATTGGATAGTCTTCTTCCAAACCATAGGCTGGTGCCGAACGGTAGGGAAGGAAGAAAACCATTTGGCCTAAAGGGGTGTGCAGAAGGTAAAGACTAAAGACATATGAAGGGATTTGGAGAGGTGGCAAAAAATTATACGGTTACAGTCGTGAATCTGGAAGAGGCATTACTAGGAATACCAGGATACCCCATCGAAACATTTCAATGTTTCAGTCTCACTGTGTACTGTTAAAGGAAAACTGATTTCCCGATTAGACACTTGCTCCAGGGTATGTATTTACCAGGTATGATTCTCACATCTGTATGGTTTTACAGATGATGAGTGGGAGTAGGTTATTGGGAATTGGGTGATCATCCTCATTATATCGGGATTCGTTACAATCGGTGATATTTGAGGAAATCACCTGGGTAGTTTGCCGGTCGGCAAATATTTGGTTTTGAATATCCGCTGTTATGCACCAATTTCAAATTGATATATCTGTACGTCTATTTTCATAGAGTGAGATATACCTTTCTGAAATTATGTCTATGACATTTACCTATATCAGTGGATGGTTAGGTAAGGAGCATTGAACAGCGGTGTAATTCTTCTTAAACCATAAGTACAGTTTTCAACCTACGACACACAGTGAATAAGTTATCAGACTCAAGGAACTTATACAGAGTATTGTATGTTGTCCAGGGTCCATCTGGACAGAGGGGTTGGTCCTCGTACTATATTCGGTTTACTTATGACTTCTCTAGTTTTTAGACAGGTGTTTCGCGGAAACACAGGGTCTGAATGTTGAGAAGTTATAGGTATTTGAATAAAGTAGAGAACCAGGTATTGCAAGTATCGGGATTCTTCAAAGTGATCGAAGATGTAGATACTTGTGTACGGTATTCAGTTGATAGTAGTGATTAAGAGAACTTGCTTCTCTTTCAGGTTACTCATAATTGGAAGCATTCCTAAGTTGAGTAACGCTGATAGGCCTCCTTCCATTTAGTTGACATGCACTGGAGACAGTTGCATGATTTGGATCTGGTTTAATTAAATCAGTGCCTCTGGTTCTATATTGGATATAGAACAGTTCATATCTTAACGATGTTAAGGTACGGGGAGTTGTCCGGTTTATGCTTAAAACCAGACTCTGGATAACTCAAGGCACGTTTCTGTAATGGCTGTTTGTGGGTTGACCCAGGCTATGACGAGGGTTGACTTTCTAAAATCTGGAAGATCAATAGCAATATTGTTCTAGACTCGCCACAGTTTTATTAAAAATGGATTTTTTCAGAAAACAGTAGTGGGAGTATGGTAGAACTGGAAATGATTCCAGAACCACAAACGATTACTGAAGATTTGATAGGAACCTAAAGATTCAATCTGGTTTGACATTCCATTGGCCACTCCGCAGATAAGGTGGGTAACTTCAGGCACCCGAGAGGTACTACGGTAGCCTCAAGGACGGTGACAGGGAAGTTCTTGTTTACCCACAATTACCATTGCTGTTGTTCCAGGCTGCGAGACCCGGCAGGAGGATGAGTATAGCGTCGTTCTTAACTCGCTTCAGAAGTGTACGTGTATATGACTCTGCCAGAGGGTTGTCGTAGTCAGTGGGAGCAGCGGAAGCATTGGTGGACAGGTAGCTTATGTCTATTTATAGACTAAAGCAGATATAGCGGAGATAGATCATCTATTTCTGACGTGACAGTCATGGGTTTGACTTCATCAGAATAGGGGATGGATCTGTTGAGAAGATAGTAGGGTGTGATATCCTGGTATTTGGATGACATACACGGAATAGGAAGTGATATTCCTATACTACGATCGGTTATACTTTGGTCGTCACACAGTAGTTTCTCCATATGGGACTTGGACATTATATCAGACATACTGGTTACTAGATCTATGGTTTTAGATCTAGATTTGGGTGGTTTCCCAATCTGGGTACTTAGACAGCATTCTAAGAGTATTTAGAATGGACGACTCCTGGCACGGTAGTGTACCTGTAGGTGATGGAGTCACCCTCTCTAAAGGTGTCTTATAGACTAAAGTAGAGAGGGATGTGCATGATTGGCAGATCATTTGCTTAGGCAATTGAGTCAATCATGAGATGTCAAGTACCACACCAGATGTTGTTCTTGCACTGTATGCAATAAGTTGACATTGATCCAATCCTGGAGAAACAGTCGGAAGCAGTTTTAGAACATAAGTGGATGTTCTAGGGATATGATAACGACAGCCTCATTCGGGAGACAGTTATCATTCCAGGCTTCCAAGGTGACCTGGACGACAGGGAGGTTGTCAGAGTTATAGTTTTCCTTCTGACGAGGGGCGGTATTTTCGACAGGTAGTCCAAGGCAATACTGAGGGAGGCATGGCGCAGGATACTGATTAAGTTCAGTTGACGATACAGTCTAAGAAGTTTGGATTTGGAGTTCATTTATGAGCTATGTCCCATCAGACATCCAGACACATTCTAAGACAGGTATTGCTCATTTCGGGAGATGGTTTTCTCCGCGAACTTGAGATATAGAGAGACATTGAAAGAGAAAACAAAGCGGATCCACCCACTAAGGCTATTCCTCGAACGCAATAGTTTCGCAAACGAGCTTTGTGAGACTGACCAGTAGAGGAGTTGGGTGTTCGGTATCACACGGGCTGTGAGTATGCGACATCGCAATAATTAGCCTTGAGTGCAAGTGGGAGATTGTTGGAGATAGTGCCCTCAGAGTCAATTATTAGGTCACAGGTACGTGATTGCAATGATTGATGGAGGACCTATCCCGGTAGGACAGTCTTACTCGAGATGATACTATGCTATCTAGTTTACCTTTATCATCGTGTACCGTTTTAGGTGACCTGACAAGTTGCTATTACACGTTGATAGAGCCCCTAGGATTCTTGCTTGACCACCAGCAGTATGAGGGCGATCATATACGTGGGAGCTGGCAGTCTATAAGCATATCCTTAAATGGTCCCTAGTCGTGAGAGTTTCGAGACAGGGCATCGATACTGCATAGTAGACTAGTGTATACAGTCGAGACCCCGACGAGGGGCGGTGGCCGGTCTCGCAAGCCACTGGTGTTAGTTGGATCACCTAAGATGTATACAGGTGCTCATTGGGTTATGAGTACACCGGACAGGACTCGCCGGGAACATGCCAGTTGGTCATATACCAGACGTCAGATGGCAGTTCCCAGGTGACATGTGTACAGGTTAGTTCATCGACCTGGGGATCGTCATTTGTCTTGTGTGAGTTCCCAATGTACTTTGATTACTACCCTACCACGGCTCAAAGGAGTCGTGCAAACAGGTTTTAGTTGGGTACAGTCCCGAGCCACATGGAGGCAGTGAGCGTATCTTCAGGGGTTCGTCTCTCCCGGTATTGGGGGTGAGGTCGCACTGTGTCTAGGAGAGCCATTACACGAAGCCCTCGGCCGAGGCAAGGAGATTTACTGGTAGGTATTCCAGTAGTATCTCAGGGTGTTCTGGGCTACACTCCGACACGACTTGTACCGCTTTTGGGGGTCTGACTTTTACCAACCCCCTAGGCCCGCCATGCGATGGTCATAGACGAACGGACCGGACTGTACGGATATTGTCACTGACAGGCTCAGTAGGGTTGTCAGGCTGAGTTCGCTCACAGACGTCCCTTTTAGTCAATACCTGGTAGCCCGTTACGTATTGGCTTATACCTCTGACGTGCTAGTGGTTAAATCCACAACCAAGGTGTTGACGAGTCTTTAGAGTCCCCCACATTCTGTTACTCAGCTTTCGGGCGAAAGGTTGTAGAGGCCGTATGGAGATATGGCAAGGTCCAATCAGATACGTGCGGTATTGCACGGATCAGGATCGGACAGTTTGTACTATAGGCCGTATGGATATATGGCAGGGTTCGATCAGATACGTGCGGTATTGCACGGATCAGGATCGAACGGATATTACTAGCCGGCTTTGGTTTAAGCCGGATCCTGGTATAGTACAGTGTAGATTTTGTCTCATTGCATTTGTATTTCCGTCGGAATACAAATGCGGGTGTGTATACACAGTATCGTGGTTTTCCTGTAATTTATTACGGGACCAGTTTTCTGGAGTTGCCAGTTTGCTTTCCGTTTCGGCCGATTTCCTTTGTATCGTTCATTGGCCGAAGATTGGTGGAGGAGGGTTTATTTGCATTGTTGCAAATAGGCATTAGTGGAGGGGGTTCTTTGCATCTTGTTGCATCATGATGGCTTTCATGATGTGCACCATCATTGACTTGTTTTGACTCCATCATGACTTGACTTTTAAAGTCATGATTGTTGATGATGATGAGGGGTGAGGTTGGTTGTGTGTGGATGTATTTGTTATCATGTTCTTTCATGATTCCTTTTTTGCATTATTGTTCCACTCACTCCCTTTTTGTGTGGCTCTCTCATTTTTCTCACTCTTCCCTCACCAAGTTGGCCGGCCACTTCCTATATGGGCTGTCCAAATTTTTGGATGGAAAATGGTTGTTCATTTCATGCACCAAAATTCTCCAAGCTCCTCCACATACTTCTTGTTTTCATCCCTCCACCAAAAGGCAATTTCGATAACCCCAAATGAGACACAAGTTCTACACAACATTCTACAGCAAATCTTGGGCACGTCGACTAGCCAGCTTCGTGCCCGAGTTGCCTCGGCATTGAGGTGGGAGCCCATAAAAGAAGTAGGCGATGTGGTGCACTTCCGGCGACGAGGAGGAGACGGGACATTCCGCAGGAGATCGGGACGACGACGAGAAGACCGGAGGACTCGGATCTGTCGGTATATCTCTCTTCCCCTTCTTGTAGATAGCTAGGACTAATTAATGGTTCGATCCGGGTATTAGTGCACGGCGGTTTGCCAGTTCAAGTAAAATTAATGTTTATCACCGCTTCCACATTTGGCCGTCGGATTGACGGTCGGCGCGCCGCCGTGCACTTACAGCACTGTGATCAGTTGGTCATTACCATAAGTCCCTGACCAGGGATGATTGAGAATTACTGGTGGACTGATCAGTAGATTCTCGGATGGTCTTGAGCCACACCGGCACGACTTGTACGGTTGTTAGGGGTCTGACGTTCACCACCTCCCTAGTGTTAGTTATATGTATGCCCTAGAGGCCATTACTGTACATTGGATGTATATTGTAGTGGATGCTGGGACATATATAGGGAGGACTTTCTTGCTCGACATGATAGTATGCTATCTGGTTGACCTTTACCTTAACGTGTACACTGATTGTCTCTCTGTTACATGTTGGTAAAGCCCTTAGGATGTGTACTTGGCTTCCTGGACTATGATGCGGATCATACTAGTGGGGACATGGTAGTCCATAAGTACATCCTTGAAAGTCCCTAGTCGTGGGTGTATCGAGATGGGGCATCGATATACCAGAGTAGACTAGCGTATACCTTCTCGACCCATACAGATGGGCGATGGATGATCCCATATCCATTGGTGTTTGACATCAGAGATGATATACGGGTGCTCAGTAGAGACTGGCTACACTGGACGGACTCGCCGAGAACTCCCAGATGGTATTATACCTCACGTCAGATGGCAGTTCTCTGGTGACACTGGTACAGAGTAGTCTGTTGACCCGAGATCGTCATAGAGTCTTGTGTGGTTCCCACTGTGCTTTGATTTCCATCTTACCACATCCAAGAGGCCGTGCAAAACGGTGGTTTTTGGGTACAGTCCCGAGTCACATGGAGGCAATGAGCGATAGGAGGGGATTCGTCTCTCCCGGTATAGGGGGTTGATGTTGCGCTGTGTTCGATTGGCTATAACAGGAAATCCCTGGCCAGGGTTGCTGAGATTTACTGGTAAGTGTTACCAGTAGTTTCTAGAATTGTTATAGACCTCATATCGACACGACTTATCGAGCTATTGGGGTCTGACGTTTACCACCCCTAGGCGAGATATGCGACATATCAGACGATCAGACCGGACTGTACGGTAGTGTTACTGGTTGGATTCACAGGAGTGTGATCGGGCTTGCTCGTCGATCTTCTGATCGCTCAATACCCGGTTGACCGTTACGTTTAGCAGACCGCTTGCGGCTTGTGGGTGTTTGATATGATCATCATCTGCTGCCGGCGTATTGACGAGTCTTTAGAGTCCTACACAGAGGTTTCCTGGCTCAAGTGAAACGAAATAGGAGCGCATATGAGATATGTGCGGGACCGAGAATAATACCAGTATGTGATACTGTATTCGATTCTCGCGATGTGACATTGATCGGTTATATGCGATATAGCCGGGTTATCGGATCAAGTGTTGATTCAATAAGTTGTTACTATTGATACCAGTCGGTTATGTGCGACATGACCGGATCATTGAATCAAGTGTTGATTTAATGATTTAATGTATAATTATATATTTGATATATTACTTTGCATTAACTAGTATCGGTTCACTTTGAATGGATTTTCTCACTCGCATGTGCGCATTGTATATGCGATATGATTTTGTGCACATGTTTGTATCATGTTTGATGATGCATGCTTTATTGGTTAAGTGTAAAGATTAAACCATGGTTGTGAATGGTTAGGGTTTTGTTTTCTTTTTCATTTATTTATTTACTATTTAGTTATTCATTTGGAAAAAGAAAAAGGGTGAGAAAAATGGTGGCATTCTTTTAATCTTTCATGAAGCTTCATGAACACTTTGACTATGTCACCATTTTTGTCTCATGCTTAACCCTAACCACTCCACTAACCCTTGTTCACTCTCTACACTTTACCATGGTTACCTTTATGATAAGAATGATTATTCTTTTCTTTTCTAATTAATCTTATCATAATATTCTTCTTCTTCTTCCATTCTTCAAGTGAAGAAAGCTATGCTCCATCAATGGTGATTGATGGAGATGAGTGAGAAATCCAATTCTAAAGTCTACCCACTTCCTATTTCTTCATCCTCTACCTCTTTCCAAGTAGTAGAGTGTGTTTCCTTCACAAGTTTTCTTGACTTGGTGAAGTTGGAGCTTGATCTAGCGATGCTTCGACGTAGATCATCTTCGGCATGGACATCGACGACCTAGTTCGCCTATTCTCCGATGAAGCCGACGCTAGAGCCCGGAATGGATTTTGGACAGCGAGAGGACTTCATTGCGGAGCTATGGAGGTGGAGCACCGGATCTACAAAGGTTGTATTTCCGTATTCTTGTAGTTAAGTGTTAACTAGATTATCTTTTCGCCTAAACATCTAGTCTACGATCCGTGTTAGGGTTTCTCGGCACCCATAAAATTTTAAATTGGCATGTTCGATGCCTTGTGAGACATCTATAGTGTGCCTAGGAACCTTTCACCTAGACCATACATGCGATACTCTTAGACGAACAGACCGGACTGCGCGGATATTGTCACGGACAGGCTCAGTAGGGGTTACGGACGAGTTCGCTCGTCGGCCTCCTTTTCGACACGTACCTGGGTTGCCGTTACGTACAGCTAGTGCCACTGACAGACTTATGGTTAAACCCACTGCCAGCATACTGTCGAGTCTTTAGAGTCCCACACAGAGGGTTTCCCTGGATCAGGCGTGACGATGTAGGTGTCGTATGGTCTTACGGCAGGGTTTTGATCGCATTCGTGTACTGGCTACTCGAATGACGATTGGACGGATAATACTGGTAGGCTTTAGTTTAAGTCGGATACTAGTATTGTAGTATTGGATTATACTGATCTCAGTGTATCCGTATTTTTCGGAATACGGATACGGGTATGAAAATACGGAAAAGGTCAATCTTGTAAATTCACAAGGTTAACCTTCTAGAAGTAGACACCTCATTATTGTTTTATTCTTTTTCATTAAAGGATTAGTGAGGTGGAATTAGGAGAGTTATGAAGCATGGGTTGAAAGCATGGTTATGTATTTTTTTATTCACTTTGGAATTACTATTCAAGTTAGGTTGCCTTTTATTTGATTAAAGAATTCCATGGTTGAATTATTGTGAAAAATACATAGCCATTCTCACTTCTCATTTTCATTGATTCACACAAATGCTTTCTCTCTCCTAGGTTTTTCTTCTCTTCTTCATGAAACTCATACACTTGCATGTGTTGCAAATTAATGAGTTTTGAGATTAATTAATCCATTACACTCACTCTACATCTACTTAGTCTTCTCACTTAGCAAGTTTGATCACTAAGTTATCTCATGGAGGTTGGAGCTTGATCGTAGGCACCTCGGGTGGATCCATCTTTGATGCAAAGGAGACCGACAACCGAACTCTTCCAAACCCTAGAAGAAGCCAAAGAAAGGAGATCAAGAACAAGGAGCTTGAACCAAGGAGCAAGGAGCAACTTGAAGACCCGAAGGACTAGACACGAGGGTATAACTTCTTAACCTAGTAGTTAACACTCTCTTAGTTTAGTTTTGTTAGATAAGGCTTAATAATGATCCTAAAGTGGGAAAAAGTTCATGATGCAAAGCAAAACTAGTTTCTTTTGATGTGAGAAAACAGTTTTTTAAAGTATTCCGCCTCCCCGCGACCCGTGGTCTGTGCATCATGGACTTACACTGGTATCAGAGCCATATTAAACCTTATCTAACTTGTTAGCAAAGTGTTGGAAATTCGATCGCCGGAAAAACCCGAAAATCACATCCAAAATGATCAGTTTCTGTCGATTTTGAAATATGGTCCTAAAATTTTTTCAAAGGGCTTAAAAATACAGGCGGGGTTTTGTATGAATACTGATGAAATTTGGGCCTCTGAATCGTTCAACTCACCATGGATCCGCGGCGGAACCAAGCGCTCTGCCACGGATCCGCCGCCGAGTTGACTCGGATTCAGCCCAAATTTCTTCTGTTATTCCTAATTTTTGGATTTGTGATTTTTGTGATTTTTTTGATTCTGCCCAGATATTTGGTGTACTGTGTTGACCTGAGGATAGATTCAAAAATGCTTATTCGATCGAAATTCTAATTGCTTTAGCTAATCGGTTCTTCTGTAATGCCATATGTGTTCTGAAACATCTGCTAATCGCTATACGACGATTAGTGGGGCTTGCACATATCTGTAATGGTTTGTTTGTGTATATGAATGTTATTGGACTGTCGATGATGAATAGCCGGGGGATGTGAGACGAGTGTTTTCTTTTCTTTCATTCAATGTAATTTGTGAAATTGATGTAATATTATTTTTGCGGGGCACATCCGGGATGAGGTTGTAGCCACCGTTGCATTATTTCTTTTTACTGTTTTTGCTCCTAGGATAGACCTAAGGAGGGGTGCACAAACTACCGGGTATTTTGAAATGCTTAGTGGCCTACTCACGTTGTTGAGGGAGACTGCTTCACTTCTGGTACTTGGCGGGTAGTTTGCCGCACCCGTAGGGGTCTTGGGTGGGGTTTTGGCTATTCATCACGACCGTGGAACCCGTCCTTCGTTATGGGCTTAAACGAAGTGCGGTATTCCTAATATATCCAATATCTTCATCTGTGATCTGGAATGCTTATTATTGCGTGCGACGAATGGATATATCTATATATGATATTTATTAGGCGTTGCTTATGTTTTTCACCCGCGCTAGTCCAGCCCCCGCTCTGTCGTTAGTTAAGTAATCTAACGGGTAATGACGGGGCCCGTGGCGAATGTGGATGGCATATGCGTACGTTGTATTTTCGTTGTTTTCTGCAATGGTTGGATTAAATAATAGGACAGCATTAATTCATTAATGCAAAGAAAATAAACCTAAACTAAATCGTTGGAACAATTTCAAAACCACTCGGTTTTCTTCAATAAGAAAATTTTAAATGCGGAGCCTAAACCACTCCTTTTAAAAAGCTATCATGGTTCGTTCGATCATATCAAGTTCATTACGTTAACGGTTTCGCCAAAAACCAGCCGTAACCCTCCGTCGTTTCAAATAAACAGCACATCGTATTCATGCTATGTTTGTTGGCCTACGTCAAGGCATAGTGAATGGTAGCAATGTGTTGCTTATTTGTTGCATAGATAGATGCATTAGTTTAGGACAGTCGTACAGCCTTGTTGGCCTACGTCAAGGGCGAGTACGGATTGATCTAAATTAATCAGGACAACGAAGGGTAGAACTTGACTTGCATCTTATGATTTGTTGGCCTACGTCAAGGTCATAAGGGCTTGGGGTAAAAATCACATCGGGAGCTTCAAACATAAAGGAAACTTGCAGATTTAGCATACCTTCTGGAGTGTGGTGACTAGAGTGGCTTCCATCTAGGGCATCATGCAATGATAGTTGGATCCCGATCCCACTGATGAGTAGGATTACTCTCGGGAAATTTTCTCACTTAACAATCAATGCTATAAACTAAGTAGGTGTCTAGAAAGGTGTTAGAGGGGATACGCCTCCAGGGAAAAGAGTTTATTTAATTAAGGAACTTCGCGAAAGCGTTGGAAAACCTCCCTCGAGGTACCAACACTGGCCTGGCTGAAAGGTTAAGCAAGTATTGTGACGTGTGATTAAATCCTGACTAATTCTTCTTTTAGGGTTTGAAGAAGGATTTGAGGAAACAGTGGGAGCCATCCTGTTTAGATAAACTAATAAACCAATCTAAACTTGCAACAGCATATGCTGAGTGTTTCTTTTCTCTCTCTCTGGCAGCTACCATGACAGGACTAAAACTATTACGTGAAAAAAATACACTGACCGGGCCAAACTATAAAGATTGGCTAAGGAACGTCAACATTGCACTGACTTATGACAAAGTGGCATATGTTACTACTGATGTTCCTCCCCCTATCCCTGGACCAGATTCTTCAGTTGCGGACAAGGAGGTTCGCAAAACCTGGGATCTAGACTGTGAGAGAGCTAAGTGTATCGTGCTGGCGTCCATGAACAATAAACTCCAGAAACAGCACGAGGGTATGGATATTATATCCATCTTTCTCCATTGCAAGGAATTGTATGGGGAGCACTCCCGTATCGCGAGGTACGAGACCTCAAGGAAACTCATCCAGATGAGGTTAGCTCCAGGATCACCTGTAGGAGAGCACGTCCTGAAAATGATCAGCCTCATTGAGGAACTCGCAAACCTGGGATGCGTGCTAGAGAATGAGTTGTACATTGACTTGATTTTGCAGTCCCTTCCCCACAACTTCTCTCAGTTCGTGCTAAACTTCAACATGCACGTAATGGAAGCTGATCTTCCAAAGCTCCTCAACATGTTGAGGGTAGCAGAGACTTCCTTGAAAAAGGAGAAGACCCTCGTTCTGTATGTTGGCCAATCATCCTCTTCTAAATCTAAAGCGAACGCTAAAGGAAAGAAGAAGCTGAAAGTCACTAAACCGAAAGGCGGGGTCAAGAAGGTGCAGGGAATGAACAAGGCAGGAAGGGTGAAGGTAGATAAGAACGAATGCTACTATTGTCACAAGCAAGGGCACTGGAAGAAGGATTGCATGGCCTTCAAAGCCAAGGACATGAAGCAAGCTGCTGCTGCTGCTTCAGGTGTGTTTGTAATCGAAAATTGTCTTTCAGTAAACTCTACATCATGGGTACTTGATACCGGTTCTGGTTCTCATATCTGTAATTCTTTGCAGGCTCTGAGAAACCGTAGAGCACTGAAGACAGGTGATATGACTCTCTGGATGGGCAATGGAATGCACGTAGATGCTGTTGCAATAGGGAAATATCACCTGGGGTTGACTGGTGGGCACATTTTGGTGTTGTACAGCTGTTTTCGTATTCCCGGTATGCTGTGTAATATTATATCAGTATCTTTGTTATCTAATGAAGGATATAATTTTGCGCTTGAAAGAAATGTCATGAACATTCTCCTAAATCAAGAAATGATTGGGTTTGGCACACTAGAAAACGGCATATACATACTTAATCAACCTCAAGTTTTCAATATTCAAAACACGCTTAAAAGAAAGGCTCCAGATTCAAACCAAGCCTTCCTATGGCATTGTAGACTTGGTCATATAAACGAAATAAGGTTGACTAAGTTACATAAAGAAGTATATTTAGATCCGTTTGAATATTCATCATATGCAACTTGTCAATCATGTATCAAAGGAAAAATGACCAAATCTCCGTTCACCGGACACGGAGAAAGAGCCACGGAACTCTTGGGACTTGTACACAGTGATGTATGTGGTCCAATGCCTACACATGCATGAAGCGGTCACTCCTACTTCATCAATTTTACTGATGACTTCTCTAGGTATGGACATGTGTTCTTAATGAAGCATAAATCTGAGGCCTTTAAGAAGTTTAAGGAGTATAAAAATGAAGTGGAGAAACAGATTGGTAAAAGTATTAAGACACTTCGATCTGATCAAGGTGGAGAATACTTAAGTACCAGTTTCCTTGAATGCTTAAAAGAGAATGGAATTCTCTCTCAGCTTACTCCGCCTTATACACCTCAGCATAATGGTGTATCAGAAAGGAGGAATCGCACGCTACTGGACATGGTGCGTTCAATGATGAGTAGTGCTGAGATGCCACTTTCCTTCTGGGGTTTTGCGCTAGAATCAGCAGCATACCTATTAAATAGAGTTCCGACTAAGTCTGTACCTACAACTCCATATGAAATATGGATCGGGAAGAGACCATGTCTCAAGTATATCAAAATATGTGGGTGTCCGGCATATGTTAAAAAGCATAATCCGGACAAGCTCGAGGCACGATCGGTTTTGTGCAAGTTTGTAGGATACCTCAAGCATTCAAGACGATATCTGGTCTACCACACTGAAGAACAAAAGGTGTTTTTCGCTCACCACATTGTCTTCTTAGAAAGAGAATTTTTTGCAAAAGAAATTAGTGGGAGCGCGGTAGAGCTGGAAGAAATTCCAGAACCTCAAACTACTGCCGATGATTTAGTAGAACCTCAGGTTTCAATAGAGCCCGACGAACCAACGCCACTCCGCAGATCTAGTAGGCTTTCTCATCCTCCTAAAAGATACTATGGGTTTCTTGTAGATGGGGATCGAGAGGATTGCATCATCGATAATGATGAGCCTACTAATTTTCAGCAGGCTATCACGAGTAAAGACTCAGTGAAGTGGCTGGATGCTATGAGATCCGAAATGGAATCCATGTACACCAATAAAGTATGGACTTTAGACGTTGCTCCTCCTGGGATGAAACTAGTTGGATGCAAATGGATCTTCAAAAAGAAGATTGGTGCATTTGGACAAGTGGAAACCTACAAAGCTAGACTCGTTGCTAAAGGCTTTCGTCAAAGACCAGGATTGGACTATGATGAAACCTTTTCACCAGTAGCTATGCTTAAATCCATTCGGATCCTGCCTGCCATTCCTGCCTTCCATGACTATGAAATCTTGCAGATGGACGTAAAAACAGCTTTTCTAAATGGACATTTAGAAGAGAGTGTTTACATGGATCAACCAGAAGGTTTCTTAGACAGTGGGAGCAGCGGAAAAGTGTGCAAGTTGCTTAAATCTATTTATGGATTAAAGCAAGTATCGCGGAGTTGGAACATCTGCTTTGATGAGACGGTCAAAGAATTTCACTTTATCAAAAATGTCGATGAACCATGCATTTATAAGAAGATTGTAAAAGGAGCAGTAGTCTTCCTCGTTTTGTATGTCGACGACATACTACTGATAGGGAATGATGTCCATATGCTATAATCAGTAAAGCTCTTCTTGACACAGAAATTCTCCATGAACGACTTGGGAGATGCATCCTACATTCTGGGCATTAAGATCTATCGTGATAGATCCAAAAGGATGTTGGGACTTTCACAGTCCGGGTATATTGACACTATACTAAAGAGATTTACTATGGAAGATTCCAAGCGCGGTAATTTACCCGCTTGTCACGGGATCACCCTCTCCAAAGAGATGTCTCCAAAGACTGATGAAGAGAGGGCTCGCAAGGGCATTATACCCTACGCTTCGACAGTAGGATCCATAATGTATGCGATGTTATGTACCAGACCAGATGTAGCTTACGCACTTAGTGTGGTAAGCAGGTATCAGTCTGACCCAGGTGAGAAGCATTGCATAGCGGTAAAGAACATTCTCAAGTACCTGAGAAGGACTAAGGAGATGTTCTTCATTTACGGTAATGGGGACCTCCAGGTCGAGGCTTTTACCGACTCCAGCTTCTAAAGTGACAAAGATGACTCTAAATCCGTTTCGGGTTTTGTGTTTACCCTCAATGGAGGGGCGGTATGTTGGAGGAGTTCCAAACAGGATACCGTCGCAGACTCAACTATGGAGGCTGAGTATATAGCTGCAAACGATGCCGCGAAAGAAGCTGTCTGGATGAAGAAGTTCATCTCTGAAATTCAGGTGGTTCCGTCCATTGCTAATCCAATACCTTTGTATTGTGATAACAATGGGGCTGTAGCATTAGCGAAGGAACCATGGTCCCATCAGAAATCCAGGCATATCTTGAGGCGGTATCACCTGATCAGGGAGATCGTGGATCGTCGGGAGATCGAGGTGCGGAGAGTGGACACAAAAGACAACACGGCAGATCCATTCACCAAGGCCATCCCTCAAATCCAGTTCGAGAGGCTGTTTGAGATGTTGGGCATGCGGTACGCCAGCAACTGGATCTAGTACAGACAGTGGGTACTCATTGCGCCAATTATAGGCCTTAGTGCAAGTGGGAGATTGTTGGATATATATGCCCTAAAGGCCTTCATTGTATAGGATGCTAGGGATATGTATGTATATGACAATCTTGCTTGATATGATAGTACGCTATTTGGTTTGTCTTTATTTTAACGTGTGATATATTTTACTTTGTATTTATTTATATGTTGATAAATCCCATAGGGTCTTTGCCTGACTACCGGCGTTGTGATGGCAGTCATACTTGTGGGAGCTGGATAGTTAATAGGCACATCCTTAAATGTCCCTGGTCACAGGAGTATCGAGACTGGGCATCGATGCTCCGGAGTAGACTAGTGTATACATATTTAGACCCTGACGAGGGGCGATGGATTGGTCCCGCAGCCATTGGTGATGTGCACCTAAGATTGTATACAGATGCTCACTGAGTGTGAGTACACCAGACAGGACTCGCCGAGAACTGACTGGATGGTATTATACCTAATGTCAGATAGCAGTTCTCAGGTGACATGTGTGCAGATAGTCTGTTGACTTGAGGTCGTCATTTGTCTCGTGTGAGTTCCCACTGTGCTTTGATTACTACCCTACCACGGCTCAAAGGAGTCGTGCAAACAGGTTTTAGTTGGGTACAGTCCCGAGCCACATGGAGGCAGTGAGAGACTGTTAGGGATTCGTCTCTCCCGGAATAGGGAGTCGATATCGCACTGTGATCGGTTGGTCATTACCATAAGTCCCTGGCCAGGGCTGATTGAGAATTACTTGTGGACTGATTAGTAGATTCTCGGATGGTCTTGAGCCACACCGGCATAACTTGTACGGTTGTTAGGTGTCTGACGTTCACCACCTCCTAAGACCATACATGTGATATTCTTAGACGAACAGACCGGACTACACCGATATTGTCACGGAAAGGCTCAGCAGGGGTTACGGGCGAGTTCGCTCGTCGGCCTCCTTTTCGACACGTACCTGGATTGCCGTTACGTACAGCTAGTGCCACTGACGGACTTGTGGTTAAACCCACTGCCAGCGTACTGTCGAGTCTTTAGAGTCCCACACAGAGGGTTTTCCTGGATCAGGCGAGACGATGTAGGTGTCGTATGGTCTTACGGCAGGATTTCGATCGCATTCGTGTACTGGCTACTCGAATGGCGATTGGACGGATAATATTGGTAGGCTTTGGTTTAAGCCGGATACTAGTATTGTAGTATTGGATTATACTGATCTCAGTGTATCCGTATTTTTCGGAATACGGGTACGGGTATGAAAATACGGAAAAGGGCATTCTTGTAAATTCACAAGGTTGACCTTCTAGAAGGAGACACGTCATTATTGTTTTATTCTTTCTCATTAAAGGATTAATGAGGTAGAATTAGGAGAGTTATGAAGCATGGGTTGAAAGCATGGCTATGTATTTATTTATTCACTTTGGAATTACTATTCAAGTAAGGTTGCCTTTTATTTGATTAAAGAATTCCATGGTTGAATTATTGTGAAAAATACATAGCCATTCTCACTTCTCTTTTTCATTGATTCACACAAATGCTTTCTCTCTCCTAGGTTTTTCTTCTATTCTTCATGAAACTCATACACTTGCATGTGTTGCAAATCAATGAGTTTTGAGATCAATTAATCCATTACACTCACCCTACATCTACTTAGTCTTCTCACTTAGCAAGTTTGATCTCTAAGTTATCTCATGGAGGTTGGAGCTTGATCGTAGGCACCTCGGGTAGATCCATCTTTAACGCAAATGAGACCGGCAACCGAACTCTTCCAAACCCCAGAAGAAGCCAAAGAAAGGAGATCAAGAACAAGGAGCTTGAACCAAGGAGTAAGAAGCAACTTGAAGACCCGAAGGACTAGACACGAGGGTATAACTTCTTAACCTAGTAGTTAACACTCTCTTAGTTTAGTTTTGTTAGATTAGGCTTAATAAAGATCCTAAAGTGGGAAAAAGTTCATGATGCAAAGCAAAACTAGTTTCTTTTGATGTGAGAAAACCGTTTTTTAAAGTATTCCGCCTCCCCGCGACCCGTGGGGTGTGCATCATGGACTTACATGTTGAGTATTTGATATTACAACCACTGCTAAACTGTTAGGTATTGGATACAACAATAGATGGCCTTAGTGCAAGTGGGAGATTGTTAGTTATATGTATGCCCAAGAGGTCATTACTGTACATATGATGTATATTGTAGTGGATTCTTAGAGATATATAGTGAGGACTTTCTTGCTTGATATGATAGTATGATATCTGGTTGTCTTTTATCTTAACATGTATACTTATTGTCTCTCTGTTACATGTTGATAAAGCCCTTAGGATGAGTACTTGACTACCAGGACTATGATGTAGATCATACTAGTGAGGACTGGGTAGTCAATAAGTACGTCCTTCAAATGTTCCTAGTCATGGTAGTATCGAGACATGGCATCGATACTCAAGAGTAGAATACCGTATGCACTTCTTGACCCATATGATGGGTGATGGATGATCCCATGTCCATTGGTGTTTGACATCAGAGAAGGCATACGGGTGCTCAGTGGAGACTGGTTACACAGGACGGACTCGCCGAGAACTTCTAGATGGTAATATACCTATCGTCGGATAGCAGTTCTCTAGTGACACTAGTACAGGTTAGTCTGTAGACCCGAGATCGTCATAGAGTCTTGTGTGATTCCTACTGTGCTTTGATTTCCACCATACCACGGTCAACAGATCGTGCAAAAAGGTGGTTTTTGGGTACAATCCCGAGTCACATGGAGGCAATGAGCGATAGGAGGGGTTTCGTCTGTTCTGGTGTTAGGAGTTGATGTTGCGCTATGCTCGATTGGCCATAATAGAAAATCCCTGGCCAGGGTTGCTGAGATTTACTGGTAAGTATTATCAGTAGTTTCTTGAACCGTTATGGACCTTGTATCGGCATGACTTATCAGGCTATTGGGGTCTGACGTTACACCACCCCTAGGCTGTGATATACGACATATCAGACGAAGAGACCGGATTGTACGGTAGTGTTACTGATTAGATTTGCAGGAGTGTGAGCAGGCTTGCTTGTCGATCTTCTGATCGCTCAGTACCCGGGTGGCCGTTACGTTTAGCAGACCGCTTGCGGCTTGTGGGTGTTTGATATGATCATCACCTACTGCCGGCGTATTGATAAGTCATTAAAGTCCTACACACAGGTTTCCAGGTTCATGCGAAACGGAGTAGGAGCACATATGTGATATGTGCCGGACCAAAATTAATACGAGTATGTGATACTGTATTCTATTCTCGCGATTTATGATATCGGTCGGGTATATGAGATATAGCCGGGTTATCGGTTCAAGTGTTGATTCGATGAAATAGTATATAATATATATATATATATATATATTATGCTCACTTAAATATTTATTATTCTCACTTATGATGCATTTAACATATATGTGATATATGTTTATTGTATTGTTTTCTTATGTTACATGAATATTATATATGTGATATATAATATTGTGACATGCTTGGTTACACAAGGAACATAGATGTATCAGACTCATATCATGCTAGAGTCTATGTTAGGATTTCATTTATCATTAAGTAATTACAAATTAGTGGATTTAATCAAAGCTAGAAGCTTATAGAAGCTTGTAGATAAGCTTTGACTTAGTCCACTCTTTTGTTTCTACTTAATATATTTTGTGACCTAATCAATAACCCTTACCATGGTTAATTCTCTCTATGGGTTACTGTATGGATGATATACTCACCTAAGGGTTGCATTTCAACCAAGAGAGATATTTTTATCACTTGAGATATTTCCTTCTTCTTCTTCTTCCTCACTTGAAAAAGATTGCTCATTTTTTTTGAAGTGATGATAACTTGCGAGAAAAATTAATCTAAAGTGACCCCACTTCCTACTTCATCATCCTCTACTATTAGCCATTTAGTTTAGGGTGTTTGCTTCACTAATCTACACAATTAGTGAAGAAATAGCATGAGTTAGTGTCTCCTCGACGTAGATCATCTTCAGCCTCGAAGACTACGAAGCAAGCTTGTTCGTTTCTTCATGGAAGCCTTTCTAGAGTCCGAGGAATCATGATCGTAGCGAAGGGACTACTACACGGAGCTATTGAAGTGAAGGACTGGTCTACAAAGGTTGTATTCCTTGTTCACTTAGATGTAAAGAGTTTACATATCATGTTTTAACCCTAAGTCTCTTGTTAAGATCTTGGTTAGGATTTCATTTAGCACCCCAAAAATTTAAAGTAGCATGATTGACCCTTGCCAAAACCTTGCTAAGGTGCTAAGCTAACCCTTCACCTAGGAGCCCTCACAACCTGAGAGAAGGTAAATGGAAAAGACAACTGAATAGTCCTATTCAATCTCTCCAGAACCAGAATCCATCCTCGAATCTGGAACAAGTTTCTTCGAGTTCGTATATAACCATACGATGGATTTATCCAATGGAAGTGGATGCTCGTAGTAATACGATGTGTTTTGGAGAAATGCAAAGGGTAAAAGTAGGAGTGGCAATGAAGTATGCAACTCAGCCAATCTAAAAGCCAGTGTTTTAAGAAAGTTCGTTTAACTTGGTCACTGAGTTATAGTCTAGGGTCGGGCTGTTGGAGATAGTACCCTCAAAGTCAATTATTGGATCACAGACACGTGATTGCAATGATTGAGGGAGGACCTGTCCCAGTAGAACAGTCTTACTCGAGATGATAGTATGCTATATGGTTTATCTTTATCATCGTGTACTACTTTGGGTGACCTTACGAGTCGCTATTACACGTTGATAGAGCCCCTAGGATTCTTGCTTGACTACTAGCAGTATGAGGGCAATCATATACGTGGAAGCTGGAGTCTATAAGCACATCCTTAAAAGGTATCCTTAAAAGGTCCCTAGTCGTAGGAGTTTCGAGACTGGGCATCGATACTCCATTAGTAGACTAGTGTATACAGTCGAGACCCCGACGAGGGGCGGTGGCCGGTCTCACAAGCCATTGGTGTCAGTTGGTACACCTAAGATGTATACAGGTGCTCATTAAGTTATGAGTACACCGGACAGGACTCGCCGGGAACCTGCTAGTTGGGATTATACCAGACGTCAGATAGCAGTTCCCTGGTGACATGTGTACAGGTTAGTTCATCGACCTGAGATCGTCATTTGTCTCGTGTGAGTTCCCACTGTGCTTTGATTACTACCCTACCACGGCTCAAAGGAGTCGTGCAAACAGGTTTTAGTTGGGTACAGTCCCGAGCCACATAGAGGCAGTGAGTGGATCTGCTGGGGTTCGTCTCTCCCGGTATTGGGGGTGAGGTCGCGCTGTGTCTAGGAGAGCCATTACACAAAGCCCTCGGCCGAGGCAGGAGATTTACTGGTAGGTATTCCAGTAGTATCTCAGGGTGTTCTGGGCTTCACTCCGACACGACTTGTACCGCTTTTGGAGGTCTGACTTTTACCAACCCCCTAGGCCCGCCATGCGATACTCATAGATGAACGGACCGGACTGTACGGATATTGTCACTGACAGGCTCAGTAGGGTGTCAGGATGAGTTCGCTCATCGACGTCCTTTTTGGTCAATAGCTGGTAGCCCGTCAAGTATGGCTAATACCTCTGACGTGCTAGTGGTTAAATCCACAGCCATAGTATTGACAAGTCTTTAGAGTCCACCAGACTCAGTTACTCAAGTTTCGGGTGAAACGCTGTAGAGGCCGTATGGAGATATGGCAGGGTTCGATCAGATACGTACGGTATTGCACGGATCGTGATCGGACGGATTTTACTAGCCGGCTTTGGCTTAAGCCGGATCCTAGTATGAGATAGTGTAGTTTTGTCTCTTTGCATTTGTGTTCAGTGGGAATACAAATGCGGGCATGTATTTGCAGTAGCGGGGTTTTCCTGTAATTTATTACGGGATCGGTTTTCTGGAGTTGCCAGTTTGCATTCCGTTCCGGACGGTTTTCTTTTGTTCCTTCCCGGCCGGACTTTTTCGTTGGAGGGGGTAATTTGCAATTTTGCAAATTACTTTTTATGGAGGGGTTTCTTGCTATTTGTGGCTTCATGATTGTTATTTCATCATGAGATTCTTTTCTTGTCCATTCCTTTGCTTTTCATGAGATGGGTGTGGAGTTGATTTGGATATGAAATGGGTGTGACCATTTTCATATTTGATTATTCATTTTCTTCTCTTGGATTTGGATTTTCTTTTTCCCTAATCATTCTACATAGGGGGCCGGCCACTTCATGGAGAAAATGAGAGAAATTTTCATTTTGGTGGTGGCATATTTCCTTCATCTCATTCTTGCAAGAAAATGATAGCTCCATTTTTCCATAAGCTCATTTTCTTTCTCCACCTCCACATCCATGGCAACTACACTAAACCCCAATGAGACAAAGCTTCTACACTACAACCTACAGTACCCTTGGACGCGTCGGCTAGCCAACTTCGCGCCCGAGTTGCCTCGATCCAGAGGTGGGAACCCGTAAAAGAATCCGGCTACGTGGTGCCCTTTCCGGAGAGGAGATGAAGACCGGAGATTCCGCGGGAGATCGGAACGACGACGAGAAGACCGGAGGACACGGATCACTCGGTATATCTCTCACCCCTTCTCTTGTTAGCTAGCATTAGGTTAATGGTCATGATCCGGGTATATTGTCCGCGGTAGCGCCGGTTAAAGTTAAGAAAAATTTTGATTCCGCATTTTTGCTTCGAGTAGAAGGCCGTGGCGCTGCCGTGGCGCAACACGGGCCATGGTCGCTGCCAAAGAGAGAGAGAAAAGAAACACTCTGCGTGCACTCTAACCTAGATCAGAATGGTTATCTATTTATCTAATCAGGATGTCTCTCATTGTATCCTTAAATTCTCCTTCAAACCTGAAAGAAGAATTAGTCGGGATCATTTAAAATCACCCGAGGAGTAAACCAACTCATCAGTGGGAATCGGGATCCAACTATCATCGCATGATAACCTGATGGAATCCACTCAAACTATCACAGTGCAGATTGTATGCGCATGCCTGGAAAGTTTCCTGTATGTTTGAAACTCCCAATGCGATTTTTACCCCAGGCTCTTATGACCTTGACGAAGGTCAACAAATCATAAGTCATATGTCAAGTTCTTGTTGGGTTTCCCTTGCACCTAGTTTAGGCTTTGGTAGTATCACTCATGCCATTTTAAAATTCCATAGAGGTGTAAAGCAAACAAACCAGGAATCTTTACTAGAATTTCTAGGGCGACAAAGTTTGTATCACATACAAAGAACTATCAATCACATAGAGTTTAGGATTACAACCTTTGTAGTCTGTTCCTTCGCTTCATTAGCTCCGTGTTTAGGTCCCTTCGCTGTGATCAATAAGAACTCCGGCTCTAGAGAGGCTCCATGAGGAGAATGAGGCATCTTGCTTGTAATCTTCATGATCTAAGATGATCTACCTAGAAGAATCACTAACCTAAGCTTACACTTCACTAATGAAGTAATTAGAGAAGTGAACACCCTAATCAAAGTGGATAGAATAAATGTGGATTATGAAGTAGGAATATTACTCTCTTTTGTCTTCAATTTCTCACTATTAATCACCACAACAAAAAAAGATAGCAAGCTTTTTTCAAGGAGGAGGAAGAAGAAGAAAACCTTTTGTGATGAATAATGAATTTTTTGTTGTGGTTACAATTGCAACCATGGGTTAAGAATGAGATCCTTAACCCTTGTAGAGATTAAACCATGGGTTGAGGGTTTGGGTTGGGTTAACAAATATCTTCACAAAATATCAAGGAAAAATGACAAAGTCAAAGTTTCATGAAGCTTCCTTAACCCTCATCCAAATAGTTAACCCTAATCCAAACCCTAACTAGGTTTAAACTCAAAATTCATGTTGCATTTGTAACCCTAATATGTTACAATATTATATATCACATATATAATATATTATGTAACAAAAGATAATAATACAATTAACATATATCGCATATACATTAAAGTATTATCAAGTGAGAAAAAGAATCCATAAAGCGATCTTATATTAGTTAATGTAATGTAATATATCACATATATAATTATACATTAAATTATCGAATCAACACTTGATCCGATAATCTGGCTATATTACATATAACCGACTAATATAACATGTACCAATTCATCGAATCAACACTTGATCCGATGACCTGGCTATATCACATATACCCGGCCGATATCACATATCGCGAGAATAGAATACAGTATCTCATATCGTATTATTCTCGGTCCCGCTCATATCATATATGTGCTCCTACTCCGTTTTGCCTGAGCCAGGAAAGCTCTGTGTAGGACTCTAAAGAATCGTCAATACGCCGGCAGTAGGTGATAATCATATCAAACACCCACAAGCTGCAAGCGATCAGCTAAATGTAAAACCCACCCAGGTATTGAGCGATCAGAAGATCAACAAGTAAGCCTGTACATACTCCTGTGAATCCAATCAGTAACACTACCGTACGGTCCGGTCTCTTCGTCTAGTATGTCGCATATCAAGTCTACGTTGGTAAATGTCATACCCCAGTAACCGATAAGTCATGTCGATGTGAGGCTCATAATAGGTCGAGAAACTACTGATAACACTTACCAGTAGCACTCCATATCAGCCCTAGCCAGGGACTTCCAGCTATAGCCAATCGAACACAGCACAACATCAACTCCCAATACCAGGAGAGACGAAACCCCTCCTATCGCTCATTGCCTCCATGTGATTCAGGACTGTACCCAAAAGCCACTGTTTTGCACGCCCTCTTGGACGTGGTAAGGTGGAAATCAAAGCACAGTGGGAATCACACAAGACTCTTTGACGATCTCGGGTCTACATACTAACTTGTACTAGTGTCACCGGAGAACTGCTATCTGACGATAGGTATAATACCATATAGGAGTTCTCGGCGAGTCCGTTCAGTAAACCCAGTCTCCATTGAGCACCCGTACACCATCTTTGATGTCAAACACCGATGGTTATGGGATCATCCATCGCCCATCATATGAGTCAAGATGCGTATACGCTAGTCTACTCTGGAGTATCGATGCCCTATCTCGATACTCCCTCGACTAGGAACAGTTATAGGATGTATTCATTGACTACCCTGGCCCCACTAGTATGATCTCATCATAGTCCTAGTAGTCAAGTATATATCCCAAGGGCTTTATCAACATGTGAGAGTATGACAGTAAACCAATACAAGTAAACATGTTAAGACAAAGTGAAACCAAATAGCATACTATCATATCGAGCAAGAATGTCCTCTCTATATATATCTAAGCATCCACTATAATATACATCATATGTACAACAATGGCCTTTAGGGCATATATATAACTAACAATCTCCCACTTGCACTAAGGCCAGCTATTGTAGTATCCCATACCCAACATCCCGAAGAGTCTCTCAAATTGTATCTGGGGAATGGCCTTCATGAGTGGATCCGCAGTGTTGTCCTTCGTGTCAACTCTCCTGACCTCGATCTCACGGCGATCAACAATCTCCCGGATCAGGTTATACCGCCTAAGAATATGTCTGGACTTCTGATGGGACCTGGCTTCCTTGGCCAAAACCACAACTCCATTGTTATTACAATACAAAGGTATCGGATGCTCAATGGTTGGAACCACACCAAGTTCAGTGATGAACTTCTTCATCCAGACAGCCT
This sequence comes from Agapanthus africanus, assembly GCA_030015575.1. Taxonomy (NCBI): domain Eukaryota; kingdom Viridiplantae; phylum Streptophyta; class Magnoliopsida; order Asparagales; family Amaryllidaceae; genus Agapanthus; species Agapanthus africanus. Next base: position 290,276,414 of record CM057349.1, read on the forward strand.
CTTTGGCAGCATCGTTTGCAGCGATGTATTCAGCCTCCATCGTCGAGTCTTCCACGGTTTCTTTCTTGGAACTCTTCCAACAAACCGCCCCTCCATTTAGGGAAAAGACAAATCCCGAGTGCGACTTAGAGTCGTCCTTATCACTTTAGAAGCTTGAATCGGTAAAGTACTCCACTTGGAGTTCTCCGTTACTGTACACTAAGAACATCTCCTTAGTCCTTCGTAACTACTTGAGAATGTTCTTCACAGCTGTCCAGTGACTCTCTCCTGGATCTACTTGATACCTACTCACTACACTTAATGAGTATGCTACATCGGGTCTGGTACATAGCATCGCGTACACGATAGAGCCTATTGCCGAAGCATAGGGTATCCCTTGCATGCGAGCTCTCTCCAAATCAGTCTTAGGAGACATCTTTTTGGACAGAGTGAGTCCAGAGATCGTGGGTTGGTTACTACGCTTGGATTCTTCCATACTAAATCTCTTTAGTATGATGTCAGTGTACCTGAATTGCGACAATCCCAGTATCCATTTAGATCTATCTCTATAGATCTTAATTCCCAAATGCAGAAGGCATCACCTAGATCTTTCATTGAGAATCTATGTGATAAGAAGAGCTTGATTGAGTGCAGCATAAGAAAATCATTTCCTATCAATAGTATGTCATCCACGTACAATACGAGCAAAACAACCTTACTCTCTGCAACCTTCTTGTAAATACAAGTTTCATCAACATTTTTGATGAAGTCAAACTCTTTGACTACCACATCAAAATAGATGTTCCAACTCCGTGATTCCTGCTTCAACCCGTAGATGGATTTAAGTAGCTTGCACAACATTCCGCTTCTCCCACTATATACGAAGCCCTCTGGCTGAGTCATGTACACGCACTCCTCTAAATCACCATTTAGTGTAAGTGCACGGCGGCACCCTGGCCGTCAATCCGACGCCGGAAATGCGGAAACAAAAAATTTTGCGAAACTTGCAAACCGGCACCACCGCGCACTATCAACCCGAATCGGGCCATTAACCAAGCTACTAGCAAACTAAAGATGGGGGTAGAGAGATATACCGAGCCATCCGTGTCCTTCGGTCTTCGCCTCCACTCCGATCTCCCGCGGAATCACCGTTCGTCACCTCCTCGTCGGAAATGGCACCATGAAGCCGATTTCATTTACGGGCTCCCACCTCTGGACCGAGGCAACTCGGGCATGAAGTTGGCAAGCCGACGCGTCCAAGGGTACTGTAGGTGTAGTGTAGAATGCTCTTTGTCTCAATGGGGTGAAGTTGCCTTGATGGAGGAATAGAATGAACTATGAACTTTGGAGATATTGAGTTTTGTGGCAAGTAGAGAAAATAAGATATGAATCATTTCCCACACAAAATGAATGAATTCTGTCTCCTCATCAAGTAGTGGCCGGCCCCCCCTCATCAAAATGGTGGAAGAATCAAAACATGAAGGAAGGTGAGAGTAGTAAAAGCAAAAGGGTGACCACATCCAAAAGCAAGCCTCACATCAACTTCTAATCCATTCTAATCTCCATTAATGCAAAGGAAGAGACTAAAAAAGAATCTCATCATGAAGGAACTATCATGAAGCTCTCATATGCAAGAAACCCCCTCCACGATAAGTTATTTGCAAACTGCAAATAACCCCCTCCATCGGAAAGTCCGGCTGCGAAGGAACAAAGGAAAACCGGCCGGAACGGAATGCAAACTGGCAACTTCAGAAAACTGATCCCGTAATAAATTACAGGAAAACCCCGCGACTGTATATACATACCCGCATTTTTATTCACACTGAACACAAATGCAAAAAGATAAAACTACACTGTCTAATACTAGGATCCGGCTTAAACCAAAGCCCGCTAGTAAAATCCATCCGATCACGATCCGTGCAATACCGCACGTCTGATGGAACCCTGCCATATCTCCATACGGCCTCTACAACATTTCGCCCGAAAATTGAGTAACTGTGTGTGGGGGACTCTAAAGACTCGTCAATACTATGGCTGTGGATTTAACCACCAGCACGTCAGAAGTATCAGCCATACGTAACGAGCTACCGGCTATTGACCAAAAGGGACGTCGATGAGCAAACTCATCCTGACACCCTACTGAGCCTGTCAGTGACAATATCCGTACAGTCCGGTCCGTTCGTCTATGAGCATCGCATGGCGGGCCTAGGGGGTTGGTAAAAGTCAGACCCCCAATAGCGGTACAAGTCGTGTCGGAGTGTAGCCCAGAACACCCTGAGATACTACTGGAATACCTACCAGTAAATCTCCTACCTCGGCCGAGGGCATTGTGTAATGGCTCTCCTAGACACAGCGCGACCTCATCCCCAATACCGGGAGAGACGAACCCCTGCAGATCCGCTCACTGCCTCCATGTGGCTCGGGACTGTACCGAACTAAAACCTGTTTGCACGTCTCCTTTGAGCGTAGTAGGGTAGTAATCTAAGTACAGTGGGAACTCACAGGAGACAAATGACGATCTCAGGTCGATGAACTAACCTGTACACATGTCACCAGGGAACTGCTATCTGACGTCAGGTATAAGACCAACTAGCATGTTCCCGGCGAGTCCTGTCAGGTGTACTCATAACCCAATGAGCACCTGTATACATCTTAGGTGAACCAACTGACACCAGTGGCTTGTGAGACCGGCCACCGCCCCTCGTCGGGGTCTCGACTGTATACACTAGTCTACTCTGGAGTATCGATGCCCTGTCTCGAAACTCCCTCGACTAGGGACCTTTTAAGGATGTGCTTATAGACCCCAGCTCCCACGTATATGATCGCCCTCATACTCCTGGTAGTCAAGCAAGAATCCTAGGGGCTCTATCAACGTGCAATAGTGATCTGTAAGGTCACCTAAAGCAGTACACGATGATAAAGATAAACCAGATAGCATACTATCATCTCGAGTAAGACGGTCCTACCGGTATAGGTCCTCCCTCAATCATTGCAATCACGTGCCTGTGATCCAATAATTGACTCTGAGGGCACTATATCCAACAATCTCCCACTTGCACTCAAGGCTAATTATTGCGATGTCGCATACTCACAGCCCATGTGATACCGAACACCCAACTCCTCTACTAGTCAGTCTCACAAAGCTCGTTTGCGAAACTATTGCGTTCGAGGAATAGCCTCAGTGAGTGGATCCGCTTTGATGTTTCTTTCTATGTCTCTCTTTATCTTAAGTTCGCGGAGAAAGCCATCTCCCGAAATGAGCTGTACCTGTTTTAGAATGTCTGGATGTCTGATGGGACCTAGTTCGTAAATGAACTCTAAATCCAAACTTCTTAGACTGTATCAACAACTGAACTTAATCAGTGTCCTGCGCCATGCCTCCCTCAGTATCCGCCTGGACCACTTGTCCAAAATACTGCCCCTCGTTAGAGGGAAAACTAAAACTCTGACGGCCACTCTGCCGTCCAGGTCACCTTGGAAGCCTGGAATGATAACCGTCTCCTAAAGGAGGCTGCCGTTATCAAATCCCTAGAACATCCACTTATGTCCTAAAACTGCTTCCGATCGTTTCTCCAGGATTGGATTAATATCAACTTATTGCATCTACTGCAGAACAACATCTGGTGTGGTACTTGACATCTCATGATTGACTCAATTGCCTAAGCAAGTGATCTGCCAATCATGCACATCCCTCTCTACTTTAGTCTATAAGACACCTTTAGAGAGGGGGACTCCATCTCCTGCAGGTATGCAACCGTGCCAGGAGTCGTCCATTCTAAATACTCATAGAATGCTGTCTCAGTACCCAGATTGGGATACTTCCCAAATCTAGATCTAAAACCATAGATCTAGTAACCAGAATGTCTGATATAATATCCAAGTCCTATGTGGAGAAACTACTGTGTGACAACCAAAGTATAACCGATCGTAGTATAGGAATTTCACTTCCTACTCTGTGTATGTCATCCAAATACAAGGACAACACACCCTACTACCTTCTTAACAGATCCATCCCCTATTCTGATGAAGTCAAACCCATGACTGTCACATCAGAAATAGATGATCTATCTCCGCAATATCTGCTTTAGTCTATAAATAGACATAAGCCTCTTGTCCACCAATGCTTCCGCCGTTCCTACTGATTACGACAACCCTCTGACAGAGTCATATAGACGTACACTTCTAAAGCTAGTTTAGAACGACGCCATACTCATCCTCCTGTCGGGTCTCACAGTCTGGAACAACAGTATTGGCAAGTCTGGGTAAACAAGAACCTCCCTGTCACCGTCCTTGAGGCTACCGGAGTACCTCTCGGGTGCCTGAGGTTACCCACCATATCTGCGGAGTGGCTAATGGAATGTCAATACAGATTGAATGTTTAGGTTCTTATCAAATTTTCAGTAATCGTTTGCGGTTCTGGAATCACTTCTAGTTCTACTATACTCCCACTACTGTTTTCTGAAAAAATCCATTTTTATTAAAACTGTGGCGAGTCAAGAACAATATCACTATTGATCTTCCAGATGGTACAAAGTCAACCCTCGTCATAGCCTGGGTCAACCCACAAACAGCCATTACGGAAACGTGCCTTGAGTTATCCAGAGTATGGTTTTAAGCATAAGCCGGACAACTCCACGTACCTTAACATCGTTAAGATATGAATTGTTCTAAATCCAATACAGAAATAGAGGCACTGATTTAATTGAACCAGATTCAAATCATGCAGCTGTCTCCAGTGCATGTCAAGTAAATGGAAGGAAGCCGATCAGCGTTACTCAACTTAGGAGTACTTCCAATTATGAGTAACCCGAAAGAGAAGCAAGTTCTCTTAATCATTACTATCAACTGAATACCATATACAAGTATCTACATATTCGATCAGCTTGAAGAATCCCGATACTTGAAACACCTGGTTCTCTACTTTATTCTTATACCTATAACTTCTTAAAAACTTAGACCTTGCATTTCTACAAAACACATGTCTAAGAACCAGAGAAGTCACAGGTAAACAGAATATAGTACGAGCACCAACCCCTCGATCCAAATGGACACTGGACAATATACAATACTCTGTATAAGTCCACTGAGTCTAGTGACTCATTCACTGTGTGTCGTAGGTTGAAAACTGTACTTATGGTTATGAAGAATTACACCGCTGTTTAATGCTCCTTACCTAACCATCCACTGCTCTTGGTAAATGTCATGGACATAATCTCAAAAAGGTATATCTCACTCTATAAAAATAGACATACAGATATATCAATTTGAAATTGGAGCACAACAACGAATATTCAAAACCAAATATTTGCCGTCCGGCAAACAACCCAGGTGACTTCCTCAAATATCACCAATTACAACGTATTCCGATATAATGAGGATGATCACCCAATTCCCAATAACTTACTCCCACTCATCATCTATAAAACCATACAGATGTGAGAATCAAACCTGGTAAATACATACCCTGGAGCAAGTGTCTAATTGGGAAATCAATTTTCTTTTAACAGTATACAGTGAAACTGAAACATTGAAATATTTCGATGGGGTATCCGGGTATTCCTAGTAATACCTCTTCCAATATCCAGATTCACAACTGTAACCGTATATTTCTTTGCCACATCTCCACATCCCTTCGTATGTCTTTAGTAATTACCTTCTGTACACCCTCTTAGGCCAAATGGTTTTCTTCCTTCCCTACCGTTCGGCACCAGCCTATGGTTTGGAAGAAGACTATCCAATAAGCATAATGGGTGTACTGTCCTAATCCTAGGAGCACTCACAATGTGAGAGAAGGTGAAGATAAAAGACACCCGAATAAACCTTATTCCTATTTCTCCTGAACCAGAATCCATCCCCGAACTGGAACAAGTTCCTTTCGAGTTCGTATATAACCATACGATGGAGTATCCAATAAATTGTGGATCTTCGTAGTGATACGGAGTGTCCTGGAGAAATACAAAGGTGAAGTGGGAGTGGTAACGAAATAGTTAGTTTGGTCGTGAATATCAGTCGCAATTTACTTTGCCCTCCTTCTAATCCCTTTCTTTGTCTTAACTTAATACCTTCTGTACACCATCGTTAGGTAGGCTAATTGGTTTTCTTTATTCCCTACCGGTCGGCACCTGCCTATGGTTTGGAAGAAGACTATCCAATTTGCGTAATAGGTGTACTATCTCCTAATCCAAGGAGTACTCATGACCTGAGAGAAGGTAAAAGGAAAAGACAACTGAATAGTCATATCCGTTTTCTCCAGAACCAGAAACCATCCTCGAATAAATTCCTTCGAGTTCGTATATAACCATACGATGGTTTTGTCCAATGGAAGTGGACGTTCGTAGTAATACGGGGTGTTCTGGAGAAATGGGTAAAAGTAGGAGTGGCAATGAGGTATGCAACTCTGACAATCCAAAAGCAAGTCTTGTAAGAAGGTTCGGTTAATCTTGGTCACTGAGTCATAGTCTAGGGTCGGGTCATGGTCGCTGCCAAAGAGAGAGAAAAAAGAAACACTCAGCGTGCACTCTAACCTAGATCAGAATGGTTATCACTTTATCTAATCAGGAAACTTCCTACTGTAACGTCAAATTCTTCCCTAAACCTGAAAGAAGAATTAGTCGGGATCACCCGAGGAGTAAACCAACTCATCAGTGGGAATCGGGATCCAACTATCATCGCATGATAATCGTGACGGAATCCGCTCACGTTATCACACTCCAGAAGGTATGCGCATATCTGGCAAGTTTCAGTTTCTTTAGAAACTCCCGATGTGATTTTTGCCCCATGCTCTTATGACCTTGGCGAAGGTCAACAAATCATAAGTCACATGTCAAGTTCTACCCGTCATTGTCCATGTTAATTTGAACCCACCCGTACAAGCCCTTGACGAAGGTCAACAAGGCTATACGACTGTCCCAAACCAACGCATCTATCTATGCAGCAGAAAGGTAACAAGCAGCTACCATACACTATGCCTTGACGAAGGTCAACAAACATAACATGAATACTACGTGCTACCCGTCTGAAATGACGGAGGGCTACGAATGGTTTCTGGCGAAAAACCTTTAACGTAATGAACTTGATATCGTTGATGGAATGGATAGCATTTTAGAAAAATAAAGTAACGAAAACCTTTGCTAAAGAGGTCACTCCCGGTGAAGGGATCTCGGCTCTTTCCCCGTAGGATGAGGTGCAGGATATTCCAACTGAATACCACGATGCAAAGCAAAAGTAATCGGCTATAGTGAAGTTATTGCCCTGGCGCAAACTTCTGTCCAAATGGTCACTCCCGGTGAAGGGATCTCGGCCCTTGCCTCATCGACTGAGGTGCTGAATATTCATAACCGAATACTACTATGCAAAACAAAAGAGAACGCCCTTGCAATAACAGATTTTTGAAAAATGTTCCAACAACATCAGGATAGGTTTGTTTAGCTTGCATTGATCCAAATCAACGCAGTCCCATCAATTGATCACACCAATAAAGAACGAAAATAATGATGTACGTATATGCCATCCGCATTCGCCACTGGGTCCCGTCATCACCCGTTAGGTTACTTAACTAACGACAGAGCGGGGACTGGACTAGCATGGATGCAAAACATATACAACATCTACTAGTATATATATCAATATATAATATTCGCTCAAGGCATGATAAAATGCAACATCACAGAAATGTAATCAGTATCACAGAACAATACAGATATCTGGGATCCCCGAGTTTCATAGAGCCGCTACTGAAACCCGACGTTCCCCTGGTCGTGTGGATAGCCTGTGCAATGAGATCCTAGACCCCTACGGGCGCGGCAAGTTTCCCGCCAAAACCTGAAGCGAGGCAGCCCCCTTCAGCAACGTGAATGGACCACCCAGCACTTCACGGAATCCGGTAACTTGGGCACCCCTCCTGGGTCAGCCTATACCCCCTACGAGTGCGGCGAATAGCCTGCCAATTCTAGAGTAAAGCCCCTTCCATCTCAATACCATGAGATGCGGGCTCGTTGCTCTCTAGAACCCGGCTATCCGTGCATCCTTCCGCAGGATAATCCTAGTACAGAATGTAAAATATACATACAACGGGTACATCGACCTCGACCCGGTCGTGCCCCAAAAGAATAATACAAACAGGCAGTGACGGCAGTCCACATGTCGGACGCTCACCCCGCAATATCAAATGTACATATAAAACAAAACTGTACTACCACTGCAACCAGGATATCCCCCACGACCAATCCGCAACAACACAGCACAACATAGAATATCAACATGAATGTCACGTTCGTAAATCCGTCTAAAAGGGCTATAGCAGTTAGACAGGATTTACCGATCAAATGACATTCACGGTCGCAGATATAATGTAAATACTGTGAACCAACATGTTTAAACTTTTCGATCGACCAAATTTACCGAAGTGGGCCCCAAGCACTACTGTAGCACTTATAGAAAATCTGGGCCCAAACAGAATATCCCAAAACCCCTATTTCCAACCTAGAAGCATACTGGAAATATATTGTACGGTATTGACTTCTTCCAACCGTGGAACCGCGGCCAAACCAGGGGTTTGGCCGCGTTTCCTCGGTCGTAATGAAGCATCACCCGACCAAATTTTTCCAGCATGCTTACAATTCCCTGCACATGTTTCTGCAACACACTGAAAAAAATTTTGAGCTAAAAAAATTTCGACAGAGAACAGATGCACTGAAAATACGGTTTTGGGATAAATGTTCGATCGAAGTTTTAAACACATTAGACCAAGCTAGACTAGGTTAATGGCATGGCTCTGATACCAGTGTAAGTTCACGGCGGCGCCCCGGCCGTCAACCCGACGCCGGAAATGCGGAAACGAAAAACTTTGCGAAACTTGCAAACCGGCACCACCGCACACTATCAACCCGGATCGGGCCATTAACCTAGCTACAAGAAAACTAAAGATCGGGGTAGAGAGATATACCGAGCGATCCGTGTCCTTCGGTCTTCGCCTCCACTCCGACCTCCCGCGGAATCACCGTTCGTCACCTCCTCGTCGGAAAGGGCACCACGAAGCCGATTTCTTTTACGGGCTTCCACCTCTGGACCGAGGCAACTCGGACGCGAAGTTGGCAAGCCGACACGTCCAAGGGTACTGTAGGTGTAGTGTAGAATGCACTTTGTCTCAATGGGGTGAAGTTGCCTTGATGGAGGAATATAATGAACTATGAACTTTGGAGATATTGAGTTTTGTGGAAAGTAGAGAAAATAAGATATGAATCATTTCCCACACAAAATGAATGAATTCCCTCTCCTCACCAAGTAGTGGCCGGCCCCCCTCATCAAAATGGTGGAAGAATCAAAACATGAAGGAAGGTGAGAGTAGTAAAAGCAAAGGGGTGACCACATCCAAAAGCAAGCCTCACATCAACTTCTAATCCATTCTAATCTCCATTAATGCAAAGGAAGAGACTAAAAAAGAATCTCATCATGAAGGAACTATCATGAAGCTCTCATATACAAGAAACCCCCTCCACAATAAGTTATTTTCAAACTGCAAATAACCCCCTCCATCGGAATGCTCGGCCGCAAAGGAACAAAGGAAAACCGGCTGGAACGGAATGCAAACTGGCAATTTCAGAAAACTGATCCCGTAATAAATTACAGGAAAACCCTGCGACTGTATATACATACCCGCATTTGTATTCCGACTGAACACAAATGCAAAGAGACAAAACTACACCGTCTAATTCTAGGATCCGGCTTAAACCAAAGCCCGCTAGTAAAATCCGTCCGATCATGATCCGTGCAATACCGCACGTATCTAATCGATTCCTGCCATATCTCCATACGGCCTCTACAGCGTTTCGCCCAAAACTTGAGTAACTGTGTGTGGGGGACTCTAAAGACTCGTCAATACTATGGCTGTGGATTTAACCACCAGCACATCAGAGGTATCGGCCATACAAAACGAGCTACCAGCTATTGACCAAAAAAGACGTCGATGAGCGAACTCTTCCTGACACCCTACTGAGCCTGTCAGTGACAATATCCATACAGTTCGGTCCGTTCGTCTATGAGCATCGCATGGCGGGCCTAGGGGGTTGGTAAAACTCAGACCCCCAATAGCGGTACAAGTCGTGTCGGAGTGTAGCCCAGAACACCCTGAGATACTACTGTAATACCTACCAGTAAATCTCCTGCCTCGGCCGAGGTCTTTGTGTAATGGCTCTCTTAGACACAGCGCGACCTCACCCCCAATACCGGGAGAGACGAACCCCTGCAGATCCGCTCACTGCCTCCATGTGTTTCGGGACTGTACCCAACTAAAACCTGTTTGCACGTCTCCTTTGAGCGTGGTAGGGTAGTAATCTAAGTACAGTGGGAACTCACAAGAGACAAATGACGATCTCAGGTCGATGTACTAACCTGTACACATTTCACCAGGAAACTGCTATCTGACGTCAGATATAAGACCAACTAGCATGTTCCCGGGGAGTCCTGTCCGGTGTACTCATAACCCAATGAGCACCTGTATACATCTTAGGTGAACAAACTGACACCAGTGGCTTGTGAGACCGGCCACCGCCCCTCGTCGGGGTCTCGACTGTATACACTAGTCTACTCTGAAGTATCGATGCCCTGTCTCGAAACTCTCTCGACTAGGGACCTTTTAAGGATGTGCTTAAAGAACCCAGCTCCCACGTATATGATCGCCGACATACTGCTGGTAGTCAAGCAAGAATCCTAGGGGCTCTATCAACATGCAATAGTGATCTGTAAGGTCACCTAAAGCAGTACACGATGATAAAGATAAACCAGATAGCATACTATCATCTTCAGTAAGACTGTCCTACCAGTATAGGTCCTCCCTCAATCATTGCAATCACGTGCCTGTGATCCAATAATTGACTCTGAGGGCACTATATCCAACATTTAGAAAGGCGGTCTTAAAATCCTTTTGCCAGATTTCGTAGTCATGGTATGCAGCAATGGCAAATAAGATCCGGATGGACTTATGCATATCCACTGGAGAAAAGGTTTCGTCATAATCCACATCTGGTCATTGACGAAAACCTTTTGCAACAAGTCTAGCTTTGAAAGTCTCCACTTTTCCATCCATACCAAGTTTCTTCTTAAAGATCCACTTGCTCCCAATAGGTTGTACCCCTTCAGGAGAAACTTCCAAAGTCCATACATTGTTGGTGTACATGGATTCCATCTCAGATCACATTGCATCCAGCCACTTCACAGAGTCACCACGCGTGATGGCCTGCTCGAAGATAGTTGGGTCATCATCTTCCATGATGCAATCCCCGCTTCCACCATCAATGAGAAAACCGTAGTATCTCTCAGGTGGATGAGGAACCATACTAGATCGGCGGAGAGGCTGGAGTTCGTTGGGAACTACTGAATCATCTGGTTGCAATAAATCTTCAGTTGTAGTTTGTGGTGCTGGAACTTCTTCCAGCTCTACCTCTTCGCCACTAATTTCTTTTACAGGAAATTCCTTTTCTAAAAATGTGGCGTATTGAGAAACAAACACTTTTTGCTTCTCATCGTGGTAGAAAATATAACCTTGGGAATTCTTAGGATATCCCATAAACTTACAAAGAACTGATCGTGTCTCGAGTTTGTCCGGATTTTGCCTTTTGACATAAGCCGGACAACCCCATATCTTAACTCGTTTAAGATATGGTCTCTTCCCACTCCATATCTCATATGGCGTGGTAGGTACAGATTTAGTTGGTACTTGATTCAATAGGTATGCTGATTTCTCAAGTGCATAACCCCAGAAGGAAATAGGCAACTCAGCTGTGCTAATCATAGAGAGCACCATTTCTAATAGGGTGCGATTCCTCCGCTCCGATACACCGTTGTGCTGTAGTGTATAAGGAAGAGTAAGCTGAGAGAGAATCCTATTCTCTTTTAGACAATCCAGGAACTCATTACTCAAGTATTCTCCTCCTCGATCAGATTGAAGGATCTTAATACTTTTGCCCGTTTGGCTCCCTACTTCATGCTTATATTTCCTGAATTTCTCAAAAGCTTCAGACTTGTGTTTCATCAGGAACACATGTCCGTATCTTGAGAGATCGTCAGTGAATGTAATGAAGTAGGAAGAACCGTTCCTGGCATGTGTAGACATAGGACCACATACATCACTATGTATCAGTCCCCAGAGTTCTGTAACTCTTTCTCCGTGTCCACTAAACGGAGTTTTGGTCATCTTGCCTTTGAGACATGACTGGTAAGTGTCATAAGATGAAAATTCGAACGGATTCAAATATCCATTCTTATGCAATTTAGCTAGCCGTGTCGCATTGATATGACCAAGTCTACAATGCCACAATAAGGATTCGTTCATTTCTGAACTCTTCCTCTTGTGTGTGTTTTGTACACTAAGTACTGTAGTTTGATTGAGAACGTATATGCCATTAAATAACGAACCTGATCCAATCAACTTTTGATTCAGGAAGATGTTCATAACATTATCTTCTACTACAAAATTATATCCTTCTTTACTTAATAAAGATACCGATATAAGATTGCATATCAGGGTCGGAATGTATTAGCATTCGTTCAGAATCAATGTTTTACCATTTGGTAATACAAGGTGATATTCGCCAACTGCTTTGGCTGCAACATTTGCACCATTCCCTACTTTTACGGAATGATCACCCTCTCCCAGTTCCCTACCTTTTCGTCGCCCATATAACATATTGCATATATCGGATCCCAATCCTGTATAGAATACCCAGGACGTAGAGTGAACTGAGAAACAGTTCTCAATAACTAACACACCTGAAGAAGATGCATCAATATACTTATTCTTCGTTTGGGTGGTGTGAGAATCCAGATATTCTCCTATTCCCTGCTCGGACTTATAACAATTATAAGTTGGAGCGGGACCAACGTTCCCTTGCTCAGTATAACAAGCGGGTTCAGTCAATACATCCATATTATTATCTTGATTAAGTCCTGGCATGGTCTCTACCTAGAGAGAGAGAGAAGAAAACACTTTAGCGTATGCTCTTGCAAGATTAGATTGGTTATTATCTTATCTAATCAGGATGGCTCCCACTGCTTTTTATCAATTCTTCCTTAAAACCCTAAAAGGTAAGACTAGCCGGGATTAATTACACTTTACAAGTTCTCCAATCTTTCGGCCATGCCAGTGTTGGTACTTTGAGGGAGGCTCCCCGTGCTTTCGCACGGACCTAATTAGAATAAACCTCGTTTTCCCAGAGGCATAACCTCGTTAACACCATTCTAGACACCTACTTGATCGGCTATTTTTCCGGTGTAAAATTCTCTCAGGAGTAACTCTTACTCACAGTGGGTATCGAGATCCAACTATCTCATAGGAGGTATGCAATCTCATTGCAAATTTCAACTCTTGAAATTCCCGTTAATACTTTTGCCCCTAGCAACTATGACCTTAACATAGTCAAAAAATCATAATTGCTAGCCAAGTTCAACCCGTCATTTCCCGATTGATTTAAACTCACCTGCACGACCCTTAACATAGTCAACAAAGTCATCCAACTACCCTAATCCAATCACATCTCATGTTTTAGCAGATAAGCACTAATTAGCTACCGCATACTATGCCTTAACATAGTCAACAAACGTAGCATGAATACTAAGCAGTACTTATCTGAAATGACGGAGGGCTACACATGTTTTTATGAAAACCATGAGCGTATGAACTTGATATCGTTGTAGAAATAAGTGATTTTGAAAAGGAGTGTTTTTGAGGCTTTTCTAGTTTCGCTAAAGAGGTCACTCCCGGTGAAAGAATCTCGGCTCTTTCCTTATCGAATAAGGTGCAGGATATTTCACAAATACCGCGGTGCAAAGCAAGAACTATAGAAGCAATCAAAAACTAAACCATGAGTTTGTAGCATCTGCCAGTTTTGCTAAAGAGGTCACTCCCGGTGAAGGGATCTCGGCTCTTTCCTCATCGAATAAGGTGCAGGGTATATGGCATATACCACTATGCAAAGCAAAAACTGTAGCTACCCTTTTTGAAAATTTGATTCTACAACATCTTTTAGGTTTCTTATCTTTTATTAATCTCATTAATAAATCCTATCATTTATGCTTCCTAAGTATCACAGAAGAAACGAAAATACAATGTATGCTTATGTCATCCGCATTCGCCATAATATTCCGTTGTGCACCGTTAGGTTACTTAACTAACGACATACCGGGACGGGACTAGTGCGGGTGTAAAACATAAGCAACGTTTATTATATATTATATATAAAATAATAAAGCATTCGTCTTGATTGTTAGATTACGTGCGTGTTCAAGTTCTAGTTTAAATACCGCAATCAAGACGGTTTCGCTTGTAGCTAGCCGGTTGAGTACGGGTCGTCCGCAGGGAGATGGGAATCTTTTTCTATGTGTTTTTCGACGAGTTAAGTCCTGTGTTAAGATTTTGTTGTGGTTATCTAAGTGTTAAGTTGATATTTAAAGAGAGCTTGTTAGGGTTAGGATTAGGTTAGTTTGAGTTAGGAGTCTCCACATCTTTCGTTGCCCCACTTAATATCGGTGTTACAGTAATCGGCAACAACGGGGATTAGCACGACTAGGAAGGACTTTGCGAGTATAAGCTAGGCTTTCCAACGCATAAGTCTTCCTTTTGGTGCTTGTCCGTCCGTTCTTGGCTCTTATCCATAACCTCCGGTTAATTCAACCACAACCGGTCTCACTACGGAATCACCGCTATCATGTAGGATAGGGTGCCGTAAGGAGCGGATTGTGGTTCAATTAACGGGAGTCGATTCAAGTTGTTGGGCAAGGAAAGAGTGAGAGAGATTTCCTTCTCTCAAACTTCCCTTATCCTACCCTAACAAGTAAAAAACTACTCACACTTCATGATAGGAAAAACAAAACAAAACAAAAGAGGAAGATAGAAAGAAGGAGATTAGAAGAATACGACTAACTGTTTGCGACCTCACCTTGGCGAGGATCGAGCGTAAGTATCATTGTCGTATGTAAGGATAAAGAAAAAGAGAGAAGAAAGAAACAATCAAGCAAGTAACAACAACTACTTAACAATTAAAATTACAACACATTACAACAAGTAAAGAAAGAGACAAGCATGATAATAAAAATGGTCTTCTTTATTCATCACTCTTCACTCAAAAGCTCACTACAAGTTTAATGGAGAAGAGGTGAGAAGAGGAAGAAGAACAACACTAAAACTAGGCAAAATGAGAATACAAAAATTGACCCTTTCCTTCTCAAACTTCTGGGCTATTTATAGGCTGGAGAATGGAAATCTAGGGCAACCACCAGACACTTGTACAATGACCAAAATACCCACCAAAAACTCTCTGTGTTTGGCGCCAGAATGGCCGCGGATCCCCGGCCTGGACCCCTCTTTGGCCGCGGATCCGCGGCCCATTGGAAGAATTGGGCTTTCTCCTTTTTTGGGTTTTCCTGTTTTTCTGTGTACATTATTGTGGCATATGTATTTTCTCAATTTGGATCCCCGATTTTTCCTGAATTTCTGTTGAGGGAAAGGTGGACTTTTTGTCAATATTTTGTCATGATTGCCTCGAGCTCCGCGTAGATCTCTTGGATTTTGTGCTACCATTGAGCCTTGTGCATGAAGGTGATATTAATTTGACATTTTGTCTTCCTAAACTGGTATCTGGCAACATACGGATGACGAGCGGAGACCGTATTTTCTCAGTGGTTGGCAGGAACCCGGATTTTGTTGTGTTTTCCATGAATTTCACCGTTTTAGAACCGAGAACCTGTATCCTGCAATTGACTAGCAAACACAGCTCAAGAGTATCTACCGATATGCAATGTGACAAAAATTGGGCGGTATGGAAATGCAAAAATCTGATATGAACAAATACCCCCAAACTTATCATTTGCTCGTCCCGAGCAAAGCCCATTTATTCACAAAAAATTTCCTAACCTCACTTTCGCAGGGAACGCGATTGCACTGAGCATGTGCAACAAGCCGTTAAACCTCTAGGTGTCCCTAGTAGGAGGAGTGTTGTCTCCTGAGGGTTTTCAGCGGATACTACCCACAAAATCCAGTCAAGTTGGTTTTGCAAAATAACTAAGATTCAAACCCTAAAGTTTTGTTTTTGAAAATAACAATTCTATAATCCTAAGTCTAGACCATCGAACCTTTATTTTTCACACCTCGCTTCTTATTTAACTACAGATTTTACATGTCTTTACGTGCAGTGCAAATAGTGTCGTTAAGTTCCCGAAAGGTCGAATAAAGTCATCATGTCGCACAATAAAGCCCAGATAATAATTTTAAAAGGATCACATAAGTTTTATAGAGAGTTAAGCATTTTTCAAGTTTCATTTTCCAGTAAGGTTTCAACTTCAGAATTTCTATCTTCCTTAACAGGAAACTAAGTCGTATTTTTCACTCCACCTTTTTCTTGTTTTCATTTCATACACACCTCTGTGAACGTGCAATAGTCTTTATCATAGAATAAAACCTTCATATCTCCGTTAAAAAATTTTTTTAAAACCCTGTCTTTTATCAAGATTATTCTCACACAAAGAACCGTTAGGAATTTTAACTCGGAGAGAACACTTGCTTGACTTTGTTTTAACCTGGACTTTCTAGGCTTCTTAGCGAGCTTTGGGCCAATGCACCCAAACCAGTTGATTTTAGGGCATTAGGTGTAGAAACACCCCAGCGGACTTAATTACTCAAGTTACCTAGGTCCAAAAACAAAAGACAGTTTGGCGTGAAAATCAGATGATTTAATACGAACGGAGATATAACTGGCAGTTCAAATATTTTTTGGATAAAAGACGTGTTTGGTGTGTAATCATTCCAATCAAGTTTTAGATGGGTTATTTTTCAGACTTAGCTCCAATTACGGCATCAATAACATTCCTTCATATTCGCTTTACTTCATAAACTATTCTTGACATTACTTATTTCAGAACAAACCTATTTGATCCTCAGAACATCATTTATCTGTTTAAAAGTTTAAACATGAAAGACTTGTCATCTAATTCCCAAAATCTTACGACACGTGTAGTGTGATGTAAAGACGTATATCAGCTATAGTTAACTTCAAAGGAGAGTTATCTTTCAGGTTTTCAAAATCCAAACATAAGATTTAGTTATTCCTATTTTTTCAAAAAACCGTTGAAATGTTGAATCAAAGTTCTTCCACAAGCTAACTTGACAAAAAAGTTTTTATATTTTTTAGAAAATTTTCAGATTTTTATGGATTTTATGGAATTTAATATGCAGATGCAAAATATACATATGAATGCGAAGGTAAGAAATGCGTACCGAGCGTACCCCCAAACTTAAACTGGACAGTGTCCTCACTGTCGTTGCATGAAGAGAGTAGTTGGAAGGTTCAAAATTGTCGGTTAGCAATATACAAATTTTTATTTGTTTTTGTTTTTAATAGAAAAGAAAAAGAATATACACAGATATATACAAAATGGTTTGTACATACCCCCAAACTTATTTGGAACAGTGTCCGCTGTTCTTGGCTGGATAACCGAAGTTTGGAGGTAGGCAGAGGAAGATCATTCAGGGTAAACCGGCTCCTGTAAGAACAGGAGCTCCTCTGTTGGTTCGGCGCTAAGGTACGGTTTGCATCGGTGTCCATTTACCTTGAAGAGTGAACCGTCCTTTGGATTCTCCAAATCCACAGCGCCCTGCGGATACACATTCCGCACAAAATACGGCCCTTTCCAGCGAGATCTGAGCTTTCCAGGATGGAAGTGAAGTCGGATGTCGTAAAGCAGTACCTGCTGACCAGGTACGAAGGTTTTGCGCAAAAGGTGTTTATCGTGAAACACCTTCGTTCGATTCTTAACGACAACCGCGTTGTCGTAAGCCTCATCCCTAAGCTCGCATAGTTCGTTCAGCTGCAGCTTCCGATGGCTGCCCGCGTCCTCAAGAGACAGATTCAGCTCCTTTATCGCCCAAAATGCGCGATGCTCGATTTCGACAGGAAGGTGGCAGGCTTTTCCGTACACAAGCCGATAGGGAGACATGCCAAGGTCGGTCTTATAAGCGGTTCTAAATGCCCAAAGAGCATCAGTGAGTTTCAGAGACCAATCCTTACGGTTCTTGGAAACCGTCTTCTCCAATATCTGCTTGATCTGCCGATTGGAAACTTCGGCCTGCCCGCAGGTTTGGGGGTGGTAGGGCGTAGAAAGCTTATGATTAATAGAGTATTTCCGCATCAAGGATTCAAAAGTTTTATTGCAGAAATGACTTCCATTGTCGCTAATGATCGCTCGGGGGTGCCCAAACCGTGAGAAAATGTTTTCTTTAAGGAACCTAACGACAACCTTGTTGTCGTTAGTCCGGCTGGGCACAGCCTCGACCCATTTAGAGACGTAATCAACAGCTAGAAGGATGTACAAGTTCCCAAAAGAGCTGGGAAACGGCCCCATGAAGTCTATCCCCCAAACATCGAAAATCTCTATAACCAAGATCGGTTGGAGCGGCATCTCGTTCCTCCGGGATATCCGGCCCATGTGTTAGCACCGGGAGCAAGTCTTGCAATAGTCATGAGCGTCTTTGAAGAGTTGTGGCCAATAGAAACCACATTGCAAGATCTTCTCAGCTGTCTTTCTGGGCCCAAAATGCCCGCCACATGCTTGATCGTGGCAAAATGACAGCACACTCTTGAATTCCTCATCAGGGACACACCGACGAATAATCTGGTCGGGACAGTACTTGAACAAGTAGGGTTCGTCCCAGTAAAAGTGTTTTACTTGGGATAAGAAGCGAAGTCTGTCCTGACTTGACCATTCAGTTGGTAGTAATCCCGTGGCCAAATAGTTCACAATATCTGCGAACCAGGGTTCGCACGATACTGTCAAGAGCTGTTCATCCGGGAAAACGTCGTTGATCGGAATTGGAAGCGAAGGCGAAGAAGGAAGTCGTGAGAGATGGTCGGCAACTACGTTTTCACATCCTCGTTTGTCCTTAATGACAAGGTCAAACTCTTGAAGCAAGAGGATCCAACGTATTAACCGAGATTTGGCATCTTTCTTCGCAAAAAGATGGCGCAGAGCTGAATGGTCCGTGTAGACAATGACTGGAGAGCCAATGAGATAGGGCCTGAACTTTTCTAAAGCAAATACAACAGCTAAGAATTCCTTCTCAGTTGTTGTATAGTTAAGTTGGGCGTCGTTCAGGGTTCAGCTCGCGTAATAGATTACGTGCGGCATCTTGTTGATGTGCTGTCCAAGGACAGCACCGATGGCAAAGTCGGATGTATCGCACATAATCTCGAATGGGTGCATCCAGTCAGGTGAAGAAAGAACGGGAGCAGAAGTGAGTGAGTGTTTCAGTGACTCGAATGCAGTCACACAGCTCGAGTTGAAGTCGAAAGGCGTGTCCTTGGCCAGCAAAAGCGTCAAGGGCCTAGCAATCTTGCTAAAGTCCTTGATAAACCGTCTATAGAAACCGGCATGGCCAAGGAAGGCTCGGATATCTCTGACGCATCGGGGAGGAGGCAGATTGGAAATGACCTCAATCTTTGCTTTGTCAACCTCTATGCCATTTTGCGAGATGATATGTCCTAAGACAATACCTTCGCGCACCATGAAGTGGCATTTCTCCCAGTTCAAAGTGAGATTCTTGTCCTTACATCGGGTAAGGACAGCGTCAAGATGCAGCAAACACTCGTCAAAGGAGTCGCCGAAGATGGAGAAGTCATCCATGAAAATCTCCAGAAATTTTTCCACCATGTCAGAGAAAATTCCCATCATACACCGCTGGAAGGTAGCGGGCGCATTGCATAACCCAAAGGGCATGCGTCGATATGCAAACGTGCCGAAAGGACAAGTGAAAGTGGTCTTGTCCTGGTCTTTTTCGGCGATGGGAATTTGATTATAGCCGGAGTAGCCATCAAGAAAGCAATAGTACTCGTGTCCGGCCAATCGTTCAAGCATCTGGTCAATGAAAGGTAGCGGAAAGTGGTCTTTCCGCGTTGCGGCGTTGAGTTTTCTGTAATCAATGCAAATTCGCCACCCAGTTTGGGTGCGAGTAGGGATTAACTCATTCGCCTCGTTGGTTATGACCGTGATGCCCGACTTCTTGGGGACAACATGAATGGGGCTAACCTACTAGCTATCAGAGATAGGGTAAATGATACCACTATCTAGACATTTGACGATCTCCTTCTTCACAGCCTCCTTCATGACTGGATTAAGACGTCTTTGTGGATCCCGGGCTGGTTTGGCATCATCCATCAGATGAATGTGATGCTCAACGATGAGGGGACTAATCCCCTTGATGTCCGCCATGGACCAGCCAAAAGCTTGCCTGTTGCTGTGCAAGACCGCGAGAAGGGCTTTCTCTTGCTCGGGAGCTAGAGAAGCCGAGACGATGAAAGGGAGGGTCTCGTTCTCACCTAAGTAAGCATACTTAAGGTGAGACGGCAACGGCTTGAGTTCGAGCGTTGGAGGTGAAATGATGGAGGGCAAGACTGGTGCAAAGGTCTCGAACTCAAAGGACTCCAGCAACGGTTCAAAACGAGTGTAGGCAACCGAGTCGGATGGTTCAGGTAACTCATCCGGAAAGTCGAAAGATTCAAACTCGGGTTGTGCGCGGCTAAGATCGTTCGTGAACGTGAAACACTCGTAGTCGTTGTCGGGCGCAGAAACAGCAGCAGGTTCGAAGAGAAACGCACTAGTGGCGTCGAGATTATCGTGTTCAAACAGAAACTTCTCGAATTCACACTCTTCGGGGGTGATCTCCTGGATCGAGCAGACATCCAGTATATGAGCATTAGGTTCGGCGGGCTGATTCCCCAACCTAAAAATGTTGAGTTCAATCGTCATATTTCCAAAAGAGAGGTTCATTGAACCGTTGCGACAATTGATCACAGCATTTGAGGTTGCGAGAAATGGGCGACCGAGTATCACCGGAATTTGATTCCGGGGGTTAGCTACAGGCTGTGTATCTAATACAATGAAGTCAACGGGGAATATGAAGTCCCCGACTTTTATTAACACATCCTCTAGCTCACCCCTAGGGTGGGTGATCGATCGGTCGGCCATTTGGAGAGTGCAGTGTGTGGGTTTCAACTCTCCGACGCCTAATTGCTCGTATACTGAATATGGAAGCAAGTTAACACTGGCACCAAGATCTAATAGTGCGCGGTTGATGTTCTTATCCCTAATAGTAATTGAAATCGTAGGACAGCCAGGGTCCTTCCGTTTTTGTGGTAAAGATTGGGTAAGGGCATCACTCACAGCACTAGCCAAGAAAACTTTCTTGGGTACCTGAGACTTCCTCTTTTTCGTGCACAAGTCCTTTAAGATTTTTACGTAAGATGGGACTTGTTGGACAGCATCTAAAAGAGGAATGTTAATGTTAACTTGCTTGAATAACTCCAAAATCTTCTCCATTTGTGGATTTTGTTTGTTAGACCTCAACCGGTTTGGAAATGGAACATTTTGAAAATTGGTTGAGTCTAATGCTGGAGGAGGAGATTTTGGAGTTGGAACGGATCCCAAAATAGGTGTTTTCGTGGAGTGAGAAGTGGGTCCGTTCAGAGCAGAAGAAGAAGAGGGAGAGCCTTGTGAAGAACGGAGAATAGGCTCGGAAGACGAAGAAGAAGAAGGAGAAGAAGAAGAAGAAGAAGCAGCGGCCGGGGCATCATCGTTGATCCGTTTGCCAATGTTGTTTTGCAGCATCCTCCCTGATCTCAGTGTGGTCACGGCACTCACATTATGGTTTTGTTGTTCAAGAGCAATATGTGCATTATGTGGGTGACCGGGATTTGGAAGTGGCTGGGACGGGAGCTTCCCCTTCTCTCGCTCGCTCAAGGCCGCGTTCAGCTGTGCAATCTGGGCCTCAATGGTCTTGATGCTTTGCCCGTGTGCTGCAGTGTGTTGCACTAAAGATTGAATCGAAGACTGGATGTTGGCGGTGGATTGAGTCGATTGTTTAACAAACGCCTCCAGACTTCGCTCGAGCGAGGAAACCTTATCGTTGTTTGACGGAACAAAGTTGTTTGGTGGAAAAGAGTTGTTGGGTGCAAAGTTGTTCGTCTGGTTTTGGAAAGGTTGGGGTTGGAAGGGCTGCTGATACTGAGTTTGTTGCTGCGCTTGTTGTTGCGGCGGAGGGGTCCTTTGGAAATTGTTGCCCTGGAATTGATTCTGATTCTGATTCCAGGCGAAATTGGGGTGGTTCCTCCAACCGGGATTGTAGGTGGAAGAGTATGGATCATTCCTCGGTCTTTGCTGGAAGGCAGCATTAACCTGATCCTGTCCTTGCGAGGGTGGGTTGTAAGGACACTCTTCGGTCAAGTGGGAAGGATCGGAACAACAAGCGCAGATGGTACGAAGGGGGAGAACAGGTGTGGGGGCAGGAGCAGAAAATTTGCTCTCTATCGCTTCAAGCTTTCGTGTTATTGCAGCCATTTCAGCTTTCATCGCAATAGAGACATCGAGTTGGTGGATTCCTACCCTAGACTGACCGGTAGAAGTGGAGGTAGAAGAAGAAGAAGTCGGTCTGGTGCTCTCCCACTGTAGCGTTTGCTCCGCAAGATCGTCAAAGAACTGCCACGCTTCCTCGTCAGATTTGGATAGGAAGTGGCCCTGACAGATGGTTTCCAGCAACTGCTTCGTTGCTGGGTTCAGTCCCTCGTATAAGGTTTGGCAGAGTTGCCATTTCTCTATACCGTGGTGAGGACACTGAACAAGAAGGTCTTTGTACCGGTCAAAGCACTTCCAGAAGGGTTCAGAAGGAAGCTGGGAGAATTGGTTGATCTCATTTCGAATTCTTGCGGTCTTATGATTTGGATAGAATTTTTTCAGAAACGCGTTAACAAACTCATCCCAGCTGGTGATTGAGTGGGAAGCGGTGCTATACAGCCATTTTTCAGCGAGATCGCATAAAGTGAACGGAATGACCCGTAGACGTATAGCATCGTCCGACAGCTGGGTTGTTTTCATCATGGCACAGACATTTTGAAATTTGTTGATGAAGATATAGGCATCTTCAGATTCAAGCCCATGAAAACGTGGAAGCATGTTGATGAAATGGGGCTTAATTTCAAAGTTGTCCCCATTGGCCGGAGGAAGAGAAAGGCAGGTGGGAAGTGCAGAACGGGTGGGATAGAAACGATCCTGGAGCGCGATTCGCTGCGGCGCTACAACAGGCGGAGGTGGTGGGATATTGGTCTCTATAGGAGGTGGAGCCAATCCAGCGGTGGTCAAAGAGATGTTCGGATTGAATCCCGACATCGCGGAAGAAGAGGTTGGTGAAGGTGAAGGTGAAGGTGAAGATGTATGAACAGAATTCCGGTCAACGTCGGAGTTGGCCGGCAAAGGAAGGGGTGAAAGAGGAGTGGACGGAGTATCGACTTCGGAGTCGATCGCGTAGTCGGTCGCGACTAACGTAACGCGGACTAGACGGGCGCTAGTGTCCCGAGTCCAAGCGGACATACACTAAACGAGTTTAGTATAGTCAAAGCGGAGAAGGTGAGGGTAAGAAAACGTCAATGGAGAAAGGCGATGGGTGGTGGGTGAAAATGGATTTGGCGACAAAAGGGCAAGTTTTTATAAAAGTTTTTGATTTTTTTCTTTTTTTTCTTTTTTTTGTTTTTAGAAAGAGATTTACAGAAATATGTACGGAAATACGGCTTCAGCAATCACAAACAAGATATGCACAATCACACCTAGATCTAGGGTAACCTAGGTCTACTAGACCTGCTCCTGAACTTGATTTTCGAAGTTAAACAGTGTCGAGAAACAGGCTTAAAAATACACCGATCACGGGGCCAGGTAAGTGCAGAGATAAGGGGAGGTTGTCCAACGCTTTCGCGAAGTTCCTTAATTAAATAACCCTTTCTCTTTCGGCGGTTGTGCCTTTAACACTTTCCTAGACACCCCGTAAACAATATACGGTTAAGCGAGGTTCTAAACAAGGTTTATCTTCTCCTAATGAGCGCGAAGTCCTTAGGGCTGAAGTCTAGTAATTTTTTTAAATTTACAATGGACAATGCATATGCTTTAGTGATTTTTGGGGTCCTGGGAAGGGTGATGAAATCCCCACCCAATCTGGATTGGTTTCAAGCCCCTTAAGTCCGTATTAAAGAAATGCAAAGCAGTAACAAATCAACTGCAAACAATTTTTATTTGCGGCGCAAAGAATCCTGCACAAGAACAGTTTATTGGAAGGGGGAGAAGAGTTTGCGCAAAGAAGGCTGCAGAAAACACAATTCAGTGGAGTTCAGTGGAGTGGAGAGAGGCAGAGGGACTTACAGAGAGAGTTTGGACCACTGTCCCCACCAGGTGACCGCTGTTCCGCGGCAATAAGGCCCTACTGCCGTGGATCCGCGGCGGAAATGAGGAGTTGTCTCTTCATTTTTCTTCTGTAGGCTGTTTTGGGTGTCCTCTGCTTGTCTGGATGTACTGAATTTTTACTTGCTCACTGTACCTTCTCCAGATCTTGACAGTAGACCGTTAACTTTGTTTTGTCCGTCGCGGTGTAGCCGCGAAATGTGGGTCTATCTTCCCACGTCTTTGGCACTGTACTTGAACTCCGTATTTCCAACGTCTTGGCCACTGAACTTGAACTTTGTATTTTCCTTCACACTTGCACAAAAACTAATCAAAAATAACAAGATGGTTTTGTTTACAATGTATATATATTTTTTGTTTTTCGGTTAGATTTATACTTACAAATTAACCCGAAATTTCACAAAGAAATAAACTACCGTCTCCCCGGCAACGGCGCCATTTGATTGTTAGATTACGTGCGTATTCAAGTTCTAGTTTAAATACCGCAATCAAGACGGTTTCGCTTGTAGCTAGCCGGTGGAGTACGGGTCGTCCGCAGGGAGATGGGAATCTTTTTCTATGTGTTTTTCGACGAGTTAAGTCCTGTGTTAAGATTTTGTTGTGGTTATCTAAGTGTTAAGTTGATATTTAAAGAGAGCTTGTTAGGTTTAGGATTAGGTTAGTTTGAGTTAGGAGTCTCCACATCTTTCGTTGCCCCACTTAATATCGGTGTTACGGTAATCGGCAACAACGGGGATTAGCACGACTAGGAAGGACTTTGTGAGTATAAGCTAGGCTTTCTAACGCATAAGTCTTCCTTTTGGTGCTTGTCCGTCCGTTCTTAGCTCTTATCCATAACCTCCGGTTAATTCAACCACAACCGGTCTCACTACGGAATCACCGCTATCATGTAGGATAGGGTGCCGTAAGGAGCGGATTGTGGTTCAATTAACGGGAGTCGATTCAAGTTGTTGGGAAAGAAAAGAGTGAGAGAGATTTCCTTCTCTCAAACTTCCCTTATCCTACCATAACAAGTAAAAAACTACTCACACTTCATGATAGGAAAAACAAAACAAAACAAAAGAGGAAGATAGAAAGAAGGAGATTAGAAGAATACGACTAACTGTTTGCGACCTCACCTTGGCGAGGATCGAGCGTAAGTATCATTGTCGTATGTAAGGATAAAGAAAAAGAGAGAAGAAAGAAACAATCAAGCAAGTAACAACAACTACTTAACAATTAAAATTACAACACATTACAACAAGTAAAGAAAGAGACAAGCATGATAATAAAAATGGTCTTCTTTATTCATCACTCTTCACTCAAAAGCTCACTACAAGTTTAATGGAGAAGAGGTGAGAAGAGGAAGAAGAACAACACTAAAACTAGGCAAAATGAGAATACAAAAATTGACCCTTTCCTTCTCAAACTTCTGGGCTATTTATAGGCTGGAGAATGGAAATCTAGGGCAACCACCAGACACTTGTACAATGACCAAAATACCCCCCAAAAACTCTCTGTGTTTGGCGCCAGAATGGCCGCGGATCCGCGGCCTGGACCCCTCTTTGGCCGCGGATCCGCGGCCCATTGGATGAATTGGGCTTTCTCCTTTTTTGGGTTTTCCTGTTTTTCTGTGTACATTATTGTGGCATATGTATTTTCTCAATTTGGATCCCCGATTTTTCCAGAATTTCTGTTGAGGGAAAGGTGGACTTTTTGTCAAGATTTTGTCATGATTGCCTCGAGCTCCGCATAGATCTCTTGGATTTTGTGCTACCATTGAGCCTTGTGAATGAAGGTGACATTGATTTGACATTTTGTCTTCCTAAACTGGTATCTGGCAACATACGGATGACGAGCGGAGACCGTGTTTTCTCAGTGGTTGGCAGGAACCCGGATTTTGTTGTGTTTTCCATGAATTTCACCGTTTTAGAACCGAGAACCTGTATCCTGCAATTGACTAGCAAACACGGCTCAAGAGTATCTACCGATATGCAATGTGACAAAAATTGGGCGGTATGGAAATGCAAAAATCTGATATGAACACGTCTCACGCATATAACATGATCACATCACAGTATATCAGCAGCAGAAGAAACATATGAATATTGGATATACTAGGAGTTCCGTATTTTATTTTGAGCCTGTATAAAACACGGATTCCACGGTCGCGATGAATAGCCAAACCCACATCTCTAGACCCCTATGATGTATGTCCATGCTACCTCTCCCGGTACTTTCGGGCATGCGGAATTTGATAAAAAACGATTTTCTTAGAGGTGGTTACATGGACTTAAAACCCGGATCTTTGTTAAACATCTAACTAACAACCTAACTAGGAGTCGTTAACTACTCGGTTAGGGGGTTTATACCTTTCTTTTCTTGAACTCCTTCGTCTTCAAACCTCGATGGTGGTCCGGATCGGCTTCTTCCCGTCGTCTCCTTACGCCGAAGATAGATCCACCTGAAAGCTTCAACCTTTGGCTCCTTCTTCGATCTTTGAAGAAACTAGTTCACTCGGTTTGCTAAACCTTGTGAACTAGAGTGAGTAGAGAAGAGTTTGTATGGGATTTTATCTATGGTTCTTGATTCTCAACTCATGAGACAAGTGAACCATAGAGTCAAGAGAGGGAGAGCAAGAGGAGGAAGATGAGAGCTCAAGAACAAGAGAGAGAATGAGCATGAAAGAATGAGAGAAGACTTTTCTCATTTTGCTCTCATAATCCAAAACCATCATCACAAAAATAATAATCAAGTATTGTGTAAAATGGTTCAAGTCAAAATGGCTAAATCTTTTCATGCACTCATTTCTCACAAAAGAAACAAGCAAGTAAAAAGTCTTTGCCATGAAATGATAGCCATAGTCATCATGATGGTCAACTAGTCCAACCTAGTCAACCGGTCAACAAAGTCAACAAGTCAACAAAGTCAACCTCTCAACAACCATGTCACCACAATACTTAATTAATATAATTGTTAATCACATATCATATTCTCATTAGGGTTGACCAAAAAGTCAGTAGTCAACAGTCAACAGTCAACAACCCTAATGAGAATCCTCTGCCTCTGTCTTTCCGTCAACTGTGCATACACACCCGCATCCGCGTTCCAAGGAACACGAATACATACTGGATAAATCCAATCCCAAAACGTACACTAGGATCTGGCTCAAACCAAAGCCCGCTAGTGATAACTGTCCGGACACTGTACGTGCATAAGTGCACGGATGTGACCGAACCCTGTCGCAAAACCATGCGACCTGCCGCAAAACCATGCGACCTCTACTCTTTTGCCTAAAAGAGAATAGCTTTCTGTGTGGGACTCTAAAGACTCGACACTACGCTGGCAGTGGGTTTAACCACAGACCGCAAGCGGCACTAGCTGTGCGTAACGGTCCCCAGGTAGATGCCGACAAGAAGACTAACGAGGCGAAACCCATCTGAACTCCTACTGAGCCTGAATGTGACATTCTCCGTACAGTCCGGTCTGTTCGTCTGATACATCGCATGGCGGGCCTAGAGGGCGGTAAACGTCAGTCCCCCAATAGCGGTACAAGTCGTGTCGGAGTGAAGCCCAAAACACCCTGAGATAACACTGGAAGCCTACCAGTATATCTCGTTTGCCCTGGCCAGGGACTACTCGTGTAATGGCTCTCCTAGACACAGCGCGATGTCAACCCCCAATACCGGGAGAGACGAATCCTGTCTAACCGTCACTGCCTCCAAGTGCTTCGGGACTGCACCCAACTACCACCTGTTTGCATGACTCTTTTGAGCCGTGGTAGGGTAGTAATCAAAGTACAGTGGGAACACACTCGAGGCGAAGTGACAGTGTCAAGTCAGCGGACTAAGTTGTACTCATGTCACCTGGGAACTGATAACTGACGATAGGCATAATACCAACTAGTCAGTTCCCGACGAGTCCTGTCTAGTGTACTCGTAACCCAACGAGCACCCGCATACTATCTCAAGTACGACGTACCGACGGCTGTGGGACAGACCGTCTCCCACACTGGGATGAGAAGCGCATGCGCTAGTCTACTCCGGAGTATCGATGCCCAGTCTCGATAGTCCTGCGACCAGGGACCTGCATAAGGATGTGCTTATAGATTACCCAGCCCCCACTAGTGTGACTGCCATCACAACGCTGGTAATCAAGCAAAGATCCTAAGGGCTCCACTAATGTGTATAGGCGATATACTAAAATAAACACATGTACACATTGAAATAGAAACAAACCAAGTAGCATACTACTATTTTGAGCAAGATTGTATATACAAGGTGAATATCCCAGGCTTCCATTAAGTAATATACAAACTAGTATGATACAGTAATGGCCTCTAGGGCATATACACTAACATATGAGAGCGGTAAGTAACACTGCCAATTCTAGGGTTAGGAGACCCGGTCTCGACTCCTCGAGATGGCCTCCCACTAGACTCTAGAACCCGGCTACTTGTGCTCTCCTCCTTAGGTCTATCCTAATGCGGAAAAGTAAATAATATACAATGGTGACATCATCTTCAACCCGGAAGTGCCCCAATAAAAGAATATTACATACATTGAATTTTACATGAATGAAAATAAAAACCCTCATCTCACATAAAACCCCTGGCTATTCAGAACACGACGATCCAATATAACATATCATAGCAACACATAATATCTCATATCATCAACGTATGCAAGTATGCGTATCCCGAATATCGTTGATGTATAGCAACGAAGCCGGCAATACCCCACATACTACACTTACGGTCGCAGAAAAGAAAGTGAAAAACAATAACATTTGGAATTCAAAAACACCTAGACATCGTAAACCCGAAACATCACATATTACGGATTTCATGCCTAACAATTTGAATTCCACATATTGTATCACAATCACAGAATATCAAGACTATGTTTAACGTTTCGATCGAATCAGCATACACTCACAAATTACCCCTTTGAGCTCAACACTTGAGCAAAGTCAAAACACTCAAAAACCATGCCAGAGTGTCTATGGACCAGCCGTAGAAGGAGTTAACCAAAACCTCACCTATGACACCACGGAACTACGGCAAACCCTAGGGTTCGATCTCGGTTCCGTGGCCATAGAATCGAGTTAAGGTTAGTATAGTCTTCTAGGGGGTCCATAGGGGTACTTGCACGATTTTACGAGTACAATCAACTTCGGAAAATTACAACACTTTGAAATTTCAGCGGGGTACAAAATGTGGTGTTCGAAGTTCGATCGAAGTACTAAATATAGTCAAGGTTACCAATACAGTGTTAAATTATGCGACTATGAAGTACTACGAATTAGCCCCAGGTCAAAATAATCATCATAGGAAAATTGGGCTAAGCAAACAATACTAGAAACCCCAAATGGAAGACACCAGAGCATAGGAGAAA
The DNA here is from genome assembly GCA_030015575.1 of Agapanthus africanus. Classification (NCBI taxonomy): domain Eukaryota; kingdom Viridiplantae; phylum Streptophyta; class Magnoliopsida; order Asparagales; family Amaryllidaceae; genus Agapanthus; species Agapanthus africanus. Next base: position 290,306,026 of record CM057349.1, read on the forward strand.
TAGGAGAGCAGAGGAAGCAGGGGGCCGGCCAGGCCAGATTTTCTGGCCTGGGGATCGGCCAAAATCTGATCTCCTCTCTCCGTATTTCACCCATGTTCTTAGGAACACCCATATATCATTCTGCACCTGTTTGAAAATTTTTTAAAAGACTTTTTAGAAAATTTACAGTGAGCATTTTAAGGGTTTCATAACACCGTAATTCGGTGTCGATTTCGTTTTCGAAATTGTTTTAACACCATATCTAAAATTCTAGCTTGGCTCTGATACCACTGTTGGGTTTTCCTTGCACCTAGTCTAGGGTTTGGTAGCATCACTCATGCCAGTTTAAAATTCTAGAGAGGTGCAAAGCAAACAAACCATGAAACTTTTCTAGAATTTCTTGGGTGACAAAGTTTGTATCACATACAAAGAACTATATATCACATAGAGTTTAGGATTACAATCTTTGTAGTCCGTTCCTTCGCTTCATAAGCTCCGTGTTGAGGTCTCTTCGCTGCGATCATCAAGAACTCCGACTCTTGAGAGGCTCTATGAGATGAATGAGGCATCTTGCTTGTAGTCTTCAAGATCTAAGATGATCTACCTTAAAGAATCTTTAACCCAAGCTTACACATCACTAATGTAGTAATTAGAGAAGTGAACACCCTAATCTAAGTGGCTAGAATAGATGAGGATGATGAAGTAGGAATATTACTGTCTTTTGTTTTCAATTTCTCACTATTAATCACCACAACACAAAAAACTAGCAAGCTGTTTTCAAGGAGGAAGAAGAAGAAGAAGAAAACCTTTTGTGATGAATAATGAATTTTTTGTTGTGGTGCAATTGCAACCATGGGTTAAGAATGATATCCTTAAACCTTGTAGAGAATAAACCATGGGTTGAGGGTTTGGGTTGGGTTAACAAATATCTTCACAAAATATCAAGGAAAAATGACAAAGTCAAAACTTCATGAAGCATCCTTAACCCTCTTCCAAATAGTTAACCCTAATCCAAACCCCAACTAGGTGTAAACTCAAAATCCATGTTGCATTTGTTACCCTAACATGTTACAATATTATATATCACATATATAATATATTATGTAACAAAAGAAAATAATACAATTAACATATATCGCATATATATCAATGTATTATCAAGTGAGAAAAAGAATCCATAAAGTGAGCTTATATTAGTTAATATAACATAATATATCACATAAATAATTATACATTAAATTATCGAATCAACACTTGATCCGATAATCCGCTATATTACATATAACCGACTAATATAACATGTACCAATTCATCGAATCAACACTTGATCCGATGACCCGGTATATCAAATGTACCCGGCCGATATCACATATCGCGAGAATAGAATACGGTATCTCATATCGTATTATTCTCGGCCCCGCACATATCACATATGTGCTCCTATTCCGTTTTGCCTGAGCCACGAAACCTTTGTTTAGGACTCTATAGAATCGTCAGTACGCCGGCAGTAGGTGATGATTATATCAGACACCTACAAGCTGTAAGCGGTCAGCTAAACGTAACAGCCACCGAGGTATTGAGCGATCAGAAGATCAACTAGCAAGCCTGTACATTCTCCTGTGAATCCAATCAGTAACACTACCGTACAGTTCGGTCTCTTCGTCTCGTATGTCGCATATCAAGTCTAGGGGTGGTAAACGTCAGAACACAGTAACCGATAAGTCATTTCGATGTGGGGCTCATAACAGGTCGAGAAACTACTGATAACTCTTACCAGTAGCACTCCATATCATCCCTAGACAGGGACTTCCAGTTATAGCCAATCGAACACAGCACAATATCAACTCCCTATACCGGGAGAGACGAAACCCCTCCTATCGCTCATTGCCTCCATGTGATTCAGGACTGTACCTAAAAGCCACCGTTTTGAATGCCCTCTTGGATGTGGTAAGGTGGAAATAAAAAAACAGTGGGAATCACACAAGACTCTATGACAATCTCAGGTCTACAGACTAACCCCTGTACTAGTGTCATCGGAGAACTGCTATCTGACGATAGGTATAATACCATCTAGAAGTTCTCGGCAAGTCCGTTCAGTGTACCCAGTCTCCACTGAGCACCCGTACACCATCTTTGATGTCAAACACCGATGGATATGGGATCATCCATCGCCCATCATATAGGTCAAGATGCGTATACGCTAGTCTACTTTGGAGTATCGATGCCCTGTCTCGATACTCCCTCGACTAGGAACAGTTATAGGACGTACTCGTTGACTACCTTGGCCCCAGTAGTATGATCTCTTCATAGTCCTAGTAGTCAAGTGCATATCCCAAGGGCATTATCAACTTATGAGAGTAAGACAGTAAACCAATACAAGTCAACATGTTAAGACAAAGTCCTCATAATATATATCCAAGCATCCACTATAATATACATCATATGTACAACAATGGCCTCTAGGGCATATATATAACTAACAATCTCCAACTTACACTAAGGCCAGCTGTTGTAGTATCTCATACCCAACATCCCGAAGAGTCTCTCAAATTGTATCTAGGGAATGGCCTTCGTGAGTGGATCCGCAGTGTTGTTCTTCGTGTCAACTCTCCTGACCTCGATCTCAAGGCGATCAACAATCTCCCGGATCAGGTGATGCCGTTTCAGAATATGTCTGAACTTCTGATGGGACCTAAGTTCCTTGGCCAAAGCCACATCTCCATTGTTATCACAATACAAAGGTATCGGATGCTCAATGGACGGAACCACGCCAAGTTCAGTGATGAACTTCTTCATCCAGACAACCTCTTTGGCAGCGATGTATTCAGCCTCCATCGTCGAGTCTGCCAAGGTTTCTGGCTTGGAACTCTTCCAACAAACCGCCCCTCCATTTAGGGTAAAGACAAATCCCGAGTGCGACTTAGAGTCGTCCTTATCAATTTGGAAGCTCGAATCGGTAAAGGACTCCACTTGGAGTTCTCCATTACCATACACCAAGAACATCTCCTTAGTCCTTCATAAGTACTCGAGAATGTTCACAGCTGTCCAGTGACTCTCTCCTGGATCTTCTTGATACCTACTCACTACACTTAGTGAGTATGCTATATCCGGTCTGGTACATAGCATAGCGTACATGATAGAGCCTACTGTCGAAGTATAGGGTATCCCTTGCATGCGAGCTCTCCCCAAATCAGTCTTAGAAGACATCCCTTTCGGAAGAGTGAGTCCAGAGATTGTGGGTTGGTTACCACGCTTGGATTCTTCCAAACTAAACCTCTTTAGTATGGTGTCAATGTACCTGGATTGGGACAATCCCAGTATCCGTTAGATCTATCTCTATAGATCTTAATTCCCAAATGCAGGAGGCATCACCTAGATCTTTCATTGAGAATCTATGTGATAAGAAGAGCTTGATAGAGTGCAGCATAGGAACATCATTTCCTATCAAGAGTATGTCATCCAAGTACAATACGAGGAAGACAACCATACTCTCTGCAACCTTCTTGTAAATACAAGGTTCATCTACGTTTTTGATGAAGTCAAACTCTTTGACTACCACATCAAAACAGATGTTCCAACTCCGCGATGCCTGCTTCAACCCGTAGATGGATTTAAGTAGCTTCCACACCTTTACGCTGCTCCCACTATTTACGAAGCCCTCTGGCTGAGTCATGTACACGCACTCCTCTAAATCAACATTTAGAAAGGCGTTCTTAACATCCATTTGCCAGATTTCATGGTCATGGTATACAGCAATGGCAAGTAAGATCCGGATGGACTTAAGCATAGCCTCTGGAGAAAAGGTTTCTTCATAATCCACACCTGGTAGTTGACGAAAACCCTTTGCAACAAGTCTGCTTTGAAAGTCTCCACTTTTCCATCTACACCAAGTTTCTTCTTAAAGATCCACTTGCTCCCAATGGGTTTTACCCTTTCAGGAGCAACTTCCAAAGTCCATACTTTGTTGGTGTACATGGATTCTATCTCAGATCGCATTGCATCCAGCCACTTCACAGAGTCACTACACGTGATGGCCTGCTTGAAACTAGTTGGGTCATCATCTTCCATGATGCAATCCTCACTTCCACCGTCAATGAGAAAACCGTAGTATCTCTCAGGTGGATGAGGAATCCTACTAGATCGGCGGAGAGGCTGAGGTTCGTTGGGAACTACTGAATCATATGGTTCCACTAAATCTTCAGTTGTAGTTGGTGGTGCTGGAACTTCTTCTAGCTCTACCTCTTAGCCACTAATTTCTTTTAGAAGAAATTCCTTTTCTAAAAAGGTGGCGTATTGAGAAACAAACACTTTTTGCTCCTCATCGTGGTAGAAAATATATCCTTTGGAATTCTTAGGATATCCCACAAACTTGCAAAGAACTGATCGTGCCTCGAGTTTTTCCGGATTTTGCCTTTTGACATAGGCCGGACAACCCCATATCTTAACTCGTTTAAGATATGGTCTCTTCCCACTCCATATCTCATATGGTGTGGTAGGTATAGATTTAGTTGAAACTTGATTCAATAGGTATGTTGCTGTCTCAAGCGCATAACCCCAGAAGGAAATAAGCAACTCAACTGTGCTCATCATGTGAGAGATAGAGTGGAGGTTGAAGAAGATGCCCATGATGGTAATTGTGAAGCTCAAAAGTGAAGAAAAGAGCAAGGATATAATACTAGGATTCGGCTTAAACCAAAGCCCGCTAGTATTATCCATCCGAATCATGACACATGCATAAGTGCACGTGTATGTTCGAACCCTGCCATAACAGCATACGGCCTCTACAACGTTTCGCCCGAACTTGGGAAACTTTCTGTGTTAGACTCTAAAGACTCGTCAATATACTGGCAGTGGGTTTAACCATAAGCACGTCAGTGGTACTAGCTGTACGTAACGGCTGTCCAGGTATTGATCGAAAGGGAAGCCGACGAGCAAACTCATCCTAAAAACCCTACTGAGCCTGTCAGTGATAATATCCGTACAGTCGGGTCCGTTCGTCTATGAGTATCGCATATCGGGCCTAGAGGCTGGTAAACGTCAGACCCCCAATACCGGTATATGTCGTGTCAGAGTGTAGCCCAGAACACCCTGAGAAACTACTGGAATACCTACCAGTAAATCTCACTTACCCTGGCCAGGGATTTCGTGTAATGGCTCTACTAAACATTGCGCGATCTCACCCCCAATACCGGGAGAGACGAATCCCCTGCCGATCCACTCACTGCCTCCATGTGGCTTAGGACTGTACCCAACTAAAACCTGTTTTCACGACTCCTTTGAGCCGTGGTAGGGTAGTAATCAAACCACAGTGGTAACTCACACAAGATAAATGACGATCTTAGGTCGATGGACTAACCTGTACACATGTCACCAAGGAAATGCTATCTGACGACAGGTATAATACCAACTAGCATGTTCTCGGCGAGTCCTTCCGGTGTACTCATAACCCAATGAGCACCTGTATACATCTTAGGTGAACCAACTGACACCAATGGCTTGTGAGACCGGCCACCACCCCTCGTCGGTGTCTCGACTGTATACACTTGTCTACTAAAGGAGTATTGATGCCCAGTCTCGAAACTCCCACAACAAGGGACACTTTAAGGATGTGCTTATAGACTACCCAACTCTCACGTATATGATCACCAACATACTGCTGGTAGTCAAGCAAGAATCCTACGAGCTCTATCAACGTGTAATAGTGATCTGTAATGTCACCTAAAGCAAGTACACGATGATAAAGACAAACCAGATAGCATACTATCATCTCGAGTAAGACTGTCCTACCGGTATAAGTCCTCCCTCAATCATTGCAATCACGTGCCTGCGATCTAATAAATGACTTTGAGGGCACTATATCCAATACGCTTATGCCATCTGCATTCGCCACAGTGTCCTGTTATGCACCGTTATGTTACTTCACTAACGGCATAGCGGGGTGGGACTAGCACGGATGCAAAACATAAGCAACGTTTATTATATATCATATATATAATACACCATTCGTCTCAACATATAAAGTGATCTCATCACAGAATATCAACAGCAGAAGCATATATATATGAAAATATAGGATATTCTAGGAGGTCCGTATTTTGTATTTAGCCAACAATAGAAAATACGGATTCCATGGCCGTGATGAATATCCAAGCACACACCTCTAGAATCCTACTAGAGCAGCAAGTGACCCTACCAATTCTAGATTTAGGAGACCCGGTCTCGACTCCTCGAGATGGCCTACCCATGGACTCTAGAACCCGGTCAAATGTGCTTCCTACCTTGGGTCTATCCTAAGGCGGAAATGTAAATAATATACAACAGTGGTGACAACATCCTCAACCCGGAAGTGCCCCAATAAAAGGATATTATGTACAATGAATTTTACATGAATGAAAAGAAAAACTCTCATCTCACATAAAACCCCCGGCCATTTAATCACGACGATCCTATACATCATATCTCAGCAACGTATTGCATCACATGTCATCAACGTAAGTAAGTATGCGTACCCCAATTGTCGTTGACGTATAGTAACGAAACCGGCGATACACCACATACTGCACTTACGGTCGCAGAAAAAAAAGTGAAAAACTACAACAATTGGAATCATCATTGCCTTTAGACATCATAAACCCGGAATATCACATATTCTGGATTTTATGTCTAACGATGTAAATCTTACATTTGGGTCTCATCTACGAAAACACCTTTTTCAAAAGAAGTCGGGTAATTCAACAAGATTTCCGATTTCACCCAAGACCAAAATTAGATTTACACGCAAGTAATTACTTTTCACAAAACTAATTAGTGTTGATTCCAATTATTGTATCACATTCACAAATATCTAGACGATGTTTAACGTTTCGATCGAATCAACAAACACCCACATCTCCCAAAGTGCTAAACACTTGAGCATGGTTGTAATGTATATGCCCTAGAGGCCATTGTTGTACATATGATGTATATTATAATGGATGCTTGGATATATATAGAGAGGACTTTCTTGCTCGACATGATAGTATGCTATCTGGTTGCTCTTTGTCTTAACATGTTGACTTGTATTATGTTACTGTCTTGCTCTCACATGTTGATAAAGCACTTAGGATATGTACTTGACTACTAGGACTATGATGCAGATCATACTAGTGGGGCTAGGGTCGTCCACAAGTACATCCTATAACTGTTCCTAGTAGAGGGTGTATCGAGACAGGGTGTCATGACCCGAAAGTACGGAACGCGACTGGCACTTAGATTACGAGACGTCTAAAGGCGTACCGTAACCTGAGTCAGCCAAAGCCCAGAAAAATCTAAACCAAAATCAAAAGTGAGTGAAGGAAAACCTTTAATAACAATGGTTTTTAAATCAATTAAGTTGCCTAGAATCCAAAAAAAATAAAAAAAACATCAAAAATTCCCAAAAATTTCGGCAGAGTCTCCCCTGTATTTTCTATCCCCCAAAATAGGTACAACAAGATAATAAACCTGTAATCATAAAAATGGCATCCCCAAGCGGGAGCTAGCTCTTCGCCCAAGGCGGATCACAACCACATGCAATATAATAGTAGTATCAAGAAAAGAGCAAAAAGAAACGCAAAATATCAGAAAACACAACGCCGGCTCAAGTGAGCTCGACCCAAAAGAAACCACATATATACAATCTCTCAGTCTCATCACTAGGTCGCATATACAATATAAAGTGGTAGATGGAGAATACTAGATACAATGATAAAGCAAAAAGAAATAAAGTGTGCTCGCAACCCACCTACAGGCGATGTCGCGAGTCTGAGCAAAAGGAGCTGATGATAAGATAGCCGCTGCTACAAGACTGATGAGTCCGACCTGCAAGACACTGTGGCACAACGGGGGTGAGTTGCCAGCTCGTGAGTAAATATAACATCTAATAAGGCAATCGTAAGAATGCACGCAATGCACCACAACATGCATGTCCATATGTGATATAATAGCTCTAGTATGCATGCACATGTATGCAATGTCATTTCTAACTCTTTAAGTGTTTTAAATGCTAAGGGTACTGCGTTCTTAACTTTAGAAAATGAATATCTATATAATAGCTAAGTACCATCAAGAAATCATCTGAAAACCCGTGTCAAGCATCGACACCAAATAGGAATCATATCTGTCTCAATATCGGGCTCCGTCAGTCCGGATCAGCCCATATCATAAATCTCACGACAACGGTCGGTATCCTCCGGATATCCGCCGCGCCAGACATCACCGGTAGGTAGTCTTCCCCTGCCAGGCTCATCGTCTACAACTCAATCTTCTTTCCCCGGGGTACCATACCGGGCCCACCATGTATCCGAGACGGTTCATCCACTCCTCGAATCGGGTCTCAAAATCCAACAGAAAACATGAAAACTCATGGTGGACGACACATACATCACGAGAAAACTGCAACTTTGTTTTGAAAATGATAAATATAAGGTTTTGTTAAATTCTTGCGGTTTTCCCCAAAAATCCAGAAATCGCAGCAATACTGAAATCCTCAAGAAAATCATAATGTCCACATGTTATATATGATAAATGTCTATGATATCAATGCATACGATGTGAATTTTGCTATAAATCTATATAAATATGATGTTGATGAGAGGTATACGTATGCTATGCAATTTCATATATCAAGTATGAATGCAAGTGGCGATATTATGATAAACAGGTTCTATAGTGCACGTGGCATGGCAATTACCAAAGGCGTGTGTGTCACATGAATGTTGCGCGTGCAATAGATGCCAATGGTAATGGTGTTCGTGTCCTACAAAGTGATATCGCATAAGTATAGATGAATGTCCATGCAATTTAATATACTGTTCGCTATAAGGGTATGCAGTATACATGAATGGATAAGCTAGCTAACAAAATAAATCTTGCAAAAAAAGTAGGGTAATCCTAACTAGGGGGGCGCCTCACGCCATTCAGACGATTCCCCCATAGATGAATACATCTACTCACCTGAAATCCCCGCTAATCCGATCCGACCACCGCCTTGCCTTTACGTGCCGTGTCCGATATTTCCCCGACCGATCCTATATTTGCACAATATCAAGCATAAGATTACAAAACCTAAAATGATGCAAGTCAAAATATACAATTATCGACGCTCTCGAATTAAACATAACATACACTCGGTGCGCGGGAAAACGCACGAAAATCGCTAATTGTTAACTAGAATCGTCATTTCGGGGAAATCGACAAAACTACAACCCGACTAGACGAAACCCCGCGTTCGCGCACTCTAATAGTCCTATACGAAGCTAATTATATCGCTAACATAACGCAATTTGATCGCATTCTAATTTTGTAAAAATCTAGTAAGCAATTTGCTTACCGATTCGATACAAACATCGCAATTTTGTCGATTTAGCGAGCATAACACTACACAATTAACCACTCCAATCAATTAGATAACAAAACCCTAACTTAAATCCAACCACCATGCTATAAACCCTAATTTAAAATCAAATCCTTCTCTTGATTTTCCTAAACAAACATTTACTACTAAACTAATACTTCAAATTTCAATTCTAGCATAATTAAACTACAAGTTAACAAAAAGAATAAAATCTTCACCTCACAAGCTTGAACCCTAGCTTGATCAAGTCACCAAGAAGCCTCCTTTCATCAAGTTTTTGAACTAATTTGGGTTGAAGAGAGAGTGGATTAGGGTTTAGTGTTGAATTGAGAATGAAATTTGTGAGTTTTTATTGAATTTGGCATGAAAATTGAAGCAAAATGAAGTGGGAAGAGAGGGAATTCTGCACCTTTGGGGGTCGGCCAGCAGGTAAGGTGAGGAGGTGGGGAAATTTGGAGAAGTTTCTAGGTCAATAAACACCCCATGTTATCATTTAATGCTTTCAAATCAACTTTTTACAAAAAAAACCTCATTTTACATCATTTTTCCATTAAATTTCCAACCCTAAAACCAAAAGTTTGCAAGCCATGATACAATTTTATTAACACCATATTTTAGCTTATAAAGATTCCTAATTATGAAATTTACCTAATTAAATTTGTATTTATCACTAATTTAATATATTTAAAAAGGCTTAAAATAATTAAAAATAATAATTAATTACAATTTTTTTTTTATTTAACTAGAAAATTATAAGTGAAATTTTAGTGACAAAATTATAGTAATATCTTATCTAAATTTTCTATTATTAGATCTACAATGAAAAATATCTATTTTGACATTTTACGGAAAAAGCCGAAAAATTAGCCGATTATCGAAAAACTGCCTAAACGATTTTCGAAGGGTTACACAGGGCATCAATACTCTAGAGTAGACAAGCGCATATGCATCATGACCCATATGATGGGCGTTGGATGATCCCACATCCATTGGTGTTTGACATCAAAGAAAGTATACGGATGCTCAGTGGAGACTGGGTACACTGAATGAACTCGCCGAGAACTCATTGTTGGTATTATACCTATCGTCAGATAGAAGTTCTCTGGTGACACTGGTACAAGTTAGTCTGCAGACCCGAGATCGTCATAGAGTTTTGTGTGATTCCCACTGTGCTTTAATTTCCACCTTACCACGTTCAAGAGAATATGCAAAATGGTGGCTTTTGGGTACAGTCCCGAATCACATGGAGGCAATGAGCGATAGGAGGGGTTTCGTCTCTCCCGGTATTGGGGATTGATGTTGCACTGTGTTCGATTGGCTATAACTGGAACTCCTTGGCCAGAGCTGATATGGAGATCTACCGGTAAGTGTTATCAGTAGTTTCTCGACCTGTTATGAGCCTTACATCGGCATGACTTATCGGTTACTGGGGTCTGATGTTTACCACCCCTAGACTAGATATGCAACATATCAGAAGAAGAGACCGGACTGTACGGTAGTATTACTGATTGGATTTACAGGAGTTAGAGCAGACTTGTTTGTTGATCTTCTGATCGCTCAATACCTGGGTGGCCGTTACGTTTAGCTGACCGCTTGCGGCTTGTTGGTGTTTGATGTGATCATCACCTACTGCCGGCGTATTGACGAATGTTTAGAGTCCTACATAGAGGTTTCCTGGCTCAGGCGAAACGGAGTAGGAGCACATATGCGATATGTGCGGGACAGAGATTGATACGAGTATGTGATATCGTATTCTATTCTTGCGATATGTGATATCGGCCGGTTATATGTGATATAGCCGAGTTATCGGATCGCGTGTTGATTCGATGAAATGAAATATATATATATATATATATTATATGCTCACTTAAATATTTATTATTCTCACTTGTGATACATTTAACATATATGTGATATATGTTTATTGTATTGTTTTCTTTTGTTACATAAATATTGTATATGTGATATATAATATTGTGACATGCTTGGTTACACATGCAACATGTATATATGAGACTCATACCATGTAGGGGTTTATGTTATGGTTTCATTTATTATTAAGTAATCATAAATTATTGGATTTAGTCAAAGCTAGAAGCTTGTAGATAAGCATTGACATAGTTCACTCTTTTAGTTCTACTTAAGATATTTTGCGACCTAACCATTAACCCCTTACCATGGTTAACTCTCTACATGAGTTAGAGTTTTTGATAAACTCACCCACGGTTGCATATATAACCAAAGAGAAGATATTTTTCATTACTTGATGATTATTCATCTTCTTCTTCCTCATCTCATTTTAGCTCTCTTGACTTTGAGATCAAGAAGAAAAATTATGAGAAATTTAATTCTAAAGTGAGCAAAATTCCTACTTCATCATCCTCTTCTATACTAGCCATATAGATTAATGTGTTAGGTTCACTAATTCCTTATTAGTGAAGAGAGAGCTTGAGTCCATATTTCCTCGACGTAGATCATCATAGATTTTGACGACTTCAAGCAAGTATGCATCATACATCTTATGGAGCCTCCCAAGAGTTCAGGAGCTCGTCGATCGCAGCGAAGGGACCACTACTTGGAGCTTATGAAGTGAAGGAGCAGACTATAAAGGTTGTAATTGTAGGATTCCTAGGCACACTAATGATGTCTCATAAGGCATCAACCATGCCAAATTCAAAATTTTTCATATGCCTACAAACCCTAATACGAATCGTAAACTAGAGGATAGGCGATAAAGATTGCAAGTTAACATCTTAACTACTAAGTGAACGGAAATACAACCTTTGTAGATCCGGTCCTCCACTTCCTCGGCTCCGTAATGACGTCCCTCCGCTGCACCCATTGGAATCCTGGACTCTCACGGTGGTTTCATTGGAGAAAAGATCGGGCTAGGTCGTCGACTTCGATGCCGAAGATGATCTACGTCGAGGCAACTCAAGATCAAGCTCCAACTTCACCAAGTCATGAAACTTGTGAAGAAAACACCCTATACTACATGGAAAGTGCTAGAGGATGAAGAAATAGGAAGTGGGTTCACTTTAGAATTGGATTTCTCACTCTTTTTCTCAAGTCACCATTGAAGCTAGCAAGCTTCTTTCTTCTTGAAGAAGAAGAAGATGAAGAAAAAGAATATGATAAGATTATCAATAATAGAAAATAAATGATTCTTATCATAATGCAACCTTAGGTTAGTTTAACAAGTGTAGAGAATAAACTAGGGTTAGGTGAATGGTTAGGGTTAAGGAAAAAACAAAATGGTCAAAGCTTTCAAAGCATCATGAAGTTTCAAGAATGAAACAAATTTAGCCACCATTTTATTCTTTCCAAAATAAACAAATAAATAAATAAAATGAATAATTGAATAATTCAAAACCCTAACCATTCACTTAACCATGGTTTAAAGTAAACATACACCCAAGCTTGCATGTATCATCAAACATGATACAATCAAGTGCACAAAAATATATCACATATACAATGTGCACTTCAAGTGAGAAAATCCATTTTAAGTGAACCAATATTAGTTAATGCAAAGTAATATATCAAATATATAATTATACATTAAATCATTAAATCAACACTTGATTTAATGATCCGGTCATACTGCATATAACCGACTAATATCAAGTGTATCAATGTATCGAATCAACACTTGATTCGGTAACCCGGCAATATCACATATAACCCGCCGATGATACAAATCGCGAGAATAGAATACAGTATCACATACTAGTATTATTCTCGGTCCCGCACATATCTCATATGCGCTCCTATTTCATTTCGCTTGATCCAGGAAACCTCTTTGTAGGACTCTAAAGACTCGTCAATACGCCGGCAGCAGGTGATGATCATATCAAACACCCACAAGCCGCAAGCGGTCTGCTAAACGTAACGGCCACCCGGGTATTGAGCGATCAGAAGATGACGAGCAAGCCCACTCACACTCCTATGAATCCAACCAGTAACACTTACCGTACAGTCCGGTCTCGTCGTCTGATATGTCGCATATCTTGCCTAGGGGTGGTAAACGTCAGACCCCAATAGCTCGATAAGTCGTGTCGATATGAGGTCTATAACATCTCGAGAAACTACTGGTAACACTTACCAGTAAATCTCAGCAACCCTGGCCAGGGATTTCCGGTTATAGCCAATCGAACACAGCGCAACATCAACTCCCTATACCGGGAGAGACGAATCCCCTCCTATCGCTCATTGCCTCCATGTGATTCGGGACTGTACCCAAAAACCACCGTTTTGCACGCCCTCTTGGACGTGGTAAGGTGGAAATCAAAGTACAGTGGGAATCACACAAGACTCTATGACGATCTCGGGTCTACAGACTAACCTGTACCAGTGTCACCAGAGAACTGCAATCTGACGTAAGGTATAATACCATCTGGGGGTTCTCGGCGAGTCCGTCCAGTGTACCCAGTCTCCACTGAGCACCCGTATATCATCTCTGATGTCAAACACCAATGGATATGGGATCATCCATCGCCCATCTGTATGGGTCGAGAAGGTACACGCTAGTCTACTCTGGTCTATCGATGCCCCGTCTCGATACACCCACGACTAGGGACATTGAAGGATGTACTTATGGACTACCACGCCCCCACTAGTATGATCCGCATCATAGTCCAGGTAGTCAAGTACACATCCTAAGGGCTTTACCAACATGTAACAGAGAGACAATCAGTGTATACGTTAAGGTAAAGAGCAACCAGATAGCATACTATCATGTCGAGCAAGAAAATCCTCCCTATATATGTCCAAGCATCCACTACAATATACATCCTATGTATAGTAATGGCCTCTAGGGCATACATATAACTAACAATCTCCCACTTGCACTAGGGCCATCTGATAGCAGTGGTTGTAGTATCTCATACTCAACCATCCCATAAAAGTCTCTCTCTGGGAAAAGGCCTTTGTCAGTGGATCCGCCGTGTTGTCCTCTGAGTCTACTCTCTTAACCTCGATCACCGTGGAGATCAACCATCTCCATGATCAGGTGACACTGCCTTAGATAATGTCTGGGTCACTGATGGGACCGGGGTTCCCGGGCCAAAGCCTCACTTCCATTGTCACACAATGGTAGGAACCTAGTTCATCTCATGAACCAAAATACACCCAAACAGCCTCTTTGGTAGCATCTTAAGTAGCGATGTATCCTGCCTTTATCGTCTAGTAAACCACGGTATTTAGCTTGGAACTCTTCCAATATACCGTCCCTCCACTGAGGGTAAAGACAATGCTTGTGACTGACATTCAGTCGTCCTTATCACCCTGGAACACTTCCAGTGATTCTCCCCAGGATCAATTGATACCATCTCACTTCAACTAGTGAGAATCCTAACATCCATTTAGATCTATCTCATAGATCCAAAACCCCGGATTTAGTAGGTATCACTTTGATTCTATGTGGAGAATCATTGTGATAAGCGGAGATTGATCGAGCGTAACATAGGAAACTCCTTCCCTATCAAGAGTATGTCATCCACGTACTCTACGAGGATCGTCACCATACTCCCTACTACTTTTTTGTTTATACAAGGTTCATCTACCATTTTGATGATGTCAAACTCTTTGACTAATACATCAAAACAGATGTTCCAACTCCGCGATGCCTGCTTTATCACATAAAACATCTTGCACACGTTTTCGCTGCTCCCACTGTCTACGAAACCCTCTGACTGTGTACTTACAGACTCTCTTTTCTGAAACATCATTTTAGAAAAGCAGTCATGACACCCAACCGCCAGATATCGTAGTCATGGTATGTAGCCGTGGCAAGTAGGATCTGGATGGACTTAAGCATAGCCACTGGAAAAAGGTTTCATCATTATCCACGCCTGGTCAATGACGAAAACCTTTAACAAGTCTAGCTTTGAAAGTCTCAACTTTTCTATCTACACCAAGTAATCTTCTCAAGATATACTTGCTCCTGATGGGGATTTAACCATTCAGATATAGCAACTAAAGTCCTTACTTTGTTGGTGTACATGGATTCCATCTCAGATCACTAAGCATCCAGCCATTCTTACAGAGTCTCACTCCTGATGGCCAGCTCAAAACTAGTTGGGTCATCATCTCATGATGCAATGCTCACTCCCACTGTCATAGAGAAACCGAAGTAACTCTCAGGTGGGTGAGGAACCCTACTAGATCGGCGGAGAGGCAGAGATTCGTTGGAATCTACTGAATCCTTTGGTTCTATCAAATCATCAGCTGCAGTTTGTATAGCTGGAACATTTCCAGTTCTACATAACAGATCTTGCTTCGAGCTTGTCCGGATTTTGCTTTTCAGACATAGGCTGGACAACACCAAATCTTAACCAACTTAAGATATGGGCTCTTCCCTTTCCATATCACATATGAAGTGGTAGGCAACTGATTTGATTTGAACCCTTTTCAATAGGTATGCAGCTTCTCAAGTGCATAACTCCCAAAAGGAAATAGGTAACTTAGTAGTACTCACCATAAAGCTCACCTTATCATATAGGGTGTGATTGCTCCGCCCCGATATACCATCGTGCTATGGTGTATACGGAGGAGTAATGCTGAGAGAGAATCTTATTCTCCTTTAGAATAGTCCAGGATTTCCGTGCTTAAGCATTCTCCTCCCTGATCACATCAAAGGACATAATACTTATACCCGTATTTTGGTTCTCTACTTCTAACTTATATTCTGTGAATATCTCAAAAGGTTCGGACTTGTGTTTCAACAGGAACATAGGTCTGAATCTCGAAAGATCATCAGAGAATTTAATGAAGTACAAAGAACTGGTCTTGGCATGTGTAGACAGGGGACCTACATACATCAACATGTATCATCCCAAGAGTTCACTAACTCTTTCTCTGCTTCAAATAAACAGAGCTGTGGTCATCTTATCTTTGTGACATGACCGGCAAGTTTTCACAAGATGTAAATTCAAACAGATTTAAATATGCATCTTTGTGCAACTTAGCTAGTCGGGTCGCATTGATATGACCTAGTCTACAATACCTCAAGAAGGATCCGTTCATTTCTGAACTCTTCCTCTTGTGTGTGTTCCGTATACTAAAGAACTGTAGTTTGATTTAGAACATCAATGCTTTTAGATAACGTGCCTGAACCGATCAACTTTTGATATAGGAAATGTTCAAAACATTATCCAACAAACAAAATTTTATCGTTTCTTTAGTAATAAAGAGACATATATGATTTTGTATATCAGGTTCGGTATCTAATAGCATTTGTTCAGAATCAATGTACTGATAATACAGGGTGACAGTGACCAACAGACTTGGCTGCAACACTTGCCCCGTTTTCTGTCTCATGAAACTTATCACCCGTTCTCAGTTCTCTACCTATCTGTAGCCCTATGTAACAGATTACATATCTGGGATCCTGATCCGGTATCAAATACCCATGACGTAGAGAATACAGAGAAACAGTTCTTTGTAACGAACACACCCGAAGAGGATACATCATATGCACTTTCTTCGTTTGGGCGGCATAGGAATTCTGGTAATCCCCAATTTCTTACTCTGTCTTATAACAATTATAAGTTGGAGCGGGACCAACGTTCCCCAGCTCAGTATAACAAGCCGGTTCGATCAAAACATTCGTATTATTATCTTGATTAAGGCGTGATATGGTCGCTACCTGGAGAGAAAGAGAAGAAAACACTCTGCGTGCGCTCTGTCAAGATTAGATTGGTTATTATTTTATCTAATCAGGATGGCTCCCACTGTTTTAATCAAATCTTCCTTCAAACCCTAAAAGGAAAGACTAGCCGAGATTAATTACACACTACAAGTTCGCCAATCTTTCAGCCAAGCTATTGTCGGTACATTGAGGGAGGTCCCCCGTGCTTTCGCACGAACCTAATTAATGTAAACCTCGTTTTCCCAGAGGCGTAACCCCGTTGACACCTTTCTAGACACCTACTTGATCGGCTAATTGTAATGTGTAAAACTCTCCCAGGAGTAACTCTTACTCGCAGTGGGTATCGGGATCCAACTATCTCATAGAAGGTATGCAATCTCATTGCAAATTTCAACACTTGAAATTCCCGATAATATTTTGCCCCAAACGATCTATGACCTTGACAAGGTCAACAAACCATAGACCGTAAGTCAAGTTCAACCCGTCATTTCTTGAATGAATCAAACCCACCCGCACGACCCTTGACAAGGTCAACAAGGCCGTACGACTACCCTAACCCAATCTGCATCATATGCATAAGCAGATAAATACTGGTTAGCTACCGCACACTGCGCCTTGACAAGGTTAACAAACGCAGCACGAATACTAAGCAGGACTTATCTGAAATGACGGAGGGCTACGACAGGTTTTTCTGAAAACCTATTGCGTAATGAACTTGATATCGTTGTAGAATCAAATGATTTTGAAATGGAGTGTTTTCGAGGCTTTTCTAGTTTTGCTAAAGGGGTCACTCCCGGTGAAGGGATCGTCGGCCCTTTCCTCATCGAATAAGGTGCGGGATATATCATATATATTACTGTGCAAAGCAAAAACTCTTAAAAGCAATCAAAAGACAACCGAGTGTTGTAGCATCTGCCAGTTATTGCTAAAGGGGTCACTCCCGGTGAATGGATCGTCGTCCCTTTCCTCATCGAATAAGGTGCGGGATATATCATATATATTACTGTGCAAAGCAAGAACTGTAGCTACCTCTTTTAATTTTGAAATTCGATTCCACAATATCTTAGGTTTCTTTTCTTTCATTAATCACATTAATGAAGTCCCATCATTTAAGTACCTAAACATCACAGATAAATACGACGTACACTTATGCCATCCGCATTCGCCTCGATGTCCCCTCGTGCACCGTTAGGTTAGGTAACTAACGACAGAGCGGGGCAGGGCTAGCGCGGGTGTAAAACATAAGTAACGTCTATATAATATATCATATATATACTATATACAACATTTATCACAGAGCATATCACATGATCACATCACAGATATCGCAGCAGAAGAAACATATGAAATATTGGATATACTAGGACGTCCGTGTTTTCAATACGAGCCAGTATAAAACATGGATTCCACGGTCGTGATGAATAGCCAATCCTACACCCCTAGACCCCTACGAGAGCGGCAAGCAACCCTACCAATTCTAGAGTTAGGAGACCCGGACTCGACTCCTCGAGTTGGTCTCCCACTGGACTCCAGAACCCGGTTACTTGTGCCCTCCTCCTTGGGTCTATCCTAGTGCGGAAAAGTAAATAATATACAATGGTGACATCTTCCGCAACCTGGAAGTGCCCCAATAAAAGAATATTACATACAAGTTTTTTACATGAATGAAAATGAAAAACACTCATCTTACATAAACACCCCCCGGCTATTCAAACACGACGATCCAATATAACATATCCAGCAACACATAACATCACATGTCATCAACGTAAGTAAATATGCGCATCCCAATTGTCGTTGATATATAGCAACGAAACCGACGATATCACATATTACACTTACGGTCATAGAAAAGAAAGTGTAAAACTACAACAGTTGGAATCCGCAAACACTTTAGACATCGCATGCCTAATCAAATGAATTCCTTAGACATCACATGCCTAACAATTATAAACCCCACATTTTAGTCTCATTTATCGAAAACACTTTTCAATATCTAGTCGGGCAATTCAACAAGATTCCCGGCATCCTGACCGAATACTCGTCGCAAACTTTAGTAGACGGCCGCACCCCCGATACCGTCGACGAAGTGCACTAAGGCGGAACACCGCTGCCGCGAGCACCCTCACGGATGCTTTCGGCGACGGGGTTCTCCTACTGTCACTTGGTCGGGGCTATGGAGTGAGGATGTCTATTAAGTTTACTGGCGAGTATCCGCGTACGCTACGTGATTGCGACGGACTTTTGATCGCATCAAAATTCCGTGGCAACCAATCAAGTGAGACTAAAGTGCTATGTTTATAACATTCATTTAGTTATCTCATAACTATGTGTGGATTCTAAATATTGTATCACATTCCAGATAAATAGAAAATGTTAAACTTTTCGATCGAACAATCAAACACCCAAGTTTTCCCGAAACAACTCAACACATAAAATAAGTTTAAAAACATTCACTTCATGCCTCAGTACCAACGGTCCAGCCGTAGAAGTGTCAAGCCAACGCCTCACATGTGGCACGCCGTACTGCCCCAAACCCTAAGGTTCAAAGGGCAGTTCAAGACGGTCACATAATCGAGTTAAAGTTTGTTGTCTTCTAGAGGGTCCATCGCGTTACTTGCACTACTTCGAACGTTCTTAAACTACGGAAAGATCCAACACTTGGAAATTTCCCGACAAGGGAAAAAGTGGGTATTTATATCCGGTCGAACTTTTCAACATTTTCTAAAATTATCCGGAAAAACACAGACGAAGTTAAACTTCCCGATCGAAATACCGAGTCCCCAATACAACCCAGAAAACTCAACTCTTGAGTAAATATTAAAAATTCCAAGAAAATACAGCAATAATAGAAAGAAATTACTGTGCAAAAATTATTGAATATTGTGACTGTATGGCCGCGGAACCGCCGCATTAGCCATGCTATTGCCGCGGTTCCGCGGCGGTTTAGTCGACTCAGGAGCTCGTTTTGCACAGTAACCCTTAGAAAACCCTGCTGAATTTTCTGCATATTTTTAATTCACAAAAATCCCATTTTTAAAAAAATGTACAGAGAAAGGTTTTGGATTAGGGTTTCGGGTTCGATCGGGTTTCTAACATCGTCTACGCATCGCCTAAGGCTCTAGCTAGGCTCTGATTCCACTGTAGGGTTCCTAGGCACACTAATGAGGTCTCACAAGGCATCAACCATGCCAAATTCAAAAATTTTCATGTGCCTACAAACCCTAATACGGATCGTTAACTAGAGGATAGGCGATAAAGATTGCAAGTTAACATCTTAACTACTAAGTGAACGGAAATACAACCTTTGTAGATCCAGTCCTCCACTTCCTCGGCTCCGTAATGACGTCCCTCCACTGCAACCATCGGAATCTTGGACTCTCGCGGTGGTTTCATCGGAGAAAAGACCGGGCTAGGTCGTCGACATCGATGCCGAAGATGATCTACGTCGAGGCAACTCAAGATCAAGCTCCAACTTCACCAAGTCATGAAACTGGTGAAGAAAACACCCTATACTACGTGGCAAGTGGTAGAGGATGAAAAAATAGGAAGTGGCTTCACTTTAGAATTGGATTTCTCACTCTTTTTCTTAAGTCACCATCGAAGCTAGCAAGCTTCTTTCTTCTTGAAGAAGAAGAAGAAGAAAAAGAATATGATAAGATTATCAATAATAGAAAATAAAGTGATTCTTATCATAATGCAACCTTGGGTTAGTTTAACAAGTGTAGAGAATAAACTAGGGTTAGGTGAATGGTTAGCGTTAAGGAAAAAACAAAATGGTCAAAGCTATCAAAGCTTCATGAAGTTTCAAGAATGAAACAAATTTAGCCACCATTTTATTCTTGCCAAAATAAACAAATAAATAAATAAAATGAATAATTGAATAATTCAAAACCCTAACCATTCACTTAACCGTGGTTTAAAGTAAACATACACCCAAGCTTGTATGTATCATCAAACATGATACAATCAAGTGCACAAAAATATATCACATGTACAATGTGCACTTCAAGTGAGAAAATCCATTTTTTGTGAACCAATATAAGTTAATGCAAAGTAATATATCAAATATATAATTATAAATTAAATCATTAAATCAACACTTGATTTAATGATCCGGTCATACTGCATATAACTGACTAATATCAAGTGTATCAATGTATCGAATCAACACTTGATTCGGTAACCCGGCTATATCACATATAACCCGTCGATGATACAAATCGCGAGAATAGAATACAGTGTCACATACTGGTATTATTCTCGGTCCCGCACATATCTCTTATGCGCTCCTATTTCGTTTTGCTTGAGCCAGGAAACCTCTGTGTAGGACTCTGAAGACTCGTCAATACGCCGGCAGCAGGTGATGATCATATCAAACACCCACAAGCCGCAAGCAGTCTGCCAAACGTTACGGCCACCCGGGTATTGAGCGATCAGAAGATCGACGAGCAAGCCCGCTCACACTCTTGTGAATCCAACCAGTAACACTTACGGTACAGTCCGGTCTCGTCGTCTGATTTGTCGCATATCTTGCCTAGGGGTGGTAAACGTCAAACCCTAATATCTCGATAAGTCGTGTCGATATGAGGTCTATAACATCTCGAGAAACTACTGGTAACACTTACCAGTAAATCTCAGCAACCCTGGCCAGGGATTTCCGGTTATAGCCAATCGAACACAGCGCAACATCAACTCCCTATACCGGGAGAGACGAATCCCCTCCTATCGCTCATTACCTCCATGTGATTCGGGACTGTACCTAAAAACCACCGTTTTGCACGCCCTCTTGGACGTGGTAAGGTGGAAATCAAAGCACAGTGGGAATCACAGAAGACTCTATGACGATCTCGGGTCTACAGACTAACCTGTACCAGTGTCACCAGAGAACTGCCATCTGACGTAAGGTATAATACCATCAGGGAGTTCTCGGCGAGTCCGTCCAGTGTACCCACTCTCCACTGAGCACCCGTATATCATCTCTGATGTCAAACACCAATGGATTTGGGATCATCCATCGCCCATCTGTATGGGTCGAGAAGGTACACGCTAGTCTACTCTGGTATATCGATGCCCCGTCTCAATACACCCATGACTAGGGACATTGAAGGATGTACTTATGGACTACCATGTCCCCACTAGTATGATCCACATCATAGTCCAGGTAGTCAAGTACACATCCTAAGGTCTTTACCAACATGTAACAGAGAGACAATCAGTGTATACATTAAGGTAAAGAGCAACCAGATAGCATACTATCATGTCGAGCAAGAAAGTCCTCCCTATATATGTCCAAGCATCCACTACAATATACATCCTATGTATAGTAATGGCCTCTAGGGCATACATATAACTAACAGTAATCCCTAATCACTTAGAAGTAAAGTTGTTTACTTGATGTTTCCGTATGAATCTCTAGTTAAAGATCTTGTTTAGGGTTGTTTAAACATGGCAAAATTTTAATTTGGCATGGATGATGCCACCCGAAACCTTGCTGCCGTGCTAAGGAACCCTACAGTGATATCAGAGAAAAACTAGAGAATTAGACGGATTGTGTAGGATTATGAAACCGAAACAACTCCGAAACACCCGAATCAAAAGTCAAGTTTCTGTCAAATTTATTAAGATGTCAAAAAAAATTTTAAACAACTGCAGAATATTGTATGTGATACAATATGAACACTGTACAAAATTCACCCACCCTCCTCGGATTTTGGCCGGCCACATAGGAAAATAATCCGGCTTGCTCGGATTTTTAATGGAGTTTGGGGTTAGGTTTTGGGTGGTGTTCCAGTCTATGGGGTTTGGTGTTTCAGGTGTTGTTAATTTTTGCTAAATTTGCATGTGATGTTATCTTTATGCAAAACCAATTCAGAGTGTTTCGTATTCGTAATTCTAATGTTGTTTCGAGTATTTTAGATAGTGATAAAAAGTTCGAACGGATATCAATAACTCACTTCTTCCCTTCCCGGAAATTTTCCAAGTGTTGGATTTTTCCTTACTTTAAAACTTTCAGAAAATCATGCAAGCGATTCTGTGAACTCTTTAGAAGAACGAAACCTTAACTCGATTCTGTGACTGTCAGAACAGCCACTAAACACTAAGGTTTGTGGTAGTTCAGCGTCTTAGTGTATATGCCCTAGGGGCCATTATTGTATCATACTTGCTTGTATATTACTTAATGGAAGCTTGGGATATTCACAGTTATATTAGCAGTCTTGCTAAACATGGTAGTATGCTACTTGATTTATATCTATCTTAATATATGTGTACGTATTGATAGAGCCCTTAGGATCTTGCTTGACTACCAGCGTTGTGATGGCAGTCACACTAGTGGGGGCTGGGTAGTCTACAAGCACATCCTTTTTCAGGTCCCTAGTCGTATGATTATCGAAACAGGGCATCGATACTCCGGAGTAGACTAGTGTGTACGCTTCTCATCCCAGTTGGGGAGATGGTCTGTCCCACAGCCATCAGTACGTCGTACTGGAGATAGTATACAGGTGCTCGTTGGGTTACGGGTACACCGGACAGGACTCACATGGAACTGTTGGTTGGTATTATACCCATCGTCAGTTAACAGTTCCCAGGTGACATGAGTACAGCATAGTCCGCACACTTGACACTGCTGCTTCGCCTCGAGTGTGTTCCTACTGTTCTTAGATTCCTACCCTACCACGGCTCAAAGGAGTCGTGCAAACAGGTAGCAGTTTGGTGCAGTCCCGTAGCACTTGGAGGCAGTGGCGGTTAGACAGGATTCGTCTCTCCCGGTATTGGGAGTTGATATCGTGCTGTGTCTGGAGAGCCATTACGCAAAGTCCCTGGCCAGGGCAAGCGAGATTTACTGGTAGGATTTCCAGTAGCTTCTCAAGGTGTAATGGGCTTCACTCCGACAAGACTTATACCGCTTTTAGGGGACTGACGCTTGCCGCCCCTTAGGCCCGATATGCGATAATCCTAGACGAACAGACCGAACTGTATGGAGATTGTCACATCAGGCTAAGTAGGAGTTCGGATGGGTTTCCTCATCGGCCTTCTTATCGACATCTACCCGGGGACCGTTACGTACAGCTAGTGCCGCTTGCGGTCTGTGGTTAAACCCATTGCCAGCATAGTAGTCGAGTCTTTAAAGTCCCACACAGAGAGTTTCCCTGCTTCGGGCGAAACGATATAGAGGTCATATGGTTTTAAGACAGGGTTCGGACACGCACGTATTTTTACGCACGTACGATGTTCGGACAGTTTATACTAGTAGGCTTTGGTTTAAGCCAGATTCTACTATTGGATTATTGGATTTATACAGTCTCAGTATTTCCATGTTTTCACGGATAGGAGGGGCGTTCTCGTAATTAGTCGAGAAGCTTCTAGAAGGTTGATAACAAGGAGAGCTTAGGTGGCATTTGCATTAAATGGTTTTGTGACTCATGGAGATGATTCATCAAGAGAGTTAATGATGCATTAAATGTTTTTAATGACTCACTTGATGATTCATTATGTATTAAATGAAGCATGAAGATATTTGTGCAAAATATCTTATGCTTCATATATATACACAAATGAGTTAATTCCATTTCATTCTCATTCTTACCTTCTCTCTCCTCAAGCTCTCTCTCTCTTCAAACCCTAACCCTAACCTCTCATGTGTTGAGATCAAGGGTTAGAAAGACCCATTGATCCCTAATCCTATTCTATATTCTCTAGGTTGCTTTGATTAGCACTTTTAGTTGCCTAGTTACCTCAAGTTTGAGGTCAAGCTTGGAGAAGTAGCTCTCGGGTGGATCTTCTATTACAACGAGGAGACCGACGAGGAGGTGATCAAAGAGAACAAGAAGGACTTGGTTCATTAGGTATAATCTTCTTTCATAGTAGCTAATCCCTCCTATGTTGTTGTTAGTTAGGGTTTGGCAAATATCCGTAAAGTTAGTCGATGTTAGTTTAAACAAAATGATTGTTTTACCTATTCCGCCTCCACGCAACTCGTGGGGTGTCTAACGTCGACTTACAGTGGTATCAGAGCCTCGCTAAACCATAACTAACATTTTAGCAAAGTCGTTAGAAATTCGATCGCAAGACGAACCCGAAAAAACATCATTTTCACATAGTTTCTGTCGATTTTAAAACGGGGTCTAAAAATTTTTCAGGGACCCTTAAAATTACAAGCAGGGAATTATAAGGTTACTGGAGAAATTTGGAATCCTAACTCGGCCAAACCGCCGCGGATCCGCGGCCGATCCAAGTGATCCGCCGCGGATCCGCGGCCGAGTTGGGGCGGAGTCAACCCAAAATTCCCCAGTAACTCATTTGTGTTGATTTTGTTCTTTCTGGGATGTTCTGTTTCTGCTCAGGTTTCAGGTGCACAGTGAATTATTTGGAGTAGAATCATTTGTGTTTGCTTGATCGAAATTCTAAGATGTTTGTCTAATTTGATTATATCTGTGATTTGTTTAATGTGTTCGTAAACCACCCCTAACTGCTAGTATGTCGGTTAGCAGGGGGTTGCACATTTCTGTAATGGTTTGTGTTTGTGAACTTGTTGGATTATCGTAAATGGATAGCCGGGGATGTGAGACCAGTGTTTCTTTCATTCAAATGTAATTTGTAAATTGTTGTAATATTCTTTTGCGGGGCACATCCGGGCTGAGGTTGTAGCCGCCGTTGTATTATTTAATTTACTGTTTTCTGCTCCTAGGATAGACCCAAGATGGGGTGCACAAACTACTGGGTACTTTGAAGTGTTTAGTGGCCTACTCACGTTGTTGAGGGAGACCGCTTCACTTCGGGTACTTGGCGGGTAGTTTGTCGTACCCGTAGGGGTCTAGGGTGGGGTTTTGGCTATTCATCACGACTGTGTGATCCATCTTTCTTTGCAGGCTCAAAAGAAATGCAGATTCGTAAAAAATCCAATATGTTCATCTGTGATCAGGAATGCCTATTATTGCGTCATATGAATGTACAATATCTATATATGATAGCTATTAGACGTCACTTATGTTTTACACCCGCGCTAGCCCAGCCCCCGCTCTGTCGTTAGTTAAGTAACCTAACGGGAGAATGACGGGACCCAGTGGCGAATGCAGATGGCATAAGAGGACGTTGCATTTTCGTTGTTTTCTGCAATGATAGGTTAATGATGGGACGCATTATATTAATGCAAAGAAAATAAACCAAAGATGAATCGTTGGAACAGTTTAAAAGAAACCACTCGGTTATTTTAAAACGGAGGATGTTTTTTAAATTGCGGAGCTTTAACCACTCATTTTAAAAGCTATCAGGTTCCTTCAATCATATCAAGTTCACTACGTTCACGGTTTAGCCAAAACCATTCGTAGCCCTCCGTCATTTCATTTGGGTATTCAGTAGTATTCAAGCTATGTATTTTGACCTAACGCCAAGGCATAGTGTTTGGTAGCTGCTGGGTATTCATTTATTGCATAGATAGATGAGTTAGATTGGGACAGTCGTAATATCATTTGGCCAACGTCAGAGGTATGTACGGATGGGTTCAAATTAACAAGATAATGATGTGTAGAACTTGACATGTGACTTATGACATTTTAACCAAACGCCAAGGTCATAAGAGCATGGGGCAGAAATTCATATCGGGAATTTCTAAAGAAACTGAAATTTGCAAAGAGATGCCTACCATTTGGAGTGTGATAATTTTGGTAGGATTCCTTCAGCTTTATCACACGATGATATTTGGATCCCGATCCTACTGTGAGTATCCGCTACTCATCAGGAGATTCATCACTTAACAATCAATGCTATAAACCAAGTAGGTGTCGAGAAAGGTGTCAGCGGGGTTACGCCCCCAGAGAAAAGAGGTTATTTAATTAAGGAACTTCACGAAAGCGTCGTAAAACCTCCCTTGAAGTACCGACACCGGCCTGGCTGAACGGTTAAGCAAGTATTGTACGGTGAGAATAGTCCGGGCTAGTTCTTCCTTTTTGGTTTGAGGAGGGATTCGAGAATCAGTGGGAGCCATCCTGTTTAGATAAACTAAAAACCACTCTAAACTTGCAAGAGCATCATGCTAAAGTGTTCACTCTCTCTCTCTCATTGCAGCGACCCAAAACATAACAGGCCTTAAGTTACTAATAGAAAAAAAATATACTAACAGGGCCAAACAATAAAGATTGGCTGCGGAATGTCAAAATGGTTTTGACTTATGATAAATTGGGGTATGTCCTTACTACTAAGGCACCTGCTGTCCCTGGTCCAAAATCCAGTCTTGCGGATAAGGAAATCCACAAGACCTGGGAGTTAGATTGCGCGAAGGCCAAATGCATCGTGCATGCCTCTATGAATGTTGAACATCAGAGATGGCATGAGGATATGGATCTTGAATCCATATTTCTCCATACAAAAGATCTGTATGGAGAGCAATCTCGTATATCAAGATACGAGACCTCGAAGAACTTGTTTCAGTCGAGGCTGGCCGTCGGATCATTTGTATGAGAACATGTCCTAAAGATGATTGGCTATATAGAAGAGCTCACGGACCTCGGGATGACTTTAGAGAACGAGCTCTATACAGACTTGATTCTTCAATCCCTTCCTTCCACCTACGCCCAGTTTATTCTGAATTTCCACATTCAAAGAAAAGAAGTTGAACTTCCAGAACTCCTTAACATGTTGAGGAGTGCAGAGGGCACCTTGCAGAAGGCAAGGGAAACACCCGCTATGTTTGTTTGCGGTGCTTCTTCCTTCAGGTCCAAGGCTAGGGCCAAAGGAAGGAAGATGAACACCGCTACCAAACCAAGAGGTGGTGTTAGTATGGTGGGAGCTAAGGGAAAGACAAAGATTGCATTGCCAGTAGTGGCAAAGGACGAGTGCTTCCACTGTTGTAGGAAAGGGCACTGGAAAAAAGATTGCAAAGCTTGGAATGCCAAGAACCAGGAACCGAAGCAAGCTGTGGCTTCGACTTCAGGTGTGTTTGTAATTAAAAATTGTCTGTCAATCAACTCTACTTCCTGGGTATTGGATACCGGATCAGGATCTCATATATGCAATTCATTGCAGGCACTGAGAAACCGTAGAGTGCTGAAGGTTGGTGATATGACCCTCCAGGTTGCTAACGGAGCTAGCGTGGGTGCTGTGTCCGTAGGGGATTATCACCTTGGATTGACAAGTGGACATATTTTGGTTTTGCATAACTGTTTTTGTGTACCCAGTTTAACGTGTAATATCATATCAGTTTCGTTGTTATCAAAAGAAAGTTATGATTTCACGTTTGTAAGCGATGTTGTTAACATCCACCTTAATCATGGTTTGATTAGGTCCGGTACACTAGATAACAGTATATATGTCTTAAACCAATTACAGATTTTCAATGTCCAGAACAGACTAAAAAGAAAGTCTCCAGATTTAAATAAGGATTTCTTATGGCATTGTAGACTGGGTCACATCAATGAGACCAGGTTAACTAAGTTACATAGAGAAGGATATTTGGATTCGTTCGAATATCAATCTTATGCCACTTGTCAATCATGTCTCAAAGGAAAGATGACAAAGACTCCATTCACTGGACATGGAGTAAGAGCGAGCGAGCTCTTAGGACTCATACACAACGATGTATGTGGTCCAATGTCTACACATGCAAGAGGTGGTTTTTCATATTTCATTACTTTTACAGATGATTACTCTAGGTACGGATTCATTTTCTTAATAAAACATAAATCCGAGGCTTTTGAAAAATTCTAAGAATATAAGAATGAAGTAGAAAACCAGACTGGCAAAAGTATTAAGACACTGAGATCTGATCGAGGTGGTGAATACTTAAGTGCCGAGTTCCTAGGTTACCAAAAAGAGAAAGGAATTCTCTCACATCATACTCCTCCATACACTCCACAGCATAACGGTGTATCGGAAAGACGGAACCGAACCCTATTGGATATGGTACGTTACATGATGAGTAATGCTGAGTTACCGTGATCTTTCTGGGGTTATGTGCTAAAATCAGAAGCATATCTTTTGAACAAGGCTCCTACCAAGACTGTGCCTACCACTCCATATCAGATATGGAGTGGGAAGAAACCCTATCTTTAGTATCTAAAGATATGGGGATGTCCAGCTTTTGTTAAAAAGCAGCATGCGGACAAACTCGAGGCACGATCAGTACAGTGTATGTTTGTGGGATATCCAAAGAACTCCAGGGGATATTTTTTCTATTACGCAGAGGAACAAAAGGTTTTTGTTTCTCGTAATGCCCATTTTGTAGAACATCAGTTTTTAGAAAAGGAAACAAATGGGAGCGCAATAGAACTGGAAGAAATTCCAGAACCATAAACTACTACTGAAAGTTTGGTAGAACCAGTAGTTCAAGAAGAATAGGACATTCCCACACCCCTCCTCAAGAGTAGTAGGCCGTCTCATCCGTCTGAGAGATACTACGGTTTTCTCATAGACGGGGATAGAGAGGATTGCGTCATTGATGATGATGAACCTACTAGCTTCCAGCAGGCCATCCAGAGCGGCGACTCGGTACAATGGTTAGATGCAATGCGGACCGAAATGTAGTCTATGTACACCAACAAAGTATGGACTTTGGACTTTGCTCCAGGTGGGGTAAAACCCATAGGATGCAAATGGATCTTCAAGAAAAAGATTGGTGTAGATGGATAGGTGGAAAGCTATAAGGCTAGACTTGTTGCAAAGGGTTTTCGTCAAAGACCTGGTTTGGACTATGACGAAACTTTTTCTCCAGTGGCTATGCTCAAATCCATTCGGATCCTTCTTTCCATTGCTGCCTTCCATGATTATGAGATCTGGCAGATGGACGTAAAGACGGCTTTTCTAAATGGTAATTTAGAAGAGTGCGTCTATATGGATGAGCCAAAAGGTTTCAATCAGTGTGGGAGCAGCGGGAAAGTGTGCAAGTTGCTTAAGTCCATTTATGGACTAAAGCAGGCATCGTGGAGTTGGAACATCTGTTTTAATGAAACGGTCAAAGAATATGACTTTATCAAAAATCTAGATGAACCATGTATATATAGTAAAATTGTAGCACGAACTGTCGTAATCCTCGTCTTGTACGTAAATGACATTCTATTGATAGGAAATGACATTCCTATGCTACAATCTGTCATAAGATTCTTATCACACAGGTTCTCCATGAAAAACCTGGGTGATGCCTCTTACATTCTGGGGATCCGGATCTATCGTGATAGATCCAAGAGGATGTTGGGACAATCGCAGTCCAGGTATATCAACACTATACTGAAAAGATTTAGTATGGAAGATTCTAAGCGCGGTAATTTACCAGCTTGTCACGGAATCACCCTCTCCAAAGAGATGTCTCCCTAGACTGATTTGGAAAGGGATCGCATGTCTATTATACCCTACGCTTTGCAGTAGGCTCTATAATGTATGCGATGTTGTGCACCAGACCAGATGTGGCTTACGCACTGAGCGTTGTAAGCAGGTATCAGTCAGACCCAGGGGAGAAGCACTGGATAGCAGTAAAGAACATTCTCAAGTACCTGAGAAGAAGTAAGGCGATGTTCTTAGTTTACGGCGGAAAAGACCTCAAGATAGAGGCCTTTGCTGATTCCAGCTTCCAGAGTGATAAGGATGACTCCAAGTCCATGTCAGGTTATGTCTTTACCCTCAATGGAGGGGCGGTGTGCTGGAAGAGTTCCAAGAAGGACACTGTTGCTGACTCGACGATGGAAGCGGAGTATATTGCTGCTTGCGATGACGCAAAAGAAGCGGTCTGGATGAAGAAGTTCATCACAGAACTTCAGGTGGTTCCTACCATTGTTGATCTAATACCGATGTATTGTGACAACAATGGAGCTACCATCGTTGGGTTACGGGTACATCGGACAGGACTCGCAGGGAACTGTTGGTTGGTATTATACCCGTCGTCAGTTAACAGTTCACAGGTGACATGAGTACAGCATAGTCCGCAGACTTGACACTGCTGCTTTGCCTCGGGTGTGTTCCCACTGTTCTTAGATTGCTACCCTACCACGGCTCAAAGGAGTCGTGCAAACAGGTAGCAGTTGGGAGCAGTTCCGAAGCAATTGGAGGCAGTGGCGGTTAGATAGGATTCGCCTCTCCCGGTATTGGGAGTTGATATCGCGTTGTGTTTGGAGAGCCATTACGCAAAGTCCCTGGCCAGGGCAAGCGAGATTTACTGGTAGGATTTCCAGTAGCTTCTCAAGGTGTAATGGGCTTCACTCCGACAAGACTTATACCGCTTTTAGAGGACTGACGCTTGCCGCCCCCCTAGGCCCGATATGCGATAGTCCTAGACGAACAGACCGGACTGTATGGAGATTGTCACATCATGCTCAGTAGGAGTTCGGTTGGGTTTCCTCATCGGCCTTCTTATCGACATCTACGTGGGGACCGTTACGTACAGCTAGTGCCGCTTGCGGTCTATGGTTAAACCCACTGCCAGCGTAGTAGTTGAGTCTTTAGAGTCCCACACAGAGAGTTTCCCTGCTTCGGGTGAAACAATATAGAGGTCGTATGGTTTTACGACAGGGTTCGGACACGCACGTGTTTTTACGCACGTACGATATTCGGACAGTTTATACTAGCAGGCTTTGGTTTAAGCCAGATTCTAGTATTGGATTATTGTATTTATACAGTCTCAGTATTTCCGTCTTTTCACGGATAGGAGGGGCGTTCTCGTAATTAGTCGAGAAGCTTCTAGAAGGTTGATGCCAAGGAGAGCTTAGGTGGCATTTGCATTAAATGGTTTTGTGACTCATGGAGATGATTCATCAAGAGAGTTAATGATGCATTAAATGTTTTTAATGACTCACTTGATGATTCGTTATGTATTAAATGAAGCATGAAGATATTTGTGCAAAGAGATTTTTGTGCAAAATATCTTATGCTTCATATATATACACAAATGAGTTAATTCCATTTCATTCTCATTCTCACCTTCTCTCTCCTCAAGCTCTCTCTCTTCAAACCCTAACCCTAACCTCTCATGTGTTGAGATCAAGGGTTAGCAAGACTAATTGAACCCTAATCCTATTCTATATCCTCTAGGTTGCTTTGATTAGCACTCTTAGTTGCCTAGTTACCTCAAGTTTGAGGTCAAGCTTGGAGAAGTAGCACTCGGGTGGATCTTCTATTACAACGAGGAGGCCGATGAGGAGGTGACCAAAGAGAACAAGAAGGACTTGGTTCATTAGGTATAATCTTCTTTCATAGTAGCTAATCCCTCCTATATTGTTGTTAGTTAGGGTTTGACAAAGATCCGTAAAGTTAGTCGATGTTAGTTTAAACAAAATGATTGTTTTACCTATTCCGCCTCCTCGCAACTCATGGGGTGTCTAACGTTGACTTACACAGCGGTGCCACAGGTGAGGCATTGGTTGACCTTTCTACGGCCGGTTCATAGAAACTGTTGCATATTCTGGGGACCTTTTAAACTCCGCTCAAGTGTTGAGCTGTTTGGAAATTTTGGGTGTTTGTTTATTCGATCGGAAAGTTTAACATTGTCTAGTTACTTGAGATTGTGATACAATAAGTGGTATTGATTTGATGCGTGCAAGCTTAACATTTCGGTCTCGGGTGAAATAGGGAATCTTGTTGAATTACCCGACTTCTTTTGAAAAGTGTTTTCATGGATGAGACCTAAATGTAAAATTTGCATTGTTAAGCATGAAATCCTGAATATGTGATATTCCGGGTTTATGATGTCTAAGTGCAGAGTCGATTCCAACTGTTGTAATTTTTCATTTTCTTTTCTACGACCGTAAGTGTAATATGTGGTGTATCGCCGGTTTCGTTGCTATAGATCAACGACAATTAGGATACGCATATTTACTTACGTTGATGACATGTGTTGTTATGTGTTGCCATGATATGATATATTGGATCATCGTGATTGAATGGCCGGGGTTTTATGTGAGATGAGAGTTTTTATTTTCATTCATGTAAAATTCATTGTATGTAATATTCTTTTATTGGGGCACTTCCGGGTTGAGGATGATGTCACCATTGTATATTATTTAATTTTCCGCATTAGGATAGACCCAAGGTGGGGAGCACAAGTAACCAGGTTCTAAGGTCTAGTGGGAGGCCATCTAGAGGAGTCGAGACCGGGTCTCCTAATCATAGAATTGGAAAGGTTACTTACCGCTATCGTAGGGGTCTAGGGATGTGGGTTTGGCTATTCATCGCGACCGTGGAATCCGTGTTTTTTACTGGCTTGATATAAAACACGGAAATCAAAGTATATCAAATATTTCATATGTTATCTTCTGCTGCAATGTTCTTTGATGAGATCATATTACTGCCTGAGACGAATGTTTTATTATTATAAATATGATACATAATAGATGTTGCTTATGTTTTGCACCCGCGCTAGTCCCGTCCCGGTATGCCGTTAATTAAGTAACCTAACGGTGCATAACGGAACATTATGGCGAATGCAGATGGCATAAGCGAACGTTGTATTTTCGTTTCATCTGTGATGCTTAGGAAGCTTATATGATGGGACTTCATTAATGAGATTAATGAAAGAAAAGAAACCTAAAAGATGTTGTAGAATCATATTTTCAAAAGGGTAGCTCTTGTTTTTGCTTTGCATAGCGGTATTCCTTGTAGAATATCCAGCAGCTTATTCGATAAGAAAAGAGCCGAGATCTCTTCACCGGGAGTGACCTCTTTAGAGAAACTAGCAGATGCTACACTTCACTCAGTTTTGTTTTTGATTGCTTCTATAGTTCTTGCTTTGCATAGCGGTATTTATGAAATATTCTCCACCTTATTCGATATGGAAAGAGCCGAGATCCCTTCACCGGGAGTGACCTCTTTAGCGAAACTAGTAAAACCCTCAAAAACACTCCTTTTTCAAAATCACTTGTTTCTACAACGATATCAAGTTCATTACGCAAAACTTTTTCATAAAAACCTGCCGTAGCCCTCAGTCATTACAGATAAGTCCTACTTGGTATTCGTATTGCGTTTGTTGACCTTGTTAAGGCGAGTGTACGATAGTTATTTAGTGTTTATCAGCTAAAGCATGAGATGCGGTTGGATTAGGGTAGTCATACGACCTTGTTGACCTTCGCAAGGGTCGTGCTGGTGGGTTTAATTCAAACATGAAATGTACGGGTTGAACTTGACTTGCGATTTATAGTTTGTTGACCTTGTCAAAGTTATAGATCGCTAGGGGCAAAAAGATATTATCAGGAATTTCAAGTGTTGAAATTTGCAATGAGATTTCTTACCTTCTATGAGATAGTTGGATCCCGATACCCGCTGCGAGCAAGAGTTGCTCCTGGGAGAGTTTTACACTTTGCAATTAGCTAACCCATTAGGTGTCTAGAAAGGTGTTAATGGGGCTACCCCTAAGGGAAGATGAGGTTTATCTTAACTTGGTCCGTGTGAAAGCACGGAGAACCTCTCTCAAAGTACCGGCATTGGCCTGGCTGAACGGTTAGCAAAATTGTAGACTGTAATTAATCCCAGCTAGTCTTTCCTTTTTAGGGTTTTTTGAAGGAAGATTTGATTAAAACAGTGGGAGCCATCCTGATTAGATAAGATAATAACCAATCTAATCTTGCAAGAGCATACGCTAAAATGTTTTCTTGTCTCTCTCTCTCCAGGTAGCCACCATGTCACGCCTTAATCATGATAATAACATTGATGTATCGACCGAACCTACTTATTACACTGGACTGGGGAATGCCGGTTCCGTTCTTTCTTATAAGAGTTATAAGACTGAACAGGAAATAGGGGAATGCCAAAATTCACATGCCACCCGATTGAAGAAAGTACACGTTGATGCATTTTCTTCCGGTGTGTTCGTTACAGAGAACTATTTCTCTCTTTGCTCTACGTCCTGGGTATTGGATACTGGATCAAGGATCCTACATATGTAATCTGTTACATGGCTAAAGAAAGGTAAAGAATTGGGAGAAGGTGATAAAGAAATTATGGTTGGTAATGGTGCAATTTTTGATGCTAAAGCAGTCGCGGAATATCACCTCGTATTACCATGGGGTAATACATTGATTCTGAACGAATGCTAGTACATACCAAACCTGATATGCAACATTATATCATTTTCTTTATTAAGTAAAGAAGGATATAATTTTGTATTGCAGGATGATGTTATGAACATCTTCCTGAATCAAAAGTTGATTGGATCAGGTACGTTATACAATGGCATTTATGTTCTAAATCAAAGTACAGTTCTCAGCATAACAAACACACACAAGAGGAAGAGTTCAGAAATGAACGAATTCTTCTTGTGGCATTGTAGACTAGGTCATATCAATGTAACACGACTAGCTAAGTTACATAAGGATGGATATTTGAATTCGTTTGAATTTTTATCCTATGACATTTGTGTTGGATATAGTGCCCTCAAAGTCAATTATTGGATCACAGGCACGTGATTGCAATGATTGAGGGAGGACCTATGCCGGTAGGACAGTCTTACTCAAGATAATAGTATGCTATCTGGTTTATCTTTATCATCGTGTACAGCTTTAGGTGACCTTACAGATCACTATTACACATTGATAGAGCCCTTAGGATTTTTGTTTGACGGCCAGAAGTATGATGGCGATCATATACGTGGGAGCTGGGATCTATAAGCACATCCTTAAAAGGTCCCTATTCGAGGGAGTTTCGAGACAGGGCATCGATACTCCAGAGTAGACTAGTGTATACGGATCGAGACCCCAAAGAGGGGCGGTGGCTGGTCTCACAAGCCATTGGTGTCAGTTGATTCACCTAAGATGTATACAGGTGCTCATTGGGTTATGAGTACCAGACAGGACTCGCCGGGAACATGCTAGTTTGTTTTATACCTAGCGTCAGATAGCAGTTTCCTGGTGACATGTGTACAGGTTAGTTCATCGACCTGAGATCGTCATTTGCCTCGTGTGAGTTCTCACTGTGCTTTGATTACTACCCTACCACGGCTCAAAGGAGTCATGCAAACAGGTTTTAGTTGGGTACAGTCCCGAGCCAAATGGAGGCAGTAAGCGGATCGGCAGGGGTTTCGTCTGTCCCGGTATTAGGGTTGAGATCGCGCTGTGCCTAGGAGAGCCATTACACGAAGTCTTTGGCCAAGGCAGGAGATTTACTGGTAGGTATTCCAGTAGTATCTCAGGGTGTTTTGGGGTACACTCCGACACGACTTGTACCGCTTTTGGGGGTCTGACTTTTACCAACCCCCCTGGACTAACATGCGATGCTCATAGACGAACGAACCGGACTGTACGGATGTAACATTCCAAAATAATAAAATATTCTTTTTAGGAATTTTTATAATTTAATATTATTTTATTGATTATTTTAATATTAAATTTATAATTAAATATCGATAAATGAGAAAAATTTGGAAAAATTATGGAAAATTCTAAAATAGGGTATTTTATGGAATTATGCCATTTTAAAGTTTTTATGAGCATTTATTTGCTAATTTAGTACTGATCGCGATTAAAAATCGCTAATCGGGTTTTTAGCAATTTTGTGCAAAACATACACATATCTTTTTCCTACACTTGTGTTACATTTTCTTACCATGGCTATTACTTTGGGTTTACTATTTGAATGAGAAGGTTTTGGAAAAGAAAAGAAAAGAAAAGGATTTTGATTAAAGAAAAGAGGTATGGTAAGAGAGGGGGTAGGTGAGGGTGTTGACTTGGCTTTTCTCTTTATCTCTTCCTCTCATTTTCTCTCCCCCTATTCCTCCATCTCCTGCTGCTACTGCCCTCTTGCTCTCCCCTTCACAAAATCATCACAATCACACACAAAACAAACTCAAAACCCCATATCGCTTTCACGAAAATTGTACACAATCTCACAAGCATGCCTTTGGACCAAGAAAGCAGTCATTTTGGCGCTGTTGAGGATTCATGAGGGTATTATGAGGTAATTTCTTCACAATTAGAGTGTTATTGATTGTGCTTAAGCTTCAATTCAAGTTTCATATCGATATCATGTAATTTGGTGTATTTTGGACCAACTTAGAGAGGGTTAGGGTAAAGTTGAGATGTGGCTTTGTAATTGGACTTAAATGGTGACCTTAGACCCTATATTGACTAGAACCCTGACCTAGCACAACCTGAAACCCAAAAAAAATACGGAATTACGGGACTTTCAAGTCGGTTTGTGTGATCTGTGAAGGTGTTCTGGAATCTGGAGCAACCCGGGGGCACCAAAAATAAAATTGAGCTGACAGTGAGTCGTGCAGGCACCTAGGAAGCTACCACCAAGACCCGAGCCCCTAACTCAAACCTACGGCCGCAAATTTAATCATTCTGGCCGCAATTTGCGGCCAGAGTAGAAGTGAATCGGTCAATTTTTGTTCCAGGGCTCATTTTGCACTAAATTAGACCCCCCCTATATGCAGTTTTGGCTAATTGTCATCTAGGGAAAATCTGGGAGCATTTTGGTGTGTTTTAGGCGATGTTTTCCGTATTTTTAAATGCACTTTCTTGATATTTGGATTTGTATTTGGTTGTCGGGTGTTCTTACATAGACAACAGGGGTTGTTTGTTGGATTTGCATGTTTGGGCCATAGGTTCCAACCTATGAGTACACTGTGCGCTGTATCGGTTTTCTGCCTTGATTTTCATACGCATTGCTATGGTTGATCATTGTAGGTACCTTCACGTGGATTCCGAGACGATGCAGAAGATGATGGAGACATCGACACCGACACACTGAGTGCAGGTGAGTAGATTTTATCTACGAGGAGAAGTCGGGTAGATGGCGTATAGCACCCCCGCAGTTCGTGGTGATGTATACGAATATGTACACACACAGATATTGATTGTATATTGTTTGAGATTATTGATGTTAAAAGATGGATTCTAGGTGTGATTGGATTGGTTAGTGATGTGAAACCCTAGAGTAGTGGTTGCACCACACATACACACACACCCATACTTGCATACATTCTTCTTTCATAAGTGCGTATATGGGATTGTATTTTTATGTGTTTACATAGGTATGGGACTATGTGTTCATATACTGGATTTGAGAATAGTATTTGGAATTTGAGATGAGTCGATGAGATTGGGCTTGAGGCCAGGAGATCGGTGATGTGATTTGGTTCGTATTGATATACGACATGATGTTTTAGCGGGTCTTTTGGCGTAGTGATTCTTACACCTGCATGCATACTTAGGCGGTATCAGTATTGTACTAGATGTAGATCAGTACCCCGATCATGATATTTGATAAAGAGGATACCAGATGAATAGTATGATGAATGTGATATTGACCCGTACCCAGATTTGGGATGCCGTACGACGGATTTACGTATGAGCTATATATTGATGATTGATCCACACTCTTGCGTTAGTATGTCTGATTATAGATATGGTATCGGATATGATATTATTGAGGCGGGATCACCGACTAATATATATACAGGTATGTATATATATCGACTCAGATGTTAGGCGGTTTCCTTACCTGTAGTCCAGCTGGTTAGCTTAGCCCTTTAGTTTAGTTTAGTTGTTAGATTAGATTCGATTCTTACCTATTTCAAAAACTAACGAATCGTGGGTATTTTAAAAGACAGTCCAAGGGATCCTACGAAGATTTCAAAAGACGTATCTTTTCATAAAAACACCGTAGCCCCTATTTTCAAAACTCCATGATTCGGGTTATTTCAAAAAGCACCATTTGTAGGACTTATATTAGATTAATGCAGATTAGTTATAGTTGCGTCTAGTATTCAGCTTCCGCTCATTATTTTGGTTCTCTTCGCATCGCATGCTTATATTATGTTTCGTACTACATTATTGACATCATGCTGTTAGGACACCAGCACCATTACCGATGATGCGTATGTACCACGTACACTTACTTGCCGGCTCACACACATCTTCATCGGTAATTGCCATGCCACGTACACTTTAGAAATACTATTGCATTGACATAGGTTGTTAGCTAATAATTTAGACATGATATTAGTGTACTCTCCTTATATGCTAGATTAGACATTGTAGATATTACTTGTTACTTCATGCATGTTAATATTCATTGTTATGCCGCATTCATGGATTTTTATGCCGATATGCACTGTTTACATGCTATTGCGGATTGGATTCGGATTTCCATGAGATTTTCTGGATTTGGGGGAAAACCGCAAAACTTATATAAACTTCTTTCTCTCTTTAAAATAAAAAGTGCGGTTTTCCCATGATGTATGAGTCGTCCACCATGAGTTGCTGATGGATTTCGAGACCCGATTCGAGGAGGCGGATGAACTGTTTCGGGTACATGGTGGACCCGGTAAGGTACCCCGGGGCAAGAAGCGCGTGATGATGACGATGTGAGCCTGGCAGGGGAGCACTACCTACCGGTGATTTTACCCGACGCGTCGGATATCCGGAGGATACCGTCGTGGTCTTGAGATGGATGGTAGGGGCCGGTCTGAACTGACGGCGCCCTAGATATTATGATTTAGACATTGGGATTTCGAGATTTTGAGGTACAGAGACTGTGATACAGAGATATCGAGATATTGGGATTACGTTTTGTGCCAATGCTAGGCACTGTTTTATGCTGATTTCATTATGATACCTCATTTTAAAAATACAAAGGAAATCTCACTAAATTATGAAAACAGTTCTTCATTTAAATGTATTCTGTTTTTATGCATTCGTACCTCATTCATATGATATATTGCTACCCTTGGGCACTGACACGGGCATATGAGATTACACTCGGGTTAGATATTTACCCTAGCCTTATTATAGGCTGCTGGTTATTTATATTTAAGGATGTATATTGATCGTATGACCTAGGATTGCGTCATACATGCGATTTCTATTCGTAGATGTTTTTCTATTCACGAGTTGGCAACTCACCCCCGTTGTGCCCCAGTTTCTTGCAGATTTGCCGTACAGGTTTCATTACGGCATGCGGGCATAGTTTCCTTCGGGTGATTTTCTAGTAGGTGGGTTTACTTGTATCGTACCACCATTATATCTTGTATATTATTATTCTGTTGTATCTAGAAGTTCCATCAACCAAACATGTAATTATTTCAGAGATAGAGACCAGCGTTGTTTATTCTATCGACCTTAGAGTCGCGCGTTGTATTTATACGAATTTCATGCTGTTTTGAGTTTCCTTTTCTGTTGTGATCCTCGTCTTTCGGCGTTGTATATTATATTTCTTGTGTAGTTGTGGCCGTCGATTGACGAAGAGCTAGCTCCCGCTTGGGGATGCCATTTTATTGATTTTGTATACTATTCATGTTGTACCCCGTTTGGGGGCCAGTATTTACAAAGGAGACTCTGCCGAAATTTTCAGGAAATATTTGATGTTTTAAAAATGCATAATTCGGTTTATGCTATTAAAACTACTTGATTTAAATTGGTTTTCCTTCACTCTACTGTTTTTCTTGGTTTGGATTTCTGGGTTTTTGGCTTACTTAGAATACGTACGCCTTGAGACGTTCGTAGTTTAAGTGCCGGTCATATTCCGTACTTTCGGGACGTGACAACGGATATTGTCACTTACAGGCCCAGTAGGGTGTCAGGATAAGTTCTCTCATCGACCTCCCCTTTGGTCAATACCTGGTAGCCCGTTACGTACAGCTAGTACCACTGACGTGCTAGCGGTTAAATCCACAGCCAAAGTATTGACGAGTCTTTTGAGTCCCCACAGACAATTTCTCAAGTTTCGGGCAAAACGTTGTAGAGGCCGTATGGTATTATGGCAGGGTTCGATCATATACGTACAGTAGTACACGGATCATGATCGGACGGATCATACTAGTGGGCTTTGGTTTGAGCCGGATCCTAGTATTAGATTTGTTGGATTACATTAGTCTCATCGCATTTGCATTCAGTTGGAATGCGGATGCAGGTATGTATATACAGGTGAGGGTTATTCTTTTGATCCGTCACGAGCTTACTTTAGATGTTGTCATATCTTTGTATTGTTTTAAACATTTGGGTTAATGTTTACAAATGGTGCAAATTGTGAGTGGATTTCATCATGAGGTGCAATTAATGTGGCATGTTCATTTTGGTGACTCATGGTCTCTTTTCTTGTGAACATGGCATGTTAATTGAGTGATTAGAGTGTCGAAATGAGAGGTAGAGAGAGAGGGCAGCCATATGAGAGGGGTTAGCTCTTGTATTATTATGCTAGCTCTCATTTCTTCATCTCAACACAATAATAGAAAATGCCCCTTCTTCTTCTGCCTCTAGCTCACCATTTCCACCAATGGCATCATCTTCAACCTCCATCCATACACTCTCATGTGTAGAGAATCAATGGATGCTTGAGACAAAGTGATCACACGCATTCTCTACTTCACCTTGGACACGTCGGCTAGCAAATTTCGTGTTCGAGTTGCTTCGGATGAAGCGGGAGCCCATAAAAGGATTCGAATATGTGGTGCCCTTTCCGACGAGGAGACCGGAGATCGGAGATGCCGTAAGGAGCAAGAGATGGTGGCTAAAGACCGAAGGACACGGATCGATCAGTATAGCCTTTCTAACCCTTCTCTAGTTGCTAGTTATAGGTTAATGGTTCGATTCGGGATTAAAGTCTGCGTTAGCGCCAGTTTCAAGTTTAGAAAAAGTTTTTGTTTCCGCATTTTGGCCTCGGATTGACGGCCGGGGCGCTACCGTAGACTTATATGGTATCAGAGCCACGCCATTAACCTTTACTAGCTTGTTCTAACATGTTTAAAACATCGATCGATCAAAATTTCTGAAACCGCAATTTCAAAAGTAAAGTTTCTGTCGAATTTTTTGTGGTTTAAAAATTATTTTTGGTATGCCAGAAAATCAGGCAGGCTTTTCTAAGACTACTGCAGAAATTTTGTAGAATGATCTCACTGTAACGCCGCGGGACCGCGGCCATACCCACGTTTTGGCCGCGGTTCCGCCGCAGTTCTGGGGCTTCATTGCACAATTTTTCTTGTAGTGGTCTTCTGTGTGGAAATGTGGTTTCTGGAATTTTTGTTTTGGACCAGATTATTTTGAATACAGGGAATAGTACTTGGGGCCCACTTCGGGAAATTTTGTCGATCGAAAATTTTAAATATGTTAGTTCACAGTGCTTATTTTATATCTGTGACTGTGAATGTTATTTGATCGGTAAATCTTGTCTAATTGCTATAGCTCTTTTAGAAGGATTTGCGAACGTGACATTCACGTTGATGTTCTGCGTTGTGCTGCGATGTTGTGGATTTGTCGTGGTGGATAGCTTGGTGCAATGTTAGTACAGTTTGGTATTATTTGTACATTTGATATTGCGGGGCGAGCGTCCGACATGTGGACTTCCGTCACTGCCTGTTTGTATATTATTTTTTTGGGCACGACCGGGCTGAGGTCGGTGTACCCGTTGTATATATTTTTCTTTTCGGTACTAGGATTACCCCGCGGTGGGGTGCACGGATAGCCGGGTTCTAGAGGGCAACGGGCCCACATCTAATGACTTTGAGACGGAGGAGGCATCACTCTAGAATTGGCGGGCTATTCGCTGCACTCGTAGGGGGTATAGTTTGACCCAAGG
Source organism: Agapanthus africanus (assembly GCA_030015575.1). NCBI lineage: Eukaryota > Viridiplantae > Streptophyta > Magnoliopsida > Asparagales > Amaryllidaceae > Agapanthus > Agapanthus africanus. The sequence continues at coordinate 290,348,514 of CM057349.1, forward strand.
AGGGGTGCTCAAGTTACCGGATTCCGTGAAGTGCTGGGTGGTCCATTCATTTTGTTGAAGGGGGCTGCCTCGCTTCAGGTTTTGGCGGGAAACTTGCCGCACCCGTACGGGTCTAAGATTTCATTGCACAGGCTATCCACACGACCAAGGGAACGTCGGGTTTCACTTGGGGCTCAAAGGAACCCCAGGGATCCCAGATTATCTGTATTGTTCTGTGATACTTATTACATTTATGTGATGTTGCATTTATCATGCTATGAGCGATTATTATATATTGATAAATATACTAGTAGATGCTGTATATGTTTTACATCCGAGCTAGTCCAGTCCCCGCTTTGTCGTTAGTTAAGTAACCTAACGGGTGATGACGGGACCCGGTGGCGAATGCGGATGGCATATACGTACATCATATTTTCGTTCTTTTGTGGTGTGATTAATTGATGGGACTGCATTGATTCGGATCAATGCAAGCTAAACAAACCTATTCTGATGTTGTTGGAACATTTTTCAAAAAGCTGTTATTGCAAGGACGTTCTCTTTTGCTTTGCACAGTGGTATTCGATTATGAATATCCATCACCTCAGTCGACGAGGCAATGGCCGAGATCCCTTCACCGGGAGTGACCCCTTAGGCATAAGTTTGCGTCAGGGTAATAACTTCACTATAGTCGATTGCTTTTTGCTTTGCATCATGGTATTCAGTTGGAATATCCTGCACCTCATTCTACGGGGAAAGAGCCGAGATTCCTTCACCGTGGGTGACCTTTTTAGCAAATGTTTTCGCCACTATATTTTTATAAAAAGCTATCCGGTTCCTTCAACGATATCAAGTTCATTGCGTTAAAGGTTTTTCGCCAAAAACCATTCGTAGCCCTCCGTCATTTCAGACGGGTAGCACTTAGTATTCATGCTATGTTTGGTTGCCAAAGTCAAGGCATAGTGTATGGTAGCTATTTGTTACCTTTGTGTTGAATAGATAGATGCGTTGGTTTGGGACAGTCGTACTGCTTTGTTGGCCAAAGTCAAGGGTAGGTACGGGTGGATTCAAATTATCCTGGATAATGACGGGTAGAACTTGACATGTGACTTATGATTTGTTGGCCAAAGTCAAGGTCATAAGAGCATGGGGTAAAAATCACATCGGGAGTTTCTAAAGAAACTGAAACTTGATAGGCATACGCATACCTTCTGGAGTGTGATAACGTGAGTGGATTCCATCACATTATCATGTGATGATAGTTGGATCCCGATTCCCACTGATGAGTTGGTTTCTTCTCTGGAGATCCCGACTAAATCATCTTTCAGATTTGGAGGAGAATTTGAGGTTACAGTGGGAGGTTTCCTGATTAGATAAATTGGTAACCATTCTTATCTAGGTTAGAGTGCACGCTGAGTGTTTCTTTTCTCTCTCTCTTTAGCAGCGACCATGGCGTGACCCTGCACTATAACTCAGTGACCAAGTTGACCGAACCTTGTTAAAAACACTGGCTTTTGGATTGTCTGAGTTGCATACATCATTGCCACTCCTTCTTTTACCCTTTGCATTTCTCCAGAACACACCGTATTATTACGAACGTCTACTTCCGTTGGATAAATCCATCGTATGGTTATATACGAACTCGAAGGAACTTGTTCTAGATTCGAGGATGGATTATGATTCTGGAGAGATTGAATAGGACTATTCAGTTATCTTTTCCTTTTACCTTCTCTCAGGTTGCAAGTGCTCCTTGGATTAGAACGGTACACCTATTATGCTAATTGGATAGTCTTCTTCCAAACCATAAGCAGGTGCCGAACGGTGGGGAATGAAGAAAACCAATTAGCCTAACATTGGTGTACAGAAGGTAATAAGTTAAGACAAATAAAGGGATTAGAAAGAGGGCAAAGTAAATTGCGACTGCTATCATTCACGACCAAACCAAGTATTTCATCGCCATTCCTACTTCACCTTTGTATTTCTTCGGAACACCCCGTATCACTACGAAGGTCCACAGTTTATTGGATACTCCATCGTATGGTTATATACGAACTCGAAGGGACTTGTTCTAGTTCGGGGATGGATTCTGGTTCAGGAGAAAAAGGAATGAGGTTTATTCAGTTGTCTTTTATCTTTACCTTCTCTCGGGTTGCGAGTGCTCCTAGGATTAGAACAGTACACCTATTACGCTTATTGGATAGTCTTCTTCCAAACCATAGGCTGATGCCGAACGGTAGGGAAGAAAGAAAACCATTTAGCCTAAGAAGGTGTACAGAAGGTATTGAGTAAAGAAAAATAAAGGGATTTGGAGAGATGGCAAAGAAATGTACGGTTACAGTCATGAATCTGGATAATGGAAGAGGCATTACTAGGAATACCCGGATACCCTTTCGAAACATTTACATGTTTCAGTTTCACTGTGCATTGTTAGTAGAAAACTGATTTCCCAATTAGGTACTTACTCCAGGGTATGTATTTATCAGGTATTATTCTCACATCTGTATGGTTTTACAGATGATGAATGGGTGTAAGTTATTGGGAATTGGGTGATCATCCTCATTATATCGGGATTCGTTGTAATTTATGATATTTGAGGAAATCGCCTGGGTTGTTTGCCGGATGGCAAATATTTGGTTTTGAATATCCGTTGTTATGCACCAATTTCAAATTGATATATCTGTACGTTTATTTTTATAAAGTGAGATATAACTTTTTGAAATTATGTCCATCACATTTACCAATATCAATGGATGGTTAGGTAAGGAGCATTCAACAGCGGTGTAATTCTTCATAACCATAATATAGTTTTCAACCTACGACGCACAGGGTCTGAGTTATTAGACTCAGGGGACTTATACAGAGTATTGTATGTTGTCCAGTATCGATTAGGACAGAGGGGTTGGTATTCGTACTATATTCTGTTTACTTATGACTTCTCTAATTCTTAGACATGTGTTTCATAGAAATACAAGATCCAAGTTTTGAGAAGTTATAGGTATATGAATAAAGTATAGAACCAGGTATTGCAAGTATCAGGATTCTTCAAGTTATCGAAGATGTAGATACTTGTGTATGGTATTCAGTTGATAGTAATGATTATGAGAACTTGCTTCTCTTTCAGGTTACTCATATCTGGATGTATTCCTAAGTTGAGTAAAGCCGATCGGCCTCACTCCATTTAGTTGACATGCACTGGAGACAGCTGCATGATTTGAATCTGGTTCCAATTAAATCAGTGTCTCTGTTTCTATATTGGATATAGAATAGTTCATATCTTAACAATGTTAAGGTACGAGGAGTTGTCCGGCTTATGCTTAAAAATAGACTCTGGATAACTCAAGGCACATTTCTGTAATGGCTGTTTGTGGGTTGACCCGGGCTATAACGATGGTTGACTTTCTACCATCTGGAAGATCAATAGTGATATTGTTCTTGACTCACCACGGTTTTGATAAAAATGGATTTTTTTCAGAAAACAGTAGTGGGAGTATGGTAGAACTGGAAGTGATTCCAGAACCACAGACGATTACTGAAAATTTAATAGGGGCCTAAGGATTCAATCAGGACAGACATTTCATTGGCCACTACACAGATATGGTGGGTAACCTCAGGCACCCGAGAGGTACTCTGATGGCCTCAAAGACGGTGACAGGGAGGTTCTTGTTTACCCAGACTTGCCATTGCTGTTGTTCCAGACTGTGAGACCCGGCAGGAGGATGAGTATAGCATCGTTCTAAACTAGCTTTAGAAGTGTATGTGTATATGACTCTGCCAGAGGGTTGTCGTAGTCAGTGGGAGCAGCGGAAGTATAGTGGACAAGTAGCTTATGTCTATTTATAGACTAAAACAGATATAGCGGAGATAGATCATCTATTTCTGATGTGATAATCATAGGTTTGATTTCATCAGAATAGGAGATGGATCTGTTAAGAAAGTAGTAAGGTGTGATGTCCTGGTATTTGGATGACATACACAGAGTAGGAAGTGATATTCCTATAGTACGACCGGTTATACTTTGGTTGTCACACAGTGGTTTCTCCACATAGAACATGAATATTATATCAGACATTCTAGTTACTAGATTTATGGTTTTAGATCTAGATTTAGGTAGTTTCCCAATCTGGGTACTTAGACAGCATTCTAAAGGTGTTTTAGAATGGACGACTCCTGCAACGGTAGTGTACCTGCATGTGATGGAGTCACCCTCTCTAAAGGTGTCTTACAGACTAAAGGGGAGAGGGATGCGCATGATTGGCACATCACTTGCTTAGGAAATTGAGTCAATCATGAGATTTCAAGTACCACACCAGATGTTGTTTTTGCACTAGATGCAATAAGTTGTGATATTAATCCTATCCTGGAGAAACGTTCGGAAGCAGTTTTAGAACATAAGTGGATGTTCTAGGGATATGATAACAACAGCCTCTTTTAGGAGACGGTTATCATTCCAGGCTTCCAAGGTGACCTGGATGACAGAGTGACTGTCAGAGTTATAGTTTTCCCTCTGACGAGGGGCAGTAGTTTGAATAGGTGATCCAAGCGGACACTAAGGGAGGCATGACGCAGGATACTGATTAAATTCAGTTGACGATACAGTCTAAGAAGTTTGGATTTGGAGTTCATTTATGAACTAGGTCCATCAGATATCCAAACATATTCTAAGACAGGTATTGCTCATTTCGGGAGATGGCTTTCTCCACGAACTAGAGATTAAGAGAGACATAGAAAGAAACATCAGAGCGGATCCACTCACTGAGACTATTCCTCGAACGCAGTAGTTTCACAACCGGGCTTTGTGAGACTGATTAGTAGAGGAGTTGGGTGTTCGGTATCATACGGGCTGTGAGTATGCGACATCGCAATAATTAGCCTTGAGTGCAAGTGGGAGATTGTTGGATATAGTGCCCTCAAAGTCAATTATTGGAGCACAAGCACGTGATTGCAATGATTGAGGGAGGACCTATGCCGGTAGGAAAGTCTTACTCAAGATGATAGTATGCTATCTGGTTTATCCTTATCATCGTATACAGTTTTAGGTGACCTTACAGATCACTATTACATATTGATAGAGCCCTTAGGATTTTTTCTTGACGGCCAGCAGTATGATGGCAATCATATACGTGGGAGATGGGGTCTATAAGCACATCCTTAAAAGGCCCCTTGTCGAGGGAGTTTCGAGACAGGGCATCGATACTCCAGAGTAGACTAGTGTATACGGATCGAGACCCCGACGATGAGCGGTGGCTGGTCTCACAAGCCATTGGTGTCAGTTAGTTCACCTAAGACGTATACATGTGCTCATTGGGTTATGAGTACACCGGACAGGACTCGCCGGGAACATGCTAGTTGGTTTTATACCTAGCATCAGATAGCAGTTCCCTGGTGACATGTGTACAGGTTAGTTCATCGACCTGAGATCGTCATTTGCCTCGTGTGAGTTCCCACTGTGCTTTGATTACTACCCTACGACGGCTCAAAGGAGTCTTGCAAACAGGTTTTAGTTGGGTACAGTCCCGAGCCACATGGAGGCAGTGAGCGGATAGGCAGGGGTTTCGTCTCTCCCGGTATTGGGGGTGAGATCGCGTTGTGTCTAGGAGAGCCATTACACGAAGTCCTTGGCCAAGGCAGAAGATTTACTGGTAGATATTCCAGTAGTATCTCAGGGTGTTCTGGGGTACACTCCGACATGACTTGTACCGCTTTTGGGAGTCTGACTTTTACCAACCCTCTAGGCCTGACATGCGATGCTCATAAACGAATGGACCGGACTATACGAATATTGTCACTGACAGGCTCAGTAGGGTGTCAGGATGAGTTCGCTCATCGACCTCCCTTTTGGTCAATACCTGGTAGCCCGTTACGTACAGCTAGTACCACTGACGTGCTAGTGGTTAAATCTATAACCAAAGTATTGACGAGTCTTTAGAGTCCCCCACAGACAATTTCTCAAGTTTCGGGCGAAACGTTGTAGAAGCCGTATGGTATTATGGCAGGGTTCAATCATATACGTGCAGTAGTGCACGGATCATGATCGGACGGATCATACTAGTGGGCTTTAGTTGAAGCCGGATCCTAGTATTAGATTTGTTGGATTACATTAGTCTCATCGCATTTGCATTCAGTTGGAATGCGGATGCATGTATGTATATACAGGTGAGCGGTATTCTTGTGATCCGTCACGATTTTAATTTAGATGTTGCCATATCTTTCTATTATTGTAAACATTTGGGTTAATGTTTACAAATGGTGGAAATTGTGAGTGGATTTCATCATGAGGTGCAATTAATATGGCATGTTCATTTTGGTGACTCATAGTCCCTTTTCTTGTGAACATATCATGTTAATTGAGTGATTAGAGTGTTGAAACGAGAGGTAGAGAGAGAGTGGGCAGCCAAATGAGAGGGGTTAGCTCTTGTATTATTATGCTAGCTCTCATTTCTTCATCTCAACACAATAATAGAAAATCCCTCTTCTTCTTCTTCTTCCTCTAGCTCACCATTTCCACCAATGGCATCATCTTCAACCTCCATCCATACACTCTCATGTGTTGAGAATCAATGGATGCTTGAGACAAAGTGATCACCCGCATTCTCTACTTCACCTTGGACACGTCGGCTTGCAAACTTCGTGTCCGAGTTGCTTCGGATGAAGCGGGAGCCCGTAATAGGATTCGAAGATATGGTGGCCTTTCCGACGAGGAGACCGAAGATCGGAGATGCCGCGAGGAGTAAGAGATGGTGGCTAAAGACCGAAGGACACGGATCGATCGGTATAGCCTTTCTAACCCTTCTCTAGTTACTAGTTATAGGTTAATGGTTCGATCCGGGATTAAAGTCTGCGTTAGCGCCAGTTTCAAGTTTAGAAAAAGTTTTTGTTTCCGCATTTTGGCCTTAGATTTACAGCCGGGGCACTACCGTAGAATTACAACTTGCCAGTCATGTCTCAAAGGCAAAATGACCAAGACTCGGATTAGTGGACACGGAGAAAGAGTTACTGAACTCTTGGGACTGATACATAGTGATGTATTTGGTCTCATGTCTGCACATGCCAGGAATGGTTCCTCGTACTTCATTACATTCACTGACGATCTCTCAAAATTCAGACATGTGTTCTTGATGAAATACAAGTCTGAAGCTTTTGAGAAATTTAGAGAATATAAGCATGAAGTTGAGAACCAGACGGGTAAAAGTATTAAAATCCTTCAATCTAATTAGGGAGGAGAATACATGAGCAATGAGTTCCGTGACTATCTAAAAGAGAATGGGATTCTCTCTCTGCTTACTCCTCTGTATACACCACAGCACAACAGTGTGTCAGAACGGAGGAATCGCACCCTATTAGATATGGTGCGCTCTATGATGAGCACCGCTGAGTGTTAGTTATATGTATGCCCTAGAGGCCATTACTGTACATAAATGTATATTGTAGTGGATGCTTGGACATATATAGGGAGGACTTTCTTGCTCGACATGATAGTATGCTATCTGGTTGCTCTTTATCTTAACATGTTAACGAATACTGTTTTGTGATCACATGTTGATAAAGCCCTTAGGATGATTACTTGAATATTAGGATTATGATGCAGATCATACTAGTGGGGATAGCGTAGTCGATAAGTACATCCTTCAAATGTTCCTAGTCGTGGGACTATCGAGATAGGGCATCGGTACTCCAAAGTAAACTAGCGTATGCGCTTCTTGACCCATATGATGGGCGATGGATGATCCCATATCCATTGGTGTTTGACATCAGAGAAGGCATACGGGTGCTCAGTGGAGACTGGGTACACTGAACAAACTTGCCGAGAACTCCTAGATGGTATTATACCCATCATCGGATAACAGTTATCTGGTGACACTGATACAGGTTAGTCTATAGACCCGAGATCGTCATAGAGTCTTGTGTGATTCCTACTGTGCTTTAATTTCCACCATACCACGGTCAAGAGATCATGCCAAAAGGTGTTTTTTGGGTACAGTCCCGAGTCACATGGAGTCCATGAGCGATAGGAGGGGTTTCGTCTCTCCCGGTATTGGGAGTTGATGTTGCGCTATGCTCGATTGGCCATAACAGGAGATCCTTGGCCAGGGTTGCTGAGATTTACTGGTAAATGTTATCAGTAGTTTCTCAAACCGTTATGGACCTTACATCGGCATGACTTATCTGGCTATTGGGGTCTGACGTTATACCACCCCCAGGCTGTGATATGCGGCATATCAGACAAAGGAACCGGACTGTACGGTAGTGTTACTGATTGGATTCACAGTAGTTGTAGTAGGCTTTCTTGTTGATCTTCTGATCGCTCAATACCCGGGTGACCGTTACGTTTAGCAGACTGCTTGCGGCTTGTGGGTGTTTGATATGATCATCACTTACTGCCGGCGTATTGACGAGTCTTTAGAGTACTACACAGAGGTTTCCTGGTTCATGCGAAACGGAGTAGGAGCACATATGAGATATGTGCGGGATCGAGTTTACTGCGCGCATGTGATACCGCATTCTATTCTCACAGTATGTAACATTTGTAGGTTATATGAGATATAACCGGGTTATCGGATCAACTGTTGATTCGATAAGTTGTTACATTTGATATTAGTCGGTTATATGTTATATAGCCGGATTATTAAATCAAATATTGATTTAATAATTTAATGTAGAATTATATATTTGATATATTAAATTACATTAACTAATATTAGCTCACTTAAGTATTCATTTTTCTCATTTCGATACATTGATATATATGTGATATATATTAATTGTATTCTTTTTGCACACATAAATATATGTGATATATTTTAGTGTTGTTAGTTATATGTATGCCCTAGAGGCCATTACTGTACATAGGATGTATATTGTAGTGGATGCTGGGACATATATATTGAGGACTTTCTTGCTCGACATGATAGTATGCTATCTGGTTGCTCTTTACCTTAACGTGTATACTGATTGTCTCTCTGTTACATGTTGGTAAAGCCCTTAGGATGTGTACTTGACTACCTGGACTATGATGCGGGTCATACAAGTGGGGACATGATAGTCCATAAGTACATCTTTCAAAGTCCCTAGTCGTGGGTGTATCGAGATGGGGTATCGATATACCAGAGTAGACTAGCGTATACCTTCTCGACCCATACAGATGGGCGATGGATGATCCCATATCCATTGGTGTTTGACATCGGAGATGATATACGGGTGCTCAGTGGAGACTGGGTATACTGGACGGACTCGCCGAGAACTCCCAGATGGTATTATACCTCACGTCAGATGGCAGTTCTCTGGTGACACTGGTACAGAGTAGTTTGTTGACCCGAGATCGTCATAGAGTCTTGTGTGGTTCCCACTGTGCTTTGATTTCCATCTTACCACGTCCAAGAGGGCATGCAAAACGGTGGTTTTTGGGTACAGTCCCGAGTCACATGGAGGAAATGAGCGATAGGAGGGGATTCGTCTCTCCCGGTATAGGGGGTTGATGTTGCGCTGTGTTCGATTGGCTATAACAGGAAATCCCTGGCCAGGGTTGCTGAGATTTACTGGTAAGTGTTACCAGTAGTTTCTCGAATTGTTATAGACCTCATATCGACACGACTTATTGAGCTATTGGGGTCTGACGTTTACCACCCCTAGGCGAGATATGCGACATATCAGACGATCAGACCGGACTGTACGGTAGTGTTACTGGTTGGATTCACTGGAGTGTGAGCGGGCTTGCTCGTCGATCTTCAGATCGCTCAATACCCGGGTGGCCGTTACGTTTAGCAGACCGCTTGCGGCTTGTGGGTGTTTGATATGATCATCACCTGCTGCCGGCGTATTGACGAGTCTTTAGAGTCCTACACAGAGGTTTCCTGGCTCAAGCGAAACGAAATTGGAGCGCATATGAGATATGTGCGGGACCGAGAATAATACGTGTATGTGATACCGTATTACATTCTCGCGATGAATGTATCGGAAAGGTTGTATGCGATATAACCTAGTTATCGATTCAAGCGTTGATTCGATAAGCCGATACATTGAATACTAGTCGGTTGTGTGCGACATGACCGGATCATTGAATCAAGTGTTGATTTAATGATTTAATGCATAATTATATATTTGATATGTTACTTTGCACTAACTAGTATTGGTTCACTTTAAACGGATTTTCTCACTTGGATTGTGCACATTGTATATGTGATATATTTTTGTGCACTTGTATGTATCATGTTTGATGATGCATGCTAACTTGTGTTTTGTGTGAAGATTAAACCATGGTTGTGAGAGTGGTTATGGTTTTATTTTCCATTACTTATTTATTCATTTATTTATTTGTTTATACATTTTGGAAAATAAATGGAAAAGAGAAAAGAATGGTGGCTTTATTTGTTCTTTAGTTGAAGTTTCATGAAGCTTTGATAAAGTCAACCATTCTTATCTCATCCTTAACCCTAACCATTCCCACTAACCCTAGTTTAGTCTCTACACTTGACCATTGTTAATTTTATGATAAGAATTCATTTTCTTTTCTTTTTCAATTAACTTATCATAACTATTTCCTTCTTCTTCTTCATCTTCTTCACATGAAGAAACTTCACTTCATCAATGGTGATTGATGAAAAAAAGTGAGAAATCCAATTCTAAAGTCTACCCACTTCCTATTTCTTCATCCTCTACCTTTTGCCAAGTAGTAGAGTGTGTTTCCTTCACAAGTTTCATGACTTGGTGAAGGTGGAGCTTGATTCATCGATGCCTCGACGTAGATCATCTTCGGCTTGGACATCGACGACCTAGCCCGCCCATTCTCCGACGAAGACGACGCTAGAGCCCGGATTCCTTTTGGACAGCGGAGACGACTTCGTTGCTGAGCTATGGAGGTGGAGCACCGGATCTACAAAGGTTGTATTTCCGTATTCTCCTTAGTTAAGTTGTTAACTAGCTTACTTTTCGCCTAGACATCTAGCAAATGATCCGTAGTCGGGTTTCTCGGCACCGTTAAAATTTTAATATGGCATGTTCGATGCCTAGTGAGACCTCCTTGGGGTGCCTAGGAACCCTACAGTGGTATCAGAGCCTAGCTAGAGCCTTAGGCGAAGTCTAGACGGAATTTGAAACCCGATCGAACCCGAAACACCAAATCAATCTTGCTCTCTGTACTTTTTTGAAAACAGTGAGTTTTTCCAAATTAAAAATTGCTAAAAAATTCAGCAGGGAAAAATAAGAATTACGGTGCAAAATGTTTCTGGTGAACAGTAAATGTCGCGGCGGATCCGCGGCAGAAGCATGGCTTCTGCGGCGGATCAGCGGCCCCTTGATGACGTCAGCCCTGTTCCTTTGCACAGTAATTCCTAGTTCAAAGAGCTGAGTTTTCTGGGAATTTTTAATATTTATTCAAGAGTTGAATTTTTCTGCTGTGTTTTTGGGGATTCGGTGTTTCGATCGGAGTATCAAATTTTGTCTATTTGGCTTTCCGGATAAATTTTAGAATATGTTAAAAAGTTCGACCGGATATAAATACCCAATTTTTTCCCTGTCGGGAAATTTCCAAGTGTTGGATTTTTCCGTAGTTTAACGACGTTCTAAGTAGTGCAAGTAACGCGATGGACCCTCTAGAAGACAACAAACCTTAACTCGATTATGTGACCGTCTTGAACTGCCCTTTGAACCTTCGGGTTTGGGGCAGTACGGCGTGCCACATGTGAGGCGTTGGCTTGACCCTTCTACGGCTGGACCGTTGGTACTGAGGCACGAACTGAATGTTATTAGACTTATTTTATGTGTTGATCTGTATCGGGAAAACTTGGGTGTTCGATTGTTCGATCGGAAAGTTTAACATTTTCTATTTATCTGGAATGGGATACAATAATTGGAATTCACAAAAAGTTATGAGATAACTGAATGAATATTATAAACATAGCAGTTTAGTCTCACTTGATCGGTTGCCACGGAATTTTGATGTGATCAAAAGTCCGTCGCAATCACGTAGCGTACGCGGATACTCGCCGGGTAAACTTAATAGACAGCCTCACGCCATTGCCCCGACCAAGTGACTGTAGGAGAACCCCGTCGCCGAAAGCATCCGTCCGGGTGCTCGCGGTAGCGGTGTTCCGCCTTGGTGCACTTCGTCGACGGTATCGGGGGTGCAGCCGCCTACTGAAGTTTGCGACGAGTATTCGATCAGGATGTCGGGAATCTTGTTGAATTGCCCGACTTGATATTGAAAAGTGTTTTCGATTTTGAGACTAAAATGCGGGGTTTATAATTGTTAGGCATGCGATGTCTAAGTAATTCATTTGGTCAGGCATGCGATGTCTGAGGTGGTTGCGGATTCCAACTGTTGTAGTTTTACACTTTCTTTTCTGTGACCGTAAGTGTAATATGTGATATCGCCGGTTTCGTTGCTATATGCCAACGACAATTGGGATGCGCGTATTTACTTACGTTGATGACATGTGATGTTATGTGTTGCTGGATATGTTATATTAGATCGTCGTGTTTGAATAGCCGGGGGTTTTTATGTGAGATGAGTGTTTTTCGTTTTCATTCATGTAAAAACTTGTATGTAATATTCTTTTATTGGGGCGCTTCCAGGTTGCGGAAGTTGTCACCGTTTGTATATTATTTACTTTTCCGCACTAGGATAGACCCAAGGAGGAGGGCACAAGTAACCGGGTTCTGGAGTCCAGTGGGAGACCAACTCGAGGAGTCGAGTCCGGATCTCCTAACTCTAGAATTGGTAGGGTTGCTTGCCGCTCTCGTAGGGGTCTAGGGGTGTGGGTTTGGCTATTCATCACGACCGTGGAATCCGTGTTTTATACTGGCTCGTATTGAAAACACGGACGTCCTAGTATATCCAATATTTCATATGATTCTTCTGCTGCGATATCTGTGATGTGATCATGAGATGTTCTGTGATAGATACAGTATATAGTATATATGATATATTATATAGACGTTACTTATGTTTTACACCCGCGCTAGCCCTGCCCCGCTCTACCGTTAGTTACCTAACCTAACGGTGCACGAGGGGACATCGAGGCGAATGCGGATGGCATAAGTGTACGTCGTATTTATCTGTGATGTTTAGGTACTTAAATGATGGGACTTCATTAATGTGATTAATGAAATAAAAGAAACCTAAGATGTTGTAGAATCGAATTTCAAAATAAAACAGGTAGCTACAGTTATTGCTTTACACAGCGGTATATGTGATATATCCTGCACCTTATTCGATAAGGAAAGGACCGAGATCCCTTCACCGGGAGTGACTCCTTTAGCAATAACTGGCAGATGCTACACACTCGGTTTGTCTTTTGATTGATTTTAAGTGTTTTTGCTTTGCACAGTGATATATATGATATATCCCGCACCTCATTCGACGAGGAAAGGACCGACGATCCCTTCACCGGGAGTGACTCCTTTAGCAAAACTAGAAAAGCCTCAAAAGCACTCCATTTTAAAATCATTCGATCCTATAACGATATCAAGTTCATTACGCAATAGGTTTTCAGAAAAACCTGTCGTAGCCCTCCGTCATTTCAGATACGTACTAGTTAGTATTCGTGCTGCGGTTGTTTGGCCTCCGTCAAGGCGTAGTGTACGGTAGCTAACTAGTGCTTATCTGCTAGCATATGATGCGATTGGATTAAGGTATTCGTACGGCGTTGTTTGGCCTCCGTCAAGGGTCTAGCGGGTGGGTTTAATTCAATCAGGAAATGACGGGTTGAACTTGACGAGCGGACTATGGGTTGTTTGGCCTCCGTCAAGGTCATAGCGAGCTAGGGGCAAAATATTATCGGGAATTTCAAGTGTTGAAATTTACAATGAGATTGCATACCTTCTATGAGATAGTTGGATCCGGATACCCGCTGCGAGTAAGTGTTACTCCTGGGAGAGTTTTATACATTACAATTAGCCGATCAAGTAGGTGTCTAGAAAGGTGTTAACGAGGTTATGCCTCTGGGAAAACGAGGTTTACATTAATTAGGTTCGTGCGAAAGCACGGGGGACCTCCCTCAAAGTACCGACACTGGCCTGGCTGAAAGATTGGCGAACTTGTAGTGTGTAATTAATCCCGGCTAGTCTTTCCTTTTAGGGTTTGAAGGAAGATTTGATAAAAAGCAGTGGGAGCCATCCTGATTAGATAAAATAATAACCAATCTATTCTTGCAAGAGCGCACGCTGAGTGTTTTCTTCTCTCTCTCTCCAGGTAGCGACCATATCACGCCTTAATCAAGATAATAATACGGATTATTGACCGAACCCGCTTGTTATACTGAGCTGGGGAACGTTGGTCCCGCTCCAACTTATAATTGTTATAAGACCGAGCAGGAAATTGGGGAATACCAGATTTCCCGTGCCACCCATACGAAGAGAGTGCATGCTGATGCATCATCTTCGGGTGTGTTCGTTACAAAGAACTGTTTCTCAGTATCCTCTGCGTCCTGGGTATTTGATACCAGATCAGGATCCCAGATATGTAATCAGTTACATAGGGCTACGAATAGGTAGAGAACTGAGAACGGGTGATAAGTTTCATGAGGCAGAAAACGGGGCAAGAGTTGCAGCCAAGTCTGTTGGTCACTGTCACCCTGTATTACAACACATTGATTCTGAACGAATGTTATTAGATACCGAACCTGATATACAAAATCATATCAGTCTCTTTATTAGTAAAGAAATGATAAAATTTTGTATTGTTGGATAATGTTTTGAACATTTCCTATATCAAAGGTTGATCGGTTCAGGCACGTTATCTAAAAGCATTAATGTTCTAAATCAAACTACAGTTCTTAGTATACGGAACACACACAAGAGGAAGAGTTCAGAAATGAACGAATTCTTCTTGAGGTATTGTAGACTAGGTCATATCAATGCGACCCGACAAGCTAAGTTCCATATAGATGCATATTTAAATCTGTTTGAATTTACATCTTATGAAACTTGCCAGTCATGTCACAGAGATAAGATGACCACAGCTCTGTTTATTGGAAACAGAGAAAGAGTTAGTGAACTCTTGGGATGATACATGTTGATGTATGTAAGGTCCCCTGTCTACACATGCCAGGACCGGTTCGTTGTACTTCATTACATTCTCTGATAATCTCTCAAGATTCAGACATATGTTCCTGTTGAAACACAAGTCCGAACCTTTTGAGATATTCATAGAATATAAGTTAGAAGTAGAGAACCAATAAGGGTATAAGTATTATGTCCTTTGATGTGATCGAGGAGGAGAATACTTGAGCACGGAAATCCTGGACTTTTCTAAAGGAGAATGAGATTCTCTCTCAACATTACTCCTCCGCATACACCATAGCACGATGGTATATCGGGGTGGAGCTATTACACCCTATGTGATAAGGTGTGCTCTATGATGAGTAATACTGAGCTACCTATTTCCTTTTGGGTGTTATGCACTTGAGAAGCTGCATACCTATTGAATAGGGTTCCAATCAAATCAGTTGCCTACCATTCCATATGAGATATGGAAAGGGAAGAGCCCATGTCTTAAGCTAGTTAAGATTTGGGGTTGTCCGGCCTATGTCTAAAAGCAAAATCCGGACAAGCTCGAGGCAAGGTTAGTTATGTAGAACTGGAAGTGTTCCAGCTATACAAACTACAGTATGATTTGGTACAACCAGAGGATTCAGTGGAAACCAACGAAGCTCAGCCTCTCCGCCGATCTAGTAGGGTTCCTCACCCACCTGAGAGATACTTCGGTTCCTCTATGACAGTGGGAGCGAGGATTGCATCATGAGATGATGACCCAACTAGCTTCGAGCAGGCCATCGAGAGTAAGACTCTGTAAGAATGGCTGGATGTTTATCGATCTGAGATGGAATCCTTATACACCAACAAAGTATGGACTTTGGTTGCTATATCTGAAGGGTTAAATCCCCATCAGGAGCAAGTATATCTTGAGAAGATTACTTGGTGTACATGGAAGAGTTGAGACTTTCAAAGCTAGACTTGTTAAAGTTTGCATCATTGACCAGGTGTGGATAATGATGAAACCTTTTCAAGTAGCTATGCTTAAGTCCATCCAGATCCTACTTGTCACGGCTACATACCATGACTGCGATATCTGGTGGTTGGGTGTCTTGACTGCTTTTCTAAATGATGATTTAGAAGAGAGCGTCTATAAGTACACAGCCAGAGGGCTTCGTAGACAGTGGGAGCAGCGGAAACGTGTGCAAGATGCTTTATATAGGATAAAGCAGGCATCGCGGAGTTGGAACATCTGTTTTGATGAATTAGTCAAAGAAGTTGACATCATCAAAATGGTAGATGAACCTTGTATAAACAAAAAGGTAGTAGGGAGTATGGTGGCGATCCTCGTAGAGTACGTGGATGACATACTCTTGATAGGGAAGAAGTTTCCGATGCTACGCTCGATCAATCTCCGTTTATCACAATGATTCTCCAAATAGGATCATAAAGATACCTACTAACTCCTGGATTTTGGATCTATGAGATAGATCTAAATGTATGTTAGAATTCTCACTAGATGTAGTGAGATGGTATCAATAGATCCTGGAGAGAATCACTGAAAGGGTTCCAGGGTGATAAAGACGACTGAATGTCAGTCGCAGGCATTGTCTTTACCCTCAGTAAAGGGACGGTATGTTGGAAGAGTTCCAAGCTAGATACCGTGACATACTAGGCGATAAAGGCAGGATACATCGCTACTTAAGATGCTACCAAAGAGGCAGTCTGGGTGTATATTGGTTCATGAGATGAACTTAGTTCCTCCCATTGTGTGACAATGGAGTTGTGGCTTATGCCAAGGAACGCCCGTCCCATCAGTGATCCAGACATATTCTAAGGAAGTATCACTTGATCATGGAGATGGTTGATCTCCAGGGTGATCGAGGTTTGGAGAGTAGACTCAGAGGACAACACAGCGGATCCACTCATAAAGGCCTGTTCCCAGAGAGAGACTTTTATGGGATGGTTGAGTATGAGATACTGCAACCACTGCTATCAGATGGCCCTAGTGCAAGTGGGAGATTGTTAGTTATATGTATGCCCTAGAGGCCATTACTGTACATAGGATGTATATTGTAGTGGATGCTGGGACATATATAGGGAGGACTTTCTTGCTCGACATGATAGTATGCTATCTGGTTGCTCTTTACCTTAACGTGTATACTGATTGTCTCTCTGTTACATGTTGGTAAAGCCCCTAGGATGTGTACTTGACAACCTGGACTATGATGCGGATCATACAAGTGGGGACATGGTAGTCCATAAGTACATCCTTCAAAGTCCCTAGTCGTGGGTGTATCGAGATGGGGCATCGATATAGCAGAGTAGACTAGTGTATACCTTCTCGACCCATACAGATGGGCGATGGATGATCCCATATCCATTGGTGTTTGACATCGGAGATGATATACGGGTGCTCAGTGGAGACTGGGTACACTGGACGGACTCGCCGAGAACTCCCAGATGGTATTATACCTCACGTCAGATGGCAGTTCTCTGGTGATACTGGTACAGAGTAGTCTGTTGACCCGAGATCGTCATAGAGTCTCGTGTGGTTCCCACTGTTCTTTGATTTCCATCTTACCACGTCCAAAAGGGCGTGCAAAACGGTGGTTTTTGGGTACAGTCCCGAGTCACATGGAGGCAATGAGCGATAGGAGGGGATTCGTCTCTCCCGGTATAGGGGGTTGATGTTGCGTTGTGTTTGATTGGCTATAACAGGAAATCCCTGGCCAGGGTTGCTGAGATTTACTGGTAAGTGTTACCATTAGTTTCTCAAATTGTTATAGATCTCATATCGACACGACTTATTGAGCTATTGGGGTCTGACGTTTACCACCCCTAGTCGAGATATGCGACATATCAGACGATCAGACCGGACTGTACGGTAGTGTTACTGGTTGGATTCACTGGAGTGTGAGCGGGCTTGCTCGTCGATCTTCAGATCGCTCAATACCCGGGTGGCCGTTACGTTTAGCAGACCGCTTGCGGCTTGTGGGTGTTTGATATGATCATCACCTGCTGCCGGCGTATTGACGAGTCTTTAGAGTCCTACACAGAGGTTTCCTGGCTCAAGCGAAACGAAATAGGAGCGCATATGAGATATGTGCGGGACCGAGAATAATACGTGTATGTGATACCGTATTACATTCTCACGATGAATGTATCAGAAAGGTTGTATGCGATATAACCTAGTTATCGATTCAAGCGTTGATTCGATAAGCCGATACATTGAATACTAGTCGGTTGTGTGCGACATGACCGGATCATTGAATCAAGTGTTGATTTAATGATTTAATGCATAATTATATATTTGATATGTTACTTTGCACTAACTAGTATTGGTTCACTTTAAACGGATTTTCTCACTTGGATTGTGCACATTGTATATGTGATATATTTTTGTGCACTTGTATGTATCATGTTTGATGATGCATGCTAACTTGTGTTTTGTGTGAAGATTAAACCATGGTTGTGAGAGTGGTTAGGGTTTTATTTTCCATTACTTATTTATTCATTTATTTATTTGTTTATACATTTTGGAAAATAAATGGAAAAGAGAAAAGAATGATGGCTTTATTTGTTCTTTAGTTGAAGCTTCATGAAGCTTTGATAAAGTCAACCATTCTTATCTCATCCTTAACCCTAACCATTCCCACTAACCCTAGTTTAGTCTCTACACTTGACCATGGTTAATTTTATGATAAGAATTCATTTTCTTTTCTTTTTCAATTAACTTATCATAACTATTTCCTTCTTCTTCTTCATCTTCTTCACATGAAGAAAGTTCACTTCATCAATGGTGATTGATGAAAACAAGTGAGAAATCCAATTCTAAAGTCTACCCACTTCCTATTTCTTCATCCTCTACCTCTTGCCAAGTAGTAGAGTGTGTTTCCTTCACAAGTTTCATGACTTGGTGAAGGTGGAGCTTGATTCATCGATGCCTCGACGTAGATCATCTTCGGCTTGGACATCGACGACCTAGCCCGCCCATTCTCCGACGAAGACGACGCTAAAGCCCGGATTCCTTTTGGACAGCGGAGACGACTTTGTTGCGGAGCTATAGAGGTGGAGCACCGGATCTACAAAGGTTGTATTTCCGTATTCTCCTTAGTTAAGTTGTTAACTAGCTTACTTTTCGCCTAGACATCTAGCAAACGATCCGTAGTCGGGTTTCTCGGCACCGTTAAAATTTTAATATGGCATGTTCGATGCCTAGTGAGACCTCCTTGGGGTGCCTAGGAACCCTACAAGTGTGTCATGTTAGATTACACATGCAACATGTATGTATGAGACTCATACCATGCTAGGGTTTATGTTAGGGTTTCATTTATCATTAAGTAATTACAAATTAGTGGATTTAATCTTAGCTAGAAGCTTGTTGATAAGCATTGACTAAGTCCACTCCTTTATTTTTACTTAAGATATTTTGTAACCTAACCATTAACCCCTTACCATGGTTAACTCTCTACATGAGTTAGTATATGGATGATATACTCACCTATGGTTGCATTTGAACAAAGTGAGATACATTTCATCACTTCATCACTTCATCTTCTTCTTCCTCTTGAAGATTTCTAGATTTTGACAAAGTGATGAAATAAAATGAGAAAACCAAATCTAAAGTGAGCAATATTCCTACTACATCA
This sequence comes from Agapanthus africanus, assembly GCA_030015575.1. NCBI lineage: Eukaryota > Viridiplantae > Streptophyta > Magnoliopsida > Asparagales > Amaryllidaceae > Agapanthus > Agapanthus africanus. The sequence goes on from CM057349.1 coordinate 290,368,109, forward strand.
TCCTTTACTATTAGCCATTTAGTTTAGGATGTTTTCTTCACTAATCTCACCATTAGTGAAGAGGTAGCATGAGCTTGAGTCTCCTCGACGCAGATCATCTTCGGCTTCAAAGATATCGAGCAAGCTTGTTCATTTCTTCATGTGATCCTTACTAGAGTTCGGATGTTCACTACTAGGTGTGAAGGGACTACTACACGGAGCTTTAGAAGTGAAGGACTGGTCTACAAAGGTTGTATTCCGCATTCACTTAGATGTAAAGTTGTTTACATATTATGTTTAACCCTAAGTCTCTAGTTAAGATCTTGGTTAGGGTTTGTTTAGCACCCTAAAATTTTAATCTAGCATGTTTGATGCTTTCCAAAACCTTGCTAAGGTGCTAAGAAAACCCTACAGTGATATCAGAGCCAAGCTAGAACATTAGAGGTTGTCTAGATGAAGTTAGAATTCAGATCGAACCCCGAAAACCCATTTTAGACCCCCTGTCTGGAAATCTTTTCAAAAGTTGGATTTTTCCATGTTAAAAATATATAGAAAATCATGTAGAGAATTCTATGAACACACCTGAAGAACGAAACCCTAACTCGTCTAAGTGACCGCGGATCCGTGGCCAAAACATGGTTTTGGCGGTGGATCCGCGGCGCCACTTGAGAAGCTTAGGCCGGGCCCTTCAGCTGTAGGTTTGTTGGTACTGTGGTATGTCTCTGGTTAATTTTAACAGTGCTCAAGTGTTGAGCTCTCTGGGAAATTTTGGGAATTTGTTGAATCGATCGAATTGTCTAACTTCGCCTAGCTTTCTGTGATTGTGATACAATATTTGGAATTCATATTGTCAGGCATGAAATCCGAAGTATGTGATATTTCGGGTTATGATGCCTAAGGTGATTATGGATTCCAAATATTTTAGTTTGACATTTTCTTTTCTGCGACCGTAAGTGTAATATGTGGTATATCGCCGGTTTCGGTGCTATATGTCAACGACAATTGGGATACGCATATTTACTTACGTTGATGATATGTGATGTTATGTGTTGCTGTGATATATTATATTGGATCGTCGTGTTTTGAATAGCCAGCGGTTTTCACGTGAGATGAGAGTTTTTTCATTTTCATTCATGTAAAATTCATTGTATGTAATATTCTTTTATTGGAGCACTTCCGGGTTGAGAATGATGTCACTATTGATGTATATTATTTACTTTTCCGCAATAGGATAGACCCAAGGTGGGGAGAACTAGTAACCGGGTTCGATGGTCCAGTGGAAGACTATCTCGAGGAGTCGAGACCGGGTCTCCTAACTCTAGAATCGGTAGGGTTGATTGCCGCTCTCGTAGGGGTCTAGGGATGTGGGTTTGGTTATTCATCGCGACCGTAGAATCCGTGTTTTATACTGGCTTAAATAAAACACGGAATTCCAAGTATATTCAATATTTCATATATGTTCTTCTGCTGCTGATATTCAGTGATGTGATCATTTGATATGTTCTGAGACGAATGCCTATATTATATATATGAGATATAAATAATATTATTGCTTTCGTTTCTTCTGTGATGCTTGTGAAGCATAAATAATAGAACTTCATTAATGAGATTAATGAAATAAAAAGAAACCTAAAGATGTTGTAGAAACTTGTTTAAAAAATGGTAGCTCGAGTTTTTTTGCTTTGCATAGCGGTATTCCTTATAAAATATCCAGCACCTTTTTCAATAAGGAAAGAGCCGAGATCCCTTCACCGGGAGTGACCTCTTTAGTGAAACTAGCAGATGCTACAACCCACTCGGTTTGTCTTTTGATTGCTTCTATAGTTTTTTTCTTTGCATAGCGGTATTCCTTGTAGAATATCCAGCACCTTATTCGATAAGGAAAGAGCCGAGATCTCTTCACCAGGAGTGACCTTTTTAGCAAAACTAGTAAAAGCCTCAAAAACACTCTTCAAAATCACTCGATTCTACGACGATATCAAGTTCATTACGCAAAAGGTTTTCTTAAAAACCTGTCGCAACCCTCCGTCATTTTATGAAGCAGAGTACTTAGTATTCGTACTGCGTATGTCGACCATAGCTGAAGCATAGTGTACGGTAGCCAAGTGATGTCTTCCTATACAGAATATGATGCGATTAGTTAGGACACTCACATGATTATATCGACCATAGCCAAGGGTCATGTAGGTGGGTCTAATTAATCACGAAATGACGGGTAGAACTTGTCTATGACTTATGATATGTTGACTATAGCCAAGGTCATAAGTACTAGGGGTAAAAACCATTATCGGGAATTTCAAGTGTTGAAATTTGCAATGAGATTGCATACCTTCTATAAAATAGTTAGATCCCGATATCCACTACGAGTAAGAGTTACTCCTGGGAGAGTTTTACACATGACAATTAGCCAATCAAGTAGGTGTCTAGAAATGTGTCAAGGGGGTTAAGCCCCTGGGAAAACGAGGTTTATTTTAATTAGGTCTGTGCGAAAGCACAGGGAACCTCCCTCAAAGTACCGACACTGGCCTGGCCGAAAGATTAGTAAACTCGTAGGGTGTAATTAATCCCATCTAGTCTTACCTTTTAGGGTTTGAAGGAAGATTTGACTAAAACAGTCGGAGACATCCTGATTAGATAAACTAATAACCAATCTAATTTTACAAGAGCACATGCAGGCTGTTTTCTTCTCTCTCTCTCTCTCTCCTGGTAGCAACAATGCCATGCCTTAATTAAGATAATAATATGGATGCATTGACCGAACCTGCTCATTATACTGTGCAGGGGAACGTTGGTTCCGTTCTTTCTTATAATTATTATAAGACTCAATAAGAAATAGGGGAATATCCGGATTCCCATGCCACCCAATCGAAGAAAGTACATGTTGATGCATCTTCTTCGGGTGTGTTCATTACCGAGAGTTGTTTCTCAGTATCCTCTACGTCCTGGGTATGTGATACCGGATCAGGATCCCGCATATGTAATATGTTACATGGGCCACAGTAAGGTACAGAACTGAGATTGGATGATATGTCTCTAAGTGTTAGAGAATGGTGCAATTGTTGCAGCCAAGTAAATTGGCAGATATCACCGTGTATTAATACATTGATTCTGAACAAATGTTATTACATACTGAACCTGATATACAACATTACATCAGATTCTTTATTAAGCTAAAGAAGGATATAATTCTGTATTAGAGGATAATCTTGAGAACATTTTCCTGAATCAAGAGTTGATTCGATCAGGCACGATATATAATAGCATAAAAACATTCTAAATCAAACCACAGTTCAAAGTATAGAACACACACAAGTGGAATGGTTCAGAAATGAACGAATCTTTCTTGTGGCATTGTATACTAGGTCATATCAATGCGACACGACCAGCTAAGTTACATAAGGATGAATATGAGAATCTATTCGAATTTTCATCTTATGATACTTGCTAGTCTTGCCTCAAAGGTAAAATGACCAATACTCCGTTTACTAGAAACAGAGAAAAAGTTACAGAACTCTTGGGACAGATACATGGTGATGTATACGGTCCTATGTCTACAAATGCCAAGGTTGGTTATTAGTACTTCATTATATTCACTGATCATCTCTCAGGATTTAGACGTATGTTCCTGTTGAAACACAAGTCCGAAACTTTTGAGAAATTCAAGGAATATAAGCTTGAAGTTGAAAACCAGACGGATAAAAGTATTAAGTCCTACGATATGATCGAGGAGGAGAATACTTGAGCATGGAGTTCCTAGACTTTCTAAAAGGAGAATGAGATTCTCTTTCAGCTTACTCCTTCGTATACACCACAGCACAACGGTGTAGAGGGGCGGAGGTATCGCACCCTATAAGATATAGCGTGCTCTATGATGAGTACTGCTGAGTTAGCTATTTTCTTTTGGGTGTTATGCACTTGAGAAGCTGCATACCTATTGAATGAGGTTCCATCCAAATCAGGGCCTACCACTACATAGGAGATATGGAATGGGAAGAGACCATGTCTTAAACGAGTTTAGATATGGGTTGTCCGGCCTATGTTGAAAAACAAAATCCGTATAAGCTCAAGGCAAGGTCAGTTCTGTATAAATTTGTTAGGATATCCCAAACATTTGTGAGGGGATATCTTCTACCAATATGAGGAGCAAAAGGTATTTTGTTTCTCAGCATGCCACTTTTTGAGAAAAAGGTATTTCTTGTGAAGAAATTTGTGGTCATGAGGTAGAACTGGAAGGTGTTCTAGCTAGGCAAACTAACAGCTGATGATTTGGTGATGTTAGTTATATGTATGCCCTAAAGGCCATTACTATACATAGGATGTATATTGTAGTGGATGCTTGGACATATATAAGGAGGACTTTCTTGCTCGACATGATAGTATGCTATCTAGTTGCTCTTTACCTTAACGTGTACACTGATTGTCTCTCTGTTACATGTTGGTAAAGCCCTTAGGATGTGTACTTGACTACCTGGACTATGATGCGGATCATACTAGTGGGGACATGGTAGTCCATAAGTACATCCTTCAAGGTCTCTAGTCGTGGGTGTATCGAGATGGGGCATCGATATACCAGAGTAGACTAGCGTATACCTTCTCGACCCATACAGATGGGTGATGGATGATCCCATGTCCATTGGTGTTTGACATCAGAGATGATATACGGGTGCTCAGTGGAGACTGGGTACACTGGACGGACTCCCCGAGAACTCCCAGATGGTATTATAACTTACATCAGATGGCAGTTCTCTGGTGACACTGGTACAGAGTAGTCTGTTGACCCGAGATCGTCATAGAGTCTTGTGTGATTCCCACTGTGCTTTGATTTCCACCTTATCACGTCCAAGAGGGCGTGCAAAACGGTGGTTTTTGGGTACAGTCCCGAATTACATAGAGGAAATGAGCGATAGGAGGGGATTCATCTCTCCCGGTATTAGGAGTTGATATTGCGCTGTGTTCAATTGGCTATAACCGGAAATCCCTGGCCAGGGTTGCTGAGATTTACTGGTAAGTGTTACCAGTAGTTTCTCGAACTATTATAGACCTCATATCGACACGACTTATCGAGCTATTAGGGTCTGACGTTTACCACCCCTAGGCAAGATATGCGACATATCAGACGAACAGACCGGACTGTACGGTAAGTGTTACTGGTTGGATTCACAGGAGTGTGAGCGGGCTTGCTCGTTGATCTTCTGATCGCTCAATACCCGGGTGGCCGTTACGTTTAGCAGACCGCTTGCGGCTTGTGGGTGTTTGATATGATCATCACCTGCTGCCGGCGTATTGACGAGTCTTTAGAGTCCTACACAGAGGTTTCCTGGCTCAAGCGAAACGAAATAGGAGCGCATATGAGATATGTGCGGGACCGAGAATAATACCAGTATGTGATACTGTATTCTATTCTCGCAATTTGTATCATTGGACGGTTATATATGATATAGCCGGGTTACCGGATCAAGTGTTGATTCGATACATTGATACACTTGATATTAGTCGGTTATATGCGATATGACCGGATCATTAAATCATGTGTTGATTGAATGATTTGATGTATAATTATATATTTGATATATTACTTTACATTAACTAGTATTTGTTCACTTAAGATTGATTTTCTCACTTGATGTGCACAAGTAGTATATGTGATATATTTTTGTGCACTTGATTGTAACATGTTTGATGATACATGCAAACTTGGGTGTATGTTTGATTTAATCCATGTTTAGGTTAATGGTTAGGGTCATGTTATCTTTATTTATTTTCTTTATTCATTTTGGCAAAAACAAATATGGTGGCTTTCTTTGTTTTTCTCTTGAAGCTTCATGAAGATTTCATAAGTCTAGCTATTTTGTCTTTTGCCTTAACCTAACCATTAAACTTAAACCCTAGTTTATTCTCTACATGTGTTAGCCTCACCCATGGTTGCATTATGATAAGGCATCACTTGATTTTCTATTTTATTAATTCATTTATTTTCATTTCTTTCTTCTTCTTCTTCTTCTTGATGAAGAAAGAAAACTTTTGCTAGAAATTTTCAAGTGATGAATCCAAGTGAGAAATCCAAATCAAAAGTGAACCCACTTCCTATTTCTTCATCCTCTACCACTTGCCATGTAGTATAGGGTGTTTTCTTCACAAGTTTCATGACTTAGTGAAGGTGGAGCTTGAGTTTGAGTTGCCTCGACGTAGATCATCTTCGGCATCGAAGTTAACGACCTAGCCCGCCCATTTCTCCGATGAAACCAACGCTAGAGTCCGGGATTTTGATGATCGCGGCGGAGGGACGTCAACACGGAGCTAGAGAAGTGGTGGACCGGATTTACAAAGGTTGTATTTCCATTCACTTAGTAGTTAAGTTGTTAACTTGCTTGCTTTTCGCGTATCTCCTAGTTAACGATCGCATTAGGGTTTCTAGGCACATAGAAAAATTTGATTTTGGCATGGTTGATGCCTTGTGGAACTTCTTGAGTGTGCCTAGGAACCCTACAGTAGTATCAGAGACTAGCTAGAGCATTAGGCGATGCGTTAATGAAGTTAAAACCCCGATCGAACCCAAATACGACAAAATACACCCCTCTCTGGTCCTTTTTTAAAATCTGTGATTTTTCAGAATTAAAAATAGCAAAAATATGAATTATGGTGAAAAACGAGCCCCCAATTCCTTAACATGGCCGTGGAACCGCGGCAATAAGCCATCTTTGGCGGCGGTTCCGCGGCAAGTTAAGCTTATTAGGGACGGTTTTTTGCACAGTAATTCTTGTCTCTGTGGTTACTATTTTATGGGTATTTTTAATCTGACTCAAGTGTTGAGTATTCTGGTGTTTATTTTGTAATCCTCGATTCGATCGGGAATTTTAACTTCGTTATTGTTTTTCCGGGTAAATTTAGAACATGTTAAAAAGGTTCGACCGGATATAAATACCCACTTTTTCCCCGGTCGGGAAATTTCCAAGTGTTGGATCTTTCTGTAGTTTAAGAACGTTCGAAGTAGTGCAAGTAACGCGATGGACGCTCTAGAAGACAACAAACCTTAACTCGATTATATGACCGTCTTTAACTGCCCTTTGAACCTTAGGGTTTGGGGCAGTACGACGTGCCACATGTGAGGCGTTGGCTTGACCCTTCTACGGCTGGACCGTTGGTACTGTGGCATGAAGTGAATGTTTTTAAACTTATTTCAAGTGTTGAGCTGTTTCGGGAAAACTTGGGTGTTTGATTGTTCGATCGAAAAGTTTAACATTTTTCTATTTATCTGGAATTTGATACAATATTTGGAATTCACAAATAGTTATGAGATAACTAATATGAATTTATAAACATAGCACTTTAGTCTCACTTGATCAGTTGCCACGGAATTTTGATGCGATCAAAAGTCCGTCGCAATCACGTAGCATACGCGGATACTCGCCGGGAAAACTTAATAGACAGCCACACCCCATAGCCCTGACCAAGTGACTGTAGGAGAACCCCGTCGCCGAAAGCATCCGTTCGGGTGCTCGTGGCAGCGGTGTTCCGCTTTGGTGCACTTCGTCGACAGCATCGGGGGTGCGGACACCTAGTAAAGTTTGCGACGAGCATTCGATCGCATATCGGGAATCTTGTTGAATTGCCCGACTTGGTATTGAAAAGTGTTTTCGATTTTGAGACTGAAATGCGGGGTTTATAATTGTTAGGCATGCGATGTCTAAGGAATTCATTTGATTTGGCATGCGATGTCTAAGGAGGTTGCGGATTCCAACTGTTATAGTTTTACACTTTCTTTTCTGCGACCGTAAGTGTAATATGTGATATCGCCGGTTTCGTTGCTATATGTCAACGACAATTGGGATGGGCATATTTACTTACGTTGATGACATGTGATGTTATGTGTTGCTGGATATGTTATATTGGATCGTCGTATTTGAATAGCCGGGGTTTTTTTTATGTGAGATGAGTGTTTTTCATTTTCATTCATGTAAAAACTTATATGTAATATTCTTTTATTGGGGCACTTCCAGGTTGCGGAAGTTGTCACCATTTGTATATTATTTACTTTTCCGCACTAGGATAGACCCAAGGAGGAGAGCACAAGTAACCGGGTTCTGGAGTCCAGTAGGAGACCAACTCGAGGAGTCGAGTCCGAGTCACCTAACTCTAGAATTGGTAGGGTTGCTTGCCGCTCTCGTAGGGGTCTAGGGATGTGGGTTTGGATATTCATCGCGACCGTGGAATCCGTGTTTTATACTGGCTCGTATTGAAAACACAGACGTCCTAGTATATCCAATGTTTCATATGATTCTTCTGCTGCGATATCTGTGATGTGATCATTTGATATGTTGTGATAGATACTGTATATAGTATATATGATATATTATATAGACGTTACTTATGTTTTACACCCGCGCTAGCCCTGCCCCGCTCTGCCGTTAGTCACCTAACCTAACGGTGCAGACGGGACATCGAGGCGAATGCGGATGGCATAAGCGTACGTTATATTTATCTGTGATGTTTAGGTGGACTTTAATGGTGGGACTTCATTAATATGATTAATGAAAGTAAAAGAAACCTAAAGATGTTGTGGAATCGAATTTCAAAAATAAAACAAGTAGCTACAGTTCTTGCTTTGCACAGCGGTATATGTAATATATCCCGCCCCTTATTCGATGAGGAAAGGGCCGACGATCCCTTCACCGGGAGTGACCCCTTTAGCAATAACTGGCAGATGCTACACACTCGGTTTGTATTTTGATAGCTTCTATAGTTTCTGTTTTGCACAGTGATATATATGATATATCCCGCACCTTATTCGACGAGGAAAGGGCCGACGATCCCTTCACCGGGAGTGACCCCTTTAGCAAAACTAGAAAAGCCTTAAAAACACTCCATTTTAAAATCATTTGATTCTACAACGATATCAAGTTCATTACGCAATAAGTTTTCAGAAAAACCTGTCGTAGCCCTCCGTCATATCAGATAAGTCCTACTTAGTATTCGTGCTACGTTTGTTGACCTCCGTCAAGGCGTAATGTGCGGTAGCTAACTAGTATTTATCTGCTTATGCATATGATGCAGATTGGATTAGGGTAGTCGTGCGACCTTGTTGACCTCCGTCAAGGGTCGTGTGGGTGGTTTTGATTCAATCAAGAAATGATGGGTTGAACTTGACTAGTAGCCTATGGTTTGTTGACCTCCGTCAAGGTCATAGGATGCTAGGGGCAAAATTATCGGGAATTTCAAGTGTTGAAATTTGCAATAAGATTTCATACCTTCTATGAGATAGTTGGATCCCGATACCCACTGCGAGTAAGAGTTACTCCTGGGAGAGTTTTACACATTACAATTAGCCGATGAAGTAGGTGTCTAGAAAAGTGTTAACGAGGTTACGCCTCTGGGAAAACGAGGTTTACATTAATTAGGCTCGTGCGAAAGCACGGGGACCTCCCTCAAAGTACTGACACTGGCCTGGCTGAAAGATTGGCGAACTTATAGTGTGTAATTAATCCCGGCTAGTCTTTCCTTTTAGGGTTTGAAGGAAGATTTGATTAAAACAGTGGGAGCCATCCTGATTAGATAAAATAATAACCAATCTGATCTTGCAAGAGCATACGCTGAGTGTTTTCTTCTCTCTCTCTCCAGGTAGCGACCATATCATACCTTAATCAAGATAATAATACGGATGTATTGACCGAACCCGCTTGTTATACTGAGCTGGGGAACGTTGGTCCCGGTCCAACTTATAATTGTTATAAGACAGAGCAGGAAATAGGGGAATACCAGAATTCCTATGCCGCCCAAACGAAGAGAGTGCATACTGATGCATCATCATCGGGTGTGTTCATTACAGAGAACTGTTTCTCAGTATCCTTTACGTCCTAGGTATGTGATACTAGATCAGGATCCCGCATATGTAATTTGTTACATGGGCTACAGATAGGTAGAGAACTGAGAACGGGTAATAAGTTTCATGAGACAGAAAACGGTGCAAGTGTTGCAGCCAAGTCTGTTGGTCACTGTCACCCTGTATTTCCAAATACATTAATTCTGAACAAATGCTATTAGATACCGAACCTGATATACAAAATCATATCAATCTCTTTGTTTAATAAAGAAAGGATATAATTTTGTATTGTTGGATTATGTTTTGAACATTTCTTATATCAAAAGTTGATCGGTTCAGGCACGTTATCTAAAAGCATTGATGTTCTAAATCAAACCACAGTTCTTAATATACAGAACACACACAAGAGGAAGAGTTCAGAAATGAACGGATCTTTCTTGAGGTATTGTAGACTAGGTCATATCAATGCGACCCGACTAGCTGAAGTTACATATAGATGCATATTAAAATCAGTTTGAATTTACATCTTGTGAAACTTGTCAGTCATGTCACAAAGATTAAATGACCACAGCTCTGTTTATTGGAAACAGAGAAAGAGTTGGTAAACTCTTGGGATTGATACATGTTGATGTATGTAAGGTCCACCGTCTACACATACCAGAACCGGTTCTTTGTACTTTATTACATTCCCTGATGATCTCTCAAGATTCAGTCATATGTTCCTATTGAAACACAAGTCCGAACCTTTTGAGATATTCACAGAATATAAGTTAGAAATAGAGAACCAATATGGGTATAAGTATTATGTCCTTTGATGAGATCAAGGAGGAGAATACTTGTGCATAGAATTCCTGGACTATTCTAAAGGAGAATGAGATTCTTTGCATTACTCCTCCGTATACACCATAGCACGATGGTATATCGGGATGGAGCAATTGTACCCTTTTCGATATGGTGCGCTCTATGATGATTACTACTGAGTTACATGTTTCCTTTTGGGGGTTATGCACTTGAGAAGCTGCATACCTATTGAAATTAGGTTCGAATCAGATCACAGCCTACCACTCCATATGAGATATGGTATGGGAAGAGCCCATGTCTTAAGTTAGTTAAGATTTAGGGTTGACCGGCCTATGTCTAAAAGAAAAATCCGGACAAGCTCGAGGCAAGGTCTGTAATGTAGAACTGGAAAGGTTCCAGCTATACAAACTACAGCAGATGATTTGATAAAACCAAAGGATTCAATAGTTACCAACGAACCTCAGCCTCTCCGCCGATCTAGTAGGGTTCCTCACCCACCTGAGAGATACTTCGGTTTCTCTATGAAAGTGGGAGCGAGGATTGCATCATGAGATGATGACCCAACTAGTTTCGAACTGGCCATCAGGAGTAAGACTCTATAAGAATGGCTGGATGCTTAGTGATCTGAGATGGAATCCTTATATACCAACAAAGTATGGACTTTGGTTGCTTTATCTGAAGGGTTAAATCCCCATCAGGAGCAAGTATATCTTGAGAAGATTACTTGGTGTACATAGAAAGGTTGAGACTTTCAAAGCTAGACTTGTTAAAGGTTTGCATCGTAGACCAGTTGTGGCTAATAATGAAACCTTTTCTGGGCCTATGCTTAATTCCATCCAGATCCTACTTGCCACGGCTATATACCATGACTACGATATCTGGTGGTTGGGTGTCATGACAGCTTTTCTAAATAATGTTTTAGAAGAGGGCGTCTATAAGTACACAGCCAGAGGGCTTCGTAGACAGTGGGAGCAGCGGAAACGTGCACAAGTTGCTTTATTGGATAAAGCAGGCATCGCGGAGTTGGAACGTCTGTTTTGATGTGGTAGTCAAAGAGTTTGACTTCATCAAAATTGTAGATGAACCTTGTATATACAAAAAGGTAGTAGGGAGTATGGTGGTGATCCTCATAGAGTACGTGGATGACATACTCTTGATAGGGAAGGAGTTTCCTATGCTACGCTCAGTCAATCTCCGCTTATCACAAGGATTATCCATATAGGATCAATGTGATACCAACTAAATCCTATATTTTGGATCTATGAGACAGATCTAATTGGATGTTAGGATACTCACTAGATGTAGTGAAATGGTATCAATTGATCCTGAGGAGAATCACAGGAAGGGTTCCAGGGTGATAAGGACGACTGAATGTCAGTCACAGGCATTGTCTTTACCCTTAGCAAAAGGACAGTATGTTGGAAGAGTTCCAAGCTAGATACCGTGGCTAACTAGACGATAAAGGCTGGATACATCGCTACTTAAGATGCTACACAAGAGGCTGTCTGGGTGTATATTAGTTCATGAGATGAACTTAGTTCTTCCCATTGTGTGACAATGGAGTAGTAGCTTATGCCAAGGAACGTCTGTCCCATCAGTGATCCAGACATATTCTAAGGCAGTGTCACCTGATCATGGAGATGGTTGATCTCCAGGGTGATCGAGGTAAGGAGAGTAGACTCAGAGGACAACACGGCGGATCCACTCACAAAGGCCTTTTCCCAGAGAGAGACTTTTATGGGATAGTTGAGTATGAGATACTACAACCACAGCTATCAGATGGCCCTAGTGCAAGTGGGAGATTGTTAGTTATATGTATGCCCTAGAGGCCATTACTATACATAGGATGTATATTGTAGTGGATGCTTGGACATATATAGGGAGGACTTTCTTGCTCGACATGATAGTATGCTATCTTGTTGCTCTTTACCTTAACGTGTACACTGATTGTCTCTCTGTTACATGTTGGTAAGGTCCTTAGGATGTGTACTTGACTACCTGGACTATGATGCGGATCATACTAGTGGGGACATGGTAGTCCATAAGTACATCCTTCAAGGTCCCTAGTTGTGGGTGTATCGAGACGGGGCATCGATATACCAGAATAGACTAGCGTATACCTTCTCGACCCATACAGATGGACGATGGATGATCCCATATCCTTTGGTGTTTGACATCAGAGATGATATACGGGTGCTCAGTGGAGACTGGGTACACTGGACGGACTCGCCGAGAACTCCCAGATGGTATTATACCTTACGTCAGATGGCAGTTCTCTCGTGACACTGGTACAGAGTAGTTTGTTGACCCGAGATCGTCATAGAGTCTTGTGTGATTCCCACTGAGCTTTGATTTCCACCTTACCATGTCCAAGAGGGCGTGCAAAACGGTGGTTTTTGGGTACAGTCCCGAATCACATGGAGGCAATGAGCGATAGGAGGGGATTCGTCTCTCCCGGTATTGGGAGTTGATGTTGCGCTGTGTTAGATTGGCTAAATCCCTGGCCAGGGTTGCTGAGATTTACTGGTAAGTGTTACCAGTAGTTTCTCGAACTGTTATAGACCTCATATCGATACGACTTATCGATCTATTGGGGTCCGACGTTTACCACCCCTAGGCAAGATATGTGACATATCAGACGTATAAGGTTCCTAGGCATCCTAATGAGGTCTCACAAAGCATCAACCATGCCAATTTCAAAAAATCTAGGTGCCGAGAAACCCGACTACGGATCGTTTGCTAGAAAACTAGGCGAAAAAGCTAACTAGTTAACAATTAACTAAGAGATACGGAAATACAACCTTTGTAGATCCGGTCCTCCACCTCCACGGCTCCGAGATGAGGTCCTCTCCGCTGTCCAAATCAAATCCGGGCTCTAGCGTCGGCTTCGTCGGAGAATGGGCAAGCTAGGTCGTCGATGTCCATGCCGAAGATGATCTACGTCGAAGCATCGCTAGATCAAGCTCCGCCTTCACCAAGCCCTAAAAACTTATGAAGGAAACACACTCTACTACTTAGCAAGAGGTAGAGGATGAAGAAATAGGAAGTGGGTAGACTTTAGAATTGGATTTCTCACTTGTTTTCATCAATCACCATTGATGAAGTGAACTTTCTTCATGTGAAGAAGATGAAGAAGAAGAAGGAAATAGTTATGATAAGTTAATTGAAAAAGAAAAGAAAATGAATTCTTATCATAAAATTAACCATGGTCAAGTGTAGAGACTAAACTAGGGTTAGTGGGAATGGTTAGGGTTAAGGATGAGATAAGAATGGTTGACTTTATCAAAGCTTCATGAAGCTTCAACTAAAGAACAAATAAAGCCACCATTCTTTTCTCTTTTCCATTTATTTTCCAAAATGTATAAAAAAATAAATAAATGAATAAATAAGTAATGGAAAATAAAACCCTAACCACTCTCACAACCATGGTTTAATCTTCACACAAAACACAAGTTAGCATGCATCATCAAACATGATACATACAAGTGCACAAAAATATATCACATATACAATGTGCACAATCCAAGTGAGAAAATCCGTTTAAAGTGAACCAATACTAGTTAGTGCAAAGTAACATATCAAATATATAATTATGCATTAAATCATTAAATCAACACTTGATTCAATGATCCGGTCATGTCGCACACAACCGACTAGTATTCAATGTATCGGCTTATCGAATCAACGCTTGAATCGATAACTAGGTTATATCGCATACAACCTTTCCGATACATTCATCGCGAGAATGTAATACGGTATCACATACACGTATTATTCTCGGTCCCGCACATATCTCATATGCGCTCCTATTTCGTTTCGCTTGAGCCAGGAAACCTCTGTGTAGGACTCTAAAGACTCGTCAATACGCCGGCAGCAGGTGATGATCATATCAAACACCCACAAGCCGCAAGCGGTCTGCTAAACGTAACGGCCACCCGGGTATTGAGCGATCTGAAGATCGACGAGCAAGCCCGCTCACACTCCACTGAATCCAACCAGTAACACTACCGTACAGTCCGGTCTGATCGTCTGATATGTCGCATATCTCGCCTAGGGGTGGTAAAAGTCAGACCCCAATAGCTCAATAAGTCGTGTCGATATGAGGTCTATAACAATTCGAGAAACTACTGGTAACACTTACCAGTAAATCTCAGCAACCCTGGCCAGGGATTTCCTGTTATAGCCAATCGAACACAGCGCAACATCAACCTCCTATACCGGGAGAGACGAATCCCCTCCTATCGCTCATTGCCTCCATGTGACTCGGGACTGTACCCAAAAACCACCGTTTTGCACGCCCTCTTGGACGTGGTAAGATGGAAATCAAAGCACAGTGGGAGCCACACGAGACTCTATGACGATCTCGGGTCAACAGACTACTCTGTACCAGTGTCACCAGAGAACTGCCATCTGACGTGAGGTATAATACCATCTGGGAGTTCTCGGCGAGTCCGTCCAGTGTACCCAGTCTCCACTGAGCACCCGTATATCATCTCCGATGTCAAACACCAATGGATATGGGATCATCCATCGCCCATCTGTATGGGTCGAGAAGGTATACGCTAGTCTACTCTGCTATATCGATGCCCCATCTCGATACACCCACGACTAGGGACTTTGAAGGATGTACTTATGGACTACCATGTCCCCACTTGTATGATCCGCATCATAGTCCAGGTAGTCAAGTACACATCCTAGGGGCTTTACCAACATGTAACAGAGAGACAATCAGTATACACGTTAAGGTAAAGAGCAACCAGATAGCATACTATCATGTCGAGCAAGAAAGTCCTCCCTGTATATGTCCCAGCATCCACTACAATATACATCCTATGTACAGTAATGGCCTCTAGGGCATACATATAACTAACAATCTCCCACTTGCACTAGGGCCATCTGATAGCAGTGGTTGCAGTATCTCATACTCAACCATCCCATAAAAGTCTCTCTCTGGGAACAGGCCTTTATGAGTGGATCCGCTGTGTTGTCCTCTGAGTCTACTCTCCAAACCTCGATCACCCTGGAGATCAACCATCTCCATGATCAAGTGATACTTCCTTAGAATATGTCTGGATCACTTATGGGACGGGCGTTCCTTGGCATAAGCCACAACTCCATTGTCACACAATGGGAGGAACTAAGTTCATCTCATGAACCAATATACACCCAGACTGCCTCTTTGGTAGCATCTTAAGTAGCGATGTATCCTGCCTTTATCGCCTAGTATGTCACGGTATCTAGCTTGGAACTCTTCCAACATACCGTCCCTTTACTGAGGGTAAAGACAATGCCTGCGACTGACATTCAGTCGTCTTTATCACCCTGGAACCCTTTCAGTGATTCTCTCCAGGATCTATTGATACCATCTCACTACATCTAGTGAGAATTCTAACATACATTTAGATCTATCTCATAGATCCAAAATCCAGGAGTTAGTAGGTATCTTTATGATCCTATTTGGAGAATCATTGTGATAAACGGAGATTGATCGAGCGTAGCATCGGAAACTTCTTCCCTATCAAGAGTATGTCATCCACGTACTCTACGAGGATCGCCACCATACTCCCTACTACCTTTTTGTTTATACAAGGTTCATCTACCATTTTGATGATGTCAACTTCTTTGACTAATTCATCAAAACAGATGTTCCAACTCCGCGATGCCTGCTTTATCCTATATAAATCATCTTGCACACGTTTCCGCTGCTCCCACTGTCTACGAAGCCCTCTGGCTGTGTACTTATAGACGCTCTCTTCTAAATCATCATTTAGAAAAGCAGTCAAGACACCCAACCACCAGATATCGCAGTCATGGTATGTAGCCGTGACAAGTAGGATCTGGATGGACTTAAGCATAGCTACTTGAAAAGGTTTCATCATTATCCACACCTGGTCAATGATGCAAACTTTAACAAGTCTAGCTTTGAAAGTCTCAACTCTTCCATGTACACCAAGTAATCTTCTCAAGATATACTTGCTCCTGATGGGGATTTAACCCTTCAGATATAGCAACCAAAGTCCATACTTTGTTGGTGTATAAGGATTCCATCTCAGATCGATAAACATCCAGCCATTCTTACAGAGTCTTACTCTCGATGGCCTGCTCGAAGCTAGTAGGGTCATCATCTCATGATGCAATCCTCGCTCCCACTGTCGTAGAGGAACCGAAGTATCTCTCAGGTGGGTGAGGAACCCTACTAGATCGGCGGAAAGGCTGAGGTTCGTTGGTTTCCACTGAATCCTCTGGTTGTACCAAATCATACTGTAGTTTGTATAGCTGGAACACTTCCAGTTGTACATAACTAACCTTGCCTCGAGCTTGTCCGGATTTTGCTTTTAGACATAGGCCGGACAACTCCAAATCTTAACTAGCTTAAGACATGGGCTCTTCCCTTTCCATATCTCATATGGAATGGTAGGCAACTGATTTGATTGGAACCCTATTCAATAGGTATGCAGCTTCTCAAGTGCATAACACCCAAAAGGAAATAGGTAGCTCAGTATTACTCATCATAGAGCACACCTTATCACATAGGGTGTAATAGCTCCACCCCGATATACCATCGTGCTATGGTGTATGCGGAGGAGTAATGTTGAGAAAGAATCTCATTCTCCTTTAGAAAAGTCCAGGATTTCCGTGCTCAAGTATTCTCCTCCTCGATCACATCAAAGGACATAATACTTATACCCTTATTGGTTCTCTACTTCTAACTTATATTCTATGAATATCTCAAAAGGTTCGGACTTGTGTTTCAACAGGAACATATGTCTGAATCTTGAGAGATTATCAGAGAATGTAATGAAGTACAAAGAACCGGTCCTGGCATGTGTAGACAGGGGACCTTACATACATCAACATGTATCATCCCAAGAGTTCACTAACTCTTTCTCTGTTTCCAATAAACAGAGCTGTGGTCATCTTATCTCTGTGACATGACTGGCAAGTTTCACAAGATGTAAATTCAAACAGATTTAAATATGCATCTATATGGAACTTAGCTTGTGGGGTCGCATTGATATGACCTAGTCTACAATACCTCAAGAAGAATTCGTTCATTTCTGAACTCTTCCTCTTGTGTGTGTTCCGTATACTAAGAACTGTAGTTTGATTTAGAACATTAATGCTTTTAGATAACGTGCCTGAACCGATCAACCTTTGATATAGGAAATGTTCAAAACATTATCCAACAATACAAAATTTTATCATTTCTTTACTAATAAAGAGACTGATATGATTTTGTATATCAGGTTCGGTATCTAATAACATTCGTTCAGAATCAATGTATTATAATACAGGGTGACAGTGACCAACAGACTTGGCTGCAACTCTTGCCCCGTTTTCTGCCTCATGAAACTTATCACCCGTTCTCAGTTCTCTACCTATTCGTAGCCCTATGTAACTGATTACATATATGGGATCCTGATCTGGTATCAAATACCCATGACGCAGAGGATACTGAGAAACAGTTCTTTGTAACAAACACACCCGAAGATGATGCATCAGCATGCACTCTCTTCGTTTGGGTGGCACGGGAAATCTGGTATTCCCCAATTTCCTGCTCGGTCTTATAACAATTATAAGTTGGAGCGGGACCAACGTTCCCCAGCTCAGTATAACAAGCGGGTTCGGTCAATAATTCGTATATTATTATCTTGATTAAGGCGTGATATGGTCGCTACCAGGAGAGAGAGAGAAGAAAACACTCAGCGTGCGCTCTTTCAAGAATAGATTGGTTATTATTATATCTAATCAGGATGGCTCCCACTGCTTTTTATCAAATCTTCCTTCAAACCCTAAAAGGAAAGACTAGCCGGGATTAATTACACACTACAAGTTCGCCAATCTTTCAGCCAGGCCAGTGTCGGTACTTTGAGGGAGGTCCCCCGTGCTTTCGCACGAACCTAATTAATGTAAACCTCGTTTTCCCAGAGGCGTAACCTCGTTAACACCTTTCTAGACACCTACTTGATCGGCTAATTGTAATGTATAAAACTCTCCCAGGAGTAACACTTACTCGCAGCGGGTATCGGGATCCAACTATCTCATAGAAGGTATGCAATCTCATTGCAAATTTCAACACTTGAAATTCCCGATAATATTTTGCCCCTAGCTCGCTATGACCTTGACGGAGGCCAAACAACCCATAGTCCGCTAGTCAAGTTCAACTCGTCATTTCCTGATTGAATTAAACCCACCCGCACGACCCTTGACGGAGGCCAAACAACGCCGTACGAATACCCTAATCCAATCGCATCATATGCTAGCAGATAAGCACTAGTTAGCTACCGTACACTATGCCTTGACGGAGGCCAAACAACCGCAGCACGAATACTAACTAGTACGTATCTGAAATGACGGAGGGCTACGACAGGTTTTTCTGAAAACCTATTGCGTAATGAACTTGATATCGTTGTAGGATCGAATGATTTTAAAATGGAGTGCTTTTGAGGCTTTTCTAGTTTTGCTAAAGGAGTCACTCCCGGTGAAGGGATCGTCGGTCCTTTCCTCGTCGAATGAGGTGCGGGATATATCATATATATCACTGTGCAAAGCAAAAACACTTAAAAGCAATCAAAAGACAAACCGAGTGTGTAGCATCTGCCAGTTATTGCTAAAGGAGTCACTCCCGGTGAAGGGATCTCGGTCCTTTCCTTATCGAATAAGGTGCAGGATATATCACATATACCGCTGTGCAAAGCAAGAACTGTAGCTACCTGTTTTATTTTGAAATTCGATTCTACAACATCTTAGGTTTCTTTTATTTCATTAATCACATTAATGAAGTCCCATCATTTAAGTACCTAAACATCACAGATAAATACGACGTACACTTATGCCATCCGCATTCGCCTCGATGTCCCCTCGTGCACCGTTAGGTTAGGTAACTAACGGTAGAGCGGGGCAGGGCTAGCGCGGGTGTAAAACATAAGTAACGTCTATATAATATATCATATATACTATATACTGTATCTATCACAGAACATCTCATGATCACATCACAGATATCGCAGCAGAAGAATCATATGAAATATTAGATATACTAGGACGTCCGTGTTTTCAATACGAGCCATTATAAAACACGAATTCCACGGTCGTGATGAATAGCCAAACCCACACCCCTAGACCCCTACGAGAGCGGCAAGCAACCCTACCAATTCTAGAGTTAGGAGATCCGGACTCGACTCCTCGAGTTGGTCTCCCACTGGACTCCAGAACCCGGTTACTTGTGCCCTCCTCCTTGGGTCTATCCTAGTGCCGAAAAGTAAATAATATACAAACGGTGACAACTTCCGCAACCTGGAAGTGCCCCAATAAAAGAATATTACATACACGTTTTTACATGAATGAAAATGAAAAACACTCATCTCACATAAAAAACCCCGGCTATTCAAACACGACGATCCAATATAACATATCCAGCAACACATAACATCACATGTCATCAACGTAAGTAAATACGCGCATCCCAATTGTCGTTGGCATATAGCAACGAAACCGGCGATATCACATATTACACTTACGGTCACAGAAAAGAAAGTGTAAAACTACAACAGTTGGAATCCGCAACCACCTCAGACATCGCATGCCTGACCAAATGAATTACTTAGACATCGCATGTCTAACAATTATAAACCCCGCATTTTAGTCTCAAAATCGAAAACACTTTTCAATATCAAGTCGGGCAATTCAACAAGATTCCCGAAAAACTGATCGAATGCTCGTCGCAAACTTTAGTAGGCGGCCGCACCCCTGATACCGTCGACGAAGTGCACCAAGGCGGAACACCGCTACCGCGAGCACCCGGACGGATGCTTTCGGCGACGGGGTTCTCCTACAGTCACTTGGTCGAGGCTATGGAGTGAGGCTGTCTATTAAGTTTACCCGGCGAGTATCCGCGTACACTACGTGATTGCGACGGACTTTTGATCACATCAAAATTCCGTGGCAACCGATCAAGTGAGACTAAACTGCTACGTTTATAACAT
Organism: Agapanthus africanus; assembly: GCA_030015575.1. Taxonomy (NCBI): domain Eukaryota; kingdom Viridiplantae; phylum Streptophyta; class Magnoliopsida; order Asparagales; family Amaryllidaceae; genus Agapanthus; species Agapanthus africanus. Next base: position 290,388,692 of record CM057349.1, read on the forward strand.
TCATTCAGTTATCTCATAACTATTTGTGAATTCCAATTATTGTATCCCATTCCAGATAATTAGAAAATGTTAAACTTTCCGATTGAACATTCGAACACCCAAGTTTTCCCGATACAGATCAACACATGAAATAAGTCTAACAACATTCAGTTCGTGCCTCAGTACCGACGGTCCAGCCGTAGAAGGGTCAAGCCAACGCCTCACATGTGGCACGCCGTACTGCCCTAAACCCGAAGGTTCAAAGTGCAGTTCAAGACGGTCACATAATCGAGTTAAGGTTTGTTGTCTTCTAGAGGGTCCATCGAGTTACTTGCACTACTTAGAACGTCGTTAAACTACGGAAAAATCCAACACTTCGAAATTTCCCGACGGGGGAAAAATTGGGTATTTATATCCGGTCGAACTTTTTAACATATTCTAAAATTTATCCGGAAAGCCACACAGACAAAATTTGATACTCCGATCGAAACACCGAATCCCCAAAAACACAGCAGAAAAATTCAACTCTTGAATAAATATTAAAAATTCCCAGAAAACTCAGCTCTTTGAACTAGGAATTACTGTGCAAAGGAACAGGGCTGACGTCATCAAGGGGCCGCTGATACGCCGCAGAAGCCATGCTTCTGTCGCGGATCCGCCGCGAAATTTACTGTTCACCAGAAACTTTTTGCACCGTAATTCTTATTTTTCCCTGCTGAATTTTTTAGCAATTTTTAATTTGAAAATCTCACTGTTTTCAAAAAAGTACAGAGAGCAAGATTGATTTGGTGTTTCGGGTTCGATCGGGTTTCAAATTCCGTCTAGACTTCGCCTAAGGCTCTAGCTAGGCTCTGATACCACTGTAGGGTTCCTAGGCATCCTAATGTGGTCTCACAAGGCATCAACCATGCCAATTTCAAAAAATCTAGGTGCCGAGAAACCCGACTACGGATCGTTTGCTAGAAAACTAGGCGAAAAAGCTAACTAGTTAACAATTAACTAAGAGATACGGAAATACAATCTTTGTAGATCCGGTCCTCCACCTCCACGGCTCCGAGATGAGGTCCTCTCCGCTGTCCAAATCAAATCCGGGCTCTAGCGTCGGCTTCGTCGGAGAATGGGCAAGCTAGGTCGTCGATGTCCATGCCGAAGATGATCTACGTCGAAGCATCGCTAGATCAAGCTCCGCCTTCACCAAGCCCTAAAAACTTGTGAAGGAAACACACTCTACTAATTGGCAAGAGGTAGAGGATGAAGAAATAGGAAGTGGGTAGACTTTAGAATTGGATTTCTCACTTGTTTTCATCAATCACCATTGATGAAGTGAACTTTCTTCATGTGAAGAAGATGAAGAAGAAGAAGGAAATAGTTATGATAAGTTAATTGAAAAAGAAAAGAAAATGAATTCTTATCATAAAATTAACCATGGTCAAGTGTAGAGACTAAACTAGGGTTAGTGGGAATGGTTAGGGTTAAGGATGAGATAAGAATGGTTGACTTTATCAAAGCTTCATGAAGCTTCAACTAAAGAACAAATAAAGCCACCATTCTTTTCTCTTTTCCATTTATTTTCCAAAATGTATAAACAAATAAATAAATGAATAAATAAGTAATGGAAAATAAAACCCTAACCACTCTCACAACCATGGTTTAATCTTCACACAAAACACAAGTTAGCATGCATCATCAAACATGATACATAGAAGTGCACAAAAATATATCACATATACAATGTGCACAATCCAAGTGAGAAAATCCGTTTAAAGTGAACCAATACTAGTTAGTGCAAAGTAACATATCAAATATATAATTATGCATTAAATCATTAAATCAACACTTGATTCAATGATCCGGTCATGTCGCACACAACCGACTAGTATTCAATGTATCGGCTTATCGAATCAACGCTTGAATCGATAACTAGGTTATATCGCATACAACCTTTCCGATACATTCATCGCGAGAATGTAATACGGTATCACATACACGTATTATTCTCGGTCCCGCACATATCTCATATGCGCTCCTATTTCGTTTCGCTTGAGCCAGGAAACCTCTGTGTAGGACTCTAAAGACTCGTCAATACGCCGGCAGCAGGTGATGATCATATCAAACACCCACAAGCCGCAAGCGGTCTGCTAAACGTAACGGCCACCCGGGTATTGAGCGATCAGAAGATCGACGAGCAAGCCCGCTCACACTCCAGTGAATCCAACCAGTAACACTACCGTACAGTCCGGTCTGATCGTCTGATATGTCGCATATCTCGCCTAGGGGTGGTAAACGTCAGACCCCAATAGCTCAATAAGTCGTGTCGATATGAGGTCTATAACAATTCGAGAAACTACTGGTAACACTTACCAGTAAATCTCAGCAACCCTGGCCAGGGATTTCCTGTTATAGCCAATCGAACACAGCGCAACATCAACCCCCTATACCGGGAGAGACGAATCCCCTCCTATCGCTCATTGCCTCCATGTGACTCGGGACTGTACCCAAAAACCACCGTTTTGCACGCCCTCTTGGACGTGGTAAGATGGAAATCAAAGCACAGTGGGAACCACACGAGACTCTATGACGATCTCGGGTCAACAGACTACTCTGTACCAGTGTCACCAGAGAACTGCCATCTGACGTGAGGTATAATACCATCTGGGAGTTCTCGGCGAGTCAGTCCAGTGTACCCAGTCTCCACTGAGCACCCGTATATCATCTCCGATGTCAAACACCAATGGATATGGGATCATCCATCGCCCATCTGTATGGGTCGAGAAGGTATACGCTAGTCTACTCGGGTATATCGATGCCCCATCTCGATACACCCACGACTAGGGACTTTGAAGGATGTACTTATGGACTACCATGTCCCCACTTGTATGATCCGCATCATAGTCCAGGTAGTCAAGTACACATCCTAAGGGCTTTACCAACATGTAACAGAGAGACAATCAGTATACACGTTAAGGTAAAGTGCAACCAGATAGCATACTATCATGTCGAGCAAGAAAGTCCTCCCTATATATGTCCCAGCATCCACTACAATATACATCCTATGTACAGTAATGGCCTCTAGGGCATACATATAACTAACAAGACGAACAGACCGGACTGTACGGTAAGTGTTACTGGTTGGATTCACAGGAGTGTGAGCGGTCTTGCTCGTTGATCTTATGATCGCTCAATACCTGGGTGGCCATTACGTTTAGCAGACCGCTTGCGGCTTGTGGGTGTTTGATATGATCATCACCTGCTGCCGGCGTATTGACGAGTCTTTAGAGTCCTACACAGAGGTTTCCTGGCTCATGCGAAACGAAATAGGAGCGCATATGAGATATGTGCGGGACCGAGAATAATACCAGTATGTGATACTGTATTCTATTCTCGCGATTTGTATCATTGGACGGTTATATATGATATAGCCGGATTACCGGATCAAGTGTTGATTCGATACATTGATACACTTGATATTAGTCGGTTATATGCGATATGACCGGATCATTAAATCAAGTGTTGATTTAATGATTTGATGTATAATTATATATTTGATATATTACTTTACATTAACTAGTATTTGTTCACTTAAGATTGATTTTCTCACTTGATGTGCACAAGTAGTATATGTGATATATTTTTGTGCACTTGATTGTAACATGTTTGATGATACATGCAAACTTGGGTGTATGTTTGATTTAATCCATGTTTAGGTTAATGGTTAGGGTTTTGTTATCTTTATTTATTTTCTTTATTCATTTTGGCAAAAACAAATATGGTGGCTTTCTTTGTCTTTCGCTTGAAGCTTCATGAAGCTTTCATAAGTCTAGCCATTTTGTCTTTTGCCTTAACCTAACCATTAAACCTGAACCCTAGTTTATTCTCTACATGTGTTAGCCTCACCCATGGTTGCATTATGATTAGGCATCACTTGATTTTCTTTTTATTAATTCATTCATTTTCATTTCTTTCTTCTTCTTCTTCTTCTTGATGAAGAAAGAAAACCTTTGCTAGAAATTTTCAAGTGATGAATCTAAGTGAGAAATCCAAATCAAAAGTGAACCTACTTCCTATTTCTTCATCCTCTACCACTTGCCATGTAGTATAGGGTGTTTTCTTCATAAGTTTCATGACTTAGTGAAGGTGGAGCTTGAGTTTGAGTTGCCTCGACGTAGATCATCTTCGGCATCGAAGTCAACGACCTAGCCCGACCATTTCTCCGATGAAACCGACGCTAGAGTCCGGGAATCCGATGATCGCAGTGGAGGGATGTCAACACGGAGCTAGAGAAGTGGTGGACCGGATCTACAAAGGTTGTATTTCCATTCACTTAGTAGTTAGGTTGTTAACTTGCTTGCTTTTCGCCTATCCTCTAGTTAACGATCGCATTAGGGTTTCTCGGCACATAGAAAAATTTGATTTTGGCATGGTTGATGCCTTGTGGAACCTCTTGAGTGTGCCTAGGAACCCTACAGGTGAAACCAAATGATTAATTAGTCTCCAATGAACCTCAGCCTCTTCGCGAATCTGGTAAGGTTCCTCATCAACTTGAGAGATGCTACGGTCTTCTTGGTGATAGTGGGAGCGAGGATTGCATCATGGTATCAAGCAGGCCATCACGAGTAGCGACTCTGTGTAAAGGCTGGATGCTATGCGATCAAAGATGGAATCCATGTACATCAACAAAGAATGACTTTGGATGTTGCACCTGAAGGGGTAAAACCCATTGGGTGCAAATGGACCTTGAGAAGATTCTTGGTGTAGACGAAAAAGTTGAGACTTTCAAAGCTATGCTTGAGTCCATCAGGATCAATGCGCGCATCGCGGAGTTGGAATATCTGTTTTGATGTGACAGTCAAAGAGTTTGATTTCATCAAAAATGTAGATGAACCTTGTATATAAAAGAAGGCTGTAGAGAGTAAGGTTGTCTTCTACGTATTGTACGTAGATGACATAATCTTGATAGGAAATGGTTTCCTAAGCTACAAACGATCATGCTCCTCTTATCACGAAGATTCTCAATAGAAGATCTGGATGATACCTACTACATATTTGGGATTAAGATCTATGGGATAGATCTAGATGGATCTTGGGAGTGTCCCGAATCTAGATACATTAACACCATACTAAAGAGGTTTAGTATGGACGATTCTAAGTGTGATGCTTTGCCCACTACCTCGGGAATCACTCTCTCCAAAAAGGATATCTTCCGAGACTGATTTAGAGAGAGCTCGCGTGCGAGGATACCCTATGCTTCGGCAGTAGGCTCTATCAGAGTATGCGATGTTATGTAGCAGACCAGATGTAGCTAACTCACTAGGTGCAGTGGTTAGAAATCAATCGGATCTTGGGAGAATCACTGGAAGCTGTAGAGGACATTCTTAAAGTACTTGAGAAGCACTAAAAGAAAGTTCTTGGTTCGAGCTTCCAGAGTGATAAGTTCGACTGAGAGTCGGTCGCAGGCATTGTCTTTTCCCACAGTGGAGGGACGGTATGTTGGAAGAGTTCCAAGCTAGAAACCGTGACATACTAGACGATAAAGGCTGAATACATTACTACCAACTATACTACCAAAGTGACTGTCTGGACATTTCTTGTTCATAAGATGAACAAGGTTCCTACCATTGAGCGTCCAATAACTGTTATTGTAACAACAATAGAGTTGTGGTTTTGGCCTAGGAACACTGGTCCTATCAGCGTTCCAGACATATACTGAGGACAGTATCACCTGATCAGGGAGATAGATGATCTCCAAGGGATCGCGGTTAGGAAAGTAGACCAGAAGATAAACACAGCGGATCCACTCACAAAGGCCTTACCTCTAGAGAGACTTCTCTAGAATGGTTGAGTATGGGATACTACAACCACTCCTGTACTGTTGGGTATTTGATACTACAACAGATGGCCTTAGTGCAAGTGGAAGATTGTTAGTTATATTTATGCCCTACAGGCCATTACTGTACATGCGATGTATATTGTAGTGGATGCTTGGACATATATAGGGAGGACTTTCTTGCTCGACATGATAGTATGCTATCTGGTTGCTCTTTATCTTAACATGTTAACGAATAAAATTTTGTGAACACATGTTGATAAAGCCCTTATGATGATTACTTGACTATCAGGATTATGATGCAGATCATACTAGTGGGGACAGCGTAGTCGATAAGTACATCCTTCAAATGTTCCTAGTCGTGGGAGTAGCGAGACAGGGCATCGGTACTCCATAGCAGACTAGCGTATGCGCTTCTTGACCCATATGATGGGCGATGGATGATCCTATATCCATTGGTGTTTGATATCGAAGAAGGCATACCGGTGCTCAGTAGAGACTGGGTATACTGAACAGACTCGCCGAGAACTCCTAGATGGTATTATACCCATCGTCGGATAGCAGTTCTTTGGTGACACTGGTACAGGTTAGTCTGTAGACCCGAGATCGTCATAGAGTCTTGTGTGATTCCCACTGTGCTTTGATTTCCACCATACCACGGGCAAGATATCGTTCCAAAAGGTGGTTTTTGGGTACAGTCCCGAGTCACATGGAGGCAATGAGCGATAGGAGGGGTATCGTCTCTCCTGCTATTGGGAGTTGATGTTGCGCTATGCTCGATTGGCTATAACAGGAAATCCCTGGCCAGGGTTGCTGAGATTTAATGGTAAGTGTTATCAGTAGTTTCTCGAACCGTTATAGACCTTGCATCGGCATGACTTATCAGGCTATTGGGGTCTGACGTTATACCACCCCGAGGCTGTGATATGCAACATATTAGACGAAGAGACCGGACTGTACGGTAATATTACTGATTGGATTCACAGTAGTTATAGCAGGCTTGCTTGTTGATCTTCTGATTGCTCAATACCCGTGTGGCCGTTACGTTTAGCAAACCACTTGCGGCTTGTGGGTGTTTGATATGATCATCACCTATTGCCGACGTATTGACGAGTCTTTAGAGTCCTACACAGAGGTTTCCTGGTTCATGCGAAATGGAGTAGGAGCACATATGAGATATGTGCGGGATCGAGATTACTGCGCGTATGTGATACCGCATTCTATTCTCACGGTATGTAACATCAGTAGGTTATATGAGATATAGCCGGGTTATCGGATCAACTGTTGATTCGATAAGTTGTTACTTTTGATATTAGTCGGTTATATGTTATATAGCCAGATTATTAAATCAAATGTTGATTTAATAAATTAATGTAGAATTATATATTTGATATATTAAATTACATTAACTAATATTAGCTCACTTAAGTATTCATTTTTCTCATTTTGATATATTGATATATATGTGATATATATTAATTGTATTCTTTTTGCACACATAAATATATGTGATATATTTTAGTGTGTCATGCTAGGTTACACATGCAACATGTATGTATGAGACTCATACCATGCTAGGGTTTATGTTAGGGTTTCATTTATCATTAAGTAATTACAAATTAGTGGATTTAATCTTAGCTAGAAGCTTGTAGAAGCTTGTTGATAAGCATTGACTAAGTCCACTCCTTTGTTTTTACTTATGATATTTTGTAACCTAACCATGGTTAACTCTCTACATGAGTTACTATATAGATGATATACTCATCCATGGTTGCATTTGAACAAAGTGAGATATTTTTCATCACTTCATCACTTCATCTTCTTCTTCCTCTTGAAGCTTTCTAGCTTTTGACAAAGTGATGAAATAAAATGAGAAAACCAAATCTAAAGTAAGCAATATTCCTACTTCATCATCCTTTACTATTATCCATTTAGTTTAGGGTGTTTGCTTCACTAATCTCACCATTAGTGAAAAGGTATCATGAGCTTGAGTCTTCTCGACATAGATCATCTTCGGCTTCGAAGGCATCGAGGAAGCTTGTTCATTTCTTCATGTGATCCTTATTAAAGTTTGGATGTTCACTACTAGGTGCGAAGGGACTACTACATGGAGCTTTAGATGTGAAGGACGGGTCTACAAAGGTTGTATTCCACATTCACTTAGATGTAAAGTTGTTTACATATTATATGTAACCCTAAGTCTCTAGTTAAGATCACGGTTTGGGTTTGTTTAGCACTACAAAATTTTAATCTAGCATGTTTGATGCTTGCCAAGACCTTGCTAAGGTGCTAAGGAAACCCTACACTGAGTTGCCTATTTCCTTTTAGGGTTATGCGCTTGAGACAGCCGCATACCTATTGAATCAAATCCCATCTAAATATGTACCTACCACACCATATGAGATATGGAGTGGGAAGAGACCATATCTTAAACGAGTTAAGATATGGGGTTGTCCGGCCTATGTCAAAAGGCAAAATCCGGACAAACTCGAGGCACGATCAGTTCTTTGCAAGTTTGCGGGATATACAAAGAATTCATATGGATATTTTTTTCTACCACATTGAGGAACAAAAGGTGTCTGTTGCTCAACTTGCCACCTTTTTAGAAAAGGAATTTCTTGTAAAGGAAATTAGTGGCAATGAGGTAGAACTGGAAGAAGTTCCAGCCATACAAACTGCAACAGATGATTTGATGGAACCAGAGGATTTAGTAGTATCCAATAAATCTCAGCCACTCCGCCGATCTAGTAGGGTTCCTCACCCACCTAAGAGATACTACGGTTTTCTCATTGATGGTGTGAGCGAGGATTGCATTATGGAAGATGATGACCAACTAGCTTCGAATAGGCCATCACGAGTGGGGACTCTGTGAAATGGCTGGATGCAATGCGATCAGAGATGGAATCCATGTACACCAACAAAGTATGGACTTTGGAAGATGATCCTGAATGGGTAAAACCCATTCGGAGCAAGTGGATCTTCAAGAAGAAACTTGGTGTAGATGGGAAAGTGGAGACTTTCAAAGCTAGACTTGTTGCAAAAGGTTATCGTCAACGACCAGGTGTGGATTATGACGAAACCTTTTCTTCAGTGGCTATGCTTAAATCCATTGCTGCATACCATGACTATGAAATCTGGCAGATGGATGTTAAGACCACCTTTCTAAATGGTGATTTAGAAGAGAGCGTGTACATGACTCAGCTAGAGGGCTTCGTAAATAGTAGGAGCAGCGGAAAGGTGTACAAGTTGCTTAAATCCATCTACAGGTTGAAGCAGGCATCACGGAGTTGGAACATCTGTTTTGATGACGTAATCTACGTTTTTGACTTCGTCAAAAACGTAGATGAACCTTGTATATACAAGAAGGTGGAAGAGAGTAAGGTTGTCTTCCTCGTATTGTACGTCGATGACATACTCTTGATAGAAAATGATGTTCCTATGCTGCACTCGGTCAAGCTCTTCTTATCACAAAGATTCTCAATCAATGATCTAGGTGATGCCTCCTACATATTGGGAATTAAGATATATAGAGATAGATCTAAAAGGATACTGGGATTATCCCAATCCAGGTATATTGACACCATACTAAAGAGATTTAGTATGGAAGAATCTAAGTGATTCCTTTGATTTCTTGGTTTGTGTTTGTAAAAGCAAGTATCGAATCAATTGTTTTCCGATAACGGTTTCATTTGATCGATAACCGTATCTTGTGTCGGTATTTAGAAAATTGTATATAGAAATCACAACCAAAGAATTGTTTTGACCGCAATCAACTACGGTGTCAGTTGTAGATCGTAAGCGAGTGCGGATCGTCCACAGGGATTGTGCGATTCGTTTCAATGTTTGATTTGTTTGAATTGAAAAGTTAATCGAAAAGAAAAGAAAACATGATTCAAGATTTATCAATGTTTCAAGTGTCACTATTCTAATCAAGAATCAAGAAAATGATAAACATCAAGAATCGAGTTTCTTTGGAATTCCAATCACTTAGGGTTTCAAGATTTGAAGTAGAACTCGTAGGAATCGATTAGATTGTAGATGTGATGAAGGTTCAAGAATACAATTTCTTATCCATTAGCGAATTGATACTAACTCGATGTCGATTGATCGAGGTTTAAGGATATTGCGAAGAATTAGGGTTCTTCGTCCTATCCTTTGTCCTTTCGATGAATAACATTCGCTAGATAGCTTCTTGAAGATACAATGATCGATTCTTGAATTTCTAGATCGTGCGAAAAGAATCAAGAACCCATTTCACATCGATCAAGATCATCGATCATTCTATTTTCAAGAATTTACAATTGCTATAAGACTTTAGAAAATGTTTAAAGATTCGTCAACACCATCATTCTACAATCATCTCGATTCCTCCACGAGCGGAGTTTATTCACACATCATCACAAAGAATGCATTCAAGAATTGAAAAGAAATCATGATGCTAGAATTAAAATGTAAACAAGTTTAAAGAATCTTCACCTTTATTACATCAACAAGAAGTTACAACTCTCAAGAATTACAAGAGGAAGGAACATCGCTCGTTGAATCTTGCATCGCTCGGCTTCTTGAGTCTTGGATCGCTTCGACCTCGTGCTCCGATGAACTCCGGCTTTGCTTCTAAAGGGTTGTACAAGACTTGCTTGGCTTGAACTCCATGAATCTTGAAGTGGGTATTTGTGGATTGGATTAGGGTTAGGGTTTGGAGGTGGTTGTTGTTGGGTAGAAGAAGAACTAGGGTTTCTACTCAACAACAATGAATGAATCAATGAATGGATCAATTGAATCAATAGAATGAATAATTTTCTTCAATCAATCCCCTTTTTACAAGTGAGCCTAGGGTCCTATTTATAGATCTCCCAAACCCTAAGCTTTGAGTTTAAAATAGAAGTTCCCTCCAAAAGTTTGTTGAAAGACTTCTAGAAGTAGTTAGTTAGGCTTAGCTTAGGGTTTAAGCTAGGGTTTAGGGAGAACTTTCTAGAATACAAGGCTAGTTTAGTGTAGGAACAAGGGTTTGCTGATCTGGCAGAAGCTTCTGGGGCTTTCTGGAAATTGTTGTGTCATTCTGAGCTGTACACACTGAGGAATGAGTTGTGCACCAAAAATGAGGATCTGAAGTGGTAGAAGCGCCGCGGAACCGCGGCAATAGGTGGCTTAGGCCGCGGTTCCGCGGCCATTTGGGCTCCTTGGGGCTTCAACTTTCTTGCGTTGGCTTCTTATGTCTTCAGGTGTCTTTTGTGATATATTGAATTCCTGAATGCTCTTTACATCAATACCAGATTCCAATTCCATGAGTTGGCGTATTCTTGTAGTAGTGTAGATTTGAGCAAGCTTCTGATTTTCCTGCACGGACTTCGAAACACAAGTTGCGATATATAGGAATGATGCCATGTTATGAAATGCAGTCAATTTCCCTAGAAATGCCGGTTTTAAGGTCTAACACATGTAATCTGATATTTTGCGACTGTTTTGCTAATATGTGAAATATGAATGCCGAACACTTCTATATGAATATGAATGATAGGGAAATTGCCGGTTAAAAGATGCAATATTTTCGACTAATCAAATTCCCCTAAACTTAATTTCGATCGTCTCGAGCGAACTTTTTATTAAAAAGAGAAGGAGAAAATAAAGAAAGAGAAAAACTAACTAGCACACTTTCGTAGGCAACACGATTGCACTGAGCACGTGCAACAAGCCTTTAAATCTCTAAGTGTCCCTAGTAGGAGGAGTGTTGTCTCCTGAGGTTTTTCAGTGGATTGCACCCACAAAATCCAATAATAAAAGAAAGATCATGAATATTACATTTAAAGAAAAGAATTGTAAAAGAAAAGCCTTGAAAATTAGGGTTTTCAACTAAGCTAGCTTTTCGGTTGTCATGAGCCCTATCTTAATAGTCATGAAAAAATGTCAGAAATCACGTCCTCCCTCAATAAAACATCGTCTTATTCTTCATTCCTATCTTTCTTCCAAACATCGATCATATCACCCTGCGTGTGTGTAAAGGACATCCTTACACCCGGAGAATTCAATTCAAGCTATCATACTCTTGCCAATCAGCCTCAGTACTTTTTAATTAATGAATATTTAGATGAGATTGCTCACACACTTTCATGCTACCGTTAATACTTCTTGAGGTACTAATCGACCGATTACTCATTTGCTTGCTTATTTGGTGTATTTTTCTCGTCTTGCACCACCTTAGGCATAGCAGTGACTCCCAGACCAGTTGGCCTTAGGGCACTAGGTGAAGAGGCACCCTCGCTATATATTTTTTTATTGCCCTCGGTGATAACAAAACCAGTGTCCATTTTTCTCACCACTTTATATATTTTTCATCAAATTTTTTTTCATTTTTTATTTCCTTCATACATCGGCTTTAAGACAAGAGCATTTCAAGGTATCCTTTACTATCTCATGCTTCAAGACGTGTGTAAGTGCGAATAGCAGGGTATCAACGTTCAAAATGTTTGGCTTCCAGAATAGAAACTATTTTTCAGACTTATTTTTATCCTCAGATTAGTGACGTCCTTCATCTTACTAACCCTTGGGACAACGGCTCATAACTACTTATTACTAGTTCGTATAAGAAAACTTCTAATTTTCTTAGTTTTCTTAAATTTTTCTAATCTCATGGATGTAATTGTTCATTATCTAGACTTTTATTATCTTATTTATGTACAAAAAAGGTTTAAATATTAAAATATTTTTATATTTGAAATTTTTTTAAATTTTTTTGGGTTTTGAAAATTTGAAAATTTTTATAGATTTTTAAAAGAAATGTTTTGTGCTTATGCAGATGATATGCAAATGATGCAAAAATAAGCACAAACCTCCCCCAAACTTATTTTCAACAGTGTCCTCACTGTAGCCAACCGCTATACCTACAAAAACTGTAAGCCTGGGGGGAATTATTAGTGGGAGCAAAATATATAAGTGAAGAACTTCCCCCAAACTTATTCTTTTCACTCACCTCCATCCCAAAGATGATGCAATGATATATATGATATGAAGGTGAGACGGAGGAATTTTAATCCAAATAAACTGGCTCTTGTAAGTACAAGAGCTCCTCCGTGGGGTCAGTGGAAAAATACGGCTTTAGTCTATGTCCATTCACTTTGAAAAATATGACATTTTTAACATTTTCTACTTCTACTTCCCCGTGCGGATATACAGACCGCACAATAAAAGGTCCCTTCCACCGAGATCGGAGCTTACCCGCGTGAAGGTGTAATCATGAATCATAAAGAAGGACTTGTTGACCAGGAGAAAATGTTTTCCTTAAAATGCTTTTATCGTGAAAAACCTTAGTCCTATTGTTTACAATTACAGCGTTATCATAAGCTTCATCGCGGAGTTCGCTTAGCACATTTATTTGCAGCTTCCGAAAGTTGCAGCGTTGGTTTAGATCAAAATTTATTTCCTTAATAGCCCACAATGCTTTATGCTCTATCTCGATGGGTAAATGACATGCCTTCCCAAACACTATCCTATATGGAGACATCCCTAGGTCGGTTTTATATGCAGTCCTGAATGCCCAAAGAGCATCCGTCAATTTGGTCGACCAGTCTTTTCTATTCTTAGCAACAGTCTTCTCCAGGATAAGTTTGATCTGTCTGTTTGAGATCTCAGCCTGCCCGCTCGTTTGGGGATGATAGGGTGCAGAAAGTCGGTGGTTGATTGCGTATTTCCGCATCAAAGTCTCGAAAGATCTGTTGCAGAAATGTGTCCCATTATTGCTAATGATAGTGCGTGGGTGTCCAAATGGCGAAAAGATATTCTCTTTTAAGAACTTAATGACAACTTTTTTGTCATTAGTGCGATATGGAATGGCTTCAACCCACTTGGAGACATAATCAACCGCCAGCTGTATGTACAAATTCCCAAAGGAGTTGGGAAAAGGACCCATAAAATCAATACCCCAAACATCGAATATTTCAACAACCAGAATGGGTTGCTGAAGCATTTCATTTCTCCGGGATATTCTACCCGTGTACTGACATTGTGTACAGGTTTTGCAATGCTCAAAAGCGTCCTTGAATAAGGTCGGCCAATAAAATCCACATTGCAAAACCTTTTCCGCCATCTTTTTAGGACCGAAGTGACCCCCACAGGCCGGATCATGACAAAAAGAAAGAACACTCTTGAACTCTTCTTTCGGGACACACCGGCGAATGATCTGATCAGGACAATACTTAAACAAGTATGTATCGTCCCAGTAAAAGTGTTTTACTTGGGATAGAAAACGATATTTGTCCTGTTTTGACCAATCGCTGGGTATCAGTCCCGTAGCATGATAGTTCACAATATCCCTGAACCATGGTTCAGCGGATACGTTCAAGAGTTGTTCATCAGGGAACGAATCATTAATCGGCAGGGTCACAGGGGAAGAAATGATGCGTGAATGATGGTCGGCTACGACGTTTTCACATCCTTTCTTATCTTTGATAACAAGATCAAATTCTTGTAACAGAAGGATCCAACGTATTAGTCGACCTTTTACATCTTTCTTCGCCAGAAGATGTTTTAAGGAGGAATGGTCAGTGTACACAATTATAGATGAGCCAATTAAGTAAGGCCTGAATTTTTCTAATGCAAATACAACCGCTAAAAGTTCTTTCTCGGTGGTTGTTTAGTTGATTTGTTCATCGTTCAGGGTCTTGCTTGCATAGTAGATCACGTGTGGCATCTTTTCGATGTGCTGTCCTAAGACTGCACCTACTGCAAAGTCGGATGCGTCACACATCAGCTCAAAAGGGTAGTCCCAATTTGGAGACGATAGAACGGGGGCTGAAGTGAGTGAGTGTTTAAGTGAGTCGAAAGCTGTCTCACAGTCCGAGTCAAAGTGGAAGGTCGTATCCTTGGCCAGGAGAAGAGTTAAAGGTCTAGCAATTTTGCTAAAGTCCTTAATGAATCTCCTATAAAAGCCCGCATGGCCAAGGAAAGATCGAATATGTTTGACGCTTTTCGGATGAGGGAGGTTTTGAATGACATCTATCTTAGCTCTATCAATCTCAATGCCTTTACGTGATATAACATGTCCAAGCACAATTCCTTCTTGGATCATGAAATAGCATTTTTCCCAGTTCAAGGTTAGGTTCTTCTCTTTGCAACGAGTAAGAACAGCGTCAAGATTCGATAGGCAATCAGAAAAAGAGTCTCCAAAAATCGAGAAATCGTCCATAAAGATCTGCAGAAAATTCTCTACCATATTAGAGAATATCCCCATCATACACCGCTGAAAGGTAGCGGGAGCATTGCATAGCCCAAAGGGCATGCGACTGTAAGCAAAGGTACCAAAAGGACAAGTAAAAGTGGTTTTATCTTGATCCTTTTTGGCGATGGGGAACTGATTATAGCCTGAGTATCCATCCATAAAGCAATAATACTCTCGTCCCGCTAAGCGTTCCAGCATTTGATCAATGAATGGTAGAGGAAAGTGGTCTTTCCTCGTGGCAGCATTGAGTTTTCTATAATCAATACATACACGCCACCCAGTTTGGGCGCGTGTCTGAATCAACTCATTTGCCTCATTGGTTATAACAGTGATGCCGGATTTCTTAGGAAAGACATGTATAGGACTCACCCATTGGCTATCGGAGATGGGGTATATAATACCATTATCTAGGCATTTGACGATCTCTTTCATCACCGCTTCCTTCATGATGGGATTTAACCGTCTCTGTGGTTCTCGGGTTGGTCTGACATCATCCATCACATGTATATGATGTTCAACTATCAAGGGACTAATTCCTTTGATGTCCGCCATGGTCCAACCAAACGCCTCTTTGTTAGATCTCAATACCGATAAAAGTGCATTCTCTTGCTCTGATGCAAGAGAAGCGGAAATGATAACCGGTAAAGACTCATTCTCACCCAAATATGCATATTTAAGGTGAGAAGGTAAAATTTTGAGATCTAATGTGGGCGAAGAAATAATAGAAGGTGGGATCATCGAATGATTTTTGGAGTTACAAAGAAGCTCAGAGCCTGTGAAAGATACAGACTCGGGTGGAGAAAAGTCAGGAGTGTCGGACTCAAGTGTAGGAAAAGTGTCCTCACTAAGATCATGTGTAAAGTCAAACAGAGATGTGGTAATGTCGTCGAGATCTAGAAAGCAAAGATCCTCAGCTCCACAACTATCGGGAGTAATCTTGTGGACAGAGCACACATCTAGACTATGAGCAGAGGGTTCTGATGGCTGACTTCCAACTTTGTAGATGTTTAGTTCAATGGTCATATTTCCAAATGATAAGTTCATTGAACCATTTCTACAGTTTATAACAGCGTTGGAAGTGGCAAGGAAAGGACGACCCAGAATCACCGGAATTTGGCCCCGGGGGTTTGCTACAGGCTGTGTATCGAGTACAATGAAGTCTATAGGGAAAACAAATTCCCCGACCTTTATCAACACATCCTCTAGTTCACCCCTTGGTTTGGTGATTGAACGGTCTGCCATTTGGAGAGTGCAGTGAGCAGGTTTCAACTCTCCAATCCCTAATTGCTCATATACAGAATATGGAAGTAGGTTAACACTTGCGCCGAGGTCTAAAAGAGCACGATTTATGTTTTTACCCCCAATAGAAATCGATATTGTAGGACATCCTGGGTCCTTTCATTTCTTTGGTAGCTGTGGGATAAAAGAAGTGCTAATATTATTAGACATGAAGACCTTCTTTGGCACTTGAGTCTTCCTCTTCCTAGTGCACAAGTCCTTAAGAATTTTCGCATAAGCGGGGACTTGCTGAATCGCATCTAGGAGAGGGATATTGATGTTAACCCGTTTGAACATTTCTATAATTTTCTCCATATGTGGACTCGTTTTATTACCCCTTAACCGATTCGGGTAAGGTGCTTTCGCAATGAGCGTCGGGTCCATCATAGGAGAAGGAAGAGGGGGTAGACGAGATCCCAAAAGAGGTGTGGGGATCGTCTGTGGAGAACTAGAAGGGCTATACTGAGGTGTCGAGCCTAGTGGGAAATGGAGAATAGGCTCGCTAGAAGATGGTGGTGTAGAAGAACAAGGATCAGAAGGAGAAGTGTGTGTGTGTGGAAAGGTCTCAGCCGGGGCGTTGATATGATTTTCAGTATCATCAACTTCTTCCCCAACATGGTTGTTCAGCACTCTTTCCGATCTCAACGTTGTGACGGCATTTACATTGTAATGCCCAGGATTCTGTAGGGGTTGAGAGGGAAGTTTCCCTTTTTCTCTCGCACACATTTTGGCTTTAAGTCGTGCGATTTCAGCTTCCATCGTTCTGATTCTCTCAGCTTGGGACGCTGAGTTTTTCTTTATCTCACCGACGGAAGATCTAACCTCAGGCGAAACCTCTATGAAATTTGACAAAAGTGATTTCATGGTTTGAGTGAATTGAGAGAACTCGTCAGAACAGGTCATAGGATTAGACCGTGCTGGAGTGTTGACCTGATTTTGGAAGTTTTGTGACTGGTAGGGGTGCTGAGTTGAAGGGGTTGTTGTGGTAGAGGAAGAGCCCTTTGAAATTGATTCGTGTTTGGAACCGTGTTTTGAGATTGGTTTTGGTTCCAAGCGAAATTCGGGTGATTCCTCCAATCCTGATTGTACGTGGAAGAATATGGATCATTTCGAGGTCTTTGAAATGTGGCATTAGAATGCTCGTGACCTTGAAACGCAGAGTTTAATGGACATTCTTCCGTTAAATGAGACGGATCAGAACAGCACCCATAAACAGTTTTGGGGAGCGACATTGGGTTTAGGGAGGCTGCTGCAAATTTGTGTTCCATAGCATCGAGCTTCTTTTGCATTGCTGCCATCTCAGCTCGAACACCTATGGACACATCTATTTGGTGTATGCCACCCCTATTCAATGGTTGGGTTCCACTCTCCCACTGTAGTGATTTTTCAGCGAACTCTTCTAAATACTTCCAAGCTTCCCCATCATCTTTGGTCATAAAAGTACCTTAGACACATGTTTTCAAGGCTCTGTTTAGTATTTGGGTTAATGCCCTCATAAATGACTCGGCAAAGCTCCCATCTCGGGATGCCGTGATGAGGACACTGAACCAATAGATCCTTGAAACGTTCAAAGCATTTTGAGAATGGTTCAGTAGGGAGCTGGGCAAATTGATTCAGTTCGCTACGGATTCGAGCTATCTTTTGTATTAGGTTAAATTTCTTAAGGAATGCCGCAACGAATTCTTCCCAATTCGTAATAGAGTGTGCGGTAGTGTTACATAGCCACTTCTCGGCTATATCGCACAAAGTAAATGGAAGAAGTCGTAGACGCATAGCATCCACTGAAAGTTGTGACGTACTCATCATTGCGCATACGTTTTCAAATTTGGTAATGAAAACGTAAGCGTCCTCAGTCTCGAGTCCGTGGAATTTGGGTAAAAGATTGATATACTGGGGTTTAATCTCAAAGTTATCCCCATTGGCTGGTGGTGTGGATAAGCAGGTCGAAAGAGGACCTCGAATAGGGTAGCACCTCTCCTGGAGAGAGATGCGGGATGGATTCTGCGCACCAACGGACGGCGGCAGATTAAGGTTAAAGAAGTTCGATGGATTCGGATCCATCGGTGTGGGTGTGGTAGTGGGTGAAGGAAAGGTAAATGCAGAAATATCGACTTCGGAGTCGATAGGAGGTACGCGGACTAAACGGGCACTAGAATCCCATGTCCAGCCTATCTTGTACTAAAATGAGTTAGTACAAGTGGCAGCGTTGACTTATAATTAGAGGTAAATGAATGTTGTGTTTGCTATGAAAAAGGGACGGATTTTTGAAAAAATGATGCTACAAAACAAATGCAACAACAAAAACCCTAGAATCTAGTGGTCACCTAGGTCCGGCTCTAGACCGCTCCTAACTGCCAAAAGACAAGTCGCATGATAGAATCCTCCACTGCCTCTTTGTCCCCCTGTGGCCGGATAAGTGCCAGGTAAGTGGGAAGGTACTCCACTACGTAAGTAGTGGGCCTAATTAAAAACCACTAGCCTTAGACACACTTGCCTAGGCACCACAAGAAAACGCGGATAAGCAATGAATTACCCACGGCCTTCTTCTGTCCTAAGTGAGCGCGACGGTCCATAGAGTCATCTCTAGATATTTTTTTAGTTAATGTGGGTCAATGCGGATGCAAGTTTTGCGATTTTTTGGGCCTAGGAAGGGTAATGAAATCCCCACCTAATTTGGATTTGGCCGTGCCCCTTAATATCCGTATTTAGAATGCAAACAACCAAGAAACAAAATCACGCACAAATTTACTTTTGCAATTTGCGAGTTGCGATTATTTGCAAAGAATCCTGCAGAAAATTATTAGTTGGAGCTAAAAAGAGAAGAGAGGAGAAGGTAAGAAATCACCTGAAGCAAAAATTTTGCAGAGATCCCTCTAAGATGCCACGGTTCCGCCGCATATGGGTGCTTAAACCGCGATTCCGCAGTTGGATGATGAGATCACTCCACCAAAAATCACCAGGGAGCTTCTGTAGACTCCCTCTGCTCTCTGGTATATTCCAAATTTTTTTTTTAATTTCCAGCAAGCTCCAGATCTCCTTGCAATGAACCACAACAAATTGTTTAGGGTTTGCACGAATTTTGATCTCAAAAATCACAATGGAATAAATCTTTCAATTCAACTTTAATATGAAATGAATTAGCGCGTAATCCCTTGCAACGGCGCCATTTGATTCCTTTGATTTCTTGGTTTGTGTTTGTAAAAGCAAGTATCGAATCAATTGTTTCCCGATAACGGTTTCATTTGATCGATAACAGTATCTTGTGTCGGTATTTAGAAAATTGTATATAGAAATCATAACCAAAGAATTGTTTTGACCGCAATCAACTACGTTGTCAGTTGTAGATCGTAAGCGAGTGCGGATCGTCCACAGGGATTGTGCGATTCGTTTCAATGTTTGATTTGTTTCAATTGAAAAGTTAATCGAAAAGAAAAGAAAACATGATTCAAGATTTATCAAATGTTTCAAGTGTCACTATTCTAATCAAGAATCAAGAAAATGATAAACATCAAGAATCGAGTTTCTTTGAATTCCAATCACTTAGTGGTTCAAGATTTGAAGTAGAACTCGTAGGAATCGATTAGATTGTAGATGTGATGAAGATTCAAGAATACAATTTCTTATCCATTAGCAAATTGATACTAACTCGATGTCGATTGATCGAGGTTTAAGGATCTTGCGAAGAATTAGGGTTCTTCGTCCTATCCTTTGTCCTTTCGATGAATAAGATTCGCTAGATAGCTTCTTGAAGAAACAATGATCGATTCTTGAATTTCTAGATCGTGCGAAAAGAATCAAGAACCTATTTCACATCGATCTAGATCATCGATCATTCTATTTTCAAGAATTTACAATTGCTATAAGACTTAAGAAAATGTTTAAAGATTCGTCAACACCATCATTCTACAATCATCTCGATTCCTCCACGAGCGGAGTTTATTCACACATCATCACAAAGAATGCATTCAAGAATTGAAAAGAAATCATGATGCTAGAATTAAAATGTAAACAAGTTTAAAGAATCTTCACCTTTATTACATCAACAAGAAGTTACAACTCTTAAGAATTACAAGAGGAAGGAACATCGCTCGTTGAATCTTGCATCGCTCGGCTTCTTGAGTCTTGGATCGCTTCGACCTCGTGCTCCGATGAACTCCGGCTTTGCTTCTAAAGGGTTGTAGATGACTTGCTTGGCTTGAACTCCATGAATCTTGAAGTGGGTATTTGTGGATTGGATTAGGGTTAGGGTTTAGAGGTGGTTGTTGTTGGGTAGAAGAAGAACTAGGGTTTCTACTCAACAACAATGAATGAATCAATGAATGGATCAATTGAATCAATAGAATGAATAATTTTCTTAAATCAATCCCCTTTTTACAAGTGAGCCTAGGGTCCTATTTATAGATCTCCCAAACCCTAAGCCTTGAGTTTAAAATAGAAGTTCCCTCCAAAAGTTTGTTGAAAGACTTCTAGAAGTAGTTAGTTAGGCTTAGCTTAGGGTTTAAGCTAGGGTTTAGGGAGAACTTTCTAGAATACAAGGCTAGTTTAGTGTAGGAACAAGGGTTTGCTGATCTGGCAGAAGCTTCTGGGGCTTTCTGGAAATTGTTGTGTCATTCTGAGCTGTACACACTGAGGTAGGAGTTGTGCACCAAAAATGAGGATCTGAAGTGGTAGAAGCGCCGCGGAACCGCGGCAATAGGTGGCTTAGGCCGCGGTTCTGCGGCCATTTGGGCTCCTTGGGGCTTCAACTTTCTTGTGTTGGCTTCTTATGTCTTCAGGTGTCTTTTGTGATATATTGAATTCCTGAATGCTCTTTACATCAATACCAGATTCCAATTCCATGAGTTGGCGTATTCTTGTAGTAGTGTAGATTTGAGCAAGCTTCTGATTTTCCTGCACGGACTTCGAAACACAAGTTGCGATATATAGGAATGATACCATGTTATGAAATGCATTCAATTTCCCTAGAAATGCCAGTTTTAAGGTCTAACACATGTAATCTGATATTTTGCGACTGTTTTGCTAATATATGAAATATGAATGCCGAACACATCTTATGAATGCGAATGATAGGGAAATTGCCGGTTAAAAGATGCAATATTTTCGACTAATCACTAAGCGTGGGAATTTACCCACGATCCCAGGACTCACTCTTTCCATAGAGATGTCTCCTAAGACTGATTTGGAGAGAGCTCGCATGCAAAGGATACCCTATGCTTCAGCAGTAGGCCCTATCATGTATGCGATGTTGTGTACCAGACCTGATGTTGCATACTCACTAAGTGTAGTGAGCAGGTATCAAGCAGATCCTAGAAAGAATCACTGGACAGCTGTGAAGAACTTCTCAAGTACTTGAGAAGGACTAAAGAGATGTTCTTGGTGTACGGTAAAGGAGAACTCCAAGTGGAGTCCTTTAGCGATTCGAGCTTCCAGAGTAATAAAGACAACTCTAAGTCGGTCTTAGGATTTGTCTTTACCCTCAATGGAGGGGCGGTATGTTGGAAGAGTTCCAAACAGGAAACCGTTGCAGACTCGATGATGGAGGCTGAATACATCGCTGCCAACGATGCTGCCAAAGAGGTTGTCTGGATAAAGAAGTTCATAAACGAACTTGGTGTAGTTCCGTCTATTGGGCATCCAATACCTTTGTATTGTGATAACAATGGAGCTATGGCTTTGGCCACGGAACCCATATCCCATCAGAGATCCAGACATATTCTGAGGTGGTATCACTTGATCCGGGAGATAGTTGATCGCCAGGAGATCGAGGTCAGGAGAGTAGACACGAAGGATAACACTGCGGATCCATTCATGAAGGCCATTCCCCAGATACAATTTGAGAGGCTCTTCAGGATGTTGTGTATGAGATAGTACAAAAGCTGGCCTTAGAGCAAGTGGGAGATTGTTAGTTATGTATATGCCCTGGAGGCCATTGTTGTACATATGATGTATATTATAGTGGATGCTTGGATATATATATACAGAGAGAGAGAGAGGACTTTCTTGCTCGATATGATAGTATGCTATCTGGTTGCTCTTTGTCTTAACATGTTGACCTAAATTGTGTTGCTGTCTTGCTCTCACGTGTTGATAAAGCTCTTAGGATATGTACTTGACTACTAGGACTATGATGCAGATCATACTAGTGGGGCTAGGGTAGTCCACCAGTACATCCTATAACTGTTCCTAGTCGAGGGTGTATAGAGACAGGACATCGATACTCCAGAGTAGACTAGCATATACGCATCATGACCCATATGATGGGCGATGCCACATCCATTGGTGTTTGACATCAAAGATGGTATACGGGTGCTCAGTGGAGATTGGGTACACTGAACGGACTTGCCGAGAACTCCTTGTTGGTATTATACCTATCGCCAGATAGCAGTTCTCTGGTGACACTGGTACAGGTTAGTCTGTGGACCCGAGATCGTCATAGAGTCTTGTGTGATTCCTACTGTGCTTTGATTTCCACCTTACCACGTTCAAGAGAACGTACAAAATGGTGGCTTTTGGGTACAGTCCCGAATCACATGGAGGCAATGAGCGATAGGAGGGGTTTCGTCCTTCCCGGGTATTGGGGTTTAATGTTGCGCTATGCTCGATTAGCTATAACTGGAAGTCCGTGGCCAGGGCTGATATGGAGATCTAATGGTTAGTGTTATCAGTAGTTTCCCGACCTGTTATGAGTCTCGTATCGGCACGACTTATCGGTTACTGGGGTCTAACGTTTCCACCCCTAGACTAGATATGCAACATAACAGACGAAGAGACCGGACTGTAGGGTAGTGTTACTGATTGGATTTACAGGAGTTAGAGCATACTTGCTTGGTGATCTTCTGATCTCTTAATACCCGGATGGTCATTAAGTTTAGCTGACCGCTTGCGGCTTGTTGGTGTTTGATGTGATCATCACTTACTGCCGGCGTATTGATGAGTCTTTAGAGTCCTACATAGAGGTTTCCTGGCTCAGGCGAAACGGAGTAGGAGCACATATACGATATGTGTGGGATCGAGATTGATACGAGTATGTGATACCGTATTCTATTCTCGTGATATATGATATCGGCCGGTTTTATGTGATATAGCCGGGTTATCGGATCAAGTGTTGATTCGATGAAATGATATATATATATATATGCTCACTTAAGTATTTATTATTCTCAGTTGTGATACATTTAACATATATGTGATATGTTTATTGTATTGTTTTCTTTTGTTACATAAATATTATATATGTGATATATAATATTGTGACATGCTTGGTTACACATGCAACATGTATGTATGAGACTCATACCATGTATGGGTTTATGTTATGGTTTCATTTATTATTAAGTAATCACAGATTAGTGGATTTAATCAATGCTAGAAACTTAGAGAAGCTTGTAGATAAGCATTGACTTATTCCACTCTTTTGTTTCTACTTAAGATATTTTGTGACCTGAAGATTAACCCCTTACCATGGTTAACTCTCTACATGAGTTAGGGTTTGTAGTAAACTCACCCATGGTTACATATATAACCAAAGAGAAGATATTTTTCATTACTTGATGATTATTCATCTTCTTCTTCCTCATCTCATTTTAGCTCTCTTGACTTTGAGATCAAGAAGAAAAATAGTGAGAAATTTAATTCTAAAGTGAGCAAAATTCCTACTTCATCATCCTCTTCTATACTAGCCATATAGATTAATGTGTTAGCTTCACTAATTCCTTATTAGTGAAGAGAGAGCTTGAGTCCATGTTTCCTCGACGTAGATCATCATAGACTTTGAAGACTTCAAGCAAGGATGCATCATATATCTTGAGGAGCCTCTCAAGAGTTCAGGAGCTCGTTGATCGCAGCGAAGGGACCACTACTTGGAGCTTATGAAGTGAAGGAGCGGACTACAAAGGTTGTAATCCCTAATCACTTAGAAGTAAAGTTGTTTACTTAATGTTTCCGTATGAATCTCTAGTTAAAGATCTTGTTTAGGGTTGTTTAAACATGGCAAAATTTTAATTTGGCATGGATGATGCCACCCGAAACCTTGCTGTCGTGCTAAGGAACCCTACAGAACAAAGTTAAAATACCCAAAATATGTCACAATACCTATGGACCAACCATAGAAGGGTCAAACCTTGCCACACCTATGGTGCCGCGGAACTACAGCAAAACCCTAGGGTTTGCCCGCGGCTCTGTGGTCATAGAATCGAGTTAGGGTTACGTTCTTCTAGAGGGTCTATAGAATTTCCTGCATGGTTTTCCGAATATTTTTAACTTGGAAAATTCTAACTCTTGGAAAATTTCTAGAGGGTGTCATAAAGTGGTGTTTTGATGTTCGTTCGAACTATTAAACGTCGTCTAGGTTACCTGAAACGATGTTAAAATTACGACTACGAAACACTCCGAATTGTCTTTACTGAAAGATAACATCACGTGCAATCTTAGTAAAAACAAGTAATACCTGAAACACCAAAACCCAGAGACCAGATGTAACGTTTCAAAAATAATTTAAAAAAATTAGATAAATAAAAGCCTTTAAGTGAATTTTCTGATTTTCGGTAAAATAAAACGTATTTTTCGTAAAATTTAAGCATAATTATTTTTCATTATAAATTTAAAAATACCTATTTTAATTATATAATTACTAGTAAATGGTGTTTATTTAGTCACTTATAAATTTTTAGTTTAATTAAATATTTTTCCTAAATTAATTATTTTAAATATTAACATAAGCTTATTTATGCATTAAATTAGTGTAAATTACAAATTTGAATGGGTTTAATTAGCATAAGTGAACCATTACATATTGGAATCAAGTGTGTTTCATGCAAAATTAATTTTCAAAATTTTCCATGGTTCTAGACCATTCTAGGTTAAATGGAGTTAGGAAAATAAAGAATTTTTATTAATTCATGAAAATACTTAGTGGAGTGATATTTTTGTGAAACCTTCTACACTTTTCTTTACCTTTTCTCACTCTCCTCTCCTTCCTCCATACATGGCCGGCCTCTTCCCCATGGCAGCCCCCCCATTTTCTCCATTTGATTTTGTTAAAAAAACCCATCAAAATTCAATAAAAAACCCACAAATTCCTAATTAATTCCTACCCTCTATTCTTTGCTCATTTTTACATGGATTTTGGAGTTGGAAACCATTCTTTTTGGAGGTAAATTTTCATGGTTGGATCTCACATGTGGAGGTATAAATTTTATTCTTATGATTTATTGTTATTAAATGTTTCATTCTAGCATATTTAGATTTAATTAATTAATTCTATTTACAAGTTTTAAAATTCAAGTTAGGGTTTATAAAATCAAGTTATGGTTTTACTAATTAAGTGGGGTTATTATAACTAATTTAACAATTTTAGAATTGGAAAATCTTGTATGGTTGATATATTGTAAATTGTTTATCCAAAATTGTTTAAATTAAACAATTTTGCAAACTAGATTTATATATATTGTATATATTGGTGAGATAAAATTCCAATTAATGTTTGTAACACTAGATTGTGGTTTTAATGAGGATATTAACTTGTTAGTGGAATGAAAAACTTAATTTGGTTACTAGTTTTTATTGATAATTGAGAAATTGTGAGAAAAATGCTATTTTGCTAACTAGATTTTAGAAATTCTTAAATAAATGAGATTTAAAATCTAATTTATGGTTTCATTATATTATTATCATCATGAATTGTAGTTTAATATGTTAATTCATGCAAAATCAAGTTTAGTTGTGGAATTGTGGAATTTTGCTTGTAAGGTGTTGAAAATTGATAAAAGTTGCAAACTAGAATTTCTATTTAATACAAATTAGGGTGTTAAAAATATAGTAATGGTTTCTATAATTTAGTTATGCTATTTAATGAGTATTATGACCATTAGTTTCTTTTAAACATCAAGTTTTGAAGTAAAACGGTAAATTGACATTTTCAAGGTTTTGCGGAATTGGACGATTTGATCGATTTTAGGGTTTCGATAAATTAAATCGTATTTTATATTATAAGTATTGAGTTTTAAAACTATGAGTTGTTTGTTGGTGTTTTATCTCGATCAATCGGCGTTTGTACGCCGATATCGAGCTTTATTTGGTTCTTTTGCAAGAGCGGGTCATAGGTTTTAACCTATGCGCGTTTCGTGCGTCGTTTTGGTTTTGTCCGTGATTCAGTTTACGATATTATATATGTTTGCGTATAGGTACCCCACGTGTGGACTTCGGACGAGGAAGAAGAGGAGGGTGACATCGTCTTCGGCAGATAAGGACCAGGTGAGTAGATATATATCTACGGGGGAAGTCGGGTGGATGACGTTTAGCACCCCCGCAAACGTAGAATAGGAATATTGCTTATTGTCATTAGGAAGTCGGACGTGACCTTAGATTCTTGGCGAGTAGGACCCTATTAAAGACCTTAGGTTGGACTAGACTGATTTAGATAGACTTTACCAGAGGAGGAATGTCTTGGAGGAAATTTGTAGGTTTCAGGTAGACACACACACGCACACACAGAAACTTGGTTTGGTGTATATGTGTATGTGTATATATAAGTAGGAATGTGTGTAGGTGTATATATACACAACATGTATATATGATATAAGGATGTTATATGATACATGAGGATGAAATGATATAACTGGGCTTGATGCCGTGATCTCTTGGCTATACAGTCATATTATGATCTTAGCGGATCGTTGGAAAATGAGAGAATGGATATGTATACATAAACGATAATAGGTGATGATGACATTGAGATATACGAGACTCTAGAATAGAACCCGGACCGTAATCGGTGACTTGATTACGATATGATATATGTGTGACTTGGTTATGATATAATATATGTGTGACTTGATTACGATATGATATATGTGTGACCTGATTACGATATGATATATATGACATGATATTTCTGAGGAACAATTGACGACGTATATGTTCGCAGACAACGATATATGATTGATGATATTGGGATGTATGCGATTACAGTATAGTACCTTTGATCATGACATTATTTGATGATGATATTACACGAATGATGATGTACGTAGGTGATACTTGACCCGTACCCCGATATTGGGATGTCGTACGATGGATTTTACCGTACGAGGCATAGATGTGATGATTGATCCGCACTCTTGATTCGAGAAAGCCGTACTACGTACGTGACGCTATTGAGGCTGGATCGCCGACTATTACAGATATGGACTCAGACCTTAGGTGGATTCTTATTTCCTATCGACTAGTTCCTTTAGTTAGTTCCTTAGGGGGTTAGATAGATACTAGTTGAGGCTCGAGTCATATAGTTGTAGTTAGATATTTATATTCCAAATGAGTGTTTAGTACACATTTAACCTTTACATTTAGATTGAAATCATCAAGTTGCATGTTCATACATATGTTTCTTTAGTCAGTATGAAACTCTGCCTGTTAGGACACCAGCACCATTACCGATGATGCGCATGTCCCATGTACACTTATTTGCCGGCTTACACACACATCATCGGTAATTGCCATGTCACGTACACTTTAGAACATATTATCTTTTATGATAGAATCAGCTAAAGGCTAGATCAATATAGTATTATGATTACTCTCAGGTGTTAGTCTAGACTTTGCATTTATTACTTAAACATTTCATGCATTCACATTTTCATGTTATCATGCAGTATTATGGGGCTTATGCCGACACTTACCATTTACTTACTCATGATTTTGGGATTTTGGATTTCTATGAGATTTCTGGATTTTGGGGAAAACCGCAATAATATATATAAAACTTCTTTCTCTCCCCCTCTCTTTTAAAATATAAGTTGCGGTTTTCTCGTGATGTATGTGTCGTCCACCATGAGATTTCATGTTTTCTGTTGGATTTCGAGACACGATTCGAGGAGTGGATGAACCATCTCGGGTACATGGTGGGCCAGGTATGGTACCCCGGGACAAGAAGATCGAGTTATAGACGATGAGCCTGGCAGGGGAGGACTATCTATCGGTGATGTCTGGCACGGCGGATAATTGGAGGATACCGACCGTTGTCGTGTGATTTGATGATATGGGCCAATCCGGACTGACGGAGCCCGAGATATTGAGACTATGAGGTATTGAGACTTGAGATTTACATGTTTTATGTCGATGCTCGACACGGATTTTCATGGATTTCATCGATGATATTTCAGATTTCTATGCAAATTTACCATGATAAAAGTTAATGATTTCTTATACAGATATATCCAGATTTCAGGATTGATTGTTTTACATTCATGGTGCATGCATACTCATTCACATGCCATATTACTATTTGAGGCACTGACACGAGCACGGAGCATTTGCACTTACACGTAGTTTATTACCCTGCCATTACTAGATGACTAGTAATATATTAGTATTTTATTATTAACCTAGGACAGCGTCGTGCATTCGATTTCTTTTCGCAGGTATCTTCTACTCACGAGCTGGCAACTCACCCCCATTGTGCCAAATTTTATTACAGGTTCGATGTACAGGTTTCCTTGGTAGCTTGCTGGCACATCATTTCATTCAGAGTGATTTGCACGGTAGGTTGGTTCACTTGTATCTGGACCGCCGTTGTACTTTTATTATTCATTTGTATCTAGTAAGCTCCATCAACCAAACTTGTATTACTTGATAAGTTTAAAGGACCAGTTATTTATTTTGACCTTAGAGTCACGCTTGTATTATTATGGTATCTGGTGGATTTGTTTTCTTTTGAGTTTTGAGCCTCGCCCTTTGGCGTTGTATATTATTGTGCTTGGTGTGATTGTTTCCGCCTGTTAGCGTAGAGCTAGCTCCCGCTTGGGGATGCCATTTTATTGCTGTATATATATTATTCCTGTTTGTACCCGTTTGGGGCCAGCTTTTACAAAGGAGACTCTGCCGAATTTTTTGAGAAAATTGTATGTTGCTTTTAAACTTGTTTTTCTACATGTTTTTCTTTACTTCTTCTTTTATATGGTTTAGATTTCTGGGCTTCGGCTTACTTAGATCACGTTGCGTCTCTAGACGCTTCGTAATTTAAGTGCCGGTCACGTTCCGTACCTTCGGATCGTGACAAAGTTGGTATCAGAGCGCTAGGTTTAAGCTTGTATAAGTCTAGGGTGACCCTTGGTTGATGGAGTAGGTGAATTAGGTAGAGTGACGTACCGTGGGTATGATCCGCGGCATACTTACGATACGCTACTCTGCTTAAGGAATCTTAGGATGTACATTTCTTTGCACCGCATTTCATTCGTTCCTTTGATCTATCTTCGTCGATATCGGATGGTGGTTTCTGTCACCACGGTCGCACGGGCAGAGGGAGCTGCGGCTCGAATGCGATAACCATTAGGGTATCGTTTATTCTTGAGGGCTGAAGCATTGTTTAGCGTACGGACGAAGGGTATTCACATGCCGTCCAGACGAAGTTAAATGATTCGAATGATTGTCAGAAACCCATGTTCCCAAGTTTAAGGTATTCGAAAGAACATGCAGGTATTTCTATGGACCCTCTAGAAGAATGAAACTCTAACTCGACGTAATGACCACGAGAACACCCTTGAACCTTAGGGTTTACGGCAGTTCCGCGGTGCCATTAGTGAGGCTTGGGTTTGCCCTTCTACGGCTGGTCCGCAGATGCTGGGATATGTACTGGATATTTTTAAACTGTACTTGAGTGTTGAGCTCTCGGGGAATTATGGGATTTTGATGAATCGATCGAAAAGTTTAATGTAGTCCGGATATCATGTGAAGGGATAGATTACGTGGGAGACTCTAGATATGAGTATTGCCGTTGGTAGGGCAGTCAGCACACCTACGAGGAGACGAGTTCGAAGCAGTCGACATCTGAGGAAAGAGGCGCACATTGACGATAGTGTTTACGATTGTGATTTGGTGACTTAAATTTCATATTTCCGTTGTTTGGATTTTGGTATTTTGAGGATTTTGTTCTACGATTGGTACTTCTTATGTGCACATTCATTATATTCTATGTGTGTTTCACATGTTGGTTGTATTGATGTTGTTTTGTACATACCCAGTACACTCGATTTGATTTTGTACATTTTGAGATATTGATTTGATTTCGTGCATATGGGTTGCATATGATTTTGACGTATGCTTCGACCTAGTTTTCCTGCATTTTCGTATTGTGATTTTGATTTTGATATTCGGTGTATGTTTTCGTGCACCATGTGCACCTGATTGAGATTCTTGCGCACATTCGGTGCACCTGATGCGATTTGTGCACACCAGATGCACTAAATCGGGGTTTTGTGCAGATTAGATGCGCCTGATATTAGTGTCGTGCACGCCCGTTGCACTTGACAGATGTTTTTGGTGCACACCTGTTGCACTTAGTTTTGTTTTTGTGTGTATTCGTGGCATCTATATTTGGTTTCGATTTCAGTGCGCACCGGACGCACATGATATTTTCATGATGTGATTGGGATTGATTTCAGTTTGATCAATAAGTTTTTATAATCATTACTATTTGATTTGGTAACCAGGCGAGACGTGTATGTTGAATAAAAGATATATGTATATAGCTAATTTTTTTAAAATAAACGTCCGCTACTTATGCCGTGACACACGTATCGCACGGCGATTTTAAAAAGGGGTTTTTGCATGCTTCTTTTTTCAGATGTTTGGACGATTTTACTACGATGCGCACTATATATAAGTTATAGTTTTGAGGTATGTCATGTTGGTTTTCGTATTGGGTTTTGATATTTTATTTTCACTATAACTCCGATGATTGCGTTATGCTTGACGGAGTTGATTTTTAGTTATGTATTGATGATTTCGGAGCCCCGACGATTTGAGTGTTTTGGCTGAATGTTTTAGTAATTGGGGGGAGTTTTAATTTAAATTCGGGGACCAAATTTCTTAAAGGGGGGAAGATTGTAACGTTTTAAAAATAATTAAAAAAAATTAGATAAATAAAAGACTTTAAGTGAATTTTCTGATTTTCGGTAAAATAAAACGTATTTTTGGTAAAATTTAACCATAATTATTTTTCATTATAAATTTAAAAATACCTATTTTAATTATGTAATTACTAGTTAATGGTGTTTATTTAGTCACTTATAAATTTTTAGTTTAATTAAATATTTTTCCTAAATTAATTATTTTAAATATTAACATAAGCTTATTTATGCATTAAATTAGTGTAAATTACAAATTTGAATGGGTTTAATTAGCAAAAGTGAACCATTACATATTGGAATCAAGTGTGTTTCATGCAAAATTTATTTTCAAAATTTTCCATGGTTCTCGACCATTCTTGGTTAAATGGAGTTAGGAAAATAAAGAATTTTTATTAATTCATGAAAAGACTTAGTAGAGTGATATTTTTGTGAAACCTTCTACACTTTTCTTCACCTTTTCTCACTCTCCTCTCCTTCCTCCTCACATGGCCGGCCTCTTCCCCATGGCAGCCCCCCCATTTTCTGTTAGTTATATGTATGCCCTAGAGGCCATTACTATACATAGGATGTATATTGTAGTGGATGCTTGGACATATATAGGGATGACTTTCTTGCTCGATATGATAGTATGCTATCTGGTTACTCTTTACCTTAACGTGTACACTGATTGTCTCTCTGTTACATATTGGTAAAGCCCTTAGGATGTGTACTTGACTACCTGGACTATGATGCGGTTCATACTACTGGGGACATGGTAGTCCATAAGTACATCCTTCAAAAATTCTAGTCGTGGGTGTATCGAGACGGGGCATCGATATACCAGAGGTAGACTAGCATGTAGCTTCTCGACCCATATAGATGGGCGATGGATGATCCCATATCCATTGCTGTTTGACATCAGAGATGATATACGGGTGCTCAGTGGAAACTGGGTACACTGGACGGACTCGCCGAGAACTCCCTGATGGTATTATACCTTACGTCAGATGGCAGTTCTCTGGTAACACTGGTACAGGTTAGTCTGTAGACCCGAGATCGTCATAGAGTCTTGTGTGATTCCCACTGTTCTTTGATTTCCAGCTTACCACGTCCAAGAGGGCGTGCAAAACGGTGGTTTTTGGGTACAGTCCCGAATCACATGGAGGCAATGAGCGATAGGAGGGGTTTCGTCTCTCCCGGTATAGGGAGTTGATGTTGCGCTGTGCTCGATTGGCTATAACAGGAAGTCCTTGGCCAAGGCTGCTTTAGGGATTTACCGGTAAGTGTTACCAGTAGTTTCTCGACCCGTTATGAGCCTCATATCGACACGACTTATCCAGTTATTAGGGTCTGACGTTTACCACCCCTAGACGAGATATGCGACATATCAGACGAAGAGACCGGACTGTACGGTAGTGTTACTGGTTGGATTCACAGGAGTGTGAGCGGGCTGGCTCGTTGATCTTCTGATCGCTCAATACCCGGGTGGCCGTTACGTTTAGCAGACCGCTTGCGGCTTGTGGGTGTTTGATATGATCATCACCTACTGCCGGCGTATTGACGAGTCTTTAGAGTCCTACACAGGGGTTTCCTGGCTCAAGCGAAATGAAATAGGAGCGCATATGAGATATGTGCGGGACCGAGAATAATACGAGTATGTGATACTGTATTCTATTCTCGCGATTTGTGACATTGATAGGTTGTATGCGGTATAGCCGGGTTATCGGATCAAGTGTTGATTCGATAAGTTGTTACTATTGATATTAGTCGGTTATATGCAATATGACCGGATCGTTAAATCAAGTGTTGATTTAATGATTTAATGTATAATTATATTTTTGATATATTACTTTACATTAACTAGTATTGGTTCACTTAAGATTGATTTTCTCACTTGATGTGCACATTGTTTATATGTGATATATGCAAGTTTACATGTTTGTATCATGCTTGATGATACAAACAAGTTGTGTGTATGAGAATTGAACCAAATCAAGGTTAAATTAGCGTTTACTATTTTCCTAGCATATAACAAAAGAGTGTGACTTTGGTCAAAGTTATCAAGCTTCATGAAGCTTGATAAACATTGACAAAGTCAACTCTTTTGTCATTTGTATAAGATATTAGTTAACCCAACCCTTAACCTAATGCTTTGGTTAATTCTCTACAAGAGTTAAGCATGAGGGCTTAACTCAACCATGGTTCCATAATTAAAAGGATAAGTTTCATTTGGATATTTTATTCTGTTGATTCTTTTCTTCTTCTTCTTCATCATCAAGCTCCACAAAAGCTTGCTAGCTCCAATGGTGCCATGAGAAAAAGAGTGAGAAATCCAATTCTAAAGTGAACCCACTTCCTATTTCTTCATCCTCTACTACTTGCCATGTAGTATAGGGTGTTCTCTTTATAAAGTTTTTGACCAAGTGAAGGAATAGCTTGAGTTTGAGTCTCCCCAACGTAGATCATCTTCGGCCTCGAAGTCAATAACCTAGCCCGATTATTTCTCCGACGAAACCATCACTAGAGTCCAGGATTCCGATGATCGCAGCGGTGGGACGTCAACACGGAGCTAAAGAAGTGGAGGACCGGATCTACAAAGGTTGTAATCCCTTTCACTTGTTAGTAAAATTGTTTGCTAGCCTTAAGTTTCGCCTATCCTCTAGTTAACGATCTATATTAGGGTTTCTCGGCACCTAAATTTTAGAATTTGGCATGGTTGATGCCTTGTGGAACCTCTTGAGAGTGCCTAGTAACCCTTCAGTAGTATCAGAGCCTAGCTAGAGCTTTAGGCGAACTGTATACGAAATTAGAAACCCGATCGAACCCCGAAACCCCAATCGACACCCCTCTCTGTACAAATTTTAAAACAGTGGATTTTTCCAAATTAAAAATTCTCAAAAATATCAGCAGGCAACTACAAGGGTTAATGTGAAGCACGTGACTGTAATACGACTAAAGCGCCGCGGAACCGCGGCCTTAACATGGTATTGGCGGCGGTTCCGCGGCCGTATGTAAAGATCAGGGAATCCTTTTTGCACAGTAACCTCAGGTGGTGTTCGTTGATTCTTCTGGGAATTTTTATGTTTCAGTCATGAGTTGAGTTTTCTGGGGTGTATTGGGGACTCGATAATTCGATCGGATTATTTAATTTTGTTTATTAAGTTTTTCCGGATAATTTTAGAACATGTTAAAAAGCTCGATCGGATATAAATACCCAATTTTTCCCCTGCCGGGAAATTTCCAAGTGTTGGATTTTTCCGTAGTTTGAGAACGTTCTAAGTAGTGCAAGTAACGCGATGGACCCTCTAGAAGACAACAAACCTTAACTCGATTATGTGACCGTCTTGAACTGCCCTTTGAACCTTAGGGTTTGGGGCAGTACGGCGTGCCACATATGTGGCGTTGGCTTGACCCTTCTATGGCTGGACCGTTGGTACTGAGGCATGAAGTGAATGTTTTTAAACTTATTTCATGTGTTGTGCTGTTTCGGGAAAACTTGGGTGGTTGATTGTTCGATCGAAATGTTTAACATTTTCTATTTATCTGGAATGTGATACAATATTTAGAATTCACAAGTAATTATGAGATAACTAATATGATTGTTATAAACATAGCAGTTTAGTCTCACTTGATCGGTTGCCACGGAATTTTGATGTGATCAAAAGTCCGTTGCAATCACGT
Organism: Agapanthus africanus; assembly: GCA_030015575.1. Classification (NCBI taxonomy): domain Eukaryota; kingdom Viridiplantae; phylum Streptophyta; class Magnoliopsida; order Asparagales; family Amaryllidaceae; genus Agapanthus; species Agapanthus africanus. The sequence continues at coordinate 290,423,547 of CM057349.1, forward strand.
AGCGTACGCGGATACTCGCCCGGTAAACTTAATAGACAGCCCCGACCAAGTGACTGTAGGAGAACCCCGTCGCCGAAAGCATCCGTTAGGGTGCTCACGACAGCGGTGTTCCGCCTTAGTACACTTCGTCGACGGCATCCGGGGGTGCGGCCGTCTACTAAAGTTTGCGATGAGCATTCGTTCAGGATGTCGGGAATCTTGTTGAATTGCCCGACTTTATATTGAAAAGTGTTTTCGATAAAGAGACTAAAATGCGGGGTTTATAATTGTTAGGCATACGATGTCTAAGGAATTCATTTGGTTAGGCATGCGATGTCTAAAAAGATTGCAGATTCTAACTGTTGTAGTTTTACACTTTCTTTTCTGGGACCGTATGTGTAATATGTGATATCGCCGGTTTCGTTGCTATATGTCAACGACAATTGGGATGCACATATTTACTTACGTTGATGACATGTGATGGTATGTGTTGCTGGATATATTATATTGGATCGTCGCGTTCTGAATAGCCGGGGGTTTTTATGTGAGATGAGTGTTTTTCCATTTTCATTCATGTAAGAACTTGTATGTAATATTCTTTTATTGGGGCACTTCCAGGTTGCGGAAGATGTCACCGTTGATGTATATTATTTACTTTTCCGCATTAGGATAGACCCAAGGAGGGGAGCACAAGTAACCGGGTTCTAGGGTCCAGTGGGAGACCATCTCGAGGAGTCGAGTCCGGGTCTCCTAACCCTAGAATTGGTAGGGTTGCTTGCCGCTCTCGTAGGGGTCTAGGGGTGTGGGATTGGCTATTCATCACGACCGTGGAATCCGTGTTTTATAGAGGCTAAAAATAAAACACGGACGTCCTAGTATATCCAATATTTCATATGTTTCTTCTGCTGTGATATCTGTGATGTGATCATTTGATGTTCTGTGATAGATACTGTATATAGTATATATGATATATTATATAGACGTTACTTATGTTTTACACCCGCGCTAGCCCTGCCCCGCTCTGTCGTTAGTTACCTAACCTAACGGTGCATGAGGGGACATCGAGGTGAATGCGGATGGCATAAGTGTACTTCGTATTTATCTGTGATGTTTAGGTAATTTAAATGATGGGATTTCATTAATGTGATTAATGAAAGAAAAGAAACCTAAGATGTTGTGGAATCGAATTTTCAAAAACAGGTAGCTACAGTTCTTGCTTTGCATCGCGGTGTTCCTTGTAGAACATCCTGCACCTTATTCGATGAGGAAAGGGCCGAGATCCCTTCACCGGGAGTGACCCCTTTAGCAATAACTGGCAGATGCTACACACTCGGTTTGTCTTTTGATTGCTTCTATAGTTTCTGCTTTGCACAGTGATATATATGATATATCCCGCACCTCATTCGACGAGGAAGGGCCAACGATCCCTTCACCGGGAGTGACCCCTTTAGCAAAACTAGAAAAAGCCTCAAAAACACTCCATTTTAAAATCATTTGATTCTACAACGATATAAAATTCATTAAGCAAAAGGTTTTCTTAAAAACCTTTCGTAGCCCTCCGTCATTTCAGATAAGAAATAGTTAGTATTCGTGCTGCGTTTGTTGACTCAGTCAAGGCGTAGTGTGCGGTAGCTGATTAGTGCTTATCTGCAAAGCATATGATGCGATTGGATTAGGGTAGTCATGCGGCCTTGTTGACTCAGTCAAGGGTCGTGCGGGTGGGTTTAATTCAATCGAGAAATGACGGGTTGGACTTTACTTGCAGTCTATGGTTTGTTGACTCAGTCAAGGTCATAGATCGCTTGGGGCAAAATATTATCGGGAATTTCAAGTGTTGAAATTTGCAATGAGATTGCATACCTTCTATGAGATAGTTGGATCCCGATACCCGCTACGAGTAAAAGTTACGCCTGGGAGAGTTTTACACATTACAATTAGTCGATCAAGTAGGTATCTAGAAAGGTGTTAACGAGGTTACGCCTCTTGGAAAACGAGGTTTACATTAATTAGGTTCGTACGAAAGCACGGGGGACCTCCCTCAAAGTACCGACACTGGCCTGGCTGAAAGATTGGCGAACTTGTAGCGTGTAATTAATCCCGGCTAGTCTTTCCTTTTAAGGTTTGAAGGAAGATTTGATAAAAACAGTGGGAGCCATCCTGATTAGATAAAATAATAACCACTCTATTCTTGCAAGAGCGCACGCTGAGTGTTTTCTTCTCTCTCTCTCCAGGTAGCGACCATTTCACGCCTTAATCAAGATAATAATACGGAATATTGACCGGACCCGCTTGTTATACTGAGCTGGGGAATGTTGGTCCCGCTCCAACTTATAATTGTTATAAGACAGAGCAGGAAATTGGGGAATACCAGATTTCCTGTGCCCCCCAAACGAAGAAAGAGCATGTTGATGCATCATCTTCGGGTGTGTTCGTTACATAGAACTGTTTCTCAGTATCCTTTACGTCCTGAGTATGTGATACCAGATCAGGATCCCGCATATGTAATCTGTTACATGGGCTACAGATAGGTAAAGAACTGAGAACGGGTGATAAGTTTCATGAGACAGAAAACGGTACAAGTGTTGCAGCCAAGTCTGTTGATCACTATCACCCTGTATTACCAGTACATTGATTCTGAATGAATGTTATTAGATACCGAACCTGATATAAAAAATCATATCAGTCTCTTTATTAGTAAAGAAATGATAAAATTTTGTATTGTTGGATAATGTTTTGAACATTTCCTATATCAAAAGTTGATCGGTTCAGGCACGTTATCTAAAAGCATTGATGTTCTAAATCAAACTACAGTTCTTAATATACGTAACACACACAGGAGGAAGAGTTCAGAAATGAACGAATCCTTCTTGAGGCATTGTAGACTAGGTCATATCAATGTGACCCGACTGGCTGAAGTTACATTTAGATGTATATTTAAATTAGTTTGAATTTACATCTTGTGAAACTTGTCAGTCATATCACAAAGATTAAATGACCGTAGCTCTGTTTATTGGAAACAGAGAAAGAGTTAGTAAACTCTTGGGACTGATACATGATGATGTATGAAGGTCCCTTGTCTACACATGCCAAGACCGGTTCTTTGTACTTCATTACATTCTCTGATGATCTCTTTAGATTCGGACATATATTCCTGTTGAAACACAAGTCCGAACCTTTTGAGATATTCACAGAATATAAGTTAGAAGTAAAGAACCAAAACGGGTATAAGTATTATGTCCTTTGATGAGATCAAGGAGGAGAATACTTGAGCACGGAATTCTTGGACTATTCTAAAGAAGAATGAGATTCTCTCTCAGCATTACTCCTCCGTATACACTATAGCACGATGGTATATCAGGGCGGAGCAATAGCACCCTATTTGATATTTCCTTTTGGGAGTTATGCACTTGAGAAGCTGCATACCTATTGAATAGGGTTCAAATCAAATCAGTTGCCTACCACATCATATATGATATGGAAAGGGAAGAGCCCATATCTTAAGTTTGTTAAGATTTGGGGTTGTCCAGCCTATGTCAAAAAGCATAATCCGGACAAGCTCGAGGCAAAGTTAAGTCTGTGGAAGTTTGTTGGATATCCCAAGCATTAGCAAGGGAATATCTTCTACCAAACCGAGGAACAAAAATGTTTAGTTTCTCAACATGCCACCTTTGTGAAAGGGAATTTGAGGTAGAACTGGAAAAAGTTCCAGCTATGCAAACTATCGCAGATGATTTGGTAGAACCGAACGATTCAATAATAACCAACGAATCTCAACCTCTCCGCCGATCTAGTAGGGTTCCTCACCCACCTGAGAGATACTTTGGTTTCTCTATGACAGTGGGAGCGAGAATTGCATCATGGGATGATGACCCAACTAGTTTCGAGCTGGCCATCAGGAGTGGGACTCTGTAAGAATGGCTGGATGTTTATCGATCTGAGATGGAATCCTTTTACACCAACAAAGTATGGACTTTGGTTACTTTATCTGAAGGGTTAAATCCCCATCAGGAGTAAGTATATCTTGAGAAGATTACTTGGTGTACATGGAAAAGTTGAGACTTTCAAAGCTAGACTTGTTAAAGGTTTGCATCATTGACCAGCTATGGATTGTGATGAAACCTTTTCTAAGTACCTATGCTTAAGTCCATCCAGATCCTACTTGCCACGGTTACATACCATGACTACGATATCTGGCGGTTGGGTGTCATGACTGCTTTTCTAAATGATGTTTTAGAAGAGAGAGTCTGTAAGTACACAGTCAGAGGGCTTCGTAGACAGTGGGAGCAGCGGAAACGTGTGCAAGATGTTTTATGTGATAAAGCAGGCATCGCGGAGTTGGAACATCTATTTTGATGAGTTAGTCAAAGAGTTTGACATCATCAAAATGGTAGATGAACCTTGTATATACAAAAGGTAGTAGGGAGTATGCTGGTGATCCTCATAGAGTACGTGGATGGCATACTCTTGATAGGGAAGGAGTTTCCTATGCTACGCTCGGTCAATCTCCGCTTATCACAAGGATTCTCCATATAGGATCAAAGTGATACCTACTAAATCCTGGGTTTTGGATCTATGAGATAGATTTAATTGGATGTTAGGATACTCACTAGTTGTAGTGAGATGGTATCAATTGATCCTGGGGAGAATCACTGTAAAGGTTCCAGGGTGATAAGGACGAATGAATGTCAGTCACAGGCATTGTCCTTACCCTAAGTAAAGGGACGGTATGTTGGAAGAGTTCCAAGCTAGATACCTTGGCATACTAGACGATAAAGGCTGGATACATCGCTACCAAAGATGCTACCAAAGAGGCAGTCTGGGTGTATATTAGTTCATGAGATGAACTTCGTTCCTCCCATTGTGTGACAATGGAGTTGTGGCTTATGCCTAGGAATGCCCATCCCATCAATGATCCAGACATATTCTTAGGTAGTATCACCTGATCGTGGAGATGGTTGATCTCCAGGGGATCGAGGTTAGGAGAGTAGACTCAGAGGACAACACGGAGGATCCACTCACAAAGGCTTTTTCCTGGAAAGAGACTTTTATGGGATGGTTGAGTATGAGATACTACAACCACTGCTATTAGATGGCCCTAGTGCAAGTGGGAGATTGTTAGTTATATGTATGCCCTAAAGGCCATTACTATACATAGGATGTATATTATAGTGGATGCTTGGACATATATAGGGATGACTTTCTTGCTCGATATGATAGTATGCTATCTGGTTACTCTTTACCTTAACGTGTACACTGATTGTCTCTCTGTTACATATTGGTAAAGCCCTTAGGATGTGTACTTGACTACCTGGACTATGATGCGGTTCATACTAGTGGGGACATGGTAGTCCATAAGTACATCCTTCAAAGTCCCTAGTCGTGGGTGTATCGAGACGGGGCATCGATATACCAGAGGTAGACTAGCGTATAGCTTCTCGACCCATATAGATGGGCGATGGATGATCCCATATCCATTAGTGTTTGACATCAGAGATGATATACGGGTGCTCAGTGGAGACTGGGTACACTGGATGGACTCGCCGAGAACTCCCAGATGGTATTATACCTTACGTCAGATGGCAGTTCTCTGGTGATACTGGTACAGGTTAGACTGTAGACCCGAGATCGTCATAGAGTCTTGTATGATTCCAACTGTGCTTTGATTTCCACCTTACCACGTCCAAGAGGGCGTGCAAAACGGTGGTTTTTGGGTACAGTCCCGAATCACATGGAGGCAATGAGCGATAGGAGGGGTTTCGTCTCTCCCGGTATAGGGAGTTGATGTTGCGCTGTGCTCGATTGGCTATAACAGGAAGTCCTTGGCCAAGGCTGCTTTAGGGAATTACTGGTAAGTGTTACCAGTAGTTTCTCGACCCGTTATGAGCCTTATATCGACACGACTGATCGAGTTATTAGGGTCTGACGTTTACCACCCCTAGACGAGATATGCGACATATCAGACGAAGAGACCGGACTGTACGGTAATGTTACCGGTTGGATTCACAGGAGTGTGAGAGGGCTTGCTCGTTGATCTTCTGATCGCTCAATACCCGGGTGGTCGTTACATTTAGCAGACCGCTTACGGCTTGTGGGTGTTTGATATGATCATCACCTACTGCCGGGGTATTGACGAGTCTTTAGAGTCCTACACAGGGGTTTCTTAGCTCAAGCGAAACAAAATAGGAGCGCATATGAGATATGTGCGGGACCGAGAATAATACGAGTATGTGATACTGTATTCTATTCTCGCGATTTGTGACATTGATAGGTTGTATGCGATATAGCCGGGTTATCAGATCAAGTGTTGATTCGATAAGTTGTTACTATTGATATTAGTCGGTTATATGCAATATGACCGGATCATTAAACCAAGTGTTGATTTAATGATTTAATGTATAATTATATATTTGATATATTACTTTACATTAACTAGTATTGGTTCACTTAAGATTGATTTTCTCACTTGATGTGCACATTATTTATATGTGATATATGCAAGTGTACATGTTTGTATCATGCTTGATGATACAAACAAGTTGTGTGTATGAGACTTGAACCAAATCAAGGTTAAATTAGGGTTTACTATTTTCCTATCATATAACAAAAGAGTGTGACTTTGGTCAAAGTTATCAAGCTTCATGAAGCTTGATAAACATTGACAAAGTCAACTCTTTTGTCATTTGTATAAGATATTAGTTAACCCAACGCTTAACCTAATGCTTTGGTTAATTATCTACAAGAGTTAAGCATGAGGGCTTAACTCAACCATGGTACCATAATTAAAAGGATAAGTTTCATTTGGATATTTTATTCTATTGATTCTTTTCTTCTTCTTCTTCATCATCAAGCTCCACAAAAGCTTGCTAGCTCCAATGGTGCCATGAGAAAAAGAGTGAGAAATCCAATTCTAAAGTGAACCCACTTCCTATTTCTTCATCCTCTACTACTTTCCATGTAGTATAGAGTGTTCTCTTCACAAAGTTTTTGACCAAGTGAAGGAATAGCTTGAGTTTGAGTCTCCCCGACGTAGATCAACTTCGGCCTCGAAGTCAACGACCTAGCCCGATTATTTCTCCGACGAAACCATCACTAGAGTCCAGGATTCCGATGATCACATCGAAGGGACGATAACACGGAGCTAAAGAAGTGGAGGACCGGATCTACAAAGGTTGTAATCCCTTTCACTTGTTAGTAAAGTTGTTTGCTAGCCTTAAGTTTCGCCTATCCTCTAGTTAACGATCTATATTTGGGTCTCTCGGCACCTAAATTTTAGAATTTGGCATGGTTGAGGCCTTGTGGAATCTCTTGAGAGTGCCTAGTAACCCTTCATTTTCTCCATTTGATTTTGTTACAAAAATCCATCAAAATTCATCAAAAATTCAATAAAAAACCCACAAATTCCTAATTAATTCCTACCCTCTATTCTTTGCTCATTTTTACATGGATTTTGGAGTTGGAAACCATTATTTTTGGAGGCAAATTTTCATGGTTGGATCTCACATGTGGAGGTATAAATTTTATTCTTATGATTTATTGTTATTAAATGTTTCATTCTAGCAAATTTAGATTTAATTAATTAATTCTATTTACAAGTTTCAAAATTCAAGTTAGGGTTTATAAAATCAAGTTATGGTTTTACTAATTAAGTGGGGTTATTATAACTAGTTTAACATTTTTAGAATTGGAAAATCTTGTATGGTTGATATATTGTAAATTGTTTATCCAAAATTGTTTAAATTAAACAATTTTGCAAACTAGATTTCTATATATTGTATATATTGGTGAGATAAAATTACAATTAATATTTGTAACACTAGATTGTGGTTTTAATGAGGATATTAATTTGTTAGTGGAATGAAAAACTTAATTTGGTTACTAGTTTTTATTGATAATTGAGAAATTGTGAGAAAAATGATATTTTGCTAACTAGATTTTAGAAATTCTTAAATAAATGAGATTTAAAATCTAATTTATGGTTTCATTATATTATTATCATCATGAATTGTAGTTTAAAACGTTAATTCATGCAAAATCAAGTTTAGTTGTGGAATTGTGGAATTTTGCTTGTAAGGTGTTGAAAATTGATAAAAGTTGCAAACTAGAATTTCTATTTAATACAAATTAGGGTGTTAAAAATATAGTAATGGTTTCTATAATTTAGTTATGCTATTTAATGAGTATTATGACCATTAGTTTCTTTTAAACATCAAGTTTTGAAGTAAAACGGTAAATTGATATTTTCAAGGTTTTGCGGAATTGGACGATTTGATCGATTTTAGGGTTTCGATGAAATAAATCGTGTTTTATATTATAAGTAATGAGTTTTAAAACTACGAGTTGTTTGTTGGTGTTTTATCTCGATCAATCGGCGTTTGTACGCCGATATCGAGCGATATTTGGTTCTTTTGCATGAGCAGGTCATAGGTTTTAACCTATGCGCGTTTCGTGCGTCGTTTTGGTTTTGTCCGTGATTCAGTTAACGATATTATATATGTTTGCGTATAGGTAACCCTCGTGTGGACTTCGGACGAGGAAGAAGAGGAGGGCGACATCGTCTTCGGCAGACAAGGACCAAGTGAGTTGAAGTATATCTACGGAGGAAGTCCGGTGGATAGCGTTTAGCACCCCCGCAAACGTAGAATAGGGATATTGCTTATTGTCATTAGGAAGTCGGACGTGACCTTAGATTCTTGGCGAGTAGGACCCTATTAAAGACCTTAGGTTGGACTAGACTGATTTAGATAGACTTTACCAGAGGAGGAATGTCTTGGAGGAAATTCGTAGGTTTCAGGTAGACACACACACGCACACACAGAAACTTGGTTTGGTGTATATGTGTATGTGTATATATAAGTAGGAATGTGCGTAAGTGTATATATACACAACATGTATATGTGATATAAGGATGTTATATGATACATGGGGATGAGACGATATAACTGGGCTTGATGCCGTGATCTCTTGGCTATACAGGCATATTATGATCTTAGCGGATTGTTGGAAAATGAGAGAATGGATATGTATATATAAACGATAATAGGTGATGATGACATTGAGATATACAAGACTCTAGAACAAAACCCGGACCTTAACCGGTGACTTGATTACGATATGATATATGTGTGACTTGGTTATGATATGATATATGTGTGACTTGATTACGATATGATATATGTGTGACCTGATTACGATATGATATATATGACATGATATTTCTGAGGAACAATTGACGACGTATATGTTCGCAGACAATGATATATGATTGATGATATTGGGATGTATGCGATTACAATATAATACCTTTGATCATGACATTATTTGATGATGATATTATACGAATGATGATGTACGTAGCTGATACTTGACCCGTACCCCGATATTGGGATGCCGTACGATGGATTTTACCGTACGAGGCATAGATGTGATGATTGATCCGCGCTCTTGATTCGAGAAAGCCGTTATACGTACGTGACGCTATTGAGGCTGGATCGCCGACTATTACAGATATGGACTCAGACCTTAGGTGGATTCTTATTTCCCATTGACTAGTTCCTTTAGTTAGTTCCTTAGGGGGTTAGATAGATACTAGTTGAGGCTCGAGTCATATAGTTGTAGTTAGATATGTATATTCCAAATGAGTGTTTAGTACACATTTTACCTTTACATTCAGATTGAAATCATCAAGTTGCATGTTCATACATATGTTTTTTTAGTCAGTATGAAACTCTGCCTGTTAGGACACCAGCACCATTACCGATGATGCGCATGTCCCACGTACACTTATTTGCCGGCTCACACACACATCATCGGTAATTGCCATGTCACGTACACTTTAGAACATATTATCTTTTATGATAGAATCAGCTAAAGGCTAGATCAGTATAGTATTATGATTACTCTCAGGTGTTAGTCTAGACATTGCATTTATTACTTAGACATTTCATGCATTCACATTTTCATGTTATCATGCAGTATTATAAGGCTTATGCCGACACTTACCATTTACTTACTCATGATTTTGGGATTTAGGATTTATATGAGATTTCTGGATTTTGGGGAAAACCGCAATAATATATATAAAAACTTCTTTCTCTCCCTCTCTCTTTTAAAATATAAGTTGCGGTTTTCTCGTGATGTATGTGTCGTCCACCATGAGATTTCATGTTTTCTGTTGGATTTCGAGACCAGATTCGAGGAGTGGATGAACCGTCTCGGATACATGGTGGGCCCGGTATAGTACCCCGGGGCAAGAAGATCGAGTTGTAGATGATGAGCCTGGCAGGGGAGGACTACCTACCGGTGATGTATGGCACGGCGGATATCCGGAGGATACCGACCGTTGTCGTGGGATTTGATGATATGGGCCGATCCGAACTGACGGAGCCCGAGATATTGAGACTATGAGGTATTGAGACTTGAGATTTACATGTTTTGTGTCGATGCTCGACACGGATTTTCATGGATTTCACCGATGATATTTCAGATTTCTATGCAAATTTACCATGATAAAAGTTAAAGATTTCTTATACAGATATATCCAGATTTCAGGATTGATTGTTTTACATTCATGGTGCATGCATACTCATTCACATGCCATATTACTATTTGAGGCACTGACACGAGCACGGAGCATTTGCACTTGCACGTAGTTTATTACCCTGCCATTACTAGATGACTAGTAATATATTAGTATTTTATTATTAACCTAGGACAGCGTCGTGCATTCGATTTCTTTTCGCAGATATTTTCTACTCACGAGCTGGTAACTCACCCACGTTGTGCCAAATTTTATTACAGGTTCGATGTACAGGTTTCCTTGGTAGCTTGCTGGCACATCATTTCATTCAGGGTAATTTGCACGGTAGGTTGGTTCACTTGTATCTGGACCGCCGTTGTACTTTTATTATTCATTTGTATCTAGTAAGCTCCATCAACCAAACTTGTATTACTTGATAAGTTTAAAGGACTAGTTATTTATTTTGACCTTAGAGTCACGCTTGTATTATTAAGGTATCTGGTGGATTTGTTTTCTTTTGAGTTTTGAGCCTCGCCCTTTGGCGTTGTATATTCTTGTACTTGGTGTGGTTGTTTCTGCCTGTTCGCGTAGAGCTAGCTCCTGCTTGGGGATGCCTTTTTATTGCTGTATATATATTATTCCTGTTTGTACCCGTTTGGGGCCAGCTTTTACAAAGGATACTCTGCCGAAATTTTTGAGAAAATTGGATGTTGCTTTTAAACTTGTTTTTTTACATGTTTTCCTTTACTTCTTATTTTATATGGTTAAGATTTCTGGGCTTCGGCTTACTTAGATTGCATTGCGCCTCTAGACGCTTCGTAATTTAAGTGTCGGTCACGTTCCGTACTTTCGGGTCGTGACACCAGAGCACCAAACTAAAACGATGCGAAACAACCAAGTTTGGACCGGCCAAGCCGGATTTTTTAGGCATTTCGCCGGGTCAAATCCAGTGGAATAGCCTCATTTTCGTTTGGTGTTCACAATACATCTTATGTAACAATATGCAACTGCTTAAAAAAATTTTAGACACTCTGAAAAATTCGACAGAGAGCAGGTTTTAGGATTTCAGTTTTCGAAGTTGTTTCTGTTTCGTAATTTATCTAACATCGTCCAAGTTTCTAGCTTGGCTCTGATACCACTGTAGTGTCCTTTCTAGCACCATGCTTAGGGTTTGTCTTACATCAAACATGCTACAATAAAATTTTAGGGGTGCTAAGCAAAACCAACCATGAATCGAACTAGAAATCTAGGGTAATAATAACTAGTATCACATACTATCAAGTGTCTAACACTAAGAGGATAGAAATACAACCTTTGTAGACCTCTTCCTTGTGGCTCCATGGATCAACTTGGTGTTTGAACCGGTTCCCTTGAGTCCTTCGTAGTCCACGACGATCCACCACGGAGTCCCTTGGCTTAAGCTCCTTACTTCACTTGATCTAAATGGAAGTGGAGCAAACAACCTACACTAGTGGGCTAGACTAATACAGATTGGTGATGTAGGTTGTGTTCTCACTTAAAAACCATTCCTTTTTTTGTTTTCTTTACTCACTTGAAAAAGCTAGAGAGCTTGAATGAGGAAGAAGAAAGAAAATGGCTAAGCTTAACCCTTGTGCTATGAATGAGAGATATGATAATTATCAAGAGAGAAAATTAATTAACCATGATAAAAAGAAGTCCCCTTATCCTTAACCATGGCTATAAAATATCTAGATATTTTGATATTGAGTTAACTAAAACCATGGGCAATAAAACCATGGTTTTGACTTTGGTCAACTAAAGAAGAGTGTAGAAACTAAACCATGATTTTATTTCCATTTGCATTTCCTCAATAATCAAAATGTATAAATATTTCTCCTTGTGATTCTTGCATTGCCATCACCAATGTATCATCAACCATGACACATGTATGCATGCATGTGTGCATCCATATCAATATATACATACACTCATGCATATATCATAAAGAAATAGGTTTTAATAAATGAGCTAATGGTCTTAATATTAAATCAACACTTGATTAAATAACCCGGTCATATCACATACGACCCGACCAATAGTAAATGCTAGATTAAAATGCGGTATCATATACACGCATTTAATCAAGCTCCCACGCATATCCCCATATGCACCCCACATCATTTCGCCCGAGCTAGGTAACCCCTTTGTGGGACTCTAAGACTCGTCAATACGCCAGCAGTAGGCAGTGATCATATCACTGTTGGCTATAGTGCCCTCAAGTCAATTATTGGATCGCAGGCACGTGATTGCAATAATTGAGGGAGGGCCTATACCGGTAGGATAGTCTTACTCAAGATGACTGTATGCTATGTGGTTTGTCTTTATCATCGTGTACATGCTTTAGGTAACATTACAGATCACTATTGCATGTTGATAGAGCCCTTAGAATTCATGCTTGACTACCAGCAGTATGATGGCGATCATATACATGGGAGTTGGGTGGTCTATAAGCACATCCTTAAAGTGTCCCTAGTCGTAGGAGTTTCGAGACTGGGCATCGATATTCCAAGTAGACCAGTGTGTACGGATCGAGACCCCGACAAGGGGCAGTGGCCGGTCTCACAAGCCATTGGTGTCAATTGGTTCACCTAAGATGTATACAGGTGCTCATTAGGTTATGAGTACACCGGACGGACTCGCCAGGAACATGCTAGTTGGTATTATACCTATTGTCAGATGGCAGTTTTCTTGTGACATGTGTACAGCTTGGTCTATTGACCTGAGATCGTCATTTGTCTCATGTGAGTTCCCACTGTGCTTTGATTACTAACCTACCACAGCTCAAAGAAGTCGTGCAAACAGGTTTTAGTTGGGTACAGTCATAAGCCACATGCATGCATTGAGCGGATCATCAGGGGATTTGTCTCTCCCGGTATTGGGGGTTGATTTCGCGGTGTGCACGGGTGGCCATCACCAGAAATCCTCGGTCGGGGTCGACGAGAATTACCGATTTAGGATCTGTAGTTTCTCAGTTGGTGATAGGTTTCATGTCGACACTAAATGTCAAGTTATTAGGGGTCTGACTTTATCCACCCCCCTAGACTCGATATGCGATACTCATAGACAAATGGACCAGACTGTACGGATATTGTCACTGTCTGGCGCAGTAGTGTTTCAGGATGAGTTTGCTCGTCGGCCTCCTTTTCTCTCAATACCTGGGTATCTGTTACGTATAGATAGTGCCACTGACGTGCTTGTGGTAAAACCCACTACCAGTTTATTGATGAGTATTTAGAGTCCCACACAGAGGGTTTCCCTAATTCGGGCAAAACGATGTAGAGGCCATATGGTTTTATGGCAGGGTTCGATCATATACGTGCACTTGTGCACGGATCATGATCAGACGGATAATATTAGTGGGCTTTGGTTTAAACCGGATCCTAGTATTATATTCTTGGATTATTTTCGTCTCGTTGTATTCGTATTCAGTCGGAATACGAATGCGGGTATGTATATACGGATGAGGGGTATTCTTGTAATTCATTACAAGATAACTTTAGGGTTGCTATTTCTTTTTATAGGGTTCCTAGGCACACTAATGAGATCTCACAAGGCATCAACCATGCCAATTTCAAATTTTACAAGTGCCGAGAAACCCTAATACGGATCGTTAACTAGAATTTTAGGCGAAACAATGAAACTAGTTAACAACTTAACTAAGTGAACGGAAATACAACCTTTGTAGATCCGGTCCTCCACCTCCATAGCTCCGCAATGAAGTCTCCTCGCTGTCCAAATCGAGTCCCGGGCTCTAGCGTCGGCTTCATCGGAAAAATGGACGGGCTAGGTCATCGACTACGATGCCGAAGATGATCTACGTCGAGGCAACACAAGATCAAGCTCCTACTTCACCAAGTCATGAAACTTGTGAAGGAAACACCCTATACTACTTGGCAAGAGGTAGAGGATGAAGAAATAGGAAGTGGGTTCACTTTGGAATTGGATTTCTCCCATGATTTCAACACTTGCCATTGATGAGGCAAGCTTTTCTTTCTTGCTCATGAAGGAGAAGATGAAGAAGGAATATGATAAGTGTTAAAGAATAATTGAAAAAGAATTGATTCTTATCATATTCTAACCTTAGTTAAGTGTAGAGAATAGACCATGGTTAGTTATGATGGTTAGGGTTAAGCAAGAGACAAGAATGGTGGACTAGGTCAAAGCTTCATGAAGCTTCAACAAAACTACAAATAAAGCCACCATTCTTTTCTTATCTTTTCCAAAATGAATAAACAAATAAATAAAGGAATAAGCAAAACCCTAATCATCAACTTAACCATGGTTTAATTCTTTACACTTAACCAAACAAGCATGTATCATCAAACATGATACAATCATGTGCACAAAAGTATATCACATATACAACTTGCACAAAGTAAGTGAGAAAATCCATTTAAAGTGAACCAATACTAGTTAATGCAAAGTAATATATCAAATATGTAATTATACATTAAATCATTAAATCAACACTTGATTTAACGATCTGGTCATATCGCATATAACCGACTAATATCCAATGTATCGTCTTATCGAATCAATCCTTGATTCGATAACTAGGTTATATCGCATACAACCATTCGACACATTCATCGCGAGAATAGAATACGGTATCACATACACGCATTATTCTCGGTCCCGCACATATCTCATATGCACTCCTATTTCATTTCGCTTGAGCCAGGAAACCTCTGTGTAGGACTCTAAAGACTCGTCAATACGCCGGCAGCAGGTGATGATCATATCAATCACCCACAAGCCGCAAGCGGTCTGCTAAACGTAACGGCCACCCGGGTATTGAGCGATCAGAAGATCGACGAGCAAGCCCGCTCATACTCCTGTGAATCCAACCAGTAACACTTACCGCACAGTCCGGTCTGTTCGTCTGATATGTCGCATATCTCGCCTAGGGGTGGTAAACGTCAGACCCCAATAGCTCGATAAGTCGTGTCGATATGAGGTCTATAGCAATTCGAGAAACTACTGGTAACACTTACCAGTAAATCTCAGCAACCCTGGCCAGGGATTTCCGGTTATAGCCAATCGAACACAGCGCAACATCAATTCCCTATACCGGGAGAGACGAATCCCCTCCTATCGCTCATTGCCTCCATGTGATTCGGGACTGTACCCAAAAACCACCGTTTTGCACGCCCTCTTGGACGTGGTAAGGTGGAAATCAAAGCACAGTGGGAACCACACAAGACTCTATGACGATCTCGGGTCAACAGACTACTCTGTACCAGTGTCACCAGAGAACTGCCATCTGACGTAAGGTATAATACCATCTGGGAGTTCTCGGCGAGTCCGTCCAGTGTACCCAGTCTCCACTGAGCACCCGTATATCATCTCTGATGTCAAACACCAATGGATATGGGATCATCCATCGCCCATCTGTATGGGTCGAGAAGGTATACGCTAGTCTACTCTGGTATATCGATGCCCCGTCTCGATATACCCACGACTAGGGACCTTGAAGGATGTACTTATGGACTACCCTGTCCCCACTAGTACGATCCGCATCATAGTCCAGGTAGTCAAGTACACATCCTAAGGGCTTTACCAACATGTAACAGAGAGACAAGCAGTATACACGTTAAGGTAAAGATCAACCAGATAGCATACTATCATGTCGAGCAAGAAAGTCCTCCCTATATATGTCCAAGCATCCACTACAATATACATCCTATGTATAGTAATGGCCTCTAGGGCATACATATAACTAACAATCTCCCACTTGCACTAGGGCCATCTGATAGCAGTGGTTGTAGTATCTCATACTCAACCATCCCATAAAAGTCTCTCTCTGGGAAAAGGCCTTCGTGAGTGGATCCGCCGTGTTATCCTCTGAGTCTGCTCTCCTAACCTCGATCACCCTGGAGATCAACTATCTCCATGATCAGGTAATGCTGCCTCAGAATATGTCTGGATCACTGATGGGACGGGTGTTCCTTGGCATAAGCTACAACTCCATTGTCTCCCAATGGTTGGAACGATGTTCATCTCATGAACAAAAATTTACACCCAGACAGCCTCTTTGGTAGCATCTTAAGTAGCGATGTATCCAGCCTTAATCGTCTAGTATGCCACGGTATCTAGCTTGGAACTCTTCCAACATACCGTCCCTTCACTGAGGGTAAAGACAATGCCTGTGACTGACATCCAGTCGTCATTATCATCTTGGAACCCTTCCAGTGATTCTCCCCAGGATCGGTTGATACCATCTCACTACAACTAGTGAGAATCCTAACATCCAATTAGATCTATCTCATAGATCCAAAACCCAGGATTTAGGAGGTATCACTTTGATCCTATATGGAGAATCTTTGTGATAACTGGAGATTGACCGAGCGTAGCATAGGAAACTCCTTTCTTATCAAGAGTATGACATCCACGTACTCTACGAGGATCACCACCATACTCCCTACTACCTTTTTATTTATACAAGGTTCATCTACCATTTTGATGATGTCAAACTCTTTGACTAATCCATCAAAACAGATGTTCCAACTCCGCGATGCCTGCTTTATCACATAAACCATCTTGCACACGTTTCTGCTGCTCCCACTGTCTACGAAGCCCTCTGACTGTGTACTTACAGACTCTCTCTTCTAAAACATCATTTAGAAAAGCAGTCATGGCACCCAACCGCCAGATATCGTAGTCATGGTATGTAGCCGTAGCAAGTAGGATCTGGATGGACTTAAGCATAGCCACTTGAAAAGGTTTCATCATTATCCATGCCTGGTCGATGACGAAAAGCTTTAACAAGTCTAGCTTTGAAAGTCTCAACTTTTCCATCTACACCAAGTAATCTTCTCAAGATATACTTTCTCCTGATGGGGATTTAACCCTTCAGATATAGCAACCAAAGTCCATACTTTGTTGGTGTACATGGATTCCATCTCAGATCACTAAGCATCCAGCCATTCTTACAGAGTCTTACTCCTGATGGCCAGCTCGAAACTAGTTGGGTCATCATCTCATGATGCAATCCTTGCTCCCACTGTCATAGAGAAACCGAAGTATCTCTCAGGCGGGTGAGGAACCTTACTAGATCGGCGGAGAGGCTAAGGTTCGTTGGTCTCTATTGAATCCTTTGGTTTTATCAAATCATCTGCTGTAGTTTGTATAGCTGGAACCTTTCCAGTTCTACATTACAGACCTTGCCTCGAGCTTGTCCGGATTTTGCTTTTCAGACATAGGCTGGACAACCCCAAATCTTAACTAACTTAAGAGATGGGCTCTTCCCTTATCATATCAAATATGAAGTGGTAGGCAACTGATTTGATTTGAACCCTATTCAATAGGTATGCAGCTTCTCAAGTGCAAAACCACCAAAAGGAAACAGGTAACTCAGTAGTACTCATCATAGAGCGCACCATATCAAATAGGGTGCAATTGCTCCGTCCCGACATACCATCGTGCTATGGTGTATTCGGAGGAGTAATGCTGAGAGAGAATCACATTCGCCTTTAGAATAGTCCAGGAATTTCGTGCTCAAGTATTCTCCTCCTTGATCTCATCAAATGACATAATACTTATACCCTCAATTTGGTTCTCTACTTCTAACTTATATTCCGTGAATATCTCAAAAGGTTCGGATTTGTGTTTCAACAGGAACATATGTCTGAATCTTGAGAGATCATCAGAGAATGTAATGAAGTACAAAGAACCGGTCTTGGCATATGTAGACAGGGGACCTTTATACATCAACATGTATTATTCTCAAGAGTTCACTGACTCTTTCTCTGTTTCCAGTAAACAGAGCTATGGTCATTTTATCTTTGTGACATGACGGGCAAGTTTCATAAGATGTAAATTCAAACTGATTTAAATATGCATCTAAAATGTAACTTCAGCCAGTCGAATCGCATTGATATGACCTAGTCTACAATGCCTTAAGAAGGATTCGTTCATTTCTGAACTCTTCCTCTTGTGTGTGTTCTGTATACTAAGAACTGTAGTTTGATTTAGAACATCAATGCTTTTAGATAACGTGCCTGAACCGATCAACTTTTGATATAGGAAATGTTCAAAACATTATCCATCTATACAAAATTTTATCATTTCTTTACTGATAAAGAGACTGATATGAATTTGTATATCAGGTTCGGTATCTAATAGCATTTGTTCAGAATTAATGTACTGATAATACAGGGTGACAGTGACCAACAGACTTGGCTGCAACTCTTGCCCCGTTTTCTGCCTCATGAAACTTATCACCCGTTCTCAGTCATCTACCTTTCTGTAGCCCTATGTAACAGATTACATATCTGGGATCCTGATCTGGTATCACATACCCAGGACGTAGAGGATACAGAGAAACAGTTCTTTGTAATGAACACACCCGAAGATGATGCATCAGCATGCACTCTCTCCGTTTGGGTGGCACGGGAATTCTGGTAATCCCCTATTTCCTGCTCTGTCTTATAACAATTATAAGTTGGAGCGGGACCAACGTTCCCCAGCTCAGTATAACAAGTGGGTTCGGTCAATACTTCCGTATTATTATCTTGATTAAGGCGTGATATGGTCGCTACCTGAAGAGAGAGAGAAGAAAACACTCAGCGTGCGCTCTTGCAAGATCAGATTGGTTATTATTTTATCTAATCAGGACGGCTCCCACTGTTTTTATCAAATCTTCCTTCAAACCCTAAAAGGAAAGACTAGCCGGGATTAATTACACACTACAAGTTCGCCAATCTTTCAGCCAGGCCAGTGTCGGTACTTTGAAGGATGTTCCTCGTGCTTTCGCACGGACCTAATTAATGTAAACCTCGTTTTCCCAGAGGCGTAACCCCGTTGACTCCTTTCTAGACACCTACTTGATCGGCTAATTGTAATGTGTAAAACTCTCCCAGGAGTAACTCTTACTCGCAGTGGGTATCGGGATCCAACTATCTCATAGAAGGTATGCAATCTCATTGCAAATTTCAACACTTGAAATTCCCGATAATATTTTACCCCTAGTGTTCTATGACCTTGACGAATGCCAAACAACCCATAGTCCACTAGTCAATTCAACCCGTACATTTCTTGATTGAATTAAACCCACCCGCACGACCCTTAACGAATGCCAAACAACGCCGTATGAATACCCTAATCCAATCTGCATCATATGCATAAGCAGATAAATACTAGTTAGCTACCGCACACTACGCCTTGAAGAATGCCAAACTACCGCAGCACGAATACTAACTAGTACTTATCTGAAATGACGGAGGGCTACGACAGGTTTTTCTTAAAACCTGTTGCGTAATGAACTTGATATCGTTGTAGAATCAAATGATTTTAAAATGGAGTGTTTTTTAGGCTTTTCTAATTTTGCTAAAGGGGTCACTCCCGGTGAAGGGATCGTCGGCCCTTTCCTCATTGAATAAGGTGCGGGATATATCATATATATCACTGTGCAAAGCAAAACTCTTAAAAGCAATCAAAGAGACAAACCGAGGGTTGTAGCATCTGCCAGTTATTGCTAAAGGAGTCACTCCCTGTGAAGGGATCTCGGTCCTTTCCTCATCGAATAAGGTGCAGGATATATCATATATACCGCTGTGCATAGCAAGAACTGTAGCTACCTGTTTTATTTTGAAATTCGATTCTACAACATCTTTAGGTTTCTTTTTATTTCATTAATCATATTAATGAAGTCCCATCATTTAAGTACCTAAACATCACAGATAAATACGACGTACACTTATGCCATCCGCATTCGCCTCGATGTCCCCTCGTGCACCGTTAGGTTAGGTAACTAACGGCAGAGCGGGGCAGGGCTAGCGCGGGTGTAAAATATAAGTAACGTCTATATAATATATCATATATGCTATATATAGTATCTATCACAGAACATCTCATGATCACATCACAGATATCGCAGCAGAAGAAACATATGAAATATTGGATATACTAGGACGTCCGTGTTTTCAATACGAGCCAGTATAAAACACGGATTCCACGGTCGCGATGAATAGCCAAACCCACACCCCTAGACCCCTACGAGAGCGGCAAGTAACCCTACCAATTCTAGAGTTAGGAGACCCGGACTCGACTCCTCAAGTTGGTCTCCCACTGGACTCCAGAACCCGGTTACTTGTGCTCCCCTCCTTGGGTCTATCCTAGTGCGGAAAAGTAAATAATATACAGAGGGTGACAACTTCCGCAACCTGGAAGTGCCCCAATAAAAGAATATTACATACAAGTTTTTACATGAATGAAAATGAAAAACACTCATCTCACATAAAAACCCCCGGCTATTCAAACACGACGATCCAATATAACATATCCAGCAACACATAACATCACATGTCATCAACGTAAGTAAACATGCGTATCCCAATTGTCGTTGACATATAGCAACGAAACCGGCGATATCACATATTACACTTACGGTCACAGAAAAGAAAGTGTAAAACTACAACAGTTGGAATCCGCAACCTCTTTAGACATCGCATGCCTAATTAAATGAATTCCTTAGACATCGCATGCCTAACAATTATAAACCCCGCATTTTAGTCTCAAAATCGAAAACTCTTTTCAATATCAAGTCGGGCAATTCAACAAGATTCCCGACATCCTGATCGAATGCTCGTCGCAAACTTTAGTAGGCGGCCGCACCCCCGATGCCGTCGACGAAGTGCACCAAGGCGGAACACCGCTGCCGCGAGCACCCGAACGGATGCTTTCGGCGACGGGGTTCTCCTACAGTCACTTGGTCGGGGCTATGGAGTGAGGCTGTCTATTAAGTTTACCCGGCGAGTATCCGCGTACGCTACGTGATTGCGACGGACTTTTGATCACATCAAAATTCCGTGGCAACCGATCAAGTGAGACTAAAGTGCTATGTTTATAACATTCATTCAGTTATCTCATAACTACTTGTGAATTCCAAATGTTGTATCACATTCCAGATAAATAGAAAATGTTAAACTTTCCGATTGAACATCCAAACACCCAAGTTTTCCCGAAACACCTCAACTCATGAAATAAGTTCAAAGACATTCACTTCGTGCCTCAGTACCAACGGTCCAGCCGTAGAAGGGTCAAGCCAACGCCTCACATGTGGCACGCCGTACTGCCCCAAACCCTAAGGTTCAAAGGGCAGTTCAAGACGGTCACATAATCGAGTTAAGGTTTGTTGTCTTCTAGAGGGACCATCGCGTTACTTGCACTACTTAGAACGTCCTTAAACCTCGGAAAAAATCCAACGCTTGGAAATTTCCCGACAGGGGAAAAATTGGGTATTTATATCCGGTCGAACTTTTTAACATATTCTAAAATTACCCGGAAAGCCACATAGACAAAGTCTGATAACCCGATCGAATCATCTAAGCTCCAAAACACCCCAGAAAACTCAACTCTTGAGTTCAAATTAAAAATTCCCAGAAAACTCAGCACCTTTAAAAACAAATTACTGTGCAAAATAGGAAGGGTGACGTCATCAAATGGCCGCGGAACCGCCGCAGAAGCCAGGCTTCTGCCGCGGTTCCGCCGCACTTTGGACACATCGTTTGGAAAATTTTGCACCGTAATTCTTAGAATTTCCAGCTGAATTTTTTAAGCAATTTTAATCTGTAAAAAACCCAGTTTTTGAAAAAAGTCCAGAGAGCTATTTTGGAATTAGGGTTTCGATTCGATCGGACTTCAAATTCCGTCTACGCATCGCCTAAGGCTCTAGCTAGGCTCTGATACCAATGTAGGGTTCCTAGGCACGCTAATGAGATCTCACAAGGCATCAACCATGCCAATTTCAAATTTTACAAGTGCCGAGAAACCCTAATACGGATCGTTAACTAGAATTTTAGGGGAAACAATGAAACTAGTTAACAACTTAACTAAGTGAACGGAAATACAACCTTTGTAGATCCGGTCCTCCACCTCCATAGCTCCGCAATGAAGTCTCCTCGCTGTCCAAATCGAGTCTCGGGCTCTAGCGTCGGCTTCATCGGAAAAATGGGCGGACTAGGTCATCGACTACGATGCCGAAGATGATCTACGTCGAGGCAACACAAGATCAAGCTCCTACTTCACCAAGTCATGAAACTTGTGAAGGAAACACCCTATACTACTTGGCAAGAGGTAGAGGATGAAGAAATAGGAAGTGGGTTCACTTTGGAATTGGATTTCTCACATGATTTCAACACTTGCCATTGATGAGGCAAGCTTTTCTTTCTTGCTCATGAAGGAGAAGATGAAGAAGGAATATGATAAGTGTTAAAGAATAATTGAAAAATAATTGATTCTTATCATATTCTAACCTTAGTTAAGTGTAGAGAATAGACCATGGTTAGTTATGATGGTTAGGGTTAAGCAAGAGACAAGAATGGTGGACTAGGTCAAAGCTTCATGAAGCTTCAACAAAACTACAAATAAAGCCACCATTCTTTTCTTATCTTTTCCAAAATGAATAAACAAATAAGTAAAGGAATAAGCAAAACCCTAATCATCAACTTAACCATGGTTTAATTCTTTACACTTAACCAAACAAGCATGTATCATCAAACATGATACAATCATGTGCACAAAAGTATATCACATATACAACTTGCACAAAGTAAGTGAGAAAATCCATTTAAAGTGAACCAATACTAGTTAATGCAAAGTAATATATCAAATATATAATTATACATTAAATCATTAAATCAACACTTGATTTAACGATCCGGTCATATCGCATATAACCGACTAATATCCAATGTATCGTCTTATCGAATCAATCCTTGATTCGATAACTAGGTTATATCGCATACAACCATTCGACACATTCATCGCGAGAATAGAATACGGTATCACATACACGCATTATTCTCGGTCCCGCACATATCTCATATGCGCTCCTATTTTGTTTCGCTTGAGCCAGGAAACCTCTGTGTAGGACTCTAAAGACTCGTCAATACGCCGGCAGCAGGTGATGATCATATCAATCACCCACAAGCCGCAAGCGGTCTGCTAAACGTAACGGCCACCCGGATATTGAGCGATCAGAAAATCGACGAGCAAGCCCGCTCATACTCCTGTGAATCCAACCAGTAACACTTACCGCACAGTCCGGTCTGTTCGTCTGATATGTCGCATATCTCGCCTAGGGGTGGTAAACGTCAGACCCCAATAGCTCGATAAGTCGTGTCGATATGAGGTCTATAGCAATTCGAGAAACTACTGGTAACACTTACCAGTAAATCTCAGCAACCCTGGCCAGGGATTTCCGGTTATAGCCAATCGAACACAGCGCAACATCAACTCCCTATACCGGGAGAGATGAATCCCCTCCTATCGCTCATTGCCTCCATGTGATTCGGGACTGTACCCAAAAACCACCGTTTTGCACGCCCTCTTAGATGTGGTAAGGTGGAAATCAAAGCACAGTGGGAACCACACAAGACTCTATGACGATCTCGAGTCAACAGACTACTCTGTACCAGTGTCACCAGAGAACTGCCATCTGACGTAAGGTATAATACCATCTGGGAGTTCTCGGCGAGTCCGTCCAGTGTACCCAGTCTCCACTGAGCACCCGTATATCATCTCTGATGTCAAACACCAATGGATATGGGATCATCCATCGCCCATCTGTATGGGTCGAGAAGGTATACGCTAGTCTACTCTGGTATATCGATGCCTAGTCTCGATATACCCACGACTAGGGACCTTGAAGGATGTACTTATAGACTACCCTGTCCCCACTAGTATGATCCGCATCATAGTCCAGGTAGTCAAGTACACATCCTAAGGGCTTTACCAACATGAAACAGAGAGACAAGCAGTATACACGTTAAGGTAAAGATCAACCAGATAGCATACTATCATGTCGAGCAAGAAAGTCCTCCCTATATATGTCCAAGCATCCACTACAATATACATCCTATGTATAGTAATGGCCTCTAGGCCATACATATAACTAACAATCTCCCACTTGCACTAGGGCCATCTGATAGCAGTGGTTGTAGTATCTCATACTCAACCATCCCATAAAAGTCTCTTTCTGGGAAAAGGCCTTCGTGAGTGGCTCGGCCAGCATGTTTAGGTAGTGAGGAGAGAGAGTGGGGTGTTGAAAATGAGGCAAAAACAAAACCCATACCTCATTTGACTTCTTTCAATATTAATATATCATTTTCCCTTTCTCTTTCAATGATGTGAAGCAAATTGGGGAAGGGGGTTCCTGCTGGTCTCGGCCTTTAAGGGATGGGCTTGGGTGTGTGTGGGAGTGTGGGTAAGGGAAAAAAAGATAACACCAAAACCCCCAAGTCAAACTAGCCCCATACCTCAATTACCTAATTAATTTTCACAAAATAAGCCTTTTCTAGTTTATATTTTCTAAAACCATTTGACAATTTCATTTCATTTCAGAATAATATTTTACATGTTAGTATAATGTGTCATGATGCACAAAATTTGTATCAACCCATTCCAATTTGTAATTATCCCTAATTAAATGTATTAGTGACGGCTTAAAATAATATTAAAATAATTAATTTCGGTAAAGTTTTCAGTAAATTAGAAATTTTACTAGTGGCTCAATAAATACCAAATACTAGCAATTATATAGCTAGAATATGTATATTTAATTTTATATTAAAAGATATTTATATCTTGATTTTTACGGAAAACACCCGTTATTTTACCGATTTTCCGAAATTTCACCTAAACGATTTTCAAAACGTTACAATAACACCAAAATATCATCTCCTCTTCACAAAATTTATGCACAAGCTCACCACAAGCACCTTGGACCGAGAAAAATAGGATTTTGATGCTCTAGGGGATTCATGAGTGCCAAGTGAGATAATTTCTGAACCATTAGCATAGTATTTGTTTTACCTTAGCTTCCATGCATGTTTAGAAGTGATTAGGCGATGTTTATTGAGGTTTTGAAATTCGTAGTTAGGGTTGTGATGAAATCTTGAGTAGTGAAGGGTAATTGAGGTGTAATTAGAGACTACAACCCCTATTATGATGATATAGTGGACTGAACCTGAGACTTAAACCCCAGAATACGAACTTAGAAACCCGATATCGGAGAATTGTGGATTCTGTGAGGGTATGTTGACATTTGCTAACACCCGGGTGACCTGAAAATATTTTAGTGAACATAGAGAGTCATGCAGGCATCCTGGAGTGTACCCTAGAGACCCGAGCCCCTAAGACCCTACTGAGGCCGCAAATTAATGCTTTCTGGCCGCAAATTGCGGCCAGATCAGGAGATTTGGGGGTGGTGTTTGGTCTGTCGCTCTATGTCCTTTAAACTAGACCCTTGACATATGCAACTTTGGCTAATTTGACCTAGGGTAAAATCTGGGACTAAATTCATGAGTTGTTGTTTTGATTCGGGGTTATATTTTTCGTAATTTGGATTCTGGATTTTAGTATTTGCGTTTTACCTCGATCACTTGACGTTTGTACGACGATATCGAAGGTTATTTGGTGATTTGAAAGGCGTAGTCCGTAGGTTCTAACCTATAGGCTTTTAGCGTGTCGTTTTGGTATTGAATTGGGTTTTAATGCGGCATGACACATTATGATGTGTAGGTACCCCCACGAGGACTTCGTAACGAAAAGCAAGCGCATGGTGACGTCGGCAACGGTAAGCGAAGAGCAATGTGAGTAGATAGATATCTATGGGGGAAGTCGGGTAGATGGCGTATAGCACCCCCGCAGTTCGTACCGTAGTGTATGGTATATATTAGATGGATATATTTATATGGTTATTGTGAGTTTATGACATCTAGATAGACTTTGGGAGTCATGAATAATTTTAGTATAATTGGATGATATCGTCATTAGTTAGCTTAGTCGCGGACCTTAGAATAAGGTTTACACCCACACGCGCGCACACACATGTTTACATTGTTTTACTTGTGCGGTTATGGGGAGAGGTGTATATATACGTTTACTTATACATGGATGATGAGGATTGTTTATGGTACTTGGGGATGAGTCGATGAGATTTATCATGATACCGTGAGATCGGTGATATGTTTTGGTTCGTATTATGAGATACGAAATGAGATTATAGCGGGCCTTTAGGCTTGTGTTTTCATACACATATTTATATACAGATGGTATCAGTATGTACTAGACTTAGATCAGTACCTCTAATACAGGATATGATGATAATGGATACCAGATGAATAATGGGATGAATGTGATATTTGACCCGTACCCAGATTTGGGATGTCGTACGACGGATTTACGTACGAGCTATATATTGATGATAGATCCGCACTCTTGACTCGAGGATATCATAATATATATTGTATCGTATGTGATACTATATTGGCAGGATCACCGACTATTATATTTATATATGTTGACTCAGATATAAGTGTTTTTCCCCTTACACTTTCCGTTAGACTGTTCGTTTAGTCCTGTAGTTTACTTGTAGATGTTAGACAAGACTCGAGTCATACCTATTTCCAAAACTAACGAATCGTTAGTATTTTAAAGACAGGCCAAGGGATTCTACGGATATTTCAAAAGACGTAGCTCTTTTCTTAAAAACACCGTAGCTCATATTTTTCCAAAACACATTGTGTGATTTTAAATGGCAAACTGTATGACTCGTATAATTAATGTTGATTCCTTATTGTTGCATTTACTTTCTATTTCCATATATTCATGTGGTTATTAGCGCATTGCATTCTTATATACTTATGGTTTATGTTATATTAAACCCGTGCTGTCAGGACACCAGCACCATTATCGATGATGTGTATGCTGCATGTATACCTGCTTGCCGGCTCACACACTTCATCATCGATAATTGCCATATCACTACACAGTAGGATTGTTGACATCAGGATATGACTCCTTGCATGATATACTTGCACGCATACATATTGTACACCATACTTGCGCACATACATATTGTACACCATACTTGCGCATATACTATTTTACACCATACTTGCGCATATACCCACTTGTACATCCATATTGGCGCACATACATATTGTACACTCATACATGCGTATATACCCATTTGTACATCCATATTGGCGCACATACATATCTTGTGTATTCATGTCTACGTACATACACATCTGTACTTACATAGATGATGCTGGCTTTGATTTTGGAGATTTGGGGACCGCATGTTATATTTTAAAAACCGGATCTATTTAAAAGAGCGGTTTTCCCTTAATATGTCATATCACTATTCCATGTTGCATGATATTTGGATATGCTTACATTTCTGTTATATATCGCATACATCATAATTTATGATTACACGCATTGAGATATGTTGAGATTTCTGGATTTCAGAACCGGGGCTATTTCAAAAGAAAGCATGTACTGTTTTAAAAACCCGGTTTCTCTTGATATGATTTTTCAGTGCGTCCACCATTCATTTTCTCGGTTCTGAGACGTATGACATGTGAAACCCGATTCGAGAAGTTGGATGAGACCGATTGCGGGTACATGGTGGATCCGGTATGGTACCCCGGGGCGAGAACGGATTCCTGTGGTGAAGACGGTGAGCCTGGCAGAGGGACTACTACCTACCGGTGATAGTATATGGGCTCGGCGGATATCCGGAGGATACGACCGGAGTCGAGAGATGGTATAGGCTGATTCGGACAGACGGAGCCCGTGGGCCGATCCAGACTGACGGAGCCCGATATATGAGGATTTACATGTCGATGCTGGACACGGGTTTCGTGATGTTTTCGAGTGTCGATATTGGACACCCAGGTTCCATGATTTTGATGTGTCATAAGGGACACACATAGATTTTTATCCTCATACTTTCATGCATTTGCTTTTATGACATTTACATGCATGATGTTGTTGTGTCATTGGTTGACACGTGGACGAGATCCACATGCATACATGCATTGATTACATAGTTGGATAATTATCCACATACTTATAGACATGGGTATATAGTCGACACTGATTCATATTGATTACATTGATCATACCTTATATATATGATATGTTGCTACCTGAGGCACTGGCATGAGCACTTGGTTTTACAGTTATGTATAGATGTTTACCCTTGCCACCTTATCATGCTTCAGACGTTATCATTTTGAGGATATATATTACTGATCGTATTGACCTAGGATTGAGTCATACATGCGATTTCTTCTCTGTGATGCTTTCAACTCACGAGTTGGAAACTCACCCCCGTTGTGCTACAGTTTCTTGCAGGTTTTGCCGTACAGGTTTCATTACGGCTTTTCTAGCACACTGCTTTCAATCCGGGTGATTACTTTGGTAGGTGGGTTCACTTGCATCGTGACCACCATTGTACATGTATTTATTTCAGTTGTATCTAGTAAACTCCATCAACCAGACTTGTATATTATTTCAGACTTAGAAAACCAGTTATGTATTCTTTCGACTTTAGAGTCGCGTGTTGTATTAATATGGTTTTCTTGATATTTTGAGTTTCCTTTTGAGTTTTGATCCTCGCCCTTCGGCATTGTATATTATATTGCTTGAGTGGTTGTGACCGTCGATTGACGAAGAGCTAGCTCCGGCTTGGGGATGCCTTTATTTCAAATTATGCATGCTGTATGCTTTTGGGGCCAGTATTTACAAAGGAAACTCTGCCGAAATTTTCAGAAAAGACTTAAAATTTTAAAAATGCATATTCGGCTTATGTTATTTAAAACCCCTTGTTTTAAAACATGTTTTCTTCACTTCTTTCTTTAAATGGTTTAGATTTCTGGGATTTCTTGGCTTACTTGAATTGGATGGGGTCCTATATACTTTATATGATTCAAGTGCCAGTCGCGTGCCATTTCGGGTCATGACATGAACCCTCTAGAAGAATGAAACCCTAACTCGACTTTTTGGATCGCGAAACCGCGATCAAACCCTAGGGTTTGCCGTAGTTCCGTGGCGACATGAGTGAGGCTTCGGTTTTCCCTTCTACGGCTGGTGCATAGGTACTGTGGCATATTCTGGGTATTACTAAAACTGTGCTCAAGTGTTGAGCTGTCGGAAAATTATGGGACTTTGATGAATCGATCGAAAAGTTTAACGTCGTCCGGATATTATGTGATGGGATACAATATTTGGAATCCATAAGTAGTTATGAGATAACTAATTTGAATATTATAAATCTAACAATTTAGTCTCATTTGATCGGTTGCCACGGGATTTTGATGTGATCAAAAGTCTGTCGCAATCACGTAGCGTATGCGGATACTCGCCAAGTAACCTTATTGGATAGCCACGCCCCATAGCCCCGCCCAAATGACTGTAGGAGAACCCCGTCGCCAAAAGCATCCGTTCGGGTGCTCGCGGCAGCGGTGTTCCGCCTTAGTGCACTTCGTCGACGGCATCGTGGGGTGCGGCCGTCTACTAATGTTTCCGACGAGCATTCGATCAGGATGTCGGGAATCTTGTTGAATTACCCGACTAGATATTGAAAAGTGTTTTCTAGATCGAGACTAAACTGCGGGGTTTATAATTGTTAGGTGTAACGTTTCAGAAATCGTTTTGCGAATTTTTCCGTTTTAGGGCAAAATAGTCGGTATTTTCCTTTTTAACCCGATTTCGATCAAACTTCCGTAGAAACTTACCGGCACCTATTTTAGCTAAAATAAAGCTTGTGCATGAACTTTGAGGGTATATGAGAGGTTTTGGTTCAGATAGAATTTTTCCCAAATAAAATAATATTTTAGCCGTTAAAATATGCACGTAAATCGAGAAATTTCTTCTAACTGAAAATTCTTGGAAATCATCACTACAATTATTTTAGAACATTCTTTTTAAATATCTAGATTTTCTTTTGGTAAAAGAATTTAATATTTTTTAAAGAAAAAGAAAAAGAATGAAATGGTGGCATTTGCATTTAATTAATAGTTGATATGTTTTTTTTTCACTTTTGGCCAAATTTCCTACATTCCTCCATCATGGCCGAAATCAATATTGAGTGGGCTTCTTTTTGTTTTGGTGACTCATTGGCCCATTTAATGTGAGGCATGGTTTTCATTGTGAGGTGGCTTTTTTCCTTTAATTGTTTTTGGAAGCTTTAAGGATATTTGTTGATGGATGTGTATTGTGGTCCCCACAAAATTCTTCTTGAGCTCACCCCCCACTAGTGGCCAACCACTATTGGCTGCCCCATTTTGGGCGAGCACTATTTGTGCTGTCCCTGAAATTGGCCGAGCGAGGAAATTTTTTGATCCATTTGCTAAAATCCCAAGCTCAATATCATCGCTCCATTTAGGCAACTTCTTTAACTTTCGCACGATTCATTTGGTGTCTTGAGGCAAAATATTCTACATTCTCTCTATTTCAATTTTGAACTTGTCGGATAGCAAACTTGAGTTTCAAATCAAATTTGGAGGTATAAAAATCCTAACCCTAATCCTTATTTGTTGTGTTTAATCATTAACTTGCTTATTTAGTGTTTATTATTGCTTAAAAATTCATGTTTTGCTAATTCATGATAATTAGTATAAATTGCAAGTTAGAATTTTGTATGGTTAAAGTGGTTAATCTTGAAGCTTAAATTTGGAAAAGTGAAGTATTTTGTGAAAATGATAATTATTATTTTGCCTAATTACCTAATTAGCTTAATTACAAACTAGACTTTTGCTAATCCTAATTAGGCGAGATCTAAAATTATAGTAAAGGTTTAAATGGTTTAAGCTTGCTATTTGAAAACGTTTGTAAATTATACTTTTGGTAAAATTTATAGTTTTGTGCTAAAAAGATAAATACTGCTTACTAGATTTCGGTAACTTTTAGGCGTGGGTTTCTTTTGACGTTGCGACGTTATTTATATTGAGACCACGTTTATTATTGTGTTTTGAATGTGCGATCGGGTCGATCGGATTCTAGACTAGGTGTTTCCTAGTTTAGCGACCCTAGTTAGGGTTTTTGGCCGATGTCGTGCGCGATAGATGCGCCAAGCGCGCAGTGTAATTTTCCGGGCGTTTTCATCGCGTTTCGTTCTCTTTTCGTCATTGTAGGATATTTTACTTATGTGATGTGTTTGTGAAATTTTAAGTACGCAAGCTGAGACTTCGGACGCTACGACAAGGGAAAACAGGTGGTTGGCATCACTTAGCCAGGAGCGTTTGTGAGTAGATTTAACATCTACAGGGGAATCGCCCGCATGGCGTTATGCGTCTGGGCTAGAGATGACTTGACTTGCCGCACATTCTATTTCATATTTAGAATTTGCGCATACAACTTAATGCTTAATTAATTGTTCTGCTTAGACTAGTACCCTTAGGACACTGTACATATTATTGACGGCTCTTGTTGCACGAGCACTGATTGTATGCCACACACACCGTCAATAATTGCCATGTCACGCACAACACCCGTATAGATATAATATTGTTTGGATAGGGACATTGAGTCATTGATTTATATTTCTTTATGCATATGACATATAGCATACCTGTATACCTACATGCTTACACATATGCCTTGACATGCTTACATGCTAGTTACCTGTATACCTATAGAGTATTGTACCATTAGCGATAGGTACATACACACTTCATGACATAGCTACAGGTATACCTTACACACATACTTCACTTATACCCAAGGAATATATTAGATCATTACTTATAGGTAGATACATATACCTTACTATACGTTTATGTTTACACATATATCTGGTTAGAGCTACATGTTTACCTTTACTTGATGTTATTTAGAATTGGAGAAAATAGGAACCGCATGATATTTTATATTAAGTTGTTGCAGTTAATTAACGGCTTTCCCTTTATATGCTTTCATTACAGTTTTATGTTGCATATATTATATTCATGGATTTTCGCATTGAGATATGGATTTTTCATGATGTTTTCTGGATTTGGAGACCGTGGGAGTTCATGAAATTGTGCATTATTTGAAAAACCCGGTTTCCCTTGATATGATATTTCAGCAGCCACCATGAGATTTATCGGTTCGGATATATATACCCTACGCGAGGAACGGAGCGGTCCGTGTGCGGGTACATAGTGGGTCCCGGAGGTACCCAGGGGCAAGAATCTCAGTGAGGAGATGAGTTAGTGGGGGAACCATACTTTCCGGTGACATTACCAATGACTCGGCGGTTATCATGGGGATACCAACGGGAGTCATGTGCGTATGGATGCGTCGAGAGGCGAGAGTCAGCGCTAGGCACTCGAGCTTTCGGGATAGCGTATGATACGTACCTATCAGGGGGCCAGTCTTGGTGACATCACCTGATAGATCTAACATTTATGTGTCGATGCTTGACACATTGGTTTCCTGATATTTCTTTTTACTCCTAAGTATATATAACAGTGGAATGGGACGCTGTTATATATGCCTTTACACCAATATTAGTGGAATGGGACGCTAATATATGTGTATTGATATCAATTTATATACATCATCATATTTTTTCATGCAAATATATTTAGGATGTTAGAGATTTATTTGATATCGGATTTGGGATATAGGTGATTCATTTGATATTGGATACATGATATTTATGAGATTGCTGATTTGTACATTCAGGATATATAAGATTTATTCGATAGTGTACATTCAGGATTTGTGAGACTTATATGATATGAGAGCCAATTTGGGGGCTGATTTGAGGAAATTGGGATTTGGATTTGTCTTGATGGATTGTGATCCTATCACGATGTCAGGATTCCGTGGAAATGACATGTTTCATTCCATACTCCACATTTATTGTTTATGCACTGCTTCATGTATTAGTTGTACCTGCTAAAGTACCTTTCATGACTGTTGCATATATACATTGTCATATCATCGCTTCATGTATTAGTTGTACCCGATAGAGTACCTTACATGATTGTTGCATACAGATTGTCATATTATTGCTTCATGTATTAGAGATACCTGCTAGTGTACCTTTCATGACTATTGCACACATATGACTTTTATTGCTACTAGTTGCTTATGTTAAATTCGCGTTGTACGTGCATACTTGCGATTACCTGCATATGTTATTTACTATTCACGAGTTGGAAACTCACCCCCGTTGTGCCATAGGGTTTTGCAGGTTGTTTCCCCAGAGTATTCGAGACAGGCTATTCATCTATCTTATCATCTTTTGCTGCGGATACCGCATCGGCTAACAGTGTGCAGTTTGCTTAGGTGGATTTTGTGGTTATTTGTTGGTTTATTGTATATTCATTGTATCCTTTTACTCTCCATCTACCATTATCTTGTATGACTTAGAGACTTGATGTGAGGACGATATTGAATATTTTGGGGACTTGGTTGTCTTTTATGCAATTTTACTTATATCGTCTTTTATTTCATCGCTACGGCGTCGTATATCTGTTGTGGTGGTTGTTTTCCGCCGTTGGGCGTGGATTTGCTCCCGTTAGGGATGCTTTACTTTATATTTATGTTGTACCCATTTTTGGGGTTGGTTTTTATAAAGGAGGTACTGCCGAAATTTTCAAGAAAGAAAATTGGACTTAAAGAATTTATATTTGAGATTTTCAAAGGTTTAAACAATATTTCTTATCTTTTCTTGTCTTTTAATGGTTTAGATTTCTGGGTTTTGGCTTTCTTTTACTGCGTTACGCCTGTAGACGTTGAGTAGTATTAAGGCTGTCACGTACCAATTTCGGGTCGTGACAAAGTTGGTATCAGAGCGCTAGGTTTTACCTTTCGGAGTGTAGGATGACCTTGGTATGATGGAGTAGGTAGCTTAAGCAGAGTAACGTAGTGTGTGTATGTCCGCGGCATACTCACGATGCAGTACTCCGCCTAAAGTGACCTAAGTACTAATTGCTTGAAATTCCTTCCTTGATGATACATATCCTTGTGATTCGATTTCCGTGTTCATATCGAATCTTATTTCCATTTATAGCCTTTGCCGCCGATGACTATGGGGACTCAGAGAGGTGCAGCGAGGGCCGACGTCAGAATTGACTCGGGTGGGACTAGGACTGACCAGGATGGTATGCTCGTTGCACAGGAGCAAATGGATCCGCCTTCGACAGATCGTATCGATAGGCTTGTGGCAGAGATACAGGATTTGCGCCAGACGATGAGGTCTTTGATTGAGGCCAGTAGAGCGCAGTGACAGGAGGTTGTCACCCCTGTTACCCAGTTATTCCTTGCGATTCGCACACAGCATGGTGTTACTTACACAGCACCAGTGGATGCAGCCATAGTTGACAAGGCATGTCTTCCATAGTCTTTGGGAGTTCCGGAACAGTGGAGGACTCGTACCGGTATACCAGCCCAGAGACAGAGGCGTAGTCGTCGAGATAGATTTCGTGACCGTCGCGGGAGTAGCAGAGGTTTGGGACGAGGACAATCGTGTTACCTAGATCAGTCGTTTGTTGTGTTAATTTCTATCAGCGATTCTTTTGTTGCGCAACACGTATTTCAGTCGTGTGCCAATCGGATAGGAGATAGAGTTTTGTCCGTCATTGTGATCCTTCTAGAGTTGTTGGATTTGACGTTCTCCTGGGCACGGACTGGTTAGCTACGTGCTAGGCATCTGTGGACTGCCGCGAGAAAACAGTCAGGTTTTGTTTTCCCGATGAGTTAGTTCTTGTTTTGCAGGGGGACAGTGGTGCCGCCCTCACAGCTTGAATTCTTTCTTTTTCGCTAGTCGGCTTTTGAGGAGTGGTTTTCGAGGATTCTTGGTTTTCATTCGTGATACCAGAACCACAGTGGGTTGTTAGACCGGGTTCCTTTCATGCGAGAGTTTTTCGACGTTATTCCAGATGAGCCGGCGGAGCTTAGGAGTTTGAGGATCAGCTGCAGAGTTGTTTTGTTGGGGGACTTGTTCGTCCAAGTGTTTCGCTTTAGAGAGCTCCTACTCTGTTCGTCAGGAGAAGGGTGGCAGTTTGAGGTTTTGTATTGATGGATCGTCAATTGAACCGGCTTACTGTGCGGATAGGTATCCGTTACCTCGCATTAATGATTTCTTCAATCAGGTCCAGAGCGCGAGACTTTTTCTAAGTTTGTTTGGGTTCAGGTCATCATTGTTGCGGGTTCAGAGTGATGACATTCCGAAGACTGCTTTGTGCGTGCTACGGGCTTTATGTGTTTTGGTGTTGTCGTTGGACTCACCAATGCCCTAGCAGCATTCATGGATGTGATGAACCAGATTTCTTCAGGCCGTTCCTCGACCAGTTTATTGTTGTGTCATTGATAACATTTTGGTCTATTCTAATGTGTCGTGAGGAACAGGAGAAGCACTTGAGGATTTGTTATGCAGACATTGGGAGCGCCTCAGCTGTTGCTAGATTCTCGGAGTGTTCCTTCAGGCTTGTTTGTGTTGACTCCTAGGTCTTGTAGTTACGGGAGATGGTTTTCGTATGGTTCCGAGGAAGATCGAGGCCATACAGCTTTGGCCCAGACTTGGGTATGGACGGAGGTCCAAGGATTTTTGGTCTTAGCAGGTTTTTACCGCCGTTTCGTGCAGGATTGCTTGTGTATCGCTGCACCATTGACTGGACTGACCGGAAAGGAGGTTCTTTCTTTGGACTGAAGCATGCGTGCGGAGTTTTCAGCAGTTAAAGACTCGGTTGACAACTGCACCAAATCTTTCTTTGCTTTCTGGTACGGGCGACTTTGTTGTTTTACTGTAATGTTTCGCGAGTAGGGGTCGATTATGTACTGAGGTGACACTATAGAGTTATCGCTTTTACTTCCCAACATCTGGAGGAAGTACGAGCAGGATATCCCACTTATGATCTGGAGATGGCCGCAGTGGTTTTGCGTTGGAGATTTGGAGACACTACTTGTTCGAGAGTTGTGTCAGATTTTCACGGACCACCAGAGCTTAATATACATCTTCCTGCAGCGGGTGTTGATTATTGAGACAGTCTTCTGCAGATTTACAGTTCATGTGCGATCGTTGAGTATAGCTTAAGTTCGCCTTTACTGAGGGGACAGCTTGCTCATGTCCGCACCCAACCACTATTCCTTAATCGCTTTCGCGAGGCACTGCCCGCCGATGCTCGTTCGTCAAAGATTCTTGAGCATACTAGGCTGGGTAATGATTCGGAGTCCTTGATTTGTGACAAGGGTGTGCTAAGTTTAGGGACGCGTTTGTGTACCTAATACTATTGGGTAGAGACGTGAAATCCTAGAACAGGCACATCTGTCAACTCTCTGTACTCATTCAAGTTCCACCAGCATTTGACGTGACTTGTGAGATAGTTACGGGTGGGCAAGGATGTAAAGAGAAGTTTCGGATTTCGTTTCGAGGTGTCTGTCATGTTGTGTGTTAAGGTTGAGCATCTGAGACCGGCTGGAGAGTTGCAACCTTTAACCGTTCCAGATGTTAGTTGTATATATGCCCTAGAAGCCATTGTTGTACATATAATGTATATTATGATGGATGCTTGGATATATATAGAGAGAGAGGACTTTCTTGCTCGTCATGATAGTATGCTATTTGGTTTCACTTTGTCCTAACATGTTGACTTGTGTTAGTTTACTGTCTTACTCTCACATGTTGATAAAGCCCTTAGGATATGTACTCGACTACTGGGACTGTGATGAGATCACACTAGTGGGGCCAGGGTAGTCAAAGAGTACATCCTATAACTGTTCCTAATCGATGTTGTGTCGAGACAGGGCATCGATACACCAGAGTAGACTAGCGTATACACATTTTGACCCATATGATGGGCGATGGATGATCCCATATCCATCGATGTTTGACATCAAGGATGGTGTACGGGTGCTCAGTGGAGACTGGGTACACTGAACGGACTCGCCGAGAACTCCTAGATGGTATTATACCTATCGTCAGATAGCAGTTCTCCGGTGATACTGGTACAGGTTAGTCTGTAGACCCGAGATCGTCATAGAGTCTTGTGTTATTCCCAATGTGCTTTGATTTCCCCCTTACCACATCCAAGAGGGCATGCAAAACGGTGGCTTTCGGGTACAGTCCCGAATCACATGGAGGCAATGAGCAATAGGAGGGGTTTCGTCTCTCCCGGTATTGGGAATTGATGTTGTGCTGTGTTCCATTGGCTATAACTGGAAGTCCCTGGCCAGCGCTGATATGGAGTGCTACTGGTAAGAGTTATCAGTAGTTTCTCGACCCGTTATGAGTTTTATATCGACATGACTTATCGGTTACTGGGGTCTGACGTATACCACCCCTAGACTAGATATGCAACATATCAAACGAAGAGACCGGACTGTACGGGAGTGTTACTGATTGGATTCACAAGAGAATGTATAGGCTTGCTTCTTGATCTTCTGATCGCTTAATACCTGGGTGGCTGTTACGTTTAGCTGACCGCTTGCAGCTTGTGGGTGTTTGATATGATCATCACCTATTGCCGGCGTAGTGACGATTCTTTAGAGTCCTACACAGAGGTTTCCTGGCTCAGGCAAAACGGAGTAGAAGCACATATGTGATATGTGCTGGACCGAGAATAATACGATATGAGAGACCGTATTCTATTCTCGTGATATGAGATATCGGCCGGGTATATGAGATATAACCGGGTCATCGAATCAAGTGTTGATTCGATGAAATGGTACATGTTATATTAGTCGGTTATATATATTTTAGTCGGATTATCGGATCAAGTGTTGATTCGATAATTTAATGTATAAATATATATGTGATATATTATGTTACGTTAACTAATATAAGCTCGCTTTATTGATTCATTTTCTCACGGGATAATACATTGATATATATGCGATATATGTTAATTGTATTATTTTCTATTGTTACAAAATATATTGTATATATGATATATAATATAGTAACATGTTAGGGTTACAAATTTAACAATGGATTAGGGTTTAAACTTGGTTAGGATTTTGATTAGGGTTAGCTTTTGCATGAAGCTTCCATGAAGCTTCATGAAGCTTTGACTTTATCCTTAAGCTTGATATTTTGTGAAGATATTATTTAACCCAATCCAAGCCTCAACCTATAGTTAATTCTCTACATGAGTTAATTCTATCATCCTTAACTCATGGTTAGATTAGTAACCACTACAATAATTCATTGTTCATCACAAAAGGAATTATCCATTCATTCTTCTTCTTCTTCAACCTTAAGCTTTGTGAAAGCTTTCTAGTTTTTCATTTTGTGGTGAATAAAAGTGAGAATTTGAAAACAAAAGAGAGAAATATTCCCACTCCATCATCCTAATCTAATCTAGCCAATTAGATTAGGGTGTTCACCTCTTTAGAGAGAGAGAGCTTGAGTTATAGAAATTTCAAGGTAGATCATCGGAGAAAAGGAAGACTACAAGCTAGCATGGATCGTTCGAGTTGTGGAGCCTCTCATGAGTTCGGGAGATCGTGGATCGTGGCAAAGGGACTTCTACTCGGAGCTTATGAAGCGAAGGAGCGGACTACAAAGGTTGTAATCCCTCACTTTTAGTTGTAAAGATGTTTACTTGCATGTGAAACCCTAATAATCTAGCAAAGATCCCGGTTTTGGGTTGTTCGGCACGTCTAAAATTTTATTCGGGCAAGATTGATGCCTTATGAACCCTCACAAGAGTGCCTAGGAACCCTACAGTGGTATCAGAGCCAAGCTAGAGCATTAGGCGATATGTTTACGAAGTTAAAACTCCGATCAAACCCCGAAACATTGGAAAAAACCCCTCTCTGGATAATTTTTAAAAATGTGATTTTTTCTGCATTAAAAATACTTAAAAAATTAGCAGGGAATTCTAAGGGTTATCAAAAAATACGAGCCCCAAGGCTCTCATATAGCCGCGGAACCGCGGCAAGAACCCACTTGTCGCGGCGGTTCCGCGGAATGAACAGTGCATTGGGGACATCTTTTTATACAGTAATACCCGTAGCTAAACCTGCATAATTTTAGGTATTTTTAATCTGACTCAAGTGTTGAGTGTTCTGGGGATTTTTTTGAATTCGTTGATTCGATCGGAAAATTTAATTTCGTTCTGTTTTCCGGATATTTAGAAACTGTTAAAATGTTCGAACGGATATCATTAACTCATTTTTTCCTGGCACGAAAAACCTTCAAGTGTTGAATTTTTTCTTGAGTTTAAATCTTTCGGAAAAATGTGCAAGTAACACGGTGGACCCTCTAGAAGAACACAAACCTTAACTCGATTATGTGACCGTCTGAACTGCCTCTAAACCTTAGGGTTTAGGGCAGTACGGCGTGCCACATATGAGGCGTTGGTTTGACCCTTCTACGGCTGGACCATTGCTACTGTGACATATTCTGAAATTATTTGAACTCCGCTCAAGTGTTGAGCTATTTAGGAAATCTTGGGTATTTGATTATTCGACCAAAAAGTTTAATTTTATCTATTTATCTGGAATGTGATACAATATGTGGAATTCATATAGTTAGGCATGAAATGCGAAGTATGTGATATTTCGGATTTACGATGTCTAAAGAGATTGTGGATTCCAAATGTTGTAGTTTTACACTTTCTATTCTGTGACCGTAAGCGTAGTATGTGGGGTATCGCCGGCTTCGTTGCTATACATCAACGATAATCGGGATACGCATACTTGCTTACGTTGATGATATGAGATATTATGTGTTGCTGTGATATGTTATATTGGATCGTCGCGTTCTGAATAGCCGGGGTTTTTATGTGAGATGAGGGTTTTTGTTTTCATTCATGTAAAATTCATTGTATGTAATATTCTTTTATTGGGGAACTTCCGGGATGAGGTTGATGTCACCATTGTATATTATTTACTTTTCCGCATTAGGTAGACCCAAGGAGGGGAGCACAAGTAACCGGGTTCTAGGGTCCAGTAGGAGGCCATCTCGAAGAGTCGAGACTGAGTCTCTTAACCCTAGAATTGGCAGTGTTACTTGCCGCTCTCGTAGGGGTCTAGGGATGTGGGTTTGGCTATTCATCTCGACCGTGGAATCCGTGTTTTATACAGGTTCGTATTTAAAACACGGACATCCTAGTATATCCAATATTTTATATATGTTCTTCTGCTGCAATGTTCTGTGATGGGATCATATTACAGCCTGAGACGAATGCTTATACTATATATATATATGCTGATATATAAATATTACTGCTTTCGTTTCTTCTGTGAAGTTTAGGAAGTATAAGCTGATGGGATTTTATTAATGAGATTAATAAAAGAAAAGAAACCTAAAAGATGTTGTAGAATCAAAACTTTATAAAAAGGGTAGCTACAGTTTTGCTTTGCATAGCGGTATATATGATATACCCTGCACCTTATTCGATGAGGAAAGAGCCGAGATCCCTTCACCGGGAGTGGCCTCTTTACCTAAACTGGCAGATGCTACAAACTCACGGTTTAGTTTTTGATAGCTTCTATAGTTCTTGCTTTGCACAGCGGTATATATGATATACCCTGCACCTTATTCGATGAGGAAAGAGCCGAGATCCTTTCACCGGGAGTGACCTCTTTAGCGAAACTAGAAAAGCCTCAAAAACAATCCTTTTCAAAATCACTTGTTTCTACAACGATATCAAGTTCATTACGCTCATGGTTTTCTGAAAAACCTGCGTAGCCCTCCGTCATTTCAGATAGAGACTAGTTAGTATTTGTGCTACGTTTGTTGACTATGTTAAGGCGTAGTGTGCGGTAGCTAATTAGTACTTATCTGCTAAAAAATGAGATGTGATTGGATTAGGGTTGTTGTACGACTTTGTTGACTATGTTAAGGGTCGTACAGGTGGGTTTAATTCAATCGGGAAATGACGGGTTGAACTTGGCTAGCAATTATGATTTGTTGACTATATTAAGGTCATAAGTTGCTAGGGGCAAAATATTATCGGGAATTTCAAGTGTTGAAATTTGCAATGAGATTGCGTACCTCCTATGAGATAGTTGGATCCCAATACCCGCTGCGAGTAAGAGTTACTCTTGGGAGAATTTTACACAGGACAATTAGCCGATCAAGTAGGTGTCTAGAAAGGTGTTAACGGGGTTATGCCTCTGGGAAAACGAGGTTTACTTTAATTAGGTCCGTGCGAAAGCATGGGGAACCTCCCTCAAGTACCGACACTGGTCTGGCTGAAAGATTGGCGAACTTGTAAAGTGTAATTAATCCTGGCTAATCTTACCTTTTAGGGTTTGAAGGAAGATTTGATAAAAACAGTGGGAGATATCCTGATTAGATAAGATAATAACCAATCTAATCTTGCAAGAGCATACGCTAAAGTGTTTTCTTCTCTCTCTCTCCAGGTAGCGACCCTGTCAGGCCTTAATCAAGATAATAATATGGATGTATTGACTGAACCCGCTCATTATACTGAGCAGAGGAACGTTGGTCCCGTTCTTTCTTATAAGAGTTATAAGACTGAGCAGGGAATAGAAGAATATCTGGATTCTCACGCCGCCCAAACAAAGAACATGCATGCTGATGCATCTTCTTCGGGTGTGTTAGTTATTGAGAACTGTTTCTCAGTTCACCCTACGTCCTGGGTATTAGATACCGGATTGGGATCCCACATATGTAAATTGTTACATAGGCTACGTAAAGGTAGAGAACTGGGAAAGGGTGATCATTCCGTATAAGTAGGGAATGGTGCAAGTGTTGCAGCCAAAGCAGTTGGCGAATATCACCTTGTATTACCAAGTAGTAATACACTGATTCTGAATGAGTGCTATTATATACCGAACATGATGTGCAACATTATATTTATTAAGTAAAGAAGGATATAATTTTGTAGTAAAGGATAATGTTATGAACATATTCCTAGATCAAAAGTTGATTGGATCAGGCTCGTTACATAATGGCATATTCATTCTCAATCAGAATACAGTCCTTAATGTACAAAACACACACAAAAGGAAGAGTTCAGAAATGAACGAATCCTTCTTGTGACACTGTAGACTTGGTCATATCAATGCGACACGGCTAGCTAAGTTACATAAGGATGGATATTTGAATTCGTTCGAATTATCATCTTATGATACTTGTCATTCATGTCTTAAAAGGAAAATGACCAAGACTCCATTTAGTGGACACGGAGAAAGAGTTACGGAACTCTTAGGACTGGTACATAACGATGTATGCGGTCCCATGTCTACAAAGGTCAGGAACGGTTCTTCCTACTTCATTTCATTCACTGACGATCTCTCAAGATACGGACATGTGTTCCTGATGAAACACAAGTCTGAAGCTTTTGAGAAATTCAGAGAATATAAGCACGAAGTAGAGAACCAAACGGGCAAAAGTATTAAAATCCTTCGATCTGATCGAGGAGGAAAATACTTAAGCAATGAGTTTCTGGACTATCTAAAAGAGAATGGGATTCTCTCTCAGCTTACTCCTCCTTATACACCACAGCACAACGGTGTATCGGAGCGGAGGAATCTCACCCTATTAGATATGGTGCGCTCTATGATGAGCACTGCTGAGTTACCTATTTCCTTCTAGGGTTATGCGCTTGAGACAGCAGCATACCTATTGAATCAAGTTCCGTCTAAATCTGTACCTACTACACCATATGAGATATGGAGTGGGAAGAGACCATATTTTAAACGAGTTAAGATATGGGGTTGTCCGGCCTATGTCAAAAAGCAAAATTCGGACAAACTCGAGGCACGATCAGTTCTTTGCAAGTTTGTGGGATATCCAAAGAATTCTCAGGGATATTTTTTCTACCACGCTGAAGAACAAAAAGTATTTGTTTCTC
The DNA here is from genome assembly GCA_030015575.1 of Agapanthus africanus. Classification (NCBI taxonomy): domain Eukaryota; kingdom Viridiplantae; phylum Streptophyta; class Magnoliopsida; order Asparagales; family Amaryllidaceae; genus Agapanthus; species Agapanthus africanus. The sequence continues at coordinate 290,466,621 of CM057349.1, forward strand.
AATATGCCACCTTTTTAGAAAAGGAATTTCTTGCAAAAGAAATTAGTGGCAAAGAGGTAGAGCTGGAAGAGCTTCCAGCACCGCAAACTACAACTGATGATTTATTAGAATCAGAAGATTCAGTAGTACCCGACGAACCCCAGCCTCTCCGCCGATCTAGTAGGGTTTCTCATCCACCTGAGAGATACTACGGTTTTCTCATTGATGGTGGAAGCGAGAATTGCATCATGGAAGATGATGACCCAACAAGCTTCGAGCAGGCCATCACGAGTGGGGACTCTGTGAAATGGCAATATGCAATGCAATCTGAGATGGAATCCATGTACACCAACAAAGTATGGACTTTGGAAGTTGCTCCTGAAGGGGTAAAACCCATTGGGAGCAAGTGGATCTTTAAGAAGAAATTTGGTGTAGATGGAAAAGTGGAGACTTTCAAAGCTAGAATTGTAGCAAAGGGTTTTCGTCAACGACCAGGTGTGGATTATGACGAAACCTTTTCTCCAGTGGCTATGCTTAGGTCCATCCGGATCTTACTTGCCATTGCTGCATACCATGACTACGAAATCTTGCAAATGGATGTTAAGACCGCCTTTCTAAATTGTGATTTAGAGGAGTGCATGTACATGACTCAGCCGGAGGGCTTCGTATATAGTGGGAGCAGCGGAAAGGTATGCAAGCTACTTAAATCCATCTATGGGTTAAAGCAGGCATCGCGGAGTTGGAACATTTGTTTTGATGTGGTAGTCAAAGAGTTTGACTTCATCAAGAACATAGATCAACCTTGTATTTACAAAATGGTTGCAGAGAGTAAGGTTGTCTTCCTCGTATTGTACATGGATAACATACTCTTGATAGGAAATGATATTCCTATGCTGCACTCGGTCAAGCTCTTCTTATCACATAGATTCTCAATGAAAGATCTGGGTGATGCCTCCTGCATTTTGGGGATTAGGATCTATAAAGATAGATCCAAGAGGATATTAGGATTGTCCTAATCCAGGTACATTGACACCATACTAAAGAGGTTTAATATGGAAGAATCCAAGCGTAGGAACCAACCTACGATCTCTGGACTTACTCTCTCCAAAGAGATGTCTCCTAAGACTGATTTGGAGAGAGCTCGCATGCAAGGGATACCCTATGCTTCGGCAGTAGGCTCTATCATGTACGCGATGTTATGTACCAGACCCGATGTGGCATACACACTAAGTGTAGTGAGTAGGTATCAAGAAGATCCAGGAGAGAATCACTGGATTGCTGTGAAGAACATTCTCAAGTACTTGAGAAGAACTAAGGAGATGTTCTTGGTATATGGTAACGGAGAACTCCAGGTGGAGTCCTTTACCGATTCAAGCTTCCAAAGTGATAAGGACGACTCTAAGTCGCAATCGGGATTTGTCTTTACCCTAAATGGAGGGGCGATTTGTTGGAAGAGTTCCAAGCAAGAAACCGTGGCAGACTCGACGATGGAGGCTGAATACATCGCTGCCAACGATGCTGCCAAAGAGGCTGTCTGGATGAAGAAGTTCATCACTAAACTTGGTGTGGTTCCTTCCACTGAGAATCGAATACCTTTGTATTATGATAACAATGGAGCTGTGGCTTTTGCCAAGGAACCCAGGTCCCATCAGAAATCCAGACATATTCTGAGGCGGTATCACCTGATCCGGGAGATAGTTGATCGCCGCGAGATCGAGGTCAGGAGAGTTGACATGAAGGACAACACTGCGGATCCACTCACGAAGGCCATTCCCCAGATACAGTTTGAGAGATTATTCGGGATGTTGGGTATGAGATACTACAACACCTGGCCCTGGTGCAAGTGGGAGATTGTTAGTTGTATATATGCCCTAGAGGCCATTGTTGTACATATGATGTATATTATGATGGATGCTTAGATATATATATATAGAGAGGACTTTCTTTCTCGTCATGATAGTATGCTATTTGGTTTCACTTTGTCTTAACATGTTGACTTGTATTAGTTCACTGTCTTACTCTCACATGTTGATAAAGCCCTTAGGATATGTACTCGACTACTGGGACTGTGATGAGATCATACTAGTGGGGCCAGGGTAGTCAAAGAGTATATCCTATAACTGTTCCTAGTCGAGGGTGTGTCGAGACAGGGCATCAATACACCAGAGTAGACTAGCGTATACGCATCTTGACCCATATGATGGGCGATGGATGATCCCATATCCATCGATGTTTGACATCAAGGATGGTGTACGGGTGCTCAGTGGAGACTGGGTACACTGAACGGACTCGTCGAGAACTCCTAGATGGTATTATACCTATCGTCAGATAGCAGTTCTCCGGTGACACTGGTATAGGTTAGTCTGTAGACCCGAGATCGTCATAGAGTCTTGTGTGATTCCTACTGTGCTTTGATTTCCACCTTACCACGTCCAAGTGGGCGTGCAAAACGGTGGCTTTTGGGTTCAGTCCCGAATCGCATGGAGGTAATGAGCGATAGGAGGGGTTTCGTCTCTCCCGGTATTGGGAGTTGATGTTGTGCTGTGTTCAATTGGCTATAACTGGAAGTCCCTGGCCAGGGCTGATATGGAGTGTACTGATAAGAGTTATCAGTAGTTACTCGACCCGTTATGAGCTTTATATCGACACGACTTATCGGTTCTGGGGTCTGACGTATACCACCCCTAGACTATATATGCAACATATCAGACGAAGAGACCGGACTGTACGGGAGTGTTACTGATTGGATTCACAGGAGAATATACAGGCTTGCTTGTTGATCTTCTGATCGCTCAATACCTGGGTGGCTGTTACGTTTAGCTGACCGCTTGCAGCTTGTGGGTGTTTGATATGATCATCACCTACTGCCGGCGTATTGACGATTCTTTAGAGTCCTACACAGAGGTTTCCTGGCTCAGGCAAAACGGAGTAGGAGCACATATGTGATATGTGCGGGACCAAGAATAATACGTTATGAGATACCGTATTCTATACTCGCGATATGAGATATCGGCCGGGTATATGAGATATAACCGGGTCATCGGATCAAGTGTTGAATCGATGAAATGGTACATGTTATATTAGTCAGTTATATATATTATAGCCGGGTTATCGGATCAAGTGTTGATTTGATAATTTAATGTATAAATATATATGTGATATATTACGTTACGTTAACTAATATAAGCTCGCTTTATTGATTCATTTTCTCACGGGATAATACATTGATATATATGCGATATATGTTAATTGTATTACTTTCTATTGTTACAAAATATATTGTATATGTGATATATAATATAGTAACATGTTAGGGTTACAAATTTAACAATGGATTAGGGTTTAAACTTGGTTAGGGTTTGGATTAGGGTTAGCTTTTGCATGAAGCTTCCATGAAGCTTCATGAAGCTTTGACTTTATTCTTAAGCTTGATATTTTGTGAAGATATTATTTAACCCAATCCAAACCTCAACCTCTAGTTAATTCTCTACATGAGTTAATTCTATCATCCTTAACTCATGGTTAGATTTGTAACCACTACAATAATTCATTGTTCATCACAAAAGGAATTATCCATTCATTCTTCTTCTTCTTCAACCTTAAGCTTTGTGAAAGCTTTCTAGTTTTTCATTTTGTGGTGAATAAAAGTGAGAATTTGAAAACAAAAGGGAGCAATATTGCTACTCCATCATTCTCATCTAATCTATCCAATTAGATTAGAGTGTTCACCTCTTTAGAGAGAGAGAGCTTGAGTTATAGAAACTTCAAGGTAGATCATCGGAGAAAAGGAAGACTACAAGCTAGCATGGATCGTTCGAGTTGTGGAACCTCTCATGAGTCTGGGAGATTGTGGATCGTGTCAAAGGGACTTCTACTCGGAGCTTATGAAGCGAAAGAGCGGACTACAAAAGTTGTAATCCCTCACTTTTAGTTGTAAAGATGTTTACTTGCATGTGAAACCCTAATAATCTAGCAAAGATCCCGGCTTTGGGTTGTTCGGCACGTCTAAAATTTTATTCGGGCATGGTTGATGCCTTATGAACCCTCATAAGAGTGCCTAGGAACCCTACACCAGAGTGGGAATGGGAGCGGGTCTCCATGAATATTCGTTGTGGAGTCTACCCAGGTTTAGTCTGTGTGTGACTCCATTCGGATGCTAGTTGTCCGGTTATACTCGGGTTGCTCGGTTGTCCTTGGTTAAGTTTGTGCGTTGCACGGAGTTCCTTCTTGGGTCGTATCCAAATAGGGCACCCTGTTCGCTTGCCATCTTGGGCAGGAACTTCAGGAAGCCTTGGGTACTAGTTGAGCTTTAGCTCCGTTTTTCCATCCGCAGGATGATGGTTTTGTGAGAGCGGGCTATACCGACTCTGGAGGATATGCTTGTGCGTATGTATTAATTGTTGTCGGCAGTTGGGATCGTCACTTACCATTGTTAGGATTCTCCTTCGATAGCTGTTATCAGGAGGCACTCCAATTGGCAACCTTTAAGGTTTTTTTTGTTAGGTGGTGTCGATCTCCAGTCTATTTTTCTGACTCTGCGAGATTAGGATTTTTGGACCCCAACTAGTCTAGAGACTTTAGAAATGATCTAGTTGGTTCAGGTCAGGATGATGACAGCCCAGTGCAGATAGAGGTCTTATGCCGACCGTTGTGGTCGCAGACATGAGTTCGCGGTGGGAGCTCATGTATTCCTACGGATTTTTTCGATGAATGACGTGTTGAGTTTTGGGAAGCTTATCCCAGAATTGTAGGTCCTTTTAAGATCCTTGAAGCGAGTTGGTTCCGTTGCCTTTGATTTGGCACTTCCGCCCAGATTTTGAGCATTCACCCCGTATTCCTTGTGTCGATACTTCGGAATTACCTTCATGACCTTTTTCACATGATTCAGCATCAGAACAATTTGCTTGGAAGTGATCTTTCGTTCACCAGCAGCCGCTAGTTATAGTGGATCAGCCGGTAGAGGAACTTCGGTCAAGGTTCTTGCCGTCTGTGAGGGTTCTTTGGCATAGCTGTATAGTGAGGTGATCACTTGGCAAGCTGCGAGCGAGATTTAGGAGTTTTGTACTCATCTTCTTGAAGGTACGCGTAGATGAATTTTAATTCGGGGACCGAATTTCTTTAAGGGGGGAAGATTGTAACATTTCAGGAATCGTTTTGCGAATTTTTCCGTTTTAGGGCAAAATAGTCAGTATTTTCCCTTTTAACCCGATTTCGATCAAACTTCCGTAGAAACTTACCGGCACCTATTTTAGCTAAAATAAAGCTTGTGCGCCAACTTTGGGAGAATATGGGAGGTTTTGGTTCAGATAGAATTTTTCCCAAATAAAATATTATTTTAGCCGGTAAAATATGCACGTAAATCGAGAAATTTCTTCTAAATGAAAATTCTTTGAAATCATCACTGCAATTATTTTAGAACTATCTTTTTAAATATCTAGATTTTCTTTTGGTCAAAGGATTTAATTTTTTTTAAAGAAAAAGAAAAAGGATGAAATGGTGGCATTAGCATTTAATTAATAGTTGATATGTTTGCTTTCACTTTTGGCCAAATTTCCTACATTCCTCCATCATGGCCGAAATCAATATTGAGTGGGCTTCTTTTTGTTTTGTTGACTCATTGTCTCATTTAATGTGAGGCATGGTTTTCATTGTGAGGTGGCTTTTTTCCGTTAATTGTTTTTGGAAGCTTTAAGAATATTTGTTGATGGATGTGTGTTGTGGTCACCACAAAATTCTTCTTGAGCTCACCCCCCACTAGTGGCCGACCACTATTGGTTGCCCCATTTTGGTCGAGCACTATAAGTGTTGTCCCTCAAATTGGCCGAGCCTTATTCACGAGGAAATTTATTGATTCATTTGCTAAAATCCCAAGCTCAATTTCATCCCTCCATTTAGGCAACTTCTTTAACTTTCGCCCGATTCGTTTGGTGCCTTGAGACAAAATATTCTACATTCTCTCTACTTCAATCTTGGACTTGTCGGATAGCAAACTTGAGTTTCAAATCAAATTTGGAGGTATAAAAATCCTAACCCTAATCCTTATTTGTTGTGTTTAATCATTAACTTGCTTATTTAGTGTTTATTATTGCTTAAAAATTCATGTTTTGCTAATTCATGATAATTAGTATAAATTGCAAGTTATGATTTTGTATGGTTAAAGTGGTTAATCTTAAAGCTTAGATTTGGAAAAGTGAAGTATTTTGTGAAAATGATAATTGTTATTTTTCCTAATTACCTAATTAACTTAATTACAAAATAGACTTTTGCAAATCCTAATTAGGCGAGATCTAATTTATAGTAAAGATTTAAATGGTTTAACCTTGCTATTTGAAGATATTTGTAAATTATAGTTTTGGTAAAATTTGTAGTTTTGTGCTAAAAACATAAATACTGCTTACTAGATTTCGGTAACTTTTAGGCGTGGGTTTCTTTTGACGTTGCGACGTTATTTATATTGAGACCACGTTTATTATTGTGTTTTGAATCCGCGATCGGGACGATCGGATTCTAGACTAAGTGTTTCGTAGTTTAGCGACCCTTTGGGTTTTTGGCCGATGTCGTATGCGATAGATGCGCTAAACACGCAGTGTAATTTTCCAGGCGTTTTCATCGCGTTTCGTTGTCTTTTCGTCATTTTAGGATATTTTGCTTATGTGATGTGTTTGTGAAATTTTAGGTTCACAAGCTGGGACTTCGGATGCTACGACAAGGGAGAACAGGTGGTAGGCTTCACTTAGCCAGGAGCGTTTGTGAGTAGATTTAACATCTACAGGGGAATCGCCCGCATGGCGTTATGCGTCTGGGCTAGAGATAACTTGACTTGTCGCACATTCTATTTCATATTTAGAATTTACACATACACCTTATTGCTTAATTCATTGTTGTGCTTAGACTAGTACCCTTAGAACACTGTACATATTATTAACGGCTCTTGTTGCATGAGCACTGATTGTATACCACACACACCGTCAATAATTGACATGTCACGTACAACACCCGTATAGATATAATATTGTTTGGATAGGGACATTGAGTCATTGATTCATATTTCTTTATGCATATGACATATAGTATACCTGTATACCTACATGCTTACACATATGCCTTGACATGCTTATATGCTAGATACCTGTATACCTATAGAGTATTGTACCATTAGTGATAGGTACATACACACTTCATTACATAGCTACAGGTATACCATGCACGCATACTTCACTTATACCCAGGGAGTATATTACATCATTACTTATAGGTAGATACATATACCTTGCTATAATTTTATGTTTACACATATATCTGGTTATAGATACATGTTTACCTTTACCTGATGTTATTTAGAATTGGAGAAAATAGGAACCGCATGATATTTTATATTAACTTGTTGCAGTTAATTAGCGACTTTCCCTTTATATGCTTTCATTATAGTTTTATGTTGCATATATTATATTCATGGATTTTCGCATTGAGATATGGATTTTTCATGATGTTTTCTGGATTTGGAGACCGTGGGAGTGTAGGGTTCCTAGGCACCCTAATGAGGTCTCACAAGGCATCGATCATGCCAAATTAAAATTTTAACGGTGCCGAGAAACCCGACTACGGATCGTTTGCTAGAAAACTAGGCGAAAAAGCTAACTAGTTAACACTTAACTATGAGAATCGGAAATACAACCTTTGTAGATCCGGTGCTCCACCTCCACGGCTCCGAGATGAGGTCCTCTCCGCTGTCCAAAAAGAATCCGGGCTCTAGCGTCGACTTCATCGGAGAATAAGCGAGCTAGGTCGTCGATGTCCATGCCGAAGATGATCTATGTCGAGGCATCGCTAAATCAAGCTCCGACTTCACCAAGTCAAGAAACTTGTGAAGAAAACACACTCTACTACTTGGCAAGAGGTAGAGGATGAAGAAATAGGAAGTGGGTAGACTTTAGAATTGGATTTCTCACTTGTTTCCATCAATCACCATTGATGGAGCTTGCTTTCTTCACTTGAAGAAAGGAAAAAGAAGATGAAATTGTTATGATAAGTTAATTCCAAAATAGAAAATAAAAGGAATGCTTATCATAAACTAACCATGGTGAAGTGTAGAGAATAAACTAGGGTTAAATCAAATGGTTAGGGTTAAGCATGAGATAAGAATGGTGGACAAAGTCAAAGCTTCATGAATCTTCAAATACAAACAAAGAAAGCCACCATTCTTCTCATTTCTTTTTCCAAAAAGAAAATAAATAAATAAATAGATATGAAAATGAAAACCCTAACCATTACATAACCATGGTTTAAACTTTACACAAAACACAAGTTAGCATGCATCATCAAACATGATACATACAAGTGCACAAAAATATATCACATATACAATGTGCACAATCCAAATGAGAAAATCCGTTTAAAGTGAACCAATACTAGTTAGTGCAAAGTAACATATCAAATATATAATTATGCATTAAATCATTAAATCAACACTTGATTCAATGATCCGGTCATGTCGCACACAACCGACTAGTATTCAATGTATCGGCTTATCGAATCAACGCTTGAATCGATAACTAGGTTATATCGCATACAACCTTTCCGATACATTCATCGCGAGAATGGAATGCGGCATCACATACACGCATTATTCTCGGTCCCGCACATATCTCATATGCGCTCCTATTTCGTTTCGCTTGAGCCAGGAAACCTCTGTGTAGGACTCTAAAGACTCGTCAATACGCCGGCAGCAGGTGATGATCATATCAAACACCCACAAGCCGCAAGCGGTCTGCTAAACGTAACGGCCACCCCGGTATTGAGCGATCTGAAGATCGACGAGCAAGCCCGCTCACACTCCAGTGAATCCGACCAGTAACACTACCGTACAGTCCGGTCTGATCGTCTGATATGTCGCATATCTCGCCTAGGGGTGGTAAACGTCAGACCCCAATAGCTCGATAAGTCGTGTCGATATGAGGTCTATAACTATTCGAGAAACTACTGGTAACACTTACCAGTAAATATCAGCAACCCTGGCCAGGGATTTCCTGTTATAGCCAATCGAACACAGCGCAACATCAACCCCCTATACCGGGAGAGACGAATCCCCTCCTATCGCTCATTGCCTCCATGTGACTCGGGACTGTACCCAAAAACCACCGTTTTGCACGCCCTCTTGGACGTGGTAAGATGGAAATCAAAGCACAGTGGGAACCACACAAGACTCTATGACGATCTCGGGTCAACAGACTACTCTGTACCAGTGTCACCAGAGAACTGCCATCTGACGTGAGGTATAATACCATCTGGGAGTTCTCGGCGAGTCCGTCCAGTGTACCCAGTCTCTACTGAGCACCCGTATATCATCTCTGATGTCAAACACCGATGGATATGGGATCATCCATCGCCCATCTGTATGGGTCGAGAAGGTATACGCTAGTCTACTCTGGTATATCGATGCCCCGTCTCGATACACCCACGACTAGGGATATTGAAGGATGTACTTATGGACTACCATGTCCCCACTAGTATGATCCGCATCATAGTCCAGGTAGTCAAGTACATATCCTAAGGGCTTTACCAACATGTAATTGAGAGACAATCTGTGTACACGTTAAGGTAAAGAGCAACCAGATAGCATACTATCATGTTGAGCAAGAAAGTCCTCCCTATATATGTCCCAGCATCCACTACAATATACATCCTATGTACAGTAATGGCCTCTAGGGCATACATATAACTAACAATCTCCCACTTGCACTAGGGCCATCTGTAGCAGTGGTTGTAGTATCTCATACTCAACCATCCCATAAAAGTCTCTCTTTGGGAACAGGCCTTTGTGAGTGGATCCGCTGTGTTGTCCTCTGAGTCTGCTCTCCTAACCTTGATCTCCCTGGAGATCAACCATCTCCATGATCAAGTGTTACTGCCTTAGAATATGTCTGGATCACTGATGGGACCGGCGTTCCTTGGCATAAGCCACAACTCCATTTTCACACAATGGTAGGAACGTAGTTCATCTCATGAACCTATATACACCCAAACAGCCTCTTTGGTAGCATCTTAAGTAGCGATGTATCCTGCATTTATCGTCTAGTATGTCACGGTATTTAGCTTGGAACTCTTCTAACATACCGTCCCTTTACTGAGGGTAAAGACAATGCCTGCGACTGACATTCAGTCGTCTTTATCACCCTGGAACCCTTCCAGTGATTCTCCCCAGGATCAACTGATACCATCTCACTACAACTAGTGAGTATACTAACATCCATTTAGATCTATCTCATAGATCCAAAATCCAGGATTTAGTAGGTATCACTTTGATCCTATATGGAGAATCTTTGTGATAATCGGAGATTGATCGAGCGTAGCATAGGAAACTACTTCCCTATCAAGAGTATGTTATCCACGTACTCTACGAGGATCGTCACCATACTCCCTACTACCTTTTTGTTTATACAAGGTTCATCTACCATTTTGATGATGTCAAACTCTTTGACTACTTCATCAAAACAGACGTTCCAACTCCGCGATGCCTGCTTTATCCTATAAAGCATCTTGCACACGTTTCCGCTGCTCCCACTGTCTACGAGGCCCTCTGGCTGTGTACTTATAGACGCACTCTTCTAAAACATCATTTAGAAAAACAGTCATGGCACCCAACCGCCAGATATCGTAGTTATGGTATGTAGCCGTGGCAAGTAGGATCTGGATGGACTTAAGCATAGCTACTGGAAAAGGTTTCATCATTATCCACGCCTGGTCGATGACGAAAACCTTTAACAATTCTAGCTTTGAAAGTCTCAACTTTTCCATGTACACCAAGTAATCTTCTCAAGATATACTTGCTCCTGATGGGGATTTAACCCTTCAGATATTGCAACCAAAGTCCATACTTTGTTGGTGTATAAGGATTCCATCTCAGATCACTAAGCATCCAGCCATTCTTATAGAGTCTTACTCCTGATGGCCAGCTCGAAACTAGTTGGGTCATCATCTCATGATGCAATCCTCGCTCCCACTGTCGTAGAGAAACCGAAGTAGCTCTCAGGTGGGTGAGGAACCCTACTAGATCGGCGGAGAGGCTGAGGTTCGTTGGTTTCTATTGAATCCTTCGGTTCTACCAAATCATCTGCTGTAGTTTGCATAGCTGGAACCTTTCCAGTTCTACATAACTGACTTTGCCTCGAGCTTGTCCGGATTATGCTTTTAGACATAGCCCGTACAACCCTAAATCTTAACTAACTTAAGATATGGGCTCTTCCCTTTCCATATCACATATGAAGTGGTAGGCAACTGATTTGATTTGAACCCTATTCAATAGGTATGCAGCTTCTCAAGCGCATAACACCCAAAAGGAAATAGGTAACTCAGTAGTACTCATCATAGAGCACACCATATCAAATAGGGTATATCTGCTCCGCCCCGATATGCCATCGTGCTATGGTGTATTCAGAGGAGTAATGCTGAGAGAGAATCTCATTCTCCTTTAGAATAGTCCAGGATTTTCGTGCTCAAGTATTCTCCTCCTTGATCACATCAAAGGACATAATACTTATACCCGTATTTTGGTTCTCTACTTCTAACTTATATTCTGTGAATATCTCAAAAGGTTCGGACTTGTGTTTCAACAAGAACATAGGTCTGAAACTCGAAAGATCATCAGAGAACGTAATGAAGTATAAAGAACCATTCCTGGCATGTGTAGACAGGAGACCTTACATACATCATCATGTATCAGTCCCAAGAGTTTACTAACTCTTTCTCTGTTTCCAATAAACAGAGCTGTGGTCATTATATCTTTGTGACATGACTCGCAAGTTTCATAAGATGTAAATTCAAACTGATTTAAATATGCATCTACATGTAACTTAGCTAGTCGGGTCGCATTGATATGACCTAGTCTACAATGCCTCAAGAAGGATCCGTTCATTTCTGAACTCTTCCTCTTGTGTGTGTTCTTTATACTAAAGAACTGTAATTTGATTTAGAACGTCAATGCTTTTAGATAACGTGCCTGAACCGATCAACTTTTGATATAGGAAATGTTCAAAACATTATCCAACAATACAAAATTTTATCATTTCTTTACTTCTAAAGAGACAGATATGATTTTGCATAACAGGTTCGGTATCTAATAACATTCGTTCAGAATCAATGTATTGTAATACAGGGTGACAGTGACCAACAAACTTGGCTGCAACATTTGCCCCGTTTTCTGCCTCATGAAACTTATCACCCGATCTCAGTTCTCTACCTTTCTGTAGCCCTATGTAACAGATTACATATCTGGATCCTGATCTGGTATCACATACCCAGGACGTAAAGGATACTGAGAAACAGTTCTGTATAATGAACACACCCGAAGATGATGCATCGGCATGCACTCTCTTCGTTTGGGCGGCACGGGAAATCTGGTATTCCCCAATTTCCTGCTCTGTCTTATAACAATTATAAGTTGGAGCGGGACCAACGTTCCCCAGCTCAGTATAACAAGCGGGTTCGGTCAATAATCCGTATTATTATCTTGATTAAGGCGTGATATGGTCGCTACCTGGAGAGAGAGAGAAGAAAACACTCAGCGTGCGCTCTTGCAAGAATAGATTGGTTTTTATTTTATCTAATCAGGATGGCTCCCACTGCTTTTTATCAAATCTTCCTTCAAACCCTAAAAGGAAAGACTAGCCGGGATTAATTACACACTACAAGTTCGCCAATCTTTCAGCCAGGCCAGTGTCGGTACTTTGAGGGAGGTCCCCCATGCTTTCGCACGAACCTAATTAATGTAAACCTCGTTTTCCCAGAGGCGTAACCCCGTTGACACCTTTCTAGACACCTAATTGATCGGCTAATTGTAATGTATAAAACTCTCCCAGGAGTAACACTTACTCGCAGCGGGTATCGGGATCCAACTATCTCATAGAAGGTATGCAATCTCATTGCAAATTTCAACACTTGAAATTCCCGATAATATTTTGCCCCTAGCTCGCTATGACCTTGACGCATGCCAAACAACCCATAGTCTGCTAGTCAAGTTCAACCCGTACATTTCTTGATTGAATTAAACCCACCCGCACGACCCTTGACGCATGCCAAACAACGCCGTGCGAATACCCTAATCCAATCGCATCGTATGCTAGCAGATAAGCACTAGTTAGCTACCGTACACTACGCCTTGACGCATGCCAAACAACCGCAGCACGAATACTAACTAGTACTTATCTGAAATGACGGAGGGCTACGACAGGTTTTTCTGAAAACCTATTGCGTAATGAACTTGATATCGTTGTAGGATCGAATGAATTTTGAAATGGAGTGTTTTTGAGGCTTTTCTAGTTTTGCTAAAGGAGTCACTCCCGGTGAAGGGATCGTCGGTCCTTTCCTCGTCGAATGAGGTGCGGGATATATCATATATATCACTGTGCAAAGCAAAAACTCTTAAAAGCAATCAAAAGACAAACCGAGTGTGTAGCATCTGCCAGTTATTGCTAAAGGAGTCACTCCCGGTGAAAGGATCTCGGTCCTTTCCTCATCGAATAAGGTGCAGGATATATCACATATACCTCTGTGCAAAGCAAGAACTGTAGCTACCTTTTTTATTTTGAAATTCGATTCTACAACATCTTAGGTTTCTTTTAATTCATTAATCACATTAATGAAGTCCCATCATTTAAATACCTAAACATCACAGATAAATACGACGTATACTTATGCCATCCGCATTTGCCTCGATGTCCCCCCGTGCACCGTTAGGTTAGGTAACTAACGACAGAGCGGGGCAGGGCTAGCGCGGGTGTAAAACATAAGTAACGTCTATATAATATATCATATATACTATATACTGTATCTATCACAGAACATCACATGATCACATCACAGATATCGCTGCAGAAGAAACATATGAAATATTGGATATACTAGGACGTCCGTGTTTTCAATACGAGCCAGTATAAAACACGGATTCCATGGTCGCGATGAATAGCCAAACCCACACCCCTAGACCCCTACGAGAGCGGCAAGCAACCCTACCAATTCTAGAGTTAGGAGACCCGGACTCGACTCCTCGAGTTGGTCTCCCACTGGACTCCAGAACCCGGTTACTTGTGCCCTCCTCCTTGGGTCTATCCTATTGCGGAAAAGTAAATAATATACAAACGGTGACAACTTCCGCAACCTGGAAGTGCCCCAATAAAAGAATATTACATACAAGTTTTTACATGAATGAAAATGAAAAACACTCATCTCACATAAAAAACCCCGGCTATTCAAACACGACGATCCAATATAACATATTCAGCAACACATAACATCACATGTCATCAACGTAAGTAAATATGTCCATCCCAATTGTCGTTGACATATAGGAACGAAACCGGCGATATCACATATTACACTTACGGTCACAGAAAAGAAAGTGTAAAACTACAACAGTTGGAATCCGCAACCACCTCTGACATCGCATGCCTGACCAAATGAATTCCTTAGACATCGCATGCCTAACAATTATAAACCCCGCATTTCAGTCTCATCATTGAAAACACTTTTCAATATTAAGTCAGGTAATTCAACAAGATTCCCGACATCCTGATCGAATGCTCGTCGCAAACTTCAGTAGACGGCTGCACCCCCGATACCGTCGACGAAGTGCACCAAGGCGGAACACCGCTACCGCGAGCACCCGAACGGATGCTTTCGGCGACGGGGTTCTCCTACAGTCACTTGGTCGGGGCTATGGAGTGAGGCTGTCTATTAAGTTTACCCGGCGAGTATCCGCGTACGCTACGTGATTGCGACGGACTTTTGATCACATCAAAATTCCGTGGCAACCGATCAAGTGAGACTAAACTGCTATGTTTATAACATTCATTTAGTTATCTCATAACTATTTGTGAATTCCAATTTTGTATCACATTCCAGATAAACAGAAAATGTTAAACTTTTCGATCGAACAATCGAACACCCAAGTTTTCCCGATACAGATCAACACATGAAACAAGTCTAACAACATTCCGTTCGTGCCTCAGTACCAACGGTCCAGCCGTAGAAGGGTCAAGCCAACGCCTCACATGTGGCACGCCGTACTGCCCCAAACCCGAAGGTTCAAAGGGCAGTTCAAGACGGTCACATAATCGAGTTAAGGTTTGTTGTCTTCTAGAGGGTCCATCGAGTTACTTGCACTACTTAGAACGTCGTTAAACTACGGAAAAATCCAACACTTGGAAATTTCCCGACAGGGGAAAAATTGGGTATTTATATCAGGTCGAACTTTTTAACATATTCTAAAATTTATCCGGAAAGCCACAAAGACGAAATTTGATACCCCGATCGAAACACCGAATCCCCAAAACAACTGCAGAAAATTCAACTCTTGAATAAAATTTAAAAATACCCAGATAACTCAGCACTGGAAACTAAGAATTACTGTGCCAAATAATATAAATACAGTGGTCGTACGGCCGCGGATCCGCCGCATGAGCCTTGCTCATGCCGCGGAACCGCGGTGGAAAAATGGAATTAGGTCCACGAAATTTACAGTAATTCTTAGAAAACCCTGCTTGATTTTCTGCATATTTTTAATTTTGAAAAAGACCAGATTTTAAAAACTGGACAGAGAGCATATTTGTGATCGGGTTTCGGGTACGTTCGGACTTCAAACTCCGTCTAGACTTCGCCTAAGGCTCTAGCTAGGCTCTGATACCACTGTAGGGTTCTTAGGCACTCTAATGAGGTCTCACAAGGCATCGATCATGCCAAATTAAAATTTTAACGGTGCCGAGAAACCCGACTACGGATCGTTTGCTAGAAAACTAGGCGAAAAAGCTAACTAGTTAACACTTAACTATGAGAATCGGAAATACAACCTTTGTAGATCCGGTGCTCCACCTCCACGGCTCCGAGATGAGGTCCTCTCCGCTGTCCAAAAAGAATCCGGGCTCTAGCGTCGACTTCATCGGAGAATAAGCGAGCTAGGTCGTCGATGTCCATGCCGAAGATGATCTACGTCGAGGCATCGCTAAATCAAGCTCCGACTTCACCAAGTCAAGAAACTTGTGAAGAAAACACACTCTACTACTTGGCAAGAGGTATAGGATGAAGAAATAGGAAGTGGGTAGACTTTAGAATTGGATTTCTCACTTGTTTCCATCAATCTCCATTGATGGAGCTTGCTTTCTTCACTTGAAGAAAGGAAGAAGAAGATGAAATTGTTATGATAAGTTAATTCCAAAATAGAAAATAAAAGGAATGCTTATCATAAACTAACCATGGTGAAGTGTAGAGAATAAACTAGGGTTAAATCAAATGGTTAGGGTTAAGCATGAGATAAGAATGGTGGACAAAGTCAAAGCTTCATGAATCTTCAAATACAAACAAAGAAAGCCACCATTCTTCTCATTTATTTTTCCAAAAAGAAAATAAATAAATAAATAGATATGAAAATGAAAACCCTAACCATTACATAACCATGGTTTAAACTTTACACAAAACACAAGTTAGCATGCATCATCAAACATGATACATACAAGTGCACAAAAATATATCACATATACAATGTGCACAATCCAAGTAAGAAAATCCGTTTAAAGTGAACTAATACTAGTTAGTGCAAAGTAACATATCAAATATATAAGTATGCATTAAATCATTAAATCAACACTTGATTCAATGATCCGGTCATGTCGCACACAACCGACTAGTATTCAATGTATCGGCTTATCGAATCAACGCTTGAATCGATAACTAGGTTATATCGCATACAACCTTTCCGATACATTCATCGCGAGAATGGAATGCGGCATCACATACACGCATTATTCTCGGTCCCGCACATATCTCATATGCGCTCCTATTTCGTTTCGCTTGAGCCAGAAAACCTCTGTGTAGGACTCTAAAGACTCGTCAATACGCCGGCAGCAGGTGATGATCATATCAAACACCCACAAGCCGCAAG
This sequence comes from Agapanthus africanus, assembly GCA_030015575.1. Classification (NCBI taxonomy): domain Eukaryota; kingdom Viridiplantae; phylum Streptophyta; class Magnoliopsida; order Asparagales; family Amaryllidaceae; genus Agapanthus; species Agapanthus africanus. Next base: position 290,483,527 of record CM057349.1, read on the forward strand.
CGGTCTGCTAAACGTAACGGCCACCCGGGTATTGAGCGATCTGAAGATCGACGAGCAAGCCCGCTCACACTCCAGTGAATCCGACCAGTAACACTACCGTACAGTCCGGTCTGATCGTCTGATATGTCGCATATCTCGCCTAGGGGTGGTAAACGTCAGACCCCAATAGCTCGATAAGTCGTGTCGATATGAGGTCTATAACTAGTCGAGAAACTACTGGTAACACTTACCAGTAAATCTCAGCAACCCTGGCCAGGGATTTCCTGTTATAGCCAATCGAACACAGTGCAACATCAACTCCCTATACCGGGAGAGACGAATCCCCTCCTATCGCTCATTGCCTCCATGTGACTCGGGACTGTACCCAAAAACCACCGTTTTGCACGCCCTCTTGGACGTGGTAAGATGGAAATCAAAGCACAGTGGGAACCACACAAGACTCTATGACGATCTCGGGTCAACAGACTACTCTGTACCAGTGTCACCAGAGAACTGCCATCTGACGTGAGGTATAATACCATCTGGGAGTTCTCGGCGAGTCCGTCCAGTGTACCCAGTCTCTACTGAGCACCCGTATATCATCTCTGATGTCAAACACCGATGGATATGGGATCATCCATCGCCCATCTGTATGGGTCGAGAAGGTATACGCTAGTCTACTCTGGTATATCGATGCCCCGTCTCGATACACCCACGACTAGGGATATTGAAGGATGTACTTATGGACTACCATGTCCCCACTAGTATGATCCGCATCATAGTCCACGTAGTCAAGTACATATCCTAAGGGCTTTACCAACATGTAATTGAGAGACAATCTGTGTACACGTTAAGGTAAAGAGCAACCAGATAGCATACTATCTTGTTGAGCAAGAAAGTCCTCCCTATATATGTCCCAGCATCCACTACAATATACATCCTATGTACAGTAATGGCCTCTAGGGCATACATATAACTAACAGGGAGTTCATGAAATTATACATTATTTGAAAAACCCGGTTTCCTTTGATATGATATTTCAGCATCCACCATGAGATTTATCGGTTCGGATATATATAAAGCCCACGCGAGGAACGGAGGGGTCCGTGTGCGGGTACATAGTGGGGCCCGAAGGTACCCCGGGGCAAGAATCTCAGTGTGGATATGAGTAAGTGGGGGAACCATACTTTCCGGTGACATTACCAATGACTCGGCGGTTATCATGGGGAAACCGACGGGTGTCATGTGCATATGGATGCGTCGAGAGGCGAGGGTCAGAGCTAGGCACTCGAGCTTTCGGGATAGCGTATGATACGTACCTATCAGGGAGCCAGTCATGATGACAGCACCTGATGGATCAGTATTTCTGTGTCGATGCTTGACACATTGGTTTCATGATATTTCTTTTTACTCCTAAGTATATATAACAGTGGAATGGGACGCTGTTATATATGTCTTTACACCAATATTAGTGGAATGGGACGCTAATATATGTGTATTGATATCAATTTATATTCATCATCATATTTATTCATGCAAATATATTTAGGATGTTAGAGATTTATTTGATATTGGATTTGGGATATAGGTGATTCATCTGATATTGGATACAGGATATGTATGAGATTGCTGATTTGTACATTCAGGATATATGAGATTTATTCGATAGTGTACGTTCAGGATTTGTGAGACTTATATGATATGAGAGCCAATTTAGGGGCTGATTTGAGGAAATTAGGACTTGGATTTGTCTTAATGTATTGTGATCCTACCACGACGTCAGGATTCCGTGGAAATGACATGTTTCATTCCATACTCCACATTTATTGTTTATGCACTGCTTCATGTATTAGTTGTACCTGCTAGAGTACCTTTCATGACTGTTGCATATATACATTGTCATATCATCGCTTCATGTATTAGTTGTACCTAATAGAGTATCTTACATGATTGTTGCATACAGATTTTCATATTACCGCTTCATGTATTAGTGATACCTGCTAGTGTACCTTTCATGACTATTGCACACATATGACTTTTATTGCTATTAGTTGCTTATGTTAGATTCGCGCTGTACGTGCATACTTGCGATTACCTGCATATGTTATTTACTATTCACGAGTTGGCAACTCACCCTTGTTGTGCCACAGGGTTTTGCAGGTTGTTTCCCCAGAGTATTCGAGACAGGCTATTCAGCTATCTTATCATCTTTTGCTGCGGATACCGCATCGGCTCACAGTGTGCAGTTTGCTTAGGTGGGTTTTGTGGTTATTCGTTGGTTTATTGTATATTCGTTGTATCCTTGTACTCTCCATCTACCATTATCTTGTATGACTCAGAGACTTGATATGAGGACGATATTGTATATTTTCGGGACTTGGATGTCTTTTATGCAGTTTTACTTATATCGTCTTTTATTTCTTCGCTACGGCGTCGTATATTTTTTGTGATGGTTGTTTTCCGCCGTTGGGTGTGGATTTGCTCCCGTTGGGGATGCTTTACTCTATATTTATGTTGTACCCATTTTTGGGGTTGGTTTTTACAAAGGAGGTGCTGCCGAAATTCTCAAGAAAGAAAATTGGACTTAAAGAATTTATACTTGAGATTTTCAAAGGTTTAAACAATGTTTCTTATCTTTTCTTGTCTTTTAATGGTTTAGATTTCTGGGTTTTGGCTTTCTTTTACTGCGTTACGCCTATAGACGTTGCGTAGTATCAGGGCCGTCACGTGCCAATTTCGGGTCGTGACATTAGGCATGTGATGTCTAAGGAATTCATTTGGTTTGGCATGAAATACAAAGTATGAGATACGTTGGGTTTATGATGTCTAAGGAGGTTGCGAATTCCATGTAACGTTTTGAAAATCGTTTCGGTGAAATTTCGGAAAATCGGTAAAATAAGAGGGGTTTTCTGTAAAAAGTCAAAATACAAATATGTTTATTATAAAATTAAATATACATATTCTAGCTATGTAATTGCTAGTATTTTGTGTTTATTGAGCCACTCGTAAAATTTCTAATTTTCTGAAAATTTTTCCGAAATTAATTATTTTAATATTATTTTAAGCCGCCACTAATACATTTAATTAGGGAAAATTACAAATTGGAATGGGTTGAAACAAATTTTGTGCATCATAACACATTAAAAAAAATTTTAACATATTGTTTTTGAAATGATATAAGCTGTCAAACGGTTTTAGAAAATATCGAAGAAAAAGGCTTAAATAGGGAAATTAGTGTAAATAGATGTTGGGGTATATCATTTATCATTTTTCCCTCACCCACACTCACCCACACCCTCTCTCCTCTCCCCAAATCAGCAGCAGCCCCATGTTGCCCCTCATTTCCCCACTTGATTTTGCTAAAAGAAAAGAAAGGAAATGAAAGAAATAGATAAATGAGTATGGGCTTTTGACTTTTGTGTTGACTTGGACATTCCTCACTTGTTATTCCTTACCTCACTCTCTCTCCTCTACCTTAAGAATCTGGCCGAGCTTCCCCTTGTGCAGCCACAAAAAAATTCCCATCTCTTTCCCATTAAAATTCATCAAATTTCAAGCAAAATTCAAGCTAAAACTCAAATCCAACTCTTACCCATTTTCCCTTAGCCCACCTAGCATGGATCTTGGTGCAAAGATTTCAATTTGGAGGTCAAGTTATATGTTTGATCCATGGTTCATGAGGTATAAAATTTTGACTCTTTTGTTAAATTGTTTGTTATTATTTTAATTCAACTAAATTAGATGTTAATTATGGTTTTTGTTGCAAGGTTTAACCTTCAATAGAAGGGTTTCTAAAATTCTAGTTAGGATTTTACTACATCATTAGGGTTTTTATCATAAGATTGTGGTTTTAATGAGTAGGTTATCATGCCAATGTTATGTAAAATGTAATCTTGTTGTTTATTGCTAGTTGTAACATTAAAATGTCCAAATTTAAGCTTTTTAACAAACTAGGTTTTTGTAAACCATGAATTTGACTAGGAGAAAAATATAATTATGCTTTCATGTCATTATTAATATTAGAATAAATGGTTTAATGCCTTTGGACCATGCAAAACCAAGCTTAATTGTAAAATTATGAATTTTACTTTAAAAAGAGTTAAAATCGGTATTTTTGCAAACTAGTTTTTTTGAACGTATATGGTTTGGTGAAATTAAATCGTGGAAATGGTTTGTATGGCTTATTTAAGTTATTTAATAAGTATTATGGCCGCTAGATTTGTTTAAACGTCGAGTTTTGTACTAAAACGGGTAATTATTGCTTGCTAGATTTTCGGAAAAATAGCTTTTAAAGTGAGTTTGGGGTTTTTGAAAATTTTAACCTATTTTATATTATAATTAGTGTTCGTGAATGCGCAAATAAGTGTGTTTGGGTTTTCTCGATGGTGTGACATTTGTACATCGAAATCGAGGGGTGGTTTGGCTATTCTTGCATGCGTAGGCGATAGGTTTTGACCTATGCGTGATACGCGTGCCGATTTAATTTTCATATACCGTTTTGATTTCGGATTTGGTTTTTATGCGTTACGATACGTGGCGACATGTAGGTACCCCAGGTGGACTTCGAGATGACAAGCAAGCGCGTGACGACGTCGGCACCGGCGAGCTCAGATCAGGTGAGTAGATTTATATCTACGGGGAGAAGTCGGGTGGATGGCGTATAGCACCCCCGCGGTTCGTGGTGATGTATACGAATACGTATACACACATATATTTAGTATATGTTGAATTGAGATTATTGATGATAAAGATGGACTTTTGGAGTTCGGTGATTGGTTTAGTGTAGTTGCGAAACCCTAGAGTCGGGATTGCACCTATACACACGCACGCACATACTTGCATACATCCTTTCTTTTACATGTGCGTATATGGGATTATATATTTATGTGTTCACATGGGTATGGGACTATATGTTCATATACTGGATTTGAGGATAGTACTTGGGATTTGAGATGAGTCGATGGGATTTGATTTGAGGCTATGAGATCGGTGATTTGGCAGGGTTCGTATTTGAGATACGACATGACGTTGTAGCGGGTCCTTTGACGTAGTGTTTCACACACGTGCATGCATACGTAGGTGGTATCAGTATTGTACTAGACATAGATCAGTACCCGGATTATGATCTTTGATAAGGGGATACCAAATGAATAGTGTGATGAAGGTGATATTGACCCGTACCCAAATTTGGGATGCCATACGACGGATTTACGTACGAGCTATATATTGATGTTTGATCCGCACTCTTGACTTGGGAATATCTGATTATAGATATGGTATCGGATGTGATATTATCGAGGCGGGATCACCAACTAATATATATATATATGTGTGTGTGTGTGTGTATCGACTCAGATGTTAGGTGGTTTCCTTACCTTCAGTTAGCTTGTTAGTTCAGTCGTATAGTTTAGTGTAGTTGTTAGACTAGGTTAGATTCCTACTTATTTCAAAACTAACGGATCGTGTGTATTTTAAAAGGCAGGTCAAGGGATTCTACGGATATTTCAAAAGAAGTATCTTTTCTTAAAAACACCGTAGCCCTTATTTTCAAAACCCCACGATTCGTGTTATTTCAAATGGCACCACTGTGGAACTCATATTTTATTAAATGCAGATTAGTTATCATTATGTTTAGTATTCAGCTCCCGCACATTATTGTTGTTCGCTCCGCATACTTATTTTCTGATTCACATACCGTTATTGATATCATGCTGCTAGGACACCAGCACCATTACCGATGACGCGTATGTACCAAGTACACTTGCTTACCGGCTCACACACATCTTCATCGATAATTGCCATGTCACGAACACTTCAGAAAATACTATTTCATTTGACATAGGTTGTTAGCTAATAATTTAGACATGATATTAGTATACTTGCCTTATATGCTAGTTTAGACATTGTAGTTATTACTTGCTACTTCATGCATGTTATTATTCATTGTTATGCCGCAATCATGGATTTTATGCCTATATTCACTGTTTACATGCTATTGAGGATTTGGATTCGGATTTCCATGAGATTTTCTAGATTTGGGGGAAAACCGTAAAACTTATATAAACTTCTTTTCTCTCTTTTAAATAAAAAGTGCGGTTTTCCCATGATGTATGAGTCGTCCACCATGAGTTTGCTGATGGATTTCGAGACCCGAGTTCGAGGAGTGGAGGAACCGTTTCGGGTACATGGTGGACCCAGTGCGGTACCCCGGGGCAAGAGGATCGCAGATGATGGCGTTGAGCCTGGCAGGGGAGCACTACCGACCGATGATTTTACCCGACGCGTCGGATATCCGGAGGATACCGTCGTGGTCTTGAGATGGATGGTAGGGGCCGGTCTGGACTGACGGCACCCTAGATATTGAGATTGAGACATTGAGATTTCGAGATATTGAGGTACTGAGATTTGATGATACAGGCCAGTCCGGATAGCCGGAGCCTAAGATTTTGAGATTTTGAGATTTATGTTTTGTATCGATGCTAGACACTGTTTATGTTGATTTCATTTATGATACCTCTTTTTAAGAATACAAAGGAAATCTCACTAAATTATGAAAGCAGTTTCTTTAGTACATGTATTCTGTTTTCATGCATTCATACATCATCCATATGATATATTGCTACCTGAGGCACTGACACGGGCATATGGGATTACACTTGCGTTAGATATTTACCCTAGCCATTGTTTAGGCTGCTGGTTATATTTGAGGATATATTATGATCGTATGACCTAGGATTGCGTTGTTCATGCGATTTCTGTTCGTAGATGTTTTTCTACTCACGAGTTGGCAACTCACCCCCGTTGTGCTACAGTTTCTTGCAGGTTTTGCCGTACAGGTTTCATTACGGCTTTGCTGGTATTGCTTCTTTCGGGTGACTTTCTAGTAGGTGGGTTTATTTGTATCGTACCCATCATTATACATTGTACATTATTATTCAGTTGTATCTAGAAGTTCTATCAACCAAACATGTATTTATTTTTTTGAGATAGAGACCAGTGATGTTATTCTTTCGACCTTAGAGTCGCGCGTTATATTTCTGTGTATTTCTTGTTGTTTTGAGTTTCCTTTTGAGTTTTGATCCCCGTCCTTGGCGTTGTATATTATATTGCTTGTGTGGTTGTGACCGTCGATTGACGAAGAGCTAGCTCCCGCTTGGGGATGCCTTTTATTGATTTTGTATACTATTTATGTTGTATCCCGTTTGGGGGCCAGTATTTACAAAGGAGACTCTGCCGAAATTTTCAGGAAATATTTGATGTTTTAAAAATGCATATTTCGGCATATCTTGCAGCTATTTGATTTAAAATTGTTTTTCCTACACTCTACTACTTTTCTTGGTTTGGATTTCTGAGTTTTCGGCTTACTTAGAATACGTACGCCCTGAGACGTTCGTAGTTTAAGTGTCGGTCATATTCCGTACTTTCGGGACAAGCTCGAGGCAAGGTCGGTTCTATGGAAATTTGTTGGATATCTCAAGCATTCGCGAGGGAATATCTTCTACCGCACCGAGGAGCAAAAGGTGTTTTATTTCTCAGCATGCTACCTTTTAGAAAGGGGATTTCTTATGAAGAAATTAGTGGTCATGAGGTAGAACTGGAAGGAGTTCCAGCTATATAAACTGCAGCTGATGATTTGGTAAACCCGGAGGTTTCAATAGTTTCCAACGAACCTCAGCCTCTCCACCGATCTGGCAGGGTTCCTCATCCACCTGAGAGATACTTCGGTTTTCTCTATGAAAGTGGGAGCGAGGATTGCATAATGAAATGATGACCCAACTAGTTTCGGGCAGGCCATCTGGAGTGGGGACTCTGTGAGAATGGCTAGATGCTAAACGATCTGAGATGAAATCCATATACACCAACAAAGTATGGACTTTGGTTGCTTTAGGTGAAGGGTCAAATCCCCATCAGGAGAAAGTATATCTTGCGAAGATTACTAGGTGTACATGGAAAAGTTGAGACTTTCAAAGCTAAGACTTGTTGCAAAAGGTTCTCGTCATCGACCAGGTATGGATTATGATGAAACCTTTTCTAGTCCCTATGCTTAAGTCCATCCAGATCCTACTTGCCATTGTTACATACCATGACTACGATATCTGGCGGTTGGTGTTCATATCAGAATTTTTCATTATTATATTCCCCATTCTTAATCATATTACAAATAAATAGGTGCTTTTGATCTATGTCTGCTAAATAGTCGCAGGTTACAGGTTCTCAGAACAATGCAGTGAAATTCAAGAAAATACGTTACAAAAATGAGACTACGACCAACAATAGATGAATCCATATAATGCCGCCTACCAGTTCAAGGAACAAAAGAAGATTAGTAAACAGTTCCATGCACAAGATAGTTCAAGGGCAGCACTGGATTAAAGACTTCAACGCGAAGCTCACGGCAAAAAGTCCACAACATTCTACACTGTAGAAATCTGGAAGAAAATAGAAGATATTCTGTGGAACCAAGTAAAGAAGACAGAAGTAAAAAAGCAAAATGAAGCAACCCTAGAAATTTGAGCCCAAGAACCCATCAAATGGCTTCATATCAGAATTTTGCATTATTATATTCCCCATTCTTAATCATATTACAAATAAATAGGTGCTTTTGATCCATGTCTGCTAAATTGTTGCAGGTTATAAGTTCTCAGAACAATACTGTGAAATTCAAGAAAATACGTTACAAAAGTGAGACTACGACCAACAATAGATGAATCCATATGATGTCGCCTACCAGTTCAAGGAACAAAAGAAAATCAGTAAACAGTTCAATGCACAAGACAGTTCAAGGGCAGCACTGGATTAAAGACTTCAACGTGAAGCTCACGGCAAAAAGTCCACAACATTCTGCACTGTAGAAATCTGGAAGAAAATAGAAGATATTCTGTGGAACCAAGTGAAGAAGACAGAAGTAAAAAAGCAACATGAAGCAACTATAGAAATTTGAGCCCAAGAACCCATCAAATGGCCGTGGAACCGCGGCCAAACTGGCCTTTCTGCTGCGATTCTGCGGCCGTGCAATGCACGTGTCGGTGGATAAGTCGGTGCTTTGACTCAGTCTTTGGGGTTGTTTTGTAATTTCATGTATGGATCAGATGTAAAGCTTAAGGTTTCTCCTATCTATAAATAGGAGGGCTCAAAACCAAATAAGGTGTGCCTCTTTTGGGTGCCTCTTTTGAGATTCCTCTTTTTAATTCTTAGATTTTAAATTTTCAATTCCATTGTAATCGTCAAGAGGTGTCAATAAAGTAAGTTTTTTTATCTTGCAATTTTAATTTCATCTTTTAATTTCTACAATTTTCGTATCCGTCTTTTATTATCTGCACGTTAATTAGGTAATTAAAAAGAAAATAAAAAATGAACTCCTTTGTTAATACCCTAATGAGTGAGTAGTTCCTCACTTGTTAGGGTTAGGATAGGGAAGGTTTGAGAGAAGGAAATCTCTCTCCCTCCTTTCTTTGCCCAAATAATTTTATTTAAAGGATTCTCTTTAAATCAACCACACACCGCTCACTACGGCACCCTATCTTACAAGATAGTGGTGATTCCCTAGTTAGACCGGTTGTGGTTGAATTAACCAGAGGTTAGGGCAGAGAGCCAAGAACGGACGGACAAGGACCAAAGGGAAGAAGCTTAGTTTCTTCCTGGTCGTGCTAATCCCCATTGTTGACTATTACCCTAACACCTATATATATTCTTAATTAGGGCATTGATAGAAGCGAGAAGAATCCCTTTTTCGAATTAGCCTAATCCTAACCCTAGCAAGCCTTTTAATTAATTTAATCTCATTTTTAGTTCGTAAAATAAAACCCGACTTGATCGGATTAACTCGTTAGAACATAAAGAAAAGGAATCCATCTCCCTATGGACCGACCCGTACTCAACCGGCTAGCTACCAAGCGACACCGTTATTGATTGCGGTATTCTTAACTTTGATTTTAAAAAACGCAAACGTACACGCAAAAAGCACGATCAATCAAATGGCGCCGTTGCCGGGGAGACGGCAGTCCCTTTCTTTGTGTAATTTCGGGCTAAAAAAATAAAAAATTTAAAAATTATAAAAATTGAAAAATTTTAAAACAAAAAAAAAATAAAATAAAAAATATTCATCTTGTTCTTTTTGAGAGGTGTTGTGTGAATTGCACAGGAAAAGAAGATGGACCGATTCAGATCTGGAAAAAACCAGTGAACAAATCAACGAACAGAAGATCTAAACAGACAGAGGATAATCACAACAGACAACAGAAAAATTTTGGAGATCCAAACCAACTTAACCACCGCAGAACCGCGGCAGATTCAAGCGTTTGACCGCGGAACCGCGGTCAACTACTGACGTTAGCACCCCAAAATTTTCTGTAAGTATTTTTGTCCTCTCTTCTACCCTGAGCTCCACTGAAAATTTTTCCTGCAGGGTTCTTTGCGCAAAATCTTTCTCCCTCTCCAATAAATTGTTTTTGTGCAGGATTCTTTGCGCTGCCAAATAACAAAATTTTTGCAAGTGTTTTTCTGTGTGTTTACTGCTTTGCATTTTTAAAACGAACTTTTAAGGGGCTATAACACCAATCCAGATTGGGTAGGGATTTCATTACCCTTCCTAGGACCCCAAAAATCACAAAAAGCATATGCATCAACCCTCGAGTTAATTACAAAAATATTTAGACTCAGCCAATAAGGACTGTCGCGCTCATTAGGACAAAGGAAAGTTGTGGGCAATCGGTCGTTTATCTAAACCTGACTTTGTGGTGCCTAGGCTAGACAAGTAGGAAAGGTAATTTTAAAAGGCCTGTCACATGGTGATTCGTGACCGGATCCCTCCTTTCTTTACTTGTGCTGACCTGGCCACAATTGGCGGTGAAGAGGCGATTTGAGAGATATCTCACAACTTGTCCTTCGGATCAGTTAGGAGCAATCTAGTTGACTTAGGAGACCCTAGCTCTAGGCTTGATTGTGCATGCTTAAATTGTGATTGTGTTGTAGTTCCGTACAAATTTGTGCAAAACTCTTTCTAAAAAAACACTTCCAAAAATTTCAAAACTCCAAAAACAAACAATTTTTTTTAAAAAAAATAAAGATTAAAAAATAAAAATTAAAAAAATAAAAATTGAAAAAAATAAAGTTAAAAATAAAAAAAAAGAAATTCACATTCTTTTCCTTTCTTTCATCACATCATGGGTACCCCACCTCGCAAAACTCTTACCGAACTTTGGTACCCTCAACCAGACATTACTTCCTACGCGCATTGTTTTGGTCGAATTTCGGACGACCCCTCCATGCCTAAAATTTCTTTGAAAGATCGAATAGACGCGTCTATGAGAAACAGTTGGACTCCGCAATCCACTTTGCATCAACCGTTTCTGTTGGTTATAGTGCCCTCAAGGCAATTATCATAGTCGCGGACTTATGATTATGATGATTGAGTGAGGACCTATACCGATAAAACAGTCTTACTCAAGATGATAGTATGCTATCTGGTTTGTCTTTATCATCATGTACATGTTGATAGAGCCCATAGGATTCTTGCTTGACTGTCAGCATTATGATGGCGATCATATATGTGGGAGCTGGGGTCTATAAACACATCCTTAAATGTCCTTAGTCGTGGGAGTATCGAGACCGGGCATCGATACTCCGGTTTAGACTAGTGTATACTGATCGAGACCCCACCGAAGGGCGGTGGCCAGGTCTCACAAGCCATTGGTGTTAGTTTGTTCACCTAAGATAGTATACAGGTGCTCATTGGGTTATGAGTACACTGGAAGGACTCGCTAGGAACCTGCTAGTTGGTATTATACCTATTGTCAGATAGCAGTTCCCAAGTGACATGTGTACAGGTTAGTCTGTCGACCTGAGATCGTCATTTATCTCGTGTGAGTTCCCACTGTGCTTTGATTACTACCCTACCACGGTTCAAAAGAGTCGTGCAAACAGGTTTTAGTTGGGTACAGTCCCGAGCCACATGGAGGCGGTGATCGGATCGTTGGGGATTCACCTCTCCCGGTATTGCGGGTTGATGTCGCATTGTGTACGGATGGCCATCACCATAAATACGTGGCCACGGTGGACGAGAATTATCGATCCAGGATTGATAGTTTCTCAGGTGGTGATGGGTTCATACAGACACTAAATATCGCGTTGTTGGGGGTCTGACTTCATCCACCCCCCTAGACTCGATATGCGATACTCTTAGACGAACAGACCGGACTGTACGGATATTGTCACTGACAGGCTCAGTAGGGGTTCAGGATGAGTTTGCTCGTTGGCCTCCCTTTCGCTCAATACCTGGGTAGCCGTTACGTATAGCTAGTGCCGCTGACATGCTTGTGGTTAAACCCACTGCCGACGTATTGACGATTCTTTAGAGTCCCACACAGAGGGTTTTCACGGTTCAGGCAATATGGTGTACATGTCGTATGATGATACATACGGGTGTCCGATTAAATATGTGCACTTGCTGCGCAGACTTTAATCGGACGGTTGATAATACTAGCGGCTTAGGATTAAGCCGGATTATTATATCGGGTTTTGATTTAATAATTGATATATGTATTTGTATATACGTATTCTAGTATTATTGTTCACTATTCGTTTTCTCTCTTGGCTATTCGTATTTTTGTACGAACACGCGTATATGTATTTCGGTACATGTACCGGGAAGTATTCCGTATTTTATACGGAATAGCTTCTAGATATTTTTCCACCTCATTATTGATTTTCCATTTATGGAAAAATCATTTGTTTTATAATGAGGTGGAGGGTGTGAGGTGGCATTTGCATAGAGCAAAGTATGATTTGGTTTATTTTATTTGATTAATTGGAAATGATATTTTTTTTGGGCAAGGGAGAGAGGGGGGCCGATCACTTCATGAGGAAGGGGTTGATTTTCATTTGGCTTAATTTTGACATTACACTCTCACTCTTTCATGCTCACAAAAACCCTTAACCATTTTTGCTCATGCCGAAAAGCTTTCACCTCCTTCATCATCTTCTTGAGTTTCTTATTGAGCTCATGGGTAGAGAGAAAAATGTAGTGACACTTTCATACACCCCCACTGTAAAATTTCAGAAAAATAAAATATTATTTTTGGGAATTTTTATAATTTAATATTAATTTTTAATGAATATTTTAATATTGCGGTATAATTAAATACCGATAAACGGGGAAAAATTTGGGAAATTATTTAAAAGAGGATGTTTTATGGAATTATACTATTTTTAAGTTTTTATGATTTATTTGACACTGATTTGGTGCAAATCGCGATTAAAAATCGCTAATCGGACTTTAAGCGTGTTTTGTGCACATGTCTTTTTCCACACTTGTAACATTTTCTTACATGTTTTGGGTACATGGTTTGTTTTGGGTTTACTATTGCAAGGAGAAGGAAATAAAAGGAAAAGAAAAGAAAAGAAAAAGTAAGGTATGATTAAGAGAGAGAAAGAGTGGGTGAGAGGTTTACCTTTGACTTGGTGAACCATTCCTCCATCATTCTTCTTCTCATTTCTCTCCCCTCTCTCCTTTGAGCTTCTGCTGCTGCCCCTTCCCTCTTCCTCCTCCATCTTCAATCCCCCAAAACATCATGAATACAACTCCAAAACCCTATCACCACTTCACAAAAAAGGTGCACAAGCTCGAGAGAAACGCATTGGACCAAGAAAGAGAGGATTTTGAAGACTTTGAGCAACTCAAGAAAATTCTTGAGTTGCCAAAGGAGGTAATTTCTGCACCATTAGAGTAGTGTTTCAATTCCTTATGCATCCATACTTGTTTCATGTCGATATCGAGTGGTTTTGAGGACTTTGGAAATTCAAAGTTCGGGTTTAGGGTTTGAAATGAAATCAAAGGTGAATTGAAGTGTAATTAGGGACTACAACCCATGTTGTGATGTTACATTGGACTAGACCAGAAACTAGAACCCGGAATACGGATTTAGAAAAACGATATCGGGAAAAACTGTAATTCTGTGAGTGTTTTTGGAAATCTGCTATCACCCCGAAACTCCTTAAATTTTGGTTTGACAGTGAGATGTGCAGGCAACTAGGAACCACCACCCAAAGCCCTAGCCCCTACCCCCTCCTTCAGGCTGCCAATTAATCCATTCTGGCCGCAATTTGCGGCCAGAGCATGGGTTCTAGGATCCGTGTTGGTTCTGTAGCTTTATCCCCTATAAACTAGACCCTTTGCATATGCAACTTTGACTGATTTCACATAGGGTAGAATCTGGGATAATTTTCTTGTGTTGGCGCATTGTTTTACGACTTGTTTGAACATGGATTTTGGTATTTGATGATTCGTTTCTGTCGGGTAGCGTTTGAACGTCAACGACAAAGGGTTATTCGTTGTGTTTGCATGCGAGACTATAGGTTTTTACCTATGAGAGTAGCGTGTGCCGTTTTAGTTTTCCGATGTGATTTTCATGTGCTTTTGCGATTGTATTATCTTGTAGGTACCTTCTCGAGGGCTTCATATGATGAAGAAGATGAAGGCGACATCGACATCGACACGCAGGATACAAGGTGAGTAGATTTATATCTACGGGGAGAAGTCGGGTGGATGGCGTATAGCACCCCCGCAGTTCATGGTGATGAATATGAATAAGTATACACACATATATTTACTATATGTTGTTTGATTTGATTGATGATAAAGATGGATTTTTGGTGTTCTTGGATTGGTTTAGTGTTAGCTGCGAAACCCTAGGGTAGTGGTTGCACCCATACACGCACGCACACACATAGTTGCATACATTCTTTCTTTCACATGTGCGTATATAGGAATATGTATTTATGTGTTCACATGGGTATGGGACTATGTGTTCATATACTGGATTTAAGGATAGTACTTGGGATTTGAGATGAGTCGATGAGATTTGATTTGAGGCCGTGAGATCGGTGACATGGCAGGGTTCGTATTTGAGATACGACATGATGTTGTAGTGGGTCCTTCGACGTAGTGTTTCACACACGTGCATGCATACTTAGGTGGTATCAGTATTGTACTAGACGTAGATCAGTACCCCAGATTATGATCTTTGATAAAGAGGATAACAAATGAATAATGTGATGAATGTGATATTGACCCGTACCCAGATTTGGGATGCCGTACGACAGATTTACGTACGAGCTATATATTGATGATAGATCTGCACTCTTAACTTGGGGATGTCTTATTATAGATATTGTATCGGATGTGATACTATTGAGGCGGGATCACCGACTAATATATATATATATATATATATATATATATATATATATATGTATGTATGTATGTATGTATCGACTCAGATGTTGGGCGATTTCCTTACCTTTTGTTTAGCCTGTTAGCTCAGCCCTATAGTTTAGTGTAGTTGTTAGACTAGATTCGATTCCTACCTATTTCAAAAACTAACGAATCGTGGGTATTTTAAAAGACAGGCCAAGGGATTCTACGGATATTTCAAAGGACGTATCTGTAGGGTTACTAGGCACACTAACAAGGCTCTTCAAGGCATCGACCATGCTAAAATTAAATATTTTATATGCCGAATAACCCTAAGCAAGATCGTATACTAGAGATTAGGGTTTCATATGCAAGTAAACTACTTTACTCTAAAGGGAACACGAAATACAACCTTTGTAGATCGGTCCTCCACTTCATTTGCTCCTTGTTGAAGTCCCTTCGCTGCGATCAAGGTTTTCCCGGGCTTTTGCATGGCTTCACGAGGCGAAGGATGCGACCTTGCCTAGAGTCTCCGAGGCCGAAGATGATCTACGTCGAGGGAATTCCGACTCAAGCTCCTACTTCACTAACTAGAGAATTAGTGAAGTAAACACCCTAAACTAAAGTGCTAGTCTAGTAGAGGATGGAGAAATAGGAAGTGGGTTCTCTTTAGATTTTTATTTCTCACAATATTTCTCACTTTGGATCAAACCCTAGCAAGCTTTTCTTTTGAACTCAAGAAAGAAGATGATGAACAAAAGAAAGTGAAGTGGATAATGATCAAGTGAGAAGGCTAACCATGGTGAGTGAGTATCATATACTAACTCTTGTAGAGCCATAACCATAGCTAAGTGTTAAGGTTAGGTTAAAACCCAAAGTAAAAACAAATTTAGTGGACTTTAGTCAATGCATCCACAAGCTTCCACAAGCTTCATGCATTTTCTAATTTACCAATAATTTTGTAATTACTTTTAAATGTTAAAACCCAACATAACAAATAGCTTGGTGTATGTCTTGTACACCCATGTCAAGTGTATCATCAACCATGATACAATAAAAGAAAACACAATTTTAATATATATCACATATACATTAAACTTGTGCTCATGTGAGAAAAACCCTAAAGTGAACATGTGTTAGTAAATGTAAACTAGTATATCTAATATACAATTATTAAATCAATACTTGACTTAATAATCCGGTCATATCTCATATAACCGACTAACATTCATCGTATCGACTTATCGAATCAACACTTGATTCGATAACCCGGTCATATCATATATAACCGACCGCTACTAAAAGTGGCGAGAATAGAATACGGTATCACGTACACGCATTATTCTCGGTCTCGCACATATCACATACGTGCTCCTATTTCGTTTTGCCTGAGCCAGTAAAACCTCTGTGTAGGACTCTAAAGACTCGTCAATACGCCGGCAGTAGGTGATGATCACATCACGCACCCACAAGCCGTCAGCGGTACTAGCTAGACGTAATGGTTACCCAGGTATTGAGCGATCAGAAGATCAGCAAGCAAGCCCGCTCCAACTCCTGTAAAAGCCTGCCGGTAACACTTCCCGTACTGTCCGGTCTCCTCGGCTGATATGTCGCATATCAAGTCTAGGGGTGGTAAACGTCAGACCCCAATAACCGATAAGTCGTGCCGACGTGAGGCTCATAACGGGTCGAGAAACTACTGGTAACACTTACCAGTAAATCTCTAAATCAGCCCTGGCCAGGGACTTCACTGTTACGGCCAATCGAGCACAGCGCAACATCAACCCCCAATACCGGGAGAGACGAAACCCCTCCTATCGCTCATTGCCTCCATGTGACTCGGGACTGTACCCAAAAACCACCATTTTGCACACCCTCATGGATGTGGTAAGGTGGAAATCAAAGTACAGTGGGAATCACACAAGACTCTATGACGATCTCGGGTCTACAGACTAACCTGCACAAGTGTCACCAGAGAACTGCCATCTGACGTGAGGTATAATACCATCTGGGAGTTCTCGGCGAGTCCATCCAGTGTACCCAGTCTCCACTGAGCACCCGTATACCATCTCTTATGTCAAACACCAATGGATATGGGATCATCCATCGCCCATCTAATGGGTCGAGAAGCGTATACGCTAGTCTACTCTGGTATATCGATGCCCTGTCTCGATACACCCACGAATAGGAACATTAAAGGATGCACTTATGGACTACCATGGCCCCACTAGTATGATCTACATCATAGTCCAGGCAGTCAAGTACACATCCTAAGGGCTTTATCAACATGTATCTATAAGACAGTATAAAGAGAAAAGTATACATGTTAGATAAAGTGCAACCAGATAGCATACTATCATATCGAGCAAGAAAGTCCTCTCTATATATGTCCAAGCTTCCAATATAATATACATCATCTGTACAATACTGGCCTCTAGGGCATACATACAACTAACAATCTCCCACTTGCACTAGGGCCAGCTGCTGTAGTATCGCATACCTAGCATCCCGAAGAGTCTCTCAAATTGTATCTGGGGAATGGCCTTCGTGAGTGGATCCGCTGTGTTGTTCTTCGTGTCAACCCTCCTGACCTCGATCTCCCGGCGATCAACTATCTCCCAGATCAGGTGATACCGCCTCAGAATATGCCTGGATCGCTGATGGGACCTGGGTTCCTTGGCCAAAGCCACCGCTCCATTGTTATCGCAATACAAAGGTATTGGATGCTCAATGGATGGAACCACTCCAAGTTTAGTAATGAACTTCTTGATCCAGACAGCCTCTTTGGCAGCATCGTTGGCAGCGATGTATTCAGCCTCCGTCGTCGAGTCTGCCACGGTTTCCTGCTTGGAACTCTTCCAGCTAACCGCCCCTCCGTAAAGGGTAAAAACAAATCCCGACTGTGACTTAGAGTCGTCCTTATCATTCTGGAAGCTCGAATCGGTAAAGGACTCCACTTGGAGTTCTCCGTTACCATACACCAAGAGCATCTCTTTAGTCCTTCGCAAGTACTTGAGAATACTCTTCACAGCTGTCCAGTGACTCTCTCCAGGATCATCTTGATACCTGCTCACTACACTTAGTGAGTATGCTACATCGGGTCTGGTACATAGCATCACGTACATGATAGAGCCTACTGCCGAAGCATAGGGTATCCCTTGCATGCGAGCTCTCTCCAAATCTGTCTTGGGAGACATCTCTTTGGAGAGAGTGAGCCTTCAGATCGTGGGTAAAAACCTACGTTTGGACTCTTCCATACTAAACCTCTTTAGTATGGTGTCAATGTACCTGGATTGGGATAATCCCAATATCCGTTTAGATCTATCTCTATAGATCATAATTCCCAATATGCAGGAGGAATCACCAAGATCTTTCATTGAGAATCTTTGTGATAAGAAGAGCTTGACTGATTGCAGCATAGGAATGTCATTTCCTATCAAGAGTATGTCGTCCACGTACAATACGAGGAAGACAACCTTACTCTCTGCCACCTTCTTCTAGATACAAGGTCCATCTACGTTTTTGACGAAATCAAACTCTTTGATAACGACGTCAAAGCAGATGTTCCAACTCCGCGATGCTTGCTTTAATCCATAAATGGATTTAAGCAGCTTGCACACCTTCCCGCTACTCCCACTATCTACGAAGCCCTCTGGCCGAGTCATGTACACGCACTCTTCTAAATCACCGTTTAGAAAGGCGGTCTTAACATCCATTTGCCAGATTTCGTAATCATGATATGCAGCGATAGCAAGCATGATCCGGATGGATTTTAGCATAGCCACTGGAGAAAAGGTTTCGTCATAGTCCACACCTGGTCTTTGACGAAAACTCTTTGCAACAAGTCTAGCTTTGAAAGTCTCCACTTTCCCATCTACACCAAGTTTTTTCTTGAAGATCCACTTGCTCCCAATGGGTTTTACCTCTTCAGGAGCAACTTCCAAAGTCCATACTTTGTTGGTGTACATGGATTCCATCTCAGACCGCATTGCATCCAGCCATTTCACAGAGTCCCCACTCGTGATGGCCTGCTCGAAGCTAGTTGGGTCATCATCAACCATGATGCAATCCTCGCTCCCACCATCCATGAGAAAACCGTAGAATCTCTCAGGTGGGTGAGGAACCCTACTAGATCGGCGGAGAGGCTGAGGTTCGTTGGGAACTACTGAATCCTCCGGTTCCACTAAATCTTCAGTTTGAGTTTGTGTAGCCGAAATTTCTTCCAGTTCTACCTTGTCGCCACTAATTTCTTTTGCAAGAAATTTCTTTTCTAAAAAGATGGCATGTCGAGAAACAAATGTTGGAGATAGTGCCCTCAGAGTCAATTATTGGATCAGGCACGCGATTGCAATGATTGAGGGAGGACCTGTCCCAGTAGGACAGTCTTACTCAAGATGATAGTATACTATCTAGTTTATCTTTATCATCGTGTACTTCTTTAGGTGACCTTACGAGTCGCTATTACGCGTTGATAGAGCCCCTAGGATTCTTGCTTGACTACCAGCAGTATGAGGGCGATCATATACGTGAGAGCTGGAGTCTATAAGCACATCCTTAAAAGGTCCCTAGTCGTGGGAGTTTCGAGACAAGGCATCGATACTCCATTAGTAGACTAGTGTATACAGTCGAGACCCCGACGAGGGGAGGTGGCCGGTCTCACAAGCCACTGATGTCAATTGGTTCACCTAAGATGTATACAGGTGCTCATTGGGTTATGAGTACAACGGACAGGACTCGCCGGGAACCTGCTAGTTGGTATTATACCTGACGTCAGATAGCAGTTCCCTAGTGACATGTGTACAGGTCAGTTCATCGACCTGAGATTGTCATTTGTCTCGTGTGAGTTCCCACTGTGCTTTGATTACTACCCTACCACGCTCAAAGGAGACGTGCAAACAGGTTTTAGTTGGGTACAGTCCCGAGCCACATGGAGGCAGTGAGCGGATCTGCAGGGGTTCGTCTCTCCCGGTATTGGGGGTGAGGTCGCGCTATTTCTAGGAGAGCCATTACACAAAGCCCTCGGTCGAGGCAGAAGATTTACTGGCAGGTATTCCAGTAGTATCTCAGGGTGTTCTGGGCTACACTCCCACACGACTTGTACCGCTTTTGGGGGTCTGACTTTTACCAACCCCCTAGGCCCGCCATGCAATACTCATAGACGAACGGACCGGACTGTACGGATATTGTCACTGACAGGCTCAGTAGGGTGTCAGGATGAGTTCGCTCATCGACGTCCCTTTTGGTCAATAGCTGGTAGCCCGTCACGTATGGCTAATACCTCCGACGTGCTAGTGGTTAAATCCACAGCCATAGTATTGATGAGTCTTTAGAGTCCACCACATTCAGTTACTCAAGTTTCGGGCGAAACGCTGTAGAGGCCGTATGGAGATATGGCAGGTTTTGATCAGATACGTGCGGTATTGCACGGATCATGATCAGACGGTTTTTACTAGCCGGCTTTGACTTAAGCCGGAACCTAGTATTAGACAGTGTAGATTTTGTCTCTTTGCATTTGTGTTCAGTGGGAATACAAATGCGGGCATGTATATGCAGTAGCGGGGTTTTCCTGTAATTTATTACGGGATCAGTTTTCTGAAGTTGCCAGTTTGCATTCCGTTCCGGCTGGTTTTCCTTTGTTCCTTCCCGGCCGGACTTTTCGATGGAGGGGGTTATTTGCAAGTGTGCAAATAACATTTGTGGGAGGGGGTTTATTGTGATTGTGGATTCTTATCATCATGAGATTCTTTTCTTGTCCATTTTCTTGCATTAAATGTGAAAGGCTTGGTGATTGGATGGAGGTTGATGTAGTTGTGATCTTTTTCTCTTTTTCTCTCATTTTTCTCTCTTGGATTATTATTCTTTTTCCACCACCATTCTCATATGAGGGGCCGGCCTCTAGAGAGAGGGAGGGAGATGATTGTGGTTCTCATTCTTTATGCTATCTCATTATTCCATTGTTGCAACAAAAGAAAAATCCCTCTCCAAAGTTCTTGATTCCTACCTCCATCAAAGCAACTTCACCTACGCCAAAGAGACTACGATTCTATACTAGTCTACAGCAAATCTTAGACGCGTCGGCTAGCCAACTTCGCGCCCGAGTTGCCTCGGTCCAGAGGTGGGAGCCCGTAAAAGAATCCGGCGACGTGGTGCCCTTTCCGACAAGGAGGCGACGACCGGAGATTCCACGAGGAGATCGGAGTGGACACGAAGACCGAAGGACACGGATCGCTTGGTATAACTCTCTCCCCATTCTCTTGTTTGCTAGGATTAGGTTAATGGTTATGATCCGGGTTTCTAGGATGCGTTAGTGCCGGTTTCAAAAATCAAGAAAAATTTTCGTTTCCGCATTTTAGCCTCGGATAAACGGCCGGGGCGCTACCGTGGCACAACATGGTATCAGAGCCATGCCATTAACCTAGTCTAGCTTGCTCTAACGTGTTTATAAGTTCGATCGAACGGATTTTCCAAAAACCACATTTCCATGTCGCGCTCTCTGTCGAATTTTTTCTTGCTCTAAAAATTATTTGGTACATTGGAAAATTATGTGCAGGGTTTTTTATGAATTCTGAGAAAATTTGGTACGCTGATTTTACTGTAGAGCGGCGGTTTAGCGGTCAAAACCACGTTTTGGCAGCGGAACCGCCGCCGTTTTGTGGCCAAACCGTACCAAATTTCTGCAGTGGTTTACTTACATTGAAATAGGGTTTCTGGAATATTCTTTTTGGGCCCAGATGTTTCTGAGTGCTACAGTTTTGCTTGGGGCCCACTTTGGAAAATTCAGTCGATCGAAAATTTTAAATATGTTAGTTCACAGTAATTACATTATATCTGCGACCGTGAATGTCACTTGATCGGTAAATCCTGTCTAACTGCTATAGCCCTTTTAGACGGATTTGCGAACGTAACATTCACGTTGATGTTCTGTGTTGTGCTGTGATGTTGCAGATTGGTCATGGGGGATAGCCTGGATGCAATGGTAGTACAGTTTTGTTTTATATGTACATTTGATATTGCGGGGCGAGCGTCCGACATGTGGACGACCGTCACTGCCTGTTTGTATATTATTCTTTTGGGGCACGACCGGGTCGAGGTCGATGTACCCGTTGTATGTATATTTTACTTTCTGTACTAGGATTACCCCGCGGAGGGGTGCACGGATAGCCGGGTTCTAGAGGGCAACGGGCCCGCATCTCATGGCATTGAGACGGAGGGGGCTTTACTCTAGAATTGGCAGGCTATTCGCCGCACTAGTAGGGGGTATAGGTTGACCCAGGAGGGGTGCCCAAGTTACCGGATTCCGTGAAGTGCTGGGTGGTCCATTCACGTTGCTGAAGGGGGCTACCTCACTTCAGGTTTTGGCGGGTAACTTGCCGCGCCCGTAGGGGTCTAGGATTTCATTGCACAGGCTATCCACACGACCAGGGGAACGTCGGGTTTTCAGTAGCGGCTCTATGAAACCCGGGGATCCCAGATATCTGTTTTGTTCTGTGATGCTGGTTACATTTCTGTGATGTTGCATTTTATCATGCCTTGAGCGAATATTATATATTGATATATATACTAGTAGATGTTGTATATGTTTTGAATCCGCGCTAGTCCAGTCCCCGCTCTGTCGTTAGTTAAATAACCTAACGGGTGATGACGGGACCCAGTGGCGAATGCGGATGGCATATACGTACATCATTATTTTCATTCTTTTGTGGTGTGATCAATTGATGGGACTGCGTTGATTCGGATCAATGCAAGATAAACAAACCTATTCTGATGTTGTTGGAACATTTTTCAAAAAGCTGTTATTGCAAGGATGTTCACTTTTGTTTTGCATCGTGGTATTCAGTTGGAATATCCTGCTCCTCAATCGACGAGGCAAAGGACGAGATCCTTTCACCGAGAGTGACCCCTTGGACAGAAGTTTGCGTCAGGGCAATAACTTCACTATAGCCGATTGCCTTTTGCTTTGCATCGTGGTATTCAGTTGGAATATCCTGCACCTCATTCTACGGGGAAAGAGCCGAGATCCCTTCACCGGGAGTGACCTCTTTAGCAAAGATTTTCGTCACTATATTTTTATAAAAAGTTATCCGGTTCCTTCAACGATATCAAGTTCATTACGTTAAAGGTTTTCGCCAAAAACCAATCGTAGCCCTCCGTCGTTTCTTACAAGTATTACTTAGTATTCGTGCTGCGTTTGTTGACTGTGTCAAGGCGTAGTGTGCGGTAGCTAAGTAGTGTTTGTTTGTGGCATATTAATGGGATTGGTTAAGACAGTCGTGCGGCCTTGTTGACCGTGTCAAAGGCTTGTACGGGTGGGTTTAATGCAATCCAGGATAATGACGGGTTTAACTTGACTAGGGCTCTTTGATTTGTTGACTGTGTCAAGGTCACTTGGGTCCTAGGGGCAAAATTCCACATCGGGAGTTTCTAAAGAAACTGAAACTTGCCAGATATGCGCATACCTTCTGGAGTGTGATAACGTGAGCGGATTCCGTCACGTTATCATGCGAGGAGAGTTGGATCCCGATTCCCACTGATAAGTTGATTTACTCCTCGGGTGATCCCGACTAATTCTTCTTTCAGGTTTGGGGAAGAATTTGACGTTACCGTGGGAGGTTTCCTGATTAGATAAAGTGATAACCATTCTGATCTAGGTTAGAGTGCACGCTGAGTGTTTCTTTTCTCTCTCTCTTTGGCAGCGACCATTGACCCGACCCTAGACTATGACTCAGTGACCAAGATTGACCGAACCTTCTTATAAGACTGGATTTTGGATTGTCAGAGTTGCAGACTTCATTGCCACTCCTGCTTTTACCCTTTTTTCCAGGACACCCCGTATTACTACGAACGTCCACTTCTATTGGACAAAACCATCGTATGGTTATATACGAACTCGAAGGAATTTATTCAAGGATGGTTTCTGGTTCTGGAGAAAACGGATAGGACTATTCAGTTGTCTTTTCCCTTTTACCTTCTCTCAGGTTGCGAGTGCTCCTTGGATTAGGACAGTATACCTATTACGCAAATTGGATAGTCTTCTTCCAAACCATAGGCAGGTGCCGACCGGTAGGGAATGAAGAAAACCAATTAGCTTAAACGGTGTACAGAAGGTATTAAGTTAAGACAAAGAAAGGGATTAGAAGGAGGGCAAAGTAAATTGCGACTGATATTCACGACCAAACCAAGTATTTCATTACCACTCCCACTTTACCTTTGTATTTCTCCAGGACACTCTGTATCACTACGAAGATCCACAGTTATTTGGATACTCCATCGTATGGTTATATACGAACTCGAAAGGAACTTGTTCCAGTTCGGGGATGGATTCTGGTTCAGGAGAAATAGGAATAAGGTTTATTCGGTTGTCTTTTATCTTCACCTTCTCTCGCATTGTGAGTGCTCTTAGGATTAGGACAGTACACCCATTATGCTTATTGGATAGTCTTCTTCCAAACCATAGGCTGGTGCCGAACGGTAGGGAGGGAAGAAAACCATTTGGCCTAAAGTAGTGTGCAGAAGGTAACGACTAAAGACATATAATAGGATTTGGAGAGGTGGCAAAGAATTATACGGTTATAGTTGTGAATCTGGATAATGGAAGAGGCATTTCTATGAATACAAGGATACCCCAATAAAACATCTCAATGTTTCGGTTTCACTGTGTACTGTTAATAGAAAACTGATTTCCCAATTGGACACTTGCTCCAGGGTATGTATTTACCAGGTATGATTCTCACATCTGTATGGTTTTACAGATGATGAGTGGGAGTAAGTTGTTGGAAATTAGGTGATCCTCCTTATTATATCGGGATTCGTTGTGATTGGTGATATTTGAGGAAGTCACCTGGGTTGTTTGCCGGACGACAAATATTTGGTTTTGAATATCCGTTGTTATATACCAATTTCAAATTGATATATCTGTACGTCTATTTTCATAGAGTGAGATATAACTTTTTGAAATTATGTCTATGACATTTACCTATATCAGTGGATGGTTAGGTAAGGAGCATTAAACAGCGGTGTAATTCTTCATAACCATAAGTACAGTTTTCGACCTACAACACACAGGGAATGGGTTATTACACTCAGGGGACTTATACAGAGTATTGTATGTTGTCCAGTGTCCATTAGGACAGAGGGGTAGGTCCTCGTACTATATTCTGTTTACTTATGACTTCTTTAGTTCTTAGACAGGTGTTTCGTAGAAACACAGGGTCTAAGTTTGGAGAAGTTATAGGTGTATGAATAAAGTAGAGAACCAGCAGTTGCAAGTATCGGGATTCTTCAAGGTGATCGAAGATGTAGATACTTGTGTATTGTATTCAGTTGATAGTAATGATTAAGAGGACTTGCTTCTCTTTCAGGTTACTCATAATTGGAAGTATTCCTAAGTTGAGTAATGTTGATCGGCCTTTTTCCATTTAGTTGACATGCACTGGAGACAGCAGCATGATTTGAATCTGGTTCAATTAAATTTGTGCCTCTGTTTCTATATTGGATATAGAACAGTTCATATCTTGACATTGTTAAGGTACGGGGAGTTGTCCGGCTTATGCTTAAAACCAGACTCTGGATAACTCAAGGCACGTTTCTGTAATGGCTGTTTGTTGGTTGACCCAGGCTATGACGAGGGTTGACTTTCTACCATCTGGAAGATCAATAGTGATATTGTTCTTGACTCGCCACATTTTTAAAAGAAATAGATTTTTTTTTAAGAAAACAGTAGTGGGAATATGGTAGAACTGGAAGTGATTCCAGAACCGCAAAGGATTACTGAAGATTTGATAAGAACCTAAAGATTCAATCTGGTTTGACATTCCATTGGCCACTCCGCAGATAAAGTGGGTAACCTAAGGCACCTGAGAGGTACTTCGGTATGCTCAAGGACGGTGGCAGGGAGGTTCTTGTTTACCAAGACTTGCCACTACTGTTGTTCCAGGCTGTGAGACCCGGCAGGAGGATGAGTATAGCGTCGTTCTAAACTAGCTTTAGAAGTGCACGTGTATATGACTCTGCCAGAGGGTTGTCGTAGTCAGTGGGAGCAGCGGAAGCATTGGTGGACAAGTGGCTTATGTCTATTTATAGACTAAAGCAGATACAGCGGAGATAGATCATCTATTTCTGATATGACAGTCATAGGTTTGACTTCATCAGAATAGGGGATGGATCTATTAAGAAGGTAGTAGGATGTAATGTCCTGGTATTTGGATGACATACACAGAGTAGGAAGTGATATTCCTATACTACGATCGGTTATACTTTGGTTGTCACACAGTGGTTTCTCCACTTAGGATATTAATCCTATCCCGGAGAAACGATCGGAAGCAGTTTTAGAACATAAGTGGATGTTCTAGGGATTTGATAACGGCAGCCTCCTTTAGGAGACGGTTATCATTCCAGGCTTCCAAGGTGACCTGGATGACAGAGTGGCTGTCAGAGTTATAGTTTTCCCTCTGACGAGGGGCTGTATTTTGGACAGGTGGTCCAGGTGGATACTGAGGGAAGGTATGGTGCAGGATACTGATTAAGTTCAGTTGTTGATACAGTCTAAGAAGTTTGGATTTGGAGTTCATTTATGAACTAGGTCCCATCAGACATCCAGACATATTCTAAGACAGGTATTGCTCATTTCGGGAGATGGCTTTCTCCGCGAACTTGAGATAAAGAGAGACAAAGAAAGAAACATCAAAGCGGATTCACTCACTGAGGCTATTCCTCGAACGCAATAATTTCGCAAACAAGCTTTGTGAGACTGACTAGTAGAGGAGTTGGGTGTTTGGTATCACAGGGGCTGTGAGTATGCGACATCGCAATAATTAGCCTTGAGTGCAAGTGGGACATTGTTGGAGATAGTGCCCTCAGAGTCAATTATTGGATCACAGGCACGTGATTGCAATGATTGAGGGAGGACCCGTCCCAGTAGGACAGTCTTACTCAAGATGATAGTATGCTATCTGGTTTATCTTTATCATCGTGTACTGCTTTAGGTGACCTTACGAGTCGCTATTACGCGTTGATAGAGCCCCTAGGATTCTTGCCTGACTACCAGCAGTATGAGGGCGATCATATACGTGAGAGCTGGAGTCTATAAGCACATCCTTAAAAGGTCCCTAGTCGTGAGAGTTTCGAGACAGGGCATCGATACTCCATTAGTAGACTAGTGTATACAGTCGAGACCCCGACGAGGGGCGGTGGCCGGTCTTACAAGCCACTGGTGTCAGTTGGTTCACCTAAGATGTATACAGGTGCTCATTGGGTTATGAGTACACCGGACAGGACTCGCCGGGAACCTGCTAGTTGGTATTATACCTGACGTCAGATAGCAGTTCCCTGGTGACATGTGTACAGGTTAGTTCATCGACCTGAGATCGTCATTTGTCTCGTGTGAGTTCCCACTGTTCTTTGATTACTATCCTACCATGCTCAAAGGAGACGTGCAAACAGGTTTTAGTTGGGTACAGTCCCGAGCCACATGGAGGCAGTGAGCGGATCTGTAGAGGTTCGTCTCTCCCGGTATTGGGGGTAAGGTCGCGCTGTGTCTAGGAGAGCCATTATACAAAGCCCTCGGCCGAGGCAGGAGATTTACTGGCAGGTATTCCAGTAGTATCTCAGGGTGTTCTGGGCTACACTCCGACACGACTTGTACCGCTTTTGGGGGTCTGACTTTTACCAACCCCCTAGGCCCGCCATGCGATACTCATAGACGAACGGACCAGACTGTATGGATATTGTCACTGACAGGCTCAGTAGGGTGTCAGGATGAGTTCACTCATCGACGTCCCTTTTGGTCAATAGCTGATAGCCCGTCACGTATGGCTAATACCTCTGACGTGCTAGTGGTTAAATGTACAGCCATAGTATTGACGAGTCTTTAGAGTCCACCACACTCAGTTACTCATGTTTCGGGCGAAACTCTGTAGAGGCCGTATGGAGATATGGCAGGGTTCGATCAGAAATGTGCGGTATTGCACGGATCATGATCGTACGGTTTTTACTAGCCGGCTTTGGCTTAAGCCGGAACCTAGTATTACACAGTGTAGATTTTGTCTCTTTGCATTTGTGTTCAGTGGGAATACAAATGCGGGCATGTATATGCAGTAGCGGGGTTTTCCTGTAATTTATTACGGGATCAGTTTTCTGAAGTTGCCAGTTTGCATTCCGTTCCGGCCGGTTTTCCGTTGTTCCTTCCCGGCCGGACATTTCGATGGAGGGGGTTATTTGCAAGTGTGCAAATAACATTTATGGGAGGGGTTTATTGTGATTGTGGCTTCTTATCATCATGAGATTCTTTTCTTGTCCATTTTCTTGCATTAAATGTGAAAGGCTTGGTGATTGGATGGAGGTTGATGTGGTTGTGATCTTTTTCTCTTTATCTCTCATTTTTCTCTCTTGGATTATTATTCTTTTTCCACCACCATTCTCATATGAGGGGCCAGCCTCTAGAGAGAGGGAGGGAGATGATTATGGTTCTCATTCTTTATGCTATCTCGTTATTCCATTGTTGCAACAAAAGAAAAATCCCTCTCCAAAGTTCTTGATTCCTACCTCCATCAAGGCAACTTCACCTACCCCAAAGAGACTATGATTCTACACTAGTCTACAGCAATTCTTGGACGCGTCGGCTAGCCAACTTCGCGCCCGAGTTGCCTCGGTCCAGAGGTGGGAGCCCGTAAAAGAATCCGGCGACGTGGTGCCCTTTCCGACGAGGAGGCGACGACCGGAGATTCCGCGAGGAGATCGTAGTGGAGACGAAGACCGAAGGACACGGATCGCTTGGTATAACTCTCTCCCCATTCTCTTGTTTGCTAGGATTTTGTTAATGGTTATGATCCGGGTTTATTGTCCGCGGTAGCACCGGTTTAAATTTAAGAAAATTTTTGATTCCGCATTTTGGCCTCGAGTAGAAGGCCGGGCGCTGCCGTGGCACAACAACAAACACCTTTTGTTCCTCGCTATGGTAGAAAAGATATCCATGTGAATGTTTGGGATATCCCACAAACATGCATAAATCTGACCGTGCCTCGAGTTTGTCCGGATTTTGCCTTTTGACATAGGCTGGACAACCCCATATCTTAACTCGTTTAAGACATGGTCTCTTCCTACTCCATATCTCATATGGTGTGGTAGGTACAGATTTAGATGGAACTTGATTCAATAGGTATGCTGCTGTCTCCAGCACATACCCCCAGAAGGAAATAGGTAACTCGGTTGTGCTCATCATAGAGCACACCATATCTAATAGGGTGCGGTTCCTCCATTCCGATACACCGTTGTGCTGTGGTGTATATGGAGGAGTCAGCTGAGAGAGAATCCCATTCTCTTTTAGGAAGTCCAGGAATTCATTGCTCAAGTATTCACCTCCTCGATCAGATCGAAGGATTTTAATACTTTTCCCGGTTTGGTTTTCGACTTCTTGTTTATATTCTCTAAATTTCTCAAAAGCTTCTGATTTGTGTTTCATCAGGAACACATATCCGAATCTAGAGAGATCGTCAGTGAATGTAATGAAGTACGAAGAACCATCCCTGGCATGTGTAGACATGGGGCCGCATACATCACTATGTACCAGTCCCAAGAGTTCAGTAACTCTTTCTCCGTGTCCCGTAAACGGAGTTTTGGTCATCTTGCCTTTGAGACATGACTGGCAAGTGTCATAAGATGAAAATTCAAACAGATTCAAATATCCATCCTTATGCAACTTAGCTAGTCGTGTTGCATTGATGTGACCCAGTCTACAATGCCACAAGAAGGATTCGTTCAGTTCTGAACTCTTCCTCTAGTGTGTGTTTGTTACACTCAGAACTGTTGATTGATTTAGAACATAAATGCCATTTCATATCGTGCCTGATCCAACCAACTTTTGGTTTAGGAAAATTTTCATAACATTATCCTGTAATATAAAATTATATCCCTCTTTACTCAATAAAGAAACTGATATAATGTTGCATATCTGGTTCGACATGAAATAGCATTCGTTCAGAATCAATGCATTACCAGTTGGCAATACAAGGTGATATTCCCCGACGGTTTTAGCTGCAACAATTGCACCATTTCCAACCCTTATGTCTTTATCACCTTCTCCAAGTTCTCTACCTTTCCTAAGTCCATGTAACTGATTACATATATGGAATCCTGACCCGGTATCTAATACCCAGGACGTAGAGGAAATGGAGAAACGGTTCTCTGTAACGAACACACACGAAGAAAATGCATCATCATGTACTTTCTTCACACGGGTGGCATGGGAATCCTGGTATTCCCCTATATCCTGTTCAGTCTTATAACTTTTATAAGAAAGAACGGAACCAACGTTCCCCAGCACAGTATAACATGCGGGTTCGGTCAATACATCCATATTATTATCTTTATTAAGGCATGATATGGTCGCTACCTAGAGAGAGAGAGAAGAAAACACTTTAGCGTATGCTCTTGCAAGATTAGATTGGTTATTTATCTTATCTAATCAGGATGGCTCCCACTGTTTTTATCAAATCTTCCTTCAAACCCTAAAAGGAAAGACTAGCCGGGATTAATTACACCCTACAACTTCGCCAATCTTTCAGCCAGGCCAGTGTCGGTACTTTGAGGGAGATTCCCTGTGCTTTCGCACGGACCTAATTAAAGTAAACCTCATTTTCCCAGAGGCGTAACCCCGTTGATATCTTTCTAGACACCTACTTGATCGGCTAATTGTCCTGTGTAAAACTCTCCCAGGAGTAACAATTACTCGCAGTGGGTATTGGGATCCAACTATCTCATAGAAGGTATGCAATCTCATTGCAAATTTCAACACTTGAAATTCCCGATAATATTTTGCCCCTAACCCCTATGACCTTGACAAAGGCCAACAAATCATAGGATGCTAGTCAAGTTCAACCCGTCATTTCTTGATTGAATCAAACCCACCCGCACGACCCTTGACAAAGGCCAACAAGGTCGTACGACTACCCCAAAATAATCTGCATCATATGCATAGGCAGATAAGCACCATTCAGCTACCGCACACTACGCCTTGACAAAGGCCAACAAATGCAGCACGAATACTAAACAGTTCCTATCAGAAATGACGGAGGGCTACGACAGGTTTTTCTGAAAACCTATTGCGTAATGAACTTGATATCGTTGTAGAATCGAGTGAAACTTTGAAATGGAGTGATTTTGAGGCTTTCATTAGTTTTGCTAAAGAGGTCACTCCCGGTGAAGGGATCTCGGCTCTTTCCTCATCGAATAAGGTGCTGGATATATCATATATATCGCTATGCAAAGAAAAACTCCAAAAGCAGTCAAAAGTCAAACCGAGTGTTATAGCATCTACCAGTTTTGCTAAAGAGGTCACTCCCGGTGAAGGGTCTCGGCTCTTTCCCCATCGAATAAAGTGCAGGGTATATCATATATACCGCTATGCAAAGAAAAACTGTAGCTACCCTTTTATTTGAAAATTTTGATTCAACAACATCTTTTAGGTTTCTTTTCTTTCATTAATCACATTAATGAAGTCCCATCATTTAAGTCACCTAAACATCACAGATAAATACGACGTACACTTATGCAATCCGCATTCGCCTCGATGTCCCCTCGTGCACCGTTAGGTTAGGTAACTACCGGCAGAGCAGGGCAGGGCTAGCGCGGGTGTAAAACATAAGTAACGTCTATATAATATATCATATATACTATATATAGTATTTATCACAGCACATCACATGATCACATCACAGATATTGCAGCAGAAGAAACATATGAAACATTGGATATACTAGGACGTCCGTGTTTTATTTTGAGCCTCTATAAAACACGGATTCCACGGTCGCGACGAATAGCCAAACCCACACCCCTAGACCCCTACGAGAGCGACAAGCAACCCTACCAATTCTAGAGTTTAGGAGACCCAGACTCGACTCCTCGAGTTGGTCTCCCACTGGACTCCAGAACCCGGTTACTTATGCTCTCCTCCTTGGGTCTATCCTAGTGCAGAAAAGTAAATAATTTACAAATGGTGACAACGACCTCATCCCGGAAGTGCCCCAATAAAAGAAGATTACATACATTTAAATTTTACATGAATGAAAATAAAAACTCTCATCTCACATAAAAAAAACGACTATTCAGAACGCGATGATCCAATGTAACATATCCAGCAACACAGAACATCACATGTCATCAACGTAAGTAAATATGCGCATCCCAATTGTCGTTGACATATGGCAGCAAAACCGGCGATATCACATATTACACTTACGGTCACAGAAAAGAAAGTGTAAAACTACAACATTTGGAATCCACAATCTCTTTAGACATCGTAAATCCGAAATATCACATACTTCGCATTTCATGCCTAACCGTATGAATTCCACATATTCTATCACATTCCAGATAAATAGACAGTATTAAACTTTCCGATCGAATAATCAAATACCCAAGATTTCCATAATAACTCAACACTTGAGCGGAGTTCAAAGATTCCAGAATACATCACAGTAGCAACGGTCCAGCCGTAGAAGGGTCAAGCCAACGCCTCACATGTGGTACGCCGTACTGCCCCAAACCCTAAGGTTCAAAGGGCAGTTCAAGACGGTCACATAATCGAGTTAAGGTTTGTTGTCTTCTAGAGGGTCCATCGCATCACATGCACGTTTTTCCGAAAGATTTAAACCCGAGAAAAATTCAACACTTGAATGTTTTTCGTGCCGGGAAAAATTGAGTTAATGATATCCGTTCGAACATTTTAATACTTTCTAAATTATCCGGAATAACAATACGAAATTAAATCTTCCGATCGAATTAACGAATACAAAAGGATCCCCAGAATACTTAACACTTGAGTCAGTTTAAAAATACCCAAAAAATAGCAATATCAGATAAAAGTATTACTGTGCAAACCCCAAGTCAAACATTAACTGTACGGCCGCGGTTCCGAGGCACTAGCAGGGTATTGCCCAGGAACCGCGGCGGTCTGTACTGATCACGTCATAAAATTTGCACCGTAATTCTTAGAAAACCCTGCTTAATTTTTTAGGTATTTTTAATACTGAAAAATCACAGATTTTGAAAAATGTCCAGAGAGGGGGTCGTTTTGACGTTTTCGGGTTCGATCGGGGTTTTAACTTCATTAACACATCGCCTAATGCTCTAGCTAGGCTCTGATACCACTGTAGGGTTACTAGGTACACTAACAAGGCTCTACAAGGCATAGACCATGCCAAAATTAAATTTTTTATATGCCGAATAACCCTAAGCAAGATCGTATACTAGAGATTAGGGTTTCATATGCAAGTAAACTACTTTACTCTAAAGGGAACATGAAATACAACCTTTGTAGATCGGTCCTCCACTTCATTTGCTCCTTGTTGAAGTCCCTTCGCTGCGATCAAGGTTCTCCCGGGCTCTTGCATGGCTTCACGAGGCGAAGGATGCGACCTTGCTTGAAGTCTCCGAGGCCGAAGATGATCTACGTCGAGGGAATTCCGACTCAAGCTCCTACTTCACTAACTAGAGAATTGTTGGATATAGTGCCCTCAGAGTCAATTATTGGATCACAGGCACGTGATTGCAATGATTGAGGGAGGACCTATGCCGGTAGGACAGTCTTACTCGAGATGATAGTATGCTATTTGGTTTATCTTTATCATCGTGTACTGATTTAGGTGATCTTACAGGTCACTATTGCACGTTGATAGAGCCCCTAGGATTCTTGCTTGACTACCAGCAGTATGAGGGCAATCATATACGTGGGAGCTGGAGTCTATAAGCAAATCCTTAAAAGGTCCCTAGTCGTGGGAGTTTCGAGACAGGGCATCGATTCTCCAGAGTAGACTAGTGTATACAGTCGAGACCTCGACGAGGGGCGGTGGCCGGTCTCACAAGCCACTGGTGTCAGTTGGTTCACCTAAGATGTATACAGGTGCTCATTGGGTTATGAGTACACCGGATAGGACACGCCGGGAACCTGCTAGTTGGTCTTATACCAGACGTCAGATAGCAGTTCCCTGGTGACATGTGTACAGGTTAGTTCATCGACCTGAGATCGTCATTTGTCTCGTGTGAGTTCCCACTGTGCTTTGATTACTACCCTACCATGCTAAAAGGAGACGTGCAAACAGGTTTTAGTTGGGTACAGTCCCGAGCCACATAGAGGCCGTGAGCGGATCTGCAGGGGTTCGTCTCTCCCAGTATTGGGGGTGAGGTCGCGCTGTGTCTAGGAGAGCCATTACACAAAGCCTTCGGCCGAGGCAGGAGATTTACTGGTAGGTATTCCAGCAGTATCTCAGGGTGTTCTGGGCTACACTCCGACACGACTTGTACCGCTGTTGGGGGTCTGACTTTTACCAACACCCTAGGCCCGCCACGCGATGCTCATAGACGAACGGACCGGACTGTACGGATATTGTCACTGACAGGCTCAATAAGGTGTCAGGGTGAGTTCGCTCACAGACGTCCCTTTTGGTCAATAGCTGGTAGCTCGTTACATATGGCTGATACCTCTGACGTGCTAGTGGTTAAATCCACAGCCATAGTATTGACGAGTCTTTAGAGTCCCCCACATACAGTTTCTCAAGTTTCGGGCGAAACGCTGTAGAGGCCGTATGGAGATATGGCAGGGTTCGATCAGTTACGTGCAGTATTGCACGGATCGTGATCGAACGGATTTTACTAGCGGGCTTTGGTTTAAGCCGGATCCTAGTATTAGACAATGTAGATTTTTTCTCTTTGCATTTGTATTCAGTGGGAATACAAATCCAGGCATGTATATGCAGTCATGTGGTTTTCCTGTAATTTATTACGGAATCAGTTTTCTGAAGTTGCCAGTTTGCATTCCGTTCCGGCAAGTTTTCCTTTGTTCCTTCACGGCCGGACTTTTCCGATATGAGGGGTTATTTGCAGTTGTGCAAATTATCTTTTGTGGAGGGTTTATTTGTGAAATGGT
This sequence comes from Agapanthus africanus, assembly GCA_030015575.1. Classification (NCBI taxonomy): domain Eukaryota; kingdom Viridiplantae; phylum Streptophyta; class Magnoliopsida; order Asparagales; family Amaryllidaceae; genus Agapanthus; species Agapanthus africanus. Next base: position 290,518,611 of record CM057349.1, read on the forward strand.
GGCATCATGATGGTTCTTGCATGATGAGATTCTTTTTCCATCCACTCACTTGCATTAAATGAGATTAGAAAGGATTAGAAGTTGATATGATTTTGTTATCATCATATTTGGTTATGGTCACCCTTTTCTTTTACTACTCTCACCTCCCTTCTTGTTTTTATTTTTCCTCCACCATTTTTATCATGATAAGGGGTCCGACCACTTTGATGAAAGAAGAGGATTCATTTTTTGTATGAGGGAAATTTCATCATCTCGTTTTTGGCTTGCTACAAAATTCTTAACCCTTCTCCAAAGTTCTTCATTCCTCCATCACCAAAGGCAACTACATAAACCCAAATGAGACAAAGATTCTACACTACACCTACAGTACCCTTGGACGTGTCGGCTTGCCAACTTCGCGCCCGAGTTGCCTCGGTCCAGAGGTGGGAGCCCGTAAAAGAAATCAGGGGAGGTGACGGACGGAGATTCCGCGGGAGATCGGAGTGGAGACGAAGACCGAAAGACACGGATCGCTCGGTATATCTCTCTTCCCATCTTCTAGTTTGCTAGAGTTAGGTTAATGGCCCGATCCGAGATAAAAGTGCGCGGTGGTGCCGGTTTATAGTTCTAGTAAAGTTTTTCGTTTCCGCATTTCCGGCGTCGGATTGACGGCCGGGACGCCGCCGTGCACTTACATTGGTATCAAAGCCACGCCATTAATTTAGCCTAGCTTACTCTAGTATGTTTAGAACTCGATTGAACAAAAACCCCAAAAACCGTATTTTCAACTGCATCAGGTTTCTGTCGATTTTGTTTTGGCTCCAAAATTTTTTCAGGTTGTTGCAGAAACACATGAAGGCAATTATAAGCATACTGTGAAAATTTGGTAGTGTGACGTCATCTTTCCACCGCGGAACCGCGGCCAAACCCATGCTTGGGCCGCGGTTCTGCCGCCACTTTGAGTGTTCACTGTGCCAAATTTTTACAGTGGGCTTTTGACTAGGAAATGGGGGTTTTGGGATATTCTGTTTGGGCCCAGATTTTCTGTAAGTGCTACAGTAGTGCTTGGGGCCCACTTCGGTAAATTTGATCGATCGAAAATTTTAAACATGTTAGTTCACAGTATTTACATTATATCTGCGACCGTGAATATCATTTGATCGGTAAATCATGTCTAACTGCTATAGCCCTTTTAGACGGATTTGCGAACGTGACATTCACGTTGATGTTCTGTGTTGTGCTGTGATGTTGCGGATTGGTCGTGGGGATAGCCTGGTTGCAATATTAGTACAGTTTCATTTTATATGTACATTTGATTTTGCGGGACGAGCATCCGACATGTAGATTGCCATCACTGCCTGTTTGTATTATTCTTTTGGGGCACGACCGGGTCAAGGTCGATGTACCCGTTGTATGTATATTTTTACTTTCTGTACTAGGATTATCCCGCGGAGGGGTGCACGGATAGCCGGGTTCTAGAGGGCAACAAGCCTGCATCTCATGGCGTTGAGACGGAGGGGGCTTCACTCTAGAATTGGAAGACTATTTGCCGCACTCGTAGGGGGTATAAGTTGACCCGGGATGGGTGCCTAAGTTACCAGATTCCGTGAAGTGCTGGGTGGTCCATTCACGTTGCTGGAGGGGGATGGCTCGCTTCAGGTTTTGGCGGGTAACATGCCGCGCCCGTAAGGGTCTAGGATCTCATTGCACAGGCTATCCACACGACCAGAGGAACGTCGGGTTTCAGTAGCAGCTCTGTGAAACCCGGGGATCCCAGATATATGTATTGTTCTGTGATGTTGCATTTTATCACGCCTTGAGCGAATATTATATATTGATATATATACTAGTAGATGTTGTATATGTTTTGCATCCGCGCTAGTCCAGTCCCCGCTCTGTCATTAGTTAAGTAACCTAACGGGTGATGACGGGACCCAGTGGCGAATGCGGATGGCATATACGTACATCATTATTTTCGTTCTTTATTGGTGTGATCAATTGATGGGACTGCGTTGATTCGGATCAATGCAAGCTAAACAAACCTATTCTGATGTTGTTGGAACATTTTTCAAAAAGCTATTATTGCAAGGGCGTTCTCTTTTGTTTTGCACAGTGGTATTCGGTTATGAATATCCAGCACCTCAGTCGACGAGGCAAGGGCCGAGATCCCTTCACCGGGAGTGACCCCTTGGACAGAAGTTTGCGTCAGGGCAATAACTTCACTATAGCCGATTACTTTTGCTTTGCATCATGGTATTCAGTTGGAATATCCTGCACCTCATCCTACGGGGAAAGAGCCGAGATCCCTTCACCGGGAGTGACCTCTTTAGCAAAGGTTTTCGTCACTATATTTTTATAAAGCTATCCGTTCCTTCAACGATATCAAGCTCATTACGTTAATGGTTTTCGCCAGAAACCATTCGTAGCCCTCCGTCGTTTCATATGAATAGTCAATAAGTATTCAAGTTGTGTATGTTGGCCAAAGACAAGGCACAGTGATTGGTAGCTATTGGGTATTCATATGCAGCATAGATAGATACGTTGGTTTAGGACAGTCGTATAGCCTTGTTGGCCAAAGTCAAGGGCTTGTACGGGTGTGTTCAAATCAACCTGGAGAATAACGGGTAGAACTTGACATGTGACTTATGATATATTGGCCAAAGTCAAGGTCATAAGAGCATGGGGAAAAAATCACATCGGGGGTTTCTAAAGAAACTGAAACTTGCCAGATATGCGCATACCTTCTGGAGTGTGATAACGTGAGCGGATTCCATCACATTATCATGCGATGATAGTTGGATCCCGATTCCCACTGATGAGTTGGTTTACTCCTCGGGTCATCCCGACTAATTCTTCTTTCAGGTTTGGGGAAGAATTTGACGTTACAGTGGGAGGTTTCCTGATTAGATAAAGTGATAACCATTCTGATCTAGGTTAGAATGCACGCTGAGTGTTTCTTTTCTCTCTCTCTTTGGCAGCGACCATTGACCCGACCATAGACTATGACTCAGAGACCAAAATTAACCGAACCTTCTTATAAGACTGGCTTTTGGATTGTCAGAGTTGCATACTTCATTGCCACTCCTACTTTTACCCTTTTCTCCAGGACACCACGTATTACTACGAACGTCCACTTCCATTGGACAAAACCATCATATGGTTATATACGAACTCGAAGGAATTTATTCGAGAATGGTTTCTGGTTCTGGAGAAAACGAATAGGACTATTCAGTTGTCTTTTCCTTTTACCTTCTCTCAGGTTGCGAGTGCCCCTTAGATTAGGGGATAGTACACCCATTACGCAAATTGGATAGTCTTCTTCCAAACCATAGGCAGGTGCCGACCGGTAGAGAATGAAGAAAACCAATTAGCCTAAACGGTGTACAAAAGGTATTAAGTTAAGACAAAGAAAGAGATTAGAAGGAGGGCAAAGTAAATTGCGACTGATATTAACGACCAAATCAAGTATTTCGTTACCACTCCCACTTCACCTTTGTATTTCTCCAGGACACTCCGTATCACTACGAAGATCCACAGTTTATTGGATATTCCATCGTATGGTTATATACGAACTCGAAAGGAACTTGTTCCAGTTCGGGGATGGATTCTGGTTCAGGAGAAATAGGAATAAGGTTTATTCGGTTGTCTTTTATCTTCACCTTCGCTCGCATTGCGAGTGCTCCTAGGATTAGGACAGTACACCCATTATGCTTATTGGATAGTCTTCTTCCAAACCATAGGCTGGTGCCGAACGGTAGGGAAAGAAGAATACCATTTGGCCTAAAGGGGTGTACAGAAGATAATGACTAAAGACATATGAAGGGATGTGGAGATGTGGCAAAGAAATATACGGTTACAGTTGTGAATCTGGATAATGGAAGAGGCATTACTAGGAATACCCGGATACCCCATCGAAACATTTTAATGTTTCAGTTTCACTGTGTACTGTTAAAGGAAAACTGATTTCCCAATTAGACACTTGCTCCAGGGTATGTATTTACCAGGTTTGATTCTCACATCTGTATGGTTTTACAGATGATGAGTGGGAGTAAGTTATTGGGAATTGGGTGATCATCCTCATTATATCGGGATTCATTGTAATTGGTGATATTTGAGGAAATCGCCTGGGTTGTTTGCCGGACGGCAAATGTTTGGTTTTGAATATCTGTTGTTATGCACCAATTTCAAATTGATAAATCTGTAAGTCTATTTTCATAGAGTGAGATATAACTTTTTGAAATTATGTCTGTGACATTTACCTATATCTGTGGTTGATTAGGTAAGGAGTATTAAACAGCGGTGTAATTCTTCTTAACCATAAATACAGTTTTCAACCTACGACACACAGTGAATGAGTTATTAGACTCAGGGGACTTATACAGAGTATTGTATATTGTCCATTGTCCATTAGGACAGAGGGGTTGGTCCTCGTACTATATTCTGATTACTTATGATTTCTCTAGTTCTTAGACATGTGTTTTGTAGAAACACAAGGTCCAAGTATTGAGAAGTTATAGGTATAAGAATAAAGTAGAGAACCAGGTGTTGCAAGTATCGGGACTCTTCAAGGTGATCGAAGATGTAGATACTTGTATATGGTATTCAGTTGATAGTGATGATTAAGAGAACTTGCTTCTCTTTCAGGTTACTCATAATTGGAAGTACTCCTAAGTTGAGTAATCCTGATCGGCCTCTTTCCATTTAGTTGACATGCACTGGAGACAAATGCATGATTTGAATCTGGTTCAATTAAATCAGTGCCTCTGTTTCTATATTGGATATAGAACAGTTCATATCTTAACGATGTTAAGGTACGGGGAGTTGTCCAGCTTATGCTTAAAACCAGACTCTGGATAACTCACGGCACGTTTCTGTAATGGCTGTTTGTTGGTTGACCCAGGCAATGACGAGGGTTGACTTTCTACCATCTGGAAGATCAATAGTGATATTGTTCTTAACTCGCTACAGTTTTAATAAAAAATGGACTTTTTCAGAAAACAGTAGTGGGAGTATGGTAGAACTGGAAGTGATTCCAGAACCGCAAACGATTACTAAAAATTTGATAAGAACCTAATTCAATCTGGTTTGACATTCCATTGGCCACTCCGCAGATATGGTGGGTAACCTCAGGCACCCGAGAGGTACTCCGGTAGCCTCAAGGACGGTGACAGAGAGGTTCTTGTTTACCCAGACTTGCCATTGCTGTTGTTCCAGACTGTGAGACCCGGCAGGAAGATGAGTATAGCGTCGTTCTAAACTAGCTTTAGAAGTGTACGTCTATATGACTCTTCCAGAGGGTTGTCGTAGTCAGTGGGAGCAGCGGAAGCATAGTGGACAAGTGACTTATGTCTATTTATAGACTTAAGCAGATATAGCGGAGATAGATCATCAATTTCTGATGTGACAGTCATAGGTTGACTTCATCAGAATAGGGGATGGATCTGTTAAGAAGGTAGTAGGGTGTGATGTCCTGGTATTTGGATGACATACACAGAGTAGGAAGTGATATTCCTATACTACGATCGGTTATACTTTGGTTGTCATACAGTAGTTTCTCCACATAGGACATGTATATTATATCATACATTCTGGTTACTAGATCTATGGTTTTAGATCTAGATTTGGGTGTTTTCCTAATCTGGGTACTTAGACAGCATTCTATGAGTATTTAGAATGGACGACTCCTGGCACGGTAGTATACCTGCAGGTGATGGAGTCACCCTTTCTAAAGGTGTCTCATAGACTAAAGTAGAGAGGGATGTGCATGATTGGCAGATCACTTGCTTAGGCAATTGAGTCAATCATGAGATGTCAAGTACCACACCAGATGTTGTTCTTGCAGTAGATGCAATAAGTTGATATTAATCCAATCCTGGAGAAACGATAGGAAGTAGCTTTAGAACATAAGTGCATGTTCTAAGGATATGATAACGACAGCCTCATTCAGGAGACAGTTATCATTTCAGGCTTCCAAGGTGGCATGGATGACAGAGTGACTGTCAGAGTTATAGTTTTCCCTCTGACGAGGGGCAGTATTTTGGACAGGTGGTCCAGGTGGATACTGAGGGAAGGCATGGCGCGGGATACTGATTAAGTTCAGTTGACGATACAATCTGAGAAGTTTGGATTTGGAGTTCATTTATGAACTAGGTCCCATCAGACATCCAGACATTCTAAGACAGGTATTGCTCATTTCGGGAAATGGCTTTCTCCGCGAACATGGGATAAAGAGAGACATAGAAAGAAGCATCAAAGAAGATCCACTCAATGAGGCTATTCCTCGAACGCAAAAGTTTCGCAAACGATCTTTGTGAGACTGATTAGTAGAGGAGTTGGGTGTTCGGTATCACACGGGCTGTGAGTATGCGACATCGCAATAATTAGCCTTGAGTGCAAGTGGGAGATTGTTGGATATAGTGCCCTCAGAGTCAATTATTGGATCACAGGCACGTGATTGCAATGATTGAGGGAGGACCAATGCCGGTAGGACAGTCTTACTCGAGATGATAGTATTCTATCTGGTTTATCTTTATCATCGTGTACTGCTTTAGGTGACCTTACAGGTCACTATTGCACGTTGATAGAGCCCCTAGGATTCTTACTTGACTACCAGCAGTATGAGGGCGATCATATACGTGGGAGCTGGAGTCTATAAGCAAATCCTTAAATGGTCCCTAGTCGTGGGAGTTTCGACACAGGGCATCGATTCTCCAGAGTAGACTAGTGTATACAGTCGAGACCCCGACGAGGGGCGGTGGCCGGTCTCACAAGCCACTGGTGTCAGTTGGTTCACCTAAGATGTATACAGGTGCTCATTGGGTTATGAGTACACCGGACAGGACTTGCCGGGAACCTGCTAGTTGGTCTTATACCAGACTGATCAGTAGAAAATACTGCATTTTTAACACGGCAATTTCCTTTTCATTTGCACTCATCTAGAAGTGTTCGGTATTCATATTGCACATATTAGCAAAACAGTCCTGAAATACCAGATTGCATATGTTAGACTTTAAAACCGGCACATTAAAAGAAATTGGCTGTGTTTCATGGCATCACATCATCCTTGTATTGCGCAACTCTTGTCTCGGTGAAATTGTGCAGGAAATTCAAGAAGCAAGGCCCAAAATTTGGAAAAGAGCTGATAAAAGATACGCCAACTCCAAGATACAAGATCTGGTAGTAATACAAAAGGCCAAATAAAATTTAACATATCAGAAATAGGCCCAAAACTCAGCCCAAGACTACACCAGAAGAATCAAGCCCTAAGGCCTCCAAAGCGCCGCGGTTCCGCGGCGGGAGCCTGCTTGAGCCGTGGAACCGCGGCGTTATGACGTCATCAGCTCCTCAAATTTCCTCACATGCTCTAAAATAACGGCCAAAGCTTCCAGAACAATGTAGAAACTCCATGTGGCGCATCTAGAAGGCTCGGCTTAACAAACTATTTCTAGAAGGATCTTGTAACAAACTTTTAGAGGGAAATTTGAATCTTTGGCTAACAAACTTGTGGAGGGAAATTTTAAATTTCAATCCTAGATCTAGAATTTTGAGGTCTATAAAAGAGAGCCTAGATCTAGGGTGCAAATTGTTCAAGAATCACCATCATCTTCAACCCACAAGTTGAGTGACACAACTTGTGCCTCCAAAATCCAATTCAAAAATCAAGATCAAGATCGCGAGAGCAATTCAAGCAAGAGTGCCTTTAACCTTTAGAAGCTATGCCGGATTTCAACGGAGCAAGAGATCCACGCCGATCCGCGACTCAAGAAGCCGAGCGAAGCCGAAATCGACGATCTAGTTCCTTCCTTTTGTAAATTCAAGAGAGTTGTAACGAAATTTGTCGATAAATAAAGGTGAATTTTCTATATTCTTGCTTATCTTTTAATTCAAGCATAATGATTAGATCTCAATTTGTGATTGTGTTTGTGATCATGATGTTTGAGTAATCTCCGCTCGTGTAGGAGTTGTGACGATCTTTAGATGATGATGCTTTAAATATTTTTACAATTCTTAAATCCTATAATGTTTGGAAATTCTAGTGAATCAAATGATTAACGACCTAGTTTCGAGATGATGCTTTCTTGATCGTGTTCACTCGAAACTAGGGAACAACTATTGACCATTTGATTAACTAGAAACTAGAATTTGAATGCGATCCATCGAAAGGACAAAGGATGAGTTGTGAAATCCCTAATTTCCTCGCAAGATCCTTAAACCTCGATGAATTTGCATCGATCTAGCATCAATTCGTTAATGGATAAGAATGAGTAATCATTAGATCTCATCACATCTATAGATCCGATCTACTCCTACGAGCCATACTTCTAATGTTGATTGTTGGTTGGAAATTATCACACATCTCAATTCTTGTTTTTAATGTTTCTTTTAGATCTAGATTTTTCTTATTTCTTAATCTTCAAATGCAAATCATGAATTGTTTCTTTTCTTTTCTTTAAATTTTCAACTCATTTAATTCGGAAATTGAACGGATCTCACTTTCCCTGTGGACGATCCGCACTCGCTAACGATCTACATCCGACACCGTAGTTGATTGCGGTCAAATAATTTTTGGTTGTGATTTTTAAATACAATTTTCTATAAACCAACACACAACGGAAAATCGTTTCAATCAAAATGGCGCCGCTGCCGGGGATCGTGTGCTATTTTTTCATTTTTTGAAATTTGATGAGTTGAAAATTTTATTCTATCAATAGTTTTTAGATCAAAACTCGTGCAAAACACTAAACGAGTTGTTGTGGTTAATTGCAAGGAGATCTGGAGCTTGCTGTGAAATTGGAAAATTATTTGGAGAATTCCAGAGAGCTCAGGAGTTGAAAAGGAACAGTACAAAATTTTTCTGTGCAGATAGGAGTTTGAGGCACGACGGAACCGCGGCATTAGTTGACTCCCGCGGCGGAATCGTGGCTTCTTAAGGGCTTCTCGGTAAAATTTTTAGCAGGTAACCTCTATCTTTCTTATCTCCTTCCTAAAATCTGCTCCAATTAACAATTTGTTGCAGGCTTCTTTGCAAAAATAGCAGCGCCGCAAAAAGCAAAATAAAATTGTGCTTGTTTTTTTGTGGTTGTTTGCATAATTAATACGGACATTAACGGGCACGGCCAAATCCAGATTAGGTGGGGTGTTTATTACCCTTCCTAGGCCCCAAAAATCACAAACTTGCATCCGCATTACCCTCATTAATTAAAAAATATCTAGAGATGACTCTAAGGACCGTCGCGCTCACTTAGGACAGAAGAAGGCCGTGGGTAATTGATTGCTTATCCGCGTTTTCTTGTGGTGTCTAAGGCAAGTGTGTCGAAGGCTAGTGGTTATTAATTAGGCCCACTAATTACGTAGTGGAGTACCTTCCCACTTACCTGGCACTTACCTGGCCACAGGGGGACAAAGAGGCAGTGGAGGATTTTATCATGCGACTTGTCTTTTGGAAGTTAGGAGCGATCTAGAGCTTTGACCTGGGTGACCATAGATTTTAGGGTTGCTTGTTGCATTTGATGTGATCGCATCATATTTTCAAAATCCGTATCATTTTTCAAAACAAACACCGCATTCATTCATTCCCCTAATTATAAATCACGCTGCCACTTATACTAACCCCCTTTCAGTGCAAGATAGGCTGGACACGGGATTCTAGTGCCCGACTTGTCCGCGTCCCCTCGATCGACTCCGAAGTCGGTATTTCTCCATTTACCTTTCTTTTCCCACCACCACACCCACACCGATGGATCCGTCTCCATCCAACCTCTTTACCGCTGCTCTGCCGCTGTCCGTTGGTGCGCAGAATCCTCCCCGTGTCTCTCTCCAAGAGAGGTGCTACCCTTTGCGAGGTCCTCTCTCGACCTGCTTATCCATTCCACCAGCCAACGGGGATAACTTTGAGATTAAGCCCCAGTACATCAACCTCCTACCCAAATTCCACGGTCTCGAGACTGAAGACGAGTACGTTTTTATCACCAAATTTGAAAACGTATGCGCAATGATGGGTACATCATAACTTTCTGTGGATGCCATGCGACTACGACTTCTTCCATTTACCTTGTGCGATATAGCTAAGAAGTGGTTGTATAACACCACCGCACATTCCATCACGAATTGGGAAGAATTCGTTGCGGCATTCCTTAAGAAATTCTACCATATGCAAAAGACAGCTTGAATCCGTAGCGAACTATATCAATTCTCCCAGCTTCCGGCTGAACCATTTTCAAAATACTTTCAACGATTCAAGGATCTTTTGGTTCAATGCCCACATCACGGCATCCCGAGATGGGATCTTTGCCGAATCATATATGAGGGCAGTAACCCTACCACTAAACAAAACCTTGAAAACATGTGTCAAGGCACCTTTATGACCAAGGATGATGGGGAAGTATGGAAATTTTTATAAGAGTTCGCTGAAAAGTCGCTACAGTGGGAGATTGGAACCCAGCCATCGAGTAGGGGTGGCGTACACCAAATTGACGTGTCCATAGGTGTTCGAGCTGAGATGGCAGCAATGCAAAAGAAGCTCGACGCTATGGAACACAAATTCTTAGCAGCCTCCCTAAACCCAATGTCGCTCTCCAAAACTGTTTGTGGGTGCTGTTCTGATCCTTCTCACTTGACGGAAGAATGTCCATTAAACTCTCAGTTTCGAGGTCTCGAGCATACCAATGCCGCATTTCAAAGACCTGGAAACGACCCTTTTTCTTCCATATATAATCAGGGTTGGAGGAATCACCCGAATTTTGCTTGGAACGAATCCCAAAACACGGTTCCAAACCCTAATCAATTCCAACGGGTCCTTCCTCCACAACAGCAACCACTTCAACTTACTCAGCACCCCTACCAGTCACAAAATTTCCAAAACCAGGTCAACACTCCTGCACCGTCTAATCATATGCAGTCGATCTGTTCTGACGAGTTCTCTCATGTCGCTCAAACCATGAAATCACTCCTGTCAAATTTCATGGAAGTGTCGGCCGAGGTTAGGCCTTCTGTCGGTGAGATAAAGAAAAACTTAGCGTCCCAAGCTGAGAGTATCAGAACGATGGAAGCTGAGATTGCACGACATAAGGCCGAAATGAGTGCAAGAGAGAAAGGGAAACTCCCAGCTCAACCTTTGCCCAATCCTGGCTATTCACATCATGTGAATGCAATCACAACGTTGAGATCTGGGAAAGTGCTCGATAACCATGTTGGGGAAGAAGTTGATGATACTGAAAATCCTATCAACACCCCGGCTGAGACCTTTCCTCACACACACACTTCTACGTCTGATTCTTGTTCTCCTACCCCACCGCCTTCTCGCGAGCCTATTCTCCATTTCCCTCTAGGCTTGACACCTCAACCCACCTCTTCTAGCTCTTCATAGACGATCCCCACTCCTCTTTTGGGATCTCGTCTACCCACACTTCCTTCTCCTATGATGGACCCAGCGCTCATTGCTAAAGCACCTTACCCGAACCGGTTAAGGGCTAACAAATCGAGTCCTCATATGGAGAAAATTATGGACATTTTCAAGCAAGTTAATATCAACATCCCTCTCCTAGATGCCATCCAACAAGTTCCGTTCTATGCGAAAACTCTTAAGAACTTGTGCACTAGGAAGAGGAAGACTCAAGTGCCCAAGAAGATATTCATGACAAAGACTGTAGACACGGCTTTCCCCCAACAATTACCGAGGAAACGTAAGGATCCTGGATATCCTACTATTTCCATTTCTATTGGGGGAAAACACATTAACCGTGCTCTAATAGACCTTGGGGCAAGTGTTAACCTGCTTCCATACTCAGTCTATGAGCAGTTAGGAATCGGAGAGTTGAAGCCAACCAATTGCACTATCCAGATGGCTGACCAATCAATCACCAAACCTAAGGGTGAACTGGAGGATGTGTTAATAAAAATCGGGGTATTCTTATTCCCTGTGGATTTTATTGTACTTGATACACAGCCTGTAGCGAACCCACGGAATCAAATTCCGGTGATTTTAGGTCGCCCTTTTTTGGCCACTTCCAACGCTATCATCAACTGTCGTAATGGTTCTATGACCCTATCCTTCGGGAATAGGTCAATAGAGCTGAACATTTACAAGTTGGGAAGTGTACCCTCCGAACCTACTGCTCAGGTCTGTTCTGTCGACTTAATGGATATCGACGGCAGCGAATTTGATGATCCTCCTGATACCGATCTTGACTCTTTTCATACGTTGTTGTTTGACCCAACTATGTATCACATACATACGGACTCTTCCACTGAGATATTCGGGTCAACAACTAAAACCGATTATGAACCGCTTTTAGAGTCTGAAGATCACCCCGCACTTTGTGATGATATTATTCTTCGGGGTATTGATGAAACTTTTGAGGAGATCTTCGCTGATGAACTCGCATTTCTGAATAACACGGGTGTTGAGATGAATCATGTCCCAATCATTGAAATTGAACCTCCACCCCTTCTTCTGAATTGTAAAAAGAATGCGAGTAATCCATCACATTCACTGCATCGTCTCTCCAAAATGAGACGCACACACACTCTCTTCCACCATTTAACCTTTCCCCACTTCTTCTTCCACCAACCAGAGCACTGCATTGATAAAATTTTCGAATGGTTGGTGTCGACATTCGGTGTTTGCAAAGCTTGGCATCGACCAATGGTTCTTGACCCCCTCATGTGATTTTCAAAGCTTAACATTGCATAACTCAAGTTCGGGGGGGGGCAAGTTTTCTGGCTCTTGAAAAGAAAATCTTTACAAAATTTTGAGCTGAAAATAAGTTTGGGGGAGGATCTTCACTTATATATTTTGCCCCCACTAATAAATTCATCCCAGGCTTACAGATTTTGTAGATATAGCGGTTGGCAACAGTGAGGACACTGTTGAAAACAAGTTTGGGGGAGGTTTGTGCTTAGTTTTGCATCATGTGCATATCATTTGCATAAGCACAAAACATTTCTTAAAAAAAACCATAAAAATTTAAAAAAAATTCAAAACCCATAAAGATTTTGTGTACAAATTTTTGGCTCATCATTTTTTATAAATAATTTTTCAAAACCTAAAAAAAATTTTAAATTTTTTTCAAATCCCATAAAAATTCAAAAATTTTCAAAATATAAAAATATTTAATATTTATGATAATAAAAGATTAGATAGTGAACAATTACATCCATGAGATTAGAAAATTTTAAGAAAACCAAGAAAATTAGAAGTTTTCTTATACGAACTAGTAATAAGTAGTTATGAGTCGTTGTCCCAAGGGTTAGTAAGATGGAGGAAGTCACTAATTTGAGGATAAAAATAAGTATGAAAAATAGTTTCTATTCTGGGAAGCCAAACATTTTGAATGTTGATACCCTGCTGTTCGCACTTACACACGTCTTAAAGCCCGGGATAGTAGACGATACCTTGAAATGCTCTTGTCTTAAAGCCGATGTATGAAGGAAATAAAAAAAATGAATAAAATATAAAGTGGTGAGAAAAATGGACACTTGTTTTGTTATCACCAAGGGCAATAAAAAAATGTATAGAGAGGGTGCCTCTTCACCTAGTGCTCTAAGGCCAACTGGTCTGGGAGTCACTACTATGCCTTAGGTGGTGCAAGACGAGGAAAATACACCAAATAAGCAAACACATGAGTAATCGGTCGGTTAGTACCTCAAGAAGTATTAACGGTCGCATGAAAGTGTGTGAGCAAAGTCGTCTAAATATTCATTAATTGAAAAGTACTGAGGCTGATGGACAAGAGTATAATAGCTTGAATTGAATTCTCCGGGTGTAGGGATGTCCTTTACACACACGCAGGGTGATATGATCGATGTTTGGAAGAAAGATAGGAATGAAGAATAAGACGATGTTTTATTGAGGGAGGACGTGATTTCTGACATCTTTTCATGACCATTAAGATAGGGCTCATGACAACCGAAAAGCTAACTTAGTTGGAAACCCTAATTCTCAAGGCTTTTCTTTTACAATTCTTGTTTTTAAATGTAATATTCATGATCTTCCTTTTATTATTGGATTTTGTGGGTGCAATCCATTGAAAACCCTCAGGAGACAACACTCCTCCTACTAGGGACACCTAGAGGTTTAAAGGCTTGTTGCACGTGCTCAGTGCAATCGTGTTGCCTATGAAAGTGTGCTTTTCTCTTTCTTTATTTTCTCCTTCTCTTTTTAATAAAACAGTTCGATCGAGACGATCGAAAATATGTTTGGGGGAATTTGATCAGTTGAAAATACTGCATTTTTAACACGGCAATTTCCCTATCATTTGCACTCATCTAGAAGTGTTCGGTATTCATATTGCACATAATAGCCAAACAGTCCTGAAATACCAGATTGCATGTGTTAGACTTTAAAACCGGCACTTTAAGGGAAATTGGCTATGTTTCATGGCATCACATCATCCTTGTATTGCGCAACTCTTGTCTCGGTGAAATTGTGCAGGAAATTCAAGAAGCAAGGCCCAAAATTTGGAAAAGAGCTGATAAAAGATACGCCAACTCCAAGATACAAGATCTGATAGTAATACAAAAGACCAAATAAAATTTAACATATCAGAAACAGGCCTAAAACCCAGCCCAAGACCACACCAGAAGAATCAAGCCCTAAGGCTTCCAAAGCGCCGCGGTTCCGTGGCGGGAGCCTTCTTACACCGCGGAACCGCGGCGTTATGACGTCATCAGCTCCTCAAATTTCCTCACATGCTCTAAAATAACGGCCAAAGCTTCCAGAACATTATAGAAACTCCACGTAGTGCATCTAGAAGTCTCGGCTTAACAAACTATTTCTAGAAGGATCTTGTAACAAACTTTTGGAGGGAAATTTGAATCTTTGGCTAACAAACTTGTGGAGGGACTCACCATCATCTTCAACCCACAAGTTGAGTGACACAACTTGTGCCTCAAAAATCCAATTCAAAAATCAAGATCAAGATCCCGAGAGCAATTCAAGCAAGAGTGCCTTCAACCTTTAGAAGCTACGCCGGATTTCAACGGAGCAAGAGTTCCACGCCGATCCGCGACTCAAGGAGCCGAGCGAAGCCGAAATCGACGAACGAGTTCCTTCCTTTTGTAAATTCAAGAGAGTTGTAACGAAATTTGTCAATAAATAAAGGTGAATTTTCTATATTCTTGCTTATCTTTTAATTCAAGCATAATGATTAGATCTCAATTTGTGATTGTGTTTGTGATCATGATGTTTGAGTAATCTCCGCTCGTATAGGAGTTGTGACGATCTTTAGATGATGATGCTTTAAATATTTTTACAATTCTTAAATCCTATAATGTTTGGAAATTCTAGTGAATCAAATGATTAATGACCTAGTTTCGAGATTATGCTTTCTTGATCGTGTTCACTCGAAACTAGGGAACAACTATTGACCATTTGATTAACTAGAAGCTAGAATTTGAATGTGATCCATCGAAAGGACAAAGGATGAGTTGCGAAATCCCTAATTTCCTCGCAAGGTCCTTAAACCTCGATGAATTTGCATCGATCTAGCATCAATTCGTTAATGGATAAGAATGAGTAATCATTAGATCTCATCACATCTATAGATCCGATCTACTCCTACGAGCCATACTTCTAATCTTGATTGTTGGTTGGAAATTATCACACATCTCAATTCTTGTTTTTAATGTTTCTTTTAGATCTAGATTTTTCTTATTTCTTGATCTTCAAATGCAAATCATGAATTGTTTTCTTTTCTTTTCCTTAAATTTTCAACTCATCTAATTCGGAAATTGAACGGATCTCACTTTCCCTGTGGACGATCCGCACTCGCTAACGATCTACATCCGACACCGTAGTTGATTGCGGTCAAATAATTTTTGGTTGTGATTTTTAAATACAATTTTCTATAAACCAACACACAACGGAAAATCGTTTCAATCACAGACGTCAGATAGCAGTTCCCTGGTGACATGTGTACAGGTTAGTTCATCGACCTGAGATCGTCATTTGTCTCGTGTGAGTTCCCACTGTGCTTTGATTACTACCCTACCACGCTCAAAGGAGACATGCAAACAGGTTTTAGTTGGGTGCAGTCCTGAGCCACATGGAGGCAGTGAGCGGATCTGCAGGGGTTCGTCTCTCCCGGTATTGGGGGTGAGGTCACGCTGTGTCTAGAAGAGCCATTACACAAAGCCCTCGGCCGAGGCAGGAGATTTACTGGTAGGTATTCCAGTAGTATCTCAGGGTGTTCTGGGCTACACTCCGACACGACTTGTACCGCTATTGGGGGTCTGACTTTTACCAACCCCCTAGGCCCGCCATGCGATGCTCATAGACGAACGGACCGGACTGTACGGATATTGTCACTGACAGGCTCAGTAGGGTGTCAGGGTGAGTTCGCTCACAGACGTCCCTTTTGGTCAATAGCTGGTAGCTCGTTACGTATGGCTGATACCTCTGACGTGCTAGTGGTTAAATCCACAGCCATAGTATTGACGAGTCTTTAGAGTCCCCTACATACAGTTACTCAAGTTTCGGGCGAAACGCTGTAGGGGCCGTATGGAGATATGGCAGGGTTTGATCAGATACGTGCGGTATTGCACGGATCGTGATCGAACGGATTTTACTAGCGGGCTTTGGTTTAAGCCGGATCCTAGTATTAGACAGTCTAGATTTTGTCTCTTTGCATTTGTATTCAGTGGGAATACAAATGCAGGCATGTATATGCAGTCATGGGGTTTTCCTGTAATTTATTACGGGATCAGTTTTCTGAAGTTGCCAGTTTGCATTCCGTTCCGGCCAGTTTTCCTTTGTTCCTTCACGGCCGGACTTTTCCGATGGAGGGGGTTATTTGCAGTTGTGCAAATTATCTTTTGTGGAGGGTTTATTTGTGAAATGGTGGCATCATGATGGTTCTTGCATGATGAGATTCTTTTTATATCCACTCAAATGCATTAAATGAGATTAGAAAGGATTAGAAGTTGATATGATATTGTTATCATCATATTTGGTTACGGTCATCCTTTGCTTTTACTACTCTCACCTCTCTTCATGTTTTTATTTTTCCTCCACCATTTTTATCATGATAAGGGGGCCGGCCACTTTGATGAGAGAAGAGGATTCATCTTTTGTATGAGGGAAATTTCATCATCTCTTTTTTGGCTTGCTACAAAATTCTTAACCCTTCTCCAGAGTTCTTCATTCCTCCATCACCAAAGGCAACTACATAAACCCTATTGAGACAAAGATTCTACACTACACCTACAGTACCCTTGGACGCGTCGTCTTGCCAACTTCACGCCCGAGTTGCCTCGCTCCAGAGGTGGGAGCCCGTAAAAGAAATCGGCTACGTGGTGCCCTTTCTGACGAGGAGGTGACGGACGGAGATTCCGCGGGAGATCGGAGTGGAGACGAAGACCGAAGGACACGGATCGCTTGGTATATCTCTCTTCCCATCTTCTAGTTTGCTAGAGTTAGGTTAATGGCCCGATCCGGGATAAAAGTGCGCGGTGGTGCCGGTTTACAGTTCTAGTAAAGTTTTTCGTTTCCGCATTTCCGGCGTCGGATTGACGGCCGGGGCGCCGCCGTGCACTTACAAGAATTAGTGAAGTAAACACCCTAAACTAAAGTGCTAGTCTAGTAGAGGATGGAGAAATAGGAAGTGGGTTCTCTTTAGATTTTTATTTCTCACAATATTTCTCACTTTGGATCAAACCCTAGCAAGCTTTTCTTTTGAACTCAAGAAAGAAGATGATGAACAAAAGAAAGTGAAGAGGATAATGATCAAGTGAGAAGGCTAACCATGGTGAGTGAGTATCATATACTAACTCTTCTAGAGCCATAACCATAGCTAAGTGTTAAGGTTAGGTTAAAACCCAAAGTAAAAACAAATTAAGTGGACTTTAGTCAATGCATCCACAAGCTTCATGCATTTTCTAATTTACCACTAATTTTGTAATTACTTTTAAATGTTAAAACCCAACATAACAAATAGCAAGGTGTATGTCTTGTACCCCCATGTCAAGTGTATCATCAACCATGATACAATAAAAGAAAACACAATTTTAATATATATCACATATACATTATAGTTGTGCTCATGTGAGAAAACCCTAAAGTGAACATGTGTTAGTAAACGTAAACTAGTATATCTAATATACAATTATACACTTAATTATGAAATCAATACTTGACTTAATAATCCGGTCATATCTCATATAACCGACTAACATTCATCGTATCGACTTATCGAATCAACACTTGATTCAATAAACCGGTCATATCATATATAACCGACCGATACTAAAAGTCGCAAGAATAGAATACGGTATCACATACACGCATTATTCTCGGTCTCGCACATATCACATGCGTGCTCCTATTTCGTTTTGCCTGAGCCAATAAAGCCTCTGTGTAGGACTCTAAAGACTCGTCAATACGCCGGCAGCAGGTGATGATCATATCAAACACCCACAAGCCGCAAGCGGTCTGCTAAACGTAACGGCCACCCGGGTATTGAGCGATCAGAAGATCAACGAGCAAGCCCGCTCACACTCCTGTGAATCCAACCAGTAACACTTACCGTACAGTTCTGTCTCGTCGTCTGATATGTCGCATATCTCGCCTAGGGGTGGTAAACGTCAGACCCCAATAGCTCGATAAGTCGTGTCGATATGAGGTCTATAACAGTTTGAGAAACTACTGGTAACACTTACCAGTAAATCTCAGCAACCCTGGCCAGGGATTTCCGGTTATAGCCAATCGAACACAGCGCAATATCAACCCCCAATACCGAGAGAGATGAAACCCCTCCTATTGCTCATTGCCTCTATGTGACTCGGGACTGTACCCAAAAACCACCGTTTTGCACGCCCTCATGGACGTGGTAAGGTGGAAATCAAAGCACAGTGGGAATCACACAAGACTCTATGACGATCTCGGGTCTACAGACTAACCTGCACAAGTGTCACCAGAGAACTGCCATCTGACGTGAGGTATAATACCATCTGGGAGTTCTCGGCGAGTCCGTCCAGTGTACCCAGTCTCCACTGAGCACCTGTATACCATCTCTGATGTCAAACACCAATGGATATGGGATCATCCATCGCCCATCTAATGGGTCGAGAAGCGTATACGCTAGTCTACTCTGGTATATCGATGCCCTGTCTCGATACACCCATGACTAGGAATATTAAAGGATGCACTTATGGACTACCATGGCCCCACTAGTATGATCTACATCATAGTCCAGGTTGTCAAGTACACATCCTAATGGCTTTATCAACATGTATCTATAAGACAATATAAAGAGACAAGTATACATGTTAAGATAAAGTGCAACCAGATAGCATACTATCATATCGAGCAAGAAAGTCCTCTCTATATATGTCCAAGCATCCAATATAATATACATCATCTGTACAATACTGGCCTCATGGGCATACATACAACTAACAGTATCTTTTCTTAAAAACACTGTAGCCCTTATTTCCAAAACACCGCGATTCGTGTTATTTCAAAAGGCACTACTGTATGACTTATATTTATATTAAATGCAGATTAGTTATCATTGTGTTTATCATTCAGCTCCCGCACCTTATTGCTGTTCGCTCCGCATCGCATACTTATATTGTGATTTCATATACCATTATTGATATCATGCAGTTAGGACACCAGCACCATTACCGATAATGCGTATGTTCCACGTACACTTACTTGCCGGCTCACACACATCCTCATCGGTAATTGCCATGTCACGTACACTTTAGAAAATACTATTTCATCGACATAGCTTGTTAGCTAATAGTTTCGACATAATATTAGTGTACTTGCCTTATATGCTTGTTTAGACATTGCAGTTATTACTTGCTACTTCATGCATATTATTCACTGTCATGCCGTATTATGAAGTTTTATGCCTACATTCACCGGTTACGTGCTATTGATGATTGGATTTCGGATTTTCCTGAGATTTCCTGGATTTGGGGGAAAACCGCAAGAATATTTATAAACTTCTCTCTCTTTTTAAAATAAAAACTGCGGTTTTCTCATGATGTATGAGTCGTCCACCATGAGTTTTCTGTTGGATTTCGAGACCCGATTAGAGGAGCCGGATGAACCGTCTCGGGTACATGGTGGACCCGGTAAGGTAGCTCGGGGCAAGAAGATCGAGTAGTAGACGATGAGCCCGGCTGGGGAAGACTACCTACCGGTGATATTATCTGACGCGTCGGATATCCGGAGGATACCGTCATGGTCCTGTGATTGATGTTTGGGGCCGATCTGGACTGACGGCGCCCTAGATAGTAAGATTGAGACACTGATATTTTGAGATCTGATGATACAGGCCAGTCCGGATAGCCGGAGCCTGAGATATTGAGATATTAGGATTTATGTTTTGTGTCGATGCTAGACACTGTTTATGCTGATTTCATTTATGATAGCTCGTTATAAGTATACAGAAATCTCACTAATTTATGAAAGAAGTTTCTTCATTTACATGTATTCTGTTTTCATGCATTCATACCTCATCCATATGATATATTGTTACCTGAGGCACTGAAACGAGCACGTGGGATTACACTTGGGTTAGATGGTTACCCTTGCCATTTTTTCATACTTCAGACTTATCATTTTGAGGATTATATATATATTGATTGTATGTCCTAGGATTGTGTCATACATGCGATTTCTGCTCGTAGATGTTTTCTATTCACGAGTTGGCAACTCACCCCCGTTGTGCCACAGTTTCTTGCAGGTTTTGCCGTACAGGTTTCATTACGGCTTTGCTGGCACACTGCTTCCTTTCCGGGTGATTTACTTGGTAGGTGGGTTCACTTGCATCGTGACCACCATTATACCTTGTATATTATTCATTTCAGTTGTATCTAGTTAAACTCCATCAACCAGACATGTATTTATTTCAAACTTGAGACCAGTTGTTTATTCTTTCGACCTTAGAGTCGCGCGTTGTATATCTATGGATTTCATGCTGTTTTGAGTTTCCTTTTCTGTTGTGATCCTCGCCCTTCAGCGTTGTATATTATATTGCTTGCATGGTTGTGACCGTCGTTTGACGAAGAGCTAGCTCCCGCTTGGGGATGCCTTTATTCATTATATATGCATTATCAGGTTTTGTACCCGTTTGGGGTCAGTATTTACAAAGGAAACTCTGTCGAAATTTTTTTGAAAAGACTTGTGATTTTAAAATGCATACTTCGGCGTATGTTGCAAAACTACTTGATTTAAATTGGTTTTTCCTTCACTCTACTACTTTTCTTGGTTTGGATTTCTGGGTTTTCGGCTTACTTAGATTACGTACGCCTCGAGACGTTTCGTAATTTAAGTGCCGGTCATGTTCCGTATTTTCGGGACGTGACAAAGTTGGTATCAGAGCGTTAGATTTTACCTTCGGAGCGTAGGATGACCCTTGGTTGATAGAGTAGGCAGCTTGAGTAGAGTGACGTACCGTACGTATGTTCCGCGGCATATTTACGATACGCTACTCCACTTAAGAAGGCTTAGGATGTACATTTTTTTTGCTCAGTATTATATTCATTCATGATCTAGCCTCATCGGTACCAGTTATGGTTTTGCTGTCACGATTACGGGAAGGGGGAGCTACGGTTAGAGTTGCGGTCAGCACGAGCTCGTTATGAACGAGGACTAACCAGGGCATAATTCCGGCGACACACGATTGCAGAGATGTGTCTTTTTATCGTGTTTTCGCGCCACGAGCATTTGATGGATCGCTGTATGAGATTTCTCGGACGTGCAGAGTTGCGCCAGAGGATTGAGCCACTGATAGAGGCCAACCAGAATGTGATGACCATGAAGGTGTCGCTTGTTCATGATGATTGAGGCACTGTTCAGCGTGCAGACGAATGAGCCAGTAGTTGCTGCGAACGACAAGATATCGCCCAGATGTTGGAGCTATTGCAGTACGAGTTGTACTTAGAGATATGATAGAAGGTCTCTAGTCACCCGAGGATGAATGACTAGGACATGTAGTTCGTTCGCTTACCCCGATGCGAGGTCATCAGATAGATTGATTCCAGCTAGAGGCGACTTCACGCGGATACGTTGAGAGTCGGCAGAGGCGATCGAATGTCAGAAAACCCATATTCCAAGTTTAAAGTATTCGGAAAAAAATGCAGGCAATTCTATGGACCCTCTAAAAGAATGAAACCCTAACTCGACATAATGACCATGTGAAAGCCTTTGAACCTTAGGGTTTGCGGCAGTTCCACGGCGCCATTAGTGAGGCTTGGGTTTGCCCTTCTACGGCTGGACCACCGATGCTGTGGTATGTACTCGATACTATTAAACTGTACCCAAGATGTTGAGCTCTTGGGAGGATTATGAGGTTTTAACGAATCGATCGAATGGTTCGACTTCATTCGGATGCTAGGTGGTGAGATGCACTTATTGGGAGACTCCAGATACGAAGATAGCCGTTGGAGCTCAGTCCATGCAGCCACGACGAGACAAATCCGAAGCAGTCGACATTAAAGAAAGGTAGAGTAAGAGGTTCGTACGAGATCTTGATAAGATGACGTTCCACTCCGCCGACATCAAAGATGTGATACGCATGCAGGGGCGTTGTATATGGATATATCTTCCAGAAGGAGTCGCGATGAGTATTCAGCCATTCTGGAACAAGAAACAGATATAGTAAAGGATGATGACTTCCGGACAGTTCGGCAGAGACGAGATTTGGGAGAGACCTTGACTGGACCTTTCTGGAATAAATTACGAGAAGACTTGGACCCAGGAGTGGTCATGTTACGTACACCAGCAGGCCAGAGTTCATGATCGTCGACGAGACATGCTATGAGTGACCACGACAGTTGGCCAGAGATTCTTAGAGGATGTGCTTGAGCGGGAATATTCCGCCATACTTGATTTCGGTATTTTAGGCGATCTATTCGCATGATTGATTTTGATGATTGAGTTTCATGATATTTTTTTTCATGCACCATGGTTGCACCTACTGAGTATTTACGATTTTTGCACAGTTGTTGCACTTGATATAATTTTCGTGCCTTGGTTTCACATGTTTATGGTTTTATGGGTTTCATACAGTTGAGTTGATTTTATGTACGCACACGATTTGGTTTTTGCACTCGGTATAGTTCACATATGCTTTCAATGCAGTGTTATGCATTCTGTGCACTTAGATGCACTGGACTTCGATTTCGATTGTGATGCTCGATATTTGTTTTGTCCACTTTGTGCACCTGATTGGATTTTGCGCATGTTCGGCGCTTGATATTGGAATTCATGACTTCGTGCAGGATGGATGCACCTGATTTGGGTTTTCGCGCATGTTGGACGCATGTTATGAGATGCGATTTTGGTGCACACCAGATGCACTAAATCGAGATTCTTCATGCATGTCAGATGCACCTGTTTTTGCTGTCAGGCACACCTGTTGCCCTTGACAGATGTTTCGTGCACACCCGTTGCACTTAGATATTGTTTCTGTGTACATGTATGTGGCACATGTAAGTCCACGTTGCCCACCCCGGTGCTTACGGGGAGGCGGAAAACATAATAAAAATCGGATTTTTATCAACTATAGGCAACATGGACTATGCTTTAAGGATCTTTCCTAAACAAAAACTTGCTAAAGCTAACTTGAAAGTAGCAAAGTGGTAGAAAGGTTATACCTTTGGTCTTTTGTCCTTCTCTCCTTGCTCCTAGAAGTAGTAGAAGGAGGTCACCTTGTCGTCTTCTCCCGTCAAAGAAAGATCCACCCGAAAGCCTGGACCTTTGGCTTCAACTCCAAGCTAGGAGTAACTAGGGTGCAAGAAGTGCTAATACTTGAACCCTAGATGAGAGTAGAGAAGATCAAGAGAGGGTTTTTCTCAAGCTCAAGTGTTTCTCAACACATGAGAGGGAGAGAGCTTGAGGGAGAGGAAGAACAAGAGAGAGAAATGAAATGATAGAATGAGAAATAATTGAGCCATTCTCACTAATATGTGTGAATTATTTTAATTGAATAATTAGCTAGATAATTGTCATGGTTAATCATGACATGACCATTATCATTTCAATTTGCAAAGATCAAAAAGCATCTTCCAAAAGAAATGATGATGGTCAAAGTGTCAACCTAGGTCAACAAGTCAAAGAAGTCAAATGGTCAACAACCATAACCATGGACAATTATTAAACTAATTATTAATTAAACAATAATACACACATAAACATTAGGGTTAATAAAATGACAATAGCCATTAACCCTAATCAAGGTCCTCTCCCTCAATCTCAAGCAACTGTGCATACGCACCCGCATTCGTGATCGGAGGAACACGAATGCACTGAGGAAAACCAATCTCAAATCATATACTAGGATCCGGCTTAAACCAAAGCCCTCTAGTATAAACTGTCCGGACAGCAAACGTGCACAAATGCGCGAATGTGAACGAACCCAGTCGCAAAACCATGCGACCTCTACTCATTTTGCCTAAAGGCGAATAGCTCTCTGTATGGGACTCTAAAGACTCGACACTACGCTGGCAGTGGGTTTAACCACAGACCACAAGCGGCACTAGCTGTACGTAACGGTCCCCAGGTAGATGTCGATAAGAAGACTGACAAGGTGAACCCCATCTAAACTCCTACTGAGCCTATATATGACAATCTCCGTACAGTCCGGTCTGTTCGTCTGATACATCGCATGGCGGGCCTAGGGGGCAGTGAACGTCAGTCCCCTAATAGCGGTACAAGTCGTGCCGGAGTGAAGCCCAGAACACCCTGAGATAACACTGGAAACCTACCAGTATATCTCGCTTGCCCTGGCCAGGGACTACTCGTGTAATGGCTCTCCTGGACACAGCGCGATGTCAACCCCCAATACCGGGAGAGACGAATCCTGTCTAACCGTCACTGCCTCCAAGTGCTTCGGGACTGCTCCCAAAAACTACCTGTTTGCACGACTCCTTGGAGCCGTGGTAGGGTAGTAATCAAAGTGCAGTGGGAACACACTCGAGGCGAAGTGACAGTGTCAAGTCAACGGACTAAGCTGTACTCATGTCACCTGGGAACTGATAACTGACGATAGGTATAATACCAACCAACAGTCCCCGACGAGTCCTGTCCAGTGCACTCGTAACCCAACGAGCACCCGTATACTATCTCAAGTACGACGTACTGACGGCTGTGGGACAGACCGTCTCCCACACTGGGATGAGAAGCGCATACGCTAGTCTACTCCGGAGTATCGATGCCCTGTCTCGATAGTCCAACGACTAGGGACCTGTATAAGGATGTGCTTATAGATCACCCAGCTCCCACGAGTGCGAGCGCCATCACAACGCTGGTAATCAAGCAAAGATCCTAAGGGCTCTACCAATATGTATATCTGCAATATGCTAAAAGAAACACATGCACATATTAAAGCAGAGACAAACCAAGTAGCATACTACCATTTTGAGCAAGATTGTATATACAACTGTGAATATCCCAAGCATCCATCAAGTAATATAGAAACTAGTATGATACAGTAATGGCCTCTAGGACATATACACTAACAATCTCCCACTTGCACTAAGGCCATGTACTGGCGTATCGAAGACCTATCATCTCGATCAGCCGCTCGAACTGAGTCTGGGGCAAGGCCTTGGTGAATGGATCTACTGTGTTATCCTCTGATGCAACTCTCCGGACCTCGATCTCCTGGCGATCCACGATCTCCCTGATCAGGTGATACCGCCTTAAGATGTGTCTGGATTTCTGATGGGATCTAGGTTCCTTCGCTAAAGCTATAGCCCCGTTGTTGT
Organism: Agapanthus africanus; assembly: GCA_030015575.1. Taxonomy (NCBI): domain Eukaryota; kingdom Viridiplantae; phylum Streptophyta; class Magnoliopsida; order Asparagales; family Amaryllidaceae; genus Agapanthus; species Agapanthus africanus. Next base: position 290,544,312 of record CM057349.1, read on the forward strand.
CGCAATACAGAGGTATTGGGTCAACAATGGACGGAACCACCTGAAGTTCTCTCAAGAACTTCCTCATCCAGACAGCTTCTTTTGCAGCATCAGATGCAGCGATGTATTCCGCTTCCATCGTCGAGTCAGCAACTGTTTCCTGTTTGGAGCTCTTCCAACACACCGCCCCTCCATTGAGGGTGAAGACAAAACCCGACATGGACTTGGAATCATCCTTGTCACTCTGGAAGCTAGAGTCAGCAAAGGCCTCAATCTGCAGGTCTTTTCCGCCATACACCAAGAACATCTCCTTAGTCCTTCTCAGGTACTTGAGAATGTTCTTTACTGCTATCCAATGTTTCTCCCCTGGGTTTGACTGATACCTGCTTACCACACTCAGTGCATAAGCCACATCCGGTCTGGTACACAACATCGCATACATTATAGAGCCTACCGCAGAAGCGTAGGGTATAATAGACATGCGATCCCTCTCCAAATCATTCTTGGGAGACATCTCTTTGGAGAGGGTGATCCCGTGACAAGCCGGTAGATTACCGCGCTTGGAATCTTCTATACTGAATCTCTTCAGTATGGTGTCGATGTACCTGGACTGTGAAAGTCCCAATATCCTCTTGGATCTGTCACGGTAGATCCGGATACCCAGAATGTATGAGGCATCACCCAGGTCTTTCATGGAGAACCTGTGTGACAAGAACCCCTTGACAGATTGTAGAATAGGAATGTCATTTCCTATTAAGAGAATGTCATCCATGTATAAAACGAGTAATACTACAGTTCTCGCTACAAATCTACAATAGATGCATGGTTCATCTGGATTTTTGATAAAGCCAAATCCTTGACCGTCTCATCAAAACAGATGTTTCAACTCCGCGATGCCTGCTTTAGTCCATAAATGGACTTAAGCAACTTGCACACCTTTCCGCTGCTCCCACTCTGAATGAAACCCTCTGGCTGATCCATATAGACACACTCCTCTAAATGTTCATTTAGAAAAGCTGTCTTTACGTCCATCTGCCAAATCTTATAATCGTGGAAGGCAGCAATGGAAAGAAGGATCCGAATGGATTTCAGCATAGCTACTGGAGAAAAGGTTTCGTCATAGTCCAAACCAGGTCGTTGACGAAAACCCTTTGCTACCAGTCTAGCGTTATAGGTCTCAACCTGTCCATCTACACCAATCTTCCTTTTGAAGATCCACTTGCATCCTACGGGTTTTACCCCATCTGGAGCAATGTCCAACGTCCATACTTTGTTGGTGTACATGGACTCCATTTCGGTCCGCATTGCATCCAGCTATTTTACCGAGTCGACGCTCTGAATGGCTTGCTGGAAGCTAGTAGGCTCATCAAGGTCTATGATGCAATCCTCTCTATCCCTGTCAATGAGAAAACCGTAGTATCTCTCGGGCGGATGAGACTGCCTATTACTCCTGCGGAGTGGCGTGGGAATGTCTTGATCTTTCGAACCCTCTAGTTCTACTAAGCTTTCAGTAATAGCTTGTGGTTCTGGAATTTCTTCCAGTTCTATTGCGCTCCCACTTATTTCTTTTTCTAAGAACTGGTGTTCTAGAAAATGGGCATTACGAGAAACAAGGACTTTTTGTTCCTCTGCGTAATAGAAAAGATACCCCCTGGAGTTCTTTGGGTATCCCACAAACTTACACAGTACTGAGCGTGCCTCGAGCTTGTCCGCATGCTGCTTTTTTACAAAAGCTGGACATCCCCAAATCTTCAGGTATTGAAGATAGGGTTTCTTCCCACTCCATATCTCATATGGTGTGGTAGGCACAGTCTTAGTAGGAACTCGGTTCAAAAGGTATGCAGCTGATTCTAGCGCATATCCCCAGAACGATCGCGGCAACTCAGCGTTACTCATCATGGACTGTACCATATCCAATTAGGTTCGGTTCCGTCTCTCCGATACACCATTATGTTGCGGAGTGTATGGAGGAGTAAGCTGAGAGAGAATTCCATTCTCTTTTAAGTAACCCAGGAACTCGGCACTCAAGTATTCCCCACCTCGATCAGATCTCAGTGTCTTTATACTTTTGCCTGTTTGTTTTTCTACTTCATTCTTATATTCTTGGAACTTATCAAAAGCTTCGGATTTATGCTTCATTAAGAAGACATGTCCGAACCTTGAGAAATCATCCGTAAAAGTAATGAAGTAAGAATAACCGCTTCGTGCATGTGTAAACATTGGACCGCACACGTCGCTGTGTACGAGTCCCAAGAGCTCGCTCGCTCTTTCTCCGTATCCAGTGAACGGAGTCTTTGTCATCTTTCCCTTGAAACAGGATTGACAAGTTGCATACGATTGATATTCGAACGAATCCAAATATCCTTCTGTGTGTATCTTAGTCAACCTTCTCTCATTGATGTGACCCAGTCTACAATGCCATAAGAAAGTTTTATTGATTTCTGGAGACTTTCTTTTGTGTGTATTCTGGACATTGAAAATCTGAGGTTGGTTTAATACGTATATACCGTTGTTCAATGTACCTGACCCAATCAAAGCTTGATTAAGGTGAATGTTCACTACATTACTTACAAATGCAAATTCATAACCTTCTTTAGATAATAAAGATACAGAAATGATATTACAGGTTGCATTTGGTACATAATAACAACTACGTAAAACCAAAAAATGTCCATCCGACAATCCTAGGTGATAGTCCCCCACGGCCTCAGCATCCATGCTAGCACCGTTCGCAACTCTGAGGGTCATGTCACCTGCCTTCAAAACTCTACGCTTTCTCAACGCCTGCAAAGAATTACAGATATGAGATCCTGATCCGGTATCCAATACCCAGGAAGTAGAGTTTATTGATAGACAGTTTTCAATAACATACACACCTGAAGCTGACGCTGCAACTCGCTTCAAATCCTGTGTTCTGGCTTTCCAAGCCTTGCAATCCTGTTTCCAGTGACCACTTTTGTGACAATAGAAGCATTCTTCCTTCCCCACTAGCTTCCCCGCTATCTTTGTTGCTTTACCTTTTTCCTTCGTATCCACTTTACCGACACCTCCTCTTGGTTTGGCGGGGGCTTTCTTCTTCTTACCCTTGGCTTTTGCCTTGGATCTAGAAGAGGAAGATCCTCCTACAAACAAAGCGGCTGTCTCCCTACCTTTCTGTAGGGTGCCCTCAGCACTCCTCAACATGTTCAGAAGTTCGGAAAGTTCTACCTCCTTTCCTTGCATGTTGAAGTTCAGAATAAACTGGGCGTAAGTGGAAGGAAGAGACTGGAGAATCAAATCTGTATATAGTTCATTCTCCAACATGGTCCCAAGGTCCGCGAGCTCCTCAATGTAGCCAATCATCTTAAGCACGTGTTCCGCTACCGATGATCCGACGGCCAACCTTGCCGAAAATAGCTTCTTCGACACTTCGTATCTTGCGATACGAGACTGCTCCCCATACAGTTCTTTTGTATGAAGAAATATGGACTCTAGGTCCATATTCTCGTGCATCCGCTGATGTTCATTGTCCATCGAGGCTAATACGAGGCATTTGGCCTTCGCGCAAACTATCTCCCATGTCTTACAGATTTCCTTATCCGCGACGCTGGAGGTGGGACCTGGGACAGGGGGTGCTTTGGTGGTAAGGACATACCCCAACTTGTCGTAAGTGATTGCCATCTTGACATTCCTGAGCCAATCTTTGTAGTTTGGCCCTGTCAATATGTTTTTATCTAGTAATAACTTAAGTCCGGTCATCTTGAATGGTCGCTGCAATTAGGAGAGAGATAAGAAACACTTTAGCATGATGCTCTTGCAAGTTTAGAGTGGTTTTTAATTTGTCTAAACTGGATGGCTCCCACTGTCTCTCGAATCCCTTCTCAAACCGTAAAGAAAGGATTAGTCAGGATTACTCTCACCGTACAATACTTGCTTAACCGTTCAGCCAGGCCAGTGTCGGTACTTCGAGGGAGGTTTTCCAACGCTTTCGCGAAGTTCCTTAATTAAGTAACCTCTTTTCCCTGTGGGCGTAGCCCCGCTGACACCTTTCTAGACACCTACTAGGTTTATAGCATTGATCGTTAAGTGAGAGTTTTCCCGAGGAGTAGCATATACTCACAGTAGGATCGGGATCCAAATATCATCGCGTGATAAAACCGAAGGAATCCTACCAGAATCATCACACTCCAAATGGTATGCAAAGCTAGCAAGTTTCAGTACTTATGAAACTCCCGATGTGGATTTTTACCCCATGCTCTTATGACCTTGGCGTGAGGTCAAAATGTCATAAGTCACATGTCAAGTTCTTCCCATCATTATCCTGGTTAATTTGAACCCACCCGTACCTACCCTTGACGTAGGCCAAAATGGCAGTACAACTGTCTCAAATCAACGCATTCTATCTATGCAACAGATAAATATCCGGCAGCTACCAATCACTATGCCTTGGCGTGAGGTCAACATACATAGCTTGAATACTACCGTGTATTTAACTGAAATGATGGAGGGCTACGGATGGTTTTGGCGAAACCGTGAACGTAGTGAACTTGATATAATCGATGGAACGAGATAGCTTTTAAAAGGAGTGGTTCAAGCTCCGCGTTTAAAAGTTTAGTTTTGAAAAGAACCGAGTGGTTTTCAAAGTGTTCCAATCGACTTTTACTTGGTTTATTTTCTTGCATTAGTTCTTTTAATGCATCCCATCATTTAATCCTACCATTGCAGAAAACAACCAAAATATGACGTACGCTTATGCCATTCGCATTCGCCACGGGGCCCCGTCATCACCCGTTAGGTTACTTAACTAACGACAGAGCGGGGGCTGGGCTAGCGCGGCTGTAAAACATAAGCAACGCCTAAATAGTTATTATATATAAATATATAGCAATGATAAACATTACAGATCACAGATGAATACATTGGATATACTAGGAACCCGCGATCCGTTCGAGCCTGCAACGAAAAGCGGATTACACGGTCACGGTGAATAGCCAAATACCCCACCCAAGACCCCTACGGGTGCGGCAAACTACCCGCCAAGTACCCGAAGCGAAGCAACCTCCCTCACCACCGTGAGTAGGCCACTCGGCACTTCGAGATACCCGGTAGTTTGTGCACCCCCTCCATGGGTCTATCTTAGGAGCAAAAACAGTAAAAAGAATTATACAATGACGGCTACAATCCCGACCCGGTTGTGCGGCCAAACAAATAATAATATTACATCAATTTACATATTACAAATGAATGAAAGAAAAGCAACACTCATCTCACATCCATCCCGGCTATTCACCCGCGACAATCCAACCCATTCATATACACATACCAATATCAATCACAGATCACAGAGATGTATAACCCCGACTAATCGACATATAGCGATTAGCCGACGTTCAATACATGCAAACATCACAGATATAACCTTTATAGTCAAAGTGTATTGAAGTTCGAAAAAAAAAATACGGAATTATAGGCCCCTAAAAATAAATTTCTATACTGGAAAATCTGGGCACATATAATATATCTCAAAAATCCTAAAACCAAGCCAGAGATACACTGCACCAAAATCGAGGCAGAGAGGAGACAAGACGGCCGCGGTTGCGCGGCAATAACTTGCTATTGCCGCGGAACCGCGGTTGTTTGGTCAGATCTCTGGCTCGTTTTTGGTGGTTATCTTTAAAAAACCCTGAGATGATTTTAGCAGTATAACAAATTTTGTTTTGACCAGAAAAATTTTTAACAGAAACTAGGGTTTTTAAAAGTTTGGTTTTTCGATTTTTCGGTTTCGAACTTCGTTACACTTCACTACCTAGCTAGTTTATGTTTAGTTAGACTCTGATACCACTGTAAGTCCACGTTGCCCACCCCGGTGCTTACGGGGAGGCGGAAAACATAATAAAAATCGGATTTTTATCAACTATAGGCAACATGGACTATGCTTTAAGGATCTTTCCTAAACAAAAACTTGCTAAACCTAACTTGAAAGTAGCAAAGTGGTAGAAAGGTTATACCTTTGGTCTTTTGTCCTTCTCTCCTTGCTCCTAGAAGTAGTGGAAGGAGGTCACCTTGTCGTCTTCTCCCGTCAAAGAAAGATCCACCCGAAAGCCTCAACCTTTGGCTTCAACTCCAAGCTAAGAGTAACTAGGGTGCAAGAAGTGCTAATACTTGAACCCTATATGAGTGTAGAGAAGATCAAGAGAGGGTTTTTCTCAAGCTCAAGTGTTTCTCAACACATGAGAGGGAGAGAGCTTGAGAGAGAGGAAGAACAAGAGAGAGAAATGAAATGATAGAATGAGAAATAATTGAGCCATTCTCACTAATATGTGTGAATTATTTTAATTGAATAATTAGCTAGATAATTGTCATGGTTAATCATGACATGACCATTATCATTTCAATTTGCAATGATCAAAAAGCATCTTCCAAAAGAAATGATGATGGTCAAAGTGTCAACCTAGGTCAACAAGTCAAAGAAGTCAAATGGTCAACAACCATAACCATGGACAATTATTAAACTAATTATTAATTAAACAATAATACACACATAAACATTAGGGTTAATAAAATGACAATAGCCATTAACCCTAATCAAGGTCCTCTCATTCAATCTCAAGCAACTGTGCATACGCACCCGCATTCGTGATCCGAGGAACACGAATGCACTGAGAAAAACCAATCTCAAATCATATACTAGGATCCGGCTTAAACCAAAGCCCTCTAGTATAAACTGTCCGGACAGCAAACGTGCATAAGTGCGCGAATGTGAACGAACCCTGTCGCAAAACCATGCGACCTCTACTCATTTTGCCTAAAGGCGAATAGCTCTCTGTGTGGGACTCTAAAGACTCGACACTACGCTGGCAGTGGGTTTAACCACAGACCGCAAGCGGCACTAGCTGTACGTAACGGTCCCCAGGTAGATGTCGATAAGAAGACTGACGAGGGGAACCCCATCTGAACTCCTACTGAGCCTGTATGTGACAATCTCCGTACAGTCCGTTCTGTTCGTCTGATACATCGCATGGCGGGCCTAGGGGGGCGGTGAACGTCAGTCCCCTAATAGCGGTACAAGTCGTGCCGGAGTGAAGCCCAGAACACCCTGAGATAACACTGGAAACCTACCAGTATATTTCGCTTGCCCTGGCCAGGGACTACTCGTGTAATGGCTCTCCTGGACACAGCGCGATGTCAACCCCCAATACCGGGAGAGACGAATCCTGTCTAACCGTCACTGCCTCCAAGTGCTTCGGGACTGCACCCAAAAACTACCTGTTTGCACGACTCCTTTGAGCCGTGGTAGGGTAGTAATCAAAGTGCAGTGGGAACACACTCGAGGCGAAGTGACAGTGTCAAGTCAACGGACTAAGCTGTACTCATGTCACCTGGGAACTGATAACTGACGATAGGTATAATACCAACCAACAGTCCCCGACGAGTCCTGTCCAGTGTACTCGTAACCCAACGAGCACCCTATACTATCTCAAGTACGACGTACTGACGGCTGTGGGACAGACCGTCTCCCACACTGGGATGAGAAGCGCATACGCTAGTCTACTCCGGAGTATCGATGCCCTGTCTCGATAGTCCAACGACTAGGGACCTGTATAAGGATGTGCTTATAGATCACCCAGCTCCCACGAGTGCGAGCGCCATCACAGCGCTGGTAATCAAGCAAAGATCCTAAGGGCTCTACCAATATGTATATCTGCAATATGCTAAAAGAAACACATGCACATATTAAAGCAGAGACAAACCAAGTAGCATACTACCATTTCGGGCAAGATTGTATATACAACTGTGAATATCCCAAGCTTCCATCAACTAATATAAAAACTAGTATGATACAGTAATGGCCTCTAGGGCATATACACTAACAGCACATTCATGGATTTTGATTTCTGTGCGCACCAGACACACGTAGTATTCATATGCACATTTTGGGATTGATTTCTTATGGAGCAGTACGATTTTGTGTTGTTTTATTATAGTTTTCGTACTGAGCAGGACGAGTTAGATGCAGTACATGAGTATATTTTCCATGCATTGATAGATTTCAAAGGGATTTCCAAAAGCGAGCTATACTCTCAGTATTTACCTACGTGTCTGATATGACACGAAACGTTTAAAACAAGGAAACCCTTCTAAATTGTTTCCAAAACGGCGGAACGTACATATTAAACAAAAGATATATACGTATATGGTTATTTTCTTACGATAGACGTCCGCCACTGTGCATTGTTATGCGCATTGCACAGCGACTTTAAAAGATTTGGCATGCATTTCCTTTAAATATTTACATATATAGATTTGATATTTACATGTATAGTTCCGAGTTATATCATATTGGTTTTGCTTTGGATTTGGCATTCGTGTCTTTACCTTGACTCTGATGATTGCGGGACGCTTGACAGAGTTTCGATTTTGAGTTATCTGCTCATTACTCATCCGCAAGCATTGCGCTATGATGCATTTTATGTATTGATGATTTCGGAGCCCCGACGACTTGGACTTTCATTTGAAATGTTTTAGAATTTGGGGGTTTAAATTTAAATCCGGGGACCGAATTTCTTTAAGGGGGGAAGATTGTAACATTTCAGAAAAATAAAATATTTTTTGGGGAATTTTTATAATTTAATATTAATTTTTAATGAATATTTTAATATTGCGGTATAATTAAATACCGATAAATGGGGAAAAATTTAGAAAATTATGGAAATTATTTAAAAGAGGGTGTTCTATGGAATTATGCCATTTTTAAGTTTTTATGATTTATTTGACACTGATTTAGTGTTAATCGCGATTAAAAATCGCTAATCGGATTTTAAGCGTGTTTTGTGCACATGTCTTTTTCCACACTTGTTACATTTTCTTACATGTTTTGGGTGCATGGTTTGTTTTGGGTTTACTATTGCAAGGAGAAGGAAATAAAAGGAAAAGAAAAGAAAAGAAAAAGTAAGGTATGATTAAGAGAGAGAAAGAGTGGGTGAGGGTTTACCTTTGACTTGTTGAACCATTCCTCCATCATTCTTCTTCTCATTTCTCTCCCCTCTCTCCCTTGAGCTGCTGCTGCTGCCCTTTCCCTCTTCCTCCTCCATCTTCAATCCCCTAAAACACCATGAATACAACTCCAAAACCCTATCACCACTTCACAAAAAAGGTGCACAAGCACGAGAGAAACGCATTGGACCAAGAAAGATAGGATTTTGAGGACTTTGAGCAACTCAAGAAAATTCTTGAGTTGCCAAAGGAGGTAATTTCTGCACCATTACAGTAGTGTTTCAATTCCTTATGCATCCATACTTGTTTCATGTCGATATCGAGTGGTTTTGAGGACTTTGGAAATTTCAAGTTAAGGTTTAGGGTTTGAAATGAAATCAAAGGTGAATTGAGGTGTAATTAGGGACTACAACCCCTGTTGTGATGTTATATTGGACTAGACCAGAAACTAGAACCCGGAATACGGATTTAGAAAAACGATATCGGGAAAAACTGTAATTCTGTGAGTGCTTTTGGAAATCTTCTATCACCCCGAGACTCCTTAAATTATTTTAGTTTGACAGTGAGATGTGCAGGCAACTAGGAACCATCACCCAAAGCCCTAGCACCTACCCCCTCCTTCAGGCCGCCAATTAATCCATTCTATTAGTTATATGTATGCCCTAGAGGCCATTACTGTACATAGGATGTATACTGTAGTGGATGCTGGGACATATATAGGTAGGACTTTCTTGCTCGACATGATAGTACGCTATCTGGTTGCTCTTTATCTTAAGATGTATAATTTCAGTCTCTCTGTTACATGTTGATAAAGCCCTTAGGATGTGTACTCGACTTGCTGGACTATGATGTAGATCATACTAGTTGGGCCTGGGTAGTTTATGAGTACATCCTTCAATGTTCCTAGTCGTGGGAATATCGAGACGGGGCATCGATATTCCAGAGTAGACTAGCGTATATCTTCTCGACCCATGTGATGGGCGATAGATGATCCCATATCCATTGGTGTTTGACATCAGAGATCGTATGCGTGTGCTCAGTGGAGACTGGGTACACTGAACGGAATCGCCGAGAACTCCTAGATGGTATTATACCTCACGTCAGATGGCAGTTCTCTGGTGACACTGCTACAGCTTAGTCTGTTGACCCGAGATCGTCATAGAGTCTTGTGTGTATCCCACTGTGCTTTGATTTCTACCCTACCACGGCTCTACTGAGTCGTGCAAACAGGTGGTTTTGGGGTACATTCCCGATTCACATGGAGGCAATGAGCGATAGGAGGGGATTCGTCTCTCCCGGTATTGGGGGTTGATGTTGCGCTATGCTCGACTGGCCATAACTGGAAATCCCTGGTCAGGGTTGCAGTGATTTATTGGTAAGAGTTATCAGTAGTCTCATGCTTGTTGTGGACCTTATATCAGCATGACTTATCAAGCTACTGGGGTCTGACGTTTACTACACCTAGGCGAGATATGCAACATATCAGACGAACAGACCGGACTGTACGGTAAGTGTTACTGGTTGGATTCACAGGAGTGTGAGCGGGCTTGCTCGTTGATCTTCTGATCGCTCAATACCCGGGTGGCCGTTACGTTTAGCAGACCGCTTGCGGCTTGTGGGTGTTTGATATGATCATCACCTACTGCCGGCGTATTGACGAGTCTTTAGAGTCCTACATAGAGATTTCTTGGCTCAAGCGAAACAAAATAGGAGCGCATATGAGATATGTGCGAGACCGAGAATAATATCAGTATGTGATGCTGAATTCTATTCTCGCGATTTGTATCATCGGGCGGTTATATGAGATATAGCCGGGTTACCGAATCAAGTGTTGATTCGATATATTGATACACATGATATTAGTCGGTTATATTTACTATGACCGGATCATTAAATCAAGTATTGATTTAATGATTTAATATATAATTATATATTTGATATATTATTTTACATTAACTAATATTGGTTCACTTAAGATTGTTTTTCTCACTAGAATGTGCACATTGTTTATATGTGATATATGCAAGTGTACATGTTTGTATCATGTTTGATGATACATACAAGATGTGTGTATGAGACTTAAACCAAATTGAAGTTAAATTAGGGTTTACTAATTTCCTAACAAATAACAAAAGAGATAAGACTTTAGTCAAAGTTATCAAGCTTCATGAAGCTTGAAGAAAATTTGAGAAAATCAATTTCTTTTGTCATTTCCTTAGGATGCTAGTTAACCCAACCCTTAACCTAATACTTTGGTTAATTCTCTACACAAGTTAAGCATGAGGGCTTAACTCAACCATGGTGCAATAATTAAAAGGATAAGTTTCATTTGGATTCATTATTCTTTATTCTTTCTTCTTCTTCTTCTTCTTCAAGAAGAAGAAAGCTTACTAGCTCTAATGGTGCCATGAGATTAAGAGTGAGAAATCCAATTCTAAAGTGAACCCACTTCCTATTTCTTCATCCTCTACCACTTGCCATGTAGTAGAATGTGTTATCTTCACAAAGTTCATGACCTAGTGAAGATGGAGCTTGAGTTTGAGTTGCCGCGACGTAGATCATCTTCGGCATCGAAGTCAACGACCTAGCCCTCTTATTTCTCCTACGAAACCATCGCTAGAGTCCAGGATCCCGATGATCGCAGCGGAGGGACGTCATCACGGAGCTTTAGAAGTGGAGGACCGGATCTACAAAGGTTGTAATCCCTTTCACTTGTAGTTAAAGTTGTTAACTTGCATGTTTTTCGCCTTACCTCTAGTAACGATCTTGCATTAGGGTTTCTCGGCATATGTAAAAATTTGATTTTGGCATGGTTGATACCTTGTGGAACCTCTTGAGTGTGCCTGGGAACCCTACACATTTTGGGCACAATTTGAGGCCAGAGCATGGGTTCTGGGATCCGTGTTGGTTCTGTAGCTTTATCCCCTATAAACTAGACCTTTTACATATGCAACTTTGACTGATTTCATATAGATAGAATCTGGGATAATTTTCTCGTGTTGGCGCATTGTTTTATGACTTGTTTTAACATGGATTTTGGTATTTCATTATTCGTTTCTGTCGGGTGGCGTTTGAATGTCAACGACAAAGGGTTATTGGTCGTGTTTGCATGCGAGACTATAGGTTTTTACCTATGAGAGTAGAGTGTGCCGTTTTGGTTTTCCGATGTGATTTTCATATGCTTTTGCGATTGTGTTATCTTGTAGGTACCTTCTCGAGGGCTTCATATGATGAAGAAGATGAAGGCGACATCGACACCGACATGCAGGATACAAGGTGAGTAGATTTATATCTATGGGGAGAAGTCGGGTGGATGGCGTATAGCACCCCCGCAGTTCGTGTTCGTGGTGATGTATATGAATACGTATACACACATATATTTACTATATGTTGTTTGAGTTGATTGATGATAAAGATGGATTTTTGGTGTTCTTGGATTGGTTTAGTGTTAGCTGCGAAACCCTAGGGTGGTGGTTGCACCCATACACGCATGCACACACATACTTGCATACATTCTTTCTTTCACATGTGCGTATATGGGAATATGTATTTATGTGTTCACATGGGTATAGTACTATGTGTTCATATACTGGATTTGAGGATAGTACTTGGGATTTGAGATGAGTCGATGAGATTTGATTTGAGGCCGTGAGATCGGTGACATGGCAGGGTTCGTATTTGAGATACGACATGACGTTGTAGCGGGTTCTTTGACGTAGTGTTTCACACACGTGCATGCATACTTACGTGGTATCAGTATTGTACTAGACGTAGATCAGTACCCCGGATTATGATCTTTGATAAAGAGGATACCAGATGAATAATGTGATTAATGTGATATTGACCCGTACCCAGATTTGGGATGCCGTACGACGGATTTACGTACGAGCTATATATTGATGATAGATCCGCACTCTTGACTTGGGGATGTCTTATTATAGATATTGTATCAAATGTGATACTATTGAGGCCGGTTCACCGACTAATATATACATATATGTATCGACTCAGATGTTGGGCGTCTTCCTTACCTTTTGTTTAGCCTGTTAGCTCAGCCTTATAGTTTAGTGTAGTTGTTAGACTAGATTCGATTCCTACCTATTTCAAAAACTAACGAATCGTGGGTATTTTAAAAGACAGGCCAAGGGATTCTACGGATATTTCAAAGGACGTATCTTTCCTTAAAAACACCATAGCCCTTATTTCCAAAACACCGCGATTCGTGTTATTTCAAAAGGCATTACTGTATGACTTATATTTATATTAAATGCAGATTAGTTATCATTGTGTTTATCATTCAGCTCCCGCACCTTATTGCTGTTCGCTCCGCATCGCAGACTTATATTGTGATTTCATATACCATTATTGATATCATGCTGTTAGGACACCAGCACCATTACCGATGATGCGTATGTTCTACGTACACTTACTTGCCGGCTCACATACAACCTCATCGGTAATTGCCATGTCACGTACACTTTAGACAATACTATTTCATCGACATACCTTGTTAGCTGATAGTTTCGACATAATATTAGTGTACTTGCCTTATATGCTAGTTTAGACATTTGCAGTTATTACTTGCTACTTCATGCATATTATTCACTGCCATGCCGTATTATGGAGTTTTATGCCTACATTCACTGGTTACGTGCTATTGATAATTGGATTTCGGGCTTTCCTGAGATTTCCTGGATTTGGGGGAAAACCGCAAGAATATTTATAAACTTCTCTCTCTTTTTAAAATAAAAACTGCGATTTTCTCATGATGTATGAGTCGTCCACCATGAGTTTTCTGTTGGATTTCGAGACCCGATTCGAGGAGCCGGATGAACCGTCTCGGGTACATGGTGGACCCAGTAAGGTACCCCAGGGCAAGAAGATCGAGTAGTAGACGATGAGCCCGGCTGAGGAAGACTACCTACCGGTGATTTTATCTGACGCGTCGGATATCTGGAAGATACCGTCATGGTCCTGTGATTGATGTTAGGGGTCGATCCGGACTGACGGTGCACTAGATAGTGAGATTGAGACACTGAGATTTTAAGATCTGATGATACAGGCTAGTTCGGATAGCCGGAGCCTGAGATATTGAGATATTGGGATTTATGTTTTGTGTCGATGCTAGACACTGTTTATGCTGATTTCATATATGATAGCTCGTTTTAAATATACAGAAATCTCACTAATTTATGAAAGCAGTTTCTTCATTTACATGTATTCTGTTTTCATGCATTCATACCTCATCCATATGATATATTGCTACCTAAGGCACTAACACGAGCACATGGGATTACACTTTGGTTAGATGGTTACCCTTGCCACCTTTTCATACTTCAGACTTATCATTTTGAGGATTATATATATATATTGATCGTATGACCTAGGACTGTGTCATACATGCGATTTCTGCTCGTAGATGTTTTCAATTCATGAGTTGGCAACTCACCCCCGTTGTGCCACAGTTTCTTGCAGGTTTTGCAGTACAGGTTTCATTACGGCTTTGCTGGCACACTGCTTCCTTTCTGGATGATTTTCTTGGTAGGTGGGTTCACTTGCATCGTGACCACCATTATACCTTGTATATTATTCATTTCAGTCGTATCTAGTTAAACTCCATCAACCAGACATGTATTTTTTCAGAATTGAGACCAGTTGTTTATTCTTTCGACCTTAGAGTCACGCGTTGTATTTCTATAGATTTCATGCTGTTTTGAGTTTCCTTTTCTGTTGTGATCCTCGCCCTTTAGCGTTGTATATTATATTGCTTGCGTGGTTGTGACCGTCGTTTGACGAAGGGCTAGCTCCCGCTTGGGGATGCCTTTATTCATTATATATGCTTTATCAGGTTTTGTACCCGTTTGGGATCAGTATTTACAAAGGAAACTCTGCCGAATTTTTTTTGAAAAGACTTGTGATTTTAAAATGCATACTTCGGCGTATGTTGCAAAACTACTTGATTTAAATTGGTTTTTTCTTCACTCTACTACTTTTCTTGGTTTGGATTTCTGGGTTTTTGGCTTACTTAGATTGCGTACGCCTCGAGACGTTTCGTAATTTAAGTGCCGGTCATGTTCCATACTTTCGGGACATGACACCCACTCTCCATCGCTAGCGATGTTGGAGCGTCGGTTACCTCGTTCGACGAGGTTGGAGCTTGCGCTGTTTCCCTCGGGTGGATCATCGGAGATGGAGGTAGACCGGCAACCAAACTTCGTCAAAGAACCGCTAGGAGCTTGGAATGAAGACCGAAGGACTCGGATCAACTCGGTATAATGATTCTAACTCTTAGTTTAATTTGGTAGTTTAGGGTTTAAGGTCGATCCGGGATTCGGGTAGCGGTAGCGCCGGTTTCAGAAATTTTTGTTCCACGTTTTGGCCACGTTTCGATGGCCGGGGCGCTGCCGTGACCCTACATGGTTTCAAAGCCACTCTTTAAACCCCTTACTAGCTTGTTTAAACGTTTTTAAAAGATCGATCGACGGAAATTGCCAAAATCACATTTTCAATTATCTGTTCTCTGCCGATTTTCAAAAGTGGTCAGAAAATTATTTGCAGTATCTTAAAATTCCGTGCAGGTTTTTTGTAGGGTACAGAAAAAATTTGGTCTCCTGAAGCCCTAAACGCACCGCGGAACCGCCGCACTTACCCCCTATTGGAGGCGGTTCCGCGGCCATTTAGTGGCTACGGGCTTCCAAATTTTTACTGTAGCCCTCCGATGTGAAATTGTGATTTTTGTGATATCCTGTTTCGGCCCAGGTTTCTATGCAGTATTTTTTTTGCTATTGTGGCCGATTTGGAACTTAGTCGATCGATATATTAAGCGTGCGTATGACAGTACATACATTATAATCTGCGACTGTGAATGTCATTTGATCGGTAAACCCGTTTAACTGCTATATGTTCTTTTAGACGGGTTTGCGAACGTAACATTCACGTTGATGTTCTGTGTTGTGCTGTGATGTTGGTTGGATCGTCATAGTGGATAGCAATGGTGCAATGATAGTACAGTTTTATTTCATTTGTACATTTGATATTACGGGGCGAGCGTCCAACATGTGGACTGCCGTCACTGCCAGTTTGTATATTATTCTTTTGGGGCACGACCGGGATGAGGTCGATGTCACCCTTGTATATTATTTTATTTTTTGTACTAGGATTACCCCGCGGTGGAATGCACGAATAGCCGGGTTCTAGAGGGCAACTGGTCCGCATCACATGGCGTTGAGACGGAAGGGACCTTACTATAGAATTGGCGGGCTATTCGTCGCACTCGTAGGGGGTATAGGTTGACCCAGGAGGGGTGCCCAAGTTACCGGATCCGTTAAGTGCTGGGTGGCCCATTCACGTTGTTGAAGGGGGCTGCCTCACTTCTGGTTTTGGCGGGTAACTTGCCGCGCTCGTAAGGGTCTAGGTTTCATTGCACAGGCTATCCGCACGACATGGAACGTCGGGTCTCACTTGCGGCTCAAGTGAAACCCGGGGCTCCAGATTATCCACCATTCTGTGTTGCTTCTATGATATTTCTCTGATGTTGCTTATTTCATGCCTAGGACGAATGTTATATATATATTTATATATACTAGTAGATGTGTTAGTTATATGTATGCCCTAGAGGCCATTACTATACATAGGATGTATATTGTAGTGGATGCTTGGACATATATAGGGAGGACTTTCTTGCTCGACATGATAGTATGCTATCTGGTTGCTCTTTACCTTAACGTGTACACTGATTGTCACTCTGTTATATGTTGGTAAAGCCCTTAGGATGTGTACTTGACTATCTGGACTATGATGCGGATCAAACTAGTGGGGACATGGTAGTCCATAAGTACATCCTTCAAGGTCCCTAGTCGTGGGTATATCGAGATGGGGCATCGATATACCAGAGTAGACTAGCGTATACCTTCTCGACCCATACAGATGGGCGATGGATGATCCCATATCCATTGGTGTTTGACATCAGAGATGATATACGGGTGCTCATTAGAGACTGGGTACACTAGACGGACTCGCCGAGAACTCCCAGATGGTATTATACCTTACGTCAGATGGCAGTTCTCTGGTGACACTGGTACAAAGTAGTCTGTTGACCCGAGATCGTCATAGAGTCTTGTGTGATTCCCACTGTGCTTTGATTTCCACCTTACTACGTCCAAGAAGGCATGCAAAATGGTGGTTTTTGGGTACAGTCCCGAATCACATGGAGGCAATGAGCGATAGGAGGGGATTCGTCTCTCCCGGTATTGGGAGTTGATGTTGTGCTATGTTCGATTGGCTATAACCGGAAATCCTGGCCAGGGTTGCTGAGATTTACTGGTAAGTGTTACCGGTAGTTTCTCAAACTATTATAGACCTCATATCGACACGACATATCGAGCTATTGGGGTCTGACGTTTACCACCCCTAGGCGAGATATGCGACATATCAGACGACGAGACCGAACTGTACGGTAAGTGTTACTGGTTGGATTCACAGGAGTGTGAGCGGGCTTGCTCATTAATCTTCTGATTGCTCAATACCCGGGTGGCCGTTACGTTTAGCAGACCGCTTGCGGCTTGTGGGTGTTTGATATGATCATCACCTGCTGCCGGCGTATTGACGAGTCTTTAGAGTCCTACACAGAGGTTTTCTGGCTCAAGCGAAACGAAATAGGAGCGCATATGAGAAATGTGCGGGACCGAGAATAATAACAGTATGTGATACTGTATTCTATTCTATCGATTTGTATCATTGGATGGTTATATATGATATGGCCGGGTTTAGTTAATGGTTAGTGTTTAGTTAATGGTTAGGGTTTAGTTTTTCTTTATTTATTTCATAAAAACAAAATGGTGGCTTTTTTTCTTTCTTTGCTTTAAGCTTCATGAACCTTCTTAGCATTTTTAAAGAACTTAACCATTTTGTCTTTATGCTTTGACCTAACCATCACATAAACTATGATTTTCTCTCTACATGAGTTTACTTCACCCATGGTTGGATTATGATAGATATCACTTGATTTTCTATTTTTGATAATTCATTCTTTTCTTCTTCTTCTTCTTCTTCATGAAGAAAAGAAGAAAGCTTTCTTGAAAAATTCTAAGTGATGAAATCAAGTGAGAAATCCAAATCCAAAGTGAACTCACTTCCTATTTCTTCATCCTCTACCACTTGCCATGTTGTATAGGGTGTTTTCTTCATAAGTTTCATGAGCTAGTGAAGATGGAGCTTAAGTTAGAATTGCCTCGACGTAGATCATCTTCGGCATCGAAGTCAACGACCTAGCCCACTCATTTCTCCGACGAAACCATCGCAAGAGTCCGGGATCCCGGTGATCGCAGCGAAGGGACGTCATCATGGAGCTAAAGAAGTGGTGGACCAGATCTACAAAGGTTGTATTTCCATTCACTTAGTGTAAATGTGATTTACTTTCATTTTGTTTCGCCTAAACTCTAGTTAAAGATCTTGCTAAGGGTTTCTCGGCGCATAATTTTTGAATTTGGCATGGATGTGTAAGTCCACGTTGCCCACCCCGGTGCTTACGGGGAGGCGGAAAACATAATAAAAATTGGATTTTTATGGACTTAGGCAACATGGACCAAGCTTGTGAGGATCTTTGCTAAACAAAAACAAGCTAAACCTAACTACAAAGTAGCTAAGTGGTAGAAAGGTTATACCTTTGGTCTTTAGTCCTTCTCTCCTTGCTCCTTGGAATGGTAGAAAGAGGTCACCTAGCTTGTCTTCTCCCGTCAAAGAAGGATCCACCCGAAAGCCTCGACCTTTAGCTTCAACTCCAAGCTAGGAGTAACTAGAGTGCAAGAAATGCTAAGACTTGAACCCTAGAAGAGAGTAGAGAAGATCAAGTGAGGGTTTTTCTCAAGCCCTTTTGTTTCTCAACACATGAGAGGGAGAGAGCTTGAGGGAGAGGATGAGCAAGAGAGAGAAATGATATGAGAGAATGAGAAAATAATAGAGCCATTCTCACTAATATGTGTGAATTAATTTAATTGAATAATTAGCTAGATAATTGTCATGGTAAATCATGACATGACCATTATCATTTCAATTTGCAAAGATCAAAAAGCATCTTCCAAAAGAAATGATGATGGTCAAAGTGTCAACCTAGGTCAACAAGTCAAAGAAGTCAAATGGTCAACAACCACAACCATGGACAATTATTAAACTAATTACTAATTAACAATAACACACACATAAACATTAGGGTTAATAAAATGACAATAGCCATTAACCCTAATCAAGGTCCTCTCCCTCAATCTCAAGCAACTGTGCATACGCACCCGCATTCGTGATCCGAGGAACACGAACACAATGAGAAAAACCAATCTCAAATCATATACTAGGATACGGCTTAAACCAAAGCCCGCTAGTATAAACTGTCCGGACAGCAAACGTGCACAAGTGCACGAATGTGAACGAACCCTGTCGCAAAACCATGCGACCTCTACTCATTTAGCCTAAAGGCGAATAGCTCTCTGTGTGGGACTCTAAAGACTCGACACTACGCTGGCAGTGGGTTTAACCACAGACCTCAAGCGGCACTAGCTGTACGTAACGGTCCCCAGGTAGATGTCGATAAGAAGACTGACGAGGGGAACCCCATCTGAACTCCTACTGAGCCTGTATGTGACAATCTCCGTACAGTCCGGTCTGTTCGTCTGATACATCGCATGGCGGGCCTAGGGGGGCGGTAAACGTCAGTCCCCTAATAGCGGTACAAGTCGTGCCGGAGTGAAGCCCAGAACACCCTGAGATAACACTGGAAACCTACCAGTATATCTCGCTTGCCCTGGCCAGGGACTACTCGTGTAATGGCTCTCCTAGACACAGCGCGATGTCAACCCCCAATACCGGGAGAGACGAATCCTGTCTAACCGTCACTACCTCCAAGTGCTTCGGGACTGCACCCAAAAACTACCTGTTTGCACGACTCCTTTGAGCCGTGGTAGGGTAGTAATCAAAGTGCAGTGGGAACACACTCGAGGCGAAGTGACAGTGTCAAGTCAGCGGACTAAGCTGTACTCATGTCACCTGGGAACTGATAACTGACGATAGGTATAATACCAACCAACAGTTCCCGACGAGTCCCGTCCAGTGTACTCGTAACCCAACGAGCACCCGTATACTATCTCAAGTATGACGTACTGACGGCTGTGGGACAGACCGTCTCCTACACTGGGATGAGAAGCGCATACGCTAGTCTACTCCGGAGTATCGATGCCCTGTCTCGATAGTCCAACGACTAGGGACCTGTATAAGGATGTGCTTATAGATCACCCAGCTCCCACGAGTGTGAGCGCCATCACCACGCTGGTAATCAAGCAAAGATCCTAAGGGCTCTACTAATATGTATATCAGCAATATGCTAAAAGAAACACATGCACATATTAAAGCAGAGACAAACCAAGTAGCATACTACCATTTCGAGCAAGATTGTATATACAACTGTGAATATCCCAAGCTTCCATCAAGTAATATACAAACTAGTATGATACAGTAATGGCCTCTAGGGCATATACACTAACAATCTCCCACTTGCACTAAGGCCATGTACTGGCGTATCGAAGACCTATCATCTCGATTAGCCGCTCGAACTGAGTCTGGGGCAAGGCCTTGGTGAATGGATCTGCTGTGTTATCCTCTGATGCAACTCTCCGGACCTCGATCTCCTGGCGATCCACGATCTCCCTGATCAGGTGATACCGCCTTAAGATGTGTCTGGATCTCTGATGGGATCTGGGTTCCTTTGCTAAAGCTATAGCCCCGTTGTTGTCGCAATACAGAGGTATTGGGTCAACAATGGACGGAACCACCTGAAGTTCTCTCAAGAACTTCCTTATCCAGACAGCTTCTTTTGCGGCATCAGATGCAGCGATGTATTCCGCTTCCATCGTCGAGTCAGCAACGGTTTCCTGTTTGGAGCTCTTCCAACACACCGCCCCTCCATTGAGGGTGAAGACAAAACCCGACATGGACTTGGAATCATCCTTGTCACTCTGGAAGCTGGAGTCAGCAAAGGCCTCAATCTGCAGGTCTTTTCCGCCATACACCAAGAACATCTCCTTAGTCCTTCTCAGGTACTTGAGAATGTTCTTTACTGCTATCCAATGTTTCTCCCCTGGGTTTGACTGATACCTGCTTGCCACACTCAGTGCATAAGCCACATCCGGTCTGGTACACAACATTGCATACATTATAGAGCCTACCGCAGAAGCGTAGGGTATAATAGACATGCGATCCCTCTCCAAATCATTCTTGGGAGACATCTCTTTGGAGAGGGTGATCCCGTGACAAGCCGGTAAATTACCACGCTTAGAATCTTCCATACTGAATCTCTTCAGTATGGTGTAGATGTACCTGGACTGCGAAAGTCCTAATATCCTCTTGGATCTGTCACGGAAGATCCGGATACCCAGAATGTAAGAGGCATCAACCAGGTCTTTCATGGAGAACCTGTGTGACAAGAACCCCTTGACAGATTGTAGCATAGGAATGTCATTTCCTATTAAGAGAATGTCATCCACGTATAAAACGAGGAATACTACAGTTCTCGCTACAAATCTACAATAGATGCATGGTTCATCTGGATTTTTGATAAAGCCAAATTCCTTGACCGTCTCATCAAAACAGATGTTCCAACTCCGCGATGCCTGCTTTAGTCCATAAATGGACTTAAGCAACTCGCACACCTTTCCGCTGCTCCCACTCTGAATGAAACCCTCTGGCTGATCCATATAGACACACTCCTCTAAATGACCATTTAGAAAAGCTGTCTTTACGTCCATCTGCCAAATCTCATAATCGTGAAGGCAGCAATGGCAAGAAGGATCCGAATGGATTTCAGCATAGCTACTGGAGAAAAGGTTTCGTCATAGTCCAAACCAGGTCGCTGACGAAAACCCTTTGCTACCAGTCTAGCTTTATAGGTCTCAACCTGTCCATCTACACCAATCTTCCTTTTGAAGATCCACTTGCATCCTACGGGTTTTACCCCGTCTGGAGCAATGTCCAACGTCCATACTTTGTTGGTGTACATGGACTCCATCTCGGTCCGCATTGCATCCAGCCATTTTACCGAGTCGATGCTCTGTATGGCTTGCTGGAAGCTAGTAGGCTCATTACAGTCTATGATGCAATCCTCTCTATCCCCGTCAATGAGAAAACCGTAGTATCTCTCGGGCGGATGAGACTGCCTACTACTTCTGCGGAGTGGCGTGGGAATGTCCTGATCTTTCGAACCCTCTGGATCAACCAAGCTTTCAGTAATAGCTCGTGGTTCTGGAATTTCTTCCAGTTCTATTGCGCTCCCACTTGATTCTTTTTCTATGAACTGGTGTTCTAGAAAGTGGGCATGGCGAGAAACAAGGACTTTTTGTTCCTCTTCGCAATAGAAGTAATATCCCTTGGAGTTCTTTGGATATCCCACAAACTTGCACTGTACTGAGCGTGCCTCGAGCTTGTCCGCATGCTGCTTTTTTACAAAAGCTGGACATCCCCATGTCTTAATATGATTAAGATAGGGTTTCTTCCCACACCACATCTGATATGGTGTAGTAGGCACAGTCTTAGTTGGAACCCGGTTCAAAAGGTATGCCGCTGATTCTAGCGCATATCCCCAAAACGATCGCGGCAACTCAGCATTACTCATCATGGACCGTACCATATCCAATAGGGTTCGGTTCCGTCTCTCCGATACACCATTATGTTGCGGAGTGTATGGAGGAGTAAGCTGAGAGAGAATTCCATTCTCTTTTAAGTAACACAGGAACTCGGCACTCAAGTATTCACCACCTCGATCAGATCTCAGTGTCTTTATACTTTTGCCTGTTTGTTTTTCTACTTCATTCTTATATTCCTGGAATTTTTCAAAAGCCTCGGATTTATGTTTCATTAAGAAGACATAACCGTACCTTGAAAAGTCATCCGTAAAAGTAATGAAGTAAGAATAACCGCTTCGCGCATGTGTAGACATTGGACCGCACACATCGCTGTGTACGAGTCCCAAGAGCTCGCTCGCTCTTTCTCCGTGTCCAGTAAACGGAGTCTTTGTCATCTTTCCCTTGAGACAGGATTGACAAGTTGCATACGATTGATATTCGAACGAATCCAAATATCCTTCTGTGTGTAACTTAGTCAACCTTCTCTCATTGATGTGACCCAGTCTACAATGCCATAAGAAAGTTATATTAATTTCTGGAGACTTTCTTTTGTGTGTATTCTGGACATTGAAAATCTGTGGTTGGTTTAATACGTATATACCGTTGTTCAATGTACCTGACCCAATCAAAGCTTGATTAAGGTGAATGTTCACTACATTACATACAAATGCAAATTCATAACCTTCTTTAGATAATAAAGATACAGAAATGATATTACAGGTTGCATTTGGTACATAATAACAACTACGCAAAACCAAAAAATGTCCATCTGACAATCCCAGGTGATAGTCCCCCACGGCCTCAGCATCCATGCTAGCACCGTTCGCAACTCTGAGGGTCATGTCACCTGCCTTCAAAACTCTACGCTTTCTCAACGCCTGCAAAGAATTACAGATATGAGATCCTGATCCGGTATCCAATACCCAGGAAGTAGAGTTTATTGATAGACAGTTTTCAATAACATACACACCTGAAGCTGAAGCTGCAACTCGCTTCAAATCCTGTGTTCTGGCTTTCCAAGCCTTGCAATCCTGTTTCCAGTGACCACTTTTGTGACAATAGAAGCATTCTTCCTTCCCCACCAGCTTCCCCGCTATCTTTGTTGCTTTACCTTTTCCCTTCGTATCCACTTTACCGACACCTCCTCTTGGTTTGGCGGGGGCTTTCTTCTTCTTACCCTTGGCTTTCGCCTTGGATCTAGAAGAGGAAGATCCTCCTACAAACAAAGCGGATGTCTCCCTACCTTTCTGTAGGGTGCCCTCAGCACTCCTCAACATGTTCAGAAGTTCGGAAAGTTCTACCTCCTTTCCTTGCATGTTGAAGTTCAGAATAAACTGGGCGTAAGTGGAAGGAAGGGACTGGAGAATCAAATCAGTATAAAGCTCATTCTCCAACGTGGTCCCAAGGTCCGCGAGCTCCTCAATGTAGCCAATCATCTTAAGCACGTGTTCCGCTACCGATGATCCGACGGCCAACCTTGCCGAAAATAGCTTCTTCGACACTTCGTATCTTGCGATACGAGACTGCTCCCCATACAGTTCTTTTGTATGAAGAAATATGGACTCTAGGTCCATATTCTCGTGCCTCCGCTGATGTTCATTGTCCATCGAGGCTAATACGAGGCATTTGGCCTTCGCGCAATCTATCTCCCATGTCTTACGGATTTCCTTATCCGCGACGCTGGAGGTGGGACCTGGGACAGGGGGTGCTTTGGTGGTAAGGACATACCCCAACTTGTCGTAAGTGATTGCCATCTTGACATTCCTGAGCCAATCTTTGTAGTTTGGCCCTGTCAATATGTTTTTATCTAGTAATAACTTAAGTCCGGTCATCTTGAATGGTCGCTGCAATTAGGAGAGAGAAAAGAAACACTTTAGCATGATGCTCTTGCAAGTTTAGAGTGGTTTTTAATTTGTCTAAACTGGATGGCTCCCACTGTCTCTCGAATCCCTTCTCAAACCGTAAAGGAAGGATTAGTCAGGATTACTCTCACCGTACAATACTTGCTTAACCGTTCAGCCAGGCCAGTGTCGGTACTTCGAGGGAGGTTTTCCAACGCTTTCGCGAAGTTCCTTAATTAAGTAACCTCTTTTCCCTATGGGCGTAGCCCCGCTAACACCTTTCTAGACACCTACTAAGTTTATAGCATTGATCGTTAAGTGAGAGTTTTCCCGAGGAGTAGCATATACTCATAGTAGGATCGGGATCCAAATATCATCACGTGATAAAACCGAAGGAATCCTACCAGAATCATCACACTCCAAATGGTATGCAAAGCTAGCAAGTTTCAGTACTTATGAAACTCCCGATGTGGATTTTTGCCCCATGCTCTTATGACCTTGACTTTGGCCAAAATATCATAAGTCACATGTCAAGTTCTACCCGTCATTCTCCTGGTTAATTTGGACCCACCCGTACCTACCCTTGACTTTGGCCAAAATGGCAGCACGACTGTCCCAAACCAACGCATCTATCTATGCTGCACATGAATACCCAATAGCTACCAATCACTATGCCTTGACTTTAGCCAAAATACATAGCTTGAATACTTTTTGACCATTCATGTAGAATGACGGAGGGCTACGGATGGTTTTGGCGAAACCGTGAACGTACTGAACTTGATCTAATCGATGGAACGAGATAGCTTTTAAAAGGAGTGGTTCAAGCTCCGCGTTTAAAAGTTTTAGTTTTGAAAAGAACCGAGTGGTTTTCAAAGTGTTCCAATCAACTTTTACTTGGTTTATTTTCTTGCATTAGTTCTTTTAATGCATCCCATCATTTAATCCTACCATTGCAGAAAACAACCAAAATATGACGTACGCTTATGCCATTCGCATTCGCCACGGGGCCCCGTCATCACCCGTTAGGTTACTTAACTAACGACAGAGCGGGGGCTGGGCTAGCGCGGCTGTAAAACATAAGCAACGCCTAAATAGTTATTATATATAAGTATATAGCAATGATAGACATTACAGATCACAGATGAATACATTGGATATACTAAGAATCCGCAATGCGTTCGAGCCTGCAACGTAAAGCGGATTACACGGTCGCGGTGAATAGCCAATACCCCACCCAAGACCCCTACGGGTGCGGCAAACTACCCGCCAAGCACCCGAAGCGAAGCAACCTCCCTCACCACCGTGAGTAAGCCACTCGGCACTTCGAGATACCCGGTAGTTTGTGCACCCCCTCCATGGGTCTATCCTAGGAGCAAAAACAGTAAAAAGAATTATACAATGACGGCTACAACCCCGACCCGGTTGTGCGGCCATACAAATAATATTATTACATCAATTTACAGGTTACAAATGAATGAAAGAAAAATAACGCTCATCTCACATCCACCCCGGCTATTCACCCGCGACAATCCAATCCATTCATATCCACAAACCAATAACAATCACAGATCACAGAGATGTATAACCCCGACTAATCGACTTATAGCGATTAGCCGACGTTCAATACATACAAGCATCACAGATATAACCGATATAGTTAAAGTGTAGTGAAGTTTCGAAAAAATACGGATTTATAGGCCCCCAAAAGTAAATTTTAGTTCTGGAAAATCTGGGCACATATAACATATCCTAAAAATCCCAAAACCAACACAGAAACATACTGCACCAAAAACGATGCAGAGAGGGGACAATACGGCCGCGCTTCCGCGGCAAGAGATTCCTATTGCCGTGGATCCGCGGTCCTTTAGTCGCCTCTCTGGTTCGTCTTTGGTGGTTTTTTACACAAAACCCTGAGATAATTTTTGGTGTATAACAAATTTTATTTTGACCAGAAAAAATATTAACAGAAACTAGGGTTTTGCGAGTTTGGTTTTTCGATTTTCCGGTTCCGAAACTTCGTTACACTTAACTACTTAGCTAGTTTAGGTTTAGTTAGGCTCTGATACCACTGTAAGTCCACGGTGCCCACCCCGGTGCTTACGGGGAGGCGGAAAACATAATAAAAATTGGATTTTTATGGACTTAGGCAACATGGACCAAGCTTGTGAGGATCTTTGCTAAACAAAAACAAGCTAAACCTAACTACAAAGTAGCTAAGTGGTAGAAAGGTTATACCTTTGGTCTTTAGTCCTTCTCTCCTTGCTCCTTGGAATGGTAGAAAGAGGTCACCTAGCTTGTCTTCTCCCGTCAAAGAAGGATCCACCCGAAAGCCTCGACCTTTAGATTCAACTCCAAGCTAGGAGTAACTAGAGTGCAAGAAATGCTAAGACTTGAACCCTAGAAGAGAGTAGAGAAGATCAAGTGAGGGTTTTTCTCAAGCCCTTTTGTTTCTCAACACATGAGAGGGAGAGAGCTTGAGGGAGAGGATGAGCAAGAGAGAGAAATGATATGAGAGAATGAGAAAATAATAGAGCCATTCTCACTAATATGTGTGAATTAATTTAATTGAATAATTAGCTAGATAATTGTCATGGTAAATCATGACATGACCATTATCATTTCAATTTGCAAAGAACAAAAAGCATCTTCCAAAAAAAATGATGATGGTCAAAGTGTCAACCTAGGTCAACAAGTCAAAGAAGTCAAATGGTCAACAACCACAACCATGGACAATTATTAAACTAATTACTAATTAACAATAACACACACATAAACATTAGGGTTAATAAAATGACAATAGCCATTAACCCTAATCAAGGTCCTCTCCCTCAATCTCAAGCAACTGTGCATACGCACCCGCATTCGTGATCCGAGGAACACGAACACAATGAGAAAAACCAATCTCAAATCATATACTAGGATCCGGCTTAAACCAAAGCCCGCTAGTATAAACTGTCCGGACAGCAAACGTGCACAAGTGCGCGAATGTGAACGAACCCTGTCGCAAAACCATGCGACCTCTACTCATTTAGCCTAAAGGCGAATAGCTCTCTGTGTGGGACTCTAAAGACTCGACACTACACTGGCAGTGGGTTTAACCACAGACCGCAAGCGGCACTAGCTGTACGTAACGGTCCCCAGGTAGATGTCGATAAGAAGACTGACGAGGTGAACCCCATCTGAACACCTACTGAGCCTGTATGTGACAATCTCCGTACAGTCCGGTCTGTTCATCTGATACATCGCATGGCGGGCCTAGGGGGGCGGTAAACGTCAGTCCCTTAATAGCGGTACAAGTCGTGCCGGAGTGAAGCCCAGAACACCCTGAGATAACACTGGAAACCTACCAGTATATCTCGCTTGCCCTGGCCAGGGACTACTCGTGTAATGGCTCTCCTAGACACAGCGCGATGTCAACCCCCAATACCGGGAGAGACGAATCCTGTCTAACCGTCACTGCCTCCAAGTGCTTCGGGACTGCACCCAAAAACTACCTGTTTGCACGACTCCTTTGAGCCGTGGTAGGGTAGTAATCAAAGTGCAGTGGGAACACACTCGAGGCGAAGTGACAGTGTCAAGTCAGCGGACTAAGCTGTACTCATGTCACCTGGGAACTGATAACTGACGATAGGTATAATACCAACCAACAGTTCCCGACGAGTCCTGTCCAGTGTACTCGTAACCCAACGAGCACCCGTATACTATCTCAAGTACGACGTACTGACGGCTGTGGGACAGACCGTCTCCCACACTGGGATGAGAAGCGCATACGCTAGTCTACTCCGGAGTATCGATGCCCTGTCTCGATAGTCCAACGACTAGGGACCTGTATAAGGATGTGCTTATAGATCACCCAGCTCCTACGAGTGTGAGCGCCATCACCACGCTGGTAATCAAGCAAAGATCCTAAGGGCTCTACTAATATGTATATCAGCAATATGCTAAAAGAAACACATGCACATATTAAAGCAGAGACAAACCAAGTAGCATACTACCATTTCGAGCAAGATTGTATATACAACTGTGAATATCCCAAGCTTCCATCAAGTAATATACAAACTAGTATGATACAGTAATGGCCTCTAGGGCATATACACTAACAGGATAATGCCTTGTGGAACCTCGTTAGTGCGCCTAGGAACCCTACAGTGGTATCAGAGCGTAGCTAGAGCTTTAGGCGAAGTGTTGACGATGTTTTAAGTCCGATCGAAACACAAAACCCTAATCCGACCCCTTCTTTGTACAATTTTTAAAACAGTGGATTTTTCCAGATTAAAAATATCCAAAAAATTCAGCAGGATATTCTAAGAATTACTGTGCTTCACATGCCCATAAATTGTTCAAAGAGCCACGGAACCGCGGCCCCACCCTGGGTTTCGCGGCGGTTCCGCGGCCATAATGATGATTTATAGCACGTGATTTGCACAGTAATGTCTATCTGAAAGTGCTTTATTTTCTGGGAATTTTTAATATTTACTCAAGAGTTGAGTTTTCTGGGTTGTATTGGGGACTCGGTGTTTCGATCGGGAAGTTTAACTTCGTCCGTGTTTTTCCGGATAATTTTAGAAAATGTTGAAAAGTTCGACCGGATATAAATACCCAATTTTTTCCCTGTTGGGAAATTTCCAAGTGTTGGATCTTTCTGTAGTTTAAGAACGTTCTAAGTAGTGCAAGTAACGCGATGGACCCTCTAGAAGACAACAAACCTTAACTCGATTATGTGACCGTCAAGAACTGCCCTTTGAACCTTAGGGTTTGGGGCAGTACGATGTGCCACATGTGAGGCGTTGGCTTGACCCTTCTACGACTGGACCGTTGGTACTGAGGCATGAAGTGAATGTTTTTAAACTTATTTCATGTGTTGAGCTGTTTCGGGAAAACTTGGGTGTTTGATTGTTCGATCGAAAAGTTTAACATTTTCTATTTATCTGGAATGTGATACAATATTTGGAATTCACAAGTAGTTATGAGATAACTAATATGAATGTTATAAACATAGCAGTTTAGTCTCACTTGATCGGTTTCCACGGAATTTTGATGTGATCAAAAGTCCGTCGCAATCACGTAGCGTACGCGGGTACTCGCCGGGTAAACTTAATAGGCAGCTACACCCCTTTGCCCCGACCAAGTGACTGTAGGAGAACCCCGTCGCCGAAAGCATCCGTTCGGGTGCTCGCGGCAGCGGTGTTCCTCCTTGGTGCACATCATCGACGGTATTGGGGGTGCGGCCGTCTACTAAAGTTTGCGACGAGCATTCGATCAGGATGTCGGGAATCTTGTTGAATTGCCCGACTTGATATTTGAAAAGAGTTTTCGTTAATGAGACTAAAATGCAGGGTTTATAATTGTTAGGCATGTGATGTCTAAGGAATTCATTTGATTAGGCATACGATGTCTGAAGAGTTTGCGGATTCCAACTGTTGTAGTTTTACACATTCTTTTCTACGAACGTAAGTGTAATATGTGATATCGCCGGTTTCGTTGCTATATGTCAACGACAATTGGGATGCGCATATTTACTTACGTTGATGACATGTGATGTTATGTGTTGCTAGATATGTTATATTGGATCGTCGCGTTTTGAATAGCCGGGGTTTTTTTTTATGTGAGATGAGTGTTTTTCATTTTCATTCATGTAAAAACTTGTATGTAATATTCTTTTATTGGAGCACTTCCTGGTTGTGGAAGATGTCACCATTTGTATATTATTTACTTTTCCGCACTAGGATAGACCCAAGGAGGAGAGCACAAGTAACCGGGTTCTGGAGTCCAGTGGGAGACCAACTCGAGGAGTCGAGTCCGGGTCTCCTAACTCTAGAATTGGTAGGGTTGCTTGCCGCTCTCGTCCAGTTTGGCTATTCATCGCGACCATGGAATCCGTGTTTTATACTGACTCGTACTAAAACACGGACATCCTAGTATATCCAATATTTCATATATATTTCTTCTACTGCGATATCTGTGATGTGATCATGTGATATTCTGTGATAGACACTATATATAGTATATATGATATATTATATAGACGTTACTTATGTTTTACACCCGCGCTAGCCCTGCCCCGCTCTGCCGTTAGTTACCTAACCTAACGGTGCACGAGACGACATCGAGGCGAATGCGGATGGCATAAGTGTACGTCGTATTTATCTGTGATGTTTAGGTACTTAAATGATGGGACTTCATTAATATGATTAATGAAAAAAAAGAAACCTAAAGATGCTGTGGAATCGAATTTTCAAAAACAGGTAGCTACAGTTCTTGCTATGCATCGCGGTGTTCCTTGTAGACATCCTGCACCTTATTCGATGAGGAAAGGGCCGAGATCCCTTTCACCGGGAGTGACCCCTTTAGCAATAACTGGCAGATGCTACACACTCGGTTTGTCTTTTAATTGCTTCTATAGTTTCTGCTTTGCACAGCGGTATATATGATATATCCTGCACCTTATTCGATGAGGAAAGGGCCGACGATCCCTTCACCGGGAGTGACCCCTTTAGCAAAACTAGAAAAGCCTAAAAAACACTCCATTTTAAAATCATTTGATTCTACAACGATATGAAGTTCATTACGCAAAAGGTTTTCTTAAAAACCTGTCGTAGCCCTCCGTCATTTCAGATAAGTACTACTTAGTATTCGTGCTGCGGTAGTTTAGCATTCGTCAAGGCGTAGCGTACGGTAGCTAACCAGTATTTATCTGCTTATGCATATGATGCAGATTGGATTAGGGTATTCGTACGGCATTATTTGGCATTCGTCAAGGGTCGTGCGGGTTGGTTTAATTCAATCAAGAAATGTACGGGTTGAACTTGACTAGTGGACTATGGGTTGTTTGGCATTCGTCAAGGTAATAGAACGCTAGGGGCAAAATTATCGGGAATTTCAAGTGTTGAAATTTGCAATGAGATTGCATACCTTCTATGAGATAGTTGGATCCCGATACCCGCTGCGAGTAATTGTTACTCCTGGGAGAGTTTTACACATTACAATTAGCCGATCAAGTAGGTGTCTAGAAAGGTGTTAACGAGGTTACGCCTCTGGGAAAACGAGGTTTACTATAATTAGGTTCGTGCGAAAGCACGGAGGACCTCCCTCAAAGTACCGACACTGGCCTGGCTGAAAGATTGGCGAACTTGTAGCGTGTAATTAATCCCGGCTAGTCTTTCTTTTTAGGGTTTGAAAGAAGATTTGATAAAAACAATGGGAGCCATCCTGATTAGATAAAAATAATAACCAATCTATTCTTGCAAGAGCGCACGCAGAGTGTTTTCTTCTCTCTCTCTCCAGGTAGCGACCATATTACGCCTTAATCAAGATAATAATATGGATGTATTGATCGAACCCGCTTGTTATACTGAGCTGGGGAACGTTGGTCCCGCTCCAACTTATAATTGTTATAAGACAGAGCAGGAAATAGGGGAATACCAGAATTCCTATGCCGCCCAAACGAAAAAAGTGCATATGATGCATCTCCTTCGGGTGTGTTAGTTATATAGAACTGTTTCTCAGTGTCCTCTACGTCCTGGGTATTAGATACCGGATCAGGATCCCGCTAATGTAATCCGTTACATGGGCTACAGAAAGGTAGAGAACTGAGAACGGGTGATAAGTTTCATGAGACAGAAAACGGTGCAAGTGTTGCAGCCAAGTCTCTTGGTCACTGTCACTTTGTATTACCAGAATACATTGATTCTGAACAAATGTTATTAGATACCGAACCTGATATACAAAATCATATCAGTCTCTTTATTTATAAAGAAAGGATATAATTTTGTATTGATGGAAAATGTTTTGAACATTTCCTATATCAAAAGTTGATCGGTTCAGGCACGTTATCTAAAAGCATTGATGTTCTAAATCAAACTACAGTTTTTAGTATACGGAACACACGTAAGAGGAAGAGTTCAGAATTGAACGATTCCTTCTTGAGGTATTGTAGACTAGGTCATATCAATGTGACCCGACTAGCTTAAGTTACATTTTAGATGCATATTTAAATTAGTTTGAATTTACATCTTGTGAAACTTGCCAGTCATGTCACAAAGATAAGATGACCATAGCTCCGTTTACTGGAAACAGAGAAACAGTTAGTGAACTATTGGGTTGATACATGTTGATGTATGTAGGTCCCTTGTCTACACATGCCAAGACCGGTTCTTTGTATTTCATTACATTCTCTGATAATCTCTCAAGATTCAGACATATGTTCTTGTTGAAACATAAGTCCGAACCTTTTGAGATATTCACAGAATATAAGTTAGAAGTAGAGAACCAAAAACGGGTATAAGTATTATGTCCTTTGATATGATCAAGGAGGAGAATACTTGAGCACGGAATTCTTGGACTTTTCTAAAGGAGAATGAGATTCTCTCTCAGCATTACTCCTCCGTATACACCATAGCACGATGGTATATCGGGGCGGAGCAATTGCACCCTATTCGATATGGTGCGCTCTATGATGAGTACTACTGAATTACCTATTTCCTTTTGGGGGTTATGCACTTGAGAAGCTGCATACCTATTGAATTAGGTTCGAATCAGATCACAGCCTACCACTCCATATGAGATATGGTATGGGAAGAGCCCTTGTCTTAAGCTAGTTAAGATTTGGGGTTGACCGGCCTATGTCTAAAAGCAAAAATCCAGACAAGATCGAGGCAAGGTCTGTTATGTAGAACTGGAAAGGTTCCAGCTATACAAACTACAGCAGATGATTTGGTAGAACCAAAGGATTCAGTAGATTCCAACGAACCTCAGCCTCTCCGCCGATCTAGTAGGGTTCCTCATTCGCCTGAGAGATACTTCGGTTTCTCGATGACAGTGGGAGCGAGGATTGCATCATGAGATGATGACCCAACTAGTTTTGAGCAGGCCATCGAGAGTAGGGACTCTATAAGAATGGCTGGATGCTTAGCGATCTAAGATGGAATCCATGTACACCAACAAAGTATAGAGTTTGGTTGCTATATCTGAAGGGTTAAATCCCCATCAGGAGCAAGTATATCTTGAGAAGATTACTTGGTGTAGATGGAAAAGTTGAGACTTTCAAAGCTAGACTTGTTAAAGGTTTTCGTCATCGACCAGGCGTGGATAATGATGAAACCTTTTCCAGTGGCTATGCTTAAGTCCATCCGGATCCTACTTGCCACAGCTACATACCATGACTACGATATCTGGCGGTTGGGTATCATGACTGCTCTTCTAAATGATATTTTAGAAGAGAGAGTCTATAAGTACACAGTCAGAGGGCTTCGTAGACAGTGGGAGCAGCGGAAACGTGTACAAGATGCTTTATAGGATAAAGCAGGCATCGCGGAATTGGAACTTCTGTTTTGATGTGTTAGTGAAAGAGTTTGACATCATCAAAATGGTAGATGAACCTTGTATAAACAAAAGGGTAGTAGGGAGTATGGTGGTGATCCTCGTAGAGTACGTGGATGACATACTCTTGATAAGAAAGGAGTTTCCTATGCTGCGCTCGGACAATCTCCGCTTATCACAATAATTCTCCATATAGGATCAAAGTGATACGTCCTAAATCCTGGGTTTTGGATCTATTAGATAGATCTAATTGGATGTTAGGATACTCACTAGTTGTAGTGAGATGGTATCAGTTGATCCTGGGGAGAATCACTGGAAAGGTTCCAGAGTGATAAGGACGACTGAAAGTCAGTCACAGGCATTGTCTTTACCCTCAATAAAGGGACGGTATGTTGGAAGAGTTCCAAGCTAGATACCGTGGCAAACTAGACGATAAAGGCTGGATACATCGCTACTTAAGATGCTACCAAAGAGGCAGTCTAGATGTATATTTGTTCATGAGATGAACTTTGTTCCTCCCATTGTGTGACAATGGAGTTGTGGCTTATGCCAAGGAACGTCCGTCCCATCAGTGATCCAGACATATTCTAAGGCAGTGTCACCTGATCATGGAGATGGTTGATCTCCAGGGTGATCGAGGTAAGGAGAGTAGACTCAGAGGACAACACGGCGGATCCACTCACAAAGGCCTTTTCCCAGAGAGAGACTTTTATGGGATGGTTGAGTATGAGATACTTCAACCACTGCTATCAGATGGCCCTAGTGCAAGTGGGAGATTGTTAGTTATATGTATGCCCTAGAGGCCATTACCATACATAGGATGTATATTGTAGTGGATGCCTAGACATATATAGGGAGGACTTTCTTGCTCGACATGATAGTATGCTATCTGGTTGCTCTTTAGCTTAACGTGTACACTGATTGTCTCTCTGTTACATGTTGGTAAAGCCCTTAGGATGTGTACTTGACTACCTGGACTATGATGCGGATCATACTAGTGGGGACATGGTAGTCCATAAGTACATCCTTCAAGGTCCCTAGTCGTGGGTGTATCGAGACGGGGCATCGATATACCAGAGTAGACTAGCGTATACCTTCTCGACCCATACAGATGGGCGATGGATGATCCCATATCCATTGATGTTTGACATCAGAGATGATATACGGGTGCTCATTGGAGACTGGGTACACTGGACGGACTCGCCGAGAACTCCCAGATGGTATTATACCTTACGTCAGATGGCAGTTCTCTGGTGACACTGGTACAGAGTAGTCTGTTGACCCGAGATCGTCATAGAGTCTTGTGTGATTCCCACTGTGCTTTGATTTCCACCTTACCACGTCCAAGAGGGCGTGCAAAACGGTGGTTTTTGGGTACAGTCCCGAATCGCATGGAGGCAATGAGCGATAGGAGGGGATTCGTCTCTCCCGGTATTGGGAGTTGATATTGCGCTGTGTTCGATTGGTTATAACCGGAAATCCCTGGCCAGGGTTGCTGAGATTAACTTGTAAGTGTTACCAGTAGTTTCTCAAACTGTTATAGACCTCATATCGACACGACTTATCGAGCTATTGGGGTCTGACGTTTACCACCCCTAGGCGAGATATGCGACATATCAGACGACGAGACCGGACAGTACGGTAAGTGTTACTGGTTGGATTCACAGGAGTGTGAGCGGGCTTGCTCGTTGATCTTCTGATCGCTCAATACCGGGGTGGCCGTTACGTTTAGCAGACCGCTTGCGGCTTATGGGTGTTTGATATGATCATCACCTGCTGCCGGCGTATTGACGAGTCTTTAGAGTCCTATACAGAGGTTTCCTGGCTCAAGCGAAACGAAAAAGGAGCGCATATGAGATATGTGCGGGACCGAGAATAATAACAGTATGTGATACTGTATTCTATTCTCGCGATTTGTATCATTGGACGGTTATATATGATATGGCCGGGTTACCGAATCAAGTGTTGATTCGATACATTGATACACATGATATTAGTCGGTTATATGCAGTATGACCGGATCATTAAATCAAGTGTTGATTTAATGATTTAATGTATAATTATATATTTGATATATTACTTTACATTAACTAGTATTTGTTCACTTAAGATGGATTTTCTCACTAGATTGTGCACATTGTATACATAATATATTCTTGTGCACTTGTTTGTATCATGTTTGATGATACATGCAAACTTGGGTGTGTATGCTATAAACCATGTTTAGTTAATGGTTACGGTTTAGTTTTTCTTTATTTATTTCATAAAAACAAAATGGTGGCTTTTTTCTTTCTTTGCTTTAAGCTTCATGAAGCTTCTGAGCATTTTTAAAGAACTAAACCATTTTGTCTTTATGCTTTTACCTAACCATCACCTAAACTATGGTTTGCTCTCTACATGAGTTTACTTCACCCATGGTTGGATTATGATAGATATCACTTGATTTTCTATTTTTGATAATTCATTCTTTTCTTCTTCTTCTTTTTCTTCATGAAGAAAAGAAGAAAGCTTTCTTGAAAAATTCTAAGTGATGAAATCAAGTGAGAAATCCAAATCCAAAGTGAACCCACTTCCTATTTCTTCATCCTCTACCACTTGCCATGTTGTATAGGGTGTTTTCTTCACAAGTTTCATGAGCTAGTGAAGATGGAGCTTAAGTTAGAGTTGCCTCGACGTAGATCATCTTCGGCATCGAAGTCAACGACCTAGCCCGCTCATTTCTCCAACGAAACCATCGCAAGAGTCCGGGATCCCGCTGATCGCAGCAAAAGGACGTCATCACAGAGCTAAAGAAGTGGTGGACTGGATCTACAAAGGTTGTATTTCCATTCACTTAGTGTAAATGTGATTTACTTTCATTTTGTTTCGCCTAAACTCTAGTTAACGATCTTGCTAAGTGTTTCTCGGCATATAATTTTTGAATTTGTCATGGATGATGCCTTGTGGAACCTCTTTAGTGCGCCTAGGAACCCTACAAGATGTTGTATATATTTTGCACCCGCGCTAGCCCAGTCCCCGCTCTGTCGTTAATTAAGTAACCTAACGGGTGATGACGGGACCCAGTGGCGAATGCGAATGGCATATACATACATTTTATTTTTGTTCTTTTCTGGTGTGATTAATTGATGGGACTGCATAGATTCTTATCAATGCAAGGATGAAATAAACCTATATATGATATTGTTGGAACCAAGTTTTTTTTAAAAACTGACATTACAGACGTTCTCTTTTGCTTTGCACCGTGGTATTCAGTTTGGAATATCCTGCACCTCATTCGACGAGGCAAGGGCCGAGATCCCTTCATCGGGAGTGACCCCTTGAGTAAAAGTTTGCGTCAACGTAATAACTTCACTATAGTCGATTACTTTTGCTTTGCATCATGGTATTCAGTTTGGGATATCCTGCACCCCATTCGACAGGGAAAGAGCCGAGATCCCTTAACCCGGAGTGACCTCTTTAGCAAAAGTTTTCGCCGCTATATATTTATAAAAACCACTTGGATTCCTTCAACGATATCAAGTTCATTACGTTAAACGTTTTTCGCCAAAAACCATCCCTAGCCCTCCGTCATTTCCTACAAGTAGTACTTAGTATTCGTGCTGCGTTTGTTGACTCCTTCAAGGCGTAGTGTGCGGTAGCTGAGTGGTGCTTGTTTGTAGCATGGATATGTGATTGGTTAGGACAGTCATGCGGCCTTGTTGACTCCGTCAAGGGCTCGTGCGGGTGGGTTTAATGCAATCAAGATAATGACGGGTTGAACTTAACTAGGACTCTTTGAGTTGTTGACTCCGTCAAGGTCACTTGGGTCCTAGGGGTAAAAACACACATCGGGAGTTTCAAATATACAGGAAACTTGCCAGGCATGCACATACCTTCTGGAGTGTGGTGACTTGAGTGGCTTCCATCAAGTTATCATGCGATGATAGTTGGATCCCGATTCCTAATGATGAGTAGGATTACTCCTCGGGTGATTCCGACTAATTCTCCTTTTGGGTTTGGAGGAGAATTCGAGGAAACAGTGGGAGCCATCCAAGATTAGATAAAATGATTAACCATTCTGATCTAGATTAGAGTGCACGCTGAGTGTTTCTTCTCTCTCTCTCTGTCTACGACTATGACCCGACCTTTAACTAAAACTCATGAACCAAATTAACCGAACCTTCATTAAAACACTTTGGTTTTTGGAATGTCACGGTGTCGCATACATCATTGCCATTTCTATATCACTTTTTGCATTTCTCCAGAACACCCCGTATTATTACAAACATCCACTTCTATTGGATAAATCCATCGTATGGTTATATACGAACTCGAAGGATCTGATTCGAGGATGGATTCTGGTTCTGGAGAGATTGAATAGGATTATTTGGTTGTCTGTTCTCTTTACCTTCTCTAAAGTTGTGAGGGTTCCTAGGATTAGGAGAGGGTACACCTATTGAGCTTATTGGATAGTCTTCTTCCAAACCATAAGCAGGTGCCGAACAGTAGGGAAGGAAGAAAACCAACAAACTTAACTGTGGTGTACAGAGGGTAATAAGTAAAGACATATAAAGGGATTAGAATAATGGCAAAGAAAATTGCGATCACCATCATTCACGACAAAAACCAGGTATACCCCTGCCACTCCTACATCCACTTTGCTTTTCTCTAGGACACTCCGTAGCACTACGGATATCCACTTCCATTGGATAAATCCATCGTATGGTTATATACGAACTCGAAGGAACTTTTTCGAGGATGGATTCTGTTTCTGGAGAGATTGAATAGGATTATTCAAATGTCTTTTCTCTTTACCTTCTCTCAGGTTGTGAGGGCTCCTAGGATTAGGAGAGTACACCTGTTACGCTTATTGGATAGTCTTCTTCCAAGCCTTAGGCTGGTGCCGAAGGATAGAGAAAGAAGAAAACCTATTAGCCTAAAGAAGGTGTACAGAAGGTAATAAGTAAAGACATAATAAAGGGATTGCAGTGAGGGCAGGTATAGTATATGGTTACTGTCGTGAGTCAGGATAGTGGAAGAGGCGTTACTAGGAATACCAGTAAACCCCTTTGAAACATTTTCATGTTTCAGTCTGACTATGCGATGTTAATTGACAACTGTTTTCCCAATTGAAATCTAACTCCAGGGTATGTATTTACTAGATCAGTTTCTCACATCTATATGTTATTACAGATGGTGAGTGGGAGTAAGATATTGGGAATTGGGTGATTAGATCCTCATTATATCGGAATTCATTGTAATTGGTGATATTTGAGGAAATCATCTGGTTTTTGCCGGACGGCAAATATTTGGTTTTGAATATCCGTTGTTTTGCACCAATTTCAAACTGATATATCTGTACGTTTATTTTTATAAAGTGAGATATAACTTTTTGATATTATGTTTGTGACATTTATCTATATCAGTTGGTGATTAGGTAAGGTGCATTCAACAACGGTGTAATTCTTCATAACCATAGTACAGTTTTTCAACCTATGACGCACAGGGTTTGAGTTATTGAACTCAGTGGACATGTACAAAGTATTGCATGTTGTCCAGTGTCGATTACAACAATGGGGTTGGTACTCGTACTATATTATGTTTACTTGTGACTTCTCCAGTTCTGGACAAGTATTTCGTTGAAATGCATGGTCCAGATTTTGAGAAGTTATAGGTATAAGAATAAAGTAGAGAACCATTTGTTGTAAGTATCAGGATTCTTCGAGGAAGTCGAAGATGTAAATACTTGTGTTTGTTATTCCGTTGATAGTAATTGTTTTGAGAACTTACTTCTCTTTCGGGTTACTCATATATGGATGAAGTCCTAGATGAGTAATACTGAATGGCCTTTTTCCATTTGGTTGATATGCACTGGAAACAGCTACATAATTTTGAATCTGATTCCAATTAAATTAGTGCTTTTGTTTCTATATCAGATATATATAGAATCAATTTATATCTTAACGATGTTAAGGTATAGGGAGTTGTCCGGCTGATGTTTAAAACCAGAATCCGGATAAACTCAAGGCACGTTTCAGTAATGGCAGTTTGTGGGTTATCCCGGGCTTTGACGAGGGTTAACTTTCTACCATCAGGAAGATCAGTATTTATATTGTTCTTGACTCGCCACAGTTTTAGTAAAATGGATTTTTTCAGAAAAACAAAAGTGGGAGTATGGTAGAACTGGAAGTGATTACAGAACCACAAACGATCACTGATGATTTAATAGAACCTAACGATTCAATTAGTTTTGATGTTCCATTAGCCACTTCGCAGATTTTGTGGGTAACCTCAGGCACCCGAGAGGTACTTCGGGCTTCTCAGAGACGGTGACAGGGAGGTTCTTGTTTACCCAGACTTGCCATTGCTGCTATTCTAGACTATAAGACCCAGCAGGAGGATGAGTATAGCGTCGTTCTAAACTAGCTTTAGAAGTGCACGTGTATATGACTCTGCCAGAGGGTTGTTGTAGTCAGTGGGAGCAGCAGAAGCATAATGGGCAAGTAGCTTATGTCTATTTATAGACTAAAGCGGGTATAGCGGAAATAGATCATCTAATTTTGATGTGACAGTCATAGGCTTTGACCTCATCAGAATAAGAGATGAATCTGGTAAGAAGGTAGTAGAGTGTAATGTCGTGGTATTTG
The DNA here is from genome assembly GCA_030015575.1 of Agapanthus africanus. Taxonomy (NCBI): domain Eukaryota; kingdom Viridiplantae; phylum Streptophyta; class Magnoliopsida; order Asparagales; family Amaryllidaceae; genus Agapanthus; species Agapanthus africanus. Next base: position 290,584,710 of record CM057349.1, read on the forward strand.
GGATGACATGCACTTGATAGGAAGGGACATTCCTATACTACGATCGGTTATATATTGTGGTTGTCACAAAGTTATTTCTCCACACAGGATATGGATATAATATCAGGTTTTCTGGTTACTAGATCTACGGTTTTAAATCTAGATTTGGGAAGTATCCTAATTTGGGTACTTTGACATTAAATGGACGACTCCTGGCATGGTGGTGTACCTGCAGGTGATGGAGTCAACCTCTCTAAAGGTGTCTTACAGACTAAAGGGGAGAGGGATCTACATGATTAACATATCATTGGCTAAGCCAATTGAGTTAGTCATGAAATGTCAAGTACCACACCAGATACTATTTTTGCACTAGCTGCAATAAACATATATTAATCCAATCCTGGAGAAACATAAGGAAGCAGTTATTGAACGTAAGTGAATGTTCTAGGGAAATGATTACGGCAGCCTCCTTCAGGAGACGGTTATCATTTCAGGCTTCTAAGGTGACCTGGATGACATAGTGACTGTCAGAGTTATAGTTCTTCCCTCTTCTGAGAGACAGTATGTTGGACAGGTGGTCCAAGCGGATACTGGGGAAGGCATGGCGCATGTTACTGATTAAATTCAGTGGCTGATAAAGTCTAGGAGGTTTGCTGGATTTGGAGTTCTTTTGTGAACTGGGTCCCATCAGATATCCAGACAAATTCTAAGACATGTATTGCTCATATCGGGAGATAGCTTTCTCCGCGGAGTTGAGATATAGAGAGATATAGAAAGAAACATTGGAGCGGATCCACTCACTGAGGCTATTTCTTGAACGCAATCATTTTCGCAAACGGGCTTTGCGAAGCAGACTAGTAGAGAAGTTGGGTGTTCGGTATCACACAGGCTGTGACTTTGCGACATCGCAATAATTGGATTTAAGTGCAAGTGGGAGATTGTTGGTTATAGTGCCCTCACGGCAATTATCATAGTCGCGGACTTGTGATTATGATGATTGAGTGAGGACCTATACCGATAAAACAGTCTTACTCAAGATGATAGTATGCTATCTGGTTTGTCTTTATCATCATGTACATGTTGATAGAGCCTATAGGATTCTTGCTTGACTGCCAGCATTATGATGGCGATCATATATGTGGGAGCTGGGGTCTATAAGCACATCCTTAAATTTCCCTAGTCGTGGGAGTATCGAGACCGGACATCGATACTCCAGTATAGACTAGTGTATACTGATCGAGACCCCGACGAGGGGCGGTGGCCAGGTCTCATAAGCCATTGGTATTAGTTTGTTCACCTAAGATAGTATACAGGTGCTCATTAGGTTATGAGTACACTGGACGGACTCGCCGGGAACCTGCTAGTTGGGATTATACCTATTGTCAGATAGCAGTTCCCAGGTGACATGTGTACAGGTTAATCATTCGACCTGAGATCGTCATTTTTCTCGTGTGAGTTCCTACTGTGCTTTGATTACTACCCTACCACGGCTCAAAGGAGTCGTGCAAACAGGTTTTAGTTGGGTACAGTCTCGAGCCACATGGAGGCAGTGATCGGATCGTTGGGGATTCGTCTTTCCCGGTATTGGGGGTTGATGTCGCATTGTGTATGGATGGCCATCACCATAAATCCGTGGCCACGGTGGATGAGAATTATCGATCCAGGATCGATAGTTTCTCAGGTGATGATGGGTTTCATACCGACACTAAATATCGCGTTGTTGGGGGTCTGACTTCATCCACCCTCCTAGACTCGATATGCGATACTCTTAGACGAACAGACCGGACTGTACGGATATTGTCACTCACAGGCTCAGTAGGGGTTCAGGATGAGTTTGCTCGTCGGCCTCCCTTTCGCTCAATACCTGGGTAGCCGTTACATACAGCTAGTGCCGCTGACGTGCTTGTGGTTAAATCCGCTGCCAGCGTATTGACGAGTCTTTAGAGTCCCACACAGAGGGTTTTCACGGTTCAGGCAATATGGTGTACATGTCGTATGTTGGTACATACGGGTGTCCGATTAAATATGTGCACTTGATGCGCAGACTTTAATCGGACGGTTGATAATACTAGCGGCTTAGGATTAAGCCGGATTATTAAATCGGGTTTTGATTTAATAATTGATATATCTATTTGTATATACGTATTCTAGTATTATTGTTCACTATTCGTTTTCTCTCTTGGCTATTCGTATTTTTGTACGAATACGCATATATGTATTTCGGTACATGTACGGGGAAGTATTCCGTATTTTATACGGAATAGCTTCTAGATGTTTTGCCACCTCATTATTGATTTTCCATATATGGAAAAATTATTTGTTTTATAATGAGGTGGAGGGTGTGAGGTGGCATTTGCATAGTGTAATGCATGGTCAAAGCATGGAGCAAAGTATGGTTTGGTTTATTTTATTTGATTAATTGGAAATGATATTTTTTTGGGGCATGGGAGAGAGAGGGGCCGGCCACTTCATGAGGAAGGGGTTGATTTTCATTTGGCTTAATTTTGACACTACACTCTCACTCTCTCATGCTCAAAAAAACCCTTAACCATTTTTGCTCATGCCAAAAAGCATTCACCTCCTTCATCATCTTCTTGAGTTTCTCATTGAGCTCATGGGTAGAGAGAAAAATGTAGTGACACTTTCATACACCCCCACTCTCCATCGCTAGCGGCGTTGGAGCATCGGTTACCTCGTTCGACGAGGTTGGAGCTTGCGCCGTTTCCCTCGGGTGGATCATCGGATATGGAGGAAGACCGGCAACCAAACTGTAAGTGCACGGCAGGGCCCCGGCCGTCAATCCGAGGCCAAAATGCGGAAACGAAACTTTTACAAAACTTGTAAATCGGAACTACCACGCACTAAACCCCGGATCGGGCCATTAACCTAAAGCTAGAAAACTAGAGAATGGGTAGAAAGCTATACCGAGCGATCCGTGTCCTTCGGTCTTCGGCCTCCATCCCGATCTCCTCGTCGGAACGGGCACCACATCGCCGGGTTCTTTTACGGGCTCCCACTTCTGGACCGAGATAACTCGGGCACGAAATTGGCGAGTCGACGTGTCCAAGAATACTATAGATGAAGTGTAGAAAGCTTTGTCTCTAGCGGGTATGAAGTTTCCATGTGATGGATGTGGAGGAGAATGAACTTTGAGCAAGAGGAAATGAGCTTTGGGATTTTTGATACAAGCATAGAATGAGATGAATGGTTTTTTTCTCACCAAAAATAATCCTCTCCCCTCTCCCTAGAAGTGGCCGACCTCATCTCAAAATGGTGGAGGAAAATTGCAAGAATAATGCAAGTGGGAAAAGTGTATGATAATGAGAAAAAAGGATCACATCAATTTCCAATCCCATACTTTCACAAAGCCCATCTCATTAATGCAAAGGAATTGATCAAAAAGGAATCTAATAATGCTATACCCATCATAATGCCTCAATATACAAGAAACCCCCTCCACAATTGCTAATTTGCAAACTTGCAAATTAGCCCCTCCCATCACAAAAAATCCGGCCGTGAAGGAACAAAAGAAAACTGGCCGAAACGGAATGCAAACTGGCAACTTCAAAAAAATGATCCTGTAATAAATTACAGGAAAACCCCGCGACAGTATATACATACCCGTATTTGTATTCCCACTGAATACAAATGCAATGAGACAAAATCCACACTGTACAATACTAGGATCCGGCTTAAACCAAAGCCCGCTAGTATTATCCGTCCGATCATGATCCGTGCAATACCGCACGTATAAGATCGAACCCTGCCATATCTCCTTACGGCCTCTACAGCGTTTCGCCCAAAACTTGAGAAACTGTCTGTGGGGGACTCTAAAGACTCGTCAATACTTTGGCTGTGTATTTAACCACTAGCACGTCAGAGGTATTAGGCATACGTAACGGGCTACCAGGTATTGACCAAAAGGGGCGTCGATGAGCGAACTCATCCTGACACCCTACTTAGCCTATCAGTGACAATATTCGTACAGTCCGGTCCGTTCGCCTATGAGCATCGCATGGCGGGCCTAGGGGGTTGGTAAAAGTCAGACCCCCAAAAGCGGTACAAGTCGTGTCGGAGTGTAGCCCAGAACGCCCTGAGATATTACTGGAATACCTACCAGTAAATCTCCTGCCTTGGCCAAGGACTTCGTGTAATGGCTCTCCTAGACACAGCGCGATCTCACCCCCATTACCGTGAGAGACGAACCCCTGCAGATCCGCTCACTGCCTCCATGTGGCTCGGGACTGTACCCAACTAAAACCTGTTTACACGGCTCCTTTGAGCGTGGTAGGGTAGTAATCAAAGCACAGTGGGAACTCACACGAGACAAATGACGATCTTAGGTCGATGAACTAACCTGTACACATGTCACCAGGGAACTGCTATTTAACGTCAGGTATAATACCAACTAGCAGGTTCCCGGTGAGTCATGTCCGGTGTACTCATAACCCAATGAGCACTTGTATACATCTTAGGTGAACCAACTGACACCAGTGGCTTGTGAGACCGGCCACCGCCCCTCGTCAGGGTCTCGACTGTATACACTAGTCTACTCTGGAGTATCGATGCCCTGTCTCGAAACTCCCACGACTAGGGACCTTTTAAGGATTTGCTTATAGACCCCAGCTCCTACGTATATGATCGCCCTCATACTGTTGGTAGTCAAGCAAGAATCCTAGGGGCTCTATCAACGTGTAATAGTGATCAGTAATGTCACCTCAAACAGTACACGATGATAAAGATAAACCAGATAGCATACTATCATCTTGAGTAAGATTGTCCTACCGGTATAGGTCCTCCCTCAATCGTTGCAATCACGTGCCTGTGATCCAATAATTGACTTTGAGGGCACTATCTCCAACAATCTCCCACTTGCACTCAAGGCTAATTATTGCGATGTCGCATACTCACAGCCCTTGTGATACCGAACACCCAACTCCTCTACTAATCAGTCTCACAAAGCCTGTTTGCGAAACTATTGCGTTCGAGGAATAGCCTCAGTGAGTGGATCCGCTCTGATGTTTCTTTCTATGTCTCTCTTTATCTCAAGTTCGCGGAGAAGGCCATCTCCTGAAATGAGCAATACCTGTCTTAGAATATGTCTGGATATCTGATGGGACCTAGTTCATAAATGAACTCCAAATCCAAATTTCTTAGACTGTATCGTCAACTGAACTTAATCAGTATCCTACGCCATACCTCCCTCAGTATCCACCTGGACCACCTGTCCAAAATACTGCCCCTCGTCAGAGGGAAAACTATAACTCTGACGGTTATTCTATCATCCAGGTCGCCTTGGAAGCCTGGAATGATAACCGTCTCTACAAAGAGGCTGTTGTTATCATATCCCTAGAACATCCACTTATTTTCTAAAACTGCTTCCGAATGTTTCTCTAGGATTGGATCAATATCAACTTATTGCATCTACTGCAAAAACAACATCTGGTGTGGTACTTGACATCTCATGATTGACTCAATTGCCTAAGCAAGTGATCTGCCAATCATGTACGTCCCTCTCCCCTTTAGTCTGTAAGACACCTTTAGAAAAGGTGACTCCATCACCTGCAGGTACACTACCGTGCCAGGAGTCGTCTATTCTAAATACTTATAGAATGCTGTCTAAGTACCCTGATTGGGAAACTACCCAAATCTAAATCTAAAACCAAAGATCTAGTAACCAGAATGTCTGATATAATATCCAATTCCTATGTGGAGAAACTACTGTGTGACAACCAAAATATAACCGATCATAGTATAGGAATTTCATTTCCTACTCTGTGTATGTCATCCAAATACCAGGACATCACACCCTACTACCTTCTTAACAGATCCATCCCCTATTCTGATGAAGTCAAACCTGTAAGTGCACGGCGGCGCCCCGGCCGTCAATCCGACGGCCAAATGCGGAAGCGGTGATAAACTTTAAATTTTCTTTGAACTGGCAAACCGCCGCGCACTAATACCCGGATCGAACCACTAACTAGTCCTAGCTATCTACAAGAAAGGGAAGAGAGATATACCGACTGATCCAAGTCCTCCGGTCTTCTCGTCGTCGTCCCGATCTCCTGCGGAATGTCTCGTCTCCTCCTCGTCGCCGGAAGTGCACCACATCGCCTACTTCTTTTACGGGCTCCCACCTCAATGCCGAGGCAACTCGGGCACGAAGCCGGCTACTCGACGTGCCCAAGATTCGCTGTAGAATGTGTAGTGTAGAAGTCTCTTTTGGGGTTGTAGGAATTGCCATTGGTGGAGGGATTGAACTTGGAGCTTTTTGGAATGATCTTGTGGGATTTTTGCAACCTCAAATGAACCAAAATCCCACACACAAAATGTTGGACAGCCCACCCATGAGAGTGGCCGGCCAAGACAATCAAGGGGGGGTTGAGAAAGAAGGAGCCATCCAATAATGCAAAATGGAGAGAGAGAGAAAGCTATCATGCAAAAGGGAATGATCACAACAAATCCAACACTCCAAGGCAACCATCATCTCATGCATGATGGCTTCAAAAAGTCAAGCCATCATGAGAAGAAGAAGTCAAGTGATGGTGCTCATCATGAAAACCATCATGATAAAACAAAAATGCAAAGACCCCCTCCACAAATGCTTATTTGCAACAATGCAAATAAGCCCTCCTCCACCAATCTTCGGCCAATGAACGGAACAATGGAAATCGGCCGAAACGGAAAGCAAACTGGCAACTCCAGAAAACTGGTCCCGTAATAAATTACAGGAAAAACCCCGATACTGTGCATACACACCCGCATCTGTATTTCGACCGAAATACAAATGCTTATGAGACAAAATCTACACTGTACTATACTAGGATCCGGCTTAAACCAAAACCGGCTAGTAATATCTGTTCGATCCTGATCCGTGCAATGCCGCACGTATCTGATCGAACCCTGCCATATAATCATACGGCCTGTAGTACAAACTGTCCGATCCTGATCCGTGCAATACCGCACGTATCTGATCGGACCTTCCCATATCTCCATACGGCCTCTACAACCTTTCGCCCGAAAGCTGAGTAACTGAATGTGGGGGACTCTAAAGACTCATCAACACCTTGGTTGTGGATTTAACCACCAGCACGTCAGAGGTATAAGCCAATACGTAACGGGCTACCAGGTACTGACTAAAAGGGACGTCTGTGAGCGAACTCAGCCCGACAACCCTACTGAGCCTGTCAGTGACAATATCCGTACAGTCCGGTCCGTTCGTCTATGAGCATCGTATGGCGGGCCTAGGGGGTTGGTAAAAGTCAGACCCCCAAAAGCGGTACAAGTCGTGTCGGAGTATAGCCCAGAACACCCTGAGATACTACTGGAATACCTACCAGTAAATCTCCTTGCCTCGGCCGAGGGCTTCATGTAATGGCTCTCCTAGACACAGCACGACCTCACCCCCAATACCGGGAGAGACGAACCCCTGAAGATACGCTCACTGCCTCCATGTGGCTCGGGACTGTACCCAACTAAAACCTGTTTGCACGACTCCTTTGAGCCGTGGTAGGGTAGTAATCAAAGTACAGTGGGAACTCACACGAGACAAATGACGATCCCCAGGTCGATGAACTAACCTGTACACATGTCACCAGGGAACTGCTATCTGACGTCTGGTATATGACCAACTAGCATGTTCCCGGCGAGTCCTGTCCGGTGTACTCATAACCCAATGAGCACCTGTATACATCTTAGGTGAACCAACTGACACCAGTGGCTTGTGAGACCGGCCACCGCCCCTCGTCGGGGTCTCGACTGTATACACTAGTCTACTCTGGAGAATCGATGCCCTGTCTCGAAACTCTCACGACTAGGGACCTTTTAAGGATATGCTTATAGACCCCCAGCTCCCACTTATATGATCACCCTCATACCGCTGGTGGTCAAGCAAGAATCCTAGGGGCTCTATCAACGTGTAATAGCGACGTGTCAGGCCACCTAAAACAGTACACGATGATAAAGGTAAACCAGATAGCATACTATCATCTCGAGTAAGACTGTCCTACCAGGATAGGTCCTCCATCAATCATTGCAATCACGTACCTGTGACCTAATAATTGACTCTGAGGGCACTATCTCCAACAATCTCCCACTTGCACTCAAGGCTAATTATTGCGATATCGCATACTCACAGCCCGTGTGATACCGAACACCCAACTCCTCTACTAGTCAGTCTCACAAAGCTCGTTTGCGAAACTATTGCGTTCGAGGAATAGCCTCAGTGAGCGGATCCGCCTTGATGTTTCTTTCTATGTCTCTCTAAATCTCATGTTCGCGGAGAAAACCATCTCCCGAAAAGAGTAATACCTGTCTTAGAATGTCTGGATGTCTGATGGGACCAAGCTCATAAATGAACTCCAAATCATAAATGAACTCCAAATCCAAACTTCTTAGACTGTATCGTCAACTGAACTTAATCAGTATCCCGCGCCATGCCTCCCTCAGTATTGCCTTGGACCACCTGTCCAAAATACTGTCCCTCATCAGAAGGAAAAACTATAACTCTGACAACCTCCCTGTCGTCCAGGTCACCTTGGAAGCCTGGAATGATAACTGTCTCCTCAACGAGGCTGTCGTTATCATATCCCTAGAACATCCACTTATGTTCTAAAACTGCTTCCGACTGTTTCTCCAGGATAGGATCAATATCAACTTATTGCATCTAGTGCAAGAACAACATTTGGTGTGGTACTTGACATCTCATGATTGACTCAATTGCCTAAGCAAGTGATCTGTTAATCATGCACATCCCTCTCCCCTTTAGTCTGTAAGACACTTTTAGAGAGGGTGACTCCATCACCTGCAGGTACACTACCGTGCCAGGAGTCGTCCATCCTAAATACTCTTAGAATACTGTCTAAGTACCCAGATTGGGAGACTACCCAAATCTAGATCTAAAACCATAGATCTAGTAACCAGTATGTCAGATATAAAATCCATTTCCTTTGTGGAGAAACCACTGTGTGACGACCAAAGTATAACCGATTGTAGTATAGGAGTTTCTTTTCCTACTCTGTGTATGTCATCCAAATACCAGGACATCACACCCTACTACCTTCTCAACAGATCCATCCCCTATTCTGATGAAGTCAAACCTATGACTGTCACGTCAGAAATAGAAGATCTATCTCCGCAATATCTGCTTTAGTCTATAAATAGACATAAGCTACCTGTCCACCAATGCTTCCGTTGCTCCCACTGACTACGACAACCCTATGGAAGAGTCATATACACGTACACTTCTAAAGTGAGTTCAGAACGACGCTATACTCATCCTCCCGCCGGGTCTCGCAGCCTGGAACAACAGCAATGGTAATTGTGGGTAAACAAGAACTTCCCTGTCACCGTCCTTGAGGCTACCGTAGTACCTCTCGGGTGCCTGAAGTTACCCACCTTATCTGCGGAGTGGCTAATGGAATGTCAATCCAGATTGAATCTTTAGGTTCCTTATCAAATCTTCAGTAATCGTTTGTGGTTCTGGAATCACTTCCAGTTCTACCATACTCCCACTGCTGTTTTCTGAAAAAATCCATTTTTAATAAAACTGTGGCGAGTCTGGAACAATATCGCTATTGTTCATCCAGATGGTAGAAAGTCAACCCTCGTCATAGCCTGGGTCAACCCACAAACAGCCATTACAGAAACGTGCCTTGAATTGTCCAGTGTCTGGTTTTAATCATAAACCGGACAACTCCCCGTACCTTAACAACGTTAAGATATGAACTGTTCTATATCCAATATAGAAACAGAGGCACTGAATTAATTGAACCAGATTCAAATCATGCAGCTGTCTCCAGTGCATGTCAACTTAATGGAAGGAGGCCGATCAGCGTTACTCAACTTAGGAATGCTTCCAATTATGAGTAACCTGAAAGAGAAGCAAGATCTCTTTATCATTACTATCAACTGAATACCATATACAAGTATCTACATCTTCGATCAATTTGAAGAATCCCGATACTTGCTATACCTGGTTCTCTACTGTATTCAAATACCTATAACTTCTCAAAATTCGGACCCTGTGTTTCCACGAAACACTTGTCTAAAATCTAGAGAAGTCATAAGTAAACCGAATATAGTACGAGGACCAACCCCTCTGTCCTGATGGACCCTGGACAACATACTGTAGGGTTCCTAGGCACTCTAGTGAGGTCTCCCAAGCCATCAACCTTGGCAATTTCAAAAATTATGGTGCCTACAAACCCTAAACTACGGATCGATAACTAGATGTCTAGGCGAACATAGAACTAGTTAACACCTAACTAATGAGAAAACGGAAATACAACCTTTGTAGATCCGGTGCTCCACCTCCATAGCTCCGCAACGAAGTCCTCTCCGCTGTCCAAGTCAAATCCGGGCTCTAGGATCGGCTTCGTCGGAGAATGGGCAAGCTAGGTCGTCGATGTCCATGCCGAAGATGATCTACGTCGAGGCATCGCTAAATCAAGCTCCGACTTCACCAAGTCAAGAAACTTGTGAAGTAAACACACTCTACTACTTGGCAAGAGGTAGAGGATGAAGAAATAGGAAGTGGGTTAACTTTAGAATTGGATTTCTCACTCAAAAACATCAATCACCATTGATGAGGTAAGCTTTTCTTCACTTGAAGCAAGGAAGAGGAAGAAGAAATGTTATGATAAGTTAAAAGAAAAAGAAAAGAATAATCAAAACTTATCATGACTAAACCATGGTAAAGTGTAGAGATTCAACTAGGGTTAAAACAAATGGTTAGGTTAAGCAAGAGATAAGAATGGTGGACAAAGTCAAAGGTTCATGAATCTTCAACTACAATCCAAAACAAGCCACCATTTTCCTCATTTCCTTTTCCAAAAAGAAAATAAATAAATAAATAAATAGATAAATAAAGGAAATGAAACCCTAACCATTCTTTTAACCATGGTTTAAATCTTTGCACTTAACCAAGTAAACATGTATCATCAAACATGATACAATCAAATGCACAAAATCATATCGCATATGTAATGCGCACATCCGAGTGAGAAAATCCATCTTAAGTAAACCGATACTAGTTGATGCAAAGTAATATATCAAATATATAAATATGCATTAAATCATTAAATCAACACTTGATTCAATGATCCGGTTATGTCGCACACAACCGACTAGTATACAATATATCGGCTTATCGAATCAACGCTTGAATCGATAACTAGGTTATATCGCATACAACCATTCGATACATTTATCGCGAGAATAGAATACGGTATCACATACACGCATTATTCTCGGTCCCGCACATATCTCATATGCGCTCCTATTTCGTTTCGCTTGAGCCAGGAAACCTCTGTGTAGGACTCTAAAGACTCGTCAATACGCCGGCAGCGGATGATGATCATATCAAACATCCACAAGCCGCAAGCGGTCTGCTAAACGTAACGGCCACCCGGGTATTGAGCGATCTGAAGATCGACGAGCAAGCCCGCTCACACTCCAGTGAATCCGACCAGTAACACTACCGTACAGTCCGGTCTGATCGTCTGATCTGTCGCATATCTCGCCTACGGGTGGTATACGTCAGACCCCAATAGCTCGATAAGTCGTGTCGATATGAGGTCTATAACTGTTCGAGAAACTACTGGTAACACTTACCAGTAAATCTCAGCAACCCTGGCCAGGGATTTCCTGTTATAGCCAATCGAACACAGCGCAACATCAACCCCCTATACCGGGAGAGACGAATCCCCTCCTATCGCTCATTGCCTCCATGTGACTCGGGACTGTACCCAAAAACCACCGTTTTGCACGCCCTCTTGGACGTGGTAAGATGGAAATCAAAGCACAGTGGGAACCACACAAGACTCTATGACGATCTCGGGTCAACAGACTACTCTGTACCAGTGTCACCAGAGAACTGCCATCTGACGTGAGGTATAATACCATCTGGGAGTTCTCGGCGAGTCCGTCCAGTGTACCCAGTCTCTACTGAGCACCTGTATATCATCCCTGATGTCAAACACCAATGGATATGGGATCATCCATCGCCCATCTGTATGAGTCGAGAAGGTATACGCTAGTCTACTCTGGTATATCGATGCCCCGTCTCGATACACCCTCGACTAGGGACTTTGAAGGATGTACTTATGGACTACCTTGTCCCCACTAGTATGATCCGCATCATAGTCCAGGTAGTCAAGCACACATCCTAAGGGCTTTACCGACATGTAACAGAGAGACAAAAAGTATACACGTTAAGGTAAAGTGCAACCAGATAGCATACTATCTTGTCGAGCAAGAAAGTCCTCCCTATATACGTCCTAGCATCCACTACAATATACATCCAATGTACAGTAATGGCCTCTAGGGCATACATATAACTAACAATCTCCCACTTGCACTAGGGCCATCTGTAGCAGTGGTTGTAGTATCTCATACTCAACCATCCCATAAAAAGTCTCTCTCTGGGAACAGGCCTTTGTGAGTGGATCCGCTGTGTTGTCCTCTGAATCTACTCTCCTAACCTCGATCACCCTGGAGATCAACTATCTCCATGATCAGGTGACACTGCCTTAGAATATGTCTGGATCACTGATGGGACGAACGTTCCTTGGCATAAGCCACAACTCCATTGTCACACAATGGTAGGAACGTAGTTCATCTTATGAACCAATATACACCCAAACAGCCTCTTCGGTAGCATCTTAAGTAGCGATGTATCCTGCCTTTATCGTCTAGTATGCCACGGTATCTAGCTTGGAACTCTTCCAACATACCGTCCCTTTACTAAGGGTAAAGACAATGCCTGCGACTGACATTCAGTCGTCCTTATCACCCTGGAACCCTTCCAGTGATTCTCCCCAGGATCGGTTGATACCGTCTCACTACAACTAGTGAGAATCCTAATATCCAATTAGATCTATCTCATAGATCCAAAATCCAGGATTTAGTAGGTATCACTTTAATCCTTTATGGAGAATCTTTGTGATAAGCGGAGATTGACCGAGCGTAGCATAAGAAACTCCTTTCTTATCAAGAGTATGTCATCCACGTACTCTACGAGGATCGTCACCATACTCCCTACTACCATTTTGTATATACAAGGTTCATCTACCATTTTGATGATGTCAAACTCTTTGACTGCTTCATCAAAACAGACGTTCTAACTCCGCGATGCCTGCTTTATCATATAAAACATCTTGCACACGTTTCCGCTGCTCCCACTGTCTACGAGGCCCTCTGGCTGTGTACTTATAGACGCTCTCTTCTAAATCATCATTTAGAAAAGCAGTCAAGACACCCAACCACCAGATATCGTAGTCATGGTATGTAGCCGTGGCAAGTAGGATCTGGATGGACTTAAGCATAGCTACTTAGAAAAGGTTTCATCATCATCCATACCTGGTCAATGATGTAGACCTTTAACAAGTCTAGCTTTGAAAGTCTCAACTCTTCCATGTACACCAAGTAATCTTCTCAAGATATACTTGCTCTTGATGGGGATTTAACCCTTCAGATATAGCAACCAAAGTCCATACTTTGTTGGTGTATAAGGATTCCATCTCAGATCGCTAAACATCCAGCCATTCTTACAGAGTCTCACTCCTGATGGCCAGCTCGAAACTAGTTGGGTCATAATCTCATGATGTAATCCTCGCTCCCACTGTCATAGAGAAACCGAAGTATCTCTCAAGTGGGTGAGGAACCCTACTAGATCGGCGGAGAGGCTGAGGTTCGTTGGAATCTACTGAATCCTTTGGTTCTATCAAATCATCTGCTGTAGTTCGTATAGCTGGAACATTTCCAGTTCTACATTACAGTCTTTGCCTCGAGCTTGTCCGGATTTTGCTTTTAGACACAGGCCGGACAACCCCAAATCTTAACTAGCTTAAGACATGGGCTCTTCCCTTTCCATATCATATATGAAGTGGTAGGCAACTGATTCGATTCGAACCCTATTCAATAGGTATGGAGCTTCTCAAGTGCATAACTCCCAAAAGGAAATAGGAAACTCGGTAGTATTCATCATAGAGCACACCTTATCATATAGGGTGTATCTGCTCCGCCCCGACATACCATCGTGCTATGGTGTATATGGAGGAGTAATGCCGAGAGAGAATCTCATTCTCCTTTAGAATAGTCCAGGAATTTCGTGCTCAAGTATTCTCCTCCTTGATCACATCAAAGGACATAATACTTATACCCGTTTTGGTTCTCTACTTCTAACTTATATTCCGTGAATATCTCAAAAGGTTCGGACTCATGTTTCAACAGGAACATATGACTGAATCTTGAGAGATTACCAAAGAACGTAATGAAGTATAAAGAACCAGTCTTGGCATGTGTAGACAGGAGACCTACATACATCAACATGTATCATCCCAAGAGTTCACTAACTCTTTCTCTGTTTCCAGTAAACGGAGCTATGGTCATCTTATCTTTGTGACATGACTGGCGAGTTTCACAAGATGTAAATTCAAACTGATTTAAATATGCATCTAAATGTAACTCCAGCCAGTCGGGTTACATTGATATGACCTAGTCTACAATGCCTCAAGAAGGATTCGTTCATTTCTGAACTCTTCCTCTTGTGTGTGTTCTGTATACAAAAAACTGTGGTTTGATTTAGAACATTAATGCTTTTAGATAACGTGCCTGAACCGATCAACTTTTGATATAGGAAATGTTCAAAACATTATCCAACAATACAAAATTTTATCATTTCTTTACTAATAAAGAGATAGATACGATTTTGTATATCAGGTTCGGTATCAAATAACATTCGTTCAGAATCAATGTATTTGTAATACAGGGTGACAGTGACCGACAGACTTGGCTGCAACACTTGCCCCGTTCTCTGCCTCATGAAACTTATCACCCGTTCTCAGTTCTCTATCTGTCTGTAGCCCCATGTAACAGATTACATATCTGGGATCCTGATCTGGTATCACATACCCAGGACGTAAAGGATACTGAGAAACAGTTCTGTATAATGAACACACCCGAAGATGATGCATCAGCATGCACTCTCTTCGTTTGGGCGGCACGGGAATTCTGGTAATCCCCAATTTCCTGCTCTGTCTTATAACAATTATAAGTTGGAGCGGGACCAACGTTCCCCAGCTCAGTATAACAAGCGGGTTCGGTCAAAAATCCGTATTATTATCTTGATTAAGGCATGATATGGTCGCTACCTAGAGAGAGAGAGAGAAGAAAACACTCAGCGTGCGCTCTGTCAAGAATAGATTGGTTATTATTTTATCTAATCAGGATGGCTCCCACTGCTTTTTATCAAATCTTCCTTCAAACCCTAAAAGGAAAGACTAGCCGGGATTAATTACACACTACAAGTTCGCCAATCTTTCAGCCAGGCCAGTGTCGGTACTTTGAGGGAGGTCCCCCGTGCTTTCGCACGAACCTAATTAATGTAAACCTCGTTTTCCAGAGGCGTAACCCCGTTGACACCTTTCTAGACACCTACTTGATCGGCTAATTGTAATGTATAAAACTCTCCCAGGAGTAACTCTTACTCGCAGCGGGTATCGGGATCCAACTATCTCATAGAAGGTATGCAATCTCATTGCAAATCTCAACACTTGAAATTCCCGATAATATTTTGCCCCTAGCGTCCTATGACCTTGACGGAGGTCAACAAACCATAGGCTACTAGTCAAGTTCAACCCGTTATTTCTTGATCGAATTAAACCCACCCGCACGACCCTTGACGGAGGTCAACAAGGCCGCACGACTACCCTAACTCAATCTGCATCATATGCATAAGCAGATAAATACTGGTTAGCTACCGCACACTGCGCCTTGACGGAGGCCAACAAACGCAGCACGAATACTAAACAGCACTTATCTGAAATGACGGAGGGCTACGACAGGTTTTTATGAAAACCTATTGCGTAATGAACTTGATATCGTTGTAGAATCAAATGAATTTAAAATGGAGTGCTTTTGAGGCTTTTCTAGTTTTGCTAAAGGAGTCACTCCCGGTGAAGGGATCGTCGGTCCTTTCCTCGTCGAATGAGGTGCGGGATATATCATGTATATCACTGTGCAAAGCAAAAACACTTAAAAGCAATCAAAAGACAAACCGAGTGTGTAGCATCTTCCAGTTATTGCTAAAGGAGTCACTCCCGGTGAAGGGATCTCGGTCCTTTCCTTATCGAATAAGGTGCAGGATATATCACATATACCGCTGTGCAAAGCAAGAACTGTAGCTACCTGTTTTATTTTGAAATTCGATTCTACAACATCTTAGGTTTCTTTTATTTTCATTAATCACATTAATGAAGTCCCATCATTTAAGTACCTAATCATCACAGATAAATACGACGTACACTTATGCCATCCGCATTCGCCTCGATGTCCCCTCGTGCACCGTTAGGTTAGGTAACTAACGGCAGAGCAGGGCAGGGCTAGCGCGGGTGTAAAACATAAGTAACGCCTATATAATATATCATATATACTATATACTGTATCTATCACAGAACATCACATGATCACATCACAGATATCGCAGCAGAAGAAACATATGAAATATTGGATATACTAGGACGTCCGTGTTTTCAATACGAGCCAGTATAAAACACGGATTCCACTGTCGTGATGAATAGCCAAACCCACACCCCTAGACCCCTACGAGAGCGGCAAGCAACCCTACCAATTCTAGGGTTAGGAGACCCGGACTCGACTCCTCGAGTTGGTCTCCCACTGGACCCCAGAACCCGGTTACTTGTGCCCTCCTCCTTGGGTCTATCCTAGTGCGGAAAAGTAAATAATATACAAAAGGTGACATCTTCCGCAACCTGGAAGCTCCCCAATAAAAGAATATTACATACAAGTTTTTACATGAATGAAAATGAAAAACACTCATCTCACATAAAAACCCCCGGCTATTCAAACATGACGATCCAATATAACATATCCAGCAACACATAACATCACATGTCATCAACGTAAGTAAATATGCGCATCCAAATTGTCGTTGACATATAGCAACGAAACCGGCGATATCACATATTACACTTACGGTCACAGAAAAGAAAGTGTAAAACTACAACAGTTGGAATCCGCAACCTCCTCAGACATCACATGCCTGACCAAATGAATTACTTAGACATCGCATGCCTAACAATTATAAACGCCGCATTTTAGTCTCAAAATCGAAAACTCTTTTCAATACCAAGTCGGGGAATTCAACAAGATTCCCGACATCCTGATCGAATGCTCATCGCAAACTTTAGTAGGCGGCTGCACCCCCGATACCGTTGACGAAGTGCACCAAGGCGGAACACCGCTGCCGCGAGCACCCGAACGGATGCTTTCGGTGACGGGGTTCTCCTATAGTCACTTGGTCGGGGCTATGGGGTGAGGCTGTCTATTAAGTTTATCGGCGAGTATCCGCGTACGCTACGTGATTGCGACGGACTTTTGATCACATCAAACTTCCGTGGCAAGCGATCAAGTGAGACTAAACTGCTATGTTTATAATATTCATTCAGTTATCACATAACTTTTGTGAATTCCAATTATTGTATCCCATTCCAGATAAATAGAAAATGTTAAACTTTTCGATCGAACAATCGAACACCCAAGTTTTCCCGATACAGATCAAAACATGAAACTAGTCTAACAACATTCAGTTCATACCTCAGTACCAACGATCCAGCCGTAGAAGGGTCAAGCCAACGCCTCATATGTGGCACGCCGTACTGCCCCAAACCCGAAGGTTCAAAGGGCAGTTCAAGACGGTCACATAATCGAGTTAAGGTTTGTGTCTTCTAGAGGGACCATCGCGTTACTTGCACTACTTAGAACGTCGTTAAACTACGGAAAGATCCAACACTTGGAAATTTCCCGACAGGGGAAAAGTTGGGTATTTATATCCGGTCGAACTTTTTAACATATTCTAAAATTTATCCGGAAAGACACACAGACAAAATTTGATAAACCCGATCGAATCATCAAAGCTCCAAAACATCCCAGATTATTCAACACTTGAATAAATATTAAAAATAACCAGAGAAGTCAGCACAGAAAACAATGAATTACTGTGCAAAAATTGTTTGATGACGTCACAATCATGCCGCTGATCAGCCGCATTATGCTAGATTATGCCGCGGATCCGCGCAGAGTTTTACTGTTCATCAAAAAATTTTGTGCCGAAATTCTTATATTTCTCTGCTGGTTTTTCTACATATTTTTAATACTGAAAAATCACTGTTTTTAGAAAAAGTACAGAGAGCACATTTTGGAGTTGGTTTCGGGTTCGTTCCGGTTTCAAATTCCGTCTGGACTTCGCCTAAGGCTCTAGCTAGTCTCTGATACCACTGTAGGGTTCCTAGGCACTCTAGTGAGGTCTCCCAAGCCATCAACCATGGCAATTTATGGTGCCTACAAACCCTAAACTACGGATCGATAACTAGATGTCTTGGCGAACATAGAACTAGTTAACACTTAACTAATAAGAAAACGGAAATACAACCTTTGTAGATCCGGTGCTCCACCTCCATAGCTCCGCAACGAAGTCCTCTCCGCTGTCCAAGTCAAATCCGGGCTCTAGGATCGGCTTCGTCGGAGAATGGGCAAGCTAGGTCGTCGATGTCCATGCCGAAGATGATCTACGTCGAGGCATCGCTAAATCAAGCTCCGACTTCACCAAGTCAAGAAACTTGTGAAGTAAACACACTCTACTACTTGGCAAGAGGTAGAGGATGAAGAAATAGGAAGTGGGTTAACTTTAGAATTGGATTTCTCACTCAAAAACATCAATCACCATTGATGAGGTAAGCTTTTCTTCACTTGAAGCAAGGAAGAGGAAGAAGAAATGTTATGATAAGTTAAAAGAAAAAGAAAAGAATAATCAAAACTTATCATGACTAAACCATGGTAAAGTGTAGAGATTCAACTAGGGTTAAAACAAATGGTTAGGTTAAGCAAGAGATAAGAATGGTGGACAAAGTCAAAGGTTCATGAATCTTCAACTACAATCCAAAACAAGCCACCATTTTCCTCATTTCCTTTTCCAAAAAGAAAATAAATAAATAAATAAATAAATAGATAAATAAAGGAAATGAAACCCTAACCATTCTTTTAACCATGGTTTAAATCTTTGCACTTAACCAAGTAAACATGTATCATCAAACATGATACAATCAAATGCACAAAATCATATCGCATATGTAATGCGCACATCCGAGTGAGAAAATCCATCTTAAGTAAACCGATACTAGTTGATGCAAAGTAATATATCAAATATATAAATATGCATTAAATCATTAAATCAACACTTGATTCAATGATCCGGTTATGTCGCACACAACCGACTAGTATACAATATATCGGCTTATCGAATCAACGCTTGAATCGATAACTAGGTTATATCGCATACAACCATTCGATACATTTATCGCGAGAATAGAATACGGTATCACATACACGCATTATTCTCGGTCCCGCACATATCTCATATGCGCTCCTATTTCGTTTCGCTTGAGCCAGGAAACCTCTGTGTAGGACTCTAAAGACTCGTCAATACGCCGGCAGCGGATGATGATCATATCAAACATCCACAAGCCGCAAGCGGTCTGCTAAACGTAACGGCCACCCGGGTATTGAGCGATCTGAAGATCGACGAGCAAGCCCGCTCACACTCCAGTGAATCCGACCAGTAACACTACCGTACAGTCCGGTCTGATCGTCTGATCTGTCGCATATCTCGCCTAGGGGTGGTATACGTCAGACCCCAATAGCTCGATAAGTCGTGTCGATATGAGGTCTATAACTGTTCGAGAAACTACTGGTAACACTTACCAGTAAATCTCAGCAACCCTGGCCAGGGATTTCCTGTTATAGCCAATCGAACACAGCGCAACATCAACCCCCTATACCGGGAGAGACGAATCCCCTCCTATCGCTGATTGCCTCCATGTGACTTGGGACTGTACCCAAAAACCACCGTTTTGCACGCCCTCTTGGACGTGGTAAGATGGAAATCAAAGCACAGTGGGAACCACACAAGACTCTATGACGATCTCGGGTCAACAGACTACTCTGTACCAGTGTCACCAGAGAACTGCCATCTGACGTGAGGTATAATACCATCTAGGAGTTCTCGGCGAGTCCGTCCAGTGTACCCAGTCTCTACTGGGCACCCGTATATCATCCCTGATGTCAAACACCAATGGATATGGGATCATCCATCGCCCATCTGTATGAGTCGAGAAGGTATACGCTAGTCTACTCTGGTATATCGATGCCCCGTCTCGATACACCCTCGACTAGGGACTTTGAAGGATGTACTTATGGACTACCTTGTCCCCACTAGTATGATCCGCATCATAGTCCAGGTAGTCAAGCACACATCCTAAGGGCTTTACCGACATGTAACAGAGAGACAAAAAGTATACACGTTAAGGTAAAGTGCAACCAGATAGCATACTATCATGTCGAGCAAGAAAGTCCTCCCTATATACGTCCTAGCATCCACTACAATATATATCCAATGTACAGTAATGGCCTCTAGGGCATACATATAACTAACACATACAATACTCTATATAAGTCCCTTGAGTCTGAAATCTCATTCACCGTGTGTCGTAGGTTGAAAACTGTACTTATGGTTAAGAAGAATTACACCGCTGTTTAATGCTCCTTACCTAACCATCCACTGATATAGGTAAATGTCGTAGACATAATTTCAGAAAGTTATATCTCACTCTATGAAAATAGACGTACAGATATATCAATTTGAAATTGGTGCATAACAGCGGATATTCAAAACCAAATATTTGCCGACCGGCAAACTACCCAGGTGATTTCCTCAAATATCACTGATTGTAACGAATCCCGATATAATGAGGATGATCACCCAATTCCCAATAACCTACTCCCACTCATCATCTGTAAAACCATACAGATGTGAGAATCATATCTGGTAAATACATACCCTGGAGCAAGTGTCTAATCAGGAAATCAGTTTTCCTTTAACAGTACACAGTGAGACTGAAACATCGAAATGTTTCGATGGGGTATCCTGGTATTCCTAGTAATGCCTCTTCCAGATTCACGACTGTAACCGTATAATTCTTTGCCACCTCTCCAAATCCCTTCATATGTCTTTAGTCTTTACCTTCTGTACACCCCTTTAGGCCAAATGGTTTTCTTCCTTCCCTACCGTTCGGCACCAGCCTATGGTTTGGAAGAAGACTATCCAATAAGCATAATGGGTGTACTGTCCCAATCCTAGGAACACTCGCAATGAGAGAGGGTGAAGATAAAAGACAACCGAATAAGCCTTATTCCTATTTCTCCTGGACCAGAATCCATCCCCGAACTGGAACAAGTTCCTTTCGAGTTCGTATATAACCATACGATGGAGTATCCAATAAACTGTGGATCTTCGTAGTGATACGGAGTGTCCTGGAGAAATACAAAGGTGATTTTAGGATTGGCGAAGGAATACTTGGTTTGGTCGTGAATATCTGTTGCAATTTACTTTGCCCTCTTACTAATCCCTTGCTTTGTCTGAACTTAATACCTTCTGCACACCATCGTTATGCTAATTGGTTTTCTTCATTCCCTACCGGTCGGCACCAGCCTAAGGTTTGGAAGAAGACAATCCAATTTGCGTAATAGGTGTACTACCCCTAAACCAAGGAGTACTCGCAACCTGAGAGAAGGTAAAAGGAAAAGACAACTGAATAATCCTATCCGTTTTCTCCAGAACCTGAAACCATCCTCGAATAAATTCCTTCGAGTTCGTATC
Organism: Agapanthus africanus; assembly: GCA_030015575.1. Taxonomy (NCBI): domain Eukaryota; kingdom Viridiplantae; phylum Streptophyta; class Magnoliopsida; order Asparagales; family Amaryllidaceae; genus Agapanthus; species Agapanthus africanus. The sequence continues at coordinate 290,606,422 of CM057349.1, forward strand.
TAACCATACGATGGTTTTGTCCAATGGAAGTGGACGTTCGTAGCAACACGGGGTGTCCTGGAGAAAAGGGTAAAAGTAGGAGTGGCAATGAGGTTTGCAACTCTGACAATCCAAAAGCCAGTGTTAAGAAGGTTCGGTCAACTTGGTCACTGAGTCATAGTCTTAGGGTCGGGTCAAATGGTCGCTGCCAGAGAGAGAGAGAAAAGAAACACTCAGCTTGCACTCTAACCTAGATCAGAATGGTTACCAATTTATCTAATCTGGAAACCTCCCACTGTACCTCAAATTCTCCTCCAAACCTGAAAGAAGAATTAGTCGGGGTCACCCAAGGAGTAAACTAACTCATCAGTGGGAATCAGGATCCAACTATCATCGCATGATAACGTGACGGAATCCGCTCACGGTATCACACTCCAGAAGGTATGCGCATATCTGGCAAGTTTCATTTCTTTTGAAACTCCCGATGTGATTTCTGCCCCATGCTCTTATGACCTTGACTTTGGCCAACATATCATAAGTCACATGTCAAGTTCTACCCGTCATTCTCCAGGTTAATTTGAATCCACCCGTACCTACCCTTGACTTTGGCCAAAATGGCAGTACGACTGTCCCAAACCAACGCATCTATCTATGCTGCATATGAATATCCAATAGCTACCAATCACTGTGCCTTGACTTTGGCCAACATACACAGCTTGAATACTATTGACTACCCATATGAAACGACGGAGGGCTACGAATGGTTTCTGGCGAAAACCTTTAACGTAATGAACTTGATATCGTTGAAGGAACGGATAGCTTTTAAAAATATAGTGACGAAAACCGTTGCTAAAGAGGTCACTCCCGGTGAAGGGATCTCGGCTCTTTCCCCGTAGAATGGGGTGCAGGATATTCCAACTGAATACCACGGTGCAAAGCAAAAGTAATCGGCTATGGTGAAGTCATTGCCCTGACGCAAACCTTTTGTCCAAGGGGTCACTCCCGGTGAAGGGATCTCGGCCCTTGCCTCGTCGACTGAGGAGCAGGATATTCCATCTGAATACCACGATGCAAAACAAAAGTGAACGTCCTTGCAATAACAGCTTTTTGAAAAGTGTTCCAACAACATCAGATTAGGTTTGTTTTTAACTTGCATTGATCCGAATCAACGCAGTCCTATCAATTGATCACACCACAAAGAACGAAAATATACTGATGTACGTATATGCCATCCGCATTCGCTACTGGGTCCCGTCATTACCCGTTAGGTTAGCTAACTAACGACAGAGCGGGGACTGGACTAGCGCGGATGCAAAACATATACAACATCTACTAATATATATACCAATATATTATATTTCGCTCAAGGCGTGATAAGAAATGCAACATTACAGAAATGTACAGCATCACAGAAACAATACAGATATCTGGGATCCCCGGGTTTCACAAAGCCGCTGAAACCCGACGTTCCCCTGGTCGTGTGGATAGCCTGTGCAATGAAATCCTAGACCCCTACGAGCGCGACAAGTTACCCGCCAAAACCTGAAGCGAGGCAGCCCCCTTCAGCTCCGTGAATGGACCACCCAGCACTTCACGGAATCCGGTAACTTGGGCACCCCTCCTGGGTCAACCTGTACCCCCTACGAGTGCGGCGAATAGCCCGCCAATCCTAGAGTGAAGCCCCCTCCGTCCCAATGCCATGAGATGCGGGCTTGTTGCCCTCTAGAACCCGGCTATCCGTGCACCCCTCCGCGGGGTAAGCCTAGTACAGAAAGTAAAATATACATACAACGGGTACATCGACCGCAACCAGGTCGTGCCCCAAAATAATAATACAATCAGGCAGTGACGGCAGTCCACATGTCGGACGCTCGCCCCGCAATATCAAATGTACATAATACAACAAAACTGTACTACATTGCATCCAGGCTATCCCCCACGACCGATCCGCAACATCACAGCAAAAACAGAACATCAACGTGAAAGTCACGTTCGCAAATCCGTCTAACCGGGCTATAGCAGTTAGACCGGATTTACCGATCAAGTGACATTCACGGTCGCAGATATAATGTAAATACTGTGAAATAATATGTTTAAAATATATTCGATCGATCAAATTATAACAAGTGGGCCCCAAGCACTACTGTAGCACATCAAGAAACTCTGGGCCCAATATTAATATTCCAAAACCCCTAAAATCACCCCAGAAGCCCACTGGAGAAATTTGGCCCATTGATCTTTACATACTGCGGCGGAACCGCGGCCCAAGGTGGGTTTTGGCCGCGGTTCCGCGCTCCCTTTGAAGAATCAATGACCCGAATTTTTCCAGAAGCCTTATAACTTCGTGTACAGTACTTTTATACAACCTGAAAAATTTTTAGAGACTAAAAAATTTCGACAAAAAACTGTCGTGGGTGATATTGGGTTTTTGGAACATTTGTTCGATCGGAATAGCAAAACACATTAAACCAAGCTAGACTAAGTTAATGGCGAGTCTCTGATACCACTGTAAGTGCACGGCGGCGCCCCGGCCGTCAATCCGACGGCCAAATGCGGAAGCGGTGATAAACTTTAAATTTTCTTTGAACTGGCAAACCGCCACGCACTAATACCCGGATCGAACCACTAACTAGTCCTAGCTATCTACAAGAAAGGGAAGAGAGATATACCGACTGATCCAAGTCCTCCGGTCTTCTCGTCGTCGTCCCGATCTCCTGCGGAATGTCCCGTCTCCTCCTCGTCGCCGGAAGTGCACCACATCGCCTACTTCTTTTACGGGCTCCCACCTCAATGCCGAGGCAACTCGGGCACGAAGCCGGCTACTCGACGTGCCCAAGATTCGCTGTAGAATGTGTAGTGTAGAAGTCTCTTTTGGGGTTGTAGGAATTGCCATTGGTGGAGGGATTGAACTTGGAGCTTTTTGGAATGATCTTGTGGGATTTTTGCAACCTCAAATGAACCAAAATCCCACACACAAAATGTTGGACAGCCCACCCATGAGAGTGGCCGGCCAAGACAATCAAGGGGGGGTTGAGAAAGAAGGAGCCATCCAATAATGCAAAATGGAGAGAGAGAGAAAGCTATCATGCAAAAGGGAATGATCACAACAAATCCAACACTCCAAGGCAACCATCATCTCATGCATGATGGCTTCAAAAAGTCAAGCCATCATGAGAAGAAGAAGTCAAGTGATGGTGCTCATCATGAAAACCATCATGATAAAACAAAAATGCAAAGACCCCCTCCACAAATGCTTATTTGCAACAATGCAAATAAGCCCTCCTCCACCAATCTTCGGCCAACGAACGGAACAATGGAAATCGGCCGAAACGGAAAGCAAACTGGCAACTCCAGAAAACTGGTCCCGTAATAAATTACAGGAAAAACCCCGATACTGTGCATACACACCCGCATCTGTATTTCGACCGAAATACAAATGCTTATGAGACAAAATCTACACTGTACTATACTAGGATCCGGCTTAAACCAAAACCGGCTAGTAATATCTGTTCGATCCTGATCCGTGCAATGCCGCACGTATCTGATCGAACCCTGCCATATAATCATACGGCCTGTAGTACAAACTGTCCGATCCTGATCTGTGCAATACCGCACGTATCTGATCGGACCTTGCCATATCTCCATACGGCCTCTACAACCTTTCGCCCGAAAGCTGAGTAACTGAATGTGGGGGACTCTAAAGACTCATCAACACCTTGGTTGTGGATTTAACCACCGGCACGTCAGAGGTATAAGCCAATACGTAACGGGCTACGAGGTACTGACTAAAAGGGACGTCTGTGAGCGAACTCAGCCCGACAACCCTACTGAGCCTGTCAGTGACAATATCCGTACAGTCCGGTCCGTTCGTCTATGAGCATCGCATGGCGGGCCTAGGGGGTTGGTAAAAGTCAGACCCCCAAAAGCGGTACAAGTCGTGTCGGAGTGTAGCCCAGAACACCCTGAGATACTACTGGAATACCTACCAGTAAATCTCCTTGCCTCGGCCGAGGGCTTCGTGTAATGGCTCTCCTAGACACAGCACGACCTCACCCCCAATACCGGGAGAGACGAACCCCTGAAGATACGCTCACTGCCTCCATGTGGCTCGGGACTGTACCCAACTAAAACCTGTTTGCACGACTCCTTTGAGCCGTGGTAGGGTAGTAATCAAAGTACAGTGGGAACTCATACGAGACAAATGACGATCCCCAGGTCGATGAACTAACCTGTACACATGTCACCAGGGAACTGCCATCTGACGTCTGGTATATGACCAACTAGCATGTTCCCGGCGAGTCCTGTCCGGTGTACTCATAACCCAATGAGCACCTGTATACATCTTAGGTGAACCAATTGACACCAGTGGCTTGTGAGACCGGCCACCGCCCCTCGTCGGGGTCTCGACTGTATACACTAGTCTACTCTGGAGAATCGATGCCCTGTCTCGAAACTCTCACGACTAGGGACCTTTTAAGGATATGCTTATAGACCCCCAGCTCCCACTTATATGATCACCCTCATACCGCTGGTGGTCAAGCAAGAATCCTAGGGGCTCTATCAACGTGTAATAGCGACGTGTTAGGTCACCTAAAACAGTACACGATGATAAAGGTAAACCAGATAGCATACTATCATCTCGAGTAAGACTGTCCTACCGGGATAGGTCCTCCATCAATCATTGCAATCATGTACCTGTGACCTAATAATTGACTCTGAGGGCACTATCTCCAACAAAACCTATGACTGTCACATAAGAAATAGATGATCTATCTCCGCTATATCAGCTTAAGTCTATGAATAGACAGAAGCCACTTGTCCACTATGCTTCCGCTGCTCCCACTGACTACGACAACCCTTTGGCAGAGTCATATAGACGTACACTTCTAAAGCTAGTTCAGAACGACGCTATGCTCATCCTCCTGTCGGGTCTCACAGTCTGGAACAACAGCAATGGAAAGTCTGGGTAAACAAGAACATCTCTGTCACCGTCCTTGAGGCTATCGGAGTACCTCTCGGGTGCCTGTGGTTACCCACCATATCTGCGGAGTGGCCAATGGAATATCAAACTAGATTGAATCTTTAAGTTCTTATCAAATTTTCAGTAATCGTTTGCTGTTCTGGAATCACTTCCAGTTCTACCATATTCCCACTACTGCTTTCTGAAAAAAATCCATTTTTATTAAAACTGGGGCGAGTCAAGAACAATATCACTATTGATCTTCCTGATGGTTGAAAGTCAACCCTCGTCATAGCCTAGGTCAACTCACAAACAGCTATTACAGAAACGTGCCTTGAGTTATCCAGAGTCTGGTTTTAAGCATAAGCTGGACAACTCCCCGTATCTTAACAATGTCAAGATATGAACTGTTCTATATCTAATAAAGAAACAGAGGCACTGATTTAATTAAACCAGATTCAAATCATGCAGCTGTATCCAGTGCATGTCAAGTAAATGGAGAGAGGCCGATCAGTGTTACTCAACTTAGAAGTGCTTCCAATTATGAGTAACCTGAAAGAGAAGCAAGTTCTCTTAATCATTACTATCAACTGAATACCATACACAAGTATCTACATCTTCGATCACCTTGAAGAATCCTGATACTTGCAACATCTGGTTCTCTATTTTATTCTTATACCTATAACTCCTCAAAACTTAGACCTTGCATTTCTACGAAACACATGTCTAAGAACTAGAGAAGTCATAAGTAAACCGAATATAGTACGAGGACCAACCCCTCTGTCCTAATGGACATTAGACAATATATAATGCTCTGTATAAGTCCCCTGAGTCTAATAACTCATTCCCTGTGTGCCGTAGATTTGAAAACTATACTTATGGTTATGAAGAATTATACCGCTGTTTAATGCTCCTTACCTAACCATCCACTGATATAGGTAAATGTCATGGACATAATTTCAAAAAAGTATATCTCACTCTATAAAAATAGACATACAGATATATCAATTTGAAATTGGTGCACAACAACGGATATTCAAAACCAAATATTTGCCGTCCGGCAAACAACCCAGGTGATTTCCTCAAATATCACCAATTACAACGAATTCCGATATAATGAGGATAATCACCTAATTCCCAATAACTTACTCCCACTCATCATCTGTAAAACCATACAGATGTGAGAATCATACCTGATAATTACATACCCTGGTGCAAGGGCTAATTGGAAAATCAGTTTTCTTTTAACAGTGCACAGTGAAACTGAAACATTGAAATGATTCGTAGGGGTATCCGGGTATTCAAAGTAATGCCTCTTCTATTATCCAGATTCACAACTGTAACCGTATATCTCTTTGCCATCTCTTCAAATCCCTTCATATATCTTTAGTCATTACCTTCTGTACACCCTCTTAGGCTAAATGGTTTTCTTCCTTTCCTACCTTTCGGCACCAGCCTATGGTTTGGAAGAAGACTATCCAATAAGCATAATGGGTGTACTATCCTAATCCTAGGAGAACTCACAATGCGAGAGAAGGTGAAGATAAAAGACAACCGAATAAACCTTATTCCTATTTCTCCTGAACCAGAATCCATCCCCGAACTGGAACAAGTTCCTTTCGTGTTCGTATATAACCATACGATGGAATATCCAATAAACTGTAGATCTTCATAGTGATACGGAGTGTCCTGGAGAAATACAAAGGTGAAGTAGGAGTGGTAATGAAATACTTGGTTTGGTCGTGAATAGCAGTCGCAGTTTACTTTGCCCTCCTTCTAATCCCTTTACTTGTCTTAACTTAATACCTTCTGTACACCATCGTTACGCTAATTGGTTTTCTTCATTCCCTACCGGTCGACACCTGCCTATGGTTTAGAAGAAGACTATCCAATTTGCGTAATAGGTGTACTGTCCTAATCCAAGGATCACTCGCAATCTGAGAGAAGGTAAAAGGAAAAGACAACAGAATAGTCCTATTCGTTTTATCCAGAACCGGAAACCATCCTCGAATAAATTCCTTCGAGTTCGTATATAACCATACGATGGTTTTATCTAATGGAAGTGGATGTTCGTAGTAATATGGGGTGTTCTGGAGAAAAGGGTAAAAGTAGGAGTGGAAATGAAGTATGCAACTCTGACAATCCAAAAGCCACTGTTTAAGAAGGTTCGGTTAACTTGGTTACTGAGTCGTAGTCAAGGGTTAGGCCATGGTCGCTGCCAAAGAGAGAGAGAAAAGAAACACTCAGCGTGCACTCTAACCTAGATCAGAATGGTTATCAAATTATCTAATCAGGAAACCTCCCATTGTGACCTCAAATTCTCCTCCAAACCTGAAAGAAGAATTAGTCAGGATCACCCGAGGAGTAAACTAACTCATCAGTGGGAATCGGGATCCAACTATCATCGCATGATAATGTGACGGAATCCACTCACGTTATCACACTCCAGAAGGTATGCGCATATCTGGCAAGTTTCAGTTTCTTTAGAAACTCCCGATGTGATATTTGCCCCATGCTCTTATGACCTTGACGAAGGCCAACATATCATAAGTCACATGTCAAGTTCTACCCGTCATTATCCAGGTTAATTTGAACCCACCCGTACATACCCTTGACGAAGGAAAAAATAGTAGTACGACTGTCCCAAACCAACGCATCTATCTATGCTGCAGAAAAGTAACAAATAGCTACCATACACTATGCCTTGACGAAGGCCAACATACATAGCATGAATACTAAGTGCTACCTTTCTAAAATGACGGAGGGCTACGAATGGTTTTTGGCGAAAAACCTTGAACGTAATGAACTTGATATCGTTGAAGAAACCGGATAGCTTTATAAAAACATAGTAGCGAAAACTTTTGCTAAAGAGGTCACTCCCGGTGAAGGGATCTCGGCTCTTTTCCTGTAGAATGAGGTGCAGGATATTCCAACCGAATACCACGATGCAAAGCAAAAGTAAACAACTATAGTGAAGTTATTGCACTGACGCAAACTTCTGTCCAAGGGGTCACTCCCGGTGAAGGGATCTCGGCCCTTGCCTCGTCGACTGAGGTGCTGGATATTCATAACCGAATACCACTGTGCAAAACAAAAGAGAACGCCCTTGCAATAACAGCCTTTTGAAAAATGTTCCAACAACATCAGAATAGGTTTGTTTAGCTTGCATTGATCCGAATCAACGCAGTCCCATCAATTGATCACACCAATAAAGAACGAAAATAATGATGTACGTATATGCCATCCACATTCGCCACTGGGTCCCGTCATCACCCGTTAGGTTACTTAACTAACGACAGAGCGGGGACTGGACTAGCACGGATGCAAAACATATACATCTACTAGTATATATATCAATATATAATATTCGCTCAAAGCATGATGAAATGCAACATCACAGAAATGTAATAAGCATCACAAAACAATACAGATATCTGGGATCCCCGGGTTTCATAGAGCCGCTACTAAAACCCGACGTTCCCCTGGTCATGTGGATAGCCTGTGCAATGAAATCCTAGACCCCTACGGGCGCGGCAAGTTACCCGCCTAAACCTGAAGCGAGGCAGCCCCCTTCCGCAACGTGAATGGACTACCTAGCACTTCACGGAATCCGGTAACTTGGGCACCCCTCCTAGGTCAACCTGTACCCCCTACGAGTGCGGCGAGTAGCTCGCCAATTCTAGAGTGAAGCCCCCTCCATCTCAACGCCATGAGATGCGGGCCCGTTGCCCTCTAGAACCCGGCTACCCATGCACCCCTCCGCGGGGTAATCCTAGTACAGAAAGTAAAATATACATACAACGGGTACATCGACCTCAGCCCGGTCGTTCCCCAAAAGAATAATATACAAACAGGCAGTAACGACAGTCCATATGTCGGATGCTCGCCCCGCAATATCAAATGTACATAATAAACCAAATTGTACTAACATTGCATCCAGGCTATCTACCACGACAGATCCGCAACATCACAGCACAACACAGAACATCAACGTGAATGTCACGTCCGCAAATCCGTCTAAAAGGGCTATAGCAGTTAGACAGGATTTACCGATCAAGTGACATTCACGGTCGCAGATATAATGTAAATACTGTGAACTAACATGTTTATAATTTTCGATCGACAAAATTTACCGAAGTGGGCCCCAAGCACAACTGTAGCACTCAAAATAAATCTGGACCCAAACAGAACATACCAAAAACCCCATTTTCAAGTCAGAAGCCCTCTGTAAAATTTTGGTGCATTGAACCGTCAAAGTGGCGGCGGAACCGCGGCTCAAGCAAGGGTTTGGCCGCGGTTTCGTGGCTGAATAGTAATAACATGCGACCAAATTTTCACAGAATGCATAAAAAACCCTGCTCGTAATTTTACAATATACCAAATAATTTTTTGAGCACTGCAAAAATTCGACAGAAAGTGGACATGAAAACGTGGTTTTTTGAAAATCCATTCGATTGAACATGTAAACACGTTAGAACAAGCTAGACTAGGTTAATGGCGTGGCTCTGATACCAATGTAAGTGCACGGCAGCGCCCCGGCCGTCAATCCGAGGCAAAAATGCGGAAACGAAACTTTTACAAAACATGTAAACCGGCACTACCGCGCACTAAAACCCCGGATCGGGCCATTAACCTAACGCTAGCAAATTAGAGAATTGGTAGAAAGCTATACCGAGCGATCCGTGTCCTTCGGTCTTCGGCCTCCATCCCGATCTTCTCGCGGAATCTCCGGTCTTCATCTCCTCGTCGGAACGGGCACCACATCGCCGGGTTCTTTTACGGGCTCCCACCTCTGGACCGAGGAAACTCGGGCACGAAGTTAGCGAGTCGACGTGTCCAAGAATACTGTAGATGAAGTGTAGAAAGCTTTATCTCTAGCGGGTATGAAGTTGCCATGTGATGGATGTGGAGGAGAATGAACTTTGAGCAAGAGGAAATGGGCATTGGGATTTTTGATACAAGCATAGAATGAGATGAATGGTTTTTTTCTCACCAAAAATAATCCTCTCCCCTCTCCCTAGAAGTGGCCGGCCTCATCTCAAAATGGTGGAGGAAAATTGCAAGAATAATGCAAGTGGGAAAAGTGTAAGTTAATGAGAAAAAAGGATCGCATCAATTTCAAATCCCATCCTTTCACAAAGCCCATCTCATTAATGCAAAGGAATTGATCCAAAAGGAACCTAATAATGCTATACCCATCATAATGCCTCAATATACAAGAAACCCCCTCCACAATTGCTAATTTGCAAACTTGCAAATTAGCCCCTCCCATCACAAAAAATCCGGCCGTGATGGAACAAAAGAAAACTGGCCAAAACGGAATGCAAACTGGCAACTTCAAAAAAGTGATCCTGTAATAAATTACAGGAAAACCCCGCCACTGTATATACATACCTGCATTTGTATTCCCACTGAATACAAATGCAATGAGACAAAATCCACACTGTACAATACTTGGATCTGTAAAATTCTGTTGCTTATCGTTTGGCGCTCCCGCCTAGTTTTTTGGATGTTCATCCTGTTTTCCATGTGTCGATACTTCATAGATACCTTCATGATCCTTCTCACGTGATTCAGCATGAGACCGTTCAGCTTGAGCACGATCTTTCGTTCACCGAGCAGCCGGTAGTTATTTTGGATCGGCAGGTGAAGAAACTTCGGTCAAAGGTCTTGGCATCTGTGAACGTTCTTTGGCGTAACCCTACTAGTAAGGAGATCACTTGGGAGGCCGAGAGCGAGATGCGGAAGAAGTTCCCTCGTCTCTTTGAAGGTACGCTTAGTATGAAATTTCAATTCAGGGACCGAATTTCTATAAGGGGGGAGATTGTAACGTTTTAGAAATCGTTATGCGAATTTTTCCGTTTTAGGGTAAAATAGTCGGTATTTTCCGTTTTAACCCGATTTTGATCAAACGTCCGTATAAACTTACCGGCACCTAATTTAGCTAAAATAAAGCCAGTGCGCAAGCTTTGGGGGTATATGGGGTGTTTTGGTTCAAATAGAATTTTTCCCTATTTTAATATAATTTTAATGTGGTATTTACATATTGGGTTTGGGTAATTACTCCTAAAATTTGTATCATTTCAAATTAATCAAGTTTGAGTAAAACAAACCTTCCATATAATATCTAGATATTCTTGTGCAAAGGATTAATGTTTTAATGAAAAGAAGAAATGAATGGGAGAGGTGGCAATATTGCATTTATGTGCATTTATTACAATTCTTGCTAGAAAACTCCACATAATTCCTCACCTTCCCCAATTAATGTCCGAGCCTCCTCCTTCTTCTGCCCTTGAATTTTCTTTCACCATTTGCAACAATTCAAAGCTCAATAAATCTCCAAAATTCCCTACATAATCTCACCAAAACACTTCAACTCTTGCTTTTGCCTCTATGATCACTTGGAACTTGGAAAGCTAGGATCTTGTGAACATGTATTGATAGGTATAATCCTTAAACTGTTAAATAAGAGTTTTTATGATGTATAGCTCGTGGGTTATTGTGTAGAACACTTTAAGTATCATTTCGTGCAATATCGTATTTTTTAGTGTCTGTGATCTGCTGTGATCTGAGATTTTTACTGATTAACAAAACAAGATAGTAGTGTTGTACTAGTGACCCTAGAATTCCACCTGAGACACGGGACCCACCCCACCGGTTTTGGCCGGCGACTAGATGACGAAATCCGACGATGTCGGATTTGGAGGGGGTGTTGGGGTTGGGTTTTGTTGGGTAGTTGTCTGCTGTGGTTTAGGGGTGTTTGGTACTGTTTAATTTTTGAGTAATTACAACATGCAAAATCTGGGATTGTTTTCCTATAATCTAGTATTTTGAGTCCGCGTGTTACGTTATCCGACACGAATCGTGATCTTGTGCAGCTGCTGCACTTGGGTTGGTTTCGTAGTGTCGCCACGCACGTTAGGCACTAGACGGACACTTATGAGTTAGTTTGGAGTTTGTGCGTCGTTTTAAACGTAGTTTTACGTTATATCGGTCGATTTCTGAGATTTTTGCACTGTCTATGTGTTTGTGAAATTATAGCATCGCAAGCGAGGACTTCGGACGCTGCGAACAAAGGGAAGCAGGTGGTCGGATTTTCATAGCTCGAGACCATCGTTGAGTAGATTTAACATCTATAGGGAAATCGCCCGTATGGCGTTATGCGTCGGGGCTGATATGATATGATAGCTGAATGTTATTGCATTTTAGTTGATTTCATATGAACGTCATTGCATATTATTATCTGTTGTACCTTGACTTGTACCTTTAGATATAACACATTACTGACGGTTCATGTTGCATGAGCACTAATTTGTATGCTACACCCATACTGTCAGTAATTGCCATGACACGCACAACCCACATACATACGTGTTATTGTAGTGGATAGGGATAATTGAGGTAATGACTCTAATTCCATTGTGCATATGAAATATTGTTGACACATACATACATGATATTGTATTGGACATGGATAGTTAAGATAGTAACTCTTATTCCATTTCACGTATACCTTACTATAGCTACTTGTATATCATGCACACATACTGACATGTACACACACATATTTTGCTATAGTTGTATATACCCTAAGTGGTATTGTTTTGACATGTGATATTGAGACGTTGACTATTATGCTTATGAAATACATCATACATATTTGCTTACATGTAGATACTTAAAGTTTCCTACAATTACATGTACACCTCATATGATACTGCACTTGTTTTCGGAGGATTTGGGAACCGCATGATATATTTTAAAGCTGGATTCATTTAAAAGAGCGGCTTTCTTTTGATATGCTCATATTGTTGTTTTATGTTGCATATATCAGTTTTCATGAATTTACGCATTGAGATATGGATTTCATATGATATATGGATTTGAGAACCGTGGGGGTATTTCAAGAAAACTATGTATTGTTTGAAAACCCGGTTTCTCTTGATATAATATTTCAGTGCGTCCACCATGTGATTTCTCGGTTCTGAGATTTGGCTTGTGATACCCGATTCGAGGAGCAGGAGGCACCGTCTGCGGGTACATGGTAGACCCGGTATGGTACCCTGGGGCGAGTGGTGATTTCGTGGTGTAGACGATAAGCCGGACAGAGGGACCACTACCTACCGGTGATTGTATTTGGACTCGGCGGTTATCGTGGGGATGCCGACCGGAGTGATGTACGACATATCGTCAGGGCTAGTCATGGTGACAGCTCCTGAGTTATGAGGATTTACGTGTTGATGCTAGACATGGGTTTCATGATATTTCGAGTGTCGGTGTTTGACGCTCAGGTTTTCCATGATTTCTACTTATCGTCGGGGGACATAGGGGGTTGATATCCTCATACTTATACACACACACACACACAGGTATATGTTTTCATGATGTTTCAGGTGTCGATGTTTGACACTCAGGTTCTATGAGACTTACAGGATATGAGTGCCGATCTGAGGATGCGGTGCCTGAGGATTTGGGATTTGATGTGTCAGTGAGGGACACTAGTTTTTTCCATGCTGATGATTTTGCATGAGGTTTTATTATATCATCCCACACACTCAGGATTATTTTTGATATGCATTGCTTCATTTAGTTGTAGTACCCTGATGATGTACCTTTACATGATTGTTGCATATTCATATTGCATACTTATGCTATCGGATTACATGTGATAGATTAATCGCTATTCGTGTATACTTGCGATTACAGTATGATGTTAATTACTATTCACGAGTTGGCAACTCAACCCCATTGTGCCACAGTGTTTTGCAGGACTTACCCTCTGAGTAGTCGCGGCAGGGCGTCTTATCACCTCTGCTTTTACGGATACCGCTACGGTTGGCTGTGAGGGCTTTGCTTTTAGGTGGGTTGCGGTTATCTGTTTGTACATTATATATCTTTTTGTTGGATCTGGTATTCTCCATCTACCACTTCTTGTATTTGACTTAGAGACGAGTTGTGAGGATTCAGTGTTGTATTATTATTTTGGTGACTTTGGATGCCGTGCTCGTAGGAGTCAGTTTTGTTGAAAAGTTTTACTTCTTATTGCAGTTTTCTTTTATATTTCTTCGCTTCGGCGTCGTATATATCTTTGTGGTGGTTGTTTCCGCCGTTGGACGCCTTTTGGGATGCTTTATATATTATCTATGTTGTACCCGTTTTCGGGGCTAGTTTTTACAAAGGAGGTGCTACCGACATTTTCAAAAAAGAAAACTAGAGTTAGAGATTTTACTTGTGATTTTCTGAATGTTTTAAACAACGTTTTCTCCATTTATCCCTTTTTGGGTGGTTTAGATTTCTGGGTTTTGGCATACTTAATGGTTTAAGGGCTGATCATGTACCTAATTTTGGGTCGTGACACAGTGGTATGGGACGCTGTTATATATGTACATCTATAATTCATATATATATATATATATATATAAGTGCTATGGGACGCTGTTATATATGTATACCTACAATATATATATCATCATAATGATCTGTGCAAGTATTCTTATTCATTATATATGAGGGCCGATATTATGGTCGATATATGGGCCGATATTATGGTCGATATGAGGGGCCTATGTACCAGATATGAGGGGCCTATGTGCCCGATGTGAAGGGCCTATGTGTCCGATATGAGGGGCTTATGTGCCCGATGTGAGAATGACATGTTTTATTCCATACTCCGCATTTATTTTGATATGCATTGCTTCATGTATTAGTAGTACCTGATAGAATACCATTCATGACCATTGCATGAACATATTGCTATTTATTTCTATCAGCTTGCATGTGATAGATTAGCGCAGTACGTGCATACTTACGATTACCTGCATATGTTATTTACTATTCACGAGTTGGCAACTCACCCCCGTTGTGACACAGGGTTGTACAGGTTGTCCCTCAGAGCAGTCAGAGGCAGGGCTATCTTCTTCACATCGTATCAACTTTTGCAACGGATACCGCTACGGCTGACTGGCTGCAGTTTTGCTATAGGTGGGTTTTGCGGTTATCCGATATTGCTCACTGTATATTCTTTGTATCCAGTACTCTCTATCTACCATTTTCATGTATTGATTTAGAGACGAGTTGTGAGGACGATATTGTATATTATTTGTGACTTGGAGATTTTCATGCTGTTCACTTTATATCGTCTTTTTCTTCGCTACGGCATCGTATATCTGTTGTGGTGGTTGTTTTCCGCCTTTGGGCATGGATTTGCTCCCGTTGGGGATGTTTTACTTATATCTTTATGTTGTACCCTTTTGAGGGGCTTGTTTTACAAAGGAGGTGCTGCCAGATTTTAAAGGAAGTAAATTTGGACTTTAAAGAATTTTGATTGAGATTTCAAAAGTTTTAACAATGTTATTATCACTTACTACTTTTGATGGTTTAGATTGCTGGGTTTTTGGCTTACTTGAATTACGGTACGCCTGGAGACATTACGTAGTTTAAGGGCCGTCACATGCTAAATTTGGGGTCGTGACAGAGATGATAGTATACTATTATGGTTTGTCTTTATCTTAATATGGCATATGTCATACGCGTTATTACATATTGCGGTTACATGTTGATAAAGCCCGTAGGATCTTGCTTGAGTACCTGCGTTGTGATGGCGATCATACTTGTGGGAGCAGGGTAATCCATAAGCACATCCTTAAATGGTCCCTAGTCACGTGAGTATCGAGACTGGGCATTGATACTCCATAGTAGACTAGTGTATACGTTTCTAGCCCCGTCGAGGGATGGTTGGTCCCGCAGCCATTGGTCTGATGCACCCAAGATCGTATACAGGTGCTCACTGGGTGTGAGTATACTGGACGGACTTGCCGAGAACTTCCAGATGGTACTATACCTATCGTCAGATGGTAGTTCTCAGGTGACATGTGTACAGGTTAGTCTTTGGACATGAGATCGGCATTTGTCTCGTGTGAGTTCCCACTGAGCTTTGATCACTACCCCACCACGGCTCTACTGGGTCATGCAAACAGGTTTTGGTTGGGTTCAGTCCCGAGCCACATGGAGGCAGCGAGCAATTGTTGGAGATTCGTCTCTCCTGGTATTGGGAGTTGATATCGCACGGTGATCGATTGGTCAGGACCATAAGACCTTGGCCAAGGCAGTTGGGATTTACTGATAGGTTGATCAGTAGTTTCCCAGGTTGGTCCTAAACCACATCGGCACGACTTATCAGGTTATTAGGGTCTGACGTTCACCACCCCCTAGATCCGGTATGCAATAGTCTTTGACGAAGAGACCGGACTGTACGGATATTGTCACGGATAGGCTCAGTAGAAGTTCGGATGAGTTTGCTCGTCGGCTTTCATTTCGAAAGGTAGCTGGGTAGCCATTACGTACAGCTAGTTCCGCTGACGTTCTTGTAGTTAAACCTACTGCCAGAGTATTGTCGAGCCTTTAGAGTCCCACACAGAGGTTTTCCCAGCTACGGGCGAAACGAGTAGAGGTCGTATGGTTTTACGACAGGGTTCGATCACATACGCACACTTGTACGTGCTTGGTGTTCGGGCAGTTGATACTAATGGGCTTTGGTTTAAGCTGGATCCTAGTATTTGATTTTGGATTGGTTCAGTCTCATTGTATTCGTGTTTTTCGGAACACGGATGCGGGTATGTATATACAGTTGACAGAGGCAGAGAAGGAGACACCTCATTAGGGTTTTGACCATTGACTTGATTAAAACCATAATGAGATAGAGGAAATTGTTTACTAATTTTATTAGTGTTAATTGTGTCGTGGTTAATTGGTTTGACCATTTGACTTGTTGACCATAGTTGACTTAGATATTTTTGTTAAGCATGAGATATTTTGCTTAGCATTAATTATGACATGATAATGGTCAAATCAAATGAACCATCACAATTATCCTAATTAAAAATTATTATTCTTTTTCCCTCATATGAGAGCTCACTCTTCATTTGACAAATGACACTCTCTCTCCTTCTTGCTCTCTCTCAAGCCCTAGTGTTTCATAAGTTGAAAATCAAGGGCCATTGAGACCAAGCCACCAAAACCACTCTCTACTCACTCTAGATCACTTAGTCTAGCAACCTAAGTGTTGTAGTTACCCTATCATGGAGGTTAAGCTCTAGGTTGGATCTTTCGAGGTGGATCATCGTTGACATAAGAAGGTCGAACTTCAAGCACGATCCATACATCCATCGAGGAGCTTAAGAAGAGGATCGAAGACCCAAAGGACTTGTTTTCGTTAGGTATACTTTCTATCATAGTAGATAGAACCTTCATTTTCTAGTTAGGTTTATGGTTAAAGATCCGGTTTTGGTTTATTCTAGCGCCAAGTTTCGTATCGTTGTAAAAATTTTGTTCCGCATTTGGCCACGAAAGTTGGTCGTGTTGGAGATAGTGCCCTCAGAGTCAATTATTAGGTCACAGGTACGTGATTGTAATGATTGAGGGAGGACCTATCCCGGTAGGACAGTCTTACTCGAGATGATAGTATGCTATCTGGTTTACCTTTATCATCGTGTACTGCTTTAGGTGACCTGACACGTCGCTATTAAACGTTGATAGAGCCCCTAGGATTCTTGCTTGACCACCAGCAGTATGAGGGCGATCATATAAGTGGGAGCTGGGGTCTATAAGCTTATCCTTAAAAGGTCCCTAGTCGTGGGAGTTTCGAGACTGGGCATCGATACTCCATTAGTAGACTAGTGTATACAGTCGAGACCCCGACGAGGGGCGGTGGCCGGTCTCACAAGCCACTGGTGTCAGTTGGATCACCTAAGATGTATACAGGTGCTCATTGGGTTATGAGTACACCAGACAGGACTCGCCGGGAATATGCTAGTTGGTCATATACCAGACGTCAGATGGCAGTTCCCTGGTGACATGTGTGCAGGTTAGTTCATCGACCTGAGGATCGTCATTTGTCTCGTGTGAGTTCCCACTGTATTTTGATTACTACCCTACCACGGCTCAAAGGAGTCGTGCAAACAGGTTTTAGTTGGGTACAGTCCCGAGCCACATGGAGGCAGTGAGCGTATCTTCAGGGGTTCGTCTCTCCCGGTATTGGGGGTGAGGTCGTGCTGTGTCTAGGAGAGCCATTACACAAAGTCCTTGGCCAAGGCAAGGAGATTTACTGGTAGGTATTCCAGTAGTATCTCAGGGTGTTCTGGGCTACACTCCGACACGACTTGTACCGCTTTTGGGGGTCTGACTTTTACCAACCCCCTAGGCCCGCCATGCGATACTCATAGACGAACGGACCGGACTGTACGGATATTGTCACCGACAGGCTCAGTAGGGTTGTCAGGCTGAGTTCGCTCTCAGACGTCCCTTTTGGTCAATACTTGGTAGCCCGTTACGTATTGGCTTATACCTCTGACGTGCTAGTGGTTAAATCCACAACCGAGGTGTTGACGAGTCTTTAGAGTCCCCCACATTCAGTTACTCAGCTTTCGGGCGAAAAGCTGTAGAGGCCGTATGGAGATATGGCAAGGTCCGATCAGATACGTGCGGTATTGCACGGATCAGGATCGGACAGTCTGTACTATAGGCTGTATGCATATATGGCAGGGTTTGATCAGATACGTGCGGTATTGCACGGATCAGGATCGAACGGATATTACTAGCCGGTTTTGGTATAAGCCGGATCCTAGTATAGTACAGTGTAGATTTTGTCTCATTGCATTTGTATTTCGGTCGAAATACAGATGCGGGTGTGTATGCACAGTATCGGGGTTTTCCTGTAATTTATTACGGGACCAGTTTTCTGGAGTTGCCAGTTTGTTTTCCGTTTCGGCCAATTTTCCTTTGATCGTTCATTGGCCGACGTTTGGTGGAGGAGGGTTTATTTGCATTGTTGCAAATAGGCTTTTTTGTGGAGGGGGTCTTTGCTTGTTGTAGCATCATGATGGTTTTCATGATGTGCACCATCATTGACTTCTATCTTCATGATGGCATGACTTTTGGAAGTGATCATTAGCTTGTTGGAGTGAGGTTAATTAATATATGATTGCATTTGCTTATGGGGAGTGCAGGAGATTAATTTATGATGTGAGGAATGGGCCGGCCACTGTTGGAGTATGGAGTGGATTAATTTCTTTTGTATGGAATGGAATATAAATGTGTGTGCTGGAATTGTTTTAAGGTGTGGATGAATTAATATATAGATATTCATTTTGGTTGCTTTGAGTACATAAGAGAGAGTGCTTGCTTCCTTTTTCCAGAGAGCAAAAATGAGTGGCTGTGCTTCATTTTCAATTTTTCCAGTGAGCACAAACAGGGGCTGGCCGAGCTCAATCTTTGGTGGGTGCTCCATTTTTCCTTAAGCATCCATGAAAAATTCTTGTCCACAAATTCCTCCATAAATGGCAACCTCTTAAACCCCAAAGAGACAACGGTTCTACATTATTCTACAGCAAATCTTGGGCGCGTCGGCTAGCCAACTTCGCGCCCGAGTTGCCTCGGTATTGAGGTGGGAGCCCGTAAAAGAGTCCGGCTACGTGGTGCCCTTCCGGCGAGGAGGCGACTACCGGAGTTTTTCGCGGGAGATCGGGACGACGACGAGAAGACCGGAGGACTCGGATCACTCGGTATATCTCTTCCCTTTCTTCTTGTTAGCTAGACTAGTTTAATGGTTACGATCCGGGGTTTTGTGCGCGGTGGTGCCGGTTTGCAAAGTCCGCAAAATTAAAGTTTATCACCGTTTCCGCATTCCGGCGTCGGATTGACGGCCGGAGCGCCGCCGTGCACTTACAGTGGTATCAGAGCCTCGCCATTAACTTAGTCTAGCTTTGTGTAATGTGTTTGCATTTCCAATCGATCAAAAAGTTCCAAAACCCGTATTTTGATCACATCAGTTTTCTGTTGGAAATTTTTAGTCTCGAAAATTTTTTCAGGTTGTAAAATATTGATGTACTGGAAAATCTAAGATCTCTGTAAAAATTCGATGAAGTGACTCCACAGTGGGAGCGCGGAACCGCCGCACAACCCCCCTTCCCGCCGCTCTTCCGCCGCACACTGTGGGGATCACTGCACCAATTTTTTACAGAGGCTTTCTGGGGTGAAAAGTGGGGTTTTGGAATAATAACATTGGGCCCAGAATTTCTTTATCTGCTACAGTAATACTTTGGGGCCCACTTGTTAAAGTTTGATTGATCGGATATTTTAAACACATTTTTCACAGTATTTACATTATATCTGCGACCGTGAATGTCACTTGATCGGTAAATCCGGTCTAACTGCTATAGCCCGGTTAGACGGATTTGCGAACGTGACTTTCACGTTGATGTTCTGTTTTTTCTGTGATGTTGCGGATCGGTCGTGGGGGATAGCCTGGGTGCAATGCTAGTACAGTTGTGGTTGTATTATGTACATTTGATATTGCGGGGCGAGCATCCGACATGTGGACTGCCGTCACTGCCTGATTGTATTATTCTTTTGGGGCACGACCTGGTTGCGGTCGATGTACCCGTTATATGTATATTTTTCTTTCTGTACTAGGATTGCCCCGCGGAGGGGTGCACGGATAGCCGGGTTCTAGAGGGCAACAAGCCCGCATCTCATGGCATTGAGACGGAGGGGGCTTCACTCTGGGATTGGCGGGCTATTCGCCGCACTCGTAGGGGGTACAGGTTGACCCAGGAGGGGTGCCCAAGTTACCGGATTCCGTGAAGTGCTGGGTGGTCCATTCACGGCGCTGAAGGGGGCTGCCTCGCTTCAGGTTTTGGCGGGTAACTTGCCGCGCCCGTAGGGGTCTAGGATTTCTTTGCACAGGCTATCCACACGACCAGGGGAACGTCGGGTTTCAGCGGCTCTGTGAAACCCGGGGATCCCAGATATCTGTATTGTTTCTGTGATGCTGTTCATTCTCTGTGATGTTGCATTTTATTCACGCCTTGAGCGAATATAATATATTGGTATATATATTAGTAGATGTTGTATATGTTTTACATCCGCGCTAGTCCAGTCCCCGCTCTGTCGTTAGTTAGCTAACCTAACGGGTAATGACGGGACCCAGTGGCGAATGCGGATGGCATATACGTACATCAGTATATTTTCGTTCTTTTTGGTGTGATCAATTGATGGGACTGCATTGATTCAGATCAATGCAAGTTAAAAACAAACCTAATCTGATGTTGTTGGAACACTTTTCAAAAAGCTGTTATTGCAAGGATGTTCACTTTTGTTTTGCATCGTGGTATTCAGTTGGAATATCCTGCTCCTCAGTCGACGAGGCAAGGGCCGAGATCCCTTCACCGGGAGTGACCCCTTGGACAAAAAGTTTGCGTCAGGGCAATGACTTCACTATAGCCGATTACTTTTGCTTTGCATCGCGGTATTCATTTGGAATATCCTGCACCCCATTCTACGGGGAAAGAGCCGAGATCCCTTTACCGGGAGTGACCTCTTTAGCAAAGGTTTTCGTCACTATATTTTTAAAAAAAGCTATCCGTTCCTTCAACGATATCAAGTTCATTACGTTAAAGGTTTTCGCCAGAAACCATTCGTAGCCCTCCGTCGTTTCATATGGATAGTCAATAGTATTCAAGCTGTGTATGTTGGCCAAAGTCAAGGCACAGTGTTTGGTAGCTGTTGGTTATTCATATGCAGCATAGATAGATGCGTTGGTTTGGAACAGTCGTACTGCCATGTTGGCCAAAGTCAAGGGTATGTACAGGTGGATTCAAATTAACCTGGAGAATGACGGGTAGAACTTGACATGTGACTTATGATATGTTGGCCAAAGTCAAGGTCATAAGAGCATGGGGCAGAAATCACATCGGGAGTTTCAAAAGAACTGAAACTTGCCAGATATGCGCATACCTTCTGGAGTGTGATAGCGTGAGCGGATTCCGTCACGTTATCATGCAATGATAGTTGGATCCCGATTCCCACTGATGAGTTAGTTTACTCCACGGGTGTTCCCGACTATTTCTTCTTTTAGGTTTGGAGGAGAATTTGAGATACAGTGGGAGGATTCCAGATTAGATAAATTGGTAACCATTCTGATCTAGGTTAGAGTGCACGCTGAGTGTTTCTTTTCTCTCTCTCTTTGGCAGCGACCATTGACCCGACCCTAAGACTTTGACTAAGAGACCAAGTTGACCGAACCTTCTAAACACTGGCTTTTGGATTGTCAGAGTTGCAAACCTCATTGCCACTCCTACTTTTACCCTTTTCTCCAGGACACCCCGTATTACTACGAACGTCCACTTCCATTGGACAAAACCATCGTATGGTTATATACGAACTCGAAAGAATATATTCGAGGATGGTTTCCGGTTCTAGAGAAAACGGATAGGATTATTCAGTTGTCTTTTCCTTTTACCCTCTCTCAGGTTACGAGTACTCCTTAGTTTAGGGGTAGTACACCTATTACGCAAATTGGATTGTCTTCTTCCAAACCTTAGGCTGGTGCCGACCGGTAGGGAATGAAGAAAACCAATTAGCATAACGATGGTGTGCAGAAGGTATTAAGTTAAGACAAAGCAAGGGATTAGTAAGAGGGCAAAGTAAATTGCAACAGATATTCACGACCAAACCAGGTATTTCGTTACCACTCCCACATCACCTTTGTATTTCTCCAGGACATTCCGTATCACTACGAAGATCCACAGTTTATTTGGATACTCCATCGTATGGTTATATACGAACTCGAAAGGAACTTGTTCCAGTTCGGGGATGGATTCTGGTTCAGGAGAAATAGGAATAAGATTTATTCAGGTGTCTTTTATCTTCACCTTCTCTCGCATTGCGAGTGTTCCTAGGATTGGGACATTACACCCATTATGCTTATTGGATAGTCTTCTTCCAAACCATAGGCTGGTGCCGAACGGTAGGGAATGAAGAAAACCATTTGGCCTAAAGGGGTGTACAGAAGGTAAAGACTAAAGACATATGAAGGGATTTGGAGAGGTGGCAAAGAATTATACGGTTACAATCGTGAATCTGGAAGAGGCATTACTAGGAATACCAGGATACCCCATCGAAACATTTCAATGTTTCAGTTTCACTGTGTACTGTTAATAGAAAACTGATTTCCCGATTAGATACTTACTCCAGGGTATGTATTTACCAGATACGATTCTCACATCTGTATGGTTTTACAGATGATGAGTGGGAGTAAGTTATTGGGAATTGGGTGATTATCCTCATTATATCGGGATTCGTTGTAATCGGTGATATTTGAGGAAATCACCTGGGCTGTTTGCCGGTTGGCAAATATTTGGTTTTGAATATCCGCAGTTATGCACCAATTTCAAATTGATATATCTGTACGTCTATTTTCATAGAGTGAGATGTACCTTTTTGAAATTATGTCTATGACATTTACCTATATCAGTGGATGGTTAGGTAAGGAGCATTGAACAGCGATGTAATTCTTCTTAACCATAAGTACATTTTTCAACCTACGACACACAGTGAATGAGTTATCAGACTCAAGGGACTTATACAGAGTATTGTATGTTGTCCAGGGTCCATCAGGACAGAGGGGTTGGTCCTCGTACTATATTCGGTTTACTTATGACTTCTCTAGTTTTTAGACAGGTGTTTCGTGGAAACACAGGGTCCGAATTTGGAGAAGTTATAGGTATTTGAATAGAGTAGAGAACCAGGTATAGCAAGTATCGGGATTCTTCAAAAAGATCGAAGATGTAGATACTTGTCAATGATATTCAGTTGCTAGTAATGACTAAGAGAACTTGCTTCTCTTTCAGGTTACTCATAATTGGAAGCATTCCTAAGTTGAGTAACGCTGATCGGCCTCCTTCCATTTAGTTGACATGCACTGGAGACAGTTGCATGATTTGAATCTGGTTCAATTAAATCAGTGCCTCTGGTTCTATATTGGATATAGAACAGTTCATATCTTAACGATGTTAAGGTACGGGGAGTTGTCCGGCTTATGCTTAAAACCAGACACTAGACAACTCAAGGCACGTTTCAGTAATGACTGTTTGTGGGTTGACCCAGGCTATGACGCGGGTTGACTTTCTACCATCTGGATGGACAATAGCAATATCGTTCTAGACTCGCCACAGTTTTAATAAAAATGGATTTTTTCAGAAAACAGTAGTGGGAGTATGGTAGAACTGGAAGTGATTCCAGAACCACAAACGATTACTGAAGATTTGACAGGAACCTAAAGATTCAATCTGGATTGACATTCCATTGGCCACTCCGCAGATAAGGTGGGTAACTTCAGGCACCCGAGAGGTACTACGGTAGCCTCAAGGACGGTGACAGGGAAGTTCTTGTTTACCCACAATTACCATTGCTGTTGTTCCAGGGTGCGAGACCCGGCGGGAGGATGAGTATAGCGTCGTTCTAAACTAGTTTTAGAAGTGTACGTGTATATGACTCTGCCAGAGGGTTGTCGTAGTCAGTGGGAGCAGCGGAAGCATTGGTGGATAGGTAGCTTATGTCTATTTATAGACTAAAGCAGATGTAGCGGAGATAGATCATCTATTTCTGACGTGACAGTCATAGGTTTGACTTCATCAGAATAAGGGATGGATCTGTTGAGAAGGTAGTAGGGTGTGATGTCATGGTGTTTGGATGACATACACAGAGTAGGAAAGGAAACTCCTATACTACAACCGGTTATACTTTGGTCGTCACACAGTGGTTTCTCCACACAGGACTTGGACATTATATCAGACATACTGGTTACTGGATCTATGGTATTAGATCTAGATTTAGGTGGTTTCCCAATCAGGATACTTGACAACATTCTAAGAGTATTTAGGATGGATGACTCCTGGCACGGTAGTGTACCTGCAGGTGATGGAGTCACCCTCTCTGAAGCTGTCTTACAGACTAATGGGGAGAGGGATGTGCATGATTGGCAGATCACTTGCTCAGGCAATTGAGTCAATCATGAAATGTCAAGTACCACACCAGATGTTGTTCTTGCACTAGATGCAATAAGTTGACATTAATCCAATCCTGGAGAAACCGTAGGAAGCAGTTTTAGAACATAAATGGATGTTCTAGGGATATGATAACGTCAGCCTTATTCGGGAGACAGTTATCATTCCAGGCTTCCAAGGTGACATGGACGACAAGGAGGTTGTCAGAGTTATAGTTTTTCCTTCTGATGAGGGGCAGTATTTTGGACAGGTGGTCCAAGGCAATACTGAGGGTGGCATGGCGCAGGATACTGATTAAGTTCAGTTAACGATACAGTCTAAGAAGTTTGGATTTGGAGTTCATTTATGAGCTATGTCCCATCAGACATCCAGACACATTCTAAGACAGGTATTGCTCATTTCGGGAAATGGGTTTCTCCGCGAACTTGAGATATAGAGAGACATAGAAAGAAACAACTAAGCGGATCCACTCACTGAGGCTATTCCTCGAACGCAATAGTTCCGCAAACGAGCTTTGTGAGACTGACTAGTAGAGGAGTTGGATGTTCGGTATCACACGGGCTGTGAGTATGCGACATCGCAATAATTAGCCTTGAGTGCAAGTGGGAGATTGTTGGAGATAGTGCCCTCAGAGTCAATTATTAGGTCACAGGTACGTGATTGTAATGATTGAGGGAGGACCTATCCCGGTAGGACAGTCTTACTCGAGATGATAGTATGCTATCTGGTTTACCTTTATCATCGTGTACTGCTTTAGGTGACCTGACACGTCGCTATTACACGTTGATAGAGCCCCTAGGATTCTTGCTTGACCACCAGCAGTATGAGGGCGATCATATAAGTGGGAGCTGGGGTCTATAAGCTTATCCTTAAAAGGTCCCTAGTCGTGGGAGTTTCGAGACTGGGCATCGATACTCCATTAGTAGACTAGTGTATACAGTCGAGACCCCGACGAGGGGCGGTGGCCGGTCTCACAAGCCACTGGTGTCAGTTGGATCACCTAAGATGTATACAGGTGCTCATTGGGTTATGAGTACACCGGACAGGACTCGCCGGGAACATGCTAGTTGGTCATATACCAGACGTCAGATGGTAGTTCCCTGGTGACATGTGTGCAGGTTAGTTCATCGACCTGAGGATCGTCATTTGTCTCGTGTGAGTTCCCACTGTATTTTGATTACTACCCTACCACGGCTCAAAGGAGTCGTGCAAACAGGTTTTAGTTGGGTACAATCCCGAGCCACATGGAGGCAGTGAGCGTATCTTCAGGGGTTCGTCTCTCCCGGTATTGGGGGTGAGGTCGTGCTGTGTCTAGGAGAGCCATTACACAAAGTCCTTGGCCAAGGCAAGGAGATTTACTGGTAGGTATTCCAGTAGTATCTCAGGGTGTTCTGGGCTACACTCCGACACGACTTGTACCGCTTTTGGGGGTCTGACTTTTACCAACCCCCTAGGCCCGCCATGCGATACTCATAGACGAACGGACCGGACTGTACGGATATTGTCACCGACAGGCTCAGTAGGGTTGTCAGGCTGAGTTCGCTCTCAGACGTCCCTTTTGGTCAATACATGGTAGCCCGTTACGTATTGGCTTATACCTCTGACGTGCTAGTGGTTAAATCCATAACCGAGGTGTTGACGAGTCTTTAGAGTCCCCCACATTCAGTTACTCAGCTTTCGGGCGAAAAGCTGTAGAGGCCGTATGGAGATATGGCATGGTCCGATCAGATACGTGCGGTATTGCACGGATCAGGATCGGACAGTCTGTACTATAGGCCGTATGCATATATGGCAGGGTTTGATCAGATACGTGCGGTATTGCACGGATCAGGATCGAACGGATATTACTAGCCGGTTTTGGTATAAGCCGGATCCTAGTATAGTACAGTGTAGATTTTGTCTCATTGCATTTGTATTTCGGTCGAAATACAGATGCGGGTGTGTATGCACAGTATCGGGGTTTTCCTGTAATTTATTACGGGACCAGTTTTCTGGAGTTGCCAGTTTGTTTTCCGTTTCGGCCAATTTTCCTTTGATCGTTCATTGGCCGACGTTTGGTGGAGGAGGGTTTATTTGCATTGTTGCAAATAGGCTTTTTTGTAGAGGGGGTCTTTGCTTGTTGTAGCATCATGATGGTTTTCATGATGTGCACCATCATTGACTTCTATCTTCATGATGGCATGACTTTTGGAAGTGATCATTAGCTTGTTGGAGTGAGGTTAATTAATATATGATTGCATTTGCTTATGGGGAGTGCAGGAGATTAATTTATGATGTGAGGAATGGGCCGGCCACTGTTGGAGTATGGAGTGGATTAATTTCTTTTGTATGGAATGGAATATAAATGTGTGTGCTGGAATTGTTTTAAGGTGTGGATGAATTAATATATAGATATTCATTTTGGTTGCTTTGAGTACATAAGAGAGAGTGCTTGCTTCCTTTTTCCAGAGAGCAAAAATGAGTGGCTGTGCTTCATTTTCAATTTTTCCAGTGAGCACAAACAGGGGCTGGCCGAGCTCAATCTTTGGTGGGTGCTCCATTTTTCCTTAAGCATCCATGAAATATTCTTGTCCACAAATTCCTCCATAAATGGCAACCTCTTAAACCCCAAAGAGACAACGGTTCTACATTATTCTACAGCAAATCTTGGGCGCGTCGGCTAGCCAACTTCGCGCCCGAGTTGCCTCGGTATTGAGGTGGGAGCCCGTAAAAGAGTCCGGCTACGTGGTGCCCTTCCGGCGAGGAGGCGACTACCGGAGTTTTCCGCGGGAGATCGGGACGACGACGAGAAGACCGGAGGACTCGGATCACTCGGTATATCTCTTCCCTTTCTTCTTGTTAGCTAGACTAGTTTAATGGTTACGATCCGGGGTTTTGTGCGCGGTGGTTCCGGTTTGCAAAGTCCGCAAAATTAAAGTTTATCACCGTTTCCGCATTCCGGCGTCGGATTGACGGCCGGAGCGCCGCCGTGCACTTATAGGTCGGGCGCTAGTGTAACCCTTCACTTACACAGTACTGAGCGTGCCTCGAGTTTGTCCGCATGCTGCTTTTTGACAAAAGCTGGACATCCCCATATCTTCAGATATTGAAGATAGGGTTTCTTCCCACTCCACATCTGATATGGTGTGGTAGGCACAGTCTTGGTAGGAACCTTGTTCAAAAGATATGCAGCTGATTCTAGTGCATAGCCCCAGAATGATCACGGTAACTTAGCATTACTCATCATGGAACGTACCATATCCAATAGGGTTCGGTTTCGTCTCTCCGATACACCGTTGTGCTGTGGTGTGTATGGAGGAGTAAGCTGAGAGAGAATTCCATTCTCTTTTAGATAATCCAGGAACTCGGCACTTAAGTATTCACCACCTCGATCAGATCTCAGTGTCTTGATACTTTTGCCGGTTTGTTTTTCCACTTCATTCTTATATTACTGAAATTTCTTAAAGGCCTCGGATTTATGTTTCATCAAGAAGACATGTCCATACCTGGAGAAATCATCCGTAAAAGTAATGAAATATGAAAAACCACTTCTTGCATGTGTAGACATTAGACCACACACGTCGCTGTGTATGAGTCCCAAGAGCTCGCTCGCTCTTACTCCATTTCCAGTGAACGGAGTCTTTGTCATCTTTCCTTTGAGACGTGATTGACAAGTTGCATAAGATTGATATTCGAACGGATCTAAATATCCTTCTTTATGTAACTTGGTTAACCTTGTCTTATTGATGTGACCTAGTCTACAATACCATAAGAAAGCATGATTTAATTATGGAGACTTTCTTTTGTGTGTATTCTGGATATTGAAAATCTGCGGTTGGTTTAATACGTATATACCGTTGCTTAATGTACCCGACCCAATCAAACTATGATTAAGGTGGATGTTTACGACATCGCTTACAAATGTAAAGTCATAACCTTCTTTAGACATTGAAGATACAGATATGATATTACAAGTCAAACTGGGCACATAATAACAGTTGCGAAAAACCAAAACATGTCCATTAGTCAATCCTAAGTGATATTCCCCCACGGACACAGCATCCATGCTTGCTCCGTTTGCAACTCTGAGGGTCATATCACTCGCCTTCAAAACTCTACGGCTTCTCAGCGCCTGCAAAGAATTACAGATATGAGATCCTGATCCAGTATCCAATACCTAGGAAGTAGAGTTGATTGACAGACAGTTTTCAATTACATACACACCTGAAGCCGAAGCCACAACTTGCTTCGGGTCCTGGTTCTTGGCCTTCCAAGCCCTGCAATCTTTCTTCCAGTGTCCCTTCATATGACAATAAAATCATTCTTCCTTTCCCACTATTTGTCTCGCCACTTTTTCCTTTCCCTTGGTTTCCACCTTACTAACACCGCTCCTCAATTTGGTGGGGGCCTTCTTCTTCTTTCCTTTAGCTTTCGCCTTGGACCTAGAAGAGGAAGCTCCACCAACAAACAGAGCAGGTGTTTCCTTGACTTTCTGCAAGGTGCCTTCTACACTGCTCAACATGTTAAGGAGTTCCGGAAGTTCAACTTCGTTACCTTGCATATTAAAATTCAAGATAAACTGGGCATATGTGGAAGGAAAGGACTGGAGAATCAAGTCAGTATACAGCTCATTCTCTAACGTAGTCCTGAGATCTGTGCGCTCCTCAATGTAGCCAGTCATCTTAAGGACGTGTTCCCCTGCAGATGATCCGATGGCCAAGCTCGCTTGAAATAGCTTCTTCGAGGTCTCGTATCTTGCGATATGGGATTGCTCTTCATATAATTTCTTAGTATGGAGAAATATGGATTCAAGATCCATATTCTCGTGCCTCATCTGATGTTCATTGTCCATAGAGGCAAGCACGGGGCACTTGGCCTTCGCGCAGTCAATCTCCCAGGTCTTACGGATTTCCTTATCCGCGACGCTGGATTCTGGACCTGGAATGGCGGGGGCCTTAGTGGTAAGGAGATACCCCAACTTGTCATAAGTGATTGCCATTTTGACATTCCTGAACCAATCTTTATAGTTTGGCCCTGTCAATATATTTTTATCTAATAGTAATTTAAGGCCCGTCATGTTTTGGTCGCTGCAATTAGGATGGAGAGAAGAAACACTTTAGCATGATGCTCTTGCAAGTTTAGCATGGTTTTTAGTTTATCTAAGCAGGATGGCTCCCACTATTTCTCGAATCCTTCCTCAAAACATAAAAGAAGAATTAGTAAGGATTAATCTCACCGTACAGTACTTGCTTAACCGTTCAGCCAGGCCAGTGTCGGTACTTCGAGAGACGTTTTACGACGCTTTCGCGAAGTTCCTTAATTAAATAACCTCTTTTCCCTGTGGGTGTATCCCCGATAACACCTTTCTAGACACTTACTTGGTTTATAGCATTGATCGTTAAGTGAAAAAATCTCCCGAGGAGTAGCATATACTCACAGTAGGATCGGGATCCAAATATCATTGTGTGATAAAGTTGAAGGAATTCTACCAAAATTATCACACTCCAAATGGTATGCAACACTAGCAATTTTCAGTTTCTTTAGAAACTCTTGATGTTGATTTTTGCCCCATGCTCTTATGACTTTGACGAAGGCCAACATATCATAAGTCACATGTCAAGTTCTATCCGTCATTATCCAGGTTAATTTGAATCCATCCGTACATACCTTTAACGAAGGCCAAAATAGCAGTACGACTGTCCCAAACCAACACATCTATCTATGCTATAGATAAATATTCAGTAGCTACCAATCACTATGCCTTGGTGAAGGTCGAAATACACAGCTTGAACACTACTGAACATTTAACTAAAATGACGGAGGGCTACGAATGGTTTTGGCGAAACCGTGAACGTAGTGAACTTGATATAATCGAAGGAACCTGATAGCTTTTAAAAGGAGTGGTTTAAGCTCCGCATTTAAAAGTTTTGCTGTTTTGAAAAAACCGAGTGGTTTTGAAATTGTTCCAACAATTCAACTTTGGTTTGTTTTCTTTGCATTTATATAATGCAGTTGTCACGACCCGAAGGTACGGAACGTGACCGGCATTTAAATTACGAAACGTCTAGAGGCGTAACGTAATCTAAGCAAGCCGAAGCCCAGAAATCTAAACCAATTAAAAGAAGAAGTGTAGGAAAACATGTTTAAAAGTAACATCAAATTTTCTCAAAAATTTCGGCAGAGTCTCCTTTGTAAAAACTGGCCCCAAACGGATACAAACAAGAATTATATATACAAGCAATAAAAAGGCATCCCCAAGCAGGAGCTAGCTCTACGCCAAATGGCAGATACAACCACACAATGCACTATAATATACAACGCCGAAGGGCGTGGCTCAAAACTTAAAAGAAAACCAAATCCACAAGAAAACCATAATAATACAAGCGCGACTTTAAGGTCGAAATAAAAACAACTGGTCTTCTAAATCTATCAAGTAATACAAGTATGGTTGATGGAGCTTACTAGATACAACTGAAATAAATAA
The DNA here is from genome assembly GCA_030015575.1 of Agapanthus africanus. Lineage (NCBI taxonomy): Eukaryota > Viridiplantae > Streptophyta > Magnoliopsida > Asparagales > Amaryllidaceae > Agapanthus > Agapanthus africanus. Next base: position 290,637,665 of record CM057349.1, read on the forward strand.
ACGTTCAACGGTAATGGTGCTGGTGTCTTAACAGGTAGAGTTTCATATTAGCTAAAGAAACATATGTATGAACATGCAATGCGATGAATACAACATGAACATAACGGTGAATGTGTAGTAAACGCACAACTAGAGAATACATACTAATTACGAGTCATACAGTTTGTTGTTTGAAAAAGCACGAATCATGGTTTTTAGAAAATTAGGGACTACGAGGTTTTCAAGAAAAGATATGTATTTTGAAAAATCCATAGTATCGCTCAGGCTGCCTTTAAAAATGCACACGATTCGTTAGTTTTGAAAATAAGTATGACTCGGGCCTAAACTAATATCTACCTAACCAGCTAAAGGACTAACTAAAGAAACTAGTCGAAAGGTAAGAAGAATCCTCCTAAAGTCATAGTCGATATCTCTAGTGGTCGGCGATCCAGCCTCAACAGCGTCACGTATGTAGTACGACTTCCTCGAGTCAAGAGTGCGGATCAATCATCACATCTATGGCTCGTACAGTAAAATCCATCGTACGTCATCTCAAAATCAGGGTATGGGTCAACTATCGCATATACATCATCTTTCGTATAGTATCATCATCAAACAAAATCATGATCAAGGGTACTGTACTATAATCGCATACATTCCAATATCATCAAACATATATCATCTTCTGTATAAATATACATCGTCAAATGATCCACTAAAATATCATGTTATATATCATATCGTGATTAAGTCACATATTACGATCTGGGTTTTATTCTAGAGTCTCGTTCATTTCAATGCCATCTACACATATCATCGTTTATATATTTCCTCATTACCCAACAATCCGCTAATATCGTAACACATTTCATCTCATATCTCGATCATATATCCAATATCTCATGGCATCATGCTCGATCATATCGACTCATCCCTAAGTATCATATAATACCCTCATATCACATGTATATAAATATATATAGATATATACACACATTCATATATATATATATATATATATATATATATATATATATATATATATATATATGTACACACACACATATACACCAAGTCAAGTTTATGTGTATGCGTGTGTGTGTCTACATGGAACCTACGAATTCCCTCCAAGGCAATCATCCTCTGGTTAACTCTTTCTAAATCAGTTTAATCCAACTTAAAGTCTTCAATAATACCCTACTTGCCAAGAATCTAAGGTCACGTCCGACTTCCTAATAATAGTATATAATATCCTTACTCTACGCTTGCGGGGGTACTATACGCCATCCACCCAACTTCTCCCATAGATATACATCTACTCACCTGGTCCTTGTCTGACGAAGTCGATGCCGCCATCCTCTTCTTTATCATCCGAAGTCTACAAGAGAGATACCTATACGCAAACATATATAATATCGTAAACCGAAATCTCGGACAAAACCAAAATGGCGCACGAAACGCGCATAGCTTAAAACCTATGACCCGCTCATGCAAAAGAACCAAATAACGCTCAACATCGGCGTACAAACGCCGATTGATCGAGATAAAACACAAACATACAAATCGTAGTTCCAAAACTCGCTAATTATAATATAAAATAGGGTTTAAATCATCAAAAGCTTAAAATTAAATCAAATCGATTTATTTCCGAAAACCTAGAAAGCACTTAATTATCGTTTTAATTCGAAACTTGATGTTTTAACAAAACTAATGGACATAATGTTCACTAAATATTATAACTAAGTCATACAAAGCATCACCATAATTTAATCTCATCAATTTTTATTAAACCCAAAATTCTAGTTTGCAATATTATCCAATTTTAGCAATTTCAAACTAAAAATGCACAAAACAACCACTAAGCTTGGTTTTGCATGATATAAAACATTAAACTACAATTTATAATGTTAATAATGTCATGAAACCCTAATTATATTTTAATCTCAATTATTTAATCAATTTCCAAAAACCTAGTTTGAAAATTTAGCATAATTAGCATAATTTTAAAGTGAAAACTAGCAAAGTGGTAACTAGATTAGGTTTTGCATTCTATTAACATGTTAATCTACTCATTAGAACCATAATCTAATGATAGAAACCCTCACTAGAATTTTATCTCACCTATATATATATATATATATATATATATATATATATATATATATATATATATATATATATTTTATAAAAACCTAGTTTGCAAAAATTCTAATTAGGATAATTTAAATACAACAATTTACAAATTAGCAACTAGATTAAGTTTTCTATGTCTTAACATATTTAACTACACCATGTAATCATGAACACTTTATAAAAACCCTAACTTGATTGAGAAACCCTTTCTTTAATTTCACAAATTAGAAATAAAAACCAATTTATTACATGAAAAGCTTAAATTAAAATAGTTAAACAACTAATTAGCCATTAGGTTAGGATTTATACCTTACTAACATGAGATCAAACATGAAAATCATAGCTTCCAAAGTGCTAATTTTGCTCCAAGATCCATGCTAGATATGCCAAAGAATAATGGGTAGGATTTAAATTAGGAATTTGTGGTTTCATGAATTTTTGGAGATTTTTGAAGGGAAAATGAAATGGAGAAATGGGAATTGGGGGGGCTGCCCATTTCGTCCAGGTTTGGGAGGGGAGTGGAGAGAGTGTGAGGTGTGTGGAAATGTGAAGAAACTTCTCCAATTAATCATCTCATTAAGTCTTTTCAATAATTTCTTTATTTAATTAGTTTTCTTTTCTAAACCATCCTAGAAAAGTCTAGAATTTTGAAGACAAATCCAAGAAGAGAAGAGCATGCTACAAACCTAATTCTAATATTTCATTGTTCACTTTTGTAAAATTTACCCACTCCAATTTATAATTTGCACCCATTTAATGTATAATTAAAAGCTTACGTTAATATTAAAAATAATTACTTAAGGAAAAATATTTAGGTAAACTAATATAATATAAGTGACTAAATAAATACCAAATACTAGCAATTATATAGTTAAAATAGGCATATTTAAATCTATATTGAAAAATAATTGTATTTGAGTTTTACGGAAAATACGGTTTATTTTACCGATTATCAGAAAATTCATCTAAAGAATTTTATTTATTTATTTATTTATTTTTAAAACGTTACAGCAGTCCCATCAATTAATCCTACCATTTCAGAAAACAAAGAAAATATAACGTACGCTTATGCAATCCGCATTCGCCACGGGGCCCCGTCATCACCCGTTAGGTTACTTAACTAACGACAGAGTGGGGGCTGGACTAGTGCGGATGCAAAACATAAGCAACGTCTACTAGATATCATATATAGATATATGTATTCGTCAGACGCAATGATAGTCATTCCAAATCACAGATGAACACATTGGATATGCTAGGAATACGCATTTCGTTTGAGCCTGCAACGAAAGACGGATTAAACGGTCGTGATGAATAGCCAAAACCGCACCCTAAACCCCCATGGGTGCGGCAAACTTCCCACTAAATACCCGAAGTGAAGCAGCCTCCCTCAACAAAGTGAGTAGGCCACTCGGCACTTTAAAATACCCGGTAGTTTGTGCACCCCACCTTGGGTCTATCCTAGGAGCAGAAAACAGTAAAAGAAATAATATGCAATGGTGGCTACAATCTCAACCCGGATGTGCGACCATAAAATAATATTACATCAATTTACAATTTACATCAAATGAAAGATAAACGCTCATCTCACATCCCCGGCTATTCATTCACGACAATCCAACAAGTTCATATACACAAACCAATATTACAGATCACAGATATGTGCAACCCTCACCAATCGACGTATAGCGATCAGCAGACGTTCAGCACACATAACACATCTCAGATATAATCCGATTAGCTAAAGTTTATAAAAATTTCGATCAATAACTATATTTGAATCTACTCCAAGTACAACATTGTACAGAAAAAAATCCTAAGCAGAAACAAAATATCCCAGAAAACACAAAACAACCACAGAGAGCACCAGAAAAAATTTGGACCAACTTGGAGATGAGTCGGCCATGGATCCGCGGCGGAACGCATGGTTCGGCCGCGGTTCCGCGGTGGTCTAACCGAGTTAGGCGCCCAAATTTCTTCAGTGTTCTATAAAAAGCCTGCACGTATTTTTCAGGTCTATGAAAATATTTTTAGACCTGTTTTAAAAATCGACAGAAAATGCAAGTTTTATCATGTTTTCGGGATTTTCCATGATCGAAGTTCTAAAGGCTTTGCTAACATGTTAGTTATTATTTAGCTAGGCTCTGATACCACTGTAAGTCTATGTTACTCACCCCGGTAGTTTGCGGGGAGGCGGAATAGGTAAAAATAAAATTTTTCTTTACAATGTAACATAGACTAACCATGAGAATCTTTGCTAAACATTAACTAACAAACTAATTAGGAGTGCTAACTACTATGTTAGATGATTATACCTCAAGCTTCTAGTCCTTCTTCTCCTTGTTGTGCTTCTCCTTGTTGTAAGCTCCTTGGAGTGGCGGTGTAACATTTTGGAAAATTATAAATATTAATTTATAATTTTAAATATAAAAATAATGAGTTTATAAAAGTGATATCACATACAGCTTTTGGGTATCGGAATAATATCCGTAAAAATGTAGGTATTTTGGTAAATACAAAGAAAGGTGTGCGATATCATAAAAATGATATATTTTATTGATTTAAGCATGATATTGAATTTTACATTAAGCTAATGACATTTAAGTGATAGATTAAATCATTTCATATCTTTTATTCCATATAGATTTAAATTGTAACATGATATAAGATTTCATAGTAAGATAAGAATATTTAAATGTCATGACAAGTATTTCATTTTAAGCATGGATGTAGATTTTACATTAAAGGGGTTTTCTTTCTTTTGTTGTTTTATTATTTTGGATGTGGTTGACATATCATAATCTAGACTAAACCCTAACATACAACTCACCTTACCCATACTCACAATCCTCCACCTCCTCCTTGTAAGTCCATATCACGCACCCCATGAATTTGCGGGGAGGCGGAATATATGAAAAACGATTATCAAAGCTTCGTAACACGGACTTGAGCGCATGAATCGTTATCTAAACCATTGCTAACTAACAACTAGAGGTTTAACTACTCGGATTCGAAGTTATACCTTACGTTATATGTCCTTCGGGTCTTCATCGTTGTCCTCCACTCCTCATAGGCTCCTTGGAACATCGGCACCTCAACGGCCTCCTCGAGTCAAAGACGATCCACCCGAAAGCTCCTACGCCAAGCTTAATCTCTAAATTGAGATAACTAGGTTGCTTAAAGTGCTAATCTAAGCTACTTAGGAGATATAGAGTGAGGTTATGGATGCATTAGTCTAGCTAACCCTTGATCTCAACTCATGAGAGGTTAGGGTTAGGGTTTGAAGAATGAGAGAGCTTGAGGATAGTGAAGGTGAAGATGATAACGAAATGAGATAATGATCTATCATAATATATATGAAGCATTATTTATTTATCCAAAAAATGAAATAATAGAATTAACAAGCATGCTTCATAAATATCTATGAGTGATTCATCTCCATGAGTCATTAAGCATTTATGATGCATTAATGACATGGATGAATCACATAAATGAGTCACTAATCTCATTTAAGGCAATGCCACCTTACCCCCCAAGTCACCACTCTTCTAGAAGCTTCCCGACAAATTATGAGAACGCCCCTCCAATCCGTGAAAACACGGAAAAATTTTAGACCGTATAAATCCTATAACCCGATACTAGAATCTGGCTTAAACCAAAGCCGGCTAGTAAAAACTGTCCGAAAAGTCGTACGTGCGTAAACACGCGTACGTGTCCGAACCCTTGACGTAAAACCGTACGACCTCTATATCGTTTCGCCTGGAGCAGGGAAACTCTCTGTGTGGGACTCTAAAGACTCGACACTACACTGGCAGTGGGTTTAACCACAGACCGCAAGCGGCACTAGCTGTACGTAACGGTCCGCAGGTAGATGTCGATAAGAAGGACGATGAGGAAACCCATTCGAACTCCCACTGAGCCTGATGTGACAATCTCCGTACAGTCCGGTCTGTTCATCTAAGACTATCCCATATCAAGCCTAGGGGGCGGCAAGCGTCAGTCCCCTAATAGCTGTATAAGTCGTGTCGGAGCGAAGCCCATTACACCCTGAGAAGCTACTGGAACCTACCAGTATAGCCCTGGCCAGGGACTTTGCGTAATGGCTCTCTGACACAGCGCGATATCATCTCCCAATACCGGGAGAGACGAATCCTGTCTAACCACTACTGCCTCCAAGTGCTCGGGACTGCACCCAACTGCTACCAGTTTGCACGATTCCTTTGAGCCGTGGTAGGGTAGCAATCTAAGAACAGTGGGACACACTCGAGGCGAAGTAGCTGTGTCAAGTCTGCAGACTATGCTGTACTCATGTCACCTAGGAACTGTTAACTGACGACGGGTATAATACCAACCAACAGTTCCCCTGCGAGTCCTGTCTGGTGTACCCGTAACCTAACGAGCACCTGTATACTATCTCCAGTACGACGTACTGATGGCTATGGGACAGACCATCTCCCCAACTGGGATGAGAAGCGTATACACTAGTCTACTCTGGAGTATCGATGCCCTGTCTCGATAATCCTACGACTAGGGACCTGTATAGGATGTTGCTTATAGACTACCTAGCCTCCACTAGTGTGACTGCCATCACAATGCTGGTAATCAAGCAAAGAACCTATGGGCTCTATTAATATGTATAAGTGATACGTAACAAGAAACATTTGCACATATTAAAGTAGACACAAACCAAGTAGCATACTACCATTTTTAGCAAGACTGTATAAATAACTGTGAATATCCCAAGCTTCCATTAAGTAATATACAATCTAGTATGATACAATAATGGCCCCTAGGGCATATACACTAACAATCTCCCACTTGCACTAGGGCCATGAGCTGGCATATCGTAGACCTATCATCTCGAATAGCCTCTCGAACTGCGTCTGAGGAATGGCCTTTATGAATGGATCAGCAATGTTATTCTCCGTCTCTACTCTTTTCACCTCGATCTTCCGGCGATCTACGATCTCCCTGATCAGGTGATACCTCCTTAAGATGTGTCTTGACTTATGATGGGACCTGGGTTCCTTCGCTAAAGCTATAGCGCCGTTGTTGTCACAATACAGAGGTATTGGACCAACACTGGAAGGAACCACCTGAAGTTCTGTGAGGAACTTCTTCATCCAGACAACTTCTTTTGCGGCATCGCAAGCAGCTATGTACTCCGCTTCCATTGTTGAGTCAGCAACGGTCTTCTATTTGGAACTCTTCCAACAGACCGCCCTCCATTGAGGGTAAAGACATAACCCGACATGGATTTGGAGTCATCTTTGTCACTCTGGAACCCGGAGTCGGCAATGGCCTCCATCTGGAGGTCTTTTCCGCCATACACCAAGTACATCTCCTTAGTCCTCCTCAGGTACTTGAGAATGTTCTTTACTGCTATCCAGTGATTCTCCCCTGGGTTTGCTTGATACCGGCTTACTACGCTCAATGCGTATGCTACATCTGGTCTGGTACATAACATCGCATACATTATAGAGCCTACCGCTGAAGCGTAGGGTATAATCGACATGCGATCCCTTTCCAAATCAGTCTTGGGAGACATATCTTTGGAGAGGGTGATTCCGTGACAAGCCGGTAGGTTACCGCGCTTAGAATCTTCCATACTGAATCTTTTCAATATGGTATCTATGTACCTGTACTGCGAAAGTCCCAACATCCTTTTTTATCTATCACGATAGATCTGGATCCCCAGAATGTAGGTGGCATCACCTAGGTCTTTCATGGAGAATTTATGTGACAAGAATCTTTTGACTTACTGTAACATAGGAATATCATTTCCTATTAGGAGAATGCCATCCACGTATAATACGAGGAATACTACAGCTCTCCCTACAATCTTACTGTATATGCATGGTTCATCTGGATTTTTGATAAAGTCAAATTCCTTGACAGTATCATCAAAACAGATGTTCCAACTCCGCGATGCCTGCTTTAGTCCATAAATGGACTTAAGCAGCTTGCATAGTTTACCGCTGCTCCCACTCTGAATGAATCCCTCTGGCTGATCCATATAGACGCTCTCTTCCAAATTTCCATTTAGAAAAGCCGTCTTTACGTCCATCTACCAGATCTCATAATCGTAGAAGGCAGCAATAGCAAGAAAGACCCGAATGGATTTCAGCATAGCCACTGGAGAAAAGGTTTCCTCATAGTCCAAACCAGGTCTTTAACGGAAACCCTTTGCAACAAGTCTAGCTTTATAGGTTTCAACCTGTCTATCTACACCAATCTTCTTTTTGAAGATCCATTTGCATCCTACGGGTTTTACCCCTTCTGGAGCAGTGTCCAAAGTCCATACTTTGTTAGTGTACATGGACTCCATTTTGGTCCGCATTGCATCCAGCCATTTTACTTAGTCACCGCTCTGAATGGCTTGCTGGAAGCTAGTAGTCTCATCATAGTCAATCGTGCAATCCTCTCTATCCCCGTCTATGAGAAAACCGTAGTATCTCTCGGGCGGATGAGACTGCCTACTACTCCTGTGGAGTGGCGCTGGGATGTCCGGTTCTTCTTGAACTACCGGTTCTACCAAACTTTCAGTAGTAGTTTGTGGTTCTGGAATTTCTTCCAGTTCTATTTCGCTCCCATTTGTTTCCGTTTATAAAAACTGATATTCTAGAAAATGGGCATTACGAGAAAAAAAGACCTTTTGTTCCTCTGCGTAATAGAAATAATATCCCATGGAGTGCTTTGGATATCCCACAAACTTACACTGTACTGAGCGTGCCTCGAGCTTGTCCGCATGCTGCTTTTTTACAAAAGCTGGACATCCCCATGTCTTAAAATGTTTTAGAAAGGGTTTCTTCCCACTCCACATCTGATATGGTGTGGTAGGCACAATCTTGGTGGGAACCTGGTTCAAAAGATATGCAGCTAATTCTAGTGCATATCCCCAGAATGATCGCGACAACTCAGCCTTACTCATCATGGAACGAACCATATCTAATAGGGTTCGATTCCTCCTTTCTGATACACCATTGTGTTGTGGTGTGTATGGAGGGGTAAGCTGAGAGAGAATTCCATTCTATTTTAGGTAATCCAGGAACTCGGCACTTAAGTATTCACCACCTCGATCAGATCTCAGTGTCTTTATACTCTTGCCTATTTATTTTTCCACTTCATTCTTATATTCTTGGAATTTCTCAAAACCCTCGGATTTATGCTTCATTAAGAAGACATATCCATACCTAGAGAAATCATCCGTAAAAGTAATGAAGTAGGAATAACCACCTCACGCATGTGTAGACATTGGACCGCACACGTCACTGTGTACGAGTCCTAAGAGCTCGCTCGCTCTTAGTCCGTGTCCTGTAAACGGAGTCTTTGTCATCTTTCCCATGAGACAAGATTCACAAGTAGCATAAGATTGATATTCGAACGGATTCAAATATCCTTCTTTATGTAACTTAGTTAACCGTGTTTCATTGATGTGACCTAGTCTACAATGCCATAAGAAAGCCTGATTTATTTCTGGAGACTTTCTTTTAAGTGTGTTCTGGACATTGAAAACCTGAGCTTGACTCAATACATATATGTCGTTATCTAATGTACCTGACCCAATCAGAACTTGATTTAGGTGGATGTGAACTACATCGCTTATGAATGTAAAATTATATCCCTCTTGAAAGTGAGGATACTGATATGATATTACAAGTCATACTTGGTACATACAGACAATTACGTAGAATCAATATCTGCCCATGTGTCAAACCTAGGCGATATTCTCCCACCGATTCAGTGTTCACAGTCATTCCGTTTGCTACTGTGAGAGACCAATCACCTGCTTTTATAACTCTACTGTTTCTCAAAGCATGTAATGAATTACAGATATGAGATCCTGCTCCGGTATCTAGTACCAAGGAAGTAGAGTTAATTGACATACAGTTCTCAATTACAAACACACTTGAGGCCGAAGCCACAACATGCTTCGTATCCTGGCTACTGGTTTTGCTAGCCCTGCAATCCTTCTGCCAATGCCCAATCCCATAACAATAGGAATGCCCCTCTTTTACTATATCCAGTTCCGAAACTTTTGCCCTTCTCTTTCCTTCTACTTCCCTGGTTTTCTTCAGGGTAGAAGGTAGAGACTGTAGAATCAAGTCAGTACCTGACTCGTTCTCCAATGTGGTCTCCAGGTCCTGGAGCTCATCAATATAGCTAGTCATTGTAAGGACGTTGTCCCCTACAAATGACCCGACGGCCAACCTCGCTTGAATTAATTCGGTCGAGGTCTCATATCTTGCGATATGAGATTGCTCTCCATATAAATCTTTGTTATGGAGAAAGATGGAAACTAAGTCCATCTTCTTGTGCTGCTTCTGGTATACACCATCAACTGAAGCTGACACGAGGCACTTGGCTTTCGTTTTATCCTTTTCCCTTGTCTGACGGATATCCATATCCGCAACGGTGGAAACTGGACTTGGGACGGCAGGATCTTGAGTAGTAATTGGGTGTTCCAGTTTGTCATAGGCAATGGACATCTGGACAGACCTTTGCCAGTCATATAAGTCAGATTCAGTCAAATTGTTATCTAGATGTAACCTATGTGTGGTCACAAGGTCGCTGCAATTAAGAGAGAGAGAGAAGAAAACACTATTAGCATGATGCTCTTGCAAGTTTAGAGTGGTTTTTAATTTATCTAAACTGGATGGCTCCCACTGTTTCTCGAATCCTTCCCCAAACCATAAAAGAAGAATTAGCCAGGACTATTCTCACCGTACAATACTTGCTTAACCGTTCAGCCAGGCCAGTGTCGATACTTCAAGGGAGGTTTTCCAACGCTTTCGCGAAGTTCCTTAATTAAATAACCTCTTTTCTCTGGGGCGTAACCCCGCTGACACCTTTCTAGGCACCTACTTGGTTTATAGCATTGATCGTTAAGTGACGAATCTCCTGATAAGTAGTATATACTCACAGTAGGATCGGGATCCAAAATATCATCGTATGATAATGTTGAAGGAATCCTACCAACATTCATCAAACTCCAAAATGGTATGCATATCTCTGCAAATTTCAGTTTCTTTAGAAATTCCCGATATGGATTTTTGCCCCATGCTCTTATGACTTTGACTAAGGGCCAAATATGTCAAAAGTCACATGTCAAGTTCTACTCGTCATTATCCAGGTTAATTTGAACCCACCCGTATATACTCTTGACTAAGGGCCAAGAAAAGTAATACGGCTGTCCCAAACCAACGCATCTATCTATGCAACAAATGAATACCCCAGCAGCTACCAAACACTATGTTTTGACTAAGGGCCGAATATACATAGCTTGAATACTACTGAATACCCAAATGAAATGACGGAGGGCTACGAATGGTTTTGGCAAAACCGTGAACGTAGTGAACTTGATATAATCGAAGGAACCTGATACTTTTTAAAAGGAGTGGTTAAAGCTCCGCAATTTTAAAAAATTCTGATCTTTTAAAATAACCGAGTGGTTTCTTTTAAATTTGTTCCAACGATTCAACTTTGGTTTATTTTTCTTTTCATTAAAATAATGCGTCCCATCATTTATCTTATCATTGCAGAAAACAATGAAAATACAACGTCTTCTTATGCCATCCGCATTCGCCACTGGGTCCCGTCATCACCCGTTAGGTTACTTAACTAACGACAGAGCGGGGGCTAGGCTAGCACGGGTGTAAAACATAAGTGACGTCTAATAGCTATCATATATAGATATTATACATTCGTCAGACGCAATAATAAGCATTCCAGATCACGGATGAACTTTATTGGATTTACTAGCAATCCGCATTTGCTTTGAGCCTGCAATAAAAGACGGATTACATAGTTGTGATGAATAGCCATTACCCCACCCTAGACCCCTACGGGTACGGCAAACTACCCGCCAAGTACCCGATGTGAAGCGGTCTCCCTCAACAACGTGAGTAGGCAACTAAACACTTCGACGTACCCGGTAGTTTGTGTACCCCACCTTGGGTCTATCCTAGGAGCAAAAACAGTAAAAAGAAATAATACAACGGTGGCTACAACCGCAACCTGGATGTGCCCCGCAAAAGAATATTACATCAAATTACATTTACATTGAATGAATATTAAACACATCTCAAAACCCCGGCTAATCATCACAACATCCCAATACAGTTCATATACACAAACAGTAAACATTTCAGAAATGTGCAACCCCCTGCCAACCGACATACTAGCAGTTAGGGGAGGTTTACGAACACATTAAACATTACAGATAAAAACCCGATTAGCAAATATCTTAGAATAACGATCGATTACCATATTCCATGTCTACCCTAAAAGCAAACCTGCACTAAAGTAACCTGGGCAGAAACAGAACATACAAGAAAACAGAACACCAAAATATATGAATAACAGAGCAAATCCGAGCCAACTCGGAGTTGACGGCATCATATTGCCGCGGATCCGCAGCCATCTAACCGAGTTGAGTCCTCGTATTTTCCCAGTATTCTTATAATTCCCTGCTGTGAATTTAAGGTTTGCCAAATATTTTTTCAGACACTTTTAAAATTAACAGAAACTTGGAATTTTCGGTTTTTGTTTTCGTGTTATCCGTCGATCGAACTTCTAATGAGTTGCTAACAAGCTAGTAATGGTTTAGTTGGCTCTGACACCACTGTAAGTCCATGTCACGCACCCCATGAACTTGCGGGGAGGCGGAATATATGAAAAACGATTATCAAAGCTTCGTAACACGGACTTGAGCGCATGAATCGTTATCTAAACCATTGCTAACTAACAACTAGAGGTTTAACTACTCGGATTCGAAGTTATACCTCACGTTACATGTCCTTCGGGTCTTCATCGCTGTCCTCCACTCCTCGTAGGCTCCTTAGAACATCGGCACCTCAACGGCCTCCTCGAGTGAAAGACGATCCACCCGAAAGCTCCTACGCCAAGCTTAATCTCTAAATTGAGATAACTAGATTGCTTAAAGTGCTAATCTAAGCTACCTAGGGGATATAGAGTGAGGTTATGGATGTATTAGTCTAACTAACCCTTGATCTCAACTCATGAGAGGTTAGGGTTAGGGTTTGAAGAATGAGAGAGCATGAGGAGAGAGAAGGTGAAGATGATAATGAAATGAGATAATGATCTATCATAATATATATGAAGCATTATTTATTTATCCAAAAAATGAAATAATAGAATTAACAACCATACTTCATAAATATCTATGAGTGATTCATCTCCATGAGTCATTAAGCATTTATGATGCATTAATGATATGGATGAATCACACAAATGAGTCACTAATCTCATTTAATGCAATGCCACCTTACCCCCCAAGTCACCACTCTTCTAGAAGCTTCCCGACAAATTACGAGAACGCCCCTCCAATCCGTGAAAACACGGAAAAACTTTAGACTGTATAAATCCTATAAGCCGATACTAGAATCTGGCTTAAACCAAAGCCGGCTAGTAAAAACTGTCCGAAAAGTCGTACGTGCGTAAATACACGTACGCGTCCGAACCCTTGTCGTAAAACCGTACGACCTCTATATCGTTTCTCCTGGAGCAGGGAAACTCTCTGTGTGGGACTCTAAAGACTCGACACTACGCTGGCAGTGGGTTTAACCACAGACCGCAAGCGGCACTAGCTGTACGTAACGGTCCCCAGGTAGATGTCGATAAGAAGGACGATGAGGAAACCCATCCGAACTCCCACTGAGCCTGATGTGACAATCTCCGTACAGTCCGGTCTATTCGTCTAAGACTATCGCATATCAAGCCTAGGGGGCGGCAAGCGTCAGTCCCCTAATAGCTGTATAAGTCGTGTCGGAGCAAAGCCCATTACACCCTGAGAAGCTACTGGAACCTACCAGTATAGCCCTGGCCAGGGACTTTGCGTAATGGCTCTCTGACACAGCGCGATATCATCTCCCAATACCGGGAGAGACGAATCATGTCTAACCACTACTGCCTCCAAGTGCTCGGGACTGCACCCAACTGCTACCTGTTTGCACGACTCCTTTGAGCCGTGGTAGGGTAGCAATCTAAGAACAGTGGGACACATTCGAGGTGAAGTAGCAGAGTTAAGTCTGCGGACTATGATGTACTTATGACACCTGGGAACTGTTAACTGACAACGGGTATACTACCAACCAACAGTTCCCCTGCGAGTCATGTCCGGTGTACCCGTAACCTAATGAGCACCTGTATACTATCTCCAGTACGACGTACTGATGGCTATGGGATAGACCATCTCCCCAACTAGGATGAGAAGCGTATACACTAGTCTACTCTGGAGTATCGATGCCCTGTCTCGATAATCCTACGACTAGGGACCTGTATAGGATGTTGCTTATAGACTACCCAGCCCCCACTAGTGTGACTGCCATCACAACGCTGGTAATCAAGCAAAGAACCTATGGGCTCTACTAATATGTATAAGTGATACGTAACAAGAAACATATGCATATATTAAAGTAGACACAAACCAAGTAGCATTCTACCATTTTTAGCAAGACTGTATATATAACTGTGAATATCCCAAGTTTCCATTAAGTAATATACAATCTAGTATGATACAATAATGGCCCATAGGGCTTATACACTAACACTCCTTCATACCTTTACACCTCCTTCTGCAAATCTAACACCTCCTCCTTGCATGAATCAATCATGATTCATCAAATGACACATTCTTCTTCCTCTCATGCCACCTCCACCTCCCTTCATACACCTCATGCTTTCTTTACAAATCTCCTCACCCTATTTACCCCTAATACTTAGAGATTTCAGTAGTGATCCCAACTGAAACACTACACTCTTCAGCCCCAAACCAAGAAATTCCTAAGTATTCATAAATCCAAGTGAAAATATCTAAGTCCCTTCATCAACTTGTGCAAATCATCAAGCTTGATCCATTACAAATCCTAGATGCTTTCACATACAAATTAGAAGCTGGTGTTCTATACACAATCTCCATATGTATATCTTCCTCTCTTTTCAATTTAATCAGTTCTGTCCAATATCAGTTTTCATAAGAAAAATAGAAAACATAAACTTTTGTGATATTTTGTTCACTGAAACTGAATCTGGAACTAATACGTATAATCACTAGAAAAACTAGCAAGACCAAAAGTATAATGAGCCAACTAGGAAACAACACTTGAAACCAGAACCCCAAACTCCCCATATGATCCAGCGAGAGGAACCCAAGATCTGGCGACGCCGGCCCCATGATGTCCTTTTGTGTTGGTTTTTCTTCTGTGGCCTATTTTGAGTAAATTTTGGTCTCTAGTATTGTTTGTGTTATCTAAATATTTACACAGTAAAATCTGGGAACTTTTTAGAAATGGTTTTATCAAATTTCAGATATTTACGATACGAGTTTTGCGTATTTCGTACTGCGACTGAAATATCGACGTTCGTACGTTAAGTTCAGGGGCATTTGATCGTTTTTGGGGTAAGTGAGCTGTAGGTTCTAACCTACAGGTGCTTTGCTCGTTGTTTTAGTTTCAATATGATATTTACATCTATGTGATTTTAAATACGATTATAGGTGTCATCGCGAAGGATTCGGAGACGGAGTTGACGAACTTAGCAGCGTGGAATTCAGCAAGCTCATCAAGTTGGTGTATAGATTTATACCTACGGGGATAGTCGGGTGGATGGCGTATAGCACCCCCGCAATATTATAACTAAAGTAGTATAATATCTAATTAGGTGTTAATGTTATTGATATAGTATCATATATAGTATGTTTTCCATTTGCATATAGTTTCATGCATAGTTTCAAATGACATACGTACATGACGTTAGATCCTTTTGAAATGGATATGGTTTGATGGATTTGTACGAGGAATCATGCTGTACTTGAAATGATACAGATACAATGAAGTATTATATAAGGGATTATACGTATTGGAGATGGTGAGATTCGTATGCCGAATAACGGCCAAGTTTTCCTTTAGACTCGTAGAGTTAGATAAATTTCCGTTTTAGGATGTAATACTTGTGTGAGCTATATTCTTTTAAAAACTACGATTTATTTCTCTTTTAAATGATAAAATACAAGGATGTGATGCCCACTTCCAAAACGAATATCTATTTTAAACTAAGGCAACTTCCTTATTTTAAACCCAACATATCGTTCCTATTCATAGATAATGATATAGTTCATAGCAAGTAATTACAAGTAATAGTTATGCTTAGATTACTTTACATGTTTGCGTTATACAATCGATGTATACGTTTCCGCAATACGAACACTCTGATAGAACACTGCACAATTACCAATGAGTATCATATTGCACGAACATTTATATATATGTTACACTACACCTCATTGGTACTACCATGTCACTGTAGAACTGTTCTGTTATATGATGCGTATGTGTGTGTGTGTGTATATATATATGATTACACATGTAGAACACTTGCACAAATACTAATGATTGCCATGCGGCACGAGCACAGACGCGTATTTTACACTACACATCATTAGTATTGCCATGACACAGTAGGATTGATAAGTTTATTTGTTTGTATGATTTATATACACACCTTACCTTATTATCTGTTAAGCATTGTGAATACCAGTATTATGAATGTTATTTTTGATTTTATGAGTTTTCTGGACATTTTACTTTTGATGATATATATCAGTAGTATGGGACGCTGTTATATATGTATATATATAATATATCATTAGGATAATCTAGGCAAATATTCTCTTTCTTTACTTGATGTTTTCTGAAGATGATGATTTAACGTCCACCATGAGTTTTAGGTTTTTCTGAGTTTTTGTTCCGAACCGGGTGGGGTAGCTATACGATTTCGGAATTGTGACCTATCCGTACTGAGTGGGGTAGTTATACAGCGGGATACATGGTAGACCCGGTTCGAGGCCAAGGGGCAGGATAGCCGCATTATAGGCGGGGAGCCTAACGAGAATACTCGATACCGGAGATAGAGATGAGCACGGCAGATATCTAGGGGATATTGACCGGGGTTCGATTAGGCACAGCGGATATCCAGGGGATACCGACCGGGCCAGGGATATCGGGTGGCGATCATCTGTTGAGATGGTGTCGACGGTATCTGCATTTACGTGTCGATGCTGGACACGAAAGATTTCTGATTTCGATGTCGATGCTGGACATCCATAAATATATTGATATGATTGTTATCATGAGGTACACAGTTAGATTTCAATTATTGGATTCGACTAGGACTGGTCGGGGGACAGTACCTATATATG
Source organism: Agapanthus africanus (assembly GCA_030015575.1). Classification (NCBI taxonomy): domain Eukaryota; kingdom Viridiplantae; phylum Streptophyta; class Magnoliopsida; order Asparagales; family Amaryllidaceae; genus Agapanthus; species Agapanthus africanus. The sequence goes on from CM057349.1 coordinate 290,654,994, forward strand.
TATTCTACTTGGGATTGCATGACAGTTAGTGTTGCATTATGATACGTACGCATATCATATTATATTTGTACATATTACGGTAGTACTATACTTATGACCTAGGTATCGTCGTGCATTTTGATTTCTACCCTTAGATGTAATTTTATTAACTGAGTTGGCAACTCACCCCCGTTGTGCCACAGTTTCTTACAGGTTTCCCGCTTGGATTATCCGTGGCTTGGACATACATTCTTTTCGGCGATTGATTGGTAAGTGGGTTACTATTGTATCGTACTCACACTTGATTATTCATATATTTTTGTATCTAGTGAAAACTCCAACTTAGAAATGGTATATTGTGGACTTAGAAGTGAGACTTTGAAATTCTGAGGTCGCACTCTTTAGAGTCGACTTCTGATATAGATTGTTTAGCTGTTCCGTCATTTGGACGTGAAAGCTAGCTACCGATGGGTTGCTATTTTATAGATTGTAGTTGTATCGGGTTTTTATGTAAAATTTTCAAAGGAGGTGCTGTCAGATTTCAAAACGTCATAGATGCTTTTCAAACATACTTAGTTAAATTTAAATGTTATTTAAACTGATTCCATCTGATGACTATTTTAAACTCACCTCCAATAATTTCAAAAAGGGTTTAGATTCCGGGTTTCGGCTTACTTGAACCGCGTTGACGTCTTTAGATTTCACATGATTTAAGTGCCAGTCACGTGCCACATTTGGGTCGTGACAGGTGGTGGATGGTGCCTCCTCACCGGCTTCTCCACGTCAAAGAAGATCCACCCGAAGGCTTCAAGCAAGATGCCTCATTCACCTCATGGAGCCTCTCAAGAGTCCGGGTTCATGATGATCGCAGCGAAGGGACCTCAACACGAAGCTTATGAAGCGAAGGAACGGACTACAAAGGTGTCACGACCCGAAGGTACGGAACGTGACCGGCACTTACATTACGAAACGTCTAAAGGCGTAACGTAATCTAAGCAAGCCGAAGCCCAGAAATCTAAACCATTTAAAAGAAGAAGTGTAGGAAAACAAGTTTTAAAAGAAACATCAAATTTTCTCAAAAATTTCGGCAGAGTCTCCTGTGTAAAAACTGGCTCCTAACGGGTACAAACAAGAATAATATATACAAGCAATAAAAAGGCATCGCCAAGCGGGAGCTAGCTCTACGCCAAATAGCGGAAATAACCACACAATGCACTATAATATACAACACCGAAAGGTGAGGATCAAAACTCAAAGAAAACCAAATCCACCAGAAAACCATAATAATACAAGCGCGACTCTAAGGTCGAATAAAAACAAACGGCCTTCTAAATCTACCAATAATACAAGTCTGGTTGATGGAGTTTACTAGATACAACTGAAATAAATAGTAGTACAACAGCGGTCACGATACAAGTGAACCAACCTACCAAGCAATCACCCTGAATGAAATGGTGTGCTAGCAAGCCGCCAAGGAAATCTGTACATCTGAACCTGAAAGAAAATTTGGCACAACGGGGGTGAGTTTCCAACTCGTGAGTAGAAGACATCTGCGAGTAGAAATCGCATGCACGATGATCTCCTAGGTCATAATAATATACTTAACATAACACTAGACAACAAGTAATGATAGGGTAATACGCTATGCATAAGTGTAATACTCAGTGCTCGTGTTAGTATCACTAAGTGGCAACATATCATGTATGTATGTGATGTATGAATGCATCATGAATGAAACAATCAACCATGAAATCTAAACATATCTGTATAAGAAAATCTTTAACTTTTATCATAGTAAAATTTGTATGGTAATCTGAAACATCATTAATGAAATCAATGGAAATCCGTGTCAAGCATCGACACAAAACATATATATCTCAATGTCTCAATATCTCGAAATCTCAATATCTCGGGCTCCGTCAGTCCGGATCGGCCCATATCATCAAATCTCACGACAACGGTTGGTATCCTCCGGATATCCGCCGCGCCAGACATCACCGGTAGGTAGTCTTCCCCTGCCAGGCTCATCGTCTATAACTCGAGCTTCTTGCCCCGGGGTACCATACCAGGCCCACCATATACCCGAGACGGTTCATCCACTCCTCGAATTAGGTCCCGAAATCCAACAGAAAACATGAAATCTCATGGTAGACGACACATACCTCATGAGAAAACCACAACTTGCATTTTAAAAAAATGATAATACTAAGGTTTTATTAAATTCTTGTGGTTTTCCCCTAAAATCCAGAAATCTCATAGAAATCCAAATCCCAAAATCATGAGTAAGTAAATAATGAGTATCGGCATAAGCCCCACAATACTGCATGATAATATGAATATGTGAATGCATGAAGTGTCTAAGTAATAAATGCAATATCTAAACTAGCACATGAGAGTAATCACACAATATTATATTGGACTAGCATTTAGCTGATTGTATCAATAAAAGATAATATGTTCTAAAGTGTACGTGACATGGCAATTACCGATGATGATGTGTGTGAGCCGGCAAATAAGTGTACGTAGAACATACGCATCATCGGTAATGGTGCTGGTGTCCTAACAGGCAGAGTTTCATATTAGCTAAAGAAACATATGTATGAACATGCAATGCGATGAATACAACTTGTAGTAAACGCACAACTAGAGAATACCTACTAATTATGAGTCATACATTTTGTTGTTTGAAAAAGCACGAATCATGGTTTTTAGAAAATTAGGGGCTACGGGGTTTTTAAGAAAAGATATGTCCTTTAAAAAATCCGTAGTATCCCTCAGTCTGTCTTTAAAAATGCGCATGATTCGTTAGTTTTGAAAATAAGTATGACTCGAGCCTAAACTAACATTTACCTAACCAACTAATGGACTAAACTAAAGAGACTAGTGGAAAGGTAAGAAGAATCCTCCAAAATTCTGAGTCGATATCTCTAGTAGTCGGCAATCCAGCCTCAATAGCGCCACGTACATAGTACGACTTCCTGGAGTCAAGAGTGCAGATCAATCATCACATCTATACTTCGTACGGTAAAATCCATCGTACGGCATCCCATAATCGTGGTATGGGTCAACTATCACATATACATCATCGTTCGTATAGTATCATCATCAAACAATATCATGATCAAGGGTACTGTACTATAATCGCATACATTCTAATATCATTAAACATATATCATTGTCTGTGTAAATATACATCGTCAATGATCCACTAAAATATCATGTCATATATCATATCGTGATTAAGTCACATATTACGATCTGGGTTTTATTCTAGAGTCTCGTTCATTTCAATGTCATCTACACGTATCATCGTTTATATATTTTCTCATTACCCAACGATCCGCTAATATAGTAACACATTTTATATCATATCTCGGTCATATGTCCAATATCTCACGACATCATGCCTGATCATATCGACTCATCCCTAAGTATCATATAATACTCTCATATCACATGTATATGTTGTATGTATACACACACACACACATATACACCAAGTCAAGTTTATGTGTGTGTGTGTCTACATGAAAGCTATGAATTCCCTCCAAGGCAATCATCCTCTGATTAAGTCTTTCTAAATTAGTCTAATCCATCATAAAGAATTCAATAGTACCCTACTCGCCAGGAATCTAAGGTCACGTCCGACTTCCTAATAATAGTACATAATATCCTGATTCTACGTTTGCGGGGGTGCTATACGCCATCCACCCGATTTCCCTCGTAGATATACATCTACTCACCTGGTCCTTATCTGCCGAAGTAGATGCCACCATCCTCTTCTTCATCGTCCAAAGTTCACGTGAGGGGTACCTATATGCAAACATATATAATATCGTAAACCGATATTCCGGACAAAACCAAAACGGCGCACGAAACGCGCATAGGTTAAAACCTATGACCTGCTCATGCAAAAGAACCAAATAACCCTCGACATCAGCATACAAACGCCGATTGATCGAGATAAAACACAAACGTACAAATTGTAGTTCCAAAACTCACTAATTATAATATAAAATAGGGTTTAAATCATCAAAACCTTAAAATGAGTCAAATCGATTTATTTTTCAAAAACCTAGAAAACGCTTAATTACCGTTTTAATTCGAAACTTGACGTTTTAACAAAACTAATGGCCATAATATTCACTAAATATCATAATTAGGTCATATAAACCATTTCTATAATTTAATCTCATCAATTTGTATTAAATCTAAAATTCTAATTTGCAAAAATATCCAATTTTAAAACTTTTAAAGCAAAAATTCACAATTCAACAACTAAGCTTGGTTTTGCATGATCTAAAATATTAAACTACATTTTATAATGTTAATAATGTCATGAAACCCTAATTAGATTTTTATCTCAATTATTTAATCAATTTCCAACAACCTAGTTTGAAAAATTAGCATAATTGACACAATTTTAAATTAACAATTAGCAACTAGTAACTAGATTAGGTTTTGCATTCCATTAACATGTTAAACTACTCATTAAACCCATAACCTAATGATAAAAATCCTAATTTGATTTAAAACCCTTTCTTGAATTTTGAATTATAAAATTAAAACCTTAATTAAACTTCTAATTAAGCTTGACTAAAGTAATTTAGCAACAATTTGAACATGGTATAGGATTATACCTCCAACTTGAGATCCATACATACAAACTTGTCTCCAAAATGATCTCTTTGCTCCAAGGATTCAAGCAAGATTGATCAAAGAATAATGGGTCATGATTTAATTTAGGAATTATTAGGATTTTATGTGATTTTTGAATGGATTTTTGTGTTGAGATGAAGTGGGAATGAGAAAGCAAAAATTTTGGGCCTGCCCTTGATGAGGCTCGGCCAAAATGAGGGAAGAAGAGAGAGAAAAAGAGAAATGTGTGGTATTATGTAGAAAGTTCATTAATAAATGCATCTTTTCACTTAAACCCTTAATTATCTAATTTTTCCATTTAACCCCTTTTCCTTAGAAATCTCTAGAACCGTGGAGAGATTTTGAGAAAAAAATCTGCATGATACACACTTGTTTTAAATTTTCATGGTTCACTTTTGTAAAATTAACCCATTCAAATTTGTATTTATCACTAATTAAATGTATAATTAAAAGCTTATGTAAATATTTGAATTTAATTAATTACGGAAAATATTTTAGTAAACTAGAAATTTACAATTGACCATTTAAATACCAAATACTAGAAATTACTTAACCTAAATAGGTATATTTAAGTCTATAATGAAAAATAATTGTAGTTAAGTTTTACAGAAAATACGGTTTATTTTACCGATTATCAGAAAATTCACCTAAAGGATTTTATTTATCTAATTATTTATTTATTTATTTTTAAAACGTTACAAATGGTTGTAATCTCAAACTCTTAGAAGTAAAGTTGTTTGCTTCGATATTTTGTTAGATTCTCTAGTTAAAGATCTAGGGTTAGGGTTATCTAGAATGGCAAAAATTTAAACTTGGCATGGAAGAAGACTCCCGAAACCTTGCTGCCGTTGAAGGTATCCCAACACCTGAAGGGTATATTACATCATTATTGATAGGTGGATATATATACCTTACTATACCTTTATCTTTAAACATATATCTGGTTATAGCTATTTGTTTACCTTTACTTGATGTTATATAGACTTGGAGAAATTAGGAACCACATGATTTATATATTAACTTGTTGCCGTTAATTAGCGGCTTTTCCTTTATATACTTATATTACAGTTTTATATTGCATATATTATATTCATAGATTTTCGTATTGAGATACGGATTTTTCATGATATTTTCTGGATTTGAGGACTGTGGTAGTTTCATGAAATTATGTATTATTTGAAAAATCTAGATTCTCTTGATATGATATTTCAGTATCCACCATGAGATTTATCGGTTCTGATATATATATATATATATATATATATACCCCACGCGAGGAAAGTAGGGGGCCGTGTGCGGGTACATGGTGGGGCCCGGAGGTACCCCGGGGCAAGATTTCATGGAGCGGACGATGAGTTAGTGGGGGAACCATACCTACCGGTGACAGTACCTTTGACTCGACGGGTATCGTGGGGATACAGGCCGGGGTCATGTACCTATGGATACGTCGAAAGACGAGGGTCGAAGCTGGGCACTCGGGTTTTCGGAATATCGTATGCTACGTACCTATCAGGGGCCAGTCGTGGTGACAACACCTGATAGATCAGTATTTTTATGTCGATACTTGACACATTGGTTTCATGATATTTTTACTCCTAAGTATATATAATAGTGGAATGGGACGCTATTATATATATATATATATGGAATGGGACGCTAATATATATGTATACATATCAATTTATATACATCATCATATTTATTCATGCAAATATACTTTAGGATATATGAGATTTACGAGATATTGGATACAGGATATATGAGATTTACTTGATATTGGATACAGGATATATGAGATTTACTTGATTTTGTACATTCAGGATATATGAGATTTACTTGATATTGTACATTCAGGATTTATGAGACTTACATGATATGAGAGCCAATTTGGGGGATGATTTGAGGAAATTGGGATTTGGATTGTATTGATAGACTTTGGTCCTACCACGATGTCAGGATTCCGTGGAAATGACATGTTTCATCCCATACTCCACATTTATTGTTTATGCACTGCTTCATGTATTAGTAGTACCTGATAGAGTACCTTCCATGACTGTTGCATTTACATACTTTTATTTTATATGCATTGCTTCATGTATTAGTTGTACCTGCTAGAGTACCTTTCATGACTGTTGAATATATACATTGTCATATCATTGCTTCATATATTAGTAGTACCTGATAGAATACCTTTCATGATTGTTGCATTTACATATTGTCATAATATTGCTTCATGTATTAGTTGTACCTGCTAGTATACCTTTCATGATTATTGCATTCATATGACCATTTATTGCTATTAGCTTGCATATGTTAGATTCACGCTGTACGTGCATACTTGCGATTACCTGCATATGTTATTTACTATTCACGAGTTGGCAACTCACCCCCGTTGTGTCACAGTGTTTTGCTGGTTGTTCACCAGAGTAGTCGAGGCAGGCTATTCATTTATCATATCATCTTTTGCTGCGGATACCGCTTCGGCTCACAGTGTGCAGTTTTGCTTAAGTGGGTTTTGCGGTTATCCGATGTTGTTATTATATATTCGTTGTATCATGTACTCTCCATCTACCATTATCTTATATGACTTAGAGACTTTATGTGAGGATGATATTGTATATTGTTTTGTGACTTGGAGGTCTTTTATGCAGTTTTATTTATATCGTCTTTTATTTCTTCGCTACGGCATCGTATATCTGTTGTGGGGTTGTTTTCCGCCTTTGGGCGTGTTTTTGCTCCCGTTTGGGGCTGCTTTACTTATATTTATGTTGTACCTATTTTGGGGCTGGCTTTTACAAAGGAGGTGCTGCCAAAATTTTAAAGGAAATAAAGTTGGACTTTTAAAGAATTTGGGTTGAGATTTCAAAGGTTTTAAAATGCTATTATTTCTTACTACTTTTGATGGTATAGATTGCTTGGTTTTCGGCTTACTTAAATTATGTTACGCCTGTGGACGTTACGTAGTTTAAGGGCCGTCACGTGCCAATTTCGGGTCGTGAAAAAGTTGGTATCAGAGCGCTAGGTTTTACCTTTCGGAGTGTAGGATGACCTTGGTATGATGTAGTAGGTAGCTTAAGCAGAGTAACGTAGTGTGTGTATGCCCACGGCATACTCACGACGCGGTACTCCGCCTAAAGTGACCTAAGTACAAATCGCTTGAAATTCCTTCCTTGATAATACATATCCTTTTGATTCGATTTTCGTGTTCATATCGAATCCTATTTCTATTTATAGCCTTTTTCGCCGATGGCTATGGGGACTCAGAGAGGTGCAGCAAGGGCCGAGATCAGAGTCGACTCGTGTGGGACGAGGACTGACCAGGATGGCACGCTCGTTGCACAGGAGCAGATGGATCCGCCTTCGACAGATCGTATCGATACGCTTGTGGGAGATGCAGGACTTGTGCCAGACGATGAGTTCATTAGTTAAGGCCATTCGAGCGCAGCGACAGAAGGTTGTCACTGTAGGGTTCCTAGGCACACTAATGAAGTCTCACAAGTGATCAAGCATGGCTAATTCAAATTTTACAAGTGCCTACAAACCCTAATACGGATCGTTAACTAGATATATAGGCGATGCAAGCATGTAAACGAATTAAATGCTAAAGGAAAGTGACTACAACCTTTGTAGATCTGGTCCACCACTTGTTAAGCTCCGCGACGATGTCTCTCCGCTGTCCAAGTCGGATCCCGAACTCTAGCATCGGCTTCATCGAAGAAATGGGCGGGCTTGATCGTCGGCTTCGATGCCGAAGATGATCTACGTCGAGGCATCACAAGATCAAACTCCGACTTCACCAAGTCATGAAACTTGTGAAGAAAACACCCTATACTACTTGGCAAGAGATAAAGGATGAAGAAATAGGAAGTGGGTTCACTTTAGAATTGGATTTCTCACTTGTTTTCATCACTTGCCATTGATGTAGCAAGCTTTTCTTCATGGAAGAAGAAGATGAAGAAGAAGAAGAAGATATGATAAGTTATTCAAAAAGAAAATAAAAATGAATACTTATCATGACTTCAACCATGGTTTAGTGTAGAGATTTAACTAAGGTTAGATGAGTGGTTAGGGTTAGAGAAGAGACAAGAATGGTGGACTTGTTCAAAGCTTCAAGAAGCTTCAACAAAAAACAAACTAAGCCACCATTTCTTTTTCTCTTTATCTTTTCCAAAACAATAATAAATGGATAAATAAATAAGAGAAAAGAAACCCTAATCACTAACTAACCATGGTTTAATTCTTTACACAAACCTAAATGAGCAAGTATCATCAAACATGATACAATCTTGTGCACAAAAATATATCATATACACAATGTGCACTTCAAGTGAGAAAATCCTTTTAAAGTGAACAAATACTAGTTAATGCAAAGTAATATATCAAATATATAATTATACATCAAATTATTAAATCAACACTTGATTCAATGATCCGGTCATGTCGCATATAACCGGCTAGTATCCAATGTATCGGCTTATCGAGCCAATCCTTGATTCGATAACTAGGTTATATCGCATACAACCATTCGACACATTCATCGCGAGAATGAAATACGGTATCACATACACGCATTATTCTCGGTCCCGCACATATCTCATATGCGCTCCTATTTCGTTTCGCTTGAGCCAGGAAACCTCTGTGTAGGACTCTAAAGACTCGTCAATACGCTGGCAGCAGATGATGATCATATCAAACACCCACAAGCCGCAAGCGGTCTGCTAAACGTAACGGCCACCCGGGTATTGAGCGATCAGAAGATCGACGAGCAAGCCCGCTCACACTCCTGTGAATCCAACCAGTAACACTTACCGTACAGTCCGGTCTGTTCGTCTGATATGTCGCATATCTCGCCTAGGGGTGGTAAACGTCAGACCCCAGTAGCTCGATAAGTCATGCCGACGTGAGGTCCATAACTATCGTGAAACTACTGATAACTCTTACCAGTATATCACTGCAACCCTGGCCAGGGATTTCCTGTTATGGCCAGTCGTGCATAGCGCAACATCAACCCCCAATACCGGGAGAGACGAATCCCCTCCTATCGCTCATTGCCTCCATGTGAATCGGGACTGTACCCAAAAACCACCTGTTTGCACGACTCAGTAGAGCCGTGGTAGAGTGGAAATCAAAGCACAGTGGGAGACACACAAGACTCTATGACGATCTCGGGTCAACAGACTAAGCTGTACTAGTGTCACCAGAGAACTGCCATCTGACATGAGGTATAATACCATCTGGGAGTTCTCGGCGAGTCCGTTCAGAGTATCCAGTCTCCACTGAGCACCCGTATACCATTTCTGATGTCAAACACCAATGGATATGGGATCATCCATCGCCCATCGCATGGGTCGAGAAGATATACGCTAGTCTACTCTGGAGTATCGATGCCCCGTCTCGATATTCCCTCGACTAGGAACATTGAAGGATGTACCCACGGACTATCCAGGCCCCACTAGTATGATCTGCATCACAGTCCTGGAAGTCGAGTACACGTCCTAAGGGCTTTATCAACATGTAACAGAGAGACAGAAAGTATACACGTTAAGATAAAGAGCAACCAGATAGCGTACTATCATGTCGAGCAAGAAAGTCCTACCTATATATGTCCCAGCATCCACTACAATATACATCCAATGTACAGTAATGGCCTCTAGGGCATACATATAACTAACAATCTCTCACTTGCACTAGGGCCATCTGTAGCAGTGGTTGTAGTATCTAATACTCAACCATCCCCTAAAAGTCTCTCTTTGGGAAAAGGCCTTCGTGAGTGGATCCGCCGTGTTGTCCTCTGAGTTTACTCTCCCAACCTCGATCACCCTGGAGATCAACTATCTCCACGATCAGGTGATGCTGCCTCAGAATATGTCTGGGTCACTGATGGGACCAGGGTTTCTTTGGCCAAAGCCATAGTTCCATTGTTACACAATGGTAGGAACCTAGTTCATCTTATGAACCAATATACACCCAAACTGCCTCTTTGGTAGTATCTTTAATAGCGATGTTACCAGCCTTTATCGTCTAGTTTGTCACGGTATCTAGCTTGGAAATCTTCCAACATACCGTCCCTTTACCGAGGGTAAAGACAATGCCTGCGACTGACATTCAGTCGTCCTTATCACTCTGGAACTTTTCCAGCGATTCTCCCCAGGATCGTGAAGGTATCACCTTTATCCTTTTTGGAGAATCCATATGATAATAGGACATTGACCGATCGTAGTATAGGAAACTCTTTTCCTATCTAGAGTAAGTTGTCTACGTACAATACGAAGATCAGCACCATACTCCCTACTGTCCTTTTTGTATATACAAGGTTCATCTACCATTTTGATGAAGTCAAACACTTTGACTATCACATCAAAACAGACGTTCCAACTCCGCGATGCCTGCTTCATTATCTAAAGCAACTTGCGCACGTTTCCGCTGCTCCCACTGTTTACGAAGCCCTCTGGCTGTGTTCTTATAGACGTTCTCTTCTAAATCAATATTTAGAAAAGTAGTCATGGCACCCAACCACCAGATATCGTAGTTATGGTATGTAGCCGTGGCAAGTAGGATCTGGATGGACTTAAGCATATTCCCTGAAAAGGTTTCATCATTATCCATACCTGGTTGATGACTAAAACCTTTAACAAGTCTAGCTTTGAAAGTCTCAACTTTTCTATCTACACCAAGTAATCTTCTCAAGATATACTTGCTCCTGATGGGGATTTAACCCTTCAGATATAGCAACCAAAGTCCATACTTTGTTGGTGTATATGGATTCCATCTCAGATCGCTAAGCATCCAGCCATTCTTACAGAGTCCCACTCCTGATGGCCAGTTCGTAACTAGTTGGGTCATCATCTCATGATGCTATCCTCGCTCCCACTGTCATAGAGAAACCGAAATATCTCTCAGGTGGGTGAGGAACCCTACTAGATCGGCGGAGAGGCTGAGATTCGTTGGATTCTACTGAATCCTTTGGTTCTACCAAATCATCTTCTGTTGTTTGTATGGATGGAACCTTTCTAGTTGTACATAACAGACCTTGCCTCGAGCTTGTCCGGATTATGCTTTTAGATATAGCCCGGACAACCCCAAATCTTAACCAACTTAAGATATGGGCTTTTCCCTTTCCATATCACATATGAAATGGTAGGCAACTGATTTGATTGGAACCCTATTCAATAGGTATGCAGCTACTCAAGCGCATAACTCCCAAAAGGAAATAGGTAACTCAGTAGTACTCATCATAGAGCACACCTTATCATATAGGGTGTGATTGCTCCGCTCCGATATACCATCGTGCTATGGTGTATACGGAGGAGTAATGCTGAGAGAGAATCTCATTCTCCTTTAGAATAGTCCAGGAATTCCATGCACAAGTATTCTCCTCCCTGATCTCATCATAGGACATAATACTTATACCTGTATTGGTTCTCCACTTCTAGCTTATATTCTGTGAACATCTCAAAAGGTTCGGACTTGTGTTTCAACAGGAACATATGTAAGAATCTTGAGAGATTATCAGAGAACGTAATGAAGTATAAAGAACCAATCCTGGCATGTGTAGACAGGAGACCTTACATACATCTTAATGTATCAGTCCCAAGAGTTTACTAACTCTTTCTCTGTTTCCAACAAACAGAGCTATGGTCATTTTATCTTTGTGACATGACTGGAAAGTTTCACAAGATGTAAATTCAAACTGATTTAAATATGCATCTAAAATGTAACTTCAGCCAGTCGGGTCGCATTGATATGACCTGGTCTACAATGCCTCAAGAATGATTCGTTCATTTCTGAACTCTTCCTCTTGTGTGTGTTCTGAATACTAAGAACTGTAGTTTGATTTAGAACGTTAATGCTTTTAGATAACGCGTCTAAACCGATCAACTTTTGATATAGGAAATGTTCAAAACATTATCCAACAATACAAAATTTTATCATTTCTTTACATGTAAAGAGAGTGATATGATTTTGTATATCAGGTTCGGTATCTAATAACATTCGTTCAGAATCAATGTATTGGTAATACAGGGTGACAGTGACCAACAGACTTGGCTGCAACACTTGCCCCGTTTTCTGTCTCATAAAACTTATCACCCGTTCTCAGTTTTTCTACCCTTTTTGTAGCCCTATGTAACAGATTACATATCTAGGATCCAGATCCGGTATCATATACCCAGGATGCGGAGGATACTGAGAAACGGTTCTTTGTAATGAACACACCCGAAGATGATGCATCAGCATGCACTCTCTTCGTTTGGGCGGCATAGGAATTCTGGTATTCCCCTATTTCCTGCTTTGTCTTATAACAATTATAAGTTGGAGCGGGACCAACGTTCCCCAGCTCAGTATAACAAGCGGGTTCGGTCAATACATCCGTATTATTATCTTGATTAAGGCGTAGATATGGTCGCTACCTGGAGAGAGAGAGAAGAAAATGTTGCGCCACGGCAGCGCCCCGGCCTCGTACTCGAGGCCAAAATGCGGAATCAAAATTTTTTCCTTACTCGGAAACCGGCGCTACCGCGGACAATGAAAACCCGGATCGTTAACCATTAACCTATCCTAGCTAACAAGAGATGGGAAGAGAAGTATACCGAGTGATCCGAGTCCTCCGGTCTTCTCGTCATCGTCCCGATCTCCCGCGGAAAATCTTGTCTCCACATCGTCGCCTCCTCGCCGGAAGGGCACCACAACGCCTGCGTCTTTTACGGGCTCCCGCCTCAATACCGAGGCAACTCGAGCATGAAGCCGGCAACTCGACATGCTCAAGATATGCTGTAGAATGTGGTGTAGAAACTTTGTCTCTTGGGGTTTATGTAGTTGCCATTGATGGATGGAGGAAGAGGTAAAGAAAATTGGTGCTTTCAATTTTCTAGCAAGAAGAAGATGAAATGAACTCTCTCATTCTTTTTCTCTCAAGTGAAGCATCTATCATCTAGTGAGAATGGTGGAGCAAACCATAACAAGAAGGGAGGTTAATGTAGGAGAAAGAGAATGGTGACCATATCAAAAGCAAAACTTACATCAACCATTCTCATCACTTCTAATCACATAAAGCAAAATGAGGTGATGGAAAAAGAATATAATCATGAAAAGCTATCATGATGCCACCAATATGCAAGATACCCCCTCCCCAAATGTAATTTGCGAAACTGCAAATTACCCCCTCCATCGGAAAAGTCCGGCCGAGAAAGAGCAAAGGAAAACCGGCCGGAACGGAATGCAAACTGGCAACTCCAGAAAACTGGTCCCGTAATAAATTACAGGAAAACCCCGATACTGTGCATACACACCCGCATCTGTATACCGACCGGATACAAATGCAATGAGACAAAATCTACACTGTACTAAACTAGGATCCGGCTTAAACCAAAGCCGGCTAGTAATATCCGTCCGATCCTGATCCGTGCAATACCGCACGTATCTGATCGAACCCTGCCATATATCCATACGGCCACTAGTACAAACCGTCCGATCCTGATCCGTGCAATACCGCACGTATCTGATCGGACCCTGCCATATCTCCATACGGCCTCTACAGCGTTTCGCCCGAAAGCTGAGTAACTGAAAGTGTGGTGGACTCTAAAGACTCGTCAATACAATGGCTGTGGATTTAACCACTAGCACGTCAGAGGTATAAGCCAATACGTAACGGGCCACCAGCTATTGACCAAAAGGGACGTCGATGAGCGAACTCATCCTGACACCCTACTGAGCCTGTCAGTGACAATATCCGTACAGTCCGGTCCGTTCGTCTATGAGGATCGCATGTCGGGCCTAGAGGGTTGGTAAAAGTCAGACCCCCAAAGACGGTACAAGTCGTGTCGGAGTGTAGCCCAGAACGCCCTGAGATACTACTGGAATACCTACCAGTAAATCTCCTGCCTCGGCCGAGGGCTTTGCGTAATGGCTCTCCTAGACACAGCGCGACCTCACCCCCAATACCGGGAGAGACGAACCCCTGCTGATCCGCTCACTGCCTCCATGTGGCTCGGGACTGCACCCAACTAAAACCTGTTTGCACGACTCCTTTGAGCCGTGGTAGGGTAGTAATCAAAGTACAGTGGGAACTCACACGAGACAAATGACGATCTCAGGTCGATGAACTAACCTGTACACATGTCACCTGGGAACTGCTATCTGACGTATGGTATAATCCCAACTAGCAGGTTCCCGGCGAGTCCTGTCCGGTGTACTCATAACCCAATGAGCACCTGTATACATCTTAGGTGAACCAACTGACACCAGTGGCCTGTGAGACCGGCCACCGCCCCTCGTCGGGGTCTCGACTGTATACACTAGTCTACTCTGGAGGATCGATGCCCTGTCTCGAAACTCCCACGACTAGGGACCTTTTAAGGATGTGCTAATAGACACCAGCTCTCACTTATATGATCGCCCTCATACTGCTGGCAGTCAAGCAAGAATCCTAGGGGCTCTATCAACGTGCAATAGCGACCTGTCAGGTCACCTAAAGCAGTACACGATGATAAAGGTAAACCAGATAGCATACTATCATCTCGAGTAAGACTGTCCTCCCGGGATAGGTCCTCCCTCAATCATTGCAATCACGTGCCTGTGATCCAATAATTGACTCTGAGGGCACTATCTCCAACAATCTCCCACTTGCACTCAAGGCTAATTATTGCGATGCCGCATACTCACAGCCCGTGTGATACTGAACACCCAACTCCTCTACTAGTCAGTCTCACAAAGCCTGTTTGCGAAAACTATTGCGTTCGAGGAAAAGCCTCAGTGAGTGGATCCGCTTAGATGTTTCTTTCTATGTCTCTCTATATCTCAAGTTCGCGGAGAAAACCATCTCCCGAAATGAGCAATACCTGTCTTAGAACGTCTGGATGTCTGATGGGACCTAGCTCATAAATGAACTTCAAATCCAAACTTCTTAGACTGTATCGTCAACTGAACTTAATCAGTATCCTGCGGCATGCCTCCCTCAGTATCTGCCTGGACCACCTGTCCAAAATACTGCCCCTCGTCTGAAGGAGAAACCACAACTCTGATAGCCACTCTGCCATCCATGTCACCTTGGAAGCCTGGAATGATAACTGTCTCCCAAATGAGGCTGTCGTTATCATATCCCTAGAACATCCACTTATGTTCTAAAACTGCTTCCGACTGTTCCTCCAGGATTGGATCAATATCATCTTATTGCATCTAGTGCAAGAACAACATCTGGTGTGGTACTTGACATCTCATGATTGACTCAATTGCCTAAGCAAGTGATCTGCCAATCATGCACATCCCTCTCTACTTTAGTCTATAAGACACCTTTAGAGAGGGTGACTCCATTACCTGCAGGTACACTACCATGCCAGGAGTCGTCCATTCTAAATACTCTTAGAATGCTGTCAAAGTACCCTGATTGGGAAACCACCCAAATCTAGATCTAAAACCATAGGTCTAGTAACCAGTATGTCTGATATAATGCCCAGGTCCCATGTGGAGAAAACACCGTGTGACGACCAAAGTATAACCGATCGTAGTATAGGAATATCACTTCCTACTACCTTCTCAACAGATCCATCCCCTATTCTGATGACGTCAAACCCATGACTGTCACATCAGAAACAGATGATCTATCTCCGCTATATCTGCTTTAGTCTATAGACATAAGCCTGATGTCCACCAATGCTTCCGCTGCTCCCACTGACTACGACAACCCTCTGGCAGAGTCATATAGACGCGCACTTCTAAAGCTAGTTTAGAACGACGCTATACTCATCCTCCTGCCTGGTCTCGCAGCCTGGAACAACAACAATGGCAAGTGTGGGTAAACAAGAACTTCCCTGTCACCGTCCTTGAGGCTACCGGAGTACCTCTCGGGTGCCTGAAGTTACCCACCTTATCTGCGGAGTGGCCAATGGAATGTCAAATCAGATTGAATCTTTAGGTTCCTTATCAAATCTTCAGTAATCGTTTGCGGTTCTGGAATCACTTCCAGTCCTACCATACCCCCACTACTTTTTCTGAAAAAATCCATTTTTAATAAAAACTGTGGCGAGTCTAGAACAATATTGCTATTGTTCATCCAGATGGTAGAAAGTCAACCCTCGTCATAGCCTGGGTCAACCCACAAACAGCCATTACAGAAACGTGCCTTGAGTTGTCCAGAGTCTGGTTTTAAGCATAAGCTGGACAACTCCCCGTACCTTAACATCGTTAAGATATGAACTGTTCTATATCCAATATAGAACCAGAGGCACTGATTCAATTGAACCAGATTCAAATCATGCAACTATCTCCAGTGCATGTAAACTAAATGGAAGGAGGCCGATCAGCGTTACTCAACTTAGGAATGCTTCCAATTATGAGTAACCTGAAAGAGAAGCAATTTCTCTTAATCATTACTATTTACTGAACACCATACACAAGTATCTACATCTTCGATCACTTTGAAGAATCCCGATACTTGCTATACCTGGTTCTCTACTCTATTCAAATACCTATAACTCCTCAAAACTTAGACCCTGTGTTTCCACGAAACACCTGTCTAAAAACTAGAGAAGTCATAAGTAAACCGAATATAGTACGAGGACCTACCCCTCTGTCCTGATGGACCCTGGACAACATACAATACTCTATATAAGTCCGCTGAGTCTAACAACTCTTTCACTGTGCGTCGCAGGTTGAAAACTGTACTTATGGTTAAGAAGAATTACACCGCTGTTTAATGCTCCTTACCCAACCATCCACTGATATAGGTAAATGTCATCGACATAATATCAAAAGGTATATCTCACTCTATGAAAATAGACGTACAGATATATCAATTTGAAATTGGTGCATAACCGCGGATATTCAAAACCAAAAAATTGCCGTCCGGCAAACAACCCAGGTGACTTCCTCAAATATCACCGACTACAATGAATCCCGATATAGTGAGGATGATCACCCAATTCCCAATAACTTACTCCCACTCATCATCTGTAAAACCATACAGATGTGAGAATCATACCTGGTAAATACATACCCTGGAGCAAGTGTCTAACTGGGAAATCAGTTTTCCATTAATAGTACACAGTGAAACTGAAACATTGAAATGTTTCATCGGGGTATCCTGGTATTCCTAGTAATGCCTCTACCATTATCCAGATTCACAACTATAACCGTATAATTATTTGCCACCTCTCCAAATCCCTTTATATGTCTTTAGTCATTACCTTCTGCACACCCCTTAGGCCAAATGGTTTTCTTCCTTCCCTACCATTCGGCACCAGCCTATGGTTTGGAAGAAGACTATCCAATAAGCATAAAGGGTGTACTGTCCTAATCCTAGGAGCACTCGCAAAGCGAGAGAAGGTGAAGATAAAAGACAACCGAATAAACCTTATTCCTATTTCTCCCGGACCAGAATCCATCCCCGAACTGGAACAAGTTCCTTTCGAGTTCGTATATAACCATACGATGGAGTATCCAATAAACTGTGGATCTTCGTAGTGACACGGAGTGTCCTGGAGAAATACAAAGGTGATTTAGGTTTGGCGAAGAAATACTTGGTTTGGTCGTGAATATCAGTCGCAATTTACTTTGCCCTCCTACTAATCCCTTGCTTTGTCTTAACTTAATACCTTCTGCACACCATCGTTATGCTAATTGGTTTTCTTCATTCCCTACCGGTCGGCACCAGCCTAAGGTTTGGAAGAAGACTATCCAATTTGCGTAATAGGTGTACTACTCCTAAACCAAGGAGTACTCGCAACCTGAGGGAAGGTGAAAAGAAAAGACAACTGAATAGTCCTATCCGTTTTCTCCAGAACCAGAAACCATCCTCGAAGTCCTTCGAGTTCGTATCTAACCATACGATGGTTTTGTCCAATGGAAGTGGACGTTCGCAGTAATACGGGGTGTCCTGGAGAAAAGGGTAAAAGTAGGAGTGGCAATGAGGTCTGCAACTCTGACAATCCAAAAGCCAGTGTTAAGAAGGTTTGGTCAACTTGGTCACTGAGTCATAGTCCAGGGTCGGGTCAATGGTCGCTGCCAAAGAGAGAGAGAAAAGAAACACTCAGCGTGCACTCTAACCTAGATCAGAATGGTTATCACTTTGTCTAATCTGGAAACCTCCCACTGTACCTCAAATTCTCCTCCAAACCTGAAAGAAGAATTAGTCGGGATCACCCGAGGAGTAAACCAACTCATCAGTGGGAATCGGGATCCAACTATCATCGCATGATAACTTGACGGAATCCACTCAAGTCACCACACTCCAGAAGGTATGCGCATGCCTGGCAAGTTTCAGTTCTTTTGAAACTCCCGATGTGATTTTTACCCCTAGGACCCAAGTGACCTTGACTGAGCCAACATATCAAAGGATCCTAGTCAAGTTCAACCCGTCATTATCTTGATTGCATTAGACCCACCCGCACGAATCCTTGACTGAGCCAAAATGACCGCACGACTGTCCTAACCAATCTCATATCCATGCAACAGAAAAGCACTACATAGCTACCGAACACTACGCCTCGGCTAAGCACGACATACGCAGCACGAATACTAAGTAATACAAATCTGAAATGACGGAGGGCTACGACTGGTTTTTGGCGAAAAACCTTTAACGTAATGAACTTGATATCGTTGAAGGAACTGCATAGCCTTTTATAAAAATATAGTGACGAAAACCTTCACTAAAGAGGTCACTCCCGGTGAAGGGATCTCGGCTCTTTCCCCGTAGAATGAGGTGCAGGATATTACAACTGAATACCACGATGCAAAGCAAAAGTAATCGGCTATAATGAAGTTAATGCCCTGACGCAAACTTCTGTCCAAGGGGTCACTCCCGGTGAAGGGATCTCGGCCCTTGCCTCGTCGACTGAGGAGCAGGATATTCCAAATGAATACCACGATGCAAAACAAAAGTGAACGTCCTTGCAATAACAGCTTTTTGAAAAATGTTCCAACAACATCAGAATAGGTTTGTTTATCTTGCATTGATCCGAATCAACGCAGTCCCATCAATTGATCACACCACAAAGAACGAAAATATACTGACGTACGTATATGCCATCCGCATTTGCCACTGGGTCCCGTCATCACCCGTTAGGTTAGCTAACTAACGGCAGAGCGGGGACTGGACTAGCGCGGATGAAAAACATATACAACATCTACTAATATATATACCAATATATTATATTTCGCTCAAGGCGTGATAAAATGCAACATCACAGAATGTACAGCATCACAGAACAATACAGATATCTGGAAGCCTCGGGTTTCACAGAGCCGCTGCTGAAACCCGACGTTCCCCTGGTCGTGTGGATAGCCTGTGCAATGAAATCCTAGACCCCTACGGGCGCGGCAAGTCACCCGCCAAAACCTGAAGCGAGGCAGCCCCCTTCAGCACCGTGAATGGACCACCCAGCACTTCACGGAATCCGGTAACTTGGGCACCCCTCCTGGGTCAACCTGTACCCCCTACGAGTGCGTCGAACAGCCCGCCAATTCCAGATTGAAGCCCCCTCCGTCCCAATGCCATGAGATGCGGGCTTGTTGCCCTCCAGAACCCGGCTATCCATGCACCCCACCGCGGGGCAATCCTAGTACAGAATAGTAAAATATACATACACCGGGTACATCGACCGCAACCAGGTCGTGCCCCAAAAGAATAATACAAACAGGCAGTGACGGCAGTCCACATGTCGGACGCTCGCCCCGCAAAATCAAATGTACATAATACAACAAAACTGTACTAGCATTGCATCCAGGCTATCCCCCACGACCGATCCGCAACATCACAGCATAAACATAGAACATCAACGTGAAAGTCACGTTCGCAAATCCGTCTAACCGAGCTATAGCAGTTAGACCGGATTTACCGATTGAGTGACATTCACGGTCGCAGATATAATGTAAACACTGTGAAAAATGTGTTTAAAATTTTCCGATTGACCAAAAATTAACAAGTGGGCCCCCAATCAAAACTGTAGCACTCACAGAAAACCGGGGCCCAATTTTAATATTCCAAAACCCCTAATATAAGCCCATAAGCCCACTGCAAAAAACTAAGCACACGAACCCACACTCCTGCGGCGGAAGAGCGGCCAAAAGGGGGTTTTGGCCGCCCTTCCGCGGTCGTACGGAGGAGTCGTGTCACCAAATTTTTGCAGTGTTCTTAGAACTCCCTGCACATCATTCTGAGACCACCTGAAAAATTTTTAGACTCCAAAAAATTTCGACAGAAACTGATTGTGCTAGAAAAATACGGTTTTTGGAATTTTGGTCGATCGGATAAGCAAAACACATTAGAACAAGCTAGGTAAGGTTAATGGCCTGGCTCTGATACCATGTTGCGCCACGGCAGCGCCCCGGCCTCGTACTCGAGGCCAAAATGCGGAATCAAAATTTTTTCCTTACTCGGAAACCGGCGCTACCGCGGACAATGAAAACCCGGATCGTTAACCATTAACCTATCCTAGCTAACAAGAGATGGGAAGAGAAGTATACCGAGTGATCCGAGTCCTCCGGTCTTCTCGTCATCGTCCCGATCTCCCGCGGAAAGTCTTGTCTCCACATCGTCGCCTCCTCGCCGGAAGGGCACCACAACGCCTGCGTCTTTTACGGGCTCCCGCCTCAATACCGAGGCAACTCGAGCATGAAGCCGGCAACTCGACATGCTCAAGATATGCTGTAGAATGTGGTGTAGAAACTTTGTCTCTTGGGGTTTATGTAGTTGCCATTGATGGATGGAGGAAGAGGTAAAGAAAATTGGTGCTTTCAATTTTCTAGCAAGAAGAAGATGAAATGAACTCTCTCATTCTTTTTCTCTCAAGTGAAGCATCTATCATCTAGTGAGAATGGTGGAGCAAACCATAACAAGAAGGGAGGTTAGTGTAGGAGAAAGAGAATGGTGACCATATCAAAAGCAAAACTTACATCAACCATTCTCATCACTTCTAATCACATAAAGCAAAATGAGGTGATGGAAAAAGAATATAATCATGAAAAGCTATCATGATGCCACCAATATGCAAGATACCCCCTCCCCAAATGTAATTTGCGAAACTGCAAATTACCCCCTCCATCGGAAAAGTCCGGCCGGGAAAGAACAAAGGAAAACCGGCCGGAACGGAATGCAAACTGGCAACTCCAGAAAACTGGTCCCGTAATAAATTACAGGAAAACCCCGATACTGTGCATACACACCCGCATCTGTATACCGACCGGATACAAATGCAATGAGACAAAATCTACACTGTACTAAACTAGGATCCGGCTTAAACCAAAGCCGGCTAGTAATATCCGTCCGATCCTGATCCGTGCAATACCGCACGTATCTGATCGAACCCTGCCATATATCCATACGGCCACTAGTACAAACCGTCCGATCCTGATCCGTGCAATACCGCACGTATCTGATCGGACCCTGCCATATCTCCATACGGCCTCTACAGCGTTTCGCCCGAAAGCTGAGTAACTGAAAGTGTGGTGGACTCTAAAGACTCGTCAATACAATGGCTGTGGATTTAACCACTAGCACGTCAGAGGTATAAGCCAATACGTAACGGGCCACCAGCTATTGACCAAAAGGGACGTCGATGAGCGAACTCATCCTGACACCCTACTGAGCCTGTCAGTGACAATATCCGTACAGTCCGGTCCGTTCGTCTATGAGGATCGCATGTCCGGCCTAGGGGGTTGGTAAAAGTCAGACCCCCAAAGGCAGTACAAGTCGTGTCGGAGTGTAGCCCAGAACGCCCTGAGATACTACTGGAATACCTACCAGTAAATCTCCTGCCTCGGCCGAGGGCTTTGCGTAATGGCTCTCCTAGACACAGCGCGACCTCACCCCCAATACCGGGAGAGACGAACCCCTGCAGATCCGCTCACTGCCTCCATGTGGCTCGGGACTGCACCCAACTAAAACCTGTTTGCACGACTCCTTTGAGCCGTGGTAGGGTAGTAATCAAAGTACAGTGGGAACTCACACGAGACAAATGACGATCTCAGGTCGATGAACTAACCTGTACACATGTCACCTGGGAACTGCTATCTGACGTATGGTATAATCCCAACTAGCAGGTTCCCGGCGAGTCCTGTCCGGTGTACTCATAACCCAATGAGCACCTGTATACATCTTAGGTGAACCAACTGACACCAGTGGCCTGTGAGACCGGCCACCGCCCCTTATCGGGGTCTCGACTGTATACACTAGTCTACTCTGGAGGATCGATGCCCTGTCTCGAAACTCCCACGACTAGGGACCTTTTAAGGATGTGCTAATAGACACCAGCTCTCACTTATATGATCGCCCTCATACTGCTGGCAGTCAAGCAAGAATCCTAGGGGCTCTATCAACGTGCAATAGCGACCTGTCAGGTCACCTAAAGCAGTACACGATGATAAAGGTAAACCAGATAGCATACTATCATCTCGAGTAAGACTGTCCTCCCGGGATAAGTCCTCCCTCAATCATTGCAATCACGTGCCTGTGATCCAATAATTGACTCTGAGGGCACTATCTCCAACAGAAAACACTCTGCGTGCGCTCTTGTAAGATTAGATTGGTTATATATTTTATCTAATCAGGATGGCTCCCACTGTTTTTATCAAATCTTCCTTCAAACCTTAAAAGGAAAGACTAGCCGGGATTAATTGCACTCTACAAGTTCGCCAATCTTTCAGCCAGGCCAGTGTCGGTACTTTGAGGGAGGTTCCCCGTGCTTTCGCACGGACCTAATTACTGTAAACCTCGTTTTCCCAGAGGCGTAACCCCGTTGACACCTTTCTCGACACCTACTTGATCGGCTAATTGCAAAGTGCAAAACTCTCCAAGGAGTAACAATTACTCGCAGTGGGTATCGGGATCCAACTATCATATAGAAGGTATGCAATCTCATTGCAAATTTCAACACTTGAAACTCCCGATAAAGGTTTTTACCCCTAGCACCTATGACCTTAACTATGGTCAACAAATCATAAGTACTAGTCAAGTTCTACCCGTCATTTCGTGATTAATTAGACCCACCCACATGACCCTTAACTAAGGTCAACAAAGTCACGCGACTGTCCTAACTAATCGCATCATATGCTGTGTAGGAAGACATCACTTAGCTACCGTACACTGTGCCTTGACTATGGTCAACAAACACAGCACGAATACTAAGTACTCTACTTCCTAAAATGACGGAGGGTTGCGAATGGTTTTTGTGAAAACCTTTAACGCTTTGAACTTGATCTCGTTGCGGAATCAAATGGTTTTTAAATGGAATGTTTTCGAGGCTTTTCTAGTTTTGCTAAAGGGGTCACTCCCGGTGAAGGGATCGTCGGCCCTTTCCTCGTCGAATGAGGTGCGAGATATATCATATATATCACTGTGCAAAGCGGAAACTATAGAAGCGATCAAAGACAAACCGAGGGTTGTAGCATCTGCCAGTTATTGCTAAAGGATTCACTCCCGGTGAAGGGATCTCGGTCATTTCCTCATCGAATAAGGTGCAGGATGTTCTATAATGAACACCGCGATGCAAAGCAAGAACTGTAGCTACCTGTTTTATTTTGAAATTCGATTCCACAACATCAATTAGGTTTATTTTCTTTCATTAATCTCATTAATGAATATCCCATCATTTAATTCTACCTAAACATCACAGATAAATATAACGTACGCTTATGCCATCCGCATTCGCCTCGATGTCCCATCTGCACCGTTAGGTTAGGTAACTAACGGCAGAGCGGGGCAGGGCTAGCGCGGGTGTAAAACATAAGCAACGTTTATATAATATATCATATATACTATATATAATATCTTTCACAGAACATCACATGATCACATCACAGATAAATCACAGCAGAAGAAACATATGAAATATTGGATATACTAGGACGTCCGTGTTTTCAATACGAGCCAGTATAAAACACGGATTCCACGGTCGTGATGAATAGCCAATCCCACACCCCTAGATCCCTAGGAGAGCGGCAAGCAACCCTACCAATTCTAGGGTTAGGAGACCCGGACTCGACTGTTCGAGTTGGTCTCCCACTGGACCCCAGAACCCGGTTACTTGTGCTCCCCTCCTTGGGTCTATCCTAGTGCAGAAAAGTAAATAATATACAAAAGGTGACAACATCCGCAACCTGGAAGTGCCCCAATAAAAGAATATTACAAACAAGTTTTTACATGAATGAAAATGAAAAACACTCATCTCACATAAAAACCCCCGGCTATTCAAACACGACGATCCAATATAACATATCCAGCAACACATAACATCACATGTCATCAACGTAAGTAAATATGCACATCCCAATTGTCGTTGACATATAGCAACGAAACCGGCGATATCACATGTTACACTTACGGTCACAGAAAAGAAAGTGTAAAACTACAACAGTTGGAATCCGCAACCTCTTTAGACATCGCATGCCTAAACCAATGAATTCCTTAGACATCACATGCCTAACAATTATAAACCCCGCATTTTAGTCTCATTATCGAAAACTCTTTTCAATATCAAGTCGGGCAATTCAACAAGATTCCCGACATCCTGATCGAATGCTCGTCGCAAACTTTAGTAGACGGTCGCACCCCCGATACCGTCGACGAAGTGCACCAAGGCGGAACACCGCTACCGCGAGGACCCGAACGGATGCTTTCGGCGACGGGGTTCTCCTACAGTCACTTGGTCGGGGCTATGGAGTGAGGCTGTCTATTAAGTTTACCCGGCGAGTATCCGCGTACGCTACGTGATTGCGACGGACTTTTGATCACATCAAAATTCCGTGGCAACCGATCAAGTGAGACTAAAGTGCTATGTTTATAACATTCATTCAGTTATCACATAACTTTTGTGAATTCCAATTGTTGTATCACATTCCGGATAAACAGAAAATGTTAAACTTTCCGATTGAACATTCGAACACCCAAGTTTTTCCGAAACAGCTCAACACATGAAATAAGTCTAACAACATTCAGTTCGTGCCTCAGTACCAACGGTCCAGCCGTAGAAGGGTCAAGCCAACGCCTCACATGTGGCATGCCGTACTGCCCCAAACCCGAAGGTTCAAAGGGCAGTTCAAGACGGTCACATAATCGAGTTAAGGTTTGTTGTCTTCTAGAGGGTCCATCGTGTTACTTGCACTACTTAGAACGTCGTTAAACTACGGAAAAATCCAACAATTGGAAATTTCCCGGCAGGGGAAAAAGTGGGTATTTATATCCGGTCGAACTTTTTAACATATTCTAAAAATACCCGGAAAAACACACTGACAAAATTAGACAACCCGATCGATACACCGAGTCCCCAATACAACCCAGAAAATTCAACTCTTGAAAAATTATTAAAAATTCCCAGAAAAACCAGCACTGCAAACTAGGAATTACTGTGCAAAATTTATTGCAAGATGAGACAAAAGTGCCGCGGAACCGCCGCATTAGCATGCTAATGCCGCGGTTCCGCCGCGCTTTAATGGATTCAGGGGCCCCGTTTTATACAGTAATTCTTAGAATCTTCTACTGAGTTTTCTGTATATTTTTAATCTGGAAAAAACCACGTTTTTCAAAAATGTCCAGAGAGCAAAATGCGATTGGGGTTTCGGTTCAATCGGACTTCTAATTCCGTCTACGCATCGCCTAAGGCTCTAGCTAGGCTCTGATACCACTGTAGGGTTCCTAGGCACACTAATGAAGTCTCACAAGTGATCAAGCATGGCTAATTCAAATTTTACAAGTGCCTACAAACCCTAATACGGATCGTTAACTAGATATATAGGCGATGCAAGCATGTAAACGAATTAAATGCTAAAGGAAAGTGACTACAACCTTTGTAGATCCGGTCCACCACTTGTTAAGCTCCGCGACGATGTCTCTCCGCTGTCCAAGTCGGATCCCGAACTCTAGCATCGGCTTCATCGAAGAAATGGGCGGGCTTGATCGTCGGCTTCGATGCCGAAGATGATCTACGTCGAGGCATCACAAGATCAAACTCCGACTTCACCAAGTCATGAAACTTGTGAAGAAAACACCCTATACTACTTGGCAAGAGGTAGAGGATGAAGAAATAGGAAGTGGGTTCACTTTAGAATTGGATTTCTCACTTGTTTTCATCACTTGCCATTGATGTAGCAAGCTTTTCTTCATGGAAGAAGAAAATGAAGAAGAAGAAGAAGATATGATAAGTTATTCAAAAAGAAAATAAAAATGAATACTTATCATGACTTCGACCATGGTTTAGTGTAGAGATTTAACTAAGGTTAGATGAGTGGTTAGGGTTAGAGAAGAGACAAGAATGGTGGACTTGTTCAAAGCTTCAAGAAGCTTCAACAAAAAACAAACTAAGGCACCATTTCTTTTTCTCTTTATCTTTTCCAAAACAATAATAAATGGATAAATAAATAAGAGAAAAGAAACCCTAATCACTAACTAACCATGGTTTAATTCTTTACACAAACCTAAATGAGCAAGTATCATCAAACATGATACAATCTTGTGCACAAAAATATATCATATACACAATGTGCACTTCAAGTGAGAAAATCCTTTTAAAGTGAAAAAATACTAGTTAATGCAAAGTAATATATCAAATATATAATTATACATCAAATCATTAAATAAACACTTGATTCAATGATCCGGTCATGTCGCATATAACCGGCTAGTATCCAATGTATCGGCTTATCGAGTCAATCCTTGATTCGATAACTAGGTTATATCGCATACAACCATTCGACACATTCATCGCGAGAATGAAATACGGTATCACATACACGCATTATTCTCGGTCCCGCACATATCTCATATGCGCTTCTATTTCGTTTCACTTGAGCCAGGAAACCTCTGTGTAGGACTCTAAAGACTCGTCAATACGCCGGCAGCAGATGATGATCATATCAAACACCCACAAGCCGCAAGCGGTCTGCTAAACGTAACGGCCACCCGGGTATTGAGCGATCAGAAGATCGACGAGCAAGCCCGCTCACACTCCTGTGAATCCAACCAGTAACACTTACCTTACAGTCCGGTCTGTTCGTCTGATATGTCGCATATCTCGCCTAGGGGTGGTAAACGTCAGACCCTAGTAGCTCGATAAGTCTTGCCGACGTGAGGTCCATAACTATCGTGAAACTACTGATAACTCTTACCAGTATATCACTGCAACCCTGGCCAGGGATTTCCTGTTATGGCCAGTCGTGCATAGCGCAACATCAACCCCCAATACCGGGAGAGACGAATCCCCTCCTATCGCTCATTGCCTCCATGTGAATCGGGACTGTACCCAAAAACCACCTGTTTGCACGACTCAGTAGAGCCATGGTAGGGTGGAAATCAAAGCACAGTGGGAGACACACAAGACTCTATGACGATCTCGGGTCAACAGACTAAGCTGTACCAGTGTCACCAGAGAACTGCCATCTGACGTGAGGTATAATACCATCTGGGAGTTCTCGGCGAGTCCGTTCAGTGTACCCAGTCTCCACTGAGCACCCGTATACCATCTCTGATGTCAAACACCAATGGATATGGGATCATCCATCGCCCATCGCATGGGTCGAGAAGATATACGCTAGTCTACTCTGGAGTATCGATGCCCCGTCTCGATATTCCCTCGACTAGGAACATTGAAGGATGTACTCACGGACTATCCATGCCCCACTAGTATGATCTGCATCACAGTCCTGAAAGTCGAGTATACGTCCTAAGGGCTTTATCAACATGTAACAGAGAGACAGAAAGTATACACGTTAATATAAAGAGCAACCAGATAGCGTACTATCATGTCGAGCAAGAAAGTCCTACCTATATATGTCCCAGCATCCACTACAATATACATCCAATGTACAGTAATGGCCTCTAGGGCATACATATAACTAACAGTCACACCTGTTACCCAGTTGTTCCTTGCGATCAGCACTCAGCATAGTGTTACTTACACAGCACCAGTGGATGCAGCCATAGTTGACGAGGCACGTCTTTCCGAGACTTTGGTAGTTCAAGGACCGAGGAGGGCTAGTACAGGTGTGTCAGCCCCGAGACAGAGGTTCAGTCATCGAGACAGTTTTCGTGATCATCGCGGGAGTAGCAGAGGCTTGGGACGATGACAGTTGTTCAGCTTTCATCCCCAGGAGGGTCAGCAGTTTTATTCTGGATGCAATCGATGCAGGGACCTTCATCACTCCATCAGGAGTTGTTCCCTAACACCGCGTCAGGGTCGTATTTAGAAAGGTCGTAGACGCGGAAGGTTCGCTCAGAGGGGACAGGTTGGTAGAGGAGGATTTCAGCCAGTTGCAGGTAGGGGGCAGACACGAGAGTTTGCTTCTACTCATCGGGACGCGCGGGCGTCCAATGCAGAGTTTTCCGGTATTCTTAATTCGTATGTTCTTTTGATGCACTTGTTTGTTTTACACACTTTGTGCTGTGGTTGGGCCGAGAGTCGGTTAGCTTGATCAGCCGTTCGTTGTATTAACTTCTGTCAGTGATTCTTTAGTTGCGCGACACGTGTTTCGGTCGTGTTCCAATCGGATAGGAGATAGAGATTTGTCCGTCGTTTTGATCCTTCTAGAGATGTTGGATTTGACGTTCTCCTTGGCATGGACTGGTTAGCTACGTGCTAGGCGTCTGTGAACTGCCGCGAGAAAATAGTCAGGTTTTGTTTTCCCGGCGAGTCAGTTCTTGTTGTGCAGGGGGACAGTGGTGCCATCTCTCACAGCTTGAACTCAGCCGTTTTCGCTAGTCGGCTTTTGAGGAGAGGATGTCGAGGATTCTTGTCTTTCATTCGTGATACCGGAGCCATAGTGGGTTTGTTAGACCGGGTTCCTTTCGTGCGAGAGTTTTCCGACGTTGTTCCAGATGTGCCGGCGGAGCTTAGGGAGCTTAAGTATCAGCTGCAGAGTTGTTTGTTGGGGGGCTTGTGCGTCTGAGTGTTTCGCTTTGGGGAGCTCGTATTCTGTTCATCAAGGAGAAAGACGGCAGTTTGAGGTTGTGTATTGATTGATCGTCAATTGAACTGGCTTACGGTGCGAATAGGTATCCTTTACCTCGCATTGACGATTTCTTGATCAGCTCCAGAATGCGAGACATTTTTCTAAGGTGTTTGGGATCAGGTCATCATTGTTGCGGGTTCGGAGTGATGTCATTCCGAAGTCTACTTTTGTGCGTGCTACAGGCTTTATGTATTTTGGTGGTGTCATTGGACTCACCAATGCCCTAGCAGCATTCGTGGACATGATGAACCAGATTTCTTCAGGCCGTTCCTCGACCAGTTTATTGTTGTGTCATTGATGACATTCTGGTCTTTTCCAAGAGTCGAGGGGAACTAGGGCAGCACTTGAGGATTTGTTTTGCAGACATTGGAAGAGTACCAGCTGTTTGCTAAATTCTTGGAGTGTTCCTTCAGGCTTGTTCGTGTTGACTCCTAGGTCTTGTAGATTACGGGAGACAATTTTCGTATGGTTCTAAGGAAGATCGAGGCCGTACAGCTTTAGCCCAGACTTAAGTCCGGGACGGAGGTCCGCAGATTTTTGGGCTTAGCAGGTTTTTACCGCCGTTTCGTGCAGGATTGCTAGTGTATCACTGCACCGTTGACTGAACTGACCGGAAAGGAGGTTCTTTTTCTTTAGACTAAGGCATGCGTGCGGAGTTTTCGGCAGTTGAAGACTCGGTTGACAATTGCACCAGTTCTTTCTTTGGTTTCTGGTTCGGGCGACTTTGTTGTTTTACTGTGATGTTTCACGAGTGGGGATCGATTATGTACTGATGTGACACTATAGAGTTATCGCTTTTGCTTTCCGACAGTTGGAGGAAGTACGAGTAGGATATCCCACTCATGATCTGGAGATGGCCACGGTGGTCGTGCGTTGGAGATTTGGAGAAACTACTTGTTCGGAGAGTCGTTTCAGATTTTCACGGACTACCAGAGCTTAATGTACATCTTCCTGCAGCGGGGTTTTTTTTAATTATTGAGACGGTCTTCTGCAGATTTACAGTTCTTGTGCGATCTTTGAGTACAGCTTAAGTTCGCTTCTACTGAGGGAACAGCTTGCTCATGTCCGTGCCCGTCCACTTTTCCTTAACCGTTTTCACGAGGCACAGCCCGTCGATGCTCCTTTGTCAGTGATTCTTGAGCTTACTCGGTAGGGTAAAGATTCGGAGTCCTTGATTTGTGACCAGGATGTGCTACGTTTAGGGACACGGTTGTGTATACCTTATACTATTGGGTAGAAACGCGAAATCCTAGAGCAGACACACCAGTCAGCTTTCTGTGTTCATTCAAGTTCCACCAATATGTGACATGACTTGTGAGATAGTTACGGGTGGGCAGGGATAAAGAGTGAAGTTAGGATTTCGTTTCGAGGTGTCTGTCTTGTTGTGAGCTAAGGTTGAGCATCTGAGATCGGCTGGAGAGTTGCAACCTTTAACCGTTCCAGAGTGGGAATGGGAGCAGATCTCCATGAACTTCGTTGTGGTGTCTAGCCAGGTCAAGACAGGGTGTGACTCTATTTGGGTGTTTGTTGTCCGGTTATGCTCAGTTTGCTCAGTTGTTCTTCATTAAGTTTATGCGTTTGCACGGAGTTCCTTCATTTGTTGTATCTAATGAAGGCACCCTGTTCGCTTTCCGTCTTGAGCAGAAGCTTCAGAAAGCCTTGGGTACTGGTTGAGCTTTAGCTCCGCTTTTCCATCCGCAGGATGAGGGTTCGTGAGAGCGGGCTATATAGACTCTGGAGGATATGCTTGTGCGTACATACTAATTGTTGTTGGCAGTTGGGATTGTCACTTTCCATTGTTAGGGTTCTCCTTCGATAGCTGTTATCAGGAGGCACTCTAATTGGTAACCTTTAGGTTTAGTTGTTTGGTCGTGTCGATCGCCATTCTGTTTTTCTGACTCTGCGTAAGTAGGATTTTTGGACCCCAGCTAGTCTAGAGACTTCGGAGATGATCCAGTTGGTTCAGGTCAGGATGAGAGTAGCCCAGTGCAGACAGAGGTCTTATGCCGACCGTGGTGGTCGTAGACTTGAGTTCGTAGTAGGAGATCATGTATTCCTACGGATTTTTTCGATGAATGGCGTGTTGAGTTTTGGGAAGCTTATCCCAGGATTGTATGTCCTTTAGAGATCCTCAAGCAAGTTAGTTCCGTTGCCTATAATTTGGCACTTCCGCCCAGATTATTGAGTATTCACCCCGTATTCCTTATGTTGATACTTTGCAAATACCTTCTTGACCTTTCTCACATGATTCAGCACCAGACCATTTAGCTTGGACGCGATCTTTTCGTTCACCGGCAGCCATTTGTGTTAGTGGTTCGGCAGGTGGAGAAACTTCGGTCAAGGGTCATGCCATCTGTGGAGGGTTTTCTTGGATGTAGCCATATAGTGAGGTGATCACTTGGGAGGCTGCGAGCGAGATATGAGAGTTTTGTAATCTTCTCTTTGAAGGTACGCTTAGTGAGAATTTTAAATTCGGGGACGAATTTTTATAAGGGGGGAGATTGTAACGCCTTAGATTTCGGTTATTGTTAGTTTAGACGGTAATGCGGGCTTTTGGTAAAAAGTTTACCAATTTGGGTTCCTCACATTTTATAACATTTAATTAATAATTTATTATTATTTTTTATGGCATGCACGCACGTGTGCACGTTAATGTGAGGTTTTGTTTTTGTAATCTAGTTTAGTAACCATGACAACTTAACCCTTAATCTAATCCTTCACTTTATCCTAATCCTTATTTTAATCTAATCCTTAACCTAACCTCTTGATATTTGTGTGAGAAGAGAGAGATATTTGTTTTGGAGAGAAGAGGTGGCATGGTATGTGTGAAAGCATTAATGGTGAATTAATGAATGAGTGCACTCACCTCTTACTCTCACCTCTCTCTTTCCCTTTATCTTTTCCATCTCTCTTTCTCTCACACTCATTTCCTTCTCATTTTCTCATCCCTCATTCATATCAACTGAACACTATCATTTCCTACACAAAACTTCACCAAATATTCACAAAAACTCACAAAAATCACATCTTTGGACTTGACTTGCCTGTTGGATGCCTTGGAGCTTGGGAAGCTTGGATCTTTAAGTTCTTTTGGTTAGGTAATAATCTTTTTCTGTTAGGTAGGTGTTTATAGTATAGCGTAGCTTGTTAGTTTCAGTTTAGAACGCGTTTTGTATCGTTTCGGGTAAATATTGTATTTTTAGTGTAATTTTGGGTCTGGGACGATCTGCTATCAAACCAAATAATTGTTGCAAAAGTTCCCATCACAGTGACCTAGTGTAGTGAAATAGAACCTATCCTCAAAATACGAGCCCATTTCCTTTTGACCAGGACGCAATTTTATTGCTTCCGGCCTCAAATTGCGGCCAGACTAGGGAGTTATGGTTTGGGTTTTGGTGTAGGAGTCTCTGGGGTTATATGTGGTATCATGGTACTTGCAACTTTTATAAATTGTTAGTATAGAAAAATCTGGGACCTCTTTGCGTATTTCTTGTGTTTCATTTCACGCGTTACATTATCCGATACGGTTCGTGTTCTGTGTTGCTGTTGCTCTGAGTTGGTTTCCTAGTGTCGCTATGCACGTTAGCCACAATACGAACACTTGAGAGTATATTTTGTGTGTCGCGTTGGTCCGCGTAGTTTGTACGTGTTTTGGGTCTATTGCTAATATATACTTGCTTTTTTGTGTTATGTTTTAGGTTCGCAGGCGGGGACTTCGGACGCTGCGAAAAAGGGGAAACAGGTGGTAGGCTTTGCTTAGCTAGGAGCATTGGTGAGTAGATTTAACATCTACAGGGGAATCGCCCGCATGGCGTTATGCGTCTGGGCTAGAGATGTTATAATATTGTCGCATATTCTATTTCATATATAGAGTTGTGTATACACCTTATTGCTTAGTTACTAGTTGTGCTTGGACTTGTACCCTTAGGACACTGCACTATTATTGACGGTTCATATTGCACAAGCACTAATTGTATGCCACACACACCATCAATAATTGCCATGACATGCACAACATACATACATATATAATATTGTTTGGTTAGGGACATTGAGACATTGATTCATATTCCTTATTGCATATGACATATAGCATACCTGTATACCTACATGCTTACACATATGCCTTGACATGCTTACATGCTAGTTATCTGTATACTTATATGATATTGTACCATTAGTGATAGGTATATTTCACACTTCACTTATACCTGAAGGGTATATTACATCGTTATTGATAGGTAGATACATATACCTTGCTATACCTTTATATTTACACATATATCTGGCTATAGCAACATGTTTACCTTTACTTGATGCCATATAGACTTGGAGAAATTAGGAACCACATGATTTATATATTAACTTGTTGTAGTTAATTAGCGGCTTTTCCTTTATATGCTTACATTACAGTTTTATGTTGCATATATTATATTCATGGATTTTCGCATTGAGACATGGATTTTTCATGATGTTTTCTGGATTTGAGGACCGTGGTAGTTTCATGAAATTATGTATTATTTGAAAAACCCGGTTTCTCTTGATATGATATTTCAGCATCCACCATGAGATTTATCGGTTCTAATATATGTATACCCCACGCAAAGAAAGGAAGGGGCCGTGTGCGGGTACATGGTGGGGCTCGGAAGTATCCTAGGGTAAGATTTCGTAGAGCAAACGATGAGTTAGTGGGGGAACCATACCTACCGGTGACAATACCTTTGACTCGACGGGTATCATGTGGATACAGGCCGGGGTCATGTACGTATGGATACATCGAAAGACGAGGGTCAAAACTGGGCACTCGGGTTTTCGGAATAGCGTATGCTACGTACCTATCAGGGGCCAGTCGTGGTGACAACACCTGATAGATCAGTATTTTTGTGTCGATACTTGACACATTGGTTTCATGATATTTTTACTCCTAAGTATATATAACAGTGGAATGGGACGCTGTTATATATATATATAGAGAGAGATATTAGTGGAATGGGACGCTAATATATATGTATACATATCAATTTATATATATCATCATATTTATTCATGCAAATATACTAACGATATATGAGATTTACTTGATATTGGATACAGGATATATGAGATTTACTTGATTTTGTACATTCAGGATATATGAGATTTACTTGATATTGTACATTCAGGATTTATGAGACTTACATGATATGAGAGCCAATTTGGGGGCTGATTTGAAAAAATTGGGATTTGGATTATATTGATCAACTTTGGTCCTACCACGATGTCAGGATTCCGTGGAAATGACATGTTTCATCCCATACTCCACATTTATTGTTTATGCACGGCTTCATGTATTAGTAGTACCTGATAGAGTACCTTCCATGACTGTTGCATTTACATACTTTTATTTTATATGCATTGCTTCATGTATTAGTTGTACCTGCTAGAGTACCTTTAATGACTGTTGCATATATACATTGTCATATCATTGCTTCATGTATTAATAGTACCTGATAGAGTACCTTTCATGATTGTTGCATTTACATATTGTCGTATTATTGCTTCATGTATTAGTTATACCTGCTAGTGTACCTTTCATGATTATTGCATTCATATGACCATTTATTGCTATTAGCTTGCACATGTTAGATTCGCGCTGTACGTGCATACTTGCGATTACCTGCATATGTTATTTACTATTCACGAGTTGGAAACTCACCCCCGTTGTGCCACAGTGTTTTGCAGGTTGTTCCCCAGAGTAGTCGAGGCAGGCTATTCATCTATAATATCATCTTTTGCTGCGGATACCGCTTCGGCTCACAGTGTGCAGTTTTGCTTAGGTGGGTTTTGCGGTTATCCGATGTTGTTATTGTATATTCGTTGTATCCTGTACTCTCCATCTACCATTATCTTGTATGACTTAGAAACTTGATGTGAGGACGATATTGTATATTGTTTTGTGACTTGGAGGTCTTTTATGCAGTTTTATTTATATCTTCTTTTATTTCTTCGCTACGGCATCGTATATCTGTTGTGGTGGTTGTTTTCCGCCTTTGGGCGTGTTTTTGCTCCCGTTTAGGGATGCTTTACTTATATTTATGTTGTACCCATTTTGGGGCTGGCTTTTACAAAGGAGGTGCTGCCAAAATTTTAAAGGAAATAAAGTTGGAATTTTAAAGAATTTGGGTTGAGATTTCAAAGGTTTTAAAATGCTATTATTTCTTACTACTTTTGATGGTTTAGATTTTTGTGTTTTCGGCTTATTTAAATTGCGTTACGCCTGTGGACATTGCGTAGTTTAAGGGCCGTCACGTGCCAATTTCGGGTCGTGACAAGCATCCAGCCATTCTCACAGAGTCCCCACTCTTGATGGCCTGCTCGAAACTAGTTGGGTCATCATCTCATGATGCAATCCTCTTTCCCACTGTCATATAGAAACCGAAGTATCTCTCAAGTAGATGAGGAACCCTACCAGATCGGCGGAGAGGCTGAGGTTCGTCGGGAACTATTGAATCCTCCGGTTCTACCATATCATCAGTTGTAGTTTGTATAGATGGAACTCCTTCCAGTTCTATCTCATAACCACTAATTTCTTCACAAGAAATTCCTTTCCCAAAGGTGGCATGCTGAGAAACAAAACACATTTTGCTCCTCAGTGTGGTAAAAGATATTCCCTTGCGAATGCTTGGGATATCCAACAATTTTCCACAGAACTGACCTTGCCTCAATCTTGTCTGGATTATGCTTTTAACATAGGCCGGACAACCCAAATCTTAATATCCTTAAGAGATGGGCTTTTCCCATACCATATCACATATG
Source organism: Agapanthus africanus (assembly GCA_030015575.1). NCBI lineage: Eukaryota > Viridiplantae > Streptophyta > Magnoliopsida > Asparagales > Amaryllidaceae > Agapanthus > Agapanthus africanus. Next base: position 290,691,354 of record CM057349.1, read on the forward strand.
GAGTGGTAGGCACCTGATTTGATTGGAACCCTATTCAATAGGTATGCAACTTCTCAAGTGCATAACCCCCAAAAGGAAATAAGCAACTCAGTATTACTCATCACAGAGCACACCATATCACATAGGGTGCAATCGCTCCGCCTCGATACACCGACGTGCTCTGGTGTATACGGATGAGTAATACTGAGAGAGAATCTCATTCTCCTTTAGAATAGTCCAGGAATTCCGTGCTCAAGTATTCTCCCCCCGGATCTCATCAAAGGACATTATACTTATACCCGTCTTGGTTCTCTACTTCTGACTTATATTCTTTGGATTTCAAAAGCTTCAGACTTGTGTTTCAATAGGAACACGTGTGCGAATCTTGAGAGATTATCAGTGAATGTAATGAAGTACAAAGAACCGATCCTGGCCTGTGTAGACATGAGACTTTCATACATCATCATGTATCAATCCCAAGAGTTCACTAACTCTTTCACTATTTCCAATAAACGGAGCTATGGTCATCTTATCTTTGTGACATGACTGGCAAGTTTCACTGTAGGGTTCCTAGGCACACTAATGAAGTTTCACAAGTGATCAAACATGCCCAATTGAAATTTTACATGTGCCGAGAAAACCTAATACGGATCGTTAACTAGATATATAGGCGAAGCAAGCATGTAATCGAATTAAATGCTAAGGGAAAGTGACTACAACCTTTGTAGATCCGGTCCACCACCTCCTAGGCTCCGTGATGAAGTCCCCTCGCTGTCCAAATCATATCTTGGACTCTAGTGTCGGATTCATCGGAGAAAAACGGGCTAGGTCATCGACGACGATGCCGAAGATGATCTACGTCGAGGCATCGCTAGATCAAGCTCCAACTTCACCAAGTCAAGAAAACTTATGAAGGAAACACCCTATACTACTTGGCAAGAGGTAGAGGATGAAGAAATAGGATGTGGGTTCACTTTAGAATTGGATTTCTCACTAGTTTTCATCACTTGCCATTGGAGTAGCAAGCTTTCTTCATGAAGGAAGAAAATGAAGAAGAAGAAGAAGATATGATAAGTCTTGTATTTTTTAAATGAAAAAGAATTAAATCTTATCATACTTTCAACCTTAGTTAGGTGTAGAGAAAATACCATGGTTAAAAGGATGGTTAGGGTTAAGCATAAGAACAAAAGAGTGACTTAGTCAAAGTTTCAAGAAACTTCAACTAAAAACAAAACATTCAACCATTCATTTATCCTTTTCTTTTTCCAAAATGAATAAATAAGAAAGATAAATGAATAAATAATCAAAACCCTAATCATTAACTTAAACCATGGTTTGATTCTTTACACTTAACCAAGTAAGCATGTATCATCAAACATGATACAAACATGTGCACAAAACTATATCGCGTATACAATGTGTACAATTCAAGTGAGAAAATCCTTTTAAAGTGAACCAATACTAGTTAACGCAAAGTAATATATCAAATATATAAATATGCACTAAATCATTAAATCAATACTTGATTTAACGATCCGGTCATATCGGATATAACCGACTAGTATCATATGTATCGGCTTATCGAATCAATCCTTGATTCGATAACTAGGTTATATCGCATATAACCAATCGATACATTGATCGCGAGAATGGAATACGGTATCACATACTCGAATTATTCTCGGTCCCGCACATATCTCATATGCGCTCCTATTTCATTTCGCTTGAGCCAGGAAACCTCTGTGTAGGACTCTAAAGACTCGTCAATACGCCGGCAGCAGATGATGATCATATCAAGCATCCACAAGCCGCAAGCGTTCTGCTAAACGTAACGGCCACCCGGGTATTGAGCGATCAGAAGATCGACGAGCAAGCCCGCTCACACTCCTGCGAATCCAACCAGTAACACTTACCGTACAGTCCGGTCTGTTCGTCTGATATGTCGCATATCTCGCCTAGGGGTGGTAAACGTCAGACCCCAGTAGCTCGATAAGTCATGCCGACTTGAGGTCCATAACATTCATGAAACTACTGATAACTCTTACCAGTATATCACTGCAACCCTGGCCAGGGATTTCCTGTTATGGCCAGTCGAGCATAGCACAACATCAACCCCCAATACCGCGAGAGACGAATCCCCTCCTATCGCTCATTGCCTCCATGTGAATCGGGACTGTACCCAAAAACCACCTGTTTGCACAACTCAGTAGAGCCTTGGTAGGGTGGAAATCAAAGCACAGTAGGAGACACACAAGACTCTATGACGATCTCGGGTCAACAGACTAAGCTGTACCAGTGTCACCAGAGAACTGCCATCTGACGTGAGGTATAATACCATCTGGGAGTTCTCGGCGAGTCCGTTCAGTGTACCCAGTCTCCACTGAGCACCTGCATACCATCTTCGATGTCAAACACCAATGAATATGGGATCATCCATCGCCCATCGCATGGGTCGAGAAGATATGCGCTAGTCTACTCTGGAATATCGATGCCCCGTCTCGATATTCCCTCGACTAGGAACATTTCAAGGATGTACTCATGGACTACCCAGGCCCCACTAGTATGATCTACATCATAGTCCTAGAAGTCGAGTACACATCCTAAGGGCTTTATCAACATGTAACAGAGAGACAGAAAGTATACACGTTAAGATAAAGAGCAACCAGATAGCGTACTATCATGTCGAGCAAGAAAGTCCTACCTATATATGTCCCAGCTTCCACTACAATATACATCCAATGTACAGTAATGGCCTCTAGGGCATACATATAACTAACAATCTCCCACTTGCACTAGGGCCATCTGTAGCAGTGGTTGCAGTATCGCATACTCAACCATCCCCTAAAAGTCTCTCTTTGGGAAAAGGCCTTCGTGAGTGGATCCGCCGTGTTGTCCTCTGAGTCTACTCTCCTAACCTCGATCATCCTGGAGATCAACTATCTCCATGATCAGGTGATGCTGCCTCAGAATTTGTCTGGGTCACTGATGGGACCAGGGTTCTAGGGCCGAAGCCACACTTCCATTGTCATACAATGGCAGGAACCTCGTTCATCTTATGAACCAATATACACCCAAACTTCCTCTTTGGTAGTATCTTGAATAGCGATGTTACCAGCCTTTATCGTCTAGTTTGCCACGGTATCTAGCTTGGAACTTTTCCAACATACCGTCCCTTTACTGAGGGTAAAGACAATGCCTGTGACTGACATTCAGTCGTCTTTATCACTCTGGAACCCTTCCAGTGATTCTCCCCAGGATCGATTGATACAATCTCACTATACCTAGTAAGAACCCTAATATCCGTTTAGATCTATCTCATAGGTCCAAATCTCAGGATTTAGGAGGTATCATCTTTATCCTATTTGGAGAATCCTTGTGATAATAGAAGATTGATCGATCGTAGTATAGGAAACTCTTTTCCTATCAAGAGTATGTTTTCTTCGTACAATACGAAGATGACCACCTTACTCTCTACTACCCTTTTGTATATACAAGGTTCGTCTACCATTTTGATGAAGTCAAACACTTTGACTATCACATCAAAACAGACGTTCCAACTCCGCGATGCCTGCTTCATTATGTAAAGCAACTTGCACACGTTTCCGCTGCTCCCACTATTTACGAAGACCTCTGGCTGTGTTCTTATAGACGTTCTCTTCTAAATCAGTATTTAGAAAAGCAGTCATGGCACCCAACCGCTAGATATCGTAGTCATGGTATGTAGCCGTGGTAAGTAGGATCTGGATGGACTTAAGCATAGTCACTTGGAAAATGTTTCATCATTATCCATGCCTGGTCGATGACGAAAACCTTTAACAAGTCTAGCTTTGAAAGTCTCAACTTGTCCATCTACACCAAGTAATCTTCTCAAGATATACTTGCTCCTGATGGGAATTTAACCCTTCAGATATCGCAACCAAAGTCCATACTTTGTTGGTGTATATGGATTCCATCTCAGATTGCTAAGCATCCAGCCATTCTTACAGAGTCCCTACTCTTGATGGCCTGCTCGAATCTAGTTGGGTCATCATCTCATGATGCAATCCTTGCTCCCACTTTCATCGAGAAACCGAGGTATCTCTCAGGCAGGCGAGGAACCCTACCAGATCGGCGGAGAGGCTGAGGTTCGTCGGGGACTATAGAATCCTTTGGTTCTGTCACATCATCTGCTGTAGTTTGTATAGCTGGAACCTTTCCAGTTCTACATTACAGACCTTGCCTCGATCTTGTCCGGATTTTGCTTTTGACATAGGCCGGACAATCCCAAATCTTAACTTACTTAAGAGATAGGATCTTCCCACACCATATCTTATATGGAGTGGTAGGCAGTGATTTGATTCGAACCCTATTCAATAGGTATGCAGCTTCTCAAGCGCATAACTCCCAAAAAGGAAACAGGTAACTCAGCAGTACTCATCATAGAGCACACCTTATCATATAGGGTGTGATTGCTCCGCCCCGATACACCAATGTGCTGTGGTGTATTCAGAGGAGTAATACTGAGAGAGAATCTCATTTTCCTTGGGAATAGTCCAAGGATTCCATGCACAAGTATTCTCCTCCCTGATCTCATCATAGGACATAATACTTATACCCGGTTGTTGGTTCTCTACTTCTAACTTATATTCTGTGAATACCTCAAAAGGTTCGGACTTATGTTTCAACAGGAACATATGACTGAATCTTGAGAGATTATCAGAGAATATAATGAAGTAAAAAGAACCAGTCCTGGCATGTGTAGACAGGAGACCTTACATACATCATCATGTATCAGTCCCAAGAGTTTACTAACTCTTTCTCTGTTTCCAGTAAACAGAGCTGGTGTCATTATATCTTTGTGACATGACTGGCAAGTTTCACAAGATGTAAATTCAAACTGATTTAAATATGCATCTAAATGTAACTTCAGCTAGTCGGGTCGCATTGACATGACCTAGTCTACAATGCCTCAAGAACGAACCGTTCATTTCTGAACTCTTCCTCTTGTGTGTGTTCTGCATACAAAGAACTGTAGTTTGATTTAGAACGTCAATGCTTTTAGATAACGTTCCTGAACCGATCAACTTTTGATATAGGAAATGTTCAAAACATTATCCAACAATACAAAATTATATCATTTCTTTACTAATAAAGAGACTGATATGATTTTGTATATCAGGTTCGGTATCTAATAGCATTTGTTCAGAATCAATGTATTCGTAATACAGGGTGACAGTGACCAACAGACTTGGCTGCAACACTTGCCCCGATTTCTGTCTCATGAAACTTATCACCCGTTCTCAGTTTTTCTACCCTTTTGTAGCCCTATGTAACAGATTACATATCTGGGATCCTGATCCGGTATCATATACCCAGGATGCAGAGGATACTGAGAAACAGTTCTTTGTAATGAACACACCCGAAGGAGATGCATCATATGCACTTTCTTCATTTGGGCGGCATAGGAATTCTGGTATTCCCCAATTTCCTACTCTGTCTTATAACAATTATAAGTTGGAGAGGGACCAACGTTCACCAGCTCAGTATAACAAGCGGGTTCGGTCAATATTCCGTATTATTATCTTGATTAAGGCGTGATATGGTCGCCACCAGGAGAGAGAGAGAAGAAAACACTCAGCGTGCGCTCTTGCAAGATTAGATTGGTTATGTATTTTATCTAATCAGGATGGCTCCCACTGTTTTTATCAAATCTTCCTTCAAACCCTAAAAGGAAAGACTAGCCGGGATTAATTACACTCTACAAGTTCGCCAATCTTTCAGCCAGGCCAGTGTCGGTACTTTGAGGGAGGTTCCCCGTGCTTTCGCACGGACCTAATTACAGTAAACCTCGTTTTCCCAGAGGCGTAACCCCGTTGACACCTTTCTAGACACCTACTTGATCGGCTAATTGTAAAGTGCAAAACTCTCCCAGGAGTAACAATTACTCGCAGTGGGTATCGGGATCCAACTATCATATAGAAGGTATGCAATCTCATTGCAAATTTCAACACTTGAAACTCCCGATAAAGGTTTTTACCCCTAGCACCTATGACCTTAACTATGGTCAACAAATCATAAGTACTAGTCAAGTTCTACCCGTCATTTCGTGATTAATTAGACCCACCCACATGACCCTTAACTAAGGTCAACAAAGTCACGCGACTGTCCTAACTAATCGCATCATATGCGGTGTAGGAAGACATCACTTAGCTACCGTACACTGTGCCTTGACTATGGTCAACAAACACAGCACGAATACTAAGTACTCTACTTCCTAAAATGACGGAGGGTTGCGAATGGTTTTTGTGAAAACCTTTAACGTTTTGAACTTGATCTCGTTGCGGAATCAAATGGTTTTTAAATGGAATGTTTTCGAGGCTTTTCTAGTTTTGCTAAAGGGGTCACTCCCGGTGAAGGGATCGTCGGCCCTTTCCTCGTCGAATGAGGTGCGGGATATATCATATATATCACTGTGCAAAGCGGAAACTATAGAAGCGATCAAAGACAAACCGAGGGTTGTAGCATCTGCCAGTTATTGCTAAAGGAGTCACTCCCGGTGAAGGGATCTCGGTCCTTTCCTCATCGAATAAGGTGCAGGATGTTCTACAATGAACACCGCGATGCAAAGCAAGAACTGTAGCTACCTGTTTTATTTTGAAATTCGATTCCACAACATCAATTAGGTTTATTTTCTTTCATTAATCTCATTAATGAATATCCCATCATTTAATTCCACCTAAACATCACAGATAAATATAACGTACGCTTATGCCATCCGCATTCGCCTCGATGTCCCGTCTGCACCGTTAGGTTAGGTAACTAACGCCAGAGCGAGGCAGGGCTAGCGCGGGTGTAAAATATAAGCAACGTCTATATAATATATCATATATACTATTGTAACCCTTCGAAAATCGTTTAGGCAGTTTTTCGGTAATCGGCAAATTTTTCGGCTTTTTCCGTAAAAAGTCAAAAATTTATATTTTTCATTGTAGACCTAATTATACAAAATTTAGATAAGATATTACTATAATTTTGTCATTTAAATGTCACTTATAATTATCTAGTTAAATAAAAAAATTTGGTAATTAATTATTTTTTTAATTATTTTAAGCCTTTTTAAATACATTTAATTAGGGATAAATACAAATTTAATTAGGTAAATTTCTTAATTAGGAGTCTTTATAAGCTAAAATATGGTGTTAATAAAATTGTGTCATGACTTTCACATTTTTAGTTTTTGGGTTGGAAATTTAATGAGAAAATGAAGTAAAATGAGGGTTTTTTTGTGAAAAAGTTGACATGAAAGCTTGAAATGATAACATATGATGTTCAAATCACCTAGAAACTTCCCCAAAATTTCCCCACTTCATCCTCAAGCTGCTGGCCGAGAGCAACCTGCAGGAACTCCATTTTTTCCCCATCTCCTTTTTGCTACAATTTCATCTCAAAAATCAACATAAAATCAACAAAAATCCACAAAATCCTTCTCACTTTCAAACCAAATTCCTATTCTACCTTCTCTCAAACCCTAATTTGTTTAAAAAGAGGAGAAAAGAGGTGTCTTGGAGGCAAGTGCAAGTGAGGAATCAACTCTTGTAAGGTATAATTTCTAAACAAGTTGTTTAAGTTGCTAGATTAAATAGTTCAAGTGTGAATTTTAGTTATAAATTAGTGTTTGTGAAATTCCAAGAAGAGGGGTGATGTTGTGGATTAGGGTTTGAAGCATGGGGCTAGAGTTAAATTAGGGCTTTGGGTTCTAATTGGTTGTAGTGGTTAATGGTGTATTTATACGCTCGCTAAATCAACAGAATATCGGTGTTTGCATCGAATCGGTGTTGGAATCGCTTACTAGATTTTTACGAAAAATAGTATGCGTTCAAATTGCGCTAGGTTAGCAATATTACTAGCTTCATATAGGATTATTAGAGTGCGCGAACGTGGGGTTTCGTCTAGTCGGGTTGTAGTTTTGTCGATTTCCCCGAAATGACGATTTTAGCTAAAAATTTGCGATTTTCGTGCGTTTTCCCGCGCACCGAGGGCGTGCTATGATTAATTTGAGAGAGGCGATAATTGTATATAGTGATTTGCATCGTTTTAGGTGTTGTAATCTTATGCTTGGTATTGTGCAAATATAGGATCGGTCGGAGAAACATCGGACACGGCGCGCAAAGGCAAAGCGGTGGCCGGATCAGATTAGCGGGGATTTCTGGTGAGTAGATATATTCATCTATGGGGGAATCGTCTGGATGGCGCGAGGCGCCCCCCCTCCTAGTTAGGATTATCCTACTTTATGCAAGATTTATATTGTTAGATAGCTTAACCCTTTATGTACATTGCATACCCTCACAGCTAACCGTATGCTAGATTGCATGGACATTCATCTTCATATATGCGATATCACTTCGTAGGACACGAACACCATTACCATTGGCATCTATTGCACGCGCACTATTCATGTGACACACACGCCTTTGGTAATTGCCATGCCACGTGCACTAGAAAACCTGTTTAACTTAATATCGCCATTTGCATTCAAACATGATATATGAAATTGCATAGCATGCATATACCTCGCATTATCATCATATTTATATAGATTGCTACCAAAACTCACATCATATACATTGATATCATAGACATTTATTATATATAACATGTGGACACTATGATTTTCTTGATGATTTCAGTTTTTCTGTGATTTCTGGATTTTTGGGGGAAAACCGCAAGAATTTAACAAAACCTTAGATTTATCATTTTCAAAACAATGTTGCGGTTTTCTCGTGATGTATGTGTCGTCCACCATGAGTTTTCATGTTTTCTGTTGGATTTCGAGACCCGATTCGAGGAGTGGATGAACCGTCTCGGGTACATGGTGGGCCCGGTATGGTACCCCGGGGCAAGAAGATCGAGTTGTAGACGATGAGCCTGGCAGGGGAAGACTACCTACCGGTGATGTCTGGCGCGGCGGATATCCGGAGGATACCGACCGTTGTCGTGAGATTTATGTTATGGGCCGATCCGGACTGACGGAGCCCGATATTGAGACAGATATGATTCCTTTTGGTGTTGATGCGTGACTCGGGTTTTCAGATGATTTCTTGATGGTATTTAGCTATTATATAGATATTCATGTTCTAAAGTTAAGAATTTCAATAACCTTAGTAGTTAAAACACTTAAAGACTTAATAATGACATTGCATACCTGTGCATGCATCTAGAGATATCATAGCGCATATGGACATGCATGTTGTGGGGCATTGCGTGCATTCTTACGATTGCCTTATTAAATGTTATATTTACTCACGAGCTGGCAACTCACCCCCGTTGTGCCACAGTGTCTTGCAGGTCGGACCCGTCAGTCTTGTAGCGGCGGGCTATTTTGTTATCAGTTCCTTTTGCTCAGACTCGCGATATCGCCCGTAGGTGGGTTGCGAGTATACTTTATTCCTTTTTGCTTTATCATTGTATCTAGTATTCTCCATCTACCACTTCTATTGTATATGCGACCTAGTGATGAGACTGAGAGATTTGTATATTTGTGGTTTCTTTTGGGTCGAGCTCACTTGAGCCGACGTGTGTTTTCTGGTATTTGCATTTCTTTTATGCTCTTTCTCTTGATATTACTATTATATTGCATGTGGTTGTGATCCGCCTTGGGCGAAGAGCTAGCTCCCGCTTGGGGATGCCATTTTTTATGTTTACAGGTTTATTATCTTGTTGTACCCATTTTGGGGGATAGAAAATACAGGGGAGACTCTGCCGAAATTTTCAGAAATTTTTGATGTTCTTTTTTTGGATTCTATGCAACTTAATTGATTTCAAAACCGTTTTCATTTATGGTTTTCCTTCACTCTCTTTTGCTTTTGGGTTAGATTTCTGGGCTTTGGCTGACTTAGGTTACGGTACGCCTTTAGACGTCTCGTAATCTAAGTGCCAGTCACGTTCCGTACTTTCGGGTCGTGACAACTATATACTATATCTGTCTGAACAGAGCACAGAACATCGCATGATCACATCACAGATAATGCAGCAGAAAGAATCATATGAAATATTGGATATACTAGGACGTCCGTGTTTTCAATACGAGCCAGTATAAAACACGGATTCCACGGTCGTGATGAATAGCCAATCCCACACCCCTAGACCCCTACGAGAGCGGCAAGTAACCCTACCAATTCTAGGGTTAGGAGACCCGGACTCGACTTCTCGAGTTGGTCTCCCACTGGACCCCAGAACCCGATTACTTGTGCTCCCCTCCTTGGGTCTATCCTAGTGCAGAAAAGTAAATAATATACATCAACGGTGACAACTTCCGCAACCTGGAAGTGCCCCAATAAAAGAATATTACATACAAGTTTTTACATGAATTAAAATGAAAAACACTCATCTCACATAAAAAACCCCCGGCTATTCAAACACGACGATCCAATATAACATATCCAGCAACACATAACATCACATGTCATCAACGTAAGTAAATATGCGCATCCCAATTGTCGTTGACATATAGCAACGAAACCGGCGATATCACATATTACACTTACGGTCACAGAAAAGAAAGTGTAAAACTACAACAGTTGGAATCCGCAACCGCTTCAGACATCGCATGCCTAATGAAACGAATTCCTTAGACATCGCATGCCTAACAATTATAAACCCCGCATTTTAGTCTCATTATCGAAAACTCCTTTCAATATCAAGTCGGGTAATTCAACAAGATTCCCGATATCCTGATCGAATGCTCGTCGCAAACTTTAGTAGGCGGCCGCACCCCCGATGCCGTTGACGAAGTGCACCAAGGCGGAACACCGCTGCCGCGAGCACCCGAACGGATGCTTTCGGCGACGGGGTTCTCCTGCAGTCACTTGGTCGGGGCTATGGAGTGAGGCTGTCTATTAAGTTTACCGGTGAGTATCCGCGTTCACAACGTGATTGCAACGGACTTTTGATCACATCAAAATTCCGTGGCAACCGATCAAGTGAGACTAAAGTGCTATGTTTATAACATTCATTCAGTTATCTCATAACTAATTATGAATTCCAATTATTGTATCACATTCCGGATAAGATAGAAAATGTTAAACTTTTCGATAGAACAATCGAACACCCAAGTTTTCCCGATCAACCGAATGAAATAAGTTCAAAGACATTCACTTCATGCCTCAGTACCAACGGTCCAGCCGTAGAAGGGTCAAGCCAACGCCTCACATGTGGCACGCCGTACTGCCCCAAACCCTAAGGTTCAAAGGGCAGTTCAAGACGGTCACATAATCGAGTTAAGGTTTGTTTTCTTCTAAAGGGACCATCGCGTTACCTGCACTACTCAGAACGTCCTTAAACCACGGAAAAATCCAACACTTAGAAATTTTCTGGCAGGGGAAAAAGTGGGTATTTATGTCCAGTCGAAATTTTTAACATATTCTAAAATATCCGAAAAACACATAGACAAAATTAGACAATCCGATCGAATGTACGAACTCCTAATACAACCCAAAAAACCCAACTCTTGATTTCAGATAAAAAAAATTCCCAGGAAAACCAGCACTAGAAAATAGGAATTACTGTGCAAAATTGAATGCCTAATAAGACAAAACGGCCACGGAACCGCCGCATTAGTACGCTAATGCCGCGGTTCCGCCGCACTTTTGAGGGATCATTAGTTAATTTTTGCACCGTAATTCTTAGAATTTCCTGCTGATTTTTCTGCATATTTTTAATTCTCAAAAATCCACGAAAACAGAAAATGTCCAGAGAGCACTTTCAAGTCGGGGTTTCGGGTCGATCGGACTTCTAACTCCGTCTATGCATCGCCTAAGGCTCTAGCTAGGCTCTGATACCACTGTAGGGTTCCTAGGCACACTAATGAAGTTTCATAAGTGATCAAACATGCCCAATTGAAATTTTACATGTGCCGAGAAAACCTAATACGGATCGTTAACTAGATATATAGGCGAAGCAAGCATGTAATCGAATTAAATGCTAAGGGAAAGTGACTACAACCTTTGTAGATCCGGTCCACCACCTCCTAGGCTTCATGATGAAGCCCCCTCGCTGTCCAAATCATATCTTGGGCTCTAGTGTCGGATTCATCAGAGAAAAACGGGCTAGGTCATCGACGACGATGCCGAAGATGATCTACGTCGAGGCATCGCTAGATCAAGCTCCAACTTCACCAAGTCAAGAAAACTTATGAAGGAAACACCCTATACTACTTGGCAAGAGGTAGAGGATGAAGAAATAGGATGTGGGTTCACTTTAGAATTGGATTTCTCACTAGTTTTCATCACTTGCCATTGGAGTAGCAAGCTTTCTTCATGAAGGAAGAAGATGAAGAAGAAGAAGAAGATATGATAAGTCTTGTATTTTTTAAATGAAAAAGAATTAAATCTTATCATACTTTCAACCTTAGTTAGGTGTAGAGAAAATACCATGGTTAAAAGGATGGTTAGGGTTAAGCATAAGAACAAAAGAGTGACTTAGTCAAAGTTTCAAGAAACTTCAACTAAAAACAAAACATTCAACCATTCATTTATCCTTTTCTTTTTCCAAAATGAATAAATAAGAAAGATAAATGAATAAATAATCAAAACCTTAATCATTAACTTAAACCATGGTTTGATTCTTTACACTTAACCAAGTAAGCATGTATCATCAAACATGATACAAACATGTGCACAAAACTATATCGCATATACAATGTGTACAATTCAAGTGAGAAAATCCTTTTAAAGTGAACCAATACTAGTTAACGCAAAGTAATATATCAAATATATAAATATGCACTAAATCATTAAATCAACACTTGATTTAAAGATCCGGTCATATCGGATATAACCGACTAGTATCATATGTATCGGCTTATCGAATCAATCCTTGATTCGATAACTAGGTTATATCGCATATAACCAATCGATACATTGATCGCGAGAATGGAATACGGTATCACATACTCGAATTATTCTCGGTCCCGCACATATCTCATATGCGCTCCTATTTCGTTTCGCTTGAGCCAGGAAACCTCTGTGTAGGACTCTAAAGACTCGTCAATACGCCGGCAGCAGATGATGATCATATCAAGCATCCACAAGCCGCAAGCGGTCTGCTAAACGTAACGGCCACCCGGGTATTGAGCGATCAGAAGATCGACGAGCAAGCCCGCTCACACTCCTGCGAATCCAACCAGTAACACTTACCGTACGGTCCGGTCTGTTCGTCTGATATGTCGCATATCTCGCCTAGGGGTGGTAAACGTCAGACCCCAGTAGCTCGATAAGTCATGCCGACTTGAGGTCCATAACATTCGTGAAACTACTGATAACTCTTACCAGTATATCACTGCAACCCTGGCCAGGGATTTCCTGTTATGGCCAGTCGAGCATAGCACAACATCAACCCCCAATACCGGGAGAGACGGATCCCCTCCTATCGCTCATTGCCTCCATGTGAATCGGGACTGTACCCAAAAACCACCTGTTTGCACAACTCAGTAGAGCCGTGGTAGGGTGGAAATCAAAGCACAGTGGGAGACACACAAGACTCTATGACGATCTCGGGTCAACAGACTAAGCTGTACCGGTGTCACAAGAGAACTGCCATCTGACGTGAGGTATAATACCATCTGGGAGTTCTCGGCAAGTCCGTTCAGTGTACCCAGTCTCCACTGAGCACCCGCATACCATCTTCGATGTCAAACACCAATGAATATGGGATCATCCATCGCCCATCGCATGGGTCGAGAAGATATGCGCTAGTCTACTCTGGAATATCGATGCCCCGTCTCGATATTCCCTCGACTAGGAACATTTCAAGGATGTACTCATGGACTACCCAGGCCCCACTAGTATGATCTACATCATAGTCCTGGAAGTCGAGTACACATCCTAAGGGCTTTATCAACATGTAACAGAGAGACAGAAAGTATACACGTTAAGATAAAGAGCAACCAGATAGCGTACTATCTTGTCGAGCAAGAAAGTCCTACCTATATATGTCCCAGCTTCCACTACAATATACATCCAATGTACAGTAATGGCCTCTAGGGCATACATATAACTAACATTCACAAGATGTAAATTCAAACTGATTTAAATATGCATCTAAATGTAACTTAGCTAGTCGGGTCGCGGTTGATATAACCTAGTCTACAATGCCTTAAGAAGGATTCGTTCATTTCTGAACTCTTCCTCTTATGTGTGTTCTGTACGTTAAGAACTGTGGTTTGATTTAGAACGTATATTCTTTTAGATAACGTGCCTGAACCGATTAACTCTTGATATAGGAAATGTTCAAAACATTATCCAACAATACAAAATTATATCCTTCTTTACTAAATAAAGAGACTGATATGATGTTGTATATCAGGCTCGGTATCTAATAACATTCGTTCAGAATCAATGTATTTGGAAATACAGGGTGATAACTGCCAACAAACTTGGATGCAACACTTGCACCGTTTCCAACTCTTGAAACATATCACCCATTTCCAGTTCTCTACCTATCTGTAGCCCATGTAACAAATTACATATGTGGGATCTTGATCCGGTATCTCATACCCAGGATGTAGAGAATACTGAAAAATTGTTCTTGGTAATGAACACACCCGAAGAAGATGCATCATCATGCACTTTCTTCGTTTGGGCGGCACGGAAATCCTGATAATCCCCTATTTCCTGCTCGGTCTTATAACAATTATAAGTTGGAGCGGGACCAACGTTCCCCAGCTCAGTATAACAAGCGGGTTCGGTCAATACATCCGTATTATTATCTTGATTAAGGCGTGACATTGCTACCTGGAGAGAGAGAGAAGAAAACACTCAGCGTATGCTCTTGCAAGATTAGATTGGTTATAAATTTATCTAATCAGGATGGCTCCCACTATTTTAGTCAAATCTTCCTTCAAACCCTAAAAGGAAAGACTAGCCGGGATTAATTACAGCTTACAAGTTCGCCAATCTTTCGGCCAGGCCAGTGTCGGTACTTTGAGGGAGGTTCCCCGTGCTTTCGCACGGACCTAATTAAAATAAACCTCATTTTCCCAGGGGCGTAACCCCGTTAACACCTTTCTAGACACCTACTTGATCGGTTAAATGTAATGTGTAAAACTCTCCCAGGACTAACTCTTACTTGCAGTGGGTATCGGGATCCAACTATCTCATAGGAGGTATGCATTCTCATTGCAAATTTCAACACTTGAAATTCCCGTTAAAGTTTTGCCCCGAGCGATCTATGACCTTGATAAGGTCAACAAACCATAGAATGCAAGTCAAGTTCAACCCGTCATTTCCTGATTGAATTAAACCCACCCGCATGACCCTTGACAAGGTCAATAAGGTCGCACGACTATCCTAATCCAATCGCATCATATGTTTATGCAGATAAGCACTAATCAGCTACCGCACACTACGCCTTGACAAGGCCAACAAACGCAGCATGAATACTATTACTTATCTGAAATGACGGAGGGCTACGACAGGTTTTTAAGAAAACCTTTTGCATAATGAACTTGATATCGTCGTAGAATCGATTGATTTTAAAATGGAGTGTTTTTTAGGCTTTTACTAGTTTTGCTAAAGAGGTCACTCCCAGTGAAGGGATCTCGGCTCTTTCCTTATTGAATAAGGTGCAGGATATTTCACAAATACCACTATGCAAAGCAAAAACTATAAAAGCCAGCAAAAGACAAAACGAGTTTGTAGCATCTGCTAGTTTCGCTAAAGAGGTCACTCCCGGTGAAGGGATCTCGGCTCTTTCCTTATCGAATAAGGTGCTGGATATTCTACAAGGAATACCGCTATGCAAAGCAACAACTAGAGCTACCTGTTTTTGAACAAGTTTCTATAACATCTTTAGGTTTCTTTTATTTCGTTAATCTCATTAATGAAGTCCCATCATTTAAGTTACGTAAACATCACAGATAAATACAACGTAAGCTTATGCCATCCGCATTCGCCTCGATGTCCCCTCGTGCACCGTTAGGTTAGGTAACTAATGGCAGAGCAGAGCAGGGCTAGCGCGGGTGTAAAACATAAGCAACGTCTATATAATATATTACATATACAATATCCAGTATCTATCTCAACTTATACAGCGATCACATCACAGATAAATCGCAGCAGAACACAACATATGAAATATTGGATATACTAGGATTTCCGAGTTTTAAATTAAGCCTATATAAAACACGGATTCCACAGTCGTGATGAGTAGCCATACCCACATCTCTAGACCCCTACGAGAGCGGCAAGAAACCCTACCAATTCTAGAGTTAGGAGACCTGGTCTCGACTCCTCAAGATGGTCTCCCACTGGACCCTAGAACCCGGTTACTTATGCTCCCCGCCTTGGATCTATCCTAATGCAGAAAAGTAAATAATATACAATGGTGACATCATCCTCAACCCGGAAGTGCCCCAATAAAAGAATATTACATATAATACATGAATGAAAATAAAAAAACTCTCATCTCACATAAAACCCCCGGCTATTCAATCACGACGATCCAATATAACATATCACAGCAACACATAACATCACATGTCATCAACGTAAGTAAATATGCGTATCCCAATTGTCGTTGACATATAGCACCGAAACCGGCAATACACCACATATTACACTTACGGTCGCAGAAAAGAAAGTGAAAAACTATAACAGTTGGAATGCGCAACCACCTTAGACATCATAAACCCAACGTATCTCATATTTTGGATTTCATGCCTAACCAAATGAATTCCTTAGATATCGCATGCCTAATAATTATAAACCCCACATTTTAGTCTCGATATTCAAAACATCTTTTAATATCTAGTCGGGCAATTCAACAAGATTCCGGACATCCTGATCGAATGCTCGTCGGAAACTTTAGTAAATGGCCGCACCCCCCGATGCCGTCGACGAAGTGCACTAAGGCGGAATACCGCTACCGCGAGCACCCGAACGGATGCTTTTGGCGACGGGGTTCTCCTACAGTCACTTGGTCGGGGCTATAGGGCGTGGCTATCTAATAATGTTACCCGGCGAGTATCCGCGTACGCTACATGATTGCGACGGATTTTTGATCACATCAAAATCCCGTGGCAACCGATCAAATGAGACTAAACGGCTAGATTTATAAAATTCAAACTAATTATCTCATAACTACTTGTGGATTCCAAAAATTGTATCCCATTACATAATATCCGGACGACGTTAAACTTTTCGATCGATTCATCAAAGTCCCACAATTTCTCGACAACTCAACATTTGAGTACAGTTTTAATAATATCCAGAATATGCCACAGTACCTATGCACCAGCCGTAGAAAGGCAAACCCAAGCCTCACTCATGTCGCCACGGAACTGCGGCAAAACCTAGGGTATGACCACGGTTCCGCAATCCAAAAAGTCAAGTTAGGGTTTCATTCTTCTAGAGGATTCATAGAATTACTTGCATGTTTTTTCGAATACATTAAACTTGGAAAAATGGGTTTTTGACATTCGATCGAACGTTTTAACTTCGTCTGGATAACAAATGAATAACCCGAAACAATGTTAAAATACGAATACGAAACATTCCGAATTGCTTATAGTGTAAGATCACATCACATGCAAAATTAGCAAAAACAAACAACACCTGAAACATCAAAACCAAGTCACTGGAACACAAAAAAAATTCAGGGGGGGAGCTCGGATTTTGGCCGAGATGGGGGGTAGTGGCCAGCTAAAAAGTCTCTAAATTGCCTCAAATTTCTTCTGTGTTCATGTCATATCCCATATAACACTCTGTACTTGTTTAAAAAAATTTTGACAATTATTTAAAATCGACAGAAACCTCATTTTAGCGTTTCAAGTTTCGGAGTATTTCGGTTTCGTAATCTTAACAAAATCCGTATAAATTTCTAGCATGGCTCTGATACCACTGCAGGATTCCCTAGCACGGCAGCAAGGTTTCGGGAGGCATCGTCCATGCCAAATTCAAAAATTTACCATTCTAGCTAACCCTAACTTAGAATCGTATACTAGAAATCCGACGGAATATAAATGTAAACACTTTGCAAGTAAAAGTGAGCAAGGAATACAACCTTTGTAGACTGGTCCTTCACTTCAATAGCTCTGTGTAGTAGTCCCTTCGCTGCATCGTGTACTCCGGACTCTATAGAGGCTCCCATGAAGAAACGAACATGCTTTCTTCGAAGTCTTAGAGCCAAAGATGATCTACGTCGAGAAGACACTAACCCAAGCTATATCTTCACTACTTACGGAATTAGTGAAGAAAACACCCTATACTAAATGGCAAGTAGTAGAGGATGATGAAGTAGGAAGTGGGCTCACTTTAGATTTGATTTTCTCACAAGTTTTTATCACAAACTCAAACCCTAGAAAGCTTCAAGTGAGAGGAAGAAGAAGATCAAGAGAAGTTGTGATGAATAATGAGATGAGGTTAGAAAAGGAAACCATGGTTATATAATATCATGCCTAACCCATGTAGAGACTAAACCATACCATAGGGTTAAAGGTTGAGTTAATAAATATCCTAAGCTAAAAACAAACAAGTGGACAAAGTCAATGTTTCTCCAAGCTTCTTCCAAGCTCAACCTTGACTAATTCCAAATGGTTTGTAAATAACTTAATGATAAATATTAAACCTTAATCTTAACCCTAGCATGGTGTGAGTCTCATACATGTATGTTGCATTTATAACCTAGCATGACACAAACATGTACATAAATATACATATCACATATATACAATGTGCACATCAAGTGAGAAAAGAAATTATAAGTGAGCAAGTATTAGTTAATGTAACGTAATATATCAAATATATAATTATACATTAAATTATTAAATAAACACTTGATTTAATAATCCGGCTATGTTACAAATAACCGACTAATATAATATGTATCAATTCATCGAATCAACACTTGATCCGATGACCCGGCTATATCACACATACCCGGCCAATATCATATATCGCGAGAATAGAATACGGTATCGCATATCGTATCAATCTCGGTCCCGCACATATCACATATGTGCTCCTACTCTGTTTCGCTTGAGCCAGGAAACCCCTGTGTAGGACTCTAAAGACTCGTCAATACGCCGGCAGTAGGTGATGATCATATCAAACACCCACAAGCCACAAGCGATCTACTAAACGTAACGGCCGCCCGGGTATTGAGCGATCAGAAGATCAACAAACAAGCATGCTCGTACTCCTGAGAATCCAATCAGTAACACTACCGTACAGTCCGGTCTCTTCGTCTGATATGTCGCATATCTCGTCTAGGGTTGGTAAACGTCAGACCCCAGTAACTCGATAAGTCGTGCCGATGTGAGGCTCATAACGGGTCAAGAAACTACTGATAACACTTACCAGTATATCTCTAAACCATCCCTGGCCAGGGACTTCCTGTTATATCTAATCGAGCACAGCGCAACATCAACCACCAATACCGGGAGAGACGAAACCCCTCCTATCGCTCATTGCCTCCATGTGATTCGGGACTGTACCCAAAAACCACCGTTTTGCACGTTCTCTTGAACGTGATAAGGTGGAAATCAAAGCACAGTGGGAATCACACAAGACTCAATGACGATCTCGAGTTTACAGACTAACCTATACCAGTGTCACCAGAGAACTGCCATCTGACGTTAGGTATAACCATCTGGGAGTTCTCGGCGAGTCCATTCAGTGTACCCAATCTCCATTGAGCACCCGTATACTATCTCTTATGTCAAACACCAATGGATATGGGATCATCCATCGCCCATCTACATGGGTCGAGAAACTATACGCTAGTCTACTCTGGTATATCGATGCCCTGTCTCGATACACCCACGACCAGGAACATTTGAAGGATGTACTTAGCGACTACTCTGTCCCCACTAGTATAATCTGCATCATAGTCTAGGTAGTCAAGTACTCATCCTAAGGGCTTTATCAACATGTAACATTGAGACAATCAGAGTACATGTTAAGATAAAGAGCAACCAGAAAGCATATTATCATATCGAACAAGAAAGTCCTCCATGTATATGTCCAAGCATCCACTACAATATACATCGTATGTACAGTAATGGCCTCTAGGGCACACATATAACTAACAATGTTATGTGTTGCTGTGATATGTTATATTGGATCATCATGTTTTGAATAGCAGGGGAGTTTTAAGTGAGATGAGAGTTTTTCATTTTCATTCGTGCAAAAGCTTGTATGTAATATTCTTTTATTGGGGAACTTCCGGGTTTAGGATGATGTCATCATTGATGTATATTATTTACCTTTCCGCATTATGATAGACCCAAGGAGGAGAGCATAAGTAACCGGTTCTAGGGTCCAGTGGGAGACCATCTCAAGAAGTTAAGACCGGGTCTCCTAACTCTAGAATTGGTAGGGTTGCTTGTCGCTCTCATAGGGGTCTAGGGATATGGGTTTGGTTATTCATCACGACCGTGGAATCCGCGTTTTTTATTGGCTTAATTAAAACACGGAATTCCTAGTATATCCAATATTTCATATGTGTTTTTCTGCTGCTGATATTCTGTGAAGTGATCACCTGATAATCTGAGATGAATACTTATATTATATATATGATATATAATAAATATTGTTGCTTTCGTTTCTTCTATGATGCTTAGGAAGCATAATTGATGGGACTTCATTAATGAGATTAATGAAATAAAAGAAATCTAAAAATGTTAAAGAATCTTGTTTTAAAAACTGGTAGCTCTAGTTCTTGCTTTGCAAAGCGGTATTCCTTGTAGAATATCCAGCACCTTATTCGATAAGAAAAGAGCCGAGATCCCTTCACCGTCAGTGACCTCTTTAGCGAAACCGGCAGATGCTGCAACCCACTCGGTTTGTCTTATGATTGTTTCTATAGTTTTTATTTTGCATAGTGGTATTTATGAAATATCATGCACCTCATTCGATGAGGAAAGTGCATAGATCCCTTCACCGGGAGTGACCTCTTTAGCAAAACTAGTAATAGCCTCAAAAACACTCCTTTTCAAAATCACTCGATTCTACAACGATATCAAGTTCATTACGCAAAATGTTTTCTTAAAAACCTGTCGTAGCCCTCCGCCATTTCATATAAGTACCACTTAGTATTCATGCTACGTTTGTTGACCATGTTAAGGTGTAGTGTGCGGTAGATGATTAATTCTTATCTGTATAAGCATATGATGCGATTGGATTAGGGTAGTCGTACAACTTTGTTGACCATGTTAAGGGTCGTGCGGGTGGGTTTAATTCAATCAGGAAATGACGGGTTGAACTTGGCTAGCGCTTATGATTTATTGACTAAGTTAAAGTCATAAGTCACTAGGGGCAAAATATTATCGGGAATTTCAAGTGTTGAAATTTGCAATGAGATTGCATATCTTCTATGAGATAGTTGGATCCCGATACCCACTGCGAGTAAGAGTTACTCCTAGGAGAGTTTTGCACATTACAATTAGCCGATTAAGTAGGTGTCTAGAAAGGTGTTAACAGGATTACGCCCCTGGAAAAACGAGGTTTATTTTAATTAGGTCCGTGCGAAAGCACGGGGAACCTCCCTCAAAGTACCAACACTGGCCTGACCGAAAGATTGGCGAACTTGTAGGATGTAATTAATCCCGTCTAGTCTTACCTTTTAGGGTTTGAAGGAAGATTTGATAAAAATAGTGGGAGTCATCCTGATTAGATAAAATAATAACCAATCTAATCTTGCAAGAACATACGCTGAGTGTTTTCTTCTCTCTCTCTCTCTCTCTCCTGGTAGCGGCCATATCACGCCTTAATCAAGATAATAATATGGATGCATTGACTGAACCTGTTTATTATATTGAGCTGGGGAACATTGGTTCCGCTCTATCTTATAAGTGTTATAAATCTGAGCAGGAAATAGGGGAATATCCAGATTCCATGAGACCCAATCGAGGAATAAGCATGTTGACGCAGATTCTTCGGGTGTGTTCATTACCGAGAACTGTTTCTCAGTATCCTCTACGTTCTAGGTATGGGATACAGGATTAGGATCCCATATATGTAATCTGTTACATGGGCTACAGACAGGTAGAGAACTGAGAATAGGTGATTGTTCTCTAGTGTAGAGAATGGTGCAATTGTTGCAGCCAAGTCAGTTGGCAAATATCACCTTGTATTACCAAATGGTAAATACATTGATTCTGAGCAAATGTCATTAGATACCGAACCTGATATACGACATTACATCAGTTTCATTATTAAGTTAAAAAAGGATATAATTTTGTATTGCAGGATAATGTTGTGAACATTATCCTGAATCAAGAGTTGATTGGATCAGGCACGTTATGTAATGGCATATACGTTCTAAATCAAACCACAGTTCAAAGTATGTAGAACACACACAATAGGAGTAGTTCAGAAATGAACGAATCTTCTTGAGGCATTGTAGACTAGGTCATATCTATGCGACACGACCATCTAAGTTACATAAGGATGAATATTAGAATCTGTTCGAATTTTCATCTTATGATACTTACCAGTCTTATCTCAAAGGTAAAAGGACCAATACTCCGTTTACTAGAAACAGAGAAAGAGTTACTGAACTCTTGGGACGGATACATGATGATGTATATGTAGGGTTTCCTAG
Organism: Agapanthus africanus; assembly: GCA_030015575.1. Classification (NCBI taxonomy): domain Eukaryota; kingdom Viridiplantae; phylum Streptophyta; class Magnoliopsida; order Asparagales; family Amaryllidaceae; genus Agapanthus; species Agapanthus africanus. The sequence continues at coordinate 290,713,911 of CM057349.1, forward strand.
CACGACAGCAAGGTTTCGGGAGGCATCGTCCATGCCATTTTCAAAAAATTGTCATGCTAAGCAACTCTAAACTAAGAATCTTTAACTAGAGATTTAGACAAAAGCTAATGTAAACTACTTTTACATCAAGAGAACAAGAATACAACCTTTGTAGATGGTCCTTCTCTTCACTTGCTCTGTGTAGTAGTCCCGCGACTCCACTAGGCTTCTCTTGAGACTTTGAACAGGCTTCCTCAGATGACCTTCATGCCGAAGATGATCCACGCGAAGTCCCTCCAATTCAAGCTAGCTATTACACTAAACACTTTAGCGTAAGAAACACGCTACACTTGATCGCTAGTCAAGTGTAGGATGGTGAAGTAGGGGATGTAAAGAGCTCACAAGTTTGTGTTCAAGCTTCATGATTCACATCACATGTGAGGGTTGAAGCTTGAACCATGACAAGAGGAGGAAGAAGAAGCTAGAGAGCAACCATGGGAGAAACTCAACAAAAAATGGCTAAGTGTTGAGAATGAGCAAGAATGAATGCCAAGTCTTGACCCCTCACTCATTCAAGCATGGAATTATGCAATATAAAATTGCAACCATGCTTGAATAGTGAGTCAAGATGAATAAACAAGAGTAAATCCCATGCTTGCAACCATGCTTCCACTTTACACCTCATTTCTATTTTCACAAAATAGAAATATAAATGACATGCTTCATTATTATTATTATTATTATTATTATTATTATTATAATATATATATCATATATATTAATATATATATATAATAAAGAATAATTAGTGAGCTAATGATATTAATTAAGATATAATTATGTCACATATAATATATATCACAATATTAAATGAACACTTGATTTAATAATCCGGTTATATTACATATGACCGACTAATATCATTTATCTGTATATCATATTATCAAATCAACACTTGATTCGACAATCTGGTTATATCACATATAACCGAACCGATAACAGATGACTGTCTGATTACAATACGGTATCACATACACGTATTTAATCAGGCCCACACACATATCACATATGTGTCCTACTTAGCTTCGCTTGAACCAGGGAACTTCGGTGTGAGACTCTAAAGACTCGTCAATACGCCAGCAGTAGGTGATAATCACATCAGTCACCTACAAACCATCAGCGGTACTAGCTGGACGTAACGGCTACCCGAGTATTGAGCGATATGAAGATCAATAAGCAATCCTGTCCATAGTCTTCATGAAGCCTATCAGTAACACTACCTACAGTCCGGTCTCTTCGTCTGATATGCCGCATATCATGTCTAGGGTAGAAATCTCCAGACCCGTAACGTGATAAGTCATGCCGATGTCTGGTCTATAACGATTCGAGAAACTACTGATAACACTTATCAGTAAATCTCGGCAGCAGCCCTGGCCAGGGACTTCCAATTATAGCCAATCGAGCATAGCGCAACATCAACCCCCAATACCGAGAGAGACAAAACACCTCCTATCGCTCATTGCCTCCATGTGACTCGGGACTGTACCCAAAATCCACCTGTTTGCACAACTCCTCTTGAGCGTGGTAGAGAGGAAATCAAAGCACAGTAGGAGCCACACAAGACACTATGACGATCTAGGGTCTACGGACTAACCTGTACCAGTGTCACCAAAGAACTGCTATCTGACGATAGGTATACTACCACATAGGAGTCCTCGGCGAGTCCTGTTCAGTGTACCCAGTCTCCACTGAGCACCCATATACCATCTCTGATGTCAAACACCAATAGATGTGGGATCATCCATTGCCCATCATATGGGTCAAGAAGCGTATACACTAGTCTACTCTGGAATATCGATGCCCTGTCTCAATATTCTCTCAACTATGAAAAATTAAAGGATGTACTTGTGAACTACCCTGGCCCCACTAGTATGATCTCCATCATAGTCCTGGTAGTCAAGTACATATCCTAAGGGCTTTATCAACATGTGAGAGCAAGACAGTATAAATACCAGTCTACATGTTAAGATAAAGGTAACCAGATAGCATACTATCATGTCGAGCAAGAAAGTCCTCTCTATATATGTCCAAGCATCCACTATAATATACATATATGTACAATAATGGCCTCTAGGGCATACATATAACTAACAATCTCCTACTTTCACTAAGGCCAGTTGTTGTAGTATATCATACCCAACGTCCTAAAAGGCTCTCGAATATCATCTGGGGAATTTCCTCGGTGAGTGGATCCGCTGTGTTATCCTCTGTGTCAACTCTCCTGACCTTGATCTCCCGAAGATCAACTATCTCCCTGATCAGGTGATACTGTCTAAGAATGTGTCTGGATCGCTGACGGGACCAGGGTTTTTAGGCCAAAGCCACAGCTCCATTGTCATCCTAATATACAGGTATTGGATGCCTAATGGTAGGAACCAAGTTCATCATATGAACCTTATTCATCCAGACAAATTCTTTGGTAGCATCGTTGGTAGCGATATAATTGGCCTTTATCGTCTACTATGTCACGGTATCTAGCTTGGAACACTTCCAACATACCGTCCCTCCACTGAGGGTAAAGACAATACCTGTGACTGACTTTCAGTCGACCTTATCACTCTGGAAGCTCGAACCAAGAACATTCTTTTAGTGCTTCTCAAGTACTTAAGAACATCCTCCACAGCTGTCCAGTGATTCTGCCAAGATCAGATTGATTCCTGATCACTACTCCTAGTGAGTCAGCTACATCTAGTCTGGTACATAACATCGCATACATGATAGAGCCTACCGCCAAAGTATAAGGTGTCCTTTGCACACAAGCTCTCTTCAAATCAGTCTCAGGAGACTTCTTTTTGGAGAGAGTGATTCCTGAGTAAGTGGGCGAACCACTACGCTTAGAATCCTCCATACTAAACCCCTTTAGTATGGTGTTAATGTACCTGGATTTTGGGACACTCCCAATATCCACTTAGATCTATCACCATAGATCATAATCCATAAGAAGTAGTAGGTATCATCCAGATCTTCTATGGAGAATCCTCGTGATAAGAGGAGCTTGACCGAGTGTAGCATAGGAAACCATTTCCTATCAAGAGTATGTCATCTACGTACAATACGTGGAAGACAACCTTACTCTCTACAACCTTCATGTATATACAAGGTTCATCTACCATTTTGATGAAGTCAAACTCTTTGACCGTCACATCAAAACAGATGTTCCATCTCCGCGATGCTTACATTGATCCTGATGGACTTAAGCATAGCTTTGAAAGTCTCAACTTTTCCATTTACACCAAGAATCTTCTCAAGATTCATTTGCTCCCAATGGGTTTTACCCCTTCAGGTGCAACATGCAAAGTCGTATTTTGTTGGTGTATATGGATTCCATCTTTGATCGTATAGCATCCAGCCTTTTCACAGAGTTCCTACTCGTGATGGCCTGCCTGAACCTAGTTGAGCCATCATATACCATGATGCAATCCTTGCTCCCACTATCACCGAGAAGACCATAGTATTTGCAGGGTTGCCTAGCACGGCAGCAAGGTTTCGGGAGGCCTCTCTCATGCCAAATTAAAATTTTGCCTTCTAGCTAACCCTAACCCTAGAATCGTATACTAGAATCGACGGAAATATAAATGCAAACACTTTGCAAGTCTAATGAGCAAGGAATACAACCTTTGTAGACCGTTCCTTCAGTTCAATAGCTCCGTGTAGTAGTCCCTTTCACTGCGATCGTGAACTCCGGACTCTTGAGAGGCTCCGATGAAGAAACGAACATGCTTGCTTCGAAATCTTCGAGGCCGAAAATGATCTATGTCGAGGAGACACTAACCCAAGCTATTTCTTAACTATTACGGAATTAGTGAAGCAAACACCCCATAATAAATGGCAAGTAGTAGAGGATGATGAAGTAGGAAGTGGGCTCACTTTAGATTTGATTTTCTCACATTTTTCCTCATACCTCCATTGAAGCTAGAAAGCTTTTAGAGGAAGAAGAAGAAAGGACTCATATGAATAATTCATCCAATGAATTATTGCAACCATGGGTGAGTTAAGCCCTCATTCCTAACTCATGTAGAGAATAAACCAAGGTTAAAGATAATAGGTTAAGTTAAGAAATATCGAAGTATAAAACAAATTAGTAGACTTTGTCAATGGTTCCAAAAGCTTCTCCAAGCTTCAACCATTTGTCCAATTTCCACATAATTTGTAGTTTACTTTGATAAATAAAACCCTAGGATTATCTTTAGTATGGTACAAGTCTCATACACCCATCTAGCATGTTTCATCAAGCATGACACAAACATGTACACTAATATATATCACATATATACACATGCACACTAAGTGAGAAAAGAAATCTTAAGTGAGCTAATACCAGTTAATGTAATGTAATATATCTAATATATAATTATACATTAGATTATCAAATCAACTCTTGATTTAATAATCCGGCTATATCTCCTATAACCGACTAATATCATATGAATCAACTTATCGAGTCAACACTTGATCCGATAACCCGGCTATATCATATATAACCGACCGATATCTCATATCGCGAGAATAGAATACGGTATCTCATATCGTATCAATCTCGATCCCGCACATATCACATATGTGCTCCTACTCCATTTCGCTTGAGCCAGGAAACCCCTGTGTAGGACTCTAAAGACTCGTCAATACGCCGGCAGCAGGTGATGATCATATCAAACACCCACAAGCCGCAAGCGGTCCACTAAACATAACGGCCACCCGGGTATTGAGCGATCAGAAGATCAACAAGCAAGCCTGCTCACACCCCTATGAATCCAATCAGTAACACTACCGTACAGTCCGGTCTCTTCGTCTGATATGTCGCATATCTCGTCTAGGGGTGGTAAATGTCAGACCCCAGTAACTCGATAAGTCGTGTCGATATGAGGCTCATAACGGGTCGAGAAACTACTGATAACACTTACCAGTATATCTCTGAAGTAGCCTTGGCCAAGGATGTAAGTCTACGGTAGCGCCCCGGCCGTCGATCCGAGGCCAAAATGCAGAAACGAAAACTTTTTCAAAACTTGAAACCGGCGCAATCACAGACTTTAATCCCGGATCGAACCATTAACCTATAACTAGCTAACTAGAGAAGGGTTAGAAAAGCTATACCGATCGATCCGTGTCCTTCGGTCTTTGGCCACCATCCCTAGCTCCTCGCGGCATCTCCGATCTCCGGTCTCCTCGTCGGAAGGGCACCACATCAAGAAGTCTTTTTACGGGCTCCCGCCTCTGAACCGAGGCAACTCAGACACGAAGTTTGCTAGCCGATGTAACGTTTTGAAAATCGTTTCGGTGAAATTTCGAAAAATCGGTAAAATAAGGGGGTTTTCTGTAAAAAGTCAAAATACAAATATCTTATTATAAAAATTAAATATAAATATTCTAGCTATGAAATTGCTATTATTTGGTGTTTATTGAGCCGCTGGTGAAATTTCAAATTTTCTGAAAAAAATATTATTTTATTATTATTTAAGCCGTCACTAATACATTTAATTAGGGAAAATTACAAAGTGGAATGAGTTGAAACAAATTTTGTGCATCATAAAATATTAAATAAAATTTTATCATGTGATTTTTTGGAACGAAAACATTTGCCAAAATGGTTTAGAAATTATTGAAGAAAAAAGGCTTTTTTTAGCGTAAATGGATGTTTGGGGTATTGTATTTATCATTTTTCATCACCCCACACCCGTACCCACACCCACACACCCCCATTCACTTCTTCCCTTGGCTGAATTCAGCAGCCCCCATCAATTTTTCCCACTTGAATTTCAAAAGAAAAGAAAAGGAAAAGAAAGGATAAAAGAATGTATAAGAATGGGCTTTTGACTTTTCTTTGACTTTGAAACCAACACCCTCTCTCTCTCACTCTCCCACTCACCTCACCCTCCCCACTCTCGGCCAGAACCAGCCCCCCCCCCCAATTTTCTCCAAGTATCCATCTTCTTTCACCTCCATTTCCTTCAAAAAAAAATCAACAAAAATCAACACAAACCCTCACAAAATCAAAATCCGACTCCTACCCATTTCTCTATAGCCAAAATTGCATGGATTGGGGTGACAAGAGAGCATTTTGGATGGCTAGATTTCAAATGGGATCTACAAAATTGTGGAGGTATAATGTTAACCTTGTAGCTAAATTGTTGATTAATACTTATGTTAGCTTAGTTAAGTGTTAAAGTGGTTGAATTGCTAGTTATAAATCTTCAAGTTAGGGTTTGGGAAATTCTAGAATTTAGGTTTTAAAATCAAGTTAGGGTTTTGTGAGATTGGTGTATGGTTGTGTGATGTTTTTAGGCTCTTATGACATGTTAAAACAAGATTAGTAGCTAGTTGTTATTGGTTAGTTTAAAAAAATTTGTTAATTATGCTAAATTGTAAACTAGGTTTTTAAAATAAATATATTCTTGTGAGATAAAATTCAAATTAAGGTTTCATGTCATTATAAATATTATATTGAGTGGTTTAATGCTTTTAGTTCATGAAAATCCAAGCTAGATTGTAGTTTGTGCATTTTTGCTATAAAATTGTTAAAATTTAGGTATTTTGTAAACTAGAATTTTAGGGCTTTTGGAATTTAATGAGATTAAATTATGGGAATTGTTTTTATGACTTATTTAAGATATTTAGTGAATATTGTGGCCGCTAGATTCATTTATACATCGAGTTTTGTACTAAAACGGTGATTTGTGCTTGCTAGATTTTCGGAAAAATGGCTTTTAAGGTGAATTTGGGGTTTTTGAGAATTTTAACCTATTTTATAGTATAATTAGTGCTTGTGATCGTGCAAATGAGTGTGTTTGGGTTTTTCTCGATGGTTTGGCGTTTGTACGCCGACGTCGAGGGTTTTTAAGTTGATTTGTGGAAGCAAATCATAGGTTTTGACCTATGTGGGATTCGTGCGTCGTTTTGGTCATGAGTCGAATTTTAAAGCGATATGGTGTGTTATGATATGTAGGTACCCCATGTGGGCTTCGAGACGACAAGCAAGCGCGTGGCGACGTCGGCACCGGCTAGCGAGAACCAGGTGAGTAGATTTATATCTACGGGGAGAAGTCGGGTGGATGGCGTATAGCCGCAGTCCGTGGTGGTGTATACGGATGCGTATACACACCAATAATTATTATATGTTATTTAGGATTATTAACGATACTTAGGATGGATATTGGTGTGTTAGATTAATTTAGCGTTGCGAACCCTAGGGTAGTGTTGCACACACATACACACATACATACTTGCATACATTCCTATTGATATGTGCTCATGGGATTCTATATAGTTATGTGTTCACATAGGTATGGGACTGTGTGTTCACATACGGATTTGAGGATAGTACTTGGGATTTATGATGAGTCGATGAGATTTGATTTGAAACCGTGAGATCGGTGATATAGCGGGGTTCGTATTTGAGATACGACATGACGTTGTAGCGGGTCCTTGACGTAGTTTTTACACACGTGCATGCATACTTAGGCGGTATCAGTATTGTACTAGATGTAGATCAGTGCCCCGATCATGATAATTGATAAAGAGGATACCAGGTGAATAGTATGATGAATGTGATATTGACCCGTACCTAGATTTGGGATGCCGTACGACGGATTTACGTACGAGCTATATTGATGATTGATCCGCACTCTTGACTTGGGATGTCTGGTTATGGATATGATATTATTGAGGCAGGATCACCGACTATACATATACAGGTATGTATATGTATCGACTCAGATGATAGGCGGTTTCCTTACCTGTAGTTTAGCTTGTTAGTTCAGCCGTATAGTTTAGCGTAGTTGTTAGAATAGATTAGACCCTACCTATTTCAAAACTAACGAATCGTGGGTATTTTAAAAGACAGCCCAAGGGATCTTACGGATATTTCAAAAGACGTATCTTTTCATAAAAACACCGTAGCCCCTATTTTCAAAACCCCATGATTCGTGTTATTTCAAAAGGCACCAATTTGTAGGACTTATATTAGATTAATGCAGATTAGTTATCGTTGTGTCTAGTTTCAGCTCCCGCACATTATTGATGTTCGCTCTGCCTCGCATATTTATTTTGCTGCATATTCCATTATTGATATCATGCTGTTAGGACACTAGCACCATTACCGATGATGCGTATGTACCACGTACACCTATTTGCCGGCTCACACACATCTTCATCGGTAATTGCCATGTCACGTACACTTTAGAGAATATAATTGCTTGACTTAGATTGTTAGCTAGTAGTTTTGACATGATATTAGTGTACTTCCCTTATATGCCATATTAGACATTGTAGTTATTACCTACCACTTCATGCATACTGTTATTCAGTTGTTCATGCCTAGTTCATTATCATTGACATATGCACTTATGATGATTTCTTGAGATTTATGATATTTCTGGATTTCGGGGAAAGCCGCAAAATTTACAACTTATGATCTTTTAAAATATAAAATGTTGCGGTTTTCTAGTGATGTAAAGTGTCGTCCACCATGAGTTTGCTGTGGTTTTGGAGATCCGTGTCGAGGAGTGGAGGAACCGTCACGGGTACATGGTGGACCCGGTATGGTACCCCGGGGCAAGAGGAATGTGGTGTTGACGTTGAGCCTGGCAGGGGAGCACTACCTACCGGTGATATTACCCGACACGTCGGATATCCGGAGGATACCGTCGTGGTCTTGAGATGGATGGTAGGGGCCGGTCTGGACTGACGGCGCCCTAGATATTGAGATTGAGACATTGATATTTCGAGACAGTGAGATTTATGTTTTGTGTCGATGCTAGACACTGTTGATGCTGATTTCATTTATGATACCTCAGTTTAAAAATACGAAGGAAATCTCACTAATTTATGAAAACAGTTTCTTCATTTACATGTATTCTGTTTCATGCATTCATACCTCATTCATATGATATATTGCTACCTGAGGCACTGACACGGGCACATGAAAATTACTCGGGTTAGATATTACCCTAGCCATTGTTATAGGCTGCCTGTTATACTTATATTTGAGGATATATTATGATCATTGACCTAGGTTGCGTTATTTATGCGATTTCTGTGCGTAGATGTTTTTCTACTCACGAGTTGGCAACTCACCCCCGTTATGCCACAGTTCTTGCAGGTTTCGCCGTACAGGTTTCATTACGGCTTGCTGGCACTCTTTCCATTTCCGGATGACTTGCTAGTAGGTGGGTTTATTTGTATCGCACCCATCATTATATCTTGTATATCATTATTCTGTTGTATCTAGAAGTTCCATCAACCAAACATGTATTTATTTTGAGTTAGAGACCAGTGATGTTTTTCTTTCGACCTTAGAGTCGCGCGTTTTATTTCTGGTGGTTTTGAGTTTCCTTTTGAGTTTTGATCCTCGCCGTTGGCGTTGTATATTATATTGCTTGTGTGGTGGTGACCGTCGATTGACGAAGAGCTAGCTCCCGCTTGGGGATGCCTTTTTAGTGATTTCGTATACTATTCATGTTGTATCCCGTTTGGGAGCCAGTATTTACAAAGGAGACTCTGCCGAAATTTTCAGGAAAATTTTAATGCTTTTAAAAACCGCATAATTCGGCTTATGCTATTAAACTACTTGTTTTAAATTGGTTTTCCTTCACTCTACTAGTTTTCTGGGTTTGGATTTCTGGGTTTTCGGCTTACTTAGAATACGTACGCCTTGAGACGTTCGTAGTTTAAGTGCCGGTCATGTTCCGTACTTTCGGGTCGTGACAGCCGACGTGTCCAAGATTGAAGTATAATAAGTGTAGAACACTTTGTCTTAATAGTTAATCGAAGTTGCCTCAAAGGGAGATGAAATGGAAATGAGCTCAAGCATTTTTCTTTGCAAATGAATCAATTTTCTCTCCACAAAATTGATGGGGCTGTCAAAGAATGGCTCGGCCATGTCAAAGAGAGGAGGGAGGTGAGCACAAGAGCAAGAGAAAAATGGGTGGTCATAAGGGAAAAAAGTCACACCAATATCCATCACAATCCTTTCACAATTAATGCATCAATAAGGCACAAAAAATGAAGCCAAGCTCTTTAGAAACCTCATGAGCATTCCATATACTGCTGGAGAACCCCCTGCCACAGAAAACCCCCTCCCTTCACTAATTCCCACTTTTGCAAGAAACCCCCTCCTTTACTAATTCAGCCAAAGAACAATAGAAAAGGAATTTGGCCAAAAAGGGAAAGCAAGCTGGCAACTTCAAAAAGCGATCCGGTAACAAATTGCAGGATAACCCCGCGACTGTATATACATACCTGCATTTGTATTCCGACCGAATATAAATGCAATGAGACAAAATCTACACAGTATAATACTAGGATCCGGCTTAAACCAAAGCCCGCTAGTATTATCCGTCCGAACCATGACACGTGCACAAGTGCACGCGTATGTTCGAACCCTGCCATAAATCCATACGGCCTCTACAATGTTTCGCCCGAAACTTGAGAAACTGTCTGGGGTGGACTCTAAAGACTCGTCAATACTTTGGCTGTGGATTTAACCACTAGCACATCAGAGGTACTAGCCGTACGTAACGGGCTACCAGGTATTGACCAAAAGGGAGGTCGATGAGCGAACTCATCCTGACACCCTACTAAGCCTGTCAGTGACAATATCCATACAGTCCGGTCCGTTCTTCTATGAGCATCGCATGTCGGGCCTAGGGGGTTGGTAAAAGTCAGACCCCCAAAAGCGGTACAAGTCGTGTCGGAGTGTATCCCAGAACACCCTGAGATACTACTGGAATACCTACCAGTAAATATTCTGCCTTGGCCTAGGACTTCGTGTAATGGCTCTCCTAGACACAGCGCGATCTCACCCCCAATACCGGGAGAGACGAAACCCCTGCCGATCCGCTCACTGCCTCCATGTGGCTCGGGACTGTACCCAACTAAAACCTGTTTGCACGACTCCTTTGAGCCGTGGTAGGGTAGTAATCAAAGCACAGTGGGAACTCACACGAGACAAATGACGATCTCAGGTCGATGAACTAACCTGTATACATGTCACCAGGGAACTGCTATCTGACGTCAGGTATAATACCAACTAGCATGTTCCCGGCGAGTCCTGTCCGATGTACTTATAACCCAATGAGCACCTGTATACATCTTAGGTGATCCAACTGACACCAATGGTTTGTGAGACCAGCTACCGCCCCTTGTCGGGGTCTCGACTGTATACACTAGTCTACTAATGGAGTATCGATGCCCAGTCTCGAAACTCCCACGACTAGGGACCACATTAAGGATGTTCTTATAGACTACCCAACTCTCACGTATATGATCGCCATCATACTGCTGGTAGTCAAGCAAGAATCCTAAGGTCTCTATCAATGTGTAATAGTGACATGTAATGTCACCTAAAGCATGTACACGATGACATCTTGAGTAATACTGTCCTACCGGTATAGGTCCTCCCTCAATCATTGCAATCACGTGCCTGTGATCAAATAATTGACTCTGAGGGCACTACATCCAATAAAGGACTTCCTGTTATAGCCAATCGAGCACAGCGCAACATCAACTCCCAATACCGGGAGAGACGAAACCCCTCCTATTGCTCATTGCTTCCATGTGACTCGGGACTGTACCCAAAAGCCACCGTTTTGCACGTTCTCTTGAACGTGATAAGGTGGAAATCAAAGCACAGTGGGAATCACACAAGACTCTATAATGATCTCGGGTCTACAGACTAACCTGTACCAGTGTCACCAGAGATCTGCCATCTGATGTTAAGTATAATACCCTCTGGGAGTTCTCGGCGAGTCCGTTCAGTGTACCCAGTCTCCACTGAGCACCCGTATACTGTCTCTGATGTCAAACACAAATGGATATGGGATCATCCATCGCCCATCTACATGGGTCGAGAAGCTATACGATAGACTACTCTGGTATATCGATGCCCTGTCTCGATACACCTACGACTAGGAACATTTGAAGGATGTACTTAGCGACTATACTGTCCCCACTAGTATGATCTGCATCATAATCCTGGTAGTCAAGTACTCATCCTAAGGGCTTTATTAATATGTAACATAGAGACTATCAGTGTACATGTTAAGATAAAGAGCAACCTGATAGCATATTATCATGTCGAGCTAGAAAGTCCTCCATATATATTTCCAAGCATCCACTACAACATACATCGTATGTACAGTATTGGCCTCTAGGGCATACATATAACTAACAGTATCTCTCAAGTGGATGAGGAACCCTACCAAATTCGCGGAGAGGCTGAGGTTCATTGGAGACTATTGAATCCTTTGGTTTCACCAAATCATCAGCTGTTAGTTTGTCAAGCTGGAACAACTTCCAGTTCTACCTCATGTCCACAAATTTCTTCACAAGTAATTCCTTTTCTAAAAGGGTAGCATGCTGAGAAACAAAACACCTTTTGCTCCTCAGTTAGGTAGAAGATATACCCTCGCAAACGTTTGGGATATCCTAACAAACTAACAAAACTGACCTTGCCTCGAGCTTTTCCGGATTCTGCTTTTCAACATAGGCTGGACAACCCTATATCTGAACTCGTTTAAGATATCGTCTCTTTCCATTCCATATCTCATATGTAATGGTAGGCACTGATTTGGTTGGAACCCCATTCAATAGGTATGCAGCTTCTCAAGTCCATAACACCAAAAGAAAGCAGGTAACTCAGCAATACTCATCATAGAGCGCGCCATATCTCATAGGATGTGATACGTCTGCCCCGATACAACATTGTGTTGTGGTATATTCGAAGGAGTAAGCTGAGAGAGAATCTCATTCTCCTTTTAGAAATTCCAGGAACTCCATGCGCAAGTATTCTCCTCCTGGATCACATCAAAGAACTTAATACTTCTACCCGTCTGGTTCTTAATCTTCAAGCTTATATTCCTTGAATTTCTCAAAAGTTTCAGACTTGTGTTTCATCAGGAACATATGTCCGAATCCTGAGAGAAGATCAGTGAATATAATGAAGTATGAAGAACCAACCTTGGCATTTGTAGACATAGGACCGTATACATCATCATGTATCCGTCCCAAGAGTTCAATAACTCTTTCTCTATTTCCAGTAAACGGAGTATTGGTCATTTTACCTTTGAGACAAGACTGGCAAGTATCATAAGATGAAAATTTGAATAGATTCTCATATTCATCCTTATGTAACTTAGCTAGTCGTATCGCATTTATATGACCTAGTCTATAATACCATAAGAAGGATTTGTTCATTTCTGAACTACTCCTCTTGTGTGTGTTCTATATACTTTGAACTGTGGTTTGATTTAGAACTTATATGCTATTACATAACGTGCATGATCCAATCAACTCTTGATCAAGGAAAAATGTTCACAACATTATCCGCCAATACAGAATTATATCCTTCTTTAACTTAATAAAGAAACTGATGTAATGTTGTATATCAGGTTCAGTATATGATAACTTTAGTTCAGAATCAATGTATTTGGTAATACAAGATGATATCTACCAATTGATTTGGCTGCAACACTTACGCCATTCTCTAACACTTAGAGATATATCACCCTTTCCCAGTTTTCTACCTTTTTGTAACCCATGTAACATATTACATATATGGGATGCTGATCCGGTATCACATATCCAGGACGTAGAGTGTACTGAGAAACAGTTCTATATAATTAACACATCCGAAAAAGATGCATCAACATGCTTATTCTTCGTCTGGGTGGTGTGGTAATCCGGATATTCCCCTATTTCCTGCTCGGACTTATAACACTTATAAGTTGGAGCGGAACCAACGTTCCCCTGCTCAGTATAACAAGCGGGTTCGGTCAATACACCCATATTATTATCTTGATTAAGGCGTGACATTGGTCGCTACTAGGAGAGAGAGAAGGATAATCACTTTGCGTGCGCACTTTGTAAGATTAGATTGGTTATTATCTTATCTAATCAGGACGTCTCCCACTGTTTTTATCAAATCTTCCTTCAAACCTTAAAAGGAAAGACTAGCCAGGATTAATTACACTTTACAAGTTTGCCAATATATCAGCCAGGCCAGTGCCGGTACTTTAAGGGAGGTTCCCCATGCTTTCGCACGGACCTAATTAAAATAAACCTCGTTTTCCTAGGGATGTGACCCCATTAACACCTTTCTAGACACCTACTTGATTGTCATGACCCGAAGTTCGACCCGTGACCGGCACTTAACCAAGTCACGTCTACAGGCGTAACACGACAAAGTAAGCCGAAATCCAGAAATCAAACCATTAAAAGAAGCGAGGGTTGAAAACATTTGTTTAAAAACATTTGGAAAACCTTAAGTAGTTTAGTAACATTCTTTAAAGTGCAAGTTATTTTCTTAAAATTTTGGCAGCATTTCCTTTGTAAAACTAACCCCGAAATCGGGTACAAGACATGATATGAGTAAAATGATAACAATAGAATAAAGCATCCCCAAACGGGAGCAATCACGCCTAACGGCGGAGACAATCACCACAAGAGTAATATACGACGCCGTAGCGAAGAAATGAGCAATAAGTGAAAAACATCACAATTGATAAAAACTGCATAAGTAAAGTCAGCTCACACGAGCTCGACACCAGAATACAAATATTATACATCATCGTCCTGAGACTGGTCTCTAAGTCAAATACATATAAAGGTAGATGGAGAATACTAGATACAAAAGTATGTATATAAGGAAATAACCGGATACCACAACCCACCTAACAGCAAAACAGCTCACGCACCAACTGCAGTGGTATCCGTAGCCAAAAAGATACAAGAAGGCGGCCTGCCGCAACTACTCTGAGGAGCAACCTGCAAACACTGTGGCACAACAGGGGTGAGTTGCCAACTTATGAATAGAGATAACATATAAAGGTAATCACGAGTATGCACGTACTGCGCTACTCTAACATATGCCAGCAGATAATATCTATATGCGATGAGCAGGACGTGCAATAATCATGCATAAGTACTCTATCAGGTAATATGACTACAGGATGAGATGCAAAATAATGAATGCTGGGCATGGGATAAAATAACATCTACACGGAATGTCAACATGGAAAATATAATCGGTGTCCATCAATACACCCAAATCCTAATAAAACTCAGGCGCCGTCATCCTCATCGGCTCTCAAATCCTATAAATCTCTGAGAATCACGAGTGCCCAACATCGGCACTCAAAATATCATGAAATAATCGTGTCCAGCATCGACACACAAATCCTCATATATCGGGCTCCGTCAGTCCGGGTCGGCCCACGGGCTCCGTCTGCAGAATCGGCCCTCGGCCCCGGCAGTACGGGTCATCCCGTATCCATCTATCGACTCTGGTCAGTATCCTCCGGATAACCGCTAGGTACAACCAATCACTGGTAGGTAGTGGTCCCATTGTCAGGCTCATCGTCTAGCTACACAGCAGATCCGTTCTCGCCCCGGGGTACCATACCGGGTCCACCATGTACCTGCAATCGGCCTCGTCCACTCCTCGAATCGGGTTTCACATGTCACTCTCAGCACCGAGAAAACACATGGTGGACGCACTGAAATATCATATCAAGAGGAACCAGGTTTTCAAAACAGTGCATCTTTTCTTAAATAACCCCACGGTCCTCAAATCCAGAAAATCACATGAAATCCAAAGCCAATGCGTAAATCCATGCGATGTAATGTATGCATCATAAGTCATACTGTGAGAAAAAGGGAGAAACTACTCTTTATGTAGATTCAGTTTTTAAAAGGTATCATGCGGTCCCCAGTTTTTACCAAAAATCAGCTTATCTAGGTAGGTACAGTTTGAATATGCAAATGAGTATGTGCACAAGTAGCAAAATCATATCACATCATATATCAGGTGAGCTACAATATAGTATTCATGGCAGTTCTATAATGTGAGTGTCATGGCAATTACTAACGATGTGTGTGTAACATGCAGATTAGTGCTCGTGCAACATGAACCGTTAGTAACAGTGCGATGTGTTATTAATTCTAAGTTCATATACATAAATATAATATAGCAGGAACTACAGTATGCAATTAAGGTATATGGATGCAAATATGCAACTACTATAGCCTATCAAGCCCTGACGCTTAACGCCATACGGGCGATTTCCCCATAGATGTTAAATCTACTCACCGTAGTGTCGTGCTAGGTGTAGCCTGTAAGTGCACGGCGGCGCCCCGGCCGTCAATCCGACGGCCAAACGCGGAAACGGTGATAAACTTTAATTTTTGCGGACTTAGCAAACCGGCACCACCGCGCACTAAAACCCCGGATCGTGCCATTAAACTAGTCTAAGCTAACAAGAGGACGGGTTAGAGATATACCGAATGATCCGAGTCTTCCGGTCTTCATCTCCACTCCGATCTCCTCGCGGGATCTTCGTCCGTCTCCTCCTCGTCGGAAAGGGCACCACGAAGCCGGGTACTTTTACGGGCTCCCACCTCAATACCGAGGCAACTCGGGCGCGAAGTAGGCTGTCCGACGCGTCCAAGATTTGCTGTAGAATGTGTAGGGTTGAAGCTATGTCTCATTTGGGTTTGTTGCCATTTGAAGATGATGGAGGAAACAAGATAAGAAAAATGGTGCTTGCATTTTTCTTAACATGAAAAATGAGATCAAGAATGCTACTCTCTCAAAGATGAAGCTCTCTTCTTCTTCTCTTTTTCTTCTCTCTTTTCTCATGAAAACCTTTTTCCTTAGAAAATGGTGGTGGAAAGATTATCAAGCATGAAGGGAGGTGAAGGTAGGAGCAAAAGTGTGACCACATCCAAAACATAATCATAACCATCTCACATCAAACTCTAATCACATCTAATCCTTTCTTATCAACAAAAAGCAAGTGAAGAGAATGGAATCAAAAAGATGCTATCATAATAAATCATCTTGCAAATAAATCCTCCACAATGTCTTATTTGCAAACTTGCAAATAACACCCTCCTTCAGAAAAGTCCGGCCGGGAAAGAACAAAGGAAAACCGGCCGGAACGGAATGCAAACTGGCAACTCCAGAAAACTGGTCCCGTAATAAATTACAGGAAAACCCCATACTGTGCATACACACCCGCATCTGTATTCCGTCCGGATACAAATGCAATGAGAGAAAATCTACATTGTACTAAACTAGGATCCGGCTTAAACTAAAGCCGGCTAGTAATATCCGTCCGATCCTGATCCGTGCAATACCGCACGTATCTGATCGAACCCTGCCATATACCCATACGGCCATTAGTACAAACCGTCCGATCCTGATCCGTGCAATACCGCACGTATCTGATCGGACCCTGCCATATCTCCATACGGCCTCTACAGCGTTTCGCCCGAAAGCTTGAGTAACTGAAAGTGTGGTGGACTCTAAAGACTCGTCAATACTATGGCTGTGGATTTAACCACCAGCACGTCAGAGGTATAAGCCAATACGTGACGGGCCACCAGCTATTGACCAAAAGGGACGTCGACGAGCGAACTCATCCTGACACCCTACTGAGCCTGTCAGTGACAATATCCGTACAGTCCGGTCCGTTCGTCTATGAGCATCGCATGTCGGGCCTAGGTGGGTGGTAAAAGTCAGACCCCCAAAAGCGGTACAAGTCGTGTCGGAGTGTAGCCCAGAACACCCTGAGATACTACTGGAATACCTACCAGTAAATCTCCTGCCTTGGCCAAGGTCTTCGTGTAATGGCTCTCCTAGACACAGCGCGACCTCACCCCCAATACCGGGAGAGACGAACCCCTGAAGATCCACTCACTGTCTCCATGTGGCTCGGGACTGTACCCAACTAAAACCTGTTTGCACGACTCCTTTGAGCCGTGGTAGGGTAGTAATCAAAGTACAGTGGGAACTCACACGAGACAAATGACGATCCCCAGGTCGATGAACTAACCTGTACACATGTCACCTGGGAACTGCTATCTGACATGAGGTATAAGACCAACTAGCATGTTCCCGGCGAGTCCTGTCCGGTGTACTCATAACCCAATGAGCACCTGTATACATCTTAGGTGAACCTACTGACACCAGTGGCTTGTGAGACCGGCCACCGCCCCTCGTCGGGGTCTCGACTGTATACACTAGTCTACTCTGGAGAATCGATGCCCTGTCTCGAAACTCCCACGACTAGGGACCTTTTAAGGATGTGCTTATAGACTCCAGCTCTCAATTATATGATCGCCCTCATACCGCTGGCAGTCAAGCAAGAATCCTAGGGGCTCTATCAACGTGCAATAGCGACACGTCAGGTCACCTAAAGCAGTATACGATAATAAAGGTAAACCAGATAGCATACTATCATCTCGAGTAAGACTGTCCTACCGGGATAGGTCCTCCCTCAATCATTGCAATCACGTGCCTGTGATCCAATAATTGACTCTGAGGGCACTATCTCCAACAATCTCCCACTTGCACTCAAGGCTAATTATTGCGATGTCGCATACTCACAGCCCGTGTGATACCGAACACCCAACTCCTCTACTAGTCAGTCACACAAAGCCTGTTTGCGAAACTATTGCGTTCGGGGAATAGCCTCAGTGAGTGGATCCGCCTAGATGTTTCTTTCTATGTCTCTCTATATCTCAAGTTCGCGGAGAAAGCCATCTCCCGAAATGAGCAATACCTGTCTTAGAGTGTCTGGATGTCTGATGGGACCGAGCTCATAAATGAACTCCAAATCCAAACTTCTTAGACTGTATCGTCAACTGAACTTAATCAGTATCCTGCGCCATGCCTCCCTCAGTATTGCCTTGGACCACCTGTCCAGAATACTCCCCCTCGTCAGAAGGAAAACTATAACTCTGACAACCTCCTTGTCGTCCAGGTCACCTTGGAAGCCTGGAATGATAACTGTCCCCCGAATGAGGCCGTCGTTATCATATCCCTAGAACATCCACTTATGTTCTAAAACTGCTTCCGACTGTTTCTCCAGGATTGGGTCAATGTCAACTTATTGCATCTAGTGCAAGAACAACATCTGGTGTGGTACTTGACATCTCATGATTGACTCAATTGCCTAAGCAAGTGATCTGCCAATCATGCACATCCCTCTCTACTTTAGTCTATAAGACACCTTTAGAGAGGGTGACTCCATCACCTGCAGGTACACTACCGTGCCAGGAGTCGTCCATTCTAAATACTCTTAGAATGCTGTCAAAGTACCCTGATTGGGAAACCACCCAAATCTAGATCTAAAACCATAGATCTAGTAACCAGTATGTCAGATATAATGACCAAGTCCTTTGTGGAGAAACCACCGTGTGACGACCAAAGTATAACCGATCGTAGTATAGGAATATCACTTCCTACTCTGTGTATGTCATCCAAATACCAGGATATCACACCCTACTACCTTCTCAACAGATCCATCCCCTATTCTGATGAAGTCAAACCTATGACTGTCACATCAGAAATAGATGATCTATCTCCGCTACATCTGCTTTAGTCTATAAATAGACATGAGCCTGATATCCACCAATGCTTCCGCTGCTCCCACTGACTACGACAACCCTCTGGCAGAGTCATATAGACGTGCACTTCTAAAGCTAGTTTAGAACGACGCTATACTCATCCTCCTGCCGGGTCTCGCAGCCTGGAACAACAACAATGGCAAGTGTGGGTAAACAAGAACTTCCCTGTCACCTTCCTTAAGGCTACTGGAGTACCTCTCGGGTGCCTGAAGTTACCCACCTTATCTGCGGGGTGGCCAATGGAATGTCAAATCAGATTGAATCTTTAGGTTCCTTATCAAATCTTCAGTAATCGTTTGCGGTTCTGGAATCACTTCCAGTTCTACCATACTCCCACTACTGTTTTTGAAAAAATCCATTTTTAATAAAACTGTGGCGAGTCCAGAACAATATTTCTATTGATCTGCCAGATGGTAGAAAATCAACCCTCGTCATAGCCTGGGTCAACCCACAAATAGCCATTACAGAAACGTGCCTTGAGCTGTCCAGTGTCTGGTTTTAATCATAAGCCGGACAACTCCCCGTACCTTAACAACGTTAAGATATGAACTGTTCTGTATCCAATATAGAACCAGAGGCACTGAATTAATTGAACCAGATTCAAATCATGCAGCTATCTCCAGTGCATGTCAACTAAATGGATGGAGGCCGATCAGCGTTACTCAACTTTAGGAATGCTTCCAATTATGAGTAACCTGAAAAGAGAAGCAATTTCTCTTTATCTTTACCATCAACTGAATACCATACACAAGTATCTACATCTTCGATCACTTTGAAGAATCCCGATACTTGCTACACTTGGTTCTCTACTCTATTCAAATACCTATAACTCCTCAAAACTTAGACCCTGTGTTTCTACGAAATACATGTCTAAGAACTAGAGAAGTTAAAAGTAAACAGAATATAGTATGAGGACCAACCCCTCTGTCCTAATGGACACTGGACAACATACAATACTCTGTATAAGTCCGCCGAGTCTAACAACTCTTTCACTGTGTGTCGTAGGTTGAATACTGTACTTATGGTTAAGAAGAATTACACCGCTGTTTAATGCTCCTTACCTAACCATCCACTGATATAGGTAAATGTCATCGACATAATATCAAAAGGTATATCTCACTCTATGAAAATAGACGTACAGATATATCAATTTGAAATTGGTGCACAACAGCGGATATTCAAAACCAAATATTTGCCGACCGGCAAACAGCCCAGGTGATCTCCTCAAATATCACCGATTACAACGAATCCCGATATAATGAGGATGATCACCCAATTCCCAATAACTTACTCCCTCTCATCATCTGTAAAACCATACAGATGTGAGAATCAAACCTGGTAAATACATACCCTGGAGCAAGTGTCTAATCGGGAAATCAGTTTTCTTTTAACAGTACACAGTGAAACTGAAACATTGAAATGTTTCGTTGGGGTATCCCGGTATTCCTAGTAATGCCTCTACCATTATCCAGATTCACAACTATAACCGTATAATTCTTTGCCACCTCTCCAAATCCCTTTATATGTCTTTAGTCGTTACCTTCTGTACACCCCTTAGGCCAAATGGTTTTCTTCCTTCCCTACCGTTCGGCACCAGCCTATGGTTTGGAAGAAGACTATCCAATAAGCATAAAAGGTGTACTGTCCTAATCCTAGGAGCATTCGCAATGCGAGAGAAGGTGAGGATAAAAGACACCTGAATAAACCTTATTCCTATTTCTCCTGAACCAGAATCCATCCCCGAACTGGAACAAGTTCCTTTCGAGTTCGTATATAACCATACGATGGAGTATCCAAATAAACTGTGGATCTTCGTAGTGATACGGAGTGTCCTGGAGAAATACAAAGGTGATTTAGGATTGGCGAAGAAATACTTGGTTTGGTCGTGAATACGAGTCGCAATTCACTTTGCCCTCTTACTAATCCCTTGCTTTGTTTTAATCTTAATACCTTCTGCACACCGTTTAGGCTAATTGGTCTTCTTCATTCCACACTGTTCGGCACCAGCCTAAAGTTTGGAAGAAGACTATCCAATTTGCGTAATAGGTGTACTATCTCCTAAACTAAGGAGTACTCGCAACCTGAGAGAAGGTAAAAAGGAAAAGACAACTGAATAATACTATCCGTTTTCTCCAGAACCGGAAACCATCCTCGAATTCCTTCGAGTTCGTATCTAACCATACGATGGCTTTGTCCAATGGAAGTGGACATTCGCAGTAATACGGGGTGTCCTGGAGAAAAGGGTAAAAGTAGGAGTGGCAATGAGGTCTGCAACTCTGACAATCCAAAAGCCAGTGTTAAGAAGGTTCGGTCAACTTGGTCACTGAGTCATAGTCTTAGGGTCGGGTCAATGGTCGCTGCCAGAGAGAGAGAGAAAAGAAACACTCAGCGTGCACTCTAACCTAGATCAGAACGGTTATCCCTTTATCAAATCTGGAAACCTCCCACTGTACCTCAAATTCTCCTCCAAACCTGAAAGAAGAATTAGTCGGGGATACCCGAGGAGTAAACTAACTCATCAGTGGGAATCGGGATCCAACTCTCATCGCATGATAACGTGACGGAATCCGCTCACGGTATCACACTCCAGAAGGTATGCGCATATCTGGCAAGTTTCAGTTCTTTTGAAACTCCCGATGTGATTTCTGCCCCATGCTCTTATGACCTTGACTAAGGCCAACAAATCATAAGTCACATGTCAAGTTCTACCCGTCATTGTCCAGGTTGATTTGAACCCACCCGTACAAGCCCTTGACTAAGGCCAACAAGGCTATATGACTGTCCCAAACCAACGCATCTATCTATGCTACATATGAATAACCAACAGCTACCAAACACTGTGCCTTGACTATGGCCAACAAACACAGCTTGAATACTATTGACTATCCATATGAAACGACGGAGGGCTACGAATGGTTTCTGGCGAAAACCTTTAACGTAATGAACTTGATATCGTTGAAGGAACGGATAGCTTTTTAGAAAATATAGTGACGAAAACCTTTACTAAAGAGGTCACTCCCGGTGAAGGGATCTCGGCTCTTTCCCCGTAGAATGGGGTGCTGGATATTCATAACAGAATATCACTGTGCAAAGCAAAAGTAATCGGCTATAGTGAAGTTAATGCCCTGACGCAAACTTCTGTCCAAGGGGTCACTCCCGGTGAAGGGATCTCGGCCCTTGCCTCGTCGACTGAGGAGCAGGATATTCCAAATGAATACCACGACGCAAAACAAAAGTGAACGTCCTTGCAATAACAGCTTTTTGAAAAGTGTTCCAACAACATCAGATTAGGTTTGTTTAACTTGCATTGATCCGAATCAATGCAGTCCCATCAATTGATCACACCACAAAGAACGAAAATATACCGACGTACGTATATGCCATCCGCATTCGCCACTGGGTCCCGTCATCACCCGTTAGGTTAGCTAACTAACGGCAGAGCGGGGACTGGACTAGCGCGGATGAAAAACATATACAACATCTACTAATATATATACCAATATATAGTATTTCGCTCAAGGCGTGAATAAAATGCAACATCACAGAAATGTACAGCATCACAGAACAATACAGATATCTGGGATCCCCGGGTTTCACAGAGCCACTACTGAAACCCGACGTTCCCCTGGTCGTGTGGATAGCCTGTGCAATGAAAACCTATACCCCCTACGAGTGCGGCGAATAGCCAGCCAATCCTGGAGTGAAGCCCCCTCCGTCCCAATGCCATGAGATGCGGGCTTGTTGCCTTCTAGAACCCGGCTATCCGTGCACCCCTCCGTGGGGTAATCCTAGTACAGAAAGTAAAATATACATACAACGGGTACATCGACCGCAACCTTGTCGTGCCCCAAAAGAATAATACAAACAGGCAGTGACGGCAGTCCACATGTCGGACGCTCGCCCCGCAATATCAAATGTACATAATACAACCGCACTGTACTAGCATTGCATCCAGGCTATACCCACCGACCGATCCGCAACATCACAGCATAAACATAGAACATCAACGTGAAAGTCACGTTCGCAAATCCGTCTAACCGGGCTATAGCAGTTAGACGGGATTTACCGATCGAGTGACATTCACGGTCGCAGATATAATGTAAATACTGTGAAAAATGTGTTTAAAATATCCGATCGATCAAAAATTAACAAGTGGGCCCCCAATCAAAACTGTAGCACTCACAGAAAACCTGGGCCCAATTTTAATATTCCAAAACCCATATTTTAAGCCCAGAAAACCTCTGAAAAAAATTGGTGAAGTGATCTCCACAGTGTGCGGCGGAAGAGCGGCGGAATGGGGGTATATGCGGCGGTTCCGCGCTCCCACTGTGGATTCACTTCATCGAAATTTTACAGAGTTCTTAGATTTTCCAGTACATCAATATTTTACAACCTGAAAAATTTTTCGAGACCAAAATATTTCAACAGAAACTGATGCTAACAAAAATATAGATTTTGGTGTTTTGGTCGATCGGAAATGCAAAAACACATCAAATGAAGCTAGACGAAGTTAATGGCGAGACTCTGATACCAATGTAAGTGCACGGCGGCGCCCCAGCCGTCAATCCGACGGCCAAACGCGGAAACGGTGATAAACTTTAATTTTTGCGGACTTAGCAAACCGGCACCATCGCGTACTAAAACCCCGGATCGTGCCATTAAACTAGTCTAAGCTAACAAGAGGACGGGTTAGAGATATACCGAATGATCCGAGTCCTCCGGTCTTCATCTCCACTCCGATCTCCTCGCGGGATCTTCGTCCGTCTCCTCCTCGTCGGAAAGGGCACCACGAAGCCGGGTACTTTTACGGGCTCCCACCTCAATACCGAGGCAACTCGGGCGCGAAGTAGGCTGTCCGACGCGTCCAAGATTTTCTGTAGAATGTGTAGGGTTGAAGCTATGTCTCATTTGGGTTTGTTGCCATTTGAAGATGATGGAGGAAACAAGATAAGAAAAATGGTGCTTGCATTTTTCTTAACATGAAAAATGAGATCAAGAATGCTACTCTCTCAAAGATGAAGCTCTCTTCTTCTTCTCTTTTTCTTCTCTCTTTTCTCATGAAAACCTTTTTCCTTAGAAAATGGTGGTGGAAAGATTATCAAGCATGAAGGGAGGTGAAGGTAGGAGCAAAAGTGGTGACCACATCCAAAACATAATCATAACCATCTCACATCAAACTCTAATCACATCTAATCCTTTCTTATCAACAAAAAGCAAGTGAAGAGAATGGAATCAAAAAGATGCTATCATAATAAATCATCTTGCAAATAAATCCTCCACAATGTGTTATTTGCAAACTTGCAAATAACACCCTCCTTCGGAAAAGTCCGGCCGGGAAAGAACAAAGGAAAACCGGCCGGAACGGAATGCAAACTGGCAACTCCAGAAAACTGGTCCCGTAATAAATTACAGGAAAACCCCATACTGTGCATACACACCCGCATCTGTATTCCGTCCGGATACAAATGCAATGAGACAAAATCTACACTGTACTAAACTAGGATCCGGCTTAAACTAAAGCCGGCTAGTAATATCCGTCCGATCCTGATCCGTGCAATACCGCACGTATCTGATCGAACCCTGCCATATACCCATACGGCCATTAGTACAAACCGTCCGATCCTGATCCGTGCAATACCGTACGTATCTGATCGGACCCTGCCATATCTCCATACGGCCTCTACAGCGTTTCGCCCGAAAGCTTGAGTAACTGAAAGTGTGGTGGACTCTAAAGACTCGTCAATACTATGGCTGTGGATTTAACCACCAGCACGTCAGAGGTATAAGCCAATACGTGACGGGCCACCAGCTATTGACCAAAAGGGACGTCGATGAGCGAACTCATCCTGACACCCTACTGAGCCTGTCAGTGACAATATCCGTACAGTCCGGTCCGTTCGTCTATGAGCATCGCATGTCGGGCCTAGGGGGGTGGTAAAAGTCAGACCCCCAAAAACGGTACAAGTCGTGTCGGAGTGTAGCCCAAAACACTCTGAGATACTACTGGAATACCTACCAGTAAATCTCCTGCCTTGGCCAAGGTCTTCGTGTAATGGCTCTCCTAGACACAGCGCGACCTCACCCCCAATACCGGGAGAGACGAACCCCTGAAGATCCGCTCACTGTCTCCATGTGGCTCGGGACTGTACCCAACTAAAACCTGTTTGCACGACTCCTTTGAGCCATGGTAGGGTAGTAATCAAAGTACAGTGGGAACTCACACAAGACAAATGACGATCCCCAGGTCGATGAACTAACCTGTACACATGTCACCTGGGAACTGCTATCTGACATGAGGTATAAGACCAACTAGCATGTTCCCGGCGAGTCCTGTCCGGTGTACTCATAACCCAATGAGCACCTGTATACATCTTAGGTGAACCTACTGACACCAGTGGCTTGTGAGACCGGCCACCACCC
This sequence comes from Agapanthus africanus, assembly GCA_030015575.1. Classification (NCBI taxonomy): domain Eukaryota; kingdom Viridiplantae; phylum Streptophyta; class Magnoliopsida; order Asparagales; family Amaryllidaceae; genus Agapanthus; species Agapanthus africanus. The sequence continues at coordinate 290,739,774 of CM057349.1, forward strand.
CTCGTCGGGGTCTCGACTGTATACACTAGTCTACTCTGGAGAATCGATGCCCTGTCTCGAAACTCCCACGACTAGGGACCTTTTAAGGATGTGCTTATAGACTCCAGCTCTCACTTATATGATCGCCCTCATACCGCTAGAAGTCAAGCAAGAATCCTAGGGGCTCTATCAACGTGCAATAGCGACACGTCAGGTCACCTAAAGCAGTACACGATGATAAAGATAAACCAGATAGCATACTATCATCTCGAGTAAGACTGTCCTACCGGGATAGGTCCTCCCTCAATCATTGCAATCACGTGCCTGTGATCCAACAATTGACTCTGAGGGCACTATCTCCAACATAGCCGACGACTTGTTTCCCCTTCTTCGCAGCGTCCGTCGTGCTCGCCTGCGAACCTAGAATTTCACAAAATAATACACGTAAGCTAACATCTACAAAAACGCGACATTAAAGCCAAACAAGAAACCCGTGTCGCGAACCAAACGCGTGTGTGTGCGATACGCTAAAACGTGTGATTACGCGCCTGAAGCTACCCCGACACGTCGCGATACGCAGAAAACCCCAAACCTACTCACGTGTCACACGTGTCGCGAAAGTTAAAATTGTAGGAAATAGGGTATTTGGTTCCAGATTTTTCTACAGAGAGAATTTTACAAAATTGCATATACCATAAGTCTTAGAATAGCAGCAGACACCAACAGAACAAACCCCAACACCCAGGTCCCCCATCTGGCCACAAATTGCGGCCAGAATGATTTTTCCGACGGCCAAATCAGGGAGTTGTGGTCCCGTGCTTCGTGTGTGTTTTCTGTACATGCTCCAGTAAATACAATTTTTGCCTGAAGCAAACGGGGTACAAGAAGATTACAACAGGGCCCAAAACCTAGTTAAAAAGTTATTTTGACACTAAATCGATACATTAGGGTATTTTAGTGAAACCTGAAACAAACCCTAGGTTAAAACAACTCTATAAGCACATAACTAAGCTAATCAAGCCATAAAAATGTTAACTTATCACAAGCTTCACTAATTTCCCTTCAATATCACAAAAAAGCACAAAAATACGATTTTTAGCAAACAAAACTATAAGTTATGAACTAAGGTGACATGGGTGAGTCTAATACCTTCAAAAGACCCTAGGGAAACCCTATTTTCAGCCCTTGCCCTCAAAGCCACTGACTTGCTACCAAACTCCTCCAAAAGAGCTATTTCTCCAAGGTTTTAGTGAAGGAATATGAGATTTTTGTGTAGGGTTTGAACATGCATCAAAAGAGAAGCAAAATGAGAAGGGAATGATGATGATGATGATGATGATGATGCAGCTGCTGCCTCTCTGCTGGGAGAGCAGAAAATGAAAGGGAGAGAGGGAAAATGAGTGAAAGAAAATGGTCAAAAAGTCAAGCTCACTTCACCTAACCCCCATACCTCCTACTTTTCATTTTATTTTAAAAAAAAAGAAAGGGTTGACTTGGTTTATTTAGGGATTTAAACCATGCAAAGAGAAATGAAAATGGTTACAAGCCAACACTTCGCTTAGGTTACAAAAAAAAGATAAGTGTGCATGTATACACTAAACCTAGCTTAGGAAAATAATTAAGGAAAAACTCTAATCAAGGTGAACACAAACTAAATTATAATTAATAAACCCCAAATATATATAAAAACACCTCTCATCACAATTAGAACTAGTTAAAAAAAAGAAATAAGATTTTCTGGTTTTTATGAAAAACACTCATCAATACTAACTAACGCGAAATTAACCTAAACGAATTTCGAAGCGTTACATTGATCGGCTAATTGTGATGTGTAAAACTCTCCCAGGAGTAACTCTTACTCGCAGTGGGTATCAGGATCCAACTATCTAATAGAAAGTATGCAATCTCATTGCAAATTTCAACACTTGAAATTCCTGATAATACTTTTACGCCTAGCTTCTTATGACCTTGACGGAGGTCAACAAACTATAGTCCGCTAGTCCAGTTCAACCCGTTCATTTCTTGATTGAATTAAACCCACCCGCACGACCCTTGATGGAGGTCAACAAGGCCATACGACTAACCTAATCCAATCGCATCATATGCGGCAGATAAGCACTAATCAGCTATCGCAAACTACGCCTTGACGGAGGTCAACAAACGCGGCATGAATACTAAACAGTACCTATCTGAAATGACGGAGGGCTACGCAGGTTTTTAGGAAAGCCATGAGCGTAATGAACTTGATATCGTTGTAGAATCTAGTGATTTTGAAAAGGAGTGTTTTGTAGGCTTTTCTAGCTTTGCTAAAGAGGTCACTCCCGGTGAAGGGATCTCGGCTCTTTCCTTATCGAATAAGGTGCTGGATATTCTACAAGGAATACCGCTATGCAAAGCAAGAACTAAAAGGCAATCAAAAACAAAACCGAGTGGTTTGTAGAATCTGCTAGTTTTGCTAAAGAGATCACTCCCGGTGAAGGGATCTCGGCTCTTTCCTTATCGAATAAGGTGCTGGATATTCTACAAGGAATACCGCTATGCAAAGCAAAAACTAAAGCTACCCTTTTTGAAAATTTGATTCTACAACATCTTTTAGGTTTCTTTTCTTTCATTAATCTCATTAATGAAGTCCCATCAATTATGCTTCCTAAGCATCACAGAATAAACGAAAATACAATGTACGCTTATGCCATCCGCATTCGCCACAGTATCCCGTTATGCACCGTTAGCTTACTTAACTAACGACATAGCGAGGCGGGACTAGCACGGGTGCAAAACATAAGTGTAACGTTTTGAAAATCGTTTCGGTGAAATTTCGAAAAAATCGGTAAAATAAGGGGGTTTTCTGTAAAAAGTCAAAATACAAATATCTTTAATATAAAATTAAATATACATATTCTAGCGATGTAATTGCTAGTATTTGGTATTTATTGAGTCACTGGTGAAATTTCAAATTTTCTGAAAATTTTTCCGAAATTAATTATTTTAATATTATTTTAAGCCGTCACTAATATATTTAATTAGGGAAAATTACAACTTGGAATGAGTTGAAACAAATTTTGTGCATCATAAAACATTAAACAAAATTTTATCATGTGGTTTTTGAAATGAAATCGTTTGCTAAAACGGTTTAGAAATTATTGAAGAAAAAAGGCTTTTTTTTAGTGTAAATAGATGTTTGGGGTGTTGTATTTATCATTTTTCATCACCCCACACCCATACCCACACTCACACACCCCCATTTATTTTCTCTCTTGGCTGAATTCAGCAGCCCCATCAATTTTCCCAACTTGAAGATTTGAAAAGAAAAGAATAAAGAGAGAAGAAGTTAATTGAAGTATGGGCTTTGACTTTTGTGTTGACTTTGAACTTTCCTCACTTGCTTTTCCCCACCTCACTCTCACTCCTCTCCTCCTCATGATGCAGCCGAGCCTCCCTCATGCTGTCCTCCCCTTTTTCTCATCTCATTTCACTCAAAACCCTTCAAAAAAATCTCCAAAATTCCATCTAAAATCAAGCTAAAACTCAAATCAAATTCTTACCCATTTTTCCTTTACCTATTCTAGTATGGATCATGGTGAAAGAAGCAAGTTTGTGAGGCTAGGTTGCATGTTAGATTCAAGTTTTGTGAGGTATAAATATTTGTCTCATGGTTTGATTTTTGATTAGTTACTTAATTGTTGCTATAATACTTCCTTATTATCTAATTAGATGCTTAATTAGGTTTTGATATGAAAGCTTGGGAATTCTAGAATGGGGTTAATTGCTAGTTAGGGTTTTATGTTATGAAATTATGCTTGTGTGATGTTTTGACATATTAATGGTTGCTAAATCAAATTAAGTTGCTAGGTTGCATTTTTGTTGATTTAAATTGTGACAATTACGCTAATTTGCTAACTAGGTTTTGAAAACTATGAATATAATTAAGAGAAAAATCTAAATATATTTTTCATGACTTCTTTAACATTATTAAGTGTAGTTTAATACTTTAGTTCATGAAAATCCAAGCTAGATTGTGGTTTGTGCATTTTTGCTATAAAATTGTTAAAATTTAGATATTTTGTAAACTAGAATTTTAGGGTTTTTGGAAATTAACGAGATTAAATTATGGGAATTGTTTTTATGACTTATTTAAGATATTTAGTGAATATTGTGGCCGCTAAATTCGTTTATACATCGAGTTTTGTACTAAAACGGGTAATTTTAGCTGCTAGTTTTTCGGAAAAACGGCTTTTAAAGTGAATTTGGGGGTTTTGTGAGTTTTAACCTATTTTATATTAAAATTTGTGTTCGTGAATGTGCAAATAAGTGTATTTGGGTTTTTCTCGATGGTCTGGCATTTGTACACCGACGTCGAGGGTTTTTGGGTTGATTTGTGGAAGCAACCATAGGTTTTGACCTATGTGGGGTTCGTGTGTCGTTTTGGTCATGAGTCGGATTTTAATGCGATATGGTGCGTTATGATATGTAGGTACCCCATGTGGACTTCGAGATGACAAGTAAGCGCGTGGCGACGTCGGCACCGGCGAGCGAGGACCAGGTGAGTAGATTTATATCTACGGGGAGAAGTCGGGTGGATGGCGTATAGCACCCCCGCAGTCCGTGGTGGTGTATACGGATGCGTATACACACCAACAATTATTATATGTTATTTGGAATTAATAACGATGTTTAGGATGGATTTTGGTGTGTTGGATTATTTTAGTGTTGCGAACCCTAGGGTAGCGTTGCACTACACATACACACATACATACTTGCATACATTCCTATTTATATGTGCTCATGGGATTCTTTATAGTTATGTGTTCACATGGGTATGGGACTATATGTTCACATAGGGATTTGAGGATGATACTTGGGATTGAGCTGAGTCGTTGAGATTTGTTTTGTGGTTGTGATATCGGTGATTTGGCAGGATTCGTTCTTGAGGTACGTCCTGGTGTTATAGCGGATCTTGGGGCGGCGATACGGGTGAATAGTGTTATAAATAAAATGGTCGACATGTGATCGTGATATGAGGCATGATATGCTAGGATATTGATATTAGGCCGTATCGGGCGATGTATACCCTTGATGATGATATGTGCTGACGATATCGGTTTGTACGAGATTGTCGATCAGTAGTCAGATCATGAGTATATTGAGGATATTAGTATTGTACTAGACATAGGTCAGTACCCTAGACTATGATCTTGGATAAAGAGCATACCAGAGGAATAGTGTGAGGAATATGATATTGACCCGTACCCAGATTTGGGATGCCGTACGACGGATTTACGCACGAGCTATATTGATGATTGATCCGCACTCTTGACTTGGGAATATCTGATTATAGATATGGTATCGGATTGATAGTATCGAGGCGGGATCACCGACTAATATATATTCATATATGTATCGACTCAGATGCCAGGCGGTTTCCTTACCTTTAGTTCACCCGTATAGTTTAGTGTAGTTGTCAGACTAGATTAGATTTCTACTTATTTCAAAACTAACGGATCGTGGGTATTTTAAAAGACAGCCCAAGGGATCCTACGGATATTTCAAAAGACGTATCTTTTCATAAAAACACCGTAGCCCCTATTTTCAAAACCCCATGATTCGTGTTATTTCAAAAGGCACCATTTGTAGGATTTATATTAGGGTAATTCAGATTAGTTATCGTTGTGTTTAGTATTTAGCTCCCGCTCATTTTTACTGTTCGCTCCGTATCGCATACTTATATTATAATTTCTTATTGCATTATTAATATCATGCTGTTAGGACACCAGCACCATTACCGATGACGCGTATGTACCACATACACTTACTTGCCGGCTCACACACATCTTCATCGGTAATTGCCATGTCACGAATACTTTAGAAAATACTATTTCATTTGACATAGGTTGTTAGCTAATAGTTTAGACATGATATTAGTGTACTTGCCTTATATGCTAGTTAGATATTGTAGTTATTGCCTACTACTTCATGCATGTTATTATTCACTGTTGTGTCGCATTCATGGATTCTCATGCCTATATTCACTGTTTATATGCTATTGATGACTTGGATTCAGATTTCATGAGATTTCTTGGATTTGGAGGAAAACCGCAAAAAAAACATAAATAAACCTTTTCTCTCTTTTAAAATAAAAAGTGCGGTTTTCCCATGATGTATGAGTCGTCCACCATGAGTTTGCTGATGGATTTCGAGACCCGATTCGAGGAGTTGAGGAACCGTTTCGGGTACATGGTGGGCCCGGTGCGGTACCCCGGGGTAAGAGGATCGTGTTGTTGACGTTGAGCCTGGCAGGGGAGCACTACCGACCGGTGATATTACCCGACGCGTCGGATATCCGGAGGATACCGTCGTGGTCTTGAGATGGATGGTAGGGGCCGGTCTGGACTGACGGCGCCCTAGATATTGAGGTACAGAGATTGTGACATAGAGATATCGAGATATTTGGACACTTGTTTTGTGTCGATGCTGGGCACTGTTTTATGCTGATTTCATTTATGGTACCTCATTTTTAAAATACAAAAATCTCACTGATTTATGAAAGAAGTTTTATTCAGTACATGCATTCATACATCATCCATAGGATTTATTGCTACCTGAGGCACTGACACGGGCCTATGAGATTACACTCGGTTAGATATTACCCTAGCCATTGTTATAGGCTGCATGTTATACATATATTTGAGGATATATTATGATCATTGACCTAGGTTGCGTTATTTATGCGATTTCTTTCCGTAGATGTTTTTCTATTCACGAGTTGGCAACTCACCCCCGTTGTGCCCCAGTTTCTTGCAGGTTTGCCGTACAGGTTTCATTACGGCTTGCGGGTATAGTTTCCTTCGGGTGATTTGCTAGTAGGTGGGTTTACTTGTATCGTACCCCCCCATTATATAACTTGTATATTATTACTCTGTTGTATCTAGAAGTTCCATCAACCAAACATGTATTTATTTTTGAGATAGAGACCAGTGATGTTATTCCTTCGACTTTAGAGTCACGCGTTTTATTTCTGTGGTTTTCTTGTGGTTTTGAGTTTCCTTTTGAATTTTGATCATCGCCGTTGGCGTTGTATATTATATTGCTTGTGTGGTTGTGACCATCGATTGACGAAGAGCTAGCTCCCGCTTATGGATGCCTTTTTATTGATTTCATATACTATTCATGTTGTATCCCGTTTGGGAGCCAGTATTTACAAAGGAGACTCTGCCGAAATTTTCGGGAAATATTTGATGTTTTTTTTAAACCGCATAATTCGGCTTATGCTATTAAAACTACTTGTTTTAAATTGGTTTTCCTTCACTCTACTACATTTCTTGTTTTGGATTTCTGGGTTTTCGGCTTACTTAGATTACGTACGCCTCGAGACATTCGTAGTTTAAGTGCCGGTCATTTTCCGTACTTTCGGGCTTGACAAAGTTGGTATCAGAGCGTTAGGTTTTACCTTCGGAGCGTAGGATGACCCTTGATTGATGGAATAGGTGACTAAAGTAGAGTGACGTACCGTAAGTATGTTCCGCGGCATATTTACGATATGCTACTCAACTTAAGAAGCCTTAGGATGTACATTTCTTTGCTCAGTATTATATTCATTCTGATCTAGCCTCATCAGTACCAGTTATGGTTTTGCTGCCACGATTACGGGCAGGGAGAGCTACAGCTAGAGTTGCGGTCAGCACGATCTCGTCACGAACGAGGACTGACCAGGGCGAAATTCCGGCGACACACGATTGCGGAGATGTGTCTTTTTATGATGTTTTCGCGCCATGAGCGTTTGGCGGATCGCCTTTACGAGATTTCTCGGACGTGCCGATCAGTACCAGAGGATCGAGCCAATGATAGAGGCCAACCAGATTTTGATGACCGTTGGCGTATTGCTTATTCATGATGATCGAGGCACTGTTCTGCGTGCAGACGAGCGAGCCAGTTATTGCTGCGAACGACGAGATATCTCCCCAGAGGTTGGAGCTATTGCAGTACGAGTAGTACGAAGAGATGATAGAAGGTCGCTAGTCACCGAGGATGAATCACAAGGACATGTGGTTTGTTCGCTTACCCCGATGCGAGATCATCAGATAGATTGATTCCAGTTAGAGACGACTTCACGCAGAGATGTGAGGGTCGACAGAGACGATCGAATGTCGGAAACCTATTATTCCAAGTTTAAAGTATTCGAAAAGACATGCAGGTAATTCTATGGACCCTCTAGAAGAATGAAACCCTAACTCGACTTAATGACCGTGTGAAAGCCTTTGAACCTTCGGGTTTGCGGCATTTCTACGGCGCTATTAGTGAGGCTTGGGTTTGCCCTTCTATGGCTGGACCATCGATGCTGTGGTATGTACTCGATACTATTAAACTGTGCCCAAGATGTTGAGCTCTTGGGGGATTATGAGGTTTTGACGACTCGATCGGATGGCTCGACTTAATTCGGATGCTAGGTGGTGAGATGCATTTCTTAGGAGACTCCTGATACGAAGATAGCCATTGGAGCTCAGTCCATGCAGCCGCGACGAGACGAGTCCAAAGCTGACGACATTAGAGAAAAGTGAAGTAAGAGGTTCGTACCGGATCTAGATGAGAAGACGTTCCACTCCGCCGACATCAGAGATGCGATGCGCATGCCGAGGCATGGTATATGGATTTACCTTCCAGAAGGAGTCGTGATGAGTATGCAGTCGTTCCAGAGCAAGATGCAGATATAGGAAAGGACGATGACTTCCGGACAGTTGGCAGAGACGAGACATGGAAGAGACCGTGAGCAGGATTCCTTCCAGGACACTGCTGCAATGATACTTGCACCCAGGATCAGATGTGTCACGTACATTCAGAGAGCCAGAGGCCGACGCCAGTGATATGCTGTCTTACGAGTGGTCGCGATGATTGACCGAGAGATGACCAGAGAAGTGCCAGAACGGGATCATCCTCGTTAGCACATCTGATAGGGCCGATGAGCCGATGGACCGAGAGATTGGTAATTCACAGTGAAGACCTTGACCTAGGAGTGGTCATTGTTACGCACACCAGCAGGCCAGAGTTCACGATCATCGACGAGACATCCCACTAGTGACCGCGATAGTTGGCCCGAGATTCTTAGAGGATGCACTTGAGCGGTACTATTCCGCCATTATTGATTTCAATATTTTGGATGATTTATTCGCATGATTTGATTTTGATGATTGAGGATTTACGATCTTTGCACAGTGTTGCACTTGATATCGTTTTCGTGCTTTGGTTTCACATGTTTGTGATTTTACGGTTTTAGACATTTGAGTTGATTTTGTGCATATGCACGCACACGATTTGGTTCCTGCACTCTGTATAGTTTATATATGCTTGCAGTGCAATGATATGCCTTTTGTGCACTTAGATGCACAGGACTTCGATTTCGATTGTGATACTCGATATTTGTTTTATGCACCTGATTTGATTTTGCGCATGTTCGGTGCTTGATATTGGATTTCATGATTTCGTGCATGATGGATGCCCCTGGTTTTGTGTTTTCGTGCATGTTGAGCGCATGTCTTGAGATGCGATTTTGGTGCACACCAGATACACTAAATCGAGATTTTTTTGTGCATGTCAGATGCACCTGATTTTTGCTGTCAGGCACACACGTTGCCTACGACAGATGCTTTGTGCACACCCGATGCACTTAGATCTTGTTTCTGTGCACTTATATGGCACGTATATGGATTTTGATTGTCGTGCGCACCAGACGCACGTAGTATTCATACGCGTATTTTAGGATTGATTTCTTATAGAGCAGTACATTTTTTTATGATAATTGCGATGTGTTTTCGTACTAAGCAGGACTAGTCAGAGGACAGTACCTGAATGTATTTTGCATACATTGATAGCTATCGAAGGGAATTTCAAAAAGCGAGCTATAGTCTCAGTATTTACCTACGTGTCTGATATGACACGAAACGTTTAAAATAAGGAAACCCTTCTAAATTGTTTCCCAAAACGGCGGAACGTACATTTCAAACAAAGGTATATATGTATATAGTTATTTTCTTATGATAGACGTCCGCCACTGTGCAGTGTTATGTGCATTGCATAGCAACTTAAAAGATTTGGCATGCATTTCCTCCTGATGTTTACATGTATAGTTCCGATTTATAGCATATCGGTCTTTCTTTGGATTTGGCATTTGTGTCTTCACCTTTACTCCGATGATTGTGGGATGCTTGACGGAGTTTTGATTTCGAGTTATCTGCTCATTACTCATGCGCATGCATTGCGCTATGATGCGTTTTATGTATTTATGATTTCGGAGCCCCGGCGATTTGATGGTTTTGGCTGAAATATTTTAGTATTTGGGGGGAGTTTTAATTTAAATTCGGGGACCGAATTTCTTTAAGGGGGAAGATTGTAACGTTTTGAAAATCGTTTCGGTGAAATTTCGAAAAAATCGGTAAAATAAGGGGGTTTTCTGTAAAAAGTCAAAATACAAATATCTTTATTATAAAATTAAATATACATATTCTAGCGATATAATTGCTAGTATTTGGTGTTTATTGAGTCACTGGTGAAATTTCAAATTTTCTGAAAAAATTTCCGAAATTAATTATTTTAATATTATTTTAAGCCGTCACTAATATATTTAATTAAGGAAAATTACAACTTGGAATGAGTTGAAACAAATTTTGTGCATCATAAAACATTAAAACAAAATTTTATCATATGGTTTTTGAAACGAAACCGTTTGCCAAAACGGTTTAGAAATTATTGAAGAAAAAAGGCTTTTTTTAGTGTAAATAGATGTTTGGGGTATTGTATTTATCATTTTTCATCACCCCACACCCATACCCACACTCACACACCCCCATTTATTTTCTCTCTTGGCTGAATTAAGCAGCCCCATCAATTTTCCCAACTTGAAGATTTGAAAAGAAAAGAATAAAGAGAGAAGAAGTTAATTGAAGTATGGGCTTTGACTTTTGTGTTTACTTTGAACTTTCCTCACTTGCTTTTCCCCACCTCACTCTCACTCCTCTCCTCCTCATGATGCAGCCGAGCCTCCCTCATGTTGTCCTCCCCTTTTTCTCATCTCATTTCACTCAAAACCCTTCAAAAAAATCTCCAAAATTCCATCTAAAATCAAGCTAAAACTCAAATCCAATTCTTACCCATTTTTCCTTTACCTATTCTAGTATGGATCATGGTGAAAGAAGCAAGTTTGTGAGGCTAGATTGCAAGTTTGATTCAAGTTTTGTGAGGTATAAATATTTGTCTCATGGTTTGATTTTTGATTAGTTACTTAATTGTTGCTATAATACTTCCTTATTATCTAATTAGATGCTTAATTAAGTTTTGATTTGAAAGCTTGGGAATTCTAGAATGGGGTTAATTGCTAGTTAGGGTTTTATGTTATGAAATTATGCTTGTGTGATGTTTTGACATATTAATGGTTGTTAAATCAAATTAAGTTGCTAGGTTGCATTTTTGTTGATTTAAATTGTGACAATTACGCTAATTTGCTAACTAGGTTTTGAAAACTATAAATATAATTAAGAGAAAAATCTAAATATACTTTTCATGACTTCTTTAACATTATTAAGTGTAGTTTAATACTTTAGTTCATGAAAATCCAAGCTAGATTGTGGTTTGTGCATTTTTGCTATAAAATTGTTAAAATTTAGGTATTTTGTAAACTAGAATTTTAGGGTTTTTGGAAATTAACGAGATTAAATTATGGGAATTGTTTTTATGACTTAGTTAAGATATTTAGTGAATATTGTGGCCGCTAGATTCGTTTATACATCGAGTTTTGTACTAAAACGGGTAATTTTAGCTGCTAGTTTTTCGGAAAAACGGCTTTTAAAGTGAATTTGGGGGTTTTGTGAGTTTTAACCTATTTTATATTAAAATTTGTGTTCGTGAATGTGCAAATGAGTGTATTTGGGTTTTTCTCGATGGTCTGGCGTTTGTACACCGACGTCGAGGGTTTTTGGGTTGATTTATGGAAGCAACCATAGGTTTTGACCTATGTGGGGTTCGTGTGTCGTTTTGGTCATGAGTCGGATTTTAATGCGATATGGTGCGTTATGATATGTAGGTAGCCCATATGGACTTCGAGATGACAAGCAAGCGCGTGGCGACGTCGGCACCGGCGAGCGAGGACCAGGTGAGTAGATTTATATCTACGGGGAGAAGTCGGGTGGATGGCGTATAGCACCCCCGCAGTCCATGGTGGTGTATACGGATGCGTATACACACCAACAATTATTATATGTTATTTGGGATTAATAACGATGTTTAGGATGGATTTTGGTGTGTTGGATTATTTTAGTGTTGCGAACCCTAGGGTAGTGTTGCACTACACATACACACATACATACTTGCATACATTCCTATTTATATGTGCTCATGGGATTCTTTATAGTTATGTGTTCACATGGGTATGGGACTATGTGTTCACATAGGGATTTGAGGATGATACTTGGGATTGAGCTGAGTCGTTGAGATTTGTTTTGTGGTTGTGATATCGATGATATGGCAAGATTCGTGCTTGAGGTACGTCCTGGTGTTATAGCGGATCTTGGGGCGGCGATACGGGTGAATAGTGTTATAAATAAAATGGTCGACATGTGATCGTGATATGAGGCATGATATGCTAGGATATTGATATTAGGCCGTATCGGGCGATGTATACCCTTGATGATGATATGTGGTGACGATATCGGTTTGTACGAGATTGTCGATCAGTAGTCAGATTATGAGTATATTGAGGATATTAGTATTGTACTAGACATAGGTCAGTACCCTAGACTATGATCTTGGATAAAGAGGATACCAGAGGAATAGTGTGAGGAATATGATATTGACCCGTACCCAGATTTGGGATGCCGTACGACGGATTTACGTACGAGCTATATTGATGATTGATCCGCACTCTTGACTTGGGAATATCTGATTATAGATTGTTGGAGATAGTGCCCTCAGAGTCAATTATTGGGTCACAGGCACGTGATTGCAATGATAGATGGAGGACCTATCCCGGTAGGACAGTCTTACTCGAGATGATAGTATGCTATCTGGTTTACCTTTATCATCGTGTACTGCTTTAGGTGACCTGACACGTCGCTATTACACGTTGATAGAGCCCCTAGGATTCTTGCTTGACCACCAGCAGTATGAGGGCGATCATATAAGTGGGAGCTGGGGGTCTATAAGCATATCCTTAAAAGGTCTCTAGTCGTGAGAGTTTCGAGACAGGGCATCGATTCTCCATAGTAGACTAGTGTATACAGTCGAGACCCCGACGAGGGGCGGTGGCCGGTCTCACAAGCCACTGGTGTCAGTTGGATCACCTAAGATGTATACAGGTGCTCATTGGGTTATGAGTACACCGGACAGGACTCGCCGGGAACATGCTAGTTGGTCATATACCAGACGTCAGATGGCAGTTCCCTGGTGACATGTGTGCAGGTTAGTTCATCGAGCTGGGGATCGTCATTTGTCTCGTGTGAGTTCCCACTGTACTTTGATTACTACCCTACCACGGCTCAAAGAAGTCGTGCAAACAGGTTTTAGTTGGGTATAGTCCCGAGCCACATGGAGGCAGTGAGCGTATCTTCAGGGGTTCGTCTCTCCCGGTATTGGGGGTGAGGTCGCGCTGTGTCTAGGAGAGCCATTACACGAAGTCCTTGGCCAAGGCAGGAGATTTACTGGTAGGTATTCCAGTAGTATCTCAGGGTGTTCTGGGCTACACTCCGACACGACTTGTACCGCTTTTGGGGGTCTGACTTTTACCAACCCCCTAGGCCCGCCATGCGATGCTCGTAGACGAACGGACCGGACTGTACGGATATTGTCACTGACAGGCTCAGTAGGGTGTCAGGCTGAGTTCGCTCACAGACGTCCCTTTTGGTCAATACCTGGTAGCCCGTTATGTATTGGCTTATACCTCTAACGTGCTAGCGGTTAAATCCGCAACCAAGGTGTTGACGAGTCTTTAGAGTCCCCCACATTCAGTTACTCAGCTTTCGGGCGAAAGGTTGTAGAGGCCGTATGGAGATATGGCAAGGTCCGATCAGATACGTGCGGTATTGCACGGATCAGGATCGGACAGTTTGTACTACAGGCCGTATGGTTATATGGCAGGGTTCGATCAGATACGTGCGGTATTGCACGGATCAGGATCGAACGGATATTACTAGCCGGCTTTGGTATAAGCCGGATCCTAGTATAGTACAGTGTAGATTTTGTCTCATTGCATTTGTATTTCGGTCGGAATACAAATGCGGGTGTGTATGCATAGTATCGGGGTTTTCCTGTATTTTATTATGGGACCAGTTTTTTGGAGTTGCCAGTTTGCTTTCCGTTTCGGCCAATTTCCATTGTTCCGTTCATTGGCCGAAGATTGGTGGAGGAGGGTTTATTTGCATTGTTGCAAATAGGCTTTTGTGGAGGGGGTATTTGCTTATTGTTGTATCATGATAGTCTCTCATTGACCTTGACTTCTAGCTATCATGATGACTTGACTTTTGTTTTCATGATGGATGTTGATGATGGTAGGTTTGAGTGTTGGTTTTGTTGTGATGATGTTTCTTTTGCATGATAGCTTTCTCTCTCTCTCTCCATGGGATAATTAGATGGCTCTCTCATTATCCATGTGACTACACTCTCATTCTCTCTTCTTCTTCCACCATATAGTGGCCGGCCTCATAGAGGAGATAGGGGGCTGTCCAAAAATTGTAGTGTGGATTTTGTGGTTCATTTCATGTTCCAAAATCCAAAAACTCCTCCACATACTCCTTGTATCATTCCTCCACCAAAAGGGTGATTCCGATAACCCCAAAAGTGAGACACAAGTTCTACTAAACATTCTACAGCAAACCTAGGGCACGTCGAGTAGCCGGCTTCGTGCCCGAGTTGCCTCGGCATTGAGGTGGGAGCCCGTAAACAAAGTAGGCGATGTGGTGCACTTCCGGCGACAAGGAGGAGACGGGACTTTTCCGCAGGAGATCAGGACCATGACGAGAAGACCGGAGGACTTGGATCGTCGGTATATCTCTCTTCCCTTTCTTGTAGATAGCTAGGACTAGTTAATGGTTCGATCCGGGTATTAGTGCGCGGCGGTTTGCCAGTTCAAGAAAAACTTAAAGTTTATCACCGCTTCCGCATTTGGCCGTCGGATTGACGGCCGGGGCGCCGCCGTGCACTTACAGTGGTATCAGAGCCTCACCATTAACTTAGTCTAGCTTGGTTTAATGTGTTTTGCATTTCCGATCGACCAAAATTCCAAAATCTACATTTTTGTTAGCATCAGTTTCTGTTGAAATTTTTTGGTCTCCAAAAATTTTTCAGGTTGTATGAAATTGATGTACTGGAAAATATAAGAGCTCTGTAAAAATTCGATGCAGTGACTCCACTGTGGGAGCGCGGAACCGCCGCAAACACCCCCTTATCGCCGCGGTTCCGCCGCACACTGTGGAGATCCCTGCACCAAATTTCTACAGTGTTTTTCTGGGGTTAAAATTGGGGTTTTGGAATATTAATTTTGGGCCCAGAATTTCCTGATCTGCTACAGTAGTACTTGGGGCCCACTTATTATAATTTTGATTGATCGGATATTTTAAACACATTATTTCGCAGTATTTACATTATATCTGCGACCGTGAATGTCACTTGATCGGTAAATCCGGTCTAACTGCTATAGCCCAGTTAGACGGATTTGCGAACGTGACTTTCACGTTGATGTTCTGTTTATGCTGTGATGTTGCGGATCGGTCGTGGGGGATAGCCTGGATGCAATGCTAGTACTGTGTTGTTGTATTATGTACATTTGATATTGCGGGGCGAGCGTCCGACATGTGGACTGCCGTCACTGCCTGTTTGTATTATTATTTTGGGGCACGACCTGGTTGCGGTCGATGTACCCGGTGTATGTATATTTTACTTTCTGTACTAGGATTGCCCCGCGGAGGGGTGCACGGATAGCCGGGTTCTAGAGGGCAACAAGCCCGCATCTCATGGCATTGAGACGGAGGGGGCTTCACTCTAGGATTGGCGGGCTATTCGCCGCACTCGTAGGGGGTACAGGTTGACCCAGGAGGGGTGCCCAAGTTACCGGATTCCGTGAAGTGCTGGGTGGTCCATTCACGTCGCTGAAGGGGGCTGCCTCGCTTCAGGTTTTGGCGGGTGACTTGCCGCGCCCGTAGGGGTCTAGGATTTCATTGCACAGGCTATCCACACGACCAGGGGAACGTCGGGTTTCAGCGGCTCTGTGAAACCCGGGCATCCCAGATATCTGTATTGTTCTGTGATGCTGTACATTTCTGTGATGTTGCATTTCTATTCACGCCTTGAGCGAAATATAATATATTGGTATATATATTAGTAGATGTTGTATATGTTTTTCATCCGCGCTAGTCCAGTCCCCGCTCTGTCGTTAGTTAGCTAACCTAACGGGTAATGACGGGACCCAGTGGCGAATGCGGATGGCATATACGTACATCAGTATATTTTCGTTCTTTTTGGTGTGATCAATTGATGGGACCGCGTTGATTCTGATCAATGCAAGTTAAAAGCAAACCTAATCTGATGTTGCTGGAACACTTTTCAAAAAGCTGTTATTGCAAGGACGTTCTCTTTTGTTTTGCATCGTGGTATTCAGTTGGAATATCCTGCTCCTCAGTCGACGAGGCAAGGGCCGAGATCCCTTCACCGGGAGTGACCCCTTGGACAAAAAGTTTGCGTCAGGGCAATGACTTCACTATAGCCGATTACTTTTGCTTTGCACCGTGGTATTCAGTTGGAATATCCTGCACCCCATTCTACGGGGAAAGAGCCGAGATCCCTTCACCGGGAGTGACCTCTTTAGCAACGGTTTTCGTCACTATATTTTCAAAAAGCTATCCATTCCTTCAACGATATCAAGTTCTTTACGTTAAAGGTTTTCGCCAGAAACCATTCGTAGCCCTCCGTCGTTTCATATGGGTGGTCAATAGTATTCAAGCTGTGTATGTTGGCCAAAGTCAAGGCACAGTGATTGGTAGCTATTGGGTATTCATATGCAGCATAGATAGATGCGTTGGTTTGGAACAGTCGTACTTCCATGTTGGCCAAAGTCAAGGGTATGTACGGGTGGATTCAAATTAACCTGGAGAATGACGGGTAGAACTTGACATGTGACTTATGATATGTTGGCCAAAGTCAAGGTCATAAGAGCATGGGGCAGAAATCACATCGGGAGTTTCAAAAGAACTGAAACTTGCCAGATATGCGCATACCTTCTGGAGTGTGATAGCGTGAGCGGATTCCGTCACGTTATCATGCAATGATAGTTGGATCCCGATTCCCACTGATGAGTTAGTTTACTCCTCGGGTGACCCCGACTAATTCTTCTTTCAGGTTTGGAGGAGAATTTGAGGTACAGTGGGAGGTTTCCAGATTAGATAAATTGGTGACCATTCTGATCTAGGTTAGAGTGCACGCTGAGTGTTTCTTTTCTCTCTCTCTTTGGCAGCGACCATTGACCCGACCCTAAGACTTTGACTCAGTGACCAAGTTGACCGAACCTTCTTAAACACCGGCTTTTGGATTGTCAGAGTTGCAAACCTCATTGCCACTCCTACTTTTACCCTTTTCTCCAGGACACCCCGTTTTACTACGAACGTCCACTTCCATTGGACAAAACCATCGTATGGTTAGATACGAACTCGAAAGAATTTATTCGAGGATGGTTTCCGGTTCTGGAGAAAACGGATAGGATTATTCAGTTGTCTTTTCCTTTTACCCTCTCTCAGGTTACGAGTACTCCTTGGTTTAGGGGTAGTACACCTATTACGCAAATTGGATTGTCTTCTTCCAAACCTTAGGCTGGTGCCGACCGGTAGGGAATAAAGAAAACCAATTAGCATAACGATGGTGTGCAGAAGGTATTAAGTTAAGACAAAGCAAGGGATTAGTAAGAGGGCAAAGTAAATTGCAACAGATATTCACGACCAAACCAGGTATTTCATTACCACTCCCAAATCACCTTTGTATTTCTCCAGAACACTCCGTATCACTACGAAGATCCACAGTTTATTGGATACTCCATCGTATGGTTATATACGAACTCGAAAGGAATTTATTCCAGTTCGGGGATGGATTCTGGTTCAGGAGAAATAGGAATAAGGTTTATTCGGTTGTCTTTTATCTTCACCCTCTCTCATTGCGAGTGTTCCTAGGATTGGGACAGTACACCCATTATGCTTATTGGATAGTCTTCTTCCAAACCATAGGCTGGTGCCGAACGGTAGGGAAGGAAGAAAACCATTTGGCCTAAAAGGGTGTGCAGAAGGTAAAGACTAAAGACATATGAAGGGATTTTGGAGAGGTGGCAAAGAACTATACGGTTACAGTCGTGAATCTGGAAGAGGCATTACTAGGAATACCGGGATACCCCATCGGAACATTTCAATGTTTCAGTTTCACTGTGTAATGTTAAAGGAAAACTGATTTCCCGATTAGATACTTACTCCAGGGTATGTATTTACCATGTACGATTCTCACATCTGTATGGTTTTACAGATGATGAGTGGGAGTAAGTTATTGGGAATTGGGTGATTATCCTCATTATATCGGGATTCGTTGTAATCAGTGATATTTGAGGAAATCACCTGGGCTGTTTGCCGGTCGGCAAATATTTGGTTTTGAATATCCGCTGTTATGCACCAATTTCAAATTGATATATCTGTATGTCTATTTTCATAGAGTGAGATATACCTTTCTGAAATTATGTCTACGACATTTACCTATATCAGTGGATGGTTAGGTAAGGAGCATTAAACAGCGGTGTAATTCTTCTTAACCATAAGTACAGTTTTCAACCTACGACACACAGTGAATGAGTTATCAGACTCAAGGGACTTATACAGAGTATTGTATGTTGTCCAGGGTCCATCAGGACAGAGGGGGTGGTCCTCGTACTATATTCGGTTTACTTATGACTTCTCTAGTTTTTAGACAAGTGTTTCGTGGAAACACAGGGTCCGAATTTTGAGAAGTTATAGGTATTTGAATAGAGTAGAGAACCAGGTGTAGCAAGTATCGGGATTCTTCAAAGTGATCGAAGATGTAGACACTTGTGCATGGTATTCAGTTGGTAGTAGTGATTAAGAGATCTTGCTTCTCTTTCAGGTTACTCATAATTGGAAGTATTCCTAAGTTGAGTAACGCTGATCGGCCTCCTTCCATTTAGTTGACATGCGCTGGGGACAGCTGCATGATTTGAATCTGGTTCAATTAAATCAGTGCCTCTGTTTCTATATTGGATATAGAACAGTTCATATCTTAACGATGTTAAGGTACGGGGAGTTGTCCGGTTTATGATTAAAACCAGACACTGGACAACTCAAGGCACGTTTCTGTAATGGCTGTTTGTGGGTTGACCCAGGCTATGACGAGGGTTGATTTTCTACCATCTGGATGAACAATAGCGATATTGTTCTAGACTCGCCACAGTTTTATTAAAAATGGATTTTTTCAGAAAAACAGTAGTGGGAGTATGGTAGAACTGGAAGTGATTCCAGAACCACAAACGATTACTGAAGATTTGATAAGGAACCTAAAGATTCAATCTGAATTGACATTCCATTGGCCACTCCGCAGATAAGGTGGGTAACTTCAGGCACCCGAGAGGTACTCCGGTAGCCTCAAGGACGGTGACAGAGAAGTTCTTGTTTACCCACAATTGCCATTGCTGTTGTTCCAGGTTACGAGACCCGGCAGGAGGATGAGTATAGCGTCATTCTAAACCAGTTTTAGAAGTGTACGTCTATATGACTCTGCCAGAGGGTTGTCGTAGTCAGTGGGAGCAGCGAAAGCATTGGTGGACAGGTAGCTTATGTCTATTTATAGACTAAAGCAGATGTAGCGGAGATAGATCATCTATTTCTGACGTGACAGTCATGGGTTTGACTTCATCAGAATAGGGGATGGATCTGTTGAGAAGGTAGTAGGGTGTGATATCCTGGTATTTGGATGACATACACAGAGTAGGAAAGGAAACTCCTATACTACAGTCGGTTATACTTTGGTCGTCACACAGTGGTTTCTCCACAAAGGAAATGGATTTTATATCAGACCTACTGGTTACTAGATCTATGGTTTTAGATCTAGATTTGGGTGGTTTCCCAATCAGGGTACTTAGACAGCATTCTAAGAGTATTTAGAATGGACGACTCCTGGCACGGTAGTGTACCTGCAGGTAATGGAGTCACCCTCTCTAAAGGTGTCTTACAGACTAAAGTAGAGAGGGATGTGCATGATTGACAGATCACTTGCTTAGGCAATTGAGTCAATCATGAGATGTCAAGTACCACACCAGATGTTGTTCTTACACTAGATGCAATAAGTTGACATTGATCCAATCCTGGAGAAACAGTCGGAAGCAGTTATAGAACATAAGTGAATGTTCTAGGGATATGATAACGACAGCCTCATTCGGGAGACAGTTATCATTCCAGGCTTCCAAGGTGACATGGACGACAAGGAGGTTGTCAGAGTTATAGTTTTTCCTTCTGATGAGGGGCAGTATTTTGGACAGGTGGTCCAAGGCAATACTGAGGGAGGCATAGCGCAGGATACTGATTAAATTCAGTTGACGATACAGTCTAAGAAGTTTGGATTTGGAGTTTATTTATGAGCTATGTCCCATCAGACATCCAGACATATTCTAAGACAGGTATTGCTCATTTCGGGAGATGGCTTTCTCCGCGAACTTGAGATATAGAGAGACATAGAAAGAAACATCTAGGCGGATCCACTCACTGAGGCTATTCCTCGACCGCAAGAGTTTCACAAACGGGATTTGTGAGACTGACCAGTAGAGGAGTTGGGTGTTCGGTATCACACGGGCTGTGAGTATGCGACATCGCAATAATTAGCCTTGAGTGCAAGTGGGAGATTGTTGGAGATAGTGCCCTCAGAGTCAATTATTGGGTCACAGGCACGTGATTGCAATGATAGATGGAGGACCTATCCCGGTAGGACAGTCTTACTCGAGATGATAGTATGCTATCTGGTTTACCTTTATCATCGTGTACTGCTTTAGGTGACCTGACACGTCGCTATTACACGTTGATAGAGCCCCTAGGATTCTTGCTTGACCACCAGCAGTATGAGGGCGATCATATAAGTGGGAGCTGGGGGTCTATAAGCATATCCTTAAAAGGTCTCTAGTCGTGAGAGTTTCGAGACAGGGCATCGATTCTCCATAGTAGACTAGTGTATACAGTCGAGACCCCGACGAGGGGCGGTGGCCGGTCTCACAAGCCACTGGTGTCAGTTGGATCACCTAAGATGTATACAGGTGCTCATTGGGTTATGAGTACACCGGACAGGACTCGCCGGGAACATGCTAGTTGGTCATATACCAGACGTCAGATGGCAGTTCCCTGGTGACATGTGTGCAGGTTAGTTCATCGAGCTGGGGATCGTCATTTGTCTCGTGTGAGTTCCCACTGTACTTTGATTACTACCCTACCACGGCTCAAAGGAGTCGTGCAAACAGGTTTTAGTTGGGTATAGTCCCGAGCCACATGGAGGCAGTGAGCGTATCTTCAGGGGTTCGTCTCTCCCGGTATTGGGGGTGAGGTCGCGCTGTGTCTAGGAGAGCCATTACACGAAGTCCTTGGCCAAGGCAGGAGATTTACTGGTAGGTATTCCAGTAGTATCTCAGGGTGTTCTGGGCTACACTCCGACACGACTTGTACCGCTTTTGGGGGTCTGACTTTTACCAACCCCCTAGGCCCGCCATGCGATGCTCGTAGACGAACGGACCGGACTGTACGGATATTGTCACTGATAGGCTCAGTAGGGTGTCAGGCTGAGTTCGCTCACAGACGTCCCTTTTGGTCAATACCTGGTAGCCCGTTATGTATTGGCTTATACCTCTAACGTGCTAGCGGTTAAATCCGCAACCAAGGTGTTGACGAGTCTTTAGAGTCCCCCACATTCAGTTACTCAGCTTTCGGGCGAAAGGTTGTAGAGGCCGTATGGAGATATGGCAAGGTCCGATCAGATACGTGCGGTATTGCACGGATCAGGATCGGACAGTTTGTACTACAGGCCGTATGGTTATATGGCAGGGTTCGATCAGATACGTGCGGTATTGCACGGATCAGGATCGAACGGATATTACTAGCCGGCTTTGGTATAAGCCGGATCCTAGTATAGTACAGTGTAGATTTTGTCTCATTGCATTTGTATTTCGGTCGGAATACAAATGCGGGTGTGTATGCACAGTATCGGGGTTTTCCTGTATTTTATTATGGGACCAGTTTTCTGGAGTTGCCAGTTTGCTTTCCGTTTCGGCCAATTTCCATTGTTCCGTTCATTGGCCGAAGATTGGTGGAGGAGGGTTTATTTGCATTGTTGCAAATAGGCTTTTGTGGAGGGGGTATTTGCTTATTGTTGTATCATGATAGTCTCTCATTGACCTTGACTTCTAGCTATCATGATGACTTGACTTTTGTTTTCATGATGGATGTTGATGATGGTAGGTTTGAGTGTTGGTTTTGTTGTGATGATGTTTCTTTTGCATGATAGCTTTCTCTCTCTCTCTCCATGGGATAATTAGATGGCTCTCTCATTATCCATGTGACTACACTCTCATTCTCTCTTCTTCTTCCACCATATAGTGGCCGGCCTCATAGAGGAGATAGGGGGCTGTCCAAAAATTGTAGTGTGGGTTTTGTGGTTCATTTCATGTTCCAAAATCCAAAAACTCCTCCACATACTCCTTGTATCATTCCTCCACCAAAAGGGTGATTCCGATAACCCCAAAAGTGAGACACAAGTTCTACTAAACATTCTACAGCAAACCTTGGGCACGTCGAGTAGCCGGCTTCGTGCCCGAGTTGCCTCGGCATTGAGGTGGGAGCCCGTAAACAAAGTAGGCGATGTGGTGCACTTCCGGCGACAAGGAGGAGACGGGACTTTTCCGCAGGAGATCAGGACCATGACGAGAAGACCGGAGGACTTGGATCGTCGGTATATCTCTCTTCCCTTTCTTGTAGATAGCTAGGACTAGTTAATGGTTCGATCCGGGTATTAGTGCGCGGCGGTTTGCCAGTTCAAGAAAAAATTAAAGTTTATCACCGCTTCCGCATTTGGCCGTCGGATTGACGGTCGGGGCGCCGCCGTGCACTTACATAGATATGGTATCGGATTGATAGTATCGAGGCGGGATCACCGACTAATATGTATTCATATATGTATCGACTCAGATGCCAGGCGGTTTCCTTACTTTTATTTCAGCCATATAGTTTAGTGTTGTTGTCAGACTAGATTAGATTTCTACTTATTTCAAAACTAACGGATCGTGGGTATTTTAAAAGACAGCCCAAGGGATCCTACGGATATTTCAAAAGACGTATCTTTTCATAAAACCACCGTAGCCCCTATTTTCAAAACCCCATGATTCGTGTTATTTCAAAAGGAACCATTTGTAGGATTTATATTAGGGTAATGCAGATTAGTTATCGTTGTGTTTAGTATTTAGCTCCCGATCATTTTTACTGTTCGCTCCGTATCGCATACTTATATTATAATTTCTTATTGCATTATTAATATCATGCTGTTAGGACACCAGCACCATTACCGATGACGCGTATGTACCACGTTCACTTACTTGCCGGCTCACACACATCTTCATCGGTAATTGCCATGTCACGAATATTTTAGAAAATACTATTTCATTTAACATAGGTTGTTAGCTAATAGTTTAGACATGATATTAGTGTACTTGCCTTATATGCTAGTTAGACATTGTAGTTATTGCCTACTACTTCATGCATGTTATTATTCACTGTTGTGTTGCATTCATGGATTCTCATGCCTATATTCACTGTTTATATGCTATTGATGACTTGGATTCGGATTTCATGAGATTTCTTGGATTTGGAGGAAAACCGCAAAAAAAAATATAAATAAACCTTTTCTCTCTTTTAAAATAAAAAGTGCGGTTTTCCCATGATGTATGAGTCATCCACCATGAGGTTGCTGATGGATTTCGAGACCCGATTCGAGGAGTGGAGGAACCGTTTCGGGTACATGGTGGGCCCGGTGCGGTACCCCGGGGCAAGAGGATCGTGTTGTTGACGTTGAGCCTGGCAGGGGAGCACTACCGACCGGTGATATTACCCGACGCGTCGGATATCCGGAGGATACCGTCGTGGTCTTGAGATGGATGGTAGGGGCCGGTCTGGACTGACGGCGCCCTAGATATTGAGGTACAGAGATTGTGACATAGAGATATCGAGATATTTGGACACTTGTTTTGTGTCGATGCTGGCCACTGTTTTATACTGATTTCATTTATGGTACCTCATTTTTAAAATACAGAAATCTCACTGATTTATGAAAGAAGTTTTATTCAGTACATGCATTCTGTTTCATGCATTCATACATCATCCATAGGATTTATTGCTACCTGAGGCACTGACACGGGCCTATGTGATTACACTCGGTTAGATATTACCCTAGCCATTGTTATAGGCTGCATGTTATACATATATTTGAGGATATATTATGATCATTGACCTAGGTTGCGTTATTTATGCGATTTCTTTCCGTAGATGTTTTTCTATTCACGAGTTGGCAACTCACCCCCGTTGTGCCCCAGTTTCTTGCAGGTTTGCCGTACAGGTTTCATTACGGCTTGCGGGTATAGTTTCCTTCGGGTGATTTGCTAGTAGGTGGGTTTACTTGTATCGTACCCCCCATTATATAACTTGTATATTATTACTCTGTTGTATCTAGAAGTTCCATCAACCAAACATGTATTTATTTTTGAGATAGAGACCAGTGATGTTATTCCTTCGACCTTAGAGTCACGCGTTTTATTTCTGTGGTTTTCTTGTGGTTTTGAGTTTCCTTTTGAATTTTGATCCTCGCCGTTGGCGTTGTATATTATACTGCTTGTGTGGTTGTGACCGTCGATTGACGAAGAGCTAGCTCCCGCTTAGGGATGCCTTTTTTTTGATTTCGTATACTATTCATGTTGTATCCCGTTTGGGAGCCAGTATTTACAAAGGAGACTCTGCCGAAATTTTCGGGAAATATTTAATGTTTTTTTTAAACCGCATAATTCGGCTTATGCTAATAAAACTACTTGTTTTAAATTGGTTTTCCTTCACTCTACTACATTTCTTGTTTTGGATTTCTGGGTTTTCGGCTTACTTAGATTACGTACGCCTCGAGACATTCGTAGTTTAAGTGCCGGTCATTTTCCGTACTTTCGGGCTTGACAATAAGCAACGTTTATTATATATCATATATACAATAATAAAGCATTCGTCTCACGCATATAAAGTGATCACATCACAGAATATCGGCAGCAGAAGATAACATATGAAATATTGGATATACTAGGAATTACGTGTTTTAAGTTAAGCCAGTATAAAACACGGATTCCGCGGTCGCGATGAATAGCCAAACCCACATCCCTAGACCCCTACGAGAGCGGCAAGCAACCCTACCAATTCTATAGTTAGGACCCGGACTCGACTCCTCGAGATGGTCTCCCACTGGACTCTAGAACCCGGTCACTTGTGCTCCCCGCCTTGGGTCTATCCTAATGCGGAAAAGTGAATAATATACAACAATGGTGACATCATCCTCAACCCAGAAGTGCCCCAATAAAAGAATATTACATACAATGAATTTTACATGAATGAAAATAAAAACTCCCATCCCACATAAAACCCCCGGCTATTCAAAACATGACGATCCAATATAACATATCCAAGTAACACATAACATCACATGTCATCAAATAGCAAGACGATGTTAAACCTTCCGATCGAATCAACAAACACCCAAATTTTCCCAAAAAGCTCTACACTTGAGCGCAGTTTAAAAATACTCAAAACATGCCACAGTACCTATTGTAACATTTCAGAAAAATAAAATATTATTTTTAGGAATTTAAATAATTAAAATAATAAATATTATGAATATTTTAATGTGTGGAGATTAGTTTAATTATATGGTATAACTAAATACCGATAAATTGGGTAATATTGGAAAATTACATTTGAATGTTGATTTTGAAAGACTGCTATGTGATTTAGGCAAATTATAAATTTCTATAATTAATTATATACAAGTTTATTTCTAAACTTGATTAATTTTCACTAATCTTGCATTAAGCTTGATTTTTGCATCATGACATGCAACAAAACTTCATTTTTCTACCATGGCTTTAATTCTCTATTTTCTTTTATGTATGGTTTTCGAATTTTGTTAAAGAAAAGGATATAGAATAGAAAAGAAAAGAAAAGAAAAAGAAAAGAAAAGAATAAAGAATGGGAGGCATGGCAAGAGGTATGGGCTTAGGGGGGAGAGAGAGAGGGTGAGGGGTCAACCACGGTAATGGCTCATTCTCTCTTCATTCATTTTCTTCATTCTTCTCTCCTTCTCCCTCATCCATGGCTGCCCTCTTCCCTCCACCACCTCTACCCCTCACAACACCATCAAAAATACACCGAAACACTTCATTCCCTTCATTAAAAGCATGCACAAGCTCACTACAAGCATGGGAGACGAAGAAAGTTTGGATTTTGAGCACTTGGGGCAACTCAAGAATTTTCTTGAGTCTCCAAATGAGGTAATTCTTTCACATTTAGTGTAGCATTTGGTTTCTTTTAGCCTCTAGAGTAGTTTAGAATCCATTTAGTGAGGTTTAGTGATGTTTGGAAAATTGTAGATAAAGTTAAGGGATTCTTGAGTTGTGATGGTGCAAATGAGTGTATTTGGTAACTAAAAAACCCCCTTAGTGATTGAAACCAGGGACTAAACCCAAAAAACTTGAGTTTGAAACTTTCCGTGTCGGTTTGTGTATCATTTGATTCCTACAGGGAATCTGGAGTGATCCGAGACCTTTACAAGAAAAACTAGCAACTTTATTGCAATGCGAAGTCCATGGCAGTGGGGAAGGGCTTAAAAGGAGCCGTCAATTAAATGGCTGAATAAAGAAGACCTAAATTGAGTACTAGAAGGCCACCCTGAGAATACGAGGCCGTTTCACCATAGGAAAACCGAGCTCACCGGAATTTGGGGCTGTGTCGCCGGGTCTTTTGTGGGCAATCGTGTTGAAATTGGTTCTGTAGCTCATATACTCTATATACATCACCCCAGTACTGTTTGTTTAACCTAATTTCACCTGAACTAAAATCTGGGACCAGTTTTCTAAGTTGCTGCTTAATGTTTTGTGGGTTTTATTGACTTGAAGTTTTGATTTTGTGTTTTGTATCGGTCACTTGACATTTGTACGTCGATATCGGATGTTTTTGGGCTCTTTTGGATGAGTAAACCATAGGTTTTAATCTATGTATGATTCACGTGTCGTTTTGGTTTTGAATTAGACGTTTTGATGCGATATGATATATGTGATATGTAGGTACCCTCACGTGGATGTCGGATGATAAATAAGAGGATGGCGACATCGACTTCGGCAAGTAAGAATCAAGGTGAATAGATATATATCTACGGGGGAAGTCGAGTGGATGGCGTATAGCACCCCCGCACTTTCGTAGGGTAGAATGCGAGTGCGATTTATATATTTATTTATATGTGTTAATGTGAGACGCGAATGGTTAGAGAGAAAGTAACTTAGTTTAGTTTCTTAGTCGCGAAACCCTAGAGTAAAGATTGGCGCACACGCGCGCATACACGCATACCTTTGATTTTCTTATGCGTATATGGGGATATATATATATATACACACACACATACATATATGTATGTGAGTATGTATATATATATATGTATGTATGTATACATATACACGGATGATGAGGATAGTATATGGTACTTGGAGATGAGTCGATGTGATTGGGCCTGATGCCATGAGATCGGTGATGTGATTTGGGTCGTGTTATGAGATACGACATGATATTATAGCTGACCGATGGGCGATGTGATTTTATTCACACGCGGATATATGTTGGATGGTATCGGTATGTACTAGACATTAGATCAGTACCCTAGTTCATGATATATGATGAGGATACCATATGAATAATAAGTTATATGGTATATTTGACCCGGACCCCGAATTGGGATGTCGTACGATGGATTTTACCGTACGAAGTATAAATATGATGATTGATCCGCTCTTATGATTCGAGGATGTCGTATTATATATTGTATCGTACGTGACGCTATTGAGGCGGGATCACCGACTACTAGATATATCGACTCGGACTTAGGTGGTTTTCCTTACCCTTTTGATTAGTCTCTTAGCTTGTCCTGTAGTTTACTTGGTAGATTTTAGACTGGGCTCGAGTTATAATTATTTCCAAAACTAACGAATCGTGAGTATTTTAAAGACAGGCCAAGGGATACTACGGATTTTTCAAAAGATGTACATTTTCTTAAAAACAATGTAGTCCATATTTTCTAGAAACCACGATTCATGCTATTTCAAATGTCAATACTGTATGACTCGTATATATGTATATGTTTATTCTTTATTGTTGCGTTTACTCTTCATTTTCCGTATATTCTTGCTATTCGCATCGCATTGCATGCTTAAATGTGTTTTCATAGTTATTATGCTGTCAGGACACCAGCACCATTACCGATGATGCGTATGCTCCACGTACACCTGCTTTCCAGCTCACATCATTGGTAATTTTCATGTCACGTACACATTAGAAAACACTACTTCATTAGTATAAATTGCTAGCTGATAGTTTCGACATAGTACTAGTGCGCTCGCTTTTATATGCTAGCTTAGACTTTGCATTTATTACTGTGATATCTCATGCATGTGTATTTTTATTTATCATGCAATATTATGGGGCTTTATGCCGGTATTCACTATTTATTGACTTTTGATCATAAGATTCGGATTTTCCATGAGATTTCTGGATTTGGAGAAACCGCAAGGATTTTATAAACTGATTAACATTTCTAAAAATAGAAATTGCGGTTTTCTCGTGATGTGATGTGAGATATGTCCAACATGAGTTTTCTCGGCTCTTGAGCTGTATCATACACCTAATTCGAGGAGGAGGAGGAATCGTCTGCGGGTACATGGTGGACCCGGTGCGGTACCCCGGGGCAAGATGGTCGTAGATGATGGCGTTGGGCCTGGTAGGGGAGCACTACATAACGGTTATTAGTGACGCGGCGGATATCCGGAGGATACCGACGTAGTCGTGAGATATGATGATTTTTGGCCAGTCTGGATTGCCAGAGCCCGGGGCCAGTCTGGATTGCCAGAGCTCGGGGTATTGAGACATTGAGATTTTATGATATGGGCCAGTCTGGATTGCCGAAGGCCGAGTTATTGAGATATTGGGATATATATTTTGTGTCGATGCTAAACACGGATTCCTTGTTGATTTCATTGATGATACTTCGATTTTTATGCAGATATCTCACTGAGATAAGAAAACAGTTTTCTCATTTAGATGTATTCTGTTTTCATGCATTCATACATCATATATATGATATGTTGTTACCTGAGGCACTGACACGAGCACTTGGTATTACAATTATGTATAGATGTTTACCCTTGCCATTATTATATACTTCAGGCTATATTATTTTGAGGATATTACTATCATATGACCTAGGATAGAGTCATACATGCGATTTCTTCTCAGTGATGTTTTCTACTCACGAGTTGGCAACTCACCCACGTTGTGCCACAGTTTCTTGCAGGTTTTGCCGTACAGGTTTCATTGCGGCTTGCTGGCACACTGCTTCCATCCGGGTGATTGCTTTGGTAGGTGGGTTCACTTGCATCGTGACCACCGCAGTACTTTTATTTATTCAGTTGTATTTATATTTATTCAGTTGTATTTAGAAAACTCCATCAACCAGACTTGTATTATTGTTAGACTTAGAAGACCAATGTATATTCTTTCGACCTTAGAGTCGCGCGCTTGTATTATTATGGTTTTTTGGTTTTTTTGAGGATATTGGTTTTCTTTCTGAGTTTTGGATCCTTGCCCTTCGGCGTTGTATATTATACGTCTTGCGTGGTTGTATCCGCCAATTGGCGAAGAGCTAGCTCCCGCTTGGGATTCCTTTATTCATTATGTATATTATTCATGTTTGTACCCGTTTGGGGCCAGTATTTACAAAGGAGACTCTACCGAAATTTTCGGGAAAATATGATGTTGCTTTTAAATGTTTAATGTCATTTATTTTATTTAAACCACTTTCTTTAAATAAGTTTTCCTCCACTTCTTATTTAAAATGGTTTAGATTTCTGGGCTTTTGGCTTACTTGAATTAGGTGGGGTCCTATAGACTTCACATGATTCAAGTGCCAGTCACATGCTATTTCGGGTCGTGACAAAGTTGGTATCAGAGCGCTAGGTTTAACCTTGGTTCGAGTCTATGTTTTACAATGCGGAGTCTAGGGTGTTTATATATATTCGGAACCTAGACTTGACCTTACGGAACTTAGACTTGGTCGAGGGGGTATTAGACCCGAACTTTTGTCACGTAAGTTGACCTTGATTGATGGAGTAGATGACTTAAGTAGAGTGACGTACTATGTGTATGTTCCGTGGCATACTTACGATACACTACTCCGCTTAAGAAGCCTTAGGATGTACATTTCTTTGCACAGTATTCTATTCGTTCATTGATCTATCCTCATAGATATCGGTTTGTGGTTTTGTTACCACGGTTGCATGGGCAGAGAGAGCTGCGACTAGAGTTACGGTCAGCTGGAGCTCATCTTGGACGAGGACTGACCAGGGCGTGATTCCAGTGACACACGATTGCATAGATGTGTCATTTTATTATGTTTTTCACGCCATGAGCATTTGATGGATTGCTTTTACTAAAATTTCTCGAACATGCAGATCAGCACCAGACGATTGGGCCATTGCTAGAGGCCGGCTAGAATGTGATGACCGTTAATGCACCATTTATTCTTGATAATTGAGGAACTGTTCAGCGTGCGGACGAATGAGCCAGCTGTTGCTGCGACTGACAAGATATTGCCCCAGATGTTCGAAACTAGTGCAGCATGAGTTGTACTTAGGGATGTGATAAAAGATCGCTAGTCACCTGTTGGAGATAGTGTCCTCAAAGTCAATTATTGGATCACAGGTACGTGATTGCAATGATTGAGACAGGACCTATACCGATATAACAGTCTTGCTCGAGATGATAGTATGCTATCTGGTTTGTCTTTATCATCGTATACATGCTTTAGTTCACTATTGCATGATGACAGAGCCCATAGGATTCTTGCTTGACTACCAGCAGTATGATGGCGATCATATACGTGGGAGATGGGGTCTGTAAGCACATCCTTAAACGTGTCCCTAGTCGTGGGAGTTTCGAGACAGGGCATCGATACTCCACAGTAGACTAGTGTATACAGTCGAGACCCCGACGAGGGGCGATGGCCGGTCTCACAAGCCATTGGTGTTAGTTAGTTCACCTAAGATGTATACAGGTGCTCATTAGGTTATGAGTATACCAGACAGGACTCGCCGGGAATCTGCTAGTTGGTATTATACATATCGTCAGATAGCAATTCCCTGATGACATGTGTACAGGTTAGTTCATCGACCTGAGATCGTTATTTGTCTCGTGTGAGTTCCCACTGTGCTTAGATTACTACCCTACCATGCTCAAAGGAGTTGTGCAAACAGGTTTTAGTTGGGTACAGTCCCGAGCCACATTAGAGGCAAGTGAGCGGATCGTCGGGGATTCGTCTCTCCCGGTATTGGGGGTTGATGTTGCGCAGTGCACGGCTGGCCATCACTAGGAATCCTCGGCCGAGGTAGTGGAGAATTACTGATTTGGATCAGTAGTTTCTCAGGTGGTGATGGGCTTCATGCCGACACGATTTATCGCGTTATTAGGGGTCTGACTTTATCCACCCCCCTAGACTCGATATGCGATACTCTCTAGACGAATGGACCGGACTGTATATACATTGTCACTGTCAGGCTTAGTAGGATTTATAGATGAGTTCGCTCTTCAGCTTCCCTTCCAATCAATACATAGGCAAAACGTTACGTACAGCTTGTACCTCTGACGTGCTAGTGGTTATACCCAGTGCCGATGTGTTGATGAGTCATTAGAGTCCCCCACAGACACTTTCCCAAGTTCGGGTGAACCGTTGTAGAGGCCGTATGGTGATATGGCAAGGTTCGGAAAAAGCACGTGCGTTTTCGCACCTGTCTTTTTTCGGGCAGATAATACTGGTAAGCTTTGGTTTAAGCCGGAACCCAGTATTATACTGTGTAGATATAATATCTTTGTCTAAGTTGCATTTGTATTCGGTCATAATACAAATGCGGGTATGTTTATACTGATACGGGGTTATCCTGAAATTCGTGTCCGGATCACTTTTGGAAGTTGCCAGTTTTCAGTTTTCTATCAGCCGTATTTTGACATTCGGTTAAAATGCGGATTTATCTTTTCTTGATGAGGTGAGTCGGTGTTCTAGAAGGTTCTAGAGAGGGTGACAAGGCTAGTGAGTCATTAGTGCATTAATGGAGCAATTAATGCTTGATGACTAAGGGTTAAGGTTCAATGTATGCATTGATTGCTTTCATACTAGGTGTTACGGTGATTCATCATTCTTATGGTC
This sequence comes from Agapanthus africanus, assembly GCA_030015575.1. Taxonomy (NCBI): domain Eukaryota; kingdom Viridiplantae; phylum Streptophyta; class Magnoliopsida; order Asparagales; family Amaryllidaceae; genus Agapanthus; species Agapanthus africanus. The sequence goes on from CM057349.1 coordinate 290,772,333, forward strand.
ACCCACCTCTCCTACACTCACCTCCCCCCTCTCCTTAAATGGCCGGCCTCCCCCCCACTCTTGGCTCATGGTTGTTGATTGATTTCATTTGAGAAAAGATTATAGTTTATGTGTATGGAAATTTCATAGCTCCATTTTTCCATCACCCGATTCAAAAGGCAACTTCATTAACCGTTCGTCCATAGCCTTTGACGTAACGAGACTAACTGTTCTACTCATTCTATAATTCATCTTGGTCGTCTCTTTTAGCAAACTTGACGATCGAGTTGCCTCAGTTCAGAGGCGGGAGCCCGTTTAAAGATCCGTCGACGTGGTGCCACCTGGACGACAAGACTGAAGATCGAGGAGATCGGAGCAGCCGCAACAAAGAGTGGGATGATGGTTGAAGACCGAAGGACTCGGATCGTTCGGTATAACATTTCTACCCACTTTGTATTTTGTTAGTTTAGCTTTAATGGCAGATCCGGGTTACGGTACACGATAGCGCCAGTTGTAAAAAGTTTTTGTTCCGTATTTGGCGTCTGTTAGACGGCCGGGGCGCTACCGTAAACTTACATCACCTATGGAGGAAAGACTAGGACATGTGGTCACGCAGGTATGTTGAGAGTCGATAGAAACGATCGAATGTCAGAAACCCATTTTTCTAAGTTTAGGGTATTCGGAAAAACATGCAAGTAATTCTGTGGACCCTCTAGAAGAATGAAACCCTAACTCGACATAATGACCATGGGAACGCTTTTGAACCTTAGGGTTTGCGGCAGTTCCGCGGTGCCATTAATAAGGCTTAGGTTTACCCTTCTACGGCTGATCCATAGATACTGTGGCATGTACTGGATATTATTAAACTGTACTCAAGTGTTGAGCTCTCGGGAAATTATGGGACTTTGATGAATCGATCAAAGAGTTCGACGTCGTCCGGATATCATGTGATGGGATACATTACTTAGGAGACTCTAGGTATGAGTATAGCCGTTGTAACGCAGTCTATACAGCTATGAAGAGACGAGTCCGAATTAGTCGACATTCGAGAAAAGTGGAGTAAGAGGTTCGTACGAGATTTTGATGAGATGACGTTCCACTTCGTTAACATTAGAGATGTGATACGCATGCAGAGGCGTTGAATATGGATATATCTTCTAGTATGAGTCATGATGAGTATGCAGCCGTTCCGGAATAAAAAATAGACTTAGTAAAGGGTGATAACTACCGGGCAGTTCAGCAAAAAGGAGATTTGGGAGAGAACCCGACAAGATCTTTCTGGAAATACTAAACGAGAAGACTTGGACCAAGATCGGTCGTATTACACACACCCAGTAGGCCAGAGTTCGGCATCGTCGACGAGACATATTATGAGTGACCATGATAGTTGGCCAAAGATCTTTAGAGGATGTGCCAGACCGGAACTGTTTCCGTCATCATTTCCAAATTGGGCCGTTGAGCCGAGGAGTTGTGTAAATGGAAATTCGCAGTGAGAGACGAGAGCCTAAGGGCACAAAGTGCCAGACCATGAACAGGAGGCAAGTAGATATCTTGCTCTACTAGCTTTGGATGCACCGACACCTTCTCGATTTTGAAGGAAGGATATATCGACGACAGTGTTTACAATTTGCGACTTGGTGGTTCGAATATCTGTCCGTTATTTTGGATTTCGGTATTATAGACAATTTATTTGCATGATTGAGATTTGTGCACCACAGTTGCACTCGACTTCGATTTGATGTCGTTCGAGATGTTTGATTTTGATTTCATGCCTATGATATGTAGATGATTTGACATATGTTTTTGGCATAGTTTTCATGCATTTTTAGTACTTCGATTCGATTTTGTGCACGCTGATACACGTGGTTGTGAGATTATATACCATGGTATACCTGATTTGGATTGAGTTATGTTGTATACCGTCAATTTCGATTGTGATATTCGATATTTGTTTCGTGCACCTTGTGCACTTGATTTGGGTTCTTACGCATACTTGGCGCGTATGATGCGATTTTGGTGCACACCAGATGCACTAAATCGAGATTTTTCGTGCATATCAGATGCACCTGATATTGTTGTCAGGCACACTCATTGCTCTTGACAGGTGTTTTCGTGCATACCCATTGCACTTAGATTTTGTTTCTGTGCACATGTATGGCACATTCATTGATTTCGATTTCCGTGCACACCAGACGCACGTGGCATTCTTATATACATTTTGGGATTGATTTCCTTTGAGCAGTATATTTTTATGATATTTACTATTTGGTATAATAGCTGAGCAGGACTAGTCAAAGAACAGTACCTGAGTATGTTCTTGCATTCATCGATAGTTATCGAAGGGATTTCCAAAAAGGAGCTACAGTCTCGATATTTTTCCTATGTGTCCGAGATGACACGAACATTTTACAAAGGAAACCCCTCTAAATTACTTTCAAAACGGCAGGACGTGTATGTTAAACAAAGGATATATATATATATATATATATATATATGTAGTTATTTTCTTACAATGAGCGTCCGCTACTTGTGCCGTCATACTGTAAGTCCATGTCATGCACCCCACGTGTTCGCGGGAAGGCGGAATATATGAAAAATAATTATCAAAGCTTCGTAACATGGACTTGAGCACACGGATCGTGTCTAAACCATTACTAGCAAACTATGAGAGGTTTAACTACTCGGATTCGAAGATATACCTCACGTTACTTGTCCTTCGGGTCTTCATCGTTGTCATCCACACCTCGTAGGCTCTATGGAACATGGGCACCTCAACGGCCTCCTCAAGTCAAAGACGATCCACCCGAGAGTCTATAGTCTGAGCTCCTATCTCGAATCTGAGATAACTACGGCTTCTAGTTTGCTAATCTAGAAGTCCTAAAGGGTGTAGAGAATTTAGATGGATTACATAGTCATTTAAACCCTAGGATTCTCAATACATGAGAGCTTTTAGGGTTTGAGGAAGAAGATGAAGACTTGAGCTGAAAGAAGTGTTTTGTGATAATGAAATGAACTATTCTCATTTGTGAATATCATGAAGCATAATAATATCATCAAAATAAATATCTAGCTAATATTCATCATGCTTCATTTAATTCACAAGGTGAATCATCTAATGAGTCACCTAATGAGTCATGGATCATTTAATAAAACTTACACCTCATCCTCCACCTCATTTAGTTTAAATCACAAAAGAAATAAACACAAATGAATCACCTTCTTCTAGAAGCTTCCCGACAAATTAAGAGACTGCCCCTCCCATCCGTATTTTCGAAAAACACGGATAATCTTTGACTGAATAAATCCATCTGTATAATACTAGAAAATCTGTCTTAAACCAAAGCCTGCTAGTATTATCTGCCCGATCATAGTACGTGCACAAGTGTACGTAAGTGATCGAGGTCCTGCCGTAAAACCATACGGCCTCTACACCTTTTGCTCGGTGCAGGGAAACTCTCTGTGTGGGATTCTAAAGACTCGACACTACGTTTCCAGTGGGTTTAACCACAGGCCGCAAGCAGTACTAGCTGTACATAACGGTCCCCAAGTAGATGTCGATAAGAAGGACGATGAAGAAACCCACCCGAACTCCCACTGAGCCTGAATGTGACAATCTCCGTACAGTCCGGTCTGTTCGTCTAGGACTATCGCATATCGGGCCTAGGAGAAGGTAAACGTCAGACCCCTAATAGCGGTATAAGTCGTGTCGGAGTGAAGCCCATTACAACTTGAGAAACTACTGGAACCTACCAGTAAATCTCGCTTGCCCTGGCCAGGGACTTTGCGTAATGGCTCTCCATACACAGCGCTATATCAACCCACAATACCGGGAGAGACGAATCCTGTCTAACCGCCACTGCCCCCAAGTGCTTCGGGACTGCACCCAACTACTACTTGTTTGCATGACTTCTTTGAGCCATGGTAGGGTAGTAATCTAAGTACAGTGGGAACACACCCGAGGCGAAGTAGCAGTGTCAAGTCGACGGACTAAGCTATACTCATGTCATCTGGGAACTGCTATCTGACGATGGGTATAGAATCAACCTGCAGTTCCCGGCGAGTCCTGTCCGGTATACCCGTAACCTAACGAGCACCTGCATACTATCTTCAGTACGATATGCTGATGGCTGTGGGACAGACCATCTCCCCATGCTGGGATGAGAAGCGTATACACCAGTCTACTCCGAAGTATCGATGCCCTGTCTCGATAATCCTACGACCAGGGACCTGTATAGGATGTTGCTTATAGACTACCCAGCCCCCACTAGTGTGACTGCCATCACAACGCTGGTAATCAAGCAAAGATCCTAAGGGCTCTACTAATATGTATAAGCGATATGTTAAAAGAAACATATGCACATATTAAAGTAGAAACAAACCAAGTAGCATACTACCATTTTTAGCAAGACTGTCAATACAACTGTGAATATCCCAAGCTTCCATTAAGTAATATACAAACTAGTATGATACAGTAATGGCCTCTAGGGCATAAACACTAACAATCTCCCACTTGCACTAGGGCCATGTACTGGTATATCGCAGACCTGTCATCTCGAATAGCCTCTCGAACTGCGTCTGAGGAATGGCCTTTGTGAATGGATCAGCAGTGTTATTCTCTGTATCTACTCTCTTCACCTCGATATCCCGGCGATCTACGATCTCCCTGATCAGGTGATACCGCTTTAAGTTGTGTCTGGACTTCTGATGGGACCTGGCTTCCTTTGCTAAAGCTATAGCGCCGTTGTTGTCGCAATACAGAGGTATTGGATCAACACTGGTAGGAACCACCTGAAGTTCTGTCAGGAACTTCTTCATCCAGACAGCTTCTTTTGCGGCATCGCAAGCAGCTATGTACTCCGCTTCCATCGTCGAGTGAGCAGCGGTGTCCTGTTTGAAACTCTTCCAACAGACCGCCCCTCCATTGAGGGTAAAGACATAACCCGACATGGACTTGGAATCATCATTGTCACTCTGGAAGCTGGAGTCGGCAAAGGCCTCGATCTGGAGGTCCTTTCCGCCATACACCAAGAACATCTCCTTAGTCCTCCTCAAGTACTTGAGAAAGTTCTTTACTGCTATCCAGTGCTTCTTCCCTGGGTTTGCCTAATACCGGCTTACAACGCTCAATGCGTATGTTACATCTGGTCTGGTACATAACATCGCATACATTATGGAGCCTACCGCAGAAGCGTAGGGTATAATCGACATGCGAGCACTTTCCAAATCAGTCTTGGGAGACATCTCTATGGAGAAGGTGATTACGTGACAAGCCGGTAGGTGTAACATTTCAAAAAAATAAAATATTATTTTTGGGAATTTTTATAATTTAATATTAATTTTAAGGAATATTTTAATATTTCGGTATAATTAAATATCGATAAATTAGGAAAAATTTGGAAAATTATAGAAATTATATAAAAGAGGGTGTTTTATGTGAATTATGCAAATTATGAAAGTTTATGATTTATTTGACACTATTTTAGTGCTAATCGTGATTAAAATCGCTAATCGGGTTTAGAGCGTGTTTTGTGCAAACATGCACCATATTTTTTTTTACACTTGTTACATTTTTCCTACATGATTTTGGGTGCATGGCTATTAGTTTTGGGTTTACTATTGAGGAGAGAATAAAAGAAAAGAAAAGGAAAAGAAAAGAATAGAATATTAGGTATGGGTGAGAGAGAGAATGGTGAGGATTACTTTGATTTGGCCATTCCCTCTTCATTCTTCACTCATTTCCTCTCCCCTCCCTCTCTTTGCTGCTGCTGCTGCTGCCTCCTCCTCCACCATCTTCAACCCTCTCAAACTCCATGAAAAACACCTCAAAACTCAAACCTCACTTCACAAAATTTGTGCACAAGCCCTTTAGCTACTCATTAGACCTAGAAAGCTTTCATTTTGGCGCTGTTGAGGATTCGTGAATGTCAAATGAGGTATATCTTTGACACTAATGGTAGTATTCCCTTTGCTTAAGCCTCATTTCAAGTTTAATATCATTTTGGCGAAGTTTAGTGGACTTTGGAAAACCCTAGAGAGGGTTAGGGTTAATTTGAGTTGTGTTAGAGTAATTAAGCCTTAGTGGTGACCCTTAAACCCCCCTTGGTGCTATGAACCCAGATCCAACACAATACCAAACCTGAAACCCAAAACAGAAACAGTCCATGTCAGTTTTGTGACTGTTTAAGGCATGCAGGGAAATCTGGAGTGATCCGAGACCAATACTAGAAAAGTAAACAGTACCAGTAGCCGAGATGGACCACCACGAGGCCACCCTACCAGAACGAGCCCCTAACTCCTTACCAAAACCGGCCTGGCCTGAAATTCCCTTTGTGTGGCCGGCCACCTTGGTGGGTTGGGTGCCCAGGTTGCCTCCATAGCTCACATAAACCCTATACTGCACCCTAGACTTGTTTGCTTACCTAGTTTTCACCTTATACAAAATCTGGGACTAAAAACTTAATTTGCTATTTTGATTTGAGTTATAGTTTTCCGTATTTTAAATCCTGAATTTTGGTGTTTGTGCTTTATCTCGATCACGTGACGTTTGTATGTCTATATCGAGTGATATCGGGTTGATTTGCGAGAGCTAACCATAGGTTCTAACCTATAGGCTTTTAAGCGGGTCGTTTTGGTTTTCGTGTGTCGTTTCGTTTTCCATTACTAGCAAACTATGAGAGGTTTAACTACTCGGATTCGAAGTTATACCTCATGTTACTTGTCCTTCGGGTCTTCATCGCTGTCCTCCATGCCTCGTAGGCTCTATGGAATATGGGCACCTTGACGGCCTCCTCCATTTAAAGACAATCCACCCGAGAGTCTATAGTCCGAGCTCCTATCTCGAATCTGAGATAACTACGTCTTCTAGTTTGCTAATCTAAAAGTCCTAGAGGGTGTAGAGTATTTAGATGGATTACGTAGTCACTTAAACCCTAGGATTCTCAACTCATAAGAGCTTTTAGGGTTTGAGGAAGAAAACGAAGACTTGAGGAGAGAGAAGTGTTTTGTGATAATGAAATGAACTATTCTCATTTGTGAATATCATGAAGCATAATAATATCATCAAAATAAATATCTAGCTAATATTCATCATACTTCATTTAATTCACAAGGTGAATCATCTAATGAGTCACCTAATGAGTCATGGATCATTTAATGAAACTTACACCTCATCCTCCACCTTATTTAGTTTAAATCACAAAAGAAATAAACACAAATGAGTCACCTCCTTCTAGAAGCTTCCCGACAAATTACGAGACTGCCCCTCCCATCCGTATTTTCGAAAAACACGGATAATCATTAACCGAATAAATCCATCTGTATAATACTAGAATCTGTCTTAAACCAAAGCCTGCTAGTATTATCTGCCCGATCATAGTACGTGCACAAGTGTACGTAAGTGATCGCGGTCCTGCCGTAAAACCATACGGCCTCTACACCTTTTTCCCGGTGCAGGGAAACTCTCTGTGTGGGATTCTAAAGACTCGACACTACGCTGCTAGTGGGTTTAACTACAGGCCGCAAGCAGTACAAGCTGTACGTAATGGTCCCCAGGTAGATGTCGATAAGAAGGACGATGAGGAAACCAATCCGAACTCCCATTGAGCCTGAATGTGACAATATTCGTACAGTCCGGTCTGTTCGTCTAGGACTATCGCATATCGGGCCTAGGGGAAGGTAAACGTCAGACCCCTAATAGCGGTATAAGTCGTGTCGGAGTGAAGCCCATTACAACTTGAGAAACTATTGGAACCTACCAGTAAATCTCGCTTGCCCTGACCAGGGACTTTGCGTAATGGCTCTCCATACACAGCGTGATATCAACCCCCAATACCGGGAGAGACGAATCCTGTCTAACCGCCACTGCCCCTAAGTGCTTCAGGACTGCACCCAACTACTACCTGTTTGCACGACACCTTTGAGCCGTGGTAGGGTAGTAATCTAAGTACAGTGGGAACACACCCGAGGCGAAGTAGCAGTATCAAGTCGACGGACTAAGCTGTACTCATGTCACCTGGGAACCGATATCTGACGATGGGTATAGAACCAACCTGCAGTTCCCGGCGAGTCCTGTCCGGTGTACCCGTAACCTAACGAGCACCTGCATACTATCTCCAGTACGACGTACTGATGGCTGTGGGACAGACCATCTCCCCATGCTGGGACGAGAAGCGTATACACCAGTCTACTCCGGAGTATCAATGCCCTATCTCGATAATGCTATGACCAGGGACCTGTATAGGATGTTGCTTATGTAAGTCCATGCCACGCACCCCACGAACTTACGAGGAGGCGGAATATATGAAAAACGATTATCAAAGCTTCGTAACACGTATTTGAGCGCATGAATTGTTATCTAAACCATTGCTAACGTTATACTAGAGGTTTAACTACTCGGTACCGAAGTTATACCTCACGTTACATGTCCTTCGGTTCTTCATCGCTGTCCTCCACTTCTCGTAGGCTCCTTGGAACATCGACAACTTCACGGCCTCCTCGAATCAAAGACGATCCACCCGAAAGCTCCTACGCCAAGCTTAATCTCAAACTTGAGATAACTAGGTTGCTTAAAGTGCTAATCTAAGCTACCTAGAGGATATAGAGTGAGGTTATGGATGTTTTAGTCTATCTAACCCTTGATCTCAACACATGAGAGGTTAGGGTTAGGGTTTCAAGAGAGAGTGAGCTTGAGGAGAGAGAAGGTGAGAATGATAATGAAAAGAATAATGAACTCATATGAATATATCAACCGTAACAATAAATCAAATAAATAATATAAATGATTTATCATCATGGTTAGATTCATTCATCTAGTGTGATTCATCATATGACTCACTAACTCATTAATGAATCATTTAATACAAAGCATGAATCACACAAATGATTCATTAAGCAATTAATGCTCATGCCACCTTAACCCCTTAGTCACCACTCTTCTAGAACCTTCCCGACAAATTACGAGAACGCCCCTCCAATCCGTGAAAACACGGAAAAACTTTAGACTGTATAAATCCAATAACCCGATACTAGAATCTGGCTTAAACTAAAGCCGGCTAGTAAAAACTTTCCGAAAAGTCGTACGTGCGTAAACACACGTACGCATCCGAACCCTTGTCGTAAAACCATACGACCTCTATATCGTTTCGCCTGGAGCAGGGAAACTCTCTGTGTGGGACTCTAAAGACTCGACACTACGCTGGCAGTGGGTTTAACCACAGACCGCAAACGACACTAGCTGTACGTAACGGTCCCCAGGTAGATGTCGATAAGAAGGCCGATGAGGAAACCCATCCATACTCTTACTGAGCCTGATGTGACAATCTCCGTACAGTCTGGTCTGTTCATCTAAGACTATCGCATATCAAGCCTAGGAGACGGCAAGCGTCAGTCCTCTAATAGCTGTATGAGTCATGTCGGAGCGAAGCCCATTACGCCCTGAGAAGCTACTGGAACCTACCAGTATATCTCGCTTGCCCTGGCCAGGGACTTTGCGTAATGGCTCTCTGACACAGTGCGATATCAACTCCCAATACCGGGAGAGACGAATCCTATCTAACCGCCACTACCTCCAAGTGCTCGGGACTGCACCCAACTGCTACCTGTTTGCACGACTCCTTTGAGCCGTGGTAGGGTAGCAATCTAAGAACAGTGGGACACACTCGAGGCGAAGTAGCAGTGTCAAGTCTGCGGACTATGCTGTACTCATGTCACCTGAAAACTGTTAACTGACGATGGGTATAACACCAACCAATCAGTTCCCCGGCGAGTCCTGTCCGATGTACCCGTAACCTAACGAGCACCTGTATACTATCTCCAGTACGACGTACTGATGGCTGTGGGACAGACCATCTCCCCAACTGGGATGAGAAGCGCATACACTTAGTCTACTACGGAATATCGATGCCCTATCTCGATAATCCAACGACCAGGGACCTGTATAGGATGTTGCTTACAGACTACCAAGCCCCCACTAGTGTGACTGCCATCACGACGCTGGTAATCAAGCAAACATCCTATGGGCTCTACTAATATGTATAAGTGATACGTTACAAGAAACATATGCACATATTAAAGTAGACTCAAACCAAGTAGCATACTACTATATTTAGCAAGACTGTTATATACAACTGTGAATATCCCAAGCTTCCATTAAGTAATATACATGCTAGTATGATACAATAATGGCCCCTAGAGCATATACACTAACAGCTTATAGACTACCCAGCCCCCACTAGTGTGACTGCCATCACAACGCTGGTAATCAAGCAAAGATCCTAAGGGATCTACTAATATGTATAAACGATATATTAAAATAAACATATGCACATATTAAAGTAGAAATAAACCAAGTAGCATACTACCATTTTTAGCAAGACTATCAATACAACTGTGAATATCCCAAGCTTCCATTAAGTAATATACAAACTAGTATGATACAGTAATGGCCTCTACGGCATAAACACTAACAGATACGCGCATCGCACAGCGATTTGAAAAAGGTTTGGCATGCATTTCTTTCAGATATTTTGACGAGTTTACAACGATGCGTACTATGTACATGTTATAGTTTTGGTGTATATCTTGTTGGTTTTCGTATTGGATTTTGATATTGGTGTATTCACCATAACTCCGATGATTGCGGGATGCATGATGGAGTTTTGATTTTTGAGTTATATACTCGTCCTTTATGAGCATGCATTGCACTACGATACGTTTTATGTATTTATGATTTCGGAGCCCCGACAACTTGATCATTTTACTGAAATGTTTTAGTAATTTAGGGGTTTAAATTTAAATTCGGGGACCGAATTTATTTAAGGGGGGAAAGACTGTAACATTTCAGAAAAATAAAATATTATTTTTGGAAATTTATATAATTAAAATAATAGATATTATGAATATTTTAATGTGTGGAGATTAGTTTAATGATATGGTATAACTAAATACGGATATTATGAATCTTGTTGAATTGCCCGACTTGATATTGAAAAGAGTTTTCGATAATGAGACTAAAATGCGGGGTTTATAATTGTTAGGCATGCGATGTCTAAGGAATTCATTTGATTAGGCATGCGATGTCTATGGAGGTTGCGGATTCCAACTGTTGTAGTTTTACACTTTCTTTTCTGTGACCGTAAGTGTAATATGTGATATCGCCGGTTTCGTTGCTATATATCAACGACAATTGGGATACGCATGTTTACTTACGTTGATGACATGTGATGTTATGTGTTGCTGGATATGTTATATTGGATCGTCGTGTTTAAATAGCCGGGTTTTTTTTATGTGAGATGAGTGTTTTTTATTTTCATTCATGTAAAAACTTGTATGTAATATTCTTTTATTGGGGCACTTCCAGGTTGCGGAAGATGTCACCCTTTGTATATTATTTACTTTTCCGCACTAGGATAGACCCAAGGAGGGGAGCACAAGTAACCGGGTTCTGGAGTCCAGTGGGAGACCAACTCGAGGAGTCGAGTCCGGGTCTCCTAACTCCAGAATTGGTAGGGTTGCTTGCCGCTCTCGTAGGGGTCTAGGGGTGTGGGTTTGGCTATTCATCGCGACCGTGGAATCCGTGTTTTATACTGGCTCATATTGAAAACACGGACGTCCTAGTATATCCAATATTTCATATGATTCTTCTGCTGCGATATCTGTGATGTGATCATGTGATATGTTCTGTGATAGATACTGTATATAGTATATATGATATATTATATAGGCGTTACTTATGTTTTACAACCGCGCTAGCCCTGCCCCGCTCTGCCGTTAGTTACCTAACCTAACGGTGTACGAGGGGACATCGAGGCGAATGCGGATGGCATAAGTGTACGTCGTATTTATCTATGATGTTTAGGTACTTAAATGATGGGACTTCATTAATGTGATTAATGAAAGTAAAAGAAACCTAAAGATGTTGTAGAATCGAATTTCAAAAATAAAACAGGTAGCTACAGTTCTTGCTTTGCACTGAGGTATATGTGATATATCCTGCACCTTATTCGATGAGGAAAGGACCGAGATCCCTTCACCGGGAGTGACTCCTTTAGCAATAACTGGCAGATGCTACACACTCAGTTTGTCTTTTGATTGCTTTTAAGAGTTTTTTGCTTTGCACAGTGATATATATGATATATCCCGCACCTCATTCGACGAGGAAAGGACCGACGATCCCTTCACCGGGAGTGACTCCTTTAGCAAAACTAGAAAAGCCTCAAAAACACTCCATTTTAAAATCATTTGATTCTACAACGATATCAAGTTCATTACGCAATAGGTTTTCAGAAAAACCTGTCGCAGCCCTCCGTCATTTCAGATAAGTCCTACTTAGTATTCGTGCTACGTTTGTTGACCTCCGTCAAGGCGTAGTGTGCGGTAGCTAACTAGTATTTATCTGCTTATGCATATGATGCAGATTGGATTAGGGTAGTCGTGCGGCCTTGTTGACCTCCGTCAAGGGTCGTGCGGGTGGGTTTAATTCGATCAAGAAATGACGGGTTGAACTTGACTAGTAGCCTATGGTTTGTTGACCTCCGTCAAGGTCATAGGACGCGAGGGGCAAAATTATCGGGAATTTCAAGTGTTGAAATTTGCAATGAGATTGCATACCTTCTATAAGATAGTTGGATCCTGATACCCACTGCGAGTAAGAGTTACTCCTGGGAGAGTTTTACACATTACAATTAGCCGATCAAGTAGGTGTCTAGAAAGGTGTTAACAAGGTTACGCCTCTGGGAAAATGAGGTTTACATTAATTAGGTTCGTGCGAAAGCACGGGGGATCTCCCTCAAAGTACCGACACTGGCCTGGCTGAAAGATTAGCGAACTTGTAGTGTGTAATTAATCCCGGCTAGTCTTTCCTTTTAGGGTTTGAAGGAAGATTTGATAAAAACAGTGGGAGCCATCCTGATTAGATAAAATAATAACCAATCTATTCTTGCAAGAGCGCACGCTGAGTGTTTTCTTCTCTCACTCTCCAGGTAGCGATCATATCACGTCTTAATCAAGATAATAGTACGGAATATTGACCGAACCCACTTTTTATACTGAGCTGGGGAACGTTGGTCCCGCTCTAACCTATAATTGTTATAAGACAGAGCAGGAAATTGGGGAGTACCAGTATTCCCATGCCGTCCAAACGAAGTAAGTGCATGCTGATGCATCATCTTCGGGTGTGTTCATTACAGAGAACTGTTTCTCAGTATCCTTTACGTCCTGGGTATGTGATACCAGATCAGGATCCCAGATATGTAATATGTTACATAGGGCTACAGAAAGGTAGAGGACTGAGAACGGGTGATAAGTTTCATGAGGCAGAAAATGGGGCAAGAGTTGCAGCCAAGTCTGTTGGTCACTGTCACCCTGTATTATCAGTACATTAATTCTGAACAAATGCTATTAGATACCGAACCTGATATACAAAATCATATCAGTCTCTTTATCAGTATAGAAATGATCAAATTTTGAATAGATGGATAATGTTTTGAACATTTCCTATATCAAAAGTTGATCGGTTCAGGCACGTTATCTAAAAGCATTGATGTTCTAAATCAAACTACAGTTCTTAGTATACAGAACACACACAAGAGGAAGAGTTCAGAAATGAACGAATCCTTCTTGAGGCATTGTAGACTAGGTCATATCAATGCGATTCGACTGGCTGAAGTTACATTTTAGATGCATATTTAAATCAGTTTGAATTTACATCTTGTGAAACTTGCCAGTCATGTCACAGAGATAAGATGACCATAGCTCTGTTTACTGGAAATAGAGTAAGAGTTAGTGAACTCTTGGGATGATACATGTTGTTGTATGTAAGGTCCCCTGTCTACATACGCCAGGACTGGTTCTTGGTACTTCGTTACATTCACTGATAATCTCTCAAGATTCAGACATATGTTCCTTTTGAAACAGAAGTCCGAACCTTTTGAGATATTCACAGAATATGATTTAGAAGTAGAGAACCAAAATACGGGTATAAGTATTATGTCCTTTGATGTGATCAAGGAGGAGAATACTTGAGCATGAATATCCTGGATTATTCTAAAGGAGAATGAGATTCTCTCTCAGCATTACTCCTCTGAATACACCACAGTACGTCGGTGTATCGGGGCGGAGCAGATGCACCCTATATGATATGGTGTGCTCTATGATGAGTACTACTGAGTTTCCTATTTCCTTTTTGGGAGTTATGCACTTGAGAAGCTGCATACCTATTGAATTGGATTCGAATCAAATCTATGCCTACCGCTTCATATGTGATATGGAAAGGGAAGAGCCCATATCTTGAGTTAGTTAAGATTTGGGGGTGTCCGGGCTATGTTTAAAAGCAAAATCCGGACAGCTCGAGGCAAGGTCTGTTATGTACAACTGGAAAGGTTCCAGCTATACAAATTACAGCAGATGATTTGATAGAACCAAAGGATTCAGTAGAAACCAACGAACCTCGGCCTCTCCACCGATCTAGTAGGCTTCCTCACCCACCTGAGAGATACTTCGGTTTCTCTATGACAGTGGGAGCGAGGATTGCATCATGAGATGATGACCCGACTAGTTTCGAGCTGGCCATCAGGAGTGGGACTCTGTAAGAATGGCTGGATGCTTAGCGATCTGAGATGGAATCCTTATACACCAACAAAGTATGGACTTTGGTTGCGATATCTGAAGGATTAAATCCCCATCAGGAGAAAGTATATCTTGAGAAGATTACTTGGTGTAAATGGAAAAGTAGAGACTTTCAAAGCTAGACTTGTTAAAGCTTTGCATTATTGACCAGCTATGGATTTTGTTGAAACCTTTTCTAAGTAGCTATGCTTAAGTCCATCCAGATCCTACTTGCCACGGCTACATACCATGACTACGATATCTGGCGGTTGGGTGCCATGACTGCTTTTCTAAATGATGTTTTAGAAGAGAACGTCTATAAGTACACAGCCAGAGGGCTTCGTAGACAGTGGAAGCAGCGGAAACGTGCACAAGATGCTTTATAGGTTAAAGCAGGCATCGCGGAGTTGGAACATCTGTTTTGATGTGTTAGTCAAAGAGTTTGACATCATCAAAATGGTAGATGAACCTTGTATAAACAAAAAGGTAGTAGGGAGTATGGTGGCGATCCTCATAGAGTACGTGGATGACATACTCTTGATAAGAAAGAAGTTTCCTATGCTACGCTCGGTCAATCTTCGCTTATCACAATGATTCTCCATATAGGATCAAAGTGATACCTCCTAAATCCTGGGTTTTGGATCTATGAAATAGATCTAATTGGATGTTAGGATTCTCACTAGTTGTAGTGAGATGGTATCAACCGATCCTGGGGAGAATCACTGGAAGGGTTCCAGGGTGATAAGGACGACTGAATGTCAGTCACAGGCATTGTCTTTACCTTCAGTAAAGGGACGGTATGTTGGAAGGGTTCCAAGCTAAATACCGTGGCATACTAGACGATAAAGGCTGGATACATCGCTACTTAAGATACTACCAAAGAGGCTGTCAGGGTGTATATATTTGTTCATGAGATGAACTCTGTTCCTCCCATTGTGTGACAATGGAGTTGTGGCTTATGCCAAGGAACGTCCGTCCCATCAGTGATCCAGGCATATTCTAAGGCAGTATTACCTGATCATGGAGATGGTTGATCTCCAGGGGATCGAGGTTAGGAGAGTAGACTCAGAGGAAAACACGGCGGATCCACTCACAAAGGCCTTTTCCCAGAGAGAGACCTTTATGGGATGGTTGAGTATGAGATACTACAACCACTGCTATCAGATGGCCCTAGTGCAAGTGGGAGATTGTTAGTTATATGTATGCCCTAGAGGCCATTGCTATACATAGGATGTATATTGTAGTGGATGCTTGGACATATATAGGGAGGACTTTCTTGCTCGACATGATAGTATGCTATCTGGTTACTCTTTACCTTAACGTGTATACTGATTGTCTCTCTGTTACATGTTGGTAAAGCCCTAAGGATGTGTACTTAACTACCTGGACTATGATGCGGATCATACTAGTGGGGACATGGTAGTCCATAAGTACATCCTTCAAGGTCCCTAGTCGTGGGTGTATCGAGACGGGGCATCGATATACCAGAGTAGACTAGCGTATACCTTCTCGACCCATACAGATGGGCGATGGATGATCCCATATCCATTGGTGTTTGACATCAGAGATGATATACGGGTGCTCAATGGAGACTGGGTACACTGGACGGACTCGCCGAGAACTCCCAGATGGTATTATACCTTACATCAGATGGCAGTTTTCTGGTGACACTGGTACAGAGTAGTCTGTTGACCCGAGATCATCATAGAGTCTTGTGTGATTCCCACTGTGCTTTGATTTCCACCTTACCACGTCCAAGAGGGCATGCAAAATGGTGGTTTTTGGGTACAGTCCCGAGTCACAAGGAGGCAATGAGCGATAGGAGGGGATTCGTCTCTCCCGGTATAGGGAGTTGATGTTGCGCTGTGTTCGATTGGCTATAACCAGAAATCCCTGGCCAGGGTTGCTGAGATTTACTGGTAAGTGTTACCAGTAGTTTCTCGAAATGTTATAGACCTCATATCGACACGACTTATCGAGCTATTGGGGTCTGACGTTTACCACACCTAGGCAAGATATGCGACATATCAGACGATCAGACCGGACTGTACGGTAAATGTTACTGGTTGGATTCACAGGAGTATGAGCGGGCTTGCTCGTCGATCTTCTGATCGCTCAATACCCGGGTGGCCGTTACGTTTAGCAGACCGCTTGCGGCTTGTGGGTGTTTGATATGATCATCACCTGCTGCCGGCGTATTGACGAGTCTTTAGAGTCCTACACAGAGGTTTCCTGGCTCAAGCGAAACGAAATAGGAGCGCATATGAGATATGTGCGGGACCGAGAATAATGCGTGTATGTGATACCGTATTTCATTCTCGCGATGAATGTATCGAATGGTTGTATGCGATATAACCTAGTTATCGAATCAAGGATTGAATCGATAAGCCGATACATTGGATACTAGTCGGTTATGTGCGACATGACCGGATCATTGAATCAAGTGTTGATTTGATGATTTAATGCATAATTATATATTTGATATATTACTTTGCATTAACTAGTATTGGTTCACTTTAAATGGATTTTCTCACTCAAAGTTCACAAGTTGTATATGTGATATACTTTTGTGCACTTGATTGTATCATGTTTGATGATACATGCTTACTTGAGTTTGTGTAAAGATTAAACCATGGTTATTTAAATGGTTAGGGTTTTTTTTTTCATATCTATTTATTCATTTATTTATTTTTGGAAAAGATATGAAATGAATGGTGGCTATGTTTGTTTTTAGTTGAAGATTCATGAAGCATTGACTAAGTCACCATTCTTGTCTCATGCTTAACCCTAACCATTTAAACTAACCCTAGTTCATTCTCTACACTTAACCAAGGGTTAGTATATGATAAGTATGATTTTCTTTTCTATTATTATGAACTTATCATATTCTATCATCTTCTTCCTCTTCTTCTTCTTCATGAAGAAACCCTGCTCCATCAATGGCAACTTGAGCAAATGAGTGAGAAATCCAATTCTAAAGTGAACCCACTTCCTATTTCTTCATCCTCTACCTCTTGCCAAGTAGTATAGGGTGTTTTCTTCACAAGTTTCATGATTTGGTGAAGTGGGAGCTTGATCTTGTGATGCCTCGACGTAGATCATCTTCGGCATCGTAGTCGATGACCTAGCCCGCCCATTTCTCCGATGAAGCCAACGCTAGAGCCCGGGATTTGATTTGGACAGCAAGGGGACTTCATCACGGAGCTATGGAGGTGGAGCACCGGATCTACAAAGGTTGTATTTCCGTTCACTTAGTTAAATTGTTAACTAGCTTCTTGTTTCGCCTAAAATTCTAGTTAACGATCCGTATTAGGGTTTCTCGGCACCCGTAAAATTTGAAATTGGCATGGTTGATGCCTTGTGAGACCTCTTGAGAGTGCCTAGGAACCCTACAGTGGTATCAGAGCCTAGCTAGAGCCTTAGGCGACGCGTAGACGGAATTAGAAGTCCGATCGAACCAAAACCTAACCCGGAAAATGCTCTCTGGACTTTTTTCAAAAACTGGGTTTTTTCCAGATTAAAAATTCTTAAAAAATTCAGCAGGAAAAACTAAGAATTACGATGCAAAATTTATCGAGTGACGATGCTATAGTGCGGCGGAACCGCGGCAGAAGCTTGGCTTCTGCGGCGGTTCCGCGGCCAAGAAATGTGATCACTGTTTAATTTTTGCACAGTAATTCATGTTTTCAGGTGTTGTGTTTTCTGGGAATTTTTAATATTTATTCAAGAGTTGAATTTTCTGGGGTTATTTTGGGGATTCGATGATTCGATCGGATTATCTGATTTTGTCTATGTGGCTTCCGGATAATTTTTGAATATGTTAAAAAGTTCGATCGGATATAAATACCCAATCTTTCCCCTGCCGGAAAATTTCCAAGTGTTGGATTTTTCCGTGGTTTAAAGACGTTCTAAGTAGTGCAAGTAACGCGATGGTCCCTCTAGAAGACAACAAACCTTAACTCGATTATGTGACCGTCTTGAACTGCCCTTTGAACCTTCGGGTTTGGGGCAGTACGGCGTGCCACATGTGAGGCGTTGGCTTGACCCTTCTACGGCTGGACCGTTGGTACTGAGGCACGAAGTGAATGTCTTTGAACTTATTTCATGAGTTGATCTGTTTCGGGAAAACTTGGGTGTTTGACTGTTCGATCGGAAAGTTTAACATTTTCTATTTATCTGGAATGCGATACAATAATTGGAATTCACAAGAAGTTATGAGTTAACTGAATGAATGTTATAAACATAGCAGTTTAGTCTCACTTGATCGGTTGCCACGGAATTTTGATGTGATCAAAAGTCCGTCGCAATCACGTAGTGTATGCGGATACTCGCCGGGTAAACTTAATAGACAGCCTCACTCCATAGACCCAATCAAGTGACTATAGGAGAACCCCGTCGCCGAAAGCATCCGTCCGGGTGCTCGCGGCAGCGGTGTTCCGCCTTGGTGCACTTCGTCAGCGGCGTCGGGGGTGCGGCCGCCTACTAAAGTTTGCGACGAGCATTCGATCAGGATGTCGGGAATCTTGTTGAATTTCCCGACTTGATATTGAAAAGAGTTTTCGATAATGAGACTAAAATGCGGGGTTTATAATTGTTAGGCATGCGATGTCTAAGGAATTCATTTGATTAGGCATGCGATGTCTATGGAGGTTGCGGATTCCAACTGTTGTAGTTTTACACTTTCTTTTCTGTGACCGTAAGTGTAATATATGATATCGCCGGTTTCGTTGCTATATGTCAACGACAATTAGGATACGCATGTTTACTTACATTGATGACATGTGATGTTATGTGTTGCTGGATATGTTATATTGGATCGTCGTGTTTGAATAGCCGGGGGTTTTTATGTGAGATGAGTGTTTTTCATTTTCATTCATGTAAAAACTTGTATGTAATATTCTTTTATTGGGGCACTTCCAGGTTGCGGAAGATGTCACCCTTTGTATATTATTTACTTTTCCGCACTAGGATAGACCCAAGGAGGGGAGCACAAGTAACCGGGTTCTGGAGTCCAGTGGGAGACCAACTCGAGGAGTCGAGTCCGGGTCTCCTAACTCCAGAATTGGTAGGGTTGCTTGCCGCTCTCGTAGGGGTCTAGGGGTGTGGGTTTGGCTATTCATCGCGACCGTGGAATCCGTGTTTTATACTGGCTCATATTGAAAACACGGACGTCCTAGTATATCCAATATTTCATATGATTCTTCTGCTGCGATATCTGTGATGTGATCATGTGATATGTTCTGTGATAGATACTGTATATAGTATATATGATATATTATATAGGCGTTACTTATGTTTTACAACCGCGCTAGCCCTGCCCCGCTCTGCCGTTAGTTACCTAACCTAACGGTATACGAGGGGACATCGAGGCGAATGCGGATGGCATAAGTGTATGTCGTATTTATCTGTGATGTTTAGGTACTTAAATGATGGGACTTCATTAATGTGATTAATGAAAGTAAAAGAAACCTAAAGATGTTGTAGAATCGAATTTCAAAAATAAAACAGGTAGCTACAGTTCTTGCTTTGCACAGAGGTATATGTGACATATCCTGCACCTTATTCGATGAGGAAAGGACCGAGATCCCTTCACCGGGAGTGACTCCTTTAGCAATAACTGGCAGATGCTACACACTCAGTTTGTCTTTTGATTGCTTTTAAGAGTTTTTTGCTTTGCACAGTGATATATATGATATATCCCGCACCTCATTCGACGAGGAAAGGACCGACGATCCCTTCACCGGAAGTGACTCCTTTAGCAAAACTAGAAAAGCCTCAAAAACACTCCATTTTAAAATCATTTGATTCTACAACGATATCAAGTTCATTACGCAATAGGTTTTCAGAAAAACCTGTCGTAGCCCTCCGTCATTTCAGATAAGTGCTACTTAGTATTCGTTCTACGTTTGTTGACCTCCGTCAAGGCGTAGTGTGCGGTAGCTAACTAGTATTTATCTGCTTATGCATATGATGCAGATTGGATTAGGGTAGTCGTGCGGCCTTGTTGACCTCCGTCAAGGGTCGTGCGGGTGGGTTTAATTCGATCAAGAAATGACGGGTTGAACTTGACTAGTAGCCTATGGTTTGTTGACCTCCGTCAAGGTCATAGGACGCTAGGGGCAAAATTATCGGGAATTTCAAGTGTTGAAATTTGCAATGAGATTGCATACCTTCTATGAGATAGTTGGATCCCGATACCCACTGCGAGTAAGAGTTACTCCTGGAAGAGTTTTACACATTACAATTAGCCGATCAAGTAGGTGTCTAGAAAGGTGTTAACGAGGTTACGCCTCTGGGAAAACGAGGTTTACATTAATTAGGTTCGTGCGAAAGCACGGGGGACCTCCCTCAAAGTACCGACACTGGCCTGGCTGAAGGATTAGCGAACTTGTAGTGTGTAATTAATCCCGGCTAGTCTTTCCTTTTAGGGTTTGAAGGAAGATTTGATAAAAACAGTGGGAGCCATCCTGATTAGATAAAATAATAACCAATCTATTCTTGCAAGAGCGCACGCTGAGTGTTTTCTTCTCTCTCTCTCCAGGTAGCGACCATATCACGCCTTAATCAAGATAATAATACAGAATATTGACCGAACCCACTTTTTATACTGAGCTGGGGAACGTTGGTCCCGCTCCAACTTATAATTGTTATAAGACAGAGCAGGAAATTGGGGAGTACCAGTATTCCCATGCCGCCCAAACGAAATAAGTGCATGCTGATGCATCATCTTCGGGTGTGTTCATTACAGAGAACTGTTTCTCAGTATCCTTTACGTCCTGGGTATGTGATACCAGATCAGGATCCCAGATATGTAATATGTTACATAGGGCTACAGAAAGGTAGAGGACTGAGAACGGGTGATAAGTTTCATGAGGCAGAAAACGGGGCAAGAGTTGCAGCCAAGTCTGTTGGTCACTGTCACCCTGTATTATCAGTACATTAATTCTGAACAAATGCTATTAGATGCCGAACCTGATATACAAAATCATATCAGTCTCTTTATCAGTAAAGAAATGATCAAATTTTGCATAGATGGATAATGTTTTGAACATTTCCTATATCAAAAGTTGATCGGTTCAGGCACGTTATCTAAAAGCATTGATGTTCTAAATCAAACTACAGTTCTTAGTATAAAGAACACACACAAGAGGAAGAGTTCAGAAATGAACGAATCCTTCTTGAGGCATTGTAGACTAGGTCATATCAATGCGATTCGACTGGCTGAAGTTACATTTTAGATGCATATTTAAATCAGTTTGAATTTACATCTTGTGAAACTTGCCAGTCATGTCACAGAGATAAGATGACCATAGCTCTGTTTACTGGAAATAGAGTAAGAGTTAGTGAACTCTTGGGATGATACATGTTGTTGTATGAAAGGTCCCCTGTCTACATATGCCAGGACTGGTTCTTGGTACTTCGTTACATTCTCTGATAATCTCTCAAGATTCAAACATATGTTCCTGTTGAAACACAAGTCCGAACCTTTTGAGATATTCACAGAATATGATTTAGAAGTAGAGAACCAAAATACGGGTATAAGTATTATGTCCTTTGATGTGATCAAGGAGGAGAATACTTGAGCACGAATATCCTGGATTATTCTAAAGGAGAATGAGATTCTCTCTCAGCATTACTCCTCCGAATACACCACAGTACGTCGGTGTATCGGGGCGGAGCAGATGCACCCTATATGATATGGTGTGCTCTATGATGAGTACTACTGAGTTTCCTATTTCCTTTTTGGGAGTTATGCACTTGAGAAGCTGCATACCTATTGAATTGGATTCGAATCAAATCTATGCCTACCGCTTCATATGTGATATGGAAAGGGAAGAGCCCATATCTTGAGTTAGTTAAGATTTGGGGTTGTCCGGGCTATGTTTAAAAGCAAAATCCGGACAAGCTTGAGGCAAGGTCTGTTATGTACAACTGGAAAGGTTCCAGCTATACAAATTACAGCAGATGATTTGATAGAACCAAAGGATTCAGTAGAAACCAACGAACCACAGCCTCTCCACCGATCTAGTAGGCTTCCTCACCCACCTGAGAGATACTTCGGTTTCTCTATGACAGTGGGAGCGAGGATTGCATCATGAGATGATGACCCGACTAGTTTCGAGCTGGCCATCAGGAGTGGGACTCTATAAGAATGGCTGGATGCTTAGCGATCTGAGATGGAATCCTTATACACCAACAAAGTATGGACTTTGGTTGCGATATCTGAAGGGTTAAATCCCCATCAGGAGCAAGTATATCTTGAGAAGATTACTTGGTGTAAATGGAAAAGTAGAGACTTTCAAAGCTAGACTTGTTAAAGCTTTGCATTATTGACCAGCTATGGATTTTGTTGAAACCTTTTCTAAGTAGCTATGCTTAAGTCCATCCAGATCCTACTTGCCACGGCTACATACCATGACTACGATATCTGGCGGTTGGGTGCCATGACTGCTTTTCTAAATGATGTTTTAGAAGAGAACGTCTATAAGTACACAGCCAGAGGGCTTCATAGACAGTGGGAGCAGCGGAAACGTGCACAAGATGCTTTATAGGTTAAAGCAGGCATCGCGGAGTTGAAAGATCTATTTTGATGTGTTAGTCAAAGAGTTTGACATCATCAAAATGGTAGATGAACCTTGTATAAACAAAAAGGTAGTAGGGAGTATGGTGGCGATCCTCGTAGAGTACGTGGATGACATACTCTTGATAAGAAAGAAGTTTCCTATGCTACGCTCGGTCAATCTCCGCTTATCACAATGATTCTCCATATAGGATCAAAGTGATACCTCCTAAATCCTGGGTTTTGGATCTATGAAATAGATCTAATTGGATGTTAGGATTCTCACTAGTTGTAGTGAGATGGTATCAACCGATCCTGGGGAGAATCACTGGAAGGGTTCCAGGGTGATAAGGACGACTGAATGTCAGTTACAGGCATTGTCTTTACCCTCAGTAAAGGGACGGTATGTTGGAAGGGTTCCAAGCTAAATACCGTGGCATACTAGACGATAAAGGCTGGATACATCGCTACTTAAGATACTACCAAAGATGCTGTCAGGGTGTATATATTTGTTCATGAGATGAACTCTGTTCCTCCCATTATGTGACAATGGAGTTGTGGCTTATGCCAAGGAACGTCCGTCCCATCAGTGATACAGACATATTCTAAGGCAGTATTACCTGATCATGGAGATGGTTGATCTCCAGGGGATCGAGGTTAGGAGAGTAGACTCAGAGGAAAACACGGCGGATCCACTCACAAAGGCCTTTTCCCAGAGAGAGACCTTTATGGGATGGTTGAGTATGAGATACTACAACCACTGCTATCAGATGGCCCTAGTGCAAGTGGGAGATTGTTAGTTATATGTATGCCCTAGAGGCCATTGCTATACATAGGATGTATATTGTAGTGGATGCTTGGACATATATAGGGAGGACTTTCTTGCTCGACATGATAGTATGCTATCTGGTTACTCTTTACCTTAACGTGTATACTGATTGTCTCTCTGTTACATGTTGGTAAAGCCCTTAGGATGTGTACTTGACTACCTGGACTATGATGCGGATCATACTAGTGGGGACATGGTAGTCCATAAGTACATCCTTCAAGGTCCCTAGTCGTGGGTATATCGAGACGCGGCATCGATATACCAGAGTAGACTAGCGTATACCTTCTCGACCCATACAGATGGGCGATGGATGATCCCATATCCATTGGTGTTTGACATCAGAGATGATATACGGGTGCTCAGTGGAGACTGGGTACACTGGACAGACTCGCCGAGAACTCCCAGATGGTATTATACCTTACGTCAGATGGCAGTTCTCTGGTGACACTGGTACAGAGTAGTCTGTTGACCCGAGATCGTCATAGAGTCTTGTGTGATTCCCACTGTGCTTTGATTTCCACCTTACCACGTCCAAGAGGGCGTGCAAAACGGTGGTTTTTGGGTACAGTCCCGAGTCACATGGAGGCAATGAGCGATAGGAGGGGATTCGTCTCTCCCGGTATAGGGAGTTGATGTTGCGCTGTGTTCGATTGGCTATAACCAGAAATCCCTGGCCAGGGTTGCTGAGATTTACTGGTAAATGTTACCAGTAGTTTCTCGAAATGTTATAGACCTCATATCGACACGACTTATCGAGATATTGGGGTCTGACGTTTACCACCCCTAGGCAAGATATGCGACATATCAGACGATTAGACCGGACTGTACGGTAAGTGTTACTGGTTGGATTCACAGGAGTATGAGCGGGCTTGCTCGTCGATCTTCTGATCGCTCAATACCCGGGTGGCCGTTACGTTTAGCAGACCGCTTGCGGCTTGTGGGTGTTTGATATGATCATCACCTGCTGCCGGCGTATTGACGAGTCTTTAGAGTCCTACACAGAGGTTTCCTGGCTCAAGCGAAACGAAATAGGAGCGCATATGAGATATGTGCGGGACCGAGAATAATGCGTGTATGTGATACCGTATTTCATTCTCGCGATGAATGTATCGAATGGTTGTATGCGATATAACCTAGTTATCGAATCAAGGATTGATTCGATAAGCCGATACATTGGATACTAGTCGGTTTTGTGCGACATGACCGGATCATTGAATCAAGTGTTGATTTGATGATTTAATGCATAATTATATATTTGATATATTACTTTGCATTAACTAGTATTGGTTCACTTTAAATGGATTTTCTCACTCAAAGTTCACAAGTTGTATATGTGATATACTTTTGTGCACTTGATTGTATCATGTTTGATGATACATGCTTACTTGAGTTTGTGTAAAGATTAAACCATGGTTATTTAAATGGTTAGGGTTTTGTTTTTCATATCTATTTATTCATTTATTTATTTTTGGAAAAGATATGAAATGAATGGTGGCTATGTTTGTTTTTAGTTGAAGATTCATAAAGCATTGACTAAGTCACCATTCTTGTCGCATGCTTAACCCTAACCATTTAAACTAACCCTAGTTCATTCTCTACACTTAGCCAAGGGTTAGTATATGATAAGTATGATTTTCTTTTCTATTATTATGAACTTATCATATTCTATCATCTTCTTCCTCTTCTTCTTCTTCATGAAGAAACCTTGCTCCATCAATGGCAACTTGAGCAAATGAGTGAGAAATTCAATTCTAAAGTGAACCCACTTCCTATTTCTTCATCCTCTACCTCTTGCCAAGTAGTATAGGGTGTTTTCTTCACAACTTTCATGACTTGGTGAAGTGGGAGCTTGATCTTGTGATGCCTCGACGTAGATCATCTTCGGTATCGTAGTCGATGACCTAGCCCGCCCATTTCTCCGATGAAGCCAACGCTAGAGCCCGGGATTTGATTTGGACAGCAAGGGCACTTCATCGCGGAGCTATGGAGGTGGAGCACCGGATCTACAAAGGTTGTATTTCCGTTCACTTAGTTAAATTGTTAACTAGCTTCTTGTTTCGCCTAAAATTCTAGTTAACTATCCGTATTAGGGTTTCTCGGCACCCGTAAAATTTGAAATTGGCATGGTTGATGCCTTGTGAGACCTCTTGAGAGTGCCTAGGAACCCTACAAGAACAGTGGACACTATTCCAAATAAGTTTGGGGGTATGTATATACCATTTTGTACATATTTGTGGATATTCTTTTCCATTTTTGCTTTTTTTTCTTTTCTTTAAAAACATAATATATATATATATATATTTGTATATCTAACCGACAATTTTGACCCTTCAAATGATATCTCCATGCAATGACAGTGAGGACACTGTCCAGCTTAAGTTTGGGGGTACGCTCGGTACGCATTTCTAACCTTCACATTCATATGTATATTTTGCATCAGCATACTAAAATTCATAAAATCCATAAAAATCAGAAAATTTTCTAAAAACATAAAAACCCTTTTGTCAAGTTAGCTAGTGGGAGAACTCTGGTTCAACATTTCGACGGTTGTGTTTGATAAGATAAGAATAACTAAATCTTATTTTTAGATTTTGAAAACCTGAAAGATAACTCTCCTTTGAACTTAACTATAGCTGATATACGTCTTTACATCACACTACACGTGTCGTGAGTTTTGGAAATTAGATGACAAGTCTTTTATGTCTAAAAACTTTTAAATGGATAAATGATTTTCTGAGGATCAAATAGGTTTGTTCTGAAATAAGTAATATCAAGAATAGTTTATGAAGTGAAGTGAATATGAAGGAATCTTATTGATGCCTTAATTGGAACTAAGTCTGAAAAATAACCCATCTGGAACTTGATTGGAATGATTACACACCGAACCCACTAAACACATCTTTTATCCAAAAAAAAATAAATTGAACTGCCGGTTATATCTCCGTTCGTATTGAATCATCACGATTTTCATGCCAAATAGTCTTTTGTTTTTTGACCTAGGTAACTTGAGTAATTAAGTCCGCTGGGGTGTTTCTACACCTAATGCCCTAAAGCCAACTGGTTTGGGTGCACTGGCCCAAAGCTCGTTAAGAAGCCTAGAAAGTCCAGATTAAAACAAAGTCAAGCAAGTGTTCTCTCCGAGTTAAAATTCCTAACGGTTCTTTGTGTGAGAATACTTGATAAAAGACAGGCTTTTATAAAAAAAAATTAGCGGAGATATGAAGGTTTTATTCTATGATAAAGACTATTGCAAGTTCACAGAGGTGTGTATGAAATGAAAACAAGAAAAAGGTGGAGTGAAAAATAAGACCTAGTTTCCTGTTAAGGAAGATAGAAATTCTGAAATTGAAACCTTACTGGAAAACGAAACTTGAAAAATGCTTAACTCTTTATAAAATTTATGTGATCCTTTTAAAATTTTTAACTGGGCTTTATTGTATGACATGATGACTTTATTCGATCCTTCTGGAACTTAACGACACTATTTGCACTGCACGTAAAGACATATAAAATCTTAAGTTAAAAAAAAGCGAGGTGTGAAAAATAAAGGTTCGATTGTCTAGACTTAAGATCATAGAATTGTTATTTTCTGAAACAAAACTTTAGGGTTTGAATCATAGTTACCTTGCAAAACTAGCTTGACCGGATTTTGTGGGTAGTATCCGCTGAAAACCCTCAGGAGACAACACTCCTCCTACTAGGGACACCTAGAGGTTTAACGGCTTGTTGCACATGCTCAGTGCAATCGCGTTCCCTGCGAAAGTAAGGTTAGGAAATTTTTGTGAATAAATTGGCTTTGCTCGGGATGAGCAAATGATAAGTTTGGGGGTATTTGTTCATATCAGATTTTTGCATTTTTATACCGCCCAATTTTTATCATATTGCTTATCGGTAGGTACTCTTGAGCCGTGTTTGCAAGTCATTTGCAGGATACAGGTTCTCGGCTCTAAACGGTGAAATCCATGGAAAAGCACGATAAAATCCGGATTACTGCCAACCACAGATGAAACACGGGTCCCCGCTCTCTATCCGTATGTTGCCGCGCACCATTTTAAGAGACAAAATGGCAAATCAATGTCATTTTCATGCACAAGGCTCAATGGCAACACAAGATCCAAGAAATCTACGCGGAGCTCGAGGAAATCATGAAAAAAAGATCCACATTCATCACCTTTTTATTCAACAGAAATTCTGGAAAAATCGTGAAGAAAATATGAGAAAAAACATATACCAGACTCATGGGCACAGAAGACCAGGGAAGTACAAAAAAGGCCATGATCCAACTCCACTATAGGGCCGAGGATCCGCGGCCAATAGGGGTCTAGGCCGCGGATCCGCGGCCGTACAGGCGTATCAGTTTATGGGTTTTTAAGGGCAGTTTGGTCTTTTCACATGGGTCCAGAATGTTGCCCTAGAATTTCTGTTGTCTGCCTATAAATAGTCCAGAACTTGCCAAAGCCAAGGGGTGCTTATTCTTGTATTTAAATTTTAGAATACATGTGTTGTTCTTCTTCCTCCTCTCATCTCTTCTCCATTAAAAACTTATAGTGAGCTTTTGTGAGTGAAGAATGAATAAAGGAGTTCTTTTATTATCATGCTTGTCTTGTTCTTGTAATTGTTAATTATATTTGCTTGTAATTTTCATTTGCTAATTTAGTTGTTGTTATTTGTGTTTGTTTCTTTCTTGTTCTCTTTTCCTTTATCCTTAAACAACCATGATGCTTACGCTTGATCCTTACCGAGGTGAGGTCGCAAATAGCTAGTTGTAATCTTCTAACATCTTTCTTTCTATCTTCCTCCTTTGTTTTATTTTCTTTTCCTTATAATGGGTGAGTAGTTTTCATACTTGTTAAGGTAGGATAAGGGAAGTTTGAGAGAAGGAAATCTCTCTCACTCTTTCCTTGCCCAACATCTTAAATCGGACTCCCGTTAATTGAACCACAATCCGCTCCCTACGGCACCCTATCCTACATGATAGCGGTGATTCCGTAGTGAGACCGGTTGTGGTTAAATTAACCGGAGGTTAAGGATAAGAGTCAAGAACGGACGGACAAGCACCAAAAGGAAGAACTTATGCGTTGGAAAGCCTAGCTTATACTCGCAAGTTCCTTCCTAGTCGTGCTAATCCCCGTTGTTGCCGATTACCATAACACCGATATTAAGAGCGGCAACGAAAGAAGTGAGCGACTCCTAGCTCAAACTAACCTAATCCTAACCCTAACAAGCTCTCTTTACATATCATTTTAGCACATAGTTAATCACAAACAAATCTGGACATTTGGACTTAACTCGTTAAAGCACATAGAAAAAGATTCACATCTCCCTGTGGACGACCCGTACTCAACCGGCTAGCTACAAGAGAAACCGTTTTGATTGCGGTAATTAACTAAACTTGAACACGCAGAAACTCTAATCACTGCTTAATGTTTTGTGGGTTTTATTGACTTGAATTTTTGATTTTGTGTTTTGTATCGGTCACTTGACGTTTGTACGTCGATATCGGATGTTTTTGGGCTCTTTTGCATGAGTAGACCATAGGTTTTAACCTATGTGTGATTCGCGTGTCGTTTTGGTTTTGAATTAGACATTTTGATGCGGGATGATATATGTGATATGTAGGTACCCTCACATGGACGTCGAACGATGAAGAAGGGGATGGCGATAAGCAAGGATCAAGGTGAGTAGATATATATCTACGGGGGAAGTCGGGTGGATGGCGTATAGCACCCCCGCACTTTCGTAGGGTAGAATGCGAATGCGATTTTATATATTTATTTATATGTGTTAATGCTTAGAGAGATAGTAACTAAGTTTAGTTTCTTAGTCGCGAAACCCTAGAGTAAAGATTGGCACACACGCACACACACACGCATACCTTTGATTTTCTTGTGCGTGTATATATATATACACATATACATATACACGGATAATGAGGATAGTATATGGTACTTGGAGATGAGTCGATGTGATTGGGCCTGATGCCATGAGATCGGTGATGTGATTTGGGTCGTATTATGAGATACGCATGATATTATAGCGGACCGATGGGCGAAGTGATTTTATTCACACGCGGATATATGTTGGATGGTATCGGTATATACTAGACATTAGATCATGTCACGACCCAAAATTAGGCACATGACCGGCCTTTAAATCACGTAACGTCTACAGGCGTACGTAATTTAAGTAAGCCGAAATCCAGAAATCTAAACCACCCCAAAAGGGATAAATGTAGAAAAATATAGTTTAAAACATTCGGAAAATCACAAGTAAAATCTCTAACTCTAGTTTTCTTTCTTGAAAATTTCGGCAGCACCTCTTTTGTAAAAACTAGCCCCAAAAATGGGTACAACATTGATAATATATAAGGCATCCCAAACGGGAGCAAGTCACGCCCATCGGCGGAAACAACCACCACAAACATATATACGATGCCGAAGCGAAGAAATATAAAAGAAAACTGCAATAAGAAGTAAATCTTTTCAACAAAACCGACTCCCACGATCACGGCATCCAAAGTCGCCAAAATAATAATACAACACTGAATCCTCACAACTCGTCTCTAAGTCAAATACAAGAAGTGGTAGATGGAGAATACTAGATCCAACAAAAATATATACAATGTACAAACAGATAACCGCAACCCACCTAAAAGCAAATGCCTCACAGCCAACTGTAGCGGTATCCGCAAAAGTAGAGGTGATAAGATGCCCTGCCGCGACTACTCTGAGGGTAAATCCTGCAAAACACTGTGGCATAACGGGGGTGAGTTTCCAGCTCGTGAATAGTAATTAACATCATACTGTAATCGCAAGTATGCACGAATAGCGATTAATCTATCACATGTAATTCGATAGCATAAGTATGACAATATGAATATGCAACAATCATGTAAAGGTACATCATCAGGGTACTACAACTACATGAAGCAATGCATATCAAAAATAATCCTGAGTGCGTGGGATGATATAATAAAACCTCATGCAAAATCATCAGCATAGAAAAACACCGGTGTCCCTCACTGATACATAAAATCCCAAATCGTCAGGCACCGCATCCACAGATCGGCCCTCACATCCTGTAAGTCTCTTGGAACCTGAGTGTCTAACATCGACACCCAAAACATCATGAAAACATATACCTGTATATATATATGAGGATATCAACCACGTATGTCCACCGGCTGTCACGACCCGAAAGTACGGAACGTGACTGGCACTTAGATTACGAGACGTCTAAAGGCGTACCGTAACCTAAGTCAGCCAAAGCCCAGAAATCTAACCGAAAATCAAAAGAGAGTGAAGGAAAACCTTAAATGAAAACGGTTTTGAAATCAATTAAGTTGCATAGAATCCAAAAAAAGAACATCAAAAATTCCCGAAAATTTCGGCAGAGTCTCCCCTGTATTTTCTATCCCCCAAAATGGGTACAACAAGATAATAAACCTGTAATTATAAAAATGGCATCCCCAAGCGGGAGCTAGCTCTTCGCCCAAGGCGGATCACAACCACATGCAATATAATAGTAATATCAAGAAAAAGAGCATAAAAGAGATGCAAATACCAGAAAACACACGTCGGCTCAAGTGAGCTCGACCCAAAAGAAACCAAAAATATACAAATCTCTCAGTCTCATCACTAGGTCGCATATACAATACAAGTGGTAGATGGAGAATACTAGATACAATGATAAAGCAAAAAGAAATAAAGTATACTCGCAACCCACCTACGGGCGATGTCGCGAGTCTGCGCAAAAGGAACTGATGACAAGATAGCCCGCCGCTACAAGACTGACGGGTCCGACCTGCAAGACACTGTGGCACAACGGGGGTGAGTTGCCAGCTCGTGAGTAAATATAACATCTAGTAAGGCAATCGTAAGAATGCACGCAATGCGGAACAACATGTATGTCCATATGTGATATAATAACTCTAGTATGCATGCACATGTATGCAATATCTTTTCTAACTCTTTAAGTGTTTTAAATGTTAAAGTTACTGCATTATTAACTTTTAGAAAACGAATGTCTGCATAATAGCCAAATATCATCAAGAAATCCTCAGAAAACCCGTGTCAAGCATCGACACCAAATAGGAATCATATCTGTCTCAATGTCGGGCTCCGTCAGTCCGGATCGGCCCATATCATAAATCTCACGACAACGGTCGGTATCCTCCGGATATCCGCCGCGCCAGACATCACCGGTAGGTAGTCTTCCCCTGCCAGGCTCATCGTCTACAACTCGATCTTCTTGCCCCGGAGTACCATACCGGGCCCACCATGTACCCGAGACGGTTCATCCACTCCTCGAATCGGGTCTCGAAATCCAACAGAAAACATGAAAACTCATGGTGGACGACACATACGTCACGAGAAAACCGCAACTTCGTTTTAAAAATGATAAATATAAGCTTTGTTAAATTCTTGCGGTTTTCCCCAAAAAAAATCCAGAAATCGCAGCAAACTGAAATCCTCAAGAAATCATAATGTCCACATGTTATATATGATAAGTGTCTATAATATCAATGTATATGATGTGAGAGTTTGGCTAGAAATCTATGTAAATATGATAGTAATGCGAGGTATATGCGTGCGATACAATCTCAAATATCATGTATGAATGCAATGGCGTTACTAAGCTAAACAGGTTTTTATAGTGCCCGGGGCATGGCAAATACCAAAGGCGTGTGTGTCACATGAATAGTGCGCGTGCAATAGATGCCAATGGTAAGGTGTTCGTGTCCTACGAAATGATATCGCATATGTATATATGAATGTCATATGAATGTCCATGCAATCTAGTATAGGGTTAGCTGTAAGGGTATGCAATGTACATAAATGGATAAGCTAGCTAACAATATAATTATTGCATAAAGTAGAGTAATCCTAACTATGGAGGGGGGGGGCCTCACGCCATCCAGACGATTCCCCCATAGATGAATATATCTACTCACCAGAAATCCCCGCTAATCTGATCCGGCCACCGCCTTGCCTTTGCGCGCCGTATCCGAAGTTTCCCCGACCGATCCTAAATTTGCACAACACCAAGTATAAGATTACAACACCTAAAATGATGCAAGTCACATTATACAAATATCGACGCTCACAAATTAAACATAGCATGCACTCGGTGCGCGGAAAAACGCACGAAAATCGCTAATTTTTAGCTAAAATCGTCATTTCGGGGAAATCGACAAAACTACAACCCGACTAGACGAAACCCCACGTTCGCGCACTCTAATAATCCTATACGAAGCTAATAATATCGCTAACCTAGCGCAATTTGAACGCATACTATTCTTCGTAAAAATCTAGTAAGCGATTTTCAAACCAAATCGATACAAACGTTGAAATTTGTCGTTTTAGCGAGCATACCAATACACAATTAACCACTCTAATCACCTAGATAACCATCCCTAATATAATCCCACCATTATGCTACAAACCCTAATTTCTAAAATCAAAACCTTCTCTTGAATTTTCAAAAACCAACCATTACAATGAAATTAACACTTTAAAATACTAATTTAGCTTATTTAAACTACAAATTTAACAACTAGTTTAGGATTTATACCTTACAAGTGAACCCTAACTTGCACTTGACCTTGAAAGATGCCTCCTTTTACCTTGTTTTGAAGCAAATTAGGGTTGGAAAGAGGTGGAATAGGATTATGGTTTGAATTTGTGAAGAAATGTGTTGATTTCGGTGGATTTTGATGATTTTTTCATGATTTTAGAAGCAAGAAAGAGAGAGGGAAATGGGGTTTGCTCAGGTTGAGCTCGACCTGAGGTAGAGGAGGGAGGTTGTGGGAGTTTTGAAGAAGTTTCTAGGTCAAACAAATATCATATGATATCATTTAATGCTTTTCATTTCAACTTTTTCCAAAAAAACCCCTTTTTCATCATTTTTTTCATAATTTTCCCACCATAAAACCAAAAGTTTGCAAGACATGATATAATTTTATTAACACCATATTTTAGCTTATAAAGACTCCTAATTAAGAAATTTACCTAATTAAATTTGTATTTATCCCTAATTAAATGTATTTAAAAAGGCTTAAAATAATAAAAAAATTAATTAATTACGAAAAAAATTTATTTAACTAGAAAATTATAAGTGACATTTTAGTGACAAAATTATAGTAATATCTTACCTAAATTTTGTATAATTAGGTCTACAATGAAAAATATCAATTTTGACTTTTTACGGAAAAAGCCGAAAAATTGGCCGATTACCGAAAAACTGCCTAAACGATTTTCGAAGGGTTACAATCTTCCCCCCTTAAAGAAATTCGGTCCCCGAATTTAGAATTTAACTACGCGTACCTTCAAAAAGATGGGGATATCTCTTCCTCATCTCGACCTCGGTCTCCCAGGTGACCTCCTCGCTGTTCGGGCCACGCCAAAGAACCTTGACAGACGGTATGACCTTCGACCTCAATTTCTTCACCTGCCGATCCAAGATGACAACCGGCTGCTCGGTGAAAGAAAGGTCACACTCTAACTGGATCGTCTGGTGCTGAATCGCCTGGGAAGGATCATGAAGGTACTTGCGGAGCATCGAGACATGGAATACGGGGTGAACATCGGGGAAGCTGGACGGAAGAGCTAACCGATAAGCGACTGGACCAACACGCTCTAGGATCTCGAAAGGACCAACATATCTAGGACTCAGTTTCCCTTTCCGCCCAAATCTCATCACACCCTTCATCGGAGAGACCTTCAGGAAAACATGATCGCCAATAGCGAACTCGAGTCGGCGACGGCGCCTGTCAGCATAAGATTTCTGCCTGCTCTGTGCCGCTCTCATCCTGTCCCGAATCAGCTGTATTTTCTCGGTCGTCTCCTGCACAATCTGCGGCCCCAAAATACTGCTCTCCCTGAGCTCTGTCCAACATACAGGCGATCGACATCTCCTCCCATATAAAGCCTCGAAAGGTGCCATCTGAATCGTCTCCTGGAAGCTATTATTGTAGGAAAACTCGATCAAAGGCAAATGACGATCCCAGCTACCACCGAAATCTAAAACACAAGCTCTGAGCATGTCCTCAAGAGTCTGAATCGTACGCTCCGACTGACCGTCAGTCTGAGGATGAAAGGCTGTGCTAAAACTCAATCGGGTGCCCAAAGCTTCCTGTAGTTTCTGCCACAATCGGCTGGTAAACTGGGTGCCACGGTCGGACACGATGCAAGTCGGAACACCATGCAGTCGCACTATCTCATCAATATAAACCTGGGCGTACTGAGAAAATCCAAAAGTGGTCCTCACTGGCAGGAAGTGAGCCGCTTTCGTCAGTCGATCCACAATCACCCAAATAGAGTCATACCCTCGACTGGTCCTGGGTAGACCCACAACGAAGTCCATGGAGACCTGCTCCCACTTCCACTCAGGGATGGGCAAAGGCTGTAACTCACCGGCTGGCCTCTGGTGCTCAGCCTTGACTTGCTGACAAGTCAGGCATCTCGACACAAAGTCTATAATATCCTTCTTCATCCCGTCCCACCAGTAAACCTCTCTCAAATCACGGTACATCTTGGTGGAACCTGGATGCACACTGTATACGGATCTATGTGCCTCCTCGAGAATATCACGCCTCAGTCCCTCTGAATCTGGCACACACAGTCGAGTCCCAAATCGAAGTATCCCCTGATCATCAATCACGAACTCAGAAACTCTACCCTGCCGAATCTGCTCAATAATCTCTAAGATACGGGCATCGCCGGACTGTGCCTCGCGAATACGGTCAAGTAACTGTGGGCGTGCTCTGAAATGGGCCAGCTGTCCCCCTGTAGGAGTAAACTCGAACTGCACTCTGCTATCACATAAAACCTGCCAATCCGCCGTCGACTGCATCTGTACTGCGCTCAAACAAGATAAGCTACCTCCGGGCCTCCTACTCAAAGCATCTGCCACCACATTCGCCTTGCCCGGATGGTATAGAATCTCGCAGTCATAATCCTTCACCAACTCCATCCAACGGCGCTGTCTCAGGTTCAGGTCTCGCTGCTGGAAGATATACTTCAAACTCTTGTGGTCAGTGAATATCTGGCACGACTCACCGTATAGGTAATGTCTCCAGATCTTAAGTGCAAATACTACTGCAGCCATCTCTAAATCATGGGTGGGGTAGTTTTGCTCGTGTTTCCTTAGCTGCCGAGAAGCATACGCGATAACTCTGTCGTGCTGCATCAACACACATCCCAGCCCCACTCTAGAAGCATCACAATATACCACAAACCCGCCTGATCCTGAAGGCAATGCTAACACTGGAGCAGTAGTCAGACGAGTCTTCAACTGCTGGAAGCTATCCTCACATGCCTGGGTCCAATCAAAAGGAACCCCCTTCCGGGTCAACCCGGTCAACGGTGCAGCAATGCGGGAGAAATCCTGGACAAAACGTCGATAATAGCCGGCCAGACCTAGAAAACTGCGAACCTCTGTAACTGATACTGGTCTAGGCCAACGCTGAACTGCCTCGATCTTCTTCGGGTCCACGCAAATACCATCTCTCGTCACCACATGACCCAAGAAGTCGACACTGTCTAGCCAGAATGCGCACTTGGAGAATTTGGCGAACAGCTGATGCTCCCTCAAAGTCTGTAATGTGATACGTAAGTGCTGCTCATGCTCCTCCCGGCTCCGAGAATAAACCAAGATGTCGTCAATGAACACAATGATGAACTGATCGAGATACGGCCTGAATACGCGGTTCATCAAATCCATAAATGCTGCCGGGGCATTGGTGAGCCCGAACGACATCACCAAGAACTCATAATGACCATAACGAGTACGGAAGGCGGTCTTCGGAATATCCTCCTTCCGAACCCGCAACTGGTGATAACCTGACCGTAAATCAACCTTCGAGAAAAACCCTGCACCCTGGAGCTGATCAAATAAGTCATCAATGCGGGGTAGGGGATACCTGTTCCGTACAGTAACCCGGTTCAGCTGACGATAATCAATGCATAAACGCATACTTCCGTCCTTCTTCTTAACAAACAGGACGGGAGTACCCCAAGGTGACACACTCGGTCGGATAAGCCCTTTGTCCAGCAAGTCCTGTAACTGATCCTTTAGCTCTCTCAGCTCCGCCGGGGCCATCCGATAAGGAGGTATAGAAATAGGCCCCGTGCCAGGGATCAAGTCAATACAGAACTCAATCTCGCGCTCTGGTGGCAGACCAGGCAGCTCGTCAGGGAATACATCAGGAAACTCTCTCACAACAGGGACCTGGTCCAACGGAACCTCTGTGGAGCTAGTATCGCAAATATAGGCTAAGAATCCCTGACACCCTTTCCTTAAGAGCTGACCAGCGCGAAGAGATGAAATCAAGCTGGGAAGGGTAGCACTACGATCTCCCTGAATAATAAGAACCGGCTCACCAGGAAAACTGAATCTGACTGCCTTTTCACGGCAGTCCACAGATGCATAACAGGTGGCTAGCCAGTCCATACCAAGAAGAACGTCAAAGTCTAGCATATCGAGGAGAATCAAATCTACTGAAGAATCTCTCTCCCCAATACGAACGAAACACGATCGATACACAAAACGGGCAACAAAAGACTCGCCTACCGGGGTAATAACGACAAGCGGCTGATCTAACGGAGAAGACTCTCGGCCTAACCTCGGTGCAAAATACGTGGAAACATAGGAATGTGTGGAGCCCGGATCAAATAATACCCGTGCATCAAAAGAACATACTGGCAGAGTACCTGTCACGACGGCATTGGATGCCTGTGCATCCTGAGGAGTCAATGCGAATACTCGGGCCTGTCCACCACTAATAGCTGGCTGTCCTCTGCCTCTACCTCGGCCTCTGCCTCTGCCTCTGTCGCCTCGTCCTCTCTGGACTGGACCGCCACGCCCACGGCCTCTAGAAGCATCTGACTGGCGTGGAGCATCATCAGGAGTAGGAAGTAAAGCTCTCTGAGAAGGTGGTGAGGGTGGTAAAGTCACATGCGGGACTGTCGCCGCGCCCTGGCGTCCCATGGTACAGTCTCTGACACGGTGGTACTGACTCCCACACCGAAAACATCCTGGAGACGACTGCTGGGTCTGTGGATATGAACCAAATAACTGACCTCGTCTCAATCCTCTGCCTCCGCCATCTCCCGGAAATAATCTATCACGATGTCTGCCCATCTGCCGCTGAGCTGGCGTATCAGTACGGATCCTCTTCGGCCCAGAAACGACCGGAGTCTCAGAAATACGCTCCTCCAAAAGTAAGGCTGCGTCCATCGCGGCTGCGTATGTATCAAAGTGCTGGGTGCCGATGGCAAGGAATAGCTGTGTATCAAGCCCTCGTACAAACCTCTTTATCCTCTTCTCTTCTGTGTCGACTAGGTACGGAGCATATCGAGACAACTGGGTAAACTGTATATCATACTCCGACACTGTCATCCCCGGAGTCTTGCGCAAAGACTCAAAACTACGGGCTCGAGCATCTCGAACACTCTCCGGAAGAAAACGGGCAAGAAATGCAGCTGTAAACTCATCCCAGGTCATAGAAGGCAGACCTGCAGCTCGGCCTCTCTCTACTGAGTCGTACCATGTCTGGGCAAGACCCTCCAGACGAAAACTCGCAAACTCCACCAATCTATCCTCAGAACACCTCAACGAACGGCCAATCCGTGCCATCCTATCGAGAAATGTCTGTGGGTCCTCTGTCGCATCTGTACCGGTAAAAGCTGGAGGTCTCAATCTCATAAACTCCTGTAGTGAAACAGGAATAGTCTCCGTAGCAGCAGCAGGAGTGACCATCTGTGCAGCAGGTACGATCGTGGTCCGTGCGGTGGAAGGAACGTCCTCGGATCTCTGTGCCCGGCTGGACTCAACTAAAGATCCCATCATCTGCCGCAACTCTTGCATGCCGGCCTCTAATCTGGCAATACGGTCAGGATAAGGCGGATCAGTATGACCCTGAGGGGTAGGCGTATCCTCCCGCTCGATCCTCGCCTCAGACGAGCCCGCTCGAATCTCATCCCTAGCGGCAGCCCGCTGAGCTCTCGTAGTCTTTGGCGGCATCGAAGCTGGAATAAGAAACAGGACTGATAAGATCATTGCAATTGAATCAAGGAATGCAAGGAATCAAGAAAGGAAATACAA
This sequence comes from Agapanthus africanus, assembly GCA_030015575.1. Taxonomy (NCBI): domain Eukaryota; kingdom Viridiplantae; phylum Streptophyta; class Magnoliopsida; order Asparagales; family Amaryllidaceae; genus Agapanthus; species Agapanthus africanus. Next base: position 290,811,407 of record CM057349.1, read on the forward strand.
GCAATTATGTCCTAAGGTCACTTAGGCGGAGTACCGTATCGTAAGTATGCCGCGGATCATACCCACGCTACGCCACTCTGCTTAAGTCACCTACTCCATCTACCAAGGTCGTCCTACACTCAGAAAGGTAAAACCTACGCTCTGATACCAACTTTGTCACGACCCGAAAGTACGGAACGTGACTGGCACTTAGATTACGAGACGTCTAAAGGCGTACCGTAACCTAAGTCAGCCAAAGCCCAGAAATCTAACCGAAAATCAAAAGAGAGTGAAGGAAAACCTTAAATGAAAACGGTTTTGAAATCAATTAAGTTGCATAGAATCCAAAAAAAGAACATCAAAAATTCCCGAAAATTTCGGCAGAGTCTCCCCTGTATTTTCTATCCCCCAAAATGGGTACAACAAGATAATAAACCTGTAATTATAAAAATGGCATCCCCAAGCGGGAGCTAGCTCTTCGCCCAAGGCGGATCACAACCACATGCAATATAATAGTAATATCAAGAAAAAGAGCATAAAAGAGATGCAAATACCAGAAAACACACGTCGGCTCAAGTGAGCTCGACCCAAAAGAAACCAAAAATATACAAATCTCTCAGTCTCATCACTAGGTCGCATATACAATACAAGTGGTAGATGGAGAATACTAGATACAATGATAAAGCAAAAAGAAATAAAGTATACTCGCAACCCACCTACGGGCGATGTCGCGAGTCTGCGCAAAAGGAACTGATGACAAGATAGCCCGCCGCTACAAGACTGACGGGTCCGACCTGCAAGACACTGTGGCACAACGGGGGTGAGTTGCCAGCTCGTGAGTAAATATAACATCTAGTAAGGCAATCGTAAGAATGCACGCAATGCGGAACAACATGTATGTCCATATGTGATATAATAACTCTAGTATGCATGCACATGTATGCAATATCTTTTCTAACTCTTTAAGTGTTTTAAATGTTAAAGTTACTGCATTATTAACTTTTAGAAAACGAATGTCTGCATAATAGCCAAATATCATCAAGAAATCCTCAGAAAACCCGTGTCAAGCATCGACACCAAATAGGAATCATATCTGTCTCAATGTCGGGCTCCGTCAGTCCGGATCGGCCCATATCATAAATCTCACGACAACGGTCGGTATCCTCCGGATATCCGCCGCGCCAGACATCACCGGTAGGTAGTCTTCCCCTGCCAGGCTCATCGTCTACAACTCGATCTTCTTGCCCCGGAGTACCATACCGGGCCCACCATGTACCCGAGACGGTTCATCCACTCCTCGAATCGGGTCTCGAAATCCAACAGAAAACATGAAAACTCATGGTGGACGACACATACGTCACGAGAAAACCGCAACTTCGTTTTAAAAATGATAAATATAAGCTTTGTTAAATTCTTGCGGTTTTCCCCAAAAAAAATCCAGAAATCGCAGCAAACTGAAATCCTCAAGAAATCATAATGTCCACATGTTATATATGATAAGTGTCTATAATATCAATGTATATGATGTGAGAGTTTGGCTAGAAATCTATGTAAATATGATAGTAATGCGAGGTATATGCGTGCGATACAATCTCAAATATCATGTATGAATGCAATGGCGTTACTAAGCTAAACAGGTTTTTATAGTGCCCGGGGCATGGCAAATACCAAAGGCGTGTGTGTCACATGAATAGTGCGCGTGCAATAGATGCCAATGGTAAGGTGTTCGTGTCCTACGAAATGATATCGCATATGTATATATGAATGTCATATGAATGTCCATGCAATCTAGTATAGGGTTAGCTGTAAGGGTATGCAATGTACATAAATGGATAAGCTAGCTAACAATATAATTATTGCATAAAGTAGAGTAATCCTAACTATGGAGGGGGGGGGCCTCACGCCATCCAGACGATTCCCCCATAGATGAATATATCTACTCACCAGAAATCCCCGCTAATCTGATCCGGCCACCGCCTTGCCTTTGCGCGCCGTATCCGAAGTTTCCCCGACCGATCCTAAATTTGCACAACACCAAGTATAAGATTACAACACCTAAAATGATGCAAGTCACATTATACAAATATCGACGCTCACAAATTAAACATAGCATGCACTCGGTGCGCGGAAAAACGCACGAAAATCGCTAATTTTTAGCTAAAATCGTCATTTCGGGGAAATCGACAAAACTACAACCCGACTAGACGAAACCCCACGTTCGCGCACTCTAATAATCCTATACGAAGCTAATAATATCGCTAACCTAGCGCAATTTGAACGCATACTATTCTTCGTAAAAATCTAGTAAGCGATTTTCAAACCAAATCGATACAAACGTTGAAATTTGTCGTTTTAGCGAGCATACCAATACACAATTAACCACTCTAATCACCTAGATAACCATCCCTAATATAATCCCACCATTATGCTACAAACCCTAATTTCTAAAATCAAAACCTTCTCTTGAATTTTCAAAAACCAACCATTACAATGAAATTAACACTTTAAAATACTAATTTAGCTTATTTAAACTACAAATTTAACAACTAGTTTAGGATTTATACCTTACAAGTGAACCCTAACTTGCACTTGACCTTGAAAGATGCCTCCTTTTACCTTGTTTTGAAGCAAATTAGGGTTGGAAAGAGGTGGAATAGGATTATGGTTTGAATTTGTGAAGAAATGTGTTGATTTCGGTGGATTTTGATGATTTTTTCATGATTTTAGAAGCAAGAAAGAGAGAGGGAAATGGGGTTTGCTCAGGTTGAGCTCGACCTGAGGTAGAGGAGGGAGGTTGTGGGAGTTTTGAAGAAGTTTCTAGGTCAAACAAATATCATATGATATCATTTAATGCTTTTCATTTCAACTTTTTCCAAAAAAACCCCTTTTTCATCATTTTTTTCATAATTTTCCCACCATAAAACCAAAAGTTTGCAAGACATGATATAATTTTATTAACACCATATTTTAGCTTATAAAGACTCCTAATTAAGAAATTTACCTAATTAAATTTGTATTTATCCCTAATTAAATGTATTTAAAAAGGCTTAAAATAATAAAAAAATTAATTAATTACGAAAAAAATTTATTTAACTAGAAAATTATAAGTGACATTTTAGTGACAAAATTATAGTAATATCTTACCTAAATTTTGTATAATTAGGTCTACAATGAAAAATATCAATTTTGACTTTTTACGGAAAAAGCCGAAAAATTGGCCGATTACCGAAAAACTGCCTAAACGATTTTCGAAGGGTTACACCGGCGATACGTAAAAATCAAGGAAACCAGAGTGTCAAACACCGACACTCGAAACATCATGAAACCCGTGTCTAGTATCGACACATAAACCCTCATAACTCAGGAGCTGTCACCACGACTGGCCCTGACGATATGTCGTACATCACTCCGGTCGGTATCCCCACGATAACCGCCGAGTCCAAATACAATCACCGGTAGGTAGTGGTCCCTCTGTCAGGCTTATCGTCTACACCACGAAATCACCACTCATCTCGGGGTACCATACCGGGTCAACCATGTACCCGCAGACGGTGCCTCTCGCTCCACGAATCGGGTATCACAAGCCAAATCTCATAACCGAGAAATCACATAATGGACGCACTGAAATATCATATCAAGAGAAACCGGGTTTTCAAACAATACATAGTTTTCTTGAAATACCCCCACGGTTCTCAAATCCATAAATCATATGAAATCTATATCTCAATGCGTAAATCCATGAAAACTGATATATGAAACATAAAACAACAATATGAGCATATCAAAGGAAATCCGCTCTTTTAAATGAATCCAGCTTTAAAATATATCATGCGATTCCCAAATCCTCCGAAAACAAGTGCAGCATCATATGAGGTGTACATGTAATTGTAGCAAGCTTTAAGTATCTACATGTAAGAAAATATATATGATGTATTTCATAAGCACAATAGTCAACATCTCAATATCACATGTCAAAACAATACCACTTAGGGTATATACAACTATAGCAAAATATGTTGGTGTACATGTCAGTATGTGTGCATGATGTACATGTAGCTGTAATTGAGTATGTGGGTGTACATGTCAACATATATGCATGATGTACAAGTAGCTATAGCAAGGTATACGTGAAATGGAATAAGGGTCACTACCTCAACTATCCCTGCCCAAAGCAATATCACGTATGTATGTGTCCACGGTATTTCATATGCACAATGGAATAAGAGTTACTATCTCAACTATCCCTATCCACTACCATATCACGTATGTAGGTGGTTTGTGCGTGTCATGGCAATTACTGACGGTGTGGGTGTAGCATACAATTTAGTGCTCGTGCAACACGAACCGTCAGTAATGTGTTATATCTAAAGGTACAAGTCAAGTGTTCAGTTGATAAAAATGCACATTTGTATTACATTTTTCCTACTATTTTTATATTAAAAAAGGACTTTATTTTAATATATTATACATATGAGGGTTTATGTGTTAAAACACCATTTTCCATGTGTTAATATATTTTAATTATCATTTGGTAGGAAAATGTATGCAAATAAATCTATTGACTAAATCCTAGTAGAATTAAGGCTACTAAATATTATTTGAGATTATTGTGCAGAATTTTCCAAGTTGTTATGCAGAATTTATCAAACAAATCAAGTTGTTGAAGAAATCTTGCCAAATTAAGAAGCAAGACTTGGAGACCAAGTCTGGAAGCAACCGAGAAAAGATTTTTGAATTCTGAAGGTGCCTACGATTGCCACATGTCACAAGATGCAAGCACAAGAAAATTGATCAAGAGATCTCACCCATTGGCCGCGGATCCGCGGCCATACCCCCCCTTTGGCCGCGGATCCGCCGCAATATTATGGAGTTGGAAGGAAAGATTTTGGGGCATGATTCTCTACTATATTTTACCAACTTTTGAAGCAAAAGATTCTGGCTTTGCACTATAAAAAGGCACCGAGAGCCTCTTGGAAAAGCTATCAAGCCGAAGAGATCACGAAGCTCCCGACGCTCACGCATCCAGGCTGATCATCGACTGTTCGACTACCTCCTTAGGAAAGATTGAGAAGCAATTAGTTGTAATCATTTTCTATGGATTAAAAGTATAGTTTGAAGAAGTCGATTAATAAAGGTAGCTATTTTATTTAATTGTCTTTGCATTTACATTATGTTTTCCCTCTCTTTCTTTTCATCTTCTTCTCCCAACATGCGCGAGTAATTCTCCGCTTGTTAGGGTTCGTAGGATTAGGGTAGGCTAATGGACGATGAACATAATTAAACCCTTTTTAAGTCCTATAAAGTTTAGGAACTTTATCAAAAGAATCATTAACATCCTAATCGGGCGCGCTAGCAATTCTTTGCTAGTTCCGACCGCGATTAGAGATTAGATTAATGATTGTTTTGGTAAAGGTTAGATAATGAACGGAGTTCCGTGTCGAGATAAGGGTTAAGAGTGGGATTCCTTTTCCCTCCGGAAACCCTAATCTACACGCATCACCGTCGTTCTAGTTCTAAATCTATTAATGGATAAAAAGGGTAACTTTTAATTAATCGTCCATAACTACTAAATCCTAACGAACCCTACAAGCCCTCTTATTATATTAATTACATCTTTAAAATAATCTAGATCTATATTTTACATTCTTGTTTAACGTAGATCTAGAAACCATTCAACAAATTCTTTCTTCCTCCCCTCTCTCTCAACACATCTAAAGTAAAAGTAAAAGGTTCCACGTTTCCCAGAGGACGACCCGTACTCATCTCGGTCTAGCTACGTGCGACACCGTTATTGATTGCGGTTAAACTACAAACAAACACTCTTTCGTATCAATCATCAAGGTACAACAGATAATACTATGCAATGACGTTCATATGAAATCAACTAATATGCAATAACATGCAGCTACCATATCATATCAGCCCCGACGCATAACGCCATACGGACGATTCCCCGTGGATGTTAAATCTACTCACCGATGGTCTCGAGCTATGAAAATCCGACCACCTGCTTCCCTTTGTTCGCAACGTCCGAAGTCCCCGCTTGCGATGCTACAATTTCACAAACACATAGACAGTGCAAAATCTCAGAAATCGACCAATATAACGTAAAACTACGTTTAAAACGACGCACCAACATTTAACTAACTCACAAGTGTGTGTCTAGTGGCTAACGTGCGTGGCGACACTACGAAACCAACCCAAGTGCAGCAGCTGCACAAGATCACGATCCATGTCGGATAACGTAACACGTGGACTCAAAACACTAGATTATAGGAAAACGATCCCAGATTTTGCATACTGTAAACACTAAAAAAAACAGTACCAAATACCCCTAAACCACAGCAGACAACTACCCAACAAAACCCAACCCTAACACCCCCCTCCAAATCCGACGTCGCCGGATTTCTTCGTCTGGTCGCCGGCCAAAACCGGTGGGGTAGGTCCCGTGTCTCAGGTGGAATCCTAGGGTCACTAGTATAACACTATTATCTTGTTTGGTCAATCAGTAAAAATCTCAGATCACAGCAGATCACAGAGACTCTAAAAAGACACTAAGAAATACGATATTGCACGAAACGATACTTAAAGTATTCTACCCAACAACCAACGAGCTACACATCATAAAAACTCCTATTTAACAGTTTAGGGATTATACCTATCAACACTTGCTCATAAGATCCTATCTTTCCAAGCTCCAAGTGATCAAAGAGGCAAAAGCAAGACTTGAAGTGTTTTGTTGAGATTATCTAGAGAATTTTGGAGATTTATTGAGCTCGGAATTGTTTCAAATGGTAAAAGAAAAACCAAGGAAAGAAGGAGGAAGAAGAGGCTCGGCGAAGTAGGGAAGGTGAAGAATTGTGTAGAGTTTTCTAGCTAGAATTTGTAATAAATATACATGAATGCATGAATGCCACCTCTTCATTCTTTTTCTTTTTTTCTTTAAAGCATTAATCCCTTGCAAGAATATCTAGATATTATATGGAAGGTTTGTTTTACTCAAACTTGATTAATTTGAAATGATACAAATTTTAGGAGTAATTACCCAAACCCAATATGTAAATAACACATTAAAATAATATTAAAATAGGGAAAAATTCTATCTGAACCAAAACTTCCCATATACCCCCAAAGTTTGTGCACTAGCTTTATTTTAGCTAAATTAGGTGCCGGTAAGTTTATACGGACGTTTGATCAAAATTGGATTAAAACGGAAAATACTGACTATTTTACCCTAAAACGGAAAAATTCGCATAACGATTTTCTAAACGTTACAATCTCCCCCCCCCTTTATAGAAATTCGGTCCCCGAATTAAAATTTCATACTAAGCGTACCTTCAAAAAGATGAGCGAATTTCTTCCACATCTCGCTCTCGGCCTCCCAAGTGATCTCCTCACTAGTAGGGCTACGCCAAAGAACCTTCACAGATGGCAAGACCTTTGACCGAAGTTTTTTCACCTGCCGATCCAAAATAACTACCGGCTGCTCGGTGAACGAAAGATCGCGCTCAAACTGAAACGTCTCGTGCTGATCATGTGAGAAGGATCATGAAGGTATCTACGAAGCATCGACGCATAGAAAACAGGGTGAACATCCGGAAAACTAGGCGGGAGCGCCAAACGATAAGCAATAGAACCCATTAGCTCAAGGATCTCGAAAGGACCTACAAATCTGGGACTGATCTTCCCCTTCCTCCCAAATCGCATAATGCCTTTCATCGGAGAAATCCTCAGGAATACATGATCCCCCACTGCGAACTCAAGTCTGCGACGACGACGGTCGGCATAAGATTTTTTTCTGCACTGGGCTGCTCTCATCCCGTCCTGAATCAGCTGGATCTTCTCCGTAGTCTTCTGAACTAGCTGGGGTCCCAAAACTCTACTCTCACTGAGTTCGGTCCAACAACTGGTGATCGACACTTCCTACCATATAAAGCCTCAAAAGGTGCCATCTGAATAGTCTCCTGAAAGCTGTTGTTGTAGGAGAACTCAATCAACGGCAAGTGACGATCCCAACTGCCTCCAAAATCCAGCACACATGCACGGAGCATATCCTCCAGAGTCTGTATAGTCCGCTCGGACTGACCATCGGTCTGTGGATGAAAAGCGGTGCTAAAACTCAACCGGGTACCCAAAGCTTCCTGGAGCTTCTGCCAAAGACGGCTAGTAAACTGGGTGCCTCTGTCGGATACGATGCATGTGGGAACACCATGCAAACGCACAATCTCCTCTATGTATAACTGAGCATACTGAGCATAACCGAAAGTGGCCTTCACTGGAAGGAAGTGAGCCGCTTTCGTCAACCGGTCAACAATCACCCAAATGGAGTCATACCCTCTACTGGTCCAGGGTAGACCCACAATGAAGTCCATGGAGATCTGCTCTCATTTCCACTCTGGAACGGGTAAAGGCTGCAACTCTCCAGCCGGTCTCTGATGCTCAGCTTTGACTTGCTGACAAGTCAGGCACCTCGAAACGAAGTCCGAAATATCGTGCTTCATCCCTTCCTACCATTAAAAGTCTCTCAAGTCACGGTATATCTTGGTGGAACCAGGATGAACGCTAAAGGCCGACTGATGTGCCTGCTCTAGGATCTCGCGTCTCAACCCATCAGCATCTGGTACGCATAAGCGAGTCCCGCATCGTAGCACACCCTGGTCATCAATCATGAACTCCGAAACTCTACCCTGTCGAACAAGCTCAAGAATCTCGGACAAACGGGCATCACTGGGCTGCGCCTCACGGATACGATCAAGTAGTAGTGGACGGGCGCGGACATGAGCAAGCTGTCCCCTAGCGGAAGTGAACTCAAACTGCACTCTATCATCACACAAAAGCTACCAATCTGTAGAAGGTTGACGCTGAACTGCGCTCAACTGGGACAAGCTACCCCCGGTCCTACGACTCAAAGCATCAGCTACCACATTCGCCTTGCCCGGATGATCAAGGATCTCACAATCATAATCCTTCACTAGATCCATCCAACGGCGCTGTCTCAGATTCACATCCGGCTATTGGAAGATGTACTTCAAGCTCTTATGATCCATGAAGATCTGACACGACTCCCCGTACAAGTAGTGTCTCCAAATCTTCAACACAAAAACCACCGCGGCCATCTCAAGATCGTGAGTAGGGTAATTCTGCTCGTTCTTCTTCAGCTGCCTAGAAGCGTAAGCAATCACTCTATCGTGCCGCATCAAAACACAACCGAGCCCTACTCGAGAAGCATCACAGTAAACAACATAGCCACCCGATCCAGAAGGCAAAGATAGAACTAGTGCTGTCGTCAACCGAGTCATCAACTGCTGAAAACTCTGCTCGCACGCATCAGTCCAAAGAAAAGGAACTCCCTTCCGGGTCAGTCCAGTCAGCGGTGCAGCAATACTCGAGAAATCCTGCACAAAACGACGATAATAACCAGCTAAGCCCAAAAAGCTGCGGACCTCAGTCACTGATACAGGCCTGGGCCAAAGCTGTACAACCTCAATCTTCCTCGGGTCTACCAGAATACCAGTCACCACATAACCCAGGAAGTCAACTCTATCAAGCCAAAATGCGCACTTTAAGAATTTAGCATACAGCTGGTGCTCTCTCAATATCTGCAAAGCAATCCTCAAGTGCTGCTCATGCTCCTCACGACTCCTAGAGTAGGCCAGTATGTCATCAATAAACACAATAATAAACTGGTCGAGGAACGGCCTGAAAATCCGGTTCATCAGATCCATGAACGCTGCTGGCGCATTGGTGAGTCCGAACGACATCACCAAAAACTCATAATGCCCATAGCGCATACGAAAAGCAATCTTCGGAATGTCATCATTCCGAACCCGCAACTGATGATAACCCGAACACAAATCAATCTTAGAAAAATGTTTCGCACCCTGGAGCTGATCAAATAAATCATCAATGCGAGGTAAAGGATACCTATTTCATACCGTAACTCGGTTCAATTGACAATAATCCACACACAGCCTCAAACTGCCGTCCTTCTTCTTGACGAACAGAACAGGAGCTCCCCATGGCGAAACACTCGGACGTACAAGTCCCCTATCAAGCAAGTCTTGCAATTGATCTTTAAGCTCTCTAAGCTCTGCTGGAGCCATCTGATAAGGCGGTAAATAGGATCCGTGCCAGGAATCAGATCAATGCAGAACTCAATATCGCGCTCTGGCGGCATCCCAGGTAACTCATCGGGAAAGACATCGGGAAACTCTCGCACGGTAGGAACCCGGTCCAACGACTCCATTGTGGCTCCGGTATCATAAATGAAAGCCAAGAATCCCCGACATCCCCTCCTCAAAATCCAACAAGCGCAAAGGGCAGAAATCAAAATGTGAGGGGCGGCACCACGGTCCACTTGCACAACAAACACCGACTCGCTGGGAAAATAAAACCTAACTGTCTTCTCGCGGCAGTCCACGGACGCGTAGCAAGTAGCTAACCAGTCCATGCCCAGTAGAATGTCGAAGTCCAACATCTCAAGAAGGATCAAGTCGACGAATAGATCTCTGTCTCCTAAACGGACAGCACACGACCGGAACACGTGTCGCGCAACAAACGACTCTCCAACAAGAGTAGTCATGACAAGCGGCTGATCTAGCAAACACGACTCTCGGCCTAATCTCGACACGAAGTGCGTAGAAACATACGAATGCGTAAATCCCGGATCAAAAAGAACATGTGAATCATAAGAACATACAGAAAGGGTACCTGAAACCACGGCATTGGACGCCTGCGCGTCCCGGTGAGTCAAGGAAAAAACCTGAGCCTGCCCTCTACCGGCTACTGGCTGTCCTCTGCCTGCGTGACCTTGTCCTCTCGACACAAAACTACCACGACCATGAATTCTTTGAGCAGGAGTCTGACGCGGCGCAACCATAGGAATAAGAGGCAACGCTCTCTGAGGCGGAGAAGGTGGTAAGGTAACATGGGGTACGGCTGGCCCTCTCTAACGTATCATGGTACAATCCCTCACGAGGTGCTGTAAACTGCCACATCCAAAACGCCCACGTGTCGACGGCTGACCCTCCTGGGAAAAAGTGCTGAACAGCTGGCCACGTCCTACGTCTCTGCTACTTCCAGTGTCTGAACGAACTCTGTCTCGAGATCTAAACCTCTGCCTCCTGGTTGTTATACCAGTACGAGCCCTCTTCGGTTCCGGAACAACCGATGACTCAGATAGACGCTCCTCCACAAATAGGGCTGCATCCACAGCTACCACATACGTGTGGCAATGCTGAATGATGATAGCTAGGAACAACTGGGTAAGCAGGCCTCAAACAAACCTCTTCACCCACATCTCCTCAGTCGCCACCAAGTACGGAGCATACACAGACAGCTCGGTAAACAGTACATCATACTCAGACACTGTCATCCCCGGAGTCTAACGTAACGACTCAAATCTGCGCGCTCGCGCATCCCTGACGCTCGGTGGAAGAAAACGGGCGAGAAATGACGTCACAAACTCAGCCCGAGTCATAGGAGCAAGACCCGCGGCTCTGCTCCTCTCCAAGGACTCACACCACTTCTGGGCCAGACCCTCCAGACGGAAACTCACGAACTCCACCCATCTCTCGTCGGAGCATCGGAGCGAACGATAAATCTTGGCCATCCGGTCGATAAACGACTGCAAATCCTCAGTAGCATCTGTGCTAGTGAACACCGGAGGCCTCAGACTCATAAAATCTGTCAGCGATACGGTAATAACCTCCGGAGCTATAACTGCGACTGCCGGAACTGTAGGTATCATCGTGGTCCCGGCAACGGGTGGAACAACTACCTTCCTCTGCGCTCGAATGGCCTCTACTAAAGTCCCAATCATCTAGCGCAGGTCCTACAAACCAGCCCCAAACATAGCAATGTGCTCCAGTACAACAGTCGTACCGTCCTGGTCAGTCCTCATCTCAGACGAGTCAACTCTGACCTTGGCCCCCGCGACCGCTCTCTGTCCCCTCGTAGTCTTCGGCGGCATATAGGCTGGAAATTGAAACAAGATTCGATAAGGAAACAGGAATTTCAATCAATAAGTCATAAGGTCACTTAGGCGGAGTACCGTGTCATAAGTATGCCGCGGAACATACACACGCTACGTTACTCTGCTTAAGCTACCTACTCCATCATACCAAGGTCATCCTACACTCCGAAAGGTAAAACCTAGCGCTCTGATACCAACTTTGTCACGACCCAAAATTAGGCATATGACCGGCCCTTAAACCACGTAACGTCTACAGGTGTACGTAATTTCAGTAAGCCGAAACCCAGAAATCTAAACCGCCCCAAAAGGGATAAATGGAGAAAAACATAGTTTAAAACATTCGGAAAATCACAAGTAAAATCTTTAACAATAGTTTTCTTTCTTGAAAATTTCGGCAGCACCTCCTTTGTAAAAACTAGCCCCGAAAACGGGTACAACATTGATAATATATAAGGCATCCTAAACGGGAGCAAGTCACGCCCAACGGCGGAAACAACCACCACAAACATATATACGACGCCGAAGCAAAGAAATATAAAAGAAAACTGCAATAAGAAGTAAAACTTTTCAACAAAACTGACTCCCACGAGCACGGCATCCAAAGTCACCAAAATAATAATACAACACCGAATCCTCACAACTCATCTCTAAGTCAAATATAAGAAGTGGTAGATGGAGAATACTAGATCCAACAAAAAGATATACAATATACAAACAGATAACCGCAACCCACCTAAAAGCAAACGCCTCACAGCCAACCGTAGCGGTATCCGCAAAAGTAGAGGTGATAAGACGCCCTGCCGTGACTACTCTGAGGGTAAGTCCTGCAAAACACTGTGGCGCAACGGGGGTGAGTTGACAACTCGTGAATAGTAATTAACATCATACTGTAATCGCAATTATGCACGAATAGCGATTAATCTATCACATGTAATCCGATAGTATAAGTAAGACAATATGAATATGCAACATTTATGTAAAGGTACATCATCAGGGTACTATAACTACATGAAGCAATGCATATCAAAAATAATCCTGAGTGTATGGGATGATATAATAAAACGTCATGCAAAATTATTAGCATGGAAAAACACCAGTGTCCCTCACTGACACATCAAATCCTAAATCCTCAGGCACTACATCCACAGATCGGCTCTCACATCCTGTAAGTCTCATGGAACCTGAGTGTCTAACATCGACACCCAAAACATCATGAAAACATATACCTGTATATATATATATATATATATGAGGATATCAACCACGTATCTCCACCGACGATATATAAAATTCATGGAAACCAGAGTGTCAAACACCGACACTCGAAACATCATGAAACCCGTGTCTAGCATCGACACGTAAACCCTCATTACTCAGGAGCTGTCACCATGACTGGCCCAGACGATATGTCGTACATCACTCCGGTCGGTATCCTCACGATAACCGCCGAGTCAAAATACAATCACCGGTAGGTAGTGATCCCTCTATCAGGCTTATCGTCTACACCACGAAATCACCACTCGCCCCGGGGTACCATACCGGGTCCACCATGTACCCGCAGACGGTGCCTCCCGCTCTTCGAATCGGGTATCACAAGCCAAATCTCAGAACCAAGAAATCACATGGTGGACGCAATGAAATATCATATCAAGAGAAACCGGGTTTTCAAACAATACATAGTTTTCTTGAAATACCCCCACGGTTCTCAAATCCATAAATCATATGAAATCTATATCTCAATGCGTAAATCCATGAAAACTGATATATGCAACATAAAACAACAATATGAGCATATCAAGGGAAAGTCGCTCTTTTAAATGAATCCAGCTTTAAAATATATCATGCGGTTCCCAAATCCTCCGAAAACAAGTGCAGCATCATATGAGGTGTACATGTAATTGTAGCAACCTTTAAGTATCTACATGTAAGCAAATATATATGATGTATTCCATAAGCACAATAGTCAACGTCTCAATATCACATGTCAAAACAATACCACTTAGAGTATATACAACTATAGCAAAATATATGGGTGTACATGTCAGTATGTATACATGATGTACATGTAGCTGTAATCGAGTATGTGGGTGTACATGTCAACATATATGCATGATGTACAAGTAGCTATAGCAAGGTATACGTGAAATGGAATAAGGGTCACTACCTCAACTATCCCTGCCCAAAGCAATATTACGTATGTATGTGTCCACGGTATTTTATATGCACAATGGAATAAGAGCTACTACCTCAACTATCCCTATCCACTACCATATCACGTATGTAGGTGGTTTGTGCGTGTCCGAAGTCCCCGCTTGCAATGCTATAATTTCACAAACACATAGACAGTGCAAAATCTCAGAAATCGACCAATATAACGTAATACTACGTTTAAAACGATGCACCAACACTAAACTAACTCATAAGTGTGCGTCTAGTGGCTAACGTGCGTGGCGACACTACGAAACCAACCCAAGTGCAGCAGCTGCACAAGATCACGATCCGTGTCGGATAACGTAACACGCGGACTCAAAACACTAGATTATAGGAAAACGATCCCAGATTTTGCATACTGTAAACACTAAAAAAATAAACAATACCAAACACCCCTAAACCACAGCAGACAACTACCCAACAAAACCCAACCCTAACACCCCCCTCCAAATCCGACGTCGCCGGATTTCGTCGTTTGGTCGCCGGCCAATGTAGGGTTCCTAGGAACACTCAAGTGGTTCCACAAGGCATCAACCATGCCAAATTAAAATTTTCCGGTGCCATGAAACCCTAAACTAGATCGTTAACTAGAGTTTAGGCGAAACTAAATGAAAGTAAATCACATTTACACTAAGTGAACGGAAATACAACCTTTGTAGATCCGGTCGTCCACCTCCATAGCTCCGTGACGATGTCCCTTCGCTGCGATCATCGGATCCCGGACTCTAGCGTTGATTTCATCGGAGAAATGGTCGGGCTAGGTCGTTAACTTCGATGCCAAAGATGATCTACGTCGAGGCAACTCAAACTCAAGCTCCACCTTCACCAAGTCAAGAAACTTGTGAAGAAAACACCCTATACTACATGGCAAGTGGTAGAGGATGAAGAAATAGGAAGTGGGTTCACTTTGGATTTTGATTTCTCACTTGAAATCATCACTTGTAATTTTCAAGTAAGCTTTCTTCACCTCTTGAAGAAGATGAAGAAGAAGAAAGAAAAAGAAATCATTTTTTTTAAATAATTCAAGTGAATCTTATCATAATGCAACCTTGGGTTAGTTTAACAAGTGTAGAGAATTAACTAGGGTTTAAGTAAATGGTTAGCGTTAAGGAAAGAAACAAAATGGTCAAGCTTTCAAAGCTTCATGAAGCTTCAACAAAAAACAAAAGAAGCAACCATTTTTTTTCTTTCCCTTAAAAATAAATGCATAAAGAAAATAAATAAAACATTTAAAACCCTAACCAATAACCTAAATCATAGTTTAAAAGCAAACACACCCAAGTTTGCATGTATCATCAAACATGATACAATCAAGTGCACAAAAATATATCACATATACTACTTGTGCACATCAAGTGAGAAAAACATCTTAAGTGAACCAATATTAGTTAATGTAAAGTAATATATCAAATATATAATTATACATTAAATCATTAAATCAAAACTTGACTTAATGATCCGGTCATATTGCATATAACCGACTAATATCAATGTATCGACTTATCGAATCAACACTTGATTCGATAACTAGGTTATATCGCATACAACCAATCGATACAATCATCGCGAGAATAGAATACGGTATCAAATACTCGTATCATTCTCGGTCCCGCACATATCACATATGCGCCCCTATCTCGTTTTGCTTTAGCCAGGAAACCTCTGTGTAGGACTCTAAAGACTCGTCAATACGCCAGCAGCAGGTGATGATCATATCAAACACCCACAAGCCGCAAGCGGTCTGCTAAATGTAACGGCCACCCGGATATTGAGCGATCAGAAGATCAACGAGCAAGCCCGCTCACACTCCTGTGAATCCAACCAGTAACACTTACCGTACAGTCCGGTCTCGTCGTCTGATATGTCGCATATCTCACCTAGGGGTGGTAAACGTCAGACCCCAATAGCTCGATAAGTCGTGTCGATATGAGGTCTATAACAGTTCGAGAAACTACTGGTAACACTTACCAGTAAATCTCAGCAACCCTGGCCAGGGATTTCCGGTTATAGTCAATCGAACACAGCGCAACATCAACTCCCTATACCAGGAGAGACGAATCCCCTCCTATCGCTCATTGCCTCCTTGTGATTCGGGACTGTACCCAAAAACCACCGTTTTGCACGCCCTCTTGGACGTGGTAAGGTGGAAATCAAAGCACAGTTGGAATCACACAAGACTCTATGACGATCTCGGGTCTACAGACTAACCTGTACCAGTGTCACCAGAGAACTGCCATCTGACGTAAGGTATAATACCATCTGGGAGTTCTCGGCGAGTCCGTCCAGTGTACCCGGTCTCCACTGAGCACCCGTATATCATCTCTGATGTCAAACACCAATGGATATGGGATCATCCATCGACCATCTGTATGGGTCGAGAAGGTATACGCTAGTCTACACTGGTATATCGATGCCCCATCTCGATACACCCACGACTAGGGACCTTGAAGGATGTACTTATGGACTACCATGTCCCCACTAGTATGATCCGCATCATAGTCCAGGTAGTCAAGTACACATCCTAAGGGCTTTACCAGCATGTAACAGAGAGACAATCAGTGTACACGTTAAGGTAAAGAGCAACCAGATAGTATACTATCATGTCGAGCAAGAAAGTCCTCCCTATATATGTCCAAGCATCCACTACAATATACATCCTATGTATAGTAATGGCCTCTAGGGCATACATATAACTAACAATCTCCCACTTGCACTAGGGCCATCTGTAGCAGTGGTTGCAGTATCTCATACTCAACCTGTTAGTTATATGTATGCCCTAGAGGCCATTACTGTACATTGGATGTATATTGTAGTGGATGCTGGGACATAAATAGGGAGGACTTTCTTGCTCGACATGATAGTATGCTATCTGGTTGATCTTTACCTTAACGTGTATACTGATTGTCTCTCCGTTACATGTTGGTAAAGCCCTTAGGATGTGTACTTGACTACCTGGACTATGATGCGGATCATACTAGTGGGGACATGGTAGTCCATAAGTACATCCTTCAAAGTCCCTAGTCGTGGGTGTATCGAGACGGGGCATCGATATACCAGAGTAGACTAGCGTATACCTTCTCGACCCATACAGATGGGCGATGGATGATCCCATATCCATTGGTGTTTGACATCAGAGATGATATACGGGTGCTCAGTGGAGACTGGGTACACTGGACGGACTCGCCGAGAACTCCCAGATGGTATTATACCTTACGTCAGATGGCAGTTCTCTGGTGACACTGGTACAGAGTAGTCTGTTGACCCGAGATCTTCATAGAGTCTTGTGTGGTTCCCACTGTGCTTTGATTTCCATCTTACCACGTCCAAGAGGGCGTGCAAAACGGTGGTTTTTGGGTACAGTCCCGAATCACATGGAGGCAATGAGCGATAGGAGGGGATTCGTCTCTCCCGGTATAGGGAGTTGATGTTGCGCTGTGTTCGATTGGCTATAACCGGAAATCCCTGGCCAGGGTTGCTGAGATTTACTGGTAAGTGTTACCAGTAGTTTCTCGAACTGTTATAGACCTCATATCGACACGACTTATCGAGCTATTGGGGTCTGACGTTTACCACCCCTAGGCGAGATATGCGACATATCAGGCGATCAGACCGGACTGTACGGTAGTGTTACTGGTTGGATTCACTGGAGTGTGAGCGGGCTTGCTCGTCGATCTTCTGATCGCTCAATACCCGGGTGGCCGTTACGTTTAGCAGACCGCTTGCGGCTTGTGGGTGTTTGATATGATCATCATCTGCTGCCGGCGTATTGACGAGTCTTTAGAGTCCTACACAGAGATTTCCTAGCTCAAGCGAAACGAAATTGGAGCGCATATGAGATATGTGCGGGACCGAGAATGATACCAGTATGTGATACTGTATTCGATTCTCGCGATTTGTAACATTGATCGGTTATATGCGTTATAGTCGGGTTATCGGATCAAGTGTTGATTCGATAAGTTGTTACTATTGATATTAGTCGGTTATATGCGATATGACCGGGTCGTTAAATCAAGTGTTGATTTAATGATTTAATGCATAATTATATATTTGATATATTACTTTGCATTAACTAGTATTGGTTCACTTTAAATGGATTTTCTCACTTGATGTGCACATTGTATATGTGATATATTTTGTACACTTGATTGTATCATGTTTGATGATACATGAATGTTTAAGTGTATGTTTAGACTAAACCATGGTTATGTAATGGTTAGGGTTTTGAATTTATTTACTTATTCATTTATTTATTCATTTTGGCAAAAGGGAAAATGGTGGCTATTTTTGTTTCTAAGTTGAAGCTTCATGAAGCTTTGACCAAGTGACCATTTTGTCTCATGCTTAACCCTAACCATTCCACTTAACCATGATTCATTCTCTACACTTGACCATGGTTATATTATGATAAGGTTGATTATTCTTTTCTATTCAATTAACTCATCATAATATTATGATCATCTTCTTCTTCTTCTTCACTTGAAGAAAAAGCTTGCCTCATCAATGACAACTTGATGAAATGAGTGAGAAATCCAATTCTAAAGTGAACTCACTTCCTATTTCTTCATCCTCTACCTCCTGCCAAGTAGTAGAGTGTGTTTTCTTCACAAGTTTCATGACTTGGTGAAGTGGGAGCTTGATCTAGTGATGCCTCGACGTAGATCATCTTCGGCACGAAGCCGACGACCTTGCCCGCCCATTTCTCCGATGAAGCCGACGCTAGAGCCCGGGATTTCATTTGGACAGCGGAGAGGACTTCATCACGGAGCCGTGGAGGTGGAGGGCCGGATCTACAAAGGTTGTATTTCCGTACTCTTAGTTAAAGTAGTTAACTAGTTGCTTTGTCGCCTAAACTTCTAGCCAACGATCCGTATTAGGGTTTCTCAGCACCGTAATTTTTGAAATTGGCATGGTTGATGCCTTGTGAGACCTCTTGAGAGTGCCTAGGAACCCTACAGTGGTATCAGAGCCTAGTTAGAGCCTTAGGCGATGCGTAGACGGAATTAGAAGTCCGATCGAACCGAAACCCAAACCCTAAAATGCTCTCTGTACATTTTTGAAATTCGTGGATTTTGTGAATTAAAAATATGCAGAAAAGTAAGCAGGAAAAACTAAGAATTACTGTGAAGTTTGGGCCCCTAATTCCATAATTCGACCGCGGAACCGCGGCTAAACCAAGGGTTTGGCGGCGCTTCCGCGGCCCAAATTTGGACTTAGTCCCTCAAATTTCATATATTTATTTTTAGGTCCTTTCTTGGCAATTTTTTTTGTGAATGTTTTAATTCCACTCAAGTGCTGAGTTTTCTAGGGTTTTATTGGGGATTCGTTAATTTGATCGGATAATTTAACTTCGTTTATGTTTTTCCGGATATTTTAGAAACTGTTAAAAAGTTCGACCGGATATAAATACCCACTTTTTCCCCTGCCGGGAAATTTCCAAGTGTTGGATTTTTCCATGGTTTAAAGGCGTTCTAAGTAGTGCAAGTAAAGCGATGGTCCCTCTAGAAGACAACAAACCTTAACTCGATTATATGACCGTCCTGAACTGCCCTTTGAACCTTAGGGTTTGGGGCAGTACGGCGTGCCACATGTGAGGCGTTGGCTTCACCCTTCTACGGCTGGACCGTTGGTACTGAGGCACGAACTGAATGTTGTTAGACTTATTTCATGTGTAGATCTATATCGGGAAAACTTGGGTGTTCGACTGCTTGATCGAAAAGTTTAACATTTTCTATTTATCCGGAATGTGATACAACAATTGGAATTCACAAGTAGTTATGAGATAACTGAATGAATGTTATAAACATAGCAGTTTAGTCTCACTTGATCGGTTGCCACGGAATTTTGATGCGATCAAAAGTCCGTCGCAATCACGTAGCGTACGCGGATACTCGCCGGGTAAACTTAATAGAAAACCTCACTCCATAGCCCCGACCAAGTGACTGTAGGAGAACCCCGTCGCCGAAAGCATCCGTTCGGGTGCTCGCGGTAGCGGTGTTCCGCCTTGGAGCACTTCGTCGACGGTATCGGGGGTGCGGCCGTCTACTGAAGTTTGCGACGAGCATTCGATCAGGATGTCGGGAATCTTGTTGAATTGCCCGACTTGATATTGAAAAGTGTTTTCGATTTTGAGACTAAAATGCATGGTTTATAATTGTTAGGCATGCGATGTCTAAGGTATTCATTTGATTAGGCATGCGATGTCTAAAGAGGTTGCGGATTCCAACTGTTGTAGTTTTACACTTTCTTTTCTGTGACCGTAAGTGTAATATGTGATATCGTCGGTTTCGTTGCTATATGTCAACGACAATTGGGATGGACATATTTACTTACGTTGATGACATGTGATGTTATGTGTTGCTGGATATGTTATATTGGATCGTCGTGTTTGAATAGCCGGGGGTTTTTATGTGAGATGAGTGTTTTTCATTTTCATTCATGTAAAAACTTGTATGTAATATTCTTTTATTGGGGCACTTTCAGGTTGCGGAAGTTGTCACCCTTTGTATATTATTTACTTTTCCGCACTAGGATAGACCCAAGGAGGGGAGCACAAGTAACCGGGTTCTGGAGTCCAGTGGGAGACCAACTCGAGGAGTCGAGTCCGGGTCTCTTAACTCTAGAATTGGTAGGGTTGCTTGCCGCTCTCGTAGGGGTCTAGGGGTGTGGGTTTGGCTATTCATCGCGACCGTGGAATCCGTGTTTTATACTAGCTCGTATTGAAAACACGGACGTCCAAGTATATCCAATATTTCATATGTTTCTTCTGCTGCGATATCTGTGATGTGATCATGTGATATGTTCTGTGATGGATACTTTATATAGTATATATGATATATTATATAGACGTTACTTATGTTTTACACCCGCGCTAGCCCTGCCCCGCTCTGTCGTTAGTTACCTAACCTAACGGTGCACGAGGGGACATCGAGGCGAATGCGGATGGCATAAGTGTACGTCGTATTTATCTGTGATGTTTAGGTACTTAAATGATGGGACTTCATTAATGAGATTAATGAAATAAAAGAAACCTAAGATGTTGTAGAATCGAATTTCAAAATAAAACAGGTAGCTACAGTTCTTGCTTTGCACAGTGATATATATGATATATCCCGCACCTCATTCGACGAGGAAAGGACCGACGATCCCTTCACCGGGAGTGACTCCTTTAGCAATAACTGGCAGATGCTACACACTCGGTTTGTCTTTTGATTGCTTTTAAGAGTTTTTGCTTTGCACAGTGATATATATGATATATCCCGCACCTCATTCGACGAGGAAAGGACCGACGATCCCTTTACCGGGAGTGACTCCTTTAGCAAAACTAGAAAAGCCTCAAAAACACTCCATTTTAAAATCATTTGATTCTACAATGATATCAAGTTCATTACGCAATAGGTTTTCAGAAAAACCTGTCGTAGCCCTCCGTCATTTCAGATAAGTACTAGTTAGTATTCGTGCTGCGGTTGTTTGGCATGCGTCAAGGCGTAGTGTACGGTAGCTAACTAGTGCTTATCTGCTAGCATACGATGCGATTGGATTAGGGTATTCGTACGGCGTTGTTTGGCATGCGTCAAGGGTCGTGCGGGTGGGTTTAATTCAATCAAGAAATGTACGGGTTGAACTTGACTAGCGGACTATGGGTTGTTTGGCATGCGTCAAGGTCATAGCACGCTAGGGGCAAAATATTATCGGGAATTTCAAGTGTTGAAATTTGCAATGAGATTGCATACCTTCTATGAGATAGTTGGATCCCGATACCCGCTGCGAGTAATTGTTACTCCTGGGAGAGTTTTACACATTACAATTAGCCGATCAAGTAGGTGTCTAGAAAGGTGTTAACGAGGTTACGCCTCTGGGAAAACGAGGTTTACTGTAATTAGGTTCGTGCGAAAGCACGGGGCACCTCCCTCAAAGTACCGACACTGGCCTGGCTGAAAGATTGGCGAACTTGTAGTGTGTAATTAATCCCGGCTAGTCTTTCCTTTTAGGGTTTGAAGGAAGATTTGATAAAAAGCAGTGGGAGCCATCCTGATTAGATAAAATAATAACCAATCTGATCTTGCAAGAGTATACGCTGAGTGTTTTCTTCTCTCTCTCTCCAGGTAGCGACCATATCACGCCTTAATCAAGATAATAATACGGAATATTGACCGAACCCGCTTGTTATACTGAGCTGGGGAACGTTGGTCCCGCTCCAACTTATAATTGTTATAAGACAGAGCAGGAAATTGGGGAATACCAGAATTCCTATGCCGCCCAAACGAAGAAAGTGCATATGATGCATCTTCTTCGGGTGTGTTCGTTACACAGAACTGTTTCTCTGTATCCTCTACGTCCTGGGTATGTGATACTAGATCAGGATCCCAGATATGTAATCTGTTACATAGGGCTACAGACAGGTAGAGAACTGAGAACGGGTGATAAGTTTCATGAGACAGAAAACGGGGCAAGTGTTGCAGCCAAGTCTGTTGGTCACTGTCACCCTGTATTACCAATACATTGATTCTGAACGAATGTTATTAGATACCGAAACTGTTATGCAAAATCATATCTGTCTCTTTATTAGTAAAGAAACGATAAAATTTTGTATTGTTGGATAATGTTTTGAACATTTCCAATATCAAAAGTTGATCGGTTCAGGCACGTTATCTAAAAGCATTAATGTTCTAAATCAAACTACAGTTCTTAGTATACGGAACACACACAAGAGGAAGAGTTCAGAATTGAACGAATCCTTCTTGAGGTATTGTAGACTAGGTCATATCAATGCGACCCGACTAGCTAAGTTGCACATAGATGCATATTTAAATCAGTTTGAATTTACATCTTGTGAAACTTGCCAGTCATGTCACAGAGATATAATGACACCAGCTATGTTTATTGGAAACAAAGAAAGAGTTAGTAAACTCTTGGGACTGATACATGTTAATGTATAGAAGATCCCCTGTCTACATATGCCAGGACTGGTTCTTTATACTTCATTACATTCTCTGATGATCTTTCGAGTTTCAGACCTATGTTCCTGTTGAAACACAAGTCCGAACCTTTTGAGATATTCACAGAATATAAGTTAGAAGTAGAGAACCAAAATATGGGTATAAGTATTATGTCCTTTGATGAGATCAAGGAGGAGAATACTTGAGCATGGAAATCCTGGACTATTCTAAAGGAGAATGAGATTCTCTCTCAGCATTACTCCTCCATATACGCCACAGCACGTCGGTGTATCGGGGCGGAGCAGATACACCCTATATGATATGGTGTGCTCTATGATGAGTACTACTGAGTTTCCTATTTCCTTTTGGGAGTTATGCGCTTGAGAAGCTGCATACCTATTGAATAGGGTTCGAATCAAATCAGTTGCCTACCGCTTCATATGTGATATGGAAAGGGAAGAGCCCATATCTTAAGTTGGTTAAGATTTGGGGTTGTCCGGGCTATGTCTAAAAGCATAATCCGGACAAGCTCGAGGCAAGATCTGTTATGTAGAACTGGAAATGTTCCAGCTATACAAACTGCAGCTGATGATTTGGTAGAACCAAAGGATTCAATAGTAACCAACGAAGCTCAGCCTCTCCGCCGATCTAGTAAGGTTCCTCACCCACCTGAGAGATACTTCGGTTTCTCTATGACAGTAGGAGCGAGGATTGCATCATAAGATGATGACCCAACTAGCTTCGAGCTGGCCATCGAGAGTAAGACTCTGTAAGAATGGCTGGATGTTTATCGATCTGAGATGGAATCCTTATACACCAACAAAGTATGGACTTTGGTTGCTATATCTGAAGGGTTAAATCCCCATCAAGAGCAAGTATATCTTGAGAAGATTACTTGGTGTGGATGGAAAAGTTGAGACTTTCAAAGCTAGACTTGTTAAAGGTTTTCGTCATTGACCAGGCGTGGATAATGATGAAACCTTTTTCCAGTATCTATGCTTAAGTCCATCCAGATTCTACTTGCCACGACTACATACCATGACTACGATATCTGGTGGTTGGGTGTCATGACAGCTTTTCTAAATGATGTTTTAGAAGAGGGAGTCTATAAGTACACAGCCAGAGGGCCTCGTAGACAGTGGGAGCAGCGGAAACGTGTGCAAGATGTTTTATAGGATAAAGCAGGCATCGCGGAGTTGGAACGTCTGTTTTGATGAATTAGTCAAAGAGTTTGACATCATCAAAATGGTAGATGAACCTTCTATCTGTTGGGTTCCTAGGCACCCTAGTGAGGTCTCACAAGGCATCGAACATGCCAATTTCAAAAATTATAGGTGCCGAGAGACCCGACTACGGATCGTTTGCTAGAAAAACTAGGCGAAAAAGCTAACTAGTTAACACTTAACTACAAGATACGAAAATACAACCTTTGTAGATCCGGTGCTCCACCTCCATAGCTCCGCAACGAGGTCCTCTCCGCTGTCCAAATCAAATCCGGGCTCAAGCGTCGGCTTCGTCGGAGAATGGGCAAGCTAGGTCGTCGATGTCCATGCCGAAGATGATCTACGTCGAGGCATCGAAAGATCAAGCTCCGACTTCACCAAGTCAAGAAACTTGTGAAGAAAACACACTCTACTACTTGGCAAGAGGTAGAGGATGAAGAAATAGGAAGTGGGTAGACTTTAGATTTGGATTTCTCACTTGTTTGCTCAATTCACCATTGATGAAGAAAGCTTTTTCTTCTTGAGTTCAAGGAAGAAGAAGAAGAAAAATGATGAGAATGATTAATTAGAAAAGAAAAGAATAATCATTCTTATCATCAAAGTAACCATGGTAAAGTGTAGAGAATTAACTAGGGTTAAATCAAATGGTTAGGTTAAGCATGAGATAAGAATGGTGGACAAAGTCAAAGGTTCATGAATCTTCAACTACAAACAAAGAAAGCCACCATTCTTCTCATTTCTTTTTCCAAAAAGAAAATAAATAAATAAATGAATAAATAGATATGAAAAACAAAACCCTAACCATTTAAATAACCATGGTTTAATCTTTACACAAACTCAAGTAAACATGTATCATCAAACATGATACAATCAAGTGCACAAAAGTATATCACATATACAATGTGTACAATCCGAGTGAGAAAATCCATTTAAAGTGAACCAATACTAGTTAATGCAAAGTAATATATCAAATATATAATTATGCATTAAATCATTAAATCAACACTTGATTTAATGATCCGGTCATATCGCATATAACCGACTAATATCAACAGTAACAACTTATCGAATCAACACTTGATCCGATAACCCGGCTATATCGCATATAACCGATCAATGTCACATATCGCAAGAATCGAATACAGTATCACATACTGGTATCATTCTCGGTCCTGCACATAACTCATATGCACTCCTATTTCGTTTCGCTTGAGCCAGGAAAGCTCTGTGTAGGACTCTAAAGACTCGTCAATACGCAGGCAGCAGGTGATGATCATATCAAACACCCACAAGCCGCAAGCGGTCTGCTAAACGTAACGGCCACCCGGGTATTGAGCGATCTGAAGATCGACGAGCAAGCCCGCTCACACTCCAGTGAATCCAACCAGTAACACTACCGTACAGTCCGGTCTGTTCGTCTGATATGTCGCATATCTCGCCTAGGGGTGGTAAACGTCAGACCCCAATAGCTCGATAAGTCGTGTCGATATGAGGTCTATAACTATTCGAGAAACTACTGGTAACACTTACCAGTAAATCTCAGCAACCCTGGCCAGGGATTTCCTGTTATAGCCAATCGAACACAGCGCAACATCAACCCCCTATACCGGGAGAGACGAATCCCCTCCTATCGCTCATTGCCTCCATGTGACTCGGGACGGTACCCAAAAACCACCGTTTTGCATGCCCTCTTGGACGTGGTAAGATGGAAATCAAAGCACAGTGGGAACCACACAAGACTCTATGACGATCTCGGGTCAACAGACTACTCTGTACCAGTGTCACCAGAGAACTGCCATCTGACGTGAGGTATAATACCTTCTGGGAGTTCTCGGCGAGTCCGTCCAGTGTACCCAGTCTCTACTGAGCACCCGTATATCATCCCTGATGTCAAACACCAATGGATATGGGATCATCCATCGCCCATCTGTATGGGTCGAGAAGCTACACGCTAGTCTACTCTGGTATATCGATGCCCCGTCTCGATACACCCTCGACTAGGGACTTTGAAGGATGTACTTATGGACTACCATGTCCCCACTAGTATGATCCGCATCATAGTCCAGGTAGTCAAGCACACATCCTAAGGGCTTTACCAACATGTAACAGAGAGACAATCAGTATACACGTTAAGGTAAAGTTCAACCAGATAGCATACTATCATGTCGAGCAAGAAAGTCCTCCCTATATACGTCCCAGCATCCACTACAATAACCATCCTATGTACAGTAATGGCCTCTAGGGCATACATATAACTAACAATCTCCCACTTGCACTAGGGCCATCTGTAGCAGTGGTTGTAGTATCCCATACTCAACCATCCCATAAAAGTCTCTCTCTGGGAACAGGCCTTTGTGAGTGGATCCGCTGTGTTGTCCTCTGAGTCTACTCTCCAAACCTCGATCACCCTGGAGATCAACTATCTCCATGATCAAGTGGTACTGCCTTAGAGTATGTCTGGATCACTGATGGGACCTACGTTCCTTGGCATAAGCCACAACTCCATTGTCTCACAATGGTTGGAACGTAGTTCATCTCATGAACCAATATACACCTAGACTGCCTCTTTGGTAGCATCTTAAGTAGCGATGTATCCTGCCTTTATCGTCTAGTATGTCACGGTATCTAGCTTGGAACTCTTCCAACATACCGTCCCTTTACTGAGGGTAAAGACAATGCCTGCGACTGACACTCAGTCGTCATTATCACCCTGGAACCCTTCCAGTGATTCTCCCCAGGATCGATTGATACCATCTCACTATAACTAGTAAGAATCCTAACATCCAATTAGATCTATCTAATAGATCCAAAATCCAGGATTTAGTAGGTATCACTTTGATCCTATGTGGAGTATCATTGTGATAAGCGGAGATTGATCGAGCGTAGCATAGGAAACTCCTTCCCTATCAAGAGTATGGCATTCACGTACTCTACGAGGATCACCACCATACTCCCTACTACCTTTTTGTATATACAAGGTTCACCTACCACTTTGATGATGTCAACTTCTTTGACTAATTCATCAAAACAGATGTTCCAACTCCGCGATACCTGCTTTATCCTATAAAACATCTTGTACACGTTTCCGCTGCTCCCACTGTCTACGAAGCCCTCTGGCTGTGTACTTATAGACGTACTCTTCTAAAACATCATTTAGAAAAGCAGTCATGACACCCAACCACCAGATATCGTAGTCATGGTATGTAGCCGTGGCAAGTAGGATCTGGATGTACTTAAGCATAGCTACTTAGAAAAGGTTTCATCATCATCCATACCTGGTCAATGACGTAGACCTTTAACAAGTCTAGCTTTGAAAGTCTCAACCTTTCCATGTACACCAAGTAATCTTCTCAAGATATACTTGCTCCTGAAGGGGATTTAACCCTTCAGATATAGCAACCAAAGTCCATACTTTGTTGGTGTATAAGGATTCCATCTCAGATCGATAAACATCCAGCCATTCTTACAGAGTCTCACTCTTGATGGCCAGCTCGAAACTAGTTGGGTCATCATCTCATGATGCATTCCTCGCTCCCACTGTCATAGAGAAACAGAAGTATCTCTCAGGTGGGTGAGGAACCCTACTAGATCGGCGGAGAGGCTGAGGTTCGTTGGTATCTACTAAATCCTCTGGTTGTACCAAATCATCTGCTGTAGTTTGTATAGCTGGAACCTTTCCAGTTCTACATTACAGACTTTGCCTCGAGCTTGTCCGGATTATACTTTTCAGACATAGGCTGGACAACCCCAAATCTTAACTGACTTAAGACATGGGCTCTTCCCATACCATATCTCATATGGAGTGGTAGGCAACTGATTTGATTCGAACCGTATTCAATAGGTATGCATCTTCTCAAGCGCATAACTCCCAAAAAGGAAATAGGTAACTCAGTAGTACTCATCATAGAGCACACCTTATCACATAGGGTGTGATTGCTCCGCCCCGATATACCATCGTGCTATGGTGTATTCGGAGGAGTAATGCTGAGAGAGAATCTCATTCTCCTTTAGAATAGTCCAGGATTTCCGTGCACAAGTATTCTCCTCCCTGATCTCATCATAGGACATAATACTTATACCCGTATTTCTGGTTCTCTACTTCTAACTTATATTCTGTGAATATCTCAAAAGGTTCGGACTTATGTTTCAACAGGAACATAGGTCTGAAACTCAAAAGATTATCAGAGAACGTAATGAAGTATAAAGAACCAGTCCTGGCATGTGTAGACAGGGGACCTACATACATCAACATGTATCATCCCAAGAGTTCACTAACTCTTTCTCTGTTTCCAGTAAACGGAGCTATGGTCATCTTATCTTTGTGACATGACTGGCGAGTTTCAGAAGATGTAAATTCAAACTGATTTAAATATGCATCTATATGTAACTCTAGCTAGTCGGGTCGCATTGATATGACCTAGTCTACAATGCCTCAAGAAGAATCCGTTCATTTCTGAGCTTTTCCTCTTGTGTGTGTTTTGTATACTAAGAACTGTAGTTTGATTTAGAACATCAATGCTTTTAGATAACGTGCCTGAACCGATCAACTTTTGATATAGGAAATGTTCAAAACATTATCCAACAATACAAAATTTTATCATTTCTTTACAGATAAAGAGACTGATATGATTTTGTATATCAGGTTCGGTATCTAATAACATTCGTTCAGAATCAATGTATTTATACTACAGGGTGACAGTGACCAACAGACTTGGCTGCAACACTTGCCCCGTTTTCTGCCTCATGAAACTTATCACCCGTATTTCTGTAATGAACACACCCGAAGATGATGCATCAGCATGCACTCTCTTCGTTTGGGCGGCACGGGAAATCTGGTATTCCCCAATTTCCTGCTCTGTCTTATAACAATTATAAGTTGGAGCGGGACCAACGTTCCCTAGCTCAGTATAACAAGCGGGTTCGGTCAATATTCCGTATTATTATCTTGATTAAGGCGTGATATGGTCTCTACCTGGAGAGAGAGAGAAGAAAACACTCAGCGTGCGCTCTTTCAAGAATAGATTGGTTATTATTTTATCTAATCAGGATGGCTCCCACTGCTTTTTATCAAATCTTCCTTCAAACCCTAAAAGGAAAGACTAGCCGGGATTAATTACACACTACAAGTTCGCCAATCTTTCAGCCAGGCCAGTGTCGGTACTTTGAGGGAGGTCCCCCGTGCTTTCGCACGAACCTAATTACTGTAAACCTCGTTTTCCCAGAGGCGTAACCCCGTTGACATATTTCTAGACACCTACTTGATCGGCTAATTGTAATGTATAAAACTCTCCCAGGAGTAACTCTTACTCGCAGCGGGTATCGGGATCTAACTATCTCATAGAAGGTATGCAATCTCATTGCAAATTTCAACACTTGAAATTCCCGATAATATTTTGCCCCTAGCACCCTATGACCTTGACGGAGGTCAACAAACCATAGGCTACTAGTCAAGTTCAACCCGTCATTTCTTGATCGAATTAAACCCACCCGCACGACCCTTGACGGAGGTCAACAAGGCCGCACGACTACCCTAACTCAATCTGCATCATATGCATAAACAGATAAATACTAGTTAGCTACCGCACACTACGCCTTGACGGAGGTCAACAAACGTAGCACGAATACTAAATAGGACTTATCTGAAATGACGGAGGGCTACGACAGGTTTTTCTGAAAACCTATTGCGTAATGAACTTGATATCGTTGTAGAATCAAATGATTTTAAAATGGAGTGCTTTTGAGGCTTTTCTAGTTTTGCTAAAGGAGTCACTCCCGGTGAAGGGATCGTCGGTCCTTTTCTCGTCGAATGAGGTGCGGGATATATCATATATATCACTGTGCAAAGCAAAAACACTTAAAAGCAATCGAAATACAAACCGAGTGTGTAGCATCTGCCAGTTATTGCTAAAGGAGTCACTCCCGGTGAAGGGATCTCGGTCCTTTCCTCATCGAATAAGGTGCAGGATATATCAGATATACCTCTGTGCAAAGCAAGAACTGTAGCTACCTGTTTTATTTTGAAATTCGATTCTACAACATCTTAGGTTTCTTTTATTTCATTAATCACATTAATGAAGTCCCATCATTTATATACATAAATATCACAGATAAATACGACGTACACTTATGCCATCCGCATTCTCTTCGATGTCCCCTCGTGCACCGTTAGGTTAGGTAACTAACGACAGAGCGGGGCAGGGCTAGCGCGGGTGTAAAACATAAGTAACGTCTATATAATATATCATATATACTATATACTGTATCTATCACAGAACATCACATGATCACATCACAGATATCACAGCAGAAGAACATATGAAATATTGGATATACTAGGACGTCCGTGTTTTCAATATGAGCCAGTATAAAACAAGGATTCCACGGTCGTGATGAATAGCCAAACCCACACCCCTAGACCCCTACGAGAGCGGCAAGCAACCCAACCAATTCTAGAGTTAGGAGACCCGGACTCGACTCCTCGAGTTGATCTCCCACTGGACTCCAGAACCCGGTTACTTGTGCCCTCCTCCTTGGGTCTATCCTTGTGCGGAAAAGTAAATAATATACAAACGGTGACAACTTCCGCAACCTGGAAGCGCCCCAAATAAAAGAATATTACATACAAGTTTTTACATGAATGAAAATGAAAAACACTCATCTCACATAAAAAAAACCCGGCTATTCAAACACGACGATCCAATATAACATATCCAGCAACACATAACATCACATGTCATCAACGTAAGTAAATATGTCCATCCCAATTGTCGTTGACATATAGCAACGAAACCCGCGATATCACATATTACACTTACGGTCACAGAAAAGAAAGTGTAAAACTACAACAGTTGGAATCCGCAACCATCTCAGACATCGCATGCCTGACCAAATGAATTACTTAGACATCGCATGCCTAACAATCATAAACCCCGCATTTTAGTCTCAAAATCGAAAACACTTTTCAATACCAAGTCGGGCAATTCAACAAGATTCCCGACAGTCTGATCGAATACTCGTCGCAAACTTTAGTAGGCGGCCGCACCCCCGATACCGTCGACGAAGTGCACCAAGGCGGAACACCGCTACCGCGAGCACCCGGACGGATGCTTTCGGCGACGGTGTTCTCCTACAGTCACTTGGTCGGGGCTATGGAGTGAGGCTGTCTATTAAGTTTACCCGGAGAGTATCCGCGTACGCTACGTGATTGCGACGGACTTTTGATCACATCAAAATTCCGTGGCAACCGATCAAGTGAGACTAAACTGCTATGTTTATAACATTCATTTAGTTATCTCATAACAATTTGTGAATTCCAATTATTGTATCCCATTCCAGATAAACAGAAAATGTTAAACTTTTCGATCGAACAATCGAACACCCAATTTTTCCCGATACAGATCAACACATGAAATAAGTCTAACAACATTCAGTTCGTGCCTCAGTACCGACGGTCCAGCCGTAGAAGGGTCAAGCCAACGCCTCACATGTGGCACGCCGTACTGCCCCAAACCCGAAGGTTCAAAGGGCAGTTCAAGACGGTCACATAATCGAGTTAAGGTTTGTTGTCTTCTAGAGGGACCATCGCGTTACTTGCACTACTTAGAGCGTCGTTAAACTTCGGAAAAATCCAACACTTGGAAATTTCCCGACAGGGGAAAAGTTGGGTATTTATATCCGGTCGAACTTTTTAACATATTCTAAAATTTATCCGGAAAGCCACACAGACAAAATTTGATACCCCGATCGAAACACCGAATCCCCAAAACAACTCCAGAAAATTCAACTCTTGAATAATTTTTAAAAATACCCAGAGAACTCAGAAGCTGAAACAATGAATTACTGTGTAACAAGGTAGGGCTGACGTCATACATCCGCCGCGGAACCGCCGCATAAGCTTAGCTTATGCCGCGGTTCCGCCGCCAAAATCACTGTTCATGAAAAAAAAATTCCACCGTAATTATTAGAATTTCCTGCTGAGTTCTCTGCATATTTTTAATTTGCAAAAATCCACGTTTTCAGAAAAAGTACAGAGAGCAATTTTCCGGGTTAAGTTTTGGTTCGATCGGACTTCAAATTCCGTCTGGACTTCGCCTAAGGCTCTAGCTAGGCTCTGATACCACTGTTGGGTTCCTAGGCACCCTAGTGAGGTCTCACAAGGCATCGAACATGCCAATTTCAAAAATTATAGGTGCCGAGAGACCCGACTACGGATCGTTTGCTAGAAAAACTAGGCGAAAAAGCTAACTAGTTAACACTTAACTACAAGATACGGAAATACAACCTTTGTAGATCCGGTGCTCCACCTCCATAGCTCCGCAACGAGGTCCTCTCCGCTGTCCAAATCAAATCCGGGCTCAAGCGTCGGCTTCGTCGGAGAATGGGCAAGCTAGGTCGTCGATGTCCATGCCGAAGATGATCTACGTCGAGGCATCGAAAGATCAAGCTCCGACTTCACCAAGTCAAGAAACTTGTGAAGAAAACACACTCTACTACTTGGTAAGAGGTAGAGGATGAAGAAATAGGAAGTGGGTAGACTTTAGATTTGGATTTCTCACTTGTTTGCTCAATTCACCATTGATGAAGAAAGCTTTTTCTTCTTGAGTTCAAGGAAGAAGAAGAAGAAAAATGATGAGAATGATTAATTAGAAAAGAAAAGAATAATCATTCTTATCATCAAAGTAACCATGGTAAAGTGTAGAGAATTAACTAAGGTTAAATCAAATGGTTAGGTTAAGCATGAGATAAGAACGGTGGACAAAGTCAAAGGTTCATGAATCTTCAACTACAAACAAAGAAAGCCACCAATCTTCTCATTTCATTTTCCAAAAAGAAAATAAATAAATAAATGAATAAATAGATATGAAAAACAAAACCCTAACCATTTAAATAACCATGGTTTAATCTTTACACAAACTCAAGTAAACATGTATCATCAAACATGATACAATCAAGTGCACAAAAGTATATCACATATACAATGTGTACAATCCGAGTGAGAAAATCCATTTAAAGTGAACCAATACTAGTTAATGCAAAGTAATATATCAAATATATAATTATGCATTAAATCATTAAATCAACACATGATTTAATGATCCGGTCATATCGCATATAACCGACTAATATCAACAGTAACAACTTATCGAATCAACACTTGATCCGATAACCCGGCTATATCGCATATAACCGATCAATGTCACATATCGCGAGAATCGAATACAGTATCACATACTGGTATCATTCTCGGTCCCGCACATATCTCATATGCACTCCTATTTCGTTTCGCTTGAGCCAGGAAACCTCTGTGTAGGACTCTAAAGACTCGTCAATACGCCGGCAGCAGGTGATGATCATATCAAACACCCACAAGCCGCAAGCGGTCTGCTAAACGTAACGGCCACCCGGGTATTGAGCGATCTGAAGATCGACGAGCAAGCCCGCTCACACTCCAGTGAATCCAACCAGTAACACTACCGTACAGTCCGGTCTGTTCGTCTGATATGTCGCATATCTCGCCTAGGGGTGGTAAACGTCAGACCCCAATAGCTCGATAAGTCGTGTCGATATGAGGTCTATAACTATTCGAGAAACTACTGGTAACACTTACCAGTAAATCTCAGCAACCCTGGCCAGGGATTTCCTGTTATAGCCAATCGAACACAGCGCAACATCAACCCCCTATACCGGGAGAGACGAATCCCCTCCTATCGCTCATTGCCTCCATGTGACTCGGGACTGTACCCAAAAACCACCGTTTTGCACGCCCTCTTGGACGTGGTAAGATGGAAATCAAAGCACAGTGGGAACCACACAAGACTCTATGACGATCTCGGGTCAACAGACTACTCTGTACCAGTGTCACCAGAGAACTGCCATCTGACGTGAGGTATAATACCATCTGGGAGTTCTCGGCTAGTCCGTCCAGTATACCCAGTCTCTACTGAGCACCCGTATATCATCCCTGATGTCAAACACCAATGGATATGGGATCATCCATCGCCCATCTGTATGGGTCGAGAAGCTACACACTAGTCTACTCTGGTATATCGATGCCCCGTCTCGATACACCCTCGACTAGGGACTTTGAAGGATGTACTTATGGACTACCATGTCCCCACTAGTATGATCCGCATCATAGTCCAGGTAGTCAAGCACACATCCTAAGGGCTTTACCAACATGTAACAGAGAGACAATCAGTATACACGTTAAGGTAAAGTTCAACCAGATAGCATACTATCATGTCGAGCAAGAAAGTCCTCCCTATATACGTCCCAGCATCCACTACAATATACATCCTATGTACAGTAATGGCCTCTAGGGCATACATATAACTAACAGTATATACAAAAAGGTAGTAGGGAGTATGGTGATGATCCTCGTAGAGTACGTGGATGACATACTCTATATAGGGAAGGAGTTTCCTATGCTACGCTCGATCAATCTCCGCTTATCACAAGGATTCTCCAATAGGATCAAAATGATACCTACTAAATTCTGGGTTTTGGATCTATGAGATAGATCTAAATGCATGTTAGGATACTCACTAGTTGTAGTGAGATGGTATCAGTTGATCCTGGGAAAAATCACTGGAAGTGTTCCAGGGTGATAAAGACGACTGAATGTCAGTCACAGGCATTGTCTTTACCCTCAGTGAAGGGACGGTATGTTGGAAGAGTTCCAAGCTAGATACCGTGACATACTAGACGATAAAGGCAGGATACATCGCTACTAAAGATGCTACCAAAGAGGCAGTCTGGGTGTATGTTGGTTCATGACATGAACTACGTTCCAACCATTGTGAGACAATGGAGTTGTGGCTTATGTCGAGGAACGCTGGTCCCATTAGTGATCCAGATATATTCTAAGGTAGTGTCACCTGATCATGGAGATGGTTGATCTCCAGGGTGATCGAGGTTTGGAGAGTAGACTCAGAGGACAACACAGCGGATCCACTCACAAAGGCCTATTCCCAGAGAGAGACTTTTATGGGATGGTTGAGTATGAGATACTACAACCACTGCTACAGATGGCCCTAGTGCAAGTGGGAGATTGTTAGTTATATGTATGCCCTAGAGGCCATTACTGTACATTGGATATATATTGTAGTGGATGCTGGGACATAAATAGGGAGGACTTTCTTGCTCGACATGATAGTATGCTATCTGGTTGATCTTTACCTTAACGTGTATACTGATTGTCTCTCCGTTACATGTTGGTAAAGCCCTTAGGATGTGTACTTGACTACCTGGACTATGATACGGATCATACTAGTAGGGACATGGTAGTCCATAAGTACATCCTTCAAAGTCCCTAGTCGTGGGTGTATCGAGACGGGGCATCGATATACCAGAGTAGACTAGCGTATACCTTCTCGACCCATACACATGGGCGATGGATGATCCCATATCCATTGGTATTTGACATCAGAGATGATATACGGGTGCTCAGTGGAGACTGGGTACACTGGACGGACTCGCCGAGAACTCCCAGATGGTATTATACCTTACGTCAGATGGCAGTTCTCTGGTGACACTGGTACAGAGTAGTCTGTTGACCCGAGATCGTCATAGAGTCTTGTGTGGTTCCCACTGTGCTTTGATTTTCATCTTACCACGTCCAAGAGGGCGTGCAAAATGGTGGTTTTTGGGTACAGTCCCGAATCACATGGAGGCAATGAGCGATAGGAGGGGATTCGTCTCTCCCGGTATAGGGAGTTGATGTTGCGCTGTGTTCGATTGACTATAACCGGAAATCCCTGGCCAGGGTTGCTGAGATTTACTGGTAAGTGTTACCAGTAGTTTCTCGAACTGTTATAGACCTCATATCGACACGACTTATCGAGCTATTGGGGTCTGACGTTTACCACCCCTAGGCGAGATATGCGACATATCAGGCGATCAGACCGGACTGTACGGTAGTGTTACTGGTTGGATTCACTGGAGTGTGAGCGGGCTTGCTCGTCGATCTTCTGATCGCTCAATACCCGGGTGGCCGTTACGTTTAGCAGACCGCTTGCGGCTTGTGGGTGTTTGATATGATCATCATCTTCTGCCGGCGTATTGACGAGTCTTTAGAGTCCTACAGAGAGATTTCCTGGCTCAAGCGAAACGAAATACGAGCGCATATGAGATATGTGCGGGACCGAGAATGATACCAGTATGTGATACTGTATTCGATTCTCGCGATTTGTAACATTGATCGGTTATATGCGTTATAGCCGGGTTATCGGATCAAGTGTTGATTCGATAAGTTGTTACTATTGATATTAGTCGGTTATATGCGATATGACCGGGTCGTTAAATCAAGTGTTGATTTAATGATTTAATGCATAATTATATATTTGATATATTACTTTGCATTAACTAGTATTGGTTCACTTTAAATGGATTTTCTCACTTGATGTGCACATTGTATATGTGATATATTTTGTACACTTGATTGTATCATGTTTGATGATACATGAATGTTTAAGTGTATGTTTAGACTAAACCATGGTTATGTAATGGTTAGGGTTTTGAATTTATTTACTTATTCATTTATTTATTCATTTTGGCAAAAGGGAAAATGGTGGCTATTTTTGTTTCTAAGTTGAAGCTTCATGAAGCTTTGACCAAGTGACCATTTTGTCTCATGCTTAACCCTAACCATTCCACTTAACCATGATTCATTCTCTACACTTGACCATGGTTATATTATGATAAGGTTGATTATTCTTTTCTATTCAATTAACTCATCATAATATTATGATCATCTTCTTCTTCTTCTTCACTTGAAGAAAAAGCTTGCCTCATCAATGGCAACTTGATGAAATGAGTGAGAAATCCAATTCTAAAGTGAACCCACTTCCTATTTCTTCATCCTCTACCTCTTGCCAAGTAGTAGTGTGTGTTTTCTTCACAAGTTTCATGACTTGGTGAAGTGGGAGCTTGATCTAGTGATGCCTCGACGTAGATCATCTTCGGCACGAAGCCGACGACCTTGCCCGCCCATTTCTCCGATGAAGCCGACGCTAGAGCCTGGGATTTCATTTGGACAGCGGAGAGGACTTCATCACGGAGCCGTGGAGGTGGAGGACCGGATCTACAAAGGTTGTATTTCCGTACTCTTAGTTAAAGTAGTTAACTAGTTGCTTTTTCGCCTAAACTTCTAGCCAACGATCCGTATTAGGGTTTCTCGGCACCGTAATTTTTGAAATTGGCATAGTTGATGCCTTGTGAGACCT
Organism: Agapanthus africanus; assembly: GCA_030015575.1. Taxonomy (NCBI): domain Eukaryota; kingdom Viridiplantae; phylum Streptophyta; class Magnoliopsida; order Asparagales; family Amaryllidaceae; genus Agapanthus; species Agapanthus africanus. The sequence goes on from CM057349.1 coordinate 290,848,953, forward strand.
CTTGAGAGTGCCTAGGAACCCTACACAACCATCCCATAAAAGTCTCTCTCTGGGAAAAGGCCTTTGTGAGTGGATCCGCCGTATTGTCCTCTGAGTATACTCTCCTAACCTCGATCACCCTGGAGATCAACTATCTCCATGATCGGGTGATGCTGCCTTAGAATACGTCTGGGTCACTGATGGGATCGGGGTTCCTTGGCATAAGCCATAACTCCATTGTCACACAATGGGAGGAACTAAGTTCATCTCATGAACTAATATACACACAGACAGCCTCTTTGGTAGCATCTTAAGTAGCGATGTATCTTGCCTTTAATCGTCAAGTATGTCACGGTATCTAGCTTGGAACTCTTCCAACATACCGTCCCTCCATAGAGGGTAAAGACAATGCCTGTGACTGACATTCAGTCGTCCTTATCACCCTGGAACACTTCCAGTGATTCTCCCCAGGATCGATTGATACCATCTCACTACATCTAGTAAGAGTCCTAACATCCATTTATATCTATCTCATAGATCCAAAACCCAGGATTTAGTAGGCATCACTTTGATCCTATGTGGAGAATCATTGTGATAAGCGGAGATTGATCGAGCGTAGCATAGGAAACTCCTTCCCTATCAAGAGTATGTCATCCACGTACTCTACGAGGATCGTCACCATACTCCCTACTACCTTTTTGTTTATACAAGGTTCATCTACTATTTTGATGATGTCAAACTCTTTGACTACTACATCAAAACAGACGTTCCAACTCCGCGATGCCTGCTTTATCCTATAAAGTATCTTGTACACGTTTCCGCTGCTCCCACTGTCTACGAAGCCCTCTGGCTATGTACTTACAGATGCTCTCTTCTAAAACATCATTTTAGAAAAGCAGTCATGACACCCAACCGCCAGATATCATAGTCATGGTATGTAGCCGTGGCAAGTAGGATCCGGATGGACTTAAGCATAGCCACTGGAAAAGGTTTCATCATTATCCACGCCTGGTCGATGACGAAAACCTTTAACAAGTCTAGCTTTGAAAGTCTCAACTTTTCCATCTACACCAAGTAATCATCTCAAGATATACTTGCTCCTGATAGAGATTTAACCATTTAGATATAGCAACCAAAGTCCATATTTTGTTGGTGTACATGGATTCCATCTTAGATCGCTAAGCATCCAGCCATTCTTACAGAGTCCCTACTCTCGATGGCCTGCTCGAAACTAGTTGGGTCATCATCTCATGATGCATTCCTCGCTCCCACTGTCATAGAGAAACAGAAGTATCTCTCAGGTGGGTGAGAAACCCTACTAGATCGGTGGAGAGGCTGAGGTTCGTTGGTATCTACTAAATCCTTTGGTTCTACCAAATCATCTGCTGTAGTTTGTACAGCTGGAACCTTTCCAGTTCTACATAACTGACCTTGTCTCGAGCTTGTCCGGATTTTGCTTTTAGACATAGGCTGGACAACCCTAAATCTTAACAAACATAAGATATGGACTCTTCCCTTTCCATATCACATATGAAGTGGTAGGCAATTGATTTGATTGGAACCCTATTCAATAGGTATGCAGCTTCTCAAGCGCATAACTCCCAAAAGGAAATAGGTAACTCAGTAGTACTCATCATAGAGCACACCTTGTCATATAGGGTGTGATTGCCCCGCCCCAATACACCTATCGTGCTATGGTGTATACAGAGGAGTAAGGCTGAGAGAGAATCTTATTCTCCTTTAGAATAATCCAGGAATTCCGTGCTCAAGTATTCTCCTCCTTGATCTCATCATTGGACATAATACTTATACCCGTATTTGAGTTCTCTACTTCTAACTTATATTCTGTGAATATCTCAAAAGGTTCGGACTTGTGTTTCAACAGGAACAAATGACTGAATCTTGAGAGATCATCAGAGAATGTAATGAAGTACAAAGAACCGGTCCTGGCATGTGTAGACGGGGAACCTTACATACATCAACATGTATCAATCCCAAGAGTTTACTAACTCTTTCTCTGTTTCCAATAAACAGAGCTATGGTCATCTTATCTCTGTGACATGACCAGCAAGTTTCACAAGATGTAAATTCAAACTGATTTAAATATGCATCTATATGTAACTTCAGCTAGTCGGGTCGCATTGATATAACCAAGTCTACAATACATTAAAAAGGATTTGTTCATTTCTGAACTCTTCCACTTGTGTGTGTTCCGTATACTAAGAACTGTAGTTTGATTTAGAACATCAATGCTTTTAGATAACGTGCCTGAACCGATCAACTTTTGATATAGGAAATGTTCAAAACATTATCCAACAATACAAAATTTTATCATTTCTTTACTAATAAAGAGACTGATATGATTTTGTATATCAGGTTCGGTATCTAATAACATTCGTTCAGAATCAATGTATTTGGAATACAGGGTGACAGTGACCAACAGACTTGGCTGCAACACTTGCACCGTTTTCTGTCTCATGAAACTTATCACCCATTCTCAGTTCTCTACCTTTCTGTAGCCCTATATATCAGATTACATATCTGGGATCCCGATCCGGTATCTAATACCCAGGACGTATAGGATACAGAGAAACAATTCTTTGTAATGAACACACCCGAAGATGATGCATCAGCATGCACTTTCTTCGTTTGGGCGGCACGGGAAATCTAATATTCCCCTATTTCCTGCTCTGTCTTATAACAATTATAAGTTGGAGCGGGACCAACGTTCCCCAGCTCAGTATACCAAGCGGGTTCGGTCAATACATCCGTATTACTATCGTGATTAAGGCGTGATATGGTCGCTACCTGGAGAGAGAGAGAAGAAAACACTCTGCGTGCGCTCTTGCAAGAATAGATTGGTTATTATTTTATCTAATCAGGATGGCTCCCACTGTTTTTATCAAATCTTCCTTCAAACCCTAAAAGGAAAGACTAGCCGGGATTAATTACACACTACAAGTTCGCCAATCTTTCAGCCAGGCCAGTGTCGGTACTTTGAGGAAGGTCCCCCGTGCTTTCGCACGAACCTAATTAATGTAAACCTCGTTTTCCCAGAGGCGTAACCTCGTTAACACCTTTCTAGACACCTACTTGATCGGCTAATTGTAATGTGTAAAACTCTCCCAGGAGTAACTCTTACTCGCAGCGGATATCGGGATCCAACTATCTCATAGAAGGTATGCAATCTCATTGCAAATTTCAACACTTGAAATTCCCGATAATTTTGCCCCTAGCGTCCTATGACCTTGACGCAAGCCAACAAACCATAGTGCGCTAGTCAAGTTCAACCCGTCATTTCCTGATTGAATTAAACCTACCCGCACGACCATTGACGCAGGCCAACAAAGTCGCATGACTACCCTAATTCAATCTGCATCATATGCATAAGCAGATAAATACTAGTTAGCTACCGCACACTACGCCTTGACGCAGGCCAACAAACGTAGCACGAATACTAACTACTACTTATCTGAAATGACGGAGGGCTACGACAGGTTTTTCTGAAAACCTATTGCGTAATGAACTTGATATCGTTGTAGAATCAAATGATTTTAAAAATGGAATGTTTCTGAGGCTTTTCTAGTTTTGCTAAAGGGGTCACTCCCGGTGAAGGGATCGTCGGCCCTTTCCTCGTCGAATGAGGTGCGGGATATATCATATATATCACTGTGCAAAGCAGAAACTATAGAAGCAATCAAAAGACAAACCAAGTGTGTAGCATCTGCCAGTTATTGCTAAAGGGGTCACACCCGGTGAAGGGATCGTCGGCCCTTTCCTCATCGAATAAGGTGCAGGATATATCATATATACCGCTGTGCAAAGCAAGAACTGTAGCTGCCTGTTTTATTTTTGAAATTCGATTCCACAACATCTTAGGTTTCTTTTACTTTCATTAATCACATTAATGAAGTCCCATCTTTTAAGTACCTAAACATCACAGATAAATACGACGTACACTTATGCCATCCGCATTCGCCTCGATGTCCCCTCGTGCATCGTTAGGTTAGGTAACTAACGGCAAAGCGGGGCAGGGCTAGCGCGGGTGTAAAACATAAGTAACGTCTATATAATATATCATATATACTATATACAGTATCTATCACAACATATCAAATGATCACATCACAGATATCGCAGCAGAAGAATCATATGAAACATTGGATATACTAGGACGTCCGTGTTTTCAATACGAGCCAGTATAAAACACGGATTCCACGGTCGCGATGAGTAGCCAAACCCACACTCCTAGACCCCTATGAGAGCGGCAAGCAACCCTACCAATTCTAGAGTTAGGAGACCCGGACTCGACTCCTCGAGTTGGTCTCCCACTGGACTCGAGAACCCGGTTACTTGTGCTCTCCTCCTTGGGTCTATCCTAGTGCGGAAAAGTAAATAATATACAAAAGGTGACATCTTCCGCAACCTGGAAGTGCCCCAATAAAAGAATATTACATACAAGTTTTTACATGAATGAAAATGAAAAACACTCATCTCACATAAAAAAAAACCCGGCTATTCAAACACGACGATCCAATATAACATATCCAGCAACACATAACATTACATGTCATCAACGTAAGTAAACATGCATATCCTAATTGTCGTTGACATATAGCAACGAAACCGTCGATATTACATATTACACTTACGGTCGCAGAAAAGAAAGTGTAAAACTACAACAGTTGGAATCCGCAACCTCCTTAGACATCGCATGCCTAATCAAATGAATTCCTTAGACATCGCATGCCTAACAATTATAAACCCCGCATTTTAGTCTTATTATTGAAAACACTTTTCAATACCAAGTCGGGAAATTCAACAAGATTCCCGACATCCTGATCGAATGCTCGTCGCAAACTTTAGTAGACGACCGCAACCCCGATACCGTCGACGAAGTGCACCAAAGCGGAACACCGCAGTCGCGAGCACCCGAACGGATGCTTTCGGCGACGGGGTTCTCCTACAGTCACTTGGTCGGGGATAAGGGATGTGACTGTCTATTAAGTTTATCCAGCGAGTATCCGCGTACGCTACGTGATTGCGACGGACTTTTGATCACATCAAAATTCCGTGGCAACCGATCAAGTGAGACTAAAGTGCTATTGTAACACCTGAGTTTGTGTTTAGTGGTAAGTGTGTCTTAATGTGGGATTTTTGGTAAAAAGTTTACCAAAATGGCTTTTAAATATTTTATCTGGGTTATGGCTGTTTTATCAGAATTTTATCTGGACTGCACACACTTGTGCATGTTAACTTAGGTGAAGCCTAGGGTTGAACCATGTTAGCTGACCATGGTGGGTTGAACCATTTGATTAGGTTAATTGGCTTAATTAAGGATCTTAGCTTGGTTAAGGGTGATTAGTGTTAGTTGACTTGTGTAGGGGGAAAGTAATCATGGTGGCTTGGTGTCTTGTGAGCTTGGTTTTGGAGAGAGAGAGAGAGAGAGATGGTTAGGGTGTGCCATGATCCATCTCCTTCTTCATTACCCTTTGTGCTCTTCACACCCCCTCTCACTCATATCACTTCCTCTCATCACTCTCATCCTACCCTCACACTCTCACACTCCACCATAATACAACCCTTTCCCCCACAATAGCCTCCATAATCAGCAGCAGCTGCATCAGCAGCAGCTGCATCAGCAGCCCCCTGCATCTGTTGCAGCTGCAACATCAGTTACATCAGCCCACCATCAAGCAACCTCAGCCAAACAAAGCAACAGCCACCAAACTGCCCCCCTGCATCAGCTGCTAATACATCACACCAAGCCCCATCATGACTTATCAGCCCCAATAGCCGACTTCAGCCACAAAACAGCCCCCTCCCTACACCTACAGCTACACTAAGCAGCTGAAACCATGCACTTCAGCCCATTGTATCAGCCTTTAATCAACCTACAACCTCAACACCACATCAAACCCCAACAGCCACAAGATATTCCCCCTGCCTCTGCTGATACAACAACCATAACCCCTTTCAAAAACATCAGCCACAGCAGCAACAGAACAGCCCCAGCATCATATCCTGCAACCCCAAACACTTCAACATGTCCTCCCACTTCACCCACATACAACAACCCTTCACAGCACCAAAACCATAGCCACCAACACTTCAGCTGCTGCCTCACACAGATAAAAATAAATCAAAGCAAAAACAGCAGCAGCAGCCCAGGGCAACAGCAGCCTGATGCAGCACGACCCAGCATCAGCAACTTGAGAAAATGGAGCAGCTCCCCCACAACAACAGCCCTTCCTCCTTCCTTCATCTTCCCTTCTCCTACATTCTAGGACCCCCTGGAGGTATAATCTCGCATCCCAACTCATTTCTTGCTCAGTTCTGGTTAAATAGCTGAAGTTACTGTTTTATTTGTGACATTGTGCTAGTTTAGGCAAATTTGAGTGAGACTTGACCAAGAGATGGTTTTGAACGTTAGAATAGCCTTATTAGGGGTATGTGAGACCAGTTAACCTAAGATTGTCCCAGATTTCACCCATATACCAGATTAGTTATACTTGGTGTATTTTACCGATTTTGTCGACTTTGTGGCTTTCTGGAAACTGCTATCAACCCGGACCTCCTAAAATAAAATTGACTTGGCAGTGAGACGTGCAGGTAGATAGGAACCATTACCCAAAACCCTAGCCCCAACCACCATTTTTGGGCCGCCAATTTATTCCTTTGCGGCCAGACCAGGGTGGAACCTCCTCGTTTTGCGTGCACAGCTCTATTTCATGTAAACTTGACCCCCTGTATGTCTAGTTTTGACTGTTTCCAGTTAGGGTAAAATCTGGGTTCATTTTCATGAGTTGGCGTATGTTTTACGACGTGTTTTCGTATGGATTTTGGGTATTCGATGATTCGTATCTGTCGGGTGGCGTTTGGACGTCAACGACAGTGGATATTGGCTGCGTTTGCACACAAGGTCACAGGTTTTTACCTATGGGCGTAGTGTGCACCATTTTGGTTTCCGACATGGTTTTCATGAGTTTTAGCGTTTGATATCCTTGTAGGTACCCCACGTGGCGTCGAGGCGTTGGAGATGCAAGCGGCGACATCGGCACCGGCACACATAACTAGGTGAGTAGATTTATATCTACGGGGAGAAGTCGGGTGGATGGCGTATAAACACCCCCGCAGTCCGTGGTGATGTATACGGATGCGTATACACACCGACAATTTATTATTTGACGTTGGGATTAATTATTGATGTTTAAATGGATATTGGTATGTTGGAATGGTGAAATGTTACGAAACCCTAGGTAGTGGGTGCACTACACATACATATACACACATACATACTTGCATTCCTCCTTATTCATATGTGATTATGGGATTCTATATAGATATGTGTTCACATGAGATTTGAGGATGATACATGGAATTGATATGAGTCGATGAGTTGATCTGAGATTATGATATCGGTGATATGACCTGTTATAACGGTAAAATTCATGTTTTTGATGCGTCTTGATACTTTAGAGGATTTTGGGAATGATGGTGCCCTAGTAATAGTGACATATATATATTATATGATCGACATGTGATTAGGTTATGAGATCTGAAATGATATGATACGACAAGATAATTATGATATGCCGCATTCGGCGATGTATATTCTTTGGTGACGATATATGATGATGTTTATCGAGTTGCTAGAGACTGTCGATCGGTAGTCAGGTCTTAATTATAGCAATGATGTTAGTATTGTACTAGACGCAGGTCAGTACCCCAGATGATGATCTTGATAAAGAGAATACTTGATGAATGACATGATAAATGTGATATTGACCCGCACCCAGATTTGGGGATGCCGTACGACGGATTTACGTACGAGCTGTATTTTGATGTTTGATCCGCCTACTTGACTTGGGAATAACCGATTATAGAGATACGGTATCGGATGTGATATGATCGAGGCGGGATCACCGACTATATATGTGTATATTTATGTATTGACTCAGAGGTTAGGCGGTTTCCCTACCTACTGTTAGCTTTAGCTCAGCCTTGTAGTGGTGTAGCTATGTGACTCTTATGACATTAGATGCAGTTTAGTGATCATGGTGTTCAGTATTTCAGTTCCCGCATATTATTATTGTTGCTCTGCATCGCATACTGTTGTAATTCATATTCTATTTTTGATATCCTGCTGCTAGGACACCAGCACCATTACCGATGATGCGTATGTACCACGTACACTTATTTGCTGTCGCACACACATCTTCATCGGTAATTGCCAAGTCACGTACACTTAGAGAATATTACTGCCTGGTTTAGCTTGTTAGCTAGTAGGGACATGATATTAGTGCATTGCCTTAGATGCTAGCTTGACATTGTAGCTATTACTTGCCACTTCATGCATGCTGTTATTCATTATATGCTGCATTCATGGATTCTCATGCTCATATTCATGATTTCACATGCTATTGATTTGGATTCGGGTTTCCATGATGTTTTCTGGATTTTGAGGAAAACCGCAAAAACATACATATAAACTGCTCTCTCTTTTTATCAAAATGCGGTTTTCCCGTGATGTACGAGTCGTCCACCATGAGTTTGCTGATGGATTTCGAGACCCGATTCGAGGAGTGGAGGAACCGTTTCGGGTACATGATGGGCCCGGTGCGGTACCCCGGGGCAAGAAGATCGCAGGAGATGGCGTTGAGCCTGGCAGGGGAGCACGACCGACCGGTGATATTACCCGACATGTCGGATATCCGGAGGATACCGTCATAGTCATGAGATGGATGGTAGGGGCCGATCTGGACTGACGGCGCCCTGGATATTATGATTTAGACATTGAGATTTGAGGTATTGAGGTACAGAGATTGTGATACAGAGATATCGAGATATTGAGATTTATGTTTTGTGCCGATGCTAGGCACTGTTTTATGCTGATTTCATGATGATACCTCATTTTACAAATACAGAAATCTCACAAATTTATGAAAGCAGTTTTCTTCAGTACATGCATTCTGTTTCATGCATTCATACATCATTCATATGATATATTGCCACCTGATGTACTGACACAGGCATATGGGTTTATACTTGGGTTAGATATTTACACTAGCCATGGTTAGAGATTGCTGGTTTTATATATTTGAGGATTATATATATTGATCGTATGACCTAGGATTGCGTCATACATGCGATTTTCTGTTCGTAGATCTTTTTCTACTCACGAGTTGGCAACTCACCCCCGTTGTGCCCCAGTTTCTTGCAGGTGTTGCCACACGGATTTCATTACGGCTTTGCGGGCACTGCTCCTTTCGGGTGACTTGCTAGTAGGTGGGTTATTGTATCGTACCCATCATTATATATTGTATATTATATTTCAGTTGTATCTAGAATTTCCATCAACCAAAACATGTACTTATTGAGATAGAGACCAGTGATATTTATTCTTTCGACCTTAGCGTCGCGTGTTATATTTCCTTGGGTTCTTGCTGGTTGAGTTTCATTCTGTTGTGATCCTCGCCTTTAGGCGTTGTATATATTGTTGCATACAGGTTGATTCGATATGGTTCTTCCTACCCTCTACTACTTTTCATGGTTTGGATTTCTGGGTTCGGCTTACTTAGCTTACGTACGCCTTGAGACGTTCGTATTCTAAGTGCCGGTCATGCTCCGTACTTTTGGGTCGTGACAAAGTTGGTATCAGAGCGTTAGGTTTTACCTTCGGAGTATAGGATGACCCTTGGTTGATGGAATAGGTGACTAAAGTAGAGTGACGTACCGTTGGTATGTTCCACGGCATATTTACGACACGCCACTCCACTTAAGAAGCCTTAGGATGTACATTTCTTTGTTCAGTATCATATTCCTTCCTGATCTAGCCTCATCGGTACCAGTTATGGTTTGCTGCCACGATTACGGGCAGGGAGAGCTACAGCTAGAGTTGCGGTCAGCATGGGCTCGTTACGAACGAGGACTGACCAGAGCATTATTCCGGAGACACACGTTTGCAGAGATGTGTCTCGATTGTGTTTTCGCGCCATGAGCGTTGGATGGATCGCTGTATGAGATTACTCGGACGTGCAGATCAGCACCAGGGGATTAAGCCACTGACAGAGGCCAGCCAGATATTGATGACCGTTGGTGTATTGCTTACTCATGATGATTGAGGAACCGTCCAGCGTGCAAACGGGTGAGCCAGTTGTTGCCACGAACGACGAGATATCGCACAGATGTTGGAGCTATCGCGGTACAAGTTGTACTAAGAGATTATAGAAGGTCGCTAGTCACCAAGAATAAATGACTAAGACATGTGGATTGTTCGCTACCCCGATGCGAGATCATCAGATAGATTGATTCCAGCTAGAGACGACTTCACGTGGAGACGTTGAGAGTCGACAGAGACGATCGAATGTCAGAAACCTATTATTCCAAGTTTAAAGTATTCGGAAAGACATGCAGGCAATTCTATGGTCCCTCTAGAAGAATGAAACCCTAACTCGACTTAATGACCGTGTGAAAGCCTTTGAACCTTAGGGTTTGCGGCAGTTCTGCGGTGCCATTAGTGAGGCATGGGTTTGCCCTTCTACGGCTGGACCACCGATGCTGTGGTATGTACTCGATACTATTATACTGTACCTAAGATGTTGAGCTCTTGGGGGATTATGAGGTTTGACGACTCGATCGGATGGCTCGATTTAATTCGGATGCTAGATGGTGAGATGCATTTCTTGGGAGACTCCGGATACGAGGATAGCCATCGGAGCTCAGTCCATGCAGCCACGACGAGACGAGTCTGAAGCAGTCGACATTAGAGAAAAGTGGAGTAAGAGGTTCGTACCAGATCGGGATGAGACGACGTTCCACTCCGCCGACACCAGAGATGCGATACGCATGCCGAGGCATAGTACTGGATATACCTTCCAGAAGGAGTCACGATGAGTATGCAGCCGTTTCGAAGCAAGAAGTATATTTGGTAAAGGACGATGACTTCCGGACAGTTAGCAGGGATGAGACTTGGAAGAGAGCTTGAGCAGGATTCCTTCCAGGACACTGCTGCAATGATACTTGCACCCAGGATCAGATGTGTCATGTACATTCAGAGAGCCAGAGGCCGACGCCAGTGACATGCTGCTTTATGAGTGGTCGCGATGATTGCCCGAGAGATGACCAGAGAAGTGCCAGAACGGAATCATCCCCGTTAGCACGCCTGACAGGGCCGATGAGCCGATGGATCGTGAGATTGGTAATCCCCAAAGGAGACTTGGACCCAGGAGTGGTTATGTTACACACACCAGCAGGCCAGAACTCAGGATCGTCGACGAGATATGTTATGAGTGAACACGACAGTTGCCAGAGATTCGTGGAGGATGTGCTTAAGCGGGACTATTCCGCCATACTCGATTTCGAGATTGGGGCAATTTATTCGCATGACTGATTTGATGATCAGGGGACACGGTGATTTGGGACTAGACTGTGCGTACCAGATGGCGAGGAACTGCAACGTGAGATCCTTGGGGAGGCACCTCGATCAGGTGTACAGTGTTTATCCGGGTTCCACCAAGATGTACCATGATAGGAGAGATGTTTACTGGCGAGATGGAATGAAGAGGGACACCACAGATTTCGTGTCAAGATGCCTGACTTGCCAGCAAGTCAAAGCCGAGCACCAGAGACCAACAGGTGAACTTCAGCCGTTACCCATTCCGGGGTAGAAATGGGAACGGATTTCAATGGATTTCGTTATGGGTCTACCCAGGACTAAGCAAGGGTATGACTCTTTTTGGGTGATCGTGGATCATTTGGCGAAAGCGGCTCTCTTCCTGCCAGTGAAGACGACTTTCGGATTGCTCAGTACGCCCAGATTTACATCGACGAGATCGTACGACTGCATGGAGTCCCGACGTGTATCGTGTCCGACAAAGGCACCCGGTTTACCGGCCGACTACGGCAGAGGCTTCAGGAGGCTTGGGGCACTCGTTTAAGTTTCAGCACAACATTTCATCCACAGGACGACCGGCAGTCAGAGCGGACTATTCAGACTCTCGAGGACTGGCTCCGAGCATGCGTTTTAGACTTTGGTGGTAGCTGGGATCATCATTTGCCCTTGATGGGGTTCACCTACAACAACAACTCCCAGGACACTATTCAGATGGCACATTTCAAGGCCTTGTAATGGGAGGAAATGCAGACCGCCCGTCTGTTGGACAGAGCTCAGTGGGAGCAGTACCTTAGGGCCACAAATTGTACAGGAGACGACCGGGAAGATACAGCTGATTCGAGACAGGGTAAGGACAGCTCAGAGCAAGAGGAGATCGTATGCTGACAGGCGCCGCCGCAGATTAGAGTTCACAGTGGTGATGACATTTTGTCTAAGGGTCTCTCCGATGAAGGGAGTGATGAGGTGGGGACGGAAGGGGGAAGCTTAGCCCCAGATTCATAGGTCCCTTCGAGGTCCTCGAACGTGCGGCACAGTAGCATATCGTTTGGCTCTTCCACCTGACTTTCCAGATGTTCACCCCACCTTCCACGTGTAGATGCTTCGCAGATACCTACATGACCCTTCGCACATGATTCAGCATCAGACCGTTCAGCCCGAGCGCGATCTTACATTCACCGAGCAGCCAGTCGTGATATTAGACCGACAAGTGAAGAAACTTAGGCCGAGTGTCTTGCCATCAGTAAGGATACTTTGACGCAGCTCAAATGATGAAGAGGTCACTTGGGAGGCCCAGGGCGGGATGCGAGAAAAGTTCCCTCATCTTTTGAAGGTATGCGTTGCTTTATATTTTAAAATTCGGGGACGAATTTTCTTAAGGGGGGAAGACTGTAACACCTGAGTTTGTGTTTAGTGGTAAGTGTGTCTTAATGTGGGATTTTTGGTAAAAAGTTTACCAAAATGGCTTTTAAATAATTTATCTGGGTTATGGCTATTTTATCAGAATTTTATCTGGACTGCATACACTTGTGCATGTTAACTTAGATGAAGCATAGGGTTGAACCATGTTAGCTGACCATGGTGGGTTGAACCATTTGATTAGGTTAATTGGCTTAATTAAGGATCTTAGCTTGGTTAAGGGTGATTAATGTTAGTTGACTTGTGTAGGGGGAAAGTAATCATGGTGGCTTGGTGTCTTGTGAGCTTGGTTTTGGAGAGAGAGAGAGTGAGATGGTTAGGGTGTGCCATGATCCATCTCCTTCTTCATTACCCTTTGTGCTCTTCACACCCCCTCTCACTCATATCACTTCCTCTCATCACTCACATCCTACCCTCACACTCTCACACTCCACCATAATACAACCCTTTCCCCACAACAGCCCCCATAATCAGCAGCAGCTGCATCAGCAGCCCCCTGCATCTGTTGCAGCTGCAACATCAGTTACATCAGCCCACCATCAAGCAACCTCAGCCAAACAAAGCAACAGCCACCAAACTGCCCCCCTGCATCAGCTGCTAATACATCACACCAAGCCCCATCATGACTTATCAGCCCCAACAGCCGACTTCAGCCACAAAACAGCCCCTTCCCTACACCTACAGCTACATTAAGCAACTGAAATCATGCACTTAAGCCCATTGTATCAGCCTTTAATCAACCTACAACCTCAACACCACATCAAACCCCAACAGCCACAAGATATTCCCCATGCCTCTGCTGATACAACAACCATAACCCCTTTCAAAAACATCAGCCACAGCAGCAACAGAACAGCCCCAGCATCATATCCTGCAACCCCAAACACTTCAACATTTCCTCCTACTTCACCCTCATACAACAACCCTTCACAGCACCAAAACCATAGCCACCAACACTTCAGCTGCTGCCTCACACAGAGAAAAATAAATCAAAGCAAAAACAGCAGCAGCAGCCCAGGGCAACAGCAGCCTGATGCAGCACGACCCAGCATCAGCAACTTGAGAAAATGGAGCAGCTCCCCCACAACAACAGCCCTTCCTCCTTCCTTCATCTTCCCTTCTCCTACATTCTAGGACCCCCTGGAGGTATAATCTCGCATCCCAACTCATTTCTTGCTCAGTTCTGGTTAAATAGCTGAAGTTACTGTTTTATTTGTGACATTGTGCTAGTTTAGGCAAATTTGAGTGAGACTTGACCAAGAGATGGTTTTGAACGTTAGAATAGCCTTATTAGGGGTATGTGAGACCAGTTAATCCAAGATTGTCCCAGATTTCACCCATATACCAGATTAGTTATACTTGGTGTATTTTACCGATTTTGTCGACTTTGTGACTTTCTGGAAACTGCTATCAACCCGGACCTCCTAAAATAAAATTGACTTGGCAGTGAGACGTGCAGGTAGATAGGTACCATTACCCAAAACCCTAGCCCCAACCACCATTTTTGGGCCGCCAATTTATTCCTTTGCGGCCAGACCAGGGTGGAACCTCCTCGTTTTGCGTGCACAGCTCTATTTCATGTAAACTTGACCCCCTGTATGTCTAGTTTTGACTGTTTCCAGTTAGGGTAAAATCTGGGTTCATTTTCATGAGTTGGCGTATGTTTTACGACGTGTTTTCGTATGGATTTTGGGTATTCGATGATTCGTATCTGTCGGGTGGCGTTTGGACATCAACGACAGTGGATATTGGCTGCGTTTGCACACAAGGTCACAGGTTTTTACCTATGGGCGTAGTGTGCACCATTTTGGTTTCCGACATGGTTTTCATGAGTTTTAGCGTTTGATATCCTTGTAGGTACCCCACGTGGCGTCGAGGCGTTGGAGATGCAAACGGCGACATCGGCACCGGCACACATAACTAGGTGAGTAGATTTATATCTACGGGGAGAAGTCGGGTGGATGGCGTATAGCACCCCCGCAGTCTGTGGTGATGTATACGGATGCGTATACACACCGACAATTTATTATTTGACGTTGGGATTAATTATTGATGTTTAAATGGATATTGGTATGTTGGAATGGTGAAATGTTACGAAACCCTAGGTAGTGGGTGCACTACACATACATATACACACATACATACTTGCATTCCTCCTTATTCATATGTGATTATGGGATTCTATATAGATATGTGTTCACATGGGATTTGAGGATGATACATGGGATTGATATGAGTCGATGAGTTGATATGAGATTATGATATCGGTGATATGACCTGTTATGACGGTAAAATTCATGTTTTTGATGCGTCTTGATACTTTAGAGGATTTTGGGAATGATGGTGCCCTAGTAATAGTGACATATATATATTATGTGATCGACATGTGATTAGGTTATGAGATCTGAAATGATATGATATGACAAGATAATTATGATTTGCCGCATTCGGCGATGTATATTCTTTGGTGACGATATATGATGATGTTTATCGAGTTGCTAGAGACTGTCGATCGGTAGTCAGGTCTTGATTATAGCAATGATGTTAGTATTGTACTAGACGCAGGTCAGTACCCCAGATGATGATCTTGATAAAGAGAATACTTGATGAATGACATGATAAATGTGATATTGACCCGTACCCAGATTTGGGGATGCCGTACGACGGATTTACGTACGAGCTGTATTTTGATGTTTGATCCGCCTACTTGACTTGGGAATAACCGATTATAGAGATATGGTATCGGATGTGATATGATCGAGGCGGGATCACCGACTATATATGTGTATATTTATGTATTGACTCAGAGGTTAGGCGGTTTCCCTTACCTACTGTTAGCTTTAGCTCAGCCTTGTAGTGGTGTAGCTATGTGACTCTTATGATATTAGATGCAGTTTAGTGATCATGGTGTTCAGTATTTCAGTTCCCGCATATTATTATTGTTGCTCTGCATCGCATACTGTTGTAATTCATATTCTATTTTTGATATCCTGCTGCTAGGACACCAGCACCATTACCGATGATGCGTATGTACCACGTACACTTATTTGCTGTCGCACACACATCTTCATCGGTAATTGCCATGTCACGTACACTTAGAGAATATTACTGCCTGGTTTAGCTTGTTAGCTAGTAGGGACATGATATTAGTGCATTGCCTTAGATTCTAGCTTGACATTGTAGCTATTACTTGCCACTTCATGCATGCTGTTATTCATTATATGCTGCATTCATGGATTCTCATGCTCATATTCATGATTTCACATGCTATTGATTTGGATTCGGGTTTCCATGATGTTTTCTGGATTTGGAGGAAAACCGCAAAAACATACATATAAACTGCTCTCTCTTTTTATCAAAATGCGATTTTCCCGTGATATACGAGTCGTCCACCATGAGTTTGCTGATGGATTTCGAGACCCGATTCGAGGAGTGGAGGAACCGTTTCGGGTACATGGTGGGCCCGGTGCGGTACCCCGGGGCAAGAAGATCGCAGGAGATGGCATTGAGCCTGGCAGGGGAGCACGACCGACCGGTGATATTACCCGACACGTCGGATATCCGGAGGATACCGTCGTAGTCATGAGATGGATGGTAGGGGCCGATCTGGACTGACGGCGCCCTGGATATTATGATTGAGACATTGAGATTTGAGGTATTGAGGTACAGAGATTGTGATACAGAGATATCGAGATATTGAGATTTATGTTTTGTGCCGATGCTAGGCACTGTTTTATGCTGATTTCATGATGATACCTCATTTTACAAATACAGAAATCTTACAAATTTATGAAAGCAGTTTTCTTCAGTACATGCATTCTGTTTCATGCATTCATACATCATTCATATGATATATTGCCACCTGATGTACTGACACAGGCACATGGGTTTATACTTGGGTTAGATATTTACACTAGCCATGGTTAGAGATTGCTGGTTTTATATATTTGAGGATTATATATATTGATCGTATGACCTAGGATTGCGTCATACATGCGATTTTCTGTTCGTAGATCTTTTTCTACTCACGAGTTGGCAACTCACCCTCGTTGTGCCCCAGTTTCTTGCAGGTGTTGCCGTACGGATTTCATTACGGCTTTGCGGGCACTGCTCCTTTCGGGTGACTTGCTAGTAGGTGGGTTATTGTATCGTACCCATCATTATATATTGTATATTATATTTCAGTTGTATCTAGAATTTCCATCAACCAAAACTTGTACTTATTGAGATAGAGACCAGTGATATTTATTCTTTCGACCTTAGCGTCGCGTGTTATATTTCCTTGGGTTCTTGCTAGTTGAGTTTCATTCTGTTGTGATCCTCGCCTTTAGGCGTTGTATATATTGTTGCATACAGGTTGATTCGATATGGTTCTTCCTACCCTCTACCACTTTTCATGGTTTGGATTTCTAGGTTCGGCTTACTTAGCTTACGTACGCCTTGAGACGTTCGTAGCCTAAGTGCCGGTCATGCTCCGTACTTTCGGGTCGTGACAGCTATGTTTATAACATTCACTCAGTTATCTCATAACAATATGTGGATTCCAAATATTGTATCACATTCCGGATAAATAGAAAATGTTAAACTTTTCGATCGAACAATCAAACACCCAAGTTTTCCCGAAAGAGCTCAACACTTGAAATAAGTTTAAAAACATTCATTTCATGCCACAGTACCAACGGTCCAGCCGTAGAAGGGTCAAGCCAACGCCTCACATGTGGCACGCCGTACTGCCCCAAACCCTAAGGTTCAAAGGGCAGTTCAAGACGGTCGCATAATCGAGTTAAGGTTTGTTGTCTTCTAGAGGGTCCATCGCGTTACTTGCACTACTTAGAACGTTCTTAAACTACGGAAAGATCCAACACTTGGAAATTTCCCAACAGGGGAAAAATTGGGTATTTATATCCGGTCGAACTTTTTAACATATTCTAAATTATCCGGAAATACATAGACAAAGTTAAAGATTCCGATCGAATCGTCGAACTCCCAATACAATCCAGAAAACCCAACATTTGAGTATATATTAAAAATTCCCAGAAAATACAGCAATAAAAGAAAGAAATTACAGTGCAAAAATTATTGAAAATTGCGACTGTATGGCCGCGGAACCGCCGCACAAGCCATGCTCGTACCGCGGTTCCGCGGCGGTTTAGTCGACTCACGCGCTCGTTTTGCACAGTAACCCTTAGAAAACCCTGCTGAGTTTTCTGCATATTTTTAATTTGGAAAAATCCACATTTTCAGAAAATGTACAGAGAAGGGTTTGAGTTAGGGTTTCGGGGTTCGATCGGATTTCTAATATCGTCTACACTTCGCCTAAGGGTCTAGCTAGGCTCTGATACCACTGTAGGGTTCCTAGGCACACTCAAGTGGTTCCACAAGGCATCAACCATGCCAACTTGATATCGTTTTCGTGCCTTGGTTTCACATGTTTGTGATTTTATGGGTTTTAGACATTTGAGTTGATTTCGTGCGTATATATGCACACGATTTGGTTTTTGCACTCGGTATAGTTCACGTATGCTTACAGTGCAATGATTCGTATTTCGTGCACTTGGATGCACTGGACTTCGATTTCGATGGTGATGCTCGATATTTGTTTCGTGCATGATGGATGCACCGGATTCGGATTTTTATGTTGGGCGCATGTTATGAGATGCGATTTGGTGCATACCAGATGCACTAAACCGAGATTCTTCGTGCATGTCAGATGCACCTGATTTTGCTGTCAGGCACACACGTCGCCTATGACAGATGTTGCGTGCACACCAGTTGCACCTTGATGTTGTTTTTGAGCACCTGCTTGGCACAGGTATGGGTTTTGATTTCCGTGCGCACCGGACGCACAGGGTTTTCATATGCACATTTTGGGACTGATTTCTTATGGAGCAGTACATTTTTTGTGTTGATGTGATTTGTTTTCGTACTGAGCAGGACTGGTCAGATGACAGTTCCTGGATATATTTTGCATGCATTGATAGATTTCAAAGGGATTTCAAAAAAAAAAACGAGCTATAGTCTCATTATTTACATACGCGTCCGATATGACACAAGATATTTAAAATGAGGAAACCCTTTTAAATTTGTTTTCAAACGGCGGATCGTGCATATTAAACAAAAGATATATACACGGCTATTTTCTTATAGAGACGTCCGCCACTGTGCAATGCTATGCGTATTGTACATCGACTTTAAAGAAATTTGGCATGCATTCCCTTCAGATATTTACATGTACGGATTTGGTATTTACGTGCATAGTTCCGATTTCTAGCATATCGGTTTTTGTCTTGGATTTGGCATTCGTGTTTTCACTCCGATGATTGCGGGATGCTTGACGGAGTTTTGACTTCGAGTTATCTGCTCGTTACTCATGCGCATGTATTACGCTATGATGCCTTTTATGTATTGATGATTTCGGAGCCCCGTTGACTTGGACATTTATTTGAAATGTTTTAGAATTGGGAGGTTTAAATTTAAATTCGGGGACCGAATTTCTTTAAGGGGGGAAGACTGTAACATTTCAAAAAAAACACATCAGCTACATCAGCATCAGCAACACCATCATGAGCTGCAACAGCAGCTGATGTGAACATCAGCCTAACCTCAGCCCATTTCAGCCCCCCATAGCTGACCTACACACCCCCATCATGACTTTTCGGCCTACCATAGCTAACTTGCACACTCCCATCATCATTTTTCAGCCCCCAATGGCTGACTTCTGCCACAAATCAGCCTCCCTACACCTACAGCTACATTAGCTGCTGAAAATCACGCATCAACAGCAGCACCATCATTGCATCAGCCCAAATTCTGCCTAACTTCAGCTCCCCTAGCTGACTTTAGCCACCAATCAGCCCCTCCCCTACACCTACTGCTGCATTTCAGCCCATGGTTTTAGCAAAACGACAGCAGCATCAGCCTTTAACCACATCACAATGCACCATATATACCCTTCTTCAAGTGTTGCAGCTGCTACTGCAACACATAGAAAAAAAAAAGAAAAGAGAAAGATGAGCAAAAGAGAGAGAGAGAGTTGCAAGCAGCAGCTGCAGAAAAAGCATCAGCAATAAGCTGCAGAACCAGCCCCAGCAATACCATAAACCCCCGCAGCTACATACAACACCACCACACCACCACAACCATTTCCACAACACCAAAACCACAACAACACAACACCAATGCAACAGCAACAAAATAGCTACAGCAGCAGCAGCAACCCAAAACAGAACCAGCATCAGCCTCTGTTGCAACAGCAACTTCAGTCCCGGGGCACTTCAGCAGCACCACCCCACTTCCTCCTTCATCCTCCTTCCCTTCTCCTTCATCCTAGGACCCTCTTGAGGTATAATCTTGCAACCCAATTCCTATCTTACAAGCTATAGCTGTTAAAACTGAAATTTACTGTTATATCCGTAATCTAGTGCTAGTTTAGGGATTTTGAGTGAGATTTGGCCAAGAGATGGTTTTGATGGTTGGTATAACTCTATTAGGTGTATTTGAGACCAGTTAACCCCAGAATTCCCCAGATTTCCAGTAAGTTACCTGAAAGTTTCGACTTGGCTAGCAATTTTATCGACTTTTTGACCTTTCTGGAAACTGCTATCACCCGGGACCTCCTAAAGTAAAATTGACTTGGCAGAAAGCTGTGCAGGCACCCTGGAACCATCCCACAAAGCCTTAGCCCCCACCTCATTTTTACGGCCGCACTTTTACTCACTCTGGCCGCAATTTGCGGCCAGACCTCGGTGAAATTGCCTCGTTTTGCGTGCAAGGCCCTATTTCATGTAAACTTGACCCTGAGTATGTGCAGTTTTGACTGATTCCAACCAGGGTAAAATCTGGGTTGATTTTCATGAGTTGGCGTATGATTTACGACTTGTTTTCGTATGGATTTTGGTATTCGATGATTCATTTCTGTCGGGTGGCATTTGGACGTCGACGACAGTGGATATTGGCAGTGTTTGCACACAAGGTCACAGGTTTTTACCTATGGACGTAGCGTGCACCATTTTGGTTTCCGACATGGTTTTCATGTGTTTTAGCGTGTGATATCCTTGTAGGTACCCCACGTGGCGTCGAAGCGTTGGATATGCAAACGGCGACATCGGCACCGGCCCACATATCTAGGTGAGTAGATTTATATCTATGGGGAGAAGTCGGGTGGATGGCGTATAGCACCCCCGCAGTCTGAGGTGATGTATACGGATGCGTATACACACCTATAAATATTACATGTTGTTGGGATTAATTATTGATGTTTAAATGGAAATTGGTGGACTTGGATGATTTTGGTTACGGAACCTTAGGGTAGTGGGTGCACTACACATACATACTCACACATACATACTTGCAAACATCCTCATTTCATATATGGTTATGGATATGTGTTCACATGGGTTTGGGATTTTGTGTGCACATACGAACTTGAGGATGATACATGGGATCGATGTGAGTCGATGGTTTGATATGAGATCATGATGTCGGTGATATGATAAAATTCATAATTAAGATACACCTTGATACTTTAGAGGATATTGGGAATGATGACGCCATAGTAGTAGCGACATATATATTATGTGATCGACATGTGATTTTGATATACGATGGGATATGATATGATATGATATGACAGGATACCTGTGATAGGGCACCTTAGGCGATGTATACTCTGGTGATGATATATGAGGATAATATCGATCTATACTAGACTGTCGATCAGTAGTTAGATCTTGATTATAGTGATGATGTTAGAATTGTACTAGACATAGGTCAGTACCCAGATGATGATAATTGATAAAGAGAATACTCGATGAATGATATGACAAATGTGATATTGACCCGTACCCAGATTGGGGAGGCCGTACGACGGATTTACGTACGAGCTATAATTTGATGTTTGATCTGCCTACTTGACTTGGGAATAACTAATTATAGAGATATGGTATCGGATGTGATATGATCGAGGCGGGATCACCGACTATATATGTATATTTATATGTATCGACTCAGAGGTTAGGCAGTTTCCCTTACCTACTACTAGCTTTAGCCCAGCCTTGTAGTAGGGTAGCTATATGACCTTTATGACATTAGATGCAGTTTAGCGATCATGGTGTTCAGTATTTCAGCTCCCGCATATTATTATTGTTGCTCTGCATCGCCTACTGTTATGATTCATATTCTATTATTGATATCATGCTGCTAGGACACCAGCACCATTACCGATGATGCGTATGTACCACATACACTTATTTGCTGTCGCACACACATCTTCATCGGTAATTGCCATAACACGTACACTTAGAGAATATTATTGCCTGATTTAGCTTGTTAGCTAGTAGTGACATGATATTAGTGTACTTGCCATGTATACCAGCTTGACATTGTAGTTATTACTTGTCACTTCATGCATGCTGTTATTCACTATATGCTGCATTCATGGATTCTCATGCTTATATTCATGATTTCACATGCTATTGATGATTTGGATTCGAGTTTCCATGAGATTTTCTGGATTTGGAGGAAAACCGCAACACATATATATACTGCTTTCTCTCTTTTTAAATAAATGTGGTTTTTCCATGATGTATGAGTCGTCCACCATGAGTTTTGCTGATGGATTTCGAGACCCGATTCGAGGAGGCGGATGAACCGTTTCGGGTACATGGTGGGCCCGGTGCGGTACCCCGGGGCAAGAAGATCGCAGGAGATGGCGTTGAGCCTGGCAGGGGAGCACGACCAACCGGTGATATTGTTAGTGTATATGCCCTAGAGGCCATTACTGTATCATACTAGTTTGTATATTACTTAATAGATGCTTGGGATATTCACCTTGTATATACAATCTTGCTCAAAATAGTAGTATGCTACTTGGTTTGTTTCTACTTCAATGTGTACTTGTGTTTATTTCAGTATATCACTTATACGCATTAGTGGATCCCTTAGGATCTTTGCTTGATTACCAGCGTTGTGATGGCAGTCACACTAGTGGGGGCTGGGTAATCTATAAGCACATCCTTATTCAGGTCCCTGGTCGCAGGACTATCGAGACAGGGCATCGATACTCCGGAGTAGACCAGCGCATGCGCTTCTCATCCCAGTGTGGGAGACGGTCTGTCCCACAGCCGTCAGTACGTCGTACTTGAGATAGTATGCGGGTGCTCGTTAGGTTACGGGTACACTGGACAGGACTCGTCGGGAACTGACTAGTTGGTATTATACCTATCGTCAGTTATCAGTTCCCAGGTGACATGAGTACAGCTTAGTCCGCTGACTTGACACTGTCACTCCGCCTCGAGTGTGTTCCCACTGTACTTTGATCACTACCCTACCACGGCTCAAAGGAGTCGTGCAAACAGGTGGTGGTTGGGTGCAGTCCCGAAGCACTTGGAGGCAGTGACGGTTAGACAGGATTCGTCTCTCCCGGTATTGGGGGTTGACATCGCGCTGTGTCTAGGAGAGCCATTACACGAGTAGTCCCTGGCCAGGGCAAACGAGATATACTGGTAGGTTTCCAGTGTTATCTCAGGGTGTATTGGGCTTCACTCCGGCACGACTTGTACCGCTATTGGGGGACTGACGTTTACCGCCCCCTAGGCCCGCCATGCGATGTATCAGACGAACAGACCGGACTGTACGGAGAATGTCACACTCAGGCTCAGTAGGAGTTCAGATGGGTTTCGCCTCGTCCGTCTTCTTGTCGGCATTACCTGGGGACCGTTACGCACAGCTAGTGCCGCTTGCGGTCTGTGGTTAAACCCACTGCCAGCGTAGTGTCGAGTCTTTAGAGTCCCACACAGAAAGCTTTTCGCCTTTAGGCAAAAGAGTAGAGGTCGCATGGTATTGCGACAGGTCGCATGGTTTTGCGACAGGGTTCGGTCACATCCGTGCACTTGTGCACGTACAGTGTCCGGACAGTTTACACTAGCGGGCTTTGGTTTAAGCCAGATCCTAGTGTACCATATGGGATTGGATTTATCCAGTTTGCATTCGTGTTCCTCGGAACGCGGATGCGGGTGTGTATGCACAGTTGACAGGGAGGCAGAGGCAGCGGATTCTCATTAGGGTTGTTGACAGTTGACCGTTGACTATTTGACTTTATGCTCAACCCTAATGAGAATATGATATGTGATTAACTATTATATTAATTAAGTATTATGGTGATATGGTTGTTGACTTGTTGACTTTTGTTGACTTGTTGACTTTGTTGACTTGTTGACTTTTGTTGACTTGTTGACCGGTTGACTAGGCTTGACTAGTTGACCATCATGATAACCATAGCCATCATTTCATGGCAAAGACTTTTGTTTACTTGCTCATTTGTGTAAAATGAGTGCATGAAATGATATGGTTGTGGTTGCTTCTAACCATCACATAAGACTTTTGTTAATATGATGAGTTATCATTGCTTTGGATTATGAGAGGGTGAGAGACAAAATACTTGCTCATTCTTTCTTGCTCATTCTCTCTCTTGTTCTTGAGCTCTCCTCTTGCTCTCACCCTCAACCTCTTGCTCCCTCTCTTGATCTATGGTTCTCTTGTCTCATGAGTTGAGAATCAAGAACCATAGATAAAATCCCATTCTATTTCTTCTCTACTCATTCTAGTTCACTAGGTTTAGCAAACCAAGTGAACTAGTTTCTTCAAAGAACGAAGAAGGAGCTAAAGGTTGGAGCTTTCAGGTGGATCTATCTTCGGCGTACGGAGACGACGAGAAGAAGCCATCGGACCACCATCGGAGCTTTGAAGACGAAGGAGTTCAAGACAAGCAAGGTATAACCCCCTAACCGAGTAGCTAAAACTCATAGTTAGGTTGTTAGATAGATGTTTAACCAAGATCCGGGTTTTAGGTCCATGTTACCATCTTTAAGAAAATCGTTTTCTACCAAATTCCGCATTCCCGAAAGTACCGGGAGAGGTAGCATGGACTTAAGAGTGGTATCAGAGCCTAGTTAAACTCTATCTAACATGTTAGCAAGTAACTAGAAGATCGATCAACGAAAAAGTCCCGAAATGAACCCCGGAATTTTAAACTTTCTGTCGATTTTAAAAGTGCTGGAAAACTTTTTTAATATACACCAAAAATCGACTCAGGCTTTTTTAAAGAAACTGCAAAAATTTGGGCCCATGACTCGATCAAAGCGCCGCGGTTCCGCGGCGGGAGCACGCTCCCGCCGCGGAACCGCGGCCGAGTTGACTCGGTCATGGGTTTTATTTTTTGCAGTTTGCTAATTGGGGTATTTTGGGATTTTTAGTATATGTATTTTCAACCCAGATTTTCCAGAACGAAAATTTTATTTTGGGGTCCCGAAAATCCGTATTTTTGATCGAACTTCTAAAAGACTTGAGCTAACGGGTTTTTCTGTAATGTGATATTTGTATTGAACGTCTACTAATCGCTATATGTCGATTAGTGGGGGTTATACAAATCTGTGATCTGTAATGTGCTGGAATGTGTATATAAATATGTTGGATTGTCGCGGGTGAATAGCCGGGGGTTGTGAGACGAGAGTTTTCTTTTCTTGCAATTCATGTAAATTTGTAAATTGATGTAATAATTATTTGTATGGCCGCACAACCGGGAAGGGGTTGTAGCCGTCATTGTATAATTTCTTTTTACTGTTTTTGCTCCTAGGATAGACCCATGGAGGGGGTACACAAACTACCGGGTATGCCGAAGTGTCGAGTGGCCTACTCATGGAGATGAGGGAGGTTGCTACGCTTCGGGTACTTGGCGGGTAGTTTGCCGCACCCGTAGGGGTCTTGGATGGGGTTTTGGCTATTCACCGCGACCGTGTTATCTGTTTTTGTTACAGGCTCGTACAAATTACAGATTGCTAGTATATCCAATGTATTTATCTGTGATCTGAAATGTTTATCATTGCAGTATATCTATATATGATATTATTTAGGCGTTGCTTATGTTTTACAGACGCGCTAGCCCAGCCCCCGCTCTGTCGTTAGTTAAGTAACCTAACGGGTAATGACGGGGCCCCGTGGCGAATGCGAATGGCATAAGCGTACGTCATATTTTGGTTGTTTTCTGCAATGGTAGGATTAAATGATGGGACGCATTAAAAGAACTAATGCAAGAATATCACGCATTAAAAGAACTAATGCAAGATAATAAACCAAGTTAAAGTCGTTGGAACACTTTCGAAAAACCACTCGGTTCTTTTCAAAAACAACTTTTAAATGCGGAGCTTGAGCCACTCCTTTTAAAAGCTATCTCGTTCCATCGACCAAATCAAGTTCACTACGTTCACGGTTTTGCCAAAACCATCCGTAGCCCTCCGTCGTTTCGCATGAATAGTCAATAGTATTCAAGCTGTGTATGTTGGCCAAAGTCAAGGCACGGTGATTGGTAGCTATTGGGTGTTCATGTGTAGCATAGATAGATGCGTTGGTTTGGGACAGTCGTACTGCCATTTTGGCCAAAGTCAAGGGTAGGTACGGATGGATCCAAATTAACCAGGATAATGACGGGTAGAACTTGACATGTGACTTATGATATTTTGGCCAAAGTCAAGGTCATAAGAGCATGGGGCAAAAATCCACATCGGGAGTTTCATAAGTACTGAAACTTGCTAGATTTGCATACCATTTGGAGTGTGATGATTCTGGTAGGATTCCTTCAGTTTTGTCACGCAATGATATTTGGATCCCGATCCTACTGTGAGTATATGCTACTCCTCGGGAAATTTCTCACTTAACGATCAATGCTATAAACCTAGTAGGTGCCTAGAAAGGTGTTAGCGGGGCTACGCCCCCAGGGAAAAGAGGTTCTTTAATTAAGGAACTTCGCGAAAGCGTTGGAAAACCTCCCTCGAAGTACCGACACTGGCCTGGCTGAACGGTTAAGCAAGTATTGTACGGTGGGATTGATCCTGACTAATTCTTCCTTTATGGTTTGAGGAGGGATTCGAGAAACAGTGGGAGCCATCCTGTTTAGACAAACTAAAAACCACTCTAAACTTGCAAGAGCATCATGCTGAGTGTTTCTTCTTCTCTCTCCTAATTGCAGCGACCAATCAACATGACTGGACTTAAGTTACTCCTAGATAAAAACAAACTGACAGGGCCAAACTACAAAAATTGGCTCAGGAATGTCAAGATAGCAATCACTTATGACAAGCTGGGGTATCTTCTTACCACCAAAGCTCCCCCTGTCCCTGGTCCAACTTCCAGCGTCGCGGATAAGGAAATCCGTAAGACTTGGGAGATTGATAGCGCGAAGGCCAAATGCCTCCTGCTTGCCTCGATGGACAACGAACATCAGAGGAGGCATGAGAATATGGACATGGAGTCCATATTGCTCCATACAAAAGAACTGTATGGAGAGCAATCACGTATCGCAAGATACGAAGCGTCGAAAAAGTTATTTTCGACAAGAATGGCCGTCGGATCATCAGTAGCCGAGCACGTGCTAAAGATGATCGGCTACATTGAGGAGCTCGCTGACCTAGGGATCACATTGGAGAGTGAGCTATATACGGATATAGTTCTCCAGTCCCTTCCTTCCACTTACGCCCAGTTTATACTGAACTTCAACCTACAAGAAAAAGAGGTTGAACTATCAGAGCTCCTCAACATGCTGAGGAGCGCAGAGGGCACCCTACAGAAAGGTAGGGAAACATCCACTTTGTTTGTAGGAGGATCATCTTCTTCTAGGTCCAAGGCGAAAGCCAAGGGAAAAAAGAAGAAGGCCCCCGCCAAACCAAGGGGCGGTGTTAGTAAAGTGGATACGAAGGGAAAAGGTAAAGCAACAAAGATAGCGGGGAAGCTTGTGGATAAGGAAGAATGCTTCTATTGTCATAAGAGAGGACACTGGAAGAATGATTGCAGGGCCTGGAAGGCCAGAACACAGGAATTGAAGCAGGTTGCAGCTTCAGCTTCAGGTGTGTATGTTATTGAAAACTGTCTTTCAATAAACTCTACTTCCTGGGTATTGGATACCGGATCAGGATCTCATATCTGTAATTCTTTGCAGGCGTTGAGAAACCGTAGGGTTTTGAAGGCAGGTGATATGACCCTCAGAGTTGCGAACGGAGCTAGCATGGATGCTAAAGCCGTGGGGGACTATCACCTGGGAATGTCAGATGGACATGTTTTGGTTTTGCGTAATTGCTTTTTTGTACCCAACGCAACTTGTAATATCATTTCTGTATCTTTAGTTTCTAAAAAAGGTTATGAATTTGCGTTTGTAAGCAATGTTGTAAACATTCACCTTAATCAAGTTTTGATTGGGTCAGGTACTTTGAGTAATGGTATATACGTGTTAAACCAACCACAGATTTTTAATGTCTAGAATACACACAAAAGAAAGTCTCCAGAAATAAATCAGACTTTCTTATGGCATTGTAGATTGGGTCACATCAATGAGAAAAGGTTGACGAAGTTACATACAGAAGGGTATTTGAATGCGTTCGAATATCAGTCGTATGCCACTTGTCAATCCTGTCTCAAAGGAAAGATGACAAAGACTTCGTTTACTGGACATGGAGTAAGAGCGAGCGAGCTCTTAGGACTCGTACACAGTGACGTGTGCGGTCCAATGTCTACACATGCCCGAAGCGGACATTCTTACTTCATTACTTTTACGGATGACTTCTCAAGGTACGGTTATGTCTTCTTAATGAAACATAAGTCCGAGGCCTTTGGAAAATTCCAGGAGTATAAGAATGAAGTGGAGAAACAGACCGGCAAAAGTATTAAGATTCTAAGATCGGATCGAGGTGGAGAATACTTAAGTGCCGAGTTCCTGGACTATTTAAAAGAGAATGGAATTCTCTCTCAGCTTACTCCTCCATACACCCCGCAACATAACGGTGTATCGGAGAGACGGAACCGCACCCTATTGGATATGGTGCGGTCCATGATGAGTAACGCTGAGTTGCCGCGATCATTCTGGGGATATGCGCTAGAATCAGCCGCATACCTTTTGAACCGTGTTCCCACTAAGACTGTGCCTACTACGTCATTTGAGATGTGGTGTGGGAAGAGACCCCATCTTAATCACATTAAGATATGGGGAAGTCCAGCTTTTGTCAAAAAGCAGCATGCGGACAAGCTCGAGGCACGCTCAGTACTGTGCAAGTTTGTGGGATATCCAAAGAATTCCAAGGGATATTTCTTCTACTGTGAAGAGGAACAAAAAGTTCTTGTTTCTCGTCATGCCCACTTTCTAGAACACCAGTTCATAGAAAAAGAAATAAGTGGGAGCGCAGTAGAACTGGAAGAAATTCCAGAACCACGGACTATTACTGAAAGTTTAGTGGAACCAGAGGGTTCGGAAGAACAGGACATTCCTACGCCGCTCCGCAGGAGTAGTAGGCAGACTCATCCGCCCGAGAGATACTACGGTTTTCTCGTAGACGGGGATAGAGAGGATTGCATCATAGATTATGATGAGCCTACTAGCTTCCAGCAGGCCGTTCAGAGCGTTGACTCAGTGAAATGGCTGGATGCAATGCGGACCGAAATGGAGTCCATGTACACCAACAAGGTATGGACGTTGGACATTGCTCCAGACGGGGTAAAACCCGTAGGATGCAAGTGGATCTTCAAAAGGAAGATTGGTGTAGATGGACAGGTTGAGACCTATAAAGCTAGGCTGGTAGCAAAGGGTTTTCGTCAAAGACCTGGCTTGGACTACGACGAAACCTTTTCTCCAGTAGCCATGCTGAAATCCATTCGGATCCTTCTTGCCATTGCTGCCTTCCACGATTATGAGATCTGGCAAATGGACGTAAAGACAGCTTTTCTAAATGGAAATTTAGAGGAGTGTGTCTATATGGACCAGCCAGAGGGTTTCATTCAGAGTGGGAGCAGCGGAAAGGTGTGCAAGTTGCTTAAGTCCATCTATGGACTAAAGCAGGCATCGCGGAGTTGGAACATCTGCTTTGATGAGACGGTCAAAGAATTTGGCTTTATCAAAAATCCAGATGAACCATGCATCTATAGTAGATTTGTAGCGAGAACTGTAGTATTCCTCGTTTTATACATGGATGACATTCTCTTAATAGGAAATGACATTCCTATGCTACAATCTGTCAAGGGGTTCTTGTCACACAGGTTCTCCATGAAAGACCTGGGTGATGCCTCGTACATTCTGGGTATCCGGATCTACCGTGACAGATCCAAGAGGATATTAGGACTTTCGCAGTCCAGGTACATCGACACCATACTGAAGAGGTTCAGTATGGAAGATTCCAAGCGCGGTAAACTACCGGCTTGTCACGGGATCACCCTCTCCAAAGAGATATCTCCCAAGACTGATTTAGAGAGGGATCGCATGTCTATTATACCCTACGCTTCTGCGGTAGGCTCTATAATGTATGCGATGTTGTGTACCAGACCGGATGTAGCTTATGCACTGAGTGTGGTAAGCCGGTATCAGTCAAACCCTGGGGAGAAACACTGGATAGCGGTAAAGAACATTCTCAAGTACCTGAGAAGGACTAAGGAGATGTTCTTGGTGTATGGCGGAAAAGACCTCCAGATCGAGGCCTTTGCTGACTCCAGCTTCCAGAGTGACAAGGATGATTCCAAGTCCATGTCGGGTTTTGTCTTTACCCTCAATGGAGGGGCGGTGTGTTGGAAGAGTTCCAAACAAGAAACCGTTGCAGACTCGACGATGGAAGCGGAATACATCGCTGCATCTGATGCCGCAAAAGAAGCTGTCTGGATGAGGAAGTTCTTGAAAGAACTTCAGGTGGTTCCGTCCATTGTTGATCCAATACCTCTGTATTGCGACAACAATGGGGCTATAGCTTTAGCGAAGGAACCCAGGTCCCATCAGAGATCCAGGCACATCTTGAGGCGGTATCACCTGATCAGGGAGATCGTAGATCGCCAGGAGATCGAGGTTCGGAGAGTCGCTTCAGAAGATAACACTGCTGATCCATTCACCAAGGCCCTGCCCCAGACTCAGTTCGAGCGGCTGATCGAGATGATAGGTCTTCGATACGCCAGTACATGGCCTTAGTGCAAGTGGGAGATTGTTAGTGTATATGCCCTAGAGGCCATTACTGTATCATACTAGTTTGTATATTACTTAATGGATGCTTGGGATATTCACCTTGTATATACAATCTTGCTCAAAATAGTAGTATGCTACTTGGTTTGTTTCTACTTCAATGTGTACTTGTGTTTATTTCAGTATATCACTTATACGCATTAGTGGAGCCCTTAGGATCTTTGCTTGATTACCAGCGTTGTGATGGCAGTCACACTAGTGGGGGCTGGGTAATCTATAAGCACATCCTTATTCAGGTCCCTGGTCGCAGGACTATCGAGACAGGGCATCGATACTCCGGAGTAGACAAGCGCATGCGCTTCTCATCCCAGTGTGGGAGACGGTCTGTCCCACAGCCGTCAGTACGTCGTACTTGAGATAGTATGCGGGTGCTCGTTAGGTTACGGGTACACTGGACAGGACTCGTCGGGAACTGACTGGTTGGTATTATACCTATCGTCAGTTATCAGTTCCCAGGTGACATGAGTACAGCTTAGTCCGCTGACTTGACACTGTCACTCCGCCTCGAGTGTGTTCCCACTGTACTTTGATCACTACCCTACCACGGCTCAAAGGAGTCGTGCAAACAGGTGGTGGTTGGGTGCAGTCCCGAAGCACTTGGAGGCAGTGACGGTTAGACAGGATTCGTCTCTCCCGGTATTGGGGGTTGACATCGCGCTGTGTCTAGGAGAGCCATTACACGAGTAGTCCCTGGCCAGGGCAAACGAGATATACTGGTAGGTTTCCAGTGTTATCTCAGGGTGTATTGGGCTTCACTCCGGCACGACTTGTACCGCTATTGGGGGACTGACGTTTACCGCCCCCTAGGCCCGCCATGCAATGTATCAGACGAACAGACCGGACTGTACGGAGAATGTCACACTCAGGCTCAGTAGGAGTTCAGATGGGTTTCGCCTCGTCCGTCTTCTTGTCGGCATTACCTGGGGACCGTTACGCACAGCTAGTGCCGCTTGCGGTCTGTGGTTAAACCCACTGCCAGCGTAGTGTCGAGTCTTTAGAGTCCCACACAGAAAGCTTTTCGCCTTTAGGCAAAAGAGTAGAGGTCGCATGGTATTGCGACAGGTCGCATGGTTTTGCGACAGGGTTCGGTCACATCCGTGCACTTGTGCACGTACAGTGTCCGGACAGTTTACACTAGCGGGCTTTGGTTTAAGCCAGATCCTAGTGTACCATATGGGATTGGATTTATCCAGTTTGCATTCGTGTTCCTCGGAACGCGGATGCGGGTGTGTATGCACAGTTGACAGGGAGGCAGAGGCAGCGGATTCTCATTAGGGTTGTTGACAGTTGACCGTTGACTATTTGACTTTATGCTCAACCCTAATGAGAATATGATATGTGATTAACTATTATATTAATTAAGTATTATGGTGATATGGTTGTTGACTTGTTGACTTTTGTTGACTTGTTGACTTTGTTGACTTGTTGACTTTTGTTGACTTGTTGACCGGTTGACTAGGCTTGACTAGTTGACCATCATGATAACCATAGCCATCATTTCATGGCAAAGACTTTTGTTTACTTGCTCATTTGTGTAAAATGAGTGCATGAAATGATATGGTTGTGGTTGCTTCTAACCATCACATAAGACTTTTGTTAATATGATGAGTTATCATTGCTTTGGATTATGAGAGGGTGAGAGACAAAATACTTGCTCATTCTTTCTTGCTCATTCTCTCTCTTGTTCTTGAGCTCTCCTCTTGCTCTCACCCTCAACCTCTTGCTCCCTCTCTTGATCTATGGTTCTCTTGTCTCATGAGTTGAGAATCAAGAACCATAGATAAAATCCCATTCTATTTCTTCTCTACTCATTCTAGTTCACTAGGTTTAGCAAACCAAGTGAACTAGTTTCTTCAAAGAACGAAGAAGGAGCTAAAGGTTGGAGCTTTCAGGTGGATCTATCTTCGGCGTACGGAGACGACGAGAAGAAGCCATCGGACCACCATCGGAGCTTTGAAGACGAAGGAGTTCAAGACAAGCAAGGTATAACCCCCTAACCGAGTAGCTAAAACTCATAGTTAGGTTGTTAGATAGATGTTTAACCAAGATCCGGGTTTTAGGTCCATGTTACCATCTTTAAGAAAATCGTTTTCTACCAAATTCCGCATTCCCGAAAGTACCGGGAGAGGTAGCATGGACTTAAGAGATATTACCCGACACGTCGGATATCCGGAGGATACCGTCGTGGTCATGAGATGGATAGTAGGGGCCGATCTGGACTGACGGCGCCCTAGATTTTGTGATTTAGACATTGAGATTTCGAGATATTGAGGTACAGAGATTGTGATACAGAGGTATCGAGATACTGAGACTAATGTTTTGTGCCGATGCTAGGCACTGTTTATGCTGTTTTCATTTATGGTACCTCATTTTAAAAATACAGAAATCTCACGAATTATGAAAGCAGTTTTCTTCAGTACATGCATTCTGTTTCATGCATTCATACATCATCTATATGATATATTGCCACCTGATGCACTGACATGGACATATGGGATTACACTTGGGTTAGATATTTACACTAACCATGGTTAGAGATTACTGGTTATATATTTGATGATTATATATTATGATCGTATGACCTAGTATTGCGTCATACATGCTATTTTCTGTTCGTAGATCTTTTTCTACTCACGAGTTGGCAACTCACTTGAAAGGTTCCTAGGCACTCCTAAGAGGTCTCACAAGGCATCAACCATGCCAATTTCAAAAATTATGGGTGCCTACAAACCCTAATACGGATCGTTGACTAGAGATTAGGCGAAACTAGCAACTAGTTACCAAATTAACTACAAGAACGGAAATACAACCTTTGTAGATCCGGTCCTCCACCTCCACGGCTCCGTGATGAAGTCCTCTCCGCTGTCCAAATGAAATCCCGGGCTCAAGCGTCGGCTTCATCAGAGAAAAGGGCGGGCAAGGTCGTCGGCTTCGTGCCGAAGATGATCTACGTCGAGGCATCACAAGATCAAGCTCCCACTTCACCAAGTCATGAAACTTGTGAAGAAAACACACTCTACTACTTGGCAAGAGGTAGAGGATGAAGAAATAGGAAGTGGGTAGACTTTAGAATTGGATTTCTTACTCTTTTTCATCAATCACCATTGATGAAGTCTAGGGTTTCTTCTTGAAGAAGAAGAAGAAGAAGGTGATAATGATATGATAAGTTAATTCAAAATAGAAAATAAATTGAATACTTATCATGTGGCAACCATGGTCAAGTGTAGAGAATAAATCATGGTTAGATGGAATGGTTAGGGTTAAGCATGAAGACAAAATGGTCACTTAGTCAAAGCTTCATGAACTTTCATTGTAAAACAAAACTAGCAACCATTTTCTTTTCATTTGCCATTTCTTTTCCAAAATAAAATAAATGAAATAAATAAATAAATGAAAAAGAAAATCCTAACCATTACACAACCATGGTTTAATCTTTACACAAACCCTAGAGAGCATGTATCATCAAACATGATATAATCAAGTGCACAAAAAGTATATCACATATACAATGTGCACATCCGAGCGAGAAAATCCATTTAAAGTGAACCGATACTAGTTAATGCAAAGTAATATATCAAATATATAATTAAGCATTAAATCATTAAATCAACACTTGATTTAATGATCTGGTCATATCGCATATAACCGACTAATATCAACAGTAACAACTTATCGAATCAACACTTGATCCGATAACCCGGCTATATCGCATATAACCGATCTGTTAGTGTATATGCCCTAGAGGCCATTACTGTATCATACTAGTTTGTATATTACTTGATGGAAGCTTGGGATATTCACCTTGTATAAACAATCTTGCTCAATATAGTAGTAGGCTACTTGGTTTGTTTCTACCTCAATGTGTACTTGTGTTTATTTCAGTATATCACTTATACGCATTAGTGGAGCCCTTAGGATCTTTGCTTGATTACCAGCGTTGTGATGGCAGTCACACTGGTGGGGGCTGGGTAATCTATAAGCACATCCTTATACAGGTCCCTAGTCGTAGGACTATCGAGACAGGGCATCGATACTCCGGAGTAGACTAGCGTATGCGCTTCTCATCCCAGTATGGGAGATGGTCTGTCCCACAGCCATCAGTACGTCGTACTGGAGATAGTATACGGGTGCTCGTTAGGTTACGAGTACACCGGACAGGACTCGTCGGGAACTGACAGGTTGGTACTATACCTATCGTCAGTTATCAGTTCCCAGGTGACATGAGTACAGATTAGTCCGCTGACTTGACACTGGCACTTCGCCTCGAGTGTGTTCCCACTGCACTTTGATCACTACCCTACCACGGCTCAAAGGTGTCGTGCAAACAGGTGGTGGTTGGGTGCAGTCCCGAAGCACTTGGAGGCAGTGACGGTTAGACAGGATTCGTCTCTCCCGGTATTGGGGGTTGACATCGCGCTGTGTCTAGGAGAGCCATTACACGAGTAGTCCCTGGCCAGGGCAAGCGAGATATACTGGTAGGTTTCCAATGTTATCTCAGGGTGTTTTGGGCTTCACTCCGACACGACTTGTACCGCTATTGGGGGACTGACGTTTTACCGCCCCCTAGGCCCGACATGCGATGTATCAGACGAACAGACCGGACTGTACGGAGACTGTCACATTCAGACTCAGTAGGAGTTCAGATGGGGTTTCACCTCGTCAGCCTTCTTGTCGACATCTACCTGGGGACCGTTACGCACAGCTAGTGCCGCTTGCGGTCTGTGGTTAAACCCACTGCCAGCGTAGTGTCGAGTCTTTAGAGTCCCACACAGAGGGTATTCGCCTCTGGGCAAAACAGAGTAGAGGTCGCATGGTTTTGCGACAGGGTTCGTTCTCATCCGCGCACTTGTGCACGTTTAGAGTCCGGACGGATATTACTGGCTGGCTCTGGTTTGAGTCAGATACTGGTATATGTTTTTGGGGTTGCTTTTATCTCAGTATTCATGTTCCTCGGAACAAGTATGCAGGTGTGTATGCACGGTTATTTGAGGAAGAGGAAGATGACTTTCATTAGGGTTTCGGAACGGGTGCGTATGCACAGTTGACAGTCGTCTTTTTCCAAACCCTAATGGATTTGTATTATATCAATTAATAATATATAATAAAATGAAATTGTGTCATGGTTGGTTTTTGTTGACTTGTTGACCATGGTTGACTTGTTGACCATGGTTGAAGTTTTGACCATCATCATTATAAAAGAAAGATGCTCTTTGATTCTAGCAAATTCATTTAATGTTTGAAATGATAATGGTCATTCTAAAACTTTCTATCAACCTTTTCATTTTCATTATTATTATTATTGATAATTCTTTTTCTTTTGCATTATGGTTGCAAGAAAGAAAAAGGATAGCTCATTCTATCATATTCATTCTCTCTCTTCACTTCATCTTCTTCTTCCTCTAGCTAAAGAGAAACCTTCTCATGTGTTGAGAATCCTTCTCTTTAAAAAGAAAAGCACCCCTTAGACTCTCTCTACTCATTCTAGGTTCAAGGTTTAGCAAGCCGGAAACCCTAGTTCACTCAAAGATCGAGGAAGAGCCCAAAGGTCGAACCTTCGAGGTGGATCCATCTTCGACGGAAGAAGGCGACAAGAAGAGAACCATCAACCTCTACAAAAGTTTGAAGAAGAAGGAGTTCAAGTTTAGGTATAACCATCCTCATCCGAGTAGCTAACTTTCTTTAGCTTGTATGCTAGTTTTAGTTTAGCTAAAGATCCCGACTTTGCTTAGTCCATGTTGCCCCTTGCGCTAAAAATTTGATTTTTATACCGTTTCCGCCTCCCCATAAGAACCGGGGGTCGCAACGTGGACTTACAGTGGTATCAGAGCCTAACTAAACTTAAACTAGCTTGGTAGTGAAGTGTAACGAAGTTCGGAACCGAAAAAAATCACAAAACCGGAAAAACAAAACCCTAAGTTTCTGTTGAAATTTTTTCTGCTCTAAATGAAATACTTTACACTTGTAAATTCGGCTCAGGGTTTTGTGTCAACACCCAAGAAAAACGATGCAGTGATTCGTTCAAACCGCCGCGCTTCCGCCGCACGAGGTAGGCATGTGCCGCGGAAGCGCCGCGGTTTGTCGTCTTCTGTGCATCGTTTTTCGTGCAGTGTGTGTCTGTGTTGGTTTTGGGATTTTTAAAATATATTATATGTGCCCAGATTTTCCAGAACTGAAATTCACTTTTGGGGTCCTATAATTCCGTATTTTTCCGAACTTCACTGCACTTTGACTATGATGGTTATATCTGTGATGTTTGCATGTATTGAACGTCGGCTAATCGCTATAGGTCGATTAGTCGGGGTTATACATGATCTGTGTTTGATATTGGATTGTGTATATGAATGTGTTGGACTGTCGCGGGTGAATAGCCGGGGTGGATGTGAGATGAGCTTTTGTTTTTCTTTCATTCATTGTAAATGTAAATTGATGTAATAATTATTATTTGTTTGGCCGCACAACCGGGTCGGGGTTGTAGCCGTCATTGTATAATTCTTTTTACTGTTTTGCTCCTAGGATAGACCCATGGAGGGGTGCACAAACTGCCGGGTACTTGGCGGGTAGTTTGCCGCACCCGTAGGGGTCTTGGGTGGGGTATTTGGCTATTCACCGCGACCGTGTAATCCGCTTTTCATTGCAGGCTCGAAAGGATTGCGGATTGCTAGTATATCCAATGTATTCATCTGTGATCTGTAATGTCTATCATTGCTTTCTATTTAGGCGTTGCTTATGTTTTACAGCCGCGCTAGCCCAGCCCCCGCTCTGTCGTTAGTTAAGTAACCTAACGAGTGATGACGGGACCCCGTGGTGAATGCGAATGGCATAAGCGTACGTCATATTTTGGTTGTTTTCTGCAATGGTAGGATTATATGATGGGACGCATTAAAAGAACTAATGCAAGAATATCACGCATTAAAAGAACTAATGCAAGATAATAAACCAAGTTTAAGTCGATGGAACACTTTCGGAAAACCACTCGGTTCTTTTCAAAACTAACTTTTAAATGCGGAGCTTGAGCCACTCCTTCTAAAAGCTATCTCGTTCCATCGATTATATCAAGTTCACTACGTTCACGGTTTTACCAAAACCATCCGTAGCCCTCCGTCGTTTCATATGAATATTCAACAGTATTCAAGCTGTGTTTGTTGGCCTTAGTCAAGGCACAGTGTTTGGTAGCTGCTGGGTATTCATATGTTGCATAGATAGAATGCGTTGGTTTGGGACAGTCGTATTGCCTTGTTGGCCATAGTCAAGGGTACATACGGGTGGGTTCAAATTAACCTGGATAACGACGGGAAGAACTTGACATGTGACTTATGATTTGTTGGCCTTAGTCAAGGTCATAAGAGCATGGGGCAAAAATCCACATCGGGAGTTTCATAAGTACTGAAACTTGCTAGATTTGCATACCATTTGGAGTGTGATGATTATGGTAGGATTCCTTCATTTTCGTCACGCGATGATATTTGGATCCCGATCCTACTGTGAGTATATGCTACTCCTCGGGAAATTTCTCACTAAACGATCAATGCTATAAACCTAGTAGGTGCCTAGAAAGGTGTTAGCGGGGCTACGCCCCCAGGGAAAAGAGGTTCTTAAATTAAGGAACTTCGCGAAAGCGTTGGAAAACCTCCCTCGAAGTACCGACACTGGCCTGGCTGAACGGTTAAGCAAGTATTGTACGGTGGGATTGATCCCGGCTAATTCTTCCTTTGTGGTTTGAGGAGGGATTCGAGAGACAGTGGGAGCCATCCTGTTTAGACAAATTAAAAACCATTCTAAACTTGCAAGAGCATCGTGCTAAGTGTTTCTTCTCTCCCCCTGCAGCGACCAAATCGAAATGACTGGACTTAAGTTACTTCTAGATAAAAACATACTGACAGGGCCAAACTACAAAGATTGGCTCAGGAATGTCAAATTGGCAATCGCTTACGACAAGCTGGGGTATCTTCTTACCACCAAAGCTCCCCCCGTCCCAGGTCCCACCTCCAGCGTCGCGGATAAGGAAATCCGTACGACTTGGGAGATTGACAGCGCGAAGGCCAGGTGCCTCGTACTTGCCTCGATGGACAACGACCATCAGAGGAGGCACGAGAATATGGATTTGGAATCCATATTTCTTCATACAAAAGAACTGTATGGAGAGCAGTCTCGTATCGCAAGATACGAAGTGTCGAAGAAGTTATTTTCGACAAAGTTGGCCGTCGGATCATCGGTAGCGGACCACGTGCTTAAGATGATTGGCTACACTGAGGAGCTCGCAGAACTTGGGACCACGTTGGACAGTGAACTCTATACGGATATAATTCTCCAGTCCCTTCCATCCACTTACGCCCAGTTCATACTGAATTTCAACTTGCAAGAAAAGGAAGTTGAACTTTCAGAACTCCTCAACCTGCTGAGGAGCGCAGAGGGCACCCTACAGAAGGGTAGGGATACACCCGCTTTGTTTGTAGGAGGATCTTCTTCCTCTAGGTCCAAGGCGAAAGCCAAGGGAAAGAGGAAGAAAGCCCCCGCCAAACCAAGAGGCGGTGTTAGTAAAGTGGGTACGAAGGGAAAGGAAAAGGCAACAAAGATTGCGGGGAAGCTTATTGGAAAGGAAGAGTGCTTCTATTGTCATAAGAGTGGACACTGGAAGAAAGATTGCAGGGCTTGGAAAGCCAGGACACAGGAACTGAAGCAGGTTGCGGCTTCAGCTTCAGATGTGTATGTTATTGAAAACTGTCTTTCTATAAACTCTACTTCCTGGGTATTGGATACCGGATCAGGATCTCATATCTGTAATTCTTTGCAGGCGTTGAGAAACCGTAGGTTTTTGAAGGCAGGTGACATGACCCTCAGAGTTGCGAACGGAGCTAGCATGGATGCTAAAGCCGTGGGGGACTATCACCTGGGAATGACAGATGGGCATGTTTTGGTTTTGCGTAATTGCTTTTTTGTACCCAACGCAACTTGTAATATCATTTCTGTATCTTTGGTTTCTAAAGAAGGTTATGAATTTGCGTTTGTAAGTAATGTTGTAAACATTCACCTTAATCAAGTTCTGATTGGGTCAGGTACACTGAGCAATGGTATATACGTATTAAACCAACCACAGATTTTCAATATCCAGAATACACACAAAAGAAAGTCTCCAGATATCAATCAGGCTTTCTTATGGCATTGTAGACTGGGTCACATCAATGAGACACGGTTGACTAAGTTACATAAAGAAGGATACTTGGATCCGTTCGAGTATCAGTCTTATGCCACTTGTGAATCTTGTCTCATGGGAAAGATGACAAAGACTCCGTTCACTGGACACGGAGAAAGAGCGAGCGAGCTCTTAGGACTCATACACAGTGACGTGTGTGGTCCAATGTCTACACATGCGAGAAGCGGTTATTCATACTTCATTACTTTCACAGACGATTTCTCTAGGTATGGACATGTCTTCTTAATGAAGCACAAATCCGAGGCCTTTGAGAAATTTCGGGATTACAAGAATGAAGTTGAAAAACAAACAGGCAAAAGTATCAAGATCCTAAGATCGGATCGAGGTGGTGAATACTTGAGTGCCGAGTTCCTGGACTATTTAAAAGAGAATGGTATTCTCTCTCAGCGTACTCCTCCATACACTCCGCAACATAACGGTGTATTAGAAAGGAGGAATCGAACCCTATTGGATATGGTTCGTTCCATGATGAGTAAGGCTGAGTTACCGCGATCTTTCTGGGGATATGCACTAGAAACAGCTGCACATCTCTTGAACCAAGTTCCTACTAAGACTGTGCCTACCACACCATATCAGATGTGGAGTGGGAAGAAACCCTGTCTTAAAGCCTTTAAGACATGGGGATGTCCGGCTTTTGTAAAAAAGCAGCATGCGGACAAGCTCGAGGCACGCTCAGTACAGTGTAAGTTTGTGGGATACCCAAAGAACTCCAAGGGGTATCTATTCTATTACGCAGAGGAGCAAAAAGTCCTTGTTTCTCGTCATGCCCACTTCTTGGAAACTGAGTTTTTGGAAAATCAGATAAGTGGGAGCGCAGTAGAACTGGATGAAATTCCAGAACCTCAGACTATTACTGAAAGCTTAGTGGAACCAGAGGGTTCAAAAGAACACGACATTCCTATGCCGCTCCGTAGGAGTAGTAGGCAGTCTCATCCGCCCGAGAGATACTGCGGTTTTCTCATAGACGGGGATAGAGAGGATTGCATCATAGATTATGATGAGCCTACTAGCTTCCAGCAGGCCATTCAGAGCGTTGACTCGGTAAAATGGCTGGATGCAATGCGGACCGAAATGGAGTCCATGTACACCAACAAAGTATGGACGTTGGACATTGCTCCAGACGGGGTAAAACCCGTAGGATGCAAGTGGATCTTCAAAAGGAAGATTGGTGTAGATGGACAGGTTGAGACCTATAAAGCTAGACTTG
Organism: Agapanthus africanus; assembly: GCA_030015575.1. NCBI lineage: Eukaryota > Viridiplantae > Streptophyta > Magnoliopsida > Asparagales > Amaryllidaceae > Agapanthus > Agapanthus africanus. The sequence continues at coordinate 290,890,195 of CM057349.1, forward strand.
TAGCAAAGGGTTTCCGTCAAAGACCTGGCTTGGACAATGACGAAACCTTTTCTCCAGTAGCTATGCTGAAATCCATTCGGATCCTTCTTGCCATTGCTGCCTTCCACGATTATGAGATTTGGCAGATGGACGTAAAAACCGCTTTTGTAAATGGAAATTTAGAGGAGTGTGTCTATATGGATCAGCCAGAGGGTTTCATTCAGAGTGGGAGCAGCGGAAAGGTGTGCAAGTTGCTTAAGTCCATTTATGGACTAAAGCAGGCATCGCGGAGTTGGAACATCTGTTTTGATGAGACGGTCAAGGAATTTGACTTTATCAAAAATCCAGATGAACCATGCATCTATAGTAGATTTGTAGCGAGAACTGTAGTATTCCTTGTTTTATACGTGGATGACATTCTCTTAATAGGAAATGACATTCCTATGCTACAATCTGTCAAGGGTTTCTTGTCACACAGGTTCTCCATGAAAGACCTGGGTGATGCCTCTTACATCCTGGGGATCCGGATCCATCGTGATAGATCCAAGAGGATATTAGAACTTTCACAGTCCAGGTACATCGACACCGTACTGAAAAGATTCAGTATGGAAGATTCCAAGCGCGGTAACCTACCGGCTTGTCACGGGATCACCCTCTCTAAAGAGATGTCTCCCAAGACTGATTTGGAGAGGGATCGCATGTCTATTATACCCTACGCTTCTGCGGTAGGCTCTATAATGTATGCGATGTTGTGTACCAGACCGGATGTAGCTTATGCACTGAGTGTAGTAAGCCGGTATCAGTCAAACCCTGGGGAGAAACATTGGATAGCAGTAAAGAACATTCTCAAGTACCTGAGAAGGACTAAGGAGATGTTCTTGGTGTATGGCGGAAAAGACCTCCAGATCGAGGCCTTTGCTGACTCCAGCTTCCAGAGTGACAAGGATGATTCCAAGTCCATGTCGGGTTTTGTCTTTACCCTCAATGGAGGGGCGGTGTGTTGGAAGAGTTCCAAACAGGAAACCGTTGCAGACTCGACTATGGAAGCGGAATACATCGCTGCATCTGATGCCGCAAAAGAAGCTGTCTGGATGAGGAAGTTCTTAAAAGAACTTCAGGTGGTTCCGTCCATTGTTGACCCAGTACCTCTGTATTGCGACAACAACGGGGCTATAGCTTTAGCAAAGGAACCCAGGTCCCATCAGAGATCCAGGCACATCTTGAGGCGGTATCACCTGATCAGGGAGATCGTGGATCGCAAGGAGATCGAGGTTCGGAGGGTTGCTTCAGAAGAGAACACTGCAGATCCATTCACCAAGGCCTTACCCCAGACTCAGTTCGAGCGGCTGATCGAGATGATAGGTCTTCGATACGCCAGTACATGGCCTTAGTGCAAGTGGGAGATTGTTAGTGTATATGCCCTAGAGGCCATTACTGTATCATACTAGTTTGTATATTACTTGATGGAAGCTTGGGATATTCACCTTGTATAAACAATCTTGCTCAATATAGTAGTATGCTACTTGGTTTGTTTCTACTTCAATGTGTACTTGTGTTTATTTCAGTATATCACTTATACGCATTAGTGGAGCCCTTAGGATCTTTGCTTGATTACTAGCGTTGTGATGGCAGTCACACTAGTGCGGGCTGGGTAATCTATAAGCACATCCTTATACAGGTCCCTAGTCGTAGGACTATCGAGACAGGGCATCGATACTCCGGAGTAGACTAGCGTATGCGCTTCTCATCCCAGTATGGGAGATGGTCTGTCCCACAGCCATCAGTACGTCGTACTGGAGATAGTATACGGGTGCTCGTTAGGTTACGAGTACACTGGACAGGACTCGTCGGGAACTGACAGGTTGGTACTATACCTATCGTCAGTTATCAGTTCCCAGGTGACATGAGTACAGCTTAGTCCGCTGACTTGACACTGGCACTTCGCCTCGAGTGTGTTCCCACTGCACTTTGATCACTACCCTACCACGGCTCAAAGGAGTCGTGCAAACAGGTGGTGGTTGGGTGCAGTCCCGAAGCACTTGGAGGCAGTGATGGTTAGACAGGATTCGTCTCTCCCGGTATTGGGGGTTGACATCGCGCTGTGTCTAGGAGAGCCATTACACGAGTAGTCCCTGGCCAGGGCAAGCGAGATATACTGGTAGGTTTCCAATGTTATCTCAGGGTGTTTTGGGCTTCACTCCGACACGACTTGTACCGCTATTGGGGGACTGACGTTTTACCGCCCCCTAGGCCCGACATGCGATGTATCAGACGAACAGACCGGACTGTACGGAGACTGTCACATTCAGACTCAGTAGGAGTTCAGATGGGGTTTCACCTCGTCAGCCTTCTTGTTGACATCTACCTGGGGACCGTTACGCACAGCTAGTGCCGCTTGCGGTCTGTGGTTAAACCCACTGCCAGCGTAGTGTCGAGTCTTTAGAGTCCCACACAGAGGGTATTCGCCTCTGGGCAAAACAGAGTAGAGGTCGCATGGTTTTGCGACAGGGTTCGTTCTCATCCGCGCACTTGTGCACGTTTAGAGTCCGGACGGATATTACTGGCTGGCTCTGGTTTGAGTCAGATACTGGTATATGTTTTTGGGGTTGCTTTTATCTCAGTATTCATGTTCCTCGGAACAAGGATGCATGTGTGTATGCACGGTTATTTGAGGAAGAGGAAGATGACTTTCATTAGGGTTTCGGAACGGGTGCGTATGCACAGTTGACAGTCGTCTTTTTCCAAACCCTAATGGATTTGTATTATATCAATTAATAATATATAATAAAATGAAATTGTGTCATGGTTGGTTTTTGTTGACTTGTTGACCATGGTTGACTTGTTGACCATGGTTGAAGTTTTGACCATCATCATTACAAAAGAAAGATGCTCTTTGATTCTAGCAAATTCATTTAATGTTTGAAATGATAATGGTCATTCTAAAACTTTCTATCAACCTTTTCATTTTCATTATTATTATTATTGATAATTCTTTTTCTTTTGCATTATGGTTGCAAGAAAGAAAAAGGATAGCTCATTCTATCATATTCATTCTCTCTCTTCACTTCATCTTCTTCTTCCTCTAGCTAAAGAGAAACCTTCTCATGTGTTGAGAATCCTTCTCTTTAAAAAGAAAAGCACCCCTTAGACTCTCTCTACTCATTCTAGGTTCAAGGTTTAGCAAGCCGGAAACCCTAGTTCACTCAAAGATCGAGGAAGAGCCCAAAGGTCGAACCTTCGAGGTGGATCCATCTTCGACGGAAGAAGGCGACAAGAAGAGAACCATCAACCTCTACAAAAGTTTGAAGAAGAAGGAGTTCAAGTTTAGGTATAACCATCCTCATCCGAGTAGCTAACTTTCTTTAGCTTGTATGCTAGTTTTAGTTTAGCTAAAGATCCCGACTTTGCTTAGTCCATGTTGCCCCTTGCGCTAAAAATTTGATTTTTATACCGTTTCCGCCTCCCCGTAAGAACCGGGGGTCGCAACGTGGACTTACACGATCAATGTCACACATCGCGAGAATCGAATACAGTATCACATACTGGTATCATTCTCGGTCCCGCACATATCTCATATGCGCTCCTATTTCGTTTCGCTTGAGCCAGGAAACCTCTGTGTAGGACTCTAAAGACTCGTCAATACGCCGGCAGCAGGTGATGATCATATCAAACACCCACAAGCCGCAAGCGGTCTGCTAAACGTAACGGCCACCCGGGTATTGAGCGATCAGAAGATCGACGAGCAAGCCTGCTCACACTCCAGTGAATCCAACCAGTAACACTACCGTACAGTCCGGTCTCGTCGTCTGATATGTCGCATATCTCGCCTAGGGGTGGTAAACGTCAGACCCCAATAGCTCGATAAGTCGTGTCGATATGAGGTCTATAACAGTTCGAGAAACTACTGGTAACACTTACCAGTAAATCTCAGCAACCCTGGCTAGGGATTTCCGGTTATAGCCAATCGAACACAGCGCAACATCAACCCCCTTATACCGGGAGAGACGAATCCCCTCCTATCGCTCATTGCCTCCATGTGATTCGGGACTGTACCCAAAAACCACCGTTTTGCACGCCCTCTTGGACGTGGTAAGATGGAAATCAAAGCACAGTGTGAACCACACAAGACTCTATGACGATCTCGGGTCAACAGACTACTCTGTACCAGTGTCACCAGAGAACTGCCATCTGACGTAAGGTATAATACCATCTGGGAGTTCTCGGCGAGTCCGTCCAGTGTACCCAGTCTTCACTGAGCACCCGTATATCATCTCTGATGTCAAACACCAATGGATATGGGATCATCCATCTACCATCTGTATGGGTCGAGAAGGTATACGCTAGTCTACTCTGGTATATCGATGCCCCGTCTCGATACACCCATGACTAGGGACCTTGAAGGATGTACTTATGGACTACCATGTTCCCACTAGTATGATCCGCATCATAGTCCAAGTAGTCAAGTACACATCCTAAGGGCTTTACCAACATGTAACAGAGAGACAAACAGTATACACGTTAAGGTAAAGATCAACCAGATAGCATACTATCATGTCGAGCAAGAAAGTCCTCCCTATATATGTCCAAGCACCCACTACAATATACATCCTATGTATAGTAATGGCCTCTAGGGCATACATATAACTAACAATCTCCCACTTGCACTAGGGCCATCTGTAGCAGTGGTTGTAGTATCTCATACTCAACCATCCCTTAAAAGTCTCTCACTGGGAATAGGCCTTCATGAGTGGATCCGCCGTGTTGTCCTCTTAGTCTGCTCTCCTTACCTCGATCACCCTGGAGATCAACCATCTCCATGATCAGGTGACACTGCCTTAGAATATGTCTGGATCACTGATGGGACCGGCGTTCCGTGGCATAAGCCACAACTCCATTGTCTCACAATGGTTGGAACGTAGTTCATCTCATGAACCAATATACACCCAAACAGCTTCTTTGGTAGCATCTGAAGTAGCGATGTATCCAGCCTTAATCATCTAGTATGCCACGGTAGTTAGCTTGGAACTTTTCCAACATACTGTCCCCCTACTGAGGGTAAAGACAATGCCTGTGACTGACATTCAGTCGTCTTTATCACCCTGGAACCATTCCAGTGATTCTCCCCAGGATCGATTGATACCATCTCACTACAACTAGTGAGAATCCTAACATCCAATTAGATCTATCTCATAGATCCAAAACCCAGGATTTAGGAGGTATCCCTTTGATCCTATATGGAGAATCATTGTGATAAGCGGAGATTGACCGAGCGTAGCATAGGAAACTCCTTCCCTATCAAGAGTATGTCATCCACGTACTCTACGAGGATCGCCACCATACTCCCTACTACCTTTTTGTATATACAAGGTTCATCTACCATTTTGATGATGTCAAACTCTTTGACTATCTCATCAAAACAGATGTTCCAACTCCGCGATGCCTGCTTTATCTTATAAAGCATCTTGCACACGTTTCCGCTGCTCCCACTGTCTACGAAGCCCTCTGGCTGTGTACTTATAGACGCTCTCTTCCAAAATATCATTTAGAAAAGCAGTCATGACACCCAACCACCAGATATTGTAGTCATGGTATGTAGCCGTGGTAAGTAGGATCTGGATGGACTTAAGCATAGGTACTGGAAAAGGTTTCATCATTATCCACGCCTGGTCGATGACGAAAACCTTTAACAACTCTAGCTTTGAAAGTCTCAACTTTTCCATCTACACCAAGTAATCTTCTCAAGATTTACTTGCTCCTGATGGGGATTTAACCCTTCAGATATAGCAACTTAAGTCCATACTTTGTTGGTGTATAAGGATTCCATCTCAGATCACTAAGCATCCAGCCATTCTTATAGAGTCTTACTCCTGATAGCCAGCTCGAAACTAGTTGGGTCATCATCTCATGATGCAATCCTCGCTCTTACTGTCATAGAGTAACCGAAGTATCTCTCAAGCGAGTGAGGAACCTCACTAGATCGGCGGAGAGGCTGAGGTTCGTTGGTAACTATTGAATCCTTTGGTTCTATCAAATCATCTGCAGCAGTTTGCATAGCTGGAACCTTTCCAGTTGTACATAACTAACCTTGCCTCGAGCTTGTCCGGATTTTGCTTTTAGACATAGGCCGGACAACCCCAAATCTTAACTAGCTTAAGACATGGGCTCTTCCCATACCATATCACATATGAAGCGGTAGGCATAGATTTGATTCGAATCCAATTCAATAGGTATGCAGCTTCTCAAGTGCATAACTCCCAAAAAGGAAATAGGAAACTTAGTAGTACTCATCATAGAGCACACCATATCATATAGGGTGCATCTGCTCCGCCCCGATACACCGACGTACTGTGGTGTATACGGAGGAGAAATGCTGAGAGAGAATCTCATTCTGCTTTAGAATAATCCAGGATTTTCGTGCTCAAGTATTCTCCTTCTCGATCACATCAAAGGACATAATACTTATACCCGTATTTTGGTTCTCTACTTCTAACTTATATTCTGTGAATATCTCAAAAGGTTCGGACTTGTGTTTCAACAGGAACATAGGTCTGAATCTTGAGAGATCATCAGAGAATGTAATGAAGTACAAAGAACCAGTCCTGGCATATGTAGACAGGGGACCTTACATACATCAACATGTATCATCCCAAGAGTTTACTAACTCTTTCTCTGTTTCCAGTAAACGGAGCTATGGTCATCTTATCTCTGTGACATGACTGGCAAGTTTCACAAGATGTAAATTCAAACTGATTTAAATATGTATCTTTGTGCAACTTAGCTAGTCGGGTCGCATAGATATGACCTAGTCTACAATACCTCAAGAAAGATCCGTTCATTTCTGAACTCTTCCTCTTGTGTGTGTTCCGTATACTAAGAACTGCAGTTTGATTTAGAACATCAATGCTTTTAGATAACGTGCCTGAACCGATCAACTTTTGATATAGGAAATGTTCAAAACATTATCCAACAATACAAAATTTTATCATTTCTTTACTTAATAAAGAGAGTGATATGATTTTTTATATCAGGTTCGGTATCTAATAACATTCGTTCAGAATCAATGTATTGGTAATACAGGGTGACAGTGACCAACAGACTTGGCTGCAACACTTGCCCCGTTTTCTGCCTCATGAAACTTATCACCCGTTCTCAGTTCTCTACCTATCTGTAGTCCTATGTAACAGATTACATATCTGGGATCCTGATCTGGTATCACATACCCAGGACGTAGAGGATACAGAGAAACAGTTCTTTGTAATGAACACACCCGAAGATGATGCATCAGCATGCACTCTCTTCGTTTGGGCGGCACAGGAATTCTGGTAATCCCCAATTTCCTGCTCTGTCTTATAACAATTATAAATTGGAGCAGGACCAACGTTCCCCAGCTCAGTATAACAAGCGGGTTCGGTCAATAATCCGTATTATTATCTTGATTAAGGCGTGATATGGTCGCTACCTGGAGAGAGAGAGAAGAAAACACTCAGCGTGCGCTCTTGCAAGAATAGATTGGTTATTATTTTATCTAATCAGGATGGCTCCCCTGCTTTTTATCAAATCTTCCTTCAAACCCTAAAAGGAAAGACTAGCCGGGATTAATTACACACTACAAGTTCGCCAATCTTTCAGCCAGGCCAGTGTCGGTACTTTGAGAGAGGTCCCCCGTGCTTTCGCACGAACCTAATTAATGTAAACCTCGTTTTCCCAGAGGCGTAACCTCATTAACACCTTTCTAGACACCTACTTGATCGGCTAATTGTAATGTGTAAAACTCTTCCAGGAGTAACTCTTACTCGCAGCGGGTATCGTGATCCAACTATCTCATAGAAGGTATGCAATCTCATTGCAAATTTCAACACTTGAAATTCCCGATAATATTCTTCCCCTAACCTCCTATGACCTTGACAAAGGCCAACAAACCATAGGATGCTAGTCAAGTTCAACCCGTCATTTCCTGATTGAATTAAACCCACCCGCACGGCCCTTGACAAAGGCCAACAAGGTCGCACGACTACCCTAACCCAGTCTGCATCATATGCATAAGCAGATAAGCACCAGTTAGCTACCGCACACTGCGCCTTGACAAAGGCCAACAAACGCAGCACGAATACTAACTACTACTTATCTGAAATGACGGAGGGCTACGACAGGTTTTTCTGAAAACCTATTGCGTAATGAACTTGATATCGTTGTAGAATCAAATGATTTTAAAATGGAGTGTTTTTGAGGCTTTTCTAGTTTTTCTAAAGGAGTCACTCCCGGTGAAGGGATCGTCGGTCCTTTCCTCGTCGAATGAGGTGCGGGATATATCATATATATCACTGTGCAAAGCAAAAACTCTTAAAAGCAATCAAAAGACAAACCGAGTGTGTAGCATCTGCCAGTTATTACTAAAGGAGTCACTCCAGGTGAAGGGATCTCGGTCCTTTCCTCATCGAATAAGGTGCAGGATGTTCTACAAGGAACACCGCGATGCAAAGCAAGAACTGTAGCTACCTGTTTTATTTTGAAATTCGATTCTACAACATCTTTAGGTTTCTTTTATTTCATTAATCTCATTAATGAAGTCCCATCATTTAAATACCTAATCATCACAGATAAATACGACGTACACTTATGCCATCCGCATTCGCCTCGATGTCCCCTCGTGCACCGTTAGGTTAGGTTACTAACGGCAGAGCGGGGCAAGGCTAGCGCGGGTGTAAAACATAAGTAACGCCTATATAATATATCATATATACTATATACTGTATCTATCACAGAACATCACATGATCACATCACAGATATCGCAGCAGAAGAAACATATGAAATATTGGATATACTAGGACGTCCGTGTTTTCAATACGAGCCAGTATAAAACACGGATTCCACGGTCGCGATGAATAGCCAAACCCACACCCCTAGACCCCTACGAGAGCGGCAAGAAACCCTACCAATTCTGGAGTTTGGAGACCCGGACTCGACTCCTCGAGTTGGTCTCCCACTGGACCCCAGAACCCGGTTACTTATGCTCCCCTCCTTGGGTCTATCCTAGTGCGGAAAAGTAAATAATATACAAAGGGTGACATCTTCCGCAACCTGGAAGTGCCCCAATAAAAGAATATTACATACAAGTTTTTACATGAATGAAAATGAAAAACACTCATCTCACATAAAAAAAACCCGGCTATTCAAACACGACGATCCAATATAACATATCCAGCAACACATAACATTATATGTCATCAACGTAAGTAAATATGCGCATCCCAATTGTCGTTGACATATAGCAACGAAACCGGCGATATCACATATTACACTTACGGTCACAGAAAAGAAAGTGCAAAACTACAACAGTTGGAATCCGCAACCTCTATAGACATCGCATGCCTAATCAAATGAATTCCTTAGACATCACATGCCTAACAATTATAAACCCCGCATTTTAGTCTCATAATCGAAAACTCTTTTCAATATCAAGTCGGGCAATTCAACAAGATTCCTGACATCCTGATCGAATGCTCGTCGCAAACTTTAGTAGACGGCCGCACCCTCGACGCCGTCGACGAAGTGCACCAAGGCGGAACACCGCTACCGGGAGCACCCGAACGGATGCTTTCGGCGACGGGGTTCTCCTACAGTCACTTGGTCGGGGCTATGGGGTGTAGCTGTCTATTAAGTTTACCCGGCGAGTATCCGCGTACGCTACGTGATTGCGACGGACTTTTGATCATATCAAAATTCCGTGGCAACCGATCAAGTGAGACTAAACTGCTATGTTTATATCATTCATTCAGTTATCTCATAACTTGTGAATTCCAATTATTGTATCCCATTCCGGATAAATAGAAAATGTCAAACTTTCCGATCGAACAATCGAACACCCAAGTTTTCCCGATACAGATCAACACATGAAACAAGTCTAAAAACATTCAGTTCGTGCCTCAGTACCAACGGTCCAACCGTAGAAGGGTCAAGCCAATGCCTCACATGTGGCACGCCGTACTGCCCCAAACCCGAAGGTTCAAAGGGCAGTTCAAGACGGTCACATAATCGAGTTAAGGTTTGTTGTCTTCTAGAGGGTCTATCGAGTTACTTGCACTACTTAGAACGTCGTTAAACCACGGAAAAATCCAACACTTGGAAATTTCCCGACAGGGGAAAAATTGGGTATTTATATCCGGTCGAACTTTTTAACATATTCAAAAATATCCGAAAAAACACATAGACAAAGTTTGACAATCCGATCGAATGGACGAACTTCCAATACAACCCAAAATACTCAACTCTTGATTTCAGATTAAAAATTCCCAGGAAAACCAGCACTGCCAAATAGGAATTACTGTGCAAAATTTAATGGGAGAAGAGACAAAAGGGCCGCGGAAGCGCCGCATTAGCATGCTAATGCCGCGGTTCCGCCGCACGTTTATGGAATTAGGTCATCAAACTTCACAGTAATTCTTATAAATTCCTGCTGGTTTTTCTGCATATTTTTAATTCTGAAAAAACCACAAATTCAGAAAAAATCCAGAGAGCCGTTTTGAGTTGGGGTTTCGGGTCGATCGGACTTCAAACTCCGTCTAGACTTCGCCTAAGGCTCTAGCTAGGCTCTGATACCAATGAAAGGTTCCTAGGCACTCCCAAGAGGTCTCACAAGGCATCAACCATGCCAATTTCAAAAATTATGGGTGCCTACAAACCCTAATACGGATCGTTGACTAGAGATTAGGCGAAACTAGCAACTAGTTAACAAATTAACTACAAGAACGGAAATACAACCTTTGTAGATCCGGTCCTCCACCTCCACGGCTCCGTGATGAAGTCCTCTCCGCTGTCCAAATGAAATCTCGGGCTCAAGCGTCGGCTTCATCGGAGAAAAGGGCGGGCAAGGTCGTCGGCTTCGTGCCGAAGATGATCTACGTCGAGGCATCACAAGATCAAGCTCCCACTTCACCAAGTCATGAAACTTGTGAAGAAAACACACTCTACTACTTGGAAAGAGGTAGAGGATGAAGAAATAGGAAGTGGGTAGACTTTAGAATTGGATTTCTTACTCTTTTTCATCAATCACCATTGATGAAGTCTAGGGTTTCTTCTTGAAGAAGAAGAAGAAGAAGGTGATAATGTTATGATAAGTTAATTCAAAATAGAAAATAAATTGAATACTTATCATGTGGCAACCATGGTCAAGTGTAGAGAATAAATCATGGTTAGATGGAATGGTTAGGGTTAAGCATGAAGACAAAATGGTCACTTAGTCAAAGCTTCATGAACTTTCAATGTAAAACAAAACTAGCAACCATTTTCTTTTCATTTGCCATTTCTTTTCCAAAATAAAATAAATGAAATAAATAAATAAATGAAAAAGAAAACCCTAACCATTACACAACCATGGTTTAATCTTTACACAAACCCTAGAGAGCATGTATCATCAAACATGATACAATCAAGTGCACAAAAAGTATATCACATATACAATGTGCACATCCGAGCGAGAAAATCCATTTAAAGTGAACCGATACTAGTTAATGCAAAGTAATATATCAAATATATAATTATGCATTAAATCATTAAATCAACACTTGATTTAATGATCTGGTCATATCGCATATAACCGACTAATATCAACAGTAACAACTTATCGAATCAACACTTGATCCGATAACCCGGCTATATCGCATATAACCGATCAATGTCACACATCACGAGAATCGAATACAGTATCACATACTGGTATCATTCTCGGTCCCGCACATATCTCATATGCGCTCCTATTTCGTTTCGCTTGAGCCAGGAAACCTCTGTGTAGGACTCTAAAGACTCGTCAATACGCCGGCAGCAGGTGATGATCATATCAAACACCCACAAGCCGCAAGCGGTCTGCTAAACGTAACGGCCACCCGGGTATTGAGCGATCAGAAGATCGACGAGCAAGCCCGCTCACACTCCAGTGAATCCAACCAGTAACACTACCGTACAGTCCGGTCTCGTCGTCTGATATGTCGCATATATCGCCTAGGGGTGGTAAACGTCAGACCCCAATAGCTCGATAAGTCGTGTCGATATGAGGTCTATAACAGTTCGAGAAACTACTGGTAACACTTACCAGTAAATCTCAGCAACCCTGGCCAGGGATTTCCGGTTATAGCCAATCGAACACAGCGCAACATCAACCCCCTTATACCGGGAAAGACGAATCCCCTCCTATCGCTCATTGCCTCCATGTGACTCGGGACTGTACCCAAAAACCACCGTTTTGCACGCCCTCTTGGACGTGGTAAGATGGAAATCAAAGCACAGTGGGAACCACACAAGACTCTATGACGATCTCGGGTCAACAGACTACTCTGTACCAGTGTCACCAGAGAACTGCCATCTGACGTAAGGTATAATACCATCTGGGAGTTCTCGGCGAGTCCGTCCAGTGTACCCAGTCTTCACTGAGCACCCGTATATCATCTCTGATGTCAAACACCAATGGATATGGGATCATCCATCGCCCATCTGTATGGGTCGAGAAGGTATACGCTAGTCTACTCTGGTATATCGATGCCCCGTCTCGATACACCCACGACTAGGGACCTTGAAGGATGTACTTATGGACTACCATGTTCCCACTAGTATGATCCGCATCATAGTCCAAGTAGTCAAGTACACATCCTAAGGGCTTTACCAACATGTAACAGAGAGACAAACAGTATACACGTTAAGGTAAAGATCAACCAGATAGCATACTATCATGTCGAGCAAGAAAGTCCTCCCTATATATGTCCAAGCACCCACTACAATATACATCCTATGTATAGTAATGGCCTCTAGGGCATACATATAACTAACATCACTCCCGTTGTGCCCCAGTTTCATGCAGGTGTTGCCGTACGGATTTCATTACGACTATGCGGGCACATCTTCTTCAGGTGACTTGCTAGTAGGTAGGTTATTTGTATCATACCCATCATTATACATTGTATAATATATTCAGTTGTATCTAGAAGTTCCATCAACCAAACATGTATTTATTTGAGATAGAGACCAGTGATGTTTATTCTTTCAACCGTAGAGTCGCGCGTTATTTCTATGGATTTCATACTGGTTGGAGTTCCCTTTTCTGTTGTGATCCTTGCCTTTAGGCATTTTATATTATGTTGCTACAGGTTGATTCACATAAGGTTTTTCCTACACTCTACTACTTCTCTTGGTTTGGATTTCTGGGCATCGGCTTACTTACTTTACGGACGCCTTGAGACGTTTCGTAACTTAAGTGCCGGTCATGTTCCGAAATTTCGGGTCGTGACATAACATCTCTAGCCCAGACGCATAACGCCATGCGGGCGATTCCCCTGTAGATGTTAAATCTACTCACAAACGCTCCTGGCTAAGTAAAGCCTACCACCTGTTTCCCCTTCTTCTCAGAGTCCGAAGTCCCCGCCTGCTAATCTAAAACATAACACAATAAAACAAGTATATATTAGCAATAGACCCAAAATACGTACAAACTACACTGACCAACGCGACAACACAAACGCACTCTCATGTGTTCGTATTGTAGCTAACGTGCATAGCGACACTAAGAAACCAACTCAAGAGTAACAGAACACAGAACACGAACCGTATCGGATAACGTTACGCGTGAAACGAAACACAAGAAATACGCAAAGTGGTCCCAGATTTTGCTATACCAACAATCTGTAACAGTTGCAAGTACCATGAGACCACATACAACCCCAGAGACCCCTACACCAAAATCCAAACCCTAACTCCCTAGTCTGGCCGCAATTTGCAGCCAGAAGAAATTTATTTGTGGCCTAGTCAAGAGGAAATGGGCTCGTATTTTGAGGGTAGGTTCTAGGTCACTATACTAGGTCACTGTGATGGAAACTTTTGCAACAAATACCTGGTTTGATAGCAGATCATCCCACACCCCAAAACAACACTAAAAATACGATATTTACCCAAAACGATACAATACACGATCTAAACTGAAATGACTAAGCTACTGTAAGTCCACGTTGCCCACCCCGGTTCTTACAGGGAGGCGGAAACGGTAAAAAACGATTTTTAAACTCAAGGCAACATGGACTAAAAATGAGGATCTTTGCTAAACAAAAACCTAGCAAACTAATTAGAAGTTTAACTACTATGTTAGAGGGTCGTACCTAGGTCTTGAACTCCTTCTCTTCTTGCTCCTTGGAGTGGTTGGATCGGCTCCACCTTGTAGTCTCCTTCTTGTCGAAGAAGGATCCACCGAAAGCTTCTACCTTGAGCTCCTACCTCAACCGAGAGAAACTAAAGTGCTTGGCTTGCTACACCTAGAACTCTAGAGTGAGTAGAGAAGAGTTTTTGAGGGTTTTATCTCAATGGCTCATGCTTCTCAACACATGAGACATGAAAGCCTTGAGAGAGAGGAAGAGGGTGAGCTTTGGATAAGAGAGAGTGAGAATGATAGAATGAGCTGGACTTTTTACAACCATGCTCACAAAAAAAAGAATAATCATGATAATAATAATAATTAAGAATTGTGATGGTTAGTTTCAATGACCATTATCATTTCATGCATTTAATGCATTTTGTAAAGAACAACAAGTAAACAAAAGTCATAGAAATAAAATGATGATGGTCAACAAGTCCACAATGGTCAACCGGTCAACAAAGTCAACAAGTCAACAAAAGTCAAATGTTCAACTCAACCATGGCACAATAATACTTAATTAATATTATTAATCATATTTCTTATTCTCATTAGGGTTTAGAAAAAGTCAACGGTCAACAACCCTAAAGAGAATCCTCTGCCTCTGCCTCTGCCAATTGTGCATACACACCCGCACCCGTGTTCCGAGGAACACGAATACAATGAGATAAAACCAATCCCAAAACATATACTAGGATCTGGCTTAAATAATAACTGCCCGGACACCAAATGTGCACAAGTGCGCGGATGCTAACGAACCCTGTCGCAAAACCATGCGACCTCTACTCTGTTTTGCCCAAAGGCGAATAGCTCTCTGTGTGGGACTCTAAAGACTCGACGCTACGCTGAAAGTAGGTTTAACCACAGGCCGCAAGCGGTACTAGCTGTACGTAACGGTCCCCAGGTAGATGCCGATAAGAAGACTGATGAGGTGAACCCATCTGAACTCCAACTGAGCCTGAATGTGACAATCTCCATACAGTCTGGTCTGTTCGTCTAAGAGTATCGCATGTCGGGCCTAGGGGGCGGTAAACGTCAGTCCCCTAATAGCGGTACAAGTCATATCGGAGTGTAGCCTAGAATACCCTGAGATAACACTGGAAATGCTACCAGTATATCTCGCTAGCCCTGGCCAGGGACTTTGTGTAATGGCTCTCCTAAACACAGCGCGATATCAACCCCCAATACCGGGAGAGACGAATCCTGTCTAACCGTCACTGCCTCCAAGTGCTTCGGAACTGCACTCAACTGCTACCTGTTTGCACGACTCATTTGAGCCGTGGTAGGGTAGCAATCTAAGAACAGTGGGAACACACTCGAGGCGAAGTGACAATGTCAAGTCAGCGGACTAAGATGTACTCATGTCACCTGGGAACTGATAACTAACAATAGGTATAGTACCAACCAACAGTTCCCTAAGAGTCCTATCCAGTGTACTCGTAACCTAACGAGCACCCGCATACTATCTCAAGTACGACGTACTGACGGCTGTGGGACAGACCATCTCCCCTCCTGGGATGAGAAGCGTATACACTAGTCTACTCCGGAGTATCGATGCCCCGTCTCGATAATACTACGACTAGGGACCTGTATAAGGATGTGCTTGTAGATTACCCAGCACCCACTAGTGTGACTGCCATCACAACGCTGGTAATCAAGCAAAGATCCTAAGGGCTCCACTAATGTGTATAGGCGATATGCTAAAAGAAACACATGCACACATTAAAGTAGAAATAAACCAAGTAGCATACCACCATTTCGAGCAAGATTGTCTATACAACTGTGAATATCCCAAGCTTCCATCAAGTAATATACAAACTAGTATGATACAGTAATGGCCTCTAGGGCATATACACTAACAATCTCCCACTTGCACTAAGGCCATGTACTGGCGTATCGAAGACCTATCATCTCGATCAGCCGCTCGAACTGAGTCTGGGGTATGGCCTTCGTGAATGGATCTGCAGTGTTATTCTCCGAATTTACTCTCTTCACCTCGATCTCCCGGCGATCTACGATCTCCCTGATCAGGTGATACCGCCTCAAAATGTGCCTGGACTTCTGATGGGACCTGGGTTCCTTCGCTAAAGCTATAGCGCCGTTGTTGTCACAATACAGCGGTATTGGATCAACAATGGTAGGAACCACCTGAAGCTCGATGAGGAACTTCTTCATCCAGACAGCTTCCTTTACGGCATCGCAAGCAGCTATGTACTCTACTTCCATAGTTGAGTCAGCAACGGTTTCCTGCTTGGAGCACTTCCAGCAAACTGCCCCTCTATTGAGGGTAAAGACATAACCCGACATGGACTTGGAGTCATCCTTGTCACTCTGGAAGCTGGAGTCAGCAAAGGCCTCGATGTGGAGGTCTTTTCCGCCATACACCAAGAACATCTCCTTTTTCCTTCTCAGGTACTTGAGAATGTTCTTTACTGCTATCCAGTGTTTCTTTCCTGGGTCCGACTGATACCAGCTTACAACGCTTAATGCGTATGCTACATCTGGTCTAGTATACAACATCTCATACATTATAGAGCCTACCGCAGATGCGTAGGGTATAGATGACATGCTAGCCCTTTCCAAATCATTCTTGGGAGACATCTCTTTGGAGAGGGTGATTCCGTGACAAGCCGGTAGATTACCGCGCTTTGAATCTTCCATACTGAATCATTTTAGTATGGTGTCGATGTACCTGGACTGCGAAAGTCCCAACATCCTTTTAGATCTATCATGATAGATCTGGATCCCCAGAATGTAGTTGGCATCGCCCAGGTCCTTCATGGAGAACCTCTGTGACAAGAATCCTTTGACTGACTGTAGCATAGGAATATCATTTCCTATTAGGAGAATGCCATCCACATACAAGACGAGGAATGCCACAGTTCTCCCTACAATCTTACTGTAAATGCATGGTTCATCTGGGTTTTTGATAAAGTCGAATTCTTTGACAGTATCATCAAAGCAGATGTTCCAACTCCGCGATGCCTGCTTCAGTCCATAGATGGACTTAAGCAACTTGCACACTTTACCACTGCTCCCACTCTGAATGAATCCCTCCGGCTGATCCATATAGACACACTCTTCTAAATTTCCATTTAGGAAAGCTGTCTTTACGTCCATCTGCCAGATCTCATAATCGTGGAAGGCAGCAATGGCAAGAAGGATCCGAATGGATTTGAGCATAGCCACTGGAGAAAAGGTCTCGTCATAGTCCAAACCAGGTCTTTGACGAAAACCCTTTGCAACAAGTCTAGCTTTATAGGTTTCAACCTTCCCATCTACACCAATCTTCTTTCTGAAGATCCATTTGCAGCCCACGGGTTTTACCCCTTCTGGAGCAAAGTCTAAAGTCCAAACTTTGTTGGTGTACATGGACTCCATCTCGGTCCGTATTGCATCCAGCCATTTTACTGAGTCACCGCTCTGAATGGCTTGCTGGAAACTAGTAGGCTCATCATTTTCAATGACGCAATCCTCTCGATCCCCGTCTATGAGAAAACCGTAGTATCTCTCGGGCGGATGAGACTGCCTACTACTCCTGCGGAATGGCGCTGGGATGTCCGGTTCTCCTGAAACTTCTGGTTCTTCCAAGCTTTCAGTAATAGCTTGTGGTTCTGGAATTTCTTCCAGTTCTATTGCGCTCCCACTTATCTGACTTTCTAAAAATTTAGTTTCCAAGAAGTGGGCATGCTGAGAAACAAAAACCTTTTGTTCCTCTGCGGAATAGAAAAGATACCCCCTGGAGTTCTTGGGGTATCCCACAAACTTACACAGTACTGAGCGTGCCTCGAGCTTGTCCGCATGCCGCTTCTTTACAAAAGCTGGACATCCCCATGTCTTAAGATACTTAAGACAGGGTTTCTTCCCACTCCACATCTGATATGGGGTGGTAGGCACAGTCTTAGTTGGAGCCTTGTTCAAAAGATATGCAGCTGTTTCTAGTGCATAACCCCAGAAAGATCGCGGTAACTCAACCTTACTCATCATGGAACGAACCATATCCAATAGGGTTCGATTCCGCCTTTCAGATACACCGTTGTGTTGTGGTGTGTATGGAGGAGTAAGCTGAAAGAGAATCCCATTCACTTTTAAGTAGTCCAGAAACTCGGCACTCAAGTATTCACCACCTCGATCAGATCTCAGTGTCTTTATACTCTTGCCTGTTTGTTTTTCAACTTCATTCTTATATTCCTGAAATTTCTCAAAGGCCTCGGATTTATGCTTCATCAGGAAGACATGTCCATTCCTAGAGAAATCATCCGTAAAAGTAATAAAGTATGAATAACCAGTTCGCACATGTGTAGACATTGGACCACACACGTCACTGTGTATGAGTCCCAAGAGCTTGCTCTCTCTTACTCCGTGCCCAGTGAACGGAGTCATTGTCATCTTTCCCATGAGACAAGATTCACAAGTAGCATGAGACTGATACTCGAACGGATTCAAGTATCCCTCTTTATGTAACTTTGTTAACCGTGTCTCATTAATGTGACCCAGTCTACAATGCCATAAGAAAGCCTAATTTGTTTCCGAAGATTTTCTTTTAAGTGTGTTCTGGACACTGAAAATCTGAGCTTGATTCAATACGTATATCCCGTTTTCTAATGTACTTGACCCAATCAGAACTTGATTTAGGTGGATGTGGACCACATCGCTTACAAAAGTAAAATCATATCCTTCCTTAGAAAGTAAGGATACAGATATGATATTACAAGTCGCACTAGGTACATACAAACAGTTACGCAGAATCAATATCTGCCCAGTTGTCAGTCCAAGATGATATTCCCCTACGGATTCAACATCCATGCTCATTCCGTTAGCAACCCTAAGAGTCATATCACCTATCCTGATAACTCTACAGTTTCTCAGAGCCTGTAATGAATTACAGATGTGAGATCCTGATCCGGTATCCAATACCCAGGAAGTAGGGTTAACTGACATACAGTTTTCTACTACAAACACACCCGAAGCCGAAGCCACAACATGCTTCGAATCCTGGCTACTGGCTTTGCTAGCCCTGCAATCCTTCTGCCAATGTTCATCCCCGTAACAATAGGAACGTCCCTCCTTTACTACATCCAGCCCCGAAAATTTTGCCCTTCCCTTTCCTTCTACTTCCTGTAGGGTTGCTAGGCACGCGCACAAGGGTCTACGAGGCATCAACCATGCCCGATTAAAATTTTAGCCGTGCCGAACTGTAAGTGCACGGCGGCGCCCCGGCCATCAATCCGACGGCCAAATGCGGAAGCGGTGAAAAACTTTAAATTTTGCGGACTTAGCAAACCGGCACCACCGCGCACTAAACACCCGGATCGTAACCATTAACAAGTCTAAGCTAACTAGAAGATGGGTTAGAGATATACCGACGATCCAAGTCCTCCGGTCTTCTCGTCATGGTCCCGATCTCCTGCGGAAAAGTCCCGTCTCCTCCTTGTCGCCGGAAGTGCACCACATCGCCTACTTTGTTTACGGGCTCCCACCTCAATGCCGAGGCAACTCGGGCACGAAGCCGGCTACTCGACGTGCCCAAGGTTTGCTGTAGAATGTTTAGTAGAACTTGTGTCTCACTTTTGGGGTTATCGGAATCACCCTTTTGGTGGAGGAATGATACAAGGAGTATGTGGAGGAGTTTTTGGATTTTGGAACATGAAATGAACCACAAAACCCACACTACAATTTTTGGACAGCCCCCTATCTCCTCTATGAGGCCGGCCACTATATGGTGGAAGAAGAAGAGAGAATGAGAGTGTAGTCACATGGATAATGAGAGAGCCATCTAATTATCCCATGGAGAGAGAGAGAGAAAGCTATCATGCAAAAGAAACATCATCACAACAAAACCAACACTCAAACCTACCATCATCAACATCCATCATGAAAACAAAAGTCAAGTCATCATGATAGCTAGAAGTCAAGGTCAATGAGAGACTATCATGATACAACAATAAGCAAATACCCCCTCCACAAAAGCCTATTTGCAACAATGCAAATAAACCCTCCTCCACCAATCTTCGGCCAATGAACGGAACAATGGAAATTGGCCGAAACGGAAAGCAAACTGGCAACTCCAGAAAACTGGTCCCGTAATAAATTACAGGAAAACCCCGATACTGTGCATACACACCCGCATCTGTATTTCGACCGAAATACAGATGCAATGAGACAAAGTCTACACTGTACTATACTAGGATCCGGCTTAAACCAAAGCCGGCTAGTAATATCCGTTCGATCCTGATCCGTGCAATACCGCACGTATCTGATCGAACCCTGCCATATAACCATACGGCCTATAGTACAGACTGTCCGATCCTGATCCGTGCAATACCGCACGTATCTGATCGGACCGTGCCATATCTCCATACGGCCTCTACAACCTTTCGCCCGAAAGCTGAGTAACTGAATGTGGGGGACTCTAAAGACTCATCAACACCTTGGTTGTGGATTTAACCACTAGCACGTCAGAGGTATAAGCCAATACGTAACGGGCTACCAGGTACTGACTAAAAGGGATGTCTGTGAGTGAACTCAGCCTGACAACCCTACTGAGCCTGTCAGTGACAATATCCGTGCAGTCCGGTCCGTTCGTCTATGAGTATCGCATGGCGGGCCTAGGGGGTTAGTAAAAGTCAGACCCCCAAAAGCGGTACAAGTCGTGTCGGAGTGTAGCCCAGAACACCCTGAGATACTACTGGAATACCTACCAGTAAATCTCCTTGCCTTGGCCAAGGACTTTGTGTAATGGCTCTCCTAGACACAGCACGACCTCACCCCCAATACCGGGAGAGACGAACCCCTGAAGATACGCTCACTGCCTCCATGTGGCTCGGGACTGTACCCAACTAAAACCTGTTTGCACGACTCCTTTGAGCCGTGGTAGGGTAGTAATCAAAGTACAGTGGGAACTCACACGAGACAAATGACGATCCCCAGGTCGATGAACTAACCTGCACACATGTCACCAGGAAACTGCCATCTGACGTCTGGTATATGACCAACTAGCATGTTCCCGGCGAGTCCTGTCCGGTGTACTCATAACCCAATGAGCACCTGTATACATCTTAGGTGATCCAACTGACACCAGTGGCTTGTGAGACCGGCCACCGCCCCTCGTCGGGGTCTCGACTGTATACACTAGTCTACTATGGAGAATCGATGCCCTGTCTCGAAACTCTCACGACTAGAGACCTTTTAAGGATATGCTTATAGACCCCCAGCTCCCACTTATATGATCGCCCTCATACTGCTGGTGGTCAAGCAAGAATCCTAGGGGCTCTATCAACGTGTAATAGCGACGTGTCAGGTCACCTAAAGCAGTACACGATGATAAAGGTAAACCAGATAGCATACTATCATCTCGAGTAAGACTGTCCTACCGGGATAGGTCCTCCCTCAATCATTACAATCACGTACCTGTGACCTAATAATTGACTCTGAGGGCACTATCTCCAACAATCTCCCACTTGCACTCAAGGCTAATTATTGCGATGTCGCATACTCACAGCCCGTGTGATACCGAACATCCAACTCCTCTACTAGTCAGTCTCACAAAGCTCGTTTGCGAAACTATTGCGTTCGAGGAATAGCCTCAGTGAGTGGATCCGCTTTGTTGTTTCTTTCTATATCTCTCTATATCTCAAGTTCGCGGAGAAAGCCATCTCCCGAAATGAGCAATACCTGTCTTAGAATGTGTCTGGATGTCTGATGGGACATAGCTCATAAATGAACTCCAAATCCAAACTTCTTAGACTGTATCGTCAACTGAACTTAATCAGTATCCTGCGCGCCATGCCTCCCTCAGTATTGCCTTGGACCACCTGTCCAAAATACTGCCCCTCATCAGAAGGAAAACTATAACTCTGACAACCTCCTTGTCGTCCATGTCATCTTGGAAGCCTGGAATGATAACTGTCTCCTGAATGAGGCTGTCGTTATCATATCCCTAGAACATCCACTTATGTTCTAAAACTGCTTCCGACTGTTTCTCCAGGATTGGATTAATGTCAACTTATTGCATCTAGTGCAAGAACAACATCTGGTGTGGTACTTGACATCTCACGATTGACTCAATTGCCTGAGCAAGTGATCTGTCAATCATGCCCGTCCCTCTCCCCTTTAGTCTGTAAGACACCTTTGGAGAGGGTGACTCCATTACCTGCAGGTACACTACCGTGCCAGGAGTCGTCCATCCTAAATACTCTTAGAATGCTGTCAAGTACCCTGATTGGGAAACCACCCAAATCTAGATCTAAGACCATAGATCTAGTAACCAGTATGTCTGATATAAAATCCATTTCCTTTGTGGAGAAACAACTGTGTGACGACCAAAGTATAACCGATCGTAGTGTAGGAGTTTCTTTTCCTACTCTATGTATATCATCCAAATACCAGGATATCACACCCTACTACCTTCTCAACTGATCCATCCCCTATTCTGATGAAGTCAAACCCATGACTGTCACGTCAGAAATAGATGATCTATCTCCGCAACATCTGCTCTAGTCTATAAATAGACATAAGCAACCTGTCCATCAATGCTTCCGCTGCTCCCACTGACTACGACAACCCTCTGGCAGAGTCATATAGACGTACACTTCTAAAACTGGTTTAGAACGACGCTATACTCATCCTCCCGCCGGGTCTCGTAACCTGGAACAACAGCAATGGCAATTGTGGGTAAACAAGAACTTCTCTGTCACCGTCCTTGAGGCTACCGGAGTACCTCTCGGGTGCCTGAAGTTACCCACCTTATCTGCGGAGTGGCCAATGGAATGTCAATTCAGATTGAATCTTTAGGTTCCTTATCAAATCTTCAGTAATCGTTTGTGGTTCTGGAATCACTTCCAGTTCTACCATACTCCCACTACTGTTTTTCTGAAAAAATCCATTTTTAATAAAACTGTGGCGAGTCTAGAACAATATCGCTATTGTTCATCCAGATGGTAGAAAATCAACCCTCGTCATAGCCTGGGTCAACCCACAAACAGCCATTACAGAAACGTGCCTTGAGTTGTCCAGTGTCTGGTTTTAATCATAAACCGGACAACTCCCCGTACCTTAACATCGTTAAGATATGAACTGTTCTATATCCAATATAGAAACAGAGGCACTGATTTAATTGAACCAGATTCAAATCATGCAGCTGTCCCCAGCGCATGTCAACTAAATGGAAGGAGGCCGATCAGCGTTACTCAACTTAGGAATACTTCCAATTATGAGTAACCTGAAAGAGAAGCAAGATCTCTTTATCATTACTATCAACTGAATACCATACACAAGTATCTACATCTTCGATCTCTTTGAAGAATCCCGATACTTGCTATACCTGGTTCTCTACTCTATTCAAATACCTAAAACTCCTCAAAACTTAGACCCTGTGTTTCTACGAAACACATGTCTAAGAACTAGAGAAGTTAAAAGTAAACAGAATATAGTATGAGGACCAACCCCTTTGTCCTGATGGACCCTGGACAACATACAATCCTTTGTATAAGTCTCTTGAGTCTGATAACTCATTCACTGTGTGTCGTAGGTTGAAAACTGTACTTATGGTTAAGAAGAATTACACCGCTGTTTAATGCTCCTTACCTAACCATCCACTGATATAGGTAAATGTCGTAGACATAATTTCAGAAAGGTATATCTCACTCTATGAAAATAGACATACAGATATATCAATTTGAAATTGGTGCATAACAGCGGATATTCAAAACCAAATATTTGCCGACCGGCAAATAGCCCAGGTGATTTCCTCAAATATCACTGATTACAACGAATCCCGATATAATGAGGATAATCACCCAATTCCCAATAACTTACTCCCACTCATCATCTGTAAAACCATACAGATGTGAGAATCGTACCTGGTAAATACATACCCTGGAGTAAGTATCTAATCGGGAAATCAGTTTTCCTTTAACATTACACAGTGAAACTGAAACATTGAAATGTTCCGATGGGGTATCCCGGTATTCCTAGTAATGCCTCTTCCAGATTCACGACTGTAACCGTATAGTTCTTTGCCACCTCTCCAAAATCCCTTCATATGTCTTTAGTCTTTACCTTCTGCACACCCTTTTAGGCCAAATGGTTTTCTTCCTTCCCTACCGTTCGGCACCAGCCTATGGTTTGGAAGAAGACTATCCAATAAGCATAATGGGTGTACTGTCCCAATCCTAGGAACACTCGCAATGAGAGAGGGTGAAGATAAAAGACAACCGAATAAACCTTATTCCTATTTCTCCTGAACCAGAATCCATCCCCGAACTGGAATAAATTCCTTTCGAGTTCGTATATAACCATACGATGGAGTATCCAATAAACTGTGGATCTTCGTAGTGATACGGAGTGTTCTGGAGAAATACAAAGGTGATTTGGGAGTGGTAATGAAATACCTGGTTTGGTCGTGAATATCTGTTGCAATTTACTTTGCCCTCTTACTAATCCCTTGCTTTGTCTTAACTTAATACCTTCTGCACACCATCGTTATGCTAATTGGTTTTCTTCATTCCCTACCGGTCGGCACCAGCCTAAGGTTTGGAAGAAGACAATCCAATTTGCGTAATAGGTGTACTACCCCTAAACCAAGGAGTACTCGTAACCTGAGAGAGGGTAAAAAGAAAAGACAACTGAATAATCCTATCCGTTTTCTCCAGAACCGGAAACCATCCTCGAATAAATTCTTTCGAGTTCGTATCTAACCATACGATGGTTTTGTCCAATGGAAGTGGACGTTCGTAGTAAAACGGGGTGTCCTGGAGAAAAGGGTAAAAGTAGGAGTGGCAATGAGGTTTGCAACTCTGACAATCCAAAAGCCGGTGTTTAAGAAGGTTCGGTCAACTTGGTCACTGAGTCAAAGTCTTAGGGTCGGGTCAATGGTCGCTGCCAAAGAGAGAGAGAAAAGAAACACTCAGCGTGCACTCTAACCTAGATCAGAATGGTCACCAATTTATCTAATCTGGAAACCTCCCACTGTACCTCAAATTCTCCTCCAAACCTGAAAGAAGAATTAGTCGGGGTCACCCGAGGAGTAAACTAACTCATCAGTGGGAATCGGGATCCAACTATCATTGCATGATAACGTGACGGAATCCGCTCACGCTATCACACTCCAGAAGGTATGCGCATATCTGGCAAGTTTCAGTTCTTTTGAAACTCCCGATGTGATTTCTGCCCCATGCTCTTATGACCTTGACTTTGGCCAACATATCATAAGTCACATGTCAAGTTCTACCCGTCATTCTCCAGGTTAATTTGAATCCACCCGTACATACCCTTGACTTTGGCCAACATGGCAGTACGACTGTTCCAAACCAACGCATCTATCTATGCTGCATATGAATAACCAACAGCTACCAAACACTGTGCCTTGACTTTGGCCAACATACACAGCTTGAATACTATTGACTATCCATATGAAACGACGGAAGGCTACGAATGGTTTCTGGCGAAAACCTTTAACGTAATGAACTTGATATCGTTGAAGGAACGGATAGCTTTTTAAAAATATAGTGACGAAAACCTTTGCTAAAGAGGTCACTCCCGGTGAAGGGATCTCGGCTCTTTCCCCGTAGAATGGGGTGCAGGATATTCCAAATGAATACCGCGATGCAAAGCAAAAGTAATCGGCTATAGTGAAGTTAATGCCCTGACGCAAACTTTTTGTCCAAGGGGTCATTCCCGGTGAAGGGATCTCGGCCCTTGCCTCGTCGACTGAGGAGCAGGATATTCCAACTGAATACCACGATGCAAAACAAAAGTGAACGTCCTTGCAATAACAGCTTTTTGAAAAGTGTTCCAACAACATCAGATTAGGTTTGTTTTTAACTTGCATTGATCCGAATCAATGCAGTCCCATCAATTGATCACACCAAAAAGAACGAAAATATACTGATGTACGTATATGCCATCCGCATTCGCCACTGGGTCCCGTCATTACCCGTTAGGTTAGCTTACTAACGACAGAGCAGGGACTGGACTAGCGCGGATGCAAAACATATACTACATCTACTAATATATATACCAATATATTATATTCGCTCAAGGCGTGAATAAAAATGCAACAACACAGAAATGTACAGCATCACAGAAACAATACAGATATCTGGGATCCCCGGGTTTCACAGAGCCACTGCTGAAACCCGACGTTCCCCTGGTCGTGTGGATAGCCTGTGCAATGAAAACCTAGACCCCTACGGGCGCGGCAAGTCACCCGCCAAAACCTGAAGCGAGGCAGCCCCCTTCAGCGACGTGAATGGACCACCCAGCACTTCACGGAATCCGGTAACTTGGGCACCCCTCCTGGGTCAACCTGTACCCCCTACGAGTGCGGCGAATAGCCCCCCAATCCTAGAGTGAAGCCCCCTCCGTCTCAATGCCATGAGATGCGGGCTTGTTGCCCTCCAGAACCCGGCTATCCGTGCACCCCTCCGCGGGGCAATCCTAGTACAGAAAGTAAAATATACATACACCGGGTACATCGACCGCAACCAGGTCGTGCCCCAAAATAATAATACAAACAGGCAGTGATGGCAGTCCACATGTCGGACGCTCGCCCCGCAATATCAAATGTACATAATACAACAACACAGTACTAGCATTGCATCCAGGCTATCCCCCACGACCGATCCGCAACATCACAGCATAAACATAGAACATCAACGTGAAAGTCACGTTCGCAAATCCGTCTAACCGGGCTATAGCAGTTAGACCGGATTTACCGATCAAGTGACATTCACGGTCGCAGATATAATGTAAATACTGTGAAAAATGTGTTTAAAATATCCGATCAATCAAAATTTAACAAGTGGGCCCAATGTTATTATTCCAAAACCCTACTTTTCACCCCAGAAAGCCTCTGTAAAAAATTGGTGCAGTGATGTCAACAGTGCGCGGCGGAAGGGCGGCAGAATGGGGGTTAGTGCGGCGCTTCCGCGCTTTGACTGTGGAATCACTTCATCGAAATTTTACAGAGTTCTTAGATTCTCTAGTACATCAAAATTTTACAACCTGAAAAAATTTTCGACACCAAAAAATTTCAACAGAAAACTGATGTGGGCAAATACGGGTTTTTGAACATTTCGATCGATCGGAACAGAAAAACACATTACACAAAGCTAGACTAAGTTAATGGCGAGGCTCTGATACCACTGTAAGTGCACGGCGGCGCCCCGGCCGTCAATCCGACGGCCAAATGCGGAAGCGGTGAAAAACTTTAAATTTTGCGGACTTAGCAAACCGGCACCACCGCGCACTAAACACCCGGATCGTAACCATTAACAAGTCTAAGCTAACTAGAAGATGGGTTAGAGATATACCGACGATCCAAGTCCTCCGGTCTTCTCGTCATGGTCCCGATCTCCTGCGGAAAAGTCCCGTCTCCTCCTTGTCGCCGGAAGTGCACCACATCGCCTACTTTGTTTACGGGCTCCCACCTCAATGCCGAGGCAACTCGGGCACGAAGCCGGCTACTCGACGTGCCCAAGGTTTGCTGTAGAATGTTTAGTAGAACTTGTGTCTCACTTTTGGGGTTATCGGAATCACCCTTTTGGTGGAGGAATGATACAAGGAGTATGTGGAGGAGTTTTTGGATTTTGGAACATGAAATGAACCACAAAACCCACACTACAATTTTTGGACAGCCCCCTATCTCCTCTATGAGGCCGGCCACTATATGGTGGAAGAAGAAGAGAGAATGAGAGTGTAGTCACATGGATAATGAGAGAGCCATCTAATTATCCCATGGAGAGAGAGAGAGAAAGCTATCATGCAAAAGAAACATCATCACAACAAAACCAACACTCAAACCTACCATCATCAACATCCATCATGAAAACAAAAGTCAAGTCATCATGATAGCTAGAAGTCAAGGTCAATGAGAGACTATCATGATACAACAATAAGCAAATACCCCCTCCACAAAAGCCTATTTGCAACAATGCAAATAAACCCTCCTCCACCAATCTTCGGCCAATGAACGGAACAATGGAAATTGGCCGAAACGGAAAGCAAACTGGCAACTCCAGAAAACTGGTCCCGTAATAAATTACAGGAAAACCCCGATACTGTGCATACACACCCGCATCTGTATTTCGACCGAAATACAGATGCAATGAGACAAAGTCTACACTGTACTATACTAGGATCCGGCTTAAACCAAAGCCGGCTAGTAATATCCGTTCGATCCTGATCCGTGCAATACCGCACGTATCTGATCGAACCCTGCCATATAACCATACGGCCTATAGTACAGACTGTCCGATCCTGATCCGTGCAATACCGCACGTATCTGATCGGACCGTGCCATATCTCCATACGGCCTCTACAACCTTTCGCCCGAAAGCTGAGTAACTGAATGTGGGGGACTCTAAAGACTCATCAACACCTTGGTTGTGGATTTAACCACTAGCACGTCAGAGGTATAAGCCAATACGTAACGGGCTACCAGGTACTGACTAAAAGGGATGTCTGTGAGTGAACTCAGCCTGACAACCCTACTGAGCCTGTCAGTGACAATATCCGTGCAGTCCGGTCCGTTCGTCTATGAGTATCGCATGGCGGGCCTAGGGGGTTGGTAAAAGTCAGACCCCCAAAAGCGGTACAAGTCGTGTCGGAGTGTAGCCCAGAACACCCTGAGATACTACTGGAATACCTACCAGTAAATCTCCTTGCCTTGGCCAAGGACTTTGTGTAATGGCTCTCCTAGACACAGCACGACCTCACCCCCAATACCGGGAGAGACGAACCCCTGAAGATACGCTCACTGCCTCCATGTGGCTCGGGACTGTACCCAACTAAAATCTGTTTGCACGACTCCTTTGAGCCGTGGTAGGGTAGTAATCAAAGTACAGTGGGAACTCACACGAGACAAATGACGATCCCCAGGTCGATGAACTAACCTGCACACATGTCACCAGGGAACTGCCATCTGACGTCTGGTATATGACCAACTAGCATGTTCCCGGCGAGTCCTGTCCGGTGTACTCATAACCCAATGAGCACCTGTATACATCTTAGGTGATCCAACTGACACCAGTGGCTTGTGAGACCGGCCACCGCCCCTCGTCGGGGTCTCGACTGTATACACTAGTCTACTATGGAGAATCGATGCCCTGTCTCGAAACTCTCACGACTAGAGACCTTTTAAGGATATGCTTATAGACCCCCAGCTCCCACTTATATGATCGCCCTCATACTGCTGGTGGTCAAGCAAGAATCCTAAGGGCTCTATCAACGTGTAATAGCGACGTGTCAGGTCACCTAAAGCAGTACACGATGATAAAGGTAAACCAGATAGCATACTATCATCTCGAGTAAGACTGTCCTACTGGGATAGGTCCTCCCTCAATCATTACAATCACGTACCTGTGACCTAATAATTGACTCTGAGGGCACTATCTCCAACACGAACAACTCTAATACGGATCTTTAAACTAGGGTTTAGACGAAAACTTGCATGTTAACAACTTTAACACTAAGTGAAAGGGATTACAACCTTTGTAGATCCGGTCCTTCACTTCAATAGCTCCGTGTAGATGTCCCCTTCACTGCGATCGTGAATTTCGGACTCTAGAGAAGATCCACAAGAAGAACGAACGTGCTTGCTTCGTTGACTTCGAGGCCGAAGATGATCTACGTCGGGGAGACACTAACTCAAGCTATTCCTTCACTAGGTCATGAACTTTGTGAAGAGAACACACTCTACTACATGACAAGTGGTAGAGGATGAAGAAGTAGGAAGTGGGCTCACTTTAGAATTTATTTTCTCACATTTTTCCTCATGGCACCATTGGAGCTAGCAAGCTTTTCATAGAGCTAAATGAAGAAGAAGAAGAAGAGAATAATATATCCATCATATGAATTATTATCCTCCATTATTTAACCATGGGTGAGTTAAGCTATCATTCTTAACTCATGTAGAGAATTGACCAAGGGTTTAGGTTAAGGGTTAGGTTAAAGAATATCAAGACAAATGACAAAAGAGTGGACTTTGTCAAAGCTTCTCCAAGCTTCTTCAAGCTTGATTACTTTGACCAAGTTCAACCCTTTTGTTAAAATGTTATGATAAAAGAATAACCCTAATCTTAAAACTAATCTTGGTACAAGTCTAATACACCCATCTTTAATGTATCATCAAGTATGATACAAACATGTACACTTGCATATATCACATATAAACAATGTGCACAATCTTGTGAGAAAATAAATCTTAAGTGAGCTAATACTAGTTAATGTAATGTAATATATCAAATATATAATTATACATAAAATTATTAAATCAACTCTTGATTTAATAATCCGGCTATAACCGACTAATATCAAAAGTAACAACTTATCGAATCAACACTTAATCCGATAACCCGGCTATATCGCATACAACCGATCAATGTCACATATCGCGAGAATAGAATACGGTATCTCAAATCGTATCAATCTCGGTCCCGCACATATCACATATGTGCTCCTACTCCGTTTCGCTTGAGCCAGGAAACCCCTGTGTAGGACTCTAAAGACTCGTCAATACGCCGGCAGTAGGTGATGATCATATCAAACACCCACAAGCCGCAAGCGGTCTGCTAAACGTAACGGCCACCCGGGTATTGAGCGATCAGAAGATCAACAAGCAAGCCTGCTAGTACTCCTGCAAATCACATCAGTAACACTACCGTACAGTCCGGTCTCATCGTCTGATATGTCGCATATCTCGCCTAGGGGTGGTAAACGCCAGACCCCAATAGCTCGATAAGTCGTGTCAATATGAGGTCTATAACAGTTCGAGAAACTACCGGTAACACTTACCAGTAAATCTCAGTAACCCTGGTCAGGGATTTCCGGTTATAGCCAATCGAACACAGCGCAACATCAACTCCCTATACCGGAAGAGACGAATCCCCTCCAATCGCTCATTGCCTCCATGTGATTCGGGACTGTACCTAAAAACCACCGTTTTGCACGCCCTCTTGGACGTGGTAAGGTGGAAATCAAAGCACAGTAGGAATCATACAAGACTCTTTGACGATCTCGGGTCTACAGACTAACCTGTACCAGTGTCACCAGAGAACTGCCATCTGACGTGAGGTATAATACCATCTGAGAGTTCTCGGCGAGTCCGTCCAGTGTACCCAGTCTCCACTGAGCACCTGTACACCATCCTTGATGTCAAACACCGATGGATATAGGATCATCCATCGCCCATCATATGGGTCAAGATGCATATACGCTAGTCAACTCTGGTGCATCGATGCCCTGTCTCGATACACCTCGACTAGGAACAGTTATAGGATGTACTCGTCGACTACCGTGGCCCCACTAGTATGATCTCATCATAGTCCCAGTAGTCGAGTACATATCCTAAGGGCTTTATCAACATGTAATAGAGACAATCAGAGTACATGTTAAGATAAAGTACAACCAGATAGCATACTATCATGTCGAGCAAGAAAGTCCTCCCTATATACGTCCCAGCATCCACTACAATATATATCGTATGTACAGTAATGGCCTCTAGGGCATACATATAACTAACAATCTCCCACTTGCACTAGGGCCTACTGTTGTGGTATCACATACCCGACAATTAGCTGTGGTTGAAGTATCTCATACTCAACCATCCCATAAAAGTCTCTACTGGGGAAAAGGCCTTTGTGAGTGGATCCGCGCTGTTGTCCTCTGCGTCTGCTCTCCTAACCTCGATCTCCCTGGAGATCAACCATCTTCATGATCAGGTGATACTGCCTAAGAATTATATCTGGATTTCTGATGGGACGGCAGTTCCTTGGCTAAAGCCACAACTCCATTGTCATACAATGGTAGGAACGAAGTTCATCTCATGAACTTATATATATCCAGACTGACTCTTTGGTAGCATCCTTGGTAACGATGTATCTTGCATTTAATCGTCTAGTATGTCATGGTATCTAGCTTGGAACTCTTCCAACATACCGTCCCTCCACTGAGGGTAAAGACAATGCCTGCGACTGACATTCAGTCGTCCTTATCACCCTGGAACCTTTCCAGTGATTCTCCCCAGGATCGATTGATACCTTCTCACTACAACTAGTGAGTATCTTAACATCCAATTAGATCTATCTCATAGATCAAAAAATCCGGGATTTAGTAGGTATCACTTTGATCCTATATGGAGAATCATTGTGATAAGCGGAGATTGATCGAGCGTAGCATAGGAAACACCTTCCCTATCAAGAGTATGTCATCCACGTACTCTACGAGGATCATTACCATACTCCCTATTACCTTTTTGTATATACAAGGTTCATCTACCATTTTGATGAAGTCAAACTCTTTGACTACCACAAAATAGACGTTCCAACTCTGTGATGCCTACTTTATCCTATAAAGCAGCTTGTACACGTTTCCGCTGCACCCACTGTCTACGAAGCCCTCTGGCTGTATACTTATAGACGCTCTCTTCTAAAACATCATTTTAGAAAAGCAGTCATGACACCCAACCACCAGATATCGTAGTCATGGTATGTAGCCATGGCAAGTAGGATCTGGATGGACTTAAGCATAGGCCCCAGAAAAAGGTTTCATCATTAGCCACAATTGGTCTATGATGCAAACCTTTAACAAGTCTAGCTTTGAAAGTCTCAACTTTTCCATGTACACCAAGTAATCTTCTCAAGATATACTTGCTCCTGATGGGGATTTAACCCTTCAGATAAAGCAACCAAAGTCCATACTTTGTTGGTGTATAAGGATTCCATCTCAGATCGCTAAGCATCCAGCCATTCTTACAGAGTCCCACTCCTGATGGCCAGCTCGAAACTAGTTGGGTCATCATCTCATGATGCAATCCTCGCTCCCACTGTCATAGAGAAACCAAAGTAACTCTCAGGTGGGTGAGGAACCCTACTAGATCGGCGGAGAGGATGAGGTTTGTTGGAATCTACTGAATCTTTTGGTTCTACCAAATCATCTGCTGCAGTTTGTATAGTTGGAACTACTTCCAGTTCTACCTCATGACCACTAATTTCTTCTCAAGAAATTCCCTTTCACAAAGGTGGTATGTTGAGAAACAAAACATTTTTGTTCCTCGGTTTGGTAGAAGATATTCCCTTGCTTATGCTTGGGATATCCTACAAACTTCCACGGACCTGACTTTGCCTCGAGCTTGTCCGGATTATGCTTTTAGACATAGGTTGGACAACCCCAAATCTTAAGATACCTAAGATATGGGCTCTTCCCATTCCATATCACATATGAAGTGGTAGGCAACTGATTTGATTTGAACCCTATTCAATAGGTATGCAGCTTCTCAAGTGCATAACTCCAAAAATGAAATAGGAAACTCAGTAGTACTCATCATAGAGCACACCATATCACATAGGGTGTTATTTCTCCAGGCCGATATATCATCGTGCTATAGTGTATACGGAGGAGTAATGCTGAGAAAGAATCTCATTCTCCTTTAGAATAATCCAGGAATTCCGTGCTCAAGTATTCTCCTCCTTGATCTCATCAAAAGACAAAATAGTTATACCCATTTTGGTTCTCTACTTCTAACTTATATTCTATGAATATCTTAAAAGGTTTGGACTTGTGTTTCAACAGGAACATATGTCTGAATCTTGAGAGATAATCAGAAAATGTAATGAAGTACAAAGAACCGGTCTTGGCATGTGTAGACAGGGGACCTTCATGTAGGGTTCCTAGGCACTCTAATGAGGTCTCACAAGGCATCAACCATGCCAATTTCAAAAATTAGGGGTGCCGAGAAACCCTAATACGGATCGTTAACTAGATATATAGGCGAAACAAGGAAACTAGTTTACAACTAAACTAAAAGAACGGAAATACAACCTTTGTAGATCCGGTCCTCCACCTCCATAGCTCCGCAATGAAGTCTCCTCGCTGTCCAAATGAAAACCCGGGCTCTAGCGTCGGCTTCATCGGAGAAATGGGCGGGCAAGGTCGTCGGCTTCGTGCCGAAGATGATCTACGTCGAGGCATCACAAGATCAAGCTCCAACTTCACCAAGTCATGAAACTTGTGAAGAAAACACACTCTACTACTTGGCAAGAGGTAGAGGATGAAGAAATAGGAAGTGGGTAGACTTTAGAATTGGATTTCTCACCCTTTTTCACCAATCACCATTGATGAAGTCTAGGTTTTCTTCTTGAAGAAGAAGAAGAAGATAGAAATATTATGATAAGTTATTTTGAAAATAGAAAATCAAAGAATACTTATCATAAACCAACCATGGTCAATTGTAGAGACTAAACTAAGGTTAGGTGAATGGTTAGGTTAGGTATGAAGACAAAATGGTCACTTTGGTCAAAGCTTCATGAAGCTTCAATGAAAAACAAAACTAGCAACCATTTTCTTTTCTTTTGCCATTTCTTTTTAATCCAAATTACAAAGATAATAAAAATGAATAAGTGCATAAATGGATCAAATGAAACCCTAACCATCAACTAACCATGGTTTAATCATACACTTAACCAAGTTAGCATGTATCATCAAACATGATACAATCAAGTGCACAAAAGTATATCACATATACAACTTGTGAACGGCAAGTGAGAAAATCCATTTAAAGTGAACCAATACTAGTTAATGCAAAGTAATATATCAAATATATATAATTATGCATTAAATCATTAAATCAACACTTGATTTAACGATCCGGTCATATCGCATATAATCGACTAGTATCAAGTGTATCAATGTATCGAATCAACACTTGATTCGGTAACCCGGCTATATCACACATAACCTGCCGATGATACAAATCGCGAGAATAGAATACGGTATCACATACACGCATTATTCTCGGTCCCGCACATATCTCATATGCGCTCCTACTTCGTTTCGCTTGAGCCAGGAAACCTCTGTGTAGGATTCTAAAGACTCGTCAATACGCCGGCAGCAGGTGGTGATCATATCAAACACCCACAAGCCGCAAGCGGTCTGCTAAATGTAACGGCCACCCGGGTATTGAGCGATCAGAAGATCGACGAGCAAGCCCGCTCACACTCCTGTAAATCCAACCAGTAACACTTACCATACAGTCCGGTCTCGTCGTCTGATATGTCGCATATCTTGCCTAGGGGTGGCAAACGTCAGACCCCAATAGCTCGATAAGTCGTGTCGATATGAGTTCTATAACAGTTCGAGAAACTACTGGTAACACTTACCAGTAAATCTCAGCAACCCTGGCCAGGGATTTCCGGTTATAGCCAATCGAACACAGCGCAACCTCAACTCCCTATACCGGGAGAGACGAATCCCCTCCTATCGCTCATTGCCTCCATGTGACTCGGGACTGTACCCAAAAACCACCGTTTTGCACGCCCTCTTGGACGTGGTAAGATGGAAATCAAAGCACAGTGGGAACCATACAAGACTCTATGACGATCTCGGGTCAACAGACTACTCTGTACCAGTGTCACCTGAGAACTGCCATCTGACGTAAGGTATAATACCATCTAGGAGTTCTCGGCGAGTCCGTCCAGTGTACCCAGTCTCCACTGAGCACCCGTATATCATCTCTGATGTCTACCAATGGATATGGGATCATCCATCGCCCATCTGTATGGGTCGAGAAGGTACACGC
This sequence comes from Agapanthus africanus, assembly GCA_030015575.1. Classification (NCBI taxonomy): domain Eukaryota; kingdom Viridiplantae; phylum Streptophyta; class Magnoliopsida; order Asparagales; family Amaryllidaceae; genus Agapanthus; species Agapanthus africanus. Next base: position 290,925,917 of record CM057349.1, read on the forward strand.
TAGTCTACTGTGGTATATCGATGCCCCGTCTCGATACACCCACGACTAGGGACCTTGAAGGATGTACTTACGGACTACCATGTCCCCACTAGTATGATCCGCATCATAGTCCAGGTAGTCAAGTACACATCCTAAGGGCTTTACCAGCATGTAACAGAGAGACAATCAGTGTACACGTTAAGGTCAAGATCAACCAGATAGCATACTATCATGTCGAGCAAGAAAGTCCTCCCTATATATGTCCCAGCATCCACTACAATATACATCCAATATACAGTAATGGCCTCTAGGGCATACATATAACTAACAATCTCCCACTTGCACTAGGGCTATCTGTAGCAGTGGTTGTAGTATCTCATACTCAACCATCCCATAAAAGTCTCTCTCTGGGAATAGGCCTTCGTGAGTGGATCCGCCGTGTTATCCTCTGAGTCTGTTCTCCTAACCTCGATCACCCTGGAGATCAACCATCTCCATGATCAGGTGATACTGCCTTAGAATATGTCTGGATCACTGATGGGACGGACGTTCCTTGGCATAAGCCACAACTCCATTGTCACACAATGGGAGGAACTAAATTCATCTCATGAACTAATATACACCCAAACATCCTCTTTGGTAGCATCTTAAGTAGCGATGTATACTGCCTTTATCGTCTAGTATTCCACGGTATCTAGCTTGGAACTCTTCCAACATACCGTCCCTTTACTGAGGGTAAAGACAATGCCTGTGACTGACATTCAGTCATCCTTATCACTCTGGAACCCTTCCAGTGATTCTCCCCAGGATCGATTGATACCAACTCACTACAGCTAGTGAGTATTCTAACATCCATTTAGATCTATCTCATAGATCCAAAACCCAGGATTTAGTAGGTATCACTTTGATCCTATGTGGAGAATCATTGTGATAAGCGGAGATTGATCGAGCGTAGCATAGGAAACTCTTTCCCTATCAAGAGTATGTCATCCACGTACTCTACGAGGATCACCACCATACTCCCTACTACCTTTTTGTATATACAAGGTTCATCTACCATTTTGATGATGTCAAACTCTTTGACTACTTCATCAATACAGACGTTCCAACTCCGCGATGCCTGCTTTATCCTATAAAGCATCTTGTACACGTTTCCGCTGCTCCCACTGTTTACGAAGCCCTCTGGCTGTGTACTTATAGACGTTCTCTTCCAAAACATCATTTAGAAAAGCAGTCATGACACCCAACCACCAGATATCGTAGTCATGGTATGTAGCCATGGCAAGTAGGATCTGGATGGACTTAAGCATAGCCACTTGAAAAGGTTTCATCATTATCCACGCCTGGTCGATGAAGAAAAGCTTTAACAAGTCTAGCTTTGAAAGTCTCAATTTTTCCATGTACACCAAGTAATCTTCTCAAGATATACTTGCTCCTGATGGGGATTTAACCCTTCAGATATAGCAACCAAAGTCCATACTTTGTTGGTGTATAAGGATTCCATCTCAGATCGCTAAGCATCCAGCCATTCTTACAGAGTCCCACTCCTGATGGCCAGCTCGAAACTAGTTGGGTCATCATCTCATGATGCAATCCTCGCTCCCACTGTCATAGAAAAACAGAAGTATCTCTCAGGTGGGTGAGAAAACCCTACTAGATCGGCGGAGAGGCTGAGGTTCGTTGGTTTCTACTGAATCCTTTGGTTCTACCAAATCATCTGCTGTTGTTTGTATAGCTGAAACCTTTCCAGTTGTACATAACAGACCTTGCCTCGAGCCTGTCCGGATTTTGCTTTTAGACATAGGCCGGACAACCCCAAATCTTAACTAGCTTAAGACATGGGCTCTTCCCTTTCCATATCACATATGAAGTGGTAGGTAACTGATTTGATTCGAACCCTATTCAATAGGTATGCAGCTTCTCAAGTGCATAACTCCCAAAAAGGAAATAGGTAACTCAGTAGTACTCATCATAGAGCACACCTTATCATATAGGGTGTTATTGCTCCGCCCCGATACACCAACGTGCTATGGTGTATACGGAGGAGTAATGCTGAGAGAGAATCTCATTCTCGTTTAGAATAATCCAGGAATTTCGTGCTCAAGTATTCTCCTCCTCGATCTCATCAAAGGACATAATACTTATACCCGTATTTTGATTCTCTACTTCTAACTTATATTCTGTGAATATCTCAGAAGGTTCGGACTTGTGTTTCAACAGGAACATATGTCTGAATCTAAAGAGATCATCAGAGAATGTAATGAAGTACAAAGAACCAGTCCTGGCATGTGTAGACAGGAGACCTACATACATCAACATGTATCATCCCAAGAGTTCACTAACTCTTTCTCTGTTTCCAATAAACAGAGTTGTGGTCATCTTATCTCTGTGACATGACTGGCAAGTTTCACAAGATGTAAATTCAAACTCATTTAAATATGCATCTTTATGTAACTTCAGCTAGTCGGGTCACATTGATATGACCTAGTCTACAATACCTCAAGAAGAATTTGTTCATTTCTGAACTCTTCCTCTTGTGTATGTTTTGTATACTAAGAACTGTAGTTTGATTTAGAATATCAATGCTTTTAGATAACGTGCCTGAACCTATCAACTTTTGATATAGGAAATGTTCAAAACATTATCCAACAATACAAAATTTTATCGTTTCTTTACTAACAAAGAGACAGATATGATTTTGTATATCAGGTTCGGTATCTAATAACATTCATTCAGAATCAATGTATTTGGAATATAGGGTGACAGTGACCAACAGACTTGGCTGCAACACTTGCCCCGTTTTCTGCCTCATGAAACTTATCACCCGTTCTCAGTTCTCAACCTTTCTGTAGCCCTATGTAACAGATTACATATCTGGGATCCTGATCTGGTATCACATACCCAGGACGTAGAGGATACGGAAAAACAGTTTTTTGTAATGAACACACCCGAAGATGATGCATCAGCATGCACTCTCTTCGTTTGGGCGGCACGGGAATTCTGGTAATCCCCAATTTCCTGCTCTGTCTTATAACAATTATAAGTTGGAGCGGGACCAACGTTCCCCAGCTCAGTATAACAAGCGGGTTCGGTCAATATCCGTATTATTATCTTGATTAAGGCGTGATATGGTCGCTACCTGGAGAGAGAGAGAGAAGAAAACACTCAGCGTATGCTCTTGCAAGAATAGATTGGTTATTATTTTATCTAATCAGGATGGCTCCCACTGCATTTTATCAAATCTTCCTTCAAACCCTAAAAGGAAAGACTAGCCGGGATTAATTACACACTACAAGTTCGCAAATCTTTCAGCCAGGCCAGTGTCGGTACTTTGAGGGAGGTCCCCCGTGCTTTCGCACGAACCTAATTAATGTAAACCTCGTTTTCCCAGAAGCGTAACCCCGTTGACACCTTTCTAGACACCTACTTGATCGGCTAATTGTAATGTGTAAAACACTCCCAGGAGTAACTCTTACTCGCAGCGGGTATCGGGATCCAACTATCTCATAGAAGGTATGCAATCTCATTGCAAATTTCAACACTTGAAATTCTCGATAATATTTTGCCCCTAGCGTCCTATGACCTTGACGGGGGTCAACAAACCATAGGCTACTAGTCAAGTTCAACCCGTCATTTCTTGATCGAATTAAACCCACCCGCACGACCCTTGACGGAGGTCAACAAGGCCGCACGACTACCCTAATCCAATCTGCATCATATGCATAAGCAGATAAATACTAGTTAGCTACCGCACACTACGCCTTGACGGAGGTCAACAAACGTAGCACGAATACTAAATAGGACTAATCTGAAATGACGGAGGGCTACGACAGATTTTTCTGAAAACCTATTGCGTAATGAACTTGATATCGTTGTAGAATCAAATGATTTTGAAATGGAGTGCTTTTGAGGCTTTTCTAGTTTTGCTAAAGGAGTCACTCCCGGTGAAGGGATCGTCGGTCCTTTCCTCGTCGAATGAGGTGCGGGATATATCATATATATCACTGTGCAAAGCAAAAACTCTTAAAAGCAATCAAAAGACAAACCGAGTGTGTAGCATCTGCCAGTTATTGCTAAAGGAGTCACTCCCGGTGAAGGGATCTCGGTCCTTTCCTTATCGAATAAGGTGCAGGATATATCATATATACCGCTGTGCAAAGCAAGAACTGTAGCTACCTGTTTTATTTTTGAAATTCGATTCTACAACATCTTAGGTTTCTTTTACTTTCATTAATCATATTAATGAAGTCCCATCATTTAAGTACCTAAACATCACAGATAAATACGACGTACACTTATGCCATCCGCATTCGCCTCGATGTCCCCTCGTGCACCGTTAGGTTAGGTAACTAACGGCAGAGCGGGGCAGGGCTAGCGCGGGTGTAAAACATAAGTAACGTCTATATAATATATCATATATACTATATACTGTATCTATCATAGAACATCACATGATCACATCACAGATATCGCAGCAGAAGAAACATATGAAATATTGGATATACTATGACGTCCGTGTTTTCAATACGAGCCAGTATAAAACACGGATTCCACGGTCGCGATGAATAGCCAAACCCACACCCCTAGACCCCTACGAGAGCGGCAAGCAACCCTACCAATTCTAGAGTTAGGAGACCCGGACTCGACTCCTCGAGTTGGTCTCCCACTGGACTCGAGAACCCGGTTACTTGTGCTCCCCTCCTTGGGTCTATCCTAGTGCAGAAAAGTAAATAATATACAAACGGTGACAACTTCCGCAACCTGGAAGTGCCCCAATAAAAGAATATTACATACAAGTTTTTACATGAATGAAAATGAAAAACACTCATCTCACATAAAAACCCCCGGCTATTCAAACACGACGATCCAATATAACATATCCAGCAACACATAACAACACATGTCATCAACGTAAGTAAATATGCGCATTCCAATTGTCGTTGACATATAGCAACGAAACCGGCGATATCATATATTACACTTACGGTCACAGAAAAGAAACTGTAAAACTACAACAGTTGGAATCCGCAACCACCTCAGACATCGCATGCCTAACCAAATGAATTACTTAGACATCGCATGCCTAACAATTATAAACCCCGCATTTTAGTCCCATTATCGAAAACACTTTTCAATATCAAGTCAGGCAATTCAACCAGATTCCCGACATCCTGATCGAATACTCGTCGCAAACTTCAGTAGACGGCCGCACCCCCGACGCCGTCGACGAAGTGCACCAAGGCGGAACACCGCTACCGCGAGCACCCGAACGGATGCTTTCGGCGACGGGGTTCTCCTACAGTCACTTGGTCGGGGCTATGGAGTGAGGCTGTCTATTAAGTTTATCTGGCGAGTATCCGCGTACGCTACGTGATTGCGACGGACTTTTGATCACATCAAAATTCCGTGGCAACCGATCAAGTGAGACTAAACTGCTATGTTTATAATATTCATTCAGTTATCTTATAACTTATTGTGAATTCCAAGTATTGTATCCCATTCCAGATAAATAGAAAATGTTAAACTTTCCGATCGAACATTCAAACACCCAAGTTTTCCTGATACAGCTAAACACATGAAATAAGTCTAAAAACATTCAGTTCGTGCCTCAGTACCAACGGTCCAGCCGTAGAAGGGTCAAGCCAACGCCTCACATGTGGCACGCCGTACTGCCCCAAACCCGAAGGTTCAAAAGGCAGTTCAAGACGGTCACATAATCGAGTTAAGGTTTATTGTCTTCTAGAGGGACCATCGCGTTACTTGCACTACTTAGAATGTCTTTAAACTACGGAAAAATCCAACAATTGGAAATTTTCCGGCAGGGGAAAAGGTGGGTATTTATATCCGGTCGAACTTTTTAACATATTCAAACATTATCCGGAAAAACACATAGACAGAGTTTGACAATCCAATCGAATAAACGAACTCCCAATACAACCCAAAATACTCAACTCTTGATTTCAGATTAAAAATTCCCAGGAAAACCATCACTGCTAAATAGGAATTACTGCACAAAATTTAATGGGAGAAGAGACAAAAGGGCCGTGGAACCGCCGCATTAGCATGCTAATGCCGCGGTTCCGCCGCACTTTTATTGAATTAGGTCATCGAACTTCACAGTAATTCTTATAAATTCCTGCTGGTTTTTCTGCATATTTTTAATTCTGAAAAATCCCCGAATTTCAAAAATGTCCAGAGAGCAAATTCCAATTAGGGTTTCGGGTCGATCGGGTTTCAAACTTCGTCTACGCATCGCCTAAGGCTCTAGCTAGGCTCTGATACCACTGTAGGGTTCCTAGGCACTCTAATGAGGTCTCACAAGGCATCAACCATGCCAATTTCAAAAATTAGGGGTGCCGAGAAACCCTAATACGGATCGTTAACTAGATATATAGGCGAAACAAGGAAACTAGTTTACAACTAAACTAAAAGAACGAAAATACAACCTTTGTAGATCCGGTCCTCCACCTCCATAGCTCCGCAATGAAGTCTCCTCGCTGTCCAAATGAAAACCCGGGCTCTAGCGTCGGCTTCATCGGAGAAATGGGCGGGCAAGGTCGTCGGCTTCGTGCCGAAGATGATCTACGTCGAGGCATCACAAGATCAAGCTCCAACTTCACCAAGTCATGAAACTTGTGAAGAAAACACACTCTACTACTTGGCAAGAGGTAGAGGATGAAGAAATAGGAAGTGGGTAGACTTTAGAATTGGATTTCTCACCCTTTTTCATCAATCGCCATTGATGAAGTCTAGGTTTTCTTCTTGAAGAAGAAGAAGAAGAAGATAGAAATATTATGATAAGTTATTTTGAAAATAGAAAATCAAAGAATACTTATCATAAACCAACCATGGTCAATTGTAGAGACTAAACTAAGGTTAGGTGAATGGTTAGGTTAGGTATGAAGACAAAATGGTCACTTTGGTCAAAGCTTCATGAAGCTTCAATGAAAAACAAAACTAGCAACCATTTTCTTTTCTTTTGCCATTTCTTTTTAATCCAAATTACAAAGATAATAAAAATGAATAAGTGCATAAATGGATCAAATGAAACCCTAACCATCAACTAACCATGGTTTAATCATACACTTAACCAAGTTAGCATGTATCATCAAACATGATACAATCAAGTGCACAAAAGTATATCACATATACAACTTGTGAACGGCAAGTGAGAAAATCCATTTAAAGTGAACCAATACTATTTAATGCAAAGTAATATATCAAATATATATAATTATGCATTAAATCATTAAATCAACACTTGATTTAACGATCCGGTCATATCGCATATAATCGACTAGTATTAAGTGTATCAATGTATCGAATCAACACTTCATTCGGTAACCCGGCTATATCACATATAACCTGCCGATGATACAAATCGCGAGAATAGAATACGGTATCACATACACGCATTATTCTCGGTCCCGCACATATCTCATATGCGCTCCTACTTCGTTTCGCTTGAGCCAGGAAACCTCTGTGTAGGACTCTAAAGACTCGTCAATACGCCGGCAGCAGGTGATGATCATATCAAACACCCACAAGCCGCAAGCGGTCTGCTAAACGTAACGGCCACCCGGGTATTGAGCGATCAGAAGATCGACGAGCAAGCCCGCTCACACTCCTGTGAATCCAACCAGTAAGACTTACCGTACAGTCCGGTCTCGTCGTCTGATATGTCGCATATCTTGCCTAGGGGTGGCAAACGTCAGACCCCAATAGCTCGATAAGTCGTGTCGATATGAGGTCTATAACAGTTCGAGAAACTACTGGTAACACTTACCAGTAAATCTCAGCAACCCTGGCCAGGGATTTCCGGTTATAGCCAATCGAACACAGCGCAACCTCAACTCCCTATACCGGGAGAGACGAATCCCCTCCTATCGCTCATTGCCTCCATGTGACTCGGGACTCTACCCAAAAACCACCGTTTTGCACGCCCTCTTGGACGTGGTAAGGTGGAAATCAAAGCACAGTGGGAACCACACAAGACTCTATGACGATCTCGGGTCAACAGACTACTCTGTACCAGTGTCACCTGAGAACTGCCATCTGACGTAAGGTATAGTACCATCTGGGAGTTCTCGGCGAGTCCGTCCAGTGTACCCAGTCTCCACTGAGCACCCGTATATCATCTCTGATGTCAAACACCAATGGATATGGGATCATCCATCGCCCATCTGTATGGGTCGAGAAGGCACACGCTAGTCTACTCTGGTATATCGATGCCCCGTCTCGATACACCCACGACTAGGGACCTTGAAGGATGTACTTACGGACTACCATGTCCCCACTAGTATGATCCGCATCATAGTCCAGGTAGTCAAGTACAATCCTAAGGGCTTTACCAACATGTAACAGAGAGACAATCAGTGTACACGTTAAGGTCAAGATCAACCAGATAGCATACTATCATGTCGAGCAAGAAAGTCCTCCCTATATATGTCCCAGCATCCACTACAATATACATCCAATGTACAGTAATGGCCTCTAGGGCATACATATAACTAACACTTCATACATCAACATGTATCATCCCAAGAGTTTACTAACTCTTTCTCTGTTTCTAATAAACGGTGCTATGGTCATCTTATCTCTGTGACATGACCGGCAAGTTTCACAAGATGTAAATTCAAACTAATTTAAATATGCATCTATATGTAACTTCAACTAGTCGGGTCGCATTGATATGACCTAGTCTACAATACCTCAAGAAGGATTTGTTCATTTCTGAACTCTTCCTCTTGTGTGTGTTCTGTATGCTAAGAACTGTAGTTCGATTTAGAACATCAATGCTTTTAGATAACGTGCCTGAATCGATCAACTCTTGATATAGGAAACGTTCAAAATATTATCCAGCAATACAAAATTATATCCTTTCTTTACTAATAAAGAGACTGATATGATTTTGTATATCAGGTTCGGTATCTAATAACATTCATTCAAAATCAATGTATTCTGGTAATACAGGGTGATAGTTACCAACAGACTTGGCTGCAACACTTGCACTGTTTTCTATCTCATGAAACTTATCACCCGTCCTCAGTTCTCTACCTATCTGTAGCCCATGTAACAGATTACATATGCGGGATCCTGATCCGGTATCTCATACCCAGGACGTAAAGGATACTGAGAAACAGTTCTCTGTAATGAACACACCCGAAGAAGATGCATCAGTATACACTTTCTTCGTTTGGGCGGCACGGGAATTCTGGTAATCCCCAATTTCCTGCTGTCTTATAACAATTATAAGTTGGAGCGGGACCAACGTTTCTCAGCTCAGTATAACAAGCGGGTTCGGTCAATACATTCGTATTATTATCTTGATTAAGGCATGATATGGTCGCTACCTGGAGAGAGAGAGAATAAAACACTCTGCGTGCGCTCTTGCAAGATCAGATTGGTTATTATTTTATCTAATCAGGATGGCTCCCACTATTTTTATCAAATCTTCCTTCAAACCCTAAAAGGAAAGACTAGCCGGGATTAATTACACGCTACAAGTTCGCCAATCTTTCAGCCAGGCCAGTGTCGGTACTTTGAGGGAGGTGCCCCGTGCTTTCGCACGGACCTAATTAATGTAAACTTCATTTTCCCAGAGGCATAACCCCGTTAACACCTTTCTAGACACCTACTTGATCGGCTAATTGTAATGTGTAAAACTCTCCCAGGAGTAACTCTTACTCGCAGCGGGTATCGGGATCCAACTATCTCATAGAAGGTATGCAATCTCATTGAAAATTTCAACACTTGAAATTCCCGATAATATTGCCCCTAACCTCCTATGACCTGGACAAAGGCCAACAAACCATAGGATGCTAGTCAAGTTCAACCCGTCATTTCTTGATTGAATTAAACCCACCCGCACGACCCTTGACAAAGGCCAACAAGGTCGTACGACTACCCTAACCCAATCAGCATCATATGCATAAGCAGATAAGCACTAGTCAGCTACCGCACACTACGCCTTGACAAAGGCCAACAAACGCAGCACGAATACTAACTATGTAACCCTTCGAAAATCGTTTAGGCAGTTTTTCGGTAATCGGCTAATTTTTCGGCTTTTTCCGTAAAAAGTCAAAATAGATATTTTTCATTGTAGACCTAATTATACAAGATTTAGATAAGATATTACTATAATTTTGTCACTAAAATGTCACTTATAATTTTCTAGTTAAAAAAAATTTCGTAATTAATTATTTTTTTTATTAATTTAAGCCTTTTTAAATACATTAAATTAGTGATAAATACAAATTTAATTTGGTAAAATTCATAAATAGGAATCTTTATAAGCTAAAATATGGTGTTAATAAAATTGTATCATGACTTGCAAATTTTTGGTTTTAGGGTTGGAAATTTAATGAAAAAAATGAATTAAAATGAGGCTTTTTATGAAAATATTGATGTGAAAGCATTAAATGAGAACATATGGTGTTTTGTTGACCTAGAAACTTCTCCAAAAATCCCACACCTCCTCCTCAAGCTGCTGGCCGAGCCTCCTTGCTGAAATCCCTCATCTTCTCACTTCATTCTTGCTTCAAATTCATGCCAAAATTCATAAAAAATTCACAAATTTCTTCTCCAATTCAAAGCTAAACCCTAATCCACTCTCTCCTCAACCAAATTTAGTGCAAAACTAAAAGAAAGGAGGCCACTTTGGAGGCTTAGTGCAAGTTGGGGTTCACTTGGGAGGTATAATTCCTAAACTAGTTGTTAATTTGTAGTTTAATAAAGCTAGTTTAGTATTTTAAAGTGATTAATTTCATTGTAATGGTTAGTTTTGAAATTTCAAGAAAGGGATGATGTTATAGATTAGGGTTTGTAGCATGGTGGTTGGATTTAAGTTAGGGTTTGGTTATCTAATTGATTGGAGTGGTTAATTGTGTAGTGTTATGCTCGCTAAATCTACAAAATTGCGATGTTTGTATCGAATCGGTAAGCAAATTGCTTACTAGATTTTTATAAAAAATAGAATGCGATCAAATTGCGTTATTTTAACGATATAATTAGCTTCGTATAGGACTATTAGAGTGCGCGAACGCGGGGTTTTGTCTAGTCGGGTTTTAGTTTTGTCGATTTCCCCGAAATGACGATTCTAGTTAACGATTAGCGATTTTCGTGCGTTTTCCCGCGCACCGAGTGCATGCTATGTTTAATTCGAGAGCGTCGATAATTGTATATTGTGACTTGCATCGTTTTAGGTTTTGTAATCTTATGCTTGGTGTTGTGCAAATATAGGATCGGTCGGGGAAACATCGGACACGGCACGTAGAGGCAAGGCAGTGGTCGGATCGGATTAGCGGGGATTTCAGGTGAGTAGATGTATTCATCTATGGGGGAATCGTCTGGATGGCGCGATGCGCCCCCCTAGTTAGGATTACCCTACTTTTTGCAAGATTTATTTTGTTTGCTAGCTTATCCATTCATGTACACTGCATACCCTTATAGAGAACAGTATATTAAATTGCATGGACATTCATCTATACTTATGCGATATCACTTCGTAGGACACGAACACCATTACCATTGGCATCTGCTGCAAGCGCACTATTCATGTGACACACACGCCTTTGGTAATTGCCATGCCACGTGCACTATAGAACCGGTTTAACTTAGTAACGCCATTTGCATTACATGATATATGGTATTGCATAGCATGCATATACCTCGCATTACCATCATATCTACATAGATTTCTAGCCAAAACTCACATCATATACATTGAGATCATAGACATTTATCATATATAACATGCGGACATTATGATTTTCTTGAGGATTTCAGTATTGCTGCGATTTCTGGATTTTTGGGGAAAACCGCAAGAATTTAACAAAAGCTTATATTTATCATTTTTAAAACAAAGTTGCGGTTTTCTCGTGATGTATGTGTCGTCCACCATGAGTTTTCATGTTTTCTGTTGGATTTCGAGACCCGATTCGAGGAGTGGATGAACCGTCTCGGGTACATGGTGGGCCCGGTATGGTACCCCGGGACAAGAAGATCGAGTTGTAGACGATGAGCCTGGCAGGGGAAGACTACCTACCGGTGATGTCTGGCGCGGCGGATATCCGGAGGATACCGACCGTTGTCGTGAGATTTGATGACATGGGCCGATCCGGACTGACGGAGCCCGATATTTGAGACATTGATACAGTGAGATATTGAGACAGACATGATTTCATATTTGGTGTCGATGCTTGACACGGGTTTTCAGATGATTTCTTGATGGTACTTAGCTATTATACAGATATTCATTTTCTAAAGTTAAGAACGCAATACCCTTAGCATTTAAAACACTTAAAGACTTAATAATGACATTGCATACCTGTGCATGCATACTAGAGATATTATATCACATATGGACATGCATGTTGTGGTGCATTGCGTGCATTCTTACGATTGCCTTACTAGATGTTATATTCTACTCACGAGCTGGCAACTCACCCCCGTTGTGCCACAGTGTCTTGCAGGTCGGACCCGTCACCCTTGTAGCGGCGGGCTATCTTATCATCAGCTGCTTTTGCTCAGACTCGCGACATCGCCCGTAGGTGGGTTGCGAGTATATTTTATTTCTTTTGCTCTATCATTGTATCTAGTATTCTCCATCTACCACTTTATATTGTATATGCGACCTAGTGATGAGACCGAGAGATTTTTATATTTGTGGTTTCTTTTGGGTCGAGCTCACTTGAGCCGACGTTGTGTTTTCTGATATTTTGCGTTTCTTTTATGCTCTTTTCTTGATATTGCTATTATATTGCATGTGGTTGTGATCCGTCTTGGGCGAAGAGCTAGCTCCCGCTTGGGGATGCCATTTTATGATTACAGGTTTATTATCTTGTTGTACCCATTTTGGGGGATAGAAAATACAGGGGAGACTCTGCCGAAATTTTCGGAAATTTTTGATGTTTTAAAAAGGGATTCTATGCAACTTAAATGATTTTAAAAACCGTCTTCATTAAAGGTTTTCCTTCATTCGCTTTTGATTTTGGGTTTAGATTTTCTGGGCTTTGGCTGACTTAGGTCACGGTACGCCTTTAGACGTCTCGTAATCTAAGTGCCAGTCACGTTCCGTACTTTCGGGTCGTGACAAAGTTGGTATCAGAGCGTAGGTTTTACCTTTCTGAGTGTAGGATGACCTTGGTAGATGGAGTAGGTGACTTAAGCAGAGTGGCGTAGTGTGGGTATGATCCGCGGCATACTTACGATACGGTACTCCGCCTAAGTGACCTTAGGACATAATTGCTTGTATTTCCTTTCTTGATTCCTTACATTCCTTGATTCAATTGCAATGCTCTTATCAGTCCTGTTTCTTATTCAAGTTTCGATGCCGCCAAAGACTACGAGAGCTCAGCGGGCTGCCGCAAGGGATGAGATTCGGGCGGGCCCGTCTGAGGCGAGGATCGAGCGGGATGATACGCCTGTCCCTCAGGGTCATACTGATCCGCCTTATCCTGACCGTATTGCCAGACTAGAGGCCGGCATGCAAGAGTTGCGGAAGATGATGGGATCTTTAGTTGAGTCCAGCCGGGCACAGAGATCCGAGGACGTTCCTTCCACCGCACAGACCACGATCGTACCTGCTGCACAGATGGTCACTCCTGCTGCTGCTACGGAGACTATCCCTGTTTCACTACAGGAGTTCATGAGATTGAGACCTCCAACTTTTACCGGTACAGATGCGACAGAGGACCCACAGGCATTTCTTGATAGGATGGCTCGGATTTGCCGTTCGTTGAGGTGTTCCGATGATAGATTGGTGGAATTTACGAGTTTCCGTCTGGAGGGTCTTGCCCAGACATGGTACGATTCAGTAGAGAGAGGCCGAGCTGCAGGTCTACCTTCTATGACCTCGGATGAGTTTACAGCTGCATTTCTTGCCCGTTTTCTTCCGGAGAGTGTCCGAGATGCTCGAGCCCGTAGTTTTGAGTCTTTGCGCAAGACTCCTGGGATGACAGTGTCGGAGTATGATATACAGTTTACCCAGTTGTCTTAATATGCTCCGTACCTAGTCGACACAGAAGAGAAGAGAATAAAGAGGTTTATGCGAGGGCTTGATACACAGCTATTCCTTGCCATCGGCACCCAGCACTTTGATACATACGCAGCCGCGATGGATGCAGCCTTACTTTTGGAGGAGCGTATTGCTGAGACTCCGGTCGTTTCTGGGCCAAAGAGGATCCGTACTGATACGCCAGCTCAGCGGCAGATGGGTAGATATAGTGATAGATTATTTCCGGGAGATGGTGGAGGTAGAGGATTGAGACGAGGTCAGTTATTTGGTTCATATCCACAGACCCAGCAGTCGTCTCCAGGATGTTTTCGGTATGGGAGTCAGTACCACCGTGTCAGAGACTGTACCATGGGACGTCCGGGCATGGCGACAGTCCCGCATGTGACTTTACCACCCTCACCACCTTCTCAGAGAGCTTTACTTCCTACTCCTGATGATGCTTCACGCCAGCCAGATGCTTCTAGAGGCCGTGGGCGTGGAGGTCCGGTTCAGAGAGGACGAGGTGACAGAGGCAGAGGCCGAGGTAGAGGCAGAGGACAGCCAGCTATTAGTGGTGGACAGGCCCGAGTGTTCGCGTTGACTCCTCAGGATGCACAGGCATCCAATGCCGTCGTGACAGGTACTCTACCAGTATGTTCTTTTGATGCATGGGTATTATTTGATCCAGGCTCCACACATTCCTATGTATCCACTTATTTTGCACCGAGGTTGGGCCGAGAGTCTTCTCTGTTAGATCAGCCGCTTGTCGTTATTACACCGGTAGGCGAGTCTTTTGTTGCCCGTTTTGTATACCGATCGTGTTCCGTTCGTATCGGGGAGAGAGATTCTTCAGTTGATTTGATTCTCCTCGATATGCTAGACTTTGACGTTCTTCTTGGTATGGACTGGCTAGCCACCTGTTATGCATCCGTGGACTGCCGTGAAAAAGCAGTCAGATTCAGTTTTCCTGGTGAGCCGGTTCTTGTTATTCAGGGAGATCGTAGCGCTACCCTTCCCAGCTTGATTTCTTCTCTTCGTGCTGGTCAGCTCTTAAGGAAAGGGTGTCAGGGATTCTTAGCCTATGTTTGTGATACTAGCTCCACAGAGGTTCCGTTGGACCAGGTCCTTGTTGTGAGAGAGTTTCCTGATGTATTTCCTGACGAGCTGCCTGGTCTGCCACCAGAGCGCGAGATTGAGTTCTGCATCGACCTGATCCCCGGCACGGGGCCTATCTCTATACCGCCTTATCGGATGGCCCCGGCGGAGCTGAGAGAGCTAAAGGATCAGTTACAGGACTTGCTGGACAAAGGGCTTATCCGACCGAGTGTGTCACCTTGGGGTGCTCCCGTCTTGTTTGTTAAGAAGAAGGACGGAAGTATACGTTTATGCATTGATTATCGTCAGCTGAACCGGGTTACTGTGCGGAACAGGTATCCCCTACCCCGCATTGATGACTTATTTGATCAGCTCCAGGGTGCAGGGTTTTTCTCGAAGGTTGATTTACGATCAGGTTATCACCAGTTGCGAGTTCGGAAGGAGGATATTCCGAAGACCGCCTTCCGTACTCGATATGGTCATTATGAGTTCTTGGTGATGTCGTTCGGGCTCACCAATGCCCCGGCAGCATTTATGGATTTGATGAACCGCGTATTCAGGCCGTATCTCGATCAGTTCATCATTGTGTTCATTGACGACATCTTGGTTTATTCTCGGAGCCGGGAGGAGCATGAGCAGCACTTACGTATCACATTACAGACTTTGAGGGAGCATCAGCTGTTCGCCAAATTCTCCAAGTGCGCATTCTGGCTAGACAGTGTCGATTTCTTGGGTCATGTGGTGACGAGAGATGGTATTTGTGTGGACCCGAAGAAGATCGAGGCAGTTCAGCGTTGGCCTAGACCAGTATCAGTTACAGAGGTTCGCAGTTTTCTAGGTCTGGCCGGCTACTATCGACGTTTTGTCCAGGATTTCTCCCGCATTGCTGCACCTTTGACCGGGTTGACCCGGAAGGGGGTTCCTTTTGATTGGACCCAGGCATGTAAGGATAGTTTCCAGCAGTTGAAGAATCGTCTGACTATTGCACCAGTGTTAGCATTGCCTTCAGGATCAGGCGGGTTCGTGGTATATTGTGATGCTTCTCGAGTGGGGCTGGGATGTGTATTGATGCAGCACGACAGAGTTA
This sequence comes from Agapanthus africanus, assembly GCA_030015575.1. NCBI lineage: Eukaryota > Viridiplantae > Streptophyta > Magnoliopsida > Asparagales > Amaryllidaceae > Agapanthus > Agapanthus africanus. The sequence goes on from CM057349.1 coordinate 290,942,074, forward strand.
TCGCGTATGCTTCTCGGCAGCTGAGGAAACACGAATAGAACTACCCCACCCATGATTTAGAGATGGCTGCAGTGGTATTTGCACTTAAGATATGGAGACATTACCTATACGGTGAGTCGTGCCAGATATTCACTGACCACAAGAGTTTGAAGTATATTTTCCAGCAGCGAGACCTGAACCTGAGACAGCGCCGTTGGATGGAGTTGGTGAAGGATTATGACTGCGAGATTTTATACCATCCGGGCAAGGCGAATGTGGTGGCAGATGCTTTGAGTAGGAGGTCCGGAGGTAGCTTATCTTGTTTGAGCGCAGCACAGATGCAGTCGACGGCGGATTGGCAGGTGTTATGTGACAGCAGAGTGCAGTTCGAGTTTACTTCTATAGGGGGACAGCTGGCCCATTTCAGAGCACGCCCACAGTTACTTGACCGTATCCACGAGGCACAGTCCGGCGACGCCCGTACATTAGAGATTATTGAGCAGATTCGGCAGGGCAGAGTTTCCGAGTTCGTGATTGATGATCAGGGGATACTTCGATTTGGGACTCGACTGTGCGTGCCAGATTCAGAGGGACTGAGGCACGATATTCTCGAGGAGGCACATAGATCAGCATACAGCGTGCATCCAGGTTCCACCAAGATGTACCATGATTTGAGAGAGGTTTACTGGTGGGACGGGATGAAGAAGGATATTACAGACTTTGTGTCGAGATGCCTGACTTGTCAACAAGTCAAGGCTGAGCACCAGAGGCCAGCCGGCGAGTTACAGCCTTTGTCCATCCCTGAGTGGAAGTGGGAGCAGGTCTCTATGGACTTCATTGTGGGTTTACCCAGGACCAGTCGAGGGTACGACTCTATATGAGTGATTGTTGATCGACTGACGAAAGCGGCTCACTTCCTACCAGTGAAGACCACTTTTGGATTTTCTCAGTACGCCCAGGTTTATATTGATGAGATAGTGCGACTACAAGGCGTTCCGACTTGCATCGTGTCAAACAGGGGCACCCAGTTTACCAGCCGATTGTGGCAGAAACTCCAGGAAGCTTTGGGCACCCGATTGAGTTTTAGCACAGCCTTTCATCCGCAGACTGACGGTCAGTCGGAGCGTACTATTCAGACTCTTGAGGACATGCTCAGAGCTTGTGTTTTAGATTTCGGTGGTAGCTGGGATCGTCATTTGCCTTTGATTGAGTTTTCCTACAATAATAGCTTCCAGGAGACGATTCAGATGGCACCTTTTGAGGCTTTATATGGGAGGAGATGTCGATCGCCTGTATGTTGGACAGAGCTCAGGGAGAGCAGAATTTTGGGGCCGCAGATTGTACAGGAGACGACCGAGAAGATACAGCTGATTCGGGACAGGATGAGAGCGGCACAGAGCAGGCAGAAATCATATGCTGACAGGCGCCGTCGCCGACTCGAGTTCGCTGTTGGCGATCATGTTTTCCTGAAGGTCTCTCCGATGAAAGGTGTGATGAGATTTGGGCGGAAAGGGAAACTGAGTCCTAGATATGTTGGTCCTTTCGAGATCCTAGAGCGTGTTGGTCCAGTCGCTTATCAGTTAGCTCTTCCGCCCAGCTTCCCCGATGTTCACCCCGTATTCCATGTCTCGATGCTCCGCAAGTACCTTCATGATCCTTCCCAGGCGATTCAGCACCAGACGATCCAGCTAGAGCGTGATCTTTCTTTCACCGTGCAGCCGGTTGTCATTTTGGATCGGCAGGTGAAGAAATTGAGGTCGAAGGTCATACCGTCCGTCAAGGTTCTTTGGCGTGGCCCGAACAGCGAGGAGGTCACCTGGGAGACCGAGGTCGAGATGAGGAAGAGATATCCCCATCTTTTTGAAGGTACGCGTAGTTAAATTCTAAATTCGGGGACCGAATTTCTTTAAGGGGGGAAGATTGTAACCCTTCGAAAATCGTTTAGGCAGTTTTTCGGTAATCGGCTAATTTTTCGGCTTTTTCCGTAAAAAGTCAAAATAGATATTTTTCATTGTAGACCTAATTATACAAGATTTAGATAAGATATTACTATAATTTTGTCATTAAAATGTCACTTATAATTTTCTAGTTAAAAAAAAATTTCGTAATTAATTATTTTTTTAATTAATTTAAGCCTTTTTAAATACATTAAATTAGTGATAAATACAAATTTAATTAGGTAAAATTCATAATTAGGAATCTTTATAAGCTAAAATATGGTGTTAATAAAATTGTATCATGACTTGCAAATTTTTGGTTTTAGGGTTGGAAATTTAATGAAAAAAATGAATTAAAATGAGGCTTTTTGTGAAAATATTGATGTGAAAGCATTAAATGAGAACATATGGTGTTTTGTTGACCTAGAAACTTCTCCAAAAATCCCACACCTCCTCCTCAAGCTGCTGGCCGAGCCTCCTTGCTGAAATCCCTCATCTTCTCACTTCATTCTTGCTTCAAATTCATGCCAAAATTCATAAAAAATTCACAAATTTCTTCTCCAATTCAAAGCTAAACCCTAATCCACTCTCTCCTCAACCAAATTTAGTGCAAAACTAGAAGAAAGGAGGCCACTTTGGAGGCTTAGTGCAAGTTGGGGTTCACTTGGGAGGTATAATTCCTAAACTAGTTGTTAATTTGTAGTTTAATAAAGCTAGTTTAGTATTTTAAAGTGATTAATTTCATTGTAATGGTTAGTTTTGAAATTTCAAGAAAGGGATGATGTTCTAGATTAGGGTTTTTAGCATGGTGGTTGGATTTAAGTTAGGGTTTGGTTATCTAATTGATTGGAGTGGTTAATTGTGTAGTGTTATGCTCGCTAAATCGACAAAATTGCGATGTTTGTATCGAATCGGTAAGCAAATTACTTACTAGATTTTATAAAAAATAGAATGCGATCAAATTGCGTTATTTTAGCGATATAATTAGCTTCGTATAGGACTATTAGAGTGCGCGAACGCGGGGTTTTGTCTAGTCGGGTTTTAGTTTTGTCGATTTCCCCGAAATGACGATTCTAGTTAACGATTAGCGATTTTCGTGCGTTTTCCCGCGCACCGAGTGCATGCTATGTTTAATTCGAGAGCGTCGATAATTGTATATTGTGACTTGCATCGTTTTAGGTTTTGTAATCTTATGCTTGGTGTTGTGCAAATATAGGATCGGTCGGGGAAACATCGGACACGGCACGTAGAGGCAAGGCAGTGGTCGGATCGGATTAGCGGGGATTTCAGGTGAGTAGATGTATTCATCTATGGGGGAATCGTCTGGATGGCGCGATGCGCCCCCCCTAGTTAGGATTACCCTACTTTTTGCAAGATTTATTTTGTTTGCTAGCTTATCCATTCATGTACACTGCATACCCTTATAGCGAATAGTATATTAAATTGCATGGACATTCATCTATACTTATGCGATATCACTTCGTAGGACACGAACACCATTACCATTGGCATCTGCTGCACGCGCACTATTCATGTGACACACACGCCTTTGGTAATTGCCATGCCACGTGCACTATAGAACCGGTTTAACTTAGTAACGCCATTTGCATTACATGATATATGGAATTGCATAGCATGCATATACCTCGCATTACCATCATATCTACATAGATTTCTAGCCAAAACTCACATCATATACATTGAGATCATAGACATTTATCATATATAACATGCGAACATTATGATTTTCTTGAGGATTTCAGTATTGCTGCGATTTCTGGATTTTTGGGGAAAACCGCAAGAATTTAACAAAAGCTTATATTTATCATTTTTAAAATAAAGTTGCGGTTTTCTCGTGATGTATGTGTCGTCCACCATGAGTTTTCATGTTTTCTGTTGGATTTCGAGACCCGATTCGAGGAGTGGATGAACCGTCTCGGGTACATGGTGGGCCCGGTATGGTACCCCGGGGCAAGAAGATCGAGTTGTAGACGATGAGCCTGGCAGGGGAAGACTACCTACCGGTGATGTCTGGCGCGGCGGATATCCGGAGGATACCGACCGTTGTCGTGAGATTTGATGACATGGGCCGATCCGGACTGACGGAGCCCGATATTTGAGACATTGATACAGTGAGATATTGAGACAGACATGATTTCATATTTGGTGTCGATGCTTGACACGGGTTTTCAGATGATTTCTTGATGGTACTTAGCTATTATACAGATATTCATTTTCTAAAGTTAAGAACGCAATACCCTTAGCATTTAAAACACTTAAAGACTTAATAATGACATTGCATACCTGTGCATGCATACTAGAGATATTATATCACATATGGACATGCATGTTGTGGTGCATTGCGTGCATTCTTACGATTGCCTTACTAGATGTTATATTCTACTCACGAGCTGGAAACTCACCCCCGTTGTGCCACAGTGTCTTGCAGGTCGGACCCGTCACCCTTGTAGCGGCGGGCTATCTTATCATCAGCTTCTTTTGCTCAGACTCGCGACATCGCCCGTAGGTGGGTTGCGAGTATATTTTATTTATTTTGCTCTATCATTGTATCTAGTATTCTCCATCTACCACTTTATATTGTATATGCGACCTAGTGATGAGACCGAGAGATTTGTATATTTGTGGTTTCTTTTGGGTCGAGCTCACTTGAGCCGGCGTTGTGTTTTCTGATATTTTGCGTTTCTTTTATGCTCTTTTCTTGATATTGCTATTATATTGCATGTGGTTGTGATCCGCCTTAGGCGAAGAGCTAGCTCCCGCTTGGGGATGCCATTTTATGATTACAGGTTTATTATCTTGTTGTACCCATTTTCGGGGATAGAAAATACAGGGGAGACTCTGCCGAAATTTTCGGAAATTTTTGATGTTTTAAAAAGGGATTCTATGCAACTTAAATGATTTTAAAAACCGTCTTCATTAAAGGTTTTCGTTCATTCGCTTTTGATTTTGGGTTTAGATTTTCTGGGCTTTGGCTGACTTAGGTCACGGTACGCCTTTAAACGTCTCGTAATCTAAGTGCCAGTCACGTTCCGTACTTTCGGGTCGTGACAAACTACTACTTATCTGAAATGACAGAGGGCTACAACAGGTTTTTCTGAAAACCTATTGCGTAATGAACATGATATCGTTGTAGAATCAAATGATTTTAAATGGAGTGTTTTTTAGGCTTTTCTAGTTTTGCTAAAGGGGTCACTCCCGGTGAAAGGATCGTCAGCCCTTTCCTCATCGAATAAGGTGCAAGATATTTCACAAATATCACTATGCAAAGCAAGAACTATAGAAGCAATCAAAAGACAAACCGAGGGTTGTAGCATCTGCCAGTTATTGCTAAAGGGGTCACTCCCGGTAAAGGGATCTCGGCCCTTTCCTCATCGAATAAGGTGCAGGATGTTCTACAAGGAACACCGCGATGCAAAGCAAGAACTGTAGCTACCTGTTTTTTGAAAATTCGATTCCACAACATCTTTTAGGTTTCTTTTTCTTTCATTAATCACATTAATGAAGTCCCATCATTTAAGTCACCTAAACATCACAGATAAATACGACGTACACTTATGCCATCCGTATTCACCTCGATGTCCCCTCGTGCACCGTTAGGTTAGGTAACTAACGGCAGAGCGGGGCAGGGCTTGCGCGGGTATAAAACATAACTAACGTCTATATAATATATCATATATACTATATACAATATCTATCACAACATATCAAATGATCACATGACAGATATCGCAGCAGAAGAATCATATGAAACATTGGATATACTAGGACGTCCGTGTTTTCAATACGAGCCAGTATAAAACACGGATTCCACGGTCGTGATGAATAGCCAAACCCACACCCCTAGACCCCTACGAGAGCGGCAAGCAACCCTACCAATTCTTGAGTTAGGAGACCCGGACTCGACTCCTCGAGTTGGTCTCCCACTAGACTCCAGAACCCGGTTACGTGTGCTCTCCTCCTTGGGTTTATCCTAGTGCGGAAAAGTAAATAATATACAAATGGTGACATCAACCTCATCCCGGAAGTGCCCCAATAAAAGAATATTACATACAAGTTTTTACATGAATGAAAATGAGAAAACACTCATCTCACATAAAAACACTCGGCTATTCAAAATGCGACGATCCAATATAACATATCCAGTAACACATAACATCACATGTCATCAACGTAAGTAAATATACGCTTCCAAATTGCCGTTGACTTATAGCAACGAAACCGGCGATATCGCATATTACACTTACGGTCGCAGAAAAGAAAGTGTAAAACTACAACAGTTGGAATCCGCAACCTCCTTAGACATCGCATGCCTAACCAAATGAATTTCTTAGACATCGCATGCCTAACAATTATAAACCCCGCATTTTAGTCTCATTATCAAAAACTCTTTTCAATATCAAGTCGGGTAATTCAACAAGATTCCTGACAATCTGATCGAATGCTCGTCGCAAACTTTAGTAGACGGCCGCACCCCCGATGCCGTCGACGAAGTGCACTAAGGCGGAACACCGCTGCCGCAAGCACCCGAACGGATGCTTTTGGCGACGGGGTTCTCCTACAGTCACTTGGTCGGGGTTATGGGGCATGGCTGTCTATTAAGTTTACCCGGTGATTATCCGCGTACGCTACGTGATTGCGACGGATTTTTGATCACATCAAAATTCCGTGGCAACCGATCATGTGAGACTAAACTGCTATGTCTATAACATTCAAATTAGTTATCTCATAACTAGATGTGGATTCCAATTATTGCATCACATTCCAGATAAATAGACAATGTTAAACTTTCCGATCGAATAATCAAACACCCAAGTTTTCCCAATAGCTCAACACTTGAGGGGAGTTTAAAAAACATCCATCACATGCCACAGTACCAACGGTCCAGCCGTAGAAGGGTCAAGCCAACGCCTCACATGTGGCACGCCGTACTTGTTAGTATATATGTCCTAGAGGCCATTACTGTACCATACTAGTTTGTATATTACTTGATGGAAGCTTGGGATATTCACAGTTATATATACAATCTTGCTCAAAATAGTAGTATGCTACTTGGTTTGTCTCTGCTTTAATGTGTACATGTGTTTCTTTTATTATATCACCTATACGCATTAGTGGAGCCCTTAGGATCTTTGCTTGATTACCAGCGTTGTGATGGCAGTCACACTCGTGGGGGCTGGGTAATCTACAAGCACATCCTTATATACACGTCCCTGGTCATGGGATTATCGAGACAGGGCATCGATACTCCGGAGTAGACTAGCGTATGCGCTTCTCATCCCAGCATGGGAGACGGTCTGTCCCACAGCCGTCAGTACGTCGTACTTGAGATAGTATGTGGGTGCTCGTTAGGTTACGAGTACACTGGACAGGACTCGTCGGGATCTGTTGGTTGGTACTATACCTATCGTCAGTTATCAGTTCCCAGGTGACATGAGTACAGCTTAGTCCGCTGACTTGACACTGTCACTTTGCCTCGAGTGTGTTCCCACTGTACTTTGATTACTACCCTACCACGGCTCAAAGGAGTTGTGCAAACAGGTAGTAGTTGGGTGCAGTCCCGAAGCACTTGGAGGCAGTGACGGTTAGACAGGATTCGTCTCTCCCGGTATTGGGGGTTGATATCGCGCTGTGTCTAGGAGAGCCATTACATGAGTAGTCCCTGGCCAGGGCAAGCGAGATATACTGGTAGGTTTCCAGTGTTATCTCAGGGTGTTCTGGGCTACACTCCGACATGACTTGTACCGCTATTAGGGGACTGACGTTTACCACCCCCTAGGCCCGCCATGCGATGTTATCAGACGAACAGACCAGACTGTACGGAGATTGTCACATACAGGCTCAGTAGGAGTTCAGATGGGTTTCACCTCGTCAGTCTTCTTATCGGCATCTACCTGGGGACCGTTATGCACAGCTAGTGCCGCTTGCGGTCTGTAGTTAAACCCACTGCCAGCGTAGTGTCGAGTCTTTAGAGTCCCACACAGAGGGTTATTCGCCTTTGGGCAAAACAAAGTAGAGGTCGCATGGTTTTGCGACAGGGTTCGTTCACATCCGCGCACTTGTGCACGTTTGGTGTCCGGACAGTCATTACTAGCGGGCTCTGGTTTGAGCCGGATCCTAGTATATGTTTTGGGGTTAGTTTTATCTCATTGTATTCATGTTTCTCGGAACACGAATGCGGGTGTGTATGCACAGTTGTTTGAGGCGGAGGAAGAGGATTTTCATTAGGGTTTTGGAACGGGTGTGTATGCACAGTTGACAATCATCCTTTTCCAAACCCTAATGAATTTGTGATATATCAATTAATAATATTAATTAAATAAAATTATGTCATGGTTGGGTTTGTTGACTTGTTGACCAAGGTTGACTAGTTGACCATGGTTGAAACATTGACCATCATCATTACACATCAAAGATGCTCTTTGATCTTTGCAAAAATCATTTAATGTGAAATGATAATTGTCTCATCAAACCAACCATCAACTTTTTCATTTGATTAAAATTATTAATTTGATTAATTCATGTATATTGTTATGGTTGTAAAAAGCTATCTCATTCTCTCAAATCCATTCTCTCTCATCTCTTCTTCTTCCTCCTCCTCTAGTTCAAGGAGAACCATTCTCATGAGTTGAGAAACATCTCCTTGAAGATAAAACACCCAAAGACACTCACTACTCACTCTAAGGTAGAAGGTCTAGCAAGCCGGATACTTTAGTTCTCTAAAGATCGAGAAAAGAGCTCAAGGTAGAGACCCTCAGGTGGATCCATCTTCGACAAGAGAAGGCGACGAGGAAAGCACCATCCGACCACTACAAAGAGTCCAAGAAGAAGGAGTTCAAGTGAGGTATAACCCCTAAACGAGTAGATAAATCTCTAATTAGGTTGCTAGTGTGTAGTTTAGCCAAGATCCGTTTTTGTAGTCCATGTTACCTAAACCCTGAAAATTGTTTTTCACCATTTCCGCAAGCCCGAAAGTACCGGGAGAGGTAACGTGGACTTACAGTGGTATCAGAACCTAACTAAACACACCCTAGCATATTAGCAAAGTATCTAGAATTTCGACCGGACAAAAAGCCGCAAAAACACCCCGAAAAACCTAGTTTCTGTCGATTTTTATTTCTGCTCTAAAAATAATAAATCATGTCTTAAAAATTGGCTCAGGCTTTTTTATGAACAGCCAAGAAAAACGATCCCACGAACCGACCAACTCACTGCGGTTCCGCGGCAGAAGCTTGCTTCTGCTGCAGATCCGCGGCCGAGTTAACTCGGCCGTGGATCGTTTCTCTTACAGTTTGCTTCTGGTGGTGTTTTGTGATTTTTGAGATGGTTTGTTTCTGCCCAGAATTTACAGAGAACAAATTCGTTTTTGGGGTGGTTACAAATCCGTATTTTGGTCGATTTTTCTGTAGACTTTGACTAATGGTTATATCTGTAATGTTATATATGTATTGAACGTCTGCTAATCGCTATACGTCGATTAGTGGGGGTTATACATATCTATGATCTGTGATATTGATGGTATGTGTATATGAATTCGTTGGATTGTCGCGGATGAATAGCCGGGGGGTTGTGAGATAAGAGTTTTTGTTTATCTTTCAATTCTTGTAATATGTAAATTTGATGTAATATTATTTATTTGGCCGCACAACCGGGGTGAGGTTGTAGCCGTCATTGTATAATTTCTTTTTACTGTTTTTGCTCCTAGGATAGACCTATGGAGGGGGTGCACAAACTACCGGGTACCTCGAAGTGCCGAGTGGCCTACTCACGAGTTGAGGGAGGTTTCTTCGCTTCGGGTATTTGGCGGGTAGTTTGCCGCACCCGTAGGGGTCTTGGGTGGGGTATTGGCTATTCATCGCGACCGTGTGATCCGCTTTTCGTTGCAGACTCGAACGGAATGCGGATTCCTAGTATATCCAATGTATTTATCTGTGATCTAGAATGTCTATCATTGCTATATATCTATATATGATATCTATTTAGGCGTTGCTTATGTTTTGCATCCACGCTAGTCCAGCCCCCGCTCTGTCGTTAGTTAAGTAACCTAACGGGTGATGACGGGACCCCGTGGCGAATGCGGATGGCATAAGCGTACGTCATATTTTGGTTGTTTTCTGAAATGGTAGGACTAAATGATGGGACGTATTAAATTTAATGCAAGAAAATAAACCAAGTAATAGTCGTTGGAAAACTTTCAAAACCACACGGTTCTTTTCAAAACCAAATTTAAAATGCGAAGCATGAACCACTCCTTTTTGAAAGCTATCTCGTTCCTTCGATTATATCAAGTTCACTACGTTCACGGTTTCGCCAAAACCATTCATAGCCCTCGGTCGTTTCACATGAATATTTAATAAGTATTCAAGCTATGTATGTTGGCCAAAGTCAAGGCATAGTGATTGGTAGCTATTGGGTATTCATGTGCAGCATAGATAGATGTGTTGGTTTGGGACAGTCGTACTGCCATTTTGGCCAAGTCAAGGGTAGGTACGGGTGGGTCCAAATTAACCTGGAGAATGACGAGTAGAACTTGACATGTGACTTATGATATTTTTGCCAAAGTCAAGGTCATAAGAGCATGGGGCAAAAATCCACATCGGGAGTTTCAAAAGAACTGAAACTTGCTAGCGCTGCATACCATTTGGAGTGTGACGATTCTGGTAGGATTCCTTCTGTTTTGTCACGCGATGATATTTGGATCCCGATCCTACTGTGAGTATATACTACTCCTCGGGAAATTTCTCACATAACGATCAATGCTATAAACCTAGTAGGTGTCTAGAAAGGTGTTAGCGGGGCTACGCCCCCAGGGAAAAGAGGTTACTTAATTAAGGAACTTCGCGAAAGCGTTGGAAAACCTCCCTCGAAGTACCAACACTGGCCTGGCTGAACGGTTAAGCAAGTATTGTACGGTGAGATTGATCCCGACTAATTCTTCCTTTATGGTTTGAGGAGGGATTCGAGAGACAGTGGGAGCCATCCTGTTTAGACAAACTAAAAACCACTCTAAACTTGCAAGAGCATCATGCTAAAGTGTTTCTTCTCTCTCTCCTAATTGCAGCGACCATTCGACATGACCAGACTTAAGTTATTACTAGATAAAAACATACTGACAGGGCCAAACTACAAAGATTGGCTCAGGAATGTCAAAATGGCAATCACTTACGACAAGTTGGGGTATCTCCTTACCAAAGCTCCCCCTGTCCCAGGTCCCACCTCCAGCGTCGCGGATAAGGAAATCCGTAAGACATGGGAGATCGATTGCGCAAAAGCCAAGTGCCTCGTGCTTGCCTCTATGGACAATGATCATCAGAGGAGGCATGAGAATATGGACCTGGAATCTATATTTCTTCATACAAAAGAACTGTATGGAGAGCAGTCTCGTATCGCAAGATACGAAGTGTCGAAGAAGCTGTTTTCGGCAAGATTGGTTGTCGGATCATCGGTAGCGGAATACGTGCTTAAGATGATTGGCTTCATTGAGGAGCTCGCGGACCTTGGGACCACGTTAGAGAATGAGCTCTATACGGACTTGATTCTCCAGTCCCTTCCTTCCACTTACGCCCAGTTTATCCTGAACTTCAACATGCAAGGAAAAGAGGTTGAACTTCCGGAGCTCCTCAACATGTTCAGGAGTGCAGAGGGCACCCTACAGAAAGGTAGGGAAACATCCACTTTGTTTGTAGGAGGATCTTCCTCTTCTAAATCCAAGGCAAAAGCCAAGGGAAAGAAGAAGAAAGCCCCCGCCAAACCAAGGGGCGGTGTTAGTAAAGTGGATACTAAAGCAAAAGCAAAAGCAACAAAGGTAGCGGTGAAGCTTGTGGGGAAGGAAGAGTACTTTTACTATCACAAGAGTGGACACTGGAAGAAAGATTGCAGGGCTTGGAAGGCCAGAACACAGGATCTGAAGCAAGTTGCGGCTTCAGCTTCAGGTGTGTATGTTATTGAAAACTGTCTATCAATAAACCCTACTTCCTGGGTATTGGATACCGGATCAGGATCTCATATCTGTAATTCTTTGCAGGCGTTGAGAAAGCGTAGGTTTTTGAAGGCAGGTGACATGACCCTCAAAGTTGCAAACGGAGCTAGCATGGATGCTAAGGCCATGGGGGACAATCACCTGGGAATGTCAGATGGACATGTTTTGGTTTTACGTAATTGCTTTTTTGTACCCAATGCAACTTGTAATATCATTTCTGTATCTTTAATATCTAAAGAAGGTTATGAATTTGCATTTGTAAGTAATGTTGTAAACATTCACCTTAATCAAGTTCTGATTGGGTCAGGTACATTAAGCAATGGTATATACGTATTAAACCAACCACAGATTTTCAATGTCCAGAATACACACAAAAGAAAGTCTCCAAAAATCAATCAGACTTTCTTATGGCATTGTAGACTGGGTCACATCAATGAGAGAAGGTTGACAAAGTTACATACAGAAGGATATTTGGATCCGTTCGAATATCAATCATATGCAACTTGTCAATCCTATCTCAAAGGAAAGATGACAAAGACTCCGTTCACTGGACACGGAGTAAGAGCAAGCGAGCTCTTGGGACTCGTACACAGCGACGTGTGTGGTCCAATGTCTACGCATGCACGAAGCGGTTATTCTTACTTCATTACTTTTACAGATGACTTTTCAAGGTACGGATATGTCTTCTTAATGAAACATAAATCTGAAGCCTTTGGAAAATTCCAGGAATATAAGAATGAAGTAGAAAAACAAACAGGCAAAAGTATCAAGACACTAAGATCTGATCGGGGTGGCGAATACTTGAGTGCCGAGTTCCTGGATTACTTAAAAGAGAATGGAATTCTCTCTCAGCTTACTCCTCCATACACTCCGCAATATAACGGTGTATCGGAGAGACGGAACCGAACCCTATTGGATATGGTACGGTCCATGATGAGTAACGCTGAGTTGCCGTGATCATTCTGGGGATATGCACTAGAATCAGCTGCATACCTTTTGAACCGAGTTCCAACTAAGACTGTGCCTACTACACCATATCAGATGTGGTATGGGAAGAGACCCTACCTTAATCACATTAAGACATGGGGATGTCCAGCTTTTGTCAAAAAGCAGCATGCGGACAAACTCGAGGCATGCTCAGTACAGTGCAAGTTTGTGGGATATCCAAAGAACTCCAAGGGATATCTCTTCTATTGCGAAGTGGAACAAAAGGTTTTTATTTCTCGTCCTGCCCACTTTCTAGAACACCAGTTCTTGGAAAAGTAAATTAGTGGGAGCGCAGTAGAACTGGAAGAAATTCCAGAACCACGAGCTATTACTGAGAGCTTAGTAGAACCAGAGGGTTCGAAAGATCAGGACATTCCTACGCCGCTCCGCAAGAGTAGTAGGCAATCTCATCCGCCCGAGAGATACTACGGTTTTCTCATAGACGGGGATAGAGAGGATTGCATCATTGATTATGATGAGCCGACTAGCTTCCAGCAAGCCATTCAGAGCGTTGACTCGGTAAAATGGCTGGATGCAATGCGGACCGAAATGGAGTCCATGTACACCAACAAAGTATGGACGTTGGACATTGCTCCAGATGGGGTAAAACCCGTAGGATGAAAGTGGATCTTCAAAAGGAAGATTGGTGTAGATGGACAGGTTGAGACCTATAAGGCTAGAGTTGTTACAAAGGGTTTTCGTCAAAGACCTGGTTTGGACTATGACGAAACCTTTTCTCCAGTGGCTATGCTGAAATCCATTCGGATCCTTCTTGCCATTGCTGCTTTCCATGATTATGAGATTTGGCAGATGGACGTAAAACCGCTTTTCTAAATGGAAATTTAGAGGAGTGTGTCTATATGGACCAGCCAGAGGGTTTCATTCAGAGTGGGAGCAACGGAAAGGTGTGCAAGTTACTTAAGTCCATTTATGGACTAAAGCAGGCATCGTGGAGTTGGAACATCTGTTTTGATAAGACGGTCAAAGAATTTGGCTTTATCAAAAATCCAGATGAACCATGTATCTATAGTAGATTTGTAGCAAGAACTGTCGTATTCCTCGTTTTATACGTGGATGACATTCTCTTGATAGGAAATGACATTCCTATGCTACAATCTGTCAAAGGGTTCTTATCACACAGGTTCTCCATAAAAGACCTGGGTGATGCCTCTTCATTCTGGGGATCCGGATCCATCATGATAGATCCAAGAGGATATTAGGACTTTCGCAGTCCAGGTACATCGACACCATACTGAAAAGATTCAGTATGGAAGATTCCAAGCGCGGTAATCTACCGGCTTGTCACGGGATCACCCTCTCCAAAGAGATGTCTCCCAAGACTGATTTGGAAAGGGATCGCATGTCTATTATACCCTGCGCTTCTGCGGTAGGCTCTATAATGTATGCGATGTTGTGTACCAGACCAGATATTGCTTACGCACTGAGTGTGGTAAGCCGGTATCAGTCAAACCCTGGGGAGAAGCACTGGATAGCGGTAAAGAACATTCTCAAGTACCTGAGAAGGACTAAGCAGATGTTCTTGGTGTATGGCGGAAAAGACCTGCAGATTGAGGCCTTTGCTGACTCCAGCTTCCAGAGTGACAAAATGATTCCAAGTCCATGTCGGGTTTTGTCTTTACCCTCAATGGAAGGGCGTTGTGTTGGAAGAGTTCCAAACAGGAAACCGTTGCTGACTCGACTATGGAAGCGGAATATATCGCTGCATCTGATGCCGCAAAAGAAGCCGTCTGGATGAGGAAGTTCTTAAAAGAGCTTCAGGTGGTTCCGTCCATTGTTGATCCAATACCTCTGTATTGCAACAACAATGGGGCTATAGCTTTAGCGAAGGAACCCAGGTCCCATCAGAAATCCAGACACATCTTGAGGCGGTATCACCAGATCAGGGAGATCGTGGATCGCCAGGAGATCGAGGTTCGGAGGGTTGCTTCAGAAGATAACACTGCAGATCCACTCACGAAGGCCTTACCCCAGACTCAGTTCGAGCGGCTGATCGAGATGATAGGTCTTTGATACGCCAGTACATGGCCTTAGTGCAAGTGGGAGATTGTTAGTGTATATGCCCTAGAGGCCATTACTGTATCATACTAGTTTGTATATTACTTGATGGAAGCTTGGGATATTCACAGTTATATATACAATCTTGCTCGAAATGGTAGTATGCTACTTGGTTTGTCTCTGCTTTAATGTGTACATGTGTTTCTTTTATTATATCACCTATACGCATTAGTGGAGCCCTTAGGATCTTTGCTTGATTACCAGCGTTGTGATGGCAGTCACACTCGTGGGGGCTGGGTAATCTACAAGCACATCCTTATATACACGTCCCTGGTCGTGGGATTATCGAGACAGGGCATCGATACTCCGGAGTAGACTGGCGTATGCGCTTCTCATCCCAGCACGGGAGACGGTCTGTCCCACAGCCATCAGTATGTCGTACTTGAGATAGTATGCGGGTGCTCGTTAGGTTACGAGTACACTGGACAGGACTCATCGGGATCTGTTGGTTGGTACTATACCTATCGTCAGTTATCAGTTCCCAGGTGACATGAGTACAGCTTAGTCCGCTGACTTGACACTGTCACTTCGCCTCGAGTGTGTTCCCACTGTACTTTGATTACTACCCTACCACGGCTCAAAGGAGTCGTGCAAACAGGTAGTAGTTGGGTGCAGTCCCGAAGCACTTGGAGGCAGTGACGGTTAGACAGGATTCGTCTATCCCGATATTGGGGGTTGACATCGAGCTGTGTCTAAGAGAGCCATTACACGAGTAGTCCCTGGCCAAGGCAAGCGAGATATACTGGTATGTTTCCAGTGTTATCTCAGGGTGTTCTGGGCTACACTCCGACACGACTTGTACCGCTATTAGGGGACTGACGTTTACCACCCCCTAGGCCCGCCATGCGATGTTATCAGACGAACAGACCGGACTGTACGGAGATTGTCACATACAGGCTCAGTAGGAGTTCAGATGGGTTTCACCTCGTCAGTCTTCTTATCGGCATCTACCTGGGGACCGTTACGCACAGCTAGTGCCGCTTGCGGTGTTGGATGTATGTATGCCCTAGAGGCCATTATATGATAGTGGATGTATATGTACATGTATATATATATATATTCAGTTTACATTCTTGCTCGACATGATAGTATGCTATCTGGTTATTCTTTATCTGACATGTTGATTTGATCATGCTTTTATTCACTCATTCATGCTGATAAAGCCCTGAGGATATCGGCTTGACTACTGTGATTATGATGGAGATCATACTAGTGGGACATCTGTAGTTTATAAGCATATCCTGGAATGTCCCTAGTCATAGGTATATCGAGACGGGGCATTGATATACCAGAGTAGACTAGCGTATATGATACTAGACCCATGCGATGGGCGATGAATGTTCCCACATTCATCGATGTTTGACATCGAGATCATATACGGGTGCTTAGTGGTGACTGGGTACACTAGACGGACTCACCGAGAACTCCTATATGGAATTATATCTATCGTCGTATAGCAGTTCTCAGGTGACACTGGTACAGGTTAGTCTGTAGACCCGAGATCGTCATAGAGTCTTGTGTGTTCTCCCACTATACTTTGATTGCCACCCTACCACGGCTCTACTGAGTCATGCAAACAGGTGGCCGTTGGGTACAGTCCCGAGACACACAAAGGCGATGAGCGATGGGAGGGGTTTCGTCTCTCCCGGTATTGGGAGTTGATGCTGTGTTGTGCCCGACTGGTTATATCAGTAAGTCCCTGGCCAGGGCTGCTGAGATTTGCTGATAAGTGTTATCAGTAGTTTCTCGATCTGTTATAGACCATTCACTGGCACGACTTATTAAGTTATTGGGGTCGACGTGACCATCCCTAGGCTCGATATGCAGCATATCTGATGAAGAGACCGGACTGTACGGTAGTGTTGCCGGTTGGCTCGACGGGAGTTGTAGCAGGTTCGCTTGTTTTCTTCTGATCGCTCAATATCCGGGTGGCCGTTACGTTTAGCTGACCGCTTGCGGCTTGGGGGTGCTTGATATGATCATCACCCACTGCCGGCATATTGACGAGTCTTAGAGTCCCACAAAGGAGTTACCTAATCCAGGCGAAACGTTGTGGTGCGCGTATGTGATATGCGCATGGACCCGATTAAAATGCGCGTATAGGATACCGTATATTGATCGGGCGGCTTGCTTTTGGTGGGGTCATATGTGATATGGCCGGATTGATAAATCAAGTGTTGATTTATCATTTAACCATTAGTTTTCTCACTTGAAATCTTTTCTTGTACATGATGGATGTATGCATGCATGTATGCTTTCTTTCTTTTAGTTTCATGCACATATGGATGTGCATACATACATACATACATACATCATCCTTCATGGTTGATTACACATTGAAAGTGGTGGTAATATAAGACTCACACCATGGATTAAATATATGGATTATTATTTAATTTTTTGTTAAAACAAAAGAAAAGGAGAAAAAGGATAATTCATGGCTAGTTTCTACACTCTTCCTTAACCTAACCATGCTCACCTGCTTCTAACCATGGGTTAACCTTCTCTTTGTGATTTAACTCAAATTAAATAATATCTTAAACATTTAACCATGGTTTGAGATGAGAAGGAATAAATATATATACATATATTTTCTTTTTTCTTATCATGAGTTATCTTTTTACTCTTGTTAAAAGAAAGCCATCATCTTCTTCCTCCTTCACCATTTGCTCTCTAGACTTTTGTAGTGAGCAATATACTTATCAAGTTAGGTTTTCGAAGTGAGAAAAGCCACCACAACATCATTCTACACAAGTTTAGCCCACTTGTTTAGAGTGTTATCTTCATTTCTTCTCTTGAAAAGTGAAGTTGCAAGCTTGGACTAGGAGCTTCGGGTGGATCGTCGTGGACACTAGGAGACTTCAAGAGAACCTTACTCCAACACTCAAGAGGCCAAAAAGTCTAGCGAAGGGAGCTACAAAGGTTGTACTCTCGAAACCCTAGTCTTTGTTGCCTTTAATGTTTAGAAACCCTAATTTTCTAGGATAGATCCTTTGTATGCTTACTTAGCACGATAAAAATTTGATCTTTGTGACATGTGATGCTTCCAAACTCTACATAGGATGCTAGGTAAACCTAACATTGGTATCAGAGCCGACCTAGAACATTAGGCGACACTTTTACGAAGCAAAAACTCCGATCGAATCAAAATACGACGTTACGGGACACGCTCTGGACATTTTTTTAAATCTGTTATTTTTCAGAATTAAAAATACTTAAAAAATACAGCAGGTAAATCTAAGACCATCTGTAAAATTCGAGACCATGAACAGTACATTTGACCGCGGAACCACGGCCCAAGCTTGCTTAGGCCGCGGCTCCGCGGCCGTACAGACGGATCATTCACTAATTTTTGTACAGTGTTTTCCCCTATCTGCTTGTATATTTTGAGTATGTTTAATCTGAATCTACTGTTGAATGTTCTGGGGGTGGTTTTGAGTTCAATGATTCGATCGGAATTTTAACTTCTTGTCTTTCTGGATAACTAGAAAGTATTGAATTGTTCGAACGAGTGTCGTTTGCTCACTTTTCACGGGGTTTAAATATTTTGGAGATACGTGCAAGTTTTGTGGTAGACCCTCTAGAAGACAACAAACCTTAACTCGATTATGTGACCGTCTTGAACTGCCCTTTGAACCTTAGGGTTTGGGGCAGTACGTCGTGCCACATGTGAGGTGTTGGCTTGACCCTTCTACGGCTGGACCGCTACTACTGTGTCACACTCCGGGTTTTTGAACTCCGCTCAAGTGTTGAGTTTTAGGGAATTTTGGGTATTTGATCATTCATTCGAAAACTTTAATACTGTCTAATTATCTGGAATGTGATACAATATGTGGAATTCATATAGTTTAGGCATGAAATACGAAGTATGTGATATTTCGCATTTGTGATGTTTAAAGAGAATGTGGATTCCAAATATTGTAGTTTTACACTTTCTTTTCTGCGACCGTAAGTGTAGTATGTTCGATATCGCCGGTTTCGTTGCTATACAGCAACGACAATTAGGGTACGCATACTTACTTACGTTGATGATATATGATATTATGTGTTGCTGAGATATGATGTGCAGGATTGTCGCGATCGAATAGCCGGGGGGTTTTATGTGAGATGAGTGTTTTATTTTTCATTCATGTAAAATTCAAATGTAATGTAATATTCTTTTATTTGGGGCACTTCCGGGTTGAGGTTGATGTCACCAGTGTTGTATATTATTTACTTTTCCGTATTAGGATAGACCCAAGGAGGGGAGCACAAGTGACCGGGTTCTGGGGTTCAGTGGGAGGCCATCTCGAGGAGTCGAGACCGGGTCTCCTAAACTCCAGGATTGGTAGGGTCGCTTGCCGCTCTCGTAGGGGTCTAGGGGTGTGGGCTTGGCTATTCATCGCGACTGTGGAATCCGTATTTTCTATTATTGGCTAAATACTAAGTACGGACGTCCTAGTATATCCCACATTATATCTATGTTTCTGCTGCCTGTGTTCTGTGATATCTGAGACGAATGACATATTATATATATGATATATAGTAGACGTTGCTTATGTTTTACACCCACGCTAGTCCCGTCCCGGTATGCCGTTAGTTAAGTAACCTAACGGTGCATAACGGAACATTGCGGCGAATGCGGATGGCATAAGCGTACGTGTTATTTTCGTTTCTTTTCTGTGATTGGCTTAAGGACTTAAATGATGGGATTACATTAATATGATTAATGTAAAGAAAATAAACCTAAAAAGATGTTGTAGAATCGAATTTGAAAACCACTCGGCTATTTATGAAAAAGCTACTTTTCAAAACTGCGGAGTTTAAGCCACTCCTTTTGAAAACCATTTGATTCTACAACGATATCAAGTTCAAAGCATTAAAGATTTTATTAAAAATCATCCGCAACCCTCCGTCATTTTAGGAAGTAGAGTACTTAGTATTCGTGCTACGTTTGTTGACCTTAGCCAAGGCGTAGTGTACGGTAGCTAAGTGATGTCTTCCTACAAATGCATATGATGCAGATTAATTAGGACGGGCATATGACTTTGTTGACCTTAGCCAAGGGTCATGTGAACGGGTCTAACTAATCAAGAAATGACGGGATGAGCTTGAATAGTACTCGTGATTTGTTGACCTTAGCCAAGGTCACGAGTGCTAGGGGTAAAAACCACATCGGGAATTTCAATAGTTGAAATTTACAATGAGATTGCATACATTCCATTTGATGGTTGGATCCCGATCCCACTGTGGGCAAGAGTTGCTCCTGGGAGAGTTTTACAGTTTACAATTAGCTAAATCATTAGGTGTCTAGAAAGGTGTTAACGGGGCTACGCCTCTGGGAAAATGAGGTTTACTTTAATTAGGTCCGTGCGAAAGCACGGGGAACCTCCCTCAAGTACCGACACTGGCCTGGCTGAACGGTTAGCGAAGTTGTAGACTGTAATTAATCCTGGCTAGTTTTCTTTTTAAGGTTTGAAAGAAAAACTTGATTAAAGCAGTGGGAGACATCAATTAGACAAGATAATAACCAATCTGATCTATGCAAGAGCTTTCGCTGAGTGTATTCTTTTCTCTTTCTTAATGGCAGATACCAATGACTGGACTCAAGCTTCTACTAGATAAAAACAAACTGAATGGGACCAATTATAAAGACTGGCTGAGAAATCTGAAAATTGCCTTGACTTATGATAAAGTATCATATGTCCTCACGGCTTCAGCCCCGCCCGTCCCAGGTCCAAAATCCTCAGTTGCGGACATTGAAGTCCGCAAGACATGGGACGCTGACTGTGCCACGGCCAAATGCCTCGCGCTTGCATCGATGGATAACACACATCAAAAGCAACACGAGGATATGGACATTCACGGTATATTGCTCCATACAAAGGAGTTGTATGGAGAGCAATCCCACGTATTACGATACGAAACATCAAAGAAATTGTTTCAGATGCGAATGGCCCCTGGCACACCAGTAGGAGACCATGTTCTGAAGATGATAGCTCTTATAGAAGAGCTTGAGGACCTTAGATGGACGATGGACAATGAACAATATACGGATATTATTCTACAGTCCCTCCCCTCCACCTTTGCTCAATTCATAGTGAACTTCAACATGCACGGCATGGAGAAGGAACTCCCTGAACTCTTTAATATGTTAAGGAGTGCAGAGAGCACTATGAAATCAGCAAAAACTCCCGTTATGACTATTGGACAGTGTAACGCTTTGAAAATCGTTTCGGTGAAATTTCGAAAAATCGGTAAAATAAGGGGGTTTTCTGTAAAAAGTCAAAATGCAAATATCTTATTATAAAAATTAAATATACATATTCTAGCTATGTAATTGCTATTATTTGGTGTTTATTGAGCCGCTGGTGAAATTTCAAATTTTCTGAAAAAAATATTATTTTATTATTATTTAAGCTGTCACTAATACATTTAATTAGGGAAAATTACAAATTGGAATGAGTTGAAACAAATTTTGTGCATCATAAAACATTAAATAAAATTTTATCATATGGTTTTTGGAACGAAATCATTTGTCAAAACGGTTTAGAAATTATTGAAGAAAAAAGGCTTTTTTTTAGCGTAAATGGATGTTTGGGGTATTGTATTTATCATTTTTCATCACCCCACACCCGTACCCACACCCACACACCCACTTACTCCTCCCCATGGCTGAATTCAGCAGCCACCCTATTTTTCCCCACTTGATTTTCAAATGAAAGGAAATGAAAGAAAAGAATAGAAAATGGATAAAGTAGTTAGACTTTTGACTTGCTTTGACCTTGACTTTGTTCCCCCCCCCCCCCATTTTCCCTACCTCCCTCTCTCTCCGCACTCCCATTTCTGGCCGAATCCTTCTCCCCACAGCAGCAGCCCTTTGCTTCAAAAATCCACACTATTTTGCTTCAAAAATCCACAAAAAAGCTTCAAAATCCATACAATTTCAAAGCTTTTTCCAAATCGAACCCTTACCCATTATTTCTTGCCCAAGCAAGCATGGATCTAGGAGCTTGAAGGCCATTTTGGGAGGCTAGATTTCAAGCTTGGTCTCTTGATTTTGTGAGGTATAAATCCCAAGCCAAATTTAAATTGTTGGATAGTTTCTTTCATCAAGGTCTATTAAGTTTAAATGCGATTCTAATTGGGATTTAGTTTGTAATGGAAAGAGTTTGAGATCAAGTTAGGTTGTGATCATGTGTTCATGGTTGTGTGATGTTCTTTTTTAGCATCTTAAGCTATGCAACTTAAATTTGTTACTTATTGCCAATTGTAACATGTAAAATGTCCAAATTAAGCTTTTGTGTAAACTAGGGTTTTATAAAATGCATTATATGTGAGGTTAAAAATGTGTTTAGGTTTTTCATGACTTCATTAACTTTATTAAGTGTGGTTTAATGCTTTAGATCATGCAAATCTAAGCTAGATTGTAGTTTGTGCATTTTTGCTTTGAAATTGTTAAAAAGGGTATTTTTGTAAACTAGAATATTAGGGTTTTTGGAATTTAATGAGATTAAATTCCGGAAATTGTTTATATGACTTATTTAAGATATTTAATAAATATATTGGCCGCTACATTCATTTAAATATCATGTTTTGTACAAAAACGGCGAAATGTGCTTGCTAGATTTTCGGAAAAATGACCTTTTAAGTGAAATTGGGGTTTTTGTGAGTTTTAACCTAGTTTATATTAAAATTAGTGTTCGTGAATGTGCAAATGAGTGTGATTGAATTTTTCTCGATGGTTTGACATTTGTACATCGACATCGAGGGTTGGTTTTACTATTCTTGCATGCGTAGGCGATAGGTTTGGACCTATGCGTGATACGCGTGCCGATTTGATTTTCGTATGCCGTTTCGATTTCGAATTTAGTTTTAATGCGATATGGTGCGTTATGATATGTAGGTACCCCCATGTGGACTTCGAGGCGACAAGCAAGCGCGTGGCGACGTCGGCACCGGCTAGCGAGGACCAGGTGAGTAGATTTATATCTACGGGGAGAAGTCGGGTGGATGGCGTATAGCACCCCCGCAGTCCGTGGTGGTGTATACAGATGCGTATACACACCAACATTTATTATATGTTATTTGGGATTAATAACGTTGCTTAGGATGGATATTGGTGTGTTGGATTACCTTAGTGTTGCGAACCCTAGGGCAGTGTTGCACTACACATACACACATACATACTTGCATACATTCCTATTGATATGTGCTCATGGGATTCTTTATAGTTATGTGTTCACATGGGTATAGGACTATGTGTTCACATACGGATTGAGGATGATACTTGGGATTGAGCTGAGTCGATGAGATTTGATTTGAGGCCATGAGATCGGTGATATAGCAGGGTTCGTATCTTAGATACGACATGACGTTGTAGCGGGTCCTTGACGTAGTGTTTCACACACGTCCATGCATACGTAGGCGGTATCAGTATGGTACTATACGTAGATCAGTACCCCGATCATAATATTTGATAAAGAGGATACCAGGTGAATAGTATGATGAATGTGATATTGACCCGTACCCAGATTTGGGATGCCGTACGACGGATTTACGTACGAGCTATATTGATGATTGATCCGCACTCTTGACTTGGGATGCCTGATTTTAGATATGGTATCGGATATGATATTATTGAGGCGGGATCACCGACTATACATATACAGGTATGTATATGTATCGACTCAGATGATAGACGGTTTCCTTACCTGTAGTTCAGCTTGTTAGTTCAGCCGTGTAGTTTAGTGTAGTTGTTAGATTAGATTAGACTTCTTACCTATTTCAAAAACTAACGAATCGTGGGCATTTTTAAAGACAGCCCAAGGGATCCTACGGATATTTCAAAAGACGTATCTTTTCATAAAAACACCATAGCCCCTATTTTCAAAACCCCTTGATTCGTGTTATTTCAAAAGGCACCATTTGTAGGACTTATATTAGTTTAATACTGATTAGTTATCGTTGTGTCTAGTATTCTGCTTCCGCACATTATTGCTGTTCGCTCTGCCCCGCATACTTATTTTGCTGCATACTCCATTATTGATATCATGCTGTTAGGACACCAGCACCATTACCGATGATGCGTATGTACCACATACACTTACTTGCCGGCTCACACACATCTTCATCGGTAATTGCCATGTCACGTACACTTAGAAAATACTATTGCTTGGCTTAGCTTGTTAGTTAGTAGTTGATACGATATTAGTGTACCTGGGTTATAGGCCAGTTTAGACATTGTAGTTATTACTTGTCACTTCATGCATACTGTTATTCCATTGTTCATGCCTAGTTATTAATCATACATTGCAACTTGGTTATTGATACCATATACATTCATTAGCATTGACATATGCACTTGTGATGACTTCTTGAGATTTATGATATTTCTGGATTTCGGGGGAAAGCCGCAAAAATTTCTAAACTTATTAACCTTTTAAAATATGTAAATTGCGGTTTTCTAGTGATGTAAGTGTCGTCCACCATGAGTTTGCTGTGGTTTTCGAGATCCGTGTCGAGGAGTGGAGGAACCGTCACGGGTACATGGTGGGCCCGGTATGGTACCTCGGGGCAAGATGAATGTGGTGTTGACGTTGAGCCTGGCAGGGGACAGATTACCTACCGGTGATATTACCCGACGCGTCGGATATCCGGAGGATACCGTCGTGGTCTTGAGATGGATGGTAGGGGCCGGTCTGGACTGACGGCGCCCTAGATATTGAGATTGAGACATTGATATTTCGAGACAGTGAGATTTATGTTTTGTGTCGATGCTAGACACTGTTGATACTGATTTCATTATGATACCTCAGTTTAAAAATACGAAGGAAATCTCACTAATTTATGAAAACAGTTTCTTCATTTACATGTATTCTGTTTTCATGCATTCATACCTCATTCATATGATATATTGCTACCTGAGGCACCGACACGGGCACATGAGATTCCACTCGGTTAGATATTACCCTAGCCATTGTTATAGGCTGCATGTTATTCATATATTTGAGGATATATTATGATCATTGACCTAGGTTGCGTTATTTATGCGATTTCTGTGCGTAGATGTTTTTCTATTCACGAGTTGGCAACTCACCACCGTTGTGCCCCAGTTTCTTGCAGGTTTGCCGTACAGGTTTCATTACGGCTTTGCGGGCTCAGTTTCATTCGGGTGACTTGCTAGTAGGTGGGTTTTTCTTGTATCGTACCCATCATATTACCTTGTATAATATTATTCCGTTGTATCTAGTAAATTCCATCAACCAAACATGTATTTATTTTGAGATAGAGACCAGTGCTGTTTATTCTTTCGACCTTAGAGTCGCTCGTTATATTTCTGGTGGTTTTGAGTTCCTTTTGAGTTTTGATCCTCGCCGTTGGCCTTGTATATTATATTGCTTGGGTGGTTGTGACCGTCGATTGACGAAGAGCTAGCTCCCGCTTGGGGATGCCTTTTTATTGATTTCGTATACTATTCATGTTGTATCCCGTTTGGGAGCCAGTTTTTACAAAGGAGACTCTGCCGAAATTTTCAGTAAATTTTGATGTTCTTAAAAACCGCATAATTCGGCTTATGCTATTAAAACTACTTGTTTTAAATTGGTTTTCCTTCACTCTACTTCTTTTCTTGGTTTGGATTTCTGGGTTTTCGGTTTACTTAGATTACGCACGCCTCGAGACGTTTCGTAGTTTAAGTGCCGGTCATGTTCCGTACTTTCGGGACGTGACAGACAGTCTTCCTCTTCTCGCCCGAAAGCTAAGGCCAAGGGAAAGAAAAAGAAGAAGCCCACCAATCCTAAGGGTGGAGTTAAAAAGGTGAAGGGAAAGGAAAAGTCCAAAGCTGGAGACTCGGGGAAAGGCGAATGTTTTCATTGCTACAAGACAGGACATTAGAAGCACAACTGCACGGAGTACTTGAATCTCAAGAAGAAGCATGGGAATGCTTCTGCTTCAGGTGCGTTTGTGACAGAAAACTATTTTTCAATAAACTCTGCTTCCTGGGTATTGGATACCGGTTCAGGTTCTCACATTTGCAATTCTATGCAGGGGCTGAGAAATAGCAAAGTTTTGAAGACAGGTGACCATACTCTCCGCGTTGGAAATGGTTCCAATGTACATACAGTCGCAGTGGGAGAGTATCACTTGGGGTTGCCATCTGGATGTATTTTGGTTTTGAATCCCTATTATTTTGTACCTAGTATGCTTTGTAATATAATATCCGTTTCTTTGTTAGACAATGAAGGATATAATTTTGTATTGCAGAACAATGTTATGAACATTCACCTGAATCAAATGTTGGTTGGGTATGGTACGCTTAATAACGGGATATATGTCCTAAATCAACACACAGTTTTCAGTATACAACACACCAAAAAAAGAAAACTTTCAGAATTAAATGAAGCTTTTCTTTGGCACTGTAGACTTGGTCATATTAACGAAACAAGACTAAACAAGTTACACAAAGATGGATATTTAAACTCTTTTGAATATAAATCTTATGCGACTTGCCAGTCTTGTATCAAGGGTAAAATGACCAAAACTCCGTTTACCGGACACGGAGAAAGAGCTACTCAGCTCCTAGGCCTCATACATAGTGATGTATGTGGGCCAATGTCTACACAGGCTAGAGGCGGTTTTTCATACTTCATTACGTTCACTGACGATTTCTCAAGATACGGTCATGTATTTTTATTAAAGCACAAGTCCGAAACTTTTGAGAAATTCATTGAATATAAACAAGAAGTAGAAAAACAAACCGGCTTGAGTATCAAGATGCTTCGATCAGATCGAGGTGGTGAGTATCTTAGTACAGAATTTGCAAACTTCCTAAAAGAGAATGGGATTCTCTCTCAGCTCACTCCTCCTTACACACCACAGCAGAACGGTGTGTCAGAACGACGGAATAGGACCCTATTAGATATTGTCCGGTCCATGATGAGTGACACTGAGTTACCCGTCTCGTTTTGGGGGCATGCATTGGAGACTGCAGCGTTTCTACTAAACAGGGTTCCGACCAAAACCGTGTCTACCACGCCATATGAGATATGGCATGGGAAGAGACCATCTCTTAAGAGAATTAAGATTTGGGGTTGCCCGGCATATGTTAAAAAGCAGAATCCGGACAAACTCGAGACACGGTCAGTCATGTGTAACTTTGTGGGATATCCAAAGAATTCTTATGGATATCTATTCTACCACAAAGAGAAACAAAAGGTGTTTGTTTCTCAACATGCCACATTCTTGGAAAAAGAGTTTTTCACAGATAGAGATAATGGCAAGGTAGTGGATCTAGAAGAGCTTCTAGAAACACAAACTACAAATGACGATTTGGTTGAACCGGCTGTTGCAATAGAAAATGAGGAACCCCGGCCACTCCGTAGGTCTGGTAGGACTTCTCGCCCACCAGAGAGGTACTACGGTTTCCTCATTGATGGTGATGGAGAAGACTGCATCATGGATGATGATGATCCTACCAGTTTTCAGCAAGCTATCACGAGTAGAGACTCTGTGAAGAGGCTGGATGCCATGAGATCCGAAATGGAGTCTATGTACACCAACAAAGTATGGACTTTGGACGTTGTACCCCCTGGGGTAAAACCTGTGGGGTGCAAATAGATCTTTAAAAGAAAGATTGGTGTAGATGGGCAGGTGGAGACCTATAAGGCAATACTTGTGGCGAAGGGCTTTCGTCAAAGGCCAGGTTTGGACTATGACGAGACTTTTTCTCCCGTAGCCATGCTTAAATCCATTCGGATCCTACTTGTTATTGCTGCTCACTACGACTATGAAATCTGGCAGATGGACGTTAAAACCGCATTTCTAAATGGAAATTTAGAAGAATGCGTTTATATGGATCAGCCAGAGGGCTTCATTGACAGTGGGAGCAGCGGGAAAGCATGTAAATTGCTTAAATCCATATATGGGCTAAAGCAGGCATCACGGAGTTGGAACATCTGTTTCGATGATGTCATCAAAGAGTTTGATTTCATCAAAAATCCAGATGAACCTTGTGTTTATAAGAAGGCTGTAGGGAGAGCTGTCATATTCCTCGTATTGTACGTGGACGACATTCTTCTGATAGGAAATGATATTCCTATGCTACAGTCGGTCAAATCTTTCTTATCACTAAGGTTCTCCATGAAGGACCTGGGTGATGCCACATACATTCTGGGCATAAGGATCTATAGGGATAGATCCAAAAGGTTATTAGGATTGTCCCAAACCAGGTACATTAACACCATCCTAAAAAGGTTTAGTATGGAAGACTCCAAGCGGGGTGCCTTACCCGCTTGCCATGGGGTCACTCTCTCTAAGGATTCTTGTCCAAAGACCGATGAAGAGAGAGCTCGCATGAGCATTATACCCTATGCTTCGGCAGTAGGATCTATAATGTATGCGATGTTATGTACATGCCCAGATGTAGCTTATGCACTTAGTGTTGTAAGCAGGTATCAATCCAACCCAGGGGAGAATCACTGGACAGCTGTGAAGAACATTCTTAAGTACTTACGAAGGACTAAAGAATTGTTCTTGGTGTATGGTAACGGAGATCTCCATATGGAGGCCTTTACCGATTCGAGCTTCCAGAGCGATAAGGACGACAGCAAATCTATCTCTGGGTTTGTATTTACCCTCAATGGAGGGACGGTAAGTTGGAAGAGTTCCAAACAGGATACCGTTGCAGACTCTACGATGGAAGCTGAGTACATTGCTGCGAATGATGCCGCCAAGGAAGCCGTCTGGATGAAGAAGTTCATCTCGGAGCTAGGAGTAGTTCCAACCATTATTGATCCAATACCTTTGTATTGTGATAATAATGGGGCTATGGCGTTAGCCAAGGAGCCCAGATCCCATCAGCGGTCTAGACACATCCTGAGGCGTTTTCATTTGATCCGGGAGATTGTAGATCGCCGCGAGATCGAGATTAGGAGAGTAGACACAAAGAATAACGCTGCGGATCCATTCACCAAGGCCCTCCCTCAGCCGCAGCATGAGCGACTTTTTGAGATGTTGGATATGAGATATGCCAATAACTGGCCTTAGTGCAAGTGGGAGATTGTGGGATGTATGTATGCCCTAGAGGCCATTATATGATAGTGGATGTATATGTACATGCATATATATATATTCAGTTTACATTCTTGCTCGACATGATAGTATGCTATCTGGTTATTCTTTATCTGACATGTTGATTTGATCATATTTTATTCATTCATACATGCTGATAAAGCCCTGAGGATATCGGCTTGACTACTGTGATTATGATGGAGATCATACTAGTGGGACATCTGTAATTTATAAGCTTATCCTGGAATGTCCCTAGTCGTAGGTATATCGAGACGGGGCATTGATATACCAGAGTAGACTAGCGTATATGATACTAGACCCATGCGATGGGCGATGAATGTTCCCACATTCATCGATGTTTGACATCAAGATCATATACGGGTGCTCAGTGGTGACTGGGTACACTGGACGGACTCACCGAGAACTCCTATATGGAATTATATCTATCGTCGGATAGCAGTTCTCAGGTGACACTGGTACAGGTTAGTCTGTAGACCCGAGATCGTCATAGAGTCTTGTGTGTTCTCCCACTATACTTTGATTGCCACCCTACCACGGCTCTACTGAGTCGTGCAAACAGGTGGCCGTTGGGTACAGTCCTGAGACACACGAAGGCGATGAGAGATAGGAGGGGTTTCGTCTCTCCCGGTATTGGGAGTTGATGCTGTGCTGTGCCCGACTGGTTATATCAGTAAGTCCCTGGCCAGGGCTGCTGAGATTTGCTGATAAGTGTTATCAGTAGTTTCTCGATCTGTTATAGACCATTCACCGGCATGACTTATTGAGTTATTGGGGTCGACGTGACCATCCCTAGGCTCGATATGCAGCATATCTGACGAAGAGACCGGACTGTACAGTAGTGTTGCCGGTTGGCTCGACGAGAGTTGTAGCAGGTTCGCTTGTTTTCTTCTGATCGCTCAATATCCGGGTGGCCGTTACGTTTAGCTGACCGCTTGCGGCTTGGGGGTGCTTGATATGATCATCACCCACTGCCGGTGTATTAACGAGTCTTAGAGTCCCACAAAGGAGTTATCTAGTCCAGGCGAAACGTTGTGGTGCGCGTATGCGATATGCGCATGGACCCGATTAAAATGCGCGTATAGGATACCGTATATTGATCGGGCGGCTTGCTTTTGGTGGGGTCATATGTGATATGGCCGGATTGATAAATCAAGTGTTGATTTATCATTTAACCATTAGTTTTCTTACTTGAAATCTTTTCTTGTACATGATGGATGTATGCATGCATGTATGCTTTCTTTCTTTTAGTTTCATGCACATATGGATATGCATACATACATACATACATACATCATCCTTCATGGTTGATTACACATTGAAAATGGTGGCAATATAAGACTCACACCATGGATTAAATATATGGATTATTATTTAATTTTTTGTTAAAACAAAAGAAAAGGAGAAAAAGGATAATTCATGGCTTGTTTCTACACTCTTCCTTAACCTAACTATGCTCACCTACTTCTAACCATGGGTTAACCTTCTCTTTGTGATTTAACTCAAATTAAATAATATCTTAAACATTTAACCATGGTTTGAGATGAGAAGGAATAAATATATATACATATATTTTCTTTTTTCTTTTCATGAGTTATCTTTTTACTCTTGTTAAAAGAAAGCCATCATCTTCTTCCTCCTTCACCATTTGCTCTCTAGACTTTTGTAGTGAGCAATATACTTATCAAGTTAGGTTTTTGAAGTGAGAAAAGCCACCACAACATCATTCTACACAAGTTTAGCCCACTTGTTTAGAGTGTTATCTTCATTTCTTCTCTTGAAAAATGAAGTTGCAAGCTTGGACTAGGAGCTTCGGGTGGATCGTCGTGGACACTAGGAGACTTCAAGAGAAACTTCCTCCAACACTCAAGAGGCCAAAAAGTCTAGCGAAGGGAGCTACAAAGGTTGTACTCTCGAAACCCTAGTCTTTGTTGCCTTTAATGTTTAGAAACCCTAATTTTCTAGGATAGATCCTTTGTATGCTTACTTAGCACCATAAAAATTTGATCTTTGTGACATGTGATGCTTCCAAACTCTACATAGGGTGCTAGGTAAACCTAACATGCGGTCTGTGGTTAAACCCACTGCCAGCATAGTGTCGAGTCTTTAGAGTCCCACACAGAGGGTTATTCGCCTTTGGGCAAAACAGAGTAGAGGTCGCATGGTTTTGCGACAGGGTTCGTTCACATCCGCGCACTTGTGCACGTTTGGTGTCCGGACAGTCATTACTAGCGGGCTCTGGTTTGAGCCGGATCCTAGTATATGTTTTGGGTTTAGTTTTATCTCATTGTATTCATGTTCCTCGGAACACGAATGCGGGTGTGTATGCACAGTTGTTTGAGGCGGAGGAAGAGGATTTTCATTAGGGTTTTGGAACGGGTGTGTATGCACAGTTGACGGTCGTCCTTTTCCAAACCCTAATGAATTTGTGATATATCGATTAATAATATTAATTAAATGAAATTGTGTCATGGTTGGGTTTGTTGACTTGTTGACCAAAGTTGACTAGTTGACCATGGTTGAAACATTGACCATCATCATTACACATCAAAGATGCTCTTTGATCTTTGCAAAAACCATTTAATGTGAAATGATAATTGTCTCATCAAACCAACCATCAACATTTTCATTTGATTAAAATTATTAATTTGATTAATTCACTTATATTGTTATGGTTGTAAAAAGCTATCTCATTCTCTCATATCCATTCTCTCTCATCTCTTCTTCTTCCTCCTCCTCTAGTTCAAGGAGAACCATTCTCATGAGTTGAGAAACATCTCCTTGAAGATAAAACACCCAAAGACACTCACTACTCACTCTAATGTAGAAGGTCTAGCAAGCCGGATACTTTAGTTCTCTCAAGATCGAGAAAAGAGCTCAAGGTAGAGACCCTCAGGTGGATCCATCTTCGACAAGAGAAGGCGACGAGGAAAGCACCATCCGACCGCTACAAAGAGTCCAAGAAGAAGGAGTTCAAGTGAGGTATAACCCCTAACCAAGTAGATAAATCTCTAGTTAGGTTGCTAGTGTGTAGTTTAGCCAAGATCCGTTTTTGTAGTCTATGTTACCTAAACCCTGAAAATTGTTTTTCACCATTTCCGCAAGCCCGAAAGTACCGGGAGAGGTAACATGGACTTACAGTACTGCCCCAAACCCTAAGGTTCAAAAGGCAGTTCAAGACAATCGCATAATCGAGTTAAGGTTTGTTGTCTTCTAGAGGGTCCATCGCGTTACTTGCACGACTTAGAACGTTCTTAAACTACGGAAAAATCCAACACTTGGAAATTTTCCGGCAGGGGAAAAAGTGAGATATTGATATCCGGTCGAACTTTTTAACACGTTCTAAATATCCGGAAAACATAAACAAAATTAAATAATCCGATCGAATCATCGAGTCCCCAATACAACCCAGAAAACTCAACTCTTGAGTAAAAATTAAAATTACCCAGAAAACACAGGACTTACATATGGAGATTACTGTGCAAACACTGGAGCAAGAGGCCACAGAATGGCCGCGGAACCGCCGCGCGACCAGGGGTACGGCCGCGGTTCCGCTGCGCCTTTATGGAGTTGGGCCCACGTGTTGCACAGTAATTCCTAGAAAACCCTGCTGAATTTTTTGAGTATTTTTAATTTGGAAAAATCCACAATTTCAAAAATGTACAGAGAAGGGTTTGAATTAGGGTTTCGGGGTTCGATCGGATTTCTAACTCGTGTAGATGTCCCCTTCGCTGCAATCGTGAATTTCGGACTCTAGAGAAGATCCACAAGAAGAACGAACGTGCTTGCTTCGTTGACTTCGAGGCCGAAGATGATCTACGTCGGGGAGACACTAACTCAAGCTATTCCTTCACTAGGTCATGAACTTTGTGAAGAGAACACACTCTACTACATAGCAAGTGCTAGAGGATGAAGAAGTAGGAAGTGGGTTCACTTTAGAATTGATTTTCTCACATTTTTCCTCATGGCACCATTGGAGCTAGCAAGCTTTTCATGGAGCTTAATGAAGAAGAAGAAGAAGAAGAGAATAATATATCCATCATATGAATTATTATCCTCCATTATTTAACCATGGGTGAGTTAAGCTATCATGCTTAACTCATGTAGAGAATTGACCAAGGGTTTAGGTTAAGGGTTAGATTAAAGAATATCAAGACAAATGACAAAAGAGTGGACTTTGTCAAAACTTCTCCAAGCTTCTTCAAGCTTGATTACTTTGACCAAGTTCAACCCTTTTGTTAAAATGTTATGATAAAAGAATAACCCTAATCTTAAAACTAATCTTGGTACAAGTCTCATACACCCATCTTTAATGTATCATCAAGTATGATACAAACATGTACACTTGCATATATCACATATAAACAATGTGCACAATCTTGTGAGAAAATAAATCTTAAGTGAGCTAATACTAGTTAATGTAATGTAATATATCAAATATATAATTATACATTAAATTATTAAATCAACTCTTGATTTAATAATCCGGCTATAACCGACTAATATCAAAAGTAACAACTTATCGAATCAACACTTGATCCAATAACCCGGCTATATCGCATACAACCGATCAATGTCACATATCGCGAGAATAGAATACGATATCTCATATCGTATCAATCTCGGTCCTGCACATATCACATATGCGCTCCTACTCTGTTTCTCTTGAGCCAGGAAACCCCTATGTAGGACTCTAAAGACTCGTCAATACGCCGGCAGTAGGTGATGATCATATCAAATACCCACAAGCCGCGAGCGGTCTGCTAAACGTAATGGCCACCTGGGTATTGAGCGATCAGAAGATCAACAAGCAAGCCTGCTAGTACTCCTGTGAATCCAATCAGTAACACTACCGTACAGTCCGGTCTCGTCATCTGATATGTCGCATATCTCGCCTAGGGGTGGTAAACGTCAGACCCCAATAGCTCGATAAGTCGTGTCGATATGAGGTCTATAACAGTTCGAGAAACTACTGGTAACACTTACCAGTAAATCTCAGCAACCCTGGCCAGGGATTTCCGGTTATAGCCAATCGAACACAGCGCAACATCAACTCCCTATACCGGGAGAGACGAATCCCCTCCTATCGCTCATTGCCTCCATGTGATTCGGGACTGTACCCAAAAACCACCGTTTTGCACGCCCTCTTGGACGTGGTAAGGTGGAAATCAAAGCACAGTGGGAATCATACAAGACTCTATGACGATCTCGGGTCTACAGACTAACCTGTACCAGCGTCACCAGAGAACAGCTATCTGACGTGAGGTATAATACCATCTGGGAGTTCTCGGCGAGTCCGTCCAGTGTACCCAGTCTCCACTGAGCACCTGTACACCATCCTTGATGTCAAACACCGATGGATATGGGATCATCCATCGCCCATCATATAGGTCAAGATGCGTATACGCTAGTCTACTCTGGTACATCGATGCCCTGTCTCGATACACCTCGACTAGGAACAGTTATAGGATGTACTCATCGACTACCGTGGCCCCACTAGTATAATCTCATCATAGTCCCAGTAGTCGAGTACATATCCTAAGGGCTTTATCAACATGTAATAGAGACAATCAGAGTACATGTTAAGATAAAGTACAACCAGATAGCATACTATCATGTCGAGCAAGAAAGTCCTCCCTATATACGTCCCAGCATCCACTACAATATACATCGTATGTACAGTAATGGCCTCTAGGGCATACATATAACGAACACTTCCCTGGTTTCCTTCAGGGTATAAGTAGAGGGCAGATACTGTAGAATCAAGTCTGTACACGACCCATTCTTCAACGTGGTCTTCAGGTCCGTGAGCTGATCAAAATAGCTAGTCTCTGTAAGGACGGTGTCCCCTACAGATGACCCGAAAGCCAACCTCGCTTGAAGCAATTTGTTCGAGGTCTCATATCTTGCGATACGAGATTGCCCTCCATATAAATCTTTATTATGGAGGAAGATAGAAACTAAGTCCATCTTCTCGTGCTGCCTCTGGTATGCACCATCAACTGAGGCCAACACGAGGCACTTGGCATTCGCACAGTCTTTTTCCGATGTCTTACGGATATCAATATCCGTGACAGGGGAAACTGGTCCTGAGACGGCAGAGGTTTGATTAGTTAGGTGGTGTCCCAGCTTCTCATGGGTAATGGACATCTGGACAGACCTTTGCCAATCATAACAGTCAGATTCAGTCATTTTATTATCTAGATGTAACCTATGTCTGGTCACTGGGTCGCTGCAATTAAGAGAGAGAGAAGAAAACACTCAGCATGATACTCTTGAAAGTTTCGATTGGTTTTTAATTTATCTAAACAGGATGGCTCCCACTGTTTCTCGAATCCTTCCTCAAACCAAAAAAGAAGAATTAGTCGGGATCAATCTTACCGTACAATTCTTGCTTAACCGTTCAGCCAGACCAGTATTGGTACTTCGAGGGAGGTTTTCCAACGCTTTCGCAAAGTTCCTTAATTAAATAACCTCTTTTCCCTGTGGGCATAGCCCCGCTAACACCTTTCTAGACACCTACTTGGTTTATAGCATTGATCGTTAAGTGAGAAATTTCCCGAGGAGTAGCATATACTCACAATAGGATCGGGATCCAAATATCATCGTGTGACAAAACTGAAGGAATCCTACCAGAATCATCACACTCCAAATGGTATGCAGCACTAGCAAGTTTCAGTTTCTTTAGAAACTCTCGATGTGGATTTTTGCCCCATGCTCTTATGACCTTGACGTAGGCCAAAATATCATAAGTCACATGTCAAGTTCTACCCATCATTTACAAGGTTAATTTGAACCCACCCGTATATACCCTTGACGTAGGCCAAAATGGCAGTACGACTGTCTCAAACCAACGCATCTATCTCTGCAACAGATAAATATCCGGCAGCTACCAATCACTATGCCTTGGCGTAGATCAAAATACATAGCTTGAATACTACCGATTTGTCTCAAAAACTATCTATTAACCGCAATCAAGAACAGCGTCGCATGAAGCTAGCCGGTGAGTTCAGGTCGGTCCACAGGGATGTTGTGAATCTCCTAATCGCGCTAACGAGTTAATTCCGAAGGGTGTTCGGATTAATTATTAAATCTAAAAACCTAATTATTCTATACTACGATTATCTAGATCTAGTCTTGTTAGGGTTAGGTTTAGTGATGGTTTGGAAATGCAAGTAAATCTCAACGCTTTCTATACCCGAATGAAGATTTATGAGGAGTTATGGTAATTATCAATAAAGGGGATTAGATCCATTCGGGAAGGTGTTCCTTCCTCTAGGTTCTTGTCCTTCCTTTAGAGATCCTTACCCTAATCTCCATAGAAAATGCGCGCAACCGGGCCTTTACACTACGGTGTCATCGTTACCTCGAGGGGTAGGATGCCGTAGGGCGTGGTGTGTGCGTGTATGCATGGAGTCCTATTGTAAATATTTGATGGGTAAGAAAGGGATGAGAGATCTCATCTCTCAAAAGCCTTCCCCAAAGCTAACTCTAAACAATTTCCTAGGGCAAGGAATTAAATCTACCTAGGGCAAAGAATTAAAATCTAAACTAGAGCAATTAAATAAATCTACTTACAGATGGCTCTCTCCAATCATCAAAGCAGGTTTGTCAGATCTGAATTTCTGAATCGAAAAGAGGCACCGATGCTCTCCATAAAGAATTCTGAATTTATTATTAAAAGGAGGCATAGGGAGGCATAAGAAATTACAATGTTTAGAGTTCCTATTTATAGAAGATAGGAAACCCTAGGTTACATTTTGATCCGCATGTCTAAATTTACAAATTTGCCCTTAGGTTGACTAGTCAGCGCCGCCCATGAGTTATGGTAAAATAATATTCCATCGACCGCTCATGCCCGCCGCGGAACCGCGGACCGAGGCCCAGTTTGGCCGCGGTTCCGCGGTCAAAAGGTTGAATTGGGCTTTGACTTTTCTTGGGATGATTTCTGGTGACTTGGGCTTCTTATTTCTATAGGTCCTTTCTGAGATTGTTTTCTCGTTTTCTTCCAGATCTTTCCAGTGAACATTGTAGTGGACTTTACTGTTTCTTCGTGTCGCTGTCTTGAACCTTACTTTGTGAACTGATATTTATGTAGGCTGGATCAAGATTCTTCTGTTTGTTGGTTAAAGTCTCACTTTTGCATCGTCTTTTATTTTTTTCACTGTTTTAGATGCAAGAACCTGTAACCTGTAATATGTAGCAGACATGCGTCAAAAGCACATGTTTATTTATAAAAGGGATAAGAAGGGGGAATATAATAATGCAATATTATGGTGTGAACAAATACCCCCAAACTTATCTTTTGCTCGTCCTCGAGCAAACTTATTATTTTATTCTCGATAAAACCTAACCGCACTTTCGCAGGGAAACGCGATTGCACTGAGCACGTGCAACAAGCCGTTAAACCTATAGGTGTCCCTAGTAGGAGGAGTGTTGTCTCCTGAGGGTTTTCAGCGGATTACACCCACAAAATCCTATCAATTTGGCTTTTTCGACTTTAATTCTCCAATTAGGTTTTCTAATAAGAAATTCTATTATCTTCGACTCGTAAATTATCCACCCGTATTTTTCACACTTCCTCATCATCTAACTTAAGATTATATATGTTCTATAGACCTACTTAGCTTTCGGCATCTTTTAAGTCTTCCTTCTAGGGTTTCATCTCCACTTAAGAATTTTTTTCAACTCTATTAAAGATACAAGTTCTATTCTTCACTCCTTTCTCTCATCTAAATCCCAATCACATACCCCTACGTGTCTGTGTATGTCACCCCTACACTTGGAAATTCAAATCAAGCAATCATACCCTTGTCCGTTGTCCAAAGTACTTATTAGTAGGTGAATTTTTAATTGAATTTTGCTTACACATCCTTCATGCGACCGTTAATACTTCTTGAGGTACCAACAACCGATTACAAGATGCGTTAGCACTTTAAAGTGTACTTCCTAGTCTTGCAACACCCAAGGTTTTAGCAGTGACTCCCAAACCAGTTGGTCTAAGGCACTAGGTGATGAAGCACCCTCGCTAAATATTTTTTTCATTAATGCAGCCTTAAGAAATCACAAAACCAGTGTTCATTTTTTTTTGTTCACTCTTTTTTTTCTTTTTTTCATTGTACTAAGGACTTTAGACAAGAGCATTTCAAGGTCTCTTCTACTATTCCAAGTTTCAAGGTGCGTGATTGTGCAATTTTGTAGGGTATACATTTTCAGAATTTAGATTTAAGTTAGGAACTATTTTTCAAACTTATACTCTAATAAGAACATCAATACTCTTCTTTTGTTTCAACTTAGCCCAAGAACTGAACTCAAAATTTGCCTATTTCTAAATAAACTACAAAGACATATACTTTCTACCGCTAAACTTTAAGAAAGGTTATTTTTAGGGTTTTTAATTTACTAAGTCTAAGATCTAGTTGTTCCTAACCAGTTAACCTATTTTTCAAACTCAAGTCACATAAGGCCAAAATTGAATACATTAATTTTTATAATTTTTGATATTTTTCAATTTTTTATGGGTTTTCAAATAGGTATGCAAATGCAAAAAAATATGTACAAATGAATGCGAAGGAAGAAGACGTACCGAGCATACCCCCAAACTTAAACTTGACAGTGTCCTCACTGTCATGCTATACCAAGAGGGTCAAAATGTCGGCACTCCCCTGTTTATTTATTTACAACTTTATTTTATTTTTATTGTTTTGAAATTTTTTGTTATTTTTTTATAGAAAAAGAAACCAAAAATATATATATAAATATACAACAAGGTTCCCCCCAAACTTAAGCTTGGCCTTACACAAGCCAATTGTTAGCACCAACCATTCAAAAATCTTATCGTGGTAATGTCCAGGTTGGTGAAATAATGGGGTGTAGATGAAAGAAATGAGAAACACACGAGACCGTGTGGGAAGAAAGGTAGAATACGGTCTCGGTGGAGGAGAAGAGTGGCGGAAAGGAGAAAGAAGGGTCGCGCGATCTTGAGGGTGTAAATCGAGTGAGTAAATTAGCGCAATTTGTGAAGACCGATGTGTTAAAAGCGATTGCGCTAACCTATCAACTCGTCGAGAAATGGGGTCAAATCCCTCAAGATTCGCAAGAAAACATGGGTACGCCGAACTTGGTATAGGAGATGAAAGCGTAACGGTATCTTGTTCGGTCGGAACGATAGGAAGGACGAAAGGGAGTGAATTAGGGATAGTCTCATTCTCACCGTAGTAATTTGTCTCGAACTTAAAGGATTCCATCAATGGTTCGAAACTACTGTAAGCAACCGAGTCTGATGGTTCAACTAACTCATCTGAAAATGTAAAGGACTCAAACTAGGGCGGTGAGTCATCAACATCGTCCGAAAAAGTGAAACACTCGTAAGTGTTATCGTCTGTGAGAACTGTGTCAGATTCAAAGGAAAATTTTTCAAGCTCACAGTCTTCAAGCGTGGTCGGAACGATGTAGAGGAGGGAGGGTGATATAACAGTCAAAGGTTCAGGAGGATGAAGTGGAAAATCAGACACATCAAACAAAAATGGTTCAACCTCAATGTGATCCTCAAAACTCTCCTCAATACTATCCTTATAATTCTCCTCAAAATTTAACTCATCCATGCCATTATCATCAAAGTCGAGACGCATATGAAGTTCGGGATAAACATTTAATGACTCGGGATGATGAGTTGAACATAAAATTTCAATAAAATCGACAGGTTCATCATCTGAAATATTCCCGGCTCTATATCCTCAATCAAGTGAAAATCAATTTCTTTAGACACCTCATCAAAAGCATGGATATTTATCGATTTAGGTTCTAGAGTGGAGGTGTAAAGGTCAAACAGATTGGTGCAGTTTCACTCGAAAGGGGTTCTTCATAATTTGGCAAATCAAACACTACAAAATCACACAACTCGTTTTTATTTTGAATTTGTGAATCATTTAGGACATTCAATGGAAAATTGGAGTTGTGGGCTTCAATTGGGTATGGGTAGGTTTGATTTATACATCCTCTCACATTCTCACTCTTGTAAGTCCATGCTACCTCTCCCGGTACTTTCGGGCTTGCGGAATTTGGTAAAAAAACAATTTTTCTAGAGGCGGTAACATGGACTCAAAACCGGATCTTTGTTAAACATCTAACTAACAACCTAACTAGGAGTTGTTAACTACTCGGTTAGGGGGTTATACCTTTCTTTCTTGAACTCCTTCGTCATCAAGTCTCGATGGTTGTCCGGATCGGCTTCACCCCGTCGTCTCCTTGCGCCGAATATCGATCCACCTGAAAGCTTCTACCTTTGGCTTCTTCTTCGGTCTTTGAAGAAACTAGTTCACTTGGTTTGCTAAACCTTATGAACTAGAGTGAGTAGAGAAGAGTGTATAGGGATTTTCTCTATGGTTCTTGGTTCTCAACACATGAGACAAGTGAACCATAGACTAAAGAGAGGGAGAGCAAGAGGAAGAAGATGAGAGCTCAAGAACAAGAGAGAGAATGAAAAAATGATAGAATGAGAAAGACTTTTCTCTCTTGGGTCTCATAATCCAAAGCCATCATCACAAAAATAGTAATCAAGTATTGTGTAAATGATTTAAGTCAAAATGGCTATATCATTTCATGCACTCATATTGCACAAGAGAACAAGCAAGTAAAAAGTCTTTGCCATGAAATGATAGCCATTGTCATCA
Source organism: Agapanthus africanus (assembly GCA_030015575.1). Taxonomy (NCBI): domain Eukaryota; kingdom Viridiplantae; phylum Streptophyta; class Magnoliopsida; order Asparagales; family Amaryllidaceae; genus Agapanthus; species Agapanthus africanus. The sequence continues at coordinate 290,982,789 of CM057349.1, forward strand.
TGATGGTCAACTAGTCCAACCTAGACAACCGGTCAACAAAGTCAACAAGTCAACAAAGTCAACCCCTCAACAACCATGTCACCACAATACTTAATTAATATTATTGTTAATCATATATGATATTCTCATTAGGGTTGAGCAAAAAGTCAATAGTCAACAGTCAACGGTCAACAACCCTAATGAGAATCCTCTGCCTCTGTCTCTCCGTCAACTGTGCATACACACCCGCATCCGCGTTCCGAGGAACTCGAATATATACTGGATAAAACCAATCCCAAAACGTACACTAGGATCTGGCTTAAACCAAAGCCCGCTAGTGTTAACTGTCCGGACACTGTACGTGCATAAGCGCACGGATGTGACCGAACCCTGTCGCAAAACCATGCGACCTGTCGCAAAACCATGCGACCTCTACTCTTTTGCCTAAAGGCGAATAGCTTTCTGTGTGGGACTCTAAAGACTCGACACTATGCTGGCAGTGGGTTTAACCACAGACCACAAGCGGCACTAGCTGTGCGTAACGGTCCCCAGGTAGATGCCGACAAGAAGACTGACGAGGTGAAACCCATCTGAACTCCTACTGAGCCTGAATGTGACAGTCTCCGTACAGTCCGGTCTGTTCGTCTGATACATCGCATGGCGGGCCTAGGGGGCAGTAAACGTCAGTCCCCTAATAGCGGTACAAGTCGTGTCGGAGTGAAGCCCAATACACCCTGAGATAACACTGGAAGCCTACCAGTATATCTCGCTTGCCCTGGCCAGGGACTACTCGTGTAATGGCTCTCCTAGACACAGCGCGATGTCAACCCCCAATACCGGGAGTGACGAATCCTGTCTAACCGTCACTGCCTCTAAATGCTTCGGGACTGCACACAACTACTACCTGTTTGCACGACTCCTTTGATCCGTGGTAGGGTAGTAATCAAAGTACAGTGGGAACGCACTCGAGGCGAAGTGATAGTGTCAAGTCAGCGGACTAAGCTGTACTCATGTCATCTGGGAACTGATAACTGACGATAGGTATAATACCAACCGGTCAGTTCCCGACGAGTCATGTCCAGTGTACTCGTAACCCAACGAGCACCCGCATACTATCTCCAGTACGACGTACTGATGGCTGTGGGACAGACCATCTCCCACTCTGGGATGAGAAGCGCATGCGCTAGTCTACTCCGGAGTATCGATGCCCTGTCTCGATAGTCCTGCGACTAGGGACCTGCATAAGGATGTGCTTATAGATTACCCAGCCCCCACTAGTGTGACTGCCATCACAACGCTGGTAATCAAGCAAAGATCCTAAGGGCTCCACTAATGTGCATAGGCGATATACTAAAATAAACACATGTACACATTGAAGTAGAAACAAACCAAGTAGCATACTACTATTTTGAGCAAGATTGTATATACAAGGTGAATATCCCAAGCTTCCATTAAGTAATATACAAACTAGTATGATACAGTAATGGCCTCTAGGGCATATACACTAACAATCTCCCACTTGCACTAAGGCCATGTACTGGCGTATCGAAGACCTATCATCTCGATCAGCCGCTTGAACTGAGTCTGGGGCAAGGCCTTGGTGAATGGATCTGCAGTGTTATCATCTGAAGCGACCCTCCGAACCTCGATCTCCTGGCGATCCACGATCTCCCTGATCAGGTGATACCCCCTCAAGATGTGTCTGGATCTCTGATGGGACCTGGGTTCCTTTGCTAAAGCTATAGCCCCGTTGTTGTCGCAATACAGAGGTATTGGATCAACAATGGACGGAACCACCTGAAGTTCTTTTAAGAACTTCCTCATCCAGACAGCTTCTTTTGCGGCATCAGATGCAGCGATGTATTCCGCTTCCATCGTCGAGTCTGCAACGATTTCCTGTTTGGAACTCTACCAACACACCGCCCCTCCATTGAGGGTAAAGACAAAACCCGACATGGACTTGGAATCATCCTTGTCACTCTGGAAGCTGGAGTCAGCAAAGGCCTCGATCTGGAGGTCTTTTCCGCCATACACCAAGAACATCTCCTTAGTCCTTCTCAGGTACTTGAGGATGTTTTTTACCGCTATCCAGTGTTTCTCCCCAGGGTTTGACTGATACCGGCTTACCACACTCAGTGCATAAGCTACATCCGGTCTGGTACACAACATCGTATACATTATAGAGCCTACCGCAGAAGCGTAGGGTATAATAGACATGCGATCCCTCTCCAAATCAGTCTTGGGAGACATCTCTTTAGAGAGGGTGATCCCGTGACAAGCCGGTAGGTTACCGCGCTTGGAATCTTCCATACTGAATCTTTTCAGTATGGTGTCGATGTACCTGGACTGTGAAAGTCCTAATATCCTCTTGGATCTATCACGATGGATCCGGATCCCCAGGATGTATGAGGCATCACCCAGGTCTTTCATGGAGAACCTGTGTGACAAGAACCCCTTGACAGATTGTAGCATAGGAATGTCATTTCCTATTAAGAGAATGTCATCCACGTATAAAACGAGGAATACTACAGTTCTCGCTACAAATCTACTATAGATGCATGGTTCATCTGGATTTTTGATAAAGCCAAATTCCTTGACCGTCTCATCAAAACAGATGTTCCAACTCCGCGATGCCTGTTTTAGTCCATAGATGGACTTAAGCAACTTGCACACCTTTCCACTGCTCCCACTCTGAATGAAACCCTCTGGTTGGTCCATATAGACACACTCTTCTAAATTTCCATTTAGAAAAGCGGTCTTTACGTCCATTTGCCAGATGTCATAATCGTGGAAGGCAGCAATGGCAAGAAGGATCCGAATGGATTTCAGCATAGCCACTGGAGAAAAGGTTTCGTCATAGTCCAAGCCAGGTCTTTGACGGAAACCCTTTGCAACAAGTCTAGCTTTATAGGTCTCAACCTGTCCATCTACACCAATCTTCCTTTTGAAGATCCACTTGCATCCTACGGGTTTTACCCCGTCTGGAGCAATGTCCAACGTCCATACTTTGTTGGTGTACATGGACTCCATTTCGGTCCGCATTGCATCCAGCCATTTTACCGAGTCAACGCTCTGAACGGCCTGCTGGAAGCTAGTAGGCTCATCATAATCTATGATGCAATCCTTTCTATCCCCGTCTATGAGAAAACCGTAGTATCTCTCGGGCGGATGAGACTGCCTACTACTCCTGCGGAGTGGCGTAGGAATGTCCTGTTCTTTTGAACCCTCTGGTTCCATTAAGCTTTCAGTAATAGCTCGTGGTTCTGGAATTTCTTCCAGTTCTACTGCGCTCCCACTAATTTCCTTTTCTAAGAACTGGTGTTCTAGAAAATGGGCATGACGAGAAACAAAAACCTTTTGTTCCTCTTCACAATAGAAGAAATATCCCTTGGAGTTCTTTGGATATCCTACGAACTTGCACTGTACTGAGCGTGCCTCGAGCTTGTCCGCATGCTGCTTTTTGACAAAAGCTGGACTTCCCCATGTCTTAATGTGATTAAGATAGGGTCTCTTCCCACACCACATCTCATATGGTGTAGTAGGCACAGTCTTAGTGGGAACTCGGTTCAAAAGGTATGCAGCTGATTCTAGCGCATACCCCCAGAATGATCGCGGTAACTCAGTGTTACTCATCATGGACCGTACCATATCCAATAGGGTTCGGTTCCGTCTCTCCGATACACTGTTATGTTGCGGAGTGTATGGAGGAGTAAGCTGAGAGAGAATTCCGTTCTCTTTTAAATAGTCCAGGAACTCGGCACTTAAGTATTCTCCATCTTGATCCGATCTTAGAATCTTGATACTTTTGCCGGTTTGTTTTTCTACTTCATTTCTATATTCCTGGAATTTTCCAAAGGCTTCGGACTTATGTTTCATTAAGAAGACATAACCGTACCTTGAAAAGTCATCCGTAAAAGTAATGAAGTAAGAATAACCGCTTCGCGCATGTGTAGACATTGGACCGCACACGTCGCTGTGTACGAGTCCCAAGAGCTCGCTCGCTCTTACTCCGTGTCCAGTGAACGGAGTCTTTGTCATCTTTCCTTTGAGACAGGATTGACAAGTGGCATACGATTGATATTCGAACGGATTCAAATATCCTTCTGTATGTAACTTCGTCAAACTTCTCTCATTGATGTGACCCAGTATACAATGCCATAAGAAAGTCTGATTGATTTCCGGAGACTTTCTTTTGTGTGTATTTTGGACATTGAAAATCTGCGGATGGTTTAATACGTATATACCATTGCTTAATGTACCTGACCCAATCAGAACTTGATTAAGGTGAATGTTTACAACATTACTTACAAATGCAAATTCATAACCTTCTTCAGAAGTCAAAGATTCAGAAATGATATTACAAGTTGCGTTGGGTATAAAATAGCAATTACGCAAAACCAAAACGTGTCCATCTGACAACCCCAGGTGATAGTCCCCCACGGCCTTAGCATCCATGCTAGCTCCGTTTGCAACTTTGAGGGTCAAGTCACCTGCCTTCAAAACCCTACGATTTCTCAACGCCTGCAAAGAATTACAGATATGAGATCCTGATCCGGTATCCAATACCCAGGAAGTAGAGTTTATTGAAAGACAGTTTTCAATAACATACACACCTGAAGCTGAAGCCGCAACCTGCTTCAGATCCTTTGTTCTGGCCTTCCAAGCCCTGCAATCATTTTTCCAGTGTCCCTTCTTATGACAATAGAAGCATTCTTCCTTATCCACAAGCTTCACCACTTTCTTTGTTGCTTTTGCCTTTCCCTTCGTATCCACTTTACTAACACCACCCCTTGGTTTGGCGGGGGCTTTCTTCTTCTTTCCTTTGGCTTTCGCCTTGGACCTAGAAGAGGAAGATCCTCCTACAAACAAAGTGGATGTTTCCCTACCTTTCTGTAGGGTGCCCTCTGCGCTCCTCAGCATGTTGAGGAGTTCTGAAAGTTCAACTTCCTTTTCTTGTAAGTTGAAGTTCAGGATAAACTGGGCATAAGTGGAAGGAAGGGACTGGAGAATCAAGTCCGTATAGAGCTCATTCTCCAACGTGGTCCCAAGGTCCGCGAGCTCTTCTATGTAGCCAATCATCTTAAGCACGTGTTCCGCTACCGATGATCCGACGGCCAACCTTGCCGAAAATAACTTCTTCGACACTTCGTATCTTGCGATACGAGACTGCTCTCCATACAGTTCTTTTGTATGGAGAAATATGGATTCGAGGTCCATATTCTCGTGCCTCCTCTGATGTTCGTTGTCCATAGAGGCAAGCACGAGGCACTTGACCTTCGCGCAATCCAGTTCCCAGGTCTTATGGATTTCCTTATCCGCGACGCTGGTTTTGGGACCTGGGACAGGGGGAGCTTTGGTGGTAAGAAGATACCCCAGCTTGTCGTAAGTGATTGCCATCTTGACATTCCTAAGCCAATCTTTGTAGTTTGGCCCTGTCAGTATGTTTTTATCTAGAAGTAACTTAAGTCCAGTCATGTCGATTGGTCGCTGCAATTAGGAGAGAGAAGAAACACTCAGCATGATGCTCTTGCAAGTTTAGAATGGTTTTTAGTTTGTCTAAACAGGATGGCTCCCACTGTTTCTCGAATCCCTCCTCAAACCAAAAAGGAAGAATTAGTCATGATCAATCTCACCGTACAATACTTGCTTAACCGTTCAGCCAGGCCAGTGTCGGTACTTCGAGGGAGGTTTTCCAACGCTTTCGCGAAGTTCCTTAATTAAATAACCTCTTTTCCCTGGGGGCGTAGCCCCGCTAACACCTTTCTAGACACCTACTTGGTTTATAGCATTGATCGTTAAGTGAGAAATTTCCCGAGGAGTAGCATATACTCACAGTAGGATCGGGATCCAAATATCATCGCGTGACGAAACTGAAGGAATCCTACCAGAATCATCACACTCCAAATGGTATGCAACACTAGCAAGTTTCAGTTCTTTTGAAACTCCCGATGTGGATTTCTGCCCCATGCTCTTATGACCTTGACTTTGGCCAAAATATCATAAGTCACATGTCAAGTTCTACCCGTCATTCTCCAGGTTAATTTGGATCCATCCGTACCTACCCTTGACTTTGGCCAAAATGGCAGTACGACTGTCCCAAACCAACACATCTATCTATGCTACACATGAATACCCAATAGCTACCAATCACTATGCCTTGACTTTGGCCAACATACACAGCTTGAATACTATTGACTATTCATGTAAAACGACGGAGGGCTACGAATGGTTTTGGCAAAACCGTGAACGTAGTGAACTTGATATAATCGATGGAACGAGATATCTTTTAAAAGGAGTGGCTCAAGCTCCGCATTTAAAAATTAGTTTTGAAAAGAACCGAGTGGTTTTCCGAAAGTGTTCCAACGATTTTAACTTGGTTTATTTTCTTGCATTAGTTCTTTTAATGCGTGATATTCTTGCATTAGTTCTTTTAATGCGTCCCATCATTTAATCCTACCATTGCAGAAAACAACCAAAATATGACGTACGCTTATGCCATTCGCATTCGCCACGGGGCCCCGTCATTACCCGTTAGGTTACTTAACTAACGACAGAACGGGGGCTGGGGTAGCGCGGCTGTAAAACATAAGCAACGCCTAAATAATATCATATATAGATATATTGCAATGATAACCATTTCAGATCACAGATGAACACATTGGATATACTAGGAACCCGCAATTCGTACGAGCCTGTAACGAAAAGCAGATTACACGGTCGCGGTGAATAGCCAATACCCCACCCAAGACCCCTACGGGTGCGGCAAACTACCCGCCAAGTACCCGAAGCGAAGCAACCTCCCTCATCTCCGTGAGTAGGCTACTCGGCATTTCGGTATACCCGGTAGTTTGTGCACCCCCTCTATGGGTCTATCCTAGGAGCAAAAACAATAAAAAGAAATTATACAATGACGGCTACAACCCCGACCCGGTTGTGCGGCCATACAAATAATTATTATATCAATTTACAAATTTACATGAATTGAAAGGAAAAAAAACTCTCGTCTCACAACCCCCCGGCTATTCACCCGCGACAATCCAATGAATTCATATACACATTCCAATAACATTACAGATCACAGATTTGTATAACCCCCACTAATCGACATATAGCGATTAGCAGACGTTCAATACAAATATCACATCACAGAAAAACCCGTCAGCTTAAGTCATAAGAAATTCGATCAAAATACGGTTTTTAAAGCCCCAAAAATAAAATTTTCGTTATGGAAAATCTGGGCTGAAAAGACATATTCCAAAAATCCCAAAATACCCCTATGAACAAACTGCAAAAATAAAACCCCACGACCGAGTCAACTCGGACGCGGTTCCGCGGCGGGAGCAAGCTCCCGCCGCGGAAACGCGGCGCGTTGATCGATTCAGTGGGTCGAATTTTTGCAGTTTCTTCTAAAAACCCTGAGTCGATTTTTGGTATATCTCAAATAATTTTTGCAGCACTTTGAATCGACAGAAAGTTTGAAATCCGGGTGTATTTCGCGACTTTTTCTCCGATCGAATTTCTAGTTACTATGCTAACATGTTAGGTAGTGTTTAACTAGGCTCTGATACCACTGTAAGTCCATGCTACCTCTCCCGGTACTTTCGGGCTTGCGGAATTTGGTAAAAAAACAATTTTTCTAGAGGCGGTAACATGGACTCAAAACCGGATCTTTGTTAAACATCTAACTAACAACCTAACTAGGAGTTGTTAACTACTCGGTTAGGGAGTTATACCTTTCTTTCTTGAACTCCTTCGTCTTCAAGCCTCGATGGGTGTCCGGATCGGCTTCACCCCGTCGTCTCCTTGCGCCGAAGATCGATCCACCTGAAAGCTTCTACCTTTAGCTTTGTAAAGTTTTGAAAATCGTTTCGGTGAAATTTCGAAAAAAACGGTAAAATAAGGGGGGTTTCTGTAAAAAGTCAAAATACAAATATCTTTATTATAAAATTAAATATACATATTCTAGCTATGTAATTACTAGTATTTGATGTTTATTGAGCCACTGGTAAAATTTCTAATTTTCTGAAATTTTTTCCGAAATTAATTATCTTAATATTATTTTAAGCCGTCACTAATACATTTAATTAGGGAAAATTACAAATTGGAATGAGTTGAAACAATTTTGTGCATCATGACACTTTAAACTAACATGAAAAATATTGTTTCTGAATTGAAATGAAATTTGTCAAGATGGTTAGAAAATGTAAAAGAAAAGCTTAAAAAAATTATAATAAACAAAGGGGTATGTAGCATGTTGATTTGGGCTTTCTTTGCATGGAACTTCCTCACTCACTCACCCAAAAACCTTCCCTAGTTGGCTGAACCAGCAGCCTTGGCAGCCCCCAATTCCCACTCATTGCCCCCACTTCATTAAAATGAAATGAAATTTAATAAGAATAGAATAAAGAATATAAGCATGGGTGTATACATGTGAGGTATGGGTGTCTTTGACTTAGAAATTTCCCCCACACACCCTTCTTCCTCCCTCATCTGGCCGAGCTTCCTGCTGCAGCCCTCCCCACTTCCTCACCTCTTTGCCTCATCAAAAAATCTCTAAAATTGCATTAAAACCAATACAAGTCTAATTAATCCCTAGTTTAACCTTTAACCAATTTTCCTTGGCCAAATCAAGCTTGGATCTTGGAGCAAGATGGGATTTTTAGAGGCTAAGTTTACTTTGAGATCTACAAGATTTGTGAGGTATAATCTTACTCAATTTGTTACCTTGTTAGTATTGTTGTAATCTAAGCTAATTAAGTGTTTAATTATGGGTTTAATTTTAAGATTTAGATTTCAAGAAAGGGTTTGAACTAGGATTTTGGGTTTTTATAAATAAATCAAGTTAGTAAGTGTAGATTAATATTTCAAGACATGTAAAAACCTAGTCTAGTTGCTAATTTGTTAATTGTTACTTTTAATTTTTCCTAATTATATAACCTTGCTAACTAGGTTTTTAATTGATGTGTAATTATATGAGATAAAATTTTAGAAAAGGTTGGTATGGATTAACTAAGTTATTGTGTGATTTTGTGGCCATTAGAATTGATAAAACGTCAAGACTTGAACTAAAATGGTGTATGGGTGCTTACTAGATTTTTGGAAATTAACCGATTTGAATTTAATTGAAATTTTAATGACCTACAACCTAATTCCTATAATATTAAATGTGTTGTGAGTGCGCAATTGTTGCAATTGGGTTTTAGGCTTGGTGTTATTCACGTAGAGTGACCCTAATTGTAGTTTTGGCGTTGTCGCGAGCGTGTTTGTGCGCGGGGTGCGTGCGCGTTTAATTAACACGCGTTGTTGACTTGTGTCAATTGTGTCCGCGACTATTTATATTTATTCTCTTGTTTTTTTTGTGCACATCCCTAGGATCGGGTGCAGAGCCGTCGCATGTGGTGCGGAGATGGCGGAGCTGGAATCGAATCGGAGTAGCCGAGGTATCCAGGTGAGTAGATTTATATCTATGGGGAGAAGTCGGATGGATGGCGTATAGCACCCCCGCAGTTCGTGGTGATGTATACGAATACGTATACACACATATATTTTGATTATATATATTATGTTGATATGAGACTTGATGATAAAGGTAGATTCTAGGTGTTCAGGGATTAGTTTAGTGTTAGTTGCGAAACCCTAGAGTAGTTGTTACACCCACACACGCACACACACACACATGCATACATCTATGTTATTACCTGTGCGTATATGGTGATATGTGTTTATGTGTTCACCTGGGTATGGGACTAGGTGTTCACATACTGGATTGAGGATGATACTTGGGATTGAGATGAGTCGATGAGATTTGTGTTGAGGTTGTGATATCGGTGATATGGCAGGATTCGTACTTGAGGTACGTCCTGGTGTTATAGCGGATCTTGGGGCGGCGATACGGGTGAATAGTGTTATAAATAAATTGGTCGACATGTGATCGTGATATGAGGCATGATATGCTAGGATATTGATATTAGGCCGTATCGGGCGATGTATACCCCTTGATGATGATATGTGCTAACGATATCGGTTTGTACGAGACTGTCGATCAGTAGTCAGATCATGATTATATTGATGATATTAGTATTGTATTAGACATAGGTCAGTACCTTAGACTATGATCTTTGATAAAGAGGATACCGGATGAATAGTGTGATGAATATGATTTTGACCCGTACCCAGATTTGGGGGATGCCGTACGACGGATTTACGTATGAGCTATATTTGATGATTGATCCGCACTCTTGACTTGGAATGTCTGATTATAGATATGGTATCGGATATGATATTATTGAGGCGGGATCGCCGACTAATATATATACAGGTATGTATATGTATCGACTCAGATGTTAGGCGGTTTCCTTACCTGTAGTCCAGCTTGTTAGCTTAGCCCTTTAGTCTAGTTTAGTTGTTAGATTAGATTTGATTCTTACCTATTTCAAAAACTAACGAATCATGGGTATTTTAAAAGACAGCCCAAGGGATCCTACGGATATTTCAAAAGACGTATATTTTCATAAAAACACTGTAGCCCCTATTTTCAAAACCCCACGATTCGTGTTATTTTCAAAAGGCACCATTGTAGGACTTATATTAGGTTAATGCAGATTAGTTATCGTTGCGTCTAGTATTCAGCTCCCGCTCATTATTGTTGTTCGCTCCGCATCACATGCTTATATTATGCTTCATATTCTACTGTTGGTATCTTGTGGTTAGGACACCAGCATCATTACCGATGATGCGTATGTACCACGTACACTTATTTGCCGGCTCACACACATCTTCATCGGTAATTGCCATGTCACGTACACCTTAGAAAATATTATTGCTTGACATAGCCTGTTAGCTAATAGTCTAGACATTGTAGTTATTACCTGCTACTTCATGCATACTGTTATTCATTGTTATGCCGCATTCATGGATTCTCATGCATATATTCACTTTTTACGTGCTATTGAGGTTTTGGATTCGGATTTCCATGAGATTTTCTGGATTTGGGGAAAACCGCAAAACATATACAATCTTCTTCTTTCTCTTTTTAAATAAAAAGCGCGGTTTTTCCCATGATGTATGAGTCGTCCACCATGAGTTTGCTGATGGATTTCGAGACCCGATTCGAGGAGTTGGATGAACCGTTTCGGGTATATGGTGGACCCGGTAAGGTACCCCGGGACAAGAAGCTCGTGGTGATGATGATGAGCCTGGCAGGGGGAGACTACCTATCGGTGATTTTACCCGACGCGTCGGATATCCGGAGGATACCGTCGTGGTCTTGAGATGGATGGTAGGGGCCGGTCTGGACTGACGGCGCCCTAGATATTGAGATTTCGAGATATTGAGGTACTGAGATTTGATGATTCAGGCCAGTCCGGATAGCCGGAGCCTGAGGTTTTGAGATATTGAGATTTATGTTTTGTGTCGATGCTAGACACTGTTGATGCTGATTTCATTTATGCTACCTTATTTTAAAAATACAAAGGAAATCTCACTAATTTATGAAAACAGTTTCTTCATTTACATGTATTCTGTTTTCATGCATTCATACCTCATTCATATGATATATTGCTATCTGAGGCACTGACACGGGCACATGAGATCACACTCGGGTTAGATATTACCCTAGCCATTGTTATAGGCTGCATGTTATTCATATATTTGAGGATATATTATGATCTTTGACTTAGGTTGCGTTATTTATGCGATTTCTGTGCGTAGATGTTTTTCTACTCACGAGTTGGCAACTCACCCCATTGTGCCCCAGTTTCTTGCAGGCTTGCCGTACAGGTTTCTTTACGGCTTGCGGGCATAGTTTCCTTCGGGTGATTTGCTAGTAGGTGGGTTTACTTGTATCATACCCCCCATTATATAACTTGTATATTATTACTCTGTTGTATCAAGAAGTTCCATCAACCAAACATATATTTATTTTGAGATAGAGACCAGTGATGTTATTCCTTCGACCTTAGAGTCGCGCGTTTTATTTCTGTGGTTTTCTTGTGGTTTTGAGTTTCCTTTGATTTTTGATCCTCGCCGTTGGCGTTGTATATTATATTGCTTGTGTGGTTGTGACCGTCGTTTGACGAAGAGCTAGCTCCCGCTTGGGGATGCCTTTTTATTGTTTTCGTATACTATTCTTGTTGTATCCCGTTTGGGGGCCAGTTTTTACAAAGGAGACTCTGCCGAAATTTTCGGGAAATATTTGATGTTTTTTTAAAAAACCGCATAATTCGGCTTATGCTATTAAAACTACTTGTTTAAATTGGTTTTCCTTCTCTCTACTACTTTTCTTGGTTTGCATTTCTGGGTTTTCGGCTTACTTGGATTACGTACGCCTCGAGACGTTTCGTAGTTTAAGTGCCGGTCATGTTCCGTACTTTCGGGACGTGACAAAGTTGGTATCAGAGCATTAGGTTTTACTTTCGGAGCATAGGATGACCCTTGGTTGATGGAATAGGTGACTAAAGTAGAGTGACGTACCGTAGGTATGTTCCGCGGCATATTTACGATACGCTACTCCACTTAAGAAGCCTTAGGATGTATATTTCTTTGCTCAGTATTATATTCATTCCGATATAGCCTCATCAGTACCAGTTATGGTTTTGCTGCCACGATTACGGGCAGGGAGAGCTACAGCTAGAGTTGCGGTCAGCACGAACGAGGACTGACCAGGGCGAAATTCCGGCGACACACGATTGCAGAGATGTGTCTTTTTACTGTGTTTCCACGCCACGAGCGTTTGGTGGATCGCCTTTATGAGGTTACTCGGATGTGCTGATCGACACTAGAGGATTGAGCCAATGATAGAGGCCAGCCAGATTTTGATGACCGTTGGTGTGTTGCTTATTCATGATGGTCAAGGCACTGTTCAGCGTGCAGACGAGCGAGCCAGTTATTGCTGCGAACGACGAGATATTGCCCCAGATGCTGGAGTTAGTGCAGAACGAGTTGTACTAAGAGATGATAGAAGGTCGCTAGTCATCGAGAATGAATGACTAGGACATGTGGATCGTTCGCCTACCCCGATGCGAGGTCATCAGATAGATTGATTCCAGCTAGAGATGACTTCACGCGGAGACCTTGGGAGTCGACAGAGACGATCGAATGTCAGAAACCTATTATTCCAAGTTTAAAGTAGTCGGAAAGACATGCAGGCAATTCTATGGTCCCTCTAGAAGAATGAAACCCTAACTCGACTTAATGACCGTGTGAAAGCCTTTGAACCTTCGGGTTTGCGGCAGTTCTACGGCGCCATTAGTGAGGCTTGGGTTTGCCCTTCTACGGATGGACCACCGATGCTGTGGTATGTACTCTATACTATTAAACTGTGCCCAAGAGGTTGAGCTCTTGGGGGATTATGAGGTCTTGACGACTCGATCGGATGGCTCGACTTAATTCGGATGCTAGGTGGTGAGATGCATTTCTTGGGAGACTCCCGATACGAGGATAGCCGTTGGAGCTCAGTCCATGCAGCCGCGGCGAGACGAGTCCAAAGCAGACGACATTAGAGAAAAGTGAAGTAAGAGGTTCGTACCAGATCTAGATGAGATGACGTTCCACTCCGCCGACATCAGAGATGCGATGCGCATGCCGAGGCATGGTGCTTGGATTTACCTTCCAGAAGGAGTCGCGATGAGTATGCAGTCGTTCCAGAGCAAGATGCAGATATAGGAAAGGACGATGACTTCCGGACAGTTGGCAGAGACAAGACATGGAAGAGACCGTGAGCAGGATTCCTTCCAGGACACTGCTGCAATGATACTTGCACCCAGGATCAGATGTGTCACGTACATTCAGAGAGCCAGAGGCCGACGCCAGTGATATGCTGTCTTACGAGTGGTCGCGATGATTGACCGGGAGATGACAAGAGACGTGCCAGAATGGGATCATCCCCGTTAGCACACCTGACAGGGCCGATGAGCCGATGGACCGAGAGGTTGGTAATTCACAGTGAAGACCTTGACCCAGGAGTGGTCATTGTTACGTACACCAGCAGGCCAGAGTTCATGATCATCGACGAGACGTCCCACTAGTGACCACGACAGTTGGCCAGAGATTCTTGGAGGATGTGCTTGAGCGGGACTATTCTGCCATTATTGATTTCGATGTTTTGGGTGATTTATTCGCAGGATTTGATTTTGATGATTTAGGATTTATGATCTTTGCACAGTGTTGCACTTGATATTGTTTTCGTGCCTTGGTTTCACATGTTTGTGATTTTACGGTTTTAGACATTTGAGTTGATTTTGTGCGTATGCACGCACACGATTTGGTTCCTGCACTCTGTATAGTTTATTTATACTTGCAGTGCAGTGATACGCCTTTTGTGCACTTAGATGCACTGGACTTCGATTTCGATTGTGATACTCGATATTTGTTTTGTGCACCTTGTGTACCTGATTTGATTTTTCGCATGTTCGGCACTTGATATTGGATTTCATGATTTCGTGCACGATGGATGCACCTGATTTGGATTTTCGCGCTTGTTGGGCGCATGTTTTGAAGTGTGATTTTGGTGCACACCAGATGCACAAAATCGAGATTTTTCGTGCATGTCAGATGCACCTGATTTTGCTGTCAGGCATACATGTTGCCTACGACAGATGTTTCGTGCACACCCGATGCACTTACATGTTGTTTCTGTGCATATGTATGGCACATATTTGGATTTTGATTTCCTTGCGCACCAGACGCACATAGTATTCATACGTGTATTTTGGGATTGATTTTTCTTATAGAGCAGTACGTTTTTATGATATTGCTATGTGTTTTCGTACTGAGCAGGACTAGTCAAAGGACAGTACCTGAATATATTTTGCATGCATTGATAGCTATCGAAGGGAATTCCAAAAAGCGAGCTATAGTCTCAGTATTTACCTACGTGTCTGATATGATGCGAAACGTTTAAAACAAGGAAAACCCTTCTAAATTGTTTCCCAAAACGGCGGAACGTACATTTCAAACAAAGGTATATATGTATATAGTTATTTTCTTATGATAGACGTCCGCCACTGGGCAGTGTTATGTGCATTGCACAGCAACTTAAAGGATTTGGTATGCATTTCCTCCTGATATTTACATGTATAGTTCCGATTTATAGCATATCGGTCTTGCTTGAGATTTGGCATTCGTGACTTCACCTTGACTCCGATGAATGCGGGATGCTTGACGAAGTTTTGATTTCGAGTTATCTACTCATTACTCATGCGCATGCATTGCGCTATGATGCGTTTATGTATTTATGATTTCGGAACCCCGGCGATTTGATGGTTTTGGCTGAAATATTTTAGTATTTGGGGGGAGTTTTAATTTAAATTCGGGAACCGAATTTCTTTAAGAGGGGAAGATTGTAACGTTTTGAAAATCGTTTCGGTGAAATTTCGAAAAAAACGGTAAAATAAGGGGGGTTTCTGTAAAAAGTCAAAATACAAATATCTTTATTATAAAATTAAATATACATATTCTAGCTATGTAATTACTAGTATTTGATGTTTATTGAGCCACTGGTAAAATTTCTAATTTTCTGAAATTTTTTCCGAAATTAATTATCTTAATATTATTTTAAGCCGTCACTAATACATTTAATTAGGGAAAATTACAAATTGGAATGAGTTGAAACAATTTTGTGCATCATGACACTTTAAACTAACATGAAAAATATTGTTTCTGAATTGAAATGAAATTTGTCAAGATGGTTAGAAAATGTAAAAGAAAAGCTTAAAAAAATTATAATAAACAAAGGGGTATGTAGCATGTTGATTTGGGCTTTCTTTGCATGGAACTTCCTCACTCACTCACCCAAAAACCTTCCCTAGTTGGCTGAACCAGCAGCCTTGGCAGCCCCCAATTCCCACTCATTGCCCCCACTTCATTAAAATGAAATGAAATTTAATAAGAATAGAATAAAGAATATAAGCATGGGTGTATACATGTGAGGTATGGGTGTCTTTGACTTAGAAATTTCCCCCACACATTCACACACCCCTCTTCCTCCCTCATCTGGCCGAGCTTCCTGCTGCAGCCCTCCCCACTTCCTCACCTCTTTGCCTCATCAAAAAATCTCTAAAATTGCATTAAAAACCAATACAAGTCTAATTAATCCCTAGTTTAACCTTTAACCAATTTTCCTTGGCCAAATCAAGCTTGGATCTTGGAGCAAGATGGGATTTTTAGAGGCTAAGTTTACTTTGAGATCTACAAGATTTGTGAGGTATAATCTTACTCAATTTGTTACCTTGTTAGTATTGTTGTAATCTAAGCTAATTAAGTGTTTAATTATGGGTTTAATTTTAAGATTTAGATTTCAAGAAAGGGTTTGAACTAGGATTTTGGGTTTTTATAAATAAATCAAGTTAGTAAGTGTAGATTAATATTTCAAGACATGTAAAAACCTAGTCTAGTTGCTAATTTGTTAATTGTTACTTTTAATTTTTCCTAATTATATAACCTTGCTAACTAGGTTTTTAATTGATGTGTAATTATATGAGATAAAATTTTAGAAAAGGTTGGTATGGATTAACTAAGTTATTGTGTGATTTTGTGGCCATTAGAATTGATAAAACGTCAAGACTTGAACTAAAATGGTGTATGGGTGCTTACTAGATTTTTGGAAATTAACCGATTTGAATTTAATTGAAATTTTAATGACCTACAACCTAATTCCTATAATATTAAATGTGTTGTGAGTGTGCAATTGTTGCAATTGGGTTTTAGGCTTGGTGTTATTCACGTAGAGTGACCCTAATTGTAGTTTTGGCGTTGTCGCGAGCGCATTTGTGCACGGGGTACGTGCGCGTTTAATTAACACGCGTTGTTGACTTGTGTCAATTGTGTCCGCGACTATTTATATTTATTCTCTTGTTTTTTTTGTGCACATCCCTAGGATTGGGTGTAGAGCCGTCGCATGTGGCGCGGAGATGGCGGAGCTGGAATCGAATCGGAGTAGCCGAGGTATCCAGGTGAGTAGATTTATATCTATGGGGAGAAGTCGGATGGATGGCGTATAGCACCCCCGCAGTTCGTGGTGATGTATACGAATACGTATACACACATATATTTTGATTATATATATTATGTTGATATGAGACTTGATGATAAAGGTAGATTCTAGGTGTTCAGGGATTAGTTTAGTGTTAGTTGCGAAACCCTAGAGTAGTTGTTACACCCACACACGCGCACACACACACATGCATACATCTATGTTATTACCTGTGCGTATATGGTGATATATGTTTATGTGTTCACCTGGGTATGGGACTAGGTGTTCACATACTGGATTGAGGATGATACTTGAGATTGAGATGAGTCGATGAGATTTGTGTTGAGGTTGTGATATCGGTGATATGGCAGGATTCGTACTTGAGGTACGTCCTGGTGTTATAGCGGATCTTGGGGCGGCGATACGGGTGAATAGTGTTATAATTAAAATGGTCGACATGTGATCGTGATATGAGGCATGATATGCTAGGATATTGATATTAGGCCGTATCGGGCGATGTATACCCCTTGATGATGATATGTGCTGACGATATCGGTTTGTACGAGACTGTCGATCAGTAGTCAGATCATGATTATATTGATGATATTAGTATTGTATTAGACATAGGTCAGTACCTTAGACTATGATCTTTGATAAAGAGGATACCGGATGAATAGTGTGATGAATATGATTTTGACCCGTACCCAGATTTGGGGGATGCCGTACGACGGATTTACGTATGAGCTATATTTGATGATTGATCCGCACTCTTGACTTGGAATGTCTGATTATAGATATGGTATCGGATATGATATTATTGAGGCGGGATCGCCGACTAATATATATACAGGTATGTATATGTATCGACTCAGATGTTAGGCGGTTTCCTTACCTGTAGTCCAGCTTGTTAGCTTAGCCCTTTAGTCTAGTTTAGTTGTTAGATTAGATTTGATTCTTACCTATTTCAAAAACTAACGAATCGTGGGTATTTTAAAAGACAGCCCAAGGGATCCTACGGATATTTCAAAAGACGTATCTTTTCATAAAAACACCGTAGCCCCTATTTTCAAAACCCCACGATTCGTGTTATTTTCAAAAGGCACCATTGTAGGACTTATATTAGGTTAATGCAGATTAGTTATCGTTGCGTCTAGTATTCAGCTCCCGCTCATTATTGTTGTTCGCTCCGCATCACATGCCTATATTATGCTTCATATTCTACTGTTGGTATCTTGTGGTTAGGACACCAGCACCATTACCGATGATGCGTATGTACCACGTACACTTATTTGCCGGCTCACACACATCTTCATCGGTAATTGCCATGTCACGTACACCTTAGAAAATATTATTGCTTGACATAGCCTGTTAGCTAATAGTCTAGACATTGTAGTTATTACCTGCTACTTCATGCATACTGTTATTCATTGTTATGCCGCATTCATGGATTCTCATGCATATATTCACTTTTTACGTGCTATTGAGGTTTTGGATTCGGATTTCATGAGATTTTCTGGATTTGGGGAAAACCGCAAAACATATACAATCTTCTTCTTTCTCTTTTTAAATAAAAAGCGCGGTTTTTCCCATGATGTATGAGTCGTCCACCATGAGTTTGCTGATGGATTTCGAGACCCGATTCGAGGAGTTGGATGAACCGTTTCGGGTACATGGTGGACCCGGTAATGTACCCCGGGACAAGAAGCTCGTGGTGATGATGATGAGCCTGGCAGGAGGAGACTACCTACCGGTGATTTTACCCGACGCGTCGGATATCCGGAGGATACCGTCGTGGTCTTGAGATGGATGGTAGGGGCCGGTCTGGACTGACGGCGCCCTAGATATTGAGATTTCAAGATATTGAGGTTCTGAGATTTGATGATTCAGGCCAGTCCGGATAGCCGGAGCCTGAGGTTTTGAGATATTGAGATTTATGTTTTGTGTCGATGCTAGACACTGTTGATGCTGATTTCATTTATGCTACCTTATTTTAAAAATACAAAGGAAATCTCACTAATTTATGAAAACAGTTTCTTCATTTACATGTATTCTGTTTTCATGCATTCATACCTCATTCATATGATATATTGCTATCTGAGGCACTGACACGGGCACATGAGATCACACTCGGGTTAGATATTACCCTAGCCATTGTTATAGGTTGCATGTTATTCATATATTTGAGGATATATTATGATCTTTGACCTAGGTTGCGTTATTTATGCGATTTCTGTGCGTAGATGTTTTTCTACTCACGAGTTGGCAACTCACCCCCGTTGTGCCCCAGTTTCTTGCAGGTTTGCCGTACAGGTTTCTTTACGGCTTGCGGGCATAGTTTCCTTCGGGTGATTTGCTAGTAGGTGGGTTTACTTGTATCATACCTCCCATTATATAACTTGTATATTATTACTCTGTTGTATCTAGAAGTTCCATCAACCAAACATATATTTATTTTGAGATAGAGACCAGTGATGTTATTCCTTCGACCTTAGAGTCGCGCGTTTTATTTCTGTGGTTTTCTTGTGGTTTTGAGTTTCCTTTGATTTTTGATCCTCGTCGTTGGCGTTGTATATTATATTGCTTGTGTGGTTGTGACCGTCGTTTGACGAAGAGCTAGCTCCCGCTTGGGGATGCCTTTTTATTGTTTTCGTATACTATTCTTGTTGTATCCCGTTTGGGGGCCAGTTTTTACAAAGGAAACTCTGCCGAAATTTTCGGGAAATATTTGATGTTTTTTTAAAAAACCGCATAATTTGGCTTATGCTATTAAAACTACTTGTTTAAATTGGTTTTCCTTCTCTCTACTACTTTTCTTGGTTTGCATTTCTGGGTTTTCGGCTTACTTGGATTACGTACGCCTGGAGACGTTTCGTAGTTTAAGTGCCGGTCATGTTCCGTACTTTCGGGACGTGACAAGCTTCTTCTTCAGTCTTTGAAGAAATCTAGTTCACTTGGTTTGCTAAACCTTATGAACTAGAGTGAGTAGAGAAGAGTGTGTAGGGATTTTCTCTATGGTTCTTGGTTCTCAACACATGAGACAAGTGAACCATAGACTAAAGAGAGAGAGAGCAAGAGGAAGAAGATGAGAGCTCAAGAACAAGAGAGAGAATGAAAAAATGATAGAATGAGAAAGACTTTTCTCTCTTGGCTCTCATAATCCAAAGCCATCATCACAAAAATAGTAATCAAGTATTGTGTAAATGATTTAAGTCAAAATGGCTATATCATTTCATGCACTCATATTGCACAAGAGAACAAGCAAGTAAAAAGTCTTTGCCATGAAATGATAGCCATTGTCATCATGATGGTCAACTAGTCCAACCTAGTCAACCGGTCAACAAAGTCAACCCCTCAACAACCATGTCACCACAATACTTAATTAATATTATTGTTAATCATATATGATATTCTCATTAGGGTTGAGCAAAAAGTCAATAGTCAACAGTCAACGGTCAACAACCCTAATGAGAATCCTCTGCCTCTGTCTCTCCGTCAACTGTGCATACACACCCGCATCCGCGTTCCGAGGAACTCGAATACATACTGGATAAAACCAATCCCAAAACGTACACTAGGATCTGGCTTAAACCAAAGCCCTCTAGTGTTAACTGTCCGGACACTGTACGTGCATAAGCGCACGGATGTGACCGAACCCTGTCACAAAACCATGCGACCTCTACTCTTTTGCCTAAAGGCGTATAGCTTTCTGTGTGGGACTCTAAAGACTCGACACTATGCTAGCAGTGGGTTTAACCACAGACCACAAGCGGCACTAGCTGTGCGTAATGGTCCCCAGGTAGATGCCGACAAGAAGACTGACGAGGTGAAACCCATCTGAACTCCTACTGAGCCTGAATGTAACAGTCTCCGTACAGTCCGGTCTATTCATCTGATACATCGCATGGCGGGCCTAGGGGGGCGGTAAACGTCAGTCCCCTAATAGCGGTACAAGTCGTGTCGGAGTGAAGCCCAATACACCCTGAGATAACACTGGAATCCTACCAGTATATCTCGCTTGCCCTGGCCAGGGACTACTCGTGTAATGGCTCTCCTAGACACAGCGCGATGTCAACCCCCAATACCGGGAGTGACGAATCCTGTCTAACCGTCACTGCCTCCAAGTGCTTTGGGACTGCACCCAACTACTACCTGTTTGCACGACTCCTTTGAACCATGGTAGGGTAGTAATCAAAGTACAGTGGGAACACACTCGAGGCGAAGTGATAGTGTCAAGTCAGCGGACTAAGCTGTACTCATGTCACCTGGGAACTGATAACTGACGATAGGTATAATACCAACCGGTCAGTTCCCGACGAGTCCTGTCCAGTGTACTCGTAACCCAACGAGCACCCGCATACTATCTCCAGTACGACGTACTGATGGCTGTGGGACAGACCATCTCTCACTCTGGGATGAGAAGCGCATGCGCTAGTCTACTCCGGAGTATCGATGCCCTGTCTCGATAGTCCTGCGACTAGGGACCTGCATAAGGATGTGCTTATAGATTACCCAGCCCCCACTAGTGTGACTGCCATCACAACGCTGGTAATCAAGCAAATATCCTAAGGGCTCCACTAATGTGCATAGGCGATATACTAAAATAAACACATGTACACATTGAAGTAGAAACAAACCAAGTAGCATACTACTATTTTGAGCAAGATTGTATATACAAGGTGAATATCCCAAGCTTCCATTAAGTAATATACAAACTAGTATGATACAGTAATGGCCTCTAGGGCATATACACTAACAACTCTGTCCAACCGCCTCCGTATACATTGAAAAATTTGAAGCTAGTTGGAAACTAGCTACCGGTTCAGTAGGTTGCATAAGGGCAGCCATGGACGCTTCCACATTCCTAACCATTTTGTTTGTTGCTGCGATATACGCCTCCAACGACTCTTCCAAACTAGACTTGGGTGGTAAGGGGGTTTCGGTAAAAGATTCGAAATCGTGTAGATATGCAAAACTCCCAACAGGTTGTATAGAAGCAGTATCTAGTGAAGGTGGGAAGGTCGGGTATGACTGGTAGGAAGTGGGTGATCGGACAGGGGTAGGGTCAACATATGGATAAAAAGGTGAATAGTCTTGTGGATCCCTAGAACTAGATGAGTGGAGAGGGGTGAAAGATCGGCTGCGAGATTGAGCAATATGCTCAGCAATGGACATCGGCTTAAGAGTGACAGAAGGACTTGAAAAAGTGGTATCAACATATGGAGGTAGTAAAGGTTGACTTGGTTGACACAAAGTGGGTTGAAAAGTCGAACTGTTTCTCCTAGACGCCTCTATTTGATCTTTCAAAGATATTTTAGGCAAGGAAGGATCGTTTTTAAATTGACCGAACAAATTGACGTACGACGCAAAATTAGGTTCGGGATACCAAAGTTCGGCAAGTGATTTATTATGTGGGGTACCCATGTTAAAGGAAAGGGGAAAAGAAAGAAGGTTGGGTGGTGCAAGGATTTATTTCGGCAAAAATTTTGCAAGTTTCTATAAAACATTTGTCCTTTTTCCTTTTTCTTTATTTGGAAATTGTTGCAAAAAGATTGTTGATAAAAGATATGCAACAGAAAAATATTACTTGCAATCAATTTTTTATTTTAAGCGGGGCCCAAAAATCCTGCACAAGATCGTTATTTGGAAGGGAATATATTTTTAAGCGCGAGGAATTCTGCAGGCAATTCACAGAAAAGATATATCAAGATTTTCAGAGAAAGAACAGAGGGGCTTACAGAGGAAATTCCACGAGATGATGCCACCACAGAGCCGCCTTTCCACGGTATAAACGCGTTCCTGCCGCGTTTTCGCGGCGGGACGGTTAGCACGAGTCCCCAAAATTTTTGTGACGCTCTGATTTGACAAGGTGGCCGCGATTCCGCGGCCTAAGGCAGGTTTTGGCCGCGGAAGGGCGGTGAGGTGGGCGGTTCAAGACTCCAAAATTTTTCTGCTGTTCTGTTTTGAAAATCCCCCTCTGTTCTGATCTGTTGTTTTCTGTTTTGCTTTCTGGAAATTTCCAGATCCGTCTCGATTGTATCTGCAAGATTCACACAACAAAGTATCCTTTCCAAAAAATAACAATTGATATATTTTTATAATTTTTGGATTTTTTAGATTTTTATGATTTTTTAATTTTAGATTAACCCGAAATTGCAAAAAGGAAATTACACGCCATCCCCGGCAACGGCGCCATTTGGTTTGTCTCAAAAACTATCTATTAACCGCAATCAAGAACGGCGTCGCATGATGCTAGCCGGTGAGTACGGGTCGGTCCACAGGGATGTTGTGAATCTCCTAATCGCGCTAACGAGTTAATTCCGAAGTGTGTTCGGATTAATTATTAAATCTAAAAACCTAATTATTCTATACTACGATTATCTAGATCTAGTCTTGTTAGGGTTAGGTTTAGTGATGGTTTGGAAATGCAAGTAAATCTCAACGCTTTCTATACCCGAATGAAGATCTAAGAGGAGTTATGGTAATTATCAATAAAGGGGATTAGATCCATTCGGGAAGGTGTTCCTTCCTCTAGGTTCTTGTCCTTCCTTTAGAGATCCTTACCCTAACCTCCATGGAAAACGCACGCAACCGGGCCTTTACACTACGGTGTCATCGTTACCTCGAGGGGTAGGATGCCGTAGGGCGCGGTGTGTGCGTGTATGCATGGATTCCTATTGTAAATATTTGATGGGTAAGAAAGGGATGAGAGATCTCATCTCTCAAAAGCCTTCCCCAAAGCTAACTCTAAACAATTTCCTAGGGCAAGGAATTAAATCTACCTAGGGCAAAGAATTAAAATCTAAACTAGAGCAATTAAATAAATCTACTTACAGATGGCTCTCTCCAATCATCAAAGCAGGTTTGTCAGATCTGAATTTCTGAATCGAAAAGAGACACCGATGCTCTCCATAAAGAATTCTGAATTTATTATTAAAAGAAGGCATAGGGAGGCATAAGAAATTACAATGTTTAGAGTTCCTATTTATAGAAGATAGGAAACCCTAGATTACATTTTGATCCGCATGTATAAATTTACAAATTTGCCCTTAGGTTGACTAGTCAGCGCCGCCCATGAGTTATGGTAAAATAATATTCCATCGACCGCTCATGCCCGCCGCGGAACCGCGGCCCGGGGCCCAGTTTGGCCGCGGTTCCGCGGTCAAAAGGTTGAATTGGGATTTGACTTTTCTTGGGATGATTTCTGGTGACTTGGGCTTCTTATTTCTATAGGTCCTTTCTTAGATTGTTTTCTCGTTTTCTTCCAGATCTTTCCAGTGAACATTGTAGTGGACTTTACTGTTTCTTCGTGTCGCTGTCTTGAACCTTACTTTGTGAACTGATCTTTATGTAGGCTGGATCAAGATTCTTCTGTTTATTGGTTAAAAGTCTCACTTTTGCATCGTCTTTTATCTTTTTCACTGTTTTAGATGCAAGAACCTGTAACCTATAATATGTAGCAGACATGCGTCAAAAGCACCTGTTTATTTATAAAAGGGATAAGAAGGGGGAATATAATAATGCAATATTATGGTGTGAACAAATACTACCGAATATTTAACTGAAATGATGGAGGGCTACGAATGATTTTGGTGAAACCGTGAACGTAGTGAACTTGATATAATCGAAGGAACCTGATAGCTTTTAAAAGGAGTGGTTTAAGCTCCGCGTTTAAAAGTTGTTTTGAAAAGAAACCGAGTGGTTTTGAAATTGTTCCAACGATTTTAACTTTGGTTTATTTTCTTGCATTAATTTAATGCATCCCATCATTTAATCCTACCATTGCAGAAAACAACGAAAATATGACGTACGCTTATGCCATCCGCATTCGCCACGGGGCCCCGTCATTACCCGTTAGGTTACTTAACTAACGACAGAGCGGGGGCTGGACTAGCGCGGATGCAAAACATAAGCAACGCCTACTAGATATCATATATAGATATATACATTCGTCAGATGCAATGATAGCCATTCCAGATCACAGATGAACACATTGGATATACTAGGAATCCGCGTTTCGTTCGAGCCTGCAACGAAAAGCGGATTACACGGTCGCGATGAATAGCCAAGACCCCACCCTAGACCCCTACGGGTGCGGCAAACTACCCTCCAAGTACCCGAAGTGAAGCAACCTCCCTCAACAACGTGAGTAGGCCACTCAGCACTTCGAGGCACCCGGTAGTTTGTGCACCCCACCTTGGGTCTATCCTAGGAGCAAAAACAGTAAAAGAAATAATATACAATGACGGCTACAACCTCATCCCGGATGTGCGGTCATAAAAATAATATTACATCAATTTACATATTACATCAAATGAAAGATAAAGAAAACTCTCATCTCACAACCCCCGGCTATTCATCCGCGACAATCCAACGAGTTCATATACACAAACCATCAACATTACAGATCACAGATATGCACAACCCTCACTAATCGACGTATAGCGATTAGTTGACGTTCAGTGCATATATCACATCACAGATATAACCCATTAGCTAAAGTCTACAGAACTTCGATCAAAAATACGGATTTGTAACTACCCCAAACACAACTTTGTTCTCTGGAAAATCTGGGCAGAAACAACACATGCTAAAAATCCCAAAACAGAACACTAATGAAACTGCATCAAAGACGAGTCACGGCCGAGTCAACTCGGCCGCGGATCCGCGGCAAGAAGCATGTTCTCGCCGCAGTTCCGCGGCACGTTGACCGAGTCAGTGGCTCGTTTTTACTGTGTGTTCCTACAAAACCCTGAGCCAATTTTTAAGATGTGTGGAATTAATTTTTGAACAGTTTTAAAATCGGCAGAAAGTTCAGTTCTTGGACGTGTTTTGCGATATTTTCTCCGATCGAAATTCTAAATACTTTGCTAACATGATAGTTGTTGTTTAGCTAGGCTCTGATACCACTGTAAGTCCACGTTGCCCACCCCGGTTCTTACGGGGAGGCGGAAACGGTAAAAAACGATTTTTAAACTCAAGGCAACAGAGACTAGAAATGAGGAACTTTGCTAAACAAAAACCTAGCAAACTAACTAGAAGTTTAACTACTATGTTAGAGGGTTATACCTAGGTTTTGAACTCCTTCTCTTCTTGCTCCTTGGAGTGGTTGGATCGGCTCCATCTCGTAGTCTCCTTGTTGTCGAAGAAGGATCCACCCGAAAGCTTCTACCTTGAGCTCCTACCTCAACCGAGAGGAAACTAAAGTGCTTGGCTTGCTACACCTAGAACTCTAGAATGAGTAGAGAAGAGTTTTTGAGGGTTTTATCTCAATGGCTCATGCTTCTCAACACATGAGACATGAGAGCCTTGAGAGAGAGGAAGAGGGTGAGCTTTGGATGAGAGAGAGTGAGAATGATAGAATGAGCTTGACTTTTTACAACCATGCTCACAAAAGAAAGAATAATCATGATAATAATAATAATTAAGAATTGTGATGGTTAGTTTCAATGACCATTATCATTTCATGCATTTAATGCATTTTGTAAAGAACAACAAGTAAACAAAAGTCATAGAAATGAAATGATGATGGTCAATAAGTCCACAATGGTCAACCGGTCAACAAAGTCAACAAGTCAACAAAAGTCAAATGTTCAACTCAACCATGGCACAATAATACTTACTTAATATTATTAATCATATTTTTTATTCTCATTAGGGTTTAGAAAAAGTCAACGGTCAACAACCCTAACGAGAATCCTCTGCCTCTGCCTCTGCCAACTGTGCATACACAGCCGCACCCGTGTTCCGAGGAACACGAATACAATGAGATAAAACCAATCCCAAAACATATACTAGGATCTAGCTTAAACCAAAGCCCGCTAGTAATAACTGCCCGGACACCAAATGTGCACAAGTGCGCGGATGCGAACGAACCCTGTCGCAAAACCATGCGACCTCTACTCTGTTTTGCCCAAAGGCGAATAGCTCTCTGTGTGGGACTCTAAAGACTCGACACTACGCTGGCAATGGGTTTAACCACAGGCCGCAAGTGGTACTAGCTGTACGTAACGGTCTCCAGGTAGATGCCGATAAGAAGACTGATGAGGTGAACCCATCCGAACTCCTACTGAACCTGAATGTGACAATCTCCATATAGTCTGGTCTGTTCGTCTAAGAGTATCGCATGTCGGGCCTAGGGGCGGTAAACGTCAGTCCCCTAATAGCGGTACAAGTCATGTCAGAGTGTAGTCCAGAACACCCTGAGATAACACTGGAAACGCTACCAGTAAATCTTGCTAGCCCTGGCCAGAGACTTTGTGTAATGGCTCTCCTAGACACAGCACGATATCAACCCCCATTACCGGGAGAGACGAATCCTGTCTAACCGTCACTGCCTCCAAGTGCTTCGGGACTGCACCCAACTGCTACCTGTTTGCACGACTCATTTGAGCCGTGGTAGGGTAGCAATCTAAGAACAGTGGGAACACACTCGAGGCGAAGTGACAGTGTCAAGTCAGCGGACTAAGTTGTACTCATATCACCTGGGAACTAATAACTGACGATAGGTATAGTACCAACCAACAGTTCCCTACAAGTCTTGTCCAGTATACTCGTAACCTAACGAGCACCCGCATACTACTCAAGTATGACGTGCTGACGGCTGTGGGACAGACCATCTCCCCTCCTGGGATGAGAAGCGTATACACTAGTCTACTCTGGAGTATCGATGCCCTGTCTCGATAATCCTACGACTAGGGACCTGTATAAGGATGTGCTTGTAGATTACCCAGCCCCTACTAGTGTGACTGCCATCACAACGCTGGTAATCAAGCAAAGATCCTAAGGGCTCCACTAATGTGTATAGGTGATATGCTAAAAGAAACACATTCACACATTAAAGTAGAAACAAACCAAGTAGCATACTACCATTTCGAGCAAGATTGTCTATACAACTGTGAATACCCCAAGCTTCCATCAAGTAATATACAAACTAGTATGATACAGTAATGGCCTCTAGGGCATATACACTAACAGCTACGCAACATAATAAACACTTAATTAACAGAAAGAGACCATTACCTAACCAAAAGAACTCAAAGATCCTAGCTTCCCAAGCTCCGAGGCATCCAAGAGGCAAAACCAACCAAAAGATGTGATTTTTGTGAGTTTTTGTGAATATTTGAAATGGATTTGTGAAGAAACAGTGAAGTGTTCAGTTTAGAAAGAGAGAGATGAAGAAAATGAGAAGGGAAATGAGTGTGAGAGAAAGAGAGAAGGAAAGATAAAGGAAAAGAGAGAGGTGAGAGTAAGAGGTGAGTGCACCCATGCATTAATTCACCATTAATGCATTCACACTCACTTGTGACACCTCCTCCCAAATCCAAAAGCCTAAGAAATATCTCACACAAAGGATTAGGGTTAAAGCAAAGCAAGGGATTAGATTAAAGCAAAGGATTAGGTGGGTTAAGTTGTCATGGTTGCTAAGAACAAGATTAACAGAAAACAAACCCTCATATTAACGTGCACACGTGCGTGCATGCCATAACAAATAATAATAAATTATTAATTAAATGTTATAAAATGTGAGGAACCCGAATCGGTAAACTTTTTACCAAAAACCCGTATTACCGTCTAAACTAACACTAACCGAAATCTAAGGCGTTACAGAGATATTGGGATATATATTTTGTGTCGATACTTGACACGGATTCCTTGTTGATTTCATTGATGATACTTCGATTTTTATGCAGATATCTCACTAAGATAAGAAAACAGTTTTCTCATTTAGATGTATTCTGTTTTCATGCATTCATACATCATATATATGATATGTTGTTACCTGAGGCACTGACACGAGCACTTGGTATTACACTTATGTATAGATGTTTACCCTTACTATTATTATATGCTTCAGGCTATATTATTTTGAGGATATTACTATCGTATGACCTAGGATAGAGTCATACATGCGATTTCTTCTCGGTGATGTTTTCTACTCACGAGTTGGCAACTAACCCCCGTTGTGCCACAGTTTCTTACAAGTTTTGCCGTACAGGTATCGTTGCGGCTTGCTAGCACACTGCTTCCTTCCGGGTGATTGCTTTGGTAGGGGGGTTCACTTGCATCATGACCACCACAGTACTTTTATTTATTCTGTTGTATCTAGAAAACTCCATCAACTAGTCTTGTATTATTGTAAGACTTAAAAGACCAGTGTATATTCTTTCGACCTTAGAGTCGCGCGCTTGTATTATTATGGTTTTCTAGTTTTCTTAGGGATATTGGTTTTCTTTCTGAGTTTTGGATTCTCGCCCTTCGGCGTTGTATATTATATGTCCTGCGTGGTTGTATCCGCCAATTGGTGAAGAGCTAGCTCCCGCTTGAGGATGCCTTTATTCATTATGTATATTATTCATGTTTGTACCCGTTTGGGGCCAGTATTTACAAAGGAGACTCTGCCGAAATTTTCGGGAAAATATGATGTTGCTTTTAAATATTTAATGTCATTTATTTTATTTAAACCACTTGCTTTCAACAAGTTTTCCTCCACTTCTTATTTAAAATGGTTTAGATTTCTGGGATTTTGGCTTACTTGAATTAGGTGGGGTCCTATAGACTTCACATGATTCAAGTGACAGTCACATGCTCTTTCGGGTCGTGACACCTATGGACCAACCGTAGAAGGGCTAACCCTTGCTTCACCTATGGCACCGCGGAACTACCGCAAACCCGAGAGTTTGGTAGCGGTTCTTACGGTCATAGAATCGAGTTAGGGTTTCGTTCTTCTAGAGGGTCCATCGAATCACTTGCATGATATTTGAATATTCATTAACTTGGAAAAAATCCAACTCTTGGGAAATTTTCCGGCAAGAATTAAAGTGGGTAATTGATATCCGTTCGAACTTTTTAACACCATCTAAATAACCCGAAAAATAGTTAGAATTACGACTACGAAACACTCCGAATTGTCTTTGCAAAAAGATAACTTCACATGCAAATTTAGCAAAATCAAACAACACCTGAAACACCAAAACCCAGAGACCAGAACACTGAAAAAATACGTACTCCAGAACTCATCATTGGGTCGGCCTGCTCGGTTTTTAGGGCTGTATGCTCGGCCAAAAATCGTCCAAATGTGTTCGTATTTCTTTTGAGTTCATGTTACATCTCATAACATTCTGCAGTTTTTAAAAAAAAATTACAGCCTTTTAAAAAATCGACAGAGACTAGGTCTCAATGTTTCAAGTTACGGAGTAGTTTCGGTTTCGTAATTCTACACAATCCGTCTAATTCTCTAGCTAGGCTCTGATACCACTGTAGGGTTTCCTAGCACGACAGCAAGGTTTTGGGAGGTATCGTCCATACCATTTTCAAAAAATTATCATGATAAGCAACTCTAAACTAAGAATCTTTAACTAGAGATTTAGACAAAAGCTAATGTAAACTACTTTTACATAAAGAGAACAAGAATACAACCTTTGTAGACGGTCCTTCTCTTCACTTGCTCCGTGTAGTAGTCCCGCGAATCAACTAGGCTTCTCTTGAGATTTTGAACAGGCTTCCTCCGATGACCTTCATGCCGAAGATGATCCACGCGAAGTCCCTCCAATTCAAGCTAGCTATTACACTAAACACTTTAGCGTAAGAAACACGCTACACTTAATCACTAGTCAAGTGTAGGATGGTGAAGTAGGGGATGTAAAGAGCTCACAAGTTTGTTTTCAAGCTTCATGAATCACACCACATGTGAGGGTTGAAGCTTGAACCATAACAAGAGGAGGAAGAAGAAACTAGAAAGCAACCATGGAAGAAACTCAACAAAAAATGGCTAAGTGTTGAGAATGAGCAAGAATGAATGCCAAGTCTTGACCCCTCACTCATTCAAGCATGAAATTATGCAATATAAAATTGCAACTATACTTGAATAGTGAATCAAGATAAATAAACAAGAGTAAATCCCATACTTGCAACCATGCTTCCACTTTACACCTCATTTCTATTTTCACAAAATAGAAATATAAATGACATGCTTCATTATTATTATTATTATTATTATTATTATTATATATATAATGAAGAATAATTAGTGAGCTAATGATATTAGTTAAGATATAATTATATCACATATAATATATATCACATTACTAAATCAACACTTGATTTAATAATCCGGTTATATTACATATGACCGACTAATATCATTTATCTGTATATCACATTATCAAATCAACACTTGATCCGACAATCTGGTTATATCACATATAACCGAACCGATAACAGATGACTGCCAGATGTTAGTTATATGTATGCCTTAGAGGCCATTACTGTACATACGATGTATATTGTAGTGGATACTTGGACATATATAGGGAGGACTTTCTTGCTCGACATGATAGTACGCTATCTGGTTGCTCTTAATCTTAACATGTACTCTGATTGTCTCTAAATTACATGTTGATAAATCCCTTAGGATGAGTACTTGACTACCAGGACTATGATGCGGATCATACTAGTGAGGACAGTGTAGTCTCCAAGTACATCCTTCAAATGTTCCTAGTCGTACGAGTACCGAGACAGAGCATCGATACTCTAGAGTAGACTAGCGTATGCGCTTCTTGACCCATATGATGGGCGATGGATGATCTCATATCCATTGGTGTTTGACATCAGAGAAGGTATACGGGTGCTCAGTGGAGACTGGGTACACTGGACGGACTCGCCGAGAACTCTCAGATGGTATTATACCTCACGTTAGATGGCAGTTCTCTGGTGACACTGGTACAGAGTAGTCTGTTGACCCGTGATCGTCATAAAGTCTTGTGTGATTCCCACTGTGCTTTGATTTCCATCATACCACGTCCAAGAGGACGTGCAAAAAGGTGGCTTTTGGGTACAGTCCCGAATCGCATGGAGGCAATGAGCGATAGGAGGGAATTCGTCTCCCGGTATAGGGAGTTAATGTTGCGCTGTGTTCGATTGGCTATAACTGGAAATCCCTGGCCAGGGTTGCTGAGATTTACTGGTAAGTGTTATCAGTAGTTTCTCGAACTGTTATATACCTCATATCGACACGACTTATCAAGCTACTGGGGTCTGACGTTTACCACCCCTAGACGAGATATGCGACATATCAGACGATGAGACCGGACTGTACGGGAGTGTTTCTGAATGGATTCATGGAAGAATGTACAGGCTTGCATGTTGATCTTCTGAGTGCTCAATACCTGGGTGGCTGTTACGTTTAGCTGACCGCTTGCAGCTTGTGGGTGTTTGATATGATCATCACCTACTGCCGGCGTATTGACGATTCTTTAGAATCCTACACAGAGGTTTCTTGACTCGGGAAAAATGGAGTAGGAGCACATATGTGATATGTGCGAGACCGAGAACAATACGTGTATTTGATACCGTATTAGATTCTCACGATATGAGATATCGGCCGGGTATATGTGATATAGCCGGGTCATCGGATCAAGTGTTGATTCGATGAACTGATACAGATTATATTAGTCGGTTATTTATGAAATAGCCGGATTATCGGATCAAGTGTTGATTAGATAATTTAATGTATAATTATATATTTGATATATTAAATTACATTAACTGATATAAGCTCACTAAAAGATTCTTTTTCTCACTCGGGTAATACATTGATATATATGCGATATATGTTAATTGTATTATTTTCTTTTGTTACAAAATATATTATTTATGTGATATATAATATTGTAACATGTTATAATTACTAATGCAACATGATTAGTGGAGATTAAACAAGGTTAGGGTTTGATTTGGGTTAGCTCATTCTTGAAGCTTCTAGAAGCTTTTCTTTTTGTCATGAGTTAAGATATTTTGTATGATATTTTGTAACCCAAACCACACCCTTAACTCAAGTTAACTCTCTACAAAGGTTAGCTATTATTTTATTAGCAACCATGGTTGCATTTGGGATGATCACAATATTTCATTATTCATCACAAAAGGATTATTATTCATTCTTCTTCCTCCTCCTTTGCAAAGCTTTCTTGCTTTAATTTTTGTGATGAAAGTGATGAGAATAAGAAAACAAATGAGAGAAAAAATCCTACTTCATCATCCTCATCTACCCTTGCCATTTAGATGAGGGTGTTCGCTTCATTTTGTGAGTGAGAGCTTGTGTTAATGAAACTTCAAGGTAGATCATCTTTGTTATCGAAGATCGGAAGCAAGCTTGCATCTTTCTCTTCGTGGAGCCTCTCTAGAGTCTGGATGCACGATGATCGCAGCGAAGGGACCTCAACACGGAGCTTTAGAAGTGAAGGACGGGATCTACAAAGGTTGTAATCCCTCTCACTTAGTGTTAAAGTGTTTAACATGTTTGTTTCGCCTAATCTCTAGTTTAAAGATCTTGGTTTAGGGTTGTTCGGCACGGCTAAATTTTAAATCGGGCATGGTTGATGCCTTATAGACCCTTGTGTGTATGCCTAGTAACCCTACAGTAGTATCAGAGCCAAGCTAGAGTTTTAGGCGAAGTTTAAAGTCCGATCGAACTCCGAATACCCGTAAAACCCTAGTTTTTGGAAATTTTTCAAAACTGTTGATTTTTCATATTAAAAATGCTTTAAAAAATCAGCAGGGAATTCTATGGAACTGTGTGAAAAACGACAAGGTAATTCGCCCAAGGCGCCGCGGAACCGCGGCATAAGCATGGGTCGCACGGCGGTTCCGCGGCCGTACGGTGAAATCATTGTTTGCTTTTTGCACAGTAAAGTCCCTATGTATTTCCTGATGCTTCTGGGTATTTTTAATTTACTCAAGTGTTGAGTTTTCTGGGTTATATTGGGGACTCGTTGATTCGATCGGATAATTTAACTTCGTTTAATTTTTTCCGGGTAATTTTAGAAACTGTTAAAAAGTTCGAACGGATATCAATAACTCACTTTTTCCCCTGTCGGAAAATTTTTCAAAAGTTGGATTTTTTCTCGAGTTTGAAACTTCCGGAAAATCATGCAAGTAACGCAGTGGACCCTCTAGAAGAACACAAACCTTAACTCGATTATGTGACCGTCTGAACTGCCTCTGAACCTTAGGGTTTGCGGCAGTACGGCATTGCCACATGTGAGGCGTTGGCTGAACCATTTGTACTGTGGCATGTGATGGATATTTTTTTGAACTCCGCTCAAGTGTTGAGCTATTTGGGAAAACTTGGGTGTTTGTTTATTCAATCGGAAATTCTAACACTGTCTATTTATCTGGAATATGATACAATATTTGGAATCTACAAGTAGTTATGAGATAACTAATTTGAATGTTATAAATCTAGCAGTTTAGTCTCAATTGATCGGTTGCCACGGGATTTTGATGTGATCAAAAGTCCATCGCAATCACGTAGCGTACGTGGATACTCGCCGGGTAAACTTAATAGACAGCCACGACCCATAGCCCCGACCAAGTGACTGTAGGAGAACCCCGTCGCCAAAAGCATCCATTCGGGTGCTCGCGGCAGCGGTGTTCCGCCTTAGTGCACTTCGTCGACGGCACGGGGGTGTGGCCGTCTACTAAAGTTTGCGACGAGCATTCGATCAGAATGTCAGGAAACTTGTTGAATTGCCCGACTTGATATTGAAAAGTGTTTTCGATAATGAGACTAAAATGCGGGGTTTATAATTGTTAGGCATGCGATGTCTAAAGAATTCATTTGGTTAGGCATGCGATATCTAAGCAGGTTGCGGATTCCAACTGTTGTAGTTTTACACTTTCTTTTCTGCAACCGTAAGCGTAGTATGTGGTGTATCGCCGGCTTCGTTGCTATACATCAACAACAATCGGGATACGCATACTTGCTTACGTTGATGATATGAGATATTATGTGTTGCTGTGATATGTTATATTGGATCGTCGTGTTCTGAATAGCCGGGGGTTTTATGTGAGATGAAGGTTTTTATTTTCATTCATGTAATATTCATTTGTATGTAATATTCTTTTATTGGGGCACTTCCGGGCTGAGGATGATGTCACCATTGTATATTATTTACTTTTCCGTATTATGTAGACCCAAGGTGGGGAGAACATGTAACCGGGTTCTAGGGTCCAGTGAGAGACTATCTCGAGGAGTCGAGACCGGGCCTCCTAACCCTAGAATTGGCAGTGTTGCTTGCCGCTCTTGTAGGGGTCTAGGGATGTGGGTTTGGCTATTCATCGCGACCGTGGAATCCGTGTTTTATACAGGCACGTATTAAAACACGGACCTCCTAGTATATCCAATATTTCATATATGTTCTTCTGCTGCAATGTTCTGTGATGAGATCATATTACTGCCTAAGACGAATGTTTATATTATATATATGAGATATATGTTATATTGCAGATTTCGTTTCAAATGTTATGCTTGTGAAGCATAATAAAATGAGACTTCATTAATGAGATTAATGAAATAAAAGAAACCTAAAGATGTTGTAGAAATTTGTTTAAAAACTGGTGGCTCTAGTTCTTGCTTTGCATAGCGGTGTTCCTTGTAGAACATCCAGCACCTTATTCAATAAGGAAAGAGCCGAGATCCCTTCACCGGGAGTGACCTCTTTAGTGAAACTAGCAGATGCTACAAACTCGGTTTGTCTTTTGATTGCTTCTATAGTTTTTGCTTTGCATAGTGATATTTATGAAATATCATGCACCTTATTCGATGAGGAAAGAGCCGACGATCCCTTCACCGGGAGTGACCTCTTTAGCAAAACTAGAAAAGGCCTCAAAAACATTCCTTTTAAAAATCACTCGATTCTACAACGATATCAAGTTCATTACGCAAAAGGTTTTCTTAAAAAAAACCTGTCGTAGCCCTCCGTCATTTCAGATAAGTACTAGTTAGTATTCATGCTACGTTTGTTGACTATGTTAAGGCGTAGTATGCGGTAGCTGATTAGTGCTAATCTGTATAAGCATATGATGCGATTGGATTAGGGTAGTCGTGCGACTTTGTTGACTATGTTAAGGGTCGTGCGGGTGGGTTTAATTCAATCGGGAAATGACGGGTTGAACTTGACTAGCACTTATGATTTGTTGACTGTGTTAAGGTCATATAGCTGCTAGGGGTAAAATATTATTGGGAATTTCAAGTGTTGAAATTTGCAATGAGATTGCATACCTTCTATGAGATAGTTGGATCCCGATACCCGCTGCGAGTAAGAGTTACTCCTGGGAGAGTTTTACACGTTACAATTAGCCGATCAAGTAGGTGTCTAGAAAGGTGATAACGGGGTTACGCCCCTGGGAAAACGAGGTTTATTTTAATTAGGTCCGTGCGAAAGCGCGGGGAAACTCCCTCAAAGTACCGACACTGGCCTGGCTGAAAGATTAGCGAACTTGTAATTAATCCCGGCTAGTTTTTCCTTTTAGGGTTTGAAGGAAAATTTGACTAAAACAGTGGGAGACATCCTGATTAGATAAATTGATAACCAATCTAATCTTGTAAAAGCGCACGCTGAGTGTTTTCTTCCCTCTCCCCTGGTTGCGACTATGTCACGTCTTAATCAAGATAATAATATGGATGTATTGACCGAACCCGCTTGTTATACTGTGCTAGGGAACGTTGGTCCCGCTCCAACTTATAATTGTTATAAGACAGAGCAGGAAATTGGGGATTACCAGAATTCCCGTGCCGCCCAAACGAAGAAAGTGCATGTTAATGCATCATCTTCGGGTGTGTTCATTACCGAGAACTGTTTCTCAGTATCCTTTACGTCCTGGGTATGAGATACCGGATCAAGATCCCGCATATGTAATTTGTTACATGGGCTACAGATAGGTAGAGAACTGAGAATGGGTGATAAGTTTCAAGAGTTGGAAATGATGCAAGTGTTGCAGCCAAGTATGTTGGTAGTTATCACCCTGTATTACAAGAATACATTGATTCTGAACGAATGTTATTAGATACCGAACCTGATATACAACATCATATCAATCTCTTTATTAGTAAAGAAAAGATATAATTTTGTATTGTTGGATAATGTTTTGAACATTTCCTATATCAAGAGTTGATCGGTTCAGGCACGTTATCTAAAAGCATAGACGTTCTAAATCAAATCACAGTTCTTAGTGTACAGAACACACACAAGAGGAAGAGTTCAGAAATGAACGAATCCTTCTTGAGGCATTGTAGACTAGGTCATATCAATGCGACCCGACTAGCTGAAGTTACATATAGATGCATATTTAAATTAGTTTAAATTTACATCTTGTGAAACTTGCCGGTCATGTCATAGAGATAAGATGACCACAGCTCCGTTTATTAGAAACAGAGAAAGAGTTAGTGAACTCTTGGGATTGATACATGCTGATGTATGAAGGTCCCCTGTCCACACTTGCCAAGACCGGTTCTTTGTACTTCATTACATTCACTGATCATCTCTCAAGATTCAGAAATATGTTCCTGTTGAAACATAAGTCCGAAACTTTTGAGATATTCACAGAATATAAGTTAGAAGTAGAGAACCAAAAACAGGTAAAAGTATTATGTCCTTTGATGAGATCAGGGAGGAGAATACTTGAGCACGGAATTCCTGGACTATTCTAAAGGAGAATAAGATTCTCTCTCAGCATTACTCCTCCGTATACACCACAGCACGTCGGTGTATCAGGGAGGAGCAATCACACCCTATGTGATATGGTGTGCTCTATGATGAGTACTACTGAGTTGCCTATTTCCTTTTGGGAGTTATGCACTTGAGAAGTTGCATACCTATTGAATGGGGTTCCAATCAAATCAATTGCCCACCACTTCATATGTGATATGGAATGGGAAGAGCCCATATCTTAAGTATGTTAAGATTTGGGGTTGTCCAGCCTATGTCTAAAAGCATAATCCGGACAAGCTCGAGGCAAAGTCAGTTCTGTAGAAGTTTGTTGGATATCCCAAGTATTCGCGAGGGAATATCTTCTACCTTACCGAGGAATAAAAGATGTTTTGTTTCTCAACATGCCACCTTTGTGAAAAGGAATTTCTTGTGAAGAAATTAGTGGTCATGAGGTAGAACTGGAAACAGTTCCAGCTATACAAACTGCAGCTGATGATTTGGTAGAACTGATGGATTCAATAGTTTCTAACGAACCTCAGCCTCTCCGCCGATCTAGTAGGGTTCCTCACCCACCTAAGAGATACTTCGGTTTCTCTATGATAGTGGGAGCGAGGATTGCATCATGAGATGATGACCCAACTTATTTCGAGCAGGCCATCAGGAGTGGGACTCTGTAAGAATGGCTGGATGCTTACCGATCTGAGATGGAATCCTTATACACCAACAAAGTATGGACTTTGGTTGCTTTATCTGAAGGGTTAAATCCCCATCAGGAGCAAGTATATCTTGAGAAGATTACTTGGTGTACATGGAAAAGTTAAGACTTTCAAAGCTATGCTTAAGTCCATCCAGATCCTACCTACCACAGCTACAAACCATGACTACGATATCTGGCGGTTGGGTGTCATGACTGCTTTTCTAAATGTTGATTTGCAAGAGAGTGTCTATAAGTACACAGCCAGAGGGCTTCGTAGACAGTGGGAGCAACGGAAACGTGAATAAGATGTTTTATGTGATAAATCAGGCATCGCGGAGTTGGAACATCTGTTTTGATGTGGTAGTCAAAGAGTTTGACTTCATCAAAATGGTAGATGAACCTTGTATATACAAAAAGGTAGTAGAGAGTATGGTGGCGATCCTCGTAGAGTGCGTGGATGACATACTCTTGATAGGGAAGGAGTTTCCTATGCTACGCTCGATCAATCTCCACTTATCACAATAATTCTCCATATAGGATCGAAGTGATACCTCCTAAATTCTGGGTTTTGGATCTATGAGATAGATCTAATTGGATGTTAGGATTCTCACTAGTAGTAGTGAGATGGTATCAATGGATCCTAGGGAGAATCACTGGAATGGTTTCAGGGTGATAAGGACGACTGAATGTCAGTCCCAGGCATTGTCTTTACCCTCAGTGGAGAGACGGTATGTTGGAAGAGTTCCAAGCAAGATACCGTGACATACTAGACGATTAAAGGCAAGATACATCATTACCAAGGATGCTACCAAAGAGGCAGTCTGGATATATTAGTTCATGAGATGAACTTCGTTCCTACCATTGTGTGATAATGGAGTTGTGGCTTATGCCAAGGAACCCCCGTCCCATATGAAATCCAGATATAATTCTTAGGCAGTATCACCTGATCATGGAGATGGTTGATCTCCAGGAAGATCGAGGTTAGGGGAATAGACACAGAGGACAACAGCGCGGATCCACTCACAAAGGCCTTTTTCCCGATAGAGACTTTTATGGGATGGTTGAGTATGAGATACTTCAAACGCAGCTAATTGTTGGGTATGCGATACCACAACAGATGGCCCTAGTGCATGGGAGATTGTTAGTTATATGTATGCTCTAAAGGCCATTACTGTACATACGATGTATATTGTAGTGGATGATTGGACATATATAGGGAGGACTTTCTTGCTCGACATGATAGTACGCTATCTGGTTGCTCTTTATCTTAACATGTACTCTGATTGTCTCTAAGTTACATGTTGATAAAGCCCTTAGGATGAGTACTTGACTACCAGGACTATGATGCGGATCATACTAGTGAGGACAGTGTAGTCGCCAAGTACATCCTTCAAATGTTCCTATTCGTGGGAGTACCGAGACAGGGCATCGATACTCCAGAGTAGAACAGCATATGCGCTTCTTGACCCATATGATGGGCGATGGATGATCTCATATCTATTGGTGTTTGACATCAGAGAATGTATACGGGTGCTCAGTGGAGACTGGTTACACTGGACGGACTCGCCGAGAACTCCCAGATGGTATTATACCTCACGTCAGATGGCAGTTCTCTGGTGACACTGGTACAGAGTAGTCTGTTGACCTGAGATCGTCATAGAGTCTTGTGTGATTCCCACTGTGCTTTGATTTCCATCATACCACATCAAAGAGGGCGTGCAAAAAGGTGGCTTTTAGGTACAGTCCCGAATCGCATGGAGGCAATGAGCGATAGGAGGGAATTCGTCTCTCCCGGTCTAGGGAGTTGATGTTGCGCTGTGTTCGATTAGCTATAACTAGATCCCTGGCCAGGGTTGCTGAGATTTACTGCAAAGTGTTAGCAGTAGTTTCTCGAACTGTTATAGACCTCATATCGACACGACTTATCAAGCTACTGGGGTCTGACGTTTACCACCCCTAGGCGAGATATGCGACATATAAGACGACGAGACCGGACTGTACGGGAGTGTTACTGACTGGATTCATAGAAGAATGTACAGGCTTGCTTGTTGATCTTCTGAGCGCTCAATACCTGGGTGGCTATTACGTTTAGCTGACCGCTTGCAGCTTGTGGGTGTTTGATATGATCATCACCTACTGCCGGCGTATTGACGATTCTTTAGAGTCCTACACAGAGGTTTCTTGACTCGGGCAAAACGGAGTAGGAGCACATATGTGATTTGTGCGAGACCGAGAACAATACGTGTATTTGATACCGTATTAGATTCTCACGATATGAGATATCGGCCGGGTATATGTGATATAGCTGGGTCATCGGATCAAGTGTTGATTCGATGAACTGATATAGATTATATTAGTCGGTTATTTGTGAAATAGCCAGATTATCGGATCAAGTGTTGATTCGATAATTTAATGTATAATTATATATTTGATATATTAAATTACATTAACTGATATAAGCTCACTAAAAGATTCTTTTTCTCACTCGGGTAATACATTGATATATATGCGATATATGTTAATTGTATTATTTTCTTTTGTTACAAAATATATTATATATGTGATATATAATATTGTAACATATTATAATTACTAATGCAACATGATTAGTGGAGATTAAACAAGGTTAGGGTTTGATTTGGGTTAGCTCATTCTTGAAGCTTCTAGAAGCTTTTCTTTTTGTCATGAGCTAAGATATTTTGTATGATATTTTGTAACCCAAACCACACCCTTAACTCAAGTTAACTCTCTACAAAGGTTAGCTTTTATTTTATTAGCAACCATGGTTGCATAAGGGATGATCACAACATTTCATTATTCATCACAAAAGGATTATTATTCATTCTTCTTCTTCTTCCTCCTTTGCAAAGCTTTCTTGCTTTGATTTTTGTGATGAAAGTGAGTGAGAATAAGGAAACAAATGAGAGCAAAAATCCTACTTCATCATCCTCATCTACCCTTGCCATTTAGATGAAGGTGTTCGCTTCATTTTGTGAGTGAGAGCTTGTGTTAATGAAACTTCAAGGTAGATCATCTTTGTTATCGAAGATCGGAAGCAAGCTTGCATCTTTCTCTTCGTGGGGCCTCTCTAGAGTCTGGATGCACGATGATCACAGCGAAGGGACCTCAACACGGAGCTTTAGAAGTGAAGGACAGGATCTACAAAGGTTGTAATCCCTCTCACTTAGTGTTAAAGTATTTAACATGTTTGTTTCGCCTAATCTCTAGTTTAAAGATCTCGGCTTAGGGTTGTTCGGCACGGCTAAATTTTAAATCGGGCATGGTTGATGCCTTATAGACCTTTGTGTGTGTGCCTAGTAACCCTACACCAGATTACAATACGGTATCACATACACGTATTTAATCAGGCCCACACACATATCACAGATGTGTCCTATTTCGTTTCGCTTAAACCAGAGAACTTCTGTATGGGACTCTAAAGACTCGTCAATACGCCAGCAATAAGTGATGATCACATCAGTCACCTACAAGCCGTCAGCGGTACTAACTGGACATAACGGCTACCCCAGTATTGAGCGATATGAAGATCAACAAGCAAGCATGTCCACAGTCTCCATGAAGCCTATCAGTAACACTACCGTACAGTCCGGTATTTTCGTCTGATATGTCGCATATCATATCTATGGGTGTAAATCGTCAGACCCCAGTAACGTGATAAGTCATGCCGATGTCTGGCCAATAATGGTTTGAGAAACTACTGATAAAACTTATCAGTAAATCTCGGCAGTAGCCTTGGCCAGGGACTTCCAGTTATAGCCAATTGATCATAGCGCAACATCAACCCCCAATACCGGGAGAGACAAAACCCCTCCTATCGCTCATTGCCTCCATGTGACTTGGGACTGTATCCAAAATCCACCTGTTTGCACAACTCCTCTTGAGCATGGTAGGGAGGAAATCAAAGCACAGTGGGAGCCACACAAAACTCTATGACGATCTCGGGTCTACAGACTAACCTGTACCAGTGTCACCAGAGAACTGCTATCTGACGATAGGTATACTACCATATAGGAGTCCTCAGCGAGTCCTGTTCAATATACCCAGTCTCCACTGAGCACCCGTATACCATCTCTGATGTCAAACACCAATGGATGTGGGATCATCCATCGCCCATCATATGGGTCAAGAAGCGTATACGCTAGTCTACTCTGGAATATCGATGCCCTGTCTCGATATTCCCTCAACTTGGAACAATTAAAGGATGTACTTGTGAACTACCCTGGCCCCACTAGTATGATCTCCATCATAGTCCTGATAGTCAATTACATATCCTAAGGGCTTTATCAACATGTGAGAGCAAGACAGTATAAATACCAGTCTACATGTTAAGATAAAGGTAACCAGAT
Source organism: Agapanthus africanus (assembly GCA_030015575.1). NCBI lineage: Eukaryota > Viridiplantae > Streptophyta > Magnoliopsida > Asparagales > Amaryllidaceae > Agapanthus > Agapanthus africanus. The sequence goes on from CM057349.1 coordinate 291,025,290, forward strand.
AGCATACTATCATGTCGAGCAAGAAAGTCCTCTCTATATATGTCCAAGCATCCACTATAATATATATCATATGTACAATAATGGCCTCTAGGGCATACATATAACTAACAGTATACGGTCCTATGTCTATAAATGCCAAGGTTGGTTCTTCGTACTTCATTATATTCACTGATCTTCTCTCAGGATTCGGACATATGTTCCTGTTGAAACACAAGTTTGAAACTTTTGAGAAATTCAATGAATATAAGCTTGAAGTTGAGAACCAGACGGGTAGAAGTATTAAGTCCTTCGATGTGATCAGAGAAAGGAATACTTGCGCATGGAGTTCCAGGAGTTTCTAAATGGAGAATGGGATTCTCTCTCAGCTTACTCCTTCGAGTACACCACAGCACAACGGTGTATCGGGGCGGAGGTATCACACCCTATGAGATATGGAGCTCTATGATGAGTACTGGTGAGTTACCTATTTTCTTTTAGAGTTATGCACTTGAGAAGCTGCATACCTATTGAATGGGGTTCCAACCAAATCAGTGCCTACCACTCCATATGAGATATGGTATGGGAAGAGACCGTGTCTTAAACAAGTTAAGATATGGAGTTGTCCGGCCTATGTTGAAAAGCAAAATCCGGACAAGCTCGAGACAATGTCAGTTCTGTAAGTTTGTTGGATATCCCAAACATTTGCGAGGGTATATCTTCTACCTAACTGAGGAGCAAAAGGTGTTTTTTTTCTCAGCATGCCACCTTTTTGGAAAAGGAATTTCTTGTGAAGAAATTAGTGGTCATGAGGTAGAACTGGAAGGAGTTCCAGCTGGACAAACTAACAGCTGATGATATGGTGAAACCAAAGGATTCAATAGTCTCCAACGAATCTCAGCCTCTCCGTGAATCTGGTAGGGTTTCTTATCCACTTGAGAGATACTACGGTCTTCTCGGTGATAATGGGAGCGAGGATTGCATCATGGTAGATAATGGCCCAACAAGGTTCAGGCAAGCCATCACGAGTGGGGACTCTGTGAAATGGCTGGATGCTATGCGATCAAAGATGGAATCCATATACACCAACAAAGTATGACTTTGAATGTTACACCTAAAGGGGTAAAACTCATCGGGAGCAAATGGATCTTAAGAAGATTCTTGGTGTAAATGGAAAAGTTGAGACTTTCAAAACTATGCTTAAGTCCATCAGGATCAATGCAAGCATCGCGGAGTTGGAACAACTGTTTTGATATGGCAGTCAAAGAGTTTGACTTCATCAAAATGGTAGATGAACCTTGTATATACAAGGAGGTTGTAGAGAGTGAGGTTGTCTTACACGTATTGTATGTAGATGACATACTCTTGATAGGAAATGGTTTCCTATGCTACATTCGGTCAAGATCCTCTTATCATGAGGATTCTCCATGGAAGATCTGGATGATACCTACTATATCTTGTGGATTATGATCTATGATGATAGATCTTAGTGGATGTTGGGAAAGTCCCAAATCAAGGTACATTAACACCATACTAAAGAGGTTTAGTATGGAAGATTCTAAGCGTGGTGGTTCGCCCACTTACTCATGGATCACTCTCTCCAAAAAGATATCTCTCAAGACTGATTTGGAGAGAGCTCGCATGCAAGGGATATCCTATGCTTCGGCAGTAGGCTCTATCATGTATGCGATGTTATGTACCAGACCAGATGTAGCTAACTTACTAGATGTAGTGATCAGGAATCAATCGGATCTTGGGAGAATCACTGGAAAGCTGTGGAGGACATTCTTAAGTACTTGAGAAGCACTAAAAGAATGTTCTTGGCTCGAGCTTCCAGAGTGATAAGGTCGACTGAAAGTCAGTCACAAGCATTATCTTTACCCTCAGTGGAGGGACGGTATGTTGGAAGAGTTCCAAGCTAGATACCGTAACATACTAGACGATAAAGGCTGAATACATTGCTACCAACGATGCTGCCAAAGTGGCTATCTGGGCATTTCTTGTTCATGAGATGAACATGGTTCCTACCATTGAGCGTCCAATAACTGTTATTGTGACAATAATGGAGTTGTGGCTTTGGCTTAAGAACCCCGGTCCCATCAACGATCCAAACATATTCTGAGGCAAGTATCACCTGATCAAGGAGATGGTTGATCTCCAGGGGATCCAGGTTAGGAGAGTTGACGCGAAGAATAACACAGCGGATCCACTCACAAAGGCGTTACCCTAGAGAGACTTCTATAGGACGTTGAGTATGAGATACTGCAACAAATGGCGTTGGTGCAAGTGGGAGATTGTTAGTTATATGTATGTCCTAGAGTCCATTACTGTACATGTGATGTATATTGTAGTGGATGCTTGGACATATATAGGGAGGACTTTCTTGCTCGACATGATAGTATGCTATCTGGTTGCACTTTATCTTAACATGTACACTTATTTTCTCTCTATTATATGTTGATAAAGCCCTTAGGATGAATACTTGACTACCAAGATTATGATGCGGATCATACTAGTGGGGCAGAGGTAGTCGGCAAGTATATCCTTCAATAGTTCCTAGTCGTGGGAGTATCGAGACAGGGCATCAATATTCCAGAGTAGACTAGCGTATACGCTTCTCGGCCCATATGATGGGCGATGGAAGATCCCATATCCATTGGTGTTTGAACTTAAAAAGGTATACGGGCGCTCAATAGAGACTGGGTACACTGAACGGACTCGCCAAGAACTCCTAAATGGTATTATACCTATCGTCAAATAGCAGTTCTCTGGTGACACTAGTACAGGTTAGTCTGTCGACCCGAGATCGTCATAGAGTCTTGTGTGATTCCCACTGTGCTTTGATTTCCACCCTACCATGTTCAAGAGATCGTGCAAAACGGTGGTTTTTGGGTACAGTCCCGAGTCACATGGAGGCAATGAGCGATAGGAGGGGATTCATCTCTCCCGGTATTAGGGGTTGATGTTGCGCTATGCTCGATTGGCCATAACAGGAAATCCCTGGCCAGGGTTACTGAGATCTACTGGTAAGTGTTATCAGTAGTTTCTCGAACCGTTATGGACCTTTCGTCGGCATGACTTATCAGGCTATTGGGGTCTAACGTTATACCACCCCTGTTAGTGTATATGCCCTAGAGGCCATTACTGTATCATACTAGTTTGTATATTACTTGATGGAAGCTTGGGATATTCACAGTTGTATATACAATCTTTCTCAAAATGGTAGTATGCTACTTGGTTTGTCTCTGCTTTAATATGTGCATGTGTTTCTTTTAGCATATCGCTGTTATACATATTAGTAGAGCCCTTAGGATCTTTGCTTGATTACCAGCGTTGTGATGGAGCTCACACTCATGGGAGATGGGTGATCTATAAGCACATCCTTATACAGGTCCCTAGTCGTTGGACTATCAAGACAGGGCATCGATACTCCGGAGTAGACTAGCGTATGCGCTTCTCATCCCAGTATGGGAGACGGTCTGTCCCACAGCCGTCAGTACATCGTACTAGAGATAGTATGCGGGTGCTCGTTAGGTTACGAGTACACTGGACAGGACTCGTCGGGAACTGTTGGTTGGTATTATACCTATCGTCAGTTATCAGTTCCCAGGTGACATGAGTACAGCTTAGTCCGTTGACTTGACACTGTCACTTCGCCTCGAGTGTGTTCCCACTGCACTTTGATTACTACCCTACCACGGCTCAAAGGAGTCGTGCAAACAGGTAGTTTTTGGGTGCAGTCCCGAAGCACTTAGAGGCAGTGAAGGTTAGACAGAATTCGTCTCTCCCGGTATTGGGGGTTGACATCGCGCTGTGTCCAGGAGAGCCATTACACGAGTAGTCCCTGGCCAGGGCAAGCGAGATATACTGGTAGGTTTCCAGTGTTATCTCAGGGTGTTCTGGGCTACACTCCGACACGACTTGTACCGCTATTAGGGGACTGACGTTCACCGCCCCCCTAAGCCCGCCATGCGATGTATCAGACGAACAGACCGGACTGTACGGAGACTGTCACATACAGGCTTAGTAGGAGTTCAGATAGGGTTCACCTCGTCAGTCTTCTTATCGACATCTACCTGGGGACCGTTACGTACAGCTAGTGCCGCTTGCGGTCTGTGGTTAAACCCACTGCCAGCGTAGTGTCGAGTCTTTAGAGTCCTACACAGAGAGCTATTCGCCTTTAGGCAAAATGAGTAGAGGTCGCATGGTTTTGCGACAGGGTTCGTTCACATTCGCGCACTTGTGCACGTTTGCTGTCCGGACAGTTTATACTAGCGGGCTTTGGTTTAAGCCGGATCCTAGTATATGATTTGGGATTGGTTCTTCTCATTGTATTCGTGTTCCTCGGATCACGAATGCGGGTGCGTATGCACAGTTGTTTGAGACAGAGGGAGAGGACCTTGATTAGGGTTAATGGCTATTGTCATTTTATTAACCCTAATGCTTATGTGTGTATTATATTTAATTGATAATTAGTTTGATAATTGTGCATGGTTATGGTTGTTGACCATTTGACCTCCTTGACTTGTTGACTTAAGTTGACACTTTGACCATCATCATTTCTTTTGGAAGATGCTTTTTGATCCTTGCAAATTGAAATGATAATGGTCATGTCATGATAAGCCATGACAATTATCTAGCTAATTATTTAATTAAAATAATATACACATATTAGTGAGAATGGTTCACATAATTCTCATTCTATCATTTCATTTCTCTCTCTTGTTCTTCCTCTCCATCAAGCTCTCTCCCTCTCATGTGTTGAGAAACACTTGAGCTTGAGAAAAACCCTCTCTTGATCATATTTACTCTCATCTAGGGTTTGAAGGGTTTGTTTAGCACCCTATGAAGAGTTTTGAAGCATCACATGTCCAAAAGTTATGATTTTTATTGTGCTAAACAAACACGCAAGTGGATCGATCCTAGAAATTAGGGTTATCAAACTATAAGTAAGTAAAGTTTAGGGTTTAAAAGCTACAACCTTTGTAGCTCCCGTTTTTGCTTCACTCCTTAGCCTCTTTGAGTGTTGGATGAAGGTCCGCTCGTCGTCCTCTTGCGTCCACGACGATCCACCCGGAGCTTCCCGTCCAAGCTAACAAGTTTGGTAAAACAAGGAGAACACTCTAATCAAGTGAGCTAGACTTGATTAGAATGAAGTTGTGGCTATGGATCTCACTTCAAAATCTTATTTTTATGAGTGATTCACTCTCTTATAAGAACTAGAGAGCTTAAGCATGGAGGTTGATGAAGATGACGGATTTTGTGAAGAAGGGAATGAATTATCTTGTGAAAGAGAAAAAGGAAAATAGCTATATATATTTTTCTTTCTCTAAACCAACCATGGTTAGATATATAGATATCATTTTATTTTAAATTAAAAGCATGATAAGAAAATAAACTATGGGTTAAATGTTAGGTGAGAATGGTTGAGTTAGAAGAGTGTAGAAACTCTTAAGTGATTTAACCCATTTTTCATTTTCTTTTGCTTTAATTTAAATCCAATAATTATCCAAATATAACCATGGTGTAATTCTTATACATCCACCATTCTCATTGTATAAACAACCATGATAGAGTTTGATGTATGTATGCATGTGTGCTTGCACATCAACATGTGCATGAACAAGAATGAATGCACACATGCATGCATACATCCAACATAAACAAGATAGGATTTGTAGTGAGAAACTAATGATGAATCAACACTTGATTCACTAATCCGGTCATATCACATATGACCCGACCATTAGCAAGCCGCCCAATTAATATACGGTATCCCATACACGCATTTTAATCGGGTCCAAGCGCATATCGCATACGCGCACCACAACGTTTCGCCTGGACTAGGTAACTCCTATGTGGGACTCTAAGACTCGTCAATACGCCGGCAGTGGGTGATGATCATATCAAGCACCCCCAAGCCGCAAGCGGTCAGCCAAACGTAATGGCCACCCGGGTATTGAGCGATAAGAAGAAAACAAGCGAACCTGTTACAACTCCCGTCGAGCCATCCGGCAACACTACCGTACAGTCCGGTCTCTTCGTCAGATATGCTGCATATCGAGCCTAGGGATGGTCACGTCGACCCCAATAACTCAATAAGTCGTGTCGGTGAATGGTCTATAACAGATCGAGAAACTACTGATAACACTTATCAGCAAATCTCAGCAGCCCTGGCCAGGGACTTGCTGTTATAACCAGTCGAGCACAGCACAGCATCAACTCCCAATACTGGGAGAGACGAAACCCCTCCTATCGCTCATCGCCTTCGTGTGTCTCGGGACTGTACCCAACGGCCACCTGTTTGCACGACTCAGTAGAGCCGTGGTAGGGTGGCAATCAAAGTACAGTGGGAGAACACACAAGACTCCATGACGATCTCGGGTCTACAGACTAACCTGTACCAGTGTCACCTGAGAACTGCTATCCGACGATAGATATAATTCCATATAGGAGTTCTCGGTGAGTCCGTCCAGTGTACCCAGTCAGCACTGAGCACCCGTATACGATCTTGATGTCAAACATCGATGAATGTGGGAACATTCATCGCCCATCACATGGGTCTAGTATCATATACGCTAGTCTACTCTGGTATATCGATGCCCCGTCTCGATACACCTCCGACTAGGGACATTCCAGGATATGCTTATAGACTACAGATGTCCCACTAGTATGATCTCCATCATAATCAGAGTAGTCAAGCCGATATCCTCAGGGCTTTATCAGCATGTATGAATGAATAAAAGCATGATCAAATAAACATGTCAGATAAAGAACAACCAGATAGCATACTATCATGTCGAGCAAGAATGCAAACTGAATATATATACATGTATAGATACATCCACTATCACATAATGGCCTCTAGGGCATACATATATCCAACAATCTCCCACTTGCACTAAGGCCAGTTATTGGCGTATCTCATACCCAACATCTCAGAAAGTCGCTCATGCTGCGGCTGAGGGAGGGCCTTGGTGAATGGATCCGCGGCGTTGTTCTTTGTGTCAACTCTCTTAATCTCGATCTCGCGACGATCTACAATCTCCCAGATCAAATGAAAACGCCTCAGGATGTGTCTGGACCGCTGATGGGATCTGGGCTCCTTGGCTAACGCCATCGCCCCATTATTGTCACAATACAAAGGTATTGGATCAATAATGGTTGGAACTACTCCTAGCTCCGAGACAAACTTCTTCATCCAGACGGCTTCCTTGGCGGCATCATTTGCAGCAATGTACTCAGCTTCCATCGTAGAGTCTGCAACGGTATCTTGTTTGGAACTCTTCCAACTTACCGCCCCTGCATTGAGGGTAAATACAAACCCTGAGATAGATTTGTTGTCATCCTTATCGCTCTGGAAGCTCGAATCGGTAAAGGCCTCCATTTGGAGATCTGTATTACCATACACCAAGAACAATTCTTTAGTCCTTCGCAAGTACTTAAGAATGTTCTTCACAGCTGTCCAGTGGTTCTCCCCTGGGTTGGATTGATACCTGCTTACAACACTAAGTGCATAAGCTACATCTGGACGTGTACATAACATCGCATACATTATAGACCCTACTGCCGAAGCATAAGGTATAATGCTCATGCGAGCTCTCTCTTCATCGGTCTTTGGACAAGAATCCTTGGAGAGAGTGACTCCATGGCAAGCGGATAAGGCACCCCGCTTGGAGTCTTCCATGCTAAACCTTTTTAGGATGGTGTTAATGTACCTGGTTTGGGACAATCCCAATAACTTTTTGGATCTATCCCTATAGATCCTTATACCCAGGATGTATGTAGCATCACCCAGGTCCTTCATGGAGAACCTTAGTGATAAGAATGATTTGACCGACTGTAGCATAGGAATATCATTTCCTATCAGAAGAATGTCATCCACGTACAATACGAGGAATGTGACAGCTCTTCCTACAGCCTTCCTATAAACACAAGGTTCATCTGGATTTTTGATGAAATCAAACTCCTTGATAACATCATCGAAACAGATGTTCCAACTCCGAGATGCCTGCTTTAACCCATATATGGATTTAAGCAATCTACATGCTTTTTCGCTGCTCCCACTGTCAATGAAGCCCTCTGGCTGATCCATATAAACGCATTCTTCTAAATCTCCATTTAGAAATGCTGTTTTAACGTCCATCTGCCAGATTTCATAGTCGTAGTGAGCAGCAATAGCAAGTAGGATCCGAATAGATTTAAGCATGGCTACGGGCGAAAAAGTTTCGTCATAGTCCAAACCTGGTCTTTGACGAAAACCTTTCGCCACAAGTCTTGCCTTATAGGTCTCTACCTGCCCATCCACACCAATCTTTCTTTTAAAGATCCATTTGCACCCTACAGGTTTTACCCCAGGGGGTACAACGTCCAAAGTCCATACTTTGTTGGTGTACATAGACTCCATTTCGGATCTCATGGCATCCAGCCACTTCACAGAGTCACCACTCGTGATAGCTTGCTGAAAACTGGTAGGATCATCATCATCCATGATACAGTCTTCTCTGTCACCATCAATGAGGAAACCGTAGTACCTCTCCGGTGGGCGAGAAGTCCTACCAGACCTACGGAGTGGCCGAGGTTCTTCTGTTTCTGTTGCAACAGACGGTTCAACCAAATCGTCATTTGTAGTTTGTGTCTCTAGAACCTCTTCTAGATCTACTACCTTGCCATCATCTTTATCCGTGAAAAACTCTTTTTCCAGGAATGTGGCATACTGAGAAACAAACACCTTTTGTTCCTCTTTGTGGTAGAACAGATATCCATAAGAATTCTTTGGATATCCCACAAAGTTACACATGACTGACCGTGTCTCGAGTTTTTCCGGATTCTGCTTTTTAACATAGGCCGGGCAACCCCAAATCTTAATTCTTTTAAGAGATGGTCTCTTCCCATTCCATATCTCATATGGCGTGGTAGACACGGCTTTGGTTGGAACCCTGTTTAGCAGAAACGCTGCAGTCTCCAATGCATGTCCCCAAAACGAGACTGGTAACTCAGCGCCACTCATCATGGACCGGACCATATCTAATAGGGTCCTATTCCGTCGTTCTGACACACCGTTGTGCTGTGGTGTGTAAGGAGGAGTGAGCTGAGAGAGAATCCCATTCTCTTTTAGGAAGTTTGCAAATTCTGTACTGACATACTCACCACCTCGATCTGATCGAAGCATCTTAATACTCAAGCCGGTTTGTTTTTCTACTTCTTGTTTATATTCAATGAATTTCTCGAAAGCTTCGGACTTGTGCTTTAATAAAAATACATTACCGAATCTTGAGAAATCGTCGGTGAATGTAATGAAGTATGAAAAACCGCCTCTAGCCTGTGTAGACATTGGCCTACATACATCACTATGTATGAGGCCCAGGAGCTGAGTAGCTCTTTCTCCGTGTCCGGTAAACGGAGTTTTGGTCATTTTACCCTTGATACAAGACTGGCAAGTCGCATAAGATTTATATTCAAAAGAATTTAAATATTCATCTTTGTGTAACTTGTTTAGTCTTGTTTCGTTAATATGACCAAGTCTACAGTGCCAAAGAAAAGCTTCATTTAATTCTGAAAGTTTTCTTTTATTAGTGTGTTGTATACTGAAAACTGTGTGTTGATTTAGGACATATATTCCGTTATTAAGTGTACCATACCCAACCAACATTTGATTTAGGTGAATGTTCATAACATTGTTCTGCAACACAAAGTTATACCCTTCATTGTCCAACAAAGAAACGGATATTATATTACATAGCATAGTTGGTACAAAATAACATGGATTCAAAATCAAAATACATCCAGATGGCAACCCCAAGTGATACACTCCCACTGCGACTGTATGTACATTGGAACCATTTCCAACGCGGAGAGTATGGTCACCTGTTCTCAAAACCTTGCTATTTCTCAGCCCCTGCATAGAATTGCAAATGTGAGAACCTGAACCGGTATCCAATACCCAGGAAGCAGAGTTTATAGAAAAACAGTTTTCAGTCACAAACGCACCTGAAGCAGAAGCATCACCATGCTTCTTCTTGAGACTTAGGTACTCCGTGCAGTTGCGCTTCCAATGTCCTGTCTTGTGGCAATGAAAACACTCGCCTTTCCCTGGGTCTCCAGCCGTGGACTTTCCCTTTCCCTTCACCTTTTTGACTCCGCCCTTAGGATTAGTGGGTTTCTTCTTTTTCTTTCCCTTGGCCTTAGCTTTTGGGCGAGAAGAAGAAGACTGTCCAATGGTCATAACGGGAGTCTTTGCTGACTTCATAGTGCTCTCTGCACTCCTTAACATATTAAGGAGTTCAGGGAGGTCCTTCTCCATGCCATGCATGTTGAAGTTCACTATGAACTGAGCAAAGGTGGAGGGGAGGGACTGCAGAATAATATCTATATATTGCTCATTGTCCATTGTCCATCCAAGGTCCTCAAGCTCTTCTATAAGAGCTATCATCTTCAAAACATGGTCCGCTACTGGTGTGCCAGGGGCCATCCGCATGTGAAACAGTTTCCTTGATGCTTCGTATCGTAATACGCGGGACTGCTCCCCATACAACTCCTTTGTATGGAGCAGTATCCCGTGAATGTCCATGTCCTCATGCTGCTTTTGATGTGTGTTATCCATCGATGCAAGCGCGAGGCATGTGGCCGTGGCACAGTCAGCGTCCCATGTCTTGCGGACTTCAATGTCCGCAACTGAGGATTTTGGACCTGGGACGGGCGGGGCTGAAGCCGTGAGGACATATGATACTTTATCATAAGTCAAGGCGATCTTCAGATTCCTTAGCCAGTCTTTATAGTTGGTCCCATTCAGTTTTTTCTTATCTAGTAGAAGCTTAAGTCCAGTCATTGGTATCTGCCATTAAGAGAGAGAAAAGAATACACTCAGCGAAAGCTCTTGCACAGATTAGATTGGTTTATTATCTTGTCTAATCGATATTTCCCACTGCTTTTTATCAAGTTTTCTTTCAAACCTTAAAAAGAAAAACTAGCCAGGATTAATTACAGTCTACAACTTCGCTAACCGTTCAGCCAGGCCAGTGTCGGTACTTTGAGGGAGGTTCCCCGTGCTTTCGCACGGACCTAATTAGAGTAAACCTCGTTTTCCCAGAGGCGAAGCCCCGTTAACACCTTTCTAGACACCTAATGAGTTAGCTAATTGTAAACTGCAAAACTCTCCTAGGAGCAACTATTGCCCACAGTGGGATCGGGATCCAACCATCACATGGAAGGTATGTAATCTCATTGCAAATTTCAACACTTGAAATTCCCGATGTAATTTTTACCCCTAGTACTTATGACCTTAAATATGGTCAACAAATCATAAGTACCAGTCAAGTTCTACCCGTCATTTCTTGATCAATTAGATCCACCCATATGACCCTTAACTATGGTCAACAAAGTCGCATGAATGTCCTAATTAATCTGCATCATATGCATTGTAGGAAGACATCACTTAGCTACCGTACACTACGCCTTAACTAAAGTCAACAAACGTAGCACGAATACTAAGTACTCTACTTCCTAAAATGATGGAGGGTTGCGAATGATTTTTAAGAAAATCTTTAACGCTTTGAACTTGATATCGTTGTAGAATCAAACAGTTTTCAAAAGGAGTGGCTTAAGCTCCGCAGTTTTGAAATGTAGCTTTTTCATAAATAGCCGAGTAGTTTTTAAATCCGATTCTACAACATCTTTTAGGTTTATTTTCTTTACATTAATCACATTAATGTAATCCCATCATTTAAGTCCTTAAACCAATCACAGAAAAGAAACGAAAATAATACGTACGCTTATGCCATCCGCATTCGCCGCAATGTTCCGTTATGCACCGTTAGGTTACTTAACTAACGGCATACCGGGACGGGACTAGCGCGGGTGTAAAACATAAGCAACGTCTACTATATATCATATATATAATATGTCATTCGTCTCAGATATCACAGAACACAGGCAGCAGAAATATAGATATAACGTGGGATATACTAGGACGTCCGTATTTAGTATTTAGCCAGAATAGAAAATACGGATTCCACAGTCGCGATGAATAGCCAAGCCCACACCCTGGACCCCTACGAGAGCGGCAAGTGACCCTACCAATTCTGGAGTTTAGGAGACCCGGTCTCGACTGCTCGAGATGGCCTCCCACTGAACCCCAGAACCCGGTCACCTGTGCTCCCCTCCTTGGGTCCATCCTAATGCGGAAAAGTAAATAATATACAACACTGGTGACACAACCGCAACCTGGAAGTGTCCCAAATAAAAGTATATTACATTACATTTGAATTTACATGAATGAAAAATAAAGCTCTCATCTCACAAAACCCCCCGGCTATTCAATCGCGACAATTCTACACATCATATCTCAGCAACACAAAATATCACCAACATAAGTAAGTATGCATACCCCAATTGTCGTTGATGTATAGCAACGAAACCGGCGATATCTAACATACTACACTTACGGTCACAGAAAAGAAAGTGTAAAACTACAATATTTGGAATCCAGATTCTCTTTAGGCATCATAAATGCGAAATATCACATATTTCGTATTTCATGCCTACACTATATGAATTCCACATATTGTATCACATTCCAGACAAACAGACAGTATTAAAGTTTTCGAACGAACAATCAAGCACCCAAGATTCACTAAAGCTCAACACTTGAGCAGGGTTCAAAAAAATCTGCAGTGTGACACAGTAGCGGCGGTCCAGCCGTAGAAGGGTCAAGCCAACGCCTCACATGTGGCACGCCGTACTGCCCCAAACCCTAGGGTTCAAAGGGCAGTTCAAGACGGTCACATAATCGAGTTAAGGTTTGTTGTCTTCTAGAGGGACCACCGCAAAAAGACTTGCACGTATCTCCAAACTATTTAAACCCCGTGAATGTTGAGTAAATGATATTCGTTCAAACACTTCAATACTTTCTAGTTTACCCGGAAAAGAAAGAGAAATGAAAATTCCGATCGAAACTACGAGGCCAAAAACATCTCCAGAATTTTTCAACAGCAGATTCAGATTAAACATACTCAGAATATAATATAGCAGGTAATAAAAATTACTGTGCAAAAAATTGTCAAAGAGCCCCTTATATGGCCGCGGATGCGCGACCTAATCTTGCTTATGCCGCGCTTCCGCGGCCAAAGTTACTGTTCATGGCCACGAATTTTCCAGATTGTCTAATTTTTACCTGCTCTATTTTTTGAGAATTTTTAATTCTGAAAAGAGTCAGTGTTTAAAAAATTTCCAGAGAGCATCTTCAAAAGTCGTATTTTTGTTTCGATCGGACTTTTTACTTCGCAAAAAGGTCGCCTAATGTTCTAGGTCGGCTCTGATACCAATGTAGGTCAGGCAGCCATCCCATCCAATGGGGTTGCCGTGGCACCAACGGGTCCCTCAGCCGCTACATTTTGCGCATGCCCCCTCGCGAGGACTACAACCCGCCGGAACACCTTCCGGTCTCGGGACACCCTGGGGGTAAGAGCCTATGCTTCGCCACACTGTCACACAGTGAGAACCCCCCATAGGTCGACATCCAATGCCTAGTAGCTCTGATACCAATGAAGGGTTTGTTTAGCACCCTATGAAGAGTTTTGAAGCATCACATGTCCAAAAGTTATGATTTTTATTGTGCTAAACAAACACGCAAGTGGATCGATCCTAGAAATTAGGGTTATCAAACTATAAGTAAGTAAAGTTTAGGGTTTAAAAGCTACAACCTTTGTAGCTCCCGTTTTTGCTTCACTCCTTAGCCTCTTTGAGTGTTGGATGAAGGTCCGCTCGTCGTCCTCTTGCGTCCACGACGATCCACCCGGAGCTTCCCGTCCAAGCTAACAAGTTTGATAAAACAAGGAGAACACTCTAATCAAGTGAGCTAGACTTGATTAGAATGAAGTTGTGGCTATGGATCTCACTTCAAAATCTTATTTTTATGAGTGATTCACTCTCTTATAAGAACTAGAGAGCTTAAGCATGGAGGTTGATGAAGATGATGGATTTTGTGAAGAAGAGAATGAATTATCTTGTGAAAGAGAAAAAGGAAAATAGCTATATATATTTTTCTTTCTCTAAACCAACCTGTTGGTGTATATGCCCTAGAGGCCATTACTGTATCATACTAGTATGTATATTACTTAATGGAAGCTTGGGATATTCACAGTTGTACAGACAATCTTGCTCAATATAGTAGTATGCTACTTGGTTTGTCTCTGCTTTAATGTGTACTTGTGTGTTTATCACCTATACGCATTAGTAGAGCCCTTTGGATCCTTGCTTGATTACCGGCGTTGTGATGGCGATCACACTCGTGGGGGCTGGGTGATCTACAAGCACATCCTTTTACACGTCCCTAGTCGTGGGAGTATCGAGATAGGGCATCGAAACTCCGGAGTAGACTAGCGTATGCGCTTCTCATCCCAGCACGGGAGACGGTCTGTCCCACAGCCGTCAGTACGTCGTACTTGAGATAGTATGCGGGTGCTCGTTAGGTTACGAGTACACTGGACAGGACTCGTCGGGAACTGATGGTTGGTATTATACCTATCGTCAGTTATCAGTTCCCAGGTGACATGAGTACAGCTTAGTCCGCTGACTTGACACTGTCACTCCGCCTCGAGTGTGTTCCCACTGTTCTTTGATTACTACCCTACCACGGCTCTTCTGAGTCGTGCAAACAGGTAGTAGTTGGGAGCAGTCCCGAAGCACTTGGAGGCAGTGACGGTTAGACAGGATTCGTCTCTCCCGGTATTGGGGGTTGACATCGCGCTGTGTCTAGGAGAGCCATTACACAAGTAGTCCCTGGCCAGGGCAAGCGAGATATACTGGTAGGTTCCAGTGCTATCTCAGGGTGTTCTGGGCTTCACTCCGGCACGACTTGTACCGCTATTAGGGGTCTGACGCTTGCCGCCCCCCTAGGCCCGACATGCGATGTATCAGACGAACAGACCGGACTGTACGGAGATTGTCACATGCAGACTCAGTAGGAGTTCGGATGGTTTTACCTCATCGGCCTTCTTATCGACATCTACCTGGGGACCGTTACGTACAGCTAGTGCCGCTTGCGGTCTGTGGTTAAACCCACTGCCAGCGTAGTGTCGAGTCTTTAGAGTCCCACACAGAGAGTTTCCCTGCACTGAGCGAAACGTGTAGAGGCCGTATGGTTTTACGGCAGGGCTGCGATCACTTACGTACACTTGTGTGCGTATGATGTTCGGGCAGGCAGTACTAGTGGGCTTTGGTTTAAGCCAGATCCTAGTATTGCACGGATGGATCTGTTTTGTCTTCTGCGCATCCGCATTCTACGGAATACGGATGCAGGTGTGTATGCACAGTTTTCTGGAGCGATGAAGGAGGAGGTGCCTCATTAGGGTTTTGGGCAGTTGGTTCGGCCAAAACCACTATGTGGCAGGCTCATTAGGGTTTTGACAGTTGATTCGGTCAAAACCATTTTGAGGCGGACTCATTAGGGTTTCGACAGTTCGTTTGGTCAAAACCATAAATGAGCCGGGGACATTATTTACTAATCCTTTCATTGATAATTTTGTTATGGCTAATTACATTGACCATTTGACCATCTTGACTTTGTTGACCTTTTGACCAAAGTTGACTTGGACCTTCTTAGAAGATCTAAAGTATTCTTTGGTTTTCTTTTTATTAAGTTATGATAATGGTCATGTCATTTGTAGCCATCACCTTTATCTTGATTGGATTTGTAATGATAATGTTTTGTGCATTATTGCAACCATGGTTAGCTTTTCTCTTGGTTAAGCTTTTCATTTGCTCATTCTCATTCTCTCTCTTAAAATGAGAAGCTCCATGGTTGCTAGAAAATCTCCTTCTTCTTCCTCCTCTTGATTTCTCCTTTGATCTCATGTGTTGAGAGAAAAAGGATTCTACTTGACAAACACATCCATACATCCTCTCTACACAACCTAGGGCTTCTAGATTAGCAATCTCCTTGCCCTAGTTACCTCGGCTCGAGGTGGAGCTCGGTGTACATCTCTCGAGTGGATCGTCTTCGACTCAAGGAGGCCGCGGAGGTGACCGAAATCCGGATCAACCATTGAGCAAGCAATGAGAAGAACAACAAGAAGAGTAGAACATCAAAGAAGAACAACAACAAGAAGTGAAGGAGTT
Source organism: Agapanthus africanus (assembly GCA_030015575.1). Lineage (NCBI taxonomy): Eukaryota > Viridiplantae > Streptophyta > Magnoliopsida > Asparagales > Amaryllidaceae > Agapanthus > Agapanthus africanus. The sequence continues at coordinate 291,041,382 of CM057349.1, forward strand.
CAAGTTGAGGTATAACCACTTTGCCGAGTAGTTAATTCTTCTTTGCAAGTATGCTAGTTTAGTTTAGCAAAGATCCGGCTTTTACGGTCCATGTTACAAAGTTAAGAAAAATTTTGATTTACCGTTTCCGCAACCCCGAAAGTACCGGGAGAGGTAACATGGACCCAACAGTGGTATCAGAGCCTAACTAAACATAAACTAGCTTGGTAGTAAAGTGTATCGAAGTTCGAAACGGAAAAATCGAAAAAACCAAGTTGTAAAAATCTGAGTTTCTGTTAAAACTTTTTCTGGTCAAAACAAAATTTGTTATATCCCAAAAATCATCTCAGGGTTTTTATAAGAAAACCACCAAAAACGATGCAGCAACTCAACCAAAGAGCCGCGCTTCCGCAGCAAGAGCAAGCTCTTGCCGCGGAACCGCGGCCAACTTGGTGAGTTACTGCATCGATTTTGGTGCAGTGTGTTTCTGACATGGTTTTAGGATTTTTCAGATATATTATATGTGTCCAGATTTTCCAGAATAGAAATTTGTTTTTGGGGGCCTATAATTCCGTATTTTTCCGAACTTCAATATATTTTGACTATAAAGGTTATATCTGTGATGTTCTTATGTATTGAACGTCGGCTAATCGCTATATGTCGATTAGTTGGGGTTATACATATCTGTGATCTGTGATTGTTCTTGATGGTTTGTGGATATGAACTCGTTGGATTGTCGCGGATGAATAGCCGGGGTGGATGTGAGATGAGAGTTTCTTTTTCTTTCATTCATGTAACAAAATTGTAAATTGATGTAATATTATTTGTTTGGCCGCACAACCGGGTCGGGGTTGTAGCCGTCATTGTATAATTCTTTTTACTGTTTTTGCTCCTAGGATAGACCCATGGAGGGGGTGCACAAACTACCGGGTAGCTCGAAGTGCCGAGTGGCCTACTCATGGCATTGAGGGAGGTTGCTTCGCTTCGGGTACTTGGCGGGTAGTTTGCCGCACCCGTAGGGGTCTTGGGTGGGGTTTTGGCTATTCATCGCGACCGTGTAATCCGTTTTTCGTTGCAGGCTCGAACGAATCGCGGGTTCCTAGTATATCCAAAGTGTTCATCTGTGATCTGTAATGTCTATCATTGCTTTCTATTTAGGCGTTGCTTATGTTTTACAGCCGCGCTAGCCCAGCCCCCGCTCTGTCGTTAGTTAAGTAACCTAACGGGTGATGACGGGACCCCGTGGCGAATGCGAATGGCATAAGCGTACGTCATATTTTGGTTGTTTTCTGCAATGGTAGGATTAAATGATGGGACGCATTAAAAGAACTAATGCAAGAAAATAAACCTAAAAGACGTTGTTGGAACAATTTTTCAAAAAGCTGTTATTGCAAGGACGTTCATTTTTTGTTTTGCATCGAGGTATTCGGTTATGAATGCCCAGCACCTCAGTCGACGAGGCAAGGGCCGAGATCCCTTCATCGGGAGTGACCCCTTGGACAAAAATTTGCGTCAGGGTAATAACTTCACTATAGTCGATCATTCTTGCTTTGCATCGAGGTATTCAGTTTGGAATATCCTGCACCTCATTCAACGAGGAAAGAGCCGAGATCCCTTCACCGGGAGTGACCTCTTTAGCAAAAAGTTTTCGCCACTATATTTTCAAAAAGGGTGCAATCATGTTCCTTCAACGATATCAAGTTCATTACGTTAACGGGTTTTTCGCCAAAAAACCCAGCCGTAGCCCTCCGTCATTTCCTACAAGTACTACTCAGTATTCGAGCTACGTATTTTGGCATTGTCAAGGCGTAGTGATCGGTAGCTAAGTATTGCTTGTTTGCAGCCTTATTTTTTTCGGATTATTTAGGACAGTCGCATAGCTATGTTGGCATTGTCAAGAGTTATGCGGGTGGGTCTAAGTTAATCAAGATAATGACGGGCCGAACTTGACTAACAGTTCATGATATGTTGGCATTGTCAAGGTCATGAATCGTTAGGGGCAAAAACCATATCGGGAGTTTCAAAAGAACTGAAACTTGCAGATTTGGCATACCTTCTGGAGTGTGGTGACTAGAGTGGATTCCATCTAGGTTATCACACAATGACAGTTGGATCCCGATCCCACTGATGAGTTGGTTTACTCTCGGGAGATTATTTCACTTAACGATCAATGCTATAAACCTAGTAGGTGTCTAGAAAGGTGTTAGCGGGGTTACGCCCCCAGGGAAAAGAGGTTATTTAATTAAGGAACTTCGCGAAAGCGTTGGAAAACCTCCCTCGAAGTACCGACACTAGCCTGGCTGAAAGGTTAAGCAAGTATTGCAACGTGAATTAAAACCCGGCTAGTTCTTCTTTTAAAAGGTTTTAAGAAGAATTTGAGGAAACAGTGGGAGACATCCTGGTTAGATAAATTAATAAACCAATCTAATCTTGCAAGAGCATACGCTGAGTGTTTCTTTTCTCTCTCTCCAGGCAGCAACCTTTTCACGCCCTAATCAAGATAATAAAATGTATCGCTTGACCGAACCGAATTCTTATTCGGGACTGGGGAAAGTTGGTTCAGCTCTAACTTATGACAACAGTCATAAGTATGAGAATGGGAAAGAGGAAAGTTTGGATTTCCAGGATACCCAGTTGAAGAAGAAGCATGGTTTTGCATCTACTTCAGGTGTTCTTGTAATTGAGAACTGTTTTACGGTCAGCCCTACCTCCTGGGTACTTGATACCGGATCAGGATCTCATATCTGTAATTTATTGCAAGGACTGAGAAAAAGTAGGAAAGTTGCACCGGGTGATATGTCGCTCAGAGTAGCGAACGGAGCACAAGTTAATGTGGCAGCCGTCGGTGAATATCACCTAGTATTGCCAAATGGCAAGACTATGATTTTGAACGATTGCTACTATGTACCCTCCATGGTTTGCAACATCATATCAGTTTCTTTACTCGATAAAGATAGATATAAGTTTGTTCTTGAAAAGAATATCATGAACATTTACCTTGATAAGGTACTGGTTGCAGAGGGTACACTGTTTAATGGTATCTACGTTCTAAATCAGAATACAGTTCTCAATATACATAACACACGCAAGAGGAAGAATTCAGATACGAATGAATCCTACTTGTGGCATTGTAGACTTGGTCATATTGGAGAGAAAAGACTGAGTAAGTTGCATAAAGATGGACTCTTGAATGCGTTCGAGTTTTCATCTTATGAAACTTATCAGTCTTGTCTCAAAGGGAAGATGACCAAATCTCCGTTCACCGGACATGGAGAAAGAGCAAGAGAGCTCTTGGGACTCATACACAGTGATGTGTGTGGTCCGATGTCTATACATGCAAGGGGTGGGTTCTCGTACTTCATCACATTCACTGATGATCTCTCTAGGTTCGGATATGTGTATCTGATGAAACACAAATCTGAAACTTTTGAGAAATTCAAGGAATTCAGAAACGAAGTAGAGAACCAGACAGGCAAAAGTATCAAGATCCTCCGGTCTGATAGAGGAGGGGAGTACTTAAGCACGGAATTCCGGGATTACTTAAAAGAGAATGGTATTCTCTCTCAGCTCACTCCTCCTTATACACCACAGCACAACGGTGTGTCGGAGAGAAGGAATCGTACCCTATTAGATATGGTTCGATCCATGATGAGTGATGCTGAGTTACCTCATTCATTCTGGGGACTTGCGCTAGAGACAGCGGCATACTTGCTGAATCAGGTTCCGTCTAAATCCGTGCCTAAAACTCCATATGAAATATGGAGTGGTAAGAAACCATATCTAGAACGAATTAAGATATGGGGCTGTCCGGCCTATGTAAAAGTACAAAAACCAGACAAGCTTGAGGCACGGTCAGTTTTATGTAAGTTTGTGGGATATCCTAGAAATTCTCTGGGATATCTGTTCTACCACACTGAGGAACAGAAGGTGTTCGTTGCTCGCCGCGCCACCTTTTTAGAGTGGCAATTTCTTGCAAAAGAAATAAGTGGGAGCACGGTAGAACTGGATGAAATATCTGATCCACAAAATCAAACTGAGGATTTAGCAGAACCAGAAAGTTCAGTGACCCCAAACGAACCTCAGCCACTCCGCAGATCTGGTAGGATTTCTCATCCGCCCGAGAGATACTACGGTTTTCTCATAGACGGGGATCGAGAGGATTGCATCTTGGAAGAAGATGACCCTACCAGTTTCAGGCAGGCCATTATCAGTAGGGACTCTGATAAGTGGCAGGAAGCAATGCAATCCGAAATGGAGTCCATGTATGCCAATAAAGTGTGGACCATGGATATTGCTCCACCTGGGGTAAAACCCGTTGGATGCAAATGGATCTACAAAAGGAAACTTGGTGTAGATGGGCAGGTGGAAACCTATAAAGCTAGACTCGTTGCAAAAGGTTTTCGTCAAAGACCTGGTTTGGACTATGATGAAACTTTTTCTCCGGTGGCTATGCTCAAATCCATTCGGATCCTACTTGCCATTGCTGCCTTCCATGACTATGAAATCTGGCAGATGGATGTTAAAACGGCTTTCCTAAACGGTTGTTTGGAAGAGTGCGTTTACATGGATCAACCAGAAGGTTTCGTAGACAGTGGGAGCAGCGGAAAGGTGTGCAAGTTGCTTAAATCCATTTATGGATTAAAGCAGGCATCGCGGAGCTGGAACATCTGTTTTGATGAGGCAATCAAGGAATTTGATTTCATCAAGAACGAAGATGAACCCTGTGTATATAAGAAGATTGTAGGACGAACTGTCGTATTCCTAGTCTTGTACGTGGACGACATTCTTTTGATAGGAAATGACAATCCTATGCTACAATCGGTCAAGCTGTTTTTGTCACAAAGGTTCTCCATGAAGGACCTGGGTGATGCCTCGTACATTCTGGGGATCAAGATCTATAGAGATAGATCCAAGAGACTATTGGGACTTTCGCAGTCCAGGTACATAGAGACCGTACTAAAGAGATTTAGTATGGAGGATTCCAAGCGCGGTAACATACCCGCATTGCACGGAATTACCCTCTCCAAGAAGATGTCTCCTAAGACTGACGAGGAGAGGGTTCGCATGAGCACTATACCCTACGCTTCGGCGGTAGGATCTATAATGTATGCGATGCTATGTACAAGACCAGATGTAGCTTACGCGTTGAGCACGGTAAGCCGGTATCAGTCAGACCCAGAGGAGGACCACTGGACAGCAGTGAAGAACATTCTCAAGTACCTGAGAAGGACTAAGGAGATGTTCCTGGTTTACGGTAATGGAGACCTCAGGGTCGAGTCCTTTACCGATTCAAGCTTCCAGAGTGACAAAGATGACAGCAAGTCTGTCTCGGGTTTTGTGTTTACCCTCAACGGAGGGGCGGTATGTTGGAGGAGTTCCAAGCAGGATACCGTCGCAGACTCGAGATGGAGGCTGAATACATTGCTGCAAGCGATGCCGCAAAAGAGGCGGTCTGGATTAAGAAGTTCATTAGTGAACTTCAGGTGGTTCCGTCCATTGTTGACCCAATACCTTTGTATTGCGATAACAATGGGGCTATAGCTTTAGCGAAGGAACCAAGGTCCCATCAGAAATCCAGGCACATCTTAAGGCGGTATCACCTGATCAGGGAGATCATTGATCGCCAGGAGATCGAGGTGCGGAGAGTGGACACAAAGGACAACACTGCGGACCCATTCACAAAGGCTTTACCCCAGACTCAGTTCGAGCGGCTGATCGAGATGATAGGTCTTCGATACGCCAGTACATGGCCTTAGTGCAAGTGGGAGATTGTTGGTGTATATGCCCTAGAGGCCATTACTGTATCATACTAGTATGTATATTACTTAATGGAAGCTTGGGATATTCACAGTTATACAGACAATCTTGCTCAATATAGTAGTATGCTACTTGGTTTGTCTCTGCTTTAATGTGTACTTGTGTGTTTATCACCTATACGCATTAGTAGAGCCCTTTGGATCCTTGCTTGATTACCGGCGTTGTGATGGCGATCACACTCGTGGGGGCTGGGTGATCTACAAGCACATCCTTTTACACGTCCCTAGTCATGGGAGTATCGAGATAGGGCATCGAAACTCCGGAGTAGACTAGCGTATGCGCTTCTCATCCCAGCACGGGAGACGGTCTGTCCCACAGCCGTCAGTACGTCGTACTTGAGATAGTATGCGGGTGCTCGTTAGGTTACGAGTACACTGGACAGGACTCGTCGGGAACTGATGGTTGGTATTATACCTATCGTCAGTTATCAGTTCCCAGGTGACATGAGTACAGCTTAGTCCGCTGACTTGACACTGTCACTCCGCCTCGAGTGTGTTCCCACCGTTCTTTGATTACTACCCTACCACGGCTCTTCTGAGTCGTGCAAACAGGTAGTAGTTGGGAGCAGTCCCGAAGCACTTGGAGGCAGTGACGGTTAGACAGGATTCGTCTCTCCCGGTATTGGGGGTTGACATCGCGCTGTGTCTAGGAGAGCCATTACACAAGTAGTCCCTGGCCAGGGCAAGCGAGATATACTGGTAGGTTCCAGTGCTATCTCAGGGTGTTCTGGGCTTCACTCCGGCACGACTTGTACCGCTATTAGGGGTCTGACGCTTGCCGCCCCCCTAGGCCCGACATGCGATGTATCAGACGAACAGACCGGACTGTACGGAGATTGTCACATGCAGACTCAGTAGGAGTTCGGATGGTTTTACCTCATCGGCCTTCTTATCGACATCTACCTGGGGACCGTTACGTACAGCTAGTGCCGCTTGCGGTCTGTGGTTAAACCCACTGCCAGCGTAGTGTCGAGTCTTTAGAGTCCCACACAGAGAGTTTCCCTGCACTGAGCGAAACGTGTAGAGGCCGTATGGTTTTACGGCAGGGCTGCGATCACTTACGTACACTTGTGTGCGTATGATGTTCGGGCAGGCAGTACTAGTGGGCTTTGGTTTAAGCCAGATCCTAGTATTGCACGGATGGATCTGTTTTGTCTTCTGCGCATCCGCATTCTACGGAATACGGATGCAGGTGTGTATGCACAGTTTTCTGGAGCGATGAAGGAGGAGGTGCCTCATTAGGGTTTTGGCAGTTGGTTCGGCCAAAACCACTATGTGGCAGGCTCATTAGGGTTTTGACAGTTGATTCGGTCAAAACCATTTTGAGGCGGACTCATTAGGGTTTCGACAGTTCGTTTGGTCAAAACCATAAATGAGCCGGGGACATTATTTACTAATCCTTTCATTGATAATTTTGTTATGGCTAATTACATTGACCATTTGACCATCTTGACTTTGTTGACCTTTTGACCAAAGTTGACTTGGACCTTCTTAGAAGATCTAAAGTATTCTTTGGTTTTCTTTTTATTAAGTTATGATAATGGTCATGTCATTTGTAGCCATCACCTTTATCTTGATTGGATTTGTAATGATAATGTTTTGTGCATTATTGCAACCATGGTTAGCTTTTCTCTTGGTTAAGCTTTTCATTTGCTCATTCTCATTCTCTCTCTTAAAATGAGAAGCTCCATGGTTGCTAGAAAATCTCCTTCTTCTTCCTCCTCTTGATTTCTCCTTTGATCTCATGTGTTGAGAGAAAAAGGATTCTACTTGACAAACACATCCATACATCCTCTCTACACAACCTAGGGCTTCTAGATTAGCAATCTCCTTGCCCTAGTTACCTCGGCTCGAGGTGGAGCTCGGTGTACATCTCTCGGGTGGATCTTCTTCGACTCAAGGAGGCCGCGGAGGTGACCGAAATCCGGATCAACCATTGAGCAAGCAATGAGAAGAACAACAAGAAGAGTAGAACATCAAAGAAGAACAACAACAAGAAGTGAAGGAGTTCAAGTTGAGGTATAACCACTTTGCCGAGTAGTTAATTCTTCTTTGCAAGTATGCTAGTTTAGTTTAGCAAAGATCCGGCTTTTACGGTCCATGTTACAAAGTTAAGAAAAATTTTGATTTACCGTTTCCGCAACCCCGAAAGTACCGGGAGAGGTAACGTGGACCCAACACAACCATGGTAAGATATATAGATATCATTTTATTTTAAATTAAAAGCATGATAAGAAAATAAACTATGGGTTAAATGTTAGGTGAGAATGGTTGAGTTAGAAGAGTGTAGAAACTCTTAAGTGATTTAACCCATTTTTCATTTTCTTTTGCTTTAATTTAAATCCAATAATTATCCAAATATAACCATGGTGTAATTCTTATACATCCACCATTCTCATTGTATAAACAACCATGATAGAGTTTGATGTATGTATGCATGTGTGCTTGCACATCAACATGTGCATGAACAAGAATGAATGCACACATGCATGCATACATCCAACATAAACAAGATAGGATTTGTAGTGAGAAACTAATGATGAATCAACACTTGATTCACTAATCCGGTCATATCACATATGACCCGACCATTAGCAAGCCGCCCAATTAATATACGGTATCCCATACACGCATTTTAATCGGGTCCAAGCGCATATCGCATACGCGCACCACAACGTTTCGCCTGGACTAGGTAACTCCTATGTGGGACTCTAAGACTCGTCAATACGCCGGCAGTGGGTGATGATCATATCAAGCACCCCCAAGCCGCAAGCGGTCAGCCAAACGTAACGGCCACCCGGGTATTGAGCGATAAGAAGAAAACAAGCGAACCTGTTACAACTCCCGTCGAGCCATCCGGCAACACTACCGTACAGTCCGGTCTCTTCGTCAGATATGCTGCATATCGAGCCTAGGGATGGTCATGTCGACCCCAATAACTCAATAAGTCGTGTCGGTGAATGGTCTATAACAGATCGAGAAACTACTGATAACACTTATCAGCAAATCTCAGCAGCCCTGGCCAGGGACTTGCTGTTATAACCAGTCGAGCACAGCACAGCATCAACTCCCAATACCGGGAGAGACGAAACCCCTCCTATCGCTCATCGCCTTCGTGTGTCTCGGGACTGTACCCAACGGCCACCTGTTTGCACGACTCAGTAGAGCCGTGGTAGGGTGGCAATCAAAGTACAGTGGGAGAACACACAAGACTCCATGACGATCTCGGGTCTACAGACTAACCTGTACCAGTGTCACCTGAGAACTGCTATCCGACGATAGATATAATTCCATATAGGAGTTCTCGGTGAGTCCGTCCAGTGTACCCAGTCAGCACTGAGCACCCGTATACGATCTTGATGTCAAACATCGATGAATGTGGGAACATTCATCGCCCATCACATGGGTCTAGTATCATATACGCTAGTCTACTCTGGTATATCGATGCCCCGTCTCGATACACCTCCGACTAGGGACATTCCAGGATATGCTTATAGACTACAGATGTCCCACTAGTATGATCTCCATCATAATCAGAGTAGTCAAGCCGATATCCTCAGGGCTTTATCAGCATGTATGAATGAATAAAAGCATGATCAAATAAACATGTCAGATAAAGAACAACCAGATAGCATACTATCATGTCGAGCAAGAATGCAAACTGAATATATATACATGTATAGATACATCCACTATCACATAATGGCCTCTAGGGCATACATATATCCAACAGGGTTGAAGGACTAGCACTTCTTGAACCCTAGTTACTTCTAGCTTGGAGTTGAAGCCAAAGGTTGAGGCTTTCGGGTGGATCTTTCTTTGACGGGAGAAGACGACAAGGTGACCACCTTCCACTACTCTAAGGAGCAAGGAGAGAAGGACTTAAAGCCCAAGGTATAACCTTTCTAGCACTTAGCTAGTTTCTAGTTAGCTTTAGCAAGTTTTTGTTTAGCATAGATCCTTCATAGTCTAGTCCATGTTACCTAAGCTCATAAAAATCCGATTTTTATTCCGTTTTCCGCCTCCCCGCAAGCACCGGGGTGGGCAACGTGGACTTACAGTGGTATCAGAGCCTAACTAAACATAAACTAGCTAGGTAGTGAAGTGTAACGAAGTTCGAAACCGGAAAATCCAAAAACCGAGATTTCAAAAACCCTAGTTTCTGTTAAAAAAATTTCTGGTCAAAACAAAATTTGTTATACACCAAAAATCGTCTCAGGGTTTTCTAAAGAAAACCACCAAACCCGGTCTAGTGATTCGTCTAAACCGCCGCGTTTCCACGGCAATAGCAAGCTATTGCCGCGGAACCACCGCCGTTTGGACTCTTCACTGAGTCGAGTTTGGTGCAGTTTTCTTACGGCTTGGTTTTAGGATTTTTAAGATGGTTTATATGTGCCCAGATTTTCCAGAATAGAAATTTATTTTTGGGGGCCTATAAATCCGTATTTTTTTCCGGACTTCACTACACTTTGACTATGACGATTATATCTGTGATGTTTGCATGTATTGAACGTCGGCTAATCGCTATATGTCGATTAGTCGGGGTTATACATATCTGTGATCTGTGATTGATGATTGGTATGTGTATATGAATGGGTTGGATTGTCGCGAGTGAATAGCCAGGATGGATGTGAGATGAGTGTTGCTTTTTCTTTCATCCATTGTAATATGTAAATTGATGTAATATTATTATTTGTATGGCCACGCAACCGGGTCGGGGTTGTAGCCGTCATTGTATAATTCTTTTTACTGTTTTTGCTCCTAGGATAGACCCATGGAGGGGGTGCACGAACTACCGGGTATCTCGAAGTGCCGAGTGGCCTACTCACGGTGGTGAGGGAGGTTGCTTCGCTTCGGGTACTTGGCGGGTAGTTTGCCGCACCCGTAGGGGTCTTGGGTGGGGTATTGGCTGTTCACCGCGACCGTGTAATCCGCTTTTCGTTGCAGGCTCGAACGGATTGCGGATTCCTAGTATATCCAATGTATTCATCTGTGATCTGTAATGTCTATCATTGCTATATATTTATATATGATAACTATTTAGGCGTTGCTTATGTTTTACAGCCGCGCTAGCCCAGCCCCCGCTCTGTCGTTAGTTAAGTAACCTAACGGGTGATGACGGGGCCCCGTGGCGAATGCGAATGGCATAAGCGTACGTCATATTTTGGTAGTTTTCTGCAACGGTAGGATTAAATGATGGGACGCATTAAAAGAACTAATGCAAGAAAATAAACCAAGTAAAAGTCGATTGGAACACTTTGAAAACCACTCGGTTCTTTTCAAAACCAAACTTTTAAACGCGGAGCTTGAACCACTCCTTTTAAAAGCTATCTCGTTCCATCGATTATATCAAGTTCACTACGTTCACGATTTCGCCAAAACCATCCGTAGCCCTCCATCATTTCAGTTAAATATTCGGTAGTATTCAAGCTATGTATTTTGACCTTACGCCAAGGCATAGTAATTGGTAGCTGCCGGATATTTATTTCTTGCATAGATAGAATGTGTTGGTTTGAGACAGTCGTACTGCCATTTTGGCCTACGTCAAGGGTAGGTACGGGTGGGTTCAAATTAACCAGGATAATGATGGGAAGAACTTGACATGTGACTTATGACATTTTGACCTCATGCCAAGGTCATAAGAGCATGGGGCAAAAATCCACATCGGGAGTTTCATAAGTACTGAAACTTGCTAGCGCTGCATACCATTTGGAGTGTGATAATTCTGGTAGGATTCCTTCGGTTTTATCACGCGATGATATTTGGATCCCGATCCTACTGTGAGTATATGTTACTCCTCGGGAAAACTCTCACTTAACGATCAATGCTATAAACTTAGTAGGTGTCTAGAAAGGTGTTAGCGGGGCTACGCCCCCAGGGAAAAGAGGTTACTTAATTAAGGAACTTCGCGAAAGCGTTGGAAAACTACCTCGAAGTACCGACACTGGCCTGGCTGAACGGTTAAGCAAGTATTGTACGGTGAGAGTGATCCTGACTAATCCTTTCTTTACGGTTTGAGAAGGGATTCGAAAGACAGTGGGAGCCATCCAGTTTAGGCAAACTAAAAACCACTCTAAACTTGCAAGAGCATCATGCTAAAGTGTTTCTTTTCTCTCTCCTAATTGCAGCGACCATTCAACATGACCGGACTTAAGTTATTACTAGATAAAAACATATTGACAGGGCCAAACTACAAAGATTGGCTCAGGAATGTCAAGATGGCAATCACTTACGACAAGCTGGGGTATCTCCATACCACCAAAGCTCCCCCTGTCCCAGGTCCCAAAACCAGTGTCGTAGATAGGGAAATCTACAAGACCTGGGAAATAGATTGCGCGAAGGCCAGATGCCTCGTACTTGCCTCGATGGACAACGAACATCAGAGGAGGCACGAGAATATGGACCTAGAGTCCATATTTCTTCATACAAAAGAACTGTATGGAGAGCAGTCTCGTATCGCAAGATACGAAGTGTCGAAGAAGTTGTTTTCGGCAAGGTTAGCCGTCGGATCATCGGTAGCGGAACACGTGCTTAAGATGATTGGCTACATTGAGGAGCTCGCGGACCTTGGGACCACGTTGGAGAATGAACTCTATACTGATTTGATTCTCCAGTCCCTTCCTTCCACTTACGCCCAGTTTATTCTTAACTTCAACATGCAAGGAAAGGAGGTTGAACTTTCCGAGCTTCTGAACATGTTGAGGAGTGCTGATGGCACCCTACAGAAGGGTAGGGAGACATCCACTTTGTTTGTAGAAGGATCTTCCTCTTCTAGGTCCAGGGCGAAAGCCAAGGGCAAGAAGAAGAAAGCCCCCGCCAAACCAAGAGGCGGTGTCGGTAAAGTGGATACGAAGGAAAAAGGTAAAGCAACAAAGATAGCGGGAAAGCTGGTGGGGAACGAAGAACGCTTCTATTGTCACAAAAGTGGTCACTGAAAACAGGATTGCAAGGCTTGGAAAGCCAGAACACAGGATTTGAAGCGAGTTGCAGCTTCAGCTTCAGGTGTGTATGTTATTGAAAACTGTCTATCAATAAACTCTACATCCTAGGTATTGGATACCGGATCAGGATCTCATATCTGTAATTCTTTGCAGGCGTTGAGAAAGCGTAGAGTTTTGAAGGCAGGTGACATGACCCTCAGAGTTGCAAACGGTGCTAGCATGGATGCTGAGGCCGTGGGGGACTATCACCTGGGACTGTCAGATGGACATTTTTTGGTTTTGCGTAGTTGTTATTATGTTCCAAATGCAACCTGTAATATCATTTCTGTATCTTTATTATCTAAAGAAGGTTATGAATTTGCATTTGTAAGTAATGTAGTGAACATTCACCTTAATCAAGTTTTGATTGGGTCAGGTACATTGAACAACGGTATATACGTATTAAACCAGCCACAGATTTTCAATGTCCAGAATACACACAAAAGAAAGTCTCCAGAAATCGATAAAACTTTCTTATGGCATTATAGACTGGGTCACATCAATGAGAGAAGGTTGACTAAATTACATGCAGAAGGATATTTGGATTCGTTCGAATATCAATCGTATGCAACTTGTCAATCCTGTCTCAAGGGAAAGATGACAAAGACTCCATTCACTGGACACGGAGTAAGAGCGAGCGAGCTCTTGGGACTCGTACACAGCGACGTGTGCGGTCCAATGTCTACACATGCGCGAAGCGGTTATTCTTACTTCATTACTTTTACGGATGATTTCTCAAGGTTCGGACATGTCTTCTTAATGAAGCATAAATCCGAAGCTTTTGATAAGTTCCAGGAATATAAGAATGAAGTAGAAAAACAAACAGGCAAAAGTATCAAGGCACTGAGATCTGATCGAGGTGGTGAATACTTGAGTGCCGAGTTCCTGGGTTACTTAAAAGAGAATGGAATTCTCTCTCAGCTTACTCCTCCATACACTCCGCAACATAACGGTGTATCGGAGAGACGGAACCGAACCCTATTGGATATGGTACGGTCCATGATGAGTAATGCTGAGTTGCCACGATCGTTCTGGGGATATGCGCTAGAAACAGCTGCATACCTTTTGAACCGTGTTCCCACTAAGACTGTGCCCACCACACCATATGAGTTATGGAGTGGGAAGAAACCCTATCTTCAATACTTGAAGATTTGGGGATGTCCAGCTTATGTCAAAAAGCAGCATGCGGACAAACTAGAGGCACGCTCAGTACTGTGCAAGTTTGTGGGATACCCAAAGAACTCCAGGGGGTATCTTTTCTATTACGCAGAGGAACAAAAAGTCCTTGTTTCTCGTAATGCCCATTTTCTGGAACATCAGTTCTTAGAAAAAGAAATAAGTGGGAGCGCAATAGAACTGGAAGAAATTCCAGAACCACAAGCTATTACTGAAAGCTTAGTAGAACCAGAGGGTTCGAAAGATCAGGACATTCCCCCGCCACTCCGCAGGAGTAGTAGGCAGTCTCATCCGCCCGAGAGATACTACGGTTTTCTCATTGACGAGGATAGAGAGGATTGCATCATAGACTTTGATGAGCCTACTAGCTTCCAGCAAGCCATTCAGAGCGTCGACTCGGTAAAATGGCTGGATGCAATACGGACCGAAATGGAGTCCATGTACACCAACAAAGTATGGACGTTGGACATTGCTCCAGATGGGGTAAAACCCGTAGGATGCAAGTGGATCTTCAAAAGGAAGATTGGTGTAGATGGACAGGTTGAGACCTATAAAGCTAGACTGGTAGCAAAGGGTTTTCGTCAGCGACCTGGTTTGGACTATGACGAAACCTTTTCTCCAGTAGCTATGCTGAAATCCATTCGGACCCTTCTTGCCATTACTGCCTTCCACGATTATGAGATTTGGCAGATGGACGTAAAGACAGCTTTTCTAAATGGACATTTAGAGGAGTGTGTCTATATGGATCAGCCAGAGGGTTTCATTCAGAGTGGGAGCAGCGGAAAGGTGTGCAAGTTGCTTAAGTCCATTTATGGACTGAAGCAGGCATCGCGGAGTTGGAACATCTGTTTTGATGAGACGGTCAAGGAATTTGGCTTTATCAAAAATCCAGATGAACCATGCATCTATTGTAGATTTGTAGCGAGAACTGTAGTATTCCTCGTTTTATACGTGGATGACATTCTCTTAATAGGAAATGACATTCCTATGCTACAATCTGTCAAGGGGTTCTTGTCACACAGGTTCTCCATGAAAGACCTGGGTGATGCCTCATACATTCTGGGTATCCGGATCTACCGTGACAGATCCAAGAGGATATTAGGACTTTCGCAGTCCAGGTACATCGACACCATACTGAAGAGATTCAGTATGGAAGATTCCAAGCGCGGTAATCTACCGGCTTGTCACGGGATCACTCTTTCCAAAGAGATGTCTCCCAAGACTGATTTGGAGAGGGATCGCATGTCTATTATACCCTACGCTTCTGCGGTAGGCTCTATAATGTATGCGATGTTGTGTACCAGACCGGATGTGGCTTATGCACTGAGTGTGGTAAGCAGGTATCAGGCAAACACTGGGGAGAAACATTGGATAGCAGTGAAGAACATTCTCAAGTACCTGAGAAGGACTAAGGAGATGTTCTTGGTGTATGGCGGAAAAGACCTGCAGATTGAGGCCTTTGCTGACTCCAGCTTCCAGAGTGACAAAGAAGATTCCAAGTCCATGTCGGGTTTTGTCTTTATCCTCAATGGAGGGGCGGTCTGTTGGAAGAGCTCCAAACAGGAAACCGTTGCTGACTCGACTATGGAAGCGGAATACATCGCTGCATCTGATGCCGCAAAAGAAGCTGTCTGGATGAGGAAGTTCTTGAGAGAACTTCAGGTGGTTCCGTCCATTGTTGACCCAATACCTCTGTATTGCGACAACAACGGGACTATAGCTTTAGCGAAGGAACCCAGGTCCCATCAGAAATCCAGACACATCTTAAGGCGGTATCACCTGATCAGGGAGATCGTAGATCGCCAGGAGATCAAGGTCCGGAGAATTGCATCAGAGGATAACACTGCAGATCCATTCACCAAGGCCTTGCCCCAGACTCAGTTCGAGCGGCTGATCGAGATGATAGGTCTTCGATACGCCAGTACATGGCCTTAGTGCAAGTGGGAGATTGTTAGTGTATATGCCCTAGAGGCCATTACTGTATCATACTAGTTTGTATATTACTTGATGGAAGCTTGGGATATTCACAGTTGTATATACAATCTTGCTCGAAATGGTAGTATGCTACTTGGTTTGTCTCTGCTTTAATATGTGCATGTGTTTCTTTTAGCATATCGCTGTTATACATATTAGTAGAGCCCTTAGGATCTTTGCTTGATTACCAGCGTTGTGATGGCGCTCACACTCGTGGGAGCTGGATGATTTATAAGCACATCCTTATACAGGTCCCTAGTCGTTGGACTATCGAGACAGGGCATCGATACTCCGGAGTAGACTAGCGTATGCGCTTCTCATCCCAGCGTGGGAGATGGTCTGTCCCACAGTCGTCAGTACGTCGTACTTGAGATAGTATGCGGGTGCTCGTTAGGTTACGAGTACACTGGACAGGACTCGTCGGGAACTGTTGGTTGGTATTATACCTATCGTCAGTTATCAGTTCCCAGGTGACATGAGTACAGCTTAGTCCGTTGACTTGACACTGTCACTTCGCCTCGAGTGTGTTCCCACTGCACTTTGATTACTACCCTACCACGGCTCAAAGGAGTCGTGCAAACAGGTAGTTTTTGGGTGCAGTCCCGAAGCACTTAGAGGCAGTGACGGTTAGACAGAATTCGTCTCTCCCGGTATTGGGGGTTGACATCGCGCTGTGTCCAGGAGAGCCATTACACGAGTAGTCCCTGGCCAGGGCAAGCGAGATATACTGGTAGGTTTCCAGTGTTATCTCAGGGTGTTCTGGGCTACACTCCGACACGACTTGTACCGCTATTAGGGGACTGACGTTCACCGCCCCCCTAAGCCCGCCATGCGATGTATCAGACGAACAGACCGGACTGTACGGAGACTGTCACATACAGGCTGAGTAGGAGTTCAGATAGGGTTCACCTCGTCAGTCTTCTTATCGACATCTACCTGGGGACCGTTACGTACAGCTAGTGCCGCTTGCGGTCTGTGGTTAAACCCACTGCCAGCGTAGTGTCGAGTCTTTAGAGTCCCACACAGAGAGCTATTCGTCTTTAGGCAAAATGAGTAGAGGTCGCATGGTTTTGCGACAGGGTTCGTTCACATTCGCGCACTTGTGCACGTTTGCTGTCCGGACAGTTTATACTAGCGGGCTTTGGTTTAAGCCGGATCCTAGTATATGATTTGGGATTGGTTCTTCTCATTGTATTCGTGTTCCTCGAATCACGAATGCGGGTGCGTATGCACAGTTGTTTGAGACAGAGGGAGAGGACCTTGATTAGGGTTAATGGCTATTGTCATTTTATTAACCCTAATGCTTATGTGTGTATTATATTTAATTGATAATTAGTTTGATAATTGTGCTTGGTTATGGTTGTTGACCATTTGACCTCCTTGACTTGTTGACTTAAGTTGACACTTTGACCATCATCATTTCTTTTGGAAGATGCTTTTTGATCCTTGCAAATTGAAATGATAATGGTCATGTCATGATAAGCCATGACAATTATCTAGCTAATTATTTAATTAAAATAATATACACATATTAGTGAGAATGGTTCACATAATTCTTATTCTATCATTTCATTTCTCTCTCTTGTTCTTCCTCTCCCTCAAGCCCTCTCCCTCTCATGTGTTGAGAAACACTTGAGCTTGAGAAAAACCCTCTCTTGATCATATTTACTCTCATCTAGGGTTGAAGGACTAGCACTTCTTGAACTCTAGTTACTTCTAGCTTGGAGTTGAAGCCAAAGGTTG
Organism: Agapanthus africanus; assembly: GCA_030015575.1. Lineage (NCBI taxonomy): Eukaryota > Viridiplantae > Streptophyta > Magnoliopsida > Asparagales > Amaryllidaceae > Agapanthus > Agapanthus africanus. The sequence goes on from CM057349.1 coordinate 291,059,050, forward strand.
AGGCTTTCGGGTGGATCTTTCTTTGACGGGAGAAGACGACAAGGTGACCTCCTTCCACTACTCCAAGGAGCAAGGAGAGAAGGACTTAAAGCCCAAGGTATAACCTTTCTAGCACTTAGCTAGTTTCTAGTTAGCTTTAGCAAGTTTTTGTTTAGCAAAGATCCTTCATAGTCTAGTCCATGTTGCCTAAGCTCATAAAAATCCGATTTTTATTCCGTTTTCCGCCTCCCCGCAAGCACCGGGGTGGGCAACGTGGACTTACAACCCCAGGCTACGATATGCGACATATCTAACGAAGAGACCGGACTGTACGGTAGTGTTACTGATTGGATTCGCATGAGTATGAGCAGGCTTGCTTGTTGATCTTCTGATCGCTCAATACCCGGGCGGCCGTTACGTTTAGCAGACCGCTTGCGGCTTGTGGGTGTTTGATATGATCATCACCTACTGTCGGCGTATTGACGGGTCTTTAGAGTCATATACAGAGGTTTCCTAGTTCATGCGAAATGAAGTAGGAGCACATATGTGATATGTGCGGGACCAAGATTAATGCGCGTATATGATACCGCATTCTATTCTCGCGATATATGATATCGGTCGGTTATATATGATATAGCCAGGTTATCGGATCAAGTGTTGAGTCGATAGATTGTTATATTTGATATTAGCCGGTTGTATGTGATATAGCCGGATTATTAAATCAAGTGTTGATTTAATAATTTAATATATATTCATATATTTGATATATTGAATTACATTAACTAATATTAGCTCACTTAAACATTTCTTTTTCTCACTTATGTACACTTAGTATATATGTGATATATATTAATGTACATTATTTTGTATCATGCTTGATGCAACATGCTATATGGGTGTATGAGACTCACACCGTGTGTATGTTAATGTTAGGTTTTATTTTAAAGTTAACCAAAATTTGTTGGAAATTAGTCACATGGTTCAAGCTTGTATAAGCTTGTGGAACCATTGACCAAGTCCACTAATTTTGTTTTACTTATAGATATTTGTTAACCTAACCATTAATATTAGCCATGGTTTATTCTCTATATGAGTTAGTGTATGACACTAACTCACCCATGGTTTCTATTCTCACCTCATGAGTTTCATTCTCATCTCTACTTCATCTTCTTCTTCCTCCTGAAAAAGCTTTCTAGCTTTTGAAATGGTGAAGAAATATTGTGAGAAAAATAAATCTAAAGTGAGCCCAATTCCTACTTCATCATCCCCTACTATATTAGCCATTTAATTTAGGGTGTTTTCTTCACTAATCTACTATTAGTGAAGAGGTAGCACGAGCTTGAGTCTTCTCGACGTAGATCATTTCCGGCCTCAAATACTTCAAACAAGCTTGTTCATTTCTTCATGTGAAACCTTACTAAAGTTCGGGTGTTCACTGCTTGGAGTGAAGGGACTACTATACGGAGCTTTAGAAGTGAAGGACCGGTCTACAAAGGTTGCATTCCTCATTTACTTAGATGTAAAAAATTTTACATTGTTGGTTCGTCTAAATCTCTAGTTAAGATTCTAGGTTAGGGTTCTTTAGAACGGCAAATTTTTCAAATTGGCATAGACGATACCTCCTGAAACCTTGCTGCCGCCCTAGGTAACCCTGACCCTGATAACCTGGTAATTCGTGCTGATGCGGCATGGGACCAATCCGGGAAACTACTGATCAGCCTATCAGTAAATCCCAACCGCCTTGGCCAAGGTCTTATGGTCCTGACCAATCGAACACAGTGTAATATCGACTCCCTATAGCGGGAGAGACGAATCCCCGACAATCGCTCACTGCCTCCATGTGGATTGGGACTGTACCCAACCAAAACCTGTTTGCACGACTCAGTAGAGCCGTGGTAGGGTAGTGATCAAAGCACAGTGAGAACTCACATGAGAAAAATGCCGATCTCAGGTCTAAAGACTAAACTTCCACCTGACGATGGGTATAATACCATCTGGAAGTTCTCGGCGAGTCCGTCTGGTGTACTCACCCCTAGTGAGCACCTGTATACAATCGTAGATCTAAAGACCAATGGTTGCGGGACCAAACCATCGCCCCTCATCGGGGTCTAGAAACGTATATACTAGTCTACTCTAGAATATCATGCCCAGTCTCGATACTCCCACGACTAGGGACCATTTAAGGATGTGTGTACCGACTACCCAGCTCCCACAAGTATGATCGCCATCACAATGCAGGTAGTCTAGCAATGATCCTACGGGCTTTATCAACATGTATAAGAGATATATAATAGCAAGTAAAACATGCACATGTTAAGATAAAGACAAACCAGATAGCATACTATCATATCGAGCAAGACTGTCATGTACATATATATGTCCAAGCATCCATATGTATACATATACAATAATGGCCTCTGGGACATACATATCCAACAGAGAGCTCAAAGGGAGAAAGCTGATGCGGCATGGAGAGCTCAAATGCAGGAGCAGTGGACTCAATTCCCGCAACAATATAGTCCGTCTTCGCAACCGTCGTCAGCACAGGGTCTATGGCCATCGCAACCGGTATATTACCCTCCTCCGACGCAGCAACCGTATTACCCTCCTCCATCACAGAGACCATACTACCCTCAGCCTCTGCCTGCACAACAGGGACTGTACTACCCTTAGCCTCAGCCTCCATGAAACGTTTCAGAAATCGTTTTGCGAATTTTCCCGTTTTAGGGCAAAATTGTTGGTATTTTCCGTTTTAACCCGATTTCGATCAAACGTCCGTATAAGCTTGTCGGCACTTTTTTAGCTAAAATAAACCTTGTGCGCGAACTTTAGGGGTATTTGGGAGGTTTTGGTTCAGATAGAATTTTTCCCAGATAGAATTTTATTTTAAGCGGTATTTTGTGCACGTAAATCGGGAAAAAAAAATTCTCTTGTGAATAAATTAAATTTTGTCACTGGAATATTTTGGAAACTTCTTTTTAAATATCTAGATATTTTTGGAGTGCAAAAGGAATTATTTTAAAAAGAAAAGAAAAGGTGTAAAGGTGGCAAAGTGCATTTATTAGCATTTATTACTCTTTTTCCTAGCAATTTCTTCACAAAAAATTCACAAAAATACCCCCTCACCCCCTTGGCCGGCCCTTCCCTTCCTCTTGGTGCCCTACATCATTTCCACCCCTTTTCAACTTATTTTGCATCAAATACATCATGAAAAATCCAAATAAAATCACAAAAACTCAAATATATTCATTTTCCTTCTTTCTTCTTCACAAAAGTAGCTTGGATGTTCATTCAAAACATCATTTTTGAGGAAAAGATGATAAGTTTGGTTTCTTGGTTTTGATCTTTTGTGGAGGTATAAAACCCTAACCCTAATCCTTTTTGTTGTTTCTAAATTTCTAATTAGTATATTAATTGTTTATTTAAGCTTTTAATTTCATGTTTGAAATTCAAGACTTGATTTTTATGATAATCTAGTTAGGGTAAAACTTGATTTATGTGTTTAATGTTTATTTGAAGTGTTAATTTGTGTTTTGGAGATGATTAACCTAGTAGAAAATGTTAATTTTTGCTAATGAACACTTTGTTTAATTATGCAATTTTGCTTATTAGGTTTTTGCTAAAATTTATTTAGCAAGTGTTAAAAATATAGAATTGGTTTTTATAGCTTAGTTAAGCTATTTTAAGGTGTTTATAATCGCTAGATATGCGTTAGCTTGAAACTAGTGCGAAATAATGCGATAGGTTGCTTACTAGATTTCGGGGGTTTTCCGACGTGGGTTCGATTGGTCGTTGCGAGGTTATATCTATTGTATTCCTCGTAATTTTTGTGTTTTGTTGCGCGATCGGGACGATCGGGGTCTAGACTTGTGTTTTGTAGTTTAGCGACCCCAATTAGGGTTTTTGGCCGATGTCGTGCACGATAGATGCGCTAAGCGCGCAGTGTAATTTTCAGGGCGTCATTCTTGCATTTCGATGTCTTTTCGTCGATGTAGGATATTTGCTTATGTGTTGTGTTTGTGAAATTTTAGGTTCGCAAGCGGGGACTTCGGACGCTACGACAAGGGAAAACAGGTGGTAGGCTTCACTTAGCCAGGAGCGTTGGTGAATAGATTTAACATCTACAGGGAAATCGCCTGCATGGCATTATGCGTCTGGGCTAGAGATGTTATTTTTGTCGCATATTCTATGTCATTTTTAGAATTGCGCATTTACCCTATTACTTAGATATTGTGGTGCTTGGACTAGTATCCTTAGGACACAGCACATATTATTGACGATTCATGTTGCACGAGCACTGATTGTATGCTACACACACCGTCAATAATTGCCATGTCATGCACAACCCACTTATAGATATGATATCGCTTGGTTAGGGACATTGAGACTTTGATTCATAATTCTTTACACATTGACTTATAGCATACCTGTATACCTACATGCTTACACATATGCTCTGACATACTTACATGCTAATTATCTGTATACCTATAGGGTATTGTACCATTAGTGATAGGTACATACACACATAATGACATAGCTACATGTATACCTTGCATACATACTTCACTTATACTCGGAGGGTATATTGCATCATTACTGATAGGTAGATACACATACCTTGCTATACCTTCATGTTTACACACATATCTGGTTATAGCTACATGTTTATCTTTACTTGATGTTATTTAGAATTGGAGAAATTAGGAACCGCATATATTTATATTTAGCTTGTTGCAGTTAAATAGAGGATTTTCCTTTATATGCTTACATTACAGTTTTCTGTTGCATATATTATATTCATGAATTTTCGCATTAAGATATGGATTTTTCATGATGTTTTCTGGATTTGGGGACCGCGGAAGTTCATGAAATTATGCATTATTTGAAAAACCCGGTTTCCTTGATATGATATTTCAGCAGCCACCATGAGATTTGTCGTTTACGATGTGTATACCCCATGCGAAGAAAGGAGGGGTCCGCGTGCGGGTACATGGTGGGGCCCAGAGGTACCCCGAAGCAAGAACGATGTCGTGGTGTCAGGCGATGAGGCTTAGGGGAACCATACTTTCCTGTGACAGGACCAATGACTCAGCGGCTATCATGTGGATACCGACGGGAGTCATGTACGTATGGATACGTCGAGAGGCGAGGGTCAGAGCTAGGCACTCGAGCTTTCGGGGTAGCATATGATACGTACCTATCAGGATGTTAGTCTGGGACACGGCATATGATAGATCAGTATTTCTGTGTCGATGTTTGGCACATTGGTTTCACGATATTTCTAATTACTCTTTGTATATATAACAGGGGATTTATCCGCTGTTATATATACCCTTACACCAATATTAGTGGAATGGGACGCTAATATATGTGTATTGACCTCATCATATTTATTTACGCCATTATATTTAGGATGTTAGAATTTTGCTGGAGATTTGAATCGGGATATAAGAGATTCATTTGAGATTGGATACTAGATAGATATGTGAGATCTACTTGATATTTTACATTCGAGATATATGAGATCTACTTGCTGTTGTACATTCGAGATATGTGAGATCTACTTGATATTGTACATTCGAGATATGTGAGATCCACTTGCTTTTGTACATTCGATATATACGAGATATACTTGATGATTGTACATTCGATATATGTGAGATATACTTGAGGTTGTACATTCGGGATATATGAGATATACTTGATATTATGCAATTGAGGAGATGTGATACTTAGATAATATGAGAGCCAATTTGGGGGCCGATTTGAGGAATTGGGATTTAAATTGTCTTGCTGGATTGTGATCCTACCACGATGTCAGGATTCCGTGGAAATGACATACTTAACTCCATACCTCACCTTATATGTTTGTGCACTGCTTCATGTACTAGCAGTACCTGTTAGTGTACCTTTCATGATTGTTGCACATTTACATTCTCATATCCCTATCGCATGATTATTGCATACTGTTGTCATATCATTATTGCTTTATATATTTTGGTTGTACCTGTTAGTTGTATGTATGCCCTAGAGGCCAGTATTGTACAGATGATGTATATTATATTGGATGCTTGGACATATATAGAGATGACTTTCTTGCTCGATATGATGGTATGCTATCTGGTTGCTCTTTATCTTAACATGTATACTTGTCTCTTTATACTGTCTTATAGTTACATGTTGGTATAGCCCTTAGGATGTGTACTTGACTACCTGGTCTATGATGCGGATCATACTAGTGGGGACATGGTAGTCCATAAGTACATCCTTCAAGGTCCCTAGTCGTAGGTGTATCGAGACGGGGCATCGATATACCAGTGTAGACTAGCGTATACGCTTCTCGACCCATGAGATGGGCGATGGATGATCCCATATCCATTGGTGTTTGACATCAGAGATGGTATACGGGTGCTCAGTGGAGACTGGGTACACTGGACGGACTCGCCGAGAACTCCCAGATGGTATTATACCTCACGTCAGATGGCAGTTCTCAGGTGACACTTGTGCAGGTTAGTCTGTAGACCCGAGATCGTCATAGAGTCTTATGTGATTCCCACTGTGCTTTGATTTCCACTTTACCACGTCCATGAGGGCATGCAAAATGGTAGTTATTGGGTACAGTCCCGAGTCACATGGAGGCAATGAGCGATAGGGGGGTTTCGTCTCTCCCGGTATTGGGGGTTGATATTGCGCTGTGCTCGATTGGCCGTAACAGGGAAGTCCTTGGCCAGGGCTGTTTTAGAGATTTACTGGTAAGTGTTACCAGTAGTTTCTCGATACGTTATGGGCCTCACATCGGCACGACTTATCGGTTATTGGGGTCTGACGTTTACCACCCCTAGACTTGATAAGCGACATATCAGACGAGGAGACCGGACTGCACGGGTAGTGTTGCCGGTTGGCTCGACGGGAGTTGTAGCAGGTTCGCTTGTTTTCTTCTGATCGCTCAATACCCGGGTGGCCGTTACGTTTAGCTGACCGCTTGCGGCTTGGGGGTGCTTGATATGATCATCACCCACTGCCGGCGTATTGACGAGTCTTAGAGTCCCACAAAGGAGTTACCTAGTCCAGGCGAAACGTTGTGGTGCGCGTATGCGATATGCGCATGGACCCGGTTAAAATGCGCGTATAAGATACTGTATATTAATCGGGCGGCTTGCTTTTGGTTGGGTCGTATGTGATATGGCCGGATTGATAAATCAAGAGTTGATTTATCATTTAACCATTAGTTTCTCACTAGAAATCCTTTCTTGTATTTTTGGATGTATGCATGCATGTATGCATTCTTTCATGATTCATGCACATATGGATGTGCATGTACACATACATACATACATCATCCTTCATGGTTGTATATACATAGAAAATGGTGGCAATATAAGACTCACACCATGGTTTTATATATATGTATTATTATTGCATTTGTTTTAAAACAAATAGAAAAAGGAAAGGATAATTCATGGTTTCTTTCTACACTCTTCTTTGACCTAACCATGCTCACCCACCATTTAACCATGGATTAACTTTCCTTTTGTGTTTTAACTCAAGTTCAATAATATCTTTATTGTTTAACCATGGTTTGAGATGAGAAGTGGAAAATATATATTCATATATTTTCTATTTTTCAAAAAGGATTATCTTTCTCTCTTGTTCTAAAAGGCCATCATCTTCTTCCTCTTTCTTCCATTGCTCTCTAGATTTTTCTAGTGAGCAAAACACTCACCAAATTAGGATTTTGAATGAAGTTGCAAGTTTGGACAAAGCGGACTCCGGGTGGATCATCGTGGACCTAGAGGAGTTCAAGTGGACCTTTTCCAAACCCCAAGTAGCCGAGGAGTCTAGCGTAGGGAGCGACAAAGTTTGTACTCTCAAAACCCTAGCTTAACTTACTTGTGTTGAAGTGTTATTTTTGAAACCCTAATTTTTCTAGGAATGATTCTTTACATGCTTACTTAGTACCCTAAAAATTTAATCTTTGGTACATGTGATGCTTCCAAACCCTTCATGAGGTGCTAGGTAAACCCAACATTGGTATTAGAGCCAACCTAGAACATTAGGCAACACTTTTACGAAGTAAAGACTCCTATCGAACCAAAATACGGATTCTTTGCACCCTTTCTGGACATTTTTCCAAAACTGCTTATTTTCATAATTAAAAATATGCAAAAAATACAGCAGGGAATTCTAAGACACACTGTAAAAAACGAAACCCTAATACCCAAATTCCACCGCGGAACCGCGGCCAAAGCTTGCTTGGGCCGCGGCTCCGCGGCCGTACAGAGCCATTAAGGCTTCATTTTTGTACAGCGTGCTTCTTGTCTGCATGTAGATGTTTTTGGGTATTTTTAATCTGAATTTAGTGCTGTATGTTCTGGAGATTGTTTTGGAGTCGGTGATTCGATCGGAATTTTGATTTCGTGTCTTTTCCGGGTAAATTAGAAAGTATTGAATTGTTCAAACGAGTATCATTTACTCACTTTTCACGGGGTTTAAATCTTTCGGAAATACGTGCAAGTTTTGTGGTGGACCCTCTAGAAGACAACAAACCTTAACTCGATTATGTGACCGTCTTGAACTGCCTTTTGAACCTTAGGGTTTGGGGCAGTACGGCGTGCCACATGTGAGGCGTTGTCTTGACCCTTCTACGGCTGGACCGCTACTACTGTGTCACACTCCGGGTTTTTGAACTCCGCTCAAGTGTTGAGCTTTAGAGAATTTTGGGTATTTGATCATTCGTTCGAAAACTTTAATACTGTCTATTTATCTGGAATGTGATGCAATGTGTGGAATTCATATAGCTAGACATGAAATTCGAATTATGTGATATTTCGCATTTACGATGTCTAAAGAGAATGTGGATTCCAGATATTGCAGTTTTACACTTTCTTTTCTGTGACCGTAAGTGTAGTATGTATTTACCGATTGTCGTTGCTATACATCGACGACGATCAGTGTATGCATACTTACTTACGTTGATGATATGAGATATTATGTGTTGCTGAGATATGATGTGCAGGATTGTCGCGATAGAATAGCCGGGGGGTTTTATGTGAGATGAGAGTTTTATATTTTCATTCATGTAAATTCAAATGTAATGTAATATTCTTTTATTTGGGGCACTTCCGGGTTGAGGTTGATGCCACCAGTGTTGTATATTATTTACTTTTCCGCATTAGGATGGACCCAAGGAGGGGAGCACAGGTGACCGGGTTCTGGGGTTCAGTGGGAGGCCATCTCGAGGAGTCGAGACCGGGTCTCCTAAACTCCAGAATTGGTAGGGTCACTTGCCGCTCTCGTAGGGGTCCGGGGTGTGGGCTTGGCTATTCATCGCGACTGTGGAATCCGTATTTTCTATTGTTGGCTAAATACTAAATACAGACGTCCTAGTATATCCTACATTATATCTATGTTTCTACTACGATATCTGTGATGTGATCATTTGATTTGTTGTGATGGATACAGTATATAGTATATATGATATATTATATAGACGTTACTTATGTTTTACACCCGCACTAGCCCTGCCCTGCTCTGTCGTTAGTTACCTAACCTAACGGTGCACGAGGGGACATCGAGGCGAATGCAGATGGCATAAGTGTACGTCGTATTTATCTGTGATGTTTAGGTGATTTAAATGATGGGACTTCATTAATGTGATTAATGAAAGAAAAGAAACCTAAAAGATGTTGTAGAATCAAATTTTTCTAAAAAGGGTAGCTACAGTTTTGCTTTGCATAGCGATATATATGATATATCCCGCACCTTATTCGATGAGGAAAGAGCCGAGATCCCTTCACCGGGAGTGACATCTTTAGCGAAACTGGCAGATGCTACAACACTCGGTTTGCTTTTGATTGCTTTTGGAGTTTTGCTTTGCATAGTGATATATATGATATATCCTGCACCTTATTCGATGAGGAAAGAGCCGAGATCCCTTCACCGGGAGTGACCTCTTTAGCAAAACTAATGAAAGCCTCAAAATCACTCCATTTCAAAATTCACTTGATTCTACAACGATATCAAGTTCATTACGCAATAGGTTTTCAGAAAAACCTGTCGTAGCCCTCCGTCATTTCAGATAAGTCCTACTTAGTATTCGTGCTACGTTTGTTGGCTTGCATCAAGGCGTAGTGTGCGGTAGCTAACTAGTATTTATCTGTTTATACATATGATGCAGATTGGATTAGGGTAGTCGTGCGACTTTGTTGGCCTGCGTCAAGGGTCGTACGGGTGGGTTTAATTCAATCAAGAAATGACGGGTTGAACTTGACTAGCGCACTATGGTTTGTTGGCCTGCGTCAAGGTCATGGAACGCTAAGGGCAAAATATTATCGGGAATTTCAAGTGTTGAAATTTGCAATGAGATTGCATACCTTCTATGAGATAGTTGGATCCCGATACCCACTGCGAGTAATTGTTACTCCTGGGAGAGTTTTACACAGGACAATTAGCCGATCAAGTAGGTGTCTAGAAAGGTGTCAACGGGGTTACGCCTCTGGGAAAATGAGGTTTACTTTAATTAGGTCCGTGCGAAAGCACGGGGAACCTCCCTCAAAGTACCGACACTGGCCTGGCTGAAAGATTGGCGAAATTGTAAGGTGTAATTAATCCCGGCTAGTCTTTCCTTTTAGGGTTTGAAGGAAGATTTGATAAAAAAAACAGTGGGAGCCATCCTGATTAGATAAAATAATAACCAATCTGATCTTGCAAGAGCATATGCTAAATTGTTTTCTTCTCTCTCTCTCTCTCCAGGTAGCGACCATGTCATGCCTTAATTAAGATAATAATATGGATGTATTGACTGAACCCGCATGTTATACTGTGCTGGGGAACGTTGGTTCCGTTCTATCTTATAAGAGTTATAGGACTGAACAGGACATAGGGGAATACCAGGATTCCCATGCCACCCGAATGAAGAAAGTACATGTTGATGCATTTTCTTTGGGTGTGTTCGTTACAGAGAACTGTTTCTCCATTTGCCCTACGTCCTGGGTATTAGATAACGGGTCAGGATCCCATATATGTAATCAGTTACATGGGCTTAAGAAAGGTAGAGAACTTGGAGAAGGTGATAAAGACATAAGGGTTGGAAATGGTGCAATTGTTGCAGCTAAGACCGTCGGGGAATATCACCTAGTATTACCAACTGGTAATACATTGATTCTGAACGAATGCTATTACATGCCAAACCTGATATGCAACATTATATCAGTTTCTTTATTGAGTAAAGAAGGATATAATTTTGTATTACAGGATAATGTTATAAACATTTTCCTTAACCAAAAGTTGGTTGGATCAGGCACGTTGTGCAATGGCATTTATGTTCTAAATCAATCACACACAAGAGGAAGAGTTCAGAACTGAACAAATCCTTCTTGAGGCATTGTAGACTGGGTCACATTAATGTGACACGACTAGCTAAGTTGCATAAGGATGGATATTTGAATCCGTTTGAATTTTCATCTTATGACACTTGCCAGTCATGTATCAAAGGCAAGATGACCAAAACTCCGTTTACGGGATACGGAGAAAGAGTTACGGAACTCTTGGGACTGGTGCATAGTGATGTATGCGGTCCAATGTCTACACATACCAGGAATGGTTCTGCGTACTTCATTACATTCACTGAAGATCTCTCTAGATTCGGATATGTGTTCCTGATGAAACACAAATCAGAAGCTTTTGAGAAATTTAGAGAATATAAACAAGAAGTCGAGAACCAAACCGGAAAAAGTATTAAAATCCTTTGATCTGATCGAGGAGGTGAATACTTGAGCAATGAATTCCTGGACTTCCTAAAAGAGAATAGGATTCTCTCTCAGCTGACTCCTCCATATACACCACAGCACAACGGTGTATCGGAACGGAGGAACCGCAACCTATTAGATATAGTGCGCTCTATGATGAGCACAGCTGAGTTACCTATTTCCTTCTGAGGGTATGCACTGGAAACAGCTGCAGACCTATTGAATATGGTTCCCACCAAATCCGTGCCAACCACTCCATATGAGATATGGAAAGGAAAGAGACCATGTCTTAATTATGTTAAGATATGGGGTTGTCCGGCATATGTAAAAACACAGAATTCGAACAAACTCGCGGCAAGATCCATTCTATGTAAGTTTATTGGATATCCCAAATATTCGCGCGGGTATATCTTCTACCACGCCGAGGAACAAAAGGTGTTTGTTTCTCGACATGCCACCTTTTTAGAAAAGGAATTTCTTGAAAAAGAGATTAGTGGCATGGAGGTAGAACTGGAAGAAGTTCCAGCAATACAGACTACGACAGAAGATTTGGTTGAACCGGAGGATTCGGTAGTTCCCAACGAACCTCAGCCTCTCCGCTGATCTAGTAGGGTTCCTCACCCACCTGAGAGATACTACGGTTTTCTCATGGATGGTGGGAGCGAGGATTGCATCATGGAGGATGATGACCCAACTAGCTTCGAGCAGGCCATCACGAGTGGGGACTCAGTGAAATGGCTGGATGCAATGCGGTCCGAGATGGAATCCATGTACACCAACAAAGTATGGACTTTGTAAGATGCTCCTGAAGGGGTAAAACCCATTGGGAGCAAGTGGATCTTCAAGAAAAAACTTGGTGTAGATGGGAAAGTGGAGACTTTCAAAGCTAGACTTGTTGCAAAGGGTTTTCGTCAAAGACCAGGTGTGGACTATGACGAAACCTTTTCTCCAGTGGCTATGCTTAAATCCATCCGGATCATGCTTGCCATCGCTGCATATCATGATTATGAAATCTGGCAAATGGATGTTAAGACCACCTTTCTAAACGGTGATTTAGAAGAGTGCGTGTACATGACTCAGCCAGAGGGCTTCGTAGATAGTGGGAGCAGCGGGAAGGTGTGCAAGCTGCTTAAATCCATTTATAGATTAAAGCAAGCATCGCGGAGTTGGAACATCTGCTTTGACGTCGTTATCAAAGAGTTTGATTTCGTCAAAAACGTAGATGAACCTTGTATCTACAAGAAGATGGCAGAGAGTAAGGTTGTCTTCCTCGTATTGTACGTAGACGACATACTCTTGATAGGAAATGACATTCCTATGCTGCAATCGGTCAAGCTCTTCTTATCACAAAGATTCTCAATGAAAGATCTAGGTGATGCCTCCTGCATATTGGGAATCAGGATCTATAGAGATAGATCTAAAAGGATATTGGGATTATCCCAGTCCAGGTACATTGACACCATACTAAAGAGGTTTAGTATGGAAGAATCCAAGCGTGGGAACTTACCCACGATCTCTGGAGTCACTCTCTCCAAAGAGATGTCTCCCAAGACTGATTTGGAGAGAGCTCGCATGCAAGGGATACCCTATGCTTCGGCTGTAGGCTCTATCATGTACGTGATGCTATGTACCAGACCCGATGTAGAATACTCACTAAGTGTAGTGAGTAGGTATCAAGCTGATCCTGGAGAGAATCACTGGACGGCTGTGAAGAGCATTCTCAAGTACTTACGAAGGACTAAGGAGATGCTCTTGGTATATGGTAACGGAGAACTCCAAGTGGAGTCCTTTACCGATTCAAGCTTCCAGAGTGATAAGGACAACTCTAAGTCGCAGTCGGGATTTGTCTTTACCCTTTACGGAGGGGCGGTTAGCTGGAAGAGTTCCAAGAAGGAAACCGTGGCAGACTCGACGATGGAGGCTGAATACATCGCTGCCAACGATGCTGCCAAAGAGGCTGTCTGGATCAAGAAGTTCATTACTGAACTTGGAGTGGTTCCATCCATTGAGCATCCTGTAGGGTTCCTAGGCACTCCCGTGAGGTCTCACAAGGCATCAACCATGCCAATTTCAAATTTTAACGGTGCCGAGAAACCCTAATACGGATCGTTGGCTAGATGTCTAGGCGAAACAAAGCAACTAGTTAACACTTAACTATAAGAATACGGAAATACAACCTTTGTAGATCCGGTCCTCCACCTCCACGGCTCCGTGATGAGGTCTTCTCCGCTGTCCAAATCAAATCCCGGGCTCTAGCGTCGGATTTATCGGAGAAAGAGCGGGCTAGGTCATCGACGACGTGCCGAAGATGATCTACGTCGAGGCATCGCTAGATCAAGCTCCAACTTCACCAAGTCTAGAAAACTTGTGAAGGAAACACACTCTACTACTTGGCTAGAGGTAGAGGATGAAGAAATAGAAAGTGGGTAGACTTTAGAATTGGATTTCTCACTCATTTCATCAATCCACCATTGATGAAGTCAAGCTTCTTCAAGTGAAGAAGAAGAAGAAGAAGATGATAGAATTATGATTAGTTATTAAAAATAGAAAAGAAATATAATACTTATCATAACTTTAACCATGGTAAAGTGTAGAGAATTAACTTTAGTTAGGTTGAATGGTTAGGGTTAGAGAAGAAGACAAGAATGGTTGCTTTGGTCAAAGTTGCATGAAGCTTGAAGAAGCTTCTAAGAAAGCAACCATTTGTTTTCTTTTCTCATTCTTTTCATCCAAAAAGAAATAGATAAATGAATGAATAAATAAATAAAACCCTAACCATTTACTTAACCAAGGTTTAATTCTTTACACAAACCCTAGCATTCTTGCATCATCAAACATGATACAATCAAGTGCACTAAATATATCACATATACAATGTGCACAGGCGAGTGAGAAAATTCATCTTAAGTAAACCGATACTAGTTAATGCAAAGTAATATATCAAATATATAATTATACATTAAATCATTAAATCAACACTTGATTTAACGATCCGGTCATATCACATATAACCGACTAATATCCAATGTATCGGCTTATCGAATCAATCCATGATTCGATAACTAGGTTATATCGCATACAACCTTCCGATACATTCATCGCGAGAATGGAATGCGGTATCACATACACGTATTATTCTCGGTCCCGCACATATCTCATATGCGCACCTATTTCGTTTCTCTTGAGCCAGGAAACCTCTGTGTAGGACTCTAAAGACTCGTCAATACGCCGGCAGCGGATGATGATCATATCAAACATCCACAAGCCGCAAGCGGTCTGCTAAACGTAACGGCCACCCGGGTATTGAGCAATCAGAAGATCGACGAGCAAGCCCGCTCACACTCCAGTGAATCCAACCAGTAAAACTACCGTACAGTCCGGTCTGATCGTCTGATATGTCGCATATCTCGCCTAGGGGTGGTAAACGTCAGACCCCAATAGCTCGATAAGTCGTGTCGATATGAGGTCTATAACAATTCAAGAAACTACTGGTAACACTTACCAGTAAATCTCAGCAACCCTGGCCAGGGATTTCCTGTTATAGCCAATCGAACACAGCGCAACATCAACCCCCTATACCGGGAGAGACGAATCCCCTCCTATCGCTCATTGCCTCCATGTGACTCGGGACTGTATCCAAAAACCACCGTTTTGCACGCCCTCTTGGACGTGGTAAGATGGAAATCAAAGCACAGTGGGAACCACACAAGACTCTATGACGATCTCGGGTCAACAGACTACTCTGTACCAGTGTCACCATAGAACTGCCATCTGACGTAAGGTATAATACCATCTGGGAGTTCTCGGCGAGTCCGTCCAGTGTACCCAGTCTCAACTGAGCACCCGTATATCATCTCTGATGTCAAACACCAATGGATATGGGATCATCCATCGCCCATCTGTATGGGTCGAGAAGGTACACGCTAGTCTACTCTGGTATATCGATGCCCCGTCTCGATACACCCATGACTAGGGACTTTGAAGGATGTACTTATGGACTACCATGTCCCCACTAGTATGATCCGCATCATAGTCCAGGTAGTCAAGTACACATCCTAAGGGCTTTACCAACATATAACAGAGAGACAATCATTATACATGTTAAGGTAAAGAGTAACCAGATAGCATACTATCATGTCGAGCAAGAAAGTCCTCCCTATATATGTCTCAGCATCCACTACAATATACATCCGATGTATAGCAATGGCCTCTAGGGCATACATATAACTAACACATCCAATACCTTTGTATTGCAATAACAATGGAGCGGTGGCTTTGGCCAAGGAACCCAGGTCCCATCAACGATCCAGGCATATTCTAAGGCGGTATCACCTGATCCGGGAGATAGTTGGTCGCCGGGAGATCGAGGTCAGGAGGGTTGACACGAAGAATAACACAGCGGATCCATTCATGAAGGCCATTCCCCAGATACAGTTTGAGAGACTCTTCGGGATGCTCGGTATGCGATACTACAGCAGCTGGCCCTAGTGCAAGTGGGAGATTGTTAGTTGTATGTATGCCCTAGAGGCCAGTATTGTACAGATGATGTATATTATATTGGATACTTGGACATATATAGAGATGACTTTCTTGCTCGATATGATAGTATGCTATCTGGTTGCTCTTTATCTTAACATGTATACTTGTCTCTTTATACTGTCTTATAGTTACATGTTGGTAAAGCCCTTAGGATGTGTACTTGACTACCTGGACTATGATGCGGATCATACTAGTGGGGACATGGTAGTCCATAAGTACATCCTTCAAGGTCCCTAGTCGTAGGTGTATCGAGACGGGGCATCGATTTACCAGTGTAGACTAGCGTATACGCTTCTCGACCCATGAGATGGGCGATGGATGATCCCATATCCATTGGTGTTTGACATCAGAGATGGTATACGGGTGCTCAGTGGAGACTGGGTACACTGGACGGACTCGCCGAGAACTCCCAGATGGTATTATACCTCACGTCAGATGGCAGTTCTCAGGTGACACTTGTGCAGGTTAGTCTGTAGACCCGAGATCGTCATAGAGTCTTATGTGATTCCCACTGTGTTTTGATTTCCACCTTACCACGTCCATGAGGGCGTGCAAAACGGTGGTTATTGGGTACAGTCCCGAGTCACATGGAGGCAATGAGCGATAGGAGAGGTTTCGTCTCTCCCGGTATTGGGGGTTAATGTTGCGCTGTGCTCGATTGGCCGTAACAGGGAAGTCCCTGGCCAGGGCTGTTTTAGAGATTTACTGGTAAGTGTTACCGGTAGTTTCTCGACCCGTTATGGGCCTCACATCGGCACGACTTATCGGTTATTGGGGTCTGACGTTTACCACCCCTAGACTTGATAAGCGACATATCAGACGAGGAGACCGGACTGCACGGGTAGTGTTGCCGGTTGGCTCGACGGGAGTTGTAGCAGATTCGCTTGTTTTCTTCTGATCGCTCAATACCCGGGTGGCCGTTACGTTTAGCTGACCGCTTGCGGCTTGGGGGTGCTTGATATGATCATCACCCACTGCCGGCGTATTGACGAGTCTTAGAGTCCCACAAAGGAGTTACCTAGTCCAGGCGAAACGTTGTGGTGCGCGTATGCGATATGCGCATGGACCCGGTTAAAATGTGCATATAAGATACTGTATATTAATCGGGCGGCTTGCTTTTGGTTAGGTCGTATGTGATATGGCCGGATTGATAAATCAAGAGTTGATTTATCATTTAACCATTAGTTTCTCACTAGAAATCCTTTCTTGTATTTTTGGATGTATGCATGCATGTATGCATTCTTTCATGATTCATGCACATATGGATGTGCATGTACACATACATACATACATCATCCTTCATGGTTGTATATACATAGAAAATGGTGGCAATATAAGACTCACACTATGGTTTTATATATATGTATTATTATTGCATTTGTTTTAAAACAAATAGAAAAAGGAAAGGATAATTCATGGTTTCTTTCTACACTCTTCTTTGACCTAACCATGCTCACCCACCATTTAACCATGGATTAACTTTCCTTTTGTGTTTTAACTCAAGTTCAATAATATCTTTATCGTTTAACCATGGTTTGAGATGAGAAGTGGAAAATATATATTCATATATTTTCTATTTTTCAAAAGGGATTATCTTTCTCTCTTGTTCTAAAAGGCCATCATCTTCTTCCTCCTTCTTCCTTTGCTCTCTAGATTTTTCTAGTGAGCAAAACACTCACCAAGTTAGGATTTTGAATGAAGTTGCAAGCTTGGACAAAGCGGACTCCGGGTGGATCATCGTGGACCTAGAGGAGTTCAAGTGGACCTTTTCCAAACCCCAAGTAGCCGAGGAGTCTAGCGTAGGGAGCTACAAAGGTTGTACTCTCAAAACCCTAGCTTAACCTACTTGTGTTGAAGTGTTGTTTTTGAAACCCTAATTTTTCTAGGAATGATTCTTTGTATGCTTACTTAGCACCCTAAAAATTTAATCTTTGGTACATGTGATGCTTCCAAACCCTTCATGAGGTGCTAGGTAAACCCAACATTACCTGCTAGTGTACTTTCCATTATTCTGCATTCATATGACATGTTATTAATGTTAATTGCATATCTTAGATTCACGCTTTACGTGCATACTTGCGATTACCTACATATGTTATTTACTATTCACGAGTTGGCAACTCACCCCCGTTGTGCCACAGGTGTTACAGAGTGTTCCCCAGAGTAGTCGAGGCCGACTATTCATCTATCATCTTTTGCTACAGATACCGCATCGGCTCACAGTGTGTTGTTTTGTTCAGGTGGGTTTTGGTGGTTATCTGTATTTGTATTGTATATTCATTGTATCTTGTACTCTCCATCTACTATTATGTTGTTGACTTAGAGACTTGGTGAGGACGATATTGTATAAATTGTGGATTTGTTGTCTTTTATACAGCTTTCTCTCTATTGTCTTTATTTCTTCGTTACGGCGTCGTATATTTATGGTGGTGATTGTTTTCCGCCTTTGGGCGTGTATTTGCTCCCGTTTAGGGATGCTTTACTTTATATTTATGTTGTACCCATTTTTTGGGCTAGCTTTTACAAAGGAGGTGCTGCCAAAATTTTAAAGGAAATAAAATTGGCCTTTTAAAGAATTTGGGTTGTGATTTCAAAGACTTTTAAACAATGTTTCTTATCCTTTCTTGTCTTTTAATGGTTTAGATTTCTGGGTTTTGGCTTTCTTTTACTGCGTTACGCCTATAGACGTTGCGCGGTATTAGGTCCGTCACGTGCCAATTTCGGGTCGTGAAAAATTTGGTATCAGAGCGCTAGGTTTTTACCTTACGGAGTGTAGGATGACCTTGAAATGATGGAGTAGGTAGCTTAAGCAGAGTAACGTAGTGTGTGTATGTCTGCAGCATACTCACGATGCAGTACTCCGTCTAAAGTGACCTAAGTACAATTACTTGAAATTCCTTCCTTGATGATTCATATCCTTGTGATTCGATTTCCGTGTTCAAATCGAATCCTATCCCTATTTATAGCCTTTGCCGCCGACGACTATGGGGACTCAGAGAGGTGCAGCGAGGGCCGAGGTCAGAGTTGACTCAGGTGGGTTAAGGACTGACCAGGATGGCACGCTCGTTGCACAGGTGTAGACGGATCCGCCTTCGACAGATAGTATCGCTAGGCTTGTGGCAGAGATGCAGGACATGCGCCAGACGATGAGTTCTTCGGTGGAAACCATTCGAGCGCAGCGACAGGAGGTTGTCACCCCTGTTACCCAGTTGTTCCTTGCGATCAGCACACAGCTTTCCGTCACTTACATAGCACCAGTGGATGCAGCCCTAGTTGACGAGACACGTATTCCAGAGACTTCGGGAGTTCCGGGACCGTGGAGGACTTGTACCGGGGTATCAGCTCAGAGACAGAGGCTTAGTCATCGAGATAGCTTTCGTAACCGTTGCAGGAGTAGCAGAGGTTTGGGACAAGGGGATTCGTGTTAGCTTGATCAGCCGTTTGTTGTGTTAACTTCTGTCAGCGATTCTTTTGTTGCGCGACACGTATTTCAGTCGTATGCCAATCGGTTAGGAGATTCATCCGTCACTTGATCCTTCTAGAGATGTTGGATTTGACGTTCTCCTGGGCACGGGCTGGTTAGTTACATGCTAGGCGTCTGTGGACTACCGCGAGGAAACAGTCAGGTTTGTTTTCCCGGCAAGTCAGTTCTTGTTGTGCAGGGGGACAGTGGTGCCGCCTCTCACAGCTCGAATTCAGCCTTTTTCGCTAGTCGGCTTTTGAGGAGAGGATGTCGAGGATTCTTGGCATTCATTCATGATACCGGAGCCACAGTGGGTTTGTTGGACCGAGTTCTTATCGTGCGAGAGTTTTCCAACGTTGTTCTAGATGAGCCGGCAGAGCTTAGGGAGCTTAAGGATCAGCTGCAGAGTTGTTTGTTGGGGGGCTAGTGCGTCTGAGTGTTTCACATTGAGGAGCTCCTATTTTTGTTCGTCAAGGAGGAAGACAACAGTTTAGGTTGTGTATTGATGGATCGCCAATTGAACCGGCTTACGGTGCGGATAGGTATCCTTTGCCTCGCATTGACGATTTCTTCGATCGGCTCCAAAGTGTGAGACATTTTCTAAGTTTGTTCAGGATCAGGTCATCATTGCTGCGGGTTCGGAGTGATGACATTCCGAAGACTGCCTTGTGCGTGCTACGGGCTTTGTGTGTTTTGGTGGTGTCGTCGGACTCACCAATACACTAGCAGCATTCGTAGATATGATGAACCGGATTTCTTCAGGCCGTTCCTCAACCAGTTATTGTTGTGTTATTGATGACATTTTGGTCTATTCTTTGTGTCTTGAGGGACAGGAGCAGCACTTGAGGATTTGTTTTGCAAACATTGGGAGAGCCCCAGCTGTTTGCTAGATTCTCGGAGTGTTCCTTCAGGCTTGTTTGTGTTGACTCCTAGGTCTTGTAGTTACGGGAGACGGTTTTTCGCATGGTCCCGAGGAAGATCGTGGCCGTACAGCTTAGTCCCAGGCTTGTGTTCGGACGGAAGTCCGCAGATTTTTGGGCTTAGCAGGTTTTTGCCGCCGTTTCGTGCAGGATTGCTAGTGTAGTGCTGCACCGTTGACTGGACTGACCTGAAAGGAGGTTTCTTTTCTTTGGACTGAGACATGCGTGCGGAGTTTTTCAGAAGTTAGAGATTCGGTTAACAACTGCACCAGTTCTTTCTTGGTTTTTGGTTCGGGCGACTTTATTGTTTTAACTGTGATGTTTCGCGAGTGGGGTTCGATTGTGTACTGAGGTGACACTATAGAGTTATCGCTTTTGTTTCCTTACATTTGGAGGAAGTACGAGCAGGATATCCCACTCATGATCTAGAGATGGCCGCGGTGGTCTTGCGTTGGAGATTTGGAGACACTACTTGTTCGAGAGTCGTGTCAGATTTTCACGGACTATCAGGGCTTAATGTACATCTTCCTGCAGCAGATTTTGATTGTTGAGATAGTCTTCTGCAGATTCACAGTTCTTGTGCGATCGTTGAGCACAGCTTAAGTTCGCCTCTACTGAGGGGACAGCATGCTCATGTCCGCGCCCGACCACTTTTCCTTAATCGCTTTCACGAGACACTGCCCGCCGATGCTCGTTCGTCAGAAATACTTGAGCATACTCGGCTGGGTAATGATTCGGAGTCCTTGATTTGTGACAAGGGTGTGATGAGTTTAGGGATGCGTTTGTGTAACTGATACTATTGGGTAGAGACGTGAAATCCTAGAGCAGGCACATCTGTCAACTCTCTGTACTCATTCAAGTTCCACCAGCATTTGACGTGACTTGTGAGATAGTTACGAGTGGGCAAGGATGTAAAGAGAAGTTTCGGATTTCGTTTCAAGGTGTTGTCTTGTTGTGTGTTTTGGTTGAGCATCTGAGACCGGCTGGAGAGTTGCAACCTTAAACCGTTTCGAAGTGGGAATGGGAGCAGATCTCCATGAATATTCGTTATGGCGTATACCCAGGTTTAGTCAGGGTGTGACTCCATTCGGATGCTTGTTGTCCGGTTATACTCAGTTTGCTCAGTTGTTCTTTGTTAAGTTTGTGTGTTGCACGGAGTTCCTTTATGGGTCGTATCCAATGAAGGCACCCTGTTCGCTTGCCGTCTTGGGCAGGAGCTTCAGGAAACCTTGGGTACTGGTTGAGCTTTAGCTCCGTCTTTCCATCCGCAGGATGATGGTTTTGTGAGAGCGGGCTATACCGACTCTAGAGGTTATACTCGTGCATACGTACTAATTGTTGTCGGCAGTTGGGATCGTCACTTGCCATTGTTAGGACTCTCCTTCGATAGCAGTTATCATGAGACATTCCAATTGGCAACCTTTAAGTTTTATTTGTTAGGCGGTGTCGATCTCCAGTCTGTTTTTCTAACTCTGCGTAGTAGGATTTTTAGACCCCAGCTAGTCTAGAGACTTCGGAAATGATCCAGCTGTTTCAAGTGAGGATGATGACAGTCCTGTGCGGACAGAGGTCTTATGCCGACCATGGTGACCGCAAGCTCGAGTTCGCAGTGGGAGATCATGTATTCGTACGGATTTTTCCGATGAAGGACGTGTTGAGTTTTGTGAAGCTTACCCAGAATTGTAGGTCCTTTCGAGATCCTTAAAGTGAGTTAGTTCCGTTGCCTTTAATTTGGCACTTCCGCCCAGATTATTGAGTATTCACCCCGTATTCCTTATGTCGATACTTTGCAATTACCTTCATGACCTTTCTCACATGATTCAGCACTAGACCATTTAGCTTGGACGCGATCTTTCGTTCACCAGTAGCCAATTGTATTAATGGCTATGCGGGTGGAAAAACTTCGGTCAAGGGTCTTGCCATCTGTGAAGGGTTTTTCTTGGACGTAGCCGTATAGTGAGGTAATCACTTGGGAGGCTGCGAACGAGATATGAGAGTTTAGTAATCCTCTCTTTGAATGTACGCTTAGTAAATTTTTTTAATTCGGAGACGAATTTTTATAAGGGGGGAGATTGTAACGTTTCAGAAATCGTTTTGCGAATTTTCCCGTTTTAGGGCAAAATTGTCGGTATTTTCCGTTTTAACCCGATTTCGATCAAACGTCCGTATAAACTTGCCGGCACTTTTTTTAGCTAAAATAAAGCTTGTGCGCGAACTTTAGGGGTATTTGGGAGGTTTTGGTTCAGATAGAATTTTTCCCAAATAAAATTTTATTTTAAGCGGTATTTTGTGCACGTAAATCGGGAAAAAAAATTTCTCTTGTGAATAAATTAAATTTTGTCACTAGAATATTTTGGAAACTTCTTTTTAAATATCTAAATATTTTTGGAGTGCAAAAGGAATTATTTTAAAAAGAAAAGAAAAGGTGTAAAGGTGGCAAAGTGCATTTATTAGCATTTATTATTCTTTTTCCTAGCAATTTCTTCACAAAAAATTCAAAAAAATACCCCCTCACCCCCTTGGCTAGCCCTTCCCTTTCCCTTGCTGCCCTACATTATTTCCACCCCTTTTCAACTCATTTTGCATCAAATAAATCATGAAAAATCCAAATAAAATCACAAAAACTCAAATATATTCATTTTCCTTCATTCTTCTTCACAAAAGTACCTTGGATCTTCATTCAAAACATCATTTTTGAGGAAAAGATGATGAGTTTGGTTTCTTGGTTTTGATCTTTTGTGGAGGTATAAAACCCTAACCCTAATACTTTTTGTTGTTTCTAAATTTCTAATTAGTATATTAATTGTTTATTTAAGCTTTTAATTTCATGTTTGAAATTCAAGACTTGATTTTTATAATAATCTAGTTAGGGTAAAACTTGATTTATGTGTTTAATGTTTATTTGAAGTGTTAATTTATATTTTGGAGAAGATTAACCTAGTAGAAAATGTTAATTTTTGCTAATGACCACTTTGTTTAATTATGCAATTTTGCTTACTAGTTTTTGCTAAAATTTATTTAGCAAGTGTTAAAAATATAGAATTGGTTTTTATAGCTTAGTTAAGCTATTTTAAGGTGTTTATAATCGCTAGATATGCGTTAGCTTGAAACTAGTGCGAAATAATGCGATAGGTTGCTTACTAGATTTCGGGGTTTTTCCGACGTGGGTTCGATTGGTCGTTGCGAGGTTATATCTATTGTATTCCTCGTAATTTTTGTGTTGTGTTGCGTGATCGGGACGATCGGGATCTAGACTTGTGTTTTGTAGTTTAGCGACCCCAATTAGGGTTTTTGGCCGATGTCGTGCGCGATAGATGCGCTAAGCGCGCAGTGTAATTTTCAGGACGTCATTCTTGCATTTCGATGTCTTTTCGTCGATATAGGATATTTGCTTATGTGTTGTGTTTGTGAAATTTTAGGTTCGCAAGCGGGGACTTCGGACGCTACGACAAGGGAAAACAGGTGGTAGGCTTCACTTAGTCAGGAGCGTTGGTGAGTAGATTTAACATCTACAGGGGAATCGTCCACATGGCGTTATGCGTCTGGGCTAGAGATGTTATTTCTGTCGCATATTCTATGTCATTTTTAGAATTGTGCATTTACCCTATTACTTAGATATTGTGGTGTTTGGACTAGTATCCTTAGGACACTGCACATATTATTGACGATTCATGTTACACGAGCACTGATTGTATGCTACACACACCGTCAATAATTGCCATGTCACGCACAACCCACTTATAGATATGATATTGCTTGGTTAGGGACATTGAGACTTTGATTCATAATTCTTTATGCATTGACTTATAGCATACATGTATACCTACATGCTTACATATATGCTCTGACATACTTACATGCTAGTTACCTGTATACCTATAGGGTATTGTACCATTAGTGATAGGTACATACACACATAATGACATAGCTACATGTATACCTTGTAGGGTTCCTAGGCATCCTAATGAGGTCTCACAAGGCATCAACCATGCCAATTTCAAAATTTCTAGGTGCCGAGAGACCCGACTACGGATCGTTTGCTAGAAAACTAGGCGAAAAAGCTAACTAGTTAACACTTAACTATGAGAATACGGATATACAACCTTTGTAGATCCGGTGCTCCACCTCCACGGCTCCGCAATGAAGTCTCCTCGCAGTCCAAGATGGATCCCGGGCTCTAGCGTCTGCTTCATCGGAGAATAAGCGAGCTAGGTCATCGATGTCCATGCCGAAGATGATCTACGTCGAGGCATCGCTAGATCAAGCTCCACCTTCACCGAGCCTTGAAAACTTGTGAAGGAAACACACTCTACTACTTGGTAAGAGGTAGAGGATGAAGAAATAGGAAGTGGGTAGACTTTAGAATTGGATTTCTCACTCATCTTCATCAATCACCATTGATGAAGTGGAGGTTTCTTCATGAAGAAGAAGAAGAGGAAGAAGATGATAAAAATTATGATGATATTTAAAGAATAAATAAAAATCCATTCTTATCATAATTCTCACCATGGTTAGGTGTAGAGAATTAACTTGAGTTAATTGAATTGGTTAGGGTTAAGCATGAGACAAAATGGTGACTAAGTCAAAAGTTCATGAAGCTTCATGAAAGAAGACAAAAGAAAGCCACCATTCTATTTTATGCAATTTATTTTCCGAAAATAAAAACAAATGAATAAATGAATAAACAAATAAAAACCCTAACCATTTCTTTAACCAAGGTTTAATTCTTTACACAAATCCTAATTTACATGTATCATCAAATATGATACAAACAAGTGCACAAAATCATATCGCATATGCAATGCGCACAACCGAGCGAGAAAATCCATTTAAAGTGAACCGATACTAGTTAATGCAAAGTAATATATCAAATATATAATTATGCATTAAATCATTAAATCAACACTTGATTTAACGATCCGGTCATGACGCACATAACCGACTGGTATCATTAGTAACATCTTATCGAATCAACACTTGATCCGATAACCCGGCTATATCGCATATAACCGATCAATGTCACATCGCGAGAATCGAATACAGTATCACATACTCGTATTATTCTCGGTCCCGCACATATCTCATATGCGCTCCTATTTCGTTTCGCTTGAGCCAGGAAACCTCTGTGTAGGACTCTAAAGACTCGTCAATACGCCGGCAGCAGGTGATGATCATATCAAACACCCACAAGCCGCAAGCGGTCTGCTAAACGTAACGGCCACCCGGGTATTGAGCGATCTGAAGATCGACGAGCAAGCCCGCTCACACTCCAGTGAATCCAACCAGTAACACTACCGTACAGTCCGGTCTGATCGTCTGATATGTCGCATATCTCGCCTAGGGGTGGTAAACGTCAGACCCCAATAGCTCAAAAAGTCGTGTCGATATGAGGTCTATAACTGTTCGAGAAACTACTGGTAACACTTACCAGTAAATCTCAGCAACCCTGGCCAGGGATTTTCTGTTATAGCCAATCGAACACAGCGCAACATCAACCCCCTATACCGGGAGAGACGAATCCCCTCCTATTGCTCATTGCCTCCATGTGACTCGGGACTGTACCCAAAAACCACCGTTTTGCACGCCCTCTTGGACGTGGTAAGATGGAAATCAAAGCACAGTGGGAACCACACAAGACTCTATGACGATCTCGGGTCAACAGACTACTCTGTACCAGTATCACCAGAGAACTGCCATCTGACGTGAGGTATAATACCATCTGGGAGTTCTCGGCGAGTCCGTCCAGTGTACCCAGTCTCTTCTGAGCACCCGTATATCATCTCTGATGTCAAACACCAATGGATATGGGATCATCCATCGCCCATCTGTATGGGTCGAGAAGGTATACGCTAGTCTACTCTGGTATATCGATGCCCCATCTCGATACACCCACGACTAGGGACTTTCAAGGATGTACTTATGGACTACCATGTCCCCACTAGTATGATCCGCATCATAGTCCAGATAGTCAAGCACACATCCTAAGGGCTTTACCAACATGTAACAGAGAGACAATCAGTATACACGTTAAGGTAAAGTTCAACCAGATAGCATACTATCATGTCGAGCAAGAAAGTCCTCCCTATATATGTCCCAGCATCCACTACAATATACATCCTATGTACAGTAATGGCCTCTAGGGCATACATATAACTAACAATCTCCCACTTGCACTAGGGCCATCTGTAGCAGTGGTTGTAGTATCTCATACTCAACCATCCCATAAAAGTCTCTCTCTGGGAACAGGCCTTTGTGAGTGGATCCGTTGTGTTGTCCTCTGAGTCTACTCTCCAAACCTCGATCACCCTGGAGATCAACCATCTCCATGATCAGGTGATACTGCCTTAGAATATGTCTGGATCACTGATGGGACCGGCGTTCCTTGGCATAAGCCACAACTCCATTGTCACATAATGGGAGGAACATAGTTCATCTCATGAACCAATATACACCCAAACAGCCTCTTTGGTAGCATCTTAAGTAGCAATGTATCCCGCCTTTATCTTCTAGTATGCCACGGTATCTAGCTTGGAACTCTTCCAACATACCGTCCCTTTACTGAGGGTAAAGACAATGCCTGTGACTGACATTCAGTCGTCTTTATCACTCTGGAATACTTCCAGTGATTCTCCCCAGGATCGATTGATACCATCTCACTACATCTAGTGAGAATCCTAACATCCAATTAGATCTATCTCATAGATCCAAAACCCAGGATTTAGGAGGTATCATCTTGATCCTATGTGGAGAATCATTGTGATAAGCGGAGATTGATCGAGCGTAGCATAGGAAACTCCTTCCCTATCAAGAGTATGTCATCCACGTACTCTACGAGGATCACCACCATACTCTCTACTACCTTTTTGTTTATACAAGGTTCATCTACCATTTTGATGACGTCAAACTCTTTGACTTATCCATCAAAACAGACGTTCCAACTCCGCGATGCCTGCTTTAATCCTATAAAGCATCTTGCACACGTTTCCGCTGCTCCCACTGTCTACGAAGCCCTCTGGCTGAGTACTTATAGACGCTCTCTTCCAAAATATCATTTAGAAAAGCAGTCATGACACCCAACCACCAGATATCGTAGTCATGGTATGTAGCTGTGGTAAGTAGGATCTGAATGGACTTAAGCATAGGCACTGGAAAAGGTTTCATCATTATCCACGCCTGGTCGATGACGAAAACCCTTAACAAGTCTAGCTTTGAAAGTCTCAACTTTTCCATGTACACCAAGTAATCTTCTCAAGATATACTTGCTCCTGATGGGGATTTAACCCTTCAGATATAGCAGCTAAAGTCCATACTTTGCTGGTGTATAAGGATTCCATCTCAGATCACTAAGCATCCAGCCATTCTTACAGAGTCTTACTCCTGATGGCCAGCTCGAAACTAGTTGGGTCATCATCTCATGATGCATTCCTCGCTCCCACTGTCATAGAGAAACCGAAGTATCTCTCAGGTGGGTGAGGAACCCTACTAGATCGGCGGAGAGGCTGAGGTTCGTTGGTTTCCACTGAATCCTCTGGTTGTACCAAATCATGCTGTAGTTTGTATAGCTGGAACACTTCCAGTTCTACATAACAGACCTTGCCTCGAGCTTGTCCGGATTTTGCTTTTAGACATAGGCCGGACAACCCCAAATCTTAACTAGCTTAAGACATGGGCTCTTTCCTTTCCATATCTCATATGGAATGGTAGGCAACTGATTTGATTGGAACCCTATTCAATAGGTATGCAGCTTCTCAAGTGCATAACACCCAAAAGGAAATAGGTATCTCAGTATTACTCATCATAGAGCATACCTTATCACATAGGGTGTAATAGCTCCACCCCGATATACCATCGTGCTATGGTGTATGCGGAGGAGTAATGCTGAGAGAGAATCTCATTCTCCTTTAGAAAAGTCCAGGATTTCCGTGCTCAAGTATTCTCCTCCTCGATCACATCAAAGGACATAATACTTATACCCTTATTGGTTCTCTACTTCTAACTTATATTCTATGAATATCTCAAAAGGTTCGGACTTGTGTTTCAACAGGAACATATGTCTGAATCTTGAGAGATTATCAGAGAATGTAATGAAGTACAAAGAACCGGTCTTGGCATGTGTAGACAGGGGACCTTACATACATCAACATGTATTATCCCAAGAGTTTACTAACTCTTTCTCTGTTTCCAATAAACAGAGCTATGGTCATCTTATCTCTGTGACATGACCAGCAAGTTTCACAAGATGTAAATTCAAACTGATTTAAATATGCATCTATATGTAACTTCAGCTAGTCGGGTCGCATTGATATAACCAAGTCTACAATACCTTAAAAAGGATTTGTTCATTTCTAAACTCTTCCACTTGTGTGTGTTCCGTATACTAAGAACTGTAGTTTGATTTAGAACATCAATGCTTTTAGATAACGTGCCTGAACCGATCAACTTTTGATATAGGAAATGTTCAAAACATTATCCATCAATACAAAATTATATCCTTTCTTTACTAATAAAGAGACTGATATGATTTTGTATATAAGGTTCGGTATCTAATAACATTCGTTCAGAATCAATGTATTCTGGTAATACAGGGTGACAGTGACCAACAGACTTGGCTGCAACACTTGCCCCGTTTTCTGCCTCATGAAACTTATCACCCGTTCTCAGTCCTCTACCTATCTGTAGCCCTATGTAACAGATTACATATCTGGGATCCTGATCTGGTATCACATACCCAGGACGTAGAGGATACAGAGAAACAGTTCTGTATAATGAACACACCCGAAGATGATGCATCAGCATGCACTCTCTTCGTTTGGGCGGCACGGGAAATCTGGTATTCTGGTATTCCCTAATTTCCTGCTCTGTCTTATAAAAATTATAAGTTGGAGCGGGACCAACGTTCCCCAGCTCAGTATAACAAGCGGGTTGGTCAATAATCTGTATTATTATCTTGATTAAGGCGTGACATGGTCGCTACCTGGAGAGAGAGAGAAGAAAACACTCAGCTTGCGCTCTTGCAAGAATAGATTGGTTATTATTTTATCTAATCAGGATGGCTCCCACTGCTTTTTATCAAATCTTCCTTCAAACCCTAAAAGGAAAGACTAGCCGGGATTAATTACACACTACAAGTTCGCCAATCTTTCAGCCAGGCCAGTATCGGTACTTTGAGGGAGGTCCCCCATACTTTCGCACGAACCTAATTAATGTAAACCTCGTTTTCCCAGAGGCGTAACCTCGTTAACACCTTTCTAGACACCTACTTGATCGGCTAATTGTAATATGTAAAACTCTCCCAGGAGTAACTCTTACTCGCAGCGGGTATCGGGATCCAACTATCTCATAGAAGGTATGCAATCTCATTGCAAATTTCAACACTTGAAATTCCCGATAAATATTTTGCCCCTAGCGTCCTATGACCTTGACGCAGGCCAACAAACCATAGTCCGCTAGTCAAGTTCAACCCGTCATTTCCTGATTGAATTAAACCCACCCGCACGACCCTTGACGCAGGCCAACAAAGTCGCACGACTACCCTAATCCAATCACATCATATGCTTATGCAGATAAGCACCAGTTAGCTACCGCACACTACGTCTTGACGCAGGCCAACAAACGTAGCACGAATACTAACTACTACTTATCTGAAATGACGGAGGGCTACGACAGGTTTTTCTGAAAACCTATTGCGTAATGAACTTGATATCGTTGTAGGATCGAATGAATTTTGAAATGGAGTGCTTTTGAGGCTTTTCTAGTTTTGCTAAAGGAGTCACTCCCGGTGAAGGGATCGTCGGTCCTTTCCTCGTCGAATGAGGTGCGGGATATATCACATATATCACTGTGCAAAGCAAAAACTCTTAAAAGCAATCAAAAGACAAACCGAGTGTGTAGCATCTGCCAGTTATTGCTAAAGGAGTCACTCCCGGTGAAGGGATCTCGGTCCTTTCCTTATCGAATAAGGTGCAGGATATATCACATATACCGCTGTGCAAAGCAAGAACTGTAGCTACCCTTTTTATTTTGAAATTCGATTCTGCAACATCTTAGGTTTCTTTTATTTCATTAATCACACTAATGAAGTCCCATCATTTAAGTCACCTAAACATCACAGATAAATACGACGTACACTTATGCCATCCGCATTCGCCTCGATGTCCCCTCGTGCACCGTTAGGTTAGGTAACTAACGGCAGAGCGGGGCAGGGCTAGCGCGGGTGTAAAACATAAGTAACGTCTATATAATATATCATATATACTATATACTGTATCTATCACAGAACATCACATGATCACATCACAGATATCGCAGCAGAAGAAACATATGAAATATTGGATATACTAGGACGTCCGTGTTTTCAATACGAGCCAGTATAAAACACGGATTCCACGGTCGTGATGAATAGCCAAACCCACACCCCTAGACCCCTACGAGAGCGGCAAGCAACCCTACCAATTCTAGAGTTAGGAGACCCGGACTCAACTCCTCGAGTTGGTCTCCCACTGGACTCCAGAACCCGGTTACTTGTGCTCTCCTCCTTGGGTCTATCCTAGTGCGGAAAAGTAAATAATATACAAGAGGTGACAACTTCCGCAACCTGGAAGTGCCCCAATAAAAAAATATTACATACAAGTTTTTACATGAATGAAAATGAAAAAACACTCATCTCACATAAAAAACCCCGGCTATTCAAACACGACGATCCAATATAACATATCCAGCAACACATAACATCACATGTCATCAACGTAAGTAAATATGTCCATCCCAATTGTCGTTGACATATAGCAACGAAACCGGCGATATCACATATTACACTTACGGTCACAGAAAAGAAAGTGTAAAACTACAACAGTTGGAATCCGCAACCTGCATAGACATCGCATGCCTAATCAAATGAATTCCTTAGACATCGCATGCCTAACAATTATAAACCCCGCATTTTAGTCTCATTATCGAAAACACTTTTCAATATCAAGTCGGGCAATTCAACAAGATTCCCGACATCCTGATCGAATGCTCGTCGCAAACTTCAGTAGGCGGCCGCACCCCTGATACCGTCGACGAAGTGCACCAAGGCGGAACACCGCTACCGCGAGCACCCGAACGGATGCTTTCGGCGACGGGGTTCTCCTACAGTCACTTGGTCGGGGCTATGGGGCGAGGCTGTCTATTAAGTTTTCCCGGCGAGTATCCGCGTACGCTACGTGATTGCGACGGACTTTTGATCACATCAAAATTCCGTGGCAACCGATCAAGTGAGACTAAACTGCTATGTTTATAACATTCATTTAGTTATCTCATAACTATTTGTGAATTCCAATTATTGTATCCCATTCCAGATAATTAGAAAATGTTAAACTTTCCGATTGAACATTCAAACACCCAAGTTTTCCCGATACAGATCAACACATGAAACAAGTCTAACTACATTCCGTTCGTGCCTCAGTACCAACGGTCCAGCCGTAGAAGGGTCAAGCCAACGCCTCACATGTGGCACGCCGTACTGCCCCAAACCCTAAGGTTCAAAGGGCAGTTCAAGACGGTCACATAATCGAGTTAAGGTTTGTTGTCTTCTAGAGGGTCCATCGCGTTACTTGCACTACTTAGAACGTCGTTAAACTTCGGAAAAATCCAACACTTGGAAATTTCCCGGCAGGGGAAAAATTGGGTATTTATATCCGGTCGAACTTTTTAACATATTCTAAAATTATCCGGAAAGCCAAATAGACGAAGTTTGACAATCCGATCGAATATACAAAGTCCCAACACTACCCCAGAAAACTCAACTGTAGAGTAAATTCTAAAAATTTCCAGAAGACTCAGCACTATAAGACATGAATTACTGTGCACGCCACGTGGTGTAACTCAACACAGTGGCCGCGGAACCGCCGCGAATCCCATGGTGGGGTCGCGGTTCCGCGCCTCTGTAGTCGAGTTACCATCACGTGCTTCACAGTAACTCATGAAATTCCCTGCTGAATTTTTTAGCAATTTTTAATTCACAAAATTCCAGATATTTCAAAAATGTCCAGAGAGCATTCTCGGGTGTAGGTTTCGGGTTCGTTCGGGTTTCAAATTCCGTCAGGACTTCGCCTAAGGCTCTAGCTAGGCTCTGATACCACTGTAGGGTTCCTAGGCATCCTAATGAGGTCTCACAAGGCATCAACCATGCCAATTTCAAAATTTCTAGGTGCCGAGAGACCCGACTACGGATCGTTTGCTAGAAAACTAGGCGAAAAAGCTAACTAGTTAACACTTAACTATGAGAATACGGATATACAACCTTTGTAGATCCGGTGCTCCACCTCCACGGCTCCGCAATGAAGTCTCCTCGCTGTCCAAGACGGATCCCGGGCTCTAGCGTCGGCTTCATCGGAGAATAAGCGAGCTAGGTCGTCGATGTCCATGCCGAAGATGATCTACGTCGAGGCATCGCTAGATCAAGCTCCACCTTCACCGAGCCTTGAAAACTTGTGAAGGAAACACACTCTACTACTTGGCAAGAGGTAGAGGATGAAGAAATAGGAAGTGGGTAGACTTTAGAATTGGATTTCTCACTCATCTTCATCAATCACCATTGATGAAGTGGAGGTTTCTTCATGAAGAAGAAGAAGAGGAAGAAGATGATAAAAATTATGATGATATTTAAAGAATAAATAAAAATCCATTCTTATCATAATTCTCACCATGGTTAGGTGTAGAGAATTAACTTGAGTTAATTGAATTGGTTAGGGTTAAGCATGAGACAAAATGGTGACTAAGTCAAAAGTTCATAAAGCTTCATGAAAGAAGACAAAAGAAAGCCACCATTCTATTTTATGCAATTTATTTTCCAAAAATAAAAACAAATGAATAAATGAATAATCAAATAAAAACCCTAACCATTTCTTTAACCAAGGTTTAATTCTTTACACAAATCCTAATTTGCATGTATCATCAAATATGATACAAACAAGTGCACAAAATCATATCGCATATGCAATGCGCACAACCGAGCGAGAAAATCCATTTAAAGTGAACCGATACTAGTTAATGCAAAGTAATATATCAAATATATAATTATGCATTAAATCATTAAATCAACACTTGATTTAACGATCCGGTCATGACGCACATAACCGACTGGTATCATTAGTAACATCTTATCGAATCAACACTTGATCCGATAACCCGGCTATATCGCATATAACCGATCAATGTCACATCGCGAGAATCGAATACAGTATCACATACTCGTATTATTCTCGGTCCCGCACATATCTCATATGCGCTCCTATTTCGTTTCGCTTGAGCCAGGAAACCTCTGTGTAGAACTCTAAAGACTCGTCAATACGCCGGCAGCAGGTGATGATCATATCAAACACCCACAAGCCGCAAGAGGTCTGCTAAACGTAACGGCCACCCGGGTATTGAGCGATCTGAAGATCGACGAGCAAGCCCGCTCACACTCCAGTGAATCCAACCAGTAACACTACCGTACAGTCCGGTCTGATCGTCTGATATGTCGCATATCTCGCCTAGGGGTGGTAAACGTCAGACCCCAATAGCTCAATAAGTCGTGTCGATATGAGGTCTATAACTGTTCGAGAAACTACTGGTAACACTTACCAGTAAATCTCAGCAACCCTGACCAAGGATTTCCTGTTATAGCCAATCGAACACAGCGCAACATCAACCCCCTATACCGGGAGAGACGAATCCCCTCCTATCGCTCATTGCCTCCATGTGACTCGGGACTGTACCCAAAAACCACCGTTTTGCACGCCCTCTTGGACGTGGTAAGATGGAAATCAAAGCACAGTGGGAACCACACAAAACTCTATGACGATCTCGGGTCAACAGACTACTCTGTACCAGTGTCACCAGAGAACTGCCATCTGACGTGAGGTATAATACCATCTGGGAGTTCTCGGCGAGTCCGTCCAGTGTACCCAGTCTCTTCTGAGCACCCGTATATCATCTCTGATGTCAAACACCAATGGATATAGGATCATCCATCGCCCATCTGTATGGGTTGAGAAGGTATACGCTAGTCTACTCTGGTATATCGATGCCCCATCTCGATACACCCACGACTAGGGACTTTCAAGGATGTACTTATGGACTACCATGTCCCCACTAGTATGATCCGCATCATAGTCCAGGTAGTCAAGCACACATCCTAAGGGCTTTACCAACATGTAACAGAGAGACAATCAGTATACACGTTAAGGTAAAGTTCAACCAGATAGCATACTATCATGTCGAGCAAGAAAGTCCTCCCTATATATGTCCCAGCATCCACTACAATATACATCCTATGTACAGTAATGGCCTCTAGGGCATACATATAACTAACATACCTTGCATACATACTTCACTTATACTCGGAGGGTATATTGCATCATTACTGATAGGTAGATACACATACCTTGCTATACCTTCATGTTTACACACATATCTGGTTATAGCTACATGTTTATCTTTACTTGATGTTATTTAGAATTGGAGAAATTAGGAACCGCATATATTTATATTTAACTTGTTGCAGTTAAATAGCGGATTTTCCTTTATATGCTTACATTACAGTTTTCTGTTGCATATATTATATTCATGGATTTTCGCATTAAGATATGGATTTTTCATGATGTTTTCTGGATTTGGGGACCGCGGGAGTTCATGAAATTATGCATTATTTGAAAAACCCGGTTTCCTTGATATGATATTTCAGCAGCCACCATGAGATTTATCGTTTACGATGTGTATACCCCATGCGAGGAAAGGAGGGGTCCGCGTGCGGGTACATGGTGGGGCCCGGAGGTACCCCGAAGCAAGAACGATGTCGTGGTGTCAGGCGATGAGGCTTAGGGGAACCATATTTTCCGGTGACAGGACCAATGACTCAGCGGCTATCATGTGGATACCGACGGGAGTCATATACGTATGGATACGTCGAGAGGCGAGGGTCAGAGCTAGGCACTCAAGCTTTCGGGATAGCGTATGATACGTACCTATCAAGATGTTAGTCTGGGAGACGACATATGATAGATCAGTATTTCTGTGTCAATGTTTGGCACATTGGTTTCACGATATTTCTAATTACTCTTTGTATATATAACAGGGGATTTATCCGCTGTTATATATACCCTTACACCAATATTAGTGGAATGGGACGTTAATATATGTGTATTGACCTCATCATATTTATTTACGCCATTATATTTAGGAAGTTAGAATTTTGCTGGAGATTTGAATCGGGATATAAGAGATTCATTTGAGATTGGATACTGGATAGATATGTGAGATCTACTTGATATTGTACATTCGAGATATATGAGATCTACTTGCTGTTGTACATTCGAGATATGTGAGATCCACTTGCTTTTGTACATTCGATATATACGAGATATACTTGATGATTGTACATTCGATATATCTGAGATATACTTGAGGTTGTACATTCGGGATATATGAGATATACTTGATATTATGCAACTGAGGAGATGTGATACTTAGATAATATGAGAGCCAATTTGGGGGCTGATTTGAGAAATTGGGATTTAAATTGTCTTGCTGGATTGTGATCCTACCACGATGTCAGGATTCCGTGGAAATGACATACTTCACTCCATACCTCACCTTATCTGTTTGTGCACTGCTTCATGTACTGGTTGTACCTGTTAGTGTACCTTTTATGATTGTTGCACATTTACATTCTCATATCCCTATCGCATGATTATTGCATACTGTTGTCATATCATTATTGCTTTATATATATTGGTTGTACCTGCTAGTGTACTTTACATTATTCTGCATTCATATGACATGTTATTACTGTTAATTGCATATCTTAGATTCACGCTTTACGTGCATACTTGCGATTACCTGCATATGTTATTTACTATTCACGAGTTGGCAACTCTCCCCCGTTGTGCCACAGGTGTTACAGAGTGTTCCCCAGATTAGTCGAGGCTGGCTATTCATCTATCATTTTTTGCTACAGATACCGCATCGGCTCACAGTGTGTTGTTTTGTTCAGGTGGGTTTTGGTGGTTATCTGTATTTGTATT
This sequence comes from Agapanthus africanus, assembly GCA_030015575.1. NCBI lineage: Eukaryota > Viridiplantae > Streptophyta > Magnoliopsida > Asparagales > Amaryllidaceae > Agapanthus > Agapanthus africanus. The sequence goes on from CM057349.1 coordinate 291,095,750, forward strand.
GTATATTCATTGTATCTTGTACTCTCCATCTACTATTATGTTGTTGACTTAGAGACTTGGTGAGGACGATATTGTATAAATTGTGGATTTGTTGTCTTTTATACAGTTTTCTCTCTATTGTCTTTATTTCTTCGCTACGGCGTCGTATATTTGTGGTGGTGATTGTTTTCCGTCTTTGAGCGTGTATTTGCTCCCGTTTGGGGATGCTTTACTTTATATTTATGTTGTACCCATTTTTGGGGCTAGCTTTTACAAAGGAGGTGCTGCCAAAATTTTAAAGAAAATAAAATTGGCCTTTTAAGAATTTGGGTTGTGATTTCAAAGGCTTTTAAACAATATTTCTTATCCTTTCTTGTCTTTTAATGGATTAGATTTCTGGGTTTTGGTTTTCTTTTACTGCGTTACGCCTGTAGACGTTGCGCAGTATTAGGGCCGTCACGTGCCAATTTCGGGTCGTGACACTCCACCGCAGAGAGGGTACTACCTTCAACCTCCGCCTCCGACATAGGGAGGATACTTCTCTTCATTTTTTTCGGAGGAAGAATGGGAGGATACCAATCGAGACGTATCGAGACGAGCTTCAGCCGGCGATGGCAACAGCAGGAGTTAGTGAGGTACATGTGTGTGTGTGTGTGTGTTATATATAATATAGCTAGCGTTGTTTCAAAGATTATGATTTTAGTTCATGTATTTATTTATTTGGTTGGATTTGTAGGGTTCACGGAGTTGAATGATTTGGAATTGCACGTGATTTGGAGTTGAGTGATTTGGAATTGCACATGATTTGGAGGGTTGTTGGTATTGTTGGATATATAGAGCATTGTGTTGGTTTGAATTCCAAACACTATTGTTGTATATGTTGGTTTGAATTGATTCGAGTGTGTGTTGGTTTATTATGATTTTAATTCATGTATGTGTTGGTTTATTACGATTTTAGTTCGTGTATTAGTTCATGTATATGTTGGTTTGAGTTGTTGGTATTATTGAATATGAGATTAATGGAGGAAAGAGGCCATAGGAGGGGATTTCCTCCTATGGCGTGGAAAAAATACAACCTCCGCCATTTTTTCCGACGATCGGCACCGATCATCATCATCGTTATCATCTAAGATGTGCGTACACCAAATTTCATGTGATTCCACAACTTTTTCACCGTTGATTTAGTGGGTTCAAAATTAACGGTTTACCGACAATAGAACTTTTTGCATTGCTAAATCAACGGTGAAAAAGTTGTAGAATCACTTGAAATTTGGTTTACCCACATCTTAGATGATAACGATGAAGATGATTGGGGACTGATCGTCGGAAAAAATGGCGGAGGTTGTATTTTTTCCACGCCATAGGAGGAAATCCTCTCCTATGGCCTCTTTTCTCCATTATTCTCATTGAATATATAGTGTATTGTGTTTATGTATTGGATTGTATTCAAAACACTATTGTTGGATGATATATTGTGATTTTCGGTATTATTGTACGGTATATTGTGATTTTCGGTATTTTGTTTTATCCAATAATTTGGTATCAACGACTGTATTGTGATATAGGAATCCGTTCGCTGATATGGTGAACCGCTAAATATCTGAATGACCGTCCATATGTAATGTATCAGGAACGGTGACGTACGGTCGCTGATAGGTATCAGCGACCATTTATAGTAGCGACCGTCCTCTATATAGTCGCTAATGCATGTAGAACTTTCCACGACCGTGTATTAGCGACCGTATAATGTATAGACGGTCGCTAATACACTTTAACGACCGTTGGTGTAGATTCAATTCATGATTTGTGTAGAACCTGACCTTTTAAAAATATAAAAATATATAAAAATAAACCCCTAAAATAACTTCAAAATTGTGATAATATTAAAGGGGTAATGGGAGAAATGTCTCCAAAACACAAATTGGCGCCTCCGCACCCAAAACAGCAAAAGCTTAAAACAGAAAGGAAATAAAACGCAGGAAGGCCTTTCTCAAGCCGTAGGTAACCTCCTGTACAATTCTTTCTCAATTTGTTGTAATGATATAATATTATCTCCTACGGCATTGCAAAATCTTGAAATCCTCCCTGCACCCTTCTTTTTAGTTTCCCAGGAAAAATCGGAAGCGCCCAAGATGAGGATCCATTTGAAATAATAACAATTGAATTCATAGATAAGTTGTCTGCTAAAATTGAAATATGGCGATGAGAAGATATTTGGAGACGGTGGTTAGGGCTTGGCATCTACACCATTGGGGGAGGTCGACGGGCTAGCTTGGTTGTTCACTTCGTATCCGTAGGTCCTCAATCTGCCAGGTCTCGACCTAATATTAGTCCCCATTGGAAAAGGCTCCTGCAAAATGAAAGGGAAAAAGAAGATATATCAAGTTAAATAGCCGATTTTAAGTCAAAACTTTCAATATAAAATGATAAAGTATGAGGTTAAGTTTTTCTGAGTCACAAAATTTCAATCTACTATGCTGATTCTTCAACATGTTAAACCAACCAAAAAAGGGGGGATTAATTGCATATAACACCATTCATCCATGGCTTAGCCAGTACCTATGAAGTACAGATACTTGTAAACGCCTTATAAATTGTTCCCGATCACATATTGGAGTCTGAAACTCTTGGATTCTTTTGGATTCGCACGGACTTGTAAATGTCAAACCAACCTCTCGAACTTTATATTTTTCTCGAAAATGAAGGCTCTCGAAAATTTGAAAGAACATTAAATATTTAACATGATGTCATTATTTATTTGCATCATTATATATTTATATGTATATCTTAATATATATTTTTATATTTTAAATCGTTATAAAAATGTATCATGTATCCTAGGTTTTTGGGAAATTATGAATCCGCAAATCCATATCATATCGTATCATGTGTCTGTATCCGAACCCATGCTACATAGATTAATACACCCTCAACCAATGTCATGGAAAGTGTGAAGCATAGCAAAGCGGGAAGGCAGGGATGAGCCTTTAGAGGCTTTATTTGGGCTTTAACGGTAAAAAGCACCAAGACGTTCTTTAAATAACAAGTCAAATAAAAGCAAAACCTTAAATTAAATAATAAAATATAAAAATATGATGAAAAAGTTAAATAGATGAAAACATTTAGATACAAAAACTGTAAGAATAAAAGAAATGTTTTCTTATGTATTCTATAAAGTTTATATGCAATAATAGAAATATATTGAATAATTTTAAGACACGACAATAAATATGTCATAATAAAAGGTTTTAAAATGTTATAGAGTAGAGAAAACAATGAGATTCAATTGTTTAATCATTTAATACGATGATTTGTAAATTTTAATAGAACAAGGACGTTATCCTTTAATAACTAGCTAAAAAGTGCGTTTTACCGGGGCTTCAAGCTCATAAAAGCGGGGCCAAAGTGAGGTTTCTAGCCACCAAAGCAACTCAGAGGCTATATGCTACTGCTTTATATGACAGTGAAGTGCTTCGTGACCGCTTTCCGCTAAAGCCTTTTGCAGCACTTTATAGGGATTTTTATAACAGCGCCCTCAACCGATTATTAGCACATGAAGTTTGTCTCAATCTATGCTGAAATAGCACTTATAGCCCTCAACTGATACTAATTAAGGGTCATGGGTGCTAATAAGCCAGGTGACAAGTTTCTCAGTGCTAGACAAAAGATACATGGAAGGTGTTTCATGCAATTAACCAATACTAAAAGTACTTGGTATACTAAAGATGATGTTTGTGACTTAAGACCCAAATAGATATTCAAATAGAAGTTTTTTGAGAATCTCCAGATGTGGTGATTCTACAGAAGCTGATAATATATCATGATGCGGACTATGCTGAAACTCATCTAATACTGGTTTTCCTTCCAATAAATTGATTGTCCTACTTAATCTGTCATATGAAGGCCTTTATTATCGGTGAACCAAAGGCTAAAGTTTCCAAAAAAAATCTTTTAACCACTTTTATTTACAGTAATAAGACGGGGGGAGGGGGGGGGGATATTTCATCTCTAATAAATAGACTACATATATAAGAGCACTCTATTTAGCAATGCATGACAAAAACCTTCTAGTCTAGTTTGTAAAGTCAGGCATAACATGTAACATATGATATGAGCGTTAGCTATGGTATTATTACCTGATCCCCTGCATTTGGACCCTCTGTATGGAATAGAATAGGACGGCAGCGTTTATCCTCATTCATCAAACTTGAATTTTGGAAATGAGCAATAAGTGCAGCTTTCCCTTGAATCCTGGCATAGGTAAGTGATGCAACCTTTTCGCTGTTGAACTTCTCCCATTTCTTTCCATTGAATGCCTGCAAAAAGACCAACTTAGTATTCGACAATAGTGATTTATTTCAAACCTAATAGCCATTAAGATAAAAATACAAAGATAATCCTCATAATAATCATAAGGACAAATTGTGTGATAAATGCATAAAACCAGAAATATAGACTCCAAGCATGTTTATGTTACCAAGTACTAGTTTAACACACAGAACAGACCTGAAAGAAAGGGATGATCTGCTGAGGATCAATCATGTTGATGAAAGCATAACCAACATTGCACTTGTTCTAGAAGGACGGAAGTGAACTTTAATTAGCATTCACACATGAAGAAAGCAATCACAATGGTGTGTAGGTACAGTTACCTTAAAATCAATAGGTAAGTAGATAAAATCATAAGTTCCCTTGTGGTGTTCATCAATAGCAGCCAACAGCATCTTAGAAGTATATCTGTACATGGAAACCAGTTTGAATTTTTGAATTTTTTTCCCATAAAACATATTTTTATTAAGAAAAAGAGAGGTATGTAGGTCAGATCTATTACTTGTTTGGGATGTTCTTAATCATCAAAGTAGTTCGAGACTCATCGCCACGTATGATACGTTCAATATCGAGCTCAAATTGTTTCTTATTGTCCCCCTGATTTGCTTTGGAACCACTCCTTCGACTCCTGATCCGATCATTTGAAGCATCAAAAGAAGCAGGCATATGAATGATATGGTTTCTCCCTTCGAACATGTGGCACCTTTGTTGGGGTGAAGCAATTCCAACATCAGTAACATTATGAGCAACAAGTTCAAGTGGGTGGTGCATAGGAGAGCTGGGATGGAAGTTGTGTGCATTGGTGGAAATGGAATCTCCAATATAATGTTGTCTCCGCTCCCAAATAGAGTGATTTCCAACAGGAGCTGAACCCATGTGATGAGGGTGCAAGGGTAGCACAGAGTTTAGCATATGGGAAGGTGCCTTTTGAAGTCCATGCATTTGTGGTGGTTGATGATATCGGATGCTGTTTGTAAACGATGGTGAAATTGAATTACCCCATAATGATGGAGCAGCTGAGGGATGAGGATATGCACAAGCATTGTTCCAAATGTACGGGTGCCCCTGGACTGGGCAACTTCCATTTCCTGGGGCTGTAAATGCTGTAAAAAAAAGCTTTCACTACAGGAAGCGACAGTAAAATAAACGTAATCATGAACATGGAAAGTGAAATTTTAACCCATGCATATTAGGGGTCAAACTGCGTCATTAAGCATCCAAACCCATTCATTGATTATAAAATTGCTTTAAAATACCTAAAATAACACACTGCACAGATCAAGTGGTCGTATAATGATACTGTCTTGATAAAAAGTTGACTAAATACCATGTATGCCATATGAATTGAGAATCCAAATCACTGGTCATGATTTATTTTTATTTATTTATTTATTTATTTTGAATGACTCATCATAGCTCTATGCAAGCATGCTTTGAACCCTAAACCTCCTGTTCAACGACAGGAAGTTTAACCACTATACTATAGTGATGCTTACCGGTAGTTATTATGACCTTAAATATCTTTTTTAAGAAAATGCGGTTAAATTAATACCACCTATCTTCAACCCTCCCTTTAGGTTGGATGCCTCGAATTGTGGCCTCCTTGTCACAATTCTCATGACTTATTAACTATCCACACCCTTTTATGTGATCAAGATCTCCACCATTTACTAACATTAGATGAATTTGGGCCTTCCAAGATATAATTAATAAACATGTTATTAGAGAGCAATGTTTGTAGAACTATTTACCAGTGTATCGGTCCATGACCAGTATCGGTATACCAATATAATTAAATATTTAAAATCAATATAATATATTTAAGCTGAACTTTAACCCCTATGAAATAAATATATGTAGTAAAATAATATAAATATATTAATATAATATTGAACACTGATATACCTGCTGGTATTGAATGCATTGGTACTGAAATAAAGGCCGGTATTACCAATTTAGAACGAACATTAGAAAGTATGCAACTTGTGTGAAATAAACCTTGTAAAAAGAAGGTATCAAAAAAAAAAATCTTACGATATCTGCCACCTTTTTTAGTTTAAAGTACCATAACTGAAATTATAGTGATTGATTTTGATGTTTAGAATCTGTCTTTGCTATGCAATGACAGACAACCTAGTAAGCTATAACTACACTACATTATAACAAATGTAGCAGAATATGCATGCGAATTGTATGTTCACTTACCTCCTTCAGAGGAGTGAATGTATCTATTATCCATTCCTTCACCGGGTCTGGAGTTGATATTGATAGCCATGGCTGCTGACATGGCACTTGAAGAGTTGTATGGGATGCCATTAGTCAGCCCATCTTGATACTCAGGGAGTGAATGAGGATGCGTAACCTGCATGCCCTGAATCCCAAATTTCAATTGTCCAAAAGAATTTCCATTTTCACCATGCCCAGTTAAGCTAACGGGAGAGGACAGATTTTGAGGTACGCTCAAAGAGATTCCATGGAACGTGGAATCCAATAAGGGACGAATTGGTGGTCTAGTTTTAGAATGCAAATTTTGTACAGTTCCATTGTCAAAACCAGAAGTAACCGCCGCATGAGGAACCGATCCTGGAGACACCGATGTTAGATACAGTATGCATAGTCAAAACTAATCTACAACAATGACATTAGTTATAAGCTGGCAATAAGACAAAAGACATACCAAAGTTTCCTGGTGGCGAGCTGCTAGGTGAGATTATAGATTCTTCCCACTCCAACTCTGGCGAGAGCTGATGCAACAAGCTGCTGATATGGATAACAAATATACAGTGAGCAAAATCGTACCATAATAGAAGCTCCAAATAAGATAACAATATGCCATTGCCAATGCTTCTCCAAAACAAGAAAAGAATACTAGAAGATAAAAGTCGAAAGGGTTCTTCCTTGAGAAACAAATCCAATGATCGATAAGAACTGGGGAATAAACTTATGTTTTTAATCCATATATTGCAAGATATGCAAGACCTCTTTGAAATGGGCGAAAAGTTCCGTTGCAAGGATTTTAGCATGCAATGATGCATATTCAATATCCTTAATATAACATTGCTCCAAGAAGAACAATTAAGCCATTACTGATATGTAGCATAGAAGGAATGAATGTGAAAAGTAGCATTCTAGATGGGAGTATATTTATTTTACTTCCTAGAGTAGAATATATATCAATACACCACCACACTTAGATTTATTGGATTTGTTTTCCTTTGGATGGGGCCGACATCCGAGACGATCGTTCCTTTTATTCAAAAGATGTCCATCCAATACATGATATCCGCATAAATTCATGTATGCGGCTATATCCGGTTCACATATACCATCTTTGAAATAAAGCATTTTCTACGGTAGCACCATGAATAGTGCATAGCAGAGCAACACTTTAATACTCCGGTCGATATCACATTACAGTTGTAAATAAAAGGTCGACTTTGTGTTGAGCATTTCAAAAAAATAGAACTTTAACTAACCGCTTCAAATTTCTCCAATAAAATAAAAGATGTATTGTTGAAAAGAAAATGCTATTCAAATAATTGGATTAGTGTTACATAATGCAACTTTTCTTATTTAACGTAACCCTTTCAAAAATATACAGTTCTCTCTCATGTGAGCAAAGTATATATTATGTCTGTAATATATACAATATTGAAGCATGTAATATCTATCATGGAAAGAACAAATTTAACTTCAGTTATACATGACATATCATTAGGCCATTACTTATTTATCTTGTGCAGCTTATGAACACAACCTTCTTTGCATTTACGTATAATATCATATATAAAACTTCGTTTAATTTTATTCTGTGTTCTTAATTTATTCAGTACATGATTGTCCATAAATACCTATATGTGAAAATTAAGGAATGAAAATACTACCAAAAGCTTCCCTCACAAATGGTAAATAGTTTCCTGAAGCTTACTCAGAATGCTTCGAATTTATTTTCCAAAAATTCCGAACAAAAGGGAACCAGTTTCAAACAAGAATCCATCTACCAAGAAGTTACTTGTCAACAATTATCATAAACATACCCTTTAACATTCATGACGGATCCTTTGTGATCAATTTTCTAAATATCGGATATCGATACCGTATTGGCCCGAAAAATTTTATATTAGAAATCAGATATCGTAATATATCGGGAAATATTCTCTAAAAATCGAACTATATATTTTTGTATTATAAATTTCATAAATGTAACTCACTATAAGTAGTTGACTTTCTTAAGTGAGCTTTTCGTTTATACATTGGTAAAGCGGTCATATTAAGTAACTGGTTTAGGTTCTTATATGCGTTTTTCTTCTCTCTCCTTCAAACGTAGGCGAATTTCATAGAAAATTATGGCTGAATATCTCATAATTTCATGACCGGATCTTTGAAAAATTGATACCTAAATTTCTCATAAATTCGTTATCTCTCTCTCTCACACACACACACACACAGAGAAAGACTTGCTTTCAAAGATTAGTGAGAAGGAAGAACTTTGGACTTGTCCAACTTCAGCAGGCTTCAAAGACGAAGAGAGAAGAACTTTAAAGTTAGAAGACGCGGATTTGAGATTTTGATGAAGAATTTTTTGGATACAGAAGTAAAAAGAGTTTTAATTTGGGCTTGTTTTAGCTTTTTTAACTTTAAGTTATTCTCATACCGGTTGATCAAGTCGGATCCTGTTCCAATATAACTTTAAAACCCAAATAAATTTTTGAGAAAAAATGGGATATTTTAACCTATACATCAGCTTATATTAAGATATATTGGTCGATATTTTTCCAAAACTACAAAAGGATATTAAATCAACGAATCATATCGCTGCTTCTCTATTTTTGACATATCGGTTAATATGTGATATATCGGCAATATTTAGAACATTGTTCATAATAATTAAAAATTGCTGTGTATATTTCTCTTTCACATATAAATATCTTTTATAAAACATTTATGCAATTTTTTCCTCATCCCTAATTTCATAAGTACATTATAATTCATAAAAACCTCTACTTGCAAATTAATGTGGGTGAATACTTCCATAAGCTTTCCTCGGAACTAGTAAATAGTTTCATTTAGGTTTTCAAAATGATTCTTATATATTTTCCAGGATTCCTAACAAAAGGGCAGCCGTTAACCAAAAGTATCCATCAACCAAGAAGTTACTACTCAACAAATGTCACAACCATTTTATGTAGCATGCGTTTCAGACAAGATACCATAAGCATCCAAACTTCGAAAATTGTCGAATTTCCTTAATTTTTCTTAGACTATACACGTTACGACAATTGCTTCCTTCTCCTCCTCCTCATTTATGGTGTTAATTAAGTTTAAAAGAATTCCTATTTATTTCCAAAAAAATTAAACAAAAGATCATAATTTCCCCAAAAAGTTCCATCTTCCAAGAAGTTACTGCTCAACAAACGTCATAACTCATGAGCATTTCTCACAACATACATTTTGTGTTTATTTATTTTTTTATATATACAAAGTCATATGATTGCGTTCATTTAGTTGCACTCTTTAGTTTATGTGTGTGTGTGTGTATACGTGTTGTTTGGTCGTTAGGATAAGGTACCCCTCACTCTTGGGCACCCACTCCCCACTTGACGAGAAGGGATGCGGCCCTCAGATAGACAGCTAGACCAGCAGACCCGGATGGTGTGAGAGGAAGGTGTTTATAAGGTGACACCTTAATCTAAGAAATGAGGTGTCACCCTAAAATTTCACTTTACACCATGTTTTCCGATGATCAACACCGTTCATCTTGTTCTCCATGACCTAGATCATAGATATATCAAATTTCATATGTTTTCGATAATTTTTACCCACATCGGGTGATTGCGAAATTAACCGTTTTCCAATAATAAAATATTTGACAACGCTGGATCAATGGGCAAATGTTATCGAAATCGCATGAAATGTAATCTATCCATGTTTTACACTATGGAGAACAAGATGAATGGTGTTGATCATCGGAAAACATGGTGTAAAGTGAAATTTTACGATGACACCTCATTTCTTAGAATAAGGTGTCACCTCATAAATATTTTCATATATATATATATATATATATATATATATATATATTGAGAGAATAATGTACGAAAGAGGCCATAGGAGGGAATTTCCTCCTATGAGGTCAAAAAAATACACCCTCCATTTTTCCGATGATTGGCATCCATCAACTTCATCATTATCATCTAAGATGTGGATACACCAAATTTCATACAATTCCACCGCTTTTTCACCATTGATTTAGTGGGTGCAAAATTAACGGTTTACTGACAATAGAACTTTTTACATAGTTAATTCAACGGTGAAAAGGTGGTAGAATCAAATGAAATTTGGTGTATCCACATTTTAGATAATAAGGATGAAGATGGATGCCGATCGTCGGATAAAATCATGGAGGGTGTATTTTTTTTACGCCATGGAAGGAAATTCTTTCCTATGGCACCTTTCCTCCATTATTCTCATATATATATATATATATATATATATATAAAATTAAAATTTCGATAAAAAACATTTCATGCATTCTAGGTTTTTTGGAAATTGTGAATCTGTATATACGTACCGTATCCATATCCAAATCTGTGTTACATAGGATCCACACGCATACAAACTTTCGAAGATTGTCGAATATTTTTTTCCTTAGTATTTCTTATGCTATACACGTTACGATAGTTGTTTCCTTCTCCTGCTCATGTATGGTGTCCGTGTATTTTTTGTTTCTGGGTCTAAGAACTTAGTTTGATACTGCAATTCTAAACAAGTTCGTGTGGAATACAATAATCCCCTGCCGAAGCCATGTACATTCAATTGAAATCATCACAACCTACCGTCAACATATTTATCTAGAACATTTTTATGGAATCCATTGTTTATGTTATTAATCCATTCATGATTGGCATCTAAGCATCCAGCTGGAATAACATCGTGCAGGAGATGGAGCCACATACGCATCCATGCATGCTTGTGGTAATATATGACAGAGTTAATGTTCGTTATTAAAGATATTTCTACCTTGCACGACCTTAAAAGCATTAGTAATAAGGGAATCACATCAAATAGTCATTTGAAAGTAGGTGGTCACTTGTTTACCAAAACCTATAAACATAACCGACAAAAACTACAATCACCAGTGTATTTAAAAGTTGTGTAATCTGCTCCTATGTCGAGAAACAAGTCAGACTAGAACAGAAACAAGTCAGACTAGAACAGAGCATAGATCCAATTTTGGCAATTTTAATTGGAAGTAACAGTACTCGCAACACAAGCTATTCATGAATTAAAAGCTGCATTGAAGCATTAGTGCTCCAATATGATAATACACAGATAGTGGTTTCCAATCTAACACAGAAAACATATAATAACTCTACCTATGCCTCACATAACTGTTGGAATTTGCGGACCAAACTACCAACCACGAGTTGAAGCTAATTAAGTGTGCAAGCCAATATTGTCATGAGATTATGTCACTTATGAGATGGGGTATCAGCAATCCACGCACACTCATAACCTAAAAGCTAGTCACCTATGTAGCTAATAGTGTGTTGAAATATGTCATGGATTCAACGCGCCAAAGGAAGAAGTTAGAGAAGTCCAAATTATGTTAGGATTTGGATTTGTCATTTGTTACGGACTACGGAAAAGAAGCCTATTTCGATAAGTGTTAAATATATCAAACTGATTCTATTTTCATAATTTGGATTATTAAATTCTTTTATTAAAGAGATTTTGTATGTCAAATATTTGGTCAAATATTCTAATTAGGTTCTCCTATTTAGAATATTTTTATCTTATTTTGTATGGAAAATTCCAAGAATCATTCCTTGGTAATGTTTGTTGGATATAATGCCTTCAACACAATTATTGTAATTGCAGGTATGCAATTATGGTAATTGAGAGAGGACCTATACGGATAGAACACTCTTACTCGAGAAGATAGTATGCTATCTGATTTGGCTTTATTATTATGTGTATATGCTTTATTACGCGTCGCTAATACATAATGATGAAGCACACAGGATTCTTGCTTGACTACCAGCACTATGATGACAATCATATACATGCGAGCTGGATAATCCATAAGCACATCCTTAAATGTCCCTAGTCGAAAGAGTATCGAGACTGAGTATCGATATTCCGAAGTAGACTAGTATATATGTTTCTAGACCCCGACGAGGGGCGGTGACCGGTCTCACAAGCCATTGGTGTTTTGGCATCTAAAATAGTATACAGGTGTTCACTGGAGATGAGTACACCAGACAGACTCGCCGAAAACTTCTATATGGTATTATACCTTTCGTCAGATAGCAGTTCTCTGGTAACATGAGTACAGGGTAGTCTTTAGATCTGAGATCGGCATTTGTCAAGTGTAAGTTCCCACTGTATTTAGATTACTACCCTACAACGGCTCAAAGGAGTCGTGCAAATAGGTTTTAGTTGGGTACAGTCCCGACCACATGGAAGCTGTGAGCGATCATCAGAGATTCGTCTCTCCTAGTATAGAGAGTCAATGTCGCGCTGTGTTCGGTTGGCTATCATCATAAATGCCTGACCAGGATGGATAAGATTTACTGATGTGAGATCAGTAGTTTCTCGGTAGGTGATAAGCTTAACACCGGCACAACTTACCGGGTTATTAGGGATCTGACGTTATCCACCCCTAGATCCGGTATGCGACACCCTTAGAAGAAAAGACCGGGCTGTATAGAGATTGTCACTTACAAGCTCAATAGGGTACAAACAGACTTGATTGTCGACCTCCCTTTCGACATATATCTGGATAGTCGTTACGTACAGCTAGTGGCGCTGACGTGTTTATAGTTATGGATTTATCCAGTAACTCACTGCCAGCGTATTGTCGAGTCTTTAGAGTCCCACACACATGGTTTTTCTCAGTTCAGACGTTATGATGTAGAGGTCGTATGTTGATACGTGCAGGGGTCTGATTAAATACGTGTATTGGTTACACGGACTTTAATTGGACATTTGATAATACTAGTCGGCTTGGGATTAAGCCGGATTATTAAATCAAGTATTGATTTAATAATACATATATATATATATATTGATATATATATTCTAGTATTATGTTCACTATTCATTTTCTCTCTTTGGCTATTCGTATTTTTATATGGATAGCGTATATGTATTCGATACATATACCGGGATTATATTCCGTATTTATACGGAATACTTCTAGAAGGAGGACACCTCATTTTGAGGTCTTTCTTTTTAGAAAAAAAATATGAGGTGGAAGGGTGGGGTGTAAAGGAGGAAGGGATGAAAGATATGGTCTTCATTTATTTATTTGAAAATGAAGATGGCATATTTCTTTAGGAGTTGAAAAAATTCTAGACTCTCTCATTCATTATGCTATGAAGCTTCTCCCTCCTTCACTCTTTTCTCATCTCCATCTTACTCATGTGTTAAGCCAAGCTCTTTTGAGTTTGATTTTGAAAGATTATGACAGGTGGAAAAATCCTTATAATCCTAAGCATCACGACCAAGTAAATTGTGATTTTTAGTTGTTTCATTAGGTGAAACTTGAGCTTGAATCAGTTTCCCTAAGGTGGATCATCTTCGATAAGGGTGGTCGCCTCTCAAGCACGTTCCCGACGGCCTCCGGAACTTAGAGAAGTGTTCCACGATTCGACGGACACGCTACAAAGGTTGTAATCCCTAAACCTAATATGTTATGCTTCAAATTTAGTGTTTGGATCGATCGTTAAGAATTAGTTTCTAGTGCTCCCTCTTGAAATTTTTGTTTTGGATTCCGCATCGGCCACGAATTAGCAGTAAAGACACTAGGAACTTTCAATCTTGTATAAATATCATTTGTGATATCAATAACACTATCGATCTCTCATTTTCTATGATGGTATCCAAGCTATGGCTCGATCCAGAATCTTTCTATTTTATATCAATAATTTAGTTATTCAAACTATGAAAATATCTAACTTCTCATTATTGCTTCCATCAAAATCAAATTGTGTACAACCAATTCCATATACGGCGTTTTTCATCTCTTTCATCGGCATTCAAGCAAAAGCGACATTAAGGCTCGGGTCCGCCAAGCTTATGTGAAAGAGGCCAAGAGGTTTTATGGTCTACCTTGCTCTGGTGAAAGAGTTCATGAAACACCTCCGTCTTGCTTGATGCATATGGGTTGTTGTCAATCGCTATAACACCCTAGAACGATAGTACACATTTGAGATAATAAATGATATTGATTGATTTACCGGTTGTACTGAGTTTTGGCTCTGGAACATCATGAACCGGCTCAAGATTGGTGTGAGCCGTCTTATACACCCAGAGAATCATTGTTTGCTTAGAAAAGCTTGTGAGCCAACTCAGGCTAATATTGAGCCGTCTCAAACCTGAACTATGACCTGATATTGATTTCCTGACATGTTATTTGACTGGTTATCGTTTCTTTGGGCTTTGTTATCAATTATTGAGTTATGGTAAAGTATTAAATTGATATAGATATGCATGGTTTAATATGGGATTAATACCGTTACCTTGTCTCTATCCTAAATCCTAATTGGTCTAAGAATTGTAAACTATTCGGCCCATTGTTTGACCTATCATATTTAAATCCACACAACTCTCATGTAAAGATATCAATCTCAAAACGCTAGCTTCTATATCCATCTCTCATATACCAGAACCGAACCCTAACCCTGTCTCCTTCATCTCGTGGCATTCTTCATCGATATGCATCATCATTATCGTATTCACCGTCTCGTGAAAATCATCGCCATCGTCATCATCTGTTTCTCTCGTTCTTGCAAGCATCGGATCAAACCCATCCAAATCGAGAGATCGTGTCATCATCGCAAGATCATCGTAATCAAGGCAGGTACTTAGTACCTGCTACATGCTATAGCGAGATAGGATCTCGTTTATTTATACATAAATATATTGTTAAACAAACTGTCAAGCTTTATCACGATTGTATATCGTTTCCTTATTTAGTCATTGTGGTGGTTGTTATTGCATACATGCTTGACATGATTGAGATCTCGCTGGACATTGTTATATTTTGATATTGATATTGATCGTTGAAACTTGATTTTTAATTTAATTAATGGTATATCGAGATCGGAATCACGACATCGATAAATCCATGTTTTCATTGACGCTTTGTTAACCCTAAAAGTTATCATCCTTGTGTAAACTAATTAACACATATTTACTGCATGTATCAACTTTCAACTAAAACCCTAATTCAAATATCTGATCGTCCCAGGAAATAGGCTTTGAGCCGGCTCAAGACAAGCATGAGCCGTTTCATACTAACAGTGAAAATAAGCATGCATTTCAGAGCTAGTTTGAGCCGTTTCAAGTTAGGCATGAGCCGTCTCAACATTACCTGAGCCGTCTCATGTACCCAAAGAATTTATTATCGTTTCAGGTATAATTTTGAGCCATCTCAAGACAGCTCTGAGCCGTTTCAAGACCATCTTGAGCCATCTCTCACACCCAAAGAACATAATTAATTGGAACACCTTATGAGCCGTCTCCTACAATTCTGAGCCGTCTCAACCTGACATTTTAATTTGTTTTGAACCTGATATGTTCTATTGTTTCACGAACATGATTTATATATTGCCTGATCGTCTTACTTAACTTGTATCATGATATTTATGACATGTTATTGATATGATACTGCTATTCCTGACATACTTGTGTATTGATCGATTCTCGTATCCATGAAACCCTGATATTGTTATTGTATCGTTGTTGGATCATAACAACCCTGCTTGTAACATATGTTCACCCAAAATGCCAACAATTCATTGATTTTGATTGATCGACATGTTGTCTTAATAGACATAACCTGTACATGTATTGATTGTCCTTGTGTTGGTATTAGGTATCATATATTATTGATACTTGACATGAACATGAAATCTGGGGAAAGGGAAAATCAAGAATCGAACCGAACTGTAACTCAAGGGTACCTATTGTGTCGTTTTCCCGGGGTGTATGGGATATACTATTGAGTTACAATGAGAACTGCATTGATTGGTTTTAAATACCTGTAGAATAGATAACTTAATGACATAGACCCTAAGAAACACATTGACACGATTGCCCTGCTCTACATCATTGATTACTATGTTCATCGCTTGACATTGTTTCTGGTTTAGACTCTTAATGATTATATTCGACACTATGAGGTCTGGGTTTTACATGGCCCAGATTCGTTTTAGCACAGAAAGACAGAGTATTTCGAGAAGCTTGCTGAGCAGTGAAGGATATTGCTATCGATCTGGTTATTATGCTTTAAATTTATCTATCGTATCGAAACGTTTTATTAGATCTATTGTGAAACCGTAAGGGTCAACTATTTATTGTTCTTATTTTTCTTTGGATCTTGATACTTGATCATTATTATTATTGCCGCCGGTATTGATTCTTTTGACTCTTGATTTTTTATTATCGTTATTATTTTCTGTGGCATATTGGATATGTGATGGTTATATAGTATATTGCGTTTGATTACTGCATGATAGCCTTAATGTGACTATTGGAAGGATGGTTTCTTACCATAGATAGCATGGTTGGCTTTGTTACATTCCCGTATTCGCGTATATTGGAAAGCGGGACGTAACGGGATATTGTTAGTATCAGAGCCTAAGTTTAGGTTAGCTGGGCTTGGTTCAATTTATAGTTGGGTATATTGTACCCAATACAATGACCGTAAACCTTGATTTATAGGAACATATCTTGCCACATTATTCTCCTGTTATTCAAAATCCTTAAATCTATTGTTTATTGAATCCTTGTCTTTATTGAATCTTATTTTCTGTTTTTAATTCTCGTCCTACGTCCTTGATTTCAGAACTATGGAAAGAGAGAATCCACCTGTTCCACCTACCGACAGTGCTCACACTACTTGGAGTGATACACGGCATGCTGGAAAACCAACAACGACAGGCTGAGGATTTTCAGGAAGGCTTGAGGATGGCCCAACAAAATACTACCATGGCTATGGAGAGGGCGGCGGTTCCTAGACAGATTCAGCGTGAGGGTGTTGTTGGACTTCATGAGGATTAGTCTGGCAACTTTTACAGGATTGGAGAAACCTCTTCAAGCATAGCAGTAGCTTGTGGATATGGAGAATCTGTTGATTGCCGATCAGATCTTTAGAGGAGAAAAGAGTGGATGTGGTGCACATCCAGATGGTTGGCTATGCTAGAGAATGGTGGCCGGTAGAAGAGACTCGTTTGACGAAGTCGATTAGCTGGACGACATTTACTCAGAGTTGCTTAAAGTTCTTTCCACAGTCTGCAAGAGAGGAAATAGAAAAGAAGTTCATTGGTCTAAAACAGAATGGTGAATCTGTAGATGCTCATGCGGCTGGGTGGGCTGGCTCAGTCGATTTGCAGGGCCTTTGGTGGCTAATGAGGCTGACAGAGCACGACGGTTCCTGTGTAGTCTTGATGTGGAGATTCAGAAGCTTATTATTTCGTTCGGATTTACTACATTTTCTCAAGTTCTTACAGCGGCTAGAGAACAACAGAAGCTTGCACAGAGAGAAGAGTATATCTCAACAAGATGTTCCAGCACGGAAGACGGTATAGACACCAATCAAAGCTTCAGGACGCAGGGGTATTCCAGTTAGGAGATGGGAAACAGTTCCAATGAAGCGACCGTTTATTTCCGCACCAAAGAAGAATGTGATTTGTGATTTCTGCTAGCGGCCGGGCCATATCCAGAAAAATTGCTGGAGGAAGCTTGGATGATGCCTAGTTTGTGGAGTTACTGACCATCAGGTCAACACTTGTCCGTCAAGAGTACAGTTGAAGGGCGATACTCCGAGAGCACCGCAAAAGCAAGTTTATGGACAGAAACAGATTACTCAAGAGCCAAATCCGGGAAAGGCTTTCACCATGATGGCCGAGGAGGCAGAAGTTTTAGAAGATGTGGTTACAGGTATCCTACTTGTTTGTAGTTTTCCCGCATTGGCATTATTCGATTCTGGTGCATCCCATTGTTTTATATCATCCAAGTTTTTCAGGGCATACTCGATTCCATACACGGACATATCTAGTAGTTAGGACATACATACTGAGAATGGAAAAATTATTTCTATTAGGGAATGTAAGGATTGTTCAGATGTTTGCGAACAGGAGTTGTTTGTGGATTTCTTAGTGATTGATACCGGAAATTATGATATTGTTTTAGGGATGGATTTTCTTAGCTCCTTTCACGCTTACATAGATTGCAGAGCAAAGGTGATTTTCCAAATTCCTAGCCATGCGGAGTGAATTCTTGGGAGGCTATAGATCCATCGGACGAGTCGAATTTAGGGCTAAGCCGACGAATGCTATTTTATCGGCAATGGAGGTGAACAAGAAGGAAGCACCGGTATATCGGGAATTTATGGATGTATTCGAAAATATCTCGGGTTTACCGCCAAAACGAGATGTGGAGCTTGCGATTAATCTGATTCCGAAAGCAGCGCCAATTTCCAAGTCATATTATCTGTTGGAGATAGTGCCCTCAGAGTCAATTATTAGGTCACAGGTACGTGATTGCAATGATTGATGGAGGACCTGTCCCGGTAGGACAATCTTACTCGAGATAATAGTTTGCTATCTGGTTTACCTTTATCATCGTGTACTGCTTTAGGTGACCTGACAGGTCGCTATTACACGTTGGTAAAGCCCCTAGGATTCTTGCTTGACCACCAGCAGTATGAGGGCGATCATATACGTGGGAGCTGGCAGTCTATAAGCATATCCTTAAATGGTCCCTAGTCGTGAGAGTTTCGAGACAGGGCATCGATACTCAAGAGTAGACTAGTGTATACAGTCGAGACCCCGACGAGGGGCGATGGCCGGTCTCACAAGCCACTGGTGTCAGTTGGATCACCTAAGATGTATACAGGTGCTCATTGGGTTATGAGTACACCGGACAGGACTCGCCGGGAACATGCTAGTTGGTCATATACCAGACGTCAGATGGCAGTTCCCTGGTGACATGTGTGCAGGTTAGTTCATCGACCTGGGGATCGTCATTTGTCTCGTGTGAGTTCCCACTGTACTTTGATTACTACCCTACCACGGCTCAAAGGAGTCGTGCAAACAGGTTTTAGTTGGGTACAGTCCCGAGCCACATGGAGGCAGTGAGCGTATCTTCAGGGGTTCGTCTCTCCCGGTATTGGGGGTGAGGTCGTGCTATGTCTAGGAGAGCCATTACACGAAGCCCTCGGCCGAGACAAGGAGATTTACTGGTAGGTATTCCAGTAGTATCTCAGGGTGTTCTGGGCTACACTCCGACACGACTTGTACCGCTTTTGGGGGTCTGACTTTTACCAACCCCCTAGGCCCGCCATGCGATGCTCATAGACGAACGGACCGGACTGTACGAATATTGTCACTGACAGGCTCAGTAGGGTTGTCAGGCTGAGTTCGCTCACAGACGTCCCTTTTAGTCAGTACCTGGTAGCCCGTTACGTATTGGCTTATACCTCTGACGTGCTAGTGGTTAAATCCACAACCAAGGTGTTGACGAGTCTTTAGAGTCCCCCACATTCTGTTACTCAGCTTTCGGGCGAAAGGTTGTAGAGGCCGTATGGAGATATGGCAGGGTCCGATCAGATACGTGCGGTATTGCACGGATCAGGATCGGAAAGTTTGTACTATAGGCCGTATAGATATATGGCAGGGTTCGATCAGATACGTGCGGTATTGCACGGATCAGGATCGAGCGGATATTACTAGCCGGCTTTGGTTTAAGCCGGATCCTAGTATAGTACAGTGTAGATTTTGTCTCATTGCATTTGTATTTCGGTCGGAATACAAATGCGGGTGTGTATGCACAGTATCGGGGTTTTCCTGTAATTTATTACGGGACCAGTTTTCTGGAGTTGCCAGTTTGCTTTCCGTTTCGGCCGATTTCCATTGTTCCGTTCATTGGCCGAAGATTGGTGGAGGAGGGCTTATTTGCATTGTTGCAAATAAGTGTTTGTGGAGGGGGTCTTTGCATTTTGTTGTATCATGATAGCTTTTCCCTTGACCTTGACCTCTTGACTTCTTGTCATCATGCCTTGACTTGTGATGAGATGGTAGGTGATTGAGTGTTGGACTTGATATGGTGATCATGATTCATTATGATAACCATTTTTCCTTTTGGATTCCATGATGGCTTCTCCCCCCCCCATGATTGATTTTTTGCTACACTCACTCTCATTCCACTCTCTCATATGATCACCATGATTTGGCCGGCCATATAGGGGCTGCCAATTTGCTTGGGGTGGGTAATTTTTGGTTGTTCTCTTGTTGCTCCAAAAATTCCCTTGATTTTCCATCTCAAGAGTTAAGTTCCTTTTCCTCCACCACAAAGGCAATTCCACAACCCCAAAAATGAGACTTCTTCACTACACATTCTACATCGAATCTTGGGCACGTCGACTAGCCAACTTCGTGCCCGAGTTGCCTCGGCATTGAGGTGGGAGCCCGTAAAAGAAGTAGGCGATGTGGTGCGCTTCCGGCGACGAGGAGGAGACGGAGCATTCCGCAGGAGATCGGGACGACGACTAGAAGACCGGAGGACTTGGATCAGTCGGTATATCTCTATTCCCTATCTTGTAGTTAGCTAGGACTAATTAATGGTTCGATCCGGGTATTAGTGCGCGGCGGTTTGCCAGTTCAAGTAAAAATTAAAGTTTATCACCGCTTCCGCATTTGGCCGTCGGATTGACGGCCGGGACGCCGCCGTGCACTTACATTATCTAATGGCGCCGGTAGAACTAGAAAAGATGAAGAAATAAGTTTCAAAATTATTAGAGAAGGGTTCATTCGCATGAGTGGATCATCTTGGGGAGCTTCAGTTCTATTGGTCAAGAAGAAAAATGGCACGCGACGAATGTGCATCGATTACAGAAGTTGAATCGAGTGACCATCAAGAACAAACCCAAATCCACGTATAGGCGAGTTATTTGATCAGCTGGTGCAAGGGTTTTCTCGAAGTTGGATTTGCAATCGGGTTATCATCAAGTTCGGGTGAAGCCGAAAGATATTTGCAAGACTGCGTTTCGAACTCGATACGGACATTACGAATACTTAGTTATGCCATTTGGTGTTACAAATGCGCCTGCTGTATTCATTGATTTGATAAACCGAATCTTTTCACCATACCTAGATCGGTTCGTGGTCCGTGGTGGTGTTTATTGATGATATCCTTGTTTATTCGAAGAGCAAGAAAGAGCATGAAGAACATTTGAAGATTGCACGGCTGACATTGAGACAAGAGAAGCTGTATGCTAAGATGAGTAAGTGCGAATTCTGGCTTGATGAAGTGAAGTTCTTGGGTCATGTCATATCCGGAGATGGAATCGCAGTTGACCCGGAAAAGATTACGGCAGTGCGTGATTAGCCGATTCCGAAGACCGTAGCAGAGATTTGAATTTTTCTTGGGCTTGCAGGATATTATCGAAGGTTTGTGAAAGATTTCGCTCGAATAGCAGAACCGTTTACCAAGTTGACTAGAAAGGAGATACCGTTTGTTTGGTCCGAAAGTGTACGCAAGCGTTCGAAGCGGTAAAGCATATGTTGACTACCGCTCCTATTCTAACTGTGCCAGATAATTTCGGGGGCTTAGTTATTCACAACGACGCATTAGAGAAAGGTTTGGGATGTGTTTTGATGCAGCATGGTCAGATGATAGCATATGCATCAAGACAGTTAAGGACACATGAGAAAAACTACCCAACATATGATTTGGAACTAGTTGCAGTGATTTTTGCGTTGAAGTTGTGAAGACACTACTTATTAGGTGAGAAGATCGAGATATCCACCGATTATAAAAGCCTAAAATATATGTTCACACAGAAAGAGCTTAACATGAGGCAGCGAAGGTGGCTAGAGCTGATAGCTGACTACGACTTAGATCTAAAGTACCATCCGGAAAAGATGAATGTAGTGCCAAATGTCTTGAGTCAATTGCCAGCTATAATGATGTTAACTTCGCAAAAGGAGATTATTGCAGATTTTCAGATATTCGAATTAGAGATCGTACTATCGGATTCTTCGGGGCAGTTGATGCAACTACAAGTACAATCGTCTTTGATAGATCGTATCAAAGTCACGCAACTGCAAGATGCTCGACTACAAAAATTTCAAGGCCAAGTAAAGACAGGCCTTCGAACAGACTTGTTAATTCATGAGGATAAATCTTTGAGGTATGAAAGTCACTTGTGTGTGCCAAAGGGGGAGATTTGTGAGGAAGTTATGAGGGAAGTCCACAGTTTGGCGTATTCTGTGCTTCCGGGAGGTACCAAGATGTATAGGGATATGCGGCAGCACTTTTGGTAGGAAGCCATAAAGAAAGAGATTGCTCGTTTTTGTCAAGGTGGTTGGTATGTCAGTTAAGACTGAACATCAAAAGATTGACGGTTTGTTACAACCACTTCCGATTCCTCAGTAGTAGTGGGAACATATAACCATGGACTTCATTACAGCTTTACCGCAGAGTCCAAAGAGTAACAATGTGTTAGTGTATATGCCCTAGAGGCCATTACTGTATCATACTAGTTTGTATATTACTTGATGGAAGCTTAGGATATTCACAGTTGTATATACAATCTTGCTCGAAATGGTAGTATGCTACTTGGTTTGTCTCTACTTCAATATGTGCATGTGTTTCTTTTAGCATATCGCTGATATACATATTAGTAGAGCCCTTAGGATCTTTGCTTGATTACCAGCGTTGTGATGGCGCTCACACTCGTGGGAGCTGGGTGATCTATAAGCACATCCTTATACCGGTCCCTAGTCGTTAGACTATCGAGACAGGGCATCGATACTCCGGAGTAGACTAGCGTATGCGCTTCTCATCCCAGTGTGGGAGACGGTCTGTCCCACAGCCGTCAGTACGTCGTACTTGAGATAGTATACGGGTGCTCGTTAGGTTACGAGTACACTGGACAGGACTCGTCGGGAACTGTTGGTTGGTATTATACCTATCGTCAGTTATCAGTTCTCAGGTGACATGAGTACAGCTTAGTCCGCTGACTTGACACTGTCACTTCGTCTCGAGTGTGTTCCCACTGCACTTTGATTACTACCCTACCACGGCTCAAAGGAGTCGTGCAAACAGATAGTTTTTGGGTGCAGTCCCGAAGCACTTGGAGGCGGTGACGGTTAGACAGGATTCGTCTCTCCCGGTATTGGGGGTTGACATCGCGCTGTGTCCAGGAGAGCCATTACACGAGTAGTGTAGGGTTCCTAGGCACCCTAATGAGGTCTCCCAAGGCATCAACCATGCCAATTTCAAAAATTCTAGGTGCCGAGAAACCCTAGAACGGATCGTTGGCTAGATTTCTAGGCGAAAAGCAAACTAGTTAACAACTTAACTATAAAGAATACGGAAATACAACCTTTGTAGATCCGGTGCTCCACCTCCATAGCTCCGCAATGAAGTCCTCTCGCTATCCAAAACAAATCCCGGGCTCTAGCGTCGGCTTCATCGGAGAATAGGCGAGCTAGGTCGTCGATGTCCATGCCGAAGATGATCTACGTCGAAGCATCGCTAGATCAAGTTCCACCTTCACCAAGCCATGAAAACTTGTGAAGGAAACACCCTATACTACTTGGCAAGAGGTAGAGGATGAAGAAATAGGAAGTGGGTAGAATTTAGAATTGGATTTCTCACTTGTTTTCATCAATCACCATTGATGAAGCAAGCTTCTTCAAGTGAAGATGAAGAAGAAGAAGAAGATAAATTATGATAAGTTAATTAGAAAATATAAAATAAAAGAATACTTATCATAATCTTAACCTTAGTTAAGTGTAGAGAATTGACTAAGGTTGGGTTGAATGGTTAGGATTAAGGATGAGAACAAAAAAGTCATCAAGTCAAAGCTTCATGAAGCTTCAACTAAAAACAAATGAACCCACCATTCATTTATCTTTCAATTTATTCATAATGAATAAATAAATAAGATAAGTGAATAAGTAAAACCCTAATCAACAACTTAATCTTTGTTTAATTCCATACACTTAACCAAAAAGCATGTATCATCAAACATGATACAATCAAGTGCACAAAAGTATATCACATATACAACTTGTGAACATCAAGTGAGAAAATCCATTTAAAGTGAACCAATACTAGTTAATGCAAAGTAATATATCAAATATATAATTATGCATTAAATCATTAAATCAACACTTGATTTAACGATCCGGTCATATCGCATATAACCGACTAGTATCCAATGTATCGACTTATCGAATCAACTCTCGATTCGATAACTAGGTTATATCGCATATAACCATTCGACACATTGATCGCGAGAATAGAATACGGTATCACATACACGTATTATTCTCGGTCCCGCACATATCTCATATGCGCTCCTATTTCGTTTCGCTTGAGCCAGGAAACCTCTGTGTAGGACTCTAAAGACTCGTCAATACGCCGGCAGCAGGTGATGATCATATCAAACACCCACAAGCCGCAAGCGGTCTGCTAAACGTAACGGCCACCCGGGTATTGAGCGATCTGAAGATCGACGAGCAAGCCCGCTCACACTCCAGTGAATCCAACCAGTAACACTACCGTACAGTCCGGTCTGATCGTCTGATATGTCGCATATCTCGTCTAGGGGTGGTAAACGTCAGACCCCAATAGCTCGATAAGTCGTGTCGATATTAGGTCTATAACAATTCGAGAAACTACTGGTAACACTTACCAGTAAATCTCAGCAACCCTGGCCAGGGATTTCCTGTTATAGCCAATCGAACACAGTGCAACATCAACTCCCTATACCGGGAGAGACGAATCCCCTCCTATCGCTCATTGCCTCCATGTGACTCGGGACTGTACCCAAAAACCACCGTTTTGCACGCCCTCTTGGACGTGGTAAGATGGAAATCAAAGCACAGTGGGAACCACACAAGACTCTATGACGATCTCGGGTCAACAGACTACTCTGTACCAGTGTCACCAGAGAACTGCCATCTGGCGTGAGGTATAATACCATCTGGGAGTTCTCGGCGAGTCCGTCCAGTGTACCCAGTCTCCACTGAGCACCCGTATATCATTTCTGATGTCAAACACCAATGGATATGGGATCATCCATCGCCCATCTGAATGGGTCGAGAAGGTATACGCTAGTCTACTCTGGTATATCGATGCCCCATCTCGATATACCCTCGACTAGGGACTTTGAAGGATGTACTTATGAACTACCATATCCCCACTAGTATGATCCGCATCATAGTCCAGGTAGTCAAGCACACATCCTAAGGGCTTTACCAACATGTAACAGAGAGACAATCAGTATACACGTTAAGGTAAAGTTCAACCAGATAGCATACTATCATGTCGAGCAAGAAAGTCATCCCTATATACGTCCCAGCATCCACTACAATATACATCCTATGTATAGTAATGGCCTCTAGGGCATACATATAACTAACAATCTCCCACTTGCACTAGGGCCATCTGTAGCAGTGGTTTGAAGTATCTCATGCTCAACCATCCCATAAAAGTCTCTCTCTGGGAACAGGCCTTTGTGAGTGGATCCGCTGTGTTGTCCTCTGAGTCTACTCTCCTGACCTCGATCCCCTGGAGATCAACCATCTCCATGATCAGGTGATACTGCCTTAGAATATGTCTGGATCACTGATGGGACCGGCATTCCTCGGCATAAGCCACAACTCCATTGTCTCACAATGGTAGGAACGTAGTTCATCTCATGAACCAATATACACCCAAACAGCCTCTTCGGTAGCATCTTAAGTAGCGATGTATCCTGCCTTTATCGTCTAGTATGCCACGGTATCTAGCTTGGAACTTTTCCAACATACCGTCCCTCCACTGAGGGTAAAGACAATGCCTGTGACTGACATTCAGTCGTCTTTATCACCCTGGAACCCTTCCAGTGATTCTCCTCAGGATCGATTGATACCCATCTCACTACATCTAGTGAGAATCCTAACATCCAATTAAATCTATCTCATAGATCCAAAACTCAGGATTTAGGGGGAATCATTTTGATCCTACACGGAGAATCTATGTGATAAGCGGAGATTGATCGAGCGTAGCATAGGAAACTTCTTCCCTATCAAGAGTATGTCATCCACGTACTCTACGAGGATCATTACCATACTCCCTACTACCTTTTGTATATACAAGGTTCATCTACCATTTTGATGATGTCAAACTCTTTGACTACTACATCAAAACAGACGTTCCAACTCCGCGATGCCTGCTTTATCATATAAAACATCTTGCACACGTTTCCGCTGCTCCCACTGTCTACGAGGCCCTCTGGCTGTGTACTTATAGACGCACTCTTCTAAAATATCATTTAGAAAAGCAGTCATGGCACCCAACCGCCAGATATCGTAGTTATGGTATGTAGCCGTGGCAAGTAGGATCTGGATGGACTTAAGCATAGCTACTTGAAAAGGTTTCATCATTATCCGTACCTGGTCAATGATGCAAACTTTTAACAAGTCTAGCTTTGAAAGTCTCAACTTTTCCATGTACACCAAGTAATCTTCTCAAGATATACTTGCTCTTGATGGGGATTTAACCCTTCAGATATAGCAACCAAAGTCCATACTTTGTTGGTGTATAAGGATTCCATCTCAGATCGATAAACATCCAGCCATTCTTACAGAGTCTTACTCTCGATGGCCTGCTCGAAGCTAGTTGGGTCATCATCTCATGATGCAATCCTCGCTCCCACTGTCATAGAGTAACCGAAGTATCTCTCAGGCGGGTGAGGAACCTCACTAGATCGGCGGAGAGGCTGAGGTTCGTTGGTCTCTACTGAATCCTTTGGTTTTATCAAATCATCTGCTGTAGTTTGTATAGCTGGAACCTTTCCAGTTCTACATTACAGACCTTGCCTCGAGCTTGTCCGGATTTTGCTTTTAGACATAGGCCGGACAACTCCAAATCTTAACTAACTTAAGATATGGGCGCTTCCCTTTCCATATCACATATGAAGTGGAATACAACTGATTTGATTCGAACCCTATTCAATAGGTATGCAACTTCATAAGTGCATAACCCCCAAAAGGAAATAGGTAACTCAGTAGTACTCATCATAGAGCACACCATATCATATAGGGTGTATCTGCTCCATCCCGATATACCATCATGCAATGGTGTATACGGAGGAGTAATGCCGAGAGAGAATCTCATTCTCCTTTGGAATAATCCAGGATTTTCGTGCTCAAGTATTCTCCTCCTCGATCACATCAAAGGACATAATACTTATACCCGTGTTTTGGTTCTCTACTTCTAAATCATATTCTGTGAATATCTCAAAAGGTTCGGACTTGTGTTTCAACAGGAACATATGTCTGAATCTTGAGAGATTATCAGAGAATGTAATGAAGTACGAAGAACCGGTCTTGGCATGTGTAGACAGGGGACCTTTATACATCAACATGTATCATCCCAAGAGTTCACTAACTCTTTCTCCGTTTCCAATAAACGGAGCTATGGTCATCTTATCTCTGTGACATGACTGGCAAGTTTCATAAGATGTAAATTCAAACTGATTTAAATATGCATCTAAATGTAACTTAGCTAGTCGGGTCGCATTGATATGACCTAGTCTACAATACCTCAAGAAGGATCCGTTCATTTCTGAACTCTTCCTCTTGTGTGTGTTCCGTATACTAAGAACTGTAGTTTGATTTAGAACATCAATGCTTTTAGATAACGTGCCTGAACCGATCAACTTTTGATATAGGAAATGTTCAAAACATTATCCAACAATACAAAATTTTATCATTTCTTTACTATTAAAGAGAGTGATATGATTTTGTATATCAGGTTCGGTATCTAATAACATTCGTTCAGAATCAATGTATTTGTAATATAGGGTGACAGTGACCAACAGACTTGGCTGCAACACTTGCCCCGTTTTCTGCCTCATAAAACTTATCACCCGTTCTCAGTTCTCTACCTTTCTGTAGCCCTATATAACAGATTACATATCTGGGATCCTGATCTGGTATCACATACCCAGGACGTAAAGGACACTGAGAAACAGTTCTATATAATGAACACACCCGAAGATGATGCATCATCATGCACTCTCCTCGTTTGGGCGGCACGGGAAATCTGGTATTCCCCAATTTCCTGCTCTGTCTTATAACAATTATAAGTTGGAGCGGGGACCAACGTTCCCCAGCTCAGTATAACAAGCGGGTTCAGTCAATATTCCATATTATTATCTTGATTAAGGCGTGATATGGTCGCTACCAGGAGAGAGAGAAGAAAACACTCAGCGTGCGCTCTTGCAAGAATAGATTGGTTATTATTTTATCTAATCAGGATGGCTCCCACTGCTTTTTATCAAATCTTCCTTCAAACCCTAAAAGGAAAGACTAGCCGGGATTAATTACACACTACAAGTTCGCCAATCTTTCAGCCAGACCAGTGTCGGTACTTTGAGGGAGGTCCCCCGTGCTTTCGCACGAACCTAATTAATGTAAACCTCGTTTTCCCAGAGGCGTAACCCCGTTAACACCTTTCTAGACACCTACTTGATCGGCTAATTGTAATGTATAAAACTCTCCCAGGAGTAACTCTTACTCGCAGCGGGTATCGGGATCCAACTATCTCATAGAAGGTATGCAATCTCATTGCAAATTTCAACACTTGAAATTCCCGATAATATTTTGCCCCTAACCTCCTATGACCTTGACAAAGGCCAACAAACCATAGGATGCTAGTCAAGTTCAACCCGTCATTTCCTGATTGAATTAAACCCACCCGTACGGCCCTTGACAAAGGCCAACAAGGTCGCACGACTACCCTAACTCAATCTGCATCATATGCATAAGCAGATAAGCACCAGTTAGCTACCGCACACTGCGCCTTGACAAAGGCCAACAAACGCAGCACGAATACTAACTACTACTTATCTGAAATGACGGAGGGCTACGACAGGTTTTTATGAAAACCTATTGCGTAATGAACTTGATATCATTGTAGGATCGAATGAATTTTGAAATGGAGTGCTTTTGAGACTTTTCTAGTTTTGCTAAAGGAGTCACTCCCGGTGAAGGGATCGTCGGTCCTTTCCTCGTCGAATGAGGTGCGGGATATATCGTATATATCACTGTGCAAAGCAAAAAACACTTAAAAGCAATCAAAAGACAAACCGAGTATGTAGCATCTGCCAATTATTGCTAAAGGAGACACTCCCGGTGAAGGGATCCGGTCCTTTTCTCATCGAATAAGGAGCAGGATATATCACATATACCGCTATGCAAAGCAAGAACTGTAGCTACCTGTTTTATTTTGAAATTCGATTCTACAACATCTTAGGTTTCTTTTCTTTTCATTAATCACATTAATGAAGTCCCATCATTTAAGTTACCTAAACATCACAGATAAATACGACGTACACTTATGCCATCCGCATTCGCCTCGATGTCCCCTCGTGCACCGTTAGGTTAGGTGACTAACGGCAGAGCGGGGCAGGGCTAGCGCGGGTGTAAAACATAAGTAACGTCTATATAATATATCATATATACTATATATTGTATCTATCACAGAACATCACATGATCACATCACAGATATCGCAGCAGAAGAATCATATGAAATATTGGATATACTAGGACGTCCGTGTTTTCAATACGAGCCAGTATAAAACACGGATTCCACGGTCGCGATGAATAGCCAAACCCACACTCCTAGACCCCTACGAGAGCGGCAAGAAACCCTACCAATTCTGGAGTTAGGAGACCCGGACTCGACTCCTCGAGTTGGTCTCCCACTGGACTCCAGAACCCGGTTACTTGTGCCCTCCTCCTTGGGTCTATCCTAGTGCGGAAAAGTAAATAATATACATCAACGGTGACAACTTCCGCAACCTGGAAGCGCCCCAATAAAAGAATATTACATACAAGTTTTTACATGAATGAAAATGAAAAACACTCATCTCACATAAAAAAACCCCGGCTATTCAAACACGACGATCCAATATAACATATCCAGCAACACATAACATCACATGTCATCAACGTAAGTAAATATGCGCATCCCAATTGTCGTTGACATATAGCAACGAAACCGGCGATATCACATATTACACTTACGGTCACAGAAAAGAAAGTGTAAAACTACAACAGTTGGAATCCGCAACCACCTCAGACATCGCATGCCTGACCAAATGAATTCTTTAGACATCGCATGCCTAACAATTATAAACCCCGCATTTTAGTCTCAAAATCGAAAACACTTTTCAATATTCATGTCGGGCAATTCAACAAGATTCCCGACATCCTGATCGAATACTCGTCGCAAACTTCAGTAGACGGCTGCACCCCCGATACCGTCGACGAAGTGCACCAAGGCGGAACACCGCTACCGCGAGCACCCGGAGGGATGCTTTCGGCGACGGGGTTCTCCTACAGTCACTTGGTCGGGGCTATAGAGTGAGGCTGTCTATTAAGTTTACCCGGCGAGTATCCGCGTACGCTACATGATTGCGACGGACTTTTGATCACATCAAAATTCCGTGGCAACCGATCAAGTGAGACTAAATTGCTGCGTTTATAACATTCATTCAGTTATCTCATAACTTCTTGTGAATTCCAATTATTGTATCCCATTCCGGATAAATAGAAAATGATAAACTTTCCGATCGAACAGTCAAACACCCAAGTTTTCCCGATACAGCTCAACACATGAAATAAGTCTAACAACATTCAGTTCGTGCCTCAGTACCAACGGTCCAGCCGTAGAAGGGTCAAGCCAACGCCTCACATGTGGCACGCCGTACTGCCCCAAACCCTAAGGTTCAAAGGGCAGTTCAAGACGGTCACATAATCGAGTTAAGGTTTGTTGTCTTCTAGAGGGTCCATCGCGTTACTTGCACTACTTAGAACGTCGTTAAACTACGGAAAAATCCAACACTTGAAAATATCCCGACAGGGGAAAAATTGGGTATTAATATCCGGTCGAACTTTTTAACATATTCTAAAAATTATCCGGAAAGCCACACAGACAAAATTTGATACTCCGATCGAAACACCGAATCCCCAAAAACACAGCAGAAAAATTCAACTCTTGAATAAATATTAAAAATTTCCAGAAAACTCAGCTCTTTGAACTAGGAATTACTGTGCAAAGGAACAGGGCTGACGTCATCAAGGGGCCGCGGATCCGCCGCAGAAGCCATGCTTCTGCCGCGGATCCGCCGCGAAATTTACTGTTCACCAGAAACTTTTTGCACCGTAATTCTTATTTTTCCCTGCTGAATTTTTTAGCAATTTTTAATTTGGAAAAATCCACGATTTTAGAAAATTTCCAGAGAGCAATTTTGATTTGGGGTTTCGGGTTCGATCGGGTTTCAAATTCCGTCTAGACTTCGCCTAAGGCTCTAGCTAGGCTCTGATACCACTGTAGGGTTCCTAGGCACCCTAATGAGGTCTCCCAAGGCATCAACCATGCCAATTTCAAAAATTCTAGGTGCCGAGAAACCCTAGAACGGATCGTTGGCTAGATTTCTAGGCGAAAAGCAAACTAGTTAACTTAACTATAAAGAATACGGAAATACAACATTTGTAGATCCGGTGCTCCACCTCC
This sequence comes from Agapanthus africanus, assembly GCA_030015575.1. Lineage (NCBI taxonomy): Eukaryota > Viridiplantae > Streptophyta > Magnoliopsida > Asparagales > Amaryllidaceae > Agapanthus > Agapanthus africanus. Next base: position 291,127,651 of record CM057349.1, read on the forward strand.
ATAGCTCCGCAATGAAGTCCTCTCGCTGTCCAAAACAAATCCCGGGCTCTAGCGTCGGCTTCATCGGAGAATAGGCGAGCTAGGTCGTCGATGTCCATGCCGAAGATGATCTACGTCGAAGCATTGCTAGATCAAGCTCCACCTTCACCAAGCCATGAAAACTTGTGAAGGAAACACCCTATACTACTTGGCAAGAGGTAGAGGATGAAGAAATAGGAAGTGGGTAGACTTTAGAATTGGATTTCTCACTTGTTTTCATCAATCACCATTGATGAAGCAAGCTTCTTCAAGTGAAGATGAAGAAGAAGAAGAAGATAAATTATGATAAGTTAATTAGAAAATATAAAATAAAAGAATACTTATCATAATCTTAACCTTAGTTAAGTGTAGAGAATTGACTAAGGTTGGGTTGAATGGTTAGGATTAAGGATGAGAACAAAAAAGTCATCAAGTCAAAGCTTCATGAAGCTTCAACTAAAAACAAATGAAGCCACCATTCATTTATCTTTCAATTTATTCATAATGAATAAATAAATAAGATAAGTGAATAAGTAAAACCCTAATCAACAACTTAATCTTTGTTTAATTCCATACACTTAACCAAAAAGCATGTATCATCAAACATGATACAATCAAATGCACAAAAGTATATCACATATACAACTTGTGAACATCAAGTGAGAAAATCCATTTAAAGTGAACCAATACTAGTTAATGCAAAGTAATATATCAAATATATAATTATGCATTAAATCATTAAATCAACACTTGATTTAACGATCCGGTCGTATCGCATATAACCGACTAGTATCCAATGTATCGACTTATCGAATCAACTCTCGATTCGATAACTAGGTTATATCGCATATAACCATTCGACACATTGATCGCGAGAATAGAATACGGTATCACATACACGTATTATTCTCGGTCCCGCACATATCTCATATGCGCTCCTATTTCGTTTCGCTTGAGCCAGGAAACCTCTGTGTAGGACTCTAAAGACTCGTCAATACGCCGGCAGCAGGTGATGATCATATCAAACACCCACAAGCCGCAAGCGGTCTGCTAAACGTAACGGCCACCCGGGTATTGAGCGATCTGAAGATCGACGAGCAAGCCCGCTCACACTCCAGTGAATCCAACCAGTAACACTACCGTACAGTCCGGTCTGATCGTCTGATATGTCGCATATCTCGCCTAGGGGTGGTAAACGTCAGACCCCAATAGCTCGATAAGTCGTGTCGATATGAGGTCTATAACAATTCGAGAAACTACTGGTAACACTTACCAGTAAATCTCAGCAACCCTGGCCAGGGATTTCCTGTTATAGCCAATCGAACACAGTGCAACATCAACTCCCTATACCGGGAGAGACGAATCCCCTCCTATCGCTCATTGCCTCCATGTGACTCGGGACTGTACCCAAAAACCACCGTTTTGCACGTCCTCTTGGACGTGGTAAGATGGAAATCAAAGCACAGTGGGAACCACACAAGACTCTATGACGATCTCGGGTCAACAGACTACTCTGTACCAGTGTCACCAGAGAACTGCCATCTGGCGTGAGGTATAATACCATCTGGGAGTTCTCGGCGAGTCCGTCCAGTGTACCCAGTCTCCACTGAGCACCCGTATATCATCTCTGATGTCAAACACCAATGGATATGGGATCATCCATCGCCCATCTGAATGGGTCGAGAAGGTATACGCTAGTCTACTCTGGTATATCGATGCCCCGTCTCGATATACCCTCGACTAGGGACTTTGAAGGATGTACTTATGGACTACCATATCCCCACTAGTATGATCCGCATCATAGTCCAGGTAGTCAAGCACACATCCTAAGGGCTTTACCAACATGTAACAGAGAGACAATCAGTATACACGTTAAGGTAAAGTTCAACCAGATAGCATACTATCATGTCGAGCAAGAAAGTCATCCCTATATACGTCCCAGCATCCACTACAATATACATCCTATGTATAGTAATGGCCTCTAGGGCATACATATAACTAACAAGTAGTCCCTGGCCAGGGCAAGCGAGATATACTGGTAGGTTTCCAGTGTTATCTCAGGGTGTTCTGGGCTACACTCCGACACGACTTGTACCGCTATTAGGGGACTGACGTTCACCGCCCCCCTAATGTTAGAAATTAAACTTGTTTTCGGTTACAAAGAATTGAAGAGACATCGGTTATAAAAGGAAGGGATACCAATTCATGAATAGGTTTAATGAAAGGATATGTAACGGTTATTGTAATCAATTGGTATTATGAAGAGTCATAATGAAGGGGCATGTAAACTCCTATATAAGGAGATGTTTTGTAAAGTTTTTAATAGAAAGGAAAATATAAGAATAGTTTATTGATACTTTCTCCATTCTCTATCCATTCTCTCCTCCAAATACATTCGGCTACATCGTAGACCGAACATAAAGTTGTGAAGATCCTAACAAAGTGGTATCAGAGCCAAGGTTCGAAGAAAATGTCGAAGACAACACTCTCGTACAACGCCCCACGCCTCACCAAAGATAACTATGAAAATTGGAGCATCAAAATGAAGACTGTTTTGGGAGCAGTAGGCGCTTGGGATGTGGTGGTCCGAGGCTATGATCGGCCTCAAGATGAAGCTGCACTGACGGCAGCTCAGAGAACGACCCACGAAAAATTATTCGAGAAAGATTGTACCGCAAGATACTTTATCGAGCAAGGTATCGATGATTCGACTTTCGAGAAGATTTCGGCTGCCACTAATGCAAAGCAACAGTGGGAGATACTTGAGAAAACCTTCCAAGGAGTCGAGAAGGTTAAAAAGGTACGCTTACAATCACTAAGGAGGGAGTTTGAATTGTTAAAAATGGAGGAGAATGGATCGGTGACTGACTATAATGCCCGAGTGCTTACGGTGGTCAACCAAATGAAGAGGAACGGAGAAAAAATGGAGGATGTAAGGGTGATAGAGAAAATTCTTCGGTCACTACCACCGAAGTTTGACTTCATTGTGTGTTCAATTGAAGAGTCAAAGAATCTTGAAGAAATGACGATAGATGAGTTGATGGGTTCACTAAAAGCCCACGAAGAACGGTTCGTGAAAAAGCAAGAACCGATTGAAAAATTACTACAAACACAAGTTAATTTGAAAGGTGATTCGGTTGAAAATGGTCAAAATGACCGAAATCGAGGAAATACACGCGGCCGAGGAAGAGGCCGTGGCCGAGGTCAATTCGGTCGAGGACAAGGTGGTCGAGGAGGTCAAAACAATGACGATAGAAGCCAAAGCCAAAATTTCGGCCGAGGTCGAGGCCGAGGACGATCGACTGGTGGAAGAGGGAGACCGAATGTTCAATGCTATAATTGCAAGAAATTCGGTCACTACGCAGCAGACTGTTGGGGAAAAACAGTCGAGGAAAAATCAAATTTTGTGGAGAAAGAAGATTACAATGACGATGTACTTCTGCTGGCTTTTAAAGGTGACGAAGAAAGTGCCGACACTTGGTATCTCGATACTGGTGCAAGTAATCATATGTGTGGCAAGCGAAACATGTTCGTAGACTTGGACGAATCGGTGAGTGGCCAAGTCACATTCGGTGACTGTTAGAAGGTACCAGTAAAAGGCAAAGGTAAAATTTTAATTCGACTGAAAGATGGATCACAAAAATATATCGAAAATGTGTATTATGTGCCGAATATGAAAAACAACATCTTGAGTTTGGGACAACTCTTAGAAAAGAATTTCGATATTCATTTAAAGGATCGGACTCTTTTCTTAAGAGATAACCGAATGAAGTTGATAGCAAAAGTGCAGATGACGAAGAATCGGCTATTTCTATTGGATATCAAATATGGTGAAGCAAAGTGTCTAAAATCATCGGTGAAAGATTCGGCTCGGTTATGGCATATGACGTATGGACATCTCAATTTCGGCGGACTAAACTTGTTGGCGAGGATGAACATGGTCAAAGGTTTGCCGATTATGAATGAACCGAAAGAGTTATGTGAAGGGTGTTTACTTGGTAAACATCACCGAGCAAGTTTTCCAAAAGAAGCCGAGTTTAAAGCCAAGGATCCATTACAACTTGTCCACACCGATGTATGTGGACCAATTACTCCAAATTCATTTGGTGGAAAAAGGTACATTCTAACATTTATTGATGATTTCACAAGGAAAACATAGGTATATTTTCTAAAAAATAAATCGGAAGTTTTTGAAAATTTTAAAAGATTCAAAATGAATGTGGAAAAAGAAAGTGGGTTTTATTTGAAATCGGTCAGGTCAGACCGAGGTGGAGAATTCACTTCAAATGAGTTTGAAAATTTTTGCAAAGAAAATGGGATTCGGCATTTCTTAACGGCCTCCTATTCACCACAACAAAATGGAGTGGCCGAACGAAAAAATAGAACCATATTAGACATGGTGAGATGTATGTTGAGTAGTAAAAATATGCCGAAGGAATTTTGGGCAGAAGCGGTTGCATGTGCTGTGTACATTCTAAACCGATGCCCAACCCAGAGTCTACAAAATGTAACACCGCAGGAGATGTGGCATGGTTATAAGCCGAATGTAAGTCACTTTAAAATTTTCGGGAGCATAGCATATGCTCATGTCCCCGAACAAAAGAGAGTAAAACTTGATGACCGAAGTTCTCGGTTGATTTTTATCGGTTATGATCTAAGAACCAAAGGCTACAAGCTGTTTGATCCAGTCAATAAGAAGGTCATTGTTAGCCGAGATGTCGAATTTGATGAAGAAAGCTCATGGAGTTGGAGCGATGAAGCCGAAAGCAGCAAACCGAATGAAGTACTCGGTCAAGAAGAAAAGAAAAGAAATGAAGTCGAAGTTGATGTTCCATCACCTGCAACAACACCTCGGTTCAATTCGCCTCAAGTCGGTTCTCCACAAACCGAAGCGTCGTCAAGTTCAACTCCACCAAGAAATCCAAGGACGAGGACTATGACCGAGTTATATGAGGTAACCGAAATGCAAAATAATCTAACATTATTTTGTTTGTTTGCCGAATGCGAGCCAATGAATTTTGAAGAAGCGGTCAAAGACCGAAGGTGGAAAGAAGCAATGGACGAAGAAATCAGTGCTATTGAGAGAAATGGAACTTGGGAGATCACCGAACTTCCCAAAGGCAAGAAACCCATAGGAGTGAAATAGGTGTACAAGGAGAAAAAGAACGCTAAAGGAGAAATCGAGCGATACAAGGCAAGGTTAGTGGTCAAAGGCTACAAACAACAAGCTGGCATTGATTATGATGAAGTTTTCTCACCAGTAGCGCGACTCGAGACAATTCGACTGATCATTGCTATGGCGGCTCAATTCAGTTGGAAGATATATCAATTGGATGTTAAATCGGCATTCCTCAATGGATATCTTGAAGAAGAAGTCTACATCGAGCAACCACTCGGTTATGAGAAGAAAGGACATGAGTCGAAAGTACTGAAGCTAAAGAAGGCTTTATATGGCCTGAAGCAGGCACCGAGAGCATGGAATAGTCGAATCGACATATACTTCCAAGCACACGGTTTCATGAAGTGTCCTTATGAGCATGCATTATACATAAAGAAGTGCGAAAAAGGTGATATTTTTATAGTATGTTTATATGTGGATGATCTCATCTTCACAGGAAACAATCCACGTATGTTCGATGACTTCAAAAGCTCGATGGTTAAAGAATTTGAAATGACCGACATCGGTCAGATGGCATATTATTTGGGAATAGAGGTAAAGCAAAGACCGAATGGGATTTTCTTATCCCAAGAAGGATATGCTCGGTCGATTTTGAGAAAGTTCAATATGGAGCAAAGCAATTCGGTCAATACCCCAGTAGACTGCGGAACAAAATTATCAAAGTTCGATGAAGGGAGCAATGTGGACTCGACGCATTTTAAAAGCTTGGTAGGCAGTCTTCGGTATCTTACATGCACAAGACCGGATATTCTATATGGAGTCGGCTTGATCAGCCGATACATGGAAGAACCGAAATTGACACATTTATCAGCGGCGAAAAGGATATTGAGATATATCAAAGGTACACCAAATTTCGGTTTGTTCTATTCGAAATCTAACAATTTTGAATTATATGCATATACCGATAGCGATTGGGGAGGAGATATAGATGACCGGAAAAGTACGACAGGGTACATTTTCTTCATCGGTGAATCAGCATTTACTTGGTGTTCCAAGAAGCAACCGATAGTGACACTATCAACTTGTGAAGCCGAATACGTTGCTATATCGGCTGGAGTTTGCCATGCTATATGGCTAAGAAATCTGCTGAAAGATCTAAAGGTTGAACAGGAAGGACCTACGAAGATGTATGTGGACAACCAATCTGCTATAGCACTGGCGAAGAATCCAGTGTTTCATGAACGAAGCAAGCACATTGATACTCGGTATCACTCTATCAGAGAATATGTAAGGAAGAAAGAGGTCGAACTCGTTCATGTCAAATCACAAGATCAACTGGCCGACATTTTTACAAAGCCCCTAAAATTTGAAGTGTTCGCAAAATTGCGAGGAAAGATCGGCATGGTAAAACAAGTTTAAGGGAGCATGTTAGAAATTAAACTTGTTTTCGGTTACAAAGAATTGAAGAGACATCGGTTATAAAAGGAAGGGATACCAATTCATGAATAGATTTAAAGAAAGGATATGTAACGGTTATTGTAATCAATTGGTATTATGAAGAGTCATAATGAAGGGGCATGTAAACTCCTATATAAGGAGATGTTTTGTAAAGTTTTTAATAGAAAGGAAAATATAAGAATAGTTTATTGATACTTTCTCCATTCTCTATCCATTCTCTCCTCCAAACACATTCGGCTACATCGTAGACCGAACATAAACTTGTGAAGATCCTAACAAGCCCGCCATGCGATGTATCAGACGAACAGACCGGACTGTACGGAGATTGTCACATACAGGCTCAGTAGGAGTTCAGATGGGGTTCACCTCGTCAGTCTTCTTATCGACATCTACCTGGGGACCGTTACGTACAGCTAGTGCCGCTTGCGGTCTGTGGTTAAACCCACTGCCAGCGTAGTGTCGAGTCTTTAGAGTCCCACACATAGAGCTATTCGCCTTTAGGCAAAATGAGTAGAGGTCGCATGGTTTTGCGACAGGGTTCGTTCGCATCCGCGCACTTGTGCACGTTTGCTGTCCGGACAGTTTATACTAGCGGGCTTTGGTTTAAGCCGGATCCTAGTATATGATTTGGGATTGGTTTTTCTCATTGTATTCGTGTTCCTCGGATCACGAATGCGGGTGTGTATGCACAGTTGTTTGAGACAGAGGGAGAGGACCTTGATTAGGGTTAATGACTATTGTCATTTTATTAACCCTAATGCTTATGTGTGTATTATAGTTAATTGATAATTAGTTTAATAATTGTGCATGGTTATGGTTGTTGACCTTTTGACCTCCTTGACTTGTTGACCTAGGTTGACACTTTGACCATCATCATTTCTTTTGGAAGATGCTTTTTGATCCTTGCAAATTGAAATGATAATGGTCATGTCATGATTAGCCATGACAATTATCTAGCTAATTATTCAATTAAAATAATATACACATAATAGTGAGAATGGTTCACATAATTCTCATTCTATCATTTTCATTTCTCTCTCTTGTTCTTCCTCTCCCTCAAGCTCTCCCCTCTCATGTGTTGAGAAACACTTGAGCTTGAGAAAAACCCTCTCTTGATCATCTCTACTCTCATCTAGGGTTGAAGGACTAGCACTTCTTGAACCCTAGTTACTTCTAGCTTGGAGTTGAAGCCAAAGGTTGAGGCTTTCCGGTGGATCTTTCTTTGACGGGAGAAGACGACAAGGTGATCTCCTTCCACTACTCCAAGGAGCAAGGAGAGAAGGACATAAAGACCAAAGGTATAACCTTTCTAGCACTTAGCTAGTTTCTAGTTAGCTTTAGCAAGTTTTTGTTTAGCAAAGATCCTTTAATGTCTAGTCCATGTTGCCTAAGCTCATAAAAATCCGATTTTTATTCCGTTTTCCGCCTCCCCGCAAGTACCGGGGTGGGCAACGTGGACTTACAGTGGTATCAGAGACTAACTAAAATAAACTAACTAGGTAGTGAAGTGTAACGAAGTTCGAAACCGAAAAATCCAAAAACCGAGTATTCAAAAACCCTAGTTTCTGTTAAAAAAAATTCTGGTCAAAACAAAATTTGTTATACTCCAAAAATCGTCTCAGGGTTTTTTAAAGATAACCACCAAACCCGGTCCAGTGAATCGACCAAGGAGCCGCAGTTCCGCGGCAATAGCAAGCTATTGCCGCGCAACCGCGGCCAAGTTGGCTCTTCACTGGGTCTAGTTTGGTGCAGTGTATCTCTGGCTTGGTTTTAGGATTTTTAAGATATGTTATATATGCCCAGATTTTCCAGAATAGAAATTCATTTTTGGGGGCCTATAAATCCGTATTTTTTTCCGAACTTCACTACACTTTGACTATGACGGTTATATCTGTGATGTTTGTATGTATTGAACGTCGGCTAATCGCTATATGTCGATTAGTCGGGGTTATACATATCTGTGATCTGTGTTTGATATTGGTATGTGTATATGAATGGGTTGGATTGTCGCGGGTGAATAGCCGGGGTGGATGTGAGATGAGTGTTGTCTTTTCTTTCATTCATTTGTAATATGTAAATTGATGTAATATTATTATTTGTATGGCCGCACAACCGGGTCGGGGTTGTAGCCGTCATTGTATAATTCTTTTTACTGTTTTTGCTCCTAGGATAGACCCATGGAGGGGGTGCACAAACTACCGGGTATCTCGAAGTGCCGAGTGGCCTACTCACGGTGTTGAGGGAGGTTGCTTCGCTTCGGGTACTTGGCGGGTAGTTTGCCGCACCCGTAGGGGTCTTGGGTGGGGTTTTGGCTATTCACCGCGACCGTGTAATCCGCTTTTCGTTGCAGGCTCGAACGGATTACGGATTCCTAGTATATCCAATGTATTCATCTATGATCTGTAATGTCTATCATTGCTATATATTTATATATAATAACTATTTAGGCGTTGCTTATGTTTTACAGCCGCGCTAGCCCAGCCCCCGCTCTGTCGTTAGTTAAGTAACCTAACGGGTGATGACGGGGCCCCGTGGCGAATGCGAATGGCATAAGCGTACGTCATATTTTGGTTGTTTTCTGCAATGGTAGGATTAAATGATGGGACGCATTAAAAGAACTAATGCAAGAAAATAAACCAAGTAAAAGTCGATTGGAACACTTTGAAAACCACTCGGTTCTTTTCAAAACTAAACTTTTAAACGCGGAGCTTGAACCACTCCTTTTAAAAGCTATCTCGTTCCATCGATTATATCAAGTTCACTACGTTCACGGTTTCGCCAAAACCATCCGTAGCCCTCCATCATTTCGGTTAAATATTCGGTAGTATTCAAGCTATGTATTTTGACCTCACGCCAAGGCATAGTGATTGGTAGCTGCCGGATATTTATCTGTTGCATAGATAGAATGCGTTGGTTTGAGACAGTCGTACTGCCGTTTTGGCCTACGTCAAGGGTAGGTACGGGTGGGTTCAAATTAACCAGGATAATGATGGGAAGAACTTGACATGTGACTTATGACATTTTGACCTCACGCCAAGGTCATAAGAGCATGGGGCAAAAATCAACATCGGGAGTTTCATAAGTACTGAAACTTGCTAGCGCTGCATACCATTTGGAGTGTGATGATTCTGGTAGGATTCCTTCGGTTTTATCACGCGATGATATTTGGATCCCGATCCTACTGTGAGTATATGCTACTCCTCGGGAAAACTCTCACTTAACGATCAATACTATAAACTTAGTAGGTGTCTAGAAAGGTGTTAGCGGGGCTACGCCCATAGGGAAAAGAGATTACTTAATTAAGGAACTTCGCGAAAGCGTTGGAAAACCTCCCTCGAAGTACCGACACTGGCCTGGCTGAACGGTTAAGCAAGTATTGTACGGTGAGATTGATCCTGACTAATCCTTTCTTTACGGTTTGAGAAGGGATTCGAGAGACAGTGGGAGCCATCCAGTTTAGACAAACTAAAAACCACTCTAAACTTGCAAGAGCATCATGCTAAAGTGTTTCTTTTCTCTCTCCTAATTGCAGCGACCATTCAACATGACCGGACTTAAGTTATTACTAGATAAAAACATATTGACAGGGCCAAACTACAAAGATTGGCTCAGGAATGTCAAGATGGCAATCACTTACGACAAGTTGGGGTATGTCCTTACCACCAAAACTCCCCTGTCCCTGGTCCCAAAACCAGTGTCGTAGATAGGGAAATCTACAAGACCTGGGAAATAGATTGCGCGAAGGCCAGATGCCTCGTACTTGCCTCGATGGACAACGAACATCAAAGGAGGCACGAGAATATGGACCTAGAGTCCATATTTCTCCATACAAAAGAACTGTATGGAGAGCAGTCTCGTATCGCAAGATACGAAGTGTCGAAGAAGCTTTTTTCGGCAAGGTTGGCCGTCGGATCATCGGTAGCGGAATACGTGCTTAAGATGATTGGCTACATTGAGGAGCTCGCGGACCTTGGGACCACGTTGGAGAATGAACTCTATACTGATTTGATTCTCCAGTCCCTTCCTTCCACTTACGCCCAGTTCATTCTTAACTTCAACATGCAAGGAAAGGAGGTTGAACTTTCCGAACTTCTGAACATGTTGAGGACTGCTGAGGGCACCCTACAGAAGGGTAGGGAGACATCCACTTTGTTTGTAGGAGGATCTTCCTCTTCTAGGTCCAGGGCGAAAGCCAAGGGCAAGAAGAAGAAAGCCCCCGCCAAACCAAGAGGCGGTGTCGGTAAAGTGGATACGAAGGGAAAAGGAAAAGCAACAAAAATAGCGGGGAAGCTAGTGGGGAAGGAAGAATGCTTCTATTGTCACAAAAGTGGTCACTGGAAACAGGATTGCAAGGCTTGGAAGGCCAGAACACAGGATTTGAAGCGAGTTGCAGCTTCAGCTTCAGGTGTGTATGTTATTGAAAACTGTCTATCAATAAACTCTACATCCAGGGTATTGGATACCGGATCAGGATCTCATATCTATAATTCTTTGCAGGCGTTGAGAAAGCATAGAGTTTTGAAGGCAGGTGACATGACCCTTAGAGTTGCAAACGGTGCTAGCATGGATGCTGAGGCCGTGGGGGACTATCACCTGGGATTGTCGGATGGACATTTTTTGGTTTTACGTAGTTGTTATTATGTACCAAATGCAACCTGTAATATCATTTCTGTATCTTTATTATCTAAAGAAGGTTATAAATTTGCATTTGTAAGTAATGTAGTGAACATTCACCTTAATCAAGTTTTGATTGGGTCAGGTACATTGAACAACGGTATATACGTATTAAACCAGCCACAGATTTTCAATGTCCAGAATACACACAAAAGAAAGTCTCCAGAAATCGATAAAACTTTCTTATGGCATTGTAGACTGGGTCACATCAATGAGAGAAGGTTGACTAAGTTACATGCAGAAGGATATTTGGATTCGTTCGAATATCAATCGTATGCAACTTGTCAATCCTGTCTCAAAGGAAAGATGACAAAGACTCCGTTCACTGGACACGGAGTAAGAGCGAGCGAGCTCTTGGGACTCGTACACAGCGACGTGTGCGGTCCAATGTCTACACATGCACGAAGCGGTTATTCATACTTCATTACTTTTACGGATGATTTCTCAAGGTTCGGACATGTCTTCTTAATGAAGCATAAATCCGAAGCTTTTGATAAGTTCCAGGAATATAAGAATGAAATAGAAAAACAAACAGGCAAAAGTATCAAGGCACTAAGATCTGATCGAGGTGGTGAATACTTAAGTGCCGAGTTCCTGAGTTACTTAAAAGAGAATGGAATTCTCTCTCAGCTTACTCCTCCATACACTCCACAACATAACGGTGTATCGGAGAGACGGAACCGAACCCTATTGGATATGGTACGGTCCATGATGAGTAACGCTGAGTTGCCGCGATCGTTCTGGGGATATGCGCTAGAAACAGCTGCATACCTTTTGAACCGTGTTCCCACTAAGACTGTGCCTACCACACCATATGAGTTATGGAGTGGAAAGAAACCCTATCTTTAATACCTGAAGATTTGGGGATGTCCAGCTTATGTCAAAAAGCAGCATGCGGACAAACTAGAGGCACGCTCAGTACTGTGCAAGTTTGTGGGATACCCAAAGAATTCCAGGGGGTATCTTTTCTATTACGCAGAGGAACAAAAAGTCCTTGTTTCTCGTAATGCCCATTTTCTGAAACATCAGTTGTTAGAAAAAGAAATAAGTGGGAGCGCAATAGAACTGGAAGAAATTCCAGAACCACAAGCTATTACTGAAAGCTTAGTAGAACCAGAGGGTTCGAAAGATCAAGACATTCCCACGCCACTCCGCAGGAGTAGTAAGCAGTCTCATCCGCCCGAGAGATACTACGGTTTTCTCATTGACGGGGATAGAGAGGATTGCATCATAGACCTTGATGAGCCTACTAGCTTCCAGCAAGCCATTCAGAGCGTCGACTCGGTAAAATGGCTGGATGCAATGCGGACCGAAATGGAGTCCATGTACACCAACAAAGTATGAACGTTGGACATTGCTCCAGATGGGGTAAAACCCGTAGGATGCAAGTGGATCTTCAAAAGGAAGATTGGTGTAGATGGACAGGTTGAGACCTATAAAGCTAGACTGGTTGCAAAGGGTTTTCGTCAGCGACCTGGTTTGGACTACGACGAAACCTTTTCTCCAGTAGCTATGCTGAAATCCATTCGGATCCTTCTTGCCATTGCTGCCTTCCACGATTATGAGATTTGGCAGATGGACGTAAAGACAGCTTTTCTAAATGGACATTTAGAGGAGTGTGTCTATATGGATCAGCCAGAGGGTTTCATTCAGAGTGGGAGCAGCGGAAAGGTGTGCAAGTTGCTTAAGTCCATTTATGGACTAAAGCAGGCATCGCGGAGTTGGAACATCTGTTTTGATGAGACGGTCAAGGAATTTGGCTTTATCAAAAATCCAGATGAACCATACATCTATTGTAGATTTGTAGCGAGAACTGTGGTATTCCTCGTTTTATACGTGGATGACATTCTCTTGATAGGAAATGACATTCCTATGCTACAATCTGTCAAAGGGTTCTTGTCACACAGATTCTCCATGAAAGACCTGGGTGATGCCTCATACATTCTGGGTATCCGGATCTACCGTGACAGATCCAAGAGGATATTAGGACTTTCGCAGTCCAGGTACATCGACACCATACTGAAGAGATTCAGTATGGAAGATTCCAAACGCGGTAATCTACCGGCTTGTCACGGGATCACCCTCTCCAAAGAGATGTCTCCCAAGACTGATTTGGAGAGGGATCGCATGTCTATTATACCCTACGCTTCTGCGGTAGGCTCTATTATGTATGCGATGTTGTGTACCAGACCGGATGTGGCTTATGCACTGAGTGTGGTAAGCAGGTATCAGTCAAACCCTGGGGAGAAACATTGGATAGCAGTAAAGAACATTCTCAAGTACCTGAGAAGGACTAAGGAGATGTTCTTGGTGTATAGCGGAAAAGACCTGCAGATTGAGGCCTTTGCTGACTCCAGCTTCCAGAGTGACAAGGATGATTCCAAGTCCATGTCGTGTTTTGTCTTTACCCTCAATGGAGGTGCGGTGTGTTGGAAGAGCTCCAAACAGGAAACCGTTGCTGACTCGACTATGGAAGCGGAATACATCGCTGCATCTGATGCCGCAAAAGAAGCTGTCTGGATGAGGAAGTTCTTGAGAGAACTTCAGGTGGTTCCGTCCATTGTTGACCCAATACCTCTGTATTGCGACAACAACGGGGCTATAGCTTTAGCGAAGGAACCCAGGTCCCATCAGAAATCCAGACACATCTTAAGGCGGTATCACCTGATCAGGGAGATCGTGGATCGCCAGGAGATCGAGGTCCAGAGGGTTGCATCAGAGGATAACACAGCAGATCCATTCACCAAGGCCTTGCCCCAGACTCAGTTCGAGCGGCTGATCGAGATGATAGGTCTTCGATAAGCCAGTACATGGCCTTAGTGCAAGTGGGAGATTGTTAGTGTATATGCCCTAGAGGCCATTACTGTATCATACTAGTTTGTATATTACTTGATGGAAGCTTGGGATATTCACAGTTGTATATACAATCTTGCTCGAAATGGTAGTATGCTACTTGGTTTGTCTCTACTTCAATATGTGCATGTGTTTCTTTTAGCATATCGCTGATATACATATTAGTAGAGCCCTTAAGATCTTTGCTTGATTACCAGCGTTGTGATGGCGCTCACACTCGTGGGAGCTGGGTGATCTATAAGCACATCCTTATACCGGTCCCTAGTCGTTGGACTATCGAGACAGGGCATCGATACTCCGGAGTAGACTAGCGTATGCGCTTCTCATCCCAGTGTGGGAGACGGTCTGTCCCACAGCCGTCAGTACGTCATACTTGAGATAGTATACGGGTGCTCGTTAGGTTACGAGTACACTGGACAGGACTCGTCGGGAACTGTTGGTTGGTATTATACCTATCGTCAGTTATCAGTTCTCAGGTGACATGAGTACAGCTTAGTCCGCCGACTTGACACTGTCACTTCGCCTCGAGTGTGTTCCCACTGCACTTTGATTACTACCCTACCACGGCTCAAAGGAGTCGTGCAAACAGGTAGTTTTTGGGTGCAGTCCCGAAGCATTTGGAGGCAGTGACGGTTAGACAGGATTCGTCTCTCCCGGTATTGGGGGTTGACATCGCGCTGTGTCCAGGAGAGCCATTACACGAGTAGTCCCTGGCCAGGGCAAGCGAGATATACTGGTAGGTTTCCAGTGTTATCTCAGGGTGTTCTGGGCTACACTCCGACACGACTTGTACCGCTATTAGGGGACTGACGTTCACCGCCCCCCTAGGCCCGCCATGCGATGTATCAGACGAACAGACCGGACTGTACGGAGATTGTCACATACAGGCTCAGTAGGAGTTCAGATGGGGTTCACCTCGTCAGTCTTCTTATCGACATCTACCTGGAGACCGTTACGTACAGCTAGTGCCGCTTGCGGTCTGTGGTTAAACCCACTGCCAGCGTAGTGTCAAGTCTTTAGGGTCCCACACAGAGAGCTATTCGCCTTTAGGCAAAATGAGTAGAGGTCGCATGGTTTTGCGACAGGGTTCGTTCGCATCCGCGCACTTGTGCACGTTTGCTGTCCGGACAGTTTATACTAGCGGGCTTTGGTTTAAGCCGGATCCTAGTATATGATTTGGGATTGGTTTTTCTCATTGTATTCGTGTTCCTCGGATCACGAATGCGGGTGTGTATGCACAGTTGTTTGAGACAGAGGGAGAGGACCTTGATTAGGGTTAATGACTATTGTCATTTTATTAACCCTAATACTTATGTGTATTATAGTTAATTGATAATTAGTTTAATAATTGTGCATGGTTATGGTTGTTGACCTTTTGACCTCCTTGACTTGTTGACCTAGGTTGACACTTTGACCATCATCATTTCTTTTGGAAGATGCTTTTTGATCCTTGCAAATTGAAATGATAATGGTCATGTCATGATTAGCCATGACAATTATCTAGCTAATTATTCAATTAAAATAATATACACATAATAGTGAGAATGGTTCACATAATTCTCATTCTATCATTTTCATTTCTCTCTCTTGTTCTTCCTCTCCCTCAAGCTCTCCCCTCTCATGTGTTGAGAAACACTTGAGCTTGAGAAAAACCCTCTCTTGATCATCTCTACTCTCATCTAGGATTGAAGGACTAGCACTTCTTGAACCTTAGTTACTTCTAGCTTGGAGTTGAAGCCAAAGGTTGAGGTTTTCGGGTGGATCTTTCTTTGACGGGAGAAGACGACAAGGTGACCTCCTTCCACTACTCCAAGGAGCAAGGAGAGAAGGACATAAAGACCAAAGGTATAACCTTTCTAGCACTTAGCTAGTTTCTAGTTAGCTTTAGCAAGTTTTTGTTTAGCAAAGATCCTTTAATGTCTAGTCCATGTTGCCTAAGCTCATAAAAATCCGATTTTTATTCCGTTTTCCGCCTCCCCGCAAGTATCGGGGTGGGCAACGTGGACTTACACAATGCAGTATGGGGGATTGTAGATCGTCTGACCAAGGCAGCTCGCTTTATACCGTTTCGAGTTGATCAATCGACGAAGGCGTTACCAAAGAAATATATGCGGGAGATTGTAAGATTGCATAGAGTACCAGTGAGTATCAAGTCCGATCGTGACACACGTTTTCTATCACATTTCTGGAGGAGTTTGCAAGAGAGCTTGGGAACTCGATTGAAGTTCAGCACGACGTATCATCCACAAACAGATGGTCAGCACGAGAGAACGATCCAAACTCTTGAAGACATGTTGAGAGCCTGCATGTTAGACTTCAAGGGTTCGTGGGATGACCATTTGCACTTGGTAGAGTTATCGTATAATAACAGTTTTCAGGCGAGCATACAAATGATACTATTTGAAGTATTGTACAGACCTAAATGTCGTTCGCCGGTATGTTGAGACAACATTGGAGAAAGAAAATTGTTGGGACCGGAATTAATTATGCAAACCGTGGATAAGGTTCGTTTGATTCGGGATCACATGAAGATAGCACAAGATCGGCAAAAGAGTTGGGTTGATACTGGAAGAAAACCGTTAGAGTTCGCGGTTGGTGATCACGTGTTCCTGAAGATATCGCCGACAAGAGGAGTGATCATGTTTGAGAGCCGAGGAAATCTTAGTTCTCGATTCGTATGGCCTTTCGATATAATTGAGCGTATTGGAGAAGTGGCGTATCGATTGGCGTTACCACGGTCTTTGGCAGGTGTACATGACATATTTCACGTATCTCAACTTCGCATATATGTTTGAGATGAGACTCGCGTCTTAGACCACTCGGCATTGTCATTGAGAAATGACTTATCGTGTGAAGAGCAACCGATTGATATTGTGGATCAACGGGAGAAGGTTCTAAAGAATAAAGTGATACCGTTAGTGCTTGTTTCATGGAGAGATCGTTCACATGAAGAGTCTACATGTGAACGTGAAGAGGAAATGCAATTGAAATTTCCGAAATTGTTTCCTTGAGTATGAGAGTGATTGTACTTGTTTTCCCGTTGTCTTGATCGTTTCATTGTATTGTGTCATTGTTTCTTTCGTTCTTTGCGAATTTCGAGGACGAAATTCTTTTTATAGTTGGGTATAATGTAACACCCTAGAACGATCGTACGTATTTGAGATAATAAATGATATTGATTGATTTACTGGTTGTACTAAGTTTTGGCTCTGGAACATCATGAGCCAGCTCAAGATTGGTGAGCCGGCTCAAGATTGGTATGAATCGTCTCATGTACCCAAAGAATCATTGTTTGCTTGGGAAAGCTTGTGAGCCGGCTCAGGCTAATATTGAGCCGTCTCAAACCTGAACTGCGACCTGATATTGGTTTCCTGACATGTTATTCGACTGGTTATCGTTTCTTTGGGCCTTTTTATCAATTATTGAGTTATGGTAAAGTATTACATTGATATAGATATGCATTGTTTAATATCGAATTAATACTGTTGTCTTATCTCTATCCTAAATCCTAATTGGTCTAAGAATTGTAAACTATTCAGCTCATTGTTTGACATATCCTATTTAAACCTACACAACTCTCATGCAAAGATATCAATCTCAAAACCCTAGCCTCCATATCCATATCTCTCATATACCATAACCGAACCCTTACCTTTTCTCCTTCATCTCGTGGCATTCTTCATCGATCGCCATCGCCATCGTCATTATCGTATTCACCGTCTCGTGGAAATCATCGACATCGCCATCGTCTTGTTTCTCTCGTTCTTGCAAGCATTAGATCAAACCCATCCAAATCGAGAGGTCGTGTCATCATCACAAGATCATCGTAATCGAGACAAGTACTTGCTACATGTTATAGTGAGATAGGATCTCGTTTATTTATACGTACATACATACATATATATATTGTTAAACAAACCTTTAACCTTTATCACGATTGTATATCGTTTCCTTATTTAGTAATTGTGATTGTTGTTATTGCATATATGCTTGACATGATTAAGATCTCATTGGACATTGTTAATATTTTGTTATTGATATTGATTGTTGAAACTTAAGTTCTAATTTAATTAATGGTATGTCGAGATCGGAATCACGACATCGAAAAATCCATGTTTTCATTGACGCTTTGTTAACCTTAAAAGTTATCATCCTTGTAGTAAACTAATTAACACATATTTACTGCATTATCAACTTCAAACTAAAACCCTAATTCAAATATCTAATCATCCCAGGAAATAGACTTTAAGCCAGCTCAAGACAAGCATGAAGCGTCTCATACTAACAGTGAAAATAAGTACACGTTTTAGACCTAGTTTGAGCCGTCTCAAAATAGTTTGAGCCGTCTCAAATTGGGCATGAACCGTCTCAAGTAAGGCATGAGCCGTCTTATGTACCCAGAGAATTTATTATCTCTTCAGGTATAACTTTGAGTCGTCTTAAGACCATCTTAAGCCGTCTCTCATACCCAGAGCACATATAATTAATTGGAACACCTTGTGAGCCGTCTCTTACAATCCTGAGTCGTCTCAACTTGACATTTAAACATGTTTTGAACCTAATATGTTTTATTGTTTCACGAACACGATTTATATATTGCTTGATCGTCTTACTTAACTTGTATCATGATTTGTATGATATGTTATTGATATGATACTGTTATTCCTGACATGCTTGTGTATCGACCGATTCTCGTATCCATGAAACCCTGATATTGTTATTATATTGCTATTGGATCATGACAGCCCTGCTTGTAACATATGTTCACCCAAAATGCCGACAATTCATTGATTTTGATTGATCGACACATGTATTGATTGTCCTTGTGCTGGCATTAGGTAATATATATTATTGATACTTGACATGAACATGAAACCTGGGCAAAGGGGAAATCAAGAATCGAACCGAATTGTAACTCAAGAGTACCTATTGTGCCGTTTTCCCGGGGGTGTACGGGATATACTATTGTGTCGTTTTCCCGGGGGTGTACGGGATATATTGTTGTGCCATTTTCCCGGGGGTGTACGGGATAAACTATTGAGTTACAATGAGGATTGTATTGATTGGTTTTAAATACCTGAAAAATAAATAACTTGATGACATGGACCCTAGAAAACACATTGACACGATTGCCCTCTGCTACATTGTTATGATGTTATTGTTATTGCTATCATTGATTACTATGTTCATCGCTTGACAGTGTTTCCGGTTTAGAATATGATTATATTTGATGCTCTGACGTCTGGGTTTTGCATGGCCCAGATTCCTTGGCTTTAGCACAGGAAGACAAAGAGTATTTCGAGAAGCTTGTTATGCAGGAAGGATATTGATATTGATCTAGTTATTATGCTTTAAGTTTATCTATCGTATCGAATCATTTTATTGGATCTATTGTGAACCCGTAAGGGTCAACTATTTATTGTTCTTATTTTTTCCTTGGATCTTAATACTTAATCGTTATTATTATTGCATCCGCTATTGATTCTTTTGACTCTTGATTTTTTATTATCGTTATTGTTTGTTGCGGCATATTGGACATGTGATAGTTATATATTATATTGCGCTTGATTACCGCATGACAGCCTTAATGTGACTATTGGAAGGATGTTTCCTTAGCATAGGTAGCATGCTTGGCTTTATTACGTTCCCGTATTTGTGTATATTGAGAAGCGGGTCATGACAATCGTCGTTGTAAAGGCTCTATATTTCGATTCAAGTTATTATTCAAACTCTCGGTTATCCACCGTGAGTTTGCGGGAGGCTGCTAAATATATCAGACTGATTCTATTTTCATAATTTGGATTATTAGATTCCTTTATTAGAGAGATTGTGTATGTTAAATATTTGGTCAAATATTCTAATTAGGTTTTCCTATTTAGAAAATTTGTATCTTATTTTGTATGAAAAATTTCAAGGATTGTTCCTTGGTAATCTTGTATAAATATCATTTGTGATACCAATAAAACTATCGAGCTCTCATTTTCTATAAACAAGGAGTCATAATTTGATTAGGAAAATGAGTAAAAAGTATCATATTGCTATAAATAAACGGATGGCTTTCATCAAAGGTTGCTGCATTAAAGAGACAAAAACAAAGAGAGATATCTTATTTTCATTGGAAGACTAGGGGATTCTAATTTAAATAAGAAACTTATAGTTCATGAAATCAAGGAGAAATCTAAATGCCTGGTGTAATCTTTCTTTCCCAAAGATATACACCTTCCTCATGGATAAGACAATCTTGCCCCGAGGATGTATTTTGCTTTATTAGAGTATGATATAATGATATTGGGTGGCTATTATTTACCATTTTCCTCAAAAAGACAATGTTGCCAAACCGCACATATCTTGTTTTTGCGTTGTGCTATAGATTTGTGATTGTCGAGTGATCATCTATATCTTCAAGGAGGAATTATTTTCCCCATGCTTTCGTAATTACATAACTTGGTTCATAATATAGTATCACCGTTGTAAATTATTCGAACAAATTGACACACAAAACAATTAGGTATTTAACATCCACAGCAAAGAGACGGGGGGACATTCGAAACAGACTAACGCAGAAAGTCATGCAACTCTCTATCATATGCCTATTTTTAGTACCAAAGCTAGGCCAGCAAGATACATGTTCTTTTTTTAATGTCTTTTCTTTTCCCAGCTATATGGTGTTGATCTTTCAATTTTCTTTTCCTCGTTATCTCTACTTTGTCTAGTACATGGGTTAAGGTTTCGGTCGAAACTCAAAAGATTTCAGCCGTTTACCATCGGTTTAGAAGGTACCGTCCAAAACTCGGTCAAAGAGCCGGTTTCGGTCAAGTTTAGAAAATTTTGGCCAAAGATAGCACATGTTTGATCAAAACATAGAAAGTTGGATTTGGTACTGGCAATAGTGTGGAAATCGAATGTTGGTTTTGGTATATGTATCTTAACATATATACATATTGTATATATAAGTAAAATATATTAATTAGGCAAATTTTTATATATGTATGTTATATATAGATAAAAAAGTAGCATAAATTAAGTTATATATATATATATGAGAATAATGGACGAAAGAGGCCATATGAGGGAATTTCCTCCTATGGCGTCGAAAAAACACTCTCCGTCGTGTTTTCCGACGATCGGAATGCATCATGTTCATCGTTATCATCTAAGATGTGGGTACACCAAATTTCATGTGATTCTACAACTTTTTCACCGTTGATTTAGCAATGTAAAAAGTTCTATTGTCGATAAACCGTTAATTTTGAACCCACTAATTTAACGGTGAAAAAGTTATAGAATCACATAAAATTTGGTGTACCCATATCTTAGATGATAACGATGAAGATGATGCATTCCGATCATCGGAAAACATGATGGAGGGTGTGTTTTATCGACGCCATAAGAGAAAATTCCCTCATATGGCCTCTTTCCTCCATTATTCTATATATATATATATATAGGGGAGTGATCCATTGCAAACCGGTCCGCGTTTTTTTAGAAACGGGAACTCCCGATCTACGACATATTTTAACGATCCGATCCGTTCAAGTTTATCACCCCACTCAAATATATGTGTATGAAAAATCAAAGGGATTTGAAGACCTCTAACTTATGCATCGAATGAAATTTATGTTGTATTATTGAAAGACGTTCATTTTTACACCCATCGATGCATAAGCTAGAAGTCTTCAAATCTTTTGATTTTTTATACACGTACATTTGAGGGTAGGGTAATCAACTTGAACGGTTCAGATCGTTGAAATACGTCATAGATCGGGAGCTCTCGTTTTTAGAAAACGTGCACAGTTTGCAATGGAGCACTCCCCTATATATATATATATATATATATATATATATATATATATATATATATATATGTTCTGTGTTTTTTTATAAACGGGAACTCTCGATTTACGACATACTTCAATGATCCGAACAGTTCAAGTTGATCACCCTACCCTCAAATGTACGTGTATGAAAAATCAAGGGATTCGAAGATTTCTAACCTATGCATCGGATGAAATTTATGTTGCATTATCGAAAGACGTTCATTTTTGCACTCATCATTGCATTGGTTAGAGGTCTTCAAATCCTTTGATTTTCTCATACACATACATTTGAGGGTAGGATGATCAACTTGAACGGATCGGGTCGTTAAAATATGTTGTAGATCGAGAGTTCCTGTTTTTAAAAAACACGGACCGGTTTGCAATGGAGCACTCCCATATATATATATATATATATATATATATATATATATATATATATATATATATATATATAAAACCAAAAACCATACTGAAACCCTGAAACTACCTCGAACCTAGGATTGAAACTGAAATTGAGTTATTGAACCATGATCTTGCATTCTTTTTTCCTTTTCCTCTTAAAAAGAAAACTTCTATACGTGTAGAAACTTTTTGGACAGACAAGTTTTAGAAAACATGAATACCAGTTCACATTTATTAGGAAGAGTTCACAATAGCCACCTAGGAATTTTATTCCTTGCTCCAAAAGCCACAGGTTGATTACCTTGACCATAACAGGGTAACTAATTTTTTTTTTTTGGGAGGGTGTGTGTGGAGAGGGAGGGGGGTGATTCCCAGTATGGGATGTAGAAGTGATCAAATGACCACAGTTTCAAAAACTGGATTCAACAATAACCTAACTAGAGAGGCTTATGAAGATCCAAAAGTTGCTCGGATAGTCGAATGAGGGGCCGTCTAGAGACTGGATGCTTGCTTCAGCTATAGGTTTTACTTTCTAAGCGTAAAGGCCACAAATAAATGAGCTTAGGTAGTTCAAGAGCGCTAAAGCAGGTTAAATCAAGTTCTGTAATCTTAGCCTCCGTGAAGCAAATTAGACATTCACTGCAAACAAATTATCTATGGACAAGTTGTTGATTTATTGAAAAAAAAGATAGCAGATAACACCCCTATTGTTGATATTTTTATTTTCTATTAAACTAATGTATATATTTACACCTTAAACTTTCCATTTTGAGCATTTCTTTTTCACATTTTTCATTATTCAAATACCTATTAGCATCTAACATGCCTTGGCCTCCTAAAAGCTGCAAGGCGACTACGAAGGGAAGAAAGTCCGCAAACCTGCCTAGATTGGTAGTTTTTAAAGCACTCTTGATAACCAAAAGAATTGTATGCTATAAAACAATTATTAGCCACCACACACGAACCTAAGCTTTTGGGTAAGTGGTCACCAACATTGTGTCAGAACTTTAGGAGTGCAAAAATCAAAATTTCAAAGTCCACCACCAACATTAAATTAGAAAGAAAAAAACATTATGTGAGCGTTGTCTTCCAAGTGTAAACAAGGTGATGTGATCGTTGGTCCAACACCCGCGAGCTCAAGCTTTTGGTTGTGCCACAGTCATGACTTTATTTTGGTTTAGTATATGTAGGAAGGTTAATTGCAAGTTATGAACTTGCATGAGATGCCCAGTAAATGGTTTCAACAAGCCTGATTCTTTATCAAGTCAAAACCTAGATTCAATTGCATCCATTTATGTGTCGAGTAAGAAACCAAAATTCCTAGCTCCAAGACACTTGTCATAATTAATATTTCCCAGATTAAAATTCATATTCCAATATTTCAAATAATGTCAAATGCCCACCACATTCCATAATGTTAGGTAAAAACTCTCAGGAAGCCTGATGAAATTGCAATAACTAATAGTAACAGATTAAAATAATATAATTAGATACTAGGATCATTAAAATAACAGGGTCGGCATGATCCATTGTCAAATTTATAGTTGTTACACTATCAACCAACTAACCATTTCTAACAGCTTAACATTAATTTACTTAGAACCTCAAGGAATGGCCATTGAGATTAGTTGGATCAATGCATTATTTAAGTAGTCTTTCAGACTGTTTGTGCAATATCCCTAAATTCATAGAGTTATATATCGTACTTCCAGTAGGTTTCCAAAGGAGCATAGCTCTTGTGGTAGAACTTTTTTCCTCCAAAGTGAGGTTTCCGGTTTGATTCCCAAAGGCGTTGCTTCCAGAAAAATAGGTTTCCAAATTTTTCTGCTCTAATTTCACACTGTCCCAGGTAACCACAAATTTTTTTCTTCTGAATTTTCACTTTATATATAAAGGCTATGATGATTTACTTTAACCAGGAAAAAAATGAATAATCATGAGAAGTAGGGATTGAACCATTTATGTAGAATCAGCATTCTTCAGGAAGGTAACATGCAAAAAGATCATGTAAGCTTCTAACTTCTAGCAATTAAAACCTTGCCTTGACAGATCATAACGAGCCAAATACTATTAACTAGTAGCTATTCTCACATTCGCAGAAAAATGAAAATGCCTATAGATTGCATAACCATAAGAACATCGCAAGGGTTTGTATATGAAGACTATCAAGCATGATATCATCAAAATACTTTCCCAAAGATAACAGAAAATATGTAAGTAGATGATAGACATAATTTGATTTAAAGACAACATCTACCGAGCTTAATGCTTCTACAGGAGCATGTGCAGGAAAATAATAAGAGAAAGTGAGATTGCATAGACAATACCACCGTCTTGCACCACCAGGGTGACTCGCCTCCAATTTAATCTTCCTTCCAGCGATGCTGCTCCTGTTTAAAGCACGCAAAGCAGCTTCTGCAGCTCTAACATCATAGAACTCTATGAATTTTTTATGGCACTTATGTGGTGTTTCACGAATCTGCAAAATTAAAAAGTAAATGCATTTTAACCTACACAAGTATCATTTCCATAGGGCTTCAAGAAAGTTCAATATCAGAGATAAATTCAGCTTGCCTCTTTGATTTCTCCATAAGCACCAAATTTTTGAAGGAGGTCGTCATTAGAAACAGAAGAATCAAGATTGAATACCACAATTGTGCCCTGGTTATTATCTTTTTCTGAAGGATTGTCCTGATAAAAAGATGGGGAAAATCAGGTCAATTACATATATAACTCAATGCATGCAGATAATAACTTGGTGTCAAACAAAGAAAGAGTCGGCAACAGCAGAACAAGGGAGATGATCGATTATAGAAAGGAAAAAGAAACATGATAGTGAGAAGCACGACGATTATTTTGTATCTGCTTTCTCATCAACTTCACTATGTCAAGATGTGGCAAATGCATACTGTTAGAAGGAAAACATCAAGACTAAAGATGCAGCAGATAAAGTCTAGAAGGGGTGAAGAGAGTTAGTGGGACTAAGAACTGTGGCAAGGTCACTAGCTCAATTAATGTAACCAACAAAAGGGCAAGGATACCAATCCTCTTTTCCGGGGCCGACGAACAGTGTTGTCCCGCATAACTGGTCATAAAACATTGTCAGGTTGGCAAGCAGTCGTAAAAGTTTGTCAAATCTTTCATGAAGCTTTGCATCATGGCAAACCCCATCTTTGATGGGAAAATATTTAGATGAATTATCATGAATATGGTGGTGTGTGGTCCCGCACAATAAAGTTTAGAAAGACAAGTAGATCGAGAAACAAATATTAGTTTGCTAACTTGAGAGCCAATCTCTATAAAAGTTGAAGCTCGATAACAAAAGAAAAAGAAAAAAGGCATAAACCTAATTGCACCGGGAAGTATAGGTTCCCCAGTTTGTACCAGAAAAAGACTATTATAGGTTTACCGGTTTCTAGCTTAGTCAGTCGGTAGGGCAATACATGTGTTTTTTCTAATAATCCCTTCTAAACAGTAAGGTAATAAAATGAAAATTCCCTCGAGTTTTCCCAACTTTTCACTGGACTTCCATATAAGTTTTTCATGTAATAATACTTTATAGGTTATCATTTCAGTTACTTTATGGGCCTAACAAATAATTCCCGAAAGAAAGAAAGAAAGAAAATTCCCAATAGCTCATATGAGCTTTTCCCTCCATTATCCAAAATAAAAATAAAAAATAAGTTTTCTCTCTCTGTCTTATCGACCAATTATAGATGGTGACAGAGGGAGGAAGAGGAGGCAGTGTTGACGGCGGAAGAAGGTCATAGCTGTAGAGGTGATAGAGGTGGCCGTGGCAGAGGTGGTACAGGTTACAATTCTACATCGTGTACATAGATTTTCACCAGGTTGCTGTCTTCAATTATTTAGGAAACAAATATGGAATATGGAATATGATATCATTCGTGATTATCTAAACGACTCCAGAGCACCAGAAAGAAAACAAAACGGTGCTGTATCTGCTAAAAATACACCATAAAGTTCCCCAAATTTCCCCATATATTTGCATCTCTGTTGGATTCATATATTAGCATGCACAAGCTTGTGTTCTGGTATGCCTGACATTGCTTGTTAAGTGACTTCAGTCGATTTAAGCTGTTAATATTCAGATTGGTTTATGTATCCATCTTAACATGCAGGTACAGTTATGAAATACAATCTCACATATTTTAAAGATTTTACACGTCTGCTGATCAGTCGAGTCAGAAATAACTTGTAGGATCAACAGTGATATAATCTCACTAGAATAGTATTGTCAGGCAAAAGCAGTAAGGTGTATACAATGGATGAATTTACTTGAACAAGACATGTCTAAGTCCAGATAATATCAGAAACGGCTTAAAAGAATGGGCATTAGGCAAAAGAAAAATAGAAGAATTAAGATAGAAGACAGGAAGATCATTGACAAATCCTACACATACAATTTAAAAGAATGGGCATAAAGTAGTCACCTTTGGAATAGAAAAATGTATGTCAAGCTTCGAGTTCCTCAACGGCTTACTTTGCAACAATCTCATGGCATTTTGTGCTGCTCTTATGTCATAGTAAGCTATCATAACAAACCCAAGGTGTTTGCAGGTAGTATAAAGGGTTCGAATATCACCATATTGCTGAACAATATGAGCAAAACAATTAAGATACATAAGACTGCATCAATTTTCCCATTGAGTTTACTATAGATTAACAAAGTGGATGAATTTCCACACAGAAAAAAGAAGGAAAAGAAGGATTGTCTACCTCAAAGAGCAACTTCAATTCAGAATCCTCCACACTACTATTGATGTTTCTCACGAAAAGTGATCTTGAAGGATGTTCACCATAAGGATGCTCACAAACAAATTGGCTATTCAATCCCCCCCGCAGACCGTTAGAGACCCCATTAATAAGATCATAACCATTAATGCAATTGTTATCTCCTCCTAATTCCATCCCTCCTCCACTGCAAAATATATCATCATCAATGTCCTCCCCGGAGTTGGGTTGAGCTATATATCCAACGTCATCAATAACCCCTGAAAACAGATCATCTTCATCAGGAAGGAGATTCCCGATAGTTTGGGATTCGATTTCTTCCAAAGATTCTAAAGGTTCCTCTTCCTCAAAGTAAGCATTGATTGTATTAGCAGACTGGCCATGAGGGCCAATGGTTGAAGATAGTTTCACTGCAGCATAAATTCCCAAAGTCTAGTTAGTATGAAAGAAATAAAATAGGCTAAATTTCAAGTTGATACCATGAACTTGAGTCACTTCCCCCCAAAACTATCACGAACTTCTAAAATGATGCAAAGCTACCACAAACTTTCTTTGTACCAGAAAACTCCCTAACATGGTTAACATGGGGTCTATTGACAAATAAAATCACTGAAATAATCAAACATATATCGAAGACAAACTTTTCTTTCTCAAAAAAGTACCTTACACTAACACCCCCAAATACCATCAATTACTCATCTTTTTCCTTGAAGTTGATCTCCTACTCAAAAATATAGATCAATCCCCAATAACTTATCACTTTGAAATGGCCTTCAACTAAAAGTAGACGAAAAGGATAAGTTCTGTTGGCTTGTTGCTGTTTACTTTAGCAAAGCATTGTGCTTTTGGGTGACATTTATGTCAAATTTTGTATTTTGAGTAGCAATTACTTTTTGAGTGTTCAATTCTGTTTACTTTTTTAGAAAGAAGAGTTATTTTTTGTTAATTGATATATATCGGGTATGTCGGTCATTTAATCTTTTGGTTTTACTCCATGTTAACCCTGTTAGGGAGTTTTTGGTACTAGAAAAGTTCGTGGTAGCTTTGCATCAGTTTAGAAGTTCGAGGAAGTTTTGGGGGAAGAGACTAAAATTGAAGGTAGAAACATTGAATTTAGCCAATAAAATATATTAAACTGCTCAAAAAACCTAAACAGGAAATATAAACAGAAACTGAATTCCCAAATTAGAAGCCCAGAAACAATTGAATATAGATCTCAGCGAACTTCAATCCGTCTAGATTGAAATGGTTTGTAAGGCCAATATAAAAACACTAAGAGGAAGAATGTCACATACATTTTCTGTCGAGTATTTCAGATAACGAGCTTGAGAAAAGACCATTCTCATAAGAGAACCCGTTCATATCAAATTTCTGTCCTTCAGTTAAAAGGGTTGCAGGATTCATGCTCAGGTCAGACCGAAATCCAAATTCATGACCATTAGCTCTCCAAGATGTCATTGTTGGGCTGGTAATGGTCTTTGCTTCAGCTGAGTGATGCTCCATATTAAACTTGATATTTTGGTCTTTAAGCAGAGAGCGGGGTGAGAGTTCTGAACCTTCCACAGAACTTGGACTCAGAGGTTGGTGCTTTTCCATCGGAAAAAAGACCAGCTTTCCCCCTGACTTTAACGACGTTACCTCTGTTCCTGCAATTGAAGAAATAGAAAAGGGGTCCTTATGCAAAACAGAACGAGAGGATCATGAAACATAAAAGCATTATCATCAAGATGGAACCAGATAGTGTAAAAATGCATCCGCAAACCCTTTAAAAAAATAAGAGTGCCGAATTAGAAAGAACCAGCTCTGGTTCAATGTAAAGATAGTCGAACCTATCCAAAGGGACCTAAAAGTTCCAACTTTTATTGATAGCTCATTGAAAGGTAAATATTATTAAAATCCTTCCAAAATATCCTAGCAAGCAAATGCAGTGAATGCAACATTTCAGAAGAATGAGCTGTACGAGATTGGAAAGTACAACAAATTTAAAATAAACCTCGTATCTTTTTGAACATACAAAAAGGAGAGTGGTGTAGGCATATTGAAAAGACCAAAATAATAATATACCAAAGACAAATGGAAGTTTCGTTAAGAACAAAAAATGGATTCCGTTGCTTCGTGGCTTATTTCTGGCATTACTTGTATTTCAGTTCCTTCCAAATACCATGAGTGCATCAATTGAATCCTTATCCCGCACTAATGTGGAAAAAAAATCCATGGCACTGAGGAAAATTACAACTTTCAGATTGGCAGACATGCCTCAAAAAGTTCAAATTTGAAATCGTTCTACAGCATTGTACCGTCAGTATATGAGTGCTAGACCAAATGAAAACCAATCAAGGATAATCCACACTTCTGGCTTCGTTTTCATGGTTCTCGGTTATAGAAATGAGATAAAATAAATTGTATTCACACTTCATAAATTATTAATTTGAATAGGAATTAGGTGAACTCAGACCTTGCAACATTCAGCATGAAAATTTCTGGGGTAGAAGCAGGAGGCTCCTAAATATGGTATGAATAGTGCTATAAACCTTAGTTCACTAACCATGCACTCATGTTAACCCGATCTGTGTACTCATACTAGACACATTCTCGAACATACTCGATTTCAGATTGCCAAACTATACATGTTGTAAATTATGCCTTTTTACTTCCGCAGTTCTTACAATGAGCCAGTTGTTTATTCAAGATTCAACTGTAAAGGGATATGCACTCAAACTACAGATAATAATAATGCTCTGGTAGCTAAGATCATGTATCACAAAACCGACATTTAAACCACATCCTAATAATCGGATTTAGCTAAAACAGGAAAGTTGTAATGTTCAATCACAACAATAAAACAATACCCTAATAACATTGCAGACTATAAAACTCACCTTGGCGATCAGGCACAGACTCCGGGTTGCAGAACCCAACTTGCCTCTGAAAACAAACAAAAGAAAAGACTAAAACTTCATAACTGCAATGCCCTTAGTAAATGGTTAATCGCATTCATCTAGCACTTATAAACCCCCAACCGACTTATTAGAACCTGACACCCCTAGTATTAATCTCGATCCAAGCTCCAATTGCACTAATAACTGTCAATTTTCCAAACTCTGGCGTGTCCGGTGCAAATAAGACAATTGAGGGGGTACAACTAATTAGTGAAGAATGATTGAAGTGTGTCACTTTATATGCAATTAACCCTTGCAACAATGACCCAGCAAGAAATTTTACTAATGTATGTATTTCCGGTATTCATACCTCGGTAGGAAACCGAAGTTCTTCTGAGAAGAAAGGCAATCGCCTTTGATCCATGATTTCAGATGGCATTTTTCCAATTCCTCAGACCCCAAAAAAGCACCAAGTACAAATTTGAAATATACAGCTTTCCAATTAACTGCCAAACCACTAACTCAACAACTTCCTACCTGAAAAGCAAAATCATTGCCAATCAAATACCAAAAAACTATATCAAAGTACCATTTTTTTTTATTTTAGGTGGAAAATGCAGTTTCTTTTAAAATAAAAAAAAGTAAAAGAAAAAGAAGCGATCTTTGGCGCACACAGATAATAAACACCGAAAATTCCTAAGTTGATACTAATAATTTGTATAACATAATCTAAACTAGCAAAAAAATTCTTTACAAAGCAGTACGAAATTAAGAACCAAAATAATCAAAATCTCCATAAAAATTTCAGGAAAAAACGAGAATATACCCCCAAATTTAAGCTGGATCGTGCCACCAAACTCCAACCCCAAGCGATCAAGCAACAAATAAGCTCAAATGAACAAATAATTCATACAGATCCCCTCACACTCCTCAAAATTCTCTCAACATCAAACATCAACAAAACAGCAGCAGCAGCAATCGTATTAAAGAGGCAGAGATCGTATGCTTGAAGAGAATAAATGGCGGCTAAAGGCAGGAGAGAAGAGATATCTCACAAATGGATTCGTCGAAGAAATCTCATCGAAATCCGTGCCGTGAGAGATCGCCCAAACCCTCGCCTGCATTGCAAGCAACCTCGTGAACCCCCTTCGAACAATCTCATTTTTGCATTTCGGCCCCTTACCTCTGTCGCCGCAGTTTTGCAGATTGCTCCCCGGCGAGTGAGCAACTCGCCGGTGAGGAAAGAGAAAGTGGAGAGAGAGAGAGAGAAAAAGAGAGAGGCGAGGAGAGAGAAAATAAATGGGGAGAGAATATTAGGGGAAAAGGGCGGGTCGAGGGGATTAATAGTTTGGTTTAATTTATTTTGTTCGGGGTGAAAAGGAGGTGACGGGTGAGCTGAGCGAAATTTTTTTCCATATGTGACACCTGGAACATCCGGAACTTCATAGAAGAAACAAAAGCCGATCTATAGCCTGTAAAAGGTTGTCCAAAATTTCCCCACTCTCTCATCTCTGTCCGGATGTATTACACCAGGCACACTAAATAATTTCTCGAGCGAAGCATCACATCTAGCTCTTTCACATAGAATTCACACTTACACTTTTAAGACCCAGGTTATTAAGCTTTCCATAATGAGATTTAATTAAAAGATTAAAAAACATTCTTTTTAGGTAATAGAAAAAACATTCTTCTTCTTTTTTCACTGACCAGTAAGCCCTAATTTATAATACACACAGCACACTCACACACACCATACCCACACACCCCACCCACTCCCACACATACACCCATGGGACCCACTAATTTGTCCCGAAAGCGTTAATTTGTGGGCCACTTTCTCTCTTGGGGCTTCGTGGGGTTTGAACCCAGCACTCTCGCAAGAGAGGAAGTGCCCATACCAACTGAGCTATAGCTCAAGAAAAAATATTCTTGAAAACAACATTTGATGTTTCTCTCTGATGATGCTCTATATTGGCGACCTTCCAGATCAGGACACGTGGCAGATGACGTGTCCCAGAACTCAGAAGAGAGGGCCCACAGGGGCCGATCAGGCCACCCCTGTACCCGACCTACAAGCACAAAGCTGGCTCATCTCAGGGCCCCCTGCAAATTGGCCTCCTCGGCCTCTCAGCTCGCCTCCGAGCTACCACAGGACCAAGATACCTCGGCCCTCTCGCTCGTTCCCGAGCTCTCCCGCCGAGACCATCTTCCTCGGTCCCTCCGACCGACCAACTCCACCACTCACAGGCGTAACCGCCGCTCCGCAAATCTCGTCATGCGCAGATTCTCTGCCAGCAACGTCCCACGTTCCACGCCATCACGATCCCCATTAATGGGCGATCCGCTCTTTACGCGAGCGTGACGTCGGGAGCGTAACCGCCGGCGAGATTCTCGCACCTTCTACTGCATGCTGCCGCCACTATAAAAAACCCCATCACAGAGGGGTCAAGTAAGCCATTCTTTACTCTTCTAAGCCGTTACCCTGCTCGGATCCCATCACTAACTTGATCGTCGAAGGGTCCTTGGTGGTACCAAACCACCCCGGGACTTCTTTGCAGGTACTCGGCACCAAACTCCTCATTCCACTTCTTCCTCCAAAACCCATTGAGACCCACACGCAACAGGAGATAATCAACAAAGTCTATCGGGAGATCAACGGAAGACAATATCTGACGGAGACCCGAAAAGGACCTCCATCAGTTGGCGCCGTCTGTGGGAAACTAAAACTCCACAAGAACAAAAGTTGGCATTCCGATCTCCATCCACATGGCATGCGATCACCCTGAAGATCCAGATACCAGCCTCCGCCTCCCCCCCACCGAGGGCGCGGATGAACCTCCGACGACGACCGTCATTAACGCCCTTGCCGGCCGAATAAACCGACTACAGTCCATCGTGGAAGCGCTCGTCCGCGTCCAAATGGCTGGGCCAGGGCCCCAGATCCCCGCTCCTCCTCCTCCAGGAGACTCTGCCCTCGTCGGCACGGTTGACCACCGGCAAGCTACGTCCCATGGCCACAGGTCTCACGAGCCGATACTCTCTGAGGCCCGCTGGGCGCTCCACGGCTCCACGCCGGGCTCGCCACGGCGGCTCGAGGACCACCTCGCCCGGGGATCAAAGCCCTCACCAAGAGACAACCGCGCAGCTTCACTGCCCGGTTATCCTTAGCAGGCCTCCTACGGCCCCTCCAACGCTAAGGATCAAAGTCCTCCTTAGAGGCGGCCGAGCGGCTTCCCTGCTCGGCTATCCCTAGCCGGTAGCTTCCCTACTCGCAACGCCAGGGATCAAAGCCCTCGCCAAGAGGCAACCGCAGAACTTCACTGCCCGGTTATCCTTAACAGGCCTCCTACGGCCCCTCCACCACTAAAGATCTAAGCCCTCACTAAGAGGCAGTCAAGCCCAACCCTCGCTCGGCTATCCCTGGCGGGTAGCTTCCCTACCGCGACGCCAGGGATCAGAAAGTCCTCCCAGAGGCAGTCAAGCCCGAGGATCTCTCGCTCGGCTATCCCTGGCGGGTAGCTTCCCTATCGCAACGCCAGGGGTCAGAAAGCCCTCCCAAAGGCAGTCGAGCCCAAGGATCCCTCGCTCGGCTATCTCTGGCGGGTAGCTTCCCTACCGCAACGCCAGGGATCAGAAAGCCCTCCGAGAGGCAGTCGAGCCCGAGGATCCCTCGCTCGGCTATCCCTGGCGGGTAGCTTCCCTACCGCAACGCCAGGGATCAGAAAGCCCTCCGAGAGGCAGTCGAGCCCGAGGATCCCTCGCTGGGCTATCCCTGGCGGGTAGCTTCCCTACCGCAACGCCAGAGATCAGAAAGCCCTCCCAGAGGCAGTCGAGCCCGAGGATCCCTCGCTCGGCTATCCCTGGTGGGTAGCTTCCCTACCTCAATTCCAGGGATCAGAAAGCCCTCCCAGAGGCAGTCGAGCCCGAGGATTCCTCGCTCGGCTATCCTTCAGAACAAAAGCCCTCACCAAGAGGCACCGGACAGTAACCCTGCCCGGTCAAGGGTCCTTGGTAGGCTTCTTACAGCCCCTCCCGCGCTAAGGACCAAAGTCCTCCCAGAGGCAATCGAGTCCTTGCTCAGCTATCCCCGGCTGGTAGCTTTCTACCACAACCGACAGGGATCAAAGTCCTCGCCAAGAGGCACTGGACAGTAACCCTGCTCGGTCCCCGTCCTGAAGGATCAGAAAGTCCTCCCAGAGGCAGTCGAGCCCGAGGATCCCTCGCTCGGCTATCCCTAGCGGGTAGCTTCCCTACCGCAATGCCAGGGATCAGAAAGCCCTCCCAGAGGCAGTCGAGCCCGAGGATCCCTCGCTCAGCTATCCCTGGCGGTAGCTTCCCTACCGCAACGCCAGGGATCAGAAAGCCCTCCTAGAGGCAGTCGAACCTGAGGATCCCTCGCTCGGCTATCCCTGGCGGGTAGCTTCCCTACCGCAACGCCAGGGATCAGAAAGCCCTCCCAAAGGCAGTCGAGCCCGAGGATCCCTCGCTCGGCTATCCTTCAGATCAAAAGCCCTCGCAAGAGGCAACCGAGCCCGACCCTTGCTCGGTCATCTTCGTCTGGTAGCTCCCTACCCACGACACCAGGGATCAAAGACCTCACAAGAGGCATCCGAGCGGCTACCCCGCTCGATCATCCCAGGCTGGTAGTTGCCTACCCACGATGCCAGAGATCAAAGCCCTCGCCAAGAGGCACCGAGCAGCTACCCTGCTCGGCCATCCTTCGCAGGCCTCTCATGGCCCCTCCAGCGTCAAGGATCAAAGCCCTCGCCACGAGGCACCGAGCAGCTACCCTGCTCGGCCATCCTTTGCAGGCCTCAAACGGCCCCTCCAATGCCAAGGATCAAAGCCCTCACGAAGGGGCAGTCCTGCAGCTACCCTACTCGACTATCCCTGGCCGGTAGCTTCCTTACCCCACAACGCTAGGGATCAAGCCCTCATCGCGAGGCCGCCGAGTCCCTTCCTGCTCGGCGCATCCCCAGCGGGCATCCTCCTGCCCGTCAGACGATGAGAACCCCAAGCCCTCATCGCGAGGCCGCCGAGTTCCATCCTGCTCGGCGCCTCCCCGGCGGGAATCTTCCTGCCCATCAGACGATGAGGACCTCAAGCCCTCGTCGCGAGGCCGCCAAGTTCCTTCCTGCTCGGTGCATCCCCAGCGGGCATCCTCCTGCCCATCAGACGCTGAGGATCTCAAGCCCTCATCGCGAGGCTGCCAAGTTCCTTCCTGCTCGGCGCATCCCCAGCGGGTATCATCCTGCCCATCAGACTCTGAGGATCTCAAGCCCTCATCGTGAGGTCCCCGAGTTCCTTCCTGCTCGGCGCACCCCCAGCAGGCATCCTCCTGCCCATCAGACGCTGAGGATCTGAAGCCCTCATCGTGAGGCTGCCGAGTTTCTTCCTGCTCGGCGCATCCCTACCGGGTAGCTTCCTACCCAACAAGAGACATCAGGTCTATCCAAGTTCGAGTAATCCCCCTCGACTTCGGGGCCATGGAGATGCCTCCTTCTCAGCAGCGCTTGGCACACTTGGCAAGTGATCGAAATCAACTCGGCGACCGATCGCTCCGCTTGTCGTTCCCGCACTGGGCTGCATCCCATCAGACGCCGCAGGTCTGCACACGTCGAGTCGGCCAACCGACACTTAACACGCAGACAGTCGCTTCAGTGACAGGATGCACAAACCGGCGCACCTTCCTTAAATGCAGAGATTTCGCCCTGGTTCGCTGGCAGAAAAGGCAGCTGATAGCCCGGGGGCGCGTCCTGACGAAATCTTAGGAGGGAGCTCTCCCCGGACGGCCCGCCAGTCCACTCTTGGCCCGACCCGTCAGCTGGTCGGGACAAGAGTGGGGGCTAATGAAGATGCTCTATATTGGCGATCTTCCAGATCAGGACACGTGGTAGATGACGTGTCCCAGAACTCAGAAGAGAGGGCCCACAGGGGCCGATCAGGCCACCCCTGTACCCGACATACAAGCACAAAGCTGGCTCACCTCAGGGCCCCCTGCAAATTGGCCTCCTCAACCTCTCAGCTCGCCTCCGAGCTACCGCAGGACCAAGATACCTCGGCCCTCTCGCTCGTTCCCGAGCTCTCCCGCAGAAACCATCTTCCTCGGTCCCTCCGACCGACCAACTCCACCACTCACAGGCGTAACCGCCGCTCCGCAAATCTCGCCATGCGCAGATTCTCCGCCAGCAACGTCTTACGTTCCATGCCATCACAATCCCCATTAATGGGCGATCTGCTCTTTACACCGGCGTGACGTCGGGAGCGTAACCGCCGGCGAGATTCTCGCGCCTTCTACTGCGTGCTGCCACCACTATAAAAAAAACCCATCACATAGGGGTCAAGTAAGGCATTCTTTACTCTTCTAAGTCGTTACCCTGCTCGGATCCTAATACTAACTTGATCGTCGGAGGGTCCTTGGTGGTACCAAACCATCCCGGGACTTCTTTGTAAGTCGATGTACAACACCCCACGATTTGCGGGGAGGCGGAAATATGAAAAATGATCTTGTTCTTTGCTTAAACATTGACTAACCGCAAGAATCGAAGCTAAACGATAACTAACATCAAACATAGAAGTTAACAACTACTATGTAAAGGGATTATACCTAAAGAACCTTGTCCTTCGTCTTTACGAACTCCACCTCCTCCTCGGCCTTCTCGAAGTAGTAGACGATCCACCCGAGAGCTTTACTCCAAGCTTAGCCTCTAAACTTGAGGCAACTAAACTTCTTTAAGTGCTAATCAAAGAAGCTAGGTGAAATAGAGTGAGGGTTATGGTTTAATAAGTCTAACTAATCCTTGTACTCAACACATGAGAGGGGAGGATTAGGGTTTGAAGAGGGAGAGCTTGAGGAGAGAGAAGGTGAACATAATAATGAAGTGAGAATAATGAGTTATGATAATATTTATCAAGCATTTCTTTTTATCAAGAAAAGAAAATAAATCAATTTAACAACCATGTTTGATAATATCTAGTGATGATTCATCTCCATGAGTCATTAAGCATTTATGATGCATTAATGACATGGATGAATCATCCATATGACTCACTAATCACATTCATTGTATATGCCACCTAAACCCCCTTAGTCACCACTTTCTAGAAGCTTCTCGCGCAATTACGAGAACGCCCCTCCTTTCCGCAAAAATACGGAAAAACTTTAGACTGTATAAATCCAATAACCGGATACCAGTAACTGGCTTAAACCAAAGCCGACTGGTAAAAAACTGTCCGAAAGTCGTACGTGCGTAAACACACGTATGCGTCCGAACCCTTGTCGTAAAACCATACGACCTCTATATCGTTTCGCCCGGAGTAGGGAAACCCTCTGTGTGGGACTCTAGAGACTCGACTACTACGCTGGCAGTGGGTTTAACCACAGACCGCAAGCGGCACTAGCTGTACGTAACGGTCCCCAGGTAGCTGTCGATAAGAAGGCCGATGAGGAAACCCATCCGAACTCCTACTGAGTCTGATGTGACAATCTCCGTACAGTCCGGTCCGTTCGTCTAAGACTATCGCATATCGGGCCTAGGGAGGCGGCAAGCGTCAGTCCCCTAATAGCGGTATAAGTCGTGTCGGAGCGAAGCCCATTACACCCTGAGAAACTACTGGAACCTACCAGCAAATCTCGCTTGCCCTGGCCAGGGACTTTGCGTAATGGCTCTCTGACACAGCGCGATATCAACCCCCAATACCGGGAGAGACGAATCCTGTCTAACCGCCACTGCCTCCAAGTGCTCGGAACTGCACCCAACTGCTACCTGTTTGCACGACTCCTTTGAGCCGTGGTAGGGTAGCAATCTAAGAACAGTGGGACACACTCGAGGCGAAGTAGCAGTGTCAAGTCTGCGGACTATGCTGTACTCATGTCACCTGGGAACAGCTCCCTGACGACTGGTATAAAACCAACCAACAGTTCCCTGTGAGTCCTGTCCGGTGTACCCGTAACCTAACGAGCACCTGCATACTATCTCCAGTACGACGTACTGACGGCTGTGGGACAGACCATCTCCCCAACTGGGATGAGAAGCGTACACACCAGTCTACTCCGGAGTATCGATGCCCTGTTTCGATAATCCAACGACTAGGGACCTGAATAAGGATGTGCTTGTAGACTACCCAGCCCCCACTAGTGTGACTGCCATCACAACGCTGGTAGTCAAGCAAGATCCTAAGAGCTCTATCAATACGTATACTCACATATTAAGATAGAAAAACCAAGTAGCATACTACCATGTTTTAGCAAGACTGTTATATACATGTGAATATCCCAAGCTTCCATTAAGTAATATACAAACTAGTATGATACAGTAATGGCCTTCTAGGGCATAAACACTAACAATCTCCCACTTGCACTAGGGCCATGTATTGGCGTATTGAAGACCGATGATCTCGAGTAGCCTCTCGAACTGAATCTGAGGTAGGGCCTTAGTGAATGGATCAGCAATGTTATCCTCTGTATTTACTCTCTTTACCTCGATCTCCCGGCGATCTACGATCTCCCTGATCAGGTGATACCGCCTTAAGATGTATCTG
Organism: Agapanthus africanus; assembly: GCA_030015575.1. Classification (NCBI taxonomy): domain Eukaryota; kingdom Viridiplantae; phylum Streptophyta; class Magnoliopsida; order Asparagales; family Amaryllidaceae; genus Agapanthus; species Agapanthus africanus. The sequence goes on from CM057349.1 coordinate 291,166,164, forward strand.
GACTTCTGATGGGACCTGGGTTCCTTCGCTAAAGCTATAGCGCCGTTGTTGTCGCAATACAGAGGTATTGGACTAACACTGGTAGGAACCACCTGAAGTTCTGTGAGGAACTTCTTCATCCATACAGCTTCTTTTGCGGCATCGCAAGCAGCTATGTACTCCGCTTCCATCGTTGAGTCAGCAACGGTATCCTGCTTGGAACTCTTCCAACAGACCGCCCCTCCATTGAGGGTAAAGACATAACCCGACATGGACTTGGAGTCATCCTTGTCACTCTGGAAGCCGGAATCAGCATAAGCCTCCATCTTGAGGTCCTTTCCGCCGTAAACCAAGAACATCTCCTTAGTCCTCCTCAGGTACTTGAGAATGTTCTTTACTGCTATCCAGTGATTCTCCCCTGGGTTTGCCTGATACCGGCTTACAACGCTCAATGCGTATGCTACATCTGGTCTGGTACATAACATCGCATACATTATAGAGCCTACCGCAGAAGCGTAGGGTATAATCGACATGCGTTCCCTTTCCAAATCAGTCTTGGGAGACATCTCTTTGGAGAGGGTGATTCCGTGACAAGCCGGTAGGTTACCGCGCTTAGAATCTTCCATACTGAATATTTTCAATATGGTGTCTATGTACCTGGACTATGAAAATCCAACATCCTCTTTGATCTATCACGATAGATCTGGATCCCTAGAATGTAGGTGGCATCACCCAAGTCCTTCATGGAGAATTTCTGTGACAAGAATCTTTTGACTGACTGTAGCATAGGAATATCATTTCCTATTAGGAGAATGTCATCCACGTACAAGACGAGGAATACAACAACTCTCCCTACAATCTTACTGTATATGCATGGTTCATCTGGATTTTTGATAAAGTCGAATTCTTTGACAGTATCATCAAAACAGATGTTCCAACTCCGCGATGCCTGCTTTAGTCCATAAATGGACTTAAGCAGCTTGAATACTTTGCCGCTGCTCCCACTCTGAATGAATCCCTCTGGCTGATCCATATAGACGCTCTCTTCTAAATTTCCATTTAGAAAGGTCGTCTTTACGTCCATCTGCCAGATCTCATAATCATGGAAGGCAGCAATAGCAAGAAGGACCCGAATGGATTTCAGCATAGCCACTGGAGAAAAGGTTTCGTCATAGTCTAAACCAGGTCTTTGACGGAAACCCTTTGCAACAAGTTTAGCCTTATAGGTTTCAACCTGTCCATCTACACCAATCTTCTTTCTGAAGATCCACTTGCATCCTACGGGTTTTACCCCATCTGGAGCAGTATCCAAAGTCCATACTTTGTTAGTGTACATGGAATCCATTTCGGTCCGCATTGCATCCAGCCATTTTACCGAGTCGCCGCTCTGAATGGCTTGTTGGAAGCTAGTAGGGTCGTCATTATCAATGACGCAATCTTCTCGATCCCCGTCTATGAGAAAACCGTAGTATCTCTCGGGCGGATGGGACTGCCTACTACTTCTGCGGATAGGCGCTGGTATGTCCCTTTCTTCTGAAACTTCTTGTTCTACCAAACTTTCAGTAACAGCTTGTGGTTCTGGAATTTCTTCCAGTTCTACTGCGCTCCCACTCTTCTGATTTTCTAAAAATTCAGTTTCTAAGAAGCGGGCATGACGAGAAACAAAAACCTTTTGTTCCTCTGCGTAGTAGAAGCAATATCCCATGGAGTTCTTTGGATATCCCACAAACTTACACTCTACTGAGCGGGCCTCGAGCTTGTCCGGATGCTGCTTTTTTACAAAAGCTGGACATCCCCATGTCTTCAGGTACTGAAGATAGGGTTTCTCCCCACTCCACATCTGATATGGCGTGGTAGGCACAGTCTTGATTGGAATCTTGTTCAAAAGATATGCCGCTGATTCTAGCGCATAACCCCAGAATGATCGCGGTAACTCAGCCTTACTCATCATGGAACGAACCATATCTAATAGGGTTCGATTCCTCCTTTCCGATACACCGTTGTGTTGTGGTGTGTATGGAGGAGTAAGCTGAGAGAGAATTCCTTTCTCTTTTAAGTAACCTAGGAACTCGGCATTTAAGTATTCACCACCTCGATCAGATCTCAGTGTCTTAATACTTTTGCCTGTTTGGTTTTCCACTTCATTCTTGTATTCTTGGAATTTCTCAAAGGCCTCGGATTTATGCTTCATCAAGAAGATATGTCCATACCTAGAGAAATCATCCGTAAAAGTAATGAAGTAGGAATAACCACCTCGCGCATGTGTAGACATCGGACCGCACACGTCACTGTGTACGAGTCCTAAGAGCTCGCTCGCTCTTACTCCGTGTCCAGTAAACGGGGTCTTTGTCATCTTTCCCATGAGACAAGATTCACAAGTGGCATAAGATTGATATTCAAACGGATTCAAATATCCTTCTCTATGTAACTTCATTAATCGTGTTTCATTGATGTGACCTAGTCTACAATGCCATAAGAAAGCCTGATTCATTTCTGGAGACTTTCTTTTAAGTGTGTTCTGGACATTGAAAATCTGAGCTTGATTCAATACGTATATACCGTCATCTAATGTACCGGACCTAATCAGAACTTGATTTAGGTGGATGTGAACTACATCGCTTATGAATGTAAAGTCATATCCCTCTCTTGAAAGTGAGGACACTGATATGATATTACAAGTCAAACTAGGTACATACAGACAGTTACGCAGAATCAATATCTGCCCACTTGTCAAACCTAGGCGATATTCTCCCACGGATTCAGCGTCCACGCTCATTCCGTTTGCAACTCTGAGAGACAAATCACCTAACCTTATAACTTTACGGTTTCTCAAAGCATGTAATGAATTACAGATATGAGATCCTGCTCCGGTATCTAGTACCCAGGAAGTAGAGTTAATTGACAAACAGTTCTCAATTACAAACACACTTGAGGCTGAAGCCATAACATGCTTCGTATCCTGGCTACTGGCTTCCAAAGCCCTGCAATCCTTCTGCCAATGTCCATTCCCATAACAATAGGAATATCCCTCCTTACCTATACCAAGTCCTGAAACTTTTTCTCTTCCCTTTCCTCCTACTTTGCTGACACCGTATATCGGCTTTGTAGAGGTCTTCTTCCTTTCACCCTTTGCTTTCGCCTTGGATGAAGAAGAAGAAGGTCCCCTATTAAGCAGAGCTTGTGTCTCCCTGGTTTCTTTCAGGGTGTAGGTAGAGGGTAGGGACTGTGGAAATAAGTCAGTATATGACCTGTTTCCCAACGTGGTCTCCAGGTCCTTGAGCTCATTAATATAGCTAGTCATTGTAAGGACGTCGTCCCTTACAGATGACCCGTCAGCCGACCTCGCTTGAATTAAATCGTTCGAGGCCTCATATCTTGCGATATGAGATTGCTCTCCATATAAATCTTTGTTATGGAGAAAAATGGAAACAGAGTCCATCTTCTCGTGCTGCTTCTGGTATATACCATCAACTGAAGCCAACACGAAGCACTTGGCTTTCGCTTTATCCTTTTCCTTTGTCTGACGGATATCCATATCCGCGACGGTGGAAACTAGATCTGGGATGGCGGGATCTTGAGTAGTAATAGGGTGGTCCAGCTTGTCATAGGCAATGGTCATCTGGACAGACCTTTGCCAGTCATATAAGTTAGATTCAGTTAACTTGTTATCTAGATGTAACCTAGTCATGGTCACAAGGTCGCTGCAATGAGAGAGAGAGAAGAAAACACTTTAGCATGATGCTCTTGCAAGTTTAGATTGGTTTTTAATTTATCTAAACTGGATGTCTCCCACTGTTTCTCGAATCCTTCCTCAAACCATAAAAGAAGAATTAGCCAGGACTATTCTCACTGTACAATACTTGCTTAACCGTTCAGCCAGGCTAGTGTCGGTACTTCGAGGGAGGTTTTCCAACGCTTTCGCGAAGTTCCTTAATTAAATAACCTCTTTTCTCTGGGGGCGTAACCCCGCTGACACCTTTCTTGACACCTACTTGGTTTATAGCATTGATTGTTAAGTGATGAATCTCCTGATAAGTAGCATATACCCACAGTAGGATCGGGATCCAAATATCATCATATGATAATGTTGAAGGAATCCTACCAACATTCATCAAACTCCAAATGGTATGCATCTCATTGCAAATTTCAGTTTCTTTAGAAATTCCCCATATAGATTTTTGCCCCATGTTCTTATGACCTTGACGAAAGCCAACAAATCATAAAACACATGTCAAGTTCTGCCCATCATTATCTTGTTAATTTGAACCCACCCGTATATGCCCTTGACGAAAGCCAACAAGGTTATACGACTGTCCCAAACCAACTCATCTATCTATGCAACAAATGAATACCCTAGCAGCTACCAAACACTATGCCTTGACGAAAGCCAACAAACATAGCTTGAATACTACTGACCATCCATAAGAAATGACGGAGGGCTACGACTGGTTTTGGCGAAACCGTGAACGTAGTGAACTTGATATGATCGAAGGAACCTGATAGCTTTTTAAAAAGGAGTGGTTAAAGCTCCGCAATTAAAAATTCTGCTCTTTTAAAATAACCGAGTGGTTTCTTTTAAATTGTTCCAACGATTCAACTTTTTGGTTTATTTTCTTTGCATTATAAATAATGCGTCCCATCATTAACCTATCATTGCAGAAAACAACGAAAATACAACGTCCTCTTATGCCATCCGCATTCGCCACGGGGTCCCGTCATCACCCGTTAGGTTACTTAACTAACGGCAGAGCGGGGGCTGGGCTAGCGCGGGTGTAAAACATAAGTGACGTCTAAATAGCTATCATATATAGATATTGTACATTCGTCAGACGCAATAATAGGCATTCCAGATCACAGATGAACTTTATTGGATTTGCAAGCAATCCGTGTTTGTTTTGAGCCTGCAACAAAAGACGGATTACACAGTTGTGATGAATAGCCATTACCCCACCCAAGACCCCAACGGGTACGGCAAACTACCCACCCGGCAGTTTGTGCACCCCACCTTGGGTCTGTCCTAGGAGCAAAAACAGTAAAATGAAATAATACAACGGTGGCTACAACCGCAACCTGGATGTGCCCCGCAGAATAATATTACAACAAATTACATTTATATCAAATGAATTAAATAATAACCCATCACATAACCCCGGCTATACATCACAACAGTCCAACACAGTTCATATACACAAACAGTAAAAACCATTACAGAAATGTGCAACCCCCTGCCAACCGACATACTAGCAGTTAGGGGAGGTTTACGAACACATTATACAAACACAGATATAATCCAACAAGCAAATACTGTATAATTTCGATCGATTAAACACTTTTAATTTTGCTCCAATACTTCTCTGTAAATCTGAAACCTGAGCAAAAATTAAAAATTCCAGAAAATACCAAATATCCCAGAGAACCAACACAGAAAAATTGGGTTCCTGAATCGCCAACTCGGCGGCGGAATCGCGGTGGATCGGTGGTATCCGCCGCGGTTCCGCGGCGCTTTAGGCGATTCAGGGGCCCAATTTTCTTGGGTGTTCTTCTACTGTCTTTTCAAGCTTTCTGAACATCCCTGAAAATTTTTTGGACTTCATTTAAAAATCGACAGAAACTTATGATTTCGGGCTTTTCCGGTTTCGTTTTTTCCGTTCGAAATTCATACAAATTTGCAAGTAAGTTATTTATTGTTTAGCGAGGCTCTGATACCACTGTAAGTCGATGTACAACACCCCACGACTTGCGGGGAGACGGAAATATGAAAAATGATCTTGTTCTTTGCTTAAACATTGACTAACCGCAAGAATCGAAGCTAAACGATAACTAACATCAAACATAGAAGTTAACAACTACTATGTAAAGGGATTATACCTAAAGAACCTTGTCCTTCGTCTTTACGAACTCCACCTCCTCCTCGGCCTTCTCGAAGTAGTAGACGATCCACCCGAGAGCTTTACTCCAAGCTTAGCCTCTAAACTTGAGGCAACTAAACTTCTTTAAGTGCTAATCAAAGAAGCTAGGTGAAATAGAGTGAGGGTTATGGTTTAATAAGTCTAACTAATCCTTGTACTCAACACATGAGAGGGGAGGATTAGGGTTTGAAGAGGGAGAGCTTGAGGAGAGAGAAGGTGAACATAATAATGAAGTGAGAATAATGAGTTATGATAATATTTATCAAGCATTTCTTTTTATCAAGAAAAGAAAATAAATCAATTTAACAACCATGTTTGATAATATCTAGTGATGATTCATCTCCATGAGTCATTAAGCATTTATGATGCATTAATGACATGGATGAATCATCCATATGACTCACTAATCACATTCATTGTATATGCCACCTAAACCCCCTTAGTCACCACTTTCTAGAAGCTTCTCGCGCAATTACGAGAACGCCCCTCCTTTCCGCAAAAATACGGAAAAACTTTAGACTGTATAAATCCAATAACCGGATACCAGTAACTGGCTTAAACCAAAGCCGACTGGTAAAAAACTGTCCGAAAGTCGTACGTGCGTAAACACACGTATGCGTCCGAACCCTTGTCGTAAAACCATACGACCTCTATATCGTTTCGCCCGGAGTAGGGAAACCCTCTGTGTGGGACTCTAGAGACTCGACTACTACGCTGGCAGTGGGTTTAACCACAGACCGCAAGCGGCACTAGCTGTACGTAACGGTCCCCAGGTAGCTGTCGATAAGAAGGCCGATGAGGAAACCCATCCGAACTCCTACTGAGTCTGATGTGACAATCTCCGTACAGTCCGGTCCGTTCGTCTAAGACTATCGCATATCGGGCCTAGGGAGGCGGCAAGCGTCAGTCCCCTAATAGCGGTATAAGTCGTGTCGGAGCGAAGCCCATTACACCCTGAGAAACTACTGGAACCTACCAGCAAATCTCGCTTGCCCTGGCCAGGGACTTTGCGTAATGGCTCTCTGACACAGCGCGATATCAACCCCCAATACCGGGAGAGACGAATCCTGTCTAACCGCCACTGCCTCCAAGTGCTCGGGACTGCACCCAACTGCTACCTGTTTGCACGACTCCTTTGAGCCGTGGTAGGGTAGCAATCTAAGAACAGTGGGACACACTCGAGGAGAAGTAGCAGTGTCAAGTCTGCGGACTATGCTGTACTCATGTCACCTGGGAACTGCTCACTGACGACTGGTATAAAACCAACCAACAGTTCCCTGTGAGTCCTGTCCGGTGTACCCGTAACCTAACGAGCACCTGCATACTATCTCCAGTACGACGTACTGACGGCTGTGGGACAGACCATCTCCCCAACTGGGATGAGAAGCGTACACACCAGTCTACTCCGGAGTATCGATGCCCTGTCTCGATAATCCAACGACTAGGGACCTGAATAAGGATGTGCTTGTAGACTACCCAGCCCCCACTAGTGTGACTGCCATCACAACGCTGGTAGTCAAGCAAGATCCTAAGAGCTCTATCAATACGTATACTAACATATTAAGATAGAAAAACCAAGTAGCATACTACCATGTTTTAGCAAGACTGTTATATACATGTGAATATCCCAAGCTTCCATTAAGTAATATACAAACTAGTATGATACAGTAATAGCCTTCTAGGGCATAAACACTAACATTCTTTGCAGGTATTCGGCACCAAACTCCTCATTCCACTTCTTCCTCCAAAACCCATTGAGACCCACACGCAACAGGAGATAATCAACAAAGTCCACCGGGAGATCAACGGAAGACAACATCTGACGGAGACCCGAAAAGGACCTCCATCACTCTCAATCTCAGTCATCCGTGTATTATACACCATCAACGTGGAAACCCCCTCCTGGCTAAAAATGTCAAATGTGAATTCTACTAGATTCTTGATAATAACGGACCATGTGAGGCTATAGCGGATCATGCAAGGTTTGAACAATTTTATACCCAATCTAAAATTTAATATCTAAACCCAAACATGTCCAAACCCTTTAGGTTTACAATGGAGTATATCCAAACTAGCAAATCCAGGCTTTGTACAGATTTGGGCGAGCTTTGGATGTAGACGGATGGGTTGGTTTTTACAGGTTTATTAGACTTGGTCAATTACATATAATTAAAAAAATCAAAATTGTAAAGCAAGTTCTAAAAAATGCATGCTTAATGCTTATAAATTGACAAAATTAAATTAAATTATATGTTATAGGTTTATAAATTACAATGGCTATATGATATGTACATTATAATATTTAAGATTAACGGGACGTACAATATCCAATGTTAGATAAAATCGACCTATCCAACTAATCTGACCTATTAATCAGAACCGCTACTTTAACTAGCGGTTAAAATCGAACGGTTCAGATTAAATCGCTAGTTAAAATAGCGGTTATCTTTAAATAAAAAGAGCCGCCGCTCAAATAGCTTCAGCACTGTTTCGGCGATTAAAGGGTTAGGGATCCAAATCAAATGTGATTTTTGCTGTGATCTCAACTACGATCTTGTTGGAATTCTCTTCATTGGTGTGTCGATCCCATCAGGTAATTAATTTACTTTAATTAGTATAGAATTTCTTAATATTTATGCGATATTTGTTAGGGTTCTCGGATGTAATTTAGGGCTTTTTTCTGTAGATGAAATCATGTTTATTAGATCGATTTTGGAACCCTAGCTTGTCATGTATTATCCTATGTTCATTATTGACCATGCAAATGGATGTTAAGTGCTTCTCTCTTACTTTTGATTATGATAGGGTTTTTGTTAATAAATTTTGGATTTTTGACTTATTATGTAGTTATAATGTCTGCTAAATGCAAACATACACCCAAGAAGCCTACATCGAAGAAACCTACACAAAAAGAGCTAAACCGAATCTTCTTCCTCCTCCTCCGCCAAAAAATATTCGAAAGAACCTTTCGAAGAACGTAGCAAAAGAAGAAAAATCAAGTCAAAGGAAAATGTACCCAATCCTACACGGCCATCAGCATCCTAGACATCATCAATTCAATACAACCCTAGCCTCCGTGAATAATGTTGTCTTGTATAATTAAGAAAATCACATCTCTGAAACTATTTGGAGTGGTAAAGATATGGGACCTCTTATTGCACTCGAATCGACAAGCATATCCGCGCAATGGCCTCTGACTAAGCAGCAAATCGAAATATTGGACGATTGGGGTTTTTGTATATATCGTAAAATTGGCCACCAACAACATGACCTACAGTTGATATCTGCATTAGTTGAGAGATGGCGACCCGAGACGAACAATTTTCATTTACCCATTGGACATGTGTCGATCACTCTTGAAGACGTTTCATGGATTCTCAGTCTCCCGGTCACAGGTTCTCCAATTGTTTATGAAGGATTCATGACTTCCTTCTTACAATTTGACGTCATATTAGGAGTTGAACCCCCGATGGAAAAGAGGAAGGAAAACGCCGTACTTGCTACGTGGGTGTATGAGACCTTCGGTATTCTCGAGACTGATGCCACATACGAGAAAATTGCTTGATGTACAAAAGCTTATGGTCTGTACAACATTTGCATGGCATTATTCCCTACACGCTCCAAGAACCTAGTTCATCCTAAATGGATTGGATTTTTGACGGGAGGGGATGCATCTCCGGCTATGCTTGGGGTGTGGGGGGTTTAGCGTATTTGATAAACGGTTTGAACGAAGAGGCCCTGACATATACGATGTCTATAAAGGGCTGTCTTACCGTTTTACAGGTATCATATTAATTTTTTTAATCATTTTCCTTTATTGTAAAGATAATTGTAGCGAATCTAACGATTAATTTTTGTTTAGTGCTGGGTATATACTAGGATCTCGGTCATTCGACCGATACCCGATACCAGCGTCAAGGAGATTATACCCCTTGCAAGGCAATGGGTTATATGTATACACCGAGCTCCCCATCATCATAAAACTTTCTAGTAGGGAAGGCTTGATAATTTGAAGAGGCTACAGGTAATTACTATTTCATTATCCAATTTAACGACATTTGTTTAATTCTTTATGAATAATGTTAAATATTTTCAACCGTTTCTTTAATGACAGTTCACATAGGATTCGTACACTGAGTATAGTGATGTTCCCTAACAATTTTTCGAGCATAGTAGGCGCGCTGGACTATTACGCGTTCCTCTCATATATTCCGATATTGTCCCGTGGAAATATCCTGATAGGATAATCCGACAGTTCGGCGGTATTCAGAGGGTACTAGTTGACGTTCATCGTATACAAGCTGAGAAAGAGAAACCAACCAAGAAGAGACCAATATACGATATAGTTTCGGATTATACTGGGTTGTGGGATATAGTCCAAAATGATATCGCTGCATAGGGAGTTGCACCTGGGGCTCCTACAGCGGAAGGCAAGGATGTGGCGGGCGACTACATGGCTTGGTACACTAGTATTACTAGGAAGGTAATACACCCTCTAGTCAACCAACTAAGATCTACCAGCCTAATATCGAGATTAACCGTCAGTTACTTTTGGATTATGTAAGTATTGTTTATGTTTTGTTTTGTTTCATATCGCCTATAACATATTCGATATAATTATTGATATTTATTACTTATTATTTGTCAGTGAACAAGAATGAAGGCAAGATATCTTTGTTATATGACGACAAACTCAATTGATTACACGAAGAGATCAAAAGAATGCTTAAGGGCGAGATTGATGAGAAGGGGGGATGGAGCTCCAGAAAAGGATGAAAATGCCAGGAATAATCTTTCCATTGTTGGAAATGAGTGCGATGCGGCCGATGATGCAAATGCGGGGGAGAAGACCGTCGTGGAGGACCCTGTCTTGAAGGAGCCAAGTAAGGCAAATGCATGGAGGGCCCCATCTTGAAGGAGCCAAGTAAGGCAAATGCGAGGGAGAATACCGTCGTGGAGAGGCCGTCGGGAATTTGCCGAGTGAGGAAAATATTGATGTGGCCAATGAGGGAAATATTAGGGAGGCTGTTAATCAAAATGCGGGGGAGATGACCCCGATCAGTCGGACAGACGGCGTGGAAGAAGCCGAAGATGTTGATTGTGTTAGATATGTATGCTCTAGAGGCCATTATTGTATATTATAGTGGATGCTTGGACATATATATGTACAGAACAATCTTGCTCGATATGATAATATGCTATCTGGTTTGTCTTTGTCTTAACATATGTATTTGTTTTAGTTTGTTATTTCATTGATACATGTTCATAAATTCCATAGGATCTTTGCTTGACTACCAGGACTATGATAGAGATCATACTAGTGGGTCCTGGGTAGTCCACAAGCACATCCTTAAATGTTCTTAGTCAAGAGAATATCGAGACAGGGCATCGATATTCCAGAATAGACTAGTGTATAAGTTTCTTGACCCTGTATGGGGCGATAGTTGATCCCAAAACCATTAGTGTTTGACATCAAAGATTGTATGTAACGACTGCACCATGATTTCATCCTTTTGAATCCTTTTTCTTGTTTTCCCCGATTATCATGTCTCGACGTAAAGGAAACGAAACTGCGAACCATTCATTTCCGGTTGATCTTATTTTGTTAATCCTCTTAATTCCTTATTATTTTCGTCCATTGACTTTGATAGTAGGATTTGAGTGACTTAAATGGAGTTATGTGATTGTAACTATGAACTGCAGTATAGTTACAATGCAGTACTCTACTTGAGTGACTAGGAGTTCTGCCATTGATTTAGCTATGTTCTACTGTGTATCCTTATTCTTGATTATAGAATCCTATCTTCTTTATTAATTTATATTCTTCCCTGATTTTTAAATTCGATTTTTTCATCTTTATCTATATGCCATTCTTGAATTAAATCCCTAATTACTTTTCTTCTATCCGAGTGCTTGCTTGCGGCTTTCTTGTAAACTACTCTTGAATTATCATAACAGTATTTCCTCATCTTCCTGGTTGCCTTATAGAGAATTACTTAAAGTACCGACTGATGGAGTGCAACGACGAAACGCGACGATATCATCCTAATCTTATTTCCTTACTCTGTTGCAACATCCTTCTTGAGTAATTTCGAGAATGAAATTATTTTTAAGGAGGGTAGAATGTAACGACCCCAATATTACTATACCTTCGTATTTTCTTTCTTTAGTAAAATATTGTATTTATTTATTCTTAGTATTTTTCCGTATATTTTGTTTTCTATTAAATATATTATTTTATTATTCCATCTATTTTTCCCAAACTCATTTCTTTAAACTAAATCTTAACCTATTTCAAATCAAACGCAAGACCTGACTCAGCCCATAACCCAAATCCAATCTCATATCATTTACTTTTATAAAACTATGAGCCCAAAACCCCACTTTTTTTTTAAGCAACAACATATATTTATTTCTTATTAAATATGTTCATGAACAACTTTGTAGCTCATTGGTTAATTCTTTGCATTATTATTTCATAGGTCACATGTTCAAATCCTTATTCTTGCAATTATTTTTATCTATTTTTTTTAAACTCTCTCGTAACCTATAAATGAGACCTTTAATTTTCTTTAACTTCCAAATGAATAGGCATTCTTTCAGTTTCTTTTTTACTCCCAAGATGAATTCATAATAAATTAAAATTATTATGAAGAGTTTTTATCACTATTAAATATATTTTAATATCTTTTTTTAATACAAATAACACTCTTTTCTTCATCCTACCTTAGCCATTCTCTCTTCATCAATTCTAATTTTTTTCCCTTTAGACATTTGGAGAAGCATCAATTTCCTTAAGCCTTCGAAGTCTCGATCAAGTCAAGACTTTTTTCACCAATCGGCAATACGGTTGTTATACCGTATTGCAAGACCCGTAAGTCCCTTCTCCCTCCCTCCCTCCCTCCATCTCTTTATTCTTCTCTTGTCATATCTCGTGAAACCGCTATTCTTTTCATATCGTAATCCGTAAGAGAAGATAAACATAAACCTATACATATATATACGTCCAGATATATATGGTTCTATATGATTTAATAATATCTCATTGCCTCTTATTCAAATTAAGGTGTTTTCAATTCCTTGTTCATGACTATGAATGTTTATTATGAGTTGTGAGAACATAAATTTTCATGCCACAATATATCTACGTCTCAAGAAATCGGTTTGCTTATTAAAAGAAAAAAGAGAAGCTTGCATAAAAATACTAGTTAATCTTTTTGTCAATTTCAGTATACATATCAATACGTTTACCTTTAATATAATTTTTTAGAAATTAATTTTTACTTCTGGAAATTTCATGAAATTTACATATAATAGAATATATTTTTGTGTACACGTTGTAAAAATTTTAGATCGAACCGCATAACGTTTTTAGGAATTACATCGTTTTTAATCACTGTTCGTAAAACAGAAAATTACAGTTATCGGTCGATTTCTAGGACAAATAACTTGGTATACCGATGTCCAAATTGAGCAAACTCAGGTGTTTTGGATATCTATATCAAATGATCTAGATTTTCTTAGTTTTAAGTATTACTGAAAATTGACGTAAAATATAGAAAACTGCGTTACAATATTAAGCGACAAATCTGGACAGAATCTGTCCTGAATCGCACACTGTTTTTAAATTGGACATAACTCGAACGCCCGATATCCGTTCGTGATAAAATTTAGATGTGTAGATGCACAATTGATAGAAATATAATTTTATGTAGACCAGATTACTTAGAAATGTTGGATATGTATGCCCTAGAGGCCATTATTGTATATATATACATGTGGATGCTTGGACATACATATGTGTCTTGCTCGATATGATAATTTGCTATATGGTTTGTCTTTATCTTAACATGTGTATATATTTTACTTGCTATTATGTATCATTCATACATGTTGATAAATCCCGTAGGATCATTGCTAGACTACCTGCGTTGTGATGGCGATCATACTTGTGAGAGCTGGCTAGTCGGTACGCACATCCTTAAATGGTCCCTAGTCGTGGGAGTATCGAGACTGGGCATCGATACTCCGGAGTAGACTAGTGTATATGTTTTTAGACCCTGATGAGGGCGATGGTACGGTCCCGCAACCATTAGTCTTTCGCACTTAAGATCGTATACAGGTAGGTGCTCACTGGGTATGAGTACACCGGACGTACTCGCCGAGAACTTCCAGATGATACTATACCTATCGTCAGGTGGAAGTTCTCAAGTGACATAAGTACGGGTTAGTCTTTAGACCTGAGATCGTCATTTGTCTCGTGTGAGTTCCCGCTATGCTTTGATCACTATCCTACCACGGCTCTACTGAGTCGTGCAAACAGGTTTTGGTTGGGTACAGTCCTGAGCCACATGGAGGCAGTGAGCGATTGTCAGGGATTCGTCTCTCCCGGTATTGGGAGTTGATATCGCACCGTGTTCGATTGGTCAGGACCATAAGACCTTGGCCAAGGCAGTTGGGATTTACTGATAGGCTGATCAGTAGTTTCCCGGATTGGGCCTGAGCTGCATCGGCACGAATTACCGGGTTATTAGGGTCTGACATTTACCACCCTCTAGACCCAGTATGCGATACTCTCAGACGAAGAGACCGGACTGTATGGAGATTGTCACAGATAGGCTCAGTAGGGATCCAGATGAGTTTGCTCATCGGCTTTCCTTTTCGACAGGTACCCGGGTAGCCATTACGTACAGCTAGTGCTGCTGACGTGCTTGTGGTTATGGATTTATCCAGTAACTCACTGCCGGCATACTATCGAGTCTTTAGAATCCCACACAGAGGGTTTTCCTGGTTCAGGCGAAATGATGTAGTAGCCGTATTGGATACGTGCAGGGTTCCGATCGATTGATGTACTTTGTACTCGGACTTTCGATCGGACAGTTGGTAATACTAGCCGGCTCGGGTTTGAGCCGGATTATTAAATCAGGTATTGATTTGATAATTTATATATATGTATTTCAATATGTATATTCTAGTATTACGTTCTTTGTGTTATTCTATCTCTTTGGACATTCGTGTTTTTATCCGAATGCAGGTATGCATATACAGTAGACATTAATCCGTATTTTGTTACGGATAACATTCTAGAAGGTGGACACCTCATCTTGACTTTTTCCATTTATTTGATAAATGGAAATGAGATGTAAAGTGTGAGGTGAGGGGAGTATGGTGAGGACCATGCCTCAATAGTTGACAAATGATTTATTTATTCATTTGTGGCAACTATTGAAGTATGGGTCACATTGTTTATTCTTGGATATTCATATACAAAACTAATGTGAGTTATTTTCTCTCACATGGTTGCCTCATTTTCTCTTGATCTCACCATTTTTGCTTTACTCTCTTCTCCTCCTCTTGAGTTCCTCCACCTTCATCATCTTCCTCCTTTCTATACTCTCATGTGTTGAGAAACAAGAGAGGAGGCAAGATACAGATAGTAAAACACCTAGAACTTCACACTACATCCTAGAGATCTTTGATTAGCATCTCAAGTTCTCTAGTTGCTCCTTTTTGTTGCTTAGCAAGGAGTTAGAGCCATGGATCACATCCTTCGGGTGGATCATCTACGACAAAGAAGGATCGGAGAATAAGCTCGATCTTGGAGAACCGATGGAGCAGGAAAAGAAGATCAAGCATGTTCAAGGTGGCCACTAGGAGCACATGATGAGGAAAGAAGACCGAAAGACATGGATTGTTTGGTGAGGCTTTCCTATCATAGTAGATAGAACTCCTAGTTTAGCTAGTTAGGTTTATGGTTAGATCCGGTTTAATGGGTTATTCTAGCGCTGTTTTTAAACTTGTAAGAAAATTTTTGTTCCGCAAACCGCCACGTTTGATGGCTTGGGCATTAGGGTAACCCAACATGGTATCAGAGCCACCCCATAAACCCATACTAGCTAGTTAGACGTGTTTAAAATATCGATCGACGGAATTTTTCGAAATTGCAATTCAAAAATCATGCTTGCTGCCGTTTTTAAAAAGTGTTCAAAAAATTATACAGAGTGTTTTAAAAATCCGTGCAGGCATTTTTAGAAGTACTGAAGAAATTTGAGCACACAATCTTCACATTCGGCTGCGGAACCACCGCAGAACATGCCTGTTAGCAGCGGTTCCGCAGCCGAATGGAAGCATCTGTGTATCAAAATTCTTATGGGGCTTCTCTGTGATGAACTATGATTTTTGAGATGTATATTTTTTGTCCAGATTTGTTTGAGTACTGGATTAGCACTTGGGGCCTATTCGGAAAAGTTTAGTCCATCGAAATTTTAAAAATACGTGTTTTTATCAGTACTTAGTTTAGCATCTGCGACCGTGAATGTCATTTGATCGGTATATCCCGTCTATCTGCTATATGTTCTTTTAGACGGGTTTGCAAATGTGACATTCACGTTGATCTTCTATGATTGTGCTGATTTTGTGGTTGGATTGTCGTGGTGGATAGCCGGTGGTGCAATGGTTTAGTACAGTTTATATTCATTTGTACATTTGTTATTGCGGGGTGAGCGTCCGACATGTGGACTGTTGTTTCTACCGTGCTGCATATTATTTTATTGGGGCACGACCAGGTTGAGGTCGATGTCACCTTTATACATATTTTTAATTTTCTGTACTAGTTTTACCCCATGGTGGAGTGCACGAATAGCCGGGTTCTAGAGGGCAACGAGCCCGCATCTCATAGCGTTGAGACGGAGGGGGCTTCACTCTAGAATTGGCGGGCTATTCGCCGCACTTGTAGGGGGTATAGGTATAACCCACGGAGGGGCGCTCAAGTTACCGGGTCCCGTGAAGTGCTGGGTGACCCATTCACTTTGTTGATTGTGCAGGGTTGCCAAGTACGGCAGCAAGGTTTCGGGAGGTATCGTCCATGCCAAATTCAAAAATTTGCCGTTCTAGCTAACCTTAACAAGAATTGTAAACTAGAAATCGACAGAAATATAAATGCAAACATTTTGCAAGTCTAGTGAGCAAGGAATACAACCTTTGTAGACCGGTCCTTCACTTCAATAGCTCCGTGTAGTAGTCCCCTTCGCTGCAATAGTGAACTCCGGACTCTAGAGAGGCTCCGATGAAAAAACGAACATACTTGCTTCGAAGTCTTCGAGGCCGAAGATGATCTACGTCGGGGAGACACTAACCCAAGCTATCTCTTCACTAACCATGGAATTAGTGAAGCAAACACCCTATACTAAATGGCAAGTAGTATAGGATGATGAAATAGGAAGTGGGCTCACTTTAGATTTGATTTTCTCACACTTTTTCTCATACCTCTATTGCAGCTAGAAAGCTTTGAGGAAGAAGAAGAAGAACTTAACTCATCAAATGAATAATTGGTAAGGTTAATAATGCAACCAAGGGTTAAGCATGTCATGCTTAACCCTTGTAGAGAGTTAACCATGTGCTATGGTTAAGGTTAGGTCAAAAATATCTTAAGCAAGACAAAGAAAATGGACAAAGTCAAAGATGCTTACAAGCTTTTAAAAGCTTTCAACAAATATCAACCATGACTATTATCCATAATATTTGAATTACTTAATCATAAATTTAAACCCTAATCTTAACCCTTGTATGGTTTAACCCTCATTAACCCTAGTTGCATTTGTAATCTTGCATGATACATTTAACATATATCACATATATATCAATGTATCCAAAGTGAGAAAAGAAATCATAAGTGAGCTAATACCAGTTAATGTAATGTAATATATCAAATATATAATTATACATTAGATTATCAAATCAACTCTTGATTTAATAATCCGGCTATATCACCTATAACCGACTAATATCATATGAATCAACTTATCGAAACAACACTTGATCCGATAACCTGGTTATATCATATATAACCGACCAATATCTCATATCGCGAGAATAGAATACGGTATCTCATATCGTATCAATCTCGGTCCCGCACATATCACATATGTGCTCCTACTCCGTTTCGCTTGAGCCAGGAAACCCCTGTGTAGGACTCTAAAGACTCGTCAATACGCCGGCAGTAGGTGATGATCATATCAAACACCCACAAGCCGCAAGCGGTCTGCTAAACGTAACGGCCACCCGAGTATTGAGCGATCAGAAGATCAACAAGCAAGTCTGCTCACACTCCTGCGAATCCAATTAGTTACACTACCATACAGTCCAGTCCTTTGTCTGATATGCCGCATATCTCGTCTATAGGTGGTAAACGTCAGACCCCAGTAACTCAATAACTCGTGTCGATATGAGGCTCATAACGGATTGAGAAACTACTGATAACACTTACCAGTATATCTCTGAAGCAGCCTTGGCCAAGGACTTCCTGTTATAGCCAATCGAGCACAGCGCAACATCTACTCCCAATACCGGGAGAGACCAAACCCCTCCTATCTGTCACAACCCGAAGGTACGGAACGTGACCGGCACTTAAATTACGAAATGTCTAGAGGCGTAACGTAATCTAAGCAAGCCAAAGCCCAAAAATCTAAACCATTAAAATGAATAAGTGTAGGAAAACATGTTTAAAAGCAACATCAAATTTTCTTAAAAATTTCGGCAGAGTCTCCTTTGTAAAAACTGGCCCCAAACGGGTACAAACAAGAATAATATATACAAGCAATAAAAAGGCATCCCCAAGCGGGAGGTAGGTCTATGCCAAATGGCGGAAACAACCACACAATGCACTATAATATACAACGCCGAAGGCGAGGCTCAAAACTCAAAAGAAAACCAAATCCACCAGGAAACCATAATAATACAAGCGCGACTCTAAGGTCGAAATAAAAACAACTAGTCTTCTAGATCTACCGATAATACAAGTCTGGTTGATGGAGCTTACTAGATACAAGTGTAATAAATAAAAATACAATGGCGGTTCCGATATAAGTGAACCAACCTACCAAGCAATCACCCTGAATGAAATGATGTGCTAGCAAGCTGCCAAGAAAACCTGTACATCGAAACCTGTAAGAAAATTTGGCACAACGGGGGTGAGTTGCCAACTCGTGAGTAGAAGACATCTGCGAGTAGAAATCGCATGCACGACTATCTCCTAGGCCAAAATAATATACTTAACATAACACTAGACATCTAGTAGTAACAGGGTAAGAACCTATGCATAAGTGTAATACTCAGTGCTCGTGTCAGTGCCTCAAGTAGTAACATATCATATATATGTGTTGGATATGTATGCCCTAGAGGTCATTATTGTATAGTACTAGTTTGTATAATACATTTTGGAAGCTTGGGATATATATATACGGGTTTACGACAGTCTTGCTCAATATAGTAGTATGCTACTTGGTTTGTTTCTATCTTAATATGTGTATATATTTCTTTTAACATATCGCTAATACATATTGATGGAGCCTTTAGGATCTCTGCTTGACTACCGGCGTTGTGATGGCGATCACACTAGTGGGGACTGGGTAGTCTATAAGTACATCCTTATACAGGTCCCTAGTCGTAGGATTATCGAGACAGGGCATCGATACTCCAGAATAGATTGGTGCATACGCTTATCGTCCCAGCAGGGGAGATGGTCTGTCCCACAGCCATCAGTACGTCGTACTGGAGATAGTATGTAGGTGCTCGTTAGGTTACGAGTACACTGGACAGGACTCGTCGGGAACTGTTGGTTGGTATTATACCTATCGTCAGTTAACAGTTCCCAGGTGACATGAGTACAGCTTAGTCCGTTGACTTGATACTGTCACTTCGCCTCGAGTGTGTTCCCACTGTTCTTAGATTACTACCCTACCACGGCTCTATTGAGTCGTGTAAACAGGTAGTAGTTTAGTGCAGTCCCGAAGCACTTGGAGGCAGTGACGGTTATACAGGATTCGTCTCTCCTGGTATTGGGAGTTGATATCGTGCTGTGTCTAGAAGAGCCATTACACAAAGTCCCTGGCCAGGGCAAGCGAGATTTACTGGTAGTGTTTCCAGTAGTTTCTCAGGGTGTTCTGGGCTACACTCCGACACGACTTGTACCGCTATTAGGGGTCTGACGTTACCGCCCCCTAGGCCCGACATGTGATACTCTTAGACGAACAGACCGGACTGTACGTAGATTGTCACATTCAGGCTCAGTAGGAGTTCAGATGGGTTCACCTCATCAGTCTTCTTATCGGCATCTACCTGGGGGCCGTTACGTATAGCTAGTACCGCTTGCGGCCTGTGGTTAAACCCACTGCCAGCGTAGTGTCGAGTCTTTACAGTCCCACACAGAGGGTTGTTCACCTTTAGGCGAAACGAGTAGAGGTCGTATGGTTTTATGAAAGGGTTCGTTCACATATGCGTACTTGTGCATGTTCGGTGTTCGGGCAGTTGATACTAGTGGGCTTTGGTTTAAGCCAGATCCTAGTATTTGGTTTCAGGTTGGTTCGGTCTCATTGTATTCGTCTTCCTCGGAACACGGATGCGGGTGTGTATACACAGTTGACAGAGGCAGAGGAACCTCATTAGGGTTTTGACCATTGACTTGATTAAAACCATAATGAGATGGAGGAAATTTATTAATGAGTTTTAATTAGAGATAATTGTATCATGGTTAATTGGTTTGACTAAGTTGACCCATATTGACTTAGATATTTTTGTGAGCATGCATAGCATTAATTGTGACATGATAATGGTCAAATCAACATCAACCATGACAATTTATCCTAATTAAAATTATCATTATTCTTTTTGTTCATATGAGAGCTATCTCTTCTCATTCTATCATGATACATTCTCTCTTTTGCTAGCTCTCTCCTCTTCCTCTCTCAAAACTCTCTTGTTTCATGAGTTGAAAATCAAGAACTTTGTGAGATCTAACCACTAAAACAACTCTCTACTCACTCTAGGATTCTTAGTCTAGCAAGCAAAGTACTCTAGTTACTTCATGGTTGAGGTAGGAGCTCAAAGTAGAGGCCGATCTTCTTCGATATAGAGAAGCCGGTGAGGAGGAGCCATCTAGATCATTCCAAGTAGCTCACAATAAGGAGAAGAAGGAGTTCAAGTTTAAGGTATAACTTTCTATCATAATAGATAGAACTCTTCTTTTGCTAGTTAGGTTTATGGTAAAGATCCGGGTTTTAGTGTTATTCTAGCGTCAAGTTTATATTCGTCGAAAAAAAATTGTTCCGCATTTGGCCACGGAAGTTGGCCGGGGCGCTAGTGTAACCCTTCAGTATGAGTATGCATGCATCATGAATGTAAAACAATCTACCATGAAATCTGGATATATCTGTATAAGAGATATTTACTTTTATCATGATAAAATGTTCCAAAATAACTGAAGTATCATCAATGAAACCATGGAAATCCGTGTCAAGTATCGACACAAAACATGTAAATCTCAAAGTCTCAATACCTCATAGTCTCAATATCTCGGGCTCCGTCAGTCCGGATCGGCCCATATCATCAAATCACACGACAACGGTCGGTATCTTCCGGATATCCGCCGCGCCATACATCACCGGTAGGTAGTCCTCCCCAGCCAGGCTCATCGTCATCCCTACAAAAACACTCTCGTCCCGGGGTACCGTACCGGGCCCACCATGTACCCGAGATGGTTCCTCCACTTCTCGAATCGGGTCTCGAAATCCAACAGAAAATATGAAAACTCATAGTGGACGACCCATACATCACGAGAAAACCACAACTTACATTTTAAAAATGATAATAATAAGCTTTTATTAAATTCTTGCGGTTTTTCCCCAAAATCCAGAAATCTCATAGAAATCCAAAATCCCAAAATCATGAGTAAGTAAATAATGAGTATCGGCATAAGCCTCACAATACTGCATGATAATATGAATATGTGAATGCATGAAGTGTCTAAGTAATAAATACAATGTCTAAACTAGCACATGAGAATAATCACACAATATTATATTGGACTAGCATTTAGCTGATTATATCAAAAAAAGATAATATGTTCTAAAGTGTACATGACATGGCAATTACCGATAATGATGTGCGTGAGCCGGCAAATAAGTGTACGTGGAACATGCGCATCATCGGTAATGGTGCTGGTGTCCTAACAGGCAGCGTTTCATATTAGCTAAAGAAACATATGTATGAACATACAATGCGATGAATACAATATGAATATAACGATGAATGTGTAGTAAACGCACAACTAGAGAATACATACTAATTACGAGTCATACAGTTTGTTGTTTGAAAAAACACGAATCGTGGTTTTTAGAAAATTAGAGGCTACGGGGTTTTTAAGAAAAGATATGTCCTTTGAAAAATTTGTAGTATCCCTCAGGCTGTCTTTAAAAATGCGCACGATTCGTTAATTTTGAAAATAAGTATGACTCGAGCCTAAACTAAGATCTACCTAACCAACTAAGGAACTAACTAAAGACACTAGTCGAAATGTAAGAAGAATCCTCCTAAAGTCCGAGTCGGTATCTCTAGTAGTCGGTGATCCAGCCTCAATAGCTTTACGTACGTAGTACGACTTCCTTGAGTCAAGAGTGCGGATCAATCATCACATCTATGCCTCGTACGGTAAAATCCATCGTACGGCATCCCAAAATCGGGGTATGGGTTAACTATCACATATATATATATCATCGTTCATAAGGTATCATCGTCAAACAATATCATGATCAAGGGTACTGTACTATAATCGCATACATTCCAATATCATCAAACATATATCATCGTCTGTGTAAATATACATCGTCAAATGATCCACTAAAATATCATGTCATATATCATATCGTGATCAAGTCACATATTACGCTCTGGGTTTTATTCTAGAGTCTCGTTCATTTCAATGTCATCTACACATATCACCGTTTATATATTTTCTCATTACCCAACGATCCGCTAATATCGTAACACATTTCATATCATATCTCGGTCATATATCCAATATCTCATGGCATCATACCCGATCATATCGACTCATCCCCAAGTATCATATAATACCCTCACATCACATGTATATGTTGTGTATATATATATATATACATACACACATTCCTATGTATATATATACACACACATATACACCAAGTCAAGTTTATGTGTGTGTGTGTCTACATGAAACCTACGAATTCCCTCCAAGGCAATCATCCTCTGGTTAACTCTTTCTAAATCAGTCTAATCCAACTTAAAGTCTTCAATAGTACCCTACTCGCCAAGAATCTTAGGTCATGTCCGACTTCCTAATAATAGTACATAATATCCTTATTCTACGTTTGCGAGGGTGGTATACGCCATCCACCCGACTTCCTCCGTAGATATACATCTACTCACCTGATCCTTGTCTACCGAAGTCGATGCCGCCATCTTCTTCTTCATCGTCCGAAGTCCACGTGAGGGGTATCTATACGCAAACATATATAATATCGTAAACCGAAATCGCAGACAAAACCAAAACGGCGCGCGAAACGCGCATAGGTTAAAACCTATGACTCGCTCATGCAAAAGAACCAAATAACCCTCGACATTGGCGTACAAACGACAATTGATCGAGATAAAACACAAACGTACAAATCGTAGTTCCAAAATTCACTAATTATAATATAAAATAGGGTTTAAATCATCAAAACCTTAAAATTAATCAAATCGTTTTATTTCACAAAAACCTAGAAAGCACTTAATTACCGTTTTAATTCGAAACTTGATGTTTTAACAAAACTAATGGCCATAATATTCACTAAATATCATAACTAGGTCATATAAACCATTTCTATAATTTAATCTCATCAATTTGTATTAAATCCAAAATTCTAGTTTGCAAAAATATCCAATTTTAACACTTTTAAAGCAAAAATTCACAAATCAACAACTAAGCTTGGTTTTGCATGATCTAAAGTATTAAACTACAATTTATAATGTTAATAATGTCATGAAACCCTAATTATATTTTAATCTCAATTATTTAATCAATTTCTAAAAACCTAGTTAGCAAAATAGCATAATTATCACAATTTTAAACTAACAATTAACAACTAGTAAGTAGATTAGGTTTTGCATTCCATTAACATGTTAATCTCCTCATTAAAATCATGAATAATTGATAAAAATCTTCACTTGATCACAAACCCTAATCTTGAATTTTTTATTTAGCAACTAAAACCATAATTAAACACCGAAATCCATTAAATTAAAGTAATTAGCCTATAATTAACACTAGGGTTAGGATTATATCTCAATAAACATGAGATCAAACATGCACCCAAGCCATCCAAAGATGCTAACTTTGCTTCAAGATCTAAGCTAGATAGAACAAAGAATAATGGGTAGAGATTGGATTTGAATTTTTGAGGTTTTATTTTGGATTTTTGTTGAATTTTTCATGAATTGTTGAAGTGATAATGAGTTTAGAAAAATGGGGGCTGCCTCAAGGTAAGGTCGGCCAAAATAGAGGAGAGGGAGAGAGAGTGAGGTTGTGTAGAAATGAGTAGAAACTTCCTTAGTTATTACATCATTTAAGTCTTTTCAATAATTGTTTTATTTATTTATTTATTTACTAATTGTTTCATGCTAGAATCTACTAGGATATTGGAGACATATTAAGAAAAGAGTAAGCATGTTACAAACTTGTTTTAATTTGTCATGGTTCATTAAAATGTAATTAACCCATTCTCATTTGTATTTATCACTAATTTAATATATATTTAAAAGATTAAAATAATATTTTAAAACAATTAGTTAAGGAAAAAAATTTAAATAACTAGAATTTTATAAGTGACTAATTAGTTACTAAATATTAGCAATTACATAGTTAAAATAGGCGTATTTAATTTTATGATAAAAAAAAATAACTGTAGTTATGCTTTACGGAAAATGCGGTTTATTTTACCGATTATCAGAAAATTCACCTAAAGGATTTTATTTATCTAATTATTTATTTATTTATTTTTAAAATGTTACAGTCATCCCCCCTTAAAAAAATTCGGTCCCCGAATTTAAAATTAAAACTTCCCCAAATACTAAACCATTTAGCAAAACACTCAAATCGTCGGGGCTCCGAAATCATCAATACTTACAACACATCTTAGCGCAATGCATGCATGAAAAACGAGTATATAACTCAAAAATCAAAACTCCGTCAAGCATAACGCAATTATTTGAGTTATGGTGAAAATACAATGTCAAAGTCTAATACGAAAACTAACATGATATACATCAAAACTATAACTTGTATATAGTACGCATCGTCGTAAAATCATCCAACATCGGAAAAGAAATGCATGCAAAAACACCTAGGTATTGTTCTCAGAACAATCCTGCTCGGTTACTACACCAAAGTAAATATCATAAAAACATACAGCTTAAAATGAAATCAATCTCAAATACAGCATACGAATACCACGTGCGTCCGGTGCGCACGAAAATCGAAATCAAATACAGATGCCACGAATATGCACAGAAACAAAACTGAGTGCAAAGGGTGTGCACCAAAAACATCTTGTCAAGTTCAACGGGCGTGTACGACAACCATACCAGGTGCATTTAATCTGCACAAAATCCTAATTTAATGCATCTGGTGTGCACCAAATCGCATCAAGCGCACCAAGTATGCGCAAGAATCTCAACCAAGTGCACATGGTGCACGAAAACATATATCGAATATCAAAATCAAAATCAGCGGTATACGACATACACCGAATCAAAATCAAGTATACCGCGATAGGTAAACTCACAACTACATGCATCAGTGTGCATAAGACCAAATCGAAGTACGAACAGTGCATGAAAACTATACCGAAAGCATAAGTCCAAAATCATGTGCAACCCATATACACGAAATCAAATCAGTATCTCAAAAAGT
The DNA here is from genome assembly GCA_030015575.1 of Agapanthus africanus. NCBI lineage: Eukaryota > Viridiplantae > Streptophyta > Magnoliopsida > Asparagales > Amaryllidaceae > Agapanthus > Agapanthus africanus. Next base: position 291,191,814 of record CM057349.1, read on the forward strand.
TTAAAATCAAAATCAAGTGCAATGGGTAAAACAAACATCAATACAACTGATACACGGAACATTAATCGAGTGCAAAGAATATGTACATAGGAAGACCAATCGTACAACGAAATCCTCAAGATACCAAAATCCAAACAGCGGAAATGTGAAATTCAAATCACCAAATCGCAAATCGTAACACTGACGTCAATGTGCTCCTCTTTCCTCTGGTGTCGACTGATTCAAACTCATCTCTTCGTAGCTGTATGAACGGCGCTACAAACGGCTATACTCATATCTAGAGTCTCCCAAGTAATGTATCCCATCATATGATATTCGGAATACGTTAAACTTTTCGATCGATTCATCAAAGTCCCAAAATCCCCTAAGAGCTCAACACTCGAGTACAGTTTAAAAATATCCAGCACATGCCACAGCACCTGTAGACCAGCCGTAGAAGGGAAAACCCAAGCCTCACTAATGGCACCGCGGAACTGTCGCAAACCCTAAGGTTCAAAGGCGTTCTCATGGTCATTATGTCGAGTTAGGGTTTCATTCTTCTAGAGGGTCCATAGAATTACCTGCATGTTCTTCTGAATACCTTAAACTTGGGAAAATGGGTTTCTGACAATCGTTCGAACCTTTTAATTTCGTCTAGATGACATGTGAATATCTTTCTTCCGCACGCTAAACAATGCCTCGATCCTCAAGAATAGACTATACACTAACAGTCATCATATTCTAACCGGTCTCTAGCAGTGGCCCGATCACCCGATGTAGATATCAACGCTCGCGTCCACAAGAAAACATAGTAAATGACATATCTAAATGCTCATGCTGACTGCAACTCTAGTCGCAGCTCTCTCTGCCCGTGCGACCGTGGTAACAGAAACCATCATCCGACATTGACAAAAATAGATCAAAGGAACGAATAGAAATACGGTGCAAAGAAATATACATCCTAAGGCTCCTTAAGCGGAGTAGCGTATCGTAAGTATGCCGCGGAACATACCCACGGTACGTCACTCTACTTTAGTCACCTACTCCATCAACCAAGGGTCATCCTACACTTAGAAGGTAAAACCTAACGCTCTGATACCAACTTTGTCATGATCCACGGAACATACCCACGGAACAAACCACTGTAGAAATTTCGATGCAAAGAAGCTTCAGGACAGCGGCGGAACCGCGGCCAACAGAAGGGTATTGCCGCGGTTCCGCGGCGGGACAGTGTCTTCATGCAATGAAATTTTCACAGATTTCTTAAAAAACCCTGCCTGTTTTTCTGCAGCATACGAAATAATTTTTTTGACCACAGGAAAAATTCGACAGAAACTGATGACTTGGAAATGCAGTTTTGGAAAGTTTCGTTCGATCGAAGTTCTAAACACGTTAGAGCAAGCTAGTAAAGGTTAATGGCGTGGCTCTGATACCATGTAAGTGTACGGTAGCGCCCCGGCCATCTTTCCGAGGCCAAAATACAGAAACGAAAACTTTTTCAAACTAGAAACCGGTGCTATCGTATGCTTAAAACCCGGATCGAACCATTAACCTACAACTAGCAACTAGAGAAAGGGTTAGAAAGGTATACCGATCGATCTGTGTCCTTCGGTCTTTGGCTACCATCCCAAGCTCCTCGCGGCATCTCCGGTCTCGATCTCCTCGTCGGAAAGGGCACTACATCTTCGAGTCTTTTTACGGGCTCCCGCTTCGTCCGAAGCAACTCGGGCATGAAGTGTGCTAGCCGACATGTCCAGGGTGTTGTAGAGAATGTTTGTGATCACTTTGTCTCTTGCATCCATGAGATGGATGGAGGTTAAAAGTGTTGCCATTGATGGAGATTATGAGCTAGAGAAGAAAGAGGAGGAAGAAGATGTTTTTCTGTTTCTTTTCTTTTGTGATGCTATGATAAAAATGAGAGAGAGTTTGTAAAAAATACAAGACCAAGCTCTCATATGGCAGCCCCCCTCTCTCTCTTCTCATCATATCAACACAAATCAATCACAATATGTGACACATGCACAAAGAAAGAGACCATGAGTCACCACTTGTGCATGTGTCACAATTAATGCTCATAATCATGATTTCTAGCTCACAATATCCATTTGTAAGCATTAATCCAAATGTTTACAACAATAAAAAGATACGGCAACATCTAAAGTAAACTCGTGACGGATCACAAGGATACCCCTCACCTGTATATACATACCTGCATCCGCATTCCGACTGAATGCGAATGCGATGAGACTAAAGTAATCTAACAAATCTAATACTAGGATCTGGCTTAAACTAAAGCCCACTAGTATAATCCATTTGATCATGATCCGTGCACTACTGCACGTATATGATCGGACCCTGCCATATATCATACAGCCTCTACAACGTTTTGCCCGAAACTTGAAAAACTGTCTGTGGGGGACTCTAAAGACTCGTCAATACTTTGGCTGTGGATTTAACCACTAGCACGTCAGAGGTACTAGCCGTACGTAACGGGTTACTAGGTATTGACCAAAAGGGAGGTCGATGAGCGAACTCATCCTGACACCCTACTGAGCCTGTGAGTGACAATATCCGTACAGTCCGGTCCGTTCGTTTATGAGTATCGCATGTTGGGCCTAGGGGGTTGGTAAAAGTCAGACCCCCAAAGCGGTACAAGTAGTGTCGGAGTGTAGCCCAGAACACCCTGAGATACTACTGGAATACCTACTAGTAAATCTCCTGCCTTGGCCAAGGACTTCGTGTAATGGCTCTCCTAGACACAGCGCGATCTCACCCCCAATACCGGGAGAGACGAAACCCCTGCCGATCCGCTCATTGCCCCATGTGGCTCGGGACTGTACCCAACTAAAACCTGTTTGCACGACTCCTTTGAGCCGTGGTAGGGTAGTAATCAAACCACAGTGGGAACTCACACGAGACAAATGATGATCTCAGGTCGATGAACTAACCTGTACACATGTCACCAGGGAACTGCTATCTGACGTCAGGTATAATACCAACTAGCATGTTCCCAGCGAGTCCTGTCTGGTGTACTCATAACCCAATGAGCACCTGTATACATCTTAGGTGATCCAACTGACACCAATGGCTTGTGAGACCGGCCACCGCCCCTCGTCGGGGTCTCGACTGTATACACCAGTCTACTAATGGAGTATTGATGCCCAGTCTCGAAACTCCCACGACTAGGGACCACTTTAAGGATGTGCTTATAGACCCCGGCTCCCACGTATATGATCGCCATCATACTGCTGGCCGTCAAGCAAGAATCTTAAGGGCTCTATCAACGCGTAATAGTGACCTGTAAGGTCACCTAAAACAGTACACGATGATAAAGACAAACCATGGTAACAAACTATTCTCTATCAACGTGTATAGTGAAATACAATGTCACCTAAAACATGTACACGATGATAAAGACAAACCAGATAGTATACAAACCTCTCGAGTAAGACTGTCTTACCAGTATAAGTCCTCCCTCAATCATTGCAATCACGTGCCTGCGATCCAATAATTGACTCTGAGGGCACTATATCCAATAGCTGCCTCAAGGTGAGGCTCGGCCAAAATAGAAGAGAGGGAGAGAGAGTGAGGTTGTGCAGAAATGTGTAGAAACTTCCTTAGTTATTACATCATTTAAGTCTGTTCAATAATTGTTTAATTAATTTATTTATTTACTAATTGTTTCATGCTAGAATCTACTAGGATATTGGAGACATATTAAGAAAAGAGTAAGCATGTTACAAACTTGTTTTAATTTGTCATGGTTCATTAAAATGTAATTAACCTATTCTCATTTGTATTTATCACTAATTTAATGTATATTTAAAAGCTTAAAATAATATTTTAAAACAATTAGTTAAGGAAAAAAATTTAAATAACTAGAATTTTATAAGTGACTAATTAGTTACCAAATACTAGCAATTACATAATTAAAATAGGCGTATTTAAAAAATAACTATAGTTATGTTTTACGGAAAATGCGGTTTATTTTACCGATTATCAGAAAATTCACCTAAAGGATTTTATTTATCTAATTATTTATTTATTTATTTTTAAAATGTTACACCATCGCTCATTGCCTCCATGTGGCTCGGGAATGTACCCAAAAGCCACCGTTTTGCACATTCTCTTGAACGTGGTAAGGTGGAAATCAAAGCGCAGTGGGAATCACACAAGACTCTATGACGATCTCGGGTCTACAGACTAACCTGTACCAGTGTCACCAGAGAACTGCCATCTGACATTAGGTATAATACCAACTGCTAGTTCTCAGCGAGTCCGTTTAGTGTACCCAGTCTCCACTGAGCACCCGTACACCGTCTCTGATGTCAAACACTAATGGATATGGGATCATCCATCGCCCATCTACATAGGTCGAAAAGCTATACGCTAGTCTACTCTGGTATATCGATGCCCTGTCTTGATACACCTACGACTAGGAACATTTGAACGATGTACTTAGCGACTACACTGTCCTCACTAGTATGATCTGCATCATAATCCTGGTAGTCAAGTACTCATCCTAAGGGCTTTATCAACATGTAAAATAGAGGCAATCTCATACATGTTAAGATAAAGAGCAACCATATAGCATACTATCATGTCGAGCAAGAAAGTCCTCCATATATATGTCCAAGCATCCACTACAATATACATCGTATGTACATAATGGCCTCTAGGGCATACATATCACTAACAATCTCCTACTTGCACTAGGGCCATCTGTTGTAGTATCTCATACCCAACAATTAGCAGTGGTTGTAGTATCTCATACTCAACCATCCCATAAAAGTCTCTACTGGGAAATAGGCCTTTGTGAGTGGATCCGCGCTGTTGTCCTCTGTGTCTACTCTCCTAACCTCGATCTCCCTGGAGATCAACCATCTCCATGATCAGGTGATACTGCCTAAGAATATGTCTGGATCACTGATGGGACGGGGGTTCTTAGGCCTAAACACAACTCCATTGTCACACAATGGTAGGAACGAAGTTCATCTCATGAACTTATATACATCCAGACTACCTCTTTGGTAGCATCCTTGGTAGCAATGTATCCAGCCTTTATCATCTAGTTTGTCACGGCATCTATCTTGGAACTCTTCCAACATACCGTCCCTCTACTGAGGGTAAAGACAATGCCTATGACTGACATTCAGTCGACCTTACCACCCTGGAAGCTATCCGGTGATTCTCCCCAGGATCTATTGATACCATCTCACTACACCTAGTGAGAATCCTAACATCCATTTAGATCTATCTCATAGATCCAAAACCCAGAATTTAGGAGGTATCACCTTGATCCTATATGGAGAATTCTTGTGATAAGAGGAGATTGACCGAGCATAGCATAGGAAACTCCTTCCCTATCAAGAGTATGTTATACACGTACAATGCGAGGATCAACACCATACTTCCTACTACCTTTTTGTATATACAAGGTTCATCTACCATTTTGATGAAGTCAAACGCTTTAATTACCACATCAAAATAGATGTTCCAACTCCGCGATGCCTGCTTTAAGACATAAAGCAACTTGCACACATTTCCGCTGCTCCCACTGTCTACGAAACCCTCTGGCTGTGTACTTATAGATGCTCTCTTCTAAATCACTATTTAGAAAAGCTGTCATGACACCCAACGGCCAGATATCGTAGTCCTGGTATGTAGCAATGGCAAGTAGGATCCGGATGGACTTAAGCATAGGCACTAGAAAAGGTTTCATCATTATCCACACCTGGTCGATGACGAGAACCTTTTGCAACAAGCCTTAGCTTTGAAAGTCTCAACTTTTCCATATACACCAAGTAATCTTCTCAAGATATACTTGCTCCTGATGGGGATTTAACCCTTCAGATAAAGCAACTAAAGTCCATACTTTATTGGTGTATATGCATTCCATCTCAGATCGCTTAGCATCCAGCCTTTCTCACAGAGTCCCCACTTCGGATGGCCTGCTCGAAACTAGTTGGGTTATCATCTCATGATGCAATCCTCGCTCCCCCTGTCATAGAGAAAACCGAAGTATCTCTCAGGTAGGTGAGGAACCTTACCAGATCAGCGGAGAGGCTGAGGTTCATTGGGAACTATTGAATCTTCCGGTTCTACCAAATCATCAACTGCAGTTTGTATAGCTGGAACTCCTTCCAGTTCTACCTCATGACCACTAATTTCTTCACAAGAAATTCCCTTTCCAAAAGGTGGCATGCTGAGAAACAAAACACGTTTTGCTCCTCGGTGTGGTAGAAGATATTCCCTTGTGAATGCTTAGGATATCCAACAAACTTCCACAGAACTGACATTGCTTTGAGCTTGTCCGGATTTTGCTTTTAGACATAGGCCGGACAACCCCAAATCTTAACATCCTTAAGAGATGGGCTCTTCCCATATCATATCACATATGGAGTGGTAGGCACCTGATTTGGTTGGAACCCTATTCAATAGGTATGCAGCTTCTCAAGTGCATAACCCCTAAAAGGAAATAAGGAACTCAATAATACTCATCATAGAGCACACCATATCACATAGGGTGCAATTGCTCCGCCCCGATACACCTACGTACCGTGGTGTATATGGAGGAGTAATGCTAAGAGAATCTCATTCTTCTTTAGAATAATCCAGGAATTCCGTGCTTAAGTATTCTCCTCCCTGATCACATCAAAGGACATAATACTTATACCCATTTTTGGTTCTCTAAAGCTAACTTATATTCTTTGAATATCTCAAAAGGCTCAGACTTGTATTTCAACAGGAACATATGTCCGAATCTTGAGAGATTATCAGTGAATGTAATGAAGTACAAAGAACCAGTCCTGGCATGTGTAGACAGGGGACTTGCATACATCATCATGTATCAATCCCAAGAGTTCACCAACTCTTTCTCTGTTTCCAATAAACGGAGCTATGGTCATCTTATCTTTGTGACATGACTGGCAAGTTTCACAAGATGTAAATTCAAACTGATTTAAATATGCATCTAAATATAACTTAGCTAGTCGGGTCGCATTGATATGACCTAGTCTACAATGCCTCAAGAAAGATTCGTTCATTTCTGAACTCTTCCTTTTGTGTGTGTTTTGTACGTTAAGAACTGCAGTTTGATTTAAAACGTATATGCTTTTAGATAACGTGCCTGAACCGATCAACTCTTGATATAGGAAATGTTCAAAACATTATCCAACAATACAAAATTATATCATTCTTTACTTAATAAAGAGACTGATATGATGTTGTATATCAGGTTCGGTATCTAATAACATTCGTTAAGAATCAATGTATTTGGTAATATAGGGTGATAACTGCCAACTAACTTGGCTGCAACACTTTCACCATTTCCAACTCTTGAAACTTATCATCCTTTCTCAGTTCTCTACATATCTGTAGCCCATATAATATATTACATATGCGGGATCCTGATCCGGTATCTCATACCCAGGACGTAAAGAATACTGAGAAACAGTTCTCTGTAATGAACACATCCGAAGAAGATGTATCATCATGCACTTTCTTCGTTTGGGCGGCACGGGAATCCTGGTAATCCCTTATTTCCTGTTCGGTCTTATAACAATTATAAGTTGGAGCGGGACCAACGTTCCTAAGCTCAGTATAACAAGCGGGTTCGGCCAATACATCCGTATTATTATCTTGATTAAGGCGTGACATGGTCACTACCTGGAGAGAGAGAGAAGAAAATACTTAGCGTATACTCTTGCAAGATTTAGATTGGTTATTAATTTATATAATTAGGATAGCTCCCACTATTTTAGTCAAATCTTCCTTTAAACCCTAAAAGGAAAGACTAGCCGGGATTAATTACACCCTACAAGTTTGCCAATCTGTTAGCCAGGCCAGTGCTGGTACTTTGAGAGAGGTTCCCCGTGCTTTCGCACGGACCTAATTAAAATAAACTTCATTTTCCCAGGGGCGTAACCCCGTTAACACCTTTCTAAACACCTACTTGATCGGCTAATTGTAATGTGTAAAACTCTCCCAGGAGTAACTCTTACTCGCAGTGGGTATCGGGATCCAACTATCTCATAGAAGGTATGCAATCTCATTGCAAATTTCAACACTTGAAATTCCCAATAGTATTTTACCCCTAGCGTCCTATGACCTTGACGGAGGCCAAACTACCCATAGTGCGCTAGTCAAGTTCAACCCGTTCATTTCTTGATTGAATTAAACAAACTTGCACGACCCTCGACGGAGGCCAAACTACGCCATACGAATACCCTAATCCAATCGCATCGTATGCTGGCAGATAAGCACTAGTCACCTACCGTATACTACGCCTTGACGGAGGCCAAACTACCGCAGCACGAATACTAAGTAGTACTTATCTGAAATGACGGAGGGCTACGCAGGTTTTTAAGAAAACCATGAGCGTAATGAACTTAATATCATTGTAGAATCGAGTGATTTTGAAAAGGAGTGTTTTTTAGGCTTCTACTAGTTTTGCTAAAGAGGTCACTCCCGGTGAAGGGATCTCGCCTCTTTCCTTATCGAATAAGGTGCATGATATTTCACAAATACCACTATGCAAAGCAAAAACTATAAAAGCAATCAAAAGACAAACCGAGTTTGTAGCGTCTGCTAGTTTCGCTAAAGAGGTCACTCTCGGTGAAGGGATATCGGCTCTTTCCTTATCGAATAAGTTGCTGAATATTCTGCAAGGAATACTGCTATGCAAAACAAGAACTAGAGCTACCAGTTTTCGAGACAAGTTTCTACAACATCTTTAGGTTTTTTTTATTTTATTAATCTCATTAATGAAGTCCCATTTATTATGCTTCCCAAGCATCAGATATGAAACGAAAGCAACAATATATAATATATATCATATATATATATAATATAAGCATTCGTCTCATAATATAATCAATGATCACATCACAGAATATCGCAGCAGAATAAAAACATATGAAATAATGGATATACTAGGATTTCCGAGTTTTATTTTAAGCCTGTATAAAACACGGATTCCACGGTCGTGATGAATAACCAATCCTACACCCCTAGACCCCTACGAGAGTGGCAAGAAACCCTACAAATTCTAGAGTTAGGAGACCCAGTCTCGACTCCTCGAGATGGTCTCCCACTGGACCCTAGAACCCGGTTACTTGTGCTCCCCGCCTTGGGTCTATCCTAATGCGGAAAAGTAAATAATATACAATGGTGACATCATCCTCAACCCGGAAGTGCCCCAATAAAAGAATATTACATACAATGAATTTTACATGAATGAAAATGAAAAACTCTTATCTCACATAAAACCCCTGGCTATTCAAACACGACGATCCAATATAACATATCACAGCAACACATAACATCACATGTCATCAACGTAAGTAAATATGCGTATCCCAATTGTCGTTGACATATAGCAACGAAACCGGCGATACACCACATATTACACTTACGGTCGCAGAAAAGAAAGTGAAAACTACAACAGTTGGAATCCGCAACCACCTTAGACATCATAAACCCAACGTATCACATACTTTGGATTTCATGCCTAACCAAATGAATTCCTTAGAAATCACATGCCTAACAATTATAAGCCCCGTATTTTATTCTCGATATTGAAAACACCTTTTAATATCTAGTCGGGTAATTCAACAAGATTCCCGACATCCTGATCGAATGCTCATCGGAAACTTTAGTAGACGGCCACACCCCCCAATACCGTCGACGAAGTGCACTAAGACAGAACACCGCTGCCGTGAGCACCCGAACGGATGCTTTTGGCGACGGGGTTCTCCTACAGTCACTTGGTCGGGGCTATGGGGCGTAGCTATTTATTAAGTTTACCCGGCGAGTATCCGCGTACTCTACGTGATTGCGACGGACTTTTGATCACATCAAAATCCCGTGGCAACCGATCAAATGAGACTAAACTGCTAGATTTATAAAATTCAAATTAGTTTTGATTCCAAGTATTGTATCCCATTATATAATATCCGGACGACGTTAAACTTTTCGATCGATTCTTCAAAGTCCAACAATTTCCCGACAGCTCAACACTTGAGCACAGTTTTAATAATACCCAGAATATGCCACAGTACCTATGCACCAGCCATAGAAGGGCAAAACCAAACCTCACTCATGTTGCCACGGAATTACGGAAAACCCTAGAGTTTGACCGCAGTTCCGCGATCCAAAAAGTCGAGTTAGGGTTTCATTCTTCTAGAGGGTTCATAGGATCACTTGCATGTTTTTCCGAATATGTTAAACTTGGAAAAATGGGTTTTTGACATTCGATCGAACTTTTTAACTTCGCCTAGACAATATGTGAATAACCCGAAACAATGTTAAAACTACGAATACGAAACATTCCGAATAGTTTATAGTGTAAGATTAAATCACATGCAAAATTAGCAAAAATAAACAGCACCTGAAACATCAAAACCAAGTCACTGGAACACAGACAAAATTTCAGAGGAAACTGCTCGGATTTGGCCGAGATCTAGGGTATGGTGGTTGGCCCAATTTTCTTGAAACCCCTTGAAATTTTCATAGTGTTCATGATATATCTCATACATCACTCTGTACTTGTTTGAAACTTTTTTTTGAACAACTTTTAAAATCGACAGAAACTAGGGTTTCGCGTTGCAGGTTTCAGAGTTGTTTCGGTTTCGTAATTCTAACAAAATCCGTATAAATTTCTAGAATAGCTCTGATACCACTGCAGGGTTGCCTAGCATGGCAGCAAGGTTTCGGGAGGCATCGTCCATGCCAAATTCAAAAATTTGCCGTTCTAGCTAACCCTAATAAGAATCGTAAACTAGAAATCAATGGAAATATAAATGCAAACACTTTGCAAGTCTAGTGAGCAAGGAATATAACCTTTGTAGACCGGTCCTTCACTTCAATAGCTCCGTGTAGTAGTCCCCTTTGCTGCGATCGTGAACTCCGGACCCTAGAGAGGCCCCGATGAAGAAACGAATATGCTTGCTTCGAAGTCTTCGAGGCCGAAGATGATCTACGTCGGAGAGACACTAACCCAAGCTATATCTTCAATAACCATGGAATTAGTGAAGCAAACACCCTATACTAAATGGCAAGTAGTATAGGATGATGAAGTAGGAAGTGGGCTCACTTTAGATTTGATTTTCTCACGCTTTTTCTCATACCTCCATTGAAGCTAGAAAGCTTTGAAGAAGAAGAAGAAGAACTTAACTCATCAAATGAATAATTGGTAAGGTTAAAAATGCAACCAAGGGTTAAGCATGTCATGCTTAACCCTTGTAGAGAGTTAACCATGTGCTATGGTTAAAGGTTAGGTCAAAAATATCTTAAGCAAGACAAAGAAAATGGACAAAATCAAAGATGCTTACAAGTTTCTACAAGCTTTCAACAAATATCAACCATGACTATTATCCATAATATTTGAATTACTTAATCATAAATTTAAACCCTAATCTTAATCCTAGCATGGTTTAACCCTTATTAACCCTAGTTGCATTTGTAACCTTGCATGATACATTTAATATATATCACATATATATCAATGTATCCAAAGTGAGAAAAGAAATCATAAGTGAGCTAATACCAGTTAATGTAATGTAATATATCAAATATATAATTATACATTAGATTATCAAATCAACTCTTGATTTAATAATCCGGCTATATCACCTATAACCGACTAATATCATATGAATCAACTTATCGAAACAACACTTGATCCGATAACCCGGCTATATCATATATAACCGACCGATATCTCATATCGCGAGAATAGAATACGGTATCTCATATCGTATCAATCTCGGTTCCGAACATATCACATATGTGCTCCTACTCCGTTTCACTTGAGCCAGGAAACCCCTGTGTAGGACTCTAAAGACTCGTCAATACGCCGGCAGTAGTTAATGATCATATCAAACACCCACAAGCCGCAAGCGGTCTGCTAAACGTAATGGCCACCCGGGTATTGAGTGATCAGAAGATCAACAAGCAAGCCTGCTCACACTCCTGCAAATCCAATCAGTAACACTACCGTACAGTCCGGTCCTTCGTTTGATATGTTGCATATCTCGTCTAGGGGTGGTAAACGTCAGACCCCAGTAACTCGATAAGTCGTGTCGATATGAGGCTTATAATGGGTCGAGAAACTACTGATAACACTTACCAATATATCTCTGAAGCAGCATTGGCCAAGGACTTCCTGTTATAGCCAATCGAGCACAGCGCAATATCAGCTCCCAATACCGGGAGAGACGAAACCCATCCTATCGCTCATTGCTTCCATGTGGCTCGGGACTGTACCCAAAAGCCACCGTTTTGCATGTTCTCTTGAACGTGGTAAGGTGAAAATCAAAGCACAGTGGGAATCACACAAGACTCTATGACAATCTCGGGTCTACAGACTAACCTGTACCAGTGTCACCAGAGAACTGCCATCTGACGTTAGGTATAATACCAACTGGGAGTTCTCGGCGAGTCCGTTCAGTGTACCCAGTCTCCACTGAGCACCTGTATACTGTCTCTGATGTCAAACACCAATGGATATGGGATCATCCATCGCCCATCTACATAGGTCGAGAAGCTATACGCTAGTCTACTCTGGTATATCGATACCCTGTCTCGATACACCTACGACTAGGAACATTTGAACGATGTACTTAGCGACTACACTGCCCTCACTAGTATGATCTGCATCATAATCCTGGTAGTCAAGTACTCATCCTAAGGGCTTTATCAACATGTAACTTAGAGACAATCAGCGTACATGTTAAGATAAAGAGCAACCAGATAGCATACTATCATGTCGAGCAAGAAAGTCCTCCATATATATGTCCAAGCATCCACTACAATATACATCGTATGTACATAATGGCCTCTAGGGCATACATATCACTAACAATCTCCCACTTGCACTAGGGCCATCTGTTGTAGTATCTCATACCCAACAATTAGCAGTGGTTGTAGTATCTCATACTCAACCATCCCATAAAAGTCTCTACTGGGAAATAGGCCTTTGTGAGTGGATCCGCGCTGTTGTCCTCTGTGTCTACTCTCCTAATCTCAATCTCCCTGGAGATCAATCATCTCCATGATAAGGTGATACTGCCTAAGTATATGTCTGGATCACTAACAGATTGGGGTTGCCTCACTTCTGGGATTTGGCGGGTAACTTGCCGCGCTCGTAAAGGTCTAGGTTTCCATTGCATAGACTATCCACACGATCGGAAACGTCGGGTCTCATTTGCGGCTCAAATGAAACCCGAGGCTCCAAGATTATCCACCGTTCTGTGTTGCTTGCTGAGATTTTTTGATGTTGCTTATATCATGCCTGGGATGAATGTTAAATATATATTTATATATATACTAGTAGATGTTGTATATGTTTTGCACCCGCGTTAGTCTAGCCCTTGCTCTGTCGTTAGTTAAGTAACCTAACGGGTGATGACGGGGCCCCGTGGCGAATGCGGATGACATATACGTACATTGTATTTTCTTTCTTTTCTGGTGTGATAGGCTATATATGATGGGACCACATTAATTTTGATTAATACAAGATAAGAAACCTAAAAGATGTTGTTAGAACAAATTTCAAAAAACTATAGTTATATTCTAAACAAGATGGTTCCCACTGTTTCCTCAAATCCTCATTCAAACTATAAAAGAAGAATTAGTCGGGATTAATTGCACCCTACAATTCTTGCTTAACCTTTCGGCCAGGCTAGTGTCGGTACTTCGAGGGAGATTTTCCAACGCTTTCGCGAAGTTCTAGACACCTACTTGGTATATAGCATTGATTGTAAAGTGAAAAACTCTCCTGGGGAGTAATAAAACTCACGGTGGGATTGGGATCCAACTATCATTGTGTGACAACTTTGAAGGTCAAAATGCATGACTTGAATACTATTGAATACTCATCTGAAATGATGGAGTGTTACGGCTGGTTTTGGAGAAAACCGTGAACGTGATGAACTTGATATAGTCGAAGGAATCATGATAGCTTTTAAAAGGAGTGGTTTAGGCTCCGCATTTAAAAGTTATTTTTAAAGAAAACAGAGTGGTTTTGAAATTGTTCCAATGTTTAACTTTAGTTTGTTTTCTTTGCATTAATCAATATTAATGTTGTCCCATCATTTAACCATATCATTGCAGAAAGAAACGAAAATAGAACGTACGTTTATGCCATCCGCATTCGCCACGGGCCCCGTCATGCACTGTTAAGTTACTTAATTAACGGCAGAGAGAGGGCTGGACTAGTGCGGGTGCAAAACATAAACAACGTTTATTATATATAATATATATATAGCCATTCGTCTCACGCAATAATAGTTATTCCAGATCACAGATCACAGCAACACAGATGAATATATTGGATATACTAGGATTTCCGTGTTTCGTTTTAGCCTAGAACGAAAAACGGATTCCACGGTCATGATGAATATCCAAACCCCACCCTAGACCCCTACGGGTGCGACAAACTACCGGCCAAATTCCCGAAGTGAAGCAACCTCCCTCAATGAAATGAGTAGGCCACTCGGCACTTTAAGAACCCGGTAGTTTATGCACCCCCTCCTTGGGTCTATCCTAGGTGCAAGAAAAAGTAAATGAAATAATACAACGGTAGATACAACCTCAACCCAGATGTGCCCCGCAAAAGAATATTACATCAATTTACAAATATACATGAATGAAAGAAAAGAACACTCTTCTCATATCCTCCAGCTATTCATTCACGATGATCCAATACTTCACATACACAAACCATCAACAAGATACTAGATATGTGAAACCCCTATTAATCGACATATAGCAATTAGTAAATGTTTAGCAACATATATACAAACACAAATAAGCAAGAATTTAGAATTTCGATCGACAAAAACTTTCCGCGTTTACCCCATGCACAAACCAGTACACAAACAAATCTGGGCAAAAACCAAATGTATCAAAAATCACATTTCCAAGAACCTAAACCACAGAAAAAAGTTAGAGAGCTATAGCAACAACTAGGCCGCTGATCCGCGGCCAGATGACCTATTTGGCTGCGGATTAGCGGTCGAGTTAGGAGCTTATGTGCTCGAATTTTTTTCTTAGTCTTACAAAAGCCTGCATGTAATTTTAAGGCCACTGAAATAATTTTTTGAACTTTGAAAATCGAACAGCAAGCATGACTTGGAAATGCAATTTCGGATATTTTCTGTCGATCGAAGTTCTAAACACTTGCTGACAGGCTAGTTAAGGTTTAAATAGGCTCTGATACCACTGTAAGTCAAAGTCGCACACCCTACACACTTGTGGGGAGGCAGAATTTACAAAATTGATTTTTATACTTGAAACATCGACCTATTATACAGGATCTTTTCGGAAACCTTAACTAGCTAAATACTTAGAGGTTTTTATCTACTCTGAAATAGTTTATAGCTCTAAGTTATAAGTCCTTCGGGTCTTCATCTCCTCTCCTTGAGCTCCTAGAAAGTGCGGATCTAGCTCGGTCGTCGGCCTCCTCGTGTCGAAGACGATCCACCCGAGAGTCTATGGTTCAAGCTCCAACATCTAAACCGAGGTAACTAAAGTACCTAGTTCGCTAATCTAGGTAGCTTAAGAGATGTAGAGTGTTAATTGGAGTATTTTATCTCAAATGACCCTAAGGTTCACAACACATGTGAGGGTTTAGGGTCTTGAGGAAGAAAGAGAAGAACAATGGATAGAGAAAAAGAATGAACAAATGAGCAAGTCTTGTGCAAGTGAAGAATGGCTCATCCTCTCTCAATGATCAAGCATGCAATATTTTCCATAAACAAATAACAACCATGCTTGAATAGTAAAGGCAAACAAATAAACTAAAGGAATAAGCCATGCTTCACCATGCCACAAATATCTCCATTTCCTCCTCATAATCTATTTTCCGAAAATAGATAAATCCAATAATGAGGTGTCCCCTTCTAGAAGCATCTCTTGTAAAATTTCAAGAATACCCTCACCGTATATACATATCTGTATTTTTACTGCAAAAATACGAATATGATGAGATGATAATAATCCAATAATATAATACTAGAATCCGGCTTAATCCAAAACCCACTAATATTATCCGTCCGAACAACATCCGTGTAGCCAGTATACGTATATAATCGAAACCCTGCACGTAAAACTATACGGCCTCTACATCGTTTCGCCTGAACCAGGAAAACTCTCTGTGTGGGACTCTAAAGACTCGATAGTACGCTGGCAGTGGGTTTAACCACAAGTCCGTCAGCAGTACTAGTTGTACGTAACGGCTACCCAGATACCTGCGGAAAAGAAGGCCGACGAGCGAACTCATCCGAACCCCTATTGAGCGTATCTATAACAATCTTCGTACAGTCTGGTCTGTTCATTTAAGATTATCGCATATCGAGCCTAGGGGGTGGTAAACGTCAGACCCCTAATAGCGCAATAAGTCATGTCGGTATATAGCCCAATACACCCTGAGAAACTACTGATGTACCTGCCAGTAAATCTCACTTGCCCTGGCCAGGGACTTTGTGTATTGGCTATCCGAACACAGCGCGATATCAACTCCTAATACCGGGTGAGACGAATCCTTTCTATCCACTACTGCCTCCAAGTGCTTCGGGACTACACCCAACTACTACCTGTTTGCACGACTCATTTGAGCCGTGGTAAGGTAGTAATCTAAGTACAGTGGGAACACACTCGAGACGAATAGTGATGTCAAGTCAACGGACTAACCTGTTTCATGTCACTCGGGAACTGCTAACTGACGATAGGTATAATACCAACCAGCAGTTCCCATCGAGTCCGTCCAGTGTAACTCATAACCCAATGAGCACATGTATACTATCTTTGGTACCGCATACCAATGGCTGCAGGACAAGCCATTTCCTTTGACTGGGATGAGAAGCGTATACAGTACTCTACTCTGGAGTATCGATGCCCAGTCTCGATAATCCTACGACTAGGGACAAGTTCAAGGATGTGCTTATAGACTACCCAGCCTCTACTAGTGTGACTGCCATCACAACACTGGTAGTTAAGCAAAGATCCTAAGGGCTCTATCAATATGTATTAGCGATATGCTAAAAGAAACATATGCACATTTTAAGATAGAATAAAACCAGATAGCATACTATCATATTGAGCAAGACTGTTATTATATTTGTGTATATCCCAAGCTTCCAAAATGTAATATACAATCCAGTACTATACAATAATAGCCTCTAGGACATATATTACTAACATGTTTCTATCTTTATCTCTCTATATCTCAACTTAGCGGAGAACGACTATCTCCCGAAATAAGCGATACATATTTTAGAACTTGTCTGGATATCTGATGGGACCAAGTTCATAACATGAACACCAAATCCAACAAACTTCTTAGACTGTATTTTCTATTGAATTTTATCAGTATCCTACGCCATATCTTCTTCGGTATCCGCTTGGACCCCTGTCCAACATACTGCCCTTCAAAGAGGGTAAACTTTAATTCTGACAGCCACTCTGTCATCCAGGTCATCTATGAAGCTTGAAATGAAAACCTCCTCCTGAAGGAGGCCGTTGTTACCATATACCAAGAACATTCTCTCATGTTCATAACTGCTTCCTAATGTTTCTCCTGAATTGGATTAATATCTGCTTATTGCAGTTAGTACAAAAGCAATAACTTGTGTGGTACTTGACATCTCATAATTGACTTAATTGCCTAAGAAAGTGATATGTCAATCATGCAAATCTATCTCCTCATTAGTCCACAAGGCATCTTTTCAGAGAGGGTGACTCCATCACCTGCAGGTATACCACCACGCCAGGAGTCATCCATTCTAAAATACTTCAAAATAGTGTCAAAATACCCGAATCGGAAAACTTCCCAAATCTAGATCTAAAACCATAGATCTAGTTATCAGAATATCTTATATTTATCCAGTTTCTATGTGAAAAAAATATCGGTGACAACGAAAGTTTAATCGATCATAGTAAAGGAACAACACTTCCTATCAGGAGTATGTCATCAAAAAAACCAGGACAGTACTCCCTACTCAACCTTTTTACCAGGTCTATCTATTATTCTTGATGAAGTCAAACACTATGACTGTTATGTCAAGAATAGATGACCCATCTCCGCTCTCCTTACTTTAGTCTATAAATAGACATAAACATCATATCTACCACGCTTTCGCTGCTCCCACTGACTACAACTCTCTGGTAAAGTCATATACACATGCACTTCTAAATTCAATTTACAATGATATTATAGTCATCCACCAGCCAGATCTCATAGTCTAGAACAATAGTAGTGATAAACTTGAGTCATCAAAAACCTTCCTATCACCGTCTTTGAGGAGATCGAAGTACCTCTCGGGTGGCTGAGGTTACCCATTGATCGATCGTTTAAATTGTGAAGTTGTATGGAATGAAAAGTTTATCACAATCAAAGAATTTATAACCGCAATCAATTAATGGTGTCGATGTAGTTTCGTTAATGAATACGAATCGTCCACTGAGATGCGAGTACTTATTCGATCTTGCTTTAGATGAGTCGAAATGAAAATATAAAAGAAAATTCAAGAAAGTATTTTGAGATTTAATTGAGTTGTCATTTCAAGAAAATCAAGAATATATTCAAGGATTAGAAATCAAGAAAGTGTCCAATATCAATTTGAATTATCAAGAATATGAAGAATAGCTTGTAGGATTTGATCAAATTAGTAGCAATGATGAATCTAACAATGACTTATCTTATCTATTGATGAATTGTAGCTATAACGATAGTGATGAATGAAGATTAGGGATCTATTGAAGAAACTAGGATTTCTCCTTCTCCATCCCTTGTCTTTTCATTGATCATCATTCGGATCTAGCCTTTAGCAAAAAGAATCATCAATTATTTAATCCCTAATTTGCAACGAAATTAGCAAGAATGTGATCTCGATCCAATTTAGGTCATTGATGATTCTTTTCCTAAAATTCACAAATCTCAAAAGACTTAAGATTAGTATTAGGATTTTATCATCACTTGATCTACCGATTCTCTCGAATCCTTTACAAGCGGAGATTTCACTCACACATCATGAAAATTAACGAATCAAGAACGAAGAATTTTATAATGCAAGAATGTAAAGACATCGAGAATTACAATTATCACCTTTATTAAATCTCCTTCAAATTACACCTCTCAATTTGAGTTTACAAGACTAGCTCTCGATCGCTCCTTTGAAAGGGAATTTGTCGTCGATCTTTGCTCGGCTTGATCTTCGTGAGTCGTGGATCGTTGCGGATCTCTTTCTCGGATGACGAACGGCCTTGCGATAAAGGATCTTCGATTGTCGCTTGATTTTGCTCTCAATGGATCTTGATCTTGAATTGGAATTTGATTTGGATTTTGTTTTGGATCAAATTGTGTCACTCAACTTGTGCAATGATTTGACTCAATATTCAACAACCTTCAACCTTAGATCTAGATCCCCTTTCATAAATCTCAAATGAATCTTCCCTCATAAACTAGGTTGTTAGAGAGAGCCTTCTAGAATGAGATTGTTACAATGAGCCTTCTAGAATAAGGTTGTTGTAGAGAAGTCTCCAGAAGAAGTTTGTTACAATGGAGCATCTCAAGTAAGAAAGGTTGTTAAGAAGAAGGTTCTGGAGATTTCTTGTTCTCTGACGCCCTGACTCGGCCGCGGATCCGCGGCAACTAGGCCGACTCGGCCGCGGTTCCGCGGCCATTTGGTAAGTTTGATGCATCATCTTTCTGTAGTTGTTTGGTATTGGCATTTGGGTCTTCTTCTGATATCTGGAATCTTTTTATCCCTTTTGAATCTCTGCCAGATTTGAATTCTTTGACTTGTTGCATTTTATCGGCAAATTTACGATTCCAGTTCTTTGACCTGAATAATTTTCTGCACACAATCTTGATGAAAAGTGTTGAGATATACAATATCACACGTGAAGTAATAAACACACAATTTCCTATAAAGAATGTTGAATATATATATAACACGGGGTAATTAGTATTTTCTAGTCAAACTGGTAATATGTGTTATATTTATATCAACTATCCTTAGATGATTAGAATAATGAGGAAATTGATGTGTTACAGATTGCATTATCTTCGACTGAACAAATTCCCCCAAACTTAATTTTGATCGTCTCGAGCAAACTTCTTTTATTCAGGTGAAGAAGAAAAAAAATAAGAAAAAGAAAAACCAACTAACACACTTTCGTAGGCAAACACGATTGCACTGAGCACGTGCAACAAGCCTTTAAAGATCTAGGTATCCCTAGTAGGAGAAGTGTTATCTCCTGAGGGTTTTCAGCGGATTGCACCTACAAAATCCTATAATAAAAGGAAGACTGTGAAAGTTACATATAAAGATAAGAATTATAAAAGAAAGACTTTGAAAATTAGAGTTTCCAACCACAATAGCTTTTCGGTTGTCATGAGCCCTATCTTAATAGTCATGAAAAGATATTAGAAATCACATCATCCCTCAATAAAACATCGCCTTTATTCTTCATCCCTACCTTTCTTCCAAACACCGATCATATACCCCTACGTGTGTGTAAAGAACATCCCTACACTCGGAGAATTCAATTCAAGCTATCATACTCTTGTCCATCTAGCTCAGTACTTTTTCGTCGGTGAATATTTTAGATGGAATTGCTCACGCATTTTTCATGCGACCGTTAATACTTCTTGAGGTACTAACTGACCGATTACTCATGTGCTTGCTTATTAGGCGTATTAGTATTTTTCTCGTCTTGCAACACCTAAGGCTTAGCAGTGACTCCCAAACCAGTTGGTCTAAGGCACTAGGTGATGAAGCACCCTTGCTATATTTTTTTTATGCTGTCTTGGCGATTACAAAACCAGTGTTCATTTTTCTACACCATTTTATATTTTATTGCTTCATTTATAATTTTCGTACATTGGCTTTTAGACAAGAGCATTTTAAGGTATCCTCTACTATCTCGAGTTTCAAGACGTGTGTAAGTGTGTATAGTAGGGTATCAACATTCAAATGTTTGGCTTCCAGAATAGGAATTATTCTTCAGACTTATTTTTATCGTCAGATTAGTGACTTCTTTCATCTTACTAACCTTTGGGACAACAGCTCTGTTCAGTTGATAAAACTGCACATTTAATATGACATTTTTCCTACTATTTCTATATAAAGAAAGGTGTTTATTATAATATATGATACATATGAGGGTTTATCTGTAAAAATACTATTTTCATGTGTTTATATATTATAATTAACATTTGGTAGGAAAATGTAAGCATATAATATCTATGTAACATTTGGCCCATTTAAAATATGCTTACTTTATTAAATACCTTTGACTAAGTCTTAATGGTTACGTTAATAAAACAAACTCTACTAATATTATTTGTTGAGTTTGTTGTGCAGAATTTTCAGGGCTGAAATCAAGAAAATCAAAGTTGTTAGAACAAACCTGCATAATTAAGAAAATAAACTAAAGAAATCAATTCTGGCAGTGACGTAGAAAAGATTTTCAGTTTCCAGAGATTCAAAAGATCACCACGTGTCACCAGAAGAAGCCACAAGAAGAATGAGCCCAAGATCTCATCATTAGGCCGCGGATCCGCGGCCAAACCCGTCTATTGGTCGTGGATCCGCCGCGGTTTAGAAGATTGGGAAGTTGAGATTTCTTTGTTAGGATCGTAACCTCTGGTTTCCAAATTAGAAAACTAGGGTTCTGGCTCTGGGACTATAAATAAGGACCGATAGCCTCTTGGAAAAATCATCAAGCTGAAGAGATCACGAAGTCCAAGACAGGCTCACGCATCCAGGCTGATCATCAACTGTTCGTCTACCTCCTTAGAAGAGATCGAGAAGCAAACTAGCATTTGTAATCATTTTCTAAGCGAATAAAATGTAAATGAATTTTGTTGATTAATAAAGGTAGTTCTTTTTCTTATTTTATTTCTTTATAGTTTTAATATGATTTCCCTCTCCATCTCTTCTTCTCCCAACATGCGCGAGTAATTCTCCGCTTGTTAGGGTTCGTAGGATTAGGATAGATTAATGGATGATGAAGATCCTTAAACTCTTTTACGTCCTATAAAGTTTATAAAATTTAGCAAAAGAATCATTAACATCCTAGTCGGGCGCGCTACCAATTTATTGTTAGTCTCGACCGCGATTAGAGATTAGATTAATGATTGTTTTGGAAAAGGCTAGATATGAACGGGGTTCCATGTCGAGATAGGGGTTAAGAGTGGGAACCCTTTTCCCTCAAGAAACCCTAATCTACATGCATCACTGTTGTTCTAGTTTTAAATCTATTAAAGGATAAAAAGAGTAATCTTTAATTAATCATCGATAACTACTAAATCCTAATGAACCCTACAAGCCCCCTTTTATATTAAACTTACATCCATAATTAATCTAGATCTGTATTTTGCATCCGTGTTTAACATAGACCTAGAACCTACAACCATTCTTTATTCTTCCTCCTTTCTTTTTCAACACGTCTAAAGTAAGAATAAAATATTCAACGTTTCCCAGAGGACGACCCGTACTCATCTCGGTCTAGCTACGCGCGACACCGTTATTGATTGCGGTTAACTACTACACATAAATTCTAGATCAATCAGGCTCATAACTACTTATTACTAGTTTCGTTTAAGAAAACTTCTAATTTTCTTGGTTTTCTTAAATTTTTCTAATTTTTTAGATGTAATTTTTCACTTTCTAATATTTTATTATCTTATTTATGTACATATTTTTTTCTTTTTTATATATGTTTTGTGCTTATGCAAAGTATGATGCAAAGTGATGCGTAAATAAACACAAACCTCCCCCAAACTTGTTTAGAACAGTGTACTCACTGTTGTCATCTGTTAAATCTCAAAAACCTGTAGGCTTGGGAGGAAAAATTTATTAACGGGGACAAGAATAAGTGAACGTGAAAATACTCCCCCAAACTTATTTTTGGCTCACAATTTTGAGGACAACTTTTATTTTCAAGAGCCAAAAATATACCCCCCCAAACTTGAGTTAAACAATTTTAATCTTTTAAAATCATAAGAGGAGGGTAAAGTTATTGGTCAATGCCAAGCTTTGCAAAGACCGAAAGTCAACACCAATCATTTAAAGATTTTATCAGTGTAGTGTACCGGTTGGTGGAAGAACATGTTATATAGAGCCAAGAAGAAATGGGGAAAAGATGAGTGGTGTAATAGAATATGTTTGCGTCTCGTTTTGGAGAGACGGCTCAATAATTGTGATGGATTACTCGCATTCTCTTTATAGTCCAGAAGAAGGGGAGGTGGTTCAATTTCATTGTTTTGGGTTTTATTCATCACAACTCCCGTGTTTTCTAAAAATGCGAGTTCATCAGCGAAATTTTTTTCAAAACTTTCATCGATACTTCGAAGAATAATCTCATCGGAAAGAGTGGGATGATCTTCAGACTCCATCAAAGGTTCAAAATCAGCGTTAGATGTTGACCCGGACAACTCGAAAGAAGGGTCCGTATGTGTATAATACATATCTGGGTCAAAAAACAACGTATGAAAGAAGTCTAGATTAGTATTGTGAAGCTGTTCAATTTCGCTGCTGTCGACATCCATTAATTCGACAGAACATGCTTGAGCTGAAGGTTCAGAGGGTACACATCCTAACTTGTAAATGTTCAGCTCAATTGACATCTTCCCGAAAGATAGGGTCATAGAGCCGTTTCGACAGTTGATTACAGCATTAGAAGTAGTCAAAAAGGGTCGACCGAGAATCACCGGAATTTGGTTCCGTGGGTTTGCTACAGGCTGTGTATCCAAAACAATAAAGTCCACAGGGAATATGAATTCCCCGATTTTTATCAACACATCCTCAAGCTCACTCCTACGTTTGGTGATGGATCAATCAGCCATCTGGAGAGTGCAGTGGGTAGATTTCAACTCTCCGATACCTAACTGCTCGTAAACCGAGTATGGAAGCAGGTTAACACTTGCGCTAAGGTCAAGTAAAGCACGGTTAATGTTTTTACCCCTAATAGAAATCGAAATTGTAGGACATCCAGGGTCCTTACGTTTCTTTGGTAACTGTGGGGTAAAAACAGTGCTCACATTATTCGTCATGAAAACTTTTTTCGGCACTTGAGTCTTCCTCTTCCTAGTGCACAAGTCCTTAAGAATATTCGCATAAGCCGGGACTTGTTGTATAGCATCTAGGAGAGGGATGTTGATGTTAACCTGCTTAAAGATGTCAATAATCTTCTCCATTTGCGGTCTTGGTTTGTTTCCCCTTAACCGATTCGGATAAGGAGTTTTAGCAATAATAGCTGGGTCCAACATTGGAGAAGGTGGTGTGTGTGGAACAGATCCCAGAATAGGAGTGGGGATCGTCTTTGGTGGACTAGAAGAAGTGGGCTGAGGGTTCGAGCCTTGAGGAAAACGAAGAATAGGCTCGGAAGAAGGTGGTGGGGTAGACGAACAAGGATCAGAAGTGGAAGTAGAAATGGAAGGAAAAGTGGAAGTGAAAGCCGGGGTATTATTGATAGATTCATCATTGTTATCAATCTTTTCATTGACTTGATTATTCAGCACTCTTTCGGATCTCAACGTTGTAATGGCATTCACATTGTAGTGTTGTGAATGCCCAGGATTTGGTAAGGGTTGAGACGGAAGTTTCCCTTTCTCTCTAGCACTCATTTCGGCATTTATTCATGCAATTTGTGCTTCCATCGATTTAATACTCTCACCTTGGGAGGCGGAGTTTTTCTTTATGTCATCGATAGAAGTCCTTATATCAGCCGACACTTGAATGGATTATTTCATAAACATTTCCAAGGTTCGTTCGAGTGAAGAAGAATTATCGATACCAGTCAATTGCAAAGAATTATTATACGGTGCAGAAGTGTTGACCGGATTTTAAAAATTTTGTGATTGATAGGGGTGTTGACTCAGTTGTAGTGGCTGTTGTTGTTGTGGAGGGACTCTTTGAAAGTTATTTTGGTTTGGAACCGTGTTTTGAGTTTGGTGTTTGGTTCCAAGCAAAATTAGGGTGATTTCTCCAACCCTGATTATAAGTGGAAGAATAAGGATCGTTTCTAGGTCTTTGCTGAAAAGCAGCATTAGTATGCTCTTGACCTTGAAACGGAGAATTCAATGGACATTCTTCCGTCGGATGTGATGGATCAGAACAGCATCCACAGACAGTTTTGGGGGGTGTTCTTTGATTTAGGGATGCTAATAAAAATTTATGTTCCATAGCATCAAGTTTCTTTTGCATTGCTGCCATTTCAATTTTGACTCCTATGGAAACATCTAATTGATGAATACCACCCCTAGACGATGATTGACTTACACTCTCCTATTGTAAAGTTTTTTCAGCGAAATCTTCGAAAAATTTCCAAGCTTCACCATCGTCTTTAGACATGAAGTTGCCTTGACACATGGATTTAAGCACCTGTTTTGTTGTAGGATTAATGCCCTCATATATGATTCTGCACAGATCCCATCGATGGATTCCGTGATGAGGACATTGAACTAACAGATTCTTGAAGCGTTCAAAACACTTCGAAAACAGTTCATTAAGAAGCTCGGTAAATTGATTTATTTTGCTACGGACTCGGGCTGTCTTATGATTGGGGTAAAATTTCTTAAGGAAAGCTATAACGAATTCATCCCAGTTTGAAATAGAATGTGCGGCTGTGTTATAAAGCCACTTCTCGGCTAAATCGCACAAAGTGAACGGGAGAAGACGTAGACGCATAGCATCCACAGAAAGCTGTGAAGTACCCATCATAGAGCATATGTTTTCAAATTTGGTAATAAAAACGTATGCGTCTTCAGACTCGAGACCGTGAAATTGGGATAAAAGATTGATGTATTGAGGTTTGATTTCGAAATTGTCCCCATTGGCCGGTGGAATAGAAAGACAGGTAGAAAGAGGACTATGTATCGGGTAACATCTCTCTTGGAGAGACATACGCGGTAGATTTTGCGCACCTGCGGACGGTGGCAAAGTAGTGTTAAAGAAGTTCGATGGAGATCCGTCCATCGAAGTGGATGTGGTGTGTGGTGAGGAAAAAGAAGATGTAGAAATACCGACTTCGGAGTCGATAGGAGGAACGCAGACAAGACGGGCACTAGAATCCTGTGTACAGCCGAGCATGCACTAAATGGTTTAGCACAAGCGGCAGCGTTGTGATAATTAGAGAAAAATGTTGGTTTGGTGTTTGTTTTTTGAAAAATAGACGGATTTTTGAAAAATCACACAACAATGCACAAGCAACCCTAGATCTAATGGTCACCTAGGTCAAGTCACTAGACCGCTCCTAAACTTCCAGAAGACAAATCGCAGGATAAATCATCTACTGCATCTTTATCCCTACTGTGGCCAGGTAAGTGCCAGGTAAGTGGGTGGTTCTGTACTACGTAAGTAGTGGGCCTAATTAAGTAACCACTTGCCTTAGACACACTTGCCTTAGACACCACAAAAGAAATGCGGATAAGCAATAGATTACCCACGACCTTCTTCTGTCCTAATTGAGCGCGACAGTCCTTAGAGTCTTGTCTATATATTTTTTAGTTAATGAGGGTGATGCGGATGCTAGTTTTGTGATTTTTGGGGTATAGGAAGGGTAATGAAATCCTTACCTAATCTGAATTTGGTCATTGCTCCTTAATTTCCGTATTAAAATATGCAAACAACCAATATCAAAACACGTAACAAATTTCTTTTAGCGGCGCTGCGAATTTTTGCAAAGAATCCTGCAGAAATTGGTTATTGGACAAGAGCAGGGAGGAGATAAGAAAGTAGGAAGTGGACCTGAGAAAAATCGAGCACTGAAGCTTCTATCTCGCCGCGGTTCCGCCACGAAATCATGCTTATGGCCGCGGATCCGCGGTCTTGTTGCAAGATCTGTGAACAAAATTTTTTCCAGCTGCTCCTGTTACTTCACTGGACTTCCTGAGATGATCTGAATATTTTTCCCTTTGCTCCAATGATTCCAGATTCCCTTGCAAAATTCACAACTAATCGTTAAGCACACGATGCGATTTTGATTTAACATTCTAATGGAATAATAAAATTTCAACTCAAATAGCAATAACGAACAAATTAGCACGCGATCCCCGGCAACGGCGCCTTTGATTGATCGTTTAAATTGTGAAGTTGTATGGAATGAAAAGTTTATCACAATCAAAGAATTTATAACCGCAATCAATTAACGGTGTCGATGTAGTTTCGTTAATGAATACGGATCGTCCACTGAGATACGAGTACTTATTCTATCTTGTTTTAGATGAGTCGAAATGAAAATATAAAAGAAAATTCAAGAAAGTATTTTGAGATTTAATTGAGTTGTCATTTCAAGAAAATCAAGAATATATTCAAGAATTAGAAATCAAGAAAGTGTCCAATATCAATTCGAATTATCAAGAATATAAAGAAAAGCTTGTAGGATTTGATCAAATTAGTAGCAATGATGAATCTAACAATGACTTATCTTATCTATTGATGAATTGTAGCTAGGACGATAGTGATGAATGAAGATCATGGATCTATTGAAGAAACTAGGGTTTCTCCTTCTCTATCCTTTGTCTTTTCATTGATCATCATTCGGATCTAGCCTTTAGCAAAAAGAATCATCAATTATTTAATCCCTAATTTGCAACGAAATTAGCAAGAATGTGATCTCGATCCAATTTAGGTCATTGATGATTCTTTTCCTAAATCTCACAAATCTCATAAAACTTAAGATTAGTATTAAGATTTTACCATCACTTGATCTACCGATTCTCTCGAATCCTATATAAGCGGAGATTTCACTCACACATCATAAAAATTAAAGAATCAAGAATGAAGAATTTCATAATGTAAGAATGTAAAGACAACGAGAATTATAATTATCACCTTTATTAAATCGCTTTCAAATTACACCTCTCAATTTGAGTTTTCAAGACTAGCTCTCGATCGCTCCTTTGAAAGGGAATTTGTCGTCGATCTTTGCTCGGCTCGATCTTCGTGAGTCATGGATCGTTGTGGATCTTTTGCTCGGATGATGAACGGCCTTGCGATAAAGGATCTTCGATTGTCGCTTGATTTTGCTCTCAATGGATCTTGATCTTGAAATGGAATTTGATTTGGATTTTGTTTTGGATCAAGTTGTGTCACTCAACTTGTGTAATGATTTGGCTCAATATTCAACAACCTTCAACCTTAGATCTAGATCCCCTTTTATAAATCTCAAATGAATCTTCCCTCATAAGCTAGGTTGTTAGAGAGGGCCTTCTAGAATGAGGTTGTTACAAGGAGCCTTCTAGAATAAGGTTGTTGTAGAGAAGTCTCCAGAAGAAGTTTGTTACAATGGAGCGTCTCAAGTAAGCAAGGTTGTTAAGAAGAAGGTTCTTGAGATTTCTTGTTCTCTGACGCCCTGACTCGGCCGCGGATCCGCGGCAACTAGGCCGACTCGGCCGCGGTTCCGCGGCCATTTGGTAAGTTTGATGCATCATCTTTCTGTGATTGTTTGGTATTGGCATTTGGGTCTTCTTCTGATATCTGGAATCTTTTTATCCCTTCTGAATCTCTGCCAGATTTGAATTCTTTGACTTGCTGAATTTTATCGGCAAATTTACGATTCCAGTTCTTTGACCTGAATAATTTTCTGCACACAATCTTGATGAAAAGTGTTGAGATATACAGTATCATGTGTGAAGTAATAAACACACAATTTCCTATAAAGAATGTTGAATATATATATAACACGGGGTAATTAGTATTTTCCAGACAAACTGGTAATATATGTTATATTTATATCAACTATTCTTAGATGATTAGAATAATGAGGAAATTGATGTGTTACAGATTGCATTATTTTCGACTGAACACCCACTAAATCTGCGGAGTGGCTAATGGATTATTGAATCCAATTGAATTCTTAGGTTTTACTAAATATCCAGTAACCGTTGGTGGTTCTGGAATCACTTCCAATTCTACCATACTCCGACTAATGTTTTCTGAAAAGAATTCATTTTACTAAAAAGGTGGCGAGTCAAGAACAATATAACTATTGATCCTGTAAATGCTAGAACGTTTGTAGGGTGTTTTTAGTCACCCCATTGAGATGGGAATACACGTGCACTTGTCAGGCGCATTACAGATTCCCCCTGCTTAGGATAGGCTGGAGTTTATTGATTGTGGGGATTCGAATGTTCGGCAGCCGCAGACAAAGCTGCCGTTAATTACCCTTCACCTTTGGAGCAAGAGAAGCTCCGATTGACGGGTCAAACAGGTCATGCGAACTCAATGTGCAGTGTTGTGTTTTGGAGGGGAATTGGATATATCGGGGTCCCCACAGAGTTTTTTTACGGGGGTCCCGCTATTCGGATAGCGGGCTGGGGGTCAAGGGGGCTAGCAGCCCCCTTGCTGGGTGCGGGACAGCGCCCCATTACAATTTTTTTCTAACAGTGACAGTGTCGTGGAGAGAGAGAGAGAAAGAGAGAGAGAGAGAGAGAGAGAGAGTGTGTGTGTGTGTATAAAGGAAAGGCATCCAAAGGATGCGTGGGAGAAGACGCCAGCGCTCCACGTGTGCGGCACGCGGGCGCTGGACGCAAGGCACCATCGGAAAGTAAAGGGGGGCTCAGCCCCCCGTACCGGGAGTTGTACTCCAATTGACTTTTAGGAGTTAAACTCCTTAAAAAAAGATGTATTTTTATTGTTGTTGGGTTTCCTCTGCACCTACTAAGGAGTATGGAAGCATCACACATGCCACTTTAAAAATTTAGAGGTGCAAACAAACAAAGCAAGGATCTTTAACTAGAAAAAGCTAGCGTAACAACACTATAAAGTATATTTACACTAAGTGTAAGGAATACAAGTAGTCCTCTTTATAGTGACTCCTAAGATCTTTGAGAGGTTGGAGAGGCTTTCCAGTAAGATCCTACGTCCACGATGATCCACCCGAAGTTCACTAGCTCCAAGCTTGTAGCTCCACTTGATGCAAGAAAAAGATGAAGCTAAACACTCTAAACTAATTGGCTAGATTAGAGTAGAGTGATGAAGTGGTGTGTTTTATTTTATCAAAACTCTTTCTTTTTATCTCTTACTCACTTTGGAAGAACCTAGAGAGCAAGGAGGAAGAAGAAAATGAAGGCAAAAGCTTTTGTAAAGCGATAAGCTTGTGAAAGAAAATAGAAAATATAGTATATATATTTTCTATCTCTCTCAAAACTATGGTTGCTATAATATCTAGATATTTAGTAAATGGGTTAAAAGCCAAAAGAAAAGCTTAATCCATGGTTAAAAAGTGGGTGAAGTGAGGTCAACTCAAAGAAGAGTGTAGAATTTTACAACCATGGTTTAATCATTTCTTTTCTTTAGTTTTAAAACAAATACTAATAAATATCCATATATTATAGTTCCATGTAAGTCTTATATTTCCTTCAAGTGTGTATCACTTTTGTATGCATGTATTCATGCACATCAACATGTGCATGCTTGCACATCATCATATGCATACATGAATGCATTCTTCCTCTTTAATAAAAAGAGGTTTTGAATAAAGAAAAAAATAAAACTAAAAGCCAAAATGTTAAATCAACAATTGATTTAACAATCCGGTCATATCATATACGACCCGACCAATAGTAAAACGCCCGATTCATATACGGTATCACATAGTCGTATTCAATCGGGTCCCCGCGCATATCCCATATGCACACCACATCTTTTCGCCTGGGCCAGGAAACTTCTGTGTGGGACTCTAAAACTCATCAATACGCCGGCATTGGGTGATGATCATATCAAACACCCACAAGCCGCAAGCGGTCAGCTAAACGTAACTGCCACCCGGGTATTGAACGATCAGAAGAATACCAGCAAAACTGTCAAAACTCCCGTCGAGCCATCTGGAAACACTTACCGTACAGTCCGGTCTCCTCGTCGAATATGTTGCATATCAAGTCTGGGGATGGTGTCGTCGACCCAAATAGCTCAATAAGTCATGCCGGTATATAGCTGATAACAGATCGAGAAACTACTGATAACGCTTATCAGTAAATCTCAGTAGCCTTGGCCAGGGACTTCCTGTTATAGCCAATCAAGCATAGCACAACATCAATCCCCAATACCGGGAGAGACGAAACCCCTCCTATCGCTCATTGCCTCCATGTGCCTCGGGACTATACCCAAAGTCCACCTGTTTGCACGACTCAGTAGAGCCGTGGTAGGGTGGAGATCAAAGTACAGTGGGAGGACACACAAGACTCTATGACCATTTTGGGTCTACAGACTAACCTATACCAGTGTCACCTGAGAACCGCTATCCAATGATAGATATAATACCATATAGGAGTTCTCGGCTAGTCCGTTCAGTGTACCCAGTCTCACTGAGCACTCGTATACATTCTTTGGTGTCAGCACACCAGATGGATATGGGATCATCGATCTCCCATCACGTGGGACAAGAATGGTATACGCTAGTCTACACTGGAATATCGATGCCCTGTCTCGATACACCCACGATTAGGAACAGTTCAAGGATATGCTTATAAATTACACGTGCCCCACTAGTATGATCCGCATCATAGTCACAGTAGTCAAGCAAATATCCTGAGGGCTTTATCAACATGTGCAAATGAATAAAAGCATGATCAAATCAACATGTCAGATAAAGCAAACCAGATAGCATACTATCATGTCGAGCAAGAAAGTAATCTCTCTCTCTATATACATGTCCAAGCATCCACTATACATATAATGGCCTCTAGGGCATACATATATCCAACAATCTCCCACTTGCACTAAGGCCAGTTATTGGCGTATCTCATACCCAACATCTAAAAAAGTCGCTCAGCTGCGGCTGTGGAAGGGCCTTTGTGAGTGGATCCGCTGTGTTATTCTTTGTATCTACTCTCCGAATCTCGATCTCGTGGCAATCTACTATCTCCCGGATCAAATGATACCGCCTTAGGATATGTCTAGACTTCTGATGGGACCTTAGTTCTTTTGCTAACACCATAGCCCCATTATTATCATAATACAATGGTATTGGATCAACAATGGTTGGAACTACTCCTAGTTTCGCGATGAACTTCTTCATCCAGACGGCTTCCTTGGCAGCATTATTTGCAGCAATATACCCAGCTTCCATCGTGGAGTCTGCAACGATATCCTGTTTGGAACTCTTCCAACTAACCGCCCCTCCATTGAGGGTAAATACAAACCCTGAGATAGATTTGCTGTCATTTTTATCACTTTGGAAGCTGGAATCGGTAAAGGCCTCCATTTGGAGATCCTCATTACCATACACCAAGAACAGTTCTTTAGTCCTTCTCAAGTGCTTAATAATGTTCTTCACTGCTATCCAATGTTTCTTCCCTGGGTTGGATTGATACCTGCTTACAACAGCTAGTGCATAAGCTACATCAGGGCGAGTACATAACATCGCATACATTATAGATCCTACGGCTGAAGCGTAGGGTATAATGCTCATGCGAGCCCTCTCTTCATCAGTCTTCGGACAGAAGTCTTTGGAGAGAGTGATTCCATGGCAAGCGGGTAAGGCACCATGCTTGGAATCTTCCATACTAAACCTTTTAGGATGGTGTCAATGTACTTTGATTGGGACAATCACAATAACCTCTTGGATCTATCTCTATAGATCCTTATGCCCAAAATGCACGAGGCATAACCCATGTCCTTTATGGAGAACCTTTGTGATAAGAATAGTTTGACTGATTGTAGCATAGGAATGCCATTTCCTATCAAGAGAATGTCATCTACGTACAATACGAGGAATGTGACAGTACTCCCTACAATCTTCTTATAAATGCATGGCTCATCTATATTTTTGATAAAATCAAACTCTTTGATTGTATCATCAAAGCAGATGTTCCAGCTCCGTGAGGCCTTGTTCATATCATAATATTGCATTATTATATTCCCCATTCCTAGTCATTTTACAAATAAACAGGTGATTTTGACGCATGTCTGCTACTTAGTTGCAGGTTACAGGTTCTCGGAATAAAAACGGTGAAGTTGATGAAAAAGATGATACAAAGTGAGACTACGAATGATAAATGGTGAAATCTTGATCGTGCCTACATTTTGAGGGACAATGAAGAACAATGAACAACAGTTCACAGAAGCCTAAAGGCAGCAACATGAAGAAACGGTAAAAGTCCACTACAATGTTCACTGGAAAGATCTGGAAGAAAACCAGAAGTCATTTTGAAGAAAGAACTGAAGAAAACAGAGGACAACTGCAAGAAGACAAACCCCAGAAAAATAGAAGCATCAAGCCCCTACTTTGGCCGCGGAACCGCGGCCAAAGCATGCTATTGGCCGTGGAATTGCGACCGGGTTATGCCCGTGTCGGCGAGAAATTTCGTGGCGGTGCGCGGGCTTTGACTAGGTCTTTTTCTTAGGGGGTATTTTTGTAAAATCAGATATGCGAGTCAATTGTAACCCTAGGGTTCCTATCCTCTATAAATAGGAACTCCAAATCTTGTATGAGGTCATGCCTCTTTTCACTTCATAAATTTAGATCTGTACTGTGTTGATGTTTGGAGAGAGCCATCAATAAAAATTAGTAAGTTCTTTTATTTTCATTGCCTTAGTTTACTTTAATTTAGAATGTTCTTAAATTCCCTAATGAGCGAGTAGTCTCCTCGCTTGTTAGGGTTAGCTTTAGGGAAAGGTTTGAGAGATGAGATCTCTCACCCCTTTCTTACCCCATCACACATAATAATTAGAACTCCATGCATACACGCACACACCGCTCCCTGCGGCACCTTACCCCTTGAGGTAACGGTGATACCGTAGTATAAAGGACCGGTTGTGCGTGTTTTCCATGGAGGTTAGGGTAAGGATCGATAAAGGAAGGACAAGAACCTAGAGGAAGAAACATCTTCCTGAATGGTACTAATCCCCTTTCTTGATAATTACCATAACACCTAATAGATCTAAAATAGGGCATTGAAAGTGGTGAGGAAACATTCAATCTCCCAACTTACCCTAGACCTAACCCTAGCAAGACTTAGATCTAGATAATCTTAGTATAAATCAATTTATGTTTTTTTAGAGATAATCAATCCGACACCCATCGGAATTAACTCGTTAGAGCGATTAGGAAAACACAAAATCCCTGTGGACCGACCCGTACTCACCGGCTAGTTACCAAGCGACGCCGTTCTTGATTGCGGTTTAGAATTATTTTTGACATACAAATCAAATGGCGCCGTTGCCGGGATGGCGTAGTATTTCCTTTTTGCAATTTCGGGTTAATCTAAATTAAAAAATCATAAAAAACAGAAAATAAAAAAAATATAAAATTTTTATCATTTATTGTTTGAAGGGTATTTTTGTGTGAATCTTTGCAGGATCGAAGGATCTGGAAAAATCCAGAGTGCGAAACAGAAAACGGTAGAACAGAACAGAAGGGGATCGGAACAACAGAACAACACAATTTTTCTCGGGACCTATGTCGCCACTGCCGCTGCTAAACCGCCGCCGTGACCCCTCTCCAACCGCGGAACCGCGGTCCCCTTGCATCGTCAGCACGCGCAATTTCCTCTGTTTGTTTCCTTTTCCCCCCTCTGCAACCTAAAATATATCTTTTGCCAAATCTTCTGCAGGATTCTTTGAGCTTAAAAAATCTTCCCCCTTCCAATAACAAATATTGTGCAGGATTCTTTGCGCCGTGCTTAAAATAAAAAAAATTGATTGCAAGTGATTTCTTTCTGTTTTGCATATCTTTAATCGGACTTTAAGGGGCTTGAGACCAAACCAGATTGGGTGGGGATTTCATCACCCTTCCCAGGACCCTAGAAATCACATAAGGCATTTGCATTGACCAATCTTTAATTAAAAAAATACTAGACTCAGCCCTGAGGACGTCGCGCTTAATAGGACAGAGGACTAGTTGTAGGCATCGGCCGTGAATCCTAACCTGACTTTGCGGTGTCTAGGTAAGTGTGTCTAAGGCGAGTGGTTACTTAATTAGGACCACTACTTTCGTAGTGGGGAGCTTTCCACTCACCTGGCACTTACCTGGCCGCAATTGGCGGTGAAGAGGCGGTTTGAGGTCCTATTTCTAGCCCTTTGGAACAGTTAGGAGCTGTCTAGCTGACCTAGGTGACCCTAGATCTAGGACTGATTGTGCATTTCTGGTTGATTGCATTTGTGTCTAAGTCCTTTATCAAAAATCTTTTTTTTGCAAACAGTTCCAAATAAAAAAAAAGGAAAAAGGAATTTTTTTTATAAAAACTTGCAACTTGTCGCTCAAAATCCTTGCACCCCACCACCACCCACTTTCTTCTCATTGACATTTTCTTATCCCCACATTCTGTTTTTCACCTTTTTGACTACACTACCTCTTTAGTGTATGTCATTTTGGACTAGGGACACTAGCGCCCGATTAGTCCGTGTTTCGTTGGTACCAACCGACGAACTTTTCGACTCCGAAGTCAAAATTCCTTCCACTTCCTTACCTCCACCTTCAAATTCTTTTTCCGAAGGTATGTCGGGATATAATCCCAACAACACCATACCCACGGGATTGATTCCACCTCCGTTAGGTGCAAATAACCCAAATCACCCGCCTGTTGTAGCGCCCCAACGAATCGCGCTCCAGGATCTCTTCTACCCTGTCTGCACCTCCTTACCTACCTGTCTTTCACCTCCACCGGCAAATGGGGACAATTTTGAGATAAAACCCCACTTCATCAATATGCTGCCAAAATTTCACGGATTGGAATCCGAAGATGCCTATATCTTTATCAATAAATTCCAAAACGTTTGCGCTATGATGAAAACAACCCAATTATCAGATGATGCTATAAGGCTAAGGGCCATTCCATTCACCTTATGTGACTTAGCCGAGAAGTGGCTATACAGCACAGCATCACATTCAAGTAGAAATTGGGACGAGTTTGTTAAAGCTTTTCTTAAAAAGTTTTATCCTCATCACAAGACCGCGAGAATTCGAAATGAGATAATACAATTTTCCCAGCTTCCTTCCGAGCCATTTTGGAAGTGTTTTGAAAGATTCAAAGACCTACTTGTTCAATACCCTCACCATGGGATCGAAAATTGGCAACTTTGCCAAACATTATACGAGGGATTGAACCCGGCAACAAAGCAGTTGCTAGAAACCATTTGTCAAGGTCACTTTCTAACCAAATCTAGTGAGGAAGCGTGGCAGTTTCTCGAGGATCTTAGTGAACAAACAATTCAGTGGGAGAGCACAAAGACCACCTCATCTTCTTCTATTGGTCAATCTAGGACAGGCATACATCAATTAGATATGTCGATTGGTATGAAGGCCGAGATGGCCGCACTTACGAAAAAGCTAGAAGCCATTGAGACCAAAATCTCATCGTCTTCTCCTGCCCCTGCTTTAACCCCACGAACTGTTTGTGCTTGTTGTTCGGATCCATCACACCTTACCGAAGAGTGTCCTTACAATCCACCTGTTCAAGGACAAGATCAAGTCAATGCTGCCTTTCAGCAACGACAAAGAAATGATCCTTACTCTTCGACTTACAATCCGGGTTGGAGGAGTCACCCAAATTTTGCTTGGAATCAAAATCAACAACTCCAAGGAAACAACAACTTTCAAAGGCCTCCTCCACAACAACAAGCACCCCAACAAACTAAATATCAGCAACCTTTCCAACCACAACCTTATCTAAATCAAACGAACAATTTTGTTCAACCAAATGATGATAAGGTTATCTCGCTATAAAAAAGTCTAGATGCGTTTCTCAAACAATCTACAGAATCCGCAGCAAGGTTGGAAAATTCCATCCAGTCTTTGGTGCACAACAATGCTTCATACGATCAAAGCATCAAATCTATTGAGGCACAAATTGCACAACTAACTGCTGCGTTGAGCGAGAGAGAAAAGGGAAAGCTTCCATCTCAACCATTGCCAAATCCCGGTCACACACACAACGCACATGAATATCACAATCATAATGTAAATGCAGTGACCACGTTGAGATCTGGAAGAGTGTTGCAAAATAACGTGGGTACTAGTGATGACACCCCCGCCGGTGGTTCTCCGTCTTCTCCGTCTTCTCCTTCTTCTCCTTCTTCTTCTCCATCTTCTTCTTCTTCACCCTCATCTCCTCCACTACAGCCTATTCTTCATTCTTCAAAAGGCTCTTCTTCTTCTAATCCGAACAGACCCACTTCTCACTTCACGAACACACCCACACTGGGATCCGTTCCAACTCCACATTCTACTCAACAGACATTGGACTCAACAGATTTTCAACATGCTCCATTTCCAAACAGGTTGAGTCCCAATAAACCAACTGCACAAATGGAGAAGATTGTGGAGTTATTTCAACAGGTTAGTATAAATATACCTCTCTTGGATGCAATCCAATAAGTCCCTTCGTACGCGAAAATCTTAAAGGGCTTATGCTCCTCGAAGAGAAAGTCTTAAATACCCAAGAAAGTGCTAGTGGCTAGTGCAGTGAGCAATGCTATTAACCAACCTCGACCCTTACCCCAAAAACGAAAGGACCCCGGCTGTCCTATGATTTCAATAACAATTGGGGATAATAAAATCAATCGAGCACTTTTAGATCTTGGGTCTAGTGTTAACCTGCTTCCTTACTCCGTGTACGAGCAATTAGGGGTTGGAGAATTGAAACCCACTCGTTGTACTCTCCAAATGGCCGATCGATCAATCACCCATTCTAGGGGTGAGTTAGAGGATGTGTTGATCAAAGTAGGGGATTTCATATTCCCCGTTGATTTTATTGTTATGGACACACAACCTGTTGCTAACTCACGGAACCAAATTCCGGTGATCCTCAGTCGACCATTTTTGGCCACTTCCAATGCCGTAATAAATTATCGCAATGGCTCCATGACTCTATCCTTCGGGAAGACGTCTAGTGGGTTCAATATTACAAGTTAGGAAGTCTGCCCCCCGTGCCTAAAACTAGTACACGAGAAGTTTACTCTATTCACGAAATCACGCAGGAGGACTGCGAGCTTGAAAGATTTTTGTTTGATGAAAACAGTTTTGACACCACTAGTGCGTCCCTCCTTGAATCTACCACAGTTGACACAATCGATATTGATTATGAATGTTTCACTTTTTCGGATGATTTTGACGACTCACAGCCCGGATATGAGTCTTTTGAATTTTTGGATGAGTTAGTTGAACCATCCGAATCAGTTGTTTGCAGTGATTTCGAACCTGTGTTGGAGTCCTTTGAGTTCGAGGTAGATGTCCCAATTTTGCCTATGATTGTTTCGCCTCCGAAACTCGAACTAAAGCCCTTGCCGTCTCACCTTAAATATGCTTACCTAGGTGAGAATGAGACCTTTCCCATTATCATATCGGCCTCTCTAGCCCTCGAGCAAGAGAAAGCCCTTTTAATGGTCTTACAAGATAGACGACAAGCTTTCGGCTGGACTATGGCGGACATCGAGGAGATTAGTTCCCTCATAATTGAATATCATATGCATATGATGGATGATGCCAAGTCGATAAAGGATCTACAGAAATATCTTGGGGATAGTGTGGATAGTCAATCTCCTCATTTAGAAGTTGAACCACCCCTATTTCTTTTAATAAGCTACGAGAATGCCAATATTCCACTGATTGCTGATCATTCACATTCTCGTTTTGATTCATCATCACCTCCTATCTATTCACTTCCACACTTTCCATACCACCACTTCTATCTTCCCCAATTCTTTTTGGATCGGTACAACATGTTCTTCCACCAGCCGATACTCTTTACAGATAAATTTTTCGACTGGTTGGTGTTGACGTTTGGTCTTTGCAAAGTTTGGCAATGATGTTTAACATTGTTTCAATGAAGTTTGGGGGGGCCTTTCTGTATATATATTTTTGTTTTTTCTTTTAAAAAAAAAATCCAAAAAATAATTTTTTTTTATTAAATCAATAAACAGGGGAGTGCCGACATTCTCAACCCTCTTGGTGTGACATGACAGTGAGGACACTGTCAAGTTTAAGTTTGGGGGTATGCTCGGTAAGCCTTCTTCCTTCGCATTCATGTGTATATTCTTGCATTTGCATACTTATTTTAAAACCCATAAAAAATTGAAAATTATAAAAATTATAAAAATTAAAGTATTCAATTTTGGCTTTATTTGACTTGAGTTTGACAAATAGGTTAACTAGCTAGGAACAACTAGATCCAGACTTAGTAAATTAAAAACCCTAAAAATAACCTCTTTTAAAGTTTAACGGTAGAAAGTATTTGTCTTTGTAGTGTATTTAGAAATAGGCAAAATTTGGGTTCACTTCTTGGGCTAAGTTAAAACAAGGGAAGAGTATTGATGTTTTTATTAAAGTATAAGTTTGAAAAATAGTTCCTATCTTAAGTCTAAATTCTGAAAATATATACCCGACAAAATGCACAAACACGCACCTTGAAACTTGGAATAGTAGAAGAGACCTTGAAATGCTCTTGTCTTAAGTCCTTAGTACGAAGAAATATAAAATAAAAATTCAAGTGTGAATAAAGAGATAATAAAAAAATGAACACTGGTTTTTGTGATTACTTAAGGCTGCAAAATAGAAAAAATATTTAGCGAGGGTGCTTCATCACCTAGTGCCTTAGACCAACTGGTTTGGGAGTCACTGCTAAAACCTTAGTTGTTGCAAGACTAGGAATTACGCTTAAATGTGCAAACACATCTTGTAATCGGTTGTTGGTATCTTAAGAAGTATTAACGATCGCATGAAGGATGTGTGAGCGAAATTCATCTAAAAATTCACCAATTAAGAAGTGCTTTGGACAACGGACAAGAGTATGATTGCTTGATTTGAATTTCCAAGTGTAGGGGTGATTTATACACACACGTAGGGGTATGTGATTGGGGTTTAGATAAGAGATAGGAATGAAGAATATGACTTGTATCTTTAGTAGAGATGATAAAAATTCCTAAGTTGAGATAGAACCCTAGAAGGAAAACTTAAAAAATACCGAAAGCTAAGTAGGTCTGCAGAACATATATAATCTTAAGTTAAATAATAAAGAACCGTGAAGAATACGGGTGGATAATTTACGAGTCGACGATAATAGAATTCCTTGTTAGAAAACCTAATTGGAAAATAAAAGTCAATGGGCCGAATTGATAGGATTTTGTAGGTAGCATCCGCTGAAAACCCTCAGGAGACAACACTCTTCCTACTAGGGACACCTAAAGGTTTAATGGCTTGTTGCACGAGCTCAGTGCAATCGCGTTTCCCTGCGAAAATGAGGTTAGGTTTTTGTTGAGAATAAAACTAGGTTTGCTCGAGGACGAGCAAAAGATAAGTTTGGGGGTATTTATTCATATCATAATATTGCATTATTATATTCCCCATTCCTAGTCATTTTACAAATAAACAGGTGCTTTTGATGCATGTCTGCTACTTAGTTGCAGGTTACAGGTTCTCGGAATAAAAACGGTGAAGTTGATGAAAAAGATGATACAAAGTGAGACTACGAATGATAAATGGTGAAATCTTGATCGTGCCTACATTTTGAGGGACAATGAAGAACAATGAACAACAGTTCACAGAAGCCTAAAGGCAGCGACATGAAGAAACGGTAAAAGTCCACTACAATGTTCACTGGAAAGATCTGGAAGAAAACCAGAAGTCATTTTGAAGAAAGAACTGAAGAAAACAGAGGACAACTGCAAGAAGACAAACCCCAGAAAAATAGAAGCATCAAGCCCCTACTTTGGCCGCGGAACCGCGGCCAAAGCATGCTATTGGCCGCGGAACCGCGGCCGGGTTATGCCCATGTCGGCGAGAAATTTCGTGGCAGTGCGCGGGCTTTGACTAGGTCTTTTTCTTAGGGGTATTTTTGTAAAATCAGATATGCGAGTCAATTGTAACCCTAGGGTTCCTATCCTCTATAAATAGGAACTCCAAATCTTGTATGAGGTCATGCCTCTTTTCACTTCATAAATTCAGATCTGTACTGTGTTGATGGTTGGAGAGAGCCATCAATAAAAATTAGTAAGTTCTTTTATTTTCATTGCCTTAGTTTACTTTAATTTAGAATGTTCTTAAATTACCTAATGGGCGAGTAGTCTCCTCGCTTGTTAGGGTTAGCTTTAGGGAAAGGTTTGAGAGATGAGATCTCTCACCCCTTTCTTGCCCCTTCACACATAATAATTAGAACTCTATGCATACATGCACACACCGCTCCCTGCGGTACCTTACCCCTCGAGGTAACGCTGATACCGTAGTATAAAGGACCGGTTGAGCATGTTTTCCATGGAGGTTAGGGTAAGGATCGATAAAGGAAGGACAAGAATCTAGAGGAAGAAACATCTTCCCGAATGGTACTAATCCCTTTTCTTGATAATTACCATAACACCTAATAGATCTAAAATAGGGCATTGAAAGCGGTGAGGAAACATTCAATCTCCTAACTTACCCTAGACTTAACCCTAGCAAGACTTAGATCTAGATAATCTTAGTATAAATCAATTTATGTTTTTTAGAGATAATCAATTCAACACCCATCGGAATTAACTCGTTAGGCCTGCTTTAATCTATAAATGGATTTAAGCAACCTACATGCTTTCCCGCTGCTCCCACTGTCAATGAAGCCCTCTGGCTGATCCATAAAAATGCACTCTTCTAAATCACCATTTAGAAATGTAGTTTTAACATTCATCTGCCAGATTTCATAATCATAGTGAGCGGCAATAGCAAGTAGGATCCGAATGGATTTAAGCATTGCTACCGGAGAGAAAGTTTCATCATAGTCCAGTCCTGGTCTTTGACGAAAACCTTTCGCTACATGCCTTGCTTTAAAGGTCTCTATCTGTCCATCTATACCAATCTTTCTTTTAAAGATCCATTTGCACCCAACGAGTTTTATCCCAGTAGGTGCAACGTCCAAAGTCCATTCTTTGTTGGTGTACATGGACTCCATTTCAGATCTCATGGCTTCCAGCCACTTCACAGAGTCACCACTCGTGATAGCTTGCTGAAAACTAGTAGGGTCATCATCATCCATGATGCAATCTTCTCTATCACCATCAATGAGAAACCCATAGTATCTCTCTGGTGGGCGAGAAGTTCTACTAGATCTCCGGAGCGGCTGAGGTTCTTGAAGTTCTACTGAAACATCAGTTTCAACCAATTCGTCCTGAGTAATTTGTGTCTCTATAACCTCTTCTAGTTTTACCGCATTTCCATCAGTACTATTTGTAAAAAACTCATTTTTCAAAAATTTGGTATGCTGAGAAACAAACACCTTTTGTTCCTCCTTATGGTAGAATTGATATCCATACGAATGTTTCGGATATCCCACAAATTTACACATGACCGATCGTGTCTCGAGTTTATCTGGATTCTGCTTTTTGACATAAGCTGGACAACCCCATATCCTAACTCTTTTAAGAGATGGTCTCTTTCCACTCCATATCTCATATGGAGTGGTAGATACGGTCTTGGTTGGAATCCTGTTTAATAGATACATCGCTGTCTCTAATGCATGTCCCCAGAAGGAAAGCGACAACTCAGCATCACTCATCATGGATCGTACCATATCTAATAGTGTACGATTCCTCCGCTCTGACACACCATTGTGCTGTGGTGTGTAAGGGGGAGTGAGCTGAGAGAGAATCCCATTCTCTTTTAAGAAGTCTGAAAACTCTGTACTCAGATACTCTCCATCTCGATCTGATAGAAGTTTCTTGATGCTCAAGCCTATTTTCTTTTCTACTTCAAGTTTATACTCCTTGAATTTTTTGAAAGCTTCGGATTTATGCTTTAACAAAAACATGTGCCCGAATCTTGAGAAATCATCAGTAAAGGTAATGAAGTATGAAAAACCACCTCATGCATGTGTAGACATAGGTTCGCATACATCACTATGTATGAGGTTTAAGAGTTCCACTACTCTTTCTCCGTGTCCAGTAAACGGAGTTTTAGTCATTTTACCTTTAATACAGGACTGGCAAGTCGCATAAGATTTATATTCAAAAGGTTTTAAATATCCATCTTTATGTAGCTTGTTTAGTCTTGTTTCATTAATATGACCAAGTCTACAATGCCAAAGAAAACCTTCATTTATATCTGAAAACTTTCTTTTATTAGTATGTTGTATATTGAAAACTGTGTGTTGGTTCAGGACGTAAATACCTTTATTCAATGTACCATACCCAATCAACTCTTGATTTAAGTTAATGTTCATAACATTATTTTGCAATACAAAATGATATCCTTCATTGTCCAACAAAGAAACGGATATTATATTACATAGCATACTTGGTACAAAATAACACGGGTTCAAAACCAATATACAACCCGAAGGCAAACCCAGATGA
Organism: Agapanthus africanus; assembly: GCA_030015575.1. Classification (NCBI taxonomy): domain Eukaryota; kingdom Viridiplantae; phylum Streptophyta; class Magnoliopsida; order Asparagales; family Amaryllidaceae; genus Agapanthus; species Agapanthus africanus. The sequence goes on from CM057349.1 coordinate 291,235,058, forward strand.
TACTCTCCTACGGATACAACATGTACATTAGAACCATTTCCAACCCGCAGAGTATGGTCTCCAGTTTTCAAAACTCTATTGTTTCTCAACCCCTGCACACAATTGCAGATATGAGAACCAGAATCGGTATCTAATACCCAAGATGCAGAATTAATTGAAAAACAGTTCTCAGTTACAAACACACCTGAAGCGGAAGCATCACCATGCTTCTTCTTCTTGAGATCAGCAAGATACATAGCACAGTTGCATTTCCAATGCCTCGACTTGTGGCAGTAAAAAAATTCTCCTTTTCCACTTCCCGCGGCCCCAGATATGTCTTTCCCCTTCGCCTTTGTAACTCCACCTTTCTGTTTGATGGGTTTCTTCTTCTTCTTTCCCTTGGCCTTGGCTTTTAGGATGGAAGAGGAAGATGGCCCAGCAATCAGAGCGGGAGTCTTCGCTGTTTTCAGCGTGTTCTCTGCACTTCTCAACATATTGAGAAGTTCAGACAATGATTTCTCCAAATCGTTCATATTGAAATTCACTATGAATGGAGCAAAGGCGGGGGAGAGAGACTGCAGAACAACATCTGTATATTGCTCATTATCCATAGTCCATCGCAGTTCCTCAAGTTCTTCTATAAGACCAATCATCTTCAGGACATGGTCTCCTACTGATGCACCAGGGGCCATCCGCATCTGAAACAGCTTTCTAGATACCTCGTATCTCAAATTACGAGATTGCTCTTCATACAACTCCCTTGTATGAAGAAAGATGGATTGCACATCTATCTTCTCGTGCTGTTTCTGATGGATATTTTCCATAGAAGCAAGCGCGAGGCACTTGGCCGTGTTGCAGTCAATATCCCATGTTTTTCGGATCTCCTTATCCGAAACAGATGATTCAGGTCCTGGGATGGGTGGGGCTTCGGTAGTGAGGACATATGATACTTTATCATATGTGAGTACAATGTTCAAGTTCCTCAACCATTCTTTATATTTCGGTCCTGTCAGTTTGTTTTTCTCTAGTAGAAGCTTAAGTCCCGTCATCGGCATCTGCCATTAGGAGAGAGAAAAGAATACACTCAGCGAAAATCTCTTGCAAAGAATAAGATTGGTTATTATCTTATCTAATCGATGTCTCCCACTGCTTTTATCAAATTTTCTTTCAAAACCTGAAAAGAAAACTAGCCAGGATTAATTACATTCTACAGTTTCGCCAACCGGTCAGCCAGGCCAGTGTCGGTACTTTGAGGGAGGTTCCCCGTGCTTTCACACGGACCTAATTAAAATAAACCTCGTTTTCCCAAAGGTCAAACCCCGTTAACACCTTTCTAGACACTTACGGGATTAGCTAATTGTAAAGTGCAAAATTCTCCTGGAAGTAACACTTACTCACAGTGGGATCGGGATCCATCTATCATACAGAAGGTATGCAATCTCATTGCAAATTTCAACTCTTGAAATTCCCGATATGGTTTTTACCCCTAGATGCTTATGACCTTGGCTATGGTCAAAATATCACAAGCACTAGTCAAGTTCTACCCGTCATTTCGTGATTAATTAGGACCACCCATATGACCCTCGGCTATGGTCGACATAATCATGTGATTGTCCTAACTAATCGCATCATATGCAGTGTAGGAAGACATCACTTAGCTACCGTACACTACGTCTCGGCTATAGTCGACATACGTAGCACGAATACTAAGTACTCTGCTTCCTAAAATGACGGAGGATTGCGGATGGTTTTTATGAAAACCTTTAACGCTTTGAACTTGATCTCGTTGTAAAATCAAAACAGTTTAGAAAAGGAGTGGCTTAATCTCCGCATCTTTTGAAAACTTGCATTTTCCATAAAAAGGCCGAGTATGTTTCAAATCCGATTCTACAACATCTTTAAGTTTCTTTTTCTTTACATTAATCTCATTAATATAGTCCCATCATTTAAGTTCCTAAGCCATCATAGAAAAGAAACGAAAATAGAACGTATACTTATACCGTCCGCATTTACCACAGTGTCCCGTTATGCACCGTTAGGTTACTTAACTAACGACATAGCGGGACGGGACTAGCGTGGGTGTAAAATATAAGCAACGTTTATTATATATCATATATATAATAATAAATCATTCGTCTCAGATACTAAGTAATCACATTACAGAATATCAATCTAGCAGAAGCACATATGAAAATAAAAGGATACTAGGAGGTCCGTATTTAGTATTCAGCCATTAATAGAAAATACGGATTCCACGGTCGTAAGGAATAGCCAAGCCCACTCCCCTAGACCCCTATTAGAGCGGCCAGTGACCCTACCAATTCTAGAGTTTAGGAAACCCGGTCTCGACTCCTCGAGATGATCTCCCACTGAACCCTAGAACTCGATCACTTGTGCTCCCCTCCTTGGGTCTATCTTAATGCGGAAAAGTAAATAATATACAATAATGGTGACATCAACCTCAGCCCGGAAGTGCCCCAAATGAAAGAATATTATGTACAATTAATCTTTACATGAATGAAAATTAAAAAAACTCTCATCTTACATAAAACCCCCGGCTATTCAATCGCGACAATCCCGCACATTATATCTCAGCAACACATAATATCTCATATCATCAACGTAAGTAAGTATGCGTATCCCGATTGTCATTGATGTATAGCAACGGAATCGGCAATACTATATACTACACTTACGGTCGCAGAAAAGTAAGTGAAAAAAAACAATTGTAATCACAGATATCAAGACGATATTTAACGTTTCGATCGAATCAACAAACACCCACGTTTTACCCCAAAAGCTCAACACTTGAGCAAAGTTACAAATACTTAAAAATCGCGCCACACTGTCTTATGATCCAGCCATAGAAGGAGTTAACCAATGCCTCACCTATGACACCACGGCACTACGGCAAACCCGAAGGTTCGTTCGTGGTTCCGTGGGCATATAATCGAGTTAAGGTTATTATGATCTTCTAGAGGGTCCATAGGATACTTGCGCTACTATTGAATATAAAGTTAACTTAGGAAAATTACAACACTTGGAAATTTCAGCTGGGTAGAAAGTGGGGTGTCTGATGTTCATTCGAAATGCTAAAAATAGTCAAAGTTACCAATTTAGTGTCAAATAATACGATTACGAATCACTACGAAATAGCCCCAGGTCAATATAATCATCATATGAAAATTGGGCTAAGCAAACAATACTAGAAACCCTAACTTGCAAACACCAGAGACAGGTGAAACAGAGGGTGCAGTGGGGGTAGGGGGCCGGCCAGGCCGGAATCTGGGGGGGAGTGCTCGGCCAAAATCCGAGCACAAGCCCCCGTATTTCATCTGTGTTCTTATGTTTGCCTATACTTCATTCTGTACCTGTTTGAAAAATTTTCAGAGGACCTTTTTAAAAATTTCTAGAGAGCAATCCTAGGGTTCCGTAATATCGTATTTTTCGTAGTCATTTTCGTATTCGTATTTGTTATAACACTGTGTCTAGAATTATAGTTTGTCTCTGATACCATTGTTGGGTTTCCTCTGCACCTACTAAGGAGTATGGAAGCATCACACATGCCACTTTAAAAATTTAGAGGTGCAAAACAAACAAAGCAAGGATCTTTAACTAGAAAAAGCTAGGGTAACAACACTATAAAATATATTTACACTAAGTATAAGGAATACAACCTTTGTAGTCCTCTTTGTAGTAACTCCTAGGATCTTTGAGAGGTTGGAGAGGCTTACTAGTAAGCTCCTACGTTCATGATGATCCACCCGAAGTTCACTAGCTCCAAGCTTGTAGCTCCACTTGATGCAAGAAAAAGATGAAGCTAAACACTCTAAACTAATTGGCTAGATTAGAGTAGAGTGATGAAGTAGTGTGTTTTCTTTTATCAAAACTCTTTCTTTTTATCTCTTACTCACTTTGGAAGAACCTAGAGAGCAAGGAGGAAGAAGAAGATGAAGGCAAAAGCTTTTGTAAAGTGATAAGCTTGTGAAAGAAAATAGAAAATATAGTATATATATTTTCTATCTCTCTCTCAACCATGGTTGCTATAATATCTATATATTTAGTAAATGGGTTAAAAGCCAAAAGAAAAGCTTAATCCATGGTTAAAAAGTGGGTGAAGTGAGGTCAACTCAAAGAAGAGTGTAGAATTTTACAACCATGGATTAATCATTTCTTTTCTTTTGTTTTAAAACAAACACTAATAAATATCCATATATTATAGTTCCATGTAAGTCTTATATTGCCTTCAAGTGTGTATCATCAACCATGATATTTTTGTATGCATGTATTCATGCACATCAACATGTGCATGCTTGCACATCATCATATGCATACATGCATGCATTCTTCCTCTTTAATAAAAAGAGTTTTTGAATAAAGAATAAAATAAAACTAAAAGCCAAAATGTTAAATCAACAATTGATTTAACAATCCGGTCATATCACATACGACCCGACCAATAGTAAAACGCCCGATTCATATACGGTATCACATAGTCGTATTCAATCGGGTCCCCGCGCATATCCCATATGCACACCACATCTTTTCGTCTGGGCTAGGAAACTTCTGTGTGGGACTCTAAGACTCATCAATATGCCGGTAGTGGGTGATGATCATATCAAACACCCACAAGCCGCAAGCGGTCAGCTAAACGTAACGGCCACCCGGGTATTGAACGATCAGAAGAAAATCAGCAAAGCTGTCAAAACTCCCGTCGAGCCATCTGGAAACACTTACCGTACAGTCCGGTCTCCTCGTCAAATATGTTGTATATCAAGTCAGGGGATGGTGTTGTCGACCCCAATAACTCAATAAGTCATGCCGGTATTTAGCTGATAACAGATCGAGAAACTATTGATAACGCTTATGAGTAAATTTCAGTAGCCCTCGCCAGGGACTTCCTGTTATAGCCAATCAAGCATAGCAAAACATCAACCCCCAATACCGGGAAAGACGAAACCCCTCCTATCGCTCATTGCCTCCATGTGCTTTGGGACTGTACCCAAAGTCCACCTGTTTTCATGACTCAGTAGAGCCATGGTAGGGTGGAGATCAAAGTACAGTGGGAGGACACATAAGACTCTATGACGATCTTGGGTCTACAGACTAACCTATACCGGTGTCACCTGAGAACCGCTATCCGACGATAGATATAATACCATATAGGAGTTCTCGGCTAGTCCGTTCAGTGTACCCAGTCTCACCGAGCACCCGTATACATTCTTTGGTGTCAGCACACCAGATGGATATGGGATCATCCATCGCCCATCACATGGGACAAGAATGGTGTACGCTAGTCTACACTGGAATATCGATGCCCTGTCTCGATACAACTATGACTAGGAACAGTTCAAGGATATGTTTATAAACTACACGTGCCCCACTAGTATGATCCGCATCATAGTCACAGTAGTCAAGTAAATATCCTGAGGGCTTTATCAACATGTGCAAATGAATAAAAGCATGATCAAATCAACATGTCAGATAAAGTAAACCAGATAGCATACTATCATGTCGAGCAAGAAAGTATTCTCTCTATATATATACATGTCCAAGCATCCACTATACATATAATGGCCTCTAGGGCATACATATATCCAACAATTGTCAATTTATTCTTATGGGGTTAAACTCCCTGAAACTTTGATTTGTGGAGTTAAACTCCAGGAAATCTTTGTAAATGCTTAAGGGGACCCCTTTTTTCTGCCTTGAGCCTTGCATCTTTCCCAAAATGGGATCTTTGGAGATGAGTCTCCTTCCTCCTCTTTTATTGGCCGGATCTTGGAGAACAAGAGGGGTGAGATTTTAAAAATCTCTCTTTTTTGAGATCTAATAGAAGATCTGAGCTCCCCGTTGTGGGTTTTGTGGTGGAAAACTATTTATTTTTGGAAGAGGAAGAGTTAAACTCTTGAATTAATTCAAAAAAAGAAGAAGGTTTAGAACCTTAAGGAAGGAGAAGGAGGCACAAAAACCCTAGAGTTTGAGAGAATGAAAATGTCCTCTTTTATTTCATCATCATGTTGCCTTATATAGGCTTACACATTTACATATAGCCTCTTGGGCTTTACAAAATGGCATTTTGCCCATCCCATGTCTCATGTGCTCATTTCTTTTGCACATAAGCCACGGGCTTTACAGAAATTTGGCTTTATGCCCATTTTCTTACATTCATGCATAAAAAAAATTACATCAAAATTATTTATTACATGATTTTTTATTTCGGCATGGGGGAGGCCGGCCACAGGGCTCGACTTGGGCATGGGCCAACTTGATTAGTCTTGGGCTTGGGCCTGCTTACTTGGGGTTGATCTTGATTTTGACCCGGTCAACTGGGGTACAAATTTTGACCCCAACAAAGTGCCCCCTATCAATGAATGCACACCACGTATATGAGTTGTATGCATAAAATTGATGGATCTTGAAGTTGGACTTCGAGGTGGAACATCATTCCAGGGTGGAGGATCATTCTAGGGATCGGAGCATAATTCCGAAGAGCGGAGCATGATTTCAAGGGGTCGAAGCATAATTCCGACGAGCGGCAGACATTCTGACCGAAGCATAATTTCGATGCAGAGGTTGATTCCCAGGCGAAGCATAATTCCGACAGGGAAGGCAGATACTCCGAGATGAAGCATGATTTCGACACGGGGTACATTCTGAGACGAAGCATGATTCCGCCGCAGAGGTTGTTGGTTGAGGTGATTCCGAGACGGAGCATAATTCCGACGGGGAGGTCATTGGTTGACTTGATTCCGCGTCGGAGCATAATTTCGACAGGGAAGGCAGATAAACCAAAGCGAAACATGATTTCGACACGGGCTTGTTGGTCAACTTGATCCTGAGGCGGAGTGTCTGTGGTAGACATTTCCCCGGCACGGAGTGATTTGGTTCCCGCTTTGTGGGAAGCTGGCACTGCCCTTTTTACGACATGGACGGTCGACGCTTGACGCGTCTCCGAGACAGGGTGTCTGTGCGTATCCCCGACACGGAGTGATTTGGTTCCCGCTTTGTGGGAAGCTGGTACTGCCCTTTTTACGACATGGATGGTCGACGGCACGAAGTGTCGCTGGTTAATTCCGAGTCGAAGCATAATTCCGACAGGGAAGGCAGATATACCGAGGCGAAGCATGATTTCGACACGGGGTACACTCTGAGACGAATCATGATTCCAACGCAGAGCTTGCTGGTTGACTTGATCCCACGACGGAGCATAATTCCAATGGGGAGATCACTGGTTGATTCCGAGCCGAAGCATAATTCCGACAGGGAAGGCAGATACACCGAGGCGAAGAATGATTTCGACACGGGGTACACTCTTAGATGAAGCGTGATTCCGACGCAGAGCTGGTTGGTTGACTTGATTCCGCGACGGAGCATAAGTCCAACGGGGAGGTCACTGGTTGACCTGATTTCGAGGCGGAGCATAATTCCGACAGGGAGGTCGTTGCTGCCCTTTTTGCGACTTGGACGGTCAGCGCTGGATTTGACTTGCTGATTTGAGGTGATTTGGGTTGACATCAGCATCACTACACTGGAACATGGTACCAGAAGCGAATCATCATTTGCCATGAGTGGATTTAGGGATTTTGGTTTTAGTTTAGCATCAGTATCGCTTCACTGGAATATGGTACTAGGAGTGAATCATCATTTGCCATGAGGAGATTTCCCTCGTTCCCAGTTTAACGACTTAAGGGTCATCTGTTTCCAGTTTAATGACTTAGAGGTCATCTGTTTCCAGTTTAAAGACTTAGGGGTCTATTGTGCCCAGTTTAACGACTTATAGGTCATCTTTTTCCAGTTTAAAGACTTAGGGGTCTATTGTGCCTAGTTTAACGACTTAGAGGTCATTTGTTCCCAGTTTAATGACTTAGAGGTCATCTGTTCCTAGTTTAAAGACTTTGGGGTCTATTATGCCCAATTTAACGACTTAGAGGTCATCTGTTCCCAGTTTAAAGACTTAGGGATCTATTGGATCAGTAAGCTTGGAATTTTGGGGTAGGGGTCGGCATCAGCGTTGCTAACACTGAAGCACAGGTGACAGGAGCAATTCATCATTTGCCTTTTCCTGTTGGGAAGCGATGTCTTAAGAGACAGGTTTAGGTCCCTATCACCTAAGGCTTTTCAATTTATGAGCCGTAAGCCATAAAAGCATTCTCCCTACGAGTCGAAAGGATCTCGTAGGTGTACTTTCTCCTTAGGAGTCGTGGGGACTCCCAAGTGTGATTTTTCTTCGTGAGTCGTAAGAATCCCACGAAGGTGTTTTCTTACGAGTCGTGAGGATCCCGTAAGTTTTGTTCTCCTCATGCATCGTGAGGACACATGAGTGGGTTTTCCAAAATGGAGCATAATTCCGAGGGCGGAGACCGGCCGCATGACTGGTGATTGCGGTGGGGTATGGGTATGATGAGAATTATTTGAGCCCGTGGATTGTATACGGTAGTCAATTTGGGGACTAACCGTAGGGCTGGGAGAATTTTGGATTTTGTTGGCGTCTGTATCGCTGCACTGGAATATGGTACCAGGAGCGAATCATCATTCACCGTTTGAGAATTTAGATTTTGGTTGGCGTCTGCATCGCTGCACTGGAATATGGTACCAGGAGAGACTCATCATTCGCCGTTGGGATATTCAGAGTTCGGTTGGCCTCTGTATCGCTGCACTGGAATATGGTACCAGGAGCAATTCATCATTCGCTGTTTTTTTGTGTTTTTTTTTGTTTTATCGCGATTGCTCTATCATTTTAGCTTTTCTTATCGCGAAGGTCGCGACTGCCCTATCATTTTGGCTATTTCTTCGCGGTTGCCCTATCATTTTGGCTTTATTTTTCATCTTTATTTTACTCGCTGATTTTTATTGTGAGTTGCCCCATCATTTCGGCTTTTTATTTTTTATTTTTTTATTTTTGTTTTATTTACACATTTTTACACCCCAGTTTAACGACTTAGAGGTTGATTGTTCCCAGTTTAATGACGTGGTGGTCAGCGGTTCCCAGTTTAACGACGTGGTGGTCAACTATTTTCAGAGAAAGGCAGATGTCTGAGAGAATCAGGTTCCCGAAAGACTTCGGTCTCCGTTTGTATGAAATTGGCGGCCGCAGCTTGACTGTTTGTTAACACGCCTTTAGACAGTTCTATCTTTCCTACCTTGTATTGCTTTTCGACCCAATCTTTGAAGACGAAGCAGTCCTCAATGGCATGACCTATCACTCTGTGATAGGGGCAGTATTTAGGGTCATCGGTCATATTCGCTTCTTGCGGTCTTTTTGATTCTGGCAATTGTAGACCGTTTCTTAGGGCATCTTTGAATATTTTACGAACTTTGTCCTTTCTGAAGGAATAGACTCTATCCAGCTTCTCTTTCAGTGGAGCTTCTCCTCCCTCTCCGAACACTGGCTTTCGAGACCGGTTGGCATTAGGCCCGCTCATCCCTTGCTTATTTCGGTTAGCCGAGGTGTTGAAAGATTCAGAATCATCGGAATTTCCATCTTTACGATTATCGTCCTTACGGTTTCTCCATGGCCTATTGTTATTTTGGGAGTCAGAGGAGGACTCCTGCTTTGAGCGTTCCAACATCTGAACTTTCCTGGTCAGCTCTTGGAATATTTTGAAACCCGCGGTGCATAGAAACAGGGCCATCCAATTATTGAGATTTCCGACGAGGAGACCGACAGATTGGTCTTTTTCTATCGGCGGTTCACATTTGACGGAGAGATTGCGCCATCGGGTTATAAAATCCATGATGCTTTCGTTGTTCTTTAGCTTGTTCCTTACGAGATCGGCAATTGTGATCTTATCGCTGACGCTCATGAACCTCTGCCGAAACAGATATTCCATTCGGACAAAAGTTGCGACGGAGCCATCCAGTATGATCGCGTACCAGTCAAAAGCAACATCGGTCAAGCTATTAACGAACTCGCGGAGGAGGAGCGCATCATTGCCCCCAGTATTCCCTCATGAGGCTTTAAAACAGGTGATGTGCTGATTCGCATTTCCTGTCCCATCAAATCTTCTGAATTTGGGGATGACATAGCCGCTAGGAAATTCTACCAGATCATACTAAGCAGGATATGGTCTCCCACTACTGCTAATATCTTTTTGCACTTCAGCTTCGGCTACCAATGTTTTGATTTTGTTGGCAACCAAATCCATGATTTGATCTTGAGTTAGCGGGCTGCTGTCATCGGTAGCCAAAACATTTGCCGAGATAGGATGGGACTGGCTTTCGTGCGGTCCACCCATCTTTGTATTTGGGAGTATAGGCGTTGGCTGTCTCAGGACATCGTTTCCTGGTTCATGAGCAGAACCCTGCGCTTGATTGGACGGCTAAGAGGCAAGTTGGGCTATGAGCTGTCGGACGATGTTTGTCAAGTCGTCAATTTTTGAGTAGAGCTTGGCCATCTCCTTATTAGTGTATATGCCCTAGGGGCCATTATTGTATCATACTAGCTTGTATATTACTTAATGGAAGCTTGGGATATTCACAGTTATATAACAGTCTTGCTAAACATGGTAGTATGCTACTTGGTTTTATCTATCTTAATATGTGAGTATACGTATTGATAGAGCTCTTAGGATCTTGCTTGACTACCAGCGTTGTGATGGCAGTCACACTAGTGGGGGCTGGGTAGTATACAAGCACATCCTTTTTCAGGTCCCTAGTCGTAAGATTATCGAGACAGGGCATCGATACTCCGGAGTAGACTAGTGTGTACGCTTCTCATCCCAGTTGGGAAGATGGTCTGTCCCACAGCCGTCAGTACGTCATACTGGAGATAGTATACAGGTGCTCGTTGGGTTACGGGTACACCGGACATGAATCGCGGGGAACTGTTGGTTGGTATTATACCCATCGTCAGTTAACAGTTCCCAGGTGACATGAGTACGGCATAGTCCGCAGACTTGACACTGCTACTTCGCCTCGAGTGTATCCCACTGTTCTTAGATTGCTACCCTACCACGGCTCAAAGGAGTCGTGCAAACAGGTAGTAGTTGGGTGCAGTCCCGAGCACTTGGAGGCAGTGGCGGTTAGACAGGATTCGTCTCTTTCGGTATTGGGAGTTGATATCGCGCTGTGTCAGAGAGCCATTACGCAAAGTCCCTGGCCAGGGCAAGCGATATTTACTGGTAGGTTCCAGTTGTTTCTCAGGGTGTAATGGGCTACGCTCCGACACGACTTATACCGCTATTAGGAGACTGACGCTTGCCGCCCCCTAGGCCCGATATGCGATAGTCTTAGACGAACAGACCGGACTGTACGGAGATTGTCACATCAGGCTCAGTAGGAGTTCGGATGGGTTTCCTTATCGGCCTTCTTATCGACATCTACCTGGGGACCGTTACGTACAGCTAGTGCCGCTTGCGGTCTGTGGTTAAACCCACTGCCAGCGTAGTAGTCGAGTCATTAGAGTCCCACACAGAGAGTTTCCTTGCTCCAGGCGAAACGCTATAGAGGTCGTATGGTTTTACGACAAGGGTTCGGACGCATACGTGTGTTTACGCACGTACGACATTCGGACAGTTTTTACTAGCCGGCTTTGGTTTAAGCCAGATTCTAGTATCGGGTTATTGGATTTATACAGTCTAAAGTTTTTCCGTGTTTTCACGGATAGGAGGGGCGTTCTCGTAATTTCGCGAGAAGCATCTAGAAGGATGGTGACTTGGGGGTTTAGGTGGCATAAGCATTAAATGAGATTAGTGACTCATTTGTGTGATTCATCCATGTCATTAATGCATCATAAATGGTTAATGACTCATATAGATGAATCACTCATATGAATTAAATGAAGCATGGTTGTTAAATCATTTATTTATTTATTTGATAAAACATAATGCTTCATATATATTCAAATGAGATCATTATCTCCTCTCATTCTCATGCTCACCTTCTCTCTCCTCAAGCTCTCTCTCTTCAAACCCTAATCCTCCCCTCTTATGTGTTGAGATCAAGGATTAGAATAGACTAGTTAATCCATAACCCTTCTCTATATCATCTAGGTACTTTGATTAGCAACTAAAGAAACCTAGTTACCTCAAGTTTAGAGGTAAAGCTTAGAGTATAGCTCTCGGGTGGATCATCTACTACATAGAGAAGGCTGGAGAGGAGGTGGAGAACGAAAAGATGAAGGACACGGTTCATTAGGTATAATCACTTCACATAGTAGTTAACAACTTCCATGTTTTTGTTAGTTATCGTTTAGCAAAGATTCTCGGTTAGTCGATGTTTATGCAAAGAACAAGATCGTTTTTCATTTTTCCGCCTCCCCGCAAGTCGTGGGGTGTTGTACATCGACTTACACTCCTTGTCTTTACTTTTGAGTTGTTTTCGGAGCTCTTGGAGAAGTTGCTGCTCTGCGTTCTTGGAACGGAAGACTGGCTCCTCTTCGCTTTCCGAGCCCGACTCCTCATGAACCGAGGGATCTCTCCGCTTATCTGCTTCATTGGGAGGATTTTCATTACCTCCCAGAGGATGTTGGTCGTGGGAAGTGGCAGCTACATTCACACTAGATTGGATTTGAGATGTTGTGGCCCCATCCTTGCTCTTGCTGTGTGTGCTCACCATATAGACAGTGTGGACCACATATCCAGTCGTCTCTTTATCTTTGGCGGGATAACCTTATTCTTGGAACCTCATGAAGTTCAGCCTAGCATGAGCCCTAGCCCTTTTGTTGGCTCTGTATCTGAGCCTTTTCTGCCTTAGCCTCTCAATTTTGAGGGCTTGACCGGCATCCGTCATCCAGGAAGCCATCGTAAGTCGATCGGCGGGGAGCTTAGAGCAGACACCCGATCGAGCGGTTGTTAGGGGAACCGTCGGAGCTTGCTCGAGACGCCCTATTTCTTTGTTGGTGTTGATGGCCTTGCTCCCAGCTGGGGCAATAGAGAGTCATTTGGAAATGGATTTGCGGTTGGGCTGAGGTGCCTTCGCGATCACCACATTTGGTCTCTTGCCTTTCGAGGCCGGTTTGACTGTTACCGGAGCTTGAGGAGCTGGGATGGCGTTAGCTGACATGAATAGAATAGAGCCAAATGGTAGCGGCGGCTCCTCCCATTGTCGCCCGAGACTGGCCGGGAAGACCGTCCTGGCGTCCATCTTCATCGTGTAGGAGATAGGAGCTGTGTCGAGAGCAGTGCTGATCCTTAGAGACATTTTGTTGCGTCCGGAGATTGCAATTGGAGATTTGTTAATCTGCACAAAGAAGCATGATTTCAGTACATGCAATCAATATGTATATTGATTGAGTTCGCAAGAATGTTTAACCCGAAATATGGGAGGAGAGATCGGTCCCACCGGGTGTGCTAGAATCTGTAGGGTGTTTTTCGTCACCCCATTGAGATGGGAATACGCGCGCGCTTGTCAGGCGCATTACAGATTCCCCCTGTCTAGGGTAGGCTGGTGTTTATTGATTGTGGGGATCCAAATCTCCGGCAGTCGTGGACTAAGCTGCCGTTAATTACCCTTCGCCTTTAGAGCAAGAGAACCTCCGATTGACGGATAAAACAGGTCATGCGAACTCAATATGCAATGTTGTGTTTTGGAGGGGAATTGGATATATCGGGGGGCCCGCAGAGTTTTTTAATGGGGGTCCCGCTATCCGGATAGCGGGTTGGGGGTCAAGAGGGCTAGCAGCCTGCGGGGTAGCGCCCCGTTAGAAATTTTTTTCTAACAGGGACAGTGTCGTAGAGAGAGAGAGAGAGAGAGAGTGTGTGTGTATAAAGGAAAGGCATCCAAAGGATGCGTTGGAGAAGGCGCCAGCGCCCCACGTGCGCGGTATGCGGGCGCTGGGAGCCAACGCCTCACGTGCATGGCACGCGGGTGCTGGACGCATGGCTCTAGCGCCCCACGTGCGCGGCACGCGGGTGCTGGGCATAAGGCACCAGCAGAAATAAAGGGGGGGTCAGCCCTCGTACTGGGAGTTGTACTCCAATTGACTTTTAGGAGTTAAACTCCTTAAAAAAAAGATGTCTTATTATTGTCAATTTATTCTTATGGAGTTAAACTCCCAGAAACTTTGATTTATGGAGTTAAACTCCAAGAAATCTTTGTAAATGCTCAAGGGGGCTCCTTTCTTCTCCCTTTAGCCTTGGATCTTTTCCAAAATGGGATCTTTGGAGACAAGTCTCCTTCCTCCTCTTTTGTTGGCCGGATCTTAGAGAATAAGAGGGGTGAGATTTTAAAAATCTCTCTTTTTTGAGATCTAATGGAAGATCTGAGCCCCCCTTTGTGGGTTTTGTGGTGGAAAACTATTTATTTTTGGAAGAGAAAAAGTTAAACTCTTGATTTAATTAAAAGAAGAAGAAGAAGGTTTAGAACCTTGAGGGAGGAGAAGGAGGTAAAAAAAACCCTAGAGTTTGAGGGAATGAAAAAGTCCTCTTTTATTTCATCATCATGTTGCCTTATATAAGCTTACACATTTACAAATAGCCCCTTGGGCTTTACAAAATGGCATTTTGCCTATCCCATATCTCATGTGCTCATTTCTTTTGCACATAAGCCATGAGCTTTGCAGAAATTTGGCTTTATGCCCATTTTCTTACATTCATGCATAAAAAAAATACATTAAAATTATTTATTACATGATTTTTTATTTCGGCATGGGGGAGGCCGGTCGCGGGGCTTGACTTGGGCATGAGCCCACTTGCTTGGGCTTGGGCCCGCTTACTTGGGGTTTACCTTGACTTTGACCTGGTCAATCGGGGTGCAAATTTTGACCCCAACAATGTTAACTCTCGTCTAAACCCGGAATAACCCACAAACTGCCATTATTGAAAATGTGCATTGAGTTTATCTGGATTCCAGTTTTAAGTATAAGCCGGACAACTTCATATACCTTAACATCATTAAGATATGAATCCATTCTATATCCAATATAGAAACAAATGCACTAATTTTGATGAAACCGAATTCAAATAGTATGCAGCTGTTTCCAGTGCACAACCAAAAAGGAAAAGGCCATACAACATTACTCATCAAAGAGCGCACTCATGGATGAGTAATCTGAGAGAGAAGGAAGTTCTCTAATATATTATTTATGAAGGAATACCTAGCATAAGCATCTATATCTTCTATCACTTCGAAAAATCCTGATACTTGAATCGTATATTCTGTAATTTATTCTTATACCTATAACTTCTCAAAATTTTGACCTTGTATTTCAACGAAAATATGTGTCTAAAACCAGAGAGTCATAAGTAAACGGAATATAGTATGAGTACCAACCCCTTATCCTAATGGACATCGGACAATATACAATATTTTGTATAAGTCCTCTGAGTTTAATAACTCAAACCCTTTATGTCGTAGGTTGAAAACTGTACTATGGTTAAGAAGAATTATAGCGTTATTGAATGCACCTTACCTAATCATCAATTAATAAAGGTAAATGTTATAAACATAACTTCAAAAAGTTATACCTCACTTTATATAATAAACGTACAGATATATCAATTTGAAATTGGTGCATAACAACGGATATTCAAAACCAAATATTTGTCGTTAAGCAAAACCCAGGTGATTTCCTAAAAAGAACAATTACAGAGAATTCTGATATTGAGAATTTAATCACCCAATTCCCAATATTCTACTCCCACACATCATCTGTAATACCATACAGATGTAAGAATCAAGTCCGGTAAATACATACCCTGGAGTCAGAATTCAATTGGGAAAGCAGTTTTTAATTAACACCGCACAGTAAAACTAAAACATAAAAATGTTTCGCGGGCGTTGCCGAGTATTCCTAGTAATGCCTCTTCCAATACCAGACTCATGACATTAGTCACAATTTTCATTGCCCTTACTCCAATCCCTTTATATGTCTTTACTTCCTACCTTCTTTACACTATATTTAGGCTAATTGGTTTTCTTTTTTCCCTACCTTTCGACACATGCCTAAGGTTTAGAAGAAAACTATCCAATAAGCATAATAGATGTACTCTCCTAATACCAGGACCCCTCTCAACCTGAGAGAAGGCGAAAGAGAAAAGACAACCGAATAATCCTATTCCATTTCCCTAGAACCGGAATCCATCCTTGAACTGAAATAAATTTCTGCGAGTTCGTATGTGACTATACGAGATGGTTTTATCTA
The DNA here is from genome assembly GCA_030015575.1 of Agapanthus africanus. Lineage (NCBI taxonomy): Eukaryota > Viridiplantae > Streptophyta > Magnoliopsida > Asparagales > Amaryllidaceae > Agapanthus > Agapanthus africanus. The sequence goes on from CM057349.1 coordinate 291,251,121, forward strand.
TTCTATGCAGATCTTAATAGTGATATGGAATGTTCTGGAGAAAGCAAAGGGTAAAGTAGGAGTGGCATGGATATATGAGACTTTGTTGTGAATCGTGACAAAACAAAACCAGGTTTGTAAAACGGTTCGGTCAACTTGGTTTATAAGTTTTAGTTCAAGGCGGGTCATGGTCGCTGCTGAAGAGAGAGAGAGAGAAAAGAAGCACTCAGCATGCAATCTATCAAGATTAGATTAGTTAATCACTTAATATAATCAGGATGGTATTGGAAAAAGTTCTAAGTGGAATACTGAAGTAGTCGTGGCGCTAGATACTGATTGTGAATCAGCAAAGAATATCGCCTAAGAATTCACTGGATATAATTGTTCATTTAACATGATCCCATCGTTAATCCAGGAAAATACTAAGGCAAGTATCGCTCAGTTCGGGAGATATTTAATCCCCGCGAAGTTGAGATTCAGGGAAAAACATATAGATGCGCTATGCCGAGCCCACTCATTGAGGCTAGTTCTCGAACACAGTTTGCAAAACTGTTAGTAAAGAAGTTGGGTATGCGATACCGCAATAAGCTTTAAGTGCAACTAGGAGATTTTTGGATATAGGTGCCCTCAAGGCAATTATTTTAATTGAAGGAGGACTTATATAAGAGAACAATCTTACTCGAGATGATAGTATGATATCTAATTTATCTTTATTTTTCATATGATGCGTTTATTCGTTATCATGTATCGTTTAGATATGAGATAAAGCCCTTAAGATTTTTCTTGACTAACAGGATGATGATGCAGATCATACTAGGGGGCTTAGGTAGTCGATAAGCGCATCCTTAAAGGTCCCTAGTCGTAGGAGTATCGAGACTGGACATCGGTACTCCAGTTTAGACTAGTCTGTACGTTTCCTGACCCGGTTAGAAGGCGATAGCTGATTTTGCAGCTATTGGTGTTTGACATCGAGGATTGTATACAGGTGCTCGTTGGATGAGTTACAGTAGACGGACCCACCGAGAACTCCTAGTTGGTTATATTTTTGGACATAGGTACACTCAAGTCAATTATTGTAATTGAAGGAGGACCTATACAAGAGAACAATTTTGCTTGATATGATAGTATACTATCTAGTTTGTCTTTATCTTTCATGTGATGCGTTTTATTTACTATCACGTATCGTTTTGACATGAGATAAAGCCCTAGAATTTTGCTTGACTATTAAGACAATGATGGGGATCATACCGGGGGCTTGCGTAGTCGATAAGCACATCCTTAAATGTCCTTAGTCGTATGAGTATCGAGACTGGACATCGGTACTCCAGTTTAGACCAGTGTGTATGTTTCCTGACCCGGTTGGAGGGTGATAGCTGATCCTGCAGCTATTGGTATTTGACATTAAGAATTGTATACAAGTGCTCATTGGATGAGTTATACTGGATGGACTCACCGAGAACTCCTAGTTGGTAATATACCAATATTAGGTAGCAGCAGTTCTCTTGTGACATAAGTACAGGGTAGTCCTAGGACCTGAGATCACCATAGTGTCTTATGTGTGTTCCTACTATACTTATACTTCTACCCTATCCCGGCTCAAAGGAGTCGTGCAAACAGGTTTTTGTTGGGTATAGTCCCGAAACATGTGGAGGCAGTAAGTGGTCGAGGGGATTCGTCTCTCTTGGTATAGGGAGTTGATGTCGCGCTATGCAGGATATGAGTATAACCATAATTCGATGGCCATCGCAGTAGAGATAAACCAATAAGTGTTATCAGTTGTATCTCCGGTTGGTTATGAGTCCTCTGTCACACGACTTATCAAGTTATTGGGGTCTAACATATTCCAAACCCTAAACCCAATATGCGATACTCTTAGACGATAGATTTTGCAGGGTTCTGATGAGCTTGCTCGTTGACTTTCTTTCGATCAATACCTGGGTAGCCGTGAGAAAGAGAGAGAGATTGACATAGAGGGAGAGGGAGAGGGCTTACGAGGGGGAGGGAAGAGTGTTGATTATATATATATATATAATCTTTTTCTTCTTTTCTTTCCTTTTATATATATATATATATATATAGAGAGAGAGAGAGAGAGAGAGAGAGACAGAGACAAAGACATACACACAAATACAAATTTATGCATCCAAATACGTATAAAATTATACACATATATCACACACACATACACACACAAACACATATAATAAAAGAGAGAAAATTATTGTATCATATACAAAAGAGAGAGTGTGTGTGTTTAATATATAAACAATATTAGAAACCATATCAAATATATGGTTATTAAGTCAACACTTGACTTAATATTCCGGTTAGTATAAAAGCCATCCGATTAAATCACATATATCCTATATACGTATTTAATCAAACTCATGCATGTATCTCTATACGCATGCCACATCATATTTCTCCTGGAAGGGCACTTTCGTTGCGGGACTCTAAAGACCTGTCAATACGCTGGCAGTAGATTATATATGATCATATCCGATTGAATCCGAAACACATTCATATTCAATACCCTCACGGGTTAACTCACAAGCTCGTTAGCGGTACTAGCTGCATGTAACGGCTACCCGGGTATGAGCAAGATAAAGGCAGGTCGACGAGTAAACTCATTCAGACCCGACAAAGTCTATTAGCGATGAATACCATACAGTTCGGTCTCTTCGTCAAAGAGTATCGCATACCGGGTCCAAGGGTGGAACTGTCGAATCCCCAATAACCCAATAAGTTGTACGACAGTGGACTCATAACCATCCGAGATACAACTGATAACACTTATCAGTTTATCTCAACTGCCTTGGACAAGCACTTCTGGTTATAGTCATGTCCTACACTACGCGATATCGACTCCCTAAACCGGGAGAGACGAATTCCTTCGATCGCTCATTGCCTCTATGTGCTTCGAGACTTTACCCAACTAAAATCTGTTTGCACGACTCAGTAGAGCCGTGGTAGGTTAGTAATCAAAGTATAGTGGGAAAACACACAAGATACTATGGCAATCTCAAGCAAGGGACTACCATGTACTATCGTCACCAGAGAACTGCTATCTGACAATTGGTATAATACCATCTAGGAGATCTTGGTGAGTCTGTCCAGTGTAACTCATAACCTAATGAGCACCTGTATACAATTCTCGGTGTCAAACACCAATAATTGTAGGATCGGCTATCGCCCTCCAACTGCAGGGTTCCCTAGGGTCGCTGCTGGGTTTCGGGAGGCATCGTCCATACTGTTTTCAAAAAAATTGGCGTGCTAAAGAACCCTAACTTAGAATCTAAACTAAAGAATTAGAATCTTAACTAGAGAATTAGACGAAACAAGAATGTAAATATCTTTACATCTAAGTGAACAAGGAATACAACCTTTGTAGACCGGTCCTTCACTTCAATAGCTCCGTGTAGTAGTCCCTTCGCTCCAAGTAGTGAACTCCCGTACTCTAGAAAGGCTCCACAAGATGAAAGGAACAAGCTTGCTTCAAGTCTTCGAGGCCGAAGATGATCTACGTCGAGGAGACACCAACTCAAGCTACCTCTTCACTAATATGGAATTAGTGAAGCAAACACCCTAAACTAAATGGCTAATCTAGTAGAGGATGATGAAGTAGGAATTTTGCTCACTTTAGAAATATTTTTCTCACTCATTTTCTTCATATCCTACAAAGCTAGTGAGCTTGAGGAAGGAGATGAAGAAAAGCAACCATGGAAAAAGTCTAAGTGTAGAATAGCAACCATGGGTGAGTTAATATCATATACTAACCCTTGTAGAGACTAAACCATGGCTAATCATAATGGTTGGGTTAATAAATATCTAATGTAAGAAAAAATTAGTGGACTAAGTCAATAGGTTCTACAAGCTTCCACTAAGCTTGAACCATGTGACTAATTTCCAACTTATTTTGATTTACTTTAAATAAATAAAACCCATCATTATGATAAGCATGGTGTGAGTCTCATACACCCATGTCTCATGTATCATCTAGCATGACACAAAAGAGTGTACATTAATATATATCACATATATATACTAAATGCACAAGTGAGAAAAAGAATTCTTAAGTGAGCTAATATTAGTTAATGCAAATTAATATATAAAATATATAATTATACATTAAATTATTAAATAAACACTTGATTTAATAATCCGGCTATATCACATATAACCGACTAATATCATATGTATCAACTTATTGAATCAACACTTGATTCAATAACCCGGCTATATCACATATAACCGACTGATAACACAAATCGCGAGAATAGAATACGGTATCATATACACGTATTAATCTCGATCCCGCACATATCACATATCGTCAATATGCCGGCAGTAGGTGATGATCATATCAGTCACCCACAAACCGTCAGCGGTCTGCCAAATGTAATGGCCACTCGGGTATTGAGCGATCAGAATATCAACAAGCAAGCCTTCTCATACTCCTGCGAATCCAATAAGTGACACTATCGTACAGTCCGGTCTCTTCGTCTGATATGTCGAATATCTCAGCCTGGGGGTAGTAAACGTCAGACCCCAATAGCCTGATAAGTCATGCCGATGTGAGGCTTATAACGGTTCAAGAAACCACTGATAACACTTACCAGTAAATCTCAGCAATCCTGGTCAGGGATTTCCTGTTATGGCCAATCATAGCGCAACATCAAGCCCCAATACCGGGAGAGACGAAACCCCCTTCTATCGCCCATTGCCTTCATGTGACTCGGGACTGAACCCAAAAACCACCGTTTTGCATGATCTCTTGAAGGTGGTAAGGTGGAAATCAAAACACACTGGGAATCACACAAGACTTTATGACAATCTCGGGTCGACAGACTAACCTGTACCAGTGTCATCAGAGAACTGCCATCTGACGTGAGGTATAATACCATCTAGGAGTTCTCGGCGAGTCCGTTCAGTGTACCCAGTCTCCACTGAGCACCCGTATACCTTCTCTGATGTCAAACACCAATGGATGTGGGATCATCCATCGCCCATCATATGGGTCATGAAGCGTATACGCTAGTCTACTCTGGAATATCGATGCCCCGTCTCGATACTCCCACGACTAGGAATATTTGAAGGATGTACTTACCGACTACCTCTGCCCCAATAGTATGATTTGCATCATAATCCTGGTAGTCAAGTACTCATCCTAAGGGCTTTATCAACATGTAATAGAGAGACAATAAGTGTACATGTTAAGATAAAGAGCAATCAGATAGTATACTATCATGTCGAGCAAGAAAGTCCTCCCTATATATGTCCAAGCATCCACTATAATATACATCACATGTATAATAATGGCCTCTAGGGCATACATATAACTAACAATCTCCCACTTGCACTAAGGCCATTTGTTGTAGTATCTCATACTCAATGCCCCATAAAAGTCACTCTAGGGAAAGACCTCTGTGAGTGGATCTGCTGTGTTATCCTTCGTGTCAACTCTCCTTACCTCGATCCCTTGGAGATCAACCATCTTCCTGATCAGGTGATACTGTCTTCAGAATATGTCTGGATCGCTGATGAGAACGGCGTTCCTAGGCCAAAGCCACAACTCCATTGTTGTCACAATAACAGTTATTGGACGCTCAATGGTAGGAACCATGTTCATCTCATGAACAAGAAATGTCCAGACAGCTACTTTGGCAGCATCGTTGCTAGCGATGTATTCAGCCTTTATCGTCTAGATTGCCACGATATCTAGCTTGGAACTCTTCCAACATACCGTCCCTCTACTAAGGGTAAAGACAAAACCTGAGACTGACTTTCAGTCGTCCTTATCACTCTGGAAGCTCGAATCGGTAAATGACTCCTTGCAGGGTTCCCTATCACGGCAGCAAGGTTTTGGGAGGCATCATTCATGACATATTAAAATTTTGCCGTTCTATCTAACCCTAACCCTAGAATCGTATACTAGAAATCCGACGGAATAAAATGCAAACGACTTTGCAAGTAAAGTGAACAAGAAATACAGCCTTTGTAAACCGGTCCTTCACTTCATTAGCTCCGTGTAGTAGTTCCTTCGCTGTGATCATGATGTCTCAGACTCTAGAGAGGCTCCCTTGAAGAAACGAATATGTTTTCTTTGAAGCCTTCGAGGCCGAAGATGATCTACGTCGAGGAGACACTAACCAAGCTATCTCTTCACTAATTATAGAATTAGTGAAGCAAACACCCTATACTAAATAGCAAGTAGTAAAGGATGATGAAGTAGGAATTTTGCTCACTTTAGATTTCATATTCTCACAATCATTCATCACAATTGAAAAGGCTAGAAAGCTTTTGTCAAGAAGAAGAAGAAGAAGAACAAGTGATGAAATGAATTATTGTTAAGGTTAGAAATGCAACCAAGGGTTAAGCATGTCATGCTTAATCCTTGTAGAGAGTTAACCATGAGCTAGGGTTAAAGGTTAGGTCAAAAAATATCTTAAGCTAGACAAAGAGAGTGGACAAAGTCAAAGATGCTTACAAGCTTCTACAAGTTTTCAACAAATATCAACCATGACAAAAATCCACAATATTTGAATTACTTAATGATAAATATAAACCCTAGCATGGTTTAATCCTCATAAACCCTAGTTGCATTTGTAACCTAGCATGATACATTTAACATATACCACATATATATCAATGTATCCAAAGTGAGAAAAGAAATCTTAAGTTAGCTAATATTAGTTAATGTAATGTAATATATCAAATATATAATTATATATTAAATTATTAAATCAACACTTGATTTAATAATCCGGCTATATCACATATAACCGACTAATATCAAATGTAACATCTTATCGCATCAACACTTGATTCGATAACCCGGTTATATCACATATAACCAATCATGTCACACATCGCGAGAATAGAATGCGGTATCATATATCGCATTAATCTCGGTCCCGCACATATCACATATGTACTCCTACTCCGTTTCGCTTGAGCCAGGAAAGCTCTGTGTAGGACTCTAAAGATTCGTCAATACGCCGGCAAAAGGTGAAGATTATATCAAACACCCACAAGCCGCAAGCGGTCTGCTAAACGTAACGGCCACCCGGGTATTGAGCGATCAGAAGATCAACATGCAAGCCTGCTCGTACTTCTACGAATCCAATCAATAACACTATCGTACAGTCCGGTCTCTTCGTCTGATATGTCGCATATCTCGTTTAGGGGTGGTAAACGTCAGACCCCAGTAACTCGATAAGTCGTGTTGATATGAGGCTCATAACGGGTCGAGAAACTACTGATAACACTTACCGGTATATCTCTTAAGCAGCCCTGGCCAGGGACTTCCTGTTATAGCCAATCGAGCACAGCGCAACATCAGCTCCCAATACCGGGAGAGACGAAACCCATCCTATTGCTCATTGCCTCCATGTGGCTCGGGACTGTACCCAAAAACCACCGTTTTGCACGTTCTCTTGAACGTGGTAAGGTGGAAATCAAACTACAGTGGGAATCACACAAGACTCTATGACGATCTCTGGTCTACAGACTAACCTGTACCAATGTCACCAGAGAACTTCCATCTGACGTGAGGTATAATACCATCTGGGAGTTCTCGGCGAGTCTGTTCAGTGTACCCAGTCTCCACTGAGCACCCGTATACTATCTCTGATGTCAAACACCAATGGATATGGGATCATCCATCGCCTATCTGTATGGGTCGAGAAGCTATACGCTAGTCTACTCTGGTATATCGATGCCCTGTCTCAATACACCCTCGACTAGGAACATTTGAAGGATGTACTTAATGACTACTCTGTCCCCACTAGTATGATCTGCATCATAATCCTGGTAGTCAAGTACTAATCCTAAGGGCTTTATCAACATGTAACACAGAGACAATCAGTGTACATGTTAAGATAAAGAGCAACCAGATAGCATACTATCATGTCGAGCAAGAAAATCCTCTATGTATATGTAAGTCGACGTTAGACACCCCACATGATGCGGGGAGGCGGAATAGGTAAAACAATCATTTTGTTTAAGTTAACATCGACTAATTTTACGGATCTTTGCTAAACCCTAACTAACAACTAACTAGAAGTGATTAACTACTATGATAGATGATTATAGCTCAAGATTCTAGTCCTTCTTGTTCTTGTTGTTCACCTCCTCATCGGCCTCCTCGATGTGATAGAAGATCCACCCGAGAGTTCTTTCTCCAAGCTTTAACCTCTCACTTGAGGTAACTAGGTGGCTATGATTGCTAATCAAAGTAACCTAGAGAATATAGAGATGGATTAGGGATCTATTAGTCTTGCTAAGCCTTAGATCTCAACACATGAGAGGATTAGGGTTAGGTTCTTGAAGAGAGAGAGCTTGAGGAGAGAGAATGTGTTTGCGAGAATGAATATAGATCTTGAGTCATTTGGATAAATAATGAAGCATGAAAATATCTAAGTAATAATATATAAAATTATCAACCGTGCTTCATTAATTACTTTGAGGTGAATCACCTCATGACTCATGATGTAATTAATGCAAATTTCACATCATCTCCTCCACCTCATTAAGCTTAATTCATAAATGAATTAAAACATAATGAGTCACTTTTCTTCTAGAAGCTTCTCGAGTAATTACGAGAATGACCCTTTCATCCGTAAAACACGGAAAATCTGAGACTGTATAAATCCAATAATCCAATACTAGAATCTGGCTTAAACTAAAACCCGCTAGTAAAAACTGTCCGAATATCGTACGTGCATAAATACACGTATGTGTCCGAACCCTGTCATAAAACCATACGACTTCTATATCGTTTCGCCTGAAGCAGGGAAACTCTCTGTGTGGGACTCTAAAGACTCGACACTACGCTGGCAGTGGGTTTAACTACAGGCCGCAAGCGGTACTAGCTGTACGTAACGGTCCCCAGGTAGATGTCGATAAGAAGGCCGATAAGGAAACCCATCTGAACTCCTACTGAGCCTGATGTGACAATCTCCGTACAGTCCGGTCTGTTCGTCTAAGACTATCACATATCGGGCCTAGGGGACGGCAAGCGTCAGTCCCCTAAAATCTGTATAAGTCGTGTTGGAGCGAAGCCCATTACGCCTTGAGAAGCTACTGGAAATCCTACCAGTAAATCTCGTTTGCCCTGGTCAGGGACTTTGCGAAATGGCTTTCCAAACACAGCGCGATATCAACTCCCAATACCGGGAGAGACGAATCCTATCTAACCGCCACTGCCTCCAAGTGCTTCGAGACTGCACCCAACTGCTACCTGTTTGCATGACTCCTTTTAGCCGTGGTAGGGTAGCAATCTAAGAACAGTGGGAACACACTCGAGACGAAGCAGCAGTGTCAAGTCTGCGGACTATGCTGTACTCATGTCACCTAGGAACTGTTAACTGACGACGGGTATAATACCAACCAACAGTTCCCTGCGAGTCCTGTCCGGTGTACCCGTAACCCAATGAGCACCTGTACACTATCTCCAGTACAACGTACTAATGGCTGTGGGACAGACCATTTCCCCTGCTGGGATGAGAAGCGTACACACTAGTCTACTTTAGAGTATCGATGCCCTGTCTCGATAATCCTACGACTAGGGACCTAAAAAAGGATGTGCTTGTAGACTACCCAGCCCCCACTAGTGTGACTGCCATCACAACGCTGGTAGTCAAGCAAGATCCTAAGGGCTCTATCAATATGTATTCGCGATATGCTAACATATACACATATTAAGATAGATATAAACCAAGTAGCATACTATTATGTTGAGCAAGACTGTTAATATAACTGTAAATATCCCAAGCTTCCATTAAGTAATATACAAGCTAGTATGATACAATAATGGCCCCTAGGGCATATACACTAACAATCTCCCACTTGCACTAGGGCCATGTACTGGCATATCGAAGACCTATCATCTCGAATAGCCTCTCGAACTGTGTCTGGGGTAAGGCCATTGTGAATGGATCTGCAGTGTTCTCCTCTGTAGCAACTCTCCGGACCTCGATCTCCTGGCGATCTATGATCTCCCTGATCAGGTGATACCGCCTTAAGATGTGTCTGGACTTCTGATGGGACCTGGGTTCCTTCGCTAAAGCTATAGCGCCGTTGTTGTCAGAATACAGTGGTATTGGATCAGCAATGGTAGGAACCACCTGAAGTTCTGTTAGGAACTTCTTCATCCAGACCGCTTCTTTTGCGGCATCGCAAGCAGCGATATACTCCGCTTCCATCGTCGAGTCAGCAACGGTGTCCTGCTTGGAACTCTTCCAGCACACCGCCCCTCCATTGAGGGTAAAGACATAACCTGACATGGATTTGGAGTCATCCTTGTCACTCTGGAAGCTGGAGTCAGCAAAAGCCTCGATCTGGAGGTCTTTTCCGCCGTAAACCAAGAACATATCCTTAGTCCTTCTGAGGTACTTAAGAATGTTCTTTTCTGCTATCCAGTGCTTCTCCCCTGGGTCTGACTGATACCGGCTTACCACGCTCAGTGCGTAAGCTACATCTGGTCTGGTGCACAACATCGCATACATTATAGAGCCTACTGCAGAAGCGTAGGGTATAACTGACATGCGATCCCTTTCCAAATCAATCTTGGGAGACATCTCTTTGGAGAGGGTGATTCCATGACAAGCCGGTAAATTACCGCGCTTAGAATCTTCCATACTGAATCTTTTCAGTATAGTGTTGATATACCTGGACTGTGAAAGTCTCAACATCCTCTTAGATCTATCACGATAGATCCGGATCCCCAGAATGTAAGAGGCATCACCCAGGTATTTTATGGAGAACCTGTGTGACAAGAATCCTTTGACAGATTGTAGCATATGTTAGTTATATATATTCCCTAGAGGCCATTGCTGTACATATGATGTATATTATAGTGGATGCTTGGATATATATAGAGAGGACTTTCTTGCTCGACATGATAGTATGCTATTTGGTTTCACTTTATCTTAACATGTTGACTTATATTAGTATATTGTCTTGCTCTCACATGTTGATAAAGCCCTTAGGATATGTACTCGACTACTGGGATTATGATGAGATCATACTAGTGGGGCCAGGGTAGTCAACGAGTACATCCTATAATTGTTCCTAGTCGAGGGTGTGTCGAGACAGGGCATCGATACACCAGAGTAGACTAGCGTATACGCATCTTGACCCATATGATGGGCAATGGATGATCCTATATCCATCGGTGTTTGACATCAAAGATGGTGTACGGGTGCTCAGTGGAGACTGGGTAACTGAACGGACTTGCCGAGAACTCCCAGATGGTATTATACCTCACGTCAGATGGCAGTTCTCTGGTGACACTGGTACAGGGTAGTCTGTAGACCCGAGATCGTCATAGAGTCTTGTGTGATTCCCACTGTGCTTTGATTTCCACCTTACCACGTCCAAGAGGGCGTGCAAAACGGTGGCTTTTGGGTATAGTCCCGAATCACATGGAGGCAATGAGCGATAGGAGGGGTTTCGTCTCTCCCGGTATAGGGAGTTGATGTTGTGCAGTGTTCGATTGGCTATAACTGGAAGTCCCTGGACAGGGTTGATATAGAGTACTACTGGTAAGTGTTATCAGTAGGTTCTCGACCTGTTATGAGCCTCACATCGACACGACTTATCGGTTACTGGGGTCTGACGTATACCACCCCTAGACTAGATATGCAACATATCAGACGAGGAGACCGGACTGTACGGTAGTGTTACTGATTGGATTCACAGGAGAATGTACAGGCTTGCTTGTTGATCTTCTGATCGTTCAATACCTGGGTGGCTGTTAGGTTTAGCTGACCGCTTGCAGCTTGTGGGTGTTTGATATGATCATCACCTACTACGGCGTATTGACGATTCTTTAAAGTCCTACACAGAGGTTTCTTGACTCAGGCAAAACGGAGTAGGAGCACATATGTGATATGTGCGGGATCGAGAATATTACGATATGAGATACCGTATTCTATTCTCGCGATATTTGATATCAGCCGGGTCATCGGATCAAGTGTTGATTCGATGAATCGGTACATGTTATATTAGTCGGTTATATGCGATATAGCCGGATTGTCGGATCAAGTGTTGATTCGATAATTTAATGTATAAATATATATGTGATATATTACATTACATTATCTAATATTGGCTTGCTTTATTGATTCATTTTCTTACCGGATAATACATTGATATATATATATGCGATATATGTTAATTGTATTATTTTCTTTTGTTACAAAAATATATTATATATGTGATATATAATATTGTAACAAGTTATGATTACAAATGCAACATGATTAGTGGAGATTAAACATGGTTAGGGTTTGATTTGGGTTAGTATTTTCTTGAAGTTTCTAGAAGCTTTTGTTTTGTTTTAAGCTAAGATATTATGTATTGATATTTGTGGAGATATTATTTAACCCAACCCAAACACTTAACCATAGTCTATTCTCTACATGAGTTAACTCAAGGTTCATTTGTAACCATGATAACAATTCATTATTCATCACAAAAGAATTCATATTCTTCTTCCTCCTTGAAAAGCTTTCTAGCTTTTGGTTTTGTGATGAATTAGTGTGAGATTAAGAAAATAAAAGAGAGGTAAAACCCTACTTCATCATCCTTATCTATTCTAGCCACTTAGATTAGGGTGTTCACTTGTCTAATACTTGATTAGAGAAGTGAGAGCTTGAGTTAAAGGAACTTCAAGGTAGATCATCTTCGAAAAGGAAGACTTCAAGCAAGTATGGATCGTTCGGCTTGTGGAGCCTCTCTTGAGTCCGGGAGATCATGGATCGCGGCGAAGGGACTACTACTCGGAGCTTATGAAGTGAAGGAATGGACTACAAAGGTTGTAATCTCTCTCTCTCTTAGTTGTAAAGATGTTTACTTGCAAGTTTAACCCTAATTATCTAGCAAAGATCCTCGCTTTAGGTTGTTCGGCACGTCTAAATTTTAAATCGGGCATGGTTGATGCCTTATAGACCCTTGTGACAGTGTCTAGTAACCCTACAGTGGTATCAGAGCCTGGCTAGAGCATTAGGCGACGTGTATACGAAGTTAAAAGTCCGATCGAACCCCGCAACATCGTATTTTGACCCTTCTCTGGAATTTTTTTTAAAATATGATTTTTTCTGCATTAAAAATACTCAGAAAATTCAGCAGGTGATTTTATGGATTACTGTGAAAAACGGGTCACTGTAGCCCTAAAGGCGCCGCGGAACCGCGGCCTTAACATGCTTCTGGCGGCGGTTCCGCGGCCGTATTTAGGTATCAGTGATTGTTTTTTCTAGGGTTCATCCGTAGCTATTACTACATGCTTCTGGGAATTTTTAATCTTACTCAAGTGTTGAGTTTTCTGGAGATCATTTGTATTCGTTGATTCGATCGGAAAGTTTAATTTCGTTTAGTTTTTCGGATAATTTAGAACGTGTTAAAATGTTCGAACGGATATCAATAACTCACCTTTTTCCAACACGAAAATTTTTCAAGTGTTGAATTTTTCTTGAGTTTAAAACTTTCGGAAAAACATGCAAGCATATCTGTGGACCCTCTAGAAGAACGTAACCTTAACTTGATTATGTGGCCGTCAAAACTTCCACTGAACCTTTGGGTTTGTGGTAGTTTGGCGTTGCCACATGTGAGGCGTTGGTTTGACCCTTCTACGGCTGGTTCACTGGGGCTGTGACATGTTCTGGGATTTTTGAACTCCGCTCAAGTGTTGAGCTATTTAGGAATTCTTGGGTGTTTGATTATTCGATCGGAAAGTTTAACTTTGTCTATTTATCTGGAATGTGATACAATATCTGGAATTCATACAGTTAGGCATGAAATGCGAAGTATGTGATATTTCGGATTTATTATGTCTAAAGTGATTGTGGATTCCAAATGTTGTAGTTTTACACTTTCTTTTCTGTGACCGTAAGCGTAGTATGTGGTGTATCGCCGGCTTCGTTGCTATACATTAACGACAGTCGGAATACGCATACTTGCTTACGTTGATGATATGAGATATTATGTGTTGCTGTGATATGTTGTATTGGAACGTCGTGTTCTGAATAGCCGGGGGTTTTATGTGAGATGAGGTTTTTTTATTTTCATTCATGTAAACTTCATTAATATGTAATATTCTTTTATTGGGGCACTTCCGGGATGATGTTGTTGTCACTATTGTATATTATTTATTTTTCTGCATTAGGTAGACCCGAGGAGGGGAGCACAAGTAATCGGGTTCTAGGGTACAGTGGGAGGCCATCTCGAGTAGTCGAGACCGGGTCTCCTAACCCTAGAATTGGTAGTGTTGCTTGCCGCTCTCATAAGAGTCTAGGGATGTGGGTTTGGCTATTCATCGCGACCGTGGAATCCGTGTTTTATACAGACTCGATATAAAACACGGACGTCCTACTATATCCAATATTTCATATGTTATCTTCTGCTGCAATGTTCTGTGATGAGATCATATTACTGCCTGAGACGAATGCTTATACTATATATATGATATATAAATATTATAGCTTTCGTTTCTTCTGTGATGCTTAGGAAGCATAACTGATGGGATTTATTAATGAGATTAATAAAAGAAAAGAAACCTAAAAGATATTGTAGAATCAAAACTTTATAAAAAAGGGCAGCTACAGTCTTGCTTTGCACCGCGGTATATATGATATATACTGCACCTTATTCGATGAGGAAAGAGCCGAGATCCCTTCACCGAGAGTGACCTCTTTAGCAGAACTGGCAGATGCTACAAACTCACGGATTAGTTTTTGATTGCTTCTATAGCTTTGCTTTGCACAGCGGTATATATGATATACCCTGCACCTTACTCGATGAGAAAAGAGCCGAGATCCCTTCACCGGGAGTGACCTCTTTAGCGAAACTGGAAAAGCCTCAAAGACACTCCTTTTTCAAAATCACTTGTTTCTACAATGATATCAAGTTCATTACGCTCATGGTTTTCTGAAAAACCTGCATAGCCCTCCGTCATTTCAGATAGATATTACTTAGTATTCGTGCTACGTTTGTTGGCCTGCGTCAAGACGTAGTGTGCGATAGCTAACTAGTACTTATCTGCGACATGAGATGTGATTAGATTAGGATAGTCGTACGACTTTGTTGGCCTGCGTCAAGGGTCGTGTGGGTATGTTTAATTCAATCAAGAAGTGTACGGGTTGAACTTGACTAACGGACTATGGTTTGTTGGCCTACGTCAAGGTCATAGGACGCTAGGGGTAAAAGCATTATCGGGAATTTCAAGTGTTGAAATTTGCAATGAGATTGCATACCTTCTATGAGATAGATGGATCCTGATACCCACTGCGAGTAAGAGTTACTCCTGGGAGATTTTTACACAGGACAATTAGCCGATCAAGTAAGTGACTAGAAAGGTGTTTACGGGGTTATGCCTCTGGGAAGACGAGGTTTATTTTAATTAGGTCCGTGCGAAAGCACGGGGAACCTCCCTCAAAGTACCAACACTGGCCTGGTGATCGCACGCTTTTGGCGTGTCGGATGTTCAAAGTTCTAAAGTATAACCGCGATCAAGACGGTGTCGCTATGCAGCTAGCCGGTTGAGCACGGGTCGATCCACAGGGAGATGGTTGTATGTCCTTTCTTGTTTTAGACGAGTCAATAAAGAATGAGTATGAGTTTGTTCAATCTAACCTATGTGTATTATTTGCAAGTATAAAGTTGTTAAGAAAAAGATACGAGATTATAAGCTAAGGAAATCCGTACTCAAAACCTTTGAGCCGAGCCTTGACCAATTGAAGCTAGAGCAATCGGCAACAATGTGGATTAGAGGATTTAAGCGCGGTATTCGTGGAATCCGGCTTATTTACCCTTGTCCTTCCGTTCTTGTCTCTTGCTTTCGCCTCCGGCCAAACCGAACGCAACCGGTCGCGGTTAGGAATCACCGTTACCTTGTTAGGGTAGGGTGCCTAACGGAGCGCTTGCGTATCGTTTGGGCGGAGTTCAATGGAAAATACGGGAAAAGGAAATGAGAAAAGAAACGTTAACTTATAATATCGTATTTCTTCTTAACAATAATAATTACATTCATTCACAAAAAGAACCAAAAAGAGAGAACAAAAAGAACAAAGAAAAGAAAAGAAAAGATTACAAGCAAGTAATTAAAGTGCATGGTAATAAATTGCAAGTAATTAAAGACAAGAATGAAAAATGCAAGAAAGTAATTACAAGAACCATAGAACTCAAAACAAGCATGGGATCAATAGCCAACCCTTAAACTTGCAAGCTCAATCAAGAGGTTGCAAGATCAAGAGAAGGGTAGAGAACGCATGTGAAATGAAGCACTAAGGAGAGAATGAAATGATACAACCCCTTGAGACCAATGACCAAAGCTTAAACTTGCAAGCTCACTTAAGAGGTTGCAAGATCAAGTTAAGGTAGAGAGCTCAAGGGGGAAGCTAAACAAAAAGAATAATACAAAAACCTTCATCTTTATTCACATCCACTCAATGCTCTCACTACATTTCCATGGAGGAAGAATGAAGAAGAAGAAGAAGAAGAAAACTAAAACTAACAAAAAGAGGGTATGAGAATGAACACAAAATTGGACCCTTGGCTTAGCTCAGTTCTGGAGTATTTATAGGCAGGGAAATGAAAACCTAGGGAAGGAATATGGCTCCATATAAAAGTACCAAACTGCCCCTAAAAACACACCATCTTCTGACACCATACGGCCGCGGTTCCGCGGCCCTTTAGGGGTGTTAGGCTATCAACTTTTGTCGTATCCCCTGGTTCTCTGTCCTATGTTATTCTACATATACCAAATTGCAGTTTGCTTCCATAGTTGCATCAGATTTGCAATGGTCCAAAGTGGCAACAAAAATAATACTTTTGACCTTTTCTCCCTCGAGCTCCGCGCACCCATAGATTCTTGTGCTGCCCTTCTCGTGCTCTGTGCTTGTCCGAGACACGAATGACCGCTGCCATATGTCTTGTCTCTGGAACCGGTACGCAGCACTGGACGGATATGGATGACCGGAACCCGGCTTTTATCTGCTGTCAACAAATGTTCTGTATTTGGTGTAACTGTAGAGATTTTGTCTTGATTTGCAATATTTGTACTGAAAACCTGTAATCTGTAAATATGTAACAAACACGGATTAAAAGCACCTACCTATAAACACACGAGCATAAGAATGGGCGGTATAAAATGCAGTATTCTGTTATGAACAAATACCCCCAAACTTAACTTTTGCTCGTCCCGAGCAAAACCAATTATTAACAAAAAAGAATCCTAACCGCACTTTCGCAGGGAACGCGATTGCACTGAGCACGTGCAACAAGCCGTTAAACCTCTAGGTGTCCCTAGTAGGAGGAGTGTTGTCTCCTGAGGGTTTTCAGCGGATACTACCCACAAAATCCCGTCAAGCTAGTTTCGTAAGTTAACATCGATTCTACTCCTACAGTTTAGTATTTACGTTAGAAATTCTATTATCCTAAGTTAGAAATATCCAACCCTTATGTTTCACACCTCCTATCTGTTTTAACTTTAGATCCTATACGTTCCAAATAAGTTTAGAAAGATGTTGGTTCTCCTGAGTTTTCCTTCTAAAGTGCGGCCTTAAATCAGGGATTTTTATCAACTTTACAGAAAACACAAGTCTTATTCTTTATTTCTATCTCTTATTCAAACATCAATTGTATACCCCTACGTGTGTGTATATTTGCACCCCTACACTCAAGAATTCAATTCAAGCTATAATACCCTTGCCTTAATACCTAATACTACTTCTTTTCATTTAATGATGGACGGTGTTGCTCACACACCTTTCATGCGACTATTAATGCTTCTTGAGGCACTAACGGCCGATTACTGGATGTGTGAGCTTAAAGCGTAAATAGCAGTTTCCAGGTCTTGACTTTATTCTATTTTTCTTTTTTCTTTTTCTTTTTCTTTTTTCTTTTTCAAGACCGGATATATTTTTCAACATGCACTTTTGGTGTTTAGCTTTAAATACCGTTTTTTCTTTCATACTAGGCTTTCAGGCAAGAGTATTTCAAGGTATCCTCTACTATCCCAAGTTTCAAGGTGCGTGTAAGTGCAGTTTGTAGGGTATATACTTTCTAAATTTGAACTCGAGAAAAGAAACTATTTTTCAGACTTATCCTTCAGTAAAGCATCAATACTTTCCCTTCATCTTGACTTAACTCAAGAACTGAACTCAAGATTACCTATTTCTCAAAAAAACTGTAAGGACGTATACTTACCAAAGTTAGACAGAATGAGGGTTATTTTTAGGGTTTTCAATCCCTAAGCCTAGAATTTAGTTATTTCTATCATATCAACTAAACTTTCGGAATAAAGATCTAAGTTACCCTATTAGCTAACTTGACGACAAAGTTTTTATATTTTTTGGAATTTTTTTAATTTTTGTGGGTTTTTAATAAGGTATGCAAATGCAAAATATACAAATGAATGCGAAGGAAGAAAGCTTACCGAGCACACCCCCAAACTTAAACTTGACAGTGCCCTCACTGTCAGGCTACACCAAGAGGGTCAAAATTGTCGGCGCTCCCTAGAAACAAATTATATACAAAAAAGAAAAACAAAAAATATATACAAAAAAAAGAGTCCCCCCCAAACTTAAGTAAAACAGTGTTTTCACTGTTAAGCGTTGAAGTTCAGGATTAGGGGGGAAAGAGAACAGTATCAAGCTATACAGGGCTTTACACAGGCCAAAAGTTAGTACCAACCATTCAAAGATCTTATCGTGATAAAGTAGTGGCTGGTGAAAGAAGGCATAGAGAAAAGAAATGGAGAATACGCAAGACTGTATGGAGATAGAAGTGGTATACGGTCTCGGTATATGAGAGGAAGAAGAATGGCGGAAGGGAAAAAGAAGTGGAATACGAACTTGAGGGTGCAAATGGAGTAAATAGATTAGCACAATTTGTGATGACCGATGTGTGAAAAGCGATTGTGCTAATATATTTACCCGTCGAGAAATGGGGTCAAATCCCTCAAGATTCGTGAGAAACCATGGTTACGCCGAACTCGGTAAACCAGACATATGAAATGTAAGTGAGATGGGTTCTTGCAAGGTCGGAACGATGGAAAGGATGGAGGAAAGTGATCGAGGAGGGGTATCGGTTAAGGTTTCGGGAGGGTGCACACAGTCAATGAAAGGAACATGATGAATTAGAAAATCCGACTCATCAATTAAAACTGGTTTATCCTCAAAGCTATCCTCAAAATTCTCCTCAAAATTTAGCACATCCATGCATTTCTCTTCAAAATTCAGACGCATATGGGGTTCGGGAAAAACAGTTAATGACTCGGGATGATGAATTGGAGAGAAAAACTCTGCCAGATCTACAGGTTCATCATCCAAAATATTCCCGGCGTCAATATCCTTAATCAAGTGAAAGTCAATTTTCTCCGACATCTCATCAAAAGCATGGATTTCAATCAATTCAGGTTCTAAGATGGAGGTGTAGAGGTCAAAAGGATTGTTTGTGGTTTCACTTGGCAAGGTCCCTTCATAATCTGGCAAATCAAACCCTACAAAGTCGCACAACTCATTAAACATTCTATCTTCAATTGATAATGCAGTTGGGACACTTGATAGACTTTCAACACAGGAGTTGTGGGATTTAATTTGAAACGGGTAGGTTTGATTTGGAAGGGGGTACAGCTCACTCTCTCCACTCAAATTCACAGCCTGTCCGACCGCCTCTTCATACATTGGAAAATTTGGAGCTAGTTGAAAACTAGCTACCGGGTCACTAGGTTGTAAGAGGGCGGCCATGGACGCATCCAAATCCATCATCTGTTGGTACGACGCTACCCTAAAGTCTTCCAAAGACTGTTCCAGACTAGACATGGGTTGGGAAGGGGTTTCAGTAAAAGATTCAAAGTTGTTTGGATACTGAAAACTCCCAAATGGCGGTTCTGAAGCAATGTCTAGGGAAGGTGAAAAAGTAGGGAAGGAATGGTAGGAATTGAATGGCTGGATAGGAGCAGGATCAACATTTGGATAGGAAGGTGAATGGAATTGTTGATCCCAAGAATTTGAAGTGGTGAAAGGAGTGAAAGATCGGCTACAGGATTGTTCAATACGTTCAGCGATGGACAAAGGACGACTTGCAAAAGGGGTATCAACATAAGCGGGTGGGGGAGGTTGAAAAGGTTGATACAGAGATGATTGCGAAGGGCAAGTGTTTGTCCTAGACGCGTCTATCCGATCTTTCAAAGAGATTTTGGGCATGGAGGGATCGTTTGACGTTCGGCCAAAGCAAGAACCGTAAGAAGTAATGTCTGGTTGTGGGTACCAAAGTTCGGCAAGAGTTTTGCGAGGTGGGGTACCCATGATATGAAGAGAGAAAGAAAGAAAGGCAGAGAAAAGGAGAGGGAAAAGAATGTGATTTTTTTTTTTAAAATATATTTTTTTAGATATTAACAAAAGAATGAAATATACACACAAAAAAAGAATAGGGACAAAAACAATCACGACACGAAAATACCACACACCTAATCATTCTAGGGTTCACCTAGGTCAACTAGACCTGCTCCAGAACTTGATTGTCGAAGTAAAACTGTGTCGAGAAACGGGCTCAAGATACACTGATCACGAGGCCAGGTGAGTGCAGAGATAAGGGGAGGTTTTCCAACGCTTTCGCGAAGTTCCTTAATTAAATAACCCTTTCTTTTTTGGCGGTTTCGCCGTTAACACTTTCCTAGACACCCCGTAAACAATATACCGTTAAGCGAGGTTCTAAACACAGTTAACTTCTCCTAGTGAGCGCGAAGTCCTTAAGGCTTAAAGTCTAATTTCTTTTAAAATTTGTGCGGGTAAACGTTATGCTCAAGTTCGTGATTTATGGGCCACGGAAAAGGTGATGAAATCCTTTACCGTATGTTGTGGGGTTCGCTTGCCCTTAAGTCCGTATTAATGTATGCAATGCGCAATTCAATAAAAATTCTATAAAGAATCAAAAAATCGTTTTTTAGTTTAAGCGCGGCACTGCAACAAATACGGGTTAGTCAATTTTTAGCGCTTGTTAGCGAACTTGTAAAGAATTCTGCAAAGAATAGTATATTGGATGCGTCGGATTTGAGAAGAAGGTGTTAGTAAAGTACGTACCGTTAAGTTTTTGGGTTAGGAAACTCTCGTTGAATCAAATCCGGTAAGCTTGAAAAGTTCGCTTGCGCGGGTCAAACTACCCGGATCTTTGGCACTGTACTTTGCAATCACCTTAGCCTTGAGCATACACTTTGCTCCCCACAATCGCAGTTTGCAAATCTGCAAAAATCTGCACTCTTTCCCACAAAAATTATCAAAAAAAACAAAAAGATAATTTTTTTTTATAAATATACACAAAAAGAATATTAACCCGAATAACAAGAAAGAAAATACGCTACCGTTTCCCCGGCAACGGCGCCATTTGATCGCACGCTTTTAGCGTGTCGGATGTTCAAAGTTCTAAAGTATAACCGCGATCAAGACGGTGTCGCTATGCAGCTAGCCGGTTGAGCACGGGTCGATCCACAGGGAGATGGTTGTATGTCCTTTCTTGTTTTAGACGAGTCAATAAAGAATGAGTATGAGTTTGTTCAATCTAACCTATGTGTATTATTTGCAAGTATAAAGTTGTTAAGAAAAAGATACGAGATTATAAGCTAAGGAAATCCGTACTCAAAACCTTCAAGCCGAGCCTTGACCAATTGAAGCTAGAGCAATCGGCAAAAACGTGGATTAGGGGATTTAAGCGCGGTATTCGTGGAATCCGGCTTATTTACCCTTGTCCTTCCGTTCTTGTCTCTTGCTTTCGCCTCCGGCCAAACCGAACGCAACCGGTCGCGGTTAGGAATCACCGTTACCTTGTTAGGGTAGGGTGCCTAACGGAGCGCTTGCGTATCGTTTGGGCGGAGTTCAATGGAAAATACGGGAAAAGGAAATGAGCAAAGAAACGTTAACTTATAATATCGTATTTCTTCTTAACTATAATAATTACATTCATTCACAAAAAGAACCAAAAAGAGAGAACAAAAAGAACAAAGAAAAGAAAAGAAAAGATTACAAGCAAGTAATTAAAGTGCATGGTAATAAATTGCAAGTAATTAAAGACAAGAATGAAAAATGCAAGAAAGTAATTACAAGAACCATAGAACTCAAAACAAGCATGGGATCAATAGCCAACCCTTAAACTTGCAAGCTCAATCAAGAGGCTGCAAGATCAAGAGAAGGGTAGAGAACGCATGTGAAATGAAGCACTAAGGAGAGAATGAAATGATACAACCCCTTGAGACCAATGACCAAAGCTTAAACTTGCAAGCTCACTTAAGAGGTTGCAAGATCAAGTTAAGGTAGAGAGCTCAAGGGGGAAGCTAAACAAAAAGAATAATACAAAAACCTTCATCTTTATTCACATCCACTCAATGCTCTCACTACATTTCCATGGAGGAAGAATGAAGAAGAAGAAGAAGAAAACTAAAACTAACAAAAAGAGGGCATGAGAATGAACACAAAATTGGACCCTTGGCTTAGCTCAGTTCTGGAGTATTTATAGGCAGGGAAATGAAAACCTAGGGCAAGAATATGGCTCCATATAAAAGTACCAAACTGCCCCTAAAAACACACCATCTTCTGACACCATACGGCCGCGGTTCCGCGGCCTAAGCATGCTTAGGCCGCGGATCCGCGGCCCTTTAGGGGTGTTAGGCTATCAACTTTTGTCGTATCCCCTGGTTCTCTGTCCTATGTTATTCTACATATACCAAATTGCAGTCTGCTTCCATAGTTGCATCAGATTTGCAATGGTCCAAAGTGGCAACAAAAATAATACTTTTGACCTTTTCTCCCTCGAGCTCCGCGCACCCATAGATTCTTGTGCTGCCCCTCTCGTGCTCTGTGCTTGTCCGAGACACGAATGACCGCTGTCATATGTCTTGTCTCTGGAACCGGTACGCAGCACTGGACGGATATGGATGACCGGAACCCGGCTTTTATCTGCTGTCAACAGATGTTCTGTATTTGGTGTAACTGTGGAGATTTTGTCTTGATTTGCAATATTTGTACTGGAAACCTGTAATCTGTAAATATGTAACAAACACGGATTAAAAGCACCTACCTATAAACACACGAGCATAAGAATGGGCGGTATAAAATGCAGTATTCTGTTATGAACACCTGGCAGAAAGATTGGCGAACTTGTAAGGTGTAATTAATCCCGGCTAGTCTTTCCTTTTAGGGTTTGAAGGGAGATTTGATAAAAACAGTGGGAGACATCCTGATTAGATAAGATAATAACCAATTTAATCTTGCAAGAGCATACGCTAAAGTGTTTCCTTCTCTCTCTCCAGGTAGCGACCATGTCAGGCCATAATCAAGATAATAATATGGATGTATTGACTGAACCCGCTTATTATACCGAGCAGGGGAACGTTGGTCCCGTTCTTTCTTATAAGTGTTATAAGACTGAACAGGGAATAGGAGAATATCTGGATTCTTACGCCGCCCAAACGAAGAACAAGCATGTTGATGCATTTTCTTCGGGTGTGTTTGTTATCGAGAACTGTTTCTCAGTTCACTCTACGTCCTGAGTATTAGATATCGGATCGGGATCCCACATATGTAATTTGTTACGTAAGCTACGTAAAGGTAGAGAACTGGGAAAGGGGGATTATTCGGAAACAGTTGGGAATAGTACGAATATTGCAGCCAAAGCAGTTGGCGAATATCACCTAGTATTACCAAATAGTAATACATTGATTCTGAACGAGTGCTATTATATACCGAACATGATGTGCAATATTATATCAGTTTCTTTATTAAGTAAAGAAGGATATAATTTTGTAATACAGGATAATGTTATGAACATCTTCCTAGATCAAAAGTTGATTGGATCAGGCTCGTTACATAATGGCATATACGTTCTCAATCAAACTACAGTCTTTAATATACAAAACACACACAAGAGGAAGAGTTCAGAAATGAATGAATCCTACTTATGGCATTGTAGACTTGGTCATATCAATGCGACACGGCTAGCTAAATTACATAAGGATGGATATTTGAATCCGTTCGAATTATCATCTTATGAAACTTGCCATTCATGTCTCAAAGGAAAAATGACCAAAACTCCGTTTAGTGGACACGGAGAAAGAGTTGAGGAACTCTTAGGACTGGTACATAGTGATGTATGCGGTCCCATGTCTACACATGCCAGGAACGGTTCTTCCTACTTCATTACATTCACTGACGATCTCTCAAGATACGGACATGTGTTCTTGATGAAACACAATTCTGAAGCTTTTGAGAAATTCAGGGAATATAAGCATGAAGTAGAGAACCAAACGGGCAAAAGTATTAAGATCCTACGATCTGATCGAGGAGGAGAATACTTAAGTAATGAGTTTCTGGACTATCTAAAAGAGAATGGGATTCTCTTTCAGCTTACTCCTCCTTATACACCACAGCACAACGGTGTATCGGAGTAGAGGAATCGCACCCTATTAGATATGGTACGCTCTATGATGAACAATGCTGAGTTACCTATTTCCTTCTGGGGTTTTGCCCTGGAGACGGCTGCAGACCTATTGAATATGGTTCCCACCAAATCTGTGCCCACCACTCCATATGAGATATGGAAAGGAAAGAGACCATATCTTAATTATATAAGGATATGGGGTTGTCCGGCGTATGTAAAAACACAAAATCCGGACAAGCTCGGGGCAAGGTCTATTCTGTGTAAGTTTATTAGATATCCCAAACATTCGCGCGGGTATATCTTCTACCACATCGAGGAACAAAAGGTGTTTGTTTCTCGGCATGCTACCTTTTTAGGAAAGGAATTTCTTGTTAAAGAAATTAGTGGCAATGAGGTAGAACTGGAAGAAGTTCCAGCGACACAAACTGCAACTGAAGATTTAGTGGAACCAGAGGACTCAGTAGTCCCCGACGAACCCCAGCCTCTCCGTCGATCTAGTACGGTTTCTCATCCACCTGAGAGATACTACGGTTTTCTCGTTGATGGTGGGAGCGAGGATTGCATCATGGAAGATGATGACCCGACTAGGTTCGAGCAGGCCATCACGAGTGGTGACTCTGTGAAATGGCTGGATGCAATGCGATCTGAGATGGAATCCAAGTACACCAACAAAGTATGGACTTTGGAAGTTGCTCCTGAAGGGGTAAAACCCATTGGGAGCAAATGGATCTTTAAGAAGAAACTTGGTGTAGATGGAAAATTTGAGACTTTCAAAGCTAGACTTGTTGCAAAGGGTTTTCGTCAACGACCAGGTGTGGATTATGACGAAACCTTTTCTCCAGTGGCTATGCTTAAGTCCATCCGGATCCTACTTGCCATTGCTGCATACCATGATTACGAAATCTGGCAGATGGATGTTAAGACCACCTTTCTAAATGGTGATTTAGAAGAGTGCGTGTACATGACTCAGCCAGAGGGCTTCGTAGATAGTGGGAGCAGCGGAAATGTGTGTAAGCTTCTTAAATCAATTTATGGATTAAAGCAAGTATCGCGGAGTTGGAACATCTGCTTTGATGTTGTAGTCAAAGAGTTTGACTTCATAAAAAACGTAGATGAACCTTGTATATATAAGAAGGTTGCAGAGAGTAAGGTTGTTTTCCTCGTATTATACGTCGATGACATACTCTTGATAGGAAATGATGTTCCTATGCTGCAATCGGTCAAGCTCTTCTTATCACAAAGATTCTCAATGAAAGATCTAGGTGATGCTTCCTGCATACTCGGAATTATGATCTATAGAGATAGATCTAAAAGGATACTGGGATTGTCCCAATACAGGTACATTGACACCATACTAAAGAGGTTTAGTATGGAAGAATCCAAGCGTGGGAACCAACCCACGATCTCTGGACTCACTCTCTCCAAAGAGATGTCTCCCAAGACTGATTTGGAGAGAGCTCGGATGCAAGGGATACCCTATGCTTCGGCAGTAGGCTCTATCATGTACGCGATGCTATGTACCAGATCCGATGTAGCATACTCACTAAGTGTAGTGAGTAGGTATCAAGCAGATCTTGGAGAGAGTCACTGGATAGCTGTGAAGAACATTCTCAAGTACTTGAGAAGAACTAAGGAAATGTTCTTGGTGTATGGTAACGGAGAACTCCAGGTGGAGTCCTTTATCGATTCGAGCTTCCAAAGTGATAAGGATGACTCTATGTCGCACTCGGGATTTGTCTTTACCCTCAATGGAGGGGAGGTATGTTGGAAGAGTTCCAAACAGGATACCGTTGCAGACGCGACGATGGAGACTGAATACATCGCTGCCAACGATGCTGCAAAAGAGGCTGTCTGGATGAAGAAGTTCATTACTGAACTTGGTGTGGTTCCATCCATTGAGCATCCAATACCTTTGTATTGTGATAACAATGGAGCTGTGGCTTTGGCCAAGAAACCCAGGTCCCATCAGAAGTCCAGACATATTCTGAGGCGGTATCACCTGATCAGGGAGATAGTTGATCGCTGGGAGATCAAGGTCAGGAGAGTTGATACGAAGGACAACACTGCAGATCCACTCACGAAGGCTATTCCCCAGACACAGTTTGAGAGACTCTTCAGGATGCTGGGTATGAGATACTACAACAGCTGGCCTTAGTGCAAGTGGGAGATTGTTAGTTATATATATGCCCTAGAGACCATTGTTGTACATATGATGTATATTATAGTGGATGCTTGGATATATATAGAGAGGACTTTCTTTCTCGACATGATAGTATGCTATTTGGTTTCACTTTATCTTAACATGTTGACTTATATTAGTATATTGTCTTGCTCTCACATGTTGATAAAGCCCTTAGGATATGTACTCGACTACTGGGATTATGATGAGATCATACTAGTGAGGCCAGGGTAGTCAACGAGTACATCCTATAATTGTTCCTAGTCGAGGGTGTGTCGAGACAGGGCATCGATACACCAGAGTAGACTAGCGCATACGCATCTTGACCCATATGATGGGCGATGGATGATCCCATATCCATCGGTGTTTGACATCAAAGATGGTGTACGGGTGCTCAGTGGAGACTGGGTATACTGAACGAACTCGCCGAGAACTCCCAGATGGTATTATACCTCACGTCAGATGGCAGTTCTCTGGTGACACTGTTGGGTTAACCTAGCACCTCATGAAGGGTTTGGAAGCATCACATGTGTCAAAGATTGAATTTTTAGGGTGCTAAGTTAACAAACAAAGAATCGTTCCTAGAAAAATTAGGGTTTCAAAATTTGCATATCATCTCATGAAAGAAAAACTAGGGTTTTGAGAGTACAACCTTTGTAGCTCCCTATGCTAGAATCCTTGGCTACTTGGGGTTTGGAAAAGCTCCGCTTGAACTCCTCTAGGTCACCGATGATCCACCCGGAGTCCGCTTTGTCCAAGCTAGCAACTTCGCAAGATCAAGAATGAAAATTGAAGTTAACACTCTAAACAAGTGGGCAAGACTTGTGTAGAATGATGTTGTGGTGGCTTTTCTCACTTCAAAATCCTATCTTGATGAATAATTTGCTCACTAGATAAGTATAGAGAGCAAAAGATGAAGGAGGAAGAAGATGGTGGCCTTTTGGAATATGAGAAAAGAAAAACCTCTCTCTAGAAAATAAAAAATATATCTATATATATTTTTATCTCTCATCTCAAACCATGGTTGAACAATTAGAATATTATTGATCTTGAGTTAAAACCCAAAAGAAAAAGTAATCCATGGTTAAATGGTGGGTGAGCATGGTTAGGTCAAGAAGAGTGTAGAAAGCATCCATGAATTATCCTTTCCTTTTCTTTTGTTTTTAAATCAAATGCAATAATAATTTATATATAAATCAAACCATGGTGTGAGTCTTATATTGCCACCATTTTCATGTATGTACAACCATGAAGGATGTATGTATGTATGTGTATATGTACATCCATATGTGCATGAATCTATAAAGAAAGCATACATGCATGCATACATCCATCAAACTCAAGAAAGGATTTCAAGTGAGAAGCTAATGGTTAAATGATAAATCAACACTTGATTTATCAATCCGGTCATATCACATACGACCCCACCAAAAGCAAGCCGTCCAATCAATATACGGTATCCTATACACGCATTTTAACTGGGTCCATGCGTATATCGCATACGCGCACCGCAACGTTTCGCCTGGACTAGGTAACTCCTTTGTGGGACTCTAAGACTCGTCAATATGCCGGCAGTGAGTGATGATCATATCAAGCACCCCCAAGCCGCAAGCGGTCAGCTAAACGTATCGGCCACCCGGGTATTGAACGATCAGAAGAGAACAAGCGAACCTGCTACAACTCCCGTCGAGCCAACCGGCAACACTACCGTGAAGTCCGGTCTTCTCGTCTGATATATCGCATATCAAGTCTAGGGGTGGTAAACGTCAGAACCCAATAACCGATAAGTCGTGCCGATGTGAGGCTCATAACGGGTCGAGAAACTACTGGTAACACTTACCAATAAATCTCTAATCAGCCCTGGCCAGGGACTTCCCTGTTACGGCCAATCTAGCACAATGCAACATCAACCCCCAATACCGGGAGAGACAAAACCCCTCCTATCGCTCATTGCCTCCATGTGACTCGGGACTGTACCCAAAAACCACCGTTTTGCATGCCCTCATGGACGTGGTAAGGTGGAAATCAAAGCACAGTGGGAATCACACAAGACTCTATGATGATCTCGGGTCTACAGACTAACCTGTACAAGTGTCACCTGAGAACTGCCATCTGACGTGAGGTATAATACCATCTGGGAGTTCTCGGCGAGTCCGTCCAGTGTACCCAGTCTCCACTGAGCACCCGTACACCATCTCTGATGTCAAACACCAATGGATATGGGATCATCCATCGCCCATCTAATGGATCGAGAAGCGTATATGCTAGTCTACACTGGTATATCGATGCCCCGTCTCGATACACCCACGACTAGGGACCTTGAAGGATGTACTTATGGACTACCATGTCCCCACTAGTATGATCCGCATCATAGTCCAGGTAGTCAAGTACACATCCTAAGGGCTTTACCAACATGTAACTATAAGACAGTATAAAGAGACTAGTATACATGTTAAGATAAAGAGCAACCGGATAGCATACTATCATATCGAGCAAGAAAGTCATCTCTATATATGTCCAAGCATCCAATATAATATACATCATCTGTACAATACTGGCCTCTAGGGCATACATACAACTAACAATCTCCCACTTGCACTAGGGCCAGCTGCTGTAGTATCGCATACCGAGCATTCCGAAGAGTCTCTCAAGCTGTATCTGGGGAATGGCCTTCGTGAGTGGATCCACTGTGTTATTCTTTGTGTCAACCCTCCTGACCTCGATCTCTCGGCGATCAACTATCTCCCGGATCAGGTGATACCGCCTCAGAATATGCCTGGATCGCTGATGGGGCCTGGGTTCCTTAGCCAAAGCCACCGCTCCATTGTTATCGCAATACAAAGGTATTGGATGCTCAATGGATGGAACCACTCCAAGTTCAGTAATGAACTTCTTGATCCAGACAGCCTTTTTGGCAGCATCGTTGGCAGCGATGTATTCAGCCTCCATCGCCGAGTCTGCCACGGTTTCTTGCTTGGAACTCTTCCAGCTAACCGCCCCTCCGTAAAGGGTAAAGACAAATCTTGACTGCGACTTAGAGTCGTCCTTATCACTCTGGAAGCTTGAATCGGTAAAGGACTCCACTTGGAGTTCTCCATTACCATACACCAAGAGCATTTCCTTAGTCCTTTGTAAGTACTTGAGAATGCTCTTCACAGCTGTCCAGTGACTCTCTCCAGGATCAGCTTGATACCTGCTCATTATACTTAGTGAGTATGCTACATCGGGTCTGGTACATAGCATCGTGTACATGATAGAGCCTACAGCCGAAGCATAGGGTATCCCTTGCATGCGAGCTCTCTCCAAATCAGTCTTGGGAGACATCTCTTTGGAGAGAGTGACTCCAGAGATCGTGGGTAAGTTCCCACGCTTGGATTCTTCCATACTAAACCTCTTTAGTATGGTGTCAATGTACCTGGACTGGGACAATCCCAATATCCGTTTGGATCTATCTCTATAGATCCTAATTCCCAATATGCAGGAGGCATCACCAAGATCTTTCATTGAGAATCTTTGTGATAAGAAGAGCTTGACCGATTGCAGCATAGGAATGTCATTTCTTATCAAGAGATGTCGTCCACGTACAATACGAGGAAGACAACCTTACTCTCTGCCACCTTCTTGTAGATACAAGGTTCATCTACGTTTTTGACGAAATCAAACTCTTTGATAACGACGTCAAAGCAGATGTTCCAACTCCGTGATACTTGCTTTAATCCATAAATGGATTTAACCATCTTGCACACCTTCCCGCTGCTCCCAATGTCTACGAAGCCCTCTGGCTGAGTCATGTACACGCATTCTTCTAAATCACCGTTTAGAAAGGCGGTCTTAACATCCATTTGCCAGATTTTGTAATCATGATATGCAGCGATGGCAAGCATGATCCGGATGGATTTAAGCATAGCTACTGGAGAAAAGATTTTGTCATAGTCCACACCTGGTCTTTGACGAAAACCCTTTGCAACAAGTCTAGCTTTGAAAGTCTCCACTTTCCCATCTACACCAAGTTTTTTCTTGAAGATCCACTTGCTCCCAATGGGTTTTACCCCTTCAGGAGCAACTTCCAAAGTCCATACTTTGTTGGTGTACATGGATTCCATCTCGGACCGCATTGCATCCAGCCATTTCACTGAGTCTCTACTCGTGATGGCCTGCTCGAAACTAGTTGGGTCATCATCCTCCATGATGCAATCCTCGCTCCCACCGTCAATGAGAAAACCGTAGTGTCTCTCAGGTGGACGAGAAACCCTACTAGATCGGCGGAGAGGCTGGGGTTCGTCGGGTACTACTGAATCCTCTGGTTCTACTAAATCATCAGTTGTAGTTTGTGGTGCTGGAACCTCTTCCAGCTCTACCTCTTTGCCACTAATTTCTTTTGCAAGAAATTCCTTTTCCAAAAAGGTGGCATGTTGAGCAACAAACACTTTTTGTTCCTCAGCTTGGTAGAAAAAATATCCTTGAAAATTCTTTAGATATCCCATAAACTTGCAAAGAACTGATCGTGCCTCGAGTTTGTCCGGATTTTGCTTTTTGACATAGGCCGGACAACCCCATATCTTTATTCGTTTAAAATATGGTCTCTTCCCACTCCATATCTCATATGGTGTGGTAGGTACAGATTTAGACGGAACCAGATTCAATAGGTATATGGCTGTCTCAAGCGCATACCCCCAAAAGGAAATAGGTAACTCAGCATCGCTCATCATTGAGTGCACCATATCTAATAGGGTGCGATTCCTTCGTTCCGATACACCATTGTGCTGTGGTGTATAAGGAGGAGTAAGCTAAGAAAGAATCCCATTTTCTTTTAGATAATCTAGGAATTCAATGCTTAAGTATTCACCTCCTCGATCAGATTGAAGAATCTTAATACTTTTGCTCGTTTGGTTCTCTACTTCGTGCTTATATTTTCTGAATTTCTCAAAAGCTTCAGACTTATGTTTCAACAGGAACACATGCCCGTATCTAGAGAGATCGTCAGTGAATGTAATGAAGTAGGAAGAACCGTTCCTGGCGTGTGTAGACATAGGACCGCATACATCACTATGTACCAGTCCTAAGAGTTCAGTAACACTTTCTCCGTGTCCACTAAACGGAGTTTTGGTTATTTTTCCTTTGAGACATGAATGGCAAGTGTCATAAGATGATAATTCGAATGAATTCAAATATCCATTCTTATGTAACTTAGCTAGCCGTGTCTCATTGATATGGCCAAGTCTACAGTGCCACAAGAAGGATTCGTTCATTTCTGAGCTTTTCCCCTTGTGTGTGTTTTGTATATTGAGGACTGTATTTTGATTGAGAATGAATATGCCATTATGTAACAAGCCTGATGCAATCAACTTTTGATCTAGGAATATGTTCATAATATTATCCTTTACTACAAAATTATATCCTTCTTTACTTAATAAAGAAACTGATATAATGTTGCACATCATGTTCGGTATATAATAGCACTCATTCAGAATTAGTGTATCACCACTTGGTAATATCAGGTGATATTTGCCAACTGCTTTGGCTGCAACATTTGCCCCATTCCCTACTTGAACGGAATGATCGCCTTTTCCCAGTTCTCTACTTTTACGTAGCCCATGTAACATTTTACATATGTGGGATCCTGATCCGGTATCTAATACCCAGGACGTAGGGTGAACTGAGAAACAGTTCTCAATAACTAACACACCTGAAGAAGATGCATCAACATGTATGTTCTTTTGGGCGGCATGAGAATCCAGATATTCTCCTATTCCCTGTCCAGTCTTATAACTCTTATAAGAAAGAACGGGTCCAACGTTCCCCTGCACAGTATAACATGCTGGTTCGGTCAATACATCCATATTATTATCTTGATTAAGGCATGGCATGGTCGCTACCTGGAGAGAGAGAGAAGAAAACACTTTAGCGTATGCTCTTGCAAGATCAGATTGGTTATTATTTTATCTAATCAGGATGGCTCCCACTGTTTTTATCAAATCTTCCTTCAAACCTTAAAAGGAAAGACTAGCCGAGATTAATTACACCCTACAACTTCGCCGATCTTTCAGCCAGGCCAGTGTCGGTACTTTGAGGGAGGTTCCCCGTGCTTTCGCATGGACCTAATTAAAGTAAACCTCGTTTTCCCAGAGGCGTAACCCCGTTGACACCTTTCTAGACACCTACTTGATCGGCTAATTGTCCTGTGTAAAACTCTCCCAGGAGTAACAATTACTCGCAGTGGGTATCGAGATCCAACTATCTCATAGAAGGTATGCAATCTCATTGCAAATTTCAACACTTGAAATTCCCGATAATATTTTGCCCCTAGCGATCTATGACCTTGACTAAGTCAACAAACCATAAATCGCAAGTCAAGTTCAACCCGTACATTTCTCGATTGAATTAAACCCACCCGTATGACCCTTGACTGAGTCAACAAGGCCGTGCGAATACCCTAATCCAATCACATCTCATGTTGTAACAGATAAACACAATTTAGCTACCGTACACTACGCCTTGACTAAGTCAACAAACATAGCACGAATACTAAATAATATCTATCTGAAATGACGGAGGGCTACGCAGGTTTTTCAGAAAACCATAAGCGTAATGAACTTGATATCGTTGTAGAATCGAATGAATTTTTAAATGGAGTGATTTTGAGGCTTTTATTAGTTTTGCTAAAGAGGTCACTCCCGATGAAGGGATCTCGGCTCTTTCCTCATCGAATAAGGTGCAGGACATATCATATATATCACTATGCAAAGCAAAACTCCAAAAGCAGTCAAAAGTCAAACCGAGTGTTGTAGCATCTGCCAGTTTTGCTAAAGAGGTCACTCCCGGTGAAGGGATCTCGGCTCTTTCCCCATCGAATAAGGTGCAGGATATATCATATATACCGCTATGCAAAGCAAAACTGTAGCTACCCTTTTTATTTTAAAATTTGATTCTACAACATCTCTTAGGTTTCTTTTCTTTCATTAATCACATTAATGAAGTCCCATCATTTAAGTCACCTAAACATCATAGATAAATACGATGTACACTTATGCCATCCGCATTCGCCTCGATGTCCCCTCGTGCACCGTTAGGTTAGGTAACTAACGACAGAGCAGGACAGGGCTAGTGCGGGTGCAAAACATAAGTAACGTCTATATAATATATTATATATACTATACAAAGTATCTATCACGGCACATCACATGATCATATCACAGATATCGCAGCAGAAACATAGATATAATGTGGGATATACTAGGACGTCCGTATTTAGTATTTAGCCAATAATAGAAAATACGGATTCCACAGTCACGATGAATAGCCAAGCCCACACCCTGGACCCCTACGAGAGCGGCAAGCGACCCTACCAATTCTGGAGTTTAGGAGACCCGGTCTCGACTCCTCGAGATGGCCTCCCACTGAACCCCAGAACCCGGTCACCTGTGCTCCCCTCCTTGGGTCCATCATAATGCGGAAAAGTAAATAATATACAACACTGGTGGCATCAACCTCAACCCGGAAGTGCCCCAAATAAAAGAATATTACATTACATTTGAATTTACATGAATGAAAATAT
Organism: Agapanthus africanus; assembly: GCA_030015575.1. Taxonomy (NCBI): domain Eukaryota; kingdom Viridiplantae; phylum Streptophyta; class Magnoliopsida; order Asparagales; family Amaryllidaceae; genus Agapanthus; species Agapanthus africanus. The sequence continues at coordinate 291,285,263 of CM057349.1, forward strand.
AAAACTCTCATCTCACATAAAACCCCCCGGCTATTCAATCGCGACAACCCTGCACATCATATCTCAGCAACACATAATATCTCATATCATCAACGTAAGTAAGTATGCATACACCGATTGTCGTTGACGTATAGCAACGACATTCGGCAATACCACTACATACTACACTTACGGTCATAGAAAAGAAAGTGTAAAACTGCAATATCTGGAATCCACATTCTCTTTAGACATCGTAAATGCGATATATCACATACTTCGTATTTCATGTCTAGTAATATGAATTCCACACATTGCATCACATTTCAGATAATTAGACAGTATTAAAGTTTTCGAACGAATAATCAAATACCCAAGATTCCCTAAAGCTCAACACTTAAGCGAAGTTCAAAAACCCAGAGTGTGACACAGTAGTAGCGGTCCAGCCGTAGAAGGGTCAAGCCAACGCCTCACATGTGGCACGCCGTACTGCCCCAAACCCTAAGGTTCAAAGGGCAGTTCAAGACGGTCACATAATCGAGTTAAGGTTTGTTGTCTTCTAGAGGGTCCACCACAAAACTTGCACGTATCTCCGAAGGATTTAAACCCCATGAAAAGTGAGCAAATGACACTCGTTCGAACAATTCAATACTTTCTAATTTACCCGGAAAGAAACTTAACAAAATTAAATTCTCCTATAGAATCGATGGTAACAAAATGAACCCCTAAATGCTCAACACTTGAGTTAGTTAAAAAATACCCATAAAATAACACATTCAGATACAAGAATTACTGTGCAAACCAACTGCCAAAGTCTCACTGTACGGTCGGGGTTCCGCGGCACAAGCAGGGTATTGCCGCGGAACCGCGGCGGTCCGTACAGATCACGTCATCATTTTTGCGCCGTAATTCTTAGAAATCCCTGCTGTATTTTTTAAGTATTTTTAATTCATAAAAATCCCAGATTTTAAAAATTGTCCAGAGAGGGGGTCGTTTTGTCGTTTTCGGGTTCGATCGGGGTTTTAACTTCGTTAACCCATCGCCTAATGTTCTAGGTCGGCTCTGATACCAATGTTGGGTTAACCTAGCACCTCATGAAGGGTTTGGAAGCATCACATGTGCCAAAGATTGAATTTTTAGGGTGCTAAGTTAACAAACAAAGAATCGTTCCTAGAAAAATTAGGGTTTCAAAATTTGCATATCATCTCATGAAAGAAAAACAAGGGTTTTGAGAGTACAACCTTTGTAGCTCCCTACGCTAGAATCCTTGGCTACTTGGGGTTTGGAAAAGCTCCGCTTGAACTCCTCTAGGTCACCGATGATCCACCCGGAGTCCGCTTTGTCCAAGCTAGCAACTTCGCAAGATCAAGAATGAAAATTGAAGTTAACACTCTAAACAAGTGGGCAAGAATTGTGTAGAATGATGTTGCGGTGGCTTTTCTCACTTCAAAATCCTATCTTGATGAATAATTTGCTCACTAGATAAGTATAGAGAGCAAAAGATGAAGGAGGAAGAAGATGGTGGCCTTTTGGAATATGAGAAAAGAAAAACCTCTCTCTAGAAAATAAAAAATATATCTATATATATTTTTTATCTCTCATCTCAAACCATGGTTGAACAATTAGGATATTATTGATCTTGAGTTAAAACCCAAAAGGAAAAGTAATCCATGGTTAAATGGTGGGTGAGCATGGTTAGGTCAAGAAGAGTGTAGAAAGCATCCATGAGTTATCCTTTCCTTTCCTTTTGTTTTTAAATCAAATGCAACAATAATTTATATATAAATAAAACCATGGTGTGAGTCTTATATTGCCACCATTTTCATGTATGTACAACCATGAAGGATGTATGTATGTATGTATGTGTATATGTATATCCATATGTGCATGAATCTATAAAGAAAGCATACATGCATGCATACATCCATCAAACTCAAGAAAGGATTTCAAGTGAGAAGCTAATGGTTAAATGATAAATCAACACTTGATTTATCAATCCGGTCATATCACATACGACCCCACCAAAAGCAAGCCGCCCAATCAATATACGGTATCCTATACACGCATTTTAACCGGGTCCATGCGCATATCGCATACGCGCACCACAACGTTTCGCCTGGACTAGGTAACTCCTTTGTGGGACTCTAAGACTCGTTAATACGCCGGCAGTGAGTGATGATCATATCAAGCACCCCCAAGCCACAAGCGGTCAGCTAAACGTAACGGCCACCCGGGTATTGAACGATCAGAAGAGAACAAGCGAACCTGCTACAACTCCTGTCGAGCCAACCGGCAACACTACCGTTCAGTCCAGTCTTCTCGTCTGATATGTCGCATATCAAGTCTAGGGGTGGTAAAGTCAGACCCCAATAACCGATAAGTCGTGCCGATGTGAGGCTCATAACGGGTCGAGAAACTACTGGTAACACTTACTAGTAAATCTTTAATCAGCCCTGGCCAGGGACTTCCCTGTTACGGCCAATCTAGCACAGTGCAACATCAACCCCCAATACCGGGAGAGACGAAACGCCTCCTATCGCTCATTGCCTCCATGTGACTCGGGACTATACCCAAAAACCACCGTTTTGCACGCCCTCATGGACGTGGTAAGGTGGAAATCAAAGCACAGTGGGAATCACACAAGACTCTATGACGAACTCGGGTCTACAGACTAACCTGCACAAGTGTCACCTGAGAACTGCCATCTGACGTGAGGTATAATACCATCTGGGAGTTCTCGGCGAGTCCGTCCAGTGTACCCAGTCTCCACTGAGCACCCGTACACCATCTCTGATGTCAAACACCAATGGATATGGGATCATCCATCGCCCATCTCATGGATCGAGAAGCGTATACGCTAGTCTACACTGGTATATCGATGCCCCGTCTCGATACACCCACGACTAGGGACCTTGAAGGATGTACTTATGGACTACCATGTCCCTACTAGTATGATCCGCATCATAGTCCAGGTAGTCAAGTACACATCCTAAGGGCTTTACCAACATGTAACTATAAGACAGTATAAAGAGACTAGTATACATGTTAAGATAAAGGGCAACCAGATAGCATACTATCATATCAAGCAAGAAAGTCATCTCTATATATGTCCAAGCATCCAATATAATATACATCATCTGTACAATACTGGTGTCTAAGGCATACATACAACTAACAGATACTGGTACAGGATAGTCTGTAGACCCGAGATCGTCACAGAGTCTTGTGTGATTCCCACTGTGCTTTGATTTCCACCTTACCATGTCCAAGAGGGCATGCAAAACGGTGGCTTTTGGGTACAGTCCCGAATCACATGGAGGCAATGAGCGATAGGAGGGGTTTCATCTCTTCCGGTATAGGGAGTTGATGTTGTGCAGTGTTCGATTGACTATAACTGGAAGTCCCTGGCCAGGGTTGATATAGAGTACTACTGGTAAGTGTTATCAGTAGGTTCTCGACCTGTTATGAGCCTCACATCGACACGACTTATCGGTTACTGGGGTCTGACGTATACCAACCCTAGACTAGATATGCAACATATCAGACGAGGAGACCGGACTGTACGGTAGTGTTACTGATTGGATTCACAGGAGAATGTACAGGCTTGCTTGTTGATCTTCTGATCGTTCAATACCTGGGTGGCTGTTAGGTTTAGCTGACCGCTTGCAGCTTGTGGGTGTTTGATATGATCATCACCTACTACGGTGTATTGACGATTCTTTAGAGTCCTGCACAGAGGTTTCTTGACTCAGTCAAACGGAGTAGGAGCACATATGTGATATGTGCGGGATCGAGAATATTACGATATGAGATACCGTATTCTATTCTCGAGATATTTGATATCAGCCGGGTTATCGGATCAAGTGTTGATTCGATGAATCGGTACATGTTATATTAGTCGGTTATATGCGATATAGCCGGATTGTCGGATCAAGTGTTGATTCGATAATTTAATGTATAATTATATATGTGATATATTACATTACATTATCTAATATTGGCTCGCTTTATTGATTCATTTTCTTACCGGATAATACATTGATATATATGCGATATATGTTAATTGTATTATTTTCTTTTGTTACAAAAATATATTATATATGTGATATATAATATTTTAACAAGTTATGATTACAAATGCAACATGATTAGTGGAGATTAAACATGGTTAGGGTTTGATTTGGGTTATTATTTTCTTGAAACTTCTAGAAGCTTTTGTTTTGTTTTAAGCTAAGATATTATGTGTTGATATTTGTGGAGATATTATTTAACCCAACCCAAACACTTAATCATAGTCTATTCTCTACATGAGTTAATACTTGATATTATTAACTCAAGGTTCATTTGTAACCATGATAACAATTCATTATTCATCACAAAAGAATTCATCTTCTTCTTCCTCCTTGAAAATCTTTCTAGCTTTTGGTTTTGTGATGAATTAGTGTGAGATTAAGAAAATAAAAGAGAGATAAAATCCTACTTCATCATCCTCATCTATTCTAGCCACTTAGATTAGGGTGTTCACTTGTCTAATACTTGATTAGAGAAGTGAGAGCTTGAGTTAAAGGAACTTCAAGGTAGATCATCTTCGAAAAGGAAGACTTCAAGCAAGCATGGATCGTTCGGCTTGTGGAGCCTCTCTTGAGTCTGGGAGATCATGGATCGCAAGGAATGGACTACTACTCGGAGCTTATGAAGTGAAGGAGCGGACTACAAAGGTTGTAATCCCTTTCTCTTAGTTGTAAAGATGATTACTTGCATGTTTAACCCTAATTATCTAGCAAAGATCCTCGCTTTAGGTTGTTCGACACGTCTAAATTTTAAATCGGGCATGGCTGATGCCTTATAGACCCTTGTGATAGTGCCTAGTAACCCTACATCATAGGAATGTCATTTCTTATCAAGAGAATGTCATCCACGTACAAGACGAGAAATACGACAGTTCGTGCTACAATTTTACTATATATACATGGTTCATCTGGGTTTTTGATAAAGTCATATTCTTTGACCATTTCATGAAAACAGATGTTCCAACTCCGCGATGCCTGCTTTAGTCCATAAATGGACTTAAGCAACTTGCACACTTTCCCGCTGCTCCCACTCTGATTGAAACCTCTGGCTGATCCATATAGATGCATTCTTCTAAATTACCATTTAGAAAAGCCGTCTTTACGTCCATCTGCCAGATCTCATAATCATGGAAGGCGGCAATGGCAAGAAGGATCCGAATGGATTTGAGCATAGTCACTTGAGAAAAAGTTTCGTCATAGTCCAAACCAGGTCTTTGATGAAAACCCTTTGCAACAAGTCTAGCCTTATAGGTTTCCACCTGTCCATCTACACCAATCTTTTTCTTGAAGATCCACTTGCATCCTATGGGTTTTACCCCATTTGGAGCAAAGTCCAATGTCCATACTTTGTTGGTATACATGGACTCCATCTCGGTCCGCATTGCATCCAGCCATCTTACCGCGTCACCGCTCTGGATGGCCTGCTGGAAGCTAGTAGGTTCATCATTATCAATGACGAAATCCTCTCTATCCCCGTCTATGAGAAAACCGTAGTATCTCTCAGGCGGATGAGACGGCCTACTACTCCTGCGGAGGGGTGCGGGAATGTCCTGTTCTTCTTGAACTTCTGGTTCTACTAAACTTTCAGTAGTAGTTTGTAGTTTTGGAATTTCTTCCAGTTCTATTGCGCTCCCACTTGTTTCCTTTTCTAAAAATTGCTGTTCTAGAAAATGAGCATTACGAGAAACATAAACTTTTTGTTCCTCTGTGTAATAGAAAAAATACCCATTGGAGTTCTTTGGATATCCCACAAACTTACACTGTACAGAGCGTGCCTTGAGTTTGTCTGCATGCTGCTTTTTAACAAAAGATGGACATCCCCATATCTTCAGATACTGAAGATAGGGTTTCTTCCCACTCCACATCTGATATGGTGTGGTAGGCACAGTCTTGGTAGGAACTCTGTTCAAAAGATATGCAGCTGATTCTAGCGCATAACCCCAGAAAGATCGCGGTAACTCAGCATTACTCATCATGGAACGTACCATATCCAATAGGGTTCGGTTCCGTCTTTCCGATACACCGTTATGCTGTGGAGTGTATGGAGGAGTAAGCTGAGAGAGAATTCCATTCTCTTTTAGGTAACCCAGGAACTCGACACTTAAGTATTCATCACCTCGATCAGATCTCAGTGTCTTGATACTTTTGCCGGTTTGGTTTTCTACTTCATTCTTATATTCTTGGAATTTCTCAAAGGCCTCGGATTTATGTTTCATTAAGAAAATGAATCCATACCTAGAGTAATCATCCGTATAAGTAATGAAATATGAAAAACCGCCTCTTGCATGTGTAGACATTGGACCACATACATCGCTGTGTATGAGTCCTAAGAGCTCGCTCGCTCTTACTCCATGTCCAGTGAATGGAATCTTTGTCATCTTTCCTTTGAGACATGATTGACAAGTGGCATAAGATTGATATTCGAACGGATCTAAATATCCTTCTCTATGTAACTTAGTTAACCTTGACACATTGATGTGACCTAGTCTACAATGCCATAAGAAAGCCTGATTTATATCTGGAGACTTTCTTTTTAGTGTGTTCTGGACATTGAAAATTTGTAATTGGTTTAACACGTATATACCGTTATCTAGTGTACCGGACCCAATCAAACCATGATTAAGATGGATGTTAACAACATCGCTTACAAACGTGAAATCATAACCTTCTTTTGATAACAACGATACTGATATGATATTACACGTTAAACTGGGTACACAAAAACAGTTGCGCAAAACCAAAATATGTCCACTTGTCAATCCAAGGTGATAATCCCCTATGGACACAGCAACCATGCTAGCTCTGTTAGCAACCTGGAGGGTCATATCACCAACCTTCAGCACTCTACGGTTTCTCAGTGCCTGCAATGAATTGCATATATGAGATCCTGATCCGGTATCCAATACCCAGGAAGTAGAGTTGATTGACAGACAATTTTCAATTACAAACGCACCTGAAGTCGAAGCCACAGCTTGCTTCGGGTCCTGGTTCTTGGCAATCCAAGCTTTGCAATCTTTCTTCCAATGGCCTTTCCTACGACAGTGGAAGCACTCGTCCTTTACCACTACTGGCACCATAACCTTTGCCTTTCCCTTGACTCCCACCTTACCAACACCACCTCTTGGTTTGGTAGCGGCCTTCTTCTTCCTTCCTTTGGCCCTTACCTTGGACCTGGAAGAGGAAGCACCGCGAACAAACATAGTGGGTGTTTCCCTTGCTTTCTGCAAGGTGCCCTTTGCACTCCTCAACATGTTAAGAAGTTCTGGAATTTCAACTTCTTTACCTTGAATGTTGAAATTCAAGATAAACTGGGCGTAGGTGGAAGGAAGGGACTGAAGACAGCTCGTTCTCTAATATTGTCCCGAGGTCTGCGAGCTCTTCAATATAGCTAATCATCTTAAGGACATGTTCCCCTACAGATGATCCGACGGCCATCCTCGACTGAAACAAGTTCTTCGAGGTCTCGTATCTAGCTATACGAGATTGCTCTCCATACAGATCCTTGGTGTGGAGAAATATAGATTCTAGATCCATATTCTCGTGCCTCCACTGATGTTCATTATTCATAGAGGCAAGCATGATGCACTTGGCCTTCGCGCAGTCTAACTCCCAGGTCTTGCGGATTTTCTTATCCGCGACACTGGATTCAGGACCTGGGACGGCAGGGGCCTTTGTAGTAAGGACATACCCTAATTTGTCATAGGTAATAACCATCTTAACATTCCGGAACCAATCATTATAGTTTGGCCCTGTCAAAATATTTTTATCTAATAGTAACTTAAGGTCTGTCATGTTCTGGGTCGCTGCAATGAGAGAGAGAGGGAACACTTTAGCATGATGCTCTTGCAAGTTTAGAGTGGTTTTTAGTTTATCTAAACAGGATGGCTCCCACTGTTTCTCGAATCCCTCCTCAAACCATAAAAGAAGAACTAGTCAGGACTATTCTCACCGTACAATACTTGCTTAACCGTTCAGCCAGGCCGGTGTCGGTACTTCGAGGGAGGTTTTACGACGCTTTCGCGAAGTTCCTTAATTAAATAACCTCTTTTCTCTGGGGGCGTAGCCCCGCTGACACCTTTCTCGACACCTACTTGGTTTATAGCATTGATCGTTAAGTGACGAATCTCCTGATGAGTAGCGGATACTCACAGAAGGATCGGGATCTAAATATCATCGTGTGATAAAGCTGAAGGAATCCTACCAAAATTATCACACTCCAAATGGTATGCAACTCTTAGCAAATTTCAGTTTCTTTAGAAATTCCCGATGTGGATTTTTGCCCCATGCTCTTATGACCTTGGCGTTGGTCAAAATGTCATAAGTCACATGTCAAGTTCTACCCATCATTATCTTGTTAATTTTAACCCACCCGTACATACCCCTGACGTTGGCCAAATGATATCAGGACTGTCCCAAACCAACTCATCTATCTATGCAACAAATGAATACCCAGCAGCTACCAAACACTATGCCTTGGCGTTGGTCAAAATACATAGCTTGAATACTACTGAATACCCAAATGAAATGACAGAGGGCTACGAATGGTTTTGGCGAAACCGTGAACGTAGTGAACTTGATATGATCGAAGGAACATGATAGCTTTTAAAAGGAGTGGTTTAAGCTCCGCAATTAAAAAAATATCTTCTGTTTAAAAATAACCGAGTGGTTTCTTTTAAACTTTTCCAATGATTCAACATTGGTTTATTTTCTTTGCATTAATATAATGCGTCCCATCAATTAACCTATCATTGCAGAAAACAACGAAAATACAACGTCCTCTTATGCCATCCGCATTCGCCACTAGGCCCCGTCATTCACCCGTTAGGTTACTTAACTAACGACAGAGTGGGGGCTGGGCTAGCGCGGGTGCAAAACATAAGTGACGTCTACTAGATATCATATATAGATATTGTACATTCGTCAGACGCAATAATAGGCTTTCCAGATCACAGATGAAGATATTGGATTTTCTACGAATCCGCATTCCTTTTGAGCCTGCAAAGAAAGACGGATTACACAGTCACGATGAATAGCCAAAACCCCACCCTAGACCCTTACGGGTACGACAAACTACCCGCTTAGTACCCGAAGTGAAGCGGTCTCCCTCAACGATGTGAGTAGGCCACTAAACACTTCAAAGTACCCGGTAGTTTGTGCACCCCACCTTGGGTCTATCCTAGGAGCAGAAAACAGTAAATGAAATAATACAACGATGGCTACAATCTCAACCCGGATGTGCCCCGCAAAAGAATATTACAACAAATTACAATTTACATTTGAATGAAAGAAACACTCGTCTCACATCCCCGGCTATCCATTCACGACAATCCAACAAGTTCATAATCACAAACCAGTAAAAACCATTATAGAAATGTGCAACCCCCTGCTAACCGACATACTAGCAGTTAGGGGAGGTTTACGAACACATTAAGCACAACACAGATATAATCAAGTTAGCCAAATATCTTAGAATTTCGATCAAGCAAAACTAATGAATCTACTCCAAACAATTCTCTGTGCACATAAAACCTGAGCAGAAACAAAACATCCCAGAAAACACAATATCAACACAGAAGAATAACTGAGCAAATTTGGTTTGACTTGGAGTCAACTCGGCCGCGGATCCACGGCGGATCGCTTGGATGGGCTGCGGTTCCGCGGTGGTATGGCCGATTCACAATCCCAAATTTCTTCACAATTCTTAAAAAACCCTGCTTGTATTTTTAAGGGTCCCTGAAAAATTTTTAGACCCCGTTTTAAAAGCAGCAGAAACTATGTGAAAATGATGTTTTTTCGGGTTCGTTTTGCGATCGAATTTCTAACGACTTTGCTAACATGTTAGTTATGGTTTAGCTAGGCTCTTATACTACTGTAAGTCGACGTTAGACACCCCACATGATGCGGGGAGGCGGAATAGGTAAAACAATCATTTTGTTTAAGTTAACATCGACTAACTTTACGGATCTTTGCTAAACCCTAACTAACAACTAACTAGAAGTGATTAACTACTATGATAGGTGATTATACCTCAAGATTCTAGTCCTTCTTGTTCTTGTTGTTCACCTCCTCGTTGGCCTCCTCGATGTGATAGAAGATCCACCCGAGAGTTCCTTCTCCAAGCTTTAACCTCTCACTTGAGGTAACTAGGTGGCTATGATTGCTAATCAAAGTAACCTAGAGGATATAGATATGGATTAGGGATCTATTAGTCTTTCTAACCCTTGAGATCTCAACTCATGAGAGGATTAAGGTTAGGTTCTTGAAGAGAGAGAGAGAGAGCTTGAGGAGAGAGAATGTGTTTATGAGAATGGCTATAGATCTTGAGTAATTTGGATAAATAATGAAGCATGAAAATATCTAAGTAATAATATATAAAATTATCAACCATGCTTCATTAATTACTTTGAGGTGAATCACCTCATGACTCATGATTTAATTAATGCAAATTTCACATCATCTCCTCCACCTCATTAAGCTTAATTCATAAATGAATTAAAACATAATGAGTCACCTTTCTTCTAGAAGCTTCTCGAGTAATTACAAGAATGCCCCTCCCATCCGTAAAACACGGAAAATCTGAGACTGTATAAATTCAATAATCCAATACTAGAATCTGGATTAAACTAAAGCCCGCTAGTAAAAACTGTCCGAACATCGTACGTGCATAAATACACGTATGTGTCCGAACCCTGTCATAAAACCATACGACCTCTATATCGTTTCGCCTGAAGCAGGGAAACTCTCTGTATAGGACTCTAAAGACTCGATACTACGCTGGCGGTGGGTTTAACCACAGGCCGCAAGCGGTACTAGCTATACGTAACGGTCCCCAGGTAGATGTCGATAAGAAGGCCGATGAGGAAACCCATCCGAACTCCTACTGAGCCTGATGTGACAATCTCTGTACAGTCCGGTCTGTTCATCTAAGACTATCTCATATCGGGCCTAGGGGCGGCAAGCGTTAGTCCCCTAAAAGCTGTATAAGTCGTGTCGGAGCAAAGCCCATTACGCCTTGAGAAGCTACTGGAAATCTTACCAGTAAATCTCATTTGCCCTGGGCAGGGACTTTGCATAATGGCTCTCCAAACACAGCGCGATATCAACACCCAATACCGGGAGAGACGAATCCTATCTAACTGCCACTGCCTCCAAGTGCTTCGGGACTGCACCCAACTGCTACCTGTTTGCACGACTCCTTTGAGCCGTGGTAGGGTAGAAATCTAAGAACAGTAGGAACACACTCGAGACGAAGCAGCAGTGTCAAGTCTGCGGACTATGCTGTACTCATGTCACCTGAGAACTGTTAACTGACGACGGGTATAATACCAACCAACAGTTCCCTGCGAGTCCTGTCTTGTGTACCCGTAACCCAACGAGCACCTGTATACTATCTCCAGTACAATGTACTAATGGCTGTGGGACAGACCATTTCCCCTGCTGGGATGAGAAGCGTACACACTAGTCTACTCTGGAGTATCGATGCCCTGTCTCGATAATCCTACGACTAGGGACCTGAAAAAGGATGTGCTTGTAGACTACCCAGCCCCCACTAGTGTGACTACCATCACAATGCTGGTAGTCAAGCAAGATCCTAAGGGCTCTATCAATATGTGTTCACGATATGCTAACATATACACATATTAAGATAGATATAAACCAAGTAGCATACTACCATGTTGAGCAAAACTGTTAATATAACTGTGAATATCCCAAACTTCCATTAAGTAATATACAAGCTAGTATGATATAATAATGGCCCCTAGGGCATATACACTAACAGTATATGCCCAAGCATCCACTACAATATATATCGTATGTACAGTAATGGCTTCTAGGGCATACATATAACTAACACTCCCACTGGAGTTTACCATTACCAAAAACCCCAAGAACATTTCTTCAGTGCTTCCCGAGTACTTAAGAATGTCCTTCACAGCTGTCCAGTGATTCTCCTAAGATCCGATTGATTCCTGATCACTACATCTAGTGAGTTAGCTATATCTGGTCTAGTACATAACATCGCATGCATGATAGAGCCTACTGCCGAAGCATAGGGTATCCCTTGCACGCGAGCTCTCTCCAAATCAGTCTTGGAAGATATCTTTTAGAAGAGAGTGATTCATGAGTTAGTGGGCGAACCACTACGCTTAGAATCTTGCATACTAAACCCCTTTAGTATGGTGTTAATGTACCTGGATTTGGGACACTCCCAACGTCCACTTAGATCTATCATCATAGATCATAATCCATAAGATGTAGTAGGTATCATCCAGATTTTCCATGGAGAATCCTCGTGATAAGAGGAGCTTGACCGAGTGTAGCATAGGAAACCATTTCCTATCAAGAGTATGCCATCTACATACAATACGTGGAAGATAACCTTACTCTCTACAACCTTCTTATATATACAAGGTTCATCTACCTTTTTGATGAAGTCAAACTCTTTGACTGCCACATCAAAACAAATGTTCCAACTCCGCGATGCCTGCTTTAATCCTGATAGACTTAAGCATAGTTTTGAAAGTCTCAACTTTTCCATTTGCACCAAGAATCTTCTCAAGATCCACTTGCTCCCGATGGGTTTTACCCCTTCAGGTGCAACATCTAAAGTCATACTTTGTTGGTGTACATGGATTCCATCTTTGATTGCATAGCATCCAGCCATTTCACAGAGTCCCCACTCGTGATGGCATGCCTGAACCTAGTTAGGTCATCATCTACCATGATGCAATCATCACTCCCACCGTCGTCAAGGAAACCGCAGTATCTCTTAGGTGGATGATGAACCCTACCAAATTCGCGGAGAGGCTAAGGTTCGTTGGAGACTATTGAATCCTTTGGTTCCACCAAATCATCAGCTGTTAGTTTGTCTAGCTGGAACTCCTTCCAGTTCTACCTCATGACCACTAATTTCTTCATAAGAAATTTCTTTTCTAAAAAGGTGGCATGCTGAGAAACAAAACACCTTTTGCTCCTCAGTGTGGTAGAAGATATACCCTCCCGAATGTTTGGGATATCTAACAAACTTATACAGAACTGACCTTGCCTCAAGCTTGTCCGGATTTTGCTTTTCAACATAGGCTGGACAACCCCATATCTTAACTCGTTTAAGAGATGGTCTCTTCCCATTCCATATCTTATATGGAGTGGTAGGCATTGATTTGGATGGAACCCCATTCAATAGGTATGTAGCTTCTCAAGTGCATAACACCAAAAAGAAACAGGCAACTCAGCAGTACTCATCATAGAGCACACCATATCTCATAGGGTGCGATTGCTCTGCCTCGATACTCCGTTGTGCTGTGGTGTATACGTAGGAGTAAGCTGTGAGAGAATCCCATTCTCCGTTTAGAAAATCCAGGAACTCCATGCCCAAGTATTCACCTACCCGATCTCATCGAAGGACTTTAATACTTCTACCCGTCTGGTTCTCAATTTCAAGCTTATATTCCTCGAATTTCTCAAAAGTTTCAGACTTGTTTTTCAACAGGAACACATGTCCGAATCTTGAGAGATCATCGATGAATGTAATGAAGTAAAAACAACCAACCCTGGCATTTGTAGACATAGGAGCGTATACATCATCATGTATCCATCCTAAGAGTTCAGTAACGCTTTCTCTGTTTCCAGTAAACGGAGTATTGATCATTTTACCTTTGAGACATGACTGGCAAGTTTCATAAGATGAAAATTCGAACGAATTCAAATATTCATCCTTATGTAACTTAGCTAGTTGTGTCGCATTGATATGACCTAGTCTACAATACCATAAGAAGGATTCGTTCATTTCTAAACTACCCTTCTTATGCGTGTTCTGTATACTTTGAACTGTGGTTTGATTTAGAACGTATATGCCATTACACAACGTGCCTGATCCAATCAACTCTTGATTCAGGAAAACTGTTCACAACATTTTCCTACAATACAAAATTATATCCTTCTTTAATTTAATAAAGAAACTGATGTAATGTTGTATATCAGGTTCGGCATGTAATAACATTTGTTCAAAATCAATGTATTTACCATTTGGTAATAGAAGGTGATATTCGCCAACTGATTTGGCTGCAACACTTGCACCATTCCCTACTCTAGAGAATGTTCACCTTTTCTCAGTTGTCTACCTTTCTATAGCCCACGTAACATCTTACATATGTGGGATCCTGTTCCGGTATCTCATACCCAGGTCGTAGAGTGTACTGAGAAACAGTTCCCGGTAATGATCATACCCGAATAATATGCATCAACATGCTCATTCCTCGTTTGGGTCGCGTAGGAATCCAGATATTCCCCTATTTCCTGCCCAGTCTTATAACAATTATAAGAAATAACGGAACCAACGTTCCCCGGCTCAGTATAATAAGCAAGTTCGGTCAATACATCGATATTATTATCTTGATTAAGGCATGTCACGGTCGCTACCAGGAGAGAGAGAGAAGAAAACACTCAGCGTATGCTCTTGTAAGATCAGATTGGTTATTATTTTATCTAATCAAGATGGCTCCCACTGTTTTTGTTAAATCTTCCTTCGAACCCTAAAAGGTAAGACTGGCCGGGATTAATTACACCCTACAAGTTCGCCAATCTTTCGGCCAGGCCAGTGTCGGTACTTTGAGGGAGATTCCCCGTGCTTTCGCACGGACATAATTAAAATAAATCTCGTTTTCCCAGTGGCGTAACCCCGTTAACACCTTTCTAGACACTTACTTGTTCGGCTAATTGTAATGTGCAAAACTCTCTCAGGAGTAACTCTTACTCGCAGTGGGTATCAGGATCCAACTATCTCATAGAAGGTATGCAATCTCATTGCAAATTTCAACACTTGAAATTCCCGATAATATTTTGCCCCAAGCGATCTATGACCTTGACAAGGTTAACAAACTATAAATTGCAAGTTAAGTTCAACCCGTACATTTCATGATTGAATTAAACTTGCCCGCATGACCCTTGACAAGGTCAACAAGACCGCACGACTACCCTAATCCAATCGCATCTCATGCTTTGCAGATAAGCACTAATCAGCTACCGTACACTACACCTTGACAAGGTCAACAAGTGCAACACGAATACTAAATAGTCCTTATTTGAAATGACAGAGGGCTACGACAGGTTTTTAATAAAACCCTTTGCACAATGAACTTGATATCGTTATAGAATCGAGTGATTTTGAAAAGGAGTGTTTTTGAGGCTTTTACTAGTTTGGCTAAAGAGGTCACTCCCGGTGAATGGATCTCGGCTCTTTCCTCATCGAATGAGGTGCTGGATATTTCACAAATACCACTATGCAAAGCATGAACTAAAAAAGCAGTCAAAAACCAAACCGAGTGGGTTATAGCATCTGCCAGCTTCGCTAAAGAGGTCACTCCCGGTGAAGAGATCTCGTCTCTTTCATTATCGAATAAGGTGCTGGATACTCTACAAGGAATACAGCTATGCAAAGCAAGAACTAGAGCTACCAGTTTTTAAAACAAGATCTACAACATCTTTAGGTTTTTTTTTCATTAATCTCATTAATGAAGTCCCATCAATTATACTTCCTAAGCATTGTAGGGTGTTTTTCGTCACCCCATTGAGATGGGAATACGCACACGCTTGTCAGGCGTACTACAGATTCCCCCTGCCTAGGGTAGGCCGGGGTTTAATGATTGTAGGGATCCGAATCTCCGGCATCCGCGGACTATGCTGCCGTTAATTACCCCTCGCCTTTGGGGCGAGGGAACCTCCGATTAACGGGTTAAACTGTTCATGCGAACTCAATGTGCAGTGTGGGTGTGATGTGTTTTGAAAAGGGGTTTTGGGTATGTCGGGAGCCATGCAGAGTCTTTACGGGGGTCCCGCTACCCGGATAGCGGGCGGGGGGTCAAGAGGGCTAGCAGCCCCCTTGCGGGCTGCGGGACAGCCCCCCGTTAGAAATTTTTTCTAACAGGGATAGTGTCGTGGAGTATGTGTGTATGCACATATGTATACATATGTATATATATATGTATGTACATAAAAAGAAGGGGAAAAGGCATCCAAAGGATGCGTGGGGGCAGCACCTTGGGCGCTGTGCGCCTAGGTGCTGTGCGCTCAGGCGCTAGAGTGCCACGTTTCGGCACGTGGGCGCTCTGCGCTTGAGCGCTAGGCTCCACGTGTCGGCACGTGGGCGCTTTGCGCTTCAGCGCCTGACGCTCGACCGCAAGTGCGCCACGTGTCGGCACGGGGGCGACTTGCGCTCGAGCTCGAGCGCAAGCGCGCCACGTGTCGGCACCGGGGCGACTTGCGCTCAAGCACTTGCGCTCGAGCGCAAGCGCGCCATGTGTCGGCACGTGGGCGCTTTGCGCTTGAGCGCCAAGCGCAAGTGCGCCACGTGTCGGCACGCGGGTGTTTTGCGCTGTAGCGCCGGCGAGGAAAATAGGCTTTTAGCCAAAAAAAATTCTCGGGAGAGAAATCAGAGAGGAGTTGGACTCCTGAGTGTTTTTTTTTTGGGTTTAGTGAAAAGGGTTCTTCTTCTTCCTCCTCCGTTAGCTGGATCTTGAAGATCAAGAGATGTGAGATCTCAAAATCTCTCCTTTTTGAGATCTGATGACAGATCCAAGTTATCTTTTGTGGGTTTCGTGGTGAAAAACTATTTTGTTTTGGAAAAGAAAGAGTAAAACTCATGATTTAATTCAGATGAAAGAAGAAGGTTTGAGACCTTCAGAAAAGGGAAAGAGATACAAACCCTAGGTTTTTTTGAGAGAATGAAAGTTGTTTTTTTTATTCATCATCATTTTGCCTTATATAGGCTTACATATTTACATATAGCCCCTTGGGCTTTACAAAATGGCGTTTTGCCTATCCCATGGCTCATGTGCCATTCATTTTTGTACATAAGCCATGGGCTTACAAAAATTTGGCTTTTTGCCCGTTTTGTATACATTCATGTATAAAAAATTATATAAAAATTATTTATTACATGATTTTGTTGTTGGCATGGGGAGGCTGGCCGCGGGCTCGACTTGGGCATGAGCCCGCTTGACCTGAGCTTGGGCCCACCTAGCTTGGGGGTTGACCTTGACTTTGACTCGGTCAATCGGAGTGTAAATTTTTACCCCAACAAATTGCCCTCTATCAATAAATGCACACAGCATATGTAGGTCGTGTGCATGAAATTGATGGATCTTCTTTTGCGTGGAGGCGACTTGCTTTGGTTCCCACTTTTCGGGATGCACTGCCTTTTTTACGACATGGACGGTCGACGTTTGACGCGTCTCCGAGACGGAGTGTCCGTGGTAGACATTTTCCTGGCCCGGAGCGATCTGGTTCCTGCTTTGTAGGAAGCCTGCACTGCCCTTTTTGCGACACGGACGGTCGACGCTCTGATCCGGAGCGATTTGGTTCCCGATTTGTGGGAAGCCTGCACTGCCCTTTTTACGATGTGGACGGTCGACGCTCTGATCCGGAGCGATTTGGTAGACGTGTCCCCGGCACAGAGTGTCACTGGTCGACGTTTCCCCAAGGCGGAGTGCCGCTGGTTGATGTGTCCCTGGCACGGAGTGTCGCTGTCGGATGTTTCCCTGATGCTGAGTGTCTGTGTTGGACGTTTCCCCGATGCAGAGTGTCGCTGGTTGACGTGTCCCCGGCACGGAGTGTCTGCTTGACGTTTCCCCGGCACGGAGTGTCGCTGTTGGACGTTTCCCTGATGTGGAGTGTCTGTGTTGGACGTTTCCCCGATGCAGAGTGTCGCTGGTTGACGTTTCCCTGATGCGGAGTGTCTGTGTTGGACGTTTCCCCGATGCAGAGTGTCGCTGGTTGACGTGTCCTCGGCACGGAGTGTCGCTGATCGACTGCTCCCCGGCGCGGAGTGTCGGGTTGACTTTTCCCCGGCACGGAGTGTCGCTGATTGACTTTTCCACGGCGTGGAGTGTCGGGTTGACTTTTCCCCGGCACGGAGTGTCGCTGATCGACTTTTCCCCGGCGTGGAGTGTCGGTGGTTGACTTTTCCCCGGCACGGAGTGTCGCTGATCGACTTTTCCCCGGCGCGGAGTATTGGGTTGAGTTTTCCCCTGCACGGAGTGTCGCTGATCGACTTTTCCCCGGCGCGGAGTGTCGCTGGTTGACTTTTCCCCGGCACGGAGTGTCGCTGATCGACTTTTCCCCGGCGCGGAGTGTCGGGTTGACTTTTCCCCGGCGCGGAGTGTCGCTGATCGACTTTTCTCCGGCGCGGAGTGTCGGGTTGACTTTTCCCCGGCACGGAGTGTCGCTGATCGACTTTTCCCCGGCGCGGAGTGTCGGGTTGACTTTTCCCCGGCACGGAGTGTCGTTGATTGACTTTTCCCCGGCGCGGAGTGTCGCGGGTTGACTTTTCTCCAGCACGGAGTGTCGCTGATCGACTTTTCCCCGGCGCGGAGTGTCAGGTTGATTTGATTCCGAGGTGGAGCATAATTCCGGCAGGGAAGGTAGATATCCCGAGGCGAAGCATGATTTCGACACGGGGTAAATTCTGGGACGGAGCATGATTCCGCCATAGAGGTTGTTGGTTTGATTTGATTTGGGTTGACATCAGCATCGCTACACTGGAATATGGTACCAGGAGCGAATCATCATCTATCTTGAGAGGATTTGGGAATTGTTTTTTTTTGTTTGGCATCTGCATTGCTGCACTGGAATAATGCCAGGAGCAACTCATCATGTGCCCCGGGAGGATTTGGGATTTGGTTTGTTTGGCATCTGCATTGCTGCACTGGAATAATGCCAGGAGCAACTCATCATTTGCCCCGGGAGGATTTGGGAATTGGTTTTTGTTTGGCATCTGCATTGCTGCACTGGAATAATGCCAGGAGCAACTCATCATTTGCCCCGGGAGGATTTGGGATTTGGTTTGTTTGGCATCTGCATTGCTGCACTGGAATAATGCCAGGAGCAACTCATCATTTGCCCCGAGAGGATTTGGATTTGGTTTGTTTGGTATCTGCATTGCTGCACTGGAATAATGCCAGGAGCAACTCATCATGTGCCCCGGGAGGATTTGGGAATTGGTGGCTTAGGAGACAGGTTTAGATCCCTGTCACCTAAGACTTTTCAATTTTATGGGCCGTGAGGGTCCCATAAAAGCATTTTCTCCCTACGAGTCGTAAGGATCTCGCAGGTGTATGTTCTCCTTAGGAGTCGTGAGGACTCACAAGTGTGTTTTTCCTTTGTGAGTCGTAAGGATCCCACAAAAGTTTGTTCTTCCTCATGTATCGTGAGGACACATGAGTGGATTTCCCTCGTTCCCAGTTTAATGACTTAGAGGTCGACTGTTTCCAGTTTAAGGACTTAGAGGTCATCTGTTTCCAGTTTAACGACGTGGTGGTCATCTGTTTCTAGTTTAACGACTTAGAGGTCTACTGTTTCCAGTTTAAAGACTTAGAGGTCTGCTGTCTCCAGTTTAACGACTTAGAGGTCTGCTGTCTCCAGTTTAACGACTTAGAGGTCAGCTGCTTCCAGTTTAACGACTTAGAGGTCTACTGTTTCCAGTTTAACGACGTAGAGGTCATCTGTTTCCAGTTTAACGACTTGGAGGTCATCTGTTTCCAGTTTAACGACTTGGAGGTCATCTGTTTCCAGTTTAACGACTTAGCGGTCATCTGTTTCCAGTTTAACGACATAGTGGTCATCTGTTTCCAGTTTAACGACATAGTGGCCATCTATTTCCAGTTTAAAGACTTAGAGGTCTGCTGTTTCCAGTTTAACGACTTAGAGGTCATCTGTTTCCAGTTTTAAAGATGTGGAGGTCTATTGGATTGATTTGGAATTTTGGGATAGGGGCCGGCATCAGCATTGTTAACACTGAAGCACATGTGCCAGGACACATGAGTGAGTCTTCCCAATGGAGCATAATCCCAAAGGCGGAGGCCAGCCGCGTAACTGGTGGTTGCGGTAGGGCATGGGTATGATGAGGATTATTTGAGCCCGTGGATTGTATAAGGCAGTCAATTTGGGGACTAGCCGTAGGGCCGAGGGAATTTTGAAAATTTGGATTTTTGTTTGTGTTTTTTTTTGTTTTACCGCGATTGCTCTATCCTTTCAGCTTTTCTTATCGCGAAGATCGCGATTGCCCTATCATTTCGGCTTTTATTCGCGGTTGCCCCATCATTTCGGCTTTATTTTCATTTTTATTTTTACTCGCTGATTTTTATTGCGAGTTGCCCCATCATTTCGGCTTTATTTTCATTTTTATTTTTACTCGCTGATTTTTATTGCGAGTTGCTCCATCATTTCGGCTTTTCTTTATTTTTCTTTTATTTACACATTTTTTTTTGTTTATTTACATATATATATATATATATGTATATTTTTACATTCCCAGTTTAACGACTTAGAGGTCGATTGCTCCCAGTTTAATGACGTGGTGGTCAGCTGTTCCCAGTTTAACAACGTGGTGGTCCTTTTTGCTTATCCCAGCTCCTTGAACTTTGATCTTGGTGGAGCTGTGCTGATGACCTAGCTCTGTGGCTTGCCTATACATCCGAGGATTTTGAGGTTTTTCCAAGCTTATATTGGTCCTCTGCCCAATCTTTGAAAATATAGCAGTCTTCGATGGTATGACCCACCACTCTATGATATGGGCAGTATATGGGATTGCCGGTCATGTTCATTTCCTGTGGCCTCTTTGGAACAGGCAGTTGCAGACCGCTGTTCAGGGCGTCCATGAATATTTTGCGGACTTCATCCCTCCTGAAGGAGTATACCTTCTTCTTTCCCTCCATTGGAGTAGGTGCCTTTACTGATGCTGGTCTTCGAGGCACATGTCTGGGAGGATTAGGTTCCCGAAAGGTTTCGGTCTCCTTTTGCAAGAAATCGGCGATCGTAGCTTGACTGTTTGCTAACACGCCTTTAGACAGTTCTATCTCTCCCATCTTGTATTGCCTTTCGACCCAATCTTTGAAGACGAAGCAGTCCTCAATGGCATGACCTATCACCCTGTGATAGGGGCAATATTTTGGATCGTCGGTCATATTCTCTTCTTGCGGTCTCTTTGATTCTGGAAGTTGTAGACCATTTCTTAGGGCGTCCTTGAATATCTTGTGGACCTTTTCCCTCTTGAAGGAATAGACCTTTTCCAGCTTCTCTTTCAGAGGCGATTCCCCCCCGGTGTATGTATTGGAGGGATTGGAGGCTGATTGCGGCCGTTTTTCGCGAAGGCGCTTCGCTTTTAGGTTGAAAGGGATATCAGTTGGCTGCCCCCGGGTATCAATCCCTGGCTCATGAGCCAAAATTTGATTCTGCTGTAATTGCAATCGGGCGACTTGGGTCGCGAGATCTGCCACGACGTTTGCCAGCTCGTCGACTTTGGAATAGACCTCGGCAATCTTCTCATCCCTGTCTTGAAATTGCCTTTGAAGCCATTGGAATAATTCTTGTTCTGTAGTTCCGGCTATGACAACCGGGTAATCTTTATTGCCTGAGCTCAATTCCGTATGAACCACGGGCTCCTCTGGCTTATCGGCCTGAGCGGGCTCTTCATCATTTAGATCGAGCCGATGCTGGGTAGCGTCAACCATATCATCACCATGGCTGCGAAGAAGAGGAGGGTTCGTTTCTTCATATCCGGCCATGTAGACAGTGTGGATAACACATTCAGCCATTCTTTCATCACTGGTAGCTGGTTTCGTGGAGCGGTCCGGGCTTTGGAAATTCATAAATATTAACTTGGCCAGAGCCCTAGCCCTTTTGTTGGCTCTATATCTGAACCGCTTCTGCCTCAGCTTCTCTGCCTTAAGCACTTGGCAGGCTTCTGCTCTTCGGGAAGCCGCCATAGGTCGAGCGATGGGGATGCTTGAGAAGACATCTGCCCGCGTGTCCATTGAAGGTATCGCCTGGGCTTGCCCATGACGTCTGGAAACTTCTTTTGTTCCGATGGCTTTGCCCCCAGTTGGGGCCATAGAAAGCCGTCCAGACACCGATTTGCGTTTCGGTTGGGGCGCCCTCGAGATTACCACATTCGGTCTCCTGCCTTTCAAGACCGGTCTGTCTGTTGCTGGAGCTTGAAGAGCCGGGATGGCATTAGCTGACACGAACATGATAGATCCGAATGGTAGCGGCTCCTCCTCCCACTGTCGCCCGAGACCGGCCGGAAGTACTGTCCTGGCGTCCATCTTCATCGTGTAGAAGATGGGAGCTGACTTCATCTTCGGAGACATTGTTGAAAGGTGATCGCTTGAAAATCCTGCATGAAAGAGCATTAATTTAGTATAAATATAGATAAGTATATTGATTGAGTTCGCATGAACGTTTAACCCGAAATATGGGAGGAGAGATTGGTCCCACCGGGCGTGCCAGAATCTGTAGGGTGTTTTTCGTCACCCCATTGAGATGGGAATACGCGCGCGCTTGTCAGGCGTACTACAGATTCCCCCTGCCTAGAGTAGGCCGGGGTTTAATGATTGTGGGGATCCGAATCTCCGGCAGCCGCGGACTAAGCTGCCGTTAATTACCCCTCGCCTTTGGGGCGAGGGAACCTACGATTAACGGGTTAAACTGTTCATGCGAACTCAATGTACAGTATGCGTGTGATGTGTTTTGAAAAGGGGGTTTTGGGTATGTCGGGAGCCACGTAGAGTTTTTACGGGGGTCCCGCTACCCGGATAGCGGGCTGGGGGTCAAAGGGGCTAGCAGCCCCCTTGCGGGGTGCGGGGCAGCGCCCCGTTAGAAATTTTTTCTAACAGGGATAGTGTCGTGGAGTATGTGTGTATGCACATATGTATACATATGTATATATATATGTATGTACATAAAAAGAGGGGGAAAAGGCATCCAAAGGATGCGTGGGGGCAGCACCTTGTGCGCTGTGTGCCTAGGTGCTGTGCGCTCAGGCGCTAAAGTGCCACGTGTCGGCACGTGGGCGCTCTGTGCTTGAGCACTGGGCGCCACGTGTCGGCACGTGGGCGCTTTGCGCTCGAGCGCCTGACGCTTGAGCGCAAGTGCGCCACGTGTCGGCACGGGGGCGACCTGCGCTCGAGCGCTTATGCTTGAGCGCAAGCGCGCCACGTGTCGGCACCGGGGCGACTTGCGCTCGAGCGCTTGCGCTTGAGCACAAGCGTGCCATGTGTCGGCACCGGGGCGACGCAGGCACGCTACGTGTCGGCACGTGGGCGCTTTGCGCTTGAGCGCAGGGCGCTGTAGTGCAAGCGCGCCACGTGTCGGCACCTGGACGCTTTGCGCTCGAGCGCCGAGCGCAAGCGCGCCACGTGTCGGCACGCGGGCGCTCTACGCTGTAGCGCCGGCGAGGAAAAGAGGCTTTTAGCCAAAAAAATTTCTCGGGAGAGAAATCAGAGAGGAGTTGGACTCCTGAGTGTGGTTTTTTTGGGTTTAGTGAAAGGGGTTCTTCTTCTTCCTCCTCCGTTAGCCGGATCTTGAAGATCAAAATATGTGAGATCTCAAAATCTCTCCTTTTTGAGATCTGATGACAGATCCAAGTTCCTCTTTGTGGGTTTCGTGGTGAAAAACTATTTTGTTTTGGAAAAGGAAGAGTAAAACTCTTGATTTAATTCAGAAGAAAGAAGAAGGTTTGAGACCTTCAGAAATGGGAAAGAGATACAAACCCTAGGTTTTTTTGAGAGAATGAAAGTTGTTTTTTTTATTCATCATCATTTTGCCTTATATAGGCTTACATATTTACATATAGCCCCTTGGGCTTTACAAAATGGCGTTTTGCTTATCCCATGGCTCATGTGCCATTCATTTTTGCACATAAGCCATGGGCTTACAAAAATTTGGCTTTCTACCCGTTTTGTATACATTCATGTATAAAAAATTACATAAAAATTATTTATTACATGATTTTGTTGTTGGCATGGGGAGGCTGGCCGCGGGCTCGACCTGGGCTTGGGCCCACCTGACCTGGGCTTGGGCCCACCTAGCTTGGGGGTTGACCTTGACTTTGATTCGGTCAACCGGGGTGTAAATTTTTACCCCAACAAGTATCACAGAAGAAACGAAAGCAGCAATATTTATTATAGATCATATATATAATATAAGTATTCGTCTTAGAATATCAAGTGATCACATCACAGAATATCAGCAGAAGAAGAACACATATGAAATATTGGATATACTAAGAATTCCATGTTTTAATTAAGCCAATAAAAAACGCGGATTCCACGGTCACGATGAATAGCCAAACCCACATCCCTAGACCCCTACGAGAGCGGCAAGAAACCCTACCGATTCTAGAGTTAGGAGACCCGATCTCGACTCCTCGAGATGTCTCCCACTGAACCTTAGAACCCGGTTACTTGTGTTCTCCTCCTTGGGTCTATCCTAATGTGGAAAAGTAAATAATATATATCAATGGTGACATCATCCTCAACCCGGAAGTACCCCAATAAAAGAATATTACATACAAATTTTTACATGAATGAAAATGAAAAACTCTCATCTCACATAATAAACCCCGGCTATTCAAATACGACGATCCAGTATAAGATATCACAGCAACACATAACATCACATGTCATCAACGTAAGTAAATATGCGTATCCCAATTGTCGTTGACATATAGCAACGAAACCGGCGATACACCACATATTACACTTACGGTCGTAGAAAAGAAAGTGAAAAACTCCAACAATTGGAATCCGCAACCACCTTAGACATCATAAACCCAATGTATCACATACTTTGGATTTCATGCCTAACTAAATGAATTCCTTAGACATCATAAACCCGGAATATCTCATATTCCGAATTTCATACCTGACAATTATAAACCCTGCATTTTAGTCTCGATATTGAAAACACTTTTCAATAACCAGTCGGACAATTCAACAAGATTCCTGACAACCTGATCAAATGCTCGTCGGAAATTTTAGTAGACGGCTGCACCCCTGATGTTGTCAACGAAGTGTACTTAGGCGGAACACCGCGGCTGCGAGCATCCGAACGGATGCTTTTGGCGACGGGGTTCTCCTACAGTCACTCAGTCGGGGCTATGGGGCATGGCTATCTAGTATGGTTACCCGGTGAGTATCCGCGTACGCCACGTGATTGCGACGGTGTAACACTCTAGAATGCGGATAGTGTTAATTAAGCGATAATACGGGGTTTTAATGAAATTTAACTATTAAATATTTTCTTCACATTTTATTTAATTAATTAATATTTTCTTAATTATTTTTATACGTGCACACACGTGTGCATGTTGAATTGGGGTTTAAGAGGTGTTAACCATGCTCATATAGTCATGGCACACTTAACCCTCTCTTTTTACCATGTTATGCAAAATTTTACACTTTATCTATTTAAATTATTCAAACAAAGGTTATTATTTTAAAATAAAGAAAAAGAGAAGAGAATAGAAGGGAAGAGGGGTTGAATTCTAAGGAGACTAAGGGGAATGGCTGCTATTAATGGCATTTATGGAGGGAGAGTGAATATAACCCTCACCTACACTCACCTCATTCACTCACCCTCACATACCCTCACCTCACAACACTTATACTCTCAATTCCTTCACAAAATATCTCATTCTCATCTCACTCTCTCTATTATTAATCCTAACTCAGTTGCTCCTCTCTCTTTCACCACACATCAAGTTCTCCATTGAAATTATATGTTTGCATCACAATCCAAAGCCTAAACCTTCATCAACCTTACTAAAATCTTCATTAATCTTGCTTGTGATAACTTGGAGCTTGGAAAGCTAGGGTTTTGGGCAAGTTTGGGAAGGTAGCGACTCTAAACTGTTAATTAGGAGTTTATTCTGGTTGTGTTGCTTTATAGTTTCAGTTTAGAACATTGTAAGTATATTTTTGTGCACGATATCATATTTTAGTGTCATATTAGGGTGTCTGTGATCTTCTGTGACCCCGAGTCTTAACTGTGAAAACTAGCAGTGTATAAGTGTTGTACTAGTTGCCCTGAGTGTACACCTGAAACACGAGCCCTACCTGACACTGTTTGGCCGGCGACATGTAGGTATTTTCCGGCGAGCTCGGCCAATTGAGGGACTGGGGAGTTGAATTTTTGTGGGTAGCTGTCTGCAGTTATTTTGAGTTCTTTGGTACTGCTAGATTTTTGATGTTTTTACAGTGGGTAAAATCTGAGAACGATTAGCTAGTTTTTAGTGTTTTGACGACGCGCGTTACGATATCCGACACGGTGTCCGACTCAGTTCTGTGCTTCGTGTGATTTCTGGACTTGGGTTGTTTTAGTGATGTCGCCACACACGTTAGCCACTAAGCGAACAATTGTGAGTTGTTAAAGTCGGCGCATCGGTCTAAGTGTAGTTTGTGCGTATTATTGGTTGATTTCTAAGTTTTGCCTTGCTATGTTTTATGTGTTAATAGGATCGAAGGCGGGGACTTCGGACGCTGCGAAGAAAGGGAAGCAAGTGGTCGGATATACTTAGCTCGAGATCACCGGTGAGTAGATTTAACATCTACGGGGAAATCGCCCGTATGGCGTTATGCGTCAGGGCTTGATAGGACATTATAGCCGCATGTTTTTATATACATATATATTGATTATGCATGAGCATCATTACATACCATTACTTGTTGTGCCATGATTTAGTACCTAGTGGACACTGCACCATTACTGACGGTTCATGTTGCACGAGCACTAAATTGTATGCTACACCCACACCGTCGGTAATTGCCATGACACTCACAACCTATACGCATATGCTGTATTGTAATTGGTATTGATATTGATACATGGATTATTGTTCTATTGCGCACATGAGATATATCGTGCATACATACTTACATGTACACACCCATACCTGCTATAGCTATATGTGCACCTTTAGATGATGTTGCATTGGATTTTGGATGAATTGGGAACCGCATGATATATTTTAAAACTGGATTCATTTAAAAGAGCGGTTTCCCCTTGACATGCTCATATTACTGTTTTATGTTGCATATATCATATATCTTCGATTTACGCATTGAGATATGGATTTCATGTGAATTCTGGATTTGAAAACCGTGGTATTATTCATGAAAGTATGCATTGTTTTGAAAACCCGGTTTCTCTTGATATGATATTTCAGTGCGTCCACCATGCGTTTTCTTGGTTCTGAGACGTGTGATAGAAACCCGATTCGAGGAGCTGGATGATCCGTTTACGGGTTCATGGTGGACCCGGTATGGTACCCCGGGGCAAGAAAGGGATGTCGCGCAGTAGACGATGAGCCTGACAGAGGGACTACTACCTACCAATGATTGGTTGGACCTGGCAGTTATTCGGAGGATACCGAAAGGAGTCGAGAGATGGATATGGGCCAATCTGTACTGCCGGAGCCCAAGGCCGATCTGGACAGACGGAGCCCGTGGGCTGATCCGGACTGATGGAGCCCGATATATGTGGATTTGCGTGTTGATGTTGGACACGGGTTTTCATGATGTTTCGAGTGTCGATATTGGGCACTCAAGTTCCATGAGATTTATAGATATGAGGGCCGATCAGAGTTACGGCGCCTGAGGTATTGGGATTTTAGGGGTGTCGTTGATGGACACCGGTTTTTCCATGATGTTGATTCATCGATGATGAGATGTTTTATCCCATACTCAATAGTTATATGATATGCATTGTTTCATGTAGTTGTAGCACCCTGGTGGTGTACCTTGATCATGATTGTTGCATATCCATATTGCCATATTTATGCTATCAGTTTGCATGTGATAGATTATCGATGTTCGTGCATACTTATGATTATCTGTGTGATGTTACTTACTATTCACGAGTTGGAAACTCACCCCCGTTGTGCCACAGTATTTTGCAGGTTGACCCTCAGGGTAGTCGCGACAGGGCTATCTCATTGTATCTTTTTGCAGCGGATACCGTTACGGTTGGCCGTGAGCCGTTTTGCTGTAGATGGGTTGTGGTTATCCCACTTTATATTTCATTGTATATCTTATTGTATCTAGTACTCTCCATCTACCATTTCAGGTATTGATTTAGAGACGAGATGTGAGGACGATGTTGTATATTATTTTGTGATTTTGGGTGTTGAGCTCGTGTGAGCCGGCTTTTATTATGCAGTTTCATCTCTTTTATGCCGTTTTTCACTTATACTGTCTATTTCTTCCCTACGGCGTCGTATATATGCTTGTAGTGGTTCTTTCTGCCTTTGGGCGTGATTTGCTCCCGTTTGGGGATGCTTTATTTATTTCACATGTTGCTTTACTTATATCTTAT
Organism: Agapanthus africanus; assembly: GCA_030015575.1. Lineage (NCBI taxonomy): Eukaryota > Viridiplantae > Streptophyta > Magnoliopsida > Asparagales > Amaryllidaceae > Agapanthus > Agapanthus africanus. Next base: position 291,313,456 of record CM057349.1, read on the forward strand.
GTTATACCCGTTTCAGGGCTAGTATTTAAAAAGGAGGTGCTGCCGAAATTTTTTTAAAAATAAGTTTAAACTTTAAAGGTTTTTACTTGAGATTTCCAATTGTTTTTAACAATGTTTTTATCACTTACTACTTTTGATGGTTTAGATTTATGGGTTTCCGGCTTACTTAAATTGCGTTACGCCTGTAAACGTTACGTGGTTTAAGTGCCGATCACGTGCCAAATTTTGGGGTCGTGACAGACGGACTTCTGATCCACATCAAAATCCCGTGGCAACCGATCACATGAGACTGAATTGCTAGATTTATAAAATTCAAATTAGTTTTCATAAAACTAAATATTGTGGATTCCAAGTATTGTATCACAATCACAGATAGCTAGACGATGTTAAAATTTTCGATCGAATCAACAAACACCCAAAATTTCCCAAAGAGCTCAACACTTGAACGGAGTTTATAAAGTACTCAGAACATGCCACAACACCTATGGACCAACCGTAAAGGGTCAATCGTTGCCTCACCTATGACGCCGCGGAACTATCACAAACTCAAGGGTTTGGTAGCGGTTCTGACAGTCACAGAATCGAGTTAAGGTTTCGTTCTTCTAGAGGGTCCATAGAAAACACCTACATGATTTTTTGAAAATTTTAAACTTGGAAAATTCCAACTTTTGGTAAATTTCCAGCGAGAGAAAAAATGGGTTATTATATCCGTTCGAACTTTTTAACGTCGTCTAAATAACCCGAAAATATGTTAGAATTAGGAATACGAAGCACTCCGAATTGCCTTTACAAAAAGATAACATAACATGCAATCTCAGTAAAAACAAGCAGCACTTGAATCACCAAACCCCAGAGACTGGAACACCACCCAAAATTGAAGCCTAAATTCAACAAAAAATCCGGTGAGGCCGGTCAAAATCATCATCTCGCCGGGTCAAATCCGGTGAAGGGGTTTCAATTTTCTGTGGTGTTCATGTTACATCTCATGCAACATTCTGCAATTGATTAAAAAAAATTTAGACACTTTAAAAATTTCGACAGAAACTAGGTTTTTGTTTCGAGTGTTCCGGAGTCGTTTCCGTTTCGTAATTCTACAAACATCGTCTACTTCTTTAGCTTGGCTCTGATACCACTGCAGGGTTCCCTAGGGTCGCCGCTGGGTTTTGGGAGTCATCGTCCATGCCGTTTTTAAAACAATTGGCATGCTAAACAAGCCTAACCTAGAATTTTAACTAGAGAATTAGACGAAACAAGAATGTAAACATCTTTATATCTAAGTGAACAAGGAATACAACCTTTGTAGACTGGTCCTTTACTTCAATAGCTCCATGTAGTAGCCCCTTCGCTCCAAGTAGTGAACCCCCGAATTCTAGAAAGGCTCCACAAGATGAAAGGAACAAGTTTGCTTCAAGTCTTCAAGGCCGAAGATGATCTACGTCTAGGAGACACCAACTAAAGCTACCTCTTCACTAATATAGAATTAGTGAAGCAAACACCCTAAACTAAATGGCTGATCTAGTAGAGGATGATGAAGTAGGAATTTTGCTCACTTTAGAAATATTTTTCTCACTCATTTTCTTCACATCCCAGAAAGCTAGTGAGCTTGAGGAAGGAGATGAAGAAAAGCAACCATGGAAAAAGTCTAAGTGTAGAATAGCAACCATGGGTGAGTTAATATCATATACTAACTCTTGTAGAGACTAAACCATGGCTAATCATAATGGTTGGGTTAATAAATATCTAATGTAAGACAAAATTAGTGGACAAAGCTAATGGGTTCTACAAGCTTCCACTAGGCTTGAACCAAGTGACTAATTCCCAACTTATTTTGATTTACTTTAAATAAATAAAACCCATTATTATGATAAGCATGGTGTGAGTCTCATACACCCATGTCTCATGTATCATCTAGCATGACACAAAAGAGTGTACATTAATACATATCACATATATATACTAAATGCACAAGTGAGAAAAAGAATTCTTAAGTGAGCTAATATTAGTTAATGAAAATTAATATATCAAATATATAATTATAAATTAAATTATTAAATCAACACTTGATTTAATAATCCGGCTATATCACATATAACCGACTAATATCATATGTATCAACTTATCGAATCAACACTTGATTCAATAACCCGGCTATATCACATATAACCGACTGATAACACAAATCGCGAGAATAGAATACGGTATCACATACACATATTAATCTCGGTCCCGCACATATCACATATATGCTCCTACTTCGTTTCGCCTGAGCCAGGAAAACTCTGTGTAGGACTCTAAAGACTCGTCAATACGCCGGCAGTAAGTGATGATCATATTAGTCACCTACAAGCCGTCAGCGGTCTGCCAAATGTAACGGCCACCCGGGTATTAAGCGATCAGAAGATCAACAAGCAAGCCTGCTCATACTCCTATGAATCCAATAGGTAACACTACCGTACAGTCCGATCTCTTCGTCTGATATGTCGCATATCTCAGCCTGGGGGTGGTAACCGTCAGACCATAATAGCCTGATAAGTCATGCCCATGTGAGGTCCATAACGGTTCGAGAAACTACCGATAACATTTACCAGTAAATCTCAGCAACCCTGGCCAGGGATTTCCTGTTATGGCCAATCAAGTATAGCGCAACATCAACCCCCAATACCGGGAGAGACGAAATCCCCTCCTATCGCTCATTGCCTCTATGTGACTAGGGACTGTATCCAAAAGCTACCGTTTTGCACGATCTCTTAAACGTGGTAAGGTGGAAATCAAAGCACAATGGGAATCACACAAGACTCTATGACGATCTCGGGTCGACAGACAAACTTGTACCAGTGTCACCCGAGAACTGCCATCTGACGTGAGGTATAATACCATCTAGGAGTTCTCGGCGAGTCCGTTCAGTATACCCAGTCTCTACTGAGCACCCGTATACCTTTGCTGATGTCAAACACCAATGGATGTTGGATCATCCATCGCCAATCATATGGGTCAAGAAGCGTATACGCTAGTCTACTCTGGAATATTGATGCCCCGTCTCGATACTCCCACGACTAGGAACATTTGAAGGATGTACTTACCGACTACCTCTGCCCCACTAGTATGATCTGCATCATAATCCTGGTAGTCAAGTACTCATCCTAAGGGCTTTATCAACATGTATTAGAGAGACAATAAGTGTACATGTTAAGATAAAGAGCAACCAGATAGCATACTATCATGTCGAGCAAGAATCCCTATATATGTCCAAGCATCCACTATAATATACATCACATGTATAATAATGGCCTCTAGGGCATACATATAACTAACACCAACCGGGTCAGGAAACGTACACACTAGTCTAAACTGGAGTACTGATGCCCAGTCTCGATACTCTCATGACCAGGGACATTTAAGGATATTCTTATGAACTACCCAGGCCCCACTAGTATGATTCTTATCATTAATCTTAGTAATCATGCAAAGATCCTATGGGCTTTCTCTCATGTATTAGCGATACGTGATAATGAGTAAAACGTATTCACATGAAAGATAAAGAAAAACCAGGTAGCATATTATCATTTCGAGCAAGATTGTTATCCGTATAGGTCCTTCTTGAATTCAGTAATTGCATTTCTGTAATTATGATAATTTCCTTGAGGGCACCTATATCCAACAATGTATACTATCAACTTGGAGTTCTCAGCGAGTCCATCCGGTGTACCCACTTCTAGTGAGCACCTGTATACAATCTTAGGTGCCACATACCAATGGCTGTGAGACCGGCCACTGCCCTTCGTTAGGGTCTTAAAACGTATACACCAGTCTACTCTGGAATATAGATGCCTAGTCTTAATTGTAAGTCCACGTTGCGACCCCCGGTTCTTACGGGGAGGCGGAAACGGTATAAAAATCAAATTTTTAGCGCAAGGGGCAACATGGACTAAGCAAAGTCGGGATCTTTAGCTAAACTAAAACTAGCATACAAGCTAAAGAAAGTTAGCTACTCGGATGAGGATGGTTATACCTAAACTTGAACTCCTTCTTCTTCAAACTTTTGTAGAGGTTGATGGTTCTCTTCTTGTCGTCTTCTTCCGTCGAAGATGGATCCACCTCGAAGGTTCGACCTTTGGGCTCTTCCTCGATCTTTGAGTGAACTAGGGTTTCCGGCTTGCTAAACCTTGAACCTAGAATGAGTAGAGAGAGTCTAAGGGGTGCTTTTCTTTTCTTTTTAAAGAGAAGGATTCTCAACACATGAGAAGGTTTCTCTTTAGCTAGAGGAAGAAGAAGATGAAGTGAAGAGAGAGAATGAATATGATAGAATGAGCTATCATTTTTCTTTCTTGCAACCATAATGCAAAAGAAAAAGAATTATCAATAATAATAATAATGAAAATGAAAAGGTTGATGGAAAGTTTTAGAATGACCATTATCATTTCAAACATTAAATGAATTTGCTAGAATCAAAGAGCATCTTTCTTTTGTAATGATGATGGTCAAAACTTCAACCATGGTCAACAAGTCAACCATGGTCAACAAGTCAACAAAAACCAACCATGACACAATTTCATTTTATTATATATTATTAATTGATATAATACAAATCCATTAGGGTTTGGAAAAAGACGACTGTCAACTGTGCATACGCACCCGTTCCGAAACCCTAATGAAAGTCATCTTCCTCTTCCTCAAATAACCGTGCATACACACCTGCATCCTTGTTCCGAGGAACATGAATACTGAGATAAAAGCAACCCCAAAAACATATACCAGTATCTGACTCAAACCAGAGCCAGCCAGTAATATCCGTCCGGACTCTAAACGTGCACAAGTGCGCGGATGAGAACGAACCCTGTCGCAAAACCATGCGACCTCTACTCTGTTTTGCCCAGAGGCGAATACCTTCTGTGTGGGACTCTAAAGACTCGACACTACGCTGGCAGTGGGTTTAACCACAGACCGCAAGCGGCACTAGCTGTGCGTAACGGTCCCCAGGTAGATGTCGACAAGAAGGCTGACGAGGTGAAACCCCATCTGAACTCCTACTGAGTCTGAATGTGACAGTCTCCGTACAGTCCGGTCTGTTCGTCTGATACATCGCATGTCAGGCCTAGGGGGCGGTAAAACGTCAGTCCCCCAATAGCGGTACAAGTCGTGTCGGAGTGAAGCCCAAAACACCCTGAGATAACACTGGAAACCTACCAGTATATCTCGCTTGCCCTGGCCAGGGACTACTCGTGTAATGGCTCTCCTAGACACAGCGCGATGTCAACCCCCAATACCGGGAGAGACGAATCCTGTCTAACCGTCACTGCCTCCAAGTGCTTCGGGATTGCACCCAACCACCACCTGTTTGCACGACTCCTTTGAGCCGTGGTAGGGTAGTGATCAAAGTGCAGTGGGAACACACTCGAGGCGAAGTGCCAGTGTCAAGTCAGCGGACTAAGCTGTACTCATGTCACCTGGGAACTGATAACTGACGATAGGTATAGTACCAACCTGTCAGTTCCCGACGAGTCCTGTCCAGTGTACTCGTAACCTAACGAGCACCCGTATACTATCTCCAGTACGACGTACTGATGGCTGTGGGACAGACCATCTCCCATACTGGGATGAGAAGCGCATACGCTAGTCTACTCCGGAGTATCGATGCCCTGTCTCGATAGTCCTGCGACTAGGGACCTGTATAAGGATGTGCTTATAGATTACCCAGCCCCCACTAGTGTGACTGCCATCACAACGCTGGTAATCAAGCAAAGATCCTAAGGGCTCCACTAATGCGTATAAGTGATATACTGAAATAAACACAAGTACACATTGAAGTAGAAACAAACCAAGTAGCATACTACTATATTGAGCAAGATTGTTTATACAAGGTGAATATCCCAAGCTTCCATCAAGTAATATACAAACTAGTATGATACAGTAATGGCCTCTAGGGCATATACACTAACAATCTCCCACTTGCACTAAGGCCATGTACTGGCGTATCGAAGACCTATCATCTCGATCAGCCGCTCGAACTGAGTCTGGGGTAAGGCCTTGGTGAATGGATCTGCAGTGTTCTCTTCTGAAGCAACCCTACGAACCTCGATCTCCTTGCGATCCACGATCTCCCTGATCAGGTGATACCGCCTCAAGATGTGCCTGGATCTCTGATGGGACCTGGGTTCCTTTGCTAAAGCTATAGCCCCGTTGTTGTCGCAATACAGAGGTACTGGGTCAACAATGGACGGAACCACCTGAAGTTCTTTTAAGAACTTCCTCATCCAGACAGCTTCTTTTGCGGCATCAGATGCAGCGATGTATTCCGCTTCCATAGTCGAGTCTGCAACGGTTTCCTGTTTGGAACTCTTCCAACACACCGCCCCTCCATTGAGGGTAAAGACAAAACCCGACATGGACTTGGAATCATCCTTGTCACTCTGGAAGCTGGAGTCAGCAAAGGCCTCGATCTGGAGGTCTTTTCCGCCATACACCAAGAACATCTCCTTAGTCCTTCTCAGGTACTTGAGAATGTTCTTTACTGCTATCCAATGTTTCTCCCCAGGGTTTGACTGATACCGGCTTACTACACTCAGTGCATAAGCTACATCCGGTCTGGTACACAACATCGCATACATTATAGAGCCTACCGCAGAAGCGTAGGGTATAATAGACATGCGATCCCTCTCCAAATCAGTCTTGGGAGACATCTCTTTAGAGAGGGTGATCCCGTGACAAGCCGGTAGGTTACCGCGCTTGGAATCTTCCATACTGAGTCTTTTCAGTACGGTGTCGATGTACCTGGACTGTGAAAGTCCTAATATCCTCTTGGATCTATCACGATGGATCTGGATCCCCAGGATGTAAGAGGCATCACCCAGGTCTTTCATGGAGAACCTGTGTGACAAGAAACCCTTGACAGATTGTAGCATAGGAATGTCATTTCCTATTAAGAGAATGTCATCCACGTATAAAACAAGGAATACTACAGTTCTCGCTACAAATCTACTATAGATGCATGGTTCATCTGGATTTTTGATAAAGTCAAATTCCTTGACCGTCTCATCAAAACAGATGTTCCAACTCCGCGACGCCTGCTTTAGTCCATAAATGGACTTAAGCAACTTGCACACCTTTCCGCTGCTCCCACTCTGAATGAAACCCTCTGGCTGATCCATATAGACACACTCCTCTAAATTTCCATTTAGAAAAGCGGTTTTTACGTCCATCTGCCAAATCTCATAATCGTGGAAGGCAGCAATGGCAAGAAGGATCCGAATGGATTTCAGCATAGCTACTGGAGAAAAGGTTTCGTCATAGTCCAAGCCAGGTCTTTGACGGAAACCCTTTGCTACAATTCTAGCTTTATAGGTCTCAACCTGTCCATCTACACCAATCTTCCTTTTGAAGATCCACTTGCATCCTACGGGTTTTACCCCGTCTGGAGCAATGTCCAACGTCCATACTTTGTTGGTGTACATGGACTCCATTTCGGTCCGCATTGCATCCAGCCATTTTACCGAGTCAACGCTCTGAATGGCCTGCTGGAAGCTAGTAGGCTCATCATAATCTATGATGCAATCCTCTCTATCCCCGTCTATGAGAAAACCGCAGTATCTCTCGGGCGGATGAGACTGCCTACTACTCCTACGGAGCGGCATAGGAATGTCGTGTTCTTTTGAACCCTCTGGTTCCACTAAGCTTTCAGTAATAGTCTGAGGTTCTGGAATTTCATCCAGTTCTACTGCGCTCCCACTTATCTGATTTTCCAAAAACTCAGTTTCCAAGAAGTGGGCATGACGAGAAAAAAGGACTTTTTGCTCCTCTGCGTAATAGAATAGATACCCCTTGGAGTTCTTTGGGTATCCCACAAACTTGCACTGTACTGAGCGTGCCTCGAGCTTGTCTGCATGCTGCTTTTTTACAAAAGCCGGACATCCCCATGTCTTAAAGGCTTTAAGACAGGGTTTCTTCCCACTCCACATCTGATATGGTGTGGTAGGCACAGTCTTAGTAGGAACTTGGTTCAAGAGATGTGCAGCTGTTTCTAGTGCATATCCCCAGAAAGATCGCGGTAACTCAGCCTTACTCATCATGGAACGAACCATATCCAATAGGGTTCGATTCCTCCTTTCTGATACACCGTTATGTTGCGGAGTGTATGGAGGAGTACGCTGAGAGAGAATACCATTCTCTTTTAAATAGTCCAGGAACTCGGCACTCAAGTATTCACCACCTCGATCCGATCTTAGGATCTTGATACTTTTGCCTGTTTGTTTTTCAACTTCATTCTTGTAATCCCGAAATTTCTCAAAGGCCTCGGATTTTTGCTTCATTAAGAAGACATGTCCATACCTAGAGAAATCGTCTGTGAAAGTAATGAAGTATGAATAACCGCTTCTCGCATGTGTAGACATTGGACCACACACGTCACTGTGTATGAGTCCTAAGAGCTCGCTCGCTCTTTCTCCGTGTCCAGTGAACGGAGTCTTTGTCATCTTTCCCATGAGACAAGATTCACAAGTGGCATAAGACTGATACTCGAACGGATCCAAGTATCCTTCTTTATGTAACAATGTCAACCGTGTCTCATTGATGTGACCCAGTCTACAATGCCATAAGAAAGCCTGATTGATATCTGGAGACTTTCTTTTGTGTGTATTCTGGATATTGAAAATCTGTGGTTGGTTTAATACGTATATACCATTGCTCAGTGTACCTGACCCAATCAGAACTTGATTAAGGTGAATGTTTACAACATTACTTACAAACGCAAATTCATAACCTTCTTTAGAAACCAAAGATACAGAAATGATATTACAAGTTGCGTTGGGTACAAAAAAGCAATTACGCAAAACCAAAACATGCCCATCTGTCATTCCCAGGTGATAGTCCCCCACGGCTTTAGCATCCATGCTAGCTCCGTTCGCAACTCTGAGGGTCATGTCACCTGCCTTCAAAAACCTACGGTTTCTCAACGCCTGCAAAGAATTACAGATATGAGATCCTGATCCGGTATCCAATACCCAGGAAGTAGAGTTTATAGAAAGACAGTTTTCAATAACATACACACCTGAAGCTGAAGCCGCAACCTGCTTCAGTTCCTGTGTCCTGTCTTTCCAAGCCCTGCAATCTTTCTTCCAGTGTCCACTCTTATGACAATAGAAGCACTCTTCCTTTCCAATAAGCTTCCCCGCAATCTTTGTTGCCTTTTCCTTTCCCTTCGTACCCACTTTACTAACACCGCCTCTTGGTTTGGCGGGGGCTTTCTTCCTCTTTCCCTTGGCTTTCGCCTTGGACCTAGAGGAAGAAGATCCTCCTACAAACAAAGCGGGTGTATCCCTACCCTTCTGTAAGGTGCCCTCCGCGCTCCTCAGCAGGTTGAGGAGTTCTGAAAGTTCAACTTCCTTTTCTTGCAAGTTGAAATTCAGTATGAACTGGGCGTAAGTGGATGGAAGGGACTGGAGAATTATATCCGTATAGAGTTCACTGTCCAACGTGGTCCCAAGTTCTGCGAGCTCCTCAGTGTAGCCAATCATCTTAAGCACGTGGTCCGCTACCGATGATCCGACAGCCAACTTTGTCGAAAATAACTTCTTCGACACTTCGTATCTTGCGATACGAGACTGCTCTCCATACAGTTCTTTTGTATGAAGAAATATGGATTCCAAATCCATATTCTCGTGCCTCCTCTGATGGTCGTTGTCCATCGAGGCAAGTACGAGGCACCTGGCCTTCGCGCTGTCAATCTCCCAAGTCATACGGATTTCCTTATCCGCGACGCTGGAGGTGGGACCTGGGACGGGGGGAGCTTTGGTGGTAAGAAGATACCCCAGCTTGTCATAAGCGATTGCCAATTTGACATTCCTGAGCCAATCTTTGTAGTTTGGCCCTGTCAGTATGTTTTTATCTAGAAGTAACTTAAGTCCAGTCATTTCGATTTGGTCGCTGCAGGGGGAGAGAAGAAACACTTAGCACGATGCTCTTGCAAGTTTAGAATGGTTTTTAATTTGTCTAAACAGGATGGCTCCCACTGTCTCTCGAATCCCTCCTCAAACCACAAAGGAAGAATTAGCCGGGATCAATCCCACCGTACAATACTTGCTTAACCGTTCAGCCAGGCTAGTGTCGGTACTTCGAGGGAGGTTTTCCAACGCTTTCGCGAAGTTCCTTAATTTAAGAACCTCTTTTCCCTGGGGGCGTAGCCCCGCTAACACCTTTCTAGGCACCTACTAGGTTTATAACATTGATCGTTTAGTGAGAAATTTCCCGAGGAGTAGCATATACTCACAGTAGGATCGGGATCCAAATATCATCGCGTGACGAAAATGAAGGAATCCTACCATAATCATCACACTCCAAATGGTATGCAAATCTAGCAAGTTTCAGTACTTATGAAACTCCCGATGTGGATTTTTGCCCCATGCTCTTATGACCTTGACTAAGGCCAACAAATCATAAGTCACATGTCAAGTTCTTCCCGTCGTTATCCAGGTTAATTTGAACCCACCCGTATGTACCCTTGACTATGGCCAACAAGGCAATACGACTGTCCCAAACCAACGCATTCTATCTATGCAACATATGAATACCCAGCAGCTACCAAACACTGTGCCTTGACTAAGGCCAACAAACACAGCTTGAATACTGTTGAATATTCATATGAAACGACGGAGGGCTACGGATGGTTTTGGTAAAACCGTGAACGTAGTGAACTTGATATAATCGATGGAACGAGATAGCTTTTAGAAGGAGTGGCTCAAGCTCCGCATTTAAAAGTTAGTTTTGAAAAGAACCGAGTGGTTTTCCGAAAGTGTTCCATCGACTTAAACTTGGTTTATTATCTTGCATTAGTTCTTTTAATGCGTGATATTCTTGCATTAGTTCTTTTAATGCGTCCCATCATTTAATCCTACCATTGCAGAAAACAACCAAAATATGACGTACGCTTATGCCATTCGCATTCGCCACAGGGTCCCGTCATCACTCGTTAGGTTACTTAACTAACGACAGAGCGGGGGCTGGGCTAGCGCGGCTGTAAAACATAAGCAACGCCTAAATAGAAAGCAATGATAGACATTACAGATCACAGATGAATACATTGGATATACTAGCAATCCGCAATCCTTTCGAGCCTGCAATGAAAAGCGGATTACACGGTCGCGGTGAATAGCCAAATACCCTACCCAAGACCCCTACGGGTGCGGCAAACTACCCGCCAAGTACCCGGCAGTTTGTGCACCCCTCCATGGGTCTATCCTAGGAGCAAAACAGTAAAAAGAATTATACAATGACGGCTACAACCCCGACCCGGTTGTGCGGCCAAACAAATAATAATTATTACATCAATTTACATTTACAATGAATGAAAGAAAAACAAAAGCTCATCTCACATCCACCCCGGCTATTCACCCGCGACAGTCCAACACATTCATATACACAATCCAATATCAAACACAGATCATGTATAACCCCGACTAATCGACCTATAGCGATTAGCCGACGTTCAATACATGCAAACATCACAGATATAACCATCATAGTCAAAGTGCAGTGAAGTTCGGAAAAAATACGGAATTATAGGACCCCAAAAGTGAATTTCAGTTCTGGAAAATCTGGGCACATATAATATATTTTAAAAATCCCAAAACCAACACAGACACACACTGCACGAAAAACGATGCACAGAAGACGACAAACCGCGGCGCTTCCGCGGCACATGCCTACCTCGTGCGGCGGAAGCGCGGCGGTTTGAACGAATCACTGCATCGTTTTTCTTGGGTGTTCACACAAAACCCTGAGCCGAATTTACAAGTGTAAAGTATTTCATTTAGAGCAGAAAAAATTTCAACAGAAACTTAGGGTTTTGTTTTTCCGGTTTTGTGATTTTTTTCGGTTCCGAACTTCGTTACACTTCACTACCAAGCTAGTTTAAGTTTAGTTAGGCTCTGATACCACTGTAAGTCCACGTTGCGACCCCCGGTTCTTACGGGGAGGCGGAAACGGTATAAAAATCAAATTTTTAGCGCAAGGGGCAACATGGACTAAGCAAAGTCGGGATCTTTAGCTAAACTAAAACTAGCATACAAGCTAAAGAAAGTTAGCTACTCGGATGAGGATGGTTATACCTAAACTTGAACTCCTTCTTCTTCAAACTTTTGTAGAGGTTGATGGTTCTCTTCTTGTCGCCTTCTTCCGTCGAAGATGGATCCACCTCGAAGGTTCGACCTTTGGGCTCTTCCTCGATCTTTGAGTGAACTAGGGTTTCCGGCTTGCTAAACCTTGAACCTAGAATGAGTAGAGAGAGTCTAAGGGGTGCTTTTCTTTTCTTTTTAAAGAGAAGGATTCTCAACACATGAGAAGGTTTCTCTTTAGCTAGAGGAAGAAGAAGATGAAGTGAAGAGAGAGAATGAATATGATAGAATGAGCTATCCTTTTTCTTTCTTGCAACCATAATGCAAAAGAAAAAGAATTATCAATAATAATAATAATGAAAATGAAAAGGTTGATGGAAAGTTTTAGAATGACCATTATCATTTCAAACATTAAATGAATTTGCTAGAATCAAAGAGCATCTTTCTTTTGTAATGATGATGGTCAAAACTTCAACCATGGTCAACAAGTCAACCATGGTCAACAAGTCAACAAAAACCAACCATGACACAATTTCATTTTATTATATATTATTAATTGATATAATACAAATCCATTAGGGTTTGGAAAAAGACGACTGTCAACTGTGCATACGCACCCGTTCCGAAACCCTAATGAAAGTCATCTTCCTCTTCCTCAAATAACCGTGCATACACACCTGCATCCTTGTTCCGAGGAACATGAATACTGAGATAAAAGCAACCCCAAAAACATATACCAGTATCTGACTCAAACCAGAGCCAGCCAGTAATATCCGTCCGGACTCTAAACGTGCACAAGTGCGCGGATGAGAACGAACCCTGTCGCAAAACCATGCGACCTCTACTCTGTTTTGCCCAGAGGCGAATACCCTCTGTGTGGGACTCTAAAGACTCGACACTACGCTGGCAGTGGGTTTAACCACAGACCGCAAGCGGCACTAGCTGTGCGTAACGGTCCCCAGGTAGATGTCGACAAGAAGGCTGACGAGGTGAAACCCCATCTGAACTCCTACTGAGTCTGAATGTGACAGTCTCCGTACAGTCCGGTCTGTTCGTCTGATACATCGCATGTCGGGCCTAGGGGGCGGTAAAACGTCAGTCCCCCAATAGCGGTACAAGTCGTGTCGGAGTGAAGCCCAAAACACCCTGAGATAACACTGGAAACCTACCAGTATATCTCGCTTGCCCTGGCCAGGGACTACTCGTGTAATGGCTCTCCTAGACACAGCGCGATGTCAACCCCCAATACCGGGAGAGACGAATCCTGTCTAACCGTCACTGCCTCCAAGTGCTTCGGGACTGCACCCAACCACCACCTATTTGCACGACTCCTTTGAGCCGTGGTAGGGTAGTGATCAAAGTGCAGTGGGAACACACTCGAGGCGAAGTGCCAGTGTCAAGTCAGCGGACTAAGCTGTACTCATGTCACCTGGGAACTGATAACTGACGATAGGTATAGTACCAACCTGTCAGTTCCCGACGAGTCCTGTCCAGTGTACTCGTAACCTAACGAGCACCCGTATACTATCTCCAGTACGACGTACTGATGGCTGTGGGACAGACCATCTCCCATACTGGGATGAGAAGCGCATACGCTAGTCTACTCCGGAGTATCGATGCCCTGTCTCGATAGTCCTGCGACTAGGGACCTATATAAGGATGTGCTTATAGATTACCCAGCCCCTACTAGTGTGACTGCCATCACAACACTGGTAATCAAGCAAAGATCCTAAGGGCTCCACTAATGCGTATAAGTGATATACTGAAATAAACACAAGTACACATTGAAGTAGAAACAAACCAAGTAGCATACTACTATATTGAGCAAGATTGTTTATACAAGGTGAATATCCCAAGCTTCCATCAAGTAATATACAAACTAGTATGATACAGTAATGGCCTCTAGGGCATATACACTAACATTAATACTCCTACGACTAGGGATATTTAAAGATGTGCTTATGGACTACCCAACTCTTACAATATGATTGCCATCATAATACTGGTAGTCAAACAAGGATCTTACGGGCTTTATCATTATGCATTAGCCACTCGTAATAAAATATATACACATGAATGATAAAGACAAATTAGATAGTATACTATCATCTTAAGTAAGACTGTTCTACCCGTATAGGTCCTTCCTCAATTACCATAATTTCCTTCCTGCAATTACAATAATTGCCTTGAGGGCACTATATCCAACAATCTTCCACTTGCACTTAAGGCCAATTATTGCGGTATCGCATACTCCAGCTCTATGTGCTATCGAATACCTAACTTCTATACTAATCAGTTCGCAAACCGTGTTTGAGAAACAACCGTGTTCGAGAAATAGCCTCAGTAAGTGAATCCGCTACATTATTCCTTACTTTATCTTTCTATATCTCAACTTCGCAGAGATCAACTATCTTCCGAAATGAGATATACATGCCTTAAAATTTGTCTGGATAGATGATGGAACCAAGTTTATAAATGAACAATTTTATCCAACAAACTTCTTAGGCTGTATCGTCTGCTGAGCATAATCAGCATCTTATGCCATGTCTACCTCAGTATTGTGATGACATGGCACAATCTACTGAAGTAAAAGTTTCATCACAATCCATGCCGGGTATTTGACGAAAATCTTTACTACTAGTCTAGCCGTATTAGGTTACTACCCTTCCACCTGCACTGATCTCGAAAGATTTATTTGCTTCTAATGGGTTTTACCACTTCAGGAGCATCCAGCAAAATCCAAAATCTATAATTTGCTGGAGTACGTGGAGTCCAACTCGGACATAAAGCATCCAGCCATCAGTCGGAATTCACCACTTCTTATGACCTGTTGATAAATAGTAGGATCATCATCATTATGATGACGACCTCCTTATCACCGTCTATGAGGAAACCGAAGTCTCTCGGGTGGTTGAGGCCACCTACTAAAATTTATGGAGTAGCTAAGGTTTTTCGGGGTCCAAATGAATCTCCAGCTTCTACTAAATTTTCAGTAACCGTTTGTGGTTCTGGAATTACTTCTAGTTCTACCATACTTCTGCTAGTTTCTTTTGCAAAAAGATTCCTTTTATAAAAAGGTGGCGATTCAAGAACAATACCACTATTAATCTTGAAAATAGTTGAAGATAAACCCTTGTGAATACTTGTGATAACCCACAACTGCCATTACTGAAATGTGTTTTGAGTTTGTCCGGATTTTGCTTTTAAACAGAAACCAGTTAACTTCATATCATAACAATCTCAAGATATGCTACCATTATATGTCCATATAAAATCGAAGGCACTAATTTAGATAAAACCAGATTCAAATGTTATACTGTAGTTTCCAGTGCACTTCCTAAATGGAAAAAGGCCTTACAACATTACTCATCATAAAGCGCATCTGAGGATGAGTAATCTGAGAGAGAATCAAATTCTCAATTACCACGGAATACCTAGCATAAGTATCCACATTTTCGATCACTTCGAAAAATCTTGATACTTCCAATGTTTGGTTCTTTACTTTATTCTTATACCTATGAACTTCTCAAAATCTTTGGACTGCATTTCAACGAATGCGTGTCTAAAACCAGAAAAATCATATATAAAACAGAATGAAGTAAACGTACCAAACCCCTCATCCGATATGACGCCAAACAACTTGCATTATCATGTATAAGTCCCAAGAGTTCAATTACTATTATACCGTGTGTTGTAAGTTGAAAAAACTGTATTTTGGTTAAGAACGTCTACACCGTTATTCAATGACCCGGTATATGAGTGTTTTAAGACTATTTAATTTTATGTATGATCTCGTTTAGAAATTCAACGAGTTAATTTTCATATAATTCGAAAGGATCGCGATTTGGTACTCTCGAATGAGAGTTATGGTTTTTTTGCCCCATGTGTCGAAGCAGGTGTTCCACTCCGAAACGCAGAGAAGCGACCGCGTAGGTCCGTCTTGCCCGAATTTCGGGGCAGATGCTAATTGGTGCTATCCGTCCACCTCTCCGAAGATGCCAAGTTGATTTATGGCACCATGTATCGAAGGTTTAAACGGATGTGGCCGATGTAGCAAACTTCGTCAGATTCCCCCTCGTTGGTGAGGGGTTTTTGATTGTGGGGACACTCTTCCCTGCAGGCGCAAGCCCCTGCAGTTAATTACGCTACCGCATCGCGGTAACAACTTTCTCCTTCTCCAGATGGTCACTTCGTGTCGTGGGTGTTTGTTTTGTTTGTGGTTGCCCGTGGATTGTATACGGAGACTAATTTATGTTGTCGCCCATAGAGCGTGGACTAGTCCAAATCCGTATCTTCTTAGACTTGGGTTTGGGGGTTGGGTTTAAGGATACGTTAGCCTCATTTGAGACTAAGATCAACGTAAATGTTTGTTAAGAATACGTTAGTCTCATTTTAGACTAAGATAGACTTAACGGGATCGTTTAGATCCAAAAAAAGAGCAATTGGACTCTATTGTTTAGTTTAGGGACATTGCGGTCGATTAGTTTAAGGACATTACGGTCCATTGTTAGTTTAAGGACATTACGGTCCATTGTTAGTTTAAAGACATCGTGGTCGAGGTTAAGGACATCATAGTCTGTGAGTTTAAAGACCTCACAGTCAAGGTTAAGGACATCATAGTCCGTGAGTTTAAAGACCTCACAGTCAAGGTTAAGGACATCATAGTCCGTGAAATGTATGGTTGTCGGAACCCGTCACCTCTCTGAAGATGTTGAAGGATTACAACAACAAGTATCAGAGGAGTAAAGATATGTACCCTCGAACCGATGTTGGTTTGGGGATCTGTAGTCCAATTTGGAACTAAGATCAATTAATTAGATTGTGAGCACATTGGCTCAGTTAAATCTGAATTGAGGACTTATGGCCAACTTGGGCTAAGTCTAATTAAGTTTGAAATATTGGCCCTTTGTTGGACCATTAGACATTTTTTTGGGTTCAGCCCCTCTTCATTTAGCAATACTAAATAAGAGTTTGAGGGCTCTGATAACATTTTTGTCTTTGACTGAGCATTAAACATTATAGCTCTGAGTTTTACTCAATTTTGAGATTTAGTTAAAGGAGAGGTTTTTGCCTCTGAAAACTTAGCCAATTTGGCTAAGCCCGGCTTAAAAAATAGTGTTAAACACTAGAGAACAACAGTGTTAAACACTGGAAATGAAATACTCAAATTAGTGTTAAATACTAGAGAGGAAGGGGTCACGTGGGGACACGTGAGGGCACCCAAAGGTGGAACCGGATCTCCTTTACTTTGTTCTTAGAACTGTAAATAAGCGTTAAACACTTTTAATTTTCGTAGCCATCACATGTGGGCACGTGACGGGTACTCATGTCCTGATTTATTATAATGTTTATTAGGGGTCACGTGGGGACACGTGAGAGCGCCCAAAGCCAGTATTGCCTTTGCTTTTATTCTCTTTGTTTTGGAGGTCACGTGGGAGCACGTGAGGCATTTCCTCAGGGCTAATTCCTTCTTATTTTGGAGAATCATTTCATGGGTCATTTGGGGACACGTGACCTTAGTTCTTTACATGCATGGAGATCTTCCAAGTCTCTTTATTTTTTTAAGAATTAAATTCTCTGTAGGGTTAAACCCTAATTATGTTTTAGAGGAATTAAATTCCTATGCATATGGAAGAATTAAATTCTTATGTGGGGTTAAACCCTAATTTTGTTTAGAGAGATTGAATTCTTTATGAATTTAGGAGAATTGAATTCTCAAATAGGGTTAAACCCTAGTTTTGTCTGTCTTGGAGGAATTAAATTCCTGTAAATTGGGAGAATTAAATTCTCATATAGGGTTAAACCCTAGTTTTATATTGGAGGAATTAAATTCCTATGAAATTAGGAGAATTAAATTCTCATATAGGATTAAACCCTAGTTTTATCTTGGTGGAATTAAATTCCTGTGAATTTGGGAGAATTAAATTCTCGAAACTCAATTCTCCCTCTAAGTTTTGGATCTGCATGGCAGAATCTCCCTGATGAGAATTAAATTCTCAACCTGTGGGGAGATTTGCTTCTGCAGACCTTCAACCAGAGGAAAAACTAAGTTTTTTTGCAGAAGAGTTAAACTCTTAGATTGAGAATTAAATTCTCTTCGAAGCTTTTATCCTTTTCCCCTTTCTCACCTAGGGTTTCTTTTCTTGAGAATTAAATTCTCCTTTCTTTTCTCTCTGCTATTTCAAGATCCCAAAATTCTATCTCTTTCTTCTCTTCTTGGCTCCTATTTATAGGAGAAGGAAAAGAATCAATTTGTTTAGTAAATCTTTCATTGAAAGATTTTGTTTGTTTTTTCATAACTAATATGATCTTTTAAATCACTCAGTGAATTTTATTCACCATTGGATTTTTAATCCAAAAGTTATTCTGTTAGTTATTTTTGGTGAAACTTAGGGAAATCTTTCCTTGTATAAAATCTTTCCATAAATTGGTGATTTTTAATCACCATTGGATTTTTAATCCAATGGTGCTCTATTTTACAGAGCACCATCTTTTTTGTTTGGAAAGATTTAAAGAAATATTTTCTCAGTTAGGGTCTTTGATTTCCCTTAATTAGAATTTAATTCTATTTAGCTCAGAAGGCTTTTAAAGCCCATTACGTGTTGGCACGTGATCCCAGCGTTTGACCATTGAAATTCTATCAATTAAAGAGCTGAGAGACCTGTCACGTGTTGGCACGTGATCCTCTTTCATTCAGAATTTAATTCTGTCTTTTAACAGGGCTAAAGGACCATCATGTGTCAGCACGCGATCTTTTGGTCATGTGTGAGCACATGATGCCCCATTGGGGTCTTTCCTTAGCCGTTTTGTTTACACTTTTATTTGATTTAGAATTTAATTCTATAAAGTGGAGATCTTAGGAAACTATCACGTGTCAACACGTGACCCTTGGTCACGTGTGAGCACGTGATACCTCATTGAGGTATTTCCTTAGCTGTTTTGTTACATTTTCGTTTGATTTAGAATTTTAATTCTATAAAGTGGAGTTCATAGGAAACTATCACGTGTCAACACGTAACCCTTGGTCACGTATGAGCACGTGATACCTTATTGAGCTATTTCCTGATTTTTATCAGGGAACAAATGCCCCCACAGCGTTGTTCTCACGTGTCTGCACGTGAGTGCAACGCTGTCACCTTTGTGACCGTTGGATCTGTCTAAGGAATAGGAGAGATGAAGCGTTTCCCATCACATCTTATAAATGCCAGCGTCCCTTCAGAAGCGCCTCCACTTTGCTCATCTTCTTCCTTGCTTACTTTTTCCCTTTGAGAATTTAATTCTCTTTTCTCAGAGCTTAGTTCTCTGTCTTGAAAATTTTCCAGAGTTTAACTCTGTTGAAAGATTCCCTTTTCTCAGGTAATGTTCTTGAACGACTGAAGAACTTTTGCAGAAACCTTCATTGGATTTTAAATCCACACCAAGGGTTTTTTCCCTTTAACAAGAACCCATTTTTTTTCTTAAGTTCTTTAAAAAGAAAACCATTCAATATTTAAACAATAGACCTTTTAGGGTTTCTCTGATCTTTAGGGATCGATAGCGATGCTTGTCTTTCTCTGGAATTTAATTCCATCTCAAAGAGCTTTGGCTCTAAAAAAATATTTCTTGGAATTTAATTCCCTTGTTCAAAAGGAATTTAATTCCTCTGAAGAACTTAGTTCTTCCCAGAGAACTTCTTGGGGTTTTCTTGCCCTGAGTTGTTTCTTTGCAACAAAAGAAAAGATTTGCAGTAGGGTTTTCTGGGAATTTAATTCCCCTGCTCTGCTTGATTTTTGCAGAGTCCAAGTTGGATTTCTTTTTGGGGGATGTGTAGGGTCATTTGAAAATCCACTGTTCATTTATTGAGAATCTTCCTTTTGTTCTCATAGTGATTGCTTTGCCTCATCATTAGTAAACCGCCGTCTTGATTTTATGGGACCCATGCGTTTTGTAACCAATGGTCCCATAAAATAAGTCCTTTGTCGCTTTCTTCCACTGACTTTTTATATATGCATTTACAAACATATATATATATATATATATATATACACACACACGCACACGTGCTGGCTTCGCTTAACAGTTTCCCCTTCTTTTATTTCAGGCACAATGATTTCTGTTCCATACTTCCCGTTCACTCGCTCGGAGGCTGCCTTTCCTCAGTCACCGTCTGATAAGGAAGTGATGGCAATGATCAAGACTCATGATCCGAATCGCACCAATTTACTTTTATCGGGGACCTGGTATGGTCACATCATCTGCGGTCGCTGCAGTTTTCTTTGCGAGATACCGACGGAGCCTACCTATCCATTCCTGCCGATGGATCCTCCACGGACTGCCCTTGCTGTGGAGATGCCGAATTGGACCCCTATGGGACGGCTTGAGCCTTCTACAACTGGTATTTCGAACCATCCGGTGCCGGCTATAGATATTTTAGGGCGCCGCATTTGCCAGGGTGAAGCCCAGCCATGGGGAAAGATTTACAAGATAGAGCTTACCCCTCGACACCCCATGGGCTACCTTCTCTGGGCTCGTTACATCCTGTCCGCCCATCGTGCGCGACTGCAGAGGGTTGGACTCTATCAGGCGATATATGCATACTTTTTCCACTACCAATCTCCCCATGTTTGGTGGGTTAAGGCTTTCTTGAACCAATGAAATCTTCCCACCAACACCTTTCTTCTAGGGGACCACGAAGTTTCAATTTCTCTGGAGGAATTTCGCGAGATCTCAAGGCTGCCGGTCAGGGAGACACTTTATGAAGAATTGCTGCCTCCCGATGAGTATGTCTTCGAAATTGAGCCTGCCATGCTTGACGGCCTGTCTACCGAGAACGCCGTCAGCCGCAAGCACCCGAGTTTGATCAAGACCCTGAGTATTTTTGTAAAACTGTTCATGGAGTCAGAGGAGCAGGGCGTCGCTTTTAAAAGTTTTATCGCTTGTTTCCTTCACGAGGATGTCCTAGCAAAGACGGCTCCGAAGTTCGCAAACATTAACGACCCCTTTGGGTTTAGTTTAGACAGGCGGCCGACTAAAGAAGAGGACTTGCCGCAGTATTACATTCCCATCATGTCGGCGGTATCTTTCGTGTCGATCGCAGCTCCTGGTATGGATGAGGAGACTTTCTTTGTGGGCTTCATCAGCGTTTGGCTTAACTAGTTTGTCATTCCCATGCATCGTCGTTTCATGAGAGTCTCGGTTATTTACCCTGCTCATCGCATTGCTGAGGGAACACGACTAGCTGTGGGCATTCCAGGGCTAGCGCATCTATATCATGGGTTAGGCGCCGCGGCTAATACCTCAACTCCAGGTGTAGATGTGGTAAACTTCTCTCTTCATTACTTCACGTCCTGGATTGAGATGCACATGTTGGGGGTCTTTGCTGCACACCAAAGACCCAAATTTTATGACGCTTACACTTTTCCGCGACTTATGGGGTTGGTGGACGCTTATGCACCTGACTCGACTTAGTTTGGGGCTATTCGTGTGCTGATCGCTCCCTATGCTAATACAGGTGGAATGGTATTCATCGATCGAGCCCTATCTGCTCCCTCAGGACCGATTCAACAGCTCCACGACTTGTCGAAAGAGGGGGTACCTTCTCTGAAGCCCAGGGAAGCCATGCACCTGTACGCGATCAGACCAGGTTATCTGGTATTTCGTCAGAACGGTGTGGCCCTCTTTATGCAGTACAACCCACACCGCTTTGCCCGGCAACTTGGATATGATCAGGGCGTCCCCTTCGAGGCATTTATAGTGGTGCCTAGCCCATCGCCTGAAGCTGTTCGTGACGCCGCTCATCACTTTATGCGGCTGAACACTGGTTCTTGCTTCATGATCCCTGAAGCTTATCATATTCCTCGATGTGTGGGGTCTTTCACAGGCTGGTACCTCCACCGGGTCAGTCTAATTATTGTTGAGGAGAAGAGGGTGCTTCTTGGATACAGCGCTCCCATTCCGATTCGAGCCACGGGAGTTCCGCTGCAACCGCGTGCAACAATTCGTCCTCCCTTGAGGGATACCAGTGTCGTACTTATTCCGGGGGTGGCGAAAGTGGACTTAACTCCCACAGCTGGTATGCCACAGCGTACTCGGGCTCAATCATGGGCTAATAGGGCGCCGGTAGCAGTATCATCGTCCGCGGCGTCGACAATGGTCGTGTCGTCCTCGGTAGCACCGCCAAGCGAGGACATTGAAGGTGAAGTGAGTCAGCGCTGTACCAAAGCTCCACGGGGGAGGAAACGATCGCCTTCGGCGGTTAGTTCTGGGTCTAAGAGGCGGAGGAAGACGACCACCAATCTGCTCGATTCTTTAATAGAGTCTGAGCCTATTCTTCAGGATGAACCGCTAGCTGTGCAAGAATCGGATGGTGGCCTATTTTTCCCGAGTTCATCTGTCGAGGAAGCCGCATAATTGACCGAGGCTATAAGACGTTCGCAAGATGAATCCGAGAACGTAAGAATTCCGAAGAAGCCCTACCCTGCCGTCATCTTTTACGAAGACCCTCCGTGGATACAGCGACGATTCATAGGCCCTTTGGAAGAATGGGGTGAAAGGGCCCTTAAACAGGCTGTTTCGGCCGACGTCGAGGACGCGCTTTCATTGTGGGCCGGTGGCCACGAGTCTACCCTCCGACCTCGGCGAGCACATCTCCTCAGGAAGGAACGTCGGCTTGAACAAGCCATATTGTAGGTTCCCTTGCGCATCGGTATGTTCACATATCTCTTTGTAATATTTTGTATTGCTCGTATATATATGTATGTGTCCTTATCCTCGTACAAACTTTGCAAGGACTTCGGCGGTGGCGGAGGCTCTGAGCCGCGCTTTGATTGTAGATTCTGCTGATATCCCCAATGAAACACCAATCAGTGTGGAGGGGGTCGATTCAACCGTTGCTCTCGTGATGGAGTCTTCCTCGGTGGTTCCCTCTCCCGAAGCGCTTGCTCCCTCGGGGGAGGCATCTTTGTCGGCCGCCGCTCCTATGGATCTTCCTGAGGGCGACCCGGAGGCTAGGGTACAGGTAGTCGAGGCTACCGTCCTTCCGCTGGAGCTTGCAGTAGCAACCGCTGCTCCTCGCTGGGAAGTCGCTACATTGGTCCACGTCCCCGATGATGTGCTTGTGGTCACGGAGGAGGCTGCTGAAGCTGCTATCTCTCCAGCTCAGAATGGGAGGAGCGTCGAAAGTAGCCTTCTATATCTTACATTAATAATCTCTCTATTATCTGAACCCTTCTGTCTTTTCAGAATTGCACGGATTGGCGGCATCTATTGCTGATCTGTCTCCCAGGCAGTCCTTTCAGCGCCTGTTGGAGATGGCTGCTCCGCAAGAGATATCTCCTCAGCGTATCATTCTCTCTTCTGGGCAAGATTAGTGTTGTTTATCCTCTTTTCACAGCATTATCACTATTTTATAAAATGACATCGACGTCTTTTACAGTTCTGGAGGCCGACGACGAGGTTGAGGTTCTTGACGGGCCTGGGGAGCCTTCAGATCCCTCTTGCATGACTGTGGATAAGTAAAGTCTCAACGTCGTTCCATTTGTTCTTTGTTTACAAATTTCGTTGACTGTTTATAAATCTGAAGAGCTCTGCCAGTTCTCACCACGCTGGAGTCTCGCATTGCCATGCCACCCAGCCCTTATGCTCTGCGTGCCTCGGAACGGATGGCAAAACTAAGCCTCGCCTCTCTGTCATCCCTAATTGAGGACCTTCGTGCTGGTAGTCTGATCGCGGCCGAAGCATTTGCCGCTGAAGCTAACGGCTCTCTTTCTTTTCTTGCCACCTACCATAGTGAAACATTGGTGCAAGTCTGGGTTGAGTTTTGTCGGCAGGTGGAGGCTTGCTTGCATGTCCTCGAATGTATACGCCTTCCTTCGGAGGTTGTGGCCGCGAAGGCGAGCTTACAGGGGCTGATTAAGCGGTGTGCTGTGAACATGATATCCTGTGAGAAAAGGCTCAGCCGCAAGTTTTCGGAGAGGGAGCTGGCTTCTAAAGCGCTGAGGGAGCTTCAAGCCAACCTTACGGCCAAGGCCACTAAAGCATACGAACTTTGGCGAGTGCTCCAAGAGGCCATCAAGGAGGTGGTGGCCATTGATAAGGCCGCCGTGTTCACTCATGAAATGGTTGAGGCCCATAAGGTTACTGAAAAAGAGCTTGAAGGCCGGCTTGCCTCATACCAGTCCCAACAGGCTCAAGCGGAGGCCCGTCTCTTGACGATACTGAATCACGAAGGCGAAGCCCAGCGAAAGATGGATGAACTGGCCAATCTACTAAATAGCCCGCCGACTTGAAGAATTGTATATATATATATATTTTTTATTCTTCCTTTGTACATACTCCTTAATAAGAGTATATTTTTTTTGTTCTTTCACGAATTGTACCTTGTCTTCATTTTGATTCATGAATAAAAGACATATTTTTCTTCACGATGGTGTGTCCCTTTTATTAAATGTATTCTGTGGATAGTCTATCTCGATTCTTTGCAGGACAATGATGGCTTAGGATTCAGGGTTAAGATCTGCCTCTTAAGACTTTTCAACTTTATGAGCCGTGAGGGTCTCATAAATAATTTTCTCCCTACAGGTTGAGAGGATCCCGTAGGTGTAATTTCTCCTTAAGAATCGTGAGGATTCCTAAGTGTGTTTTCTCTTGAAAGTCATAAGGAACTCACAAGAGAGTTTGCTCCCTTACGGGTCGTGAGGACCCGTAAGTGATGGGTGAGGTTACTATTATCCGCATTTCGCGGAGTCAGGAGTTGCTCTGGATGCTTCCCACGGAGTCATAGCCGTGTTCTACGAGGACCAGGCTCCACTATGGACGTTTCCCAAGGGGTTAGGATTGACATAAGCCGTGCTCTACGTAACTAGGAATTTGCTCCGGATGCTTCCCATGGGGTCATTGTCGTGTTCTGCGAGGACCAGGCTCCGCTCTGGATGCTTCACACGGGGTCATTGCCGTGCTGTGCGAGGACTAGGATCCGCTCTGGACGTTTCCCACGGGGTCAGGATTGACATAAGCCGCGTTCCACGTGACCAGGAATTTTGCTCTAGATGCTTCCCACGGAGTCATTGCCATGTTCTGCGAGGACCAGGCTCCGCTCTGGATGTTTCCCACGGGGTCAGGATTGACATAAGCCGCGTTCCACGTGACCAGAAATTTGCTCTAGATGCTTCCCACGGGGTCATTGCCGTGTTCTGTGAGGACCAGGCTCCACTCTGGACGTTTCCCACGGGGTCAGGATTGACATAAACCGTGTTCCACATGACTAAGAATTTTGCTCTGGATGCTTCCCACGGGGTCAGTGCCGTGTTCTGTGAGGACCAGGCTCCGCTCTGGACGTTTCCCACGAGGTCAGGATTGACATAAACCGCGTTCCACGTAATCAGGAATTTGCTCTGGATGCTTCCCACGGGGTCATTGCCATGTTCTGCGAGGACCAAGCTCCGCTCTGGACGTTTCCCATGGGGTCAGGATTGACATAAACCGCGTTCCACGTGACCAGGAATTTTGCTCTGGATGCTTCCCATGGGGTCAGTGCCGTGTTCTGCGAGGACCAGGCTCCGCTCTGGACGTTTCTCACGGGGTCAGGATCGACATAAGCCGCATTCCACATAACCAGGAATTTGCTCTGGATGTTTCCCACGCGGTCAGTGCCGTGTTCTGCGAGGACCAGGCTCCGCTCTGGATGTTTCCCACGGGGTCAGGATTGACATAAGCCGCGTTCCACGTGACCAGGAATTTTGCTTTGGATACTTCCCACGGGGTCATTACCGTGTTCTGCGAGGACCAGGCTCCTCTCTGGATGTTTCCCACGAGGTCAGGATTGACATAAGCCGCATTCCACGTGACCAAGAATTTGCTCTGGATGCTTCCTACGGGGTCATTGCCATGTTCTGCGAGGACCAGGCTCCGCTCTGGACGTTTCCCACAGGGTCAGGATTGACATAAACCGCGTTCCACGTGACCAGGAATTTTGCTCTGGATGCTTCCCACGGGGTCAGTGCCGTGTTCTGCGAGGACCAGGCTCCGCTCTGGACGTTTCCCACGGGGTCAGGATTGACATAAGCCGCGTTCCATGTAACCAGGAGTTTGCTCTAGATGCTTCCCATGGGGTTATTGCAGTGTTCTGTGAGGACCAGGCTCCGCTCTGGACGTTTCCCACGGGGTCAGGATTGACATAAGCCGCGTTCCACGTAACCAGGAATTTGCTGTCGATGCTTCCCACGGGTCAATGCCGTGTTCTGCGAGGACCAAGCTCCGCTCTGGATGCTTCATACGGGGTCATTGTCGTGCTCTGCGAGGACCAGGATCCGCTCTGGACGTTTCCCACGGGGTCAGGATTGACATAAGCCGCGTTCCACATGACCAGGAATTTTGCTCTGGATGCTTCCCACGGGGTCATTGCCGTGTTCTGCGAGGACTAGGCTCCACTCTGGATGCTTCACACGGGGTCATTGCCGTGCTTTGCTAGGACCAGGATCCGCTCTGGACGTTTCCCACGGGGTCAGGATTGACATAAGCCGCGTTCCACGTGACCAGGAAGGGTTGACTTTATCCGCATTTCACGGGGTCGGGGTTTAACTCTCGATCATCTGTGCACCGCCAAGTCATGGAACTGGAAGTTGCTGCGGTTCCGCTTTGTCTGATGTTGTGTCTGTTGTAATGAGACGAATGTTGAGATGATCTTCAGGCTATCTATGAACCGTTGAGATTTGGCTTCTTCTTCTTATGAAGCACGGGGAAGAAAGGTGTGATTCCCTCTCTGTTTGCGCCCCCTGGATTGTATACAGGGATTGATGTGATATCACCTTTAGGGCAAAAATTTCATCATTTTTTTATTTCTTTCCGTGATGCTCTATCATTTCAGCTTTTATATCGCGAAGGTCGCGATTGCCCAATCATTTCGGCTATTTTTCGCAGTACCCAACCATTTCGGGTATTTGTTTTATTTTTATTCGCTGCTTTTTATTGCGAGTTGCTTAATCATTTTGGCTATTTTTGCGTGCATACATTTTTACTTGCTGATTTTTTTGCAAGTGGCCCCATCATTTCGGCTATTTCGTATGCATGCGTGGCTCGCTAGCTTTTTTACTGCAAGCCTGGAATTAGACACTGACTTCGGCATCAGTACCGCTACAACTGGGATATTTCCAGGAGTGAATCATCATTTTCCTTTGTCGATGACGAACAAAGGTGGCTTAGTAAACAGGGTTAAGATTTTGTCGACTAAGGTTTTTGACTTTATTAGCCGTAAGGGTCCCATAAAGGTATTTCTCCCTACAAGTCGTGAGGATCTCGTAGGTGCATTTTCTCCCTAAGAATCGTGAGGATTTCTAAGTGCATGATCTCTTATAAGTCGTAAAGATCTTACAAGAGTGCTTTCTCCTTATAAGTTGAGAGGGCTTACAAGGGGGTTCACCGTGCAAACATACCCCTAGTCACGGATGGGACTTTGTTAGGGAAATGTTTATTCGCGCCCGTGGATTGTATACAAGGGTCAGAATTGAGCCGCTTGTAGGGCAGTATTGGAGCTTGTGGTGGCCGCTTAAGAACAGGTTCAGAATCCCTGTAACTTAATACTTTTGAATCTTATAAGCCGTGAGGGTCTCATAAGAGAGTTCTCCTTACGAGTCGTGAGGATCTTGCAAGTGTAATTTCTCTTTAGGAATCGTGGGGATCCCTAAGTGTATTGCTCTCTTGTGAGTCGTAAGGATCTCACGCAGGTGGTTTCTCCTTACAAGGTCGAGAGGACCTTGCAAGTGTCTTTTAACGAGATTGCGCCCTTTCGGGTTTTCACAAAACTCGCCAGTAGCCCTGCTGTTTTTACTCACAGAGCCCTTTCGGGTTTTCATCCGTGCCCTTTTTGCTTATGAACATACCGTTTTTTTCTTTTTCCTCTTTTTTTATTCTTCTTTTTTTTGTATCAGCCTTGGGATGCTGTAATCCACCGTAGTTTATCGGCATCTCGGTCAACAGCTAGTTTTAGGACGTAGTGGTCCATTGTTAGTTTAAGGACGTTTCGGTCCGTTGTTAGTTTTAAGGACGTTTCGGTCCGTTGTTAGTTTTAGGACGTTTCGGTCCGAAAACCGGCTACTACTTATAGAGTTTGGGCTTAGGAAGATAGCGAGCGGACATAGGCGTCGTCATCTATCGTTGACCTAGGCCGTGACTTGTCAGGCGTAGTATTTTTTTAGGAAGCGACCGTTTATTGGCCTGAAAGGTCTTTCACCATGCATGTTCATGAGTAGATAGGCTCCACCTTGGTAGACTTTGTCTATGACATACAGGCCTTCATAATTCGGCTCGAATTTTCCCCGCTTGGCACGATTGGGGATCATAGGTCTTTTGACCACTAGCATGAGTTCGCCTTGGCGGAATGTTCTTGGCCTAGTCAATCTCTCATATGAACGCGTCATCTTTGCTTTATAAGCCTCCAGATTTTGTTGCGCTATGAGCCGGGTTTCATCAAGGGCATCGAGCTCCTCAAGCCAAAGGTGAGCATTTTCTTCGTCCGTTAGCTCGTTGTGAACCGCTACTCATAGAGAGGGCAACTCTATCTCGAGAGAGAGAGTACTGCTTCTGTACCGAATACCAATGCGTACGGCGTTGTGTTCGTGGCCGCTTTGAACGTAGTTCGATATGCCCAGAGAGCTTCATGCAGTCTTTCGTGCTAGTCCTTCTTATTTCGCGATACCGTCTTTTTTCTGATCTTTGTCAAGGTCTTATTAAAAGCCTCAGCTAGACCGTTAGCTCAGGGATTACACTGATGAATATCTCCAGTCTATGTTATGTTGTTGCGCGAAGCGGTTGATCTTGTGGCTTCTGTAGGCCGGCCCGTTATCGGAGATGATCCGTCTCGGAGTTCCAAACTGATAAATGACGTATGTCTTGAAGAAATGGAGGATATTCTCCCTCTTCACTTCCCTCAGCGGTATTGCTTCTGCCCATTTGGAGAAGTAATCAGTTGTCGCCAAAATGAACCGATGTCCTCTGGATGATGCTGGCTCGATGGGGCCGATTATGTCAGTCCCCCACATTTCGAACGGCCAGCTACCCACCGTTGGATGTAGTGGATTTGGATGCTGATGGATAAATTCCCCGTGAATCTGATACGAGTGGCATTGCTTCGCGTATTCGAGGCAGTCCTGGATCATCGTGGGCCAATAGTAGCCCATCCTTTTGATTTTCAACTTCATCTTCGGGCCGGCTTGGTGAGAACCGCAGAGTCTGTCGTGAGTTTCTTGGATGACTCTTTTTACTTCTTCAGGTCCCAGGCATCTTAACCACAGAAAATCAAATGACCTCTTATACAGAGTATCATTGACGAAGGCGAAAGATAGGGCTCGCTTTATGAGCTGATGTTTTGAGGACGCATCTTCAGGTGTTCGACGGGATTTGAAGTAATCTATAAAGACTTCTCTCCAATCCATAACCTTTTCCTGGTCTTTTATTTGCAGGGCCGTCTGCTCGGTCGCTCCCCCTTCCTCGGACGACTCCGGAGATATTTCTGCCGGTGCAAGAACCCGACGGCTTTGTACAATGATCCTCACGTCATCGAAGTTCTCGTCAGCCAGTTCTTTAGCGAGCTTTGCTAATGCATCCACCTTGCTATTTTCCGCACGTGGTATACTTCCCAAGGTGTAGGAAGGAATTTGAATCAGCTGTCGTTGTACTCTCTCGCCGTACTTTACCAACTCTGGTTTGCACGTTTGGTAGTCGCCATTTACTTGACTAACGACCAGTTGGGAGTCTCCGTATATGAGGAGGTTTTCAATTCCCATGTCGATGGCGATCTCGAGACCTGCTATCAAAGCTTCGTATTCAGCTTCATTGTTCGTCCTCGGCTCTGTTAAGTAGAAGGCAAAGCGCATTATCCCTCCTTTTGGAGTCACGAAGATGAGGCCTACCCCTGATTTGATTATAGGGGTGCTTTGTTTGCGCTTCTTCATGGAAGAGGCTCCATCAAAATAGAGTTCCCATCGGGTATCATTCCCGTCGATCGTGTCAAACGCATGTTCGTCTAGCAATTCGCAGTTCAAAGGAGAATCGGCGGGTATCAGATGCTCGGCGAGGAAGTTGGCGATAGCCTGATCTTTCACTGCCTTAAGAGGCCTATAAGTTATCGAGAATTCCATCAAGAGTAGGGCCCATTTAGTGAGACGCCCCGTTAATATGGCTTTTGACATTAAGTACTTGAGACGGTTCTTCCTCTTTTCCCGAGGTGGATTCTTTGAAGAGAGGGCCAAGAGTCATTTCTTCGTCAGAGTCGCTCCCGAAGGTGAGAACTTGCGATCCTCCAGCGTTAACCATGCGACAGTTGCCAGTAGTTCTTCTAAGCCCCTCATCGTATTTCTTCACTCTCGACGAGTTTTGCGTTTCATCCGCTTAAAATGTTGCCGGTGAGAAACATACCCCTGCCACCATCTTTTAAAAGCGTTGCACTCTTCGGTGGGGTGCGCAATCTTTCGATGATTAAGCAGTAGCTAGGATGCATTTCTGCTTCACCAAGAATGTTTCCTTAGGAGGGTGGCAGCTTCATTGCCATTGATATGGCTTTGGCGAACCTCTTCCTCGTCTTGAACCTGTTTTTATTTGCGACGGATATACTTTGATCTGGCGGGAGCGTTTCAACCCTTCCGTCGAGTCGCCGGCGCTTGGCTTTCTCAAATATGGCCTTCTCACGCTCTTGAGCAGCTTTGCTTTTAAGAAGCGCTTCATTCAGGAACACATCAATCATTTCGTTTGATGGCCGTAGAAGTTTCGGCTCAGGACCTGCCCCCAGTTTCTCTGTGTAAGGAGCTTCTTCATCGTTTATCGATGAGTGAGAGATCACTATGGCAACTTGCTACGTAATCTTCAGATTCATCCGACGAGTCTTCTCCATCATCTCCATCTTCAAAGATGTGACTGAGAAATTCTTGGAGTGTGATTGGAGTTCGTGCCTTCTGGTTATACTCTTCCAGCGCGTCAATCTGCTTTTGCAGGTCTGTGCGCTTGTCACCAGGCTTCACGGGCTTTTTGGTCTTCTTTTTCTTCTTTGAAGACTTTGACGGCTGGGTGTGAGTGTTTTGAATATCGCCACCAATTTTTGGAGTTGGGCATGGTTTCAGCATTCCCTTGATAATCTGGGGTTCCAGCAGATTCTTCCACCTGATCGCCGGGTATGTCTGGAGATCGTTCAGCATTCTTTTAGTTTTAGCTGAAAGAACGACCTCCCATGGAGCTTCTTCAACAAAAGAGCACGATACCCCCGGTGTGTCCGTCTTCTTAGGAGTGTGCGGTTGTGGTGGGCTTACTTTCCACTTCTCAGACAGCGCAAACTTGCCTTGTTGGTATTGGTCCTCGATCCATCCCTTAAAGACGAAGTAATTTTCAATCGGATGGCTTATCGTTTGGTGGTAAGGGCAATAATTAGGACCATTAGCCTCGCCGGGTTGCAACGGTCGTTTCGAATTCGGTAGATTGATGAGCCTGTTACGCACCGCCAGTTCGAACAGTCTCTTCGTTTTATCCCGAGGGAATGAATAAGGACGCTTCATTTTCTCATTATAGTAGCGCCGTCTCTCTTCCAGTTGATCCGTTAGTTTTGGGGCACTGGGCTGCTGTTGAGTATTCGCAACGAATGTCGTCTTCCCTTTACCCTTTTCGTTCCGCGGCTCCAGCTTCGGAGGAGACGGTCTATGACCCATCTGGTCCATCTGGGCTAGCTTGTCGATCAAGGCTTGGAACGTGGTCGGCTTAAAGAACATCATGAATTGGTAAATAGTTGCATGAGGGTCCAGAGTGCCCACGAACATGCCTACCGCCGGTGCTTCCTCGATGCGCTGTTCGCATTTTGACCATAAATTTTGCCACCGTATTGCGTATTGTACCCAAGTTTCGCCTGGCTTTACCCTGGCGTTAATTAATGCGGTAATCGAGGTACGCTCGCTAGCGCTCATGAATCTTTGCGTAAACAGCAGTTCCATTTCCGTAAATGTCTTGACAGAGTCGTTTGGAAGTTCAGAATACCATTCGAATGTCGTCTTTGACAAGCTGCCGACGAACTGACGAAGGAGCAGTTTATCATCACCTCTGATGTTACCACATAGAGCCCTGAACTGGGTGACATGCTGGTGCGCATTTCCCGTCCCTTTATATACATGAAATTTAGGGATGGTATATCCCGGCGGGTACTTTATCTGGTCATACCAGCCTGGATATGGTCGCCCAGTTTTAACAACTTGGCCGGCCGCTTCAGAAGACCGACTTCTTTGGGGTCTCTTGCGGTAACATCGGGGCATTGAAGCTCATGGGTGGGATCATAGTCCCAAAGAACAGCCCAGTGGTGGCCTGAGTTACTTGGTCCACCGGCATCGTGAATAGGGAGGCCGCTTGAGGCCCGTAAGCTATGCCTCCAGATGAGGCGGAACGTGAGTTGCAGTTGCAGCTGGAACACTTCGTGCAAGTGGACTCCATTGATCCTTCACTTTCTGCACCAAGAAAGACGCCAAATCTTAGTACCTCGAACCCAGGGGCAACCATTAGCAAACCGCGATTCGTTCGCGAACACGACACACGAAGTGTGGAGTGGAAAGAGGAAAAGGTCCCACCGGGCATGCCGGAATCCGTTCCCCTCCGAAACGCAGAGACACGACCGCGTAGGTCGGTCTTGCCCGAATTTCGGGGCAGATGCTAATTGGTGCTATTCGTCCACCTCTCCGAAGATGCCAAGTTGATTTATGGCACCATGTATCGAAGGTTTAAATGGATACGGCCGATATAACAGACTTCGTCAGATTCCCCCTTGTTGGTGAGGGGTTTTTGATTGTGGGGACGCTCTTCCCTGCAGGCGCAAGCCCCTGCAGTTAATTACGCTACCGCATCGCGGTAACAACTTTCTCCTTCTCCAGATGGTCACTTCGTGTCGTGGGTGTTTGTTTTGTTTGTGGTTGCCAGTGGATTGTATACGGAGACTAATTTATGTTGTCGCCCGTAGGGCGTAGACTAGTCCAAATCCGTATCTTCTTAGATTTGGGTTTGGGGGTTGGGTTTAAGGATACGTTGGCCTCATTTGAGACTAAGATCAACTTAAACGTTTGCTAAGGATACGTTAGTCCCATTTTAGACTAAGATCGACTTAACGGGATCGTTTAGATCTAACAAAAGAGCAATTGGACTCTATTGTCTAATTTAGGGACATTGCGGTCGATTAGTTTAAGGACATTACGGTCCATTGTTAGTTTAAGGACATTACGGTCCATTGTTAGTTTAAAGACATCGCGGTCGAGTTTAAGGACATCATAGTCCGTGAGTTTAAAGACCTCACAGTCAAGGTTAAGGACATCATAGTCCGTGAGTTTAAAGACCTCACAGTCAAGGTTAAGGACATCATAGTCCGTGAAATATATGGTTGTTGGGACCCATCACCTCTCTGAAGACGTTGAAGGATTACAACGACAAGTATCAGAGGAGTAAAGAGATGTACCCTCGAACCGATGTTGGTTTGGGGATCTGTAGTCCAATTTGGAACTAAGATCAATTAATTAGATTGTGAGCATATTGGCACAGTTAAATCTGAATTGAGGACTTATGGCCAACTTGGGCTAAGTCCAATTAAGTTTGAAATATTGGCCCTTTGTTGGACCATTAGACATTTTTCTGGGTTCAGCCCCTCATCATTTAGCAATACTAAACAAGAGTTTGAGGGCTCTGATAACATTTTTGTCTTTGACTGAGCATTAAACATTATAGCTCTGAGTTTTACTCAATTTTGAGATTTAGTTAAAGGAGAAGTTTTTGCCTCTGGAAACTTAGCCAATTTGGCTAAGATCGGCTTAAAAAATAGTGTTAAACACTAGAGAATAACAGTGTTAAACACTGGAAACGAAATGCTCAAATTAGTGTTAAACACTAGAGAGGAAGGGGTCACGTGGGGACACGTGAGGGCACCTAAAGGTGGGGCCAGATCTCCTTTACTTTGTTCTTAGAATTGTAAATAAGCGTTAAACACTTTTAATTTTCGTAGCCATCACGTGTGGGCACGTGACGGGTACTCATGCCCTGATTTATTAGAATGTTTATTAGAGGTCACGTAGGGACACGTGACAGCGCCCAAAGCCAGTATTGCCTTTTCTTTTATTCTCTTTGTTTTGGAGGTCACGTGGGAGCACGTGAGGCATTGCCTCAGGGCTAAATCCTTCTTATTTTGGAGAATCTTTTCAGGGGTCACGTGGGGACACGTGACCTTAGTTCTTTACATGCATGGAGATCTTTAAAGTCTCTTTATTTTTTTAAGAATTAAATTTTCTGTAGGGTTAAACCCTAATTATGTTTTAGAGGAATTAAATTCCTATGCATATGGAAGAATTAAATTCTTATATGGGGTTAAACCCTAATTTTGTTTAGAGAGATTGAATTCTTTATGAATTTGGGAGAATTGAATTCTCAAATAGGGTTAAACCCTAGTTTTGTCTGTCTTGGAGGAATTAAATTCCTGTAAATTGGGAGAATTAAATTCTCATATAGGGTTAAACCCTAGTTTTATATTGGAGGAAATAAAATCCTATGAAATTGGGTGAATTAAATTCTCATATATGGTTAAACCCTAGTTTTATCTTGGAGGAATTAAATTCCTGTGAATTTGGGAGAATTAAATTCTCTAAACTCAATTCTCCCTCAAAGTTTTGGATCTGCATGGCAGAATCTCCCCGATGAGAATTAAATTCTCAACCTGTGGAGAAATTTGCTTTTGCAGACCTTCAACTAGAGAAAGAACTAAGTTTTTTTGCAGAAGAGTTAAACTCTTAGATTGAGAATTAAATTCTCTTTGAAGCTTTTATCCTTTTCCCCTTTCTCACCTAGGGATTCTTTTCTTGAGAATTAAATTCTCCTTTCTTTTCTCTCTGCTATTTCAAGATCCCAAAATTCTATCTCTTTCTTCTCTTCTTGGCTCCTATTTATAGGAGAAGGAAAAGAATCAATTTGTTTAGTAAATCTTTCATTGAAAGATTTTGTTTGTTTTTTCATAACTAATATGATCTTTTAAATCACTCAGTGAATTTTATTCACCATTGGATTTTTAATCCAAAAGATATTCTATTTGTTATTTTTGGTGAAACTTAGGGAAATCTTTCCTTGTATAAA
Source organism: Agapanthus africanus (assembly GCA_030015575.1). Taxonomy (NCBI): domain Eukaryota; kingdom Viridiplantae; phylum Streptophyta; class Magnoliopsida; order Asparagales; family Amaryllidaceae; genus Agapanthus; species Agapanthus africanus. The sequence continues at coordinate 291,348,657 of CM057349.1, forward strand.
ATCTTTTCATAAATTGGTGATTTTTAATCACCATTGGATTTTTAATCCAACGGTGCTCTATTTTACAGAGCACCATCTTTTTTGTTTGGAAAGATTTAAAGAAATATTTTTTCAGTTAGGGTCTTTGATTTCGCTTAATTAGAATTTAATTCTATTTAGCTCAGAAGGCTTTTAAAGCCCATTACGTGTTGACACGTGATCCCAGCGTTTGACCATTGAAATTCTATCAATTAAAGAGCCGAGAGACCTGTCACGTGACCCTCTTTCATTCAGAATTTAATTCTGTCTTTTAACAGGGCTAAAGGACCATCACGTGACCTTTGGTCATGTGTGAGCACGTGATGCCCCATTGGGGTCTTTCCTTAGCCATTTTGTTTACACTTTTGTTTGATTTAGAATTTAATTCTATAAAGTAGAGATCTTAGGAAACTATCGCGTGTCAACACGTGACCCTTGGTCACGTGTGTGCACGTGATACCTCATTGAGGTATTTCCCTAGTTGTTTTGTTACATTTTCGTTTGATTTAGAATTTTAATTCTATAAATTAGAGTTCATAGGAAACTATCACGTGTCAACACGTGCCCCTTGGTCACGTTTGAGCACGTGATACCTCATTGAGGTATTTCCTGATTTTTATTAGGGAACAATAGGCAGACTCAACCCAAAAATGCGGATACTTTTTTGAGATATCTGAAAATGTATTAATTCATGGACATTTATCTTCAAGCATGGTCTCATTTCGAAAATTAATGAGTTAGATTTCATACGCTTTGAACAGATCGCGATTTAATACTCTCGGGTTAGAGTTATGGTTGTTTTGGTTAGATGTGTCTGAGTTGACAGATTCAACCCGAAAATCTGTTTTGAAATTTGGACAGAGTTTTTGCTTACATTTTTAAGTATTTATGAAGAAATAGACTTTTTAGGGTCTTTGTTATTATATATGCAGAAGATAGGTTTCCCTTATAATCTAAAATGTGTATTTTCATAATCTCATTAATCAGAGAAACACGAGTTTTAATCATGTTCTTGAGTACACAGGAAATTCTTGATGGTGGGAATCCATGAACATTCTTTCAAGTCTTCAATTCACCAAATATTCCTAGTCCAAAAATAAAAGTAAGAAGAATAGGTCTTCCAAAAGAGAGGATGTTCATCAACTTTCCACTTTCTCTTTCTTTTTCTTTATTCTTCAGCCGAGAGCATTAAATCTTGAAAAGCATTCAAGGTTTTAGAATTCTCTATCATGTTGAATAATAAGCGATCCCACCCCCACCCTTTAAGGATATATATATATGTGCGTGTCTATGTTGGGAGTAGTTATTATAAGTGCTTCCATATTTTAAGGGGAGTGGACGGAGAGAATAACTCCAATTTCTTTTCTTTTAACTTAATTAGTTATATAATTTTTTTTGGCTTGAACAATGTCACTTTTAGTGTAGGCTTGCTTATTATCATTTATTTGAAAGCCATATGGATCTCAAAATCAATTAACCGGCACTTTGAAACTAAAAAATATATATCAAAACATTTGATTTTGAGATTCAAAATTTTTAAATCACCTGAGGCTTACACACCTAGATCTTAGGGAGATATATAAACATATTAAGATTAGAAGGAAATTTCAGGGAGTTTTTTAAAATGGGGCCCCTGTCTCAAACACACATATCCTTTATATTTTTTACCGATCCAAACAACGCATCTTGATCAACATATCATGAATCCCCATGTATAAAAAATCTCGAGATTTGAAGATCTTTAACACGTTCATCAAACGAATAGAAAAATCAACAGATTATTGGCACTAGAAAAATGTGGTCGCTTGATGGACGAGTTAGAGATTCTGAAATCTCAAGATTTTTTATATAGAGAGGTTTCATGATATGTAGAACAAGATGACCGGTTTAGAACAGTGAAATACATGGGGGATAGGTATGTTCAGGACGGGGGCCCTTTTTGGAAAAAATGCCGCTACCTCATATCTCATATATATGCGCGCGCGCGTGTGTGATTTGAGGGGATTTTTTTAATATATACATTTCATAATTGAGATATGATGTTGATGACCTAAGATTGGATTAGAAATTAGATCAGGAAGGAAGTGATGGAGGTCCTTTTCGGGTCTCTGTCAGATGTTGTCTTCCGTCGATCTCACTGTGGATCTTGGAGGTGATCTCCTGTTGTGTGTGGGTCTCAATGGGTTTTGAGGAGATTGGTGGTTTTGAGGAGTCTACGCCGAGTATCTGCAAAGAAGTCCCAGTGTGGTTTGGTACCACCGAGGACCCTTCGACGATCAAGTTAGCACAAGGTCCGAGCAGAGTAACGGCTAAGTGGAGTGAAAAAAGCTTACTTGATTTCTCTGTGATGGGGGTTTATATAGTGGTAGCAGCACCCAGCAGCAGGCACAAGAATTTCGCCGGCAGTTACGCTCCCGACGTCACGCCCGCGTAACGAGCGGATCGCCCGTTAATGGGGATCGTGATGGCGTGGAACGTGGGATGTTGCCGGCGGAGAATCTGCGCATGGCGAGATCTGCGGAGCGGCGGTTATGCCTGTGAGTGGTAGGGTCGGTCGGTCAGAGGGACCAAGGAAGAAGGCCTCGGTAGGAGAGCTCGGGAATGAGGGGGGGTGAGGTGTCTTGGTCCTGTGGTAGCTCGGGGGCGAGCTGAGAGGCCGAGGAAGCCAATTTGCAGGGGGCTCTGAGGTGAGACAGCTTGCGCTTGCAGGTCGGGTATAGGGGTGGCCTGGTCGGCCCCTGCGGGCCCTTTCTTTTGAGCTCCAGGACACGTCATCTGCCGCATGTCATGATCTGCGAGGTCGCCAATATAGAGCATCATCATTAGCCCCCCACTCTTGTCCTAACCAGCTGGTGGGTCGGGTCAAGAGAGGTCTGCCGGGCCGCCCGGGGTGAGCTCTCTCAAGATTTCGTCGGGACGCGTTCCCAGGCTGTCGGCTGTCTTTCTGCCAGCGAATCAGGGCGAGATCTCTGCATTTAAGGAAGGAGCGCCGGTTCATGTATCCTGTCACTGAAGCAACGGTCCGTGTGTCAAGCGTCGGTTGGCCTACGCGACGTGTGCAGACCTGCGGCGTCTGATGGGATGCGGCCCAGTGTGGGAACGATAAGTGGAGCGATCGGGGCCGTTGCACACGAGGAGGCATTTTAGCGGGAGATGAAGGGTGCCATTGGATGAGGGCGATTGCGGTGATAAATAGGGGTGGGGCCCACTCCAGGGCCCCTACTCCTTCATATTTCCTCGCTCTAAATCTTGGTTGCTCGGCGCTTGTCTTCTTTCTTCTGCTTTTGTTCCCCGAGGATCTATCTTTTTTAGGTTAGATGTCTTCTTTTGCAGAATCTATAGATGCCATAGGAGTAGGTTCTAGGGACCCTCTACTTGAGCCTGAGTCTTCCCGGGGAGCAGGGGTCAGATCCTCTTTCCGGGATCGTGTGGCGAGGGCAGCCCCTAGGGAGGAGGCAGTAGACGCTACTCCCGGCGCGTCGTGTTGGGTGAGGCATGAGGATGATCTTGCCAATGCTCGGGCTCGCTTCCACATCCCTTCACGTTATACGCTTCGTCTGGCCAAGGAGGGAGAGAGGGCAGACCAAGTACGGGGTAGGGAGATCGCCCTATATTTGGAAGCTTTTTAGGGTGGAATGTGCCTGCCCTTCCCTTCCGAGGTCGTTGAAGCGCTGAACTTCTTCGGGTTAGCCCCTGGCCAGCTAGTGCCGAACTCATGGAGGATTCTCCTCGGGTTCCTGATCCGCCTGAAGCTACAGGCGGTTTCCTTTAGCCTCTCTATCCTTGATTCTTCCCTTATTTTCAAAAATCATCCTGGAGGCCTAGCGGGCGACCCGAGGTGGGTCTACCTCTCTTTTAGAAAGCGACAGGCGGGCGCCGCCGGGACAGGGGTTGTTGCCCTGCTTTCTTCCATTCATGACTGGAAGAAGAAGTTTTTCTTCGTCACGCCGCCCGAGGGCGAGGATTGGCCCGTGCCCACCAAGTGGTCGAGGGAAAAGTGCTTGCCGGGGATCTAGTCCAATGACCCCGCCACGGTGAGAGTGGTGTCGTGGGATCCCATCCCCCAATTTGACGTGTTGCTGTCTGAAAGGGTCTTGAGTTGGGCCGGACTCAGCCCCGTCGGGTTCGTCGGTAAGTTAGGCTTACTTTTTGGCTTGTATATTTCATGTGTCGCTGAGTTCTTCGCCTTTGGTTTTGTGCAGGACCCATGGATATGGACGAGCTTCGAGCCTTCATGCGCCAGCCGAGAAAGGTCACGAAGGCTGGAGGCGCCAGCTCTTCCCGTTCGAAGCTTGCCCCAGCTCCGTTGGCCTCCGTCCTAGCGCCTCCGGTGGCCGCATCCCTTGAGCGTTCGGGGGCGGATCCCGCCCCGGGGCCTAGCAGAGCGCCGGGCCGGAAGTGGGCTCAAATTCTGGAGGACCCAGCCTCGGAGGAGGAGAACGGCTCTCTATCGGAGCCACTCAAGAGGGGGTCTCGGAGGCCTCCTCGAGGCCCGTCCTCGCCGATCATGGTGGAGGAGGGGGGCCTCCGGTTCGCGGTTCCCTCTGGGCTATCTGTCGCGGATACCCTGCTGCACGAAATAGAGAGGTCGGCAGGGGGCAGGGTCCCTGGGGGGCCTTCAGGGCCCAGATGGCGTCCATCGCCCAGGAGTCCGTTCAGGTAAGTGCTCGGTTGCTTGTGAAATTTGGTGCTTCCTTCATCTTCCTGACCTCTTTCTTATTTTTTCAGGTCCTCCAGCACGTCGTCCTTGCCTTATGCATGAAGGCCGAGGTGATAGCCCCGGCGATGGAGGTCGCAGACTAGCTTGCCACGCTGGAAGAGAGCTCCAAGCGGGAGCTGGAGGCGGCGATGTCGAGGGTTGTCGCCCTGGAGGGCGAGGTGGAGGCCGGGAAACGGGAGGCTGCCGTGGCCGCCGAGGTCAAGCTTGAGGATGCTCAGGCACTCACCGACAACCTGAAGAAGACGGTAAGGACCCTCCGGAAGGAGCTAGGGGTGGCGGTCAAGGCGGCGGAGCAGGCCGACCTCTCGGCAGCGAAAGCGGTGGAGGGCTACAAGAAGTTGAAGGACTTCTATAATGACCTAGCCGTGGCCGCCACCCGCATCTGGCACGAGGCCCTCGACGCCGTTAAGGCCCGGATGCCGGAGTTCACCGATGAAGAGCTCCGGGCCGAATACCCCCTCGCGGATGCCGATGAGCAAGGAATTGGCCGAGGACCCTGCTCGACACGTGGTAGATATCGAGGACCCCGAGGTCGTGCCTGGCCCCGAGGCCTAAAGCCCCCGTCTTCCTCCTCCTTTATTTTGTAAGCATCCGGGAAGTCTGTAAGGCTGGGATCCCAAAATACCCTTTGTAAAGACTTTGCTTTTGGTAGTAAAATTTTTGTTTCATCAGTTTGCACTTTATCTTTTGTTTATGAAGGATGCTCGTAAAATATCTTTGTTTGCACTGTTGGGCTTCTATGTCAGGTCGGCTATCTGTCTAGCGATCGTTCATCGAGTTGATCGATCACTTGCCAAGTGTGCCTAGCGCTGCTGAAAAGGAGGCATCTCCATGGCCCCGAAGTCGAGAGTAGATCGCTCAGCTTGGATAGACCCGATGTCCCTTGTTGGGGCTTCGGATCTGCTGCATGTGATGGACAGAGGGATGTCTGCCGTAGTTGTGCCGAGCATGAATGGGTTCAAAGGCCTCGTTATGAGGGCTACAAACCCGCAGTGTCTGTTGGGCAGGAGGATGACTGCTAGGTATGACCGGGTAGGGAAGCTGCTCGGTTACCTCTTGGCGAGGGCTTTGTGTAAGTCCACGGTAGCACCCCGGCCGTCTAACAGACTCCAAATACGGAACAAAAACTTTTTACAAACTGGCGCTATCATGTACCGTAACCCGGATCTGCCATTAAAGCTAAACTAACAAATTACAAATGGGTAGAAACGTTATACCGAATGATCCGACCTTCGGTCTTCAACCATCATCCCACACTTTGCTGCGGCTGCTCTGATCTCCGGAATCTCCAGTCTTCTCGTCCAGGTGGCACCAAGTCGACGGATCTTTAAACGGGCTCCCGCCTCTGAACCGAGGCAACTCGGTCGTCAAGTTTGCCAAAAGAGACGACCAAGATGAAGTAGAGAATGAGTAGAACACTTTGTCTCGTTACGTCCAAAGGTATGGACGAACGGATAATGAAGCTGCCCTTTTGGAACGATATGAAATGAGAAATGGAGTATACAAATTTCCATGAACCAAAATCCTTAATCTTTTTCAAATGAACAACCATGACCCTCACCAAGGGGTGGCCGACCACTTAAGAAGAGGAGAAGGTGAGTGTAGGAGAGAGGAGGGGGTGACCACAAGGATATGATGCTTATCATAACATTAATACAAACCATGACTCACTAGAAATCATTAAATACAAACCAATCACAATTAACCTAGTCACCTTGTCATTAAATGCACCATTAATGACCTAATGACTCACAAGCCTTGTCACCCTCTCTAGAACCTTCTAGAACACTGACTCACCTCATGACTCACCCAATTGAAGAAAAGATAAATCCGCATTTAACTGAATGTTAAAGACGGGTGATAGAAAACTGGAAACTGGCAACTTTCGAAAGTGATCCCGAAATAAGTTTCAGGATAACCCCGTAATTGTATAAACATACCCGCATTTGTATTACGACCGAATACAAATGCAACTGAGACAAAGATATTATATCTACACAGTATAATACTCGGATCCGGCTTAAACCAAAGCCGACCAGTATTATCTGCCCGAAAAATGACACGTGCGAAAACGCACGAGCATTTTCCGAACCTTGCCATAAAACCATGCGGCCTCTACAACGTTTTGCCTGAACTTGGGAAACTGTCTGTGGGGGACTCTAATGACTCATCAATACACAGGCACTGGGTATAACCTCTAGCACGTCAGAGATACAAGCTGTACGTAACGGTTGCCTATGTATTGATCGAAAGGGAAGCTGACGAGCGAACTCATCCATAAACCCTACTGAGCCTAACAGTGACAATGCATATACAGTCCGGTCTGTTCGTCTAAAGAGTATCTCATATCGAGTCTAGGGGGTGGATAAAGTCAGACCCCTAATAACGCGATAAATCGTGTCGGCATGAAGCCCATCACCACCTGAGAAACTACTGATCCAAATCAGTAATTCTCCACTATCTCGGCCGAGGATTTCTAGTGATGGCCACCCGTGCACTGTGCGACATCAACCCCCAATACCGGGAGAGACGAATTCCCGACGATCCGCTCACTGCCTCCATGTGGCTCGGGACTGTACCCAAAAAATACATGTTTGCACGTCTCCTTTGAGCGTGGTAGGGTATAAATCAAAGCACAGTGGGAACTCACACGAGACAAATGACGATCTCAGGTCGACAAACTAACCTGTACACATGTCACCAGGGAACTGCTATCTGACGATATGTATAATACCAACTAGCATGTTCCCGGCGAGTCCTGTCCGGTGTACTCATAACCCAATGAGCACCTGTATACATCTTAGGTGAACCAACTGACACCAATGGCTTATGAGATCGTCCACCTCCCCTCGTCGGGGTCTCGACTGTATACACTAGTCTACTCTGGAGTATCGATGCCCTGTCTCGAAACTCCCACGACTAGGGACACTTTTAAGGATGTGCTTACAGACCCCAGCTCCCACGTATATGATCGCAATCATACTGCTGGCAGTCAAGCAAGAATCCTATAAGCTCTATCATCATGCAATAGTGAACTAAAGCATGTATACGATGATAAAGACAAACTAGATAGCATACTATCATCTCGAGCAAGACTGTCATATCGGTATAGGTCCTGCCTCAATCATTGCTATCACGTACCTGCGATCCAATAATTGACTTTGAGGGCACTATCTCCAACAATCTCCCACTTGCACTTAAGGCTAATTATTGCGATGTCGCATACTCACAGCCCGTGTGATACCGAACATCCAACTCCTCTACTAATCAGTTTCACAAAGCTAGTTTGTAAAACTCTTGTGTTCGAGAAATAGCCTTAGTGAGTGGATCCGCCCTGATGCTTCTTTCTATGTCTCTCTTAATCTCAAGTTCGCGGAGAAAGCCATCTCCCGAATCGAGTAATATCTGTCTTAGAATATGTCTGGATATCTGATGGGACCTTATTCATAAATGAACTACAAATCCAAACTTCTTAGACTGTATCGATAACTGAACCTAATCAGTATCCAGCACCAAGCCTCCTACAGTATCCACTTGGACCACCTGTCCATAATACTGTCCTTCGTCAGAGGGAAAACCATAACTCTGACAATCACTCTGTCATCCATGTCACCTTAGAAGCCTGGAATGATAACCGTCTCCCGAAGGAGGCTGCCGTCATCAAATCCGTAGAACATGCACTTATGTTCTAAAACTGCTTCCTTATGTTTCTTCAGGATTGGATTAATATAAACATATCGCATCTAGTGCAAAGAACAACATCTGGTGTGGTACTTGACATCTCATGATTGATTCAATTGCCTAAGCAAGTGATCTGCCAATCATGCACATCCCTCTCTCCTTTAGTCTCTAAGACATCTTTAGAGAGGGTGACTCCATCACCTGCAGGTACACTACCATGCCAGGAGTCATCTATTCTAAATACTTTTAGAATACTGTCTAAGTACCCATATTAGGAAACTACCCAAATCTAGATCTAAAACCATAGATCTAGTTACCAGAATGTCAGATATTATATCCATGTCCTTTGTGGAGAAACAACTGTGTGACGACCAAAGTACAACCGATCGTAGTATAGGAATTTTACTTCCTACTCTGTGTATGTCATCTAAATACCAGGAAATCACACCCTACTACCCTCTTAATAGATCCATCCCCTATTCTAATGAAGTCAAAACCACGACTGTCACATCAAAAATAGATGATCTTATCTCCGCTATTTATGCTCAAGCCTATAAATAGACATAAGTTACTTTCCCACTATGCTTCCGCTGCTCCTACTGACTACGACAACCCTCTGGCAGAATAATTTATTCGTACACTTCTAAAGTTAGTTTAGAACGACGCTATATTTATCCTCCTGCCGGGTCTCAAAGTCTGGAACAACAGTAGTGTCAAGTCTGGGTAAACAAGAATCTCCCTGTCACCGTCCTTGAGGCTACCGGAGTACCTCTCGGGTGTCTGAGGTTACCCACAATGTCTGCGAAGTGGGTAATGGAATGTCAAACCTGATTGAATATATAGGTCCTATTAAATTTTCCGTAATCGTTTTCGGTTCTGGAATCACTTCCAGTTCTACCATACTCCCACTACTGTTTTCTGAAAAAATCCATTCTAATAAAACTGTGGTGAGTCAAGAACAATATCACTATTGATCTTCCAGATGGTAGAAATTCAACCCTCGTCAAAGCCAGGGTCAACCCACAAACTGCCATTACAAAAACGTGCCTTGAGTTATCCAGTGTCTGGTTTTAAGTATAAGCTGGACAACTTCCCGTATCTTAACATCGTTAAGATATGAACCATTCTATATACAATATAGAAATAGAGGCACTAATTTAATTGGAACCAGATTCAAATCATGCAGCTGTCTCCAGTGCATATCTACTTAATGGAGAGAGGCTAATTAGCATTACTCAACTTAGGAATCCATCCAATTATGAGTAACCTGAATGAGAAACAAGTTTCTCAAAACCGTTACTATCAACTGAATATCAATCACAAGAATCTATATCTTCGATCTCTTTGAAGAATCTCGATACTTGCGATACCCGGTTCTCTACTTTATTCTTTTACCCACAACTTCTCAAAACTTAGACATTGTATTTCTACGAAACACTTGTCTAAATACTAGAGAAGTCACAAGTAAACAGAACATAGTACGAGGACCTGCCCCTTTGTCCTGACGGACACTAGACAATATACAAAACTCTGTATAAGTCCGCTGAGTTGAATAACTCAAAACCTGTGCAACGTAGGTTGAAAACTGTACCCAGGCGATTTTCTCAAATATCACCAATTACAACGAATTCTAATATAATGAGGATGATCACCTAATTCCCAATAACTTACTCCCACTCATTATCTGTAAAACCATACAGATATGAGAATGTAACCTAGTAAATACATACCCTGGAGTAAGTATGTAATCGGAAAATCAGTTTTCTTTTAATAATGTACTGAAACATAAAAATGTTTCGAAGGGGTATCCTGGTATTCCTAGTAATGCCTCTTCCATAATCCAATTCATGACTTTAACCGTATATCTCTTTGCCATCTCTCCAAATCCCTTTATTTGTCTTTATTCATTACCTTCTGTACACCCCTTTAGGCTAAGTGGTTTTCTTCCTTTCCTACCGTTCGGCACCAGCCTATGGTTTGGAAGAAGACTATCCAGTAAGCATAATAGGTATACCCTCCTAAACCAAGGAGTACTCACAACTCGAGAGAAGGTGATGATAAAAGACAACTAAATAATACCTTATTCTATTTCTCCCGAACTGGGAAAAAATCAAAGGTGAAATAGGAGTGGCGATGAAGTACGCGGTTTGGTCGTGAATGATAACAGTCGCAATTTACTTTGCCCTCTTTCTAATCCCTTTATTTTGTCTTTATGCATTACCTTCTGTACACCCCTTTAGGCTAAGTGGTTTTCTTCTTTCCCTATCGTTCGGCACCAGCCTATGGTTTAGAAGAAGGCTATCCAGTAAGCATAATAGGTGTACCCTCCTAAACCAAGGAGTACTCACAACTTGAGAGAAGATGATGATAAAAGACAGCTAAATAATACCTTATTCTATTTCTCCTGAACCTGGATCCATCCTCGAAGTAGTACCTTCGAGTTCAGATATAACCATACGATGGATCTATCCAATGGAAGTGGATGTCCGTAGTAATATGGGGTGTTCTGAGAAATGCAAAGGGTAAAAGAAGGAGCGGTAATGACTTATGCAACTCGGACAATCCAAAAGCCAGTATTTTAAGAAGGTTCGGTCAACTTGGTCACTGAGTCATAGTCTAGGGTCGGTCAAAGGTCGCTGCCAGAGAGAGAGAGAGAGAAAAGAAACACTCTGCGTGCACTCTAACCTAGATCAGAATGGTCATTACTTTATCTAATCAGGAAACCTCCCACTGTAATCTCAAATTCTCCTCCAAACCTAAAAGAAGAATTAGTCGGGATCACCCGAAGAGTAAACCAACTCATCAGTGAGAATCGGGATCCAACTATTATCGCATGATAACTTGATGGAAGCCACTCAAGTTATCATACTCCAGAAGGTATGCGCATGCCTGGCAAGTTTCAGTTTCTTTAGAAACTCCCGATGTTATTTTTACCTCATGCTCTTATGACCTTGACGAAAGTCAACAAATCATAAGTCACATGCCAAGTTCTACCCGTCATTGTCCAGGTTAATTTGAACCCACCCGTACAAGCCCTTGACGAAGGTCAACAAGGCTATACGACAGTCCCAAACCAACACATCTATCTATGCAACAAATGAATACCCAGCAGCTACCAAACACTATGCCTTGACGAAGGTCAACAAACATAGCTTGAATACTACCGACCATCCATAAGAAATGACGGAGGGCTACGACTGGTTTTTGGCGAAAAACCTTTAACGTAATGAACTTGATCTCGTTGAAGGAACCTGATAGCTTTTTATAAAAATATAGTGACGAAAACTTTTTGCTAAAGAGATCACTCCCGGTGAAGGGATCTCGGCTCTTTCCTCGTGGAATGAGGTGCAGGATATTCTAACTGAATACCGCTATGTAAAGCAACTTGTAATCGACTATATTGAAGTTACTACCCTGACGTAAACTTCTGCCCAAGGGGTCACTCCCGGTGAAGGGATCTCGGCCCTTGCCTCGTGGAATGAGGTGCAGGATATTCTAAACTAAATATCACTATGCAAAACAAAAGTAAACATCTTTGTAATAACACCTTTTAAAATTTGTTCCAACAACATCAAATATAGGTTTGTTTTATCCTTGCATTGATAAGAATCAATGCAGTCCCATCAATCAATCACACCAGAAAAGAACGAAAATAAAATTTACGTATATGCCATCCGCATTCGCCACTGGGTCTCGTCATCACCCGTTAGGTTACTTAACTAACGACAGAGCGGGGGCTGGACTAGCGTGGGTGTAAAACATATACAACATCTAATAGTATATATACCAATATACAATAATCGCTCCAGGCATGATAATATACAACATTACAGAAAAGTAATAAGCATCACAGAACAATACAGATAATCTGGGATCCCCGGGTTTCACAGAGCCGCTACTGAAACCCGACGTTCTCCTGGTCGTGTGGATAGCCTGTGCAATGAAACCTAGACCCCTATGGGTGCGGCAAGTTACCCGCCAAAATCTGAAGCGAGGTAGTCCCCCACAGCATAGTGAATGGAACACCCGACACTTCACGGAATCCGGTAAATTGAGCACCCCTCCTTGAGTCAACCTGTACCCCCTATGAGTGCGGCGAATAGTCTGCCAATTCTAGAGTGAAGTCCCTCTGCCTCTCAAAGGTATGAGATACGGACCCGTTGCCCTCCAGAACCCGGCTATCCGTGCACTCCGTCGCGGGGTAAACCTAGTACAGAAATAAAAATATGTACAACAGGTACATCGACCTCAACCCGGTCGTGCCCCAAAAGAATATTATACAAACAGGCAGTGACGGCAGTCCACATATTGGACGCTCGCCCCGCAATATCAAATGTACAAATAAATCTAAACTGCACTATCATTGCACACTGCTATCCACCACGACATATCCGCAACAATACAGCACAACACAGAACATCAACGCGAATATCACGTTCGCAAACCCGTCTAAAAGAACTATAGCAATCAGACGCGGTTTACCGATCAAATGACATTCCCGGTCGGAGATGTAATGTAAATACTGCATACTAACAAGTTTAAAATTTCGATCGACAAAACTTCCCGAAGTAGGCCCCAGGTACATCTGCTGTACAGTAACAAAATCTGGGCCCAAAAGAACAGTACCAAACACCACAATTTCCAATTTAGAAACAACAGGAGAAAAATTGCCAACTGAGTCACCAAAAGCGCCGCGGTTCCGCGGTCAAAGCCAGGCTTTGACCGTGTTTCCGCGGCCGTACGGTCGACTCAGTTGGTCGTTTTTCTCCAGTATTCTATAAAAGCCCTGCTTGATTTTCTGGCATATGTAAAATTATTTTTAGACATCATTTAAAATTAACAGAAACTCAGAACTTGGAATTTGCGGTTTTCGAAAATCCGTTCGATCGATATTTTAAACGCGTTAGCACAAGTTAGTATAGCTTAATGGTGAGGCTCTGATACCACTGTAACTCCACGGTAGCACCCCGGCCGTCTAACAGATGCCAAATGCGGAACAAAAACTTTTTACAAACTGGCGCTATCGTGTACCGTAACCCGGATCTGCCATTAAAGCTAAACTAACAAATTACAAATGGGTAGAAACGTTATACCGAATGATCCGAGTCCTTCGGTCTTCAACCATCATCCCATGCTTTGTTGCGGCTGCTCTGATCTCCGGAATCTCCAGTCTTCTCGTCCAGGTGGCACCACGTCGACGGATCTTTAAACGGGCTCTCGCCTCTGAACCGAGTCAACTCGGTCGTCAAGTTTGCCAAAAGAGACGACCAAGATGAAGTAGAGAATGAGTAGAACACTTTTTCTCCTTACGTCCAAAACTATGGACGAACGGTTAATGAAGTTGCCTTTTTGGAACGATATGAAATGAGAAATGGAGTATACAAATTTCCATGAATCAAAATCCTTAATCTTTTTCAAATGAACAACCATGACCCTCACCAAGGGGTGGTGTTCCCCTCCGAAAGACGGCCGAGACATGGGCGTCTTGCCTGAGATTCGGGGCAGATGCTAATTGGTGCTATCCGTCCACCTCTCCGAAGATGCCAAGTTGATTTATGGCACCATGTATCGAAGGTTTAAACGGATGCGTCCGATGTAGCAGACTTCGTCAGATTCCCCCTCGCTTGAGGGGTTTTTGATTGTGGGGACGCTCTTCCCTGCAGGCGCAAGCCCCTACAGTTAATTACGCTACCGCATCGCGGTAACAACTTTCTCCTTCTCCAGATGGTCACTTCGTGTCGTGGGTGTTTGTTTTGTTTTTGGTTGCCCGTGGATTGTATACGGAGACTAATTTATGTCGTCGCCCGTAGGACGTGGATTAGTCCAAATCCGTGTTTTCTTAGATTTGGGTTTGGGGTTTTGGTTTGAGGATACGTTAGCCATATTTGAGGCTAAGATCAACTCAAACGTTTGTTAAGGATACGTTAGTCCAGTTTGAGACTAAGATCAACTTAACGGGATCGTTTAGATCCGACAAAAGAGCAATTGGCTCTATTGTTCCAGTTTAGGGACATAGTGGTCCATTAAATGTATGGCCGTCGGGACCCATCACCTCTCTGACGACGTTGAAGGATTACAACGACAGATGTCAGAGGAGTTCAGAGATGTACCCTTGAACCAAAGTTGATTGGGGGATTTATAGTCCAATTTGGGACTAAAGTCTGTTTGAAGGTTTAAGGATACGTTAGCCATATTTGAGGCTAAAATCAACTTAAACGGTTGTTAAGGATACGTTAGTCCAGTTTGGGACTAAGATCGACTTAACGGTTGTTAAGGATACGTTAGTCCAGTTTGGGACTAAGATCGACTTAACGGGACCGTTTAGATCCGACAAAAGAGCATACGGGGCTCTATTGTTCTAGTTTAAGGACATTGCGGTCCATGGGTAGTTTAAGGACGTTGCGGTCCATTGTTAGTTTTAAGACATCTCGGTCAAGGTTAAGGACGTCGTAGTCCATGGGTTTAAGGACCCCACAGTCCATTGTTAGTTTTAAGACATCTCGGTCAAGGTTAAGGACGTCGTAGTCCATGGGTTTAAGGACCCCACAGTCCGGTATGTGCTCTGGATGCTTCATACGGGTTCACTGCCGTGCTCTGCGAGGACCAGGCTCCGCTCTGGACGTTTTCCACGGGGTCAAAGAGTGACATTATCCGCGTTCCACGTAACCAGGAATTTTGCATTAAACACGGGTTTAAGGACCCCACAGTTCATATCAATGTGTGGTCGTCGGGACCCGTCACCTCTTTGAAGACATTGAGGGATTACAATGCCAAGTATCAAAGGAGTGAAGAGATGTACCCTAGAACCGGAATGGCTTAAATAGTCTTTGACCCAATTTGGGATCAAGACCGATTAATTATGTTATGAGCCCATTGGCCCAGTTAATCACAAATTGAAGACTTATGGCCATCTTGGGCTAAGTCCAATCAGGAGAGGCTTTGCCTCCATCCATTTAGCCGATTGGGCCAAAGCCTAGTGTTAAACACTACAGAGCAATCAGTGTTGAACACTGGGAATGAGGTTGACGAGTTAGTGTTTAACACTAAAAGATAATCGGTGTTAAACACCAGCAACAAGGCTTTTCAAATTAGTGTTAAACACTAAAACAGATCAGTGTTGAACACTGCAAATAAAGCTTTTTGATTAGTGTTGAACACTAAGGCCCAACAGTGTTTTAACACTGGGTTCGAGAGTTTCAATTTAGTGTTAAACACTAAGGCAAGAGGGGTCACGTGGCAGCACGTGAGAGCGCCCTCCCTTCATTTATTCTGCTGAGATTATCGCGTCTTTCAGAGCATCACGTGCCATCACGTGATGGGCATTCAAATGCCTGTGTATTAAAGCTTCTGTCAAGGGTCACGTAGGTCACGTGGGGTGCTGCCTCAAAGGGGCTTTCTGTAGATCTCTTGGGGAGGGTCACGTGGTGACACGTGACCCTGCCTCTATGTATGTTGTTTAGAGGATCTGTTAATCTTTTCCAGGAATTAAATTCCTCGTAGGGTTAAACCCTGACAGTAATTTCAGAGGAATTAAATTCCTACTTCCTCTTAAAGGTTTATATTCTGAATAGAGTTGGACTCTGAATTTTCTGTAGGAATTAAATTCCTCATACATGTGAGGAACCAAATAGGGTTAAACCCTAAGAAAGGCTTTTAAGGAATTAAATTCCCACTCTCTGTTAAATTATGATCAAGGGAATTAAATCCCCGCTGTTCCAACAGAACTAGGTTCTTAATTAGGGTTAAACCCTGTTTCTTTTTGTTCTGAAGGAATTAAATTCCCATAACACAGGGTCAAGCCCTAGTTTTATTTTAAAGGAATTAAATTCCTATAGTTCTGTGAGAATTAAATTCTCGTGCTTCCATTCCCTCTCTATGTTTTGGATCTGCATGGCAGGATCTCAACCCATTGAGAATTAAATTCTCAGATTCAAGGGGAGATGTGCACTTTGCAGATTCTCTATCAAAGAGAGAAGAAATATATTCTTCCGTTTTATATATCAGAGTTAAACTCTGTTGAGAATTAAATTCTCCTTTCTTTCAAGGAGCCTTCCTTTTCTTACCTAGGGTTTTCTTTTGCAGAAGATCCAAGTTCCTCGAAGTATCAAGGCTCTCTCTCCCTTTCTTCCCTCTGCCTGTGTCTCTATCTTTGTGTCTCTTGGCTCCTATTTATAGGAGAAGCAGCCGAGTCAATTAGTTTTTTACAAATCTTCATTGAGAGATTTGATTTGCATCCATCATTCATTCTGGACCTTTGGATTATTAGGTGAATTTTATTCACCATTGGATTTCAAGTCCCGGGATTCTTCTTTGTTATTTCGGTTAGATTTAAAGGGGAAATCTTTCCAAACCCGAGATTTTCCCATAGATAAATGATATTCAATCATCTTTAAATCTTTAATTCGATTGGTTCCAGATAATCGCTTTCCTTTGGAAAGATTCGAATCTCTTTCAGAATTTAATTCTGTCAACGAAATGGGCTTTGAAAGCTGGTCACGTGTGACCACGTGACCCATGGTCACGTGTGGGCACGTGACCCCCTTTGGAATGAGCCTTCTTCTTTCTTTCTGCGCTCTGTCTTCTGGTTGCTGCTTAACCGTCACGTGCCGCCACGTGACCCCTGGTCACGTGCGAGCACGTGACCCTTGTCTGAACTCTTTTTCTTGATTTAACTGGAGAACAATTCTGATGTTTTGATCGTCACGTGCCAACACGTGACCCTGGTCACGTGGGAGCACGTGACCTCTTCTGAAGCTTTTTCCTTGATTTGATCAGGAAGCGTTGGGTCTTTGCTGCTGGCTTTTAAATGTCACGTGCCGACACGTGACCCAGGTCACGTGGGAGCACGTGACCCTTACTGAAGCCCCCTCTCTTTGATGTAGTTGGGAAACTGAATTTGCTTTGCCGATACTTTTGGGTGTCACGTGCCAACACGTGACTGCTGGTCACGTGTAAGCACGTGACCCTCTTCTCAAGCTTTTTCCATAAGCTTTCCTGATTTTAAATCAGGAAACAAATGCCCCCACAGCGTTGTTCTCACGTGTCAGCACGTGAGTGCAACGCTGTCACCTTTTGTGACCGTTGGATTCCTTTAGGGATTTAGGGAGATGAAACGTTTCTATCCCCTTCTATAAATACCGCTGTCTCTTCAGAGGAGCCTTCACTTTGTTCATCTTCTTCTTTTGAGAATTCTTTCCTTGAGAATTTAATTCTCGCTTCCAGAGCTTAGTTCTCTGTCTTGAAACAATCTTCAGAGTTTAACTCTGTTCGAAAAGAATTCTTTTCCTCAGGTAATGTTCTTGGACAAACGATGGACCTTCACATTCCTCTGGATTTTAAATCCAAAACAAGGGTTTTTACCCTTTTTTTTTAAAATGTTTTTCCATAAGAACATGAAACCGCTTAACCTTCAAACTGTAGATCTCTTAGGGTTTAAATGATCTTTAGGGAAGTGGTGATGACAATCTGTGGAATTCAATTCCGTTTCAACAAAATGTTTTATGGGAATTTAATTCCCTTTTCTAAAAGGAATTTAATTCCTGTGAAGAACTCAGTTTCTTCACGTGGAGCCTTCTTGAGGTCTCTTGGCCCGAGGTTGTCCTTCTGCAATTGATGAAACAGGAACTTTCTAATGATTCTCATGACCTTTATTTCAGGTATTATGGATGCCCATCTGTATGGTCTTGACGAGATCATTTCCTATGGGAATATTCGTGCCCTGGGCCGTAGTCAGAATCAGGAGTTCACCAACGCTCAGCGTGCTGAGATTATGAGCCGCTTTGACGAGTACAACCATTGGCTACTCCCCCGTCGCTCTTCTCTTCTGAGGCTCATCGTGCTGGCGATTTGGGAGGCGCTTCCTCTCTTCTGTGCCGGTGTGCCACTCAGGGCATTGGACGTTGCCGAGGATAAGATACATTCGGTATATCTGATGAGTCTGATCTCGAAAAGAAGGCGTGACAACCTCATCGATCTTTTGCACCAGGCGTTTCAGCAGTCGGCCATACTTGCCGCCTACCGGAGGGTGGAGGACATCCGCGAGGACCCCGACACTTGCGATCGTGAGAGAAAACATACTCGGGAGGTTCGAAATGCTTGGAGGATCTTGGACAAGGTTAAGCTTGAGTTTCTCAATCCGTGCCCCGCGTCTGAAGTCTTACCATTGTAAAAGTTTTCTCTTTATTTTGTATGACCTTCTTGAAGTATGAATGATAAGTTCTATTATGTCTTTGTATGTCTGCATGCTTTTCTCTGGGATTTTATCATTTTGCTACTGTTGTTGTTGGTGCTTTCAATATGCAGGGCGCTACTCCATTTTTTTAGTGTACATCAGGTTTAGGCCTCACGTAGTCTGCACGTGGGGTCCCTTGATGTGGCTGTTCACAAAATCTTCCCATGCCCTATTTTCAGTGCACAATATCAGATGCAGAAAAAAGGGCCTTGGAAATAGTTCCATCTCCTTGATTTTCGATGCCTTTCCTTTTTCGGGCCTTGGAAACAGCTTTCGCATGCAAGATTTTCCGCGCATAGCACTTAATGCACCTCTTTATATCTGAGGCAATGGCCTTCCTTTTCTCTTCACAGAGAACTTTTATTCCCATTTTGACGCGATTCAATTCGAGAATAACTAAGTGCCATGGCCTGCAATCGTTTACACGCCCGTCGACAGCCATGGGAAGTGCCTATCGAGGAGATGATTCCTCGCTTTGCTGCACGATTGGTGGACCCTCTCCTGACCGACGACGAATGTGACTCAGCGGCATACGAGCTCTCGACTCGCAGGGGGTCCCCTCTTCCAATAGGCTCTCTCTGGCTCCGAATGATTCTTGCTGTTGTGCTTGCCGACGTCCCTCCTCACCCGGCGGAGATGACCCTAGCGATGCTCGATGCGGCTGAAGAAAAGCTCGAGGGCTTTCATGAAGCGTGCCTGATTACTCAGGCTTTGAAAGATCGCTCAGTTCATCTTTTGAGCGAAATAAGAGCCCGACGGGCTGTTATGTCTGCTTTTGCAGATGGCCATGGTGCCAATCGATGGGGAGCGACTTCTCGCGAGAACCGTCGCTTTGATGTGTTGGAGAGAGCAGAGAGAGAGATGGAGAACCTTGTTCTTTGTTTTGTTAACCCTTGTATTCCTGATCCCTTGTTTGGTGATCTTTTCCCACCAATGTAGTGTGTTTGAATCAATGTACTCCTTTAATCATTGGTGGTTTGTATGCTTTCTGCTGAATTTTCATGCTTGTCAGATAGTCGTACGTGTGTCTTGCTTGCGTAAATGAGCCGTTTGTTTTTCTTTAATTACGAGCACCATCGTTACGTTGCATGCACATCAGTGCCTCAGGCAACATTTCCTTTTAAACATTCATACAGTTGCAAATGCGTGCCTGATAGGATACAGATCAGAAACTTGCCACGTTATCTCCCGTATCGGGTGGTTTGCGCTGGCTTTAGATCGAGTATTGTTTGTTGAAGGGAGGTTTATACATGAAGACATGTTCTTCTCTTCAATGGTGTGTCCCCTTTTTATTGAATATATTCTGCGGATATTCTATCTTGATCTCCTTGCAGGACAGCGATGGCTCAGGGTTCAGGGTTGAGATCTGCTTTCTAAGGCTTTTGCATCTTATGAGCCACGAGGGTCTCATAAAGAGTTTTTCTCCCTACAGGTCGAGAGGATCCCATAGGTGTAAGTTCTTCTTAGAGATCGTGAGGATTCTTAAGCGGGTTTTCCCTTGAGAGTCGTAAGGATCTCACAAGGGAGTTTTTTCTTCCTTACAGGTCGTGAGGACCTGCAAGTGCTGGATGTGGTCATCCTTATCCGTGTTTCACGGGGTCAAAGGCTGCTCCAGGTATCGTAGTTTAAAGACGTCGCGGTCAAGATTAAGGACCTCATAGTCCATGGATTTAGGGACTCCACCGTCCGCTGTTAGTTTTAAGACATCACGGTCAAGGTTAAGGACCTCATAGTCCGTGGATTTAGGGACTCCACAGTCCGATGTTAGTTTTAAGACATCGCGGTCAAGGTTAAGGACCTCATAGTCCGTAGATTTAGGGACTCCACAGTCCGATGTTAGTTTTAAGACATCGCGGTCAAGGTTAAGGACCTCATAGTCCATGGATTTAGGGACTCCACAGTCCGGTGTTTGGTTGCAGGGACCCGTCACCTCTTTGAAGACGTTGAGGAATTACGACGCCAGGTATCAAAGGAGTGAAGAGATGTACCCTTAAACCAAGGCAGAATCCGTAGGGAATCGGGGTGGTTGATCGTTAGTTTTAACACATCACGGTCGAGGTTAAGGACGTCATAGTCCGTGGATTTTAAGGACTCCACAGTCCGGTATTTGCTCTGGATGCTTCACACGGGTTCACTGCCGTGCTTGGCGAGGACCAGGCTCCGCTCTGGATGCTTCACACGGGTTCACTGCCGTGCTCTGCGAGGACCAGGATCCGCTCTGGACGTTTTCCACGGGGTCAAAGAGTGACATTATCCGCGTTCCACGTAACCAGGAATTTTGCACTAGATGCTTCACACGGGTTCACTGCCGTGCTCGGCGAGGACTAGGCTCCGCTCTGGACGTTTTCCACGGGGTCAAAGAGTGACATTATCCGCGTTCCACGTGACCAAGAATTTTGCACTAGATGCTTCACACGGGTTCACTGCCGTGCTCGGCGAGGACCAGGCTCCGCTCTGGATGCTTCACACGGGTTCACTGCCGTGCTCTGCGAGGACCAGGATCCGCTCTGGACGTTTTCCACGGGGTCAAAGAGTGACATTATCCGCGTTCCACATGACCAGGAATTTTGCACTAGATGCTTCACACGGGTTCACTGCCGTGCTCGGCGAGGACTAGGCTCCGCTCTGGACGTTTTCCACGGGGTCAAAGAGTGACATTATCCGCGTTCCACGTGACCAGGAATTTTGCACTAGATGCTTCACACGGGTTCACTGCCGTGCTCGGCGAGGACTAGGCTCCGCTCTGGACGTTTTCCACGGGGTCAAAGAGTGACATTATCCGCGTTCCACGTGACCAGGAATTTTGCACTAGATGCTTCACACGGGTTCACTGCCGTGCTCGGTGAGGACTAGGCTCCGCTCTGGACGTTTTCCACGGGGTCAAAGAGTGACATTATCCGCGTTCCACGCGACCAGGAATTTTGCACTAGATGCTTCACACGGGTTCACTGCCGTGCTCGGCGAGGACTAGGCTCCGCTCTGGACGTTTTCCACGGGGTCAAAGAGTGACATTATCCGCGTTCCACGTGACCAGGAATTTTGCACTAGATGCTTCACACGGGTTCACTGCCGTGCTCGGCGAGGACTAGGCTCCGCTCTGGATGCTTCACACGGGTTCACTGCCGTGCTCTGCGAGGACCAGGATCCGCTCTGGACGTTTTCCACGGGGTCAAAGAGTGACATTATCCGCGTTCCACGTAACCAGGAATTTTGCTGATTGTATCCGCATTTCACGGGATGGAGGTTTGACTGTTGGCGATATGTATACCACCGAGCCGTGGAACTGGGAGTTGCCGCTGTTCCGCTTAGCTTGAAGTTGTGTCCGTCGTTACGAGACGAGTATTGGGATGATCTCTAGGTCGCTTGTGGCCCGTCGAGATTTAGCTTCTTTCCTTGGTGAAACCCGGGGGAGGGAGATATGTTCCCTTTTTGTTTATGCCATTGGATTGTATACAGGGTGTGATGGAACATCACCTGTAAGGCATACATTTTATTTTTATTTTATTTCTTTTTCCGCGATGCTATATCGTTTCAGCTTTTATATCGCGAAGGTCGCGATTGCCCCATCATTTCGGCTATTTTTCGCGGTGCCCAATCATTTCGGCTATTTATTTATTTTCTACTCGCTGCTTTTTATTGCGAGTTGCCCCATCGTTTCGGCTATTTTCATGCATACATTTTTACTTGCTGCTTTTTATTGCAAGTTGCCCCATCATTTCGGCTATTTCGTAGGCATGTGTGGCTTGTTAGCTTTTTCGCCGCAAGCTTGGATTTTAGACACCGATTTCGGCATCAGCACCGCTGCAACCGGGATGCTGCCAGGAGCGAATCATCATTTGCCTCTGTCGATATTGAACAAAGGTGGCTTAGTAAACAGGGTTAAGGGTCCTGTCGACCAAGGCTTTTGACTTCATGAGCCGTAAGGGTCTCACAAAGGTATTTCTCCCTACAAGTCGTGAGGATCTTGCAGGTGTATTTTCTCCTTAGGGATCGTGAGGATTCCTAAGTGTATTCCTCTGCAAGTCGTAAGGATCCTACAAGAGGGCTTTCTCCTTATGGGTCGAGAGGACCTACAAGGGTTGCTCATCATGTGGGCATACCCCTAGTCACGGGTGGGACTTTGCTGGGGAAATGTTTTTTTCGCGCCCGTGGATTGTATACAAGGGTCAGTATTGAGCCTCTTGTAGGGCAATATCGAAAGTTGTGGAGGATTTGCTTAAGAACAGGTTTAGGTTTCTGTAACTTAAGACTTTCAAATCTCATGAGCCGTGAGGGTCCCATAAGAGAATTCTCCTTACGAGTCGTGAGGATCTCGTAAGTGTATTTTCTCCTTAGGAATTGTGAGGATCCCTAAGTGTGTTGCTCCTTTGTGAGTCGTAAGGATCTCACGCAGGTGGTTTCTCCTTACAAGGTCGAGAGGACCCTACAAGTGTCTTTTAACGAGGTTGCGCCCTTTCGGGTTTTCACAAACACTCGCCGGTAGTCCTGCTGTTTTTACTCACGGAGCCCTTTCGGGTTTTCATCCGTGCCCATTTTGCTTATGGACATACCGTTTTTTTTTATTCTTTTTCACTTTTTTTTTTACAAGGTCGCGCCCTTTCGGGTTTTCACGAACACTTGCCGGCAGCCCTGCTGTTTTTACTCACGGAGCCCTTTCGGGTTTTCATCCGTGCCCATTTTGCTTATGGACATATCGTTTTTTCTTTCATTTTTTTTTTCATTTTTCTTTTTCTCCTTTTTTTTTGTCAGCCTAAGGATGCTGCGGTAGTAGTTTAGGGACGTTTCGGTTCGTCGTTAGTTTAAGGACGTTTCGGTCCGTCGATAGTTTAAGGACATTTCGGTCCGTCGTTAGTTTAAGGACATTTCGGTCCACCGTTAGTTTAAGGCGTTTCGGTCCGCCGTTAGTTTAAGGACGTTTCGGTCCATCGTTAGTTTAAGGACGTTTCGGTCCGTCGCTATGGGAAGGCCGGCCGCTGCTTGTAAAGTCTGAGCCTAGGAAGATAGTGAGCGGACATAGTCGTCGTCATCTATCATTGTCCCAGGCTGTGGCTTATCAAGCGTAGTATTTCTTTAAGAAGCGGCCGTTTATTGGCCTGAAAGGCCTTTCACCGTGCATGTCCATGAGTAGGTAGGCTCCACCCTGGTAGACCTTGTCTATGATGTACGGGCCTTCATAGTTTGGCTCAAATTTTCCTCGCTTGGCACGATTGGGGATCATAGGTCTTTTGACCACTAGTACGAGTTCGCCTTGGCGGAATGTCCTTGGCCTGGTCAATCTTTCGTACGAGCGCGTCATCTTTGCTTTGTAGGCCTCTAGATGTTGTTGCGCTATGAGCCGGGTTTCGTCGAGGTCATCAAGCTCCTCAAGCCGAAGGTGAGCATTTTCTTCGTTCGTCAGCTCGTGGTGGACTGCTACTCATAGAGAGGGTAACTCTATCTCGAGGGGGAGCACTGCTTCCGTCCCGAATACCAACGCGTACGGCGTTGTGTTCGTGGCCGTCTTGAATGTAGTTCGATAAGCCCAAAGGGCTTCTTGGAGCCTTTCGTGCCAGTCTCTCTTATTCCTGGAAACGGTCTTTTTTATGATCTTCGTCAAGGTCTTATTGAAGGCCTCGGCCAGACCGTTAGCTCGTGGATTGTAGACCGAAGAATATCTCCAGTCTATATTGTGCTGCTGTGCGAAGCGGCTAATCTTATGGCTTCGGTAGGCTGGCCCGTTATCGGAGATAATCCGCCGTGGAGTTCCGAACCGATAGATGACGTGCGTCTTGAAGAAATGGAGGATATTCTCCGTCTTCACTTCCCTCAGTGGTATTGCTTCTGCCCATTTGGAGAAGTAATCAGTTGTCGCCAGGATAAAACGGTGTCCCCGGGATGATGCTGGCTCAATGGGGCCGACTATGTCAGTCCCCCACATTTCGAATGGCCAACTAGCCAGCGTTGGGTGCAGTGGATTCGGATGTTGGTGGATGAAGTCTCCATGAATCTGGCATGAGTGGCATTGCTTCGCATACTCGAGGCAGTCCTGGATCATCGTGGGCCAGTAGTAACCCATCCGTTTAATTTTTAACTTCATCTTTGGGCCTGCTTGGTGAGAACCGCAAAGTCCGTCATGAACTTCCTGAATGACTCTTTCTGCTTCGTTAGGTCCTAAGCATCTCAGCCATAGAGAATCAAACGATCTCTTGTATAGAATATCGTTGACGAAAGCGAAAGATAAAGCTCGTTTCATGAGCTGATGTCTTGAGGACGCCTCTTTGGGCATTCGGTGGGACTTAAAGTAGTCTATGAAAACTTCCCTCCAGTCTTCGGCCTTCTCATGGTCTTTTATTTGTAGGGTCATCTGCTCAGTCGCTCCCTTCTCCTTATATAATTCCGGAGGTATTTCCGCCGGGGCGAGCACTCGACGGCTTTGTACCACGATTCTGACGTCATCGAGGTTCTCGTCAGCCAGTTCTTTAGCAAGTTTAGCCAACGCGTCTGCTTTGCTGTTTTCCGCGCGCGGTATGTTCTCCAAAGTATAGGAGGGAATTCGGGTCAGTAGTTGTTGCACCCTTTCACCGTACTTCACCAACTCCGGCTTGCACGTTTGGTAGTCACCATTTACTTGACTAACGACCAGCTGAGAATCCCCGTATATAAGGAGGTCTTCAATTCCCATGTCGATGGCGATCTCGAGGCCTGCTATCAGAGCTTCGTATTCAGCTTCATTGTTTGTCCTCGGCTCTGTTAAGGAGAAGGCGAAGCGCATTATCCCTCCTTGTGGAGTTGCAAAGATGAGGCCTATCCCTGATTTGATCATTAGGATACCTTGTTTCTGTTTCTTTATGGAGGACGCTCCATCGAAATAGAGTTCCCATCGGGTGCTTCCGCCGCTAATCGTATCAAATGCATGCTCGTCCGGCAAATCACAGTTCAGAGGAGAATCGGCCGGTATCGGGTGCTCAGCGAGGAAGTCGGCAATGGCCTGGCCTTTCACTGCCTTGAGAGGTTGATACGTTATCGAGAACTCCATCAAGAGCAGGGCCCACTTAGCGAGTCGTCCCATCAATATGGCTTTCGACATCAAGTATTTAAAGGGATCTACTTTTGAAATGAGACGGACTTCATGTGCCAACGCATAGTGCCTGAGCTTTGTTATCGCGAAGATTAACGCCAAGCAATGTTTTTCAATGGGAGAGTAGTTGCTTTCTGCCCCCAGTAGAACTCGACTTAAGTAATAGAGTGCCCTCTCTCTCCCCTGATCGTTCTCTTGTGCCCATAACGCGCCCAAGGAACCATCGAGGGCGGTCGTATAAAGAATGAGGGGTTTTCCCTTGACCGGCGCGGCCAACACCGGAGGGTTCTGCAGGTACTGCTTGATCTCGTCTAGTGCACCTTGACATTTGTGATCCCAAGCGAATGGAGTCCCCTTTTTCATCAGGTGGCTGTAAGGACGGCATTTGCCCGAAAGATTAGCGATAAACCGCCGGATGTATGCGAGCTTCCCTTGGAGAGACCGCAACTGCTTGAGGGTTCTTGGTGGAGGCATTTCCATGATCGCCTTAATCTTTGACGGATCTATTTCAATACCTCGGTGTCGAACGATGAATCCCAGAAATTTGCCCGAGGAGACTCCAAACGCGCATTTGAGGGGATTCATTTTCAAATTATATTGCCGAAGGCGTCGAAATACAGTCTCCAGATGCTTTAAATGATCTTCGTATGACATGCTCTTTACTACGAGGTCATCGATATAGCACTCGACGACGTCGTGTATGAGGTCATCAAAGATCTTTGTCATGGCCCTTTGATAGGTAGCGCCAGCGTTCTTTAGACCAAAGGGCATAACCCTGTAGCAAAATATACCCAAAGGGGTGCGGAAAGCGGTGTGCTTCTGGTCTTCGGGATGCATCTTTATCTGATTGTATCCTGACGAACCATCCATAAAGGAGAAAACCTCGTGAGTGGAAGTGTTATCTATCATTAGCTCGGTTACTGGTACTGGGAAATCATCCTTTGGACAGGCTTTATTGAGATCCCTGAAATCCACGCATATGCGTACCGTCCCATTCTTCTTCATTACCGGGACGATATTGGCGATCCAGTCGGGATATTGGACTTCTTGGATAAATCCAGAATCGATCAGCTTCTTGACTTCGGCGTTGATGCTCATCTCAAGCTCGAGTCGCATCCTCCTTGGCGCCTGCTTGACTGGCTTGATATCTGGGGATATTGCTAATCTATGCACAGCAATCTCCGGATCTAATCCCGGCATCTTGGAGTAGTTCCACGCGAAGCAGTCTTTATGCCGTAGAAGCACGTTCTTTAACGCAGCCACCCTCTCTTCGGATAACAGTTCGCTGACAAATGTCGGTCGCGAGTCGTCTGCCGATCCCAACTCAATCTTCTTGAGGTTATCTGCAGTAGTATGTATACCATCTTCCAGTTCTTTCGGAGCGGGCGTAAATTCCGAGATCACTTCATCATCGCTGTTCTCAAAACACCGGGGAAGGTCATCTACGTTCTCGGGCTCTTCTCCTAATATCGTAATCGTATAGCAAGTGCGAACCCGCTCCCCGGACTGAGGTGGACCCGGTTCTGCTCTTGCGGCCTTGGGCTCATGCTTTTGCGGCGGCGTTACCTTCCAGCCGTCGGATAAAGCGAATCTGCCCCGTTGGTACTGGTCCTCGACCCAGTTCTTGAAGGTGACGCAGTCTTCGGTAGGATGTCCTATGGCTTGGTGATAAGAGCAATAACTCAGATGAGAAGCCTTGTTAGCTTGCTCAGGATGTCTAGACTCTGGAAGCGTGATCATTTGATGTTTTATAGCGAGATTAAGTAACCTCTCCGTCTTGTCTCGGGGGAAGGAGTACGCTCGACTCATCTTCTTCATGAGGGACAAACCCGAGCCGCTTCTTGATTTATTTCCGTCTCTGCGTCGGGCCTTTCGTACAGCGGATTGACTAGGATAAACGTCTTTGTCTTTTGCAGCACGTTGAAATAGATGTTGCGTCCTGGCCTTCTCGTAGATGGCCATTTCGCGGTTGTGGTCTTCCCAAGCTTTCTGACCCACTTTCCTGATAGGCTTGCCCATTCGTTCCTCAAACGACGGACTCGGCGTTTTAATCGCGGGGTCTAGTTTTGATGGGGGTTTGGCATCTCCTGACAGGGCGTCCTCCTCTTGATCAAAGGTATATATAGCGTAGCTACTGTGAGCCCGTTCCCGTTTTCCGGCTCTTGCGTATCCAAGCCCGAGTGTTTCCATCTTCCCGTTGGGCAATTTGCGTTGAGTCCCGGGGACATCCCAAATCCTGTTGTAGAACTGAGCCTGCCGAACGGTCTGTTCTAAGGGTACTCCTTGGCGCTTCAATAGCTTCTTTAATCCATTTGTATAGTATCTGGGCAGACGGATGGGTTGGAGCCTGTCAAGTGTAGCATCCGCGCCATGCCAGATCTCTTTCTCTATTTTCGACTCTGAAGATCGGTAGAATAGGATCACTTTCTCACCCCTTTGCCTGGGAGGGACGTAAAATGTTCGCAGGTCCTGCACATTATTAGCCTGCAGCGTGTCGAGATCCTTGTAGTTTTTTCGCGGTACCATGGTGATTTGCAAACTATGGTCATCGCCAGGGAGCGTTTGTATTGACAGCCGATTGGAGAACACGGCATTAACTTCATCTTCTGAATCACTTCCGAAGACCAACATGGGGGAGGGCGTCCCCAGGTTGTTGTGTTGAGATGGCCCTGCATAAACTATCTCTTCCTCTTCTTCGGTATCGCTCCCGAAAACAGGGATGGTGGCGGCGGTTTTGTTCTCCGGATTGCGACATCTTTCTATATCCTCGAAATCTGGCAAAAAGTACTTCGCATCTTCGTATTTGCGGACTTCGTTCACGGAAAATGGGTTTAACTCACCTGTTACGGTATACTCGAAACCATCCTTAAAGTACTTCATACACTGATGTTGTGTAGAAGGGATGATGTTGTATTCGTGTAACCAAGGACGACCGAGCAAGGCGTTGTAGCAGGTCTTGGCGTCAATGACATGGAATTTGATGTCTGTGACGAGAAGTCCAAAGCGTAATGTTAGTATCACAGATCCGAGAGTCCGAGACGATTGTGAATCGAAACCGGAGATAGTAATCTTGTCACGAGCGAGGTGTTGCACGCTCATGCAGATTTCCTTCAACACCCGAACATTAAGGAGATTGACGGAGGATCCATTATCCACCAGAATCTTTCCTATCTTGATATCATGGCAGTATCCGGAGATATATAGGGGACGGTTGTGATCGCACGTCCCGAGAAGGAGGTCTTCATCACCGAAAGTGATGTCGGCCGTATGCACTTCCTCCAGTTCATCCTTCATCTTTTCAGTGGCGAGGAAGGCTTGGAATTGCTCAGGTTATTGTAACGCCTTAATTAGTGAGTCTCGCGCTTCTTTTGATAATAGTGAGTCTCGCGCTTCTTTTGATAATAGGAGGGCATCGAGAATGCTAAGCTGAGAAGGTAGCTTCCTTAGGTGCGCGAGGATGTTATAGTCCACCTTACCCTTCCTAGGAGGGTCTTTGGCAGCCAGCTCTCTCATGACTTGGTCATCTAAAGTGATATCTTCAGTGACCTTTTCCTTTCCCTTATCCTTTCTACTTACGGGCCCGAGATTCTTTTCTGGGAGTGTGCGATTGCGCAGCTGAATGTTCTCGCAGATCTCCGATTCCTCCTCTTTCCCTAACACGGATTCTTTGAAGAGAGGGCCCAGAGCGATTTCTTCATCAGAGTCGCTCCCAAAAGTGAGAACTTGTGACCCCCCGGCGTTTACCATGTAACAGTTGCCAGTAGTTCTGTCGTGCCCATCGATAGTACTTCTTCGCTCCCGACGGCCCTTGCGTTTCATGCGCTTAACATGTTGCCGACGAGCAACATATCCTTGCCACCATATCTTAAAGGCGTCGCACTCCTCTGTGGGGTGTGATATTTTCCGGTGATATGCGCAATAATCAGGGTGCCTTTCCACCCCATCGCGTGTGTTTCCTTCCGAGGGCGGTAGCTTCATCCCCGTTGACATGGCTTTGGCAAACCTTTTTCTCGTCTTGAATATCTTCTTTTCTACTTCGGATGCCTTTCGCTCCGGTAGTTCAACTCTTTCGTTCAGTTGCCCGCATTTGGCTCCTTCCGATGTGGCCATCTCACGCTCCTGGTCCGCTTTACATTTTAGACGAATCTCGTCTAGAAAAGCGTCGATCATTTCGTCTGTTGGCCATGCACGCTCTGGTACAGGCTCTGCCTCCAGCTTCTTAGTGCCAGGAGTTTTCCCATCATCGGTAAACGAGTGGGAGATTACGTTACAACTCGCCACATATCCTTCGGATTCATCTGACGAGCTCTCTCCATCATCTTCCTCTTGAAAGATGTGGTTGAGGAACTCTTGCAGTGTGACAGGAGTTCGCGCCTTTTGATTGTATTCTTCCAGCGCGTCGATTTGGTTCTGCAAGTTCGTGTGCTCGTTTCCAAGCTTCACGGGCTTCTTGGATTTCTTCTTCTTTTTCTTCGAAGATTTTGACGATTGGGCGTGAGTATTTGGGCTCTTATCGCGAGTCTTTGTAGTTGGGCGGCGCCTTAGCATCCCTTCGATAATTTGAGGTTCAAGAGGGTCCTTCCATTCGATCGCAGGGCACGCATGAAGGTCTCTCAGCATTCTTTTGGTTTTAGTTGATAGCAGGACCTCCCATGGAGCTTCTTCAATAAAGGAGCAGGTTGCCCCCGGTGTATCTGCTTTCTTAGGAGTATGCGATTGTGGTGGGTTCACCTTCCACTTTTCGGACAGTACAAACTTCCCCTGGAGGTACTGGTCTTCAATCCATCCTTTGAAGACGAAGCAATCTTCAATCGGATGGCCTACCGTTTGATGGTAAGGCCAATAGTTAGGGTTATTCACCTCGGTGGGTTGCGGCGGTCGCCTTAGATTTGGTGGGTTTATAAGTCTGTTGCGTATTGCCAGCTCGAATAACCGTTTCGTTTTGTCCCGTGGGAACGAGTAGGGACGCTTCATCTTCTCATTATAATACCGACGTCTTTCCTCCAGTTGATCTACCGGTTTCGGGGCGTTAGGTTGCTGTTGGGCATTCGCAACAAAGGTTGCCCTTCCTTTACCCTTGTCATTCCGAGGTTCCGACTTCGGGGGAGGTGGTCTATGACCCATCTGGTCCATCTGAGCCAACTTGTCGATTAAAGCCTGGAATGTGGTTGGCTTAAAGAACATCATAAACTGGGAGATAGTTGCGTGAGGGTCTAGGGTTCCTACGAACATGCCCACTGCGGGTGCCTCCTCAATGCGTTGTTCACATCTCGACCACAAGTTCCGCCATCGTGTTGCGTATTGAACCCACGTCTCGCCTGGCCTTACCCTGGCATTAATCAGTGCTATTATCGGGGTGCGTTCACTAGCGCTCGAAATCTTTGTGTAAACAGCAACTCCATCTCCGCAAATGTTTTGACAGAGGCGTTAGGTAGCTCCGAATACCATTCGAATGCTGTTTCTGTTAAGCTGCCGACGAATTGGCGAAGCAACAGTTTGTCGTCGCCTCCCGTGTTGCCGCATAAGGCCCTGAATTGAGCGACATGCTGATGGGGATTCCCTGTCCCTTTATATACGTGAAACTTAGGGATCGTATATCCCGGCGGGTAACTGATTTGGTCATACCAGCCCGGATAGGGCCGTCCGGTTCTAACAATTTGGTCAGCCGCTTCACTGGCTTGATGAGCTCGTATTTGCTGAGCTATATATTCCTCCAGGGCAGCTTTGGAAATTGTCTCCTCCTTGGCTGTTGACAGAGCCGGTGGAGGATTCGATGTATCTCCTTTGTCATCTTCAAGGACAATCGGAGGATCTTCAGCAGGAGGATCTTGCTGGATCATCATCCCTACCATATCTTGGAAGAGAAGCGCCATTTGTTTTATGTTAGCCGCTTGCTCTGCGGCTTCTTTGTCCTTCTTTTCGAGAACTCTGCGTAGGTAGTCAGCGTCAGTTTCTTGTTCATGACGCTGCTCTGATGATGCCTCCGAGCTTTCTTTTGGCCCGGTAAGTGCGGCCATTGCAGTCATCATCTCTTGAAGCTTCTGTTGCTGCTCCTGGGCTTTCGTCACGGATCGGGTGAGCGGTCGGTGACCCGTCGAAGCACGACTTTCCTCCTTTCCAGAAGCCATATAAACAGTGTGCACCACCACGCCCCCAGACTTGGGGCGTTTAGATTCAGCTTTTTTACGGTTCGCCATGTTCACAGGGGCTTTTTGCGGCCTTTTCTTTTGAGTGATTGACGTTGAGGGAGCCGTTGTAGTGGGCACCCATCCAGCTGTTGCTTTTTCCGGCTTGACAGAGTAATTCTTCTCCTGCCGAACCTTCATCTTTTTCTGTCGGCGGAGATAGTCTTGATCAATCACCGACACCTGGACCTGTCGCCAGACCTTGTAAATTTTAGAGGACAGCCGTTGAGGGGGCTGCTCTAGCTTCTTCTCTGGAGTATTCTTCACAGGTGAAGGAGTTCGCTTCAGCACCACAGTAGGAGATTTTCTGCGCACCGTGTTCAGCAATTCAAAGCTGTTCCCGGTTGGAACAGTAGCATCGATCCCCACCGTTGGAGCTGGTGGAGTAAATCCAGAGGGGGAGTTGCCCCCAGCCTTCCTTACTCGGCGCCAGTGGCGACCTTGAGCGTGTCGTGCAGATGGAGTTGTTTCGGCCGTAGGGGCGACTTCGTCATGCCCCCTGCTTTGAGGAGAGACCGTTATTGGTGCTAGCCTGTCGAAGACTGACACCCGTTGAGAAGCAATGTCTAATCTGTCAAAGACAGACCTCTGGGCAGGGGAAGCAGCTTTGAGGACCTTGCCTGGAGCAGCAACAGGAATGGCCAGCCTTGTAAAAATTGACTTCTTGGAAGGAGGAGCCTTTCCGATAATTTTGTCCGCTTGAGCCGGGATGGCTATCCGCTTTGGGATGGCAGCTTCGGGTATCACGGGCTTATAGACGTTCTGGCCCAGTCTGTTGAAAACTGAGGTACTGAAGTTGGGCGACCCGTTGAGAAGGGCCGCGGCAGTAGCAAGCCAATCGAAGACCGACTTCTTTGGAGCTTCTTGCGATGTCATTGGGGCATTGAAGCTCATCGGTGGGAGCATGGTCCCGAAGAATAATCCAGCGGTGGCCTGGGTTACCTGCTCCACTGGCATCTTGAAAAGGGAGGCCGCTTGGGGCCCATAAGTCACTCCTCCAGCAAGGACGGAGCGAGAGTTGCAGTTGCAGGTAGTGCAGTTTGAAGCCATTGATCTTCTGTTTTCTGCACGGAGCAAGACACCAAATCTTAGTACCTCGAATCCACAGGCAACCACAACAAACCGCGATTCGTTCGCGAACACGACACACTAAGTGTGGAGTGGAAAGAGGAAGAGGTCCCACCGGGCGTGCCAGAATCTGTTCCCCTCCGAAAGACGGCCGAGACATGGGCGTCTTGCCTGAGATTCGGGACAGATGCTAATTGGTGCTATCCGTCCACCTCTCCGAAGATGCCAAGTTGATTTATGGCACCATGTATCGAAGGTTTAAAAGGATGCGTCCG
The DNA here is from genome assembly GCA_030015575.1 of Agapanthus africanus. Lineage (NCBI taxonomy): Eukaryota > Viridiplantae > Streptophyta > Magnoliopsida > Asparagales > Amaryllidaceae > Agapanthus > Agapanthus africanus. The sequence continues at coordinate 291,381,892 of CM057349.1, forward strand.
ATGTAGCAGACTTCGTCAGATTCCCCCTCGCTTGAGGGGTTTTTGATTGTGGGGACGCTCTTCCCTGCAGGCGCAAGCCCCTGCAGTTAATTACGCTACCGTATCGCGGTAACAACTTTCTCCTTCTCCAGATGGTCACTTCGTGTCGTGGGTGTTTGTTTTGTTTTTGGTTGCCCGTGGATTGTATACGGAGACTAATTTATGTCGTCGCCCGTAGGACGTGGATTAGTCCAAATCCGTGTTTTCTTAGATTTGGGTTTGGGGTTTTGGTTTGAGGATACGTTAGCCATATTTGAGGCTAAGATCAACTCAAACGTTTGTTAAGGATACGTTAGTCCAGTTTGAGACTAAGATCAACTTAACGGGATCGTTTAGATCCGACAAAAGAGCAATTGGCTCTATTGTTCCAGTTTAGGGACATAGTGGTCCATTAAATGTATGGCCGTCGGGACCCATCACCTCTCTGACGACGTTGAAGGATTACAACGACAGATGTCAGAGGAGTTCAGAGATGTACCCTTGAACCAAAGTTGATTGGGGAATTTATAGTCCAATTTGGGACTAAAGTCTGTTTGAAGGTTTAAGGATACGTTAGCCATATTTGAGGCTAAGATCAACTTAAATGGTTGTTAAGGATACGTTAGTCCTGTTTGGGACTAAGATCGACTTAACGGTTGTTAAGGATACGTTAGTCCAGTTTGGGACTAAGATCGACTTAACGGGACCGTTTAGATCCGACAAAAGAGCATACGGGGCTCTATTGTTCTAGTTTAAGGATATTGCGGTCCATGGGTAGTTTAAGGACGTTGCGGTCCATTGTTAGTTTTAAGACATCTCGGTCAAGGTTAAGGACGTCGTAGTCCATGGGTTTAAGGACCCCATAGTCCATTGTTAGTTTTAAGACATCTCGGTCAAGGTTAAGGACGTCGTAGTCCATGGGTTTAAGGACCCCACAGTCCGGTATGTGCCCTGGATGCTTCACACGGGTTCACTGCCGTGCTCTGCGAGGACCAGGCTCCGCTCTGGACGTTTTCCACGGGGTCAAAGAGTGACATTATCCGCGTTCCATGTAACCAGGAATTTTGCATTAAACACGGGTTTAAGGACCCCACAGTTCATATCAATGTGTGGTCGTCGGGACCCGTCACCTCTTTGAAGACATTGAGGGATTACAATGCCAAGTATCAAAGGAGTGAAGAGATGTACCCTAGAACCGGAATGGCTTAAATAGTCTTTGACCCAATTTGGGATCAAGACCGATTAATTATGTTATGAGCCCATTGGCCCAGTTAATCACAAATTGAAGACTTATGGCCATCTTGGGCTAAGTCCAATCAGGAGAGGCTTTGCCTCCATCCATTTAGCCGATTGGGCCAAAGCCTAGTGTTAAACACTACAGAGCAATCAGTGTTGAACACTGGGAATGAGGTTGACGAGTTAGTGTTTAACACTAAAAGATAATCGGTGTTAAACACCAGCAACAAGGCTTTTCAAATTAGTGTTAAACACTAAAACAGATCAGTGTTGAACACTGCAAATAAAGCTTTTTGATTAGTGTTGAACACTAAGGCCCAACAGTGTTTTAACACTGGGTTCGAGAGTTTCAATTTAGTGTTAAACACTAAGGCAAGAGGGGTCACGTGGCAGCACGTGAGAGCGCCCTCCCTTCATTTATTCTGCTGAGATTATCGCGTCTTTCAGAGCATCACGTGCCATTACGTGATGGGCATTCAAATGCCTGTGTATTAAAGCTTCTGTCAAGGGTCACGTGGGTCACGTGGGGTGCTGCCTCAAAGGGGCTTTCTGTAGATCTCTTGGGGGGGTCACGTGGTGACACGTGACCCTGCCTCTATGTATGTTGTTTAGAGGATCTGTTAATCTTTTCCAGGAATTAAATTCCTCGTAGGGTTAAACCCTGACAGTAATTTCAGAGGAATTAAATTCCTACTTCCTCTTAAAGGTTTATATTCTGAATAAAGTTGGACTCTGAATTTTCTGTAGGAATTAAATTCCTCATACATGTGAGGAACCAAATAGGGTTAAACCCTAATAAAAGCTTTTAAGGAATTAAATTCCCACTCTCTGTTAAATTATGATCAAGGGAATTAAATCCCCGCTGTTCCAACAGAACTAGGTTCTTAATTAGGGTTAAACCCTGTTTCTTTTTGTTCTGAAGGAGTTAAATTCCCATAACACAGGGTCAAGCCCTAGTTTTATTTTAAAGGAATTAAATTCCTATAGTTCTGTGAGAATTAAATTCTCGTGCTTCCATTCCCTCTCTATGTTTTGGATCTGCATGGCAGGATCTCAACCCATTGAGAATTAAATTCTCAGATTCAAGGGGAGATGTGCACTTTGCAGATTCTCTATCAAAGAGAGAAGAAATATATTCTTCCGTTTTATATATCAGAGTTAAACTCTGTTGAGAATTAAATTCTACTTTCTTTCAAGGAGCCTTCCCTTTCTTACCTAGGGTTTTCTTTTGCAGAAGATCCAAGTTCCTCGAAGTATCAAGGCTCTCTCTCCCTTTCTTCCCTCTGCCTGTGTCTCTATCTTTGTGTCTCTTGGCTCCTATTTATAGGAGAAGCAGCCGAGTCAATTAGTTTTTTACGAATCTTCATTGAGAGATTTGATTTGCATCCATCATTCATTCTGGACCTTTGGATTATTAGGTGAATTTTATTCACCATTGGATTTCAAGTCCCGGGATTCTTCTTTGTTATTTCGGTTAGATTTAAAGGGGAAATCTTTCCAAACCCGAGATTTTCCCATAGATAAATGATATTCAATCATCTTTAAATCTTTAATTCGATTAGTTCCAGATAATCGCTTTCCTTTGGAAAGATTCGAATCTCTTTCAGAATTTAATTCTGTCAACGAAATGGGCTTTGAAAGCTGGTCACGTGTGACCACATGACCCATGGTCACGTGTGGGCACGTGACCCCCTTTGGAATGAGCCTTCTTCTTTCTTTCTGCACTCTGTCTTCTGGTTGCTGCTTAACCGTCACGTGCCGCCACGTGACCCCTGGTCACGTACGAGCACGTGACCCTTGTCTGAACTCTTTTTCTTGATTTAACTGGAGAACAATTCTGATGTTTTGATCGTCACGTGCCAACGCGTGACCCTGGTCACGTGGGAGCACGTGACCTCTTCTGAAGCTTTTTCCTTGATTTGATCAGGAAGCGTTGGGTCTTTGCTGCTGGCTTTTAAATGTCACGTGCCGACACGTGACCCAGGTCACGTGGGAGCACGTGACCCTTACTGAAGCCCCCTCTCTTTGATGTAGTTGGGAAACTGAACTTGCTTTGCCGGTACTTTTGGGTGTCACGTGCCAACACGTGACTGCTGGTCACGTGTAAACACGTGACCCTCTTCTCAAGCTTTTTCCATAAGCTTTCCTGATTTTAAATCAGGAAACAGGTGGCCGGCCACTTAAGAAGAGGAGGAGGTGAGTGTAGGAGAAAGGAGGGGGTGACCATAAGGATATGATGCTTATCATAACATTAATACAAAGCATGACTCACTAGAAATCATTAAATACAAACCAATCACAATTAACCTAGTCATTAAATGCACCATTAATGACCTAATGACTCACAAGCCTTGTCACCCTCTCTAGAACCTTCTAGAACACTGACTCACCTCATGACTCACCCAATTGAAGAAAAGATAAATCCGCATTTAACTGAATGTTAAAGACGGGTGAAAGAAAACTGGAAACTGGCAACTTCCGAAAGTGATCCCGAAACAAGTTTCAGGATAACCCCGTAATTGTATAAACATACCCGCATTTGTATTACGACCGAATACAAATGCAACTGAGACAAATATATTATATCTACACAGTATAATACTCGGATCCGGCTAAAACCAAAGCTGACCAGTATTATCTGCCCGAAAAATGACACGTGCGAAAACGCACGAGCATTTTCCGAACCTTGCCATAAAACCATACGGCCTCTACAATATTTCGCCCGAACTTGGGAAACTTTCTGTGGGGGACTCTAATGACTCATCAACACATTGGCACTGGGTATAACCTCTAGCACGTCAGAGGTACAAGCTGTACGTAACAGTTGCCTATGTATTGATCGAAAGGGAAGCTGACGAGCGAACTCATCCATAAACCCTACTGAGCCTAACAGTGACAATGTATATACAGTCCGGTCCGTTCGTCTAAAGAGTATTGCATATTGAGTCTAGGGGGTGGATAAAGTCAGACCCCTAATAACGCGATAAATCGTGTCGGCATGAAGCCCATCACCACATGAGAAACTACTGATCCAAATCAGTAATTCTCCACTATCTCGGCCGAGGATTTCTAGTGATGGCCACCCGTGCACTGTGCGACATCAACCCCCAATACCGGGAGAGACGAATCCCCGACGATCCGCTCACTGCCTCCATATGGTTCGGGACTGTACCCAAAAAATACCTGTTTGCACGTCTCCTTTGAGCGTGGTAGGGTATAAATCAAAGCACAGTGGGAACTCACACGAGACAAATCACGATCTCAGGTCGACAAACTAACCTGTACACATGTCACCAGGGAACTGCTATCTGACGATATGTATAATACCAACTAGCATGTTCCCGGCGTGTCCTGTCCGGTGTACTCATAACCCAATGAGCACCTGTATATATCTTAGGTGAACCAACTGACACCAATGGCTTGTGAGACCGTCCACCACCCCTCGTTGGGGTCTCGACTGTATACACTAGTCTACTCTGGAGTATCGATGCCCTGTCTCGAAACTCCCACGACTAGGGACACTTTTAAGGATGTGCTTACAGACCCCAGCTCCCACGTATATGATCGCCATCATACTGCTGGCAGTCAAGCAAGAATCCTATGGGCTCTATCATCATGCAATAGTGAACTAAAGCATGTATACGATGATAAAGACAAACCAGATAGCATACTATCATCTCGAGCAAGACTGTCATATCGGTATAGGTCCTGCCTCAATCATTGCAATCATGTACCTGCGATCCAATAATTGACTTTGAGAGCACTATCTCCAACATTTTGATTTCTGGCGTTATGAGCAGGCAGCCACCAGCCATGGATGGCTTATCGAGGGTCGGGCTTGACTGCCTCTGGGAGAACTTTTTGATCCCTGGCGTTGCGAGTAGGGAAGCTACCGGCCAGGGATAGCCGAGCAGGGTAGCTGCTGAGATGCCTCTAAGGAGGACTTTGATCCTTAGCGTTGGAGGGGCTGTAGGAGGCTGGCTAAGGATAGCCGGGAAGTGAAGCTGCGTGGTTGCCTCTTGGCGAGGGCTTTGATCCCTGGCGTTGCGAGTAGGGAAGCTACCGGCCGGGGATAGCCGAGCAGGGAAGCCGCTCGGCTGCCTCTAAGGAGGACTTTGATCCTTAGCGTTGGAGGGGCTGTAAGAAGCCTGCTAAGTATGACCGGGCAGTGAAGCTGCGCGGTTGCCTCTTGGTGAGGGCTTTGATCTCTGGCGTCGAGGGTAGGCAAATATCAGCCTGGGATGACTGAGCGGGGTAGCCGCTCGGACGCCTCTTGCGAGGGCTTTGATCCCTGGCATCATGGGTAGGGAGCTACCAGCCGGAGATGACCGAGCAAGGATCGGGCTCGGTTGCCTCTTGGGAGGGCTTTTGATCCTTCAGGATGGGGACTGAGCAGGGTTACTGCCCAGTGCCTCTTGGTGATGACTTTGATCCCTGTCGGTTGTGGTTGGAAGCTACCAGCCGGGGATAGCCGAGCAAGGGTCGGGCTCGACCACCTCAAAGGAGGACTTTGGTCCTTTGCGCGGGAAGGGCTGTAAGAAGCCTACCAAGGACCCTTGGCCGAGCAGGGTAACTGCCCGATGCCTTTTGGCGAGGGCTTTTGTCTTGAAGGATAGCCGAGCGAGGGTCGGGCTTGACTGCCTCTGGGAGGGCTTTTGATCCCTGTCGGTTGTGGTAGGAAGCTACCAACCGGGGATAGCCGAGCACGGTAGCTGCTGAGCTGCCTCTAAGGAGGACTTTGATCCTTTAGCGTTGGAGAGGCCGTAGGATGCCTTCTAAGGATAACCGGGCAGTGAAGCTGCGCGGTTGCCTCTTGGCGAGGGCTTTGATCCCTGGCGTTGTGAGTAGGAAAGCTACCGGCCAGGGATAGCCGAGCAGGGTAGCCGCTCGGCTGCCTCTACGGAGGACTTTGATCCTTAGCGTTGGAGGGGCCGTAGTAGGCCTGCTAGGGATAACCGGACAGTGAAGCTGCGCGATTGCCTCTCGGCGAGGGCTTTGATCCCCAGCGTTGCGTGTAGGGAAGCTACAGGCCAGGGATGACCAAGCATAGTAGATGCTTGGACGATTCTTCATGAGGTTTCGCCCAACCATCCCGTGGTAGGTATGGGGAACAGGAACGGTCACGGCGAACGTGTGCGTAGTATGCACATTGAATGCGCGGGGAGGCGAAGCGCCAGAGTCGCGTCGTTTCGATTCTGCCAGAGGAGGCTCAATGATTGCCGCGTGGTGGCGACTTTTTGGGTGAAAACGGGTGACTGTTGGGTTCCGTTGGGGCACAGTGGGCTATATAAGGCTGAGGGAGCACTAATCCTTCATAAACATGTCGTTGAGAATGGAAGACTTCCCCTTTACCATCCCCGATATCATCCACTTCGAAGACGTATATTTCTATGACCAGAACTGCACCGAGGACACGGTGCAATTGGTCTACGGGAGTATTGAAGACCACTTCGGCCGGCTGCTCTCCCGGCGCTCCCCCTGCTGTAGCTGCTAATGTACACCATCCGGGGGGCGTCGCCGGGGCTTTGCAACCCCCTGTCCGAGCAGCTCTACGACGAGGCTGTGGGCAAGCTGCGGTCTCTGAGGCTCTTCGGCCTGATCTCCACGAGTCGGCTGACTCGCTCGGTGGCGCTCGTCCGTGAGTGCTATGAACTGAGGCTCGAGGTCAACGCGCATGGGGGGAATCGAGGGCTGAGGCCGGATCTCGTGAGGTTTCGGCTGGCAGAGATCTTTACTGAGTACCATGAGCAGTGCTCTCTGCACGCCCTTCCCCCGCTGCTGTAATTTTCTTTTTCTTTTTGTATGTATGGCTGAGGAGCCCATAATACCTTTTTGAATAAATGAGACCTTTCCTTCTTTTTCGCAATGTTCCATTGATCTTTATTAAATTTACAACAAACCCTAGGAAGAGTTTACATTGCCCTAAAAAAAGTACATGCTAATAGATGACCTTATTAGCATGGCCCGAGCTCCCTGGAGGCTTGTTGGTCTCCGTGCTCGGCACCGGGTATGGGGCTCCCTGGTCTTTGGACTGGTCATCTGTCGAAACGAGCATGATCTGGCCGATGGTTAGCTCGGCGGGGGAGGGACGCTGCTCCTGCTAGCGGTCGCCCTTCCGCTTATCCCTCAAGTAGGCGGTGAGGTGCCCCGATCGGATGAGCTCCTCGATGTAGTCCCAGAGTTGCTTACAATCCTCCGTGGCGTAGCCCAGCGTCCGGTGGAAGGAGCAGTAGAGGCCCCGGGTTCGCTTCGTGGCCTGACGCTGGATTGGAGGGAACTTGAAGAACCCCTCGCCCTGGGCCTCCTCTAGTAACACTGCGAGGGAGACGTTGAGCGGGGTGTACTCCTATAACTTCGGGTGGTCGGGCTGCTGACGCTCCGGCCTCTCTTCCCGTGCCCTCTTCCTCTGGTCAGACCGTTCTGCTCGAGGGAGGTTCGCATTCACCTCGGACTCCAGCTGGACCTCGCGCTCGGTCCACGCCTTGACCTCGGCCATGGTTTTAGGCTGCGCCAATGCGAAGGAGCGCAACCACTCCTTGTGCCTAAGACCAGATCTGAGGGCTATGATGGCAGTTTCGTCCCGGTGCTTGGGGATCTCGAGGAGGGCGTTATAGAAGCGGGTGACGTAAGCTTTGAACGTCTCCTTGTCCCCGCTCTTAATTGTGAAGAGGTAATCGACCGTGCGGTTCTCCGACGGTTCCCGACGAAGTGGCCGAGGAACTGAGTAGCCAGCTAGTCAACGGTCGAGATTGAGCGAAGCTCGAGTCCTCAGAACCAGTCCCGACCAGAGCGGATGAGGGTGGCTGGGAAGGCCCTACACTGGGCGGCGTCGGAATGGTCCTGGAAACTCATTCCCGCAGTGAAAGCATCCAAATGGTCTTTCGGGTCGGTTTTCCCATCGGACAGAGAGACCTTCGTGGGTTTGTTGTGCGAGGAGACGTGGATAGCGAGCAGTTCCTCGGTAAACGGCTTGGTGAGCGAGTTGGCGGCGTACTTAGTCCCGTTGCCCGAGAGGTGACCTTCTCGGCGCATGCCCTCGATCTTTTTCTCGAGGGCGTCGAGTCGGCAGTGGTACCCCGAGGATTCGGCGTCTTGCGATCCTGGGCCTCTGCTGTGGGAAATCTACGTTTGGGCACGGCCCCAGTTCCTCTCGATGGGGTTCCTCAGATCCCCGGGCGAGGTGGCCCTCGAGCCGCCGTGGCGAGCCCCTTCTGTGCGACCCCGTCGGGGGAGGGGGTGTCGGTCATGCCTGGGGACAGGAGAAGTGACCGACATCTCCTTAAGGGGGTGAGGGTCGCGAGGAGGCTCGAAGCGAGGCGCTCTGGCGGCGGATCTTGGTGTGGAGCTGTGGGGCGTCCAGCAGGCCTCAAGGGGTATCGGCCCGTGAGATCTGTGGCCATGGGTCGTAACCTGCCGGTGGTCAGCCGTGCCGACGAGGGCAGAGTCTTCTGGAGGCGGAGGAGCGGCGATCTGGGACCCTGGCCCGACCGTTTGGACGCAGACGAGCGCCTCCACGAGGGAATGCAGTTGATCTGTTCGGTCGGCGAGGGCGTTGATGACGGTCGCCGGAGGAGGTTCATCCACGCCTTCGATGAGGGGGAGGCGGCGGCTGGTACCTGGATCTTCAGGGTGATCGTTTGCCATGTGGATGGAGATCGGAAGGCCAACTTTGTTTTTTGTGGAGTTCCGTTTCCCACAGACGGTGCCAACTGATGGAGGTCCTTTTCGGGTCTCTGTCAGATGTTGTCTTCCGTCGACTCCCGGTGGATCTTGGAGGTGATCTCCTGTTGCGTGTGGGTCTCAATGGGTTTTGAGGAGATTGGTGGTTTTGAGAAGTCTACGCCGAGCACCTGCAAAGAAGTCCCAGGGTGGTTTGGTACCACCGAGGACCCTCCGACGATCAAGTTAGCACAAGGTCCGAGCAGAGTAACGGCTAAGTGGGGTGAAAAAAGCTTACTTGACCCCTTTGTGATGGGGGTTTATATAGTGGTGGCAGCACGCAGCAGCAGGCGCGAGAATCTCGCCGGCAGTTACGCTCCCGACGTCACGCTCGCGTAACGAGCGGATCGCCCGTTAAATGGGGATCGTGATGGCGTGGAACGTGGGATGTTGCCGGCGGAGAATCTGCGCATGGTGAGATCTGCGGAGCGGCGGTTACGTCTGTGAATGGTGGGGTCGATCGGTCGGAGGGACCGAGGAAGAAGGCCTCGGCAGGAGAGCTCGGGACGAGAGGGGGGGGAGGTATCTTGGTCCTGTGGTTGCTCGGGGGCGAGCTGAGAGGCCGAGGAAGTCAATTTGCAGGGGGCTCTGAGGTGAGCCAGCTTGCACTTGCAGGTCAGATACAGGGGTGGCCTGGTCGGTCCCTGTGGGCCCTTTCTTCTGAGCTTTGAGACACGTCATCTGTCACGTGTCATGATTTGTGAGGTCGCCAATATAGAGCATCATCAGGAAGTGTGCATTGTAGTTGTATTCTTCTAGGGTAATAGGATTGTACAACATTTAACTAATATTAGGTAGCTGGCTTGGAGTTAAACAAACATATGGTAAGATTTTAAATGTGATCATAATTGTCTTGTTGTGGACTAAGATATTTGCACAGTGCATATTATTTTTGGGCACATGGATCGTATCACATGAATGTTTGGAATAATTCATGTGATATGGCACTCGACACTTTGTTAATTTTTGTTAATTGCGTGGCCTCAGCTTTAATTTGCTGTAGACTTTCAAATTAACTATACTAGTATCCTGCGCGCAAGTGTTCAAATAATAATTATGTTTAATTTTTTCAATTTTAATTCAAAATAATTAAAGTGGATTAAAACTTACATGGTTGGAGTGTTCAATATGTTTTCAAAATGATTCACAAAGATTCTAGTGGTTATTTAAGATCAGTAGAGATGATTATTGTATGGTTATAACTAATTCAGTCGATTATTGTATTTAGTAAATATTTGTTAAAGAAAATTCTATAATACTGATGTGGCGCTATTTGAGGCTACGTTAGATCTTCAAATTGAAATCAATTTTGAGAACCCTTAAGTTCTGTGGTTATAATAGTAGAGATGCTTACAAGATCATTTGGATGATTATTAACTAATAGCACATTTAGAAGAGTCAAACTTTGGGAGGAAATGTTTAAATATAATTGAATTAGTGAAAATAAATATAAAATCCGTCCAAATTGCGTAAATGTTTCCATCAACATTCAAATTTTTTTTATTTACGTTTGCTACCGTGAACTTTAAAAAATAGGGATAAATTCCAAGCATAATTTTTTTTTTCCATATAACCACCATATAGGTTAAATTTTATAAATGAATGGACCTTGATATCCCTTGACTTTTTATTAATCTTTACCTTGCTAAAAATATTTCTTTATTTATTTACCCTTTCACTTTTACTACTCCTAGTTCCATGATCTTTCTCGTCGTCCTCATCCAAGCTGACCTCGAACTCACCCTTGACGATGACGAGGCCGGTGGCGACATGCGGCCTCTCATCTTCAAGATCCAGTCATGGCTCCTCAACCGCGGTGGATCGAGGCAATTCCGTCATGGGAGTCACGCGATCCACTTCGCTTTAGACCTCTCCCGTGCAAAATTTTTTGTCGCCGACGTCTCCGAACCTATCTTCGGTTTCTACCTCTCGATTGCCATCGATGGCGAGATCGTACCCATCGTTGCCGATCTCGTTGAACTGGCCTCTAGAGATGCAGTTGAAAAGATAAGAGTTGCACGCGCAGGTGGCAATGAAGGAAGGCCGATGCTTGGGATGGATTTACGGTTTCGAGGATGAATTGGGAGAGAGGTTGGGGTTGTTATTTTGAGGGTGATGGAGGGTTTTTGTCACGACCCGGAAATGGCACGTGACCGGCACTTAAATCACGTGAAGTTTATACGACTCCACCGTAATCCAAATAAGCCAAAAGCTAGGAATCTAAATCTTTTTTAGTAAATAGTGGAGGTGAAGTATTGGAAAATGGTTATTAATGAAATCAAGTTCTTTTTTAAAGTATAAGTACGGCTTGTTTAAAAACACAAATGGGTTTTAGACTAAAATTTGAAAATATTTTCGTCATTTAAAATTTTGGCAGTAGCTCCTTTGTAAATTTTGATAAAACCGATACATACACATAAATATAATATCAGCGTCCTCAATTGGAAGCTATCTCATCGCCCAATCAGCGAAATCACAACTATACAGTAATATACGATGCCCAAGACGAAAATCAACACAAAAACAAGTAAGAGAAATACTTTAAAAAAATCATCAAATCGATTATATCCAAACACGACATCTAAAAGAATAGCATACAAGTCTTTAAGTCCACAAAATATACAAGCTTAGTCGATAGAGCTTTTAACTAGATCATAAAAGAATATACATATACAAGATATGGTTACGATCCGGAATGTAACCACCTACCAAAGCAATCATCCGAAGAAGAGGAAGTTGTTAAATATGTATGCTCTAAAGGCCTGTATTATATAGAATGCTGGGGATATATATGTACAGGACAATCTTGCTCAGTTGTATATAGTATATTATTTGAGATGTCTCTATCTTAATATGTGTATTTCTTTCTCTTGTTGCTTTATATTGCTTACACATATTGATAAAAACTCGATACAATAGTATACTATTATGATTTGATTTTATCTTAACATGTGCATATATTATACTTGATATCACATATAGCAAATACATGTTGATAAAGCCCGTAGGATTTTGCTTAACTACCAGCGTTATGATGGCAATCATATTTGTGGGAGCTGGGTAGTCCATAAGCATGTCCTTAAAAATCCCAAGTCCCAAGAATATCGAGACCGGGTATCGATATTCCAGAGTAGACTTGTGTATACGTTTCTAGACCCCGACGAGGGGCGGCGGTTGGTCCCACAGCCATTGGTGTGATCGCTTAAGATTGTATACAGGTGCTCACTAGAAGTGTTGACACTGGGCGGACTCGCCGAGAACCTCTAGATGGTATTATACCTATCATCAGATAGTGGTTCTCAGGTGACATAAGTACAGATTATTCTTTAGACCTAAAAATCATCATTTGTCTCTTGTGAGTTTCCACTATACTTTGATCACTACCCTACCACGACTCTACTGAGTCGTGCAAATAGGTTTTGGTTGGGTACAGTCCCGAGCCATATGGAGGCAGTGAGTGATTGTCAGGGATCCGTCTTTCCCGGTATTGGGAGTCGATATCGCACTGTGTCCGGTTGGCTAGAACCATAAGACCTTGGCCAAGGCAGTTGAGATTTACTGATGGTTAGATCAGTAGTTTCTCGGATTAGTCCTGAGCCATATCGACACGATATATCAGGTCAGTAGGGGTCTGACGTTTACCACCCCCTAGACCCGGTATGCGATATTTTTAGATGAAGAGACCAGATTATACGGAGATTGTCACGGATAGAATCAGTAGGGGTTTGGATGAGCTTACTCGTCGGCCTTCTTTTTGAAAGTACCTAAATAGCCGTTACGTACAGCCGGTGTTGCTGACATGCTTGTGGTTAAAGCCATTGCCAGCGTACTGTCGAGTCTTTAGAGTCCTACACAGAAGGTTTCTCTGGTTCGGGTGAAATGATGTGGTGGCCATATGTTTATACGTGAAAGGTTTCGATCGAATGATAATACTAGCTGGCGTAGGATTGAGCCGGATTATTAAATCAGGTATTGATTTAATAATATACATATAGATATTTCGATATGTATATTCTAGTGTTAGCTAGGTTTTCAATAGGATGGTTGATGATACTGGCGGGCTTAACATTAAGCCGGTTTGTTAAATCAGATATTGATTTAATACTATTATTATATTAGTAGTATTATTCTATCTCTTTGGTATTCGTATTTTGGTACAAATACTGGTATGTATATATGGTAGAAAGTATTTTGTAATTATACAAAATACCTTCTAGAAGATTACATCTCATCATGCATTTTTTTATTTTTTTGAAAATAGAAAATGAGGTGGAAAATGGTGAGATGACATGAAGCATGGATGAAGTATGACTTTGAAATTTATTGCAAATACTATTTGAGTATGGTTGTGGTTTTAAAATAAAAGAAAATGCTTCATAGAAAAAGACTTAGCCATTCTTCACTTAGCAATTCTTCACTTGCTCTTCTCTCCTATCTTCTTGAGTTCATTCTCTTGTTCAATCCCTTATCACTCTCATGTGTTGAGAATTAAAAAGATTTAAGATAGAAAATTATTACTTAACATAACCACATTATCTAAGCAAACTAGATTAACAAACTAGTTTGCTTAGTTTGTTTCCTTTTGGAGTAGGAGCTTGAATCAAAAACCTTCAGGTAGATCATCTAGGACAAAGGAGGCTGGCCATCAAGCTTAATCTAGGAGACCTCGAGGTGCTTAAGAAGAGGAGTGTAGACCCGAAGGACATTTGTCTTTAAGTATAACACTCTTTCACAGTAGCTAGACTCCTCTAGATTGTTAGTTTCGATATTTGGTTAGATTTTAGGATGTGTTTTCTAGCGCCAAAGTTTTAAAAGTGAAAGTTTTTTCCGTTCCGCAATGACCGCGATCAGCGGGCAGGATGCTAGGAAACCCAACATGGTATCAGAGCCACCCAAACATTAGAACTAGTAGTAAACGATGCCTTAGTTTCAAAACCAAAAAATTCCGATTTTAAAAACCCACTCTCTGTCCTGAAAATATTTTGGTCTCTAAAAATTTTGTAAACAAGTGCAGAGACTTACTCTTGATATTTTAGTGACACAGAATGAAAACGAGGAATTTTGGCTATACAAAAACCGCCCAAAATGCTCAAATCCCTGCCCTCGGCGGTTTTGTTGTCTCTGTTGGTCCTCGTTTTCATGTTGTGTCATGGGCTTTAAGAATTGGGATTTTTGATCTTGTTTGATTTGCCCCAGATTTCACCTAGTGTTATCTTTGCTTTGGGGAAACTTGAAAGTTTAGAACTTGAAATTTTTTCATCATTGATTTCTGTGATGTGATGTATGCGTTTTCAAACATCGTCTATATGCTATATGTCATTTAGACAGGTTGCACATACTTGTTTATGCTGCTGTGATGTTTATATTTATGATGATTTGTTCGGATTGTCGTGTTAGGTAACCCTAGTGCAATAGTAGTTGTATAGTTTAGATTCATTTGTATATTCAGTATTGCGGGACGAGCGTCCGACATGTGGACTGCCGTCTCTGCCAGTTTGTATATTCTTTTATTAGGGCATGGCCGGGTTGAGATCGATACCACCGTTTGTATATATATTTTTCTTTTCTGTACTAAAATTACCCCATGGAGGAGTGCTGGAATAGTCGGGTTCTAGAGGGCAACGGGCCCGCATCTCATAGCGTTGAGACGAAGGGGGATTTACTTTAGAATTGGCGGGCTATTTTATGCACTCGTAGGGGGGATAGGATGACCCACAGAGGGGTGCTTAAGTTACCAGATTCCGTGAAGTGCTGGTGCCCCATTCACTTTGTTGATTAGGGTTGCCTCACTTCCGGGATTGGCGGGTAACTTGCCGCACTCGTAGGGGTCTAGGTTCTTCATTGCACGGGCTATCCACACGACCAGGGAATATCGAGTTTTATTTACGGCTCAAATAAAACCCAGGGCTCCTAGATTATCCGTTATTCCATGTTGCTTATTGATATTCTGTGATGTTGCTTATATCATGTCTGGGATGAATGGTTATATATATATTTATATATACTAGTAGATGTTGTATATGTTTTGCATCCGTACTAGTCCTGCCCTCGCTCTGCCGTTAGTTAAGTAACCTAACGATGCATGACGAGGCCCCTTGGCGAATGCGGATGACATATACGTATATTTTATTTTCGTTCTTTTCTGGTGTGATAGGAATTAATTGATGGGACAACATTAATTTTAATTAATGTAAGGAAAAATAAACCTAAACGATGTTGTTGGAACAAATTTTCGAAAAACTATAGTGGTATTTTTTCGCTTTGCATTGTGATATTTGGTTAGGAATATCCAACACCTCATTCGAGGAGGCAAGAGCTTAGATCCCTTCACAGGGAGTGACCTCTTGAGCAAAAGTTTATGTTACTATAAATTACTCGATTTCTTCAAAACCAATAGTTTTCAAAAGCGGAGCCAAAACCACTGCTTTTCAAAACTGCTCGGTTCCTTCAACGATATCAAGTTCATTACGTTAAAGGTTTTTTGCCAAAAACCAGTCGTAGCCCTCCATCATTTCAGATTAGTATTGCTTAGTATTCTTTCTACATATGTCATGCTCAGTCGAGGCGTGGTGTTCGGTAGCTATATAATATTTTTCTGCAGTATTAGATGCGATTGGTTAAGATAGTCGTACGGTCGTTTTGACTCGGTCAAGGACTCGTACGGGTGGTTTTAATGCAATCAAGATAATGACGGGTTGAACGTGACTAGGATACTTTGATATGTTGGCTCATCAAGGTCACTTGGGTTCTATAGGCAAAAACCATATCGGGAGTTTCAAATATACAGGAAAATTGCTGGTATTACATACCTTTCTGAAGTGTGGTAACTAGAGTGGCTTCCATCTATATTATCACGCGATGATAGTTAGATCCCGATCCCACTGATGAGTAGGATTACTCTTGGGAGATATTTTTCACTTCACAATTAGCTAACCTATTAGGTGTCTAGAAAAGTATTAACGGGGCTACGCCTTTATGGAAACGAGGTTTATTTTAATTATGTCCGTGCGAGAGCACAGGGAACCTCCCTCGGAGTACCAACGCTAACCTGACTGAATGGTTAGCGAACTTGTAAGGTGCGAATGATCCAGACTAATTCTCATTTTAAGGTTTGGAGGAGAATTTGAGAAAATAGTGGGAGCCATCCTGATTGGATAAACTAATAACCAATCTAATTTTGCAAGAGCGCACGCTGAGTGTTTCTTTTCTCTCTCTCCAGATAGAAATCATTTCACGTCCTAATCAAGATAATAAAATGTTTGACTTAACCGAACCAGCTTATTACACTGGGATGGGGAACGTCGGTTCGGCTTAAACTTATGACAACCGTCATGAGTATGTGCAAGGGAAAGAGGGCAGTAAGGAATTCTAGATGACCCTAATGAAAGAGAAGCATTCTAATGCGTCTTCCTCGGGTGTACTTGTTATTGAAAACCGTTTTTCAGTCAACCCTACCTCCTAGGTACTAGATACCGAATCAGGATCTTATATTTGTAATTTATTAGAAGAACTGAGAAAAAGTAGAATAGTTGGCCCAGAATATGTCCCTCAGAGTAGGAAACGGAGCACAAGTTGATGCTGCTGCCGTCGGTGAATATCACCAAGTGCTGTCAAGCGGCAATACTATGATTTTGAACAACTGCTACTATGTACCTTCCATACTCTGCAACATCATATCAGTTTCTTTACTTGATAAAGATGGATATAACTTTGTTCTAGATAGAAATATCATGAACATTTACCTTAATCAGGTATTGGTTGCAGAAGGTACACTGTGTAATGGTATCTACGTTCTGAATCAAAAAACGGTCTTCAATATACAAAACACACGCAAGAGGAAAAGTTCAGATACGAACGAAACCTACTTGTGGCATTGTAGACTTGATCATATCGGTGAGAAAAGACTAAATAAGTTATATAAGGATGGATATCTGAATCTGTTCGAATTTTCGTTATATGAAACTTGCCAGTTTTGCCTCAAAGGAAAAATGACCAAATCTCTGTTCATCGGACATGGAGAAAGAGCTACAGAGCTCTTGGGACTCATACACAGTGATGTATGTGGTCCGATATCTATACGTGTGAGGGGTGGGTTCTCGTACTTCATTACATTCACTAATGATCTCTCTAGATTCGAATATGTATTTCTCATGAAACACAGATCTGAAGATTTTAAGAAGTTCAAAGAATATAAGAACAAAGTAGAGAACTCTTACTCGCAGTGGGTATCGGGATCCAACTATCACATAGAAGGTATGCAATCTCATTGCAAATTTCAATACTGAAAATTCCCGATAATATTCTGCCCTAGCGTCCTACGACCTTGACAGAGGTCAACAAACCATAGTGCGCTAGTCAAGTTCAACACGCCATTTCATGATAGAATTAAACCCACCCGCATGATCCTTGACAGAGGTCAACAAGGTCGTACGACTATCCTAATCTAATCGCATCACATGCTTTGCAGATAAGCACTAATCAGTTACCGCACACTACGCCTTGACAGAGGTCAACAAACGCAACACGAATACTAAATAGTATTTATCTGAAATGACGGAGGACTACGACAGGTTTTTAAGAAAATATTTTGCGTAATGAACTTGATATCATTGTAGAGTGATTTTGAAAAGGAGTGTTTTTTAGGCTTTACTAGTTTCGCTAAAGAGGTCACTCCCGGTGAAAGGATCTCGACTCTTTCCTTATCAAATGAGGTGCTGGATATTCTACAAGGAATACAGCTATGCAAAGCAAGAACTAAAAAAGCAATTAAAAAACAAAACCGAGTGGGTTATAGCATTTGCAAGTTTCGCTAAAGAGGTCACTACCGGTGAAGGGATCTCGGCTCTTTCCTCATCGAATGAGGTGTTGGATATTCATCAAGGAATACCACAGTGCAAAGCAAAAATTAGAGCTACCCTTTTTGAAAAATTGATTCTACAACATCTTTTGGTTTCTTTCTTTTCATTAATCTTATTAATGAAGTTCCATCAATTAATGTTTCCTAAACATTATAGAAAAATGAAACGAAAATAGAGCGCACGCTTATGCCATCCGTATTCGCCATGGGGCCCCGTCATGCACCGTTAGGTTACTTAACTACCGGCAGAGCGGGGGCTGGACTAGCGCGGGTGTAAAACATAAGCAACATTTATTATATATCATATATATAATATTACATTCGTCCCACGCAGTTATATGATCAACATCACAGAATCAAGCAGCAGAAGCAACATATGAAATATTGGATATACTAGGATGTCCGTGTTTTAAATTTAGCCAATAATGTAAAACACGGATTCCACAGTCGTGATGAATAGCCAAACCCACATCCCTAGACTCCTACGAGAGTTGTAAGTAACCCTGCCAATTCTAGAGTTAGGAGACCCTGTCTCAACTCCTTGAGATGGTCTCCCACTGGACTCTAGAACCCGGTTACTTGTGCTCCCCGCCTTTGGTCTATCCTAATGCGGAAAAGTAAATAATATACAACAGTGGTGACATCATCCTCAACCCGGAAGTGCCCAAATAAAAGAATATTACATATAGATTTTACATGAATGAAAATAAAAACCCTCATCTCACATAAAAACCCCTGCTATTCTTTCACGACGATCCAATAAATCATATCAACAGCAACACATGATATCACATATCATCAACGTAAGCAAATATGCGTATCTCTAAAACTCGTTGACATATAGCAACGAGATTGGGATACCCCACATATTACACTTACGGTCGCAGAAAAAGAAATGGAAAACTACAATAATTAGAATCCGCAATATCCTTAGACATCATAAACCCGGGATATCTCATATTCCGGATTTCATGCCTAACTTATAAAACTTGCATTTAGTCTCAAATTGAAAACTCTTTTCAAATGGTTGTCGGATAATTCAACAAGATTCCTGACTTAGTGATCACGTACAATACGCAATTGCGACGGAGTTTTGATCCGAACCAAAACTTCGTGGCAATCGATCAATTGAGACTAAATGGCTAGGTTTATAATATACTAACTAGTTTTCATAAAACTAATTAATCCGGATTCTAATAATTGTATCACACACATCACAAAGCTTGTAAAATAACCACGACATTAGAATTCCGCACGCAATTAGCAAACGTAACCAATTTTTCCAAAACACGAAAATCCAGTGAGCTAAAGTTCCAAAACCAATCGTTTTAAGCTAATCCGGGAGTCGAAATGAACTCGAAACCCGCCCGAATCTTTGCGGGGGAGAAGATTCCAAAGTTAACTATCGAATGGGGGGCCTAGAGGGGGTACCCTCCCCCGAGGCCACTACGAGGTGGCCAGGCGGTGAGGCAGACCCGAAACTGCCAAAGGTGGGGCAGTTTCGGGTCCCCACCGCCAACACCATCTTGTGGTGGCCTTGGGGAGTGGGCCTAGCTGTTCGGTCCCCCTCGGGGTGTCCCCGGAGTGCACACACTCCACCTCGCAGCTTTTTGGTTCAAACCGTGAGCCCGCGTGGTGTGCAAACAACTCAAAACATCAATTTCAAAACTGCTTTTATCGGCAGTTTTTGCGCGACAAAAACGACAGATTTCTAACGTCGCTAAAAGTTACCCTAATGTTTTAGCTTGGCTCTGATACCATGAAAGTCGACCTTAACACCACCATGAGGTTCTAGAGGCATCAAGCATGCCACATTTTAATTTTTTGTTAGGTGTTAAGTTAGACTAACAAGATCATTACTAGATTATTAGGGTTTTCCTTTGTGATGTGAATAACTTAAAGAGAAGAAAAGAGCATACAACCTTTGTAGTTCGAGACCTTCTCTTCAATAGCTTTGGGTTGAAGTCCACGCGACTCTACTAGGCTCCTTTTCAAGTTGAACGAACCTCCTTCGTGATCTTCGCGCCAAAGACGATCCACCCGAAGTCCACAAACTCAAGCTAACCCTTCACTAATCTCATTAGTGAAGGAAACACTCCACATTAAATTGGTAATCTACTGTGTGATGGTGAAGTGGGGGATGTTAAAAGCTCACAAGTTTGTGTTCAAGTTTCATGATTCACATCTCATGTAAGGGTTGAAGCTTGAACCATTGCAATTGAGAAGAAGATGAAGCTAGAGAGCAACCATGGGAGCAATTCAAGAAAAAAGGCTAAGTGTTGAGAATGAGCAAAGAGTGAATGACAACTCTTGACCCCCACTTATTCAAGCATGCAATTTTGCAATATAAAATTGCAACCATACTTGAATAGTTAGTCAAGATGTATAAACTATGAATAAAACCCATGTTTGCAACCATGCTCTCATTTTCCACCTCTTTTTCTATTTTTCTTAAAAATAGAAATCATGCCATGCTACATATATATATTTATATATATATATCATATATATATATATATATTAATACATAGAAGAAAATATTTAGTGAGCTAATGATATTAGCTAAGATACAATTATATCAAATATAATATATATTACATTATTAAATCAACACTTGATTTAATAATCCGGTTATATCACATATGACCGACTAATATCATTTATCTGTATATCACATTATCAAATCAACACTTGATTCGACAATCTGGTTATATCACATATAACCGAACCGATAACAGATAACTGCCAGATTACAATACGGTATCACATACACATATTTAATCAGGCCCACGCACATATCATATATGTGTCCTACTTCGTTTCGCTTGAATAAGGAAACTTCTGTGTGGAACTCTAAAGACTCGTCAATACGCCAGCAGTAGGTGATGATCACATCAGTCACCCACAATCCGTCAGCGGTACTAGCTGGACGTAACGACTACCCGAGTATTGAGCGATATGAAGATCAACAAGCAAGCTCGTCCATACTCTCCATGAAGCCTATCAGTAATACTACTGTATAATCCGATCTCTTCGTCTGATATGTCGCATATCAAGTTTAGGGGTGGTAAACATCAGTCCCCGGTAACATGATAAGTTATGCCGATGTCTGGCCTATAATGGTTCGAGAAACTACTGATAACTCTTATCAGTAAATCTCAGCAGCAGCCCTGGCCAGAGACTTCCAGTTATAGCCAATCGAGCACAGCGCAACATCAACCCCCAATACCGGGAGAGACGAAACCCCTCCTATCGCTCATTACCTCCATGTGACCCGGGACTGTATCTAAAATCCACTGAGCACCTGTATACCATCTTTGATGTCAAACACCAATGGATGTGGGATCATCCATCGCCCATCATATGGGTCAAGAAGCATATATGCTAGTCTACTCTGGAATATTGATGTCCTGTCTCGATATACCCTCGACTAGGAACGATTAAAGGATGAACTTGTGGACTACCCTGGCCCCACTAGTATGATCTCCATCATAGTCTTGGTAGTCAAGTACACATCGTAAGGGCTTTATTAACATATGAGAGCAAGACAGTATCACAATACAAGTCTACATGTTAAGACAAAGAGCAACCAGATAGCATACTATAATATTGAGCAAGAAAGCTATATATGTCCAAGCATCCACTATAATATACATCATATGTACAATAAAAGACTCTAGGGCATACATATAACTAACAGCACAACGGTGTATCGGAACGGAGGAATCGTACCCTATTGGATATGGTTCGCTCAATGATGAGTAATACTGAGTTACCTCTTTCATTATGGAATTATGCGCTACAGACAACGGCATACCTATTGAATGATGTTACATCCAAGTCCATTCCTAAGACTCTATATGAAATATGGAGTGGAAAAAGACCTTATCTTAAATGCACTAAGATATGGGGTCGTCCGACCTATGTTAAAATACAAAATCCAGACAAACTTCAGGCACGTTCCGTTTTATGTAAGTTTGTGGGATATCCAAAACATTCACCAAGATATCTGTTCTACCACACCGAGGAACGGAAGTTGTTTGTTGCTCGTCATGCCACATTTTTAGAATGACAATTTCTTGCAAAAGAAATTAGTGGGAGTATGGTAGAACTAGAAGAAATTCTGGAACCACAAACTGAAACTGAAGAATTGGTGGATTCTCAGAATTCAATAATCCCGGACAAACCACGGCCACTCCGCAGATCTAGTAGGATTTCTCATCCGCCAGAGAGATACTACGGTTTTCTAATAGATGGGGATCGAGAGGATTGTATCTTGGAAGAAAATGTTCCTACTAGTTATAAGCAGGCCATTACCAGTAGGGACTCAGATAAATAGCTTGATGCTATGCAATCTGAAATAGAGTCCATGTACACCCATAAAGTTTGGACTTTGGATGTTGCTCCTCCTGGAGTAAAACCCGTTGGAT
This sequence comes from Agapanthus africanus, assembly GCA_030015575.1. Classification (NCBI taxonomy): domain Eukaryota; kingdom Viridiplantae; phylum Streptophyta; class Magnoliopsida; order Asparagales; family Amaryllidaceae; genus Agapanthus; species Agapanthus africanus. The sequence goes on from CM057349.1 coordinate 291,404,152, forward strand.
GCAAGTGGATCTTCAAAAAGAAGATTGGTGAAGATGGACAGGTGGAAACCTATAAGACTAGACTTGTTGCAAAAGGTTTTCGTCAAAGATCAGGAGTGGAATATGACGAAACCTTTTCTCCAGTGGCTATGCTGAAATCCATTCGGATCCTACTTGCCATTACTACCTACCATGACTATGGAAGATGGACGTAAAAACGGTTTTTCTAAATAGAAGTTTAGAATAGTGCGTTTATATGGATCAGCCGGAGGGATTCGTAGACAGTGGGAGCAGCGGAAAGGTGTGTAAGTTGTTTAATTCATTTATGGATTAAAGCAGGTATCGCGGAGCTGGAACATCTCTTTTGATGAGACAGTCAAGGAATTTGACTTCATCAAAAATGAGAATGAGCCTTGTATCTACAAGAAGATTGTAGGGAGAACTGTTGTATTCCTCGTCCTGTGCGTGGATGAAATTATCTTGATAGGAAATGACATTCCTATACTGCAATCGGTCAAGTTGTTCTTGTCACAAAAGTTCTTCATGAAGGACATGGGTGATGCCTCGTACATTCTGGGGATTAAGATCTACAGAGATAGATCCAAGAGCTTGTTGGGACTTGAAAGTCAACCTTAGCACCATGGTGAGGTTCTAGAGGCATCAAGCATGCCAAATTTTAAATTTTCTAGGTGCTAAACTAGACTAACAAGATCACTACTAGAATTTTAGGTTTATTCCTTTGTGATGTGATTAAAGTTAAGAGAAGAAAAAGAGCATACAACCTTTGTAGTTCGTGTCCTTCTCTTCAAAAGCTCCGGGATAAAGTCCATGCGACTCTTCAAGGCTCCTCTCCGAGTTGAACGAACCTCTTTCGTGATCTTCGTGCCAAAGACGGTCCACCCGAAGTCCACAAGCACAAGCTTTTCATTACACTAAACACTTTTAGTGTACGAAACACACCACACCAAATTGCTAGTTTGGTGTGGGATGACGAAGTAAGGGATAAGTAAAGCTCACTAAGATCTCACAAGCTCAATGATTCACATCTCATGTGAGGGTTTTGAGCTTGGAGGTGAGGTGAAGAAAATTGTAGAGAGCAAGAGAAGAAAAGAGCTCAAGAAAAATGGCTAAGGCATGAACTATGAAGCAAGTGTAGAATGAATAATATGAATCATCTCTCTCCTCACTCATTCAAGCATAGAATAAAAATACAATTAAAATTGCAACCATACTTGAATAGTGAGTCAAGAGTAATATAAAAACATATAAACCCATGTTTTGAACCATACCACAAATATCTCCACAATTTACACCTCATTTTTCTATTTTCTAAAAATAGCAAAACATACCATGCTTCATAATATATATATATATATTAATGTATATACATTAATATATATATATATATATATATATATATATATATATATAAAAAGCAATTAGTGAGCTAATGATATTAGTTAAGATATAATTATATCACATATAATATATATCACATTATTAAATCAACACTTGATCTAATAATCCGGTTATATCACATATAACCAACTGATATCATTAATCTGAATATCACATTATCAAACCAACACTTGATTCGATAAGCCGGTTATATCACATATAACATGACTGATAATAGATAACTGCCAGATTATAATACGGTATCACATACTCGTATTTAATCAGGCCCACACAATATCACATATGTGTCCTACTTCGTTTTGCTTGAACCGGTAAACTTCTGTGTGGGACTCTAAAGACTCGTCAATACGCCAACAGTAAGTGATGATCACATCAGTCACCTACAAGCCGTCAGCGGTACTAGCTGGACGTAAGGGCTACCCGGGTATTGAGCGATATGAAGATCAACAAGCAAGCTCGTCCATACTCTCCATGAAGCTTATCAGTAACACTACTGTACAGTCCAGTCTCTTCGTCTGATACGTCGCATATCATGTCTAGGGGTGGTAAACGTCAGCCCCCAGTAACATGATAAGTCATGCCGATGTCTGGCCGATAACGGTTTGAGAAACTACTGATAACTCTTATCAGTAAATCTTATCAGCAGCCCTGGCTAGGGACTTCCAGTTATAGCCAATCAAGCATAGTGCAACATCAACCCCTAATACCGGGAGAGTTGAAACTCCTCCCATCGCTCGTTGTCTCCATGTGACTCGGGACTGTAACCAAAATCCACCTATTTGCACGAATCCTTTGAGCCATGGTAGGGAGGAAATCAAACCTCAGTGGGAGCCATACAACACTCTATGACGATCTCGGGTGTACAGACTAACCTGTACCAGTGTCACCGAAGGACTACTATCTGACAAAATATATACTACCAACTAGGAGTCCTCGGCAAGTCCGTTCGGTGTACCCATTCTTCAATGAGCACTTGTGTACAATCTTTGATGTCACACACCAATAGTTGTGGGATCAACCATCGCCCTCTAAGGGACAAGAAACGTACACAGTATTCTACTCTGGAATATCAATGCCCTAGTCTCGATAGTCCCACGACTAAGAACTGATTAATGGATGTACTTTTAGACCACCCTGGCCCTACTAGTATGATCTCATCATAGTCTTGGTAGTCAAGTACATATCCTAAGGGCTTTATCAACATGCGAGAGCAAGACAATATAGAATACCAGTCAACATGTTAAGATAAAGGAGACCTGATAGCATACTATCATGTCGAGTAAGAAAGTCCACTATATATATGTCCAAGAATCCACTATATCATCAATAATGGCCTCTAGGGCATACATATTACTAACAATCTCCTATTTGCACTAAGCCCAGTTGTTGTAGTATCTCATATCCAACGTCCCAAAAGTCCTTCAAATAGCATCTGGGGGATGGCCTCGGTGAGTGGATCCGCTGTGTTATCCTCTGTGTCAACTCTCCTGATCTCGATCTCCTGGAGATCAACTATTTTCCTGATCAGGTGAGACTGTCTAAGAATATGTCTGGATCACTGACGGGACCGGGGTTCCTAGGCCAAAGCCACGGCTCCATTGTCATCAAAATACATAGGTATTGGATGCCCAATGGTAGGAACCTAGTTCATTTCATGAACTCTATTCATCCAGACAACCTCTTTGGCAGTATCGTTGGTAGTGATGTAATTAGCCTCATCAATGAGTCTGCTACGGTATATAGCTTGGAACTCTTCCAACATATCGTCCCTCCATTGAGGGTGAAGAAAAAAAACCCTAGACTGACTTTCAGTCGTCCTTATCACTCTGAAAGCTCGAATCGGTAAAGGACTCCATCTGGAGTTCACCGTTACCATACACCAAGAACATGTCTTTAGTTCTTCTCAAGCACTTAAGAATGATCTTCAGCTGTCCAGTGGTTTTCCTAAAGATCTTTTCGATACTTATTCACTACACCTAGTGAGTAAACTACATCTAGTCTGGTACATAACATCGCATACATGACTGACCCGTCTTCCAGAGCATTGGGTATCTCTTATATGCGAGCCCTCTCTAAATTAGTCTCGAAAGACATCTCTTTCGAGAGAGTGATTCCTGAACAAGTGGGTACATTACCACGCTTAGAATCATCCATACTAAAACACTTTTAGTATGGTGTCTGTTTACCCGGATTAGGACAATCCCAAATCCATTTAGATCTATCTCTATAGATCTATAACCCCAGAATGCAGGAGGCATTAGTTAGATCTTTCATGGAGAACCTGTGTGATAAGAAGTGCTTGACCGAGTGTAGCATAGGAACACCTTTTCCTATCAAGAGTATCTCATCCGCGTACAATACGAGGAAGACAACCATACTCTCTACAACCTTCTTATTTATACATAGTTCATCTACCTTTTTGATGAAGTCAAACTCTTTTACAGCTTTATTAAATAGATGTTCCATCTCCGCGATGCCTGCTTTAACCTGTAGATGGGTTTAAGCAGCTTGCACATGCTTCCGCTGCTCCCACTGTTTACGAAGCCCTCTGGCGGTGTCATATACATGCTCTCTTCTAAATCACTATTTAGAAAAGCGGTTTTGACGTGCAGTCTGCCAGATTTCGTAGTCATGGTATGCAGTAATGGCAAGTAGGATCCTGATGGACTTAAGCTTAGCGACAAGTCTAGTTTTGAAAGTCTCAACTTTTCCATCTACACCAATTTATCTTTCTCAAAGATCCTATTGCTCCCAATGAGTTTTACCCCTTCAGGAGAAACATGCAAAATCAACACTTTTCTGGTGTATATGGATTCCATCTCAGATCGCATAGCATCTAGCCATTTCACATAGTCTCCACTTGTGATGGCCTGCTCGAAACTAGTTGGGTCATCATCTCCATGATGCAATCTTCGCTCCCACCGTCTACGAGAAAACCGTAGTATCTTTCAGGTGGATGAGGAACCCTACTAGATCTGTGGAGTGGTTTTCGGTTCATCAGGAACAGTTCAGAAATGCACATTCAGTCGTCAGTTATAGTTTGCTTTGCTGGAACTTCTTCTAGTTCTACCCCATCGCCACTAATTTCTTCCACAAGAAATTCCTTTTCCAAAAAGGTGGCATGTCGAGAAACAAAACATCTTCTGTTCTTCGGTGTGGTAGAAGATATACCCTTACGAATGTTTGGGATATCCTACAAACTTGCACAGAATCGACCTTACCTCAAGCTTGCCCGGATTTTTATTTTCAACATAGGCCAGACAACCCCATATCTTAACTCGTTTAAGAGATGGTCTCTTCCCATTCCATATCTCATATGGAGTGGTAGACAACAGATTTGGTCGGAACTCTATTCAATAGGTATGCATCTTCTCAAGTGCTTGTCCCTGAAAGGAAATAGGCAACTCAGCAGTACCCATATCTCATAGGGTGCGATTCCTCCATCCCGATATACCGTTGTGCTGTGGTATATACGGAGGAGTAAACTGAGAGAGAATCTCATTCACTTTTAAATAGTCTCGGAATTCTGTGCTCCAGTATTCTTCTCCCTGATCATATCGATGGATTTTAATACCTTTACCCATCTGGTTCTTAACTTCGTACTTATATTCCTTGAAATTCTCAAAAGATTCAGCTCTGTGTTTCAACAAGAACACATGTCCGTATCTTGAGAGAACATCGGTGAATATAATAAAGTAAGCGGAACCATCCCTGGCATTTGTAGACATAGACCGCATACATCACCATGTATCTGTCCATGAGTTCAGTAGCTCTTTCTCCGTTTCCAATAAACGGAGATTTGGTCACCTAGTCTTTGAGACATGACCGGGAAGTTTCATAAGATGTAAATTCGAACGGATTAAAATATGCATCCTTATGGAACTTTAGCTAGTCTTGTTTCATCGATATGACCCAGTCTACAATGCCACAAGACGACTTCGTTCATTTCTGAATTGTTCCTCTTGTGTGTGTACGTTTAGAACTGTAGTTTCATTCAGAACGTGTACATTGTTATACAACATACCTTACCCAATCAACACTTGATTTAGGAAAATATTCACAATATTTGTTGGTACGAAATAACAGTCGCTCAGAATCAATGTATTACTAGTTGGTAACACTAGGTGATATTTGCCAACTGCTTTGGCTGCAACAATTGCACCATTCTCTACTACTAGAGATATATCACTCTTTCCCAGTTCTCCACCTTTTTATAGCCCATATAACAAATTACATGTGTGGGATCCTGATCCGGTATCCAATACCCAGGACGTAGAGGTAAACTGAGAAACAATTCTTGGTAATGAACACGCCCGAAGAAAATGCATCAACATGTTTTTTCTTCATTAGGGTGGCGTGGGAATCCGAATATTCTCCTATTCCTTACTCAGACTTATGACAATCATAAGATAGAGCGGAATCTAGCCCAGTATAATAAGTAGCTTCGGTCAATACATCCATATTATTATCTTGATTAAGACATGTCATTGGTCGCTACCAGGAGAGAGAGAGAAGGATAATCACTTTGTGTGCGCTCTTTGCTAGATTTAGATTGGTTACTTTTATCTAATCAGGATGGCTCCCACTGTTTTTATCAAATCTTCCTTCAAACCCTAAAAGGTAAGATTAGCCGGGATTAATTAGACCCTACAAGTTTGCTAATCATTCGGCCAGGCCAGTGTCGGTACTTTGAGGGAGGTTCCCTGTGCTTTCGCACAGACCTAATTAAAATAAACCTCGTTTTCCCAGATATTACCCCATTGACAACTTTCTAGACACTACTTGATCAACTAATTGTAAAGTGCAAAACTCTCTCATGAGTAACTCTTACTCGCAGTGGGTATCGGGATCCAACTATCATATAGAAAGTATGCAATCTCATTGAAAATTTCAACACTTGAAATTCCCGATAATGGTTTTTACCCCTAGAAACTTATGACCTTGGCTTTGGTCAACAAATCATAAGTGCTAGCCATGTTCAACCCGTCATTTCTTGATTGCATTAAACCCACCCGTGCGACCCTTGGCTAAGGTCAACAAAGCCGCACGACTACCCTAATCCAATCGCATCACATGCCGCAGACAAGCACTAATTAGCTACCGCACACTATGCCTTAGCTAAGGTCAACAAACGTAGCACGAATACTAAATAGTACTTATCTGAAATGACGGAAGGCTATGCAGGTTTTTAAGAAAACCATGAGCGTAATGAACTTGATATCGTTGTAGAATCTAATGATTTTGAAAAGGAGTGTTTTTGAGGCTTTTGCTAGTTTCGGTAAAGAGGTCACTCCCGGTGAAGGGATCTCGGCTCTTTTTTCATCGAATGAGGTGCAGGATATTCAGGAATACCACCATGCAAAGCAAGAACTATAGAAGCAATCAAAAACAAAACCGAGTGTCGTAGCATTTGCTAGTTTTGCTAAAGAGGTCACTCCCGGTGAAAGGATCTCGGCTCTTTCCTCATCGAGTGAGGTGCTGGATATTCATCAAGGAATACCACTATGCAAAGCAAAAACTAGAGCTACCCTTTTTGAAAATTTGATTCTACAACATCTTTTGGTTTCTTTCTTTTCATTAATCTCATTAATGAAGTCCTATCAATTAGCGTTTCCTAAACATTACGGAAAAAGAAACGAAAATAGAACGTATGCTTATGCCATCCGCATTCGCCACGAAGCCCCGTCATGCACCATTAGGTTACTTAACTACCGGCAGAGCGGGGGCTGGACTAGCGCGGGTGCAAAACATAAGCAACGTTTATTATATATCACATATATAATATACCATGATCACATCACAGAAACAAGCAGCAGAAGCAACATATGAAGTATCAGATATACTAGGATTTCCGTGTTTCAAAATTCAGCCAGTAATATAAAACACGGATTCCACAGTCGTGATGAATAGCCAACCCACATCCCTAGACCCCTACGAGAGCGGAAAGTAACCCTGCCAATTCTAGAGTTAGGAGACCCGATCTCAACTCCTTGAGTTGGTCTCCTACTGAACCCTAGAACCCGGTTACTTGTGCTCCCCACCTTGGGTCTATCCTAATGCAGAAAAGTAAATAATATACAACAATGGTGGCATCATCCTCAACCCGGAAGTGCCCCAATAAAAGAATATTACATTGAATTTTACATGAATGAAAAAATAAAAACTCCCATCTCACATAAACCCCTCCCCCCCCGCTATTCAATCACGATGATCCAATAAATCATATCATAAGCAACACATAACATCTCATGTCATCAACGTAAGTAAATATGCATATCCCGAAAACTCTTTGACATATAGCAATGAGATTGGGATACCCCACATTACACTTATGGTCGCAGAAAAGAAATAGAAAAATATAATGATTAGAATCCGCATTATCCTTAGACATCATAAACCCGGAATATCATATATTCCGAATTTCATGCCTAACATGTAAAACTTGCATTTTAGTCTCAAATTGAAAACACTTTTCAATAATGTGTCGGATAATTCAACAAGATTCCCGACTAGGTGATCGCATACAATATGCAATTGCGACGGAGTTTTGATCCGAATCAAAACTTCGTTGTAATCGATCAATTGAGACTAAACGGCTAGGTTTACTAACTAGTTTTCATAGAACTAATTAATCCGGATTCTAATAATTGTATCACACATCACAAAGCTTGTAAAGTAACTACGACATTAGAATTCTGCACGCATTTAGCAAATTTAAACCAAATTTTTTTCAACACATGAAAAAACAGTGAGCTAAAGTTTCAAAACCGATCTTTTTGAGCCAATCCGGGAGTCGAAACGAACTCGAAACCCAACCGAATCTTTGTGGGGGTGAAGACCCATAAATAAGTATCGAATGGAGGGCCTAAAAAGGGTACCCAACCCCCGAGGCCACCACGAGGTGACCAGGGAGTGAGGCAGACCCGAAACTGCCCATGGTGGGGTAGTTTCGGGTCCCCACCTGTCACGACCCGAAAGTACGGAACATGACCGACACTTAAACTACGAACGTCTCGAGGCGTACGTAATCTAAGTAAACCGAAAACCCAGAAATCCAAACCAAAAAAGATGTAGAGTGCAGGAAAAACCAACTTAAAGCAAGTAGTTTCAATAGCATAAGCCGAATTAGACGGTTTTAAAAACATCAAAAATTTCCCGAAAATTTCGGCAGAGTCTCCTTTGAAAATACAGGCCCCCAAATGGGATACAACATGAATAGTATACGAAATCAATAAAAAGGCATCCCCAAGCGGGAGCTAGCTCTTCGTCAATCGACGGTCACAACCACACAAGCAATATAATACACAACGCCAAGGGCGAGGATTAAAATTCACAAAAACCCCAATTTCACTTAAAAAGTCATTTTTCCGAAAATCTAGCAAGCACAATTCGCCGTTTTTGTACAAAACATGATGTTTTAACAATTCTAGTGACCAAGATGATAACTTAATATCTTAATTATGCCATAGAAACCATTACATAAATTTTAAACCCACAATTTAATTCGATTTCAAAAACCTAGTTTGCAATATTAACCAATTTTAACAATTTTATAGCAAAATGCACAAACTATAATCTAGCTTGGATTTTCATGAACTAAAGTATTAAAATACACTTAATAATGTTAATGAAGTCATGAAAAAACCTAATTATATTTTTCTCATAATCAAATTCATGGTTTACAAAAACCTAGCTAGCAATATAGCTTAAATATTACAATTCCAAACTAACAATTTGCAACTAGAAATTTGATTAGGTTTTCATTTCACAATATGAAGAACTACAATTGCAACCACAATTACATACACAAAAACCTAACTTGAATTTCATAAACCCTTACTAAGTTTTTCCAAACATACAATTAAACCCAAATTAATAACTAATAATGCTTGATTTAAGGTATTCAAACAACAATTTAACAAAAGGTCTTGATTTATACCTCATAAGATCAAGGATCTAGCATGCAAATTCTAGCCTCCAAAAGTAGCTTCCATGCTCCTAGATCCATATAAGTTTGGCTAATGAGAAATGGGTAGGAGTTGGATTTGGATTTTGGGATTTATTTGATGGATTTTGAGGCAATTTTTGAAGCAAAAGAGATGGAAAATGGGGGGAAAAGATGGGGACTGTTGTAGCAGAATTTCGGCTGAGGAGGGAGTGGGGAGAGGTGTGGGGGAGTTTTGGAAAAGAATCCAAGTCAAAGCCCCTCCCAAATTACCATAATACCCCCATCTACTTTACTATATATAAAAACCTTATTTTAACCCATTTCTCACATGATTTAAGGTCAAAAAGAGGGAAATAAAATTCTTGGGCTGCTACAATAGTGTGGGGCCGGCCAAGGGGAGTGAGGGTCAGTGTGAGAGACTTTACAAAAAAATTATATGCAAAAAGACCGCCCACAATACCATATTTGCAAGTTTTAGTTCAAAATAACTATATTTTTGTTTTCCATATAATAAATCAATTAAAACTTGAAATAAAATACTAAAAAATTATATTACAACTAGATTTTAATTAACATGATTTTAAAGATTAAAATTATCCCATTTAAATTTGTATTTATCGCTAATTTAATGTATTTTCTTACCGGCTTAAAATAATATTAAAATAATTAATTTCGGAAAAAATTTCAGAAAATTTGAAATTTCAGCAGTGGCTCAATAAATACCAAATACTAGCAATTACATAGCTAGAATATGTATATTTAATTTTATAATAAAGATATTTGCATTTTGACTTTTTACAGAAAACCCCCTTATTTTACCGTTTTTTCGAAATTTCACCGAAACGATTTTCAAAACGTTATAATCTTCCCCCCTTAAAGAAATTCGGTCCCCGAATTTAAATTAAAGTTTCCCCCAAATACTAAATATTTCAGCCAAAACCATCAAATCGCCAGGGCTCCGAAATCATAAATACATAAAACAAATCGTAGCGCAACTCATGCGCATGAAAAATGAGCATATAACTCAAACCAGAACTCCGTCAAGCATCCCGCAATCATCGGAGTCATGGGAAAGACATCAATACCAAATTCAAAGCAAAACCAATATGATATAACTCGAAACTATACATGTAAAATATATTCAGGTACTGTCCTCTGACTAGTTCTGCTCAGTACGAAAACACATAGCAATATCATAAAAACGTACTGCTCTATAAGAAAAATCAATCCCCAAAATACGCGTATGAATACTACGTGCGTCTTGTGCGCACGGAAATCAAAATCCAAATATGTGCCATACATATACACAGAAACAACATCTAAGTGCATCGGGTGTGCACGAAACATCTGTCATAGGCAACATGTGTGCCTGACAGCAAAATCAGGTGCATCTGACATGAACGAAAAATCTCGATTTAGTGCATCTGGTGTGCATCAAAATCACACTTCAAAACATGCACCCAACATGCGCGAAAATCCAAATCAGGTGCATCCATCGTGCACGAAATCATGAAATCCAATATCAAGTGCCGAACATGCGCAAAATCAAATCAGGTGCACAAGGTGCACAAAACAAATATCGAACATCACCATCGAAATCAAAGTCCAGGGCATCTAAATGCACAACATACGTAACACTGCACTGCAAGCATATATGAACTATACCACGTGCAAAAACCAAATCGTGTGCGTATATACGCACAAAATCAACTCAAATGTCTAAAACCGTAAAATCGCAAACATGTGAAACCAAGCACGAAAACGATATCAAGTGCAACACTGTGCAAAGATCGTAAATCCTCAATCATCAAAATCAAATCATGCGAATAAATCACCCAAAACATCGAAATCAATAATGGCGGAATAGTACCGCTCAAGTGCATCCTCTAAGAATCTCGGGCCAACTGTCGCGGTCACTAGTGGGACGTCTCGTCGATGATCATGAACTCTGGCCTGCTGGTGTGCGTAACACGACCACTCCTGGGTCCAAGTCTTCTCGTAATTTGTCCCAGAAAGGTCCTGTCGAGGTCTCTCCCAAATCTCGCGTCTGCCGAACTATCCGAAAGTCATCGTTCCTTCCTAGATCTGTTCTCGTTCCAGAACGGCTGCATACTCATCACGACTCCTTCTGGAAGGTAAATCCAAGTACCATGCCTCGGCATGCGCATCGCATCTCTGATGTCGGCGGAGTGGAACGTCATCTCATCTAGATCTGGTACGAACCTCTTACTTCACTTTCCTCTAATGTCGTCTTCTTTGGACTCGTCTCGTTGCGGCTGCATAGACTGAGCTCCAACGGCTATCCTCGTATCTGGAGTCTCCCAAGAAATGCATCTCACCACCTAGCATCCGAATTAAGTTGAGCCATCCGATCGAGTCGTCAAAACCTCATAATCCCCCAAGAGCTCAACATCTTGGGCACAGTTTAATAGTATCGAGTACATACCATAAAATCGGTGGTCCAGCCGTAGAAGGGCAAACCCAAGCCTCACTAATGGCGCCGTAGAACTGCCGCAAACCCGAAGGTTCAAAGGCTTTCACACGGTCATTAAGTCGAGTTAGGGTTTCATTCTTCTAGAGGGACCATAGAATTGCCTGCATGTCTTTCCGACTACTTTAAACTTGGAATAATAGGTTTCTGACATTCGATCGTCTCTGTCGACTCCCAACGTCTTCGCGTGAAGTCGTCTCTAGCTGGAATCAATCTATCTGATGACCTTGCATCGGGGTAGGCGAACGATCCACATGTCCTAGTCATTCATCCTCGATGACTAGCGACCTTCTATCATCTCTTAGTACAACTCGTTTTGTACTAACGCCAGCATCTGGGGCAATATCTCGTCGTTCGCAGCAATAACTGGCTCGCTCGTCTGTACGCTGAACAGTGCCTCGAACACATGGATAAGCAACACACCAACGGTCATCAAAATCCGGCTGGCCTCTGTCAGTGGCCTAATCCTCTGATACTGATCGGCACGTCCGAGAAATATCATAAAGGCGATCCGCCAAACGCTCGTGGCGCGGAAACACAGTAAAAAGACACATCTCCGCAATCGAGTGTCGCCGGAATTTCGCCCTGGTCAGTCCTCGTTCGTGACGAGCTCGTGCTGACCGCAACTCTAGCCGTAGCTCTCCCTGCCCGTAATCGTGGCAGCAAAACCATAACTGGTACTGATGAGGCTAGATCGGAATGAATATAATACTGAGCAAAGAAATGTACATCCTAAGGCTTCTTAAGTGGAGTAGCGTATCGTAAATATGCCGCGGAACATACCCACGATACGTCACTCTACTTTAGTCACCTATTCCATCAACCAAGGGTCATCCTACGCTCCGAAGGTAAAACCTAACGCTCTGATACCAACTTTGTCACGACCCGAAAGTACGGAACATGACCGACACTTAAACTACGAACGTCTCGAGGCGTACGTAATCTAAGTAAACCGAAAACCCAGAAATCCAAACCAAAAAAGATGTAGAGTGCAGGAAAAACCAACTTAAAGCAAGTAGTTTCAATAGCATAAGCCGAATTAGGCGGTTTTAAAAACATCAAAAATTTCCCGAAAATTTCGGCAGAGTCTCCTTTGAAAATACTGGCCCCCAAATGGGATACAACATGAATAGTATACGAAATCAATAAAAAGGCATCCCCAAGCGGGAGCTAGCTCTTCGTCAATCGACGGTCACAACCACACAAGCAATATAATATACAACGCCAAGGGCGAGGATCAAAATTCAAAAGGAAACTCAAAAACCACAAGAAAACCATATAAATACAACGCGCGACTCTAAGGTCGAAAGAATAAACATCACTGGTCTCTATCTCAAATAAATACATGTTTGGTTGATGGAACTTCTAGATACAACAGAATAATGATATACAAGATATATAATGGGGGTACGATACAAATAAACCCACCTACTAGCAAATCACCCGAAGGAAACTATGCCCGCAAAGCCGTAATGAAACTTGTACGGCAAACCTGCAAGAAACTGGGGCATAACGGGGGTGAGTTGCCAACTCGTGAATAGAAAAATATCTACGCACAGAAATCGCATAAATAACGCAACCTAGGTCAATGATCATAATATATCCTCAAATATATGAATAACACGTAGCCTATAACAAGGCTAGGGTAAATATCTAACCCGAGTGTAATCTCATGTGCCCGTGTCAGTGCCTCAAGTAGCAATATATCATATGAATGAGGTATGAATGCATGAAAATAGAATACATGTAAATGAAGAACTGTTTTCATAATTTAGTGAGATTTCCTTTATATTTTTAAAATGAGGTATCATAATGAAATCAGCATAAAACAGTGCCTAGCATCGGCACAAAACGTAATCCCAATATCTCGATATCTCTGTATCACAGTCTCTGTACCTCAATATCTCGAAATCTCAATGTCTCAATCACAATATCTAGGGCGCCGTCAGTCCAGACCGGCCCCTACCATCCATCTCAAGACCACGACGGTATCCTCCGGATATCCGACACGTCGGGTAAAATCACCGGTAGGCAGTGCTCCCCTGCCAGGCTCACATCGTCATCATCACGCGCTTCTTGCCCCGGGGTACCTTACCGGGTCCACCATGTACCCGAAACGGTTCATCCGTCTCCTCAAATCGGGTCTCGAAATCCATCAGCAAACTCATGGTGGACGACTCATACATCATGGGAAAAACCGCACTTTTTATTTAAAAAGAGAGAAATCAGTTTATATAAGTTTTGCGGTTTTCCCCCCAAATCCAGAAAATTTCATGAAAATCCGAATCCAAATCATCAATAGCATGTAAAAACCATGAATATAGGCATAACAATGAATAACAGTATGCATGAAGTGACAAGTAAATACTACAATGTTAAGCTGGCATATAAGGCAGGCACACTAATATCATGTCAAATTACTAACTAACAAGCTAAGTCAAGCAATAATATTTTCTAAGATGTACGTGACATGGCAATTACCGATGAAGATGTGTGTGAGCCGGCAAGTAAGTGTACGTGGTACATACGCATCATCGGTAATGGTGCTGGTGTCCTAACAATATGATATCAACATTGCAATAAGAAATTATAACATAAGTATGCGATGCGAAGCGAACCACAATAATAAGCGGGAGCTGAATACTAGACGCAACTGTAACTAACCTTCATTAATCTAATATAAGTCCTACAAATGGTGCCTTTTGAAATAACACGAATCATGGGGTTTTGAAAATAGGGGCTACGGTGTTTTTATGAAAAGATACGTCTTTTGAAATATCCGTAGGATCCCTTGGGCTGTCTTTTAAAATACCCACGATTCGTTAGTTTTTGAAATAGGTAAGAATCAAATCTAATCTAACAACTAAACTAAACTAAAGAGCTAAGCTAACAAGCTGGACTACAGGTAAGGAAACCGCCTAACATCTGAGTCGATCCATATACATACCTGTATATATATTAGTCGGTGATCCCGCCTCAATAATATCATATCCGATACCATATCTACAATCATCCATCCCAAGTCAAGAGTGCGGATCAATCATCAAGATATAGCTCGTACGTAAATCCGTCGTACGGCATCCCCAAATCTGGGTACGGGTCAATATCATATTCCTCACACCATTCCTCTGGTATCCTCTTTATTCAAGATCATAGTCTAGGGTACTGACCTATGTCTAGTACAATACTAATATCCTCAATATACCCATGATCTGACTACAGATCGACAATCTCGTACAAACCGATACCGTCAGCACATAGCATCATCAAGGGTATACATCACCCGATACGGCCTAATATCAATATCCTAGCATATCATGCCTCATATCACGATCACATGTCGACCATTTTATTTATAACACTATTCACCCGTATCGCCGCCCCAAGATCCGCTATAACACCAGGACGTACCTCAAGTACGAATCCTGCAATATCACCAATATCACAACCACAAAACAAATCTCATCGACTCAGCTCAATCCCAAGTATCATCCCCAAATCCGTATGTGAACACATAGTCCCATACCCATGTGAACACATAACTATAAAGAATCTCATGAGCACATATAAAAAGGAATGTATGCAAGTATGTATGTGTGTATGTGTAGTGCAACACTACCCTAGGGTTCGCAACACTAAAGTAATCCAACACACCAATATCCATCCTAACATCGTTATTAATCCTAAATAACATATACTAATTGTTGGTGTGTATACGCATCCGTATACACCACCACGGACTGCGGGGGTGCTATACGCCATCCACCCGACTTCTCCCCGTAGATATAAATCTACTCACCTGGTCCTCGTTCGCCGTTGCCGACGTCGCCACGCGCTTGCTTGTCGTCTCGAAGTCCACATGGGGTACCTACATATCATAATGCACCATACCGCATTCAAATCCGACTCATGACCAAAACGACGCACGAATCCCACATAGGTCAAAACCTATGGTTGCTTTCGCAAATCGACCCAAAAACCCTCGACGTCGGCGTACAAATGCCAAACCATCGAGAAAACTCCCAGCACACTCATTTGCACATTCACGAACACTAATTTTAATATAAAATAGGTTAAAATTCACAAAAACCCCAATTTCACTTAAAAAGTCATTTTTCCGAAAATCTAGCAAGCACAATTCGCCGTTTTTGTACAAAACATGATGTTTTAACAATTCTAGTGACCAAGATGATAACTTAATATCTTAAGTATGCCATAGAAACCATTACATAAATTTTAAACCCACAATTTAATTCGATTTCAAAAACTTAGTTTGCAATATTAACCAATTTTAACAATTTTATAGCAAAATGCACAAACTATAATCTAGCTTGGATTTTCATGAACTAAAGTATTAAAATACACTTAATAATGTTAATGAAGTCATGAAAAAACCTAATTATATTTTTCTCATAATCAAATTCATGGTTTACAAAAACCTAGCTAGCAATATAGCTTAAATATTACAATTCCAAACTAACAATTTGCAACTAGAAATTTGATTAGGTTTTCATTTCACAATATGAAGAACTACAATTGCAACCACAATTACATACACAAAAACCTAACTTGAATTTCATAAACCCTTACTAAGTTTTTCCAAACATACAATTAAACCCAAATTAATAACTAATAATGCTTGATTTAAGGTATTCAAACAACAATTTAACAAAAGGTCTTGATTTATACCTCATAAGATCAAGGATCTAGCATGCAAATTCTAGCCTCCAAAAGTAGCTTCCATGCTCCTAGATCCATATAAGTTTGGCTAATGAGAAATGGGTAGGAGTTGGATTTGGATTTTGGGATTTATTTGATGGATTTTGAGGCAATTTTTGAAGCAAAAGAGATGGAAAATGGGGGGAAAAGATGGGGGCTGTTGTAGTAGAATTTCGGCTGAGGAGGGAGTGGGGAGAGGTGTGGGGGAGTTGTGGAAAAGAATCCAAGTCAAAGCCCCTCCCAAATTACCATAATACCCCCACCTACTTTACTATATATAAAAATCTTATTTTAACCCATTTCTCACATGATTTAAGGTCAAAAAGAGGGAAATAAAATTCTTGGGCTGCGACAATAGTGTGGGGCCGGCCAAGGGGAGTGAGGGTCAGTGTGAGAGACTTTACAAAAAAATTATATGCAAAAAGACCCCCCACAATACCATATTTGCAAGTTTTAGTTCAAAATAACTATATTTTTGTTTTCCATATAATAAATCAATTAAAACTTGAAATAAAATACTAAAAAATTATATTACAACTAGATTTTAATTAACATGATTTTAAAGATTAAAATTAGCCCATTTAAATTTGTATTTATCGCTAATTTAATGTATTTTCTTACCGGCTTAAAATAATATTAAAATAATTAATTTCGGAAAAATTTTCAGAAAATTTGAAATTTCAGCAGTGGCTCAATAAATACCAAATACTAGCAATTACATAGCTAGAATATGTATATTTAATTTTATAATAAAGATATTTGCATTTTGACTTTTTACAGAAAACCACCTTATTTTACCGTTTTTTCGAAATTTCACCGAAACGATTTTCAAAACGTTATACCACCGCCAAGACCACCTTGTGGTGGTCTTGGGGAGTGGGCCCAGCCGTTCGGTCCCCGGGGGGTGTCCCCGAGATGCGCACGCTCCACCCCATAGCTTCTCGGTTCAAACCGTGAGCCCGCGGGGTGTGCAAACAACTCAAAATATCAATTTCGAAATTGTTTTTTCGGCAGTTTTGCGCGATAAAAACGGCGGATTTCTAACGTCGCTACAAGTAATCCTAATGTTCTAGCTTGGCTCTGATACCAGGAAAGTCGACCTTAGCACCATGGTGAGGTTCTAGAGGCATCAAGCATGCCAAATTTTAATTTTTCTAGGTGCTAAGCTAGACTAACAAGATCACTATTAGAATTCTAGGTTTATTCCTTTGTGATGTGATTAAACTTAAGAGATGAAAAAGAGCATACAACCTTTGTAGTTCGTATCCTTATCTTCAAAATCTCCGGGTTAAAGTCCACGCGACTCTTCAAGGCTCCTCTTCGAGTTGAACGAACCTCCTTCGTGATCTTCGCGCCAAAGACGATCCACCCGAAGTCCACAAGCACAAGCTTTTCATTACACTAAACACTTTTAGTCTAGGAAACACACCACACTAAATTGCTAGTTTAGTGTGGGATGATGAAGTAGGGGATAAGTAAAGCTCACTAAGGTCTCACAAGCTCAATGATTCACATCTCATGTGAGGGTTTTGAGCTTGGAGGTGAGCTGAAGAAAATTGTAGAGAGCAAGAGAAGAAAAGAGCTCAAGAAAAATGGCTAAGGCATGAAATATGAAGCAAGTGTAGAATGAATAATATGAATCATCTCTCTCCTCACTCATTCAAGCATGGAATAAAAATACAATTAAAATTGCAACCAGGCTTGAATAGTGAGTGAAGAGTAATATAAAAACATATAAACCCATGCCTTGAACCATACCACAAATATCTCCACAATTTACACCTCATTTTTCTATTTTCTAAAAATAGAAAAACATGCCATGCTTCATATAACAATAATATATATATATATATATATATATATATATCAAATATACATTAATATATATATATATAAAGCAATTAGTGAGCTAATGATATTAGTTAAGATATAATTATATCACATATAATATATATCATATTATCCGGTTATATCACATATAACCGACTGATATCATTAATCTGAATATCACATTATCAAACCAACACTTGATTCGATAATCCGGTTATATCACATATAACCTGACTGATAGCAGATAACTACCAGATTACAATACGGTATCACATACTCGTATTTAATCAGGCCCACACACATATCACATATGTGTTCTACTTCGTTTCGCTTGAACCAGTAAACTTCTGTGTGGGACTCTAAAGACTCGTCAATACGCCAACAGTAGGTGATGATCACATCAGTCACCTGCAAGCCGTCGACGGTACTAGCTGTACGTAACGGCTACCCGGGTATTGAGCGATATGAAGATCAACAAGTAAGCTCGTCCGTACTCTCCATGAAGCTTATCAGTAACACTACCGTACTGTCCGGTCTTTTCGTCTGATACGTCGCATATCATGTTTAAGGGTCGTAAACGTCAGCCCCGAGTAACGTGATAAGTCATGCCGATGTCTGGCGTATAACGGTTTGAGAATCTACTGATAACTCTTATCAGTAAATCTCATCAGCAGCCCTGGCCAGGGACTTCCAGTTATAGCCAATCAAGTATAGCGCAACATCAACCCCCAATACCGAGAGAGACGAAACCCCTCCTATCGCTCATTGCCTCCATGTGACTCGGGACTGTACCCAAAATCCACCTGTTTGCATGACTCCTTTGAGCCGTGTTAGGGAGGAAATCGAAGCACAGTGGGAGCCACACAAGACTCTATGACGATCTTGGGTCTACAGACTAACCTGTATCAGTGTCACCGGAGGACTGCTATCTGACGATAGGTATACTACCAACTAAGAGTCATCGGCAAGTCCGTTCGGTGTACCCATTCTCCAATGAGCACTTATGTACAATTTTTGATGTCAAACACCAATGGTTGTGGGATCAACCATCGCCTTCTTGTTGGGATTCCTCAGCACCTAGCCTAGGGTTTGCAAGCATCACACATGCCACAACAAAAAGTAAAGGGGGTGCTAAGCACTCAACCTAAAGATCATACTAGAAAACTAGGGTAACAAAACTTGTAATCCACCATTACAAAGAGAAGTGAATGAAAATACAACCTTTGTAGATCCGGTCCTTCACTTCTAAAGCTTCGTGTTGACGTCCCTTCGCTGCGATCATCGTAGTCCCAAACTCTAGAATGGATTTCCCCGGAGAAATGATCAAGCTAGCTCGTTGACTTCGAGGCCGAAGATGATCTACGTCGAGGTGACTCAAACTCAAGCTCCCTCTTCACTTAGTCAAGAACTTTGTGAAGAGAACACCTAAACTAAATGGCAAGTAGTAGAGGATGATGAAATAGGAAATGGGTTCACTTTATAAGACTAAATTGCTAAACTTATAAAATTCAAATGTTGTTGCTAGATTTTTTTTAAGTGAAGCTGCAGGATTTTAGAAACTATTTTACTGAGTTGTTTCGGTTTCGTATTACTTATAACATTGTCTAGTATAATGTGATACAATACTTGGAATCAACAACATTTGAATTTTATAAGTCTAGCAATTTAGTCTCATTTGATCGGTTGCCATGGGATTTTGATGCAATCAAAAGTCCGTCGCAATCGTTTTTGTATTTGGATACTCGCCGGGTAACATTACTAGATAGCCACACCCTATAACCTCGACCAAGTGACTGTAGGAGAACTCCGTTGCCAAAAAGCATCCGTCCAGGTGCTCGCGGCCGTGGTGTTCCGCCTAAGTGCACTTCCTCGTCGGTATCGGGGAGTGCGGCCGTCTACTAATATTTCCGACGAGCATTCGATCGGTATGTCGGGAATCTTGTTGAATTGTCCGAATGATTATTGGAAAGTGTTTTCAATATCCAGACTAAAATGCGGGGTTTGTAATTGTTAGGCATGCGATGTCTAAGGAATTCATTTGTTAGGCATGTAATCCGCAATATGAGATATTATGGGTTTATGATGTCTAAGGTTGTTGCGGATTCCAACTGTTGTAGTTTTCATTTTCTTTTCTGCGACTGTAAGTGTAATATGTGGAGTATCGCCGGTTTCGTTTCTATACGTCAACGACAATTGGGATACGCACATTTACTTACGTTGATGGCATGAGATGTTATGTGTTGCTGGATATGTTATATTGGATCGTTGTGTTTGAATAGCTGGGGTTTTTATGTGAGATGAGTGTTTTTCATTTTCATTCATGTAAAAACTTGTATGTAATATTCTTTTATTGGGGGCACTTCCGGATTGAAGAAGATGTCACCGTTGATGTATATTATTTACTTTTCCGCATTAGGATAGACCCAAGGAGGGGAGCACAAGTAACCGGGTTCTAGAGTCCAGTGGGAGACCATCTCGAGGAGTCGAGTCCCGGCCTTGTAACTTTAGAATTGGTAGGGTTGCTTGCTGCTCTCGTAGGGGTCTAGGGATGTGGGTTGGGCTATTCATCACGACCGTGGAATCCATGTTTTATATAGGCTCAAAATAAAACACGGACATCCTAGTATATCCAATATTTCATATGTTGTTTTCTGCTGCGTTATCTGTGATGTGATCATGTGATATGTTGAGATAGATATTGTATATAGTATATATGATATATTATATAGACGTTGCTTATGTTTTACACCCGCGCTAGCCCTGCCCCGCTCTGCCGTTAGTTACCTAACCTAACGGTGCATGACGGGACTTCGAGACGAATGCGGATGGCATAAGCGTACGTTGTATTTATCTGTGATGTTTAGGTGACTTAAATGATGGGACATTCATTAATGAGATTAATGAAAGAAAATAAACCTAAAAGATATTGTGGAATCGAATTTCAAAAATTAGGTAGTTCTAGTTGTTGCTTTGCATAGCGGTATTCCTTGTAGAATATTCAGCACCTTATTCTATAAGGAAAGAGCCGAGATCCCTTCACCCTGAGTGACATCTTTAGTAATAACTAGCAGATGCTACAACCTTCAATTTTGTCTTTTGATTGCTTTTCTAGTTCTTGCTTTGCACAGTGATATTGTGAATATCCTGCACCTCATTCGACGAGGAAAGAGCCGAGATCCCTTTACCGGGAGTGACCTCTTTAGCGAAACTAGCAAAAGCCTAAAAAACACTCCATTTTAAACCATTTGATTCTGCAACGAGATCAAGTTCAAAGCGTTAAAGGTTTTCTTAAAAACCATCCGTAACCCTCCGTCATTTTAGGAAGTAGAGTACTTAGTATTTGTGCTGTGTTTGTTGACCTTAGTTAAGGCACAGTGTACGGTAGTTAAGTGATGTCTTCCTACATAGCATATAATGCGATTAGTTAGGACAGTCATGTGACTTTGTTGACCTTAGTTAAGGGTCATATGGGTGGGTCTAATTAATCACGAAATGATGGGTAGAGCTTGACTAGTGCTTGTGATTTGTTGATCATAGTTAAGGTCATAAGTACTAGGGGAAAAAACCATTATCGGGAGTTTCAAGTGTTGAAATTTGCAATGAGATTGCATACCTTCTATATGATAGTTGGATCCTGATACCCACAGCGAGTAATTGTTACTCCTGGAAGAGTTTTGCACTTTACAATTAGCCGATCAAGTAGGTGTCTAAAAAGGTGTCAACGGGGTTACGCCCCTGGGAAAATGAGGTTTATTTTAATTAGGTCCGTGCGAAAGCACGGGAAACCTCCCTCAAAGTACCGGCACTGGCCTGGCTGAAAGATTGGCGAACTTGTAGGGTATAATTAATCCCGGCTAGTCTTTCCTTTTAAGGTTTGAAGAAAGATTTGATAAAAACAGTGGGAGCCATCCTGATTAGATAAAATATATAACCAATCTAATCTTAAAAGAGCGCATGCAGAGTGTTTTCTTCTCTCTCTCTCCAGGTAGCGACCATGTCACGCCTTAATCAAGATAATAATATGGATGTATTGACCGAACCCGCTTGTTATACTGAGGTAGGGAACGTTGGTCCCGCTCCAACTTATAATTGTTATAAGACCGAGCAGGAAATAGGGGAATACCAGGATTCCCATGCCGTCCAAACGAAGAAAGTGCATGTTGATGCATCTTCTTCGGGTGTGTTCATTACATAGAACTGTTTCTCAGTATTCTCTACGTCCTGGGTATTTGATACCGGATCAGGATCCCATATATGTAATCTGTTACATGGGCTACAGATAGGTAGAGAACTGAGAAAGGGTGATAAGTTTCAAGAGTTGGAAACGATGCAATTATTGCAGCCAAGGTGTTGGCAGTTATCACCCTATATTACCAAATACATTGATTCTGAACGAATGTTATTAGATACCGAACCTGACATACAATATCATATCAGTCTCTTTATTTAGTAAAGAAGGATATAATTTTGTATTGTTAGATAATGTTTTGAACATTTTCTATATCAAGAGTTGATCGGTTCAGGCACGTTATCTAAAAGCATATACATTCTAAATCAAACCACAGTTCCTAACGTACAGAACACACACAAGAGGAAGACTTCAGAAATGAACGAATCCTTCTTGAGGCATTGTAGACTAGGTCATATCAATGCGACCCGACTAACTAAGTTACATTTAGATGGATATTTAAATCAGTTTGAATTTACATCTTGTGAAACTTGCCAGTCATGTCACAAAGATAAAATGACCATAGCTCCGTTTACTTGAAACAGAGAAGTGGTTAATGAACTCTTGGGTCTGATACATGATGATGTATGTAGTCCCCTGTCTACACATGCCAGGACTGGTTCTTTATACTTCCTTATATTCACTGATGATCTCTCAAGATTAGGATACATGTTCCTGTTAAAACACAGGTTTGAAGCATTTGATAACTTCAAAGAATATAAGATAGAAGTAGAGAACACATACACAGATAAGTATTATGTACTTTGATGTGATCAGGGAGGAGAATACTGAGGCATGGAGATCCTGGACTATTCTAAAGGAGAATGAGATTCTCTCTCAGCATTACTCCTCCGTATACACCACAGCACAATGGTGTATCGGGGCGGAGCAATCACACCCTATTAGATATGGTGCACTCTATGATGAGTACTACTGAGTTACCTGTTTCCTTTTGGGGGTTATGCACTTGAGAAGCTGCATACCCATTGAATTGGGTTCCAATCAAATCAGTGCCTACCACTCCATATGTAATATGGTATGGGAAGAGCCCATCTCTTAAGCAAGTTAAGATTTGGGGTTGTCCGGCCAATGTCTAAAAACAAAATACAGACAAGATTGAGGCAAGGTCAGTTCTGTAGAACTGGAAGGAGTTCCAGCTATACAAACTACAGCTGATGATTTGGTAGAACCAAAGGATTCAATAGTCCCCGACGAACCTCAGCCTCTCCGCCGATCTGGCAAGGTTCCTCATCCGCCTGAGAGATACTTCGGTTTCTCGATGACAGTGGGAGCTAGGATTGCATCATGAGATGATGACCCAAGAACTAGTTGTACGTGTGAGTGTAGAGATATTTGTGAGTGAGCTAAGATATTTGTGGTAAGTGTGAGTGTAGAGATATTTTGTGTGTGTGTGTGTAGCTCATTTTCTCACCACAATATATCAAAACACTCACTTGAAAATGAGAGGGCAGCCATCACATTTTATTGAGCCATCTCATTTTCATTGGCTAGGCTTGCTCACTTGCATTTTCTTTGAGCTTCACATTTTCCTCCATGGGCATCTTCTTCAACCTCCACTCTATCCCTTTCATGTGTTGAGAATCCTAGAGTATTTTGAGACAAAGTAATCACACACTCTCTCTACTTCATCCTGGGCACCTAGGCTAGCAAACTAGTTGTACGAGTTGCTTCAGTTTTGAAGTGGGAGCCCGTATAAAGAACCCTCGACGTGGATCTTCTTTGATGAAGGGAGACCGGAGATCAAACTTGATCGGGGAAGCCGCGGGGAGCTTAGCGTAGAGATTGAAGACCGAAGGACACAGATCGATCGGTATAATCTCTTAAACCACTTTACAGTTTACTAGTATAGGGTTAATGGTTCGATCCGGGATTTATGGTTACGTTAGCGCCAGTTTTAATAAGTTTTTGTTCCGCGTTTAGCTTCGGATTGACGGCCGGGGTGCTAGCGTAGCCTTACATGGTATCAGAGCCAACCCATTAACCGTATACTAGTTGGTTTAGTATCACGACCCGAAGGTACGGAATGTGACCGACACTTAAATTACGAAACGTCTAGAGGCGTAATGTAATCTAAGCAAGCCGAAGCCGAGAAATCTAAACCATTTAAAAGAAGAAGTGTAGGAAAACAAGTTTTAAAAGCAACATCAAATTTTCTTAAAAATTTCGGCAGAGTTTCCTTTGTAAAACCTGGCCCCAAACGGGTACAAATAAGAATATATACATAAGCAATAATAGAAAGGCATTCCCAAGCGGGAGCTAGCTCTTCGCCATTTGGAGGTCACAACCACGCAAGCAATATAATATACAACGCCGAAGGGCGAGGAACAAAACTCAAAGAAAACCATCAAAACCACCAGAAAACTATAATAGTACAAGCGCGACTCTAAGGTCGAAAGAATAAGCAACTGGTCTTCTAAATTTATCAAGTAATACAAGTATGGTTGATGGAGCTTACTAGATACAAATGAAATAATAAAAATACAACGGCGGTCCTGATACAAGTGAACCAACCTACCAAGCAAATCATCCTGAATGAAATGAGGTGCCAGCAAGCTGCCAAAGAAATCTGTACATCGAAACCTGTAAGAAAATTTGGCACGACGGGGGTGAGTTGACAACTCGTGAGTAGAAGACATATGCAAGTAGAAATCGCATGCACGACGCTCTCCTAGGTCATAATAATATACTTAATATAACACTAGTCATCTAGTAGTGGCAGGGTAATAATCTATGCGTAAGTGCAACGCTCAGTGCTCGTGTCAGTGCCTCAAGTAGTAACATGTCATATGTATGAGTATGCATGCACCATGAATGTAAAATAATCAGCCATGAAATCTGGATATATCTGTATAAGAAATCTTTAACTTGTATCATAGTAAAATTTGTACGGTAATCTGAAACATCATCAATGAAATCCATGGAAATCCGTATCAAGCATCGACACAAAACATGTAAATCTCATGTCTCAATACCTCATAGTCTCAATATCTCATAGTCTCGAAATCTCAGGCTCCATCAGTCCGGATCGGCCCATATCATCACATCTCACGACAACGGTCGGTATCCTCCGGATATCCACCGCGCCAGATATCACCGGTAGGTAGTCTTCCCCTGCCAGGCTCATCGTCTACAACTCGAGCTTCTTGCCCCGGGGTACCATACCGGGCCCACCATGTACCTGAGACGATTCATCCACTCCTCGAAACGGGTCTCGAAATCTAACAGAAAACATGAAATCTCATGGTGGACGACACATACATCACGAGAAAATCGCAACTTGTATTTTAAAATGAGAGGGAGAGAAAGAGAAGTTTTTATATATATTCTTGCGGTTTTCCCCAAAATCCAGAAATCTCATAGAAATCCAAAATCCCAAAATCATGAGTAAGTAAATAATGAGTATCGGCATAAGCCCCACAATACTGCATGATAACATGAAAATGTGAATATATGAAGTGTCTAAGTAATAAATGCAATGTCTAAACTAGCACATGAGAGTAATCACACAATATTATATTGATCTAGCCTTTAGCTGATTCTATCAATAAAAGATAATATGTTCTAAAGTGTACGTGACATGGAAATTACCGATGATGATGTATGTGAGCCGGCAAATAAGTGTACGTGGAACATGCGCATCATCGATAATGGTGCTGGTCTCCTAACAAGCAGAGTTTCATATTAGCTAAAGAAACATATGTATGAATATGCAATACGATGAATACAACATGAATATAACGGTGAATGTGTAGTAAATGCACAACTAGAGAATACATACTAATTACGAGTCATGCAGTTTGTTGTTTGAAAAAGCACGAATCGTGGTTTTTAGAAAAATAGGGGCTACGGGGTTTTTAAGAAAAGTTATGTCTTTTGAAAAATCCGTAGTATCCCTCAGGCTGTTTTTAAAAATGCGCACGATTCGTTAGTTTTTAAAATGAATATGACTCGAGCCCAAACTAAAATCTACCTAACCAACTAAGGAACTAACTAAAGATACTAGGCGAAAGGTAAGAATAATCCTCCTAAAGTCTGAGTCGGTATCTCTAGTAGTCGGCGATCCAGCCTCAATAGCGTCACGTACGTAGTACGACTTCCTCGAGTCAAGAGTGCGGATCATTCATCACATCTATGCCTCGTACGGTAAAATCCATCATACGGCATCCCAAAATCGGGTACGGGTCAACTATCACATATACACATCATCATTTGTATAGTATCATCATCAAACTATATCATGATCAAGGGTACTGTACTATAATTGCATACATCCCAATATCATCAAACATATATCATCGTCGGTGCAAATATCCATCTTCAAATGATCCACTAAAATATCATGTCATATATCATATCGTGATTAAGTCACATATTACAATCCGGGTTTTATTCTAGAGTCTCATTCATTCCAATATCATCAACACATATTATCGTTTATATAAATATATTTTATATAATCTCATTGCCCAATGATTCGCTACTATCATAACACATCTCATGTCATAACTCGATCATATATCCAATAAATCACGGTATCAAGCCTAGTCATATTGACTCATCCCCGTGTATCATATAATCTCCTCATATCACATGTATATGTTGTATGCATACACACACACACACATTCCTATATATACACACACACACATATATACACCAAATCAAGTTTATGTGTGTGCGTGTGTGTGTCTACCTGAAACCCACGAATTCCCTCCAAACCAGTCATCCTCTGGTTAAGTCTTTCTAAATCAATCTAGTCCAACCTAAAGTCTTTAATAGGACCCTACTCTCCAAGAATTTAAGGTCATTTCCGACTTCCTAATAACAGTACATAATATCTCTATTCTACGTTTGCGGGGGTGCTATACGCCATCCACCCGACTTCCCCCGTTGATATACATCTACTCACCTGGTCCTTGTCCGCCGAAGTCGATGCCACCATCCTCTTCTTCATCGTCCGAAGTCCACGTGAGGGGTACCTATACGCAACCATATATAATATCGTAAACCGAAATCGCGGACAGAACCAAAACAGCGCACGAAACGCGCATAGGTTAAAACCTATGACCCGCTCATGCAAAATAACCAAATAACGCTCGACATCGGCGTACAAATGCCGATTGATCGAGAAAACCCAAAACACACCAATCGCGGTTTCACAAATCACTAATTATAATATGAAATAAATTGCAACTCATTAAAAACTCAAAATAAATCAAATCGATTTATTTCCGAAAACCTAGAAAGCATCAAATAACCGTTTTAATTCAAAACATGATGTTTTAACAAAACTAGTGGCCATAAAATTAACTAATTATCATAAGTAGATCATAAAAACCATTACTTAAATTTAATCTCATCAATTTCCTTTAAACCCAAAATTCTAGTTTACAAAAATATCAAATTTTAACACTTTTTAAAGAAAAATTCATAATTCCACAACTAAACTTTGTTTTGCATGAACTAAATTATTAAACTAAAATTTATAATGTTAATAATGTCATGAAACCCTAATTAGATTTTAATCCCAATTATTTAAGCAATTTCTAAAATGCTAGTTAGCAAAAATAGCATATTTAGCAAAATTTTAAACTAACAATTAGCAACTAGTAACTAGATTAGGTTTTACATTCAATTAATATGTTAATCTCCTCATTAAAACCATAATCTAATGATAGAAACCCTCATCATAATTTTATCTCACCAATATATATTAATATTAAAAACCTAGTATGCAAAATTATCTAATTTCAACAATTTTGAAGCAACAATTTGCAACTTAACAACTAAACTAAATTTTTCATGACATACAGTGTTAAACTACATATTGTAATCATGATCAATTTATAAAAACCCTAATTTAATTTTAAATCCCTCTCTTGAATTTTAAATCTTAACATTAAAACCATAATTAAACTCCTAATTAAGTTGATTCAAAGTATTTAACCAATAATTAAACACTAAGGGTTAGGATTTTTATACCTCACAATCTTAAGAGATCAAACTTGAGTTCTAAGTCTTCTAAATTGCTCTCAAGCTCCAAGATCCATGCTTGCTTGGAAAAAGAATGAAGGGTAGAGATTTAATTAGGAATTAGTGGTGTAGAATTTTGGATTTTTGTTGAATATTTGATGAAATTTGATGTGAGAATGAGTTTTGAAAAAAAATGGGGGTTGCCTCAAGCTAGGCTCGGCCATGACGATGGAAAAGAAAAGAGAGAGAGAGAGAAAAGTGTGTAGGTTTTTGTAGAAAGTTCATGATTTAATGCATCTTTCACTTAAATCCTTACTTATCTTGTAAGTCCACGTTACCTCTCCCGCTTCTAGAAGATACCACCTCGTTATTGATTTTCTTTTGAAAATAATTTTGTTTATAATGAGGTGGAAATGGTGACATGGTATAGGCATGGGTCTTGGTCAAAGCATGGTATTTTACATGTAGTGATTGGTATGGTTGTCATTTCTTTATTGCTTTAATTGGATAAGATTTTTGGGTGCATGATTGGGACATGAGAGAGGGGGCCGGCCACTTTGGATGTGGGGTTTTTCCTTTGCTCTTTTTACTTTTCACTTGAGGCTCTCTCTCTAGCTCACTCTCATTTACTCATACACCCAAAACACTTAGCCAATTTCTAAGCTCATGCCTTCCATGTTTTCATCACCTCCACATCTTCTATGGTAGCTCAATGAGCATTAGTTTTTGAGAGAGAGAAATATGGTGAGACTATCCTACACCCCCCACTCTCCACTACTAGCGATCTTAGAGGGTCGGTTTGACCGTTTGGCGAACCTGGAGCTTGTGACGTTTCCCTCGGGTGGATCATCGGAGATGAAGGAAGACCGGCGACCAAAGTCGATCTGCATCACTAGGAGCTTGGAAATAGTTGAAGACCCGAAGGACTTGGTTCATTAGGTATAACCATTCTATCTCCCTTTGTTATCTTGCTAGTTTTAGGGTTAATGGTTTTTGATCTTGGAAATCGGGTAATGGTAGCGCCGGGTTTTAGAATTTTTTTGTTCCGCATTTGGCCACGGTTGGATGGCCGGGGCGCTCCCATAACCCAACATCCTTTGTAAATACTGGCCCCCAAACGGGATACAACATGAATAGTGTACGAAATGATAAATGGCATCCCCAAACGGGAGCTAGCTCTTCGTCAATCGATGGTCACAACCACGCAAGAAATATAATATATAACGCCGAAGGGCGAGGATCAAAACTCAAAAGAAAACCCAAAATCAGCATGAAAACCATAATAATACAACGCGCGACTCTAAGGTCGAAATAATAACAAGTCTGGTCTTCTATCTCTATCAAATATACAATCCGGTTGATGGAGTTTTACTAGATATAACTGAGATAACAATCCGGTCTGACGTTTACCACCCCTAGGCGAGATATGCGACATATCAGACGAACAGAGCGGACTGTGCGGTAAGTGTTACTGAATGGATTCACAGGAGTGTGAGCAGGCTTGCTCGTTGATCTTCTGATCGCTCAATATCCGGGTGACCGTTACGTTTTGCAGAACGCTTGCAGCTTGTGGGTGATTGATATGATCACCACCTACTGCCGGCGTATTGACGAGTCTTTAGAGTCCTACACAGGGGTTTCCTGGCTCAAGCGAAACGGAGTAGGAGCGCATATGTGATATGTGCGGGACCGAGATTGATGCGATATGAGATACCGTATTCTATTCTCGCGATTTGTGACATTGATCGGTTGTATGCGATATAGCCGGGTTATCGGATCAAGTGTTGATTCGATAAGTTGTAACTTTTGATATTAGTCGGTTATAGCTGGATTATTAAATCAAGAGTTGATTTAATAATTTAATGTATAATTATATATTTGATAAATTACATTACATTAACTAGTATTAGCTCACTCAAGAATTGTTTTCTCATTAGTTTGTGCATAAATGTATATGTGATATATATTTATGTACATATGTTTGTGTCATACTTGATGATACACACAAGATGGGTGTATGAGACTTATACCAAGATTAGGTTTAAGATTAGGGTTATTGTTTTATCTTAAGATTTAACAAAAGAATTAAACTTGGTCAAAGTTATCAAGCTTGAAGAAGCTTGGAGAAATTTTGACAAAGTCCACTCTTTTGTCATTTCTCTTGATATTCTTTAACCTAACCCTTAACCTAATAGCTTGGTCAATTCTCTACATGAGTTAAGCATGAGGGCTTAACTCAACCATGGTGCCATAATTAAAAGGATAAGTTTTCATTTGGATGGATTTATTATTCATTATTCTTTCTTCTTCTTCTTCATCAAGCTCCATCAAAAGCTTGCTAGCTCCAATGGTGCCATGAGAAAAAGTGTGAGAAAAACAATTCTAAAGTGAGCCCACTTCCTATTTCTTCATCCTCTACCACTTGCCATGTAGTATAGGGTGTTCTCTTCATGAAGTTTATGACCAAGTGAAGGAATAGCTTGAGTTTGAGTCTCCCCGACGTAGATTATCTTCGGCCTCGAAGTCAACGACCTAGCCCGTTCATTTCTCCGAGGAAACCGTCACAAGAGTCCGAGATCGCGATGATCGCAGCGAAGAGACGTCAACACGGAGCTTTAGAAGTGAAGGACCGGATCTACAAAGGTTGTTATCTCTTTCACTTAGTAGCAAAAAAAGAGGGAGAGGGGAGGTGTGGCTAAAAGTCTAAGTCAACTCTCCCATTACATATTAATTAAACACCATACTTCTTTCAATATTAATATTTCATTTTCCCTTTTTCTTTTCAAATGAGGTGAAGGGAATTGGGGGGGGGGTCTGCTGGTCTCGTCCATCAAGGGATGGGTTTGGGTGTGTGTGGGAGTGTGGTGAGGGAAAAAATTATAACACCAAAACCCCCAAGTCAAACTAGCACCATACCTCAATTACCTAATTAATTTTCACAAAATAAACCTTTTCTAGTTTATATATTCTAAAACCATCTTAATAATTTCTTTTCATTTCAAAAATAATATTTTACATGTTAGTTTAATGTGTCTTGATGCACAAAATTTGTATCAACCCATTCCAATTTATAATTATCCCTAATTAAATGTATTAGTGACGGCTTAAAATAATATTCAAATAATTATTTTCGGAATTTTTTTTAGTAAACTAGAAATTTTACAAGTGGCTCAATAAACATCAAATACTAGCAATTACATAGCTAGAATATGTATATTTAATTTTATATTAAAAGATATTTATATCTTGATTTTTACAGAAAACACCCGTTATTTTACCGATTTTCCGAAATTTCACCTAAACGATTTTCAAAACGTTACAATCTTCCCCCCTTAAAGAAATTCGGTCCCCGAATTTAAATTAAAACTCCCCCCAAATACTAAAATATTTCAGCAAAACCATTAAGTCGTCGGGGCTCCGAAATTATAAATACATAAAATATATCGTAGCGCAATGCATGTGCATGAAAAACAGATATATAAACCAAAATCAAAACTCCGTCAAGCATCCCGCAGTCATCGGAGTTATGGGGAAGACATCAATGTCAAGATCCAATACGAAAACCAATATGATATACATCATCAAAACATCTGGAAGCAATGCATGCCAAACCTTTTTCAAATCGCCGTGCGATGTTCGCAACACTACACAGTGGCGGACGTCTATTGTAAGAAAATAACTATATATATATATATATATATATATATATATATATCTTTTGTTTAATATACATGTCCTGTCGTTTTGAAAGCAATTTTAGAAGGGTTTCTTTTATAAAATGTTTTGTGTCATCTCGGATACGTAGGTAAATACTGAGACTATAGTTCCTCTTTGGAAATCCCTTCGATAACTATCAATGCATGCAAAAATATACTCAGGTACTGTCCTCTGACTAGTCCTGCTCAGTACTAAACCAAATAGTAAGTATCATAAAATATACTGCTCCAAAAGAAATCAATCCCAAATATATATATGAATGCCACGTTCGTCTGGTGCGCACGGAAATCGAAATCCATGAATGTGCCATATGTTCCCTGATAAAAATCAGGAAATACCTCAATGAGGTATCACGTGCTCACGCGTGACCAAGGGTCACGTGATAGATTCCTGTGATCTCTACTTTATAGAATTAAATTCTAATCTAACAAAAATGTAATAAAACAGCTAAGGAAAGACCCCAATGGGGCATCACGTACTCACACGTGACCAAGGGTCACGTACTGACACATGATGGCCCTTAGCTCTGTTAAAAGGAAGAATTAAATTCTGAATAAAAGAGGGTCACGTGCTGACACGTGATGGTCCCTTAGCTCTGTTAAAAGGAAGAATTAAATTCTGAATAAAAGAGGGTCACGTGCCAACACGTGATGGTCCCTTAGCTCTGTTAAAAGGCAGAATTAAATTCTGAATAAAAGAGGGTCACGTGCCAACACTTGACAGGTCCCTTGGCTCTTTAACTGATAGAATTAAATTCTATTTCAATGATCAAACATTGGGATCACGTGCCAACACGTGATGGGCTTTAAAAGCCTTCTGAATTAATGGAATTAAATTCTAATTAAGGGAAATCAAAGACCCTAACTGGGAAAGTATTTTTTTAAATATTTCCAAACAAAAAAAAGGATTATGCTCTGTAAAGTAGAGCACCGTTGGATTAAAAATCCAATGGTGATTAAAAATCACCAATTTATTGAAAGATTTTATACAAGGAAAGATTTCCCTAAAATTCACCAAGAGTAACAAACAAAATATCTTCTAGATTAAAAATCCAATGGTGAATAAAATTCACTGAGTATCTAAAAGATCATGTTGGTTACAAAAACAAACAAAATCTTTCAATGAAAGATTCACTAAACAAATTGATTCTTTTCCTTCTCCTATAAATAGGAGCCAAGAAGAGGAGAGGAGGAATTTTTGAATCTTGGAATTTTCTGAAGAAAAATAGCAAAGAGAAAAGAAAGGAGAATTTAATTCTCAAGAAAAGAAACCCTAAGTGAGAAAAGGGAAAGGGATCAAAGCTCCATAAAACAAAAAGAGAATTTAATTCTCATTCTAAGAGTTTAACTCTTCTGCAAAAGAACTTAGTTCTTCCTCTGGGTGAAGATCTGCAGCAGCAAATCTCCCCACAAGTTGAGAATTTTATTCCCATCGGGAAGATTCTGCCATGCAGATCCAAAACTCAGAGGGAGAATTGAGTTTAGAGAATTTAATTCTCCCAAATTCATAGAAATTTAATTCCTCCAAATAAAACTAGGGTTTAACCCTATATGAGAATTTAATTCTCTCAATTTCATAGGAATTTAATTCCTCCAAAATAAAATTAGGGTTCAACCCTGCATGAGAATTCAATTGTCCCCAAATTCATAGGAATTTAATTCCTCCAAGACAGAACTAGGGTTTAACCCTATATGAGAATTTAATTCTTCCACATACATAGGAATTTAATTCCTCTAAAAACATAATTAGGGTTTAACCCTACAGAGAATTTAATTCTTAAAAACAAGAGACTTAAAGCTCTCTATGTACATAAAGAACTTGATCACGTGGTAACACATGACCCTCATTCTCAATGAGCAAAGAAGAAAAAACAAAACTTGGTCACATGGTGACACGTGACCCCTATCCTCAATGATCAGAAAAGAAAGAATAAAACTAGGTCACGTGCCCCCACGTGACCCCTAAACAGACTCCCCAAAATGAGAAGAGAAAAACTTGGAGGCAATGCCTCACGTGTTCCCACGTGACTCTCAAAATAAAGGGAACAAAGCCAAAGGCAGATTCTAATTTGGGCGCCCTCACGTGTCCTCACGTGACCCCTAATAAACACCTTAATAAATCAGTGCATGAGTGCCTATCACGTGGCCACACGTGAGGGTCATGAAAACTAAAAGTGTTTAACACTTATTTGCAGATTTGAGAATAAAACAAAGAAAGACCGGTCCCCACCTTCAGAGGTCTCACACGGCCCCACACGACCAATCCCATTCTAGTGTTTAACACTATTTTTGAGCGTTTTGTTCTTGGTGTTTAACACCATTTTTCAGCGCATCACGTGGGAACACGTGACCATAAAATATATGTTAGTGTTTAACACTATATTCAAATCAATCCTAGCCTAAATTGGCTAAGTCCTTCTGAGGCGGGACTTCTCTTTTTATTGAGTCTCAAATACATCCTTGCCTTCCAAAATTGAACATCCTATATTGCATATGAGTGCTCAGCACTCAACAAAATATAAAATGTTATCAGAACCCCTGTTTAGCAGTGCTAAATAATGGGGGGTTGAACTCAAACAAATGTTTAATGGTCCAACAAAGGGCCAACATTTCTAATCTAATTGGACTTAGCCCAAGTTGGCCATAAGTCCTCAATTCAGATTTAACTGAGCCAAGGTGCTCATAATCTAATTAATTGATCTTAGTTCCAAAATTGGACTATAGATCTCCCAATCAACTTTGGTTCAAGGATACATCTCTTCACTCCTTTGATATTTGTCGTTGTAGTCCTTCAACGCCTTCAGAGAGGTGACGGGTTCCGACAACTATACATTTCACGGACTATGATGTCCTTAACCTCGGACTGTGGGGTCCCTTTAAACCTACGGACTATGATGTCCTTAACCTTGGACCGAGATGTCCTTAAACTAACATTGGACCGCAAAGTCCCTAAACTAAACAACAGAGCCCGAATGCTCTGTTGTCGGATCTAAATGATCCCGTTAAGTTGATCTTAGCCTAAACATTAGACTAATGTATCCTTAACAAGCATTTAAGTTGATCTTAGTCTCAAATGAGACTAACGTATCCTTAAACCCAACCCCCAAACCCAAATCTAAGAAAATACGGATTTGGACTAATCCACGCCCTACGGGCGACGACATAAATTAGTCTCCGTATACAATCCACGGGCAACTAAAAATAAAACAAACACCCACGACACGAAGTGACCATCTGGAGAAGGAGAAAGTTGTTACCTCAATGTGGTAGCGTAATTAACTGCAGGGGCTTACGCCTGCAGGGAAGAGCGTCCCCACAATCAAAAACCCCTCAAATTAGGGGGAATCTGACGAAGTCTGCTACATCGTCCGCATCCGTCTAAACCTTCGATACGTGGTGTCATAAATCAACTTGGCATCTTTGGAGAGGTGGATGGATAGCACCAATTAGCATCTGCCCCCAAATTCAGGCAAGACGTCTGTCCTCCCGTGTTTCGGCGGGGAACACCATACATGTGCACATAAACAAAATCTGAGTGCAACGGGTGTGCACGAAAACACCTGTCAAGGGCAACGTGTATGCCTGACAACAAAACCAGGTGCATCTGATATGCACGAAGAATCTCGATTTAGTACATCTAGTGTGCACCTAAATCGCATTAAGCGCCTTAAGTATGCGTGCACAATGTGCAAGAAAACGAATATCGAATATCACGATCGAAATCGACGGTATACAACACATTTCAATCAAAATCCCAATCAGGTATACCGTGGTATAAAATCTCACCATCCTGTGCATCGGCGTGCACAAAAGCAAATCAAATACTAAAAGTTCATGAAAACTATGCCAAAAGCATAAGTCACATCATATGCTTGCCCTAGGCATGAAATCAAATATCATGAAACTCGGTCATCAAAACTCAATCATGAAATAAATCACCCAAAAATACTGAAAATCCAAAGTGACGGATACGTGATAGTCAATCACAAAATCACAATCATAAATACTGTCGTCGATATGTCCGTCCTTCAAAGTCGAGAAGGTGTCGGTGCATCAAATGCTAGCAGAGCAAGATATCTACTTGCCTTCTGATCATGGCCTGTCGCCTAGTGCCCTTAGGCTCTCGTCTCTCACTGCAGATTGCTAAGTACATAGCTCCTTGGCTCAAAGGTCTAATATAGAAATGATAACGGAAGGAGTCCGCTCTAATACATCCTCTAAAGATCTCTGGCCAACTATCATGGTCACTCATAATATGTCTTGTCGACGATGCCGAACTCTGGCCTGCTGGGTGTGCGCAATGCGACCGCTCCTGGGTCCAAGTCTTCTCATATAGTATTCTAGAAAAGTCCTGTCGAGGTCTCTTTCAAATCTCGTTGCTGTCGAACTGCCCGGAAGTTACCACCCTTTATTATATCTATTTCTTGTTCCGGAACGGCTGCATACTCATCGCGACTCCTTCTGGAAGATATATCTATATACAACGCCTCTGCATGCGTATCACATCTCTGATGTCGGCGGAGTGGAACGCCGTCTCATCAAGATCTCGTACGAGCCTCTTACGCCACTTTTCTCAAATGTCGACTGCTTCAGACTCGTCTCTTCGTGGCTGCATGGACTGTGCTCCAACAGCTATACTCGTATCTGGAGCCTTCCAAGCAATGTATCCCATCGCATGATATCCGAAATGATGTCGAACCATCCGATCGACTCGTCAAAACCTCATAATCCCCTAAGAGCTCAACATCTTGGGTACAGTTTAATAGTATCGAATATATGCCACAGCACCTATGGACCAACCGTAGAAGGGAAAACCCAAGCCTCACTAACGGCACTGCTGAACTGCCGCAAACCATAAGGTTCATCGGCATTCCATGGTCATTATGTCGAGTTAGGGTTTCATTCTTCTAGAGGGTCCGTAGAATTACTTGCATTGTTTTCCGAATACTTTAAACTTGGAAAATGGGTTCCTGACATTCGATCGTCTATATCGACTCTCAACGTATCAGCGTGAAGTCGTCTCTAGCTGGAATCAATCAATCTGCCGATCTCGCATCGGGATAGGCAATGAATCACATGTCCTAGTCTTTCATCTCCGGTGACTAGCGATCTTCTATCATATCTCGAAGTATAACTCGTGTGGCGTTAGCTTCAAACATCTGGTGCGATATCTTTTCATTCGCCAAAATCACTGGCTCATTCGTCCGCACGTTGAACAGTGCCTCAATCATCAAAATAATCCGTGCTCTGACGGTCATCAAAATCTGGCTGGCCTCTTGAAGTGGCCCAATCCTTTGGTGCTGATCTGCACGTCCGAGAAATCCCATAAAAGCGATCCATCAAACGCTCGCGGCACGAAAACAGAATAAAATGGCGCCTCTATGCAAACGTATGTCCCTGGATTCACGCCCTGGTCAGTCCTCATCCATGACGAGCTCATGCTGACCGCAACTCTAGCCATAGCTCTCCACACCCGTACAACCGTGATAACAAAACCATAAACTGGTACTGATGAGGCTAGATCATAGGAATGAATATAATACTGTGCAAGGAAATGTATATCCTAAGCCTTCTTAAGCGGTGTATCGTATCGTAAGTATGCCGCAGAACATACACACGGTACATCACTCTACTTGAGTTACCTACTCCATCAACCAAGGGTCATCCTACACTCATAAGGTAAAACCTAACGCATTGATACCAACTTTGTCATGACCCGAAAAGTACGGAACATGACCGGCACTTAAATTATGAAATGTCTCGAGGAGTGCGTAATTTAAGTAAGCCAAAACCCAGAAATCAAAACCAAAGAAGCAGTAGAGTGAAGCAAAAACCAATTTAAAGCAAGTAGTTTTAACAACATAGGCCGAAGTATGTATTTTTAAAATCTTAAGTATTTTCTGAAAATTTCGGCAGAGTCTTCTTTGTAAATACTGGCCCCCAAACGGGATACAACATGAATAGCATACGAAATGATAAACGACATCCCCAAGCGGGAGCTAGCTCTTCGTCAATCGACGGTCACAACCACGCAAGCAATATAATATACAACGCCGAAGGGCGAGGATCAAAACTCAAAAGAAAACCCAAAATCAGCATGGAAACCATAATAATACAACGCACGACTCTAAGGTCGAAATAATAACAAGTCTGGTCTTCTATCTCTCTCAAATATACAATCTGGTTGATGGAGTTTTACTAGATACAACTGAGATAACAAATATACGTTGGTGGTCCTGATGCAAAGAACCCACCTGTCAAAGCAATCACCCGGAAGGAACAGTGTGGCAGCAAAGCCGCAATGAACCTGTACGGCAAAACCTGCAAAGAACTGTGGCACGACGGGGGTGAGTTGCCAACTCGTGAGTAGAAAACATCTACGAGTAGAAATCATGCATGACGCTATCCTAGGTCAACACGATCAATATATATAACCTCAAAATGATAAGTCTGAAGCATGAAAAGGTGGCAAGGGTAAACATCTATACATAAGTGTAATCCCACGTGCTCGTGTCAGTGCCTCAGGTAGCAATGTATTATATGTATGAGGTACAAATGTAATGTAATGAAAACAGAATACATGTAAATGAAGAAACTGTTTTCTTTCTTTAGTGAGATTTTCTGTAATTTAAAATGAGGTATCATCAATAAATCAATATAAATCAGTGCCTAGCATCGAGACAAAACATAAATCTCAATATCTAGGGCTCCGTTAATCCGGATCGGCCTATATCATCAATCTCACGACCACGAACGGTATCCTCCGGATATCCGACGCGCCAAGTAAAATCACCGGTAGGCAGTCTGCCCCTGCCGGATTCATCATCCACCATGAAATCACTCTTGCCCCGGGGTACCATACCGGGTCCACCATGTACCCGAGATGGTTCATACGTCTCCTCGAATCGGGTCTCGAAATCCATCTCATAACCGAGAAAACATCATGGTGGACGACTCATACATCACGAGAAAACCGCACTTTTCATTTTAAAAAGAGAGAGAGAAGTTTATATATATTCTTGCGGTTTTCCCCCAAATCCAGGAATCTCATGAAAATCCGAAATCCAATCATCAATAGCAAGTAAACAGTGAATATTGGCATAAAACTCCATAATACTACATAGCAGTGAATAATAATATGCATGAAGTAGCAAGTAATAACTGCAATGTCTAAACTAGCATATAAAGACGAGTACGCTAATACCATGTCGAACTATCAGTTACAAGCTATGTCAATGAGTGATATTCTCTAAAGTGTATGTGACATGGCAATTACTGATGATGATATGTGTGAGCCGGTAAGTAAGTGTACGTGGAACATACGCATCATCGGTAATGGTGCTGGTGTCCTGACAGCATGATCTCAATAATGGCACATGAAAAACACAATATAAGCATGCGATGCGATGCGAACTGCAATAATATGCGGGAGCTGAATAATAAACACAATGATAACTAATCTGCATTTATATAAATATGAGTCATACAGTTTTGCCATTTGAAATAACACGAATCGTGGTGTTTTGAAAATAAGGGCTACGGTGTTTTTAAGAAAAGATACGTCCTTTGAAATATCCATAGAATCCCTTGTCCCGTCTTTAAAATACACACGATTCGTTAGTTTTTGAAATAGGTATGAGTCGAATCTAATCTATCATTTATAAGTACACTACAGGACTAAACTAAACAGGCTGATCGAAAGGTAAGGAAACCGCCTAACATCTGAGTCGATACATACATATACATATAAAAGTCGATGATCCCGTCTCAATAGTATCCCATACGATACCCTAATATAATATAACATCCTCGAGTGAAGAGTGTGGATCTATCATCAATATATAGCTCATACGGTAAATCCGTCGTATGGCCTCCCAAATCTGGGTACGGATCAAATGTCACATCTATCACATTATTCATCTGGTATTCTCTTTATCAAATATCATGATCGGGGTACTGATCTACGTCTAGTACAAAACTGATACCTTCTATGTAAAAGCATGCGTGTATATGAAAACACCATATCGAAAGGACCCACTAAAACATCATGTCGTATCTCGAATACAAACCCTGTCACATCACCGATCTCACGGCCTCAAGCCCAATCTCATCGACTCATCTCCAATCCCAAGTACTATCCTCATAATCCATCATATGTATACGTATATATATATATATATAGTCCCATACCCATGTGTGTGTGTGTTTATACATATCCCAATATACGCACATGTAAATAGATGTAAGCAAATGCGTGTGTGCGTGTGGGTGTGAACCTATTCAATGGCTCGCGACTAAGAAGCTATACTAGTTTACTTATAATTACCCTAAACTAAACCATGAACAAAATAATCATCTCTTGATAAACATTCATGTATCATGAATCACATATATAACATATATATATATATATATATATATCATAACTATACTACGAACTGCGGGGGTGCTATACGCCATCCACCCAACTTCCCCCGTAGATATATATCTACTCACCTGATTTTCGCTCGCCTGTGCCGACGTCGCCACGTGCTTGCTTGTCGTCTTGAAGTCCACATGGGGGTACCTACATGTCACAACATATCATTTCGCATAAAAAAACCAATTCGAAATCGAAACGGCATACAAAAACCAAATCGGCACGCGTATCACGCATAGATCAAAACATATCGCCTACGCATGCAAGAATAGCCAAACCAACCCTCGATGTCGATGTTGAAACATCAAACCATCGAGAAAAACCCAAACACCCCAATCGTGTTTTCACAATTACTGATTTTAATATTAAGTAGATTGCAACTCATCAAAACCCCAAAATAAATCAAATCGATTTATTTCCGAAAACCTAGAAAGCACTAAATTTTCGTTTTAATTCACAACTTGTCTAGTTTGCAAATTTAACCAATTTTTAACAAATTCTATAATTTATTCTCATAAATATCTACTAAATATCATAACTAAGTCATATAAACCATTTCTATAATTTATTCTCATAAATTTGTATTAAACCCAAAATTCTAGTTTGCAAATTTAACCAATTTTTAACAATTTCATAGTAAAAATGCACAAACAACAATTTAGCTTGGTTTTGCATGATCTAAACTATTAAACTACAATTTAAAATGTTAATAATGTCATGAATACCCTAATTAGATTTTTATCTCAATTATTTATATATTTTACAAAGACTTAGTTTGCAACAATTAAGCAATTTGGACAATTTAATTGTAACAAATTTACAAATTAACAAATAGACTACAATTTGCATAACTTAAGATGTTAAACCATACATTGTAACCTTAATGATGTGCTAAAACCTTAACTAGATTTTAATTTCATCTAATTATGCAATAACAAAAACCTAGTAAGTAAAATAGCTTAAATTGGACAATTTAAAAGTGGCAATTGGTAATATAGCAACTAGCTTAGATTTTTGTATATCATAACATGTTAACCTACATCTTGTAATCATAAATGAGTGATGAAAAACCTAACCTATCTCAAAACCCCATCTCTTGAAATTTCAAGTTTGAATATAGAACCAAAATTAAACACCGAAATTACTTAAATTGAAGTAATTAAACAACAACTTAAACATGGGTTGGGATTTATACCTCACAAACATGAGATCAACATGAAACTAAGCCTCCCAATCTTGCTTCCATGCCCCAAGATCCATGCTTGATAGGCTAAGGAAAAATGGGTAGAGATTGGATTTTGATTTTGATGGAAATTTGTGTGGATTTATTGGATTTTTGAGTGAGCATTTTGCAAGGTTTTCACCATGAGAGAAGAGGAAATTTTTGAGAAGGGGGGCTGTTGAATTTCTGCAAAAAAAAGAGGGAGAGGGGATGTCACGACCCGAAAGAGCACGTGACTGGCCCTTGAACCATATGAAGTCTATAGGACCCCATCTGATCCAAGTAAGCCAAAAGCTCAGCAATCTAAAACCATTTAAAGAGTAAATAAGGAAAAACTGTTTTTGAAAAGTAAGGAAATCATGTTTGGAAATCAAAGTTTTTAAATAACTAAGCCGAATATGCATTTTTTTAAAATGTGTAACCTTTCCTGAAAATTTCGGCAGAGTTTCCTTTGTAAAAAATGGCCCCGAACGGGGTACAACAAGAATAATATATATGAAATGATAAAAGGCATCCCCAAGCGGGAGCTAGCTCTTCGTCCATCGACGGTCACAACCACGCAAGCAATAATAATATACAACGCCAAAGGGCGAGGATCAAAACCCAAAAAAAAGAAACTCAAAACAGCCAGAAAACCGTAATACTACTAGCGCGACTCTAAGGTCGAAATAAAACAACACTGTTTTCTAAGTCTGAAACAATACACAAGTTTTGGTTGATGGAAATTCTAGATACAATAAATGATACATGAACAATGGCGGTTCTGATACAAAAGAACCCACCTATCCAAGCAAGTCACCCATAAGGAAGCAGTGTGCCAGAAATGCCGCTATGGAATCTGTACGGCAAAAACTTGCAAGGACTGGGGCACAACGGGAGTGAGTTGCCAACTCGTGAATAGAAAATATCTACAAGCAGAGATCGAATGCATGACCCATCCTAGGTCAATACGATCAGATATAAATAAACCTCAATATGAATAAAGCTGAAGCATGCTAAACTGGCAATGTAATCTCTACATGAGTGTAATGCCAAGTGCTCGTGCTAGTGCCTCAGGTAATAGCATGTCATGAATATGAGGTATGATCAATGTAATCAAATCTGCACATACGTGGATCCCGTCCACTCGTCACCCAATGACAATAACCATCATGCAAGTAAATATCATGAAACCTGTGCATGGAAATATGAGGATATAACCCACCCGTGTCCCTCGCGACACGTCAAAATCATGGAACCGGAGTGCCCAGCATCGGCACTCGAAAACATCATGAAAACTGTGCCCAGCATCGGCACATAAATCCTCATATATCGGGCTCCGTCAGTCCGGATCGGCCCGCGGGCTCTGTCTGCGGTATCGGCCCTCGGCCCCGGCAGGACGCCCAAATCTATCCATCGACTCTGGTCAGTATCCTCCGGATAACCGCCAGGTCCAACCAATCACCGGTAGGTACTCGCCCGCCTCCAGGCTCAATCGGCAAAGCTCATCGATCATCTTGCCGAGGGGAACCATACTGGGTCCACCATGTACCCGCAATCGGCTCATCCACTCCTCGATTCGGGTTTCACATGTCGCTCTCAGCACCGAGAAAACACATGGTGGACGCACTGAAATATCATATCAAGGGTAACCGGGTTTTTAAAGCAATGACATATTCTCTTTTGAAACACTCTCGGTTCCCAAATCCAGAAATATCATAGAAACAACATATCTCAATGCGTATAGTCAAAAACATGAAGTATGCGACATGTAAAGGAAGGTATGCACATCATCATGTCATGCAAGGATCATATACTGAATGCAATAGTACTACAGTGTAGTGACATGGCAATTATCGATGATGAGTGTGTGAGCCGGCAACAAGTGTACGTGGAACATATGCATCATCGATAATGG
Organism: Agapanthus africanus; assembly: GCA_030015575.1. Classification (NCBI taxonomy): domain Eukaryota; kingdom Viridiplantae; phylum Streptophyta; class Magnoliopsida; order Asparagales; family Amaryllidaceae; genus Agapanthus; species Agapanthus africanus. The sequence continues at coordinate 291,448,014 of CM057349.1, forward strand.
TGCTGGTGTCCTAGCAGCATGACTGAAATATAACCACAGTACAAGCGATGCAATGCAAATAGCATGAATATGCGGAATCGAATAATCAACGCAAAAGTAAAGAATCTACACCAATCTGTACAAGTCATGCAGGGGTGCTATTTGAAATAAGACGAATCAGGGCTTTTGGAAAAACAAGGGCTACGGTGTTTTAAGAAAAGATACATCATTTGAAAATATCCGTATGACCCTTCTGCCTATCTTTAAAATATCCCGATTCGTTAGTTTGAAATAGGTATGACTCGGTCCAGTCTAATGTCTACTAAGTAATCTAGACAGGAGAGGTAAGAAACCACCTAATCTGAGTCAATATATATACATATGATAGTCGGTGATCCCGCCTCAATAACATATCGTAAGATATCCTCGAGTCATGAGTGCGGATCTATCATCAATATCGGCTCGTACGGTAGATCGTCGTACGGCATCCCAATAGCTGGGTAGGGGTCAATATCACAGTACCTCATCACATATCAGGTATCATCACTATCATCAGATCGCATAATCTGGGGTACTACTCTAAGTCTAGTACAAATCGATACCATCTATAAAAATATGAATGCGGGTAAAGCACATGTCCAAAGGCCCGCTAAAACTATCATATCGCACCTCGAAGACAAGCTATGTCACATCGCCGATCTCACGGCCTCACATCAAGTATCATCTCAAACCACGTATCATCCTCAAATCCCGTATATAAACACATAGTCCCATACCCATGTGTAGATATACGCACCATCATATGCACTCTAATAAATGAAAGAATGAATGCAAGTATGTGTGTAAATGTATGTGTGAGTGCAACCACTACTCTAGGGTTCGCACTATACTAAACCAATATATTCTTATCATCAAAATATCATTATTACCATCAATAACCCTAAACAACACAATATAAATATTCGTGTGTATACGTATTCGTATACATCACCACGGACTGCGGGGGTGCTATACGCCATCCACCCGACTTCTCCCCGTAGATATAAATCTACTCACCTTGCTTCTCGTGTGCCAAAGCTGATGTCGCTATCTTCACCTCCTTTGCCTCAACATCACGCGGGGTACCTACAAGTATATCACAATGCTAAAGCACATGAAAATCACATCGGAAACCAAAATAGCACACGCTACCCGCATAGGTAAAAACCTATCGACTCGCATGTAAACACAATCAAAATCCACTTGTCGTTGACGTCCTAACGCCACCCGACAGGAATAAATCACCAAATACCAAAATCCATGCTAAAACAAGTCCCAAATTATACACCAACATAGGAAAATCAACCCAGATTTCACCCTAGATGGAATCAGTCAAAACTAGACATACTCAGGGTCAAAACTAGAGGAAATGGGGGCATGCACAGAAAACGAGGCAATTCCTTAAAATACCTTATTTTAGAATTTTCCATAATTTTTCCCCATTTATCTGTATTTAATTATACCAGAATATTAAAATATTCATTAAAATAATATTAAATTATAAAATCTCCCAAAAATCATATTTTATTATTTTGAAGACGTTACAATCTACCCCCCTTAAAGAAATTCGGTCCCCGAATTTAAATTTAAACCCCCAAATACTAAAATATTTCAATACAAATTCCAAGTCATCGGGGCTCCGAAATCATCTATACATAAAACATCATAGCGTAATGCATGCGCATGAGTACTGAGCAGATAACTCAAAAGCAACACTCCATCAAGCATCCGCAATCATCGGAGTCATGGTAACGACACAATGTCAAATCCAATACAAAATCAATATGATATGGACCAAGACTATACATGTAGACACCCAATCTATACATGTAATTAGCTGATGCAACTGTATGCCAAATCTTTTTAAGTCGCTGTGCGATGCGCGTAACACTGCACAGTGGCGGACGTTTCTCATTAGAAAATAACTATATATGTGTATATATATCCTTTGTTTAATAAGCATGTTCCACCATTTTGAAAATAATCAGAAGGGTTTCCTTGTTTTTAAAACGTTTTGTGTCATATCGGACTCGTAGGTATATACTGAGACTATAGCTCGCTTTTCGGAAATCCCTTCGATAACTATCGATGCATGAAAAATATATCCAGGCACTGTCCACTGACTAGTCCTGCTCAGTATGAAAGCAAATATCCCACATCATAAAAATGTACTGCTCCAAAAGGAATAAATTCCAAAAATGCACATAACACCACCCTGTGCGTCTGACGCGCACGGAAATCAAAATCCATATATGCGCTAAACATGTGCACAAAACAACATCTAGGTGCAACGGGTGTGCACGAAGCATCTGTCATAGGCAACATGTGTGCCTGACAGCCAAAACAGGTACATCTGACATGCACGAAGAATCTCGATTTAGTGCATCTGGTGTGCCCCAAAATCGTATCTCAAAACATGCGCCCAACATGCGCGAAAATCCAAATCGGTGCATCCATCATGCACGAATGAAAATCTAGACCCTGCGCACTCAATATGCACGGAATCACAAAATCCAATAGCAACGTCGAATATGCGTAAGTCCAGTCAAAAGCACGGAGTGCAAGAATCCACATCAATATCACAATCAAAATCGACATACCGAAAGGCATCAAATCGAAGTCAGGTGCAATCGTAATGCACAAAATATAAATCCGGTGCAACAAAGGCACGAAATATAAATCTGATGTGATAAACGCAAGAAACATAAAACTGGTGCGACAAATGCACGAAGTATAGAACTGGTGCATCCCATGCACAAATACCAAGCAAGAACTCAAATACGTAAGCAGCAACACCAAGTGTATCCAGATATGAAGAAAATCATAAACGTGTGCAGCTGCGGGCACAAAACACATATCGATGCACTACAAGTACATATAAGCTATACCGAGTGCAAAATCAAAACACTAAAATTACATGAAACTCTGCTGGAAGCGTAAATCAAATCACCAGCATAAAATAGGCATGAAATCGCAATCAACAGCTCAAGAGTAATAACTATGTACAAGGTATAAATACCCAGTAGGTGCAACCATGGTGCACAAAATCAAATATCATGAAACTCAGTCATCAAGACTAAATCATGCGAATAGATCGCCCAAAATACCGAAATCCAAAGCAACGGATACGTGATAATCAAATCACAAAATCACAAATCATAATTACCGTCGTCGGTATACCCTCCTTCAGGGTCGAGAAGGTACCGGTACATCCGATGCTAGCGGCGCAAGATATCTACTTGCCTCTTGCTCGCGGCTGGCGTCCTCTGCCTCTGGTTCCTGATCTTTCCTGTAGATTACCAACTCGCAATCCATCGGCTCATCGGCCCGGTCAGGTGTGCTGACAGGAATGATTCCGTTCTTGCACTTCCCTGGTCATCTCTCGGTCAATCCTCACGACCGCTCGTAAAGCAGCACATCTCTGGCGCCGACCTCGGGTCCTCTGAATGCATATCACACATCCGATCCTGGGTGCAACTCTTATTGCAGCAGTGTACTGGAAGGAATCCTACTCAAGGTCTCTTCTGATCTTGCCTAAGCCAAACTGTAAGGAGGCTGGTACTCTGGCGTAATCTTTTCTCGCTCTCTGGACCTCTGCGTCCTTAGTACAACATCTCCTCGGAAGCTGGTCGCATCTCTGCGCCTCTGTATGCATGTCCGACCTTTAATCTTAACGGGGTGTAGTAACAGCTCGTCTGCCTCTCGCACGAACTTCTTGTCCCGCTTGTCTGTATCATCGACCATTCGACGTCGCGTCTTTATCTGCACACTGCAATGTCCTCGGCTACGGTCCACCCGAAGTCTCTAACACGGACTCGAAATCACGAACTCAGTATCTTCATCACTCAGTAGAAGATATCTAGCCGAACACGTCCTCAGCGTGCATATCGCATCTCTGATGTCAGCGGAGTGGAACGTCATCTCGTCGAAATCTCGTGCAAACTCTTTACTCCACCTTGCTCCACTATCGACTGATTCGGACTCATCTCATCATGGCTACACAGACTGCGCTCCGACGGCTATGCTCGTATCTGGAGTCTCCCAAGCAGTGTCCCATCACATGATATCCGAATGATGTCGAATCATCCGATCGACTCGTCAGAACCTCACAATCCCCCAAGAGCTCAACATCTCGGGTACAGTTTAATAGTATCGAGTACATGCCACAGCGTCGGTGGTCCAGCCGTAGAAGGGCAAACCCAAGCCTCACTAATGGCGCCGAGGAACTGCCGCAAACCCTAAGGTTCAAAGGCTTTCACACGGTCATTAAGTCGAGTTAGGGTTTCATTCTTCTAGAGGGTCCATAGAATCACCTGCATGTCTTTCCGTATACTTTAAACTTGGAAAATGGGTTCCTGACCTTCGATCGTCTCAATCGACTCTCAACGAATCTGCGTGAAGTCGCCTCTAGCTGGAATCAATCTATCTGATGACCTCGCATCGGGGTAAGTGAACGAACCACATGTCCTAGTCATAAATCCTCGGTGACTAGCGACTCACTATCACATCTCTAAGAATATGCTCATGCTGCAGTAGCTCCAATCATCTGGGCGATATCTCATCACTCGCAGCAACAACTGGCTCATTCGTCGGTACGCTAAGCAGCGCCTCAACCATCATGAATAAGTGATACATCAACGGTCATCACATCCTGGCTGGCCTCTATCAGTGGCTCAATCCTCTGGTACCGTCCGGTACATCCTAGAAATCTCACAGCAGCGATCTGTCAAACGCCCATAGTGCGGAAACACAAAATACGAAGCCTCAATGCAACCGTATGTCTCTGGAATCACGCCCCGGTCAGTCCTCGTCCGCGACGAGCTCATGCTGACAACTCGAGCCGTAGCTCACTCTGCCCGTGCAATCGCGGCAGCAAAACCATAACCAGTATCGATGAAGATAGATCATAGGAAGGAATATGACACAATGCAAGGAAATGTACAACCTAAGGTTTCTTAAGCGGAGTGGCGTGTCGTAAGTATGCCGCGGAACATACCCATTGTACGTCACTCTACTTTAGTCACCTATTCCATCAACCAAGGGTCATCCTACATGACGAAAGTTCGGGTCTAATACCCCCTCGACCAAGTCTAAGTTCCGTAAGGTCAAGCCTAAGTTCCTTATATAGATAACGCCCTAGGCTCCACATAGTCAAACTTAGACTCGAACCAAGGTCAACCTAGCGCTCTGATACCAACTTTGTCACGACCCGAAAGAGCACGTGACTGGCCCTTGAACCATATGAAGTCTATAGGACCCCATCTGATCCAAGTAAGCCAAAAGCCCAGCAATCTAAAACCATTTAAAGAGTAAATAAGGAAAAACTGTTTTTGAAAAGTAAGGAAATCATGTTTGGAAATCAAAGTTTTTAAATAACTAAGCCGAATATGCATTTTTTTAAAATGTGTAACCTTTCCTGAAAATTTCGGCAGAGTTTCCTTTGTAAAAACTGGCCCCGAACGGGGTACAACAAGAATAATATATATGAAATGATAAAAGGCATCCCCAAGCGGGAGCTAGCTCTTCGTCCATCGACGATCACAACCACGCAAGCAATAATAATATACAACGCCAAAGGGCGAGGATCAAAACCCAAAAAAAAGAAACTCAAAACAGCCAGAAAACCGTAATACTACTAGCGCGACTCTAAGGTCGAAATAAAACAACACTGTTTTCTAAGTCTGAAACAATACACAAGTTTTGGTTGATGGAAATTCTAGATACAATAAATGATACATGAACAATGGCGGTTCTGATACAAAAGAACCCACCTATCCAAGCAAGTCACCCATAAGGAAGCAGTGTGCCAGAAATGCCGCTATGGAATCTGTACGGCAAAAACCTGCAAGGACTGGGGCACAACGGGGGTGAGTTGCCAACTCGTGAATAGAAAATATCTACAAGCAGAGATCGAATGCATGACCCATCCTAGGTCAATACGATCAGATATAAATAAACCTCAATATGAATAAAGCTGAAGCATGCTAAACTGGCAATGTAATCTCTACATGAGTGTAATGCCAAGTGCTCGTGCTAGTGCCTCAGGTAATAGCATGTCATGAATATGAGGTATGATCAATGTAATCAAATCTGCACACACGTGGATCCCGTCCACTCGTCACCCAATGACAATAACCATCATGTAAGTAAATATCATGAAACCTGTGCATGGAAATATGATGATATAACCCACCCGTGTCCCTCGCGACACGTCAAAATCATGGAACCGGAGTGCCCAGCATCGGCACTCGAAAACATCATGAAAACTGTGCCCAGCATCGGCACATAAATCCTCATATATCGGGCTCCGTCAGTCCGGATCGGCCAGCGGGCTCTGTCTGCGGTATCGGCCCTCGGCCCCGGCAGGACGCCCAAATCTATCCATCGACTCTGGTCAGTATCCTCCGGATAACCGCCAGGTCCAACCAATCACCGGTAGGTACTCGCCCGCCTCCAGGCTCAATCGGCAAAGCTCATCGATCATCTTGCCGAGGGGAACCATACTGGGTCCACCATGTACCCGCAATCGGCTCATCCACTCCTCGATTCGGGTTTCACATGTCGCTCTCAGCATCGAGAAAACACATGGTGGACGCACTGAAATATCATATCAAGGGTAACCGGGTTTTTAAAGCAATGACATATTCTCTTTTGAAACACTCTCGGTTCCCAAATCCAGAAATATCATAGAAACAACATATCTCAATGCGTATAGTCAAAAGCATGAAGTATGCGACATGTAAAGGAAGGTATGCACATCATCATGTCATGCAAGGATCATATACTGAATGCAATAGTACTACAGTGTAGTGACATGGCAATTATCGATGATGAGTGTGTGAGCCGGCAACAAGTGTACGTGGAACATATGCATCATCGATAATGGTGCTGGTGTCCTAGCAGCATGACTGAAATATAACCACAGTACAAGCGATGCAATGCAAATAGCATGAATATGCGGAATCGAATAATCAACGCAAAAGTAAAGAATCTACACCAATCTGTACAAGTCATGCAGGGGTGCTATTTGAAATAAGACGAATCAGGGCTTTTGGAAAAACAAGGGCTACGGTGTTTTAAGAAAAGATACATCATTTGAAAATATCTGTATGACCCTTCTGCCTATCTTTAAAATATCCCGATTCGTTAGTTTGAAATAGGTATGACTCGGTCCAGTCTAATGTCTACTAAGTAATCTAGACAGGAGGGGTAAGAAACCACCTAATCTGAGTCAATATATATACATATGATAGTCGGTGATCCCGCCTCAATAACATATCGTAAGATATCCTCGAGTCATGAGTGTGGATCTATCATCAATATCGGCTCGTACGGTAGATCGTCGTACGACATCCCAATAGCTGGGTAGGGGTCAATATCACAGTACCTCATCACATATCAGGTATCACCATCATCAGATCGCATAATCTGGGGTACTACTCTAGGTCTAGTACAAATCGATACCATCTATAAAAATATGAATGCGGGTAAAGCACATGTCCAAAGGCCCGCTAAAACTATCATATCGCACCTCGAAGACAAGCTATGTCACATCATCGATCTCACGGCCTCACATCAAGTATCATCTCAAACCACGTATCATCCTCAAATCCCGTATATAAACACATAGTCCCATACCCATGTGTAGATATACGCACCATCATATGCACTCTAATAAATGAAAGAATGAATGCAAGTATGTGTGTAAATGTATGTGTGAGTGCAACCACTACTCTAGGGTTCGCACTATACTAAACCAATATATTCTTATCATCAAAATATCATTATTACCATCAATAACCCTAAACAACACAATATAAATATTCGTGTGTATACGTATTCGTATACATCACCACGGACTGCGGGGGTGCTATACGCCATCCACCCGACTTCTCCCCGTAGATATAAATCTACTCACCTTGCTTCTCGTGTGCCAAAGCTGATGTCGCTATCTTCACCTCCTTTGCCTCAACATCACGCGGGGTACCTACAAGTATATCACAATGCTAAAGCACATGAAAATCACATCGGAAACCAAAATAGCACACGCTACCCGCATAGGTAAAAACCTATCGACTCGCATGTAAACACAATCAGAATCCACTTGTCGTTGACGTCCAAACGCCACCCGACAGGAATGAATCACCAAATACCAAAATCCATGCTAAAACAAGTCCCAAATTATACACCAACATAGGAAAATCAACCCAGATTTCACCCTAGATGGAATCAGTCAAAACTAGACATACTCAGGGTCAAAACTAGAGGAAATGGGGGCATGCACAGAAAACGAGGCAATTCCTTAAAATACCTTATTTTAGAATTTTCCATAATTTTTCCCCATTTATCTGTATTTAATTATACCAGAATATTAAAATATTCATTAAAATAATATTAAATTATAAAATCTCCCAAAAATCACATTTTATTATTTTGAAGACGTTACAGGGGAGTTTGTGGGTGTGGCTAAAAGTCTAAGTCAACTCTCCCATTAAATATTAATTAAACACCATACTTCTTTCAATATTAATATTTCATTTTCCCTTTTTCTTTTCAAATGAGGTGAAGGGAATTGGGGGGAGGGGGTTCTGCTGGTCTCGGCCATCAAGTGGTGGGTTTGGGTGTGTGTGGGAGTGTGGGTGAGGGAAAAAATGATAACACCAAAACCCCCAAGTCAAACTAGCACCATACCTCAATTACCTAATTAATTTTCACAAAATAAGCCTTTTCTAGTTTATATTTTCTAAAACCATCTTAATAATTTCTTTTCATTTCAAAAATAATATTTTACATGTTAGTTTAATGTGTCTTGATGCACAAAATTTGTATCAACCCATTCCAATTTGTAATTATCCCTAATTAAATGTATTAGTGACGGCTTAAAATAATATTAAAATAATTATTTTCGGAAAAAATTTCAGTAAACTAGAAATTTTCCAAGTGGCTCAATAAACACAAAATACTAGCAATTACATAGCTAGAATATATATATTTAATTTTATATTAAAAGATATTTATATCTTGATTTTTACGGAAAACACCCGTTATTTTACCGATTTTCCGAAATTTCACCTAAACGATTTTCAGAACGTTACAGCTATCATTCATGACCAAACAACGTATTTCATCGCCACTCCTACTTCACCTTTGTATTTCTCTAGAACATCCCGTATCACTACGAAGATCCACAGTTATTGGATAATCCATCGTATGGTTATATACGAACTCGAAGGAACTCGTTCTAGTTCGAGGATGGATTCTGGTTCAGGAGAAATAGAATAAGGTTTATTCAGTTGTCTTTTATCTTTATCTTCTCTCAGGTTGCGAGGGCTCCTAGGATTAGGAGAGTACACCTGTTATGCTTATTGGATAGTCTTCTTCCAAACCATAGGTTGGTGTCGAACGGCAGGGGAGAAGAAAACCATTTAACCTAAGGATGGTGTACAAAACGTAATGAGTAAAGACAAATAAAGGGATTTGAAGAGATGACAAAGAAATATACGGTTACAGTCATGAATATGGATAATGGAAGAGGCATTACTAGGAATACCCGGATACCCCTTCGAAACATTTTCATGTTTCAGTTTCACCATGCGTTGTTAATTGAAAACTGATTTTCCAATTAGATCCTTACTCCAGGGTATGTATTTACGATGTCCGATTCTCACATCTGTATGGTTTTACAGATGATGAGTGGGAGTAAGTTATTGGTAATTAGGTGATCATCCTCATTTTATCGGAATTTGTTGTAATTGGTGATATTTGAGAAAATCGCCTGGGGTTTTGCCTGATGGAAGATATTTGGTTTTGAATATCCATTATTATGCACCAATTTCAAACTGATATATTTGTACGTTTATTTAATAAAGTGAGATATAAACTTTTGAAATAACGTCCATGACATTTACCTATATCAGTTTATGGTTAGCTAAAGAGCATTAAACAGCGGTGTAATTCTTCATAACCATAGTACAGTTTTCAACCTATGATGCATAGAGTTTGAGTTATTCAACTCAGGGGACTTATACAAAGTATTGTATGTTATCCAGTGTCCGTTAGGAGGGGTTGGTTCTCATACTAAATTCTGTTTACCTCTGACTTCTCTAGTTTTAGACAAGTGTTTCGTAGAAATACAAGGTCCAAGTTTTGAGAAGTTAAAGGTACAAGAATAAAGTCGAGAACCATGTGTTGCAACTATCGGGATTCTTCAAGGTGATCGAAGATGTAGATACTTGTGTTTGGTATTCAGTTGATAGTAATGGTTTTGAGAACTTGCTTCTCCTTCAGGTTACTCATATTTGGATGCACTCCTAGTTGAGTAATGCTGATCGGCCTTTTTCTATTTGGTTGACATGCACTGGAGACAGCTGCATGATTTAAATCTGGTTTCAATTAAATCAGTACCTTTGTTTCTATATTGTATATAGAATGGTTCATATCTTAACGATGTTAAGGTATATGGAGTTGTCCGGCTTATGCTTAAAACCAGACTCTGGATAACTCAAGGCACGTTTCAGTAATGGAAGTTTGTGGGTTTTCCCAGGCTATGAAGAGGGTTGACTTTTTACCATCTGGAAGATCGATAGAAATATTGTTCTTGACTCGTCACAGTTTTAGTAAAATGGAGTTTTTCAGAAAACAGTGGTGGGAGTATGGTAGAACGGGAAGAGATTCCAGAACCACAAACGATCACTGAAATTTTAATAGGACCAAAAGATTCAATCAGGTTTGACATTCCATTAGTCACTCCGCAGTTATGATGGGTAACCTCAGGCACCCGAGAGGTACTCCGGTATCCTCAAGGACGGTGATAGGGAGGTTCTTGTTTACCCATACTTGCCATTACTGCTGTTCTAGACTATAAGACCCGGCAGGAGGATGAGTATAGCGTCGTTCTAAACTAGCTTTAGAAGTGCATGTGTATATGACTCTACCATAGGGTTGTCGTAGTCAGTGGGAGCAGCGGAAGCGTAGTGGACAAGTAGCTTGTTTCTATTTATAGACTAAAGCAGATATAGTGGAGATAGATCACCTATTTTTGATGTGACAGTCATGGGCTTTGACTTCATTAGAATACGAGATGAATCTGTTAAGAAAGTAGTAGGGTGTGATGTCCTGGTATTTGGATGACATACACTTTGTAGGAAGTAAAATTCCTATACTACGATCGGTTATACTTTGGTTGTCACACAGTGATTTCTCCGCATAGGATATGGACATTATATCAGGCATTCTGGTTACTAGATCTATGGTTTTAGATCTAGATTTGAGTAGTTTCCCAATTCGGATACTTAGACAGTATTCTAAAGGTGTTTTAGAATAGACGACTCCTGCCAAGGTGGTATACCTGCAGGTGATGGAGTCACCCTCTCTAAAGGTGTCTTACAGACTAAAGGGGAGAGGGATGTGCATGATTGGCATATCACGTACTTAAGCAAGTGAGTCAATCATGAGATGTCAAGTACCACACCAGATGTTTTTTTGCACCAGATGCAATAAGTTTTTATTGATCCAATCCTGGAGAAACATTCGGAAGCAGTCTTTGAACACAAGTAGATGTTCTAGGGATTTGATAACGGCAGCCTCTTTCGGGAGACGGTTATCATTCCAGGCTTCCAAAGTGACCTAGCTGACAGAGTGACTGTCAGAGTTATAGTTTTCCCTCTGACGAGGGGCAGTAGTTTGGACAGGTGGTCCAAGCGGATACTGAGGGTAGCATGGCACAGGATACTGATTTAATTCGGTTGACGATACAGTCTAAGAAGTTTGCTGGATTTGAAGTTCATTTGTGAACTGGGTCCCATCAGATATCCAGACATATTCTAAGATAGGTATTGCTTATTTCGGGAGATGGCTTTCTCCGCGAACTTGAGATAAAGAGAGACATAGAAAGAAACATTAGAGTGGATCCACTCGCTGGGGCTATTTCTCAAAAGCAATAGTTTTACAAATGAGCTTTGTAAAGCTGATTAGTAGAGAAGTTAGGTGTTCGGTATCACACTGGCTGTGAGTATGTGACACTGCAATAATTAGCCTTAAGTGCAAGTGGGAGATTGTTGTCTATAGTGCCCTCAACTCAATTATTGGACCGCAGGCACGTGATTACAATGATTGAGGGAGGACCTATACCGGTAGAACAGTCTTACTCGAGATGATAGTATGCTATCTGGTCTGTCTTTATTATCGTGTACATGCTTCAGGTGACATTACAGATCACTATTACATGTTGATTGAGCCCATAGGATTCTTGCTTGACTATCAGCAGTATGATGGTGATCATATATGTGAGAGTTGGGTAGTCTATAAGCACATCCTTAAAGTGTCCCTGGTCGTGGGAGTTTCGAGACTGGGCATCGATACTCCATGAGTAGACTAGTGTATACGGATCCAGACCCCGACGAGGGGCAATGGCTGGTCTCACAAGCCATTGGTGTCAGTTGGTTCACCAAAGATAGTATACAGGTGCTCATTGGGTTATGAGTACACCGGACGGACTCGCCGGGTACATGCTAGTTGGTATTATACCTATCGTCAGATAGCAGTTCCCTGGTGACATGTGTACAGGTTAGTCTATCGACCTGAGATCGTCATTTGTCTCGTGTGAGTTCCCATTGTGCTTTGATTACTACCCTACCACAGATCAAAAGTGCAAACAGGTTTTAGTTGGGTACATTCCTGAGCCACATGGAGGCGGTAGGCGAATCGTCAGGGGATTCGTCTCTCCCGGTATTGGGGGTTGATATCGCGCTGTGTTTGGAGAGCCATTACACAAAGTCCTTGGCCAAGGCAAGTGAGATTTACTGGTAGGTATTCCAGTAGTTTCTCAGGGTGTTCTGGGCTACACTCCGACACGACTTATACCGCTTTTAGGGGTCTGACGTTTACCATCCCCTAGGCCCGATATGCGATACTCATATACGAACGGACCGGACTGTACGGATATTGTCACTGTCAGGCTCAGTAGGGTTTCAGGATGAGTTCGCTCGTCGGCCTCCCTTTCGCTCAATACCTGCGTAGCCGTTACGTACAGTTAGTGCCACTGACGTGCTTATGGTTAAACCCACTGCCAAAGTATTGACGAGTCTTTAGAGTCCCACACAGAGGGTTTCCCTATTTCGGATATATGTATACCATAGAGGCCATTATATGATAGTATATGTACCGGTATGTGTGTGTGTATATATATATATATATATATATATATATATATATATATTCTGGGGGCATTCTTGCTCGACATGATAGTATGCTATCTGGTTGCACCTTTTATCTTGACATGTTCATTTCATCATGCTTTCATTCATTTGGTACATGTTGATATAGCCCTTAGGATGATGCATGACTACTGAGATTATGATGCGGATCATACTAGTGGGACATATGTAGTCTATGAGCATATCCATGAAATATTCCTAGTCGTGGGTGTATCGAGACGGGGCATCGATATCACCAGAGTAGACTAGCGTATACGTTACTTGTCCTATATAATGGGCGATGGATGATCCCATATCCATTGGTGTGGTGACACCAAAGATCGTATACGGGTGCTCAGTAGAGACTGGGTACACTGAACGGACTCGCCGAGAACTCCTATATAGTATTATATCTATTGTCGGATAGCAGTTCTCAGGTGACACTGGTACAGATTAGTATGTAAACCCGAGATCGTCATAGAGTCTTGTATGTCTCCCACTGTACTTTGATCTCCACCCTACCACGGCTTTACTGAGTCGTGCAAACAGGTGGATTTTGGGTACAGTCCCGAGGCACATGGAGGCAATGAGCGATAAGAGGGGTTTCGTCTCTCCCGGTATTGGGGGTTGATGTTGCACCATGTACGATTGGCTATAACAGGAAGTCCCTGGCCAGGGCTGTTGAAATTTACTGATAAGTGTTATCAGTAGTTTCTCGATTTGTTATGAGCCATATACCGGCATGACTTATTGGGTTATTGGGGTCGACGATACCATCCCTAGACTTACATATGCAGCATATTTGACGAAGAGATCGGACTGTACAGTAAGTGTTACCAGTTGACTCAACGAGAGTTTTAGCAGGTTTGCTTGTATTTTTTCTGATCGCTCAATACCCAGGAGCCGTTACGTACTGCTTATGCCACTGACGGTTTGTGGGCATGTGATGTGATCACTGCCTACTGCTAGCGTATTGACGAGTCTTAGAGTCCTATAAAGGGGTCTCCTAGCTTAGGCAAAACGATGTGGGGTACATATGTGATATGCGCGGGAGCTCGATTAAATGCGTGTATTGGATACCGTATTTTAATCGGGTATTTTCTATTGGACGGGTCATATGTGATATGACCGGGATATTAAATCAAGTGTTGATTTAATATTAAGTCCATTAGCTCATTTATTAAAACCTATTTCTTTATGATGCATGCATGAGTGTATATATATGTTGATGTGCATGCACACATGCAAGCATACATATGTCATGGTTGATGATACAATGGTGGTGGCAATGCAAGACTCACATGGTAACAATTTTTAGATATTTTGTTTATTTGATAAAACCAAAATGGCAATATAATCATGGTTGACTATTCAACTCTCTTGAGTTGACAATGGTCAATGGTTTTTTAGCCCATGGTTTTGCTTAAATTCAAGTTACAAAATATCTAGATATTTTGTAACCATGGTTTAGCATGGATGACACCCTCTTACTCTCTTGAGTTTAGAGATGGTTATCACATTATTCTTTTGAGTTTGTTTTGTGCCATCTCCTTCTTTCTCTCTCTCCTCAAAAAGGCTCACTAAGGTTTTAAAAGAAAGCGAAAGGTTTAAAAAGAAAAGGTTTTTTAGTGAGATCCAAACCCACATCACCATTCCACTTTAGTCTAGCCCACTTGAGTGGAGTTTTTGCTTCTTCTTCATCCTTGATCAAGAGAAGCTCGGAGCTTAGTGCAAAGAGACTTCGTGGTGGATCATCGTGGACACGGAAGGATACAAGCCAACCGGTTCAAACCTCAATTGACCCAAGGAGTCTAGGAGGAGGTCTACAAAGGTTGTATCTCTCCCCACTTAGTGTTAGACACTTGTAGTATATGATACTAGCTAGTTGTTACTTTATTTTTCTAGTTTGATTCATGTTTGGAATTGTTTAGCACCCTCTAAATTTTTGTTATAGCATGTGTGATGCAATCCTAAACCTAGTGAGGTGTTATAGAATCCCTACAGTGGTATCAGAGACAAGCTAAACTTTAGAGTAACCTAGACGACGTTAAAAACTTCGAACGAACGAAAACCGACATCCAAAGTAGTCCTCTCTGGAAATTTTTTAAAAAGTTGGAATTTTTCATATTAAAAATACTTAGAAAATCATGCAGGGTATTGTATGGGCCCCTAAGAAGAACGAAGTCCTGACTCGACTTAACGACCGCGGAACCGCGGCCAAAAGGGTCTTTTGGCGGCGGTTCCGCGGCGTCGTTGGAGAGGCTTGGACTGTGCCTTGTTGTGCTGGCCCATATGTGCTTGATGCAGTCTCTGGTATATATTGATCTGACTCAAGTGTTGAGCCATCTAAGAATTCTTTGGATGATTGATCGATCGATCAGATGTTTCAATTGCGCCTAGTTTATTTATGAATGTGATACAATAATTGGAATCTACACTAATTAGTTTTGTGAAAAGTAATTAGTTGCGTGTAAATCTAATATTTTGGCCTCGGTAGAATCGGGAATCTTGTTGAATTATTCGGCTTCTTTTGAAAAGGTGTTTTCATGGTTGAGACCTAAATATAAGATTTGCATTGTTAGGCATGAAATCCTGAATATGTGATATTCCGGGTTTATGATGTCTAAACGCGGTGTTGATTCCAAATGTTGTTGTTTTTCACTTTCTTTTCTGCGACCGTAAGTGTGGTATATGGTGTATCGCCGGTTTCGTTGCTATACATCAACGACAATTGGGGTACACATACTTACTTACGTTGATGATATGTGATATTATGTGTTGCTGAGATATGGTGTGTAGGATCGTCGTGAATGAATAGCCGGGGGGGTTTTATGTGAGATGAGAGTTTTTCTTTTCATTCATGTAAAATCAATTGTACGTAATATTCTTTTATTGGGGAACTTCCGGGTTGAGGATGATGTCATCATTGTTGTATATTATTTACTTTTCTGCATTAGGATAGGCCCAAGGAGGGGAGCACAAGTGACCGGGTTCTAGGGTTCAGTGGGAGGCCATCTCGAAGAGTCGAGACCGGGTCTCCTAAACTCTAGAATTGGTAGGGTCACTTGCCGCTCTCGTAGGGGTCTAGGGGTGTGGGCTTGGATATTCATCGCGACCGTAGAATCCGTATTTTCTATTGTTGGCTAAATAAAAATACGGACCTTCTAGTATATCCTGTATTTTCATATATGTGCTTCTGCTGTGGATATTCTGTAATGTGATTACTTTATATGTTGAGATGAATGATGTATTATATATATGATATATAATAAATGTTTCTTATGTTTTGCATCCACGCTAGTCCTGCCCCGCTATGCCGTTAGTTAAGTAACCTAACGGTTCATAACGGGGCATTGTGGCGAATGCGGATGGCATAAGCGTACGTTCTATTTTCGTTTCTTTTCTGTAATGGCTAAGGACTTAAATGATGAGACTACATTAATATGATTAATGTAAACAAAAGAAATCTAAAACGATGTTGTAGAATCAGATTTGAAACCTACTCGGTTTTTTATGAAAAAGCAAGATTTCAAATGGCAGAGCTTAAGCCATTCCTTTTAAAACCATTAGATTCTACAACGATATCAAGTTCGAAGCGTTAAAGGTTTTCTTAAAAACTATACGCAGCCCTCCGTCATTTTAGGAAGTAGAGCACTTAGTATTTGTGCTACGTATGTTAATTATGGTCAAGGCGTAGTGTATGGTAGCTAAGTGATATCTTCCTACACAACATATGATGAAATTAATTAGGACATTCATATGATTATATTGATTATAGTCAAGGGTCATATGGATGGGTCTAATTAATCATGAAATGACGGGCAGAACTTGACTAGTACTTATGATATGTTGATTATAGTCAAGGTCATAAGTGCTAGGGGTAAAAACCATATTAGTAGTTTCAAGTGTTGAAATTTGCAATGAGATTGCATACCTTCTATGTGATAGTAGGATCCCGATCCCACCGTGAGCAATAGTTGCTCCCGGGAGAATTTTGCACTTTACAATTAGCTAACTCATTAGGTGTCTAAAAAGGTGTCAACGGGCTACGCCTTTGGGAAAATGGGGTTTATTTTAATTAGGTCAGTGCGAAAGCACGGGGAACCTCCCTCAGAAGTACCGGCACTGGCCTGGCTGAACGGTTAGCGAAGTTATAGAATGTAATTAATCCTGGCTAATTTTTTCCTTTTAAGGTTTGAAGGAGAATTTGATAAAAGCAGTGGAAGACATCGATTAGATAAGATAATAAACCAATCTAATCTTTGCAAGAGCTTTCGCTGAGTGTATTCTTTTCTCTCTCCTAATGGCAGATAACCATGACTGGATTTAAGCTACTATTAGAGAAAAATAAGCTTACTGGACCGAACTATAAAGACTGGTTGAGGAACATTAACATTGCTCTCACATATGATAAAGTATCATATGTCCTTACTGCCACAGCCCCATCCAAACTAAGCCCTGAATCTTCTGTTAAGGATAGGGAGATCCGCAAAACATGGGATATTGACAGTGCCACCGCCAAATGCGTCGTGCTTGCATCTATGGACAATACACATCAAAAGCAGTACGAGGAGATGGATGTTCAATCCATCTTTCTCCATACAAAGGAGTTGTATGGAGAGCAATCTCGTATCCTACGATACGAAGCATCTCGAAAGCTGTTTCAGATGCGGATGGCTCCTGGCACTTCAGTAGGTGACCACATTATGAAGATGATAGCTCTTATTGAAGAGCTTGAGGGTCTCGGATGGACAATGGATAATGAGCAATATACGGATATTGTTCTACAGTCTCTTCCCTATGCCTTTGCTCCTTTCATAGTGAAATTCAACATGTACAACATGGAGAAGTCACTACCTGAACTTCTCAAAATGTTGAGAAATGCGGAGAGCACACTTAAGGCAAAGTCTCCCTCCCTGCTTGTTGGACAATCTTCTTCTTCCGTCTCAAAAGCCAAGGCCAAGGGAACGAACAAGAAGAAATCCACCAAGCCGAGAGGTGGAATAAAAAAGGCAAAGGGGAAAGACAAATCCAAAGCTGCGGAGTCGGGAAAAGGAGAATGTTTTTACTGCAAGAAGACGGGACACTAGAAGCGGAATTGTACTAAGTACCTTGGTCTCAAGAAAGGGAAGCATGTTGATGCTTCAGCTTCAGGTGTGTTCGTAACTGAAAACTGTTTTTCTATAAACTCTGCTTCCTGGGTCTTGGATATCGGTTCGGGTTCTCACATCTGCAATTCTGTGCAGGGGCTGAGAAATAGCAGAGTTTTGAAGACAGGTGATCATACTCTCCGGGTTGGAAATGGTTCCAATGTACATGCAGTTTCAGTAGGAGAGTATCATTTGGGGTTGCCATCGGGTTGTATATGGGTTTTGAACCCATGTTATTTTGTACCAAGCATGCTTTGTAATATTATATCCGTTTCTTTGTTGCACAATGAAGGATATCATTTTATATTGCAGCACAATGTTATGAATATTAAACTTAATCAAGAGTTGATTGGTTGTGGTACACTTAATAACGGGATATACATCCTTAATCAACACACAGTTTTCAACATACAACATACAAACAAACGAAAAAATTTAGATATAAATGAAGCTTTTCTTTGGCATTGTAGACTTGGTCATATTAATGAAACAAGACTAAACAAGCTTCATAAAGATGTATATTTAAATTCTTTTGAGTATAAATCTTATGAGACTTGCCAGTCTTGTATCAAAGGGAAAATAACCAAAACTCCGTTTACTGGACACGGAGAAAGAGCTACTGAGCTCTTGGGCCTCATACATAGTGATGTATGTGGGGCAATGTCTACACATGCGAGAGGCGGTTTTTCTTACTTCATAACTTTTACTGATGATTTCTCAAGATTCGGTCATGTGTTTTTTATAAAGCATAAGTCTGAAGCTTTCGAGAAATTCAAGGAGTACAAACTTGAAGTAGAAAAACAAACTGGATTGAGCATCAAGATACTTCGATCAGATCGAGGTGGAGAGTATCTTAGTACAGAGTTTTCGAACTTCCTAAAAGAGAATGGGATTCTCTCTCAGCTCACTCCCCCTTACCCACCACAACACAACGGTGTGTCAGAGCGGCGGAATCGAACCTTATTAGATATGGTACGATCCATAATGAGTGATGCTGAGTTACCCCTCTCCTTTTGGGGGCATGCATTGGAGACTGCAGCTTTTCTGTTGAACAGGGTTCCGACCAAGACCTTGTCTACCACTCCATATGAGATATGGTATGGGAAGAGACCATCTCTTAAGCTAGTTAAGATTTGGGGTTGTCCGGCTTTTGTCAAAAAGCAGAATCTGGACAAACTCGAGACACGATCGTTCAAATGTTTATTTGTGGGATATCTAAAAGATTCATATAGATATCTGTTCTACCACAAAGAGAAACAAAGGGTGTTTGTTTCTCGAAATGCCACATTTTTAGAAAATGAGATTTTTCCAAATGATACTGATGGTAATGTGGTAGATCTAGAAGAGGTTCTAAAGACACAAATTACAAATGACGACTTGGTTGAACCTAATGTTGCAACAGAACCTAATAAACCTCAGCCGCTCCATAGATCTGGTAGGACTTCTCGCCCAACGGAGAGATACTACGGTTTTCTCGTTGATGGTGATGGAGAAGACTGCATCATGGATGATGATGACCCTACCAGTTTTCAGCAAGCTATCATGAGTGGTGACTCTGTAAGTCGACGTTAGACACCCCACATGATGCGGGAAGGCAGAATAGGTAAAATAATCATTTTGTTTAAACTAATATCGACTAACTTTACAGATCTTTGCTAAACCGTAACTAACAACTTGTAAGACTACGGTAGCGCCCCGGCCGTCTGTCTGAGGCCAAAATGCGGAAACAAAAACTTTTCTTTAACTAGAAACCGGCGCTACCGTGGACTATAAACCCGGATCAGACCATTTACCTACTACTAGCTACTAGAGAAAGGGTAGAGAGGCTATACCGAGCGATCCATGTCCTTCGGTCTTCGGCCACCATCCCAAGCTCCTCGCGGCATCTCCTGTCTTGTTCTCCTCGTCGGAAAGGGCACCACATCGAGAAGTCTTTTTACAGGCTCCCACCTCTGAATCGAGGCAACTCGGACATGAAGTTGGCAAGCCGACGTGCACAAGTGCACAAGTGCACGCGTGCACAAGTGCATAAGTGCACAAGTGCACGCGTATGTTCGAACCCTGCCATAAATCCATACGTCCTCTACAGCGTTTTGCCCGAAACTTGAGAAACTGTCTGTGGGGGACTCTAAAGACTCGTCAATACTTTGGCTGTGGATTTAACCACTAGCACGTCAGAGGTATTAGCCGTACATAACGGGCTACCAGGTATTGACCACAATGGAGGTCGATGAGCGAACTCATCCTGACACTCTACTGAGCCTGTCAGTGACAATATCCGTACAGTCCGGTCCAATCGTCTATGAGTATCGCATGTCAGGCCTAGGAGGCTGGTAAAAGTCAGACCCCCAAAAGTGGTACAAGTCGTGTCGGAGTGTAGCCCAGAACACCCTGAGATACTACTGGAATACCTACCAGTAAATCTCCTGCCTCGGCCGAGGGCTTCGTGTAATGGCTCTCCTAGACACAGCGCGATCTCACCCCCAATACCGGGAGAGACGAAACCCCTGCCGATACGCTCACTTGCCTCCATGTGGCTCAGGGCTGTACCCAACTAAAACCTGTTTGCACGACTCATTTGAGCCGTGGTAGGGTAGTAATCAAAGCACAGTGGGAACTCACATGAGACAAATGACGAACTCAGGTCGATGAACTATCCTGTACACATGTCACCAGGGAACTGCTATCTGACGTCAGGTATAATACCAACTAGCATGTTCCCGGCGAGTCCTGTCCGGTGTACTCATAACCCAATGAGCACCTGTATACATCTTAGGTGAACCAACTGACACCAATGGCTTGTGAGACTGGCCACCGCCCCTCGTCGGGGTCTCGACTGTATACACTAGTCTACTAATGGAGTATCGATGCCCAGTCTCGAAACTCCCACGACTAGGGACCACTTTAAGAATGTGCTTATAGACCCCAGCTCCCACGTATATGATCTCCATCATACTGCTGGTCGTCAAGCATGAATCCTAAGAGCTCTATCAACGTGCAATAATGATCTGTACCATCACCTAAAGCAGTACACGATGATAAAAATAAACCAGATAGTATACTATTTTTCTATCAATGTGTAAAAGTGAACCGCAATGTCATTTAAAGTATGCACACGATGATAAAAACAAACCAGATAGTATACAAAGCTTTCGAGTAAGACTGTCTTACCGGTATAGGTCCTCCCTTGATCATTGCAATCGCATGCCTGCGATTCAATAATTGACTCTGAGGGCACTATATCCAATAATCTCCCACTTGCACTCAAGGCTAATTATTGCGATGTCGCGTACTCACAGCCCATGTGATACCGAACACCCAACTCCTCTACTAAACAGTCTCACAAAGCCCGTTTGCGAAACTATTGCGTTCGAGGAATAGCCTCAGTAAGTAGATCCATCCTGATGTTTCTTAATCTTAAATTCGTGGAGAAAACTATCTCCCGAATTGAGTGATACATGTCTTAGAATATGTCTGGATATCTGATGGGACCTAGTTCATAAATGAACTCCAAATCCAAACTTCTTAGACTGTATCATCAACTGAACTTAATCAGTATCCTGCGCCATGCCTCCCTCAGTATCCGCTTGGACCACTTGTCCAAAATACTGCCCCTCGTCAGAGGGAAAACTATAACTGTGACAGTCACTCTGTCATCCAGGTCACCTTAGAAGCCTGGAATGATAACTGTCTCCTTAAAGAGGCTGTTGTTATCATATCCCTAGAACATCCACTTATGTTCTAAAACTGCTTCCGAATGTTTCCCCAGGATTGGATCAATATCAACTTATTGCATCTCGTGCAAAACAATATCTGGTGTGGTACTTGACATCTCTTGATTGACTCAATTTCCTAAGCAAGTGATCTGCCAATCAGGCACATCTCTCTCCCCTTTTAGTCTGTAAGACACCTTTAGAGAGGGTGACTCCATCACCTGCAGGTACACCACCATGCCAGGAGTCATCCATTCTAAAACACCTTTAGAATGCTGTCTAAGTCCCCAGATTGCGAAACTAACCAAATCTAGATCTAAAACCATAGATCTAGTAACCAGAACATCTGATATAATATCCATATCCTTTGTGGAGAAACCACTGTGTGACAACCAAAGCATAACCGACCGTAGTATAGGAATTTCACTTCCTACTCTGTGTATGTCATCCAAATACCAGAACATCACACCCTACTACCTTCTTAACAGATCCATCTCCTATTCTGATGAAGTCAAACCTATGACTGTCACATCGGAAACAGATGATCTATCTCCGCTATATCTGCTTTAGTCTATAAATATCATAAGCCATTTGTCCACCAATGCTTCCGCTGCTCCCACTGACTACGACAACCCTCTGACAGAATCATATACATGTGCACTTCTAAAGCTAGTTCAGAACGACGCTATACTCATCCTTCTGCCGGGTCTCACAATCTGGAACAACAGCAATGGCAAGTCTGGGTAAACAAGAAGCTCCCTGTCACCGTCTTTGAGCATACCGAAGTACCTCTTGAGTGCCTAAGGTTACCCACCATATCTGCGAAGTGGATAATGGAATGTCAATCCATATTGAATCTTTAGGTTCTTATCAAATTTTCAGTAATCGTTTGCGGTTCTGGAATCACTTCCAGTTCTACCATAATCTCATTACTGTTTTCTGAAAAAAAAAATCCATTTTACTAAAACTGTGGCGAGTCAAGAACAATATCACTATTGATCATCCAGATGGTAGAAAGTCAACTCTCGTCATAGCCCGGGTCAACCCACAAACTGCCATTATAGAAACGTGCCTTGAGTCATCCAGAGTCTGGTTTTAAGCATAAGCCGGACAACTCCCCGTACCTTAACATCATTAAGATATGAACCGTTCTATATCCAATATAGAAACAGAGGCACTGATTTAATTAGAACCAGATTCAAATCATGCAGTTGTCTCCGGTGCATGTCAACTAAATGGAGAGAGGACGATCAGCATTACTCAACTTAGGAGTAAATCCAATTATGAGTAACCTGAAAGAGAAGCAAGTTCTCTTAATCAATACTATCAACTGAATACCATACACAAGTATCTATATCTTCGATTACCTTGAAGAATCCCGATACTTGCAATATCTGGTTCTCTACTTTACTCTTATACCTACAACTTCTCAAGACTTGGACCTTGTGTTTCTACAAAACGCATGTCTAAGAACTAGAGAAGTCACATGTAAACAGAATATAGTACGAGTACCAACCTCTCTGTCCTCATGGACACTAGACAACATACAATACTCTGTATAAGTCCCCTGAGTCTAATAACTCAAACCCTGTGTGTCGTAAGTTGAAAACTGTACTTATGGTTAAGAAGAATTACACCGCTGTTTAATGCTCCTTACCTAATCATCCACTGATATAGGTAAATGTCATGGACATAATTTCAAAATGTTATATCTCACTCTATTAAAATAGACGTACAGATATATCAATTTGAAATTGGTGCATAACAATGGATATTCAAAACCAAATATCTGCCGTCCGGCAAACAGCCCAGGCGATTTCCTCAAATATCACCAATTTCAACGAATCCCGATATAATGAGGACAATCACCTAATTCCCAATAACTTACTCCCACTCATCATCTGTAAAACTATACAGATGTGAGAATCATACCTGGTAAATATATACCCTGGAGCAAGGGCTAATTGGGAAATCAGTTTTCTTTTAACAGTACACAGTGAAACTGAAACATTGAAATATTTCGTAGGGGTATCCGGGTATTCCTAGCAATGCCTCTTCCATTATCCAGATTCACAACTGTAACCGTATATTTCTTTTCCATCTCTCCAAATCTCTTTATATGTCTTTAGTCATTACCTTCTGTACACCCCTTTAGGCTAAATGGTTTTCTTCCTTCCCTACCGTTCGGTACCAGCCTATGGTTTGGAAGAAGACTATCCATTAAGCGTAATAGGTGTACTGTCCTAATCCAAGGAACACTCGCAATGCGAGTGAAGGTGAAGATAAAAGACAATCCAATAAACCTTATTCCTATTTCTCCTGAACCAGAATCCATCCCCGAACTGGAACAAGTTCCTTTCGAGTTCGTATATAACAATAAGATGGAATACCCAAATAACTGTGGATCTTCGTAGTGATACGGAGTGTTATGGAGAAATACAAAGGTGAAGTAGGAGTGGCGATGAAATACTTGGTTTGGTTGTGAATAGCAGTCGTAATTTACTTTACCCTCTTTCTAATCCCTTTATTTGTCTTTACTTAATACCTTCTGTACACCATACTTAGGCTAATCGGCTTTCTTCATTCCCTACCGTTCGGCACCTAGCTATGGTTTGAAAGAAGACTATCCAATAAGCGTAATAGGTGTACTGTCCTAATCCAAGGAGCACTCGCAACCTGGGAGAAGGTAAAAAGAAAAGACAACTGAATAGTCCTATTCGTTTTCTCTAGAACCGGAAACCATCCTCGAATAAATTCCTTCGAGTTCGTATATAACCATACGATGGTTTTATCCAATGGAAGTGGATGTTCGTAGTAATACGGGGTGTTCTGAAGAAAAGGGTAAAAGTAGGAGTGGCAATGAGGTATTCAACTCAGACAATCCAAAAGCCAGTGTTTTAAGAAGGTTCGGTTAACTTGGTCACTAAGTCATAGTCAAGGGTCGGGTCATGGTTGCTGCCAAAGAGAGAGAGAAAAGAAACACTCTGCGTGCACTCTATCCTAGACCAGAATGGTTATCAATTTATCTAATCAGGAAACCTCCCACTATAACCTCAAATTCTCCTCCAAACCTAAAAGAAGAATTAGTCGGGATCACCCGAGGAGTAAGCCAACTCATTAGTGGGAATCGGGATCCAACTATCATCGCATGATAACGTGATGGAATCCACTCACGTTATCACACTCCAGAAGGTATGCACATATCTGGCAAGTTTCAGTTTCTTTAGAAACTCCCGATGTGATTTTTACCCCATGCTCTTATGACCTTGACGTAGGCCAACATATCATAAGTCACATATCAAGTTCTACCCGTCATTATCCAGGTTAATTTTAACCCACCCGTACATACCCTTGACGAAGGCCAAAATAGTAGTACGACTGTCTCAAACTAATGCATCTATCTATGCAACAGAAAAGTAACAAATAGCTACCATACACTATGCCTTGACGTAGGCCAACATACATAGTATGAATACTAAGTGCTACCTCTCTGAAATGACGGAGGGCTACGAATGCTTTTTGGCGAAAAACCTTTAACGTAATGAACTTGATATCGTTGAAGGAACCGGATAGCTTTTTATAAAAATATAGTGACGAAAACCTTTGCTAAAGAGGTCACTCCCGGTGAAGGGATCTCGGCTTTTTCCCCGTAGAATGAGGTGCAGGATATTCCAACTGAATACCACTATGCAAAGCAGAAGGCAATCGGCTATAGTGAAGTCATTACCCTGACGCAAACTTCTGTCCAAGGGGTCACTCCCGGTGAAGGGATCTCGGCCCTTGCCTCGTCGACTGAGGTGCTGGATATTCATAACCGAATACCACTGTGCAAAACAAAAGAGAATGTCCTTGCAATAACAGCTTTTTGAAAAATGTTCCAACAACATCAGAATAGGTTTGTTTAGCTTACATTGATCCGAATCAATGCAGTCCCATCAATTGATCACACCACAAAAGAACGAAAATACGTTGTACGTATATGTCATCCGCATTCGCCATTGGGTCACGTCATCACCCGTTAGGTTACTTAACTAACGACAGAGCGGGGACTAGACTAGCGCAGGTGTAAAACATATACAACATCTACTAGTATATATATCAATATATAATATTCGCTCAAGGCATGATAAAATGCAATATCACAAAAATGTAATAATCATCACAGAACAATATAGATATTTGGGATCCCCGGGTTTCATAGAGCCGCTACTGAAACCCGACGTTCCCCTAGTCGTGTGGATAGCCTGTGCGATGAAATCCTAGACCCCTACGGGCGCGGCAAGTTACCCGTCAAAACCTGAAGCGAAGCAGCCCCTTTCAACAAAGTGAATGGACCACCCAGCACTTCACGGAATCCTGTAACTTGAGCACTCCTCCTTAGGTCAACCTATACCCCCTACGAGTGCGGCGAATAGCCCGCCAATTCTAGAGTAAAGCCCCCTCAGTCTCAAAACCATGAGATGCGGTCCCGTTGCCCTCTAGAACCCGGCTATCCGTGCACCCCACCGCGGGGCAATCCTAGTACAGAAAGTAAAATATACAACGGGTACATCGACCTCAGCCCGGTCGTGCCCCAAAAGAATAATATACAAACAGGCAGTGACGGCAGTCCACATGTCGGACGCTCGCCCCGCAATATCAAATGTACATAATAATACCAAACTGTACTACCATTGCATCTAGGCTATCCACCACGACAAATCCGCAATATCACAGCACAACACAGAACATCAACGTGAATGTCACGTTCGCAAATCCGTCTAAAAAGACTATAGCAATTAGACAGGATTTACCGATCAAATGACATTCACGGTCGCAGATATATTGTAAATACTGTGAACTAACATGTTTTAAAATTTTCGATCGACAAAATTTCCCGAAGTGGGCCCCAAGCACAACTGTAGCACTCAAAATAAATCTGGGCCCAAACATAATATACCAAAACCCCCAATTCCAACACAGAGACCTACTGAAGAAATTTGGTGCACTGTGGCTACAGTACGGCCGCGGATCCGCCGCGCTACAGTGAAATCAGCCTACCAAATTTTCTCAGTTCTCTTAAAAAAACCTGCACATATTTTTGCAATATACCAAATAATTTTTTGAGCACAAAACAGAATTGACAGAAACTGTGTTTTTGAAATATTGGTTTTGGAATTTTTGTTCGATCGAAGTTCTAAACACGTTAGAGCAAGGTATAAATGGTTAATGGCGTGGCTCTGATAACATGTAAGACTACGGTAGCGCCCCGGCCGTCTGTCCGAGGCCAAAATACGGAAACAAAAACTTTTCTTTAACTAGAAACCGGCGCTACCGCAGACTATAAACCCGGATCGGATCATTAACCTACTACTAGCTACTAGAGAAAGGGTAGAGAGGCTATACCGAGCGATCCGTGTCCTTCGGTTTTCGGCCACCATCCCAAGCTCCTCGCGGCATCTCCTATCTTGTTCTCCTCGTTGGAAAGGGCACCACATCGAGATGTCTTTTTACGGGCTCCCACCTCTGAACCGAGGCAACTCGGACACGAAGTTGGCAAGCTGACGTGTCCAAGATTGCTGTAGACTGAGTGTAGAACGCTAATGTCTCGAGGGGTTGTTTGAAGTTTCCATTTGGATGTGAAGGTGGAGGATGAACCTTAAAATGGAGCTATTTCATTTTGTGCAAGCAAATGAGATAAAAATCCCACACCCAAAAATTTGGAAAGCCCCCATCCATAGTGGCCGGCCATGCTAAAAGGAGAGAGAGGGAAAAAGAATAATGCAAGAGAGGAGAAAATGAGTGATCATCATGAAGAATGTCACACCAAAGTTACATCACCATCCCATCTCCAAAAAGCAAGTAATGATGAACAAAACAAATCATAACATGCTAGAACCATCATGAAGCAACCATGTGCCACAAAAACCCTCTCCATAATAAATTGTACATTTGCAAATAACCCCCTCCATGGAAAATTCAGCCAAGGAAAGAAATAAAGGAAAAATGGCTGAAACGGAAAGAAAGCTGGCAACTTCAAAAAGCGATCCGGTAATAAATTACAGGAAAACCCCGCGACTGTATATACATACCAGCATTTGTATTCCGACCGAATACAAATGCAATGAGACAAAATCTACAATGTACAATACTAGGATCCGGCTTAAACCAAAGCCCGCTAGTATTATCCGTCCGAACCATAACACATGCACAAGTGCACGCGTATATTCGAACCCTGCCATAAATCCATACGGCCTCTACAGCGTTTCGCCCAAAACTTGAGAAACTGTTTGTGGGGGACTCTAAAGACTCGTTAATACTTTGGTTGTGGATTTAACTACTAGCATGTCAGAAGTATTAGATGTACGTAACGGGCTACCAGGTATTGACCACAAGGGAGGTCGATGAGCGAACTCATCCTGACACCCTACTGAGCCAGTCAGTGACAATATCCGTACAGTCCGGTCCGTTCGTCTATGAGTATCGCATGTCAGGCCTAGGGGGCTGGTAAAAGTCAGATCCCCCAAAACGGTACAAGTCGTGTCGGAGTGTAGCCCAGAACACCTTGAGATACTATTGAAATACCTACCAGTAAATCTCCTGCCTCGGCCGAAGGCTTCGTGTAATGGCTCTCCTAGACACAGCGCGATCTCGCCCCTAATACCAGGAGAGACGAAACCCCTGCCGATACGCTCACTTGCCTCCATGTGGCTCAGGATTGTACACAATTAAAACCTGTTTGCACGACTCCTTTGAGCCGTAGTAGGGTAGTAACCAAAGCACAGTGGAAACTCACATGAGACAAATGACGACCTCAGGTCGATGAACTAACCTGTACACATGTCACCAGGGAACTGCTATCTGACGTTAGGTATAATACCAACTAGCATGTTCCCGGCGAGTCCTGTCCGGTGTACTCATAACCCAATGAGCACCTATATACATCTTAGGTGAACCAACTGACACCAATGGCTTGTGAGACCGGCTACTGCCCCTCGTCGGGGTCTCGACTGTATACACTAGTCTACTAATGGAGTATCGATGCCCAGTCTCGAAACTCCCACGATTAGGGACCACTTTAAGGATGTGCTTATAGACCCCAGCTCCCACGTATATGATCGACATCATACTGCTGGTCGTCAAGCATGAATCCTAAGGGCTCTATCAACGTGCAATAGTGATCTGTACCATCACTTAAAGCAGTACACAATGATAAAGATAAACCGGATAGTATACTATTTTTCCATCAACGTGTAAAAGTGAACCGCAATGTCATTTAAAGTATGCACACGATGATAAAAACAAACCAGATAGTATACAAAGCTTTCGAGTAAGACTGTCCTACCGGTATAGGTCCTCCCTCAATCATTGCAATCGCGTGCCTGCGATTCAATAATTGACTCTGAGGGCACTATATCCAACAGAACTATATAGAAGTAATTAGCTACTATGATAGATGATTATACCTAATGAATCAAG
Source organism: Agapanthus africanus (assembly GCA_030015575.1). Lineage (NCBI taxonomy): Eukaryota > Viridiplantae > Streptophyta > Magnoliopsida > Asparagales > Amaryllidaceae > Agapanthus > Agapanthus africanus. The sequence continues at coordinate 291,477,546 of CM057349.1, forward strand.
TCCTTCTTATTCTTGTTGATCACCTCCTTGTCGGCCTCCTCGATGTGATAGAAGATCCACCCGAGAGCTACTTCTCCAAGCTTTAACCTCTCACTTGAGGTAACTAGGTGACTATGAGTGCTAATCAAGGTAACCTAGAGGATATAGAAGAGGATTAGGGATCTATTAGTCTTGCTAACCCTTGGATCTCAACACATGAGAGGTTAGGGTTAGTTCTTTGAAGAGAGAGAGCTTGAGGAGAAAGAAGGTGTGAGTGAGAATGATGATGAATTATGTCTCATTTGTGAATATATGAAGCGTGATAATTATTAAATGAATAACATATGATAATATCAACCATGCTTCATTAACTCACAATGTGTGAATCATCTCATTAGTCATTAAGCAATAAATGCTTCACTAACTGGGAGAGACGAAACCCCTCCTATCGCTCATTGCCTCCATGTGACTCGGGACTGTACCCAAAAACCACCATTTTGCACGCCCACTTGGACGTGGTAAGGTGGAAATCAAAGCACAGTGGGAATCACACAAGACTCTATGATGATCTCGGGTCTACAGACTAACCTGCACAAGTGTCACCAGAGAACTGCTATCTGACGTGAGGTATAATACCATCTGGGAGTTCTCGGCGAGTCCGTCCAGTGTACCCAGTCTCCACTGAGCACCCGTATACCATCTCTGATGTCAAACACCAATGGATATGGGATCATCCATCGCCCATCTCATGGGTCGAGAAGCGTATACGCTAGTCTACTCTGGTATATCGATTGTTGGTGTATATGCCCTAAAGGCCATTACTGTATCATACTAGTATGTATATTACTTGATGGAAGCTTGGGATATTCACAGTTGTACAGACAATCTTGCTCAATATAGTAGTATGCTACTTGGTTTGCCTCTGCTTTAATGTGTACATGTGTGTTTATTTATTATATCACCTATACGCATTAGTAGAGCCCTTAGGATCTTTGCTTGATTACCGGCGTTGTGATGGCGATCACACTCGTGGGGGCTGGGTAATCTACAAGCACATCCTTATACACGTCCCTAGTCGTGGGAGTACCGAGATAGGGCATCGATACTCCGGAGTAGACTAGCGTATGCGCTTCTCATCCCAGCACGGGAGACGGTCTGTCCCACAGCCGTCGGTACGTCGTACTTGAGATAGTATGCGGGTGCTCGTTAGGTTACGAGTACACTGGACAGGACTCGTCGGGAACTGATGGTTGGTATTATACCTATCGTCAGTTATCAGTTCCCAGGTGACATGAGTACAGCATAGTCCGCTGACTTGACACTGTCACTTCGCCTCGAGTGTGTTCCCACTGTTCTTTGATTACTACCCTACCACGGCTCTACTGAGTCGTGCAAACAGGTAGTAGTTGGGAGCAGTCCCGAAGCACTTGGAGGCAGTGACGGTTAGACAGGATTCGTCTCTCCCGGTATTGGGGGTTGACATCGCGCTGTGTCTAGGAGAGCCATTACACGAGTAGTCCCTGGCCAGGGCAAGCGAGATATACTGGTAGGTTCCAGTGTTATCTCAGGGTGTTCTGGGCTTCACTCCGACACGACTTGTACCGCTATTAGGGGTCTGACGCTTGCCGCCCCCCTAGGCCCGACATGCGATGTATCAGACGAACAGACCGGACTGTACGGAAATTGTCACATGCAGACTCAGTAGGAGTTCGGATGGGTTTACCTCATCGTCCTTCTTATCGACATCTACCTGGGGACCGTTACGTACAGCTAGTGCCGCTTGCGGTCTGTGGTTAAACCCACTGCCAGCGTAGTGTCGAGTCTTTAGAGTCCCACACAGAGAGTTTCCCTGCACTGAGCGAAACGTGTAGAGGCCGTATGGTTTTACGGCAGGGCTGCGATCACTTACGTACACTTGTGTGCGTATGATGTTCGGGCAGGCAGTACTAGTGGGCTTTGGTTTAAGCCAAATCCTAGTATTGCACGGATGGATCTGTTTTGTCTTCTGCGCATCCGCATTCTACGGAATACGGATGCAGGTGTGTATGCACAGTTTTCTGGAGCGATGAAGGAGGAGGTGCCTCATTAGGGTTTTGGCAGTTGGTTCGGCCAAAACCACTATGTGGCAGGCTCATTACGGTTTTGACAGTTGATTCGGTCAAAACCATTTTGAGGCAGACTCATTAGGGTTTCGACAGTTCGTTTGGTCAAAACCATAAATGAGCCGGGGACATTATTTACTAATCCTTTCATTGATAATTTTGTTATGGCTAATTACATTGACCATTTGACCATCTTGACTTTGTTGACCTTTTGACCAAAGTTGACTTGGACCTTCTTAGAAGATCTAAAGTATTCTTTGGTTTTCTTTTTATTAAGTTATGATAATGGTCATGTCATTTGTAGCCATCACCTTTATCTTGATTGGATTTGTAATGATAATGTTTTGTGCATTATTGCAACCATGGTTAGCTTTTCTCTTGGTTAAGCTTTTCATTTGCTCACTCTCATTCTCTCTCTTGAAATGAGAAGCTCCATGGTTGCTAGAAAATCTCCTTCTTCTTCCTCCTCTTGATTTCTCCTTTGATCTCATGTGTTGAGAGAAAAAGGATTCTACTTGACAAACACATCCATACATCCTCTCTACACAACCTAGGGCTTCTAGATTAGCAATCTCCTTGCCCTAGTTACCTCGGCTCGAGGTGGAGCTCGGTGTACATCTCTCGGGTGGATCGTCTTCGACTCAAGGAGGCCGCGGAGGTGACCGAAGTCCGGATCAACCATTGAGCAAGCAATGAGAAGAACAACAAGAAGAGAAGAACTTCAAAGAAGAACAACAACAAGAAGTGAAAGAGTTCAAGTTGAGGTATAACCACTTTGCCGAGTAGTTAATTCTTCTTTGCAAGTATGCTAGTTTAGTTTAGCAAAGATCCAGCTTTTACGGTCCTTGTTACAAAGTTAAGAAAAATTTTGATTTACCGTTTCCGCAACCCCGAAAGTACCGGGAGAGGTAACGTGGACCTAACAGTGGTATCAGAGCCAGGTTAAACATAAACTAGCTTGGTAGTAAAGTGTATCGAAGTTCGAAACGAAAAAATCGAAAAAACCAAGTTATAAAAACCTGAGTTTCTGTTAAAAATTTTTCTGGTCAAAACAAAATTTGTTATAGCCCAAAAATCATCTCAGGGTTTTTAGAAGAAAACCACCAAAAACGAGGCAGCGACTCAACCAAAGCGCCGCGCTTCCGCGGCAAGAGCAAGCTCTTGCCGCTGAACCGCGGCCAACTTGGTGAGTTACTGCATCGATTTTGGTGCAGTATGTTTCTGACATGGTTTTAGGATTTTTCAGATATATTATATGTGCCCAGATTTTCCAGAATAGAAATTTGTTTTTGGGGGCCTATAATTCCGTATTTTTTCCGAACTTCAATATACTTTGACTATAAAGGTTATATCTGTGATGTTTGCATGTATTGAACGTCGGCTAATCGCTATAAGACGATTGATCGGGGTTATACATGATCTGTGTTTGATATTGGAATGTGTATATGAATGTGTTGGACTGTCGCGGGTGAATAGCCGGGGTGGATGTGAGATGAGCTTTTGTTTTTCTTTCATTCATTGTAAATGTAAATTGATGTAATAATATTATTTGTTTGGCCGCACAACCGGGTCGGGGTTGTAGCCGTCATTGTATAATTCTTTTTACTGTTTTTGCTCCTAGGATAGACCCATGGAGGGGGTGCACAAACTGCCGAGTATTTGGCGGGTAGTTTGCCGCACCCGTAGGGGTCTTGGGTGGGGTATTTGGCTATTCACCGCGACCGTGTAATCCGCTTTTCGTTGCAGGCTCGAAAGGATTGCGGATTGCTAGTATATCCAATGTATTCATCTGTGATCTGTAATGTCTATCATTGCTTTACTATTTAGGCGTTGCTTATGTTTTACAGCCGCGCTAGCCCAGCCCCCGCTCTGTCGTTAGTTAAGTAACCTAACGAGTGATGACGGGACCCCGTGGCGAATGCGAATGGCATAAGCGTACGTCATATTTTGGTTGTTTTCTGCAATGGTAGGATTAAATGATGGGACGCATTAAAAGAACTAATGCAAGAATATCACGCATTAAAAGAACTAATGCAAGAAAATAAACCAAAAAGACGTTGTTGGAACAAGTTTTTCAAAAAGCTGTTATTACAAGGACGTTCATCTTTTTGTTTTGCATCGAGGTATTCGGTTATGAATGCCCAGCACCTCAATCGACGAGGCAAGGGCCGAGATCCCCTCATCGGGAGTGACCCCTTGGACAAAAGGTTTGCGTCAGGGTAATAACTTCACCATAGTCAATTATTCTTGCTTTGCATCGAGGTATTCATCTTATGAATGCCCAGCACCTCACTCGACGAGGAAAGAGCCGAGATCCCTTCGCAGGGAGTGACCTCTTTAGCAAAAGTTTTCGCCACTATGATTTTCAAAAGGGTGCAATCAGGTTCCTTCAACGATATCAAGTTCATTACGTTAAACGGGTTTTTCGCCAAAAACCCAGCCGTAGCCCTCCGTCGTTTCGGATTAATATTATTCAGTATTCGTGCTGCGTTTGTTGACCTAGTCAAGGCGTAGTGAACGGTAGCTAAATAATATTTTTCTGTGGATTGCAAATATGATTGGTTAGGACAGTCGTGCGGCCTTGTTGACCTAGTCAAGGGCACGTACGGGTGGGTCTAATGCAATCAGGATTATGACGGGTAGAACTTGTCTAACAGTTTGTGGCTTGTTGACCTAGTCAAGGTCATGAACAGTTAGGGGCAAAAACCACATCGGGAGTTTCAAAAGAACTGAAACTTGCAGATTTAGCATACCTTCTGGAGTGTGGTGACTAGAGTGGATTCCATCTAGGTTATCACACAATGACAGTTGGATCCCGATCCCACTGATGAGTTGGTTTACTCTCGGGAGATTATTTCACTTAACGATCAATGCTATAAACCTAGTAGGTGTCTAGAAAGGTGTTAGCGGGGTTACGCCCCCAGGGAAAAAAGGTTATTTAATTAAGGAACTTCGCGAAAGCGTTGGAAAACCTCCCTCGAAGTACCGACACTAGCCTGGCTGAAAGGTTAAGCAAGTATTGCAACGTGAATTAAAACCCGGCTAGTTCTTCTTTTAAAAGGTTTTAAGAAGAATTTGAGGAAACAGTGGGAGGCATCCTGGTTAGATAAATTAATAAACCAATCTAATCTTGCAAGAGCATACGCTGAGTGTTTCTTTTCTCTCTCTCCAGGCAGCAACCTTTTCACGCCCTAATCAAGATAATAAAATGTATCGCTTGACCGAACCGAATTCTTATTCGGGACTGGGGAAAGTTGGTTCAGCTCTAACTTGTGACAACAGTCATAAGTTTGAGAATGGGAAAGAGGAAAGTTTGGATTTCCAGGATACCCAGTTGTAGAAGAAGCATGGTTTTGCATCTACTTCAGGTGTTCTTGTAATTGAGAACTGTTTTACGGTCAGCCCTACCTCCTGGGTACTTGATACCGGATCAGGATCTCATATCTGTAATTTATTACAAGGACTGAGAAAAAGTAGGAAAGTTGCACCGGGTGATATGTCGCTCAGAGTAGCGAACGGAGCACAAGTTAATGCGGCAGCCGTCGGTGAATATCACCTAGTATTGCCAAATGGCAAGACTATGATTTTGAACGATTGCTACTATGTACCCTCCATGGTTTGCAACATCATATCAGTTTCTTTACTCAATAAAGATGGATATAACTTTGTTCTTGAAAAGAATATCATGAACATTTACCTTGATAAGGTACTGGTTGCAGAGGGTACACTGTTTAATGGTATCTACGTTCTAAATCAGAATACAGTTCTCAACATACAAAACACACGCAAGAGGAAGAATTCAGATACGAATGAATCCTACTTGTGGCATTGTAGACTTGGTCATATCGGAGAGAAAAGACTGAGTAAGTTGCATAAAGATGGACTCTTGAATGCGTTCGAGTTTTCATCTTATGGAACTTGTCAGTCTTGTCTCAAAGGAAAGATGACCAAATCTCCGTTCACCGGACATGGAGAAAGAGCAGTAGAGCTCTTGGGACTCGTACATAGTGATGTATGTGGTCCGATGTCTATACATGCAAGGGGTGGGTTCTCGTACTTCATCACATTCACTGACGATCTCTCTAAGTTCGGATATGTGTATCTGATGAAACACAAATCTGAAGCTTTTGAGAAATTCAAGGAATTCAGAAACGAAGTAGAGAACCAGACAGGCAAAAGTATCAAGATCCTCCGGTCTGACAGGGGAGGGGAGTACTTAAGCACGGAATTCCTAGATTACTTAAAAGAGAATGGTATTCTCTCTCAGCTTACTCCTCCTTATACACCACAGCACAACGGTGTTTCGGAGCGGAGGAATCGTACCCTACTGGATATGGTTCGCTCCATGATGAGTAATGCCGAGTTGCCTCTTTCATTTTGGGGACATGCGCTATTGACAGCCGCATACCTATTGAATGATGTTCCGTCTAAATCTGTGCCTAAGACTCCGTTCGAGATATGGAATGGAAAGAGGCCATATCTTAAAAGATCTAAGATATGGGGTTGTCCGGCTTATGTTAAAAAGCATAAACCGGATAAACTAGAGGCACGGTCAGTTTTATGTAAGTTTGTGGGATATCCAAAGAATGGTTATGGACATCTATTCTACCACACCGAGGAACAGAAGGTGTTTGTTGCTCAGCATGCCGTTTTCTTGGAAACGGAGTTTCTTGCAAAAGAAATTAGTGGGAGCACGGTAGAATTGGAAGAAATTCAGCGACCACAAACTGAAACTGAAAGTTTGACAGAACCTCAGGATTCAATAACCCCAGACGAACTTCAGCCACTCCGCAGATCTGGTAGGATTTCTCATCCGCCCGAGAGATACTACGGTTTTCTCATTGACGGGGATCGAGAGGATTGCATCTTGGAAGAAGATGACCCTACCAGTTTCAGGCAGGCCATTATCAGTAGGGACTCTGATAAGTGGCAGGAAGCAATGCAATCTGAAATGGAGTCCATGTACGCCAATAAAGTGTGGACCATGGATATTGCTCCACCTGGGGTAAAACCCGTTGGATGCAAATGGATCTACAAAAGGAAACTTGGTGTAGATGGGCAGGTGGAAACCTATAAAGCTAGACTCGTTGCAAAAGGTTTTCGTCAAAGACCTGGTTTGGACTATGATGAAACTTTTTCTCCGGTGGCTATGCTCAAATCCATTCGGATCCTACTTGCCATTGCTGCCTTCCATGACTATGAAATCTGGCAGATGGATGTTAAAACGGCTTTCCTAAACGGTTGTTTGGAAGAGTGCGTTTACATGGATCAACCAGAAGGTTTCATAGACAGTGGGAGCAGCGGAAAGGTGTGCAAGTTGCTTAAATCCATTTATGGATTAAAGCAGGCATCGCGGAGCTGGAACATCTGTTTTGATGAGGCAATCAAGGAATTTGATTTCATCAAGAACGAAGATGAACCCTGTGTATATAAGAAGATTGTAGGACGAACTGTCGTATTCCTAGTCTTGTACGTGGACGACATTCTTTTGATAGGAAATGATATTCCTATGCTACAATCGGTCAAGCTATTTTTGTCACAAAGGTTCTCCATGAAGGACCTGGGAGATGCCTCATACATTCTGGGGATCAAGATCTATAGAGATAGATCCAAGAGACTATTGGGACTTTCGCAGTCCAGGTACATAGAGACCGTACTAAAGAGATTTAGTATGGAGGGTTCCAAGCGCGGTAACATACCCGCATTGCACGGAATTACCCTCTCCAAGAAGATGTCTCCTAAGACTGACGAGGAGAGGGTTCGCATGAGCACTATACCCTACGCTTCGGCGGTAGGATCTATAATGTATGCGATGCTATGTACAAGACCAGATGTAGCTTACGCGTTGAGCGCGGTAAGCCGGTATCAGTCAGACCCAGGGGAGGACCACTGGACAGCAGTGAAGAACATTCTCAAGTACCTGAGAAGGACTAAGGAGATGTTCCTGGTTTACGGTAATGGAGACCTCAGGGTCGAGTCCTTTACCGATTCAAGCTTCCAGAGTGACAAAGATGACAGCAAGTCTGTCTCGGGTTTTGTGTTTACCCTCAACGGAGGGGCGGTATGTTGGAGGAGTTCCAAGCAGGATACCGTCGCAGACTCGACGATGGAGGCTGAATACATTGCTGCAAGCGATGCCGCAAAAAAGGCGGTCTGGATAAAGAAGTTCATTAATGAACTTCAGGTGGTTCCGTCCATTGTTGACCCAATACCTCTGTATTGCGATAACAATGGGGCTATAGCTTTAGTGAAGGAACCAAGGTCCCATCAGAAGTCCAGGCACATCTTAAGGCGGTATCACCTGATCAGGGAGATCATTGATCGACAGGAGATCGAGGTGCGGAGAGTGGACACAAAGGACAACACTGCGGACCCATTCACAAAGGCTTTACCCCAGACTCAGTTCGAGCGGCTGATCGAGATGATAGGTCTTCGATACGCCAGTACATGGCCTTAGTGCAAGTGGGAGATTGTTGGTGTATATGCCCTAGAGGCCATTACTGTATCATACTAGTATGTATATTACTTGATGGAAGCTTGGGATATTCACAGTTATACAGACAATCTTGCTCAATATAGTAGTATGCTACTTGGTTTGCCTCTGCTTTAATGTGTACATGTGTGTTTATTTATTATATCACCTATACGCATTAGTAGAGCCCTTAGGATCTTTGCTTGATTACCGGCGTTGTGATGGCGATCACACTCGTGGGGGCTGGGTAATCTACAAGCACATCCTTATACACGTCCCTAGTCGTGGGAGTACCGAGATAGGGCATCGATACTCCGGAGTAGACTAGCGTATGCGCTTCTCATCCCAGCACGGGAGACGGTCTGTCCCACAGCCGTCGGTACGTCGTACTTGAGATAGTATGCGGGTGCTCGTTAGGTTACGAGTACACTGGACAGGACTCGTCGGGAACTGATGGTTGGTATTATACCTATCGTCAGTTATCAGTTCCCAGGTGACATGAGTACAGCATAGTCCGCTGACTTGACACTGTCACTTCGCCTCGAGTGTGTTCCCACTGTTCTTTGATTACTACCCTACCACGGCTCTACTGAGTCGTGCAAACAGGTAGTAGTTGGGAGCAGTCTCGAAGCACTTGGAGGCAGTGACGGTTAGACAGGATTCGTCTCTCCCGGTATTGGGGGTTGACATCGCGCTGTGTCTAGGAGAGCCATTACACGAGTAGTCCCTGGCCAGGGCAAGCGAGATATACTGGTAGGTTCCAGTGTTATCTCAGGGTGTTCTGGGCTTCACTCCGACACGACTTGTACCGCTATTAGGGGTCTGACGCTTGCCTCCCCCCTAGGCCCGACATGCGATGTATCAGACGAACAGACCGGACTGTACGGAGATTGTCACATGCAGACTCAGTAGGAGTTCGGATGGGTTTACCTCATCGGCCTTCTTATCGACATCTACCTGGGGACCGTTACGTACAGCTAGTGCCGCTTGCGGTCTGTGGTTAAACCCACTGCCAGCGTAGTGTCGAGTCTTTAGAGTCCCACACAGAGAGTTTCCCTGCACTGAGCGAAACGTGTAGAGGCCGTATGGTTTTACGGCAGGGCTGCGATCACTTACGTACACTTGTGTGCGTATGATGTTCGGGCAGGCAGTACTAGTGGGCTTTGGTTTAAGCCAGATCCTAGTATTGCACGGATGGATCTGTTTTGTCTTCTGCGCATCCGCATTCTACGGAATACGGATGCAGGTGTGTATGCACAGTTTTCTGGAGCGATGAAGGAGGAGGTGCCTCTTAGGGTTTTGGCAGTTGGTTCGGCCAAAACCACTATGTGGCAGGCTCATTACGGTTTTGACAGTTGATTCGGTCAAAACCATTTTGAGGCGGACTCATTAGGGTTTCGACAGTTCGTTTGGTCAAAACCATAAATGAGCCGGGGACATTATTTACTAATCCTTTCATTGATAATTTTGTTATGGCTAATTACATTGACCATTTGACCATCTTGACTTTGTTGACCTTTTGACCAAAGTTGACTTGGACCTTCTTAGAAGATCTAAAGTATTCTTTGGTTTTCTTTTTATTAAGTTATGATAATGGTCATGTCATTTGTAGCCATCACCTTTATCTTGATTGGATTTGTAATGATAATGTTTTGTGCATTATTGCAACCATGGTTAGCTTTTCTCTTGGTTAAGCTTTTCATTTGCTCACTCTCATTCTCTCTCTTGAAATGAGAAGCTCCATGGTTGCTAGAAAATCTCCTTCTTCTTCCTCCTCTTGATTTCTTCTTTGATCTCATGTGTTGAGAGAAAAAGGATTCTACTTGACAAACACATCCATACATCCTCTCTACACAACCTAGGGCTTCTAGATTAGCAATCTCCTTGCCCTAGTTACCTCGGCTCGAGGTGGAGCTCGGTGTACATCTCTCGGGTGGATCGTCTTCGACTCAAGGAGGCCGCGGAGGTGACCGAAGTCCGGATCAACCATTGAGCAAGCAATGAGAAGAACAACAAGAAGAGAAGAACTTCAAAGAAGAACAACAACAAGAAGTGAAGGAGTTCAAGTTGAGGTATAACCACTTTGCCGAGTAGTTAATTCTTCTTTGCAAGTATGCTAGTTTAGTTTAGCAAAAATCCGGCTTTTACGGTCCTTGTTACAAAGTTAAGAAAAATTTTGATTTACCGTTTCCGCAACCCCGAAAGTACCGGGAGAGGTAACGTGGACCTAACATCGATGCCCTGTCTCGATACACCTACGACTAGGAACATTAAAGGATGTACTTATGGACTACTCTGTCCCCACTAGTATGATCTGCATCATAGTCCAGATAGTCAAGTACACATCCCAAGGGCTTTACCAACATGTAACTATAAGACAGTATCAAGAGACAAGTATACATGTTGAGATAAAGAGCAACCAGATAGCATACGATCATATCGAGCAAGAAAGTTCTCTCTATATATGTCCAAGCATCCAATATAATATACATCATATGTACAATACTGGCCTCTAGGGCATACATACAACTAACAATCCCAAGCTTCCATTAAGTAATATACAAACTAGTATGATACAGTAATAGCCTCTAGGGCATAATCACTAACAATCTCCCACTTGCACTAGGGCCATGTACTGGCATATCGCAGACCTATCATCTCGAATAGCCTCTCGAACTGCGTCTGAGGAATGGCCTTAGTGAATGGATCGGCAGTGTTATTCTCCGTATCTACTCTCTTCACCTCGATCTCCCGGCGATCTACGATCTCCCTGATCAGGTGATACCGTCTTAAGATATGTCTGGACTTCTGATGGGACCTGGGTTCCTTCGCTAAAGCTATAGCGCGGTTGTTGTCGCAATACAGAGGTATTGGATCAACACTGGTAGGAACCATCTGAAGTTCTGTTAGGAACTTCTTCATCCAGACTGCTTCTTTTGCGGCATCGCAAGCAGCTATATACTCCGCTTCCATCGTCGAGTCAGCAACAGTGTCCTGCTTGGAACTCTTCCAGCACACCGCCCCTCCATTGAGGGTAAAGACATAACCTGACATGGACTTGGAGTCATCCTTGTCACTCTGGAAGCCGGAGTCGGCAAAAGCCTCGATGTGGAGGTATTTTCTGCCGTAAACCAAGAACATATCCTTAGCCCTTCTCAGGTACTGGAGAATGTTCTTTACTGCTATCCAGTGCTTCTCCCCTGGGTTTGCCTGATACCGGCTTACAACGCTCAATGCGTATGCTACATCTGGTCTGGTACATAACATCACATACATTATAGAGCCTACCGCAGAAGCGTAGGGTATAATTGACATGCGAGCCCTTTCCATATCAGTCTTGGGAGACATCTCTTTGGAGAGGGTGATTCCATGACAAGCCGGTAGGTTACCGCGCTTAGAATCTTCCATACTGAATCTTTTCAATATGGTGTCTATGTAGCTGGACTGTGAAAGTCCCAACATCCTTTTTGATCTATCACGATAGATCTGGATCCCCAGAATGTAGGTGGCATCACCCAAGTCCTTCATGGAGAACTTCTGTGACAAGAATCCTTTGACTGGCTGTAGTATAGGAATATCATTTCCTATTAGGAGAATGTCATCCACGTACAAGACGAGGAATACTACAGCTTTCTCTACAATCTTACTATATATGCATGGTTCATCTGGATTCTTGATAAAGTCGAATTTTTTAACTGTATCATCAAAACAGATGTTCCAACTCCGCGATGCCTGCTTTAGTCCATAAATGGACTTAAGCAACTTGCACACTTTACCGCTGCTCCCACTCTGAATGAATCCCTCTGGCTGATCCATATAGACGCACTCTTCCAAATTTCCATTTAGAAAAGCCGTCTTTACGTCCATCGCCTGATCTCATAATCGTGGAAGGCAACAATGGCAAGAAGGACCCGAATGGATTTGAGCATAGCCACTGGAGAAAAGGTTTCGTCATAGTCCAAACCAGGTCTTTGACGAAAACCCTTTGCAACAAGTCTAGCCTTATAGGTTTCAACCTGTCCATCTACACCAATCTTCTTTTTAAAGATCCATTTGCATCCTACGGGTTTTACCCCATCTGGAGCAATGTCCAAAGTCCATACTTTGTTAGTGTACATAGACTCCATTTCGGTTCGCATTGCATCCAGCCATCTTACCGAGTCGTCGCTCTGGATGGTCTGCTGGAAGCTAGTAGGTTCATCATTATCAATGATGCAATCCTCTCGATCCCAGTCTATGAGAAAACCGTAGTATTTCTCGGACGGATAAGACTGCCTACTACTTCTGCGGATAGGCGCTGGGATGTCCCTTTCTTCTGAAACTTCTGGTTCTACCATACTTTCAGTAACAGCTTGTGGTTCTGGAATTTCTACCAGTTCCATTCCCACTCTTCTGATTTTCTAAAAATTCAGCTTCCAAGAAGTGGGCATGACGAGAAACAAAAACCTTTTGTTCCTCTGCGTAATAAAAATAATACCCCTTGGAGTTCTTTGGATATCCTACAAACTTACACTGTACTGAGCGTGCCTCGAGCTTGTCCGCATGCTGCTTTTTAACAAAAGATGGACTTCCTCATATCTTCAGATACTGAAGATAGGGTTTCTTCCCACTCCACATCTGATATGGTGTGGTAGGCACAGTCTTGGTAGGAACCCTGTTCAAAAGATATGCAGCTGATTCTAGCGCATAACCCTAGAAAGATTGCGGTAACTCAGCCTTACTCATCATGGAATGTACCATATCCAATAGGGTTCAGTTCCGCCTTTCCGATACACCGTTATGTTGTGGAGTGTATGGAGGAGTAAGCTGAGAGAGAATTCCTTTCTCTTTTAAGTATCCCAGGAACTCGGCACTTAAGCATTCACCACCTCGATCAGATCTCAGTATCTTGATACTTTTGCATGTCTGTTTTTCCACTTCATTCTTGTATTCTCGGAATTTCTCAAAGGCTTCGGATTTATGCTTCATCAAGAAGATATGTCCATACCTAGAGAAATCATCCGTAAAAGTAATGAAGTAGGAATAACCACCTCTTACATGTGTAGACATTGGACCGCACACGTCACTGTGTACGAGTCCCAAGAGCTAGCTCGCTCTTACTCCGTGTCCAGTAAACGGAGTCTTTGTCATCTTTCCCATGAGACAAGATTCATAAGTAGCATAAGCTTGATATTCAAACGGATTCAAATATCCTAATCGTGTTTCATTGATGTGACCTAGTCTACAATACCATAAGAAAGCCTGATTTACTTCTGGAGACTTTCTTTTAAGTGTGTTCTAGACATTGAAAACCTGAGCTTGATTCAATTCGTATATACCGTTATCTAATGTACCGGACCCAATCAGAACTTGATTTAGGTGGATGTTTACTACATCGCTTACGAATGTAAAATCATATCTCTCTCTCGAAAGTGAGGACACTAATATGATATTACAAGTCAAACTAGGTACATACAAACAATTACGTAGAATCAATATCTGCCCACTTGTCAAACCTAGGCGATATTCTCCCACGGATTCAGCGTCCACGCTCACTCAGTTCGCAACTATGAGAGACAAATCGCCTACCCTAATAACTCTACGGTTTCTCAAAACATGTAATGAATTACAGATATGAGATCCTGCTCCGGTATCTAGTACCCAGGAAGTAGAGTTAAGTGACAAACAGTTCTCAATAATAAACACACCCGAGGTCGAAGCCACAACATGCTTCGAATCCTGGCTACTGGCTTCCAAAGCCCTGCAATCTTTCTGCCAATGTCCGTTCCTATAACAATAGGAATATCCCTCCTTTCCTACACCAAGTCCCGAAACTTTTGCTCTTCCCTTTCCTTCTACTTCACTGACACCGTATATCGGTTTTGTGGAGGTCTTCTTCTTTTCACCCTTTGCTTTCGCCCTGGATGTAGAAGAAGAAGGTCCCCCATTAAGCAGAGCAGGTGTCTCCCTAGTTTCTTTCAGGGTGTAAGTAGAGGGTAGGGACTGTGGAAATAAGTCAGCATATGACCTGTTTCCCAACGTGGTCTCCAGGTCTGTGAGCTCATCAATATAGCTAGTCATCGTAAGGATGTCGCCTCTGCAGATGACCCGACAGCCAACCTCGGTTGAAGCAATTCGTTCGAGGTCTCATATCTTGCGATACAAGATTGCTCTCCATATAAATCTTTGGTATGGAGGAAGATGGAAACTAAGTCCATCTTCTCGTGCTGCTTCTGGTATACATCATCAACTGAAGCCAGCACGAGGCACTTGGCACTCACACTGTCCTTTTCCCTTGTCTGACGGATATTCATATCCGCGACGGTGGGAACTGGACCTGGGACGGTGGGGGCTTGATTAGTAATAGGGTGGTCCATCTTGTCATAGGCAATGGACATCTGGACAGACCTTTGCCAGTCATAAAAGTCAGATTCAGTCAACTTGTTATCTAGATGTAACCTAGTCATGGTCACAAGGTCATTGCAAATGAGAGAGAGAGGGAACATTTTAGCATGATGCTCTTGCAAGTTTAGAGTGTTTTTTAGTTTATCTAAGCAGGATGGCTCCCACTGTTTCTCGAATCCCTCCTCAAACCAAAAAGGAAGAACTAGTCAGGACTATTCTCACCGTACAATTCTTGCTTAACCGTTCAGCCAGGCCGGTGTCGGTACTTCGAGGGAGGTTTTACGACACTTTCACGAAGTTCCTTAATTAAATAACCTCTTTTCTCTGGGGGCGTAGCCCCGCTGACACCTTTCTCGACACCTACTTGGTTTATAGCATTGATCGTTAAGTGACGAATCTCCCGATAAGTAGCGGATACTCACAGTAGGATCGGGATCCAAATATCATCGTGTGATAATGCTGAAGGAATTCTACCAAAATTATCACACTCCAAATAGTATGCAACTCTTAGCAAATTTCAGTTTCTTTAGAAATTCCCGATATCTTTTTCTGCCCCATGCTCTTATGACCTTGGCGTTTGATTGTTAGAGATTCTGCGTGTTCAAGTTTTAGTTAATTACCGCAATCAAGACGGTTTCGCTTGTGGCTAGCCGGTTGAGTACGGTCGTTCGCAGGGAGATGGGAATCTTTTTCTATGTGTTTTAACGAGTTAAGTCCAGTTTTCCAGATTTGTTTGTGATTATCTAAGTGGTAAAATGATATGTAAAGAGAGCTTGTTAGGGTTAGGATTAGGTTAGTTTGAGTTAGGAGTCTCCCACTTCTTTCGTTGCCCCTCTTAATGTCGGTGTTACGGTAATCGGCAACAACGGGGATTAGCACGACTAGGAAGGAACTTGCGAGTATAAGCTAGGCTTTCCAACGCATAAGTTCTTCCTTTTGGTGCTTGTCCGTCCGTTCTTGGCTCTTAGCCATAACCTTCGGTTAATTCAACCACAACCGGTCTCACTACGGAATCACCGCTATCATGTAGGATAGGGTGCCGTAAGGAGCGGATTGTGGTTCAATTAACGGGAGTCGATTTAAGATGTTGGGCAAGGAAAGAGTGAGAGAGATTTCCTTCTCTCAAACTTCCCTTATCCTACCCTAACAAGTATGAAACTACTCACACATCATAATGAAAAGAAAACAAAACAAAAGAGGAGATAGAAAGAAGGAGATTAGAAGATAACAACTAGCTATTTGCGACCTCACCTTGGCAAGGATCAAGCGTAAGCATCATGGTTGTTTTAAGGATAAAGAAAAAGAGAGAAGAAAGAAACAACAAGAAATAACAACAACTAAGTTAACAAATGAAAATTACAACAATTAACAAGTTAACTAAAGAACAAGACAAGCATGATAAGTAAAAGGTTCTTCTTTATTCAACATTCTCACTCACAAAAGCTCACTACAAGATTTTCAATGGAGAAGAGATGAGAAGAGGAAGAAAAAACAAGTATTCTAAACCTAGAAAAATACAAGATTATGCACCCTTGGCTTCACAAGGTTCTGGCTATTTATAGGCAGGGAACTGGAAATCTAGGGCAAAATTCAGCCTCTACATGAAAATACCAAAATAACCCTGAAGTCCCACCTTCTGCCGCCATAGTACGGCCGCGGTTCCGCGGCCTAAGCCTGCTATTGCCGCGGAACCGCGGCACTTAGAGGAATTGGGTCTTCAATTTTTGGTGGCTTTTCTGGTTTTCTGTGTCCATTAGTCTGGTATATGATTTTTTCTCAGAATTGCTTCACGATTTTTCCAGAATTTCTGTTGATCAAAAGTGATTGGATATGGATCTTTTTGTCATGATTTTCTTGAGCTCCGCGTAGATTTCTTGGATCTTGTGCTGCCATTGAGCCTTGTGCATGAAAATGACATCGATTTGCCATTTTTTCACTTAACTGGTGTGTGGCAACAGACGGATAAAGAGCGGAGACCGTGTTTTATCTGTGAATGGCAGGAACCCGGATTTTGTCGTGTTTTTCCATGAATTTCACCGTTTAGAGCCGAGAACCTGTATCCTGCAATTGACTAGCAAACACGGCTCAAGAGTACCTACCGTTATGCAATGTGATAAAAATTGGGCGGTATAAAAATGCAAAAAACTGATATGAACAAATACCCCCAAACTTTATCTTTGCTCGTCCCGAGCAAGCCAATTTATTCACAAAAAATTTCCTAACCTCACTTTCGTAGGAACGCGATTGCACTGAGCATGTGCAACAAGCCGTTAAATCTCTAGGTGTCCCTAGTAGGAGGAGTGTTGTCTCCTGAGGGTTTTCAGCGGATACTACCCACAAAATCTAGTCAAGCTAGTTTTGTAAAATAACTAAGATTCAAACCCTAAAGTTTTGTTTCAGAAAATAACAATTCTATTATCCTAAGTCTAGACTATCGAACCTTTATTTTTCACACCTCGCTTCTTATTTAACTACAGATTTTATATGTCTTTACGTGCAGTGCAAATAGTGTCGATAAGTTTCCAGAAGGATCGATTTACGTCATTATGTCACACAATAAAGCCCGGATAAGAATTTTGAAAGGATCACATAAGTTTTATAAAGAGTTAAGCATTTTTCAAGTTTCGTTTTCCAGTAAGGTTTCAACTTCAGAATTTCTATCTTCCTTAACAGGAAACTAGGTCTTATTTTTCACTCCACCTTTTTCTTGTTTTCATTTCATACACACCTCTGTGACGTGCAATAGTCTTTATCATAGAATAAAACCTTCATATCTCCGCTAAAATTTTTATAAAAGCCTGTCTTTTATCAAGATTATTCTCACACAAAGAACTGTTAGGAATTTTAACTCGGAGAGAACACTTGCTTGACTTTGTTTTAATCTGGACTTTCTAGGCTTCTTAGCGGGCTTTGGGCCAATGCACCCAAACCAGTTGGCGTTAGGGCATTAGGTGTAGAAACACCCAGCGTACTTAATTACTCAAGTTACCTAGGTCCAAAAACAAAAGACAGTTTGGCGTGAAAATCATGATGATTCAATACGAACGGAGATATAGCCGGCAGTTCAATTATTTTTTTGGATAAAAGACGTGTTTAGTGGGTTTTAGTGTGTAATCATTCAATCAAGTTCCAGATGGGTTATTTTGCAGACTTAGTTCCAAGTAAGGCATCAATAACATTCCTTCATATTCACTCACTTCATAAACTATTCTTGATATTACTTATTTCCGAACAAACCTATTTGATCCTCAGAAAATCATTTATCCATTTAAAAGTTTTTAGACATAAAAAGACTTGTCATCTAATTCCCAAAAACTCACGGCACGTGTAGTGTGATGTAAATACGTATATCAGCTATAGTTAACTTCAAAGGAGAGTTATCTTTCAGGTTTTCAAATCTAAACATAAGATTTAGTTATTCTTATTTTATCAAACAAAACCGTCGAAATGTTGAATCAGAGTCCTCCCACTAGCTAACTTGACAAAAAAGTTTTTATATTTTTTGAAAATTTTCAGATTTTTATGGATTTATGATTTTAATATGCAGATGCAAAATATACATATGAATGCGAAGGTAAGAAATGCGTACTGAGTGTACCCCAAACTTAAACTGGACAGTGTCCTCACTGTCATTGTATGAAGAGATCATTTGAAGGGTCAAAATTGTCGGTTAGCGATATACAATTTTTTTGTTTTTGTTTTTAAAGAAAATAAAAAGAAAAAGAATATCCACAAATATATACAAAATGGTATATACATACCCCCAAACTTATTTGGAACAGTGTCCACTTGTTCTTGCTGGATAACCGAAATTTGGAGGTAGGCAGAGGAAGATTATGCAGGGTAGACCGGCTCCTGTAAGAACAGGAGCTCCTCTGATGGTTCGGCGCTAAGGTACGGTTTCAGTCGGTGTCCGTTCACTTTGAAAAATGAACCGTCCTTTGGATTTTCTAAATCCATAGCGCCATGCGGATACACATTCCGCACAAAATACGGCCCTTTCCAGCGAGATCTGAGCTTTCCTGGATGGAAGTGTAGTCGGGTGTCGTAAAGCAGTACTGCTGACCAGTACGAAGGTTTTGCGCAAAAGGTGTTTATCATGAAACACCTTCGTTCGATTCTTAACGACAACCGCGTTATCGTAAGCCTCATCCCTAAGCTCGCTCAGTTCGTTCAGCTGCAGCTTCCGATGGCTGCCCGCATCCTCGAGAGACAGATTCAGCTCCTTTATCGCCCAAAATGCGCGATGCTCTATTTCGACAGGTAGGTGGCAGGCTTTTCCGTACACAAGCCGATAGGGAGACATGCCAAGGTCAGTCTTATAAGCGGTTCGAAATGCCCAAAGGGCATCAGTGAGTTTCAGCGACCAATCCTTACGGTTCTTGGAAACCGTCTTCTCCAGTATCTGCTTGATTTGCCGATTTGAAACTTCGGCCTGCCCGCAGGTTTGGGGGTGGTAGGGTGTATAAAGCTTATGATTAATGGAATATTTCCGCATCAAGGCCTCGAAAGTCTTATTGCAGAAATGGCTTCCATTGTCGCTAATGATCGCTCGGGGGTGCCCAAAACGGGAGAAAATGTTTTCTTTAAGAAACCTAACGACAACCTTGTTGTCGTTAGTCCGGCTGGGCACAGCCTCGACCCATTTAGAGACGTAATCAACAGCGAGAAGGATGTACAAGTTCCCAAAAGAGCTGGGAAACGGCCCCATGAAATCTATCCCCCAAACATCGAAAATCTCCACAACCAAGATCGGTTGGAGCGGCATTTCGTTCCTCCGGGATATCCGGCCCAAGTGTTGGCACCGGGAGCAAGTCTTGGAATAGTCATGAGCGTCTTTGAAGAGTTGTGGCCAGTAGAAACCACATTGCAAGATCTTCTCAGCTGTCTTTCTGGGGCCAAAATACCCGCCACACGCTTGATCGTGGCAAAATGACAGCACACTCTTGAATTCCTCATCAGGGACACACCGACGAATAATCTGGTCGGGACAGTACTTGAACAAATAGGGTTCGTCCCAGTAAAAGTGTTTTACTTGGGATAAGAAGCGAAGTCTGTCCTGACTTGACCATTCAGTCGGTAGTAATCCCGTGGCCAAATAGTTCACAATATCTGCGAACCAGGGTTCGCAAGATACTGTCAAGAGCTGTTCATCCGGGAAAACGTCGTTGATCGGAATTGGAAGCGAAGGCGAAGAAGGAAGTCGTGAGAGATGGTCGGCAACTACGTTTTCACATCCTCGTTTGTCCTTAATGACAAGGTCAAACTCTTGAAGCAAGAGGATCCAACGTATTAACCGAGATTTTGCATCTTTCTTCGCAAAAAGATGGCGCAGAGCAGAATGGTCTGTGTAGACAATGACTGGAGAGCCGATGAGGTAGGGCCTGAACTTTTCTAAAGCAAATACAACAGCCAAGAATTCCTTCTCAGTTGTTGTATAATTGAGTTGGGCGTCGTTCAGGGTTCGGCTCGCATAATAGATTACATGCGGCATCTTGTTGATGTGTTGTCCAAGGACAGCACCAATGGCAAAGTCGGATGCATCGCACATAATCTCAAATGGGTGCGTCCAGTCAGGTGAAGAAAGAACGGGAGCAGAAGTGAGTGAGCGTTTCAATGACTCGAATGCAGTCACACAGCTCGAGTTGAAGTCGAATGGCATATCCTTGGCCAGTAAAAGAGTCAAGGGCCTAGCAATCTTGCTAAAGTCCTTGATGAACCGTCTATAGAAACCGGCATGGCCAAGGAAGGCTCGGATATCTCTGACGCATCGGGGAGGAGGGAGATTGGAAATGACCTCAATTTTTGCTTTGTCAACCTCTATGCCATTTTGCGAGATGATATGTCCTAAGACAATACCTTCGCGCACCATGAAGTGGCACTTCTCCCAATTCAAAGTGAGATTCTTGTCCTTACATCGGGTAAGGACAGCGTCAAGATGCAGCAAACACTCGTTGAAGGAATCGCCGAAGATGGAGAAATCATCCATGAAAATCTCCAGAAATTTTTCCACCATGTCTGAGAAGATTCCCATCATACACCGCTGGAAGGTAGCGGGCGCATTGCATAACCCAAAGGGCATGCGACGATATGCAAACGTGCCGAAAGGACAAGTGAAAGTGGTCTTGTCCTGGTCTTTTTCGGCGATGGGAATTTGATTATAGCCGGAGTAGCCAACAAGAAAGCAGTAGTACTCGTGTCCGGCCAATCGTTCAAGCATCTGGTCAATGAAAGGTAGCGGAAAGTGGTCTTTCCGCGTTGCGGCGTTGAGTTTTCTATAATCAATGCATACTCGCCACCCAGTTTGGGTGCGAGTAGGGATTAACTTGTTCGCCTTGTTGGTTATGACCGTGATGCCCGACTTCTTGGGGACAACATGAATGGGGCTCACCCACTGGCTATCAGAGATAGGGTAAATGATACCACTATCTAGACATTTTACGATATCCTTCTTCACAGCCTCTTTCATGACTGGATTGAGCCGTCTTTGTGGATCCCGAGCTGGTTTGGCATCATCCATCAGATGAATGTGATGCTCAACAATCAGGAGACTAATCCCCTTGATGTCCGCCATGGACCGGCCAAAAGCTTGCCTGTTGCTGTGCAAGACCGTGAGAAGGGCTTTCTCTTGCTCTGGAGCTAGAGAAGCCGAGATGATGACAGGGAGGGTCTCGTTCTCACCTAAGTAAGCGTACTTAAGGTGAGACGGCAAAGGCTTGAGTTCGAGCGTCGGAGGTGAAACGATTGAAGGCAAGATTGGTGCAGAAGTCTCGAACTCAAAAGACTCCAGCAAAGGTTCAAAACGAGTGTAAGCGACCGAGTCGGATGGTTCAGGTAACTCATCCGGAAATTCGAAGGATTCAAGCTCGGGTTGTGCGCGGCTAAGATCGTTCGAGAACGTGAAACACTCGTAGTCGTTGTCGGGCGCAGATACAGCAGCAGGTTCGAAGAGGAACGCACTAGTGGTGTCAAGATTATCGTGTTCGAACAGAAACTCCTCGAATTCACACTCTTCTGGGGTGATCTCCTGGATCGAGCAGACGTCCGGTATATGAGCATTAGGTTCGGAGGGCTGATTCCCCAACCTAAAAATGTTGAGTTCAATTGTCATGTTGAGTTCAATTGTCATGTTTCCAAAAGAGAGGTTCATCGAACCATTGCGACAATTGATCACAGCATTTGAGGTTGCAAGGAATGGGCGACCGAGTATCACCGGAATTTGATTCCGGGATTTAGCTACAGGCTGTGTGTCTAATACAATGAAGTCAACGGGGAATATGAAGTCCCCGACTTTGATTAACACATCCTATAGCTCACCCCTAGGATGGGTGATCGATCGGTCGGCCATTTGGAGAGTACAGTGTGTGGGTTTCAGCTCTCCTACGCCTAATTGCTCGTATACTGAGTACGGAAGCAGGTTAACACTGGCACCAAGATCTAATAGTGCGCGGTTGATGTTCTTATCCCCAATGGTAATGGAAATCGTAAGACAGCCAGGGTCCTTCCGTTTTTGTGGTAAAGATTGGGTAAGAGCATCACTCACAGCACTAGCCAAGAAAACTTTCTTTGGTACCTGAGACTTCCTCTTTTTCGTGCACAAGTCCTTTAAGATTTTCGCGTAGGATGGGACTTGTTGGATGGCATCTAAAAGAGGAATGTTAATGTTAACCTGCTTAAATAACTCCAGAATCTTCTCCATTTGAGGATTTTGTTTATTAGACCTCAACCGGTTTGGAAATGGGACGTTTTTAAAATTGGTTGAGTCTAATGCTTGTGGAGGAGATTGTGGAGTAGGAACGGATCCCAGAACAGGTGTTTTCGTGGAGTGAGAAGTGGGTCCATTCAAAGCAGAAGAAGAGGAAGGAGAGCCTTGTGAAGAACGGAGAATAGGCTCAGAAGACGAAGAAGCAGGAGACGAAGAAGAAGAAGAAGTAGAAGAAGAAGCGGCCGGGGTGTCATCATTGATCCGTGTGCCGATGTTGTTTTGCAGCATCCTTCCCGATCTCAATGTGGTCACGGCACTCACATTATGATTCTGTTGTTCAAGAGCAATATGTACATTCTGCGGGTGACCGGGATTTGGGAGTGGTTGGGACGGGAGCTTCCCCTTCTCTCGCTCGCTTAAGGCCGCATTCAGTTGTGCAATCTGGGCTTTGATGGTTTTGATGCTTTGCCCGTGAGCGGCAGTGTGTTGCACTAAGGACTGAATGGAAGACTGGATGTTTGCGGTGGATTGAGTCGATTGTTTGACGAACGCCTCCAGACTTCGTTCAAACGAGGAAACCTTATCGTTGTTTGACGGAACAAAGTTGTTTTGTGGAAAAGAATTGTTGGGTGCAAAGTTGTTCGTCTGATTTTGGAAAGGTTGGGGTTGGAAGGGTTGCTGAAACTGCTGTTGAGTTTGTTGTTGCGCTTGTTGTTGCGGCGGAGGGGGCCTTTGGAAATTGTTGCCTTGGAATTGATTCTGATTCTGATTCCAGGCGAAATTGGGGTGGTTCCTCCAACCGGGATTGTAGGTGGAAGAGTATGGATCATTCCTCGGTCTTTGCTGGAATGCAGCATTAACCTGATCCTGTCCTTGCGATGGTGGATTGTAAGGACACTCTTCGGTTAAGTGAGAAGGATCGGAACAACAAGCGCAAATGGTACGAAGGGGGAGAACAGGGGCAGGAGCAGGAGAAGAAAATTTGCTTTCTATCGCTTCAAGCTTTCTCGTTATTGCGGCCATTTCAGCTTTCATCGCAATAGAGACGTCAAGTTGGTGAATTCCTACCCTAGACTGACCGGTAGAAGTGGAGGTAGAAAAAGAAGTCGTCGGTCTGGTGCTCTCCCATTGTAGCGTTTGCTCCGCAAGGTCGTCAAAGAATTGCCACGCTTCCTCGTCAGATTTGGATAGGAAGTGGCCCTGACAGATGGTTTCCAACAACTGCTTCGTTGCTGGGTTCAGGCCCTCGTATAAGGTTTGGAAAAGTTGCCATTTCTCTATACCGTGGTGAGGACACTGAACAAGAAGGTCTTTGTACCGGTCAAAGCACTTCCAGAAGGGTTCAGAAGGAAGCTGAGAGAATTGGTTGATTTCATTGCGAATCCTTGCGGTTTTATGATTCGGATAAAATTTCTTTAGAAACGCTTTTACAAACTCGTCCCAACTGGTTATGGAGTGGGAAGCGGTGCTATACAGCCATTTTTCAGCAAGATCGCATAAAGTGAACGGAATGACCCGTAGGCGTATAGCATCGTCCGACAGTTGGGTAGTTTTCATCATGGCACAAACGTTTTGAAATTTATTGATGAAGATATAGGCATCTTCAGATTCAAGCCCATGAAATCGTGGAAGCATGTTGATGAAGTGGGGCTTAATTTCAAAATTATCCCCATTGGCCAGTGGAAGAGAAAGGCAGGTGGGAAGTGCAGAACGGGTGGGATAGAAATGATCCTGGAGCGCGATTCGCTGCGGCGCTACAACAGGGGGTGGTGGTGGGTTATTGGTCTCCGTAGGAGGTGGAGCCAATCCAGGGGTAGTCAAAGAGATGTTCGGATTAAATCCTGACATCGCGGAAGAACAGGTTGGTGATGGTGAAGGTGAAGATGTATGAACAGAATTCCGGTCAACGTCGGAGTTGGCCGGCAAAGGTAAAGGTGAAAGAGGAATGGACGGAGTTTCGACGTCTGAGTCAATCGCGTAGTCGGTAGCGACTAATGTAACGCGGAATAGGCAGGCGCTAGTGTCCCGAGTCCAATCGGACATACACTAAACGAGTTTAGTATAGTCAAAGCGGAGAAGGTGAGGGTAAGAAAACGTCAATGGAGAAAGGCGATGGGTGGTGGGTTAAAAATGGATTTTGGAGACAAAGGGCAAGTTTTTATAAAAGTTTTTGATTTTTTTCTTTTTTTTCTTTTTTTTTTAGAAAGAGCTTTACAGAAATATGTACGGATTTACGGCTTTAAGCAATCACAAACAAGATATGCACAATCACACCTAGATCTAGGGTCACCTAGGTCAACTAGACAGCTCCTAACTGTTCCAAAGAACTAGAAACAGGACCTCAAACCGCCTCTTCTCCGCCAATTGCGGCCAGATAAGTGCCAGGTAAGTGGGAGGTTGTCCAACGCTTTCGCGAAGTTCCTTAATTAAATAACCACTTGCCTTCGTCACACTTGCCTAGACACCGCAAAGTCAGGATAGGATAAACGGCCGATGCCTGTAATTAGTCCTCTGTCCTATTGAGCGTGAAGTCCTTAGGGCTGAGTCTAGTATTTTTTAATTTAACAATGGTCAATGCATATGCTTTTTATGATTTCTGGGGTCCTGGGAAGAGTGATGAAATCCCCACCCAATCTGAATTGGTTTCAAGCCCCTTAAGTCCGTATTAATGAATGCAAAGCGATAACAAATCAACTACAAACAATTTTTATTTTAGCGCGGCGCAAAGAATCCTGCACAAGAACAGTTTATTGGAAGGGGGAAGAGAATTTGCGCAAAGAATGCTGCAGAAAACACAGTTTATTGGAGTTCAGAGGAGTGGGGGGAAGAAGAGGGAAACTTACAGAGAATTTGGCACCCTGAAGCCACCAGAAGGCCGCGGATCCGCGGCATAAGCTAGCTTATGCCGTGGTTCCGCGGCAAGATGGTGGGCTTGGGCCTCCAGATTTTTGCGTAGTGCTCTGTTGGGTGTCCTCTTCTGTTCTGGATTTCCTGAATCTTGAATTGATTACTGTATCTGCTCCAGAATCTTGTAGTAGACCGTTGGCTTCGTTTTGATCCGTCGCGGTGTAGCCGCGAAATGTGGGTCTATCTTCCCACGTCTTTGGCGCTGAACTTGAACTTCGTATTTTCCTGCACACTTGCACAAAAACTAATCAAAAATAACAAGATTATTTTTTTACAAAGTATATTTTTTTGATTTTTTTTGTTTTGGTTATATTTATATTCACAAGTTAACCCGAAATTACAAAAGAAAATAAACTACCGTCTCCCCGGCAACGACGCCATTTGATTGTTAGAGATTCCGCGTGTTCAAGTTTTAGTTAATTACCGCAATCAAGACGGTTTCGCTTGTGGCTAGCCGGTTGAGTACGGGTCGTCCGCAGGGAGATGGAATCTTTTTCTATGTGTTTTAACGAGTTAAGTCCAGTTTTCCAGATTTGTTTGTGATTATCTAAGTGGTAAAATGATATGTAAAGAGAGCTTGTTAGGGTTAGGATTAGGTTAGTTTGAGTTAGGAGTCTCTCACTTCTTTCGTTGCCCCTCTTAATGTCGGTGTTACGGTAATCGGCAACAACGGGGATTAGCACGACTAGGAAGGAACTTGCGAGTATAAGCTAGGCTTTCCAACGCATAAGTTCTTCCTTTTGGTACTTGTCCGTCCGTTCTTGGCTCTTAGCCATAACCTTCGGTTAATTCAACCACAACCGGTCTCACTACGGAATCACCGCTATCATGTAGGATAGGGTGCCGTAAGGAGCAGATTGTGGTTCAATTAACGGGAGTCGATTTTAAGATGTTGGGCAAGGAAAGAGTGAGAGAGATTTCCTTCTCTCAAACTTCCCTTATCCTACCCTAACAAGTATGAAACTACTCACACATCATAATGAAAAGAAAACAAAACAAAAGAGGAAGATAGAAAGAAGGAGATTAGAAGATAACAACTAGCTATTTGCGACCTCACCTTGGCAAGGATCAAGCGTAAGCATCATGGTTGTTTTAAGGATAAAGAAAAAGAGAGAAGAAAGAAACAACAAGAAATAACAACAACTAAGTTAACAAATGAAAATTACAACAATTAACAAGTTAACTAAAGAAAGACAAGCATGATAAGTAAAAGGTTCTTCTTTATTCAACATTCTTCACTCACAAAAGCTCACTACAAGATTTTCAATGGAGAAGAGATGAGAAGAGGAAGAAGAAACAAGTATTCTAAACCTAGAAAAATACAAGATTATGCACCCTTGGCTTCACAAGGTTCTGGGCTATTTATAGGCAGGGAACTGGAAATTTAGGGCAAAATTCAGCCTCTACATGAAAATACCAAAATAACCCTGAAGTCCCACCTTCTGCCGCCATAGTACGGCCGCGGTTCCGCGGCCTAAGCCTGCTATTGCCGCGGAACCGCGGCACTTTAGAGGAATTGGGTCTTCAATTTTTGGTGGCTTTTCCTGGTTTTCTGTGCCCATTAGTCTGGTATATGATTTTTCTCAGAATTGCTTCACGATTTTTCCAGAATTTCTGTTGATCAAAAGGTGATTGGATATGG
This sequence comes from Agapanthus africanus, assembly GCA_030015575.1. Taxonomy (NCBI): domain Eukaryota; kingdom Viridiplantae; phylum Streptophyta; class Magnoliopsida; order Asparagales; family Amaryllidaceae; genus Agapanthus; species Agapanthus africanus. The sequence continues at coordinate 291,504,737 of CM057349.1, forward strand.
ATCTTTTTGTCATGATTTTCTCAAGCTCCGCGTAGATTTCTTGGATCTTGTGCTGCCATTGAGCCTTGTGCATGAAAATGACATCGATTTGCCATTTTGTCTCTTAACTGGTGTGTGGCAACAGACGGATAAAGAGCGGAGACCCGTGTTTTATCTGTGAATGGCAGGAACCCGGATTTTGTCGTGTTTTTCCATGAATTTCACCGTTTAGAGCCGAGAACCTGTATCCTGCAATTGACTAGCAAACACGGCTCAAGAGTACCTACCGTTATGCAATGTGATAAAAATTGGGCGGTATAAAAATGCAAAAAACTGATATGAACAGCGTTGGTCAAAATGTCATAAGTCACATGTCAAGTTCTACCCATCATTATCATGTTAATTTGAACCCATCCGTACATACCCCTGACGTTGGCCAAATGATAATACGACTATCCCAAACTAATTCATCTATCTATGCAACAAATGAATACCCAGCAGCTACCAAACATTATGCCTTGGCGTTGGTCAAAATACATAACTTGAATACTACTGAATACCCAAATGAAATGACGGAGGGCTACGAATGGTTTTGACGAAACCGTGAACGTAGTGAACTTGATATGATCGAAGGAACCTGATAGCTTTTAAAAGGAGTGGTTTAAGCTCCGCAATTTAAAAATATCTTCTGTTTTAAAATAACCGAGTGGCTTCTTTTAAACTGTTCTAATGATTCAACTTTGGTTTATTTTCTTTGTATTAATATAATGCGTCCCATCAATTAACCTATCATTGTAGAAAACAACGAAAATACAACGTCCTCTTATGCCATCCGCATTCGCCACTTGGTCCCGTCATTCACCCGTTAGGTTACTTAACTAATGACGGAGCGGGGGCTGGGCTAGTGCGGGTGCAAAACATAAGCGACGCCTAATAGATATCATATATAGATATTGTACATTCGTCAGACGCAATAATAAGCATTCCAGATAACAGATGAACATATTGGATTTTCTACGAATCCGCATTCCTTTTGAGCCTGCAAAGAAAGACGGATTACACAGTCGCGATGAATAGCCAAAACCCCACCCTAGATGCCTACGGGTACGGCAAACTATCCGTCAAGTACCCGAAGTGAAGCGGTCTCCCTCAACGACGTGAGTAGGCCACTAAACACTTCAAAGTACCCGGTAGTTTGTGCACCCCACCTTGGGTCTATCCTAGGAGCAGAAAACAGTAAATGAAATAATACAACGGTGGCTACATCTTCAACCCGGATGTGCCCCGCAAAAGAATATTACAACAATTTACAAATTACATTTCAATGAAAGAAACACTCGTCTCACTTCCCCGGCTATCCATTCACGACAATCCAACAAGTCCACATTCACAAACCAGTAAAAACTATTACAGAAATGTGCAACCCCTGCTAACCGACATACTAGCAGTTAGGGGAGGTTTACGAACACATTAAACACAACACAGATATAATCAAGTTAGCCAAACATCTTAGAATTTCGATCAAGCAAACACAAATGAATCTACTCCAAATGATTCTTTGTGCACCTGAAACCTGAGCAGAAACAAAACATCCCAGAAAACACAACATCAACACAGAAGAATAACTGAGCAAATTTGGGCTGACTCCGAGTCAACTCGGCCGCGGATCGGCGGCGGATCGCTTGGATCGGCGGCGGTTCCACGGCGCAATGGTCGAATCACAATCCAAAATTTCTTCATAATTCTTAAAATTCCCTGCTTGTATTTTTAAGGGTCCCGGAAAAATTTTTAGACCCCGTTTTAAAACGGCAGAAACTTGGTTAAAACGTCGTATTTTCGGGTTCGTTTTGCGATCGAATTTCTAACGACTTTGCTAACATGTTAGTTATAGTTTAGCTAGGCTCTGATACCAATGTAAGTCGACGTTAGACACCCCACATGATGCGGGGAGGCGGAATAGGTAAAACAATCATTTTGTTTAAACTAACATCGACTAACTTTACGGATCTTTGCTAAACCCTAACTAACAACTATATAGAAGTGATTAGATACTATGATAGATGATTATACTTAATGAATCAGGTCCTTCTTATTCTTGTTGACCACCTCCTCGTCGGCCTCCTCGATGTGATAGAAGATCCACCGAGAGCTACTTCTCCAAGCTTTAACCTCTCACTTGAGGTAACTAGGTGACTATGAGTGCTAATCAAGGTAACCTAGAGAATATAGAAGAGGATTAAGGATCTATTAGTCTTGCTAACCCTTAGATCTCAACACATGAAAGGTTAGGGTTAGTTCTTTGAAGAGAGAGAGCTTGAGGAGAGAGAAGGTGTGAGTGAGAATGATGATGAATTATGTCTCATTTGTGAATATATGAAGCATGATAATTATTAAATGAATAACATATGATAATATCAACCATGCTTCATTAACTCACTATGTGTTAATCATCTCATGAGTCATTAAGCAATAAATGCTTCATTAACTCATTTGGATGAATCACACCATGAGTCACTAATCCATTTAATGCAAATTCCACTTAAACCTCCAACTCATCAATCTTCTAAAAGCTTCTCGACTAATTACGAGAATGCCCCTCCCATCCGTGAAAACACGGAAATAATGAGACTGTATAAATCCAATAATCCAATACTAGAATCTGGCTTAAACCAAAGCCTGCTAGTATAAACTGTCCGAACATCGTACGTGCGTAAAAACACGTATGTGTCCGAACCCTGTCGTAAAACCATACGACCTCTATATCGTTTCGCCCGAAGCAGGGAAACTCTCTGTGTGGGACTCTAGAGACTCGACACTACGCTGGCAGTGGGTTTAACTACAGGCCGCAAGTGGTACTAGCTGTACGTAACGGTCCCCAGGTAGATGTCGATAAGAAGGCCGATGAGGAAACCCATCCGAACTCCTACTGAGCCTGATGTGACAATCTCCGTACAGTCCGGTCTGTTCGTCTAGGACTATCGCATATCAGGCCTAGGGGGCGACAAGCGTCAGTCCCCTAAAAGCTGTATAAGTCGTGTTGGAGCGAAGCCCATTACACCTTGAGAAGCTACTGTAAATCCTACCAGTAAATCTTGTTTGCCCTGGCCAGGGACTTTGCGTAATGGCTCTCCAAACACAGCGCGATATCAACTCCCAATACCGGGAGAGATGAATCCTATCTAACCGCCAGTGCTTCCAAGCACTTCGGGACTGCACCCAACTGCTACCTGTTTGCACGACTCCTTTGAGCCGTGGTAGGGTAGCAATCTAAGAACAGTGGAAACACACTCGAGACGAAGCAGCAGTGTCAAGTTTGCGGACTATGCTGTACTCATGTCACCTGGGAACTGTTAACTGACGACGGGTATAATACCAACCAACAGCTCCCTGCGAGTCCTGTCCGGTGTACCCGTAACCCAACGAGCACCTGTATACTATCTCCAGTACAACGTACTAATGGCTGTGGGACAGACCATTTCCCCTGCTGGGATGAGAAGCGTACACACTAGTCTACTCCAGAGTATCGATGCCGTCTCGATAATCCTACGACTAGGGACCTGAAAAAGGATGTGCTTGTAGACTACCCAGCCCCCACTAGTGTGACTGCCATCACAACGCTGGTAATCAAACAAAGATCCAAAGGTCTCTACTAATATGTATAAGCGATATGTTAAAAGAAACACATGCACATATTAAAGTAGAAACAAACTAAGTAGCATACTACCATTTTTAGCAAGACTGTCAATACAACTGTGAATATCCCAAGCTTCCATTAAGTAATATACAAACTAGTATGATACAGTAATGGCCTCTAGGGCATAATCACTAACAGACTATGTGAAGTGGCTGGATGCCATGAGATCCAAAATGGAGTCTATGTACACCAACAAAGTGTGGACTTTGGATGTTGTACCCTCTGGAGTAAAACCCGTAGGGTGCAAATGGATCTTTAAGAGAAAGATCGGTGTAGATGGGCAGGTAGAGACCTATAAGGTAAGGCTTGTGGCGAAAGGATTTCGACAAAGACCAGGACTGGACTATGATGAAACCTTTTATCCTGTAGCCATGCTTAAATCCATTCGGATCCTACTTGCTATTGCTGCTCACTACGACTATGAAATCTGGCAGATGGACGTTAAAACTGCTTTTTTAAATGGTGATTTAGAAGAGTGCGTTTATATGGATCAGCCAGAGGGCTTCATTGATAGTGGGAGCAGCAGGAAAGTATGTAGGTTTCTTAAATCCATTTTTGGATTAAAGCAGGCATCACGGAGTTGAAACATCTGTTTTGATGATGTTATTAAAGAGTTTGATTTCGTCAAAAATCCAGATGAACCTTGTGTTTATAAGAAGATTATGGGAAGTCCCGTCATATTCCTTGTATTGTACGTGGATGACATTCTTCTGATAGCAAACGACGTTCATATGCTACAATCGGTCAAATTGTTCTTATCACACAGGTTCTCCATGAAGGACCTGGGTGATACCTCGTACATATTGGGCATAAAGATCTATAGGGATAGATCTAAACGGTTATTGGGATTGTCCCAAACCAGGTACATTAACACCATCCTAAAAACGTTTAGTATGGAAGACTCCAAGTGGGGTTCCTTACCCGCTAGTCATGGAGTCACTCTCTCTAAGGACTTTTGCCCAAAGACTGATGAAGAAAGAGCTCGCATGAGCATTATACCTTACGCTTCTGCTGTAGGATCTATAATGTATGTGATGTTATGTACACGCCATGATGTAGCTTATGCACTGGGTGTAGTAAGCAGGTATCAATCCAACCTAGGGAAGAATCACTGGACAGCAGTGAAGAACATTCTTAAGTACTTGCGAAGGACTAAAGAAATGTTCTTGGTATATGGTAACGGAGATCTCCAAATAGAGGCCTTTACCGATTCGAGCTTCCAGAGTGACAAGGATGACAGCAAATCTATCTCTGGGTTTGTCTTTACCCTCAATGGAGGGGCGGTGTGTTGGAAGAGTTCCAAATGGGATACCGTTGCAGACTCCACAATGGAAGCTGAGTATATTGCTGCAAATGATGCTGCCAAGGAAGCCGTCTGGATGAGATAGTTCGTCTCGGAGTTTGGAGTAGTTCCGACCATTATTGATCTAATACCTTTGTATTGTGATAATAATGGGTCTATGGCGTTAGCCAAAGAGCCTAGGTCCCATCAGCAATCCAGACACATCCTCAGGCGATATCATCTGATCCGGGAGATAGTTGATCGCCGCGAGATCAAGATTCGGAGAGTAGATACAAAAGATAACACCGCGGATCCACTCACCAAGGCCCTCCCTTTGCCGCAGCATGAGCGACTTTTTGAGAGGTTGGGTATGAGATACGCCAATAATTGGCCTTAGTGCAAGTGGGAGATTATTGGATATATTTATGCCCTCGAGGCCATTATATGATAGTATATGTACCGGTATGTGTGTGTGTCTATATATATATATCCAGAGGACATTCTTGCTCAACATGATAGTATGCTATCCGGTTGTACCTTTTATCTTGACATGTTCATTTGATCATGCTTTCATTCATTTGGTACATATTGATATAGCCCTTAGGATGATGCAGGACTACTGAGATTATGATGCGGATCATACTAGTGGGACATGTGTAGTCTATGAGCATATCCATGAAATGTCCCTAGTCGTGGGTGTATCGAGACGGGGCATCGATATCACCAGAGTAGACTAGCGTATACATTACTTGTCCCATATGATGGGCGATGGATGATCCCATATCCATTGGTGTGGCGACACCAAAGATCGTATACGGGTGCTCAGTGGAGACTGGGTACACTGAACGGACTCGCCGAGAACTCCTATTTGGTATTATATCTATCGTCGGATAGCAGTTCTCAGGTGACACTGGTACAGGTTAGTCTGTATACCCGCGATCGTCATAGATTCTTGTGTGTCTCCCACTGTACTTTGATCTCCACCCTACCACGGCTCTACTGAGTCATGCAAACAGATGGATTTTGGGTACAGTCCCGAGGCACATGGAGGCAATGAGCGATAGGAGGGGTTTCGTCTCTCCCGGTATTGGGGGTTGATGTTGCACCATATATGATTGGCTATAACAGGAAGTCCCTGGCCAGGGCTGTTGAGATTTACTGATAAGTGTTATCAGTAGTTTCTCAATCTGTTATGAGCCATATACCGGCATGACTTATTGGGTTATTGGGGTCAACGATACCATCCCTAGACTCACATATGCAGCATATTTGACAAAGAGAGCGGACTGTACGGTAAGTGTTACCAGTTGGCTCGACGGGAGTTTTAGCAGGTTTGCTTGTGTTTCTTCTGATCGCTCAATACCTAGGAGTCGTTACGTACTGCTTGTGCCACTGACGGTTTGTGGGCATGTGATGTGATCACTTCCTACTGCTAGCATATTGACGAGTCTTAGAGTTCTACAAAGGGGTCTCCTAGCTCAGGCAAAACGATCTGGGGTGCATATGTGATATGTGCGGGAGCTCGATTAAATGCGTGTATTGGATACCGTATTTTAATTGGGTTTTTTTTATTGGACGGGTCGTATGTGATATGACTGGGATATTAAATCAAGTGTTGATTTAATATTAAGTCCATTAGCTCATTTATTAAAACCTATTTCTTTATGATTCATGCATGAGTGTATGTATATGTTGATGTGCATGCCAACATGCAAGCATACATGTGTCATGGTTGATGATACAATGGTGGTGGCAATGCAAGACTCACATGGTAACAATTTTTAGATATTTTGTTTATTTGAGAAAACCAAAATGACAACATAATCATGGTTGACTATTCAATTCTCTTGAGTTGACAATGGTCAATGGTTTTTTAGCCCATGGTTTTGCTTAAACTCAAGTTACAACCATGGTTTAGCATGGATGACACCCTCTTACTCTCTTGTGTTTAGGGATGGTTATCACATTATTCTTTTGAGTTTGTTTTGTGCCATCTCCTTCTTTCTCTCTCTCCTCAAAAAGGCTCACTAGGGTTTTAAAAGAAAGAAAAAGGATTAAAAACAAAAGGTTTTGTAGTGAGAGCCAAACCCACATCACCATTCCACTTTAGTCTAGCCCACTTGAGTGGAGTGTTTGCTTCTTCTTCATCCTTGATCAAGAGAAGCTCGGAGTTTGGTTCAAAGAGACTTCGTGGTGGATCATTGTGGACGCGGAAGGATACAAGCCAACCGGTTCAAATCTCAATCGATCCAAGGAGTCTAGGAGGAGGTCTACAAAGGTTGTATCTCTCCCCACTTAGTGTTAGACACTTGTAGTATATGATACTAGCTAGTTGTGTAGGGTTACTAGGCACTCTCATAAGGGTCTATAAGGCATCAACCATACCCGATTTAAAATTTAGACGTGCCGAACAACCCTAACCAAGATCTTTAAACTAGAGATTAGGCGAAACAAAGCATGTTAAACACTTTAACATCTAAGAGTTTGGGATTACAACCTTTGTAGTCCGGTCCTTCACTTCATAAGCTCCGTGTTGAGATCCCTTCGCTGCGATCATCATGTACCCGGACTCTAGAGAGGCTCCACGAAGAGAATGATGCAAACTTGCTTCCGATCTTCGATAACTAAGATGATCTACCTTGAAGTTTCATTAACACAAGCTCTCATTTATAAATGAAGTGAACACGCTAATCTAAATGGCTAGGATAGATTAGGATGATGAAGTAGGATTTTAGCTCTCATTTTTTTTCATAATCTCACTCAAAATCATCACTAATGAAAAAGCTAGTAAGCTTTTCCATCAAGAACTCAAGGAAGAAGAAGAAGAATCCTTTAGTGATGAATAATGAAACTCTAGTGTGGTTAGAATTGCAACCATGGGTTAAGTATGAAGACTTAACCCATGTAGAGATTTAACAAGGGTAAAGGGTTGGGTTGGGTTAAGGAAATATCCATGCAAAATATCCAAGTCAAAGTCAAAGCTTCTTGAAAGCTTCATGAAGACTTAACCCTAATCCAAACCCTAACCTCAATCAAACTCCTCAAAACAAATTGCATTTATAACCATATCATGTTATAATATTATATATCACATATATAATATTTATTATGGCAAAATAAAATAATACAATTAACATATATCGCATATATATCAATGTATTATCCGAGTGAGAAAAAGAATCTTTTAGTGAGCTTATATTAGTTAATGTAATTTAATATATCAAATATATAATTATACATTAAATTATCGAATCAACACTTGATCCGATTATCCGGCTATTTCACAAATAACCGACTAATATAATCTGTATCAGTTCATCGAATCAACACTTGATCAAATGACCCGGCTATATCGCATATACCCGGCCGATATATCATATCGTGAGAATCTAATACGGTATCACATACACGTATTGTTCTCGGTCTCGCACATATCACATATGTGCTCCTACTCTATTTTTCCTGGGCCAAGAAACCTCTGTGTAGGACTCTAAAGAATCGTCAATACGCCGGCAGTAGGTGATGATCATATCAAACACCCACAAGCTGCAAGCGGTCAGCTAAACGTAACAGCCACCCAGGTATTGAGCGCTCAGAAGATCAACAAGCAAGCCTGTACATTCTCCTGTGAATCCAGTCAGTAACACTTCCGTACAGTCCGGTCTCTACGTCTGATATGTCGCATATCTCGCCTAGGGGTGGTAAACGTCAGACCCTAGTAGCTTGATAAGTCGTGTCGATATGAGGTCTATAACAGTTCGAGAAACTATTGATAACACTTACCAGTAGATCTAAGCAACCCTGGCCAGGGATTTCCAGTTATAGCCAATCGAACACAGCACAACATCAACTCCCTATACCGGGAGAGACGAATCCCCTCCTATCGCTCATTGCCTCCATGTAATTCGGGACTGTACCCAAAAACCACATTTTTTCACGCCCTCTTGGACGTGGTATGATGGAAATCAAAGCACAGTGGGAATCACACAAGACTCTATGACGATCTCGGGTCTACAGACTACTCTGTACCAGTGTCACCAGAGAACTGCCATCTGACGTGAGGTATAATACCATCTGGGAGTTCTCGGCGGGTCCGTCCAGTGTACCCAGTCTCCACTGAGCACCCGTATACCTTCTCTGGAAATTTAAAGTCCGATCGAACCCGGAAACCCCGATTTATACCCTTCTCTGGAAATTTTGTAAAAATGTGATTTTTTCTGCATTAAAAATACTCAAAAAATCAGAAGGAAATTCTAAGGATTACCCTAAAATATGACACCCTAACTCCCTGAATTCGCCGCGGAACCGCGGCAGTAGTATGCTTCCTGCGGCGGTTCCGCGGCCGTACTTGGGAGGTATGGGCTCGTACTGGCAGGGTTGATCCGTAGGTATTTGTCCATGCATCTGGGTATTTTTAATCTTACTCAAGTGTTGAGTTATCTGGGTTGTATTGGGAGCTCGTTGATTAGATCGGAAAGTATAACTTCGTTTAAGTTTTTTCCGGGTAATTTAGAACGTGTTAAAAAGTTCGAACGGATATCAATAACTCACTTTTTCCCCTGCCAGAAAATTTCCAAGTGTTAGATTTTTCCGTAGTTTAAGAATGTTCTAAGTCGTGCAAGTAACGCGGTGGACCCTCAAGAAGAACACAAACCTTAACTCGATTATGTGACCGTCATGAACTGCCTCTAAACCTCAGGGTTTGTGGTAGTACGGCGTTGCCACATGTGAGGCGTTGGCTTGACCCTTCTACGGCTGGACCATTGGTACTGTGGCATGTGATGGATGTTTTTAAACTAATTTCAAGTGTTGAGCTATTTGGGAAAATTTGGGTGTTTCATTATTCGATCGGAAAGTTTAATATTGTCTATTTATCTGGAATGTGATACAATATTTGGAATCCACAAGTAGTTATGAGATAACTAATTTGAATGTTATAAATCTAGCAGTTTAGTCTCAGATGATCGGTTGCCACGGGATTTTGATGCGATCAAAAGTCCGTCGCAATCATGTTGCGTACACGAATACTCGCCGGGTAAACTTAATAGATAGCCACGCCCCATAGCCCCGACCAAGTGACTATAGGAGAACCCCGGGTAAACTTAAAAGAAAGTTTGCGACGAGTATTCGATCAGGTTGTCGGGAATCTTGTCGAATTTCCCGACTTGATATTGAAAAGAGTTTTCGATAATTGAGACTAAAATGCGAGGTTTATAATTGTTAGGCATGCGATGTCTAAGGAATTCATTTGGTTAGGCATGCGATGTCTAAGGAGGTTGCGGATTCCAACTGTTGTAGTTTTACACTTTCTTTTTTGTGACTGTAAGCATAGTATGTGGTGTATCGCCGGCTTTGTTGCTATACATCAACGACAATCGGGATACGCATACTTGCTTACGTTGATGATATGAGATATTATGTGTTGCTGTGATATGTTATATTGGATCGTCGCGTTCTGAATAGCCGGGGGTTTTATATGAGATGAGAGTTTTTCTTTTTCATTCATGTAAAATTCATTTGTATGTAATATTCTTTTATTGGGGCACTTCCGGGCTGAGGATGATGTCACCATTGTATATTATTTACTTTTCCGCATTAGGTAGAGCCAAAGCGGGGAGCACAAGTAACCGGGTTCTAGAGTCCAGTGGGAGACCATCTCGAGGAGTCGAGACCGGGTCTCCTAACCCTAGAATTGGCAGAGTTGCTTGCCGCTCTCGTAGGGGTCTAGGGATGTGGGTTTGGCTATTCATCGCGACCGTGGAATCCGTGTTTTATACAGGCTCGTATTAAAACACGGACGTCCAAGTATATCCAATATTTCATATATGTTCTTCTACTGCAATGTTCTGTGATGAGATCATATTACTGCCTGAGACGAATGTTTATATTATATATATGAGATATATGTTATATTGTAGATTTCGTTTCAAATGTGATGCTTGTGAAGCATAATAAAATGGGACTTCATTAATGAGATTAATGAAACTAAAAGAAACCTAAAGATATTGTAGAAAACTTGTTTAAAAACCGGTAGCTCTAGTTCTTGCTTTGCATAGCGGTGTTCCTTGTAGAACATCCAGCACCTTATTTGATAAGGAAAGAGCCGAGATCCCTTCACCGGGAGTGACCTCTTTAACGAAACTAGAAGATACTACAAACCCGGTTTGTCTTTTGATTGTTTCTATAGTTTTTGCTTTGCATAGTGATATTTGTGAAATATCCTGCACCTTATTCGATGAGGAAAGAGCCGACGATCCCTTCACCGGGAGTGACCTCTTTAGCAAAACGAGAAAAGGCCTCAAAAACATTCTATTTAAAATCACTCGATTCTACAACGATATCAAGTTCATTACGCAAAGGGTTTTCTTAAAAACCTGCTATAACCCTCTGTCATTTTAGGAAATAGAGTACTTAGTATTCGTGTTGCGTTTGTTGACCATAGTTAAGGCGCAATATACTGTAGCTGAGTGATGTTTTTCCTATATAACATATGATGTGATTAATTAGGACAGTCATATGACTTTGTTGACCTTAGTTAAGGGTCATGTGGGTGGGTCTAATCAATCAGGAAATGACGGGTTGAACTTGACTATGGCTTATGATTTGTTGACCATAGTTAAGGTCATAAGTCACTAGGGGTAAAATATTATTGGGAATTTTCAAATGTTGAAATTTGCAATGAGATTGCATACCTTCTATGAGATAGTTGAATCCCGATACCCGCTGCGAGTAAGAGTTACTCCTGGGAGAGTTTTACACATTACAATTAGCCGATCAAGTAGGTGTCTAAAAAGGTGTCAACGGGGTTACGCCCCTGGAAAAACAAGGTTTACTTTAATTAGGTCCGTGCAAAAGCACGGGGAACCTCCCTCAAAGTACCGGCACTGGGCTGGCTAAAAGATTGGCAAACTTGTAGAGTGTAATTAATCCCGGCTAGTCTTTCCTTTTAGGGTTTAAAGAAAGATTTGACTAAAACAGTGGGAGACATCCTGATTAGATAAATTGATAACCAATCTAATCTTGTAAAAGCGCACGCAGAGTGTTTTCTTCTCTCTCTCTTGGTTGCGACTATGTCACGCCTTAATCAAGATAATAATACGGATGTATTGACCGAACCCGCTTGTTATACTGCGCTAAGGAACGTTGATCCCGCTCCAACTTATAATTGTTATAAGACAGGGCAGGAAATAGGGGATTACCAGAATTCCCGTGCCGCCCAAACGAAGAAAGTGCATGCTGATGCATCTTCTTCGTGTGTGTTCATTACAGAGAACTGTTTCTCAGTATCCTTTACGTCCTGGGTATGAGATACCGGATTAGGATCCCGCATATGTAATTTGTTACATAGGGCTACAGATAGGTAGAAAACTGAGAACGGGTGATAAGTTTCAAGAGTTGGAAAAGATGCAAGTGTTGCAGCCAAGTCAGTTGGCAGTTATCACCCTGTATTACCAGAATACATTGATTCTGAATGAATGTTATTAGACACCGAACCTGATATACAACATCATATCAGTCTCTTTATTAGTAAAGAATGATATAATTTTGTATTGTTGGATAATGTTTTGAACATTTCCTATATCAAGAGTTGATCGGTTCAGGAATGTTATCTAAAAGCATAGACGTTCTAAATCAAACCACAGTTCTTAACGTACAGAACACACACAAGAGGAAGAGTTCAGAAATGAATGAATCCTTCTTGAGGCATTGTAGACTAGGTCATATCAATGCGACCCGACTAGCTGAAGTTACATATAGATGCATATTTAAATTAGTTTGAATTTACATCTTGTGAAACTTGCCGGTCATGTCACAGAGATAAGATGACCACGGCTCCGTTTATTGGAAACAGAGAAAGAGTTAGTTAACTCTTGGGATTGATACATGCTGATGTATGAAAGTCCCATGTCTACACATACCAAGACCAGTTCTTTGTACTTCATTACATTCACTGATTATCTCTCAAGATTCAAACATATGTTCCTGTTGAAACACAAGTCTCAACCTTTTGAAAAATTCAATGAATATGAGTTAGAAGTAAAGAACCAAAAAAGGGTATAAGTATTATGTCCTTTGATGAGATCAAGGAGGAGAATACTTGAGCACGAAAATCCTGGACTATTCTAAAGGAGAATGAGATTATCTCTCAGCATTACTCCTCCGTATACACCATAGCACGATGGTATATCGGGACGGAGCAATAACACCCCATGTGATATGGTGTGCTCTATGATGAGTACTACTGAGTTTCCTATTTCCTTTTGGGAGTTATGCACTTGAGAAGATGCATACCTATTGAATAGGGTTCCAATCAAATCAGTTGCCTACCACTTCATATGTGATATGGAATGGGAAGAGCCCATATCTTAAGTATGTTAAGATTTGGGGTTGACCAGCCTATATCTAAAAGCATAATCCGGACAACCTCGAGGCAAAGTCAGTTCTGTGAAAGTTTGTTGGATATCCCAAGCATTTGCAAGGGAATATCTTCTACCTAACCGAGGAACAAAAGATGTTTTGTTTCTCAACATGCCACCTTTGTGAAAGGGAATTTCTTGTGAAGAAATTAGTGGTCATGAGGTAGAACTGGAAAGAGTTCCAGCTATACAAACTGCAACTGATGATTTGGTAGAACCAAAAGATTCAATAGTTTCTAATGAACCTCAGCCTCTCCGCCGATCTAGTAGGGTTCCTCACCCACCTGAGAGATACTTCGGTTTCTCTATGACAGTGGGAGCGAGGATAGCATCATGAGATGATGACCCAACTAGTTTCGAGCAGGCCATCAGGAGTGAGACTCTGTAAGAATGGCTGGATGCTTAGCGATCTGAGATGGAATCCTTATACACCAACAAAGTATGGACTTTGGTTGCTTTATCTGAAGGGTTAAATCCCCATCAGGAACAAGTATATCTTGAGAAGATTACTTGGTGTACACGGAAAAGTTGAGACTTTCAAAGCTATGCTTAAGTCCATCCAGATCCTACTTGCCACGGCTACATACCATGACTACGATATCTGGCGGTTGGGTGTCATGACTGCTTTTCTAAATGTTGATTTGGAAGAGAGCGTCTATAAGTACACAGCCAGAGGGCTTCATAGACAGTGGGAACAGCAGAAACGTGAGCAAGATGTTTTATGTGATAAATCAGGCATCGCGGAGTTGGAATGTCTGTTTTGATGTGGTAGTCAAAGAGTTTGACTTCATCAAAATGGTAGATGAACCTTGTATATACAAAAAGGTAGTAGAGAGTATGGTGGTGATCCTCGTAGAGTATGTGGATGACATACTCTTGATAGGGAAGGAGTTTCCTATGCTACGCTCGGTCAATCTCCTCTTATCACAATGATTCTACATATAGGATCAAAGCGATACCTCCTAAATCCTAGGTTTTGGATCTATGAGATAGATTTAATTGGATGTTAGGATTCTCACTAGTTGTAGTTAGATGGTATCAATCGATCCTGGGGAGTGTTTACCCCAATCAGAGCAAAGCTCTGTTCAAATTCCAAGGCGGGAGGTGAAGCAACGCTTCCGATTCCCCCCAATCAGAGCAAAGCTCTACTTTGAAAATTTAAACTTTAATAAATGAAGCAACGCTTCAGATCCTCTGCGCTGCGCGGAGGGCGCCACGTGTCAAAATCAGACACGCCAACGCAGGGAGCGCAGCGCCCAAGGCAGCGCGACCAATCAGAGCAAGGCTCTATTTAAAACAAAAATTAAAGGAAGCAACGCTTCAGTTGCGCAAGCGCTGCGCTGCGCGACACGTGTCAGCGCAGTTGCGCAAGCGCAGGTGCACAAACGCTGCGCTGCGCGACACGTGTCAGCGCAGTTACGCAAACGCAGTTGCGCAAGTGCAGTTGCGCAAGCGCTGCGCTGCACGACACGTGTCAACGCAAATGCAGTTGCGCTGCGCTGTGCGCTGCGCGACACGTGTCAGCATAGTTGCACAAGCGCAGTTGCGCTGTGCTGTGCGCTGAGCGACACGTATCAGCGCAGTTGCGCTGCGCCTTACGCTGCGTGTCACGTGTCAAGCGCTGGGGCGTTTCCGCCAAACAGAATTAAAATTCTAGTAAGATCCTTCTGTTCTTGTTAAAACAAGAAAATTGTCTTCTGTAAAAGAGAAGCCCTTGGATCAAAAATTCAACGGTGGGGAAAATTCCTCAAATCACTCAGAGAATGATCTCTTTAACAAACTTAACAAATCTATGGGCACTATATAAAGACCCCTAGACCCCAACTCAAAAGATCATGAACATCGAGAGAGATCAAGAACTTCAAAACAGAAAGAACTCTGAAGAATTCTGAAAAGAACTCAAGAAAAAGGTAAAAATCTTTATAATAAAAGAATTTCTTCTGAATAGATCATTGATCTAAGAACAAGATCAATGATCTTCAATAAAAAAAAAAATAATAACAGTACCTTGCACTTTTTATGAACCATTGGTTCTGGAATTTCAGAAAAATTCCTCTCTTGAATCCAAAATTGGATCAAGATATTAAAACAGTGCCTTGCACTTGCAAATCTACACAGTTGCGCTCCTGGGTTGGCGCAAGCCACCAGAGAGCGCCACGTATCAGCAGCACAACAGCGCAGCGCACAGACACAGCGCGCTGCGCTGTTGCGCTCGCGCTCACCAGAGCGTGACACGTGTCACCTTCACATGCGCTTGCGCTCAATTATTGGTGCAAAGCGCCTGACAAGCCAATGTCAAACAATTAATTCACTGCATTATTTACTGAAGGGCCAAGCCCAATTAAAAAAGGCCTAACAGGCCAAATTAAATGCAATGCATTAAAAGGGCAGAGCCCAAACAAAGCAGATGCTCTGCATCATTTATAAAAGGGCAGAGTACAAACAAAATAAATGCTCTGCATCATTTATAAAAGGGCAGAGCCCAAACAAAAATAAAAATGCAGTGCATTATCTAAAAAGGGGGAAAGCCCTAGCACAGGCCTAATAGGTCAAAGATAAACAAAAATGTTGAATATTCCCAACTGGACTTAGCCCAATCGTGGCCGTAAGTCCTCAAATTAAATTGAATGAGTACGGCTGCTCTCCTAAATCAATTTACATCCGGTTCGAGGGTACATCTCCGAACTTCTCTGACTCCTATCGTTGTAATCCTTCAACGACGTCAGAGAGGTGACGGGTTCCGACAGCCACACATCAACACGGACTGTGGGGTCCTTAAACTCATGGACTTATGCGTCTTTAAACAAAGATACGGACTGTGGGGTCCTTAAACCCACGGACTTATGCGTCCTTAAACTACCCATGGACCGCAATGTCCTTAAACTACCCATGGACCGCAATGTCCTTAAACTACCTGTGGACCACTACGTCCCTAAACTGGAACAATAGAGCCCCCAGACGCTCTTTTGCAGGATCCAAATGATCCCGTTAAGTTGATCTTAGTCTCAAATCAGACTAACGTATCCTTAACGAACGTTTAAGTTGATCTTAGCCTCAATACGGCTAACGTATCTTTAAACTAAAACACCAAATCCAAATCTAAGTAAATACGGATTTGGACTAATCCACGTCCTACGGGCGACGGCATAACTTAGTCTCCGTATACAATCCACGGGCATCCACAAACAAAACAAACACACACGACATGAAGTGAAATTCTGGAGAAGGAGAAAGTGGCTACCGTGATGCGGTAGCGTAATTAACTGCAGGGGCTTGCGCCTGCAGGGAAGAGCGTCCCCACAATCAAAAACCCCTCAAACGAGGGGGAATCTGACGAAGTCTGCTACATCGGCCGCATCCGTCTATACCTCCAATACATGGTGCCATAAATCAACTTGGCATCTTCGGAGAGGTAGACGGGTAAAACCAAATAGCATCTGCCCCGAATCTTAGGCAAGACGTCCTCACGTCGTCGTCGCCATTCGGAGGGGAACAGATTCTGGCACGCCCGGTGGGACCTTTTCCTCTTTCCACTCCACACTTCGTGTGTCGTTTTCGCGAACGAATCGCGGTTTGTTAATGGTTGCCTTTGGGTTGTAAGTTACTAAGATTTGGTCTTTTTCCTGGCGCAGAAATCAAGCATCAATGGCCTCAAATTGCTCGAACTGCTCGAAGTGCCAATGCAACCGACGCTCCACCTCACCTGGGGGTGTAGCATATGGGCCTCAAGCGGCCTCCGTCCTTACTATGCCTGTGGAGAAAGTGACTCAGGCCACCACCGACCTGTTTTTCGGGACCATGATCCCTCCTGCAAGCTTCACCCTGCCAATACCCGTACCGAAAGCTTTAAAGAAGTCGGTCTTCGATCGACTTGCTACTCCCATGGCCCCTCTCCATCAGTCGTCCAACTCCTCGATCTTCACTAGACTGAGTCTGAACTCCAAAGGGCCCGCCAAAAAGCTCATGATACCTGAGAAGGCCATCCCAAAGAAGACGGCTGCTCCCGAAGTCGCCAAAGAGGCTTCTCCTGTCAAGGAGTCAGTCTTTTCAAGGCTGACTATTCCAGCTCCTGCCCCTGCTCGAGGATCTGTCTTTGACAGATTGAATATTGCCACTCAAAGGTTAAGAGGCTGGCACCAGCAGCGCCTCATTCGAACAGGGGGCAAGATGAAGCTGTCCCTATCGCCGAGCCAATCCCAACGGCTCGTCATGCTCGACGTTGCCACTGGCGCCGAGTAAGGAGGGCTGGGGGCAACTCCCCCTCGGGGCTAACTCCACCCGCTCCAATGGTGGAAGTTGATGCTGCTGTTCCAACTGGGAACAGCTTTGAACCGTTAAGGAGGGTGCGTAAGAACTCTCCAACTGCTACGCTAAAAAGATCTCCTCCACCTGCGGGGATGGTTCCGGAAATGAAGCTGGAGCAGCCCCCTCAGCAGCTATCCTCCAAAATTTATAAAGTCTGGCGGAGGGTTCAAGACTCCGTAATTGACCAAGGTCACTCTCATCAGCAGAAAAGGGCGAAAGTGCAAGAAGAAAAGAACCGTCCGGACAAAAAGCAAAGGACGACCACCACCAGGGCGCCTGCTGCAACGGCCCCCTCAACTTCAACGGCCCACAAGCGAAGAAGGCCGGAGAAAGTCCCCACGCCTGCGGCGAATATCAAAGGTGGTGAACCCAAACGCCCTAAGTCTGGGGGCATTGTAGTTCATACCCTCTACATGGCGTCTGGTAAAGAGGACAGCCGTGTATCTACAGGTCATCGACCGCTTACACGGTCAGTGACCAAAGCTCAGGAGCAACAGCAAAAGCTCCAGGAGATGATGAACGCGATGGCCGCACTCACTGGGCCAAAAGAAAGCCCTGAAGCGTCCTCGGATGAACGCCAGGAGCAAGAAACTGACGCTTAATTCCTTCGTCGGATATTGGAGAAGAAGGATAAAGAGGCTGCTGAACAAGCAGCCAACATAAAGCGTATGACCTTCCTGTTCCAAGACATGGTGGGGATGATGATCCAACAAGATCCTCCAGCTGAAGATCCCCCGATCGTCCTTGAAGACTATATGGGAGAAACGTCAAATCCTCCACCGGCTCTGTCAAAAGCCGAGGAGACAATCTCCAAAGCTGACTTGGACGAGTATATAGCCCAACAGATACGAGTTCATCATGCGACTGAGGCAGCCGGTCAGGTCATAAAAACAGGACGACCTTATCCGGGATGGTACAATCAAATCAAGTACCCGCCGGGCTATACAATACCCAAATTCCATGTCTATAAGGGGACGGGCAACCCCTACCAACATGTTGCCCAGTTCAGAGCGCTCTGTGGTAACACCGGCGGTGATGATAAGTTGTTGCTTCGCCAGTTCG
Source organism: Agapanthus africanus (assembly GCA_030015575.1). Classification (NCBI taxonomy): domain Eukaryota; kingdom Viridiplantae; phylum Streptophyta; class Magnoliopsida; order Asparagales; family Amaryllidaceae; genus Agapanthus; species Agapanthus africanus. The sequence continues at coordinate 291,523,476 of CM057349.1, forward strand.
TCGGTAGCTTGTCAGATACAGCGTTCGAGTGGTATTCTGAGCTCCCAAACAACTCTATCAAGACATTTGCGGAGATGGAACTGCTGTTTACCCAGCGTTTCGCAAGCGCCAGCGAACGCACCCCGATGACGGCATTGATTAATGCCAGAGTGAAGCCAGGCGAGACATGGGTCCAATATGCTATACAGTGGCGGAACTTATGGTCAAAAGGCGAGCAACGCATTGAAGAAGCTCCTGCAGTGGGTATGTTTGTGGGAACCCTCGATCCGCAAGCAACCATCTTGCAATTTATGATGTTCTTCAAGCCGACTACCTTCCAGGCCCTGATCGACAAGCTAGCGCAAATGGATCAGATGGGCCATAGACCTCTCCTTCCAAAGCCGGACTCCCGAAATGAAAAGGGGAAGGGGAAAGCGATCGTTGTCGCTAATGCTCAACAACAGCCAAGCAACTCGAAGCCGGTTGTTTGTCAAAATAATATGCGTCCGCATGTACCCCTTGAGGACAGGCTAGGACGTCCGTACTCGTTTCCCCGAGATAAAACGAGAAGATTATTCGAGCTGGCGTTGCGCAACCGACTCATAAATCTGCCGGATCCAAAACGTCCGTCGCAACCAAATGATGTCAATGAGCCCAACTACTGTCCCTATCACCGAGTACTGGGTCATCCGATCGAAGATTGCTACGTCTTCAAAAATTAAATTGAAGACCAGTACCAGCAGGGCAAGTTCGCGTTGTCCGACAGATGGAAGGTGAGTCCGCCGCAACCTCACGCCTCTAAAAGGATGAATACGCCGGGGACGACGTGCTCTCTCGTTGAAGAAGCTCCATGGGAGGTTGTGCTATCAGCCAAGACAAAGAGAATGCTGAACGAACTTCAAACATGCCCAGCGATCAGGTGGAAGAACCCGTTGGAACCGCAGGTCATTGAGGGAATGTTGAAGCCGCGTCCAACTCCAAAGACCGATGGTGGTGGCCCAAGCGCTCACAACCAGCCGTCAAAATCTTCGAAGAAGAAGAAGAAATCCAAGAAGCCCGTGAAGCCTGGCAACAAGTGCACGGACTTACAAAAACAAATTGACGCGCTGGAGGAATACAACCAGAAAACACGGACTCCCATTACGCTCCAAGAGTTCCTCAACCACGTCTTTCAAGAGGAAGATGAGGAAGAAAGTTCGTCGGATGAATCTGAAGAATACGTAGCGAGCTGTCATGTGATTTCCCATTCGTTCACGGACGATAAGGAGACTCCTTGCACTGAAAAGCTGGGGGCAGATCCTGAACCAAAAATTCTAGGGCCATCGGATGAAGTAATTTACGCATTCCTCAACGAAGCTCTGTTGAAAAGTAAAGCTGATCGGGAACGCGAGACGGCTATATTTGAAAGGGCCAAACACCAGCGACTTGACGAAAGAGCTGAGACACTTCCGCTGGAGCAAAATACATCCACTACGGATAAAAGCAAATTCAAGACGAGGAAAAGGTTCGCTAAAGCTATATCAATGGGCATGAAGCTACCATCCTCTGAAGGAAGCATTACTGGTGAAGTGGAAATGCACCCCTCCTACTACTTGTATCATCGGAAGATTTCGCACCCCACCGAAGAGTGCAAAGCTTTCAATAAATGGTGGCAAGGGTATGTTGCTCACCGACAACAGTTTAAGCGGGAGAAGCGCAAAACTCGTCGAGAGCGGAAAAATACGACCGGAGGGCTTAACAGAACTACCGGCGATTGTCACATGGTTAAGGCCGGGGGATCATAAGTGCTTACATTCCGGAGCGATTCTGACGAGGAGCCGGCTCTTAGCCCTCTCTTTAAAGAATCCACCTCGGGAAAAGAAGAAGAGCGGAAGGTCTGTGAAAATATCCGGCTGTGTAATCGTACGCTACCCGAAAAGAATCTCGGACCCTCAAATAAAAAAGATAAGGGAAAAGAGAAGGTCCCTGAGGAGATCGCCCTGGATGACCAAGTTGTAGAAGAGCTAACTGCCAAGGACCCGCCGAAGAGAAATAAGGTGGATTACAACGTCTTAGCGCATCTGAGGAAGCTACCCTCGCAGCTCAGCATTCTTGATGCCCTTTTACTATCAAAATAGGCGAGAGATTCGTTAATCAAGGCACTACAGGAAGCGGAGTAATTCCAAGCTTTCCTGGCCGAAGAAAAGATGAAGGATGAATTGGAGGAAGTGCACACGGCTGATGTCACTTTTGGCGATGAAGACCTTCTCCTTGGGACGTGCGAACACAATCGCCCCCTCTATGTCTCAGGATACTACCACGATATAAAGATAGGCAAAATCCTAATCGACAATGGATCCTCCGTTAATCTCCTCAATGTGCGGGTGTTAAAAGAAACTGCATGAGCGTCCAGCACCTTGCTCGGGACAAGATCACCATCTCCGGGTTCGACTCCCAATCCTCAAGAACTCTTGGGTCTGTGATATTGACGCTACGCTTTGGGCTACTCGTCACGGACATTAAGTTCCATGTCATAGACGCCAAGACGTGCTACAATGCTCTGCTCGGCCGACCATGGTTACACGAGTACAACATCATCCCTTCTACGCAACATCAGTGTATGAAGTATTTTAAGGATGGTCTCGAGTATACCGTGACGGGAGAACTGAACCCGTTCTCCGTGAACGAAGTCCGCAAATATGAAGATGCCAAATACTTTTTACCGGATTTCGAAGACACAGAGAGGTGTCACAAGCCGAAGAACAAGGGTAACGCCACCATTCCTGTCTTCGGGAGTGATACTGAAGAAGAGGAAGAGATGATTTATTCGGGTCCGCCCCAATACAACAAGACGGGACCATCTGCTCCTACGTTGATCTTTGGTAGCAACTCGGAAGATGAGGTCCATGTTGTATTCTCTGCTCGACCTTCAATACAAACGTCCGCTGACGAAGAGCAAAGTCTGCAAGTCGCCATGGTGCCGCTTAAACACCATAAAGAACTGGATGCACTTGATATCTACAGTGTAGAGGAATTGCGGACATTCTATGTCCCTCCCAGGCGAAGAGGTGAAAAGGAAATTCTATTTTACCGCTCTGAAGAAACCAAAGTGGAGAAAGAAGTCTGGCACGACGCGGATCCTACGCTTGACAGGCTTCAGCCCATCCGTCTCCCCAGATATTATACAGAAGGCTTGAAGAGGCTGCTAAAAAGCCAAGGGATATCCGTTAAACAGACCGCTCGAAAATCCAAATTTTATGACAGGGTCTGGAACGTCCCCGGGACTTAGCACAAGTTGCCTAGTGGAAGGATGGAAACAATCGGGCTTGGATACATTCGGTCCAAGAAACGAGAGCTACTCCACGGTTGCTACGTCGTGCATGACTTTGATAAAGAAGCAGATGCTCAATGGGAGGACGCTAATCCTAAACCAATAAAAAGTTCCTGATGCAAAAGTGCCCAGTCCGTCGTTCGAAGAACAAATGGACAAGCTTATAAGGGAAGCTGGCCAAAAAGTCAGAGACGATCACAACCGTGAGATGGCCATTTATGAGAAAGCCAAAACGCAACGCCTCCTCCAACAGGCTGTGAAAGATGAAAATGCCGCTCCCTGTCAACCTGTTATAAAAAAGGCTCGACGCAGGGGCAGAAATAAGTCGAAAGGCGAAAAAGGTGCTCAACAGCAACAAAGCGGGACTAAGAAGCCATGCAAGCAGGAATCGAGCGGTTCCGATCTATCCCTCATAAGGAAAATAGGTCGGGAGTACTCTTTTCCTCAGGACAAGACAAAGAAAATACTTGACCTCGCTCTAAAACATCAGATGCTTACACTGTCGGAGTCTAAACACCCCGAACAAGCAGGCGAAGTTTCTCACCCAAACTATTGCTCTTATCACCGAGTAATAGGGCATCCCCTCTCAAAGACTGCTTCACCTTCAAGAATTGGGTCGAAGATCAGTATCAGCTTGGCAAGTTCGCTCTGTCATACAACTGGAGGATAACGCCGCCACAGAAGCACGAACCCGAAGCCACGAGAGCAGAACCAGTTCCATATTGGGCTTGGAAGCGAATTCGTACTTGTCACATGATAACAATATCAAAAGAAGAGCCCGTGAACGTGGATGACCTTCCCTGGTGCCTCGAAAACAGCAATGATGAGGCGATCTCAGAATTTCCACCAGCACCGAAAGAGCTGGAAGATGGAATACATACCACTGCAGATAACCTCAAGAAAATTGAGTTGGGGACGTCGAATGACCCGCGACCGACATTCATTAGTGAACTGCTGTCTGAAGAGAGGGTGGCTTCATTAAAAGACCTGCTTATGCAGCATAAAGATTGCTTCGCATGGAACTATTCCGAAATGCCAGGACTAGATCCGGAAATTGCTGTGCATAAATTGGCAATATCTCCGGACGTCAAGCCGGTCAAACAGGCGCCAAGAAGAATACGGCTCGAGCTTGAGATGAGTATCAATGCTGAGGTCAAGAAGCTGATCGACTCTGGCTTCATCCAGGAGGTCCAGTATCCCGAGTGGATCGCCAACATCGTCCCCGTGATGAAGAAAAATGGGACAGTGCGCATATGCGTGGATTTTAGGGATCTCAATAAAGCTTGCCCGAAGGATGATTTCCCAGTGCCAGTCACCGAACTGATGATAGAAAATACGTCCACTCATGAGGTTTTCTCCTTCATGGACGGCTCATCAGGGTATAATCAGATAAAGATGCATCCCGAAGACCAGAAACACACCGCCTTCAGGACTCCTTTGGGTATATTCTGCTACAAGGTGATGCCCTTCGGTCTAAAGAACGCCGGTGCCACCTATCAGAGGGCCATGATGAAGATCTTCGATGACCTCATACATGAAATTGTCGAATGTTATATCGACGACCTCGTGGTTAAAAGCAAATCATATGAGGAGCATTTAGAACATCTAAAGACCGTATTTCAACGCCTTCGACAATACAACTTGAAGATGAACCCTCTCAAGTGCGCATTCGGAGTTTCCTCAGGCAAATTCCTAGGATTCATCATCCGACACCGAGGTATCGAAATAGATCCGTCAAAGATCAAGGTGATCATGGAAATGCCTCCGCCAAGGACTCTCAAACAGCTGCGGGCTCTCCAAGGGAAGTTCGCGTATATACAGCGATTTATAGCCAACCTTTCAGGAAAGTGCCGTCCTTACAGCCACCTGATGAAGAAGGGAACCCCGTTCGTCTGGGATCATAAATGCCAAGATGCGCTGGACGAAATCAAGCAGTACCTCCAGAATCCGCCAGTGTTAGCTGCTCCGGTTAAGGGAAAACCTCTCATCCTTTATACAACCGCCCTCGAAGGTGCCTTAGGTGCATTATGGGCACAAGAGAACGATCAAGGGAAGGAGAGAGCTCTCTATTACTTGAGTCGAGTTCTACTGGAGGCAGAAAGCAACTATCCCCTATTGAAAAACACTGCCTGGCATTGATCTTCGCGATAACAAAGCTCAGGCACTATGCGTTGGCACATGAGGTCCGTCTCATTTCGAAGGTGGACCCTCTTAAATATTTGATGTCGAAGGCCATATTGACGGGGTGACTCGCTAAATGGGCCCTGCTCTTGATGGAGTTCTCGATAACGTATCAACCTCTCAAGGCAGTGAAAGACCAGGCCATCGCCGAATTCCTCGCTGAGCATCCGATACCCGCCGATTCTCCTCTGAATTGCGATCTTCCAGACGAACATGCGTTTGATGCGATCGACGGTGGTGATACCCGATGGGAGCTTTATTTCGACGGAGCATCTTCTATGAAGAAGCGCAAACAAAGTACCCCTATAATCAAATCGGGGGTAGGACTCATCTTTGTAACTCCACAAGGAGGGATAATGCGCTTTACTTTCTCCCTAACAGAACCGAGGACAAACAATGAAGCCGAATGCGAAGCTTTAATAGCAGGCCTCGAGATCGCCATTGACATGGGAATTGAAAACCTCCTCATATACGGAGACTCCCAGCTGGTCGTTAGTCAAGTAAATGGCGACTACCAAACGTGCAAACCAGAGCTGGTGAAGTACGGTGAAAAGGTGCAACAATTGTTGACCCAAATCCCTTCCTACACTTTGGAAAACATACCACGCGCGGAAAACAGCAAAGCGGACGCGTTGGCCAAGCTCGCTAAGGAACTGGCTGATGAGAACCTCGATGACGTAAGAATCGTGGTACAAAGCCGTCGGGTACTTGCCCCAGCAGAAATATCTTCGGAATCATCCAAAGAAAAGGGAGTGATTGAGCAGACGACCCTGCAAATAAAAGACCGGGAAAAGGCTGAGGATTGGAGAGAAGTCTTTATAGACTACTTCAAATACCGTCGAATGCCTGAAGATGCGTCCTCAAGACATCAGCTTATGAAACGAGCTGTCTTTCGCCTTCGTCAATGATACTATGTACAAGAGGTCGTTTGATTCTCTGTGGTTGAGATGTCTGGGACCTAAAGAGGAAAAAGGAGTCGTTAAGGAAGTTCATGACGGACTCTGCGGTTCTCACCAAGCAGGCTCAAAGATGAAGTTGAAGATCAAACGGATGGGCTACTACTGGCCCACGATGATTCAAGACTGCCTTGAGTATGCGAAGCAGTGCCACTCATGCCAAATTCATGGGGACTTCATCCACCAGCATCCAAATCCACTACATCCAACGGTGGCTAGCTGGCCATTCGAAATGTGGGGAACTGACATAGTCGGCCCCATCAAACCAGCATCGTCCAGGGGACATCGTTTCATCCTGGAGACGACTGACTACTCCTCCAAATGGGCAGAAGCAGTACCATTGAAAGAAGTGAAGACGGAGAATATCCTCCATTTCTTCAAGACGCACGTCATATATCGGTTTGGAACTCCGCGACGGATCATCTCCGATAACGGGCCAGCTTATAGAAGCCACAAGATCAGTTGCTTCGCGCAACAACACAATATAGACTGGAGATATTTCTCAGTTTATAATCCGCGAGCTAACGGTCTAGCTGAGGCTTTCAACAAGACCTTGACGAAGATCGTGAAAAAGACGGGGTCCCAAAATAAGAAGAACTGGCACGAGAGACTGCAAGAAGCTCTCTGGGCGTATCGAACTACGTTCAAGACAGCCACGAACACAACGCCGTACGCGTTGGTATTCGGTACAGAAGCAGTACTCCCCCTCGAGATAGAGTTACCCTCTCTACGAGTGGCAGTCCATTACGAGCTGGCGGACGAAGAAAATGCTCACCTTCAACTTGAGGAGCTTGACGCCCTTGATGAAACCCGGCTCATAGCGCAACAAAATCTGGAGGCCTATAAAGCAAAGATGGCGCGCTCATATGAAAGATTGACCCGGCCGAGGACATTCCGCCAAGGCGAACTCATGCTAGTGGTCAAAAGGCCTATGATCCCCAATCGCGCCAAGCGGGGAAAATTCGAGCCAAACTTTGAAGGCCCGTACATCATAGACAAGGTCTACCAGGGTGGAGCCTATCTACTCATGGATATGCACGGTGAAAGGCCTTTCAGGCCAATAAATGGTCGCTTCCTAAAGAAATGCTGCGCTTAGCGAGTTACTGCCTAGGTAAATGATAGATGACGACGACTATGTCCGCTCGCTATCTTCCTAAGCTCAAACTTTATAAGCAGTAGCCAGCCTTCTTCTGGACGGACCGAAACGTTCTTAAACTAATGGTGGACCGAAACGTCCTTAAACTAATGGCGGACCGAAACGTCCTTAAACTAATGGCGGACCGAAACGTCTTTAAACTACTACCGCAGCATCTTTAGGCTGACAAGATGAATAAAAAAAATATATATATAAAATATATAATAAACGGTATGTCCATAAGCAAAATGGGCACGGATGAAAACCCGAAAGGGCTCCGTGAGTAAAAACAGCTGGGCTACCGGTGAGTATTTGTGAAAACCCGAAAAGGCGCAACCTCGTTAAAAGACACTTACAGGGTCCTCTCGACCTTGTAAGGAGAAACCACCCGCGTGAGATCCTTACGACTCACAAGGGAGCAACACACTTAGGGATCCTCACGATTCCTAAGGACAAAATACACTTGCGAGATCCTCATGACTCATAAGGAGAACTCTCTTATGGGACCCTCACGGCTCATAAGATTTGAAAGTCTTAAGTTACAGAGACCTAAATCTGTGCTTAAGCAAACCCCCCACAACCTGCGATATTGCCCTACAAGTGGCTCAATACCGACCTTTGTATACAATCCACGGGCGCGAATAAACATTTCCCTAACCAAGTCCCATCCGTGACTGGGGATATGTACGCATGATGAACAACCCTTATAAGTCCTCTCGACTTACAAGGAGAAAACCCTCTTGTAGGATCCTTACGACTTACAGAGGAACATACACTTAGGAATCCTCACGATTCTTAAGGAGAAAATACACCTACAAGATCCTCACGACTTGTAGGGAGAAATTCCTTTGTGGGACTCTTACGGCTCATGAAGTTAAAAGCCTCAGTCGACAGGACCTTAACCATGTTCGCTAAGCTACCTTTGTTCGACATCGACAGAGGAAAATGATGATTCGCTCCTGGCAATATTCCAGTTGTAGCGGTGCTGATGCTGAAATCGGTGTCTAATTTTAGGTTTACGGCGAAGAGCCAGCAAGCCGCACATGCATACAAAATAGCCGAAATGATGGGGCAACTTGCAATAAAAAGCAGCAAGTAAAAACGTATGCATACAAAATAGCCGAAATGATTGGACAACTCGCAATAAAAAGCAACGAGTAAAAATAAAATAAATAGCTGAAATGATTGGGCACCACGGAAAATAGACGAAATGATTGGACAATCGCGACCTTCGCGATATAAAAGCTGAAATGATAGAGCATCGCGGAAATAAAACAATAAAAATGAACGAAACTTTTGCCCTACAGTTGAGATCACATCGATCCCTGTATACAATCCAAGGGCACAAACAAAGAGGGAACCACACCTTCCCAACAGGCTCCGCCAGAAAGCTAAGCCAAATCTCGACGGTTTGCCAACAGCCTAGAGACAATCGCGACATTCGTCTCGATACAGCAGACGCAGTGCCAGCAAACGAAGCGAAGATCAAATTCCTAGCTTCACGGTTTTGACGGTAACTTATATAAAACCTGAAAGACCACCACAGATCAGTTCAACCCCCAGGGAAACAAGTGTCCTTGGCAAACTCCTCAACTCAGGGAAACTAGCGTCCTTGATGAGAGCCTCCTGATTCGCGTCAGCTCGCAGAGAAACCAGTGTCTCCACGAGAAATTCCCGATTCGTTTCAACCCCGAAGAAACCAGTGTCTTCGGCAAAATCCTTCGACTAAGGGAAACCAGTGTTCTTGACGAAGAAAATCCTGATTCGCGTCGACCCGCAGAGAAACTAGCGTCTCCGCGAGAAATTCTCAATTCGTTTCAACCCCAGGGAAACAAGTGTCCCTGGCAAACTCCTCAACTCAGGGAAACTAGCGTCCTTGATGAGAGCCTCCTGATTCGTGTCGGCTTGTAGAGAAACTAGCGTCTCCGCGAGAAATTCTCGATTTATTTCAACCCCAGGGAAACAAGTGTCCTTGGCAAATACCTCAACTCAGGGAAACTAGCGTCCTTGATGAGAGCCTCCTGATTCGCGTCGGCTCGCAGAGAAACCAGTGTCTCCGCGAGAAATTCCCGATTCTTTTCAACCCCGAAGAAACCAGTGTCTTCGGCAAAATCCTTCGACTCAGGGAAACCAGTGTCCTTGACGAGAAAATCCCGATTTGCGTCGACCCGTAGAGAAACTAGCGTCTCCGCAGGAATACATCGATTCGTTTCAACCCTAGGGAAACAAGTGTCCTTGGCAAACTCCTCAACTCAGGGAAACTAGCGTCCTTGATGAGAGCCTCCTGATTCACGTCGGCTCGCAGAGAAACCAGTGTCTCCGCGAGAAATTCCGGATTCGTTTCAACCCCGAAGAAACCAGTGTCTTCGGCAAAATCCTTCGACTCAGGGAAACCAGTGTCCTTGACGAGAAAATCCTGATTCACGTCGACCCGCAGAGAAACTAGCGTCTCCGCAGGAATACATCGATTCGTTTCAACCCCAAGGAAACAAGTGTCCTTGGTAAACTCCTCAACTCAGGGAAACTAGCGTCCTTGATGAGAGCCTTCTGATTCGCGTCGGCTCGCAGAGAAACCAGTGTCTCCGCGAGAAATTCTCGATTCATTTCAACCCCAAAGAAACCAGTGTCTTCGGCAAATTCCTTCTACTCAGGGAAACCAGTGTCCTTGACGAGAAAATCCTGATTCGCGTCGACTCGCAGAGAAACCAGTGTCTCCGCGAGAAATTCTCGATTCGTTTCAACCCTAGGGAAACAAGTGTCCTTGGAAAACTCCTCGACTCAGGGAAACTAGCGTCCTTGATGAGAGCCTCCTGATTCGCGTCGGCCCGCAGAGAAACCAGTGTCTCCGCGAGAAATTCCCTATTCGTCTCAACTTGCAAGATAAAGCCTTAGGCAACAGGGATTAAAGAACTTGTTTCCTGAGCACTAGGACCCTGCAAGTCGGTCTAAAACTGTCGCTTGCATACTATTCATGGGTCTCACTCTCCAAAGTCGAATCTCGACAAGGAGGGAAACAACCGCTTACGGGTCCTCTCGACTTGTAAGAGGGAAAATTCTCTTATAGGATCCTTACGACTTATAAGAGAAAACGCACTTAGGAATCCTCACGATTCCTAAGGAGAAAATACACCTACGAGATCCTCTCGATCCGCAGGGAGAAAAGTCTCTATGAGACCCTCACGGCTCATAGAGTTGAAAAGTCTTAGGCGGCAGATCTGAACCTACGGCCTAAGCCATCGCTATTTCTTGGAAAAATTAAGATGCTTACTCTATTATCTGTCAACCATGTTTATTAAGACAGCGTGCGCACAATAAAAGAAAGAAGAAAGTGACAGGAAGAACATCCAATTTACATTTGATCAAGCGTTCGACTAAGAACGAGAAATAAGACAAGCTGGGATAAAAAAAAATTCCATTTATAGTGCCAAAAATTCTTACAATCATAAAAGCAATAAACGAGAAATATTATTACAATGGAATAACCTCAGATCCAGGGCACGGATTGAGGAATTCAAAAGTAAGGCCATCCAGAGTTCTTCTGGACTTTCTGATTATTCTCGTGCGCAGCCTCTCGCGCTCCTGTGTGTCAAGATCTTCGGCGAGGCCCCCTAGCCTTCGATAAGCAGCGATTATCGTCGTCTGCTGGAAAATTTGATGCAGGATGTCGATGAGGCTATCCCGACGTTTCTTCGAGATCAACCCCGACAGATACACTGAATGCACCTTGTCTTCGGCATCATCCAGCGCATTGAGCGGTAGGGCCTCGTGGAACCCCGGAAGTGCTCTCCAGATTGCTCCAAGCATGACTTTCAAGAGAGCAGAACGGCGAGGGAGCAGCCAACCAATGCATGCGTTCAGACGACCCATGACCTCCGCACATTCGGCGTCTGTAAACTCTTGGTTTTGTTGACGGCCCTACGCACGGATATCCCCGTAGGTAATGAATTCGTGCAGACTGTATAGACGCACCACCATAGTGCCTGAAAGAAACATCATTGGAAGATTAGCAATGAGGAAAAAGCATGAGGAGTCAAAACTCCTCGAGAGCAATGCTCTGCAGACAGGAGTGACACCTGTCAAAATCAGTTATGAGGAGAATTTGAGGAAAATCCCCCAAGAACATTGAGAGCTTTGCTCTGAAAAGATGATATAATGATAATAATAATACAAAATGCCATCTTTAACTTCCAAGATCCATGAAGAATTTTTAAGAGTTCTTCAATATGATTTGGAAGGAGCAAAGCTCCATTAATGAATTAAGAAAATCCAAGGAAAATCTTTTAGAGAGCAGAGCTCTATTAATGGAACCCTAATAGAGTTCTCCTTAGTCCTCTTTAGACCCCTTTAGAGCAAAGCTCTGCTAAGTGAAACCCTAAACGGGTCTTCTTTAGATCAGGGATCTATTGAGAGCAAGGCTCTTAAAATTGATTTAATTTAAACCAAATTAATTTTTTACCTAAAATTCTCTAAAGTTTGAACTTTTAAAAGTGTTTAAACAAAAGAGCAGGGCTCTAAGATTCTGAAAAATAAAATTTTTGGAGATGATGATCATCTGTAAAGGACCAAGGGTCCTATTTATAGGCATCAAATGCCCTTTCAACTTCCAAAAGTTGCCGCAACGGTTGGAATTCTGCCACCGTTGCGCTCGAGTTTGGGGCTACGTAAGCGCAACGGTGGGGGGCCATTTGTTTACCCCAATCAGAGCAAAACTCTGTTCAAATTCCAAGGCGAGAGGTGAAGCAACGCTTCCGATTCCTCCCAATCAGAGCAAAGCTCTACTTTGAAAATTTAAACTTTAATAAATGAAGCAACGCTTCAGATCCTCTGCGCTGCGCGCAGGGCGCCACGTGTAAAAATTAGACACGCCGGCGCAGGGAGCGCAGCACCCAAGGCGGCAGCGCCCAATCAGAGCAAGGCTCTATTTAAAACAAAAATTAAAGGAAGCAACGCGTGTCAGCGCAGTTGCGCAAACGTTGCGCTGCGCGACACGTGTCAGCGCAGTTGCGCAAGCGCAGTTGCGAAAGCGCTGCGCTGCGCGACACGTGTCAGCGCAAACGCAGTTGCGCTGCGCCGTGCGCTGCGCGACACGTGTCAGCGCAGTTGCGCTGCGCCGTGCGTTGAGCGACACGTGTCAAGCGCAGTTGCGTTTGCGCCAAACAGACTTAAAATTCTAGTAAGATCTTTCTATTCTTGTTAAAATAAGAAGATTGTCTTCTGTAAAACAGAAGCCCTTGGATCAAAGATCCAACGGTGGGGAAAATTCCCCAAATCACTCAGAGAATGATCTTTTTAACAAATTTAACAAATCTCTGGGCACTATATAAAGACCCCTAGACCCCAACTCAAAAGATCATGAACATCGAGAGAGATCAAGAACTTCAAAACAGAGAGAACTCTGAAGAATTCTGAAAAGAACTCAAGAAAAAGGTAAAAACCTTTATAATAGAAGAATTTCTTCTGAATAGATCATTGATCTAAGAACAAGATCAATGATCTTCAATAAAAAAATAAATAATAACAGTGCCTTGCACTTTTTATGAACCATTGGTTCTGGAATTTCAAAAAAATTCCTCTCTTGAATCCAAAATTGGATCAAGATATTAAAACAGTGCCTTGCACTTGCAAATCTGCACTGTTGCGCTCCTGGGTTGGCGCAAGCCACCAGAGAGCGCCACGTGTCAGCAGCGCAACAGCGCAGCGCACTGACACAGCGCGCTGCGCTGTTGCGCTCGCGCTCACCAGAGCGTGACACGTGTCACCTCCACATGCGCTTGCGCTCAATTATTGGCGCAAAGCGCCTGACAAGCCAATGTCAAACAATTAATGCACTGCATTATTTACTGAAGGGCCAAGCCCAATTAAAAAAGGCCTAACAGGCCAAATAAAATGCAATGCATTAAAAGGGCAGAGCCCAAACAAAGCAGATGCTCTGCATCATTTATAAAAGGGCAAAGTCCAAACAAAATAAATGCTCTGCATCATTTATAAAAGGGCAGATCCCAAACAAAAATAAAAATGCAGTGCATTATCTAAAAAGGGGCAAAGCCCTAGCACAGGACTAATAGGCCAAAGATAAATAAAAATGTTGAATATTCCCAACTGGACTTAGCCCAATCATGGCCGTAAGTCCTCAAATTAAATTGACTGAGCACGGCTGCTCTCCTAAATCAATTTACATCCGGTTCGAGGGTACATCTCCGAACTTCTCTGACTCCTATCGTTGTAATCCTTCAACGACGTCAGAGAGGTGACGGGTCCCGACAGCCACACATCAACACAGACTGTGGGGTCCTTAAACTCATGGACTTATGCGTTCTTAAACCAAGATATGGACTGTAGGGTCCTTAAACCCACGGACTTATGCGTCCTTAAACTACCCATGGACCGCAATGTCCTTAAACTACCAATGGACCGCAATATCCTTAAACTACCTGTGGACCACTACGTCCCTAAACTGGAACAATAGAGCCCCCAGACGCTCTTTTGCCGGATCCAAATGATCCCGTTAAGTTGATCTTAGTCTCAAATCAGACTAACGTATCCTTAACGAACGTTTAAGTTGATCTTAGCCTCAATACGGCTAACGTATCCTTAAACTAAAACACCAAATCCAAATCTAAGTAAATACAGATTTGGACTAATCCACGTCCAACGGGCGACGGCATAACTTAGTCTCCGTATACAATCCAGGGCATCCACAAACAAAACAAACACACACGACATGAAGTGAAATTATGGAGAAGGAGAAAGTGGCTACCGCGATGCGGTAGCGTAATTAATTGCAGGGGCTTGCGCCTGCAGGGAAGAGCGTCCCCACAATCAAAAACCCCTCAAACGAGGGGAAATCTGACGAAGTCTGCTATATCGGCCGCATCCGTCTAAACCTCCGATACATGGTGCCAAAAATCAACTTGGCATCTTCGGAGAGGTAGACGGGTAAAACCAAATAGCATTTGCCCCGAATCTCAGGCAAGACGTTGATTTGTATGTCAAAAACTATCTATAACCGCAATCAAGAACGGCGTCGCATGAAGCTAGCCGGTGAGTACGGGTCGGTCCACAGGGATTTTGTGAATCTCCTAGTCGCGCTTACGAGTTAATTCCGAAGGGTGTTCGGATTAATTATTAAATCTAAAAACCTAATTAACCTAGGGCAATTATCTAGATCTACTCTTGCTAGGGTTAGGTTTAGGGATGGTTTGGAAATGTAATTAAATCTCACCGCTTTCAATACCCGAATGAAGATCTATGAGGAGTTATGGTAATTATCAATAAAGTGGATTAGATCCGTTCGGGAAGGTGTTCCTTCCTCTAGGTTCTTGTCCTTCTTTTAGAGATCCTTACCCTAACCTCCATGGAAAACACGCGCAACCGGTCCTTTACACTACGGTGTCATCGTTACCTCGAGGGGTAGGATGCCGTAGGGCACGGTATGTGCGTGTATGCATGGAGTCCTATTGTAAATATTTGGTGGGTAAGAAAGGGATGAGAGATCTCATCTCTCAAAATCCTTCCTCAAAGCTAAACCCTAAACAAGTTCTTAGGGCATGAAATTAAATCTACCTAGGGCAAGGAATTGAAATCTACACTAGGGCAAGAAATTAAATTACTTACAGATAGATCCCTCCAATCATCCATGCAGGTTTGTCAGATCTGAATTTCTGAATGGAAAAGAAGCACCGATGCTCTCTAAAAGATTTCTAAATTTTATTCATTAAAGAGAGGCATAAAGAATTACAATCTGTAGAGTTCCTATTTATAGAGAATAGGAAACCCTAGGGTTACATCTTGAACCGCATGTCTAAATTTACAAAAATAGCCCTAGTTGACTAGTCAAAGCCGCAAACGAATTATAGTAAAATTTAATTCCACAGATCTCTCTTGACGGCCGTGGAACTGCGGCCTTGGTAGGCTTGGGCCGCGGTTCCGCGGCCCATTGGTCGGCTCAGATGCTGATCTTTTGTGGACTTCTTCTTGGTATTTTTAGTCTTCTTATTCTTTTGTTCCTTTTTCATTTGGGCTTCTACATTGGTTCCAGATCTCCAGTGAACAATTTACAGTGGATTTTTAACCGTTCACTTTGTAATTTTGGACCTTGAGTTGCCTTGTTGATTGTGAACTATTCTTCTTCTAGGCTTTACTAAGATCTTCCTATTTGTTGGTCAAAAATCCTTCTTTTGTGTCGTCTTTTGTGTTTTTCACTGTTTTTGCTCCAAGAACCTGTAACATGTAACATGTAGCAGACATGCGTCAAAAGCACCCGTTTATTTATAAAAATAATAAGAATGGGGAATATAATAATGCAATATTATGATGTGAACAAATACCCCCAAACTTATCTTTTGCTCGTCCTCGAGCAAACTTATTTTTATTCACTAAAATCCTAACCATACTTTCGCAGGGAAACGCGATTGCACTGAGCACGTGCAACAAGCCGTTAAACCTCTAGGTGTCCCTGGTAGGAGGAGCGTTGTCTCCTGAGGGTTTTCAGCGGATTACACCCACAAAATCCTATCAACTCGGCCCATTGACTTTTGTTTTCCAATTAGGTCTTCTAACAAGGAATTCTATTATCTTTTACCCGTAAATTATCCACCCACATTCTTCACACTTCCTCATCATTTAACTTAAGATTATATATGTTCTGCAGACCTACTTAGCTTTTGGCATTTCTTAAGTTTTCCTTCTAGGGTTTCATCTCTACTTAGGAATTTCTATCAACTCTACTAAAGATACAAGTTCTATTCTTCATTCATTTCTCTCATCTAAACTCCAATCATATACCCCTACGTGTGTGTATAGATCACCCCTACACTTGGAAATTCAAATCAAGCAATCATACTCTCGTCCGTTGTCCAAAACACTTATTAATAGGTGAATTTTTAATTGAATTTTTGCTTACACATCCTTCATGCGACCGTTAATACTTCTTGAGGTACCAACAACCGATTACAAGATGCGTTAGCACTTTAAAGCGTACTTCCTAGTTTTGCAACACCCAAGGCTTTAGCAGTGACTCTCAAACCAGTTGGTCTAAGGCACTAGGTGATGAAGCACCCTCGCTAAATATTTTTCTATTTTTACAGCCTTAAGTAATCACAAGAACCAGTGTCCATTTTTTTATTCTTTATTCACACTGATATATATTTTTTTATTTTCATTGCACTAAGGACTTTAGACAAGAGCATTTCAAGGTCTCCTCTACTATTCCAAGTTTCAAGATGCGTGATTGTGCAAGTTGTAGGGTATACATTTTCAGAATCTAGACTTAAGCTAGGAACTATTTTTCAAACTTATACTTTAATAAAAGCTTCAATATCTTTCCTTCGTTTCGACTTAGCCCAAGAAGTGAACCCAAAATTTGCCTATATCTAAATAAACCACAAGGCATATGCTTTCTACCGTTAAACTTTTAAAGAAGGTTATCTTTAGGATTTTTAATTCACTAAGTCTAAGATCTAGTTGTTCCTAGCCAGTTAACCTATTTGTCAAACTTAAGTCAAATATGGCCAAAATTGAATACAATTATTTTTATAATTTTTGAAATTTTTCAAATTTTTATGGGTTTTCAAATAAATATGCACATGCAAAAATATGTACAAATGAATGCGAAGAAAGAAAACGTACCGAGCATACCCCCAAACTTGAACTTGACAGTGTCCTCGCGGTCATACTAAACCAAGAGGGTCAAAATACTGGCACTCCCCTGTTTATTTATTTATATAAAAAAAAATTGTTTTTATTTTTATTTTTTTTATTTATTTTTTTATAGAAAAAAGAAAACAAAAGGATATATACATATATACAAGCATCCCCCCCAAACTTAAGCTTGGCCTTAACAAGCCAAAAGTTAGCACCAACCATTCAAAAATCTTATCGTGGAAATGGTATAGTTGGTGCAAGAAAATGAGAAGCACGCGAGACCGTGTGGAAAGAAAAATGGTAGAATACGGTCTCGGTGGGGGAGAAGAATGGCGAAAAGAAGAAGGAAGTGGAGTACGATCTTGAGGGTATAAATTTAGTGAATAAATTAGCGCAATATGTGATGACCGATATGTTATAAGCGATTGCGCTAACCTATCTACTCGTCGAGAAATGGGATCAAATCCCTCAAGATTCGCAAGAAAACATGGGTACGCCGAACATGGTATCGGAGATGAAAGCGTAACGGTCATTTGTACGGTTGGGACAATAGGAGAGACGAAAAGGAGTGAATTAGGGATAGTATCTTTCTCACCGTAGTAAACTGTTTCGAACTTGAAAGATTCCATTAATGGTTCGAAACTACTATAATCAACCGAGTCTGATGGCTCATCTGAAAATGTAAAGGACTCAAACTCGGACAGTGAGTCATTAACATCGTCCGAAAAAGTGAAACACTCATAAGTGTTATCATCTGTGAGAACAGTATCGGATTCAAAGGAAAATCTTTCAAGCTCACAGTCTTCAAGCGGGGTCGGAACGATGGGAAGGAGGGAGGGTGATATAACAGTCAAAGGTTCAGGAGGATGAATTAGAAAATCAGACACATCAAACAAAAATGATTCAACCTCAATATTATTCTCAAGACTCTCCTCAATACTATCCTCAATATTCAACTCATCGATGCCATTATCATCAAAATCTAGACGCATATGAGATTCGAGAGAAACATTTAATAACTCAGGATGATGATTCGAACATAAAATTTCAAGCAAATCGACAGGTTCATCATCCGAAATATTCCCGGCGTCTATATCCTCAATCAAGTGAAAATTAATTTCTTTAGACACCTCATCAAAAGCATGGATGTCTATCGATTTAGGTTCTAGAGTGGACGTGTAAAGATCGAAAGGATTAGGTGCGGTTTCACTCGAAAGGGGTTCCTCACAATCTGGCAAATCAAACACTACAAAATCACACAACTCATTTTTATTTTCAACAGGTGAACTATTTAGGGCAATCGATGGAAAACAGGAGTTGTGGGCTTCAATTGGGTAAGGGTAGGTTTGATTTGAAATCCTCTCTCATTCTCACTCTGTCCAACTGCCTCCTTATACATTAAAAAATTTTGAGCTAGCGGGACACTAGCTACCTGTTCACTAGGTTGCATAAGAGCGGCCATGGACGCTTCCACATTCCTCATCATTTTATTTGTTGCAGCAATATATGCCTCCAACGACTCTTCCAAACTAGACTTGGGTGGTGAGGGGGTTTCGGTAAAAGATTCGGAATCGTGTGGATATGCAAAACTCCCTAATGGCTGTATAGAAATAGTGTCTAGTGAGGGTAGTAAGGTCGGGTAGGACTGGTAGGAAGTGGGTGGTAGGACAGGGGTAGGGTCTACATGTGGATAAAAATGTGAATAATCTTGTGGATCCCTAGAACTAGATGTGTGGAGAGGGGTGAAAGATCGGCTGCGAGATTGAGCAATGTGCTCAGCAATGGACATCGGCCTAGGAGTGACAGAAGGACTTGAAGAAGTGGTATCAACATATGTAGGTGGTAAAGGTTGACTCGATTGACACAAAGTGGGTTGAAAAGTCAAACTATTTCTCCTAGACGCCTCTATTTGATCTTTCAAAGATATTTTTGGCAAGGAGGGATCGTCTTTAAATTGACCGAACAAATTGACGTATGACGCAAAATTAGGTTCGGGATACCAAAGTTCGGCTAATGATTTATTGTGTGGGGTACCCATGTTAGAAGAAGAAAGGTGACAAGAAGGAAGGTTGGGTAGTGCAAGGATTTATTTGGGGCTAAAAAATTTTGCAAGTTCTATAAAATATTTTTCCTTTTTATTTTCATTTTTCATTGATTTTTTTCTTTCTCTTTATTTGGAAAAATTTTGTTGCAAAAGATTTTAGAGAAAAGATATGCAACAGCAAAATATTTTATAGAAAAGATATGCAACAGCAAAATATTACTTGCAATCTATTTTATTTTAAGCGGGTCCCAAAAATCCTGCACAAAATCGTTATTTGGAAGGGAATATATTTCTAAAATGCACAAAATCCTGCAGGCATTTCCAGAAATATATTTCAAAATATACAGAAAAGAGACAGTTGTTAGTTGTATGTATGCCCTAGAGGCCAGTATTGTACAGATGATGTATATTATATTGGATGCTTGGACATATATAGAGATGACTTTCTTGCTCGATATAATAGTATGCTATCTGGTTACTCTTTATCTTAACATGTACACTAGTCTCTTTAAACTGTCTTATAGTTACATGTTGATAAAGCCCTTAGGATGTGTACTTGACTACGTGGACTATGATGCAGATCATACTAGTGGGGACATGGTAGTCCATAGGTACATCCTTCAAGGTCCCTAGTCGTGGGTGTATCGAGACGGGGCATCGATATACCAGTGTAGACTAGCGTATACGCTTCTCGACCCATGAGATGGGCGATGGATGATCCCATATCCATTGGTGTTTGACATCAGAGATGGTATACGGGTGCTCAGTGGAGACTGGGTACACTGGACGGACTCGCCGAGAACTCCCAGATGGTATTATACCTCACGTCAGATGGCAGTTCTCAGGTGACACTTGTACAGGTTAGTCTGTAGACCCGAGATCGTCATAGAGTCTTATGTGATTCCCACTGTGCTTTGATCTCCACCTTACCACGTCCATGAGGGCGTGCAAAACGGTGGTCTTTGGGTACAGTCCCGAGTCACATGGAGGCAATGAGCGATAGGAGGGGTTTCGTCTCTCCCGGTATTGGGGGTTGATGTTGCGCTGTGCTCGATTGGCCGTAACAGGGAAGTCCCTGGCCAGGGCTGATCAGAGATTTGCTGGTAAGTGTTACCAGTAGTTTCTCGACCCGTTATGAGCCTCATATCGGCACGACTTATCGGTTATTGGGGTCTGACGTTTACCACCCCTAGACTTGATATGCGACATATCAGACGAACAGACCGGACTGTACGGTAAGTGTTACTGATTGGATTCACAGGAGTGTGAGCGGGCTAGCTCGTCGATCTTCTGATCGCTCAATACCCGGATGGCCGTTACGTTTAGCAGACCGCTTGCGGCTTGTGGGTGCTTGATATGATCATCATCTGCTACCGGCGTATTGACGAGTCTTTAGAGTCCTACACAGAGGTTTCCTGGCTCAAGCGAAACGAAATAGGAGCGTATATGAGATATGTGCAGGACCGAGAATAATGTGTGTATGTGATACCGTATTTCATTCTCGCGATGGATGTATCGAATGGTTATATTCGATATAACCTAGATATCGAATCAAGGATTGATTCGATAAGCCGATACATTGGATACTAGTCGGTTATATGCGATATGACCGGATCGTTAAATCAAGTGTTGATTTAATGATTTAATGTATGATTATATATTTGATATATTTCATTGCATTAACTAGTATTGGTTCACTTTATATGGATTTTCTCACTTAATGTGCAAGATGTATATGTGATATACTTTTGTGCACATATTTGTATCATGTTTGATGATACTTGATCATTTTGTTAAGTGTAAAGAATTAAAACCATGGTTAAGTGTTGATTAGGGTTTTGCATATTCATTTATTTATTTATTTATTTGAAAAGGATTATGATGAGAATGGTGGCTTTCTTTGTTTTAAGTTGAAGCTTCATGAAGCTTTGACTTTTGTAACCATTCTTGTCTTCATGCTTAACCCTAACTCATCCAAGTAACCATGGTGTATTCTCTACACTTAACCTTAGTTAGCTTATGATAAGTATTGAATTATTATTCTTTTTAACTCAACACTTATCATAATTCTAGCTTCATCTTCTTCTTCATCTTCAAAAGAAAAAGCTTGATACCATTAATGGCAACTTGAGTACCAAAGTGAGAAATCCAATTCTAAAGTGAACCCACCTCCTATTTCTTCTCCCTCTACCTCTTGCCAAGTTGTTTTGGGTGTTTTCTTCACAAGTTTCACAAATTTGTGAAGTCGGAGCTTGAACTTGTGATGCCTCGACGTAGATCATCTTCGGCACGAAGCCGACGACCTAGTCCACCCAAATCTCCGACGAAGCCGACGTTTGAGTTCGGGATTCGAGATGGACAGCGAGAGGATGCCTACATGGAGCTAAGGAAGTGGATAACCGGATCTACAAAGGTTGTAGCTCTCTTCTTTTAGTTAAGTTGTTAACTAGATTCACATATCGCCTAGAATTCTAGCCGACGATCCGTATTAGGGTTTCTCGGCACCCATAAAATTTTAAATTGGCATGGTTGATGCCTTGTGTGAACTCTATAGTGTGCCTAGGAACCCTACAGTGGAATCAGAGCCTAGCTCGAGCCTTAGGCGAAGTCTAGACGACGTTTGAAAGCCGAACGAACCCGAAACCCTAAAACCCAAGTGCTCTCTGGACTTTTTCTAAAATCTGGGATTTTTCAATATTAAAAATGCTTAAAAAATTCAGCAGGGAATTCTAAGAATTTCGGTGCAATTTTTTTTCAATGAACAGTGTAATACGCGGCGGAACCGCGGCCTAAGCCAGCTTAGGCGGCGGTTCCGCGGCTAAACTATGACGTCAGCCCTCCTACTCTGCACAGTAATTCATTTTTCCAGAAGCTGAGTTTTATGGGTAATTTTAATATTTATTCAAGAGTTGAATTTTCTGGGGTGTTTTAGAGCTTCGCTGTTTCGATCGGATTATTAAATTTCGTCTTTGTGTTTTTCCGGATAATTTTTAGAATATGTTAAAAAGGTTCGACCGGATATAAATACCCAATTTTTCGCCTGTCGGGAAATTTCCAAGTGTTGGATTTTTCCGTAGTTTAACGACGTTCTAAGTAGTGCAAGTAACGCGATGGACCCTCTAGAAGACAACAAACCTTAACTCGATTATGTGACCGTCTTGAACTGCCCTTTGAACCTTCGGGTTTGGGGCAGTACGGCGTGCCACATGTGAGGCGTTGGCTTGACCCTTCTACGGCTGGACCATTGGTACTGAGGCACGAACTGAATGTTGCTAGACTTATTTCATGTGTTGAGCTGTATCGGGAAAACTTGGGTATTCGACTGTTCGATCGGAAAGTTTAACATTTTCTGTTTATCTGGAATGTGATACAATAATTGGAATTCACAAAAGTTATGAGATAACTGAATGAATGTTATAAATCTAGCGGTTTAGTTTCACTTGATATTGAAAAGAGTTTTCGATAATGAGACTAAAATGCGGGGTTTATAACTGTTAGGCATGTGATGTCTAAGTATTTCATTTGATTAGGCATGTGTTCAGACCATAATATTGCATTTTTCATTCCCCTATTCTTATCAGTTTTATAAATAAACAGATACTCTTGACGCACTTTTGTTACATGTTACAGGATACAGGGCTTGGATACGAATACAGTGAAAAAGACGAAGTTGATACAGAGAATAGACTTTTGACCAACAAGCAGACGGATCTTACTCAAGCCGAGACGAAGAACATTGCACGGTCCAAAAATGTTAAGTGAACGGTCAAAAGATACGTACAAGTTTTCACTGAAGATCTGGAGAAGAAACAGAAGCCAAAAATAGAAATTATACATAAAAGTAAAAAGCCCAAGAAGCCCTTAATAAAGACCTGAAGTTTCATAGCCCAAGTCCTCAACATGGCCGCGTAACCGCGGCCAAACCCAGCCTGGCGCCGCGGTTCCGCAGCCATTCAGTGCCCATGTCGGTGCACTTTTCCAGTGCCGTTGCGTCGATGTATATGTTAGGATTTTCAGGGGTCAAATCTGTAATTTCATATTTCCGAGAGTCTGTAACCCTAGATCTCCTGCTTTCCTATAAATTGTATTCTCAAAATTGTAAAACCCTATGCCTCTTTTCAATCAATAAAATTCAGACTTTCTGGGAGTAATTTTCAGATCTGTTCTTCTTGTTTGGAGGGAGCCGTCAACTTAGGAAGGTATGTTATTTCTTTTAATTAAAATGTTTTCTCATCCCCTAATGAGCGAGTAATCTCCTCGCTTGTTAGGGTTAGCCTTAGGGAAAGGGTTGAGAGATGAGATCTCTCACCCCTTTCAATGCCACTTTAACCTAATGAATTAGAACTCCACGCATACGAGCACAACCGCTCCCTGCGGCATCCTACCCATCGAGGTAACGATGAACCGTAGTATAAAGGGCCGGTTGCACGCGTTTTCCGTGGGGGTTAGGGTAATTGTCAATAAAGGAAGGGTACAAATCTAGAGGAAGAAACATCTTCCCAAAAGATTCGTATCCACTCTATTAATAATTAACTTAACATCTAATAGATCTAAAAAAAGAAGGCATTGAAAGCGGTGAAGGAAACGTTAATCTCCAAACCTTCCTCTAAGCCTAACCCTAGCAAGACTTTTAATTAGATTAATTAGATCTAGTTTTCATAGATTTTTATAAACCAACCAAAACGACAAATTGAATCAACTCGTTAAAACACACTAAAGGAATTTACCCGTCTCTGTGGATCGACCCGCACTCACCGGCTAGCTGCGAAGCGACGCCGTTTCGTGATTGCGGTAAACTCATATTTTTGAACAAAAATCAAATGGCGCCGTTGCCGGAGACGGCGTAATATTTCTTTTTGTGAATTTTCGGGTTGATATAAATTTAAAAAAAATTATAAAAATCTGAAAATATAAAAAAAATATAAAAATTATCAATTTTGATCTGTTTGAAGGGTTTATTTTTGAATCTTGCAGGAATAGCGAAGATCTGAAATTTTACAGAGCGCAAATCAGAAAGGTACATATAAGAACAGAGAGGAACTATCAGTACAGAGCTACACAATTTTTTCCAGTCACCCCCTGACCGCGTTTCCACCGCGGAAGTGGGCCCCACGCCGCGGTTCCGCCGCGATATAGCCACGTCTGCTCCTTACTTTTGTGTGGTTTGATTTCTCCTTCTCCCCTCTATCAACCTCCATATATCCACTGTAAAAAAATTTCTGCAGGGTTCTTTGCGCTAAAAAAAAATTCTTTCTCCCCTTCTAAATAACAGATTTTCTGCAGGTTTCTTTGCGCCGCGCTAAAATTGAATGCAAGTGAATTTTTGTTTTGCATAATTTAATTGGACTTAAGGGGCTAATTGACCAAACTCAAATTGGGTGGGGATTTCATCACCCTTCCCAGGACCCCAGAAAACACCTAAAGCATTTTGCATCGACCACCTTTAATTAAAAAAAGATTAGACTCAGACCTAAGGACTTCGAGCTCAATAAGAAAAGGACTAGTATAGGCATCGGCCGTTTATCCTAACCGACATTGCGGTGTCTAGGCTAGTGGTTATTAATTTGGCCCACTGTAGTGGTGGTTCCTTCCCACTTACCTGGCCGTACTTGTCCGTGAAGAGGCGGTTTGAGGTCTATTTCTAGCCCTAGTTAGGAGCTGTCTAGTAGACCTAGGCGACCCTAGATCTAGGCCTGATTGTGCATGTGTGGTTGATACGTTGGTGTCACGAGTCCCTTTCCTAAAACCTCTTTGCAAAACCTTCACATAAATAAAAGAAAAAGAAAAAAGAAAAATCTTTTAAAAACTTGCAACTTGCCGCTAAAGAAAACTTGCAAACTCACTTCCACCACTTCTTCTAACTGACGTTATCTTACCCCCACATTCTTTTTTTTTTCTTTTTTTCTGACTACACTACTCCTTTAGTGTATGTCATTTTGGACTAGGGATACTAACGCCCGATTAGTCCGTGTTTCGTTGGTACCGACCAACGAACCCTTCGACGAACCCTTCGTTGACATTCCGTCCATTTCCTTACCTCCAACCTCAAATTCTTCTTTCGAAGGTATGTCGGGACACAACCCCAACAATACCTTACCGACGGGAATGATTCCACCTCCGCCAGGTGCGAATAACCCGAATCTTCCGCCAGTTGTAGCGCCCGCACGAGTTGCGCTCCAGGATCTCTTCTACCCCGTCCGCACTTCTTTACCTACATGTCTTTCACCCCCACCGGCAAATGGGGATAATTTTGAAATAAAACCACACTTCATCAATATGCTGCCTAAGTTTCATGGTTTGGAATCCGAAGATGCATATATTTTCATTAATAAATTCCAAAACGTTTGCGCCATGATGAAAACGACCCAATTAAGTGATGACGCTATAAGGCTAAGGATCATTCCTTTTACCTTATTGACCTAGCCGAGAAGTGGCTATATAGCACCGCATCACACTCCATTAGAAATTGGGACGAGTTTGTGAGAGCTTTTCTGAAAAAGTTCTATCCTCATCATAAAACTGCTAGAATCAGAAACGAAATTATACAATTTTCACAGCTTCCTTCCGAACCATTCTGGAAGTGCTTCGAGAGATTTAAAGACCTACTTGTTCAATGCCCTCATCATGGGATCAAAAGTTGGCAACTTTGCCAAACATTATACGAGGGATTGAACGCCGCAACGAAACAGTTGCTAGAGACAATATGTCAAGGTCATTTTCTCTCCAAGTCTAGCGACGAAGCTTGGCAGTTTCTTGAGGACCTAAGTGAGCAAACAATTCAGTGGGAGAGTACCAAAACCACATCATCTTCTTCAGTTGGTCAATCTGTAGGGTTCCTAGGCACTCTAGTGAGGTCTCACAAGGCATCGAACATGCCATTTTCAAAAATTCTAGGTGCCGAGAGACCCGACTACGGATCGTTTGCTAGATATCTAGGCGAAAAAGCTAACTAGTTAACACTTAACTAAGGGATACGGATATACAACCTTTGTAGATCCGTTTATCCACCTCCATAGCTCCGCAACGAAGTCCTCTCCGCTGTCCAAAATGAATCCGGGCTCTAGCGTCGACTTCATCGGAGAATAAGCGAGCTAGGTCGTCGATGTCCATGCCGAAGATGATCTACGTCGAGGCATCGCTAGATCAAGCTCCACCTTCACCAAACCGTGAAAACTTGTGAAGGAAACACACTCTACTACTTGGCAAGAGGTAGAGGATGAAGAAATAGGAAGTGGGCAGACTTTAGTTTTGGATTTCTCACTCTTTTTCATCACTTGCCATTAATGGAGCAAGCTTTCTTCATGTGAAGAAATGAAGAAGAAGAAGAAGATAAAGTTATGATAAGTTGATTAAAATAGATAATAAAATGAACACTTATCATAATCTTAACCTTAGTTAAGTGTAGAGAATTAACTAAGGTTGGGTTGAGTGGTTAGGGTTAAGGATGAGAACAAAAAGGTCAATTAGTCAAAGCTTCATGAAACTTCAACTAAAAACAAAAGAAGCCACCATTCAATTATCTTTCAATTTATTCAAAATGAATAAATAAATAAGATAAATGAATAAGTAAAAACCCTAATCAACAACTTAACCAAGGTTAATTCTTTACACTTAACCTAAAAAGCATGTATCATCAAACATGATACAATCTTGTGTACAAAAGTATATCACATATACACTGTGCACAAACCAAGTGAGAAAATCCATTTAAAGTGAACCAATACTAGTTAATGCAGACTTATTCGCTCGGCCAATCGTCAGAATATATCAAATATATAATTATGCATTAAATCATTAAATCAATACTTGATTTAACGATCCGGTCATATCGCATACAACCGACTAATATCCAATGTATCGGTTTATCGAATCAATCCTTGATTCGATAACTAGGTTATATCGCATACAACCATTCGACACATTCTTCGCGAGAATGGAATACGGTATCACATACACGAATCATTCTCGGTCCCGCACATATCTCATATGCGCTCCTATTTCGTTTCGCTTGAGCCAGGAAACCTCTGTGTAGGACTCTAAAGACTCGTCAATACGCCGGCAGCAGGTGATGATCATATCAAGCACCCACAAGCCGCAAGCGGTCTGCTAAACGTAACGGCCACCCGGGTATTGAGCGATCTGAAGATCGACGAGCAAGCCCGCTCACACTCCAGTGAATCCGACCAGTAACACTACCGTACAGTCCGGTCTGATCGTCTGATATGTCGCATATCTCGCCTAGGGGTGGTAAACGTCAGACCCCAATAGCTCGATAAGTCGTGTCGATATGAGGTCTATAACTGTTCGAGAAACTACTGGTAACACTTACCAGTAAATCTCAGCAACCCTGGCCAGGGATTTTTTGTTATAGCCAATCGAACACAGCGCAACATCAACCCCCTATACCGGGAGAGACGAATCCCCTCCTATCGCTCATTGCCTCCATGTGACTCGGGACTGTACCCAAAAACCACCGTTTTGCACGCCCTCTTGGACGTGGTAAGATGGAAATCTAAGCACAGTGGGAACCACACAAGACTCTATGACGATCTCGGGTCAACAGACTACTCTGTACCAGTGTCACCAGAGAACTGCCATCTGACGTGAGGTATAATACCATCTGGGAGTTCTCGGCGAGTCCGTCCAGTGTACCCAGTCTCTACTGAGCACCCGTATATCATCTCTGATGTCAAACACCAATGGATATGGGATCATCCATCACCCATCTGTATGGGTCGAGAAGGTACATGCTAGTCTACTCTGGTATATCGATGCCCCGTCTCGATACACCCACGACTAGGGACTTTGAAGGATGTACTTATGGACTACCATGTCCCCACTAGTATGATCCGCATCATAGTCCAGGTAGTCAAGCACACATCCTAAGGGCTTTACCAACATGTAACAGAGAGACAATCAGTATACACGTTAAGGTAAAGTTCAACCAGATAGCATACTATCATGTCGAGCAAGAAAGTCCTCCCTATATATGTCCCAGCATCCACTACAATATACATCCTATGTACAGTAATGGCCTCTAGGGCATACATATAACTAACACAATCTAGGGCAGGCATACATCAAATAGATATGTCGATTGCTATGAAGGCCGAGATGGCCTCACTTATGAAAAAGCTAGAAGCCATTGAGACCAAAATCTCATCGTCTTCTCCTGCCCCTACTCTACCCACACGAACTGTTTGTGCTTGTTGTGCGAATCCATCGCATCTAACCGAAGAGTGTCCTTATAATGCACCTATTCAAGGACAGGATCAAGTCAATGCTGCATTTCAGCAACGACAAAGAAATGATCCGTACTCTTCGACATACAATCAGGGGTGGAGGAGTCACCCAAATCAACAAGTCCAAGGAAATAACAATTTTCAAAGATCTCCTCCTCCACAACAACAACAAGCACCTTCACAAACTCAAAACCAGCAACCTTTCCAACAACAACCTTATACAAATCAAACAAACAACTTAGTTCAACCAAATGATGATAAGGTTAGCTCGCTCGAGAAAAGTCTAGAAGCATTTCTCAAGCAATCTACAGAATCCGCAGCAAGATTCGAAAGTTATGTTCAATCTTTAATGAATAACAATGCCTCACACGATCAAAGTATCAAATCTATTGAGAAACAAATTGCACAATTAACTGCTGCATTGAGCGAGAGAGAAAAGGGAAAGCTTCCATCTCAACCATTGCCAAATCCCGGTCACACACAAAACGCATATCACAATCACAATGTAAATGCGGTGACCACGTTGAGATCCGGAAGAGAGTTGCAAAATAATGTGGAAACTAATGATGACATCCCCGCCGGTGGTTCTTCTTCTTCTTCTCCATCGTCACCTTCCCCTTCTTCATTTTCTTCATTTTCTTCTTCACCTTTTTCTTTAGAGCCTATTCTCCACCCTTCACACGGCTCTACATCTTCTAGCTCTAACGGACCCATTTCTCACAACACGAACACATCTACACCGGGATCCGTTCCTAATCCACAGTCTACTCTACAGATATTTGACTCGACTAATTTTCAAAATGCACCATTTTCAAACAGGATGAGTCCTAATAAACCAACTGCACAAGTGGAGAAGATTGTGGAGATATTTAAGCAGGTTAGCATAAATATACCTCTCTTGGATGCAATCCAACAAGTCCCTTCATACGCGAAAATCTTAAAGGGCTTATGCACCTCAAAGAGAAAAGCATCTCAAGTACCCAAGAAAGTGCTAGTGGCTAGTGCAGTGAGCAATGCTATTAACCACCATCAAACCTTACCCCAAAAACGAAAGGACCCCGGCTGTCCTACGATTTCCATCACAATTGGGGATAAGAAAATTAATCGAGCACTTTTAGATCTTGGGTCTAGTGTTAACCTGATTCCCTACTCCGTGTACGAACAATTAGGGGTTGGAGAGTTGAAACCCACTCGTTGCACTCTCCAAATGGCTGATCGATCAATCACCTATCCAAGGGGTCAACTAGAGGATGTGTTGATCAAAGTCGGGGAATTCATATTCCCCGTTGATTTTATCGTTATGGATACACAACCTGTTGCTAACCCAAGAAACCAAATTCCGATGATTCTTGGTCGACCATTTTTGGCCACTTCCAATGCCGTAATAAATTGTCGCAATGGCTCCATGACTCTATCCTTCGGAAAGAGGTCTAGTGAGTTCAATATTTATAAGATGGGAAGTCTGCCCCCCGTACCTAAAACTAGTACACGAGAAGTTTGCTCTATTCACGAAATCACGCAGGAGGACTGCGAGCTTGAAAGATTTCTATTTGATGAAAACAGTTTTGACGCCACTAGTGCGTCCCTCCTTGAGCCTACTACCGTTGACACAACCGATGTTAATTATGAATGTTTCACTTTTTCGGATGACGACGACTCACAGCCCGAATATGAGTCTTTTGAATTTTTGGATGAGTTAGTCGAACCATCCGAATCGGTTGCTTGCAGTGATTTCGAACCTGTGTTGGAGTCCTTTAAGTTCGAGGTAGATTCCGCAATGATTCTTTCGCCTTCGAAACTCGAACTAATGTCCTTACCGCCTCATCTTAAATATGCTTACATAGGTGAGAATGAGACTTTTCCCATTATCATATCAGCCTCTCTAGCCTTCGAGCAAGAGAACGCTATTTTAAAAGTCTTACAAGATAGGCGGCAAGTTTTCAGTTGGACTATGGCGGACATCGAGGAGATCAGTTCCCTCATAATTGAATATCATACACAATTGATGGATGATGCCAGGTCACTAGAGGACCCACAGGAACATTTTGGGGGTATTGTGGTGAGTCAACCTCCTCCTTTAGAAGTTGAAATACCCCCATTTCTTTTAATAAGTTACGAGAATGCCAATACTCCACTGATTGCTGATAATTTACATTCTCGTTTCGATGCATCACCATCACCTGTATATTCACCTCCACACCTCCCATACCACTACTTCTATCTTTCCCAATTCTTTGCGAATCGCTACAACTTATTCTTCCACCAACCAATACTCTTTACTGATAAATTTTTCAACTGGTTGGTGTTGACGTTTGGTCTAGACAAAGTTTGGCAGTAATGTCTAACATAGTTTAAATGAAGTTTGGGGGAGGGCCTTTTTGTATATATTTTTGTTTTTCTTAACAATAAAAAATTATAAATAAATAAACAGGGAAATGCCGGTATTTTGACCCTCTTGGTTTAGTATCACAGTGAGGACACTGTCAAGTTCAAGTTTGGGGGTATTTATGCTCGGTACGTCTTCTTCCTCCGCATTCATTTATACATATTTTTTCATTTGCATACTTATTTGAAAACCCATAAAAAATTGAAAAATTTCAAAAATCATAAAAATTATTGTATTCAATTTTGGCTAATTGACTTGAGTTTGACAAATAAGTTAACTATTTAGGAACAACTAGATCTTAGACTTAGTGAATTAAAAACCCTAAAAATAACATTCCTTAAAGTTTAACGGTAGAAAGTATATGCCGTGTAGTTTATTTAGAAATAGGCAAATTTTGGGTTCACTTCTTGGGCTAAGTCGAAACAAAGGAAGAGTATTGATGTTCTTATTAGAGTATAAGTTTGAAAAATAGTTCCTAGCTTAAGTCTAAATTCTGAAAATGTATACCCTACAATTTGCACATTCACGCACCTTGAAACTTGGAATAGTAGAAGAGACCTTGAAATGCTCTTGTCTAAAGTCCGTAGTACAATGAAAATAAAAAGAAAAAAAAAGTGAATAAAGAAAAAAATGGACACTGGTTTTTGTGATTACTTAAGGCTGTAAAAATAGAAAAATATTTAGCGAGTGTGCTTCATCACCTAGTGCCTTAGACCAACTGGTTTGGGAGTCACTGCTAAAGCCTTGGGTGTTGCAAAGACTAGGAAGTACGCTTTAAAGTGCAAGCGCATTTTGTAATCGGTCGTTGGTACCTCAAGAAATATTAACGGTCGCATGAAGGATGTGTAAGCAAATTTCATTTAAATTCACCAACTAATTAGTACTTTGGACAACGGACAAGGGGTTGATAGCTTAATTTGAATTTCCAAGTGTAGGGGTGACTTATACACACACGTAGGGGTATGTGATTGGTGTTTAGATGAGAAAAAGGAATGAAGAATAGAACTTGTATCTTTAATATGAGTTGATAGAAATTCCTGAGTAGAGATGTAACCCTAGAAGGAAAACTTAAGAGATGCCGAAAGCTAAGTAGGTCTACTTAACATATATAATCTTAAGTTAAATGATAAGGATGCGTGAATAATATGGGTGGACAATTTGCGAGTCAAAAGATAATAGAATTCCTTGTTAGAAAACCTAATCGGAAAACAAAAGTCAATGGGCCAAATTGATAGGATTTTGTGGGTAGTATCCGCTGAAAACCCTCAGGAGACAACACTCCTCCTACTAGGGACACCTAGAGGTTTAACGGCTTGTTGCACGTGCTCAGTGCAATCGCGTTTCCCTGCGAAAGTGTGGTTAGGATTTTAGTGAATAAAATAATAAGTTTGCTCGAGGACGAGCAAAAGGTAAGTTTGGGGGTATTTGTTCAGACCATAATATTGCATTTTTCATTTCCCTATTCTTATCAGTTTTATAAATAAACAGATACTCTTGACGCACTTTTGTTACATGTTACAGGATACAGGGCTTGGATACGAATATAGTGAAAAAGACGAAGTTGATACAGAGAATAGACTTTTGACCAACAAGCAGACGGATCTTACTCAAGCCGAGACGAAGAACATTGCACGGTCCAAAAATGTTAAGTGAACGGTCAAAAGATACGTACAAGTTTTCACTGAAGATCTGGAGAAGAAACAGAAGCCAAAAATAGAAATTATACATAAAAGTAAAAAGCCCAAGAAGCCCTGAATAAAGACCTGAAGTTTCATAGCCCAAGTCCTCAACATGGCCGCGTAACCGCGGCCAAACCCAGCCTGGCGCCGCGGTTCCGCGGCCATTCAGTGCCCGTGTCGGTGCACTTTTCCAGTGCCGTTGCGTCGATGTATATGTTAGGATTTTCAGGGGTCAAATCTGTAATTTCATATTTCCGAGAGTCTGTAACCCTAGATCTCCTGATTTCCTATAAATTGTATTCTCAAAATTGTAAAACCCTATGCCTCTTTTCAATCAATAAAATTCAGACTTTCTGTGAGTAATTTTCAGATCTGTTCTTCTTGTTTGGAGGGAGCCGTCAACTTAGGAAGGTATGTTATTTCTTTTAATTAAAATGTTTTCTCATCCCCTAATGAGCGAGTAATCTCCTCGCTTGTTAGGGTTAGCCTTAGGGAAAGGGTTGAGAGATGAGATCTCTCACCCCTTTCAATGCCACTTTAACCTAATGAATTAGAACTCCACGCATACGAGCACAACCGCTCCCTGCGGCATCCTACCCATCGAGGTAACGATGAACCGTAGTATAAAGGGCCGGTTGCGCGCGTTTTCCGTGGGGGTTAGGGTAATTGTCAATAAAGGAAGGGTACAAATCTAGAGGAAGAAACATCTTCCCAAA
Organism: Agapanthus africanus; assembly: GCA_030015575.1. Taxonomy (NCBI): domain Eukaryota; kingdom Viridiplantae; phylum Streptophyta; class Magnoliopsida; order Asparagales; family Amaryllidaceae; genus Agapanthus; species Agapanthus africanus. Next base: position 291,556,746 of record CM057349.1, read on the forward strand.
AGATTCTTATCCACTCTATTAATAATTAACTTAACATCTAATAGATCTAAAAAAAGAAGGCATTGAAAGCGGTGAAGGAAACGTTAATCTCCAAACCTTCCTCTAAGCCTAACCCTAGCAAGACTTTTAATTAGATTAATTAGATCTAGTTTTCATAGATTTTTATAAACCAACCAAAACGACAAATTGAATCAACTCGTTAAAACACACTAAAGAAATTTACCCGTCTCTGTGGATCGACCCGCACTCACCGGCTAGCTGCGAAGCGACGCCGTTTCTTGATTGCGGTAAACTCATATTTTTGAACAAAAATCAGCATGCGATGTCTAAAGAGGTTGCGGATTCCAACTGTTGTAGTTTTACACTTTTTTTTTCTGTGACCGTAAGTGTAATATGTGATATCGCCGGTTTCGTTGCTATATGTCAACGACAATTGGGATGCGCATATTTACTTACGTTGATGACACGTGATGTTATGTGTTGCTGGATATGTTATATTGGATTGTCGTGTTTGAATAGCCGGGGTTTTTTATGTGAGATGAATGTTTTTCATTTTCATTCATGTAAAAACTTGTATGTAATATTCTTTTATTTGGGGCACTTCCAGGTTGCGGAAGTTGTCACCTTTTGTATATTATTTACTTTTCCGCATTAGGACAGACCCAAGGAGGGGAGCACAAGTAACCGGGTTCTGGGGTCCAGTGGGAGACCAACTCGAGGAGTCGAGTCCGGGTCTCCTAACTCTAGAATTGGCAGGGTTGCTTGCCGCTCTCGTAGGGGTCTAGGGGTGTGGGATTGGCTATTCATCACGACCGTGGAATCCGTGTTTTATACTGGCTCGTATTGAAAACACGGACGTCCTAGTATATCCAATATTTCATATGTTTCTTCTGCTGCGATATCTGTGATGTGATCATGTGATGTTCTGTGATGGATACAGTATATAGTATATATGATATATTATATAAACGTTACTTATGTTTTGCACCCGCACTAGCCCCGCCCTGCTCTGTCGTTAGTTACCTAACCTAACGGTGCATGAGAGGACATCGAGGCGAATGCGGATGGCATAAGTGTACGTCATATTTATCTGTGATGTTTAGGTATTTAAATGATGGGACTTCATTAATGTGATTAATGAAAGAAAAGAAACCTAAGATGTTGTAGAATCAGATTTTAAACATAACAGGTAGCTACAGTTCTTGCTATGCATAGCGGTATATATGATATACCCTGCACCTTATTCGATGGGGAAAGGACCGAGATCCCTTCACTGGGAGTGACTCCTTTAGCAATAACTGACAGATGCTACACACTCGGTCTGCTTTTGATTGCTTCTATAGTTTCTACTTTGCACAGTGATATATATGATATATCCCGCACCTCATTCGACGAGGAAAGGGCCGACGATCCCTTCACCGGGAGTGACCCCTTTAGCAAAACTAGAAAAGCCTCAAAATCACTCCATTTTAAAACTTCATTTGATTCTACAACGATATCAAGTTCATTACGCAATAGGTTTTCAGAAAAACCTGTCGTAGCCCTCCGTCATTTCAGATAAGAACTGTTTAGTATTCGTGCTGCGTTTGTTGGCCTTTGTCAAGGCGTAGTGTGCGGTAGCTGAATAGTGATTATCTGCTTATGCATATGATGCAGATTGTTTCAGGGTAGTCGTACGACCTTGTTGGCCTTTGTCAAGGGCCGTGCGGGTGGGTTTGATTCAATCAAGAAATGACGGGTTGAACTTGACTAGCATGCTATAATTTGTTGGCCTTTGTCAAGGTCATAGGACGCTAGGGGCAAAATATTATCGGGAATTTCAAGTGTTGAAATTTGCAATGAGATTGCATACCTTCTATGAGATAGTTGGATCCCGATACCCACTGCGAGTAAGAGTTACTCCTGGGAGAGTTTTACACATTGCAATTAGCTGATCAAGTAGGTGTCTAGAAAGGTGTCAACGGGGTTACGCCTCTGGGAAAACGAGGTTTACATTAATTAGGTTCGTGCGAAAGCACGGGGGACCTCCCTCAAAGTACCGACACTGGCCTGGCTGAAAGATTGGCGAACTTGTAGTGTGTAATTAATCCCGGTTAGTCTTTCCTTTTAGGGTTTGAAGGAAGATTTGATAAAAACCAGTGGGAGCCATCCTGATTAGATAAGATAATAACCAATCTGATCTTGCACGAGCATACGCTAAAGTGTTTTCTTCTCTCTCTCTCCAGGTAGCAACCATTTCATGCCCTAATAAAGATAATAATATGAATGTATTGACCGAACCCGCATGTTATACTGTGCTGGGGAACGTTGGTTCCGTTCTTTCTTATAAGAGTTATACGAATGAACAGGATATAGGGGAATACCAGGATTCCCATGCCACCCGAATGAAGAAAGTACATGATAATGCATTTTCTTCGGGTGTGTTCGTTACAGAGAACTGTTTCTCCATTTGCTCTACGTCCTGGGTATTAGATACCGGGTCAGGATCCCATATATGTAATCAGTTACATGGGCTTAGAAAAGGTAGAGAACTTGGAGAAGGTGATAAAGACATTAGAGTTGGAAATGGTGCAATTGTTGCAGCTAAGACTGTCGGGGAATATCACCTTGTGTTACCAACTGGTAATACATTAGTTCTGAACGAATGCTATTACATGCCGAACCTGATATGCAACATTATATCGGTTTCTTTATTGAGTAAAGAGGGATATAATTTTGTATTACAGGACAATGTTATGAACATTTTCCGTAACCAAAAGTTGGTTGGATCAGGCACGTTGTGCAATGGCATTTATGTTCTAAATCAATCAACAGTTCTGAGCATAACTAGCACACACAAGAGGAAGAGTTCTGAACTGAACGAATCCTTCTTGTGGCATTGTAGACTGGGTCACATCAATGCGACACGACTAGCTAAGTTGCATAAAGATGGATATTTAAATCCGTTTGAATTTTCATCTTATGACACTTGCCAGTCATGTCTCAAAGGCAAGATGACCAAAACTCCGTTTACGGGACACGGAGAAAGAGTTACTGAACTCTTAGGACTGATACATAGTGATGTATGCGGTCCCGTGTCTACACATGCCAGGGATGGTTCTTCATACTTCATTACATTCACTGACGATCTCTCTAGGTTCGGGTATGTGTTCCTGATGAAACACAAATCAGAAGCTTTTGAGAAATTTAGAGAATATAAGCAAGAAGTTGAGAACCAAACCGGAAAAAGTATTAAAATCCTACGATCTGATCGAGGAGGTGAATACTTAAGCAATGAATTCCTGGACTTCCTAAAAGAGAATGGGATTCTCTCTCAGCTGACTCCTCCATATACACCACAGCACAACGGTGTATCAGAACGGAGGAACCGCACCCTATTAGATATGGTGCGCTCTATGATGAGCACAGCTGAGTTACCTATTTCCTTCTGGGGATATGCGCTGGAAACAGCAGCATACCTATTGAATCAAGTTCCAACTAAATCTGTACCTACCACACCATATGAGATATGGAGTGGGAAGAGACCATGTCTTAAACGAGTTAAGATATGGGGTTACCCGGCCTATGTCAAAAGGCAAAATCCGGACAAACTCGAGGCACGGTCGGTTCTATGCAAGTTTGTGGGATATCCCAAACATTCACATGGATATCTTTTCTACCATGCAGAGGAACAAAAAGTGTTTGTTTCTCGACATGCCACCTTTTTAGAAAAGGAATTTCTTGAAAAAGAAATTAGTGGCAAAGTGGTAGAGCTGGAAGAGGTTCCAGATACACAAACCGTAACTGAAGATTTAGTGGAACCAGAAGATTCGGTAGTACCCGACGAACCCCAGCCTCTCCGCCGATCTAGTAGGGTTTCTCGACCACCTAAGAGATACTATTGTTTTCTCATTGATGGTGGCAGTGAGGATTGCATCATGGAGGATGATGACCCAACTAGCTTCGAGCAGGCCATCACGAGTGGGGACTCGGTGAAATGGCTGGATGCTATGCGGTCCGAGATGGAATCCATGTACACCAACAAAGTATGGACTTTGGAAGTTGCTCCTGAAGGGGTAAAACCCATTGGGAGCAAGTGGATCTTCAAGAAGAAACTTGGTGTAGATGGGAAAGTGGAGACTTTCAAAGCTAGACTTGTAGCAAAGGGTTTTCGTCAAAGACCAGGTGTGGACTATGACGAAACCTTTTCTCCAGTGGCTATGCTTAAATCCATCCGAATCATGCTTGCCATTGCTGCCTTTCATGACTACGAAATCTGGCAAATAGATGTTAAGACCGCCTTTCTAAATGGTGATTTAGAAGAGTGCGTGTACATGACTCAGCCAGACGGCTTCGTAGACAGAGGGAGCAGCGGGAAGGTGTGCAAGCTGCTTAAATCCATTTATGGATTAAAGCAAGCATCGCGGAGTTGGAACATCTGCTTTGACGTCGTTATCAAAGAGTTTGATTTTGTCAAAAACCCAGATGAACCTTGTATTTACAAAAAGGTAGCAGAGAGTAAGGTTGTCTTCCTCGTATTGTACGTGGACGACATACTCTTGATAGGAAATGATATTCCTATGCTGCAATCGGTCAAGCTCTTCTTATCACAAAGATTCTCGATGAAAGATCTTGGTGATGCCTCCTGCATATTGGGAATTAGGATCTATAGAGATAGATCCAAACGGATTTTGGGATTGTCCCAATCCAGGTACATTGACACCATACTAAAAAGGTTTAGTATGGAAGAATCCAAGCGTGGGAACTTACCCATGATCTCTGGAGTCACTCTCTCCAAAGAGATGTCTCCCAAGACTGATTTGGAGAGAGCTCGCATGCAAGGGATACCCTATGCTTCGGCAGTAGGCTCTATCATGTATGCGATGCTATGTACCAGACCCGATGTTGCATACTCACTAAGTGTAGTGAGCAGGTATCAAGCTGATCCTGGAGAGAATCACTGGACAGCTGTGAAGAGCATTCTCAAGTACTTGCGAAGGACTAAAGAGATGCTCTTGGTGTATGGTAACGGAGAACTCCAAGTGGAGTCCTTTACCGATTCGAGCTTCCAGAGTGACAAGGACGACTCTAAGTCGCAGTCGGGCTTTGTCTTTACCCTTTACGGAGGGGCGGTTAGCTGGAAGAGTTCCAAGCAGGAAACCGTGGCAGACTCGACGATGGAGGCTGAATACATCGCTGACAACGATGCTGCCAAAGAAGCTGTCTGGATCAAGAAGTTCATTGCTGAACTTGGAGTGGTTCCATCCATTGAGCATCCAATACCTTTGTATTGCGATAACAATGGAGCGGTGGCTTTGGCCAAGGAACCCAGGTCCCATCAGCGGTCCAGGCATATTCTGAGGCGGTATCACCTGATCCGGGAGATAGTTGATCGCCGGGAGATCGAGGTCAGGAGGGTTGACACGAAGAACAACACGGCGGATCCACTCACGAAGGCCATTCCCCAGATACAGTTTGAGAGACTCTTCGGGATGCTCGGTATGCGATACTACAGCAGCTGGCCCTAGTGCAAGTGGGAGATTGTTAGTTGTATGTATGCCCTAGAGGCCAGTATTGTACAGATGATGTATATTATATTGGATGTTTGGACATATATAGAGATAACTTTCTTGCTCGATATGATAGTATGCTATCTGGTTACTCTTTATCTTAACATGTACACTAGTCTCTTTAAACTGTCTTATAGTTACATGTTGATAAAGCCCTTAGGATGTGTACTTGACTACGTGGACTATGATGCAGATCATACTAGTGGGGACATGGTAGTCCATAGGTACATCCTTCAAGGTCCCTAGTCGTGGGTGTATCGAGACGGGGCATCGATATACCAGTGTAGACTAGCGTATACGCTTCTCGACCCATGAGATGGGCGATGGATGTGTTGGAGATAGTGCCCTCAGAGTCAATTATTGGATCACAGGCACGTGATTGCAATGATTGAGGGAGGACCTATCCCGGTAGGACAGTCTTACTCGAGATGATAGTATGCTATCTGGTTTACCTTTATCATCGTGTACTGCTTTAGGTGACCTGACATGTCGCTATTACACGTTGATAGAGCCCCTAGGATTCTTGCTTGACCACCAGCAGTATGATGGCGATCATATACGTGGGAGCTGGTAGTCTATAAGCACATCCTTAAAAGGTCCCTAGTCGTAGGAGTTTCGAGACAGGGCATCGATACTCCATTAGTAGACTAGTGTATACAGTCGAGACCCCGACGAGGGGCGGTGGCCGGTCTCACAAGCCACTGGTGTCAGTTGGTTCACCTAAGATGTATACAGGTGCTCATTGGGTTATGAGTACACCGGACAGGACTCGCCGGGAACCTGCTAGTTGGTCTTATACCAGACGTCAGATAGCAGTTCCCTGGTGACATGTGTACAGGTTAGTTCATCGACCTGAGGATCGTCATTTGTCTCGTGTGAGTTCCCACTGTGCTTTGATTACTACCCTACCACGGCTCAAAGGAGTCGTGCAAACAGGTTTTAGTTGGGTACAGTCCCGAGCCACATGGAGGCAGTGAGCGGATCTTCAGGGGTTCGTCTCTCCCGGTATTGGGGGTGAGGTCGCGCTGTGTCTAGGAGAGCCATTACGCAAAGCCCTCGGCCGAGGCAGGAGATTTACTGGTAGGTATTCCAGTAGTATCTCAGGGCGTTCTGTGCTACACTCCGACACGACTTGTACCGCTTTTGGGGGTCTGACTTTTACCAACCCCCTAGGCCCGACATGCGATGCTCATAGACGAACGGACCGGACTGTACGGATATTGTCACTGACAGGCTCAGTAGGGTGTCAGGATGAGTTCGCTCATCGGCGTCCCTTTTGGTCAATAGCTGGTGGCCCGTCACGTATTGGCTGATACCTCTGACGTGCTAGTGGTTAAATCCACAGCCATAGTATTGACGAGTCTTTAGAGTCCACCACACATACAGTTACTCAAGCTTTCGGGCGAAACGCTGTAGAGGCCGTATGGAGATATGGCAGGGTCCGATCAGATACGTGCGGTATTGCACGGATCAGGATCGGACGGTTTGTACTAGTGGCCGTATGGTTATATGGCAGTGTTCGATCTGATACGTGCGGTATTGCACGGATCAGGATCGAACGGATTTTACTAGCCGGCTTTGGCTTAAGCCGGTCCTAGTTTAGTACAGTGTAGATTTTGTCTCATTGCATTTGTATCCGGTCGGAATACAGATGCGGGTGTGTATGCACAGTATCGGGGTTTTCCTGTAATTTATTACGGGACCAGTTTTCTGGAGTTGCCAGTTTGCATTCCGTTCCGGCCGGTTTTCCTTTGTTCTTTCCTGGCCGGACTTTTCTGATGGAGGGGGTAATTTGCAGTTTTGCAAATTACATTTGGTGGAGGTTTTATTTGTAAAAGTATTTATTATGAAAGCATCTTTTATATTCCTTTCTTTTCTATCATCATTTCTTGAAAAGGTGATTAGGATTGATTTTAAGCTTGATGTGAGATTGTGATGATGGTGTTAGGATATGGTCACCCTCTCCTTTTTCCTACACTCACCTCCTTTCATGTTTTTGTGTTCATATTGTTTCCTCCACCATTCTTCTTCTGACTTGATGAATATGATAAGTTTTTCATGAGAGGAAAAAGAAAGAGAGAAGAAGAAGGAGAGAGTTCTTCATTCTTGAGAGTTTCATCTTCTTGATTTCATTCATGCTAGAAAAATGCAAGCACCATTTTTCTTATCTCATTTCCTCCATCAAGGCAACCAAAACCCAAGTGAGACACCTACACTACATTCTACAGCATATCTTGAGCATGTCGAGTTGCCGGCTTCATGCGCGAGTTGTCTCGGTATTGAGGCGGGAGTCCGTAAAAACGCAGGCGTTGTGGTGCCCTTTCCGGCGAGGAGACGACGATGTGGAGGCAAGACTTTCCGCGGGAGATCGGGGCGATGATGAGAAGACCGGAGGACTCGGATCTCTTGGTATACTTCTCACCCTATCTCTTGATTGCTAGCATTAGGTTAATGGTAAACGATCCGGGTTTTCATTGTCCGCGGTAGCGCCGGTTTCCGAGTAAGGAAAATTTTTATTCCGCATTTTGGCCTCGAGTACGAGGCCGGGGCGCTGCCGTGGCGCAACATGGTATCAGAGCCACGCCATTAACCTTACCTAGCTTGTTCTAATGTGTTTTTCAGTTCCGATAGACCGAAATTTCAAAAACCGTATTTTTCCTTCACATCAGTTTCTGTCGAAATTTTTTGGAGTCTAAAAATTTTTCAGGTGGTCTCAGAATGATGTGCAGGGAGTTCTAAGAATACTGGAAAAATTTTGTGACACGATTCCTCCGTACGACCGCGGAAGGGCGGCCAAAACCCCCTTTTGGCCGCACTTCCGCCGCAGGTTAGTGGGATCGTGTGATTATTTATTTGCAGTGGGCTTATGGGCTGTAATTAGGGGTTTTGGAATATTAAATTTGGGCCCAGGTTTTCTGTGACTGCTACAGTTTTGATTGGGGGCCCACTTGTTAATTTTTGGTCAATCGGAAAATTTTAAACACATTATTTCACAGTATTTACATTATATCTGCGACCGTGAATGTCACTCGATCGGTAAATCCGGTCTAACTGCTATAGCCCGGTTAGACGGATTTGCGAACGTGACTTTCACGTTGATGTTCTATGTTTATGCTGTGATGTTGCGGATCGGTCGTGGGGGATAGCCTGGATGCAATGCTAGTACAGCTTTGTTGTATTATGTACATTTGATATTGCGGGGCGAGCGTCCGACATGTGGACTGCCGTCACTGCCTGTTTGTATTATTCTTTTGGGGCACGACCTGGTTGCGGTCGATGTACCCGGTGTATGTATATTTTACTTTCTGTACTAGGATTGCCCCGCGGTGGGGTGCACGGATAGCCGGGTTCTGGAGGGCAACAAGCCCGCATCTCATGGCATTGGGACGTAGGGGGCTTCACTCCAGGATTGGCGGGCTATTCGCCGCACTCGTAGGGGGTACAGGTTGACCCAGGAGGGGTGCCCAAGTTACCGGATTCCGTGAAGTACTGGGTGGTCCATTCACGGTGCTGGAGGGGGCTGCCTCGCTTCAGGTTTTGGCGGGTGACTTGCCGCGCCCGTAGGGGTCTAGGATTTCATTGCACAGGCTATCCACACGACCAGGGGAACGTCGGGTTTTAGCAGCGGCTCTGTGAAACCCGGGGCTTCCAGATATCTGTGTTGTTCTGTGATGCTGTACATTTCTGTGATGTTGCATTTTATTCACGCCTTGAGCGAATATAATATATTGGTATATATATTAGTAGATGTTGTATATGTTTTTCATCCGCGCTAGTCCAGTCCCCGCTCTGCCGTTAGTAAGCTAACCTAACGGGTGATGACGGGACCCAGTGGCGAATGCGGATGGCATATACGTATGTCAGTATATTTTCGTTCTTTGTGGTGTGATCAATTGATGGGACTGCGTTGATTCGGATCAATGCAAGATAAACAAACCTTTTCTGATGTTGTTGGAACATTTTTCAAAAAGCTGTTATTGCAAGGACGTTCACTTTTGTTTTGCATCGTGGTATTCATTTGGAATATCCTGCTCCTCAGTCGACGAGGCAAGGGCCGAGATCCCTTCACCGGGAGTGACCCCTTGGACAGAAGTTTGCGTCAGGGCAATAACTTCACTATAGCCGATTACTTTTGCTTTGCATCGTGGTATTCAGTTGGAATATCCTGCACCTCATTCTACGGGGAAAGAGCCGAGATCCCTTCACCGGGAGTGACCTCTTTAGCAAAGGTTTTCGTCACTATATTTTTATAAAAAGTTATGCAGTTCCTTCAACGATATCAAGTTCATTACGTTAAAGGTTTTTCGCCAAAAACCAGTCGTAGCCCTCCGTCATTTCTTACAAGTATTACTTAGTATTCGTGCTGCGTTTGTTGACTGTGTCAAGGCGTAGTGTGCGGTAGCTAAGTAGTGTTTGTTTGCAGCATATTAATGGGATTGGTTAGGACAGTCGTGCGGCCTTGTTGACTGTGTCAAGGGCTCGTACGGGTGGGTTTAATGCAATCCAGGATAATGACGGGCTGAACTTGACTAGGACTCTTTGATTTGTTGACTGTGTCAAGGTCACTTGGGTCCTAGGGGTAAAAAATCACATCGGGAGTTTCAAAAGAACTGAAACTTGGGAGTTTCAAAAGAACTGAAACTTGCCAGGCATGCGCATACCTTCTGGAGTGTGGTGACTTGAGTGGATTCCGTCAAGTTATCATGCGATGATAGTTGGATCCCGATTCCCACTGATGAGTTGGTTTACTCCTCGGGTGATCCCGACTAATTCTTCTTTCAGGTTTGGAGGAGAATTTGAGGTACAGTGGGAGGTTTCCAGATTAGACAAAGTGATAACCATTCTGATCTAGGTTAGAGTGCACGCTGAGTGTTTCTTTTCTCTCTCTCTGGCAGCGACCAATAACCCGACCCTAAGACTATGACTCAGTGACCAAGTTGACCGAACCTTCTTAACACTGGCTTTTGGATTGTCAAAGTTGCAAACCTCATTGCCACTCCTACTTTTACCCTTTTCTCCAGGACACCCCGTATTGCTACGAACGTCCACTTCCATTGGACAAAACCATCGTATGGTTAGATACGAACTCGAAGGACTTCGAGGATGGTTTCTGGTTCTGGAGAAAACGGATAGGATTATTCAGTTGTCTTTTCTTTTCACCTTCTCTCAGGTTGCGAGTACTCCTTGGTTTAGGAGCAGTACACCTATCACGCAAATTGGATAGTCTTCTTCCAAACCATAGGCTGGTGCCGACCGGTAGGGAATGAAGAAAACCAGTTAGCCTAAAACGGTGTACAGAAGGTATTAAGTTAAGACAAAGCAAGGGATTAATAAGAGGGCAAAGTAAGTTGCGACTGCTATTCACGACCAAACCAAGTATTTCTTCGCCAATCCTAAATCATCTTTGTATTTCTCCAGGACACTCCGTATCACTACGAAGATCCCATTTTATTGGATAATCCATCGTATGGTTATATATGAACTCGAAAGGAACTTGTTCCAGTTCGGGGATGGATTCAGGTTCAGGAGAAATAGGAATTAAGTACATTCAGGTGTCTTTCATCTTCACCTTCTCTCGCATTGCGAGTGTTCCTAGGATTGGGACAGTACACCCTTTATGCCTTTTGGATAGTCTTCTTCCAAACCATAGGCTGGTGCCGAACGGTAGGGAAGGAAGAAAACCATTTGGCCTAAGGGGGTGTACAGAAGGTAATGACTAAAGACACAGAAAGGGATTTAGAAAGATGGCAAAGAATTACAAGGTTACAGTTGTGAATCTGGATAATGGAAGAGGCATTACTAGGAATACCAGGATACCCCGACGAAACATTTTAATGTTTCAGTTTCAACTGTGTACAGTTAAAAGAAAACTGATTTCCCAGTTAGACACTCACTCCAGGGTATGTATTTACCAGGTATGATTCTCACATCTGTATGGTTTTACAGATGATGAGTGGGAGTAAGTTATTGGGAATAGGGTGATCATCCTCATTATATCGGGATTCGTTGTAATCGGTGATATTTGAGGAGATCATCTGGGCTGTTTGCCGGTCGGCAAATATTTGGTTTTGAATATCCGCTGTTGTGCACCAATTTCAAATTGATATATCTGTACGTCTATTTTCATAGAGTGAGATATACTTTTTGATAATATGTCGATGACATTTACCTATATCAGTGGATGGTTAGGTAAGGAGCATCAAACAGCGGTGTAATTCTTCTTAACCATAAGTACAGTTTTCAACCTACGACGCACAGTGAAAGAGTTGTAAGACTCAGCGGACTTATACAGAGTATTATATGTTGTCCAGTGTCCATTGGGACAGAGGGGTTGGTCCTCATACTATATTCTGTTTACTTGTAACTTCTCTAGTTCTTAGACATGTGTTTCGTAGAAACACAGGGTCTAAGTTTTGAGGAGTTATAGGTATTTGAATAGAGTAGAGAACCAGGTGTAGCAAGTATCGGGATTCTTAAAAGAGATCGAAGATGTAGATACTTGTGTATGGTATTCAGTTGATAGTAATGATGAAGACAGATTGCTTCTCTTTCAGGTTACTCATAATTGGAAGCATTCCTAAGTTGAGTAACGCTGATCGACCTCCTTCCATTTAGTTGACATGCACTGGAGATAGATGCATGATTTGAATCTGGTTAAATTGAATCAGTGCCTCTGTTCCTATATTGGATATAGAACAGTTCATATCTTAACGATGTTAAGGTACGGGGAGTTGTCCGGCTTATGCTTAAAACCAGACACTGGACAACTCTAGGCACGTTTCTGTAATGGCTGTTTGTGGGTTAACCCAGGCTATGACGAGGGTTGATTTTCTACCATCTGGATGAACAATAGCAATATTGTTCTAGACTCGCCACAGTTTTTATTAAAAATGGATTTTTTCAGAAAAAGTAGTGGGAGTATGGTAGAACTGGAAGTGATTCCAGAACCACAAACGATTACTGAAGATTTGATAAGGAACCTAAAAATTCAATCTGATTTGACATTCCATTGGCCACTCCGCAGATTTGATGGGTAACCTCAGGCACTCGAGAGGTACTTCGGTATGCTCAAGGACGGTGGCAGGGAGGTTCTTGTTTACCCACACTTGCCATTGCTGTTGTTCCAGGCTGCGAGACCCGGCAGGAGGATGAGTATAGCGTCGTTCTAAACTAGCTTTGGAAGTGCACGTCTATATGACTCTGCCAGAGGGTTGTCGTAGTCAGTGGGAGCAGCGGAAGTATTGGTGGACATCAGGCTTATGTCTATTTATAGACTAAAGCAGATGTAGCGGAGATAGATCATCTATTTCTGATGTGACAGTCATAGGTTTGACGTCATCAGAATAAGGGGTGGATCTGTTGAGAAGGTAGTAGGAAATGATATTCCTATACTACGATCGGTTATACTTTGGTCGTCACACAGTGGTTTCTCCACAAGGGACTTGGATATTATATCAGACATACTGGTTACTAGATCTATGGTTTTAGATCTAGATTTGGGTAGTTTCCCAATCTGGGTGCCTTGACAGCATTCTATGAGTATTTAGAATGGACGACTCCTGACACCGTAGTGCACCTGCAGTTGATGGAGTCACCCTCTCTAAAGGTGTCTTATAGACTAAAGGGGAGAGGGATACTCATGATTGGCAGATCACTTGCTTAGGCAATTGAGTCAATCATGAGATGTCAAGTACCACACCAGATGTTGTTCTTGCACTAGATGCAATAAGTTGATATTGATCCAATCCTGGAGAAACAGTCGGAAGCAGTCTTAGAACATAAGTGGATGTTCTGGGGATATGATAACGACAGCCTCTTTTGGGAGGCAGTTATCATTCCAGGCTTCCAAGGTGACATGGACGACAAGGAGGTTGTCAGAGTTATAGTTTTCCTTCTGACGAGGGGCAGTATTTTGGACAGGTGGTCTGAGGCAATACTGAGGGTGGCATGGCGCAGGATACTGATTAAGTTCAGTTGACGATACAGTCTAAGAAGTTTGGATTTGGAGTTCATTTATGAGCTAAGTCCCATCAGACATCCAGACATTCTAAGACAGGTATTGATCATTTCGGGAGATGGTTTTCTCCGCGAACTTGAGATATAGAGAGACATAGAAAGAAACATCACAGCGGATCCACTCACTGAGGCTTTTCCTCGAACGCAATAGTTTCACAAACGAGCTTTGTGAGACTGACTAGTAGAGGAGTTGGGTGTTCGGTATCACACGGGCTGTGAGTATGCGGCATCGCAATAATTAGCCTTGAGTGCAAGTGGGAGATTGTTGGAAATAGTGCCATCAGAGTCAATTATTGGATCACAGGCACGTGATTGCAATGATTGAGGAAGGACCTATCCCGGTAGGACGGTCTTACTCGAGATGATAGTATGCTATCTGGTTTACCTTTATCATCGTGTACTGCTTTAGGTGACCTGACATGTCGCTATTACACGTTGATAGAGCCCCTAGGATTCTTGCTTGACCACCAGCAGTATGATGGCGATCATATACGTGGGAGCTGGTAGTCTATAAGCACATCCTTAAAAGGTCCCTAGTCGTAGGAGTTTCGAGACAGGGCATCGATACTCCATTAGTAGACTAGTGTATACAGTCGAGACCCCGACGAGGGGCGGTGGCCGGTCTCACAAGCCACTGGTGTCAGTTGGTTCACCTAAGATGTATACAGGTGCTCATTAGGTTATGAGTACACCGGACAGGACTCGCCGGGAACCTGCTAGTTGGTCTTATACCAGACGTCAGATAGCAGTTCCCTGGTGACATGTGTACAGGTTAGTTCATCAACCTGAGGATCGTCATTTGTCTCGTGTGAGTTCCCACTGTGCTTTGATTACTACCCTACCACGGCTCAAAGGAGGCGTGCAAACAGGTTTTAGTTGGGTACAGTCCCGAGCCACATGGAGGCAGTGAGCGGATCTTCAGGGGTTCGTCTCTCCCGGTATTGGGGGTGAGGTCGCGCTGTGTCTAGGAGAGCCATTACGCAAAGCCCTCGGCCGAGGCAGGAGATTTACTGGTAGGTATTCCAGTAGTATCTCAGGGCGTTCTGTGCTACACTCCGACACGACTTGTACCGCTTTTGGGGGTCTGACTTTTACCAACCCCCTAGGCCCGACATGCGATGCTCATAGACGAACGGACCGGACTGTACGGATATTGTCACTGACAGGCTCAGTAGGGTGTCAGGATGAGTTCGCTCATCGGCGTCCCTTTTGGTCAATAGCTGGTGGCCCGTCACGTATTGGCTGATACCTCTGACGTGCTAGTGGTTAAATCCACAGCCATAGTATTGACGAGTCTTTAGAGTCCACCACACATACAGTTACTCAAGCTTTCGGGCGAAACGCTGTAGAGGCCGTATGGAGATATGGCAGGGTCCGATCAGATACGTGCGGTATTGCACGGATCAGGATCGGACGGTTTGTACTAGTGGCCGTATGGTTATATGGCAGTGTTCGATCTGATACGTGCGGTATTGCACGGATCAGGATCGAACGGATTTTACTAGCCGGCTTTGGCTTAAGCCGGTCCTAGTTTAGTACAGTGTAGATTTTGTCTCATTGCATTTGTATCCGGTCGGAATACAGATGCGGGTGTGTATGCACAGTATCGGGGTTTTCCTGTAATTTATTACGGGACCAGTTTTCTGGAGTTGCCAGTTTGCATTCCGTTCCGGCCGGTTTTCCTTTGTTCTTTCCTGGCCGGACTTTTCTGATGGAGGGGGTAATTTGCAGTTTTGCAAATTACATTTGGTGGAGGTTTTATTTGTAAAAGTATTTATTATGAAAGCATCTTTTATATTCCTTTCTTTTCTATCATCTTTTCTTGAAAAGGTGATTAGGATTGATTTTAAGCTTGATGTGAGATTGTGATGATGGTGTTAGGATATGGTCACCCTCTCCTTTTTCCTACACTCACCTCCCTTCATGTTTTTGTGTTCATATTGTTTCCTCCACCATTCTTCTTCTGACTTGATGAATATGATAAGTTTTTCATGAGAGGAAAAAGAAAGAGAGAAGAAGAAGGAGAGAGTTCTTCATTCTTGAGAGTTTCATCTTCTTGATTTCATTCATGCTAGAAAAATGCAAGCACCATTTTTCTTATCTCATTTCCTCCATCAAGGCAACCAAAACCCAAGTGAGACACCTACACTACATTCTACAGCATATCTTGAGCATGTCGAGTTGCCGGCTTCATGCGCGAGTTGTCTCGGTATTGAGGCGGGAGCCCGTAAAAACGCAGGCGTTGTGGTGCCCTTTCCGGCAAGGAGACGACGATGTGGAGGCAAGAATTTCCGCGGGAGATCGGGGCGATGATGAGAAGACCGGAGGACTCGGATCTCTTGGTATACTTCTCACCCTATCTCTTGATTGCTAGCATTAGGTTAATGATAAACGATCCGGGTTTTCATTATCCGCGGTAGCGCCGGTTTCCGAGTAAGGAAAATTTTTATTCCGCATTTTGGCCTCGAGTACGAGGCCGGGGCGCTGCCGTGGCGCAACAGGATGATCCCATATCCATTGGTGTTTGACATCAGAGATGGTATACGGGTGCTCAGTGGAGACTGGGTACACTGGACGGACTCGCCGAGAACTCCCAGATGGTATTATACCTCACGTCAGATGGCAGTTCTCAGGTGACACTTGTACAGGTTAGTCTGTAGACCCGAGATCGTCATAGAGTCTTGTGTGATTCCCGCTGTGCTTTGATCTCCACCTTACCACGTCCATGAGGGCGTGCAAAACGGTGGTCTTTGGGTACAGTCCCGAGTCACATGGAGGCAATGAGCGATAGGAGGGGTTTCGTCTCTCCCGGTATTGGGGGTTGATGTTGCGCTGTGCTCGATTGGCCGTAACAGGGAAGTCCCTGGCCAGGGCTGATCAGAGATTTGCTGGTAAGTGTTACCAGTAGTTTCTCGACCCGTTATGAGCCTCATATCGGCACGACTTATCGGTTATTGGGGTCTGACGTTTACCACCCCTAGACTTGATATGCGACATATCAGACGAACAGACCGGACTGTACGGTAAGTGTTACTGGTTGGATTCACAGGAGTGTGAGCGGGCTAGCTCGTCGATCTTCTGATCGCTCAATACCCAGATGGCCGTTACGTTTAGCAGACCGCTTGCGGCTTGTGGGTGCTTGATATGATCATCATCTGCTACCGGCGTATTGACGAGTCTTTAGAGTCCTACACAGAGGTTTCCTGGCTCAAGCGAAACGAAATAGGAGCGCATATGAGATATGTGCAGGACCGAGAATAATGCGTGTATGTGATACCGTATTTCATTCTCGCGATGGATGTATCGAATGGTTATATTCGATATAACATAGATATCGAATCAAGGATTGATTCGATAAGCCGATACATTGGATACTAGTCGGTTATATGCGATATGACCGGATCGTTAAATCAAGTGTTGATTTAATGTATAATTATATATTTGATATATTGCATTGCATTAACTAGTATTGGTTCACTTTATATGGATTTTCTCACTTAATGTGCAAGAAGTATATGTGATATACTTTTGTGCACATATTTGTATCATGTTTGATGATACTTGATCATTTTGTTAAGTGTAAAGAATTAAAACCATGGTTAAGTGTTGATTAGGGTTTTGCATATTCATTTATTTATTTGAAAAGGATTATGATGAGAATGGTGGCTTTCTTTGTTTTAAGTTGAAGCTTCATGAAGCTTTGACTTTTGTAACCATTCTTGTCTTCATGCTTAACCCTAACTCATCCAAGTAACCATGGTCTATTCTCTACACTTAACCTTAGTTAGCTTATGATAAGTATTGAATTATTATTCTTTTTAACTCAACACTTATCATAATTCTAGCTTCATCTTCTTCTTCATCTTCAAAAGAAAAAGCTTGATGCCATTAATGGCAACTTGAGTACCAAAGTGAGAAATCCAATTCTAAAGTGAACCCACCTCCTATTTCTTCACCCTCTACCTCTTGCCAAGTTATTTTGGGTGTTTTCTTCACAAGTTTCACAAATTTGTGAAGTCGGAGCTTGAACTTGTGATGCCTCGACGTAGATCATCTTCGGCACGAAGCCAACGACCTAGTACGCCCAAATCTCCGATGAAGCCGACGTTTGAGTTCGGGATTCGAGATGGACAGCGAGAGGATGCCTACATGGAGCTAAGGAAGTGGATAACCGGATCTACAAAGGTTGTAGCTCTCTTCTTTTAGTTAAGTTGTTAACTAGATTCACATATCGCCTAGAATTCTAGCCGACGATCCGTATTAGGGTTTCTCGGCACCCATAAAATTTTAAATTGGCATGGTTGATGCCTTGTGTGAACTCTATAGTGTGCCTAGGAACCCTACAACAGTGGGGCTTACAGAAAAATTTTCCTCAGATGAAGCCTCGAGATAGCCGCGTTTCCGTAGCAAATTTGCTCTAACACCGCGGTTCCGCGGTCCCCTGAACGCTTTGGATCCCCAGAAAAATTTTGGTGCGACGATTCGACAAGAAGGTCGCGGTTCCACGGCCTAAGGTTGGTTTTGGCCGCGGAATCGCGGCGGTTTGGGGGCGTTGGGTCTCCAGAAAAATTCTTCTATTCTGTTGATCAAAATCTCTTCTGTTCCGATATTTTATTTCATGTTTTGCTTTCTGGAAATTTCCAGATCCGATTTTGTATATCCTGCAAAAATTCACACAACAAAGGATCCCTTCCAAAAATAACAGATTATATATATTTTATATTTTTTGGATTTTTTAGATTTTTTAGATTTTTTTAAATTTTATGATTAACCCGAAATTACGAAAAGGAAAGTTCTACGCCATCCCCGGCAACGGCGCCATTTGATTTGTATGTCAAAAACTATCTATAACCGCAATCAAGAACGGCGTCGCTTTGCAGCTAGCCGGTGAGTACGGGTCGGTCCACAGGGATTTTGTGAATCTCCTAGTTGCGCTTACGAGTTAATTTCGAAGGGTGTTCGGATTAATTATTAAATCTAAAAACCTAATTAACCTAGGGCAATTATCTAGATCTACTCTTGCTAAGGTTAGGTTTAGGGATGGTTTGGAAATGTAATTAAATCTCACCGCTTTCAATACCCGAATGAAGATCTATGAGGAGTTATGGTAATTATCAATAAAGGGGATTAGATCCGTTCGGGAAGGTGTTCCTTCCTCTAGGTTCTTGTCCTTCCTTTAGAGATCCTTACCCTAACCTCCATGGAAAACACGCGCAACCGGTCCTTTACACTACGGTGTCATCGTTACCTCGAGGGATAGGATGCCGTAGGGCGCGGTATGTGCGTGTATGCATGGAGTCCTATTGTAAATATTTGGTGGGTAAGAAAGGGATGAGAGATCTCATCTCTCAAAATCCTTCCTCAAAGCTAAACCCTAAACAAGTTCTTAGGGCATGAAATTAAATCTACCTAGGGCAAGGAATTGAAATCTACACTAGGGCAAGAAATTAAATTCCTTACAGATGGATCCCTCCAATCATCCATGCAGGTTTGTCAGATCTGAATTTCTGAATGGAAAAGAAGCACCGATGCTCTCCAAAAGATTTCTAAATTTTATTCATTAAAGGGAGGCATAAAGAATTACAATCTCTAGAGTTCCTATTTATAGAGAATAGGAAACCCTAGGGTTACATCTTGAACCGCATGTCTAAATTTACAAAAATAGCCCTAGTTGACTAGTCAAAGCCGCAAACGAATTATAGTAAAATTTAATTCCACAGATCTCTCTTGACGCCCGCGGAACCGCGGCCTTGGTAGGCTTGGGCCGCGGTTCCGCGGCCCATTGGTCGGCTCAGATGCTGATCTTTTGTGGACTTCTTCTTGGTATTTTTAGTCTTCTTATTCTTTTGTTCCTTTTTCATTTGGGCTTCTACATTGGTTCCAGATCTCCAGTGAACAATTTACAGTGGATTTTTAACCGTTCACTTTGTAATTTTGGACCTTGAGTTGCCTTGTTGATTGTGAACTATTCTTCTTCTAGGCTTTACTAAGATCTTCCTATTTGTTGGTCAAAAATCCTTCTTTTGTGTCGTCTTTTGTGTTTTTCACTGTTTTTGCTCCAAGAACCTGTAACATGTAACATGTAGCAGACATGCGTCAAAAGCACCCGTTTATTTATAAAAAGAATAAGAATAGGGAATATAATAATGCAATATTATGATGTGAACAGATATCCTCACGTCATCGCCGCCATTCGGAGGGGAACAGGGGAATCACTGGAAAAGTTCCAGGGTGATAAGGACGACTGAATGTCAGTCGCAGGCATTGTCTTTACCCTCAGTGGAGGGACGGTATGTTGGAAGTGTTCCAAGCTATATACCATGACTTACTAGACGATTAAAGGCAAGATACATCGTTACCAAGGATGCTACAAAAGAGAAAGTCTGGATATAGATAATAGTTCATGAGATGAACTTAGTTCCTACCATTGTGTGATAATGGAGTTGTGGCTTTAGCCAAGGAACCACCGTCCCATCAGAAATCCAGATATAATTCTTAGGCAGTATCACCTGATCATGGAGATGGTTGATCTCCAGGGAGATCGAGGTTAGGAGAGTAGACACAGAGGACAACAGCGTGGATCCCCTAACAAAAGCTTTTTTCCCAGTAGAGACTTTTATGGGATGATTGAGTATGAGATACTTCAACCACAGCTAATTGTTGGGTATGTGATACCATAACAGAAGGCCCTAGTGCAAATGGGAGATTGTTAGTTATATGTATGCCCTAGAGGCCATTACTGTACATACGATGTATATTGTAGTGGATGCTTGGACATATATAGGGAGGACTTTCTTGCTCGATATGATAGTACGCTTTCTGGTTACCCTTTATCTTAACATGTACTCTGATTCTCTCTATGTCACATGTTGATAAAGCTCTTAGGATGAGTACTTGACTACCAGGACTATGATGCAGATCATACTAGTGGGGACAGTGTAGTCGCCAAGTACATCGTTCAATTGTTCCTAGTCGTGGGAGTACCGAGACAGGGCATCGATACTCCAGAGTAGACTAGCGTATGCGCTTCTTGACCCATATGATGGGCGATGGATGATCTAATATCCATTGGTGTTTGACATCAAAGAAGGTATACGGGTGCTCAGTGGAGACTGGGTACACTGGACGGACTCGCCGAGAACTCCCAGATGGTATTATACCTCACGTCAGATGGCAGTTCTCTGGTGACACTGGTACAGAGTAGTCTGTAGACCCGAGATCGTCATAGAGTCTTGTGTGATTCCCACTGTGCTTTAATTTCCATCATACCACGTCCAAGAGGGCGTGCAAAAAGGTGGCTTTTAGGTACAGTCCCGAATTACATGGAGGCAATGAGCGATAGGAGGGGATTCGTCTCTCCCGGTATAGGGAGTTGATGTTGTGCTGTATTTGATTGGCTATAACTGGAAATCCCTGGCCAGGGTTGCTGAGATCTACTGGTAAGTGTTATCAGTAGTTTCTCAAACTGTTATAGACCTCATATCGACACGACTTATCAAGCTACTGGGGTCTGACGTTTACCACCCCTAGGCGAGATATGCGATATATCAGACGAAGAGACCGGACTGTACGGGAGTGTTACTGACTGGATTCACAGGAGAATGTACATGCTTGCTTGTTGATCTTCTGAACGCTCAATACCTGGATGGCTGTTACGTTTAGCTGACCGCTTGCAGCTTGTGGGTGTTTGATATGATCATCACCTACTGCCGACGTATTGACGATTCTTTAGAGTCCTACACAGAGGTTTCTTGGCTCAGGCAAAACGGAGTAGGAGCACATATGTGATATGTGCGGGACCGAGAACAATACGTGTATGTGATACCGTATTAGATTCTCACGATATGAGATATCGGCCAGGTATATGCGATATAGCCGGGTCATCGGATCAAGTGTTGATTCGATGAACTGATACAGATTATATTAATCGGTTATTTGTGAAATAGCCGGATTATCGGATCAAGTGTTGATTCGATAATTTAATATATAATTATATATTTGATATATTAAATTACATTAACTAATATAAGCTCACTAAAAGATTCTTTTTCTCACTCGGGTAATACATTGATATATATGCGATATATGTTAATTGTATTATTTTATTTTGTTACAATAAATATTATATATGTGATATATAATATTGTAACATGTTATGGTTATAAATGCAACATGTTTTGTGGAGTTTAATTGAGGTTAGGGTTTGGATTAGGGTTAAGTCTTCATGAAGATTTCAAGAAGCTGCTTGAAGCTTTGACTTTGACTTTGACTTGGATATTTTGCATAGATATTTCCTTAACCCAACCCAACCCTTTACCCTAGTTAAATCTCTATATGGGTTAAGTCTTCATACTTAACCCATGGTTGTAATTCTAACCACACTAGAGTTTCATTATTCATCACAAAAGGATTCTTCTTCTTCTTCCTTGAGTTCTTGATGAAAAAGCTTACTAGCTTTTTCATTAGTGATGATTTTGAGTGAGATTATGAAAACAAATGAGAGCTAAAATCCTACTTCATCATCCTAATCTATCCGAGCCATTTAGATTAGGTTGTTCACTTCATTTATAAGTGAGAGCTTGTGTTAATGAAACTTCAAGGTAGATCATCTTTGTTATCGAAGATCGGAAGCAAGTTTGCATCATTCTCTTCGTGGAGCCTCTCTAGAGTCCGGGTACATGTTGATCGCAGCGAAGGGACCTCAACACGGAACTTATGAAGTGAAGGACCGGACTACAAAGGTTGTAATCCCAAACTCTTAGATGTTAAAGTATTTAACATACTTTGTTTCGCCTAATCTCTAGTTTAAAGATCTTGGTTAGGGTTGTTCGGCACGTCTAAATTTTAAATCGGGCATGGTTGATACCTTATAGACCCTTGTGAGAGTGCCTAGTAACCTTACAGTGGTATCGGGACTGTACCCAAAAGCCACCTTTTTGCACGCCCTCTTGGACGTGGTATGATGGAAATCAAAGCACAGTGGGAATCACACAAGACTCTATGACGATCTCGGGTCAACAGACTACTCTGTACCAGTGTCACCAGAGAACTGCCATCTGACGTGAGGTATAATACCATCTGGGAGTTCTCGGTGAGTCCGTCCAGTATACCCAGTCTCCACTGAGCACCCGTATACCTTCTCTGATGTCAAACACCAATGGATATAGGATAATCCATCATATGGGTTAATAAGCGCATACGCTATTCTACTCTGGAGTATCGATGCCCTGTCTCGGTACTCCCACGACTAGGAACATTTGAAGGATGTACTTGGCGACTACACTGTCCCCACTAGTATGATCTGCATCATAGTCCTGGTAGTCAAGTACTCATCCTAAGGGCTTTATCAACATGTGACATAGAGACAATTAGAGTACATGTTAAGATAAAGGGTAACCAAATAGCGTACTATCATATCGAGCAAGAAAGTCCTCCCTATATATGTCCAAGCATCCACTACAATATACATCGTATGTACAGTAATGGCCTCTAGGGCATGCATATAACTAACAAGTTACTCTATTTTTCTAGTTCGATTCATGTTTGGAATTGTTTAGCACCCTCTAAATTTTTGTTATAGCATCTGTGATGCAACACTAAACCTAGTGTGGTGCTATAGAATCCCTACAGTTCGGGCGAAACGTTGTAGAGGCCATATGGTTTTATGGCAGGGTTCAATCATATACGTACACTTGTGCACGGATCATGATCGGACGGATCATACTAGTGGGCTTTGGTTTAAGCTGGATCCTAGTATTTGATTGTTGGATTACTTTCGTCTCGTAGTATTTGTATTCAGTCGCAATACGGATGTGGGTATGTATATACGGATGAGGGGTATTCTTGTAATTCGTTACAAGATTTGTTTAGTTGATGCCATGTTCTTTTCTTGATTTAAACATTTAGATTAAATGTTTAATGGTGGAAATTGTGACTCATTCTTGGCATGACATGTCTTTTGTCATGGCTAAGATATTTGTGAGTGAGCTAAGATATTTGTGGTAAGTGTGAGTGTAGAGATATTTTTTTTGTGTGTGTGTGCGTGGCTCATTTTCTCACCACAATATATCAAAACACCCATTTGAAAATGAGAGGGCAGTCATCACATTTTATTGAGCCATCTCATTTTCATTGGCTAGGCTTTCTCACTTGCATTTTCTTTGAGTTTCACATTTTCCTCCATGGGCATCTTCTTCAACCTCCGCTTTATTCCTCTTATGTGTTGAGAATCCTAGAGTGTTTTGAGACAAAGTAATTACACACTCTCTATACTTCATCTTGGGCACCTAGGCTAGCAAACTAGTTGTTCGAGTTGCTTCGGTTTTGAAGCGGGAGCCCGTATAAAGAACCCTCGACGTGGATCTTCTTCGACGAAGGGAGACCAGAGATCAAACTTGATCGGGGAAGCCGCGAGGAGCTTGGCGCAGAGATTGAAGATCGAAGGACACGGATTGATCGGTAAAATCTCTTAAACCACTTTACAGTTTACTAGTATAGGGTTAATGGTTCGATCCGGGATTTATGGTTACGTTAGCGTCAGTTTTAATAAGTTTTTGTTCCGCGTTTGGCCTCGGATTGACGGCCGGGACGCTGGCGTAGCCTTACAGCTGGCGATGACAAAAGCGAAGGAGGAGATGGCAGAGGATTTGATGACTGCTTGAGCAGAGCAGGGTGATGATGGCGGGGCTGGAAGCGGTGCTCATGTTGACGATGATGTACTTGATTTTAGTTATTATTATTTTCTATTTTTCCGTCCTTTTTTTTTTTTGAAATTGAAGATTACTAAGGTTGAGTAAGAATGTAAGGGTAACATCGGAAAAACAAATCATAGACTTCCATTCCCAAACACCCTAAAATGAGGCGAAGGGAGTACGGAGTACGTAAAAAGTGAGCTAAATTGCATATAAATATTTGTTTCATTCAAATAACAGATAAATAGTCGTTTTTCATAATACGGCACTTTAAGGCCCGAAGTTTTGTGTTTTGGCACTTTACTACCTACTCGTTCTTCAGAAATATGTAAAATCTTTCTGTATTTTCAATACCAAGAGAAAATCTAAAATAGACACGTGAGAAACACATGGAGATGTAGAAAGGAATTTACATATTTCTGGAGATCAGATAGATAGCAAAATACCAAAAAACAAAACTTTAAATATTATAGTGCCCAGTTTGAAAAATAGGAATTTATCTGCTATTCGAATGAAACAATATGCATGTACATGACACTTAGCCTAAAAAGTGAGGAGGAACTCAAAATTCAGGGATTGAGCCAAATATAAGTAATTTACTTATGTACCCAATGTTTAAACATAATAAAATTTGGGATAGATAAGATAACAACATGCAGTTAATTACAATTTTGTCTCGCCCACTGCTTCCAAAACCTCCATAACTTTTGGGTACTTTGCTCTATCTGATCAAAAATCAATGACCCCCCATGGCCTCAGCTTTTTGTCCCTCTAATAAGTCAATTCAATCCAGACTCGTAGATTCTTGGTACCGGACCCAATTAAAATTACCTCCACAGGAAAAAAAAATGTTTCTTTATAAAACAATAAATTTACAAATGGTCAGGGCTCGCTTATTCTCACCTATCGTTGCTCAGGACCAGCGGGCCCAAGGCCCGTACAGTTTAGATAGAGTGGGCCCAGTAAAAGAGCGTTATAAAAGTTCACACTTTGGATAACGTTGCTGTCTTCTAGAAAGCTGCCACTTACTCAATATTATATTATGAACAAAAAGGGAAACTTAAAATTAATTAAAAGCTCTCAACTGTTAAACCTAACTAAATATCTTAGCTTGGAACTAAGCATTCGTTGTGTGTGCGCATGTGAGAGGAAATTTTTGTAATTAAATTTTCAATTTTACAATTTAGGGTGAATTATATATCCAAAACTATCTTGTTTTCAACTGAAATATCTTAAAGTTGTTTTATTATAGTAAAATGCTTCTAGTGTAGTTTTAAAGGATTTTTTAGTGAAAAAATTCAACAAAAAATCATTATTTAAGTTATTTTATCGTAATAACTAGGATAGTTGGGGTATTTTGTATAATTAACCCTACAAAATTTTATTTCCAGTTAACGGCTTATGGTGAAACAAAAAATAAGAAGGAAAAAATGGAACTTCTTTGAGAAGTAGGCTCTAATGGATCATATCTTTGCTGTTATAACTCAAACACTTCCTTCATTTCTTTATATATGAAAGTTAAAAAAAAGATAGGATATCTTCTGCTTTTCATTATTCCCGAAAGTCTTGCATCTTCCTCAAGTTGCACGTACAAATATCTAGTATAGATAGCGTGTCTCTCAAAGTAATATGTAAAACTAGAACATCGATTTTGCCGTATTCTTGCATTATTTAGAAATTGGCTTGCTCAATAAGAAATAACTAGTTAGATTGGCACATTAGTTTGTATTTTTCCATCTCTATATAGAGATGGTCTATAGACTTTAGATCCTTGAACTAACCATCTAATCCTAACTAAAATAAAAACTCCTATTCTGGTTTTCCTCCCTTAAATTATCTCTTGCAATATTCTAAAAAGCAGCACAATCTGAGTGTAAAATTTCAGAAAATATAAAATATTATTTTTGGAATTTAATATTAAAATAATATATTTCCCGAAAACTGCCGATATGCGATATTGGGGTTTTCGAAAAAAAGTATAAATATATACCAATAATTGTGAAATAACTGGATATTAAAATGACTTATTCATTTAAAAATATATTTATCGGATTTGGCATTTTAAAAATTTATTATATGCGTTTGGATAAAAACCGATTAGTGCACTGCTAATCGCGATCAGGTCAAATCCGTGTTTTTACAGTTTTCCATGATTAATGCACCATATCATGTTACATTTGGTTACATGTTGTTGCATTTGTGTTGTTTTATAGATATTATGTGATTTGGTTTTAAAATTAAATAGAAAAGAAAAAGAGAAAGGGCAAAAGGGTAATTAGTGAGAGAGTGGGTGAGATTAAGAGAGAGTCAGAGTAGGAGAGAGAGGGGGCAGCCATTCTTTTTCCCCTCCCTATTATTTTTCCTTCTTCATCTTCCTCAACTCACTTCCCTCCACCTCTACCCTAAGATCCATCTCCAAATATTCACCAAAGCCATATACTCCCTTCACAAAAGTTAATCCCCTCCTCATCCTCTACACATTGGACCAAGCAAAGTTTAATTTTGGAGACTTTGGTCGAGCTAGGGTTTTCTTGAGTTGCCTAAAGGAGGTATAAATTCTTCCATTTAGTTTAGTTTTAGTTTCCTTGCATTCTTGTGTAGTTTAGAGGTTGATTTTTATGTGGAGTTGTGATCTTAGAAATCCCAAGAGAAGGGTTTGGGAAATTGGGGGGAATTAGTGATGGGTAGTGGCTGTTAACAAGACTTGAGCTGTGTTTTTACTGGCCTAGAAACCAAAATACGGATTTAGAATTTTGTCCATATCGGTTTTGTGAGGTTTGGTATGCCTACAGTGAATCTGGAGCGACTCGGGAAGTTTTTGAGTTAAACAAACAACTCTAGAGACCAAATTGGACCAATATGAGACCACCCTGACCAGACGAGCACCAACAGAGATGAAATGGCCGAGGTGGCCGGATTTTATAGGCATGTGGCCGGCCACTTTAGGGGGTTTTGGGTCTAGGTTGGTCCAGTAGCTCACCTACTACATGTACAACACCCTATACTTGTTTGTGCTACTCCTTTTGGCCTGAGTCAAAATCTGGGAGTACATTAGTGTGATTTTTGGATATGTTTTCCGTATTGAAATGATGAGTTTTGATATTTGGATTTGTAATTGGTTTTTGGATCTTTGTACATCAACGACTAGGGGTAATTTGTTGGTTTTGCATGCGTGGGCTATAAGTTCTAACCTATAGGCGATCCGTATGCCGTTTTGGTTTCCGAACTCGATTTTAATAGCGATTGCGATTGCGAGTTATTGTAAGTACTTTCGTGTGGATTCCGAGATGACAGAGCGCGGCGTCATCGACTTCGGCAAGCAAGGTGTCACGCCCCGCTTCCCAGTGTACGGAGAAGGGAATGTTAGTGTATATGCCCTAGAGGCCATTACTGTATCATACTAGTATGTATATTACTTGATGGAAACTTGGGATATTCACAGTTGTATATACAATCTTGCTCGAAATGGTAGTATACTACTTGGTTTGTCTCTGCTTTAATATGTGCATGTGTTTCTTTTAGCATATCGCTTATATACATATTAGTAGAGCCCTTAGGATCTTTGCTTGATTACCAGCGTTGTGATGGCGCTCACACTCGTGGGGGCTGGGTAATCCATAAGCACATCCTTATACAGGTCCCTAGTCGTTGGACTATCGAGACAGGGCATCGATACTCCGGAGTAGACTAGCGTATGCGCTTCTCATCCCAGCATGGGAGACGGTCTGTCCCACAGCCGTCAGTACGTCGTACTTGAGATAGTATGCGGGTGCTCGTTAGGTTACGAGTACACTGGACAGGACTGGTCGGGAACTGTTGGTTGATATTATACCAATCGTCAGTTATCAGTTCCCAGGTGACATGAGTATAGCTTAGTCCGCTGACTTGACACTGTCACTTCGCCTCGAGTGTGTTCCCACAGTACTTTGATTACTACCCTACCACGGCTCAAAGGAGTCGTGCAAACAGGTAGTAGTTGGGTGCAGTCCCGAAGCACTTAGAGGCAGTGACGGTTAGACAGGATTCTTCTCTCCCGGTATTGGGGGTTGACATCGCGCTGTGTTTAGGAAAGCCATTACACGAGTAGTCCCTGGCCAGGGCAAGCGAGATATACTGGTAGGTTTCCAGTGTTATCTCAGGGTGTTCTGGGCTACACTCCGACACGACTTGTACCGCTATTAGGGGACTGACGTTCACCGCCCCCTAGGCCCGCCATGCGATGTATCAGACGAACAGACCGGACTGTACGGAGACTGTCACATACAGGCTCGGTAGGAGTTCAGATGGGGTCACCTCGTCAGTCTTCTTATCGGCATCTACCTGGGGACCGTTACGTACAGCTAGTGCCGCTTGCGGTCTGTGGTTAAACCCACTGCCAGCGTAGTGTCGAGTCTTTAGAGTCCCACACAGAGAGCTATTCGCCTTTAGGAAAAATGAGTAGAGGTCGCATGGTTTTGCGACAGGGTTCGTTCACATCCGCGCACTTGTGCACGTTTGCTGTCCGGACAGCTTATACTGGCGGGCTTTGGTTTAAGCCAGATCCTAGTATATGATTTGGGATTGGTTTTATCTCTTTGTATTCGTGTTCCTCGGATCACGAATACGGGTGCGTATGCACAGTTGATTGAGACAGAGGGAGAGGACTTTGATTAGGGTTAATGACCATTGTCATTTTGCTAACCCTAATGCTTATGTATGTATTATGGTTAATTGAAATTAGTTTAATATAATTGTGCATGGTTAGGGTTGTTGACCATTTGACATTCTTGACTTGTTGACCTAGGTTGACAATTTGACCATCATCATTTCATTTGAAAGATGCTCTGTGATCCTTGCAATTTGCATTAAAAATGAAATGATAATGGTCATGTCTTGATTAAGCCATGACAATTATCTCACTAATTTTCAATTTACAATAATTCACACATATATGTGGGAATGCTTCATTATTCTCTCATTCTATCATATACTTTCTCTCTCTTGTTCTTCCTCTCCCTCAAGCTCTCCCCTCTCATGTGTTGAGAAACACTTGAGCTTGAGAAAAACCTCTTCTTGATAATCTCTACTCTCATCTAAGGTACTAGGATTAGCACTTCTAGCACTTTAGTTGCTTCTAGCTTGGAGTTGAAGCCAAAGGTTGAGGCTCTCGGGTGGATCCTTCTTCGACTCAAGAAGACGACAAGGAGATCACTTCCGTTCACTACAAGGAGCAAGGAGAGAAGGACATAAAGCCCAAGGTATAACCTTTCTTCCATGTAGCTAATTTCTAGTTAGCTTTAGTTAGTTTTGTTTAGCAAAGATCCTTCTTTTGTTAGTCCATGTTGCCTAGCATGATAAAAATCCGATTTTTATTCCGGTTTCCGCCTCCCCGCAAGCACCGGGGTGGGCAACGTGGACTTACAGTTGTATCAGAGCCTAACTAAACATAAACTAGCTAGGTAGTAAAGTGTATGGAAGTTTGATCGGAAAAATCGCAAAACCAAAACATCAAAACCCTAAGTTTCTGTTGAAATTATTTCTGCTCTAAAAATAAAAAATCATACGAAAAATCATCTCAGGGTTTTGTGAAGAAAGCCACCAAAAACGATCCAGTGAATCGCTCAAAGCGCGGCGGTTCCGCGGCAAAAGCATGCCTTTTGCCGCGGAACCGCGGCCGTTTTGAGTCTGTTCTGGATCGAGTTTGGTGCAGTGTTCTTCTGGCATGGTTTTGGGATTTTTAAGATGGTTTATTTGTTCCCAGGTTTTCCAGAAAAGAAATTTGTTTTTGGGGGCCTATAAATCCGTATTTTTGATCGAACTTCACTACACTTTGACTAAAGGGTTATATCTGTGATGTATATATGTATTGAACGTCCGCTAATCGCTATACGTCGATTAGTAGGGGTTATACATATCTGTGATCTGTGTTTGTTGATGGAATGTGTATATGAATGCGTTGGATTGTCGCGGGTGAATAGCCGGGGTGGATCTGAGATGAGTGTTTCTTTCTCTTTCATTCATGTAATATGTAAATTGATGTATTATTATTTGTATGGCCGCACAACCGGGTCGGGGTTGTAGCCGTCATTGTATAATTCTTTTTACTGTTTTTGCTCCTAGGATAGACCCATGGAGGGGGTGCACAAACTACCGGGTATCTCGAAGTGCCGAGTGGCTTACTCACGGTGTTGAGGGAGGTTGCTTCGCTTCGGGTACTTGGCGGGTAGTTTGCCGCACCCGTAGGGGTCTTGGATGGGGTATTGGCTATTCACCGCGACCGTGTAATCCGCTTTTCGTTGCAGGCTCGAACGGATTGCGGATTCCTAGTATATCCAATGTATTCATCTGTGATCTGTAATGTCTATCATTGCTATATATCTATATACAATAACTATTTAGGCTTTGCTTATGTTTTACAGCCGCGCTAGCCCAACCCCCGCTCTGTCGTTAGTTAAGTAACCTAACGGGTGATGACGGGGCCCCGTGGCGAATGCGAATGGCATAAGCGTACGTCATATTTTGGTTGTTTTCTGCAATGGTAGGATTAAATGATGGGACGCATTAAAAAAACTAATGCAAGAAAATAAACCAAGTAAAAGTCGATTGGAACACTTTGAAAACCACTCGGTTCTTTTCAAAACTAAACTTTTAAACGCGGAGCTTGAACCACTCCTTTTAAAAGCTATCTCGTTCCATCGATTATATCAAGTTCACTACGTTCACGGTTTCGCCAAAACCATTCGTAGCCCTCCATCATTTCGGTTAAATGTTCGGTAGTATTCAAGCTATGTATTTTGACCTCACGCCAAGGCATAGTGATTGGTAGCTGCCGGATATTTATCTGTTGCATAGATAGAATGCGTTGGTTTGAGACAGTCGTACTGCCATTTTGGCCTACGTCAAGGGTAGGTACGGGTGGGTTCAAATTAACCGGGATAATGATGGGAAGAACTTAACATGTGACTTATGACATTTTGACCTCACGCCAAGGTCATAAGAACATGGGGCAAAAATCCACATCGGGAGTTTCATAAGTACTGAAACTTGCTAGCGCTGCATACCATTTGGAGTGTGATGATTCTGGTAGGATTCCTTCGGTTTTATCACGCGATGATATTTGGATCCCGATCCTACTGTGAGTATATGCTACTCCTCGGGAAAACTCTCACTTAACGATCAATGCTATAAACCTAGTTGGTGTCTAGAAAGGTGTTAGCGGGGCTACGCCCACAGGGAAGAGAGGTTACTTAATTAAGGAACTTCGCGAAAGCGTTGGAAAACCTCTCTCGAAGTACCGACACTGGCCTGGCTGAACGGTTAAGCAAGTATTGTACGGTGAGATTGATCCTGACTAATTCTTTCTTTATGGTTTGAGAAGGGATTCGAGAGACAGTGGGAGCCATCCTGTTTAGACAAACTAAAAACCACTCTAAACTTGCAAGAGCATCATGCTAAAGTGTTTCTTTTCTCTCTCCTAATTGCAGCGACCATTCAAGATGACCGGACTTAAGTTGTTACTAGATAAAAACATACTGATAGGGCCAAACTACAAAGATTGGCTCAGGAATGTCAAGATGGTAATCACTTACGACAAGTTGGGGTATCTCCTTACCACCAAAGCTCCCCCTGTCCCAGGTCCCAAAACCAGTGTCGCGGATAGGGAAATCCGTAAGACCTGGGAAATAGATTGCGCGAAGGCCAAATGCCTCGTACTTGCCTCGATGGACAACGAACATCAGAGGAGGCACGAGAATATGGACCTAGGGTCCATATTTCTTCATACAAAAGAACTGTATGGAGAGCAGTCTCGTATCGCCAGATACGAAGTGTCGAAGAAGTTGTTTTCGGCAAGGTTGGCCGTCGGATCATCGGTAGCGGAACACGTGCTTAAGATGATTGGCTACATAGAGGAGCTCGCGAAACTTGGGACCACGTTGGAGAATGAGCTCTATACGGACTTGATTCTCCAGTCCCTTCCTTCCACTTACGCCCAGTTCATCCTGAACTTCAACTTACAGGAAAAGGAAGTTGAACTTTCAGAGCTCCTCAACATGCTGAGGAGTGCAGAGGGCACCCTACAGAAAGGTAGGGAGACATCCACTTTGTTTGTAGGAGGATCTTCCTCTTCTAGGTCCAGGGCGAAAGCCAAGGGCAAGAAGAAGAAAGCCCCCGCCAAACCAAGAGGCGGTGTCAGTAAAGCGGATACGAAGGGAAAAAGAAAGGCAACAAAGGTAGCGGGAAAGCTGGTGGGGAAGGTAGAATGCTTCTACTGTCACAAAAGTGGACACTGAAAACAGGATTGCAAGGCTTGGAAGGCCAGAACCCAGGATCTGAAGCACGTTGCGGCTTCAGCTTCAGGTGTGTATGTTATTGAAAACTGTCTATCAATAAACTCTACATCCTGGGTATTGGATACCGGATCAGGATCTCATATCTGTAATTCTTTGCAGGCATTGAGAAAGCGTAGGTTTTTGAAAGCAGGTGACATGACCCTCAAAGTTGCAAATGGAGCTAGCATGGATGCTGAGGCCGTGGGGGACTATCACCTGGGAATGTTAGATGGACACTTTTTGGTTTTGCGTAGTTGTTATTTTGTACCAAATGCAACCTGTAATATCATTTCTGTATCTTTATTATCTAAAGAAGGATATGAATTTGCATTTGTAAGTAATGTAGTGAACATTCACCTTAATCAAGTTTTGATTGGGTCAGGTACATTAAACAACGGTATATACGTATTAAACCAACCACAGATTTTCAATGTCCAGAATACACACAAAAGAAAGTCTCCAGAAATCAATAAAACTTTCTTATGGCATTGTAGACTGGGTCACATCAATGAGAGAAGGTTGACTAAGTTACATGCAAAAGGATATTTGGATCCGTTCGAATATCAATCGTATGCAACTTGTCAATCCTGTCTCAAAGGAAAGATGACAAAGACTCCGTTCACTGGACACGGAGTAAGAGCAAGCGAGCTCTTGGGACTCGTACACAGCGACGTGTGCAGTCCAATGTCTAGACATGCACGAAGCGGTTATTCTTACTTCATTACTTTTACGGATGATTTTTCAAGATTCGGACATGTCTTCTTAATGAAGCATAAATCCGAAGCTTTTGAGAAATTCCAGGAATACAAGAATGAAGTAGAAAAACAAACAGGCAAAAGTATCAAGACACTAAGATCTGATCAAGGTGGAGAATACTTGAGTACCGAGTTCCTGAGTTACTTAAAAGAGAATGGAATTCTCTCTCATCTTACTCCTCCATACACTCCGCAACATAACGGTGTATCGGAGAGACGGAACCAAACCCTATTGGATATGGTACGGTCCATGATGAGTAACGCTGAGTTACCGCGATCGTTCTGGGGATATGCGCTAGAATCAGCTGCATACCTTTTGAACCGAGTTCCCATTAAGACTGTGCCTACCACACCATATGAGTTATGGAGTGGGAAGAAACCCTATCTTCAATACCTGAAGATTTGGGGATGTCCAGCTTATGTCAAAAAGCAGCATACGGACAAACTAGAGGCACGCTCAGTACTGTGCAAGTTTGTGGGATACCCAAAGAACTCCAGGGGGTATCTTTTCTATTACGCAAAGGAACAAAAAGTCCTTGTTTCTCGTAATGCCCATTTTCTGGAACATCAGTTCTTAGAAAAAGAAATAAGTGGGAGCGCAATAGAACTGGAAGAAATTCCAGAACCACAAGCTATTGCTGAAAGCTTAGTAGAACCAGAGGGTTCGAAAGATCAGGACATTCCCACGCCACTCCGCAGGAGTAGTAGGCAGTCTCATCCGCCCGAGAGATACTACGGTTTTCTCATTGACGGGGTAGAGAGGATTGCATCATAGATTGTGATGAGCCTACTAGCTTCCAGCAAGCCATTCAGAGCGTTGACTCGGTAAAATGGCTGGATGCAATGCGGACCGAAATGGAGTCCATGTACACCGACAAGGTATGGACGTTGGACATTGCTCCAGATGGGGTAAAACCCGTAGGATGCAAGTGGATCTTCAAAAGGAAGATTGGTGTAGATGGACAGGTTGAGACCTATAAAGCTAGACTGGTTGCAAAGGGTTTTCGTCAGCGACCTGGTTTGGACTATGACGAAACCTTTTATCCAGTAGCTATGCTGAAATCCATTCGGAACCTTCTTGCCATTGCTGCCTTCCACGATTATGAAATTTGGCAGATGGACGTAAAGACCGCTTTTCTAAATGGACATTTAGAGGAGTGTGTCTATATGGACTAGCCAGAGGGTTTCATTCAGAGTGGGAGCAGCGGAAAGGTGTGCAAGTTGCTTAAGTCCATTTATGGACTGAAGCAGGCATCGCAGAGTTGGAACATCTGTTTTGATGAGACGGTCAAGGAATTTGGCTTTATCAAAAATCCAGATGAACCATGCATCTATTGTAGATTTGTAGCGAGAACTGTAGTATTCCTCGTTTTATACGTGGATGACATTCTCTTAATAGGAAATGACATTCCTATGCTACAATCTGTCAAGGGGTTCTTGTCACACAGGTTCTCCATGAAAGACCTGGGTGATGCCTCATACATTCTGGGGATCCGGATCTACCATGACAGATCCAAGAGGATTTTAGGACTTTCACAGTCCAGGTACATCGACACCATACTGAAAAGATTCAGTATGGAAGATTCCAAGCGCGGTAATCTACCGGCTTGTCACGGGATCACCCTCTCCAAAGAGATGTGTCCCAAGACTGATTTGGAGAGGGATCACATGTCTATTATACCCTACGCTTCTGCGGTAGGCTCTATAATGTATGCGATGTTGTGTACCAGACCAGATGTGGCTTATGCACTGAGTGTGGTAAGCAGGTATCAGTCAAACCCTGGGGAGAAACATTGGATAGCAGTAAAGAACATTCTCAAGTACCTGAGAAGGACTAAGGAGATGTTCTTGGTGTATGGCGGAAAAGACCTCCAGATTGAGGCCTTTGCTGACTCCAGCTTCTAGAGTGACAAGGATGATTCGAAGTCCATGTCGGGTTTTGTCTTTACCCTCAATGGAGGGGCGGTGTGTTGGAAGAGCTCCAAACAGGAAACCGTTGCTGACTCGACTATGGAAGCGGAATACATCGCTGCATCTGATGCCGCAAAAGAAGCTGTCTGGATGAGGAAGTTCTTGAAAGAACTTCAGGCGGTTCCATCCATTGTTGATCCAATACCTCTGTATTGCGACAACAACGGGGCTATAGCTTTAGCGAAGGAACCCAGGTCCTATCAGAAATCCAGACACATCTTGAGGCGGTATCACCTGATCAGGGAGATCGTGGATCGCCAGGAGATCGAGGTTCGGAGGGTTGCTTCAGAAGATAACACTGCAGATCCATTCACGAAGGCCTTACCCCAGACTCAGTTCGAGCGGCTGATCGAGATGATAGGTCTTCGATACGCCAGTACATGGCCTTAGTGCAAGTGGGAGATTGTTAGTGTATATGCCCTAGAGGCCATTACTGTATCATACTAGTATGTATATTACTTGATGGAAGCTTGGGATATTCACAGTTGTATATACAATCTTGCTTGAAATGGTAGTATGCTACTTGGTTTGTCTCTGCTTTAATATGTGCATGTGTTTCTTTTAGCATATCGCTTATATACATATTAGTAGAGCCCTTAGGATCTTTGCTTGATTACCAGCGTTGTGATGGCGCTCACACTCGTGGGGGCTGGGTAATCCATAAGCACATCCTTATACAGGTCCCTAGTCGTTGGACTATCGAGACAGGGCATCGATACTCCGGAGTTGACTAGCGTATGTGCTTCTCATCCCAGCATGGGAGACGGTCTGTCCCACAGCCGTCAGTACGTCGTACATGAGATAGTATGCGGGTGCTCGTTTGGTTACGGGTACACTGGACAGGACTCGTCGGGAACTGTTGGTTGGTATTATACCTATCGTCAGTTATCAGTTCCCAGGTGACATGAGTACAGCTTAGTCCGCTGACTTGACACTGTCACCTCGTCTCGAGTGTGTTCTCACTGTACTTTGATTACTACCCTACCACGGCTCAAAGGAGTCGTGCAAACAGGTAGTAGTTGGGTGCAGCCCCGAAGCACTTAGAGGCAGTGACGGTTAGACAGGATTCGTCTCTCCCGGTATTGGCGGTTGACATCGCGCTGTGTTTAGGAGAGCCATTACACGAGTAGTCCCTGGCCAGGGCAAGCGAGATATACTGGTAGGTTTCCAGTGTTATCTCAGGGTGTTCTGGGCTACACTCCGACACGACTTGTACCGCTATTAGGGGACTGACGTTCACCGCCCCCTAGGCCTGCCATGCGATGTATCAGACGAACAGACCGGACTGTACGGAGACTGTCACATACAGGCTCAGTAGGAGTTCAGATGGGGTCACCTCGTCAGTCTTCTTATCGGCATCTACCTGGGGACCGTTACGTACAGCTAGTGCCGTTTGCGGTCTGTGGTTAAACCCACTGCCAGCGTAGTGTCGAGTCTTTAGAATCCCACACAGAGAGCTATTCGCCTTTAGGCAAAATGAGTAGAGGTCGCATGGTTTTGCGACAGGGTTCGTTCACATCCGCGCACTTGTACACGTTTGCTGTCCAGACAGCTTATACTGGCGGGCTTTGGTTTAAGCCAGATCCTAGTATATGATTTGGGATTGGTTTTATCTCTTTGTATTCGTGTTCCTCGGATCACGAATACGGGTGCGTATGCACAGTTGATTGAGACAGAGGGAGAGGACTTTGATTAGGGTTAATGACCATTGTCATTTTGCTAACCCTAATGCTTATGTGTGTATTATGGTTAATTGAAATTAGTTTAATATAATTGTGCATGGTTAGGGTTGTTGACCATTTGACATTCTTGACTTGTTGACCTAGGTTGACAATTTGACCATCATCATTTCATTTGAAAGATGCTCTGTGATCCTTGCAATTTGCATTAAAAATGAAATGATAATGGTCATGTCTTGATTAAGCCATGACAATTATCTCACTAATTTTCAATTTACAATAATTCACACATATATGTGAGAATGCTTCATTATTCTCTCATTCTATCATATACTTTCTCTCTCTTGTTCTTCCTCTCCCTCAAGCTCTCCCCTCTCATGTGTTGAGAAACACTTGAGCTTGAGAAAAACCTTTTCTTGATAATCTCTACTCTCATCTAAGGTACTAGGATTAGCACTTCTAGCACTTTAGTTGCTTCTAGCTTGGAGTTGAAGCCAAAGGTTGAGGCTCTCGGGTGGATCCTTCTTCGACTCAAGAAGACGACAAGGAGATTACTTCCGTTCACTACAAGGAGCAAGGAGAGAAGGACATAAAGCCCAAGGTATAACCTTTCTTCCATGTAGCTAATTTCTAGTTAGTTTTAGTTAGTTTTGTTTAGCAAAGATCCTTCTTTTGTTAGTCCATGTTGTCTAGCATGATAAAAATCCGATTTTTATTCCGGTTTCCACCTCCCCGCAAGCACCGGGGTGGGCAACGTGGACTTACAGGGGACGCGACTGGTCCGCTACGTATATACTCAGAAGTGCATACGCTAAGCGTATCTAAGCAATATAAAATAAATACACAAGAGACAGGATGTAATAAAAACAACAACTATTATTTATTAATATTTTTTTGTACAATGCATGAAAAGGAAATACAACTAAAAATAAAAAGATGCCTAAACAATGGCATAACAGGAAATGAAAAGTACTGAATGGAAATGTACAATGAAACTAGAGCTCTGGTTCTTCAGCAAACTGCTCCAAGTCTTCTGCAGATGACTCGATCTCTGCCGGGTCCAAATCACCTGACGATATTCAAAGAGGTGAGTGGATCTATATCCACGGGGGAAGTCAGGTGGATGACGTATAACACCCCGCAAGTTTTTGATGGAAACCGATTCATAATATATGGTTAAGGAAACCTTTAATAGGAAACTATAGATAGAGTTAAAAGATAGTTAGAGAAACCATATTAGAAACTAAAGTATAGTTAGAAGTGATATGATACGACTAATATGTGATGACAGGATTCGAGGATGATGTTTGATGATATTGCCGTTTAGGGTACTATAAGACTAGATAGCCGACGTAAATGTGTCATCCGGACCATACCTATTTCCAACCTGAAGAATCGTATGCATCTTTTAAACAGATACCTTGAGGGACGTTACGGATTTTCAAATGACATCTTTTCCTTAAAAACACCGTAGCCCCTACTTTCAAAACTACGATTCATATCTTTTAAAAACTGATTGTATGGTTCGGGTGTGTATGTTAGATTAGATACGTATGCTTACAGTAAAGGTAGAATGCAATTATAAATTGACCTTATGTGAGATATAGATGCGATGAAAAGAGAATACGATTTGGCATGTGATATAATGATATGTTGGTATACGGATGCGAGTCGATTGAGAGGATTGATACCTTGACGGTCCCCTGATATGAGATTGTTATGGATGCGACTTGGGACATAGGTATATGGATATATATATATGTATACATGTTGTGAATCATGAATGATAGGCCGTACGTGACCTTAGGCCATACCCTCATTGTCATATAGGTTGATAGGATCCCTACTGGTTTAATACCGCCGTACGATGATTTTCCGTACGAGATGAGTTTTATGATGATTGATCCATACCCTTGACTAGAGGATGCCGTACGATGTACTATACCGTACGTGATGCTGTAAGGCTAGATGTCGATGGTTAGATTCACCGACTCGGTCATATTAGATACGTATACCCGTCAGCATTTGTATATGATTTACCTTATGCTGCATTCATGTTATTCTCATTGCATTGCATATACCTGTGCTAGTATACTTACACCATTATCAATGATGCGTATGTTACCCTTACACAGATTTTCCAGCTCACACACTTCATCATCGATAATTTCCATGTCACTACACAGTAGGATTTGCTGCATCGTGATATGATTCCTTACATGATTTACTTGCGTACATACATATTGTACACCCATACTTGCGTACATACATATTGTACATCCATACTTGTGTACATACACATATGCACCTTTATACGATATTGCATTCGATTTTGGAGATTTGGGAACCACATGACATATTTTAAAACTGGATTCATTTAAAAGAGCGGTTTTCCCTCGATATGTGCATATTACTGTTCCATGTTGCATGATATACGGATATGCTTACATTTCTGTTATATATCGCATATATCATGCTTTACGCTTTTACACATCGAGATATGCTGTTTTCATGAGATTTCTGGATTTGAGAACCGTGGTCATTTTAAAAAGAAAGTATGTATTGTGTTAAAAACCCGGTTTCTCTTGATATAATATTTCGGTGCGTCCGCCATGCGTTTTCTCGGTTCTGAGACGTGTGATATGTGAAACCCGATTCAAGGAGTGGATGATCCGTTTGCGGGTTCATGGTGGACCCGGTATGGTTTTCCGGGGCGAGAAATGTTTTTCATGGAGTAGACGATGAGCCTAGCAGGGTGGCTAGTACCTACCGGTGATTGGTTGGATCTAGCAGCTATCCGGAGGATACCGACCGGAGTCGAGAGATGTTATGGGCCGATCCGGACTGACGGAGCCCGAGAGATATGAGGATTTACGTGCCGATGCTGGGTACGGGTTTCATGATGTTTCGAGTGTCGATGCTGGATACTCAGGTTCCATGATTTGATGTGTCGCGAGGGACACACGTTGATTTATATCTTCATATTTTC
The DNA here is from genome assembly GCA_030015575.1 of Agapanthus africanus. Lineage (NCBI taxonomy): Eukaryota > Viridiplantae > Streptophyta > Magnoliopsida > Asparagales > Amaryllidaceae > Agapanthus > Agapanthus africanus. The sequence continues at coordinate 291,596,705 of CM057349.1, forward strand.
ATGCATATGCTTTTATGATATATACATGCATGGTGTTGTTGTGTCATTGGTTGACACATGGACGAGATCTACATACATACATACATTTATTATATGGTTGGATGTTATCCATATGCTGATAGGTAATTACTTATAGTCCAGGCACATATACAGATACGGTCACCCCAGACATCATAGTATTACCTTCATGATATAGTTGACTTAGGAGTCATTGTTTATTCGATTTCTACTTGTTAATGTTTTTCTACTCAAGAGTTGGCAACTCACCCCCGTTGTGCCACAGTTCTTACAGGTTGGCCGCATGGATCTGTAGCGGCACCTTTGGCACACAGTTGCATTCGGGTGCTTTGCTTGGTAAGTGGGACATTTGTATCGTACCCACTCTTGTATTTATTACTCATATTGTATCTAGTCAACTTCATCAATCAAACTAGTATTTGTATAAGTAATGAGATTTAGTGAGACTTGTAATTGCGAGACTTGAGCGATGGGTTTTATGTTCGCATTTTGGGTTGATATCTTGCTTATTTATTTATCTTTTGTGGTGAACTTCGCCGTTGGGCGTCGTATACTTAAATTTATACCTTGCGTGGTTGTGGATCCGCCGATTGGCGAAGAGCTAGCTCCCGCTTAGGGATGCCTTTTATATTATCATGTATTGTGGTTTTGGATCAAAAAATACAAAGGGGGTGTTGCCCAAATTTTTAAAAAGACGAAACGTATTTTCAAACAGGTAAATTTCACTTGTATTATTCATATTCCTTTTCTATGCATGTAAGAAAACTTGATTTCATTATATCTTTATTTCAAAACTTCACCTCTTTTATTTTCATTAAAAAAGTTTAGATTTCTGGATTTCAGTTTACTTGACTTACGTTACGCCTTTAGACGTTACGTGATTTAAGTGCTGGTCACGAGCTAATATTTCGGGTCGTGACACTGAGGATAAAACTTAATGGATCTCTATAAGAAAAGTTTTGTTGTATTTTAAACATGTAGGTATTTAAGAGGGCATGAATTTTATTATGGCTTCTTTTTTGACCAGAAAGAAACTTTTTTGTCAATGTTTGGAACTAAAAAATTTATTCTTTTAGGGTAGCGATATTCTCAAACCTTTATTTGATAAATGCACATCTAAACTTGTGTATGAAGAAAATTAACCCCAACAACACCACTCTTTAATTTTTGTCTTTTTTATATTGTCCTTCTTCTTGATCCTGATCCGGATCATGTTCACGGCATTGATGTAGCAGTATCGTGTGTCGATCGCATGATGGTCGTCGTCAGCGAGATCACAAAGATCCGCAGCATTGCATGAAGATCTGCAGTCTCGTGGGATCATCGGCAATGCGATTGAGCTCCTCCATCATGTTGCTGAGATCCTCCTGCGACCAAATCCTGATGAGGGTGTCGTGATCCTTGTCGGGAAGCTAGTCCTTGACGGTGCCGATCTCACCTCCGAACACGCTGCCAATTTTGTCGTGTTTTTGACTAATCCGAGTATTCATCATGATCTACATGTCTTAAATAGGTTATATAAATCAAAATTCACGAGATTCGAAGACCTATAACATAATATCAAGTGTTGATTCTGATTTAAGTTAGACAAGATTTGAAGCTCAGATCGAATAGGAGTCGATGATTAAGATTTAAACCAATCCTTAATTTTAAATAATAAGCTTAATTTTTGTAATCCTAATTTAAATCTAAGTCTTATTGATATAGGCTATAAATATAAAACCAATTAGACTAGAGTTTTTAAAAAAAGATGGTTGTCGATATTCTCCTCAAATAAAAGAGGGTAGCTGTAAAGCCAATGGAGATGGAGATAAATGAGACGTTTTTGTGAGGGTTAGAGATTTATTTGTATTGGACAGCGATCAGAGAAGGTAATTCTCGTGTAATCCTTAAGGATAGTAGAAGTTCTTGTCGTCAGATTACAGGATTAGGTGCGTTGCACCGAACCTAGATAAAATCTCGTGCTTGTGTAACAGTTTGAAAATTATAAATATTATTTTATAACTTAAACATGAATATTATAAGTTTACGAAAATAATATCAAGTATGGATTTGGGTTTTCATAAATTGGTATAATTATATACATTTATTTTTGGAGTTAAAAATACGAGATGTTTTAAACATGGCAGGTATTTTGGGTTGAGAAAATGATATGGGATTTTAGTGGTAAGTATATGGTTTATTTGTTTTGTTGAAAGAGAGTGGGAATATGTTAAGTTTGAATATACCCTTACTATATCCTAACATACACCCTCAAATATTATGGCACACTCTCTCTCTTCCTCTCATAATTCTCATCTCTTTCTCTCTCCTCACAAAATATCTCCTCTCTCAAAATATATCATCTCCTCACAAACCTCTCAAAACCCTAGCTTTCTTGACTTTAACCTATGTATTTTGCCAAATTTTTCATCTCAACCCATCAAGATCTCAAGTAGAGTCATCTCAACCATCAAGAGCTTCAAGTGGCCAACCATAGAGCTTGGATATCTCTTTTCCTCACTCCACTTGGTAAAAATGTCTCCTTATATCAAGTACTTATAGTGTTTAAAGTTTTAGCCATGAAAAATTATAGTTTTTATGTAAAATTTCTATTTTTATAGGTTGAATTCTTTTCAAGTAGGGTTTTTTGAAGTGATCCACTATTAGTGATGGATCTAATATGGTTATTTGGTAACTACCACTTGTTTGAGATAGTTAGTGGTATTTTGATGCATGTATATTTATATTGAAAAGTGTTTTAAAGTTTTAAAATAAGGATTTCATTGAGTTTTTGGTATTAGAATAAAATCTGAAGTTCACTGGGTACTCTGAAAAATAAACTAGCTATATTTTTGAAATGCTTGGACCAACATGAGACCACCCCCAAAACCCGAGCCCCTAATTCCTAACCCTGGCCGCCCAAATATTCTTTCTGGCCTCAAATAGCGGCCAACCATCAAGTTAGGGTTTGGATTTTTGTCAGTAGTTCATATAATTGATAACTTAGCAACTGGTATACCTCTTTTTAGCCCAGATTCTCTGTATCCAAATCTGGAAGCACTTTAGCTGGTTTTCGACGATGTTTTTTCGGTTGTTAAACTTCGTTTTTGGATTTCTATATTTTGACTTGATCGTTCGACATTCGTACGTCGACGTCGGGGGTATTTTGTCATATTTAGCATATGTCGGCCATAGGTTCTAATCTATGTGCGGTACGCTTGTTGTGTCGTTTTCGATTTGGATATTTATGCGGTTGCGTCATGGTTTCGATTGTAGGTATGATCGTGGGGACTTCCGAGACGGCGAAGACGGCTGAGTCAGTCGTAGATTTTGACTAGCTCGAAACGTCGATAAATAGATTTGTATCTACGGGGGAAATCGGATGGATGACGTATAGCACCCCCGCAACCAAACTAAGTAGAACACATACTATACCATATACTCGTATCTTATATTAATATGATTCGTATAATTAAACTATAACTAGGTAGTTAGTGTATGTTCATAACTAGTAGATTATGTGTGCAGGGGGATATATGATTATTGTTAAGTGTCGTATACGACTAGATGTCCGTACTATATAGATTTGATGATTGTTGAGATCGTACGATGGAGATTCCGTACTCGATGTGATGAGAATAGATTGCCGGATACGGCCGATATATATTTGATTCGTGGAGCCTTGCTAAATCTCAATAGGGACATTATTATGATTGATAGAGTTATACCTTTTCAAAAAAACCAACGATTCATTTCCTATTTTTAAATGATAATTTCAAGGACGCGCTACAAATTTCTAATGAATATCTATTTCAAAAATACCGTAGCCTCCTTGTTTCTAAAACAACATTTCGTTTTATATTAAACTAAACCTTATTGCTCATATGTAATTATCTATATTTTATGCTTGTCACGTTACGATTATTTTATGCTCACGCTTCGATTGCATAGTATATAGGCTAGTTTGCGTTTGCTACGCTAATATGAATACACTGATAGAACACTGCACGAATACCAATGATTCCTATGTTGCACAAATTACAGACGCGCATGTTACACTACACATTATTGGTACTGCCATTAAACTTTAGGATTGCCATGCTTATTAATGTTGATGTGGTTATATAAATGTGATTGATTGATATATCTGTGTGATAAATTATCAACTAACATAGATGCATGATGCATTGTTGATGATTGTGATAATGATGTTCGAACACACTTGATAGAACTCTTGTACAGTTACTAATGATTTGCATGAGACACAATCACAGGCGTGTATGCTACACTTCACATCATTACTATTACCATGATACAATAGAGACTGTTATGCTTTTCATGTTTTAATTATCCATGCTAGTATGCATGATATTTTCTGATTTTGATATACGAATACCATTGCAATAAATATTCGTATATGGTGATATATATACATATCAGTGGAATGGGGCATTAATATATATTGATGGTTGCCAATTGTGGCAAAGATGAATTATATATGTGTTCTTCGGAACTTGATGTTTTCCATAGATTTGAGAAGCCATGGTGCGATTTATAAAACCTGTAAATGTTTTAAAATACGGTTTTCTCTTGATATGATAATTTGGTGTCCACCCTGAGTTTTCTTGTTATGATGATATGAGTATTATCCGAATCGAGAGAGAGGTTAACCGATTACGGATACATGGTGGACCCGGTATGACACCGAGAGACATGAAGTCCGTAGGAAGGTACAGAGAGCCTAGCAAGGTGGATCGATACCGGAGATAGTAACGAAGCATAGCGGATATCCGGAGGATACCGACCGAGGCTATATTAATATCGAGACAGAGCCGGTCTGGGAGACGGTGCCTACGATATCTGGGTTTCGTGCGTCGATGATAAACACATGATTTATAATGATTTCGAGTATCGATGATGGACACTCGGTGGATGATGATTTCGAGTGTCGATGATGGACACTCATGAGATTTGGAGTGTCGATATTGGACACTTATATGTTGATATTTGCTCGATCCGTCGTGATGCGCTGATATAGATTATGCTATTAGTGGCCGAACAGGACCGATCCATGAAACAGTACCTGAATACTATTTTCATATATCGATATACATTAAAGAGATTTCTAAATGAGCTATAGTCTCACTATTTTCAACATGTCCATGACGACACAAGAATCTCTCATACGGAAACCCTCTTAAAATCATTTCTAAAAAGCGAGACGTATGCTTTAAACAAAACGCATATAATGCTTTATAACCAATGTCCGCTACTTAAGCCATCATATATTGTTCATGCGGCTATTTTGAAAGAATTTTACATACATCTTTCGACTACTTTATATGCTTGTACATGGATACATGCTATATATATGATATTACATATTTCCATGTTTACGCGATCCATTGGGATGCGCTTGTATTACTTGTGTAGTATATATATAGTTGTTATCACATTGTATGTTGACATATTACTGTATGACCTAGGTAGATTGTTATACATCTCGATTTCTACCTTTTGATATATTTTTATTCACTGAGTTGGCGACTCACCCCGTTGTGCCCCAGTTTCTTACAGGATTGACTGCTCAGATCAGTAGCGGCTTGTCGGCACGCTTCTGTCTATGGTGATTGCTTTTGGTAGGCGGGTTAAATATTTGCATCGTAACCACCTCTTGTATATGTATATTCTTTTGGATCTAGTTAAAAACTCTATCAATCAAAAACTTGTATATTTGTGGAATTAGAAGCGAGACTTAGATTGTTTATGTGTTTTTGGGTGTCATACTCGTGTGGAGTCGACATTATATTGGATTTCTTTATGTTTCGCTTGTTTTTCTTCGCCTCGGGCGTCATATATTAACTGCGTAGTTGCTCCGCCGTTTGGACGTGAAAGCTAGCTCCCATTGGGGATGCTTATTATATATTATACTTGTATGGTTTTATTCAAAATTCACAAAGGAGGTTCTACCCGATTTTTTTACGACGTATGTGTTTTCAAGCAAACTTTACTAATACTTTCAAAAGGAACTTGATTTCATCAATAACCTTTTTCAAAACTTCACATCCACTATTTCTTTAAAAACTTTTAGATTCCGGGTGTTTAGTTTACTTGGGTTACGGTGGGGTCCTATAGATTTTGCGTGATTCAAATGCTAGTCACGTGCCTTTTCCGAGTCATGACAAAGTTGGTTTCAGATCGCTAGCTTTATTCTTTGTTCGAGTCTAGATTTGACTATGTGGAGTGTAGGGCGTATATTTTCAGAAGCTAGGCCTAACCTTACAGAAATTAGACTTGGCTTTGGGGGTTTTACACCCGAAGTTTCGTAGATTGGCCTTGGTATGATGGAGTAGGTACTAAGTAGAATGACATACCGTATGTAGGGTTACTAGGCACTCTCACAAGGGTCTATAAGGCAACAACCATGCCCGATTTAAAATTTAAACGTGCCGAACAACCCTAACCAAGATCTTTAAACTAGAGATTAGGCGAAACAAAGCATGTTAAACACTTTAACACTAAGAGTTTGGGATTACAACCTTTGTAGTCCGGTCCTTCACTTCTAAAGCTCCGTGTTGAGGTCCCTTCGCTACGATCATCGAGTATCCGGACTCTCGAAAAGCTCCACGAAGAGAAAGATGCAAGCTTGCTTCCGATCTTCGATAACTAAGATGATCTACCTTGAAATTTCTTTAACATAAGCTCTCACTCACTAAATGAAGTGAACACCCTAATCTAAATGGCTAGGATAGATTAGGATGATGAAGTAGGATTTTAGCTCTTTTTTTCATTAACTCACTCATTTTCATCACTTCATAAAAGTTAGAAAGCTTTTTATGAAAGAAAGAAGAAGGAAGAAGAAGAACAAATCTCTTTTGTGATGAATAATGAATTGTTATGAGGTTAGAATTGCAACCATGGGTTAAGTATGATAACTTAACCCATGTAGAGACTTAACCATGGTCATGGGTTGGGTTGGCTTAATAAATATCATAACAAATATCTTTACAAATATCTTTAGCAAGAAACAAAAGAAAAACCTTCTAGAAGCTTCTAGAAAATATTAACCCAAATCAAACCTTAATCATGTTCAATCTCTACTAATCACGTTGTATTAATAACCCTAACATGTTACAATATTATATATCACATATACAATATTTATTGTAACAAAATAAAATAATACAATTAACATATATCGCATATATATCAATGTATTACCCGAGTGAGAAAAAGAAACTTTTAGTGAGCTTATATTAGTTAATGTAATTTAATATATCAAATATATAATTATACATTAAATTATCGAATCAACACTTGATCCGATAATCCGGCTATTTCATAAATAACCGACTAATATTATCTGTATCGGTTCATCGAATCAACACTTGATCCGATGACCTGGCTATATCACATATACCCGGCCGATATCTCATATCGCGAGAATCTAATACGGTATCACATACACGTATTGTTCTCGGTCTCGCACATATCACATATGTGCTCCTACTCCGTTTTGCCTGAGCCAAAAAACCTTTGTGTAGGACTCTTAAGAATCGTCAATACGCGGGCAGTAGGTGAAGATCATATCAAACACCCACAAGCTGCAAGCGGTCAGCTAAACGTAACAGCCACCTAGGTATTGAGCGATCAGAAGATCAACAAGCAAGCCTGTACATTCTCCTGCGAATCCAATCAGTAACACTCCCATACAGTCCGGTCTCTTCGTCTGATATGTCGCATATCTAGCCTAGGGGTGGTAAACGTCAGACCCCAGTAGCTTGATAAGTCGTGTCGATATGAGGTCTATAACAGTTCGAGAAACTACTGGTAACACTTACCAGTAAATCTCAGCAATCCTGGCCAGGGATTTCCAGTTATAGCCAATCGAACACAGCGCAACATCAACTCCCTATACCGGGAGAGACGAATCCCCTCCTATCGCTCATTGCCTCCATGTGATTCGGGACTGTACCTAAAAGACACCTTTTTGCACGCCCTCTTGGACGTGGTTTGATGGAAATCAAAGCACAGTGGGAATCACACTAGACTCTCTGACGATCTCGGGTCTACAGACTACTCTGTACCAGTGTCACCAGAGAACTGCCATCTGACGTGAGGTATAATACCATCTGGGAGTTCTCGGCGAGTCCGTCCAGTGTACCCAGTCTCCACTGAGCACCCGTATACGTTCTCTGATGTCAAACACCAATGGATATGAGATCATCCATCGCCCATCATATAGGTCAAGAAGCGCATACGCTAGTCTACTCCGGTATATCGATACCCTGTCTCGATACACCTACGACCAGGAACATTTGAAGGATGTACTTGACGACTACACTGTCCCCACTAGTATGATCCGCATCATAGTCCTGGTAGTCAAGTACTCATCCTAAGGACTTTATCAACATGTAATCATAGAGACAATCAAAGTACATGTTAAGATAAAGTGTAACCAGATAGCATACTATCATGTCGAGCAAAAAGTCCTCCCTATATACGTCCAAGCATCCACTACAATATACATCGTATGTACAGTAATGGCCTCTAGGGCATACATATAACTAACAATTTCCCACTTGCACTAGGGCCATCTGTTATGGTATCACATTGTCACGCCCCGCTTCCCAGTGTACGGCGAAGTGGACGCGACGAGGTCCGCTACGTATGTACTCAGAAGTACATACGCTAAGCGTAGCTAAGCAATATAAAATAATCACAAGAGACAAAAGATATTGAAATAACAGCAACTTTTATTAATAACATTCTTTATACAATGCATGAAATGAAAATACAACTGGAATGAAAAGCAATGCCTAAACAGTGGCATAACAGAAATGAAAAATACTGGAAAGAATAAGGTATAATTATCTAGAGCTCTGGGTCTTCTTGGAACTGCTCCAAATCTTCACCGGTGGGCTCGATCTCAGCTAGGTCCAACGCACCTGACGACATTCAAAGAAGAAAGAAATAGAATGTCGTCAGCGAACAGGTCGCTCGGTAAGTCCCAAAGAATAAGAAGAATGAGAATGACAGTGTAACAGTATTTTCTAATGTGTTATATTGTCGGATATTATGAAATATTGTGTAACGCTGTTGTTTGTAGCTTGGTACAGAAGAATGCCAGTGTATACGAGGGGGATCTCTATATGCTAGAGATCAGGGCAAACGGAAAGTACAAGGAACCGTTATGCCACGGTACAACAGCAACAGGATTCAGGTTAGGTGTCTTAATCTGACCACCTCGTGCCACTTTTAACACCTTCCGTACCAATCTACCCCTTAAACCCCGTAGTGTTTTAACAGTATTGTAGTATTGGAATATGTAAGTTGAGTGACTGACCAAAACCATGATATCAGTAAACATGTTGTAACTGTATAAGCAGGTAAATGGAATATCAGGATAATGGATGAATATCCATGGTTTGATTCAGTCAAAAAGAATATATTGTTAACTGGATTCAGGGATTCATGTATTCAATTGTGTTAGAATATAAATGAATATGGATTGACTTGAATCATATTCAAGTCAAAAATTAGTCAGACTCTAACCCAAGTCAGACTAAAAGAAGATAATTTGAAGTTCAATATTAGCTAGGGGCCTTATTGTAATTTGTAAAACTTGAGGGGTTTTATGTAAAAAGTACTTTTGTATAGTTTTCAAAATACACCTCAAGTATTTAATAATCGTCTTTATTGTTATAATGAATGTGAATTTTATTTGTGTTATTCTAGTGAATATATCCTAATCAAAGTATTAATTGTTTTATTTGAAATTCATGGTATTTTAACGTAACTTTTAATCTTGGAAATTTTAGAAAAAGTGGAAACTTTATCTTATGATAAAATAGGTGTTTAAATGATAAATATATATATATTAACACATGAATAATTTAATATAAATATTTTATTTAGAAAAAATCTCATTTCCCTTAATATTGTATTTAAAACCTTTCGAGACCGAATGCTCCTTGCGGAGGTCTGAATCTCGCACTACTAGTCTGCGGGTGCACGATGAACCGTACTATCCCTAACAGGTTCCCCAAAAGTGGGTTGTAGCGGCGCTTTGCTTAAGTTTAACAATACTTTTCATTTTGGAAAACGGTTTTATAAATATGGGGTATTTAATTGCAAAAAGTATAGTTTTCCGTATTTTAGTTGTTAGGGTTTCCTAAGCCAACCAGCCTATTTCTAAGGTCTAAACGATAAGTCATTAGAAGCCTCAAATCGCCTCTTCACCGCCAATTGTGGCCAGGTAAGTACAAGTGAGGAGGGAGGGATCCGCTCACGAATCGTGAGACGGGCCTTTTAAAGTTACCCAAGCTCACTTGCCTAGCCTAGACACCACAAAGTCAGTTTAGATAAACGATCGATGTCCATGACCAATCGTGCTTTCATTTTATTAAAAGATTTTACTTAGAAATGTTTACAACTTAAAGTTTTCAATAAAGGTTATAAAGATTAGGGTATTTTAGTGAAAAGTCCTGTAATTTCGTTTTCAGTATTTTTGATATTTATCAATTAGGGTTATATTGAGTGTGTGTAGGGGTAGGTCATTACCCCGTGACTTATATTAAGTTTTGGTGAAGTTTAAAGGGAAAACATGCTATGTTAAACTAAAGGTATTATAGCGCAAGAATACGGTATTCGAAAACGTTATCATTTTATGTGTGAAATTTCATTCAAATTGGGTTCTACAAGTTTTGTGATCAAGATAAACATATTTAGGAGTGAGGTAATTGATTAAACTAAGAAAAATGAACTTCATGGTATTTTTATGAAAAGAGTACGGTTTTGCAAAGAACTTATCATTTCATGTGAAAAAGTTTGATTAAATTGGTTTATGGGTGATTAATAGTCAACAAGCATATGGGTAGATAATATGTATTAGGTGACAAGTGGAAATTTAGAGAAAAATCGAATCGGAAATCGGTTTGTCCGATTTCCGTCGGGTTCCAAAAAGTCGTATTTTTATCTTAAAGAAAAGAAAGATAGAAGAAGGTGGGACTTACGGTTTGGACAAGCTAAGGAAGCTAGAGGTCGTGGTGGTTGCCGATTCGTTGAAAACGTCGCGAAGGTCTTGATCCGGTCGCCGGAATCCGTCGTCGATTTCGGCAGCGCTTCGCTTCTCGCTCTTCGTACCGAGTTCTCGAGAATTTGGGAGAGTGGACTTAGAGTTGTGAAGGGAAAACGTAGAGTATAGGGGTCTTTATATAGGGTTAAGCTAGGGTTAGGGTTAGGATTAAAAAATATTAAAAATAAATACAAAAATCATTAAAATTTCATTAAATTTGGTCTTAAAAGGGATTTATTGAGAATTGGATAACAGTAAAAACAATTTAGAGTATGCAGTTGAATAGACCAGGTCAACACGAATTTTTTTCGTGTTGACGACTCGGCCGACCGGCCGAGTCCGGCCGGCGGCGCCGGCCGATTCGACCGAGTCAGGGCCGAATCGGGCGCCGTTGGGTCGGGTCTGGTCTGGGGGGAATTTTGGTATAGTCTAATTTTTTTTTTAATTTGCAATAAATTGTGAGTTATGGCTGTTTGACCGTTTGACTTCACAAAAAAATAAAAACAAAAAGATATAAAAAATTATGTGGGGTATGGGATTCGAACTCTGGTGGCTTGGTTCAGCAATGCAAGGTATTACCAATGAGCTACAAGCTCCTTCTTGTAATTATTGTAAAGAAATAGATACTTAAATTGTTTCCAACAACATCAATACTCCAAGTATACACTATATTTAAAGTAAATTTTTGGTATACAAAATTGGAGTTGTTACAATCTACCCTCCTTACAAAAATTTCGTCCTCGAAATTTACAACTTTTATTTAAGGACTAGATTACAAAAAGGTGCGGATATCTTGCACGCATCTCATCTTCTCTTTCCCACGTGGATTCTCCTGGAGTGTCTTTCCTCCACATTACCCGGACCAAATTAACTTCTTTGTTCCGTAGTGTCTTCACTTTCTAGTCCAGGATCTCCACAGGTTGTTGCTCACAAGACAAATCAGGCTGTATCGTGAGCTCGAAATGATCTAGTACATGGCTGGGGTCACTCACATACCTTCTGAGTTGGGATATATGGAATACGTTATGCACTCCTTCCAATGAGGGTGGGAGCGCTAAACGATATGCCACTTCACCGACTCGTTCGAGTATATCGAACGGTCCAATGTATCTTGGACTCAACTTTCCCCGTCTTCCAAATCTGATCACTCCGCGGTTCGGAGAGATTTTCAAAAATACATGATCTCCTGGATAGAACTCCAAGTGTCGTCTCTTCGCATCAGCCCAGTGTTTCTGTCTATCTTGGGCTATGCGCATTCTTTCCCTGATAGTACGAACCACATCGACGGTCGCTACTATCATCTCTGGTCCAAGGAGTTCTCTATCTCCGATGTCGTCCCAACTTAATGGTGATCGACACTTCCTTCCATACAATGCTGCAAAAGGTGCCTTTCCTATGCTTGCCTGGTAGCTGTTGTTGTACGCAAACACCACAAGCTGCACCACATCCTCGACAGTTCCATCAAGCTCAAAGGAACGTTCAGAGAAATGATCCTCAGGTCAGGAGAAATGCTCCTCAGGCCAGGAGGATTGTACCGAAGCGCCAGGCTTTCATGATGTCTGTGGAGGAAGCGGAGACCACTGTCCAAGTCATTACTGGTAAACTTCCTTTCTCAAAAACTCATCTTTTAGTCTTGTTTACCTACACACTTTCCCTATACCTGAAACCTATCCCATATACCTTAGGTACAATCCTAGTAAACCTGTCACGCCCCGCTTCCCAGTGTACGGCGAAGTGGACGCGACGAGGTCCGCTACGTATGTACTTAGAAGTACATACGCTAAGCGTAGCTAAGCAATATAAAATAATCACAAGAGACAAAAGATATTGAAATAACAGCAACTTTTATTAATAACATTCTTTATACAATGCATGAAATGAAAATACAACTGGAATGAAAAGCAATGCCTAAACAGTGGCATAAATGAAAAATACTGGAAAGAACAAGGTACAATTATCTAGAGCTCTGGGTCTTCTTGGAACTGCTCCAAATCTTCACCGGTGGGCTCGATCTCAGCTTGGTCCAACGCACCTGACGACATTCAAAGAAGAAAGAAATAGAATGTCGTTAGCGAATAGGTCGCTCGGTAAGTCCCAAAGAATAAGAAGAATGAGAATGACAGTGTAACAGTATTTTCTAATGTATTATATTGTCGGATATTATGAAACATTGTGTAACGCTGTTGTTTGTAGCTTGGTACAGAAGGATGCCAGTGTATACGAGGGGGATCTCTATATGCTAGAGATCAGGGCAAACGGAAAGTACAAGGAACCGTTATGCCACGGTACAACAGCAACAGGATTCAGGTTAGGTGTCTTAATCTGACCACCTCGTGCCACTTTTAACACCTTCCGTACCAATCTACCCCTTAAACCCCGTAGTGTTTTAACAGTATTGTAGTATTGGAATATGTAAGTTGAGTGACTGACCAAAACCATGATATCAGTAAACATGTTGTAACTGTATAATCAGGTAAATGGAATATCAGGATAATGGATGAATATCCATGGTTTGATTCAGTCAAAAAGAATATATTGTTAACTGGATTCAGGGATTCATGTATTCAATTGTGTTAGAATATAAATGAATATGGATTGACTTGAATCATATTCAAGTCAGAAATTAGTCAGACTCTAACCCGAGTCAGACTAAAAGAAGATAATTTGAAGTTCAATATTAGCTAGGGGCCTTATTGTAATTTGTAAAACTTGAGGGGTTTTATGTAAAAAGTATTTTTGTATAGTTTTCAAAATACACCTCAAGTATTTAATAATCGTCTTTATTGTTATAATGAATGTGAATTTTATTTGTGTTATTCTAGTGAATATATCCTAATCAAAGTATTAATTGTTTTATTTGAAATTCATGGTATTTTAACGTAACTTTTAATCTTGGAATTTTTAGAAAAAGTGGAAACTTTATCTTATGATAAAATAGGTGTTTAAATGATAAATATATATATATTAACACATGAATAATTTAATATAAATATTTTATTTAGAAAAAATCTCATTTCCCTTAATATTGTATTTAAAACCTTTCGAGACCGAATGCTCCTTGCGGAGGTCTGAATCTCGCACTACTAGCCTGCGGGTGCACAATGAACCGTACTATCCCTAACAGATTCCCCAAAAATGGGTTGTAGCGGTGCTTTGCTTAGGTTTAACAATACTTTTCATTTTGGAAAACGGTTTTATAAATATGGGGTATTTAATTGCAAAAAGTATAGTTTTCCGTATTTTAGTTGTTAGGGTTTCCTAAGCCAACCAGCCTATTTCTAAGGTCTAAACGATAAGTCATTAGAAGCCTCAAATCGCCTCTTCACCGCCAATTGTGGCCAGGTAAGTACAAGTGAGGAGGGAGGGATCCGCTCACGAATCGTGAGACGGGCCTTTTAAAGTTACCCAAGCTCACTTGCCTAGCCTAGACACCACAAAGTCAGTTTAGATAAACGATCGATGTCCATGACCAATCGTGCTTTCATTTTATTAAAAGATTTTACTTAGAAATGTTTACAACTTAAAGTTTTCAATAAAGGTTATAAAGATTAGGGTATTTTAGTGAAAAGTCCTGTAATTTCGTATTCTGTATTTTTGATATTTATCAATTAGGGTTATATTGAGTGTGTGTAGGGGTAGGTCATTACCCCGTGACTTATATTAAGTTTTGATGAAACTTAAAGGGAAAACATGCTATGTTAAACTTAAAGGTATTATAGCGCAAGAATACGGTATTCGAAAACGTTATCATTTTATGTGTGAAATTTCATTCAAATTGGGTTCTACAAGTTTTGTGATCAAGATAAACATATTTAGGAGTGAGGTAATTGATTAAACTAAGAAAAATGAACTTCATGGTATTTTTATGAAAAGAGTACGGTTTTGCAAAGAACTTATCATTTCATGTGAAAAAGTTTGATTAAATTGGTTTATGGGTGATTAATAGTCAACAAGCATATGAGTAGATAATATGTATTAGGTGACAAGAGGAAATTTAGAGAAAAATCGAATCGGAAATCGGTTTGTCCTTCCGTCGGGTTCCAAAAAGTCGTATTTTTATCTTAAAGAAAAGAGAGATAGAAGAAGGTGGGACTTACGGTTTGGACAAGCTAAGGAAGCTAGAGGTCGTGGTGGTTGCCGATTCGTTGAAAACGTCGCGAAGGTCTTGATCCGGTCGCCGGAATCCGTCGTCGATTTCGGCAGCGCTTCGCATCTCGCTCTTCGTACCGAGTTCTTGAGAATTTGGGAGAGTGGACTTAGAGTTGTGAAGGGAAAAGGTAGAGTATAGGGGTCTTTATATAGGGTTAAGCTAGGGTTAGGGTTAGGATTAAAAAATATTAAAAATAAATACAAAAATCATTAAAATTTCATTAAATTTGGTCTTAAAAGGGATTTATTGAGAATTGGGTAACAGTAAAAACAATTTAGAGTATGCAGTTGAATAGACCAGGTCAACACGAATTTTTTTCGTGTTGACGACTCGGCCAACCGGCCGAGTCCGGCCGGCGGCGCCGGCCGATTCGGCCGAGTCAGGGCCGAATCGGGCGCCGTTGGGTCGGGTCTGGTCTGGGGGGAATTTTGGTATAGTCTAATTTTTTTAATTTGCAATAAATTGTGAGTTATGGCTGTTTGACCGTTTGACTTCACAAAAAATTAAAACAAAAAGATATAAAAAATTATGTGGGGTATGGGATTCGAACTCTGGTGGCTTGGTTCAGCAATGCAAGGTATTACCAATGAGCTACAAGCTCCTTCTTGTAATTATTGTAAAGAAATAGATACTTAAATTGTTTCCAACAACATCAATACTCCAAGTATACACTATATTTAAAGCAAATTTTTGGTATACAAAATTGGAGTTGTTACAATCTACCCTCCTTACAAAAAATTTCGTCCTCGAAATTTACAACTTTTATTTAGGGACTAGATTACAAAAAGGTGCGGATATCTTGCACGCATCTCATCTTCCCTTTCTCACGTGGATTCTCCTGGAGTGTCTTTCCTCCATATTACCCGGACCAAATTAACTTCTTTGTTCCGTAGTGTCTTCACTTTCTTGTTCAGGATCTCCACAGGTTGTTGCTCACAAGACAAATCAGGCTGTATCGTGAGCTCGGAATGATCTAGTACATGGCTGGGGTCACTCACATACCTTCTGAGTTGGGATATATGGAATACGTTATGCACTCCTTCCAATGAGGGTGGGAGCGCTAAACGATATGCCACTTCACCGACTCGTTCGAGTAAATCGAACGGTCCAATATATCTTGGACTCAACTTTCCCCGTCTTCCAAATCTGATCACTCCGCGGTTCGGAGAGATTTTCAGAAATACATGATCTCCTGGATGGAACTCCAAGTGTCGTCTCTTCGCATCAGCCCAGTGTTTCTGTCTATCTTGGGCTATGCGCATTCTTTCCCTGATAGTACGAACCACATCGACGGTCGCTACTATCATCTCTAGTCCAAGGAGTTCTCTATCTCCGATGTCGTCCTAACTTATTGGTGATCGACACTTCCTTCCATACAATGCTGCAAAAGGTGCCATTCCTATGCTTGCCTGGTAGCTGTTGTTGTACGCAAACTCCATAAGATGCAGGTGATCTTCCCACGATCCTTTGAAGTCGAGCATACATGCTCTGAGCATATCCTCCAAGATCTGAATAGTTCGTTCCGACTGACCATCTGTTTGTGGATGATAAGCCGTGCTGAAGTTCAGACTTGTTCCCAAGCTTGCTTGCAGACTCTGCCAAAATTGCGATCGGAACCTGGAGTCACGATCGGAGACAATACAGACCGGTACTCCATGAAGTCTCACAATTTCCTCCATGTACTTCTTCGCTAGTGTCTCCGTTGATTGGCCAACTCGAAATGGGATGAAGTGAGCCGACTTTGTGAGTCGATCCACAATGACCCAAATCGCATCGTTACCCTTTGTGCTGCGAGGAAGAGCAGTTACAAAGTCCATCGTGATATGCTGCCACTTCCATTCTGGGATTGGTAACGGTTGAAGTAATCCAGCTGTCCTGTGATGTTCAGCCTTTACTTGCTGACACACTAATCATTTTGCGACACTCCTGGCTACTTCATGCTTCATTCCATGCCACCAATAATTCTGACGTAGATCTTTGTACATTTTGGTACCTCCAGGATGTACTGAATAGGGAGAGCTGTGAGCTTCTTTCATTAACTCTTCCCGAACAGGACCCTTTGGTACACACAATCTGCTGCCGTATCTCAAAGATCCGTCTTCATGGATGATGAAATCTGTTCTGAGTCCATTCTCCACTTGTTCTCTGATCTTTTGCAACTTAGCATCGCTGGCTTGAGCTGCTTTGATCTGATTGACAATATTTGATTGAACTTGCAGATTCATCAAATTTGAAACATCACCTGGCATGACTAGTTCGATCTCCATCTGATGTAGATTCTGCTGAAGCTTCCACTGAGCGGTGAGATTCATTACTAATGGTTGGCGACTAAGAGCATCAGGTACTACGTTCACCTTTCCTGGATGATATTGCAAATTGATGTCAAAGTCCGCCATAAGTTCTAACCATCTTCTCTGCCGCATATTCAACTCCTTCTGAGTAACCACATACTTCAGACTCTTATGATCTGTGTAGATGTTCACTCGTTCATCAAGTAAGTAGTGGCGCCAAATCTTGAGAGCAAAAATGACGGCTGCCAACTCCAGATCATGCGTCGGATAATTGCGCTCATGAGTCTTCAGTTGTCTTGAAGCATAAGCCACAACCTTACCGTGCTGATGTAGAACACATCCTAGTCCCTTACCGGAAGCATCACAATGTACTTCAAATCCTCCAGATTGATCCGGTATGACGAGAATAGGTGCAGATGTCAGTCTTGACTTGAGTTCTACGAAAGCTTGTTCGCATGCTTCTGACTACACAAATTCTTCATCTTTTCGTGTGAGCTTGGTCAGGGGTATTGCTATCTTCGAAAAGCCTTCAATGAATCTTCTGTAATATCCAGCTAAACCCAAGAAACTCCGAATATCCTTCACTGATTTTGGTGTAGGCCATTCGCTGACTGCTGAAACTTTTGCTGGATCCACAGAAATCCCTTCTCCTGATACGATGTGTCCAAGAAAACCAACTTGTTTTAGCCAAAACTCGCACTTACTGTACTTGGCATAAAGCTGATGTTGACGAAGAGTTTCTAGGACAATTCGTAAGTGCTCCGCATGCTCTTTCCGGTTCTTTGAATATACCAGGATGTCGTCGATGAAAATGACAAAGAACCTGTCTAAATACTCCCGGAAGACTTGGTTCATAAGATTCATGAAGATTGCTGGTGCATTGGTCACTCCAAATGGCATTACTAAAAATTCGTAATGTCCATAGCGAGTTCTGAAAGCTGTTTTGTGAATATCAGCTTCCTTGACCTTCACTTGATGATAACCTGAACGAAGATCTAGTTTAGAGAAGACACAAGATCTACTTAGCTGATCGAATAAATCATCGATGCGCGGGAGTGGATACTTGTTCTTTATAGTAACTTCGTTCAAGGCCCTATAGTCGATGCACATTCTGTATGAACCTTCCTTCTTCTTCACCAATAGTACAGGTGCTCCCCAAATTGAAGTGCTGGGACGAATCCATCCTTTCGCCAATAATTCGTCCAACTGTGTTCGAACTTCCTTCAATCCTTCCGGACTTAGTCTATACGGTGCTTTGATTACTGGTTGTGCTCCTGGTACTAAGTCAATACTGAATTCAAGAGCTCGATCGGGAGGCAAACCTGATATATCATCAGGGAATACATCGTCGAACTCTCGAACTACCTCCGGTCTTGATTCTTCCTCTGCCTGAGCTGCTGCAACTACTGCTTCCCTTGGCTTCGCTTTGTAAGTACTTGGCTCTAGTGTACGATCTCCACTCTTGAAATAGAAGACCGGATGATCGGGAATCTAAAATACTACTCTCCTTTGACGACAGTCGATGGTAGCATAAAAGGCTCCAAGCCAGTCCATTCCTAGAACCACATCGAAATTTGGTATGTCCAGTACCTTGAATATTGTATTTAAAACCTTTCGAGACCTGCATGGGCCACCAACAAAACCTGTCACGCCCCGCTTCCCAGTGTACGGCGAAGTGGACGCGACGAGGTCCGCTACGTATGTACTCAGAAGTACATACGCTAAGCGTAGCTAAGCAATATAAAATAATCACAAGAGACAAAAGATATTGAAATAACGGCAACTTTTATTAATAACATTCTTTATACAATGCATGAAATGAAAATACAACTGGAATGAAAAAACAATGCCTAAACAGTGGCATAACAGAAATGAAAAATACTGGAAAGAACAAGGTACAATTATCTAGAGCTCTGGGTCTTCTTGGAACTGCTCCAAATCTTCACCGGTGGGCTCGATCTCAGCTTGGTCCAACGCACCTGACGACATTCAAAGAAGAAAGAAATAGAATGTCGTCAGCGAACAGGTCACTCGGTAAGTCCCAAAGAATAAGAAGAATGAGAATGACAGTGTAACAGTATTTTCTAATGTGTTAAATTGTCGGATATTATGAAACATTATGTAACGCTGTTGTTTGTAGCTTGGTACAGAAGGATGCCAGTGTATACGAGGGGGATTTCTATATGCTAGAGATCAGGGCAAACGGAAAGTACAAGGAACCGTTATGCCACGGTACAACAGCAACAGGATTCAGGTTAGGTGTCTTAATCTGACCACCTCGTGCCACTTTTAACACCTTCCGTACCAATCTACCCCTTAAACCCCGTAGTGTTTTAACAGTATTGTAGTATTGGAATATGTAAGTTGAGTGACTGACCAAAACCATGATATCAGTAAACATGTTGTAACTGTATAATCAGGTAAATGGAATATGAGGATAATGGATGAATATCCATGGTTTGATTCAGTCAAAAAGAATATATTGTTAACTGGATTCAGGGATTCATGTATTCAATTGTGTTAGAATATAAATGAATATGGATTGACTTGAATCATATTCAAGTCAGAAATTAGTCAGACTCTAACCCGAGTCAGACTAAAAGAAGATAATTTGAAGTTCAATATTAGCTAGGGGCCTTATTGTAATTTGTAAAACTTGAGGGGTTTTATGTAAAAAGTACTTTTGTATAGTTTTCAAAATACACCTCAAGTATTTAATAATCGTCCTTATTGTTATAATGAATGTGAATTTTATTTGTGTTATTCTAGTGAATATATCCTAATCAACGTATTAATTGTTTTATTTGAAATTCATGGTATTTTAACGTAACTTTTAATCTTGGAATTTTTAGAAAAAGTGGAAACTTTATCTTATGATAAAATAGGTGTTTAAATGATAAATATATATATATTAACACATGAATAATTTAATATAAATATTTTATTTAGAAAAAATCTTATTTCCCTTAATATTGTATTTAAAATCTTTCGAGACCGAATGCTCCTTGCGGAGGTCTGAATCTCGCACTACTAGCCTGCGGGTGCACGATGAACCGTACTATCCCTAACAGGTTCCCCAAAAGTGGGTTGTAGCGGCGCTTTGCTTAGGTTTAACAATACTTTTCATTTGGAAAACGGTTTTATAAATATGGGGTATTTAATTGCAAAAAGTATAGTTTTCCGTATTTTAGTTGTTAGGGTTTCCTAAGCCAACCAGCCTATTTCTAAGGTCTAAACGATAAGTCATTAGAAGCCTCAAATCGCCTCTTCACCACCAATTGTGGCCAGGTAAGTACAAGTGAGGAGGGAGGGATCCGCTCACGAATCGTGAGACGGGCCTTTTAAAGTTACCCAAGCTCACTTGCCTAGCCTAGACACCACAAAGTCAGTTTAGATAAACGATCGATGTCCATGACCAATCGTGCTTTCATTTTATTAAAAGATTTTACTTAGAAATGTTTACAACTTAAAGTTTTCAATAAAGGTTATAAAGATTAGGGTATTTTAGTGAAAAGTCCTGTAATTTCGTATTCTGTATTTTTGATATTTATCAATTAGGGTTATATTGAGTGTGTGTAGGGGTAGGTCATTACCCCGTGACTTATATTAAGTTTTGGTGAAGTTTAAAGGGAAAACATGCTATGTTAAACTTAAAGGTATTATAGCGCAAGAATACGGTATTCGAAAACGTTATCATTTTATGTGTGAAATTTCATTCAAATTGGGTTCTACAAGTTTTGTGATCAAGATAAACATATTTAGGAGTGAGGTAATTGATTAAACTAAGAAAAATGAACTTCATGGTATTTTTATGAAAAGAGTACGGTTTTGCAAAGAACTTATCATTTCATCTGAAAAAGTTTGATTAAAATGGTTTATGGGTGATTAATAGTCAACATGAATATGGGTAGATAGTATGTATTAGGTGACAAGTGGAAATTTATAGAAAAACCGAATCGGAAATCGGTTTGTCCGATTTCCGTCGGGTTCCAAAAAGTCGTATTTTTATCTTAAAGAAAAGAGAGATAGAAGAAGGTGGGACTTACGGTTTGGACAAGCTAAGGAAGCTAGAGGTCGTGGTGGTTGCCGATTCGTTGAAAACGTCGCGAAGGTCTTGATCCGGTCGCCGGAATCCGTCGTCGATTTCGGCAGCGCTTCGCTTCTCGCTCTTCATACCGAGTTCTCGAGAATTTGGGAGAGTGGACTTAGAGTTGTGAAGGGAAAAGGTAGAGTATAGAGGTCTTTATATAGGGTTAAGCTAGGGTTAGGGTTAGGATTAAAAAATATTAAAAATAAATACAAAAATCATTAAAATTTCATTAAATTTGGTCTTAAAAGGGATTTATTGAGAATTGGGTAACAGTAAAAACAATTTAGAGTATGCAGTTGAATAGACCAGGTCAACACGAATTTTTTTCGTGTTGACGACTCGGCCGACCTGCCGAGTCCGGCCAGCGGCGCCGGCCGATTCGACCGAGTCAGGGACGAATCGGGCGCCGTTGGGTCGGGTCTGGTCTGGGGGGAATTTTGGTATAGTCTAATTTTTTTTTAATTTGCAATAAATTGTGAGTTATGGCTGTTTGACCGTTTGACTTCACAAAAATTGAAACAAAAAGATATAAAAAATTATGTGGGGGTATGGGATTCGAACTCTGGTGGCTTGGTTCAGCAATGCAAGGTATTACCAATGAGCTACAAGCTCCTTCTTGTAATTATTGTAAAGAAATAGATACTTAAATTGTTTCCAACAACATCAATACTCCAAGTATACACTATATTTAAAGCAAATTTTTGGTATACAAAATTGGAGTTGTTACAATCTACCCTCCTTACAAAAAATTTCGTTCTCGAAATTTACAACTTTTATTTAGGGACTAGATTACAAAAAGGTGCGGATATCTTGCACGCATCTCATCTTCCCTTTCCCACGTGGATTCTCCTGGAGTGTCTTTCCTCCACATTACCCGGACCAAATTAACTTCTTTGTTCCGTAGTGTCTTCACTTTCTTGTCCAGGATCTCCACAGGTTGTTGCTCACAAGACAAATCAGGCTGTATCGTGAGCTCGGAATGATCTAGTACATGGCTGGGGTCACTCACATACCTTCTGAGTTGGGATATATGGAATACGTTATGCACTCCTTCCAATGAGGGTGGGAGCGCTAAATGATATGCCACTTCACCGACTCGTTCGAGTATATCGAACGGTCCAATGTATCTTGGACTCAACTTTTCCCGTCTTCCAAATCTGATCACTCCGCGGTTCGGAGAGATTTTCAGAAATACATGATCTCCTGGAAGGAACTCTAACTGTCGTCTCTTCGCATCAGCCCAGTGTTTCTGTCTATCTTGGGCTATGCGCATTCTTTCCCTGATAGTACGAACCACATCGACGGTCGCTACTATCATCTCTGGTCCAAGGAGTTCTCTATCTCCGATGTCGTCCCAACTTAATGGTGATCGACACTTCCTTCCATACAATGCTGCAAAAGGTGCCATTCCTATGCTTGCCTGGTAGCTGTTGTTGTACGCAAACTCCACAAGATGCAGGTGATCTTCCCACGATCCTTTGAAGTCGAGCATACATGCTCTGAGCATATCCTCCAAGATCTGAATAGTCCGTTCCGACTGACCATCTGTTTGTGGATGATAAGCCGTGCTGAAGTTCAGACTTGTTCCCAAGCTTGCTTGCAGACTCTGCCAAAATTGCGATCGGAACCTGGTGTCACGATCGGAGACAATGCAGACCGGTACTCCATGAAGTCTCACAATTTCCTCCGTGTACTTCTTCGCTAGTGTCTCCGTTGATTGGCCAACTCGAAATGGGATGAAGTGAGCCGACTTTGTGAGTCGATCCACAATGACCCAAATCGCATCGTTACCCTTTGTGCTGCGAGGAAGAGCAGTTACAAAGTCCATCGTGATATGCTGCCACTTCCATTCTGGGATTGGTAACGGTTGAAGTAATCCAGCTGTCCTGTGATGTTCAGCCTTTACTTGCTGACACACTAAGCATTTTGCGACACTCCTGGCTACTTCACGCTTCATTCCATGCCACCAATAATTCTGACGTAGATCTTTGTACATTTTGGTACCTCCAGGATGTACTGAATAGGGAGAGCTGTGAGCTTCTTTCATTAACTCTTCCCGAACAGGACCCTTTGGTACACACAATCTGCTGCCGTATCTCAAAGATCCATCTTCATGGATGATGAAATCTGTTCTGAGTCCATTCTCCACTTGTTCTCTGATCTTTTGCATCTTAGCATCGCTGGCTTGAGCTGCTTTGATCTGATTGACAATATTTGATTGAACTTGCAGATTCATCAAATTTGAAACATCACCTGGCATGACTAGTTCGATCTCCATCTGATGTAGATTCTGCTGAAGCTTCCACTGAGCGGTGAGATTCATTGCTAATGGTTGGCGACTAAGAGCATCAGGTACTACGTTCACCTTTCCTGGATGATATTGCAAATTGATGTCAAAGTCCGCCATAAGTTCTAACCATCTTCTCTGCCGCATATTCAACTCCTTCTGAGTAACCACATACTTCAGACTCTTATGATCTGTGTAGATGTTCACTCGTTCACCAAGTAAGTAGTGGCGCCAAATCTTGAGAGCAAAAATGACGGCTGCCAACTCCAGATCATGCGTCGGATAATTGCGCTCATGAGTCTTCAGTTGTCTTGAAGCATAAGCCACAACCTTACCGTGCTGATGTAGAACACATCCTAGTCCCTTACCGGAAGCATCACAATGTACTTCAAATCCTCCAGATTGATCCGGTATGACGAGAATAGGTGCAGATGTCAGTCTTGACTTGAGTTCTACGAAAGCTTGCTCGCATGCTTCTGACCACACAAATTCTTCATCTTTTCGTGTGAGCTTGGTCAGGGGTGTTGCTATCTTCGAAAAGCCTTCAATGAATCTTCTGTAATATCCAGCTAAACCCAAGAAACTCCGAATATCCTTCACTGATTTTGGTGTAGGCCATTCGCTGACTGCTGAAACTTTTGCTGGATCCACAGAAATCCCTTCTCCTGATACGATGTGTCCAAGAAAACCAACTTGTTTTAGCCAAAACTCGCACTTACTGTACTTGGCATAAAGCTGATGTTGACGAAGAGTTTCTAGGACAATTCGTAAGTGCTCCGCATGCTCTTTCCGGTTCTTTGAATATACCAGGATGTCGTCGATGAAAATGACAACGAACCTGTCTAAATACTCCCGGAAGACTTGGTTCATAAGATTCATGAAGATTGCTGGTGCATTGGTCACTCCAAATGGCATTACTAGAAATTCGTAATGTCCATAGCGAGTTCTGAAAGCTGTTTTGTGAATTTCAGCTTCCTTGACCTTCACTTGATGATAACCTGAACGAAGATCTAGTTTAGAGAAGACACAAGATCCACTTAGCTGATCGAATAAATCGTCGATGCGCGGGAGTGGATACTTGTTCTTTATAGTAACTTCGTTCAAGGCCCTATAGTCGATGCACATTCTGTATGAACCTTCCTTCTTCTTCACCAATAGTATAGGTGCTCCCCAAATTGAAGTGCTGGGACGAATCCATCCTTTCGCCAATAATTCGTCCAACTGTGTTCGAACTTCCTTCAATCCTTCCGGACTTAGTCTATACGGTGCTTTGATTACTGGTTGTGCTCTTGGTACTAAGTCAATACTGAATTCAAGAGCTCGATCGGGAGGCAAACCTGATATATCGTCAGGGAATACATCGTCGAACTCTCGAACTACCTCCGGTCTTGATTCTTCCTCTGCCTGAGCTGCTGCAACTACTGCTTCCCTTGGCTTCGCTTTGTAAGTACTTGGCTCTAGTGTACGATCTCCACTCTTGAAATAGAAGACCGGATGATCGGGAATCTAAAATACTACCCTCCTTTGACGACAGTCGATGGTAGCATAAAAGGCTCCAAGCCAGTCCATTCCTAGAACCACATCGAAATTGGTATGTCCAGTACCTTGAAGTCAGCATAAAACTCTCGACTGCAGACGATGACTGGACACATGCTGTATCCCATAGTTGCCTTTAGAACACCATTTCCAGAACTGACATTCCCGCTGGATACAAGCGGTGAGACTGGAATCGCATGGGTTCGGACAAACCGTTGCGGCATAAAGCAGTGGGATGCTCCAGTATCAAACAGTGCAAGTGCAGGTAGTGAAGCTACTAGGATTGTACCAGTAATGACTTGGCCAGTGGCCTCCGCTTCCTCCACAGACATCATGAAAGCCTGGCGCTTCGGTACAATCCTCCTGGCCTGAGGAGCATTTCTCCTGACCTGAGGAGCATTTCTCTGAACGTTCCTTTGAGCTTGATGGAACTGTCGAGGATGTGGTGCAGCTTGTGGTCCCCTAGGTGGTGCAGGTAGTGCAAGTCTGGGAGCAGGTGCCAGAAGAGCTGGTCGCTGCTGATATCATTTTAAGTATCTATTTAGAATGCGGGGCGTGACAGAAACACTGGGCTGATGCGAAGAGACGACACTTGGAGTTCCATCCAGGAGATCATGTATTTCTGAAAATCTCTCCGAACCGCGGAGTGATCAGATTTGGAAGACGGGGAAAGTTGAGTCCAAGATACATTGGACCGTTCGATATACTCGAACGAGTCGGTGAAGTGGCATATCGTTTAGCGCTCCCACCCTCATTGGAAGGAGTGCATAACGTATTCCATATATCCCAACTCAGAAGGTATGTGAGTGACCCCAGCCATGTACTAGATCATTCCGAGCATAATGATCCGATGTGATATATGCATCAAGTATGAATATCATGTCAGGGTAGTGCTCGTGCAACATGAACTGTCAGTAAGGGTGCGGTGTTCTATCAATTCTAGTTTATATACATATAGCAGGGAATGCAGTATGCACTAAATAGTAGCCATGAACAGTCAATGTATGTAAATGTAGCTATAAGGTCCTATCAGCCCTGACGTAGAACGCCATGCGGACGATATCCCCGTAGATGTTAAATCTACTCACCGTAATCTCTCGCTAGGTATAGCCAACAACTTGTTTCCCCTTCTGCGCGGCGTCCGCCGTACTCGCCTGCGAACCTAGAATTTCACAATACATCATACATAAGCTTGAAGTCACACAAACACGACATTAAGACCGAACTAGTGACTCGTTTCGTGAACCAAGCGCGCGTGTGCGCGATACGCTAAAACGTGTGATCAAGCGCCTAAAGCCACTCCGACGCGTCGCGATACGCAGAAACCCAAAACCCTTACACACGTATCACGCGTGTCGCGAAGGATTAAAAATACGGGAAAATAGGTAATCACCTACAGATTTTGATACAGAAAGGATAATGTAAAACTATATATACCAAAATAACCCTCATAGCAGCAGACACCAACACCCCAAACCCCAACCTAAAACACCCCCATCTGGCCGCAAATTGCGGCCAGAATGCTTATTCCGGTGGCCTGGGTAGGGGGGTGGGCTCCCAGGTTTGGTGTGTGCACTCTAAACCCTCCATACATGCTACAGTAATCTCTAGTTTCACTCTGAAATATGTCGGGTAACAGCAGATCCTACAGGGCCTTATTTCTAGTTAAAATCCACACTTTTGCACTAAAATCAAACTTTAGGGTATTTTTCTGAAATCTGAAATAAATCTAAGTCTAAACCCACACTAATAACTCATTAACAAGCTAATCAAGCCACAACAACATAAACTTTAACATATTACCCCTAAATCCCTTCAATAGCACTAAAATGGCACAAAAAGGTGATAATTTGAAACTAAACATGCAAGTTATGAAAAAAGAGGTTAAGACATGAATTTATACCTCCTAGAGACCTTATAAAACACCAAAAGTCCAGCTCCTCCCTCAAGTGTGCAGATTTGCCTTTGAACACCTCAAAAACCTCACTTTTTCATGGTTTTGTGAAGGAAATGTGTGGTTTTTATGTAGGATTTGATTGGGAATCAAGGAGAAGTGAAAAAGAGAGGAAAAGATGAAGGAAAGCCAAGGTTTTTCTGCTGAAATCTCCAGAATTTCTGAAGTGAGGAGAAGAGAGAGAGAAGAGAAGGAAATGGGGTCAAAAAAGTCAATCTCTTACCTAACACCATGCTCATTTGTTTAATAGGATTTTGAATTATGAAAAAGGGTTTTGTTTTGATTAAAAATGGTGGGGAATTAAAATGAACCATGCACAAAAGAATGGTTAATATGATACCAAAACCCTAAGTCCCAAAAACTAAGTGTGCAAGTGTACACTACACTACAAAGGAAAAATTCTCCAATTTGCTAACACGACTAAATAACTAATTATCGTGAAAAACATTCTGACGGAAATTCAAAGTGTTACAATCTACCCCCCTTAAGGAAATTCGGTCCCCGAATTTAAAAAAAAATATCTAACTATACGCACCTTCAAAAAGATGGGAATACCTCTTCCTCATCTCGCTCTCGGTCTCCCAAGTGACCTCCTCGCCGCTCTGGCCACGCCAAAGTACCTTGACGGACGGTATCTCTTTCGATCTCAATTTCTTTACTTGTCGATCCAAGATCATCACCGGCTGCTCTGCATAGGAAAGGTCGCGCTCAAGCTGGATCGTCGGGTGCTGAATCGCATGCGAAGGATCATGAAGATATCTGCGGAGCATCGAAACGTGAAATACGGGGTGCGTGTCTGGAAAACTGGGCGGAAGAGCTAATCGATACGCAACCGCACCAACACGCTCGAGGATCTTGAAGGGGCCCACATATCTGGGACTAAGCTTCCCCTTCTTCCCAAATCTCATCATGCCTTTCATTAGGGAGACCCTCAAGAAAACATGATCACCAACAGAAAACTCAAGTCTGCGCCGACGACGGTCCGCATAAGATCTCTGCCTACTCTGGGCTGCTCTCATCCTATCGCGAATCAACTGGATCTTCACGGTCGTCTCCTCCACAATCTGCGGCCCTAAGTTACTGCTCTCACTGAGCTCCGTCTAACAGGTGGGCGATCTGCATCTCCTCCCATAAAGAGCCTCAAACGGTGCCATCTGAATGGTCTCCTGGTAGCTGTTGTTGTAGGAGAACTCTACTTAGGGCAAATGATGATCCCAGCTACCTCCGAAGTCTAATACGCATGCTCTGAGCATGTCCTCGAGAGTCTGAATAGTCCGCTCTGACTGTCCGTCGGTCTGCGGATGAAATGCTGTGCTGAAACTCAAACGAGTGCCCATAGCCTCCTGAAGCCTCTGCCATAGCCGGCTAGTAAACTGGGTGCCTCTATCGGACACGATACATGTCGGAACTCCGTGCAGTCGTACAATCTCATCAATGTAAATCTGGGCATACTGAGCAAATCCGAAAGTCGTCTTCACCGGTAAGAAGTGAGCCGCTTTCGTCAAACGATCCACGATCACCCAGATGGAGTCATACCCTCGACTAGTCCTAGGTAGACCCACAATGAAATCCATAGAGATCTGTTCCCATTTCCACTCCGGAATGGGTAACGGCTGTAGCTCTCCCGCGGGCCTCTGGTGCTCAGCCTTGACTTGCTGACAAGTCAGGCATCTCGACACAAAATCTGCAATGTCTCTCTTCATTCCGTCCCACCAGTAAACATCTATCAAGTCATGGTACATCTTGGTGGAACCGGGATGAACACTATATACCGACCAATGTGCCTCCTTAAGAATCTCGCGCCGCAATCCCTCAGCATCTGGTACGCACAGTCTAGCTCCAAATCGTAGTATCCCCTGATCATCGATCACGAACTCGGAAAATCTGCCCTGTCCCATCTGTGTCCTGATCTCTGAACAGCGGTCATCACTGTGCTGTGCCTCATGTATACGGCCAAGCAACTGTGGGTGTGCACGAACATGCGCAATCTGTCCTCCGATCGGCGTAAACTCGAACTGTACCCGGCCGTCGCATAAGATCTGCCAATCCGCCGACGACTGCCTCTGCACTGCGCTCAAACAGGATAGACTACCCCCGGGCCTCCTGCTCAAAGCATCCGCCACAACATTCGTCCTGCCCGGGTGATACAAGATCTCACAATCGTAGTCCTTCACTAACTCCATCCATCGGCGCTGTCTAAGGTTCAGGTCTCGCTGCTGAAATATATACTTTAAGCTCTTGTGGTCAGTGAATATCTGGCACGACTCTCCATACAAATAATGTCGCCAGATCTTAAGTGCAAAGACCACCGCAGCGATCTCCAGATCATGAGTGGGGTAATTCTGTTCATGTTTCTTTAATTTCCGTGAAGCATACGCGATCACCCTGTCATGCTGCATCAAAACGCACCCCAGCCCCACTCGTGAAGCATCACAGTAGACCACAAATCCGCCTGATCCTGAAGGCAATGATAGCACGGGTGTCGTAGTCAGTAGAGCCCGTAGCTGCTGGAAACTGTACTCACACTCCTCCGTCCAATTGAAGCGAACTCCCTTCCGGGTCAACCCGGTCAAAGGTGTAGCAATGCGAGAGAAGTCCTGCACAAATCGCCTGTAATAGCCTGCCAGCCCTAGAAAGCAGCGAACCTCCGTCACTGACGTGGGTCTAGGCCAACTCCGAACTGCCTCGATCTTCCTCGGGTCTACACATATACCATCTCGTGTAATCACGTGCCCTAAGAAGTCTACGCTGTCTAGCCAGAAAGCACACTTGGAGAATTTGGCGAAAAGCTGATGCTCCCTCAAGGTCTGCAGTGTAATCCGCAGGTGCTGCTCGTGCTCTTCTCTACTCCGAGAATACACCAAGATATCGTCAATAAACACTATGATGAACAGATCAAGATACGGCCGGAAAATACGGTTCATCAAATCTATAAATGCTGCTGGCGCGTTGGTGAGTCCGAATGACATCACCAAAAACTCATAATGGCCGTAACGCGTGCGGAAAGCTGTCCTAGAAATGTCCTCCTGTCGAACCCGCAGCTGATGGTAGCCTGATCGCAAATCGATCCTCGAAAAGTATCCTGCCCCCTGAAGCTGGTCGAACAAATCGTCGATACATGGCAAAGGATACCTATTCCGCACTGTCACCATGTTCAGCTGGCGGTAGTCGATACACAAACGCATACTGCCGTCCTTCTTCTTGACAAACAGGACTGGAGCATCCCAAGGAGAAACACTGGGTCGAATGAGTCCCTTATCCAGCAAATCTTGCAACTGACCCTTCAATTCTCGAAGTTCCGCCGGGGCCATCCGATAAGGCGGTACAGAAATATGCCCCGCGCCAGGAACCAAATCAATACAGAAAGAAATATCACGCTCGGGCGGTAGCCCAGGAAGCTCGTCAGGGAACACATCAGGGAACTCGCTAACAACCGGAACCTGATCCAACGGAACCTCTGTAGCTCTAGTATCACAAACATAGGCGAGAAATCCCTGACATCCCTTCCTCAAAAGCTGTCCAGCGCGAAAAGAAGAAATCACACTGTGAGGGGTAACACCACGGTCCCCCAACACAACAACAACCGACTCGCCGGGAAAACAAAATCGAACTGTCTTCTCGCGGCAGTCAATAGACGCATAGCACGTGGCTAACCAATCCATGCCCAAAAGAACATCGAAGTCCAACATCTCAAGAAGGATCAAATAGACCGGCAACTCTCTCTCGCCTATACGGACGGTACAGGATCGGAACACGTGCCTAGCAATAAACGACTCTCCCACAGGAGTAGTCACAACAAGCAGCTGGTCAAGCAAACCGGACTCTCTACCCAAACTCGGCACAAAGTGTGTGGATACGTACGAGTGCGTGGATCCGGGATCGAATAACACATGTGCATCAACCGAACATACAGGAAGGATACCTGAGACTACTGCATTGGACGCCCGCGCTTCCTAATGCGTCAAAGCAAAAACTCGCGCCTGTCCTCCACCTGCAACTAACTGTCCCCTGCCGGCCACTGGCTGCCCTCTGCCTCGGTCACCTCTCCCCCTATGAACAAATCCTCCGCGACCACGACCTCTCTGTGCATGTGTCTGACGCGGAGTAACAGTAGGTACTATCGGCAATGCCGTCTGGGGTGGTGAAGGTGGTAATGTAACATGCGGTGCTGTCGCCTCCCTCCGGGGTAACTCAGGACAATCTCGTACACGATAATAAGAACTCCCACAACGAAAACATCCCGACGATGACCTCTGACCATCCTGGGGATAGGAACTGAATAACCGGCCCCGCCCTGAATCTCTGCTGCCTGCAATACGTCTATCACGGCGCCGAAAAGGCTGTCTCTGCGCTGATGTATCCGCACGAACTCTCTTCGGCTCTGGAACTGCCGAAGTCTCAGCAAGGCGCTCCTCAACTAATAATGCTGCATCTACTGCTGCTGCGTATGTCTCGTAATGCTGCGCGCTGATAGCAAGGAATAGCGGGGTAAGCAAGCCTCGGACAAATCTCTTGACTCATAACTCCTCGGTAGCCACTAAGTACGGAGCATAAACTGATAGCTCGGTGAACAGCACATCGTACTCTGTCACTGACATCTCTGGCGTCTGGCGCAAGGACTCAAATCTGCGTGCTCGGGCATCCCTAACACTCTGGGGAAGAAAACGGGCAAGGAATAGCGCCACAAACTCGGTCCAGGTCATAGGAGGAAGACCTGCTGCTCTACCCTTCTCGACCGATTCACACCATTTCTGCGCAAGACCTTCCAGGCGAAAGCTCGCGAACTCAACCCATCTCGCATCTGCGCATCTAAGTGAATGACATATCCACGCCATCCTATCAATGAAAGACTGTTGGTCCTCAGCCACATCGGTGCCTGTGAAGACCGGAGGCTTCAGCCTCATAAACTCTGACAACGATACTGTAATAACCTCTGTAGTCGCAGGTGCAACTTCCTGCACTGTGGGTACCACCGCGGTCTCTGCAACGGGTGGAACTACCTCTGGTCGCTGCGCTCGAAGTGTCTCAACTAGAGATCCCATCATCCGGCGCATCTCCTGCATACTGGATCCCATCGTCTGGCGTATCTCCTGCACACCAGCCCCTAACATAGCAATCTGATCTGTCACGGCAGGAACAGCCTGCTCGGGCACAACCGGTGTACTACCCGGATCATTCCTCGTCTCGGACGAGTCAACTCGAATCTCGGCCCTCGCGGCCGCTCTCTGCGCCCTCGTAGTCTTTGGCGGCATAATGGCTGAAAGGAACAATAGGATTCGATAAGGATACGGACATCGAATCGCAAGAATGTATATACTCAAGAAGGAATTTAAATCAACAAGTCCTAAGGTCGCATAGGCGGAGTACCGTGTCGTGAGTATGCCACGGAACATACACACACTATGCTACCCTACTACAGCTACTTACTCCATCATACCAGGGTCATCCTACGCTCCGAAAGGTAAAACCTACGCTCTGATACCAACTTTGTCACGACCCAGAGTTTGGCCCGTGACCGGCACCTAACCATGTAACGTCTACAGGCGTAACGCGACTAAGTGAACCGAAAACCCAGAAATTAAACCCATAACAGTATAGAGTATTTTAAGTTTTAAAAGAACACATTTAATTCAAGTTAAAAGATCCAAGTAAACAATATACGATGCCGCAGCGAAGATCAAGAGCAACAAGTGAGAACATCACAGATAGAATACAACTGCATAAGAAAAGTCGGCTCACAATGAGCTCGACACCAGTATACCAATAATATACATCATCATCCTCACACTGTCTCTAAGTCCATACATACATGGTAGATAGAGAATACTAGATACAACAATATATATAACTGAAAGATAAACAGATACCACACAAAACCCACCTATCAGCAAGAGAGCCGGTACACCAACAATAGGGGTATCTGTGTCAAAAGATGCAAAACGCAGCCTGCCGCGACTACTCCGAAGGCTACCTGCAACCACTGTGGCACAACGGGGGTGAGTTGCCAACTCGTGAATAGAAATAACATATAAAGGTAATCGCGAGCATGCACATACTGCGCTACTCTAACATATGCCAGCAGATGATATCAGTGCGAGGTAAGCAGTATGTATAATAATCATGCAAGTCCTCTATCATGTGATATAACTACAGGATGAGATGCAGTGATGAATGCTGAGCATGGGAATATAACATCTACACGAAATGTCGAGGTGGACTAAATATATATGTATGCACCGCGAATCCCAACAACCCAGACGCCGGTACTCCATCGGCCCTCAAATCCTGTACATCCCTGAGAATCACGAGTACCCAACATCGGCACCCAAATAACATAAATACTCGTGTCTAGCATCGACATGCAAATCCTCCTCTATCGGGCATCCGTCAGTCCGGGTCAGCCCTCTCTCAATATATTGGGAATCCGTCAGTCCGGGTCATCCCTCTCTCAATATATCGGGCATCCGTCAGTCCGGGTCATCCCTCTCTCAATATATCGGGAATCCGTCAGTCCGGGTCATCCCTCGCTCAATATATCGGGCATCTGTCAGTCCGGGTCAGCCCTCTCTCAATATATCGGGCATCCGTCAGTCCGGGTCAGCCCTCTCTCAATATATCGGGAATCCGTCAGTCCGGGTCATCCCTCTCTCAAGATAAGCCACTCTAGCACCGAGAAAACACAGGGTGGCGCCCCAAAATATCAAGGGAACCGGGTTTTTAAATGATTACATATTTGAAAAGGCCACGGTTCCTAAATCCAGAAATCACATGTAATCCCAACCAATATGCAAGTAAATGTGATGTGATATGTGCATCAAGTATGAATATGATGTCAAGTCACATAAAAGATGAGCAATAGTATAATGATCCGATGTGATATATGCATCACGTATGAATATCATGTCAGTCACATAAAAGATGAGCAATAACATAATGATCCGATGTGATATATGCATCAAGTATGAATATCATGTCAGTCACATAAAAGATGAGCAATAGCATAATGATCCGATGTGATATATGCATCAAGTATGAATATCATGTCAGGGTAGTGCTCGTGCAACATGAACTGTCAGTAAGGGTGCGGTGTTCTATCAATTCTAGTTTATATATATATAGCAGGGAATGCAGTATGCACTAAATAGAAGCCATGAACAGTCAATGTGTGTAAATGTAGCTATAAGGTCCTATCAGCCCTGACGTAGAACGCCATGCGGGCGATATCCCCGTAGATGTTAAATCTACTCACCGTAATCTCTCGCTAGGTATAGCTAACAACTTGTTTCCCCTTCTGCGCGGCGTCCGCCGTACTCGCCTGCGAACCTAGAATTTCACAATACATCATACATAAGCTTGAAGTCACACAAACACGACATTATGGCTGAACTAGTGACTCGTGTCGTGAACCAAGCGCGCGTGTGCGCGATACGCTAAAACGTGTGATCAAGCGCCTAAAGCCACTCCGACGCGTCACGATACGCAGAAACCCAAAACCCATACACACGTATCACGCGTGTCGCGAAGGATTAAAAATACGGGAAAATAGGTAATCACCTACAGATTTTGATACAGAAAGGATAATGTAAAACTATATATACTAAAATAACCCTCATAGCAGCAGACACCAACACCCCAAACCCTAACCCAAAACACCCCCATCTGGCCGCAAATTGCGGCCAGAATGCTTATTCCGGCTGCCTGGGTGGAGGGTGGGCTCCCAGGTTTGGTGTGTGCACTCTAAACCCCCCATACATGCTACAGTAATCTCTAGTTTCACTCTGAAATATCTCGGGTAGCAGCAGATCCTACAGGGCCTTATTTCTAGTTAAAATCCACGCTTTTGCACTAAAATCAAACTTTAGGGTATTTTTCTGAAATCTGAAACAAACCTAAGTATAAACCCACACTAATAACTCATTAACAAGCTAATCAAGCCACAACAACATAAACTTTAACATATTACCCCTAAATCCCTTCAATATCACTAAAATGACACAAAAAGGTGATATTTTGAAACTAAACATGCAAGTTATGGAAAAAGAGGTTAAGACATGAATTTATACCTCCTAGAGACCTTATAAAACACTAAAAATCCAGCTCCTCCCTCAAGTGTGCAGATTTGCCTTTGAACACCTCAAAAACCTCACTTTTTCATGGTTTTGTGAAGGAAATGTGTGGTTTTTATGTAGGATTTGATTGGGAATCAAGGAGAAGTGAAAAAGAGAGGAAAAGATGAAGGAAAGCCAAGGTTTTTCTGCTGAAATCTCCAGAATTTCTGAAGTGAGGAGAAGAGAGAGAGAAGAGAAGGAAATGGGGTCAAAAAAGTCAACCTCTTACCTAACACCATGCTCATTTGTTTAATAGGATTTTGAATTATGAAAAAGGGTTTTGTTTTGATTAAAAATGGTGGGGAATTAAAATGAACCATGCACAAAAGAATGGTTAACATGATACCAAAACCCTAAGTCCCAAAAACTAAGTGTGCAAGTGTACACTACACTACAAAGGAAAAATTCTCCAATTTGCTAACACGACTAAATAACTAATTATCGTGAAAAACATTCTGACGGAAATTCAAAGTGTTACATTGTTCGTCACCGTTGGTGTCAGAGATTTGATATGTATGCAGAGACATTAGATGCGACTACACTTATAGGGGAACGACTTGATGAGATTGCAGCTGTTTCGGAACGGAAGCAGATTCATTAAGAAGTGCCAGTTTCCAGGCAGTTCGATAGAGATGATATAGGCAGAGACTGTGGCGGTTCTTTCCGTGATAATGATAGAGATTAGATCCAGGGCCATTGGTATGGCACGTACTCAGTGGGCCAGAGACCGCCATGAATGTGTTACATTTGCATGAGGCCAAGTTACTTGGCCAGGAGGTGTCCCGAGAGGCGTCAGGGCGGAATTGTTTCCATCGCTGCTCCGTACCAGGCTGTTGTGCCGACAGAGGCCGTGGATTTGGTGGTTTGCAGAGAGAACGAAGACCCAGAGGCAGAGAACGCCGGACCGTGGGCAGAAGTCAAGTGGGAATCCTTGCTCTGCTAGTTTTGGATGCTCCAGCACCTATTGACGTTGAAAGAGATATACTTCAATGTCAATTGATTTGATTTGACTGGTGTTTTTGTGATCCGAGTATCACACTTTCGACATTGAAGAAGGAATACTTTGATGTCGGTTTTTTTGACTCTTGAGTTTTGATGCACTTGATCGATATTTTGTGCACACCGGCTGCACTTGATGTTTTTGTGCACACTTGATGCACTTGATTGATATTGTTGCGTGCACTAGATGTTTTTGTGCACCCCGTTGCACATGATATTATTTTCTTGTACCTAGTTACACTTGATATTGATTTTTATGCACCTTATTGCACTAGATGTTTTTGTGCTCTCCATCGCACTTGATATTGATTTTTGTGCACACTCGATACACTTGATTTTGTTTTCTTGTACATGATATTGATTTCGTACACCCCGGTGCACTTGATGTTGTTTTCGCACACATCTGTTGCACATGGTTTGGTTTTTGTGCAAAGCCGTTGCAGTTGATTTCATTTTCGTGCATTGTACTTGATAATATATGTTATGCTAAACAGGTATTATAGCCTTGATTATATTTGTGCTTGGTCGTGTGCTTAATTTAAATGGTTGATTTCGCACTTTGCACTTTGCATTTTAGCTTGTGTGTGATTTCGGAGTCCCATTGATTTGATTTGAGTAGACAAAATGTTTTAAGATTTGGGGTTAAATTTAAATTCGGGGATCGAATTTCTTTAAGGGGGGATATCGTAATATTTTGAAAATTATAAATATTATTTTATAATTTAAATATGGATATTATGAGTTTACGAAATAATATCAAGTATGGATTTGGGTTTTCATTAATTGGTATAATTATATACCTTTATTTTTAGAGTTGGAAAATATGAGATGTTATAAACATGGCAAGTATTTTGTGTTGAGAAAATGATATAGGATTTTAGTGATAAGTATATGGTTTATTTGTTTTGTTGAGAGAGTGTGTGAACATGTTAAGTTTTAATATTCCCTCACCATATCCTAACATATATCCGCAAATATTATAGCACACACTCTCTCTTCCTCTCATAATTCTTATCTATTTCTCTCTCCTCACAAAATATCTCATCTCTCAAAATATCTCATCTCATCAAAACCTTCTCCCAAAACCCTAGCTTCCTTGATTTTAACCTATGGATTTTGCCAAATATATTCATCTCAACCCTTCAAGATCTCAAGTAGAGCCACCTCAACCATCAAGAGCTTCAAGTAGCCATCCATAGAGCTTGGATCCCTCTTTTCCTCACTACCCTTGGTAAGAATCTCTCCTTTTATCAAGTTCTTATAGTGTTTAAAGTTTTAGCCATGAAAAATTATAGTTTTCATGTAAAAGTTCTAATTTTATGGGTTGAATTCTTTTCAAGTGGTTTTTTTTGAAGTGATCCACTATTAGTGATGGATCTAATATGGTTATTTGGTAACTACTACTTATTTGAGATAGTTAGTGGTATTTTGATGCATGTATATTGATATTGAAAAGTGTTTTAAAGTTTTAAAACATGGATATCATTAAGTGTTTGGTGTCAGAATAAAATCTGGAGTTCACTGGGTACTTTGAAAAATAAACTAGCATATGTTTTAGATACTGGGTACTTTGAAAAATAAACTAGCTATATTTTTTAGATGCTTGGACAAATATGAGACCACCCCAAAGACCGAGCCCCTAATTCCTAACCTTGGCCGCCCAAATATTCTTTCTGGCCGCAAATAGCGACCAGACCATCAAGTTAAGGTTTGGGTTTTTGTCTGTAGTTCATATACTTGATAACTAAGTCACTGGTATACCTTATTTTAGCCTAGATTCTCTATATCCAAATTTGGAAGCACTTTAGCTAGTTTTCGACGATATTTTTCCGATTTTTAAACTTGGTTTTTGAATTTCTATATCTTGACTTGATCGTTCGACGTTCGTAAGTCGACGTCGGGGGTATTTTGTCGTATTTAGCGTATACTGGTCATAGGTTTTAACCTATGTAGACTTCGCTCATTGTGTCG
Source organism: Agapanthus africanus (assembly GCA_030015575.1). NCBI lineage: Eukaryota > Viridiplantae > Streptophyta > Magnoliopsida > Asparagales > Amaryllidaceae > Agapanthus > Agapanthus africanus. The sequence goes on from CM057349.1 coordinate 291,635,168, forward strand.
TTTTCGATTTAGATATTTATGCGGATGCGTTATGCTTTCGATTGTAGGTACAATCATGGGGACTTCCGAGACGGCGAGGCGGTCATAGGTTTCGACTAGCTCGAGATGTCAGCAAATAGATTTATATCTATGGGGAAAGTCGGGTAGATGGCGTATAGCAACCCCACAACCAAACTGAGTAGAACACATACTATACCATATACTCGTATCTTATATTAATATGATTTGTATACTTAAAACTATAACTAGGTAGTTAGTCTATGTTCATAACTAGTAGATTATATATATGATGGAGTTTTGGCACTCTGATATAAATTAAGAAGCAAGATAATATGATTTTCAAAAAACCTAGAGAGCAAAAACTCCACAAACCATAGGATCAAGGCTAAAAAATTAAACTTGACAACAAAAAAGAGAGCTTTTTAACTACTCGGATGGAATTGCAACCTTTATAGTGTGTCTTTCGTCTTCTAAAGCTCCACTTGAATTCTTAAACAAGCTAGGTTGATGAACCCCTAGGAAAAAGATGATCCACCTTGAGATAACACTAACACAAGCTCTCACTTTACTAAACAATCTAGTAGTGAAGAAAACAACCTAAACTAATTTGTTGATATATTTTAGATTGATGAAATAGGATTTTTGCTCTCTTATTTTTCTTTTATTTTACTTCACTTTTGCATGAAAAATAAATCAATAGGAAGAAGATGAAGATAAGAATGGTTAAGTATTCTTCAGATGAGAACAAAAATATCATACCTTATTTAAATAATAAATCATAATGAGTCATCAATATTCTACACCATTCTAACAAATGATTCATTGATTCGTTTATTTAAATAAGCAAATATGTTTAATCATTATCTATGAATCCTATGTGATTCTTATACACACATCTATTGTGTATATACAACCATGACAAATGCTATATATATTATTTATATCATATATAAATAATATATAAAGAGAAGGAAAAATAAAGTGAGCATAATATTGGTTAATATATATATATATACTAACTTGATTTAATAATCCGATTATATCATATATAATCCGGCTAATATTAAATAACACTAGATTAAAATACGGTATCATATACCCGTATTTAATCAAGCTCCCGCACATATCGCTATGCATTCCCTACTTCATTTCGCTTGTGCTAGGAAATCTCTGTGTGGGATTCTAAAGACTTGTCAATACGCTGGCAATAGGTAATGATCATATCAAATACAATGTCAGTGGTACTAGCTGTACGTAACGGCTAACCAGGTATAGAACGAATATGAATATCAACAAGCTAACTTTTCTGAAATCCAACCAAGCCTAAAAGAGACACTTACCGTACAGTCCGGTCTCTTTGTCTGATATATTGCATATCGGGTCTGGGGGATGGTATTGTCAGACCCCAATAACCCGATAAGTCATGCCGATGTGTGGCCTATAACCAATCGAGAAACTACTGATAACACTTATGAGTAAATCTCATCAGCCCTGACTAGGGAATGTTGGATATGTATGCCCTAGAGACCTTCATTGTATAGAATGCTAGGGATATGTATATACAAGACAATCTTGCTAGATATGATAGTATACTATTTGGTTTGTCTTTATCTTAACATGTGATATACTTTACTTATTATTTCATATCTCATATACATATTGATAATGTTAGTTGTATGTATGCCCTAGAGGCCATTATTGTACATGTGATGTATATTATAGTGGATGCTTGGACATATATAGAGAGGACTTTCTTGCTCGACATGATAATATGCTATCTGGCTGCTCTTTATCTTAACATGTATACTTGTCTCTTTATACTGTCTTATGGTTACATGTTGGTAAAGCCCTTAGGATGTGTACTTGACTACCAGGATTGTGATGCAGATCATACTAGTAGGGCCATGGTAGTCCATAGGTTCATTCTTTAATGTTCCTAGTCATGGGTGTATCGAGACGGGGCACTGATATACCAGAGTAGACTAGTGTATACACTTCTCGACCCATGTGATGGGCGATGGATGATCTCATATCCATTGGTGTTTGACATCAGAGATGGTATACAGGTGCTCAGTGGAGACTGGGTACACTAGAAGAACTCGCCGAGAACTCCTAGATGGTATTATACCTCACGTCAGATAGCAGTTCTCTGGTGACACTGGTACAGGTTAATCTGTTGACCCGAGATCGTCATAGAGTCTTGCGTGATTCCCACCGTGCTTTGATTTCCACCTTACCACATTCAAGAGGACGTGCAAAACGGTGGTTTTTGGGTACAGTCCCGAGTCACATGGAGGTAATGAGCGATAGGAGGGGTTTCGTCTCTCCCGGTATTGGAGGTTGATGTTGCGCTGTGCTCGATTGGCCATAACAGGGAAGTCCCTGGCCAGGGCTGATTTAGAGATTTACTGGTAAGTGTTATCAGTAGTTTCTCGACCCGTTATGAGCCTCATATCGGCATGACTTATCGGTTATTGGGGTCTGACGTTTACCACCCCTAGACTGGGTATGCGACATATCAGACGGGGAGACCGGACTGTACGGTAGTGTTACTGACAGGCTTTACAGGAGCTATAGCGGGCTTGCTTGTTGATTTTCTAATCGCTCAATACCCGGGTAGCCATTACGTCCAGCTAATACCGCTGACGGCTTGTGGGTGCTTGATGTGATCATTACCTACTGCCGGCGTATTGACGAGTCTTTAGAGTCCTACATAGAGGTTTTACTGGCTCAGGCAAAACGAAGTAGGAGCACATATGTGATATGTGCGGGACCGAGAATAATGCGAGTATGTGATACCGTATTCTATTCTCGCGATATTTGTATCGGACGGTTATATGTGATATAGCCGGGTTATCGAATCAAGTGTTGATTCCATAAGTTGGTACATTTAATATTAGTCGGTTATATGTGATATAGCCGGATTATTAAATCAAGTGTTGATTTGATGATTTAGCGTATAATTGTATATTTGATATACTAATTTACATTAACTAATATTAGCTCACTTAAGCATTTATTATTCTCACATGTGCACACTTAATATATATGTGATATATATTAATTGTGTTTTATTTTGTATCATGGTTGTTGATACACACTACATCGGTGTATGAGACTTACATTATACTAATTATAATGTTGGGTTTTAGTATTTAAAGTAATTCCAAATTAGTGGATAATAGCTCACATACATGAAGCTTCATGAAGCTTGTGGATGTATTGACTTAGTCCACTAATTTTGTTTTACTTAAGATATTTATTAACCTAACCATTATAATTTAGCCATGGTTATGTCTCTACATGAGTTAGTATATGATATAAACTCACCCATAGTTCATTCTCTCACCTCATTAGTTCATTCTCATTTCTTTTGCTCATCTTCTTCTTCCTTGAGCAAAAAGCTTGCTAGGGTTTTCTAAAGAGAGAAAATATTGTGAGAAAAATAAAACTAAAGTGAGTCCATTTCCTACTTCATCATCCTCTACTAGATTAGCACTTTAGCATAGGGTGTTAGCTTCACTAATCTCTCATTAGTGAAGTAGTAGATTAAGTTAGTGTCTCCTCGACGTAGATCATCTTCGGCCTCAAAGACTTCAAGCAAGATCGTTCCTTTCGCCTTGAGAAGCCATGCAAGAGTCCGGGAGTTCCATGATCGCAGCGAAGGGACCACTACAAGGAGCTAATGAAGTGAAGGACCAGTCTACAAAGGTTGTATTCCATTATCACTTAGATGTAAAGTAGTTTACATGTTTCGTATGATTCTCAAGTTATCGATTCTAGTTTAGGGTTCTTTAAAACGGCAAAATTTTGAAAATGGCATGGACGATGCCTCCCGAAACCTTGTTGTCGTTCATAGGAACTCTACAGTGGTATCAGAGCCTAGCTAGAGAATTAGACAGATTGTGTAGGATTACGAAACCGAAACTACTTTGAAACTTAAAATGCCAAAACCATGTTTTCTGTCGATTTTTATATGAGCTCTGAATTTTTTTTAAACAAGTGCAGAATCATATATGTGTGATAACATGAACACTGGTGAAATTTGAGGGCGTTCTGACAATATTTGGCCGGCGAGACCCCCCTCCATCTCGGCCAAATCCGAGCCCCCCCTCCAAGTTTTTGCAGTGTTCTATTGCATGGGTTTTGGTATTTCAGGTGTTGTTTATTTTTGCTAAATTTTCATGTGATGTTAATTTACTATAAAGACAACTTGGAGTGTTTCGTAGTCGTAATTCTAACTGTTTTCGGGTTATTTTAGACGGCGTTAAAAAGTTCAATCGGATACAAATACCCGCTTTAACCGTTGCCGGAAAATTTTCCAAGCGTTGGATTTTTTCCGTAGTTAAAAAGCATTCAAACATCATGCAAGTTATTCGATGGACCCTCTAGAAGAATGAAACCCTAACTCGATTATGTGACCGTCAGAACCGCCACTAAACCCTAGGGTTTGTGGTGGTTCAGCGGTGCCACATGTGAAGCCTTGGTTGACCCTTCTATGGCTGGTTCATTGGTACTGTGGTATGTGCTGAATAATTTTAAACTACGCTCAAGTGTTGAGCTTTTTGGGTAATTGTGGGTGTTTGTTGATTCGATTGGAATGTTTAATATCGTCTAGTTTTTCTGCGACCGTAAGTGTAATATGTGGTGTATCGCCGGTTTCGTTGCTATATGTCAATGACAATTGGGATACGCATATTTACTTACGTTGATGACATGTGATGTTATGTGTTGCTGGGATATGTTATATTGGATCGTCGTGTTTGAATAGCCGGGGGTTTTATGCGAGATGAGAATTTTTCATTTTCATTCATGTAAAATTCAATGTATGTAATATTCCTTTATTGGGGCACTTCCGGGTTGAGAATGATGTCACCATTGTTGTATATTATTTACCTTTCTGTATTAGGATAGACCCAAGGAGGAGAGCACAAGTAACCGGGTTCTAGAGTCCAGTGGGAGGCCAACTCGAGGAGTCGAGTCCAGGTCTCCTAACTCTAGAATTGGTAGGGTTGCTTGCCGCTCTCGTAGTGGTCTAGGGATGTGGGTTTGGCTATTCATCGCGACCGTGGAATCCGTGTTTTATATAGGCTCAAAATAAAACACGGACCTCCTAATATATCTAATATTTCATATGTTTCTTCTGCTGCTCTGTGATGTGATCACTGTGGATTCTGAGATGAATGGATATACATTATATATGAGATATATAGTAGACGCTGCTTATGTTTTACACCCGCGCTAGTCCCGTCCCGGTATGCCGTTAGTTAAGTAACCTAACGGTGAATAAACGGACACTGAGGCGAATGCGGATTGTATAAGCGTACGTTGTATTTTCGTTTCATTTTCTGTGATGCTTAGGAAGCTTAAATGATGGGACTTCATTAATATGATTAATGAAAGAAAAAGAAACCTAAAATATGTTGTAAAATCAAATTTTCAAAAAGAGTAGCTACAGTTATTGCTTTGTATAGTGATATATGTGATATATCCTACACCTTATTCGATAAGAGAAGAGCCGAGATCCCTTCACCGGGAGTGACCTCTTTAGCAATAACTGGCAGATGCTACAACACATGGTTTGTCTTTTGATTGCTTTTGGAGTATTTGCTTTGCATAGTGATATATGTGATATATCCTGCACCTTATTCGATAAGGAAAGAGCCGAGATCCCTTCACCGGGAGTGACCTCTTTAGCGAAACTAGTAAAAGCCTCAAAAGCACTCCTTTTCAAAATCACTCGATTCTACAACGATATCAAGTTCATTACGCAAGAGGTTTTCTGAAAAACCTGTCGTAGCCCTCCGTCATTTCAGATAAGCACTAGTTAGTATTCGTGCTACATTTGTTGGCCTTCGTCAAGGCGTAGTGTGCGGTAGCTAATTAGTACTTATCTGCTTATAGCATATGATGCAGATTGGATTAGGGTAGTCGTACGACTTTGTTGGCCTTCGTCAAGGGTCGTGCGGGTGGGTTTAATTCAATCAAGATATGTACGGGTTGAACTTGACTAGCGGCCTATGGTTTATTGGCCTTCGCCAAGGTCATAGTTTGCTAAAGGCAAAATATTATCGGGGATTTCAAGTGTTGAAATTTGTAATGAGATTGCGTACCTTTTATGAGATAGTTGGATCCCGATACCCACTACGAGTAAGTGTTACTCCTGAGAAAGTTTTACACAGGACAATTAGCCGATCAAGTAGGTGTCTAGAAAGGTGTTAACGGGGTTACGCCCCTGGGAAAACGAGGTTTATTTTAATTAGGTCCGTACGAAAGCACGGAGAACCTCTTTCAAAGTACCAACACTGGCCTGGCTGAAAGATTGGCGAAATTGTAGGGTGTAATTAATCCCGGCTAGTCTTTCTTTTTAGGGTTTGAAGGAAGATTTGATAAAAATAGTGGGAGCCATCCTAATTAGATAAAATAATAACCAATCTGATCTTGCAAGAGAATATGCTAAAGTGTTTTCTTCTCTCTCTCTCCAGGTAGCGACCATGTCACGTCTTAATCAAGATAATAATATGGATGTATTGACCGAACCCGCATGTTATACTGTGCTGGGGAACGTTGGTTCCGTTCTTTCTTATAATTGTTATAAGACTGAACAGGGAATAGGGACATATCCGGATTCCCATGCTGCCCAAACGAAGAATAAGCATGTTGATATATCTTCTTCGGATGTGTTAGTTAGAACTATTTCTCAGTTCACTCTACATCCTGGGTATTAGATACCGGATCAGGATCCCACATATGTAATATGTTACTTGGGCTAATAAAAGGTAGAGAACTGGGAGTAGGTGATCATTCCGTAAGAGTAGGGTGTAGGGTTGCTAGGCACACACACAATGGTCTACGAGGCATCAACCATGCCCGATTTAAAATTTAGCCGTGCCGAACAACCCAAAGCCGGATCTTTAAACTAGAGATTAGGCGAAAACAAGCATGTTAAACACTTTAACACTAAGTGAGAGGGATTACTGTAAGTCCATGTCACGCACCCCATGATCTTGCGGGGAGGCGGAATATATGAAAAACGATTATCAAAGCTTCGTAACACGGACTTGAGCGCATGAATCGTATCTAAACCGTTACTAGCAAACTACGAGAGGTTTAACTACTCGGATTCGAAATTATACCTCATGTTACTTGTCCTTCGGGTCTTCATCGCTGTCCTCCACTCCTCGTAGGCTCCTTGGAACATCGGCATCTCAACGGCCTCCTCGAGTCAAAGACGATCCACCCGAGAGCTCCTACTCCAAGCTTGATCTCTAACTTGAGATAACTAGGTTGCTCAAAATGCTAATCTAAGCTATCTAGGGGATATAGAGTGAAGTTATGGATGTATTAGTCTAGCTAACCCTTGATCTCAACACATGAGAGGTTAGGGTTAGGGTTTCAAGAATGAGAGAGCTTGAGGAGAGAGAAGGTGATAAAGTGAATCCTTTTGGATGAATGAAATCATTTGTGTATATATGAAACATATGATAATATTAAGTAAATAACAAATAATGAATTATCACCATGTTTCATTAATACACTAAGTGATTCATCATATGAGTCATATAAAACATTAAATGAATCATTAACTCAATGTATGAATCACTACATGACTCATTAACCCAATTAATGCAAATGCCAGCTTAGCCTCCAACTCATCATACTTCTAGAAGCTTCCCAGAAAATTACGAGAACGCCCCTCCCATCCGTGAAAACACGGAAAAACTTTAGACTGTATAAATCCAATAACCCGATACTAGAATCTAGCTTAAACCAAAGCCGGCTGGTAAAAACTGTCCGAACGTCGTACGTGCGTTTAAATACGTATGCGTCCGAACCCTTGTCGTAAAACCATACGACCTCTATATCGTTTCGCCTGGAGCAGGGAAACTCTCTGTGTGGGACTCTAAAGACTCGACACTACGCTGGCAGTGGGTTTAACCACAGACCGCAAGCGGCACTGGCTGTACGTAACGGTCCCCAGGTAGATGTCGATAAGAAGGCCGATGAGATAACCCATCCGAACTCCTGCTGAGCCTGTTCGTGAAAATATCCGCGCAGTCCGGTCTGTTCGTCTAAGAGTATCGCATGTATGGTCTAGGGAGGTAGAGAATGTCAGACCCCTAATAACCGTACAAGTTGTGCCGGTATGGCTCATAACCATTTGAGAATCTACTGATCAGTCCACCAGTAATTATCCATCAGCCCTGGCCAGGGACTTATGGTAATGACCAACCAATCACTGTGCGATATCAACTCCCTATACCTGGAGAGACGAATCCCTAACAGTCGCTCACTGCCTCCATGTGGCTCGGGACTGTACCCAACTAAAACCTGTTTGCACGACTCCTTTGAGCTGTGGTAGGGTAGTAATCAAAGCACAGTGGGAACTCACACGAGACAAATGACGACCCTAAGTCAACAGACTATCTGCACACATGTCACCTGAGAACTGCTATCTGACGTTAGGTATAATACTATCCAGTCAGTTCTCCTGTGAGTCCTGTCCGGTGTACCCGTAACCCAACGAGCACCTGTATACTATCTCCAGTACGACGTACTGATGGCTGTAGGACAGACCATCTCCCCAACTGGGATGAGAAGCATACACACTAGTCTACTCCGGAGTATCGATGCCCTGTCTCGATAATCCTACGACTGGGGACAATTATAGGATGTTGCTTATAGACTACCCAGCCCCCACTAGTGTGACTGCCATCACAACGCTGGTAATCAAGCAAAGATCCTATGGGCTCTACTAATATGTATAAGTGATACGTAACAAGAAACATATGTACATATTAAAGTAGACTCAAACCAAGTAGTATACTACCATGTTTAGCAAGATTGTATATACAACTGTGAATATCCCAAGCTTCCATTAAGTAATATACATGCAAGTATGATACAATAATGGCCCCTAGGGCATATACACTAACAATCTCCCACTTGCACTAGGGCCATGAGCTGGCATATCGTAGACCTATCATCTCGAATAGCTTCTCGAACTGCGTCTGAGGAATGGCCTTTGTGAATGGATCAGCAATGTTATTCTCCGTCTCTACTCTTTTCACCTCGATCTCCCGGCGATCTACGATCTCCCTGATCAGGTGATACCGCCTTAAGATGTGTCTGGACTTCTGATGGGACCTGGGTTCCTTCGCTAAAGCTATAGCACCGTTGTTGTCACAATACAGAGGTATTGGATCAACACTGGTAGGAACCACCTGAAGTTCTGTGAGGAACTTCTTCATCCAGACAGCTTCTTTTGCGGCATCGCAAGCAGCTATGTATTCCGCTTCCATTGTTGAGTCAGCAACGGTCTCCTGCTTGGAACTCTACCAACAGACCGCTCCTCCATTAAGGGTAAAGACATTAACCGACATGGACTTGGAGTCATCTTTGTCACTCTGGAAGCCGGAGTCGGCAAAGGCCTCCATCTGGAGGTCTTTTCCGCCATACACCAAGAACATCTCCTTAGTCCTCCTCAGGTACTTGAGAATGTTCTTTACCGCTATCCAGTGATTCTCCTCTGGGTTTTCCTGATACCGGCTTACAACGCTCAATGCGTATGCTACATCTGGTCTGGTACATAACATCGCATACATTATAGAGCCTACCGCAGAAGCGTAGGGTATAATTGACATGCGATCCCTTTCCAAATCAGTCTTGGGAGACATCTCTTTGGAGAGGGTGATTCCGTGACAAGCCGGTAGGTTACCGCGCTTAGAATCTTCCATACTGAATCTTTTCAATATGGTATCTATGTACCTGGACTGTGAAAGTCCCAACATCCTCTTTGATCTATCACGATAGATCTGGATTCCCAGAATGTAGGTGGCATCACCCAGGTCTTTCATGGAGAATTTCCGTGACAAGAATCTTTTGACTGACTGTAACATAGGAATATCATTTTCTATTAGGAGAATGTCATCCACGTACAAGACGAGAAATACTACAGCTCTCCCTACAATCTTTCTGTATATGCATGGTTCATCTGGATTTTTGATAAAGTCAAATTCTTTGACAGTATCATCAAAACAGATGTTCCAACTCCGAGATGTCTGCTTTAGTCCATAAATGGACTTAAGCAGGTTGCATACTTTACCGCTGCTCCCACTCTGAATGAATCCCTTTGGCTGATCCATATAGACGCTCTCTTCCAAATTTCCATTTAGAAACGCCGTCTTTACGTCCATCTGCCAGATTTCATAATCGTGGAAGGCAGCAATAGCAAGAAGGACCCGAATGGATTTAAGCATAGCCACTGGAGAAAAGGTTTTGTCATAGTCCAAACTAGGTCTTTGACGAAATTTTGCAACAAGTCTAGCCTTATAGGTTTCAACCTGTCCATCTACACCAATCTTCTTTCTGAAGATCCATTTGCATCTACGGGTTTTACCCCATCTGGAGCAATGTCTAAAGTCCATACTTTGTTAGTGTACATGGACTCCATTTCGGTCCGCATTGCATCCAGCCATTTTACAGAGTCACCGCTCTGAATGGATTGCTGGAAGCTAGTAGGCTCATCATAGTCAATATTGCAATCCTCTCTATCCCCGTCTATGAGAAAACCGTAGTATCTCTCGGACGGATGAGACTGCCTACTACTCCTGCGGAGTGGCGTTGGGATGTCCGGTTCTCTTAAAACTTCTGGTTCTTCCAAGCTTTCAGTAATAGCTTGTGGTTCTGGAATTTCTTCCAGTTTTATTGCACTCCCACTTATATGATTTTCAAAAAATTCAGTTTCCAAGAAGTGGGAATGCTGAGAAACAAAAACCTTTTGTTCCTCTGCGGAATAGAAAAGATACCCCCTAGAGTTCTTTGGGTATCCCACAAACTTACACTGAGCGTGCCTCGAGCTTGTCCGGATGCTGCCTTTTTACAAAAGCTGGACATCACCATGTCTTCAGATACTGAAGATAGGGTTTCTTCCCACTCCATATCTGATATGGTGTGGTAGGCACAGTCTTCGTTGGAACTTTGTTCAAAAGATATGCAGCTGTTTCTAGCGCATAACCCTAGAAAGATCGCGGTAACTCAGCCTTACTCATCATGGAACGAACCATATCCAATAGGGTTCGATTCCTCCTTTCTGATACACCGTTGTGTTGTGGTGTGTATGGAGGAGTAAGCTGAGAGAGAATTCCATTCTCTTTTAATTAACCCAGGAACCCGGCACTTAAGTATTCACCACCTCGATCAGATCTCAGTGTCTTGATACTTTTGCCTGTTTGGTTTTCCACTTCATTCTTGTATTCCTGGAATTTTTCAAAGGCCTCGGATTTATGCTTCATCAAGAAGACATGTCCATACCTAGAGAAATCATCCGTAAAAGTAATGAAGTAGGAATAACCACCTCGCGCATGTGTAGACACTGGACCGCACATGTCACTGTGTACGAGTCCCAAGAGCTCGTTTGCTCTTACTCCGTGTCCAGTGAATGGAGTCTTTGTCATCTTTCCTTTGAGTCACGATTGACAAGTTGCATATGTTTGATATTCGAACGGATCCAAATATCCTTCTCTATGTAGCTTAGTCAACCTTCTCTCATTGATGTGACCTAGTCTACAATGCCATAAGAAAGCCTGATTTAATTCCAGAGACTTTCTTTTAAGTGTGTTCTGGACATTGAAAACCTGAGCTTGACTTAATACATATATGCCGTTATCTAATGTACAGGACCCAATCATAACTTGATTTAGATGGATGTGAACTACATCGCTTACGAATGTAAAATCATATCCCTCTCTCGAAAGTGAGGACACTGATATGATATTACAAGTCATACTAGGTACATAAAGACAGTTACGTAGAATCAATATCTGCCCACTTGTCAAACCTAGGCGATATTCTTCCACGGATTCAGCGTCCACGCTCATTCCGTTTGCAACTCTGAGAGTCCAATCACCTACCTTTATAACTCTACGGTTTCTCAAAGCATGTAATGAATTACAGATATGAGATCCTGCTCCTGTATCTAGTACCCAGGAAGTATAGTTAATTGACAAACAATTCTCAATTACAAACACATTTGAGGCTGAAGCCACAACATGCTTCGTATCCTGGCTACTGGCTTCCAAAGCCCTGCAGTCCTTCTGCCAATGCTCAATCCCATAACAATAGGAATGTCCCTCTTTTACTACATTCAGTCCCGAAACTTTTGCCCTTCTCTTTCCTTCTACTTCCCTGATTTCCTTCAGGGTAAAAGGTATAAACTGTAGAATCAAGTCAGTATCTGACCCGTTTCCCAACGCGGTCTCTAGGTCCTGGAGCTCATCAAAATAGCTAGTCATTGTAAGGACGTTGTCCCCTACAGATGACCCGACGGCCAACCTCGCTTGAATTAATTCGGTCGAGGTCTCATATCTTGCGATATGAGATTGCTCTCCATATAAATCTTTGTTATGGAGAAAGATGGAAACTGAGTCCATCTTCTCGTGCTGCTTCTGGTATACACCATCAACTGAAGCTAACACGGGGCACTTGGATTTCGTTTTATCCTTTTCCCTTGTCTGACGGATATCCATATCCGCGATGGTGGAAACTGGACCTGGAAAGGCGGGATCTTGAGTAGTAATGGGGTGGTCCAGCTTGTCATAGGCAATGGACATCTGGACAGATCTTTGCCAGTCATATAAGTCAGATTCAGTCAATTTGTTATTTAGATGTAACCTAGTCGTGGTCACAAGGTCGATGCAATTCAAGAGAGAGAGAAGAAAACACTTTTAGCATGATGCTCTTGCAAGTTTAGAGTGGTTTTTAATTTATCTAAACAGGATGGCTCCCACTGTTTCTCGAATCCTTCCTCAAACCATAAAAGAAGAATTAGCCATGACTATTCTCACCGTACAATACTTGCTTAACTGTTCAGCCAGGCCAGTGTCGATACTTCGAGGGAAGTTTTCCAACGCTTTCGCGAAGTTCCTTAATTAAATAATCTCTTTTCTCTGGGGGCGTAGCCCCGCTGACACCTTTCTCGGCACCTACTTGGTTTATAGCATTGATCGTTAAGTGACGAATCTCTTGATAAGTAGTATATACTCACAGTAGGATCGGGATCCAAAATATCATTGTATGATAATGTTGAAGGAATCCTACCAACATTCATCAAACTCCAAAATGGTATGCATCTCTCTGCAAATTTCAGTTTCTTTAGAAATTCCCGATGTGGATTTTTGCCCCATGCTCTTATGACCTTGACGAAGGTCAACAAATCATAAGTCATATGTCAAGTTCTACCCGTCATTATCCAGGTTAATTTGAACCCACCCGTACATACCCTTGACGAAGGTCAACAAGGTAATACGACTGTCCCAAACCAACGCATCTATCTATGCTACATATGAACACCCAACAGCTACCAATCACTATGCCTTGACGAAGGTCAACAAACATAGCTTGAATACTATTGAATATTCATACGAAATGACGGAGGGCTACGAATGGTTTTGGCAAAACCGTGAACGTAGTGAACTTGATATAATCGAAAGAACCTGATACTTTTTAAAAGGAGTGGTTAAAGCTCCGCAATTAAAAAATTCTGCTCTTTTAAAATAACCGAGTGGTTTCTTTTAAATTTGTTCTAACGATTAAACTTTGGTTTATTTTCTTCGCATTATAATAATGCGTCCCATCATATATCCTATCATTGCAGGAAACAACGAAAATACCACGTCCTCTTATGCCATCCGCATTCGCCACGGGGTCCCGTCATCACCCGTTAGGTTACTTAACTAATGACAGAGCGAGGGCTGGGCTAGCGCGGGTGTAAAACATAAGCGACGTCTAAATAGCTATCATATATAGATATTGTACATTCGTCATACGCAATAATAGGCATTCCAGATCACAGATGAACTTTATTGGATATACAAGCAATCCGCGTTTCTTTTAAGCCTGCAACGAAAGACGGATTACACAGTTGTGATGAATAGCCATTACCCCATCCTAGACCCCTACGGGTACGGCAAACTACCCGCCAAGTGCCCGAAGTGAAGCGATCTCCCTCAACAACATGAGTAGGCCACTAAACACTTCAAAGTACCCGGTAGTTTGTGCACCACACCTTGGGTCTATCCTAGGAGCAAAAACAGTAAAAAGAAATAATACAACGGTGGCTACAACCGCAACCTGGATGTGCCCCGCAAAAGAATATTACATCATATTACAATTACATCGAATGAATGAATATAATAACCCATCTCAAACCCCGGCTAATCATCACAACAGTCCAATACAGTTCATATACACAAACAGTAAACATTACAGAAATGTGCAACCCCCTGCCAACCGACATACTAGCAGTTAGGGGAGGTTTACAAACACATTAAACATTACAGATAAAAACCCAATTAGCAAATATCTTAGAACATCGATCGACAACCATTTTCCGTGTCTACCCCAATTGCAAGCCAGCACAGAAGTAACCTGGGCAGAAACAGAATATACAGGAAAAAAGAACACCAAAATATATGAATTTTAGAGCAAATCGGAGTCAACTCGGGGTTGACTCTGCCGCGGATCCGCGGCCAAAAGAACAATCTTGCCGCGGATCCGCGGCCATCAAGCCGAGTTAGAACTTCGTATTTTCCCAGAATTCTTATATTTCCTTGCTGTGAATTTGAAGGCATATCAAATATTTTTTTCGACACGTTTAAAATTAACAGAAACTGATAGGGTTCCGGTGTTTCGTTTTCTTGTTTTTCCGTCGATCGAAACTCTAATTAGTTGCTAACAAGCTAGTAATGGTTTAGTTGGCTCTGATACCACTGTAAGTCCATGTCACGCACCCCACGATCTTGCGGGGAGGCGGAATATATGAAAAACGATTATCAAAGTTTCGTAACACGGACTTGAGCGCATGAATCGTATCTAAATCGTTACTAGCAAACTACGAGAGGTTTAACTACTCGGATTCGAAGTTATACCTCACGTTACTTGTCCTTCGGGTCTTCATCGCTGTCCTCCACTCCTCGTAGGGTCCTTGGAACATCGGCACCTCAACGGCCTCCTCGAGTCAAAGACGATCCACCCGAGAGCTCCTACTTCAAGCTTGATCTCTAACTTGAGATAACTAGGTTGCTCAAAGTGCTAATCTAAGCTACCTAAGGGATATAGAGTGAGGTTATGGATGTATTAGTCTAGCTACCCCTTGATCTCAACACATGAGAGGTTAGGGTTAGGGTTTCAAGAATGAGAGAGCTTGAGGAGAGAGAAGGTGATAAAGTGAATCCTTTTGGATGAATGAAATCATTTGTGTATATATGAAACATATGATAATATTAAGTAAATAAAAAATAATGAATTATCACCATGTTTCATTAATACACTAAGTGATTCATCACATGAGTCATATAAAACATTAAATGAATCATTAACTCAATGTATGAATCACTACATGACTCATTAACCCAATTAATGCAAATGCCACCTTAGCCTCTAACTCATCATACTTCTAGAAGCTTCCCAGAAAATTACGAGAACGCCCCTCCTATCCGTGAAAACACGGAAAAACTTTAGACTGTATAAATCCAATAACCCGATACTAGAATCTGGCTTAAACCAAAGCCGGCTAGTAAAAACTGTCCGAACGTCGTACGTGCGTTTAAACACGTATGCGGCCGAACCCTTGTCGTAAAACCATACGACCTCTATATCGTTTCGCCTGGAGCAGGGAAACTCTCTGTGTAGGACTCTAAAGACTCGACACTACACTGGCAGTGGGTTTAACCACAGACCGCAAGCGGCACTAGCTGTACGTAACGGTCCCCAGGTAGATGTCGATAAGAAGGCAGATGAGATAACCCATCCGAATTCCTGCTGAGCCTGTTCGTGACAATATCCGCGCAGTCTGGTCTGTTCGTCTAAAAGTATCGCATGTATGGTCTAGGGAGGTGGAGAATGTCTGACCCCTAATAACCGTACAAGTCGTGTCGGTATGGCTCATGACCATTTGAGAATTTACTGATCAGTCCACTAGTAATTTTCCATCAGCCCTAGCCAGGGACTTATGGTAATGACCAACCAATCACTGTGCGATATCAACTCCCTATACCAGGAGAGACGAATTCCTAACAGTCGCTCACTGCCTCCATGTGGCTCGGGACTGTACCCAACTAAAACCTGTTTGCACGACTCCTTTGAGCTGTGGTAGGGTAGTAATCAAAGCACAGTGGGAACTCACACGAGACAAATGACGACCCTAAGTCATCAGACTATCTGCACACATGTCACCTGAGAATTGCTATCTGACGTTAGGTATAATACCATCCAGTCAGTTCTCCTGCGAGTCCTGTCCGGTGTACCCGTAACCCAACGAGCACCTGTATACTATCTCCAGTACGACGTACTGATGGCTGTGGGACAGACCATCTCCCCAACTAGGATGAGAAGCGTACACACTAGTCTACTCCGGAGTATCGATGCCCTGTCTCGATAATCCTACGACTGGGGACAAGTATAGGATGTTGCTTATAGACTACCCAGCCCCCACTAGTGTGACTGCCATCACAACGTTGGTAATCAAGCAAAGATCCTATGGGCTCTACTAATATGTATAAATGATACGTAACAAGAAACATATGCACATATTAAAGTAAACTCAAACCAAGTAGCATACTACCATGTTTAGCAAGATTGTATATACAACTGTGAATATCCCAAGCTTCCATTAAGTAATATACATGCAAGTATGATACAATAATGGCCCCTAGGGCATATACACTAACAATTACAACCTTTGTAGATCCGGTCCTTCACTTCTAAAGCTCCGTGTTGAGGTCCCTTCGCTGCGATCATCGTGTTCCGGACTCTCGAGAGGCTCCACGAAGAGAAAGATGCAAACTTGCTTCCGATCTTCGATAACAAAGATGATCTACCTTGAAGTTCCATTAACACAAGCTCTCACTTACTAAATGAAGTGAACACCCTCATCTAAATGGCAAGGATAGATGAGGATGATGAAGTAGGATTTATGCTCTCTTTTATTTTCTATTTCTCACTCATAATCATCACTTAGGAAAAACCTAGAAAGCTTTTCATGAAGCTCAAAGATGAAGAAGAAGAATAGTAATCCTTTTGTGATGAATAATGAAAGGATAATAATGATGAATAATGCAACCATGGTTAAACAAACCTTTGTAGAGATTTAACTAGGGCTAGGGTTTGGGTTGGGTTAAAGCATGAGTCATTTGAAAATATCTTAGCAAAAACAAAAAGAAACCTTCTAGAAGCATCAAGAAGGAACTAACCCAAAACAAACCCTAACCTTGTTTAATCTCGACTAAACATGTTGCATTAGTTATCATATCATGTTACAATATTATATATCACATATATAATATTTATTGTAACAAAATAAAATAATACAATTACCATATATCGCATATATATCACAGTATTACCCGAGTGAGAAAAAGAATCTTTTAGTGAGCTAATATTAGTTAATGTAATTTAATATATCATATATATTATTATACATTAAATTATCGAATCAACACTTGATCCGATGACCCGGCTGATATCAAATATCGCGAGAATAGAATACAGTATCTCATATCGCATTATCCTCGGTCCCGCACATATCACATTCGTGCTCCTACTCCGTTTTGCCTGAGCCAAGAAACCTCTGTGTAGGACTCTAAAGAATCGTCAATACGCCGGAAGTAGGTGATGATCATATCAAACACCCACAAGCTGCAAGCGGTCAGCTAAACGTAACAGCCACCCAGGTATTGAGCGATCAGAAGATCAACAAGCAAGCCTGTACATTCTCCTGCGAATCCAATTAGTAACACTCCCGTACAGTCCGGTCTCGTCGTCTGATATGTAACATATCTCGCCTAGGGGTGGTAAACGTCAGACCCCAGTAGCTTGATAAGTCGTGTCGATATGAGGTCTATAACAGTTCGAGAAACTACTGATAACACTTACCAGTAAATCTCAGCAACCCCGGCCAGGGATTTCCAGTTATAGCCAATCGAACACAGCGCAACATCAACTCCCTATACCGGGAGAGACGAATCCCCTCCTATCGCTCATTGCCTCCATGTGATTCGGGACTGTACCCAAAAGCCACCATTTTGCATGCCCTCTTGGACGTGGTATGATGGAAATCAAAGCACAGTGGGAATCACACAAAACTCTATGACGATCTCGGGTCAACAGACTACTCTGTACCAGTGTCACCGGAGAACTGCCATCTGACGTGAGGTATAATACCATCTGGGAGTTCTCGGCGAGTCCGTCCAGTGTACCCAGTCTCTACTGAGCACCCGTACACCATCCTTGATGTCAAAACCGATGGATATGGGATCATCCATCGCCCATCATATGGGTCAAGATGCGTATACACTAGTCTACTCTGGTGTATCGATGCCCTGTCTCGATACACCCTCGACTAGGAACAGTTATAGGATGTACTCGTCGACTACCGTGGCCCCACTAGTATGATCTCATCATAGTCCCAGTAGTCGAGTACATATCCTAAGGGCTTTATCAACATGTAACATAGAGACAATCAGAGTACATGTTAAGATAAAGTATAACCAGATAGCATACTATCATGTCGAGCAAGAAAGTCCTCCCTATATATGTCCAAGCATCCATTACAATATACATCGTATGTACAGTAATGGCCTCTAGGGCATACATATAACCAACATAGGGAATGGGGCAAATGTTGCAGCCAAAGTAGTTGGCGAATATCACCTTGTATTACTAAATGGCAATACATTGATTCTGAACGAATGCTATTACATTCTGAGCCCTGATATGCAATCTTATATCAGTTTCTTTACTAAGTAAAGAAGGATATAATTTTGTAGTACAGGATAATGTTATGAACATCTTCCTGAATCAAAAGTTGATTGGATCAGGCTCGTTAAATAATAGCATATACATTCTAGATCAAACCACAGTTCTTAATGTACAAAATGTAAGGTTTGTGTAGCACCCTATGAAGAGTTTTGAAGCATCACATGTCTCAAAGTATGTATTTTTATGGTGCTAAACGAACATGCAAAGGAATCGATCCTAGAAAATTAGGGTTTCGAAACTTTAAGCTAATAAAAATTAGGGTTTGAAGGCTACAACCTTTGTAGCTCCCCTTTTGCTTGACTCCTTAGTCTCTAGGGTCTTGGAAGAAGGTCCACTTGTAGTCCTCTTTCGTCCACGACGATCCACCCGAAGTTTCCCGTCCAAGCTTGCAACTTTGGAAAAGCAAAGAGAACACTCTAATCAAGTTGGCTAGACTTGAGTAGAATGATGTTGTGGCTAAGGATCTCACTTCAAAAACCTTTCTTTATTTGTGTTTAACTCACTAGAAAAAACTAGAGAGGAAAAAGATAAAGGAGGATGAAGATGGTGGCTATTTTTAACAAGAGGTAAAAAGATAACCCTTAGTTGCAAAGAAATGAAATATAACCTTTTATATTTTATTCCTTCTTGCTTTCAACCATGATTAAATGATGGATAGTTAATTTAACTTGGGTTTTAAATGATAAAGAGAAGGATAACCCTAGGTTAGTGGTAGTTGAGCATGGTTAGGTCAAAGGAAGAATGTAGAAGCTAGAATGATTATCCTTTCCTTTTCATTTTCTTTTAAATCCAAAATCAAATAATAATCCATTATTTAATCCATGGTGTGAGTCTTATATTGCCACCATTTCCATATGCTAACAACCATGATGGATGGGTGTATGTATGTATGCATGTATGCACATCCACATGTGCATGAAACTAGAATGAAAGAAAGAAACACATGCATGCTTACATACATCCATCACATACTAGAAAGGTTTCAAGTGAGAAAACTAATGGTTAAATGATAAATCAACACTTGATTCATCAATCCGGCCATATCACATATGACCCCACCAAAAGCAAGCCGCCCGATCAATGTTCGGTATCATATACGCACATTTCAATCGGGTGCATGCGCATATCGCATACGCGCACCACAACGTTTCGCCTGGACTGGGTAACTCCTTTGTGGGACTCTAAGACTCGTCAATACGCCGGCAGAGGGTGATGATCATATCAGGTACCCTCAAGCCGCAAGCGGTCAGCTAAACGTAACGGCCACCCGGGTATTGAGCGATCAGAAGAAAACAAGCGAACCTGCTACAACTCCCGTCGAGCCAACCGGCAACACTACCGTACAGTCCGGTCTCTTCGTCAGATATGCTGCATATCGAGCCTAAGGATGGTCACGTCGACCCCAATAACTCAATAAGTCGTGCCGGTGAATGGTCTATAACAGATCGAGAAACTACTAATAACACTTATCAGCAAATCTCAGCAGCCTTGGCCAGGGACTTGCTGTTATAACCAGTCGGGCACAGCACAGCATCAACTCCCAATACCGGGAGAGACGAAACCCCTCCTATCGCTCATTGCCTTCGTGTGTCTCGGGACTGTACCCAACGGCCACCTGTTTGCACGACTCAGTAGAGCCGTGGTAGGGTGGCAATCAAAGTACAGTGGGAGAACACACAAGACTCCATGACGATCTCGGGTCTACAGACTAACCTGTACCAGTGTCACCTGAGAACTGCTATCCGACGATAGATATAATTCCATATAGGAGTTCTCGGTGAGTCCGTCCAGTGTACCCAGTCAACACTGAGCACCCGTATATGATCTTGATGTCAAACATCGATGAATGTGGGAACATCCATCGCCCATCACATGGGTCTAGTATCATATACGCTAGTCTACTCTGGTATATCGATGCCCCGTCTCGATACACCTCCGACTAGGGACATTTCAGGATATGCTTATAGACTACAAATGTCCCACTAGTATGATCTCTATCATAATCAGAGTAGTCAAGCCGATATCCTCAGGGTTTTATCAGCATGTATGAATGAATAAAAGCATGATCAAATCAACATGTCGGATAAAGAAGAACCAGATAGCATACTATCATGTCGAGCAAGAATGCATACTGAATATATATACATGTATAGATACATCCACTATCATATAATGGCCTCTAGGGCATACATATATCCAACACAAAACACACACAAGAGGAAGAGTTCAGAAATGAACGAATCCTTCTTGTGGCATTATAGACTGGGTCATATCAATGCGACACAGCTAGCTAAGTTGCATAAGGATGGATATTTGAATCCGTTCGAATTTTCATCTTATGACACTTGCCAGTCATGTCTCAAAGGCAAGATGACCAAAACTCCGTTTACAGGACACGGAGAAAGAGTTACGGAACTCTTGGGACTGATACATAGTGATGTATGTGGTCCTATGTCTACACATGCCAGGAATGGTTCTTCATACTTCATTACATTCATTGACGATCTCTCAAGATATGGACATGTGTTCCTGATGAAACACAAGTCTGAAGCTTTTGAGAAAATCAAGGAATATAAATCCGAAGTTGAAAACCAAACGGGTAAAAGTATTAAAATCCTTCGATCTGATCGAGAAGGTGAATACTTGAGCACGGAGTTCCTGGACTTTCTAAAAGAGAATGGGATTCTCTCTCAGCTTACTCCTCCGTATACACCACAACACAACGGTGTATCGGAACGGAGGAATCGCACTCTATTAGATATGGTGCGCTCTATGATGAGCACTGCTGAGTTACCTATTTCCTTTTAGGGGTATGCGCTTGAAACAGCCATACACCTATTGAATATGGTCCCTACCAAATCTGTGCCTACCACTCCATATGAGATATGGAAGGGGAAGAAACCGTGTCTTAATTATATTAAGATATGGGGTTGTCCGGCTTATGTTAAAATGCAAAATCCAGACAAGCTCGAGGCAAGGTCAGTTTTGTGTAAATTTGTTGGATATCCCAAAAATTCACGTGGGTATGTCTTCTACCGTTCCGAGGAACAAAAAGTGTTTATTTCTCGCAATGCCACCTTTTTAGAAAAGGAATTTCTTATAAAGGAAATTAGTGGCAAAGAGGTAGAACTAGAAGAGGTTCCAGCAGCACAAACTACAACAGATGATTTGGTAGAACCACAGGATTCGATAGCTCCCAACGAACCTCAGCCTCTCCGCCGATCTAGTAGGGTTCCTCATCCACCTGAGAGATACTACGGTTTTCTCATTAATAGTGGAAGCGAGGATTGCATCATGGAGGATGATGACCCAACTAGTTTCGAGTAGGCCATCACGAGTGGGGACTCAGTGAAGTGGCTAGATGCAATGCGATCTGAGATGGAATCCATGTACACCAACAAAGTATGGACTTTGGAAGTTGCTCCAGAAGGGGTAAAACCCATTGAGAGCAAATGGATCTTTAAGAAGAAACTTGGTGTAGATGGAAAAGTTGAGACTTTCAAAGCTAGACTTGTTGCAAAGGGTTTTCGTCAACGACCAGGTGTCGATTATGACGAAACATTTTCTCCTGTGGCTATGCTTAAGTCCATCCGGATCATGCTTGCTATCGCTGCATACCATGACTACGAAATCTGACAAATGGATGTTAAGACAGCATTTCTAAATGCTGATTTGGAAGAGTGCGTGTACATGACTCAGCCAGAGGGCTTCGTAGACAGTGGGAGCAGCGGAAAGGTGTGTAAGTTGCTTAAATCCATTTACAGGTTAAAGCAAGCATCGCGGAGTTGGAACATCTATTTTGATGTCGTTATCAAAGAGTTTGATTTTGTCAAAAATATAGATGAACCTTGTATATACAAGAAGGTGGCAAAGAGTAAGGTTTTCTTCCTCATATTGTACGTGGATGCCATACTCTTGATAGGAAATGACATTCCTATGCCGCAATCGGTTAAGCTTTTCTTATCACAAAGATTCTCAATGAAAGATCTAGGGGATGCCTCCTACATCTTGGGGATCAAGATTTATAGAGATAGATCTAAACGGATATTGGGATTGTCCCAATCCAGGTACATTGACACCATACTAAAGAGGTTTAGTATGAAAGAATCCAAGCATGGGTTTTTACCCACGATCTCAGGACTCACTCTCTCCAAAGAGATGTCTCCTAAGACTGATTTGGAGAGAGCTCGCATGCAAGGGATACCCTATGCTTCGGCAGTAGGCTCTATCATATACGCGATGCTATGTACCAGACCCGATATAGCACACTCACTAAGTGTAGTGAGTAGGTATCAAGTAGATCCTGGAGAGAGTCACTGGACAGCTGTGAAGAGCATCCTCAAGTACTTGAGAAGGACTAAAGAGATGCTCTTGGTGTATGGTAACGGAGAACTCCAATTGGAGTCCTTTACCGATTCGAGCTTTCAGAGTGATAAGGACGACTCTAAGTCGCACTCAGTATTTGTCCTTACCCTCAATAAAGGGGCAGTTTGCTAAAAGAGTTCCAAGCAGGAAATCGTGGCAGACTCGACGATGGAGGCTGAATACATCGCCGCCAACGATGCTGCCAAAGAGGCTATCTGGATAAAGAAGTTCATAACTGAACTTGGAGTGGTTCCATCCATTGAGTATCCAATGCCTTTGTATTGTGATAACAATGGAGCGGTGGCTTTGGACAAGGAACCCAGGTCCTATCAGCGATCCAGGCATATTCTGAGGCAGTATCACCTGATCCGGGAGATAGTTGATCGCCGGGAGATCGAGGTCAGGAGAGTTGACACGAAGAATAACACAGCGGATCCACTTACGAAGGTCATTCCCCAGATACAGTTCGAGAGACACTTCGGGATGTTGGGTATGCGATACTACAACAGCTGGCCCTAGTGCAAGTGAGAGGTTGTTAGTTGTATGTATGCCCTAGAGGCCATTATTGTACATATGATGTATATTATAGTGGATGCTTGGACATATATAGAGAGGACTTTCTTGCTCGACATGATAGTATGCTATCTGGTTGCTCTTTAACTTAACATGTATACTTGTCTCTTTATACTGTCTTATGGTTACATGTTGGTAAAGCCCTAAGGATGTGTACTTGACTACCAGGATTGTGATGCATATCATACTAGTAGGGCCATGGTAGTACATAAGTTCATCCTTTAATGTTCCTAGTCATGGGTATATCGAGACGGGGCATCGATATACCAGAGTAGACTAGCGTATACGCTTCTCGACCCATGTGATGGGCGATGGATGATCCCATATCCATTGGTGTTTGACATCAGAGATGGTATACGGGTGCTCAGTGGAGACTGGGTACACTGGACGGACTCGCCGAGAACTCCTAGATGGTATTATACCTCACGTCAGATAGCTGTTCTCTGGTGACACTGGTACAGGTTAGTCTGTTGACCCGAGATAGTCATAGAGTCTTGTGTGATTCTCACTGTGCTTTGATTTCCACCTTACCACATTCAAGATGACGTGCAAAATGGTGATTTTTGGGTACAGTCCCGAGTCACATGGAGGCAATGAGCGATGGGAGGGGTTTCGTCTCTCCCAGTATTGGGGGTTGATGTTGCGCTGTGCTCGATTGGCCATAACAGGGAAGTCCCTGGCCAGGGCTGATTTAGAGATTTACTGGTAAGTGTTATCAGTAGTTTCTCGACCTGTTATAAGCCTCATATCGGTATGACTTATCGGTTATTAGGGTCTGATGTTTAACACCCCTAGACTGGATATGCGACATATCAGACAAGGAGACCGGACTGTACGGTAGTATTACTGACAGGCTTTACAGGAGCTAGAGCGGGCTTGCTTGTTGATCTTCTGATCGCTTAATACCCGGGTAGCCGTTACGTCCAGCTAGTACCGCTGACGGCTTGTGGGTGCTTGATATGATCATCACCTACTGCCGGCGTATTGACGAGTCTTTAGAGTCCTACATAGAGGTTTTACTGGCTCAGGCAAAACGAAGTAGGAGCACATATGTGATATGTGCGGGACCGAGAATAATGCGAGTATGTGATACCGTATTCTATTCTCGCGATATTTGTATCGGACGGTTATATGTGATATAGCCGGGTTATCAAATCAAGTGTTGATTCGATAAATTGGTACATTTAATATTAGTCGGTTATATGTGATATAGCCGGATTATTAAATCAAGTGTTGATTTGATGATTTAGTGTATAATTGTATATTTGATATACTAATTTACATTAACTAATATTAGCTCACTTAAGCATTTATTATTCTCACATGTGCACACTTAATATATATGTGATATATATTAATTGTGTTTTATTTTGTATCATGGTTGTTGATACACACTACATCGGTGTATGAGACTTACACCATACTAATTATATTGTTGAGTTTTAGTATTTAAAGTAATTCTAAATTAGTGGATAATAGCCTACTTGCATGAAGCTTCATGAAGCTTGTGGATGCATTGACTTAGTCCACTAATTTTGTTTTACTTAAGATATTTATTAACCTAACTATTATAATTTAGCCATGGTTATGTCTCTACATGAGTTAGTATATGATACAAACTCACCCATGGTTCATTCTCTCACCTCATTAGTTCATTCTCATTTCTTTTGCTAATCTTCTTCTTCCTTGAGCAAAAAGCTTGCTAGGGTTTTCTAAAAAGAGAAAATATTGTGAGAAAAATAAAACTAAAATGAGCCCACTTTCTACTTCATCATCCTCTACTAGATTAGCACTTTAGCATAGGGTGTTAGCTTCACTAATCTCTCATTAGTGAAGTAGTAGCTTGAGTTAGTGTCTTCTCGACGTAGATCATCTTCGGCCTCAAAGACTTCAAGCAAGATCGTTCCTTTCGCCTTGAGAAGCCATGCAAGAGTCCGGGAGTTCCATGATCGCAGCGAAGGAACCACTACAAGGAGCTAATGAAGTGAAGGACCGGTCTACAAAAGTTGTATTCCGTTATCACTTAGATGTTAAGTTGTTTACATGTTATTTCATATGATTCTCTAGTTATCGATTCTAGTTTATAGTTCTTTAAAACGACAAATTTTTGAAAATGGTATGGACAATACCTCCCGAAACCTTGCTGTCGTTCATAGGAACCCTACAGATAAAGCCCGTAGGATTCTTGCTTGATTACCAGCGTTGTGATGGCAATCATACTTGTAGGAGCTGGGTAGTCGATAAGCACATTCTTAAAATGTCCCTAGTCGTGGGAGTATCGAGACTGGGCATCGATACTCCTGAGTAGACTAGTATATACATATCTAGACCTTCACGAGGGGCGATGGATTGGTCCCGCAGCCATTGGTGTGGTGCACCTAAGATTGTATTCAGGTGCTCACTGAGGGTGAGTACACTGGATGGACTCACCGAGAACTGGTTAGATGGTATTATACCTAGCGTCAGATAGCAGTTCTCTGGTGACATGAGTGCAGATAGTTTTTTGACCTGAGGTCGTCATTTGTCTCATGTGTGCTTTGATTACTACCCTGCCACGGCTCTACTGAGTCGTGCAAATAGGTTTTAGTTGGGTACAGTCCCGAATCATATGGAGGCAGCGAGCGATTGTTAGGGATTTGCCTCTCCCGGTATAGGGAGTTGATGTCGCGCTGTGTTCAGTTGGCCAACACCATAAGTCCCTGGCCATAGCGAATTGAGAATTACTAGTAGTTAGACCAGTAGATTCTTGGATGGTCTTGAGCCACATCGACATGACTTGTCAGGTTATTAGGGGTCTGACGTTTTCCACCCCTTAGACCCGACATGCAATACTCTCAGACGAATAAACCGGACTGTATGGAGATGGTCATGGACAGGCTCGGTAAGGGTTCGGATGAGTTTGCTCATCGGCCTTCTTTTCGATAGGTACCTGGGTATCCGTTACGTACAGCTAGTACCACTGACGGACTTATGGTTAAATCCACTGCCAGCGTACTGTCAAGTCTGTAGAGTCCTACACAGAGGGTTTCTCTGGTTCAGGTGAAACGATGTAGAGGACGTATGGTTTTACGTGTAGGGTTCCGATTATATACGTGTACTGGTTACACGGATATTGTTCGGGCGGATAATACTAGTGGGCTTAAGATTAAGCCGCATTCTAGTATTATATTATTGGATTATCTTTATCTCTTGGTATTCGTATTTTTTGCAGTACGAATACGGGTATATATATACAGTGAGGGCATTCTTGTAATTTTAGAAGATACGCTTCTAGAAGGGGACACCTCATTTTGCATATATCTATTTTTGGTAAATAGATAATGAGGTGGAAAATGGAGATATTTGTGTCATGGTTTGAAGCATGGCTAATTCTTTAGTTTATTCATTTGACCTTACTATTCAACCATGGTTGCATTTTCTATGGAAAAATAATGCATGTTTGATTATTGGAAAAAGACTTAGCCATTCTTCACTTGCTCTCATTCTATCATCATTCTATACTTTGCATTCTCCCTCCATCGCTCTCCTTCTTCTTCCTCAAACCCTAACCCTCACATGTGTTGTGAATCCTAGGGTTTTTTTGAGATAAACTAGTCCAATTAACTCTCTACATCTCCTAAGCTACCTAAATTAGCAAATTAGGTACTTTAGTTACCTCATTCTTGAGGTTAGAGCTTGAACCATAGACTCTCGGGTGGATCGTCTTCGACACGAGGAGGCCGACGATCAAGCACGATCCGTACCATCTAGGAGCTAAGGAAGAGAAGAAGAAGATCCGAAGGACTTGTATCTTAGAGGTATAAACCACTATCATAGTAGTTTAGAACCTTTTTGAGTTTAGTTAGTTAAGGTTTATGAATGATCTTGGAAGTTTAGTCGATATTACTCGTATTAAAATTGTTTTTTGTAAACTCCACCTCTTCACAAACCTTGTGGGGTGTGTGACATCGACTTACAGGGACTTCTAGTTATAGCCAATCGCGCATAACACAATATCAACTCCCAATACCAGGAGAGACGAAACCCCTTCTATCCCTCACTGCCTCTATGTGATTTGGGACTGTACCCAACTATTATCTATTTGCACGACTCGGTAGAACGGTGATAGGGAAGTAATTTAAGCACAGTGGGAACCACACAAGACACTATGATGACCTCAGGTTTATAGACTAACATATACCAGTGTCACCAGAGAACTGCTATCTGACGATAACTATGATGCCATATACGAGTTCTCGGCAAGACCGTTTGGTGTACTCGGTCACCAATAAGCACATGTATACAATTTTTGGTGTCAAACACCAATGGTTGTGGGATCAATCAACGCCCCATACAGGGTCAAGAAACGTATACACTTGTTTACTTTGGAATATCGATACCCTGTCTCGATATTCTCTCGACTATGAACACTTAAGGATGTACTTATAGACTACCTAGGCCCCGCTAGTATGATCTCTATCACAATTCTGGTAGTCAAGCAAACATCCTAAGGGTTTTATCAACATGTATCAATAAAATAGCAAACTAAAATAAATACACATGTTAAGATAAATACAAACCAGATAACATACTATCATATCGAGTATATACATATGTCCAAGTGTCCACTATAATATACAATAATGGTCTCTAGGGCATACATAACTAACAATGTATATATGTGTATATGGATATATGATTATTGTTATGTGCCGTATGCAACCAGATGTTCATACTATATAGATTGGATGATTGTTGATATGTACGATGGAGATTCCATACTCGATTTGATGAGGATAGATTGCTGGATACCTTCAATATGTATTTGACTCGTGGAGTCTTGCTAAATCCCGATAGGGACATTATTATGATTGATTGAGCTATGCCCTTTCAAAAAGCCAACGGTTCGTTCCCTACTTTTAAATGATAATATCAAGGACGCGCTATAAATTTCAAATGAATATCTATTTCAGAAATACCGCAGCCTCCTTTTTTCCAAAACAACGTTTCGTTCTATATTAAACTAAACCGTATAGCTCATATGTAATTATCTATATTTAACGCTTGTGACGTTGCGATTATTTTACACTCGCGTTTTGATTGCGTAGTATATAAGGTAGTTTGCGTTTGCTATGCTGATATGAATACACTGATAGAACACTGCACGACTACCAATGATTGCTATGTTGCACAAATCACAGACGTACATGTTGCACTACATATCATTGGTACTGCCATGACACTATAGGATTGCCATGCTTGATAATGTTGACGTGGTTATATAAATGTGATTGATTGATATATCTGCGTGATAAATCACCAACTAACGTAGATACATGATGGATTGTTGATGATTGTGATAACAATGTTCGAACACACTTGATAGAACACTTGCACAGTTATTAATAATTTCCATTAGACATAATCACAGACGCATATGCTACACTACACATCATTAGTATTGCCATAACATGGTAGAAACTGTTATGCTTTTCGTATTTTAATTACCCATGGTAGTATGCATGATATTTGTTGATTTTGATATACGAATACCATTGCAATGTATATTCGTATATGGTGATACATATATCAGTGGAATGAGACGTTGATATATATATTGATGGTTTCTAATTATAGCAA
Source organism: Agapanthus africanus (assembly GCA_030015575.1). Lineage (NCBI taxonomy): Eukaryota > Viridiplantae > Streptophyta > Magnoliopsida > Asparagales > Amaryllidaceae > Agapanthus > Agapanthus africanus. The sequence goes on from CM057349.1 coordinate 291,664,541, forward strand.
AGATGAATTATATATGTATTCTTCGGAACTTGACATTTTCCATGGATTTGAGAAGCCGCAATGTGATTTATAAAACTTGTGAATATTTTAAAATGCGGTTTTCTGTTGATATGATAATTTGGCATTCTTGTTTTAATAATATGAGTATTATCGGAATTGAAAGAGGGGTTAACCGATCACGGATACATAGTGGACCCAGTACGACACCGAGGAGCAGGAAGTACATAGGGAGGTACGGGGAGCTTAGTGAGGTGGATCGATACCGAAAATAGTAGTAGAATGCGGCGGATATACGGAGGATACCGACCAAGCCTATATTGATTTCGAGAGAGGGCTGGTCTATGAGACGGTGCCTACGATATCTGGATTTCATGTGTCGATGATAAACATGTGATTTATGATGATTTCGAGTGTCGGTGATGTACACTCGGTGGATGATGATTTTGAGTGTCGATGATGGACACTTATGAGGTTTGGAGTGTCGATACTTGACTCTCATATGTTGATGTTTGCGCGATCCGTCGTGATGCGCTGATATAGATTATGCTTTAGTGTCCGAACAAGACTGATCCATGAGACAGTACATGAATACCATTTTCACATATCGATGTACATCAAAGAGATTTCCAAATGAATATACACTACTAAAATAGGGGGTTGCCCCTACGGATAACGAAATCCGTAGGGGCAGATTTCGTTTGGCCCTACGGACTAATCCGTAGGGCTATAAGGTTGCCCCTACGGTCCTTACATATTAAATTAAAAATATTAAATCGTAAATTGTTGTTTTCCCCTACGGAGCCGCAAACCAAGAACCTACGGACTTATCCGTAGGGGCATCTAAATAGGGATTTAATTAAAAAGGCACAGATCGATCCCTACGCTGATTATCTTATTCTCGATATACTGTCGCGCGCGAACCTAAAATCCCAAATCCTCGTTCCCGCCGATCGCCAAATCTCTCGTCGCCGTTCTCGTCGTTGCCAGTGCAGGCCGTTTCATCGTCGCCACCGCCTGGTTCTTCCTCGTCGCCGTTTTTGCGTCGCCTCCGTTTCGTCGTCGCCACCGATCGATCGTCTCCTCCACTGCAAAGGTTAGGAAATCTTCAATTAAACAAATTTTTGATTATTTTAGGGCTAGGGTTCATGGTTTGGGTACCGATGAGGCATCGGTTGGGGTTAGCGTTAGGGTTAGGCTTGGGGTTGCGGTTGGGGCTGGGGTTGCAGTTGGGGTTGGGGTTCGGCAAGGGGTTGCGGTTGGGGTTGGGGTTAGGGTTAGGGTCGGGGTTCGGCTGGGGTTGGGGCTTAGGCTGGGGCTGGGGTTAGGGTTAGGGTTAGGGTTGGGGTTTGGCTTGGGCTTGGTCTGGGGCTGGGGTTAGGATTAGGGTTGGGGTTAGGGTTCTTAAATTTTAGAGTATGATAGGTGTGCTACTAATTTTTCTGGGGAAAAGTGTGTGAGAGCATGGACTGCAGATCAGTTCAAATTAGAGCTGAAAATTGAAAATGTTGCTTGCATTTTGCTCAGGCGTAACTCTTGAACGAATAGATTCTGGTGGTGCAGTGCATGTTAAGATACGGACTGTTTTTTTTGTGTGGGAAAACTGGTCTCAGGGGACGGAGATTTTATTTATGATCTGCTGAGTGCAACTGCAAATACAACAGAGACAGCAAAGCTGAATACACTTTCATTTTTAGCAAAAGTAATTAAAAATTTAGAGCTTGGGATTGAACTTCCTTGAATGTAACTCTGATGTATGGTAAATTTGTTATACTTGATTTTGCACCATCTACATTCAATTCGTGCCTATCTTTGTGAGGTTTTACCCAGCGGGTATATCCGATCAGGTTAAATTTGTTAACTCGATAGATAATATTCAGTATGTAGGCTAGTTAAGGATAAGGGTTGCTTCCTGTGTGTCAGGACCGGGTTTTTGATACCAGTTATATTTTATTTAAATACTTCGTATAGTCTATATGACGAGAATATTCAATCGTATGATAACCGATAGAAGCCTTACCCCCGACAGCCGAAACACACACACAATAAGAATACGCAACAAACGCATTATTAGAGAGTGATTCAAGATGTTCAAGTTAAAACCAATATATGATAATCGATGATAATATAAAACTTTTATATTCTCATCGATACTCATATATGAAACTAAAAGCGCCACTTAGTCCCCGTCTATCGGTTAACATACGTTCGATATTCGTCGTGACATAGAACTATACGAAGGTTGTTAAATATCGGACGGTATAGCTCGATACTAACAACCGTCGTATAATCTATGTGACGAGAAGATTCAATCGTATGATAACCGATAGATTTGTCCAGTGTGGAAAGGTTAGGAATGTATAAAGCAAACACCTTCATTCACTTGTATTTTCATCCGTTTCGAGATATTTTGTCGGTACCTTTCCGCTGGTTCTCCGTGTACAAAGATAGATTGGATGTTCATTTCAACGTTGTTTCACATCTTTGAAATGATTATCTATTCTATTACAGTGTACTCGGAGAATAGCGGGGAGGTGCTGCCGAAATTTACTCGAAACGGTTGAAAGCACAAGCGAATGAGTGTTCGCTCTATACATTCTTAATGGGGTAGAAACCTTGTGGGGTTCCTAGGCACTCTAATGAGGTCTCACAAGGCATCAACCATGCCAAATTCAAATTTTACAAGTGCCGAGAAACCCTAATACGGATCGTTAACTAGATTTTAGGCAAAACATGCAATTAGTTAACAACTTAACTAAGTGTACGGAAATACAACCTTTGTAGATCCGGTCCTCCACCTCCATAGCTCCATGATGAAGTCTCCTTGCTGTCCAAATCGAATCCCGGGCTCTAGCGTCGTCTTCATCGGAGAAATGGGCGGGCTTGGTCGTCGGCTTCGATGCCGAAGATGATCTACGTCGAGGCATCACAAGATCAAGCTCCCACTTCACCAAGTCATGAAACTTGTGAAGAAAACACCCTATACTACTTGGCAAGAGGTAGAGGATGAAGAAATAGGAAGTGGGTTCACTTTAGAATTGGATTTCTCACTCTTTTTCTCAAGTTGCCATTGTTGGTAGCAAGCTTCTTCATCTTGAAGAAGAAGAAGAAGAAGAAGAAGAAATATATTATGATCAGTATTTCTAAAATAAGAAATAATATCATACTTATCATAATGGTAACCATAGTTAGGTGTAGAGAATAAATCATGGTTAGGGTTAAGCATGAGACAAAGATGGTGGACTTGTTCAAAGCTTCAAGAAGCTTCAACAAGCAAACAAAGAAAGCCACCATTTTTCCCTTTGCCAAAATGAATGAATAAATAAATAAATCAAGTGAAACCCTAACCATTGACCAATCATGGTTTAAACCAAACATACACCCAAACTAACATGTATCATCAAACATGATACAATCAAGTGCACAAAAGTATATCACATATACAACTTGTGTACATCAAGTGAGAAAATCCATTTAAAGTGAACCAATACTAGTTAATGCAAAGTAATATATCAAATATATAATTATACATTAAATCATTAAATCAACACTTGATTCAATGATTCGATCATGTCGCATATAACCGACTAGTATCTAATGTATCGACTTATCGAATCAATCCTTGATTCGATAACTAGGTTATATCGCATACAACCATTCGATACATTCATCGCGAGAATAGAATGCGGTATCACATACACGCATTATTCTCGGTCCCGCACATATCTCATATGCGCTCCTATTTCGTTTCGCTTGAGCCAGGAAACCTCTGTGTAGGACTCTAAAGACTCGTCAATACGCCGGCAGCAGATGATGATCATATCAAACACCCACAAGCCGCAAGCGGTCTACTAAACGTAACGGCCACCCGGGTATTGATCGATCAGAAGATCGACGAGCAAGCCTGCTCATACTCCTGTGAATCCAACCAGTAACACTTACCGTACAGTCCGGTCTGTTCGTCTGATATGTCGCATATCTCGCCTAGGGGTGGTAAACGTCAGACCCCAATAGCTCGATAAGTCGTGTCGATATGAGGTCTATAACAGTTCGAGAAACTACTGGTAGCACTTACCAGTAAATCTCAGCAACCCTGGCCAGGGATTTCCGGTTATAGCCAATCGAACAGCGCAACATCAACTCCCTATACTGGGAGAGACGAATCCCCTCCTATCGCTCATTGCCTCCATGTGATTCGGGACTGTACCCAAAAACCACCGTTTTGCACGGCCTCTTGGACGTGGTAAGGTGGAAGTCAAAGCACAGTGGGAATCACACAAGACTCTATGACGATCTCGGGTCAACAGACTACTCTGTACCAGTGTCACCAAAGAACTGCCATCTGACTTAAGGTATAATACCATCTGGGAGTTCTCGGCGAGTCCGTCCAGTGTACCCAGTCTCCATTGAGCACCCGTATATCATCTCTGATGTCAAACACCAATGGATATGGGATCATCCATCGCCCATCTGTATGGGTCGAGAAGGTATACGCTAGTCTACTCTGGTATATTGATGCCCCGTCTCGATATACCCACGACTAGGGACCTTGAAGGATGTACTTATGGACTACCCTGTCCCCACTAGTATGATCCGCATCATAGTCCAGGTAGTCAAGTACACATCCTAAGGGCTTTACCAACATGTAACAGAGAGACAATCAGTATACACGTTAAGGTAAAGTGTAACCAGATAGCATACTATCATGTCGAGCAAGAAAGTCCTCCCTATATATGTCCCAGCATCCACTACAATATACATCCTATGTACAGTAATGGCCTCTAGGGCATACATATAACTAACAATCTCCCACTTGCACTAGGGCCATCTGATAGCAGTGGTTGTAGTATCTCATACTCAACCATCCCTTAAAAGTCTCTCTCTGGGAAAAGACCTTTGTGAGTGGATCCGCCGTGTTGTCCTCTGAGTCTACTCTCCTAACCTTGATCCCCTAGGAGATCAACCATCTTCATGATCAGGTGATACTGCCTTAGAATATGTCTGGATCACTGATGGGACGGACGTTCCTTGGCATGAGCCACAACTTCATTGTCACACAATGGGAGGAACGAAGTTCATCTCATGAACTAATATACACCCAGACTGCCTCTTTGGTAGCATTTTAAGTAGCGATGTATCCAGCCTTTATCGTCTAGTATGTCACGGTATCTAGCTTGGAACTCTTCCAACATACCGTCCCTTTATTAAAGGTAAAGACAATGCCTGTGACTGACATTCAGTCGTCCTTATCACCTTGGAACACTTCCAGTGATTCTCCCCAGGATCGATTGATACAATCTCACTACAACTAGCGAGTATCCTAATCATCCAATTAGATCTATCTCATAGATCCAAAACCCAGGATTTAAGAGGTATCACTTTGATCCTTTATGGAGAATCATTGTGATAAGCGGAGAATGACCGAGCGTAGCATAGGAAACTGTTTTCTTATCAAGAGTATGTCATCCACGTACTCTACGAGGATCACCACCATACTCCCTACTACCTTTTTGTATATATAAGGTTCATCTACCATTTTGATGAAGTCAAACCTTTTGACAACTACATCAAAACAGACGTTCCAACTCCGCGATGTCTGCTTTATCCTATAAAGCATCTTGTACACGTTTCCGCTGCTCCCACTGTCTACGAACCCCTCTGGCTGTGTACTTGTAGACGCACTCTTCTAAAACACCATCTAGAAAAGCAGTCATGGCACCCAACCGCCAGATATCGTAGTCATGGTATGTAGCCGTGGCAAGTAGGATCTGGATGGACTTAAGCATAGCCACTTGAAAAGGTTTCATCATTATCCACGCCTGGTCGATGACGAAAAGCTTTAACAAGTCTAGCTTTGAAAGTCTCAACTTTTCCATCTACACCAATTAATCTTCTCAAGATATACTTGCTCCTGATGGGAATTTAACCCTTCAGATATAGCAACCAAAGTCCATACTTTGTTGGTGTACATGGATTCCATCTCAGATCACTAAGCATCCAGCCATTCTTATAGAGTCTTACTCCTGATGGCCAGCTCGAAACTAGTTGGGTCATCATCTTATGATGCAATCCTCGCTCCCACTGTCATAGAGAAACCGAAGTATCTCTCAGGCGGGTGACGAACCTTACTAGATCGGCGGAGAGGCTGAGGTTCGTTGGTACTTATTGAATCCTTTGGTTCTTTCAAATCATCAGCTGCAGTTTGTACAACTTGAACATTTCCAGTTCTACATAACAGATCTTGCTTCGAGCTTGTCCGGATTTTGCTTTTCAGACATAGGCTGGACAACCCCAAATCTTAACTAACTTAAGAGATGGGCTCTTCCCTTATCATATCAAATATGAAGTGGTAGGCAACTGATTTGATTTGAACCCTATTCAATAGGTATGCAGCTTCTCAAGTGCATAACTCCCAAAAAGGAAATAGGTAACTCAGTAGTACTCATCATAGAGCACACCTTATCATATAGGGTGTGATTGCTCCGCCCCGATATACCATCGTGCTATGGTGTATACGGAGGAGTAATGTTGAGAGAGAATCTCATTCTCCTTTGGAAAAGTCCAAGAATTTCGTGCTCAAGTATTCTCCTCCTTGATCTCATCATAGGACATAATACTTATACCCGTATTTTGGTTCTCTACTTCTAACTTATATTCTGTGAATATCTCAAAAGGTTCGGACTTGTGTTTCAACAAGAACATAGGTCTGAATCTCGAAAAATCATCAGAGAATGTAATGAAGTATAAAGAACCGGTCTTGGTAAGTGTAGACAGGGGACCTTACATACATCAACATGTATCATCCCAAGAGTTCACTAACTCTTTCTCTGTTTCCAATAAACAGAGCTGGTGTCATTATATCTTTGTGACATGACTAGCAAGTTTCACAAGATGTAGATTCAAACTGATTTAAATATGCATCTTCATGTAACTTTAGCTAGTCGGGTCGCATTGATATGACCTAGTCTACAATGCCTCAAGAAGGATTCGTTCATTTCTGAACTCTTCCTCTTTTGTGTGTTCAGTATACTAAAGAACTGTAGTTTGATTTAGAACGTCAATGCTTTTAGATAACGTGCCTGATCCGATCAACTTTTGATATAGGAAATGTTCAAAACATTATCCAATAATACAAAATTTTATCGTTTCTTTACTAATAAAGAGACAGATATGATTTTGTATATCAGGTTCGGTATCTAATAACATTCGTTCAGAATCAATGTATTGGCAATACAGGGTGACAGTGACCAACAGACCTGGCTGCAACACTTGCCCCATTTTTTGCCTCATGAAACTTATCACCCGTTCTCAGTTCTCTACCTTTCTGTAGCCCTATGTAACATATTACATATCTGGGATCCTGATCTGGTATCAAATACCCAGGATGTAGAGGATACAGAGAAACAGTTCTTTGTAATGAACACACCCGAAGGAGATGCATCATATGCACTTTCTTCGTTTGGGCGGCATAGGAATTCTGGTATTCCCCAATTTCCTGCTCTGTCTTATAACAATTATAAGTAGGAGCGGGACCAACGTTCTCCACCTCAGTATAACAAGTGGGTTCGGTCAATACTTCCGTATTATTATCTTGATTAAGGCGTGATATGGTCACTACATGGAGAGAGAGAGAAGAAAACACTCAGCGTGCGCTCTTGCAAAAATAGATTGGTTATTATTTTATCTAATCAGGATGGCTCCCACTGTTTTTATCAAATCTTCCTTCAAACCCTAAAAGGAAAGACTAGCCGGGATTAATTACACACTACAAGTTCGCCAATCTTTCAGCCAGGCCAGTGTCGGTACTTTGAGGGAGGTCCCCCGTGCTTTCGCACGAACCTAATTAATGTAAACCTCATTTTCCCAGAGGCGTAACCTCGTTAACACCTTTCTAGACACCTACTTGATCGGCTAATTTTAATGTGTAAAACTCTCCCAGGAGTAACAATTACTCGCAGTGGGTATCGGGATCCAACTATCTCATAGAAGGTATGCAATCTCATTGCAAATTTCAACACTTGAAATTCCCGATAATTTTGCCCCTAACCTCCTATGACCTTGACAAAGGCCAACAAACCATAGGATGCCAGTCAAGTTCAACCCGTCATTTCCTGATTGAATTAAACCCACCCGCACGACCCTTGACAAAGGCCAACAAGGTCGCACGACTACCCTAACCCAATCTGCATCATATGCATAAGCAGATAAGCACCAGTTAGCTACCGCACACTGCGCCTTGACAAAGGCCAACAAACGCAGCACGAATACTAACTACTACTTATCTGAAATGACGGAGGGCTACGACAGGTTTTTCTGAAAACCTATTGCGTAATGAACTTGATATCGTTGTAGAATCAAATGATTTTAAAATGGAGTGTTTTTTAGGCTTTTCTAGTTTTGCTAAAGGAGTCACTCCCGGTGAAGGGATCGTCGGTCCTTTCCTCGTCGAATGAGGTGCGGGATATATCATATATATCACTGTGCAAAGCAAAAACTCTTAAAAGCAATCAAAAGACAAACCGAGTGTGTAGCATCTGCCAGTTATTGCTAAAGGAGTCACTCCCGGTGAAGGGATCTCGGTCCTTTCCTCATCGAATAAGGTGCAGGATATATCACATATACCTCTATGCAAAGCAAGAACTGTAGCTACCTGATTTTATTTTTTAAATTCGATTCCACAACATCTTAAGTTTATTTTTCTTTCATTAATCATATTAATGAAGTCCCATCATTTAAATACCTAAACATCACAGATAAATACGACGTTCACTTATGCCATCCGCATTCGCCTCGATGTCCCCTCGTGCACTGTTAGGTTAGGTAACTAACGACAGAGCGGGGCAGGGCTAGCGCGGGTGTAAAACATAAGTAACGCCTATATAATATATCATATATACTATATACTGTATCTATCACAGAACATCACATGATCACATCACAGATATCGCAGCAGAAGAATCATATGAAATATTGGATATACTAGGACGTCCGTGTTTTCAATACGAGCCAGTATAAAACACGGATTCCACGGTCGTGATGAATAGCCAAACCCACACCCCTAGACCCCTACGAGAGCGGCAAGCAACCCTACCAATTCTAGAGTTAGGAGACCCGGACTCGACTCCTCGAGTTGGTCTCCCACTGGACTCCAGAACCCGGTTACTTGTGCTCCCCTCCTTGGGTCTATCCTAGTGCGGAAAAGTAAATAATATACAAAGGGTGACATCTTCCGCAACCTGGAAGTGCCCCAATAAAAGAATATTACATACAGATTTTTACATGAATGAAAATGAAAAACACTCATCTCACTTAAAAACCCCCGGCTATTCAAACACGACGATCCAATATAACATATCCAGCAGCACATAACATCACATGTCATCAACGTAAGTAAACATGCGCATCCCAATTGTCGTTGGCATATAGCAACGAAACCGGCGATATCACATATTACACTTACGGTCACAGAAAAGAAAGTGTAAAACTACAACAGTTGGAATCCGCAATCTCCATAGACATCGCATGCCTAATCAAATGAATTACTTAGACATCGCATGTCTAACAATTATAAATCCCGCATTTTAGTCTCAAAATCGAAAACTTTTTTCAATATCAAGTCGGGCAATTCAACAAGATTCCCGACATCCTGATCGAATGCTCGTCGCAAACTTTAGTGGACGGCCGCACCCCCGACGCCGTCGACAAAGTGCACCAAGGCGGAACACCGCTGCCGCGAGCACCCGAACGGATGCTTTCGGCGACGGGGTTCTCCTACAGTCACTTGGTCGGGGCTATAGGGTGAGGCTGTCTATTAAGTTTACCCGGCAAGTATTCGCGTACGCTACGTGATTGCGACGGACTTTTGATCACATCAAAATTCCGTGGCAACCGATCAAGTGAGACTAAACTGCTAGATTTATAATATTCATTCAGTTATCTCATAACTACTTGTGAATTCCAAATGTTGTATCACATTCCGGATAAATAGAAAATGTTAAACTTTCCGATCAAACAATCGAACACCCAGGTTTTCCCAATACAGCTCAACACATGAAATAAGTCTAAAAACATTCAGTTCATACCTCAGTACCAACGGTCCAGCCGTAGAAGGGTCAAGCCAACGCCTCGCATGTGGCACGCTGTACTGCCCCAAACCCGAAGGTTCAAAGGGCAGTTCAAGACGGTCACATAATCGAGTTAAGGTTTGTTGTCTTCTAGAGGGACCATCGCGTTACTTGCACTACTTAGAACGTGATTAAACTACAGAAAAATCCAACAATTGGAAATTTCCCGGCTGGGGAAAAAGTGCGTATTTATATCCGGACGAACTTTTTAACATATTCTAAAATTACCCAGAAAAACACACTGACAAAATTAGACAATCCAATCGATACACCGAGTCCCCAATACAAGCCAGAAAACTCAACTCTTGAGTAAATATTAAAAATTCCCAGAAAACTCAGCACTGAAAAATAGGAATTACTGTGCAAAATTCAATGCAAGAGGAGACTAAAGGGCCGCGGAACCGCCGCATTAGCATGCTAATGCCGCGGTTCCGCCGCGCTTTGATGGACTCAGGAGTACGGGCTTCTCAGTAATTGTTAGAATCTCCTGCTGCGTTTTTTGCATATTTTTAATTCTCAAAAATCCACGATTTCAGAAAATGTACAGAGAGCAAGTTTGAATTAGGGTTTCGGTTCGATCGGACTTCTAACTCCGTCTACGCATCGCCTAAGGCTCTAGCTAGGCTCTGATACCACTGTGGGGTTCCTAGGCACTCTAATGAGGTCTCACAAGGCATCAACCATACCAAATTCAAATTTTACAAGTGCCGAGAAACCCTAATACGGATCGTTAACTAGATTTTAGGCGAAACATGCAATTAGTTAACAACTTAACTAAGTGTACGGAAATACAACCTTTGTAGATCCGGTCCTCCACCTCCATAGCTCCATGATGAAGTCTCCTTGCTGTCCAAATCGAATCCCGGGCTCTAGCGTCGGCTTCATCGGAGAAATGGGCGGGCTTGGTCGTCGGCTTCGATGCCGAAGATGATCTACGTCGAGGCATCACAAGATCAAGCTCCCACTTCACCAAGTCATGAAACTTGTGAAGAAAACACCCTATACTACTTGGCAAGAGGTAGAGGATGAAGAAATAGGAAGTGGGTTCACTTTAGAATTGGATTTCTCACTCTTTTTCTCAAGTTGCCATTGTTGGTAGCAAGCTTCTTCATCTTGAAGAAGAAGAAGAAGAAGAAGAAATATATTATGATCAGTATTTCTAAAATAAGAAATAATATCATACTTATCATAATGGTAACCATAGTTAGGTGTAGAGAATAAATCATGGTTAGGGTTAAGCATGAGACAAAGATGGTGGACTTGTTCAAAGCTTCAAGAAGCTTCAACAAGCAAACAAAGAAAGCCACCATTTTTCCCTTTGCCAAAATGAATGAATAAATAAATAAATAAATAAATCAAGTGAAACCCTAACCATTGACCAACCATGGTTTAAACCAAACATACACCCAAACTAACATGTATCATCAAACATGATACAATCAAGTGCACAAAAGTATATCACATATACAACTTGTGTACATCAAGTGAGAAAATCCATTTAAAGTGAACCAATACTAGTTAATGCAAAGTAATATATCAAATATATAATTATACATTAAATCATTAAATCAACACTTGATTCAATGATCCGATCATGTCGTATATAACCGACTAGTATCTAATGTATCGACTTATCGAATCAATCCTTGATTCGATAACTAGGTTATATCGCATACAACCATTCGATACATTCATCGCGAGAATAGAATGCGGTATCACATACACGCATTATTCTCGGTCCCGCGCATATCTCATATGCGCTCCTATTTCGTTTCGCTTCAGCCAGGAAACCTCTGTGTAGGACTCTAAAGACTCGTCAATACGCCGGCAGCAGATGATGATCATATCAAACACGCACAAGCCGCAAGCGGTCTGCTAAACGTAACGGCCACCCGGGTATTGATCGATCAGAAGATCGACGAGCAAGCCCGCTCATACTCCTGTGAATCCAACCAGTAACACTTACCGTACAGTCCGGTCTGTTCGTCTGATATGTTGCATATCTCGCCTAGGGGTGGTAAACGTCAGACCCCAATAACCGATAAGTCGTGCCGATGTGAGGTCTATAACAGTTCGAGAAACTACTGGTAACACTTACCAGTAAATCTCAGCAACCCTGGCCAGGGATTTCCGGTTATAGCCAATCGAACACAGCGCAACATCAACTCCCTATACCGGGAGAGACGAATCCCCTCCTATCGCTCATTGCCTCCATGTGATTCGGGACTGTACCCAAAAACCACCGTTTTGCACGCCCTCTTGGACGTGGTAAGGTGGAAATCAAAGCACAGTGGGAATCACACAACACTCTATGACGATCTCGGGTCAACAGACTACTCTGTACCAGTGTCACCAAAGAACTGCCATCTGACTTAAGGTATAATACCATCTGGGAGTTCTCGGCGAGTCCGTCCAGTGTACCCAGTCTCCACTGAGCACCCGTATATCATCTCTGATGTCAAACACCAATGGATATGGGATCATCCATCGCCCATCTGTATGGGTCGAGAAGGTATACGCTAGTCTACTCTGGTATATCGATGCCCCGTCTCGATATACCCACGACTAGGGACCTTGAAGGATGTACTTATGGACTACACTGTCCCCACTAGTATGATCCGCATCATAGTCCAGGTAGTCAAGTACACATCCTAAGGGCTTTACCAACATGTAACAGAGAGACAATCAGTATACACGTTAAGGTAAAGTGTAACCAGATAGCATACTATCATGTCGAGCAAGAAAGTCCTCCCTATATATGTCCCAGCATCCACTACAATATACATCCTATGTACAATAATGGCCTCTAGGGCATACATATAACTAACAAGCCTTACCCCCGACAGCCAAAACACACACACACAACAAGAATACACAACAAACGCATCATTAGAGAGTGATTCAAGATGTTCAAGTTAAAACCAATATGTGATAATCGATGATAATATGAAACTTTCATATTCTCATCGATACTCATATATGAAACTAAAAGCGCCACTTAGTCCCCGTCTATCGGTTAACATACGTTCGATATTCGTCGTGGCATAGAACTATACGAAAGTTGTTAAATATCGAATGGTATAGCTCGATACTAACAACCGTCATATAGTCTATGTGACGAGAAGATTCAATCGTATGATAACCGATAGATTTGTCCCGTGTGGACAAGTTAGGAATGTATAAAGCAAACACCTTCATTCACTTGTGTTTTCATCCATTTCGAGATATTTCGTCGGTACTTTTCCGCTGGTTCTCCGTGTACAAAGATAGATTAGATGTTCATTTCAATGTTGTTTTACAGCTTTGAAATGATTATCTATTTTATTACAGTATACTCAGAGAACAGCAGGGAGGTGCTGCCGAAATTTACTCGAAATGGTTGAAAGCACAAGCGAATGGATGTTCGCTCTATACATTCTTGATGGGATAGAAGCCTTACCCTCGACAGCCGAAACACACACACACAACAAGAATACACAACAAACGCATCATTAGAGAGTGATTCAAGATGTTCAAGTTAAAACCAATATATGATAATCGATGATAATATGAAACTTTCATATTCTCATCGATACTCATATATGAAACTAAAAGCGCCACTTAGTCCCCGTCTATCGGTTAACATACGTTCGATATTCGTCATGGCATAGGACTATACGAAGGTTGTTAAATATCGGATGGTATAGTTCGATATTAACAACCGTCGTATAGTCTATGTGACGAGAAGATTCAATCGTATGATAACCGATAGATTTGTCCCGTGTGGACAAGTTAGGAATGTATAAAGCAAACACCTTCATTCACTTGTGTTTTCATCCGTTTCGAGATATTTTCGTCGGTACCTTTCCGCTGGTTCTCCGTGTACAAAGATAGATTAGATGTTCATTTCAACGTTGTTTCACAGCTTTGAAATGATTATCTATTCTATTATAGTGTACTCGGAGAACAGCGGGGAGGTGCTGCCGAAATTTACTCGAAACGGTTGAAAGCACAAGTGAATGGGTGTTCACTCTATACATTCTTAATGGGATAGAAGCCTTACCCCCGACAGCCGAAACACACACATACAACAAGAATACACAACAAACGCATCATTAGAGAGTGATTCAAGATGTTCAAGTTAAAACCAATATATGATACTCGATGATAATATGAAACTTTCATATTCTCATCGATACTCATATATGAAACTAAAAGCGCCACTTAGTCCCCGTCTATCGGTTAACATACGTTCGATAATTTATTCCAAACGCATACACAAAGCATATACACGGATTTTCTCCTTTGTCAGTAACTATCCCGTTATTAGATTTCTCAATATAGTCACCATAACCTACAATTTATATGTTATACAGTCTAACATGGCCCATGAGTACGTCAGAATTAAGGACTGGATGTATGTGGATTGGCAACAACGTATGCAACCTAAGTTTATCGCAGGAGTTGCTACTTTTATTGAATTTGCACGCGCACATAATAAGATCGTGATAGAGAAGATTCTCTGCCCGTGCGATAGATGTGGCAATAAGTACTGGCAGAAGGTAGAATTGGCAGAGCTTCATATCGTAAAATATGGGTTTACTAGACTTTATACAACTTGGAAATATCACGGTAAAGGAGAAGAACACAGTAATGCGGCAGAAGAAGAAGGAGAACACGATAATGCGGCAGGAGAAGAAGGAGAAGACGGTAATGCGGCAGAAGAAGAAGACAGTAATTTATTTCCATCAGAAGAAATGGAGGATATGGTAGAGGCTGCCCTAGGTGAATCTATTCGTACCAAAGATGACATTCCTTCCGGTCAAGGACCGCGTACGGATAAATATGAAAATTTCATGAATGATGCTAGAAAACCAATTTATGAGAATGCAAAGTATTCCACCCTCTCATGGTTTGTCCAACTTTTCCAGATTAAGTGCCTAAATGGATGGAGCAACAAGTCATTCACAATGCTTCTTTCGTTCTTGAAAGATTCTATGCCCCGGGGAAATAACGTGCCCGACAGCTGGTACGGAGCCCAGAAGATGATGTCTGATTTGGGTCTAAAGTGCGAGAAGATTCAAGCATGTCCTAAAAATTGCATGTTGTACTGGAAAGAGAATTCAGATTTGAAAGAGTGTCCAACATGCGGAGAGGCCAGGTATAAGCCGAAAGATTCTGATAAGAATCCTGATATACCTGTCAAGATAGCACGATACTTTCCCATAACACAGAGGCTACAGAGACTATTCAGGTGTAAGAAAACAGCCGAGACAATGATTTGGCATCACCGTGCTCCTCCAAGTGAAGATGGAAAAATGAGCCATCCAAGAGATTCACCGGCATGGAAGGATTTCGATAGGAAGCACGCAATATTCAGTAGCGATCCTCGCAATGTCCGGCTCGGACTGGCTAGTGATGGCTTCTGCCCATTCAACTATATGGCTGGAAGTCACAGCACATGGCCCGTTGTAATGATAATTTATAATCTGTCGCCTTGGTTGGCTATGGACCAATCATACTTTATGATGCTTCTTTTTATCGACGGACCAAACTTACCGGGAAAAAATATCGATGTCTATCTCCGACCTCTGATCGAGGAGTTAAAATCTTTGTTCATTGATGGTGTAGAGACATACGATGCAAACACAAATACAACCTTCATACTGCGTGCGGCTTTAATGTGGACAATTAATGACTTTCCTGCGTATGGAATGCTATCAGGTTGGTCCGTACATGGTCACAAAGCATGTCCTCATTACCATCAACATACAACATCGAAATTCTTGAATTTTAGCAGGAAGGTTTGTTATTGCGGCCATCGACGTTTCCTGCCTCTAGACCACCCCTACAGCTTAAACACTGTTCACTTTGATGGTCATCAGGAGCTTCTTGGACCTCCAGCCCCATTGTTCGGAGAGGACATGACTGCTCAGTGGAATGGTTACAATAATGTGACCTTCGGGATGGATCCGACAAAACAGGTCAAACCACCATTTTGGAACAAGTTAAGCATTTTCTTCATGCTTCCGTACTGGTCAACAAATTTAGTGCGTCATTGTCTGGACGTCTTGCATATAGAGAAGGGAGTATCAGAGCACATACTCAACTTGCTTCTTTGTAAAGACGGGAAATCGAAAGACAACCTGAATGCTCGGATGGATATACAGGAGTGGGGAATAAGAAGTGAATTGCACCCTAGACCGGTAGCGGGTAAACCAGGCAAGTTTGTACTTCCCAATGCCACATATCATATGTCACAACCGGAGAAGAAAAGATTCCTGCAGGTGTTGCATGATTTGAAATTTCCCACAGGTTTTTCAGGATCATTCAGCAAGAAAATAAAAATTGTAAAAGGCAAGATCGATAGACTGAAAAGTCATGATCACCATGTTATCGTTGTTGGAGATAGTGCCCTCAGAGTCAATTAATGGATCACAGGCACATGATTGCAATGATTGAGGGAGGACCTATCCCGGTAGGACAGTCTTACTCGAGATGATAGTATGCTATCTGGTTTACCTTTATCATCGTGTACTGCTTTAGGTGACCTGACATGTCGCTATTACACGTTGATAGAGCCCCTAGGATTCTTGCTTGACCACCAGCAGTATGATGGCGATCATATACGTGGGAGCTGGTAGTCTATAAGCACATCCTTAAAAGGTCCCTAGTCGTAGGAGTTTCGAGACAGGGCATCGATACTCCGTTAGTAGACTAGTGTATACAGTCGAGACCCCGACGAGGGGCGGTGGCCGGTCTCACAAGCCACTGGTGTCAGTTGGTTCACCTAAGATGTATACAGGTGCTCATTGGGTTATGAGTACACCGGACAGGACTCGCCGGGAACCTGCTAGTTGGTCTTATACCAGACGTCAGATAGCAGTTCCCTGGTGACATGTGTACAGGTTAGTTCATCGACCTGAGGATCGTCATTTGTCTCGTGTGAGTTCCCACTATGCTTTGATTACTACCCTACCACGGCTCAAAGGAGTCATGCAAACAGGTTTTAGTTGGGTACAGTCCCGAGCCACATGGAGGCAGTGAGCGGATCTTCAGGGGTTCGTCTCTCCCGGTATTGGGGGTGAGGTCGCGCTGTGTCTAGGAGAGCCATTACGCAAAGCCCTCGGCCGAGGCAGGAGATTTACTGGTAGGTATTCCAGTAGTATCTCAGGGCGTTCTGGGCTACACTCCGACACGACTTGTACCGCCTTTGGGGGTCTGACTTTTACCAACCCCCTAGGCCCGACATGCGATCCTCATAGACGAACGGACCGGACTGTACGGATATTGTCACTGACAGGCTCAGTAGGGTGTCAGGATGAGTTCGCTCATCGACGTCCCTTTTGGTCAATAGCTGGTGTCCCGTTACGTATTGGCTTATACCTCTGACGTGCTAGTGGTTAAATCCACAGCCATTGTATTGACGAGTCTTTAGAGTCCACCACACTTTCAGTTACTCAGCTTTCGGGCGAAACGCTGTAGAGGCCGTATGGAGTATGGCAGGGTCCGATCAGATACGTGCGGTATTGCACGGATCAGGATCGGACGGTTTGTACTAGTGGCCGTATAGTTATATGGCAGGGTTTGATCTGATACGTGCGGTATTGCACGGATCAGGATCGAACGGATTTTACTAGTACAGTGTAGATTTTGTCTCATTGCATTTGTATCCGGACGGAATACAGATGCGGGTGTGTATGCACAGTATAGGGGTTTTCCTGTAATTTATTACGGGACCAGTTTTCTGGAGTTGCCAGTTTGCATTCCGTTCCGGCCGGTTTTCCTTTGTTCTTTCCCGGCCGGACTTTTCCGATGGAGGGGGTAATTTGCAGTTTTGCAAATTACACTTTGTGGAGGTTTTTCTTGCAAATGTATTTATCATGATAGCATCTTTAGATGCCATTCTTTTCCTTGATCTTTTCATGCTTTATCTTGATTAGAATTGATAAGAATGGTTGATGTAAGTTTGTAATGATTATGTTTGGCTATGGTCACCACTTGTGCTCCTACCATCACCTCCCTTCATGCTTGATATTCATTCCTCCACCATTCTTCTACTCACTTGATAAGTTTTTTCATGAGAGAAAAAAAGAAAGAGAAGAAGAAGAAGAGAGAGCTTCATTCTTGAGAGTTTCTTTCTTGATCTCATTTTCATGCTAGAAAAATGCAAGCACCATTTTTCTAATCCTTGTTTCCTCCATCATCCTCAATGGCAACAACATAACCCAAGTGAGACACTACACTACACATTCTACAGCATATCTTGAGCATGTCGAGTTGCCGGCTTCATGCTCGAGTTGCCTCGGTATTGAGGCGGGAGCCCGTAAAAGACGCAGGCGTTGTGGTGCCCTTTCCGGCGAGGAGGCGACAATATGGAGACTACACTTTCCGCGGGAGATCGGGACGATGAAGAGAAGACCGGAGGACTCGGATCACTCGGTATACTTCTCACCCTATCTCTTGATTGCTAGCATTAGGTTAATGGTAAACGATCCGGGTTTTTCTTTGTCCGCGGTAGCGCCGGTTTCCGAGTAAGGAAAATTTTTGATTCCGCATTTTGGCCTCGAGTACGAGGCCGGGGCGCTGCCGTGGCGCAACATGGTATCAGAGCCACGCCATTAACCTTTCCTAGCTTGTTCTAATGTGTTTTTCAGTTCCGATCGACCGAAATTCCAAAAACCGTATTTTTCCTTCACATCAGTTTCTGTCGAAATTTTTTGGAGTCTAAAAATTTTTCAGGTGGTCTCAGAATGATGTGCAGGGAGTTCTAAGAATACTGGAAAAATTTGGTGACACGATTCTTCCGTACGACCGCGGAAGGGCGGCCAAAACCCCCTTTTGGCCGCACTTCCGCCGCAGGTTAGTGGGATCGTGTGATTATTTTTTTTGCAGTGGGCTTATGGGATGTAATTAGGGGTTTTGGAATATTAAATTTGGGCCCAGTTTTTCTGTGACTGCTACAGTTTTGATTGGGGGCCCACTTGTTAATTTTTGGTCAATCGGAAAATTTTAAACACATTATTTCACAGTATTTACATTATATCTGCGACCGTGAATGTCACTCGATCGGTAAATCCGGTCTAACTGCTATAGCCCGGTTAGACGGATTTGCGAACGTGACTTTCACGTTGATGTTCTATGTTTATGCTGTGTTGTTGCGGATCGGTCGTGCGGGATAGCCTGGATGCAATGCTAGTACAGTGCTGTTGTATTATATACATTTGATATTGCGGGGCGAGCGTCCGACATGTGGACTGCCGTCACTGCCTGTTTGTATTATTCTTTTGGGGCACGACCTGGTTGCGGTCGATGTACCCGGTGTATGTATATTTTACTTTCTGTACTAGGATTACCCCGCGGAGGGGTGCACGGATAGCCGGGTACTAGAGGGCAACGGGCCCGCATCTCATGGCATTGAGACGGAGGGGGCTTCACTCTAGGATTGGCGGGCTATTCGCCGCACTCATAGGGGGTACAGGTTGACCCAGGAGGGGTGCCCAAGTTACCGGATTCCGTGAAGTGCTGGGTGGTCCATTCACGGTGCTGGAGGGGGCTGCCTCGCTTCAGGTTTTGGCGGGTGACTTGCCGCGCCCGTAGGGGTCTAGGATTTCATTGCACAGGCTATCCACACGACCAGGGGAACGTCGGGTTTCAGCAGCGGCTCTGTGAAACCCGAGGCTTCCAGATATCTGTATTGTTCTGTGATGCTGTACTTTTCTGTGATGTTGCATTTTATCACGCCTTGAGCGAAATATAATATATTGGTATATATATTAGTAGATGTTGTATATGTTTTTCATCCGCGCTAGTCCAGTCCCCGCTCTGTCGTTAGTAAGCTAACCTAACGAGTGATGACGGGACCCAGTGGCGAATGCGGATGGCATATACGTACGTCAGTATATTTTCGTTCTTTGTGGTGTGATCATTTGATGGGACTGCGTTGATTCGGATCAATGCAAGTTAAACAAACCTATTCTGATGTTGTTGGAACATTTTTCAAAAAGCTGTTATTGCAAGGACGTTCACTTTTGTTTTGCATCGTGGTATTCATTTGGAATATCCTGCTCCTCAGTCGACGAGGCAAGGGCCGAGATCCCTTCACCGGGAGTGATCCCTTGGACAGAAGTTTGCGTCAGGGCATTAACTTCACTATAGCCGATTACTTTTGCTTTGCATCGTGGTATTCAGTTGGAATATCCTGCACCTCATTCTATGGGGAAAGAGCCGAGATCCCTTCACCGGGAGTGACCTCTTTAGCAAAGGTTTTCGTCACTATATTTTTATAAAAGGTTATCCAGTTCCTTCAACGATATCAAGTTCATTACGTTAAAGGTTTTTCGCCAAAAACCAGTCGTAGCCCTCCGTCATTTCAGATTAGTATTGCTTAGTATTCGCGCTACGTTTGTCGTTGCTATTCGCCGAGGCGTAGTGTGCGGTAGCTTTGTTGTGCTATTCTGTCGCATGGATATGTGGATTGGTTAGGACAGTCGTACGACTTTGTTGATTATTCGTCAAGGGTCGTGCGGGTGGGTTTAACGCAATCAAGATAATGACGGGCTGAACTTGACTAGGACCTTTTGATTTGTTGATTATTCGTCAAGGTCACTTGGGTCCTAGGGGTAAAAATCACATCGGGAGTTTCAAAAGAACTGAAACTTGCCAGACATGCGCATACCTTCTGGAGTGTGGTGACGTGAGTGGATTCCGTCATGTTATCATGCGATGATAGTTGGATCCCGATTCCCACTGATGAGTTGGTCTACTCCTCGGGTGATCCCGACTAATTCTTCTTTCAGGTTTGGAGGAGAATTTGAGGTACAGTGGGAGGTTTCCAGATTAGATAAAGTGATAACCATTCTGATCTAGGTTAGAGTGCACGCTGAGTGTTTCTTTTCTCTCTCTCTTTGGCAGTGACCTTTGACCCGACCCTGGACTATGACTCATTGACCAAGTTGACCGAACCTACTTAACACAGGCTTTTGGATTGTCAGAGTTGCAGACCTCTTTGCCACTCCTACTTTTACCCTTTTCTCCAGGACACCCCGTATTACTACGAACGTCCACTTCCATTGGACAAAACCATAGTATGGTTATATACGAACTCGAAGGACTTCGAGGATGGTTTCCGGTTTTGGAGAAAACGGATAGGATTATTCAGTTGTCTTTTCTTTTCACCTTCTCTCAATTTGTGAGTACTCCTTGGTTTAGGAGATAGTACACCTATTACGCAAATTGGATAGTCTTCTTCCAAACCTTAGGCTGGTGCCGACCGGTAGGGAATGAAGAAAACCAATTAGCATAACGATGGTGTGCAGAAGGTATTAAGTTAAGACAAAGCAAGGGATTAGTAGGAGGGCAAAGTAAATTGCGACTGATATTCACGACCAAACCAAGTATTTCTTCGCCAATCCTAAATCACCTTTGTATTTCTCCAGGACACTCCGTGTCACTACGAAGAGCCACAGTTTATTGGATACTCCATCGTATGGTTATATACGAACTCGAAAGGAACTCGTTCCAGTTCGGGGATGGATTCTGGTTCAGGAGAAATAGGAATAAAGTACATTCAGGTGTCTTTTATCTTCACCTTCTCTCGCTTTGTGAGTGTTCCTAGGATTAGGACAGTACACCCTTTATGCTTTTTGGATAGTCTTCTTCCAAACCATAGGCTGGTGCCGAACGGTAGGGAAGGAAGAAAACCATTTGGCCTAAAGGGGTGTACAGAAGGTAATGACTAAAGACATATGAAGGGATTTGGAGAGGTGGCAAAGAATTATACGGTTATAGTTGTGAATCTGGATAATGGAAGAGACATTACTAGGAATACCAGGATACCCCAACGAAACATTTCAATGTTTCAGTTTCAATGTGTACTGTTAATGGAAAACTGATTTCCCAGTTAGACACTTGCTCCAGGGTATGTATTTACCAGGTATGATTCTCACATCTGTATGGTTTTACAGATGATGAGTGGGAGTAAGTTATTGGGAATTGGGTGATCGTCCTCATTATATCGGGATTCGTTGTAATCGGTGATATTTGAGGAAGTCACCTGGGTTGTTTGCCGGACGGCAATTATTTGGTTTTGAATATCCGCGGTTATGCACCAATTTCAAATTGATATACCTGTACGTCTATTTTCATAGAGTGAGATATACCTTTTGATATTATGTCGATGACATTTACCTATATCAGTGGATGGTTAGGTAAGGAGCATTAAACAGCGGTGTAATTCTTCTTAACCATAAGTACAGTTTTCAACCTACGACACACAGTGAAAGAGTTGTTAGACTCAGCGGACTTATACAGAGTATTGTATGTTGTCCAGTGTCCATTAGGACAGAGGGGTTGGTCCTCATACTATATTCTGTTTACTTTTAACTTCTCTAGTTCTTAGACATGTGTTTCGTGGAAACACAGGGTCTAAGTTTTGAGGAGTTATAGGTATTTGAATAGAGTAGAGAACCAGGTATAGCAAGTATCGGGATTCTTCAAAGTGATCGAAGATGTAGATACTTGTGTATGGTGTTCAGTAGATAGTAATGATTAAGAGAAATTGCTTCTCTTTCAGGTTACTCATAATTGGAAGCATTCCTAAGTTGAGTAACGCTGATCGGCCTCCTTCCATTTAGTTTACATGCACTGGTGACAGCTGCATGATTTGAATCTGGTTAAATTAAATCTGTGCCTCTGTTCCTATATTGGATATAGAACAGTTCATATCTTGACATAGTTAAGGTACGGGGAGTTGTCCAGCTTATGCTTAAAACCAGACACTGGACAACTCAAGGCACGTTTCTGTAATGGCTGTTTGTGGGTTGACCCAGGCTATGACGAGGGTTGACTTTCTACCATCTGGATGAACAATAGCAATATTGTTCTAGACTCGCCACAGTTTTAATAAAAATGGATCTTTTCAGAAAACAGTAGTGGGAGTATGGTAGAACTGGAAGTAATTCCAGAACCACAAACGATTACTGAAGATTTGATAAGGAACCTAAAGATTCAATCTGGATTGACATTCCTTTGGCCACTCCGCAGATAAGGTGGGTAACTTCAGGCACCCGAGAGGTACTCCGGTGGCCTCAAGGACGGTGACAGGGAAGTTCTTGTCTACCCACACATGCCATTGCTGTTGTTCCAGGCTGCGAGACCCGGCAGGAGGATGAGTATAGCGTCGTTCTAAACTAGCTTTGGAAGTGCACGTCTATATGACTCTGCCAGAGGGTTGTCGTGGTCAGTGGGAGCAGCGGAAGCATTGGTGGACATCAGGCTTATGTCTATTTATAGACTAAAGCAGATGTAGCAGAGATAGATCATCCATTTCTGATGTGACAATCATAGGTTTGACGTCATCAGAATAGGGGATGGATCTGTTGAGAAGGTAGTAGGAAGTGATACTCCTATACTACGATCGGTTATATTTTGGTCGTCACACAGTGTTTTCTCCACATAGGACTTGGATATTATATCAGACATACTGGTTACTAGATCTATGGTTTTAGATCTAGATTTGGGTGGTTTCCCAATCTGGGTACCTTGACAGCATTCTATGAGTATTTAGAATGGACGACTCCTGGCACGGTAGTGCACCTGCAGTTGATGGAATCACCCTCTCTAAAGGTGTCTTATAGACTAAAGGGGAGAGGGATACTCATGATTGGCAGATCACTTGCTTAGGCAATTGAGTCAATCATGAGATGTCAAGTACCACACCAGATGTTGTTCTTGCACTAGATGCAATAAGTTGATATTGATCCAATCCTGGAGAAACAGTCGGAAGCAGTCTTAGAACATAAGTGGATGTTCTGGGGATATGATAACGACAGCCTCTTTTGGGAAGCAGTTATCATTCCAGGCTTCCAAGGTGACATGGACGACAAGGAGGTTGTCAGAGTTATAGTTTTCCTTCTGACGAGGGGCAGTATTTTGGACAGGTGGTCTGAGGCAATACTGAGGGTGGCATGGCGCAGGATACTGATTAAGTTCAGTTGACGATACAGTCTAAGAAGTTTGGATTTGGAGTTCATTTATGAGCTAAGTCCCATCAGACATCCAGACATTCTAAGACAGGTATTGCTCATTTCGGGAGATGGTTTTCTCCGCGAACTTGAGATATAGAGAGACATAGAAAGAAACATCACAGCGGATCCACTCACTGAGGCTTTTCCTCGAACGCAATAGTTTCACAAACGAGCTTTGTGAGACTGACTAGTAGAGGAGTTGGGTGTTCGGTATCACACGGGCTGTGAGTATGCGGCATCGCAATAATTAGCCTTGAGTGCAAGTGGGAGATTGTTGGAGATAGTGCCCTCAGAGTCAATTATTGGATCACAGGCATGTGATTGCAATGATTGAGGGAGGACCTATCCCGGTAGGACAGTCTTACTCGAGATGATAGTATGCTATCTGGTTTACCTTTATCATCGTGTACTGCTTTAGGTGACCTGACATGTCGCTATTACACGTTGATAGAGCCCCTAGGATTCTTGCTTGACCACCAGCAGTATGATGGCGATCATATACGTGGGAGCTGGTAGTCTATAAGCACATCCTTAAAAGGTCCCTAGTCGTAGGAGTTTCGAGACAGGGCATCGATACTCCATTAGTAGACTAGTGTATACAGTCGAGACCCCGACGAGGGGCGGTGGCCGGTCTCACAAGCCACTGGTGTCAGTTGGTTCACCTAAGATGTATACAGGTGCTCATTGGGTTATGAGTACACCGGACAGGACTCGCCGGGAACCTGCTAGTTGGTCTTATACCAGACGTCAGATAGCAGTTCCCTGGTGACATGTGTACAGGTTAGTTCATCGACCTGAGGATCGTCATTTGTCTCGTGTGAGTTCCCACTGTGCTTTGATTACTACCCTACCACGACTCAAAGGAGTCATGCAAACAGGTTTTAGTTGGGTACAGTCCCGAGCCACATGGAGGCAGTGAGCGGATCTTCAGGGGTTCGTCTCTCCCGGTATTGGGGGTGAGGTCGCGCTGTGTCTAGGAGAGCCATTACGCAAAGCCCTCGGCCGAGGCAGGAGATTTACTGGTAGGTATTCCAGTAGTATCTCAGGTCGTTCTGGGCTACACTCCGACACGACTTGTACCGCCTTTGGGGGTCTGACTTTTACCAACCCCCTAGACCCGACATGCGATCCTCATAGACGAACGGACCGGACTGTACGGATATTGTCACTGACAGGCTCAGTAGGGTGTCAGGATGAGTTCGCTCATCGACGTCCCTTTTGGTCAATAGCTGGTGGCCCGTTACGTATTGGCTTATACCTCTGACGTGCTAGTGGTTAAATCCACAGCCATTGTATTGACGAGTCTTTAGAGTCCACCACACTTTCAGTTACTCAGCTTTCGGGCGAAACGCTGTAGAGGCCGTATGGAGTATGGCAGGGTCCGATCAGATACGTGCGGTATTGCACGGATCAGGATCGGACGGTTTGTACTAGTGGCCGTATAGTTATATGGCAGGGTTTGATCTGATACGTGCGGTATTGCACGGATCAGGATCGAACGGATTTTACTAGTACAGTGTAGATTTTGTCTCATTGCATTTGTATCCGGACGGAATACAGATGCGGGTGTGTATGCACAGTATAGGGGTTTTCCTGTAATTTATTACGGGACCAGTTTTCTGGAGTTGCCAGTTTGCATTCCGTTCCGGCCGGTTTTCCTTTGTTCTTTCCCGGCCGGACTTTTCCGATGGAGGGGGTAATTTGCAGTTTTGCAAATTACACTTTGTGGAGGTTTTTCTTGCAAATGTATTTATCATGATAGCATCTTTAGATGCCATTCTTTTCCTTGATCTTTTCATGCTTTATCTTGATTAGAATTGATAAGAATGGTTGATGTAAGTTTGTAATGATTATGTTTGGCTATGGTCACCACTTGTGCTCCTACCATCACCTCCCTTCATGCTTGATATTCATTCCTCCACCATTCTTCTACTCACTTGATAAGTTTTTTCATGAGAGAAAAAAAGAAAGAGAAGAAGAAGAAGAGAGAGCTTCATTCTTGAGAGTTTCTTTCTTGATCTCATTTTCATGCTAGAAAAATGCAAGCACCATTTTTCTAATCCTTGTTTCCTCCATCATCCTCAATGGCAACAACATAACCCAAGTGAGACACTACACTACACATTCTACAGCATATCTTGAGCATGTCGAGTTGCCGGCTTCATGCTCGAGTTGCCTCGGTATTGAGGCGGGAGCCCGTAAAAGACGCAGGCGTTGTGGTGCCCTTTCCGGCGAGGAGGCGACAATATGGAGACTACACTTTCCGCGGGAGATCGGGACGATGAAGAGAAGACCGGAGGACTCGGATCACTCGGTATACTTCTCACCCTATCTCTTGATTGCTAGCATTAGGTTAATGGTAAACGATCCGGGTTTTTCTTTGTCCGCGGTAGCGCCGGTTTCCGAGTAAGGAAAATTTTTGATTCCGCATTTTGGCCTCGAGTACGAGGCCGGGGCGCTGCCGTGGCGCAACAATCGTGGAGCACCTTCTTCCATTAGCCCTCAGGACTTCTCTCCCCGAATCGGTTGGTCTAGTAATCAACGACCTATGTTGTTCTTTCAGAGAGTTGTGTGCTAAAACACTGGAGGTTGTGACGCTGGATAAACTAGAAAATTCTATTGCGTTGATACTTTACAAGTTTGAGCGTATTTTCCCACCGTTATTCTTCGATATCATAATACACTTGACGGTTCATCTTGCAACTGAGGCTAAGTTAGCCGGACCGGTACAATATCGATGGATGTATCCCGTCGAGAGGTACGTGGAATTTTTCGTTTCACGCAATTTTTAAAATTATTGTTGTCCTGTATGCCCGTATTTATTTATTCAAAATATTTTCTTTAGGTACCTCTACACTCTTAAAAAATATATACACAATAGAAATCGACCAGAGGGTTCTATCATGCAAGGTTATCTTCTTGATGAAGCAACCACATTTTGTTCCCGCTATCTGGACGAGAATATTGAGTCGAGACTTAACCGGCCTCGAAGAATTCAAGATGGGCCATATGGTAAAGCCGATTATAAGAGGGTAGACACTATATTTATCAACAAGATATACCGGTTTATCTTGCTTAATTGCGCATGTCTTGAACAAATTAGAGTGTAAGTTTTTTTGGATTAATTTTTATATTTGTGTTTGTGTGTATGAAATGATATAATATTAATGTCACCCTTATTTGTCGAAAACAGAATTCATTTTAACGAGGTACGTGAGGGGCATCCTGATTGGAACGAAGAA
Organism: Agapanthus africanus; assembly: GCA_030015575.1. Taxonomy (NCBI): domain Eukaryota; kingdom Viridiplantae; phylum Streptophyta; class Magnoliopsida; order Asparagales; family Amaryllidaceae; genus Agapanthus; species Agapanthus africanus. The sequence continues at coordinate 291,691,910 of CM057349.1, forward strand.
CGATTGGAAAAATATCATCAGGATAATTTTTTTGATTGGGTCACAGATCATGTAAGTTATTCGAATAACATGTTATTGCTATCAGTTTTAATCTAAACTTATATCGTTATATATTTGTCGTAAAATTTGTTTTGTTAGATCCACGATCCGAACTTGTCTGCATCATTTGAGAGTGATTCAAGATGTTTAGCTCAATTTCCTAGTATGGAGGTTGCATATTATAAAGGATTCGGTGTTCTTGGATACAAATTCGAAGTTAAGAACATAGAAACATCTAGAACCATTCAGAATAGTGGGATTGCGATAGTAGGATCGGACTGTGTGATTTATTATGGGTACTTAAATTGTATACTCGGCATCCACTATCCCGGAAGATCAGAACCCTTTTATATATTCCAGTGTACTTGGTACGATACGCGAACCGATACGGATAAGTGGAGAAGCAATCTTGGGACTTGGAAAGATGAATATGGATTGACCAGTGTCAACACACTTCGATTTTACGGTCAGGAAGATCCGTTTATCTTTCCGAACCAAGCGTTCCAAGTATACTACTCACAGTGTTTGAAGCATCTGGGATGGAGTGTCGTATGCCGTTGGAAACCTAGGGATGTCAATGATGTCCCAGAATTCGAGGATGAAGAAGAGAAAAGGCTTAGAGTGCTCCGACCGTCTGTTTCGAAGGACGGGTTGTCTTCGGCCGATCATGAAGTTACGTGGGTTAGAAATGATATCGATGATGAAATCCAAGTAGATATGTTTAATGCGCCCACGAAACGATATCAATATCTGCCCACTTGTCAAACCTAGGCGATATTCTCCTACAGATTCAGCGTCCACGCTCATTCCGTTTGCAACTCTGAGAGACAAATCACCTACCCTTATAACTCTACGGTTTCTCAAAGCATGTAATGAATTACAGATATGAGATCCTGCTCCGGTATCTAGTACCCAGAAAGAAGAGTTAATTGACAAACAGTTCTCAATTACAAACACACTTGAGGCCGAAGCCACAACATGCTTCGTATCCTGGCTACTGGCTTCCAAAGCCCTGCAATCCTTCTGCCAATGCCCAATCCTATAACAATAGGAACATCCCTCTGTAGCTACACCAAGTCCCAAAACTTTTGCTCTTCCATTTCCTCCTACTTTACTGACACCGTATATCGGCTTTGTAGAGGTCTTCTTCTTTTCACCCTTTTCTTTCGCCCTAGATGTAGAAGAAGAAGGTCCCCCATTAAGCAGAGCTTGTGTCTCCCTGGTTTCTTTCAGGGTGTAAGTAGAGGGTAGGGACTGTGGAAATAAGTCAGCGTATGACCTGTTTCCCAACGTGGTCTCCAGGTCCTTGAACTCATCAATATAGCTAGTCATTGTAAGGACGTCGTCCCCCACAGATGGCCCGACAGCCAACCTCGCTTGAATTAATTCGTTCGAGGTCTCATATCTTGCAATATGAGATTGCTCTCCATATAAATCTTTGTTATGGAGAAAGATGGAAACTAAGTACATCTTCTCGTGCTGCTTCTGGTATACACCATTAACTGAAGCCAACACGAGACACTTAGCTTTCGCTTTATCCTTTTCCCTTGTCTGACGGATATCCATATCCGCGAGGGTGGAAACTGGACCTGGGATGGCGGGATCTTGAGTAGTAATAGGGTGGTCCAGCTTGTCACAGGCAATGGACATCTGGACAGACCTTTGCCAGTCATATAAGTCAGATTCAGTCAACTTGTTATCTAGATATAACCTAGTCATAGTCACAAGGTCGCTGCAATGAGAGAGAGAGAAGAAAACACTTTAGCATGATGCTCTTGCAAGTTTAGATTGGTTTTTAGTTTATCTAAAGTGGATGGCTCACACTGTTTCTCGAATCCTTCCTCAAACCATAAAAGAAGAATTAGCCTCACTGTTCAATACTTGCTTAACCGTTCAGCCAGGCTAGTGTCGGTACTTCGAGGGAAGTTTTCCAATGCTTTCGCGAAGTTCCTTAATTAAATAATCTCTTTTCTCTGGGGGCGTAGCCCCGCTGACACCTTTCTCGACACCTACTTAGCTTATAGCATTGAACGTTAAGTGACGAATCTCCTGATTAGTAGCATATACTCACAGTAGGATCGGGATCCAAATATCATCGTGTGATAATGTTGAAGGAATCCTACCAACATTCATTAAACTCTAAATGGTATGCAACACTAGCAAGTTTCATTTTCTTTAGAAACTCCCGATGTGGATTTTTGCCCCATGTTCTTATGACCTTGACGAAAGCCAACAAATCATAAGTCACATGTCAAGTTCTGCCCATCATTATCTTCTTAATTTGAACCCACCTGTACATACCCTTGACGAAAGCCAACAAGGTAATACGACTGTCCCAAACCAACTCATCTATCTATACAACAAATGAATACCCCAGCAGCTACCAAACACTATGCCTTGACGAAAGCCAACAAACATAGCTTGAATACTACTGACCATCCATAAGAAATGACGGAGGGCTACGACTGGTTTTGGCGAAACCGTGAACGTAGTGAACTTGATATAATCGAAGGAACCTGATAGCATTTTTTAAAAAGAGTGGTTAAAACTCCGCAATTAAAAATTCTGCCCTTTTAAAATAACCGAGTGGTTTCTTTTAAATTTGTTCCAACGATTCAACTTTAGTTTATTTTCTTTGCATTAAAATAATGTGTCCCATCATTTAACCTATCATTGCAGAAAACAACGAAAATACAACGTCCTCTTATACCATCCGCATTCGCCACTGGGTCCCGTCATCACCCGTTAGGTTACTTAACTAACGACAGAGCGGGGGCTGGGCTAGCGCGGGTGTAAAACATAAGCGACGTATAAATAGCTATCATATATAGATATTGTACATTCGTCATACGCAATAATAGGCATTCCAGATCACAGATGAACTTTATTGGATATACAAGCAATCCGCGTTTCTTTTGAGCCTGCAACGAAAGACGGATTACACAGTTGTGATGAATAGCCTTTACCCTACCCTAGACCCTTACGGGTACGGCAAACTACCCGCCAAGTACCCGAAGTGAAGCGGTCTCCCTCAACAACGTGAGTAGGCCACTAAACACTTCAAAGTACCCGGTAGTTTGTGCACCCCACCTTGGGTCTATCCTATGAGCAAAAACAGTAAAATGAAATAATACAATGGTGGCTACAACCGCAACGTGGATGTGCCCCGCAAACTAATATTACAACATATTACAATTACATCGAATGAATGAATATAATAACTCATCTCAAACCCCGGCTAATCATCACAACAATCCAATACAGTTCATAACCACAAACAGTAAAATCCATTACAGAAAATGCAACCCCCTGCCAACCGACATACTACCAGTTAGGGGAGGTTTACGAACACATTATACAATCACAGATATAATCAAATTAGCAAACATCGTAAAATTTCGATCGAGCAAACACTTTAGATTCTACTCCAAAACTTCTCTGTGCACCTGAGACTTGAGCAGAAAAATAAACATTCCAGAAAGCACAAAAATATCACAGAAGAGTTACTGGAGCAAACCGGGTTGAATCAGCTTCATCTCGGCCGCTGATCCGCGGCGGATCGGTGGGATCGGCTGCGGTTCCGCGGCTGTTTGGCCGATTCATGAACCCATTTTTCTCCAGTAACCGTATAATTCCCTGCTTGTTATTTTAGAGGTCCGTGAAAAATTTTTAGGGCCTGTTTTAAATTCGACAGAAACTTAGTGATATCGATGTTTTTTTCCGGTTCGTTTTGCGTTCGAAATTCATACGACTTTGCTAATATATTAATTATTGTTTAGCGAGGCTCTGATACCACTTTAAGTCGATGTACTACACCCCACGACTTGCGGGGAGGCGGAAAAATGAAAAACGATCTTGTTCTTTGCGTAAACATCGACTAACCGAAGAATCTTTTCTAAACGATAACTAACAAAAACATAGGAGTTCTTAACTATTATGAAAAGAGATTATACCTAGTGAACCTAGTCCTTCTTCTTTTCATTATCCACCTCCTCCTCGGCCTCCTCCACGTAATAGATGATCCACCCGAGAGCTTTACTCCAAGCTTCACCTCTAACTTGAGGTAACTGGGTTTCTTAAAGTGCTAATCTAAGCAACCTAGGTGATATAGAGTTGGATTATGGATGTATTAGTCTAGCTAACCCTTGATCTCAACACATGAGAGGTTAGGGTTAGGGTTTGAAGAGAGAGAGCTTGAGGAGAGAGAAGGTGAGAATGATAATGAATTGAAATTGTTTATCACTTCTAATTAATCATGAAGCATAAAGAATATCAAATAAAATAAATCAAATGATTTATCATCATGCTTCATTTAATATGTGCAATGAATCTTCAAGTGAGTCATTAAGCAATAAATGCTTCATTAACTCACTTGAATGATTCATCTCATGAGTCACAAAATCAATTAATGCTTATGCCACTTAAACCCTCAAGTCATCATCCTTCTAGAAGCTTCCCGCGAAATTACGAGAACGCCCCTCCTATCCGTGATAACACGGAAAAACTTTAGACTATATAAATCCAATAACCCGATACTAGAAACTGGCTTAAACCAAAGCCGGCTAGTAAAAACTTTCCGAATGTCGTACATGCGTAAACACACGTATGCATCCGAACCCTTGTCGTAAAACCATACGACCTCTATATCGTTTCGCCTGGAGTAGGGAAACTCTCTGTGTGGGACTCTAAAGACTCGACTACTACGCTGGCAGTGGGTTTAACCACAGATCTTAAGCGGCACTAGATGTACGTAACGGTCCCCAGGTAGATGTCGATAAGAAGGCCGATAAGGAAACCCATCCGAACACCTATTGAGTCTGATGTGACAATCTCCGTACAGTCCGGTCTGTTCGTCTAAGACTATCGCATATCGGGCCTAGGGGACGGCAAGCGTCAGTCTCCTAATAGCGGCATAAGTCGTGTCGGAGTGAAGCCCATTACACCCTGAGAAACTACTGGAACCTACCAGTAAATCTCGCTTGCCCTGGCCAGGGACTTTGCGTAATGGCTCTCTGACACAGCGCGATATCAACTCCCAATACCGGGAGAGACGAATCATGTCTAACCGCCACTGCCTCCAAGTGCTCGGGACTGCATCCAACTGCTACCTGTTTGCACGACTCCTTTGAGCCGTGGTAGGGTGGCAATCTAAGAACAGTGGGACACACTCGAGGCGAAGTAGCAGTGTCAAGTCTGCGGACTATGCTGTACTCATATCACCTGGGAACTGTTAACTGACGACTGGTATAAAACCAACCAACAGTTCCCTGCGAGTCCTGTCCGGTGTACCCGTAACCCAACGAGCACCTGTATACTATCTCCAGTACGACGTACTGACGGTTGTGGGAAAGACCATCTCCCCAACTGGGATGAGAAGCGTACACACTAGTCTACTCCGGAGTATCGATGCCCTGTCTCGATAATCCTACGACTAGGGACCTGTATAGGATGTTGCTTATAGACTACCCAGCCCCCATTAGTGTGACTGCCATCACAACGCTGGTAATCAAGCAAAGATCCTAAGGGCTCTACTAATATGTATAAGCGATACGTTACAAGAAACATATGCACATATTAAAGTAGACACAAACCAAGTAGCATACTACCATTTTTAGCAAGACCGTCAATACAACTGTGAATATCCCAAGCTTCCATTAAGTAATATACAAACTAGTATGATACAATAATGGCCCCTAGGGCATATACACTAACAATCTCCTACTTGCACTAGGTCCATGTACTGGCATATCGCAAACCTATCATCTCGAATAGCCTCTCGAACTGCGTCTGAGGAATGGCCTTTGTGAATGGATCAGCAGTGTTATTCTCTGTATTTACTCTCTTTACCTCGATCTCCCGGCGATCTACGATCTCCCTGATCAGGTGATACCGCCTTAAGATGTGTCTGGACTTCTGATGGGACCTGGGTTCCTTCGCTAAAGCTATAGCGCCGTTGTTGTCGCAATACAGAGGTATTGGACCAACACTGGTAGGAACCACCTGAAGTTCTGTGAGGAACTTTTTCATCCAGACAGCTTCTTTTGCGGTATCGCAAGCAGCTATGTACTCCGCTTCCATCGTTAAGTCAGCAACGGTCTCCTGCTTGGAACTCTTCCAACAGACCGTCCCTCCATTGAGGGTAAAGACATAACCCGACATGGACTTGGAGTCGTCCTTGTCACTCTGGAAGCTGGAGTCGGCAAAGGCCTCGATCTGGTGGTCTTTTCCGCCATACACCAAGAACATCTCCTTAGTCCTCCTCAGGTACTTGAGAATGTTCTTTACTGCTATCCAGTGCTTCTCCCCTGGGTTTGCCTGATACCGGCTTACAACGCTCAATGCGTATGCTACATCTGGTCTGGTACATAACATCGCATACATTATACAGCCTACCGCAGAAGTGTGGGGTATAATCGACATACGATCCTTTTCCAAATCAGTCTTGGGACACATCTCTTTGGAGAGAGTGATTCCGTGACAAGCCGGTAGGTTACCGCGCTTAGAATCTTCCATACTGAATCTTTTCAATATGGTGTCTATGTACCTGGACTGCGAAAGTCCCAACATCCTCTTTGATCTATCACGATAGATCTGGATCCCCAGAATGTATGTAGCATCACCCAGGTCCTTCATGGAGAACTTCTGTGACAAGAATCTTTTGACTGACTGTAGCATAGGAATATCATTTCCTATTAGGAGAATGTCATCCATGTACAAGACGAGGAATACTACAGCTCTCCCTACAATCTTACTGTATATGCATGGTTCATCTGGATTTTTGATAAAGTCGAATTCTTTGACAGTATCATCAAAACAGATGTTCCAACTCCGCGATGCTTGCTTTAGTCCATAAATGGACTTAAGCAGCTTGCACACTTTACCGCTGCTCCCACTCTGAATGAATCCCTCTGGCTGATCCATATAGACGCACTCTTCCAAATTACCATTTAGAAAGGCCGTCTTTACGTCCATCTGCCAGATCTCATAATCGTGAAAGGCAGCAATAGCAAGAAGGACCCGAATGGATTTGAGCATAGCCACTGGAGAAAAGGTTTCGTCATAGTCCAAACCAGGTCTTTGACGGAAACCCTTTGCAACAAGTCTATCCTTATAGGTTTCAACCTGTCCATCTACACCAATCTTCTTTCTGAAAATCCATTTGCATCCTACGGGTTTTACCCCATCTGGAGCAATGTCCAAAGTCCATACTTTGTTAGTGTACATGGACTCCATTTCGGTCCGCATTCCATCCAGCCATTTTACCGAGTCGCCGCTCTGAATGGCTTGCTGGAAGCTAGTAGGGTCATCATTATCAATGATGCTCTCGATCCCCGTCTATGAGAAAACCGTAGTATCTCTCGGGCGGATGAGACTGTCTACTACTTCTGCGGATAGGCGCTGGTGTGTCCCTTTCTACTGAAACCTCTGGTTCTACCATACATTCAGTAACAGCTTGTGGTTCTAGAATTTCTTCCAGTACTACTGCGCTCCCACTCTTCTGATTTTCTAAAAATTCAGTTTCTAAGAAGCGGGCATGACGAGAAACAAAAACCTTTTGTTCCTCTGCGTAATAGAAACAATATCCCATGGAGTTCTTTGGATATCCCACAAACTTACACTGTACTGAGCGTGCATCGAGCTTGTCCGGATGTTGCTTTTTTACAAAAGCTGGACATCCCCATGTCTTCAGGTACTGAAGATAGGGTTTCTTCCCACTCCACATCTGATATGGTGTGGTAGGCACAGTCTTGGTTGGAACCTTGTTCAAAAGATATGCAGCTGATTCTAGTGCATAACCCCAGAAAGATCGCGGTAACTCGGCCTTACTCATCATGGAACGAACCATATCCAATAGGGTTCGATTCCTCCTTTCCGATACACCGTTGTGTTGTGGTGTGTATGGAGGAGTAAGCTGAGAGAGAATTCCATTCTCTTTTAAGTAACCCAGGAACTCGGCACTTAAGTATTCACCACCTCGATCAGATCTCAGTATCTTGATACTTTTGCCTGTTTGGTTTTCCACTTCATTCTTGTATTCCTGGAATTTCTCAAAGGCCTCGGATTTATGCTTCATTAAGAAGATATGTCCATACCTAGAGAAATCATCCGTAAAAGTAATGAAGTAGGAATAACCACCTCGCGCATATGTAGACATTGGACCGCACACGTCACTGTGTACGAGTCCTAAGAGCTCGCTCGCTCTTACTCCGTGTCCAGTAAATGGAGTCTTTGTCATCTTTCCCATGAGACAAGATTCACAAGTAGCATAAGATTGATATTCGAACGGATTCAAATATCCTTCTCTATGTAACTTCGTCAACCGTGTTTCATTGATGTGACCTAGTCTACAATGCCATAAGAAAGCCTGATTTATTTCTGGAGACTTTCTTTTGAGTGTGTTCTGGACATTGAAAACCTGAGCTTGATTCAATACGTATATACCGTCATCTAATGTACCGGACCCAATCAGAACTTGATTTAGGTGGATGTGAACTACATCGCTTACGAATGTAAAGTCATATCCCTCTCTTGAAAGTGAGGATACTGATATGATATTACAAGTCAAACTAGGTACATACAAACAGTTACGTAGAATCAATATCTGCCCACTTGTCAAACCTAGGCGATATTCTCCCACGGATTCAGCGTCTACGCTCATTCCGTTTGCAACTCTGAGAGACAAATCACCTACCCTTATAACTCTACGGTTTCTCAAAGTATGTAATGAATTATAGATATGAGATCCTGCTCCGGTATCTAGTACCCAGCAAGTAAAGTTAATTGACAAACAGTTCTAAATTACAAACACACTTGAGGCCGAAACCACAACATGCTTCGTATCTTGGCTACTGGCTTCCAAAGCCCTGCAATCCTTCTGCCAATGCCCAATCCCATAACAATAGGAACATCCCTCTGTAGCTACACCAAGTCCCGAAACTTTTGCTCTTCCCTTTCCACCTACTTTACTGACACCGTATATCGGCTTTGTAGAAGTCTTCTTCTTTTCACCCTTTTCTTTCGCCCTGGATGTAGAAGAAGAAGGTCCCCCATTAAGCAGAGCTTGTGTCTCCCTGGTTTCTTTCAGGGTGTAAGTAGAGGGTAGGGACTGTGAAAATAAGTCAGCGTATGACCTGTTTCCCAACATGGTCTCCAGGTTCTTGAACTCATCAATATAGCTAGTCATTGTAAGGACGTCGTCCCCCACAGATGACCCGACAGCCAACCTCGCTTGAATTAATTCGTTCGAGGTCTCATATCTTGCAATATGAGATTGCTCTCTATATAAATCTTTGTTATAGAGAAAGATGGAAACTAAGTCCATCTTCTCGTGCTGCTTCTGGTATACACCATCAACTGAAGCCAACACGAGGCACTTAGCTTTCGCTTTATCCTTTTCCCTTGTCTGACGGATATCCATATCCGCGACGGTGGAAACTGAACCTGGGACGGCGGGATCTCGAGTAGTAATAGGGTGGTCCAGCTTGTCATAGGCAATGGACATCTGGACAGACCTTTGCCAGTCATATAAGTCAGATTCAGTCAACTTGTTATCTAGATGTAACCTAGTCATGGTCATAAGGTCGCTGCAATGAGAGAGAGAGAAGAAGACACTTTAGCATGATGCTCTTGCAAGTTTAGATTGGTTTTTAGTTTATTTAAACTGGATGGCTCCCACTGTTTCTCGAATCCTTCCTCAAACCATAAAAGAAGAATTAGCCTCACTGTACAATACTTGCTTAACCGTTCAGCCAGGATAGTGTCGGTACTTCGAGGGAGGTTTTCCAACGCTTTCGCGAAGTTCCTTAATTAAATAATCTCTTTTCTCTGGGGGCGTAGCCCCACTGACACCTTTCTCGACACCTACTTGGTTTATAGCATTGATCGTTAAGTGACGAATCTCCTGATAAGTAGCATATACTCACAGTAGGATCGGGATCCAAATATCATCGTGTGATAATGTTGAAGGAATCCTATCAACATTCATCAAACTCCAAATGGTATGCAACACTAGCAAGTTTCAGTTTCTTTAGAAACTCCCGATGTGGATTTTTGCCCCATGTTCTTATGACCTTGACGAAAGCCAACAAATCATAAGTCATATGTCAAGTTCTGCCCATCATTATCTTATTAATTTGAACCCACCTATACATACCCTTGACGAAAGCCAACAAGGTAATACGACTGTCCCAAACCAATTCATCTATCTATGCAACAAATGAATACTCCAGCAGCTACCAAACATGCCTTGACGAAAGCCAACAAACATAGCTTGAATACTACTGACCATCCATAAGAAATGACGGAGGGCTACGACTGGTTTTGGCGAAACCGTGAACGTAGTGAACTTGATATAATCGAAGGAACCTGATAGCTTTTTTTAAAAGGAGTGGTTAAAGCTCCGCAATTAAAAATTCTGCTCTTTTAAAATAACCGAGTGGTTTCTTTTAAATTTGTTCCAACGATTCAACTTTGGTTTATTTTCTTTGCATTAAAATAATTCGTCCCATCATTTAACATATCATTGCAGAAAACAACGAAAATACAACGTCCTCTTATGCCATCCGCATTCGCCACTGGGTCCCGTCATCACCCGTTAGGTTACTTAACTAACGACAGAGCAGGGGCTGGGCTAGCGCGGGTGTAAAACATAAGCGACGTCTAAATAGCTATCATATATAGATATTGTACATTCGTCATACGCAATAATAGGCATTCCAGATCACAGATGAACTTTATTGGATATACAAGCAATCCGCGTTTCTTTTGAGCCTGCAACGAAAGACGGATTACACAGTTGTGATGAATAGCCTTTACCCCACCCTAGACCCTTACGGGTACGGCAAACTACCCGCCAAGTACCTGAAGTGAAGCGGTCTCTCTCAACAACGTGAGTAGGCCACTAAACACTTCAAAGTACCCGGTAGTTTGTGCACCCCACCTTGGGTCTATCCTAGGAGCAAAAACAGTAAAATGAAATAATAAAACGGTGGCTACAACCGCAACGTGGATGTGCCCCGCAAAATAATATTACAGCATATTACAATTACATCGAATGAATGAATATAATAACTCATCTCAAACCCCGGCTAATCATCACAACAATCCAATACAGTTCATAACCACAAACAGTAAAATCCATTACAGAAAGTGCAACCCCCTGCCAACCGACATACTAGCAGTTAGGGGAGGTTTACGAACACATTATACAATCACAGATATAATCAAATTAGCAAAAATCGTAAAATTTCGATCGAGCAAACACTTTAGATTCTACTCCAAAACTTCTCTGTGCACCTGAGACTTGAGCAGAAAAATAAACATTCCAGAAAACACAAAAATATCACAGAAGAGTTACTGGAGCAAACTGGGTTGAATCGGCTTCAACTCGGCCACGGATCCACGTCAAATCGGTGGGTTCGGCCGCGGTTCCACGACTGTTTGGCCGATTTTGTTAGGTCCACGTTACCTCTCCCGGTACTTTCGGGGATGCGGAAACGGTAAAACAAAATTTTTTCTAAACTTTGTAACATGGACCGAAAAAGCCGGATCTTTGCTAAACCATACACTAGCATCCTAACTTGAGATGTATCTACTCGGTTAGGGGTTATACCTAACATGAACTCCTTCTTCTTGAAACCTAGTAGAGGTTGATGGTTCTTTCCTCGTAGCCTTCTTCCGTCAAAGATGGATCCACCTGAGGGTTCAACTTTCGGGCTCTTTCTCGAACTTAGAGTGAACTAGGATCCCCGGCTTGCTAAACCTTGAACCCTAGAGAGAGTAGAGAGTATCTATGGGGTGTTTCTCTTTCAAGGAGAGGGATTCTCAACACATGAGAAGGATTCTCCTTGAGCTTGAGGAAGAAGAAGATGAAGTGAGGAGAGAGAATCAATATGATAGAATGAGCTCATTTTTCTTTTGCAACCATAACAAAAGGAAAAAGAATTATCTAATTAATAATAATAATTCAAAATGAAATAGTTGATGGTTGTTTTTGGAATGACCACTATCATCACTTCATTAAATGAATGTAAGCTAGAATCAAGGAGTATCCTTGCAAAGTAATGATGATGGTCAAACATTCAACCATGGTCAACAAGTCAACCATGGTCAACAAGTCAACAAAACCAACCATGACACAATTTCATTTAATTACTATTATTAATTGATATTTCATAAATCCATTAGGGTTTGGAAAAAGACGACTGTCAACTGTGCATACGCACCCGTTCCGAAACCCTAATGAAAGACCTCTTCCTCCGCCTCAAACAACTGTGCATACACACCTGCATTCTCGTTCCGAGGAACAAGAATACTGAGAGATAAAAGCAACCCTAAAACATATCTGGCTCAAACCAGAGCCTGCTAGTATAAACCGTCCGGACTCCAAACGTGCACAAGTGCGCGGATGAGAACGAACCCTGCCGCAAAACCATGCGACCTCTACTCAGTTTTGCCCAGAGGCGAATAGCCCTCTGTGTGGGACTCTAAAGACTCGACACTACGCTGGCAGTGGGTTTAACCACAGACCGCAAGCGGCACTCGCTGTGCGTAACGGTCCCCAGGTAGATGCCGATAAGAAGACTGACGAGGTAAAACCCATCTGAACTCCTACTGAGTCTGAATGTGACATTCTCCGTACAGTCCGGTCTGTTCGTCTGATACATCGCATGTCGGGCCTAGGGGGGCGGCAAGCGTCAGACCCCTAATAGCGGTACAAGTCGTGTCGGAGTGAAGCCCAGAACACCCTGAGATAGCACTGGAACCTACCAGTATATCTCGCTTGCCCTGGCCAGGGACTACTTGTGTAATGGCTCTCCTAGACACAGCGCGATGTCAACCCCCAATACCGGGAGAGACGAATCCTGTCTAACCGTCACTGCCTCCAAGTGCTTCGGGACTGCTCCCAACTATTACCTGTTTGCACGACTCAGAAGAGCCGTGGTAGGGTAGTAATCAAAGAACAGTGGGAACACACTCGAGGCGGAGTGACAGTGTCAAGTCAGCGGACTAAGCTGTACTCATGTCACCTGGGAACTGATAACTGACGATAGGTATAATACCAACCATCAGTTCCCGACGAGTCCTGTCCAGTGTACTCGTAACCTAACGAGCACCCGCATACTATCTCAAGTACGACGTACCGACGGCTGTGGGACAGACCGTCTCCCGAGCTGGGATGAGAAGCGCATACGCTAGTCTACTCCGGAGCATCGATGCCCTATCTCGATACTCCCACGACCAGGGACGTGTATAAGGATGTGATTGTAGATTACCCAGCCCCCACGAGTGTGATCGCCATCACAATGCCGGTAATCAAGCAAAGATCCTAAGGGCTCTACTAATGCGTATAGGTGATATAATAAATAAACACACAAGTACACATTAAAGCAGAGACGAACCAAGTAGCATACTACTATATTGAGCAAGATTGTCTGTACAACTGTGAATATCCCAAGCTTCCATCAAGTAATATACATACTAGTATGATACAGTAATGGCCTCTAGGGCATATACACTAACAATCTCCCACTTGCACTAAGGCCATGTACTGGCGTATCGAAGACCTATCATCTCGATCAGCCGCTCGAACTGAGTCTGGGGTAAAGCCTTCGTGAATGGGTCCGCAGTGTTGTTCTTTGTGTCCACTCTCCGCACCTCGATCTCCTGGCGATCAATGATCTCCCTGATCAGGTGATACCGCCTTAAGATGTGCCTGGATTTCTGATGGGACCTTGGTTCCTTCGCTAAAGCTATAGCCCCATTGTTATCGCAATACAAAGGTATTGGGTCAACAATGGACGGAACCACCTGAAGTTCACTAATGAACTTCTTCATCCAGACCGCCTCTTTTGCGGCATCGCTTGCAGCAATGTATTCAGCCTCCATCGTCGAGTCTGCGACGGTATCCTGCTTGGAACTCCTCCAACATACCGCCCCTCCGTTGAGGGTAAACACAAAACCCGAGATGGACTTGCTGTCATCTTTGTCACTCTGGAAGCTTGAATCGGTAAAGGACTCGACCCTGAGGTCTCCATTACCGTAAACCAGGAACATCTCCTTAGTCCTTCTCAGGTACTTGAGAATGTTCTTCACTGCTGTCCAGTGGTCCTCCCCTGGGTCTGACTGATACCGGCTTACCGCGCTCAATGTGTAAGCTACATCTGGTCTTGTACATAGCATCGCATACATTATAGATCCTACCGCCGAAGCGTAGGGTATAGTGCTCATGCGAACCCTCTCCTCGTCAGTCTTAGGAGACATCTTCTTGGAGAGGGTAATTCCGTGCAATGCGGGTATGTTACCGCGCTTGGAACCCTCCATACTAAATCTCTTTAGTACGGTCTCTATGTACCTGGACTGCGAAAGTCCCAATAGTTTCTTGGATCTATCTCTATAGATCTTGATCCCCAGAATGTACGAGGCATCACCCAGGTCCTTCATGGAGAACCTTTGTGACAAAAATAGCTTGACCGATTGTAGCATAGGAATATCATTTCCTATCAAAAGAATGTCGTCCACGTACAAGACTAGGAATACGACAGTTCGTCCTACAATCTTCTTATACATACAGGGTTCATCTTCGTTCTTGATGAAATCAAATTCCTTGATTGCCTTATCAAAACAGATGTTCCAGCTCCGCGATGCCTGCTTTAATCCATAAATGGATTTAAGCAACTTGCACACCTTTCCGCTGCTCCCACTGTCTACGAAACCTTCTGGTTGATCCATGTAAACGCACTCTTCTAAACAACCGTTTAGGAAAGCCGTTTTAACATCCATCTGCCAGATTTCATAGTCATGGAAGGAAGCAATGGCAAGTAGGATCCGAATGGATTTGAGCATAGCCACCGGAGAAAAAGTTTCATCATAGTCCAAACCAGGTCTTTGACGAAAACCTTTTGCAACGAGTCTAGCTTTATAGGTTTCCACCTGCCCATCTACACCAAGTTTTCTTTTGTAGATCCATTTGCATCCAACGGGTTTTACCCCAGGTGGAGCAATATCCAAGGTCCACACTTTATTGGCGTACATGGACTCCATTTCGGATTGCATTGCTTCCTGCCACTTATCAGAGTCCCTACTGATAATGGCCTGCCTGAAACTGGTAGGGTCATCTTCTTCCAAGATGCAATCCTCTCGATCCCCGTCTATGAGAAAACCGTAGTATCTCTCGGGCGGATGAGAAAACCTACCAGATCTGCGGAGTGGCTGAGGTTCGTCTGGGGTTATAGAATCTAGCGGTTCCTCCAAATTTTCAGTTACATTTTGTGGTCGCTGAATTTCTTCCAGTTCTACCGAACTCCCACTAGTTTCTTTTGCAAGAAACTCCCTTTCTAAGAAGGTGGCGTGGCGAGATACAAACACCTTCTGTTCCTCAGTGTGGTAGAACAGATATCCCAATGAGTTTTTAGGATATCCCACAAATTTACACAGAACTGATCGTGCCTCTAGCTTGTCCGGTTTCTGTGTCTTCACATAGGCCGGACAACCCCATATCTTAATAAACTTCAGACATGGTTTCTTACTGCTCCATATTTCATACGGAGTTTTAGGCACAGATTTGGACGGAACTTGATTCAAAAGGTATGCCGCTGTCTGAAGCGCATGTCCCCAGAATGAAAGAGGTAACTCAGCACTACTCATCATGGAGCGAACCATATCCAATAGGGTACGATTCCTCCGCTCCGATACACCGTTGTGCTGTGGTGTATAAGGAGGTGTAAGCTGAGAGAGAATACCATTCTCTTTTAAGTAATCTAGGAATTCCGTGCTTAAGTACTCCCCTCCCCTGTCAGACCGGAGGATCTTGATACTTTTGCCTGCCTGGTTCTCTACTTCGTTTCTGAATTCCTTGAATTTCTCAAAAGCTTCAGATTTGTGTTTCATCAGATACACATATCCGAACCTAGAGAGATCGTCAGTGAATGTGATGAAGTACGAGAACCCACCCCATGCATGTATAGACATCGGACCACATACATCACTATATACGAGTCCCAAGAGCTCTGCTGCTCTTTCTCCATGTCCGGTGAACGGAGATTTGGTCATCTTCCCTTTGAGACAAGACTGACAAGTTTCATAAGATGAAAACTCGAACGTATCCAAGAGTCCATCTTTATGCAACTTACTCAGTCTTTTCTCTCCGATATGATCAAGTCTACAATGCCACAAGTAGGATTCATTCGTATCTGAATTCTTCCTCTTGCGTGTGTTTTGTATATTGAGAACTGTATTCTGATTTAGAACGTAGATACCATTACACAGTGTACCCTCTGCAACCAGTACCTTATGAAGGTAAATGTTCATGATATTCTTTTCAAGAACAAAGTTATATCCATCTTTATTGAGTAAAGAAACTGATAAGATGTTGCAAACCATGGAGGGTACATAGTAGCAATCGTTCAAAATCATAGTCTTGCCATTTGGCAATACTAGGTGATATTCACCGACGGCTGCCGCATTAACTTGTGCTCCGTTCGCTACTCTGAGCGACATATCACCCGGTGCAACTTTCCTACTTTTTCTCAGTCCCTGTAATAAATTAGAGATATGAGATCCTGATCCGGTATCAAGTACCCAGGAGGCAGGGCTGACCGTAAAACAGTTCTCAATTACAAGAACACCTGAAGTAGATGCAAAACCATGCTTCTTCTTCGACTGGGTATCCTGGAAATCCATACAATCCTCTTTCCCATTCTCATACTCATGACTGTTGTCACAAGTTAGAGCTGAACCAACTTTCCCCAGTCCCGAATAAGAATTCGGATCGGTCAAGCGATATATTTTATTATCTTGATTAGGGCGTGAAAAGGTTGCTGCCTGGAGAGAGAGAAAAGAAACACTCAGCGTATGCTCTTGCAAGATTAGATTGGTTTATTAATTTATCTAACCAGGATGTCTCCCACTGTTTACTCAAATTCTTCTTAAAACCTTTTAAAAGAAGAACTAGTCAGGATTTTAATTCACGTCACAATACTTGCTTAACCTTTCAGCCAGGCTAGTGTCGGTACTTCGAGGGAAGTTTTCCAACGCTTTCGCGAAGTTCCTTAATTCAAGAACCTCTTTTCCCTGGGGGCGTAGCCCCGCTAACACCTTCTAGACACCTACTAGGTTTATAGCATTGATCGTTTAGTGAAATAATCTCCCAAGAGTAATCTAACTCATCAGTGGGATCGGGATCCAACTATCATTGTGTGATAACCTAGATGGAATCCACTCTAGTCACCACACTCCAGAAGGTATGCTAAATCTGCAAGTTTCAGTACTTTTGAAACTCCCGATGTGGTTTTTGCCCCTAGGACCCAAGTGACCTTGATGAATAATCAACAAATCAAAAGGTCCTAGTCAAGTTCAACCCGTCGTTATCCAGGATTGCATTAGACCCGCCCGCATGATCCTTGACGAATAATCAACAAAATCATGCGACCGTTGATTGATTATTTTTCCCGTTGTGTAGTATATAGAGAAATTTGTAAAGAACTTCACAACCAAAAACTATTTTGACCGCAATCAAACTACGGTGTCGGATGTAGTTTGTAGTGAGTGCGGATCGTCCACAGGGATTGCACGATTCACTTGTATTTTGATACGTTTGAAATGAAAAGTTAAGCAACAATAAAAGAAAACATGATTCAAGAATGATTTGTATTCAAGTGTCACTATTCTTTATGCAAGAATCAAGAAACTATAAACAATCAAGAATCGGTGTTTCGATAATATTTCCAATCAACAATCAAGAATATAAGAGAGGCTCGTAGGAATCGATAGGATCGATAGACGTGATGTAATCTAAAGATATCGTGTTCTTGTCCTTCGAAGGATTGATACTAGATCGATGATCATCGACGAGAGTTGGGGCTTTCTCGTGAAACTAGGGTTTCATCCTATAACCCTTGTTCTTTCGTCGATATCATTCCTTTTCTAGCCTCTACCAAATTCAAGAAATGATCGTAACTCCCCAATTTCGATCGATGTCAATCAAGAAAGCATCGAAACGAAATGGGTTGTCGTTTCTTGAACTTGCTAGGGTTTACAAAACTCGTAGGACTCAAGAATCAATTAAAGCTATGTTACATCATCATTCTATTATCCGTCTCGACTCCTCGACGAGCGGAGTTTTATTCACACATCACCACACAGATAATATTCAAGAATTGTAAAGATAACATGATGCGGAATTTAAAGAAAACAAGATAAAAGAATATCACCTTTTATTTAATCAACAATTTCAATACAAGAAGAAGAAATCGATCGTTGACTCGGCTTCGCTCGTCTCCGTGGATCGTGGATTTACTTTGATCTCTTGCCCGATTGAAGATCGGCTCGGCTCATAAAAGGGTTGAAGGCATCTTGCTTGGCTTGCACTCAAGATCTTGAATTGTGGTTGGATTTAGGGTTAAGGTTTCCTACAAGCTCTCTCACTAAACTTGAGGAAGAAGAAGATGAAGAGATGAGATAGATTGGGGATAGATTCACTAATTGGATGAATAATTCCCAAGGTTGAATCCTTTGGAATAATGAGCCTAGGGTCTTATTTATAGAGCTCCCAAACCCTAGGTTTAGGTTTGAATTAGAAGTTTCCCTCCCAAAGTTTGTTGAAGAGTTTCTAGAAGGAGTTTGTTAGGAGCTAGCTTAGGGTTTAAGCTAGGGTTTAGGGAAAGTTCTAGAATAATAGGCTAGTTTAGTGAAACTCAAGGTGTTTGCTGATCTGGTAGAAGTCTCTGGAGTTTTCTGGAACTTGGAGTACATTTCTGAACTGTAGGCCATGAAACAGGAGTTGTGCACCAAAATTGAGGAAGTGATTCCTTTAACCAACCGCGGATCCGCGGCCTAAGCAAGACCCTGCCGCGGATCCGCGGCCAATGTGGAGGCTTGGGCCCTGTAGCTCCTGGTGTGGTCTTGTACTGCAGTGTGGGTCTTCATCTGATATGTTGAATTGCAATTACCCCTTTGTATTGGTACCAGATTTGAATTTAGTGAGTTTACGAGCGATTGTAATGGTCGAGCAATGTAATGATCGAGCAAGCTTCTCTTTTCCTGCATAGACTTCGAAACACGGGTTGCAAGATATAGAAAATATGCCATGTAATGCAATGCAGTCAATTTCCCTAGAAATGCCGGTTTTAAGGTCGAATACATGTAATCTGATATTTTGTGACCGATTTGCTAATATGTGAATTATGAATACCGTACACTTCTATATGGATGCAAATGATAAGGAAATTGCCGGTTAAAATATGCAATATTTTCGACTGATCAACCGTCCTAACCAATCGCATCTATCAGTGCATCAGAAAATTATTACTCAGCTACCGTTCACTGTGTCTTGACGAATAATCAACAAACGCAGCACGAATACTAAGTATTAATTATCCGAAACGACGGAGGGCTACGGCTGGGCTTTTGGCGAAAAACCCGTTAACGTAATGAACTTGATATCGTTGAAGGAACCTGGTAATCTTTTTTGAAAATATAGTGGCGAAAACTTTTGCTAAAGAGGTCACTCCCTGTGAAGGGATCTCGGCACTTTTCTCGTCGAATGAGGTGCAGGATATTCCAAACTGAATACCTCGATGCAAAGCAAGAATAATCGACTATAGTGAAGTTATTACCCTGACGCAAACTTTTGTCCAAGGGGTCACTCCCGATGAAGGGATCTCGGCCCTTGCCTCGTCGACTGAGGTGCTGGGCATTCACAACCGAATACCGCGATGCAAAACAAAAATTGAACGTCCTTGCAATAACAGCTTTTTTTTTTTGAAAAATTGTTCCAAAAACGTCTTTTAGGTTTATTTTCTTGCATTAGTTCTTTTAATGCATCCCATCATTTAAATCCTACCATTGCAGAAAACAACCAAAATATGACGTACGCTTATGCCAATCGCATTCGCCACTGGGCCCCGTCATCACCCGTTAGGTTACTTAACTAACGACAGAGCGGGGGCTGAGCTAGCGCGGCTGTAAAACATAAGCAACGCCTAAATAGTTATAAATATAGCAATGATAGACATTACAGATCACAGATGAATACATTGGATATACTAGGAATCCGCAATCCGTTCGAGCCTGCAACGAAAAGCGGATTACACGGTCGCGGTGAATAGCCAAAACCCCACCCAAGACCCCTACGGGTGCGGCAAACTACCCGCCAAGTACCCGGTAGTTTGTGCACCCCTCCATGGGTCTATCCTAGGAGCAAAAACAGTAAAAAGAATTATACAATGACGGCTACAACCCCGACCCGGTTGTGCGGCCATACAAATAATATTATTACATCAATTTACATATTAAAAATGAATGAAAGAAAAACAAAAGCTCATCTCACATCCACCCCGGCTATTCACCCGCGACAGTCCAACACATTCATATACACATTCCAATATCAAACACAGATCACAGAGATGTATAACCCCGACTAATCGACTTATAGCGATTAGCCGACGTTCAATACATACAAACATCACAGATATAACCAACATAGTCAAAATGTAGTGAAGTTCGGAAAAAATACGGAATTATAGGCCCCCAAAAACAAATTTCTATTCTGGAAAATCTGGGCACATATAATATATCTCAAAAATCCTAAAACCAATCCAGAGATACACTGCACCAAAATCGAGGCAGAGAGGAGACAAGACGGCCGTGGATCCGCGGCAACATAACTTGCTGTTGCCGCGGAAACGCGGTCGTTTGGTCAGATCTCTGGCTCGTTTTTGGTGGTTATCTTTAAAAAACCCTGAGATGATTTTAGGTGAATAACAAATTTTATTTCGACCAGAAAAAAATTTAACAGAAACTAGGGTTTTTGAAAAGTTTGGTTTTTGGATTTTTCGGTTCCGAACTTCATTACACTTCACTACCTAGCTAGTTTATGTTTAGTTAGGCTCTGATACCACTGTTAGGTCCACGTTACCTCTCCCGGTACTTTCGGGGATGCGGAAACGGTAAAACAAAATTTTTTCTAAACTTTGTAACATGGACCGTAAAAGCCGGATCTTTGCTAAACCATACACTAGCATCCTAACTTGAGATGTATCTACTCGGTTAGGGGTTATACCTAACTTGAACTCCTTCTTCTTGAAACCTAGTAGAGGTTGATGGTTCTTTCCTCGTAGCCTTCTTCCGTCAAAGATGGATCCACCTGAGGGTTCAACCTTCGGGCTCTTTCTCGAACTTAGAGTGAACTAGGATCCCCGGCTTGCCAAACCTTGAACCCTAGAGAGAGTAGAGAGTATCTATGGGGTGTTTCTCTTTCAAGGAGAGGGATTCTCAACACATGAGAAGGATTCTCCTTGAGCTTGAGGAAGAAGAAAATGAAGTGAGGAGAGAGAATCAATATGATAGAATGAGCTCATTTTTCTTTTGCAACCATAACAAAAGGAAAAAGAATTATCTAATTAATAATAATAATTCAAAATGAAATAGTTGATGGTTGTTTTTGGAATGACCACTATCATCACTTCATTAAATGAATGTAAGCTAGAATCAAGGAGTATCCTTGCAAAGTAATGATGATTGTCAAACATTCAACCATGGTCAACAAGTCAACCATGGTCAACAAGTCAACAAAACTAACCATGACACAATTTCATTTAATTACTATTATTAATTGATATTTCATAAATCCATTAGGGTTTGGAAAAAGACGACTGTCAACTGTGCATACGCACCCGTTCCGAAACCCTAATGAAAGACCTCTTCCTCCGCCTCAAACAACTGTGCATACACACCTGCATTCTCGTTCCGAGGAACAAGAATACTGAGAGATAAAAGCAACCCCAAAACATATCTGG
The DNA here is from genome assembly GCA_030015575.1 of Agapanthus africanus. Taxonomy (NCBI): domain Eukaryota; kingdom Viridiplantae; phylum Streptophyta; class Magnoliopsida; order Asparagales; family Amaryllidaceae; genus Agapanthus; species Agapanthus africanus. The sequence continues at coordinate 291,713,743 of CM057349.1, forward strand.
CTCAAACCAGAGCCTGCTAGTATAAACCGTCCGGACTCCAAACGTGCACAAGTGCGCGGATGAGAACGAACCCTGCCGCAAAACCATGCGACCTCTACTCAGTTTTGCCCAGAGGCGAATAGCCCTCTGTGTGGGACTCTAAAGACTCGACACTACGCTGGCAGTGGGTTTAACCACAGACCGAAAGCGGCACTAGCTGTGCGTAACGGTCCCCAGGTAGATGCCGATAAGAAGACTGACGAGGTAAAACCCATCTGAACTCCTACTGAGTCTGAATGTGACATTCTCCGTACAGTCCGGTTGTTCGTCTGATACATCGCATGTCGGGCCTAGGGGGGCGGCAAGCGTCAGACCCCTAATAGCGGTACAAGTCGTGTCGGAGTGAAGCCCAGAACACCCTGAGATAGCACTGGAACCTACCAGTATATCTCGCTTGCCGTGGCCAGGGACTACTTGTGTAATGGCTCTCCTAGACACAGCGCGATGTCAACCCCCAATACCGGGAGAGACGAATCCTGTCTAACCGTCACTGCCTCCAAGTGCTTTGGGACTGCTCCCAACTACTACCTGTTTGCATGACTCAGAAGAGCCGTGGTAGGGTAGTAATCAAAGAACAGTGGGTACACACTCGAGGCGGAGTGACAGTGTCAAGTCAGCGGACTAAGCTGTACTCATGTCACCTGGGAACTGATAACTGACGATAGGTATAATACCAACCATCAGTTCCCGACGAGTCCTGTCCAGTGTACTCGTAACCTAACGAGCACCCGCATACTATCTCAAGTACGACGTACCGACGGCTGTGGGACAGACCGTCTCCCGAGCTGGGATGAGAAGCGCATACGCTAGTCTACTCCGGAGTATCGATGCCCTATCTCGATACTCCCACGACCAGGGACGTATATAAGGATGTGCTTATAGATTACCCAGCCCCCACGAGTGTGATCGCCATCACAACGCTGGTAATCAAGCAAAGATCCTAAGGGCTCTACTAATGCGTATAGGTGATATAATAAATAAACACACAAGTACACATTAAAGCAAAAATAAGCACAAACCTCCCCCAAACTTGTTTTCAACAGTGTCCTCACTGTTGCCGACAGCTATACCTATAAAACCTGTAAATCTGGGGGGAATTATTAGTGGGGGAAAAATATATAAGTGAAGAACTTCCCCCAAACTTATCTTTCACTCACCTTCATTCAAAAGATGATGCAATGATATACTGGACATGAAGGTGAGACGGAGGAATTTTAATCCGAATAAACTGGCTCTTGTAAGAACAAGAGCTCCTCCGTGGGGTCAGTGGAAAAATACAGCTTTAGTCTATGTCCATTTACTTTGAAAACAGTGCCGTTTTTAACATTTTCAACTTCTACTGCCCCGTGCGGGAATACAGACCGCACAACAAAAGGTCCCTTCCATCGAGATCGAAGCTTACCCGCGTGAAGGTGTAATCGTGAATCATAAAGAAGGACTTGTTGACCAGGTAAAAATGTTTTCCTTAAAATGCTTTTATCGTGAAAAACCTTAGTCCTATTCTTTGTGATTACAGTATTATCATAAGCTTCATCGCGGAGTTCGCTTAGCTCGTTAAGTTGCAGCTTCCGAAAGTTGCAAGCAAGGTTTAAATCAAAATTTATTTCTTTTATAGCCCACAATGCTTTATGCTCTATCTCGACAGGTAAATGACATGCTTTTCCAAACACTATCCTATATGGAGACATTCCTAGGTCGGTCTTATATGCAGTCCTGAATGCCCAAAGAGCATCCGTCAATTTGGTCGACCAGTCTTTTCTATTTTTAGCAACAGTTTTCTCCAGGATAAGTTTAATTTGTCTGTTTGAGATCTCAGCCTGCCCGCTTGTTTGGGGATGATAGGGTGTAGAAAGACGGTGGTTGATTGAGTATTTTCGCATCAGAGTCTCGAAAGACCTGTTGCAGAAATGTGTCCCATTATCGCTAATGATAGCGCGTGGGTGTCCTGATTGAAACGATTTCGGATTGTGTAGTATATAGAGAAATTTGTAAAGAACTTCACAACCAAAAACTATTTTTGACCGCAATCAAACTACGGTGTCGGATGTAGTTTGTAGTGAGTGCGGATCGTCCACAGGGATTGCACGATTCACTTGTATTTCGATACGTTTGAAATGAAAAGTTAAGCAACAATAAAAGAAAACATGATTCAAGAATGATTTGTATTCGAGTGTCACTATTCTTTATGCAAGAATCAAGAAACTATAAACAATCAAGAATCGGTGTTTTGATAATATTTCCAATCAACAATCAAGAATATAAGAGAGGCTCGTAGGAATCGATAGGATCAATAGACGTGATGTAATCTAAAGATATCGTGTTCTTGTCCTTCGAAGGATTGATACTAGATTGATGATGATCGACGAGAGTTGGGGCTTTATCGTGAAACTATGGTTTCATCCTATAACCCTTGTTCTTTCGTCGATATCATTCCTTTTCTAGCCTCTACCAAATTCAAGAAACGATCGTAACTCCCCAATTTCGATCGATGTCAATCAAGAAAGCATCGAAACGAAATGGGTCGTCGTTTCTTGAACTAGCTAGGGTTTACAAAACTCGTGGGAATCAAGAATCGATTAAAGCTATGTTACATCATCATTCTATTATCCGTCTCGACTCCTCGACGAGCGGAGTTTTATTCACACATCACCACAAAGACAATATTAAAGATTTGTAAAGATAACATGATGCGGAATTTATAGAAAACAAGATAAAAGAATATCACCTTTTATTTAATCAACAATTTCAATACATTCTTTCAAGAATCTACAAGAAGAAGAAATCGATCGTTGACTCGGCTTCGCTCGTCTCCGTGGATCGTGGATCTACTTTGATCTCTTGCCCGATTGAAGATCGGCTCGGCTCATAAAAGGGTTGAAGGCATCTTGCTTGGCTTGCACTCAAGATCTTGAATTGTGGTTGGATTTAGGGTTAGGGTTTCCTACAAGCTCTCTCACTAAACTTGAGGAAGAGGAAATGAAGAAAGAGATTGATTTTTCTAAGCTTTCCCCAGGTTGAATCATTTGGAATAATGAGCCTAGGGTCTTATTTATAGAGCTCCCAAACCCTAGGTTTAAGTTTGAATTTCCCTTTCCCTCCAAAAGTTTGTTGAAGAGTTTCTAGAAGGAGTTTGTTAGGAGTTAGCTTAGGGTTTAAGCTAGGGTTTAGGGAAAGTTCTAGAATAATAGGCTAATTAAGTGAAGCTCAAAGTGTTTGCTGATCTGGTAGGACTCTCTGGAGTTTTCTGGAAGTTGGAGCACATTTCTAAACTGTAGCCACTGATAGAAGCAACTTGGACCAAAATTTAAGAGATGAAGTCACCACTCCACCGCGGAACCGCGGCATTAGCAAGCCCATGCCGCGGATCCGCGGCCAATGTGGAGGCTTGGGCCTGATGCTTTCTTCTGTGGTCTTGGGATGATGTTTAGGGCTTTGTCTGATATTCTGAATTGTAATTGCTTCTTTGGATTAGTACCAGATTTGAATTTAGTGAGTTTATGAGCAATTGTAATGGTCGAGCAATGTAATGATCGAGCAAGCTTCTCTTTTCCTGCACAGACTTCGAAACACGGGTTGCAAGATATAGAAAATATGCTATGTAATGCAATGCAGTCAATTTCCCTAGAAATGCTGGTTTTAAGGTCTAGTACATGTAATTTGATATTTTGCGACCGATTTGCTAATATGTAGAATATGAATGCCGAACACTTCTATATGTATGCAGATGATAGGGAAATTGCCGGTTAAAATATGCAATATTTTCGACTGATCATGTCCAAATCGCGAAAAGATATTCTCTTTTAAGAACTTAATGACAACTTTCCTGTCATTAGTGCGACATGGAATGGCTTCTACCCACTTTGAGACATAATCAACCGCCAGCAATATGTACAGATTCCTAAAGGAGTTGGGAAAAGGACCCATAAAATCAATGCCCCAAACATCAAACATTTCAACAACCAAGATGGGTTGCTGAGGCATTTCATTCCTCTGGGATATTCTACCCGTATACTGACATTGTGTACAGGTTTTGCAATACTCAAATGCGTCCTTGAATAAGGTCGGCCAATAAAATCCACATTGCAAAACCTTTTCCGCTGTCTTTCTAGGACCAAAGTGACCCCCACAAGCCTGATCATGACAGAATGAAAGAACACTCTTGAACTCTTCATTTGGGACGCACCGGCGAATGATCTGATCAGGACAATATTTAAACAAATAAGGCTCGTCCCAGTAAAAGTGTTTTACTTGGGAAAGAAAACGATATTTGTCCTGTTTTGACCAATCGCTCGGTATAAGTCCCGTGGCATGATAGTTCACAATATCCCTGAACCATGGTTCAGCGGATATGCTCAAGAGTTGTTCATCAGGGAATGAGTCATTGATCGGCAGGGTCACAGGAGAAGAAACGATGCGTGAAAGGTGGTCAGCTACTACGTTTTCACATCCTTTCTTATCTTTGATAACAAGATCAAATTCTTGTAACAGTAGGATCCAACGTATTAGTCGACCTTTTGCATCTTTCTTCGCCAGAAGATGTTTTAAAGCGGAATGGTCAGTATATACAACTATAGGTGAGCCGATTAAGTAAGGCCTGAATTTTTCCAATGCAAATACAACCGCTAAAAGCTCTTTCTCGGTGGTTGTATAATTGATTTGCGCATCATTCAGGGTCTTACTAGCATAGTAAATCACGTGTGGCATCTTTTCAATGTGCTGTCCTAAGACTGCACCTACTGCAAAATCAGATGCGTCACACATCAGCTCAAAGGGGTAGTCCCAATTTGGTGATGATAAAACGGGGGCTGAAGTGAGTGAGTGTTTAAGTGAGTCGAAAGCTGTCTCGCAATCCGAGTAAAAATGGAAGGTCGTATCCTTGGCCAGGAGTAGTGTTAAAGGTCTAGCAATTTTGCTAAAATCCTTAATGAATCTCCTATAAAAGCCCGCATGGCCAAGGAAAGAGCGAATATCTTTGACGCTTTTGGGATGAGGCAGGTTTTGAATGACATCTACTTTAGCTCTGTCAACCTCAATGCCTTTCTGTGAAATGACATGTCCAAGGACTATTCCTTCTTGGACCATAAAATGGCATTTTTCCCAGTTTAATGTCAAGTTCTTCTCTTTGCAACGAGTAAGAACAGCGTCCAGATTCGCTAGGCAATCTGAAAAAGAGTCTCCAAAAATCGAGAAGTCGTCCATAAAGATCTCCAAAAAATTCTCTACCATATTAGAGAATATCCCCATCATACACCGCTGAAAGGTAGCGGGAGCATTGCATAGCCCAAAGGGCATGCGACTGTAAGCAAAGGTACCAAAAGGACAAGTAAAAGTGGTTTTATCTTGATCCTTTTTGGCGATGGGGACCTGATTGTAGCCTGAGTATCCGTCCATAAAACAATAAAACTCTCGTCCCGCTAAGCGTTCCAGCATTTGATCAATAAATGGTAGAGGAAAATGGTCTTTCCTCGTAGCAGCGTTGAGTTTTCTATAATCGATGCATACACGCCACCCAGTTTGGGCGCGTGTCTGAATCAACTCATTCGCCTCATTTGTGATAACTGTGATGCCGGATTTCTTAGGAACGACATGTATAGGACTCACCCACTGGCTATCGGAGATGGGGTATATAATACCACTATCTAAGCATTTGACGATTTCTTTCATGACAGCTTCCTTCATGACGGGATTCAACCGTCTCTGTGGTTCTCGGGTCGGTCTGGCATCATCCATCACATGTATATGATGTTCAACTATCAAGGGACTAATCCCTTTGATGTCCGCCATACTCCAACCAAACGCCTCTTTGTTAGATCTCAATACCGATAAAAGTGCATTCTCTTGCTCTGATGCAAGAGAAGCGGAAATGATAACCGGTAATGACTCGTTCTCACCAAGATAAGCATATTTCAGGTGAGAAGGTAAAATTTTGAGATCTAACTCAGGCGGAGAAATGATAGAAGGAAGGGTCACAGATTGATTTTTGGATTTACAAAGAAGCTCAGAGCCTGTGAAAGATACAGACTCGGGTGGAGAAAAGTCAGAAGTGCAGGACTCATGTGTAGGTAAAGTGTCCTCACTAAGATCTTGTGCAAAGTCAAACAGAGATGTACTAATGTCATCGAGATCAGTAAAGCAAAGATCCTCAGCTCCACAACTGTCGGGAGCGATCTCATGGACAGAGCACACATCTAAAATATGAGCCGAGGGTTCTGATGGCTGACTTCCAACTTTATAGATATTTAGTTCAATGGTCATATTTCCAAATGATAAGTTCATTGAACCATTTCTACAGTTTATAACAGCGTTGGAAGTGGCAAGAAAAGGACGACCTAGAATCACCGGAATTTGGCCCCGGGGGTTTGCTACAGGATGTGTGTCGAGCACAATGAAGTCTACAGGGAAAACAAATTCCCCGACCTTTATTAACACATCCTCTAATTCACCCCTTGGTTTGGTGATAGATCGGTCTGCCATCTGGAGAGTGCAATGAGCAGGTTTCAGCTCTCCAATCCCTAATTGCTCATAGACAGAATAAGGTAACAGGTTAACACTCGCGCCAAGGTCTAAAAGAGCACGATTTATGTTTTTACCCCCAATCGAAATCGATATTGTAGGACAACCTGGGTCCTTTCTTTTCTTTGGAAGCTGGGGTATAAAAGCAGTGCTGATATTGTTAGACATAAAGACCTTCTTCGGCACTTGGGTCTTCCTCTTCCTAGTGCACAAGTCCTTAAGAATCTTCGCATAAGCGGGGACTTGCTGAATCGCATCTAGGAGAGGGATATTGATGTTAACCTGTTTGAACATCTCTAAAATTTTCTCCATATGAGGACTCGTTCTATTAGCCCTTAACCGGTTCGGGTAAGGTGCTTTCGCAATAAGCGCAGGGTCCATCATAGGAGAAGGAAAGGGGGGTAGACGAGATCCCAAAGGAGGTGTGGGGACCGTCTGTGGAGAACTATAAGGGTTGGGTGAAGGTGTCGAGCCTAGAGGGAAATGGAGAATAGGCTCGTGCGAAGGTGGTTCGGTAGAAGAAGAAGGATCAGAAGGTAAAGTGTGTGTGTGTGGAAAGGTCTCAGCCGGGGTGTTGATATGATTTTCAGTATTATCAATACTTTCCCCGACATTATTATTCAGCACTCTTCCCGATCTCAACGTTGTGATGGCATTTACATTGTAATGCCCAGGATTCTGTAGGGGTTGAGAGGGAAGTTTCCCTTTTTCTCTAGCACTCATTTCGGCTTTTAAGCGTGCGATTTCAGCTTCCATCGTGCGAATACTCTCAGCTTGGGACGCTGAGTTTTTCTTTATTTCACTGACGGAAGATCTAACCTCAGTCGAAACATCCATGAAATTTGATAAAAGTGATTTCATGGTTTGAGTGAATTGAGAGAAATCGTCAGCACAGGGCTGCATAGGATTAGACTGTGCAGGAGTGTTGCCCTGATTTTGGAAATTTTGTGACTGATAGGGGTGCTGAGTGAGTTGAAGGGGTTGCTGTTGTGGTGGAGGAAGAGCCCTTTGAAATTGATTCGTGTTTGGAACCGTGTTTTGAGATTGGTTTTGGTTCCAAGCAAAATTCGGGTGGTTCCTCCAACCCTGATTGTACGTGGAAGAATATGGATCGTTTCGAGGTCTTTGAAATGCGGCATTAGAATGCTCGTGACCTTGAAACGCAGAGTTTAATGGACATTCTTCCGTTAAATGTGACGGATCAGAACAGCACCCACAAACAGTTTTGGGGAGTGACACTGGGTTTAGGGAGGCTGCTGCAAATTTGTGTTCCATAGCGTCGAGCTTCTTTTGCATTGCTGCCATTTCAGCTCGGACACCTATGGACACATCTATTTGGTGTACGCCACCCCTATTCAATGGTTGGGTTCCACTCTCCCAAATTAGTGATTTTTCAGCGAACTCTTCTAAGTATCGCCAAGCTTCCCCATCATCTTTGGTCATAAAAGTACCTTGACACATGTTTTCAAGGCTCTGTTTAGTGCTAGGGTTACTGCCCTCATATATGATTCGGCAAAGCTCCCATCTCGGGATGCCGTGATGAGGACATTGAACCAATAGATCCTTGAAACGTTCAAAGTATTTTGAAAATGGTTCGGCAGGGAGCTGGGCAAATTGGTTCAGTTCGCTACGGATTCGAGCCGTCTTTTGGATTGGGTAAAATTTCTTAAGGAATGCAGCGACGAATTCTTCCCAATTCGTAATAGAATGTGCGGTGGTGTTATATAGCCACTTCTCGGCTATATCGCACAAAGTAAATGGAAGAAGTCGTAGACGCATCGCATCCACTGAAAGTTGTGACGTACCCATCATTGCGCATACGTTTTCAAATTTGGTAATGAAAACGTAAGCGTCCTCGGTCTCGAGTCCGTGGTATTTGGGTAAAAGATTGATATACTGGGGCTTAATCTCGAAGTTATCCCCATTGGATGGTGGTGTGGATAAGCAGGTCGAAAGAGGACCTCTATATGGATAGCATCTTTCCTGGAGAGAAATGTGGGGTGGATTCTGCGCACCAACGGACGGTGGCAGATTAGGGTTAAAGAAGTTTGATGGATTCGGATCCATCGGAGTGGGTGTGGTAGTGGGTAAAGAAAAGGTAAATGGAGAATTATCGACTTCGGAGTCGATAAAAGGTACGCGGACTAAACGGGCACTAGAATCCCGTGTCCAGCCTATCTTGCACTAAAAAGGGTTAGTACAAGTGGCAGCGTTGACTTATAATTAGGGGTAAAATGAATGCGGTGTTTGCTTTTGAAAAGGGTCGGATTTTTGAAAAAATGATGCGACAAAAAAAATGCAGCACACAACCCTAGAATCTAATGGTCACCTAGGTCCGGCTCTAGACCGCTCCTAACTGCCAAAAGCCATGTCGCAGGATCAATCCTCCACTGCCTCTTTGTCCCCCTGTGGCCGGATAAGTGCCAGGTAAGTGGGAAGGAACCACCACTACAATGGGCCTAATTAATAACCACTAGCCTTAGACACACTCGCCTTAGGCACCACAAGAAAACGCGGATAAGCAATGAATTACCCACGGCCTTCTCTTGTCCTATTGAGCGCGACAGTCCTTAGAGTCTTCTCTAGATTTCTTTTAGTTAATGAGGGTAATGCGGATGCAAGTTTTGCGATTTTCGGGGCCTAGGAAGGGTAATGAAATCCCCACCTAATTTGGATTTGGCCGTGCCCCTTAAATTTCCGTATTAGAATGCAAACAACCAAGAAATCAAAATCACACACAATTTTAATTTTGCTTTTGCGCGCTGCGATTATTTGCAAAGAATCCTGCAGCAAAGTTTTAGTTGGAGCTAAAAAGAGGAGAGGGGAGAGAGCAAGAAATTACCTGCACTGAAAATTTTTCAGTGATCCTTCAATGCTGCCGCGTTTCCGCCGCAATGACCACCTAAATGCCGCGCTTCCGCGCTCAGGTTGTGGGAACAGTGAACAATTTTTCAACAGATGCTTTCTGTTGCTATCTCCAGCTCTGTGGTATATCCCAAATAATTTTCCAGACTCCCAGTAAGCTCCAGATCACCTTGCAATCAATTCACAACACACGTATAAGAGTTTGTACGAATTTTGATTTCAAGAAGTAAAATGTAATAATTCTTTCACTTCAAACTAAAAATGTAAATGAATTAGCGCGATCCCCGGCAACGGCGCCATTTTGATTGATTATTTTTCCCGTTGTGTAGTATATAGAGAAATTTGTAAAGAACTTCACAACCAAAAACTATTTTGACCGCAATCAAACTACGGTGTCGGATGTAGTTTGTAGTTAGTGCGGATCGTCCACAGGGATTGCACGATTCACTTGTATTTTGATACGTTTGAAATGAAAAGTTAAGCAACAATAAAATAAAACATGATTCAAGAATGATTTGTATTCAAGTGTCACTATTCTTTATGCAAGAATCAAGAAACTATAAACAATCAAGAATCGGTGTTTCGATAATATTTCCAATCAACAATCAAGAATATAAGAGAGGCTCGTAGGAATCGATAGGATCGATAGACGTGATGTAATCTAAAGATATCGTGTTCTTGTCCTTCGAAGGATTGATACTAGATCGATGATCATCGATGAGAGTTGGGGCTTTCTCGTGAAACTAGGGTTTCATCCTATAACCCTTGTTCTTTCGTCGATATCATTCCTTTTCTAGCCTCTACCAAATTCAAGAAATGATCGTAACTCCCCAATTTCGATCGATGTCAATCAAGAAAGCATCGAAACGAAATGGGTTGTCGTTTCTTGAACTTGCTAGGGTTTACAAAACTCGTAGGACTCAAGAATCGATTAAAGCTATGTTACATCATCATTCTATTATCCGTCTCGACTCCTCGACGAGCGGAGTTTTATTCACACATCACCACACAGATAATATTCAAGAGTTGTAAAGATAACATGATGCGGAATTTAAAGAAAACAAGATAAAAGAATATCACCTTTTATTTAATCAACAATTTCAATACAAGAAGAAGAAATCGATCGTTGACTCGGCTTCGCTCGTCTCCGTGGATCGTGGATCTACTTTGATCTCTTGCCCGATTGAAGATCGGCTCGGCTCATAAAAGGGTTGAAGGCATCTTGCTTGGCTTGCACTCAAGATCTTGAATTGTGGTTGGATTTAGGGTTAAGGTTTCCTACAAGCTCTCTCACTAAACTTGAGGAAGAAGAAGATGAAGAGAGGAGATAGATTGGGGATAGATTCACTAATTGGATGAATAATTCCCAAGGTTGAATCCTTTGGAATAATGAGCCTAGGGTCTTATTTATAGAGCTCCCAAACCCTAGGTTTAGGTTTGAATTAGAAGTTTCCCTCCCAAAGTTTGTTGAATAGTTTCTAGAAGGAGTTTGTTAGGAGCTAGCTTAGGGTTTAAGCTAGGGTTTAGGGAAAGTTCTAGAATAATAGGCTAGTTTAGTGCTCAAGGTGTTTGCTGATCTGGTAGAAGTCTCTGGAGTTTTCTGGAACTTGGAGTACATTTCTGAACTGTAGGCCATGAAACAGGAGTTGTGCACCAAAATTGAGGAAGTGATTCCTTTAACCAACCGCGGATCCGCGGCCTAAGCAAGACCCTGCCGCGGATCCGCGGCCAATGTGGAGGCTTGGGCCCTGTAGCTCCTGGTGTGGTCTTGTACTGCAGTGTGGGTCTTCATCTGATATGTTGAATTGCAATTACTCCTTTGTATTGGTACCAGATTTGAATTTAGTGAGTTTACGAGCGATTGTAATGGTCGAGCAATGTAATGATCGAGCAAGCTTCTCTTTTCCTGCATAGACTTCGAAACACGGGTTGCAAGATATAGAAAATATGCCATGTAATGCAATGCAGTCAATTTCCCTAGAAATGCCGGTTTTAAGGTCGAATACATGTAATCTGATATTTTGCGACCGATTTGCTAATATGTGAATTATGAATACCGTACACTTCTATATGGATGCAAATGATAAGGAAATTGCCGGTTAAAATATGCAATATTTTCGACTGATCAACCGTCCTAACCAATCGCATCTATCAGTGCATCAGAAAATTATTACTCAGCTACCGTTCACTGTGTCTTGACGAATAATCAACAAACGCAGTACGAATACTAAGTATTAATTATCCGAAACGACGGAGGGCTACGGCTGGGCTTTTGGCGAAAAACCCGTTAACGTAATGAACTTGATATCGTTGAAGGAACCTGGTAATCTTTTTGAAAATATAGTGGCGAAAACTTTTGCTAAAGAGGTCACTCCCTGTGAAGGGATCTCGGCGCTTTCCTCGTCGAATGAGGTGCAGGATATTCCAAACTGAATACCTCGATGCAAAGCAAGAATAATCGACTATAGTGAAGTTATTACCCTGACGCAAACTTTTGTCCAAGGGGTCACTCCCGATGAAGGGATCTCGGCCCTTGCCTCGTCGACTGAGGTGCTGGGCATTCACAACCGAATACCGCGATGCAAAACAAAAATTGAACGTCCTTGCAATAACAGCTTTTTTTTTTTGAAAAATTGTTCCAAAAACGTCTTTTAGGTTTATTTTCTTGCATTAGTTCTTTTAATGCATCCCATCATTTAAATCCTACCATTGCAGAAAACAACCAAAATATGACGTACGCTTATGCCAATCGCATTCGCCACTGGGCCCCGTCATCACCCGTTAGGTTACTTAACTAACGACAGAGCGGGGGCTGAGCTAGCGCGGCTGTAAAACATAAGCAACGCCTAAATAGTTATAAATATAGCAATGATAGACATTACAGATCACAGATGAATACATTGGATATACTAGGAATCCGCAATCCGTTCGAGCCTGCAACGAAAAGCGGATTACACGGTCGCGGTGAATAGCCAAAACCCCACCCAAGACCCCTACGGGTGCGGCAAACTACCCGCCAAGTACCCGGTAGTTTGTGCACCCCTCCATGGGTCTATCCTAGGAGCAAAAACAGTAAAAAGAATTATACAATGACGGCTACAACCCCGACCCGGTTGTGCGGCCATACAAATAATATTATTACATCAATTTACATATTAAAAATGAATGAAAGAAAAACAAAAGCTCATCTCACATCCACCCCGGCTATTCACCCGCGACAGTCCAACACATTCATATACACATTCCAATATTAAACACAGATCACAGAGATGTATAACCCCGACTAATCGACTTATAGCGATTAGCCGACGTTCAATACATACAAACATCACAGATATAACCAACATAGTCAAAATGTAGTGAAGTTCGGAAAAAATACGGAATTATAGGCCCCCAAAAACAAATTTCTATTCTGGAAAATCTGGGCACATATAATATATCTCAAAAATCCTAAAACCAATCCAGAGATACACTGCACCAAAATCGAGGCAGAGAGGAGACAAGACGGCCGCGGATCCGCGGCAACATAACTTGCTGTTGCCGCGGAAACGCGGTCGTTTGGTCAGATCTCTGGCTCGTTTTTAGTGGTTATCTTTAAAAAACCCTGAGATGATTTTAGGTGAATAACAAATTTTGTTTCGACCAGAAAAAAATTTAACAGAAACTAGGGTTTTTGAAAAGTTTGGTTTTTGGATTTTTCGGTTCCGAACTTCATTACACTTCACTACCTAGCTAGTTTATGTTTAGTTAGGCTCTGATACCACTGTTAGGTCCACGTTACCTCTCCCGGTACTTTCGGGGATGCGGAAACGGTAAAACAAAATTTTTTCTAAACTTTGTAACATGGACCGTAAAAGCCGGATCTTTGCTAAACCATACACTAGCATCCTAACTTGAGATGTATCTACTCGGTTAGGGGTTATACCTAACTTGAACTCCTTCTTCTTGAAACCTAGTAGAGGTTGATGGTTCTTTCCTCGTAGCCTTCTTCCGTCAAAGATGGATCCACCTGAGGGTTCAACCTTCGGGCTCTTTCTCGAACTTAGAGTGAACTAGGATCCCCGGCTTGCCAAATCTTGAACCCTAGAGAGAGTAGAGAGTATCTATGGGGTGTTTCTCTTTCAAGGAGAGGGATTCTCAACACATGAGAAGGATTCTCCTTAAGCTTGAGGAAGAAGAAGATGAAGTGAGGAGAGAGAATCAATATGATAGAATGAGCTCATTTTTCTTTTGCAACCATAACAAAAGGAAAAAGAATTATCTAATTAATAATAATAATTCAAAATGAAATAGTTGATGGTTGTTTTTGGAATGACCACTATCATCACTTCATTAAATGAATGTAAGCTAGAATCAAGGAGTATCCTTGCAAAGTAATGATGATGGTCAAACATTCAACCATGGTCAACAAGTCAACCATGGTCAACAAGTCAACAAAACTAACCATGACACAATTTCATTTAATTACTATTATTAATTGATATTTCATAAATCCATTAGGGTTTGGAAAAAGACGACTGTCAACTGTGCATACGCACCCGTTCCGAAACCCTAATGAAAGACCTCTTCCTCCGCCTCAAACAACTGTGCATACACACCTGCATTCTCGTTCCGAGGAACAAGAATACTGAGAGATAAAAGCAACCCCAAAACATATCTGGCTCAAACCAGAGCCTGCTAGTATAAACCGTCCGGACTCCAAACGTGCACAAGTGCGCGGATGAGAACGAACCCTGCCGCAAAACCATGCGACCTCTACTCAGTTTTGCCCAGAGGCGAATAGCCCTCTGTGTGGGACTCTAAAGACTCGACACTACGCTGGCAGTGGGTTTAACCACAGACCGCAAGCGGCACTAGCTGTGCGTAACGGTCCCCAGGTAGATGCCGATAAGAAGACTGACGAGGTAAAACCCATCTGAACTCCTACTGAGTCTGAATGTGACATTCTCCGTACAGTCCGGTCTGTTCATCTGATACATCGCATGTCGGGCCTAGGGGGGCGGCAAGCGTCAGACCCCTAATAGCGGTACACGTCGTGTCGGAGTGAAGCCCAGAACACCCTGAGATAGCACTGGAACCTACCAGTATATCTCGCTTGCCGTGGCCAGGGACTACTTGTGTAATGGCTCTCCTAGACACAGCGCGATGTCAACCCCCAATACCGGGAGAGATGAATCCTGTCTAACCGTCACTGCCTCCAAGTGCTTTGGGACTGCTCCCAACTACTACCTGTTTGCACGACTCAGAAGAGCCGTGGTAGGGTAGTAATCAAAGAACAGTGGGTACACACTCGAGGCGGAGTGACAGTGTCAAGTCAGCGGACTAAGCTGTACTCATGTCACCTGGGAACTGATAACTGACGATAGGTATAATACCAACCATCAGTTCCCGACGAGTCCTGTCCAGTGTACTCGTAACCTAACGAGCACCCGCATACTATCTCAAGTACGACGTACCGACGGCTGTGGGACAGACCGTCTCCCGAGCTGGGATGAGAAGCGCATACGCTAGTCTACTCCGGAGCATCGATGCCCTATCTCGATACTCCCACGACCAGGGACGTGTATAAGGATGTGCTTGTAGATTACCCAGCCCCCACGAGTGTGATCGCCATCACAACGCTGGTAATCAAGCAAAGATCCTAAGGGCTCTACTAATGCGTATAGGTGATATAATAAATAAACACACAAGTACACATTAAAGCAGAGACGAACCAAGTAGCATACTACTATATTGAGCAAGATTGTCTGTACAACTGTGAATATCCCAAGCTTCCATCAAGTAATATACATACTAGTATGATACAGTAATGGCCTCTAGGGCATATACACTAACAGATTCATGAACCCATTTTTCTCCAGTAACCTTATAATTCCCTGCTTGTTATTTTAGAGGTCCTTGAAAAATTTTTAAGGCCTGATTTAAATCCGACAGAAACTTAGTGATATCGATATTTTTTTCCGGTTCATTTTGCGTTCGAAATTCATACGACTTTGCTAATAAGTTAATCATTGTTTAGCGAGGCTCTGATACCACTTTAAGTCAATGTACTACACCCCACGACCTGCGGGGAGGCGGAAAAATGAAAAACGATCTTGTTCTTTGCGTAAACATTGACTAACCGAAGAATCTTTGCTAAACGATAACTAACAAAAACATAGGAGTTCTTAACTACTATGAAAAGAGATTATACCTAGTAAACCTAGTCCTTCTTCTTTTCGTTATTCACCTCCTTCTCGGCCTCCTCCACGTAATAGATGATCCACCCGAGAGCTTTACTCCAAGCTTCACCTCTAACTTGAGGTAACTAGGTTTCTTAAAGTGCTAATTTAAGCAACCTAGGTGATATAGAGTTGGATTATGGATGTATTGGTCTAGCTAACCCTTGATCTCCACACATGAGAAGTTAGGGTTAGGGTTTGAAGAGAGAGAGCTTAAGGAGAGAGAAGGTGAGAATGATAATGAATTGAAATTGTTTCTCACTTCTAATATATCATGAAGCATAAAGAATATCAAATAAAATAAATCAAATGATTTATCATCATGCTTCATTTAATATGTACAATGAATCATCAAGTGAGTCATTAAGCAATAAATGCTTCATTAACTCACTTGAATGATTCATCTCATGAGTCACAAAATCAATTAATGCTTATGCCACCTAAACCCTCAAGTCACCATCCTTCTAGAAGCTTCCCGCGAAATTACGAGAACGCTCCTCCTATCTGTGAAAATACGGAAAAACTTTAGACTGTATAAATCCAATAACCTGATACTAGAAACTAGCTTAAACCAAAGCCGGCTAGTAAAAACTGTCCGAATGTCGTACGTGCGTAAACACACGTATGCGTCCGAACCCTTGTCGTAAAAGCATACGACCTCTATATCGTTTCGCCTGGAGCAGGGAAAATCTCTGTGTGGGACTCTAAAGACTCGACTACTACGCTGGCAGTGGGTTTAACCACAGATCTTAAGCGGCACTAGCTGTATGTAACGGTCCCCAGGTAGATGTCGATAAGAAGGCCGATGAGGAAACCCATCCGAACTCCTACTGTGTCTGATGTGACAATCTCCGTATAGTCCGGTCTGTTAGTCTAAGACTATCGCATATCGGGCCTAGGAGGGCGGCAAGCGTCCATCCCCTAATAGCGGTATAAGTCGTGTCGGAGTGAAGCCCATTACACCCTGAGAAACTACTGGAACCTACCAGTAAATCTCGCTTGCCCTGGCCAGGGACTTTGCGTAATGGCTCTCTGACACAGTGCGATATCAACTCTCAATACCGGGAGAGACGAATCATGTCTAACCGCCACTGCCTCCAAGTGCTCGGGACTGCATCCAACTGCTACCTGTTTGCACGACTCCTTTGAGCCGTGGTAGGGTGGCAATCTAAGAACAGTGGGACACACTCGAGGCGAAGTAGCAGTGTCAAGTCTGCGGACTATGCTGTACTCATATCACCTGGGAACTGTTAACTGACGACTGGTATAAAACCAACCAACAGTTCCCTGCGAGTCCTGTCCGGTGTACCCGTAACCCAACGAGCACCTATATACTATCTCCAGTACGACATACTGACGGCTGTGGGACAGACCATCTCCCCAACTGGGATGAGAAGCGTACACACTAGTCTACTCCGGAGTATCGATGCCCTGTCTCGATAATCCTACGACTAGGGACCTGTATAAGATGTTGCTTATAGACTACCCAGCCCCCACTAGTATGACTGCCATCACAACGCTGGTAATCAAGCAAAGATCCTAAGGGCTCTACTAATATGTATAAGCGATACGTTACAAGAAATATATGCACATATTAAAGTAGACACAAACTAAATAGCATACTACCATTTTTAGCAAGACCGTCAATACAACTGTGAATATCCCAAGCTTCCATTAAGTAATATACAAACTAGTATGATATAATAATGGCCCCTAGGGCATATACACTAACAGTTCTGCCGCCCGGAGAGCTGCGTAGGGAGCTTCAGAGGGCCGGTTTTGCACCCAGATCGGAGACCCCTTCGGATGCCTCCTTCCGTGTGGAATTTGCCACACCTCCAGGTATATTGCACGCATATCCATTTTGAATGTAATATTATAGATATTCATGCCTGTTCATGTCAAAATTACTTATATTGTAAATGTTTGATTGTCTAGTTGTTGTTGATGCGTCCACATCAGGGACAAAGGCCACTCCCGCACCTCCAGGTATGTGTATATATTATATAGTGCGTGTATATTGATTTAGAATGCTATATCATAAATATACACACATTCCTTTTGCTCTTACTTAGATAGTAATTTTTTTTATTGTCTAGCTGTAGGTGGTAACACCACCGCATCTGCGGGTATATTTATATATCCTATAGTGCATGCATATTGATTTAGAATGTTATATTATTGATCTACACATTATTTTCGCAATTACTTATATAATCTATTTTTAATTGTCTAATTATAGATGGTGTGTCCACATCTGACGCAGGGGCCACTCCTGCCACTTCCGTACCCTCCGCATCGTCTGTAGGTTATTATGAATAAATATAAAATATTTATTCATTTTACATATCCTCTATAGAATAAATATGAACTTCATGGAAATTTAGCGTCAATGTTTATTTTTTAGTTGGACGGGATGCGTCCGCATCCTGGACACCGGCTGTTCCTCACCGGAGGAACTATCGTCCCGCTCGTGCTGCTGCCCGGGCCCAGCCTCGTGCTTTAGTCACCGGAGGTATATATCACACTTCAATTTTCGTGTAACCTTGATTTCTTAATACAACTTTGTCTTAATATTGATTGTCTTGATATTTCTTGCAGACGCAGGGCCTCCCTATCCCCAGAGGGGGACTCGAGGCCTGAATCAGTCCCACAGGCTAAGGCCTGACAGAGTTAGGGAGGAGGCAGCATTCCCCTTATTTTTTACCCCTGATTATCGCTATACCGGCGATCATGCCAAGAGGTTCGGCCGATATATGGGGGATGAGAGCCGGCTCGTGAAGAACTATCCACTTCACATTGAGTGGGACGACCAGCACCGGCGCTCATTCGCCCTCTTCTTTGATCAGGCTCGGATATTAATATATATTTTCATTTGATTTATCCAATATATTTACTATTAACACTTACAATCTAATAACAATGTTTTTTTTTGTATTTTCAGTTGGATTACGATTTTCAGCCTGTACCCGATCCTGATCACCCTGGGAGGGTGCTCGACCTTCATGCTCTGTACAATGGCCTGATGAAGAATATGCAGACCAAGGTCCGATACAACAGGATTGAGCTGAAGGCCGACTGCTACTCCCTGTGGATGGCGACCCCCGAGGCAGAGAAAGCGGCCCTCCTATCTACTCCGGCCTTTGATTATGTCATATTATAGATAGCAATATATCCAATATTAGTACGTAGCCGGAGCTTATTTGGTTGTAGACTTAGATTTGATTAATCATACATACATATCAAATTAAAATAAACTACGGTTTTCTAAACTAGATATCCAAACGAGGCCTAAGTCCCTAAGTATACATAGATTGGGGTTTCGAAATAACTTGATAATGATACGAATTCGAATAATACACTGTTCTTACTCGCTTATTACATACGTAGGTCCAGACACGACAGGGTATATCGGCCGAGCCTCCATATGCATCTCCTTCGGCTGCGGCTCCGCAAGCCACTATATCGGCTGCGGTTCCCCAGACAGCTCCTATAGCTCCACCGCCCGCTCAGACTCCCGCAGCCGTGGCTCTGCAAGCCACTACCTCGACGGCGGCTGCGCAGACCATATCGCCAGCTCCACAGCCCGCTCAGACTCCCGCATGCTCCGCATTGCATGATTTATTAATCGAGAAGCAGGCGCGCCAGATTCTGGCGTTTATCAGAGGTGGAGCTGGACCCAGCTAGGGTAGCTTTTTGATTCTTATATTTTAAACATGTATTTATTTATTTAATACATATTGTACTACATTTTGGACGATATTGATATTGGTGGTGTTTGCGTGTTTATATTGATATCATATTCTGCTTGTTGGTTTCTTTTGTATATTATGCGTGATGTGATTATGAATACTGCGATATATGTTCTGCGTGATGATTAATTTTATATATGATGTATATATTGTTCTGCGTGATGATTAATTTTATATATGATGTATATATTATTGTGCACAGGGCGAGAAAAAAATAGGCAGCCCTTTTTAAAAAAAAACCTGATAATATGTACCTACGGATTAATCCGTAGGGCCTAACAATGCACCTACAGATTTATCCGTAGGGGCAAAATATCAGGTGTCCTGATATTTTGCCCCTATGATCTCAGTATTATGGGTAACGCATGCCCTTACGGATATATCCGTAGGGGCACACAAATGCCCCTACACAGGTATCCATAGGGACAAAATATCAGGATACCTGATATTTTGTCCCTACGGATTTATACCTACGCACTTATCCATAGGGGCAACTACTTGGCCCTACGGATAAGTCCGTAGGGACACCTAATTTATTTTATAAAATCATAAATTAAATAAATTGTGTCCCTACGGCGGAATCCGTAGGGACAACTGAACCTACACATAACTCCGTAGGGGCAATTTTTAGTCCGTAGAGGCATGTTCAAGGCTGCGACTTGCACCTACGGCGTTTGTACCTACAAGGTATTTTCTTGCCCCTACGGATATATCCGTAGGGGCAGTGGTTTGCTCCTACGGATAAATACGTAGGGGAAGCCCTTATTTGTAGTAGTGATAGTCTCACTATTTTTAACATGACTATAACGATACAAAAATCTCCCAAACGGAAATTCTCTTAAAATCATTTCTAAAAAGCATGACGTATAATTTAAATAAAACACATATAATGCTTTATAAACCAACGTCCGCTACTTGTGCCGTGATCTACGTATCATACGGCTATTTTGAAAGAATTTTAGATATTATCTCTCTCAGTTATTATATAGGTTTATACATGGCTGCATACTATATATATGATATAATATATTTCCATGTTTACGCGATCCATTAGGACGCGCTTGTATTACTTATGTAATGTGTGTGTACACTTGTTATCATATAGTATGTTGATATATTACTATATGACCTAGGTAGATCGTTGTGCATTTCGATTTCTACATTTTGATATATTTTTATTCACCGAGTTAGCAACTCACCTTCGTTGTGCCTCAGTTTCTTGCAGGATTGACCTCTCGGGTCAGTAGCGGCTTGCCGGTACGCTTCTGATTACGGTGATTGCTTTTGGTATGTGGGTTACATATTTGCATCGTAACCACATCTTATATATGTATATTATTTTGGATCTGGTTAAAAATTCCATCAACCAAAGACTTGTATATTTGTGGACTTAGAAGCGGAACTTAGATTATTTATGTGTTTATGGGTATCGTACTCGTGTGGAGTCGATTTTATATTAGATTTATTTATATTTCGCTTGTTTTTCTTCATCTTGGACGTCGTATATTAACTGTGTGATTGCTTCCGCCGTTTTGGCGTGGAAACTAGCTCCTGTTGAGGATGCTTATTATATATTATGCATGTATGTGGTTTTATTCAAAATTTATAAAAGAGGTGCTGCCCGAATTTTTTTACGACGTATATGTTTTCAAACAAACTTTAGTTATATTTTCAAAAGGAACTTGATTTCATTAATAACTTTTTCCAAAACTTCACCTTCACTATTTTTTTAAAAAAAGGTTTAGATTCCGGGTTTTTGGCTTATTTAGGTTAAGATGGGATCGTATAGACTTCACGTGATTCAAATGCCGGGCCACGTGCCTTAACCCGCGGTGTTTTGGTAGTTGTTCTTTTTTCAGATAGATTTGAATCACGCGATCCTGATAGATTTTTCGCTGCAACTCTTGGTATGGCTTGTGATTCCTTCGAAAATCATGGGTATAGAAATTACAACATTAAGTAATCACATTTTTTGGTACAGAAAACGCGTTAATATTTAGTTAACTTGATGAATGTTTTAAACGATATATAAATATCGTGAACTTTGATCTATAACCTATCGAAGACATATAGATCATAACGACTTTCCGAATCAATGAAAAACATGATGGATTGGATGTTTGAGGAGTTGTACACGTTATTTAAAATGAGGCCCAACCTTCGTGGATCGGCTTCATAAGACTACTCAAAAGGTGATGCAAGTCATTTCTCTATCTAATTCTCCACTAAGATGAATTTCTTGGAGCAAACGCACTAAATATAGGTCCAAACTGTTCATAGGAAGTTTTTAGTCCCATCCACATCAGGAAAATCAAGGTTGAGAGAAGTGTTTATATAACATTTTGACATTTCAAATCATTGAGTCCAATGAAAGATATGGTGGAACCACACACGGGTGCGCCGCCATTGTTTGTGCCGAGCCGTATGTGTCTGCATCCACGGACACGAATGTAACTTTGATTCCATTTCACAAACTAAGTCTGTAGACTTTTTAACAGATTACAGAAAATTATATTAATATATATTTTGTAAAGTTTTTAATTATTTTGAAACATTTTAATTTTTCACGAAAGGTTTTGCGAACGGGTGCGACCGTTCATGAGCGGTTACGACTGATGACCGTTGCTGGTTGAACGGTTGCGATCGTTGCGGTTAACCGCGAACGGTTGCGATCGTTTGAACGGTTACAAACCGTTGGTGTTTTGGAGGCTATATAAAGCCCTCCTTGAAAGCAAAAGAAGAAACATTACCAAAAATCAGAAACACACACACAAAAGTCTTTCCCATTGCATCTATTGCATTCGAGCATCTAACTTCGAAACAGAAAAGGGTACTAACGCTGTTTCGGCGACTTGTACAAGCCGGAGTACCAGAAGGACCGGGGGAGTTATATCTTGGATTGAATCGTCGTTGTAAATCTGCCAAGAGGGAACCGATATCTTTCTTAGATCTGCGCATTCAAGTGCATGACTTTTTCTCATAAACTTCAATTGTCATATATGTGATTCACAAAGGTTAGAATTTTGTTTATTCTATTTTTTAAGATATAAAACGTATTAAACAACAAATTTTCCGACAGAATTGCACTCCAAAACTCTAATAATCCCGTGGTGATAGTTAAACCCTAACTAAGCTAAAATGTTAGCATTGCACTGCATGGTTGATAAGACCACTCAAAAATCTCCAAAAGGAAATATCCTTTTCTGTTCTCATTCTCCACTAAGGTGATTGCACTCCAAAAACGGCAACAATATGCATGAAGACACTTGGACCAACCCTTACTAAAATTAATAATGACGGATTGTTTCTTGTCTCTCATACAAGAAAGTAAAATTTTACCGCATTTAAGCTAAAACCCTAATTTAGGTCAAATTTGAAAGAATCAATCATATGAAATAAAAGCCAATACAATTGCACAAGATACTACTATAGCCTTTTGTTTTGGTTTATATTTGTATTTCTAGCTCTTTTTTTTCTCTCTCTATTTTTCTAGCTCTTGTATTTGTTTCCTTAGGATATTTTAATGGAAGGCAGGCTTCCCAGCTGTCTTACTCTAAAAAGGAAATAGTACTACTGAAGCTATAAAAGGAAAAAGAATGAAAGGGATGGATATATATGATTTAGATGCCTGCCCAAAGATGAGAAGAGGTACAGTTGGTGGGGCACCATCTTTCTATTCCTAATTTAACAGCAACTGATTGGTGGGCACATTTTGGTACAGAAGGGACATATATTTTGAAAGGATATGATGAAGTTGTATAATTAAATAAGAAAATCCAAGAATTTTTTTCCTCTCGCCTGCTCATTTTTATTGAATAACCAATGGCTATGCGATCATCTTTCATCACTTCTTGAATTCCTACAATCCATGCCGCGCTGGCTGACTGAACATTTCCAGAGTTTTCCTATAAATGTTTATATTATAAAATTTACATAAATTACAAAAAACCTTATAATTTGCCTTTTACTTTTCCATGGATAGGACCCCAGAAAATAATATGCTCAATTATTTAAGAAAAGGATATTTGCACCCGCTGTGGTAAATGGTTTACAAAAATGATGATCAGAATTAAACCATGAAAATTAATATGAACTTCTTACTATAAAAGAAATTCTTTTTTATTGTATGACTGTTCCATTATTAAATTAGATAATAACGAAGCAATCTTTCGATAATATTTATTTGAAGTAAATTTTAGCAGCTATTGAATTCTCTTATGTTTATTGATGAAATGATAAATTTAGAATTCAAATTCCAGCTGTCTTGGTTATGGTTTTGGGTATGAGATTGAGGGAGAGAGAGAGAGAATGGGTAATGAAGAGGGTAATTTCGTAAATCTATCTCCAAAAGGCTAAATCAAAGCTTTCCTTATACATATGGTTTTTTTTGAAAGGCCAGTAGTCCTATAATTGTTGCGTCCAGACTGCAGGCCCAATAGGATCATGAGCATTTTTACAAATATCCTTACGGGGCCTACAGTCTGAACACTGCAGTTATAGACCTGCAGTGTCCCTGCAGGCTCTGTTTCCTCTTTTTGAAAAGGCATTGAGGTATTTTAAAGGCTTTGACAAGGGTTTTGAGCTTGGGGGGTTTTTGACAGCGGAAAAAGTATCCCAAGGGGTTTTGACAGTTTACCCTAAAATATTTCTCAGCTGAAAATTTGATTACCAGATCCAAAAATCTCCTGTTGCTCTCCAGCTCAGTGTCCTGCAAAATTATTATCCTCTATCTATTTAAGAAGAAGTGCCTATCAATTGTATAAGAAGCCTACTCCTAGAGACCTATATTCGATTTTTTAAGAGTTTTGGATCACGGGGATTGTCTATATTAATTCCTTTGTCCAATCCCATAGTGGGCCAACTCAAAGTGTATCTCTTATACATCCATCTAAGATGTATCATCAACCATGATTCAAGATTTTATATGTTATTTATATCAAATATAAATAATATATAAAGAGAAGAAAATATTAAAGTGAGCATATATATATCAAATTATTAAATCAACACTTGATTCAATAATCCGGTTATATCATATATAACCCGGCTAATATCAAAAACGCTAGATTAGAATACGATATCATGTACTCGTATTTAATCAAGCTCCCGCACATATCTTCATATGTGCCCTATTTCGTTTCGCTTGAGCTAGAAAATCTCTGTATGGGACTCTAAAGACTCGTCAATACGCTAGCAGTAGCTAATGATCACATCAAGCACCTACAAGCCGTCAGTGATACTAGCTGGACGTAACGGTTACCCAGGTATTGAACGAATAGAAGATCAAAAAGCAAACTTGTACAAACTCCCGTAGAGCCTATAAGCAACACTTACCATACAGTCCGGTCTCTTCGTTTGATATGTCGCATATCGAGTCTGGGGTGTGGAATCATCAGACCCCAATAACTCGATGAGTTATGCCGATGTGTGTCTTATAACCAATCGAGAAACCACTGATAACACTTATCAGTAATTCTCATCAGCCCTGACCAGGGACTTGCGGTTATAGCCAATTGCGCATAGTACAACATTAACTCCCAATACCTGGAGAGACGAAACCCCTCCTATCGCTCACTGCCTCCATGTGACTCGGGACTGTACCCAAAAACCACCTGTTTACACGACTCAGCAGAGCCGTAGTAAGGTGGAAATTAAAGCACAGTGGAAACCACACAAGACACTATGACAATATAGGGTCTACAGACTAATCTGTACAAGTGTCACCAAAAAACGGCTATCTGACGATAGGTATGATATCACCTAGGAGTTCTCGGCAAGTCCTGTTTGATGTCCTCATTCTTTAATGAGCACCTGTGTACAATCTTTGATGCCAAACACCAATGGCTGTGAGATCAAATATCGCCCCATACAGGATCAAGAAACGTACACACTAGTCTACTCTGGAATATCGATACCCTATCTCGATACTCTCTCGACTAGGAACTGTTAAGAATGTGATTGTGGACTATTCAAGCCCAACCAGTATAATCTACATTATAGTCCTGGTAGTCAAGCCAACATCCTAAGGGCTTTATCAACATGTATCAAAGAGACGGTAAACTAAAACAAGTGCACATGTTAAGATAAAGAACAACTAGATAGCATACTATAATGTTGAGCAATAATGTCCTTTATGTGTGTGTGTATGTGTCCAAGTATCCACTATAATATACAATAATGGCCTTTAGGGCATACATTTTCCTAACAATCTCCCACTTACACTAAGGCCAGTTGTTGTAGTATCGCATACCCAACATCCCAAAAAGTCTCTCGAACCGTGTCTGGAGGAGGGCCTTTATGAGTGGATCCGCCGTGTTGTCCTTCGTATCTTCTCTCCTGACCTCGATCTCGCGGTGATCAACTATCTTCCAGATCAGGTGATACTGCCTCAGAATATGTCTGGATCACTGATGGGACCGAGGTTTCTTGGCCAAAGCCACAGCTCCATTATTATCACAATACAAGGGTATTGGATTTTCAATGGATGGAACTACACCAAGTTCAATAATGAACTTCTTCATCCAGACAGGCTCTTTAGCAGAATTGTTGGCATCGATATATTCAGCTTCCATCGTCGAGTCTGCAGCGGTATCTTGCTTGGAACTCTTCCAACATACCGCCCCTCCATTAAGAGTGAAGAAAAAACCCGAGACATACTTGCTGTTATCCTTATCACTCTGAAAGCTCGAATCGGTAAAGAACTCTACTTGGAGTTCTCTGTTACCATACACCAAGAATATATCTTTAGTTCTTCGCAAGTACTTAAGATTGTTCTTTACAGCTGTGCAATGCTTCTTCCCTGGGTCTAATTGATACCTACTTACCATACTAAGTGCGTAAGCTACATCCGGTCTGATACATAACATCGCGTACATGATAAACCCAACTGCAGAAGTATAGGGTATCACGTTCATGCGAGCCCTCTCCAAATCAGTCTTAGGAGACATCTGTTTGGAGAGAGTGATTCCTAAGCAAGAGGGTAAGTTACCATGCTTAGAATCTTCCATACTAAACCTCTTTAGTATGGTGTCTATGTACCTGGATTGAAACAATCCATCATTCTTTTAGATCTATCCCTATAGATCTTTATCTGGAGGATGTAGGAGGCATCTCCCAGATCTTTCATGGAGAACTTTTGTGATAGGAAGAGTTTGACTGAGTACAGCATAGGAACATCATTTACTATCATGAGTATGTCATCCATGTACAATATGAGGAATATGATCTTACTCTCTACTACCTTTTTATATATATAAGATTCATCTACGTTTATGATGAAGTCAAACTCTTTGACCGCTACATCAAAACAGATGTTCCAGTTCCGCGACGTCTGCTTTAATCCATAAATTGATTTAAGCAGCTTGAACACCTTTTCGCTTCTCCCACTGTCTACGAAGCCCTATGGCTGTGTCTGTTGGATATATATATACCCCAGAGGCCATTATTGTATATGTATACATGTGGATACTGGGGATATGTATGTATAGGACGATCTTGCTCAGTTATATAGTATATTATTTCAGTTGGCTTTATCAGGTGTCACTACCCGAAATATTAGCTTGTGACCGGCACTTAAATCACGCCACGTCAAAAGGCGTCACGTAATTCAAGTAAGCCGAAACCCCGAAATCTAAATCTCTTTAAGAAAAAATCAAGGAGGTGAAGTTTTGAAATAAAGGTATAATGAAATCAAGTTTTCTTAAATACATAAAAAAGGAGCATGAATAATGCAAGTGAAATTTACCAGTTTGAAAACATGTTTCGTTTTTTAAAAATTTGGGCAGCACCTTCTTTGTATTTTTTTGATCCAAAACCACAATACATGATAATATAAAAGGCATCCCCAAGCGGGAGCTAGCTCTTCGCCAAACAGCGGCTCCACAACCACGCAAAGCATAAATATAAGTATACGATGCCCAACGGCGAAGATCACCACAAAAGATAAATAAATAAGCAAGACATCAACCCAAAATGCGAACATAAAACCCATCGCTCAAGTCTCGCAACTACAAGTCTTGCTAAGTCTCATTACATATACAAATACTAGTTTGATTGATGGAGTTGACTAGTTTGATTGATGGAGTTGACTAGATACAATATGAATAATGAATACAAGAGTGGGTACGATACAAATGTCCCACCAACCAAGCAAATCACCCAAAAGTAGCTGTATGCTAGCGATACCGCTACTGATCCATACGGTCAACCTGCAAGAACTGTGGCACAACGGGGGTGAGTTGCCAACTCGTGAATAGAAAAACATCTACAGATAGAAATCGAATAAACAACGACTCCTATGTCAACTATATCAAAAGGTAATACTATGATATCTAGGGTGACCGAGTCTGTATATGTGCCAACAATGTAATCAATGCCTATGAGCATGCGGATATTATCCAACAATATAATCAATGTATGTATGCATGTGGATCTCGTCCAACCATATAATCAATGTAAGCATGCATGTGGATCTCGTCCAACCATATATCCATGTAAGTATGCATGTGGATCTCGTCCACGTGTCAATCAATGACACAACAACATCATACATGTAAATATCATAAAAGTATATGCATGAAAGTTTGAGGATATAAATCAACATGTGTCCCTCCCGACACATCAAAATCATGGAACCTGAGTGCCCAACATCGACACTTGAAACATCATGAAACCCGTGTTCAGTATCGACACGTAAATTTTCATATCTTGGGCTCCGTCAGTCCGGATCGGCCCTCGGGCTCCGTCAGTCCGGATCGGCCCATATCATCTCTTGACTCCGGTCGGTATCCTCCGGATATCCACCGAACCCAAATACTATCATTGGTAGATAGTGCTCTCCTGCCAGGCTCACCGTCTAACAATACGAGTCTTCTTGCCCCGGGGTACCTCACCGGGTCCACCATGTACCTGCAGACGGTGCCTACCGCTCCTCGAATCGGGTTTCACATGCCATATCTCAGAACCGAGAAAACACATGGTGGACGGGTTTTTAAAACAATACATACTTTCTTTCGAAATCACCATGGTTCTCAAATCTAGAAATCTCATGAAAACAGCATATCTCTATGCGTAAAATCATAAAAGCATGATGTATGCGACATATAACAGAAATGTAAGCATATTCGTATATCATGCAATATGGAATAGCGATATGCACATATCAAGGGAAAACCGCTCTTTTAATTGAATCCAGTTTTGAAATATATCCTGCGGTTTCCAAATTCTCCAAGTCCAATGCAACATCGTATAACGGTGCATATGCAACTATAGCAAGTAAATTATATAAGGAGTCATATCATGATACAATAATTCTACTGTGTAGTGACATGGCAATTATCGATGATGAAGTGTGTGAGCCGGCAAATCTGTGTAAGTGTAACATACGTATCATCGATAATGGTGCAAGTGTACTAGCACAGGTATATGTAATGCAATGAGAGTGATATGAGCGTAGCATCAAGTAAATCACATGCGAATGCTGACAGGTATACGTATATAACATGACCGAGTCGGTGAATCTATCAATCGGCATCCAGCCTCACAATATCACGTACGGTAAAATCCATCATACGACATCCTCTAGTCAAGGGTATGGATCAATCATCAAGCCCAACTCATCACGTACGGAAAATCATTGTAGGACGACATTAAACCATCGGGGATCCTATCATCCTATATGACAATGAGGGGTACGGACCTAACGTCTCGTATGGTATATCATTCATGATTCACGACATTCTATAATATATATATACCTATGTCGCAGGTCGCATCCATAACAATCTCATATCGAGGGACTGGCAAAGGTATCAATCATCTCAATCGACTCGCATCCGTATACCAACATATCAATCAAGTCATCATATCACATCGTATAATCTTTTCATCGCATTTATGTCTCACATCAAGTCCATTTATATATACATTCTACCCTACACATCAATTTTCATGTTACTCTAAAACTCATACTATTCTAGTATAAATACAATTCTATAAGTCGTGATTCACATTCACTTTTCATATCTTTATAGCTTTCATCTCATATCTTCATATGTATATGTTCAATCATTCATCTTTAACTATCTTCTTAACCATATTCCTAGTTTTCAAATCTAGGTTTCTACGACTGTACCCTATAGATCGGTTTCCATTAAAAACTTGCGGGGGCTATACGCCATCCACCCGACTTCCCCCGTAGATATAGATCTACTCACCTTGTTCTTTGCTTGCCGAGGTCGCCACGCGCTTTCTTGTCGTCTCGAAGTCCTCGTGGGGGTACCTACATATCATAACACATCGTATCGCATTAAAATCCAATTCGCAATTGAAACGACACACAAAACACTCATAGGTTAAAACCTATGGTCTACTCACGAAAATCAACCAAACAACACCCGATATAGACGTACAAACGTCAAGTGATCGATACCAAACACAAATATCAAAACTTAAATTCATAAACATTAAGGAATACAAAGGAGCAAACAAAGAAACTGGTCCCAGATTTTGTTTAAGGTGAAAACAAGGTGCACAAACAATACTGGGGTGAAGTATATAGGGTATATGACCCACAGAAGCAACTTGGGCACCCAATTCCCTCATGTGGCCAGCCAGAAGCCTCCCAAGTCCGGCCTCCTCGGTTTTGCAGGGGGGTTGGAGTCTCGTTTTGGTAGGGTGGTCTCGTGGTGGTCCATCTAGGCTACAGGACTTGTTTGCTTTTCTAGAAAAAGTCCCGGTTCACTCCAGATTTCCCTGCACCCACTAAATTCTCACAAAACCGACATGACAAGTTCTGTTTTGGGTTTCAGGTTTGGTATTTGTGTTTGGTCTGGGTTTCTATCACCAAGGGGGGTTTAAGGTCACCACTAAGCTCAAATTCACCATCTCACTTCAAGGATTCCTCAAAACCTCTTCTAAGAATTTTCAAAGTTCACAAACTACACTAAATCGATTTTTAAACATAAATAGAGGCTATGGAAATTTAACTAATACACAATTGGTGAAAAGATTACCTCATTTGGCCTCTCTTGAATCCCCCTAGAGTTCAAAATCTGATTTTTCTTTGTCCAAAATGTTTACAATGAGCTTGTGCATCTTTTTAATAAAGTGGGAATGAACTTTTGTGTGGTTTTTGATGAAGTTGTGAGGAGGTAGAGGGGAGAGGAAGGAGTGTGCTGCCATGGTTGAAGAAGAGAAGAAAATGAAGAGGATGATGAAGTGAGACCAAGTCAAGAGAACCCCTCACCTCACTCTCTCTCATGCCCATCCCTCTTTGTTTATTATTTTCCTTTTTCTTTTCTTTTCTTTTTTATCTTTTTCCCTCTCTTCTCACATAAACAAAACCAAGCACAAAGAAAACATGGAGGATAAAATGTAATAAGTGTGAAAAATGATATGGTGCATGTCAAGTGCACAAAACTAGCTTAATGCGCGATTAGCGATATTTAATCGCGATTAGCGTTAAAATTGTGTATAATAAATTATAAAAATCTATAATTTTCCTAAATCACATAAAAGCACCCTCATTTCAGTAATTTCTATAATTTTCCAAATTTCTCCCAATTTATCGGTATTTAATTATACCGAAATATTAAAATATTCATTATATTTATTATTTAATCATAAAAAATCCTTAAAATAATATTTTATTTTTCTGAAATGTTACATCAGGATATGTGTATTTTTTTTTTATTGATGCTTTATCCATTTTGCACATATTGATAAAGACTTGATATAGTAGTATACTATTATGGTTTGATTTTATCTTAACATGGTATATGTTATACACGTTATTATATATTACGGTTACATGTTGATAAAGCTCGTAGGATCTTGCTTGACTACCTGTGTTGTGATGGCGATCATACTTGTGGGAGCTGGATAGTCTATAAGCACATTCTTAAATGTCCCTAGTCGCAGGAGTATCAAGATCAGACATCGATACTCCAGAATAGACTTGTGTGTACGTTTCTAGACCCCGACGAGGGTCGGTGGTTGGTCCTACAACCATTGGTGTGATCACCTAAGATTATATACGGGTGCTCACTGTTGGCTATATGTATGCCCTAGAGGCTATTATTTGATGGTGGATGTATCGACATGTGTGTGTGTGTGTATTCAGAGGACATTCTTGCTCGACATGATAGTATGCTATCTGGTTACTCTTTATCTTAACATGTTCACTTGATCATGCATATTATTCATTTAGTACATGTTGATAAAGCCCTTAGGATATTTGCTTGACTACTGAGATTATGATACAGATCATACTAGTGGGACATGTGTAGTTTATAAGCATATCCTTAAAATGTTCCTATACGTGGGTGTATTGAGACGGGGCATCGATATTCCAGTGTAGACTAGCGTATACGTTTCTTGACCCATATGATGGACGATGGATGATCCCATATCCATTGGTGTTGGACATCAAAGATTGTATACGGGTGCTTAGTAGAGACTGGGTATACTGAACGGACTCGCCGAGAACTCCTATATGTTATTATATCTATCATCGGATAGCAGTTCTCAGGTGACACTGGTACATGTTAATCTGTAGACCCGAGATCGTCATAGAGTCTTGTGTGTTCTCCCACTGTACTTTGATTTCCACCCTACCACGGCTCTACTGAGCCGTGCAAACAGGTGGTTTTTGGGTACAGTCCTGAGACACATGGAGGCAATGAGCGATAGGAAGGGTTTCGTCTCTCCCGGTATTAGGGGTTGATGTTGCGCTGTGCTCGATTGGCTATAACAGGAAGTCCCTGGCCAGGGCTGATGAGATTTACTGATAAGTGTTATCAGTAGTTTCTCGATATTTTATAGGCCATATATCGGCATGACTTATTGAGTTATTGGGGTCGACGATGCCATCCCTAGACTAGATATGCAGCATATCTGATGAAGAGACCGGACTGTACGGTAAGTGTTGCTGGTTGACTCTATGGGAGTTTTGATAGGTTTGCTTGTTGTTCTTCTATTTGCTCAATACCTGAGAGCCGTTACGTACAGCTAGTGCCGTTGACGGTTTGTGGGTATGTGATATGATCACTGCCTACTGCTAGTGTATTGACAAGTCTTAGAGTCCCACAAAGGGGTTTCCTAGCTCAGGAGAAACGATATGGGGTGCATATGGGGATATGCACGGGAGCTTGATTAAATATGCGTATATGATACCGTATTTTAATCTGGCGTTTTCTATTGGTCGGGTCGTATGTGATATGACCGGATTATTAAATCAAGTGTTGATTTAATATTTAATGACCATTAGCTTATTTATTAAACCTTTGCTTTATTTTGTATGCATGAATGTATGTATGTTTATATTGATATACATGCACACATGCATGCATAAATGTGTCATGGTTGATGATACATTGGAAATGGCTATGCAAGACTCACATGGAAACCATTTTGGTATTTTTGATTATTGAGTTAAAAGAAAAAGGAAATTAAATCATGGTTGATATTTTATTCTACACGCTTCTTAAAATATCTTGTACTAACCATGGTTTCATTTCTAATTATCTCTTAACTCAACATCAAAAATATCTAGATATTTTCTAGCCTTGGTTAAAAGTGAGGGTGACTCTCTCTTATTCATTTTATTATCTTGAGCTCAAGCAAGCCATTTCCATCTCCTTCTTCCTCCAAGCTCTCTACATCTTTCAAAATGAGTGAAGAGAAAGAAAAAAATAAGGTTTTTTAGTGAGAATATTACCCACTTCACCAATCTATATTATTCTAGTCCACTAGTGTAGGTTGTTTGCTTCACTTCCACTTGGTTCAAGTGAAGTTAGGAGCTTGAGCAAAGGGACTTCGTGGTGGATTGTCGTGGACTTCGAAGGCTTCAAGCGAACCCGTTCAAACTCCAAGTAGAACCAAGGAGTCAAAGAGGAGAGGTCTACAAAGGCTGTATTTCTCACCTCTTAGTGTTAACACTAACTAGTATGTGATACTTGCTACTTTTTACCTTAATCCTCTAGTCCGATTCTAGGTTAGGTTTGGTTAGCACCCTAGTTTTTTAAAGTTGCATGTTTGATGCTTGTTAAATCCTAGTGAGAGTGCTAATCAAAACCCAGCAGTGGTATTACAGCCAAGCTAGAGAATTAGACGATGTTAGATAAATTACGAAACCGAAACAACTCCGAAACTTACGACTCAAATCCCCAGTTTCTGTTGTTTCTAAAAAGTCGTTTAAATTTTTTTTAAATAGGTACAGAATGTTACATATGATGTAACTAGAACACCATAGAAAAACGAGCCCCAAATGACATGTCTTGGCCGGCGAAAATACCCTAAAAACCAGCATCACCGGTCTATTAGTCAAGTTGGGAATTGTATTTTCTGTGGTGTTCTGGTCTCTTGGGTTTTGGGTTGCAGGTATTGTTTGATTTTTCCAAGATTGCATGTGATGCTATCTTTCTGTAGCGGCAATTCGGAGTGTTTTCGTAGTCGTATTTTAACATCGTTTCAGGTTTGATATGTATGTGGTACTATATTTAGAATCCACGATAATTAGTTTTGTGAAAACTGGTTAGTGTTCTGTAAATATAGCAATTTAGTCTCTTTTGATAGATTGCCACGGAGTTTCGATTCGGATCAAAATTCCGTCGCAATCTCGTATAGTACGCGAATATTCGCCGGGTAACACTACTGGATAGACATACTCTATAGCCCCGACCAAGTGACTGAAGGAGAACCCCGTTTCCAAAAGCATCTTCTCGAGTGCTCGCGGCCACGGTGTTCCGTTTAAGTGCACTTCGTCGATAGCATCAGGGGTACGGCCATCTACTAATGTTTTCAACGAGTATTCGATCAAGTAGTCAGAAATCTTGTTGAATTACCCATCTAGGTTTTTGAAAAGGTGTTTTCAATATGAGACTAAAATGCAAGGTTTATATGTTAGGCATGAAATTCGGGGTATGAGATATTCCGGGTTTATTATGTCTAAGGATGTTGCGGATTCTAATTATTATAGTTTTCGTTTTCTTTTCTGCGACCGTAAGTGTAATATGTAGTGTATCGTCGGTTTCGTTACTATACGTCAACGACAATTGTGATACGCATATTTACTTACGTTGATGACATGTGATGTTATGTTTTGCTGTGATATGATGTATAGGATTGTCGTGAATGGATAGCCGGGGGTTTTATGCGAGATGAGAGTTTTTCTTTTCATTCATGTAATATTCATTGTATGTAATATTCTTTTATTGGGGCACTTCCGGGTTGAGGATGATGTCACTATTGATGTATATTATTTACTTTTTCGCATTAGGATGACCTAAGGTGGAGAGCACAAGTGACCGGGTTCTTGAGTCTAGTGAGAGGCCATCTCGAGGAGTCGAGACCGGGTCTCCTAACTCTAGAATTGGCGGGGTCGCTTGCCGCTCTCGTAGGGGTCTAGGGGTGTGGGCTTGGCTATTCATCACGACCATGGAATCCATATTTTTTTATCATTGGCTAAATACAAAATACGAACCTCCTAGTATATCCTATATTTTCATATATGTGCTTCTGCTGTTGTTATTCTGTGATG
Organism: Agapanthus africanus; assembly: GCA_030015575.1. Taxonomy (NCBI): domain Eukaryota; kingdom Viridiplantae; phylum Streptophyta; class Magnoliopsida; order Asparagales; family Amaryllidaceae; genus Agapanthus; species Agapanthus africanus. The sequence goes on from CM057349.1 coordinate 291,748,671, forward strand.
TGATCACTTTATATGCTGAGACGAATAGTATATTATATATATGATATATAATAAATGTTGCTTATGTTTTGCATCCTCGCTAGTCCTTCCCCCGCTCTGCAGTTAGTTAAGTAATCTAACGGTGCATGACGGGATCCCGTGACGAATGCGGATGGCAAAAGCGTACGTTCTATTTTCGTTTCTTTTCTGATTGCTTTAAGGACTTAAATGATGGGACTACATTAATGAGATTAATGTAAGGAAAAAGAAACCTAAAAGATGTTGTAGAATCGAATTTGAAACACACTCATCCTTTTTATGAAAAAGCAAGTTTCAAAAATGCGGAGCTTAAGCCACTCCTTTTGAAAACTATTTGATTCTACAACGATATAAAGTTCAAAGCGTTAAAAACCATCCGCAGCCCTCCGTCATTTTAGGAAGCATAGTACTTAGTATTCGTGCTATGTATTTTGACCATAGTTAAGGCGTAGTGTACGGTAGCTAAGTGATGTCTTTCTACGCAGCATATGATGCGATTAGTTAGGACATTCATATAATTATGTTGACTATAGTTAAGGGTCATATGAGTGGGTCTAATTAATCACGAAATGACGGGTAGAACTTGACTAGTGCTTATGATATGTTGACCATAGTTAAGGTCATAAGTTCTAGGGGTAAAAACCATACCGGGAGTTTCAAAAGTTGAAATTTGCAATGAGATTGCATACCTTCTATGTGATAGTTGGATCCCGATCCCACTGTGAGTAAGAGTTACTCCCAGGAGAGTTTTGCACTTTACAATTAGCTAACCCATTAGGTGTCTAGAAAGGTGTCAACGGGGTTATGACCCTGGGAAAACGATGTTTACATTAATTAGGTCCGTGAGAAAGCATGAGGAACCTCTCTCAAAGTACCGACACTGGCCTGGCTGAACGGTTAGCGAAATTGTAGAATGTAATTAATCCTGGCTAATTTTCTTTTTAAGGTTCGAAGAAAATTTGATAAAAGTAGTGGAAGAAATCGATTAGATAAGATAATAACCAATCTAATCTTTGCAAGAGCTTTCGCTGAGTGTATTCTTTTCTTTCTCCTAATGACAGATACCTATGACTGGATTTAAGCTTCTGTTAGAGAAAAATAAACTGACAGGACCCAACTATAAAGACTGGCTGAGAAATATAAACATTGCCCTTACATATGATAAGGTATCATATGTCCTCACTACCTCAGCCCCTCCCAGCCCAGGCCCTGAATCTTCTGTTGCAGATAGGGAGATCCGCAAAACATGAGATATTGACTGTGCCCCTGCCAAATGCCTCACGCTTGCCTCGATGGACAATGCACATCAAAAGCGGCATGAGAAGATGGACGTTCAATCCATCTTTCTCCATACAAAGGAGTTGTATGGAGAGCAATCTCGTACCCTGCACTACGAGGCATCTAAAAATCTGTTTCAGATGAGAATGGCTCATGGCACACCGGTAGGTGATCATGTCTTGAAGATGATAGCTCTTATTGAAGAGCTTGAGGGCCTCGGATGGACAATGGAGAACGAATTGTATATTAATACTGTTCTACAGTCTCTTTCCCCCGCCTTTGCTCCATTCATAGTGAACTTCAACATGCACAACATGGAGAAGTCACTACCTAAACTTCTCAATATGTTGAGAAGTACGGAGAGCATGTTCAAGGAGAAGACTCCCTCTCTGATTGTTGGGTAATTCCTTTTCCGTCCCAAAAGCCAAGGCTAAGGGAAGGAATAAGAAGAAACCCACCAAACTGAGAGGTGGAATCAAAAAGGCATAAGGGAGAGACAAATCCAAGGCTGAGAAGTCAGGAAAAGGAGAACATTTCTACTGCAAGAATTCGGGACACTGGAAGCAAAACTGTATTGAGTACATTGCAGATCTCAAGAAAAAGAAGCATGGTGATGCTTCTGCGGTGTGTTTGTGACTGAAAATTATTTTTCTATAAACTCTGCTTCCTGGGTATTGGATACCGGTTCGGGTTCTCACATCTGCAATTGTGTGCAGGGACTGAGAAATAGCAGAGTTTTGAAGACCGGTGATCACACTCTCCGAGTTGGAAATGGTTCCAATGTACATGCAGTATCAGTGGGAGAGTATCACCTAAGGTTTCCATCGGGTTGTATATTGGTTTTGAACTCATGTTATTATGTACCTAGTATACTTTGTAATATAATATCGGTTTCTTTGTTAGACAATGAAGGATATCATTTTGTATTGCAGAATAATATTATGAACATTAACCTGAATCAAGAATTAATTGGGTATGGTACACTTAATAACGGGATATACGTCCTAAATCAACACACAGTTTTCAACATACAACACATAAATATCGGTTTTTCTTACTTCATAACTTTTACTGATGATTTCTTAAGATTCAGACATGTGTTTTTATTAAAGCATAAGTCTGAAACTTTCGAGGAATTCAAAAAGTACAAACTTGAAGTAGAAAAACAAACCGGTTTGAGCATCAAGAAACTTCATCAGATCGAGGTGGAGAGTATATGAGTACAGAGTTTTTGGACATCCTAAAAGAGAATGGGATTCTCTCTCAGCTCACTCCCCCTTACACTCCACAACACAACGGTGTATCAGAGCGGTGGAATCGTACCCTATTAGATATGGTGCGATCCATGATGAATGATGCTGAGTTACCTCTCTCCTTTTAGGGGCATGCATTGGAGACTGCAACATATATGTTGAACTGGGTTCCAACCAAGACCGTGTCTACCACTCCATATGAGATATGGTATGGGAAGAGACCATCTCTTAAACGAGTTAGGATTTGGGGTTGTCCGGCTTTTATCAAAAAGCAGAACCCAGACAAACTCGAGACACGATCGGTTCTGTGTATATTTGTGGGATATCCAAAAATTTCGTTTGGATATCTTTTCTACCACAAGGAGGAACAAAGAGTGTTTGTTTCTCAGTATGCCACATTTTTAGAAAATGAAATTTTTCCAAATAACACTGATGGCAATGCGGTAGAACTAGAAGAAGTTCTAGAGACACAAGTTACAAATGACGACTTGTGTCATGACCCGTAATTTAGCACGTGACCGGCACTTAAATTACGCAACGTCTAAAGGCGTAACGTAAATCAAGTAAACTGAAGCCTAGAAAAACAAAAACCTTTTTGCAGAAAATAGTGGGGGTGCGGTTTTGAAATAAGGTATAATGAATCATGTTTCGTCTTTTGAAATTTCGGGCAACACCACCCTTGTATATTTTGATCCAAAAAACATATACACAACGATATATAGGCATCCCCAAGCGGGAGTTAGATATTCGCCAACTGGCGGAATCACAACCACGCAATAACATATATACGACACCCAACGGCGAATAATCAACCCAGAAGAACAATAAAGAAGCAAGACATCAAAGCTCAAGAAAGCAATCATAAACCCATCGCTCTAAGTCTCGCACAATACCCAAGTCTGACTAGGTCAACCAATATACAAATTCTAGTTTCTGATTTGATCTGATCTGATGTGATGGAGTTAATCTAGATACAATAGAATATAACAGTACGAGAGTGGGCACGATCCAACTTGTGTCCCACCTACCAAAGCATACACCCTGGAAGAAGCCGTGTGCCAGCAATATCGCAACTGATCTCAAGCAGTCAAACATGCAAGAACTGTGGCACAACGGGGGTGAGTTGCTAACTCGTGAATAGAAAACATCATCAGGTAGAAATCGAATAAAACAACGATTTCCTAAGTCACTATATCCTGAAGGTAATACTATGATATCTAGGGTGACCACAAATGCATATATGTCAACAATCGATCAACATAATTACATATATAAATAAACATCTGACATCATATACCTATATCCCTGTGGATATCATCCACATGTCCATCAACGACACAAACAATATCATGGAACCTGAGTGTCCCACACCGACACTCGAAACATCATGAAAACATATGCCTGTATATATATATATGTATGTATATATATATATATATATATATATATATATATGAGTATATCTACCACGTGTGTCTATCAACGACACATCAAAATCATGGAACCTGAGTGTCCAACACCGACACTCGAAACATCATGAAACCCGTGTTCAGTATCGACACGTAAATCCTCATATCTCGGGCTCCGTCAGTCCAGATCAACTCATATCACGACTACGGTCTGTATCCTCTAGATATCTGCCGCGCCAACTATCTCGGGCTCCGTCAGTCCGGATCGGCCCATATCATCTCACGACTCCAGTCAGCATCCTCCAGATATCCGCCGAGCACAAAACTATCAACGGTTGGTAGTGCTCCCCCTGCCAGGCTCATCATCTACATCTTGAGCTTTTTGCCCCGGGTCCACCATGTACCCGCAGACGGTGCCTTCCGCTCCTCGAATCAGGTATAGCCACTACTTAGAACCGAGAAAACTCATGGTGGACACCTCAAAATATCATATCAAGAGAAACCGCATTTTAAAGCAATACATAATTCCCTTTGAAATATAACTGCGGTTCTCAAATTTAGAGATCTCATAAAATCAGCATCTCAATGCATATAGCCATAAAGTACGATGTATGCAACATAGAGTAGTAATATGAGCATATCGAGTGTATCATGCAAGCATGTCAAGTGATAGTACTGAATAATGAATGTACTTTTACGTTTAAGATTAATCTCGTAATATGGAAGTTCTACTGTGTAAGTGACATGGCAATTCTTCTATATAAGTGGCATGGCAATTACCGATGAAGAATGTGTGTGAGTCGGCAAATCTGTGTGGTGTAACATGCGCATCAATGGTAATTGTGCAGGTGTACTAGCAATTGATATCATATAGTTTTAAATACCGGCACGTGGTATGTACATCACGAGAGGTAATATCCTACACAACATGAACAATAAATGGGTATATCTATCTACACATGAACAATACAGTCACTTTTTAAAAGATACAAATCGTAGTTTTGAAAGTGGGTGCTACGGTGTTTTTAGAAAAAAAACATCATTTAGAAACCCATAGCGTCCCATAAAGTTTCCGTTTAAAAAATGCATACGATTCGTCAGTTTTAGAAATAGGTATGGTTCAGGTGGCAATCTTTATATCGACGATCCTGTCTCAGAACATCCGATATGACAATAATCCTTGATCATCATCCTCAAATCATAAGCATGGATCAATCATCCGGTACATCTCATCTCATACGGTAATCCATCGTACAGGGTCATCAAACAGAATAGCGAATCTATCGACCTATACAATAATGAGGGTATGGATCTAAAATCTCGTACGACATATTACTCATTATACTCATAAATACATACACACACACACATATATCTCAAATCACATTTGTATAAACGTCATATCTTATTAATTTCACAACACCTCTATCTCAATCTCGTGCCGTGTTTATCGATCTCAATCTCGTTTCATACCATTAATAACTCATACTTGTTATCTTTCAATTCATATTTATTAGCGTCAACCTTTATCATATCATCTCTTTAATAAATCCTATAACCATGTCCATAAGTTCATAGCATATCCTTTATCAAAGTAATAATTTAAAACACAATCTTCCATATCAATAGTTACGGGGGTGCTATACGCCATCCATCTGACTTCCCCCATAGATATAAATCTATTCACCTGCTAAATTCCTCGCTTAGCCGAAGTCGATGTGCTTCGTCGTCTCGGAAGTCCACGCGAAGGTGTTAGTTATATGTATGCCCTAGAGGCCATTACTGTACATTGGATGTATATTGTAGTGGATGCTGGGACATATATAGGGAGGACTTTCTTGCTCGACATGATAGTATGCTATCTGGTTGATCTTTACCTTAACGTGTACACTGATTGTCTCTCTGTTACATGTTGGTAAAGCCCTTAGGATCTGTACTTGACTACCTGGACTATGATGTGGATCATACTAGTGGGGACATGGTAGTCCATAAGTACATCCTTCAAAGTCCCTAGTCGTGGGTGTATCGAGATTGGGCATCGATATACCAGAGTAGACTAGCGTGTACCTTCTCGACCCATACAGATGGGCGATGGATGATCCCATATCCATTGGTGTTTGACATCGAAGATGATATACGGGTGCTCAGTAGAGACTGGGTACACTGGACGGACTCGCCGAGAACTCCCAGATGGTATTATACCTCACGTCAGATGGCAGTTCTCTGGTGACACTGGTACAGAGTAGTCTGTTGACCCGAGATCGTCATAGAGTCTTGTGTGGTTCCCACTGTGCTTTGATTTCCATCTTACCATGTCCAAGAGGGCGTGCAAAACGGTGGTTTTTGGGTACAGTCCCGAGTCACATGGAGGCAATGAGCGATAGGAGGGGATTCTTCTCTCCCGGTATAGGGGGTTGATGTTGCGCTGTGTTCGATTGGCTATAACAGGAAATCCCTGGCCAGGGTTGCTGAGATTTACTGGTAAGTGTTACCAGTAGTTTCTCGAATAGTTATAGACCTCATATCGACACGACTTATCGAGCTATTGGGGTCTGACGTTTACCACCCCTAGGCGAGATATGCGACATATCAGACGATCAGACCGGACTGTACGGTAGTGTTACTGGTTGGATTCACTGGAGTGTGAGCGGGCTTGCTCGTCGATCTTCAGATCGCTCAATACCCGGGTGGCCGTTACGTTTAGCAGACCGCTTGCGGCTTGTGGATGTTTGATATGATCATCATCTACTGCCGGCTTATTGACGAGTCTTTAGAGTCCTACACAGAGGTTTCCTGGCTCAAGCGAAACGAAATAGGAGCGCATATGAGATATGTGCGGGACCGAGAATAATGTGTGTATGTGATACCATATTCTATTCTCGCGATGAATGTGTCGTATGGTTATATGCGATATAACCTAGTTGTCGAATCGAGGGTTGATTCGATAAGCCGATACATTGGATACTAGTCGGTTATATGCGATATGACCGGATCGTTAAATCAAGTGTTGATTTAATGATTTAATGCATAATTATATATTTGATATATTACTTTGCATTAACTAGTATCGGTTCACTTTAAATGGATTTTCTCACTCGGGTGTGCGCATTGCATATGCGATATGATTTTATGCACTTGCTTGTATCATGTTTGATGATACATGCAATACTTGGTTAAATGTATGTTTAAACCATAGTTAGTTAATGGTTAAGGGTTTTAAATGATTTATTTATTGTTTTATTTATTTTTGGCAAAAGGAAAATGGTGGCTTTATTTATTTCTTTTGTTGAAGTTTCTTGAACTTTTGAAAAGTCCACCATTTTTGTTTTATGCCAAACCCTAACCATTCACTAACTTTGGTTAACTCTCTACACTTAACTATGGTAAGTGTTATGATAAGATTGAATTTTTTCTTTTCTATTATAATGCTTATCATAATAATTATCATCTTCTTGCTTTCTTCTTCTTCTTCATTTTCAAGAAGAAAAGCTTGACTACATCAATGGTGGATTGATGAAATGAGTGAGAAATTCAAAACTAAAGTCTACCCACTTCCTATTTCTTCATCCTCTACCTCTTGCCAAGTAGTAGAGTGTGTTTCCTTCATAAGTTTTCAAGACTTGGTGAAGGTGGAGCTCGATCTAGTGATGCTTCGACGTAGATCATCTTCGGCACGTCGTCGACGACCTAGCCCGTCCATTCTCCGATGAAGCCGACGCTAGAGCCCGGATTTGATTTGGACAGCGGAGACGACCTCATCTCGGAGCCGTGGAGGTGGAGGACCGGATCTACAAAGGTTGTATTTCCGATTCTTATAGTTAAGTGTTAACTAGTTAGCTTTTTCGCCTAGTTTTCTAGCAAACGATCCGTAGTCGGGTCTCTCGGCACCTAGAATTTTTGAAATTGGCATGTTCGATGCCTTGTGAGACCTCACTAGGGTGCCTAGGGACCTTTCAGTGGTATCAGAGCCTAGCTAGAGCCTTAGGCGAAGTCTAGACGGAATTTGAAGCCCGAACGAACCCGAAACCAACCCGGCATATTGCTCTCTGGACGATTTCTGAAATCTGGTCTTTTTCAAAATTAAAAATATGCAGAAATATCAGCACGCATTTCTAAGGGTTACTGTAAAATTTGTACGCCTAATTCCATCATTGCACCGCGGATCCGCGGCACGAGCATGGCTCGTGCGGCGGTTCCGCGGCAGTATTGTCTTATGTGGCGTAGAATTTTCCACAGTAATTCATTGTTTCAAGTGCTGAGTTCTCTGGGTATTTTTAAAATTTATTCAAGAGTTGAATTTTTCTGGGTTGTTTTGGGGATTCGAATGTTCGATCGGATTATCAAATTTTGTCTGTGTGGCTTTCCGGATAAATTTTAGAATATGTTAAAAAGTTCGACCGGATATAAATACCCAATTTTTCCCGTGTCCGGAAATTTCCAAGTGTTGGATTTTTCCGAAGTTTAACGACGTTCGAAGTAGTGCAAGTAACGCGATGGACCCTCTAGAAGACAACAAACCTTAACTCGATTATGTGACCGTCTTGAACTGCCCTTTGAACCTTCGGGTTTGGGGCAGTACGGCGTGCCACATGTGAGGCGTTGGCTTGACCCTTCTACGGCTGGACCGTTGGTACTGAGGCACGAACGGAATGTTGTTAGACTTGTTTCATGTGTTGATCTGTATCGGGAAAACTTGGGTGTTCGATTGTACGATCGGAAAGTTTAACATTTTCTGTTCATCTGGAATGGGATACAATAATTGGAATTCACAATAGTTATGAGATAACTAAATGAATGTTATAAACATAGCAGTTTAGTCTCACTTGATCGGTTGCTACGGAATTTTGATGTGTTCAAAAGTCCGTCGCAATCACGTAGCGTACGCGGATACTCGCCGGGTAAACTTAATAGACAGCCTCACTCCATAGCCCCGACCAAGTGACTGTAGGAGAACACCGTCGCCGAAAGCATCCGTCCGGGTGCTCGCGGTAGCGGTGTTCCGCCTTGGTACACTTCGTCGACGGTATCGGGGGTGCAGCCGTCTACTGAAGTTTGCGACGAGCATTCGATCAGGATGTCGGGAATCTTGTTGAATTACCCGACTTAATATTGAAAAGTGTTTTCAATGATGAGACTGAAATGCGGGGTTTATAATTGTTAGGCATGCGATGTCTAAGGAATTCATTTGGTCAGGCATGCGATGTCTGAGGTGGTTGCGGATTCCAACTGTTGTAGTTTTACACTTTCTTTTCTGTGACCGTAAGTGTAATATGTGATATCGCCGGTTTCGTTGCTATATGTCAACGACAATTGGGATGCGCATATTTACTTACGTTGATGACATGTGATGTTATGTGTTGCTGGATATGTTATATTGGATCGTCGTGTTTGAATAGCCAGGGTTTTTTTATGTGAGATGAGTGTTTTTCATTTTCATTCATGTAAAAACTTGTATGTAATATTCTTTTATTGGGGCACTTCCAGGTTGCGGAAGTTGTCACCGTTTGTATATTATTTACTTTTCCGCACTAGGATAGACCCAAGGAGGGGAGCACAAGTAACCGGGTTCTGGAGTCCAGTGGGAGACCAACTCAAGGAGTCGAGTCCGGGTCTCCTAACTCCAGAATTGGTAGGGTTGCTTGCCGCTCTCGTAGGGGTCTAGGGGTGTGGGTTTGGCTATTCATCGCGACCGTGGAATCCGTGTTTTATACTGGCTCGTATTGAAAACACGGACGTCCTAGTATATCCAATATTTCATATGTTTCTTCTGCTGCGATATCTGTGATGTGATCATGTGATGTTCTGTGATAGATACATATATAGTATATATGATATATTATATAGACGTTACTTATGTTTTACACCCGCGCTAGCCCTGCCCCGCTCTGCCGTTAGTTACCTAACCTAACGGTGCACGAGGGGACATCGAGGCGAATGCGGATGGCATAAGTGTACGTCATATTTATCTGTGATGTTTAGGTACTTAAATGATGGGACTTCATTAATGTGATTAATGAAATAAAAGAAACCTAAGATGTTGTAGAATCGAATTTCAAAATAAAAAAGGTAGCTACAGTTCTTGCTTTGCACAGAGGTATATATGATATATCCTGCACCTTATTCGATAAGGAAAGGACCGAGATCCCTTCACTGGGAGTGACTCCTTTAGCAATAACTGGCAGATGCTACACACTCGGTTTGTCTTTTGATTGCTTTTAAGTGTTTTTGCTTTGCACAGTGATATATATGATATATCCCGCACCTCATTCGACGAGGAAAGGACCGACGATCCCTTCACCGGGAGTGACTCCTTTAGCAAAACTAGAAAAGCCTCAAAAGCATTCCATTTTTAAATCATTTGATTCTACAACGATATCAAGTTCATTACGCAATAGGTTTTCAGAAAAACCTGTCGTAGCCCTCCGTCATTTCAGATATGTACTAGTTAGTATTCGTGCTGCGGTAGTTTGGCATTCGTCAAGGCGTAGTGTACGGTAGCTAACTAGTATTTATCTGCTTGAGCATATGATGCGATTGGATTAGGGTATTCGTACGGCGTTGTTTGGCATTCGTCAAGGGTCGTGCGGGTGGGTTTAATTCGATCAAGAAATGTACGGGTTGAACTTGACTAGTGGACTATGGGTTGTTTGGCATTCGTCAAGGTCATAGAACACTAGGGGCAAAATATTATCGGGAATTTCAAGTGTTGAAATTTGCAATGAGATTGCATACCTTCTATGAGATAGTTGGATCCCGATACCCGCTGCGAGTAAGAGTTACTCCTGGGAGAGTTTTATACATTACAATTAGCCGATCAAGTAGGTGTCTAGAAAGGTGTCAACGGGGTTACGTCTCTGGAAAAACGAGGTTTACATTAATTAGGTTCGTGCGAAAGCACGGGGGACCTTCTTCAAAGTACCGACACTGGCCTGGCTGAAAGATTGGCGAACTTGTAGTGTGTAATTAATCCCGGCTAGTCTTTCCTTTTAGGGTTTGAAGGAAGATTTGATAAAAAGCAGTGGGAGCCATCCTGATTAGATAAAATAATAACCAATCTATTCTTGCAAGAGCGCACGCTGAGTGTTTTCTTCTCTCTCTCTCCAGGTAGCGACCATATCACGCCTTAATCAAGATAATAAATACGGAATATTGACCGAACCCACTTGTTATACTGAGCTGGGGAACGTTGGTCCCGCTCCAACTTATAATTGTTATAAGACAGAGCAAGAAATTGGGGATTACCAGAATTCCCGTGCCGCCCAAACGAAGAGAGTGCATGCTGATGCATCATCTTCGGGTGTGTTCATTACAGAGAACTGTTTCTCAGTATCCTTTACGTCCTGGGTATGTGATACCAGATCAGGATCCCAGATATGTAATCTGTTACATAGGGCTACAGAAAGGTAGAGAACTGAGAACGGGTGATAAGTTTCATGAGGCAGAAAACGGGGCAAGTGTTGCAGCCAAGTCTGTTGGTCACTGTCACCCTGTATTACCAATACATTGATTCTGAACGAATGTTATTAGATACCGAACCTGATATACAAAATCATATCTCTCTCTTTATTAGTAAAGAAAGGATATAATTTTGTATTGTTGGATAATGTTTTGAACATTTCCTATATCAAAAGTTGATCGGTTCAGGCACGTTATCTAAAAGCATTGATGTTCTAAATCAAACTACAGTTCTTAGTATACTGAACACACACAAGAGAAAGAGTTCAGAAATGAACGGATTCTTCTTGAGGTATTGTAGACTAGGTCATATCAATGCGACCCGACTAGCTAAGTTACATAAAGATGCATATTTAAATCAGTTTGAATTTACATCTTGTGAAACTTGCCAGTCATGTCACAAAGATAAGATGACCATAGCTCCGTTTATTGGAAACAGAGAAAGAGTTAGTGAACTCTTGGGATGATACATGTTGATGTATGTAGGTCCCCTGTCTACACATGCCAAGACCGGTTCTTTATACTTCATTACGTTCTCTGATAATCTCTCAAGATTCAGACGTATGTTCCTGTTGAAACACAAGTCTGAACCTTTTGAGATATTCACAGAATATAAGTTAGAAGTAGAGAACCAATAAGGGTACAAGTATTATGTCCTATGATGAGATCAGGGAGGAGAATACTTGAGCACGGAAATACTGGACTATTCTAAAGGAGAATGAGATTCTCTCTCAGCATTACTCCTCCGTATACACCATTGCACGATGGTATGTCGGGGCGGAGCAAATACACCCTATATGATATGGTGTGCTCTATGATGAGTACTGCTGAGTTACCTTTTTCCTTTTGGGAGGTATGCACTTAAGAAGCTGCATACCTATTGAATAGGGTTCCAATCAAATCAGTTGCCTACCACTTCATATGTGATATGGAAAGGGAAGAGCCCATATCTTAAGTTAGTTAAGATTTGGGGTTGTCCGGCCTATGTCTAAATGCAAAATCTGGACAAGCTCGAGGCAAGGTCTGTTATGTAGAACGAGAAAGATTCCAGCTATACAAACTACAGCAGATGATTTGGTAAAACCAAATGATTCAATAGTTACCAACGAACCTCAGCCTCTCCGCCGATCTAGTAGGGTTCCTCACCCACCTGAGAGATACTTCGGTTTATCTATGACGGTGGGAGCGAGGATTGCATCATGAGATGATGACCCAACTAGTTTCGAGCTGGCCATCAGGAGTGGGACTCTGTAAGAATGGCCGGATGCTTAGTGATCTGAGATGGAATCCTTATACACCAGCAAAGTACCATCAGCAGCAAGTATATCTTGAGAAGATTACTTGGTGTACATGGAAAAGTTGAGACTTTCAAAGCTAGACTTGTTAAAAGTTTGCATCATTGACCAGGTGTGGATAATGATGAAACCTTTTCAAGTAGCTATGCTTAAGTCCATCCAGATCCTACTTGTCACGGCTACATACCATGACTACGATATCTGGTGGTTGGGTGTCATGACAGCTTTTCTAAATGATGTTTAGAAGAGAGTGTCTATAAGTACACAGCCAGAGGGCTTCGTAGACAGTGGGAGCAGCGGAAACGTGTGCAAGATGCTTTATAGGATTAAAGCAGGCATCGCGGAGTTGGAACATCTGTTTTGATGTGTTAGTCAAAGAGTTTGACATCATCAAAATGGTAGATGAACCTTGTATAAATAAAAAGGTAGTAGGGAGTATGGTGACGATCCTCGTAGAGTACGTGGATGACATACTCTTGATAGGGAAGGAGTTTCCTATGCTATGCTCGGTCAATCTCCGCTTATCACAATGATTCTCCATATAGGATCAAAATGATACCTCCTAAATCCTGGGTTTTGGATCTATGAGATAGATCTAATTGGATGTTAGGATTCTCACTAGTTGTAGCGAGATGGTATCAACCGATCCTGGGGAGAATCACTGGAATGGTTCCAGGGTGATAATGACGACTGAGTGTCAGTCACAGGCATTGTCTTTACCCTCAGTAAAGGGACGGTATGTTGGAAAAGTTCCAAGCTAGATACCGTGGCATACTAGACGATAAAGGCTGAATACATCGCTACTTAAGATGCTACCAAAGTGGCTGTCTGGGTGTATATTGGTTCATGAGATGAACTTAGTTCTTCCCATTGTGTGACAATGGAGTTGTGGCTTATGCCAAGGAACGTCCGTCCCATCAGTGATCCAGACATATTCTAAGGCAGTATCACTTGATCATGGAGATGGTTGATCTCCAGGGAGATCGAGGTTAGGAGAGTAGACTCAGAGGATAACACAGCGGATCCACTCACAAAGGCCTGTTCCCAGAGAGAGACTTTTATGGGATGGTTGAGTATGAGATACTACAACCACTGCTACAGATGGCCCTAGTGCAAGTGGGAGATTGTTAGTTATATGTATGCCCTAGAGGCCATTACTGTACATTGGATGTATATTGTAGTGGATGCTGGGACATATATAGGGAGGACTTTCTTGCTCGACATGATAGTATGCTATCTGGTTGATCTTTACCTTAACGTGTACACTGATTGTCTCTCTGTTACATGTTGGTAAAGCCCTTAGGATCTGTACTTGACTACCTGGACTATGATGCGGATCATACTAGTGGGGACATGGTAGTCCATAAGTACATCCTTCAAAGTCCCTAGTCGTGGGTGTATCGAGATTGGGCATCGATATACCAGAGTAGACTAGCGTGTACCTTCTCGACCCATACAGATGGGCGATGGATGATCCCATATCCATTGGTGTTTGACATCGGAGATGATATACGGGTGCTCAGTAGAGACTGGGTACACTGGACGGACTCGCCGAGAACTCCCAGATGGTATTATACCTCACGTCAGATGGCAGTTATCTGGTGACATTGGTACAGAGTAGTCTGTTGACCCGAGATCGTCATAGAGTCTTGTGTGGTTCCCACTGTGCTTTGATTTCCATCTTACCACGTCCAAGAGGGCGTGCAAAACGGTGGTTTTTGGGTACAGTCCCGAGTCACATGGAGGCAATGAGCGATAGGAGGGGATTCGTCTCTCCCGGTATAGGGGGTTGATGTTGCGCTGTGTTCGATTGGCTATAACAGGAAATCCCTGGCCAGGGTTGCTGAGATTTACTGGTAAGTGTTACCAGTAGTTTCTCGAATAGTTATAGACCTCATATCGACACGACTTATCGAGCTATTGGGGTCTGACGTTTACCACCCCTAGGCGAGATATGCGACATATCAGACGATCAGACCGGACTGTACGGTAGTGTTACTGGTTGGATTCACTGGAGTGTGAGCGGGCTTGCTCGTCGATCTTCATATCGCTCAATACCCGGGTGGCCGTTACGTTTAGCAGACCGCTTGCGGCTTGTGGATGTTTGATATGATCATCATCTGCTGCCGGCGTATTGACGAGTCTTTAGAGTCCTACACAGAGGTTTCCTGGCTCAAGCGAAACGAAATAGGAGCGCATATGAGATATGTGCGGGACCGAGAATAATGTGTGTATGTGATACCGTATTCTATTCTCGCGATGAATGTGTCGTATGGTTATATGCGATATAACCTAGTTGTCGAATCGAGGGTTGATTCGATAAGCCGATACATTGGATACTAGTCGGTTATATGCGATATGACCGGATCGTTAAATCAAGTGTTGATTTAATGATTTAATGCATAATTATATATTTGATATATTACTTTGCATTAACTAGTATCGGTTCACTTTAAATGGATTTTCTCACTCGGGTGTGCGCATTGCATATGCGATATGATTTTGTGCTCTTGCTTGTATCATGTTTGATGATACATGCAATACTTGGTTAAATGTATGTTTAAACCATAGTTAGTTAATGGTTAAGGGTTTTAAATGATTTATTTATTGTTTTATTTATTTTTGGCAAAAGGAAAATGGTGGCTTTATTTATTTCTTTTGCTGAAGTTTCTTGAACTTTTGAAAAGTCCACCATTTTTGTTTTATGCCAAACCCTAACCATTCACTAACTTTGGTTAACTCTCTACACTTAACTATGGTAAGTGTTATGATAAGATTGAATTTTTTCTTTTCTATTATAATGCTTATCATAATAATTATCATCTTCTTGCTTTCTTCTTCTTCTTCATTTTCAAGAAGAAAAGCTTGACTACATCAATGGTGGATTGATGAAATGAGTGAGAAATCCAAAACTAAAGTCTACCCACTTCCTATTTCTTCATCCTCTACCTCTTGCCAAGTAGTAGAGTGTGTTTCCTTCACAAGTTTTCAAGACTTGGTGAAGGTGGAGCTCGATCTAGTGATGCTTCGACGTAGATCATCTTCGGCACGTCGTCGACGACCTAGTCCGTCCATTCTCCGATGAAGCCGACGCTAGAGCCCGGATTTGATTTGGAAAGCGGAGACGACCTCATCTCGGAGCCGTGGAGGTGGAGGACCGGATCTACAAAGGTTGTATTTCCGATTCTTATAGTTAAGTGTTAACTAGTTAGCTTTTTGGCCTAGTTTTCTAGCAAACGATCCGTAGTCGGGTCTCTCGGCACCTAGAATTTTTGAAATTGGCATGTTCGATGCCTTGTGAGACCTCACTAGGGTGCCTAGGGACCTTTCAGAAGGTACCTACAATCAATACACAATTGCAATACTATTAAAACCAATATCCGAAAATCTATACGGCACACGGATTGCTTATAGGTTAGAACCTATAGCTTACGCATGAAAGATCAACTAAACAACTCTCGTCGTTGACGTACAAATATCGAACGGCCAATTCAAATCTCAAATATAAAAACCAAGAATTCACATATCGGAAAATATAGCCAAAACACTCTCAAGTACTTCCCAGATTTTGGCTCAGGTAAATTGGGACAAAACAAACAAGTACAAGGGATATGTTATATTGAGTGTGTGCTACAGGCAAAACCACAACTCCAAGGACCATAGGGGGTCCGGCGACAAGAGGAAAATACCCGACCTCGCCGGTCAAAAAGGTGAGATTTGGGTTCGTACTTCTGTGGTGGTCTTCTAGTGGTTTATCTAAGTCGATGGACTTGTTTGATTTTCTTAGAAATAACCCAAGTTGCTCCAGATACCCTGTAGGCTAACAACCTAAACAAAACCGACACGGAACAAATTCTACGTTCGTGTATCGGCTCTATTCTCTGTTCTGGTCCAGCAAAGCAATCTCTAAGGTTTTGAAAACACTCACTACATCTCTAATTACCACTTAACAGCAACTTGGAATTTTCTAAGATCACATAACCTAATTATATCAAATTCTAACTAAACTATGATATATAACACAGATACTAATCTACAAGTGAAGAGATTACCTCATTTGGCAACTTAGGAAAATTCTTGAGTTGCCCAAAGTCTTAAAAATCCAAACTTGGATGGTTCAAAGGGTTTAGAATAGATTTGTGCATGTTTTTAATGAAGGTGGCATGAGGTTTTGGAAAGTATTTGGAGATGAGGCATGGAGGTAGTGAGGGATGATGCATGAAGCAATTGAGTTGAAGAAAACAATGGGGAAAGGAGAATGGGGCAGCCAAGTCACACACCTTCTCTCTTATGCTCACTCTCTCATTCTAAATATCTCCTACACTCACCTCTCAACAAATATCTCTTTTGTTTTTTCTCATTTCTTGTTTTTCACTCATAACTCCTTTCACACGCATAACCCTTTTCTCTTTTTGCATTTCCTTTTCTCTTTCTCACAAACTCACAAATACAAACACAACATGCACATGACATGGTGCACTAGCTACGGAAAAATGTAAAAATACGGATTTGTCTTAATCGCGATTAGTAGTGCACTAATCAATTTTAATCGAAATTGCATATAATTATTTATAAAAATGCTAAAATATGATAAATATCATTAAAATAAATAAATTATTTTAATCTCCAATTATTTTCCAAATATTGGTATATACTTATACCATTTTACGAAAAATCACTATTCGCAAATCGAATAGTTTTCGCGAAATATATTATTTTAATATTTAATTTCCAAAAATAATATTTTATATTTCTGAAATATTACAGTCTTCCCCTCTTAAATAAATTCGGTCCCCAAATTTAAAATTTAAATCCCCACATGCTAAAACATTTCAATAATCAGCTCAGATCAACGGGGTTCCGAAATCACGGAAGATACAGAAATACTACAGCGCATCGTGTGCGCCTGAAAAAGAGTACGAAACTCAAAATCAAACTCCGTCAAGCGTCACACAATCATCGGAGTTAAAAAGGAAATACAAATAATGAATTCTACTACTGGAATTCAAATTTACTATAGTCAAATCATAATACGTATATAGAACTTATCTTTATAAAACCATTTTAAAAGCTGAATAACTCATGCCAAATCTTTCCTAAATTTTCGTGTTATGCATAGCTCACGGCATAAGTGGCGGACGATCATTTGTAAAGTAGTAAATATATACCTATATATGTTTAGCTCAATTTATACGTCCTGCCTTTTTGAAATATCCCAAAAGGTTTTCCTTAAAAAATTTCGTGTCACCCGCGGAGACGTACGAAATAGCGAGACTATAGCTCCTTTTTGAAAACCTCTTGATAACTTTTGATGCATGCAAAAGTACTCAGGCACTGTTTTCAGACTTGCCCTGCTCGGTTACTATATAATATAGTATCAATCATTAAAACACGATACTCATAAATAAATTCAGCCTCAAAAGGCGTATCCAACATCACATGCGTCTGGTGCGGACGGAAAACCAAATCCAATACAAGTGCCACGAAGGTGCATAAAAGCAAAACTAAGTGCAACGGGTGTGCACGAAAGTATCTGTCCAGTGCAACGGATGTGCACGACAACAATATCAAGTGCATCTATAGTGCACGAAAATCTCAACCAAGTGCAACTAATATGCACGAATGAAAATCTCAATCAAGTACATCCAACATGCACGAATAAAAATCTCTATCGAGTGCACCCAGTCTGCACAAAATCTCATATCATTCGCCCAATATGCGCAAAAATCCAAATCAAGTGCGTCAGGTCCGCACAAAACATCTAGTGCAGTAGCGTGCACGATAACGAACGCCAAGTGCAGACGCTCACGAAAAAATAAATCTGGTGCAACAAATGCACAAAATACAAATCTGGTGCAACCAATGCACGAAAACTCATCAATATCTCAATGTTCACAAAAACAACACCGAGTATACCAAGGTATATAGAATCATAAACGTGTGCAACTGCGTGCACAAAATCCATCCCAATGCACTGCAAGCACATATAAGCTATACCGAGTGCAAAAATCAAGTCAAGTGCGTACAACATGCACGAAATCAAATAGACAGTATCGAATCCACGAAACCATAAATACTTGCAACGAAAGCACAAATCTATACCTAGTGCAATAGATAAGCACAAATCATAAACCAATGTAGCGGTGTATAAAACATAAATCAAGTGCAATAACTGTGCACGATATCAATCTCCAGTAGGTGCAGCCATGGTGCACAAAAACATAAATCACAAAACCCAATTATTGAAACTCAAGTCCAAGCGATAAAAGTGTGATACTCGGATCACAAAACACAAAACCGCAATAACTGACATTGAGGTACACCTCCTACAATGTCGAAAAATATGCCGGTACGCCCAAACTGGCAGAGCAAGATCATCTACTTGCCTCCTGCTCACAGTATAGCGCCTTCGGTCTTTGGGTCCTTGTTTTCTCTGTGGATTACCAATCTTATGATCCTTCTGCTCGTCGGCCTGGTCAGGCGTACTAACGGAACGGTTCTGCTCTGGAACTCCACTGATCACCGTTTGGCCAATCAACATGACCACTCTCAATGGCACATTACAGACGGCAGCATCTGGCCCTCTGAATACGCACGATATAACAGACCCTGGGTGCAAATCTCTATTGCTGCGGTATCTTGGAAGGAACCTGCTCACAGCTTCTTCTGATCTCACCTATACCGAACTATACGAAGGTTGGAACTCTTGCTTAACTCTTTTCTTATAATCGGACAGCTGTGTCCTCAGCACGACTTTCTTCTAGAAATTTGGCTGTATCTAACGCCTCTACACACATATCAATCCTCTGGTATCAACGGAGCGTAACAACTGCTCGCTAACATCTCACACGAACCTCTTTGTTCCACTCGTCTTTATTATCGTCCACTTCGACGTCATCTCTTGCTGTCTGCATTTTGAAATTCATCCTCGGCTACGGTCAATCTGGAATCTCTCACATGGACTCGAAATTATGAACTCGGTATGTTCATCACTCTGTAGAAGATATCTAGCCGAACACGTCCTCGGAAACTCGTCCAATCATCGGAGGAATACACTTTCTTCGTCCGTTCTCTATCAACTCACAACGCATTTGGTGAGATCCTTCTATCCGAAACCGGTCAACTTACCGATCTCACATCGGAGCATCCAACGAACAATGTCATCTCTTGATCGATCTACTCTAGATCCGAGTAAGATCCTTCAACTGGAATTTTTCGACTCAACTAAGCCTGCATCGGCACATCAAATCTGGCGAATCATATCAGTCGCTCAACTCAAGATAGACTACCTATCTCCTGTCACATCTCTTCCTGGAAGCTCCAGCGGTTTCAGCTCATAGACTCTAGAAACGGCATCCCATCAATCTCAGCAATAGCTGGTCATCTGTCTGCATGGTAGACGACATCACGATCTCTGAGGTAGGCTGTAAATCAACAGTCCTCTCAACCTTGCAGCCTCTATCAATGGCCCGATCATCCGGTACAAAACCGAACACTCTCCTCAAATGAGAGATCACAACACAACACTATACCTACACGTCCCCATGTCACCAGAAAACAACATGGTCAGTCCTCGTCCATGACGAGCTCACCCTGACCGCAACACTAGCAGCAGCTCAATCTGTGCTCAAACCATGGTGACAGAAACCTCAAGCAGGTATCGAAGAAGATAGATCAATGAATGAAAGAATCAACAGATCCTAAATGGATATATGATCATCGGAACGAATAGTATCACAGATCTCAAGAAATGTACATCCTAAGATTTCTTAAGTGGAGTATCATATCGTAAATATGCCGCGGAATATAAGTACGTCATGTCACTATACTCAATCTACCTACTCCATCAATCGAGGTCAACCTATGAAACGAAAGTTCGGGTCTAATACCCCCCGTTAAGTCTAAGTTCCGTAAGGTCAAGCCTAGGTTCCGAAATATATACGCCCTATACTCCGCATAGTCAAACCCAGACTCAAACCAATGTTAAACCTAACGCTCTGATACCAACTTTGTCATGACCAGTAAATTAGCACATGACTGACACTTAAATTATGCAACGTCCAAAGGCGTAACGTAAATCAAGTAAGCTGAAGCCCAGAAAAACTAAACCTTTTTGCGGAAAATAGTGGGTGTGCAGTTTTGAAATAAGGTATAATGATTTAAGTTTCGTCTTTTGAAATTTCGGGCAGCACCTCCCTTGTATATTTTGATCCAAAAACATATACACAACGATATATAGGCATCCCCAAGCGGGAGCTAGCTCTTCGCCAACTTGCGGAATCACAACCACGCAATAACATATATACGACGCCCAACGGCGAAGAATAAACCCAAAAAAACAATAAAGAAGCGAGACATCAAAGCTCAAGAAAGCGATCATAAATCCATTTCTCTAAGTCTCGCACAATACAGTCACGACCCGAAATGGCACGTGAGTGGCACTTGATCATATGAAGTCTATAGGACCCCAAACCCAGAAATCTAAACCATTTTTAAAGAAAGTGTTTCGTTAAAATAAGCCGAATATGCGTTTTTAAAATATCAAGTCTTTTCTAAAAATTTTGGCAGAGTTCCCTTTGTAAATACTGGCCCCAAAAGGGGTACAACATGAATAGTATACGAAATGATAAAAGACATCCCCAAGCGGGAGCTAGCTCTTCGTCAATCGACGGTCACAACCACGAAAGCAATATAATATACAACGCCGAAGGGCGAGGATCAAAACTTAAAAGAAAACTCAAATCAACATGAAAACCATAATAATACAACGCGCGACTCTAAGGTCAAAATAATAACAACAGGTTTTCTAAGTCTGAAATAAATATACAAGTTTGGTTGATAGAGTTTACTAGATACAACTGAAATAAAAAGTATACAATGGTGGTCACGATGAAAGTGAATCCACCTACCAAAGCAATCACCCGGATAGTGTGCCAGCAAAGCCACCAAGAAAAACCTGTACGGCAGAACCTGCAAGAAACTGTAGCACAACGGGGGTGAGTTGCCAACTCGTGAGTAGAAAACATTACCGAGCAGAAATCGTATGTATGACTCAATCCTAGGTTAATACGATCAGTAATATATATCCTCAATATGATAAGGTCTGAAGCATGAAAAGTTGGCAAGGGTAAACATCTATACATTAGTATAATACCAAGTGCTTGTGTCAGTGCCTCAGGTAACAACATATCATAATATGAGGTATGAATGCTTGATAATAGAATACATGTAAATGAGAAAACTGGTTTCATATCTCAGTGAGATTTATGTATATAAAATTGAGATATCATCAATGAAATCAACATAAAACAGTGTCTAGCATCGACACAAAAATATATATCTCGCTGTCTCAATATCTAGGGCTCCGACTATCCGGACTGGCCCCTAGGCTCCGGCTATTCGGACTGGCCCAAACTCCGACCGGTATCCTCCGGATATCCGACGAGTCACAATGAAGTCTGTTGGAGATAGTGCCCTCAGAGTCAATTATTGGATCACAGGCATGCGATTGCAATGATTGAGGGAGGACCTGTCCCAGTAGGACAGTCTTGCTCGAGATGATAGTATGCTATCTGGTTTATCTTTATCATCGTGTACTGCTTTAGGTCACCTGACATGTCGCTATTACACGTTAATAGAGCCCCTAGGATTCTTGCTTGACCACCAGCAGTATGAGGGCGATCATATAAGTGGGAGCTGGGGTCTATAAGCACATCCTTAAAAGGTCCCTAGTCGTGGGAGTTTCGAGACAGGGCATCGATACTCCAGAGTAGACTAGTGTATACAGTCGAGACCCCGACGAGGGGCGGTGGCCGGTCTCACAAGCCACTGGTGTTAGTTGGTTCACCTAAGATGTATACAGGTGCTCATTGGGTTATGAGTACACCGGACAGGACTCGCCGGGAACATGCTAGTTGGTCTTATACCTGACGTCAGATGGCAGTTCCCTGGTGACATGTGTACAGGTTAGTTCATCGACCTGAGGATCGTCATTTGTCTCGTGTGAGTTCCCACTGTACTTTGATTACTACCCTACCACGCTCAAAGGAGACGTGCAAACAGGTTTTAGTTGGGTACAGTCCCGAGCCACATGGAGGCAGTGAGCGGATCTTCAGGGGTTCGTCTCTCCCGGTATTGGGGGTGAGGTCGCGCTGTGTCTAGGAGAGCCATTACATGAAGCCTTCGGCCGAGGCAGGAGATTTACTGGTAGGTATTCCAGTAGTATCTCAGGGTGTTCTGGGCTACACTCCGACACGACTTGTACCGCTTTTGGGGGTCTGAATTTTACCAACCCCCTAGGCCCGCCATGCGATGCTCATAGACGAACGGACCGGACTGTACGGATATTGTCACTGACAGGCTCAGTAGGGTGTCAGGATGAGTTCGCTCATCGACGTCCCTTTTGGTCAATACCTGGTAGCCCGTTACGTATTGGCTTATACCTCTGACGTGCTAGTGGTTAAATCCACAACCAAGGTGTTGACGAGTCTTTAGAGTCCCCCACATTCAGTTGCTCAAGTTTTCGGGCGAAAAGCTATAGAGGCCGTATGGAGATATGGCAGGGTTCGATCAGATACGTGCGGTATTGCACAGATCAGGATCGGACGGGTTAATACTAGCCGGCTTTGGTTTAAGCCGGATCCTAGTATAGTATAGTGTAGATTTTGTCTCATTGCATTTGTATTTCGGTCGGAATACAAATGCGGGTGTGTATACACAGTATCGGGGTTTTCCTGTAATTTATTACGGGACCAGTTTTCTGGAGTTGCCAATTTGCTTTCCGTTTCGGCCATTTTCTTTTGTATCTTTCAATGGCCGAAGTTTGGTGGAGGAGGGCTTATTTGCAATTGTGCAAATAAGCATTTGTGGAGGGGGTATTTGCATATTGTTGTATCATGATGGTTCCACCATGCATTGACTTGTTTACTTCATCATTGATTGACTTTGGGTTCATGATGGTTGTTTTGGAGTGTTGGTTTTTGTTTGTGATGATATTGTTTTAATCATCACACATTATTCATGCTTGCATGATAGCTCACCCACTCCCTTGACTTTCACTCCATTCTCACCCTTCACATTTGCATTGGCCGGCCACTAGTGAGGAGAGGGGATTTTTTCTCTTTTGGTTGTGAGAAAAATGATAATCTCATTCTTTTGCATGCTACATTTTTCTCACCTCTCTCCAAGTTCATTTTCCTCCACCACAAAGGCAACATCCATTACCCTAAAATGAGACATGGTTCTACACTATATTCTACAGCAAATCTTGGGCACGTCGACTCGCCAGCTTCGTGCCCGAGTTGCCTCGGTATAGAGGTGGGAGCCCGTAAAAGAAGCCGGCGACGTGGTGCCCTTTCGGCGACGAAGTGGAGACTGGAGATTCCGCGGGAGATCGGGACGACGACGAGAAGACCGGAGGACTCGGATCACTCGGTATAGCTCTCTTCCCCATCTTGTAGTTAGTTAGGACTAGTTAATGGCCCGATCCAGGTTTTAGTGCGTGGTGGTGCCGGTTCAAGAAAATTAAAGTTAACCATCGCTTCCGCATTTGGCCTCGGGATGGAGGCCGGGGCGCCGCCGTACACTTACAGTGGTATTAGATCCTCGCCATTAACATAGTCTAGCTTTGTCTAATTTGTTTTACATTTCCGATCGAACAAATGTTCCAAAACCGTGTTTTTCAAAACAACAGCTTTCTGTCGAAATTTTTTTGTCTCGAAATTTTTTTCAGGAAGTCTCAGAATACTGTGCAGGGAAGTATAAGCCTACTGAAAAAAATTTGGTCACGAGATCTCATTACTCGATCGCGGAACCGCGGCCAAACCCATGCTTGGGCCGCGGTTCCGCCGCAGTTTTGAGTGATCAGTACACCAATTTTTTTCAGAGGCCTTCTGGGTTGAAAATAGAGTTTTTGGAATATTAATTTTGGGCCCAGAATTTCTTGATGTGCTACAGTAGTACTTGGGGCCCACTTGTTAAAATTTGATCGATCGGATATTGTAAGCACATTGGTTCACAGTATTTACATTATATCTGCGACCGTGAATGTCACTTGATCGGTAAATCCTGTCTAACTGCTATAGCCCGGTTAGACGGATTTGCGAACGTGACTTTCACGTTGATGTTCTGTGATTTTGCTGTTATGTTGCGGATCGGTCGTGGGGATAGGCTGGTTGCAGTGGTAGTACAGTTTTGTTGTATTATGTACATTTCATATTGCGGGGCGAGCGTCCGACATGTGGACTACCGTCACTGCCTGTTTGTATTATTATTTTGGGGCACGACCAGATTGCGGTCGTTGTACCCGTTGTATGTATATTTTATTTTCTGTACTAGGATTACCCCGCGGAGGGGTGCACGGATAGCCGGGTTCTAGAGGGCAACAAGCCCGCATCTCATGGCATTGAGACGGAGGGGGTTTTACTCTAGAATTGGCGGGCTATTCACCACACTCGTAGGGGGTACAGGTTGACCCAGGAGGGGTGCCCAAGTTACCGGATTCCGTGAAGTGCTGGGTGGTCCATTCACGTTGCTGAAGGGGGCTGCCTCGCTTCAGGTTTTGGCGGGTAACTTGCCGCGCCCGTAGGGGTCTAGGATTTCATTGCACAGGCTATCCACACGACCAGGGGAACGTCGGGTTTCAGTAGTGGCTCTGTGAAACCCGGGGATCCCAGATATCTGTATTGTTCTGTGATGCTGTACATTTCTATGATGTTGCATTTTATCACGCCTTGAGCGGAATATTATATATTGATATATACTAGTAGATGTTGTATATGTTTTGCATCCGCGCTAGTCCAGTCCCCGCTCTGTCGTTAGTTAGCTAACCTAACGGGTAATGACGGGACCCAGTGGCGAATGCGGATGGCATATACGTACATCAGTATATTTTCGTTCTTTTTAGTGTGATCAATTGATGGGACTGCGTTGATTCGGATCAATGCAAGTTAAAAACAAACCTAATCTGATGTTGTTGGAACACTTTTCAAAAAGCTGTTGTTGTAAGGACGTTCTCTTTTGTTTAGCATCGTGGTATTCAGTTGGAATATCCTGCTCCTCAGTCGACGAGGCAAGGGCCGAGATCCCTTCACCGGGAGTGACCCCTTGGACAAAAAGTTTGTGTCAGGGCAATAACTTTACTATAGCCGATTATTTTTGCTTTGCACCGTGGTATTCAGTTGGAATATCCTGCACCTCATTCTACGGGGAAAGAGCCGAGATCCCTTCACCGGGAGTGACCTCTTTAGCAAAGGTTTTCGTCACTATATTTTTATAAAGTTATCCGTTCCTTTAACGATATCAAGATCATTACGTTAAAGGTTTTCGCCAGAAACCATTCGTAGCCCTCCGTCGTTTCATATGGGTGGTCAATAGTATTCAAGCTGTGTTTGTTGGTCAAAGTCAAGGCACAGTGATTGGTAGCTATTGGGGTATTCATATGCAGCATAGATAGATGCGTTGGTTTGGGGCAGTCGTATAGCCTTGTTGGCCAAATTCAAAGGCTTGTACGGGTGGGCTCAAATTAACCTGGAGAATGACGGGTAGAACTTGACATGTGACTTATGATTTGTTGGCCAAAGTCAAGGTCATAAGAGCATGGGGTAAAAATCACATCGGGAGTTTCTAAAGAAACTGAAACTTGCCAGATATGCGCATACCTTCTGGAGTGTGATGACGTGAACGGATTCCGTCACGTTATCATGCGATGATAGTTGGATCCCGATTCCCACTGATGAGTTGGTTTACTCCTCGGGTGATCCCGACTAATTCTTCTTTTGGGTTTGGAGAAGAATTTGACGTTACAGTGGGAGGTTTCCAGATTAGATAAATTGGTAACCATTCTGATCTAGGTTAGAGTGCACGCTGAGTGTTTCTTTTCTCTCTCTCTTTGGCAGCGACCATTGACCCGACCCTAAGACTATGACTCAGTGACCAAGTTAACCGAACCTTCTTAAACACTGGCTTTTGGATTGTCAGAGTTGCAAACCTCATTGCCACTCCTACTTTTACCCTTTTCTCCAGGACACCCCGTATTACTACCAACGTCCACTTCCATTGGACAAAACCATCGTATGGTTAGATACGAACTCGAAGGAATTTATTCAAGGATGGTTTCCGGTTCTGGAGAAAACGAATAAGACTATTCAGTTATCTTTTCCTTTTACCTTCTCTCAGGTTGCGAGTACTCCTTGGTTTAGGAGATAGTACACCTATTATGCAAATTGGATTGTCTTCTTCCAAACCATAGGCAGGTGCCGACCGGTAGGGAATGAAGAAAACCAATTAGCCTAACGATGGTGTACAAAAGGTATTAAGTTAAGATAAAGCAAGGGATTAGTAAGAGGGCAAAGTAAATTGCAACTGATATTCACGACCAAACCAGGTATTTCATTACCACTCCCACTTCACCTTTGTATTTCTCTAGGACACTCCGTATCACTACGAAGATCCACAGTTTATTGGATACTCCATCGTATGGTTATATACGAACTCGAAAGGAACTTGTTCCAGTTCGGGGATGGATTCTGGTTCAGGAGAAATAGGAATAAGGTTTATTCGGTTGTCTTTTATCTTCACCTTCTTTCGCATTGCGAGTGCTCCTAGGATTAGGACAGCACACCCATTATGCTTATTGGATAGTCTTCATCCAAACCATAGGCTGGTGCCGAAAGGTAGGGAAGGAAGAAAACCATTTGGCCTAAAGGGGTGTGCAGAAGGTAATGACTAAAGACATATAAAGGGATTTGGAGAGGTGGCAAAGAATTATACGGTTACAGTCGTGAATCTGGAAGAGGCATTACTAGGAATACCGGGATACCCCATCGAAACATTTCAATGTTTCAGTTTCACTGTGTACTGTTAAAGGAAAACTGATTTCCCAATTAGACACTTGCTCCAGGGTATGTATTTACCAGGTATGAGTCTCACATCTGTATGGTTTTAAAGATGATGAGTGGGAGTAGGTTATTGGGAATTAGGTGATCATCCTCATTATATCGGGATTCGTTGTAATCGGTGATATTTGAGGAAGTCACCTGGGCTGTTTGCCGGTCGGCAAATATTTGGTTTTGAATATCCGCTGTTGTGCACCAATTTCAAATTGATATATCTGTACGTCTATTTTCATAGAGTGAGATATACCTTTTTGAAATTATGTCTATGACATTTACCTATATCAGTGGATGGTTAGGTAAGGAGTATTAAACAGCGGTGTAATTCATCATAACCAAAGGTACAGTTTTCAACCTACGACATATAGTAAATGAGTTATCAGACTCAAGGGACTTATACAGAGTATTGTATGTTGTCCAGGGTTCATCAGGACAGAGGGGTTGGTCCTCGTACTATATTCAGTTTACTTATGACTTCTCTAGTTTTCAGACAGGTGTTTCGTGGAAACACAGGGTCTGAATTTTGAGAAGTTATAGGTATTTGAATAAAGTAGAGAACCAGGTATTGCAAGTATCGGGATTCTTCAAAGTGATCGAAGATGTAGATACTTGTGTATGGTGTTCAGTTGATAGTAATGATTAAGAGAACTTGCATCTCTTTCAGGTTACTCATAATTGGAAGCATTCCTAAGTTGAGTAACGCTGATCGGCCTCCTTCCATTAAGTTGACATGCACTGGAGACAGCTGCATGATTTGAATTTAGTTCAATTAAATCAGTGCCTCTGGTTCTATATTGGATATAGAACAGTTCATATCTTAACGATGTTAAGATACGGGGAGTTGTCTGGCTTATGATTAAAACCAGACTCTGGATAACTCAAGGCACGTTTCTGTAATGGCTGTTTGTGGGTTGACCCAGGCTGTGACGAGGGTTGACTTTCTACCATCTGGATGAACAATAGCGATATTGTTCTAGACTCGCCACAGTTTTATTAAAAATGGATTTTTCAGAAAACAGTAGTGGGAGTATGGTAGAACTGGAAGTGATTCCAGAACCACAAACGATTACTGAAGATTTGATAGGAACCTAAAAATTCAATCTGGTTTGACATTCCATTGGCCACTCCGCAGATAAGGTGGGTAACTTCAGGCACCCGAGAGGTACTCCGGTAGCCTCAAGGACGGTGACAGGGAAGTTCTTGTTTACCCAGACTTGCCATTGCTGTTGTTCCAGACTGTGAGACCCGGCAGGAGGATGAGTATAGCGTCGTTCTAAACTGGCTTTAGAAGTGTACGTCTATATGACTCTGCCAGAGGGTTGTCGTAATCAGTAGGAGCAGCGGAAGCATTGGTGGACAGGTAGCTTATGTCTATTTATAGACTAAAGCAGATATAGCGGAGATAGATCATCAATTTCTGATGTGACAGTCATAAGGTTTGACTTCATCAGAATAGGGGATGGATCTGTTGAGATGGTAGTAGGGTGTGATGTCCTGGTATTTGGATGACATACACAGAATAGGAAAAGAAACTCCTATACTACGATCGGTTATACTTTGGTCGTCACACAGTGGTTTCTCCACATGAGATTTGGACATTATATCAGACATACTGGTTACTAGATCTATGGTTTTAGATCTAGATTTGGGTGGTTTCCCAATCTGGGTACTCAGACAGCATTCTAAGAGTATTTAGAATGGACGACTCCTGGCACGGTAGTGTATCTGCAGGTGATGGAGTCACCCTCTCTAAAGGTGTCTTACAGACTAAAGGGGAGAGGGATGTGCATGATTGGCAGATCACTTGCTTAGGCAATTGAGTCAATCATGAGATGTCAAGTACCACACCATATGTTGTTCTTGCACTAGATGCAATAAGTTGACATTGATCCTATCCTAGAGAAACAGTCGGAAGCATTTTTAGAACATAAGTGGATGTTCTAGGGATATGATAACGACAGCCTCATTCGGGAGACAGTTATCATTCCAGGCTTCCAAGGTGACCAGGACGACAAGGAGGTTGTCAGAGTTATAGTTTTTCCTTCTGACGAGGGGCAGTATTTTGGACAGGTGGTCCAAGGCAATACTGAGGGAGGCATGGCGCAGGATACTGATTAAGTTCAGTTGACGATACAGTCTAAGAAGTTTGGATTTGGAGTTCATTTATGAGCTAGGTCCCATCAGACATCCAGACACATTCTAAGACAGGTATTGCTCTTTTCGGGAGATGGTTTTCTCCGCGAACTTGAGATGTAGAGAGACATAGAAAGATACATCAAAGCGGATCCACTCACTGAGGCTATTCCTCGAACGCAATAGTTTCGCAAACGAGCTTTGTGAGACCGACAAGTAGAGGAGTTGGGAGTTCGGTATCACACGGGCTGTGAGTATGCGACATCGCAATAATTAGCCTTGAGTGCAAGTGGGAGATTGTTGGAGATAGTGCCCTCAGAGTCAATTATTGGATCACAGGTACGTGATTGCAATGATTGAGGGAGGACCTGTCTCAGTAGGACAGTCTTGCTTGAGATGATAGTATGCTATCTGGTTTATCTTTATCATCGTGTACTGCTTTAGGTGACCTGACATGTCGCTATTACACGTTAATAGAGCCCCTAGGATTCTTGCTTGACCACCAGCAGTATGAGGGCGATCATATAAGTGGGAGCTGGGGTCTATAAGCACATCCTTAAAAGGTCCCTAGTCGTGGGAGTTTCGAGACAGGGCATCGATACTCCAGAGTAGACTAGTGTATACAGTCGAGACCCCGACGAGGGGCGGTGGCCGGTCTCACAAGCCACTGGTGTTAGTTGGTTCACCTAAGATGTATACAGGTGCTCATTGGGTTATGAGTACACCGGACAGGACTCGCCGGGAACATGTTAGTTGGTCTTATACCTGACCTCAGATGGCAGTTCCCTGGTGACATGTGTACAGGTTAGTTCATCGACCTGAGGATCGTCATTTGTCTCGTGTGAGTTCCCACTGTACTTTGATTACTACCCTACCACGCTCAAAGGAGACGTGCAAACAGGTTTTAGTTGTGTACAGTCCCGAGCCACATGGAGGCAGTGAGCGGATCTTCAGGGGTTCGTCTCTCCCGGTATTGGGGGTGAGGTCGCGCTGTGTCTAGGAGAGCCATTACATGAAGCTCTCGGCCGAGGCAGGAGATTTACTGGTAGGTATTCCAGTAGTATCTCAGGGTGTTCTGGGCTACACTCCGACACGACTTGTACCGCTTTTGGGGGTCTGAATTTTACCTACCCCCTAGGCCCGCCATGCGATGCTCATAGACGAACGGACCGGACTGTACGGATATTGTCACTGACAGGCTCAGTAGGGTGTCAGGATGAGTTCGCTCATCGACGTCCCTTTTGGTCAATACCTGGTAGCCCGTTACGTATTGGCTTATACCTCTGACATGCTAGTGGTTAAATCCACAATCAAGGTGTTGACGAGTCTTTAGAGTCCCCCACATTCAGT
Organism: Agapanthus africanus; assembly: GCA_030015575.1. Lineage (NCBI taxonomy): Eukaryota > Viridiplantae > Streptophyta > Magnoliopsida > Asparagales > Amaryllidaceae > Agapanthus > Agapanthus africanus. The sequence continues at coordinate 291,779,753 of CM057349.1, forward strand.
TGCTCAAGTTTTCGGGCGAAAAGCTGTAGAGGCCGTATGGAGATATGGCAGGGTTCGATCAGATACGTGCGGTATTGCACGGATTAGGATCGGACGGGTTAATACTAGCCGGCTTTGGTTTAAGCCGGATCCTAGTATAGTATAGTGTAGATTTTGTCTCATTGCATTTGTATTTCGGTCGGAATACAAATGCGGGTGTGTATACACAGTATCGGGGTTTTCCTGTAATTTATTACGGGACCAGTTTTCTGGAGTTGCCAATTTGCTTTCCGTTTCGGCCATTTTCTTTTGTATCTTTCAATGGCCGAAGTTTGGTGGAGGAGGGCTTATTTGCAATTGTGCAAATAAGCATTTGTGGAGGGGGTATTTGCATATTGTTGTGTCATGATGGTTCCACCATGCATTGACTTGTTTACTTCATCATTGATTGACTTTGGGTTCATGATGGTTGTTTTGGAGTGTTGGTTTTTGTTTGTGATGATATTGTTTTAATCATCACTCATTATTCATGCTTGCATGATAGCTCACCCACTCCCTTGACTTTCACTCCATTCTCACCCTTCACATTTGCATTGGCCGGCCTCTAGTGAGGAGAGGGGATTTTTTCTCTTTTGGTTGTGAGAAAAATGATAATCTCATTCTTTTGCATGCTACATTTTTCTCACCTCTCTCCAAGTTCATTTTCCTCCACCACAAAGGCAACATCCACTACCCTAAAATGAGACATGGTTCTACACTATATTCTACAGCAAATCTTGGGCACGTCGACTCGCCAGCTTCGTGCCCGAGTTGCCTCGGTATAGAGGTGGGAGCCCGTAAAAGAAGCCGGCGACGTGGTGCCCTTCCGGCGACGACGTGGAGACTGGAGATTCCGCGGGAGATCGGGACGACGACGAGAAGACCGGAGGACTCGGATCACTCGGTATATCTCTCTTCCCCATCTTGTAGTTAGCTAGGACTAGTTAATGGCCCGATCCGGGTTTTAGTGCGCGGTGGTGCCGGTTCAAGAAAATTAAAGTTAACCATCGCTTCCGCATTTGGCCTCGGGATGGAGGCCGGGGCGCCGCCGTGCACTTACAAAGTCATCGGTCGGTAGTGTTCCCCTGCCAGGCTCAACGCCATCATCTGCAACCTTCTCGCCCCGGGATACCGCACCGGGTCCACCATGCACCCATAGACGGTTCCTCCTCCTCCTTGAATCGGGTGTATGATATCGCTCAAGAGCCGAGAAAACTCATGGTGGACATATCTCAAATCATATCATGAGAAAACCGCAACTTTCATTTTAAAAATGATAATAATTTTATAAATCCTTGCGGTTGCTCCAAATCCATAAATCTCATGGAAATCCGAAATCTCAATATCACAAAGTAAATAAACAATGAATTATAAAATATTGGGCTCCGGCAATCCGGACTGGCCCTAATAATAATGCATAACAATGAATATATAAATATGCATGACAATCACAGTATTAAATGAAATATCTAAAGTAGCACATTAATGATATACCGGAACTATCAGCTAGCAAGCGATACCAATGAATTATATTGTCTAAAGTGTACGTGACATGGCAATTACCGATGAAGATGTGGGTGAGCCGGCAAGCAAGTGTACGTGGAACATACGCATCATCGGTAATAGTGTTGGTGTCCTGACAGCATGATTTCAATAATAGCTTATGAAAACTGATTGGTTCCAAAAATATTAGTTTACCGCAATCAAGAAAACGGCGTCGCTTCGCAGCTAGGCGGTGAGTGCGGGTCGATCCACAGAGACGGGTAAATTTCTTCAAAGTGTTTTAACGAGTTGATTCTATTTGTAGTTTTGGTAGGCTTATAAAAATCTAAAGACTGGATCTAATTAATCTAATTAAGAATCTTGCTAGGGTTAGGCTTAAGGGAAGTTTTGGAGATTAATGTTTCCTTCACCGCTTTCAATACCTTCCTTTTTTAGATCTATTAGGTGTTAAGTTAATTATCAATAAAGTGGATACAAATCTTTTGGGAAGATGTTTCTTCCTCTAGATTTGTACCCTACCTTTGTTGATAATTATCCTAACCCTCACGGAAAACGCGCGGAACCGGCCCTTTATACTACGGTTCATCGTTACCTCGAAGGGTAGGATGCCGCAGGGAGCGGTTGTGCTCGTATGCGTGAAGTTCTAATTAATTAGGTGAAGGTGGCATTGAAAGGGGCGAGAGATTTCATCTCTCAACCCTTTCCCTAAGGCTAACCCTAACAAGCGAGGAGACTACTCGCTCATTAGGGGATGAGAAGACATTATAATTAAAAGAATAAAAATACTTACTAGTTGACGGCTCCCTCCAAACAAGAAGAACAGATCTGAAATTTATTCCCAGAATTTCTGAATTTTATTGATTGAAAAGAGGCATACCATTTTTAGATCTAAAATTACAATTTATAGAAAATAGGAAACCTAGGGTTACAGGCTCTCGCACATGCGCATTTACAGATTTGCCCACGTTAAATCCTAACATCTGCACCGACGCAACAAACCAGAAATTTTCCACCGACACGGGCGCTTTATGGCCGCGGATCCGCGGCGCCAGGTAGGGTTTGGCCGCGGATCCGCGGCCAAACTGAGGAATTGGGCTATGAGCTTTCTGGGCTTGGTTCACTGCACCTTTGGGCTTCTGTTTCTTCACTTGTTTTCTTTTTTGGGCTTCTGGTTCTTCTCCAGATATTTCAGTGAAGACTTGTATTGGGCTTTTTAACCGTTCCACTTGACTTTTTGGACCTTGCACTGTTCTTCGATTAGGCTTGACTAGGATCCGTCTACTTGTTGGTCAAAAGTCCTTTTTCTGTTGTTTTGTGTCTTTTTCACTGTATTTGCTCCAGAAACCTGTATCCTGTAATATGCAACAAACGTGCGTCAAGAGTACCTGTTTATTTATAAAAAGGATAAGAATAGGGGAATGATAAATGCAATATTATAGTCTGAACAAATACCCCCAAACTTACCTTTTGCTCGTCCTCGAGCAAACTTATTATTTTATTCACTACAAAAAAAACTAACCGCACTTTCGCAGGGAAACGCGATTGCACTGAGCACGTGCAACAAGCCGTTAAACCTCTAGGTGTCCCTAGTAGGAGGAGTGTTGTCTCCTGAGGGTTTTCAGCGGATACTACCCACAAAATCCTATCAACTCGGCCCATTGACTTTTGTTCTCCAATTAGGTCTTCTAATAAGGAATTCTATTATCTTCTACTTGTAAATTATCCACCCATATTCTTCACGCTTTCTTATCATTTAACTTAAGATCATATACATCCTGTGGATTTACTTAGTTTTCGGCATCTCTTAAGTTTTCCTTCTAGGGTTTTATCTCCACTTAGGAATTTTCTATCAACTCCATTAAAGATACAAGTTTTATCTTTCATTCCTCTCTCTTATGTAAATTCCAATCACATACCCCTACGTGTGTGTATAAGTCACCCCTACACTTGGAAATTCAAATTAAGCAATCAACCCCTTGCCCGTTGTCCAAAGTACTAATTAGTTAGTGAATTTAAATGAAATTTGCTTACACATCCTTCATGCGACCGTTAATACTTCTTGAGGTACCAACGACCGATTACAAAACGCGTTTGCACTTTAAAGCATACTTCCTAGTCTTTGCAACACCCAAGGCTTTAGCAGTGACTCCCAAACCAGTTGGTCTAAGGCACTAGGTGATGAAGCACCCTCGCTAAATATTTTTCTATTTTTGCAGCCTTAAGTAATCACAAAAACCAGTGTCCATTTTTTTTCCTTTATTCACACTTTTTCATACTAAGGACTTTAGACAAGAGCCTTTCAAGGTCTCTTCTAATATTCCAAGTTTCAAGGTGCGTGATTGTGCAATTTGTAGGGTATACGTTTTCAGAATCTAGACTTAAGCTAGGAACTATTTTTCAAACTTATACTCTAATAAGAACATCAATACTCTTCCCTCATTTTGACTTAGCCCAAGAAGTGAACCCAAAATTTGCCTATTTCTAAATAAACTACAAGGCATATACTTTCTACTGTTAAACTTTAAGGAAGGTTATTTTTAGGGTTTTTAATTCACTAAGTCTAAGATCTAGTTGTTCCTAACCAGTTAACCTATTAGTCAAACTCAAGTCAACTAGCCAAAATTGAATACGAATATTTTTATAATTTTTGAAATTTTTCAATTTTTATGGGTTTTCAAATAAATATGCAAATGCAAAAATATGTACAAATGAATGCGAAGGAAGAAGACGTACCGAGCATACCCCCAAACTTGAACTTGACAGTGTCCTCACTGTCATGCTAAACCAAGAGGGTCAAAATACCGATACTCCCCTGTTTATTTATTTATAAAAAAATTTATTGTTAAGAAAAACAACCATATATACAAAAAGACCCTCCCCCAAACTTCATTTAAACTATGTTAGAGATTACTGCCAAACCTTGCATCGGCCAAAAGTCAACACCAACCATTTGAAAAATTTATCAGTAAAGAATATTGGTTGGTGGAAAATTAAGTTGTGGTGGTCCGCAAAGAATTGGGGAAGATAGAAGTAGTGGAATGGGAGGTGTGGAGGTGAATATACAGGTGATGGTGATGCATCGAAACGAGAATGTAAATGATCAGCAATAAGTGGAGTGTTAGCATTCTCGTATCTTATTAAAAGAAATGGGGGTATTTCAACTTCTAAGGGAGGAAGTTGACTCACCACAATACCCCTAAGATGTTCCTGTGGGTCCTCTATTGACATGGCATCATCCATCACATGTTTATGATATTCACTTATGAGGGAACTTATCTCCTCGATGTCCGCCATGGTCCAACTGGAAACTTGCCGCCTATCTTGTGAGACTTTTAAAATAGCGTTCTCTTGCTCGAAGGCTAGAGAGGCTTATATGATCATGGGAAAAGTCTCATTCTCACCTATATGAGCATATTTAAGGTGAGGCGGTAAGGACATTAGTTCGAGTTTCGGAGGCGCAAGAACCATTGCGGAATCTACCTCGAACTTAAAGGACTCTAACACAGGTTCGAAATCACTGCAAACAACCGAGTCGGATGGCTCAACTGACTCATCCAAAAATTCAGACGACTCATATTCGGGCTGTGAGTCGTCATCATCCAAAAAAGTGAAACATTCATAATCAACATCGGTTGTGTCAACGGTGGTAGGCTCAAGGAGGGACGCACTAGTGGCGTCAAAACTGTTTTCATCAAATAGAAATCTTTCAAGCTCGCAGTCCTCCTGCGTGATTTCGTGAATAGAGCAAACTTCTCGTGTACTATTTTTAGGCACGGGGGGCAGACTTCCCATCTTATAAATATTGAACTCACTAGACCTCTTTCCGAAGGATAGAGTCATGGAGCCATTGCGACAATTTATTATGGCATTGGAAGTGGCCAAAAATGGTCGACCAAGAATCACCGGAATTTGGTTTCTTGGGTTAACAACAGGTTGTGTATCCATAACGATAAAGTCAACGGGGAATATGAATTCCCCGACTTTGATCAACACATCCTCTAGTTGACCCATTGGATAGGTGATTGATCGATCAGCCATTTGGAGAGTGCAACGAGTGGGTTTCAACTCTCCAACCCCTAATTGTTCGTACACTGAGTAAGGAATCAGGTTAACACTAGACCCAAGATCTAAAAGTGCACGATTAATTTGCTTATCCCCAATCGTGATTGAAATAGTAGGACGGCCGGGGTCCTTTCGTTTTTGGGGTAAGGTTTGATGGTGGTTAATAGCATTGCTCACTGCACTAGCCACTAGCACTTTCTTGGGTACTTGAGATGCCTTTCTCTTTGAAGTGCATAATCCCTTTAAGATTTTTGCGTATGAAGGGACTTGTTGGATAGCATCCAAGAGAGGTATATTTATGCTAACCTGTTTAAATAATTCCACAATCTTCTCCACTTGTGCATTTTGTTTATTAGGACTCAACCTGTTTGGAAATTGTGCATTTTGAAAATTTGTTGAGTCATAAGTCTGTGGAGTAGAATGTGGAATAGGAACGGATCCCAGTGTGGATGTGTTCGTGTTGTTAGAAATGGGTCCGTTCGAGTCAGAAGAAGTAGAGCCGTGTGAAGGGTGGAGAATAGGCTCTAAAGAAAAAGGTGAAGAAGGAAGTGAAGAAAATGAAGAAGGGGAAGAAGAACCACCGGCGGGGATGTCATCACTAGTTTCCACATTATTTTGCAACTCTCTTCCGGATCTCAACGTGGTCACCGCATTTACATTGTGATTGTGATATGCGTTCTGTGGGTGACCGGGATTGGGCAATGGTTGAGATGGAAGCTTTCCCTTTTCTCTCTCGCTCAACGCAGCAGTTAATTGTGCAATTTGTGCCTCAATAGATTTGATACTTTGATCGTGTGAGGCATTGTTATTCATTAAAGATTGCACATAACTTTCAAATCTTGCTGCGGATTCTGTGGTTTGCTTGAGAAATGCTTCAAGACTTTTCTCGAGCGAGCTAACCTTATCATCATTAGGTTGAACCAAATTGTTCGTTTGATTTGTATAAGGTTGTTGTTGGAAAGGTTGCTGTATTTGAGTTTGTAAGGGTGCTTGTTGTTGTTGTGGAGGAGCTCTTTGAAAATTGTTATTCCCTTGGAACTGTTGATTTGGGTGACTCCTCCACCCCTGATTGTATGCCGAAGAGTAAGGATCATTTCTTTGTCGTTGCTGAAATGCAGCATTGACTTGATCCTGTCCTTGAATAGGTGCATTATAAGGACACTCTTCGGTTAGGTGCGACGGGTTCGAACAACAAGCACAAACAGTTCTTGTGGGTAGAGTAGGGGCAGGAGAAGTCGATGAGATTTTGGTCTCAATGGCTTCTAGCTTTTTCATAAGTGAGGCCATCTCGGCCTTCATTGACATATCTATTTGATGTATGCCTGCCCTAGATTGACCAACTGTGGTCTTGGTACTCTCCCACTGAATTGTTTGCTCACTTAGGTCCTCAAGAAACTGCCAAGCTTCGTCGCTAGACTTGGAGAGAAAATGACCTTGACAAATTGTTTCTAGCAACTGCTTCGTTGCTGCGTTCAATCCCTCGTATAATGTTTGGCAAAGTTGCCAATTTTCTATCCCATGATGAGGGCATTGAACAAGTAGGTCTTTAAATCTCTCGAAGCATTTCCAGAATGGTTCGGACGGAAGCTGTGAAAATTGTATGATTTCGTTTCTGATTCTAGCAGTTTTGTGGTGAGGATAGAACTTTTTCAGAAAAGCTCTCACAAACTCGTCCCAATTTCTAATGGAGTGTGATGCGGTGCTGTATAGCCACTTCTCGGCTAGGTCACATAAGGTAAATAGAATGACCCTTAGCCTTATTGCGTCATCACTTAATTGGGTTGTCTTCATCATGCTGCAAACGTTTTGGAATTTATTAATGAAAATATATGCATCTTCGGATTCCAAACCATGAAACTTAGGTAGCATATTGATGAATTGTGGTTTTATTTCAAAGTTGTCCCCATTTGCCGGTGGGGGTGAAAGACATGTAGGTAAAGAAGTGCGAACGGGATAGAAGAGATCCTGGAGCGCAACTCGTGCGGGCGCTACAACAGGCGGTAGATTCGGGTTATTCGCACCTAGCGGAGGTGGAATCATTCCCGTCGGCAAGGTATAGTTGGGGTCGTGTCCCGACATACCTTCGAAAGAATTTGAGGGTGGAGGTAAGAAAGTGGAAGGAGTTTCGACTTCGGTGTCGAAAAGTTCGTTGGTCGGTACCAACGAAACACGGACTAATCGGGCGTTAGTATCCCTAGTCCAAAATGACATACACTAAAGGGTAGTGCAGTCAGAAAAAAGAGAAAAACAGAATGTGGGGATAAGATAACGTCAGTGAGAAGAAGTGGTGGAAGTGAGTTTGCAAGTTTTCTTTAGCGGCAAGTTGCAAGTTTTGAAAAGATTTTTTTTTTATTTTTTTTAATTATTTTTGTGTGAGTTTTGCAAAGAAGTTTTTGAAAACGGACTCGTGACACAACTGACTCAACCACACATGCACAATCAGGCCTAGATCTAGGGTCGCCTAGGTCTGCTAGACAGCTCCTAACTAGGGCTAGAAATAGACCTCAAACCGCCTCTTCACGGACAAATACGGCCAGGTAAGTGGGAAGGAACCACCACTACAGTGGGCCTAATTAAAAACCACTAGCCTAGACACAGCAATGTCGGTTAGGATAAACGGCCGATGCCTACCCTAGTCCTTTTCCTATTGAGCTCGCTGTCCTTAGGTCTGAGTCTAATCTTTTTTAATTAAAGGTGGTTGATGCAAAATGCTTAGGTGTTTTCTGGGGTCCTGGGAAGGGTGATGAAATCCCCACCCAATCTGGATTTGGTCAATATAGCCCCTTAGAATCCGGTTAAATTATGCAAAACAAATAAAATTTCACTTGCAATCAGAATTTTTAAGCGCAGCGCAAAGAAACCTGCAGAGATCTGTTATTTAGAAGGGGGAAAAAGATTTTTACGCAAAAAAATCCTGCAGAAAGATTTTTACAGAGAGATATATGGGAGGTTGCAGAGGAGAGAGAGAGAAATCAAACCAGCAAAATTTCGTATGCTGACGTGGCCAGGCAAGCGCGGATCCGCGGCGTGGGACCACCCTATGCGGCTGAAGCGCGGCCGACTTAGGGTTTCAGGCTCTGAAAAAAATTGTATTGCTTCTCTGTCCAATTTCTCCTCTGTTCTTCTGCACCAACTTCTGTTTTGTTCTCTGTAAATTTTCAGATCCGAAAATCCTTCGCTGTTCCTGCAAGATCCAAAAGATACACCCTTCAAACAGATCAAATTTGATTTTTTTTTTTTTTTATATTTTTTTATATTTTCAGATTTTTATAATTTTTTAAAATTTATATCAACCCGAAAATTCACAAAAAGAAAGATTACGCCGTCCCCGGCAACGGCGCCATTTGATTGGTTTCAAAAATTGTAAGTTACCGCAATCAAGAAAACGGCGTCGCTTCGCAGCTAGCCGGTGAGTGCGGGTCGATCCACAGAGACGGGTAAATTTCTTCAAAGTGTTTTAACGAGTTGATTCTATTTGTAGTTTTGGTAGGCTTATAAAAATCTAAAGACTGGATCTAATTAATCTAATTAAGAATCTTGCTAGGGTTAGGCTTAAGGGAAGTTTTGGAGATTAATGTTTCCTTCACCGCTTTCAATACCTTCCTTTTTTAGATCTATTAGGTGTTAAGTTAATTATCAATAAAGTGGATACAAATCTTTTGGGAAGATGTTTCTTCCTCTAGATTTGTACGCTACCTTTGTTTATAATTATCCTAACCCTCACGGAAAACGCGCGGAACCGGCCCTTTATACTACGGTTCATCGTTACCTCGAAGGGTAGGATGCCGCAGGGAGCGGTTGTGCTCGTATGCGTGAAGTTCTAATTAATTAGGTGAAGGTGGCATTGAAAGGGGCGAGAGATTTCATCTCTCAACCCTTTCCCTAAGGCTAACCCTAACAAGCGAGGAGACTACTCGCTCATTAGGGGATGAGAAGACATTATAATTAAAAGAATAAAAATACTTACTAGTTGACGGCTCCCTCCAAACAAGAAGAACAGATCTGAAATTTATTCCCAGAATTTCTGAATTTTATTGATTGAAAAGAGGCATACCATTTTTAGATCTAAAATTACAATTTATAGAAAATAGGAAACCTAGGGTTACAGGCTCTCGCACATGCGCATTTACAGATTTGCCCACGTTAAATCCTAACATCTGCACCGACGCAACAAACCAGAAATTTTCCACCGACACGGGCGCTTTATGGCCGCGGATCCGCGGCGCCAGGTAGGGTTTGGCCGCGGATCCGCGGCCAAACTGAGGAATTGGGCTATGAGCTTTCTGGGCTTGGTTCACTGCACCTTTGGGCTTCTGTTTCTTCACTTGTTTTCTTTTTTGGGCTTCTGGTTCTTCTCCAGATATTTCAGTGAAGACTTGTATTGGGCTTTTTAACCGTTCCACTTGACTTTTTGGACCTTGCACTGTTCTTCGATTAGGCTTGACTAGGATCCGTCTACTTGTTGGTCAAAAGTCCTTTTTCTGTTGTTTTGTGTCTTTTTCACTGTATTTGCTCCAGAAACCTGTATCCTGTAATATGCAACAAACGTGCGTCAAGAGTACCTGTTTATTTATAAAAAGGATAAGAATAGGGGAATGATAAATGCAATATTATAGTCTGAACAAAAACATAATATAAGCATGCAATGCGATGCGAACAGTAAGAATATGCGGGAGCTGAATAATAAACACAACAATAAATAATCTACATTACTATATATATGTGTCATATCGTTTTGCCATTTGAAATAATACGAAACGTGGTGTTTTGAAAATAGGGCCACGGTGTTTTTAAGAAAAGGTACGTCCTTTGAAATATCCGTAGGATCCCTTGGCCTGTCTTTAAAATATTCACAATTCATTATTTTTGAAATAGGTATGACTCGAGTCTAGTCTAACATCTACAAGTAAACTACAGACTAATCGACAAGGTAAGGAAAACCATCTAAGTCTGAGTCGATACATATATATAACATAATATAGTCGGTGATCCCGCCTCAATAGTATCACATATGATACGATATATAACATGACATTCTCGAGTCAAGAGTGCGGATCTATCATCAATATAAAGCTCGTACGGTAAATCCATTGTATGGCATCCCAAATCTGGGTACGGGTCAAATATCACACTTATCTCATTTCTCATCTGGTATCCTTTTCATCATATATCATGATCTGCGGGTACTGATTTGCGTCTACTACATACTGATACCGTCTACATATATATATGTGCTTGTGTATGAAACACATCGCCTAAGGACCCGCTATAACAACATGTCATATCTCATAATACGAACCAAAACACATCACCGATCTTCTGGCATCGTGCCCAATCACATCGACTCATCTCTATGTATCATATACTATCTTTATCATCCAAGTATATGTATACGTGTGTGTATATATATATACATACTCATATACATATATGTACATATCCCCATATACGCACAATAAAATAAAAAGTATGCGTGTATGTGCGCGTGTATGCAAATCACTACTCTAGGGTCGCGACTAAGAAACTAGATAACGACACTAATTTACGAATACACTAACACTAACCCAAAGTCATCTAAAGCATTTCGTATATACATCTCATATCACATAAGTATATATATGTATATAATAACGCATTCGCGTTCTATTCTACGAAACTGCGGGGCTGCTATACGCCATCCACCCGACTTCCCTCGTAGATATATATCTACTCACCTTGATTTTCTCTTGCCGATGCCGATGTCGCCACGCGCTTGCTTGTCGTATCGAAGTCCTCGTGAGGGTACCTACGTATCATAACTCATCGTATCGCATTAAAAATCGACTCATGACCAAAACGACACACGAATCTCACATAGGTCAAAGCCTATGGTCCTCTCATGCAAAAGAACTAAATAACCCTCGACATCGGCGTACAAACACCGATTGATCGAGAAAAAGCCAAACGTACCATTCGTGGTTTCACAACACACAAAATATATATATAAAATAGGGTTTAAATCATCAAAACATTCAAATTCGCTTTAAAAGCTATTTTTCCGAAACTCTAGTAAGCAACAATTGCAAAATTAGTTCAAATCTAGTTATTTTAACAATTCTAGCGGTCACAAGGCTCACTAAATATCCTAACTAGATCATAAAAACTATTTCTATAATTTAATCTCATCTATTTTCATTAAACCCAAAATTCTAGTTTGCAAAATTATCCAATTTTAACAATTCCAATATAACAATGCACAAAACAACAACTAACCTAGGTTTTGCATGATCTAAAGTGGTAAACTACCAATTATAATTTTAATAATATCATGAAAACCCTAACTAAATTTTTAATCTCACATTTTTAATTAATTTCCAAAAACCTAATTTGCTTAAAAATCTTAATTTGGATATTTTAAATGTAACAATTAGCAATAAGCAACAAGATCACACTTTGCATGTCCTAAGATACAAAAATACATCACACAACCATGAACAATTGATCACAACCCTAACTCCAAAACAAAACCCTCACTTGAATTTCTTAAATTGAAATTGGAACTTCTTCCTAAATAAGTTTTGATTAAAGCAAACAAACAACAATTTAATAAAAGGTTGAGATTATACCTAACATGTTTGAGATCAAACATGGAACTTGATCTCCAAATTGCTAACTTTGTACCAAGATCCATGCTAGATTAGCTAAAGAATAATGGGTAAAGCTTGGATTTGGAATTAGCTTTGAATTTGTATGGATTTTGAAGCATTTTTATGGATTTTTGATGCAAAATTGTGTGGGATTTTTGGGGGAGGGGCAGCTGATGGAGGGGTCGGCCAAGATGGGGGGAGAGGTGAGAGAGTGAGGTGAAAGAATGGCAAGTAAAGAAAAGTCCAAGTCAACCCAAACCCATACCTCATTTTCTCCTTCTTTTCCTTTATTTTTTTTTTCTTTTAAAGCCTCAACAAGTGGGGAAAATTGGGAGGGCAGCCAAGGGGCTCGGCCAGCAGTAGAGGGGGAGGAGAGAGGGTGTGGGTGAGTGTGGGTGAGGGGAAAAAAAGATAAATATTATACCCCAATTTACCTTTACATTAATTTTACTATTTAAGCTTTTTTCCTTGATATTTTCTAAAACCGTCATGACACTTTCTTTCCATTTCAAAAACAATATTTTACATGTTAGTTTAATATGTCATGATGCACAAAACTTGTATCCACCCATTCCAATTTGTAATTATCCCTAATTAAATGTATTAGTGACGGCTTAAAATAATATTAAAATAATTAATTTCGGAAAATTTTTCAGTCAACTAAAAATTTTACAAGTGACTCAATTAAAAATTAAATACTGGCAATTTCATAGCTAGAATAGGTATATTTAATTTTATATGAAAAGATATTTATATCTTGGTTTTTACGGAAAACATCCGCTATTTTACCGATTCTCCGAAATTTCTCCTAAACGATTTTCAAAACGTTACAATCTTCCCCCCTTAAAGAAATTCGGTCCCCGAATTTAAATTTAATCCCCCTAAATACTAAAACATTTCAGTAAAATGATCAAGGCATCGGGGCTCCGAAATCATACATACATAAAACATATCGTAGCGCAATACATGCACATGAAAACGAGTATATAAACCAAATCAAAACTCCGTCAAGCATCTCGCAATCATCGGAGTTATGGTGAAGACATCAATGTCAAAGCCCAATACGAAAACCAACAGGATATACATCAAAGCTATAACTGTAACCATCAAAACTATATATGTAAACATTTGAAGGAAATGCATGCCAAACCTTTTTAAGTTGTTGTGCGATGCGCGTATCACGGCACAAGTAGCGGACATTCATTTTAAGGAAAAATATCTATACATATATCTCTTTTATTTAACATACACGTCCCACCATCTTGAAAATTAATTTAGAAGGGTTTCCCTTCTAAAAGTTTCGTGTCATCTCGGACACGTAGGTAAATACTGAGGCTATAGCTCTTTTTGGAAATCCTTTCGATAACTATCAATGCATGCAAAAATATATTCAGATACTGTCCTCTGACTAGTCCTGCTCAGTACTAAAACAAATAGTAAATATCATAAAACATCTGCTCCAAAAGGAAATCAATCCCAAAAGTGTATATAGAATGCCACGTGCGTCTGGTGCGCACGGAAATCGAAATCCATGAATGATACATGTGCACAGAAATAAAATCTAAGTGCAACGGGTGTGCACGAAAACACCTATCAAAGGCAACGGGTGTGCCAGTCAGTAAAATCAGGTGCGTCTGATATGCACGAAAAATCTCGATTTAGTGCATCTGGTGTGCATCAAAATCGCATCAAGCGCCCAAATATGCCCAAGAATCCAAATCCAGCGCACAAGGTGCACGAAAACAATATCGAATATCACAATTGAAATCGACGGTATACAACACACCTCAACCCAAAACCAAATCAGATATACCGTAGTATATAATCTCACAACCATGTGCATCAGTGTGCACAAAATCGAATCATAATGCTAAAAGTGCATGAAAGCTATGTTAGTTATATGTATGCCCTAGAGGCCATTACTGTACATACGATATATATTGTAGTGGATGCTTGTACATATATAGGGAGGAATTTCTTGCTCGACATGATAGTACGCTATCTGGTTACTCTTTATCTTAACATGTACTTTGATTGTCTCTTTGTTATATGTTGATAAAGCTATTAGGATGAGTACTTGACTACCAGGACTATGACGGATCATACCAGTGGGGACAGTGTAGTCGCCAAGTACATCCTTCAAATGTTCCTAGTCGTGGGAGTACCGAGATAGGCTATCGATACTCCAGAGTAGATGAGCGTATGCGCTTCTTGACCCATATGATGGGCGATGGATGATCTCATATCCATTGGTGTTTGACATCAGAGAAGGTATACGGGTGCTCAATGGAGACTGGGTACACTGGACGGACTTGCCAAGAACTCCCAGATGGTATTATACCTCACGTCAGATGGCTGTTCTCTGGTGACACTGGTACAGGTTAGTCTGTAGACCCGAGATCGTCATAGAGTCTTGTGTGATTCCCACTGTGCTTTGATTTCCATCATACCACGTTTAAGAGGGAGTGCAAAAAGGTGGCTTTTGGGTACAGTCCCGAATTACATGGAGGCAATGAGCGATAGGAGGGGTTTCGTCTCTCCCGGTATAGGGAGTTGATGTTGCGCAGTGTTCGATTGGCTATAACTAGAAATCCCTAGCTAGGGTTGTTGAGATTTACTGGTAAGTGTTATCAGTAGTTTCTCGAACTGTTATAGACTTCATATCGACACGACTTATCAAGCTACTGGGGTCTGACGTTTACCACCCCTAGGCGAGATATGCGACATATCAGACGAAGAGACCGGACTGTACGGGAGTGTTACTGATTGGAATCGCAGCAGAATGTACAGGCTTGCTTGTTGATCTTCTGATCGCTCAATACCTGGGTGGCTGTTACGTTTAGCTGACCGCTTGCAGCTTGTGGGTGTTTGATATGATCATCACCTACTGCCGGCGTATTGACGATTCTTTAGAGTTCTACACAGAGGTTTCTTGGCTCAGGCAAAACGGAGTAGGAGCACATATATGATATGTGCGGGACTGAGAACAATACGTGTATGTGATACCGTAATAGATTCTCGCGATATGTGATATCGGCCGGGTATATGTGATATAGCCGGGTCATCGGATCAAGTGTTGATTCGATGAACTGATACAGATTATATTAATCGGTTATTTATGAAATAGCCGGATTATTGGATCAAGTGTTGATTCGATAATTTAATGTATAATTATATATTTGATGTATTAAATTACATTAACTGATATAAGCTCACTAAAAGATTCTTTTTCTCACTCGGGTAATACATTGATATATATGCGATATATGTTAATTGTATTATTTTATTTTGTTACAATAAATATTGTATATGTGATATATAATATTGTAACATGTTAGGGTTATTAATGCAACGTGATTAGTGGAGATTGAACATGATTAAGGTTTGATTTGGGTTAATTTTTCTAGAAGCTTCTAGAAGCTTTTGTTTTGTTTTTGCAGAGATATTTTGTAAAGATATTTTTATAGATATTTTGTTAACCCAACCCAACCCTTGACTATGGTTAATTCTCTACATGGGTTAAGTTATCATACTTAACCCATGGTTGCATTTCTAACCACACTAGACTTTCATTATTCATCACAAAAGAGTTAGCTTCTTCTTATTCTTCCTTCTTGCTTGAAAAGGTTTCTAGCTTTTTGAGAGGTGATGAAAATGAGTGAGATTAAGAAAACAAATGAGAGAAAAAATCCTACTTCATCATCCTAATCTATCCTAGCCATTTAGATTAGGGTCTTCACTTCATTAGTGAGTGAGAGCTTGAGTTAAAGTTTCTTCAAGGTAGATCATCTTAGTTATCGAAGATCGGAAGCAAGCTTGTATCTTTCTTTTGTGGAGCCTCTCTAGAGTCCGGATTCTTGATGATCGCAGCGAAGGGATCTCAACACGGAGCTTATGAAGTGAAGGACCGGACTACAAAGTTTGTAATCCCAAACTCTTAGATGTTAAAGTGTTTAACATGCTTTGTTTCGCCTAATCTCTTGTTTAAAGATCTTGGTTAGGGTTGTTCGGCACGTCTAAATTTTAAATCGGGCATGGTTGATGCCTTGTAGAACCTTGTAAGTGTGCCTAGTAACCCTACAGTGGTATCAGAGCCAAGCTAGAGCTTTAGGCGAAGTCTAGACGAAGTTTAAAGTCCGATCGAACTCCAAATACCTGATAAAACCTAGTTTCTGGAAAATTTTTCAAAAGTTAACATTTTTCACATTAAAAATACTCAGAAAAATAAGCAGGGAATTATAAGGATTTATGTGAAAAACGACCCACTAATTTGCTTAAACCGCCGCGGAACCGCGGCAGGACCATGCCTTACGCGGCGGTTCCACGGCCAAACAGTGTAATTATGGTTTTCTTTTTTCACAATAATATCCTTACAGATTTCCTGATTGTTCTTGGAATTTTTATTCTACTCAAGTGTTGAGTTTTCTGGGTTGTATTGGGAACTCGTTGATTCAATCGGAAAGTTTAACTTCGTTTATGTTTTTCCGGGTAATTTTAGAATGTGTTAAAAGTTCGAACGGATATCAATAACTCACTTTTTCCCCTGCCGGAAAATTTCCAAGCGTTGGATTTTTCCGTAGTTTATGAACGTTCTAAGTCATGCAAGTAACGCGGTGGACTCTCTAGAAGACAACAAACCTTAACTCGATTATGTGACCGTCTGAACAGCCTCTAAACCTTAGGGTTTGGGGCAGTATGGCGTTGCCACATATGAGGCGTTGGCTTGACCCTTCTACGGCTGGACCATTGGTACTGTGGCATATGATGGATGTTTTAAAACTAATTTCAAGTGTTGAGAACTATTTGGGAAATCTTGGGTGTTTGTTTATTCGATCAGAAAGTTTAACATTGTCTATTTATCTGGAATGTGATACAATATTTGGAATCTACAATTAGTTATGAGATAACTAATTTGAATGATATAAATCTAGCAGTTCAGTCTCAGATGATTGGTAGCCATAGGATTTTGATGCGATCAAAAGTCCGTCGCAATCACGTAGCGTACGCGGATACTCGCCGGGTAAACTTAATAGATAGCCACGCCCTATAGCCCTGACCAAGTGACTGTAGGAGAACCCCGTCGCCAAAAGCATCCGTTTGGGTGCTCGCGGCAGCGGTGTTCTGCCTTAGTGCACTTCGTCGACGGCATCCAGGGGTGCGGCCGTCTACTAAAATTTGTGAAGAGCATTCGATCAGGATGTCGGGAATCTTGTTGAATTGCCCGAATTGATATTGAAAAGAGTTTTCGATAATGAGACTAAAATGCGGAGTTTATAATTGTTAGGCATGCGATATCTAAAGAATTCATTTGGTTAGGCATGCGATGTCTAAGGAGGTTGCGGATTCCAACTGCTGTAGTTTTACACTTTCTTTTATGCGACCGTAAGTGTAATATGTGGTGTATCGCCAGTTTCGTTGCTATACATCAACGACAATTGGGATACGCATATTTACTTACGTTGATGATATGTGATATTATGTGTTGCTGTGATATGTTATATTGGATCGTCGTGTTTTGAATAGCCGGGGTTTTTTTTATGTGAGATGAGAGTTTTTATTTTCATTCTTGTAAAATTCATTTGTATGTAATATTCTTTTATTGGGGCACTTCCAGGCTGAGGATGATGTCACCATTGTATATTATTTACTTTTCCGCATTAGGTAGACCCAAGGCGGGGAGCACAAGTAACCGGGTTCTAGGGTCCAGTGGGAGACCATCTCGAGGAGTCGAGACCGGGACTCCTAACCCTAGAATTGGCAGTGTTGCTTGTCGCTCTCGTATGGGTCTAGGAATGTGGGTTTGGCTATTCATTGCGACCGTGGAATCCGTGTTTTATGCAGGCTCGTATTAAAATACGGACGTCCTAGTATATCAAATATTTCATATGTGTTCTTCTGCTGCAATGTTCTGTGACGAGATCATATTACTGCCTGAGACGAATGCTTATATTATATATATGAGATATATGTTATATTGCAGATTTCGTTTCAAATGTGATGCTTGTGAAGCATAATAAAATAGGACTTCATTAATGAGATTAATGAAACTAAAAAAAACCTAAAGATGTTGTAGAAACTTGTTTAAAAACTGGTAGCTCTAGTTCTTGCTTTGCATAGTGGTGTTCCTTGTAGAACATCCAGCACCTTATTCGATAAGGAAATAGCCGAGATCCCTTCACCGGGAGTGACCTCTTTAGCGAAACTAGCAGATGCTACACACTCGGTTTGTCTTTTGATTGCTTCTGTAGTTCTTGCTTTGCATAGTGGTATTTGTGAAATATCCTGCACCTTATTCGGAGGAAAGAGCCGACAATCCCTTCACCGGGAGTGACCTCTTTAGCAAAACTAGAAAAGGCCTAAAAAACATTCCATTTAAAATCACTCGATTCTACAACGATATCAAGTTCATTACGCAAAGGGTTTTCTTAAAAACCTGTCGTAACCCTCCGTCATTTCAGATAAGTACTTCATAGTATTCGTACTACGTTTGTTGGCTTTCGTCAAGGCGTAGTGTGCGGTAGCTATTTATGCTTATCTGCTTATGTATATGATGCAGATTGAGTTAGGGTAGTCGTGCGACTTTGTTGGCTTTCGTCAAGGGCCGTGCGGGTGGGTTTAATTCAATCGGGAAATGACGGGTTGGACTTAACTAGTAGCCTATGGTTTGTTGGCTTTCGTCAAGGTCATAGGATGCTAGGGGTAAAATATTATTGGGAATTTCAAGTGTTGAAATTTGCAATGAGATTGCATACCTTCTATGAGATAGTTGGATCCCGATACCCGCTGCGAGTAAGAGTTACTCCTGGGAGAGTTTTACACATTATAATTAGCCGATCAAGTAGGTGTCTAGAAAGGTGTTAATGGGGTTACGCCCCTGGGAAAACAGGGTTTATTTTAATTAGGTCCGTGCGAAAGCACGGGGAACCTCCCTCAAAGTACCGGCACTGGCCTGGCTGAAAGATTGGCGAACTTGTAGAGTGTAATTAATTCCGGCTAGTCTTTCCTTTTAGGGTTTGAAGGAAGATTTGACTAAAACAGTGGGAGACATCCTGATTAGATATATTGATAACCAATCTAATCTTGCAAGAGCGCACGCTGAGTGTTTTCTTCTCTCTCTCTCCTGGTTGCGACTATGTCATGCCTTAATCAAGATAATAATACAGATGTATTGACCGAACCCGCTTGTTATACTGCGCTAAGGAACGTTGGTCCCGCTCCAACTTATAATTGTTATAAGACAGAGCAGGAAATAGGGGATTACCAGAATTCCCGTGCCGCCCAAACGAAGAAAGTGCATGCTGATGCATCTTCTTCGGGTGTGTTCATTACCGAGAACTGTTTCTCAGTATCCTTTACATCCTGGGTATGAGATACCGGATCAGGATCCCGCCAATATAATTTGTTACATGGGCTACAGATAGGTAGAGAACTGAGAACGGGTAATAAGTTTTAAGAGTTGGAAATGATGCAAGAGTTGCAGCTAAGTCTGTTGGCAGTTATCACCCTGTATTACTAGAATACATTGATTCTGAACGAACGTTATTAGAAACTGAACCTGATATACAACATCATATCAGTCTCTTTATTAGTAAAGAAGGATATAATTTTGTATTGTTGGATAATGTTTTGAACATTTCCTATATCAAGAGTTGATCGGTTCAGGCACGTTATCTAAAAACATAGACGTTCTAAATCTAACCACAGTTCTTAACGTACAGAACACACATAAGAGGAAGAGTTCAGAAATGAATGAATCCTTCTTGAGGCATTGTAGACTAGGTCATATCAATGCGACCCGATTAGCTGAAGTTACATTTAGATGCATATTTAAATTAGTTTGAATTTATATCTTGAGAAACTTGCCGGTCATGTCACAGAGATAAGATGACCACAGCTCCGTTTATTGAAAACAGAGAAAGAGTTAGTGAACTCTTGGGATTGATACATGCTGATGTATGAAAGTCCCCTGTCTACACATGCCAAGACCGGTTCTTTGTACTTCATTACATTCACTGATGATCTCTCAAGATTCAGACCTATGTTCCTGTTGAAACACAAGTCCGAAACTTTTGAGATATTCACAGAATATAAGTGAGAAGTAGAGAACCAAAAACAGGGTATAAGTATTATGTCCTTTGATGAGATCAAGGAGGAGAATACTTAAGCACGGAATTCCTGGACTATTCTAAGGAAGAATGAGATTCTCTCTCAGCATTACTCCTCCGAATACACCACAGCACGTCGGTGTATCAGGGCGGAGCAATTACACCCTATGTGATATGGTGTGCTCTATGATGAGTACTACTGAGTAACCTATTTTCTTTTAGGGTTATGCACTTGAGAAGTTGCATACCTATTGAATAGGGTTCCAACCAAATCTGATGCCTACCACTCCATATGTGATATGGTATGGGAAGAGCCCATCTCTTAAAGATGTTAAGATTTGGGGTTGTCTGGCCTATGTCTAAAAGCAAAATCCGGACAAGCTCAACGCAAAGTCTGTTCTGTAGAAGTTTGTTGGATATCCCAAGCATTCGCAAGGGAATATCTTCTACCAAACCGAGAAACAAAATATGTTTTGTTTCTCAACATGCCACCTTTGTGAAAGGGAATTTCTTGTGTAGAAATTAGTGGTCAAAAGGTAGAACTGGAAAGAGTTCCAGCTATACAAACTGCAACTGATGATTTGGTAGAACCAAAGGATTCAATAGTTTCCAACGAACCGTAGCCTCTCTGCCTATCTAGTAGGGTTCCTCACCCACCTGGGAGATACTTCGGTTTCTCTATGACAGTGGGAGCGAGGATTGCATCATGAGATGATGACCCAACTTATTTCGAGCAGGCCATCAGGAGTGGGACTCTGTAAGAATGGCTGGATGCTTAGCGATCTGAGATGGAATCCTTATACACCAACAAAGTATGGACTTTGGTTGCTTTATCTGAAGGGTTAAATCCCCATCAGGAGCAAGTATATCTTGAGAAGATTACTTGGTGTACATGGAAAAGTTGATACTTTCAAAGCTATGCTTAAGTGTAGGGTTCCTAGGCACTCTCAAGAGGTCTCACAAGGCATCAACCATGCCAATTTCAAATTTTACGGGTGCCGAGAAACCCTAATACGGATCGTTGGCTAGATTTTTAGGCGACAAAGCAAACTAGTTAACACTTAACTACAAGAATACGGAAATACAACCTTTGTAGATCCGGTCCTCCACCTCCACGGCTCCGTGATGAAGTCCTCTCCGCTGTCCAAATCAAATCCCGGGCTCTAGCGTCGGCTTCATCGGAGAAAGAGCGGCTAGGTCGTCGACGACGTGCCGAAGATGATCTACGTCGAGGCATCGCTAGATCAAGCTCCAACTTCACCAAGTCTAGAAAACTTGTGAAGGAAACACACTCTACTACTTGGAAAGATGTAGAGGATGAAGAAATAGGAAGTGGGTTCACTTCAGAATTGGATTTCTCACCCTTTTTCATCAATCACCATTGATGAAGACTAGGTTTTCTTCTTTGAAGAAGAAGAAGAAGAAGATGAAGTATATTATGATAAGTTATTAGAATAGAATAGAAAAATCAATACTTATCATAATATTAACTATAGTTATGTGTAGAGAATTGACCAAGGTTAAAGGAATGGTTAGGGTTAAGGAGAAGAAGACAAAATGGTTACTTTGGTCAAAACCTTCATGAAGCTTCAACAAGCTTCTCCATTGATAGCAACCATTTTTTATTATTCTTTTATCTTTTCCAATAAATAAAAAGATAAATGAATGAATAAATAAATAAATAGATAAGTGAATGGATAAATAAATAAAAACCTAACCATATACTTAACCATAGGTTTAATTCTTTACACTTAACCAAATAAGCATGTATCATCAAACATGATACAATCATGTGCATAAAAGTATATCACATATACAACTTGCACAATTCAAGTGAGAAAATCCATTTAAAGTGAACCAATACTAGTTAATGTAAAGCAATATATCAAATATATAATTATACATTAAATCATTAAATCAACACTTGATTCAATGATCCGGTCATGTTAAACATAACCGACTAGTATTCAATGTATCGACTTATCGAATCAACGCTTGAATCGATAACTAGGTTATATCGCATACAACCATTCGATACATTCATCCCGAGAATAGAATACGGTATCACATACACGCATTATTCTCGGTCCCGCACATATCTCATATGCGCTCCTATTTCGTTTCGCTTGAGCCAGGAAACCTCTGTGTAGGACTCTAAAGACTCGTCAATACGCCGGCAGCAGGTGATGATCATATCAAGCACCCACAAGCCGCAAGCGGTCTACTAAACGTAACGGCCACCCGGGTATTGAGCGATCAGAAGATCGACGAGCAAGCCCGCTCACACTCCAGTGAATCCAACCAGTAACACTACCGTACAGTCCGGTCTGATCGTCTGATATGTCGCATATCTCGCCTAGGGATGGTAAACGTCAGACCCCAATAGCTCGATAAGTCGTGTCGATATGAGGTCTATAACAATTCGAGAAACTGCTGGTAACACTTACCAGTAAATCTCAGCAACCCTGGCCCGGGATTTCCGGTTATAGCCAATCGAACACAGCGCAACATCAACTCCCTATACCGGAAGAGACGAATCCCCTCCTATCGCTCATTGCCTCCATGTGACTCGGGACTGTACCCAAAAACCACCATTTTGCACGCCCTCTTAGACGTGGTAAGATGGAAATCAAAGCACAGTGGGAACCACACAAGACTCTATGACGATCTCGGGTCAACAGACTACTCTGTACCAGTGTCACCAGAGAACTGCCATCTGTCGTAAGGTATAATACCATCTGGGAGTTCTCGGCGAGTCCGTCCAGTGTACCCAGTCTCCACTGAGCACCCGTATATCATCTCTGATGTCAAACACCAATGGATATGGGATCATCAATCGCCCATCTGTATGGGTCGAGAAGGTACACGCTAGTCTACTCTGGTATATCGATGCCCCGTCTCGATACACCCACGACTAGGGACTTTGAAGGATGTACTTATGGACTACCATGTCCCCACTAGTATGATCCGCATCACAGTCCAGGTAGTCAAGTACACATCCTAAGGGCTTTACCAACATGTAATAGAGAGACAATCTGTGTATACGTTAAGGTAAAGATCAACCAGATAGCATACTATCATGTCGAGCAAGAAAGTCCTCCCTATATATGTCCCAGCATCCACTACAATATACATCCAATGTACAGTAATGGCCTCTAGGGCATACATATAACTAACAATCTCCCACTTGCACTAGGGCCATCTGTAGCAGTGTTTGTAGTATCTCATACTCAACCATCCCATAAAAGTCTCTCTCTGGGAATAGGCCTTCGTGAGTGGATCCGCCGTGTTGTCCTCTGAGTCTACTCTCCTAACCTCGATCCCTTAGAGATCAACCATCTCCATGATCAAGTGATACTGCCTTAGAATATGTCTGGATCACTGATGGGACCTGCGTTCCTTGGCATAAGCCACAACTCCATTGTCACACAATGGGAGGAACATAGTTCATCTCATGAACCAATATACACCCAAACAGTCTCTTTGGTAGTATCTTAAGTAGCGATGTATCCTGCCTTTATCGTCTAGTATGCCACGGTATTTAGCTTGGAACTCTTCCAACATACCGTCCCTTTACTGAGGGTAAAGACAATGCCTGTGACTGACACTCAGTCGTCTTTATCACCTTGGAACCCTTCCAGTGATTCTCCCCAGGATCGATTGATACCAACTCACTACAGCTAGTGAGTAGCCTAACATCCATTTAAATTTATCTCATAGATCCAAAATCCAGGATTTAGTAAGTATCACTTTGATCCTATGTGGAGAATCATTGTGATAAGCGGAGATTGATCGAGCGTAGCATAGGAAACTCGTTCCCTATCAAGAGTATGTCATCCACGTACTCTACGAGGATCGTCACAATACTCCCTACTACCTTTTTGTTTATACAAGGTTCATCTACCATTTTGATGATGTCAACTTCTTTGACTTATCCATCAAAACAGATGATCCTACTCCGCGTTCCCTGCTTTATCCTATAAAGCATCTTGCACACGTTTCCGCTGCTCCCACTGTTTACGAAGCCCTCTGGCTGTGTACTTATAGACGCACTCTTCTAAAACATCATTTAGAAAAGCAGTCATGACACCCAACCACCAGATATCGTAGTCATGGTATGTAGCCGTGGCAAGTAGGATCTGGATGGACTTAAGCATAGGCACTGGAAAAGGTTTCATCATTATCCATGCCTGGTCGATGACGAAAACCTTTAACAAGTCTAGCTTTGAAAGTCTCAACTTTTCCAAGTACACCAAGTAATCTTCTCAAGATATACTTGCTCCTGATGGGGATTTAACCCTTCAGATATAGCAACCAAAGTCCATACTTTGTTGGTGTACATGGATTCCATCTCAGATCGCTAAGCATCCAGCCATTCTTACAGATTCTCACTCCTGATGGCCAGGTCGAAACTAGTTGGGTCATCATCTCATGATGCAATCCTCGCTCCCACTGTCATAGAGAAACTTAAGTATCTCTCAGGTGGGTGAGGAACCCTACTAGATCGGCGGAGAGGCTGAGATTCGTTGGTAACTATTGAATCCTTTGGTTCTACCAAATCATTTGCTGTAGTTTGTATAGCTGAAACACTTCCAGTTCTACATAACTTACCTTGCCTCGAGCTTGTCCGGATTTTGCTTTTAGACATAGGCCGGACAATCCCAAATCTTAACTAACTTAAGGCATGGGCTCTTCCCTTTCCATATCACATATGAAATGGTAGGCAACTGATTTGATTGGAACCCTATTCAATAGGTATGCAGCTTCTCAAGTGCATAACTCCCAAAAGGAAATAGGTAACTCAGTAGTACTCATCATAGAGCACACCTTATCATATAGGGTGTTATTGCTCCGCCCCGATACACCATCATGCTATGGTGTATACGGAGGAGTAATACTGAGAGAGAATCTCATTCTCCTTTAGAAAAGTCCAAGAATTTCGTGCTCAAGTATTCTCCTCCTTGATCTCATCATAGGACATAATACTTTTACCCGTATTTTGGTTCTCTACTTGTAGCTTATATTCTGTGAATATCTCAAAAGGTTCGGACTTGTGTTTCAATAGGAACATATGTCTGAATCTTGAGAGATTATCAGAGAATGTAATGAAGTACAAAGAACCAGTCTTGGCATGTGTAGACAGGGGACCTACATACATCAACATGTATCATCCCAAGAGTTCATTAACTCTTTCTCTGTTTCCAATAAACAGAGCTGGTGTCATTATATCTTTGTGACATGACTGGCAAGTTTCACAAGATGTAGATTCAAACTGATTTAAATATGCATCTACATGTAACTTCAGCTAGTCGGGTCACATTGATATGACCTAGTCTACAATGCCTTAAGAAGGATTCGTTCATTTCTAAACTCTTCCTCTTGTGTGTGTTCCATATACTAAGAACTGTAGTTTGATTTAGAACATCAATGCTTTTAGATAACGTGCCTGAACCGATCAACTTTTGATATAGGAAATGTTCAAAACATTATCCAACAATACAAAATTTTATCATTTCTTTACTAATAAAGAGACTGATATGATTTTGTATATCAGATTCGGTATCTAATAACATTCGTTCAGAATCAATGTATTTGGAATACGGGGTGACAGTGACCAACAGACTTGGCTGCAACACTTGCCCCGTTTTCTGCCTCATGAAACTTATCACCCGTTCTCAGTTCTCTACCTTTCTGTAGCCCTATGTAACATATTACATATCTGGGATCCTGATCTGGTATCACATACCCAGGACGTAAAGGATACTGAGAAACAGTTCTCTGTAATGAACACACCCGAAGATGATGCATCAACATGCACTCTCTTCGTTTGGGCGGCATAGGAATTCTGGTAATCCCCAATTTCCTGCTCTGTCTTATAAAAATTATAAGGTGGAGCGGGACCAACGTTCCCCAGCTCAGTATAACAAGCGGGTTCGGTCAAATATCCGTTTTATTATCTTGATTAAGGCGTGACATGGTCTCTACCAGGAGAGAGAGAGAAGAAAACACTCAGCGTGCGCTCTTGTAAGAATAGATTGGTTATTATTTTATCTAATCAGGATGGCTCCCACTGCTTTTTATCAAATCTTCCTTCAAATCCTAAAAGGAAAGACTAGCCGGGATTAATTACACACTACAAGTTCGCCAATCTTTCAGCCAGGCCAGTGTCGGTACTTTGAGGGAGGTCCCCCATGCTTTCGCACGAACCTAATTAATGTAAACCTCGTTTTCCCAGAGGCGTAACCTCGTTAACACCTTTCTAGACACCTACTTGATCGGTTAATTGTAATGTGTAAAACTCTCCCAGGAGTAACTCTTACTCGCAGCGGGTATCGGGATCCAACTATCTCATAGAAGGTATGCAATCTCATTGCAAATTTCAACACTTGAAATTCCCGACAATATTTTGCCCCTAGCGTCCTATGACCTTGACGGAGGCCAAACAACCCATAGTCCGCTAGTCAAGTTCAACCCGTCATTTCCTGATTGAATTAAACCCACCCGCACGACCCTTGACAGAGGCCAAACAACGCCGTACGAATACCCTAATCCAATCGCATCATATGCTAGCAGATAAGCACTAGTTAGCTACCATACACTACGCCTTGACGGAGGCCAAACTACCGCAGCACGAATACTAACTAGTACTTATCAGAAATGACGGAGGGCTACGACAGATTTTTCTGAAAACCTATTGCGTAATGAACTTGATATCGTTGTAGGATCGAATGAATTTTGAAATGGAGTGTTTTTGAGGATTTTCTAGTTTTGCTAAAGGAGTCACTCCCGGTGAAGGGATCGTCGGTCCTTTCCTCGTCGAATGAGGTGCGGGATATATCATATATATCACTGAGCAAAGCAAAAACTCTTAAAAGCAATCAAACGACAAACCGAGTGTGTAGCATCTGCCAATTATTGCTAAAGGAGTCACTCCCGGTGAAGGGATCTCGGTCCTTTCCTTATCGAATAAGGTGCAGGATATATCATATATACCGCTGTGCAAAGCAAAAACTGTAGCTACCTGTTTTATTTTGAAATTCGATTCTACAACATCTTAGGTTTCTTTTTATTTCATTAATCTCATTAATGAAGTCCCATCATTTAAGTACCAAAACATCACAGATAAATACGACGTACACTTATGCCATCCGCATTCGCCTCGATGTCCCCTCGTGCACCGTTAGGTTAGGTAACTAACGGCAGAGCGGGGCAAGGCTAGCGCGGGTGTAAAACATAAGTAACGCCTATATAATATATCATATATACTATATAAAGTATCCATCACAGAACATATCACATGATCGCATCACAGATATCGCAGCAGAAGAATCATATGAAATATTGGATATACTAGGACGTCCGTGTTTTCAATACGAGCCAGTATAAAACACGGATTCCACGGTCGTGATGAATAGCCAAACCCACACCCCTAGACCCCTACGAGAGCGGCAAGCAACCCTACCAATTCTAGAGTTAGGAGACCCGGACTCGACTCCTCGAGATGGTCTCCCACTGGACCCTAGAATCCGGTTACTTGTGCTCCCCTCCTTGGGTCTATCCTAGTGCGTTAAAGTAAATAATATACAAACGGTGACATCTTCCGCAACCTGGAAGTGCCCCAATAAAAGAATATTACATACAAGTTTTTACATGAATGAAAATGAAAAACACTCATCTCACATAAAAACCCCCGGCTATTCAAACACGACGATCCAATATAACATATCCAGCAATACATAACATCACATGTCATCAACGTAAGCAAATATGCGCATCCCAATTGTCGTTGACATATAGCAACGAAACCGGCGATATCACATATTACACTTACGGTCACAGAAAAGAAAGTGTAAAACTACAACAGTTGGAATCCGCAACCACCTCAGACATCGCATGCCTGACCAAATGAATTCCTTAGACATCGCATGCCTAACAATTATAAACCCCGCATTTTAGTCTCAAAATTGAAAACACTTTTCAATATCAAGTCGGGCAATTCAACAAGATTCCCGACATCCTGATCGAATGCTCGTCGCAAACTTCAGTAGACGGCCGCACCCCCGATACCGTCGACGAAGTGCACCAAGGCGGAACACCGCTACCGCGAGCACCCGAACGGATGCTTTCGGCGACAGGGTTCTCCTACAGTCACTTGGTCGGGGCTATGGAGTGAGGCTGTCTATTAAGTTTACC
Organism: Agapanthus africanus; assembly: GCA_030015575.1. Taxonomy (NCBI): domain Eukaryota; kingdom Viridiplantae; phylum Streptophyta; class Magnoliopsida; order Asparagales; family Amaryllidaceae; genus Agapanthus; species Agapanthus africanus. Next base: position 291,808,260 of record CM057349.1, read on the forward strand.
CAGCGAGTATCCGCGTACGCTACGTGATTGCGACGGACTTTTGATCACATCAAAATTCCGTGGCAACCGATCAAGTGAGACTAAACTGCTATGTTTATAACATTCATTCAGTTATCTCATAACTACTTGTGAATTCCAATTATTGTATCACATTCCGGATAAATAGAAAATGTTAAACTTTCCGATCGAACGATCGAACACCCAAGTTTTCCCGATACAGATCAACACATGAAACAAGTCTAACAACATTCAGTTCGTGCCTCAGTACCAACGGTCCAGCCGTAGAAGGGTCAAGCCAACGCCTCACATGTGGCACGCCGTACTGCCCCCAACCCGAAGGTTCAAAGAGCAGTTCAAGACGGTCACATAATTGAGTTAAGGTTTGTTGTCTTCTAAAGGGTCCATCGCGTTACTTGCACTACTTAGAACGTCGTTAAACTACGGAAAATCCAACACTTGGAAATTTCCCGACAGGGGAAAAATTGGGTATTTATATCCGGTCGAACTTTTTAACATATTCTAAAATTTATCCGGAAAGCCACATAGACAAAATCTGATACTCCCATCGAAACACCGAATCCCCAAAACAACCCCAGAATACTCAACTGTAGAGTCACATTAAAAATAACCAGAAAATATAGCATTCAATTATATGAATTACTGTGCAGAAAACATTGGTCAAAAGGACTGTACGGCCGCGGAACCGCCGCATGTGAGGGCTTATGCCGCGGTTCCGCGTTGGAATATTTGAATTAGACCCTCGTATTTCACAGTAATTCAAATAAGACCCTGCTTATTTTTCTGCATATTTTTAATATTGAAAAATCCAGATTTTTAAAAATTGGACAGAGAGCATTTTGAGAGTTAGGTTTTCGGTTCGATCGAGTTTCAAACGTCGTCTAGACTTCGCCTAAGGCTCTAACTAGGCTCTGATACCACTGTAGGGTTCCTAGGCACTCTCAAGAGGTCTCACAAGGTATCAACCATGCCAATTTCAAATTTTACGGGTGCCGAGAAACCCTAATACGGATCGTTGGCTAGATTTTTAGGCGACAAAGCAAACTAGTTAACACTTAACTACAAGAATACGGAAATACAACCTTTGTAGATCCGGTCCTCCACCTCTACGGCTCCGTGATGAAGTCCTCTCCACTGTCCAAATCAAATCCCGGGCTCTAGCGTCGGCTTCATCGGAGAAAGAGCGGGCTAGGTCGTCGACGACGTGCCGAAGATGATCTACGTCGAGGCATCGCTAGATCAAGCTCCAACTTCACCAAGTTTAGAAAACTTGTGAAGGAAACACACTCTACTACTTGGCAAGAGGTAGAGGATGAAGAAATAGGAAGTGAGTTCACTTCAGAATTGGATTTCTCACCCTTTTTCATCAATCACCATTAATGAAGACTAGGTTTTCTTCTTTGAAGAAGAAGAAGAAGAAGATGAAGTATATTATGATAAGTTATTAGAATAGAATAGAAAAATCAATACTTATCATAATATTAACTATAGTTATGTGTAGAGAATTGACCAAGGTTAAAGGAATGGTTAGGGTTAAGGAGAAGAAGACAAAATGGTTACTTTGGTCAAAACCTTCATGAAGCTTCAACAAGCTTCTCCATTGAAAGCAACCATTTTGTATTATTCTTTTATCTTTTCCAATAAATAAAAAGATAAATGAATGAATAAATAAATAGATAAATGAATGGATAAATAAATAAAAACCTAACCATATACTTAACCATAGGTTTAATTCTTTACACTTAACCAAATAAGCATGTATCATCAAACATGATACAATCATGTGCATAAAAGTATATCACATATACAACTTGCACAATTCAAGTGAGAAAATCCATTTAAAGTGAACCAATACTAGTTAATGTAAAGCAATATATCAAATATATAATTATACATTAAATCATTAAATCAACACTTGATTCAATGATCCGGTCATGTTAAACATAACCGACTAGTATTCAATGTATCGACTTATCGAATCAATGCTTGAATCGATAACTAGGTTATATCGCATACAACCATTCGATACATTCATCCCGAGAATAGAATACGGTATCACATACACGTATTATTCTCGGTCCCGCACATATCTCATATGCGCTCCTATTTCATTTCGCTTGAGCCAGGAAACCTCTGTGTAGGACTCTAAAGACTCGTCAATACGCCGGCAGCAGGTGATGATCATATCAAGCACCCACAAGCCGCAAGCGGTCTGCTAAACGTAACGGCCACCCGGGTATTGAGCGATCAGAAGATCGACGAGCAAGCCCGCTCACACTCCAGTGAATCCAACCAGTAACACTACCGTACAGTCCGGTCTGATCGTCTGATATGTCGCATATCTCGCCTAGGGATGGTAAACGTCAGACCCCAATAGCTCGATAAGTCGTGTCGATATGAGGTCTATAACAATTCGAGAAACTGCTGGTAACACTTACCAGTAAATCTCAGCAACCCTGGCCAGGGATTTCCGGTTATAGCCAATCGAACACAGCGCAACATCAACTCCCTATACCGGGAGAGACGAATCCCCTCCTATCGCTCATTGCCTCCATGTGACTCGGGACTGTACCCAAAAACCACCATTTTGCACGCCCTCTTAGACGTGGTAAGATGGAAATCAAAGCACAGTGGGAACCACACAAGACTCTATGACGATCTCGGGTCAACAGACTACTCTGTACCAGTGTCACCAGAGAACTGCCATTTGACGTAAGGTATAATACCATCTGGGAGTTCTCGGCGAGTCCGTCCAGTATACCCAGTCTCCACTGAGCACCCGTATATCATCTCTGATGTCAAACACCAATGGATATGGGATCATCCATTGCCCATCTGTATGGGTCGAGAAGGTACACGCTAGTCTACTCTGGTATATCGATGCCCCGTCTCGATACACCCACGACTAGGGACTTTGAAGGATGTACTTATGGACTACCATGTCCCCACTAGTATGATCCGCATCACAGTCCAGGTAGTCAAGTACACATCCTAAGGGCTTTACCAACATGTAATAGAGAGACAATCTGTGTACACGTTAAGGTAAAGATCAACCAGATAGCATACTATCATGTCGAGCAAGAAAGTCCTCCCTATATATGTCCCAGCATCCACTACAATATACATCCAATGTACAGTAATGGCCTCTAGGGCATACATATAACTAACATTAAGTCCATCCAGATCCTACTTGCCACTGCTACATACCATGACTACGATATCTGGTGGTTGGGTGTCATGACTGCTTTTCTAAATATTGATTTGGAAGAGAGCGTCTATAAGTACACAACCAGAGGGCTTCATAGACAGTGGGAACAGCGGAAACATGTGCAAGATGTTTTATGTGATAAATCTGGCATCGCGGAGTTGGAACATCTGTTTTGATGTGGTAGTCAAAGAGTTTGACTTCATCAAAATGGTAGATGAACTTTGTATATACAAAAAGATAGTAGGGAGTATGGTGGTGATCCTCGTAGAGTACGTGGATGACATACTCTTGATAGGGAAGGAGTTTCCTATGCTAACGCTCGGTCAATCTCCGCTTATCACAAGGATTCTCCATATAGGATCAAGGTGATACCTCCTAAATCCTAGGTTTTATATCTATGAGATAGATCTAAATGGATGTTAGGATTCTCACTAGTTGTAGTGAGATGGTATCAATCGATCCTGGGGAGAATCACTGGAAAAGGTTCCAGGGTGATAAGGACGACTGAATGTCAGTCGCAGGCATTGTCTTTACCCTCAGTGGAGGGACGGTATGTTGGAAGAGTTCCAAGCTAGATACCGTGACTAACTAGACGATTAAAGGCAACATACATCGTTACCAAGGATGCTACCAAAGAGGCAGTCTGGATATATATAAGTTCATGAGATGAACTTCGTTCCAACCATTGTGTGACAATGGAGTTATGGCTATGGCCTAGGAACCCCCATCCCATCAGAAATCCATATATAATTCTTAGGCAGTATCACCTGATCATGGAGATGGTTGATCTCTAAGGAGATCGAGGTTAGGAGAGTAGACACAAAGGACAACAGCGCGGATCCACTCATAAAGGCCTATTTCCCAGTAGAGACTTTTATGGGATGGTTGAGTATGAGATACTTCAACCACAGCTGATTGTTGGGTATGCGATACCACAACAGATGGCCCTGGTGCAAGTGGGAGATTGTTAATTATATGTATGCCCTAGAAGCCATTACTGTACATACGATGTATATTGTAGTGGATGCTTGGACATATATAGGGAGGACTTTCTTGCTCGACATGATAGTACGCTATCTGGTTACTCTTTATCTTAACATGTACTCTGATTGTCTCTTTGTTACATGTTGATAAAGCTCTTAGGATGAGTACTTGACTACCAGGACTATGATGCGGATCATACTAGTGGGGACGGTGTAGTCGCCAAGTACATCCTTCAAATGTTCATAGTCGTGGGAGTACCGAGATAGGGCATCGATACTCCAGAGTAGACTAGCGTATGCGCTTCTTGACCCATATGATGGGCGATGGATGATCTCATATCCATTGGTGTTTGACATCAGAGAATGTATACGGGTGCTCAGTGGAGACTGGGTACACTGAACGGACTCGCCGAGAACTCCCAGATGGTATTATATCTCACGTCAGATGGCAGTTCTCTGGTGACACTGGTACAGGTTAGTCTGTAGACCCGAGATCGTCATAGAGTCTTATGTGATTCCTACTGTGCTTTGATTTCCATCATACCACGTCCAAGAGGGCGTGCAAAAAGGTGGCTTTTGGGTACAGTCCCGAATCACATGGAGACAATGAGCGATATGAGGGGTTTCGTCTCTCCCGGTATAGGGAGTTGATGTTGCGCAGTGTTCGATTGGCTATAACTAGAAATTCCTGGCCAGGGTTGTTAAGATTTACTGGTAAGTGTTATCAGTAGTTTCTCGAACTGTTATAGACCTCATATCGACACGATTTATCAAGCTACTGGGGTATGACGTTTACTACCCCTAGGCGAGATATGCGGCATATCAGACGAAGAGACCGGACTATACGGCAGTGTTACTGATTGGATTCGCAGGAGAATGTACAGGCTTGCTTGTTGATTTTCTGATCGCTCAATACCTGGGTGGCTGTTACGTTTAGCTGACTGCTTGCAGCTTGTGGGTGTTTGATATGATCATCACCTACTGCCGGCGTATTGACGATTCTTTAGAGTTCCACACAGAGGTTTCTTGGCTCAGGCAAAACAGAGTAGGAGCACATATATGATATGTGCGGGACCGAGAATAATACGTGTATGTGATACCGTATTAGATTCTCGCGATATGTGATATCGGCCGGGCATATGTGATATAGCCGGGTCATCGGATCAAGTGTTCATTCGATGAACTGATACAGATTATATTAGTCGGTTATTTGTGAAATAGCCGGATTATCGGATCAAGTGTTGATTCGATAATTTAATATATAATTATATATTTGATGTATTAAATTACATTAACTGATATAAGCTCACTAAAAGATTCTTTTTCTCACTCGGGTAATACATTGATATATATGCGATATATGTTAATTGTATTATTTTATTTTGTTACAATAAATATTGTATATGTGATATATAATATTGTAACATGTTAGGGTTATTAATGCAACATGATTAGTGGAGATTAAACATGATTAAGGTTTGATTTGGGTTAATTTTTCTAGAAGTTTCTAGAAGCTTTTGTTTTGTTTTTGCAAAGATATTTCGTAAAGATATTTTTGTAGATATTTTGTTAACCCAACCCAACCCTTGACTATGGTTAAGTCTCTACATGGGTTAAGTTATCATACTTAACCTATGGTTGCATTTCTAACCACACTAGACTTTCATTATTCATCACAAAAGAGTTAGCTTCTTCTTGTTCTTCCTTCTTGCTTGAAAAGGTTTCTAGCTTTTTGAGAGGTGATGAAAATGAGTGAGATTAAGAAAACAAATGAGAGCAAAAATCCTACTTCATCATCCTAATCTATCCTAACTATTTAGATTAGGGTCTTCACTTCATTAGTGAGTGAGAGCTTGAGTTAAAGTTTTTTCAAGGTAGATCATTTTAGTTATCGAAGATCGGAAGCAAGCTTGCATCTTTCTTTTGAGGAGCCTCTCTAGAGTCTGGATTCTTGATGATCGCAGCGAAGGGACCTCAACACAGAGCTTATAAAGTGAAGAACCGGACTACAAAGGTTATCATCCCAAACTCTTAGATGTTAAAGTGTTTAACATACTTTGTTTCGCCTAATCTCTAGTTTAAAGATCTTGGTTAGGGTTGTTCGGCACGTCTAAATTTTAAATCGGGCTTGGTTGATACCTTGTAGAACCTTGTGAGTGTGCCTAGTAACCCTATAAGCTATGCCGAAAGCACAAGTCAAATCACATACATACCATAGTCATGAAATCAAAATAACATCTCGAATGACATCAAATCGAAGTCGAGTGCAACTGTGGTGCACAAAATCTCAATCATGCAAATAAATTGCCCAAAAACACCAAAATACGAAATAAAAGACATGTGATATTCGAATCACCAAATCGCAACTCGTAACACTGCCGTCGATATGTCCTTCCTTCGAAGTCGAGAAGGTGTCAGTGTATCCAAAGCTAGCAAAGCAAGATATCTTCTTGCCTCTTGTTCATGGCCTGGCACCGGGTGCCCTTTGGCTCTCGCCTATCACTGTGAATTTCCAGCTGCATAACTCTTCGGTTCGACTGCTCAATATGGAATGATGACGGAAACAGCTCCGCTCTGGCACATCCTCTAAAGATCTCTGGCCAACTATCATGGTCGTTCATAACACATCTCGTCAATGATGCCGAACTCTGGACTACTGGGTGTGCGTAAAATGACCGATCCTGCGTCCAAGTCTTCTCATGAAGTATCCCATCGTATGATATCCGTATGACGTCGAATTTTTCGATCGATTCATCAAAGTCCCATAATTTCTGAGAGATCAACACTCGTGCACAGTTTATAATATTTGGTATATGCCACAGTACCTATGGACTAGCCGTAGAAGGGCAAACCCAAGCCTTACTAATGGCACCGATGAACTGCCGCAAACCCTAAGGTTCTCAGGCGTTCTCATGGTCATTATGTCGAGTTAGGGTTTCATTCTTCTAGAGGGTCCACCGAATTACTTGCATGTTTTTCCGAATACTTTAAACTTGGAAAAATGGGTTTCTGACATTTGATCGTTTCATTTCGACTCATCAACGTATCTGCCTAAAGTCTCCTCTAGCTGAAATCAATCAATCTGATGACCTCGCATCGGCGTATGCAACTAACCACATGTCCTAGTCGTTTCTCCATGGGTGACTAACGATCTTCTATCACATCTCTAAGTGCAACTCGTGCTACAATAGCTCAAAGCATCTGGGGCGATATCTTGTCAGTCGCATCAACAACTGGCTCATTCGTTAGCATGCTAAACAGTGCCTCAATCATCACGAATAATAGTGCATTGATGGTCATCACATTCTGGATGGCCTCTAGCGGTAGCTCGATCCTCTGGTGCTGATCTGCACGTCCGAGAAATTTTGTAAAAGCAATCCATCAAACGCTCATGGCGCGAAAACACAATAAAACGACGCCTCTATGCAATCGTATGTCCCTGGAATCATGCTCTGGTTAGTTCTCGTCCGTGACGAGATCGTGCTGACCGCAACTCTAGCCGTAGCTCTCTCTGTCTATGCAATCGTGGTAGCAAAACCATAAACCGATATCGATGAGGATAGATCATGAATGAATATAATAATGTGCAAAGAAATGTACATCCTAAGACTTTTTAAGCGGAGTAGCATATCGTAAGTATGCCGCGGAACATACACACGGTACGTAACTCTCCTTAAGTCACCTACTCTATCAACCAAGGTCAACCTATGCGACGAAAATTCGGGTCTAATACCCCCTCAACTAAGTCTAAGTTCCGTAAGGTCAACCCTAGATTCCGTATATATAAAAACGCCCTAAGATCTACATAGTCAAACATAGACTCGAACCAAGGGTAACCTAGCGCTCTGATACCAATTTTGTCATGACCCGAAATGGCACGTGAGTTGCACTTGAATCATATGAAGTCTATAGGACCCCATCTAATTCAAGTAAGCCAAAAACCCAGAAATCTAAACCATTTTTAAAGAAAGTGATTTGTTAAAATAAACCGAATATGCGTTTTTAAAATATCAAGTCTTTTCTGAAAATTTCGGCCGAGTTCCCTTTGTAAATACTGGCCCCAAAAGGGGTACAACAAGAATAGTATACGAAATGATAAAAGGCATCCCCAAGCGGGAGCTAGCTTTTCATCAATCGACGGTCACAACCACGCAAGCAATATAATATATAATACCGAAGGGCGAGAATCAAAACTCAAAAGAACACTCAAATCAACATGAAAACCATAAGAATACAACGCGCGACTCTAAGGTCGAAATAATAACAACAGGTTTTCTAAGTCTGAAATAAATATACAAGTTTGGTTGATGGATTTTACTACATACAACTGAAATAAATAGTATACTAAGGTGGTCACGATAAAAGTGAGTCCACCTACCAAAGCAATCACCCGGATAGTGTGCCAGCAAAGCCGCCAAGAAAAACCTGTACGGCAAAACCTGCAAGAAACTGTGGCACAACGGGGGTGAGTTGCCAACTCGTGAGTAGAAAACATCACCGAGCAGAAATCGTATGTATGACTCAATCCTAGATCAATACGATCAGTAATATATATCTTCAATATGATAAGGTCTGAAGCATGAAAAGGTGGCAATGGTAAACATCTATACAGGTATAATACCAAGTGCTCATGTCAGTGTAAGTCCATGTCACGCACCCCACGAACTTGCGGGGAGGCGGAATATATGAAAAACGATTATCAAAGCTTCGTAACACGGACTTGAGCGCATGAATCATATCTAAACTATTGCTAACTATATGCTAGAGGTTTAATTACTCGGATTCGAAGTTATACGTCACGTTACATGTCCTTCGGGTCTTCATCGCTGTTCTCCACTCCTCGTAGGCTCCTTGGAACATCGGCACCTCAACGGCCTCCTCGAGTCAAAGACGATCCACCCGAAAGCTCCTACGCCAAGCTTAATCTCTAAATTGAGATAACTAGGTTGCTTAAAGTTCTAATCTAAGCTACCTAGGGGATATAGAGTGAGGTTATGGATGTATTAGTCTAGCTAAACCTTGATCTCAACACATGAGAGGTTAGGGTTAGGGTTTGAAGAGAGAGTGAGCTTGAGGAGAGAGAAGGTAAAGATGAGAATGATAATGAGATAATGATCTATCATAATATATATGAAGCATTATTATTTATCCAAAAATGAAATAAAAGATTTAACAACCATGCTTCATAAATACATATGAGTTATTCATCTCCATGAGTCATTAAGCATTTATGATGCATTAATGACATGGATGAATCACACAAACGAGTCACTAATCTCATTTAATGCAATGCCTCCTTACCCCCCAAGTCACCACTCTTCTAGAAGCTTCTCGATAAATTACAAGAACGCCCCTCCAATCCATGAAAACACGGAAAAACTTTAGACTGTATAAATCCAATAACCCGATACTAGAATCTGGCTTAAACCGAAACCGGCTAGTAAAAACTGTCCGAACGTTGTACGTGCGTAAACACACGTACGCGTTCGAACCTTTGTCGTAAAACCGTACGACCTCTATATCGTTTCGCCTGGAGCAGGGAAACTCTCTGTGTGGGACTCTAAAGACTCGACACTACGCTGGCAGTGGGTTTAACCACAGACCGCAAGCGGCACTAGCTGTACGTAACGGTCCCCAGGTAGATGTCGATAAGAAGGCCGATGAGGAAACTCATCCGAACTCCCACTGAGCCTGATGTGACAATCTCCGTCCAGTCCGGTCTGTTCGTCTAAGACTATCGCATATCGAGCCTAGGGGGCGGCAAGCGTCAGTCCCTTAATAGCGGTACAAGTCGTGTTGGAGCGAAACCCATTACACCCTGAGAAGCTATTGTAACCTACCAGTATATCTCACTTGCCCTGGACAGGGACTTTGCGTAATGGCTCTCTGACACAGCGCGATATCATCTCCCAATACCGGGAGAGACGAATCCTGTCTAACCACTACTGCCTCCAAGTGCTCGAGACTGCACCTAATTGCTACCTTTTTGCACGACTCCTTTGAGCCGTGGTAGGGTAGCAATCTAAGAACAGTGGGACACACTCGAGGTGAAGTAGCAGTGTCAAGTCTGCGGAGTATGCTGTACTCATGTCACCTGGGAACTGTTAACTGACGACGGGTATAATACCAACCAACAGTTCCTCTGCGAGTCCTGTCCGGTGTACCCGTAACCTAATGAGCACCTGTATACTATCTCCAGTACGACGTACTGACGGCTGTGGGACAGACCATCTCCCCAACTGGGATGAGAAGCGTACATACTAGTCTACTCTGGAGTATCGATGCCCTGTCTCGATAATCCTACGACTAGGGACCTGTATAGGATGTTGCTTATAGACTACCCAACCCCCACTAGTGTGAATGCCATCATAATGCTGGTAATCAAGCAAAAAACCTATGGGCTCTACTAATATGTATAAGTGATACGTTACAAGAAACATATGCACATATTAAAGTAGACACAAACCAAGTAGCATACTACCATTTTTAGCAAGACTGTATATACAACTGTGAATATCCTAAGCTTCTATTAAGTAATATACAATCTAGTATGATACAATAATGGCCCCTAGGGCATATACTGTTAGTTATATGTATGCCCTAGAGGCCATTACTATACATAGGATGTATATTGTAGTGGATGCTTGGACGTATATAGGGAGGACTTTTTGCTCGACATGATAGTATGCTATCTGGTTGCTCTTTACCTTAACGTGTACACTGATTGTCTCTCTGATACATGTTGGTAAAGCCCTTAGGATGTGTACTTGACTACCTGGACTATGATGCGGATCATACTAGTGGGGACATGGTAGTCCATAAGTACATCCTTCAAGGTCCTTAGTCGTGGGTGTATCGAGACGGGGCATCGATATACCAGAATAGACTAGCGTATACCTTCTCGACCCATACAGATGGGCGATGGATGATCCCATATCCATTGGTGTTTGACATCAGAGATGATATACGGGTGCTCAGTGGAGACTGGGTATACTGGACGGACTCGCCGAGAACTCCCAGATGGTATTATACCTTACGTCAGATGGCAGTTCTCTGGTGACACTGGTACAGAGTAGTCTGTTGACCCGAGATCGTCATAGAGTCTTGTGTGATTCCCACTATGCTTTGATTTCCACCTTACCACGTCCAAGAGGACGTGCAAAACGGTGGTTTTTGGGTACAGTCCCGAATCACATGGAGGCAATGAGCGATAGGAGGGGATTCGTCTCTCCCGGTATAGGGAGTTCATGTTGCGCTGTGTTCGATTGGCTATAACCGGAAATCCCTGGCCAGGGTTGCTGAGATTTACTGGTAAGTGTTACCAGTAGTTTCTCGAAATGTTATAGACCTCATATCGACACGACTTATCGAGCTACTGGGGTCTGACGTTTACCACCCCTTGGCGAGATATGCGACATATCAGACGAACAGAACGAACTGTACGGTAACTGTTACTGGTTGGATTCACAGGAGTGTGAGCAGGCTTGCTCGTCGATCTTCTGATCGCTCAATACCCGGGTGGCCGTTACGTTTAGCAGACCGCTTGCGGCTTGTGGGTGTTTGATATGATCATCACCTGTTGCCGGTGTATTGACGAGTCTTTAGAGTCCTACACAGAGGTTTCCTGGCTCAAGCGAAACGAAATAGGAGCACATATGAGATATGTGCGGGACCAAGAATAATGCGTGTATGTGATACCGTATTCTATTCTCGCGATGAATGTATTGATTGGTTGTATGCGATATATCCTAGTTATCGAATCAAGGATTGATTCGATAAGCCGATACATTGGATATTAGTCGGTTATATGCGATATGACCGGATCGTTAAATCAAGTATTGATTTAATGATTTAATGCATAATTATATATTTGATATATTGCTTTGCATTAACTAGTATTGGTTCACTTTAAATGGATTTTCTCACTTGAATTGCACAAGTTGTATTGTGATATACTTTTGTGCACTTGTTTGTATCATGTTTGATGATACATGCAAGCTTGGGTTTATGTAAAGAATTGAACCATGGTTATGTTAATGGTTAGGGTTTTGTTTATTTACTTATTCATTTATTTATTTATTCATTTTGAAAGATAAATAGAATGGTGGCTTATTTTGTTTCTTTCATGAAACTTCATGAAGTGTTGAAAGCTTGACCATTTTGTTTGTTTCCTTTAACCTAACCATTCAACCTAACCATGATTTATTCTCTACACCTAACTATGGTTGCCATTATGATAAGTATCATATTATTTCCTATTTTAAAATAACTTATCATAATTCTTTTCTTCTTCTTCTTCTTCTTCTTCTTCTTCAAGAAGAAGAAAGCTTGCAACCATCAATGGTAACTTGATGAAAAGAGTGAGAAATCCAATTCTAAAGTGAACCCACTTCCTATTTCTTCATCCTCTACCACTTGCCAAGTAGTATAGGGTGTTTTCTTCACAAGTTTCATGGCTTAGTGAAGTTGGAGCTTGATCTTGTGTTGCCTCGACGTAGATCATCTTCGGCATCGAAGTCGACGACCTAGCCCGCACATTTCTCCGATGAAGCCGATGCTTGAGCCTGGGATCCGATGATCGCAGTGAGGGGACTTCATCATGGAGCTATGGAGGTGGAGGACCGGATCTACAAAGGTTGTATTTCCGTTCACTCATAGTTAAGTTGTTAACTAGTTGCATGTTTCGCTTAAACTCTAGTCAACGATCCGTATTAGGGTTTCTCGGCACTTGTAAAATTTGAATTTGGCATGGTTGATGCCTAGTGAGACCTCCTTAGAGTGCCTAGGAACCCTACAGTGGTATCAGAGCCTAACTAGAGCCTTAGGCGATGCGTAGACGGAGTTTGAAGTCCGATCGAACCGAAACCCTAACTCCAAAATGCTCTCTGGACATTTTTCAAAAACTGGGTATTTTCCAGATTAAAAATTCTTAAAAAATTCAGCAGGAAGATCTAAGAATTATGGTGCAAAACGAGCCCCTGAATCATCTAAACCGCCGCGGAACAGCGGCAGAAGCATGGCTTCTGCGGCGGTTCCGCGGCCGTATGGTCACATTGCCCAATAATTTTTGCACAGTAATTCCTATATTTTGGTTCTGGATTTTCTGGGATTTTTTAATATTTATTCAAGAGTTGAATATTCTGGGTTGTATTGGGGACTCAGTGTTTCGATCGGATTGTCTAATTTTGTCTGTGTGTTTTTTCCGGGTAATTTTAGAATATGTTAAAAAGTTCGACCGAATATAAATACCCACTTTTTCCCCTGCCGGGAAATTTCCAATTGTTGGATTTTTCCGTTGTTTAATGACGTTCTAAGTAGTGGAAGTAACGCGATGGTCCCTCTAGAAGACAACAAACCTTAACTCGATTATGTGACCGTCTTGAACGGCCCTTTGAACCTTAGGGTTTGGGGCAGTACGGCATGCCACATGTGAGGCGTTGGCTTGACCCTTCTACGGCTGGACCGTTGGTACTGAGGCACGAAGTGAATGTTTTTTAAACTTATTTCATGTGTTGAGTTGTATCGGGAAAACTTGGGTGTTTGAATGTTCGATCGGAAAGTTTAACATTTTCTATTTATCTGGAATGGGATACAATAATTGGAATTCATAAGTAGTTATGAGATAACTGAATGAATGTTATAAACATAGCAGTTTAGTCTCACTTGATCGGTTGCCACGGAATTTTGATGCGATCAAAAGTCCGTCGCAATCACGTAGCGTACGCGGATACTCGCCGGGTAAACTTAATAGACAGCTACACCCCATAGCCCCGACCAAGTGACTGTAGGAGAACCCCGTTGCCGAAAGCATCCGTTCGGGTGCTCGCGGCAGCGGTGTTCCGCCTTGGTGCACTTCGTTGACGGCGTCAGGGGTGCAGCCGCCTACTAAAGTTTGCGATGAGCATTCGATCAGGAGGTCGGGAATCTTGTTGAATTGCCCGACTTGATATTGAAAAGTGTTTTCGATAATGAGACTAAAATGCGGGGTTTATAATCCTTAGGCATGCGATGTCTAAGGAATTCATTTGATTAGGCATGCGATGTCTATGCAGGTTGCGGATTCCAACTGTTGTAGTTTTACACTTTCTTTTCTGTGACCGTAAGTGTAATATGTGATATCGCCGGTTTCGTTGCTATATGTCAACGACAATTGGGATGGACATATTTACTTACGTTGATGACATGTGATGTTATGTGTTGCTGGATATGTTATATTGGATCGTCGTGTTTGAATAGCCGGGGTGTTTTTATGTGAGATGAGTGTTTTTCATTTTCATTCATGTAAAAACTTGTATGTAATATTCTTTTATTGGGGTACTTCCAGGTTGCGGAAGATGTCACCGTTTGTATATTATTTACTTTTCCGCACTAGGATAGACCCAAGGAGGAGGGCACAAGTAACCGGGTTCTGAAGTTCAGTGGGAGACCAACTCGAGGAGTCGAGTCCGGGTCTCCTAACTCTAGAATTGGTAGGGTTACTTGCCGCTCTCGTAGGGGTCTAGGGGTGTGGGTTTGGCTATTCATCGCGACCGTGGAATCCGTGTTTTATACTGGCTCGTATTGAAAACACGGACGTCCTAGTATATCCAATATTTCATATGATATTTTCTGCTGCGATATCTGTGATGTGATCATGTGATGTTCTGTGATAGATACAGTATATAGTATATATGATATATTATATAGGCATTACTTATGTTTTATACCCGCGCTAGCCCTGCCCTGCTCTGCCGTTAGTTACCTAACCTAACGGTGCACGAGGGGACATCGAGGCGAATGCGGATGGCATAAGTGTACGTCGTATTTATCTGTGATGTTTAGGTAACTTAAATGATGGGACTTCATTAATATGATTAATGAAAGTAAAAGAAACCTTAAGATGTTGTAGAATTGAATTTCAAAAATAAAACAGGTAGCTACAGTTCTTGCTTTGCACAGCGGTATATATGATATATCCTGCACCTTATTCGACGAGGAAAGGGCCGACGATCCCTTCACCGGGAGTGACCCCTTTAGCAAAACTAGAAAAGCCTAAAAAACACTCCATTTTAAAATCATTTGATTCTACAACGATATCAAGTTCATTACGCAATAGGTTTTCAGAAAAACCTGTCGTAGCCCTCCGTCATTTCAGATAAGTAGTAGTTAGTATTCGTGCTACATTTATTGGCCTGCGTCAAGGCGTAGTGTGCGGTAGCTAAATAGTATTTATCTGCTTATGCATATGATGCAGATTGGATTAGGGTAGTCGTGCGACTCTGTTGGCCTGCGTCAAGGGTCGTGCGGGTGGGTTTAATTCAATCAAGAAATGACGGGTTGAACTTGACTAGCGGACTATGGTTTGTTGGCCTGCGTCAAGGTCATAGGACGCTAGGGGCAAAATATTATCGGGAATTTCAAGTGTTGAAATTTGCAATGAGATTGCATACCTTCTATGAGATAGTTGGATCCCGATACCCGCTGCGAGTAAGAGTTACTCCTGGGAGAGTTTTACACATTACAATTAGCCGATCAAGTAGGTGTCTAGAAAGGTGTTAACGAGGTTACGCCTCTGGGAAAACGAGGTTTACATTAATTAGGTTCGTGCGAAAGCACGGGGGACCTCCCTCAAAGTACCGACACTGGCCTGGCTGAAAGATTGGCGAACTTGTAGTGTGTAATTAATCCCGGCTAGTCTTTCCTTTTATGGTTTGAAGGAAGATTTGATAAAAAACAGTAGGAGCCATCCTGATTAGATAAAATAATAACCAATCTGATCTTGCAAGAGCGCACGCTGAGTGTTTTATTCTCTCTCTCTCCAGGTAGCGACCATATCACGCCTTAATCAAGATAATAATACGGAATATTGACCGAACCCGCTTGTTATACTGAGCTGGGGAACGTTGGTCCCGCTCCAACTTATAATTGTTATAAGACAGAGCAGAAAATTGGGGATTACCAGAATTCACGAGCCGCCCAAACGAAGAAAGTGCATACTGATGCATCATCTTCGGGTGTGTTCATTATACAGAACTGTTTCTCAGTATCCTCTACGTCCTGGGTATTAGATACCGGATCAGGATCCCGCAAATGTAATCCGTTACATGGGCTACAGAAAGGTAGAGAACTGAGAACGGGTGATAAGTTTCATGAGACAGAAAACGGGGCAAGTGTTGCAGCCAAGTCTGTTGGTCACTGTCACCCTGTATTACTAATACCTTGATTCTGAACGAATGTTATTAGATACCGAACCTGATATACAAAATCATATCAGTCTCTTTATTATTAAAGAAATGATAAAATTTTGTATTGTTGGATAATGTTTTGAACATTTCCTATATCAAAAGTTGATCGGTTCAGGCACGTCATCTAAAAGCATTGATGTTCTAAATCAAACTATAGTTCTTAGTATATGGAACACACACAAGAGGAAGAGTTCAGAAATGAACAAATCCTTCTTGAGGCATTGTAGACTAGGTCATATCAATGCGACCCGACTAGCTGAAGTTACATATAGATGCATATTTAAATCTGTTTGAATTTACATCTTGTGAAAACTTGCCGGTCATGTCACAAAGATAAGATGACCACAACTCTGTTTTATTTGAAGCAGAGAAAGAGTTAGTGAACTCTTGGGATTGATACATGTTGATGTATGTAAGGTCCCCTGTCTACACATGCCAAGACCGGTTCTTTGTACTTCATTACATTCTCTGATGATCTTTCGAGATTCAGACCTATGTTCCTGTTGAAACACAAGTCCGAACCTTTTGAGATATTCACAGAATATAAGTTAGAAGTAGAGAACCAAAATACGGGTATAAGTATTATGTCCTATGATGAGATCAAGGAGGAGAATACTTGTGCATAGAATTCCTGGACTATTCTAAAGGAGAATGAGATTCTCTCTCAGCATTACTCCTCCGTATACACCATAGCACGATGGTATATCGGGGTGGAGCAATAGCACCCTATGTGATATGGTGTGCTCTATGATGAGTACTACCGAGTTTCCTGTTTCCTTTTGGGAGTTATGCGCTTGAGAAGCTGCATACCTATTGAATAGGGTTCGAATCAGATCACAGCCTACCACTCCATATGAGATATGGTATGGGAAGAGCCCATGTCTTAAGCTAGTTAAGATTCGGGGTTGTCCGGCCTATGTCTAAAAGCAAAATCCGGACAAGCTCGAGGCAATGTTAGTTATGTAGAACTGGAAAGGTTCCAGCTATGCAAACTACAGCAGATGATTTGGTACAACCAAAGGATTCAGTAGATACCAACGAACCTCAGCCTCTCCGCCGATCTAGTAGGGTTTCTCACCCACCTGAGAGATACTTCAGTTTCTCTATGACAGTGGGAGCGAGGATTGCATCATGAGATGATGACCCAACTAGTTTCGAGCAGGCCATCGAGAGTAGGGACTCTGTAAGAATGGCTGGATGCTTAGCGATCTGAGATGGAATCCTTATACACCAACAAAGTATGGACTTTAGTTGCTTTATCTGAAGGGTTAAATCCCCATCAGGAGCAAGTATATCTTGAGAAGATTACTTGGTGTAGATGGAAAAGTTGAGACTTTCAAAGCTAGACTTGTTAAAGGTTTTCGTCATCGACCAGGCGTGGATAATGATGAAACCTTTTCCAGTGGCTATGCTTAAGTCCATCCGGATCCTACTTGCCACGGCTACATACCATGACTACGATATCTGGCGGTTGGGTGTCATGACTGCTTTTCTAAAATGATGTTTTAGAAGAGAGCGTCTGTAAGTACACAGCCAGAGGGCTTCGTAGACAGTGGGAGCAGCGGAAACGTGTACAAGATGCTTTATAAGATAAAGCAGGCATCGCGGAGTTGGAACGTCTGTTTTGATGAAGTAGTCAAACAGTTTGACATCATCAAAATGGTAGATGAACCTTGTATAAACAAAAGGGTAGTAGGGAGTATGGTGGTGATCCTCGTAGAGTACGTGGATGACATACTCTTGATAAGAAAGGAGTTTCCTATGCTACGCTCGGTCAATCTCCGCTTATCACAAGGATTCTCCGTATAGGATCAAAGTGATACCTCCTAAATCCTGGGTTTTGGATCTATGAGATAGATCTAATTGGATGTTAGGAGACTCACTAGTTGTAGTGAGATGGTATCAATTGGTCCTGGGGAGAATCACTGGAAAGGTTCCAGGGTGATAAGGACGACTGAATGTCAGTCGCAGGCATTGTCTTTACCCTCAGTAAAGGGACGGTATGTTGGAAGAGTTCCAAGCTAGATACCATGGCATACTAGACGATAAAGGCTGGATACATCGCTACTTAAGATGCTACCAAAGAGGCTGTTTGGGTGTATATTGGTTCATGAGATGAACTATGTTCCTACCATTGTGAGAAAATGGAGTTGTGGCTTATGCCAAGGAACGCCGGTCCAATCAGTGATCCAGACATATTCTAAGGCAGTGTCACCTGATCATGGAGATGGTTGATCTCCAAGGGATCGAGGTTAGGAGAGTAGACTCAGAGGACAACACGGCGGATCCACTCACAAAGGCCGTTTCCCAGAGAGAGACTATTATGGGATGGTTGAGTATGAGATACTACAACCACTGCTATCAGATGGCCCTAGTGCAAGTGGGAGATTGTTAGTTATATGTATGCCCTAGAGGCCATTATGGATGTATATTGTAGTGGATGCTTGGACGTATATAGGGAGGACTTTTTTGCTCGACATGATAGTATGCTATCTGGTTGCTCTTTACCTTAACGTGTACACTGATTGTCTCTCTGATACATGTTGGTAAAGCCCTTAGGATGTGTACTTGACTACCTGGACTATGATGCAGATCATACTAGTGGGGACATGGTAGTCTATAAGTACATCCTTCAAGGTCCCTAGTCGTGGGTGTATCGAGACGGGGCATCGATATACCAGAATAGACTAGCGTATACCTTCTCGACCCATACAGATGGGCGATGGATGATCCCATATCCATTGGTGTTTGACATCAGAGATGATATACGGGTGCTCAGTGGAGACTGGGTACACTGGATGGACTCGCCGAGAACTCCCAGATGGTATTATACCTTACGTCAGATGGCAGTTCTCTGGTGACACTGGTACAGAGTAGTCTGTTGACCCGAGATCGTCATAGAGTCTTGTGTGATTCCCACTGTGCTTTGATTTCCACCTTACCACGTCCAAGAGGGCGTGCAAAACGGTGGTTTTTGGGTACAGTCCCGAATCACATGGAGGCAATGAGCGATAGGGGGGATTCGTCTCTCCCGGTATAGGGAGTTGATGTTGCGCTGTGTTCGATTGGCTATAACTGGAAATCCCTTGCCAGGGTTGCTGAGATTTACTGGTAAGTGTTACCAGTAGTTTCTCGAACTGTTATAGACCTCATATCGACACGACTTATCGAGCTACTGGGGTCTGACGTTTACCACCCCTAGGCGAGATATGCGACATATCAGACGAACAGACCGGACTGTACGGTAAGTGTTACTGGTTGGATTCACAGGAGTGTGAGCGGGCTTGCTCGTCGATCTTCTGATCGCTCAATACCCGGGTGGCCGTTACTGTTAGTGTATTTGCCCTAGAGGCCATTACTATATCATACTAGTTTGTATATTACTTAATGGAAGCTTGGGATATTCACCTTGTATATACAATCTTGCTCAAAATAGTAGTATGCTACTTGGTTTGTTTCTACTTCATTGTGTACATGTGTTTATTTTAGTATATCGCCTATACACATTAGTGGAGCCCTTAGGATCTTTGCTTGATTACCAGCGTTGTGATGGCAGTCACACTAGTGGGGCTGGGTAATCTATAAGCACATCCTTATGCAGGTCCCTGGTCGCAGGACTATCGAGACAGGGCATCGATACTCTGGAGTAGACTAGCGCATGCGCTTCTCATCCCAGTGTGGGAGACGGTCTGTCCCACAGCCGTCGGTAAGTCGTACTTGAGATAGTATGCGGGTGCTCGTTGGGTTACGAGTACACTGGACAGGACTCGTCGGGAACTGACTAGTTGGTATTATGCCTATCGTCAGTTATCAGTTCCCAGATGACATGAGTACAGCTTAGTCCGCTGACTTGACACTGTCACTTCGTCTCGAGTGTGTTCCCACTATACTTTGATTACTACCCTACCACGGCTCAAAGGAGTCGTGCAAACAGGTGGTAGTTGGGTGCAGTCCCGAAGCACTTGGAGGCCGTGATGGTTAGACAGGATTCGTCTCTCCCGGTATTGGGGGTTGACATCGCGCTGTGTCTAGGAGAGCCATTACACGAGTAGTCCCTGGCCAGGGCAAACGAGATATACTGGTAGGCTTCCAGTGTTATCTCAGGGTGTTTTGGGCTTCACTCCGACACGACTTGTACCGCTATTGGGGGACTGACGTTTACCGCCCCCTAGGCCCGCCATGCGATATATCAGACGAACAGACCGGACTGTACGGAGAATGTCACATTCAGGCTCAGTAGGAGTTCAGATGGGTTTCGCCTCGTCAGTCTTTTTATCGGCATCTACCTGGGGACCGTTACGCACAGCTAGTGCCGCTTGCGGTCTGTGGTTAAACCCACTGCCAGCGTAGTGTCGAGTCTTTAGAGTCCCACACAGAAAACTATTCGCCTTTAGGCAAAAGAGTAGAGGTCGCATGGTTTTGCGACAGGTCGCATGGTTTTGCGACAGGGTTCGGTCACATCCGTGCACTTGTGCACGCACAGTGTCCGGACAGTTCACACTAGCGGGCTTTGGTTTAAGCCAGATCCTAGTGTACCTTTTGGGATTGGTTTTATCCAGTATGCATTCGTGTTCCTCGGAACGCGGATGCGGATGTGTATGCACAGTTGACGGAGAGACAGAGGCAGAGGATTCTCATTAGGGTTGTTGACCGTTGACAGTTGACTATTGACTTTTTGCTCAACCCTAATGAGAATATGATATGTGATTAACAATTATATTAATTAAGTATTATGGTGACATGGTTGTTGAGGGATTGACTTTGTTGACTTGTTGACTTTTGTTGACTTGTTGATTTTGTTGATCGGTTGACTAGGCTTGACTAGTTGACCATCATGATAACTATAGCCATCTTTTCATGGCAAAGACTTTTGCTTGCTTGCTCTTTTGTGCAAAATGAGTGCATGAAATGATATGGCTATGGTTGCTTAAACCATCACATAATACTTGATTGATATGAGGTGTTATGATTGTTTTGGATTATGAGAGCCAAATAAGAAAGGACTTCTCTTATTCTTTCATGCTTATTCTCTCTCTTGTTCTTGAGCTCTCATCTTCCTCCTCTTGCTCTCCCTCTCTTGATTCTATGGTTCACTTGTCTCATGAGTTGAGAACCAAGAACCATAGATAAAATCCCATACAAACTCTTCTCTATTCACTCTAGTTCACAAGGTTTAGCAAACCGAGTGAACTAGTTTCTTCAAAGTTCGAAGAAGGAGCCAAAGGTTGAAGCTTTCAGGTGGATCTATCTTCGGTGCAAGGAGACGACGGGGAGAAGCCGATTCGGACGACCATCGAAGCTTGAAGACGAAGGAGTTCGAGAAAAAGAAAGGTATAACCCCCTAACCGAGTAGTTAGCAACTCGTAGTTAGGTTGTTAGTTAGATGTTTAACAAAGATCCGGGTTTTAAGTCCATGTTACCACCTCTAAGAAAATCTGTTTTTATCAAATTCCGCTTGCCCGAAAGTACCGGGAGAGGTAGCATGGACTTACAGTGGTATCAGAGCCTAGTTAAACTCTATCTAACATGTTAGCAAAGTAGCTAGAAGATCGATCAAAGAAAAAAGTCCCGAAATGAACCCCGATTTCATACTTGCTGTCGATTTTTTATGTTCTATAAAATTAATAAATCATGCATCAAAAATCGACTCACGGTTTTTAGAGTGCACTGTAGAAAGACGGTCCCCTGATCTCATCATTGTGCCGCGGAAACGCGGCAATAGCTTGCTATTGCCGCGGTTTCGCGGCCGTCTTGGCTCCTCTCTGGTTGTTCTTTGCTACAGTATGCTTATAGGGGTATTTTTGGATTTTTGGAATATATATTTTCTGCCCAGATTTTCCAGAACGAAAATTTTATTTTTGGGGTCCTGAAAATCCGTATTTTTGATCGAACTTCTAAAAGACTTTAGCTGACGGTTTTTTTTTTCTGTAATGTGATATTTGTATTGAACGTCTGCTAATCGCTATATGTCGATTAATGGGGGTTATACAAATCTGTGATCTGTAATGTTGCTGGAATGTGTATATGAATATGTTGGATTGTCGCGGGTGAATAGCCGGGGGTTGTGAGACGAGAGTTTTCTTTTCTTTCAATTCATGTAAATTTGTAAATTGATGTAATAATTATTTGTATGGCCGCACAACCGGGTCTGGGTTGTAGCCGTCATTGTATAATTTCTTTTTACTGTTTTTGCTCCTAGGATAGACCCATAGAGGGGGTGCACAAACTACCGGGTATGCCGATGTGCCGAGTGGCCTACTCACGGAATTGAGGGAGGTTGCTTCGCTTCGGGTACTTGGCGGGTAGTTTGCCGCACCCGTAGGGGTCTTGGGTGGGGTATTGGCTATTCACCGCGACCGTGTAATCTTCTTTTCGTTACAGGCTCGTACGAATTGCGGATTCCTAGTATATCCAATATGTTCATCTGTGATCTGAAATGGCTATCATTGCAATATATCTATATATGATATTATTTAGGCGTTGCTTATGTTTTACAGCCGCGGTAGCCCAGCCCCCGCTCTGTCGTTAGTTAAGTAACCTAACGGGTAATGACGGGGCCCCGTGGCGAGTGCGAATGGCATAAACGTACGTCATATTTTGGTTGTTTTCTGCAATGGTAGGATTAAATGATGGGACGCATTAAAAGAACTAATGCAAGAATATCACGCATTAAAAGAACTAATGCAAGAAAATAAACCAAGTTAAAATCGTTGGAACACTTTTGGAAAACCACTCGGTTCTTTTCAAAACTAACTTTTAAATGCGGAGCTTGAGCCACTGCTTTTAAAAGCTATCTCGTTCCATCGATTATATCAAGTTCACTACGTTCACGGTTTTGCCAAAACCATTCGTAGCCCTCCATCATTTCAGTTAATTATTCGGTAGTATTCAAGCTATGTATTTTGACCTCACGCCAAGGCATAGTGATTGGTAGCTGCCGGATATTTATCTGTTGCATAGATAGAATGCGTTGGTTTGGGACAGCCGTACTACCATTTTGGCCTACGTCAAGGGTAGGTACGGGTGGATTCAAATTAACCTGGATAATGATGGGAAGAACTTGACATGTGACTTATGACATTTTGACCTCACGCCAAGGTCATAAGAGCATGGGGCAAAAATCCACATCAGGAGTTTCAAAAGAACTGAAACTTGCTAGTGTTGCATACCATTTGGAGTGTGATTATTCTGGTAGGATTCCTTCAGTTTCGTCACGCGATGATATTTAGATCCCAATCCTACTGTGAGTATATGC
The DNA here is from genome assembly GCA_030015575.1 of Agapanthus africanus. NCBI lineage: Eukaryota > Viridiplantae > Streptophyta > Magnoliopsida > Asparagales > Amaryllidaceae > Agapanthus > Agapanthus africanus. The sequence continues at coordinate 291,831,948 of CM057349.1, forward strand.
TACTCCTCGGGAAATTTCTCACTAAACGATCAATGCTATAAACCTAGTAGGTGTCTAGAAAGGTGTTAGCGGGGCTACGCCCCCAGGGAAAAGAGGTTATTTAATTAAGGAACTTCGCGAAAGTGTTGGAAAACCTCCCTCGAAGTACCGACACTGGCCTGGCTGAACGGCTAAGCAAGTATTGTACGGTGAGATTGATCCTGACTAATTCTTCCTTTTTGGTTTGAGGAGGGATTCGAGAAACAGTGGGAGCCATCCTGTTTAGACAAACTAAAAACCACTCTAAACTTGCAAGAGCATCATGCTGAGTGTTTCTTCTCTCTCCTAATTGCAGCGAACAATCGACATGATTGGACTTAAGTTACTTCTAGATAAAAACATACTGACAGGGCCAAACTACAAAGATTGGCTCAGGAATGTCAAGATGGCAATCACTTACGACAAGATGGGGTATCTTCTTACCACCAAAGCTCCCCCTGTCCCTGGTCCACTTCCAGCGTCGCGGATAAGGAAATCCATAAGACTTGGGAGATTGATAGCGCGAAGGCCAAGTGCCTCGTACTTGCCTCTATGGACAATGAACATCAGAGGAGGCACGAGAATATGGACTTGGAATCCATATTTCTTCATACAAAAGAACTGTATGGAGAGCAATCTCGTATCGCAAGATACGAAGAGTCGAAAAAGTTATTTTCGGCAAGGATGGCCGTCGGATCATCAGTAGCAGAACACGTTCTTAAGATGATCGGCTACATTGAGGAGCTCGCGGACCTAGGGACCACATTGGAGAGTGAGCTCTATACGGACTTAGTTCTCCAGTCCCTTCCTTCCACTTACGCCTAGTTTATACTGAACTTCAACTTACAAGAAAAAGAAGTTGAACTTTCAGAGCTCCTCAACATGCTGAGGAGCGCAGAGGGCACCCTACAGAAAGGTAGGAAAACATCCACTTTGTTTGTAGGAGGATCATCTTCTTCTAGGTCCAAGGCGAAAGCCAAGGGAAAGAAGAAGAAAGCCCCCGCCAAACCAAGGGGCGGTGTTAGTAAAGTGGATACGAAGGGAAAAGCTAAAGCAACAAAGAAAGCGGGGAAGCTTGTGGATAAGGAAGAATGCTTCTATTGTCATAAGAAAGGACACTGGAAGAATGATTGCAGGGCCTGGAAGGCCAGAACACAGGAATTGAAGCAGGTTGCAGCTTCAGCTTTAGGTGTGTATGTTATTGAAAACTGTCTTTCAATAAACTCTACTTCCTGGGTATTGGATACCGGATCAGGATCTCATATCTGTAATTCTTTGCAGGCGTTGAGAAACCGTAGTGTTTTGAAAGCAGGTGACATGACCCTCAGAGTTGCGAACAGAGCTAGCATGGATGCTAAAGCCGTGGGGGACTATCACCTGGGAATGTCAGATGGACATGTTTTGGTTTTGCGTAATTGGTTTTTTGTACCCAACGCAACTTGTAATATCATTTCTGTATCTTTAGTTTCTAAAGAAGGTTATGAATTTGCGTTTGTAAGCAATGTTGTAAACATTCACCTTAATCAAGTTCTGATTGGGTCAGGTACATTGAGCAATGGTATATACGTATTAAACCAACCACAGATTTTCAATGTCCAGAATACACACAAAAGAAAGTCTCCGGAAATAAATCAGACTTTCTTATGGCATTGTAGACTGGGTCACATCAATGAGAGAAGGTTGACAAAGTTACATACAGAAGGATATTTGAATCCGTTCGAATATCAATCGTATGCCACTTGTCAATCCTGTCTCAAAGGAAAGATGACAAAGTCTCCGTTCACTGGACACGGAGTAAGAGCGAGCGAGCTCTTGGGACTCATACACAGCGACGTGTGCGGTCTAATGTCTACACATGCGCGAAGCGGTTTTTCTTACTTCATTACTTTTACGGATGACTTTTCAAGGTACGGTTATGTCTTCTTAATGAAACATAAGTCCGAAGCCTTTGGAAAATTCCAGGAATATAAGAATGAAGTAGAAAAACAAACCGGCAAAAGTATCAAGATTCTAAGATCGGATCGAGGTGGTGAATACTTGAGTGCCGAGTTCCTGGACTATTTAAAAGAGAACGGAATTCTCTCTCAGCTTACTCCTCCATACACTCCACAACATAATGGTGTATCGGAGAGACGGAACCGAACCCTATTGGATATGGTACGGTCCATGATGAGTAACGCTGAGTTACCGCGATCATTTTGGGGGTATGCGCTAGAATCAGCTGCATACCTTTTGAACCGAGTTCCCACTAAGACTGTGCCTACCACACCTTATGAGTTATAGAGTGGGAAGAAACCCTATCTTCAATATCTGAAGATCTGGGGATGTCCAGCTTTTGTCAAAAAGCAGCATGCGGACAAACTCGAGGCACGCTCAGTACTGTGCAAGTTTGTGGGATACCCAAAGAACACCAGGGGGTATCTTTTCTACCACGCAGAGGAACAAAAAGTCCTTGTTTCTCGTAATGCCCACTTTCTAGAACACCAGTTCTTAGAAAAGGAAATTAGTGAGAGCGCAGTAGAACTGGAAGAAATTCCAGAACCACGAGCTATTACTGAAAGCTTAGTGGAACCAGAGGGTTCAAAAGAACAGGACATTCCTACGCCGCTCCGCAGGAGTAGTGGGCAGTCTCATCCGCCCGAGAGATACTACGGTTTTCTCTTAGACGGGGATAGAGAGGATTGCATCATAGATTATGATGAGCCTACTAGCTTCCAGCAGGCCGTTCAGTGTGTTGACTCAGTAAAATGGCTGGATGCAATGCGGACTGAAATGGAGTCCATGTACACCAACAAAGTATGGACGTTGGACATTGCTCCAGACGGGGTAAAACCCGTAGGATGCAAGTGGATCTTCAAAAGGAAGATTGGTGTAGATGGACAGGTTGAGACCTATAAAGCTAGACTTGTTGCAAAGGGTTTCCGTCAAAGACCTGGCTTGGACTATGACGAAACCTTTTCTCCAGTGGCTATGCTGAAATCCATTCGGATCCTTCTTGCCATTGATGCCTTCCACGATTATGAGATCTGGCAAATGGACATAAAGACCGCTTTTCTAAATGGAAATTTAGAGGAGTGTGTCTATATGGACCAACCAGAGGGTTTCATTCAGAGTGGGAGCAGCGGAAAGGTGTGCAAGTTGCTTAAGTCCATCTATGGACTAAAGCAGGCATCGCGGAGTTGGAACATCTGTTTTGATGAGACGGTCAAGGAATTTGGCTTTATCAAAAATCCAGATGAACCATGCATCTATTGTAGATTTGTAGCGAGAACTGTAGTATTCCTCGTTTTGTACGTGGATGACATTCTCTTAATAGGAAATGACATTCCTATGCTACAATCTGTCAAGGGGTTCTTGTCACACAGGTTCTCCATGAAAGACCTGGGTGATGCCTCATACATCCTGGGGATCCGGATCCATCGTGATAGATCCAAGAGGATATTAGGACTTTCACAGTCCAGGTACATCGACACCATACTGAAAAGATTCAGTATGGAAGATTCCAAGCGCGGTAACCTACCGGCTTGTCACGGGATCACCCTCTTTAAAGAGATGTCTCCTAAGACTGATTTGGAGAGGGATCGCATGTCTATTATACCCTACGCTTCTGCGGTAGGCTCTATAATGTATGCGATGTTGTGTACCAGACCGGATGTAGCTTATGCACTGAGTGTGGTAAGCCGGTATCAGTCAAACCCTGGGGAGAAACACTGGATAGCAGTAAAGAACATTCTCAAGTACCTCAGAAGGACTAAGGAGATGTTCTTAGTGTATGGCGGAAAAGACCTCCAGATCGAGGCCTTTGCTGACTCCAGCTTCCAGAGTGACAAGGATGATTCCAAGTCCATGTCGGGTTTTGTCTTTACCCTCAATGGAGGGGCGGTGTGTTGGAAGAGTTCCAAACAGGAAACCGTTGCAGACTCGACAATGGAAGCGGAATACATCGCTGCATCTGATGCCGCAAAAGAAACTGTCTGGATGAGGAAGTTCTTGAAAGAGCTTCAGGTGGTTCCGTCCATTGTTGATCCAATACCTCTGTATTGCGACAACAACGGGGCTATAGCTTTAGCGAAGGAACCCAGGTCCCATCAGAGATCCAGACACATCTTGAGGCGGTATCACCTGATCAGGGAGATCGTGGATCGCCAGGAGATCGAGGTTCGGAGAGTCGCTTCAGAAGATAACACTGCAGATCCATTCACCAAGGCCTTGCCCCAGACTCAGTTCGAGCGGCTGATCGAGATGATAGGTCTTCGATACGCCAGTACATGGCCTTAGTGCAAGTGGGAGATTGTTAGTGTATATGCCCTAGAGGCCATTACTGTATCATACTAGTTTGTATATTACTTAATGGAAGCTTGGGATATTCACCTTGTATATACAATCTTGCTCAAAATAGTAGTATGCTACTTGGTTTGTTTCTACTTCAATGTGTACATGTGTTTATTTTAGTATATCGCCTATACACATTAGTGGAGCCCTTAGGATCTTTGCTTGATTACCAGCGTTGTGATGGCAGTCAAACTAGTGGGGCTGGGTAATCTATAAGCACATCCTTATGCAGGTCCCTGGTTGCAGGACTATCGAGACAGGGCATCGATACTCCGGAGTAGACTAGCGCATGCGCTTCTCATCCCAGTGTGGGAGACGGTCTGTCCCACAGCCGTCGGTACGTCGTACTTGAGATAGTATGCGGGTGCTCGTTGGGTTACGAGTATACTGGACAGGACTCGTCGGGAACTGACTAGTTGGTATTGTGCCTATCGTCAGTTATCAGTTCCTAGGTGACATGAGTACAGCTTAGTCCGCTGACTTGACACTGTCACTTCGCCTCGAGTGTGTTCCCACTATACTTTGATTACTACCCTACCACGGCTCAAAGGAGTCGTGCAAACAGGTGGTAGTTGGGTGCAGTCCCGAAGCACTTGGAGGCAGTGATGGTTAGACAGGATTCGTCTCTCCCGGTATTGGGGTTGACATCGCGCTGTGTCTAGGAGAGCCATTACACGAGTAGTCCTGGCCAGGGCAAACGAGATATACTGGTAGGCTTCCAGTGTTATCTCAGGGTGTTTTGGGCTTCACTCCGACACGACTTGTACCGCTATTGGGGGACTGACGTTTACCGCCCCCTAGGCCCGCCATGCGATGTATCAGACGAACAGACCGGACTGTACGGAGAATGTCACATTCAGGCTCAGTAGGAGTTCAGATGGGTTTCGCCTCGTCAGTCTTCTTGTCGGCATCTACCTGGGGACCGTTACGCACAGCTAGTGCCGCTTGCGGTCTGTGGTTAAACCCATTGCCAGCGTAGTGTCGAGTCTTTAGAGTCCCACACAGAAAGCTATTCGCCTTTAGGCAAAAGAGTAGAGGTCGCATGGTTTTGCGACAGGTCGCATGGTTTTGCGACAGGGTTCGGTCACATCCGTGCACTTGTGCACGTACAGTGTCCAGACAGTTCACACTAGCAGGCTTTGGTTTAAGCCAGATCCTAGTGTACTTTTTGGTATTGGTTTTATCCAGTATGCATTCGTGTTCCTCGGAACGCGGATGCGGATGTGTATGCACAGTTGACGGAGAGACAGAGGCAGAGGATTCTCATTAGGGTTGTTGACCGTTGACAGTTGACTATTGACTTTTTGCTCAACCCTAATGAGAATATGATATGTGATTAACAATTATATTAATTAAGTATTATGGTGACATGGTTGTTGAGGGATTGACTTTGTTGACTTGTTGACTTTTGTTGACTTGTTGATTGTGTTGACCGGTTGACTAGGCTTGACTAGTTGACCATCATGATAACTATAGCCATCATTTCATGGCAAAGACTTTTGCTTGCTTGCTCTTTTGTGCAAAATGAGTGCATGAAATGATATGGCTATGGTTGCTTAAACCATCACATAATACTTGATTGATATGAGGTGTTATGATTGTTTTGGATTATGAGAGCCAAATGAGAAAGGTCTTCTCTCATTCTTTCAGGCTCATTCTCTCTCTTGTTCTTGAGCTCTCATCTTCCTCCTCTTGCTCTCCCTCTCTTGATTCTATGGTTCACTTGTCTCATGAGTTGAGAACCAAGAACCATAGATAAAATCCCATACAAACTCTTCTCTACTCACTCTAGTTCACAAGGTTTAGCAAACCGAGTGAACTAGTTTCTTCAAAGTTCGAAGAAGGAGCCAAAGGTTGAAGCTTTCAGGTGGATCTATCTTCGGCGCAAGGAGACGACGGGGAGAAGCCGATTCGGACGACCATCGAAGCTTGAAGACGAAGGAGTTCGAGAAAAAGAAAGGTATAACCTCCTAACCGAGTAGTTAGCAACTCGTAGTTAGGTTGTTAGTTAGATGTTTAACAAAGATCCGGGTTTTAAGTCCATGTTACCACATCTAAGAAAATCGTTTTTTATCAAATTCCGCTTGCCCGAAAGTACCGGGAGAGGTAGCATGGACTCACAGTTACGTTTAGCAGACCGCTTGCGGCTTGTGGGTATTTGATATGATCATCACCTGCTGCCGGCGTATTGACGAGTCTTTAGAGTCCTACACAGAGGTTTCCTGGCTCAAGCGAAACGAAATAGGAGCACATATGAGATATGTGCGGGACCGAGAATAATGCGTGTATGTGATACCATATTCTATTCTCGCGATGAATGTATCGATTGGTTGTATGCGATATAACCTAGTTATCGAATCAAGGATTGATTCGATAAGCCGATACATTGGATATTAGTCGGTTATATGCGATATGACCGGATCGTTAAATCAAGTATTGATTTAATGATTTAATGCATAATTATATATTTGATATATTGCTTTGCATTAACTAGTATTGGTTCACTTTAAATGGATTTTCTCACTTGAATTGCACAAGTTGTATATGTGATATACTTTTGTGCACTTGTTTGTATCATGTTTGATGATACATGCAAGCTTGGGTTTATGTAAAGAATTGAACCATGGTTATGTTAATGGTTAGGGTTTTGTTTATTTACTTATTCATTTATTTATTTATTCATTTTGAAAGATAAATAGACTGGTGGCTTATTTTGTTTCTTTCTTGAAACTTCATGAAGTGTTGAAAGCTTAACCATTTTGTTTGTTTCCTTTAACCTAACCATTCAACCTAACCATGATTTATTCTCTACACCTAACTATGGTTGCCATTATGATAAGTATCATATTATTTCCTATTTTAAAATAACTTATCATAATTCTTTTCTTCTTCTTCTTCTTCTTCTTCAAGAAGAAGAAAGCTTGCAACCATCAATGGTGACTTGATGAAAAGAGTGAGAAATCCAATTCTAAAGTGAACCCACTTCCTATTTCTTCATCCTCTACCACTTGCCAAGTAGTATAGGGTGTTTTCTTCACAAGTTTCATGGCTTAGTGAAGTTGGAGCTTGATCTTGTGTTGCCTCGACGTAGATCATCTTCGGCATCGAAGTCGATGACCTAGCCCGCACATTTCTCCGATGAAGCCGATGCTTGAGCCCAGGATCTGATGATCGCAGTGAGGGGACTTCATCATGGAGCTATGGAGGTGGAGGACCGGATCTACAAAGGTTGTATTTCCGTTCACTCATAGTTAAGTTGTTAACTAGTTGCATGTTTCGCTTAAACTCTAGTCAACGATCCGTATTAGGGTTTCTCGGCACTTGTAAAATTTGAATTTGGCATGGTTGATGCCTAGTGAGACCTCCTTAGAGTGCCTAGGAACCCTACATATACACTAACATTCTTCCACTTGGACTAGGGCCTTGAGCTGGCATATCGTAGACCTATCATCTCCAATAGCCTCTCGAACTGTGTTTGAGGAATGGCCTTTGTGAATGGATCAGCAATGTTATTCTCCATCTCTACTCTCTTCACCTCGATCTCCCGGCGATCTACGATCTCCCTGATCAGGTGATACTGCCTTAAGATGTGTCTGGACTTCTGATGGGACCTGGGTTCCTTCGCTAAAGCTATAGCGCCGTTGTTGTCATAATACAGAGGTATTGGACCAACACTGGAAGGAACCACCTGAAGTTCTGTGAGGAACTTCTTCATCCAAACAGCTTCTTTTGCGGCATCGCAAGCAGCTATGTACTCCGCTTCCATTGTTGAGTCAGCAACGGTCTCCTGCTTGGAACTCTTCCAACAGACCGCCCCTCCATTGAGGGTAAAGACATAACCCAACATGGACTTGGAGTCATCTTTGTCACTCTGGAAGCCGGAGTCGGCAAAGGCCTCCATCTGGAGGTCTTTTCCGCCATAAACCAAGAACATCTCCTTAGCCCTCCTCAGGTACTTGAGAATATTCTTTACTGCTATCCAGTGATTCTCCCCTGGGTTTGCTTGATACCGGCTTACTACGCTCAATGCGTATGCTACATCTGGTCTGGTACATAATATCGCATACATTATAGAGCCTACCGCTGAAGCGTAGGGTATAATCGACATGCGATCCCTTTCCAAATCAGTCTTGGGAGACATATCTTTGGAGAGGGTGATTCCGTGACAAGCCGGTAGGTTACCGCGCTTAGAATCTTCCATACTGAATCTTTTCAATATGGCGTCTATGTACCTGGACTGCGAAAGTCCCAACATCCTCTTTGATCTATCACGATAGATCTGGATCCCCAGAATGTAGGTGGCATCACCTAGGTCTTTCATGGAGAATTTATGTGAAAAGAATCTTTTGACTGACCGTAACATAGGAATATCATTTCCTATTAGGAGAATGTCATCCACGTACAAGACGAGGAATACTACAGCTCTCCCTACAATCTTACTGTATATGCATGGTTCATCTGGATTTTTGATAAAGTCAAATTCCTTGACAGTATCATCAAAACAGATGTTCCAACTCCGCGATGCCTGTTTTAGTCCATAAATGGACTTAAGCAGCTTGCATACTTTACCGCTGCTCCCACTCTGAATGAATCCCTCTGGCTGATCCATATAGACGCCCTCTTCCAAATTTCCATTTAGAAAGGCCGTCTTTACGTCCATCTGCCAGATCTCATAATCGTGGAAGGCAGCAATAGCAAGAAGGACCCGAATGGATTTCAGCATAGCCACTGGAGAAAAGGTTTCGTCATAGTCCAAACCAGGTCTTTGACGGAAACCCTTTGCAACAAGTCTATCTTTATAAGTTTCAACCTGTCCATCTACACCAATCTTCTTTCTGAAGATCCATTTGCATCCTACGGGTTTTACCCCATCTGGAGCAAAGTCCAAAGTCCATACTTTGTTAGTGTACATGGACTCCATTTCGGTCCGCATTGCATCCAGCCATTTTACCGAGTCGCCGCTCTAAATGGCTTGCTGGAAGCTAGTAGGGTCATCATTATCAATGACGCAATCTTCTCGATCCCCGTCTATGAGAAAACCGTAGTATCTCTCAAGCGGATGAGACTGCCTACTACTTCTGTGGATAGGCGCTGGTATGTCCCTTTCTTCTGAAACCTCTGGTTCTACCACACTTTCAGTTGTAGTTTGTGGTTCTGGAATTTCTTCCAGTCCTATTTCGCTCCTACTTGTTTCCTTTTCTAAAAACTGATGTTTTAGAAAATGGGCATTACGAGAAACAAAAACCTTTTGTTCCTCTGCGTAATAGAAATAATATCCTTTGGAGTTCTTCGGATATCCCACAAACTTACATTGTACTGATCGTGCCTCGAGCTTGTCCACATGCTGCTTTTTAACAAAAGCTGGACATCCCCATATTTTCAAATGCTGAAGATGGGGTTTCTTCCCACTCCATATCTGATATGGCGTGGTAGGCACAGTCTTGGTTGGAGCCCGGTTCAAAAGATATGCAGCTGATTCTAGTGCATATCCCCAGAATGATCGCGGCAACTCAGCGTTACTCATCATGGAACGTACCATATCCAATAGGGTTCGGTTCCGCCTTTCCGATACACCATTGTGCTGTGGTGTGTATGGAGGAGTAAGTTGAGAGAGAATTCCATTCTCTTTTAAGTAACTTAGGAATTCGGCACTTAAGTATTCACCACCTCGATCAGATCTCAGTATCATGATACTTTTGCCTGTTTGTTTTTCCACTTCATTCTTGTATTCTTGGAATTTCTCAAAGGCCTCGGATTTATGCTTCATTAAGAAGATATATCCATATCTAGAGAAATCATCCGTAAAAGTAATGAATTAGGAATAACCACCTCGCGCATGTGTGGACATAGGACCGCACACGTCACTGTGTATGAGTCCTAAGAGCTCGCTTGCTCTTACTCCGTGTCCAGTAAATGGAGTTTTTGTCATCTTTCCTATGAGACAAGATTCACAAGTAGCACAAGATTGATATTCGAACGGATTCAGATATCCTTCTCTACGTAACTTAGTCAATCTTCTCTTATTGATGTGACCTAGTCTACAATGCCATAAGAAAGCCTGATTTGTTTCCGGAGACTTTCTTTTAAGTACGTTCTGGACACTGAAAATCTGAGCCTGATTTAATACGTATATTCCATTTTCTAATGTACCTGATCCAATCATAACTTGATTTAGGTGGATGTGAACCACATCTCTTGTAAAAGAAAAATCATATCCTTCCTTAGATAGTAAGGGTACAGATATGATATTACAAGTCATACCTGGTATATAAAAACAGTTATGCAGAATCAATATCTGCCTAGTTGTCATTCCAAGATGATATTCCCTTACGGATTCAGCGTTCATGCTCATTCCGTTAGCAACCGTGAGGGTCATATCACCTATCCTGATAACCCTACGGTTTCTCAGAGCCTGTAATGAATTACAGATGTGAGATCCTGATCCGGTATCCAATACCCAGGAAGTAGGGTTAACTGACATACAGTTCTCTATCATAAACACACCCGAAGTCGAAGCCACAACATGCTTCGTATCCTGGTTACTGGCTTCTAAAGCCCTGCAATCATTCTGCCAATGCCCAATCCCATAACAATAGGAATGTCCCTCAATAGGGTGGTCCAGCTTGTCATAGGCAATGGACATCTGGACAGACTTTTGCTAGTCATATAAGTCAGATTCAGTCAAATTATTATCTAGATGTAACCTATGTGTGGTCACAAGGTCGCTGCAATTAAGAGAGAGAGAGAGAAGAAAACACTATTAGCATGATGCTCTTGCAAGTTTGGAGTTGTTATTAATTTATCTAAACAGGATGGCTCCCACCGTTTCTCGAATCCTTCCTCAAAACATAAAAGAAGAATTAGCCAGGACTATTCTCACCGTACAATACTTGCTTAACCGTTCAGCCAGGCCAGTGTCGATACTTCGAGGGAGGTTTTCCAACGCTTTCGCGAAGTTCCTTAATTAAATAACCTCTTTTCTCTGGGGGCGTAACCCCTCTGACACCTTTCTAGGAACCTACTTGGTTTATAGCATTGATCGTTAAGTGACGAATCTCCTGATAAGTAGTATATACTCACAGTAGGATAGGGATCCAAAATATCATCGTATGATAATGTTGAAGGAATCCTACCAACATTCATCAAACTCTAAAATGGTATGCAATACTAGCAAATTTCAGTTTCTTTAGAAACTCCCGATATGGATTTTTTCCCCATGCTCTTATGACCTTGGCTTTGGTCAAAATGTCATAAGTCACATGTAAAGTTCTACCCGTCATTATCCAGGTTAATTTGAACCCATCCGTATATACCCCTGACTTTGGTCAAATGATAATACGACTGTCCCAAACCAACTCATCTACCTATGTAACAAGTGAATACCTTGCAGCTACCAAACACTATGCCTTGACTTTGGCCAAAATACATAGCTTGAATACTACTGAATACCCAAATGAAATGACGGAGGGCTACGAATGGTTTTGGCGAAACCGTGAACGTAGTGAACTTGATATAATCGAAGGAACCTGATAGTTTTTTAAAAGGAGTGGTTAAAGCTCCGCAATTTAAAAAATTTCTGCTCTTTTAAAATAACCGAGTGGTTTCTTTTAAATTTGTTCCAACGATTTAACTTTGGTTTATTTTCTTTGCATTATAATAATGCGTCCCATCTTTTATCTTATCATTGCAGAAAACAACGAAAATTCTACGTCCTCTTATGCCATCCGCATTCGCCACTGGGTCCCGTCATCACCCGTTAGGTTACTTAACTAACGACAGAGCGGGGGCTGGGCTAGCGCGGGTGTAAAACATAAGTGACGTCTAATAGCTATCATATATAGATATTGTACATTCGTCAGACGCAATAATAAGCATTCCAGATCTCAGATGAACTTTATTGGATATACTAGCAATCCGCATTTGCTTTGAGCCTGCAATAAAAGACGGATTATACAGTTGTGATGAATAGCCATTACCCCACCCTAGACCCCTACGGGTACGGCAAACTACCCGCCAAGTACCCAAAGTGAAGCGGTCTCCCTCAACAACGTAAGTAGGCCACTAAACACTTTGACGTACCCGGTAGTTTGTGTACCCCACTTTGGGTCTATCCTATGAGCAAAAAACAGTAAAAATGAAATAATACAACGGTGGCTAATACCGCAACCTGGATGCGCCCCGCAAAAGAATATTACATCATATTACATTTACATCGAATGAATGAATATTAAACACATCTCAAACCCCGGCTAATCATCACAACAGTCCAATACAGTTCATATACACAAACAGTAAACATTTCAGAAATGTGCAACCCCCTGCCAACCGACATACTAGCAGTTAGGAGAGGTTTACGAACACATTAAACATTACAGATAAAAACCCAATTAGCAAATATCTTAGAATATCGATCGATTACCATATTCCGTGTCTACCCCAAAAGCAAACCTGCACTGAAGTAACCTGGGCAGAAAAAGAATATACAGGAAAACAAAAAACTTTAAAATAAGAATTACTGCGCAAATCCGAGTCAACTCGGGGTTGACTCGGCGGCGGATCCGCGGCCAAAAGCACCATTGGCCGCGGTTCCGCGGCCGTCTAGTCGAGTTGTGTCCTCGTATTTTCCCAGTATTCTTATAATTCCCTGCTGTGAATTTTAAGGTATGTCAAATATTTTTTCAGACACTTTTAAAATTAACAGAAACTTGGAATTTCCGGGTTTTTTTTCTGTGTTATTCGTCGATCGAATTTCTAATGAGTTGCTAACAAGCTAGTAATGGTTTAGTTGGCTATGATACCACTGTAAGTCCATGTCACGCACCCCACGAACTTGCGGGGAGGCGGAATATATGAAAAACAATTATCAAAGCTTCGTAACACGGACTTGAGCGCATGAATCGTATCTAAATCATTGCTAAATATATGCTAGAGGTTTAACTACTCGGATTCGAAGTTATACCTCACGTTACATGTCCTTCGGGTCTTCATCGCTGTCCTCCACTCCTCGTAGGCTCCTTGGAACATCGGCACCTCAACGGCCTCCTCGAGTCAAAGACGATCCACCCGAAAGCTCTTACGCCAAGCTTAAACTCTAAATTGAGATAACTAGGTTGCTTAAAGTGCTAATCTAAGCTACCTAGGGGATATAGAGTGAGGTTATGGATGTATTAGTGTAGCTAACCCTTGATCTCAACACATGAGAGGTTAGGGTTAGGGTTTGAAGAGAGAGTGAGCTTGAGGAGAGAGAAGGTGAAGATGAGAATGATAATGAGATAATGATCTATCATAATATATATGAAGCATTATTATTTATCCAAAAATGAAATAAAAGATTTAACAACCATGCTTCATAAATACAAATGAGTGATTCATCTCCATGAGTCATTAAGCATTTATGATGCATTAATGACATGGATGGACCACACAAATGAGTCACTAATCTCATTTAATGCAATGCCACCTTACCCCCAAGTCACCACTCTTCTAGAATGTCACGACCCGAAAGAGCACGTGACTGGCCCTTGAACCATATGAAGTCTATAGGACCCCATCTGATCCAAGTAAACCAAAAGCCCAGAAATCTAAAACCATTTAAAGAGTAAATAAGGAAAATTGGTTTTAAGAAGTAAAGAAATCGTGTTCGAAAATCCAAGTTTTTAAATAACTAAGCTGAATATGTATTTTTAAAATGTGTAACCTTTCCTGAAAATTTCGGCAGAGTTTCCTTTGTAAAAACTGGCCCCGAACGGGGTACAACAAGAATAATATGTGTGAAATGATAAAAAGCATCCCCAAGCGGGAGCTAGCTCTTCGTCAATCGACGGTCACAACCACGCAAGCAATAATAATATACAACGCCAAAGGGCGAGGATCAAAACCCAAGAAGAACTCAAAACAGCCAGAAAACCGTAATACTACAAGCGCGACTCTAAGGTCAAAATAATACAACACTGTTTTCTAAGTCTGAAACAATATACAAGTTTTGGTTGATGGAATTCTAGATACAATGAATAATACATGAACAATGGCGGTTCTGATACAAAAGAACCCACCTACCCAAGCAAGTCACTCATCAACTCATCTCAATCCCGTATATGAACACATAGTCCCATACCCATGTGTAGATATACACCTCCAAATACGCACAGATAAATGAAAGAATGTATGCAAGTATATGTGTATGTGTATGTGTGCAACCCCTACTCTAGGGTTTCGCACTATACTAAACCAATACATTCTTATCACCAATAATACCATTATTACCATCAATAATCCTAACAGCACATAATAAATATATGTGTGTATACGTATTCGTATACATCACCACGGACTGCGGGGGTGCTATACGCCATCCACCCGACTTCTCCCCGTAGATATAAATCTACTCACCTTGCTTCTCGTGTGCCAATGCCGATGTCGCTATCTTCATCTTCTTTGCCTCAACATCACGTAGGGTACCTACAAGTATATCACAACGCTAAAGCACATGAAAATCACATCGGAAACCAAAATAGCACACGCTACTCACATAGGTAAAAACCTATCGTCTCGCATGTAAACACGTTCAATATCCGCTTGTCGTTGACGTCCAAACGCCACACGACAGGAACGAAACACCAAATACCAAAATCCATGCTAAAACAAGTCGTAAACCATGCACCAACATAGAAAAATCAACCCAGATTTTACCCTAGATGGAATCAGTCAAAACTAGACATACCCAGGGTCAATACTAGAGGAATTAGGGCCATGCACAAAAATCGAGACAGATCCCTCCTGCTCTGGCCGCAATTTGCGGCCAGATGGAATAAATTGGCGGCCTCACTTTGGAGTTGGGGGCTAGGGTTTGGTGTGGTGGTTCCATGGTGCCTGCACATCTCACTGTCAACTCAGTTTCATTTTTGGGGTCTCGGGGTGATAGCAGATTACACAAAACACTCCCATATTTACAGTTTTCCCCGATATCGATTCCGTAATTCCGTATTCTGGTTTCAATTTCAGGTTTGGGTCTAAACTAACATCACACCAGGGTTTCTAAGGTCACCACCATCCTCAAATTCATCTTTGATTTCAGTTTTACCCTAAACCCTAACTTGAATTCTCCAAAGTCCACAAAACGACACAATATCGATATGAAACTAGAATTGATGCACAAGGAAATTGAAATACTACATGAGGGTGCAGAAATTACCTCCTTTGGCAACTCAAGAAAATTCTTGAGTTGCTCAAAGTTCTCCAAATCCAATCTTGCTAGGTTCAATGTGTAGCTAGTGAGCTCGGGAACACTTTTTGTGAAGTGGGAATAGGGTTTTGGGGTTGGTTTTATGGTGGATCTAGGGTTTGAAGAGGGAGGAGGAGAGGGAAAGGGCAGGAGCAGCAGCAGCTCATGGAGGGGGAGAGAGAAATGAGATGGGGAAATGATGGAGGAAAGGGTCAAAAGTCAAAAGCAACCTACTCTCTCTCTCTCTCATCATCACTTACCTTTTTCCTTTTCTTTTCTTTTCCTTCTCACTCCAATAGCGAACCCAATAGAACAACCATGGCAAAATAAATGTAACTCAAGTGTAACAAGTGTGGAAAATGATATGTGCACATTTTTGTACAAAAAAAAACTAAAAATCCAATTAGCGATTTTTAATCGCGATTAGCACTATATTAGCATATAACTAATCTTAAAAATTTTGAAATGGCATAATTCTATAAAATACCCTATTTTTAGAATTTTCCATAATTTTCCAAATTTTTTCTCCATTTATTAGTATTTAATTATACCGGAATATTAAAATATTCATTAAAATAATATTAAATTATAAAAATTCCCGAAAATAATATTTTATTATTTTGGAAACGTCACAATCTACCCCCCTTAAAGAAATTCGGTCCCCGAATTTAAATTTAAACCCCCAAATACTAAAATATTTCTATACAAATCCCAAGTCATCGGGGCTCCGAAATCAGCAATACGTAAAACGTATCCAAGCGCAATGCATGCGCATGAGTACTGAGCAGATAACTCAAGAGCAACACTCCATCAAGCATCCCACAATCATCGGAGTCATGGTAAAGACACAAATGTCAAATCCAATACAAAACCAATATGACATAGATCAGAACTATGCATGTAGACATCCAATCTATACATGTAAATAGCTGATGTAAATACATGCCAAACCTTTTTAAGTCGTTGTACGATGCGCGTAACACTGCACAGTGGCGGACGTTTTTCATAAGAAAAAAAAACTATATACGTATATATATATATATATATATATATATATATATATATATATCCTTTGTTTAATAGGTACGTTCCGCCGTTTTGAAAACAATTTAGAAGGGTTTCCTTGTTTTTAAATGTTTCGTGTCATATCGGACACGTAGGTATATATATATCGAGACCATAGCTCGCTCTTTGGAAATCCCTTCGAACTATCAATGCATGCAAAATATATTCAGGTACTGTCCTCTGACTAGTCCTGCTCAGTATGAAAACAAATATCCAATATCATAAAAATGTACTGCTCCAAAAGGAATAAATCCCAAAAATGCACATAACACCACCCTGTGCGTCTGGTGCGCACGAAAATCAAAATCCATATATGTGCCATACAGGTGCACAAAACAACATCTAGGTGCAACGGGTGTGCACGAAGCATCTGTCATAGGCAACGTGTGTGCCTGACAGCCAAAATCCGGTGCATCTGACATGCACGAAGAATCTCGATTTAGTGCATCGGGTGTGCACCAAAATCGTATCTCAAAACATGCGCCCAACATGCGCGAAAATCCAAATCGGTGCATCCATCGTGCACGAATGAAATCTAAACCCTGCGCACTCAACATGCACGGAATCACAAAATCCAATAGCAAACGTCGAACATGCGTAAGTCCAATCGAAAGCACGGAGTGCAAAAATCATAAATATCAGGGTCAAGGCGACGATATAAAATGCGGCTCAATCAAAATCAGGTGTACCGCGATGGGAAAGCTCACAACCGTGTGCATCAGCGTTCACAACTCAAATCAAAACACTAAAAGTACATGAAAACTACGCTGGAAGCGTAGATCAAATCACCAGCATAAAATAGGCATGAAATCATAAGCAATACCTCAAGAATAATAACTCTGCACAAAATATGAATACCCAGTAAGTGCAACCATGGTGCAAGAAAACAAATACCATGAACTCAGTCATCAAGACTAAATCATGCAGACAGAACGCCCAAAATACCGAAATCCAAGATGACGGATACGTGATAATCAAATCACAAAATCACAAATCATAAATCATAAATACCGTCGTCGGTATATCGTCCTTCGAGGTTGAGAAGGTACTGGTACATCTGATGCTAGCGGAGCAAGATATCTACTTGCCTCTTGCTCACGGCTGGCGTCCTCTGCCTCTGGTTCCTGATCTTTCCTGTAGATTACCAATCTCGCAATCCATCGGCTCATCGGCCCGGTCAGGTGTGCTGACAGGAACGATTCCGTTCTGGCACTTTTCAGGTCATCTCTCGGTCAATCCTCACGACCGCTCGTAAAGCAGCACATCTCTGGCGCCGACCTCGGGTCCTCTGAATGCACATCACGCATTTGCTCCTGGTGCAAATCTTCTTGCAGCAGTGTACTGGAATGAATCCTTGCTCAAGGTCTCTTCTGATTTTGCCTAGGCCAAACTGTACAGGGCTGGTACTCTGGCATAATCTTTTCTCGCTCTCTGGATGTCTGCGCCCTTAGTACAACACCTCCTCGGAAGCTGGTCGCATCCATGTGCCTCTGTATGCATATCCGACCTTTAATCTGAATGGGGTGTAGCACCAGCTCGTCTGCATCTCGCACGAACTTCTTGTCCCGCTTGTCTGTATCATCGACCATTTGACGTCGGGTCTTTATCTGCGCACTGCAATGTCCTCGGCTACGGTCCCTCCGAAGTCTCTCATACGGGCTCGAAATCACGAACTCGGTATCTTCGTCGCTCAGTAGGAGATATCTAGCCGAACATGTCCTCAGCGTGCATATCACATCTCTGATGTCGGCGGAGTGGAACGTCATCTCGTCGAAATCTCATGCGAACTCTTTACTCCACTCTGCTTCAATATCGACTGATTCGGACTCATCTCACCGTGGCTACACAGACTGCGCTCCAACGGCTATGCTCGTATCTGGAGTCTCCCAAGCAGTGTCCCATCACAATATCCGAAAGATGTCGAACCATCCGATCGAGTCGTCAGAACCTCACAATCCCCCAAGAGCTCAACATCTCGGGTACAGTTTAATAGTATCGAGTACATACCACAGCATCGGTGGTCCAGCCGTAGAAGGGCAAACCCAAGCCTCACAAATGGCGCCGCGGAACTGCCGCAAACCCTAAGGTTCAAAGGCTTTCACACGGTCATTATGTCGAGTTAGGGTTTCATTCTTCTAGAGGGTCCATAGAATCGCTTGCATGTCTTTCCGAATACTTTAAACTTGGAAAATGGTTTCCTGACATTCGATCGTCTCAATCGACTCCCAACGAATCTGCGTGAAGTCGCCTCTAGCTGGAATCAATCTATCTGATGACCTCGCATCGGGGTAAGCGAACGAACCACATGTCCTAGTCATTAATCCTCGGTGACTAGCGACTCACTATCATATCTCCAAGAACATGCTCATGCTGCAGTAGCTCCAATCATCTGGGCGATATCTCATCATTAGCAGCAACGACTGGCTCATTCGTTTATACACTAAACAGCGCCTCAATCACCCTGGATAAGTGATAATACCAACGGTCATCACATCCTGGCTGGCCTCTATCAGTGGCTCAATCCTCGGGTGCCGATTAGCACATTCGGGAATCTCGTAAAAACGATCAATCCAACGCTCATGTCGCGAAAACACAATAAGACGACTCCTCAATATGCAATCGTATGTCTCGGGAATCACGCCCTGGTCAGTCCTCGTCCACGATGAGCTCATGCTGACGCAACTCGAGCGGTAGCTCACTCTGCCCGTGCAATCGCGGCAGCAAAACCATAACCAGAATCGATGAGGATAGATCATAGGAAGGAATATAATACGGTGCAAGGAAATGTACAACCTAAGGTTTCTTAAGCGGAATGGCGTGTCGTAAGTATGCCGCGGAACATACCCACGGTACGTCACTCTACTTTAGTCACCTATTCCATCAACCAAGGGTCATCCTACACGGCGAAAGTTCGGGTCTAATACCCCCTCGACTAAGTCTAAGTTCCGTAAGGTCAAGCCTAAGTTCCGTATATAGATAACGCCCTAGGCTCCACATAGTCAAACTTAGACTCAAACCAAGGTCAACCCAGCGCTCTGATACCAACTTTGTCACGACCCGAAAGAGCACGTGACTGGCCCTTGAACCATATGAAGTCTATAGGACCCCATCTGATCCAAGTAAACCAAAACCCAGAAATCTAAAACCATTTAAAGAGTAAATAAGGAAAACTGGTTTTAAGAAGTAAAGAAATCGTGTTCGAAAATCCAAGTTTTTAAATAACTAAGCCGAATATGTATTTTTAAAATGTGTAACCTTTCCAGAAAATTTCGGCAGAGTTTCCTTTGTAAAAACTGGCCCCGAACGGGGTACAACAAGAATAATATGTGTGAAATGATAAAAGGCATCCCCAAGCGGGAGCTAGCTCTTCTTCAATCGACGGTCACAACCACGCAAGAAATAATAATATACAACGCCAAAGGGCGAGGATCAAAACCCAAGAAGAACTCAAAACAGCCAGAAAACCGTAATACTACAAGCGCGACTCTAAGGTCAAAATAATACAACACTGTTTTCTAAGTCTGAAACAATATACAAGTTTTGGTTGATGGAATTCTAGATACAATGAATAATACATGAACAATGGCGGTTCTGATACAAAAGAACCCACCTACCCAACCAAGTCACCCATAAGGAAGCAGTATGCCAGAAATGCCGCTATGGAATCTGTACGGCAAAACCTACAAGAACTGTGGCACAACGGGGGTGAGTTGCCAACTCGTGAATAGAAAATATCTACAAGCAGAGATCGAATGCATGACCCATCCTAGGTCAATACGATCAGATAAAATAAACCTCAATATGAATAAAGCTGAAGCATGCTAAACTGGAAATGTAATCTCTATACATGAGTGTAGTGCCAAGTGCTCGTGCTAGTGCCTCAGGTAATAGTATATCATGAATGTGAGGTATGATCAATGTAATCAAATCTGCATATACGTGGATCCCGTCCACTCGTCACCCAATGACAATAACCATCATGCATGCAAATATCATAAAGCATGTGCATGGGAAATAATATGAGGATATAAACCATCCGTGTCCCTCGCGACACGTCAAAATCATGGAACCGGAGTGCCCAGCATCGACACTCGAAAACATCATGAAAACTGTGCCCAGCATCGGCAAGTAAATCCTCATATATCGGGCTCCGTCAGTACGGATCGGCCCACGGGCTTTGTCTGCGGTATCGGCCCTCGGCCCCGGCAGTACGCCCATATCCATCTATCGACTCTGGTCAGTATCCTCCGGATAACCGCCAGGTCCAACCAATCACCGGTAGATACTCGCCACCCTGCCAGGCTCATCGTCTACTCCACGAAAAACATTTCTTGCCCCGGGGAACCATACCGGGTCCACCATGTACCCGCAATCGGCCTCATCCGCCTCCTCGAATCGGGTTTCACATGTCGCTCTCAGCACCGAGAAAACACATGGTGGACGCACTGAAATATCATATCAAGGGTAACCGGGTTTTAAAACAATTACATATTCTCTTTTTGAAACACCCACGGTTCCCGAAAACCAGAAATATCATGGAAACAACATATCTCAATGCGTATAATCAGAAAGCATGACGTATGCGACATGTAAAGAAATGTAAGCAACATACACTGAATGCAACAGTACTACAGTGTAGTGACATGGCAATTATCGATGATGAAGTGTGTGAGCCGGCAAACAAGTGTACATAGAACATACGCATCATCGATAATTGTGCCGGTGTCCTAGCAGCATGACTGAAATATATCAACAATATAAGCGATGCAATGCAAACAGCATGAATATATGGAATCGAATAATCACGCAACAGTAGAGAACCTGCCTCAATAAATATATCATGCAGCCTTGCCTTTTGAAATAAGACGAATCAGGGCTTTTGGTAAAATAAGGGCTACGGTGTTTTAAGAAAAGATGCGTCATTTGAAAATATCCGTATAAACCCTTTTTGCCTATCTTTAAAATACCCCCGATTCGTTAGTTTTGGAATAGGTATGACTCGGGTCAATCTAATGTCTACTAAGTAATCTAAACAGGAGGGGTATGAAACCACCTACATCTGAGTCGACATACACATATATATACAATAGTCGGTGATCTCGCCTCAATAGTATCACGTATGATACGGTATGTCATATAACATCCTCGAGTCATGAGTGCGGATCTAACATCAATGTAAAGCTCGTACGGTAAATCGTCGTACGGCATCCCAATAGCTGGGTACGGGTCAATATCACATTCATCTCACCACATATCAGGTATCACTACCATCATATCACACAATCTAGGTCTAGTACCATCGACACCATCTATATAAGAATGGATGCGGGGTAAAACACATGCCCAAAGGCCCGCTAAAACTATCATGTCGCACCTCAAATACGAACTCTGTCATATCGCCGAATCTCACGACCTCAAGTCATCTCAATCCCGTATATGAACACATAGTCCCATACCCATGTGTAGATAAACACCTCCAAATACGCACAGATAAATGAAAGAATGCATGCAAGTATATGTGTATGTGTATGTGTGCAACCCCTACTCTAGGGTTTCGCACTATACTAAACCAATACATTCTTATCACCAATAATACCATTATTACCATCAATAATCCTAACAACACATAATAAATATATGTGTGTATACGTATTCGTATACATCACCACGGACTGCGGGGGTGCTATACGCCATCCACCCGACTTCTCCCCGTAGATATAAATCTACTCACCTTGCTTCTCGTGTGCCAATGCCGATGTCGCTATCTTCATCTTCTTTACCTCAACATCACGTAGGGTACCTACAAGTATATCACAACGCTAAAGCACATGAAAATCACATCGGAAACCAAAATAGCACACGCTACTCACATAGGTAAAAACCTATCGTCTCGCATGTAAACACGTTCAATATCCGCTTGTCGTTGACGTCCAAACGCCACACGACAGGAACGAAACACCAAATACCAAAATCTATGCTAAAACAAGTCATAAACCATGCACCAACATAGGAAAATCAACCCAGATTTTACCCTAGATGGAATCAGTCAAAACTAGACATACCCAAGGTCAATACTAGAGGAATTACGGCCATGCACAAAAATCGAGACAGATCCCTCCTGCTCTGGCCGCAATTTGCGGCCAGATGGAATAAATTGGCGGCCTCACTTTGGAGTTGGGGGCTAGGGTTTGGTGTGGTGGTTCCATGGTGCCTGCACATCTCACTGTCAACTCAGTTTCATTTTTGGGGTCTCGGGGTGATAGCAGATTACACAAAACACTCCCAGATTTACAGTTTTCCCCGATATCGATTCCGTAATTCCGTATTCTGGTTTCAATTTCAGGTTTGGGTCTAAACTAACATCACACCAGGGTTTCTAAGGTCACCACCATCCTCAAATTCATCTTTGATTTCAGTTTTACCCTAAACCCTAACTTGAATTCTCCAAAGTCCACAAAACGACACAATATCGATATGAAACTAGAATTGATGCACAAGGAAATTGAAATACTACATGAGGGTGCAGAAATTACCTCCTTTGGCAACTCAAGAAAATTCTTGAGTTGCTCAAAGTTCTCCAAATCCAATCTTGCTAGGTTCAATGTGTAGCTAGTGAGCTCGGGAACACTTTTTGTGAGGTGGGAATAGGGTTTTGGGGTTGGTTTTATGGTGGATCTAGGGTTTGAAGAGGGAGGAGAAGAGGGAAAGGGCAGGAGCAGCAGCAGCTCATGGAGGGGGAGAGAGAAATGAGATGGGGAAATGATGGAGGAAAGGGTCAAAAGTCAAAAGCAACCTACTCTCTCTCTCTCTCATCATCACTTACCTTTTTCCTTTCCTTTTCTTTTCCTTCTCACTCCAATAGCGAACCCAAAAGAACAACCATGGCAAAAGAAATGTAACACAAGTGTAACAAGTGTGGAAAATGATATGTGCACATTTTTGCAAAAAAAAAAACTAAAAATCCAATTAGCGATGTTTAATTGCGATTAGCACTATATTAGCATATAACTAATCTTAAAAACTTTAAAATGGCATAATTCCATAAAATACCCTATTTTTAGAATTTTCCATAATTTTCCAAAATTTTTCTCCATTTATTTGTATTTAATTATACCGGAATATTAAAATATTCATTAAAATAATATTAAATTATAAAAATTCCCGAAAATAATATTTTATTATTTTGGAAACGTTACAATCTACCCCCCTTCTAAAACGAGTTTAGAACGACGCTATACTCATCCTCCTGCCGGGTCTCATAGTCTGGAACAACAGTAGTGTCAAGTCTGGGTAAACAAGAACCTCCCTGTCACCGTCCTTGAGGCTACCAAAGTACCTCTCGGGTGCCTGAGGTTACCCATAATATCTGCGGAGTGGTTAATGGAATGTCAAACCTGATTGAATCTTTAGGTCCTATTAAATTTTCCGTAATCGTTTGCGGTTCTGGAATCACTTCCAGTTCTACCATACTCCCACTACTGTTTTCTGAAAAAATCCATTTTACTAAAACTGTGGCAAGTCAAGAACAATATAACTATTGATCTTCCAAATGGTAGAAAGTCAACCCTCGACATAGCCCGGGTCAACCCACAAACTGCCATTTCAGAAACGCGCCTTGAGTTATCCAGAGTCTAGTTGTAAGCATAAGCCGGACAACTCCCCGTACCTTAACATCGTTAAGATATGAACCATTCTATATTCAATATAGAAACTTTGGCACTTATTTAATTAGAACCAGATTCAAATCATGTAGCTGTCTCCAGTGCATATCAACATAATGGAGAGAGCCCGATCAGCATTACTCAACTTAGGAATGCATCCAATTATGAGTAAGCCGAAAGAGAAACAAGTTTCTCAAAACCATTACTATCAACTGAATACCATACACAAGTATCTACATCTTCTATCACCTTGAAAAATCCCGATACTTGCGACACCTGGTTCTCTATTTTATTCCTATATCCACAACTTCTCAAAACTTAGACATTGTATTTCAACGAAACACTTGTCTAAAAACTAGAGAAGTCACAAGTAAACAAATCATAGTATGAGGACCAACCCCTTTGTCCTAATGGACACTGGACAACATACAATACTCTGTATAAATCCACTGAGTTGAATAACTCAAAACCTGTGCATCGTAGGTTGAAAACTGTACCCAGGTGATTTCCTCAAATATCACCAATTACAACGAATTCCGATATAATGAGGATGATCACCTAATTCCCAATAACTTACTCCCACTCATCATCTGTAAAACCATACGGATGTGAGAATCATACCTGGTAAATACATACTCTGGAGTAAGTATCTAATCGGGAAAACAGTTTTCCTTTAACAACGCACAGTGAAATTGAAACATGAAAATGTTTCGAAGGGGTATCCTGGTATTCCTTGTAACGCCTCTTCCATAATCCAATTCATGACTATAACCGTATATTTCTTTGCCATCTCTCCAAATCCCTTTATCTATCTTTAGTCGTTACCTTCTGTACACCATCATTAGGCTAAATGGTTTTCTTCCTTCCCTACCATTCGGCACCAGCCTATGGTTTGGAAGAAGACTATCCAGTAAGCATAATAGGTGTACTCTCCTAATCCTAGAAGTACTCGCAACCTGAGAGAAGGTGATGATAAAAGACAACTGAATAGAACCTCATTTTATTCCTCCTCAACTGGAGAAAAGCAAAGGTGAAATAGGAGTAGTGATGAACTACACGGTTTGGTCGTGAATGATAGTAGTCGCAATTTACTTTTGCTCTCTTTCTAATCCCTTTATTTTGTCTTTACTTATTACCTTTTGTACACCTTACTTAGGCTAATTGGTTTTCTCCTTTCCCTACCTTTCGGCACCTGCCTATGGTTTGGAAGAAGACTATCCAATAAGCGTAATAGGTGTACTTTCCTAAACCAAGGAGCCCTCGCAACCTGAGAGAAGGTGATGATAAAAGACAACTGAATAAACCAATTCAATTTCTCCTGAACCTGGATCCATCCTCAAATAAGTCTCTTCGAGTTCGTATATAGCCATACGATGGATTTATCCAATGGGAGTGGATGTTCGTAGTAATACGAGGTGTTCTGGAGAAATGCTAAGGGTAAAAGAAGGAGCGGCAATGACTTATGCAACTTAGACAATCCAAAAGCCAGTATTTTAAGAAGGTTCAGTCAACTTGGTCACTGAGTCATAGTCTAGGGTCGGTCAATAGTCGCTGCCAAAGAGAGAGAGAAAAGAAACACTCTGCGTGCACTCTAACCTAGATCAGAATGGTTATCACTTTATCTAATCAGGAAACCTCCCACTGTACCGTCAAATTCTCCTCCAAACCTGAAAGAAGAATTAGTCGGGATCACCCGAAGAGTAAACCAACTCATCAGTGGGAATCGGGATCCAACTTTCATCGCATGATAACGTGAAGGAATCCACTCACGTTATCACACTCCAGAAGGTATGCGCATGCCTGGCAAGTTTCAGTTTCTTTAGAGACTCCCGATGTGGATTTTTTTGCTCCATGCTCTTATGACCTTGACTAAGGGCCTACAAATCATAAGTCACATGTCAAGTTCTACTCATCATTATCTTGTTAATTTGAACCCACCCGTATATACTCTTGACTAAGAGCCAACAAAGTAATACGACTGTCCCAAACCAACGCATCTATCTATGCAATATGTGAACGCCCCAGCAGCTACCAATCACTATGTCTTGACTAAGGGCCAAACAAACATAGCTTGAATACTACTGACCATTCATATGAAATGACGGAGGGCTATGGCTAGTTTTTGGCGAAAAACCTTTAACGTAATGAACTTGATCTCGTTGAAGGAACCTGATAGCTTTTTACAAAAAAATAGTGGCAAAAACCTTCGCTAAAGAGGTCACTCCCGGTGAAGGGATCTCGGCTCTTTCCTCGTGGAATGAGGTACAGGATATTCCAACTGAATACCGCGATACAAAGCAACAAGTAATCGACTATAGTAAAGTTATTACCCTGACGCAAACTTCTGCCCAAGGGGTCACTCCCGGTGAAGGGATCTCGGCCCTTGCCTAGTCGAATGAGGTGCAGGATATTCTAACTGAATACTACTGTGCAAAACAAAAGAAAACGTCTTTGTAATAACATTTTTGAAAACTGTTCCAACAACGTCAAACAGGTTTGTTTTTGCTTTGCATTGATCAGAATCAACGCAGTCCCATCAATAAATCACACCAGAAAAGAACGAAAATAAAATGTACGTATATGCCATCTGCATTCGCCACTGGGTCCCGTCATCACCCGTTAGGTTACTTAACTAACGATAGAGCGGGGACTGGACTAGCGCGGGTGTAAAACATATACAACATCTACTAGTATATATACCAATATACAATAATCGCTCCAGGCGTGATAAATGCAACATTACAGAAAAGTAATAAGTATCACAGAACAATACAGATAATCTGGGATCCCCAGGTTTCACAGAGCCGCTACTGAAACTCGACGTTCTCCTGGTCATGTGGATAGCCTGTGCAATGAAAACCTAGACCCCTACGGGTGCGGCAAGTTACTTGCCAAAACCTGAAGCGAGGCAGCCCCTTACGGCAAAGTGAATGAACCACCCTGCACTTCACGGAATCCGGTAACTTGAGCACCCCTCCTTGGGTCAACCTGTACCCCTTACGAGTGCGGCGAATAGTCTGCCAATTCTAGAGTGAGGCCCTCTGCCTCTCAAAGCCATGAGATGCGGACTCGTTGCCCTCCAGAACCCGGCTATCCGTGCACTCCGTCGCGGGGTAAACCTAGTACAGATATGAAAATATATACAACGGGTACATCGACCTCAACCCGGTCGTGCCCCAAAAGAATAATATACAAATAGGCAGTGACGGCAGTCTATATGTTGGACGCTTGCCCTGCAATATCAAATGTACAAATAAATCCAAACTGCACTATCATTGCACACAGCTATCCACCACGATAAATCCGCAACATCACAGCACAACACAGAACATCAACGCGATTGTCACGTTCGCAAATCCGTCTAAAAGAGCTATAGCAATTAGACACGATTTACCGCTCGAATGACATTCATGGTCGGAGATATAATGTAAGTATTGTAAACTAACACATTTAAAATTCCGATCGACAAAACTTCCCGAAGTGGGCCCCAACTACAACTCCAGTACTCATTCAAAATCTGGGCCCAAACAAAATATTCCAGAAACCACAATTCCACATGAAAGACACCCAGAAGAAATATGGTGCACTGAAGCCCCATAACGGCGGCAGAACCGCGGCCAATACAAGGCTTGCACGGCGGTTCCGCGACGGTCTTGATGGTTCAGTCCCCCAAATTTCTTCCAGAGTCTTAAAAAACCCTGCACGATTTTCTGAGATGCTCAAAATAATTTTTAGACCAGTTTAAAAATTCGATAGAAACTTTATCATGAAAAGTGCGGTTTTGGAAATTTCGTTCGATCGATGTTTTAAACACGTTAGAACAGCTAGTAAAGGTTAATGGCGTGGCTCTGATACCATGTAAGTCTACGGTAGCGCCCCGTCAAATAAACGGAGGCCAAACGCGGAACAAAAATTTTACAACTGGCGCTATCGCATACTATAACCCGGATCTTGCCATTAACGCTAAACTAACAAACCGTAACGAGGTAGAAAGGCTATACCGATCGATCCGTGTCCTTCGGTCTTTAGCTATCATCCCACGCTTCTCGCGGCGACTCGGATCTTCTCGTCGAGGTGGCACCACGTCAATGAGTCTTTATACGGGCTCCCGCCTCTATACCGAGGCAACTTGAACATGAAGTATATCAACCGACATGTCCAAGACTGATGTAGTGATAGCGTAGAATACTTTGTCTCAAGACACCCAAGCCATTGGGTGAAGGTTAATTGAAGTTGCCTTAATCAAGTAATGAGAAATGAGCTATATCTTTTGTAATGAATCTCTCCCCTCACACAAATGAGGCTCGGGCATTATAAGGGCTGAAAAGGGTGGGGCCGGCCAATGAGGTGGGGGGGGTGAGCACAAGGTAAAGAATGGTGACTATATGAAAAATGTCCATCACAAAAGATCAACACTAATATCTTAAGCTTGGACAAAAGAAATTAAAGCTTTAGTGAGTCACAAAACACCTCATCAAGCCTAGAAGCTTGTGGATGCTGCTGGAGCCCCAGCCACCAAAAAAAAAACCCTCCCTTTATAAATGTAACAATTGTAAAAAAAACCCTCACAACAAGAAATTCAGCCAAGAAGGATAGAAAGAAAAATGGTCGAAACGAAGATACAAACTGTCAACTTCAAAAAGCGATCCCGTAACTAATTACAGGATAACCCCACTATAGTATAAACAAACCCGCATTTTTATTCCGACCGAATACAAAATGCAAAGAGACAAAAATACTCCTACACAATATAATACTTGGATCCAGCTTAAACCAAAGCCTACCAGTATTATCTGTCTGAACCAAGACACGTGCACAAGTGCACGTGCATGTTCGAACCCTGCCATAAAACCATACGGCCTCTACAACGTTTTGTCCTAACTTGGGAAATAATCTGTGGGGGACTCTAAAGACTCGTCAATACTCTGGCAGTGGGTTTAACCACAAGCTGTCAGTGGTACTAGCTGTACGTAACGGCTGCCCATGTATCGAAAGAAAGGGAAGCTGATGAGCGAACTCATCCTGAAACCCTACCGAGCCTATCAGTGACAATATCCATACAATCCGGTCCATTCGTCTATGAGCATCGCATATCCGGCCTAGGGGCTGGTAACGTCAGACCCCCAAAAGCTGTATAAGTCGTGTCGGAGGGTAGCCCTGAACACCCTGAGAAACTACTAGAATACCTACCAGTAATTCTCACCTGCCTTGGCCAAGGACTTGGTGTAATAGCTCTCCTAGATACAGCGCGATCTCACCCCCAATGCCGGGAGAGACGAATCCTCTGCCGATCCGCTCACTGCCTTCATGTAGCTCGGGACTGTACCCAACTAAAACCTGTTTGCATGACTTCTTTGAGCCGTGGTAGGGTAATAATCAAAGCACAGTGGGAACTCACACGAGACAAATGACGACCTCAGGTCGATGGACTAACATGTACACATGTCACCAGGGAACTTCTATCTGACGCTAGGTATAATACCAACTAGCAGGTTCCCGGCGAGTCCTGTCCGGTGTACTCATAACCCAATGAGCACCTGTATACATCTTAGGTGATCCAACTGACACCAATGGCTTGTGAGACCGGCCACCGTCCCTCGTCGGGGTCTCGACTGTATACACTAGTCTACTCCGGAGTATCGATGCCCTGTCTCGAAACTCCTACGACTAGGGACCACTTTTAAGGATGCGCTTATAGACTACCCAACTCTCACGTATATGATCGCCATCATACTGCAAGCAAGAATCCTAAGGGCTCTATCAATGTGTAATAGTGATCATGTCAGCTAAAACTGTACACGATGATAAAGGCAAACCAGATAGCATACCATCATCTTGAATAAGACTGTCCTACCGGTATAGGTCCTCCTCAATCATTGCAATCACGTGCCTGCGATCTAATAATTGACTTTGAGGGCACTATATCCAACAGATATCATCAATGAAATCAACATAAAACAGTGTCTAGCATCGACACAAAAATATATATCTCGCTGTCTCAATATCTAGGGCTCCGGCTATCCGGACTGGCCCCTGGGCTCCGGTTATTCGGACTGGCCCAAACTCCGATCGGTATCCTCCGGATATCCGACGAGTCACAATGAAGTCACCGGTTGATAGTGTTCCCCTGCCAGGCTCAACGCCATCATCTGTGACCTTCTCGCCCTGGAGTACCGCACCGGGTCCACCATGCACCCACAGACGGTTCCTCCTCCTCCTCGAATCGGGTGTATGATATCGCTCAAGAGCCGAGAAAACTCATGGTGGACATATCTCAAATCATATCATGAGAAAATCGCAACTTTCATTTTAAAAATGATAATAAGTTTATAAATCCTTGTGGTTTCTCCAAATCCATAAATCTCATGGAAATCCAAAATCTAATATCTCAAAGTAAATAAACAATGAATTATAAAATATTGGGCTCCGGCAATCCGGACTGGCCCTAATAATAATGCATGACAATGAATATATAAATATGCATGACAATCACAGTATTAAATGAAATATCTAAAGTAGCACATTAATGATATACCAGAACTATCAGCTAGCAAGCGATAACAATGAATTATATTGTCTAAAGTGTACGTGACATGGAAATTATCGATGAAGATGTGGGTGAGCCAGCAAGCAATTGTACGTGGAACATACGCATCATCGTTAATGGTGCTGGTGTCCTGACAACATATTTCAATAATAGCATATGAAAACACAATATAAGTATGCAATGCGATGCGAACAGAAAGAATATGCGGGAGCTGAATAATAAACACAACAATAAATAATCTACATTTCTATATATATGTGTCATATCGTTTTGCTATTTGAAATAATACGAAACGTGGTGTTTTGAAAATAGGGCTACGGTGTTTTTAAGAAAAGGTACGTCCTTTGAAATATCCATAGGATCTCTTGGCCTGTCTTCAAAATATTCACAATTCGTTAGTTTTGAAATTGGTATGACTCGAGTCTAGTCTAACATCTACAAGTAAACTATAGACTAATCGACAAGGTAAGGAAAACCACCTAAGTCTGAGTCGATACATATATATAACATAATATAATCGATGATCCCGCCTCAATAGTATCACATATGATACGATATATAACATGACATTCTCGAGTCAAGAGTGTGGATCTATAATCAATATAAAGCTCGTACGGTAAATCCATTGTATGGCATCCCAAATCTGGGTACGGGTCAAATAACACACTTATCTCATTCCTCATATGGTATCCTTTTCATCATATATCATGATCTGCGGGTACTGATCTACGTCTAGTACATACTGATACCGTCTATATATATGTGTGCTTGTGTATGAAACACATCGCCTAAAGACCCGCTATAACAACATGTCGTATCTCATAATACGAACCAAAACACATCACCGATCTTCTGGCATCGTGCCCAATCACATCGACTCATCTCTATGTATCATATACTATCCTCATCATCCAAGTATATGTATACGTATACACACACACACACACATACATACATACATATATGTGTATATATATATATATATGTACATATCTATATATACACACAATAAAATAAAATGTATGCGTGTGTGTGCGCGTGTATGCAAATCACTACTCTAGGGTTCGCGACTAAGAAACTAGCTAATGACACTAATTTACGAATACACTAACACTAACCCAAATTCATCTAAAGCATTTCGTATACACATCTCATATCACATAAGCATATATATATGTATATAATAACGCATTCGCGTTCTATTCTACGAAACTGCGGGGCTGCTATACGTCATCCACCCGACTTCCCCCGTAGATATATATCTACTCACCTTGATCTTCGCTTGCCGATGCCGATGTCGCCACGCGCTTTCTTGTTATATCAAAGTCCTCGTGAGGGTACCTACGTATTATAACACATCATATCGCATTAAAAACCGACTCATGACTAAAACGACACACGAATCTCACATAGGTCAAAACCTATGGTCCACTCATACAAAAGAACCAAATGACCCTCGACATCGACATACAAACGCCGATTGATCGAGAAAAACCTAAACGTACCATTCGTGGTTTCATAACACACAATATATATATATATATATATATATATATATATATATATATAATAGCGTTTAAATCATCAAAACATTCAAATTCGCTTTAAAAGCTATTTTTCCGAAACTCTAGTAAGCAACAATTGCCAAATTAGTTCAAATCTAGTTATTTTAACAATTCTAGCGGCCACAATGCTCACTAAATATCCTAACTAGATCATACAAACTATTTCTATAATTTAATCTCATCTATTTTCATTAAACCCAAAATTCTAGTTTGCAAAATTATCCAATTTTAACAATTCCAAAATAACAATGCACAAAACAACAACTAACCTAGGTTTTGCATGATCTAAAGTGGTAAACTACCAATTATAATTTTAATAATGTCATGAAAACTCTAACTAGATTTTTAATCTCACATTTTTAATTAATTTCCAAAAACCTAGTTTGCTTAAAAATCTTAATTTGGATATTTTAAATGTTACAATTAGCAATAAGCAACAAGATTACACTTTGCATGTCCTAAGATACAAAAATACTTCACACAACCATGAACAATTGATCACAACCCTAACTCCAAAACAAAACCCTCACTTGAATTTCTTAAACTTGAAATTGGAACTTCTTACTAAATAATTTTTTATTAAAGCAAACAAACAACAATTTAACAAAAGGTTGAGATTATACCTCACATGTTTGAGATCAAACATGGAACTTGACCTCCAAATTGCTAACTTTGCACCAAAATCCATGCTAGATTAGCTAAAGAATAATGGGTAAAGCTTGGATTTGGAATTAGCTTTGAATTTGTATGGATTTTGAAGCATTTTTATGGATTTTTGATGCAAAATTGTGTGGGATTTTTGGGGGAGGGGCTGCTGTTGGAGGGGTCAGCCAAGATGGGGGGAGAGGTGAGAGAGTGAGGTGAGAGAATGGCAAGTAAAGAAAAATCCAAGTCAACCCAAACCCATACCTCATTTTCTCTTTCTTTTCCTTTGTTAATTTTCTTTTAAAGCCTCAACAAGTGTGGAAAAATTGGGAGGGCAGCCAAGGGGCTCGGCCAGCAGTAGAGGGGGAGGAGAGAGGGTGTGGGTGAGTGTGGGTGAGGGAAAAAAAAGATAAATATTATACCCCAATTTCCATTTACATTAATTGACTATTTAAGCCTTTTTCCTTGATATTTTCTAAAACCTTCATGACAATTTCTTTTCATTTCAAAAATAATATTTTACATGTTAGTTTAATGTGTCATGATACACAAAACTTGTATCCACCCATTCCAATTTGTAATTATCCCTAATTAAATGTATTAGTGACGGCTTAAATTAATATTAAAGTAATTAATTTCGGAAAATTTTTCAGTCAACTAGAAATTTTACAAGTGACTCAATTAAAAATCAAATACTAGCAATTTCATAAATAGAATAGGTATATTTAATTTTATATTAAAAGATATTTATATCTTGGTTGTTACGGAAAACACCCGTTATTTTACCGATTCTCCGAAATTTCTCCTAAACGATTTTCAAAACGTTACAAATACCCAAGTCTGACTAGGTCTACCAATACACAAATTCTAGTCTCTGATTTGATCTGATCTGATGTGATGGAGTTTATCTAGATACAATAGAATATAACAGTACGAGAGTGGGCACGATCCAACATATGTCCCACCTACCAAAGCAAACACCCTGTAAGAAGCTGTGTGCCAGCAATACCGCAACTGATCCCAAGCGGTCAAACCTCCAAAAACTATGGCACAACGAGGGTGAGTTGCCAACTCGTGAACAGAAAACATCATCAGGTAAAAATCGAATAAAACAACGATTTCCTAGATCACTATATCCTGAAGGTAATACTATGATATCTAGGGTGACCACAAATGCATATATGTCAACAATCGATCAATACAATTACATATATAAATAAATATCCGACATCATATGCCTATATGCCTGTAGATATCATCCACGTGTCCATCAACGACACAAACAATATCATGGAACCTGAGTGTCCCACACCGATACTCGAAACATCATGAAAACATATGCCTGTATATATATATGAGGATATCTACTACGTGTGTCCATCAACAACATATCAAAATCATGGAACCTGAGTGTCCAACACCGACACTCGAAATAGCATGAAATCCGTGTCCAGCATCGACACGTAAATCCTCATATCTCAAGCTCCGTCAGTCCGGATCATCCCATATCACCACTACGGTCGGTATCCTCCAGATATCCGCCGTGCCAACTATCTCGAGCTCCGTCAGTCCGGATTAGCCCATATCATCTCACAACTTCGGTCGGTATCCTCCAGATATCTGCCGAGCCCAAAACTATCACCGGTAGGTAGTGCTCCCCTTCCAGGCTCATCGTCTATATCTCGAGCTTCTTCTCGGGGTACCTCATAGGGTCCAATGTGTACCCACAGACGGTGCCTCCCGCACCTCGAATCGGGTATACTCACTGCTCAGAACCGAGAAAACTCATGGTGGACACCTCAAAATATCATATTAAGAGAAACCGCGTTTTAAAGCAATACATAATTCTCTTTGAAATATAACTGCGGTTCTCAAAATCCAGAGATCTCATAAAAACAGCATTTCAATGCATATAGCCATAAAGTACGATGTATGAAATATAGAGTAGTAATATGAGCAAAATCGAGTATATCATGCAAGCATGTCAAGTGATAGTACTGAACAATGAATGTACTTTTACGTTTAAGATTAATCTCGTAATATGGAAGTTCTACTGTGTATGTGACATAGCAATTCTACTATATAAGTGGCATGGCAATTACCGATGAAGAATGTGTATGAACCGGCAAATCTGTGTATATGTAACATGCGCATCAACGGTAATTGTGCAGGTGTACTAGCAATTGATATCATATAGCATTAAATACCGGCACGTGGTATGTACATCACGAGGGGTAATATCCTACACAACATGAACAATACATGGGTATATCTATGTACACATGAACCATACGGTCACTTTTTAAAAGATACGAATCGTAGTTTTGAAAGTGGGTGCTATGGTGTTTTTAGAAAAAAGACATCATTTGGAAACCCGTAGCGTCCTATAAAGTTTCTGTTTAAATGATGTATACGATTCATCAGTTTTGGAAATAAGTATGTTCAGGTGGCAATCTTTATATCGATGATCCCGCCTCATAACATCCGATATGACAATAATTCTCGATCATCATCCTCAAATCATAAGCACGGATCTAAAATCTCATACGGCATATTACTCATTATACTCATACACACACACACACATACACACACATATCTCAAATCACATTTGTATAAACGTCATATCTTATTAATTTCACAACACCTCTATCTCAATCTTGTGTCATGTTTATCGATCTCGATCTCGTTTCATACCATTAATGACTCATACTTATCCTCTTTCAATTCATATTCATCAACGTCAACCTTTATCATATCATCTCTTTACTAAATCCTATAACCATGTCCATAAGTTCGTAGCATATCATTTATCAAAATTATAATTTAAAACACAATCTTCCATATCAATGGTTGCGGGGGTGCTATACGCCATCCACCCGACTTCCTCCGTAGATATAAATCTACTCACCTGCTAAACTCCTCGCTCAGCCGAAGTCGATGTGCTTCGTCGTCTCGGAAGTCCACGTGAAGGTACCTACAATCAATACACAATCTCAATACTATTAAAACTAATATCCAAAAACCGATACGGCATACGGATTGCTTATAGGTTAGAACCTATAGCTTACGCATTAAAGATCAACCAAACAACCCTCGTCGTTGACGTACAAACATCCAACGACCAATTCAAATCTCAAATATAAAAACCAAGAATTCACATATCGGAAAACATAGCCAAAACACTCTCAAGTACTTCCCAGATTTAGGCTCAGGTAAATTGGGACAAAACAAACATGTACAAGGGATAGGTTATATTGAGTGTGTGCTACAGGCAAAACCACAACTCTAAAGACCATAGGGGGTCCGGCGACAAGAGGAATCAAAAAAGGGAGATTTAGGTTCGTACTTCTGTGGTGGTCTTCTAGTGGTTTATCTAGGTCTATGGACTTGTTTGATTTTCTTAGAAATAACCCAAGTTGCTCTAGATACCCTGTAGGCTAACAACCTTAACAAAACCGACATGGAACAAACTCTAAGTTCGTGTATCGGCTCTATTCTCTGTTCTGGTCCAGCAAAGCAATCTCTAAGGTCTTGAAAACATTCACTACACCTCTAATTACCACTTAACAGCAACTTGGAATTTTCTAAGATCACATAACCTAATTAGATCAAATTCTAACTAAACTAGGATATATAACACAAATAATAATCTACAAGTGAAGAGATTACCTCATTTGGCAACTTAGAAAAAATCCAAACTTGGATGGTTCAAAGGGTTTAGAATAGGTTTGTGCAATTTTAATGAAGATGGCATGAGGTTTTGGAAAGTATTTGGAGATGACGCATGGAGGTAGTGAGGGATGAAGCATGAAGCAATTGAGTTGTAGAAAACAATGAGGAAAGGAGAATGGGGCAGCCAAGTCACACCCTCTCTCTCTTATGCTCACTCTCTCACTCTAAATATCTCCTACACTCACCTCTCAACAAATATCTCTTTTGTTTTTTCTCATTTCTTGTTTTTCACTCATAACTCCTTTCACACACATAACCATTTTCTCTCTTTGCATTTCCTTTTCTCTTTCTCACAAACTCATAAATATAAACACAACATGCACATGACATGGTGCACTAGCCATGGAAAATTGTAAAAATACGGATTTGGCTTAATCGCGATTAGTAGTGCACTAATCAATTTTAATCAAAATTGCATATAATTATTTATAAAAATGCCAAAATCTGATAAATATCATTAAAATAAAGAAATCATTTTAATCTCCGATTATTTTCCAAATATTGGTATATACTTATACAATTTTACGAAAAATCCTTATTCGCAAATCAAATAGTTTTCGCGAAATATATTATTTTAATATTTAATTTCCAAAAATAATATTTTATATTTCTTAAATGTTACAACTTGGTTGAACTTGATGTTGCAACAGAAAATTATGAATCTCGGCCACTACGTAGATCTAGTAGGACTTTTCGCCCACTGGAGAGATACTACGGTTTCCTCACTGATGGTGATAGAGAAGATTGCATCATGGATGATGATGACCCTACTAAATTTCAGTAAGCTATCATGAGTGGTGACTCTGTGAAGTGGCCGGATGCCATGAGATCCGAAATGGAGTCTATGTACACCAACAAAGTATGGACTTTGGAAGATGTACCCTTTAGGGTAAAACCCGTAGGGTGCAAATGGATTTTTAAGAGAAAGATCGGTGTAGATGGGCAGGTGGAGACCTATAAGGCAAGGCTTGTAGCGAAAGGATTTCACCAAAGACCAGGATTGGACTATGACGAAACTTTCTCTCCTGTAGCCATGCTTAAATCTATTCGGATCCTACTTGCTACTGCTGCTCACTACGACTATGAAATCTGGCATATGGACGTTAAAACTGCATTTCTAAATGGTGACTTAGAAGAGTGCGTTTATATGGATCAGCCAGAGGGCTTTGTTGATAGTGGGAGCAACAGGAAAGCATGTAGGTTGCTTAAATCCATTTAAGGATTAAAGCAGGCATCACGGAGTTGGAATATCTGTTTTGATGATACGATCAAAGAGTTTGATTTCGTCAAAAATCCAGATGAACCTTGTATTTATAAGAAGATTGTAGGGAGTACTGTCACATTCCTCGTATTGTATGTGGATGACATCCTCCTGATAGGAAATGATGTTCCTATGCTACAATCGGTCAAACTGTTCTTATCACAAAGGTTCTCCATGAAGGACCGGGTGATACCTCGTACATATTGGGCATTAAAATCTACAGAGATAGATCTAAAAGGTTGTTGGGATTGTCCCAATCCAAGTAAATTAACACCATCCTAAAGAGGTTTAGTATGGAAGATTCCAAACGGGGGTGCCTTACCCGCTTGTTACGGAATCACTCTCTCCAAGGACTTTTGCCCAAAGTTTGATGAAGAGAGAGCTCGCATGAGCATTATACCCTACGCTTCAGCCGTAGGATCTATAATATATGCGATGTTATGTACTCGCCCTGATGTAGCTTATGCACTAGGTATAGTAAGCAGGTATCAATCCAACCCAGGGGAGAAACACTGGACAGCTGTGAAGAACATTCTTAAGTACTTACAAAGGACTAAAGAAATGTTCTTGGTGTATGGTAACGAGGATCTCCAAATGGAGGCCTTTACCGTTTCGAGCTTCCAGAGTGATAAGGATGAAAGCAAATCTATCTCAGGGTTTGTATTTACCCTCAATGGAGGGGCAGTATGTTGGAAGAGTTCCAAACAGGATACCGTTGCAGACTCCATGATGGAAGCTGAGTATATTGCTGCAAATGATGCTGATAAGGAAGCCGTCTGGGTGAGGAAGTTCATCTCGGAGTTAGGAGTAGTTCCAACCATTATTGATCCAATACCTTTGTATTGTGATAATAATAGAGCTATGGCGTTGGCCAAAGAGCCCAGGTCCTATCGGCGATCCAGACACATCCTGAGGCGATATCATTTGATCCGGGAGATGTAAGTCGATGTCGCACACCCCGCGTGATCGTGGGGAGGTGGAATATGCAAAAAACGGTTTTTCAAAGCTCGTAACACCGACTTGAACTCCAAGATCGATACTAAACCCTAACTAGCAAACTGGTAAGAGGTTAACTACTCGGATAGAAGTTATACCACACGATACCAAGTCCTTCGGGTCTTCATCGTTATCCTCCACCTCGTCGTCAGCTCCAAGGATCGGAACGGATCGGGCAACCTCAATGGCCTCCTCGAGTCAAAGACGATCCACCCGAGAGTTTTTAGTCCGAGCTCCTACCTCAAATCCGAGATAACTACGGCATTTAGTTTGCTAAACTAGATGTCATAAGTTGTGTAGAGTGAGAAGATGGAGTGATTTGTCTCTTGAAACCTTAAGATTCTCAACACATGAGCGAATTAGGATTAGAGGTAGAAGATGTCAGCTTGAGGAAGTGAGAGTGAAGAATAAACATTTAGTGAGAATGACAAAAGTCCTGTGACCATTTGTGATGAATAATGCATATTAATAATGTTCACACAAAATATCTAGTATGCACACAAAAATCTCAATGTGAGTCACAAGGTGAGTCATGCCATGACTTACCAAGTGGCCATGTCTCAATAAATGTAAACCTCCACCTCATTCCTCCACCTCATAATCATTAATCAAAAAGATTAAACCCTAATTAGGTAATCTTCTAGAAACTTTCTTGAGTAAATTACGAGAATGCCCCTCATCTGTATATACATACCCATATCCGCATTCTGAAGAATACGAATACAAAGAGACGAAAATAATCCATCAATATAATACTAGGATCCGGTTTAAACCAAAGCCCACTAGTATTATCCGCCCGATCATCATACGTGCACAAGTACACGTAAGCGATCGATGCCCTGTCGTAAAACCATACGACCTTTACACCTTTTACCCGGTGCAGGGAAACCCTCTGTGTGGGACTCTAAAGAATCGACACTACGCTGGCAGTGGGTTTAACCATAAGCCGCAAGCGGTACTAGCTGCATGTAATGGCGACCCAGGTATATGTCGATAAGAAGGCCGATGAGCTAACTCATCCGAACTCCTACTGAGCCTATCTGTGACAATCTCCGTACAGTCCGGTCTGTTCATATAAGAGTATCGTATATCCCGCCTAGGGGGCGGTAATCGTCAGACCCTTAATAGCGCAATAAGTCGTGTCGGAGTATAGCCCAAAACACCCTGAGAAACTATTGGAATACCTATCAGTAAATCTCGCTTTCCTTGGCCAAAGACTTTGTGTAATGGACTTTCGAACACAGCGCGATATTAACCCCCAACACCGGGAGAGACGGATCCTATCTAACCGCCACTGCCTCCAAGTGCTTCGGGACTGCACCCAACTACTATATGTTTGCATGACTCGTTTGAGTCATGGTAGGGTAGTAATCAAAGTACAGTGGGAACACACTCGAGGAAGTGGCGGTATCAAGTTGACGGACTAAGCTGTACTCATATCA
This sequence comes from Agapanthus africanus, assembly GCA_030015575.1. Taxonomy (NCBI): domain Eukaryota; kingdom Viridiplantae; phylum Streptophyta; class Magnoliopsida; order Asparagales; family Amaryllidaceae; genus Agapanthus; species Agapanthus africanus. Next base: position 291,872,436 of record CM057349.1, read on the forward strand.
CCTGGGAACTGCTACTTGACGATAAGTATAATACCCACCAACAGTTCCCGACGAGTCCTGTCCAGTGTACTCATAACCTAATGAGCACCTGCATACTATCTCCAGTACGACGTACTAATGGCTGTGGGACAGACCATCTCCCATGCTGGGATGAGAAGCGCATACACTAGTCTACTCTGGAGTATCGATATCCCGTCTCGATAATCCTACGACTAGGGACCTGTATAGGATGTGCTTATAGACTACCCAGCTCCCACTAGTGTGACTGCCATCACAACGTTGATAATCAAGCAAAGATCCTAAGGGCTCTACCAATATGTATAAACGATATGCTAAAAGAAACACATGCACATATTGAGGTAGAAACAAACCAGGCAGCATAGTACCATTTCGAGCAAGACTGTAACTATATATGTGTATATCCCAAGCTTCCATTAAGTAATATACAAACCAGTATGATACAATAATGGCCTCTAGGGTATATATCACTAGCAATCTCCCACTTGCACTAAGGCCATATACTGGCATATCGCAGACCTAAGATCTCGAATAGCCTCTCGAACTCTGTCTGAGAGATTGCCTCCGTGAGTGGATCTACAGTGTTGTTCTCTGTATCTACTCTCCTCACCTCGATCTCCTGAAGATCTAAGATCTCCCTGATCAGGTGGTACCGCCTCAAGATATGGCTGGATCTCTGATGAGACCTGGGTTCCTTCCCTAATGCTATAGCGCTGTATGTTGTCACAATACTAAAGTATTGGATCAACAATAGAAGGAACCACTTGAAGTTCAGTTAAGAACTTCCTCATCCAGACTGTCTCTTTTGCGGCGTCTCATGCAGCGAACTACTCCATTTCCATTGTTGAGTCTGCAACGGTGTCCAGTTTAGAGCACTTCTAACTGACCGCCCCTCCACTGAGGGTAAAGACATAACCCGACATGGGCTTGGAGTCATCCTTATCACTCTGGAAGCTGGAGTCAGCAAAGGCCTCGATCTGGAGGTCTTTTCCGCCATACACCAAGAACATCCCCTTAGTCCTTCTTAGGTACTTGAGAACATTCTTTACAGCTATCCAGTATTTCTCCCCTGGGTTTGACTGATATCGGCTTACTGCCTTGAGTGCATAAGCAACATCTGGTCTGGTACATAACATCGCATACATTATAGAGCCTACCACAGAAGCGCAGGGTATAGATGTGATGCGAGCCCTTTCCAAATCAGTCTTGGAAGACATCTCTTTGGAGAGGGTGATTTCGTGACAAGCTGGATGACTACCGTGCTTTGAATCTTCCATATTAAATATTTTCAGTATGATGTTGATGTACTTTGATTGTAAAAGTCCCACCATCCTCTTTGATCTATCACGATAGATCTGGATCCCTAGAATGTAGTTGGCATCACCCAGGTCTTTCATGGAGAACCTTAGTGACAAGAATCCTTTGACTGATTGTAGTATAGGAATGTCATCTCCTATCAAGAGAATGTCATCCACATACCCGACGAGGAATCCTACAGTTCTAGCTACAATCTTACTATAAATGCATCGTTCATCTGGATTTTTGATAAAGTCGAATTCTTTTGACTGTCTCGTTAAAACAAATGTTCCAACTCCGCGATACCTGCTTTAATCCATAAATGGAGTTAAGCAACTTGAACACTCTCCCGCCGCTCCCACTCTGATTGAAACCCTCTGGCCGATTCATATAGACGCACTCTTCCAAATAACCATTTAGAAAAGCCGTCTCTACGTCCATCTGCCGGATCTCAAAATCTTGGAAGGCAGCAATGGCAAGAAGGATCCGAAAGGATTTGAGCATAGCCAATGAAGAAAAGGTTTCATCATAGTCCAAACCAGGTCTTTGACATAAACTTTTTGCAACAAGTCTAGCCTTATAGGTTTCAACCTGTCTATCTACACCAATCTTCTTTCTGAAGATCCATATGCAACCTTCGGGTTTTACCCCTTCTGGAGCAATGTTCAAAGTGCATACTTTGTTGGTATACATAGACTCCATCTTGGTCCGCATTACATCCAGCCATTTTACCGAGTTGCCACTCTGAATGCCTTGCTGGAAGCTAGTTGGCTCATCATTGTTAATGATGCTATCCTCTCTATCCCCGTGTATGAGAAAACCATAGTATCTCTCGGGCGGATGAGACTGCCTACTAGTCCTGCGGATTGGCGTAGGGATGTCCTGTTCTTTTGAAATCTCTGGTTCTACCATACTTTCAGTAATAGTTTGTGGTTCTAGAATTTCTTCCAGTTCTATTGCGCTCCTACTAGTCCTTTTTCAAAAAAATGATTTTCTAAAAAGTGGGCATGACGAGGAACAAAAAACAATTTGTTCCTCTGCGTAATAAAAAAGATACCTCTTAGAGTTCTTTGGGTATCCCACAAACCTATACAATACTGAGCGTGCCTCAAACTTTTCCGCATACTGCTTTTCAACAAAAGCCAAACATCCCTATATCTTCAGATACTGAAGATAGGGTTTCTTCCCACTCCACATCTGATATGGTATGGTAGGTACAGTCTTGGTAGGGACCTTATTTAAAAGATATGCAGCTGATTCTAGTGCATAACTTCAGAAGGATTGCGGTATCTCAGCGTTACTCATCATGGAACGAACCATATCCAATAGGGTTCTGTTCCGCCTTTTCGATACACCGTTGTGTTGTGTATGGAGGAATAAGTTGAGAGAGAATTTCATTCTCTTTTGAGTAATCCAGGAACTCGGCAATCAAGTATTCACCGTATCGAGCAGATCTCAGTGTCTTGATACTTTAGCATGTTTGTTTTTCCACTTCATTCTTATATTCCCGGAATATCTCAAAGGCCTCAGATTTATGCTTCATCAAGAAGACTTGTCCTTACCTAGAGAAATCATCTGTAAAACTAATGAAATAGGAATAACCACTTCATGCATCTATAGATATTGGACCACACACGTCGCTGTGTATGAGTCCTAAGAGCTCGCTCTTACTCCGTGTCCAGTGAACAGAGTCTTTGTCATCTTTCCTATGAGACAAAATTGACAAGTTGCATAGGACTGATATTAGAACGTATCCAAATATTCCTCTCTATGTAACTTCGACAATCGTGTTTCATTGATGTGACTCAGTCTACAATGCCTTCAGAAAGCCTTATTTAATTCTGGAGACTTTCTTTTAAGTGTGTTCTGGACGTTGAAAACCCGAGCTTGATTTAACATGTATATACTGTCCTTTAGTGTATCTGAACCAATCAAACTTTGATTTGGGTGGATGTGGACCACATCGCTTAAAAACTAGACTATGTATACATAAACCGTTACGTAGAATCAATATCTGCCCACTTATCAATCCTAGGTGACATACCCTACGGATACAACGTCCACGCTCATTCCGTTAGCAACCTTGAGAGTCATATCACCTGCCCTGATAACTCTACGGTTTCTCAAAGTCTATAATGAATTACAGATATGAGATCCTGATCCGGTATCTTATACCCAGGAAGTAGAGTTAATTGACAGACTATTTTCAATCACAAACACACCCGAAATCGAAGCCACAACATGCTTTGGATCCTGGATTCTGGCTTTCCAAGTCCTGCATCCCTTCTGCCAATGCCCTTTCCCGTGACAATAGGAACATCCCTCCTTCCTTACTATTGACCCCGAAACTTTTGCCCTGCCCTTTCCTTCTACCCTACTGACACCGCCTATCGGCTTTGTGGAGGTCTTCTTCTACTCATCCTTGGCTTTCTCCTTGGATCCAGAAGAGGAAGATTCCCCAATAAGCAGAGCGGGTGTCACCCTGGTTTCCTTCAGGGTGACCTCAACTGGAAGTATAACTTTCATCCCTTGGGCGTAAGTAGAAGGTAAGGACTGTAGAATCAATTCAGTACATGACTCGTTCTCCAATGTGGCTTCCAGGTCTGTGAGCTATTTAATACAGCTGATCATTGTAGGGACGTAGTCCCTTACAGATGACCCAATAGCCAAACTCGCTTGAAGCAATTCTTTCGAGGTATCATATCTTGCGATAAGAGATTGTTCTCCAGATAAATTTTTGTTATGGAGGAAGATGGAAACTATGTCCATCTTCTCGTTCTGCCTCTGGTTTTCACCATCAACTGAGGCCAACACGAGACACTTGGCATCCGCACTGTCTTTTTCCCTTGTCCTTCGGATATCAACATCCGCGACGGTGGAAACTGGACCTGGGGAAGCGGGGGCTTGAGTAGTAATGAAGTGGTCCAGCTTGTCATAGGTAATGGACATCTGGACAAAGCTTTGCCAGTCAATATAGTATAACTTAATTATTTTATTATCTATCTATAACCTAAGTCTGGTCACCTGGTCGCTGCAATTAGGAGAGAGAGAAGAAAACACTCAGCATGATGCTCTTTCAAGTTTAGATTGGTTTTTAATTTATCTAAACAGGATGGCTCCTACTATTTCTCGAGTCCTTCCTCAAACCATAAAAGAAGAACTAGTCAGGATTAATCTCACCGTACAATACTTGCTTAACCTTTTAACCAGGCTAATGTCGGTACTTCGAGGGAGGTTTTACGACGGTTTTGCGAAGTTCCTTAATTAAATAACCTCTATTCCTTAGAGGCGTAGCCCCGCTAATACTGTTCTAGACACCTACTTGGTTTATAGCATGGATCGTTAAGTGAAAATCTCCCGAGGAGTAGCGGATACTCACAGTAAGATCGGGATCCAAATATCATTGTGTGATAATCCTGAAGTAATTCTACCAACATTATCACACTCTAAATGATATGTAGCACTAGCAAGTTTCAGTTTCTTTAGAATCTCCCGATGTGGATTTTTGCCCCGTACTCTTATGACCTTGACGAAGGCCAATATATCATAAGTCATATGTCAAGTTCTAACTGTCATTGTTCAGGTTAATTTACATAGCCTTGACGAAGGCCAAAATAGTAGTACGACTGTTCCAAACCGACGCATCTATCTATGCTACAGCTGAATATCCAGCAGCTACCAAACACTATGCCTTGGTGAAGGTCAAAATACATAGCTTGAATACTACAGAATATTCAACTGAAATGACGGAAGGCTACGAATGGTTTGGCGAAACCGTGAACGTAGTGAACTTGATATAATCGAAGGAACCTGATATCTTTTAAAAGGAGTGGTTTAAGCTCCGCATTTAAAAGTCTCCTGTTTATTTTTAAAATTTGTTCCAACGATTCAACTTTGGCTTGTTTGCTTTGCATTAATATAATGCAGTCCCATCATTTACACCTATCATCACAGAAAAAGACGAAAATACCACGTCTACTTATGCCATCCGCATTCGCCACTGGGCCCCGTCTAACACCGTTAGGTTGCTTAACTAACGCCAGAGCGGGGGCTGGACTAGCACGGGTGAAAAACATAAGCAACGTCTATTATATAGCATATATATAATAACCATTCGTCTGACGCAATAATAGGCATTCCAGGTCATAGATGAACATATTGGATATACTAGGAATTCCGCGTTTCGTTTAAGCTTATAACGAAAGACGGATTCCACGGTCGTGATGAATAGCCAAACCCTACCCCAGACCCCTACGGGTACGGCAAACTACCTGCCAAATACCTGAAGTGAACCAACCTCCCTTATCAAAGTGAGTAGGCCACTCGGCACTTCAAAATACCTGGTAGTTTGTGCACCCCACCTTAGGTCTATCTTAGGAGCAGAAAATAGTAAAAGAAAATAATACAACGGTGGCTACAACCTCAACTCGGATGTGCCCCGCAAAATAATATTACATCACTTTACAATTTACATCGAATGAAAGATAAAAAAAACCTCATCTTACATCCATGGTTATTCATTCACGATGATCCAATAAAGTTCATATACACAAACCAACAAGAACAGCAACATAGATATGTGCAACCCCGACTAATCGACGTATAGCAATTAACCGACGTTTCCAAACACATATAAACAACAACTGAACATGTTAAACTACGTTAAAACTGCGACTTCGGAATACTCCGTATTGCCACAGCAAAGAATTAACAGTATAATCAAAATTGGCAAAAACAAACACCACATGAAACCCTAAATCCAAGCAACCAGAACACAAACCAAAATTCAAAGCATTCCCATTTAATGGACCAGGTGAGGCCGGTTTTTTTGCTAATGTGGCCGGTCCAAAGTAGGTGAAAATGCCTCTTTTTTGGTGTGTGTTCATCTCACAAGAAGTAGAGCACTCGGCAATTGTTTAAAAAAATTTTAGAGCCTCCGAAAAATTTGACAGAAACTTAGATTCATGTTCCGATGTTTCGGAGTTATTTCGGTTTCGTAGTTTTACACGTTGTTTAAACAGTTAGCTAAGGTTTAGTACGCTCTGATACTACTGTAGGTCGATGTTGCATACCCCGCGCGTTCGCTGGGAGGCGGAATATGCAAAAAGCAAATTTTCAAAGCTCCCAACACCGACTTGAACTCCAGGATCGATACTAAACCCTAACTAGCAAACTGGTAAGAGGTTAACTACTCGGATAGAAGTTATACCTCACGATACCAAGTCCTTCGGGTCTTCATTGCTGTCCTCCACCTCATCGTCAGCTCCAAGGATCGGAACGGATCGGGCAACCTTGATGGCCTCCTCGAGTCAAAGACGATCCACCTGAGAGTGTATAGTCCGAGCTCCTACCTCAAATCCGAGATAACTACGGCATCTAGTTCTCTAAACTAGATGTCCTAGGTTGTGTAGAGTGAGAAGATGGAGTGATTTGTCTCTTGGAACCCTACAATTCTCAACACATGAGAGGATTAGGGTCAGAGGTAGAAGATGTGAGCTTAAGGAAGTGAGAGTGAAGAATAAACATTTAGTGAGAATGGCAAAAGTCCTGTGATCATTTGTGATGAATAATGCATATCAATAATGCTCACAAAAAATATCTACTATGCACACAAATATCTCAATGTGAGTCACAAGGTGAGTCATGCCATGATTCACCAAGTGGCTATGTCTCAATAAATGTAAACCTCCACCTCATTCCTCCACCTCATAATCTTTAATAAAAAAGATTAAACCCTAATTAGGTCATCTTCTAGAAACTTTCTCGAGTAAATTACGAGAATGCCCCTCATCCATATATACATACCCATATCCGCATTTCGAAGAATACGAATACAAAGAGACGAAAATAATCCATCAATATAATACTAGGATCCGGCTTAAACCAAAGCCCACTAGTATTATCCACCCGATCATCATACGTGCACAAGTACACATAAGTGATCGAAGCCCTGTCGTAAAACCATATGACCTCTACACCTTTTGCCCGGTGCAGGGAAACCCTCTATGTGTGAATTTAAAAACTCGACACTACGCTGGCAGTGGGTTTAACAACAAGCCACAAGCGTTACTAACTGCACGTAACGACTACCCAGTTATATGTCGAAAAGAAGGCCGATGGGCTAACTCATCCGAACTCCTACTGAGCCTATCTGTGACAATCTCCGTACAGTCCGGTCTGTTTGTCTAAGAGTGTCGCATATCGGGTCTAGGGGTGGTAATCGTCAGACCCCTAATAGCGCAATAATTTATATCGAAGTATAGCCCAAAACACCCCAAGAAACTACTAGAATACCTATTAGTAAATCTCGCTTGCCTTGTCTAAGGACTTTGTGTAATGGTCTTCCGAACACAGCGCGATATCAACCCCAACACCGGGAGAGACGAATCCTATCTAACCGCCACTGCCTCGAAGTGCTTCGTGACTGTACCCAACTACTACCTGTTTGCACGACTCCTTTAAGTCGTGATAGGGTAGTAATCAAAATACAGTGGGAACACACTCGAGGCAAAGTGGCAGTGTTAAGTCAACGGACTAAGCTGTACTCATGTCACCTGGGAACTGCTACCCGACGATAGGTATAATACCCACCAACAGTTCCCGATGAGTCCTGTCCAGTGTACTTATAACCTAATGAGCACCTTCATATTATCTCCAGTATGACGTACTAATGGCTGTGGGACAGATCATCTCCCCTGCTGGGATGAGAAGCGTATACACTAGTCTACTCTGGAGTATCGATACCCCGTCTCGATAATCCTATGACTAGGGACCTGTATAGGATGTGCTTATGGACCACCCATCTCCCACTAGTGTGACTGCCATCACAACACTGGTAATCAAGCAAAGATCTTAAGGGCTCTACCAATACGTATAAACGATATGCTAAAAGAAACACATGCACATATTGAGATAGAAACAAACCAGGTAGTATACTACCATTTCGAGTAAGACTGTAACTATATCCGTGTATATCCCAACTTCCATTAAGTAATATACAAACTAGTATGATACAATAATAGCCTCTAGGGCATATATCACTAACAGGAGATAGTTGATCGCCGCGAGATCGAGATTTGGAGAGTAGATACAAAGAATAACACCGCGGATCCACTCACCAAGGCCCTCCCTCAGCCGCAGCATGAGCAACTTTTTGCGATGTTGGGTATGAGATACGCCAATAATTGGCCTTAGTGCAAGTGGGAGATTGTTGGATATATGTATGCCCTAAAGGCTATTATTTGATGATGGATGTATCAGCATATATATATATATATATATTCAGAGGACATTCTTGCTCGACATGACAGTATGCTATCTGGTTACTCTTTATCTTGACATGTTCACTTGATCATGCATATTATTCATTTGGTACATGTTAATAAAACCCTTAGGGTATTTGCTTGACTACTGAGATTATGATGCAGATCATACTAGTGGGACATGTGTGGTTTATAAGCATATCCTTAAAATGTTCCTAGTCGTGGGTGTATCGAGACGGGGCATCGATATTCTAGTGTAGACTAGCGTATACACGTTTCTTGACCCATATGATGGGCGATGGTTGATCCCATATCCATTAGTGTTGGACATCAAAGATTGTATACGGATGCTCAGTGGAGACTGAGTACACTGAACAGACTCGTCGAGAACTTATATATGGTATTATCTCGATCGTCGGATAGCGGTTCTCAGGTGACACTGGTATAGGTTAGTCTGTAGACCCGAGATCGTCATAGATTCTTGTGCGTTCTCCCACTGTACTTTGATTTCCACCCAACCACGGCTCTACTGAGTAGTGCAAACAGGTGGCTTTTGGGTACAGTCCCGAGACACAAGGAGGTAATGAGAGATAGGAGGGTTTCGTCTCTCCCGGTATTGGGGGTTGATGTTGCGCTGTGCTTGATTGGCTATAACAGGAAGTCCCTGGCCAGGGCTGATGAGATTTACTGATAAGTGTTATCAGTAGTTTCTCGATATGTTATAGGCCATACATCGGCATGACTTATTGAGTTATTGGGGTCGACGATACCATCCCTAGACTAGATATGCAGCATATCTGACGAAGAGACCAGACTGTACGGTAAGTGTTGCTGGTTGGCTCTACGGGAGTTTTGATAGGTTCGCTTGTTGTTCTTCTGTTCGCTCAATATCTGGAAGCCGTTACGTATAGCTAGTGTCGCTGACGGTTTGTGGGTATGTGATATAATCACTGCCTACTGCTAGCGTATTGACGAGTCTTAGAGTCTCACAAAGGGGTTTCCTAGCTCAGGCGAAACGATGTGGGGTGCATATGGGGATATACACGGGAGCTTGATTAAATACACGTATATGATACCGTATTTTAATCTGGCGTTTTCTATTGGTCGGGTCGTATGTGATATGACCGGATTATTAAATCAAGTGTTGTTTTAATATTTAATGACCATTAGCTCATTTATTAAACCTTTTCTTTATTATGTATGCATGAATGTATGTATGTTTATATTGATATGCATGTACACATGCATGCATACATGTGTCATGGTTGATGATACATTGGAGATGGCTATGCAAGACTTACATGAAAACCATTTTGGTATTTTTGATTATTGAGTTAAACGAAAAAGGAAATTAAATCATGGTTGATTTTTTGTTCTGCACGCTTCTTAAAATATCTTGTACTAACCATGGTTTCATTTCTAATTATCTCTTAACTCAACATCAAAAATATCTAGATATTTTCTAGCCTTGGTTAAAAGTGAGTGTGACTCTCTCTTATTCATTTTATTATCTTGAGTTTATCTCTCTTGAGCTTAAGCAAGCCATTTCCATCTCCTTCTTCCTCCAAGCTCTCCACCTCTTTTAAAGTGAGTGAAGAGAAAGAAAAAGAAAGGTTTTTTAGTGAGAATATTACCCACTGCACCAATCTATATTAGTCTAGCCCACTAGTGTAGGTTGTTTGCTTCACTTCCACTTAGGTCAAGTGAAGCTAGGAGTTTGAGCAAAGGGACTCCGTGGTGGATCGTCGTGACCTTCGAAGGCTTCAAGAGAACCCGTTTAAACTCCAAGTAGAACCAAGGAGTCAAAGAGGAGAGATCTACAAAGGTTGTATTTCTCACCTCTTAGTGTTAGACACTAACTAGTATGTGATACTTGCTACTTTTTACCCTAATCCTCTAGTCCGATTCTTGGTTAGGTTTGGTTAGCACCCAAGTTTTTTAAAATTTCATGTTTTATGCTTGTTAAATCCTAGTGAGGGTGCTAATCAAAACCCAGCACTCATTGGAGGTGAGTACACTGGACGGATTCGCTGAGAACCTCTAGATGGTATTATACCTATCGTAAGATAGCGGTTCTCTTGTGACATATGTATAGGTTAGTCTTTGGACCTGAGATCGTCATTTGTCTCGTGTGAGTTCCCACTGTGCTTTGATCACTACCCTACCACGGCTTTACCGAGTCGTGCAAATAGGTTTTGGTTGGGTACAGTCCCGAGCCACATGGAGGCAGTGAGTGATTGTCAGGAATTCGTCTCTCTAGGTATTGGGAGTTGATATCGCACTGTGTTCGATTGGTCAGGACCATAAGACCTTGGCCAAGGCAGTTGGGATTTACCGATAGGTTGATCAGTAGTTTCCCAAATTGGTCCTGAGCCGAATCAGCATGAATTATCAGGTTATTAGGGTCTGACTCTTACCACCCCTAGATCCGGTATGCGATACTCTTAAACGAAGAGACCGAACTGTACGGATATTGTGACGGATAGTCTCAGTAAGGATCCGGATGAGTTTTCTCGTCGGCTTTCCTTTTCGACAGGTACCCGGGTAGCCGTTACGTACAGGTAGTGCCGCTAACATGCTTGTGGTTATGTATTTATCCAGTAACGCACTGCTGGCGTACTGTCGAGTCTTTGGAGTCCCACACAGAGGGTTTCTCTGCTTCGGGCGAAACGATGTAGAGGCTGTATGGTTTTACGGCAGGGTTCGATCACATACGTGTACTTATGCACGTATGATGTTCGAGCGGATAATACTAGCGGGCTTTGGTTTAAGTCGGATTATAGTATTACATTGTTGGATTATTTTTGTCTCTTTTTATTCATATTTTTCGGAATACGGATACGGGTATGTATATACGGTGATGGGTATTCTTGTAATTTATTACAAGAGTGCTTCTAGAAGAATACACCTAATTATTTGTTTTAACCATTTAGTTAAATGGTTAATGAGGCGGAAGGTGAGGTGTTATCATTCATTGAATGAAGTATGGCTACTTTGTGACTCACTTAGTGGATCATAGTTTACTATTGAGGCAGGGTAGCATCTAGATATTTTATGGAAAATATCTAGATATTTTTTTGTGGAGATAATTTTTTATTATTATCTTGGGATGCTTGCTTTATTAATCACACGCCTTAGCCATTCTTCATTCTATGATTATTCTTTTGTTGCTCTCTACAACACTCTCATCTCCTCCAAGCTTCTCTTCTTCTACCTCAAACCCTAATAGTCTCATGTGTTGAGAAACCTTGGGTTCTTGAGACAAAACAATCCATCATCAATTTTTACATTCTCTAGGATACTTAGATCAGTATACTAAGTAACCTAGTTACCTTAGTATAAAGGTAGAAGCTCAAAGTAGACAATTTCGGGTGGATCATCTTTGACGTGAGGAAGCCGTCGATCAAGCTCGATCATGGAGGCCACTTGTAGCATGCTAATGGAGAGGAGTGAAAACCCGAAGGACTTGAGCCCCTTGATATAAACTCTTTTCATAGTAGATAGCTGCTTTGGTTGCTAAGTTAAGTTTATGGTAGATCCGGTTTAGGGTTATTCTAGCGCCAAGTTTACATCGATAGAAAAAATTTTGTTCCGCAATCAGCCACGGATGATGGCTAAGGCGTTAGCGCAAACTTTCATGGTATCAGAGCCAGCCCATAAACCCTATACTAGCAGGTTTAAATAATATTAAAGTAACGAAACCGAAATAACTCCGAAACATGAAACGAAAATCCAAGTTTCTGTCAAAATTTTCAGAGGCTCTAAAATTTTTTTAAGCAATTGCAGAGTGCTCCTTTGACTGTGACATGAACACGGAACAAAAATGAGGTAATTCCACAAGAACTTGGCCGGCCAAAGTCTCTAAATAACCGGCCCTACCGGTTTTTCTAAAGTGAAATTGGATCGTTTTTGTTTGGTTCTCTCTAACTCTTGGATTTAGGGTTTCAGGATATGTTTGTTTTTTCCCAAGTTGGATATTTTGTTGTCTTTGAGTTTAGGGCAATACGAAGTATTTCGAAGTCTTTATTTTTAACATTGTTTAATAGGTTTCAGTGCATACACTTTTATCTGCGACCGTGAATGTCATTTGACCGGTATAACTCGTCTAACTGCTATATGTTCCTTTAGACGGGTTTGTGAACATGACATTCACGCTGATGTTTTGTGTTTGTGCTGTGGTAGTGGTTGGATAGTCATGGTGGATAGCTTGTGGTGCAATATTAGTGGTACAGTTGAGATTCATTTGTATATTTTTTATTGCGGACGAGCGTCTGACATATGGACTGTCGTCTTTGCCGGGTTGTATATTATTTGTTTGGGGCACGACCGGGTTGAGTTCGTTGTCACCATTGTACATATTATTTTCATTTTTTATACTAGGATACCCCGAGGTGGAGTGCACGAATAGCCGGGTTCTATAAGGCAACAAGCCCGCATTTCATGGCGTTGAGACAGATGGGGCTTCATTCTAGAATTGGTGGGCTATTTGCCGCACTCGAAGGGGGTATAGGATGACCCACGGAGGGGCACTCAAGTTACCAGATCCCGTGGAGTGCTGGGTAGCCCATTCACTTTGTTGATTGGGGTTGCCTCACTTCTGGGATTGGCGGGTAACTTGCCGCTCTTGTAAGGGTCCAGGTTTTCATTGCACAAGGATAACCACACTATCGGGAACGTCGGGTTTTATTTGCGGCTCAAATGAAACCCAAGGCTCCAAGATTATCCACCTTTTTGTGTTGCTTGCTGAGATTATGTGATGTTGCTTATTATCATGCCTGGGACGAATGTTATACACACACACACACACACACGTACGCACGCACTAGTAAATGTTGTATATGTTTTGCACCCGCGCTAGTCCAGCCCCCGCTCTGTTATTAGTTAAGTAACCTAACGGGTGATGACGGGGCCCAGTGGTGAATGCAGATGGCATATACGTACATTGTATTTTCGTTCTTTTCTAGTGTGATAGGTTAATTGATGGGACTGCATTAATTTTGATTAATGTAAGAAAAGAAATCTAAAAAGATGTTGTTGGAACAAATTTCGAAAAAACTACAGTTATATTTTTTCGCTTTGTATAGTGGTATTCGGTTGTGAATATCCAGCACCTCATTTCAGGAGGCAAGAGCCGAGATCCCTTCGCTGGGAGTGACCTCTTGAGCAAAAGTCTATACTCTAGATTACTCGGTTTTCTTCAAAACCAGAAGTTTTCAAAAGCGGAGCCTAAACCACTCCTTTTCAAAACTGCTCAGGTTCCTTCAACGATATCAAGTTCATTACGTTAACGGGCTTTTCGCCAAAAACCCAACTGTATCCCTCCATCATTTCTTTCAAGTGTTGCTTAGTATTCATGTTGTGTATGTTGACTGTGTCAAAGCGTAGTGTACGGTAGTTGAGAAATACTTATTTGTGGCATATTATGCGATTGGTTAGGACAGTCGTATGGCCATTTTGACTATGTCAAGGGTCATATGGGTAGGTCTAATACAATCCAGGACAATGACGGGTTGAACTTAACTAGCGAATTATGACATGTTGACTGTGTCAAGGTTATAAGTCGTTAAGGGCAAAAACCACACTAGGAGTTTCAAACATACAGGAAACTTGCATATTTAGCATACCTTATGAAGTGTGGTGACTAGAGTGAATTCCATCTAGGTCATCACACAATGATAGTTGGATCCCGATCCCATTGATGAGTAGAATTACTCTTGGGAGATTATTTCACTTAACAATCAATGCTATAAACCAAGTAGGTGTCTAAAATGGTGTTAGCAGGGCTACGCCTCCAGGGAAAAGAGGTTATATAATTAAGGAACTTTGTGAAAGCGTTGGAAAACCTCCCTCGAAATACTGACACTAGCTTGGCCGAAAGGTTAAGCAAGTAGTGACGTGCGATTAATCCTGACTGGTTCTTCTTTTAGGGTTTGAAGAAGAATTTGAGGAAACAGTGGGAGCCATCCTGATTAGATAAATTAATAACCAATCTAATCTTGCATGAGCGCACGCTAAGTGTTTCTTTTCTCTCTCTCCAGATAGCAACCATTTCACGCCCTAATCAAGATAATAAAATGTGTCGCTTGACCAATCTGAATTCTTATTCGGGGTTAGGGAACGTCAGTTCGGCTCTATACTATGACAGCTGTCATGAGTATGAGCAAGGAAAAGAGGATTGCATAAATTCCTTGATGACCCCAACGAAGAAGAAGCATACTATTGCGTCTTCTTCAGGTGTTCTTGTTATTGAGAACTGTTTTTCGGTCAGTCCTACCTCCTGGGTACTAGATACCGAATCAGGATCTCATATCTGTAATTTATTGCAGGTATTGAGAAAAAGTAGGATAGTTGGACCTGGTGATATGTCCCTCAGAGTAGGGAACGAAGCACAAGTTGATGCTGCTGCCGTTGGTGAATATCACCTTGTGTTGCCAAAAGGTAATACTAAGATTTTGAACAATTTCTACTATGTACCTTCCATGGTTTGCAACATCATATCCGTTTCTTTACTTGATAAAGATGGATATAAATTTGTTCTTGATAGAAATATCATGAACATTTACCTTAATCAGGTATTGGTTGCAGAAGGTACACTGTGTAATGGTATCTATGTTCTAAATCAAAACACAGTATTCAATGTACAAAACACACGCAAGAGGAAGAGTTCAGATTTGAACGAATCCTACTTGTGGCATTATAGACTTGGTCATATCGGAGAGAAAATAATGAGTAAATTACATAAGGATGGATATTTGGATACGTTCGAATTTTCATCTTATGAAACTTGTCAGTCTTGTTTCAAGGGAAAGATGACTAAATTTTCGTTGACCGGACACGGAGAAAGAGCAGGAGAGCTTTTGAGACTCATACACAGTGATGTATGCGGTTCAATGTCTATACATGCATGGGGTGGATTCTCGTACTTCATCACATTCACTGATGATCTCTCTAGGTTCGGATATGTGTATCTTATGAAACATAAATCTGAAACTTTTGAGAAATTTAAAGAATATAAGAATGAAGTAGAGAACCAGATTGGTAAAAGTATCAAGATTCTCCGATCTGATAGAGGAGGGGAGTACTTGAGTACGGAATTTCGGAACAGTCTAAAATAGAATGGTATTCTCTCTCAGCTTACTCCTCCATATACACCACAGCATAACGGTGTATCTGAGCGGAGGAACCGTACCCTATTGGATATGGTTCACTCCATGATGAGTAGTGTTGACTTGCCTCTTTCATTCTAGGGATATGCGCTTCAGACAGCGGCACATCTTTTGACTCAAGTTCCATCCAAATTCGTGCCTAAAACTCCGTATGAAATATGGAGTGATAAGAGTTTGTATCTTAAACGTATTAAGATTTGGGGTTGCCCTGCTTATGTCAAAAAGCAGAACCCATACAAACTCGAGGCACGATCAGTTTTGTGTAAGTTTGTGGGATACCCAAAGGATTCTAATGGGTATTTTTTCTACCATGCAGAGTAACAAAGGATTATTGTTTCTAGGAATGCCAAATTTTTGGAATGGTAGTTTCTTGCAAAAGAAACCAGTGAGAGCATGATAGAACTGGATGAAGTTCCAGAAACACAAACTATAACTGACGATTTAGTGGAACCGCTAGATTCAGTAATACCCGACGAACCTCAGCCACTTCGCAGATCTAGTAGGATTTCTCATCCGCCTGAGAGATACTACAGTTTTCTCATAGACGGGGATCGAGAGGATTGCATCTTGGAAGAAGATGATCCTACTAGTTTCAGGTAGGCCATTATCACTAGGGACTCTGATAAGTGGCTGGATGCTATGCAATACGTAATGGAGTCCATGTACACCAACAAAGTGTGGACCTTGGAAGTTGCTCCGTCTGGGGTAAAACCCGTTGGATGCAAATGGAGCTATAAAAGGAAGATTGGTGTAGATGGACAGGTGGAAACCTATAAGGTTAGACTTGTTGCAAAAGATTTTCGTCAAAGACCAGGATTGGACTATGACGAAACTTTTTCTCCAGTGGCTATGCTCAAATTCATTCGGATCCTACTTGCCATTAATGCCTTCCATGACTATGAAATCTGGCAGATGGACGTAAAAACAGCTTTTCTGAACAGAAGTTTGGAAGAATGCATTTATATGGATCACCCAGAAGGTTTTGTAGACAGTGGGAGAAGCAGGAAGGTGTGCAAGTTGCTTAAATCCATTTATGGATTAAAGCAGGCATCGCGGAGCTAGAACATCTATTTTGATGAAACATTCAAGGAATTTGACTTCATCAAGAACGAGAATGAGCCATGTATTTATAAGAAAATTGTTGGAAGAACTGTCGTATGCCTAGTCTTGTACGTGGATGACATTCTTTTGATAGAAAATGATATTCCTATGCCACAATCGATCAAGCTGTTCTTATCACAAAGGTTCTCCATAAAGGACCTGGGTGATGCCTCGTACATTCTGGGGATCAGGATCTACAGAGATAGATCCAAGAGATTACTGGGAATTTCATAGTCCAGGTACATAGAGACCGTATTAAAGAGATTTAGTATGGAAGATTCCAAGCGCGGTAACATACCCGCATTGCACGGAATCATCCACTCCAAAGAGATGTCTCCCAAGACTGATGAGGAGAGGGTTCGCATGAGCACTATACCCTATGCTTCGGCGGTAGGATCTATAATGTATGTGATACTATGTACAAGAACAGATGTAACTTACATGCTAAGCGTGGTGAGCTGGTATCAGTCGAACCCAGGTGAGAACCACTGGACAGCAGTGAAGAACATTCTCAAGTACCTGAGAAAGACTAAGGAGATGTTCTTAGTTTTCGGTAATGGAGACCTCAAGGTCGAGTCTTTTACCAATTCAAGCATCTAGAGTGTCAAGATGACAGCAAGTCTGTCTCGGGTTTTGTGTTTACCCGCAATAGAGGGGCGGTGTGTTGGATGAGTTCCAAACAAGATACTGTCGCAGACTCGATGATGGAGGCTGAATACATTGCTGCGAGCGATGCCGCAACAGAAGTGGTCTGGATGAAGAAGTTCATTACTGAACTTCAGGTAGTTCCATCCATTGTTAATCCGATACATTTGTATTGCGATAATAATGGGGGCTATAGCTTTAGCGAAGGAACCACGGTTCCATCAGAAATCCAAACACATCTTAAGGCGGTATCACCTGATCAGGGAGATCAATGATCGCCAGAAGATCGAGGTCCGGAGAGTGGATACAAAAGAGAATACGGTGGATCCATTTACAAAGGACCTCCCTCAAGCACAGATCGAGTGACTTTTTGAGATGTTGGGTATGTGGTACGCCAGCAGCCGGCCTTAGAGCAGACGTTGGGTATTCGTTACGCCAATAACTGGGCATTCGGTACACCAATAACTGGGCATTAGTGCAAGTGGGAGATTGTTGGATATATATGCCCTAGAGGCCATTATTGTATATGTATACATGTGGATGCTGGGGATATGTATGTACAGGACTGTAACGCTTTGGAAATTCGTTTAGGATAATTTTGCGTTAATTAGTAAATGATGCACGTTTTCATAAAAACCAGAAAATCTTATTTCCTTTTAAATTAGTGATAATCGTGTTGGGAAGTGTTTATATATATAGGGTTTATTAATTATATTTTAGTCGTGTTTACCCTAATTGGAAAATTTTTTGTGTTAGTGTACACATGCACACTTAACACACTTTTGGTCTTAGGTTTAAAGTGTTAGCATGTAACCATTTCCTTTCTTGCATGGTTTTTAATTATCCCCATCTTTTTTTTACAAGTCAAAATCCTTTTTATTTTAAAAATTCAAATAGAAATGGAGGCATGGTGGTTAGGTGAGAATTTGACCTCTTTTGACCCATTTTCCTTCTCTCTTCTCTCTCTTTTCTCATTTCTGAAATTCCTGCAGAAAAGGCAGCAGCAATAACACCATTTCTTCATCTTCTCTTCTCTTTTCACTTCCCATTTGATACATGCTCAAACCCTACAACAAAAACCCATTTTTATTCACAAAAACCTTTATAAAGGTGGCTCTTTTGAGGTGTTTGGTGGCAAGTCTGTACACTTGAGGGCTAGAGCTGGAAATTTTAGTTTCCCTAAGGTTTTTGGAAGGTATTTAACTCACACTTAGCACCCTATCTCATAACTTGTAGTATTTTAGCTAAAAATCGTATTTTTATGTGTATTTTTGTGATAATGAAGGATATTAGTGAAGTTTATGTTAAATTGGTATTTTTATGGCTTTCTTAGCTTAGGGAGGTGTTATTAGAGTGGTTTTAGCTCAATATTTGCTTCAGGTTTCATAAAAATACCTTAAAGTATCGTTTTAGTGTCAAAATGGACATTTTAACTAGAATGTGGGCTCTGTTGAATCTGCTTGTACCCCGATTGCTTCAAAACAGTTTTGTAATTACTGTAGCATGTACATAGGGTATAGAGAACACACATGAAGCACGGGAGCCCAACTTCCTCGTTGGGCGGCCGGAAAATTCGTTCTGGCCGCAAATTGCGGCCAGATGGGGGACCTGGGGGTTGGGGTTTGTATGATAGGTGTCTGCTGCTATGTGAAGACTTTTGGTATGTGTAATTTTGTTTAATTCTTTCTGTAGAAAAATTTGGGATCAATTACCCTATTTCTCATATTTTGAATCTTTGCGACACGTGTGATACGTGTGTTGGTTTGGGGTTTTCTGCGTATCGCGACGTGTTGGGGTAGCTTCAGGCACGTAATCACACGTTTTAGCGTATCGCACACACGCGCGCTTGGTTTGCGACGCGGGTTTCTAGTTTGGCTATAATGTCGCGTTTTTGTATATTGAGCTTATGTGTGATATTCTGTGAAATTCTAAGTTCGCAGGCGAGTACGACGGACGCCGCGAAGAAAGGGAAACAAGTCGTCGGCTACACTTAGCGCGAGACTACGGTGAGTAGATTTAACATCTACGGGAAAATCGACCACATGGCGTTATGCGTCAGGGCTGATAGGACCTTGTAGAAGCATATTTCATTTACATACATTGACTGTTCATGGATACTGTCGTTGCATACTGCATTCCCTGCTATATGTATATGAACTTAGAATTGTTAAAACACCGCACTGTTACTAACGGTTCATGTTGCATGAGCACAAATCTGCATGTTACACACAAACCGTTAGTAATTTCCATGACACTCACACTGTAGAATTGCCATGATCATTATACTGTAGTTCATCTCACATATGATTCGATATGATTATGATACTTGTGCACGTACTCCTTTACATGTTGATACTTGTGCACATACTCCTTTACATGTTCATACTTGTGCACGTACTCTTTTACATGTTCATACCCGTGCACGTAATCCTTTACATGTTCCCACTTGTGCACGTACTCATTTACATACTTATGCATATTCAAACTGTACCTACCTGGATAAGCTGATTTTGGTAGAAACTGGGAGCCGCATGATGCCTTTTGAAAAACTGGAACTATTTTAAAGAGCGGTTTCTCCCTTTTACTTATAGTATGACTTGATGCACATATCACATCGCATTGACTTACACATTGGTTTTGGATTTCATGTGATTTCTGGTTTTGAGGACCGTGGAGTTATTTAAGAAAATATGCACTATTTGAAAACCGGGTTCCTCTTGATATGATATTTTGGTGCGTCCACCACACGTTTTCTTGGTTCTGAGACTTGTGCTTGAAACCTGATTCGAGGAGTTGGATTATCCGTTTGCGGGTTTGTGGTGGACCCGGTATGGTTCCCCGGGGCGAGAAATGTTTTCGTGGAGTAGACGATGAGCATGGCAGGGTGGCAAGTACCTACCGGTGATTGGTTGGACATGGCGGTTATCCGGAGGATACTGACCATAGTCGATAGATGGATACCGGACGACTCGTACTACTGGGGCCGAGGGCCGATACCGCAGACGGAGCCCGTGGGTTGATTCGGACCGACGAAGCCCGATATATGAGGATTTGCGTGTCGATGCTGGACACGATTATTTCATGATATTTTGAGTGCCGATGTTGGGCACTCGTGATTCTCAGAGGTTTACAGGATTTGAGGGCCGATGAGAGTGTCGGCGCCTGAGTTTATTGGGATTTGGGTGCATTGATGGGCACTGATTATTTTTCCACGTTGACATTCCGTGTAGATGTTATTTCATCCCATGTTCAGCAATCATTATTATGTATCTCATCCTGTAGTTATTTTACCTGACAGAGCACATACATGATTATTGCACATACTTCTTATCGCATATAGATATTATCTTCTGGCATATGATAGAGTAGCGCAGTACGTGCATGCTCGCGATTACCTTTATATGTTATCTTCTATTCACAAGTTGGCAACTCACCCCCGTTGTGCCACAGTATTTGCAGGTTGCCTCTCAGAGTAGTCGCGGCAGGCTGCTTCCTTGTATCTTTTTGGCTACGGATACCACTACAATTCGAGCGTGAGCTGTTTTGCCGTTAGCTGGGTTGTGGTATTCCGGTTGTTTACATTGTACATACTTTTGTATCTAGTACTCTCCATCTGCTTTTGTTTGTTGACTTAGAGACCAGTGTGAGGACGATGATGTATATTATTTGTATTCTGGTGTCGAGCTCATGTGAGGCGAATTTATTTAGGCAGTTTTATTATTCTGTGATGTTTTCACTTATTGCCCATTTCTTCGCTTCGGCGTCGTATATTACTCTTGTGGTGTTTGTTTCCGCCGTTGGGCGTGATTGCTCCCGGTGGGATGCCTTATTTCATTGTGTATCTTTTTACTCATATCTTGTTTTGTACCCGATTTCGGGGTTAGTTTTACAAAGGAAATGCTACCAATTTTTTAAGATATTAACTTAAACTTTAAAGATCGTTATTAAACTACTTAAGGTTTTCCAAATGTTTTAAACAAATGTTTTCTACACTCACTACTTTTAATGGTTTTGATTTCCGGGATTCGGTTTACTTAGTCGCGTTACGCCTGTAGACGTTGCGTGGTTAAGTGTCGGTCAGGAGTCGAACACTCAGGTCATGACAAAGTTGGTATCAGAGCGTAGGTTTTACCTTTCGGAGTGTAGGATGACCCTGGTATGATGGAGTAGGTAGCTGAAGCAGAGTGGCGTAGAGTGCGTATATTCCGTGGCATACTCACGACACGGTACTCCGCCTAAGCGACCTTAGGACTTATTGATTTAATTTCCTTCATGAGTATATACATTCTTGCAATTTGATTCCCGTATCCTTATCGAATCCTATTTTCGTTTCAGCTATTATGCCTCCAAAGACTACGAGGGCGCAGAGAGCGGCCGCGAGGGCCGAGATTTGAGTTGACTCGTCCGAGACGAGGACTAATCCGGGTAGTACACCGGTTGTACCTGAGCAGGCTGTTCCTCCTACGATAGATCAGATCGCCATGCTAGGGGCTGGTATGCAGGAGATGCGCCAGACGGTGGGATCCAGTATCCAGGAGATGCGCCAGATGATGGGATCACTAGTTGAGACACTTCGAGCGCAGCGACCAGAGGTAGTTCCAACCGTTACAGGGACTGGGATGGTACCCACAGTACAGGCGGTTGCCCCTGCAGCTACAGAGGTTATTACGGTGTCGCTATCAGAGTTTATGAGGCTGAAGCCTCCGGTCTTCACAGACACTGATGCAGCCGAGGACCCACATTCTTTCATTGACAGGATGGCCCGGATATGCCGTTCCCTCAGATGCACAGATGCAAGATGGGTAGAGTTCGCATGCTTTCGCCTGGAAGGTCTTGCGCAGAAATGGTGTGAATCGGTCGAGAAGGGCAGAGCAGCAGGTCTTCCTCCTATGACCTGGACAGAGTTCGTGACGCTATTCCTTGCCCGTTTTCTTCCCCTGAGTGTCAGAGATGCTAGAGCATGCAGGTTCGAGTCCTTACGCCAGACTCCGGAGATGACAGTGGCAGAGTACGATGTACTATTTATCGAGCTATCAGTTTATGCCCCATATCTAGTGGCTACTGAGGAGATGCGAGTCAAGAGATTTGTCCGAGGCTTGATTACCTCACTATTCCTTACGATCAGCGCCCAGCATTACGAGACTTATGCAGCCGCTGTAGACGCAGCCTTTTTTAGTCGAGAAGCGCCTTGCTGAGATTTCGGTAGTTCCAGAGTCGACGAGAGTTCATACTGGTATATCAGCTTGTAGACAGACATTTAGACGCCGCGACAGGTTTCGTTCAGGTACGAGGAGTAGCAGAGATTCGGGACGAGGCCGGATGTTTAGTTCGTATCCACGGAAGAGTCAGCAGCTATCACAGGGGTGCTTTAGGTGCGGC
The DNA here is from genome assembly GCA_030015575.1 of Agapanthus africanus. NCBI lineage: Eukaryota > Viridiplantae > Streptophyta > Magnoliopsida > Asparagales > Amaryllidaceae > Agapanthus > Agapanthus africanus. Next base: position 291,895,303 of record CM057349.1, read on the forward strand.
AGTCTACTTCACCGTGTTAGAGATTGTCCCGAGATACACCGGAGGGAGGCAGCAGTACCAGATGTCACCTTACCACCTTCACCGCCCCAGAGGGCGATGCCTATTGTACCTACTGTTGCTCCGCGTCAGACTCATGCACAGAGAGGTCGTGGTCGTGGAGGATTTGCTCATAGAGGATGAGGTGACCAAGGCAGAGGACAGCCAGCTGCCGGCTGGGGACAATCAGTCGCAGATGGAGGACAGGCACGGGTTTTTGCTTTGACGCATCAGGACGCGCAGGCGTCCAATGCGGTGGTTTCAGGTATCCTTCCAGTGTGTTTTGTTGACGCACACGTGTTGTTCGATCCCGGATCCACGCACCCGTACGTATCCATACATTTTGTGCCGAGTTTGGGTAGAGAGTCCGGTTGGCTTGATCAGCCGCTTGTTATGACCACTCCTGTGGGAGAGTCATTTGTTGCTCGGCACGTGTTTCGATCCTGCACCGTCCGTATTGGCGAGAGAGAGCTGCCTGTCGACTTGATCCTTCTTGAGATGTTGGACTTCGACATTCTTTTGGGCATGGATTGGTTAGCCACATGCTATGCATCTGTGGACTGCCGCGAGAAGACAGTTAGATTTTGTTTTCCCGGCGAGTCGGTTTTTGTTGTGCTGGGGGACCGTGGTGCCACCCCTCACAGTTTGATTTCTTCTTTTCGCGCTAGACAGCTTCTGAAGAAGGGATGTCAAGGATTTCTCGCCTATGTTTATGAAACTAGAGCAACAGAGGTTCCGTTGGATCAGGTTCCGGTTGTTAGCGAGTTCCCTGATGTGTTTCCTGATGAGCTTCCTGGGCTACCGCCTGAGCGTGATATTTCTTTCTGTATTGACTTGAATCCCGGCACGAGGCCTATTTCTATACCGCCTTACCGGATGGCTCCGGCGGAACTTAAAGAATTGAACGGTCAGTTGCAAGATTTGCTGGATAAGGGACTTATTCTACCCAGTGTTTCTCCTTGGGGTGCTTCGGTCCTGTTTGTTAAAAAGAAGGACGGCAGTTTGCGTCTGTGTATCGACTACCGCCAGCTGAACAGGATTACAGTACGGAACATGTATCCTTTGTCGCGCATCGACGACTTGTTCGACCAGCTTCTGAGGGCAGGATACTTTTCGAGGATCAATTTACGATCAGGCTACCATCAGCTGCGGGTTCGACATGAGGACGTTCCGAGGACAGCATTCCGCACGCGCTACGGCCATAATGAGTTTTTGGTGATGTCGTTCGGACTCACCAATGCGCCAGCAGCATTCATGTATTTGATGAACTTTATTTTCCGGCCATATCTTGATCTGTTCATCATCGTATTCATTGACGATATTTTGGTGTATTCCCGGAGTAGAGAGGAGCACAAGCAGCACCTGCGGATTACACTGCAGACCTTGAGGGAGCACCAGCTTTTCGCCAAATTCTCCAAGTGTGCTTTCTGGCTGGACAGCGTAGACTTCTTGGGCCACGTGATTACACGAGATAGTATATGTGTGGACCCGAGGAAGATCGAGGCCGTTCAACGTTGGCCCAGACCAACATCAGTTACGGAGATTCGCAGCTTTTTAGGGTTGGCCGGTTACTACAGGCGATTCGTGCAGGACTTCTCCCATATTGCTACACCTTTGACCGGGTTGACCCGGAAGGGAGTTCCTTTCGATTGGACGGAGGAGTGTGAGCACAGTTTTCAGCAGCTACGGACTCGACTGACTACGGTGCCGGTGCTGTCATTACCTTCAGGATCAGGCGGATTTGTGGTCTATTGTGATGCTTCTCGAGTGGGGCTAGGGTGCGTATTGATGCAGCATGACAGGGTGATCGCGTATGCTTCACGGCAATTGAAGAAACTTGAACAGAACTACCCCACTCATGATTTAGAGATGGCTGCAGTGGTCTTTGCACTTAAGATATGGCGACATTACCTATACGGCGAGTCGTGCCAGATATTCACTAATCACAAGAGCTTAAAGTATATATTTCAGCAGCGAGACCTGAATCTTAGACAGCGCCGTTGGATGGAGTTAGTGAAGGACTACGATTGCGAGATCTTGTACCACCCCGGCAGGGCTAATGTAGTGGCGGATGCTTTGAGCAGGAGTCCCGGGGGTAGTCTATCTTGTTTGAGCGCAGTATAAAGGTAGTCGTCGGCAGATTGACAGATTTTATGCGACAGTCAGGTACAGTTCGAGTTTATGCCGATCGGGGGACAGCTTGCGCATGTTCGTGCATGCCCACAGTGTCTTGACCATATACATGAGGCACAGTACAGTGATAACCGTTGTTCAGAGATCAGGGCACAGATTGGATAGGGCAGATTTTCCGAGTTCGTGATCGATGATCAGGAGATACTGCGATTTAGGACTAGACTGTGCGTACCAGATGCGGAGGGACTGCGGCGTGAGATTCTTGAGGAGGCACGTCGATCGGTGTACAGTGTTCATCCAGGTTCCACCAAGATGTACCATGGTATTAGAGATGTTTACTGGTGGGACGGAATGAAGAGGGACATTGCAGATTTCATGTCGAGATGCCTGACTTGTCAGCAAGTTAAGGCCGAGCACCAGAGGCCTGCGGGAGAGATACAGCCATTACCCATTCCGGAGTGGAAGTGGGAACAGATTTCTATGGACTTCATTATGGGTCTACCCAGGACTAGTCGGGGGTATGACTCCATCTGGGTGATCATGGATCGTTTGACGAAAGTGGCTCACTTCCTGCCGCTGAAGACGACTTTCGGATTTGCTCAGTATGCCCAGATTTACATCGACGAGATTGTACGACTGCACGGAGTTCTGATGTGTATCGTATCCGACAGAGGCACCCAGTTTACCAGCCGACTAAGGCAAAGGATTCAGGAGGCTTTGGGCACCCACTTGAGTTTCAGCACAGCGTTTCATCCGCAGACCCACGGACAGTCAGAGCGGACTATTCAGACTCTTGAGGACATGCTCCGAGCGTGCGTATTGGACTTCGGAGGTAGCTGGGATCATCATTTACCCTTAGTAGAGTTCTCCTACAACAACTGCTACCAGGAGACTATTCAGATGGCACCATTTGAGGCTCTTTATGGGAGGAGATGCAGTTCGCCCGCCTGTTGGACAGAGCTCAGTGAGAGCAGTATCTTAGGGCCACAGATTGTCGAGGAGACGACCGCAAAGATTCAGTTGATTCGCGATAGGATGAGAGCAGCCCAGAGTAGGCAGAGATCTTATGCGGACCGTCGTTGGCGCAGACTTGAGTTATCTGTAGGTGATCATGTTTTCTTGAGGGTCTCCCCAATGAAAGGTGTAATGAGATTTGGGAAGAAGCGGAAGCTTAGTTCCAGATATGTGGGCCCCTTCGAGATCCTCGAGCGTGTTGGTGCAGTTGCGTATCGGTTAGCCCTTCCGCCCAGTTTTCCAGATGTGCACCCCGTATTTCACGTTTCGATGCTCCGCAAGTATGTTCATGATCCTTCGCATGCGATTCAGCACCCGACGATCCATCTTGAGCGCGACCTTTCTTTTGCACAGCAGCTGGTGATCATCTTGGATCGACAAGTGAAGAAATTGAGATCGAAAGAGATACCGTCCGTCAAGGTACTTTGGCGTGGTCCGAGCAGCGAGGAGGTCACTTGAGAGATCGAGAGCGAGATGAGGAAGAAGTATACCCATCTCTTTGAAGGTACATGTAGTTAGATTTTTAAATTCGGGGACTGAATTTCTTTAAGGGGGGTAGATTGTAACGCTTTGGAAATTCGTTTAGGATAATTTTGCGTTAATTAGTAAATGATGCGCGTTTTTCATAAAAACCCGAAAATCTTATTTCCTTTTAAATTAGTGATAATCGTGTTGGGAAGTGTTTATATATATAGGGTTTATTAATTATATTTTAGTCGTGTTTACCTTAATTGGAAAAAATTTTATGTTAGTGTACACATGCACACTTAGCACACTTTTCGACTTAGGTTTAAAGTGTTAGCATGTAACCATTTTCTTTCTTGCACGGTATTTAATTATCCCCACCCTTTTTTACAAGTCAAAACTCTTTTTATTTTAAAAATTCAAATAGAAATGGAGGCATGGTGGTTAGGTGAGAATTTGACCTCTTTTGACCCATTTTCCTTCTCTCTTCTCTCTCTTTTCTCATTTCTGAAATTCCTGCAGAAAAGGCAGCAGCAACAACACCATTTCTTCATCTTCTCTTCTCTTTTCACTTCCCATTTGATTCATGTTCAAACCCCACAGCAAAATCCCATTTTTATTCACAAAAACCTTTATAAAGGTGGCTCTTTTGAGGTGTTTGGTGGCAAGTCTGTACACTTGAGGGCTAGAGCTGGAAATTTTAATTTCCCTAAGGTTTTTGGAAGGTATTTAACTCACACTTAGCACCCTATCTCATAACTTATAGTATTTTAGCTAAAAATCGTATTTTTATGTGTATTTTTGCGATAATGAAGGATATTAGTGAAGTTTATGTTAAATTGGTATTTTTATGGCTTGCTTAGCTTAGGGAGGTGTTATTAGAGTGGTTTTAGCTCAAGATTTGCTTCAGGTTTCAAAAAAATACCTTAAAGTATCGTTTTAGTGTCAAAATGGAATTTTAACTAGAATGTGGGCTCTGTTGAGTCTGCTTGTACCCCGATTGTTTCAGAACAATTTTGTAATTACTGTAGCATGTACATAGGGTATAGAGAACACACATGAAGCACGGGAGCCCAACTCCCTGGTTGGGCAGCCGGAAAATTCGTTCTGGCCGCAAATTGCGGCCAGATGGGGGACCTGGGGGTTGGGGTTTGTGTGATAGGTGTCTGCTGCTATGTGAAGACTTTTGGTATGTGTAATTTTGTTTAATTCTTTCTGTAGAAAAATCTGGGATCAATTACCCTATTTCTCGTATTTTTGAATCTTCGCGACACGTGTGATACGTGTGTGGGTTTGGGGTTTTCTGCGTATCGTGACGTGTCGGGGTAGCTTCAGGCGCGTAATCACACGTTTTAGCGAATCGCATACACGCGCGCTTGGTTCGCGACGTGGGTTTCTAGTTTGGCTATAATGTCGCGTTTTTGTAGATTGAGCTTATGTGTGATATTCTGTGAAATTCTAGGTTCGCAGGCGAGTACGACGGACGCCGCGAAGAAAGGGAAACAAGTCGTCGGCTACACTTAGTGCAAGACTACGGTAAGTAGATTTAACATCTACGGGGAAATCGCCCGCATGGCGTTATGCGTCAGGGCTGATAGGACCTTGTAGCAGCATATTGCATTTATATACATTGACTGTTCATGGATACTGTCGTTGCATACTGCATTCCCTGCTATATGTATATGAACTTAGAATTGTTAAAACACCGCACTGTTACTAACGGTTCATGTTGCACGAGCACAAATCTGCATGTTACACACACACCGTTAGTAATTGCCATAACACCTACACTGTTGAATTGCCATGATCATTATACTGTAGTTCATCTCACATATGATTCGATATGATTATGATACTTGTGCACGTACTCTTTTACATGTTGATACTTGTGCACGTACTCCATTACATGTTCATACTCGTGCACGTAATCCTTTACATGTTCCCACTTGTGCACGTACTCATTTACATACTTATGCATATTCAAACTGTACCTACCTGGATAAGTTGATTTTGGTAGAAACTGGGAGCCGCATGACGCCTTTTGAAAAACTGGAACTATTTTAAAGAGCGGTTTCTCCCTTTTACTTATAGTATGACTTGATGCACATATCACATCGCATTGACTTACACATTGGTTTTGGATTTCATGTGATTTCTGGTTTTGAGGACCGTGGAGTTATTTAAGAAAATATGCACTATTTGAAACCCGGTTCCTCTTGATATGATATTTTGGTGCGTCCACCACGCGTTTTCTCGGTTCTGAGACGTGTGCTTGAAACCCGATTCGAGGAGTTGGATGATCCGTTTGCGGGTTCGTGGTGGACCCGGTATGGTTCCCCGGGGCGAGAAATGTTTTCGTGGAGTAGACGATGAGCCTGGCAGGGTGGCGAGTACCTACCGATGATTGGTTGGATGTGGCGGTTATCTGGAGGATACTGACCATAGTCGATAGATGGATACGGGACGACTCGTACTGCTGGGGCCGAGGGCCGATACCGCAGACGGAGCCCGTGGGCTGATCCGGACCGACGGATTCCGATATATGAGGATTTGCGTGTCGATACTGGACACGATTATTTCATGATATTTTGAGTGCCGATGTTGGGCACTCGTGATTCTCAGAGGTTTACAGGATTAGAGGGCCGATGAGAGTGCCGGCGCCTGAGTGTTGGGATTTGGGTGCATTGATGGGCACTGATTATTTTTCCACGTTGACATTCCGTGTAGATGTTATTTCATCCCATACTCAGCATTCATTATTATGTTTCTCATCCTGTAGTTATTTTACCTGACAGAGCACATGCATGATTATTGCACATACTGCTTATCGCATATAGATATTATCTGCTGGCATATGATAGAGTAGCACAGTACGTGCATGCTCGCGATTACCTTTATATGTTATCTTCTATTCACGAGTTGGCAACGCACCCCCGTTGTGCCACAGTATTTGCAGGTTACCCCTCAGAGTAGTCGCGGCAGGCTGCTTCCTTGTATCTTTTTGGCTACGGATACCACTACAGTTGGAGCGTGAGCTGTTTTGCCGTTAGGTGGGTTGTGGTATTCCGGTTGTTTACATTGTACATACTTTTGTTTCTAGTACTCTCCATCTGCTTTTATGTATTGACTTAGAGACCAGTGTGAGGAAGATAATGTATATTATTTGTATTCTGGTGTCGAGCTCGTGTGAGGCGACTTTATTTATGCAGTTTTATTATTCTGTGATGTTTTCACTTATTGCCCATTTCTTCGCTTCGGCGTCGTATATTACTCTTGTGGTGTTTTTTTCCGCCGTTGGGCGTGATTGCTCGTGTTGGGATGCCTTATTTCATTGTGTATCATTTTTACTCATATCTTGTTTTATACCCGATTTCGGGGTTAGTTTTACAAAGGAAATGCTACCAAAATTTTTAAGATAATAATTTAAACTTTAAAGATCGTTATTAAACTACTTAAGGTTTTCCAAATGTTTTCTACACTCACTACTTTTAATGGTTTTGATTTCTGGGTTTCGGTTTACTTAGTCGCGTTACGCCTGTAGACGTTGCGTGGTTAAGTGCCGGTCACGAGTCGAACATTCGGGTCGTGACAAGGACGATCTTGCTCAGTTATATAGTATATTGTTTCAGTTGGCTTTTATCAGGATATGTGTATTTGTTTTTATTGATGCTTTATCCAGCTTGCGCATATTGATAAAGACTTGATACAGTAGTATATTATTATGGTTTAACATTATCTTAACATGGCATATGTTATACACGTTATTAAATATTGCGGTTACATGTTGATAAAGCCCGTAGGATCTTGCTTGACTACCTGCGTTGTGATGGCAATCATACTTGTGGGAGCTAGGCAGTCTATAAGCACATCCTTAAATGTCTCAAGTGTCAAGAGTATCGAGATCGGGCATCGATACTCCAAAGTAGACTTACGTGTATGTTTCTAGACACCGACGAGGAGCGGTGGTTGGTCCCATAACCATTGATGTGATCACCTAAGATTGTATACGGGTGCTCACTGGGGGTGAGTACACTTGACGGACTCACTGAGAACCTCTAGATGGTATTATATCTATCGTCAGATAATGGTTCTCTTGTGACATGTCTACAGATTAGTCTTTGGACCTGAGATCGTCATTTGTCTCGTGTGATTTCCCACTGTGCTTTGATCACTACCCTACTATGGATCTACTGAGTCGTGCAAATAGGTTTTGGTTCGTACAGTCCCGAGCCACATGGAGGCAGTGAGTGATTGTCAAGAATTCGTCTCTCCAGGTATTGGGAGTTGATATCGCACTGTGTTCGATTGGTCAGGACTATAAGACCTTGGCCAAGGCAGTTAGGATTTACTGATAGGTTGATTAGTAGTTTTCCAGATTGGTCCTGAGCCGAATCAGCACGAATTATCAGGTTATTAGGGTCTGACGCTTACTACCCCTTAGATTCGGTATGCGATACTCTTAGACGAAGAGACTGGACTGTACGGATACTATCACGGATAGGCTCAGTAGGGATCTGGATGAGTTTGCTCATCGGCTTTCCTTTTCGATAGGTACCCGGGTAGCCATTACATACAACTAGTGCCGCTGACGTGCTTGTGGTTATGGATTTATCCAGTAACGCACTGCCGGCGTACTGTCGAGTCTTTAGAGTCCCATACAGAGGGTTTCTCTGCTTCGGGCGAAATGATGTAGAGGCCGTATGGTTTTATGGCAGGGTCCCATACAGAGTCTTTAGAGTCCCATACAGAGGGTTTCTCTGCTTCGGTCGAAACGTATGATATTCGGGCGAATAATACTAGCGGGCTTTAGTTTACGCCGGATCCTAGTATTTTATTGTTGGATTATTTTCGTCTCTTTTGTATTCGTATTTTCGGAATACGGATACGGGTATGTATATACGGTGAGGGGTATGTAAGTCCACGTTGCGACCCCCGGTTCTTACGGGGAGGCGGAAACGGTATAAAAATCAAATTTTTAGCGCAAGGGGCAACATGGACTAAGCAAAGTCGGGATCTTTGACTAAACTAAAACTAGCATACTTAGCTAAAGAGAGTTAGCTACTCGGATGGAGATGGTTATACCTTGCTTGTCTTGAACTCCTTCGTCTTCAAAGCTCCGATGGTGGTCCAATGGCTTCTTCTCGTCGTCTCCGTACGCCGAAGATAGATCCACCTGAAAGCTCCAACCTTTAGCTCCTTCTTCGTTCTTTGAAGAAACTAGTTCACTTGGTTTGCTAAACCTAGTGAACTAGAATGAGTAGAGAGGAAATAGAATGGGATTTTATCTATGGTTCTTGATTCTCAACTCATGAGACAAGAGAACCATAGATCAAGAGAGGGAGCAAGAGGTTGAGGGTGAGAGCAAGAGGAGAGCTCAAGAACAAGAGAGAGAATGAGCAAGAAAGAATGAGCAACTCTTTTGTCTTTCACCCTCTCATAATCCAAAGTGATCATAACTCATCATATCAAAAAAGTCTTATGTGATGGTTTGAAGCAACCATAACCTTATCATGTCATGCACTCATTTTACTCAAATGAGCAAGCAAGTAAAAGTCTTTGGCATGAAATGATAACCATGGTTATCATGATGGTCAACTAGTCAAGCCTAGTCAACCGGTCAACAAGTCAACAAAAGTCAACAAGTCAACAAAGTCAACAAGTCAACAAAAGTCAACAAGTCAACAACCATATCACCATAATACTTAATTAATATAGTAGTTAATCACATATCATATTCTCATTAGGGTTGAGCATAAAGTCAAATAGTCAACGGTCAACAGTCAACAACCCTAATGAGAATCCGCCGCCTCTGCCTCCCTGTCAACTGTGCATACACACCCGCATCCGCGTTCCGAGGAACACGAATGCAAACTGGATAAATCCAATCCCATAAGGTACACTAGGATCTGGCTTAAACCAAAACCCGCTAGTGTAAACTGTCCGGACACTGTACGTGCACAAGTGCACGGATGTGACCGAACCCTGTCGCAAAACCATGCGACCTGTCGCAATACCATGCGACCTCTACTCTTTTGCCTAAAGGCGAAAAGCTTTCTGTGTGGGACTCTAAAGACTCGACACTACGCTGGCAGTGGGTTTAACCACAGACTGCAAGCGGCACTAGCTGTGCGTAACGGTCCCCAGGTAATGCCGACAAGAAGACCGACGAGGCAAAACCCATCTGAACTCCTACTGAGCCTGAGTGTGACATTCTCCGTACAGTCCGGTCTGTTCGTCTGATACATCGCATGGCGGGCCTAGGGGGCGGTAAACGTCAGTCCCCCAATAGCGGTACAAGTCGTGCCGGAGCGAAGCCCAAAACACCCTGAGATAACACTGGAAACCTACCAGTATATCTCGTTTGCCCTGGCCAGGGACTACTCGTGTAATGGCTCTCCTAGACACAGCGCGATGTTAACCCCCAATACCGGGAGAGACGAATCCTGTCTAACCGTCACTGCCTCTAAGTGCTTCGGGACTGCACCCAACCACTACCTGTTTGCACGACTCCTTTGAGCCGTGGTAGGGTAGTGATCAAAGTACAGTGGGAACACACTTGAGGCGAAGTGATAGTGTCAAGTCAGCGGACTAAGCTGTACTCATGTCACCTGGGAACTGATAACTGACGATAGGTATAATACCAACTAGTCAGTTCCCGACGAGTCCTGTCCAGTGTACCCGTAACCTAACGAGCACCCGCATACTATCTCAAGTACGACGTACTGACGGCTGTGGGACAGACCGTCTCCCACACTGGGATGAGAAGCGCACGCGCTGGTCTACTCCGGAGTATCGATGCCCTGTCTCGATAGTCCTGCGACCAGGGACCTGCATAAGGATGTGCTTATAGATTACCCAGCCCCACTAGTGTGACGGCTATCACATCACTGGTAATCAAGCAAAGATCCTAAGGGCTCTACTAATGTGTATAGGCGATATACAAAAATAAACACATGTACACATTGAAGCAGAAACAAACCAAGTAGCATACTACTATTTTGAGCAAGATTGTATATACAAGGTGAATATCCCAAGCATCCATTAAGTAATATACAAACTAGTATGATACAGTAATGGCCTCTAGGGCATATACACTAACAGGGTATTCTTGTAATTTGTTACAAGAGCGATTCTAGAAGAAGACACCTCATTATTTGTTTTAACCATTTAGTTAAATGGTTAATGAGGTATAGGGTGAGGTGTTATCATTCATTGAATGAAGCATGGCTACTTGGTGATTCACTTAGTGGGTCATGGTTTACTATTCAGACAAGGTGGCATCTAGATATTTTTTGGAAAATATCTAGATATTTTGTGGTGGAGATAATTTTTTATTATTATCTTGGGATGCTTGCTTTATTAGTCACATGCCTTAGCCATTCCTCATTTTATGATTATTCTTGTGTTGCTCTCTACAACACTCTCATCTCCTCCAAACTTCTCTTTTTCTATCTCAAACCCTAATAATCTCATGTATTGAGAAACCTAGGGTTCTTGAGACAAAACAATCCATCATCACTCTCTACATCCTCTAGGCTACTTAGATTAGCATACTAAGTAACCTAGTTACCTTAGTATAAAAGTAGGAGCTCAAAGTAGACACTCTCGGGTGGATCATCTTTGACGTGAAGAAGCCGTCGATCAAGCTCGATCATGGAGGCCACTGGGAGTGTGCTAAAGGAGAGGAGTGATGACCCGAAGAACTTGAGCCCCTTGGTTTAAACTATTTTCGTAGTAGATAGCTTCTTTGGTTGCTAGTTAGGTTTATGCTAGATCCGGTTTAGGGTTATTCTAGCGCCAAGTTTACATCGATAGAAAAAAAATTGTTCTGCAATCGGCCACGGATGATGGCCAAGGCATTAGCGTAACCTTTCAGCGTCATATACATACTCTCTTCTAAATCACCATTTAGAAAAACGGTCTTGATGTCCATCTGCCATATTTCATAGTCATGGTATGCAGCAATAGCAAGTAGGATCCTAATGGACTTAAGCATAGCCACTGGAGAAAAGGTCTCATCATAGTCGACACCTGATCTTTGACGAAACCTTTTGCTACAAGTCTAGTTTTGAAGGTCTCAACCTTTCCATCTACACCAACCTTCTTCTTGAAGATCCATCTGCTCCCAATGGGTTTTACCCCTTCTGGAGCAACCTCAAAAGTCCATACTTTGTTGGTATATATAGATTCCATCTCAGATCGCATGGCATCCAGCCATTTCACAGAGTCCCTACTTGTGATGGTCTGCTCGAAACTAGTTAGGTCATCATCTTCCATGATGCAATTCTCACGCCCACCGTCTATGAGAAAACCGTAGTATCTCTCAGGTAGATAAGAAACCCTACTAGATCTGCGAAGTGGCTGAGGTTCGTCGGGGACTGTTGAATCCTCTGGTTTTACCAAATCTTCAGTTGTAATTTGTGTTTCTGGAATTTCATCCAGTTCCACTTCATCACCACTAATTTCTTTTACCAGAAATTCCTTTTCAAAAATGGTGGCGTGTTGAGCAACAAACACCTTTTGTTCCTCAATATGGTAGAATAGATATCCAAGTGAATTTTTTGGATATCCCACAAACTTGCAAAGTACTGATCGTTCTTTGAGTTTGTCTGGATTCTTTTTTTTAACATAGGCCAGATATCCCCATATCTTAATTCATTTAAGACATGGTCTCTTTCCACTCCATATCTCATAAGGTGTTTTAGGCACAGATTTTGATGGAATTTGATTCAATAAGTATGCAGCTGTCTCAAGTACATAACTTCAAAAGGAAATAGGTAACTTAGCATTACTCATCAAAGAGCGCACCATATTTAATAAGGTGCGATTCCTCTTGTCACGACCCAAAAAGTACGGAACATGACCGGCACTTAAACTACGAAACGTCTCGAGGTGTACGTAATCTAAGTATGCCAAAACCCAGAAATCCAAACCAAGTAAAGCAGCAGAGTGAAGGAAAAACCAAATCTTAAAGCAAGAAGTTTAACAACATAAGCCAAAGTACGTATTTTTGAAAATCTCAAGTCTTTTCTGAAAATTTCGGTAGAGTTTCCTTTATAAAAACTGACCCCAAATGGGTACAAACCTGATAAAGCATATATAATGAATAAAGGCATCCCCAAGCGGGAGCTAGCTCTTCGTCAATTGACGGTCACAACCACGTAAGCAATATAATATACAACGTCGAAGGGCGAGGATCAAACTCAAGAGAAAAATTCAACCTCATCAAGAAAACCAGAGGAAAACCATAATAATACAGCACGCGACTCTAAGGTCGAAAGAATATACACTGGTCTTCTATGTCTATCAAATAATACAAGTCTGGTTGATGGAGTTTTACTAGATACAACTGAAATAACAAATATACAATGATGTTCCCAATGCAAAAGAACCCACCTACCAAAGCAATCACCCGGAAGGAACAGTGTGCCAGCAAAACCGCAACGAAACCTATACGGCAAAACCTGCAAGAAACTGTGGCACAACGGGGGTGAGTTGCCAACTCGTGAGTAAAAAACATCTACGAGTAGAAATCGCATGCATGACACTATCCTAGGTCATATCAAGTAATATCCTCAAATAAATATCCTGGTCCATCTATATATAAGTGTAATACTACATGCTCGTGTCAGTACCTCAGATAGCAACATATCAGATATAAGATGTATGAATGCATTACAAATGAAACAGAATACATCGTGAATGAGACAACTGTTTTCTTTATTTAATGAGATTTCTGTATGTATATAAATCGTGTATCATTAATGAAATCAACAGATAAAACAGTATCCAGTATCAACACAAAACATAAATCTCAGTATCTCTATACCTCAGGCTCCGGCTATCCGGACTAGCCTGTATCATCAAATCTCAATATCTCAGTATCTCAAGTCTCAATATCTCAACACCTCGGGCTCCGTCAGTCCGGATCGGCCCATATCATCAATCACATGACCACGAACGGTATCCTCTAGATATCCGCCGCGCCAGATAAAATCACCGGTAGGCAGTCTGCCCCTGCCGGGCTCATCGTCTACAACTCGAGCTTCTTGCCCCGGGTACCTTACCGGGCCCACCATATACCCGAGACGGTTCATCCAACTCCTCGAATCAGGTCTCGAAAACATCTCAGAACCGAGAAAACACCATGGTGGACAATACTCAACATGTCAAGGGAAACCACATTTTTCTCTTTAAAATAATTCATCAGTTTTTCAAAACTTTCACATGCGGTTTCCAAATCCAGAAAATATCAAGAAGAATCCGAAATCATCAAGTCACCATGTCAATAACAATGAAAACCGGCATAAATCTCCATAATACTGCATGACCAATGAATATATGAATGCATCTGATATCATGCAATAAATACAACAATTAACTAGCATAAGAAAGTTATAACATGTTGCAACTATCAACCAGCAATCTATGTCAATGAATAGTATTCTCTAAAGTGTACGTGACATGGAAATTACCGATGATGATGTGTATGAGCCGGCAAGCAGGTGTACGTGGAACATACGCATCATCGGTAATGGTGCTGGTGTCCTGACAGCAGGGTTTCATGATAATTACAGATAACATATGCACAAGCATGTAATGCGATGAAACATCATGAATATACAGAAAGCGATGTAGTAACAGCAACACTGAAAAATAAACCTACCCAATATACGAGTCATACAGTTTGGTATATTAAAGTACTCACGATTTACTGCATTTGAAAACAAGCATGACTCGAGCCCAGTCAAAAGGGTAAGGAAATCCACCTAGGTCTGAGTCGACCTATAAATATATCAGGTAGTCGGTGATCTCGTCTCAATAGTTTCACATACGATACAGTATATATATGACATCCTCGAGTCAAGAGTGCGGATCTAACATCATAATTATATCTCGTACAGTAAATCTATCGTACGGCAACCCAAATCTGGGTACGTGTCGAATATCACATATAACACAACGTCCATATGGTATCATCATCACATATCATGAACTATCACATACAACAAAACATCCATATGGTATCATCATCACCACATATCATGAACTATCATATATAACACAACATCCATATGGTATCATCATCACATATCATGAAATAGGGGGTACTGATATAAAGTCTAGCACAAACGGATACCAATATCATCATACATATATCCTTGTGTGAATAAAATCACATCACCCTACGATCCACTATAATATCCTGTTGCATCTCATATCATGACCCAAACACATATCACAACTCACGGCATCATGCTCGATCATATCGACTCGCCTCCAAAAATCATATACTATCCTCAACATCCGTGTATACGTGTGTGTGTGTGTGTGTGTGTGTGTGTGTGTGTGTGTGTGTGTGCGCGTGTGTGTGTAAGCATCACATCCACATAAACCTATATATATACATATGACGTATACACCCAAAACCAAATCCCGTGTGTATATATTTATGTATACAACCTTACTCTAGGGTTCACTACTAAGAAACTAACTAAATCCTTTCTTCAATTCTCGCTAAACTAACCCATGATCTCCTAAACCTTTTCTTGCTAAGGTTTATATCTCACAATAACCCAAATATGTATATCTATACCACGTCACATCAAAATCCTATGAAATTGCGGGGGTGCTATACGCCATCCACTCGATTTCCCCCGTAGATATAAATCTACTCACTACGATTCTTGCTTGCCAATGTCGATATCGCCATCCTCTTCTTCATCGTAAGAAATCCACATGAAGGTACCTACATAGATAACACAATCGCAATGCATATTAAAATCAAGTCGGAAACCAAAACGGCACACCAAACGCTTATAGGTTAGAACCTGTAGCCTCGCATGCAAAACACGACCGATAACCTAATCGTTGACATTCAAACGCCATACGACGGAAACGAAATATCAAATACCAAAATCCATGTTAAAACGAAGTCGTAAAACAACGCAGCAACTTAGAAAAATGGTCCCAGATTTTACCCTAGGTCAAATTAGTCAATTTTGCACATATGGAAGGTCTAGTTTATAGATGTAAGAACTACAGAACAAGAACGAGACCCAATGGCCAAGTCCTGGCCGCAATTTGCGGCCAGAATGCTTTTATTTGCGGCCAGGGAATAGAGTTGGGGGCTCGTGTCTTGGGTGATGCTTCCTAGGTGCCTGCTTGTATCCCAGTCTTTGCTAAATAATTTTTCAGGTTCCCGAATGATAGCAGATATCCAAAAACCATCACAATTTCCACAATTCTCCGATATCGGATTTTCTAAGTTCGCGTTCCGGGGTTCTAGTCTCTGGTTAAGGTCTCCAATCAATCACCACAGGGGTTTATGGTCAAAATTAAGCCTCAATTACACTATCTCAATTCAAAATTCCTCAAACTCTAACTTGAAATTGCAAAGTTCATTAAACCGAACTAAATCACTTATAAACTTTTATAGGTGATAAAGTAAACTAAATACTACACTAATGGTTCAGAAATTACCTCATTTGGCAACTCAATAAAATTCTTGAGTTCCCCAAGTGCTCAAAATCCACCCTTTCTTGGTCCAAAGTGTAGCTAGAAGCCTTGTGCACATTTTTTATGAAATAGAGATGGGGTTTTGGTGAAGATTTGATGATGAAGTGGGGGTTGTAGTGGAGGAGGGAGAGGGGGTGCTGCCATTGAGAGAGAAGAAGAGAGAAGGATGAAGATGAGAATGAAACAAATGGCTAAGACTAAGGTTTGACCTCTCACCTCTCTCTTCTTTCTCATGCCCATACCCTCACTATTCTATTCTTTATTGTTTTCCTTTCTTTTTCTTTTCTTTTGTTTCCTTTCTCTTCTCTTTAAATTCAACAACCATGCATGAAACATGATGAAATGCCATGATAAGAAATGTAACAAGTGTAAAAAAAAGACTTATGCATGTCATGTGCACAAAGCACGTTTAGTGCCCGGTTAGCGATATTTAATCGCGATTAGCACAAAATTAATGTATAATAAATCATAAAATTTCACAATTTGCTTAAATCTAATAAAACACCATCTTTTTTGTAATTTCCATAATTTTCCAAATTTTTCCCAATTTATCGGTATTTAATTATACCGCCCTATTAAAATATTCAATATAATATTATTAAATTATAAAAATTCCCAAAAATAATATTTTATTTTTCTGAAATGTTACAATCTTCCCCCTTTAAAGAAATTCGGTCCCCGAATTTAAATTTAAACCCCTCGAATACTAAAACATTTCAGTAAAAAGTCCAAGTCGTCGGGGGCTCCGAAATCATCAATACATAAAACGTATCATAGCGCAATGCATGCACATGAACAATGAGCAGATAACTCCAAATCAAAACTCTGTAAAGCATCCAACAATCATCACAGTCATGGTGTAGACACAAATGTCAAATCTAAAACAAAACCAATATGATATACATCAAAACTATCCATGTAAACATCTGTAGGAAATGCATGCTAAACCTTTCATGTTGCTGTGCGATGCGCATAAAACTGCACAGTGGCGGACGTCTATTGTAAGAAAATAACTACATATAGACTTATCCTTTGTTTAATATGTACGTCCCGCCGTTTTTGAAAATAATTTAGAAGGGTTTCCTTGTTTTTAAACGTTTCGTGTCATATCAGACACGTAGGTAAACACTGAGACTATAGCTTCCTTTTTGGAAATCCCTTCGATAACTATCGATGCATGCAAAATATATTCAGGTACTGTCCTCTGATTAGTCCTGCTCAGTACGAAAAAAAGTAGCAATTATCATAAAAACGTACTGCTCCATAAGAAATCAATCCCCAAATGTGCATATAAATGATACGTGCGTCTGGTGCGCACAGAAATCGAAACCCATGAATATGCCATACATGTTCACAGAACAACATCTAAGTGCATCGGGTGTGCATGAAACATCTGTCAAGGGCAACGGGTGTGCCTGACAGCAATATCAGGTGCATCTGATATGCACGAAGAATCTCGATCCAGTGCATCTGGTGTGCATCAGAATCGCATCAAGCGCCCAATATGCGCAAGAATCCAAATCCAGTGCACAAGGTGCATGAAAACAATATCATAATCAAAATCCAGTGCCACTGTGGTGCACAAAACACGTATCCACGCACTGCAAGCACATGTAAGCTATACCGAGTGCAAAAACCAAATCGAGTGCATACCACCTGCACAAAAATCAAATCAGCTGTATGCAATCCATGAAATCATAAACATGCGCAACCAAGGCTCAAAATCAACATCAAGTGCAATAAATATGAACAAATCATAAATCAACATGATGGTGTATAAAAACATATCTCAAGTGTAATAACTATGCACAAAAACGTAAATACCCAGTAGGTGCAACCATGGTGCACAAAAGCAAATATCATGAAACTCAGTCATCCAAACTCAATCATGCGAATAGATCGCCCAAAATACCAAAATCAAGTATGGCGGAATAATCCCGCTCAAGAACATCCTCTAAGAATCTCTGGCCAACTGTCATGGTCACTCATAACATGTCTCGTCGACGATGCCGAACTCTGGCCTGCTGGGTGTGCGTAAAATGACCGATCCTGGGTCTAAGTCTCTTCGTATAGTATTCCAAAAAGGTCCTGTCGAGATCTCTCCCAAATCTCGTTTCTGCAGAACTGCCCGGAAGTCATCATCCTTTACTAAGTCTCTTTCTTGTTCCAGAACGGCTGCATACTCATTGCGACTCCTCCTGGAAGGTCTATCCATATACAACGCCTCCGTATGCATGTCACATCTCTGATGTCGGCGGAGTGGAACGTCATCTCGTCGAAATCTCATACGAACCTCATACTCCACTTTTCCTCCAATGTCGACTGATTCAGACTCGTCTCCTTATGGCTGCATGGACTGCGCTTCAACGGCTATACTCGTATCTGGAGTCTCCCAAGCAATACATCCCATCACATGATATCCGAATGATGTCAAGCTTTTCGATCGATTCGTCAAGGCTCCATAATCCCCCAGGAGCTCAACATCTTGGGTACAGTTTAATAGTATCGAATACATGCCACAGCACCTATGGACCAACCATAGAAGGGCAAAGCCAAGCCTCATTAATGGCATCGCGGAACTGCCGCAAACCCTAAGGTTCAAAGGCTTTCATATGGTCATTATGTCGAGTTAGGGTTTCATTCTTTTAGAGGGTTCGTAGAATTACTTGCATTGTCTTCCGAACACTTTAAACTTAGAAAATGGGTTCCTAACATTCGATCGTCTATATTGACTCTCAACGTATCAGTGTGAAGTCGTCTCTAGCTGGAATCAATCAATCTGATGACCTCGCATCGGGATAGGCAATGAATCACATGTCCTAGTCTTTCACCCTCGGGTGACTAGCGATCTTCTATCATATCTCTAAGTACAACTCGTACTACAATAGCTCGAAGTATCTAGGGTGATATCTCATCCTTCGCCGCAACAACTGGCTCATTCGTCCGCACGCTGAACAGTTCCTCAATCTTCAAATAATCTGTGCATGGACGGTCATCACGTTTTGGCTGGCTTCTAGCAGTGGCCCAATCCTCTGGTGCTGATCTGCACGACCGAGAAATCTCATGGAAGCAATCCATCAACTGCTCATGGCGCGTTAACACAATAAAATGAGACCTCTATGCAATCGTATGTCCCCGGAATCACGCCCTGGTCAGTCCTCATCCGTGACGAGCTCGTGCTGACCGAAACTCTAGATGTAGATCTTTCTGCCCGTGTAATCGTGGCAGCAAAATCATAACCAATATCAATGAGGATAGATCATAGGAATGAATATAATACTGTCCAAGGAAATGTACATCCTAAGGCTTCTTAAGCGGAGTATCGTATAGTAAGTATGCCGCGGAACATACACACGGTACGTCACTCTACTTGAGTCACCTATTCCATCAACCAAGGGTCATCCTACACTCAAAAGGTAAAACCTAACGCTCTAATACCAACTTTGTCATGACCCGAAAAATACGGAACATGACCGGCACTTAAACTACGAAACGTCTCGAGGCGTACGTAATCTAAGTAAGCCAAAACCCAGAAATCCAAACCAAGTAAAGCAGTAGAGTGAAGGAAAAACCAAATCTTAAAGCAAGAAGTTTAACAACATAAGTCGAAGTATGTATTTTTGAAAATCTCAAGTATTTTCTGAAAATTTCGGCAGAGTTTCCTTTGTAAAAACTGACCCCAAACGGGTACAAACCTGATAAAGCATATATAATGAATAAAGGCATCCGCAAGCGGGAGCCAGCTCTTCGTCAATTGTGTTAGTTATATGTATGCCCTAGAGGCCATTACTGTACATACGATGTATATTGTAGTGGATGCTAAGACATATATAGGGAGGACTTTCTTGCTCGACATGATAGTATGCTATCTGGTTGTACTTTATCTTAACATGTACTCTTATTGTCTCTATGTTACATGTTGATAAAGCCCTTAGGATATGTACTCGACTACTGGGACTATGATGAGATCATACTAGTGGGGCCACGGTAGTCGACGAGTACATCCTATAACTGTTCCTAGTCAAGGGTGTATCGAGACGGGGCATCGATACACCAGTGTATACTAGCGTATACACATCTTGACCCATATGATGGGTGATGGATGATCCCATATCCATCGGTGTTTGACATCAAGGATGGTGTACGGGTGCTCAGTAGAGACTGGGTACACTGGACGGACTCGCCGAGAACTCCCAGATGGTATTAGACCTCACGTCAGATGGCAGTTCTCCGGTGACACTGGTACAGAGTAGTCTGTTGACCCGAGATCGTCATAGAGTCTTGTGTAATTCCTACTATGCTTTGATTTCCATCATACCACGTCCAAGAGGGCATGCAAAAAGGTGGCTTTTGGGTACAATCCCGAATCACATGGAGGCAATGAGCGATAGGAGGGGATTTGTCTCTCCCGGTACAGGGAGTTGATGTTGCGCTGTGTTCGATTGGCTATAACTGGAAATCCCTTGCCAGGGTTGCTGAAATTTACTGGTAAGTGTTATCAGTAGTTTCTCGAACTGTTATAGACCTCATATCGACACGACTTATCGAGCTACTGGGGTCTGACGTTTACCACCCCTAGGCGAGATATGCGACATATCAGACAACGAGACCGGACTGTACGGGAGTGTTATTGATTGGATTCACGCGAGAGAGTACATGCTTGCTTGTTGATCTTCTGAGCGCTCAATACCTAGGTAGCTGTTACATTTAGCTGACCGCTTGCAGCTTGTGGGTGTTAGATATGATAATCACCTACTGCCGGCGTATTGACGATTCTTTAGAGTTCTACACAGAGGTTTCTTGACTCAGGAAAAACAGAGTAGGAGCACATATGTGATATGTGCGGGACCGAGGATAATGCGATATGAGATAAAGTATTCTATTCTCATGTTATTTGATATCAGCCGGGTCATCGGATCAAGTGTTGATTCGATGAATCGGTAAATGAGATATTAGTCGGTTATATGCGATATAGACGGATTGTCGGATCAAGTGTTGATTCGATAATTTAATGTATGATAATATATATGATATATTAAATAACATTAACTAATATTAGCTCACTAAAAGATTCTTTTTCTCACTCGGGTAATACATTGATATATATGCGATATATGTTAATTGTATTATTTTATTTTGTTACAATAAATATTATATATGTGATATATAATATTGTAACATGATATGATTACTAATGCAACATGTTTAGTGGAAATTAAACAAGATTAGGGTTTGATTTGGGTTAGTGCATTCATGAAACTTCTAGAAGGTTTCTTTTTGTGTTGTGTTAAGATATTTTGTTATGACTCATTCTTAACCCAACCCAAACCCTAGCCCTAGTTAAATCTCCACAAAGGTTTAGTTAACCATGGTTGCATTATTAATCATTATCTTCTTTTCATTATTCATCACAAAAGTATTCTAATCATTATTCATCTTCTTCTTGCTTGAGTTCCTTCATGATAAGCTTTCTTGCTTTAATTTTGTGATGAAAAATGAGTGAGAATAAGAAAACAAATGAGAGCAAAAATCCTACTTCATCATCCTCATCTACCCTTGCCCTTTAGATGAGAGTGTTCACTTCATTTAGTGAGTGAGAGATTGCGTTAATGAAACTACAAGGTAGATCATCTTTGTTATCGAAGATCGGAAGCAAGCTTGCATCTTTCTCTTCGTGGAGCCTCTCGAGAGTCCGGAACACGATGATCGCAGCGAAGGGACCTCAACACAGAGCTTAAGAAGTGAAGGACCGGATCTACAAAGGTTGTAATCCCTCTCACTTAGTGTTAAAATGTTTAACATGCTCTGTTTCGCCTAATCTCTAGTCTAAGATCTTGGTTTAGGGTTCTTCAGCACGGCTAAAATTTTAAATCGAGCATGATTGATGCCTCGTAGACCCTTGTGGCAGTGCCTAGCATCCCTATAAATTGACGGTCACAACCACGCAAGCAATATAATATACAACGCCGAAGGGCAAGGATCAAACACAAGAGAAAAATCCAACCTCATCAAGAAAACCAGAGGAAAACCATAATAATACAGCGCACGACTCTAAGGTCGAAAGAATATACATTGGTCTTTTATGTCTATCAAATAATACAAGTCTGGTTGATGGAGTTTTACTAGATACAACTGAAATAACAAATATACAATGGTGGTCCTGATGCAAAAGAACCCACCTACCAAAGCAATCACCCGGAAGGAACAGTGTGCCAGCAAAACCGCAACGAAACCTGTATGGCAAAACCAGCAAGAAACTGTGGCACAACGGGGGTGAGTTGCCAACTCATGAGTAGAAAACATCTACGAGTAGAAATCGCATGCATGACGCTATCCTAGGTCATATCTGAAGGGTTTCCTACAGCACCACTACAAGGGTTTGGAGGTAACACACATGCCATATTTAAATTTTTATGGTGCTAAAGAAACTATCTTTAAAGATCATGCTAGAAAATTTAGGGCAACAAAACTATAACACAAACACAAGTAGTAAAAGCTAGGGTTTTGAGAGTACAACCTTTGTAGCTCCCTACGCTAGACTCCTTGGCTACTTGAGGGTTGGAAAAAGGTCCGCTTGAGATCCTCTAGGTCCACGACGATCCACCCGGAGTCCTCTTTGTCTATGCTTGAAGCTTCACTAGATCAAGAGAAGAAATGGAAGCTAACACTCTACACTAATGGGCAAGACTAGTGTAGAATGATGATGTAGTTTGTTTTCTCACTTCAAAATCCTAACTTGATGACTCTTTTGCTCACTTGAGAAAACTAGAGAGCAAGAGAGAAATGAGGAAGAAGATGATGGCTTTTTTAAAGAGCTCAAGATAATGATAAGGTTGTGAATAAAAATGAGAAATGAAAAAATATATATTTTCACTCTCTCATTCTTAACCATAGTTATAAAATATCTAGATATTTTAGTTTGGAACAAAAATGGCCATATAAAATGAATCATGGTTAATCCAAGGGTTTAGTGCAAGAATAAAATATTAAACCATGAAACAATTTTCATTTCCATTTTTCTTTTCCAAAAATAATATCCATATATTTTATAAAGGGTGTGAGTCTTATATTTCCACCATCCACTATATCAACAACCATGATAGAATGATGTATGCATGTATGTGTGCATGCACATCCATATGTGCATGAATAAGAATAAATGCATACATGCATGCATACAACAAAAAGACAAGAAAGGGTTTAAAGTGAGAAACTAGTGGTCAATGATAAATCAACACTTGATTTAGCAACCCGGTCATATCACATACGACCCGACCAAAAGCAAACCGCCCGATTAATATACGGTATCTCATACACGCATTTTAACCGGGTGCACGCGCATATCTCATATGCGCACCACATCGTTTCTCCTGGACTAGGAAACTCCATTGTGGGACTCTAAGACTCGTCAATACGCCGGCAGTGGGTGATGATCATATCAAGCACCCCCAAGCCGCAAGCGGTCAGCTAAACGTAACGGCCACCCGGGTATTGAGCGATCAGAAGAAAACAAGCAAACCTGTCACAACTCCCGTCGAGCCAACCGGCAACACTACCATACAGTCCGGTCTCTTCGTCAGATATGCTACATATCGAGTCTAGGGATGGTAACGTCGACCCCAATAACTCAACAAGTCGTGCCAATGAGTGGTCTATAATAGATCGAGAAGCTACTGATAACACTTATCGGTAAATCTCAACAGCCCTGGTCAGGGACTTACTGATATAGCCAATCGAGCACAGCACAGCATGAACTCCCAATACCGGGAGAGACGAAACCCCTCCTATCGCTCATCGCCTTCGTGTATCTCGGGACAGTACCCAACGGCCACCTGTTTGCACGACTCAGTAGAGCCGTGGTAGGGTGGTAATCAAAGTACAGTGGGAGAACACACAAGACTCTATGACGATCTCGGGTCTACAGACTATCCTGCACCAGTGTCACCTGAGAACTGCTATCCGACGATAGATATAATTCCATATAGGAGTTCTCGGTGAGTCCGTCCAGTGTACCCAGTCACCACTGAGCATCCGTATACGATCTCGATGTCAAACATCGATGATTGTGGGAACATCCATCGCCCATCATATGGGTCTAGTATCATATACGCTAGTCTACTCTGGTATATCGATGCCCCGTCTCAATACACCTACGACTAGGGACATTCTAGGATATGCTTATAAACTACAGATGTCCCACTAGTATGATCTCTATCATAATCACAGTAGTCAAGCCTATATCCTCAGGGCTTTATCAACATGTGTGAATGAATAAAAGCATGATCAAATCAACATGTGAGATAAAGAAGAACCAGATAGCATACTATCATGTCGAGCAAGAATGCACACTGAATATATATATATATATACATACATGTATAAATACATCCACTATCATATAATGCCCTCTAGGGCATACATATATCCAACAATCTCCCACTTGCACTAAGGCCAATTATTGGCGTATCTCATACCCAACATCTCAAAAAGTCGCTCATGCTGCGGCTGAGGGAGGGCCTTGGTGAATAGATCCGCGGTGTTATTCTTTGTGTCTACTCTCCTAATCTCGATCTCGCAGCGATCTACAATCTCTCGGATCAAATGAAAATGCCTCAGGATGTATCTGGACCGCTGATGGGACCTGGGCTCCTTGGCTAATGCCATAGCCCCATTAGTATCATAATACAATGGTATTGGATCAATAATGGTTGGAACTACTCCTAGCTCCGAGACGAACTTCTTCATCCAGACGGCTTCCTTGGCGGCATCATTCGCAGCAATGTACTCAGCCTCCATCGTAGAGTCTGCAACGATATCCTGTTTGGAACTCTTCCAACTTACCGCCCCTCCATTGAGGGTAAATACAAACCCGGAGATAGATTTGCTGTCTTCCTTATCGCTCTGGAAGCTCGAATCGGTAAAGGCCTCCATTTGGAGATCTCCATTACCATACACCAAGAACAATTCTTTAGTCCTTCGCAAGTACTTAAGAATGTTCTTCACAGCTGTCCAGTGATTCTCCCCTGGGTTGGATTGATACCTGCTTACAACACTAAGTGCATAAGCTACATCTGGGCGTGTACATAACATCACATACATTATAGATACTACTTCCGAAGCATAGGGTATAATGCTCATGAGAGCTCTCTCTTCATCGGTCTTTGGGCAAAAGTCCTTGGAGAGAGTGACCCCATGGCAAGCGGGTAATGCACCCCGCTTGGAGTCTTCCATACTAAACCTTTTTAGGATGGTGTTGATGTACCTGGTTTGGGACAATCCCAATAACCTCTTGGATCTATCCCTATAGATCCTAATGCCCAGAATGTATGTGGCATCACCCAGGTCCTTCATGGAGAACCTTAGTGATAAGAAAGATTTGACCGACTATAGCATAGGAATATCATTTCCTATCAGCAGAATGTCATCCACGTACAATACGAGGAATGTGACAGCTCTCCCTACAGCCTTCTTATAAACATAAGGTTCATCTGGATTTTTGATGAAATAAAACTCTTTGATAACATCATCGAAATTGATGTTCCAACTCCGTGATGCCTGCTTTAACCCATATATGGATTTAAGCAATCTACATGCTTTCCCGCTGCTCCCACTGTCAATGAAGCCCTCCGGCTAATCCATATAAACGCATTCTTCTAAATCTCCATTTAGAAATGCCGTTTTAACGTCCATCTGCCAGATTTCATAGTCGTAGTGAGCAGCAATAGCAAGTAGGATCCGAATGGATTTAAGCATGGCTACGGGCGAAAAAGTCTCGTCATAGTCCAAACCTGGTCTTTGACGAAAACCCTTCGCCACAAGTCTTGACTTATAGGTCTCTACCTGCCCATCTACACCAATCTTTCTTTTAAAAATCCATTTGCACCCCACAGGTTTTACCCCAGGGGGTACAACGTCCAAAGTCCATACTTTGTTGGTGTACATAGACTCCATTTCGGATCTCATGGCATCCAGCCACTTCACAGAATCTCCACTCGTGATAGCTTGCTGAAAACTGGTAGGATCATCATCCTCCATGATGCAGTCTTCTCTGTCACCATCAATGAGGAAACCGTAGTACCTCTCCGGTGGGCGAGAAGTCCTACCAGACCTACGGAGTGGTCGAGGTTCCTCAGTTTCTATTGCAACAGCCGGTTCAACCAAGTTGTCATTTGTAGTTTTTGTCTCTAGAACATCTTCTAGATCCACTACATTGCCATCAGTTTCATTTGTGAAAAACTCTTTTTCCAAGAATGTGGCATGCTGAGAAACAAACACCTTTTGTTCCTCCTTGTGGTAGAAAAGATATCCATAAGAGTTCTTTGGATATCCCACAAAATTACACATGACCGACCGTGTCTTGAGTTTGTCTGGATTCTTCTTTTTAACATAGGCCGGACAACCCCAAATCTTAATTCTCTTAAGAGATGGTCTCTTCCCATGCCATATCTCATATGGCGTGGTAGACACGGTTTTAGTTGGAACCCTGTTCAGTAGAAACGCTGCAGTCTCCAATGCATGCCCCCAAAATGAGACGGGTAACTCAGCATCACTCATAATGGATCGGACCATATCTAATAGGGTCCGATTCCGTCGTTCAGACACACTGGTGTGCTGTGGTGTGTAAGGAGGAGTGAGCTGAGAGAGAATCCCATTCTCTTTTAGGAAGTTTGCAAACTCTGTACTGAGGTACTCCCCACCTCGATCTGATCGAAGCATTTTTATACTCAAGCCGGTTTGTTTTTCTACTTCGAGTTTATATTCAGTGAATTTCTCAAAAGCTTCGGATTTGTGCTTTAATAAAAATACATGACCGAATCTTGAGAAATCGTCGGTGAAAGTAATGAAGTATGAAAAACTGCCTCTAGCCTGTGTAGACATTGGCCCACATACATCACTATGTATGAGGCCTAGGAGCTCAGTAATTCTTTCTCCGTGTCCGGTAAACGGAGTTTTGGTCATTTTACCCTTGATACAAGACTTGCAAGTCGCATAAGATTTATATTCAAAAGAGTTTAAATATCCATCTTTGTGTAACTTGTTTAGTCTTGTTTCGTTAATATGACCAAGTCTACAGTGCCAAAGAAAAGCTTCATTTATTTCTGAAAGTTTTCTTTTATTAGTGTGTTGTATGGTGAAAACTGTGTGTTGATTTAGGACGTATATCCCATTATTAAGCGTACCATACCCAACCAATATTTGATTCAGGTGAATGTTCATAACATTATTCTGCAATACAAAATTATATCCTTCATTGTCTAACAAAGAAACAGATATTATATTACAAAGAATACTTGGTACAAAATAACATGGGTTCAAAACCAATATACACCCAGACGGCAACCCCAAATGATACTCTCCCACTGCGACTGAATGTACATTGGAACCATTTCCAACGCGGAGAGTATGGTCACCTGTCTTCAAAACCTTGCTATTTCTCAGCCCCTGCATGGAATTGCAAATGTGAGAACCTGAACCGGTATCTAATACCCAGGAAGCAGAGTTTATTGAAAAACAGTTTTCTGTCACAAACACACCTGAAGCGGAAGCATCCCCATGCTTTTACTTGAAATTTAAGTACTCCGTGCAGTTGCGCTTCCAATGTCCTGTTTTGTGGCAATGAAAACATTCCCTTTTCCCCGATTCTCCAGCTTTGGTCTTGTCCTTCCCCTTAACCTTTTTAACTCCATCCCTAGGCTTGGTGGGCTTCTTCTTCATCTTTCCCTTAGCCTTAGCCTTTGGGCGAGAAGAGGAAGATTGCCCAACACTCAAAACGGGAGTTTTCACTGATTTCAGTGTGCTCTCTGCACTCCTTAACATATTAAGGAGTTCAGGTAGTTCCTTCTCCATGTTGTGCATGTTGAAGTTAACTATAAATTGAGCAAAGGTGGAGGGGAGGGACTGCAGAATAATATCCGTATATTGTTCATTGTCCATCGTCCATCCAAGGTCCTCAAGCTCTTCTATAAGAGTTATCATCTTCAGAACATGGTCTCCTACTGGTGTGCCAGGGGCCATTCGCATCTGAAATAATTTCTTTGATGCTTCGTATCGTAATACGCGGGATTGCTCTCCATACAACTCCTTTATATGGAGGAATATGTCATGAATGTCCATATTCTCGTGCTGCTTTTGATGTGTGTTGTCCATCGATGAAAGCGCGAGGCATTTGGCCGTGGCACAGTCAGCGTCCCATGTCTTGCGGACTTTAATATCGGCAACTGAGGATTTTGGACCTGGGACGAGCGGGGCTGGAGCCGTGAGGACTTATGATACTTTATCATAAGTCAAGGCAATGTTCAGATTCCTCAGCCAGTCTTTATAATTGGTCCCATTCAGTTTATGTTTATCTAGTAGAAGCTTGAGTCCTGTCATTGGTATATGCCATTAAGAGAGAGAAAAGAATACACTCAGCGAAAGCTCTTGCAAAGATCAGATTGGTTATTATCTTGTCTAATCGATGTCTCCTACTGCTTTAATCAAGTTTTTCTTTCAAACCTTAAAAAGAAAACTAGCCAGGATTAATTATAGTCTACAACTTCGCTAACCGTTCAGCCAGGCCAGTGTCGGTACTTGAGGGAGGTTCCCCGTGCTTTCGCACGGACCTAATTAAAGTAAATCTCATTTTCCCAGAGGCGTAGCCCCGTTAACACCTTTCTAGACACCTAATGGGTTAGCTAATTGTAAACTGCAAAACTCTCCTCGGAGCAACTATTGCCCACAGTGGGATCGAGATCCAACCATTATATAGAAGGTATACAATCGCATTACAAATTTCAACTATTGAAATTCCCGATGTGGTTTTTACCCCTAGTACCTATGACCTTGGCTATGGTCAACAAATCACAAGCACTAGTCAAGTTCAACCCGTCATTTCTTGATTAATTAGACCCGTTCACATGACCCTTAGCTAAGATCAACAAAGTCACATGCCCGTCCCAATTAATCTACATCATATGCATTGTAGGAAGACATCACTTAGCTACCGTACACTACGCCTTGGCTAAGGTCAACAAACGTAGCACGAATACTAAGTACTCTACTTCCTAAAATGATGGAGGGTTGCGGATGATTTTTAAGAAAATCTTTAACGCTTTGAACTTGATATCGTCATAGAATCAAATGGTTTTCAAAAGGAGTGGCTTGAGCTCCGCAGTTTTGAAATGTAGCTTTTTCATAAAGAGCCGAGTAGTTTTCAAATCCAATTCTACAACATCTTTTTAGGTTTATTTTCTTTACATTAATCATATTAATGTAGCCCCATCAATTAAGTCCTTAAGCCAATCACAGAAAAGAAACGAAAATACAACGTACGCTTATGCCATCCGCATTCGCCGCAATGTTCCGTTATGCACCGTTAGGTTACTTAACTAACGGCATACCGGGACGGGACTAGCGCGGGTGAAAAACTTAAGCAACGTCTACTATATATCATATATATAATATATCATTCGTCTCAGATATCACATCACAGAATATAGGCAGCAGAAACACACATATGATAATACAGGATATACTAGGACGTCCGTATTTAGCATTTAGCCAATAATAGAAAATACGGATTCCACAGTCACGATGAATAGCCAAGCCCACACCCTTAGACCCCTACGAGAGCGGCAAGCAACCCTACCAATTCTGGAGTTTAAGAGACCCGGTCTCGACTCCTCGAGATGGCCTCCCACTGAACCCCAGAACCCGGTCACTTATGCTCCCCTCCTTAGGTCTATCCTAATGCGGAAAAGTAAATAATATACAACACTGGTGGCATCAACGTCAACCCGGAAGTGCCCCAAATAAAAGAATATTACATTACATTTGAATTTTACATGAATGAAAAGAAAACTCTCATCTCACATAAAAAACCCCGGCTATTCAATCGCGACAATCCTGCACATCATATCTCAGCAACACATAATATCATATATCATCAACGTAAGTAAGTATGCGTACCCCGATTGTCGTTGATGTATAGCAATGAAACCGGCGATATGCGACATACTACACTTACAGTCACATAAAAGAAAATGTAAAACTACAACATTTAGAATCCACAATCACTTTAGACATCGCAAATCCGAAATATCACATACTTCGCATTTCATGCCTAACTATATGAATTCCACATATTATATCACATTCCAGATAAATAGACAGTATTAAACTTTTCGATCGAATAATCAAATACCCAAGATTTCCTTAATAGCTCAACACTTGAGCGGAGTTCAAAAATCCCGGAACATGTCACAGTAGCAGCGGTCCAGCCATAGAAGGGTCAAGCCAACGCCTCACATGTGGCACGCCGTACTGCCCCAAACCCTAAGGTTTAGAGGCAGTTCAGACGGTCAGATAATCGAGTTAAGGTTTGTGTTCTTCTAGAGGGTCCACCACGTTACTTGCACGTATTTCCAAAAGATTTAAACTCGAGAAAAAATTCAACACTTGAAAGTTTTTCGTGCCGGGAAAAAGTGAGTTAATGATATCCGTTCGAACTTTTTAATACTTTCTAAATTACCCGAAAACAACACGAAATTAAATGTTCCGATCGAATCAATGAATTCAAAATAATCCCCAGAACACTCAACACATGAGTCGGATTAAAAATACCCAAAAATATGTACAAGCAGATACTAACATTACTGTATAAAAACGAGGCTATATATCTCCTGTACGGCCGCGGATCCGTGGCCTAAGCAAGGTATGGCCGCGGTTCCGCGGCGGTATGTACGAATTATTGCGTCGTTTTTTTTCAGTATTGCTTAGATTTCCCTGCTGAATTTTTTAAGTATTTTTAATTCTGAAAAAACACAGTTTTTAAGAAAATGTCCAGAGAAGGGTCAAAATCCGTATTTTTTGGTCCGATCAGAGTTTTAACTTCACCTAAACGTCGCCTAAGGTTCTAGCTTGGCTCTGATACCATGAAGGGTTTCCTACAGCACCACTACAAGGGTTTGGAGGCAACACACATTCCATATTTAAATTTTTATGGTGCTAAAGAAACTATCTTTAAGGATCATGCTAGAAAATTTTGGGTAACAAAACTATAACACAAACACAAGTAGTAAAAGTTAGGGTTTTGAGAGTACAATCTTTGTAGCTCCCTACGCTAGACTTCTTGGCTACTTGAGGGTTGGAAAAAGGTCCGCTTGAGATCCTCTAAGTCCACGACGATCCACCCAGAGTCCTCTTTGTCCAAGCTTGAAGCTTCACTAGATCAAGAGAAGAAATGGAAGCTAACACTCTACAGAAATGGGCAAGACTAGTGTAGAATGATAATGTGGTTTGTTTTCTCACTTTAAAATCCTAACTTGGTGACTCTTTTGCTCACTTGAGAAAACTAGAGAGCAAGAGAGAAATGAGGAAGAAGATAATGGCTTTTTAAAGAGCTCAAGATAATGATAAGGTTGTGAATAAAAATGAGAAATGAAAATATATATATTTTCACTCTCTCATTCTTAACCATAGTTATAAAATATCTAGATATTTTAGTTTGGAACAAAAATGGCCATATAAAATGAATCATGGTTAATCCAAGGGTTTAGTGCAAGAATAAAATATTAAACCATGAAACAATTTTCATTTCCATTTTTCTTTTCCAAAAACAATATCCATATATTTTATAAAGGGTGTGAGTCTTATATTGCCACCATCCACTATATCAACAACCATGATAGAATGATGTATGCATGTATGTGTGCATGCACATCCATATGTGCATGAATAAGAATAAATGCATACATGCATGCATACAACAAAAAGACAAGAAAGGGTTTAAAGTGAGAAACTAATGGTCAATGATAAATCAATACTTGATTTAGCAACTCGGTCATATCACATACGACCGGACCAAAAGCAAACCGCCCGATTAATATACGGTATCTCATACACGCATTTTAACCGGGTCCACGCGTATATCTCATATGCGCACCACATCGTTTCTCCTGGACTAGGCAACTCCATTGTGGGACTCTAAGACTCGTCAATACGCCGGCAGTGGGTGATGATCATATCAAGCACCCCCAAGCCGCAAGCGGTCAGCTAAACGTAACGGCCACCCGGGTATTGAGCGATCAGAAGAAAACAAGCGAACATGTCATAACTCCCGTCGAGCCAACCGGCAACACTACCGCACAGTCCGGTCTCTTCGTCAGATATGCTGCATATCGAGTCTAGGGTTGGTAACGTCGATCCCAATAACTCAGCAAGTCGTGCCGATGAGTGGTCTACAACAGATCGAGAAACTACTGATAACACTTATCGGTAAATCTCAACAGCCCTGGTCAGGGACTTACTGATATAGACAATCGAGCACAACACAGTATCAACTCCCAATACCGGGAGAGAAGAAACCCCTCCTATCGCTCATCGCTTTCGTGTGTCTCGGGACTGTACCCAACGGCCACCTGTTTGCACGACTCAGTAGAGCCGTGGTAGGGTGATAATCAAAGTACAATGGGAGAACACATAAGACTCTATGACGATCTCGGGTCTACAGATTATCCGGCACCAGTGTCACCTGAGAACTGCTATCTGATGATAGATATAATTCCATATAGGAGTTCTCGGTGAGTCCGTCCAGCGTACCCAGTCACCACTGAGCACCCGTATACGATCTCGTTG
Organism: Agapanthus africanus; assembly: GCA_030015575.1. NCBI lineage: Eukaryota > Viridiplantae > Streptophyta > Magnoliopsida > Asparagales > Amaryllidaceae > Agapanthus > Agapanthus africanus. The sequence goes on from CM057349.1 coordinate 291,928,084, forward strand.
TCAAACATCGATGAATGTGGGAACATCCATCGCCCATCATATGGGTCTAGTATCATATACGCTAGTCTACTCTGGTATATCGATGTCCCGTCTCGATACACCTACGACTAGGGACATTCCAGGATATGTTTATAAACTACAGATGTCCCACTAGTATGATCTCTATCATAATCACAGTAGTCAAGTCTATATCCTCAGGGCTTTATCAATATGTGTGAATGAATAAAAGCATGATCAAATCAACATGCCAGATAAAGAAGAACCAGATAGCATACTATCATGGCGAGCAAGAATGTACACTGAATATATATATATATATATACATGTATAAATACATCCACTATCATATAATGGCCTCTAGGGCATACATATATCCAACAATATCAAGTAATATCCTCAAATAAATATCCTGGTCCATCTATATATAAGTGAAATACTACATGCTCGTGTCAGTACCTCAGATAGCAACATATCAGATATAAGATGTATGAATGCATTACATATGAAACAGAATACATCGTGAATGAGACAACTGTTTTTTTATTTAATGAGATTTCTGTATGTATATAAATCGCATATCATCAATGAAATCTACAGATAAAACAGTGTCCAGCATCGACATAAATCATAAATCTCAGTATCTCAATACCTCAGCCTCTGGCTATCCGGACTAGCCTGTATCATCAAATCTCAATATCTCAGTGTCTCAAGTCTCAATATCTCAGTACCTCGGGCTCCGTCAGTCCGGATCAGCCCATATCATCAATCACACGACCACGAACGGTATCCTCCGGATATCCGCCGTGCCAGATAAAATCACCGGTAGGCAGTCTGCCCCTACCGGGCTCATCGTCTACAACTCGAGCTTCTTGCCCCGGGGTACCTTACCGGGCCCACCATGTACCCGAGACGGTTCATCCAACTCCTCAAATCGGGTCTCGAAAACATCTCATAACCGAGAAAACACCATGGTGGACAATACTCAACTTGTCAAGGAAAACCACATTTTTCTCTTTAAAATAATTCATCAGTTTTTCAAAACTTTCTCATGCGGTTTCCAAATCCAAAAAATATCAAGAAGAATCCGAAATCATCAAGTCACCATGTCAATAACAATGAAAACCGGCATAAATCTCCATAATACTGCATGACCAATGAATATATGAATGTATCTAATATCATGCAATAAAAGGAATAGTTAACTAGCAAAAGAAAGCTATAACATGTTGCAACTGTCAACCAGCATGCTATGTCAATAAATAGTATTTTCTAAAGTGTACGTGACATGGAAATTACCGATGATGATGTGTGTGAGCCTGCAAGCGGGTGTACGTGGAACATAGGCATCATCGGTAATGGTGCTGGTGTCCTGAGAGCAGGGTTTCATGATAATTACAGATAACATATGCACAAGCATGCAATGCGATGAAACATCATGAATATATAAAAAGCAATGTAGTAACAGCAACACTGAAAAATAAACCTACCCAATATACGAGTCATACAGTTTGGTATATTAAAGTACTCACGATTCACTGCATTTGAAAACAAGCATGACTCGAGCCCAGTCAAAAGGGTAAGTAAATCCACATAGGTCTGAATCGACCTATAAATATATCAGATAGTCGGTGATCTCGCCTCAATAGTATCACATACGATACAATATATATATGACATCCTCGAGTCAAGAATGCGGATCTAACATCATAATTATATCTCATACGGTAAATCTATCGTACGGCAACCCAAATCTGGGTGCGAGTCGAATATCACATATAACACAACGTCCATATGGTATCATCATCACATATCATGAACTCACATATAGCACAACATCCTTATGGTATCATCAACACATTTCATGAACTATCACATATAACACAACATCCATATGGTATCATCATCACATATCATGAACTAGGTGGTACTAATCTAAAGTCTAGCACAAACTGATACCAATATCATCATACATATGTCCTCGTGTGAATAAAATCACATCACCCAACGATCCACCATAATATCCTGCCGCATCTCATATCATGACCCAAACACATAACACAACTCACGGCATCATGCCCGATCATATCGACTCGCCTCCAAAAATCATATACTATCCTCAACATCCGTGTATACGAGTATGTATATATATATATATATATATATATATATATATATATATATATATATATATAAGCATCAAAACATCCACATAAACCTATATATATACATATGACGTATACACCCAAAACCAAATCCCGTGTGTATATATTTATGTATACAACCTTACTCTAGGGTTCACGGCTAAGAAACCAACTAAATCCTTTCTTCAATTCTCGCTAATACTAACCCATGATCTCCTAAAGCTTTTCTTGCTAAGGTTCATATCTTGCCATAACCCAAATATGTATATCTATACCACGTCACATCAAAATCTTATGAAATTGCGGGGGTGCTATACGCCATCCACCCAATTTTCCCCGTAGATATAAATCTACTCACCTCGATCCTTGCTTGCCGATGTCGACATCGCCATCCTCTTCTTCATCGTAAGAAATCCACATGAAGGTACCTACATAGATAACACAATCGTAATGCACATTAAAATCAAGTCGGAAACCAAAACGGCACACCAAACGCTTATAGGTTAGAACGTATAGCCTCGGATGCAAAACACGATCGATAAACCTAGTCGTTGACGTTCAAACGCCACACGACGGAAACGAAATATCAAATACCAAAATCCATGTTAAAACGAATTCATAAAACAATGTAGCAACTTAGAAAAATGGTCCCAGATTTTACCTTAGGTCAAATTAGTTAATTTTGCACATATGGAGGGTCTAGTTTACAGATGTAGGAACTACAGAACAAGAACGAGACCCAATGGCCATGTCCTGGCCGCAATTTGCGGCCAAAATTCTTTTATTTGCGGCCAAGGAATAGATTTGGGGGCTCGTGTCTTGGGTGATTCTTCCTAGGTGTCTGCTTGTATCCCAGTCTTTGCTAAATAATTTTTCAGGTCCCCGAGTGATAGAAGATATCCAAAAAACATCACAATTTCCATAATTCTCGGATATCGGGTTTTCTAAGTTCGCGTTCCGGGGTTCTAGTATCTGGTTAAGGTCTCCAATCAATCACCACAGGGGTTTAAGGTCAAAATTAAGCCTCAATTACACTATCTAAATTCAAAATTCCTCAAACCCTAACTTGAAATTTCAAAGTTCACTAAACCGAACTAAATCACTTCTAAACTCGTATAGGTGATAAAGTAAACCAAATACTACACTAATGGTTCAGAAATTACCTTATTTGGCAACTCAAGAAAATTCTTGAGTTACCCCAAGTGCTCAAAATCCACCATTTCTTGGTCCAAAGTGTAGCTAGAAGCCTTGTGCACATTTTTATGAAATGGAGATGGGGTTTTGGTGAAGATTTGGTGATGAAGTGGGGGTTATAGTGGAGGAGGGAGAGAGGGTGCTGCCATTGAGAGAGAAGAAGAGAGAAGGATGAAGATGAGAATGAAACAAATGGCTAAGACCAAGGTTTGACCCCTCACCTCTCTCTTCTCTCTCATGCCTATACCCTCACTATTCTATTCTTTATTATTTTCCTTTCTTTTTCTTTTCTTTTGTTTCCTTTCTCTTCTCTTTAAGTTCAACAACCATGTATGAAACATGAAGAAATGCCATGATAAGAAATGTAACAAGTGTAAAAAAAGACTTTTGCATGTCATATGCACAAAACATGTTCAGTGCCCGATTAGCGATATTTAATCGCGATTAGCACAAAATTAATGTATAATAAATCATAAAATTTCATAATTTGCTTAAATCCAATAAAACAGCCTCTTTTTAGTAATTTCCATAATTTTCCAAATTTTTCCCAATTTATCGATATTTAATTATACCCGCCTATTAAAATATTCAATATAATATTATTAAATTATAAAAATTCCAAAAAATAATATTTTATTTTCCTGAAATGTTACACCTCTGCTCCAATACACCATTGTGCTGTGGTGTATATAGAGGAGTATGATAAGAGAGAATCCCATTCTTTTTTAGATAATCTCGTAATTCCGTGCTTAAGTATTCGCCTCTTCGATCAGATCGAAGGATTTTGATACTTTTACCAGTTTGGTTCTCTACTTCGCTCTTATATTCCTTGAATTTATCAAAGGATTCAAACTTATGTTTCAACAAGAACACTTGTCCGAATCTAGAGAGATCATCGGTGAATGTAATGAAGTATGGGGAACTATTCCTGGCATGTATGGATATTGGACCGCATACATCACTATGTATCAGTCCTAAGAGTTCAGTAGCTCTTGCTCTGTGTCCCGTAAACGGAGTTTTGGTCATCTTTCCTTTGAGACATGATTGACAAGTTCATAAGATGTAAATTCGAACGAATTCAAATATCTATCTTTCATTTCTGACCGAGTGTACAGTGCCACAAGGAGGCTTCGTTCATTTCTGAACATTTCCTCTTATGAATGTTTTGTATATTTAGAACTGTATTTTCATTTAGAACATATAAAGCATTACACTGAAAGTCTACCATAACACCACCATGAGGTTCTAGTAGTATCAACGATGACAAATTTAAAATTTTATAGGTGCTAAGTTAGACTAACCAAGATCTAACTAGAATATTAGGGTTTTATCTATGATGATATCAAGAACTAAAGAGAAGGAAATAGCATACAACCTTTGATGACCGTGTCCTCTTCTAAAGCTCCGGGTTGTAGTCCACGCGGCTCTACTAGGCTCCACTTCGAGTTTGAGCGAGCCTCCTCCGATGATCTTCGTGCCGAAGATGATCTACCCGAAGTCCGCCAATCCAAGCTACCTCTTCACTAAACTCTTTAGTGAAGGCAACACACTACACTTGATCGCTAATCAAGTGTAAGATGGTGAAGTAGGGGTTTTGGTTTGCTTACTAGTTTATTCAAAACTCTATGGTTCACATCACATGTGAGGAGTTGGAGTTTTGAAGCATGAGGAAGAATAAGATGGAAGCTAGAGAGAGTGTAAGCTCAACTCAAGAGAGCAAGAATGAAAAAATGATGAAGTTAAGTGTATGGCTCATCCTTAGCTCACTCATTCAAGTATGGATTTCTTTGCAATAATAAATTGCAACCATGCTTGAATAGTGAGTCAAGACTAATATAATAAAGATAAAGCCCATGCTTCACACCATGCTCCCATTTTTCACCTTTTATTCTATTTTCCAAAAATAGAATTTCTTGTCATGCTTCATTATATATATAACAAAATAATTAGTGAGCTAATAATATTAGTTAAGATATAGTTATATCAAATATAATGTGTACCACATTATTAAATCAATACTTGATTTAATAATCCGGTTATATCACATATAACCAACTAATATCATTTATCTGTATATCACATTATCAAATCAACACTTGATTCGATAATCTGGTTATATCACATATAACCTAACTGATAACAGATAACTGCCAAATTACAATACGGTATCACATACACGTATTTAATCAGGCCCATGCACATATCACATATGTGCCCTACTTCGTTTCGCTTGAACCAGGAAACTTCTGTGTGGGACTCTAAAGACTCGTCAATACGCTAGCAGTAGGTGATGATTACATCAGTCACCTACAAGCTGTCAGCGGTACTAGCTGGACGTAATGGCTACCCAGGTATTGAGCGATATGAAGATCAACAAGCAAGCTTGTCCATACTCTCCATGAAGCCTATCAGTAACACTACCGTACAGTCCGGTCTCTTCGTCTGATATGTCGCATATCATGTCTAGGGGTGGAAATCGTTAAACCCCAGTAACGTGATAAGTCATGCCGTTGTCTGGCCTATAACGGTTCGAGAAACTACTGGTAACTCTTACCAGTAAATCTCATCAGCAGCCCTGGCCAGGGACTTCCAGTTATAGCCAATCAAGCATAGCGCAATATCAACCACCAATACCGGGAGAGACGAAACCTCTCCTATCACTCATTGCCTCCATGTGACTCGGGACTGTACCCAAAATCCACCTGTTTGCACGTCTCCTTTGAGCGTGGTAGGGAGGAAATCAAAGCACAGTGGGAGCCACACAAGACTTTATAATGATCTCGGGTCTACAGACTAATCTGTACCAGTGTCACCAGAGAACTGCTATCTGACGATAGGTATAATACCAATTAGGAGTTCTCGGCGAGTCTTGTTCGGTATACCCATTCTTTAATGAGCACCTTGTTAGTAATGTATATGCCCTAGAGGCCATTGTTGTACATATGATGTATATTATAGTGGATGCTTGGATATATATAGAGAGGACTTTCTTGCTCGATATGATAGTATGCTATCTGGTTTCTCTTTGTCTTAACATGTTGACTTGTATTTTGTTACAGTCTTGCTCTCACATGTTGATAAAGCCCTTAGGATGTGTACTTGATTACTAGGACTATGAAGCAGATCATACTAGTGGGGCCAGGGTAGTCCACAAGTACATCCTATAACTTTTCCTAGTCGAGTGTGTATCGAGACAGGGCATCGATACTCCAGAGTTGACTAGCGTATACGCATCTTGTCCCATATGATGTGCGATAGATGATCCCACATCCATTGGTGTTTGACATCAAAGATGGTACACGGGTGCTCAGTGGAGACTGTGTACACTGAATGAACTCGCCGAGAACTCCTAGATGGTATTGTACCTATCGTCAGATAGCAGTTCTCTGGTGACACTGGTACAGGTTAGTCTGTATACCCGAGATCGTCAAAGAGTCTTGTGTGATTCCCACTGTGCTTTGATTTTCACCTTACCACGTTCATGAGAACGTGCAAAACGGTGGCTTTTAGGTGCAGTCCCGAATCACATGGAGGTAATGAGCGATAGAAGGGGTTTCGTCTCTTCCGGTATTGGGGGTTGATGTTGCGCTATGCTCGATTGGCAATAAATGGAAGTACCTGGCCAGGGCTGATATGGAGATCTACTAGTAAGTGTTATCAGTGGTTTCTCGTCCTGTTATGAGCCTCATATCGACACGATTTATTGGTTACTGGGGTCTGACGTTTACCACCCCTAGACTGGATATGCGACATATCAGACGAAGAGACCGGACTGTACGGTAGTGTTTACCGATTGGATTCACAGGAGTATGTACAGGCTTGCTTGTTGATCTTCTGGTCGCTCAATACCCGGGTGGCCGTTACGTTTAGCTGACCGCTTGTGGCTTATGGGTGTTTGATATGATCATCACCTACTGGCGGCGTATTGACGAGTCTTTGGAGTCCTACACAGAGGTTTCCTTGCTCAGGAGAAACGGATTAGGAGCATATATGCGATATGTGCGGGACCGAGAATAATACGTGTATGTGATACCATATTCTATTCTCGCGATATGTGATATCGGCCGGGTATTTGTGATATACCCGGGTTATCAGATCAAGTGTTGATTCGATAAAATGATACATATTATATTAGTCGGTTATATGTAATATAGCCAGATTATTAAATCAAGTATTGATTTAATAATTTAATATATAATTATATATGTGATATATTATATTATATTAACTAATATATGCTCACTTAAGTTTTTTTTTCTCACTTTGAATACATTTAACATATATGTGATATATGTTTATTGTATTCTTTTCTTTTGTTACAAAATTATATATATGTGATATGTATAATTGTAACATGCTAGGTTATACATGCAACTAGGATTTATGAGATTCTCACCATGGCTAGTGATTAGGGTTAGATTTAATTATTTTAGTTAATTCTAAATTGTGGAATTTTCTTGAGATATTTTATATGTTGACTAAAGTCCACTCTTTAGATATTTACTAAGATATTTGTTAACCTAACCTTTAAACCTAGCTCATGGTTTATTCTCTACATGAGTTAGCCATGGCATTCTTAACCCCTGGATGCATTTCTAACCTCACAAAAATATAATTCATTGATCACTTGCTTCATCTTCTTCTTTCTCATAAAAAAAGGCTTTCTAGCTTTTGATCTTGTGATGAAATTAAGTGAGAAAAAGAAAACGAAAGAGAGAAAAATTTCTACTTCATCATCCTCTTCTATACTAGCCATATAGATTAGTGTGTTAGCTTCAATAGTTCCTACTTAGTGAAGAGATAGCTTGAGTCCGTGTTTCCTCGAAATAGATCATCTCGGATTTCGAAGACTACAAGCAAGGATGCATCATACGACTTGTGGAGCCTCTCTAGAGTCTGGGAGCTTGATGATCGCAGTGAAGGGACCACAACTTGGAGCTATAGAAGTGAAGGAATGAACTACAAAGGTTGTAATTCCTAATCACTTAGTCGTAAAGCAGTTTACATTTCGATTCCGCATGATTCTCTAGTTAAAGATCTTGTTCTAGGGTTGTTTAAGCATGGAAAAAATTTAATTTGGCATGGATGATGCCACCCAAAACCTTGCTGTCGTGCTTAGGAACCATACAGTGGTATCAGAACCTTGCTAGAGAATTAGATGGATAGTGGAGGATTACGAAACTGAAACAACTCCGAAACAACCGAATACGAACCCTAGTTTCTGTCGAAATTTTCAGAGAGTCAATTTTTTTTAAACAGTTGCAGAATGTTGTATAAGTTGCAACATGAACACACTGAAAATTTCAGCACCCCTAACCGGATTTTGGCCGGCCACTATGAATGCAGAACCGGCCTGCTCGGCCAATGTAGGGATTGTTGTGTTGAAATTTCCACTGTGTTCCAGTCTCTAAGGTTTGGTATTTCAGGTGTTGTTCGTTTTTGCTAAATTTGGATATGATGTTATCCTTTTACAAAGGCAATGTAACATTTCAGAAAATATAAAATATTATTTTTGGAATTTAATATTAAAATAATATATTTCCGGAAAACTTGCCTGATTTGCGAAATTGGGGTTTTCGAAAAAGGGCATAAATATATACCGATAATTGTGAAATAAATGGAAATTTAAATAATTTATTCATTTAAAAATATATTTAAAGGATATGGCATTTTTAAAATTTATTTTATGCAGCTTAAATAAAAACCCGATTAGTGCACTGCTAATCACGATTAAGCCAAATCCGCGTTTCTATAGTTTTTCATGGTTAGTGCACCATGACATGTTTCATTTGGTTACTTGTTCATTTGTGTTGTTTTAGTTATGGTTGGTTTTATTTTGGTGAGAAAAGAAAGAAATGAGAGGAATGATTGAGGAGAGAGGGGGGGACATAATGATGAGGGGTAAGCATGCTTGGAGAGAGAGAGGGAGAGAGAGAGAGAGAATAAGTGAGAAAGAGAGAGGGGGGCTGCCTCATTTCTCCTTCCCCCACCATTTTACATCTCCTCCTTCATTTTCCTCAAGCTCATTTCCCTCCACCTTCAACCCCAAATATCATCTTCAAATCTCCACCAAAACCCTATACCCCTTTCACAAAAAAATGATCACCTCCTCACCCTCATCACATTGGACCAAGAAAAGTTAGATTTTGAAGACTTGGCACTTCTAGGGTTTTGCTTGGCTACATCAATGACGTATAATCCCTTCCATCTAGTTTAGTTTAAGTTTAATAGCACCCTATAGTAGTTTAAAGCTCAATCGATTTGAATTAGTGATGTTTTGAAAATTCAAGAGAAGGGTTGGGTGTTTATGTGGACCTATAACTAGTAGTAGGTGTTTACTTAGACCTTAGTGGTATTTTTACTGACCTAGAACAGAGAATAAAACCCAAACACGAACTTAGAACTTTTCGACATCGGTTAAATTGACAGTTTGTGAGGGTATATGGGAATCTAGGATGACCCGAGACCACTACAAAATAAGTTCCCATGACAGAGAGACGTGTAGGCAACTATGAAGAAATCCTAGAAACCTGAGCCCCTAATAAGAGAATCTGGCCATAGATTTAAGTGTTTTGGCCGCAAATTGCGGCCATGTCAGGGTAGAATGGTGTGGATTTTGGTCTGTGGCATTGTTATCCTATATCTAGAGCAACCCAATACGCAAAATGTTCTAGTTTGGCCTAGGGTGAAATCTGAGAGTGATTTTCCTATGTTGCCGTTTTCTTGTTTTCTGTATTTTGAATGCTTGGTTTTGGTAATTGGTATTGTACTTGGTTGTTGGGCATTTGTACGTCAACAATAAGGGTTGTTTGATTGTTTTTCACGCGTAGGCTATAGGTTCTAACCTATGAGCGAACCGTGTGCCGTATCGGTTTTCCGAACTCGATTTTAATAGCATTTGCGACTGTGTCTTATTGTAGGTACCTTCGCGTGGATTCCGAGGTGACAGAGCGTGGCGTCAGCGACTTCGGCAAGCAAGGAGAAATGTGAGTAGATCTATATCTACGGGGGAGGTCGGGTAGATGGCGTATAGCACCCCCGCAAGTTTTTGATGGAAACCGATTCATAGAATATGGTTAAGGAAACCTAGATTAGGAAACTAGGGATATGGTTTAAATGACAGTTAGAAATGATATTAGTGATTGGATATATATACGGAGATATGAGAAGGATTTAGGGATATGAAAAGTGAATGTGAATCACGACTTATAGACATGTAGTTGTACTAGAATATGTATGAGTTTTAGAGTAGTGTGACATTTGATGTATAAGGTAGATGTATATATATAAAATGACTTGTTGTAAGATGACTTAATGAGATATTGATGTGATGAAAAGGATATACGACGTGATATGATGATTTGATTGATATGTCGGTATACGGATGCGAGTCGATTGTAGTGATTGATACATTGCTGGTCCCCTGGTATGAGATTTTCTGGATGTGACCTGGGAAATAGGTATATAGATATATTTATATACGTTGTGAATCGTGAATGATATGTCGTACGAGATGTAGGTCCGTACCCTAATTGTCATGTAGGTTGATATGATCCCTAATGGTTTAATGCCGCCGTATGATGATTTTCCGTATGTGATGAGTTTAACTTGATGATTGATCCATACCCTTGACTGGAGGATGCTGTACGATGCATTATACCGTACGTGATGTTGTGAGGCTGGATGCCCATTTGATAGATTCACCGACTCAGTATTGTTAGATACGTGTACCTGTTAGCATTCGCATACAATTACTTTATGCAGCATTCATGTTATTCTCATTGCATGACATATACCTGTGCTAGTACACCTATACCATTATCGATGATGCGTATGTTACACTTACACAGATTTGCCGGCTCACACTTCGTCATCGATAATTGCCATGTCACTACACAGTAGGATTGATGCATCATGATATGACTCCTTGCATGATTTAATTGCTATAGTTGCATATGCACCTTTACACGATGTTGCATTGGACTTTGGAGAATTTGGGAACCACAGGATATATTTTAAAAACTGGTTTCATTTAAAAGCGCGGTTTTCCCTCGATATGTGCATGTCACTGTTCCGTGTTGCATGATATACGGATATGCTTATATTCTGTTATATGTCGCATACATCATGCTTTACGATTATACTCATTGAAATATGTTGTTTTCATGAGATTTCTAGATTTGAGAACCGTGGTTATTTCAAAAGAAAGTATGTATTGTTTTAAAAACCCGGTTTCTCTTGATATGATACTTCATTGCGTCCACCATGTGTTTTCTCGGTTCTGAGATTGGCATGTGATACCCGATTCGAGGAGTGAGAGGCACCGTCTACGGGTATATGGTGGACCCGGTATGGTTCCCCGGGGCGAGAGATGATTATCATGGTGCAGACGATGAGCCTGGCAGAGGGAGTAGTACCTACCGATGATAGTATTTGGACTCGGCGGTTATCCGTAGGATACCGACCGGAGTAGTGAGATGGATATGAGGGCCGACCAGATTGTGCGGTGCCTGAGGGCCAATCTGAGGATGCGGCGCTTGAGAGATATGAGGATTTACGTGTCGATGCTGGACACTCAGGTTCTATGATTTTGATGTGTCGCGAGGGACACACGTTGATTTATATCCTCATATTTTCATGCATATGCTTTTATGATATTTACATGCATGATGTTGTTGTGTCATTGGTTGACACGTGGATGAGATTCACATGCATACAGGCATTTATTATATTGTTGGATGATATCCACTGGCAAACCGACTTTGAGTATATTATTGGCACATATGCAGATACGGTCACCCTAGATGTTATAGTATTACCTTTATAATACAGTTAACCTAAGCGTCGTTGTTTATTCGATTTCTTCTTGTTGATATTTTTCTACTCACGAGTTGGCAACTCACCCCCGTTGTGCCACAGTTCTTGCAGGTTGACCGCTTGGATCAGTAGCGGCATCGATGGCACACAGTTGCTTTCGGGTGATTGCTTTGGTAGGTGGGACATTTGTATCGTACCCACTCTTGTATTTATATTTCATATTGTATCTAGTCAACTACATCAATCAAACCAATATTTATATAAATAATGAGACTTAGCAGGACTTGTAGTTGCGAGACTTGAGTGATGGGTTAAATGTTCGCTTATTGTGTTGTCGTCTTGCTTTTTTATTTTATCTTTTGTGGTGATCTTTGCCATTGGGCGTCATATACTTATATTTACTGTCTTGCGTGGTTGTGATCTGCCGGTTGGTGAAGAGCTAGCTCCTGATTGGGAATGCCTTTATATTATCATGTATTGTGGTTTTGGATCAAAAAATACAAAGGAGGTGCTGTCCAAATTTTTAAAAGACGAAAACCTGTTTTCCAACTTGCATTTTCCATGTTCCTTTACCTACGTATTTATGAAAACATTTGATTTCATCATACATTTATTTCAAAACTTCACCTTTTTTATTTTCTTTAAAATGGTTTAGATTCCTGGGTTTCGGCTTACTTGAATTACGTTACGCTTTTAGACGTTGCGTGATTTAAGTGCCGGTCACGAGCTAAATTCAGGTCATGACAAAGTTGGTACAGAGCGCTAGGTTTAACCTTGGTTCGAGTCTATGTTTGAATATGCGGAGTCTATGGCGGGTATGTATTTCGGAACCTAGGCTTGACCTTACGGAACTTAGACTTGAACGGGAGAGTATTAGACCCGAACTTTCGTTACATAGGCTGGCCCTAATTGATGGAGTAGGTAGCTTGATTAGAGTGACGTACTGTACGTATTTTCCACGGCATATTTATGATACGATACCCCACTTAAGAAATCTTAGGATGTACATATTTTGGAGATCTGTGATTCTCTTCGTACCCATGATTATACATCCATTTGATATCCTTGATTCTATTTGTTCCATGATCATACTCTAATTGATGCTGTTCCTTCTTATGATCATGTATCCATTCTGGATCTGTCGTTCCTTTTCATGCCCTTGATCTATTTTCATCGATACACGCTTGAGGTTCCTGTCATCATGGTTTGAGCGCAGATTGAGCTGCTACTAGTGTTGCGGTCAGGGCGAGCTCGTCATGGACGATGACTGATCATTGTGTTTTCTGGTGACATGGGAACATCTCGATGTAGTGTTTGTTGTGACCTCTCGGATGAGGCGAGTGTTTCGTTTTGCACCGGATGATTGGGCCATTGATAATGGCTGCCAGTTGAGAGAGGACTGTTGATGTACAGCATACCTCAAAGATTGTGATGTCGTCTACCGTGCAGACAGATGACCCAGCTGTTGCTGAGATTGGTGTGATGTCGCCTCCATACTTTACGAGCTGAGATCACTGGAGCTACAAGGCAGAGATACGACAGATGATAGCTAGTCTACCCCGAATTGAAAGACGAAGGGTATTCGCAGGTTGCCTAGGCGAAGTTAAAAAGTTCGAACGAATGTCAGAAAACCCATTTTTCCAAGTTTAAAGTAATTCGGAGGAACATGCAAGTAATTCTGTGGACCCTCTAGAAGAATGAAACTCTAACTTGACATGATGACCAGGGAACCGCTTCTGAACCTTAGGGTTTGCAGCAGTTCAGCGGTGCCATCAGTGAGGCTTGGGTTTGCCCTTCTACGGTTGATCCATAGGTATTGTGGCATGTACTGGATATTATTAGACCGCGCTCAGGTGTTGAGCTTTTGGAGAATTATGGGACGTTGATGAATCGATCGAGACATTTAACGTCGTCCGGATATCATGTGATAGAAGATCAGCAAGCTGACGAGCTTCAGATGGAGGACCTCACCCAGATGCGTTGTGAGTTGATTGAGGACGGACGAGTATTGAGTATTCCTCCGATGGTTGGCACGAGTTCCCGAGGACGTGTTCGGCTAGATATCTTCTACAGAGTGATGAAGATGCCGAGTTTGTGATTTCGAGTCCGTGTGATAGATTTCGGATCGACTGTAGCCGAGAACGATTGTAGTATGCAGATAGCATGATGTGACGCCGGAGTGGACGATGATACAGACAAGTGGAACGAGAGGTTCGTGCGAGGTGCCGACGAGATGTTGTTACTCCCCGTCGAGATTAGAGATCTGATATGCATACAGAGGCGTTGGGATACGGCCAGTCCCGAGGAAATGTCGTGCTGAGATTGCAAATGTCTAGAGAACGAGAAAAGATTATGCAAGAGCACCAGCCTCCGTATAGTTCGGCATAGGCGAGATCGGGAGGGGCCTTGAGCAGGTTCCTTCCAGGATACTGTTGCGATGAGATTTGCACCCAGGATCAGATGTGTCACGTGTATTCAGAGGACCAGTGGCCGACGCCAGTGACGTGCTGCTTTACGAGAGGTCATACTAATTGGCCAAGAGATGACCAGAGGAGTGCCAGAGCGGCATCGTTCCCGTTAGCACACCTAACCGGGCCGATGAGCCGATGGATTGTGAGATTGGTAATCCACAGAGAAAATGAGGACCCAGAGACAGAGGATGCCTGACCGTGAGCAGGAGGCAAGCAGATGTTCTTGCTCTGCCAGTTTTGGGCGCACCGACATTCTTCGATATTGTAGGAGGTGTACCTTAATGTCATTTATTGAGATTTGCATTTGTGATCTGAGAATCACGCTTATATCACTTGGATTTGAGTTTTGAAGATTGAGTTTCATGATATTGTTTTCGTGCACCATGACTGCACTTACTGAGTATTTACATTTTGTGCATAGTTATTGCACTTGAGATATGTTTTTATACACCATTGTGTTGGGTTTGATTTGTGCATATTTATTGCACTTGATATTAATTTTGTGCCTTGGCCGCACATGTTTTTGATTTCATGGATTTCATTCAGTTGATTTGATTTTGTGCGGGTGGTACGCACTCGATTTGATTTTTGCACTCGGTATAACTTACATATGCTTGTAGTGCATTGATAAGTGTTTTGTGCACGCAGTTGCACACGTTTATGATTTTATATACCTTGGTACACTCGGTTTTGCTGTTTACGCGTTTGAGTTAATGATTGGTATTTTGTGCATTGATGCACCAGATTGGTATTTCGTGCACTTGATGCACCAGATTTGTTTTTATGCATTTATGCACTGTATTTGTATTTCGTGCACTAGATGCACTGGATTTGGATTTCGCGCATGTTGGGTGCATGATTTGAGATGTGATTTTGTGCACACCGGATGCACTCTATTTGGGATTTTCATTCGTGCATGTTAGTTGCACTGGATTGAGATTTTCGCACACTATCGATGCACTATATGTAGTTGTCATGCACACCCGTTGCACTGGACAGATGCTTTTGTGCATACCCGTTGCACTTAGTTTTTCTTTTGTGGATATTGTGGCACCTGTATTTGGATTTTATTTCCATGCGCACCAGACGAACGTGATGGTTGGATACGCCTTTTGAGGTTGATTTTTCTTTTGAGCACTTGTTTTCATGATGGGAACTATGTTAGGTAGTAGCCAAACAGAACTGATCCGATGACAGTACCTGAGTACTTTCCATGCATTAAAAGTTTAACAAGAGCTTTTTAAAAAGGAGCTATAGTCTTGCTATTTCCTATGTGTCCGTGAGCGACACGAACGTTTACAAAGGAAAACCTTTTGGGATATTTCAAAGACGGCGGAACATATATTTGAGCAAAACATATATGGACATATATTATTACTTTACAAATGAACGTCCGTCACTTGTGCCATGAGTTACGCATTCACGCGGCGATTCAGAAATTTTTTTGCATGTGTTGTATTCAGTTTTGGAGATTTTTCGAGGATGCGTACTATATATGTATTATAGTATTTGACTAGTGCATATTGGATTTCAGTAGTGGATTTCGAGATCTGTATCTCCATTGTAACTCCGAGGATATGCGTACAAATCCGATGATTTGCGCAACGCTTGATGGAGTTCGTTTTTGAGTTTTGTACTCGTCTTCATGCGCACTTGACGCGCTGTGTTTTCGGTATCTTTTGTGATTTCGGAGCCCCGTTGATTATTGAAATGTTTTAGCATTTGGGGGTTTAAATTTAAATTCGGGGACCGAATTTATTTAAGGGGGAAGACTGTAACATTTCAGAAAATATAAAATATTATTTTTGGTATTTAATATTAAAATAATATATTTCCCGAAAACCTGCCCGATTTGCGAAATTGGGGTTTTTGAAAAGGGGTATAAATATATACCGATAATTGTGAAATAAATGGAAATTTAAATGATTTATTCATTTAAAAATATATTTAAACGATTTGCCATTTTTAAAATTTATTTTATGCAGCTTAAATAAAAACCAGATTAGTGCACTGCTAATCGCGATTAAGCCAAATCCATATTTCTACAGTTTTTAATAGTTAGTGCACCATGACATGTTTCATTTGGTTACTTGTTCATTTGTGTTGTTTTAGTTATAGTTGGTTTTATTTTGGTGAGAAAAGAAAGAAATGAGAGGAATGATTGAGGGGAGAGAGAGGGGGGACATAATGATGAGGGGTAAGCATGCTTGGAGAGAGAGAGAGAGAGAGAGTGAGTGAAAATAAGTGAGAAAGAGAGAGGGGGCTGCCTCATTTCTCCTTCCCCCACCATTTTACATCTCCTCCTTCATCTTCCTCAAGCTCATTTCCCTCCATCTTCAACCCTAAATATCATCTTCAAATCTCCACCAAAACCCTATACCCTTTTCATAAAAAAATGATCACCTTCTCACCCTCATCACATTGGACCAAGAAAAGTTAGATTTTGAAGACTTGGCACTTCCAGGGTTTTTCTTGGTTACATCAATGAGGTATAATCCCTTCCATCTAGTTTAGTTTAAGTTTAATAGCACCCTATAGTAGTTTAAAGCTCAATCGATTTGAATTAGTGATGTTTTGAAAATTCAAGAGAAGGGTTGGGTGTTTATGTGGACCTATAACTAGTACTGGGTGCTTACTTAGACCTTAGTGGTGTTTTTACTGACCTAGAACAGAGAATAGAACCCGAACACGAACACGAACTTAGAACTTTCCGACATCGGTTAAATTGACAGTTTGTGAGGGTATATGGGAATCTGGGATGACCCGTAACCACTACAAAATAAGTTCCCATGACACAGAGACGTGTAGGCAACTATGAAGAACTCCTAGAAACCTGAGCCCCTAATATGAGAATCTAGCCGCAGATTTAAGTGTTTTGGCCGCAAATTGTGGCCATGTCGGGGTAGAATGGTGTGGATTTTGGTCTGTGGCATTGTTATCCTATATCTAGAGCAACCCAATATGCAAAATGTTCTAGTTTGGCCTAGGGTGAAATCTGGGAGTGATTTTCCTATGTTGCTGTTTTCGTGTTTTCCATATTTTGAATGCTTGGTTTTGGTAATTGGTATTGTACTTGGTTGTTGGGCGTTTGTACATCAACAACAAGGGTTGTTTGATTTTTTTTGCATGCGTAGGCTATAGGTTCTAACCTATGAGCGAACCGTGTGCCTTATCGGTTTTCCGAACTCGATTTTAATAGCATTTGCGATTGTGTCTCATTGTAGGTACCTTCGCATGGATTCCGAGGTGACGAAGCGCGGCGCCAGCGACTTCGGCAAGAAAGGAGCAAAGTGAGTACATTTATATCTACGGGGAAGGTCGGGTGGGTGGCGTATAGCACCCCCGCAAGTTTTTGATGGAAACCGATTCGTAGAATATGGTTAAGGAAACCCAGATTAGGAAACTAGGGATATGGTTTAAAAGATAGTTAGAAATGATATTAGTGATTGGATATATATATGGAGATATGAGAAGGATTTAGGGATATGAAAAGTGAATATGAATCACGACTTATAGATATGTAGTTGCATTAGAATAGGTATAAGTTTTAGAGTAGTGCGACATTTGATGTATAAGGTAGATGTATATATATAAAATGACTTGTTGTAAGATGACTTAATAAGATATTGATGTGATGAAAAGGATATATGATGTGATATGATGATTTGATTGATATGTCGGTATACGGATGCGAGTCGATTGTAGTGATTGATACCTTGCCGGTCCCCTGATATGAGATTTTGTGGATGCGACCTGGGACATAGGTATATAGATATATTTATATACGTTGTGAATCATGAATGATATGCCGTACGAGACGTAGGTCCGTACCCTCATTGTCTTGTAGGTCGATATCATCCCTAATGGCTTAATGCCGCCGTACGATGATTTTCCGTACGTGATGAGTTTGACTTGATGATTGATCCATACCCTTGACTGGAGGATGCCATACGATGCATTATACCGTACGTGATATTGTGAGGCTGGATACCCATTTGATAGATTCACCGACTCGGTCATGTTAGATACGTGTACCTGTTAGCATTCGCATACAATTACTTTATGCTGCATTCATGTTATTCTCATTGCATGATATATACCTGTGCTAGTACACCTACACCATTATCGATGATGCGTATGTTACACTTACACAGATTTGCCGGCTCACACACTTCATCATCGATAATTGCCATGTCACTACACAGTAGGATTGCTGCATCATGATATGACTCCTTGCATGATTTAATTGCTATAGTTGCATATGCACCTTTACACGATGTTGCGTTGGACTTTGGAGAATTTGGGAGCCGCAGGATATATTTTAAAAACTGGATTCATTTAAAAGAGCGGTTTTCCCTCGATATGTGCATGTCACTATTCCGTGTTGCATGATATACGGATATGCTTACATTCTGTTATATGTCGCATACATCATGCTTTACGATTATACTCATTGAGATTTGCTGTTTTCATGAGATTTCTGGATTTGAGAACTGTGGTTATTTCAAAAGAAAGTATGGATTGTTTTAAAAACCCGGTTTCTCTTGATATGATCTTCATTGCGTCCACCATGTGTTTTCTCGGTTCTGAGATTGGCATGTGATACCCGATTCGAGGAGCAGGAGGCACCGTCTGCGGGTATATGGTGGACCCGGTATGGTTCCCCGGGATGAGAGATGATTATCGTGGTGTAGACGATGACCCTGGCAGAGAGAGTAGTACCTATCGATGATAGTATTTGGACTCGGCGGTTATCCGTAGGATACCGACCGGAGTAGTGAGATGGATATGAGGGCCGACCAGATTGTGCGGCGCCTGAGAGCCGATCTGAGGATGCGGCGCCTAAGTGATATGAGGATTTACGTGTCGATGCTGGACACTCAGGTTCTATGGTTTTGTTGTGTCGCGAGGGACACACGTTGATTTATATCATCATATTTTCATGCATATGCTTTTATGATATTTACATGCATGATGTTGTTGTGTCATCGATTGACACATGGACAAGATCCACATGCATACATGCATTTATTATATTGTTGGATGATATCCACTGGCATACAGACTTTGAGTATATTATTGGCACCTATGCAGATACGGTCACCCTAGATGTTATAGTATTACCTTTATGATACAGTTGACCTAGGCATCGTTGTTTATTCGATTTCTTCTTGTTGATGTTTTTCTACTCACGAGTTGGCAACTCACCCCCGTTGTGCCACAGTTCTTGCAGGTTGACCGCTTGGATCAGTAGCGGCATCGCTGGCACACAGTTGCTTTCGGGTGATTGCTTTGGTAGGTGGGACATTTGTATCGTACCCACCCTTGTATTTATATTTCATATTGTATCTAGTCAACTCCATCAATCAAACCAGTATTTGTATAAATAATGAGGCTTAGCAGGATTTGTAGTTGCGAGACTTGAGCGATGGGTTATATGTTCGCTTATTGGGTTGTCGTCTTGCTTTTCTTTATTTTTTGTGGTGATCTTCACCATTAGGCATTGTATACTTATATTTACTGTCTTGCATGGTTGTGATCCGCCAGTTGGCGAAGTGCTAGCTCCCGCTTGGGGATGCCTTTATATTATCATGTATTGTGGTTTTGGATCAAAAAATACAAAGGAGGTGCTGTCCAAATTTTTAAAAGACGAAAACCTGCTTTCCAACATGCATTTTCCATGTTCCATTACCTACGCATTTATGAAAACATTTGATTTCATCATACCTTTATTTCAAAACTTCATCTCTTTTATTTTCTTAAAAATGGTTTAGATTCCTGGGTTTCGGCTTACTTGAATTGCGTTACGCCTTTAGACGTTGCGTAATTTAAGTGCCAGTCACGAGCTAAATTCGGGTCATGACAAAGTTGGTACAGAGCGCTAGGTTTAACCTTAGTTCGAGTCTATGTTTGACTATGCGGAGTTTAGGGTGGTATGTATTTTGGAACCTAGGCTTGACCTTACGGAACTTAGACTTGAACGGAGGAGTATTAGACCCGAACTTTCGTTACATAGGCTGGCCCTTATTGATGGAGTAGGTAGCTTGAGTAGAGTGACGTACTGTACGTTTGTTCCGCGGCATATTTACGATACGATACTCCACTTAAGAAACCTTAGAATGTTAAAAAGTTCGATTGGATATCAAATACCCACTTTAACACTTGCCGGAAAATTTTCAAGAGCTGGATTTTTTTATAGTTAAAGAAAATTCAAATATCGTGCAAGTAATGCGGTGGACCCTCAAGAAGAACGAAACCGTAACTCGATTCTGTGCACGTAAGAACCGCCGCTAAACCCTATGGTTTGCGGTAGTTCCGTGGCGCCATAGGTGAGGCATTGGTTGACCCTTCTATGGCTGGTTCATTGGTACTGTGGCATGTGCTGAGTATTTTTTAAACTACGCTCAAGTGTTGAGCTTTTTGGGAAATTTTGGGTGTTTGTTGATTCGATCGGAATGTTTAACGTCGTCTATATTTTTCTGGAATGTGATACAATATGAGAAATTCATATAGTTAGGCATGAAATACGTAATATGTGATATTTCGGGTTTATGATGTCTATGGTGATTGTGGATTCCAAATGTTGTAGTTTTTCACTTTCTTTTCTGCGACCGTAAGTGTAATATGTGGTGTATCGCCAGTTTCGTTGCTATACATCAACGACAATTAGGATACGCATATTTACTTACGTTGATGACATGTGGTGTTATGTGTTACTGTGATATGTTATATTGGATCGTCGCTTTTGAATAGCCGGGGGTTTTATGTGAGATGAGAGTTTTCATTTTCATTCATGTAAAATTCAATATTTATAATATTCTTTTATTGGGGCACTTCCGGGTTGAGGATGATGTCACCATTGTATATTATTTACTTTTCTGCATTAGGATAGACCCAAGGAGGAGAGCACAAGCAACCGGGTTCTAGGGTCCAGTGGAAGGCCATCTCGAGGAGTCGAGACTGGTTCTCCTAACCCTAGAATTGGGAGGGTTGCTTGCCGCTCTCGTAGGGGTCTAGGGATGTGGCTTTGGATATTCATCGCGACCGTGGAATCCTTGTTTTATACAGACTCAAAATAAAATACGGACCTCCTAGTATATCCAATATTTCATATGTTATCTTCTGCTGCTGATATTCTGTGATGTGATCATTTTATATGCGTGAGACAAATGCTTTATTATTTTATATATAATATATAATAAACGTTGCTTATGTTTTGCACCCGCGCTAGTCCCGTCCCGGTATGCCGTTAGTTAAGTAACCTAACGGTGCATAACGGGACACTGTGGCGAATGCGGATGGCATAAGCGTACGTTGTATTTTCGTTTCTTCTATGATGCTTAGGAAGCATAAATGATGAGACTTCATTAATGAGATTAATGAAAGAAAAAGAAACCTAAAAGATGTTGTAAAATCAAATTTTCAAAAAGGGTAGCTCTAGTTTTTGCTTTGCATCGTGGTATTCCTTGTAGAATATCCAGCACCTTATTCGATAAGAAAAGAGCCGAGATCCCTACACCGGGAGTGATCTCTTTAGCGAAAATAGCATATGCTACAACTCACTCAGTTTTGTTTTTGATTGCTTCTATAGTTCTTACTTTGCATAGCGGTATTTGTGAAATATCTTGCACCTTATTCGATAAAGAAAAAGCCGAGATCCCTTCATCGGGAGTGATCTCTTTAGCGAAACTAGTAAAAGCCTAAAAAACAATCCTTTTCAAAATCACTTGTTTCTACAACGATATCAAGTTCATTACGCTCATGGTTTTCTGAAAAACCTGCGTAGCCCTCCGTCATTTCAGATAAGTACTACTTAGTATTCGTTCTACATTTGCTGGCCTGCGTCAAGGCGTAGTGTGCGGTTGCTAACTAGTGCTTATCTGCAACATAAGATGAGATTGGATTAGGGTAGTCGTGCGACTTTGTTGGCATGCATCAAGGGTCGTGCGGGTGGATTTAATTCAATCAGGAAATGACAGGTTGAACTTGACTAGCGGACTATGATTTGTTGGCCTGCGTCAAGTTCATAGGACGCTAGGGGTAAAAAGTGTTATCGGGAATTTCTAGTGTTGAAATTTGCAATGAGATTGCATACCTTCTATGAGATAGTTGGATCTTGATACCCATTGCGAGTAAGAGTTACTCCTGAGAGAGTTTTACACTTGAAAATTAGTCGATTAAGTAGGTGTCTAGAAAGGAGTTAACGGGGTTAAGCCTCTGGGAAAATGAGGTTTATTCTAATTAGGTCTGTGCGAAAGCATGGGAACCTCCCTCAAAGTACCAACACTGTCCTGGCTAAAAGATTGGCGAACTTGTAAGGTGTAATTAATCCCGGCTAGTCTTACTTTTAGGGTTTGAAGGAAGATTTGATATAAACAGTGGGAGCCATCCTGATTAGATAAGATAATAACCAATCTAATCTTGCAAGAGCATACGCTAAAGTGTTTTCTTCTCTCTCTCCAGGTAGCAACCATGTCAGGCCTTAATCAAGATAATAATATGGATGTATTGACTGAACCCGCTTATTATATTGAGCAGGGAAACGTTGGTTCCGTTCTTTCTTATAATTATTATAGGACTGAGAAGGAAATAAGGAAATATCCGGTTTCCCACGCCGCCCAAATGAAGAACAAATATGTTGATGCATCTTCTTCGGGTGTGTTTGTTATCAAGAATTGTTTCTTAGTTCACGCTAAGTCCTGGGTATTAGATACCGGATCGGGATCCCATGTAATATGTTACATGGGCTACGGAAAGATAGAGAACTGGGAGAGGGTGATCATTCCATAAGAGTAGGGAATGGTGCAAATGTTGCAGCCAAAGCATTTGGCGAATATCACCTTGAGTTACCAAATGGTAATACATTGATTCTGAACGAATGCTATTACATTCCGACCCTGATATGCAATCTTATATCAGTTTCTTTATAGAGTAAGGAAGGATATAATGTTGTAGTACAGGATAATGTTATGAACATCTTCCAGAATCAAAAGTTGATTGGATCAAGCTCGTTAAATAATGTCATATACGTGCTAAATCAAACCACCGTTCTTTATGTACAAAACACACACAAGAGGAAGAGTTCAGAAATGAACGAATCCTTCTTGTGGCATTGTAGACTAGGTCATATCAATGCGACATGACTAGCTAAGTTACATAAAGATGGATATTTGAATCCGTTCAAATTTTCATCTTATAACACTTGCCAGTCATGTCTCAAAGGCAAGATGACCAAAACTCCGTTTAGTGGATACAGAGAAAGAGTTACGGAACTCTTGGGACTAATACATAGTGATGTATGTGGTCCTCTGTCCACACATACCAGGAATGGTTCCTCGTACTTCATTATATTCACTGACGATCTCTCAAGATACGGACATGTGTTCATGTTGAAACACAAGTCTGAAGCTTTTGAGAAATTCAAAAAATATAAGCATGAAGTCGAGAACCAAACGGGTAAAAGTATTAAGATCTTTCGATCTGATCGAGGAGAAGAATACTTGAGCAATGAGTTCCTGGACTATCTAAAAGAAAATGGGATTCTCTCTCAGTTTACTCCTCCGTATACACCACAGCACAATGGTGTATCGGAATGGAGGAATTGCATCCTATTAGATATGGTGCGCTCTATGATGGGCACTGCTAAGTTGCCTGTTTCCTTTTGGGGATATGCACTGGAGACAGCTGCAGACCTATTGAATATGGTTCCCACCAAATCTGTGCCAACCACTCCATATGAGATATGGAAAGGAAAGAGACCATATCTTAATTATGTTAAGATATGGGGTTGTCCGGCATATGCGAAAACACAGAATCCGGACAAGCTCCGGGCAAGGTCTTTTCTGTGTATGTTTATTAGATATCCCAAACATTCGCGCGGGTATATCTTCTACCACACCGAGGAACAAAAGGTGTTTGTTTCTCGACATGCCACATTTTTAGAAAAAGAATTTCTTAAAAAAGAAATTAATGGCAATGACGTAGAACTGGAAGAAGTTCCAGTTACACAAACTGCAACAGAATATTTGGTGAAACCAGAGGATTCAATAGTTCCCAACAAACCCCAGCCTCTCCGCCGATCTAGTAGGGTTCCTCATCCACCTGAGAGATACTACGGTTTTCTCATTGATGGTGGGAGCGAGGATTACATCATGGAAGATGATGACCCGACTAGCTTCGAGCAGGCCATCATGAGTGGGGACTCTGTGAAATGGCTGGATGTAATGCGATCTGAGATAGAATCTATGTACACCAACAAAGTATGGACTTTAGAAGTTGCTCCTGAAGGGGTAAAACCCATTGGGAGCAAATGTATCTTTAAGAAGAAACTTGGTGTAGATGGAAAAGTTGAGACTTTCAAAACTAGACTTGTTGCAAAGGGTTTTCTTCAACAACCAGGTGTGGATTACGACGAAACCTTTTCTCCAGTGGCTATGCTTAAGTCCATCCGGATCCAATTTGCCATTACTGCATACCATGACTACGAAATATGGCAAATGGATGTTAAGACCGCCTTTCTAAATGGTTATTTAGAAGAGTGTGTATACATGACTCAACCAGAAGGCTTCGTAGACAGTTGAGCAGCGGAAAGGTGTGCAAGCTGTTTAAATCCATCTACGGGTTAAAGCAGGCATCGCGGAGTTGGAACATCTGTTTTGATGTAGTAGTCAAAGAGTTTGACTTTATCAAAAACGTATATGAACCTTGTATATACAAGAAGGTGTGTAACATTTCAGAAAATATAAAATATTATTTTTGGAATTTAATATTAAAATAATATATTTTCCGAAAACTGCCTGATTTGCGAAATTGGGGTTTTCGAAAAAGGGTTTAAATATATACCAATAATTATGAAATAATTGGGAATTAAAATGAATTATTAATTTAGAAATATATTTATTGGATTTGGCATTTTTAAAATTTATTATATGCAGTTTGGATAAAAAAAAACCCGATTAGTGCACTGCTAATCGCAATTAAGTCAAATCCGTGTTTCTACGATTTTCCATGGCTAGTGCACCATGTCATGTTACATTTGGTTACATGTTGCATTTGTATTGTTTTATGGGTATTATGTGATTTGGTTTTGAAATTTAAAAGAGAAAAAAAGGAAATGAAAAGGGTTAAAAAGGTGAATGATTGGAGAGAGAGAGTGTGTGAGAATAAGTGAGAGAGGGGGGGCTGCTGCCATGTCTATTACCCCATCATTTTCTCCTCCTTCTTCATCTTCCTCCAACCTCACTTCCCTCCACTTCTAACCCTAGATCCATCTCCAAATAATTCCCAAAACCTTATACTCCCTTCACAAAAATTAATCCCCATCTCTTTCTCTACACATTGGACCAAGCAAAGTGGGATTTTGATGACATTAGGAATCTATGGCTGTCTAGAGTGGCTAAATGAGGTTTAGCTTCTTCCATTTAGTAAGTTTTAAGCATCTTTCTATTCTAGTTTAGTTTAGAATTGGTTTGATGGTGGATTTGTGAACTTGGGAATTTCTAGGGAAGGGTTTGGGGTGATTGAGTGGAATTGGTGATGTGTAGTGGCTGTACAAGACATTAGGGATTGAATTCAGAGGCTGGGATTTAGTATAGAAACCAAAATATGGATTTAGGAATTGATCCATGTCGGTTTTGTAAGGTTTAGCATGTCTACAGGAATCTGGGATGATCCGGGGAATTTCT
Organism: Agapanthus africanus; assembly: GCA_030015575.1. NCBI lineage: Eukaryota > Viridiplantae > Streptophyta > Magnoliopsida > Asparagales > Amaryllidaceae > Agapanthus > Agapanthus africanus. The sequence goes on from CM057349.1 coordinate 291,954,391, forward strand.
AAGACAACCAAACAATATCAGGGACCAAATTAAGGCATTAGGAGACCACCCTGACCAGACGAAGCCCAATGGAGCAGTAGGGGCCGAACTCGCCAGAATTGAGGGATGTGTGGCCGGCCTGGTGACGGAATTTGGGGTCTAGGTTGGTCCAGTAGGTCATATACACCTTGTACTACACCCTAGACTTGTTTGTGCAACTCCTTTTGGCCTGAGTCAAAATCTGGGAGCACTTTGGTGTGGTTTTTGGTTATGTTTTCCGTATTTTGAATGCTAGGTTTTGATATTTGATTTTGTATTTGGTTGTTGGATGTTTGTACATCAACAAAAAGGGATAATAGGTTGGTTTTGCAGGTGTAGGCTATAGGTTCTAACCTATAAGCGATTCGTATGCCGTTTTGGTTTTCGTGCGTGATTTCGGTTTATGATATCTTGTGTGTATATTTGTAGGTACCTTCGCATGGAATTCGAGACGACGAAGCGTGGCGTCATTGACTTCGGCAAGCAAGAATCAAGGTGAGTAGATCTATATCTACGGGAGAAGTCGGGTGGATGGCATATAGCACCCCCGCAAACTATGATGGAAACCGATTTATATATATATAGAGTATGATTAATGAAACCTTTAATAGAAGACTATAGATAGAGTAAAAAGATAGTTAGAGAACCATATTAGAAACTAAGGATAGTTAGAAGTGATATGATACGACTAGTATGTGATGACAGGATTTGAGAATGATATTTGATGATATTGCGGTTTAGGGTACTTTAAGACTAGATAGTCGACGTAGATGTGTTATTCGAACCATACCTATTTCCAAAATGAATAATCGTATGCATCTTTTAAGAAGATACCTTGAGGGGCGTTAAGGATTTTCAAATGATATCTTTTCTTTAAAAACACCGTAGCCCTACTTTAAAAACTATGATTCACATCTTTCAAAAACTGTTTGTATGGTTCAGGTGTGTATGTTAGATTAGACACGTATGCTTATAGTAAAGGTAGAATGTATTTGTAAATTTGACTTGATGTTGTGGGATATAAATGCGATGAAAAGAATATATGGAGTGATATGATGATTTGATGATATGTTAGTATACGGATGCGAGTCGATTGAGATGATTTATACCCTGCCGGTCCCCTGATATGAGATTGTTGCAGATGTGACCTGGTACATAGGTATATAGAGATATTTATATATGTTGTGAATCGTGAGTGATAGACGTACGAGACGTTAGGTCCGTACCCTCCTCGTCTTATAGGTTGATAGGATCCCAAAAGCTTAATGCCGCCATACGATGATTTTCCGTACCTGCGTTTGACTTGATGTTTGATCCATACCCTTGACTAGAGGATGCCATATGATGGATTATACCGTACGCGATGTTGTGAGGTTGGATGCCGATTGATAGATTCACCGACTCGATCATGCAAGATATGTATATCTTATAGCTTTTAGCTGGCGATTTACTTTATGCTACATTCATGTCATTCTCATTGCATCATATATATACCTGTACTAGTACACCTACACCATTATCGATGATGCGTATGTTACACTTACATAGATTGGCCGGCTTACACACTTCATCATCGATAATTGTCATGTCACTACACAGTAGAACTGCTGCATCAGGATATGACTCCTTGCATGATATACTTGCGCACATACATATTGTACATTCATACTTGCGTATATACCACTTGTACATCCATACTTGCGCACATACATATTAGACATTTATACTTGCGTACATACCACTTGTACATCCATACTTGCGCACATACATATCGGACATTCATACTTGTATATATACCACTTGTACATCCATATTTGCATACATACATATTGTACACTCATACATGCGTATATACCACTTGTACATCCATACTTGCGCACATACATATTGTACATTCATACTTGCGTATATACCACCAGTACATCTATACTTGCGCACATACATATTGTACACTCATACTTGCGTATATACCACTTGTACATCCATATTGGTGCACATACATATTGTACACTCATACATGCGTATATACCACTTGTACATCTATACTTGCGTACATACTTATTGTACACTCATACTTGCATATATACCACTTGTGCATCCACACCTACATACATACTTATTGCAAATACATGGATGATGCTGGCTTTGGTTTTGTAGAATTGGGGACCACATGAGATATTTTCAAAACTGGATCCATTTAAACGAGCGATTTCCCTTAATATGTCATATCACTGTTACATGTTGCATGATATACGGATATGCTTACTGTAAGTCCATGTCACGCACCCCACATGTTCGCAGGGAGGCAGAATATATGAAAAATAATTATCAAAGTTTCGTAACACGGACTTGAGCACACGGATCGTGTCTAAACCATTACTAGCAAACTACAAGAGGTTTAACTACTCCGATTCAAAATTATACCTCACGTTACTTGTCCTTCGGGTCTTCATCGCTGTCCTCCACACCTCGTCGGCTCTATGAAACATGGGTACCTTAACGGCCTCCTCGAGTCAAAGACGATCCACCCGAGAGTCTATAGTCCGAGCTCCTATCTCAAATCTGAGATAACTACGGCTTCTAGTTTGCTAATCTAGAAATCCTAGAGGGTGTAGAGTATTTAGATGGATTACTTAGTCACTTTAAATCCTAGGATTCTCAACTCATAAGAGCTTTTAAGGTTTGAGGAAGAAGATGAAGACTTGAGAAGAGAAAAGTGTTTTGTGATAATGAATGAACTATTCTCATTTGTGAATATCATGAAGCATAATAATATCATCAAAATAAATATCTAGCTAATATTCATCATGCTTCATTTAATTCACAAGGTGAATCATCTAATGAGTCACCTAATGAGTCATGGATCATTTAACGAAACTACACCTCATCTTCTCCACCTCATTTAGTTTAAATCTAAAAAGAAATAAACACAAATGAGTCACCTCCTTCTAGAAGTTTCCCGACAAATTACGAGACTGCCACTCCCATCCGTATTTCCGAAAAACATGGATAAACTGAGACTGAATAAATCCATCTATATAATACAAGGATTGCAGGGTTACTAGGCACACTAAGGAGGCTCTACAAGGCATCAACCATGCCGGATTAAAATTTTAGCCGTGCCAAATAACTCTAAACAAGATCGTTAACTAGAGATTAGGCGAACATATGCAAGTAGATAACAATTATCACTATGGGAAAGGGACTACAACCTTTGTAGATCCGGTCCTCCACTTCCAAAGCTCCGTGACGACATCCCTTCGCTGCGATCATCCAACTCCCGGACTCTCGGACGGCTCCTTGAGAAATTGCAACGGGATCGCTTGAAGTCTTCGTGGCCGAAGATGATCTACGTCGAGGGAATACGAAATCAAGCTTCTACTTCACTAACCAATGAATTAGTGAAGAAAACACCCTAAACTAAAGTGCTAGTCTAGTAGAGGATGGTGAGATAGGAAGTGGGTTCTGTTTAGATTTTGATTTCTCACTCTTAATCTCACTTAAAATTTTCTAGCAAGCTTTTTGCTTTTCTTCAAGAAGAAGAAGAAGAATAAGAATAATAATAATGAAAAAAATTATCAAGTGAAGTCTATCATAATGCAACCATGGGTGAGTTAACCTTTGTAGAGACTAAACCCTAGTTTAAGTTAATGGGTTAGGTTAAGAAAAATCTCAAGCAAAACAAAATGGTTAGACTTTGTCAAAGATGCTTAAAAGCTTCATGAAGCTTCAAGCCCAAACAAAGAAAGCCACCGTTTTGAATTACTTAATAAATAAAAACCTAATCCATTATCTTAAATATGCTGTAAGTCATACACACACCCAAGTTTGCATGTATCATCAAACATGATAAAATCTTGTGCACAAAAAATATATCACATATACAACTTGTGCACATCAAGTGAGAAAATCAATCTTAAGTGAACTAATACTTGTTAATGTAAAGTAATATATCAAATATATAATTATACATTAAATCATTAAATCAACACTTGATTTAACGATCCGGTCATAACGCATACAACCGACTAATATCAAATGTATCGACTTATCGAATCAACCCTTGAATCGATAACTAGGTTATATCGCATACAACCGATCGATACAAACATCGCGAGAATAAAATACGGTATCACATACACGCATTATTCTCGGTGCCGCACATATCACATATGCGCCCCTATCTCATTTTGCCTGAGCCAGTACAAACTCTATGTAGGACTCTAAAAACTCGTCAATACGCCGGCAGTAGGTGATGATCATATCAAACACCCACAAGCCGTCAGCGGTACTAGCTGGACGTAACGGCTACCCGGGTATTGAGCGATCAGAAGATCAGCAAGCAAGCCCGCTCCAACTCCTGCAAAAGCCTGACAGTGACACTACCGTACAGTCCGGTCTCCTCGTCTGATATGTCGCATATCAGTTCTAGGGGTGGTAAACGTCAGACCCCAATAACCGATAAGTCATGTCGATATGAGGCACATAACGGGTCGAGAAACTACTGATAACACTTACCAGTATATCTCTAAACCAGCCCTGGCCAGGGACTTCCCTGTTACGGCCAATCGAGCATAGCGCAACATCAACCCCCAATACCGGGAGAGACGAAACCCCTCCTATCGCTCATTGCCTCCATGTGACTCGGGACTGTACCCAAAAACTACCGTTTTGCACGCCCTCTTGGACGTGGTAAGGTGGAAATCAAAGCACAGTGGGAATCACACAAGACTCTATGACGATCTCGGGTCTACAGACTAACCTGTACCAGTGTCACCAGAGAACTGCCATCTGACGTAAGGTATAATACCATCTGGGAGTTCTCGGCGGGTCCGTCCAATGTACCCAGTCTCCACTGAGTACCCGTATATCATCTCTGATGTCAAACACCAATGGATATGGGATCATCCATCGCCCATCTGTATGGGTCGAGAAGGCATACGCTAGTCTAGACTGCTATATCGATGCCCCGTCTCAATATACCCACGACTAGGGACCTTGAAGGATGTACTTATGGACTACCATGTCCCCACTAGTATGATCCGCATCATAGTCCAGGTAGTCAAGTACACATCCTAAGGGCTTTACCAACATGTAACAGAGAGACAATAAGTATACACGTTAAGGTAAAGAGTAACCAGATAGCATACTATCATGTCGAGCAAGAAAGTCATCCATATATATGTCCAAGCATCCACTACAATATACATCAGATGTATAGTAATGGCCTCTAGGGCATACATATAACTAACAATCTCCCACTTGCACTAGGGCCATCTGATAACAGCGGTTGAAGTATCTCATACTCAACCATCCCATAAAAGTCCCTCTTTAGGAAAAGGCCTTTGTGAGTGGATCCGCCATGTTGTCTTCTTAGTCTACTCTCCTGACCTCGATCCCCTAGAGAACAACCATCTCCACGATCAGGTGACACTGCCTTAGAATATGTCTGGATCACTAATGGGACGGGCGTTCCTAGACATAAGCCACAACTCCATTGTCACACAATGGTAGGAACGAAGTTCATCTCATGAACTAATATAAACCCAGACTGCCTCTGTAGGGTTCCTAGGCATACTCAAGAGGTTCCACAAGGCATCAACCATGCCAAACAAAAAATTTTCCGGTGCCGAGAAACCCTAAACTAGATCGTTAACTAGAGGATAGGCGAAACATCAAGCAAGTTAACAACTTAACTACTAAGTGAATGGAAATACAACCTTTGTAGATCCGGTCCTCCACCTCCATAGCTCCTTGACGATGTCCCTTCGCTGCGACCATCGGATCCCGGACTCTAGCGTTGATTTTATCGGAGAAATGGTCGGGCTAGGTTGTTGACTTCGATGCTGAAGATGATCTACGTCGAGGCAACTCAAACTCAAGCTCCACCTTCACCAAGTCAAGAAACTTGTGAAGAAAACACCCTATACTACATGGCAAGTGGTAGAGGATGAAGAAATAGGAAGTGGGTTCACTTTGGATTTTGATTTCTCACTTGAAATCATCACTTGATCATTTTCAAGAAAAGGTTTTCTTTTTTTTCATTTGAAGAAGAAGATGAAGAATATGATAAGAATTATCAATAATAGAGAATAAAGTGATGGTTATCATTATGCAACCTTGGGTTAGTTTAACAAGTGTAGAGAATAAAGTAGGGTTAGGTGAATGGTTAGGTTAAGCAAAAGAAACAAAATGGTTGAACTTTTCAAAGCTTCATGAAGCTTCAAAGAAAATCCAAAGTTTGCTACCATTTTATTTCTTGCTAAAATGAAAAAATAAATAAAATAAATAATCAAGAAAAGATAACAAAACCCTAACCATTCACTTAAACATGGTTCAAAGTAAACATACACCCAAATTTGCATGTATCATCAAACAAGATACAAACTAGTGCACAAAACTATATCATATATACAATGTGCACATCAAGTGAGAAAATCTATCTTAAGTGAACCAATACTAGTTAATGTAAAGTAATATATCAAATATATAATTATACATTAAATCATTAAATCAACACTTGATTTAACGATCCGGTCATATCGCATATGACCGATTAATATCCAATGTATCGACTTATCGAATCAATCCTCGATTCGATAACTAGGTTATATCGCATACAACCAATCGATACATTCAACGCGAGAATAGAATACGGTATCACATACACGCATTATTCTCGGTCCTGCACATATCTCATATGCTCTCCTATTTCGTTTCGCTTGAGCCACGAAACCTCTGTGTAGGACTCTAAAGACTCGTCAATACACCGGCAGCAGGTGATGATCATATCAAACACCTACAAGCCGCAAGCGGTCTGCTAAACGTAACGGCCACTCGGGTATTGAGCGATCAGAAGATCAACGAGCAAGCCCGCTCACACTCCTGTGAATCCAACCAGTAACACTTATCGTACAGTCCGGTCTGTTCGTCTGATATGTCGCATATCTCGCATAGGGGTGGTAAACGTCAGACCCCAGTAGCTTGATAAGTCATGCCGATATAAGGTCCATAACATGTGTGAAACTACTGATAACTCTTACCAGTATATCACTACAACCCTGGCCAGGAATTTCCAGTTATGGCCAGTCGAGCATAGCACAACATCAACCCCCAATACCGGGAGAGACGAATCCCCTCCTATCGCTCATTGCCTCCATGTGAATCGGGACTGTACCCAAAAACCATCTGTTTGCACGACTCAGTAGAGCCGTGGTAGGGTGGAAATCAAAGCACAATGGGAGACACACAAGACTCTATGACGATCTCGGGTCAACAGACTAAGCTGTACCAGTGTCACCAGAGAACTGCCATCTGACGTGAGGTATAATACCATCTGGGAGTTCTCGGCGAGTCCGTTCAGTGTACCTAGTCTCCACTGAGCACCCGCATACCATCTCTGATGTCAAACACCGATGGATATAGGATCATCCATCGCTCATCACATGGGTCGAGAAGATATATGCTAGTCTACTCTGGAATATCGATACCCCGTCTCGATATTCCCATGACTAGGAACATTGAAGGATGTACTCATGGACTACCCAGGCCCTACTAGTATGATCTACATCATAGTCCTGGAAGTCGAGTACACATCCTAAGGGCTTTATCAACATGTAACAGAGAGACAGAAAGTATATATGTTAAGATAAAGAGCAACCAGATAGCGTACTATCATGTCGAGCAAGAAAGTCCTACCTATATATGTCCCAGCATCCACTACAATATACATCCAATGTACAGTAATGGCCTCTAGGGCATACATATAACTAACAATCTCCCACTTGCACTAGGGCTATTTGTAGCAGTGGTTGTAGTATCTAATACTCAACCATCCCACATAAGTCTCTCTCTGGGAAAAAGCCTTTATGAGTGGATCCGCTGTGTTGTCCTCTGAGTCTACTCTCCTAACCTCGATCACCCTGGAGATCAACTATCTCACTGATCAGGTGATGCTGCCTCAGAATATGTCTGGGTCACTGATGGGACCAGGGTTCCAGGGCCAAAGCCACATTTCCATTTTCGCACAATGGTAGGAACCTAGTTCATCTCATGAACCACTATACACCCAAACTGCCTCTTTGGTAGTATCTTTGATAGCGATGTTACCAGCCTTTATCGTCTAGTTTGCCACGGTATCTAGCTTGGAACTCTTCCAACATACCATCCAATGCCGGCGACTGACATTCAGTCGTCCTTATCACCCTGAAACTTTTCAAGTGATTCTCCCCAGGATCAACTGATACCGTCTCACTACAACTAGTGAGTATCCTAACATCCAATTAGATCTATCTCATAGATCCAAAACCCAGGATTTAGGAGGTATCACTTTGATCCTATATGGAGAATCATTATGATTAGCGGAGATTGACCGAGCGTAGCATAGGAAACTCCTTTCTTATCAAGAGTATGTCATCCACGTACTCTACGAGGATCACCACCATACTCCCTACTACCCTTTTGTTTATACAAGGTTCATCTACCATTTTGATGATGTCAAACTCTTTGACTAATACATCAAAACAGACGTTCTAACTCCGCGATGCCTGCTTTAATCTGTAAAGCAACTTGCACACGTTTCCACTGCTCCCACTGTCTACGAGGCCCTCTGGCTGTGTACTTATAGATGCTCATTTCTAAAACATCATTTAGAAAAGTAGTCATGACACCCAACCACCAGATATCGTAGTCATGGTATGTAGCCGTGGCAAGTAGGATCTGGATGGACTTAAGCATAGCTCCTTAGAAAGGGTTTCATCATAATCCATACCCGGTCAATGATGCAAACCTTTAACAAGTCTAGCATTGAAAGTCTCAACTTTTCCATCTACACCAAGTAATCTTCTCAAGATATACTTGCTCCTGAAAAGATAACAAAACCCTAACCATTCACTTAAACATGGTTTAAAGTAAACATACACTCTCACTTGATGTGCACCAATACTAGTTAATGTAAAATAATATATCAAATATATATTTATACATTAAATCATTAAATCAACACTTGATTTAACGATCCGGTCATATCGCATATGACCGACTAATATCCAATGTATCGACTTATCGAATCAATCCTCGATTCGATAACTAGGTTATATCGCATACAACCAATCGATACATTCATCGTGAGAATAGAATACGGTATCACATATACACATTATTCTCGGTCCCGCACATATCTCATATGCGCTCCTATTTCGTTTCGCTTGAGCCAGGAAACCTCTGTGTAGGACTCTAAAGACTCGTCAATACGCCGGCAGCAGGTGATGATCATATCAAACACCCACAAGCCGCAAGCGGTCTGCTAAACGTAACGGCCACCCGGGTATTGAGCGATCAGAAGATCAACGAGCAAGCCTGCTCACACTCTTGTGAATCCAACCAGTAACACTTACCGTACAGTCCGGTCTGTTCGTCTGATATGTCGCATATCTTGCCAAGGGGTGGTAAACGTCAGACCCCAGTAGCTTGATAAGTCATGCCGATATAAGGTCCATAACATGTGTGAAACTACTGATAACTCTTACCAGTATATCACTGCAACCCTGGCCAAGGATTTCCAGTTATGGCCAGTCGAGCATAGCGCAACATCAACCCCCAATACCGGGAGAGACGAATCCCCTCCTATCGCTCATTGCTTCCACGTGAATCGGGGCTGTACCCAAAAACCACCTGTTTGCATGACTCAGTAGAGCCGTGGTAGGATGGAAATCAAAGTACAGTGGGAGACACACAAGACTTTATGACGATCTCGGGTCAACAGACTAAGCTGTACCAGTGTCACCAGAGAACTGCCATCTGACGTGAGGTATAATACCATCTGGGAGTTCTCGGCGAGTCCGTTCAGTGTACCCAGTCTCCACGCATATGACCGACTAATATCCAATGTATCGACTTATCGAATCAATCCTCGATTCGATAACTAGGTTATATCGCATACAACCAATCGATACATTCATCGCGAGAATAGAATACGGTATCAAATACACGCATTATTCTCGGTCCCGCACATATCTCATATGCGCTCCTATTTCGTTTCGCTTGAGCCAGGAAATCTCTGTGTAGGACTCTAAAGACTCGTCAATACGCCGGCAGTAGGTGATGATCATATCAAACACCCACAAACCGCAAGCGGTCTGCTAAACGTAACGGCCACCCGGGTATTGAGCGATCAGAAGATCGACGAGCAAGCCCGCTCACACTCCTGTGAATCCAACCAGTAACACTTATCGTACAGTCCGGTCTGTTCGTCTGATATGTCGTATATCTCGTCTAGGGGTGGTAAACGTCAGACTCCAATAGCTTGATAAGTCATGCCGACGTAAGGTCCATAACAATCATGAAACTACTGATAACTCTTACCAGTATATCACAGCAACCCTGGCCAGGGATTTCCAGTTATGGCCAGTCGAGCATAGCGCAACATCAACCCCCAATACCGGGAGAGACGAATCCCCTCCTATCGCTCATTGCCTCCATGTGAATCGGGACTGTACCTAAAAACCACCTGTTTGCACGCCTCAGTAGAGCCGTGGTGTTAGTTGTATGTATGCCCTAGAGGCCAGTATTGTACAGATCATGTATATTATATTGGATGCTTGGACATATATAGAGATGACTTTCTTGCTCGATATGATAGTATGCTATCTGGTTACTCTTTATCTTAACATGTACACTTGTCTCTTTAAACTGTCTTATAGTTACATGTTGATAAAGCCCTTAGGATGTGTACTTGACTACCTGGACTATGATGCAGATCATACTAGTGGGGACATGGTAGTCCATAAGTATATCCTTCAAGGTCCCTAGTTGTGGGTGTATCGAGACGGGGCATCGATATACCAGTGTAGACTAGCGTAAACGCTTCTCGACCCATGAGATGGGCGATGGATGATCCCATATCCATTGGTGTTTGACATCAGAGATGGTATGGGGGTGCTCAGTGGAGACTGGGTACACTGGACGGACTCGCCGAGAACTCCCAGATGGTATTATACCTCACGTCAGATGGCAGTTCTCAGGTGACACTTGTGCAGGTTAGTTTGTAGACCCGAGATCGTCATAGAGCCTTGTGTGATTCCCACTGTGCTTTGATCTCTTCCTTACCACGTCCATGAGGGCGTGGAAAACGGTGGTATTTGGGTACAGTCCCGAGTCACATGGAGGCAATGAGCGATAGGAGGGATTTCGTCTCTCCCGGTATTGGGGGTTGATGTTGCGCTGTGCTCGATTGGCCGTAACAGGGAAGTCCCTGGCCAGGGCTGATCAGAGATTTGCTGGTAAGTGTTACCAGTAGTTTCTCGACCCGTTATGAGCTTCACATCGGCACGACTTATCAGTTATTGGGGTCTGACGTTTACCACCCCTGGACTTGATATGCGACATATCAGACGAACAGATCGGACTGTACGGTAAGTGTTACTGGTTGGATTCACAGGAGTATGAGCGGGCTAGCTCGTCGATCTTCTGATCGCTCAATACCCGGATGGCCGTTACGTTTAGCAGACCGCTTGCGGCTTGTGGATGCTTGATATGATCATCATCTGCTACCGGCGTATTGACGAGTCTTTAGAGTCCTACACAGAGGTTTCCTGGCTCAAGCGAAACGAAATAGGAGCGCATATGAGATATGTGCGGGACCGAGAATAATGCGTGTATGTGATACCGCATTTCATTCTCGCGATAAATGTTTCGATTGGTTATATTCGATATGACCTAGTTATCGAATCATTGATTCGATAAATCGATACATTGGATACTAGTCGGTTATGTGCGACATGACCGGATCATTGAATCAAATGTTGATTTAATGATTTAATGTATAATTATATATTTGATATATTACTTTGCATTAACTAGTATTGGTTCACTTTAAATGGATTTTCTCACTTGATGTACACATTGTATATGTGATATACTTTTGTACACTAGTTTGTATCATGTTTGATGATACTTGCTCACTTGGGTTTGTGTAAAGATTAAACCATGGTTATATGAATGGTTAGGGTTTTGATTATTTACTTAGTTATTTATTTATATATTCATTATGGAAATTATTAAGGATGGTGGCTTATTTTGTTTTTTATGTTGAAGCTTCTTGAAGCTTTGAATAAGTCCACCATTCTTATCTTATCCTTAACCCTAACCATTCCAACTAACCTTAGTTTAATCTCTACACTTGACCATGGTTTAGATTATGATAAGTATTCATTTTCTTTTCATTTTAAAAGACTTATCATAATTCTAGCTTCATCTTCTTCTTCATCTTCAAAAGAAAAGCTTGATGCCATTAATGGCAACTTGAGCTATAGTGTGAGAAATCCAATTCCAAAGTGAACCCACCTCCTATTTCTTCACCCTCTACCTCTTGCCAAGTTGTTTTGGGTGTTTTCTTCACAAGTTTCACAACTTGGTGAAGTTGGAGCTTGAACTTGTGCAACCTCGACGTAGATCGTCTTCGGCACGAAGCCGACGACATTGCCCGCTCGTTTTCCCGATGAAGCCGACGATTGAGTCTAGGATTCGAGATGGACAGCGAGAGGAAACCTACGTGGAGCTAAGGAAGTGGAGAACCGGATCTACAAAGGTTGTAGCCTCTCTCCTTTAGTTAATATGCTAACTAAATTTCTGTTTCGCCTAGAATTCTAGCCGACGATCCGTATTAGGGTTTCTCGGCACCATAATTTTTGTAAATTGGCATGGTTGATGCCTTGTGAGACCACTATAGGGTGCCTAGGAACCTTTCACTGGTATCAGAGCCAGGTTAGAGCCTTAGGCGAAGTCTAGACGGAGTTTGAAGTCCGATCGAACCCGAAACCGCATTTTTCCACGCTCTCTGGACTTTTTCTGAAAACGTGGATTTTTCCAGATTAAAAAATCTTAAAAAATTTAGCAGAGAATTCTACGAATTACGGTGCAAAAATTACCCAAAGATGCCTCTAAAGTGCGGCGGAACAGTGGCATAAGCAGGCTTATGCGGCGGTTCCGCGGCCGTATTGTCAGATTGCCACATAAGTTTTGCACAGTAATTCCTCATTTCTGGTGTTGAATTTTATGGGATTTTTTAATATTTATTCAAGAGTTGAATTTTCTAGGGTTGTTTTGGGGATTCGGTGTTTCGATCGGAGTATCAGATTTTGTCTATGTGGTTTTCCGGATAATTTTTAGAATATGTTAAAAAGTTCAACCGGATATAAATACCCAATTTTTCCCCTGTCGGGAAATTTCCAAGTGTTGGATTTTTCCGTAGTTTAACGACGTTCTAAGTAGTGCAAGTAACGCGATGGACCCTCTAGAAGACAACAAACCTTAACTCGATTATGTGACCGTCTTGAACTGCCCTTTGAACCTTCGGGTTTGGGGCAGTACGGCGTGCCACATGTGAGGCGTTGGCTTGACCCTTCTACGGCTGGACCGTTGGTACTGAGGCACGAACTGAATGTTATTAGACTTATTTCATGTGTTGAGCTGTATCGAGAAAACTTGGGTATTCGACATGTTCGATCGGAAAGTTTAACATTTTCTGTTTATCTGGAATGTGATACAATAATTGGAATTCACAAACAGTTATGAGATAACTGAATGAATGTTATAAATCTAGCAGTTTAGTCCCACATGATATTGAAAAGAGTTTTCGATAATGAGACTAAAATGCGGGATTTATATCTGTTAGGCATGTGATGTCTAAGTATTTCATTTGATTAGGCATGTGATGTCTAAAGAGGTTGCGGATTCCAACTGTTGTAGTTTTACACTTTCTTTTCTGTGACCGTAAGTGTAGTATGTTCATATCGCCGGTTTCGTTGCTATACGTCAACGACAATTGGGGTATGCATACTTACTTACGTTGATAACATGTGATGTTATGTGTTGCTGGATATGTTATATTGGATCGTCGTGTTCGAATAGCCGGGTTTTTTTTATGTGAGATGAGTGTTTTTCATTTTCATTCATGTAAAAACTTGTATGTAACATTCTTTTATTTGGGGCACTTCCAGGTTGCGGAAGTTGTCACCTTTTGTATATTATTTACTTTTCCGCATTAGGATAGACCCAAGGAGGGGAGCACAAGTAACCGGGTTCTGGGGTCCAGTGGGAGACCAACTCGAGGAGTCGAGTCCGGGTCTCCTAACCCTAGAATTGGCAGGGTTGCTTGCCGCTCTCGTAGGGGTCTAGGGGTGTGGGATTGGCTATTCATCACGACCGTGGAATCCGTGTTTTATACTGGCTCGTATTGAAAACACGGACGTCCTAGTATATCCAATGTTTCATATGTTTCTTCTGCTGCGATATCTGTGATGTGATCATGTGATGTTCTGTGATAGATACAGTATATAGTATATATGATATATTATATAGACGTTACTTATGTTTTGCACCCGCACTAGCCCTGCCCTGCTCTGTCGTTAGTTACCTAACCTAACGGTGCACGAGGGGACATCGAGGCGAATGCGGATGGCATAAGTGTACGTCATATTTAACTGTGATGTTTAGGTATTTAAATGATGGGACTTCATTAATGTGATTAATGAAAGAAAAGAAACCTAAGATGTTGTAGAATCAAATTTTAAACAAAAAAGGTAGCTACAGTTCTTGCTTTGCATAGCAGTATATATGATATACCCTGCACCTTATTCGATGAGGAAAGGACCGAGATCCCTTCACCGGGAGTGACTCCTTTAGCGATAACTGGCAGATGCTACACACTCGGTTTGTTTTTTTGATAGCTTCTATAGTTTCTGCTTTGCACAGTGATATATATGATATATCCCGCACCTCATTCGACGAGGAAAGGGCCGACGATCCCTTCACCGGGAGTGACCCCTTTAGCAAAACTAGAAAAGCCTCAAAATCACTCCATTTCAAAACTCCATTTGATTATACAACGATATCAAGTTCATTACGCAATAGGTTTTCAGAAAAACCTGTCGTAGCCCTCCGTCATTTCAGATAAGTACTAGTTAGTACTCGTGCTGCGGTTGTTTGGCATGCGTCAAGGCGTAGTGTACGGTAGCTAACTAGTGCTTATCTGCTAGCATACGATGCGATTGGATTAGGGTATTCGCACGGCGTTGTTTGGCATGCGTCAAGGGTCGTGCGGGTGGGTTTAATTCAATCAAGAAATGTACAGGTTGAACTTGACTAGCGGACTATGGGTTGTTTGGCATGCGTCAAGGTCATAGCACGCTAGGGGCAAAATATTATCGGGAATTTCAAGTGTTGAAATTTGCAATGAGATTGCATACCTTCTATGAGATAGTTGGATCCCGATACCCACTGCGAGTAAGAGTTACTCCTGGGAGAGTTTTACACATTACAATTAGCCGATCAAGTAGGTGTCTAGAAAGGTGTTAACGAGGTTACGCCTCTGGAAAAACGAGGTTTACATTAATTAGGTTCGTGCGAAAGCACGGGGGACCTCCCTCAAAGTACCGACACTGGCCTGGCTGAAAGATTGGCGAACTTATAGTGTGTAATTAATCCCGGCTAGTCTTTCCTTTTAGGGTTTGAAGGAAGATTTGATAAAAAGCAGTGGGAGCCATCCTGATTAGATAAGATAATAACCAATCTGATCTTGCACGAGCATACGCTAAAGTGTTTTCTTCTCTCTCTCTCCAGGTAGCGACCATTTCATGCCTTAACAAAGATAATAATATGGATGTATTGACCAAACCCGCATGTTATACTGTGCTGGGGAACGTTGGTTCCGTTCTTTCCTATAAGAGTTATAGGAATGAACAGGATATAGTGGAATACCAGGATTCCCATGCCACCCGAATGAAGAAAGTACATGATGATGCATTTTCTTCGGGTGTGTTCGTTACAGAGAACTGTTTCTCCATGTGCTCTACGTCCTGGGTATTAGATACCGGGTCAGGATCCCATATATGTAATCAGTTACATGGGCTTAGAAAAGGCAGAGAACTTGGAGAAGGTGATAAAGACATTAGAGTTGGAAATGGTGCAATTGTTCCAGCTAAGACTGTCGGGGAATATCACCTTGAATTACCAACTGGTAATACATTGGTTCTGAACGAATGCTATTACATGCCGAACCTGATATGCAACATTATATCGGTTTCTTTATTGAGTAAAGAGGGATACAATTTTTCATTACAGGATAATGTTATGAACATTTTCCGTAACCAAAAGTTGGTTGGATCAGGCACGTTGTGCAATGGCATTTATGTTCTAAACCAATCAACAGTTCTGAGCATAACAAACACACACAAGAGGAAGAGTTCTGAACTGAACGAATCCTTCTTGTGGCATTGTAGACTGGGTCACATCAATGCGACACGACTAGCTAAGTTGCATAAAGATGGATATTTAAATCCGTTTGAATTTTCATCTTATGACACTTGCCAGTCATGTCTCAAAGGCAAGATGACCAAAACTCCGTTTACGGGACACGGAGAAAGAGTTACTGAACTCCTCAGACTGATATATAGTGATGTATGCGGTCCCATGTCTACACATGCCAGGGATGGTTTTTCGTACTTCATTACATTCACTGACGATCTCTCTAGATTCGGATATGTGTTCCTGATGAAACACAAATCAGAAGCTTTTGAGAAATTTAGAGAATATAAACAAGAAGTCGAGAACCAAACCGGAAAAAGTATTAAAATCCTACGATCTGATCGAGGAGGGGAATACTTGAGCAATGAATTCCTGGACTTCCTAAAAGAGAATGGGATTCTCTCTCAGCTGACTCCTCCATATACACCACAGCACAACGGTGTATCTGAACGGAGAAACCGCACCCTATTAGATATGGTGCGCTCAATGATGAGTACAGCTGAGTTACCTATTTCCTTCTGGGGATATGCGCTTGAGACAGCCATGGACCTATTGAATAGAGTTCCTACCAAATCAGTGCCTACCACTCCATATGAGATATGGAAAGGGAAGAGACCACATCTTAATTATATTAAGATATGGGGTTGTCCAGCCTATGTCAAAAGACAAAATCCGGACAAACTCGAGGCAAGATCTGTCTTATGTAAGTTTGTAGGATATCCCAAAAATTCACAAGGGTATATCTTCTACCACCCCGAGGAACAAAAGGTGTTTGTTTCTCGACATGCCACTTTCTTAGAAAAAAGTTTTCTTATGAAACAGATAAGTGGCATTGAGGTAGAACTGGAAGAAGTTCCAGCGACACAGACTACAACAGAAGATTTGGTTGAACCAGAGGATTCCGTAGTTCCCGATGAACCCCAGCCACTCCGCCGATCTAGTAGGGTTCCTCGCCAACCTGAGAGATACTACGGTTTTCTCATGGATGGAGGGAGCGAGGATTGCATCATGGAGGATGATGACCCAACTAGCTTCGAGCAGGCCATCACGTGTAGGGACTCAGTGAAGTGGCTGGATGCTATGCGGTCCGAGATGGAATCCATGTACACCAACAAAGTATGGACTTTGGAAGTTTCTCCTGAAGGGGTAAAACCCATTGGGAGCAAGTGGATCTTCAAGAAGAAACTTGGTGTAGATGGGAAAGTGGAGACTTTCAAAGCTAGACTTGTTGCAAAAGGTTTTCGCCAAAGACCAGGTGTGGACTATGACGAAACCTTTTCTCCAGTGGCTATGCTTAAATCCATCCGGATCATGCTTGCCATCGCTGCATATCATGATTACGAAATCTGGCAAATGGATGTTAAGACCGCCTTTCTAAATGGTGATTTAGAAGAGTGCGTGTACATGACTCAGCCAAAGGGCTTCGTAGACAGTGGGAGCAGCGGAAAGGTGTGCAAGCTGCTTAAATCCATTTATGGATTAAAGCAAGCATCGCGGAGTTGGAACATCTGCTTTGACGTCGTTATCAAAGAGTTTGATTTCGTCAAAAACCCAGATGAACCTTGTATTTACAAGAAGGTGGCAGAGAGTAAGGTTGTCTTCCTCGTATTGTACGTGGACGACATACTCTTGATAGGAAATGATATTCCTATGCTGCAATCGGTCAAGCTCTTCTTATCACAAAGATTCTCAATGAAAGATCTTGGTGATGCCTCCTGCATATTGGGAATCAGGATCTATAGAGATAGATCCAAACGGATATTGGGATTGTCCCAATCCAGGTACATTGACACCATACTAAAGAGGTTTAGTATGGAAGAATCCAAGCGTGGGAATTTGCCCACGATCTCTGGAGTCACTCTCTCCAAAGAGATGTCTCCCAAGACTGATTTGGAGAGAGCTCGCATGCAAGGGATACCCTATGCTTCGGCTGTAGGCTCTATCATGTATGCGATGCTGTGTACCAGACCCGATGTAGCATACTCACTAAGTGTAGTGAGCAGGTATCAAGCTGATCCTGGAGAGAGTCACTGGACAGCTGTGAAGAGCATTCTCAAGTACTTGCGAAGGACTAAAGAGATGCTCTTGGTGTATGGTAACAGAGAACTCCAAGTGGAGTCCTTTACCGATTCGAGCTTCCAGAGTGATAAGGACGACTCTAAGTCGCAGTCGGGATTTGTCTTTACCCTTTATGGAGGCGCGGTTAGCTGGAAGAGTTCCAAGCAGGAAACCGTGGCAGACTCGACGATGGAGGCTGAATACATCGCTGCCAACGATGCTGCCAAAGAGGCTGTCTGGATCAAGAAGTTCATTACTGAACTTGGAGTGGTTCCATCCATTGAGCATCCAATACCTTTGTATTGTGATAACAATGGAGCGGTGGCTTTGGCCAAGGAACCCAGGTCCCATCAGCGATCCAGGCATATTCTGAGGCGGTATCACCTGATCCGGGAGATAGTTGATCGCCGGGAGATCGAGGTCAGGAGGGTTGACACGAAGAACAACACGGCGGATCCACTCACGAAGGCCATTCCCCAGATACAGTTTGAGAGACTCTTCGGGATGTTCGGTATGCGATACTACAACAGCTGGCCCTAGTGCAAGTGGGAGATTGTTAGTTGTATGTATGCCCTAGAGGCCAGTATTGTACAGATCATATATATTATATTGGATGCTTGGACATATATAGAGATGACTTTCTTGCTCGATATGATAGTATGCTATCTGGTTACTCTTTATCTTAACATGTACACTTGTTTCTTTAAACAGTCTTATAGTTACATGTTGATAAAGCCCTTAGGATGTGTACTTGACTACCTGGACTATGATGCAGATCATACTAGTGGGGACATGGTAGTCCATAAGTACATCCTTCAAGGTCCCTAGTCGTGGGTGTATCGAGACGGGGCATCGATATACCAGTGTAGACTAGCGTATACGCTTCTCGACCCATGAGATGGGCGATGGATGATCCCATATCCATTGGCGTTTGACATCAGAGATGGTATGCGGGTGTTCAGTGGAGACTGGGTACACTGGACGGACTCGCCGAGAACTCCCATGAGGTTCTACAACTGATCAAACATGGCGAATTCAAATTTTTTCTATGTGCCGAAGAACCCTAAACTAGATCGTTAACTAGAGGATAGGCGAAAGAATGCAAGTTAACAACTTTAACTAAAAGGAAAGTGACTACAACCTTTATAGATCCGGCCCTCCACTTCCTTGGCTCCGTGATGACGTCCCTCCACTGCGATCATCGGATCCCGGACTCTGGCGATGGTTTCATCGGAGAAATGATCGAGCTAGGTCGTCGACTTCGATGCCGAAGATGATTTACGTCGAGGCAACTCAAACTCAAGCTCCACCTTCACCAAGTCATGAAACTTGTGAAGAAAACACCCTATACTCCATGGCAAGTGGTAGAGAATGAAGAAATAGGAAGTGGGTTCACTTTAGAATTGGATTTCTCACTCTTTTACTCATGGCACCATTGGAGATAGTATGGTTTCTTCTTCTTGAAGAAGAAGAAAAAGAAAAAGAATATGATAAGAATTATGAATAATAGAAAATAAAGTGATTCTTATCATTATGCAACCTTCGGTTAGTTTAACAAGTGTAGAGAATAAATTAGGGTTAGGTGAATGGTTAGGTTTAGGAAAGAAACAAAAATGGTCAAAGCTTCATGAAGCTTCAACAAAAGGACAAAGCAAGCAACCATTTCATTTATCTTTCCAAAAAAAAGAATTAAAGAAAATAAATAAAACAAATATAAAACCTAACCATTAACCTAAACATGGTTTAACATAAACACACACCCAAGTTTGCATGTATCATCAAACATGATACAAACTAGTGCACAAAACTATATCATATATACAATGTGCACATCAAGTGAGAAAATCCATCATAAGTGAACCAATACTAGTTAATGCAAAGTAATATATCAAATATATAATTATACATTAAATCATTAAATCAACACTTGATTTAACGATCTGGTCATATCGCATATGACCGACTAATATCCAATGTATCGACTTATCGAATCAATTCTCGATTCGATAACTAGGTTATATCGCATACAACCAATCGATACATTCATCGCGAGAATAGAATACGGTATCACATACACACATTATTCTCGGTCCCTCATATATCTCATATGCGCTCCTATTTCGTTTCGCTTGAGCCAGGAAACCTCTGTGTAGGACTCTAAAGACTCGTCAATACGCCGGCAGTAGGTGATGATCATATCAAACACCTACAAGCCGCAAGCGGTCTGCTAAACGTAATGGCCACCCGGGTATTGAGCGATCAGAAGATCGACATGCAAGCCCGCTCACACTCCTGTGAATCCAACCAGTAACACCTACCGTACAGTCCGGTCTGTTCGTTTGATATGTCGCATATCTCGCCTAGGGGTGGTAAACGTCAGACCCCAATAGCTTGATAAGTCATGCCGACGTAAGGTCCATAACAATCGTGAAACTACTGATAACTCTTACCAGTATATCACTGCAACCCTGGCCAGGGATTTCCAGTTATGGCCAGTCGAGCATAGCACAACATCAACCCCCAATACTGGGAGAGACGAATCCCCTCCTATCGCTCATTGCCTCCATGTGAATCGGGACTGTACCCAAAAACCACCTGTTTGCACGACTCAGTAGAGCCGTGGTAGGGTGGAAATCAAAGCACAGTGGGAGACACACAAGACTCTATGACGATCTCGGGTCAACAGACTAAGCTGTACCAGTGTCACCAGAGAACTGCCATCTAACGTGAGGTATAATACCATCTGGGAGTTCTCGGCGAGTCCGTTCAGTGTACCCAGTCTCCACTGAGCACCCGCATACCATCTCTGATGTCAAACACCGATGGATATAGGATCATCCATCGCCCATCACATGGGTCGAGAAGATATACGCTAGTCTACTCTGGAATATCGATGCCCCATCTCGATATTCCCACGATTAGGAACATTGAAGGATGTACTCATGGACTACCCAGGCCCCACTAGTATGATCTGCATCACAGTCCTGGAAGTCGAGCACACATCCTAAGGGCTTTATCAACATGTAACAGAGAGACAGAAAGTATACATGTTAAGATAAAGAGTAACCAGATAGCTTACTATCATGTCGAGCAAGAAAGTCCTACCTATATATGTCCCAGCATCCACTACAATATACATCCAATGTACAGTAATGGCCTCTAGGGCATACATATAACTAACAATCTCCCAGTTGCACTAGGTCCATCTGTAGCAGTGGTTGCAGTATCACATACTCAACCATCCCCTATAAGTCTCTTTCTGGGAAAAAGCCTTTGTGAGTGGATCCGCCGTGTTGTCCTCTGAGTCTACTCTCCTAACCTTGATCCCCCTGGATATCATCTATCTCCATGATCAGGTGATGCTGCCTCAGAATATGTCTGGGTCACTGATGGGACCATGGTTCCTGGGCCAAAACCACACTTCCATTGTCACACAATGGTAGGAACCTAGTTCATCTTATGAACCAATATACGCCCAAACTGCCTCTTTAGTAGTATCTTTAATAGCGATGTTACCAGCCTTTATCGTCTAGTTTGCCACGGTATCTAGCTTGGAACTCTTCCCCTTTACTGAGGGTAAAGACAATGCCTGTGACTGACATTCAGTCGTCTTTTTCACCCTGGAACCCTTCCAGTGATTCTCCCCAGGATCGATTGATACCATCTCACTACATCTAGTGAGTATCCTAACATCCAATTACATCTATCTCATAGATGAAAACTCAGGATTTAGGAGGTATCAATTTGATTCTATATGGAGAATCATTGTGATAAGCGGAGATTGACCGAGCGTAGCATAGGAAACTCCTTCCCCATCAAGAGTATTTCATCCATGTACTCTACGAGGATCACCACCATACTCCCTACTACCTTTTTGTTTATACAAGGTTCATC
Organism: Agapanthus africanus; assembly: GCA_030015575.1. Taxonomy (NCBI): domain Eukaryota; kingdom Viridiplantae; phylum Streptophyta; class Magnoliopsida; order Asparagales; family Amaryllidaceae; genus Agapanthus; species Agapanthus africanus. The sequence continues at coordinate 291,976,663 of CM057349.1, forward strand.
TACCATTTTGATGATGTCAAACTCTTTGACTAACACATCAAAACAAACGTTCGAACTCTGCGATGCCTGCTTTATTACATTAAAAATCTTGCACGCGTTTCCGCTGCTCCTATTGTCTACGAGGCCCTCTGGCTGTGTACTTATAGACGCACTCTTCTAAAACATCACTTAGAAAAGCAGTCATGGCACCCAACCGCCAGATATCGTAGTCATGGTATGTAGTCGTGGTAAGTAGGATCTGGATGGACTTAAGCATAGCCACTGAAAAAGTTTTCATCATTATCCATGCCTGGTCGATGATGAAAACCTTTAACAAGTCTAGCTTTGAAAGTCTCAACTTTTCCATGTGCACCAAGTAATCTTCTCAAGATATACTTGCTCCAGATGGGGATTTAACCCTTCAGATAAAGAAACAAAAGTCCATACTTTGTTGGTGTATAAGGATTCCATCTCAGATCTCTAAGAATCCAGCCATTCTTACAGAGTCCCACTCCTGATGGCCAGCTCGAAACTAGTTGGGTCATCATCTCATGATGCATTCCTCGCTCTGTCATAGAGAAACAGAAGTATTTCTCAGGTGGGTGAGGAACCCTACTAGATCGGCGGAGAGGCTAAGGTTCGTTGGTAACTATTGAATCCTTTGGTTCTTCCAAATTATCAGCTGCAGTTTATATAGCTGGAACATTTCCTGTTCTACATAACAGATCTTGCCTCGAGCTTGTCCGGATTTTGCTTTTTAGACATAGGCTGGACAACCCCAAATCTTAATTAGCTTAAGACATGGGCTCTTCCTATACCATATCTCATATGGAGTGGTAGGCTGTGATCTGATTCGAACCTAATTCAATAGGTATGCAGCTTCTCAAGTGCATAACCCCCAAAAGGAAACAGGTAACTCAGTAGTACTCATCATAGAGCGCACCATATCACATAGGGTGCTATTGCTCCGCCCCGATATACCATCGTGCTATGGTGTATACGGAGGAGTAATGATGAGAGAGAATCTCATTCTCCTTTAGAATAGTCCAGGATTTCCATGCTCAAGTATTCTCCTCCTCGATCACATCAAAGGACATAATACTTATACCCGTATTTTGGTTCTCTACTTCTAACTTATATTCTGTGAATATCTCAAAAGGTTCGGACTTGTGTTTCAACAGGAACATATATTTGAATCTAAAGAGATCATCAGAGAATGTAATGAAGTACAAAGAACCGGTCTTGGCATGTGTAGACAGGGGACCTTCATACATCAACATGTATCATCCCAAGAGTTCACTAACCCTTTCTCTGTTTCCAGTAAACAGAGTTATGGTCATCTAATCTTTGTGACATGACTTGGCAAGTTTCATAAGATGTAATTTCAAACTAATTTAAATATGCATCTAAATGTAACTTCAGCCAATCGGGTCGCATTGATATGACCTAGTCTACAATACCTCAAGAAGAATTCGTTCATTTCTGAACTCTTCCTCTTGTGTGTGTTCTGTATATTAGGAACTGTAGTTTGATTTAGAACGTCAATGCTTTTAGATAACGTGCCTGAACCGATCAACTTTTGAAATAGGAAATGTTCAAAACATTATCCATCAATACAAAATTATATCCTTCTTTAATAAATAAAGAGATTGATATGATTTTGTATATCAGGTTCGGTATCTAATAGCATTTGTTCAGAATCAATGTATTTGTAATACAGGGTGACAGTGACCAACAGACCTGGCTGCAACACTTGCACCTTTTTCTGTCTCATGAAACTTATCACCCGTTCTCAGTTCTCTACCTTTCTGTAGCCCATGTAACTGATTACATATCTGGGATCCTGTTCCGGTATCAGATACCCAGGACGCAGAGGATACTGAGAAACAGTTCTGCATAATGAACACGCCCGAAGGAGATGCATCATATGCACTTTCTTCGTTTGGGCGACATAGGAATTCTGGTATTCCCCTATTTCCTGCTCGGTCTTATAACAATTATAAGTTGGAGTGGGACCAACGTTCCCCAGCTCAGTATAACAAGCGGGTTCGGTCAATACATCAATATTTTTATCTTGATTAAGGCGTGATATGGTCGCTACCTGGAGAGAGAGAAAAGAAAACACTCTGCGTGTGCTCTTGCAAGATTAGATTGGTTATTTATTTTATCTAATCAGGATGGCTCCCACTGTTTTTATCAAATCTTCCTTCAAACCCTAAAAGGAAAGACTAGCCGGGATTAATTACACGCTACAAGTTCGCCAATCTTTCAGCGAGGCCAGTGTCGGTACTTTGAGGGAGGTTCCCCGTGCTTTCACACGGACCTAATTACAGTAAACCTCATTTTCCCAAAGGCGTAACCCCATTGACACCTTTCTAGACACCTACTAGATCGGCTAATTGTAAAGTGTAAAACTCTCCTAGGAGTAACAATTACTCGCATTGGGTATCGGGATCCAACTATCTCATAGAAGGTATGCAATCTCATTGCAAATTTCAACGCTTGAAATTCCCGATAATTTTGCCCCTAGCACCCTATGACCTTGACGGAGGTCAACAAACCATAGGCTACTAGTCAAGTTCAACCCGTCATTTCTTAATTGAATCAAACCCACCCGCACGACCCTTGACGGAGGTCAACAAGGCCGTACGACTACCCTAACCCAATCTGCATAATATGTATAAGCAGATAAATACTAGTTAGCTACCGCAAACTACGCCTTGACGGAGGTCAACAAACGTAGCACGAATACTAAGTAGGACTTATCTGAAATGACGGAGGGCTACAACAGGTTTTTCTGAAAACCTATTGCGTAATGAACTTGATATCGTTGTAGAATCGAATGATTTTAAAATGGAGTGCTTTTGAGGCTTTTCTAGTTTTGCTAAAGGGGTCACTCCCGGAGAAGGGATCGTGGCCCCTTTCACTTAGCACTAAAGCAGTTTAGTAGCTTGTTGTTTCGCTTAATTTCTAGTTAACGATCTATATTAGGGTTTCTCGGCACCTAAATTTTAGAATTTGGCATGGTTGATGCCTTGTGGAACCTCTTGAGTGTGCCTAGGAACCCTACAGTGGTATCAGAGCCTAGCTAGAGCTTTAGGTGAACTGTAGACGATGTTAGAAGTCCGATCGAAACACGAAACCCTAATTCGTACCCCTCTCTGTCCAATTTTTAAAACTGTGGAATTTTCCAAATTAAAAATATCCAAAAAATTCAGCAGGGAATTGTATGAGTTACTGTGCAGCACATGACCCTAACTCGACCAAAGCGCCGCGGAACCGCGGCCCCACCCCTGCTTGTGCGGCGGTTCCGCCGCCATAATGATGAGTTAGGCCACGTGGTTTGCACAGTAATTTGTTTCTGGAGGTGCTGTGTAGCATTTTGAAAATCGTTTCGGTGAAATTTCGGAAAATCGGTAAAATGAGGGGGTTTTCTGTAAAAAGTCAAAATACAAATATCCTATTATAAAAATTAAATATACATATTCTAGCTATGTGATTGCTATTATTTGGTGTTTATTGAGCCGCTGGTGAAATTTCAAATTTTCTGAAAAAAATATTATTTTATTATTATTTAAGCCGTCACTAATACATTTAATTAGGGAAAATTACAAATTGGAATGAGTTGAAACAAATTTTGTGCATCATTAAACATTAAATAAAAATTTATCATGTGGTTTTTGGAACGAAATCATTTGCCAAAACGGTTTAGAAATTATTGGAAAAAAGGCTTTTTTTAGCGTAAATGGATGTTTGGGGTATTGTATTTATGATTTTTCATCACCCCACACCCGTACCCACACCCACACACCCCCACTTACCCCTCCCCATGGCTGAATTCAGCAGCCACCATATTTTTCCCACTTGAATTTTCAAATGAAAGGAAATGAAAGAAAAGAAAAGAAAATGGATAATTGTGTTGGACTTTGACCTTGTGTTGACTTGGACTTCTTTACTTGCTACTTTCCTCACCTCACTCTCTCTCCAATCACCCACTAGTGGCCGACCCTCCCCATTTCCTGCACACAACAGCCCCTCCTCTTTTCTCATCACATTTCTCTTCAAAAAACTCATCAAAATTGCCTCACAAATCAACACAAAACCTCACAAATCCCAAATCCATTCCCTACCCATTTTTCCTTAGCCCTTATAGCATGGATCTTGATGCAAAGATCTCAATTTGGAGGTCAAGTTCCATATTTGATCTCATGGTTTGTGAAGGTATAACTCTAACCCTTTTGCTTAATTTATGTTAGATACTTTAAATCAACTTAATTAGGTGTTTAATTTAGGTTTTAAATTGCAAGTTTAAATTCAAGAGAAGGGTTAAATTAAAGTTATGGTTGTGTTAATTTGTTCATGGTAGTGTGATGTATTTTAGCATCTTAAGTTATGCAAAACCAAATCTTGTAGCTAATTTGCATATTGTTATATTTAATTTGCCCAAATTGTGATAATTATGCTAATTTGCTAACTAGGTTTTAGAAATTTTATTAAAATGTGGGATTAAAATCTAGTTAGGGTTTTTAGCATATCATTAAGGTTTCCATGAGTGGTTTAACCATTTAAAATATGCAAAACCAAGATAAATTGTTAAATTGTGAAATTTTGCGTTAAAAAGTGTTAAATTGGATATTTTTGCAAAACTAGAATTTTGGAATTTATACAAGTTGATGAGAATAAATTATTGATATGGTTTCTATAACTTGGTTATGATAATTGGTGGATATTGTGGCCATTAGTTTCGTTTAAACATCGAGTTTTAAAGTGAAACGGCTAATTGATGCTTACTAGGTTTCTTGTAATAAATCGATTTAATCAATTTATTGGTTTTGATGAATTGCATCGTATTTTATATATTTTAGTGAATTGTAAAACCATGATTTGGTACGTTTGGTGTTTTTCTCGATCAATCGGCGTTTGTACGCCGATGTCGAGGGTTTTTGGGTTGATTTGTGAAAGCAAACCATAGGTTTTGACCTATGTGAGATTCGTGTGTCGATTTGGTCATGAGTCGGATCTTAATGCGATACGGTGCGTTATGATATGTAGGTACCCCCACGTGGACTTCGAGACGACAAGCAAGCGCGTGGCGACGTCGGCACCGGCTAGCGAGGACCAGGTGAGTAGATTTATATCTACGGGGAGAAGTCGGGTGGATGGCGTATAGCACCCCCGCAGTCCGTGGTGGTGTATACGGATGCGTATACACACCAACAATTATTATATGTTATTTGGGATTAATAACGATGCTTATGATGGATATTGGTGTGTTGGATTACTTTAGTGTTGTGAACCCTAGGGTAGTGTTACACACACACATACACACATACATACTTGCATACATTCCTATTGATATGTGCTCATGGGATTCTTTATAGTTATGTGTTCACATGGGTATGGGACTATGTGTTCACATACGGATTGAGGATGATACTTGGGATTGAGCTGAGTCGATGAGATTTGATTTGAGGCCGTGAGATCGGTGATATAGCAGGGTTCGTATCTTAGATACGACATGACGTTGTAGCGGGTCCTTGACGTAGGGTTTCACACACGTCCATGCATACGTAGGCGGTATCAGTATGGTACTAGACGTAGATCAGTACCCCGATCATGATATTTGATAAAGAGGATACCAGGTGAATAGTATGATGAATGTGATATTGAACCGTACCCAGATTGGGATGCCGTACGACGGATTTACGTACGAGCTATATTGATGATTGATCCGCACTCTTGACTTGGGATGCCTGATTATAGATATGGTATCGGATATGATATTATTGAGGCGGGATCACCGACTATACATATACAGGTATGTATATGTATCGACTCAGATGATAGGCGGTTTCCTTACCTGTAGTTCAGCTTGTTAGTTCAGCCGTATAGTTTAGTGTAGTTGTTAGATTAGATTAGACTTCTTACCTATTTCAAAAAACTAACGAATCGTGGGCATTTTTAAAGACAGCTCAAGGGAATCTACGGATATTTCAAAAACGACGTATCTTTTCATAAAAACACCGTAGCCCCTATTTTCAAAACCCCATGATTCGTGTTATTTCAAAAGGCACCATTTGTAGGACTTATATTAGATTATTGCAGATTAGTTATCGTTGTGTCTAGTATTCAGCTTCCGCACATTATTGTTGTTCGCTCTGCCTCGCATATTTATTTTGCTGCATATTCCATTATTGATATCATGCTGTTAGGACACCAGCACCATTACCGATGATGCGTATGTACCACGTACACCTACTTGCCGGTTCACACACATCTTCATCGGTAATTGCCATGTCACGTACACTTTAGAGAATATAATTGCTTGACTTAGATTGTTAGCTAGTAGTGTTGACATGATATTAGTGTACTTCCCTTATATGTCATATTAGACATTGTAGTTATTACCTACCACTTCATGCATACTGTTATTCAGTTGTTCATGCCTAGTTCATTATCATTGACATATGCACTTGTGATGATTTCTTGAGATTTATGATATTTCTGGATTTCGGGGAAAGCCGCAAAATTTACAACTTATGATCTTTTAAAATATAAAATGTTGCGGTTTTCTAGTGATGTAAAGTGTCGTCCACCATGAGTTTGCTGTGGTTTTGGAGATCCGTGTCGAGGAGTGGAGGAACCGTCACGGGTACATGGTGGGCCCGGTATGGTACCCCGGGGCAAGAGGAATGTGGTGTTGACGTTGAGCCTGGCTGGGGAGCACTACCTACCGGTGATATTACCCGACGCGTCGGATATCCGGAGGATACCGTCGTGGTCTTGAGATGGATGGTAGGGGCCGGTCTGGACTGACGGCGCCCTAGATATTGAGATTGAGACATTGATATTTCGAGACAGTGAGATTTATGTTTTGTGTCGATGCTAGACACTGTTGATGCTGATTTCATTTATGATACCTCAGTTTAAAAATACGAAGGAAATCTCACTAATTTATGAAAACAGTTTCTTCATTTACATGTATTCTGTTTCATGCATTCATACCTCATTCATATGATATATTGCTACCTGAGGCACTGACACGGGCACATGAAATTATACTCGGGTTAGATATTACCCTAGCCATTGTTATAGGCTACCCGTTATACTTATATTTGAGGATATATTATGATCATTGACCTAGGTTGCGTTATTTATGCGATTTCTGTGCGTAGATGTTTTTCTATTCACGAGTTGGCAACTCACCCCCGTTGTGCCCCAGTTTCTTGCAGGTTTGCCGTACAGGTTTCATTACGGCTTGCGGGCTCAGTTTCATTCGGGTGACTTGCTAGTAGGTGGGTTTTTCTTGTATCGTACCCATCATATTACCTTGTATGATATTATTCAGTTGTATCTAGTAAATTCCATCAACCAAACATGTATCTATTGGGATAGAGACCGGTGTTGTTTATTCTTTCGACCTTAGAGTCACTCGTTATATTTCTGGTGGTTTTGAGTTCCCTTTTGAGTTTTTGATCCTCGCCATTGGCGTTGTATATTATATTGCTTGTGTGGTTGTGACCGTCGATCGACGAAGAGCTAGCTCCCGCTTGGGGATGCCTTTTATTGATTTCGTATACTATTCATGTTGTATCCCGTTTGGGAGCCAGTATTTACAAAGGAGACTCTGCCGAAATTTTCAGTGAATTTTTGATGTTTTTAGAAACCCGCATAATTCGGCTTATGCTATTAAAACTACTTGATTTAAATTGGTTTTTCTTACTCTCTACTACTCTTCTTGGTTTGGATTTCTGGGTTTTCGGTTTACTTAGATTACGTAGGCCCCGAGACGTTCATAGTTTAAGTGCCGGTCATATTCCGTACTTTCGGGTCGTGACAAAGTTGGTATCAGAGCGTTAGGTTTTAACCTTCGGAGCGTAGGATGACCCTTGGTTGATGGAATAGGTGACTAAAGTAGAGTGACGTACCGTTGGTATGTTCCGCGGCATATTTACGACACGCCACTCCACTTATGAAGCCTTAGGATGTACATTTCCTTGTTCAGTATTATATTCCTTCCTGATCTAGCCTCGTCGGTACCAGTTTGGTTTTGCTGCTACGGTTACAGGCAGGGAGAGCTACGGCTAGAGTTGCGGTCAGCACAAGCTCATCACGAACGAGGACTGACCAGGGCGAAATTCCGGCGACACACGATTGCAGAGATGTGTCTTTTTACTGTGTTTCCGCGCCACGAGCGTTTGGCGGATCGCCTTTATGAGGTTACTCGGATGTGTTGATCGACACTAGAGGATTGAGCCACTGACAGAGGCCAGCCAGATTTTGATGACCGTTGGTGTGTTGCTTACTCCTGATGATTGAGGCACTGTTCAGCGTGCAGACGAGCGAGCCAGTTGTTGCTGCGAGCGAAGAGATATCGCCCCATATGTTGGAACTATGGCGGGGCGAGTTGTACGAATAGATGATAGAAGGTCGCTAGTCACCCGATGATGAATGACTAGGACAGGTGGTTCGTTCGCTTACCCCGATGCTAGGTCATCAGATAGATTGATTCCAGCTAGAGACGACTTCACGCGGAGACGTTGGTAGTCGACAGAGACGATCGAATGTCAGAAACCTATTTATCCAAGTTTAAAGTAGTCGGAAAGACATGCAGGCAATTCTATGGTCCCTCTAGAAGAATGAAACCCTAACTCGACTTAATGACCGTGTGAAAGCCTTTGAACCTTCGGGTTTGCGGCAGTTCCACGGCGCCATTAGTGAGGCTTGGGTTTGCCCTTCTACGGCTGGACCACCGATGCTGTGGTATGTACTCGATACTATTAAACTGTGCCCAAGATGTTGAGCTCTTGGAGGATTATGAGGTTTTGACGACTCGATCGGATGGCTCGACTTAATTCGGATGCTAGGTGGTGAGATGCATTTCTTGGGAGACTCCCGATACGAGGATAGCCGTTGGAGCTCAGTCCATGCAGCCGCGACGAGACGAGTCCAAAGCAGACGACATTAGAGAAAAGTGAAGTAAGAGGTTCGTACCAGATCTAGATGTGATGACGTTCCCCTCCGCCGACATCAGAGATGCGATGCGCATGCCGAGGCAGAATACTGGATATACCTTCCAGAAGGAGTCGCGATGAGTATGCAGTCGTTCCAGAGCAAGATGCAGATATAGGAAAGGACAATGACTTCCGGACAGTTGGCAGAGACGAGACATGGAAGAGACCGTGAGCAGGATTCCTTCCAAGACACTGCTGCAATGATACTTGCACCCAGGATCAGATGTGTCACGTACATTCAGAGAGCCAGAGGCCGACGCCAGTGATATGCTGTCTTACGAGTGGTCGCGATGATTGACCAAGAGATGACCAGAGAAGTGCCAGAACGGAATCGTCCCCGTTAGCACACCTGACAGGGCCGATGAGCCGATGGACCGAAAGATTGGTAATTCACAGTGAAGACCTTGACCCAGGAGTGGTCATGGTTACGCACACCAGCAGGACAGAGTTCATGATCATCGACGAGACGTCCCACTAGTGACCGCGACAGTTGGCCGAGATTCTTAGAGAATGCACTTGAGCGGTACTGTTCCGCCATTATTGATTACGATGTTTTGGGTGATTTATTCGTATGATTTGATTTTGATGATTGAGGATTTACGATCTTTGCACAGTGTTGCACTTGATATCGTTTTCGTGCTTTAGTTTCACATGTTTGTGATTTTACGGTTTTAAACAGTTGAGTTGGTTTTGTGCGTATGCATGCACACGATTTGGTTCCTGCACTCTGTATAGTTATTATATGCTTGCAGTACAGTGATACGCCTTTTGTGCACTTAGATGTACTGGACTTCGATTTCGATTGCGATACTCGATATTTGTTTTGTGCACTTTATGCACCTGATTGGATTTTGCGCATGTTCGACGCTTGATATTGGATTTCATGATTTCGTGCACGATGGATGCACCTGATTTGGATTTTCACGCATGTTGGGCGCATGTTTTGAAGGGTGATTTTGGTGCGCACCAGATGCACTAAATCGAGATTTTTTTTCGTGCATGTCAGATGCACCTGATTTTGCTGTCAGGCACACATGTTGCCTACAACAGATGTTTCGTGCACACCCGATGCACTTAGATGTTGTTTCTGTGCGCATGTATGGCACATTCATGGATTTTGATTTCCGTGCGCACCAGACGCACGTAGTATTCATGTGCATATTTTGGGATTGATTTCTTATAGAGCAGTACGTTTTTATGATATTGCTATGTGTTTTCGTACTGAGCGGGACTAGTCAGAGGACAGTACCTGATTATATTTTGCATGCATTGATAGTTATGGAAGGGATTTCCAAAAAGCGAGCTATAGCCTCAGTATTTACCTACGTGTCTGTTATGACACGAAATGTTTAAAATAAGGAGACCCTTCTAAATTGTTTCCAAAAGGGCGGAACGTACATTTCAAACAAAGGTATATATGTATATAGTTATTTTCTTATGATAGACGTCCGCCACCGTGCAGTGTTATACGCGTTGCGCAGCGACTTAAAGAGGTTTGGCATGCATTTCCTTCAGATACTTACAGATATAGATTCGATATTTACATGTATAGTTTCGAGTTATATCATATTGGTTTTGATTTGGATTTGGCATTGATGTCTTCTCCATGACTCCGATGATTGCGGGATGCTTGACGGAGTTTTGATTTGAGTTATATACTCATTTTTCAAGCGCATGCGCTGCGCTACGATTTGTTTTATGTTTTTACAATTTCGGAGCCCCGACGACTTGATGGTTTTTCTTAGATGTTTTAGTATTTGGGGGAGTTTGAATTTAAATTCGGGGACCGAATTTCTTTAAGGGGGAAGATTGTAGCATTTTGAAAATCGTTTCGGTGAAATTTCGGAAAATCGGTAAAATGAGGGGGTTTTCTGTAAAAAGTCAAAATACAAATATCTTATTATAAAAATTAAATATACATATTCTAGCTATGTGATTGCTATTATTTGGTGTTTATTGAGCCGCTGGTGAAATTTCAAATTTTCTGAAAAAAATATTATTTTATTATTATTTAAGCCGTCACTAATACATTTAATTAGGGAAAATTAAAAATTGGAATGAGTTGAAACAAATTTTGTGCATCATAAAACATTAAATAAAAATTTATCATGTGGTTTTTGGAACGAAATCATTTGCCAAAACGGTTTAGAAATTATTGGAAAAAGGGCTTTTTTTAGCGTAAATGGATGTTTGGGGTATTGTATTTATGATTTTTCATCACCCCACACCCGTACCCACACCCACACACACCCATTTACCCCTCCCCATGGCTGAATTCAGCAGCCACCATATTTTTCCCACTTGAATTTTCAAATGAAAGGAAATGAAAGAAAAGAAAAGAAAAGAAAATGGATAATTGTGTTGGACTTTGACCTTGTGTTGACTTGGACTTCTTTACTTGCTACTTTCCTCACCTCACTCTCTCTCCAATCACCCACTAGTGGCCGACCCTCCCCATTTCCTGCACACAACAGCCCCTCCTCTTTTCTCATCACATTTCTCTTCAAAAAACTTATCAAAATTGCCTCACAAATCAACACAAAACCTCACAAATCCCAAATCCATTCCCTACCCATTTTTCCTTAGCCCTTATAGCATGGATCTTGATGCAAAGATCTCAATTTGGAGGTCAAGTTCCATATTTGATCTCATGGTTTGTGAAAGTATAACTCTAACCCTTTTGCTTAATTTATGTTAGATACTTTAAATCAACTTAATTAGGTGTTTAATTTAGGTTTTAAATTGCAAGTTTAAATTCAAGAGAAGGGTTAAATTAAAGTTATGGTTGTGTTAATTTGTTCATGGTAGTGTGATGTATTTTAGCATCTTAAGTTATGCAAAACCAAATCTTGTAGCTAATTTGCATATTGTTATATTTAATTTGCCCAAATTGTGATAATTATGCTAATTTGCTAACTAGGTTTTAGAAATTTTATTAAAATGTGGGATTAAAATCTAGTTAGGGTTTTTAGCATATCATTAAGGTTTCCATGAGTGGTTTAACCATTTAAAATATGCAAAGCCAAGATAAATTGTTAAATTGTGAAATTTTGCGTTAAAAAGTGTTAAATTGGATATTTTTGCAAAACTAGAATTTTGGAATTTATACAAGTTGATGAGAATAAATTATTGATATGGTTTCTATAACTTGGTTATGATAATTGGTGGATATTGTGGCCATTAGTTTCGTTTAAACATCGAGTTTTAAAGTGAAACGGCTAATTGATGCTTACTAGGTTTCTTGTAATAAATCGATTTAATCAATTTATTGGTTTTGATGAATTGCATCGTATTTTATATATTTTAGTGAATTGTAAAACCATGATTTTGTACGTTTGGTGTTTTTCTCGATCAATCGGCGTTTGTACGCCGATGTCGAGGGTTTTTGGGTTGATTTGTGAAAGCAAACCATAGGTTTTGACCTATGTGAGATTCGTGTGTCGATTTGGTCATGAGTCGGATCTTAATGCGATACGGTGCGTTATGATATGTAGGTACCCCCACGTGGACTTCGAGACGACAAGCAAGCGAGTGGCGACGTCGGCATCGACTAGCGAGGACCAGGTGAGTAGATTTATATCTACGGGGAGAAGTCGGGTGGATGGCGTATAGCACCCCCGCAGTCCGTGGTGGTGTATACGGATGCGTATACACACCAACAATTATTATATGTTATTTGGGATTAATAACGATGCTTAGGATGGATATTGGTGTGTTGGATTACTTTAGTGTTGCGAACCCTAGGGTAGTTTACACACACACATACACACATACATACTTGCATACATTCCTATTGATATGTGCTCATGGGATTCTTTATAGTTATGTGTTCACATGGGTATGGGACTATGTGTTCACATACGGATTGAGGATGATACTTGGGATTGAGCTGAGTCGATGAGATTTGATTTGAGGCCGTGAGATCGGTGATATAGCAGGGTTCGTATCTTAGATACGACATGACGTTGTAGCGGGTCCTTGACGTAGGGTTTCACACACGTCCATGCATACGTAGGCGGTATCAGTATGGTACTAGACGTAGATCAGTACCCCGATCATGATATTTGATAAAGAGGATACCAGGTGAATAGTATGATGAATGTGATATTGAACCGTACCCAGATTGGGATGCCGTACGACGGATTTACGTACGAGCTATATTGATGATTGATCCGCACTCTTGACTTGGGATGCCTGATTATAGATATGGTATCGGATATGATATTATTGAGGCGGGATCACCGACTATACATATACAGGTATGTATATGTATCGACTCAGATGATAGGCAGTTTCCTTACCTGTAGTTCAGCTTGTTAGTTCAGCCGTATAGTTTAGTGTAGTTGTTAGATTAGATTAGACTTCTTACCTATTTCAAAAAACTAACGAATCGTGGGCATTTTTAAAGACAGCTCAAGGGAATCTACGGATATTTCAAAAACGACGTATCTTTTCATAAAAACACCGTAGCCCCTATTTTCAAAACCCAATGATTCGTGTTATTTCAAAAGGCACCATTTGTAGGACTTATATTAGATTATTGCAGATTAGTTATCGTTGTGTCTAGTATTCAGCTCCCGCACATTATTGTTGTTCGCTCTGCCTCGCATATTTATTTTGCTGCATATTCCATTATTGATATCATGCTGTTAGGACACCAGCACCATTACCGATGATGCGTATGTACCACGTACACCTACTTGCCGGCTCACACACATCTTCATCGGTAATTGCCATGTCACGTACACTTTAGAGAATATAATTGCTTGACTTAGATTGTTAGCTAGTAGTGTTGACATGATATTAGTGTACTTCCCTTATATGTCATATTAGACATTGTAGTTATTACCTACCACTTCATGCATACTGTTATTCAGTTGTTCATGCCTAGTTCATTATCATTGACATATGCACTTGTGATGATTTCTTGAGATTTATGATATTTCTGGATTTCGGGGAAAGCCGCAAAATTTACAACTTATGATCTTTTAAAATATAAAATGTTGCGGTTTTCTAGTGATGTAAAGTGTCGTCCACCATGAGTTTGCTGTAGTTTTGGAGATCCGTGTCGAGGAGTGGAGGAACCGTCACGGGTACATGGTGGGCCCGGTATGGTCCCCGGGGCAAGAGGAATGTGGTGTTGACGTTGAGCCTGGCTGGGGAGCACTACCTACCGGTGATATTACCCGACGCGTCGGATATCCGGAGGATACCGTCGTGGTCTTGAGATGGATGGTAGGGGCCGGTCTGGACTGACGGCGCCCTAGATATTGAGATTGAGACATTGATATTTCGAGACAGTGAGATTTATGTTTTGTGTCGATGCTAGACACTGTTGATGCTGATTTCATTTATGATACCTCAGTTTAAAAATACGAAGGAAATCTCACTAATTTATGAAAACAGTTTCTTCATTTACATGTATTCTGTTTCATGCATTCATACCTCATTCATATGATATATTGCTACCTGAGGCACTGACACGGGCACATGAAATTATACTCGGGTTAGATATTACCCTAGCCATTGTTATAGGCTGCCCGTTATACTTATATTTGAGGATATATTATGATCATTGACCTAGGTTGCGTTATTTATGCGATTTCTGTGCGTAGATGTTTTTCTATTCACGAGTTGGCAACTCACCCCCGTTGTGCCCCAGTTTCTTGCAGGTTTGCCGTACAGGTTTCATTACGGCTTGCGGGCTCAGTTTCATTCGGGTGACTTGCTAGTAGGTGGGTTTTTCTTGTATCGTACCCATCATATTACCTTGTATGATATTATTCAGTTGTATCTAGTAAATTCCATCAACCAAACATGTATCTATTGAGATAGAGACCGGTGTTGTTTATTCTTTCGACCTTAGAGTCGCTCGTTATATTTCTGGTGGTTTTGAGTTCCCTTTTGAGTTTTTGATCCTCGCCGTTGGCGTTGTATATTATATTGCTTGTGTGGTTGTGACCGTCGATCGACGAAGAGCTAGCTCCCGCTTGGGGATGCCTTTTATTGATTTCGTATACTATTCATGTTGTATCCCGTTTGGGAGCCAGTATTTACAAAGGAGACTCTGCCGAAATTTTCAGTGAATTTTTGATGTTTTTAGAAACCCGCATAATTCGGCTTATGCTATTAAAACTACTTGATTTAAATTGGTTTTTCCTACTCTCTACTACTCTTCTTGGTTTGGATTTCTGGGTTTTCGGTTTACTTAGATTACGTACGCCTCGAGACGTTCGTAGTTTAAGTGCCGGTCATGTTCCGTACTTTCGGGTCGTGACATGCTGTATTTTATGGGAATTTTTAATATTCACTCAAGAGTTGAGTTTTCTGGGTTGTATTGGGAGTTCGTAGATTCGATTGGATTGTCTAATTTTTGTCTATGTGTTTTTCCGGGTAATTTTAGAATATGTTAAAAAGTTCGACCGGATATAAATACCCAATTTTTCCCCTGCCGGGAAATTTCCAAGTGTTGGATTTTTCCGTAGTTTGAAAACGTTCTAAGTAGTGCAAGTAACGCGATGGACCCTCTAGAAGACAACAAACCTTAACTCGATTATGTGATCGTCTTGAACTGCCCTTTGAACCTATTATTGATAATTCTTATCAGCCTCTTTGGTAGCATCTTTGGTAGTGATGTATCTAGCCTTTATCGTCTAGTATGCCACGGTATCAAGCTTGGAACTCTTCCAACATACCGTCCCTTTACTGAGGGTAAAGACAATGCCTGCAACTGACATTCAGTCGTCTTTATCACTCTGGAACCTTTCCAGTGATTCTCCCCAGGATCAATTGATACCATCTCACTATAACTAGTGAGTATCCTAACATCCAATTAGATCTATCTCATAGATCCTAAACCTAGGATTTAGTAGGTATCACTTTAATCCTATGTGGAGAATCATTGTGACAAGCGGAGATTGACTGAGCGTAGCATAGGAAACTCCTTCCCTATCAAGAGTATGTCATCCACGTACTCTACGAGGATCACTACTATACTCTCTACTTCCTTTTTGTATATTGATTGAATTATATTTTCTCGTTGTGTAATTTCAGAAAATAGTATAGAAATCACAACCAAAAATTATTTGACCGCAATCAATAACGGTGTCGGATGTAGCGCGTTAGTAAGTGCGGATCGTCCACAGGGAAAGTGTAATCGTTCGTGTTTCGAATTAGGTGAATTGAAACTTTAAAGAAAAGAAAAGAAAACAATTCATGATTTGTAATTGAAGTTCAAGAATTAGAAAATCTAGATCTAATAACAAGAAAAGATAAAATCAAGAATTGAGATGTTTGTGATGATTTTTCCAACCAAATATCAAGAATCTAAATGAGGCTCGTAGGAATCGATCGGATCTATAGATGTGATGAGATCTAAAGATTTCATGTTCTTATCCATTAACGAGTTGATACTAGATCGATGATTATTCGTCGAGATTAAGGATCTTAAGAAGAATATAGGGTTTCCTCGTCTTATCCTTTATCCTTTCGATGAATCTCATTCAAATTCTAGCTTCTAGTTAATCAAATGATTAATCGTTGTTCCCTAGTTTCAAGTGAACACAATCAAGAAAGGATCATCTCGAAACTAGGTCATTAATCATTTGATTCACTAGAATTTACAATCGTTATAGGATTTAAGAATTGTAAAAAGATCTAAATCATCATCATTCTATTGATCGTCTCGACTCCTTTACGAGCGGAGATTTACTCAAATATCACAACAAGAACCACAATTACAAATTGAGATCAAATCATGATGCAAGAATTTAAAGAAAGCAAGATTAAAGAATTTTACCTTTTATTTATATCAACAATTTCATTACAATCGCTCAAGAACTACAAGAGGAAGAACTCGATCGTCGATTTGGCTTCGCTCGTCTCCGTGAGTCGCGGATCGGCTTGGATCGCTTGCTCGGTTGAAGATCGGCTCCGCTCCTAAAAGGTTGAAGGCTTCTCGCTTGATTGGTACTCGGGATCTTGAATTTGGATTGGAATTAGGGTTAGGCTTCCGCACAAGTCGTGTCACTCAACTTGTGGAAGAAGAGAGATGTTGAAGAATGAGGAAGTAATATGAACAACCTCAACCCTTAGATCTAGGCTCCTATTTATAGACATCAAAACCCTAGATCTAGGATTTGAATTTTAAGTTTCCCTCAAAAGTTTGTTGAGGAAATTTGAATTTCCCTCCAGAAGTTGTTGAGGAGAAGCTTCTAGATGAAGTTTGTTAAGCCGAGCCTTCTTGATGTGCCACATGGAGTTTCTACAATGTTCTGGAAGCTTGGGCCGTTAGTGTAAGCACGTGCAGGAATTTTAGGCATCTGAAGCCATCAAGCCGCCGCGGAACAACGGCGCAAGCGCGCTCCCACCGCGGAACTGCGGCGGTTTGGAAGCCTTGGAGCTTGCATTCTCTGGTACTTGTTTGGGCTGTCTCATGGGCATTTTTATGATATGTTGAATATTGTAACTCCTTCTATATTATTACCAGATCTGCATCTTTTGAGTTGGCGTAATGTTTGATCAGCACAATGGTGTAAATTTGACCGTTCTCTTGAAATTTACTGTACAGACTTCGAAACACAAGTTGCGATATATAGGAATGATGCCATGCTATGAAATGCAGTCAATTTCCCTTATAGTGCCGGTTTTAGAGTCTAACACCTGTAATCTGATATTTAACGACTGTTTTGCTAATATGTGCTAAATGAATGCCGAACACTTCTAGATGAGTGCAAATGATAGGGAAATTGCCGGTTTAAAGATGCAGTATTTTCGACTGATCAAATTCCCCCAAACTTATTTTCGATCGTCTCGAGCGAACTGTTTTATTAAAAAGAGAAGGAGAAAATAAAGAAAGAGAAAAACTAACTAGCACACTTTCGTAGGCAACACGATTGCACTGAGCACATGCAACAAGCCTTTAAACCTCTAGGTGTCCCTAGTAGGATGAGTGTTGTCTCCTGAGAGTTTTCAGCGGATTGCACCCACAAAATACAATAATAAAAGGGTGATCATGAATATTACATTTAAAGATAAGAATTGTAAAAGAAAAGCCTTGAAAATTAGTGTTTCCAACTAAGCTAGCTTTTCGGTTGTCATGAGCCCTATCTTAATGGTCATGAAAAGATGTTGGAAATCATGTTCTCCCTCAATAAAACATCATCTTATTCTTCATTCCTATCTTTCTTCCAAATATCGATCATATAACCCTGCGTGTGTGTAAAGGATATCCCTACACCCGGAGAATTCAATTCAAGCTATCATACCCTTGCCCATCAGCCTCAGTACTTTTTAATTAATGAATATTTAGGAATTCTCACACATTTTCATGCGATCGTTAATACTTCTTGAGGTACTAACCGACTGATTACTCACGTGCTTACTTATTTGGTGTTTTTTCCTCGTCTTGCACCACCTCGGGCATAGCAGTGACTCCCAGACCAGTTGGCCTTAGGGCAGTAGGTGAAGAAGCACCCTCGCTATATATATTTTTTATTGCCCTCGGTGATAACAAAACCAGTGTCCATTTTTCTCACCACTTTATATTTTCTTCAATTTTTTTTTATTTCCTTCATACATCGGCTTAAAGACAAGAGCATTTCAAGGTATCCTCTACTATCCCGGGCTTTAAGACGTGTGTAAGTGCGAATACCAGGGTATCAACATTCAAAATGTTTGGCTTTCCAGAATAGAAACTATTTTTCAGACTTATTTTTATCCTCAGATTAGTGACGTCTTTCATCTTACTAACCCTTGGGACAATGGCTCATAACTACTTATTACTAGTTTGTATAAGAAAACTTCTAATTTTCTTGGTTTTCTTAATTTTTTCTAATCTCATGGATGTAATTCTTCACTATCTAATCTTTTATTATCTTATTTATGTACAAAAAATGTTTTTATAATTTTGAAATTTTTTTAAATTTTAAATTTTTATAGGTTTTGAAAAATCTTTTGTGCTTATGCAAAGTGATATGCAAATGATGCGCAAATAAGCACAAACCTCCCCCAAACTTGTTTTCAACAGTGTCCTCACTGTTGCCATCTGCTAAATCTCGAAAAACCTGTAAGCTTGGGAGGAATTTATTAGTGGGGGCAAAATATTTAAGTGAAGATCCTCCCCCAAACTTATTTTTGGCTCACAAATTTTGTAAAAATTTTCTTTTCAAGAGCCAGGAAAAAAAAATACCCCCCAAACTTAAGCAATGTTAATCTTTGAAAATCACATGAGGGGGTCAAAAATCAATGGTCGATGCCAAGCTTTGCGAAGACCGAATGTCAACACCAACCACTAAAAAATTTTATCAATGCAGTGCTCGGGTTGGTGGAAGAAGAAGTGGGGAAATGTTAAGTGGTGGAAGAGAGTGTGTGTGCGTCTCATTTTGAAGAGACGATGCAGTGAATGTGATGGATTACTCGCATTCTTTTTACAGTCCATATGAAGGGGTGGAGGTTCAATTTCATTGATTTGGACATGATTCATCTCAACACCCGTGCTTTTCAGAAATGCGAGTTCATCGGCGAAGATCTCCTCAAAAGTTTCATCTATACCCCGATGAATAATGTCATCACAAAGTGCGAGGTGATCTTCAGACTCTAAGAACAGTTCATAATCCGTGTTAATTGTTGACCCGGAAATCTCGGTGGAAGAGTCCGTATATGTATGATACATAGTTGGGTCAAACAATAACATATGAAAAGAGTCAAGATCGGTATCATGAGGAGGATCAAATTCGCTGCTGTCGACATCCATTAAGTCGACAGAACAGACCTAAGCAGTAGGTTCGGAGGGTACACTTCCCAACTTGTAAATGTTCAGTTCTATTGACCTATTCCCGAAAGATAGGGTCATAGAACCATTACGACAGTTGATGATAGCGTTGGAAGTGGCCAAAAAGGGGCGACCTAAAATCACCGGAATTTGATTCCGTGGGTTCGCTACAGGCTGTGTATCAATTACAATAAAGTCCACAGGGAATATGAATTCCCCGATTTTTATTAACACATCCTCCAGTTCACCCCTAGGTTTGGTGATTGATCGATCAGCCATTTGGAGAGTGCAATGGGTTGGCTTCAACTCTCCGATCCCTAACTGCTCATAGACTGAGTATGGAAGCAAGTTAACACTAGCGCCAAGGTCTAGTAGAGCACGGTTGATGTGTTTCTCCCCAATAGAGATGGAAATCGTAGGATAGCCTGGATCCTTACGTTTCCTCGGTAATTGCTGGGGGAAAGCCATGTCTACCGTCTTTGCCATGAATATCTTCTTGGGCACTTAAGTCTTCCTCTTCCTAGTGCATAAGTTCTTAAGAGTTTTCGCATAGGACGGAATTTGTTGGAGGGCATCTAGGAAAGGGATGTTGATGTTAACTTGCTTAAAAATGTCCATAATCTTCTCCATATGTAGACTCGATGTGTTAGCCCTTAACCGATTAGGATAAGGTGCTTTAGCAATAAGCGCTGGGTCCATCATAGGAGAAGGAAGTGTGTGTGGACCTGATCCCAAAATAGAAGTGGGGATCGTCGGTGGTAGACTAGAAGAGGTGGGCTGAGGTGGCGAGCCTTGTGGGAAATGAAGAATAGGCTCGTAAGAAGGTGGTGGGGTAGAAGAACTGGGGTCAGAATTAGAAGTGTGTGTGTAAGGAAAGGTCTCAGCCGGGGTGTTATTGATTGATTTATCAGTATCATCAAACTCTTCCCCAACTTAATTGTCAAGCACTCTTCCAGATCTCAACGTGATTGCATCCACATGATGTGAATAGCCAGGATTTGGTAAAGGCTGAGCTGGAAGTTTCCCTTCTCTCTTGCACTCATTGCGGCTTTTAGTTGTGCAATTTGTGCTTCCATCGATTTGATATTCTCATTTTGAGAGACAATGATCTTCATCACATTCTCGATGGAAGATTGCAAACTTGCCGTCCCTTGGATGGATTGTTTCATGAAAGTATCCAAGGTTTGTGCTAGTGCAGAGGTGTTATCAGTACCGGTCAATTGCAAAGAGTTTTCATGTGATGCAAAAGTGTTGGCCGGATTTTGGAAGTTTTGTGCTTGGAAGGGGTGCTGACTCAATTGAAGTGGTGGTTGCTGTTGTGGTGGAGGGACCCTTTGGAAATTGTGTTGGGTTGGAACCATGTTTTGAGATTGTGATTGGTTCCAAGCAAAGTTAGGGTGATTCCTCCAATCCTGATTATATGTGGAAGAAGATGGGTCGTTTCTAGGTCTTTGAAATGTGGCATTGGTATGCTCGTGACCTTGAAACGGAGAATTTTGTGGACATTCTTCCATGAGATGTGAAGGATCAGAACAGCAGCCACATACAGTTTTGGGAAGTGACATTTGATTTAGGGCGGCAGCTAAAAATTTGTTTTCCATAGTCTCGAGTTTCTTGTGTATAGCTGAAATGTCAGCTCTAACTCCTATGGAAACATCCGATTGGTTATTGCCACCCCTAAATGATTGACTCTCCCACTATAAAGATCTTTCAGCGAAATCGTCTAAGTATTTCCAAGCTTCCTCATCATCTTTGGTCATAAAATTTCTTTGACACATGTTTTCAAGGCTCTGTTTAGTGTTAGGGTTACTGCCCTCATATATGATTCGGCACAGTTCCCATCTCGGGATTCCGTGATGTGGGCATTGAACCAACAGATCCTTGAAGTGGTCAAGATATTTTGAAAACGGTTCATTTGGAAGCTGGGAGAATTGATTTATTTCGCTACGGACTCGAGCTGTCTTGTGATTAGGGTAGAATTTCTTAAGGAATGCTGCAACGAATTCTTCCCAATTCGTAATGGAATGTGCGGTAGTGTTATACAGCCACTTCTCGGCTATATCACACAAGGTAAATGGAAGAAGACGTAGACGCATAGTATCCACTGAAAGTTGTGACGTACCCATCATTTCGCATACATTTTCAAATTTCGTGACAAACACGTATGCGTCCTCAGACTCGAGACCGTGAAATTTTGGTAGAAGGTTGATGTATTGGGGTTTTATTTGAAAATTCTCCCCATTGGCTGGTGGAGTGGAAAGACAGGTGGAAAGGGGACCTCGAGTAGGATAGCACCTCTCTTGGAGAGAGATGCGAGGTGGATTCTGCGCACCAATGGACGGCGGCAGGGTAGTGGAAAAGAAGTTCGATGGAGACGGATCCATCGATGTGGGTGTGGTGGTGGGTAAAAGAAAGGTAAATGGAGAAATACCGACTTTTGGGTCGATCGAAGAAACGCGGACTAAACAGGCACTAGAATCCCGTTGTCCAGCCTATCTTGCACTAAAAAGGGTTAGTACAAGTGGCAGCGTGAATTATAATTAAGGGAAATGAAGTGTTGGTGTTTGTTTTTGAAAAATGATACGGATTTATGAAAAAATGATGCAACACAACAAATGCAACAAGCAAAACCCTAAAATCTAGTGGTCACCTAGGTCCGGCTCTAGACCGCTCCTAACTGCCAAAAGACAAGTCGCAGGATCAATCTTTCACTGCCTCTTTGTCTCTCCTGTGGCCAGGTAAGTGCCAGGTAACTGGGAGGTTCTCCACTACGTAAGTAGTGGGCCTAATTAAGTAACCACTAGCCTTCGACACACTTGCCTTAGACACCACAAAAGAAACGCGGATAAGCAATGAATTATCCATGGCCTTCTTCTGTCCTAAGTGAGCGCGACGGTCCTTAGAGTCATCTCTAGATCTTTTTTAATTAATGAGGGTAATGCGGATGCAAGTTTGTGATTTTTGGGGCTTAGGAAGGGTAATGAACTCCCCACCTAATCTGGATTTGGTCTTTGCCCCTTAATATCCGTATTTATTATGCAAACAACCAAGAATCAAAAACACGCACAATTTATTTTGCTTTTGCGGTGCTGCGATTATTTGCAAAGAAACCTGCAGCAAATTGTTATTTGGAGCAGACAGGGAAGAAGATAAGAAAGTTAAAGACTCACAGAGGAAAATTGGAACAGAGAGGAGCTAGAACTGCCGCGGAATCGCGGTTTAAGAGGCTTAATGCCGCTGAACCGCGGTTCAATAGAAGAATTCCTGCACCAAAATTTCACAACAAGTCTCTATTCAAGCCCTGAGTCATCTGGTATATTCTGAAAAAAAATTCCCGGCTCAAATAATTCCAGATTTCCTCGCAATCAAACAACAACACGTATTAGGGTTTGTGCGAGTTTAGATCTAAAAAATTGTAATGGAATAAATTTTTCAACTCAAATTTCAAAATACGAACAATTAGCGCACAATCCCCGGCAACGGCGCCATTTGATTGAATTATATTTTCTCGTTGTGTAATTTTAGAAAATAGTATAGAAATCACAACCAAAAATTATTTGACCGCAATCAATAACGGTATCGGATGTAGCGCGTTAGTAAGTGCGGATCGTCCACAGGGAAAGTGTAATCGTTCGTGTTTCGAATTAGGTGAATTGAAACTTTAAAGAAAAGAAAAGAAAACAATTCATGATTTGTAATTGAAGTTCAAGAATTAGAAAATCTAGATTTAACAACAAGAAAAGATAAAATCAAGAATTGAGATGTTTGTGATGATCTTTCCAACCAAATATCAAGAATCTAAATGAGGCTCGTAGGAATCGATCGGATCTATAGATGTGATGAGATCTAAAGATTTCATGTTCTTATCTATTAACGAGTTGATACTAGATCGATGATTATTCGTCGAGGTTAAGGATCTTGCGAAGAATATAGGGTTTCCTCGTCTTATCCTTTATCCTTTCGATGAATCTCATTCAAATTCTAGCTTCTAGTTAATCAAATGATCAATCGTTGTTCCCTAGTTTCAAGTGAACACAATCAAGAAAGGATCATCTCGAAACTAGGTCATTAATCATTTGATTCACTAGAATTTACAATTGTTATATGATTTAAGAATTGTAAAAAGATCTAAATCATCATCATTCTATTGATCGTCTCGACTCCTTTACGAGCGGAGTTTTACTCAAACATCACAACAAGAACCACAATTACAAATTGAGATCGAATCATGAAGCAAGAATTTAAAGAAAGCAAGATTAAAGAATTTCACCTTTTATTTATATCAACAATTTCATTACAATAGATCAAGAACTACAAGAGGAAGAACTCGATCGTCGATTTGGCTTCGCTCGTCTCCGTGAGTCGCGGATTGGCTTAGATCGCTTGCTCGGTTGAAGATCGGCTCCGCTCCTAAAAAGTTGAAGGCTTCTCGCTTGATTGGTACTCGGGATCTTGAATTTGGATTGGAATTAGGGTTAGGGTTCCGCACAAGTCGTGTCACTAAACTTGTGGAAGAAGAGAGATGTTGAAGAATGAGGAAGTAATATGAACAACCTCAACCCTTAGATCTAGGCTCCTATTTATAGACATCAAAACGCTAGATCTAGGATTTGAATTTTAAGTTTCCCTCCAAAAGTTTGTTGAGGAAATTTGAATTTCCCTCTAGAAGTTTGTTGAGGAGAAGCTTCTAGATGAAGTTTTTTAAGCCGAGCCTTCTAGATGTGCCACGTGGAGTTTCTACAATGTTCTGGAAGCTTGGGCCGTTAGTGTAAGCACGTGCAGGAATTTTAGGCATCTGAAGCCATCAAGCCTCCGCGGAACCGCGGCGCAAGCGCGCTCCCACAGCGGAACCGCGGCGGTATGGAAGCCTTGGAGCTTGCGTTCTCTGGTACTTGTTTGGGCTGTGTCATGGGCCTTTTTATGATATGTTGAATATTGTAACTCCTTTTATATTACTACCAGATCTGCATCTTTTGAGTTGGCGTAATGTTTGATCAGCACAATGATGTAAATTTGACCATTCTCTTGAAATTTCCTGCACAGACTTCGAAACACAAGTTGCGATATATAGGAATGATGCCATGCTATGAAATGCAGTCAATTTCCGTTATAGTGCCGGTTTTAGAGTCTAACACATGTAATCTGATATTTAACGACTGTTTTGCTAATATGTGCTAAATGAATGCCGAACACTTCTAGATGAGTGCAAATGATAGGGAAATTGCCGGTTTAAAAATGCAGTATTTTCGACTGATCATATATACAAGGTTCAACTACCATTTTTTTGAAGTCAAACTCTTTGACTACCACATCAAAACAGACGTTCCAACTCCGCGATACCTGATTTATCACATAAAACATCTTGCACACGTTTCCGCTGCTCCCACTGTCTACGAAGCCCTCTGACTGTGTACTTATAGACTCTCTCTTCTAAAATATCATTTAGAAGAGCAGTCATGACACCCAACCGCCAGATATCGTAGTCATGGTATGTAGCCGTGGCAAGTAGGATCTGGATGGACTTAAGCATAGCTACTTAGAAAAGGTTTCAACAAAATCCATGCCTGGTCAATGATGCAAACCATTAACAAGTCTAGCTTTGAAAGTCTCAACTTTTCCATGTACACCAAGTAATCTTCTCAAGATATACTTTCTCCTGATGAGGATTTAACCCTTCAGATAAAGCAACCAAAGTCCATACTTTGTTGGTGTATAAGGATTCCATATCAGATCGCTAAGCATCCAGCCATTCTTACAGAGTCCCGCTCCTGATGGCCAGTTCGAAACTAGTTGGGTCATCATCTCCTGATGCAATCCTCGCTCCCATTGTCATAGAGAAACCAAAGAATCTCTCAGGTGGGTGAGAAACCCTACTAGATCGGTGGAGAGGCTGAGGTTCGTTGGTTGCTATTGAATCCTTTGATTCTACCAAATCATCAGCTGCAGTTTGTATAGCTGGAACTGCTTCCAGTTCTACCTCATGTCCACTCATTTCTTCACAAGAAATTCCCTTTCATAAAGGTAGCATGTTGAGAAACAAAACATTTTTGTTCCTCGGTTAGGTAGAAGATATTCCCTTGCGAATGCTTAGGATATCCAACAAACTTCTACAGAACTGACTTTGCCTCGAGCTTGTCCGGATTTTTCTTTTTAGACATAGGCCGGACATCCTCAAATCTTAACAAACTTAAGATATGGGCTCTTCCCAATCCATATCACATATGAAGTGGTAGGCAACTGATTTGATCGGAACCCTATTCAATAGGTATGCAACTTCATAAGTGCATAACTCCCTATAAGGAAATAGGAAACTCAGTAGTACTCATCATAGAGCGCACCATATCAAATAGGGTGTGGTTGCTCCGCCTCGATACACCGACGTGCTGTGGTTTATACGGAGGAGTAATGCTGAGAGAGAATCTTATTCTCCTTTAGAATAATCCAGGAATTCCGTGCTCAAGTATTCTCCTCCTTGATCACATCAAAGGACATAATACTTATACCTGTTTTTGGTTCTCTACTTCTGGCTTATATTCTGTGAATATCTCAAAAGCTTCGGACTTGTGTTTCAACAGGAACATATGTCTGAATCTTGAGAGATCATCAGAGAATGTAATGAAGTATAAAGAACCGGTCTTGGCATGCGTAGACATGGGACCTTCATACATCAACATGTATTATCCCAAGAGTTCACTAACTCTTTCTCTGTTTCCAAAAACAGAGCTATGGTCATCTTATCTCTGTGACATGACCAGCAAGTTTCACAAGATGTAAATTCAAACTAATTTAAATATGCATCTATATGTAACTTCAGCTAGTCCGGTCGCATTGATATGACCTAGTCTACAATAGCTCAAGAAGGATTCGTTCATTTCTGAACTCTTTCTCTTGTGTGTGTTCTGTATACTAAGAACTGTAGTTTGATTTAGAATGTCAATGCTTTTAGATAACGTGCCTGAACCGATCAACTCTTGATATAGGAAATGATCAAAACATTATCCAACAATACAAAATTATATCCTTTCTTTACTAATAAAGAGACTGATATGATTTTGTATATCAGGTTCGGTATCTAATAACATTAGTTCAAAATCAATGTATTCTGGTAATACAGGGTGATAGTGACAAACAGACTTGGTTGCAACACTTGCACCGTTTTCTATCTCATGAAACTTATCACCCGTTCTTCGTTCTCTACCTATCTGTAGCCTATGTAACAAATTACATATATGAGATCCTGATCCGGTATCACATACCCAGGACGTAAAGGATACCGAGAAACAGTTCTCTGTAATGAACATACCCGAAGAAGATGCATCAATATGCAATCTCTTCGTTTGGGCGGCACGGGAATTCTGGTAATCCCCTATTTCCCGCTCTGTCTTATAACAATTATAAGTTGGAGCGGGACCAACGTTCCCTAGCTCAGTATAACAAGCGGGTTCGGTCAATACATCCGTATTACTATCTTGATTAAGGAGTGATATGGTCGCTACCTGGAGAGAGAGAGAAGAAAACACTCAGCGTGCGCTCTTGCAAGATCAGATTGGTTATAATTTTATCTAATCAGGATGGCTCCCACAGTTTTTATCAAATCTTCTTTCAAACCCTAAAAGGAAAGACTAGCCGGGATTAATTACACCCTACAACTTCGCCAATCTTTCAGCCATGCCAGTGTCGGTACTTTGAGGGAGGTTCCCCGTGCTTTCGCACGGACCTAATTAAAGTAAACCTCGTTTTCCCAGAGGCGTAACCCCGTTGACACCTTTCTAGACATCTACTTGATCGGCTAATTGTAATGTGTAAAACTCTCCCAGGAGTAACAATTACTCGCAGCGGGTATCGGGATCCAACTATCTCATAGAAGGTATGCAATCTCATTGCAAATTTCAACACTTGAAATTCCCGATAATTTTGCCCCTAGCACCCTATGACCTTGACGGAGGTCAACAAACCATAGGCTACTAGTCAAGTTCAACCCGTCATTTCTTGATTGAATCAAACCCACCCGCATGACCCTTGATGGAGGTCAACAAGGTCGCACGACTACCCTAATCCAATCTGCATCATATGCATAAGCAGATAAATACTAGTTAGCTACCGCACACTGCGCCTTGACGGAGGTCAACAAACGTAGCACGAATACTAAGTAGGACTTATCTGAAATGATGGAGGGCTATGACAGGTTTTTCTGAAAACCTATTGCGTAATGAACTTGATATCTTTGTAGAATCAAATGATTTTAAAATGGAGTGTTTTTTAGGCTTTTCTAGTTTTGTTAAAGGGGTCACTCCCGGTGAAGGGATCGTCGGCCCTTTCCTCGTCGAATGAGGTGCAGGATATATCATATATATCACTGTGCAAAGCAAAAACTCCAAAAGCAATCAAAAGACAAACCGAGTGTTGTAGCATCTGCCAGTTATTGCTAAAGGGGTCACTCCCGGTGAAGGGATCTCGGCCCTTTCCTCATCGAATAAGGTGCAGGAGGTTCTACAAGGAACACCGCGATGCAAAGCAAGAACTGTAGCTACCTGTTTTTGAAAATTCGATTCCACAACATCTTTTAGGTTTCTTTTTCTTTCATTAATCATATTAATGAAGTCCCATCATTTAAACACCTAAACATCACAGATAAATACGACGTACACTTATGCCATCCGCATTCGCCTCGATGTCCCCTCGTACACCGTTAGGTTAGGTAACTAACGGCAGAGCAGGGCAGGGCTAGCGCGGGTGTAAAACATAAGTAACATCTATATAATATATCATATATACTATATACAATATCTATCTGAACATCACATGATCACATCACAGATAACGCAGCAGAAAATATCATATGAAATATTGGATATACTAGGACGTCCGTGTTTTATTTTGAGCCTGTATAAAACACGGATTCCACGGTCGTGATGAATAGCCAATCCCACACCCTAGACCCCTACGAGAGTGGCAAGCAACCCTACCAATTCTAGGGTTTGGAGACCCGGACTCGACTCCTCGAGTTGGTCTCCCACTGGACTCTAGAACCCGGTTACTTGTCCTCTCCTCCTTGGGTCTATCCTAGTGCGGAAAAGTAAATAATATACAAATGGTGACAACAACCTCAACCCGGAAGTGCCTCAATAAAAGAATATTACATACAATTAATTTTACATGAATGAAAATAAAAACTCTCATCTCACATAAAAAAAACCCCGGCTATTCAAAACGCGACGATCCAATATAACATATCCAGCAACACATAACATCACATGTCATCAACGTAAGTAAATATGCGCATCCCAATTGTCGTTGACATATAGCAACGAAACCGGCGATATCACATATTACACTTACGGTCGCAGAAAAGAAAGTGTAAAACTACAACAGTTGGAATCCGCAACCATCCTTAGACATCGCATGCCTAACAATTATAAACCCCGCATTTTAGTCTCTATATCGAAAACACTTTTCAATATGTAGTCGGGCAATTCAACACGATTCCCGATATCCTGATCGAATGCTCGTCGCAAACTTTAGTAGACGGCCGCACCCCCGATGCCGCCGACGAAGTGCACTAAGGCGGAACACCACTGCCGCGAGCACCCTGACAGATGCTTTCGGCGACGGGGTTCTCCTACAGTCACTTGGTCGGGGCTATGGGGCATGGATGTCTGTTAAGTTTATCCGGCGAGTATCCGAGTACGCTACGTGATTGCAACGAACTTTTGATCGCATCAAAATTCCGTAGCAACCGATGATTTGAGACTAAAGTACTATGTTTATAACATTCAAATCAGTTATCTCATAACTTCTTGTGGATTCCAAATATTGTATCACATTCCAGATAAATAGACAATGTTAAACTTTCCGATCGAATGATCAAACACCCAAGTTTTCCCAAATGGTTCTCAACACTTGTGGGGGGTTTAAAAACATCCATCACATGCCACAGTACCAACGGTCTAGCCGTAGAAGGGTCAAGCCAACGCCTCACATGTGGCACGCCGTACTGCCCCAAACCCTAAGGTTCAAAGGGCAGTTCAAGACGGTCACATAATCGAGTTAAGGTTTGTTGTCTTCTAGAGCGTCCATCGCGTTACTTGCACTACTTAGAACGTTTTTAAACTACGGAAAAATCTAACACTTGGAAATTTCCCGGCAGGGGAAAAAGTAGGTATTTATATCCGGTCGAACCTTTTAACATGTTCTCAAATACCCGGAAAAACAAAGTAAACAAAGTTAAATAATCAGATCGAATCATCGAGTCCCCAATACAACCCAGAAAACTCAACTCTTGAGTATAGATTAAAATTACCCAGAAAACACAGGACTTAAATATAGAGATTACTGTGCAAACAATGGAGCATAGGGCTACAGAATGGCCGCGGAACCGCCGCGACACGTGGGGTACGGTCGCGGTTCCGTGGCTCCTTGTTAGAGTTAGGCCCACGTGTTGAACAGTAATTCCTAGAAAACCCTGCTGAATTTTTTGAGTATTTTTAATTCGGAAAATTCCACATTTTCAGAAAATGTACAGAGAAGGGTTTGATTTAGGGTTTCGGGGTTCGATCGGATTTCTAACATCGTCTACACTTCGCCTAAAGCTCTAGCTAGGCTCTGATACCACTGCAGGGTTACTAGGCACACTAAGGAGGCTCTACAAGGCATCAACCATGCCGGATTAAAATTTTAGCCGTGCCGAATAACTCTAAACAAGATCGTTAACTAGAGATTAGGCGAACATATGCAAGTAGATAACAATTATCACTAAGGGAAAGGGACTACAACCTTTCTAGATCCGGTCCTCCACTTCAAAGCTCCGTGACGACGTCCCTTCGCTGCGATCATCCAACTCCCGGACTCTCGGACAGCTCCTTGAGAAATTGCAACGGGACCGCTTAAAGTCTTCGTGGCCGAAGATGTTCTACGTCGAGAGAATACGAACTCAAGCTTCTACTTCACTGACCAATGAACTAGTGAAGCAAACACCCTAAACTAAAGTGCTAGTCTAGTAGAGGATGGTGAGATAGGAAATGGGTTCTCTTTAGATTTTGATTTCTCACTCTTAATCTTCACTTAAAATTTTCTAGCAAGCTTTTTCCTTTTCTTCAAGAAGAAGAAGAAGAAGAAGAAGAACAATGAAAAAAATTATCAAGTGAAGTCTATCACAATGCAACCATGGGTGAGTTAACCTTTGTAGAGACTAAACCCTAGTTTAAATTAATGGGTTAGGTTAAGAAAAATCTCAAGCAAAACAAAATGGTTAGACTTTGTCAAAGATGCTTAAAAGCTTCATGAAGCTTCAAGCCTAAACAAAGAAAGCCACCATTTTGAATTACTTAATAAATAAAAACCTAATCTATTATCTTAAACATGGTGTAAGTCATACACACACCCAAGTTTGCATGTATCATCAAACATGATAAAATCATGTGCACAAAAAATATATCACATATACAACTTGTGCACATCAAGTGAAAAAATCAATCTTAAGTGAACTAATACTAGTTAATGTAAAGTAATATATCAAATATATAATTATACATTAAATCATTAAATCAACACTTGATTTAACGATCCGGTCATAACGCATACAACCGACTAATATCAAATGTATCGACTTATCGAATCAACCCTTAAATCGATAACTAGGTTATATCGCATACAACCGATCGATACAAACATCGCGAGAATAGAATACGGTATCACATACACGCATTATTCTCGGTCCCGCACATATCACATATGCGTCCCTATCTCGTTTTGCCTGAGCCAGTACAACCTCTATGTAGGACTCTAAAGACTCGTCAATACGTCGGCAGTAGGTGATGATCATATCAAACACCCACAAGCCGTCAGCGGTACTAGCTGGACGTAACGGCTATCCGGGTATTGAGCGATCAGAAGATCAGCAAGCAAGCCCGCTCCAATTCCTCCAAAAGCCTGACAGTGACACTACCGTACAGTCCGGTCTCCTCGTCTGATATGTCGCATATCAGTTCTAGGGGTGGTAAACGTCAGAACCCAATAACCGATAAGTCATGCCGATATGAGGCGCATAATGGGTCGAGAAACTACTGGTAACACTTACCAGTATATCTCTAAACCAGCCCTGGCCAGGGACTTCCCTGTTACGGCCAATCGAGCATAGCGCAACATTAACCCCCAATACCGGGAGAGACGAAACCCCTCCTATCGCTCATTGCCTCCATGTGACTCGGGACTGTACCCAAAAACCACCATTTTGCACACCCTCTTGGACGTGGTAAGGTGGAAATCAAAGCACGGTGGGAATCACACAAGACTCTATGACGATCTCGGGTCTACAGACTAACATATACCAGTGTCACCAGAGAACTGCCATCTGACGTAAGGTATAATACCATCTGAGAGTTCTCGGCGAGTCCGTCCAGTGTACCCAGTCTCCACTGAGCACCCGTATATCATCTCTGATGTCAAACACCAATGGATATGGGATCATCCATCGCCCATCTGTATGGGTCGAGAAGGCATACGCTAGTCTAGACCGGTATATCGATGCCCCATCTCAATACACCCACGACTAGGGACCTTGAAGGATGTACTTATGGACTACCATGTCCCCACTAGTATGATCCGCATCATAGTCCAGGTTGTCAAGTACACATCCTAAGGGCTATACCAACATGTAACAGAGAGACAATCAGTATACACGTTAAGCTAAAGAGTAACCAGATAGCATACTATCATGTCGAGCAAGAAAGTCCTCCCTATATATGTCCAAGCATCCACTACAATATACATCAGATATATAGTAATGGCCTTTAGGGCATACATATAACTAACAAGGATCCGGCTTAAACCAAAGCCCACTATTATTATCTGCCCGATCATAGTGTAGGGTTCCTAGGCACTCCCAAGAGGTCTCACAAGGCATCAACCATTCCAATTTCAAACTTTATGGGTGCCGAGAAACCCTAATACGGATCGTTAACTAGATTTTTAGGCGACAAAACAAACTAGTTAATACTTAACTACAAGAATACGGAAATACAACCTTTGTAGATACAGTCCTCCACCTCCACGGCTCCGTGATGAAGTCCTCTCCGCTGTCCAAATCAAATCCCGGGCTCTAGCGTCGGCTTCATCGGAGAAAGAGCGGGCTAGGTCATCGACGACGTGCCGAAGATGATCTACGTCGAGGCATCGCTAGATCAAGCTCCAACTTCACCAAGTCTAGAAAACTTGTGAAGGAAACACACTCTACTACTTGGCAAGAGGTAGAGGATGAAGAAATAGGAAGTGGGTTCACTTTAGAATTGGATTTCTCACTCTTTTTCATCAATCACCATTGATGAAGTCAAGCTTCTTCATCTTCAAGAAGAAGAAGAAGAAGATAATGAATATGATAAGTTATTTAAAATAGAATAGAAAATCAATACTTATCATATTACAACCATGGTTAGGTGTAGAGAATGAATCATAGTTAAGTGGAATGGTTAGGGTTAAACATGAGACAAAATGGTCACTTAGTCAAACCTTCATGAATCTTCATGAAAGAACAAAGAAAGCCACCATTTTTCTCTTTTGCTTTTATTTTCCAAAACAAATAAATAAATAAATAAATGAATAAAAAAGAAAACCCTAACCATTACACAACCATGGTTTAATCTTTACACAAACCCTAGAGAGCATGTATCATCAAACATGATACAATCAAGTGCACAAAAAGTATATCACATATACAATGTGCACATCCGAGCGAGAAATCCATTTAAAGTGAACCGATACTAGTTAATGCAAAGTAATATATCAAATATATAATTATGCATTAAATCATTAAATCAACACTTGATTTAATGATCCGGTCATATCGCATATAACCGACTAATATCTACAGTAACAACTTATCGAATCAACACTTGATCCGATAACCCGGCTATATCGCATATAACCGATCAATGTCACAAATCGCGAGAATCGAATACAGTATCACATACTGGTATCATTCTCGGTCCCGCATATATCTCATATGCGCTCCTATTTCGTTTCGTTTGAGCCAGGAAACCTCTGTGTAGGACTCTAAAGACTCGTCAATACGCCGGCAGCAGATGATGATCATATCAAACACCCACAAGCCGCAAGCGGTCTGCTAAACGTAACGGCCACCCGGGTATTGAGCGATCAGAAGATCGACGAGCAAGCCCGCTTACACTCCAGTGAATCCAACCAGTAATACAGTCCGGTCTGTTCGTCTGATATGTCGCATATCTTGCCTAGGGGTGGTAAACGTCAGACCCCAATAGCTCGATAAGTCGTGTCGATATGAGGTCTATAACAATTCGAGAAACTACTGGTAACACTTACCAGTAAATCTCAGCAACCCTGGCCAGGGATTTCCGGGTATAGCCAATCGAACACAGCGCAACATCAACCCCCTATACCGGGAGAGACGAATCCCCTCCTATCGCTCATTGCCTCCATGTGACTCGGGACTGTACCCAAAAACCACCGTTTTGCATGCCCTCTTGGACGTGGTAAGATAGAAATCAAAGCACAGTGGGAACCACACAAGACTCTATGACGATCTCGGGTCAACAGACTATTCTGTACCAGTGTCACCAGAGAACTGCCATCTGACGTAAGGTATATTACCATCTGGGAGTTCTCGGCGAGTCCGTCCAGTGTACCCAGTCTCTACTGAGCACCCGTATATCATCTCTGATGTCAAACACCGATGGATATGGGATCATCCATCGCCCATCTGTATGGGTCGAGAAGGTATACGCTAGTCTACTCTGGTATATCGATGCCCCATCTCGATACACCCACGACTAGGGACTTTCAAGGATGTACTTATGGACTACCATGTCCCCACTAGTATGATCCGCATCATAGTCCAGGTAGTCAAGTACACATCCTAAGGGCTTTACCAACATGTAACAGAGAGACATTCAATGTACACGTTAAGGTAAAGAGCAACCAGATAGCATACTATCATGTCGAGCAAGAAAGTCCTGCCTATATATGTCCCATCATCCACTACAATATACATCCAATGTACAGTAATTGCCTCTAGGGCATACATATAACTAACAATCTCCCACTTGCACTAGGGCCATCTGTAGCAGTGGTTGTAGTATTTCATACTCAACCATCCCATAAAAGTCTCTCTCTGGGAATAGGCCTTCGTGAGTGGATCCGCCGTGTTGTTCTCAGAGTCTACTCTCCTAACCTCGATCACCCTGGAGATCAACTATCTCCATGATCAGGTGATACTGCCTTAGAATATGTCTGGATCACTGATAGGACCTTCGTTCCTTGGCATAAGCCACAACTCCATTGTTTCACAATGGTAGGAACGTAGTTCATCTCATGAACCAATATACACCCAAACAGCCTCTTTAGTAGCATCTTAAGTAGCGATGTATCCAGCCTTTATCGTCTAGTATGTCACTGTATCTAGTTTGGAACTCTTCCAACATACCGTCCCTTTACTGAGGGTAAAGACAATGCCTGTGACTGACACTCAGTCATCTTTATCACCCTGGAACACTTCCAGTGATTCTCCCCAGGATCGATTGATACCATCTCACAACAACTAGTGAGAATCCTAACATCCATTTAGATCTATCTCATAGATCTAAAACCCAGGATTTAGGAGGTATCACTTTGATCCTATGTGGAGAATCATTGTGATAAGCGGAGATTGATCGAGCGTAGTATAGGAAACTGTTGGAGATAGTGCCCTCAGAGTCAATTATTGGATCACAGGCACGTGATTGCAATGATTGAGGGAGGACCTATCCCGGTACGACAGTCTTACTCGAGATGATAGTTTGCTATCTGGTTTACCTTTATCATCGTGTACTGCTTTAGGTGACCTGACAGGTCGCTATTGCACGTTGATAGAGCCCCTAGGATTCTTGCTTGACTGCCGGCAGTATGAGGGCGATCATATATGTGGGAGCTGGTAGTCTATAAGCACATCCTTAAAAGGTCCCTAGTTGTAGGAGTTTCGAGACAGGGCATCGAAACTCCAGAGTAGACTAGTGTATACAGTCGAGACACCGACGAGGGGCGGTGGCCGGTCTCACAAGCCACTGGTGTCAGTTGGTTCACCTAAGATGTATACAGGTGCTCATTGGGTTATGAGTACACCGGACAGGACTCGCCGGGAACATGCTAGTTGGTCTTATACCTGACGTCAGATAGCAGTTTCCAGGTGACATGTGTACAGGTTAGTTCATCGACCTGGGGATCGTCATTTGTCTCGTGTGAGTTCCCACTGTACTTTGATTACTACCCTACCACGGCTCAAAGGAGTCGTGCAAACAGGTTTTAGTTGGGTACAGTCCCGAGCCACATGGAGGCAGTGAGCGGATCTTCAGGGGTTCGTCTCTCCCGGTATTGGGGGTGAGGTCGCGCTGTGTCTAGGAGAGCCATTACACGAAGTCCTTGGCCAAGGCAGGAGATTTGCTGGTAGGTATTCCAGTAGTGTCTCAGGGTGTTCTGGGCTACACTCCGACACGACTTGTACCGCTTTTGGGGGTCTGACTTTTACCCACCCCCTAGGCCCGACATGCGATGCTCATAGACGAACGGACCGGACTGTACGGATATTGTCACTGACAGGCTCAGTAGGGTGTCAGGATGAGTTCGCTCATCGACGTCCCTTTTGGTCAATAGCTGGTGGCCCGTCACGTATTGGCTTATACCTCCGACGTGCTAGTGGTTAAATCCACAGCCATAGTATTGACGAGTCTTTAGAGTCCACCACACTTACAGTTACTCAAGCTTTCGGGCGAAACGTTGTAGAGGCCGTATGGAGATATGGCAGGGTCCGATCAGATACGTGCGGTATTGCACGGATCAGGATCGGACGGTTTGTACTAGTGGCCGTATGGTTATATGGCAGCGTTCGATCAGATACGTGCGGTATTGCACGGATCAGGATCGGACAGTTTTTACTAGCCGGTTTTGGTTTAAGCCGGTCCTAGTTTAGTACAATGTAGATTTTGTCTCATTGCATTTGTATCCGGACGGAATACAGATGCGGGTGTGTATGCACAGTATCGGGGTTTTCCTGTAATTTATTACGGGACCAGTTTTCTGGAGTTGCCAGTTTGCATTCCGTTCCGGCCGGTTTTCCTTTGTTCTTTCCCGGCCGGACTTTTCTGATGGAGGGGGTAATTTGCAGTTTTGCAAATTACATTTGAGGAGGGGGTTTCTTGCATATGTTTTTATTATGATAGCATCTTTAGATGCCATTCTTTTCCTTCATCTTTTCATGCTTTATTATGATTAGTTGTGATTAGAGTTGATGTGAGGTTGTGATGATTATGTCTAGGATGTGGTCACCTCTTTTCACTTCCTACACTCACCTCCCTTCATGCTTCATAATCTTTGCTCCACCATTTTCTAAGTATGAGAGTTTTTTGGAAAAGTGAGAAGAAGAAAAGAGAAGGAGAGAGCTTCATCTTTGAGAGTGTTTTTCATTCTTGATCTCTTTTCATGCTAAGAAAAATGCAAGCACCATTTTTCTTATCTTGTTTCCTCCATCATCTACAAATGGCAACAAACCCCAAAGTGAGACATGCACTCTACACTACACTTCCTACAGCAAATCTTGGACGCGTCGATTCGCCAGCTTTGCGCCCGAGTTGCCTCGGTATTGAGGTGGGAGCCCGTAAAAGCTACAGGCGATGTGGTGCCCTTTCCGACGAGGAGGAGACGGACGGAGATCCCGCGAGGTGATCGGAGTGGAGATGAAGACCGGAGGACTCGGATCAGTCGGTATATCTCTAACCCTTCCTCTTGTTAGCTTAGACTAGTTTAATGGTTACGATCCGGGTGTTTAGTGCGCGGTGGTGCCGGTTTGCTAAGTCCGCAAAATTAAAGTTTATCACCGTTTCCGCATTTGGCCGTCGGATTGACGGCCGGGGCGCCGCCGTGCACTTACATTGGTATCAGAGCCTCGCCATTAACTTCGTCTAGCTTCGTTTGATGTGTTTTTCAGTTCCGATCGACCAAAATTCCAAAAACCATATTTTGATCACATCAGTTTTCTGTTTGAAATTTTTGGTGTCGAAAATTTTTTCAGGTTGTAAATTATTGATGTACTGGAAAATCTAAGAGCTCTGTAAAAATTCGATGAGGTGAATCCACAGTGGGAGCGCGGAACCGCCGCATATACCCCCTTCCCGCCGCTAATCCGCCGCGCATTGTAGGGTTCCCTGCACCAATTTTTTACAGAGGCTTTCTGGACTTAAAATATGGGTTTTGGAATATTAATTTTGGGCCCAGTATTTCTGTGAGTGCTGCAGTATTAGTTTGGGGCCCACTAGTTTATTTTTGATCAATCGGAAAATTTTAAACACATTTTTCACTGTATTTACATTATATCTGCGACCGTGAATGTCACTTGATCGGTAAATCCGGTCTAACTGCTATAGCCCGGTTAGACGGATTTGCGAACGTGACTTTCACGTTGATGTTCTGTTTTTGCTGTGATGTTGCGGATCGGTCGTGGGGATAGCCTGGATGCAATGCTAGTACAGTTTTTGTTGTATTATGTACATTTGATATTGCGGGGCGAGCGTCCGACATGTGGACTGCCGTCACTGCCTGTTTGTATTATTCTTTTGGGGCACGACCTGGTTGCGGTCGATGTACCCGGTGTATGTATATTTTACTTTCTGTACTAGGGTTACCCCGCGGAGGGGTGCACGGATAGCCGGGTTCTGGAGGGCAACAAGCCCGCATCTCAGGGCATTGAGACGGAGGGGGCTTCAGTCTGGAATTGGCGGGCTATTCGCCGCACTCGTAGGGGGTACAGGTTGACCCAAGAGGGGTGCCCAAGTTACCGGATTCCGTGAAGTGCTGGGTGGTCCATTCACGGCGCTGAAGGGGGCTGCCTCGCTTCAGGTTTTGGCGGGTGACTTGCCGCGCCCGTAGGGGTCTAGGTTTTCATTGCACAGGCTATCCACACGACCAGGGGAACGTCGGGTTTCAGTAGTGGCTCTGTGAAACCCGGGGATCCCAGATATCTGTATTGTTCTGTGATGCTGTACATTTCTGTGATATTGCATTTCTTTTCACGCCTTGAGCGAAATATAATATATTGAAATATATATTAGTAGATGTTGTATATGTTTTTCATCCGCTCTAGTCCAGTCCCTGCTCTGTCGTTAGTAAGCTAACCTAACGAGTGATGACGGGACCCAGTGGCGAATGCGGATGGCATATACGTACGTCAGTATATTTTCGTTCTTTGTGGTGTGATCAATGATGGGACTGCATTGATTCGGATCAATGCAAGTTAAACAAACCTATTCTGATGTTGTTGGAACACTTTTCAAAAAGCTGTTATTGCAAGGACGTTCTCTTTTGTTTTGCATCGAGGTATTCATTGGGAATATCCTGCTCCTCAGTCGACGAGGCAAGGGCCGAGATCCCTTCACCGGGAGTGACCCCTTGGACAGAAGTTTGCGTCAGGGCATTAACTTCACTGTAGCCGATTACTTTTGCTTTGCACCGTGGTATTCAGTTGGAATATCCTGCACCTCATTCTACGGGGAAAGAGCCGAGATCCCTTCACCGGGAATGACCTCTTTAGCAATGGTTTTTCGTCACTATATTTTCTAAAAAGCTATCCGTTCCTTCAACGATATCAAGTTCATTACGTTAAAGGTTTTCGCCAGAAACCATTCGTAGCCCTCCGTCGTTTCATATGGGTAGTCAATAGTATTCAAGCTGTGTTTGTTGGCCAAAGTCAAGGCACAGTGTTTGGTAGCTATTGGTTATTCGTATGCAGCATAGATAGATGCGTTGGTTTGGGGCAGTCGTATAGCCTTGTTGGCCAAAGTCAAGGGCTTGTGCGGGTGGGCTCAAATTAACCTGGAGAATGACGGGCAGAACTTGACATGTGACTTATGATTTGTTGGCCAAAGTCAAGGTCATAAGAGCATGGGGTAAAAATCACATCGGGAGTTTCAAAAGTACTGAAACTTGCCAGATATGCGCATACCTTCTGGAGTGTGATACCGTGAGCGGATTCCGTCACGTTATCATACGATGAGAGTTGGATCCCGATTCCCACTGATGAGTTGGTTTACTCCTCGGGTGACCCCGACTAATTCTTCTTTCAGGTTTGGAGGAGAATTTGAGGTACAGTGGGAGGTTTCCAGATTAGATAAATTGGTAACCATTCTGATCTAGGATAGAGTGCACGCTAAGTGTTTCTTTTCTCTCTCTCTCTAGCAGCGACCATTGACCCGACCTTAGACTATGACTCAGTGACCAAGTTGACCGAACCTACTTAACACTGGCTTTTGGATTGTTAGAGTTGCAGACCTCATTGCCACTCCTACTTTTACCCTTTTCTCCAGGACACCCCGTATTACTGCGAACGTCCACTTCCATTGGACAAAGCCATCGTATGGTTAGATACGAACTCGAAGGAATTCGAGGATGGTTTCCGGTTCTGGAGAAAACGGATAGGATTATTCAGTTGTCTTTTCCCTTTTGCCTTCTCTCAAGTTACGAGTACTCCTTAGCTTAGGAGATAGTACACCTATTATGCAAATTGGATAGTCTTCTTCCAAACCTTAGGCTGGTGCCGACCGGTAGGGAATGGAGAAAACCAATTAGCCTAAACGGTGTGCAGAAGGTATTAAGATTAAGACAAAGCAAGGGATTAGTAAGAGGGCAAAGTAAATTGCGACTGATATTCACAACCAAACCAAGTATTTCTTCGCCAATCCTAAATCACCTTTGTATTTCTCCAGGACACTCTGTATCACTACGAAGATCCACAGTTTATTGGATACTCCATCGTATGGTTATATACGAACTCGAAAGGAACTTGTTCCAGTTCGGGGATGGATTCTGGTTCAGGAGAAATAAGAATAAGGTTTATTCGGTTGTCTTTTATCTTCACCTTCTCTCGCATTGCGAGTGCTCCTAGAATTGGGACAGTACACCCAATATGCTTATTGGATAGTCTTCTTCCAAACCATAGGCTGGTGCCGAACGGTAGGGAAGGAAAAAAACCATTTGGCCTAAAGGGGTGTGCAGAAGGTAATGACTAAAGACATATGAAGGGATTTGGAGAGGTGGCAAAGAATTATACGGTTATAGTTGTGAATCTGGATAATGGTAGAGGCATTACTAGGAATACCAGGATACCCCATCGAAACATTTCAATGTTTCAGTTCACTGTGTACTGTTAAAAGAAAACTGATTTCCCGATTAGACACTTACTCCAGGGTATGTATTTACCAGGTATGATTCTCACATCTGTATGGTTTTACAGATGATGAGTGGGAGTAAGTTATTGGGAATTGGGTGATCATCCTCATTATATCGGGATTCGTTGTAATCGGTGATATTTGATGAGATCACCTGGGCTGTTTGCCGGTCGGCAAATATTTGGTTTTGAATATCCGCTGTTGTGCACCAATTTCAAATTGATATATCTGTACGTCTATTTTCATAGAGTGAGATATACCTTTTGATATTATGTCGATGACATTTACCTATATCAGTGGTTGGTTAGGTAAGGAGCATTAAACAGCGGTGTAATTCTTCTTAACCATAAGTACAGTTTTCAACCTACGACACACAGTAAAAGAGTTGTTAAACTCAGCGGACTTATACAGAGTATTGTATGTTGTCCAGTGTCCAGTAGGACAGAGGGGTTTGTTCTCGTACTATATTCTGTTTACTTTTAACTTCTCTAGTTCTTAGGCATGTGTTTCGTAGAAACACAGGGTCTAAGTTTTGAGGAGTTATAGGTATTTGAATAGAGTAGAGAACCAGGTGTAGCAAGTATCGGGATTCTTCAAGGTGATCGAAGATGTAGATACTTGTGTATGGTATTCAGTTGATAGTAATGATAAAGAGAAATTGCTTCTCTTTCAGGTTACTCATAATTGGAAGCATTCCTAAGTTGAGTAACGCTGATCGGCCTCTCTCCATTTAGTTGACATGCACTGGAGACAGCTACATGATTTGAATCTGGTTAAATTAAATCAGTGCCTCTGGTTCTATATTGGATGTAGAACAGTTCATATCTTAACGTTGTTAAGGTACGGGGAGTTGCCCGGCTTATGATTAAAACCAGACACTGGACAACTCAAGGCACGTTTCTGTAATGGCTGTTTGTGGGTTGACCCAGGCTATGACGAGGGTTGACTTTCTACCATCTTGAAGATCAATAGTGATATTGTTCTTGACTCGCCACAGTTTAATAAAAATGGATTTTTTCAAAAACAGTAGTGGGAGTATGGTAGAACTGGAAGTGATTCCAGAACCGCAAACGATTACTGGAGATTTGATGAGGAACCTAAAGATTCAATCTGATTTGACATTCCATTGGCCACTCCGCAGATAAGGTGGGTAACTTCAGACACCCGAGAGGTACTCCGGTAGCCTCAAGGACGGTGACAGGGAAGTTCTTGTTTACCCACACTTGCCATTGTTGTTGTTCCAGGCTGCGAGACCCGGCAGGAGGATGAGTATAGCGTCGTTCTAAACTAGCTTCAGAAGTGCACGTCTATATGACTCTGCCAGAGGGTTGTCGTAGTCAGTGGGAGCAGCGGAAGCATTGGTGGACATCAGGCTTATGTCTATTTATAGACTAAAGCAGATGTAGCGAAAATAGATCATCTATTTCTGATGAGACAGTCATAAGTTTGACGTCATCAGAATAAATGATGGATCTGTTGAGAAGGTAGTAGGGTGTGATATCCGGGTTTTGGATGACATACACAAAGTAGGAAAAGAAACTCCTATACTACGATCGGTTATACTATGGTCGTCACACAGTGGTTTCTCCACATGGGACTTGGACATTATATCAGACATACTGGTTACTAGATCTATGTTTCTAGATCTAGATTTGGGTGGTTTCCCAATCAGGGTACCTTGACAGCATTCTAAGAGTATTTAGAATGGACGACTCCTGGCACGGTAGTGTACCTGCAGGTGATGGAGTCACCCTCTCTAAAGGTGTCTTATAGACTAAAGTAGAGAGGGATGTGCATGATTGGCGGATCACTTGCTTAGGCAATTGAGTCAATCATGAGATGTCAAGTACCACACCAGATGTTGTTCTTGCACTAGATGCAATAAGTTGATATTGATCCAATCCTGGAGAAACAGTCGGAAGCAGTTTTAGAACATAAGTGGATGTTCTAGGGATATAATAACGACAGCCTCATTGGGGAGACAGTTATCATTCCAGGCTTCCAAGGTGACATGGACGACAAGGAAGTTGTCAGAGTTATAGTTTTTCCTTCTGACGAGGGACAGTATTTTGGACAGGTGATCCAAGGCAATACTGAGGGAGGCATGGCGCAGGATACTGATTAAGTTCAGTTGACGATACAGTCTAAGAAGTTTGGATTTGGAGTTCATTTATGAGCTAGGTCCCATCAGATATCCAGACATTCTAAGACAGGTATTGCTCATTTCGGGAGATGGCATTCTCCGCGAACTTGAGATTTAGAGAGAGACATAGAAAGAAACATCAGAGCGGATCCACTCACTAAGGCTATTCCTCGAACGCAATAGTCTCGCAAACGAGCTTTGTGAGACTGACTAGTAGAGGAGTTGGGTGTTCGGTATCACACGGGCTGTGAGTATGCGACATCGCAATAATTAGCCTTGAGTGCAAGTGGGAGATTGTTGGAGATGGTGCCCTCAGAGTCAATTATTGGATCACAGGCACGTGATTGCAATGATTGAGGGAGGACCTATCCCGGTACGACAGTCTTACTCGAGATGATAGTTTGCTATCTGGTTTACCTTTATCATCGTGTACTGCTTTAGGTGACCTGACAGGTCGCTATTGCACGTTGATAGAGCCCCTAGGATTCTTGCTTGACTGCCGGCAGTATGAGGGCGATCATATATGTGGGAGCTGGTAGTCTATAAGCACATCCTTAAAAGGTCCCTAGTTGTAGGAGTTTCGAGACAGGGCATCGAAACTCCAGAGTAGACTAGTGTATACAGTCGAGACCCCGACGAGGGGCGGTGGCCGGTCTCACAAGCCACTGGTGTCAGTTGGTTCACCTAAGATGGATACAGGTGCTTATTGGGTTATGAGTACACCGGACAGGACTCGCCGGGAACATGCTAGTTGGTCTTATACCTGACGTCAGATAGCAGTTCCCAGGTGACATGTGTACAGGTTAGTTCATCGACCTGGGGATCGTCATTTGTCTCGTGTGAGTTCCCACTGTACTTTGATTACTACCCTACCACGGCTCAAAGGAGTCGTGCAAACAGGTTTTAGTTGGGTACAGTCCCGAGCCACATGGAGGCAGTGAGCGGATCTTCAGGGGTTCGTCTCTCCCGGTATTGGGG
Organism: Agapanthus africanus; assembly: GCA_030015575.1. Lineage (NCBI taxonomy): Eukaryota > Viridiplantae > Streptophyta > Magnoliopsida > Asparagales > Amaryllidaceae > Agapanthus > Agapanthus africanus. The sequence goes on from CM057349.1 coordinate 292,020,763, forward strand.
GTGAGGTCGCGCTGTGTCTAGGAGAGCCATTACACGAAATCCTTGGCCAAGGCAGGAGATTTACTGGTAGGTATTCCAGTAGTGTCTCAGGGTGTTCTGGGCTACACTCCGACACGACTTGTACCGCTTTTGGGGGTCTGACTTTTACCCACCCCCTAGGCCCGACATGCGATGCTCATAGACGAACGGACCGGACTGTACGGATATTGTCACTGACAGGCTCAGTAGGGTGTCAGGATGAGTTCGCTCATCGACGTCCCTTTTGGTCAATAGCTGGTGGCCCGTCACGTATTGGCTTATACCTCCGACGTGCTAGTGGTTAAATCCACAGCCATAGTATTGACGAGTCTTTAGAGTCCACCACACTTACAGTTACTCAAGCTTTCGGGCGAAACGCTGTAGAGGCCGTATGGAGATATGGCAGGGTCCGATCAGATACGTGCGGTATTGCACGGATCAGGATCGGACGGTTTGTACTAGTGGCCGTATGGTTATATGGCAGCGTTCGATCAGATACGTGCGGTATTGCACGGATCAGGATCGGACAGTTTTTACTAGCCGGTTTTGGTTTAAGCCGGTCCTAGTTTAGTACAATGTAGATTTTGTCTCATTGCATTTGTATCCGGACGGAATACAGATGCGGGTGTGTATGCACAGTATCGGGGTTTTCCTGTAATTTATTACGGGACCAGTTTTCTGGAGTTGTCAGTTTGCATTCCGTTCCGGCCGGTTTTCCTTTGTTCTTTCCCGGCCGGACTTTTCTGATGGAGGGGGTAATTTGCAGTTTTGCAAATTACATTTGAGGAGGGGGTTTCTTGCATATGTTTTTATTATGATAGCATCTTTAGATGCCATTCTTTTCCTTCATCTTTTCATGCTTTATTATGATTAGTTGTGATTAGAGTTGATGTGAGGTTGTGATGATTATGTCTAGGATGTGGTCACCTCTTTTCACTTCCTACACTCACCTCCCTTCATGCTTCATAATCTTTGCTAAACCATTTTCTAAGTATGAGAGTTTTTTGGAAAAGTGAGAAGAAGAAAAGAGAAGGAGAGAGCTTCATCTTTGAGAGTGTTTTTCATTCTTGATCTCTTTTCATGCTAAGAAAAATGCAAGCACCATTTTTCTTATCTTGTTTCCTCCATCATCTACAAATGGCAACAAACCCCAAAGTGAGACATGCACTCTACACTACACTTCCTACAGCAAATCTTGGACGCGTCGATTCGCCAGCTTCGCGCCCGAGTTGCCTCGGTATTGAGGTGGGAGCCCGTAAAAGCTACAGGCGATGTGGTGCCCTTTCCGACGAGGAGGAGACGGACGGAGATCCCGCGAGGTGATCGGAGTGGAGATGAAGACCGGAGGACTCGGATCAGTCGGTATATCTCTAACCCCTCCTCTTGTTAGCTTAGACTAGTTTAATGGTTACGATCCGGGTGTTTAGTGCGCGGTGGTGCCGGTTTGCTAAGTCCGCAAAATTAAAGTTTATCACCGTTTCCGCATTTGGCCGTCGGATTGACGGCCGGGGCGCCGCCGTGCACTTACAGAAACTCTTTCCCTATCAAGAGTATGTCATCCACGTACTCTACTGTTGGGTTCCTAGGCACACTAGTAAGGTCTCACAAGGCATCGAACATGCCAAATTCAAAAAATCTAGGTGCCGAGAGACCCGACTACGGATCGTTTGCTAGAAAACTAGGCGAAAAAGTAAACTAGTTAACAATTAACTAAGAGATACGGAAATACAACCTTTGTAGATCCGGTCCTCCACCTCCACGGCTCTGAGATGAGGTCCTCTCCGCTGTCCAAATCAAATCCGAGCTCTAGAGTCGGCTTCGTCGGAGAATAAGTGAGCTAGGTCGTCGATGTCCATGCCGAAGATGATCTACGTCGAGGCATCGCTAAATCAAGCTCCACCTTCACCAAGCCCTAAAACTTGTGAAGGAAACACACTCTACTACTTGGCAAGAGGTAGAGGATGAAGAAATAGGAAGTGGGTAGACTTTAGAATTGGATTTCTCACTTGTTTGCTCAATTCACCATTGATGAAGAAAGCTTTTTCTTCTTGAGTTCAAGGAAGAAGAAGAAGAAAGAAATATGATAAGTTAATTCAAAATGAAAAGAAAAATCAAAACTTATCATAATCTAAACCATGGTCAAGTGTAGAGATTGAACTAGGGTTAAATCAAATGGTTAGGTTAAGCATGAGATAAGAATGGTGGACAAAGTCAAAGGTTCATGAATCTTCAACTACAAACAAAGAAAGCCACCATTCTTCTCATTTCTTTTTCCAAAAAGAAAATAAATAAATAAATGAATAAATAGATATGAAAAACAAAACCCTAACCATTTAAATAACCATGGTTTAATCTTTACACAAACTCAAGTTAGCATGCATCATCAAACATGATACATACAAGTGCACAAAAATATATCACATATACAATGTGCACATTCCAAGTGAGAAAATCCGTTTAAAGTGAACCAATACTAGTTAGTGCAAAGTAACATATCAAATATATAATTATGCATTAAATCATTAAATCAACACTTGATTCAATGATCCGGTCATGTCGCACACAACCGACTAGTATTCAATGTATCGGTTTATCGAATCAACGCTTGAATCGATAACTAGGTTATATCGCATACAACCTTTCCGATACATTCATCGCGAGAATGGAATGCGGCATCACATACACGCATTATTCTCGGTCCCGCACATATCTCATATGCGCTCCTATTTCGTTTCGCTTGAGCCAGGAAACCTCTGTGTAGGACTCTAAAGACTCGTCAATACGCCGGCAGCAGGTGATGATCATATCAAACACCCACAAGCCGCAAGCGGTCTGCTAAACGTAACGGCCACCCGGGTATTGAGCGATCTGAAGATCGACGAGCAAGCCCGCTCACACTCCAGTGAATCCAACCAGTAACACTACCGTACAGTCCGGTCTGATCGTCTGATATGTCGCATATCTCGCCTAGGGGTGGTAAACGTCAGACCCCAATAGCTCGATAAGTCGTGTCGATATGAGGTCTATAACAATTCGATAAACTACTGGTAACACTTACCAGTAAATCTCAGCAACCCTGGCCAGGGATTTCCTGTTATAGCCAATCGAACACAGCGCAACATCAACCCCCTATACCGGGAGAGACGAATCCCCTCCTATCGCTCATTGCCTCCATGTGACTCGGGACTGTACCCAAAAACCACCGTTTTGCACGCCCTCTTGGACGTGGTAAGATGGAAATCAAAGCACAGTGGGAACCACACAAGACTCTATGACGATCTCGGGTCAACAGACAACTCTGTACCAGTGTCACCAGAGAACTGCCATCTGACGTGAGGTATAATACCATCTGGGAGTTCTCGGCGAGTCCGTCCAGTGTACTCAGTCTCTACTGAGCACCCGTATATCATCTCCGATGTCAAACACCAATGGATATGGGATCATCCATCGCCCATCTGTATGGGTCGAGAAGCTACACGCTAGTCTACTCTGGTATATCGATGCCCCGTCTCGATACACCCACGACTAGGGACTTTGAAGGATGTACTTATGGACTACCATGTCCCCACTAGTATGATCCGCATCATAGTCCAGGTAGTCAAGTACACATCCTAAGGGCTTTACCAACATGTAATAGAGAGACAATCTGTATACACGTTAAGGTAAAGAACAACCAGATAGCATACTATCATGTCGAGCAAGAAAGTCCTCCCTATATATGTCCCAGCATCCACTACAATATACATCCAATGTACAGTAATGGCCTCTAGGGCATACATATAACTAACAATCTCCCACTTGCTCTAGGGCCATCTGTAGCAGTGGTTGTAGTATCTCATACTCAACCATCCTATAATAGTCTCTCTCTGGGAATAGGCCTTCGTGAGTGGATCCGCCGTGTTGTCCTCTGAGTCTGCTCTCCTAACCTTGACACCTGAAGATCAACCATCTCCACGATCAGGTGATACTGCCTTAGAATATGTCTGGATCACTGATGGGACCTGCGTTCCTTGGCATAAGCCACAACTCCATTGTCACATAATGGGAGGAACATAGTTCATCTCATGAACCAATATACATCCAAACAGCCTCTTTGGTAGCATCTTAAGTAGCGATGTATGCTGCCTTTATCGTCTAGTATGTCACGGTATCTAGCTTGGAACTCTTCCAACATACCGTCCCTTTACTGAGGGTAAAGACAATGCCTGTGACTGACATTCAGTCGTCTTTATCACCCTGGAACCCTTCCAGTGATTCTCCTCAGGATCGATTGACACCATCTCACTACATCTAGTGAGTATCCTAACATCCATTTAGATCTATCTCATAAATCCAAAATCCAGGATTTAGTAGGTATCACTTTAATCCTATATAGAGAATCTTTGTGATAAGCGGAGATTGATCGAGCGTAGCATAAGAAACTCCTTTCTTATCAAGAGTATGTCATCCACGTACTCTACGAGGATCGTCACCATACTCCCTACTACCTTTTTGTATATACAAGGTTCATCTACCATTTTGATGATGTCAAACTCTTTGACCGCTTCATCAAAATAGATGTTCCAACTCCGCGATGCATGCTTTATCCTATAAAGCATCTTGCACACGTTTCCGCTGCTCCCACTGTCTACGAAGCCCTCTGGCTGTGTACTTATAGACGCTCTCTTCTAAATCATCATTTAGAAAAGCAGTCAAGACACCCAACCACCAGATATCGCAGTCATGGTATGTAGCCGTGGCAAGTAAGATCTGGATGGACTTAAGCATAGTCACTTGAAAAGGTTTCATCATGATCCACGCCTGGTCGATGACGAAAAGCTTTAACAAGTCTAGCTTTGAAAGTCTCAACTTTTCCATCCACACCAAGTAATCTTCTCAAGATATACTTGCTCCTGATGGGGATTTAACCCTTCAGATATTGCAACCAAAGTCCATACTTTGTTGGTGTATAAGGATTCCATCTCAGATCGCTAAGCATCCAGCCATTCTTACAGAGTCTTACTCCTGATGGCCAGCTCGAAGCTAGTTGGGTCATCATCTCATGATGCAATCTTCGCTCCCACTGTCATAGAGAAACCGAAGTATCTCTCAGGTGGGTGAGAAACCCTACTAGATCGGCGGAGAGGCTGAGGTTCGTTGGAATCTACTGAATCCTTTGGTTCTATCAAATCATCAGCTGTAGTTTGTATGGCTGGAACTTTTCCAGTTCTACATTACAGATCTTGCCTCGAGCTTGTCCGGATTTTGCTTTTAGACATAGGCCGGACAACCCCAAATCTTAACTAGCTTAAGACATGGGCTCTTCCCTTTCCATATCACATATGAAATGGTAGGCAACTGATTTGATTGGAACCCTATTCAATAGGTATGCAGCTTCTCAAGTGCATAACTCCCAAAAGGAAATAGGTAACTTAGTAGTACTCATCATAGAGCACACCATATCAAATAGGGTGTATCTGCTCCGCCCCGATATACCATCTTGCTATGGTGTATACGGAGGAGTAATGCTGAGAGAGAATCTCATTCTCCTTTAGAATAGTCCATGAATTCCGTGCACAAGTATTCTCCTCCCTGACCTCATCATAGGACATAATACTTATACCCGTATATCTGGTTCTCTACTTCTAACTTATATTCTGTGAATATCTCAAAAGGTTCGGACTTGTGTTTCAACAGGAACATAGGTCTGAAACTCGAAAGATTATCAGAGAACGTAATGAAGTATAAAGAACCAGTCCTGGCATGTGTAGACAGGGGACCTACATACATCAACATGTATCATCCTAAGAGTTCACTAACTCTTTCTCTATTTCCAGTAAACGGAGCTATGGTCATCTTATCTTTGTGACATGACTGGCGAGTTTCACAAGATGTAAATTCAAACTGATTTAAATATGCATCTAAATGTAACTCCAGCCAGTCGGGTCATATTGATATGACCTAGTCTACAATGCCTCAAGAAGGATTCGTTCAGTTCTGAACTCTTCCTCTTGTGTGTGTTCTGTATACTAAGAACTGTAGTTTGATTTAGAACAGCAACGCTTTTAGATAACGTGCCTGATACGATCAACTTTTGATATAGGAAATGTTCAAAACATTATCCAATAATACAAAATTTTATCATTTCTTTACTAATAAAGAGACTGATATGATTTTGTATATCAGGTTCGGTATCTAATAACATTCGTTCAGAATCAATGTATTGGTAATACAGGGTGACAGTAACCAACAGACTTGGCTGCAACACTTGCCCCGTTTTCTGTCTCATGAAACTTATCACCCGTTCTCAGTTCTCTATCTTTCTGTAGCCCTATGTAACAGATTACATATCTGGGATCCTGATCTGGTATCACATACCCAGGACATAGAGGATACAGAGAAACAGTTCTTTGTAACGAACACACCCGAAGATGATGCATCAGCATGCACTCTCTTCGTTTGGGCGGCACGGGAATTCTGGTAATCCCCAATTTCCTGCTCTGTCTTATAACAATTATAAGTTGGAGCGGGACCAACGTTCCCCAGCTCAGTATTACAAGCGGGTTCGGTCAATATTCCGTATTATTATCTTGATTAAGGCGTGATATGGTCGCTACCAGGAGAGAGAGAGAAGAAAACACTCAGCGTGCGCTCTTGCAAGAATAGATTGGTTATTATTTTATCTAATCAGGATGGCTCCCACTGCTTTTTATCAAATCTTCCTTCAAACCCTAAAAGGAAAGACTAGCCGGGATTAATTACACACTACAAGTTCGCCAATCTTTCAGCCAGGCCAGTGTCGGTACTTTGAGGGAGGTCCCCCGTGCTTTCGCACGAACCTAATTAATGTAAACCTCGTTTTCCCAGAGGCGTAACCCCGTTGACACCTTTCTAGACACCTACTTGATCGGCTAATTATAATGTATAAAACTCTCCCAGGAGTAACTCTTACTCGCAGCGGGTATCGGGATCCAACTATCTCATAGAAGGTATGCAATCTCATTGCAAATTTCAACACTTGAAATTCCCGATAATGTTTTGCCCCTAGCTCGCTATGACCTTGACGAATGCCAAACAACCCATAGTCCACTAGTCAAGTTCAACCCGTACATTTCTTGATCGAATTAAACCCATCCGCACGACCCTTGACGAATGCCAAACAACGCCGTACGAATACCCTAATCCAATCGCATCATATGCTCAAGCAGATAAATACTAGTTAGCTACCGTACACTACGCCTTGACGAATGCCAAACTACCGCAGCACGAATACTAACTAGTACATATCTGAAATGACGGAGGGCTACGACAGGTTTTTCTTAAAACCTATTGCATAATGAACTTGATATCGTTGTAGAATCAAATGAATTTGAAATGGAGTGTTTTTGAGGCTTTTCTAGTTTTGCTAAAGGAGTCACTCCCGGTAAAGGGATCGTCGGTCCTTTCCTCGTCGAATGAGGTGCGGGATATATCACATATATCACTGTGCAAAGCAAAAACACTTAAAAGCAATCAAAAGACAAACCGAGTGTTTAGCATCTGCCAGTTATTGCTAAAGGAGTCACTCCCGGTGAAGGGATCTCGGTCCTTTCCTCATCGAATAAGGTGCAGGATATATCGCATATACCGCTGTGCAAAGCAAGAACTGTAACTACCTTTTTTATTTTGAAATTCGATTCTACAACATCTTAGGTTTCTTTTATTTCATTAATCACATTAATGAAGTCCCATCATTTAAGTACCTAAACATTACAGATAAATACGACGTACACTTATGCCATCCGCATTCGCCTCGATGTCCCCTCGTGCACCGTTAGGTTAGGTAACTAACGGCAGAGCAGGGCAGGGCTAGCACGGGTGTAAAACATAAGTAACGTCTATATAATATATCATATATACTATATACTGTATCTATCACAGAACATCACATGATCACATCACAGATATCGCAGCAGAAGAATCATATGAAATATTGGATATACTAGGACGTCCGTGTTTTCAATACGAGCCAATATAAAACACGGATTCCACGGTCGTGATGAATAGCCAAACCCACACCCCTAGACCCCTACGAGAGCGGCAAGCAACCCTACCAATTCTAGAGTTAGGAGACCCGGACTCGACTCCTCGAGTTGGTCTCCCTCTGGACTCCAGAACCCGGTTACTTGTGCCCTCCTCCTTGGGTCTATCCTAGTGCGGAAAAGTAAATAATATAAAAACGGTGACATCTTCCGCAACCTGGAAGCGCCCCAATAAAAGAATATTACTTACAAGTTTTTACATGAATGAAAATGAAAAACACTCATCTCACATAAAAACCCCCGGCTATTCAAACACGACGATCCAATATAACATATCCAGCAACACACATAACATCACATGTCGTCAACGTAAGTAAATATGTCCATCCCAATTGTCGTTGACATATAGCAACGAAACCGGCGATATCACATATTACACTTACGGTCACAGAAAAGAAAGTGTAAAACTACAACAGTTGGAATCCGCAACCACCTCAGACATCGCATGCCTGACCAAATGAATTCCTTAGACATCGCATGCCTAACAATTATAATCCCCGCATTTTAGTCTCAACATCGAAAACACTTTTCAATACCAAGTCGGGCAATTCAATAAGATTCCCGACATCCTGATCGAATGCTCGTCGCAAACTTCAGTAGACGGCTGCACCCCCGATACCGTCGACGAAATGCACCAAGGCGGAACACCGCCATCGCGAGCACCCGGACAGATGCTTTCGGCGACGGGGTTCTCCTACAGTCACTTGGTCGGGGCTATGGAGTGAGACTGTCTATTAAGTTTACCCGGCGAGTATCCGCGTACGCTACGTGATTGCGACGGACTTTTGATCATATCAAAATTCCGTGGCAACCGATCATCTGAGACTAAACTGCTACGTTTATAACATTCATTCAGTTATCTCATAACTATTTGTGAATTCCAATTATTGTATCCCATTCCAGATAAATAGAAATGTTAAACTTTCCGATCGAACATTCTAACACCCAAGTTTTCCCGATACAGATCAACACATGAAACTAGTCTAACAACATTCAGTTCGTACCTCAGTACCAACGGTCCAGCCGTAGAAGGGTCAAGCCAATGCCTCACATGTGGCACGCCGTACTGCCCCAAACCCGAAGGTTCAAAGGGCAGTTCAAGACGGTCACATAATCGAGTTAAGGTTTGTTGTCTTCTAGAGGGACCATCGCGTTACTTGCACTACTTAGAACGTCGTTAAACTACGGAAAAATCCAACACTTGGAAATTTCCCGACAGGGGAAAAATTGGGTATTTATATCCGGCCGAACTTTTTAACATATTCTAAGATTTATCCGGAAAGCCACACAGACAAAATTTGATACCCCGATCGAAACACCGAATCCCCAAAACAACTCCAGAAAATTCAACTCTTGAATAAATATTAAAAATTCCCAGAAACACCATAAATAATATATAAGAATTACTGTGCAGAAATTAATGCACAACACGACAAAAGGGCCGCGGATCCGCCGCCTGAGCCTACTGTGAGGCCGCGGATCCGCGCCCCCTTTAATGAATCAAGGCCTCAAATTTCAACAGTAATTCTTAGATTATTTTACTGAGTTTTCTGAATATTTTTAATCTGGAAAAATCCCAGTATTTCAAAATCGTCCAGAGAGCAATTTTGCGGGTAGGGTTTCGGTTCGATCGTGTTTCAGATTCCGTCTGGACTTCGCCTAAGGCTCTAGCTAGGCTCTGATACCACTGTAGGGTTTCTAGGCACACTAGTAAGGTCTCACAAGGCATCGAACATGCCAAATTCAAAAAATCTAGGTGCCGAGAGACCCGACTACGGATCGTTTGCTAGAAAACTAGGCGAAAAAGTAAACTAGTTAACAATTAACTAAGAGATACGGAAATACAACCTTTGTAGATCCGGTCCTCCACCTCCACGGCTCCGAGATGAGGTCCTCTCCGCTGTCCAAATCAAATCCGGGCTCTAGAGTCGGCTTCGTCGGAGAATAAGTGAGCTAGGTCGTCGATGTCCATGCCGAAGATGATCTACGTCGAGGCATCGCTAAATCAAGCTCCACCTTCACCAAGCCCTAAAACTTGTGAAGGAAACACACTCTACTACTTGGCAAGAGGTAGAGGATGAAGAAATAGGAAGTGGGTAGACTTTAGAATTGGATTTCTCACTTGTTTGCTCAATTCACCATTGATGAAGAAAGCTTTTTCTTCTTGAGTTCAAGGAAGAAGAAGAAGAAAGAAATATGATAAGTTAATTCAAAATGAAAATAAAAATCAAAACTTATCATAATCTAAACCATGGTCAAGTGTAGAGATTGAACTAGGGTTAAATCAAATGGTTAGGTTAAGCATGAGATAAGAATGGTGGACAAAGTCAAAGGTTCATGAATCTTCAACTACAAACAAAGAAAGCCACCATTCTTCTCATTTCTTTTTCCAAAAAGAAAATAAATAAATAAATGAATAAATAGATATGAAAAACAAAACCCTAACCATTTAAATAACCATGGTTTAATCTTTACACAAACTCAAGTTAGCATGCATCATCAAACATGATACATACAAGTGCACAAAAATATATCACATATACAATGTGCACATTCCAAGTGAGAAAATCCGTTTAAAGTGAACCAATACTAGTTAGTGCAAAGTAACATATCAAATATATAATTATGCATTAAATCATTAAATCAACACTTGATTCAATGATCCGGTCATGTCGCACACAACCGACTAGTATTCAATGTATCGGTTTATCGAATCAACGCTTGAATCGATAACTAGGTTATATCGCATACAACCTTTCCGATACATTCATCGCGAGAATGGAATGCGGCATCACATACACGCATTATTCTCGGTCCCGCACATATCTCATATGTGCTCCTATTTCGTTTCGCTTGAGCCAGGAAACCTCTGTGTAGGACTCTAAAGACTCGTCAATACGCCGGCAGCAGGTGATGATCATATCAAACACCCACAAGCCGCAAGCGGTCTGCTAAACGTAACGGCCACCCGGGTATTGAGCGATCTGAAGATCGACGAGCAAGCCCGCTCACACTCCAGTGAATCCAACCAGTAACACTACCGTACAGTCCGGTCTGATCGTCTGATATGTCGCATATCTCGCCTAAGGGTGGTAAACGTCAGACCCCAATAGCTCGATAAGTCGTGTCGATATGAGGTTTATAACAATTCGAGAAACTACTGGTAACACTTACCAGTAAATCTCAGCAACCCTGGCCAGGGATTTCCTGTTATAGCCAATCGAACACAGCGCAATATCAACCCCCTATACCGGGAGAGACGAATCCCCTCCTATCGCTCATTGCCTCCATGTGACTCGGGACTGTACCCAAAAACCACCGTTTTGCACGCCCTCTTGGACGTGGTAAGATGGAAATCAAAGCACAGTGGGAACCACACAAGACTCTATGATGATCTCGGGTCAACAGACTACTCTGTACCAGTGTCACCGGAGAACTGCCATCTGACGTGAGGTATAATACCATCTGGGAGTTCTCGGCGAGTCCGTCCAGTGTACTCAGTCTCTACTGAGCACCCGTATATCATCTCCGATGTCAAACACCAATGGATATGGGATCATCCATCGCCCATCTGTATGGGTCGAGAAGCTACACGCTAGTCTACTCTGGTATATCGATGCCCCGTCTCGATACACCCACGACTAGGGACTTTGAAGGATGTACTTATGGACTACCATGTCCCCACTAGTATGATCCGCATCATAGTCCAGGTAGTCAAGTACACATCCTAAGGGCTTTACCAACATGTAATAGAGAGACAATCTGTATACACGTTAAGGTAAAGAACAACCAGATAGCATACTATCATGTCGAGCAAGAAAGTCCTCCCTATATATGTCCCAGCATCCACTACAATATACATCCAATGTACAGTAATGGTCTCTAGGGCATACATATAACTAACATCTACGAGGATCATCACCATACTCCCTACTACCTTTTTGTATATACAAGGTTCATATACCATTTTGATGATGTCAACTTCTTTGACTAATCCATCAAAACAGATGTTCCAACTCCGCGATGCCTGTTTTATCCTATAAAGCATCTTGCACACGTTTCCGCTGCTTCCACTGTCTACGAAGCCCTCTGGCTGTGTACTTATAGACGCTCTCTTCCAAAACATCATTTAGAAAAGCTGTCATGACACTCAACCACCAGATATCGTAGTCATGGTATGTAGCCGTGGCAAGTAGGATCCGGATGGACTTAAGCATAGCCACTGGAAAAAGGTTTCATCATTATCCACGCCTGGTCGATGACGAAAAACTTTAACAAGTCTAGCTTTGAAAGTCTCAACTTTTCCATCTACACCAAGTAATCTTCTCATGATATACTTGCTCCTGATGGGGATTTAACCCTTCAGATATAGCAACCAAAGTCCATACTTTGTTGGTGTACATGGATTCCATCTCAGATCGCTAAGCATCCAGCCATTCTTACAGAGTCCCACTCCTGATGGCCAGTTCGAAACTAGTTGGGTCATCATCTCATGATGCAATCCTCGCTCCCACTGTCATTGAGAAACCGAAGTATCTGTCAGGTGGGTGAGGAACCCTACTAGATCGGCGGAGAGGCTGAGGTTCGTTCGAATCTACTGAATCCTTTGGTTCTATCAAATCATCAGCTGCAGTTTGTATGGCTGGAACATTTCCAGTTCTACATAACAGACCTTGCCTCGAGCTTGTCCGGATTTTGCTTTTAGACATAGGCCGGACAACCCCAAATCTTAACTAGCTTAAGACATGGGCTCTTCCCGTTCCATATCACATATGAAGTGGTAGGCAATTGATTTGATTTGAACCCTATTCAATAGGTATGCAGCTTCTCAAGTGCATAACTCCCAAAAAGAAATAGGTAACTCAGTAGTACTCATCATAGAGCACACCTTATCATATAGGGTATGATTGCTCCGCCCTGATATACCATCGTGCTATGGTGTATACAGAGGAGTAATGCTGAGAGAGAATCTCATTCTCCTTTAGAATAGTCCAGTATTTCCGTGCTCAAGTATTCTCCTCCCTGATCACATCAAAGGACATAATACTTGTACCCTTATTGGTTCTCTACTTCTAACTTATATTCTGTGAATATCTCAAAAGGTTCAGACTTGTGTTTCAACAGGAACATATGTCTGAATCTTGAGAGATTATCAGAGAACGTAATGAAGTATAAAGAACCGGTCCTGGCATGTGTAGACAGGAGACCTTACATACATCAACATGTATCAATCCTAAGAGTTCACTAACTCTTTTTCTGTTTCCATTAAACAGAGCTCTGGTCATCTTATCTTTGTGACATGACTGGCAAGTTTCATAAGATGTAAATTCAAACTGATTTAAATATGCATCTACATGTAACTTCAGCTAGTCGGGTCGCAGTGATATGACCTAGTCTACAATGCCTCAAGAAGGATTCGTTCATTTCTGAACTCTTCCTCTTGTGTGTGTTCCGTATACTAAGAACTGTAGTTTGATTTAGAACATCAACGCTTTTAGATAACGTGCCTGAAACGATCAACTTTTGATATAGGAAATGTTCAAAACATTATCCAACAATACAAAATTATATCCTTTCTTTACTAATAAAGAGACTGATATGATTTTGTATATCAGGTTCGGTATCTAATAACATTCGTTCAGAATCAATGTATTGGTAATACAGGGTGACAGTGACCAACAGACTTGGATGCAACTCTTGCACCGTTTTCTGCCTCATGAAACCTATCACCCGTTCTCAGTTCTCTACCTTTCTGTAGCCCTATGTAACAGATTATATATCTGGGATCCTGATCTGGTATCACATACCCAGGACGTAAAGGATACTGAGAAACAGTTCTCTGTAATGTACACACCCGAAGATGATGCATCAGCATGCACTCTCTTCGTTTGGGCGGCATGGGAATTCTGGTAATCCCCAATTTCCTGCTCTGTCTTATAACAATTATAAGTTGGAGCGGGACCAACGTTCCCCAGCTCAGTATAACAAGCGGGTTCGGTCAATATTCCGTATTATTATCTTGATTAAGGCGTGATATGGTCGCTACCAGGAGAGAGAGAGAAGAAAACACTCAGCGTGCGCTCTTGCAAGAATAGATTGGTTATTATTTTATCTAATCAGGATGGCTCCCACTGCTTTTTATCAAATCTTCCTTCAAACCCTAAAAGGAAAGACTAGCCGGGATTAATTACACACTACAAGTTCGCCAATCTTTCAGCCAGGCCAGTGTCGGTACTTTGAGGGAGGTCCCTCGTGCTTTCGCACGAACCTAATTAATGTAAACCTCGTTTTCCCAGAGGCGTAACCTCGTTGACACCTTTCTAGACACCTACTTGATCGGCTAATTGTAATGAGTAAAACTCTCCCAGGAGTAACAATTACTCGCAGCGGGTATCGGGAACCAACTATCTCATAGAAGGTATGCAATCTCATTGCAAATTTCAACACTTGAAATTCCCGATAATATTTTGCCCCTAGCGTCCTATGACCTTGACGCAGGCCAACAAACCATAGTCCGCTAGTCAAGTTCAACCCGTCATTTCTTGATTGAATTAAACCCACCCGCACGACCCTTGACGCAGGCCAACAAAGTCGCACGACTACCCTAATCTAATCTGCATCATATGCATAAGCAGATAAATACTAGTTAGCTACCGCACACTACGCCTTGACGCAGGCCAACAAACGTAGCACGAATACTAACTACTACTTATCTGAAATGACGGAGGGCTACGACAGGTTTTTCTGAAAACCTATTGCGTAATGAACTTGATATCGTTGTAGAATCAAATGATTTTGAAATGGAGTGTTTTTTAGGCTTTTCTAGTTTTGCTAAAGGAGTCACTCCCGGTGAAGGGATTGTCGGTCCTTTCCTCGTCGAATGAGGTGCGGGATATATCATATATATCACTGTGCAAAGCAAAAACACTTAAAAGCTATCAAAAGACAAACCGAGTGTGTAGCATCTGCCAGTTATTGCTAAAGGAGTCACTCCCGGTGAAGGGATCTCGGTCCTTTCCTTATCGAATAAGGTGCAGGATATATCATATATACCGCTGTGCAAAGCAAGAACTGTAGCTACCTGTTTTATTTTGAAATTCGATTCTACAACATCTTAGGTTTCTTTTATTTCATTAATCTCATTAACGAAGTCCCATCATTTAAGTACCTAAACATCACAGATAAATACGACGTACAGTTATGCCATCCGCATTCGCCTCGATGTCCCCTCGTGCACCGTTAGGTTAGGTAACTAACAGCAGAGCGGGGCAGGGCTAGCGCGGGTGTAAAACATAAGTAACGTCTATATAATATATCATATATACTATATACTGTATCTATCACAGAACATCACATGATCACATCACAGATATCGCAGCAGAAGAATCATATGAAATATTGGATATACTAGGACGTCCGTGTTTTCAATACGAGCCAGTATAAAACACGGATTCCACGGTCGTGATGAATAGCCAAACCCACACCCCTAGACCCCTACGAGAGCGGCAAGCAACCCTACCAATTCTAGAGTTAGGAGACCCGGACTCGACTCCTCGAGTTAGTCTCCCACTGGACTCCAGAACCCGGTTACTTGTGCTCTCCTCCTTGGGTCTATCCTAGTGCGGAAAAGTAAATAATATACAAAAGGTGACATCTTCCGCAACCTGGAAGTGCCCCAATAAAAGAATATTACATACAAGTTTTTACATGAATGAAAATGAAAAAACATTCATCTCACATAAAAACCCCCCGGCTATTCAAACACGACGATCCAATATAACATATCCAGCAACACATAACATCACATGTCATCAACGTAAGTAAACATGCGTATCCCAATTGTCGTTGATATATAGCAACGAAACCGGCGATATCACATATTACACTTATGGTCACAGAAAAGAAAGTGTAAAACTACAACAGTTGGAATCCGCAACCACCTCAGACATCGCATGCCTGACCAAATGAATTCCTTAGACATCGCATGCCTAACAATTATAAATCCCGCATTTTAGTCTCATTATCGAAAACACTTTTCAATATCAAGTAGGGCAATTCAACAAGATTCCCGATATCCTGATCGAATGCTCGTCGCAAACTTTAGTAGGCGGCCGCACCCCCGACGCCGCTGATGAAGTGCACCAAGGCGGAACACCGCTGCCGCGAGCACCCGGACGGATGCTTTCGGCGACGGGGTTCTCCTACAGTCACTTGGTCGGGGCTATGGAGTGAGGCTGTCTATTAAGTTTACCCGGCGAGTATCCGCGTACGCTACGTGATTGCGACGGACTTTTGATCACATCAAAATTCCGTGGCAACCGATCAAGTGAGACTAAACTGCTATGTTTATAACATTCATTCAGTTATCTCATAACTACTTGTGAATTCCAATTGTTGTATCCCATTCCAGATAATTAGAAAATGTTAAACTTTCCGATCGAACAATCGAACACCCAAGTTTTCCCGATATAGATCAACACATGAAATAAGTCTAACAACATTCAGTTCGTGCCTCAGTACCAACGGTCCAGCCGTAGAAGGGTCAAGCCAACGCCTCACATGTGGCACGCCGTACTGCCCCAAACCCGAAGGTTCAAAGGGCAGTTCAAGACGGTCACATAATCGAGTTAAGGTTTGTTGTCTTCTAGAGGGACCATCGCGTTACTTGCACTACTTAGAACGTCGTTAAACTACGGAAAAATCCAACACTTGGAAATTTCCCGACAGGGGAAAAGTTGGGTATTTATATCCGGTCGAACTTTTTAACATATTCAAAAATTATCCGGAAAGCCACACAGACAAAATTTGATAATCTGACCGAACATTCGAATCCCCAAAACAACTCAGAAAAATTCAACTCTTGAAAAAATATTAAAAATTCCCAGGAAAACCAGCACTGCATATTATGAATTACTGTGCAAAATTGGATGCCACAAAAGACAAAACGGCCGCGGATCCGCCGCACGAGCCATGCTCGTGCCGCGGAACCGCGGCGCATTGATGGAATTAGGCACACGAATTTTACAGTATCCCTTAGAATTTCCTGCTGATTTTTCTGCATATTTTTAATATGGAAAAACTCCAGATTTTAGAAAAAGTCCAGAGAGCATGTTTGGTTTAGGGTTTCGGGTTCGTTCGGGTTTCAAATTTCGTCTACGCATCGCCTAAGGCTCTAGCTAGGCTCTGATACCACTGTAGGTCAGGCAGCCACCCCATCCAATAGGGTCGCCGTGGCACCAACGGGTCCCTCAGCAACTACTTTTTACGCATGCCCCCTTGCGAGGACTACAACCCGCCGGAACACCTTCCGGTCTCGGGACACCCTGGGGGTAAGAGCCTATGCTTCGCCACACTGTCACACAGTGAGAACACCCCATAGGTCGACATCTAATGCCTAGTAGCTCTGATACCACTGTAGGGTTCCTAGGCACTCCCAAGAGGTCTCACAAGGCATCAACCATGCCAATTTCAAACTTTATTGGTGCCGAGAAACCCTAATACGGATCGTTAACTAGATTTTTAGGCGACAAAGCAAACTAGTTAACACTTAACTACAAGAATACGGAAATACAACCTTTGTATATCCGGTCCTCCACCTCCACGGCTCCGTGATGAAGTCCTCTCCGCTGTCCAAATCAAATCCCGGGCTCTAGCGTCGGCTTCATCGGAGAAAGAGCGGACTAGGTCATCGACGACGTGCCGAAGATGATCTACGTCGAGGCATCGCTAGATCAAGCTCCAACTTCACCAAGTCTAGAAAACTTGTGAAGGAAACACACTCTACTACTTGGCAAGAGGTAGAGGATGAAGAAATAGGAAGTGGGTTCACTTTAGAATTGGATTTCTCACTCTTTTTCATCAATCACCATTGATGAAGTCAAGCTTCTTCATCTTCAAGAAGAAGATAATGAATATGATAAGTTATTTAAAATAGAATAGAAAATCAACACTTATCATATTACAACCATGGTTAGGTGTAGAGAATGAATCATAGTTAAGTGGAATGGTTAGGGTTAAACATGAGACAAAATGGTCACTTAGTCAAACCTTCATGAATCTTCATGAAAGAACAAAGAAAGCCACCATTTTTCTCTTTTGCTTTTATTTTCCAAAACAAATAAATAAATAAATGAATGAATAAAAAAGAAAACCCTAACCATTACACAACCATGGTTTAATCTTTACACAAACCCTAGAGAGCATGTATCATCAAACATGATACAATCAAGTGCACAAAAAGTATATCACATATACAATGTGCACATCCGAGCGAGAAAATCCATTTAAAGTGAACCGATACTAGTTAATGCAAAGTAATATATCAAATATATAATTATGCATTAAATCATTAAATCAACACTTGATTTAATGATCCGGTCATATCGCATATAACCGACTAATATCTACAGTAACAACTTATCGAATCAACACTTGATCCGATAACCCGGCTATATCGCATATAACCGATCAATGTCACAAATCGCGAGAATCGAATACAGTATCACATACTGGTATCATTCTCGGTCCCGCACATATCTCATATGCGCTCCTATTTCGTTTCGCTTGAGCCAGGAAACCTCTGTGTAGGACTCTAAAGACTCGTCAATACGCCGGCAGCAGCTGATGATCATATCAAACACCTACAAGCCGCAAGCGGTCAGCTAAACGTAACGGCCACCCGGGTATTGAGCGATCAGAAGATCGACGAGCAAGCCCGCTTACACTCCAGTGAATCCAACCAGTAACACTACCGTACAGTCCGGTCTGTTCGTCTGATATGTCGCATATCTTGCCTAGGGGTGGTAAACGTCAGACCCCAATAGCTCGATAAGTCGTGTCGATATGAGGTCTATAACAATTCGAGAAACTACTGGTAACACTTACCAGTAAATCTCAGCAACCCTGGCCAGAGATTTCCGGTTATAGCCAATCGAACACAGCGCAACATCAACTCCCTATACCGGGAGAGACGAATCCCCTCCTATCGCTCATTGCCTCCATGTGACTCGGGACTGTACCCAAAAACCACCGTTTTGCACGCCCTCTTGGACGTGGTAAGATGGAAATCAAAGCACAGTGGGAACCACACAAGACTCTATGACGATCTCGGGTCAACAGACTATTCTGTACCAGTGTCACCAGAGAACTGCCATCTGACGTAAGGTATATTACCATCTGGGAGTTCTCGGCGAGTCCGTCCAGTGTACCCAGTCTCTACTCAGCACCCGTATATCATCTCTGATGTCAAACACCGATGGATATGGGATCATCCATCGCCCATCTGTATGGGTCGAGAAGGTATACGCTAGTCTACTCTGGTATATCGATGCCCCATCTCGATACACCCACGACTAGGGACTTTCAAGGATGTACTTATGGACTACCATGTCCCCACTAGTATGATCCGCATCATAGTCCAGGTAGTCAAGTACACATCCTAAGGGCTTTACCAACATGTAACAGAGAGACATTCAATGTACACGTTAAGGTAAAGAGCAACCAGATAGCATACTATCATGTCGAGCAAGAAAGTCCTCCCTATATATGTCCCAGCATCCACTACAATATACATCCAATGTACAGTAATGGCCTCTAGGACATACATATAACTAACACATAGTACGTGCACAAGTGTATGTAAGTGATCGTGGCCTTTCCGTAAAACCATACGGCCTCTACACCTTTTGCCCGATACAGAGAAACTCTTTGTGTGGGACTCTAAAGACTCGACACTACGCGTGGGTTTAACCATAGGCCGCAAGCGGTAGTAGCTATACGTAACGGTCCCCACGTAGATGTCGATAAGAAGGACGATGAGGAAACCCACCTGAACTCCTACTGAGACTGTATATGACAATCTCCATACAGTCCGGTCTGTTTGTCTAGGACTATCGCATATCGGGCCTGGAGGGCGGTAAACGTCAGACCCCTAATAGCGGTATAAGTCATGTCGGAGTGAAGCCCATTACACCTTAAGAAACTACTGGAGCACCTACCAGTAAATCTCGCTTGCCCTGGTCAGGGACTTTACGTAATGGCTCTCCATATACAACGCGATATCAACCCCCACCGGGAGAGACGAATCATGTCTAACTGCCACTGCCTCCAAGTGCTTCGGGACTGCACCCAACTACTACTTATTTGCACGACTCCTTCGAGCCGTGGTAGGGTAGTAATCTAAGTACAGTGGGAACACACTCGAGGCGAAGTAGCAATGTCAAGTCGACGAACTAAGCTGTACTCATGTCACCTGGGAACTGCAATCTGACAATAGGTATAGTACCAACCTGCAGTTCCCGGCGAGTCCTGTCTGGAGTACTCTTAACCTAACGAGCACCTGCATACTATCTTCAGTACGACGTACTGATGGCTGTGGGACAGATCATCTCCCCATGCGGTGATGAGAAGCGTATACAATAGTCTACTCCGGAGTATCGATGCACTGTCTTGATAATCCTACGACCAGGGACCTGTATAGGATGTTGCTTATAGACTACCCAGCCCCCACTAGTGTGACTGCCATCACAACGCTGGTAATCAAGCAAAGATCCTAAGGGCTCTACTAATATGTATAAGTGATATGTTAAAAGAAACATATGCACATATTAAAGTAGAAACAAACCAAGTAGCATACTACCATTTTTAGCAAGACTGTCAATACAACTGTGAATATCCCAAGCTTCCATTAAGTAATATACAATCTAGTATGATACAATAATGTCCTCTAGGGCATAAAAACTAACAATCTCCCACTTGCACTAGGGCTATGTACTGGCATATCGCAGACCTATCATCTCGAATAGCCTATCGAACTACGTCTGAAGAATGGCCTTTGTGAATGGATCAGCAGTGTTATTCTCCGTATCTACTCTCTTCACCTCGATCTCCCGACGATCTACAATCTCCCTGATCAGGTGATACCGCCTTAAGATGTGTCTGGACTTCTGATGGGACCTGGGTTCCTTCGCTAAAACTATATCGCCGTTGTTGTCGCAATACAGAGGTATTGGATCAACACTGGTAGGAACCACCTAAAGTTCTGTGTGGAATTCTTCATCCAGACAGCTTCTTTTGCGGTATCGTAAGCAGCTATGTACTCCGCATCCATCGTCGAGTCAGCAACGGTGTCCTGCTTGGAACTCTTCCAACAGACCGCCCCTCCATTGAGGGTAAAGACATAACCCGACATAAACTTGGAGTAATCCTTGTCACTCTGCAAGCTGGAGTCAGCAAAGGCCTCGATCTGGAGGTCCTTTCCGCCGTACACCAAGAACATCTCCTTAGTCCTCCTTAGGTACTTGAGAATGTTCTTTACTGCTATCCAGTGCTTCTCCCCTGGGTTTGCCTGATACCGGCTTACAACGCTCAATGCGTATTCTACATCTGGTCTGGTACATAACATCACATACATTATATAGCTTACCGCAGAAGCGTAGGGTATAATCGACATGCGAGCGCTTTCTAAATCAGTCTTGGGAGACATCTCTTTGGAGAGGGTGATTCCGTGACAAGCCGGTAGGTTACCGCGCTTAGAATCTTCCATACTGAATCTTTTCAATATGGTGTCTATGTACCTAGACTGCGAAAGTCCCAACATCCTCTTTGATCTATCACGATAGATCTGGATCCCCAGAATGTAGGAAGCATTACCCAGGTCCTTCATGGAGAACTTCTGTGACAAGAATCTTGACTGACTGTAGCATAGGAATATCATTTCCTATTAAGAGAATTGTAAGTGCACGGCGGCGCCCCGGCCGTCAATCCGACGCCGGAATGCGGAAGCGGTGAAAAACTTTAATTTTGCGGACTTAGCAAACCGGCACCACCGCGCACTAAACACCCGGATCGTAACCATTAACAAGTCTAAGCTAACTAGAAGAAGGGTTAGAGATATACCGACGATCCAAGTCCTCCGGTCTTCTCGTCATCGTCCCGATCTCCTGCGGAATGTCCCGTCTCCTCCTCGTCGCCGGAAGTGCACCACATCGCCTACTTTGTTTACGGGCTCCCACCTCAATGCCGAGGCAACTCGGGCACGAAGCCGGCTACTCGACGTGCCCAAGGTTCGCTGTAGAATATGTAGTCCTCAAGTCTCATTTGGGGTTTTGGAGCTTTGCCATTTGGTGGAGGGATGATACATGGATTATGTGGAGGAACTTGTAGGCTTTTTGGAGCATGAAATGAACAAGATTTCCACCCTCAAAAACTTGGACAGCCCTTCCAAGGGGAAGGCCGGCCATGACATCAAGAGAGGAGAGAATGAGAGTGTCATATGCAAGATAATGAGAGAGCCATCCAATAATACCAAAAGAGAGAGAGAGAAGGCTATCAAAATCAACCATCATTCCTAAAACAATCCCAACACTCAAAGCAACCATCATGAACCATGATGACTCAAAAAGTCATGCCATCATGAAGAAATCAAGTCAAAGGATGGTGCACATCATGAAAACCATCATGATACCAATATATGCAAAAAAACCCTCCACAAAAGCCTATTTGCAACAATGCAAATAAACCCTCCTCCACCAATCTTCAGCCAATGAACGGAACAAAAGAAATTGGCCGAAACGGAAAGCAAACTGGCAACTCCATAAAACTGGTCCCGTAATAAATTACAGGAAAACCCCGATACTGTGCATACACACCCGCATCTGTATTTCGACCGAAATACAAATGCAATGAGACAAAATCTACACTGTACTATACTAGGATCCGGCTTATACCAAAACCGGCTAGTAATATCCGTTCGATCCTGATCCGTGCAATACCGCACGTATCTGATCAAACCCTGCCATATATGCATACGGCCTATAGTACAGACTGTCCGATCCTGATCCGTGCAATACCGCACGTATCTGATCGGACCTTGCCATATCTCCATACGGCCTCTACAACCTTTCGCCTGAAAGCTGAGTAACTGAATGTGGGGGACTCTAAAGACTCGTCCACGCCTTGGTTGTGGATTTAACCACTAGCACGTCAGAGGTATAAGCCAATACGTAACGGGCTACCGGGTATTGACTAAAAGGGATGTCTGTGAGCGAACTCAGCCTGACAACCCTACTGAGCCTGTCAGTGACAATATCCGTGCAGTCCGGTCCGTTCGTCTACGAGTATCGCATGGCGGGCCTAGGGGGTTGGTAAAAGTCAGACCCCCAAAAGCGGTTCAAGTCGTGTCGGAGTGTAGCCCAGAACACCCTGAGATACTACTGGAATACCTACCAGTAAATCTCCTTGCCTTGGCCAAGGACTTTGTGTAATGGCTCTCCTAGACACAGTACGACCTCACCCCCAATACCGGGAGAGACGAACCCCTGAAGATACGCTCACTGCCTCCATGTGGCTCGGGACTGTACCCAACTAAAACCTGTTTGCACGACTCCTTTGAGCCGTGGTAGGGTAGTAATCAAAGTACAGTGGGAACTCACACGAGACAAATGACGATCCCCAGGTCGATGAACTAACCTGCACACATGTCACCAGGGAACTGCCATCTGACGTCTGGTATATGACCAACTAGCATGTTCCCGGCGAGTCCTGTCCGGTGTACTTATAACCCAATAAGCACATGTATACATCTTAGGTGATCCAACTGACACCAGTGGCTTGTGAGACCGGCCACCGCCCCTCGTCGGGGTCTCGACTGTATACACTAGTCTACTAATGGAGTATCGATGCCCGGTCTCGAAACTCCCACGACTAGGGACCTTTTAAGGATATGCTTATAGACCCCAGCTCCTACTTATATGATCGCCCTCATACTGCTGGTGGTCAAGCAAGAATCCTAGGGGCTCTATCAACGTGTAATAGCGACGTGTCAGGTCACCTAAAACAGTACACGATGATAAAGGTAAACCAGATAGCATACTATCATCTCGAGTAAGACTGTCCTACCGGGATAGGTCCTCCCTCAATCATTACAATCACGTACCTGTGACCTAATAATTGACTCTGAGGGCACTATCTCCAACAATCTCCCACTTGCACTCAAGGCTAATTATTGCGATGTCGCATACTCACAGCCCGTGTGATACCGAACATCCAACTCCTCTACTAGTCAGTCTCACAAAGCTCGTTTGCGGAACTATTGCGTTCGAGGAATAGCCTCAGTGAGTGGATCCGCTTAGTTGTTTCTTTCTATGTCTCTCTATATCTCAAGTTCGCGGAGAAAGCCATCTCCCGAAAAGAGCAATACCTGTCTCAGAATATGTCTGGATGTCTGATGGGACCTAGCTCATAAATGAACTCCAAATCCAAACTTCTTAGACTGTATCGTCAACTGAACTTAATCAGTATCCTGCGCGCCATGCCTCCCTCAGTATTGCCTTGGACCACCTGTCCAAAATACTGCCCCTCATCAGAAGGAAAACTATAACTCTGACAACCTCCTTGTCGTCCATGTCACCTTGGAAGCCTGGAATGATAAGTGTCTCCTGAATGAGGCTGTCGTTATCATCTCCCTAGAACATCCACTTATGTTCTAAAACTGCTTCCGACTGTTTCTTCAGGATTGGATTAATGTCAACTTATTGCATCTAGTGCAAGAACAACATCTGGTGTGGTACTTGACATCTCATGATTGACTCAATTGCCTGAGAAAGTGATCTGCCAATCATGCCCGTCCCTCTCCCCTTTAGTCTGTAAGACACCTTTAGAGAGGGTGACTCCATTATCTGCAGGTACACTACCGTGCCAGGAGTCGTCCATCCTAAATACTCTTAGAATGCTGTCAAGTACCCTGATTGGGAAACCACCCAAATCTAGATCTAAAACCATAGATCTAGTAACCAGTATGTCTGATATAAAATCCATTTCCTTTGTGGAGAAACAACTGTGTGACGACCAAAGTATAACCGATCGTAGTGTAGGAGTTTCTTTTCCTACTCTGTGTATATCATCCAAATACCAGGATATTACACCCTACTACCTTCTCAACAGATCCATCCCCTATTCTGATGAAGTCAAACCCATGACTGTCACGTCAGAAATAGATGATCTATCTCCGCTACATCTGCTTTAGTCTATAAATAGACATAAGCAACCTGTCCACCAATGCTTCCGCTGCTCCCACTGACTATGACAACCCTCTGGCAGAGTCATATAGACGTACACTTCTAAAACTGGTTTAGAACGACGCTATACTCATCCTCCCGCCGGGTCTCGTAACCTGGAACAACAGCAATGGCAATTGTGGGTAAACAAGAACTTCCCTGTCACCGTCCTTGAGGCTACCGTAGTGCCTCTCGGGTGCCTGAAGTTACCCACCTTATCTGCGGAGTGGCCAATGGAATGTCAATTCAGATTGAATCTTTAGGTTCCTTATCAAATCTTCAGTAATCGTTTGTGGTTCTGGAATCACTTCCAGTTCTACCATACTCCCACTACTGTTTTCTGAAAAAATCCATCTTTAATAAAACTGTGGCGAGTCTAGAACAATATCGCTATTGTTCATCCAGATGGTAGAAAGTCAACCCTCGTCATAGCCTGGGTCAACCCACAAACAGCCATTACAGAAACGTGCCTTGAGTTGTCCCGTGTCTGGTTTTAATCATAAACTGGACAACTCCCCGTACCTTAACATCGTTAAGATATGAACTGTTCTATATCCAATATAGAAACAGAGGCACTGATTTAATTGAACCAGATTCAAATCATGCAGCTGTCCCCAGCGCATGTCAACTAAATGGAAGGAGGCCGATCAGCGTTACACAACTTAGGAATACTTCCAATTATGAGTAACCTGAAAGAGAAGCAAGATCTCTTTATCATTACTATCAACTGAATACCATACACAAGTATCTACATCTTCGATCTCTTTGAAGAATCCCGATACTTGCTATACCTGGTTCTCTACTCTATTCAAATACCTATAACTTCTCAAAATTTGGACCCTGTGTTTCCGCGAAAACACCTGTCTAAAAACTAGAGAAGTCATAAGTAAACCGAATATAGTACGAGGACCAACCCCTCTGTCCTGATGGACCCTGGACAACATACAATACTCTGCATAAGTCCCTTGAGTCTGATAACTCATTTACTGTGTGTCGTAGGTTGAAAACTGTACTTATGGTTAAGAAGAATTACACCGCTGTTTAATGCTCCTTACCTAACCATCCACTGATATAGGTAAATGTCGTAGACATAATTTCAGAAAGGTATATCTCACTCTATGAAAATAGACGTACAGATATATCAATTTGAAATTGGTGCATAACTGCGGATATTCAAAACCAAATATTTGCCAACCGGCAAACAGCCCAGGTGATTTCCTCAAATATCACCGATTACAACGAATCCCGATATAATGAGGATAATTACCCAATTCCCAATAACTTACTCCCACTCATCATCTGTAAAACCATACAGATGTGAGAATCGTACCTGGTAAATACATACCCTGGAGCAAGTGCCTAACTGGGAAATCAGTTTTCCTTTAACAGTACACAGTGAAACTGAAACATTGAAATGTTTCGATGGGGTATCTTGGTATTCCTAGTAATGCCCTTTCCATTATCCAGATTCACAACTGTAACCGTATAATTCTTTGCCACCTCTCCAAATCCCTTCATATGTCTTTAGTCATTACCTTCTGCACACCCCTTTAGGCCAAATGGTTTTCTTCCTTCCCTACCGTTCGGCACCAGCCTATGGTTTGGAAGAAGACTATCCAATAAGGATAATGGGTGTACTGTCCCGATCCTAGGAATACTCGCAATGCGAGAGAAGGTGAAGATAAAAGACACCTGAATAAATCTTATTCCTATTTCTCCTGAACCAGAATCCATCCCCGAACTGGAACAAGTTCCTTTCGAGTTCGTATATAACCATACGATGGAATATCCAATAAACTGTGGATCTTCGTAGTGACACGGAGTGTCCTGGAGAAATTCAAAGGTGATTTAGGATTGGCGAAGGAATACTTGGTTTGGTCGTGAATATCTGTTGCAATTTACTTTGCCCTCTTATTAATCCCTTACTTTGTCTGAACTTAATACCTTCTGTACACCATCGTTATGCTAATTGGTTTTCTTCATTCCCTACCGGTCGGCACCAGCCTAAGGTTTGGAAGAAGACAATCCAATTTGCGTAATAGGTGTACTACCCCTAAACCAAGGAGTACTCGCAACCTGAGAGAGGGTAAAAGGAAAAGACAACTGAATAATCCTATCCGTTTTCTCCAGAACCTGAAACCATCCTCGAATAAATTCTTTCGAGTTCGTATCTAACCATACGATGGTTTTGTCCAATGGAAGTGGACGTTCATAGTAAAACGGGGTGTCCTGGAGAAAAGGGTAAAAGTAGGAGTGGCAATGAGGTTTGCAACTCTGACAATCCAAAAGCCGGTGTTTAAGAAGGTTCGGTCAACTTGGTCACTGAGTCAAAGTCTTAGGGTCGGGTCAATGGTCGCTGCCAAAGAGAGAGAGAAAAGAAACACTCAGCGTGCACTCTAACCTAGATCAGAATGGTCACCAATTTATCTAATCTGGAAACCTCCCACTGTACCTCAAATTCTCCTCCAAACCTGAAAGAAAAATTAGTCGGGGTTACCCGAGGAGTAAACTAACTCATCAGTGGGAATCAGGATCCAACTATCATTGCATGATAACGTGACGGAATCCACTCACGCTATCACACTCCAGAAGGTATGCGCATATCTGGCAAGTTTCAGTTCTTTTGAAACTCCCGATGTGATTTCTGCCCCATGCTCTTATGACCTTGGCGAAGGTCAACAAATCATAAGTCACATGTCAAGTTCTACCCGTCATTTTCCAGGTTAATTTGAATCCACCCGTACAAGCCCTTGACGAAGGTCAACAAGGCTATACGACTGTCCCAAACCAACGCATCTATCTATGCAGCAGAAAGGTAACAAGCAGCTACCATACACTATGCCTTGACGAAGGTCAACAAACACAGCATGAATACTACGTGCTACCCGTCTGAAACGACGGAGGGCTACGAATGGTTTCTGGCGAAAACCTTTAACGTAAAGAACTTGATATCGTTGAAGGAACTGATAGCTTTTAAAAATATAGTGACGAAAACCGTTGCTAAAGAGGTCACTCCCTGTGAAGGGATCTCGGCTCTTTCCCCGTAGAATGGGGTGCAGGATATTCCAAATGAATACCGCGATGCAAAGCAAAAGTAATCGGCTATAGTGAAGTTAATGCCCTGATGCAAACTTCTGTCCAAGGGGTCACTCCCGGTGAAGGGATCTCGGCCCTTGCCTCGTCGACTGAGGAGCAGGATATTCCAACTGAATACCACGATGCAAAACAAAAGTGAACGTCCTTGCAATAACAGCTTTTTGAAAAGTGTTCCAACAACATCAGATTAGGTTTGTTTTTAACTTGCATTGATCCGAATCAACGCAGTCCCATCAATTGATCACACCACAAAGAACGAAAATATACTGATGTACGTATATGCCATCCGCATTCGCCACTGGGTCCCGTCATTACCCGTTAGGTTAGCTAACTAACGACAGAGCGGGGACTGGACTAGCGCGGATGTAAAACATATACAACATCTACTAATATATATACCAATATATTATATTCGCTCAAGGCGTGAATAGAATGCA
The DNA here is from genome assembly GCA_030015575.1 of Agapanthus africanus. Taxonomy (NCBI): domain Eukaryota; kingdom Viridiplantae; phylum Streptophyta; class Magnoliopsida; order Asparagales; family Amaryllidaceae; genus Agapanthus; species Agapanthus africanus. Next base: position 292,049,428 of record CM057349.1, read on the forward strand.
ACATCACAGAGAATGAACTGCATCACAGAAACAATGCAGATATCTGGGATCCCCGGGTTTCACAGAGCCGCTGAAACCCGACGTTCCCCTGGTCGTGTGGATAGCCTGTGCAATGAAATCCTAGACCCCTACGGGCGCGGCAAGTTACCCGCCAAAACCTGAAGCGAGGCAGCCCCCTTCAGCACCGTGAATGGACCACCCAGCACTTCACGGAATCCGGTAACTTGGGCACCCCTCCTGGGTCAACCTGTACCCCCTACGAGTGCGGCGAATAGCCCGCCAATCCTAGAGTGAAGCCCCCTCCGTCTCAATGCCATGAGATGCGGGCTTGTTGCCCTCCAGAACCCGGCTATCCGTGCACCCCTCCGCGGGGCAATCCTAGTACAGAAAGTAAAATATACATACAACGGGTACATCGACCGCAACCAGGTCATGCCCCAAAATAATAATACAAACAGGCAGTGACGGCAGTCCACATGTCGGACGCTCGCCCCGCAATATCAAATGTACATAATACAACCACAACTGTACTAGCATTGCATCCAGGCTATCCCCACGACCGATCCGCAACATCACAGCAAAAACAAAACATCAACGTGAAAGTCACGTTCGCAAATCCGTCTAACCGGGCTATAGCAGTTAGACCGGATTTACCGATCGAGTGACATTCACGGTCGCAGATATAATGTAAATACTGTGAAAAATGTGTTTAAAATATCCGATTGATCAAACTTAACAAGTGGGCCCCCAAACCAATACTGCAGCACTCACAGAAAAACTGGGCCCAATTTTAATATTCCAAAACCCATATTTTAAGCCCACAAGCCCACTGAAAAAAATTGATGAAGTGAAGTCTTATTCCTGCGGCGGAAGCGCGGCCAATGAGGGGCTTAGGCCGCCCTTCCGCGGTCGTACGGAATCATCACTTCACCAAAATTTTGCAGTATTCTTAGAACTCTCTGCACATCACTCTGAGACAACCTGAAAAATTTTTGGACTCAAAAAAAATTCGACAGAAACTGATGTGCATGAAAAATGCGGTTTCGGGATTTGTTTCGATCGAAAACGTAAAACACATTACACCAAGCTAGACTATGTTAATGGCGAGTCTCTGATACCACTGTAAGTGCACGGCGGCGCCCCGGCCGTCAATCCGACGCCGGAATGCGGAAGCGGTGAAAAACTTTAATTTTGCGGACTTAGCAAACCGGCACCACCGCGCACTAAACACCCGGATCGTAACCATTAACAAGTCTAAGCTAACTAGAAGAAGGGTTAGAGATATACCGACGATCCAAGTCCTCCGGTCTTCTCGTCATCGTCCTGATCTCCTGCGGAATGTCCCGTCTCCTCCTCGTCGCCGGAAGTGCACCACATCGCCTACTTTGTTTACGGGCTCCCACCTCAATGCCGAGGCAACTCGGACACGAAGCCGGCTACTCGACGTGCCCAAGGTTCGCTGTAGAATATGTAGTCCTCAAGTCTCATTTGGGGTTTTGGAGCTTTGCCATTTGGTGGAGGGATGATACAAGGATTATGTGGAGGAACTTGTAGGCTTTTTGGAGCATGAAATGAACAAGATTTCCACCCTCAAAAACTTGGACAGCCCTTCCAAGGGGAAGGCCGGCCATGACATCAAGAGAGGAGAGAATGAGAGTGTCATATGCAAGATAATGAGAGAGCCATCCAATAATACCAAAAGAGAGAGAGAGAAGGCTATCAAAATCAACCATCATTCCTAAAACAATCCCAACACTCAAAGCAACCATCATGAACCATGATGACTCAAAAAGTCATGCCATCATGAAGAAATCAAGTCAAAGGATGGTGCACATCATGAAAACCATCATGATACCAATATATGCAAAAAAACCCTCCACAAAAGCCTATTTGCAACAATGCAAATAAACCCTCCTCCACCAATCTTCAGCCAATGAACGGAACAAAGAAAATTGGCCGAAACGGAAAGCAAACTGGCAACTCCATAAAACTGGTCCCGTAATAAATTACAGGAAAACCCCGATACTGTGCATACACACCCGCATCTGTATTTCGACCGAAATACAAATGCAATGAGACAAAATCTACACTGTACTATATTAGGATCCGGCTTATACCAAAACCGGCTAGTAATATCCGTTCGATCCTGATCCGTGCAATACCGCACGTATCTGATCAAACCCTGCCATATATGCATACGGCCTATAGTACAGACTGTCCGATCCTGATCCGTGCAATACCGCACGTATCTGATCGGACCTTGCCATATCTCCATACGGCCTCTACAACCTTTCGCCCGAAAGCTGAGTAACTGAATGTGGGGGACTCTAAAGACTCGTCAACGCCTTGGTTGTGGATTTAACCACTAGCACGTCAGAGGTATAAGCCAATACGTAACGGGCTACCAGGTATTGACTAAAAGGGATGTCTGTGAGCGAACTCAGCCTGACAACCCTACTGAGCCTGTCAGTGACAATATCCGTGCAGTCCGGTCCGTTCGTCTACGAGTATCGCATGGCGGGCCTAGGGGGTTGGTAAAAGTCAGACCCCCAAAAGCGGTACAAGTCGTGTCGGAGTGTAGCCCAGAACACCCTGAGATACTACTGGAATACCTACCAGTAAATCTCCTTGCCTTGGCCAAGGACTTTGTGTAATGGCTCTCCTAGACACAGTACGACCTCACCCCCAATACCGGGAGAGACGAACCCCTGAAGATACGCTCACTGCCTCCATGTGGCTCGGGACTGTACCCAACTAAAACCTGTTTGCACGACTCCTTTGAGCCGTGGTAGGGTAGTAATCAAAGTATAGTGGGAACTCACACGAGACAAATGACGATCCCCAGGTCGATGAACTAACCTGCACACATGTCACCAGGGAACTGCCATCTGACGTCTGGTATATGACCAACTAGCATGTTCCCGGCGAGTCCTGTCCGGTGTACTCATAACCCAATGAGCACCTGTATACATCTTAGGTGATCCAACTGACACCAGTGGCTTGTGAGACCGGCCACCGCCCCTCGTCGGGGTCTCGACTGTATACACTAGTCTACTAATGGAGTATCGATGCCCGGTCTCGAAACTCCCACGACTAGGGACCTTTTAAGGATATGCTTATAGACCCCAGCTCCCACTTATATGATCGCCCTCATACTGCTGGTGGTCAAGCAAGAATCCTAGGGGCTCTATCAACGTGTAATAGCGACGTGTCAGGTCACCTAAAACAGTACACGATGATAAAGGTAAACCAGATAGCATACTATCATCTCGAGTAAGACTGTCCTACCAGGATAGGTCCTCCCTCAATCATTACAATCACGTACCTGTGACCTAATAATTGACTCTGAGGGCACTATCTCCAACAAGAATGTCATCCACGTACAAGACGAGGAATACTACAGTTCTCTCTACAATCTTACTATATATGCATGGTTCATCTGGATTTTTGATAAAGTTGAATTCTTTAACAGTATCATCAAAACAGATGTTCCAACTCCGCGATGCCTGCTTTAGTGCATAAATGGACTTAAGCAACTTGCACACTTTACCGCTGCTCCCACTCTGAACGAATCCATCTGGCTGATCCATATAGACGCACGCTTCCAAATTACCATTTAGAAAAGCCGTCTTTACGTCCATTTGCCAGATCTCATAATCGTGGAAGGCATCAATGGCAAGAAGGACCCGAATGGATTTGAGCATTGCCACTGGAGAAAAGGTTTCGCCATAGTCCAAACCAGGTCTTTGACGAAAACCCTTTGCAACAAGTCTAGCCTTATAGGTTTCAACCTGTCCATCTACACCAATCTTCCTTTTGAAGATCCATTTGCATCCTATGGGTTTTACCCCATCTGGAGCAATGTCCAAAGTCCATACTTTGTTAGTGTACTTGGACTCCATTTCGGTCCACATTGCATCCAGCCATCTTACTGAGTCGCCGCTCTAAATGTCTTGCTGGAAGCTAGTAGGGTCATCATTGTCAATGATGCAATCCTCTCGATCCCCATCTATAAGAAAACCATAGTATCTCTCGGGCGGATGAGACTGCCTACTACTTCTGCGGATAGGCGCTGGGATGTCCCTTTCTTCTGAAACTTCTGGTTCTACCATACTTTCAGTAACAGCTTGTGGTTCTGGAATTTCTTCCAGTTCTATTGTGCTCCCACTCTTCTGATTTTCTAAAAATTCAGCTTCCAAGAAGTGGGAATGACGAGAAACAAAAACCTTTTGTTCCTCTGCGTAAAAGAAATAATACCCCTTGGAGTTCTTGGATATCCCACAAACTTACACTGTACTGAGCGTGCCTCGAGCTTGTCCGCATGCTGCTTTTTAACAAAAGCCGGACATTCTCATGTCTTTAAGTACTGAAGATAGGGTTTCTTCCCACTCCACATCTGATATGGTGTGGTAGGCACAGTCTGTGTTGGAACCTTGTTCAAAAGATATACAGCTGATTCTAGTGCATAACCCCAGAAAGATCGCAGTAACTCAGCCTTACTCATCATGGAACGAACCATATCCAATAGGGTTCGATTCCGCCTTTCTGATACACCATTGTGTTATGATGTGTATAGAGGAGTTAGCTGAGAGAGAATTCCATTCTCTTTTAAGTATCCCAGGAACTCGGCACTTAAGTATTCACCACCTCGATTAGATCTTAGTGTCTTGATACTTTTGCCAGTTTGGTTTTCCACTTCATTCTTGTATTCTCAGAATTTCTCAAAGGCCTAGGATTTATGCTTGATCAAGAAGATATGTCCATACCTAGAGAAATCATCCGTAAAAGTAATGAAATAGGAATGACCACCTCTTGCATGTGTAGACATTAGACCGCACACGTCACTGTGTACGAGTCCCAAGAGCTCGCTCGCTCTCTTTTACTCCGTGTCCAGTAAACGGAGTCTTTGTCATCTTTCCCATGAGACAAGATTCACAAGTAGCATAAGATTGATATTCGAACGGATTCAAATATTCTTCTCCATGTAACTTAGTCAACCGTGTTTCATTGATGTGACCTAGTCTACAATGCTATAAGAAAGCCTGATTTACTTCCGGAGACTTTCTTTTAAGTGTGTTTTGGACATTGAAAACCTGAGCTTGATTTAATACGTATATACCGTTATCTAATGTAACGGACCCAATCAGAACTTGATTTAGGTGGATATTTACCACATCACTTACGAATGTAAAATCATATTCCTCTCTAGAAAGTGAGGATACTGATATGATACTACAAGTCAAACTAAGTACATACAAACAGTTACGTTGAATCAATATCTGCACACATGTCAGTCCTAGGCGATATTCCCCTACGGATTTAGCGTCCATGCTCATTCCGTTCAGAACTCTGAGAGACATATCACCTATGTAACGTTTTGACAATCGTTTAGGTGAAATTTCAGAGAATCGGTAAAATAACGGGTGTTTTCAGTAAAAATCAAGATATAATTATCTTTCATCATAAAATCAAATATACATATTCTAGCTATGTAATTGCTAGTATTTGGTGTTTATTGATTCACTTGTAAAATTTCTAGTTGACTGAAAATTTTTCCGAAATTAATTATTTTAATATTATTTTAAGCCGTCACTAATATATTTAATTAGTGATAATTACAGATTAGAATGGGTTAATACAAGTTTTGTGCATCATGACACATTAAACTAGAATGTAACATATTATTTTTGAAATAAAAAGAAATTGTCAAAACGGTGAAAATATGATAGAAAAAGGCTTAAATAGTAAAATTAAGGTAAATGGAAATTGGGGTATAATTTTATCATTTTTTTCCTCACCCACACCCTCTCTCCTCCCCCCTATACTGCTGGCCGAACCTTGGGCTGCCCTATCACCAAATTACCACCCCATTTTTTAGAAAAGAAAACAAAGAAAATAAAGAAATCAATAAAGAAATGGGTGTGTTGACTTGAGGTATGGGTCTTCTTTCTTCCTTTGACTTCACACCTCACCCCTCCCCTCACCAAACCAGCAACTCCCCTATTGTACTCGGCCTTGCTGTAGCAGCCCCCCTTGCATCTTCCTCATTTCTTGTGCTAAAAATTCCTCAAAAATCCACTCAAAAATTCCAAAATTCTTCAATCCAACATCTACCCATTATTTCTTTGCCCTAGCTAACATGAATCATGGAGCAAGGAAGCAATTTGGAGGTCAAGTTCCATATTTGATCTCATGGTTTGGAGGTATAATCCTAACCCAAGTGTTAATTTTTGATAAACTACTTTAAATTAGTTTAATTAGCTAATTAATTGGTTCCAATTTATAGATTTGAAAATTCAAGAAAGAGTTTTGAAAGCAAATTAGGGTTTCTAACATTAGATTATGGTTCTAATTAGTATATTAGCATGTTAATGCTATGGACCTTATTGCTAATTTGCTAATTGTAACATTTAAAATGTCCAAATTAAGTTTTTTAGCAAACTAGGTTTTGTAATTTAATTGCAAATGTGAGATTAAAAATCTAATTAGGGTCTTCATGACATCATTAAATTTATAAATTGTAGTTTAACACCTTCGATCATGCAAAACCTAGTCAATTGTTGATTTGTGTATTGTTACTTTGAGAATTGTTTAAAATTGGTTAACTTTGCAAACTAGAATTTTGGGGTTAATGAAAATTAATGAGATTAAATTATGGAAATGGTTTGTATAACTTATTTAAGATGTTTAATGAGTATTATGGCCATTAGAATTGTTAAAACAACAAGTTTTTTTTTAAAACGGCTAATTGATGCTTACTAGGTTTCTTGTAATAAATCGATTTAATCAATTTATTGGTTTTGATGATTTCACCCTATTTCATATATATGTTTAGTGTGTTGCGAAACCACGAATTGTACGTTTGGTTTTTTTCTTGATCAATCGGCATTTGTACGCCGATATCGAGGGTTATTTGGTTCTTTTGCATGAGCAGACCATAGGTTTTGACCTATGTGAGATTCGTGTGTCGTTTTGGTCATGAGTCGGATTTTAATGCGATACGATGTGTTATGATACGTAGGTACCCTCACGAGGACTTCGAGACGACAAGAAAGCGCGTAACGACATCGGCATCGGCAAGCGAAGATCAAGGTGAGTAGATATATATCTACGGGAAGAAGTCAGGTGGATGGCGTATAGCACCCCAGCAATGTCGTAAGAAATGATATGTTGTGATATAGATATACTTATAGGTGTTATTGAGGGATATGAACACTTAGCAAGAAAACCTTTAGAAGATTACGAGTTAGTGTTAGCGAGAATTGAGGAAAGTGATTTAGTTGGTTTCATAGTCGCGAAATCTAGAGTAAGGTTGTTACCCATACACATACACGCACGGGATATGGGTTTGGGTGTATACGTTATATGTATATAGATAGATGTGGATGCGTGGGTTTATATATATATACATATATGCTTTCATGGTTTTCATGTGATTATATGTACTCTTTTATAATGAGGATTTTATATGGTATTTGGAGACGAGTCGATGAGATTAGGCATGGTGCCATGAGATCGGTGATGTGATTTGGTTCGTATTATGAAATACGACATGATATCAGCGGATTGATGGGCGATGTGTATTCACACACACTCGTACATATATGTTGATGATATTAGTATTGTACTAGACTTAGATCAGTACCCCCTGTTCACGATATGTGATGATAAGGATATCAGATGAGTAATGAGATAAATATGATATTTGACCCGTACCCAGATTTGGGATGCCGTACGATAGAATTACCGTACGAGATATAATTATGAGGTTAGATCCGCACTCTTGACTCGAGGATGTTGTGTTTATATATATATATATATATATATATATATATATATATATATTGTATCGTAGGTGATACTATTGAGGCGAGATCACTGACTACTAGATATATTTGTAGGTCAACTCAGACCTAGGTGGATTTCCTTACCCTTTTGACTGGGCTCGAGTCATACTTGTTTTCAAATGCAGTGAATCGTGAGTACTTTAAAATACCAAACTGTATGACTCGTATATTGGGTAGGTTTATTCTTCAGTGTTGCTTTTACTATATCACTTTCTGTATATTCATGATGTTTCATCGCATTGCATGCTTATACATATGTTATCTGTAATTATTATGAAACCCTGCTGTCAGGACACCAACACCATTACCGATGATGCGTATGTTACACGTACACCAGCTTGCCGGCTCACACACATCATCATCGGTAATTGCCATGTCACGTACACTTTAAAGAATATTATTTCATTGACATAGCTTGCTAGCTGATAGTTGCAATATGTTATCGCTTTCATATACTAGTTTAACTATTGCACTCATTGCGCGATATTAGATGCATTCATATATTCATTGGTTATGCAGTATTATGGAGATTTATGCCGGTTTTCACTGTTTATTGATATGGTGATTTGATGATTTCGGTTCCTTTTTGAGATTTTTCTGGATTTGGAAACCGCATGTGAAAGTTTATTTAAACTGATGAATTGTTCTAAAGAGAAAGATGCGGTTTTCCTTGATATGATGAGTCTTGTCCACCATGATGTTTTCTCGGTTCTGAGATGGTTTTCGAGACCCGATTCAAGGAGTTGGATGAACTGTCTGCGGGTACATGGTGGATCCGGTATGGTACCCATGGGCAAGAAGCTCGAGTTGCAGACGATGAGCCCGGCAGGGGCAGACTGCCTACCGGTGATTGTTTGGCGCGGCGGATATCCAGAGGATACCGTTCATGGTCGTGTGATTGATGATATGGGCCGATCCGGACTGACGGAGCCCGAGGTATTGGGATATTGAGATATTGAGATTTGAGACACTGGGATATTGAGATTTGATGATACAGGCCTGTCCGGATAGCCGAAGCCTGAGATATTGAGATTCATGTTTTGTGTCAATACTTGACACTAATTTCTCTCTTGATTTCATTGATGATATTCGATTTATATACATACAGGATTCTCATTAAATAAAGAAAACAGTTATCTAACTCATGATGTATTCTGTTTCCATTCATAATGCAGTCATACATCATATACCTAATATGTTGCTATCTGAGGCACTGACATGAGCACGTAGTATTGCACTTATATGTAGATGGATCAGGATATTATTTGAGGATATTACTTGAAATGACCTAGAATGCGTCATACATGCGATTTCTGCTCTGTGATGTTTTCTACTCACGAGTTGGCAACTCACCCCCGTTGTGCCATAGTTCCTTGCAGGTCTTGCCGTACAGGTATCGTTGCGGCTTTTCTGGCACACTGCTCCCATTCTGAGTGATTGCTTTGGTAGGTGGGTTCACTCGCATCGTGACCACCCTTGTATTTTAGTTTCATTGTTGTATCTAGAAACTCCATCAACCAGACATGTATTTATTTCGACCTTAGAGTCGCGCGTTGTATTATTATGGTTTTCATGTTGATTTGAGTTTCTTTTGAGTTTTGATTCTCGCCCTTCGGCGTTGTATATTATCTTGCTTGCGTGGTTGTGACCGCCAATTGACGAAGAGCTAGCTCCCGCTTGGGGATACCTTTTATTATTTCGTATACTATTCATGTTGTACCCCGTTTAGGGCCTGTATTTACAAAGGAAACTCTGCCAAATTTTTCAGAAATGACTTGATTTTTTTAAAGCGCATAATTCAGCTTATGCTATTAAAATTACTTGCTTTAAATTGGTTTTTCCTTCACTCTACTGCTTCTTTTGGCTTTGATTTCTGGGTTTTGGCTTACTTAGATTATGTACGCCTCGAGACATTTCGTAATTTAAGTGCTAGTCACGCTTGGTACTTTTCGGGTCGTAACAACCTACCCAGATAACTCAACGGTTTCTCAAAGCATGTAACGAATTACAGATACGAGATCATGATCTGGTATCTAGTACCCGGGAAGTAGAGTTAATTGACAAACAGTTCTCAATTACAAACACACCCGAGGACGAAACCACAACATGCTTCGAATCCTGGCTACTGGCTTCCAAAGCCCTGCAATCTTTCTGCCAATGCCCCTTCCCATAACAATAGGAACATCCCTCCTTCCCTACACCAAGTCCCAAAAATTTTGCTCTTCCCTTTCCTTCTACCTCACTGACACCGTATATTGGCTTTGTGGAGGTTTTCTTCTTTTCACCCTTTGCTTCCGCCCTGGATGCAAAAGAAGAAGGTCCCTCATTAAGCAGAGCGGGTGACTCCCTGGTTTCTTTTAGGGTGTAAGTAGAGGGTAGGGACTGTGGAAATAAGTCAGCATATGACATGTTTCCAAACGTGGTCTCCAGGTCCGTGAGCTCATCAATATAGCTAGTCATCGTAAGGACGTCGTCCCTTACAGATGACCCGACAGCCAACCTCGCTTGAAGTAATTCGTTCGAGGTCTCATATCTTGCGATACGAGATTGCTTTCCATATAAATCTTTGTTATGGAGGAAGATGGAAACTAAGTCCATCTTCTCGTGCTGCTTCTGATATACACCATCAACTGAAGCCAACACGAGGCACTTGGCATTCACACTGTCCTTTTCCCTTGTCTAACGGATATCCATATCCGTGACGTTGGAAACTGGACCTGGGACGGTGGGGGCTTGAGTAGTAATAGGGTAGTCCAGCTTATCATAGGCAATAGACATCTAGACAGACCTTTGCCAGTCATAAAAGTCAGATTCAGTGAACTTGTTATCTAGATGTAACATAGTCATGGTTACAAGGTCACTGCAGTTGAGAGAGAGGGAAGAAAACACTTTAGCATGATGCTCTTGTAAGTTTAGATTGGTTTTTAGTTTATCTAAACATGATGGCTCTCACTGTTTCTTGAATCCTTCCTCAAACCATAAAAGAAGAATTAGTTAGGACAGATCTCACCGTACAGTACTTGCTTAACCGTTCGGCCAGGCTAGTGTCGGTACTTCGAGGGAGGTTTTACGACGCTTTCGCGAAGTTCCTTAATTAAATAAACTCTTTTCCCTGGAGGCGTAGCCCCGCTGACACCGTTCTAGGCACCTACTTGGTTTATAGCATTGATCGTTAAGTGACGAATCTCCTGATGAGTAGCATATACTCACAGTAGGATCGGGACCCAGATATCATTGTGTGATAATGCTGAAGGAATCTTACCAACATTATCAAACTCCAAATGGTATGCAACACTAGCAAGTTTCAGTTTCTTTAGAAACTCCCGATATGGATTTTTGCCCTATGCTCTTATGACCTTGACGAAGGCCAACAAATCATAAGTCACATGTCAAGTTTCTTCCCACCATTATCCTTGTTAATTTGAACCCACCCGTACAAACCCCTGACGTTGGCCAAATGGCAGTACGACTGTCACAAACCAACGCATCTATCTATGCTACATATGAATACCCCAGCAGCTACCAAACACTATGCTTTGACGAAGGCCAACAAACATAGCTTGAATACTACTGACCATCCATATGAAATGACGGAGGGCTACGACTGGTTTTGGCGAAACCGTGAACGTAGTGAACTTGATATAATCGAAGGAACCTGATAGCTTTTAAAAAAGAGTGGTTAAAGCTCCTCAATTAAAAATTCTGCTCTTTTAAAATAAGCTAGTGGTTTCTTTTAAATTTGTTCCAACGATTCAGCTTTGGTTTGTTTTTTTTGCATTAAAATAATGCGTCCCATCATATATCCTATCATTGCAGAAAATAACGAAAATACAATGTCTGCTTATGCCATCCGCATTCACCACTGGGCCCCGTCATTCACCCGTTAGGTTACTTAACTAACGACAGAGCGGGGGCTGGGCTAGCGTGGATGCAAAACATAAGCAACGCCTACTAGATATCATATATAGATATTGTACATTCGTCAGACGCAATAATAGGCATTCCAGATCACAGATGAACATATTGGATATACTAGGAATCCGCGTTTCGTTCGAGCATGCAACAAAAAATGGATTATACGGTCGTGATGAATTGCCAAACCCCACCCTAGACCCCTACGGGTGCAACAAACTACCCACCTAGTACCAGAAGTGAAACAGTCTCCCTCAACGACGTGAGTAGGCCATTAAACACTTCAAAGTACCCGGTAGTTTGTGCACCCCATCTTGGGTCTATCCTAGAAGCATAAAACAGAAAATGAAATAATACAACGGTGGCTACAACCTCAACCCGGATGTGCCCCGCAAAAGAATATTACAACATATTACAATTTACATCGAATGAAAGATAAAAACTCCCATCTCACATCCCCAGCTATTCATCCACGACAATCCAATGAAGTTCATATCCACAAACCAATATCCATTACAGAAATGTGCAACCTCCAACTAACCGACATACTAGCAATTAGCGGAGGTTTATGAACACATCAAAAAACCCGATTAGCAAATAACTTAGAATTTCGATCGACGACATTTTTCCGTGTCTACCCCAAATGCAAGCCAGCACTGAAAAGACCTGGGCAGAAACAAAAAATACAGGAAAACAGAACACCCAAAAATAAGACAAACTGTGTAAATACGAGTCAACTCGGAGTCGACTAGGCCGCGGATCCACGGCGTATTGCACCAATCCGCCGCGCTTCCACGGTCGTCTCACCGAGTTAGCAACTCATATTTTTCCAATATTATTAGAATTCCCTGCTGTGAATTTTCATACATCTGAAATAATTTTCGACAAGTTTAAAATCGACAGAAACTTTAGGGAAGCGGGGTTATGTTTTCGTGTTTTTCCGACGATCGAAGTTCTAATTAGTTGCTAACAAGCTAGTAAAGGTTTAGTAGGCTCTGATACCACTGTAAGTCCATGTCACGCACCCCATGTGTTCGCGGGGAGGCGGAATATATGAAAAACAATTATCAAAGCTTCGTAACACGGACTTGAGCACACGGATCGTGTCTAAACCATCACTAGCAAACTACGAGAGGTTTAATTAATCTGATTCGAAGTTATACCTCACGTTACTTGTCGTTCAGGTCTTCATCGCCGTCCTCCACACCTTGTTGGCTCTATGGAACATGGGTACCTCAATGGCCTCCTCGAGTCAAAGACGATCCACCTGAGAGTCTATAGTCCGAGCTCCTATCTCAAATCTGGGATAACTACGGCTTCTAGTTTGCTAATCTAGAAGTCCCAGAGGGTGTAGATTATTTAGATGGATTACATAGTCACTTTAAACCCTAGGATTCTCAACTCATGAGAGCTTTTAGGGTTTAAGGAAGAAGATGAAGACTTGAGGAGAGAGAAGTGTTTTATGATAATGAATGAACTATTCTCATTTATGAATATCATGAAGCAAATAATATCATCAAAATAAATATCTAGCTAATATTCATCATGCTTCATTAATTCACAAGGTGAATCATCTAATGAGTCATGAATCATTTAATGAAACTATACCTCATCTCCTCCACCTCATTTAGTTTAAATCTAAAAAGAAATAAACACAAATGAGTCACCTCCTTCTAGAAGCTTCCCAACAAATTACGAGACTGCCCCTCCCATCCGTATTTCCGAAAACACGGATAAACTGCGACTGAATAAATCCATCTGTATAATACTAGGATCCAACTTAAACCAAAGCCCACTAGAATTATCTGCCCGATCATAGTACGTGCACAAGTGTATGTAAGTGATCATGGCCCTGCCGTAATACCATACGACCTCTACACCTTTTGCCCAGTGCAGGAAAACTCTCTGTGTGGGACTCTAAAGACTCGACACTACGCTGGCAGTGGGTTTAACCACAGGCCGCAAGCGGTACTAGCTGTACGTAACGATCCCCAGGTAGATGTCGATAAGAAGGACGATGAGGAAACCCATCCGAACTCCTACTGAGCCTGTATGTGACAATCTCCGTACAGTCCGGTCTATTTGTCTAGGAGTATCGCATATCGGGCCTAGGGGGCGGTAAACGTCAGATCCCTAATAGCGGTATAAGTCATGTCAGAGTGAAGCCTATTGCACCTTGAGAAACTACTGGAGCACCTACCAGTAAATCTCGCTTGCCCTGGCCAGGGACCTTGCATAATGGCTCTCCATACACAGCGCGATATCAACCCCCAATACCGGGAGAGACGAATCCTGTCTAACCGCCACTGCCTCCAAGTGCATCGGGACTGCACCCAACTACTACCAGCTTGCAAGACTCCTTTGAGTCGTGGTAGGGTAGTAATCTAAGTACAGTGGGAATACACTCGAGGCGAAGTAGCAATGTCAAGTCGACGGACTAAGCTATACTCATGTCACCTGGGAACTGCAATCTGACGATAGGTATAGTACCAACCTGCAGTTTCCGGCGAGTCCTGTCCGGTGTACTCGTAACCTAACGAGCACCTGCATACTAACTCCAGTATGACGTACTGATGGCTGTGGGACAGACCATCTTCCCATGCTGGGATGAGAAGCGTATACACCAGTCTACTCCAGAGTATCGATGCCCTGTCTCGATAATCCTACGACCAGGGACCTATATAGGATGTTGCTTATAGACTATCCAGCCCCCACTAGTGTGACTGCCATCATAACGCTGGTAATCAAGCAAAGATCCTAAGGGCTCTACTAATATGTATAAGCGATATGTTTAAAGAAACATATGCACATATTAGAGTAGAAACAAACCAAGTAGTATACTACCATTTTTAGCAAGACTGTCAATACAACTGTGAATATCCCAAGCTTCCATTAAGTAATATACAATCTAGTATGATATAATAATGGCCTTTAGGGCATAAACACTAATAATCTCCCACTTGCACTAGGGCCATGTACTGGCATATCGCAGACCTATCATCTCGAATAGCCTCTCGAACTGCGTCTGAGGAATGGCCTTTGTGAATGGATCAACAGTGTTATTCTCCGTATCTACTCTCTTCACCTTGATCTCCCGGCGATCTACGATCCCCCTGATAAGGTGATACCACCTTAAGATGTGTCTGGACTTCTGATGAGACCTGGGTTCCGTCGCTAAAGATATAGTGTCGTTGTTGTCGCAATACAGAGGTATTGGATCAACACTGGTACGAACCACCTGAAGTTCTGTGAGGAACTTCTTCTTCCAGAAAGCTTCTTTTGCGGCATCATAAGCAGCTATGTACTCCGCTTCCATCGTCAAGTCAGCAACGGTGTCCTGCTTGGAACTCTTCTAACAGACCGCCCCTCCATTGAGGGTAAAGAAATAACCCGACATGGACTTAGAGTCATCCTTGTCACTCTGGAAGCTGGAGTCAGCAAAGGCCTCGATCTGGAGGTCCTTTCTGCCATACACCAAGAACATCTCCTTAGTCCTCCTCAGGTACTTGAGAATGTTCTTTACTGCTATCCAGTGCTTCTCCCCTGGGTTTGCCTGATACCAGCTTACAACGCTCAATGCGTATGCAACATCTGGTCTGGTACATAACATCGCATACATTATACAGCCTACCGCAGAAGCGTAGGGTATAATCGACATGTGAGCCCTTTCTAAATCAGTCTTGGGAGATATCTCTTTGGAGAGGGTGATTCCGTGACAAGCTGGTAGGTTACCGCGCTTAGAATCTTTCATACTGAATCTTTTCAATATGGTGTTTATGTCCCTGGACTGCGAAAGTCCCAACATCCTCTTTGATCTATCACGATAGATCTGGATCCCCAGAATGTAGGAAGCATCACCCAGGTCCTTCATAGAGAACTTCTGCGACAAGAATCCTTTGATTGACTGTAGCATAAAAATATCATTTCCTATTAAGAGAATGTCATCTACGTACAAGACGAGGAATACTACAGTTCTCTCTACAATCTTACTATAAATGCATGGTTCATCTGGATTTTTGATAAAGTTGAATTCTTTAACAGTATCATCAAAACAGATGTTCCAACTCCGCGATACCTGCTTTAGTCCTTAAATGGACTTAAGCAACTTGCACACTTTACCGCTGCTCCCACTCTGAATGAATCCCTTTGGCTGATCCATATAGATGCACTCTACCAAATTACCATTTAGAAAAGCCGTCTTTACGTTCATCTGCCAGATCTTATAATCGTGGAAGGCGCAATGGCAAGAAGGACCCGAATGGATTTGAGCATAGCCACTAGAGAAAAGGTTTCGTCATAAGCCAAACCAGGTCTTTGACGAAAACCCTTTGCAACAAGTCTATCCTTATAGCTTTCAACCTGTCCATCTTCACCAATCTTCCTTCTGAAGATCCATTTGCATCCTACGGGTTTTACCCCATCTGGAGCAATGTCCAAAGTCCATACTTTGTTAGTGTACATGGACTCCATTTCGGTCCGTATTGCATCCATCCATCTTACTGAGTCGCCGCTCTGAATGGCTTGATGGAAGCTAGTAGGGTCATCATTGTCAATGATGCAATCTTCTCGATCCCCGTCTACAAGAAAACTATAGTATCTCTCGGGCGGATGAGACTGGCTACTACTTCTATGGATAGGCGCTGGGATGTCCCTTTCTTCTGAAACTTCTGATTCTACCATACTTTCAGTAACAGCTTGTAGTTCTGGAATTTCTTCCTGTTCTATTGCGCTACCACTCTTCTGATTTTCTAAAAATTCAGCTTCCAAGAAGTGGGCATGACGAGAAACAAAAACCTTTTGTTCCTCTGCGTAATAGAAATAATACCCCTTGGAGTTCTTTGGTTATCCCACGAACTTACACTATACTGAGTGTGCCTCAAGCTTGTCCGCATGCTGCTTTTTAACAAAAGCTGGACATCCCTATGTCTTCAAGTACTCAAGATAGGATTTCTTCTCAGTCCACATCTGATATGGTGTGGTAGGCACAGTCTTGGTTGGAACCTTGTTCAAAAGATATGCAGCTGATTCTAGTGCATAACCCCAGAAAGATCACAGTAACTCAGCCTTACTCATCATAGAACGAACCATATCTAATAGGGTTTGATTTCCCCTTTCCGATACACCATTGTGTTGTGGTGTGTATGGAGGAGTAAGCTGAGAGAGAATTCCATTCCCTTTTAAGTATCCCAGGAACTCGGCACTTAAGTATTCACCATCTCGATCAGATCTTAGTGTCTTGATACTTTTGCCTGTTTGGTATTCCACTTCATTCTTGTATTCCTGGAATTTCTCAAAGGCCTTGGATTTATGCTTCATCAAGAAGATATGTCCATACCTAGAGAAATCATCCGTAAAAGTAATGAAGTAGAAATAACCACCTCTTGCATGTGTAGACATTGGACCGAACATGTCACTATGTACGAGTCCCAAGAGCTCGCTCGCTCTTACTCCGTGTCTAGTAAACGGAGTCTTTGTCATCTTTCCCATGAGACAAGATTCACAAGTAGTGTAAGATTGATATTCGAACGGATTTAAATATCCTTCTCTATGTAACTTAGTCAACCGTGTTTTATTGATGTGACATAGTCTACAATGCCATAAGAAAGCCTAATTTACTTCCGGAGACTTTCTTTTATGTGTGTTCTGGACATTGAAAACCTGAGCTTGATTTAATACGTATATACCGTTATCTAATGTACCGGACCCAATCAGAACTTGATTTAGGTGGATGTTTACCACATCGCTTACGAATGTAAAATCATATTCCTCTCTAGAAAGTGAGGATACTGATACGATATTACAAGTCAAACTAGGTACATACAAACAGTTACGTAGAATCAATATCTGCCCACTTGTCAGTCCTAAGCGATATTCCCCCACGGATTCAGCGTCCATGCTCATTCCATTCGCAGCTCTGAGAGACATATCACCTACCCTGATAACTCTATAGTTTCACAAAGCATGTAACGAATTACAGATATGAGATCCTGATCCGGTATCTAGTACCCAAGAAGTTGAGTTAATTGACAAACAGTTCTCAATTACAAACACACCCGAGGCCGAAACCACAACATGCTTCGAATCCTGGCTACTGTCTTCCAAAGCCCTGCAATTTTTCTGCCAATGCCCCTTCCCATAACAATAGGAACATCCCTCCTTCCCTACACCAAGTCCCGAAACTTTTGCTCTTTCCTTTCCTTCTACTTCACTGACACCGTTTATCTGCTTTGTGGAGGTTTTCTTCTTTTCTCCCTTTGCTTTCGTCCTGGATGCAAAGGAAGAAGGTCCCCCATTAAGCAGAGTGGGTGTCTCCCTGGTTTCTTTCAGGGTGTAAGTAGAGGGTAGGGACTGTGGAAATAAGTCAGCATATGACCTGTTTACTAACGTGGTCTCCAGGTCCGTGAGCTCATCAATATAGCTAGTCATCGTAAGGACGTCGTCCCTTACAGATGACCCGACAGCCCTTACAGATGACCCGACAGCCAACCTCGCTTGAAGCAATTCGTTCGAGGTCTCATATCTTGCGATACGAGATTGCTCTCCATATAAATCTTTGTTATGGAGGAAGATGGAAACTAAGTACATATTCTCATGCTACTTCTGGTATACACCATCAACTGAAGCCAACACAAGGCACTTGGCATTCGCACTGTCCTTTTCCCTTGTATGACGGATATCCATATTCGTGACGATGGAAACTGGACCTGGGACGGCAGGGGATTGGGTAATAATAGGGTGGCCCATCTTGTCATAGGCAATGGACATCTGGATAGACCTTTGCCAGTCATAAAAGTCAGATTCGGTCAACTTGTTATCTAGATGTAACCTAGTCATGGTCACAGGGTCACTGCAGTTGAGAGAGAGAGAAGAAAAAACTTTAGCATGATACTCTTGCAAGTTTAGATTGGTTTTTACTTTATCTAAACAGGATGGCTCCCACTGTTTCTCGAATCCTTCTTCAAACCATAAAAGAAGAATTAGTCAGGACCGATCTCACCGTACAATACTTCGAGGGTGGTTTTACGACGCTTTCGCGAAGTTCCGTAATTAAATAACCTCTTTTCCCTGGAGGCGTGGCCCCGCTGACACCGTTCTAAACACCTACTTAGTTTATAGCATTGATCGTTAAGTGACGAATCTCCTGATGAGCAGGATATACTCACAGTAGGATTAGGACCCAGATATCATTGTGTGATAATGCTGAAGGAATCCTACCAACATTATCAAACTCCAAATGGTATGCAATACTAGCAAGTTTCAGTTTCTTTAGAAACTCCCGATGTGGATTTTTGCCCCACGCTCTTATGACCTTGACGAAGGCCAACAAATCATAAGTCACATGTCAAGTTTCTTCCCATCATTATCCTTGTTAATTTGAACCCACCCGTACATACCCCTGACGTTGGCCAAATGGTAGTACGACTGTCCCAAACCAACGCATCTATCTATACTACATATGAATACCCCGGCAGCTACCAAACAATATACCCTGACGAAGGCCAATAAACATAGCTTGAATACTACTGACCATCCATATGAAATGACGGAGGGCTACGACTGGTTTTGGCGAAACCGTGAACATAGTGAACTTGATATAATTGAAGGAACCTGATAGCTTTTTAAAAAGAGTGGTTAAAGCTCCGCAATTAAAAATTCTGCTCTTTTAAAATAACCGAGTGGTTTCTTTTAAATTTGTTCCAACGATTCAGCTTTTGTTTGTTTTCTTTGCATTAAAATAATGCGTCCCATCATTTATCCTATCATTGCAGAAAACAACGAAAATACAACGACCGCTTATGCCATCCACATTCACCGCTGGGCCCCGTCATTCACCCGTTAGGTTACTTAACAAACGACAGAGTGGGGGCTGGGCTAGCGTGGATGCAAAACATAAGCAACGCCGACTAAATATCATATATAGATATTGTACATTCGTCAGACGCAATAATAGGCATTCCAGATCATAGATGAACATATTGTATATACTAGGAATCCGCGTTTCGTTCGAGCCTGCAACAAAAAACGGATTACACCGTTGTGATGAATAGCCAAAACCCACCCTAGACTCCTACGAGTGTGGCAAACTACCCGCCTAGTACCAGAAGTGAAACAGTCTCTCTCAATGATGTGAGTAAGCCATTAAACACTTCAAAGTACCCGGTAGTTTGTGTGCCCCATCTTGGGTCTAACCTAGGAGCATAAAACAGTAAATGAAATAATGCAACGGTGGCTACAATCTCAACCCGGATGTGCCCCGCAAAAGAATTTTAAAACATATTACAGTTTACATCGAATGAAAGATAAAAACTCTCATCTCACATCCCCGGCTATTCATCTACGACAATCCAATAAAGTTTATATCCACAAACCAATATCCATTACAGAAATGTGCAACCCCCAACTAACCGATATAGTAGCAATTAGCGGAGGTTTACGAACACATCAAAAAACCCGATTAGCAAATAACTTAGAATTTCGATCGACGACCTTTTTCCGTGTCTACACCTCATCACCTCCACCTCATTTAGTTTAAATCTAAAAAGAAATAAACACAAATGAGTCACCTCCTTCTAGAAGCTTCCCGACAAATTACGAGACTGCCCCTCCCATCCGCATTTTCGAAAAACACGGATAAACTGAGACTGAATAAATCCATCTGTATAATACTAGGATCCAGCTTAAACCAAAGCCCACTAGTATTATCTACCCAATCATAGTACGTGCACAAGTGCACGTAAGTGATCGTGGCCCTGCCGTAATACCATACGGCCTCTACACCTTTTGCCCGGTGCAGGGAAACTCTCTGTGTGGGACTCTAAAGACTCGACACTACGCTGGCAGTGGGTTTAACCATAGGCCGCAAGCAGTACTAGCTGTACGTAACAGTCCCCAGGTAGATGTCGATAAGAAGGACGATGAGGAAATCCATCCGAACTCCTACTGAGTCTGTATATGACAATCTCCATACAGTCCGGTCTATTCGTCTACGACTATCGCATATCAGGCCTAGGGGGCGGTAAACGTCAGACCCCTAATAGCGGTATAAGTCGTGTCAGAGTGAAGCCCATTACACCTTGAGAAACTACTGGAGCACCTACCAGTAAATCTCGCTTGCCCTGGCCAGGGACCTTGCGTAATGGCTCTCCATACACAGCGCGATATCAACTCCCAATACCGGGAGAGACGAATCCTGTCTAACCGCCACTGCCTCCAAGTGCTTCGGGAATGGACCCAACTACTACATGTTTGCACGACTCCTTTGAGCCATGGTAGGGTAGTAATCTAAGTACAGTGGGAACACACTCGAGGCGAAGTAGCAATGTCAAGTCGACGGACTAAGCTATACTCATGTCATCTGGGAACTGCAATCTGACGATAGGTATAGTACCAACCTGCAGTTCTCGGCGAGTCCTGTCCGGTGTACTCGTAACCTAACGAGCACCTGCATACTATCTCCAGTATGACGTACTGATGGCTATGGGACAGACCATCTCCCCATGCTGGGATGAGAAGCGTATACACCAGTCTACTCCAGAGTATCGATGCCCTGTCTCGATAATCCTACGACCAGGGACCTGTGTAGGAAGGTTCTTATAGACTACCCAGCCCCTACTAGTGTGACTGCCATCACAACGCTGGTAATCAAGCAAAAGATCCTAAGGGCTCTACTAATATGTATAAGCGATATGTTAAAAGAAACATATGCACATATTAAAGTAGAAACAAACCAAGTAGCATACTACCATTTTTAGCAAGACTGCCAATACAACTGTGAATATCCCAAGCTTAAATTAAGTAATATACAATCTAGTATGATACAATAATGGCCTCTAGGGCATAAACACTAACACTTACATTTCTGTTATATGTCGCATATATCATGCTTTACGCTTTTACACATTGAGATATGCTGTTTTCATGAGATTTCTGGGTTTGAGAACCGTAGCTATTTCAAAAGAAAGCATATATTGTTTTAAAAACCCGGTTTCTCTTGATATAATATTTCAGTGCGTCCACCATGCGTTTTTTCTGTTCTGAGACGTGTGATATGTGAAACCCGATTCGAGGAGCTGGATGAGGCCAATTGCGGGTACATGGTGGACCCAGTATGGTATCCCGGGGCGAGAATGGATTTGCTGTGCAGTAGACGGTGAGCCTGGCAGAGGGTCTACTATCTACCGGTGATATTATTTGGGCTCGGCGGATATCCGGAGGATACCGACCGGAGTCGAGAGATGATATGGGCCGATCCGGACCGACGGAGCCCGAGATATGAGGATTCACGTATCGATGCTGGATACGGGTTTCATGATGTTTTTGGGTGTCGATGCTGGACACCCAGGTTTCATGATTTTTGAGGTGTCGCGAGGGACACACGTTGATTTATATCCTCATACTTTCATGCACATGCTTTTATGATGCATACATACATTGATTATATGGTTGGACGAGATCCACATGCATACATACATTAGTTATATGGTTGGAAGAGATCCACATGCATACATACATTGGTTATATTTGTCACGATCCGAAATTGGCATGTGACGACCCTAATACTGCGCTACGTCTACCGGCGTAATGCAGTAAAAGAAAGCCAAAACCCAGAAATCTAAACCATCAAAAGTAGTATGCAATAATAGCATTTTCAAAACCTTTTAAATCCCGACCCAAATTCTTTAAATGTCCAACTTATTCCCTTTAAAATTTTGACAGCACCTCCTTTGTAAAAGAGCCCCCAAAAATGGGTACAACATAGTATAAATAAAAGCATCCCAAACGGGAGCAAAAATCCACGCCCAACGGCGGAAAACAATCACCACGACAGATATACGACGCCGTAGCGAAGAAAGAGACGATATACATAAAACTGCATAAAAACCTCCAAGTCACAAAATAATTTACAATATCGTCCTCTCATCAAGTCTCTAAGTCATACAATATAATGGTAGATGGAGAGTACAGGATACAACGAATATACAACAAGCAATATCGGATAACCGCAAAACCTACCTAAGCAAAACTGCACACCGTCAGGCGAAGCGGTATCCACAGCAAAAGATGATACGATGGATGGAAATAGCCCTGCCTCAGACTATCCTGAGGAACGCCTGCAAAACACTGTGGCACAACGGGGGTGAGTTGCCAATTCGTGAACAGTAATAACATATGCAGGTAATCGCGAGTATGCACGTACAACGCGGATCTAACATAAGAATCAACTAGTAATGAATGGTCATATGTAATGCATCAGTCATGAAATGTACGCTAGCAGGTACTACTGATACATGAAGCAATAATATGACAATCGGCATGCAATAATCATGTAAGGTACTCTATCAGGTACAAATAATACATGAAATAATGCATATAATAGTATGTAAATGCAACAGTCATGGAAAGTACTCTATCATGTACAACTAATACATGAAGTAGTGCATAAACAATAAATGTGAAGTATGGAATAAAACATGTCATTTCACGGAAATCCTAACCTCGTAGTAGGACCAAAATCCAACAAGACAATCAAGTTCCCAATTTCCACAAATCAGCCCCCAAATTGGCTCTCATATCATGTAAATCTCATATATCTTGAATGTCCCACATCAAGTAGATTTCACATATCATGTATGTATAATATCAGTATATCCTTCATATCCTGTGTGTACAATATCAGTATAGCCCACATATCCTGTGTGTACAATATCAGTATATCCCACATATCCTATGTGTACAATATCAGTATCAAGTAAGTTTCATATAAGGTGAGTGTCTAATATCGACACCCAAAACATCATGAAACAAGTGTCAAGCATCGACACCGAAATACTGATCTATCAGGTGCTGTCTCCACAATTGTCCCCCTGATAGGTACGTATCCATACGTACATGACCCGGGCCTGTATCCCCATGATACCCGTCGAGTCAAAGGTACTGTCACCGGTAGGTACTTGCCCACCTTCCAGGCCCATCGCCTATATCATCTTGCCGAGGGGAACCGTACCGGGCCTCACCATGTACCCACACACGGCCCACTACTCCTCCTCGCATGGGGTATATATAAGCTTAGAACCGAGGAATCTCATGGTGGCTGCAGAAATATCATATCAAGAGAAACCGGGTTTTTCAAATAATGCATAATTTCATGAAACAACTACAGTTCTCAAATCCAGAAAACATCAAGTAATGAATAAGTATAACTGCATGAATCAATACACTGATATTAGCATCCCATTCCACTAATATATGTGTATAGGCATATATAACAGTGTCCCACTCCACTGTTATATATATTTAGGAGTAACAATATCAGAGAACATCATATGAAATCCAAGAATGTAACATATGCAGCATGAAACAGTAATATGAGCATATAAAAGAAAACATCTATTTAACTATAACAAGTTACTAAATATATCATGTGGTTCCTGATTTCCCCGAAAACAGATGCAACATCATAGACAGGTGCACATGTAGCTATAACGAGGTATGCGTAACCATGTCGGTATAGCAAGATATTTGTGTCCATATGTAAGTATGTATGATGTCAAAGTAGCTGTAGCAAGGTATGTGTCTATACCTATCCATAATACCCTCCAGGTATATGTATGTATGTATACCAGATGTACATATAGCTATGTCTCATATGTGTATATACCTATCACAATGGTACAATATCATATAGGTATATGGGTAACTAGCGTCTAAGCATGTCAGGGCATAAGTGTAAGCATGTAGGTATACAAGTATGCTAGATATCATATGCATATAGGGATATGAATCAACGTCTCAATGTCCCTAACCAAACAATATTATATCTATCAGTGGGTTGCGCGTGACATGGCAATTATGATAGTGTGTGTGGCATACAATCCGTGCTCGTGCAGTATAAGTCATCAATAATAGTGCAGTGTCCTAAAGATACTAGTCCATGCACAACAATAATCAAGCAGTAATGTGTATGTGCAACTCTAAATATGCAATAGAATATGCGACAAAACATAACATTTCTAGCCCAGACGCATAACGCCATGCAGGCGATTCCCCTGTAGATGTTAAATCTACTCACCAACCATCCTGGCTAAGTGAAGCCAACCACTTGTTTCCTTCTTCGCAGCGTCCGATGTCCCCGCTTGCGAACCTAAAACAACACAACCATAAAACAAGTATATATATTAATAATCGACCAAAAACAAGCACAACTACATTTAACCGACGCGATAACACAAAACATACTCTCAAGTGTTCGTATTGTGGCTAACGTGCGTAGCGATACGACGAAAACAACCTAAGAGCAAAAACACACAAAGTACACGATCCGTGTCGTATAATGTATCGAGCGGACACAAAATACTAGATTATAGGAAAACGAAACCAGATTTTGCATACTGTAAATACTAAAAAAGTAAACATTACCAAACACCCCTAAACCACAGCAGACAACTACCCACAAAAACCAAACCCCAACACCTCCCTCAATAGCCGGCGTCGCCGGAATTTGCAAAGGGGTCGCCGGCCATGACCGGTAGGGTAGGTCTCGTGTCTCAGGTAGGGTCTTAGGTTAACTAGTACATCACTAAAATTTTGTTTAGTTACCCAGTAAAAATTCCAAGTCACAGCAGAACCCAGAAACTCAAAAAGACACTGAAGAATACGATATTGCACTAATCGATATCTAACGTGTTCTAAAAAATAACCAACGAGCCACTGTTCATATCAGATTTTTTCATTTTTATACCGCCCAATTTTTATTATATTGCTTATCGGTAGGTACTCTTGAGCCGTGTTTGCTAGTCAATTGCAGGATACAGGTTCTCGGCTCTAAACGATGAAATTCATGGAAAAGCACGACAAAATCCAGATTCCTGCCAACCACAGATAAAACACGGGTCTCCGCTCTCTATCCGTATGTTGCCACACACCAGTTTAAGAGACAAAATGGCAAATCGATTGTCATCTTCATGCACAAAGCACAATGGAAACACCAGGTCCAAGAAATCTACGCGGAGCTCAAGAAAATCATGACAAAAAGATCCACATCCAATCACCTTTTATTCTGGAGGAAATGTGAAAAGATTATCAGAAACAACATATTCCAAACTACAGACAAAAGAAGACCAGGGAAGCACAAAAAATTGGAGGACCCAACTCAACTATATGGTCGCGGTCCCGCAGCTAACAGGGGGTCTAGGCCGTGGAACCGCGGCCGTACGGCCTCTTCAGGCTGTCGTATTTCGGGGGCAGATTGGTCATTCCATTTTAGTTCTGAATGTTGCCCTAGGTTTTCATTTTCCAGCCTATAAATAGCCCAGAACCTTGTGAAGCCAAGGGTGCTTAATCTTGTATTTTAGGTTTTAGAATACTTGTTGTTCTTCTTCCTCTTCTCATCTCTTCTCCATTAAAAACTTGTAGTGAGCTTTTGTGAGTGAAGAATGATGAATAAAGAAGTTCTTTTTGTTATTATACTTGTCTTGATCTTGTTATGTTAATTGCTTGTAATCTTCAATTGATAATTTAGTTGTTGTTATTTATTGTTGTTTCTTTCTTATTCTCTTTTCCTTTATCCTTAAACAACCATGATGCTTACGTTTGATCCTTGCCAAGGTGAGGTCGCAAATAGCTAGGTGTTATCTTCTAATCTCCTTCTTTCTATCTTCCTCCTTTGTTTTATTTTTCGGTCTTCTTGTAATGGGTGAGTAGTTTCCATACTTGTTAGGGTAGGATAAGGGAAGTTTGAGAGAAGGAAATCTCTCTCACTTTTTCCTTGCCTAACATCTTAAATCGAACTCCCGTTAATTGAACCACAATCCGCTCCCTACGGCACCCTATCCTACATGATAGCGGTGATTCCGTAGTGAGACCGGTTGTGGTTGAATTAACCGGAGGTTAAGGCTAAGAGCCAAGAACGGACGGACAAGCACCAAAAGGAAGAACTTATGCGTTGGAAAGCTTAGCTTATACTCGCAAGTTCCTTCCTAGTCGTACTAATCCCCGTTGTTGCCGATTACAGTAACACCGATATTAAGAGTGGCAACGAAAGAAGTGAGCGACTCCTAACTCAAACTAACCTAATCCTAACCCTAACAAGCTCTCTTTACATATCATTTTAACACTTAGTTAATCACAAACAAATCTGGACTTTTGGACTTAACTCGTTAAAGCACATAGAAAAAGATTCCCATCTTCCTGCGGACGACCCGTACTCAACCGGCTAGCTACAAGCGAAACTGTTTTGATTGCGGTAATTAACTAAACTTGAACACGCAAAAACCTTGACAATCAAATGGCGCCGTTGCCGGGGAGACAGTAGTTTATTTCTTTATGTAATTTCGGGTTAATTTATGAATATAAATATAACCGAAAAACAAAAAAAAATATACCTTGTAAAAAACTATCTTGTTGTTTTTGATTAGTTTTTGTGCAAGTGTGCAGGATAATACGAAGTTCAAGTTCAGTGCCAAAGACGTGGGAAGTTAGACCCACATCTTGCGGCTACACCGCGACGGATCAAGACGAAACCAATGGTCTACTGTAAAAATCTGGAGCAGATACAGTCAAAAAAATCAATATTCAGGAGATCCAGAAAAATAGAGGACACCCAAGGCAGCACTCACCAGAAATCCAGAAGCCCAACTAAACCATATTGCCGCGGAACCGCGGCATAAGCAAGCTTAGGCCGCGGAACCGCGGCCATATAGTGCCTTCAGGGTGCTGAAATTTTTTGGTGAGTCTCTTTTCTCTCCCCCCACTCCTCTGAACTCCACTGAACTGTGTTTTCTGCAGCATTCTTTGCGCAAATTCTCTTCCCCCTTCCAATAAATTGCTTTTGTGCAGGATTCTTTACGCCGCGCTAAAAAAAATAAAAATTGATTGCAGTTGATTTGTTACTGCTTTGCATTCATTAATACGGACTTTAAGGGGCTTGAAACCAATTCAGATTGGGTGGGGATTTCATCACCCTTCTCAGGACCCCAGAAATCACAAAAACCATATGCATTGACCATTGTTAATTAAAAAATACTAGACTCAGCCCTAAGGACTTCGCGCTCAATAGGACAGAGGACTAGTTACAGGCATCGGCCGTTTATCCTATCCTGACTTTTGCGGTGTCTAGGCAAGTGTGTCGAAGACAAGTGGTTACTTAATTAGGACCACTACTTACGTAGTGGGGAGCCTCCCACTTACCTGGCACTTACCTGGCCGCAATTGTTGGAGAAGAGGCGGTTTGAGGTCCTGTTTCTAGCCCTTTGGAACAGTTAGGAGCTGTCTAGCTGACCTAGGTGACCCTAGATCTAGGTGTGATTGTGCATATCTTGTTTGTGATTGCGTGAAGCCGTAAATCCGTACATATTTCTGTAAAGCTCTTTCTAAAAAATAAAAAAAAGGGAAAAAATCAAAAACGTTTATAAAAACTTGCCATTTGTCGCCAGAATCCATTTTTTCACCCACCAACCATCGTATTTCTCCATTGACGTTTTCTTACCCTCACCTTCTCTGCTTTGACTATACTAAACTCGTTAGTGTATGTCCGCTTGGACTCAGGACACTAGCGCCCGCCTAGTCCGCATTACGTTAGTCGCTACCGACTACGCGATCGACTTAGACGTCGAAACTCCGTTACGCCTCTTTCACCCTTACCTTTGCCGGCCAACTCCGACGTTGACCGGAATTCTGTTCATACATCTTCACCTTCGTCATCACCAACCACTTCTTCCACGATGTCAGGATTTAATCCAAACATCTCTTTGACTACCCCAGGTTTGACTCCACCTCCTATGGAGGCAAATAACCCACCACCACCGCCTGTTGTAGCGCCGCAGCGAATCGCGCTCCAGGATCGTTTCTATCCCACCAGTTCTGCACTTCCCACCTGTCTTTCTCTTCCACCGGCCAATGGGGATAACTTTGAAATTAAGCCCCACTTCATTAACATGCTTCCGCGATTTCATGGGCTTGAATCTGAAGATGCCTTTATCTTCATCAACAAATTTCAAAACGTTTGTGCCATGATGAAAACCACCCAGCTGTCGGACGATGCTATACGGCTACGGGTCATTCCGTTCACTTTATGCGATCAAATGGCGCCGTTGCCGGGGAACCGCGGTTTGGTATTTTCATTTGACGACGATGACACCCCGGCCGCTTCTTCTTCTTCTTCTTCTTCTTCTTCTTCTCCTTCCTCGTCTTCTGAGCCTATTCTCCATTCTTCAAAAGGCTCTTCCTCTTCTTCTGCTCTAAACGGACCCAATTCTCGCTCCACGAAAACACCAGTTCTGGGATCCGTTCTAACTCCACAATCTCCTCCTCCAGCATTGGACTCAACCAATTTTAAAAACGTTCCATTTCCAAACCGGTTGAAGTCCACCAAACAAAATCCACAAATGGAGAAGATTCTGGAGTTATTTAAGCAGGTTAACATTAACATTCCTCTTTTAGATGCTGTCCAACAAGACCCGTCCTACGCGAAAAACTTAAAGGACTTGTGCACAAAAAAGAGAAAGTCTCAGGTACCCAAGAAAGTTTTCTTGGCTAGTGCTGTGAGTGATGCTCTTACCCAATCTTTACCACAAAAACGGAAGGACCCTGGCTGTCCTACGATTTCTATTTCCATTGGGGATAAGAACATCAACCGCGCACTATTAGATCTTGGTGCCAGTGTTAACCTGCTTCCATACTCAGTATACGAGCAATTAGACGTAGGAGAGCTAAAACCCACACACTGTACTCTCCAAATGGCCGACCGATCGATCACCCATCCTAGGGGTGAGCTAGAGGATGTGTTAATCAAAGTCGGAGACTTCATATTCCCCGTTGACTTCATTGTATTAGACACACAGCTTGTAGCTAACCCCCGGAATCAAATTCCAGTGATACTCGGTCGCCCATTCCTTGCAACCTCAAATGCTGTGATCAATTGTCGCAATGGTTCGATGAACCTCTCTTTTGGAAACATGACAATTGAACTCAACATTTTTAGGTTGGGGAATCAGCCCTCCGAACCTAATGCTCATATACTGGACGTTTGCTCAATCCAGGAGATCACCCCTGAAGAGTGTGAATTCGAGGAGTTTCTGTTTGATCACGATAATCTTAACGCCACTAGTGCGTTCCTCTTCGAACCTGCTACTGTTTCTGCGCCCGACAACGACTACGAGTGTTTCACGTTCTCAAACGATCTTAGCCGCTCACAACCCGAGTTTGAATCCTTCGAATTTCCGGATGAGTTACCTGAACCATCCAACTCGGTCGCTTACACTCGTTTTGAACCTTTGCTGGAGTCCTTTGAGTTCGTGACCTCTTCACCAATCTTGCCTTCCATCGTTTCACCTCCAACGCTCGAACTCAAGCCTTTGCCGTCTCACCTTAAGTACGCTTACTTGGGTGAGAACGAGACCCTCCCGGTTATCATCTCGGCTTCTCTAGCTCCAGAGCAAGAGAAAGCCCTTCTTGCGGTCTTGCACAGCAATAGGCAACCTTTTGGCTGGTCCATGGCGGACATCAAGGGGATTAGTCCCCTGATCGTTGAACATCACATTCATCTGATGGATGATGCCAAACCAGCCAGGGATCCACAAAGACGACTCAACCCAGTCATGAAGGAGGCTGTGAAGAAGGAGATCGTAAAATGTCTGGATAGTGGTATCATTTATCCTATCTCTGATAGCCAGTGGGTTAGACCCATTCACGTTGTCCCCAAAAAATCAGGCATAACGGTCATCACTAACGAGGCGAATGAGTTAATCCTTACTCGCACCCAAACTGGGTGGCGAGTATGCATCGATTACAGAAAACTCAACACCGCAACGCGGAAAGACCACTTTCCGCTACCTTTCATTGACCAAATGCTTGAACGATTGGCCGGACACGAGTACTACTGCTTTCTTGATGGCTACTCTGGCTATAATCAAATTCCCATTGTCAAAAAAGACCAGGACAAGACCACATTCACTTGTCCTTTCGGCACGTTTGCATATCGTCGCATGCCCTTTGGGTTATGCAATGCGCCCGCTACCTTCCAGCGGTGTATGATGGGAATCTTTTCAGACATGGTGGAAAAATTTCTGGAGATCTTCATGGACGATTTCTCCATCTTCGGCGATTCCTTCAACGAGTGTTTGCTGCATCTCGACGCTGTCCTTACCCGATGTAAGGACAAGAACCTCACTTTGAATTGGGAGAAGTGCCACTTTATGGTGCGCGAAGGTATTCTCTTAGGACATATCATCTCGCAAAATGGCATAGAGGTTGACAAAGCAAAGATTGAGATCATTTCCAACCTACCTCCTCCCAGATGCGTCCGAGACATCCGAGCATTCCTTGGCCATGCCGGTTTCTATAGACGATTCATCAAGGACTTTAGCAAGATTGCTAGGCCCTTGACTCTTTTGCTGGCCAAGGACACGCCATTCGACTTCAACTCGAGCAGTGTGACTGCATTCGAGTCATTAAAAAGCTCACTCACTTCTGCTCCCGTTCTTTCTTCACCTGACTGGACGCACCCATTTGAGATTATGTGCGATGCATCCGACTTTGCCATTGGTGCTGTCCTTGGACAACACATCAACAAGATGCCACACGTAATCTATTATGCTAGCCGAACCCTGAACGACGCCCAACTCAATTATACAACAACTGAGAAGGAATTCTTGGCTGTTGTATTTTCTTTAGAAAAGTTCAGGCCCTACCTCATCGGCTCTCCAGTCATTGTCTACACAGACCATTCTGCTCTGCGCCATCTTTTTGCGAAGAAAGATGCAAAATCTCGGCTAATACGTTGGATCCTCTTGCTTCAAGAGTTTGACCTTGTCATTAAGGAAAAACGAGGATGTGAAAACGTAGTTGCCGACCATCTCTCACGACTTCCTTCTTCGCCTTCGCTTCATATTCCGATCAACGACGTTTTCCCGGATGAACAGCTCTTGACAGTATCTTGCGAACCCTGGTTCGCAGATATTGTGAACTATTTGGCCATAGGATTACTACCGACTGAATGGTCAAGTCTGGACAGACTTCGCTTCTTTTCCCAAGTAAAACACTTTTACTGGGACGAACCCTATCTGTTCAAGTACTGTCCCGACCAGATTATTCGTCGGTGTGTCCCTGATGATGAATTCAAGAGTGTGCTGTCGTTTTGCCACGATCAAGCATGTGGCGGGCATTTTGGCCCCAGAAAGACAGCTGAGAAGATCTTGCAATGTAGTTTCTACTGGCCACAACTCTTCAAAGACGCTCATGACTATTGCAAGACTTGCTCCCGGTGCCAACACTTGGGCCGGATATCCCGGAGGAACGAGATGCCGCTCCAACCAATCTTGGTTGTGGAGATTTTCGATGTTTGGGGGATAGATTTCATGGGGCCGTTTCCCAGCTCTTTCAGGAACTTGTACATCCTTCTCGCTGTTGATTATGTCTCTAAGTGGGTCGAGGCTGTGCCCAGCCGGACTAACGACAACAAGGTTGTCGTTAGGTTTCTTAAAGAAAACATTTTCTCCCGTTTTGGGCACCCCCGAGCGATCATTAGCGACAATGGAACTCATTTCTGCAATAAGACTTTCGAGGCCTTGATGCGGAAATATTCCATTAATCATAAGCTATCCACGCCCTATCACCCCTAAACCTGTGGGCAGGCCGAAGTTTCAAATCGGCAAATCAAGCAGATACTGGAGAAGACGGTTTCCAAGAACCGTAAGGATTGGTCACTGAAACTCACTGATGCCCTTTGGGCATTTCGAACCGCTTATAAAACCGATCTTGGCATGTCTCCCTATCGGCTTGTGTACGGAAAGGCTTGCCACCTACCTGTCGAAATAGAGCATCGCGCATTTTGGACGATAAAGGAGCTGAATCTATCTCTCGAAGATGCGGGCAGCCATCGAAAGCTGCAGTTGAACGAATTAAGCGAGCATAGGGTCAGGCTTACGATAACGCGGTTGTCGTTAAGAATCGAACAAAGGTGTTTCACGATAAACACCTTTTGCGCAAAAATTACCTACCTGGTCAACAGGTACTGCTTTACGACACCAGACTACACTTCCATCCAGGAAAGCTCAGATCTCGCTGGAAAGGGCCGTATTTTGTGCGGAATGTGTATCAGCAGGGCGCTGTGGATTTGGAGAATCCAAAGGACGGTTCATTTTTCAAAGTCAATGGACACCGACTTAAACCGTACCTTAGCGCCGAACCAACAGAGGAGCTTCTGGTCTTACAGGAGCCGGTTTACCCTGCATAATCTTCCTCTGCCTACCACCAAACTTCGGTTATCCAGCCAAGAACAGTGGACACTGTTCCAAATAAGTTTGGGGGTATGTATATACCATTTTGTATATATTTGTGGATATTCTTTTCCATTTTTGCTCTTTTTCTTTTCTTTAAAAATAAAAACAAAAAAAAATTGTGTATCTCTAACCGACAATTTTGACCCTTCAAATGATCTCTTCATGCAATGACAGTGAGGACACTGTCCAGTTTAAGTTTGGGGGTACGCTTGGTACGCATTTCTAACCTTTGCATTCATATGTATATTTTGCATCTGCATATTAAAATCCATAAAATCCATAAAAATCTGAAAATTTTCTAAAAACATAAGAACTTTTCTGTCAAGTTAGCTAGTGGGAGGACTCTGATTCAACATTTCGACGGTTTTGTTTGATAAAATAAGAATAACTAAATCTTATTTTTAGATTTTGAAAACCTGAAAGATAACTTTCCTTTGAAGTTAACTATAGCTGATATACGTCTTTACATCACACTACACGTGTCGTGAGTTTTGGAAATTAGATGACAAGTCTTTTATGTCTAAAAACTTTTAAATGGATAAATGATTTTCTGAGGATCAAATAGGTTTGTTCTGAAATAAGTAATATCAAGAATAGTTTATGAAGTGAAGCGAATATGAAGGGATATTATTGATGCCTTAATTGGAACTAATTCTGAAAAATAACCCATCTGGAACTTGATTGGAATGATTACACACCGAACCCACTAAACACATCTTTTATCCCAAAAAAAATATAAATTGAACAGCCGGTTATATCTCCGTTCGTATTGAATCATCATGATTTTCACGCCAAATTGTCTTTTGTTTTTGGACCTAGGTAACTTGAGTAATTAAGTCCGCTGGGGTTTTTCTACACCTAATGCCCTAAAGCCAACTGGTTTGGGAGCATTGGCCCAAAGCTCGCTAAGAAGCCTAGAAAGTCCAGATTAAAACAAAGTCAAGCAAGTGTTCTCTCCGAGTTAAAATTCCTAACGGTTCTTTGTGTGAGAATAATCTTGATAAAAGACAGGCTTTTATAAAAAAAATTAGCGGAGATATGAAGGTTTTATTCTATGATAAAGACTATTGCACGTTCACAGAGGTGTGTATGAAATGAAAACAAGAAAAAGGTGGAGTGAAAAATAAGACCTAGTTTCCTGTTAAGGAAGATAGAAATTCTGAAGTTGAAACTTTACTGGAAAACGAAACTTGAAAAATGCTTAACTCTTTATAAAACTTATGTGATCCTTTCAAAAAATTTATCTGGGCTTTATTGTGCGACATGATGACTTAAATCGATCCTTCTGGAAACTTAACGACACTATTTGCACTACACGTAAAGACATATAAAATCTGTAGTTAAATAAGAAGCGAGGTGTGAAAAATAAAGGTTCGATAGTCTAGACTTAGGATAATAGAATTGTTATTTTCTAAAACAAAACTTTAGGATTTGAATCTTAGTTATTTTGCAAAACTAGCATGACCGGATTTTGTGGGTAGTATCCGTTGAAAACCCTCAGGAGACAACACTCCTCCTACTATGGACACCTAGAGGTTTAACGGCTTGTTGCACATGCTCAGTGCAATCGCGTTCCCTGCGAAAGTGAGGTTAGAAATTTTTTTGTGAATAAATTGGCTTTGCTCGGGACGAGCAAATGATAAGTTTGGGGGTATTTGTTCATACCAGATTTTTGCATTTTTATACCGCCCAATTTTTATCATATTGCTTATCGGTAGGTGCTCTTGAGCCGTGTTTGCTAGTCAATTGCAGGATACAGGCTCTCGGCTCTAAACGATGAAATTCATGGAAAAGCACGACAAAATCCGGATTCCTGCCAACCACAGATAAAACACGGGTCTCCGCTCTCTATCCGTATGTTGCCACACACCAGTTTAAGAGACAGAATGGCAAATCGATTGTCATCTTCATGCACAAAGCACAATGGCAACACTATGTCCAAGAAATCTACGCGGAGCTCAAGAAAATCATGACAAAAAGATCCGCATCCAATCACCTTTGATTCTGGAAGAAATGTGAAAAGATTATCAGAAAAAACATATTCCAAACTACAGACAAAAGAAGACCAGGGAAGCACAAAAAATTGGAGGACCCAACTCATCTATATGGTCGCGGTCCCGCGGCCAACAGGGGGTCTAGGCCGTGGAACCGCGGCCGTACGGCCTCTTCAGGCTGTCGTATTTCTGGGGCAGATTGGTCATTCCATTTTAGTTCTGAATGTTGCCCTACGTTTTCATTTTCCAGCCTATAAATAGCCCAGAACCTTGTGAAGCTAAGGGTGCTTAATCTTATATTTTAGGTTTTAGAATACTTGTTGTTATTTCTGGGGCAGATTGGTCATTCCATTTTAGTTCTGAATGTTGCCCTAGGTTTTCATTTTCCAGCCTATAAATAGCCCAGAACCTTGTGAAGCCAAGGGTGCTTAATCTTATATTTTAGGTTTTAGAATACTTGTTGTTCTTCTTCCTCTTCTCATCTCTTCTCCATTAAAAACTTGTAGTGAGCTTTTGTGAGTGAAGAATGATGAATAAAGAAGTTCTTTTTGTTATTATACTTGTCTTGATCTTGTTATGTTAATTGCTTGTAATCTTCAATTGATAATTTAGTTGTTGTTATTTATTGTTGTTTCTTTCTTATTCTCTTTTCCTTTATCCTTAAACAACCATGATGCTTATGTTTGATCCTTGCCAAGGTGAGGTCGCAAATAGCTAGTTGTTATCTTCTAATCTCCTTCTTTCTATCTTCCTCATTTGTTTTATTTTTCGTTCTTTTTGTAATGGGTGAGTAGTTTTCATACTTGTTAGGGTAGGATAAGGGAAGTTTGAGAGAAGGAAATCTCTCTCACTCTTTCCTTACCCAATATCTTAAATCGAACTCCTGTTAATTGAACCACAATCCGCTCCCTACGGCACCCTATCCTACATGATAGCGGTGATTCCGTAGTGAGACCGGTTGTGGTTGAATTAACCGGAGGTTAAGGTTAAGAGCCAAGAACGGACGGACAAGCACCAAAAAGAAGAACTTATGCGTTGGAAAGCCTAGCTTATATTCGCAAGTTCCTTCTTAGTCGTGCTAATCCCCGTTGTTGCCGATTACCGTAACACCGATATTAAGAGTGGCAACGAAAGAAGTGAGCGACTCCTAACTCAAACTAACCTAATCCTAACCCTAACAAGCTCTCTTTACATATCATTTTAACACTTAGTTAATCACAAACAAATCTGGACTTTTGGACTTAACTCGTTAAAGAACATAGAAAAAGATTCCCATCTCCCTGCGGACGACCCGTACTCAACCGGCTAGCTACATGCGAAACCGTTTTGATTGCGGTAATTAACTAAACTTGAACACGCAAAAACCTTGACAATCAGCCACCCATCACAAAAACTCTTAATTAACAAATTAGGGATTATACCTAACAACCTTGCTCACAAGATCTAAGCTTTCCTAGCTCCAAGTGATTAAGAAGGCAAAAACTCAAGACTTGAAGTATTTTGTGATTTATTTTGGGAATTTTGGAGATTTATTGTGCTAGGATTGTTGAAAATGGTGAAGGAAGTGATCAAGGGCAGAAGAATGAAAGAGAATTCGGCCAAGGGAGGAGATATGATGAATTGTGTAGGGTTTTCTAGCTCACTCAAGCAATAAATGCAATTTAATGCATTCACATGCACATTCATGCATGAAGCCACCTCTTGCATTCCTTACTTATCTTTTAAAACTTAATTCATTTGCACAACAAATATATAGATATTATGTGAAGGTTTTTATTAACTCAAACATAATTTGTTGAAAAGATGACTTAAGAGAAATTTCCCAAAATGTGAATACCGCATTAAAATAATATTAAAATTGGAAAAAATTCAAATTGAACCAAAACGTCCCATATACCCCCAAAGCTTGCGCACCAGCTTTATTTTAGCTAAACTAGGTGCCGGCAAGTTTATATGGACGTTTGATCACAGTCGGGTTAAAATGAAAAATACCGACAATTTTACCCTAAATTTGAAAAATTCGCATAACGATTTCTAAAACGTTACAATCTCCCTCTTATAAAAATTCGTTCTCGAATTTAAAATTCTCACTAAGCGTACCTTCAAAGAAAAGAGTACAAAACTCCCAAATCTCGACCGCAGCCTCCCAAGTGATCACCTCACTATACGGCTGCGTCCAAGAAAACCCTCCACAGATGGCAAGACCCTTGACCGAAGTTTCTCCACTTGCCGAGCCACTAACACAAATGGATGCCGGTGAACGAAAAGATCACGTCTAAGCTAAAGGGTCTGGTGTTGAATCATGTGAGAATGGTCATGAAAGTATTTGCAAAAGTAACGACACAAGGAATACGGGGTGAAAACTCAATAATCTGGGCGGAAGTTCCAAGTTAAAGGCAACGGAACTAACTCGCTAAAAGGATCTCTAAAGGACCTACAATCCTGGGATAAGCTTCCCAAAACTCAACACGTCATTCATCGGAAAAATCCATTGGAATACATGATCTCCTACTGCGAACTCAAGTCTGCGACCACCATGGTCGGCATAAGACCTCTGTCCGCACTGGACTACTCTCATCCTGACCTGAACCAACTGGATCATATCCAAAGTCTCTAGACTAGCTGGGGTCCAAAAATCCTACTCACGCAGAGTCAGAAAAACAGACTAGGGATCGACACAACCTAACCCATAAACCTAAAGGTTGCCAATTGGAATGTCTCATAATAACAGCTATCGAAGGAGAACTTTAACAATGGCAAGTGACGATCCCAACAGCCAACAACATTTAGTACGTATGCACATGCTTATCCTCCAGAGTCTGTATAGTCCGCTCAACTGGCCATCATTCAACAGATGGAAAAGCGGAGCTCAAGCTCAACCAGTACCCAAGGCTTCCTGAAGCTTCTGCCAACTACGGCTAGCGAACAAGGTGCCCCTATTGGATACAGCACATGAAGGAACTCCGTGCAACGCACAAATCTAACAAAGAACAACTAAGCAAACTGAGAATAACCGGACAACAAACACCCAAATAGAGTCACACCCTGACTAAACCTGGGTAGACACCATAACGAAATTCGTGGAGATCTGCTCCCATTCCCACTTCGGAATGGTTAAAGGTTGCAACTCTCTAGCCGGTCTCAGATGCTCAACCTATGCTCACAACAAGACAGACACCTTGAACGAAATCCAAAACTCCACTCTTTCATCCTGCCCAGCAGTAACTAACTCTCAAGTCACGTTACATCTTGGCGGCACTTGGATGAACACAGAAAGTTGACCGATGTGCCTGCTCTGGGACCTTGCGTCTTTACTTATCAGTATTAGGTACACACCAACGAGTCCCTAAACATAGCACACCCTGGTCACAAATCAAGGATTCTGAATCTTTACCCAGTCGAACGTGCTCAAGTATCACAGACAACGAGCATCGGTGGGCTGTGCCTCACGAAAATGATTATGGAAAAGCGGTCGGGCGCAGACATGAGCAAGCTGTCTCCTCAGTAAAGGCGAACCTAACTGTACTCCACGATCACACAAAACTGTAAATCTGTAGAAGACTGTCTCAGAACTGCGCACAACTGGAATAAGCTAACCCCGGGCCTACGACTCAAGCATCAGCTACCACAATCACCTTGCCACGGTAACCAAAGGATCTCATAAACACAATCCTCCATAAGCTCCATCCAACGGCGCTGTCTTAACAATCGAAACCCGCTGCAGGAAGATGTACATTACGCTCTGGTGGTCCGTGAAAATCTGACACGACTTTCCACACAAGTAGTGTCCTCGGATCTTCAATGCACGACCACCTCGGCCATCTCCACATCATGAGTAGGATGTCCTGCTTGTACTTCCTCCAACTGTAGGGAAGCAGAAGCGATAACTCTATAATGTGACATCGGCGTAAAATCGAGCGCCACTCGCGAAACATCACAGTTAAACAACAAGGTCGCCCGAACCAGAAAGCAAAGAAAGAAATGTTGCAGTTGTCAACCGAATCTCCAACTGCTGAAAACCCCGCACACATGCCTTAGTCCACAGAAAAAGAACCTCCTTCCCGGTCAGTTCAGTCAACGGTGCAGTGATACACAAGCAATCCTGCACGAAACGGCGGTCAAAACCTGCTAAGCCCAAAATCTGCGGACCTCTGTCCCAAATATAAGTATGGATCAAAGCTGTACGGCCTCGATCCTCCTCGGGTCCATACGAAAACCGTCTCCCGTAACTACTAGACCTAGGAGTCAACACAATCAAGCCTGAAGGAACACTCCGAGAAATTAGCAAACAGCTGGTGCTCTCCCAATGTCTGCAAAACAAATCCACAAGTGTTGTTCCTGTTCCTCACGACACATTGGAATAGACCAGAATATCTTTAAAGACACAACAATAAACTGGTCGAGGAACGGCCTGAAGAAATCTAGTTCATCACATCCACAAATGCTGCTACGGCACTGGTGAGTCCAACGACATCACCAAAACACATAAAGCCCATAGCACGCACAAAAGTAGTCTCCGGAATGTCATCACTCCGAACCCGCAACAATGATGACCTGATCCCAAACAAACTTAGAAAATATCTCGCACTCCGGAGCTGATCGAAGAAATCGTCAATGCGAGGTAAAGGATACCTATCCGCACCGTAAGCCGGTTCAATTGGCCATCAATCAACACGAAACCTCAGACTGCCGCCTTCTCCCAGACAAAATGAAAATGAGCTCCCCAAAGCGAAACACTCAGACGCACAAGTCCCCCAATGAACAACTCTGCAGCCGATCTTTAAGCTCCCTAAGCTTCGCCGGCTCATCTGGAACAACGTCGGAAAACCCTCGCACGAAAGGAACCCGGTCTAACAACTCACTGTGGTTCCGGTATCACGAATGAAAATCAAGAATCCTCGACATCCACTCCTCAAAAAGCCGACAAGCGAAAAAGGCTGAATTCAAGCTGTGAGAGGCGTCACCACTGTCTTTCTGCACAACAAGAACTGACTCGCCGTGAAAACAAAACCTTACTGTTTCCTCGCGGCAGTCCAAAGATACCTAGCACGTAGCTAACCAGTCTTTGCCCAGGAGAACGTCAAATCCAACCTCTCTAGAAGGATCACAACGACGGACGAATCTCTATCTCCTATCCGATTGGCACACGACTGAAACACGTGTCGCGCAATAAAAGAATCGCTGACAGAAATTAACACAACAACGACTGATATAGCAAACAGAAATCACAGAATTGGACGCCCGCGCATCCAGATGAGTAGAAGCAAACTCCCGAGTCTGCCCTCCACCTGCAACTGGCTGAAATCCTCCTTTCTGCGGTATAGCTGCCCCGCGACTACATGGCTCAGTACAAACTCGAACCCGATGATCCAAACTCCCACACCGATAACATCCGGAAGAAAACTGCTGACCATCCCAGGGATAAAATGTTAGTTATATGTATGCCCTATAGGCCATTACTGTACATACGATGTATATTGTAGTGGATGCTGGGACATATATAGGGAGGACTTTCTTGCTTGACATGATAGTATGCTATCTGGTTGTACTTTATCTTAACATGTACTCTGATTGTCTCTATATTACATGTTGATAAAGCCCTTAGGATATGTACTCGACTATTGGGACTATGATGAGATCATACTAGTGGGGCCACGGTAGTCGACGAGTATATCCTATAACTGTTCCTAGTCGAGGGTGTATTGAGACAGGGCATCGATGCACCAGAGTAGACTAGCGTATACCCATCTTGACCCATATGATGGACGATGGATGATCCTATATCCATCGGTGTTTGACATCAAGGATGGTGTACGGGTGCTCAGTGGAGACTCGGTACACTGGACGGAATTGCCGAGAACTCCCAGATGGTATTATACCTCACGTCAGATGGCAGTTCTCCGGTGACACTGGTACAGAGTAGTCTGTTGACCCGAGATCGTCATAGAGTCTTGTGTGATTCCCACTGTGCTTTGATTTCCACCTTACCACGTCCAAGAGGGCGTGCAAAACGGTGATTTTTGGGTACAGTCCCGAATCACATGGAGGCAATGAGCGATAGGAGGGGATTCGTCTCTCCCGGTATAGGGAGTTGATGTTGTGCTGTGTTCGATTGGCAATAACTGGAAATCCCTGGCCAGGGTTGCTGAGATTTACCGGTAAGTGTTACCAGTATTTTCTCAAACTGTTATAGACCTCATATCGACACGACTTATCGAGCTACTGGGGTCTGACGTTTACCACCCCTAGGCGAGATATGCGACATATCAGACGACGAGACCGGACTGTACTGGAGTGTTACTGATTGGATTCGCAAGAGTACTAGCAGGCTTTCTTGTTAATCTTCTAATCACTTAATACCCGGATGGCCGTTACGTTTAGCAGACCGCTTGCGGCTTGTGGGTGTTTGATATGATCATCACCTACTGCCGGCGTATTGATGAGTCTTTAGAGTCCTACACAGGGGTTTACTGGCTCAAGCGAAACGGACTAGGAGCGCATATGTGATATGTGCGGGACCGAGATTGATACGATATGAGATATCGTATTCTATTCTCGCGATATATGACATTGATCGGTTGTATGCGATATAGCCGGGTTATCGGATCAAGTGTTGATTCGATAAGTTGTTACTTTAGATACTAGTCGGTTCTAGCCGGATTATTAAATCAAGAGTTGATTTAATAATTTAATGTATAATTATATATTTGATATATTACATTACATTAACTTGTATTAGCTCACTTAAGATTTATTTTCTCACAAATTTTTGCACATTGTTTATATGTGATATATGCAAGTGTACATGATTGTATCATGCTTGATGATACATCAAAGATGGGTGTATGAGACTTATATCAAGTTTAGGTTAAATTAGGGTTTACTTATTTCCTTATAATACCAAAAGAGAGGAGACTTTAGTCAATGTTATCAAGCTTGTAGAAGCTTGTATGCAACATTGACAAAGTCAACTCTTTTGTCATTATTTAGATATTTAGTTAACCTAACCTTTAACCTAATCCCTTGGTCAAATCTCTACAAGAGTTAAGCATGATAGCTTAACCAACCCATGGTTAAATAAGAGGATAATAATTCATATGATGGATGATTCATTCGTGCTTCTTCTTCTTCTTCATCAAGCTCCATGAAAAGCTTGCTAGCTCCAATGGTGCCTTGAGGAAAAATGTGAGAAAATCAATTCTAAAGTGAGCCCACTTCCTACTTCTTCATCCTCTACCACTTGCCATGTAGTAGAGTGTGTTCTCTTCACAAAGTTCATGAAATAGTGAAGGAATAGCTTGAGTTAGTGTCTTCCCGACGTAGATCATCTTCGGCCTCGAAGTCAACGAAGCAAGCACGTTCGTTCTTCTTGTGGAACTTCTCTAGAGTCCGAAGTTCACGATCGCAGCGAAGGGGACATCTACACGGAGCTATTGAAGGGAAGGACCGGATCTACAAAGGTTGTAATCCCTTTCACTTAGTGTTAAAGCTGTTAACATGCTTGTTTTCGCCTAAACCCTAGTTTAAAGATCCGTATTAGAGTTGTTCGGCACGGCTAAAATTTTAATCTGGCATGGTTGATGCCTCGTAGACCCTTGTGCGCCTGTCTAGTAACCCTACAGTGGTATCAGAGCCAAGCTAGAGTTTTAGGCGAAATACAGACGAAGTTTAAAGTCCGATCGAACCTGAAAACCCCGATGTAAACCCTTCTCTGTAAATTTTTTGAAAATGTGATTTTTTATGAATTAAAAATGCTCAGAAAAACAAGAAGGAAAAACTAAGAATTACTGTGAAGTACGGTCCGCTAAGTCCCTGAAATGACCGCGGAACCGCGGCCAATCCAAGGGTTTGGCGGCGGTTCCGCGGCCAAAATTTGGACTTAGTCCGTTAAATTTCATATATTTATTCTTAGGTCCTTTCTTGGCAATTTTTTCTGAGAATTGTTTAATTCCACTCAAGTGTTGAGTTTTCTAGGGTTGTATTGGGGACTCGTTGATTCGATCGGATAATTTAACTTTGTTTAGTTTGTCCGAATAATTTTTTAGAAACTGTTAAAAAGTTCGAACGGATATCAATAACTCACTTTTTCACCTGTCGGAAAATTTTCAAAAGTTGGATTTTTTTTCTCGTGTTTGAAACTTTCGTAAAGTCATGCAAGTAACGCGGTGGACCCTCTAGAAGACAACAAACGTTAACTCGATTATGTGACCGTCTTGAACTGCCTCTAAACCTTAGGGTTTGTGGCAGTACGGCATGCCATATGTGAGGCGTTGGCTTGACCCTTCTACGGCTGGACCATTGGTACTGTGGCATGTGATGGATGTTTTTTAAACTGATTTCAAGTGTTGAGATATATTGGGGAAATCTTGGGTGTTTGATTATTCGATCGGAAAGTTTAACATTGTTATTTATCTGGAATGTGATACAATAATTAGAATCCACATGTTGTTATGAGATAACTAATTTGAATGTTATAAATCTAGCGGTTTAGTCTCAGATGATCGGTTGCCACGGGATTTTGATGCGATCAAAAGTCCGTCGCAATCACGTAGAGTACGCGGATACTCGCCGGGCAAACTTAATAGACAGCCATGCCCTATAACCCCGACCAAGTGACTGTAGGAGAACCCCGTCGCCAAAAGCATCCGTTCGGGTGCTCGCGGCAGCGGTGTTCCGCCTTAGTGCACTTCATCGACGGCATCCGGGGGTGCGGCCGTCTACTAAAGTTTGCGACGAGCATTCGATCAGGATCTCGGGAATCTTGTTGAATTGCCCGACTTGATATTGAAAAGAGTTTTCGATAATGAGACTAAAATGCGGGGTTTATAATTGTTAGGCATGAGATGTCTAAGGAATTCAATTGGTTAGGCATATGATGTCTAAGAAGGTTGCGGATTCCAACTGTTGTAGTTTTACACTTTCTTTTCTGTGAC
Organism: Agapanthus africanus; assembly: GCA_030015575.1. Classification (NCBI taxonomy): domain Eukaryota; kingdom Viridiplantae; phylum Streptophyta; class Magnoliopsida; order Asparagales; family Amaryllidaceae; genus Agapanthus; species Agapanthus africanus. The sequence continues at coordinate 292,093,389 of CM057349.1, forward strand.
CGTAAGTGTAATATGTGATATCGCCGGTTTCGTTGCTATACATCAACGACAATCGGGATACGCATACTTGCTTACGTTGATGATATGAGATATTATGTGTTGCTGTGATATGTTATATTAGATCGTCGCGTTTGAATAGCCGGGGGTTTTATGTGAGATGAGAGTTTTTCTTTTTCATTCATGTAAAATTCATTTGTATGTAATATTCTTTTGTTGGGGCACTTCCGGGCTGAGGATGATGTCACCATTGTATATTATTTACTTTTCCGTATTAGGATAGACCCAAGGAGGGGAGCACAAGTAACCGGGTTCTAGGGTCCAGTAGGAGACCATCTCGAGGAGTCGAGTCCGGGTCTCCTAACTCTAGAATTGGTAGGGTTGCTTTCCGCTCTCGTAGGGGTCTAGGGGTGTGGGATTGGCTATTCATCACGACCGTGGAATCCGTGTTTTATAGAGGCTCAAAATAAAATACGGACCTCCTAGTATATCCAATGTTTCATATGTTTCTTCTGCTGCGATATCTGTGATGTGATCATTTGATATGTGGTGATAGATACTGTATATAGTATATATGATATATTATATAGACGTTACTTATATTTTACACACGCGCTAGCCCTGCCCCGCTCTGCCGTTAGTTACCTAACCTAACGGTGCACGAGGGGACATCGAGGCGAATGCGGATGGCATAAGTGTACGTCGTATTTATCTGTGATGTTTAGGTGACTTAAATGATGGGACTTCATTAATATGATTAATGAAAGAAAAAGAAACCTAAAATATGTTGTGGAATCGAATTTTCAAAAACAGGTAGCTACAGTTTTTGCTTTGCATAGTGATATATATGATATATCCTGTACCTTATTCGATAAGGAAAGGGCCGAGATCCCTTTACCGAGAGTGACCCCTTTAGCAATGACTGGCAGATGCTACACCCCTCGGTTTGTCTTTTGATTGCATTTAGAGTTTTTGCTTTGCATAGTGATATATATGATATATCCTGCACCTCATTCGACGAGGAAAGAGCCGAGATCCCTTCACCCGGAGTGACCTCTTTAGCGAAACTAGTAAAAGCCTAAAAAACACTCCATTTTTAAAATCATTTGATTCTGCAATGATATCAAGTTCATTACGCAATAGGTTTTCAGAAAAACCTATCGTAGCCCTCCATCATTTCAGATAAGTTGTATATAGTATTCGTGCTGCATTTGTTGGCTTTCGTCAAGGTGCAGTGTGCGGTAGCTATATGCTGCTTATCTGCTGCATATGATGCGATTGGATTAGGGTAGTCGTACGGCTTTGTTGGATTTCGTCAAGGGTCATGCGGGTGGGTTTAATTCCGTCAAGAAATGTACGGGTTGAACTTGACTAGCGAGCTATGGTTTGTTGGCTTTCGTCAAGGTCATAGCACGTTAGGGGCAAATATTATCGGGAATTTCAAGTGTTGAAATTTGCAATGAGATTGCATACCTTGTATGAGATAGTTGGATCCTGATACCCGCTGCGAGTAAGAGTTACTCCTGGGAGAGTTTTACACATTACAATTAGCCGATCAAGAAGGTGTCTAGAAAGGTGTTAACGGGGTTACGCCTCTGGGAAAACGAGGTTTATTTTAATTAGGTTCGTGCGAAAGCACGGGGGACCTCCCTCAAAGTACCGACACTGGCCTGGCTGAAAGATTGGCGAACTTGTAGCGTGTAATTAATCCCGGCTAGTCTTTCCTTTTAGGGTTTGAAGGAAGATTTGATTAAAACAGTAGGAGACATCCTGATTAGATATATTAGATAACCAATCTAATCTTGTAAGAGCATACGCTGAGTGTTTTCTTCTCTCTCTCTCCAGGTAGCGACCATATCACGCCTTAATCAAGATAATAATACGGATATATTGACCGAACCCGCTTGTTATACTGAGCTGGGGAACGTTGGTCCCACACCAACTTATAATTGTTATAAGACAGAGCAGGAAATTTGGGAATACCAGATTTCCCGTGCCGCCCAAACGAAGAGAGTGCATGCTGATGCATCATCTTCGGGTGTGTTCATTACAGAGAACTGTTTCTCAGTAACCTTTACGTTCTGGGTATGAGATACCGGATCAGGATCCCGCATATGTAATCTGTTACATGGGCTACAGAAAGGTAGAGAACTGAGAACGGGTGATAAGTTTCATGAGACAGAAAACGGTGCAAGTGTTGCAGCCAAGTCTTCTGGTCACTGTCACCCTGTATTACCAGAATACATTGATTCTGAACAAATGTTATTAGATACCGAACCTGATATACAACATCATATCTGTCTCTTTATTAGTAAAGAAGTGATATAATTTTGTATTGTTGGATAATGTTTTGAACATTTCCTATATCAAGAGTTGATCGGTTCATGCACCTTATCTAAAAGCATTGACGTTCTAAATCAAACTACAGTTCTTAGTATACAGAACACACACAAGAGGAAGAGTTCAGAAATGAATGAATCCTTTTGAGGCATTGTAGACTAGGCCATATCAATGTGACCCGACTAGCTGAAGTTACATGTAGATGCATATTTAAATTAGTTTGAATTTACATCTTATGAAACTTGCCGGTCATGTCACAAAGATAAGATGACCATAGCTCTATTTATTGGAAACAGAGAAAGAGTTAGTAAACTTTTGGGATAATACATGTTGATGTATGAAGGTCCCCTATCTACACATGCCAAGACCGGTTCTTTGTACTTCATTACATTCCCTGATAATCTCTCAAGATTCAGACATGTGTTCTTGTTGAAACACAAGTCCGAACCTTTTGAGATATTCACAGAATACAAGGTACAAGTAGAGAACCAAAATATGGGTATAAGTATTATGTCCTTTGATGTGATCGAGGAGGAGAATACTTGAGCACGGAAATCCTGGACTATTCTAAAGGAGAATGAGATTCTCTCTCATCATTACTCCTCCGTATACACCATAGCACGATGGTATATCAGGACGGAGCAATAGCACCCTATGTGATATGGTGCGCTCTATGATGAGTACTACTGAGTTACCTGTTTCCTTTTGGGGGTTATGCACTTGAGAAGCTGCATACCTATTGAATTAGGTTCGAATCAGATCATGGCCTACCACTCCATATGAGATATGGTATGGGAAGAGCCCATGTCTTAAGCTAGTTAAGATTTGGGGTTGTCCAGCCTATGTCTAAAAAGCAAAATCCGGACAAGCTCGAGGCAAGATCTGTTATGTAGAACTGGAAATGTTCCAGCTATACAAACTGCGGCTGATAATTTGGAAGAACCAAAGGATTCAATAGTTACCAATGAACCTTAGCCTCTCCGCCGATCTAGTAGGGTTCCTCACCCACCTGAGAGATACTTCTGTTTCTCTATAACAGTGGGAGCGAGGAATGCATCATGAGATGATGATGCAACTAGTTTCGAGCTGGCCATCAGGAGTGGGACTCTGTAAGAATGGCTGGATGCTTAGCGATCTGAGATGGAATCCTTATACACCAACAAAGTATGGACTTTGGTTGCTTTATCTGAAGGGTTAAATCCCCATTAGGAGCAAGTATATCTTGAGAAGATTACTTGGTGTACATGGAAAAGTTCAGACTTTCAAAGCTAGACTTGTTAAAGGTTTGCATCATAGACCAATTGTAGCTAATGATGAAACCTTTTTCTGGGGCCTATGCTTAAGTCCATCCAGATCCTACTTGCCATGGCTACATACCATGACTACGATGTCTGGTGGTTGGGTATCATGAAAGCTTTTCTAAAGGATGTTTTAGAAGAGTGCATCTATAAGTACACAGCCAGAGGGCTTCGTAGACAGTGGGAGCAGCGGAAACGTGTATAAGATGCTTTATAGGATAAAGCAGGCATCGCGGAGTTGGAACGTCTGTTTTGATATGGTAGTCAAAGAGTTTGACTTCATCAAAATGGTAGATGAACCTTGTATATAAAAAAAGGTAGTAGGGAGTATGGTGGTGATCCTCATAGAGTACGTGGATAACATACTCTTGATAGGGAAGGAGTTTCCTATGCTACGCTCTGTCAATCTCCGCTTATCACAAGGATTCTCCATATAGGATCAAAGTGATACCTACTAAATCCTAGGTTTTTGATCTATGAGATAGATCCAATTAGATGTTAGGACACTTACTAGTTGTAGTGAGATGGTATCAATCGATCCTAGGGAGAATCACTGGAAAAGTTCCAGGGTGATAAGGACGACTGAATGTCAGTCGCAGGCATTGTCTTTACCCTCAGTGGAGGGACGGTATGTTGGAAGAGTTCCAAGCTAGATACCGTGACATACTAGACGATTAAAGGCAAGATACATCGTTACCAAGGATGCTACTAAAGAGACAGTCTGGATATATATATATGTTCATGAGATGAACTTCGTTCCTACTATTGTGTGACAATGGAGTTGTGGCTTTGGCCAAGGAACCCCCGTCCCATCAGAAATCCAGATATAATTCTTAGGCAGTATCACCTGATCATGGAGATCGTTGATCTCTAGGGGATTGAGGTTAGGAGAGTAGACACAGAGGACAACAGCGCGGATCCACTCACAAAGGCCTTTTCCCCAGTAGAGACTTTTATGGGATGGTTGAGTATGAAATACTTCAACCACAGCTAATTGTTGGGTATGTGATACCACAACAGATGGCCCTAGTGCAAGTGGAAGATTTTTAGTTATATGTATGCCCTAGAGGCCATTACTATACATACGATGTATATTGTAGTGGATGCTGGGACATATATAGGGAGGACTTTTCTTACTCGACATGATAGTATGCTATCTGGTTGTACTTTATCTAAAAATGTACTCTAATTGTCTCTATATTACATATTGATAAAGTCCTTAGGATATGTACTCGACTATTGGGACTATGATGAGATCATACTAGTGGGGCCACGGTAGTCGACGAGTACATCCTATAACTGTTCCTAGTCGAGGGTGTATCGAGACAGGGCATCGATGCACCAGAGTAGACTAGCGTATACGCATCTTGACCCATATGATGGGCGATGGATGATCCCATGTCCATCGGTGTTTGACATCAAGGATGGTGTACGGGTGCTCAGTGGAGACTGGGTACACTGGACGGACTCGCCGAGAACTCTCAGATGGTATTATACCTCACGTCAGATGGCATTTCTCCGGTGACACTGGTACAAAGTAGTCTGTTGACCCGAGATCGTCATAGAGTCTTATGTGATTCCCACTGTGCTTTGATTTCCACCTTACCACGTCCAAGAGGGCGTGCAAAACGGTGGTTTTTGGGTACAGTCCCGAATCATATGGAGGCAATAAGCGATAGGAGGGGATTCGTCTCTCCCGGTATAGGGAGTTGATGTTATGCTGTGTTCGATTGGCTATAACTGGAAATCCCTGGCCAGGGTTGCTGAGATTTACCGGTAAGTGTTACCAGTATTTTCTCAAACTGTTATAGACCTCATATCGACACGACTTATCGAGCTACTGGGGTCTGACGTTTACCACCCCTAGGCGAGATATGCGACATATCAGACGACGAGACCGGACTGTACTGGAGTGTTACTGATTGGATTCGCAAGAGTACTAGCAGGCTTTCTTGTTAATCTTCTAATCACTTAATACCCGGATGGCCGTTACGTTTAGCAGACCGCTTGCGGCTTGTGGGTGTTTGATATGATCATCACCTACTGCCGGCGTATTGATGAGTCTTTAGAGTCTTACACAGGGGTTTACTGGCTCAAGCGAAACGGACTAGGAGCGCATATGTGATATGTGCGGGACCGAGATTGATACGATATGAGATATCGTATTCTATTCTCGCGATATATGACATTGATCGGTTGTATGCGATATAGCCGGGTTATCGGATCAAGTGTTGATTCGATAAGTTGTTACTTTAGATACTAGTCGGTTATAGCCGGATTATTAAATCAAGAGTTGATTTAATAATTTAATGTATAATTATATATTTGATATATTACATTACATTAACTTGTATTAGCTCACTTAAGATTTATTTTCTCACAAATTTTTGCACATTGTTTATATGTGATATATGCAAGTGTACATGATTGTATCATGCTTGATGATACATCAAAGATGGGTGTATGAGACTTATATCAAGTTTAGGTTAAATTAGGGTTAACTTATTTCTTTATAATAACAAAAGAGAGGAGACTTTAGTCAATGTTATCAAGCTTGTAGAAGCTTGTATGCAACATTGACAAAGTCAACTCTTTTGTCATTATTTAGGATATTTAGTTAACCTAACCTTTAACCTAATCCCTTGGTCAAATCTCTACATGAGTTAAGCTTGATAGCTTAACTCACCCATGGTTAAATAAGAGGATAATAATTCATATGATGGATGATTCATTCTTGCTTCTTCTTCTTCTTCATCAAGCTCCATGAAAAGCTTGCTAGCTCCAATGGTGCCTTGAGGAAAAATGTGAGAAAATCAATTCTAAAGTGAGCCCACTTCCTACTTATTCATCCTCTACCACTTGCCATGTAGTAGAGTGTGTTCTCTTCATGAAGTTCATGACCTAGTGAAGGAATAGCTTGAGTTAGTGTCTCCCCGACGTAGATCATCTTCGACCTCGAAGTCAACGAAGCAAGCACGTTCGTTCTTCTTGTGGAGCTTCTCTAGAGTCTGAAGTTCACGATCACAGCGAAGGGGACATCTACACGGAGCTATTGAAGTGAAGGACCGGATCTACAAAGGTTGTAATCCCTTTCACTTAGTGTTAAAGCTGTTAACATGCTTGTTTTCGCCTAAACCCTAGTTTAAAGATCCGTATTAGAGTTGTTCGGCATGGCTAAAATTTTAATCGGGCATGGTTGATACCTCGTAGACCCTTGTGCGCATGCCTAGCAACCCTATATAAGAGCTAGACCTCTTGTACTCCCACGACATGCACGAAACCTGTCTCGATGACTGAACCTCTGTCTATGGGCTGGCACACCTGCATGAGCCTCCTCATATCCGAAACTCACAAAGTTTCCGGAAGACGTGCCTCGTCAACTGGGGCTGCATCTACTGGTGCCGTGTAGGTGGCGGAATGCTGTATGCTGATCGCAAGGAACAACTGGGTAACAGGGATGACAACCTCCTGTCGCTGCGCTTGAATGAACTCATCGTGTGGCACATGTCCTGCATCTCTGCCACAAGCCTATCAATATAATCTATCGAAGGCGGATCCATCTACTCCGGTGCAACGAGCGTGCCATCCTGGTCAGTCCTCATCCCACACGAGTCCACTCTGACCTCGGCTCTCGCTGCATCACTCTGAGTCCTCACAGTCATCAGCGGCAATGGCTGTAATTGGAAGAAGGATTCGATATAAACACGGAAATCGAATCACAAGGATGTGTATCATCAAGGAAAGAATTTCAAGAAATTTGTACTTAAGTCACTATAGGCAGAGTACCGTGTCGTAAGTATGCCGCGGAACATACACACGCTATGTTACTCTGCTTAAGCTACCTACTCCATCATACCAAGGTCATCCTACACTCCGAAAGGTAAAACCTAGCGCTCTGATACCAACTTTGTCATGACCCGAAATTGGTACGTGACGGCCCTAATACTACGCTACGTCTACCGGAGTAACGCAGTTAAAGAAAGCCAAAACCCAGAAATATAAACCATCAAAAGTAGTATGCAAGAATAGTATTTTCAAAACCTTTGAAATCTCAACCCAAATTCTTTAAAAGTCCAACTTATTCTCATTAAAATTTTGACAGCACCTACTTTATAAAACGAGCCCCCAAAAAATGGGTACAACATAATATAAGTAAAAGCATCCCAAACGGGAGCAAAAATCCACGCCCAACGGCGGAAAACAATCACCACAACTGATATACGATGCCGTAGCGAAGAAAGAGACGATATACATAAAACTGCATAAAAACCTCCAAGTCACAAAATAATATACAATATCGTCCTCTCATCAAGTCTCTAAGTCATACAATATAATGGTAGATGGAGAGTACAGGATACAACGAATATACAACAAGCAACATCGGATAACCGCAAAACCTACCTAAGCAAAACTGCATACCGTCAGGCGAAGCGGTATCCGCAGCAAAAGATGATACGATGGATGGAAATAGCCCTGCCTCTGACTATCCTGAAGAACACCTGCAAAACACTGTGGCACAACGGGGGTGAGTTACCAACTCGTAAATAGTAATAACATATGCAGGTAATCACGAGTATGCACATACAACGCGAATCTAACATAAGCATCAACTAGTAATGAATGGTCATATATAATGCATCAGTCATGAAATGTACGCTAGCAGGTACTACTGATACATCAAGCAATAATATGACAATCGGCATGCAATAATCATGTAAGGTACTCTATCAGGTACAAATAATACATGAAACAATGCATATAATAGTATGTAAATGCAACAGTCATGGAAAGTACTCTATCAGGTACAACTAATACATGAAGTTGTGCATAAACAATAAATGTGGAGTATGGAATAAAATATGTCATTTCACGGAAATCCTAACCTCGTGGTAGGACAAAAATCCAACAAGACAATCAAGTTCCCAATTTCCACAAATCAGCCCCCAAATTGGCTCTCATATCATGTAAATCTCATATATCCTGAATGTCCCACATCAAGTAGATTTCACATATCATGTATGTACAATATGAGTATATCCCACATAAACTATGTGTACAATATCAGTATATCCCACATATCCTGTGTGTACAATATCAGTATATCCCATATATTCTGTGTGTACAATATCAGTATATCCCACATATCCTGTGTTTACAATATCAGTATATCCCACATATCCTGTGTCTACAATATCAGTATCAAGTAAGTTTCATATAAGGTGAGTGTCTAACATCGACACCCAAAACATCATGAAACAAGTGTCAAGTATCGACACCGAAATACTGATCTATCAGGTGCTATCACCACGACTGGCCCCCTAATAGGTACGTATCCATACGTACATGACCCCGGCCTGTATCCCCACGATACCCGTCGAGTCAAAGGTACTTTCACCAGTAGGTACTTGCCTACCTTCCTGGCTCATCGCCTATCATCTGCGATCATCTTGCCGAGGGGAACCGTACGGGGCCCCACCATGTACTCATACACGGTCCACTCCTCCTCCTCGCATGGGGTATATATAAGCTCAGAACCGAGGAATCTCATGGTGGCTGCAGAAATATCATATCAAGAGAAACCAGGTTTTTCAAATAATGCATAATTTCATGAACGGTCCTCAAATCCAGAAAACATCAAGTAATGAATAAGTATAACTGCATGAATCAATACACCGATATTAGCGTCCCATTCTATGAATATATGTGTATAGGCATATATACCAGCGTCCCACTCTACTGTTATATATACTTAGGAGTAACAATATCAGAAAACATCATATGAAATCCAAGAATGTAACATATGCAGCATGAAACAGTAATATGAGCATATAAAAGAAAACATCTATTTAACTATAACAAGTTACTAAATATATCACGCGGTTCCTGATTTCCCCAAAATCAGATGCAACATCATAGACAGGTGAACATGTAGCTATAACGAGGAATGCGTAACCATGTCGGTATAGCAAGATTGTGTGTCCATATGTAAGTATGTATGATGTCAAAGTAGCTGTAGCAAGGTATGTGTCTATACCTATCCATAATACCCTCTAGATATATGTATGTATGTATACCAGATGTAAATGTAGCTATGTCTCATATGTGTATATACCTATCACAATGGTACAATACCATATAGGTATATGGGTAACTAGCGTCTAAGCATGTCAGGGCATAAGTGTAAGCATGTAGGTATACAGGTATGCTAGATATCATATGCATATAGGGATATGAATCAACATCTCAATGTCCCTAACCAAACAATATTATATCTATCAGTGGGTTGCGCGTGACATGGCAATTATTGACGGTGTGTGGCATACAATCCGTGCTCGTGCAACATAAGTCGTCAATAATAGTGCAGTGTCCTAAGGATACTAGTCCAAGCACAACAATAATCAAGCAGTAATATGTATGCGCAACTCTATATATGCAATAGAATATGCGAAAAAACATAACATTTCTAGACCAGACGCATAACGCCATGCGGGCGATTCCCCTGTAGAGATTAAATCTACTCACCAACCATCCTGGCTAAGTGAAGCCAACCACTTGTTTCCTTCTTCGCAGCGTCCGATGTCCCCGCCTGCGAACCTAAAACAACACAACCATAACACAAGTATATATTTTAATAATCGACCAAAAACATGCACAACTACATTTAACCGACGCAATAACACAAAACATACTCTTAAGTGTTCGTATTGTGGCTAACGTGCGTAGCGACACGACGAAAACAACCTAAGAGCAAAAACAAACAAAGTGCACGATCCGTGTCGTATAACGTATCGAGCGGACACAAAATACTAGATTATAGGAAAACGAAACCAGATTTTGCATACTGTAAATACTAAAAAAGTAAACAGTACCAAACACCCCTAAACCACAGCAGACAACTACCCACAAAAACCAAACCCCAACACCTCCCTCGATAGCCGGCGTCGCCGGAATTTGCAAAGGGGTCGCCGGCCATGTCCTGTAGGGTAGGTCTCGTGTCTCAGGTAGGGTCTTAGGTTAACTAGTACATCACTAAAATTTTGTTTAGTTACCCAGTAAAAATTTCAGGTCACAGCAGAACCCAGAAACTCAAAAAGACACTAAAGAATACGATATTGCATTAATCGATATCTAATGTATTCTAAACAATAACCAACGAGCCACCCATCACAAAAACTCTTAATTAACAAATTAGGGATTATACCTAACAACCTTGCTCACAAGATCTAAGCTTTCCTAGCTCCAAGTGATTAAGAAGGCAAAAACTCAAGACTTGAAGTATTTTGTGATTTATTTTGGGAATTTTGGAGATTTATTGTGCTAGGATTGTTGAACATGGTGAAGGAAGTGATCAAGGGCAGAAGAATGAAAGAGAATTCGGCCAAGGGAGGAGATATGATGAATTGTGTAGGGTTTTCTAGCTCACTCAAGCAATAAATGCAATTTAATGCATTCACATGCACATTCATGCATGAAGCCACCTCTTGCATTCCTCACTTATCTTTTAAAACTTAATTCATTTGCACAACAAATATCTAGATACTATGTAAAGGGTTTTATTATCTCAAACTTAATTTGTTGAAAAGATGAGTTAAGAGAAATTTCCCAAAATGTGAATACCGCATTAAAATAATATTAAAATTGGGAAAAATTCAAATTGAACCAAAACGTCCCATATACCCCCAAAGCTTGCGCACCAGCTTTATTTTAGCTAAACTAGGTGCCGGCAAGTTTATATGGACGTTTGATCACAGTCGGGTTAAAACGAAAAATACCGACAATTTTACCCTAAAATGAAAAAATTCGCATAACGATTTCTAAATCGTTACAATATTGTTGGATGATATCCACATGCTGATTAGCATTGTTATTAGTATTGGCACATATACAGACCCGGTCACCCTAGATATCATAGTATTACATTTATGATATAGTTGAGCTAGGAGTCGTTGTTTATTCGATTTCTACTTGTAGATGTTACTACTCACGAGTTGGCAACTCACCCCCGTTGTGCCATAGTTCTTGCAGATTGCCCGCATAGATCAGTAACGGCATCGCTGGCACACAGTTGCATTCGGGTGTTTTGCTTTGGTAGGTGGGACATTTGTATCGTGCCCCCTCTTATATTTTTATTTCATATTGTATCTAGTCAGCTTCATCAAATCAATCTAGTATTTGTATAAGTAATGAGACTTAGAAAGACTTATAGTTGCGAGACTTGAGCGATGGGTTTTATGTTCGCTTTTGGGGATTCATGTCTTGCTTTTCTTTATCTGTTGTTATGATCTTCACCTTTGGGCGTCGTATACTTATATTTAATGCTTTGCGTAGTTATGATCCGCCGGTTGGCGAAGAGCTAGCTCCCGCTTAGGGATGCCATTATTCTTATTATATATTTGTGGTTTTGGATCAAAATATACAAAGGAGGTGCTGCCTAATTTTTTTTTAAAAAAAGACGAAACACGTTTTCAAATTAGTAAATTTCACTTGCATTTTCATGTTCCTTTTCTATGCATTAAGAAAACTTGATTTCATTATACCTTGACTTCAAAACTTCACCTCCTTTATTTTCTTAAAAAGGTTTAGATTTCTGGATTTCAGCTTACTTGAATTACGTTACGCCTTTAGACGTTGCGTGATTTAAGTGCTCGTCACGAGCTAATATTTCGGGTTGTGACAAATTTGGTATCATAGCACTAGGTTTAACCTTGGTTCGAGTCTATGTTTGACTATACGGAGTCTAGGGCGGGTATGTATTTCGGAACCTAGGCTTGACCTTACGGAACATAGACTTGAACGGGGGGGGGGGGGTATTAGACCCGAACTTTCGTTTCATAGGCTGACCCTGATTGATGGAGTAGGTAGCTTGGGTAGAGTGACGTACCGTATGTATGTTCCGCGGCATATTTCCGATACGATACTCCACTTAAGAAACCTTAGGATGTACATATTTTGAGATATGTGATTCTCTTCGTACCCATGGGTATACATCCATTAGAGATCCTTGATTATATTCATTTTCATGATCATACTCTCATTGATGTTGTTCCTTTCTATGATCATGTATCCATTCTGGATCTGTCGTTTCCTTTTCATGCCCTGGATCTGTTTCTTCAATGCACGCTTGAGGTTCCTATCACCATTGTTAGTTATATGTATGCCCTAGAGGCCATTACTGTACATACGATGTATATTATAGTGGATGCTAGGACATATATAGGGAGGACTTTCTTGCTCGACATGATAGTATGCTATCTGGTTGTACTTTATCTTAACATGTACTCTGATTGTCTCTATATTACATGTTGATAAAGCCCTTAGGATATGTACTCGACTACTGGGACTATGATGAGATCATATTAGCGGGGCCACGGTAGTCGACAAGTACATCCTATAACTATTCCTAGTCGAGGGTGTATCGAGACTGGGCATCGATACACCAGAGTAGACTAGCGTATACGCATCTTGACCCATATGATGGGCGATGGATGATCCCATATCTATCGGTGTTTGACATCAAGGATGGTGTACGGGTGCTCAATGGAGACTGGGTATACTGGACGGACTCACTGAGAACTCCCAGATGGTATTATACACCACGTCAGATGGCAGTTCTCTGGTGACACTGGTACAGGTTAGTCTGTAGACCTGAGATCGTCATAGAGTCTTGTGTGATTCCCACTATGCTTTGATTTCCATCATACCACGTCCAAAAGGGCGTGCAAAAAAGTGGCTTTTGGGTACAGTCCCGATTCACATGGAGGCAATGAGCGATAGGAGGGGATTCGTCTCTCCTGGTATAGGGAGTTGATGTTGCGCTGTGTTCGATTGGCTATAACTTGAAATCCCTGGCCAGGGTTGCTGAGATTTACTGGTAAATGTTATCAGCAGTTTCTCGAACTGTTATAGACCTCATATCGACACGACTTACCAAGCTACTGGGGTCTGACGTTTACCACCCTTTGGCGAGATATGCGACATATCAGACGAAGAGACCGGACTGTACGGGAGTGTTACTGACTGGATTCACAGGAGAATGTACAGGCTTGCTTGTTGATCTTCTGAACGCTTAATACCTGGGTGGCTGTTACGTTTAGCTGACCGCTTGCAGCTTGTGGGTGTTTGATATGATCATCACCTACTGCCAGCGTATTGACGATTCTTTAGAGTCCAACACAGAGGTTTCTTGGCTCAGGCAAAACGGAGTAGGAGCACATATGTGATATGTGCGTGACCGAGAACAATACGTGTATGTGATACTGTATTAGATTCTCGCGATATGAGATATCGGCCGGTTATATGTGATATAGCCAGGTCATCAGATCAAGTGTTGATTCGATGAATTGATACAGATTATATTAGTCGGTTATTTGTGAAATAGCCGGATTATCGGATCAAGTGTTGATTCGATAATTTAATGTATAATTATATATTTGATATATTAAATTACATTAACTGATATAAGCTCACTAAAAGATTCTTTTTCTCACTCGGGTAATACATTGATATATATGCGATATATGTTTATTGTATTATTTTTATTTTGTTACAATAAATACTGTATATGTGATATATAATATTGTAACATGATATGGTTATTAATGCAATATGTTTAGTGGAGATTAAAAATGGTTATGGTTTGATTAGGGTTAAGCTTTTCTAGAAGTTTCTAGAAGCTTTGCTTTTGTTTCTTGCAAAGATATTTGTTATGATATTTTGCAAGATATTTCCTTAACCCAACCCAACCCTTGAACCTTGGTTAAATCTCTACAAAGGTTAAATTGACCATGATTGCATTTCAAACCTCATACTTGACTTTCATTATTCATCACAATAGGAGTTAGTTCATCTTCTTCCTTCTTCTTTGCTTGAAAAGTTTTCTAGCTTTTTGAGAGGTGATGAAAATGAGTGAGATTAAGAAAACAAATAAGAGCTAAAATCCTACTTCATCATCCTAATCTATCCTAGCCATTTAGATTAGGGTGTTCACTTCATTTAGTGAGTGAGAGCTTGTGTTAATGAAACTTCAAGGTAGATCATCTTTGTTATCGAAAATCGGAAGCAAGCTTGCATCTTTCTCTTCATGGAGCCTCTCGAGAGTCCGGAACTTAATGATCGCAGCGAAGGGACCACAACACGGAACTTTAGAAGTGAAGGACCGGACTACAAAGGTTGTAATCCCAAACTCTTAGATGTTAAAGTTTTTAACATGCTTTGTTTCGCCTAATCTCTAGTCTAAGATCTTGGTTTAGGGTTGTTCGGCACGGCTAATTTTTTAATCGGGCATGGTTGATGCCTTATAGACCCTTGTGTGTATGCCTAGTAACCCTACAGTGGTATCAGAGACAAGCTAGAGCTTTAGGCGATGTCCTGGCGAAGTTTAAAGTCCGATCGAACTCCGAATACCCGGTTTATACCCTTTTCTGGAAATTTTTCAAAGATGTTGATTTTTTCATATTAAAAATACTTAAAAAAATCAACAGGGAAATACAAGAGTTACTTTGAAACACATGCCACCAATACCTTTAAAGCGCCGCGGAACCGCGGCCGTACCATGGCTTGCGCGGCGGTTCCGCGGCCATACAGTAGCTTCATGCTTCACTGTTTGCACAGTAATGTCTGTATGTAATTCCTGATTTTTCTGGGTATTTTTAATCCTACTCAAGTGTTGAGTTTTCTGGGTTGTATTGAGGACTCGTTGATTCGATCGGATAATTTAACTTCGTTTAAGTTTTTCCGGATAATTTTAGAAACTGTTAAAAAGTTCGAACGGATATCAATAACTCACTTTTTCCCCTGTCGGAAAATTTTTCAAAAGTTGGATTTTTTCTCGAGTTTGAAACTTCCGGAAAATCATGCAAGTAACGCGGTGGCCCCTCTAGAAGAACACAAAGCTTAACTCGATTATGTGACCGTCTTGAACTGCCTCTGAACCTTAGGGTTTGGGACAGTACGGCGTTGCCACATGTGAGGCGTTGGCTTGACCCTTCTACGGCTGGACAATTGGTACCGTGGCATGGGATGGATATTTTTTGAACTCCGCTCAAGTGTTGAGCTATTTGGGAAAACTTGGGTGTTTGATTATTCGATCGGAAAGTTTAACATTGTCTATTTATCTGGAATGTGATACAATATTTGGAATTCACATGTAGTTATGAGATAACTAATTTGAATGTTATAAATCTAGCAGTTTAGTCTCAGATGATCGGTTTCCACAGGATTTTGATGCGATCAAAAGTCCGTCGCAATCACGTAGCGTACGCGGATACTCGCCGGGTAAACTTAATAGACAGCCATGCCCCATAGCCCCGACTAAGTGACTGTAGGAGAACACCGTCGCCAAAAGCATCCGTTCGGGTGCTCGCGGCAGCGGTGTTCTGCCATAGTGCACTTCGTCAACGGCATCCGGGGGTGCAGCCGTCTGCTAAAGTTTGCGACGAGCATTCGATCAGGATGTTGGGAATATTGTTGAATTGCCCGACTTGATATTGAAAAGAGTTTTCGATAATGAGACTAAAATGCGGGGTTTATAATTGTTAGGCATGCGATGTATAAGGAGGTTGCGGATTCCAACTGTTGTAGTTTTACACTTTCTTTTCTGTGACCGTAAGCGTAGTATGTGGTGTATCGCCGGCTTCGTTGCTATACATCAACGACAATCGGGATACACATACTTGCTTACGTTGATGATATGAGATATTATGTGTTGCTGCGATATATTATATTGGATCGTCGTGATTGAATAGCCGGGGGTTTTATGTGAGATGAGAGTTTTTCTTTTTCATTCATGTAAAATTCATTTGTATGTAATATTCTTTTATTGGGGCACTTCCGGGCTGAGGATGATATCACCATTGTATATTATTTACTTTTCCGTATTAGGTAGAACCAAGGTGGGGAGCACAAGTAACCGAGTTCTGGGGTCCAGTGGGAGACCATCTCAAGGAGTCGAGACCGGGTCTCCTAACCCTAGAATTGGCAGTGTTGCTTGCCGCTCTCGTAGGGGTCTAGGGATGTGGGTTTGGCTATTCATCGCGACCGTAGAATCCGTGTTTTATACAAGCTCGTATTAAAACACGGACGTCCTAGTATATCCAATATTTCATATATATTCTTCTGCTGCAATGTTCTGTGATGAGATCATATTACTGCCTGAGACGAACATTTATATTATATATATGAGATATATGTTATATTGCAGATTTCGTTTCAAATGTGATGCTTGTGAAGCATAATTAAAATGGGACTTCATTAATGAGATTAATGAAACTAAAAGAAACCTAAAGATGTTGTAGAAACTTGTCTTAAAAACAGGTAGCTCTAGTTCTTGCTTTGCATAGCGGTGTTCCTTGTAGAACATCCAGCACCATATTCGATAAGGAAAGAGCTGAGATCCCTTCACCGGGAGTGACCTCTGTAGCGAAACTAGCAGATGCTACAAACTCGGTTTGTCTTCTGATTGTTTCTATAGTTTTTGCTTTGCATAGTGATATTTATGAAATATCCTACACCTTATTCGATGAGGAAAGAGCCGACGATCCCTTCACCGGGAGTGACCTCTTTAGTGAAACTAGAAAAGCCTAAAAAATATTCCACTTAAAATCACTCGATTCTACAACGATATCAAGTTCATTACGCAAAGGGTTTTCTTAAAAACCTGTCGTAGCCCTCCGTCATTTCAGATCAGTACTGGTTAGTATTCGTGTTGCGTTTGTTGACCTTAGCCATGGCGTAGTGTGCGGTAGCTGATTAGTGCTTATCTGTATAAGCATATGATGCGATTGAGTTAGGGTAGTCGTGCGACTTTGTTGACCTTAGCCAAGGGTCGTGCGGGTGGGTTTAATTCAATCAGGAAATGACGTGTTGAACTTGGCTAGCACTTATGATTTGTTGACCTTAGCCAAGGTCATAAGCTGCTAGGGGTAAAATATTATTGGGAATTTCAAGAGTTGAAATTTGCAATGAGATTGCATACCTTCTATGAGATAGTTGGATCCTAATACCCGCTGCGAGTAAGAGTTACTCCTGGGAGAGTTTTACACATTACAATTAGCCGATCAAGTAGGTGTCTAGAAAGGTGTTAACGGGGTTACGCCCCTGGGAAAACGAGGTTTATTTTAATTAGGTCCATTCGAAAGCACGGAGAACCTTCCTCAAAGTACCGGCACTGGCCTGGCTGAAAGATTGGGGAACTTGTAGGGTGTAACTAATCCCGGCTAGTCTTTCCTCTTAGGGTTTGAAGGAAGATTTGACTAAAACAGTGGGAGACATCCTGATTAGATAAATTGATAACCAATCTAATCTTGTAAAAGCGCACGCTGAGTGTTTTCTTCTCTCTCTCTCCTGGTTACGACTATGTCACGCCTTAATCAAGATAATAATACGGATGTATTGACCGAACCCACTTGTTATACTGTGCTAAGAAACGTTGGTCCTGCTCCAACTTATAATTGTTATAAGACAGAGCAGGAAATAGGGGATTACCATAATTCCTGTGCCGCCCAAACGAAGAAAGTGCATGTTGATGCATCATCTTCGGGTGTGTTTATTACAGAGAACTGTTTCTCAGTATCCTTTACGCCCTGGGTATGAGATACCGGATCAAGAACCCACAAAATGTAATTTGTTACATGGGCTATATATAGATAGAGAACTGAGAAAAGGTGATAAATTTCATGACATAGAAACGGTGCAAGTGTTGCAGCCAAGTCTGTTGGTAGTTATCACCCTGTATTACCAGAATACATTGATTTTGAACGAATGTTATTAGATACCGAACCTGATATACAACATCATATCAGTCTCTTTATTAGTAAAGAAGGATATAATTTTGTATTGTTGGATAATGTTTTGAACATTTCCTATATCAAGAGTTGATCGGTTCAGGCACGTTATCTAAAAGCATAGACGTTCTAAATCAAACCACAGTTCTTGGTGTACAGAACACACACAAGAGGAAGAGTTCAGAAATGAACGAATCCTTCTTGAGGCATGGTAGACTGGGTCATATCAATGCGACCCGACTAGCTGAAGTTACATTTAGATGCATATTTAAATTAGTTTGAATTTACATCTTGTGAAACTTGCCGGTCATGTCACAGAGATAAGTTGACCACAGCTCCGTTTATTGAAAACAGAGAAAGAGTTAGTGAACTCTTGGGATTAATACATGCTGATGTATGAAGGTCCCCTGTCTACACATGCCAAGACCGGTTCTTTGTACTTCATTATATTCACTGATGTTCTCTCAAGATTCGCACATGTGTTCCTGTTGAAACACAAGTCTGAACCTTTTGAGAAATTCAATGAATATGAGTTAGAAGTAGAGAACCAAAGACGGGTATAAGTATTATGTCCTTTGATGAAATCAGGGAGGAGAATACTTGAGCACGGGATTTCTGGACTATTCTAAAGGAGAATGAGATTCTCTCTCAGCATTACTCCTCCGTATACACCACAGCATGTCGGTGTATCGGGGCGGAGCAATCACACCCTATATGATATGGTGTGCTCTATGATGAGTACTACTGAGTTTCCTATTTTCCTTTTGGGAGTTGTGCACTTGAGAAACTGCATACCTATTGAATAGGGTTCCAATCAAATCAGTTGCCTACCACTTCATATGTGATATGGAATGGGAAGAGCCCATATCTTAAGTATGTTAAGATTTGGGTTGTCCGGCCTATGTCTAAAAGCATAATCCGGATAAGCTCGAGGCAAAGTCAGTTCTGTAGAAGTTTGTTGGATATCCCAAGCATTCGCAAGGGAATATCTTCTACCTAACCGAGGAACAAAAGATGTTTTGTTTCTCAGCATGCCACCTTTATGAAAGGGAATTTCTTGTGAAGATATTAGTGGTCATGAGGTAGTACTGGAAAGAGTTCCAGCTATACAAACTGCAGCTGATGATTTGATAAACCCAAAGGATTCAATAGTTTCCAACGAACCTCAGCCTCTCCGCCGATCTAGTAGGGTTCCTCATCCACCTGAGAGATACTTCGGTTTCTCTATGACAGTGAGAGCGAGGTGTTAGTGTATATGCCCTAGAGGCCATTACTGTATCATACCAGTTTGTATATTACTTAATGGATGCTTGGGATATTCACCTTGTATATACAATCTTGCTCAAAATAGTAGTATGCTACTTCGTTTGTTTCTACTTCAATGTGTACATGTGTTTATTTTAGTATATCGCCTATACACATTAGTGGAGCCCTTAGGATCTTTGCTTGATTACCAGCGATGTGATGGCAGTCACACTAGTGGGGCTGGGTAATCTATAAGCACATCCTTATGGACGTCCCTGGTTGCAGGACTATCGAGACAGGGCATCGATACTCCGGAGTAGACCAGCGCATGCGCTTCTCATCCCAGTGTGGGAGACGGTCTGTCCCACAGCCGTCAGTACGTCGTACTTGAGATAGTATGCGGGTGCTCGTTAGGTTACGGGTACACTGGACAGGACTCGTCGGGAACTGACTAGTTGGTATTATGCCTATCGTCAGTTATCAGTTTCCAGGTGACATGAGTACAGCTTAGTCCGCTGACTTGACACTGTCACTTCGCCTCGAGTGTGTTCCCACTGCACTTTGATTACTACCCTACCACGGCTCAAAGGAGTCGTGCAAACAGGTGGTAGTTGGGCGCAGTCCCGAAGCACTTGGAGGCAGTGACGGTTAGACAGGATTCGTCTCTCCCGGTATTGGGGGTTGACATCGCGCTGTGTCTAGGAGAGCCATTACACGAGTAGTCCCTGGCCAGGGCAAACGAGATATACTGGTAGGCTTCCAGTGTTGTCTCAGGGTGTTTTGGGCTTCGCTCCGGCACGACTTGTACCGCTATTGGGGGACTGACGTTTACCGCCCCCTAGGCCCGCCATGCGATGTATCAGACGAATAGACCGGACTGTACGGAGAATGTCACATTCAGGCTCAGTAGGAGTTCAGATGGGTTTTCGCCTCGTCGGTCTTCTTGTCGGCATTACCTGGAGACCGTTACGCACAGCTAGTGCCGCTTGCGGTCTGTGGTTAAACCCACTGCCAGCGTAGTGTCGAGTCTTTAGAGTCCCACACAGAAAGCTTTTCGCCTTTAGGCAAAAGAGTAGAGGTCGCATGGTTTTGCGACAGGTCGCATGGTTTTGCGACAGGGTTCGGTCACATCCGTGCACTTGCGCACGTACAGTGTCCGGACAGTTTGCACTAGCGGGCTTTGGTTTAAGCCAGATCCTAGTGTACGTTTTGGGATTGGATTTATCCAGTATGCATTCGTGTTCCTCGGAACGCGGATGCGGGTGCGTATGCACAGTTGACAGGGAGACAGAGGCAGCTGATTCTCATTAGGGTTGTTGACAGTTGACCGTTGATTATTTGACTTTTTGCTCAACCCTAATGAGAATATGATATGAGATTAACTATTATATTAATTAAGTATTATGGTGACATGGTTGTTGACTTTTGTTGACTTTGTTGACTTGTTGACTTTTGTTGACTTGTTGACTTTGTTGACCGGTTGACTAGGCTTGACTAGTTGACCATCATGATAACCATAGCCATCATTTCATGGCAAAGACTTTTGCTTGCTTGCTCATTTATGCAAAATGAGTGCATGAAATGATATGGTTATGGTTGCTTCAACCATCACATAACACTTGATTTGGTATGATGAGTTATCATGACTTTGGATTATGAGAGGGTGAGAGACAAAAGAGTTGCTCATTCTTTCTTGCTCATTCTCTCTCTTGTTCTTGAGCTCTCTTGTTCTTGCACTCACCCTCTTCCTCTTGCTCCCTCTCTTTACTCTATGGTTCACATCTCTCATGAGTTGAGAATCAAGAACCATAGATAAAATCCCATACAAACTCTTCTCTACTCATTCTAGTTCATAAGGTTTAGCAAACCGAGTGAACTAGTTTCTTCAAAGAATGAAGAAGGAGCCAAAGGTTGGAGCTTTCAGGTGGATCTATCTTCGGCGTACGGAGACGACGGGAAGAAGCCAATCCGGACCACCATCGGAGCTTGAAGACGAAGGAGTTCAAGACAAGCAAGGTATAACCCCCTAACCGAGTAGCTAGATACTCGTAGTTAGGTTGTTAGATAGATGTTTAACCAAGATCCGGGTTTTAGGTCCATGTTACCACCTCTATAAAAATCATTTTTTACCAAATTCCGCTTTCCTGAAAGTACCGGGAGAGGTAGCATGGACTTACACGAGGATTGCACCATGAGATGATGACCCAACTAGTTTCGAGCTGGCCATCAGGAGTGGGACTCTGTAAGAATGGTTGGATGCTTAGCGATCTGAGATGGAATCCTTATACACCAACAAAGTATGGACTTTAGTTGCTTTATCTGAAGGGTTAAATCCCCATCAGGAGCAAGTATATCTTGAGAAGATTACTTGGTGTACATGGAAAAGTTGAGACTTTCAGAGCTATGTTTAAGTCCATCCAGATCCTTCTTGCCACTGCTACATACCATGACTACGATATCTGGTGGTTGGGTGTCATGACTGCTTTTCTAAATGATGATTTGGAAGAGAGCGTCTATAAGTACACAGCCATAAACCGTCGTAGATAGTGGGAGCAGCGGAAACGTGTGCAAGATATTTTATGTTGATAAAGCAGGCATCGCGGAGTTGGAACGTCTGTTTTGATGTTGTAATCAAAGAGTTTGACTTCATCAAAATGGTAGATGAACCTTGTATATACAAAAAGGTAGTAAAGAGTATGGTGGTGATCCTCGTAGAGTACGTGGATGACATACTCTTGATAGGAAAGGAGTTTCATATGCTATGCTCGGTCAATCTCCGCTTATCACAAGGATTCTCCATATAGGATCAAAGTGATACCTCCTAAATCCTGGGTTTTGGATCTATGAGATAGATATAATTGGATGTTTGGATACTCACTAGTTGTAGTGAGATGGTATCAATCGATCCTGGGGAGAATCACTGGAATGGTTCCAGGGTGGTAAGGTCGACTGAATGTCAGTCCCAGGCATTGCCTTTACCCTCAATAGAGGGACGGTATGTTGGAAGAGTTCCAAGCTAGATATCGTGACTTACTTGACGATTAAAGGCAAGATACATCGTTACCACGGATGCTACCAAAGAGGCAATCTGGATATATAAGTTCATGAGATGAACTTCGTTCCTACCATTGTGTGACAATGGAGTTGTGGCTTCGGCCTAGGAACCCCCGTCCTATCAGAGATCCAGATATAATTCTTAGGCAGTATCACCTGATCATGGAGATGGTTGATCTCCAGAGACATCGAGGTTAGGAGAGTAGACACAGAGGACAACAGCGTGGATCCACTCACAAAGGCCTTTTTCCCAGTAGAGACTTTTATGGGATGGTTGAGTACGAGATACTTCAACCGCAGCTAATTGTTGGGTATGTAATACCACAACAGATGGCCCTAGTGCAAGTGGGAGATTGTCAGTTATATGTATGCCCTAGAGGCCATTACTGTACATACGATGTATATTGTAGTGGATGCTAGGACATATATAGGGAGGACTTTCTTGCTCGACATGATAGTATGCTATCTGGTTGTACTTTATCTTAACATGTACTCTGATTGTCTCTATATTACATGTTGATAAAGCCCTTAGGATATGTGCTAGACTACTGGGACTATGATGAGATCATATTAGTAGGGCCATGGTAGTCAACAAGTACATCCTATAACTGTTCCTAGTCGAGGGTGTATCGAGACAGGGCATCGATACACCAGAGTAAACTAGCGTATACGCATCTTGACCCATATGATGGGCGATGGATGATCCCATATCCATCGGTGTTTGACATCAAGGATGGTGTATGGTTGCTCAGTAGAGACTGGGTACACTAGACGGACTCGCCGAGAACTCCCAGATGGTATTATACACCACATCAGATGGCAGTTCTCTGGTGACACTGGTACAGGTTAGTCTGTAGACCCGAGATCGTCATAGAGTCTTGTGTGATTCCCATTGTGCCTTGATTTCCATCTTACCACGTCCAAGAGGGCGTGCAGAAAGGTGGCTTTTGGTTACAGTCCCGAATGACATGGAGGCAATGAGCGATAGGAGGGGATTCGTCTCTCCCGGTATAGGGAGTTGATGTTGCGCTGTGTTCGATTGGCTATAACTGGAAGTCCCTGGCCAGGTTTGCTGAGATTTACTGATAAGTGTTATCCGTAGTTTCTCGAACTGTTATAGACCTCATATCGACATGACTTATCAAGCTACTGGGGTCTGACGTTTACCACCCCTAGGCGAGATATGCGACATATCAGACAAAGAGACCGGACTGTACGGGAGTGTTACTGACTGGAATCACAGGAGAATGTACAGGCTTGCTTGTTGATCTTCTGAGCGCTCAATACCTGGGTGGCTGTTACGTTTAGCTGACCGCTTGCATCTTGTGGGTGTTTGATATGATTATCTCCTACTGCCAGCGTATTGACGATTCTTTAGAGTCCAACACAAAGATTTCTTGGCTCAGGCAAAACGGAGTAGGAGCACATATGTGATATGTGCGGGACCAAGAACAATACGTGTATGTGATACCATATTAGATTCTCGCGATATGATATATCGGCTGGTTATATGTGATATAGCCGGGTCATCGGATCAAGTGCTGATTCGATGAATTGATACAGATTATATTAGTCGGTTATTTATGAAATAGCCAGATTATCAGATCAAGTGTTGATTCGATAATTTAATGTATAATTATATATTTCATATATTAAATTACATTAACTAATATAAGCTCACTAAAATATTCTTTTTCTCACTCGGGTAATACATTGATATATATGCGATATATGTTAATTGTATTATTTTTATTTTGTTACAATAAATATTATATATGTGATATATAATATTGTAACATGATATGGTTATTAATGCAACATGTTTAGTGGAGATTAAACATGGTTAGGGTTTGACGAGGGTTAAGCTTTTCTAGAAGTTTCTAGAAGCTTTGCTTTTGTTTCTTGCAAAGATATTTGTTATGATATTTTGCAAGATATTTCCTTAACCCAACCCAACCCTTTAACCTTGGTTAAATCTCTACAAAGGTTACATTGACCATGGTTGCATTTCTAATCTCATTCTTGACTTTCATTATTCATCACAAAAGGAGTTAGTTCATCTTCTTCCTTCTTCTTCTTTGCTTGAAAAGTTTTCTAGCTTTTTGAGAGGTGATGAAAATGAGTGAGATTAAGGAAAAAAATGAGAGCTAAAATCCTACTTCATCATCCTAATCTATCCTACCCATTTAGATTAGGGTGTTCACTTCATTTAGTGAGTGAGAGCTTGTGTTAATGAAAGTTCAAGGTAGATCATCTTTGTTATCGAAAATCGGAAGCAAGCTTGCATCTTTCTCTTCGTGGAGCCTCTCAAGAGTCCGGAACATGATGATCGCAGCGAAAGGACCACAACACGGAGCTTTAGAAGTGAAGGACCGGACTACAAAGGTTGTAATCCCAAACTCTTAGATGTTAAAGTATTTAACATGCTTTGTTCGCCTAATCTCTAGTCTAAGATCTTGGTTTAGGGTTGTTCGACACGGCTAATTTTTTAATCGGGCATGGTTGATGCCTTATAGACCCTTGTGCGTGTGCCTAGTAACCCTACAATCATGTTGAGCGCAGATTGAGCTGCTGCTAGTGTTGCGGTCAGGGCAAGCTCGTCTGGTACGAGGACTGACCATCGTGTTTTCTGGTGACACGGGAACGTCTCGAGTTAGCGTTTGTGTCGTGACCTTCTACCTGGGGTGAGTGTTTGGCGTTGCACCGGATGATCAGGCCATTGATAGAGGCTGCCAGTGTGAGAGGACTGTTGATGTACAGCCTACCTCAATGATTGTGATGTCATCTACCGTGTGGACAGATGACCCAGCCGTTGCTGAGATTAATGGGATGTCTGTTCCAGAGCTGATGAGCTGAGATCTCTGGAGCTTCTAGGCAGAGATGCGATGGAGGATAGCTATTCTATCACGTTGAGAGACAAAGGTGATTCGTCAGATTGATGCGCCGACGCAGGCCCAGTTGAGTTGAAGATTTCCAATGTGGAGAGTCTTACTCAGATCTAGAGTAGACTGATCCAGAGATGATCGTTGATGTATCGTCTTTTCTGGAGGATTGAGGCATTGTTTAGCATGCGGACGAAGGGTATTCACATGTCGGCTAGGAGAAGCTAAAAAGTTCGAGCGAGTGTCAGAAACCCATTTTTCCAAAGTTTAAAGTGTTCGGAGGAACATGCAAGTGATTCTGTGGACCCTCTAGAAGAATGAAACCCTAACTCGACATGATGACCATGGAACCACTTTTGAACCTTAGGGTTTGCAGCAGTTTAGCGGTGCCATCAGTGAGGCTTGGGTTTGCCCTTCTACGGTTGGTCCAGAGGTACTGCGGTATATACCAGATATTTTTAGACTGTGGTCAGGTGTTGAGCTTTCGAGAAATTTTGGGACCTCGATGACTCGATCGAAAAGTTTGACGTCGTCCAGATATCATGTGATAAGAGATCAGCAAGCTGACAAGTTTCGGATAGAGGACCTCACCCAGACGCGTTGTGAGTTGATCAAGAACAGACGAGTATAGAGTATTTCTCCGATGGTTGGGACGAGCTCCCGAAGACACGTTCGGCTAGATATATTCTACAGAGTGATGAAGATACCGAGTTCATGATTTCGAGTCCGTGCGGGAGACTCTGGATTGACTGTAGCCGAGGACCATTGCAGTACGCAGATAGCATGATGTGATGTCGAAGTGGACGATGATATAGACGAGTGGAGCTAGAGGTTCATGCGAGATGCTGACGAGCTGTTGCTACTCCCCGTCGAGATTAGAGATCTGATATGTCTACAGAGGCGTTAGGATGCGACCAGTTCCTGAGGAAATGTGTGCAGAAAACGCAGATGTCCAGAAAATGAGAAAAGATTATGTAAGAGTACCAGCCTCCGTACAGTTTGGCATGGGCGAGATCGGAAGTGATTTTGAGTAGGATTCCTTCCAGGATACTACTGCAATAAGATTTGCACCCAGGATCAGATATGCGGCGTGTATTCAGAGATCCAGAGACCGACGCCAGTAACGTGCTGCTTTACGAATGGTCATGATGATTGGCCGTGAGATGACCAGAGAAGTGCCAGAGTGGAATCGTTCCCGTTAGCACACCTGACCGGGCCTATGAGCAAATGGATTGCGAGATTGGTAATCCGAGGAGAAAATGAGGACCCGGAGACAGAGGACGCCAGACCGTGAGCAGGAGACTAGCGGATGTTCTAGCTCTGCCAATTTTGGGCATACCGATATTTTTCAACATTGTAGAAGGTGTACCTCGATGTCATTTATTGCGATTTGCTTTTGTGATCCAAGTATCATGCTTATATCGTTTGGATTTGAGTTTTGATTATGAGTTTCCAGATATTGATTTCGTGCACCATGGCTGCACTTGCTGGGTATTTACATTTTGCGCATAGTTATCGCACTTGATATATATTTTATACACCGTTGTGTTGATTTGCGATTTGTGCATATCCATTGCATTTGATGTTGATTTTGTACCTTCATAGCATGTGTTTATGATTTTGTGGATTTTATACGAATGATGTGATTTTTGCACTCGGTATAGCTCACATGTGCTTGCAATGCATTGATACGGAAATTGTGCACATAGTTGCACAGGTTTTTGATTTATACCCCTTGGTGCACTCAGTGTTGCTTTTTATGCGTTGAGTTATTGATGGTATTTCGTGCATTTGATGCACGAGATGTTATTTTCGTGCACAATAGATGTGCCAGATGTGTTGTCGTGCACAACCGTTGCACTGGACAGATGTTTTCGTGCACACCTGTTGCACTTAGTTTTGCTTTTATGTATATTGTGGCACCTGTATTCGGATTTGATTTCTGTACGCACCGGATGCACGGGATTGTTGGATACGCCTTTTGAGGCTGATTTTGCTTTTGAGCACTTTGTTTTCATGATGGGCACTATATTGTGTATTAGCCAAACAGGACTGAACTGAGGACAGTACCTGAGTACTTTGCATGCATTAAAAGTTTACCAAGAGGTTTTTGAAAAAGAGCTATAGTCTTACTATTTCCTACGTGTCCGTGAGCGAGACGATTGTTTTTAAAGGAAAACCTTTTGGGATATTTTGAAACGACGGAACGTATTTAGCAAAACATATATAGACATATATTATTATTTTACAAATGATCGTCCGTCACTTATGCCATGAGTTACGCATCACACGGCGATTCAGAAAAGATTTTGCATATATTTTATTCAGATTTTGGAGTTTTCGAAAGATGCGTACTATACACATATTATAGTATTTGACTAGTGTATATTGGATTTCAGTAGTGGATTTCGAGATCTGTATCTCTATTGTAACTCCAAGGATATGCGTGCAAATCAGTTGATTGCGTGACGCTTGACAGAGTTCAATCTTGAGTTTTTGTACTCGTTTTCATGCGCACTGACGCGCTGTGTTATTCCGTATCTTCCGTGATTTCGGAGCCCCGTTGATTTGAGCTGATTATTGAAATGTTTTAGATTTTGGGGGTTTAATTTTAAATTCGGGGACCGAATTTCTTTAAGGGGGGAAATTGTAACATTTCAGAAAATATAAAATATTATTTTTAGAATTTAATATTAAAATAATATATTTCCCGAAAACTACATGATTTGCGAAATTGGGGTTTTCGAAAAAGGGTATAAATATGTACCAATAATTGTGAAATAATTGGGAATTAAAATGAATTATTCATTTAGAAATATATTTATTAGATTTGGTATTTTTAAAATTTATTATATGCAGTTTGGATAAAAAAAAACCCGATTAGTGCACTGCTAATCGCAATTAAGCCAAATCCATGTTTCTACAATTTTCCATAGCTAGTGTACCATGTCATATTACATTTGGTTACATGTTGTTGCATTTGTATTATTTTATGGGTATTATATGATTTGGTTTTGAAATTTAAAAGAGAAAAAAAAGAAAATGAAAAGGGTTTAAATGGTGAATGATTGGAGAGAGTGTGTGTGTGTGTTAGAATAAGTGAGAGAGACGGAGGCTGCTGCCATGTCTATTACCCCATCATTTTCTCCTCCTTCATCTTCCTCCAACCTCTCTTCCCTCCACTTCTAACCCTAGATCCATCTCCAAATAATCCCCAAAACCTTATACTCCCTTCAAAAAAATTAATCCCCATCTCTTCCTCTACACATTGGACCAAGCAAAGTGGGATTTTGATGACATTGAGAAGCTAAAGCTGTCTAGAGTGGCCTAAATGAGGTATGGTTTCCTCCATTTAGTTAGTTTTAAGCTTCTTTCTATTCTAGTTTAGTTTAGATTTGGTTTGATGGTGGATTTGTGAACTTGCGAATTTCTAGGGAAGGGTTTGGGGTGATTGAGTGGAATTGGTGATGTGTAGTGGTTGTACAAGAGCTTAGGGACTGAATTCAGGGGCTGGGATTTAGTATAGAAACCAAAATACAGATTTCAGAATTGATCCATGTCGGTTTTGTGAGGGTTAGCATGCCTACAGGAATCTGGGATGACCCGGGAGATATCTGAGACAACCAAACAATACCAGGGACCAAATTAGGGCATTAGGAGACCACCCTGACCAGACGAAGCCCAATGGAGCAGTGGGGGCCGAGCTCACCGGAATTAAGGGATGTGTGGCCAGCCTAGTGAGGGAATTTGGGGTCTAGGTTAGTCCAGTAGGTCATATACACCTTGTACTACACCCTAAACTTGTTTGTGCAACTCCTTTTGGCCTGAGTCAAAAACTGGAAGCACATTGGTGTGGTTTTTGGTTATGTTTTACATATTTTGAATGCTAGGTTTTGATATTTGATTTTGTATTTGGTTGTTGAATGTTTGTACTGTAAGTCAACGTTACACACCCCACAAGATGCGGGGAGGCAGAATAGGAAAAAAATCATTTTGTTCAAAGTAACATCGACTATCAAACGGATCTTTGCTAAACCCTAACTAACAAACTATCTAGAAGTAGTTAACTACTATGATAGATGATTATACTTCAAAATACTAGTCCTTCTTATTCTTGTTGTTCACCTCCTCGTCGGCCTCCTCGATGTAACAGAAGATCCACCCGAGAGTTCCTTCTTCAAGGTTTAACCTCTAACTTGAGGTAACCAAGTGACTAGGATTGCTAATCCAAGTGACCTAGAGGATATAGATATTGATTAAGGATCTATTAGTCTTGCTAACCCTAGGTTTCTCAACACATGAGAGGATTAGGGTTAGGATGAAGAAGATGAGAGCTTGAGGAGAGAGAATGTGTATGTGATAATGAATTGAATCTTAAGTCATTTGGATAAATAATGAAGCATAACAAAATATCTAAACAATAATATATAAAATCAACAACCATGCTTCATTAATTACCTTGAGGTGAATCACCTCATGACTCATGGTGCAATTAATGAAAATAACACATCATCTCTCCACCTCATTAAGTTTAATTCATAAATGAATTAAAACTAAATGAGTCACCTATCTTCTAGAAGCTTCCCGACTAATTACGAGAATTCCCCTCCCATCCGTATTCACGAAAAACACAGATATACTGAGACTGCATAAATCCAATAATCCAATACTAGAATCTGGCTTAAACCAAAGCCTGCTAGTATAAACTGTCTGAACATCATACGTGCACAAGTACACGTATATGTCCGAACCCTGTCGTAAAACCATACGACCTCTATATCGTTTCGGCTGAAGCAGGGAAACCCTCTATGTGGAACTCTAAAGACTCAACACTACGCTGGCAGTGGGTTTAACCACAGGCCACAAGCGGTACTATCTGTACATAACGGTCCCCGGGTAGATGTCGATAAGAAGGCCGATGAGGAAACCCATCCGAACTCCTACTGAGCCTAATGTGATAATCTCCGTACAGTCCGGTCTATTCATCTAAGACTGTTGCATATCGGGCCTAGGGGCGGCAAGTGTCAGTCCCCTAAAAGCGGTATAAGTCGTGTCGGAGTGAAGCCCATTACACCTTGAGAAACTACTGGAACACCTACCAGTAAATCTCGCTTGCCCTGGCCAGGGACCTTGCGTAATGGCTCTCCAAACACAGCGCGATATCAACTCCCAATACCGGGAGAGACGAATCCGATCTAACCGCCACTGCCTCTAAGTGCTTCGGGACTGCACCCAACTGCTACCTGTTTCCACGCCTCGGTCGAGCCGTGGTAGGGTAGCAATATAAGAATAATGGGAACACACTTGAGGCGAAGCAGCAGTGTCAAGTCTACGAACTATGTTGTACTCATGTCACCTGGGAACTGTTAACTGACGACAGGTATAATACCAACCAACGGTTCCCTGCGAGTCCTGTCCGGTGTACCCGTAACCTAACGAGCACATGCATACTATCTCCAGTACAATGTACTAATGGCTATGGGACAGACCATTTCCCCTGCTGGGACGAGAAGCATACACACTAGTCTACTCCGGAGTGTCGATGCCCTGTCTCGATAATCCTACGACTAGGGACCTGAAAAAGGATGTGCTTGTAGACTACCCAGCCCCCACTAATGTGACTGCCATCACAACGCTGGTAGTCAAGCAAGATCCTAAGGGCTCTATCAATATGTATTCACGATATGCTAAAAGAAACATATACACATATTAAGATAGATATAAACCAAGTAGCATACTACTATGTCGAGCAAGACTTTTTATACAACTGTGAATATCCCAAGCTTCCATTAAGTAATATACAAGCTAGTATGATACAATAATAGCCCCTAGGGCATATACACTAACAATCTCCCACTTGAACTAGGGCCATGTATTGGCATATCACAGACCTATCATCTCGAATAGCCTCTCGAACTGTGTCTGAGGTAAGGCCTTTGTGAATGGATCTGCAGTGTTCTCCTCTGTAGCAACTCTCCGGATCTCGATCTCCCGGCGATCTATGATCTCCCTGATCAGGTAATACTGCCTCAAGATGTGTCTGGACTTTTGATGGGACCTGGGTTCCTTCGCTAAAGCTATAGCCCCGTTGTTGTCACAATACAGAGGTATTGGATCAACAATGGATGGAACCACCTGAAGTTCTGTTAAGAACTTCTTTACCCAGACTGCTTCTTTTGCGGCATCAGAAGCTGCGATATACTCCGCTTCCATCGTCGAGTCAGCAACGGTGTCCTGCTTGGAACTCTTCCAGCACACTGCCCCTCCATTGAGGGTAAAGACATAACCTGACATGGACTTGGAGTCATCCTTGTCACTCTAGAAGTTGGAGTCAGTAAAAGCCTCGATCTGGAGGTCTTTTCTGCCGTAAACCAAGAACATATCCTTAGTCCTTCATAAGTACTTGATTCTTTACTACTATCCAGTGCTTCTCCCCTGGGTCTGACTGATACCGGCTTACCACGCTTAGTGCGTAAGCTACATCTGGTCTGGTACACAACATCGCATACATTATAGAGTCTACCGTAGAAGCTTAGGGTATAACTGACATGCGATCCCTTTCCAAATCAGTCTTTATAGACATCTGTTTGGATAGGATGATTCCGTGACAAGCCGGTAAATTACCGCGCTTAGAATCTTCCATACTGAATCTTTTCAGTATAGTGTTGATATACCTGGACTGCGAAAATCCCAACATCCTCTTAGATCTATCACGATAGATCTGGATCCCCAGAATGTAAGAGGCATCACCCAGGTCTTTCATGGAGAACCTGTGTGACAAGAATCTTCTGACAGATTGTAGCATAGGAATGTCATTTCCTATCAAGAGAATGTCATCCACGTACAAGACGAGGAATACGACAGTTCGTGCTACAATCTTACTATATATAAATGGCTTATCTGGATTTTTGATAAAGTCATATTCTTTGACCGTTTCGTTAAAACAGATGTTCCAATTCCGCGATGCCTGCTTTAGTCCATAAATGGACTTAAGCAACTTGCACACTTTCCCGCTGCTCCCACTCTGATTGAAACCTTCTGGCTGATCCATATAGACGCACTCGTCTAAATTTCCATTTAGAAAAGCCGTCTTTACGTCCATCTGCCAGATCTCATAATCATGGAAGGCAGCAATGGAAAGAAGGATCCGAATGGATTTGAACATACCTACTGGAGAAAAAGTTTCGTCATAGTCCAAACCAGGCCTTTGACGAAAACCCTTTGCAACAAGTCTAGCCTTATAGGTTTCCATCTGTCCATCTACACCAATCTTCTTTCTGAAGATCCACTTGCATCCTATGGTTTTTACCTCATCTGGAGCAAATTCCAAAGTTCATACTTTGTTGGTGTACATGGACTCCATCTCGGTCCGTATTGCATCCAGCCATCTTACCGAGTCGTTGCTCTGAATGGCTTGCTGAAAGCTAGTAGGTTCATCATTATCAATGACGCAATCCTCTCTATCCCCGTCTATGAGAAAATCGTAGTATCTCTCAGGCAGATGAGATGGCCTACTACTCCTGCGGAGGGGTGCGGGAATGTCCTGTTCTTCTGGAACTTCTGGTTCTACCAAGCTTTCAGTAGAAGATTGTGGTTCTGGAATTTCTTCCAGTTCTATTGCACTCCCACTTGTTTCCTTTTCTAAAAACTGTTGTTCTAGAAAATGGGCATTACAAGAAACAAAAACCTTTTGTTCCTCTGCGTAATAGAAAAAATACCCCTTGGAGTTCCTTGGATATCCCACAAACTTACACTGTACTGAACGTGCCTCGAGTTTGTCTGTATACTGCTTTTTAACAAAAGCTGGACATCCCCATATCTTGAGATACTGAAGATAGGGTTTCTTCCCACTCCACATCTGATATGGTGTGGTAGGCACAGCCTTGGTAGGAACTCTGTTCAAAAGATATGCAGTTGATTCTAGTGCATAACCCCAGAAAGATCGCGGTAACTCGGTATTACTCATCATGGAACGTACCATATCCAATAGGATTCGGTTCCGTCTCTCCAATACACCATTGTTTTGTGGAGTGTATGGAGGAGTAAGCTGAGAGAGAATTCCTTTCTTTTTTTGGTAACCCAGGAACTCATCACTTAAGTATTCACTACCTCGATCAGATCTCAGTGTCTTAATACTTTTGTCGGTTTGGTTTTCTACTTCATTCTTATATTCTCGGAATTTCTCAAAGGCCTCGGATTTATGTTTCATCAAGAAAATGAATCCATACCTAGAGAAATAATCTGTAAAAGTAATGAAATAAGAAAAACCGCTTCTTGCATGTGTAGACATTGGACCACATACATCGCTGTGTATGAGTTCTAAGAGCTCGCTCACTCTTACTCCATGTCCAGTGAATGGAGTCTTTGTCATCTTTCCTTTGAGACATGATTGACAAGTGGCATAAGATTGATATTCGAACGGATCCAAATGTCCTTCTCTATGTAACTTAGTTAACCTTGTCTCACTGATGTGACCCAGTCTACAATGCCATAAGAAAGCCTGATTTATATCCGGAGACTTTCCTTTTAGTGTGTTCTGGACATTGAAAATCTGCAATTGGTTTAACACGTATATACCGTTATCTAGTATACCGGACCCAATCAAACCATGATTAAGGTGGATGTTAACAACATCGCTTATAAACTTGAAATCATAACATTCTTTTGATAACAACGATACTGATATGATATTACACGTTAAACTAGGTACACAAAAACAGTTGCGCAAAACCAAAATATGTCCACTCGTCAATCCAAGGTGATAATCCCCTACGGACACAGCGTTCACGCTCGCTCCGTTAGCAACCTGGAGGGTCATATCACCAACCTTCAGTACTCTACGGCTTCTCAGTACCTGCAACGAATTTCATACATGAGATCCTGATCCGGTATCTAATATCCAGGAAGTAGAGTTGATTGACAGACAATTTTCAATTACAAACACACCTGAAGCCGAAACCATAACTTATCTCGGGTCTTGGTTCTTGGCATTCCAAGCTTTGCAATCCTTCTTCCAATGGCCTTTCCTATGATAGAAGAAGCACTCGTCCTTTGCTACTACCGGCACTGCAACCGTCGCCTTTCCGTTGACTCCTACCTTACCAACACCGCCTCTTAGTTTGGTAGCGGCCTTCTTCTTCCTTCCTTTGGCCCTTGCCTTGGACCTGGAAGAGGAAGCACCACGAACAAACATAGTGGGTGTTTCCCTTGCTTTCTGCAAGATGCCCTCTGCACTCCTCAACATGTTAAGGAGTTCTGGAAGTTCAACTTCTTTACCTTGAATATTGAAATTCAAGATAAATTGGGCATAGGTGGAAGGAAGGGACTGTAGAACCAAGTCTGTATACAGCTCGTTCTCTAATGTTGTCCCGAGGTCCGCGAGCTCCTCAATATAGCCAATCATCTTAAGTACATGTTCCCTTACAGATGATCCGACGGCCAGCCTCGACTGAAACAAGTTCTTCGAGCTCTCGTATCTAGCTATACGAGATTGCTCTCCATACAGTTCCTTGGTGTGGAGAAATATGGATTCAAGATCCATATCCTCGTGCCTCCTCTGATGTTCATTATTCATAGAGGCAAGCACGATACATTTGGCCTTCACGCAGTCAATTTCCTAGGTCTTGCGGATTTCCTTATCCGTGACACTGGATTCTGGACCTAGGACGGCAGGGGCTTTTGTAGTAAGGACATACCCCAATTTGTCATAGGTGATTGCCATGTTGACATTCCGAAACCAATCTTTATAGTTTGGCCCTGTTAAAATATTTTTATCTAATAATAACTTAAGGCCCGTCATGTTCTTGGTCGCTGCAATAAGGAGAGGGAGAAGAGAACACTTTAGCATGATGCTCTTGCAAGTTTAGAGTGGTTTTTAGTTTATCTAAAAAGGATGGCTCCCACTGTTTCTTGAATCCTTCCTCAAACAATAAAAGAAGAACTAGTCAGGACTATTCTCACCGTATAATACTTGCTTAACCGTTCAGCCAGGCAAGTGTCGGTACTTCGAGGGAGGTTTTACGACGCTTTCGTGAAGTTCCTTAATTAAATAACCTCTTTTCCCTAGGGGCGTAGCCCCGCTGACACTTTTCTCGACACCTACTTGGTTTATAGCATTGATCGTTAAGTGAAAGAATCTCCCGATGAGTAGCATATACTCACAGTAAGATCGGGATCCAAATATCATCGTGTGATAAAGCTGAAGGTATCCTACCAAAATTATCACACTCCAAATGGTATGCAACTCTAGAAAATTTCAATTTCTTTAGAAACTCCCGATGTGGATTTCTGCCCCATGCTCTTATGACCTTGACGTTGGTCAAAATGTCATAAGTCACATGTCAAGTTCTACCCATCATTATCTTGTTAATTTGAACCCACCCATACATACCCCTGACATTGGCCAAATGGCAGTACGCCTGTCCCAAACCAACTCATCTATCTATGCAATAGATGAATACCCAGCGGCTACCAAACACTATGTATTGGCGTTGGTCAAAATACATAGCTTGAATACTACTGAATACCCAAATGAAATGACGGAGGGCTACGAATGGTTTTGGTGAAACCGTGAACGTAGTGAACTTGATATGATCGAAGGAACGTGATAGCTTTTAAAAGGAGTGGTTTAAACTCCGCAATTAAAAATCTGCTGTTTTTTAAAATAACCAAGTGGTTTCTTTTAAATTGTTCCAACGATTAAACTTTGGTTTATTTTCTTTGCATTAATTTAATGTGTCCCATCTTTTAACCTATCATTGCAGAAAACAATGAAAATACAACGTCCGCTTATGCCATCCGCATTCGCCACTAGGCCCCGTCATTCACCCGTTAGGTTACTTAACTAACGACAGAGCGGGGGCTTGGCTAGCGCGGATGCAAAACATAAGCAACGCCTACTAGATATCATATATAGATATTGTACATTCGTCAGACGCAATAATAGGCAATCCAGATCACAGATGAACATATTGGAAATTCTAGGAATCCGCATTTCCTTTGAGCCTGCAATGAAAGATGGATTACATAGTCGTGATGAATAGCCAACCCCACCCTAGACCCCTACGGGTACGTCAAACTACCCATCAAGTACCCGAAGTGAAGCAGCCTCCCTCAACGACGTGAGTAGGCCACTAAGCACTTCAAAGTACCCGGTAGTTTGTGTACCCCACCTTGGGTCTATCTTAGGAGCAGAAAACATTAAATGAAATAATACAACGGTCGCTACAACCTTAACCCGGATGTGCCCCGCAAAAGAATATTACAACAAATTACAATTTACATTTGAATGAAAGAAACACTCATCTCACATCCCCGGCTATCCATTCACGACAATCCAACAAGTTCATATCCACAAATATAAAGTAACCATTATAGAAATGTGCAACCCCCTGCTAACCGACATACTAGCAATTAGCGGAGGTTTACGAACACATTAATCACAACAAAGATATAATCCAGTTAGCCAAAGTTCTTAGAATTTCGATCAAGCACCATATATGAATCTACTCCAAATAATTCTCTGTGCACATAAAACCTGAGCAGAAACAAAATATCCCAGAAAACTCAACATCAACACAGAAGAATAACTGAGCAAATTTGGGTTGACTCGGTGTCAACTCGGCCGCGGATCCGCGGCGGATCTTTTGGATCGGTCGCGGTTCCGCAGCGGTTTGGACGAGTTACGATCCTAAATTTCTTCATAATTCTTTAAAAAAAACTTCTTGTATTTTTAAAGGTCCCTGAAAAATTTTTAGACCCCAATTTAAAATCGGCAAAAATTTGGTGAAAATGTCGTTTTTTCGGGATTAACTCGCGATCGAATTTCTAAAGACTTTGCTAACATGTTAGTTATGGTTTAGCCTGGCACCGATACCACTGTAAGTCAATGTTACATACCCCACAAGATGCGGGGAGGCGGATAGGGAAAACAATCATTTTGTTCAAAGTAACATCGATTATCAAACGGATCTTTGCTAAAAACTAACTAACAAACTATCTAGAAGTAGTTAACTACTATGATAGATGATTATACCTCAAGATACTAGTCCTTCTTGTTCTTGTTGTTCACGTCCTCGTCGCCCTCCTCGATGTAATAAAAGATCCACCCGAGAGTTCCTTCTTCAAGGTTTAACCTCTAACTTGAGGTAACTAAGTGGTTAGGATTGCTAATCCAAGTGACCTAGAGGATATAGATATTGATTAAGGATCTATTAGTCTTTCTAATCTTAGGGTTCTCAACACATGAGAGGATTAGGGTTAGGATGAAGAAGATGAGAGCTTAAGGAGAAAGAATGTGTATGTGATAATGAATTGAATCTTAAGTCATTTGGATAAATAATGAAGCATAACAAAATATCTAAACAATAATATATAAAATCAACAACCATGCTTCATTAATTCCCTTAAGGTGAATCACCTCATGACTCATGGTGCAATTAATGAAAATAACGCATCATCTCTCCACCTCATTAAGTTTAATTCATAAATGAATTAAAACTAAATGAGTCACCTATCTTCTAGAAGCTTCCCGACTAATTACGAGAATGCCCCTCCCATCCGTATTCACAAAAAATACGGATATACTGAGACTGCATAAATCCAATAATCTAATACTAGAATTTGGCTTAAACCAAAGCCTGCTAGTATAAACTGTCTGAATATCATACGTGCACAAGTACACGTATATGTCGGAACCCGGTCGTAAAACAATACGACCTCTATATTGTTTCGCCTGAAGCAGGGAAACTCTCTGTGTGGGACTCTAAAGACTCGACACTACGCTGGCAGTGGGTTTAACCACAGGCCGCAAGCAGTACTAGCTGTACGTAACAGTCCCCAGGTAGATGTCGATAAGAAGGCCAATGAGGAAATCCATCCGAACTCCTACTGAGCCTGATGTGACAATTTCCGTACAGTCCGGTCTGTTCGTCTAAGACTATCGCATATCGGGCCTAAGGGCGGCAAGCGTCAGTCCCCTAAAAGCGGTATAAGTCATGTCGGAGTGAAGCCCATTACACCTTGAGAAACTACTGGAACACCTACCAGTAAATCTCGCTTGCCCTGGCCAGGGACCTTGCGTAATGGCTCTCTAAACACAGTGCGATATCAACTCCCATTATCGGGAGAGACGAATCCTATCTAACCCCCACTGCTTTCAAGTGCTTCGGGACTGCACCCAACTGCTACCTGTTTTCATGACTCAGTCGAGCCGTGGTAGGGTAGCAATCTAAGAACAGTGGGAACACACTCGAGGTGAAGCAGCAGTGTTAAGTCTACGGACTATGCTGTACTCATGTCACTTGGAAACTGTTAACTGACGACGGGTATAATACCAACCAACAGTTCCCTGCGAGTCATGCCCGGTGTACCCATAACCCAACGAGCACCTGCATACTATCTCCAGTACAATGTACTAATGGCTGTAGGACAGACCATTTCCCCTGCTGGGATGAGAAGCGTACACACTAATCTACTCCGGAGTATCGATGCCCTGTTTCGATAATCCTACGACTAGGGACCTGAAAAAGGATGTGCTTGTACACTACCCAGCCCCCACTAGTGTGACTGCCATCACAACACTGGTAGTCAAGCAAGATCCTAAGGGCTCTATCAATATGTATTCGCGATATGCTAAAAGAAACATATACACATATTAAGATAGATATAAACCAAGTAGCATACTACTATGTTGAGCAAGACTGTTAATACAACTGTGAATATCCTAAGCTTCCATTAAGTAATATACAAGCTAGTATGTTACAATAATGGCCCCTAGGGCATATACACTAATAATCTCCCACTTGCACTAGGGCCATGTACTGGCGTATCGCAGACCAATCATCTCGAATAGCCTCTCGAACTGTGTCTGAGGTAAGGCCTTTGTGAATGGATCTGCAGTGTTCTCCTCTGTAGCAACTCTCCGGACCTCGATCTCCCAGCGATCTATGATCTCCCTGATCAGGTGATACCACCTCAAGATGTGTCTGGACTTTTGATGGGACCTGGGTTTCTTCGCTAAAGCTATAGCCCCGTTATTATCACAATACAGAGGTATTGGATCAACAGTGGATGGAACAACCTGAAGTTCTGTTAAGAACTTCTTTACCCAGACTGCTTCTTTTGCGGCATCAGAAGCTGCGATATAGTCCGCTTCCATCGTCGAGTCAACAACGGTATCCTGCTTGGAACTCTTCCAGCACACTGCCCCTCCATTGAGGGTAAAGAAATAACCTGACATGGACTTGGAGTCATCCTTGTCACTCTGGAAGCTGGAGTCAGCAAAAGCCTCGATCTAGAGGTTTTTTCCGCCGTAAACTAAGAACATATCCTTAGTCCTTCTCAGGTACTTGAGAATGTTCTTTACTGCTATCCAATACTTCTCCCCTGGGTCTGACTGATACCGGCTTCCCACGCTTAGTGCGTAAGCTACATCTGGTATGGTACACAACATCGCATACATTATAGAGCCTACCGCAGAAGCATAGGGTATAACTGACATGCGATCCCTTTCCAAATCTGTCTTTGGAGACATCTCTTTGGATAGGGTGATTCCGTGACAAGCCGGTAAATTACCGCACTTAGAATCTTCCATACTGAATCTTTTCAGTATAGTGTTGATATACATGGACTGCGAAAGTCCCAACATTCTCTTAGATCTATCACGATAGATCTGGATCCCCAGAATGTAAGAGGCATCACCCAGGTCTTTCATGGAGAACCCGTATGACAAGAATCCTTTGACAGATTGTAGAATAGGAATGTCATTTCCTATCAAGAGAATGTCATCCACGTACATGACGAGGAATACGATAGTTCGTGCTACAATCTTACTATATATATACGGCTCATCTGGATTTTTGATAAAGTCATATTCTTTGACCATTTCATCAAAACAGATGTTCCAACTCCGCGATGTCTGCTTTAGTCCATAAATGGACTTAAGCAATTTGCACACTTTCCCGCTGCTCCCACTCTGATTGAAACCTTCTGGCTGATCCATATAGACGCACTCATCCAAATTTCCATTTAGAAAAGCCGTCTTTACGTCCATCTGCCAAATCTCATAATCCTGGAAGGCAGCAATAGCAAGAAGGATCCGAATGGATTTGAGCATAGCCACTGGAGAAAAAGTTTCGTCATAGTCCAAACCAGGCCTTTGACGAAAACCCTTTGCAACAAGTCTAGCCTTATAGGTTTCCACCTGTCCATCTACACCAATCTTCTTTCTGAAGATCCACTTGCATCCTATGGGTTTTACCTCATCTAGAGAAAATTCTAAAGTCCATACTTTGTAGGTGTACATGGACTCCATCTCGGTCCGCATTGCATCCAGCTATCTTACCGAGTCGCTGCTCTGAATGGCTTGCTGGAAGCTAGTAGGTTCATCATTATCAATGACGCAATCCTCTTTATCCCCGTCTAGAGGATGTCGTAGACGATGTTGTGAGGCTGGATTCCGATTGATAGATTCACCGACTTGATCATGTTAGATATATATACCTTATAGCTTTTAGCTGGCGATTTACTTTATGCTACATTCATGTCATTCTCATTGCATCATATATATACATGTGTAGTACACCTACACCATTATCGATGATGCGTATGCTACACTTGCACAGATTGTCCGGCTCACACACTTTATCATCGATAATTGCCATGTCACTACACAGTAGAACTGCTGCATCAGGATATAACTCCTTGCATGATATACTTGAGCACATATATATTGTACATTCATACTTGTGTATATACCACTTGTACATTCATACTTGCGCATATACATATTGTACATTCATACTTGCGTATATACCACTTGTACATCCATACTTGCGCACATACATATTGTACATTCATACTTGCGTATATACCATTTGTACATCCATACTTGCGCACATACATATTGTACACTCATACATGCGTATATACCATTTGTACATCCATACTTGCATACATACATATTGTACATTCATACTTGTGTATATACTACTTGTACATCCATACTTGCGCACATACATAATGTACACTCATACATGCGTATATACCACTTGTACATCCATATTGGTGCACATACATATTGTACACTCATACATGCGTATATACCACTTGTACATCCATACTTGCGGACACACATATTGTACACTTATACCTGCGTATATACCACTTGTGCATCCATACCTACATACATACTTATTGCACATACATGGATGATGCTGGCTTTGATTTTGGAGAATTGGAGACCACGTGAGATATTTTCAAAACTGGATCCATTTAAACGAGCGGTTTCCCTTAATATGTCATATCACTGTTCCATGTTGCATGATATACGGATATGCTTACATTTCTGTTATATGTCGCATGCATCATGTTTTACGCTTTTACGCATTGAGATATCCTGTTTTCATTAGATTTCTGGATTTGAGAACTGTGGCTATTTCAAAAGAAAGCATGTACTGTTTTAAAAACCCCGTTTCTCTTGATATGATATTTCAGTTCGTCCACCATGCGTTTTCTCGGTTCTGAGACGTGTGACATGTGAAACCCGATTCGAGGAGCTGGATGAGGCCGATTGCGGGTACATGGTGGATCCGGTATGGTACCCCGGGGCGAGAACGTATTTGCTGTACAGTAGACGGTGAGCCTGGCAGAGGGACTACTACCTACCGGTGATAGTATTTGGACTCGGCGGATATCCGGAGGATACCGACCAGAGTCGAGAGATGATATGGGCCAATCCGGAATGACGAAGCAGAGATATGAGGATTTACGTGTCGATGCTGGACACGGGTTTCATGATGTTTTTGGGTATCGATGCTGGACACCCAGGTTCCATGATTTTTGAGGTGTCGCGAGGGACACACGTTGATTTATATCCTCATACTTTCATGCACATGCTTTTATGATGCATACATATATTGATTATATGGTTGGACGAGATCGACATGCATACATACATTGATTATATGGTTGGACGAGATCCACATGCATACATACATTAGTTATATGGTTGGACTAGATCCATATGCATACATACATTGGTTATACTGTTGGATGATATCCACATGCTGATCGGCATTGATATTAGTGTTGGCACATATACAGACCTGGTCACGAGTTGGCAACTCACCCCCGTTGTGCCACAGTTCTTGCAAGTTGCCCGCATGGATCAATAGCAGCATCGCTGGCACACAGTTGCATTCGGGTGTTTTTCTTTTGTAGGTGGGACATTTGTATCGTGCCCCCTCTTGTATTTTTATTTCATATTGTATCTAGTCAGCTCCATCAAATCAAACTAGTATTTGTATAAGTAATGAGACTTAGCAAGACTTATAGTTGCGAGACTTGAACGATGGGTTTTATGTTCGCTTTTGGGGATTCATGTCTTGCTTTTCTTTATCTGTTGTTGTGATCTTCGCCTTTGGGCGTCGTATACTTATATTTACTGCTTTGCGTAGTTGTGATCCGCCGGTTGGCGAAGAGCTAGCTCCCGCTTGGGGATGCCATTATTCTTGTTATATATTTGTGGTTTTGGATCAAAATATAAAAAGGTGGTGCTGCCCAATTTTTTTTTAAAAAAAAGACGAAACACGTTTTCAAACCAGTAAATTTCACTTGCATTTTCATGTTCCTTTTCTATGCATTAAAAAAACTTGATTTCATTATACCTTGACTTCAAAACTTCACCTCTTTTATTTTCTTAAAAAGGTTTAGATTTCTGGGTTTTAGCTTACATGAATTACGTTACGCCTTTAGACGTTGCGTGATTTAAGTGCTGGTCATGAGCTAATATTTCGGGTCGTGACAAGGTGGCAGAGAGTAAGGTTGTCTTCCTCGTATTGTACGTGGATGACATACTCTTGATAGGAAATGATGTTCCTATGCTGCACTCGGTCAAGCTCTTCTTATCACAAAGATTCTCAATGAAAGATCTAGGTGATGCTTCCTGCATCTTGGGAATTAAGATCTATAGAGATAGATCTAAAATGATACTGGGATTGTCCCAATCCAGGTACATTGACACCATACTAAAGAGTTTTAGTATGGAAGAATCCAAGCGTGGAAATTTACACATGATCTCTGGACTCACACTCTCCAAAGAGATGTCTCCTAAGCCTGATTTGGAAAGAGCTCTCATGCAAGGGATACCCTATGCTTCGGCAGTAGGCTCTATCATGTACGCGATACTATGTACCAGACCCGATGTAGCATACTCACTATGTGTAGTGAGTAGGTATTAAGCAGATCCTGGAGAGAGTCACTGGACAGCTGTGAAGAACATTCTCAAGTACTTGAGAAGGACTAAAGAGATGTTCTTGGTGTATGGTAACGGAGAACTCCAAGTGGAGTCCTTAACCGATTCCAGCTTCCACAGTGATAAGGACGACTCTAAGTCGCACTCGGGATTTGTCTTTACCCTAAATGGAGGGGCGGTTTGTTGGAAGAGTTCCAAAAAGGAACCATTGCAGACTCGACGATGGAGGTTGAATATATCGCTGCCAACGATGCTGCCAAAGAGGCTGTCTAGATGAAGAAGTTCATAACTGAACTTGGGGTGGTTTCGTCCATTGAGCATCCAATACCTTCGTATTGTGATAACAATGGAGCTGTGGCTTTGGCCAAGGAACCCAAGTCGTATCAGAGATCCAGGCATATTCTGAGGCGGTATCACCTGATCCGGGAGATAGTTGATCGCCGGGAGATCGAGGTCATGAGAGTTGATCGAAGGACAACACTATGGATCCACTTATGAAGGCCATACCCCATATACAATTTGAGAGACTCTTCGGGATGCTGGGTATGAGATACTACAACAGCTGGCCTTAGTTTAAGTGGGAGA
Source organism: Agapanthus africanus (assembly GCA_030015575.1). Classification (NCBI taxonomy): domain Eukaryota; kingdom Viridiplantae; phylum Streptophyta; class Magnoliopsida; order Asparagales; family Amaryllidaceae; genus Agapanthus; species Agapanthus africanus. Next base: position 292,137,823 of record CM057349.1, read on the forward strand.
TTTTTAGTTATGTATATGCCCTAGAGGCCATTATTGTACATATGATGTATATTATAGTGGATGCTTGGATATATAGAGAGAGGACTTTCTTGCTCGATATGATAGTATGCTATCTGGTTGCTCTTTGTCTTAGCATGTTGACTTGTATTGTGTTACTGTCTTGCTCTCACATGTTGATAAAGTCCTTCGGATGTGTACTGGACTACTAGGACTATGATGCAGATCATATTAGTGGGGCCAGGGTTGTCCACAAGTACATCCTATAACTATTCCTAGTCGAGGGTGTATCGAGACAGGGTATCGATACTCCAGAGTAGACTAGTGTATACGCATCTTGACCCATATGATGGGCGATGGATGATCCCACATCCATTGGTGTTTGACATCAAAGATGGTATACGAGTGCTCAGTGGAGACAGGGTACACTGAATGGACTCGCTGAGAACTCTTAGATGGTATTATACCTATCGTCAGATAGCAGTTCTCTGGTGACACTGGTACAGGTTAGTCTGTAGACCCGAGATCGTCATAGAGTCTTGTGTGATTCCCACTGTGCTTTGATTTCCACCTTACCACGTTCATGAGAATGTGCAAAACGGTGGCTTTTGGGTGCAGTCCTGAATCACATGGAGGCAATGAGCGATAGGAGGGGTTTCGTCTCTCCTGGTATTGAGGGTTGATGTTGCGCTGTGCTCGATTGGCTATAACTGGAAGTCCCTGGCCAGGGCTGATATAGAGATCTACTGGTAAGTGTTATCAGTAGTTTCTCGACCTGTTATGAGCCTCATATAGACACGACTTATCGATTACTGGGTCTGACGTTTACCACCCCTAGACTGGATATGCGACATATCAGACGAAGAGATCGGACTGTACGGTGGTGTTTACTGATTGGATTCGCAGGAGTATGTACAGGCTTGCTTGTTGATCTTCTAGTCGCTCAATACTCGGGTGGCCGTTACGTTTAGCTGACCGCTTGCGGCTTGTGGGTGTTTGATATGTCATCACCTACTGCCGGCGTATTGATGAGTCTTTAGAGTGCTACACAGAGGTTTCCTGCCTCAGGCAAAACGTAGTAGGAGCACATATGTGATATGTGCAGGACCGAGAATAATACGTGTATATGATACCGTATTCTATTCTCGCGATATGTGATATCGGCCGGGTATATGTGATATTGCCGGGTTATCGGATCAAGTGTTGATTCGATAAAATGATACATATTATATTAGTCGGTTATATGTAATATAGCCGGATTATTAAATCAAGTATTGATTTAATAATTTAATGTATAATTATATATGTGATATATTACATTACATTAACTAATATATGCTCACTTAAGTTTTTCTTTTTCTCACTTTGAATACATTTAACATATATGTGATATATATTTATTGTATTCTTTTCTTTTGTTACAAAATTATATGTATGTGATATGTATAATTGTAACATACTAGGTTATACATGCAACTAGGGTTTATGAGATTCTCACCATGGCTAGTACTTAGGGTTAGATTTAATTATTTTAGTTAATTCTAATTGTGGATTTTTCTTAAGATATTTTACATGTTGACTAAAGTCCACTCTTTATATATTTACTAAGATATTTGTTAACCTAACCTTTAACCCTAGCTCATGGTTTATTCTCTACATGAGTTAGCCCTGACATTCTTAACCCATGGTTGCATTTCTAACCTCACAAAAACATAATTCATTGATCACTTGCTTCGTCTTCTTCTTCCTCATAAAAAAAGGCTTTCTAGCTTTTGATCTTGTGATGAAATTAAGTGAGAAAAAGAAAAGTAAAGAGAGCAAAATTCCTACTTTATCATTCTCTTCTATACTAGCCATATAGATTAGTGTGTTAGCTTCACTAATTTCTACTTAGTGAAGAGATAGCTTGAGTCCGTCTTTTCTCGAAGTAGATCATCTCGGATTTCGAAGACTACAAGCAAGGATGTATCATACGACTTGTGGAGCCTTTCTAGAGTCCAGGAGCTTAATGATCGCAGTGAAAGGACCACAACTTGGAGCTATAGAAGTGAAGGAACGGACTACAAAAGTTGTAATCCCTAATCACTTAGTTGTAAAGCAGTTTACATTTCGATTCCGCATAATTCTCTAGTTAAAGATCTTGTTCTAGGGTTGTTTAAGCATGGAAAAAATTTAATTTGGCATGGATGATATCCCCCGAAACCTTGCTTTCGTGCTTAGTAACCCTACACACCTGTGTACAATCTTTGGTGTCACACACCAATGGTTGTGGGATCAACCATCACCCTCTAAAGGACAAGAAACGTACACACTAGTATACTCTGGAATATCGATACCCTGTCTCGATATCCTCTCGATTAGGAACTGTTAAAGGATGTACTTTTGGACCACCCTGGCCCCACTAGTATGATCTCATCATAATCCTAGTAGTCAAGTACATATCCTAAAGGCTTTATCAACATGTAAAAGACAGACAGTATAATAATACCAGTCTACATGTTAAGATAAAGGCAACCAGATAGCATACTTTCATGCCGAGCAAGAAAGTCCTCTATATCTATGTCCAAGTATCCACTATATCAACAATAATAGGCTCTAGGGCATACATATTCCTAACAACCTCCTACTTGCACTTAGGCCAGTTGTTGTAGTATCTCATACCCAACATCCCAAAAATCTCTCGAATCATATTTGGGGGGTGGGCCTTTGTAAGTGGATCCATTGTGTTATCCTATGTGTCAACTCTCGTAACCTCGATCTCTCGAAGATTAACTATCTCACTGATCAGGTGATACCGCTTAAGAATATGCCTGGATCGCTGATGGGACCGGGGTTCCTAGGCCAAAGCCACAACCCCATGGTTATCACAATACACAGGTATTGGATGCTCAATGGATGGAACCTCACTAAGTTCATCTCATGAACTCCTTCATCCAGACAGCCTCTATGGCAGCATCATTGGTAGCGATGTATTCAGCCTTTATCATCAAGTCTACTACAATATCTAGCTTGGAACTCTTCCAACTGTTGGCTATAGTGCCCTCAAGTCAATTATTGGATCACAGACACGTGATTGCAATGATTGAGGGAGGACCTATACCGGTAGGACAGTCCTACTCGAGATGATAGTATGCTTTCTGATTTGTCTTTATCATCGTGTACATGCTTCAGGTGACACTACAGATCACTATTACATGTTGATAGAGCCCATAGGATTCTTGCTTGACTACCAGCTGTATGATGGCGATCATATACGTAAGAGTTGGGTGGTCTATAAGCAAATCCTTAAAAGGTCCCTAGTCGTGGGAGTTTCGAGACTGGGCATCGATACTCCAAGAGTATACTCGTGTTTACTGATCGAGACCCGGACGAGGGGCGGTGGCCGGTCTCACAAGAAATTGGTGTCAGTTGGTTCACCTAAGATGTATACAGGTACTCATTGGGTTATGAGTACACCGGACGGACTCGCCGAGAATATGCTAGTTGGTATTATACCTATTGTCGGATAGCAGTTCCCTGGTAACATGTGTACAGGTTAGTCTATCGACCTGAGATCGTCATTTGTCTCATGTGAGTTCCTACTGTGTTTTGATTACTACCCTACCATGGCTCAAAAGAGTCGTGCAAACAGGTTTTAATTAGGTACAGTCCCGAGCCACATGGAGGCAGTGAGTGGATCGTCAGGGGATTTGTCTCTCCCGGTATTGGGGGTTGATGTCGCAGTGTGCATAGGTGGCCATTACCAGAAATCCTTAGCCAAGGTAGTCAAGAATTACTGATTCGGATCGGTAGTTTCTCAAGTGGTGATGGGCTTCATACTGACACTAAATGTCACGTTATTAGGGGTTTGACTTTATCCACTGCCTAGACTCGATATGCGATACTCATAGATGGACGGACCGGACTGTACGGATATTGTCGCTGTCAGGCTCAGTAGGGGTTTCAGGATGAGTTTGCTCGTCGGCCTCCCTTTCGCTCAATACTTGGGTAGCCATTACGTACAGCTAGTACCACTGACGTACTTGTGGTCAAACCTACTGCCAGCATATTGACGAGTGCTTAGAGTCCCACACAGAGGGTTTTCCTGGTTCGGGCGAAACGTTGTAGAGGTCGTATGGTTTTATGGAAGGGTTTGATTATATACGTGCACTTATGCACAGATCATGATCGGATGGATAATACTACTAGGCTTTGGTTTAAGCCGGATCCTAGTGTTATATTGTTGGATTATTTTCGTCTTGTTGTATTTGTATTCAGTCGGAATAGGGATGCGGGTATGTATATACAGATGAGGGGTATTCTTGTCATTCGTTACAAGTTTACTTTAGAAGATGCTTTTTCTTTTTCTATTAAACATTTACTTTAAATGTTTAGTGAGGTGGAAAGTGTGAGTGTGAGTTTTGGCTTTGTTTCTTTGGTGCATGCACTTGGTGACTCATGGTGATGAATCATGCTTAGTTTTGTTTTGTGTGAGATATTTTGTGAGATATTATTGTGGTGAGGCAGTGAGATTCGAATGGGATTTTTCTTGAGTTGTTTTGAAGTGCTCACAAAATCTCACACAAGACTATGCCACTTCTTTACTTGCTTTTTCCATTTAGCTCACACTTCTTCACCTCATGGCATCTTCTTCAACCTCCACCCAAACCCTCTCATGAGTTGAGAATCCTTGGGTGTTTTGAGACAAAGTAATCACACATTCTCTACTTCGTTTTGGCTATCTAGGTTAGCAAACTAGATACCCGAGTTGCTTCAGTTTTGAGGTGGGAGCCCGTATTACTTACCCTCAATGTGGATCTTCTTCGATATGGGGAGACCGGAGAGAAAACTTGATCGAGAAAGCCGCAAGGAACTTGGGAAAGAGGTTGAAGACCGAAGTACTCGGATCGTTCGATATAACCTCTCTAAACTCCTTTGTTGATTGTTAGTGTAGGGTTAATGGTTCGATCCGGGAATCGGGTTCCGTTAGCGCCGGTTTCTAAAAGTTTTTGTTCCGCATTTGGCTATGAATTAATGGCCGGGGCACTGGCGTAACCCAATATGGTATCAGAGGCAACCCATTAACCCCATACTAACTCATTGTGACATTAGAAATCCACCGTTTTTGTCTTGCAAAACTGCCGACAAAAACAGTTCAAAAAACTAAAAGTTTAAGATATTTGCACACCCCGCGGGCTCACGGTTTGAACTGAGAAGACGCGGGGTAGTGCATAGGCACCCTGGGGAACCCTCAGGGGGGACTGAATGGCTGGGCACACTCCCCAATACCACCACAAGGTGTTCTTGGCAGTGGGGACCCAAAACTGCCCCACCTTGGGCAGTTTCGGGTCTGCCTCACTCCCTGGCCACCTCGTGGTGGCCTCAGGGGTGGGGTACCCCCTCTAGGCCCTCTGACTCGAAGTTAATTTCATGCTCTAGCTCCCCGTGAAGGTTCAGGCGCGTTTCGTTTTGATTCAGACTTCCGAATTGGCTTTAAACGGTCGGTTTTTTGGAACTTTAGCTCACTGTTTTTTTCCCATGGTTTTGGAAATTGGTTTGGTTTGCTAATTGTGTGTGGAATTCTAATGTCATAGTTTACAATACATACATTACTATCTGTGATCGTGAATGTCATTAAAGCGGTACAACTTGTCTAATTGCTATAGTTCTTTTAGACGGGTTTGCGAACGTGACATTCACGTTGATGTTCTGTGTTGTGCTGTGTGTTGGCTGGATCGTCGTGGTGGATAGCCTGGGTGCAATATTAGTACAGTTTAGTTTTATTTGTACATTTGATATGGCGGGGTGAGCGTCCGACATGTAGACTGCCGTCACTGCCTGTTTATATATTATTTATTTGGGGCACGACCGGGTTGAGGTCGATGTCACCGTTGTACTTATTTTCTTTTCTGTACTAGGACTACCCCGCGGTGGAGTGCACGGATAGACGGGTTCTAGAGGGAAATGGGCCCACATCTCATGGCGTTGAGACGGGGGGGCCTCACTCTAGAATTGACGGGCTATTCACCGCACTCGTAGGGGGTACAGGTTGACCCAAGGAGGAGTGCTCAAGTTATCAGATTCCGTGAAGTGTCGGGTGGCCCATTCACTTTGCTGAAGGGGGCTGCCTCGCTTCTGGTTTTAGCGGGTAACTTGTCGCACTTGTAGGGGGCTAGGTTTTCATTGCACAGGCTATCCACACGCAGGTTACCGCTTTATTCCGACCGACAAGACGAATGACCCGAGAAACGTTGGTTTTCAGTTGCGGCTCAAAGGAAACCCGGGGCTCCCAGATTATCAGTATTGTTCTGTGATGCTTATCGCTTATCTGTGATGTTGCATTTATCATACCTGGAGCGATTATTATATATTGTTATATATATACTAGTAGATGTTGTATATGTTTTACACCCGTGCTAGTCCTATCCCCGCTCTGTCGTTAGTTAAGTAACCTAACGGGTGATGACGGGACCCAGTGGCGAATGCGGATGGCATATACGTACATCATATTTTCGTTCTTTCCTGGTGTGATTAATTGATGGGACTGCGTTGATTCTGATCAATGTAAAGAAAACAGACCTATTTGATGTTGTTGGAACAAATTTTCAAAAGCTGTTATTATAAGGACGTTTTCTTTTTTTTTTGAACAGCGGTATTCAGTTATGAATATCCAGCATCTCATTCAACGAGGCAAGGGCCGAGATCCCTTCACCGGGAGTGATCCCTTGGGCAGAAGTTTGCGTCAGGGTAATAACTTCACTATAATCGATTACTTTTTCCTTTGCATCGCGGTATTCAGTTGGAATATCCTGCACCTCATTCCATGAGGAAAGACCCGAGATCCCTTCAGCGGGAGTGACCTCTTTAGCAAAGGTTCTCGCACTATATATTTGTAAAACTATCCGATTCCTTCAACGATATCAAGTTCATTATGTTAAAGGTTTTTCGCCAAAAACAATTCGTAGCCCTCCGTCATTTCAGACGGGAAACACTTAGTATTCATGCTATGTTTTGTCACGACCTGAAGGTACGGAACGTGACCGGCACTTAAATTACGAAACGTCTAAAGGCGTAACGTAATCTAAGTAAGCCGAAGCCCAGAAATCTAAACCGTTAAAAGGAGAAGTAAAGAAAAACATGTTTAAAAGCAACATCAAATTTTCTCAAAAATTTCGGCAGAGTCTTCTTTGTAAAAACTGGCCCCAAACGGGTACAAATAAGAATATATACATAAGCAACAATAAAAAGGCATCCCCAAGCGGGAGCTAGCTCTACGCCAAAAGGCAGAAACAACCACACAATGCACTAAAATATACAACGCCGAAGGGCGAGGCACAAAACTCAAAAGAAAACCAAATCCACCAAAAACCATAATAATACAAGCGTGACTCTAAGGTCGAAATAAAAATAACTGGTCTTCTAAATTTATCATGTAATACAAGTATGGCTGATGGAGCTTACTAGATACAAATGAAATAATAAAAGTACAACGGCGGTCCTGATACAAGTGAACCAACCTACCAAGCAAATCACCCTGAATGAAATGATGTGCCAGCAAGCTGCCAAGGAAACCTGTACATCGAAACCTGTAAGAAAATTTGGCACAGCGGGGGTGAGTTGCCAACTCGTGAGTAGAAGACATCTGCGAGTAGAAGTCGCATGCACGACGATCTCCTATGTCATAATAATATACTTAACAGGACAATAGTCATCTAGTAGTGGCAGGGTAATAATCTATGTGTAAGTGCAATACTCAGTGCTCGTGTTAGTGCCTCAAGTAATAACATGTCATGTGTATGAGTATGCATGCATCATGAATGTAAAACAATCAATCATGAAATCTGGACATATCTGTATAAGAAAATCTTAACTTTTATCATAGTAAAATTTGTACGATAATCTGAACATCATCAATGAAATCTATGGAAATCCGTGTCAAGCATCGACACAAAACATATACATCTCAATGTCTCAATATCTCGAAGTCTCAATATCTAGGGCTCCGTCAGTCCGGATCGGCCCATATCATCAAATCTCACGACAACGGTCGATATCCCGTAGATATCCGCTGCGCCAGACATCACCGGTAGGTAGTCTTCCCCAGCCAGGCTCATCGTCATCCTCATAAAAACACTCTCGTCCCGGGGTATCGTACCGGGCCCACCATGTGCCCGAGACGGTTCCTCCACTCCTCAAATCGGGTCTCGAAATCCAACAGAAAACATGAAAACTCATAGTGGACGACCCATATATCACGAGAAAACCGCAACTTGTATTTTAAAATGAGAGGGAGAGAGAGAGAAGTTTTTATATATATTCTTGCGATTTTCCCCAAAATCCAGAAATCTCATAGAAATCCAAAATCCTAAAATCATGAGTAAGTAAATAATGAGTGTCGGCATAAGCCCCACAATACTGTATGATAATATGAATATGTGAATGCATGAAGTGTCTAAGTAATAAATGCAATGTCTAAACTAGCACATGAGAGTAATCACACAATATTATATTAGACTAGCATTTAGCTGATTATATCAATAAAAGATAAAATATTCTAAAGTGTACGTGACATGGCAATTACCGATGATGATGTGTGTGAGCCGGCAAATAAGTGTACGTGGAACATGCGCATCATCGGTAATGGTGCTGGTGTCCTAATAGGCAGAGTTTCATATTAGCTAAAGAAACATATGCGTGAACATGAAATGCGATGAATACAACATGAATATAACAGTGAATGTGTAGTAAACGCACAACTAGAGAATACATACTAATTACGAGTCATACAGTTTGTTGTTTGAAAAAGCACGAATCGTGGTTTTAGAAAATTAGGGGCTATGGGGTTTTTAAGAGAAGATATGTCCTTTGAAAAATCCGTAGTATCCCTCAGGCTGTCTTTAAAAATACGCACGATTCGTTAGTTTTGAAAATAAGTATGACTCGAGCCTAAACTAATATCTACCTAACCAGCTAAGGGACTAACTAAACAAACTAGTCGAAAGGTAAGAAGAATATTCCTAAAGTCTTAGTCGATATCTCTAGTAGTCGGCGATCCAGCCTCAATAGCGTCACGTACAAAGTATGACTTCCTCAAGTCAAGAGTGCGGATCAATCATCATATCTATATCTCGTACGGTGAAAACCATCGTACGGCATCCCAAAATCGGGGTACGGGTCAATTATCACATATATACATCATCATTCGTATAGTATCATCATCAACAATATCATGATCAAGAGACCGGTACTATAATTGCATACATCCTAATATCATCAATTAGATATCATCGTCTGTGTAAATATACATCGTCAAATGATCCACTAAAATATCATGTCATATATCATATCGTAAATAAGTCACATATTACAATCCGGGTTTTATTCTAGAGTCTCATACATTTCAGCGTCATCATCACCTATTATCGTTTATGTATAAATATACACTTTCTTATTTCCCAACGATCCACTAATATCATAATACATCTCATATCATAATTCGATCGTATATCTAATATCTCACGGCCTCAAGCCCAGTCATACCGACTCATCCCCAGGTATCATATAACATCCTCATATCACGTGTATATGTTATATATATATATATATACATACATACAGAAACCTACACACATTCATATATATATATATATATATATATATATATATATATACACCAAGTCAAGTGTATGTGTGTGTGCATGCGTGTGTGTCTACTTGAAACCTACGAATTCCCTCCAAGACAATCATCCTCTGTTTAAGTCTTTCTAAATCAGTCTAATCCAACTTAAAGTCTTCAATAGTACCCTACTTGCCAAGAATCTAAGATCACGTCCAACTTCCTAATAATAATATGCAATATCTTTATTCTACGTTTGCGGGGGTGATATACGACATCCACCCGACTCCCCCCGTAGATATACATCTACTCACCTGGTCCTTGTCTGCCGAAGTCAATGCCGCCATCCTCTTCTTCATCATCCAAAGTCCACATGAGGGGTACCTATATGCAAACATATATAATATCGTAAACCGAAATCGCGGACAAAACCAAAACGGCGCACGAAACGCGCATAGGTTAAAACCTATGACCCGCTCATGCAAAATAACCAAATAACCCTCGACATCGGCGTACAAACGCAGATTGTTCGAGAAAAACCCAAACACACCAATTGTGGTTTCACAAATCACTAATTATAATATGAAATAGATTGCAACTCATCAAAACCTCAAAATAAATCAAATCGATTTATTTCCGAAAACCTAGAAAGCACTAAATTTTCGTTTTAATTCGAAACTTAATGTTTTAACAAAACTAATGGCCACAATATTCACTAAATATCATAACTAAGTCATATAAACCATTTCTATAATTTAATCTCATCAATTTGTATTAAATCTAAAATTCTACTTTGCAAAAATATCAAATTTTAACACTTTTAAAGCAAAAATTCACAATTCAACAACTAAGCTAGATTTTGCCCATTTTAAATTGTTAAACCACTCATGGAAACCTTAATGATGTGCTAAAACCCTAACTAGATTTTAATCCCACATTTTAAATTAATTTCTAAAACCTAGTTTGCAAAATAGCATAATTAGCAAAATTTTAATTTAACAATTAGCAACCAGTAACTAGATTAGGTTTTGCATTCCATTAACATGTTAATCTACACAATAAAACCTTAATCTAATAATAAAAACCCTAATTTGATCACAAACCATTTTCTAGAATTTTTAATCATGCAATTGAACGAATTTAAAACCAAATTAACACTTAATAAGCTAATTTAAAGTGATTAACTAAAAATTAAACCAAGGGCTTAGGATTATACCTCAACATTCAAGAGATCAAACTTGCAACATGGCCTCCCTAATTGCTAACTTTTCTCCGAGATCCATGCTAGATAGACCAAAGAATAATGGGTAGAGATTGGATTTGGAATTTGAGGTTTTATTTTGGATTTTTGATGATTTTTTTGAGATTTTTGTGATGGAAATGGGGTGGGAAAAATTTTGGGCAGCATGAGGGAGGGCTCGGCCAAGGGAAGGTGAGGAAAAAGAGTGAAGTGAGAGTGTGTAGAAATGTGTAGAAGACTTCTCCAATTAATGGCTCTTTTAAGTCTTTTCTTTAATTATTTTTGTTTTATTTATTTTCCAACCTAGAAAACTCTAGAATTTTGGAAACAAATTAAGAAGAGAGAAGCATGCTACACACTAATTTCTAAGATATCATGGTTCACTTTTGTAAAATTAACCCACACCAATTTGTAATTTACTCTAATTAAATGTATAATTAAAAGCTTATGTAAATATTGAAAATTAATTAATTACGGAAAATATTTTAGTAAACTAATAATTTATAAGTGAATAAATAAATACCAAATACTAGCAATTATATAGTTAAAATAGGCATATTTAAATCTATATTGAAAAATAATTGTAGTTGAGTTTTACGGAAAATACTGTTTATTTTACCGATTATCAGAAAATTCACCTAAAGGAATTTATTTATTTAATTATTTATTTATTTATTTATTTATTTTTGAAACGTTACATGTTTGTTGACTTTCGCCAAGGCATAGTGTATGGTAGTTGTTCTTTACCTTTCTGTTGCATAGATAGATGCGTTGGTTTGGGACATTCGTTTAACCTTGTTGACCTTCGTCAAGGGCAAGTATGAGTAGGTTTACATTAACCTGGACAATGACGGGTAGAACATGACATGTGACCTATGATTTGTTGACCTTCGTCAAGGTCATAAGAGCATAGGGTAAAAATCCACATCGGGAGTTTCTAAAGAAACTGAAACTTGCCAGGCATGCGCATACCTTCTGGAGTGTGATAACTTAAGAGGATTCCATCAGGTTATTATGCGATGATAGTTGGATCCCAATTCCCACTGATGAGTTGGTTTACTCTTCGGATGATTTTAGATGATCCCGACTAATTCTTCTTTTGGGTTTGGAAAGAGGATTTGAGGATACAGTGGGAGACATCCTGATTAGATAAAGTGATTAACCATTCTGATCTAGGTTAGAGTGCACGCTGAGTATTTCTTTTCTCTCTCTCTCTTGGGCAGCGACCATATGTTAATTATATGTATTCCCTAGAGGACATTACTGTATATACGTTATATATTGTAGTGGATGCTTGGACATATATAGGGAGGACTTTCTTGCTCGACATGATAGTATGCTATCTGGTTACTCTTTATCTTAACATGTACTCTGATTGTCTCTATGTCACATGTTGATAAAGCCCTTTAGGATGAGTACTTGACTACCAGGACTATGATGTAGATCATACTAGTGGGGACAGTGTAGTCGCCAAGTACATCCTTCAAATGTTCCTAGTCGTAGGAGTACCGAGACAGGGCATCGATACTCCAGAGTAGACTAGCGTATGCGCTTCTTGACCAATATGATAGGCGATGGATGATCCCATATCCATTGGTGTTTGACATCAGAGAAGGTATACGGGTGCTCAGTGGAGACTGGGTACACTGGACGGACTCGCCGAGAACTCCCAGATGGTATTATACCTCACGTCAGGCAAAACGGAGTAGGAGTACATATGTGATATGTACGGGACCGAGAATGATACGTGTATGCGATATCGTATTAGATTCTCGCGATATAAGATATCGGCCGGGTATATGAGATATAGCCGGATCATCGGATCAAGTGTTGATTCGATGAACTGATACAGATTATATTAGTCGGTTATTTATGAAATAGCCGGATTATCGGGTCAAGTGTTGATTTGATAATTTAATGTATAATTATATATTTGATATATTAAATTACATTAACTAATATAAGCTCACTTAAAGATTCTTTTTCTCACTCGGATAATACAATGATATATATGCGATATATGTTAATTGTATTATTTTATTTTTTTACAATAAATATTGTATATGTGATATATTGTAACATGTTATGGTTATAAATGCAACGTGATTTGTGGAGTATAAATATGGTTAGGGTTTTGATTAGGGTTAAGCTTTCATGAAGCTTTCAAGAAGCTTCTTGAAGCTTTGACTTTGACCTTGATATTTTGTGATATTTTGCAAAGAAATTTCTTTAACCCAACCAAACCCTTTAACCATTGTTAAATCTCTACATGGGTTAAGTCTTCATACTTAACCCATGGTTGCATTTCTAACCTCACACTTGATTCATTATTCATCACAAATGGTTTTGGTTCTTCTTCTTCCTCCTCTTTAATAAAAAGCTTTCTAGCTTTTTCAATAGTGATGAAAATGAATGAGATAAAGAAAACAAATGAGAGCTAAATTCCTACTTCATCATCCTCATCTATTCTAGCCACTTAGATTAGGGTATTTGCTTTGCTCATACTTGAATAGTGAAGCAAAAGCTTGAGCTTTAGTTTCTTCAAGGTAGATCAACTTTGTTATCGAAGATCGGAAGTAAGCTTGCATCTCTCTCTTCATGGAGCCTCTCTAGAGTCCGGGTACTCGATGATCGCAGCGAAGGGACCTCAACACGGAGCTTTAGAAGTGAAGGAACGGACAATAAAGGTTGTAATCCCTAACTCTTAGAAGTAAAGTTGTTTACTTGCTAATGTTTCACCTAATCTCCAGTCTAAGATCTTGGTTAGGGTTGTTCGACACGTCTAAATTTTGAATCGGGCATGGTTGATGCCTTATAGACCCTTATGAGAGTGCCTAGTAACCCTACAGTGGTATCGGAGCCAAGCTAGAGCTTTAGGTGAAGTCTAGACGAAGTTTAAAGTCTGATCGAACCCCGAAACCCCATTTTACACCCCTCTCTGGAAATTTTTAAAAATGTTGATTTTTCTGCATTAAAAATACTCAAAAAATTAAGCAGGGAATTCTAAGGATTACTGTAAAAAACGAGCCCATAATACCTTTAAAGAGCCGCGGAACTGCGGCAATACCCTGCCTTGCGCGGCAGTTCCGCGGCCAAAAAGGAGAATTAGGGTTTATTGTTTGCACAGTAACATCCGTAGGTATTTCTACTTGTTTCTGGGAATTTTTAATATTACTCAAGTGTTGAGTTTTCTGGAGATCTTTTGTATTCGTTGAATCGATCGGAAAGTTTAACTTCGTTTAAGTTTTTCCGGGTAATTTAGAACGTGTTAAAAAGTTCGAACGAATATCAATAACTCACTTTTTCCCCTGCCGGAAAATTTCCAAGTGTTGGATTTTTCTTTAGTTAAAGAACGTTCTAAGTCATGCAAGTAACGCGGTGGACACTCTAGAAGAACACAAACCTTAACTCGATTATGTGACCGTCTGAACCGCCTCTAAACCTTAGGGTTTAGGGCAGTACGGCGTTGCCACATGTGAGGCGTTGGTTTGACCCTTCTACGGCTGGACCATCGGTACTGTGGCATGTGATGGATACTTTTTGAACTCCGCTCAAGTGTTAAACTATTTGGGAAATCTTGGGTGTTTGTTTATTCGATCGGAAAGTTTAACATTGTCTATTTATCTGGAATGTGATACAATATTTGGAATCCATAAGCAGTTATGAGATAAATAATTTGAATGTTATAAATCTAGCAGTTTAGTCTCATTTGATCGGTTGCCATGGGATTTTGATGTGATCAAAAGTCCGTCGCAATCACGTGGCGTACGCGGATACTCGCCGGGTAAACTTAATAAATAGCCACGCCCCATAGCCCCGACCAAATGTGTAACATTTCAAAAAGATAAAATATTAATTTTAGGAATTTTTATAATTTAATATTATTTTAATGAATATTTTAATATTTTGGTATTATTAAATACAGAAAAAATTTGGGAAAATTATGGAAAATTCAAAAATAGGTTATTTTATAGAATTATGCCATTTCTAAGTTTAATTGATTAGTTATATGCTAATTTAGTGCTAATCGCGATTAAAAATCGCTAATCGGTTTTTAGCATTTTTGTGCAAAACATGCACATATCACTTTTCACACTTGTGTTACATTTTATTGCCATGGTTGTTTTGGGGTTACTATTTGAGTGAGAAGGGTTTTAAGGAAAAAGAAAAGAAAAGAGAAAAGAATAAAGAAATTGGTAGTTGGTGAGAGAGAGAAGTATGGGCTCCTTTTGATCCTAGACTTAGCCATTCTCCTCCATTTTCAACACTCATTTCTCTCTCCCCCTTCCTTGCTTGCTGCTGCTCCTCCTCCTTCATTTCCCTCCCCTCTTCAACCCCTCACAACACCTCTAAAACAACCCCAAAACCCAATCTCCATTTCATTAAATGTGTTCACAAGCTCAAGATCTACACATCGGACCAAGAAAGCAATGATTTTGGCAACTTGAGGCAACTCAAGAATTTTCTTGAGTTGCCAAATGAGGTATTTACTGAACCCTTAGCTTAGTTTTAGCATTACTTTCACCCCCATGTTGTGATTGAACCGATATTGTGTGATTTGGTGACTTGAGGTAAAACCTAGTTAGGGTTTGAGGGAAACTTGTGTTGTATTATGAAATTAGCTCAGTTAAGGTTATATAAACACCCTAGTGCATGAATTGAGACCCTAACCTGAAGCCTAAACCCAGAATACGGATTTTAGAAACCGATATCGGAAAATTTATGAAATCTGTGAAGGTTAATTTGAATCTGCTTTCACCCGAGACACCTGAAAATAAAATTGATTGGACAGTGGTATGTGCAGGCACCCAGGAAGCTACCACCAAGACCCTAGCCCCTAACTCCCTGACCCGGCCGCCAATTAATTCCCTCTGGCAGCAAATTGCGGCCAGACCTGCACCAAATTGGGTCGTTTTGGTTCTGGTGCTTGTACATCTGTAGTTTAGGCCCTTGGTATGTATAGATTTGTCTAATTGGACCTAGGGTGAAATCTGGAACATATTTCCTAAGTTGCTGTTTTGGATTCGTGTTTCCGTATTCCGTATTTTTGATTCTAAAATTGTGTATTGTGTTTTACCTCGACTAATTGGCGTTTATACGACGATATAGAGGAATTGTTAATGGTTTTGAAGGCGTGCTATAGGTTCTAACCTATATGCCCCTTATCGTATCGTTTTGGGATTCATGTGCCGTTTTAGCTTTGGTTTGGTTTTAATGCACATATACGACACTTGATGTGTAGGTACCCCATGAAGACTACGGGACGACAAGCAAGCGCGTGGTGACATCGAAAGATGGAGACGCAAGGTGAGTAGATTATAACTACTGGGGGAAGTCGGGTGGATGGCGTATAGCACCCCCACAGTCCGTAGTTAGTATACCATATATTATGCTTGATAGTTATAGTGTGTCGTGGATATGATAGTTAGGTGTACTATGGATAGTATAGGGTTAGAAGTGACTAGTGTAGTTCATAGTCGCGAACCCTAGAATAGATTTACACCTATACGCACACCCTTGCATATTCATTATACTTGCACTGTGTTGATGTTATTGGATGACATTGGAGATGAGTCGATGATGTTGGGCTTTGTGCCGCAAGATCGGTGATTTGATGTGATTCGTATTTAGGATACGATACGTGATCTCTAGCGGGCCTTGGGACGTGTGCTTGCACACGCAGTATATTAATGGTATCAGTTGTACTAGACTTAGATCAGTACCCCAGATTATGTGATAGATGATAGTGATACCTGAGATGTGATGAGCTAGTGTGATATTGACCCGTACCCAGCTATTGGGATGCCGTACGACGATTTACCGTACGAGCTTTACATTGATGATAGATCCGCACTCATGACTTGAGGATGTCATATGATATACTGTATCGTACGCGATACTATTGAGGCGGGATCACCGACTATTATATCTATATATATATCGATTCAGATTTAGGTGGTTTCCATACCCCTCCCGATTGGCTTGATACTTAGATCAGTAGTTTGCATAGTAGATGTTAGACTAGACCCGAGTCATACCTATTTCAAAAACTACGAATCAGGAATATCTTAAAGACAAACAAAGGGATTCTAAGGATACTTTAAAAAGGCGTATCTTTTCTTAAAAACACCGTACCCCTTATTTTACTAAAACCCTGATTTGTCTTATTTCAAAAGGCATAACTGCATGACATATAAATATTGATGTAGTTTCTTCACTGTGGTGTTGATTATTTGATTTCCGCATATTCATGCTATTCACATTGATTGCATATGTTTATTGCTATATTATTATCATGCTGTTAGGACACCAGCACCATTATCGATGACGCGTATGTCCACGTACAGTATTTGCCGGCTCACACACTTCATCATCGATAATTGCCATGCCACAACACTGCAGTACTGTTGTATTCATGATAAGATTCTTACATGGCATATTGTACACTTATACCTGTACACAAACATAGATGATTCTGACTTGATTAGAGATTTGGGAACCGCATGATGTTCTTCAAAACTGATTCGTTTTAAACGAGCGGTTTCCCTCAACATGTGCACATTACTATTCCATGTTGCATGACTCATGATATGCTTACCTTTCTTACATGTCGCATACATCATGTTTTGATCATACGCATTGAGATATGTTGTTTCCATGATATTTCTGGATTTGGGAACCGTGGGTATTTCAAAAGAGAATAAATAATTGTGTTAAAAACCCGGTTACCCTTGATATGATATTTCAGTGCGTCCACCATGTGTTTTCTCGGTGCTGAGAGCGACATGTGAAACCCGATTCGAGGAGGCGGATGAGGCCGATTGCGGGTACATGGTGGACCCGGTATGGTACCCCGGGGCGAGAACGGTTTCGCCGTGTAGTAGACGGTGAGCCTGGCAGAGGGACTACTACCTACCGGTGATTGTATTTGAGCTCGGCGGATATCTGGAGGATACCGACCGGAGTTGAGAGATGGACATAGGATGACCCGTACTGCCGGGGCCGAGGGCCGATACCGCAGACGGAGCCCCATATGGATGAGGACATGGGATGACCCGTACTGCCGGGGCCGATGGCCGATACCGCAGACGGAACCCCATATGGACGAGGATTTACGTGTCGATGCTAGGCATGAGTTTCATGATGTTTTTCCATGATTTTTTTTATATCCTCATATTTGCATACATGATGCTTATTTGTCATTGGGTGACGGGTGGACGGGTTCCACGTTTATACAGACTTGATCACATAAAGACTGGATTTACATTGATCATACTCCATTTGTATATATAACAGGGTATGAGGGCGCTGTTATATATACCCTTACACCAATATTAGTGGTATGGGACGCTAATATATGTGTATTGATATCCATTTGATAACTTCTTCATATTTACTTCATGCAGACATACCTTATACTGATGACATGTTATTACCTGAGTACTTGGCACTACATACATGTTTAGATGTTACATTGCCACCTTATCATGCTTCAGACGTACTCTTGTAGGTTATATTATACTGATTGTTGACCTAGGATTATGTCTTGCATTCGGTTTCTGCTTGTAGATATTCTCTATTCACGAGTTGGCAACTCACCCCCGTTGTGCCACAGTTCTTGCAGGTTTTGCCGTACAGGTTTCTTTGCGGCATTTCTGGCACACTACTTCCTTGCGGGTGACTTGCTTTTGGTAGGTGGATTCTTTTGCATCAAGAACCACCATTGTACTTGTATTATTCTTTGTATCTAGAATTTCCATCAACCAAAACTTGTACATTGTTTCAGACTTAGACATTAGTGTTGTATTATTCGACCTTAGAGTCGCGCTTAGTAGTATTGCGGTTTTCATGCTTATTGAGTTTCTTTTGGATTTGACCCTCGCCATTCGGCGTTGTATATTATATTGCTTGCGTGGTTGTGACCGTCGATTGACGAAGAGCTAGCTCCCGCTTGGGGATGCCTTTATCATTGTATATATATATTGTTCTTGTTGTACCCCGTTCGGGGCCAGTATTTACAAAAGAAACTCTGCCGAAATTTCTAGAAAAGACTTTACATTTTAAAAATGCACATTCGGCTTAGTTATTTAAAAACCTTGACTTCAAACATGTTTTCCTTCACTTCTTTAAAACCAGTTTTCTTTATTTACTCTTAAAATGGTTTTAGATTTCTGGGCTTTTGGCTTACTTGGATCAGATGGAGTCCTATAGACTTCATTTGGTTCAAGGGCCAGTCACGTGCTCTTCGGGTCGTGACAAAGTTGGTATCAGAGCGCTAGGTTGACCTTGGTTCGAGTCTAAGTTTGACTATGTGGAGCCTAGGGCGTTTATATATATACGAAACTTAGGCTTGACCTTATGGAACTTAGACTTAGTCGAGGGGGTATTAGACCCGAACTTTCGTCGCGTAGGATAACCCTTGGTTGATGGAATAGGTGACTAAAGTAGAGTGACGTACCGTGGGTATGTTCCGCGGCATACTTACGACACGCCACTCCGCTTAAGGAACCTTAGGATGTACATATTTTCGAGATCAGTGATTCTCTTCATATCCATGATTATACATCCATTTGAGATCCTCGATACTATTAGTTTCATGATCATACCTTTATTGATGCTGTTCCTTCTTTTGATCATGTATCCACTTTGGATCTGTTGTTATCTTTCTTGCCATTGATCTGCTCTCTTCGATACTCGATTGAGGTTCCTGTCGCCATGTTTGAGCGCGGTTTGGGCTGCTGCTGGGGTTACGGTCGGTGCGAGCTCGTCTGGTACGAGGGCCGACCATTGTGTTTTCTGGTGACATGGGAACGTCTCGAGTTAGTATTGGTGACTGTGACCTCTAGTGGAGGCGAGTGCTTGTTTTTGCACTGGATGATCGGGCCATTGTTAGAGCTGCCAATTGAGAGAGGACTGTTGATGTACAGCATACCTCAGAGATTATGATGTCGCCTACCGTGCAGACAGATGGACCAGCTGTTGCTAAGATTGACAGGATGTCGCTCCCGGAGCTTACGAGCTGAGATTGTCGAAGCTTCCAGGCAGATATGAGACAGATGATAGCTAGTCTACCCGATTTGAGAGACGATAGTGATTCGTCCGATTTATGCGCCGGAGCGGGCCCAGTTGAGTTGAAGATTTCCAGTGTGGAGAGTCTTACTCGGATCTAGAGCAGACCGATTCAGAGATGGCCGCCAATGTATCGCCTTTCCTGGAGGATTGAGGTGCTGTTCGGCATGCAAGCGAATGAGCCAGTTGTTGCTGCAAATGACGAGATATCGCCCAGACGATTGGAGCTACTGCAGCATGAGTACATACTTAGAGAGATGTTAGCGAGTCGCTAGTCACCTGAGGATGAATGACTAGGATAGGTGTTCGTTCGCTTACCCCGATGCGAGGTCATCAGATAGATTGCTTCCAGCTTGAGACGACTTCACGCAGGTTCGTTGAGAGTCGACAGAGACGATCGAATGTCAGGAGCCCATTCTCCAAGTTTAAAGTATACGAAAAGACATGCAGGCGATTCCATGGACCCTCTAGAAGAATGAAACCCTAACTCGACTTAATGACCGTGTGAAAGCCTTTGGACCTTAGGGTTTGCGGCAGTTCCGCGGCGCCATTAGTGAGGCTTGGGTTTGCCCTTCTACGGCTGGACCACCGACGCTGTGGCATGTACTCGATACTATTAAACTGTACTCAAGATGTTGATCCCTTAGGGGATTATAAGGTTCTGACGAGTCAATCGAATGTTTCGACATCATTCGGATATCATGTGATGGGATGCTTTGCTTGGAAGACTCCAGATACGAGTATAGCCGTTGGAGCATAGTCCATGCAGCCACGATGAGACGAGTCCGAATCAGTCGACATTGAAGCAGAGTGAATAAAAGAGTTCGCAAGAGATTTCGACGAGATGACGTCCCACTCCGCTGACATCAGAGATGTGATACGCACCCAGAGGCGTTGTATATGGATATATCTTCCAGAAAGAAGCGCGATAAGTATGCAGCCGTTCCAGAATAAGAATTTGCTTCAGCAATGGACGATGACTTCCAGGCAATCCGGCAGGAATGAGATTTGAGAGAGAAACCTCGATAGGACCTTTCTGGAATACGATACGAGAAGACCTAGACCCAGGAGTGGTCATATTGCGCACACCCAGCAGGCCAGAGTTCGGCATCGTCGACGAGGTAGTTGACCAGGTTCGGATAAAGGAACTTACCAGATGCGTTGCGGATTGATCAAGGACGGACGAGTATTGAGTATTCCTCCGATGGTTAGGACGCGTTCCCGAGGACCTGTTCGGCCGGACATCTTCTACAGAATGATGAAGTTACAGGGTACGCAGTTTCAAGTCCGTGCGAGAGACTTCGGATTGACTGTGGCCGAGAATAGTGCAGTGAGTAGATAGCATGGCGTGACGCCATAGTGGACGACAATAGAGACAAGTGGAACCAGAGGTTCATGCGAGACGCTGACGAGCTGTCATTACTTCCCGTCGAGACTAGAGACCTGATATGCTTACAGAGGCGTTGGGATGCGACCAGTTTCCGAGAGAATGTTGTGCTGAGGACACAGATGTCCATTGAGCGAAAATAGATTATGCAAGAGTACCAGCCTTCGTACAGTTCGGCTTAGGTAAGATCGGAAGAGACCTTGAGCAGGATTCCTTCCAGGACATTGCTGCAATGATGTTTGCACCCAGGATCAGATGTGTGATGTGCATTCAGAGAGCCAGAGGCTGACGCCAGTGGCATCCTGCCTTACGAGTGGTCATGAGGATTGACCGAGAGATGACCAGAGAAGTGCCAGAACGGAATCGTCCCCGTTAGCACACCTGACAGGGCCGATGAGCCGATTGACTGCGAGAAGAGTAATCCGCAGAAAGGATAATGACCCGGAGTCAGAGGACGCCAGACCGTGAGCAAGAGGCAAGTAGATATCTTGCGCTGCTAGCATTGGATGCACCGACTCCTTCTCGACCTTGAAGGAGGAACTACCGACGACGGTATTTATGATTTGTGATTTTGTGATTCGATTATCACGTATCCGTCATTTTGGATTTCGGTGTTTTGGGCATTTTATTGCATGATTTAGTTTTGATGACTGAGTTTCATGATATTGTTTCATGCACCTACTAAATATTTATATTTTGCGCATAGTTATTACATTCGAGGTATTGATTGTGATTTCACGCCTATCTTATACAGTGATTTGATTTACACTTCCAGCATAATTTTCATGCACCTTTAGTGTTTTGATATACGATATTGGGGCACGCCAGATGCACTAAATCGGGATTCTTCGTGCATGTCACATGCACCTGATTTTTTTTTACTGTCAGGCACACACGTTGCCTACGACAGATGTTTCGTGCACACCAGTTGCACTTAGATGTTGTTTTGTACACCTGTTTGACACATATATGGATTTTGATTTCCTTGCGCACCAGACGCACAGGATATTCTTAGATATGCATTTTTGGGATTGATTTCTAGTAGAGCAGTACATTTTTATAATATTCGCTATGTATTGATGTTTTCGGAACCCCGACAAATTGGATTTTACTGAAATGTTTTGGTATTTGGGGGTTTAAATTTAAATTCGGGGACCGAATTTCTTTAAGGGGGGGTAGATTGTAACATTTCAAAAAGATAAAATATTAATTTTAGGAATTTTTATAATTTAATATTATTTTAATGAATATTTTAATATTTTGGTATTATTAAATACAGAAAAAATTTGGGAAAATTATGGAAAATTCAAAAATAGGTTATTTTATAGAATTATGCCATTTCTAAGTTTAATTGATTAGTTATATGCTAATTTAGTGCTAATCGCGATTAAAAATCGCTAATCGGTTTTTAGCATTTTTGTGCAAAACATGCACATATCACTTTTCACACTTGTGTTACATTTTATTGCCATGGTTGTTTTGGGGTTACTATTTGAGTGAGAAGGGTTTTAAGGAAAAAGAAAAGAAAAGAGAAAAGAATAAAGAAATTGGTAGTTGGTGAGAGAGAGAAGTATGGGCTCCTTTTGATCCTAGACTTAGCCATTCTCCTCCATTTTCAACACTCATTTCTCTATCCCCCTTCCTTGCTTGCTGCTGCTCCTCCTCCTTCATTTCCCTCCCCTCTTCAACCCCTCACAACACCTCTAAAACAACCCCAAAACCCAATCTCCATTTCATTAAATGTGTGCACAAGCTCAAGATCTACACATCGGACCAAGAAAGCAATGATTTTGGCAACTTGAGGCAACTCAAGAATTTTCTTGAGTTGCCAAATGAGGTATTTACTGAACCCTTAGCTTAGTTTTAGCATTACTTTCACCCCCATGTTGTGATTGAACCGATATTGTGTGATTTGGTGACTTGAGGTAAAACCTAGTTAGGGTTTGAGGGAAACTCGTGTTGTATTGTGAAATTAAGCTCAATTGAGGTTATATAAACACCCTAGTGCATGAATTGAGACCCTAACCTGAAGCCTAAACCCAGAATACGGATTTTAGAAATCGATATCGGAAAATTTATGAAATCTGTGAATGTTAATTTGAATCTGCTTTCACCTGAGACACTTGAAAATAAAATTGATTGGACAGTGGTATGTGCAGACACCCAGGAAGCTACCACCAAGACCCTAGCCCCTAACTCCATGACCCGGCCGCCAATTAATTCCCTCTGGCCGCAAATTGCGGCCAGACCTGCACCAAATTGGGTCGTTTTGGTTCTGGTGCTTCTACATCTGTAGTTTAGGCCCTTGGTATGTATAGATTTGTCTAATTGGACCTAGGGTGAAATCTGGAACATATTTCCTAAGTTGCTGTTTTGGATTCGTGTTTCCGTATTCCGTATTTTTGATTCTAAAATTGTGTATTGTGTTTTACCCCGACTAATTGGCGTTTATACGACGATATAGAGGAATTGTTAATGGTTTTGAAGGCGTGCTATAGGTTCTAACCTATATGCCCCTTATCGTATCGTTTTGGGATTCGTTTGCCATTTTAGCTTTGGTTTGGTTTTAATGCACATATACGACACTTGATGTGTAGGTACCCCATGAAGACTACGGGACGACAAGCAAGCGCGTGGTGACATCGAAAGATGGAGACGCAAGGTGAGTAGATTATATCTACTGGGGGAAGTCGGGTGGATGGCGTATAGCACCCCCGCAGTCCGTAGTTAGTATACCATATATTATGCTTGATAGTTATAGTGTGTCGTGGATATGATAGTTAGGTGTACTATGGATAGTATAGGGTTAGAAGTGACTAGTGTAGTTCATAGTCGCGAACCCTAGAATAGATTTACACCTATACGCACACCCTTGCATATTCATTATACTTGCACTGTGTTGATGATACTGGATGACATTGGAGATGAGTCGATGATGTTGGGCTTTGTGCCGCAAGATCGGTGATTTGATGTGATTCGTATTTGGGATACGATACGTGATCTCTAGCGGGCCTTGAGACGTGTGCTTGCATACGCAGTATATTGATGGTATCAGTTGTACTAGACTTAGATCAGTACCCCAGATTATGTGATAGATGATAGTGATACCTGAGATGTGATGAGCTAGTGTGATATTGACCCGTACCATTGGGATGCCGTACGACGATTTACCGTACGAGCTTTACATTGATGATAGATTCGCACTCATGACTTGAGGATGTCATATGATATACTGTATCGTACGCGATACTATTGAGGCGGGATTACCGACTATTATATCTATATATATATATCGATTCAGATTTAGGTGGTTTCCATACCCCTCCCGATTGGCTTGATACTTAGATCAGTAGTTTGCATAGTAGATGTTAGACTAGACCCGAGTCATACCTATTTCAAAAACTACGAATCAGGAATATCTTAAAGACAAACAAAGGGATTCTACGGATACTTTAAAAAGGCGTATCTTTTCTTAAAAACACCATAACCCTTATTTTACTAAAACCCTGATTTGTCTTATTTCAAAAGGCATAACTGCATGACATATAAATATTGATGTAGTTTCTTCACTGTGGTGTTGATTATTTGATTTCCGCATATTCATGCTATTCACATTGATTGCATATGTTTATTGCTATATTATTATCATGCTGTTAGGACACCAGCACCATTATCGATGACGCGTATGTCCACGTACACTATTTGCCGGCTCACACACTTCATCATCGATAATTGCCATGCCACAACACTGTAGTACTGTTGTATTCATGATATGATTCTTGCATGGCATATTGTACACTTATACCTGTACACAAACATAGATGATTCTGACTTGATTAGAGATTTGGGAACCGCATGATGTTCTTCAAAACTGATTCGTTTTAAACTAGCGGTTTCCCTCAACATGTGCACATTACTATTCCATGTTGCATGACTCATGATATGCTTACCTTTCTTACATGTCGCATACATCATGTTTTGATCATACACATTGAGATATGTTGTTTCCATGATATTTTTGGATTTGGGAACCATGGGTATTTCAAAAGAGAATATATAATTGTGTTAAAAACCCGGTTACCCTTGATATGATATTTCAGTGCGTCCACCATGTGTTTTCTCGGTGCTGAGAGCGACATGTGAAACCCGATTCGAGGAGGCGGATGAGGCCGATTGCGGGTACATGGTGGACCCGATATGGTACCCCGGGGCGAGAACGGTTTCGCCGTGTAGTAGACGGTGAGCCTGGCAGAGGGACTACTACCTACCGGTGATTGTATTTGAGCTCGGCGAATATCTGGAGGATACCGACCGGAGTTGAGAGATGGACATGGGATGACCCGTACTGCCGGGGCCGAGGGTCGATACCGCAGACGGAGCCCCATATGGATGAGGACATGGGATGACCCGTACTGCCGGGGCCGAGGGCCGATACCGCAGACGGAGCCCCATATGGATGTGGACATGGGATGACCCGTACTGCCGGGGCCGAGGGCCGATACCGCAGACGGAGCCCCATATGGACGAGGATTTACGTGTCGATGCTAGGCACGGGTTTCATGATGTTTTTCCATGATTTTGTTTATATCCTCATATTTGCATACATGATGCTTATTTGTCATTGGGTGACGGGTGGACGGGTTCCACGTTTATACAGACTTGATCATATACAGACTGGATTTACATTGATCATACTCCATTTGTATATATAACAGGGTATGAGGGCGCTGTTATATATACCCTTACACCAATATTAGTGGTATGGGACGCTAATATATGTGTATTGATATCCATTTGATAACTTCTTCATATTTACTTCATGCAGACATACCTTATACTGATGACATGTTATTACCTGAGTACTTGGCACTACATACATGTTTAGATGTTACATTGCCACATTATCATGCTTCAGACGTACTCTTGTGGGTTATATTATACTGATTGTTGACCTAGGATTATGTCTTGCATTCGGTTTCTGCTTATAGATATTCTCTATTCACGAGTTGGCAACTCACCCCCGTTGTGCCACAGTTCTTGCAGGTTTTGCCGTACAGGTTTCTTTGCGGCATTTCTGGCACACTACTTCCTTGCGGGTGAATTGCTTTTGGTAGGTGGATTCTTTTGCGTCAAGAACCACCATTGTACTTGTATTATTCTTTGTATCTAGAATTTCCATCAACCAAAACTTGTATATTGTTTCAGACTTAGACATTAGTGTTGTATTATTCGACCTTAGAGTCGCGCTTAGTAGTATTGCGGTTTTCATGCTTATTGAGTTTCTTTTGGATTTGACCCTCGCCATTCGGCGTTGTATATTATATTGCTTGCGTGGTTGTGACCGTCGATTGACGAAGAGCTAGCTCCCGTTTGGGGATGCCTTTATCATTGTATATATATATTGTTCTTGTTGTACCCCGTTCGGGGCCAGTATTTACAAAAGAAACTCTGCCGAAATTTCTAGAAAAGACTTTACATTTTAAAAATGCACATTCGGCTTAGTTATTTAAAAACCTTGACTTCAAACATGTTTTCCTTCACTTCTTTAAAACCAGTTTTCTTTATTTACTCTTAAAATGGTTTTAGATTTCTGGGCTTTTGGCTTACTTGGATCAGATGGAGTCCTATAGACTTCATTTGGTTCAAGGGCCAGTCACGTGCTCTTCGGGTCGTGACAAAGTGACTGTAGGAGAACCCCATCGCCAAAAGCATCCGTTCGGGTGCTCGCGGCAGTGGTGTTCCGCCTTAGTGCACTTCGTCGACGGCATCCGGGGGTGCGGTCGTCTACTAAAGTTTGCGACGAGCATTCGATCAGGATGTCGGGAATCTTATTGAATTTCCCGACTTGATATTGAAAAGTGTTTTCGAGATCGAGACTAAAATGTGGGGTTTATAATATTTAGGCATGAGATGTCTAAGGAATTCACTTGGTTAGGCATGCGATGTCTAAGAAGGTTGCGGATTCCAACTGTTGTAGTTTTACACTTTCTTATATGCGACCGTAAGTGTAATATGTGGTGTATCGCCGGTTTCGTTGCTATACATCAATGACAATTGGGATACGCATATTTACTTACATTGATGATATGTGATATTATGTGTTGCTGTGATATGTTATATTGGATCGTCGTGTTCTGAATAGCCGGGGGTTTTATGTGAGATGAGGGTTTTTATTTTCATTCATGTAAAATTCATTGTATGTAATATTCTTTTATTGGGGCACTTCCGGGATGAGGATGATGTCACCATTGTATATTATTTACTTTTCCGCATTAGGATAGACCCAGGGCGGGGAGCACAAGTAACCGGGTTCTAGGGTCTAGTGGGAGGCCATCTCGAGGAATCGAGACCGGGTCTCTTGTTAGTTATATGTATGCCCTAGAGGCCATTACTGTACATACGATGTATATTGTAATGGATGCTTGGACATATATAGGGAGGACTTTCTTGCTCGACATGATAGTATGCTATCTGGTTGTACTTTATCTTAACATGTACTCTGATTGTCTCTATATTACATGTTGATAAAGCCCTTAGGACATGTACTCGACTACTGGGACTATGATGAGATCATACTAGTGGGCCACGGTAGTCGACGAGTACATCCTATAACTGTTCCTAGTCGAGGGTGTATCGAGACAGGGCATCGATACACCAGAGTAGACTAGCGTATACGCATCTTGACCCATATGATGGGCGATGGATGATCCCATATCCATCAGTGTTTGACATCAAGGATGGTGTACGGGTGCTCAATGGAGACTGGGTACACTGGACGGACTCGCCGAGAACTCCCAGATTATATTATACCTCACGTCAGATGGCAGTTCTCCGGTGACACTGGTACAGAGTAGTCTGTTGACCCGAGATCGTCATAGAGTCATGTGTGATTCCTACTGTGCTTTGATTTCCATCATACCACGTCCAAGAGGGCGAGCAAAAAGGTGGATTTTGGGTACAGTCCCGAATCACATGGAGGCAATGAGCGATAGGAGGGGATTCGTCTCTCCCGGTATAGGGAGTTGATGTTGTGCTGTGTTCGATTGGGTATAACCGGAAATCCCTGGCCAGGGTTGCTGAGATTTACTGGTAAGTGTTATCAGTAGTTTCTTGAACTGTTATAGACCTAATATCGACACGACTTATCAAGCTACTGGGGTCTGACGTTTACCACTCCTAGGCGAGATATGCGACATATCAGACGACGAGACCGGACTGTACGGGAGTGTTACTGTTTGGATTCACAGGAGAATGTATAGGATTGCTTGTTGATCTTCTGAGCGCTCAATACCTGGGTGGCTGTTACGTTTAGCTGACCGCTTGCAGCTTGTAGGTGTTGGATATGATCATCACCTACTGCCGGCGTATTGACGATTCTTTAGAGTCCTACACAGAGGTTTCTTGGCTCAGGCAAAACGGAGTAGGAGCATATATGTGATATGTGCAGGACCGAGGATAATACGATATGAGATATCGTATTCTATTCTCGCGATATTTGATATCAGCCGGGTCATCGGGTCAAGTGTTGATTCGATGAATCAGTACGGATAAATATTAGTCGGTTATATGCGATATAGCCGGATTGTCGGATCAAGTGTTGATTCGATAATTTAATGTATAATAATATATATGATATATTAAATTACATTAACTAATATTAGCTCACTAAAAGATTCTTTTTCTCACTCGGGTAATACATTGATATATATGCGATATATGTTAATTGTATTATTTTATTTGGTTACAATAAATATTATATATGTGATATATAATATTGTAACATGATATGATAACTAATGCAACATGTTTAGTAGAGATTAAACAAGATTAGGGTTTGATTTGGGTTAATACTTTCTAGATGATTCTAGAAGGTTTAGTTTCGTTTTGTGAAAGATATTTTCAAGTGACTCATTCTTAACCGAACCCAAACCCTAGCCTTGGTTAATTCTCTACAATGGTTTAGTCAACCATGGTTGCATTATTGATCATCTTTATCCTTTCATTATTCATCACAAAAGGATTCTAATTGATTTGTTCATCTTCTTCCTTCTTTCTTTTCATGAAAAAGCTTTCTAGCTTTTTCTAAGTGATGAAAAATGAGTGAGAATAAGAAAACAAATGAGAGAAAAAATCCTACTTCATCATCCTCATCTATCCTTGCCATTTAGATGAGGGTGTTCACATCATTTTATGAGTGATAGCTTGTGTTAACGAAACTTCAAAGTAGATCATCTTTGTATCCAAGATCGGAAGCAAGACTATATCTTTCTCTTCGTGGAACCTCTCGAGAGTCCGGAACACGATGATCGCAGCGAAGGGACCTCAACACGGAGCTTAAGAAGTGAAGGACCGGATCTACAAAGGTTGTAATCCCTCTCACTTAGTGTTAAAGAGTTTAACATGCTAGTTTTCGTCTAAACCCTAGTTTAAAGATCCGGCTTCGGGTTGTTCGGCACGGCTAAATTTTTAATCAGGCATGGTTGATGCCTCGTAGACCCTTGTCTGCGTGCCTAGCAACCCTACAGTGGTATCAGAGCCAAGCTAGAGCTTTAGGC
Source organism: Agapanthus africanus (assembly GCA_030015575.1). Classification (NCBI taxonomy): domain Eukaryota; kingdom Viridiplantae; phylum Streptophyta; class Magnoliopsida; order Asparagales; family Amaryllidaceae; genus Agapanthus; species Agapanthus africanus. The sequence continues at coordinate 292,167,666 of CM057349.1, forward strand.
GAAGTCTAGACGAAGTTTAAAGTCCGATCGAACCCGAAAACCCCGACACAAACCCTTCTCTGTACATTTTTCAAAAATGTGGTTTTTTATGAATTAAAAATGCTCAGAAAAACAAGCAGAAAAAACTAAGAATTACTGTGAAGTACGGCCTGCTAATTCGCTAAAATGACCGCGGAACCGCGGCCAAACCATGGTTTTGGCAGCGGTTCCGCGGCCAAAATTGTGACTTAGTCCCTGGAATTTCATGTAATTATTCTTAGGTCCTTTCTTGTTATTTTTTTCTGGGAATTTTTTAATTCCACTCAAGTGTTGAGTTTTCTAGGGTTGTATTGGGGAATCGTTGATTCGATCAGATAATTTAACTTACTTTAGTTTTGTCCGGGTAATTTTTAGAAACTGTTAAAAAGTTCGAACGGATATCAATAACTCACTTTTTCCCCTGTCGGAAAATTTTTCAAAGGTTGGATTTTTTCTCGAGTTTAAGAACGTTCTAAGTCGTACAAGTAATGCGGTGGACCCTCTAGAAGACAACAAACCTTAACTCGATTATGTGACCGTCTTGAACTGGCTCTAAACCTTAGGGTTTGGGGCAATACGGCGTGCCACATATGAGGCGTTGGCTTGACCCTTCTACGGCTGGACCATTGGTACTGTGGTATGTGATGGATGTTTTTAAACTGATTTCAAGTGTTGAGATATATTGGGGAAATCTTGGGTGTTTGATTATTCGATCGGAAAGTTTAACATTGTCTATTTATTTGGAATGTGATACAATATTTGGAATCCACAAGTAGTTATGAGATAACTAATTTGAATGTTATAAATCTAGCAATTTAGTCTCAGATGATCGGTTGCCACGGAATTTTGATGTGATCAAAAGTCCGTCGCAATCACGTAGCTTACGCGGATACTCGCCGGGTAAACTTAATAGATAGCCACACCCCATAGCCCCGACTAAGTGACTGTAGGAGAACCCCGTCGCCAAAAGCATCCGTTCGGGTGCTTGCGGCAGCGGTGTTCCGCCTTAGTACACTTCGTCGACGGCATCAGGGGGTGCGGCCGTCTACTAAAGTTTGCGACAAGCATTCGATCAGGATATCGGGAATCTTGTTGAATTGCCCGACTTGATATTGAAAAGAGTTTTCGATAATGAGACTAAAAGGCGGGGTTTATAATTTTTAAGCATGCGATGTCTAAGGAATTCATTTGGTTAGGCATGCGATGTCTAAGGAGGTTGCGGATTCCAACTGTTGTAGTTTAACACTTTCTTTTCTGTGACCGTAAGCGTAGTATGTGTTGTATCGCCGGCTTCGTTGCTATACATCAACGACAATCGGGATACGCATACTTGCTTACGTTGATGATATGAGATATTATGTGTTGCTGGATATGTTATATTGGATCGTCGCGTTTTGAATAGCCGGGGGTTTTATGTGAGATGAGAGTTTTTCTTTTTCATTCATGTAAAATTCATTTGTATGTAATATTCTTTAATTGGGGCACTTCCGGGCTGAGGATGATGTCACCGTTGTATATTATTTACTTTTCCGCATTAGGTAGACCCAAGGCGGGGAGCACAAGTAACCGGGTTCTAGGGTCCAGTGGAAGACCATCTCGAGGAGTCGAGACCGGGTCTCCTAACCCTAAAATTGGCAGTGTTAGTTGCCGCTCTCGTAGGGGTCTAGGGATGTGGGTTTGGCTATTCATCACGACCGTGGAATCCGTGTTTTATACAGGCTTGTATTAAAAACACGGACGTCCTAGTATATCCAATATTTCATATATGTTCTTCTGCTGCAATGTTCTATGATGAGATTATATTACTGTCTGAGATGAATGTTTATATTATATATATGAGATATATGTTATATTGCAGATTTCGTTTCAAATGTGATGCTTGTGAAGCATAATAAAATGGGACTTCATTAATGAGATTAATGAAATAAAAGAAACCTAAGATGTTGTAGAAACTTGTTTAAAAACTGGTAGCTCTAGTTCTTGCTTTGCATAGCGGTGTTCCTTGTAGAACATCCAGCACCTTATTCGATAAGGAAAGAGCCGAGATCCCTTCACCGGGAGTGACCTCTTTAGTGAAACTAGCAGATGCTACAAACTCGGTTTGTCTTTTGATTGCTTCTATTGTTCTTGCTTTGCATAGTGGTATTTATGAAATATCCTGCACCTTATTCGATGAGGAAAGGGCCGACGATCCCTTCACCGGGAGTGACTGTTGGATATAGTGCCCTCAGAGTCAATTATTGGATCACAGGCACGTGATTGCAATAATTGAGGGAGGACCTATGCCGGTAGGACAGTCTTACTCGAGATGATAGTATGCTATCTGGTTTATCTTTATCATCGTGTACTGCCTTAGGTGACCTTGCAGGTCACTATTGCACGTTTATAGAGCCCCTAGGATTCTTACTTGACTACCAGCAGTATGAGGGCGATCATATACGTGGGAGCTGGGGTCTATAAGCACATCCTTAAAAGGTCCCTAGTCGTGGGAGTTTCGAGACAGGGCATCGATTCTCCAGAGTAGACTAGTGTATACAGTCGAGACCCCGACGAGGGGCAGTGGCCGGTCTCACAAGCCACTGGTGTCAGTTGGTTCACCTAAGAAGTATACATGTGCTCATTGGGTTATGAGTACACCGGACAGGACTCGCCGGGAACATGCTAGTTGGGATTATACCAGACGTCAGATAGCAGTTCCCTGGTGACATGTGTACAGGTTAGTTCATCGACCTGAGATCGTCATTTGTCTCGTGTGAGTTCCCACTGTGCTTTGATTACTACCCTACCACGCTCAAAAGAGACGTGCAAACAGTTTTTAGTTGGGTACAGTCCCGAGCCACATGGAGGCAGTGAGCAGATCTGCAGGGGTTCGTCTCAGCCGGTATTGGGGGTGAGGTCGCGCTGTGTCTAGGAGAGCCATTACACAAAGCCCTCGGCCGAGGCAGGAGATTTACTGGTAGGTATTCCAGTAGTATCTCAGGGTGTTCTGGGCTACACTCCGACACGACTTGTACCGCTTTTGGGGGTCTGACTTTTACCAACCCCCTAGGCCCGCCATGCGATGCTCATAGACGAACGGACCGGACTGTACGGACATTGTCACTGACAGGCTCAGTAGGGTTGTCAGGCTGAGTTCGCTCACAGACGTCCCTTTTGGTCAATAGCTGGTGGCCCGTCACGTATGGCTAATACCTCTGACGTGCTAGTGGTTAAATCCACAGCCATAGTATTGGCGAGTCTTTAGAGTCCCCCACACACAGTTACTCAAGTTTCGGGCGAAACACTGTAGAGGCCGTATGGAGATATGGCAGGGTTCGATCAGATACGTGCGGTATTGCACGGATCGTGATCGGACGGATTTTACTAGCAGGCTTTGGTTTAAGCCGGATCCTAGTATTTGACAGTGTAGATTTTGTCTCTTTCCATTTGTATTCAGTGGGAATACAAATGCGGGTATGTATATACAGTCGCGGGGTTTTCCTGTAATTTATTACGGGATCAGTTTTCTGAGGTTGCCAGTTTGTATTCCGTTTCGGACGGTTTTCCTTTGTTCCTTCACGGCCGGACTTTCCGATGGAGGGGGTTATTTTCAAGTGTGCAAATAACATTTTGGGAGTGGTTTTCTTGCATTATGTGGCTTCATGATGAGATTCTTTTTCCATCTCTTCCTTTGCATTAAATGGTGATTAGGATGGATTAGAAATTGATATGATATGGTTATCCTCCTTTCCTTTGGATGTGGTCATCCCTTTGCTTTTACTACACTTACCTTCCTTCTTGTTTTGTTTTTCCCTCCACCATTTTATCATAAGGGGCTGTCCACATTAGGAGGGAGGGAGAGGTTCATTTTTATTTTGGTGTGGGAAAAAGTATCATTCATCTCATTTTTAGCTTGCCACAAAAATTCCCAAGTTCATCTCTTTTCTTTACCTCCATCCAAAGGCAACTTCACAACCCCAAAGAGACAACCATTTTACACTACACCTACAGTACCCTTGGACGTGTCGGCTTGCCAACTTCGTGCCCGAGTTGCCTCGGTCTAGAGGTGGGAGCCCATAAAAGAATTCGGCTACGTGGTGCCCTTTCCGACGAGAAGGTGACGAACGGAGATTCCGCGAGAGATCGGGACGACGACGAGAAGACCGAAGGACACGGATCGCTCGGTATATCTCTCCACCCCATCTTTTAGTTTGCTAGAGTTAGGTTAATGGCCCGATCCGGGTTGATAGTGTGTGGTGGTGCCGGTTTGCAAGTTTCAAAAAGTTTTTCGTTTCCGCGTTTCCGGCGTCGGTACGACGGCCGGGGCGCCGCCGTGCACTTACATTTGTATCAGAGCCATGCCATTAACCTAGTCTAGCTTGCTCTAGTATGTTTAGAACTCGATCGAAGAAAATTCCCAAAAACCGTATTTTTCTTGCATCAGGTTTCTGTCGAAATTTTTTTAGCTCCAAAAATTTTTCAGTGTCACGGCCCGAAAGTACGGAACATGACCGGCACTTAAACTACGAACGTCTCGAGACGTACGTAATCTAAGTAAACCGAAAACCCAGAAATCCAAACCAAGAAAAGTAGTAGAGTGCAGGAAAAACCAACTTAAAGCAAGTAATTTCAATAGCATAAGCCGAATTATGCGGTTTTTAAAACATCAAAAATTTACTGAAAATTTCGGCAGAGTCTCCTTTGTAAATACTGGCCCCCAAACGGGATACAACATGAATAGTATACGAAATCAAGAAAAAGGCATCCCCAAGCGGGAGCTAGCTCTTCGTCAATCGACGGTCACAACCACGCAAGCAATATAATATACAACGCCAACGGCGAGGATCAAAACTCAAAAGGAAACTCAAAACCACCAGAAATATAACGAGCGACTCTACGGTCGAAAGAATAAACAACACTGGTCTCTATCTCAATAAATACATGTTTGGTTGATGGAATTTACTAGATACAACGGAATAATATTATACAAGGTAATATGATGGGTACGATACAAGAAAAACCCACCTACTAGCAAGTCACCCGAAGGAAACTATGCCCGCACAGCCGTAAAGAAACCTGTACGGCAAACCTGCAAGAAACTGGGGCACAACGGGGGTGAGTTGCCAACTCGTGAATAGAAAAACATCTACGCACAGAAATCGCATAAATAACGCAATCCTAGGTCAATGATCATAATATATCCTCAAAAATGTATATAACATGCAGCCTAACAATGGCTAGGGTAAATATCTAACCCGAGTGTAAACTCATGTGCCCGTGTCAGTGCCTCAGGTAGCAATATATCATATGGATGATGTATGAATGCATGAAACAGAATGCATGTACTGAATAAAACTGGTTTCATAAATCAGTGAGATTTCTGTATTTTAAAAGAAATGAGGTACCATATATGAAATCAGCATAAAACAGTGCCCAGCATCGACACAAAACAGGTGTCCAAATACCTCGATATCTCTGTGTCACAATCTATGTACCTCAAGTCTCAATCTCAATATCTAGGGCGCCGTCAGTCCAGACCGGCCCCTACTATCCATCTCAAGACCACGACGGTACCCTCCGGATATCCGACGCGTCGGGTAATATCACCGGTAGGTAGTGCTCCCCTGTCAGGCTCACATCGTCATCATCACGCGCTTCTTGCCCCGGGGTACCTTACCGGGTCCACCATGTACCCGAAACGGTTCATCCGTCTCCTCGAATCGGGTCTCGAAATCCATCAGCAAACACATTGTGGACGACTCATACATCATGGGAAAAACCGCACTTTTATTTAAAAAGAGAGAAATCAGTTTATATATGTTTTGCGGTTTTTCTCCAAATCCAGAAAATATCATGGAAATCCGAATCATCAATAGCATGTAGAACCATGAATATAAGCATGAGAATGAATAACAGTATGCATGAAGCGACAAGTAATAACTACAATATCTAAGCTGGCATATAAGGTATGTACACTAATATTATGTCAAACAACTGGCTATCAAGCTAAGTTAAGCAAAAATACTTTCTAAGGTGTACGTGACATGGCAATTACCGATGAAGATGTGTGTGAGCCGGCAAGTAAGTGTATGTGGTACATACGCATCATCGGTAATGGTGCTGGTGTCCTACCAGCATAATGTCAACAATGCAATATGAAATAACAATGTAAATATGCGATGCGGAGCGAGCAACCAAAATGAGCGGGAGCTAAAAACTAGACGCAACTATAACTAATCTGCATTAATCTAATATAAGTCCTACAAATGGTGCCATTTGAAATAACACGAACCGCGGGGTTTTGAAAATAGGGCTACGGTGGTTTTTAAGAAAGGATACGTCTTTTGAAATATCTGTAGATCTCTTGACCTGTCTTTTAAAATACCCACGATCCGCTAGTTTTGAAATAGGTAGGAGTCTAATCTAATCTAACAACTACACTAAACTATACGGCTAAACTAACAAGCTGAACTATAGGTAAGGAAACCGCCTAACATCTGAGTCGATACATATACATACCTGTATATATATTAGTCGGTGATCCTGCCTCAATAATATCATATCCGATACCATATCTATAATCAGACATCCCAAGTCAAGAGTGCGGATCAATCATCAAAATATAGCTCGTACGTAAATCCGTCGTACGGCATCCCCAAATCTGGGTACGGGTTAATATCACTTTCATCATACTATTCACCTGGTATCCTCTTTATCAAATATCATGATCGGGGTACAGATCTACGTCTAGTACAATACTGATACCGCCTAAGTATGCATGCACGTGTGTGAAACACTACGTCAAGACCCGTTACAACGCCATGTCGTATCTCAAATACGAACCCTGCTATATCACCGATATCACGGCCTTAACTCAAATCTCATCGACTCATCTTAAATCCCAAGTACTATCCTCATTATCCATGTATGTGTATATGAATGTACATATGCATAGTCTCATACCCACGCATATATACATATATACGTATCCCAATCGGTGCACAAGAAAGTAATGTATGCAAGTCTGTGTGTGCGTATGTGGTATAACAACTACTCTAGGGTTTCGCAACTAACCCAAAGCTAATCCAGGAACACCTAAACATAACATGGATACATCTTCTCGTATCAAAAAAACACCTATATAAACATATATATATAAGCTACTCTACGGGCTGCGGGGGTGCTATACGCCATCCACCCGACTTCTCCCCGTAGATATAAATCTACTCACTTCGACCTTCGCTTGCCGATGCCGATGTCGACACGCGCTTTCTTGTCTCCTTGAAGTCTTCGTGAGGGTACCTACATATCATAACACACCGCATCGCATTAAAATCCGACTCATGACCAAATCGACACACGAATCCCACATAGGTCAAAACCTATGGTTGCTTTCACAAATCAACCCAAAAATCCTCGACGTCGGCGTACAAACGCCAGACCATCGAGAAAAACCCAAACACACTCATTTGTACAATCACGAGCACTAATTATAATATAAAATAGCTTAAAATTCACAAAAACCCTAAACTCACTTTAAAAGCCATTTTTCCGAAAATCTAGCAAGCAATATTACCCGTTTTAGTACAAAACTCGACGTTTAAACAAATCTAGTGGCCATAATACTTATTAAATATCCCAAATAAGTCATAAAAACAATTTCCATAATTTAATCACATTAAATTTTCATTAACCCCAAAATCCTAGTTTGCCAAAATATCCAATTTTAACAATTTTCAAAATAACAATTCACAAATCATCAACTTGACTAGGTTTTGCATGAACTAAGGTGGTAAACTACAACTTATAAAATTAATGATATCATGAAGAACCTAATTAGATTTTTAATCCTACAATTTGATTTAATTTTAAAACCTAGTTTACAATATAGCTTAATTATTACAATTTTAAGTTAACAATTTGCAACTAGCAACTAGATTAGGTTTTAACATGCCTTAAGATGTTAAATACATCACACAACCATAATCCCATTACTCAAAACCCTAACTTGAAATCAACCTCATTCTTGAATTTTTCAATCATGCAATTAGAACCAATCTAAAACCTAATCAAACACTTAATAAGCTAACATAAAGCAATTAAACAACAATTTTACTAAAGGGTTAAAATTTATACCTCCCAATTGAGTTCTAGCATGCAAATCCTAGCCTCCAAAAGTAGCTTCCATGCTCTTAGATCCATGCTAGATAGGCAAGAAATAATGGGTAGGAGTTGGATTTTCGTTTTGAGTTTTTATTTTGGATTTTGATGGAAATTTTGGGGTTTTCTTTACATAAGAAGGAGGAAGAAGCAAGGGGGAGTGGGCTGTTGCAGCAAGGAATGGAGGGTTCGGCCATTTGGGGAAGGAGGAGAGAGAGAGAGTGATTGTGTTGTAAACATATCACAAGAAAACAAATACCACATACCTCCTTTGACTTTCTTTCCTTATTCTATTTTTTTTTCCTTGTTTTCTTTCCAAGCTTTGTGGTGGGGACATATGGTGAGTGTGCTGCATGTTTCGGCCAGTAGGAGGGATTAATGAAATGTGGTGTAGTGTGTGTATGAAGTATCTTAATTCATACATCTATTAACTAATTTCATTATTTAATTATTTCCCTTTTCTAGCAACTCGTTCTATAATTTTCTAGAACCATCATGACAACTCCAATTCATTTCAAACTAACATGTTACAATTTTTTTTAATGTGTTATGATGCACAAAATTTGTTTCAACTCATTCCAGTTTGTAAATTTCCCTAATTAAATGTATTAGTGACGGCTTAAAATAATAATAAAATAATTTTTTTTCAGAAAATTTGAAATTTCACCAGTGACTCAATAAACACCAAATGCTAGCAATTACATCGCTAGAATATGTATATTTAATTTTATAATAAAGATATTTGTATTTTGACTTTTTACAGAAAACCCCCTTATTTTACCGATTTTTTCGAAATTTCACCGAAACGATTTTCAAAACGTTACAATCTTCCCCCTTTAAGAAATTCGGTCCCCGAATTTAAATTAAAACTTCCCCCAAATACTAAAATATTTCAGCCAAAACCATCAAATCGCCGGGGCTCCGAAATCATAAATACATAAAACAAATCGTAGCGCAACGCATGCGCATGAAAAATGAGCATATAACTCAAATCAGAACTCCGTCAGGCATCCCGCAATCATCGGAGTCATGGGGAAGACATCAATACCAAATCCAAAGCAAAACCAATATGATATAACTCGAAACTATACATGTAAAATATATTCAGGTACTGTCCTCTGACTAGTCCTGCTCAGTACGAAAACACATAGCAATATCATAAAAATGTACTGCTCTATAAGAAAAATCAATCCCAAAATACGCGTATGAATACTACGTGCGTCTTGTGCGCTCGGAAATCAAAATCCAAATATGTGCTATACATATGCACAGAAACAACATCTAAGTGCATCGGGTGTGCACGAAACATCTGTCGTAGGCAACATGTGTGCCTGACAGCAAAATCAGGTGCATCTGACATGCACGAAAAATCTCGATTTAGTGCATCTGGTGTGCACCAAAATCACACTTCAAAACATGCGCCCAACATGCGCGAAAATCCAAATTAGGTGCATCCATCGTGCACGAAATCATGAAATCCAATATCAAGTGCCGAACATGCGCAAAATCAAATCGGGTGCACAAGGTGCAAAAAACAAATATCGAACATCACCATCGAAATCAAAGTCCAGTGCATCTAAGTGCACAAAAGACGTATCACTGCACTGCAAGCATATATAAACTATACAGAGTGCAGGAACCAAATCGTGTGCGTGCATACGGACAAAATCAACTCAAATGTCTAAAACCGTAAAATCACAAACATGTGAAACCAAAGCACGAAAACGATATCAAGTGCAACACTGTGCAAAGATCGTAAATCCTCAATCATCAAAATCAAATGCTGCGAATAAATCACCCAAATCATCGAAATCAATAATGGCGGAATAGTACTGCTCAAGCGCATCCTCTAAGAATCTCAGGCCAACTGTCGCGGTCACTAGTGGGACGTCTCGTCGATAATCATGAACTCTGGCCTGCTGGTGTGCGTAACAATGACCACTCCTGGGTCAAAGCCTTCATTGTGAATTACCAATCTCTCGGTCCATCGGCTCATCAGCCCTGTTAGGTGTGCTAACGGGGATGATCCCGTTCTGGCACTTCTCTGGTCATCTCTCGGTCAATCATCGTGACCACTCGTAAGACAGCATATCACTGGCGTCGGCCTCTGGCTCTCTGAATGTACGTGACACATCTGATCCTGGGTGCAAGTATCATTACAGCAGTGTCCTGGAAGGAATCCTGCTCATGGTCTCTTCCATGTCTCGTCTCTGCCAATTGTCCGGAAGTCATCGTCCTTTCCTATATCTGCATCTTACTCTGGAACGACTGCATACTCATCGCGACTCCTTCTGGAAGGTAAATCCAAGTACCATGCCTCGGCATGCGCATCGCATCTCTGATGTCGGCGAAGTGGAACGTCATCTCATCTAGATCTGGTACGAACCTCTTACTTCACTTTTCTCTAATTTCGTCTGCTTTGGATTCGTCTCGTCGCGGCTGCATGGACTGAGCTCCAACGACTATCCTCGTATCGAGAGTCTTCCAAGAAATGCATCTCACCACCTAACATCCGAATTAAGTCGAACCATCCAATCGATTGTCAAAACCTCATAATCCCCCAAGGGCTCAACATCTTAGGCAAAGTTTAATAGTATCGAACACATACCACAGCATCGGTGGTCCAGCCGTAGAAAGGCAAACCCAAGCCTCACTAATGGCGCCGCAGAACTGCCACAAACCCGAAGGTTCCAAGGCTTTCACACGGTCATTAAGTCGAGTTAGGGTTTCATTCTTCTAGAGGGACCATAGAATTGCCTGCATGTCTTTCCGACTACTTTAAACTTGGAATAATATGTTTCTGACATTCGATCGTCTCTGTCGACTCTCAACGTCTCCGTATGAAGTCATCTCTAGCTGGAATCAATCTATCTGATGACCTCGCATCGGGGTAGGCAAACGAACCACCTGTCCTAGTCATTCATCCTCGGGTGACTAGCGACCTTCTATCATCTCTTAGTACAACTCATTCTGCACTAACTCCAGCATCTGGGGCAATACCTCGTCGTTCGCAGCAATAACTAGCTCGCTCGTCTGCACGCTGAACGGTGCCTCAATCATCAGGAGTAAGCAACACACCAACGGTCATCAAAATCTTGCTGGCCTCCATCATTGGCTCAATTCTCTAGTGTCGATCAGCACCTCCGAGTAACCTCATAAAGGCGATCCGCCAAACGCTCGTGGCGCGGAAACACAGTAAAAAGACACATCTCTGCAATCGTGTGTCGCCGGAATTTCGCCCTGGTCAGTCCTCGTTCGTGACGAGCTTGTGCTGACCGCAACTCTAGCCGTAGCTCTCCCTGCCTGTAACCGTAGCAGCAAAACCAAACTGGTACCGATGAGGCTAGATCAGGAAGGAATATAATACTGAATAAGGAAATGTACATCCTAAGGCTTCATAAGTGGAGTGGCGTGTCGTAAATATGCCGCGGAACATACCAACGATACGTCACTCTACTTTAGTCACCTATTCCATCAACCAAGGGTCATCCTATGCTCCGAAGGTTAAAACCTAACGCTCTGATACCAACTTTGTCACGGCCCGAAAGTACGGAACATGACCGGCACTTAAACTACGAACGTCTCGAGACGTACGTAATCTAAGTAAACCGAAAACCCAGAAATCCAAACCAAGAAAAGTAGTAGAGTGCAGGAAAAACCAACTTAAAGCAAGTAATTTCAATAGCATAAGCCGAATTATGCGGTTTTTAAAACATCAAAAATTTACTGAAAATTTCGGCAGAGTCTCCTTTGTAAATACTGGCCCCCAAACGGGATACAACATGAATAGTATACGAAATCAAGAAAAAGGCATCCCCAAGCGGGAGCTAGCTCTTCGTCAATCGACGGTCACAACCACGCAAGCAATATAATATACAACGCCAACGGCGAGGATCAAAACTCAAAAGGAAACTCAAAACCACCAGAAATATAACGAGCGACTCTACGGTCGAAAGAATAAACAACACTGGTCTCTATCTCAATAAATACATGTTTGGTTGATGGAATTTACTAGATACAACGGAATAATATTATACAAGGTAATATGATGGGTACGATACAAGAAAAACCCACCTACTAGCAAGTCACCCGAAGGAAACTATGCCCGCACAGCCGTAAAGAAACCTGTACGGCAAACCTGCAAGAAACTGGGGCACAACGGGGGTGAGTTGCCAACTCGTGAATAGAAAAACATCTACGCACAGAAATCGCATAAATGACGCAATCCTAGGTCAATGATCATAATATATCCTCAAAAATGTATATAACATGCAGCCTAACAATGGCTAGGGTAAATATCTAACCCGAGTGTAAACTCATGTGCCCGTGTCAGTGCCTCGGGTAGCAATATATCATATGGATGATGTATGAATGCATGAAACAGAATGCATGTACTGAATAAAACTGGTTTCATAAATCAGTGAGATTTCTGTATTTTAAAAGAAATGAGGTACCATATATGAAATCAGCATAAAACAGTGCCCAGCATCGACACAAAACAGGTGTCCAAATACCTCGATATCTCTGTGTCACAATCTATGTACCTCAAGTCTCAATCTCAATATCTAGGGCGCCGTCAGTCCAGACCGGCCCCTACTATCCATCTCAAGACCATGACGGTACCCTCCGGATATCCGACGCGTCGGGTAATATCACCGGTAGGTAGTGCTCCCCAGTCAGGCTCACATCGTCATCATCACGCGCTTCTTGCCCCGGGGTACCTTACCGGGTCCACCATGTACCCGAAACGGTTCATCCGTCTCCTCGAATCGGATCTCGAAATCCATCAGCAAACACATTGTGGACGACTCATACATCATGGGAAAAACCGCACTTTTATTTAAAAAGAGAGAAATCAGTTTATATATGTTTTGCGGTTTTTCTCCAAATCCAAAAAATATCATGGAAATCCGAATCATCAATAGCATGTAGAACCATGAATATAAGCATGAGAATGAATAACAGTATGCATGAAGCGACAAGTAATAACTACAATATCTAAGCTGGCATATAAGGTATGTACACTAATATTATGTCAAACAACTGGCTATCAAGCTAAGTTAAGCAACAATACTTTCTAAGGTGTACGTGACATGGCAATTACCGATGAAGATGTGTGTGAGCCGGCAAGTAAGTGTATGTGGTACATACGCATCATCGGTAATGGTGCTGGTGTCCTACTAGCATAATGTCAACAATGCAATATGAAATAACAATGTAAATATGCGATGCGGAGCGAGCAACCAAAATGAGCGGGAGCTAAAAACTAGACGCAACTATAACTAATCTGCATTAATCTAATATAAGTCCTACAAATGGTGCCATTTGAAATAACACGAACCGCGGGGTTTTGAAAATAGGGCTACGGTGGTTTTTAAGAAAGGATACGTCTTTTGAAATATCCGTAGATCCCTTGACCTGTCTTTTAAAATACCCACGATCCGCTAGTTTTGAAATAGGTAGGAGTCTAATCTAATCTAATAACTACACTAAACTATACGGCTAAACTAACAAGCTGAACTATAGGTAAGGAAACCGCCTAACATCTGAGTCGATACATATACATACCTGTATATATATTAGTCGGTGATCCTGCCTCAATAATATCATATCCGATACCATATCTATAATCAGACATCCCAAGTCAAGAGTGCGGATCAATCATCAAAATATAGCTCGTACGTAAATCCGTCGTACGGCATCCCCAAATCTGGGTACGGGTTAATATCACTTTCATCATACTATTCACCTGGTATCCTCTTTATCAAATATCATGATCGGGGTACAGATCTACGTCTAGTACAATACTGATACCGCCTAAGTATGCATGCACGTGTGTGAAACACTACGTCAAGACCCGTTACAATGTCATGTCGTATCTCAAATACGAACCCTGCTATATCACCGATATCACGGCCTTAACTCAAATCTCATCGACTCATCTTAAATCCCAAGTACTATCCTCATTATCCATGCATGTGTATATGAATGTACATATGCATAGTCTCATACCCACGCATATATACATATATACGTATCCCAATCGGTGCACAAGAAAGTAATGTATGCAAGTCTGTGTGTGCGTATGTGGTATAACAACTACTCTAGGGTTTCGCAACTAACCCAAAGCTAATCCAGGAACACCTAAACATAACATGGATACATCTTCTCGTATCAAAAAAACACCTATATAAACATATATATATAAGCTACTCTACGGGCTGCGGGGGTGCTATACGCCATCCACCCGACTTCTCCCCGTAGATATAAATCTACTCACCTCGACCTTCGCTTGCCGATGCCGATGTCGACACGCGCTTTCTTGTCTCCTTGAAGTCTTTGTGAGGGTACCTACATATCATAACACACCGCATCGCATTAAAATCCGACTCATGACCAAATCGACACACGAATCCCACATAGGTCAAAACCTATGGTTGCTTTCACAAATCAACCCAAAAATCCTCGACGTCGGCGTACAAACGCCAGACCATCGAGAAAAACCCAAACACACTCATTTGTACAATCACGAGCACTAATTATAATATAAAATAGCTTAAAATTCATAAAAACCCTAAACTCACTTTAAAAGCCATTTTTCCGAAAATCTAGCAAGCAATATTACCCGTTTTAGTACAAAACTCGACGTTTAAACAAATCTAGTGGCCATAATACTTATTAAATATCCCAAATAAGTCATAAAAACAATTTCCATAATTTAATCACATTAAATTTTCATTAACCCCAAAATCCTAGTTTGCCAAAATATCCAATTTTAACAATTTTCAAAATAACAATTCACAAATCATCAACTTGACTAGGTTTTGCATGAACTAAGGTGGTAAACTACAACTTATAAAATTAATGATATCATGAAGAACCTAATTAGATTTTTAATCTTACAATTTGATTTAATTTTAAAACCTAGTTTACAATATAGCTTAATTATTACAATTTTAAGTTAACAATTTGCAACTAGCAACTAGATTAGGTTTTAACATGTCTTAAGATGTTAAATACATCACACAACCATAATCCCATTACTCAAAACCCTAACTTGAAATCAACCTCATTCTTGAATTTTTCAATCATGCAATTAGAACCAATCTAAAACCTAATCAAACACTTAATAAGCTAACATAAAGCAATTAAACAACAATTTTACTAAAGGGTTAAAATTTATACCTCCCAATTGAGTTCTAGCATGCAAATCCTAGCCTCCAAAAGTAGCTTCCATGCTCCTAGATCCATGCTTGATAGGCAAGAAATAATGGGTAGGAGTTGGATTTTCGTTTTGAGTTTTTATTTTGGATTTTGATGGAAATTTTGGGGTTTTCTTTACATAAGAAGGAGGAAGAAGCAAGGGGGAGTGGGCTGTTGCAGCAAGGAATGGAGGGTTCGGCCATTTGGGGAAGGAGGAGAGAGAGAGAATGATTGTGTTGAAAACATATCACAAGAAAACAAATACCACATACCTCCTTTGACTTTCTTTCCTTATTCTATTTTTTTTTCCTTGTTTTCTTTCCAAGCTTTGTGGTGGGGACATATGGTGAGTGTGCTGCATGTTTCGGCCAGTAGGAGGGATTAATGAAATGTGGTGTAGTGTGTGTATGAAGTATCTTAATTCATACATCTATTAACTAATTTCATTATTTAATTATTTCCCTTTTCTAGCAACTCGTTCTATAATTTTCTAGAACCATCATGACAACTCCAATTCATTTCAAACTAACATGTTACAATTTTGTTTAATGTGTTATGATGCACAAAATTTGTTTCAACTCATTCCAGTTTGTAAATTTCCCTAATTAAATGTATTAGTGACGGCTTAAAATAATAATAAAATATTTTTTTTTCAGAAAATTTGAAATTTCACCAGTGACTCAATAAACACCAAATACTAGCAATTACATCGCTAGAATATGTATATTTAATTTTATAATAAAGATATTTGTATTTTGACTTTTTACAGAAAACCCCCTTATTTTACCGATTTTTCGAAATTTCACCGAAACGATTTTCAAAACGTTACATTCAGGGTGTTGCAGAAATATGTGCAGGGCGTTCTAAGACTTCTGGAAAAATTTGGTGGCATGATTCGACTTTTCCACCGCGGAACCGCGGCTAAACACATGCATTAGCCGCGGTTCCGCGGCCATAATGACCCCTTGTTGCACAATTTTTTCCAGTGGGTCCTAGTCTGTGAAATGGGGTTTTTGGAATATTATTTTTGGGCCCAAATTTTCTGTGAGTGCTACAGTAGTGCTTGGGGCCCACTTCGGTGAATTTGTTCGATCGGATATTTTAAACATGCTAGTTCACAGTATTTACATTATATCTGCGACCGTGAATGTCATTTGATCGGTAAATCCTGTCTGACTGCTATAGCCCTTTTAGACGGATTTGCGAACGTGACATTCACGTTGATGTTCTGTGTTGTGCTATGATGTTGCGGATCGGTCGTGGGGGATAGCCTGGATGCAATGTTAGTACAGTTTTGTTCTATATGTACATTTGATATTGCGGGGCGAGCGTCCGACTTGTGGACTGCCGTCACTACCTGTTTGTATTATTCTTTTGGGGCATGACCGGGTCGAGGTCGATGTACCCGTTGTATGTATATTTTACTTTCTTTACTAGGATTACCCCGCGGAGGGGTGCACGGATATTCGGATTCTAGAAGGCAACGGGCCCACATCTCATGGCATTGAGACGGAGGGGGCTTCACTTTAGAATTGGCGGGCTATTCGCTACACTCGTAGGGGGTACAGGTTGACCCAGGAGGGGTGCCTAAGTTACCGGATTCCGTGAAGTGCTGGGTGGTCCATTCACGTTGCTGAAAGGGGCTGCCTCGCTTCAGGTCTTGGCGGGTAACTTGCCGCGCCCGTAGGGGTCTAGGATTTCACTGCACAGGCTATCCACACAACCAGGGGAACGTCGGGTTTCAGTAGCGGCTCTATGAAACCCGGGGATCCCAGATATCTGTATTGTTCTGTGATGCTGGTTACATTTCTGTGATGTCGCATTTTATCACGCCTTGAGCGATATTATATATTGATATATATACTAGTAGATGTTGTATATGTTTTGCATCCGCGCTAGTCCAGTCCCCGCTCTGTCGTTAGTTAAGTAACCTAACGGGTGATGACGGGACCCAGTGGCGAATGCGGATGGCATATACGTACATCATTATTTTCGTTCTTTATTGGTGTGATCAATTGATGGGACTGCGTTGATTCGGATCAATGCAAGCTAAACAAACCTATTCGGATGTTGTTGGAAAACTTTTTCAATAAGCTGTTATTGCAAGGACGTTCTCTTTTGTTTTGCACGGTGGTATTCAGTTGGAATATCCTGCTCCTCAGTCGACGAGGCAAGGGCCGAGATCCCTTCACCGGGAGTGACCCCTTGGACAAAAGTTTGCGTCAGGGCAATAACTTCACTATAGCCGATTACTTTTGCTTTGCATCATGGTATTCAGTTGGAATATCCTGCACCTCATTCCACGGGGAAAGAGCCGAGATCCCTTCACCGGGAGTGACCTCTTTAGCAAAGGTTTTCGTCACTATATTTTTATAAAGCTATCCGGTTCCTTCAACGATATCAAGTTCATTACGTTAAAGGTTTTTCGCCAGAAACCATTCGTAGCCCTCCGTCGTTTCATATGGATAGTCAATAGTATTCAAGGTGTGTTTGTTGGCCAAAGTCAAGACACAGTGTTTGGTAGCTATTGGGTATTCATATGCAGCAAAGATAGATGCGTTGGTTTGGGACAGTCGTATAGCCTTGTTGGCCAAAGTCAAGGGCTTGTGCGGGTGGGTTCAAATCAACCTGGAGAATGACGGGTAGAACTTGACATGTGACTTATGATTTATTGGCCAAAGTCAAGGTCATAAGAGCATGGGGCAAAAATCACATCGGGAGTTTCAAAAGAAACTGAAACTTGCCAGATATGCGCATACCTTCTGGAGTGTGATAACGTGAGCGGATTCCGTCACGTTATCATGCGATGATAGTTGGATCCCGATTCCCACTGATGAGTTGGTTTACTCCTCGGGTGATCCCGACTAATTCTTCTTTCAGGTTTGGGGAAGAATTTGACGTTACAGTGGGAGGTTTCCTGATTAGATAAAGTGATAACCATTCTTATCTAGGTTAGAGTGCTCGCTGAGTGTTTCTTTTCTCTCTCTCTTTGGCAGCGACCATTGACCCGACCCTAGACTATGACTCAGTGACCAAGTTGACCGAACCTTCTTAAACACTGGCTTTTGGATTGTCAGAGTTGCAAACCTCATTGCCAATCCTACTTTTACCCTTTTCTCCAGGACATCCCGTATTACTACGAACGTCCACTTCCATTGGACAAAACCATCGTATGGTTATATACGAACTCAAAGGAATTTATTCGAGGATGGTTTCTGGTTCTGGAGAAAACGAATAGGACTATTCAGTTGTCTTTTCCTTTTACCTTCTCTCAGATTGCGAGTGCCCCTTAGATTAGGGGATAGTACACCTATTACGCAAATTGGATAGTCTTCTTCCAAACCATAGGCAGGTGCCGACCAGTAGGGAATGGAGAAAACTAATTAGCCTAAACGGTGTACAGAAGGTATTAAGTTAAGACAAAGAAAGGGATTAGAAGTAGGGCAAAGTAAATTGCGTCTGATATTCACGACCAAACCAAGTATTTCATTACCACTCCCATTTCACCTTTGTATTTCTCCAGGACACTCCGTATCACTACGAAGATCCACAGTTTATTGGATATTCCATCGTATGGTTATAAACGAACTCGAAAGGAACTTGTTCCAGTTCGGGGATGGATTCTGGTTCAGGAGAAATAGGAATAAGGTTTATTCGGTTGTCTTTTATCATCACCTTCTCTCGCATTGTGAGTGCTCCTAGGATTAGGGCAACACACCCATTATGCTTATTGGATAGTCTTCTTCCAAACCATAGGCTGGTGCCGAACGGTAGGGAAGGAAGAAAACCATTTGGCCTAAAGGGGTGTGCAGAAGGTAATGACTAAAGATATATAAAGGGATTTGGACAGATGGCAAAGAGATATACGGTTACACTTGTGAATCTGGATAATGGAAGAGGCATTACTAGGAATACCCGGATACCCCTACGAAACATTTCAATGTTTCAGTTTCACTATGTACTGTTAAAAGAAAACTGATTTCCCAATTAGACACTTGCTCCAAGGTATGTATTTACCAGGTTTGATTCTCACATCTGTATGGTTTTACAGATGATGAGTGGGAGTAAATTATTGGGAATTAGGTGATCATCCTCATTATATCAGAATTCGTTGTAATTGGTGATATTTGAGGAAGTCACCTGGGTTGTTTGCCGGACGGCAAATATTTGGTTTTGAATATCCGTTGTTATGCACTAATTTCAAATTGATATATCTGTACGTCTATTTTTATAGAGTGAGATATACTTTTTTGAAATTATGTCCGTGACATTTACCTATATCAGTGGATGGTTAGGTAAGGAGCGTTAAACAGCGGTGTAATTCTTCATAACCATAGTACAGTTTTCAACCTACAACATACAGGGAAAGAGTTATTAGACTCAGGGGACTTATACAGAGTATTGTATGTTGTCCAGTGTCCATTAGGACAGAGGGGTTGGTCCTCGTACTATATTTGGTTTACTTATCACTTCTCTAGTTCTTAGACAGGTGTTTCGTAGAAACACAGGATCCAAGTTTTGAGAAGTTATAGGTATAAGAATAAAGTAGATAACCAGGTATTGCAAGTATCGGGATTCTTCATGGTGATCGAAGATGTAGATACTTGTGTATGGTATTCAGTTGATAGTAATGATTAAGAGGACTTGCTTCTCTTTCAGGTTACTCATAATTGGAAGCATTCCTAAGTTGAGTAACGCTGATCGGCCTCCTTCCATTTAGTTGACATGCACTAGAGACAGCTGCATGATTTGAATCTGGTTCAATTAAATCAGTGCCTCTATTTCTATATTGGATATAGAACAGTTCATATCTTAACGATGTTAAGGTACGGGGAGTTGTCCGGCTTATGCTTAAAACCAGAATCTGGATAACTCAAAGCACGTTTCTGTAATGGCTGTTTGTGGGTTGACCCAGGCTATGACGAGGGTTGACTTTCTACCATCTGGAAGATCAATAGTGATATTGTTCTTAACTCGCCACAGTTTTAACAAAAATGGATTTTTTTTCAGAAAACAAAAGTGGGAGTATGGCAGAACTGGAAGTGATTCTAGAACCGCAAACGATTACTGAAGATTTGATAAGAACCTAAAGATTCAATCTAGTTTGACATTCCATTGGCCACTCCGCAGATATGGTGGGTAACCTCAGGCACCCGAGAGGTACTCCGGTAGCCTGAAGGACGGTGACAGGGAGGTTCTTGTTTACCCAGACTTGCCATTGCTGTTGTTCCAGACTGTGAGACCCGGCAGGAGGATGAGTATAGCGTCGTTCTAAACTAGTTTTAGAAGTACACGTGTATATGACTCTGCCGGAGGGTTGTCGTAGTCAGTGGGAGCAACGGAAGCATGGTGGACAAGTGGGTTATGTCTATTTATAGACTAAATCAGATATAGCGGAGATAGATCATCTATTTCTGATGTGACAGTCATAGGTTTGACTTCATCAGAATAAGGGATGGATCTGTTAAGAAGGTAGTAGGGTGTGATGTCCTGGTATTTGGATGACACACACAGAGTAGGAAGTGATATTCCTTTACTACGATCGGTTATACTTTGGTTGTCACACAGTGGTTTCTCCACATGGGACTTGGATATAATATCAAGACATTCTGGTTACTAGATCTATAGATCTAGATTTGGGTGGTTTCCCAATCTGGGTACTTAGACAGCATTCTGAGAGTATTTAGAATGGACGACTCCTGGCACCGTAGTGTACCTGCAGGTGATGGAGTCACCCTCTCTAAAGGCGTCTTATAGACTAAAGTAGAGAGGGATGTGCATGATTGGCAGATCACTTGCTTAGGTAAATGAGTCAATCAAGAGATGTCAAGTACCACACCAGATGTTGTTCTTGCAGTTGATGCAATAAGTTGATATTAATCTAATCCTGGAGAAACGATCGGAAGCAGTTTTAGGACATAAATGCGTGTTCTAGGGATTTAATAACGGCAGCCTCCTTTAGGAGACGGTTATCATTCCAGGCTTCCAAGATGACATGGACGACAGGGTGGTCGTCAAAGTCATAGTTTTCCCTCTGACGAGGGGCAGTATTTTGGACAGATGATCCAGGCAGATACTGAGGGAGGCATGGCGCGGGATACTGATTAAGTTCAGTTGTCGATACAGTCTGAGAAGTATGGATTTGGAGTTCATTTATGAACTAGGTCCCATCAGATATCCAGACATTCTAAGACAGGTATTGCTCATTTCGGGAGATGGCTTTCTCCACGAACATGAGATATAGAGAGACATAGAAAGAAACATCAAAGCGGATCCACTCACTGAGGCTATTCCTCGAACGCAATAGTTTCGCAAACGAGCTTTGTGAGACTGACTAGTAGAGGAGTTGGGTGTTCGGTATCACACGGGCTGTGAGTATGCGACATCGCAATAATTAGCCTTGAGTGCAAGTGGGACATTTTGGATATAGTGCCCTCAGAGTCAATTATTGGATCACAGGCACGTGATTGCAATGATTGAGGGAGGACCTATGCCGGTAGGACAGTCTTACTCGAGATGATAGTATGCTATCTGGTTATCTTTATCATCGTGTACTGCCTTAGGTGACCTTACAGGTCACTATTGCACGTTGATAGAGCCCCTAGGATTCTTGCTTGACTACCAGCAGTATGAGGGCAATCATATACGTAGGAGCTGGGGTCTATAAGCACATCCTTAAAAGGTCCCTAGTCGTGGGAGTTTCGAGACAGGGCATCGATTCTCCAGAGTAGTCTAGTGTATACAGTCGAGACCCCGACGAGGGGCGGTGGCCGGTCTCACAAGCCACTGGTGTCAGTTGGTTCACCTAAGATGTATAAAGGTGCTCATTGGGTTATGAGTACACCGGACAGGACTCGCCGGGAATATGCTAGTTGGGATTATACCAGACATCAGATAGCAGTTCCCTGGTGACATGTGTACAGGTTAGTTCATCGACCTGAGATCGTCATTTTTCTCGTGTGAGTTCCCACTGTGCTTTGATTACTACCCTACCACGCTCAAAGGAGACGTGCAAACAGGTTTTAGTTGGGTACAGTCCCGAGCCACATGGAGGCAGTAAGCAGATCTGCAGGGGTTCGTCTCCCCCGGTATTGGGGGTGAGGTCGCGCTGTGTCTAGGAGAGCCATTACACAAAGCCCTCGGCTGAGGCAGGAGATTTACTGGTAGGTATTCCAGTAGTATCTCAGGGTGTTCTGGGCTACACTCCGACACGACTTGTACCGCTTTTGGGGGTCTGACTTTTACCAACCCCCTAAGCCCGCCATGCGATGCTCATAGAAGAACGGACCGGACTGTACGGATATTGTCACTGACAGGCCCAGTATGGTGTCAGGATGAGTTCGCTCACAGACGTCCCTTTTGGTCAATAGCTGGTGGCCCGTCACGTATGGCTAATACCTCTGACGTGCTAGTGGTTAAATCCAAAGCCATAGTATTGACAAGTCTTTAGAATTCCCCACACACAGTTACTCAAGTTTCGGGTGAAACGCTGTAGAGGCCGTATGGAGATATGGCAGGGTTCGATCAGATACGTGCGGTATTGCACGGATCGTGATCGGACGGATTTTACTAGCGGGCTTCGGTTTAAGCTGAATCCTAGTATTTGACAGTGTAGATTTTGTCTCTTTGCATTTGTATTCAGTGGGAATACAAATGCGGGTATGTATATACAGTCGCGGGGTTTTCCTGTAATTTATTACGGGATCAGTTTTCTGAAGTTGCCAGTTTGTATTCCGTTTCGGCCGGTTTTCCTTTGTTCCTTCACGGCCGGACTTTCCGATGGAGGGGGTTATTTGCAAGTGTGCAAATAACATTTTGTGGAGGGGTTTTCTTGCATTATGTGGCTTCATGATGAGATTCTTTTTCCATCTCTTCCTTTGCATTAAATGGTGATTAGGATGGATTAGAAATTGATATGATATGGTTATCATTTCCTTTGGATGTGGTCACCCCTTTACTTTTACTACACTTACCTTCCTTCTTGTTTTGTTTTTCCCTCCACCATTTTATCATAAGGGGCCGGCCACATTAGGAGGGAGGGAGAGGTTCATTTTTATTTTGGTGTGGGAAAAAGTATCATTCATCTCATTTTTAGCTTGCCACAAAAATTCCGAAGTTCATCCCTTTTCTTTACCTCCATCCAAAGGCAACTTCACAACCCCAAAGAGAACCATTTTACACTACACCTACAGTACCCTTGGACGCGTCGGCTTGCCAACTTCGCGCCCGAGTTGCCTCGATCTAGAGGTGGGAGCCCGTAAAAGAATTCGGCTACGTGGTGCCCTTTCCGATGAGGAGGTGACGAACGGAGATTCCGCGGGAGATCGGGACGACGACGAGAAGACCGAAGGACACAGATCGCTCCGTATATCTCTCCACCCCCATCTTTTAGTTTGCTAGAGTTAGGTTAATGGCCCGATCCGGGTTGATAGTGCGCGGTGGTGCCGGTTTGCAAGTTTCGCAAAGTTTTTCGTTTCCGCGTTTCCGGTGTCGGTTCGACGGCCGGGGCGCCGCCGTGCACTTACAGTGACCCCTTTAGCAAAACTAGAAAAGCCTAAAAACACTCCATTTAAAATCACTCGATTCTACAACGATATCAAGTTCATTACGCAAAGGGTTTTCTTAAAAACCTGTCTTAGCCCTCCGTCATTTCAGATAAGTACTAGTTAGTATTCGTGCTACGTTTGTTGACCATGTTAAGGCGTAGTGTGCTGTAGCTGATTAGTGCTTATCCATATAAGCATATGATGCGATTGGATTAGGGTAGTCGTGTGACTTTGTTGACCATGTTAAGGGTCGTGCGGGTGGGTTTAATTCAATCGGGAAATGACGGATTGAACTTGACTAGCACTTATGATTTGTTGACCATGTTAAGGTCAAATAGCTGCTAGGGGTAAAATATTATTGGGAATTTCAAGTGTTGAAATTTGCAATGAGATTGCATACCTTCTATGAGATAGTTGGATCCCGATACCCGCTGCGAGTAAGAGTTACTCCTGAGAGAGTTTTACACATTACAATTAGCCGATCAAGTAGGTGTCTAGAAAGGTGTCAACGGGGTTACGCCTCTGGGAAAATGAGGTTTACATTAATTAGATTCGTGCGAAAGCACGGGGGACCTTCCTCAAAGTACCGACACTGTCCTGGCTGAAAGATTGGCGAACTTGCAGGGTGTAATTAATCCCGGCTAGTCTTTCCTTTTAGGGTTTGAAGGAAGATTTGACTAAAACAGTGGGAGACATCCTGATTAGATATATTAGATAACCAATCTAATCTTGCAAGAGCATACGCTAAGTGTTTTCTTCTCTCTCTCTCCAGGTAGGGACCATATCACGCCTTAATCAACATAATAATACGGATGTATTTGACTGAACCCGCTTGTTATACTGAGCTGGGGAACGTTGGTCCCGCTCCAACTTATAATTGTTATAAGACAGAGCAGGAAATTAGGGAATACCAGATTTCCCGTGCCGCCCAAACGAAGAAAGTGCATGCTGATGCATCTTCTTCGGGTGTGTTCATTACAGAGAACTGTTTCTCAGTATCCTTTACGTCCTGGGTATGAGATACCGGATCAGGATCCCGCATATGTAATTTGGGCTACAGATAGGTAGAGAACTGAGAACGGGTGATAAGTTTCATGAGATAGAAATGGTGCAAGTGTTGCAGCCAAGTCTGTTGGTCACTATCACCCAGTATTATCAGAATACATTGATTCTGAACGAATGTTATTAGATACCGAACATGATGTACAGCATCATATCAGTCTCTTTATTAGTAAAGATAGGATATAATTTTGTATTGTAGGATAATGTTTTGAACATTTCCTATATCAAGAGTTGATCGGTTCAGGCGCGTTATCTAAAAGTATTGACGTTCTAAATCAAACTATAGTTCTTAGTATACAGAACACACACGAGAGGAAGAGTTCAGAAATGAACGAATCCTTCTTGAGGCATTGTAGACTAGGTCATATCAATGCGACCCGACTAGCTAAAGTTACATTAAGATGCATATTTAAATTTGTTTGAATTTACATCTTGTGAAACTTGCCGGTCATGTCACAAAAATAAGATGACCATAGCTCTGTTTATTAGAAACAGAGAAAGAGTTAGTGAACTCTTGGGATTGATACATTCTGATGTATGAAAGTCCCCTGTCTACATATGCCAAGACCGGCTCTTTGTACTTCATTACATTCTCTGATGATCTCTCAAGATTCAGACAATATTCCTGTTGAAACACAAGTCTGAACCTTTTGAGATATTCACAGAATATAAGTTAGAAGTAGAGAACCAACAACGGGTATAAGTATTATGTCCTTTGATGAGATCAAGGAGGAGAATACTTGAGCACGGAATTCCTGAACTATTCTAAAGGAGAATGAGATTCTCTCTCAGCAGTACTCCTCCGTATACACCACAGCACATCGGTGTATCGGGGCGGAGCAATAACACCCTATGTGATATGGTGTGCTCTATGATGAGTACTACTGAGTATCCTGTTTCCTTTTGGGAGTTATGCACATGAGAAGCTGCATACCTATTGAAAAGGGTTCAAATCAAATCAGTTGCCTATCACTTCATATGTGATATGGAAAGGGAAGAGCCCATATCTTAAGTTGGTTAAGATTTGGGATTGTCCGGCCTATGTCTAAAAGCAAAATCCGGACAAGCTCGAGGCAAGGTCTGTTATGTAGAACTGGAAAGGTTCCAGCTATACAAACTGCAGCTGATGATTTGGTAGAACCAAAGCATTTAAAAGTTTCCAACGAACCTCAGCCTCTCCGCCGATCTAGTAGGGTTCCTCACCCACCTGAGAGATACTTCGATTTTCTCTATGACAGTGGGAGCGACGATTGCATCATGAGATGATGACCCAACTAGTTTCGAGCAGGCCATCAGGAGTGGGACTCTGTAAGAATTGCTGGATGCTTAGCGATCTGAGATGGAATCCTTATACACCAACAAAGTATGGACTTTGGTTGCTTTATCTGAAGGGTTAAATTCCCAACAGGAGCAAGTATATCTTGAGAAGATTACTAGGTGTACATGAAAAGTTGAGACTTTCAAAGCTTTGCTTAAGTCCATCCAGATCCTACTTGCCACGGCTACATACCATGACTATGATATCTGGTGGTTGGGTGTCATGACTGCTTTTCTAAATGATGTTTTAGAAGATAGCGTCTATAAGTACACAGCCAAAGGGCTTCGTAGACAGTGGGAGCAGCGGAAACGTGTGCAAGATGCTTTATAGGATAAAGCAGGCATCGCGGAGTTGGAACATCTGTTTTGATGTGGTAGTCAAAGAGTTTGACTTCATCAAAATGGTAGATGAACCTTGTATATACAAAAAGGTAGTAGAGAGTATGATGGTGATCCTCGTAGTGTACGTGGATGACATACTCTTGATAGGGAAGGAGTTTCCTATGCTACGCTCGGTCAATCTCCGCTTATCACAAGGATTCTCTATATAGGATCAAAGTGATACCTCCTAAATCCTGGGTTTTGGATCTATGAGATAGATCTAATTGGATGTTAGGATACTCACTAGTTGTAGTGAGATGGTATCAATCGATCCTGGGGAGAATCACTGGAAAGGTTCCAGGGTGATAAGGACGACTGAATGTCAGTCGCAGGCATTGTCTTTACCCTCAGTGGAGGGACGGTATGTTGGAAGAGTTCCAAGCTAGATACCGTGACATACTAGACAATTAAAGTCAAGATACATCGTTACCAAGGATGCTACCAAAGAGGCAGTCTGGATACATATAAGTTCATGAGATGGACTTCGTTCCTACCATTGTGTGACAATGGAGTTGTGGCTTTAGCCAAGGAACTACCGTCCCATCTGAAATCCAGATATAATTCTTAGACAGTATCACCTGATCATGGAGATGGTTGATCTCCAGGGAGATCGAGGTTAGGAGAGTAGACACAGAGGACAACAGCGCGGATCCACTCACAAAGGCCTTTTTCCCAGTAGAGACTTTTTATGGGATGGTTGAGTATGAGATACTTCAACAGCAGCTAATTGTTGGGTATGCGATACCACAACAGATGGCCCTAGTGCAAGTGGGAGATTGTTAGTTATATGTATGCCCAAGAGGCTATTACTGTACATACGATGTATATTGTAATGGATGCTTGGACATATATAGGGAGGACTTTCTTGCTCGACATGATAGTATGCTATCTGGTTGTACTTTATCCTAACATGCACTCTGATTGTCTCCATATTACATGTTGATAAAGCCCTTAGGACATGTACTCGACTACTGGGACTATGATGAGATCATACTAGTGGGGCCACGGTAGTCGACGAGTACATCCTATAACTGTTCCTAGTCGAGGGTGTATCGAGATAGGGCATCGATACACCAGAGTAGACTAGCGTATACGCATCTTGACCCATATGATGGGCGATGGATAATCCCATATCCATCGGTATTTAACATCAAGGATGGTGTACGGGTGCTCAGTGGAGACTGGGTACACTGGACGGACTCGCCGAGAACTCCCAGATGGTATTATACCTCACGTCAGATGGCAGTTCTCCTGTGACACTGGTACAGAGTAGTCTGTTGACCCGAGATCGTCATAGAGTCTTGTGTGATTCCCACTGTGCTTTGATTTCCATCATACCACGTCCAAGAGGGCGTGCAAAAAGGTGGCTTTTGGGTACAGTCCCGAATCACATGGAGGCAATGAGCGATAGGAGGGGATTCGTCTCTCCTGGTATAGGGAGTTGATGTTGCGCTGTGTTCGATTGGCTATAACCGGAAATCCCTGGCCAGGGTTGCTGAGATTTACTGGTAAGTGTTATCAGTAGTTTCTCGAACTGTTATAGACCTAATATCGACACGACTTATCAAGCTACTAGGGTCTGACGTTTACCACCCCTAGGCGAGATATGCGACATATCAGATGACGAGACCGGACTATATGGGAGTGATACTGTTTGGATTCACAGGAGAATGTACAGGCTTGCTTGTTGATCTTCTGAGCGCTCAATACCTAGGTGGCTGTTACGTTTAGCTGACCGCTTGCAGCTTGTAGGTGTTTGATATGATCATCACCTACTGCCGGCGTATTGACGATTCTTTAGAGTCCTACACAGAGGTTTCTTGGCTCAGGCAAAATGGAGTAGGAGCACATATGTGATATTTGCAGGACCGAGGATAATGCGATATGAGATATCGTATTCTATTCTCGCGATATTTGATATCAGCCGGGTCATCGGGTCAAGTGTTGATTCGATGAATCGGTACGGATAAATATTAGTCGGTTATATGCGATATAGCCGGATTGTCGGATCAAGTGTTGATTCGATAATTTAATGTATAATAATATATATGATATATTAAATTACATTAACTAATATTAGCTCACTAAAAGATTCTTTTTCTCACTCGAGTAATACATTGATATATATGCGATATATGTTAATTGTATTATTTTATTTGGTTATAATAAATATTATATATGTGATATATAATATTGTAACATGATATAATAACTAATGCAAAATGCTTAGTAGAGATTAAACAAGATTAGGGTTTGATTTGGGTTAATCCTTTCTAGATGATTCTAGAAGGTTTTGTTTTGTTTTGTGAAAGATATTTTCAAGTGACTCATTCTTAACCTAACCCAAACCCTAGCCTTAGTTAATTCTCTACAATGGTTTAGTCAACCATGGTTACATTATTGATCATCTTTATCCTTTCATTATTCATCACAAAAGGATTCTAATTGATTTGTTCATCTTTTTCCTTCTTTCTTTTCATGAAAAAGCTTTCTAGCTTTTTCTAAGTGATGAAAAATGAGTGAGAATAAGAAAACAAATGAGAGCAAAAATCCTACTTCATCATCCTCATCTATCCTTGCCATTTAGATGAGGGTGTTCACATCATTTCATGAGTGTTAGCTTGTGTTAACGAAACTTCAAGGTAGATCATCTTTGTATCGAAGATCGGAAGCAAGACTACATCTTTCTCTTCGTGGAACCTCTCGAGAGTCCGGAACACGATAATCGCAGCGAAGGGACCTCAACACGGAGCTTAAGAAGTGAAGGACCGGATCTACAAAGGTTGTAATCCCTCTCACTTAGTGTTAAAGAGTTTAACAAGCTAGTTTTCGCCTAAATCCTAGTTTAAAGATCCGGCTTCGGGTTGTTCGGCACGGCTAAATTTTTAATCGGGCATGGTTGATGCCTCGTAGACCCTTGTGCACGTGCCTAGCAACCCTACATCTCTTAACCCTAGAATTGGCAATGTTGCTTGCCGCTCTCGTAGGGGTCTAGGGATGTGGGTTTGGCTATTCATCGCGACCGTGGAATCCGTGTTTTATACAGGCACGTATTAAAACACGGACCTCCTAGTATATCCAATATTTCATATATGTTCTTCTGCTACAATGTTCTGTGATGAGATCATATTACTCCTGAGATGAATGTTTATATTATATATATGAGATATATGTTATATTGCAGATTTCGTTTCAAATGTGATGCTTGTGAAGCATAATAAAATGGGACTTCATTAATGAGATTAATGAAACTAAAAGAAACCTAAAGATGTTGTAGAAACTTGTTTAAAAACTGGTAGCTCTAGTTCTTGCTTTGCATAGCGGTATTCCTTGTAGAATATCCAGCACCTTATTCGATAAGGAAAGAGCCGAGATCCCTTCACCGGGAGTGACCTCTTTAGCGAAACTAGCAGATGCTACAAACTCGGTTTGTCTTTTGATTGTTTCTATAGTTTTTGCTTTGCATAGTGATATTTGTGAAATATCCTGCACCTTATTCGATAAGGAAAGAGCCGACGATCCCTTCCCCGGAAGTGACCTCTTTAGCAAAACTAGAAAATGCCCCAAAAACATTCCATTTAAAATCACTCGATTCTACAACTATATCAAGTTCATTACGCAAAGGGTTTTCTTAAAAACCTGTCGTAGCACTCCGTCATTTCAGATAAGTACTACTTAGTATTCGTGCTACGTTTGTTGGCCCGCGTCAAGGCGTAGTGTGCGGTAGCTAACTAGTGCTTATCTGCAGCATACGATGCGATTGGATTAGGGTAGTCGTGCGACTGTGTTGGCCTGCGTCAAGGGTCGTGCGGGTGTGTTTGATTCAATCAGGAAATGTACGGGTTGAACTTGACTAGCGGACTATGGTTTGTTGGCCTACGTCAAGGTCAAAGGACGCTAGGGGTAAAATATTATCGGGAATTTCAAGTGTTGAAATTTGCAATGAGATTGCATGCCTTCTATGAGATAGTTGAATCCCGATACCCGCTACGAGTAAGAGTTACTCCTGAAAGAGTTTTACACATTATAATTAGCTGATCAAGTAGGTATCTAGAAAGGTGTCGACGGGGTTATGCCTCAGGGAAAATGAGGTTTACTTTAATTAGGTCCGTGCGAAAGCGCGGGGAACCTCCCTCAAAGTACCGGCACTGGCCTGGCTGAAAAATTGGCAAACTTGTAGGGTGTAATTAATCCCGACTAGTCTTTCCTTTTAGCGTTTGAAGGAAGATTTGACTAAAACAGTGGGAGACATCCTGATTAGATATATTAATAACCAATCTAATCTTTCAAGAGCATACGCTGAGTATTTTATTCTATCTCTCTCCAGGTAGCAACCATGTCACGCCTTAATCAAGATAATAATAAGGATGTATTGACCGAACCCGCTTGTTATACTGCGCTAGAGAACATTGGTCCCGCTCCAACTTATAATTGTTATAAGACAGAGCAGGAAATAGGGGATTACCAGAATTTCCGTGCTGCCCAAACGAAGAAAGTGCATGCTGATGCATCTTCTTCGGGTGTGTTCACTACCGAAAACTGTTTCTCAGTATCCTTTACATCCTGGGTATGAGATACCGGATCAGGATCCCGCAAATGTAATTTGTTACATGGGCTACGGAGAGATAGAGAACTGAGAACGGATGATAAGTTTCAAGGGTTGGAAATGATGCAAGTGTTGCAGCCAAGTCTGTTGGCAGTTATCACCCTGTATTATCAGAATACATTGATTTTGAACGAATGTTATTAGATACCGAACCTGATATACAACATCATATCAGTCTCTTTATTAGTAAAGAAGGATATAATTTTGTATTGTTGGATAATGTTTTGAACATTTCCTATATCAAGAGTTGATCGGTTCAGGCACGTTATCTAAAATCATAGACGTTCTAAATTAAACCACAGTTCTTAACGTACAGAACACACACAAGAGAAAGAGTTCAGAAATGAACGAATCCTTCTTGAGGCATTGTAGACTAGGTCATATCAATGCGCCCCGACTAGCTTAAGTTACATTTTGATGCATATTTAAATTAGTTTGAATTTACATCTTGTAAAACTTGCCAGTCATGTCACAAAGATAAGATGACCACAACTCCGTTTATTGGAAATAGAGAAAGAGCTAGTGAACTCTTGGGATTGATACATGCTGATGTATGAAAGTCCCCTGTCTACATATGCGAGGACCGGTTCTTTGTACTTCATTACATTTAGTGATGATCTCTCAAAATTCAGACATATGTTCCCGTTGAAACATAAGTCCGGAACTTTTAAGATAATCACAGAATATAAGTTAGAAGTAGAGAACCAAAAATGGGTATAAGTATTATGTCCTTTGATGAGATCAACGAGGAGAATACTTGAGCACGGAATTCCGGGACTATTCTAAAGGAGAATGAGATTCTCTCTCAACATTACTCCTCCGTATACACCATAGCACGTCGGTGTATCGGGGAGGAGCAATCACACCCTATGAGATATGGTATGCTCTATGATGAGTACTACAGAGTTGCCTATTTTCTTTTGGGGTTATGCACTTGAGAAGTTGCATACCTATTGAATAAGGTTCCAACCAAATCAGATGCCTACCACTCCATATGTGATATGGTATGGGAAGAACCCATCTCTTAAAGATGTTAAGATTTGGGGTTGTCCGGCCTATGTCAAAAGTAAAATCCGGACAAGCTCGAGGCAAGGTCAGTTCTGTGGAAGTTTGTTGGATATCCCAAGCATTCTCAAGGGAATATCTTCTACCACGCCGGGGAACAAAAGATGTTTTATTTCTCGGCATACCACTTTTTAAGAAAAAGGGAATTTCTTATGAAGAAATTAGTGGTTATGAGGTAGAACTGGAAGGAGTTCCAGCTATACAAACTGCAGCTGATGATTTGGTAAACCCGGAGGATTCAATAGTTTCCAACGAACCTCAGCCTCTCCGCCGATCTGGTAGAGTTCCTCATCCACCTGAGAGATACTTCGGTTTCTCTATGACAAAGGGAGAGAGGATTGCATCATGAGATGATGACCCAACTAGTTTCGAGCAGGCCATCAGGAGTGGTGACTCTGTGAGAATGGCTGGATGCTTAGCGATCTGAGATGGAATCCTTATACACCAACAAAGTATGGACTTTGGTTGCTTTATCTGAAGGGTTAAATCCCCGTCAGGAGCAAGTATATCTTGAGAAGATTACTTGGTGTACATAGAAAAGTTGAGACTTTCAAAGCTATGCTTAAGTCCATCCAGATCCTACTTGCCACGGCTACATACCATGACTACGATATCTGGCGGTTGGGTGTCATGACTGCTTTTCTAAATGATGATTTGGAAGAGAGTGTCTATAAGTACACAGCCAGAGGGCTTCGTAGACAGTGGGAGCAGCAGAAACGTGAGCATGATGTTTTATGTGATAAATCAGGCATCGCGGAGTTGGAACGTCTGTTTTGATGGAGTAGTCAAAGAGTTTGACTTCATCAAAATGGTAGATGAACCAAGTATATACAAAAAGATAGTAGGGAGTATGGTGGTGATCCTCGTATAGTACGTGGATGACATCCTCTTGATAGGGAAGTAGTTTCCTATGCAACGCTCGGTCAATCTCCTATTATCACAAAGATTCTCCATATAGGATCATTGTGATACCTCCTAAATCCTGTGTTTTGATCTATGAGATAGATCTAATTGGATGTTAGGATACTCACTAGTTGTAGTGAGATGGTATCAATCGATCCTTGGGATAATCACTGGAAAGGTTCCAGGGTGATAAGGACGACTGAATGTCAGTCGCATGCATTGTCTTTACCCTCAGTGGAGGGACGGTATGTTGGAAGAGTTCCAAGCTAGATACCGTAACTTACTAGACGATAAAGGAAGGATAAATCACTACCAAGGATGCTACCAAAGAGGCAGTCTGGATATATATATAATAGTTCATGAGATGAACTCAGTTCCTACCATTGTGTGACAATGGAGTTGTGGCTTATGCCTAGGAACCCCCGTCCCATTAAAGATCCAGACATATTCTTAGGCAGTATCGCCTGATCATGGAGATGGTTGATCTCCAGGGAGATCGAGGTTAGGAGAGAAGACACAGAGGACCGAACAGTAATGGCCTCTAGGGCATACTATAACTAACAATCACCCACTTGCACTAGGGCCATCTGTTGTGGTATCACATACCCAACAATTAGCTGCGGTTGAAGTATCTCATACTCAACCATCCCATAAAAGTCTCTACTGGGAAAAAGACCTTCGTGAGTGGAATCGCACTGTTGTCCTCTGTGTCTACTCTTCTAACCTCGATCTCCCTGGAGATCAACCATCTCCATGATCAGGTGATACTGCCTAAGAATTATATCTGGATTTCTGATGGGACGGTAGTCCTTGGCTAAAACCATAACTCCATTGTCACGCAATGGTAGGAACGAAGTTCATCTCATGAACTTATATTTATCCAGACTGCCTCTTTGGTAGTATTCTTGGTAACGATGTATCTTGCCTTTAATCGTCTAGTATGTCACGGTATCTAGCTTGGAACTCTTCCAACATACCGTCCCTCCACTGAGGGTAAAGACAATGCCTGCGACTGACATTCAGTCGTCCTTATCACACTGGAACCATTCCAGTGATTCTCCTCAGGATCGATTGATACCATCTCACTACAACTAGTGAGTATCCTAACATCCAATTAGATCTATCTCATAGATCCAAAAACTCAGGATTTAGGAGGTATCACTTTGATCCTATACGGAGAATCCTTGTGATAAGCGGAGATTAACCGAGCGTGGCATAGGAAACTCCTTCCCTATCAAGAGTATGTCATCCACGTACTCTACGAGGATCACCACCATACTCCCTACTACCTTTTTATATGTACAAGGTTCATCTACTATTTTGATGAAGTCAAACTCTTTGACTACCATATCAAAACAGATGTTCCAACTCCGCGATGCCTGCTTTATCCTATAAAACATCTTGCACATGTTTCCGCTGCTCCCACTGTCTAAGAAGCCATCTGGCTATGTACTTATAGACGCTCTCTTCTAAAACATCATTTAGAAAAGCAGTCATGACACCCAACCACCAGATATCGTAGTCATAGTATGCAGCCATGGCAAGTAGGATCTGGATGGACTTAAGCATAGCTTTGAAAGTCTCAACTTTTCCATGTACACCAAGTAATCTTCTCAAGATATACTTGCTCCTGATGGGAATTTAACCCTTCAGATAAAGCAACCAAAGTCCATACTTTGTTGGTGTATAAGGATTCCATCTCAGATCGTTAAGCATCCAGCCATTCTTATAGAGTCTCACTCCTGATGGCCAGCTCGAAACTAGTTGGGTCATCATCTTATGATGCAATCCTCGCTCCCACTGTCATAGAGAAACCGAAGTATCTCTCAGGTGGGTGAGGAGCCCTACTAGATCGGCGGAGAGGCTGAGGTTCGTTGGAAACTATTGAATCCGTTGGTTCTACCAAATCATCAGCTGCAGTTTGTATAGCTAGAACATTTCCAGTTCTACATAACAGACCTTGCCTCGAGCTTGTCCGGATTTTGCTTTTAGACATAGGCCGGACAACTCCAAATTTTAACAAACTTAAGATATGGGCTCTTCCCTATCCATATCACACATGAAGTGGTAAGCAACTGATTTGATTTGAACCCTATTCAATAGGTATGCAGCTTCTCAAGTGCATAACTCCCAAAAGGAAATAGGAAACTCAGTAGTACTCATCATAGAGCACACCATATCACATAGGGTGCTATAGCTCCGCCCCGATATACCATCGTGCTATGGTGTATACGGAGGAGTAATGCTGAGAGAGAATCTCATTCTCCTTTAGAATAATCCAGGAATTCCGTGCTCAAGTATTCTCCTCCCTGATCACATCAAAGGACATAATACTTAAACCCGTTTTTGGTTCTCTACTTCTAACTTATATTCTGTGAATATCTCAAAAGGTTCGGACTTGTGTTTCAACAGGAGCATATGTCTGAATCTTGAGAGATCATCAGAGAATGTAACAAGTACAAAGAAGCGGTCTTGGCATGTGTAGACAGGGGACTTTCATACATCAGCATGTATCAATCCCAAGAGTTTACTAACTCTTTCTCTGTTTCCAATAAACAGAGCTATGGACATCTTATCTTTGTGACATGACCGGCAAGTTTCATAAGATGTAAATTCAAACTAATTTAAATATGCATCTAAATATAACTTGGCTAGTCGGGTCGCATTGATATGACCTAGTCTACAATACCTCAAGAAGGATTCGTTCATTTCTGAACTCTTCCTCTTGTGTGTGTTCTGTATACTAAGAACTGTAGTTTGATTTAGAACGTCAATGCTTTTAGATAACGTGCCTGAACCGATCAACTCTTGATATAGGAAATGTTCAAAACATTATCCAACAATACAAAATTATATCCTTTCTTTACTAATAAAGAGACTGATATGATGTTGTATATCAGGTTAGGTATCTAATAACATTCGTTCAGAATCAATGTATTCTGGTAATACTGGGTGATAGTGACCAACAGACTTGGCTGCAACACTTGCCCCGTTTTCTGTCTCATGAAACTTATAACCTGTTCTCAGTTCTCTACCTATTTGTAGCCCATGTAACAGATTACATATGCAGGATCCTGATCCGGTATCACATACCCAGGACGTAAAGGATACTGAGAAACAGTTCTCTGTAATGAACACACCCGAAGATGATGCATCAACATGCACTTTCTTCGTTTGGGAGGCACGGGAAATCTGGTATTCCCCAATTTTCTGCTCTGACTTATAACAATTATGAGTTGGAGCGGGACCAACATTCCCCAGCTCAGTATAACAAGCGGGTTCGGTCAATACATCCATTTTATTATCTTGATTAAGGCGTGATATGGTCGCTACCTGGAGAGAGAGAGAAGAAAACACTCAGCGTATGCTCTTGCAAGATTAGATTGGTTATCTAATATATCTAATCAGGATGTCTCCCACTATTTTAATCAAATCTTCCTTCAAACCCTAAAAGGAAAGATTAGCCGGGATTAATTACACCCTACAAGTTCGCCAATCTTTCAGCCAGGCCAGTGTCGGTACTTTGAGAGAGGCCCCCCGTGCTTTCGCATGAACCTAATTAATGTAAACCTCATTTTCCCAGAGGCTTAACCCCGTTGACACCTTTCTAGACACCTACTTGATCGGCTAATTGTAATGTATAAAACTCTCTCAGGAGTAACTCTTACTCGCAGCGGGTATCGGGATCCAACTATCTCATAGAAGGTATGCAATCTCATTGCAAATTTCAACACTTGAAATTCCCGATAATTTTGCCTCTAGCAACTTATGACCTTGGCTAAGGCCAACAAATCATAAGTGCTAGCCAAGTTCAACCCGTCATTTCCCGATTGAATTAAACCCACCCACACGACCCTTGGCTAAGGTCAACAAACTCGCACGACTACCCTAACTCAATCGCATCATATGCTTATACAGATAAGCACTAATTAGCTACCGCACACTACGCCTTGGCTAAGGTCAACAAACGCAGCACGAATACTAAGAAGTACTTATCTGAAAAGACGGAGGGCTACGATAGGTTTTTAAGAAAACCTTTTGCGTAATGAACTTGATATCATTGTAAAATCGAGTGAATTTTAAATGGAGTATTTTTTAGGCTTTTCTAGTTTTGCTAAAGGGGTCACTCCCGGTGAAGGGATCATCGGCCCTTTCCTCATCGAATAAGGTGCAGGATATTTCACAAATATCACTATGCAAAGAAAGAAGTATAGAAGCAATCAAAAGACAAACCGAGTTTGTAGCATCTGCTAGTTTCACTAAAGAGGTCACTCCCGGTGAAGGGATCTCGGCTCTTTCCTTATCGAATAAGGTGCTGGATATTCTACAAGGAACACCGCTATGCAAAGCAAGAACTAGAGCTAGTAGTTTTTAAACAAGTTTCTACAACAACTTTAGGTTTCTTTTAGTTTCATTAATCTCATTAATAAAGTCCCATTTTTAATTATGCTTCACAAGCATCACATTTGAAACGAAATCTGCAATATAACATATATCTCATATATATAATGTAAACATTCGTCTCAGGCAGTAATATGATCTGATCACAGAACATTGCAGCAGAAGAACATATATGAAATATTGGATATACTAGGATGTCCGTGTTTTCAATACGAGCCTGTATAAAACACAGATTCCACGGTCGTGATGAATAGCCAAACCCACATCCCTAGACCCCTACAAGAGCGGCAAGCAACACTGCCAATTCTAGGGTTAGGAGACCCGGTCTCGACTCCTCAAGATGGTCTCCCACTAGACCCCAAAACCCGGTTACTTGTGCTCCCCGCCTTGGGTCTACCTAATGCGGAAAAGTAAATAATATACAATGCTGACATCATCCTCAGCCCGGAAGTGCCCCAATAAAAGAATATAACATATAAATGAATTTTACATGAATGAAAAAGAAAAACTCTCATCTCACATAAAACCCCCGGCTATTCAAAACGCGACGATCCAATATAACATATCACAACAACACATAATATCTCATATCATCAACGTAAGCAAGTATGCGTATCCCGATTGTCGTTGATGTATAGCAACGAAGCCGGCGATACATCACATACTACGCTTACGGTCACAAAAAAGAAAGTGTAAAACTACAACAGTTGGAATCCGCAACCTCTTTAGACATCGCATGCCTAACCAAATGAATTCCTCAGACATCGCATGCCTAACAATTATAAACCCCGCATTTTAGTCTCTTTATCGAAAACTCTTTTCAATATCAAGTCGGCAATTCAACAAGATTCCCGACACCCTGATCGAATGCTCGTCGCAAACTTTACTAGATGGCCGCACCCCCGGATGCCGTCGACGAAGTGCACTAAGGCGGAACACCGCTGCCGCGAGCACCCGAACGGATGCTTTTGGCGACAGGGTTCTCCTACAGTCACTTGGTCGGGGCTTTAGGGCGTGGCTGTCTGTTAAGTTTACCCGGCGAGTATCCGCGTACGCTACGTGATTGCGACGGACTTTTGATCACATCAAAATTCCGTGGCCACTGATCAATTTGAGACTAAACTGCTAAATTTATAACATTCAAATTAGCTATCTCATAACTACTTGTGGATTCCAAATATTGTATCACATTCCAGATAAATAGACAATGTTAAACTTTCCGATCGAATAATCAAACACCTAAGATTTTCCCAATATATCTCAACACATGAAATCGGTTTAAAAACATCCATCACATGCCACAGTACCGATGGTGTAGCCGTAGAAGGGTCAAGCCACCGCCTCACATGTGGCACGCCGTACTGCCACAAACCCTAAAGTTCAGAGGCAGTTCAAAACGGTCACATAATCGAGTTAAGGTTTGTTGTCTTCTAGAGGGTCCACCGCGTTACTTGCATGACTTAGAACGTTCTCAAACCCGAGAAAAAAATCCAACTTTTGAAAAATTTTCGACAGGGGAAAAAGTGATTTATTGATATCCGTTCGAACTTTTTAACAGTTTCTAAAAATTACCCGGACAAAACTAAAGTAAGTTAAATTATCTGATCGAATCAACGATTCCCCAATACAACCCTAGAAAACTCAACACTTGAGTGGAATTAAAAAATTCCCATAAAAAAATAACAAGAAAGGACCTTAGAATAATTACACGAAATTACAGGGACTAAGTCACAATTTTGGCCGCGGAACCGCCGCCAAACCCACGGTTTGGCCGCGGTTCCGCGGTTATTTTAGCGAATTAGAGGGCCGTACTTCACAGTAATTCTTAGTTTGTCCTGCTTGTTTTTATGAGCATTTTTAATTCAGAAAAAACCACATTTTTGAAAAATGTACAGAGAAGGGTTCGTGTCGGGGTTTTCGGGTTCGATCGGACTTTAAACTTCGTCTAGACTTCGCCTAAAGCTCTAGCTTGGCTCTGATACCACTGTAGGGTTGCTGGGCACGCGCACAAGGGTCTACGAGGCATCAACCATGCCCGATTAAAAATTTAGCCGTGCCGAACAACCCGAAGCCGGATCTTTAAACTAGGGTTTAGGCGAAAACAAGCATGTTAAACTCTTTAACACTAAGTGATAAGGATTACAACCTTTGTAGATCCGGTCCTTCACTTCTTAAGCTCCGTGTTGAGGTCCCTTCGCTGCGATCATCGTGTTCCGCACTCTCGAGAGGTTCCACGAAGAGAAAGATGCAGTCTTGCTTCCGATTTTCGATACAAAGATGATCTAGCTTGAAGTTTCGTTAACACGAGCTAACTCTCATGAAATGATGTGAACACCCTCATCTAAATGCCAAGGATAGATGAGTATGATGAAGTAGGATTTTTGCTCTCATTTGTTTTCTTATTCTCACTCATTTTTCATCACTTAGAAAAAGCTAGAAAGCTTTTTCATGGAAAGAAAGAAGGAAGAAGATGAACAAATCAATTAGAATTCTTTTGTGATGAATAATGAAAGGATAAAGATGATCAATAATGCAACCATGGTTGACTAAACCATTGTTGAGAATTAACCAAGGCTAGGGTTTGGGTTAGGTTAAGAATGAGTCACTTGAAAATATCTTTTCCAAAACAAAAAAAAACCTTCTAGAAACATCTAGAAAGCTTTAACCCAAATCAAACCCTAATCTTGTTTAATCTCTACTAAACATGTTGCATTAGTTATCATATCATGTTACAATATTATATATCACATATATAATATTTATTGTAACAAAAGAAAATAATACAATTAACATATATCGCATATATATCAATGTATTACCCGAGTGAGAAAAAGAATCTTTTAGTGAGCTAATATTAGTTAATGTAATTTAATATATCATATATATTATTATACATTAAATTATCGAATCAACACTTGATCCGACAATCTGGCTATATCGTATATAACCGACTAATATTTATCCGTACCGATTCATAGAATCAACACTTGATCCGATGACCCGGCTGATATCATATATCGAGAATAGAATACGGTATCTCATATCGCATTATCCTCGGTCCCGCACATATCACATATGTGCCCCTACTCCGTTTCGCCTGAGCCAAGAAACCTCTATGTAGGACTCTAAAGAATCGTCAATACGCCGGCAGTAGGTGATGATCATATCAAACACCCACAAGCTGCAAGCGGTCAGCTAAACGTAACAGACACCTAGGTATTGAGCACTCAGAAGATCAACAAGCAAGCCTGTACATTCTCCTGTGAATCCAAACAGTAACACTCCCGTACAGTCCGGTCTCATCGTCTGATATGTCGCATATCTCGCCTAGGGGTGGTAAACGTCAGACCCCAGTAGCTTGATAAGTCATGTCGATATAAGGTCTATAA
Organism: Agapanthus africanus; assembly: GCA_030015575.1. Classification (NCBI taxonomy): domain Eukaryota; kingdom Viridiplantae; phylum Streptophyta; class Magnoliopsida; order Asparagales; family Amaryllidaceae; genus Agapanthus; species Agapanthus africanus. The sequence goes on from CM057349.1 coordinate 292,208,696, forward strand.
CAGTTTGAGAAACTACTGATAACACTTACCAGTAAATCTCAGCAACCCTGGCCAGGGATTTTCGGTTATAGCCAATCGAACACAGCACAACATCAACTCCCTATACCGGGAGAGAAGAATCCCCTCCTATCGCTCATTGCCTCCATGTGATTCGGGACTGTACCCAAAAGCCACCTTTTGCATGCCCTCTTGGACGTGGTATGATGGAAATCAAAGCACAGTGGGAATCACACAAGACTCTATGATGATCTCGGGTCAACAGACTACTCTGTACCAGTGTCACCGGAGAACTGCCATCTGACGTCAGGTATAATACCATCTGGGAGTTCTCGGCGAGTCCGTACAGTGTACCCAGTCTCCACTGAGCACCTGTACACCATCCTTGATGTCAAACACCGATGGATATGGGATCATCCATCGCCCATCATATGGGTCAAGATGCGTATACGCTAGTCTACTCTGGTGCATCGATGCCCTGTCTCGATACACCCTCGACTAGGAACAGTTATAGGATGTACTCGTCGACTAACGTGGCCCCACTAGTATGATCTCATCATATTCCCAATAGTCGAGTACATATCCTAAGGGCTTTATCAATATGTAATATAGAGACAATCAGAGTACATGTTAAGATAAAGTACAACCAGATAGCATACTATCATGTCGAGCAAGAAAGTGCTCCCTATATATGTCCTGTAAGTCCGTGTTGCCCACCCCGGTGCTTACGGGGAGGCGGAAAACATAATAAAAATCGGATTTTTTATGACTTAGGCAACATGGACTAAGCTTGTGAGGATCTTTGCTAAACATAAACTAGCTAACCCTAACTACAAAGTAGCTAAGTGAAGGAAGGTTATACCTTTGGTCTTTAGTCCTTCTCTCCTTGCTCCTAGGTATGGTAGAAAAGGGTCACCTTGCTTGTCTTCTCCCGTCAAAGAAGGATCCACCCGAAAGCCACCACCTTTAGCTTCAACTCCAAGCTAGGAGTAACTAGAGTGCAAGAAATGCTAAGACTTGAACCCTAGAAGTGAGTAGAGAAGATCAAGAGAGGGTTTTTCTCAAGCTTTTTGTTTCTCAACACATGAGAGGGAGAGAGCTTGAGGGAGAGGATGAGCAAGAGAGAGAAAAGAAATGAGAGAATGAGAATAATAGTGAGCCATTCTCACTAATATGTGTGAGTTATTTTAATTAATCAATTAGCAAGAAAATTGTCATGGTTTAATCAAGAGGTGACTATTATCATTTCATTATTAATGCAAATTGCAAGAATCAAAGAGCATCTTCCAAATGAAATGATCATGGTCAAATTGTCAACTTGGTCAACAAGTCAACAAAGTCAAAGTGTCAACAACAACAACCATGCACAATAATTAAGCTAATTATTAATTAACAATAATACACACAAAAACAATAGGGTTAATAAAATGACAATAGTCATTAACCCTAAACAAGGTCCTCTCCCTCAATCTCAAGCAACCGTGCATACGCACCCGCATTCGTGAACCGAGGAACACGAACACAATGAGAAAAACCAATCTCAAATCATATACTAGGATCCGGCTTAAACCAAAGCCCGCTAGTATAAACTGTCCGGACAGCAAACGTGCACAAGTGCGCGGATGCGAACGAACCCTGTCGCAAAACCATGCGACCTCTACTCGTTTTGCCTAAAGGCGAATAGCTCTCTGTGTGGGACTCTAAAGACTCGACACTACGCTGGCAGTGGGTTTAACCACAGACCGCAAGCGGCACTAGCTATACGTAACGGTCCCCAGGTAGATGTCGATAAGAAGACTGACGAGGTGAACCCCATCTGCACTCCTACTGAGCCTGTATGTGACAGTCTCCGTACAGTCCGGTCTGTTCGTCTGATACATCGCATGGCGGGCCTAGGGGGGCGGTGAACGTCAGTCCCCTAATAGCGGTACAAGTCGTGTCGGAGTGAAGCCCAGAACACCCTGAGATAACACTGGAAGCCTACCAGTATATCTCGCTTGCCCTGGCCAGGGACTACTCGTGTAATGGCTCTCCTGGACACAGCGCGATGTCAACCCCCAATACCGGGAGAGACGAATCCTGTCTAACCGTCACTGCCTCCAAGTGCTTCGGGACTGCACCCAAAAACTACCTGTTTGCACGACTCCTCTGAGCCGTGGTAGGGTAGTAATCAAAGTGCAGTGGGAACACACTCGAGGCGAAGTGACAGTGTCAAGTCAGCGGACTAAGCTGTACTCATGTCACCTGGGAACTGATAACTGACGATAGGTATATTACCAACCAACAGTTCCCAACGAGTCCTGTCCAGTGTACTCGTAACCTAACGAGCACCCGCATACTATCCCAAGTACGACGTACTAACGGCTGTGGGACAGACCGTCTCCCACACTGGGATGAGAAGCGCATACGCTAGTCTACTCCGGAGTATCGATGCCCTGTCTCGATAGTCCAACGACCAGGGACCTGTATAAGGATGTGCTTATAGATTACCCAGCTCCCACGAGTGCGAGCGCCATCACAACGCTGGTAATCAAGCAAAGATCCTAAGGGCTCTACTAATATGTATACCAGCAATATGCTAAAAGAAACACATGCACATATTAAAGCAGAGACAAACCAAGTAGCATACTACCATTTCGAGCAAGATTGTATATACAACTGTGAATATCCCAAGCTTCCATTAAGTAATATACAAGCTAGTATGATACAGTAATGGCCTCTAGGGCATATACACTAACAATCTCCCACTTGCACTAAGGCCATGTACTGGCGTATCGAAGACCTATCATCTCGATCAGCCGCTCGAACTGAGTCTGGGGCAAGGCCTTGGTGAATGGATCTGCTGTGTTATCCTCTGATGCAACTCTCCGGACCTCGATCTCCTGGCGATCCACGATCTCCCTGATCAGGTGATACCGCCTTAAGATGTGTCTGGATTTCTGATGGGACCTGGGTTCCTTCGCTAAAGCTATAGCCCCGTTGTTGTCGCAATACAGAGGTATTGGGTCAACAATGGACGGAACCACCTGAAGTTCTTTCAAGAACTTCCTCATCCAGACAGCTTCTTTTGCGGCATCAGATGCAGCGATGTATTCCGCTTCCATAGTCGAGTCAGCAACGGTTTCCTGTTTGGAGCTCTTCCAACACACCGCCCCTCCATTGAGGGTAAAGACAAAACCCGACATGGACTTGGAATCATCCTTGTCACTCTGGAAGCTGGAGTCAGCAAAGGCCTCAACCTGCAGGTCTTTTCCGCCATACACCAAGAACATCTCCTTAGTCCTTCTCAGGTACTTGAGAATGTTCTTTACTGCTATCCAATGTTTCTCCCCTGGGTTTGACTGATACCTGCTTACCACACTCAGTGCATAAGCCACATCCGGTCTGGTACATAACATCGCATACATTATAGAGCCTACCGCAGAAGCGTAGGGTATAATAGACATGCGATCCCTCTCCAAATCAGTCTTGGGAGACATCTCTTTGGAGAGGGTGATCCCGTGACAAGCCGGTAGATTACCGCGCTTGGAATCTTCCATACTGAATCTCTTCAGTATGGTGTCGATGTACCTGGACTGCGAGAGTCCTAATATCCTCTTGGATCTGTCACGGTAGATCCGGATACCCAGAATGTAGGAGGCATCACCCAGGTCTTTCATGGAGAACCTGTGTGACAAGAACCCCTTGACAGATTGTAGCATAGGAATGTCATTTCCTATTAAGAGAATGTCATCCACGTATAAAACGAGGAATACTACAGTCCTCGCTACAAATCTACAATAGATGCATGGTTCATCTGGATTTTTGATAAAGCCAAATTCTTTGACCGTCTCATCAAAACAGATGTTCCAACTCCGCGATGCCTGCTTGAGTCCATAAATGGACTTGAGCAACTTGCACACCTTTCCGCTGCTCCCACCCTGAATGAAACCCTCTGGCTGGTCCATATAGACACACTCCTCTAAATGACCATTTAGAAAAGCTGTCTTTACGTCCATCTGCCAAATCTCATAATCGTGGAAAGCAGCGATGGCAAGAAGGATCCGAATGGATTTCAGCATAGCTACTGGAGAAAAGGTTTCGTCATAGTCCAAACCAGGTCGCTGACGAAAACCCTTTGCTACCAGTCTAGCTTTATAGGTCTCAACCTGTCCATCTACACCAATCTTCCTTTTGAAGATCCACTTGCATCCTACGGGTTTTACCCCGTCTGGAGCAATGTCCAACGTCCATACTTTGTTGGTGTACATGGACTCCATCTCGGTCCGCATTGCATCCAGCCATTTTACCGAGTCGACGCTCTGAATGGCTTGCTGGAAGCTAGTAGGCTCATCACAATCTAGGATGCAGTCCTCTCTATCCCCGTCAATGAGGAAACCGTAGTACCTCTCGGGCGGATGAGACTGCCTACTACTCCTGCGGAGCGGCGTAGGAATGTCCTGTTCTTTTGAACCTTCTGGTTCCACTAAACTTTCAGTAATAGTTTGTGGTTCTGGAATTTCTTCCAGTTCTATTGCGCTCCCACTTAATTCTTTTTCTATGAACTGATGTTCTAGAAAGTGGGCATGGCGAGAAACAAGGACTTTTTGTTCCTCTTCGTAATAGAAGTAATATCCCTTGGAGTTCTTTGGATATCCCACAAACTTGCACTGTACTGAGCGTGCCTCGAGCTTGTCCGCATGCTGCTTTTTTACAAAAGCTGGACATCCCCATGTCTTAATGTGATTAAGATAGGGTTTCTTCCCATTCCATAACTCATATGGTGTGGTAGGCACAGTCTTAGTGGGAACACGGTTCAAAAGATATGCAGCTGTTTCTAGCGCATACCCCCAGAACGATCGCGGTAACTCAGCGTTACTCATCATGGACCGTACCATATCCAATAGGGTTCGGTTCCGTCTCTCCGATACACCGTTATGTTGCGGAGTGTATGGAGGAGTAAGCTGAGAGAGAATTCCATTCTCTTTTAAGTAGTTCAGGAATTCGGCACTCAAGTATTCTCCTCCTCGATCCGATCTTAGGATCTTGATACTTTTGCCGGTCTGTTTTTCTACTTCACTCTTATATTCCTGGAATTTTTCAAAAGCCTCGGATTTATGTTTCATTAAGAAGACATAACCGTACCTTGAAAAATCATCCGTAAAAGTTATGAAGTAAGAAAAACCGCTTCGCGCATGTGTAGACATTGGACCGCACACGTCGCTGTGTACGAGTCCCAAGAGCTCGCTCGCTCTTTCTCCGTGTCCAGAAAACGGAGCCTTTATCATCTTTCCTTTGAGACAGGATTGACAAGTTGCATACGATTGATATTCGAACGAATCTAAATATCCTTCAGTATGTAACTTAGTCAATCTTCTCTCGTTGATGTGACCCAGTCTACAATGCCATAAGAAAGTTTTATTAATTTCTGGAGACTTTCTTTTGTGTGTATTCTGGATATTGAAAACCTGTGGTTGGTTTAAAACGTAAATACCGTTGTTCAATGTACCTGACCCAATCAACACTTGATTAAGGTGAATGTTCACTACATTACTTACAAATGCAAATTCATAACCTTCTTTAGATAATAAAGATACAGAAATGATATTACAGGTTGCATTTGGTACATAATAACAACTACGCAAAACCAAAAAGTGTCCATCTGATAATCCCAGGTGATAGTCCCCCACGGCCTCAGCATCCATGCTAGCACCGTTCGCAACTCTGAGGGTCATGTCACCTGCCTTCAAAACTCTACGCTTTCTCAACGCCTGCAAAGAATTACAGATATGAGATCCCGATCCGGTATCCAATACCCAGGAAGTAGAGTTTATAGATAGACAGTTTTCAATAACATACACACCTGAAGCTGAAGCTGCAACTCGCTTCAAATCCTGTGTTCTGGCTTTCCAAGCCTTGCAATCTTGTTTCCAGTGACCACTTTTGTGACAATAGAAGCATTCTTCCTTCCCCACCAGCTTCCCCGCTACTTTTGTTGCTTTACCCTTTCCCTTCGTATCCACTTTACCGACACCGCCTCTTGGTTTGGCGGGGGCTTTCTTCTTCTTGCCCTTGGCTTTCGCCCTGGACCTAGAAGAGGAAGATCCTCCTACAAACAAAGTGGATGTCTCCCTACCCTTCTGTAGGGTGCCCTCAGCAGTCCTCAACATGTTCAGAAGCTCGGCAAGTTCAACCTCCTTTCCTTGCATGTTGAAGTTAAGAATGAACTGGGCGTAAGTGGAAGGAAGGGACTGGAGAATCAGATCAGTATAGAGTTCATTCTCCAACGTGGTCCCAAGGTCCGCGAGCTCCTCTATGTAGCCGATCATCTTAAGCACGTGGTCCGCTACCGATGATCCGACGGCCAACCTTGCCGAAAAGAGCTTCTTCGACACTTCGTATCTTGCGATACGAGACTGCTCTCCATACAGTTCTTTTGTATGGAGAAATATGGACTCTAGGTCCATATTCTCGTGCCTCCTCTGATGGTCATTGTCCATCGAGGCTAGTACGAGGCATTTGGCCCTCGCGCAATCTATCTCCCATGTCTTACGGATTTCTACATCCGCGACGCTGGAGGTGGGACCTGGGACGGGGGGAGCTTTGGTGGTAAGTATATACCCCAGCTTGTCATAAGTGATAGCCATCTTGACATTCCTGAGCCAATCTTTGTAGTTTGGCCCTGTCAATATGTTTTTATCTAATAGTAACTTAAGTCCGGTCATCTTGAATGGTCGCTGCAATTAGGAGAGAGAAAAGAAACACTTTAGCATGATGCTCTTGCAAGTTTAGAGTGGTTTTTAGTTTGTCTAAACTGGATGGCTCCCACTGTCTCTCGAATCCCTTCTCAAACCATAAAGAAAAGGATTAGCCGGGATCATTCTCACCGTACAATACTTGCTTAACCGTTCAGCCAGGCCAGTGTCGGTACTTCGAGGGAGGTTTTCCAACGCTTTCGCGAAGTTCCTTAATTAAGTAACCTCTTTTCCCTGTGGGCGTAGCCCCGCTAACACCTTTCTAGGCACCTACTAGGTTTATAGCATTGATCGTTAAGTGAGAGTTTTCCCGAGGAGTAGCATATACTCACAGTAGGATCGGGATCCAAATATCATCGCGTGATAAAGCCGAAGGAATCCTACCAGAATTATCACACTCCAAATGGTATGCAACGCTAGCAAGTTTCAGTGCTTATGAAACTCCCGATGTGGATTTTTGCCCCATGCTCTTATGACCTTGACTTTGGCCAAAATATCATAAGTCACATGTCAAGTTCTACCCGTCATTCTCCTGGTTAATTTGGACCCACCCGTACCTACCCTTGGCTTTGGCCAAAATGGCAGCACGACTGTCCCAAACCAACGCATCTATCTATGCTGCACATGAATACCCAAACGCTACCAATCACTATGCCTTGACTTTGGCCAAAATACATAGCTTGAATACTTTTGACCATTCATGTGGAATGACGGAGGGCTACGGATGGTTTTGGCGAAACCGTGAACGTAGTGAACTTGATATAATCGATGGAACGAGATAGCTTTTAAAAGGAGTGGTTCAAGCTCCGCGTTTAAAAGTTTTAGTTTTGAAAAGAACCGAGTGGTTTTCAAAGTGTTCCAATCGACTTTTACTTGGTTTATTTCTTGCATTAGTTCTTTTAATGCGTCCCATCATTTAATCCTACCATTGCAGAAAACAACCAAAATATGACGTACGCTTATGCCATTCGCATTCGCCACGGGGCCCCGTCATCACCCGTTAGGTTACTTAACTAACGACAGAGCGGGGGCTGGGCTAGCGCGGCTGTAAAACATAAGCAACGCCTAAATAGTTATTATATATAAATATATAGCAATGATAGACATTACAGATCACAGATGAATAAATTGGATATACTAGGAGTCCGCAATGCGTTCGAGCCTGCAACGCAAAGCGGATTACACGGTCGCGGTGAATAGCTAATACCCCACCCAAGACCCCTACGGGTGCGGCAAACTACCCGCCACGCACCCGAAGCGAAGCAACCTCCCTCACCACCGTGAGTAGGCCACTCGGCGCTTCGAGATACCCGGTAGTTTGTGCACCCCCTCCATGGGTCTATCCTAGGAGCAAAAACAGTAAAAAGAATTATACAATGACGGCTACAACCCCGACCCGGTTGTGCGGCCATACAAAGAATATTATTACATCAATTTACATGTTACAAATGAATGAAAGAAAATAACGCTCATCTCACATCCAACCCGGCTATTCACCCGCGACAATCCAATCCATTCATATCCACAAACCAACAATCACAGATCACAGAGATGTATAACCCCGACTAATCGACTTATAGCGATTAGCCGACGTTCAATACATACAAGCATCACAGATATAACCGATATAGTTAAAGTGTAGTGAAGTTCCGAAAAATACGGATTTATAGGCCCCCAAAAGTAAATTTTAGTTCTGGAAAATCTGGGCACATATAACATATCCTAAAAATCCTAAAACCAACTCAGAAACAAACTGCAGCAAAAACGATACAGAGAGTTGACAAGACGGCCGCGCTTCCGCGGCAAAAGCTTCCTTATGCCGCGGAAGCGCGGTCCTCTTGGCTCCTCTCTGGTTCGTATTTGGTGGTGTTTCACACAAAACCCTGAGACAATTTTACAAGTATACAGTTTTTCATTTTAACCAGGAAAAATTTTAACAGAAAGTTGGATTTTGAAAAAGTTTGGTTTTAGGGTTTTTCGGTTTCGAAACTTCGTTACACTTAACTACTTAGCTAGTTTGAGTTTAGTTAGGCTCTGATACCACTGTAAGTCCGTGTTGCCCACCCCGGTGCTTACGGGGAGGCGGAAAACATAATAAAAATCGGATTTTTTATGACTTAGGCAACATGGACTAAGCTTGTGAGGATCTTTGCTAAACATAAACTAGCTAACCCTAACTACAAAGTAGCTAAGTGAAGGAAGGTTATACCTTTGGTCTTTAGTCCTTCTCTCCTTGCTCCTAGGTATGGTAGAAAAGGGTCACCTTGCTTGTCTTCTCCCGTCAAAGAAGGATCCACCCGAAAGCCACCACCTTTAGCTTCAACTCCAAGCTAGGAGTAACTAGAGTGCAAGAAATGCTAAGACTTGAACCCTAGAAGTGAGTAGAGAAGATCAAGAGAGGGTTTTTCTCAAGCTTTTTGTTTCTCAACACATGAGAGGGAGAGAGCTTGAGGGAGAGGATGAGCAAGAGAGAGAAAAGAAATGAGAGAATGAGAATAATAGTGAGCCATTCTCACTAATATGTGTGAGTTATTTTAATTAATCAATTAGCAAGAAAATTGTCATGGTTTAATCAAGAGGTGACTATTATCATTTCATTATTAATGCAAATTGCAAGAATCAAAGAGCATCTTCCAAATGAAATGATCATGGTCAAATTGTCAACTTGGTCAACAAGTCAACAAAGTCAAAGTGTCAACAACAACAACCATGCACAATAATTAAGCTAATTATTAATTAACAATAATACACACAAAAACAATAGGGTTAATAAAATGACAATAGTCATTAACCCTAAACAAGGTCCTCTCCCTCAATCTCAAGCAACCGTGCATACGCACCCGCATTCGTGAACCGAGGAACACGAACACAATGAGAAAAACCAATCTCAAATCATATACTAGGATCCGGCTTAAACCAAAGCCCGCTAGTATAAACTGTCCGGACAGCAAACGTGCACAAGTGCGCAGATGCGAACGAACCCTGTCGCAAAACCATGCGACCTCTACTCGTTTTGCCTAAAGGCGAATAGCTCTCTGTGTGGGACTCTAAAGACTCGACACTACGCTGGCAGTGGGTTTAACCACAGACCGCAAGCGGCACTAGCTGTACGTAACGGTCCCCAGGTAGATGTCGATAAGAAGACTGACGAGGTGAACCCCATCTGCACTCCTACTGAGCCTGTATGTGACAGTCTCCGTACAGTCCGGTCTGTTCGTCTGATACATCGCATGGCGGGCCTAGGGGGGCGGTGAACGTCAGTCCCCTAATAGCGGTACAAGTCGTGTCGGAGTGAAGCCCAGAACACCCTGAGATAACACTGGAAGCCTACCAGTATATCTCGCTTGCCCTGGCCAGGGACTACTCGTGTAATGGCTCTCCTGGACACAGCGCGATGTCAACCCCCAATACCGGGAGAGACGAATCCTGTCTAACCGTCACTGCCTCCAAGTGCTTCGGGACTGCACCCAAAAACTACCTGTTTGCACGACTCCTCTGAGCCGTGGTAGGGTAGTAATCAAAGTGCAGTGGGAACACACTCGAGGCGAAGTGACAGTGTCAAGTCAGCGGACTAAGCTGTACTCATGTCACCTGGGAACTGATAACTGACGATAGGTATATTACCAACCAACAGTTCCCAACGAGTCCTGTCCAGTGTACTCGTAACCTAACGAGCACCCGCATACTATCCCAAGTACGACGTACTAACGGCTGTGGGACAGACCGTCTCCCACACTGGGATGAGAAGCGCATACGCTAGTCTACTCCGGAGTATCGATGCCCTGTCTCGATAGTCCAACGACCAGGGACCTGTATAAGGATGTGCTTATAGATTACCCAGCTCCCACGAGTGCGAGCGCCATCACAACGCTGGTAATCAAGCAAAGATCCTAAGGGCTCTACTAATATGTATACCAGCAATATGCTAAAAGAAACACATGCACATATTAAAGCAGAGACAAACCAAGTAGCATACTACCATTTCGAGCAAGATTGTATATACAACTGTGAATATCCCAAGCTTCCATTAAGTAATATACAAGCTAGTATGATACAGTAATGGCCTCTAGGGCATATACACTAACATGTCCAAGCATCCATTACAATATACATCGTATGTACAGTAATGGCCTCTAAGGCATACATATAACTAACAGGTGTAACGTTTCAGAAATCGTTTTGCGAATTTTCCCGTTTTAGGGCAAAATTGTCGGTATTTTCCGTTTTAACCCGATTTCGATCAAACGTCCGTATAAACTTGCCGGCACCTTTTTTAGCTAAAATAAAGCTTGTGCACGAACTTTAGGGGTATTTGGGAGGTTTTGGTTCAGATAGAATTTTTCCCAAATAAATTATTATTTTAAGCGGTATTTGGTGCACGTAAATCGGGAAATTTCTTCTCTTGAGAATAAATTATTTTTTTGCCACTAGAATATTTTGGAAACTTCTTTTTAAATATCTAGATATTTTTTGGAGTACAAAAGGTTTTATTTTAAAAGAAAAGAAAATGTGTAAAGGTGGCATATAGCATTTATTAGCATTTATTACTCTTTTTCCTAGCATTTTCTTCACAAAAATTCACAAAAATACCCCCCTCACCCCCTTGGCTGGCCCTTCCCTTCCCCTTGCTGCCCCTTATCATTCCCACTCTTTTTCAACTCATTTTGAATCAAATAAATCATGAAAAATCCAAATAAAATCACAAAAACTCAAATTTATTCATTTTCCTTCATTCTTGAACTCAAAGCTAGCTTGGATCTTCATTCAGAACATCATTTTGGAGGAAAAGATGATGAGTTTGGTTTCTTAGTTTTGATCTTTTGTGGAGGTATAAAACCCTAACCCTAATCCTTTTTGTTGTTTCTAAATTTCTAATTAGTATATTAATTATTTATTTAAGCTTTTAATTTTATGTTTGAAATTTAAGACTTGATTTTTATGATAATCTAGTTAGGGTAAAACTTGATTTATGTATTTAATGTTTATTTGAAGTGTTAATTTGTGTTTTGGAGAAGATTAACCTAGTAGAAAATGTTAATTTTTGCTAATGAACACTTTGTTTAATTTTGCAATTTTGCTTACTAGGTTTTTGCTAAAATTTATTTAGCAAGTGTTAAAAATATAGAAATGGTTTTTATAGCTATTTTAAGGTGTTTATAATCGCTATATATGCGTTAGCTCGAAACTAGTGCGAAATATTGCGATAGTTTGCTTACTAGATTTCGGGGTTTTTCCGGCGTGGGTTCGATTGGTCGTTGCGAGATTATATATATTGTATTCCTCGTAATTTTTGTGTTGTGTTGCGCGATCGGGACGATCGGGGTCTAGACTTGTGTTTTTTAGTTTAGCGACTCCAATTAGGGTTTTTGGCCGATTTCGTGCGCGATAGATGCGCTAAGCGCGCAGTGTAATTTGCAGGGCGTCATTCTTGCGTTTCAATATCTTTTCGTCGATGTAGGATATTTGCTTATGTGTTGTGTTTGTGAAATTTTAGGTTCGCAAGTGGGGATTTCGGACGCTACGACAAGGGAAAACAGGTGGTAGGCTTCACTTAGCCAGGAGCGTTGGTGAGTAGATTTAACATCTACAGGGGAATCGCCCGCATGGCGTTATGCGTCTGGGCTAGAGATGTTATTTCTGTCACATATTCTATGTCATATTTAGAATTGCGCATTTACCTTATTACTTAGATGTTGTTGTGCTTGGACTAGTATCCTTAGGACACTGCACATATTATTGACGATTCATGTTGCACGAGCACTGATTGTATGCTACAAACACCGTCAATAATTGCCATGTCACGCATAACCCACTTATAGATATAATATTGCTTGGTTAGGGACATTGAGATTTTAATTCATATTTCTTTACGCATTGACTTATACATACCTGTATACCTACATGCTTACACATATGTTCTGACATACTTACATGCTAGTTACCTGTATACCTATAGAGTATTGTACCATTAGTGATAGGTACATGCACACTTTACGACATAGCTACAGGTATACCTTGCACACCTATTTCGCTTATACCCGGGGGGTATACTACATCATTTACTTATAGGTAGATACATATATCTTGCTATACTTTTATGTTGCACATATATCTGGTTATAGCTACATGTTTACCTTTACTTGATATTATTTTAGAATTGGAGAGATTAGGAACCGCATGATATTATATTAACTTGTTTCAATTAATTGCTGCTTTTCCTTTATATGTTCGCATTTCAGATTTATAATGCGTATATTATATTCATGGATTTTCGCATTGAGATATGGATTTTTCATGATGTTTTCTGGATTTAGGGACCGTGGGAGTTCATGAAATTATGCATTATTTGAAAAACCCGATTTCCCTTGATATGATATTTCAGCAGCCACCATGAGATTTATCGGTTCGGATATATATACCCCACGCGAGGAACGGAGGGGTCCGTGTGCGGATACATGGTGGGGCCCGGAGGTACCCCGGGGCAAGAGTCGTGGAGTAGACGATGAGTTAGTGGGGGAACCATACCATCCGGTGACATTACCAATGACTCGGCGGTTATCATGGGGATACCGACAGGAGTCATGTACGTATAGATACGTCGAGAGGCGAGGGTCAGAGCTAGGCACTCGAGCTTTCGGGATAGCGTATGATACGTACCTATCAGGGTGCCAGTCGTGGTGACAGCACCTGATAGACCTGCATTTCTGTGTCAATGCTTGACACATTGGTTTCATGATATTTCTTTTTACTCCTTTGTATATATAACAGGGGTTTAAGCCGCTGTTATATATGCCCTTACACCAATATTAGTGGAATGGGACGCTAATATATGTGTATTGACATTAAATTATATGCATCATCATATTTATTCATGCAAATAAACCTAGAATGTAAAGGACTCATTGACATTGGATTTAGGACATTTGAGAATTTATTTGATATTGATTACAGGATATATGTGAGATCAACTTGATATTGTACATTCGGGGTATGTGAGATATACTTGATATTGTACATACGGAATATGTGAGATCTACTTGATATTGTACATTAAGGATATGTGAGACTTACTTGATATGATAGCCAAATTGGAGACTGATTTGAGGAAATTGGGATTTGAATTGTCTTGATGGATTTTGATCCTACCACGATATCAGGATTCTGTGGAAATGACATATTTCATTCCATACTCTACATTTACTGTTTATGCACTGCTTCATACATTAGTGTACCTGTTAGAGTACCTTCCATGACTGTTGCGTTTACATACCTTTATTCATATCATTTCTTCATGTATTATTAGTACCTGTTAGAGTACCTTTCATGATTATTGCATTCATATGACTTTTTATTGCTATTAATTGCACATGTTAGATTCACGCTGTACGTACATACTCGCGATTACCTGCTTATGTTATTTACTATTCACGAGTGGGCAACTCACCCCCGTTGTGCCACAGTGTTTGCAGGTGTTCCTCAGGATAGGCAGAGGCAGGCTATTATCACACATCTTATCATCTTTTGCTACGGATACCGCATCAGCTCACAGTGTGCAGTTTGCTTAGGTGCGTTTTGTGGTTATTCGTTGTATTGTATATTCGTTGTTTCCCTGTACTCTCTATCTAATATTTTCTTGTTGACTTAGAGACTTGGTGAGGACGATATTGTATATTATTTGTGACTTGTTGTCTTTTATACAGTTTCCTTTCTACCGTCTTTTATTTCTTCGCTACGGCGTCGTATATTTGTTGTGGTGGTTGTTTTCCGCCTTTGGGCGTGGATTTGCTCCCGTTGAGGATGCTTTACTTTATATTTATGTTGTACCCATTTTTGGGGCTAGCTTTTACAAAGGAGGTGCTGCCAAAATTTTAAAGGAAATAAAGTTGGACTTTTAAAGAATTTGGGTTGTAATTTCAAAGACTTTTAAACAATTTTTCTTATCTCTTCTTGTCTTTTACTGGTTTAGATTTCTGGGATTTGGCTTTCTTTTATTGCGTTACGCCTGTAGACGTTGCATAGTATTAGGGCCGTCACGTGCCAATTTCGGGTCGTGACATGAGGATGATGTCACCATTGTATATTATTTACTTTTCCGCATTAGAATAGACCCAAGGCGGGGAGCACAAGTAACCGGGTTCTGGGATCTAGTGGGAGGCCATCTCGAGGAGTCGAGACCGTGTCTCTTAACCCTAGAATTGGCAGTGTTGCTCGCCGCTCTCGTAGTGGTCTAGGGATATGGGTTTGTCAATTCATCGCGACCGTGGAATCCGTGTTTTATATAGGCTCGTATTAAAACACGGACCTCATACTATATCCAATATTTCATATATGTTCTTCTGCTGCAATGTTCTGTGATGAGATCATATTACTGCCTGAGACGAATGTTTATATTAGATATATGAGATATATGTTATATTGCAGATTTCATTTCAAATGTGATGCTTGTGAAGCATAATAAAATGGGACTTCATTAATGAGATTAATGAAACTAAAAAAAACCTAAAGATGTTGTAGAAACTTGTTTAAAAACTGGTACCTCTAATTCTTGCTTTACATAGCGGTATTCCTTGTAGAATATCCTGCACCTTATTCGATAAGGAAAGAGCCGAGATCCCTTCACCGGGAGTGGCCTCTTTAGCGAAACTAGCAGATGCTACAAACTCGGTTTGTTTTTTGATTGTTTCTATAGTTTTTGCTTTGCATAGTGATATTTGTGAAATATCCTGCACCTTATTCGATAAGGAAAGAGCCGACAATCCCTTCACCGGGAGTGACCTCTTTAACAAAACTAGAAAAGGCCTCAAAAATATTCCCTTTAAAATCACTCGATTCTACAACGATATCAAGTTCATTACGCAAAGGGTTTCTTAAAAACCTGCCGTAGCCCTCCGTCATTTCAGATAAGTACTACTTAGTATTCGTGCTACGTTTGTTAGCATGCGTCAAGGCGTAGTGTGCGGTAGCTAACTAGTGCTTATCTGCAGCATACGATGCGATTAGATTAGGGTAGTCGTGCGACTTTGTTGGCCTGCGTCAAGGGTCGTGCGGGTGGGTTTAATTCAATCAGGAAATGTACGGGTTGAACTTGACTAGCGGACTATGGTTTGTTGGCCTGCGTCAAAGTCATAGGACGCTAGGGGTAAAATATTATCGGGAATTTCTAGTGTTGAAATTTGCAATGAGATTGCAAACCTTCAATGAGATAGTTGGATCCCGATACCCGCTGCGAGTAAGAGTTACTCCTGGGAGAGTTTTACACATTACAATTAGCCGATCAAGTAGGTATCTAGAAAGGTGTCAACGGGGTTATGCCTCTGGGAAAACAAGGTTTACTTTAATTAGGTCCGTGCGAAAGCGCGGAGAACCTCCCTCAAAGTACCGACACTGGCCTGGATGAAAGATTGGCGAACTTGTAGGGTGTAATTAATCCCGGCTAGTCTTTCCTTTTAGGGTTTGAAGGATGATTTGACTAAAACAGTGGGAGACATCCTGATTAGATATATTAATAACCAATCTAATCTTGCAAAAGCATACGCTGAGTATTTTCTTCTATCTCTCTTCAGGTAGCGACCATGTCACGCCTTAATCAAGATAATAATAAGGATGTATTGACCGAACCCGCTTGTTATACTGCGCTAGGGAACGTTGGTCCCTCTCCAACTTATAATTGTTATAAGACAGAGCTGGAAATAGGGGATTACCAGAATTCCCGTGCCGCCCAAACGAAGAAAGTGCATGCTGATGCATCTTCTTCGGGTGTGTTCATTACCGAGAACTGTTTCTCCATATCCTTTAGGTCCTGGGTATGAGATACCGGATCAGGATCCCGCAAATGTAATTTGTTACATGGGCTACGGAGAGGTAGAGAACTGAGAACGGGTGATAAGTTTCAAGAGTTGGAAATGATGCAAGTGTTGCAGCCAAGTCTGTTGGCAGTTATCACCCTGTATTATCAGAATACATTGATTCTGAACAAATATTATTAGATACCGAACCTGATATACAACATCATATCAGTCTCTTTATTAGTAAAGAAGGATATAATTTTGTATTGTTGGATAACGTTTTGAACATTTCCTATATCAAGAGTTGATCGGTTCAGGCACGTTATCTAAAAACATAGACGTTCTAAATTAAACCACAGTTCTTAACGTACAGAACACACACAAGAGGAAGGGTTCAGAAATGAATGAATCCTTCTTGAGGCATTGTAGACTAGGTCATATCAATGCGACCCGACTAGCTGAAGTTACATAAAGATGCATATTTAAATTAGTTTGGATTTACATCTTGTAAAACTTGCCAGTCATGTCACAAAGATAAGATGACCACAGCTCCGTTTATTGAAAACAGAGAAAGAGTTAGTGAGCTCTTGGGATTGATACATGCTAATGTAAGAAAGTCCCCTGTCTACATATGCGAGGACCGGTTCTTTGTACTTTATTACATTCACCGATTATCTCTCAAAATTTAGACATATGTTCCCGTTGAAACACAAGTCCGAAACTTTTAAGATAATCACAGAATATAAGTTAGAAGTTGAGAACCAAAAACGGGTATAAGTATTATGTCCTTTGATGAGATAATGGAGGAGAATACTTGAGCATGGAATTCCTGGACTATTCTAAAGGAGAATGAGATTCTCTCTCAATATTACTCCTCCGTATACACCAAAGCAAAAAGGCAATCGGCTATAGTGAAATTATTACCCTGACGCAAACTTCTGTCCAAGGGGTCACTCCCGGTGAAGGAATCTCGGCCCTTGCCTCGTCGACTGAGGTGCAGGATATTCCAACTGAATACCACTGTGCAAAACAAAAGAAAACGTTCTTGTAATAACA
Organism: Agapanthus africanus; assembly: GCA_030015575.1. Classification (NCBI taxonomy): domain Eukaryota; kingdom Viridiplantae; phylum Streptophyta; class Magnoliopsida; order Asparagales; family Amaryllidaceae; genus Agapanthus; species Agapanthus africanus. The sequence goes on from CM057349.1 coordinate 292,226,268, forward strand.
GCCTTTTGAAAAATGTTCCAACAACATCAGAATAGGCTTGTTTAGCTTGCATTGATCCGAATCAATGCAGTCCCATCAATTAATCACACCACAAAAGAACGAAAATATGATGTACGTATATACCATCCGCATTCGCCACTGGGTCCCGTCATCACCCGTTAGGTTACTAAACTAACGACAGAGCGGGGACTGGACTAGCGCGGGTGTAAAACATATATAACATCTACTAGTATATATATCAATATATAATAATCGCTCAAGGCATGATAAAATGCAGCATCACAGAAATGTAATAAGTATCACAGAACAATACAGATAATCTGGGGTCCCCGGGTTTCTTTTGAGCCGCAAGTGAAACCCGACGTTCCCCTGGTCGTGTGGATTGACTGTGCAATGAAATCCTAAACCCCTATGGGCGCGGCAAGTTACCCGCTAAAACCTGAAGCGAGGCAGCCCCCTTCAACAAAATGAATGGACCACCCAGCACTTCACGGAATACGGTAACTTGAGCACCCCTCCTTGGGTCAACCTATACCCCCTGCGAGTGCGGCGAATAGCCCGCCAATTCAAGAGTGAAGCCCCTCCGTCTCAAAGCCATGAGATGCGGGCCCGTTGCCCTCTAGAACCCGGCTATCCATGCACCTTACCGCGGGGTAATCCTAGTACAGAAAGTAAAATATATACAACGGGTACATCGACATCAGCCCGGTCGTGCCCCTAAAGAATAATATACAAACAGGCAGTGACGGCAGTCCACATGTCAGACGCTCGCCCCATAATATCAAATGTACAAATAATACCAAACTGTACCATTGCTCCAGGCTATCCACTATGACAAATCCGCAACATCACAGCACAACACAAAACATCAACGTGAATGTCACGTTCGCAAATCCGTCTCAAAGAGCTATAGCAATTAGACAAGATTTACCGATCAAATGACATTCACGGTCACAGATATAAAGTAAGCACTGTGAAATAACATATTTAAAATTTTCGATCGACAAAATTTCCCGAAATGGGCCCCAAGCACAAATCCAGCACTCAAAATAATCTGGGCCAAAACTAAAAATACCAGAAACACCAATTCCAAGTCAGAGACCACTGTAGAAAAACTGGTGCACTAAAGCTACAGTTGTGCGGCGGAACCGCGGCCAAAACGTGGGTAATGCCACGGTTCCGCGGCTCTATGGTGGGGTTGCACTTCCAAATTTCTACAGTGGTCTTAGAAAAGCCTGCCTGATTTTCTGACGTACCCAAAATAATTTTTAGACCACAAAAAAAATTCGACAGAAACTTCATGAATGGAATCGCGGTTTCGGAAATTTCGTTCGATCGATATTTTAAACACGTTAGATTAAGCTAGTAAAGGTTAATAGCATGGCTCTGATACCATGTAAGTCTACGGTAGCGCCCCGGCCGTCGATCCGAGGCCAAAATGCAGAAACGAAAACTTTTTCTAAACTTGAAACCGGCGCTATCGCAGACTTCAATCCCGGATCGAACCATTAACCTATAACTAGCAAACTAAAGAAGGGTTACAAAAGCTATACCGATCGATCCGTGTCTTTCGGTCTTTGGCCACCAACCCAAGCTCCTCGCGGCATCTCCGATCTCCGGTCTTCTCGTTGGAAGGGCACCACATCAATGAATCCTTTTACGGGCTCCCGCTTCGTCCGAAGCAACTCGGACACGAAGTTTGCTAGCCGACGTGTCCAAGGTGAAGTAGAGAATGTGTGTGATCACTTTGTCTCAAGCATCCATTGATTCTCAACACATGAGAGTGTACGGATGGAGGTTGGAGATGATGCATCAATGGAGGTTGTGAGCTAGAGCAAGAAGAAGAAGAAGAAGCCTTTTCTTTTTCTTATGTGTTGTATGATAAAAAAAGAGTGAGATAGATATAATACAAGAGCTAACCACCATCCCATGGTTGCCCTCTCTCTTTCCTCTTATCATTTCAACACTCTAATCAATCAATAATGTGACATATGCACAAAGAAAGAGACCATGAGTCACTAAGCATGCACATGCCACATTAAATGCTCTTCATGATGACTTAAGCTCACAATTTCCATTTGTAAATATTAATCCAAATGTTTACAACAATAAAAAAAGATACGGCAACATCTAAAGTAAACTCATAACGGATCACAAGGATACCCCTCACCTGTATATACATACCTGCATCTGCATTCCGACTGAATGCGAATGCGATGAGACTAAAGTAATCCAACAAATCTAATACTAGGATCCGGCTTAAACCAAAGCCCACTAGTATGATCCGTCCGATCATGATCCGTGCACGACTGCACGTATATGATCGAACCCTGCCATATATCATACGGCCTCTACAATATTTCGCCCGAAACTTGAGAAACGGTCTGTGGGGGACTCTAAAGACTCGTCAATATTTTGGCTGTGGATTTAACCACTAGCACGTCAGAGGTACTAGTCGTACGTAACGGGCTACCAGGTATTGACCAAAAGGGAGGTCGATGAGCGAACTCATCCTGACACCCTATTGAGCATGTCAGTGACAATATCCGTACAGTCCGGTCCATTTGTCTATGAGCATCGCATGTCGGGCCTAGAGGGTTGGTAAAAGTCAGACCCCCAAAAGCGGTACAAGTCGTGTCGGAGTGTAGCCCAGAACACCCTGAGAGACTACTGGAATACCTACCAGTAAATCTCCTGCCTTGTCCAAGGACTTCATGTAATGGCTATCCTAGACACAGCGTGATCTCACCCCCAATACCGGGAGAGACGAAACCCCTGCCGATCCGCTTACTGCCTCCATGTGGCTCGGGACTGTACCCAACTAAAACCTGTTTGCATGACTCCTTTAAGCCGTGGTTGGGTAGTAATCAAAGCACAGTGGGAACTCACACGAGACAAATGACGATCTCAGGTCGATGAACTAACCTGTACACATGTCACCAGGGAATTGCTATCTGACGTCAGGTATAATACCAACTAGCATGTTCCCGGCGAGTCATGTCCGGTGTACTCATAACCCAATGAGCACCTGTATACATCTTAGGTGAACCAGCTGACACCAATGGCTTGTGAGACCGGCCACCACCCCTCGTCGGGGTCTCGACTGTATACACTAGTCTACTAATGGAGTATCGATGCCTAGTCTCGAAACTCCCACGATTAGGGACCACTTTAAGGATGTGCTTATAGACCCCAGCTCCCACGTATATGATCGCCATCATACTACTGGCCGTCAAGCAAGAATCCTATGGGCTCTATCAACGTGCAATAGTGACCTGTAATGTCACCTAAAGCATGTACACGATGATAAAGATAAACCAGATAGCATACTATCATCTTGAGTAAGACTGTCCTACCGGTATAGGTCATCCCTCAATCATTGCAATCACGTGCCTGCGATCCAATAATTGACTTTGATGGCACTATATCCAACAATATATGTATATAGATGACTTTCTTGCTCGACATGATAGTATGCTATCTGGTTTACTTTATCTTGACATGTTCATTTGATCATGCATCTTATTCATTTGGTACATGTTGATAAAGCCTATAGAATATTTGCTTGACTACTGCGACTATGATGCAGATCATACTAGTGGGACACGTATAGTTTATAAGCATATCCTTTAAATGTTCCTAGTCATGGGTGTATCGAGATGGGGTATCGATATTCCAGAGTAGACTAGCGTATACCGTTCTTGTCCTATATGATGGGCGGTGGATGATCCCATATCCATCTGGTGTGCTGACACCAAAGATTGTATACGGGTGCTCAGTGGAGACTGGGTACACTGAACGGACTCGCCGAGAACTCCTATGTGTTATTATATATATCGTCGGATAGAAATTCTCAGGTGACACTGGTACAGATTAGTCTGTAGACCCAAGATCGTCATAGAGTCTTGTGTGTCCTCCCACTGTACTTTGATCTCCACCCTACCATGGCTCTACTGAGTCATACAAACAGGTGGATTTTGGGTACAGTCTCGAGGCACATGGAGGCAATGAGCGATAGGAGGGGTTTCATCTCTCCCGGTATTAGGGGTTGATGTTGTGCTATGCCCGATTAGCTATAGCAGCAAGTCCCTGGCCAGGGCTGCTGAGATTTACTGATAAGTGTTATCAGTAGTTTCTCGATCTGTTATAAGCCATACACCGGCATGACTTATTGAGTTATTTGGGTCGACGATTCCATCCCTAGACTCGACATGCAACATATCTGACGAAGAGACCGGATTGTACGGTAAGTGTTGCCAGTTGGCTCGATGGGGGTTTTGAAAGCTTCGCCGGTTTTCTTCTGATCGCTCAATACCCGGGTGGCCATTATGTTTAGCTGACCGCTTACTGCTTGTGGGTGTTTGATATGATCATCACCTACTGCCGGCTTATTGATGAGTCTTAGAGTCCTACACAGGAGTTTCCTAGCTCAAGCGTAACGATGTGGTGTGTATATGAGATATGCGCGGGGACCCGATTAAATGCGATTATGTGATACCGTATATTAACCGGGCGTTTTTCTATTGGTCGGGTCGTATGTGATATGACCGGTTTGTTAAATCAAGTGTTGATTTAACATTGGACTTTTAGAACAATTCTTTATTTAAACCCTTTTTCTAAATTGATGTATGCACATGTTGATGTGCATGGACACATACAAACATACATTTTATCATTGTTGTTGATACAAGGGAGATGGCAATGGAAGACTCACATGGTTTAATAATATATATATTTGGATTTGGATTAAAAAGGAAATGAAAATTAAATCATAAATGGGTTTTTTCTACACTCTTCTTTCAATTGACCTAGCTTTAACCCATGGTTTAGTTTTCATTTGGACTTTAACCCAAATGCAAAATATCTAGATATTATTTTACCATGGTTTGAGATGAAAGAATGAAAATATATATATTTTCTTTTCTCATTTTTCCTTTAAGCTTTATCATTATCTTTTGAGAAAAGCTTTTGCCATCTCCTTCTTCTTCCTCCAAGCTCTCTTGATTTTTCTTTTGAGTGAGGTAGTAAGAAAGAAAGGGTTTTGATTAGAGAATATAAACCAGCTCATCATTCTACATCTCTCTAGCCCATTTGTGTAGGGTGTTTGCTATACTTCTTTCAAAGATCAAGTAAAGCAAAGAGCTTTAGGCAAAAGGACTTTGGGTGGATCATCATGGACGAGGAAAGTCTCTAGCGATCCGTTCCAAACTCTCAAAGGTCCAAGGAGCCACCAAGAGAAGTCTACAAAGGTTGTAATTTCTTCACTTAGTGATAGATTCTTATTTGCATGTGATGCTTATTCAATGTTGCCCTAAAATTCTAGTTAAGATCCTAGTTTAGTTTATTTGGCACCTTAAAAAATTTAATTATGGTATGTGTGATACTTCCAAACCCTATATTAGGTGCTAAGGAAGCCCAACAATGGAATCAGAGCCAAGCTAGAGCTTTAGAACCTAGACGACGTTAAAAACCTCAAACGAACGAAACATGTCGCCCGAAACATGCTCTCTGGAAATTTTTCAAAAAATTGGATTTCTTTCACATTAAAAATACTCAGAAAATCGTGCACGGTATTGTATGGGCCCACAGGAAGAACGAAGTCCTAACTCGACTCAACGACCGCGGAACCGCGGCCGAAAGGCTCTTTTTGCGGCGGTTCTGCGGCGCTGTTGGTGAGGCGTGGACTATGCCTTCTTGTGCTGGCCCGTATGTTCTTGTATCAGTCTCTGGTGTATTTTAAAATTTCTTAAGTGTTGAGCTTTCTGAGAATTCTTTGGGTGATTGATAGTTCAATCGAATGTTTTAACTGTGCCTAGTATATGTGAATGTGATACAATAATTGGAATCTACAAATTTGTTTATTGCGTGTAAATCTGACATTTCGGTCTCGGGTATGATCGGAAATCTTGTTGAATTATCCGACTTATTTTTGAAAAGGTGTTTTCTTAAATGAGACCTAAATGCGGGCTTTACATTGTTAGGCATGAAATCTTTGATATGTGATATCACGGGTTTGTGTTGTCTAAGGGCGGTTACGATTCCAATTATTATAGTTTTTCATTTCTTTTCTGCGACCATAACTGTAGTATGTGGTGTATTTCCGGTTTCGTTGCTATTCATCAACGACAATCGGGGTACGTATACTTACTTACGTTGATGATATATGATATTATGTGTTGTTGAGATATGATGTGCAGGATTGTCGTGATTGAATAGCCGGGGGTTTTATGTGAGTTGAGAGTTTTATTTTCATTCATGTAAAAATCAAATGTATGTAAAATTCTTTTATTTGGGGCACTTCCGGGTTGAGGATGATGTCGCCATCATTGTATATTATTTACTTTTCCGCATTAGGATAGACCCAAGGAGGGGAACACAAGTGACCGGGTTCTAAGATTCAGTGTGAGGCCATCTCAAGGGGTCGAGACCGGGTCTCCTAAACACTAGAATTGGTAGGGTCACTTTCCGCTCTCGGAGGGGTCTAGGTCTGTGGGCTTGGCTATTTATCGCGACCGTGGAATCCGTATTTTCTATTGTTGGCTAAATACAAAATACGGACATCCTAGATATCCTTTTATTTTCATATGTGCTTCTGCTGTTGATATTCTGTGATGTGATTACTTAGTATCTGAGACGAATGGATTATTATTATTATATATATTATATATAATAAACATTGCTTATGTTTTACACCCGCGTTAGTCCCGCCTCGCTATGCCATTAGTTAAGTAACCTAATGGTGTATAGCGGGACACTGTGGCGAATGCGGATGGCATAAGTGTACGTTCTATTTTCGTTTCTTTTCTCCGATGGCTTAGGAACTTAAATGATGGGACTACATTAATAAGATTAATGTAAAGAAAAAGAAACCTAAAGATGTTGTAGAATCAGATTTGAAACACACTATGCCTTTTTATGAAAATGCAAGTTTCAAAAGATGCGGAGTCTAAGCCACTCCTTTTATAAACTGTTTTGATTCTACAACGAGATCAAGTTCAAAGCGTTAATGGTTTTCATAAAAAACCATCCGCAACCCTCCGTCATTTTAGGAAGCAAAGTACTTAGTATTCGTGCTACGTATGTTGATTATAGTCAAGGCGTAGTGTACGGTAGCTGAGTGATGTCTTCCTATAAAGTATATGATGCGATTGTAGGGTTCCTAGGCACCCTAGTGAGGTCTCACAAGGCATCGAACATGCCAATTTCAAAAATTATAGGTGCCGAGAGACCCGACTACGGATCGTTTGCTAGAAAACTAGGCGAAAAGCTAACTAGTTAACACTTAACTAAAGGAATACGGAAATACAACCTTTGTAGATCCGGTGCTCCACCTCCATAGCTCCGCAACGAAGTCCTCTCCGCTGTCCAAATCAAATCCGGGCTCTAGCGTCGGCTTCGTCGGAGAATGGGCAAGCTAGGTCGTCGATGTCCATGCCGAAGATGATCTACGTCGAGGCATCGCTAAATCAAGCTCCGACTTCACCAAGTCAAGAAACTTGTGAAGAAAACACACTCTACTACTTGGCAAGAGGTAGAGGATGAAGAAATAGGAAGTGGGTTAACTTTAGTTTTGGATTTCTCACTCTTTTCCAACAATCACCATTGTTGGAGCTTGGTTTTCTTCAAAGAAGAATGAAGAAGAAGAAGAGCAAGAAGAAGATAAGTATTATGATAAGAATAAAAGAATAAATAAAAATCCATTCTTATCATAATTCTCACCATGGTTAGGTGTAGAGAATTAACTTGAGTTAATTGAATTGGTTAGGGTTAAGCATGAGACAAAATGGTGACTAAGTCAAAAGTTCATGAAGCTTCATGAAAGAAAACAAAAGAAGCCACCATTCTATTTTATGCAATTTTATTTTCCAAAAATAAAAACAAATGAATAAATGAATAATCAAATAAAAACCCTAACCATTTCTTTAACCAAGGTTTAATTCTTTACACAAACCCTAATTTGCATGTATCATCAAATATGATACAAACAAGTGCACAAAATCATATCGCATATGCAATGCGCACAACCGAGCGAGAAAATCCATTTAAAGTGAACCGATACTAGTTAATGCAAAGTAATATATCAAATATATAATTATGCATTAAATCATTAAATCAACGCTTGATTTAACGATCCGGTCATGACGCACATAACCGACTGGTACCATTAGTAACATCTTATCGAATCAACACTTGATCCGATAACCCGGCTATATCGCATATAACCGATCAATGTCACATCGCGAGAATCGAATACAGTATCACATACTGGTATTATTCTCGGTCCCGCACATATCTCATATGCGCTCCTATTTCGTTTCGCTTGAGCCAGGAAACCTCTGTGTAGGACTCTAAAGACTCGTCAATACGCCGGCAGCGGATGATGATCATATCAAACATCCACAAGCCGCAAGCGGTCTGCTAAATGTAACGGCCACCCGGGTATTGAGCGATCTGAAGATCGACGAGCAAGCCCGCTCACACTCCAGTGAATCCAACCAGTAACACTACCGTACAGTCCGGTCTGATCGTCTGATCTGTCGCATATCTCGCCTAGGGGTGGTAAACGTCAGACCCCAATAGCTCGATAAGTCGTGTCGATATGAGGTCTATAACTATTCGAGAAACTACTGGTAACACTTACCAGTAAATCTCAGCAACCCTGGCCAGGGATTTCCTGTTATAGCCAATCGAACACAGCGCAACATCAACCCCCTATACCGGGAGAGACGAATCCCCTCCTATCGCTCATTGCCTCCATGTGACTCGGGACTGTACCCAAAAACCACCGTTTTGCACGCCCTCTTGGACGTGGTAAGATGGAAATCAAAGCACAGTGGGAACCACACAAGACTCTATGACGATCTCGGGTCAACAGACTACTCTGTACCAGTGTCACCAGAGAACTGCCATCTGACGTGAGGTATAATACCATCTGGGAGTTCTCGGCGAGTCCGTCCAGTGTACCCAGTCTCTACTGAGCACCCGTATATCATCTCTGATGTCAAACACCGATGGATATGGGATCATCCATCGCCCATCTGTATGGGTCGAGAAGGTACACGCTAGTCTACTCTGGTATATCGATGCCCCGTCTCGACACACCCTCGACTAGGGACTTTGAAGGATGTACTTATGGACTACCATGTCCCCACTAGTATGATCCGCATCATAGTCCAGGTAGTCAAGCACACATCCTAAGGGCTTTACCAACATGTAACAGAGAGACAATCAGTATACACGTTAAGGTAAAGTTCAACCAGATAGCATACTATCATGTCGAGCAAGAAAGTCCTCCCTATATATGTCCCAGCATCCACTACAATATACATCCTGTGTACAGTAATGGCCTCTAGGGCATACATATAACTAACAATCTCCCACTTGCACTAGGGCCATCTGTAGCAGTGGTTGTAGTATCTCATACTCAACCATCCCATAAAAGTCTCTCTCTGGGAACAGGCCTTTGTGAGTGGATCCGCTGTGTTGTCCTCTGAGTCTACTCTCCTAACCTCGATCACCCTGGAGATCAACTATCTCCATGATCAGGCGATGCTGCCTTAGAATAAGTCTGGATCACTGATGGGACCCGGCGTTCCTCGGCATGAGCCACAACTCCATTGTCTCACAATGGTAGGAACGTAGTTCATCTCATGAACTAATATACACCCAAACATCCTCTTTGGTAGCATCTTAAGTAGCGATGTATCCTGCCTTTATCGTCTAGTATGTCACGGTATCCAGCTTGGAACTCTTCCAACATACCGTCCCTTTACTGAGGGTAAAGACAATGCCTGTGACTGACATTCAGTCGTCTTTATCACCCTGGAACCCTTCCAGTGATTCTCCTCAGGATCAATTGACACCATCTCACTACATCTAGTGAGTATCCTAACATCCATTTAGATCTATCTCATAAATCCAAAATCCAGGATTTAGTAGGTATCACTTTAATCCTATATGGAGAATCTTTGTGATAAGCGGAGATTGATCGAGCGTAGCATAAGAAACTCCTTTCTTATCAAGAGTATGTCATCCACGTACTCTACGAGGATCGTCACCATACTCCCTACTACCTTTTTGTATATACAAGGTTCATCTACCATTTTGATGATGTCAAACTCTTTGACCGCTTCATCAAAACAGATGTTCCAACTCCGCGATGCCTGCTTTATCCTATAAAGCATCTTGCACACGTTTCCGCTGCTCCCACTGTCTACGAAGCCCTCTGGCTGTGTACTTATAGACGCTCTCTTCTAAATCATCATTTAGAAAAGCAGTCAAGACACCCAACCACCAGATATCGCAGTCATGGTATGTAGCCGTGGCAAGTAGGATCTGGATGGACTTAAGCATAGTCACTTGAAAAGGTTTCATCATGATCCACACCTGGTCGATGACGAAAAGCTTTAACAAGTCTAGCTTTGAAAGTCTCAACTTTTCCATCTACACCAAGTAATCTTCTCAAGATATACTTGCTCCTGATGGGGATTTAACCCTTCAGATATTGCAACCAAAGTCCATACTTTGTTGGTGTACATGGATTCCATCTCAGATCGCTAAGCATCCAGCCATTCTTACAGAGTCTTACTCCTGATGGCCAGCTCGAAACTAGTTGGGTCATCATCTCATGATGCATTCCTCGCTTCCACTGTCATAGAGAAACCGAAGTATCTCTCAGGTGGGTGAGAAACCCTACTAGATCGGCGGAGAGGCTGAGGTTCGTTGGTATCTACTGAATCCTTTGGTTGTACCAAATCATCTGCTGTATTTTGTATAGCTGGAACCTTTCCAGTTCTACATAACAGACTTTGCCTCGAGCATGTCCAGATTTTGCTTTTAGACATAGGCCGGACAACCCCAAATCTTAACTATCTTAAGAAATGGGCTCTTCCCTTTCCATATCACATATGAAGTGGTAGGCAACTGATTTGATTTGAACCCTATTCAATAGGTATGCAGCTTCTCAAGTGCATAACTCCCAAAAAGAAAAAGGTAACTCAGTAGTACTCATCATAGAGCACACCTTATCATATAGGGTGTGAATGCTCCGCCCCGATATACCATCGTTTTATGGTGTATACGGAGGAGTAATACTGTGAGAGAATCTCATTCTCCTTTAGAATAATCCAGGATTTTCGTGCTCAAGTATTCTCCTCCTTGATCTCATCAAAGGACATAATACTTATACCCGTATTGGTTCTCTACTTCCAACTTATATTCTGTGAATATCTCAAAAGGTTCTGACTTGTGTTTCAACAGGAACATATATCTGAATCTTGAGAGATTATCAGAGAATGTAATGAAGTATAAAGAACCGGTCTTGGTATTTGTAGACAGGGGACCTACATACATCAACATGTATCATCCCAAGAGTTCACTAACTCTTTCTCTGTTTCCAGTAAACGGAGCTATAGTCATCTTATCTTTGTGACATGACTGGCGAGTTTCACAAGATGTAAATTCAAACTGATTTAAATATGCATCTATATGTAACTCTAGCTAGTCATGTCATATTGATCTGACCTAGTCTACAATGCCTCAAGTAGGATTCGTTCATTTCTGAACTCTTCCTCTTGTGTGTGTTCCGTATACTAAAGAACTGTAGTTTGATTTAGAACATTAATGCTTTTAGATAACGTGCCTGAACCGATCAACTTTTGATATAGGAAATGTTCAAAACATTATCCAACAATACAAAATTTTATCATTTCTTTACTAATAAAGAGACTGATATGATTTTGTATATCAGGTTCGGTATCTAATAACATTCGTTCAGAATCAATGTACTGTAATACAGGGTGACAGTGACCAACAGACTTGGCTGCAACATTTGCCCCGTTTTCTGCCTCATGAAACTCATCACCCGTTCTCAGTTCTCTACCTTTCTGTAGCCCTATGTAACAGATTACATATCTGGGATCCTGATCTGGTATCACATACCCAGGACGTAGAGGATACAGAGAAACAGTTCTTTGTAACGAACACACCCGAAGATGATGCATCAGCATGCACTCTCTTCGTTTGGGCGGCACGGGAATTCTGGTAATCCCCAATTTCCTGCTCTGTCTTATAACAATTATAAGTTGGAGCGGGACCAACGTTCCCCAGCTCAGTATAACAAGCGGGTTCGATCAATAATCCGTATTATTATCTTGATTAAGGCGTGATATGGTCGCTACCTGGAGAGAGAGAAGAAAACACTCAGCGTGCGCTCTGTCAAGAATAGATTGGTTATTATTTTATCTAATCAGGATGGCTCCCACTGCTTTTTATCAAATCTTCCTTCAAACCCTAAAAGGAAAGACTAGCCGGGATTAATTACACACTACAAGTTCGCCAATCTTTCAGCCAGGCCAGTGTCGGTACTTTGAGGGAGGTCCCCCGTGCTTTCGCACGAACCTAATTAATGTAAACCTCGTTTTCCCAGAGGCGTAACCCCGTTGACACCTTTCTAGACACCTACTTGATCGGCTAATTGTAATGTGTAAAACTCTCCCAGGAGTAACTCTTACTCGCAGCGGGTATCGGGATCCAACTATCTCATAGAAGGTATGCAATCTCATTGCAAATTTCAACACTTGAAATTCCCGATAATATTTTGCCCCTAACGTGCTATGACCTTGACGAAAGCCAACAAACCATAGCCCGCTAGTCAAGTTCAACCCGTACATTTCTTGATCGAATTAAACCCACCCGCACGACCCTTGACGAAAGCCAACAAAGCCGCACGACTACCCTAATCTAATCGCATCGTATGCTAGCAGATAAGCAGCATATAGCTACCGCACACTGCACCTTGACGAAAGCCAACAAATGCAGCACGAATACTATATACAACTTATCTGAAATGACGGAGGGCTACGACAGGTTTTTCTGAAAACCTATTGCGTAATGAACTTGATATCGTTGTAGGATCGAATGAATTTTGAAATGGAGTGCTTTTGAGGCTTTTCTAGTTTTGCTAAAGGAGTCACTCCCGGTGAAGGGATCGTCGGTCCTTTCCTCGTCGAATGAGATGCGGGATATATCATATATATCACTGTGCAAAGCAAAAACTCTTAAAAGCTATCAAAAGACAAACCGAGTGTGTAGCATCTGCCAGTTATTGCTAAAGGAGTCACTCCCGGTGAAGGGATCTCGGTCCTTTCCTTATCGAATAAGGTGCAGGATATATCATATATACCGCTGTGCAAAGCAAGAACTGTAGCTACCTGTTTTATTTTGAAATTCGATTCTACAACATCTTAGGTTTCTTTTATTTCATTAATCACATTAATGAAGTCCCATCATTTAAGTACCTAAACATCACAGATAAATACGACGTACACTTATGCCATCCGCATTCGCCTCGATGTCCCCTCATGCACCGTTAGGTTAGGTAACTAACGGCAGAGCGGGGCAGGGCTAGCGCGGGTGTAAAACATAAGTAACGTCTATATAATATATCATATATACTATATACTGTATCTATCACAGAACATCACATGATCACATCACAGATATCGCAGCAGAAGAAACATATGAAATATTGGATATACTAGGACGTCCGTGTTTTCAATACGAGCCAGTATAAAACACGGATTCCACGGTCGTGATGAATAGCCAAACCCACACCCCTAGACCCCTACGAGAGCGGCAAGCAACCCTACCAATTCTGGAGTTAGGAGACCCGGACCCGACTCCTCGAGTTGGTCTCCCACTGGACTCCAGAACCCGGTTACTTGTGCCCTCCTCCTTGGGTCTATCCTAGTGCGGAAAAGTAAATAATATACAAACGGTGACATCTTCCGCAACCTGGAAGTGCCCCTAATAAAAGAATATTACATACAAGTTTTTACATGAATGAAAATGAAAAACACTCATCTCACATAAAAAACCCCGGCTATTCAAACACGACGATCCAATATAACATATCCAGCAACACATAACATCACATGTCATCAACGTAAGTAAATATGCGCATCCCAATTGTCGTTGACATATAGCAACGAAACCGGCGATATCGCATATTACACTTACGGTCACAGAAAAGAAAGTGTAAAACTACAACAGTTGGAATCCGCAACCATCTCAGACATCGCATGCCTGACCAAATGAATTACTTAGACATCGCATGCCTAACAATTATAAACCCCGCATTTCAGTCTCATTATCGAAAACACTTTTCAATATCGAGTCGGGCAATTCAACAAGATTCCCGACAGTCTGATTGAATACTCGTCGCAAACTTTAGTAGGCGGCCGCACCCCCGATACCGTCGACGAAGTGCACCAAGGCGGAACACCGCTGCCGCGAGCACCCGAATGGATGCTTTCGGCGACGGGGTTCTCCTACAGTCACTTGGTCGGGGCAATGGAGCGAGGCTGTCTATTAAGTTTACCCGGCGAGTATCCGCGTACGCTACGTGATTGCGACGGACTTTTGATCACATCAAAATTCCGTGGCAACCGATCAAGTGAGACTAAACTGCTACGTTTATAATATTCATTCCGTTATCTCATAACAATTTGTGAATTCCAATTATTGTATCACATTCCGGATAAATAGAAAATGCTAAACTTTTCGATCGAACAATCGAACACCCAAGTTTTCCCGATACAGCTCAACACATGAAACAAGTCTAACAACATTCCGTTCGTGCCTCAGTACCAACGGTCCAGCCGTAGAAGGGTCAAGCCAACGCCTCACATGTGGCACGCCGTACTGCCACAAACCCGAAGGTTCAAAGGGCAGTTCAAGACGGTCACATAATCGAGTTAAGGTTTGTTGTCTTCTAGAGGGTCCATCGCGTTACTTGCACTACTTAGAACGTCATCAAACTACGGAAAAATCCAACACTTGGAAATTTCCCGGCAGGGGAAAAAGTGGGTATTTATATCCTGTCGAACTTTTTAACATATTCTAAAATTTATCCGGAAAGCCACACAGACAAAATTTGATACTCCGATCGAAACACAGAATTCCCAAAACAACTCCAGAAAATTCAACTCTTGAATAAATATTAAAAATTCCCAGAAACACCATAAATAATAGAATTACTGTGCAGAAAAGGATGCACAACACGACAAAAGGGCCGCGGATCCGCCGCCTGATCCTACTGTAAGGCCGCAGATCCGCGCCCCATTTAATGAATCTTTCGCCTGAATTTGCACAGTAATTCTTATATTATTTTACTGAGTTTTCTGAATATTTTTAATCTGGAAAAATCCCAGAATTTGGAAAACGTCCAGAGAGCTATTTGTAATAGGGTTTCGGGTTCGTTCGGAGTTCAAAATCCGTCTAGACTTCGCCTAAGGCTCTAGCTTGGCTCTGATACCACTTCTGTAGGGTTCCTAGGCACCCTAGTGAGGTCTCACAAGGCATCGAACATGCCAATTTCAAAAATTATAGGTGCCGAGAGACCCGACTACGGATCGTTTGCTAGAAAACTAGGCGAAAAGCTAACTAGTTAACACTTAACTAAGGGAATACGGAAATACAACCTTTGTAGATCCGGTGCTCCACCTCCATAGCTCCGCAACGAAGTCCTCTCCGCTGTCCAAATCAAATCCGGGCTCTAGCGTCGGCTTCGTCGGAGAATGGGCAAGCTAGGTCGTCGATGTCCATGCCGAAGATGATCTACGTCGAGGCATCGCTAAATCAAGCTCCGACTTCACCAAGTCAAGAAACTTGTGAAGAAAACACACTCTACTACTTGGCAAGAGGTAGAGGATGAAGAAATAGGAAGTGGGTTAACTTTAGTTTTGGATTTCTCACTCTTTTCCAACAATCACCATTGATGGAGCTTGGTTTTCTTCAAAGAAGAATGAAGAAGAAGAAGAGCAAGAAGAAGATAAGTATTATGATAAGAATAAAAGAATAAATAAAAATCCATTCTTATCATAATTCTCACCATGGTTAGGTGTAGAGAATTAACTTGAGTTAATTGAATTGGTTAGGGTTAAGCATGAGACAAAATGGTGACTAAGTCAAAAGTTCATGAAGCTTCATGAAAGAAAACAAAAGAAGCCACCATTCTATTTTATGCAATTTTATTTTCCAAAAATAAAAACAAATGAATAAATGAATAATCAAATAAAAACCCTAACCATTTCTTTAACCAAGGTTTAATTCTTTACACAAACCCTAATTTGCATGTATCATCAAATATGATACAAACAAGTGCACAAAATCATATCGCATATGCAATGCGCACAACCGAGCGAGAAAATCCATTTAAAGTGAACCGATACTAGTTAATGCAAAGTAATATATCAAATATATAATTATGCATTAAATCATTAAATCAACGCTTGATTTAACGATCCGGTCATGACGCACATAACCGACTGGTACCATTAGTAACATCTTATCGAATCAACACTTGATCCGATAACCCGGCTATATCGCATATAACCGATCAATGTCACATCGCGAGAATCGAATACAGTATCACATACTGGTATCATTCTCGGTCCCGCACATATCTCATATGCGCTCCTATTTCGTTTCGCTTGAGCCAGGAAACCTCTGTGTAGGACTCTAAAGACTCGTCAATACGCCGGCAGCGGATGATGATCATAACAAACATCCACAAGCCGCAAGCGGTCTGCTAAATGTAACGGCCACCCGGGTATTGAGCGATCTGAAGATCGACGAGCAAGCCCGCTCACACTCCAGTGAATCCAACCAGTAACACTACCGTACAGTCCGGTCTGATCGTCTGATCTGTCGCATATCTCGCCTAGGGGTGGTAAACGTCAGACCCCAATAGCTCGATAAGTCGTGTCGATATGAGGTCTATAACTATTCGAGAAACTACTGGTAACACTTACCAGTAAATCTCAGCAACCCTGGCCAGGGATTTCCTGTTATAGCCAATCGAACACAGCGCAACATCAACCCCCTATACCGGGAGAGACGAATCCCCTCCTATCGCTCATTGCCTCCATGTGACTCGGGACTGTACCCAAAAACCACCGTTTTGCACGCCCTCTTGGACGTGGTAAGATGGAAATCAAAGCACAGTGGGAACCACACAAGACTCTATGACGATCTCGGGTCAACAGACTACTCTGTACCAGTGTCACCAGAGAACTGCCATCTGACGTGAGGTATAATACCATCTGGGAGTTCTCGGCGAGTCCGTCCAGTGTACCCAGTCTCCACTGAGCACCCGTATATCATCTCTGATGTCAAACACCGATGGATATGGGATCATCCATCGCCCATCTGTATGGGTCGAGAAGGTACACGCTAGTCTACTCTGGTATATCGATGCCCCGTCTCGACACACCCTCGACTAGGGACTTTGAAGGATGTACTTATGGACTACCATGTCCCCACTAGTATGATCCGCATCATAGTCCAGGTAGTCAAGCACACATCCTAAGGGCTTTACCAACATGTAACAGAGAGACAATCAGTATACACGTTAAGGTAAAGTTCAACCAGATAGCATACTATCATGTCGAGCAAGAAAGTCCTCCCTATATATGTCCCAGCATCCACTACAATATACATCCTGTGTACAGTAATGGCCTCTAGGGCATACATATAACTAACAGCGATCAGTTAGGACACTCATGTGATTATGTTGATCATAGTCAAGGGTCATATGGGTGGGTCTAATTAATCTCGAAATGACGGGTAGAACTTGACTAGTGCTTATGATATGTTGATCATAGCCAAGGTCATAAGCAGCTAGGGGTAAAATCCATATCGGGAGTTTCAAGAGTTGAAATTTGCAATGAGATTGCATACCATCTATATGATAGATGGATCTCGATCCCACTGTGAGTAAGAGTTACTCCCAGGAGAGTTTTACACTTTACAATTAGCTAATCCAGTAGGTGTCTAGAAAGGTGTCAACGGGGTATGACCTCTAGGAAAACGAGGTTTATTTTAATTAGGTCCATGCGAAAGCACGGGGAACCTCCCTCAAAGTACCGACACTGGCCTGGCTGACCGGTTAGCAAAACTGTAGAATGTAATTAATCCTGGCTAGTTTTCTTTTTAGGTTTTGAAAGAAAATTTGATAAAACCAGTGGGAGACATCGATTAGATAAGATAATAACCAATCTAATTCTTTGCAAGAGCATTTCGCTGAGTGTATTCTTTTCTCTCTCCTAATGGCAGATACCTGATGACGGGACTTAAGCTTCTTTTAGTGAAAAACAAACTGATAGGACCGAATTATAGAGAATGGTTGAGGAACATGAACATTGCACTCACATATGATATGGTATCATATGTCCTCACTACCAAAACCCCACCTGTCCGAGGTCCTGAATCATCTGTTTCAGATAGAGAGATCCGAAAAACATGGGATATTGATTACAACATGGCCAAGTGCCTCGCGCTTGCTTCTATGGACAGTATCCATCAAAAACAGCACGAGAAGATGGATGTTCAATCTATCTTTCTTCATACAAAGGAGTTCTATGAAGAGCAATTTTGGACTTTACAATACGAGGCATCTCGAAAGTTGTTTCAGATGTGAATGGCCCCTGGTACATCAGTAGGAGAACATATTCTGAAGATGATTGGTCTTATAGAAGAACTCGAGGAACTGGGATGGACCATGGATAATAAGCAATATACAGATATTGTTCTATAGTCTCCCCCCTCCCCCCCCCCCCCCGGCCGCCTTTGCTCCGTTCATTATGAATTTCAATATGAACAATTTGGAGAAATCATTACCTGAACTTCTCAATATGTTGAGAAGTGCAGAGAGCACGCCTAAGACAGCAAAGACTCCTGCTCTGCTTGCTGGGCCATCTTCTTCTTCCGTCCCAAAGGCCAAGAGAAAGAAGAAGAAGAAACCCATCAAACCGAAAGGTGGAGTTAAAAAGGCGAAGGGCAAAGACAAATCTGGGGCAGCGGGAAGTGAAAAAGGAGAATGTTTTTACTGCCACAAGTCGGGACATTAAAAACGCAACTGTGCTGTGTATCTTGCTGATCTCAAGAAGAAGAAGCATGTTGATGCTTCCGCTTCATGTGGGTTTGTAACTAAAAACTGTTTTTCTATAAACTCTGCATCTTGGGTATTAGATACCGGTTCTGGTTCTCACATCTGCAATTGTATGCAGGGATTGAGAAACAGTAGAGTTTTGAAAACTGGTGACCGTACTCTGCGGGTTGGAAATGGTTCCAATGTACATGATGTGTCTATAGGAGAGTATCATCTGGGGTTGCCTTCGGGTTGTATTTTTGTTTTGAACCCTTATTATTATGTACCTAGTATGCTATGTAACATAATATCCGTTTCTTTGTTGGACAATGAATGATATCATTTTTTGTTACAGAATAATGTTATGAACATTAACTTGAATCAACAGTTGATTGGGTATGGTATACTAAATAACGGTATTTATGTCCTGAACCAATACACAGTTTTCAATATACAACATACTAATAAAAGAAAATTTTCAGATATAAATGAAGCTTTTCTTTGGCATTGTAGACTTGGTCATATTAATGAATCAAGACTAAGCAAGCTACATAAAGATGGATATTTGAATCCTTTTGAATATAAATCTTATGCGACGTGTCAGTCCTGTATCAAAGATAAAATGACCAAAACTCTGTTTACTGGACATGGAGAAAGAGCTGTGGAACTCTTAAGCCCCATACATAGTGATGTATGCGGACCAATGTCTACACATGCTAGAGGCGGTTTTTCAACTTCATTACTTTTACTGATGATTTCTCAAGATTCGGACATGTGTTTTTGTTAAAGCACAAATCCGAAGTTTTTGAGAAATTCAAGGAGTACAAACATGAAGTAGAAAAACAAACAAGCTTGAGTATCAAGAAACTTCGATCAGATCGAGGTGGAGAGTATTTGAGTACAGAGTTTTCAGACTTCTTAAAAGAGAATGGGATTCTCTCTCAGCTCACTCCCCCTTACACACCACAGCACAATGGTGTGTCAGAACAGAGAAATCATACGCTATTAGATATGGTACGATCTATGATGGGTGATGCTGAGTTACCGCTTTCCTTTTGGGGGCATGCATTGGAGACAACAATGTATCTATTAAACAGGGTTCCAACCAAGACCGTGTCTACCACTCCATATGAGATATGGTGTGGAAAGAGACCATCTCTTAAAAGAGTTAGGATATGCAGTTGTCCGGCTTTTGTCAAAAAGCAGAATCCGGATAAACTCAAAACACGATCGGTCATGTGTAAATTTGTAGGATATCCAAAATATTCATATGGATATCTATTCTACCACAAGGAGAAACAAAAGGTGTTTGTTTCTCAACATGCCACATTTTTGGAAAATGAAAATTTTACAAATAGTACTGATGGCAATATGGTAAAACTAGAAGAGGTTCTAGAGACACAAATTGCTCATGACGAATTGGTTGAAACTGATGTTGCAGTAGAACTTCAAGAACCTCGGCCGCTCCAGAGATCTAGTAGAACTTCTCGCTCACCGGAGAGATACTATGGGTTTCTCATTGATGGTGACAGAGAAGATTGCATCATGGATGATGATGACCCTACTAGTTTTCAGCAAGCTATCACGAGCGGTGACTCAGTGAAGTGGCTGGATGCCATGAGATCCGAAATAGAGTCCATGTATGCCAACAAAGTATGGGCTTTGGACGTTGCACCCCCTGGGATAAAACCCGTAGGTTGCAAATGGATCTTTAAAAGAAAGATTGGTGTAGATGGACAGGTAGAGAACTATAAAGCAAGGCTTGTAGCGAAAGGTTTTCGTCAAGACTAGGATTGGACTATGATGAAACTTTCTCTCCAATAACAAAGCTTAAATCCATTCGGATCCTACTTGCTATTGCTGCTCAGTACGACTATGAAATCTGGCAAATGGACGTTAAAACTGCATTTCTAAATGGTGATTTATAAGAATGCGTTTATATGGATCAGCCAGAAGGCTTCATTGATAGTAGGAGCAGCGGGAAAGCATGTAGGTTGCTTAAATCCATTTATGGATTAAAGCGGGCCTCACGAAGCGGGAACATCTGCTTTGATGATACAATCAAAGAGTTTGATTTTATCAAAAATATAGATGAGCCATGCATTTATAAAAAGATTGTAGGGAGTACTGTCACATTCCTCGTATTGTACGTAGATGACATTCTCTTGATAGGAAATGATATTCCTATGCTACAATCGGTCAAACTATTCTTATCACAAAGGTTCTCCATGAAGGACCTGGGTGATACCTCGTGCATTTTGGGCATAAGGATCTATAGAGATAGATCCAAGAGATTATTGGGATTGTCCCAATCAAAGTATATTGACACCATCCTAAAAAGGTTTAGTATGGAAGATTCTAAGCGTGATGTCTTTCCCCCTTGTCATGGAATCACTCTCTCCAAGGACGTCTGTCTGAAAACTGATGAAGAGAGAGCTCGCATGAGCATTATACCCTATGCTTCAGCCGTAGGATCTATAATGTATGCAATGTTATGTACCCGCCCTGATGTAGCTTATACACTGGCTGTAGTAAGCAGGTATCAATCCAACCCAGGGGAGAAACATTGGATAGCAGTGAAGAACATTCTTAAGTACTTGCGAAGGACTAAAGAATTGTTCTTGGTGTACAGTAATGGGGATCTCCAAATAGAGGCCTTTACCAATTCTAGCTTCCAAAGTGATAAGGATGACAGCAAATCTATCTCAGGGTTTGTATTTACCCTCAATGGAGGGGCGGTTAGTTGAAAGAGTTTCAAACAGGATACCGTTGCAGACTCCATGATGGAAGCTGAGTATATTGCTGCAAATGATGCTGCCAAGGAAGCCGTCTGGATGAGAAAGTTCTTCGCAGAACTAGGAGTAGTTCCATCCATTATTAATCTAATACCATTGTATTGTGATAATAATGGAGCTATGGCATTAGCCAAAGAACCGAGGTCCCATCAAAAGTCCAGACACATCCTGAGGCAATATCATTTGATCCGGGAGATAGTAGATCGCTATGAGATCGAGATTCGGAGAGTAGATACAAAGAATAACACCGCGGATCCAGTCACCAAGGCCCTTCTACAGCCACAGCATGAGCGAATTTTTGAGATGTTAGGTATGAGATACACCGATAATTGGCCTCAGTGCAAGTGGGAGATTGTTGGATATATGTATGCCCTAGAGGCCATTATATGTATAGTGGATGCTTGGACATGTTTATATGTATATAGATGACTTTCTTGCTCGACATGATAGTATGCTATCTAGTTTACTTTATCTTGACATGTTCATTTGATCATGCATCTTATTCATTTGGTACATGTTGATAAAGCCCAAAGGATATTTGCTTGACTACTGCGACTATGATGCAGATCATACTAGTGGGACATGTGTAGTTTATAAGCATATCCATTAAATGTTCCAAGTCGTAGGTGTATCGAGACAGGGCATCGATATTCCAGAGTAGACTAGCGTATACCGTTCTTGTCCCATAGGATGGCCGATGGTTGATCCCATATCCATCTGGTGTGCTGACACCAAAGATTGTATACGGGTGCTCAGTGGAGACTGGGTACACTGAACGGACTCGCCGAGAACTCCTATATGGTATTATATCTATCGTCAGATAGCTGTTCTCAGGTGACACTAGTATAGGTTAGTCTGTAGACCCAAGATCATCATAGAGTCTTGTGTGTCCTCCCACTGTACTTTGATCTCCACCCTATCACGGCTCTACTGAGTCGTGCAAACAGGTGGATTTTGGGTATAGTCTCGAGGCACATGGAGGCAATGAGCGATAGGAAGGGTTTCGTCTCTCCCGGTATTGGGGGTTGATGTTGTGCTATGCCCGATTGGCTATAACAGCAAGTCCCTGGCCAGGGCTGCTGAGATTTACTAATAAATGTTATCAGTAGTTTCTCGATCTGTTATCAGCCATACACCGCCATGACTTATTGAGTTATTGGGGTCGACGATTCCATCCCTAGACTCGATATGCAACATATCTGACGAAGAGACCGGACTGTACGGTAAGTGTTCCAGTTGGCTCGATGGGAGTTTTGACAGCTTCGCTGATTTTCTTATGATCGCTCAATACCCGGGTGGCCGTTACGTTTAGCTGACCGCTAGCGGCTTGTGGGTGTTTGATACAATCATCACCTAGTGCCGACGTATTGACGAGTCTTAGAGTCCCACACAGGAGTTTCCTAGCTCAGGCGTGACGATGTGGTGTGCATATGAGATATGCGCAGGGACCCGATTAAATGCGAGTATGTGATACCGTATATTAATCGGGCATTTTTCTATTGGTCGGGTCGTATGTGATATGACCGGTTTGTTAAATCAAGTGTTGATTTAACATTTGACTTTTAGAACAATTCTTTATTTAAACCCTTTTTCTAAATAGATGTATGCATGCATGTATGCACATGTTGATGTGCATGGACACATACATACATTGTATCATGGTTGTTGATACAAGGGAGATGTCAATGGAACACTCACATGGTTCACTAATATATATATATATATATATATATATATATATATATATATATATATATATATTTGGATTAAAAAGGAAATGAAAATTAAATCATAAATGGGTTTTTTCTACACTCTTCTTTCAATTGACCTAGCTTTAACCCATGGTTTAGTTTTCATTTGGACTTTAACCCAAATGCAAAATATCTAGATATTATTTTACTATGGTTTGAGATGAGAGAATGAAAATATATATATTTTCTTTTCTCATTTTTCCTTTAAGCTTTATCATTATCTTTTGAGAAAAGCTTTTGCCGTCTCCTTCTTCTTCCTCCAAGTTCTCTTGATTTTTCTTTTGAGTGAGGTAGTAAAAAAGAAAGAGTTTTGATTAGAGAATACAAACCACCTCATCATTCTACACCTCTCTAGCCCATTTGTGTAGGGTGTTTGCTATACTTCTTTCAAAGATCAAGTAAAGCAAAGAGCTTTGGGCAAAGGGACTTCGGGTGGATCATCGTGGACGAGGAAAGTCTCTAGCGATCTGTTCCAAACTCTTAAAGGTCTAAGGAGTTACCAAGGTAAGTCTACAAAGGTTGTAATTTCTTCACTTAGTGATAGATTCTTATTTGCATGTGATACTTATTCATTGTTGCCCTAAAATTCTAGTTAAGATCCTAGTTTAGTTTACTTTGCACCTTAAAAATGTGTGATACTTCCAAACCCTAGATTAGGTGCTAAGGAAACCCAACAAGGTAGTCGAGAATTACTGATTCGGATCAGTAGTTTCTCAGGTGGTGATGGGCTTCATACTGACAATAAATGTCGCGTTATTAGGGGTCTGACTTTATCCACCCCCCTAGACTCGATATGCGATACTCATAGACGGACGGACCGGACTGTACGGATATTGTTACTGTCATGCTCGGTAGGGGTTTCAGGATAAGTTTGCTCGTCGGCCTCCCTTTCGCTCAATACTTGCGTAGCCGTTACGTACAACTAGTGTCACTGACGTGCTTGTGGTTAAACCCACTACCAGCGTATTGACGAGTCTTTAGAGTCCCACACAGAGGGTTTTCCCTGGTTCGAGCGAAACGTTGTAGAGACCGTAAAGTTTTATAGAAGGGTTCGATCATATACATGCACTTATGCACGGATCATGATCGGAAAGATAATACTAGTAGGCTTTAGTTTAAGCCGGATCCTAGTGTTATATTGTTAGATTATTTTCGTCTCGTTGTATTCGTATTCAGTCGGAATACGGATGCGGGTATGTATATACAGATGAGGGGTATTCTTGTAATTCGTTACAACTTTACTTTAGAAGATGCTTTTTCTTTTTCTATTAAACATTTCCATTAAATGTTTAGTGAGGTGGAAAGTGTGAGTGTGAGTTTTGGCTTTGTTTCTATGGTGCATGCACTTGGTGACTCATGGTGATGAGTCATGCTTGGTTTTGTTTTGTGTGAGATATTATTGTGGTGAGGCAGTGAGATTCGAATGGGATTTTTCTTGAGTTGTTTTGAAGTGCTCACAAAATCTTACACAAGACTATGCCACTTCTTCACTTTCTTTTTCTATTGAGCTCACACTACTTCACCTCATGGCATCTTCTTCAACCTCCACCCAAACCCTCTAATGAGTTGAGAATCCTTGGGTGTTTTGAGACAAAGTAATCACACACATTCTCTACTTCGATGTGGGGAGACCGGATAGCAAACTTGATCGAGAAAGCCGCGAGGAGCTTAGGACAGAGGTTGAAGACTGAAGGACTCAGATCGTTCGGTATAACCTCTCTAAACTCCTTTGTTGATTGTTAGTGTAGGGTTAATGGTTCAATCTGGGAATGGGTTCCGTTAGCGCCGGTTTCTAAAAGTTTTTTTCCGCATTTGGCTACGGATTATGGTCGGGCCGCTGGCGTAACCCAACACCAATATACCGTCCCTCCACTGAGGGTCAAGACAATACCCGAAACCGACTCACGGTCGTCCTTATCACTCTGGAAGCTCGAATCGGTAAAGGACTCTACCTGGAGTTCACCGTTACCATATACCAAGAACATATCTTTAGTCCTTCTTAAGTACTTAAGAATGTTCTTCACAGCTGTCCAGTGCTTTTCCCCAGGATCTTATTAATACATACTCACTACACCTAGTGAGTATGCTACATCCGGTCTTATATATAACATCACAGACATGATTGACCCGACTGCAGAAGCATAGGGTATCCCTTGTATGCGAGCCCTCTCCAAATCAGTCTTGGGAGACATATTTTTGGAGAGAGTGATTCTTGAACAAGCGAGTACATTACCACGCTTAGAATCTTCCATACTAAACCTCTTTAGTATGTTGTCTATGTACCTAGATTGGGACAATCTCAACATACTCTTAGATCTATCTCTATAGATCTTAATCCCCAGAACGTAGGAGGCATCAGCAACATCTTTCATGGAGAACTTATGTGATAAGAAGAGCTTGACCGAGTGTAACATAGGAACACCGTTTCCTATCAAGAGTATGTCATCCACGTATAATACGAGAAAGACAACCTTACTCTCTACTACCTTCTTGTATATACAAGGTTCATCTACATTTTTGATGAAATCAAACTCTTTGATCGTTTCATCAAAACAGATATTCCAGCTCCGTGATGTCTGCTTTAATACGTAAATTGATTTAAGAAGCTTGCACATGCTTCCGCTCTCCCACTGTTTACGAAGCCCTATGGCTGTGTCATGAACACGCTCTCTTCCAAATCACCATTTAGAAAAACGGTCTTGACGTCCAACTTCCAGATTTCGTAGTCCTGGTATGCAGCAATGGCAAGTAGGATCCTGATGGACTTAAGCATAGCCACTGGAGAAAAAGTTTCATCATAGTCAACACCAGGTCGTTGACGAAAACCTTTTGCTACAAGTCTAGCTTTGAAAGTCTTAACTTTTCCATCTACACCAAATATCTTCTCAAGATACACTTGCTCCCGATGGGTTTTACCCCTTCAGGAGCAACTTCCAAAGTCTATAATTTGTTGGTGTACATGGATTCCATCTCAGATCGCATATCATCTAGCCATTTCACAGAGTCTCCACTTGTGATGGCTTGCACGAAACTAGTTAGGTCATCATCTTCCATGATGCAATCCTCGCTCCCACCGTCTATGAGAAAACTGTAGTATCTCTCAAGTGGATGAGAAACCCTACTAGATCTGTGGAGTGGCTGCGGTTCGTCGAGGACTATTGAATCCTCCGGTTCCACCAAATCGTCAGTTATATTTTGTGTTGCTGGAACTTCTTCCAGTTCTACCTCATTGCCACTAATTTCTTTCACAAGAAATTCCTTTTATAAAAAGGTGGCATGTCGAGAAACAAACACCTTTTGTTCCTCGGTGTGGTAGAAGATATACCCTCACGGATGTTTGGGATATCCTACAAATTTGCACAGAACTGACCTTGCCTTGAGTTTGTATAGATTTTGCTTTTTAACATAAGCCGGACAACCCCAAATCTTAACTTATTTAAGAGATGGTCTCTTCCCATTCCATATCTCATATAGAATGGTAGGCAACGAATTTTGTCAGAACTCTATTCAATAGATATACAGCTGTCTCAAGTGCATAATGTTAGTTATGTATATGCCCTAGAGGCCATTGTTGTACATATGATGTATAGTATGATGGATGCTTGGATATATACAGAGAGGACTTTCTAGCTCGTCATGATAGTATGCTATTTGGTTTCACTTTATCTTAACATCTTGACTTGTACTGGTTTACTGTCTTTCTCTCACATGTTGATAAAGCCCTTAGGATCTGTACTCGACTACTGGGATTATGATGAGATCATACTAGTGGGGCCACGGTAGTCGATGAGTACATCCTATAAATGTTCCTAGTCGAGGGTATATCGAGACAGGGCATCGATACACTAGAGTAGACTAGCGTATGCGCATCTTGACCCATATGATGGGCGATGGATGATCCCATATCCATCGATGTTTGACATCAAGGATGGTGTACGGGTGCTCAGTAGAGACTGGGTACACTGGACGGACTCGCCGAGAACTCCTAGATGGTGATATACCATACATCAGATGGCAGTTCTCCGGTGACACTGGTACAGGGTAGTCTGTAGACCCGAGATCGTCATAGAGTCTTGTGTGATTCCCACTGTGCTTTGATTTCCACCTTACCACATCCAAGAGGGCGTGCAAAACGGTGGCTTTTGGGTACAGTCCCGAATCACATGGAGGCAATGAGCGATAGGAGGGGATTCGTCTCTCTCGGTATAGGGAGTTGATGTTGTGCTGTGTTCGATTGGCTATAACTGGAAGTCCCTGGCCAGGGCTGATATAGAGATATACTGGTAAGTGTTACCAGTAGTTTCTCGACCTGTTATGAGCCTCATATCGACACGACTTATCGGTTACTGGGGTCTGACGTATACCACCCCTAGACTTGATATGCGACATATCAGACGAACAGACCGGACTGTACGGGAGTGTTACTGATTGGATTCACAGGAGAACGGACAGGATAGCTTATTGATCTTCTGATCGCTCAATACCTGGGTGGCTGTTACGTTTAGCTGACCGCTTGCAGCTTGTGGGTGTTTGATATGATCATCACCTGCTATCGGCGTATTGACGATTCTTTAGAGTCCTACACAGAGGTTTGTTGGCTCAGGCAAAACGGAGTAGAGGCACATATGTGATATGTGCAGGACCGAGGATAATGCGATATGAAATACCGTATTATATTCTCGCGATATTTAGATATGAACCGGGATATCGAATCAAGTGTTGATTCGATGAATCAGTACATGATATATTAGTCGGTTATATTCGATATAGCCGGATCGTCGGATCAAGTGTTGATTCGATGATTTAATGTATAATGATATATATGATATATTGTATTACATTATCTAATATTGGCTCGCTTTATTATTTCATTTTCTCACCGGATTAATACATTGATATATATGCGATATATGTTAATTGTATTATTTTCTTTTGTTGCAAATATATAATATATATGTGATATATATTATTGTGACATGATATGATTTATTATGAAACATGTTTAGGGATGATTAAAGAGATTAGGGTTTGATTAGGGTTAGCTCCTTCTTGTTCATTCTAGAAGGATTTCCTTTTGTCTTGGTTAAGATATTATGGTTGATACTTATCCATGACTCATTCTTAACCTAACCAAACCCTAGCTCTAGTTTATTCTCTACATAGGTTAAGCCTCTCATCCTTGACCATGGTTCCATAATAAATCATATATTCTTATCTACTATTCATCACAAAAGGAATTATCTCATTATTCTTCATCTTCTTCTCTCTTTAGTTTTTGAGAGAGCTCACTGGTGATTTCTTTTGTAATAAGTTCTTGTGAGAAAATGATATGAAAAGAAAGCATAAATACTACTCCATCATTCTCATCTAATCTAGCCCATTAGATTAGGGTGTTATACTACTCCATCATTCTCATCTAATCTAGCCCATTAGATTAGGGTGTTCACCTCATTAGAATGAGAGAGCTTGAGTTATAGCAACTTCGACGTAGATCATCGGAGAAGCGGAACACTATAAGCTAGCATGGATCGTTCGAGTCGTGGAGCCTCTCTTGAGTCCGGGAGATCGTGGATCGCGGCAAAGGGACTTCTACTCGGAGCTTGTGAAGCGAAGGAGCGGACTACAAAGGTTGTAATCCCTCACACTTAGTAGTAAAGATGTTTACTTGCATGTTAAACCCTAATAATCTAACAAAGATCCCGGCTTTGGGTTGTTCGGCACGTCTAAAATTTAATTCGGGCATGTTTGATGCCTTATGAACCCTCACAAGAGTGCCCAGGAACCCTACACATAACCCAAAAAGGAATAGGCAACTCAGCAATACTCATCATAGAGCACACCATATCTAATAGAATGCGATTCCTCCGCTCCGATACTCCGTTGTGCTGTGGTGTATACGAAGGAGTAAGCTGAGAGAGAATCCCATTCTCTTTTAAATAGTTTCGGAACTCTATGCTTAAGTATTCTCCTCCCCGATCAGATCGAATGACTTTAATACTTTTACCCGTATGGTTTTCTATTTC
The DNA here is from genome assembly GCA_030015575.1 of Agapanthus africanus. NCBI lineage: Eukaryota > Viridiplantae > Streptophyta > Magnoliopsida > Asparagales > Amaryllidaceae > Agapanthus > Agapanthus africanus. Next base: position 292,255,768 of record CM057349.1, read on the forward strand.
GTACTTATATTCCTTGAATTTCTCAAAAGCTTCAGGCTTGTGTTTCAACAAGAACATGTGTCCGAACCTTGAGAGATCATTGGTGAATGTAATAAATTATGAGGAATCATTCCTAGCATGTGTAGACATAAGACCACATACATCACCATGTATCAGTCCCAAGAGTTTAGTAGCTCTTTCTCCGTGTCTAGTAAACGGAGTTATGGTCATCTTTCCTTTGGGACATGACTCGCAAGTTTTATAAGATGTAAATTCGAACAGATTCAAATATGCATCTTTATGCGACTTACCTAGCCTTGTCGCATTGATATGACCTAGTTTACAGTGCCATAAGAAGGCTTCGTTCATTTCTGAACTTTTCCTCTTTTGTGTGTTCTGTATGCTTAGAACTGTGGTTTGATTTAGAACGTATATACCGTTACACAACGTACCAAACCCAATCAACACTTGATTTAGGAAAATGTTCATAACATTTTTCTCTAATGCAAAGTTATATCTTTCTTTATCCAAATAAAGAGATGAATATGATATTGCATATCATCGAGGGTACGTAATAACAGTCGTTTCTAGAATCAATGTATTACCACTTAATACAAGGTGATATTTGCCAACTGTTTTGGCTGCAACAATTGCACCATTCCCTACTACTAGAGACATATCACTCTTTCCCAGTTCTCTACCTTTCTTTAGCCCATGTAACAAATTACATACGTGGGATCCTGATTCGATATCTAATACTCAGGACGTAGAGTAAACAGAGAAACGGTTCTCGGTTACGAACACACTCGAAGACGATGCATCAACATGCTTTTTCTTCAATCAGGTTGCGTGGGAATCACGATATTCCCCTATTCCTTGCTTAGACTTATGACAGTCATAAGATAGAGCAGAACCTAGCCCAATATAATAAGTAGGTTCGGTCAATACATCCATATTATTATCTTGATTAAGGCGTGTCATTGGTCTCTACCAGGAGAGAGAGAAGGATAATCACTTTGCGTGCGCTCTTGGCAAGATTACATTGGTTATTATCTTATCTAATTAGGATGGCTCCCACTGTTTTTATCAAATATTCCTTCAAACCCTAAAAGGTAAGATTAGCCGGGATTAATTGCATTCTACAAGTTTGCTAACCGGTCAGTCAGGCCAGTGTCGGTACTCCGAGGGAGGTTCCCCGTGCTTTCGCACGGACCTAATTAAAATAAACCTCGTTTTCCTAAAGGCATAACCCCGTTGACACATTTCTAGACACCTACTGGATTAGCTAATTGTAAAGTGCAAAACTCTCTCAGGACCAACTCTTACTCGCAGTGGGTATCAGGATCCAACTATCATATAGAAGGTATGCAATCTCATTGCAAATTTCAACACTTGAAATTCCCAATAGCTGTTTTTACCCCTTGCAATTTATGACCTTGACAAGGTCAACAAACCATAAACCGCAAGTCAAGTTCAACACGTCCATTTCATGATTGAATTAAACTCACCCGCACGACCCTTGATAAGGCTAACAAGGCCGTACGACTACCCTAATACAATCACATCACATGCTGGCAGATAAGTACTAATCAGCTACCGCACACTACGTCTTAACAAGGCCAACAAGCGCAGCACGAATACTAAATAGAACTTATCTGAAATGACGGAGGGCTACGCAGGTTTTTAAGAAAACCATGAGCGTAATGAACTTGATATCGTTGTAGAATCTAGTGATTTCGAAAAGGAGTGGTTTAAGCTCCGCTTTTAAAATCGAATAGTTTTTAAAAACAAACCGAATAGCTTTTACTAGATTTTGCTAAAAAGTCACTCCCGGTGAAGGGATCTTGGCTCTTTCCTCATCGAATGAGGTGCTGGATATCCATCAGGGAATACCACTATGCAAAAAAAGAACTATAGAAGCTATGATGATAAACTGAGTTGGTTGTAGCATTTTCCAGTTTTGCTAAAGAGGTCACTACCAGTGAAGGGATCTCGGCTCTTTCCTCATCGAATGAGGTGCTGGATATTCATCAAAGAATACCACTGTGCAAAACAAGAACTACAGGTACCTTTTTAAAAACTTTTGATTCTACAATATCTTTAGGTTTCTTTTCTTTCATTAATCTCATTAATGAAGTCTCATCATTTAATGTTTCTTAAACATCACAGAAAAATGAAACGAAAATAGAACGTACGCTAATGCCGTCCGCATTCGCCACTGGGCCCATCATGCACCGTTAGGTTACTTAACTAACAACAGAGCGGGGGCTGGATTAGCGCGGGTACAAAACATAAGCAACGTTTATTATATATCATATATATAATATAACATTCGTCTCACGCAATTATATGATCACATCACAGAACCAAGCAGTAGAACCAACATATGAAATATTAGATATACTAGGATGTCCGTGTTTTAAATTTAGCCAGTAATGTAAAACACGGATTCCACTATCGTGATGAATAGCCAAACCCACATCCCTAGACCCCTACGAGAGCGGCAAGTAACCCTACCAATTCTAGAGTTAGGAGACCCGGTCTCAACTATTTGAGATGGTCTCCCACTGGACTCTAGAACCCGATTACTTATGCTCCCTACAGGGTTTCGCTAGGGCGGCAGCAAGGTTTCGGAAGGTATCGTCCATGCCAATTTCAAATTTTTGCCGTACTAAAGAACCCTAACCTAGAATCTTAACTAGAGATTTAGACGAACAAGCAATGTAAACAACTTTACATCTAAAGTGAATGAGGAATACAACCTTTGTAGACCGGTCCTTCACTTCTAAAGCTCCGTGTAGTAGTCCCTTCGCTCTAAGTAGTGAACATCCAAACTCTGGTAAGGGTTCACATGAAGAAATGAACAAACTTGCTCGAAGTCTTCGAGGCCGAAAATGATCTACGTCGAGGAGACTCAAGCTCATACTACCTCTTCACTGATGGTAGATTAGTAAAGCAAACACCCTAAACTAAATGGCTAATATAGTAGAGAATGATGAAGTAGGAAATGGGCTCACTTTAGATTTATTTTTCTCGTAATATTTCTTCACCATTTCAAAAGCTAGCAAGCTTTTTTCATGAGGAAGAAAAAGATAAAGTGGAGATGAGAATGAAACTCATGAGGTGAGCCATTGGTGAGTTAGTGTCATACACTAACCCTTGTAGAGAATAAATCATGGCTAATAATAATGGTTAGGTTAATAAATATCTACAAGTAAAACAAAATTAGTGGACTTGATCAATGGTTCCACAAGCTTCTACAAGCTTCAACCATGTGACTAATTACCACCAATTTGTGAATTACCTAAATAAATAAAAACCTCAGGATTATCATAACCATGGTGTAAGTCTCATACACCCATGTCTCATGTGGCATCAAGCATGACAGAATAAAATGTACATTAATATATATCACATATATACTACATGCACACAAGTGAGAGAAAAAATGTTTAGCGAGAAAATATTAGTTAACGTAAGTTAATATATCAAATATATAATTATACATTAAATTATCAAATCAACACTTGATTTAATAATCCGGCTATATCACATAAAACCGACTAATATCAAATGTAACAATTTATCGAATCAACACTTGATCCGATAACCCGGCTATATCACATATAACCAACCGATATCACATATCGCGAGAATAGAATACGGTATCACATACGCGTATTAATCTCGGTCCCACACATATCACATATGTGCTCCAACTTCGTTTCGCATGAACTGGGAAACCTCTGTGTAGGACTCTAAAGACTCGTCAATACGCTGGCAGTAAGTGATAATCATATCAAACACCCACAAGCCGCAAGCAGTCTGCTAAACGTAACGGCCATCTGGGTATTGAGCGATCAGACGATCAACAAGAAAGCCTTCTCATAATCCTTTGAATCCAATCAGTAACACTACCATACAGTCCGGTCTCTTCATCAGATATGTCGCATATCGCAGCGTGGGGGTGGTACAACGTCGGACCCCAATAGCCTGATAAGTCATGCTGATGCAAGGTCCATAACGGTTCGAGAAACTACTGATAACACTTACCAGTAGATCTCAGCAACCTTGGCCAGGGATTTCCTGTTATGGCCAATCAAGCATAGAGCAACATCAACTCCCAATACCAGGAGAGACGAATCCCCTCCTGATGCTCATTGCCTCCATGTGACTCAGGACTGTACCCAAAAACCACCTTTTAGCACGATCTCTTCAACGTGGTATGGTGGAAATCAAAGCACAGTGGGAATCATACAATACTCTATGACGATCTCGGGTCGACAGACTAACCTGTACCAATGTCACCAGAGAACTGCTGTCTGACGATAGCTATAATACCATTTAGGAGTTCTCGGCGAGTCCGTTCAGTATACCCAGTCTCCACTGAGCACCCATATACCTTCTCTAATGTCAAACACCATTGGATGTGGGATCATCCATCGCCCATCATATGGATCAAGAAGCGTATACGCTAGTTTACTCTGGAGTATCGATGTCCTGTCTCGATACTCCCACGACTAGGAACATTTGAAGGATGTACTTGCCGACTACCTCTGCCCCACTAGTATGATCCGCATCATAATCCTAGTAGTCAAGTACTCATCCTAAGGGCTTTATCAACATGTAATAGAGAGACAATAAGTGTACATGTTAAGATAAACTGCAATCAGATAGCATACTATCATGTCGAGCAAGAAATTCCTCCCTATATATGTCCAAGCATCCACTACAATATATATCACATGTACAGTAATGGCCTCTAGGGCATACATATAACTAACACTCCCCGCCTTGGGTCTATCCTAATGCACAAAAGTAAATAATATACATCAATGGTGACATCATCCTCAACCTGGAAGTGTCTCAATAAAAGAATATTACATACAGATTTTATATGAATGAAAATCAAAACTCTCATCTCACATAAAACCCCTAGCTATTCATTCACGACGATCCAATAAATCATATCACCAGCAACACATAATATCTAATGTCATCAATGTAAGTAAATATATGTATCCCGAATTTCGTTGACATATAGTAACAAGATTCGGGATACCCCGCACATTACACTTACGGTCGCAAAAAAGAAATAAAAAACTACAATAATTAGAATCCGTATTTCCTTAGATATCATAAACCCGGAATATCTCATATTCTGAATTTCATGCCTAACGTATAAACCTTGCATTTTAGTCTCAAATTGAAAACTCTTTTCAATAAATTGTCGGGTAATTCAACAAGATTACCAACTAAGTAATCGTGTACTATACGCAATTGCGACGGAGTTTTGATCCGAATCAAAACTCCATGGCAATCGATCAACCGAGACTAAAACACTAGAATTACAATATACTAATTAGTTTTCAAAAAACTAATTAATCCGGATTCCAAATATTGTATCACATATCATCAAGATCTATACGAATTTAAACATTTCGATCGGTTAATGAAACTTCCACAAATTTCAGCGACCTCAACAACTTGAGAAACATCAAAAATACCCGGAGAGTGCATGAAATGGAGCATCACGAGAAAGATGACACCACAAGCCCATTATCTTGCCACGGAACCGCGGCCAAACATGGGGTTTGGCCGTGCTTCCGCGGCGGATATTTGGACTTGGGTTCTCAAATTTCAAGTGTCTCCATAGAAAACCCTGCACGATTTTTAGATATTTTTAATCACGAAAATTTTAACGTTTGAAAATTTCGACAGAAACTACAAAAACCGGGCTTTTCGAAAATCGATCGAACACTTTAATGTCGTAATGACCTTTCCTAATGTTCTAGCTTGGCACCGATACCATGAAAGTCTACCCTAGCACCACCATGAGGTTCTAGTAGCATCAACCATGCCAAATTTAAAATTTTATAGGTGCTAAGTTAGACTAACCAAGATCTAACTAGAATATTAGGGTTTTATCTATGATGATATCAAGAACTAAAGAGAAGGAAAGAGCATACAACATTTGATGACTGTGTCCTTTTCTTCTAAAGCTCCGGGTTGTAGTCCACGCGACTCCACTAGGCTTCACTTCAAGTTTGAACGAGCCTCCTCCGATGATCTTCGTGCCGAAAATGATCCACCCGAAGTCCGCCAATCCAAGCTACCTCTTCACTAAACTCTTTAGTGAAGGCAACACACTACACTTGATCGCTAATCAAGTGTAGGATGGTGAAGTAGGGGTTTTGGTTTGCTCACTAGTTTGTTCAAAACTCCATGGTTCACATCACATGTGAGGGGTTGGAGTTTTGAGGCATGAGGAAGAATAAGATGGAAGTTAGAGAAAGTGTGAGCTCAACTCAAAAGAGCAAGAATGAAAAAATGATCAAGTCAAGTGTATGGCTCATCCTTGGCTCACTCATTCAAGCATGGATTTCTTTGCAATAATAAATTGCAACCATACTTGAATAGTGAGTCAAAACTAATATAATAAAGATAAAGCCCATGCTTCACACCATGCTCCCATTTTTCACCTTTTATTCTATTTTCCAAAAATAAAATTTCATGCCATGCTTCATTATATATATATGATATATATATATATTAATACATATATATAACAAAATAATTAGTGAGCTAATAATATTAGTTAAGATATAATTATATCAAATATAATGCGTATCACATTATTAAATCAACACTTGATTTAATAATCCGGTTATATCACATATAACCAACTAATATCATTTATCTGTATATTATATTATCAAATCAATACTTGATTCGATAATCTAGTTATATCATTTATAACCTAACTGATAAAAGATAACTGCCAGATTACACTACAGTATCACATACACGTATTTAACCAGGGTTACCTAAAACGGCAGCGAGGTTTCGGGAGGCATCGTCCATGTCAAATTCAAATTTCTGCCGTTTTAGCTAACCCTAACTAAAAATCGTTAACTAGAAATCGACGAAAATGAAAATGCAAACACTTTGCAAGTCTATTGAGCAAGGAATACAACCTTTGTAGATCGGTCCTTCACTTCAATAGCTCTGTGTAGTTGTCCCTTTCGCTGTGATCGTGAACTCCGGACTCTAGTGAGGCTTCCATAAAGAAACGAACATGCTTGCTTCGAAGACTTCGAGGTCGAAGATGATCTACGTCGAGAAGACATTAACACAAGCTATCTCTTCACTAATTATGAAATTAGTGAAGAAACACCCTATACTAAATAGCAAGTAGTAGAGCATGATGAAGTAGGAAGTGGGCTCACTTTAGATTTCATTTTCTCACACTTTTTCTCATTCACCATTGAAACTAGAAAGCTTTGAGGAAGAAGAAGAAGAAGAATGAACTCATATGAAAAATTATTCAAGTGAGAATGGAAACCATGGTGAGTTAGTGTCATACACTTAACCCATGTAGAGACTTAACCATAGATTAAATGATAATGGTTGGGTTAATAAATATCTTAGGTCAAACAAAACAAGTGGACAAAGTCTTTGGTTCTCAAAGCTTCTCCAAGCTTCAACCATAAGAAAATATCCATACATTTTGTTTGGCCTTTAAATAAATAAATACCCTCAATTATCATGGTTATGGTGTAAGTCATACACACACCAAATTTGTATGTATCATCATACATGACACATAACTTTGTACACTAATATATATCACATATATACACATGCACAAAACTGGTGAGAAATGAAATCATAAGTGAGCTAATATTAGTTAATGTAAATTAATATATCAAATATATAATTATACATTAGATTATCAAATCAACTCTTGATTTAATAATCTGGCTATATAACATATAACCGACTAATATCATGTGTAACAACTTATCGAATCAACACTTGATCCGATAACCCGGCTATATCATATATAACCGACTAATGTCACAAATCGCGAGAATACAATACGGTATCTCATATCTTATTAATCTGGGTCCCGCACATTTCACATATGTGCTCCTACTCCGTTTCGCTTGAGCCAGGAAACCTCTGTGGAGGACTCTAAAGACTCGTCAATACGCCGGCAGTAGGTGATGATCATATCAAACACCCACAAGCCGCGAGCGGTCTACTAAACGTAACGGCCACCCGGGTATTGAGCGATCAGAAGATCAACAAGCAAGCCTGCTCGTACTCCTGCGAATCCAATTTGTAACACTACCGTACAGTCTGGTCTCTTCGTCTGATATGTCGCATATCTCGTCCAGGGGTGGTAAACGTTTGACCCCAGTAACTCGATAATTCGTATCGATGTGAGGCTCATAACGGGTCGAGAAACTACTGATAACACTTACCAGTATATCTCTGAAGCAGCCCTGGCTAGGAACTTTCTGTTATAGCCAATCGAGCACAGCGCAACATCAACTCCCAATACCAGGAGAGACGAAACCCCTCCTATCGCTCATTGCCTCCATGTGATTCGGTACTATACCCAAAAGCCACCGTTTTGCGCGTTCTATTGAACGTGGTAAGGTGGAAATCAAAGCACGGTGGGAATCACATAAGACTCTATGACGATCTTGGGTCTACAGACTAACCTGTACCAGTGTCACCAGAGAACTGCCATCTGACGTGAGGTATAATACCATCTAGGAGTTCTCGGCGAGTCCGTTCAGTGTACCCAGTCTCCACTGAGCACCCGTATACTGTCTCTGAAGTCAAACACCAATGGATATGGGATCATCGATCGCCCATCTACATGGGTCGAGAAGTTATACGCTAGTCTACTCTAGTATATCGATACCCTGTCTCGATACACTCTCGACTAGGAACATTTGAAGGATGTACTTAACAACTACTCTGTCCCCACTAGTATGATCTGCATCAAAGTCCTGGTAGTCAAGTACTCATCCTAAGGTCTTTATCAATATGTAATATAGAGACAATCAATGTACATGTTAAGATAAAGAGCAACCAGACAGCATACTATCATGTCGAGCAAGAAAGTCCTCCCTATATATGTCTAAGCATCCACTACAATATACATCGTATGTACAGCAATGGCCTCTAGGGCATACATATAACTAACAATCTCCCACTTGCACTAGGGTCATCTGTTGTAGTATCCAATACCCAACAAGCGGCAGTGGTTGTAGTATCTCATACTCAACCATCCCATAAAAGTCTCTACTTGGAAATAGGCCTTTGTGAGTGGATCCGCGATGTTGTCCTCTGTGTCTACTCTCCTATCCATGATCTCCCTAGAGATCAACCATCTCCATGATCAGTTGATACTGCCTAAGAATATGTCTAGATCACTGATGGGACGGGGGTTCCTAGGCAAAAGCCACAACTCCACTGTCACACAATGGTAGGAACAAAGTCCATCTCATGAACTTATATACACCCAGACTGACTCTTTGGTAGCATCCTTGGTAGCAATGTATCTAGCCTTTATCGTCTAGTTTGTCACGGTATCTAGCTTGAAACTATTCCAACATACCATCCCTCCACTGAGGGTAAAGACAATGTCTGTGACTGACATTCAGTCGACCTTATCACCCTGGAAGCTATCCAGTGATTCTCCCCAGGATCGATTGATACCATCTCACTACACCTAGTGAGAATCCTAACATCCATTTAGATCTATCTCATAGATCTAAAACCCGAGATTTAAAAGGTATCACCTTGATCCTGTATGGGGAATCCTTGTGATAAGAGGAGATTGACTGGGCGTAGCATAGGAAACTCCTTTTCTATCAAGAGTATGACATCCACGTACAATACGAGGATCACCACCATACTCCCTACTACCTTTTTGTATGTACAAGGTTCATCTACCATTTTGATGAAGTCAAACTCTTTGACTACCACATCAAAATAGATGTTCTAACTCCGTGATGCCTGCTTTAACCCATAAAGCAACTTGCACTCGTTTCCGCTGCTCCCACTGTTTACGAAGCCCTCTGGCTGTGTACTTATAGACGATCTCTTCTAAATCACCATTTAGAAAAGCGGTCATGACACCCAACCGCCAGATATCATAGTCATGATATGTAGCAATGGCAAGTAGGATCCGGATGGATTTAAGCATAGACACTAGAAAAGGTTTCATCATTATCCATACCTGGTCGATGACGAGAACCTTTTAAAACAAGCCTTAGCTTTGAAAGTCTCAACTTTTCCATGTACACCAAGTAATCTTCTCAAGATATACTTGCTCCTGATAGAGATTTAACCTTTCAGATATAGCAACCAAAGTCCATACTTTGTTGGTGTATATGGATTCCATCTCAGATAACTTAGTATCCAGCCATTCTTACAGAGTCCCCACTCCTGATGGCCTGCTCGAAACTAGTTGGGTCATCATCTCATGAAGCAATCCTTGCTCCCACTATCATAGAGAAAACCGAAGTATCTCTCAGGTGGGTGAGGAACCCTACCAGATATTCGGAGAGGCTGAAGTTCGTTGGAAACTATTGAATATTCCGGTTCTACCAAATCATCAGCTGCAGATTGTATAGCGGAACTCCTTTCAGTTCTACCTCATGACCACCAATTTCTTCACAAGAAATTCCCCCAAAAGGTGGCATGCTGAGAAACAAAACACCTTTTGCTCCTCAGTGTGGTAGAAAATATTCCCTTGCTAATACTTTGGGATATCCAACAAACTTCCATAAAACTGAACTTGCCTCGACCTAGTCCGGATTTTGCTTTTAGACATAGGCCGGACAACCCCAAATCTTAACTTACTTAAGAGATGGGCTCTTCCCATACCATATCGCATATGGAGTGGTAAGCACCTGATTTGATTGGAACCCTATTCAATAGGTATGCAGCTTCTCAAGTGCATAACCCCCAAAAGGAAATGGGCAACTCAGTAGTACTCATCATAGAGCTTACCTTATCACATAGGATGCGTTTGCTCCACCCCGATATACCAACGTGCTTTGGTGTATACGAAGGAGTAATCCTGAGAGAGAATCTCATTCTCCTTTAGAATAGTCCAGGAATTCCGTGCTCAAGTATTCTCCTCCCTGATCACATCAAAAGACATAATACTTATACCCGTTTTGGTTCTCTACTTCGCACTTATATTCATTGAATTTCTCAAATGGGTCAGACTTGTGTTTCAACAGGAACACCTGTGTGAATCTTGAGAGATCATCAGTGAATGTAATGAAGTAAAAAGAACCAGTCCTGGCATGTGTAGAAGGGGACCTACATACATCACCATGTATCAATCCCTAGAGTTCACTAACTCTTTCTCTGTTTCCAATAAACGGAGCTATGGTCATCTTATCTTTGTGACATGACTGGTAAGTTTCACAAGATGTAAGTTCAAACTGATTTAAATATGCATCTAAATGTAACTTAGCTAGTCGGGTCGCATTGATATGATCTAGTCTACAATGCCTCAAGAAGGATTCGTTCATTTTTGAACTCTTCCTCTTGTGTGTGTTTTATACGTTAAGAACTGTGGTTTGATTTAGAACGTATATGCTTTTAGATAATGTGCCTGAACCGATCAACTCTTGATATAGGAAATGTTCAAAACATTATCCAACAATACAAAATTATATCCTTCTTTACTAAATAAAGAGACTGATATAATGTTGTATATCAGGTTCGGTATCTAATAACATTCGTTCAGAATCAATGTATTTCGTAATACAGGGTGATAACTGCCAACATACTTGGCTGCAACAATTGCATCGTTTCTAATTCTTAAAACTTCATCACATATTCTCAGTTCTCTACCTATTTATAGCCCATGTAACAGATTACATATGTAGGATCCTGGTCCGGTATCTCATACCCAGGATGTAAAGGATACTGAGAAACAGTTCTCTGTAATGAACACACCCGAAAAAGATGTATCATCATACACTTTCTTCGTTTGGGCGGCACGGGAATTCTGGCTATCCCCTATTTCCTGCTCGGTCTTATAACAATTATAAGTTGGAGCGGGACCAACGTTCCTTAGCTCAGTATAATAAGCGGGTTCAGTCAATACATCCGTAGTATTATTTTGATTAAGGCATGACATGGACGCTACCTGGAGAGAAAGAGAAAAGAAAACACTCAGCGTATGCTCTTGCAAGATTAAATTGGTTCATAATTTATCTAATCAGGATGGCTCCCACTGTTTTAGTCAAATCTTCCTTCAAACCCTAAAAGGAAAGACTAGCCGGAATTAATTACACCCTACAAGTTCGCCAATCTTTCAATCAGGCTAGTGCCGGTACTTTCAGGGAGGTTCCCCGTGCTTTCGCATGGACCTAATTAAAATAAACCTCGTTTTCCCAGGGGCGTAACCCCGTTGACACCTTTCTAGACACCTACTTGATCGGCTAATTGTAATGTGTAAAACTCTCTCAGGAGTAACTCTTACTCACAGTGGGTATCGGGATCCAACTATCTCATAGGAGGTATGCAATCTCATTGCAAATTTCAACACTTGAAATTCCCGATAATATTTTACCCCTAGCGTCCTATGACCTTGATGCAGGCCAACAAACCATAGTCCGCTAGTCAAGTTCAACTCGTACATTTCTTGATTGAATTAAACCCACCGGCATGACCCTTGACGCAGGCCAATAAAGACGCATGACTACCCTAATCCAATCGCATCGTATGCTGCAGATAAGCACTAGTTAGCTACCGCACACTACGCCTTGACGCAGGCCAACAAACGTAGCATGAATACTAAGTAGTACTTATCTGAAATGACGGAGAGCTATGACAGGTTTTTAAGAAAACCTTTTGCGTAATGAACTTGATATCGTTGTAGAATCAAATGATTTAAAATAGAGTGTTTTTTAGGCCTTTGCTAGTTTTGCTAAAGAGGTCACTCCAGTGAAGGGATCTCGGCTCTTTTCTCGTCGAATGAGGTGCAGGATATTCACAATACCACTATGCAAATCAAGAACTAGAAAAGCAATCAAAAGAAAAAACCGAGGGTTGTAGCATCTGCCAATTATTGCTAAAGAGGTCACTCCCGGTGAAGAGATCTCGGCTCTTTCCTTATCAAATAAGGTGCTGGATATTCTACAAGGAACACCGCTATGCAAAGCAACAACTAGAGCTATCTGTTTTTGAAAATTCGATTCCATTACATCTTTAGGTTTATTTTCTTTCATTAATCTCATTAATGAAGTCCCATCATTTTAAGTTACCGAAACTGTTAGTTATATGTATGCCCTAGAGGCCATTATTGTACACATGATGTATATTATAGTGGATGCTTAGATATATATAGAGATGACTTTCTTGCTCGACATGATAGTATGCTATCTGGTTACCTTTATCTTAACATGTAGACTTATATATTGTTATACTGTCTTGCTCTCACATGTTGATAAAGCCCTTAGGATATGTACTTGACTACCAGGACTATGATGGAGATCATACTAGTGGGGCCAGGGTAGTTCACAAGTACATCCTTTAATTGTTCCTAGTCGAGGGAATATCGAGACAAGGCATCGATATTCCAGAGTAGACTAGCGTATACGCTTCTTGACCCATATGATGGATGATGGATAATCCCACATCCATTGGTGTTTGACATCAGAGATGGTATACGGGTGCTCAGTGGAGACTGGGTACACTGAACAGGACTCGCCGAGGACTCCTATGTGGTAGTATACCTATCGTCAGATAGCAGTCCTCTGGTGACACTGGTACAGGTTAGTCTGTAGACCCGAGATCGTCATAGAGTCTTGTGCGGCTCCTACTATGCTTTGATTTCCTCCCTACCACGCTCAAGAGGAGTCGTGCAAACAGGTGGATTTTGGGTACAGTCCCGAGTCGTATGGAAGCAATGAGCGATAGGAGGGGTTTCGTCTCTCCCGGTATTGGGGGTTGATGTTGCGCTATGCTCGATTGGCAATAACTGGAAGTCCCTGGCCAGGGCTGATATGGAGATCTACTGATAATTGTTATCCGTAGTTTCTCGACCTGTTACGAGCCTCACATCGGCATGACTTATCACGTTACTGGGGTCTGACGATTTCCACCCCTGGACATGATATGCGACATATCAGACGAAGAGACCGGACTGTATGGTAGTGTTAGTGATAGGCTTCATGGAGACTGTGGACAGGCTTGCTTGTTGATCTTCATATCGCTCAATACCCGGGTAGCCGTTATGTCCAGCTAGTACCGCTGACGGCTTATAGGTGACTGATATGATCATCACCTACTGCCAGCTTATTGACGAGTCTTTAGAGTCCCACACAGAAGTTCCCTAGTTCAAGCGAAACGAAGTAGGACATATATGTGATATGTGTGTGGGCTCGATTAAATACGAGTATGTGATACCGTATTATAATCTGGCAGTCATCTGTTATCGGTGCAGTTATATGTGATATAACCAAATTGTCGAATCAAGTGTTGATTCGATAATGTGATATACAGATAAATGATATTAGTCGGTCGTATATGATATAACCGGATTATTAGATCAAATGTTGATTTAATAATATGATATAAATTATATGTGATATAATTACATATTAACTAATAAAATTAGCTCACTAATTAATCTTCATTAAATATATATTAATATAATATATATATATATATTAAAATGAAGCATGGCATTTTCTTTTCTATTTTGTGAAAATAGAAATGAGGTGTAAAGTTGAAGCATGGTTGCAAGCATGGTGTTTTATATTGTTTATTCATTCTTGACTCGCTATTCAAGCATGGTTGCAATTTAATATTGCATAATTCCATGCTTGAATGAGTGAGGGGTTTTGATATTATTTTTATTCATGTTCATTTCAAAAAACTTAGCCATTTTTCTCTCATGCTTGCTCTTGCTTCTTCTTCCTCCTCTTGCTTTTCCTCAAGCTTCAACCCTCACATGTGATGTGAATCATGAAGCTTGAGCACAAATTAGTGAGCTCTTAACATCCCCTACTTCATCATCTCACACCATTTTAGCAAATTAGTGTGATGTGTTTCATACACTAAAGGGTTTAGTGTAGTGGTAGCTTGAACTAGTAGGAGTTTCGAGGTGGATCATCTTTGGCGCGAAGGCTACGAAGGAAGCTTGTTCAAAGTCTCAAGAGAAGCCTTATGGAGTCTCGGGACTACTACACGGAGCATATTGAAGAGAATGACCATCTACGAAGGTTGTATTCTTATTCTCTTAGATGTAAAAGTTTTTTGCATCTTGTTCGGTCTAAATCTCTAGTTAACGATTCTAGTTTAGTGTTCTTTGTAACGGCAAAAAAAATTTAAAACGGCATGCACGATGCCCCCCGAAACCTTGTTGTCGTTGCTAGGAACCTTTCAGTGGTATCAGAGCCAAACTAGAGAATTAGACGGATTGCATAGAATTACGAAACCAAAAAACTCCGAAACTTGAAACCCTAAAATTCCAGTTCATGTCGAATTTTAAAAGTTGTCAAAAAATTATTTAAACAAGTGCAGAATGTAGTATGGGAAAGTATAAGAACACAGTACAAACCTCACCCCCTGGGCTCGGATTTTGATCGGCGACCAAGCCAAGAATTCCGGCATCGCCGGATTTCCCATGGAGTTAGGGGATAGGTTTTGTAGTATGTTCTGGTCTCTGGGTTTTGGTGTTTCAGGTGTTGTATATTTTTGCTAAATTTGCATGTGATGTTTATTTACCAAAACAGCAACTCGGAGTATTTCGTAGTTGTAATTCTAACTTTTTTCAGGCTATTTTAGACGGTGTTAAAAAGTTTGAACGGATATCAAATACCCACTTTGACCCTCGCTGGAAATTTATTCAAGAGTTGGATCTTTTCCATAGTTTGAAACATTCAAATATCGTGCAAGTTAATCGATGGACCCTCTAGAAGAACATAACCTTAACTCGATTATGTGACCGTCAGAACCGCCACTGAACCCTCGGGTTTGCGGTGGTTCAGCGGTGCCGCATGTGAGGCATTGGTTGACCCTTCTACGACTGGTCCATTGGTACTGTGGCATGTGATGAATACTTTCAAACTCCACTTAAATGTTGAGCTTATTGGGCAATTGTGGGTGTTTATTGATTCGATCGGAATGTTTAACATCGTCTAATGAATTGATGACATGTGATGTTCTGTGTGACTTGGATATGTTATATTGGATCATCGTGTTTTGAATGGCTGGGGGTTTTATGTGAGATGAGAGTTTTTATTTTCATTCATGTAAAATTCAATGTATATAATATTCTTTTATTGGGGCACTTCCGGGTTAAGGATGATGTCACCATTGTTGTATATTATTTACTTTTCCGCATTAGGATAGACCCAAGGAGGTAAGCATAAGTAACCGGGTTCTAGAGTCCAGTGGGAGACCAACTCGAGGAGTCGAGTCCGGGTCTCCTAACTCTAGAATTGGTAGGGTTGCTTGCCGCTCTCGTAAGGGTCTAGGGGTGTGGGTTTGGCTATTCATCGCGACCGTGGAATCCGTGTTTTATTCTGGCTTAACTTAAAACACGGAATTCCTAATATATCCAATATTTCATATAATATATTCTGCTACTGATGTTCTGTGATGTGATCACTTTATATGTGCGATGTATTTTTGTTTCTTCTGTGATGCTTAGGAAGCTTAATTGATGGAACTTCATTAATGAGATTAATGAAAGAAAAGAAACCAAAATGATGTTGTAGAATCAAATTTTCAAAATGGGTAGCTCTAGTCTTTACTTTGCATAGCGGTATTCATTGTAGAATATCCAGCACCTTATTCAATAAGGAAAGAGCCGAGATCCCTTCACTGGGAGCGACCTCTTTAGCGAAACTAGAAAATGCTACAAATCACTCGGTTTAGTTTTTGATTGCTTCTATAGTTCTTGCTTTGCATAGCGGTATTCCTTGTAGAATATCCAGCACCTTATTCGATAAGGAAAGAGCCGAGTCCCTTCACCGGGAGTGACCTCTTTAGCGGAACTAGTAAAAGCCTCAAAAACACTCCTTTTCAAAATCACTCGATTCTGCAACGATATCAAGTTCATTACGCTCATGGTTTTCTTAAAAACCTGCGTAGCCCTCCGTCATTTCAGATAGGTACTATTTAGTATTCGTGATGCGTTTGTTGACCTCCGTCATGGCGTAGTGTGCGGTAGCTGATTAGTGTTTATCTGCCGCATGTGATGCGATTGGATTAGGGTAGTCGTATGTCCTTGTTGACCTCCGTCATGGGTTATGCGGGTGGGTTTAATTCACTCAAGAAATGAACAGGTTGAACTTGACTAGCGGCCTATGGTTTGTTGACCTCCGTCAAGGTCATGGGTTGCTAAGGGTAAAAGTATTATCGAAAATTTCAAGTGATGAAATTTGCAATGAGATTGCATACCTTCTATGAGATAATTGGATCTCAATACCCACTGCAAGTAAAAGTTACTCCTGGGAGAGTTTTACACAGGACAATTAGTCAATCAAGTAGGTGTCTAGAAATGTGTTAACGGGATCACGTCCCTAGGAAAACGAGGTTTACTTTAATTAAGTCAGTGCGAAAGCACGGGGAACTTCCCTCAAACTACCAACACTGGCCTGGCTGAAAGATTAGCGAACTTGTAAGGTGTAATTAATCCCGGCTAATCTTACCTTTTACGGTTTGAAGGAAGATTTGATAAAAACAGTAGGAAATGTCCTGATTAGATAAGATAATAACAAATCTAATCTTGCAAAGAGCGCACGCTAACGCGTTTCGTTCTCTCTCTCTCCAGGCAGCAACCAATGTCACGCCTTAATCAAGATAATAATATGGATGTATTAACCGAACCCACTTGTTATACTGAGCAGGGGAACGTTGGTCCAACTCCAACTTATAAGTGTTATAAGTCCGAGCAGGAAATAGGAACATATCCGGATTCCCACGCCACCCAAGCGAAGAATTGTAACGCTTTGGAAATTCATTTAGGATAATTTCGCGTTAATTAGAAATGATGTGTGTTTTTCATAAAAACTCGAAAATCTTTTTTTTAAACTAGTGTTAATTGTGTTGTGAAGTGTTTATATATATATAGGGTTTATTAATTATATTTAGTCGTGTTTACCCTAATTGGAAATTGTTATGTTAGTGTACACTTGCACACTTAATTTTTTTTTGTAACCTAAGCAAGTGTTAACTTGTTAAACCTTTTCTTTTTCTAGCATGGTTCATTTTTCCCACCATATAACCAAGTCAAACCTTTTTCCTTTTAATTTTTAATTGAGGGATTGGAGGCATGGTGGTTAGGTGAAGAAATTGACATTTTGACCATTGTTTTCTCTCTCTTTTCCTTCTCCATCTCTTTTCTGGAAAAATCCTGCAGAGAGGCAGCAACAAAAACACCATTTTCTTCATCTTCCCTTCTTCTTTCACTTCCCTTTTGATTCCTACACAAAACCCTATACAAAAATCCCTTCTTCCTTCACAAAACCCTTGGAAATGTGGCTCTTTTGAGGAGTTAGTGACAAGTCAGTGCACTTGAGGGCTAAAGCTGAAATTTGGGGTTTCTCTAAGGTTTTTGGAAGGTATTAATCTCACACTTAGCACCCTATTTCATAACTTGTATGTTTGGTTGTTAAAAATCATAGTTTTGTGCATTTTTTAAGTGCTAATGAATGGGTTTAGTGGAGTTTATGTTAAGTGATCATTTTTATGGCTTGCTTAGCTTATTGATGTGTTATTAGTGTGGTTTTAACCAAGGGTTTGCTTCAGGTTTCACAAAAATGCCTTAAAGTATCGATTTAGTGTTAAAATGGCATTTTTAACTAGGTTTTTGGTTCTGTGTAATCTGCTTGTACCCCGTTAGCCTCAGAATAAAACTGTATTTACTGGAGCATGAACACTAGATATAGAGAACACACAAGAAGCACGGGAGCCAAACACCCTCCCTTGGCCACCGGAATATTCATTCTGGCCGCAATTTGCGGCCAGATGGGGGACCTAGGTGCTGGGGTCTTTTCTGTAGGTGTCTGCTGCTATTTGAAGATTTGTGGTATAAGCAATTTTGTTAAATTCTTTCTGTAGAAAAATCTGGGATCAATTACCCTATTTCTCGTATTTTTAAACCTTCACGACACGTGTGATACGTGTGTGGGTTTGGGGTTTTCTGTGTATCGTGACGTGTCGGGGTAGCTTCAGGAGCGCAATCACACGTCTTAGCGTATCGCGCATACACGCGTTTGGTTCGCGACGCGGGTTACTAGTTTGGCTTTAATGTTGCGTCTTTGTAGATTTGAGATTATGTGTGATATTTTGTGAAATTCTAGGTTCGCAGGCGAGTACGACCGACGCCGCGAAGAAGGGGAAGAAAGTCGTCGGCTACACTTAGCGCGAGACTACTGTGAATAGATTTAACATCTACGGGGAAATTGCCCGCATGGCGTTATGCGTCAGGGCTGATAGGACCTTGTAGCAACATATTGCATTTACATGTTCATACTTGTGCACGTACTCATTTACATATTCAAAATGGTGCACGTACTCATTTGCATACTCAAACTGTACTTACCTAGATAAGCTGATTTTGGTAGAAACTGGGAGCCGCACGATACCTTTTGAAAAACTGAAACTATTTTAAGGAGTGGTTTCTCCCTTGTACTTATAGTATGACTTGGTGCACATATCACATCGCATTGACTTACTCATTGGTTTTGGATTTCATGTGATTTCTGGTTTGAGGACCGTGGAGTTATTTAAGAAATTATGCACTATTTGAAAACCCGGTTCCTCTTGATATGATATTTTGGTACGTCCACCATGCATTTTCTCGGTTTTGAGACGTGTGACTTGTGAACCCGAATCGAGGAGTTGGATGAGGCCGATTGCGGGTACATGGTGGGCCCGATATGGTACCCGGGACGAGAACGGATCGCTGTGCTGTAGACGGTGAGCCTGGCAGTGGGACCACTACCTACCGGTGCTTGGTTGGACCTGGCGGTTATCCGGAGGATACTGACCAGAGTCGATAGATGGATACGGGACGACTCGTACTGCCGGAGCCGTGGGCTGATCCGGACTGACAGAGCCCGATATTTGAGGATTTGCGTGTCGATGCTGGACACGATTATTTCATGATATTTTGAGTGCCGCTGTTGGGCACTCGTGATTCTCAGAGATTTACAGGATTTAAGGGCCGATGAGGATGACGGAGCCTGAGTTTTATTGGGATTTGGGTGCATGGATGGCACTGATTATTTTTCCACGTTGATATTCCGTGTAGATGTTATTTTTCCCATGCTCAGCATTCATTATTTGTATCTCATCCTGTAGTCATATTACCTGATAGAGTATTTATGCATGATTATTGCATATACTGCTTATCGCATATAGATATCATCTGCTGGTATATGATAAAGTAGCGCAGTACGTGCATGTCCACGATTACCTGTATATGTTATCTCTATTCACGAGTTGGCAACTCACCCCCATTGTGCCACAGTATTTGCAGGTTGTCCCACAGAGTAGTCGCGGCAGGCTGCCTTCTTGTCCCTTTTGGATACGGATACCACTGCAGTTGGAGTGTGAGCTGTTTTGTTAAGTGGGTTTTGGTATCCAGTTATTTCCATTGTACACATACTTTTGTATCTAGTATTCTCCATCTACCTTTATATGTATTTGACTTAGAGACAGTCTGAACGATGATGTATATTATTTACTTTCTGGTGTCGAGCTCATGTGAGCCGACTTTACTTATGCAGTTATCATTCTGTGATGTTTTTCACTAATTGCTTATTTCTTCGCTTCGGCGCCATATATTACTCTTGTGGTGTTTGATTCCACCGTTGGGCATGATTGCTCCCGTTTGGGATGCCTTTTTATATTGTACATCATTTTTACTCATATCTTGTTTGGTACCCGATTTCGGGGTTAGTTTTACAAAGGAAATGCTGCCAAAATTTTTAAGATAATAACTTAAACTTTAAAAATTGTTATTAAACTACTTAAGGTTCTAAACAAATGTTTTCAACACTCATTACTTTTAATGGTTTTGATTTCTGGGTTTCGGCTTGCTTAGCCGCATTACGCCTGTAAACGTTACGTAGTTAAGTGCCGGTCACGAGTCGAACTTCGGGTCGTGACAAAGTTGGTATCAGAGCCTAGGTTTTACCTTTCGGAGTGTAGGAGGACCCTGGTATGATGGAGTAGGTAGCCGAAGCAGAGTGACGTAGCGTGTGTATGTTCCGCGGCATACTCACGACACGGTACTCCGCCTAAGCGACCTTAGGACTTATTGATTTCAATTCCTTCATGAGTATATATATTCTCGTGATTCGATTTCCGTATCCTTATCGAATCCTATTTTCTTTTCAGCCATTATGCCGCCAAAGACTACGAGGGCGCAGAGAGCGGCCGCTAGGGCCGAGATTCAAGTTGACTCGGCCGAGACAAGGACTAATCCGGGTAGTACACCGGTTGTACCCGAGCAGGCTGTTCCTCCTACGACAGATCAGATCGCCATGTTAGGGGCTGGTATGCAGGAGATGCGCTAGACGGTGGGATCCAGTATGCAGGAGATGCGCCAGATGATGGGGTCGCTAGTTGAGACACTTCAAGCGCAGCGACCAGAGGTAGTTCCACCCATTCCAGGGACCATGATGGTACCCGCAGAACAGGCAGATGCCCCTGCAGCTACAGAGATTGTTATGGTGTCGCTATTAGAGTTTATGAGGCTGAAGCCTCCGGTCTTCACAGGCACCGATGCAGCCGAGGACCCACAGTCTTTCATTGATAAGATGGCTCGGATATGTCGTTCACTTCGTTGCGCAGATGCGAGATGGGTAGAGTTCGCGAGCTTTCGCCTGGAAGGTCTTGCGCAGAAATGGTGCGAATCGGTTGAGAAGGGTAAAGCAGCAGGTCTTCATTCTATGACCTGGACAGAGTTCGTGACGATATTCCTTGCCCGCTTCCTTCCACTGAGTGTCAGAGATGCTAGAGCGCGCAGGTTTGAGTCCTTACGCTAGACTCCGGAGATGACAGTGGCAGAGTACGATGTGCTGTTCACAGAGCTATCTGTCTATGCCCCGTATTTAGTGGCTACTGAGGAGATGCGAGTCAAGAGGTTTGTTCGAGGCTTGCTTACCCCGTTATTTCTTGCGATCAGTGCACAGCATTACGAGACCTATGCAGCAGCAGTAGATGCAACCTTATTAGTCGAGAAGCGCCTTGCTGAGACTTCGGTAGTTCTAGAGCCGAAGAGAGTTCGTGCGGATACATCAGCACAGAGACGGCCATTTAGGCGCCGCGACAGACACCTTGCAGGTGGCAGAGATTTGGGGCGAGGCCGGTTGTTCAGCTCCTATCCCCAGGAGGGTCAGCGGTCATCATCGGGATGTTTTCGCTGTGGGGGTTCTTATCATCGTGTTCGAGATTGTCCTGAGATACCCCAGAGGGAGGCAGCAGCACCGCACGTCACATTACCACCTTCACCACCCCAGAGGGCATTGCCTATTGTACCTACTGTTACTCCGCATCAGACTCATGCACAGAAAGGTCGTGGTCGTGGAGGATTTGCTCATAGAGGACGAGGTGACCGAGGCAGAGGACAGCTAGCTGCCGGCAGGGGACAGTCAGTCGCAGGTGGAGGACAGGCACGGGTTTTTGGTTTGATGCATCAGGACGCGCAGGCATCCAATGCGGTGGTCTCAGGTATCCTTCCAGTATGTTCTGTTGATGCACACGTGTTGTTCGATCCCGGATCTACACACTCGTACGTTTCCACACATTTTGTGCCGAGTTTAGGTAGAGAGTCCGTTTTTCTTGATCAGCCGCTTGTTGTGACCACTCCTGTGGGAGAGTCGTTTGTTGCTAGACACGTGTTCCGATCCTGTACCGTCCGTATTGGGGTGAGAGAGCTGCCTGTCGATTTGATCCTTCTTGAGATGTTGGACTTCGACGTTCTTTTGGGCATGGATTGGTTAGCCACGTGCTATGCGTCTGTGGACTACCGCGAGAAGACAGTTAGATTTTGTTTTCCTGGCGAGTCGGCTTTTGTTGTGCTGGGGGACCGTGGTGCCGTCCCTCACAGTTTGATTTCTTCTTTTCGCACTGGACAGCTTTTGAGGAAGGGATGTCAGGGATTTCTCGCCTATGTTTGTGATACTAGAGCTATAGAGGTTCCGTTGGATCAGGTTCCGGTTGTTAGCGAGTTCCCTGATGTGTTCCCTAACGAGCTTCCTGGGCTACCGCCCGAGCGTGACATTTCTTTCTGTATTGACTTGATTCCTGGCACGGGGCCTATTTCTGTACCGCCTTATCGGATGGCCCCGGTGGAACTTAGAGAATTGAAAGGTCAATTGCAAGATTTGCTGGATAAGGGACTTATTCGACCCAGTGTTTCTCCTTGGGGTGCTCCGGTCCTGTTTGTTAAGAAGAAGGACGGCAGTTTGCGTTTGTGTATCGACTACCGCCAGCTGAATAGGGTTACCGTGCGGAACAGGTATCCTTTGCCACGCATCAACGACTAGTTCGACCAGCTTCAGGGGGCAGGGTACTTTTCGAGGATCGACTTGCGATCAGGCTACCATCAGCTGCGGGTTCGACAGGAGGACATTCCTAGGACAGCTTTCCGCACGCGCTACGGCCATTATGAGTTTTTGGTGATGTCGTTCGGACTCACCAATGCGCCAGCAGCATTCATGGACTTGATGAACCGTATTTTCCGGCTGTATCTTGATCTGTTCATCATTGTATTTATTGACGATATTCTGGTGTATTCCCGGAGCAGAGAGGAGCACGAGCAGCACCTGCGGATTACACTGCAGACCTTGAGGGAGCACCAGCTTTTCGCAAAATTCTCCAAGTGCGCATTCTGGCTGGACAGCGTAGACTTCTTGGGCCACGTGATAACGCGAGATAGTATATGTGTGGACCCGAGGAAGATCGAAACCGTTCAGCGTTGGCCCAGACCCACATCCGTTACGGAGATTCGCAGCTTTTTAGGGTTGGCCGGTTACTACAGGCGATTCGTGCAGGACTTCTCCCGTATTGCTACACCTTTGACCGGGTTGACCCGGAAAGGAGTTCCTTTCGATTGGACGGAGGAGTGTGAGCACAGTTTTCAGCAGCTACGGACTCGACTGACTACGGCGCCGGTGTTATCATTGCCTTCAGGATCGGGAGGATTTGTGGTCTATTGTGATGCTTCTCGAGTGGGGCTAGGGTGCGTATTGATGCGGCATGACAGGGTGATCGCGTATGCTTCACGGCAATTGAAGAAACATGAACAGAATTACCCCACTCACGATTTAGAGATGGCTGCAGTGGTCTTTGCACATAAGATCTGGCGACATTACCTATACGGCGAGTCGTGCCAGATATTCACTAATCACAAGAGCTTAAAGTATATATTTCAGCAGCGAGACCTAAATCTTAGACAGCACCGTTGGATAGAGTTAGTGAAGGACTAATATTGCGAGATCTTATACCACCCGGGCAGGGCTAATGTAGTGGCAGATGCATTGAGCAGGAGGCCCGGGGGCAGTCTATCTTGTTTGAGCGCAGGGCAGAGGCAGTCGTCGGCAGATTGGCAGATTTTATGCGATAGCCGAGTGCAGTTCGAGTTCACGCCGATCGGGGGACAGATTGCGCATGTTCGTGCACGCCCACAGTTGCTTGACCGTATACATGGGGCACAGTACAGTGATGACCGTTGTTCAGAGATCAGGGCACAGATTGGACAGGGCAGATTTTCCGGGTTCGTGATCGATGATCAGGGGATACTGCGATTTGGGACTAGACTGTGCGTACCAGATGTTGAGGGACTGCGGAGTGAGATTCTTGAGAAGGCACATCGATCAGTGTACAGTGTTCACCCAGGTTCCACCAAGATGTACCATGATATTAGAGATGTTTACTGGTGGGACGGAATGAAGAGGGACATCGCAGATTTCGTGTCGAGATGCCTGACTTGTCAGCAAGTCAAGGCCGAGCACCAGAGGCCCACGGGAGAGCTACAGCCGTTACCATTCCGGAGTGGAAATGGGAACAGATTTCTATGGACTTCATTGTGGGGCTACCCTGGACTAGTCGAGGGTATGACTCCATCTGGATGATCGTGGATCGTTTGACGAAAGCGGATCACTTCCTACCGGTGAAGAAGACTTTCAGATTTGCTCAGTATGCCCAGATATACATCGACGAGATTGTACGACTGCATGGAGTTCCGACATGTATCGTGTCCGACAGAGGCACCCAGTTTACCAGCCGACTATGGCAAAGGCTTCAGGAGACTTTGGGCACCCACTTGAGTTTCAGCACAGCATTTCATCTGCAGACCGACGGACAGTCAGAGCGGACTATTCAGACTCTCGAGGACATGCTCCGAGCATGCGTATTAGATTTTGGAGGTAGCGGGGATCATCATTTACCCTTAGTAGAGTTCTCCTACAACAACAGCTAACAGGAAACCATTCAGATGGCACCATTCGAGGCTCTATATGGTAGGAGATGCAGATCACCCGTCTGTTGGACAGAGCTCAGTGAGAGCAGTATCTTAGGGCCGTAGATTGTTGAGGAGACGACCGCGAAGATCCAGTTGACTCGCGATAGGATGAGGGCAGCCCAGAGTAGGCAGAGATCTTATGCGGACCGTCGTCGGCACAGACTTGAGTTTTCTGTTGGCGATCATGTTTTCTTGAGGGTCTCCCCAATGAAAGGTGTGATGAGATTTGGGAAGAAGGGAAAACTTAGTCCCCGGTATATGGGCCCCTTCGAGATCCTCGAGCGTGTTGGTGCAGTTGCATATCGGTTAGCCCTTCCGCCCAGTTTTCCAGATGTGCACCCCGTATTTCACGTTTTGATACTCCGCAAGTATCTTCACGATCCTTCGCATGCGATTCAGCACCCGACGATCCAGCTTGAGCGTGACCTTTCCTATGCAGAGCAGCCGATGGTCATCTTGGATCGACAAGTGAAGAAATTGAGATCGAAGGACATACCGTCTGTCAAGATACTTTGGCGTGGCCCGAGCAGCGAGGAGGTCACTTGGGAGACTGAGAGTGAGATGAGGAAGAAATATCCCCATCTTTTTGAAGGTACGCGTAGCTATATTTTTAAATTCGGGAACCGAATTTCTTTAAGGGGGAAAGATTGTAACGCTTTGGAAATTCGTTTAGGATAACTTCGCGTTAATTAGGAACTATGCGTGTTTTTCATAAAAACCCGAAAATCCTTTTTTTAAACTAGTGTTAATTGTGTTGTGAAGTGTTTATATATATATAGGGTTTATTAATTATATTTAGTCGTGTTTACCCTAATTGGAAATTGTTATGTTAGTGTACACTTGCAAACTTAATTTTTTTTTTGTAACCTAAGCAAGTGTTAACTTGTTAAACCTTTTCTTTTTCTAGCATGGTTCATTTTTCCCACCATATAACCAAGTCAAACACTTTTCCTTTTAATTTTTAAATGAGGGATTGGAGGCATGGTGGTTAGGTGAAGAAATTGACATTTTGACCATTGTTTTCTCTCTCTTTTCCTTCTCCTTCTCTTTTCTGGAAAAATCCTGCAGAGAGGCAGCAACAAAAACACCATTTTCTTCATCTTCCCTTCTTCTTTCACTTCCCTTTTGATTCCTACACAAAACCCTATACAAAAATCCCTTCTTCCTTCACAAAACCCTTGGAAATGTGGCTCTTTTGAGGAGTTAGTGGCAAGTCAGTGCACTTGAGGGCTAAAGCTGAAATTTTGGGTTTCTCTAAGGTTTTTGGAAGGTATTAATCTCACACTTAGCACCCTATTTCATAACTTGTATGTTTGGTTGTTAAAAATCATAGTTTTGTGGATTTTTTAAGTGCTAATGAAGGGGTTTAGTGGAGTTTATGTTAAGTGATCATTTTTATGGCTTGTTTAGCTTATTGATGTGTTATTAGTGTGGTTTTAACCAAGGGTTTGCTTCAGGTTTCACAAAAATACCTTAAAGTATCGATTTAGTGTTAAAATGGCATTTTTAACTAGGTTTTTGGTTCTGTGTAATCTGCTTGTACCCCGTTAGCCTCAGAATAAAATTGTATTTACTGGAGCATGAACACTAGGTATAGAGAACACACACGAAGCACGGGAGCCAAACTCCCTATCCTGGCCGCCGGAAAATTCATTCTGGCCACAATTTGCGGCCAGATAGGGGACCTGGGTGCTGGGGTCTTTTCTGTAGGTGTCTGCTGCTATTTGAAGATTTGTGGTATATGCAATTTTGTTAAATTCTTTCTGTAGAAAAATCTGGGATCAATTACCCTATTTCTCATATTTTTAAACCTTCGCGACACGTGTGATACATGTGTGGGTTTGGGGTTTTCTGCGTATCGCGACGTGTCGGGGTAGCTTCAGGCGCGCAATCACACGTCTTAGCGTATCGCGCACACAAGCGTTTGGTTCGCGACGCGGGTTACTAGTTTGGCTTTAATGTCGCGTCTTTGTAGATTTGAGCTTATGTGTGATATTTTGTGAAATTCTAGGTTCGCAGGCGAGTACGACGGATGCCGCGAAGAAGGGGAAGCAAGTCATCGGCTACACTTAGCGCGAGACTACTGTGAGTAGATTTAACATCTATGGGGAAATCGTCCGCATGGCGTTATGCGTCAGGGCTGATAGGATCTTGTAGCAACATATTGCATTTACATGTTCATACTTGTGCACGTACTCATTTACATATTCAAAATGGTGCACGTACTCATTTGCATACTCAAACTGTACTTACCTAGATAAGCCGATTTTGGTAGAAACTGGGAGCCGCACGATACCTTTTGAAAAACTGAAACTATTTTAAGGAGCGGTTTCTCCCTTTTACTTATAGTATGACTTGGTGCACATATCACATCACATTGACTTACTCATTGGTTTTGGATTTCATGTGATTTCTGGTTTGAGGACCGTGGAGTTATTTAAGAAACTATGCACTATTTGAAAACCCGGTTCCTCTTGATATGATATTTTGGTACGTCCACCATGCGTTTTCTCGGTTCTGAGACGTGTGACTTATGAAACCTAATCGAGGAGTTGGATGAAGCCGATTGCGGGTATATGGTGGGCCCGGTATGGTACCCCGGGGCGAGAACGGATCGCTGTGCAGTAGACGGTGAGCCTGGCAGTGGGACCACTACCTACCGGTGATTGGTTGGACCTGGCGGTTATCCGGAGGATACTGACCAAAGTCGATAGATGGATACGGGACGACTCGTACTGCCGGAGCTGTGGGCTGATCCGGACTGACAGAGCCCGATATTTGAGGATTTGCGTGTCGATGCTGGACACGATTATTTCATGATATTTTTGTCACGACCCGAAAGTACGGAACGTGACTGGCACTTAGATTACGAGACGTCTAAAGGCGTACCGTAACCTAAGTCAGCCAAAGCCCAGAAATCTAACCCAAAATCAAAAGAGAGTGAAGGAAAAACCTTAAATGAAAACGGTTTTTAAATCAATTAAGTTGCATAAAATCCAAAAAAAGAACATCAAAAATTTCTGAAAATTTCGGCAGAGTCTCCCCTGTATTTTCTATCCCCCAAAATGGGTACAACAAGATAATAAACCTGTAATCATAAAAATGGCATCCCCATGCGGGAGCTAGCTCTTCGCCCAAGGCGGATCACAACCACATGCAATATAATAGTAATATCAAGAAAAAGAGTATAAAAGAAATGCAAAATACCAGAAAACACACGTCGGCTCAAGTGAGCTCGACCCAAAAGAAACCACAAATATACATATCTCTCATTCTCATCACTAGGTCGCATATACAATACAAGTGGTAGATGGAGAATACTAGATACAATGATAAAGCAAAAAGAAATAAAGTATACTCGCAACCCACCTACGGGCGATGTCGCGAGTCTGAGCAAAAGGAACTGATGACAAGATAGCCCGCCGCTACAAGACTGACGGGTCCGACCTGCAAGACACTGTGGCACAACGGGGGTGAGTTGCCAGCTCGTGAGTAAATATAACATCTACTAAGGCAATCGTAAGAATGCACGCAATGCACCACAACATGCATGTCCATATGTGCTATAATATCTCTAGTATGCATGCACAGGTATGCAATGTCATTATTAAGTTTTTAAGTGTTTTAAATGCTAAGGTTATTGAATTCTTAACTTTAGAACATGAATATCTGTATAATAGCAAAATATCATCAAGAAATCATCTGAAAACCCGTGTCAAGCCTCGACACCAAAATGGAATCATATCTGTCTCAATATCGGGCTCCGTCAGTCCGGATCGGCCCATATCATAAATCTCACGACAACGGTCGGTATCCTCCGGATATCCGCCGCGCCAGACATCACCGGTAGGTAGTCTTCCCCTGCCAGGCTCATCGTCTACAACTCGATCTTCTTGCCCCGGGGTACCATACCGGGCCCACCATGTACCCGAGACGGTTCATCCACTCCTCGAATCGGGTCTCGAAATCCAACAGAAAACATGAAAACTCATGGTGGACGACACATACATCACGAGAAAACCGCAACTTTTGTTTTGAAAATGATAAATATAAGGTTTTGTTAAATTCTTGCGGTTTTCCCCAAAAATCCAGAAATCGCAGCAATACTGAAATCCTCAAGAAAATCATAATGTCCAACATGTTATATATGATAAATGTCCATGCTATCAATATATGTGATGTGAATTTTTTTTGCTAGAGATCAATGTAAATATGATGATGATGCGAGGTATATACATGCAATGCAAATTCATATATCAAGTATGAATGCAAGTGGCGATATCATGATAAACAGATTCTATAGTGCGCGTGGCATGGCATTTACTAAAGGCGTGTGTGTCACATGAATAGTGCGCGTGCAACGGAAGCCAATGGTAAGGTGTTCGTGTCCTACGAAATGACATAGCATAAGTATAGATGAATGTCCATGCAGTTTAATATACTGTTCGCTATAAGGATATGCAGTGTACATGAATGGATAAGCTAGCTAACACAATAATTCTTGCAAAAAGTAGGGTAATCCTAACTAGGGGGGAGCCTCGCGCCATTCAGACGATTCCCCCATAGATGAATACATCTACTCACCTGAAATCCCCGCTAATCCGATCCGGCCACCGCCTTGCCTTTTCGCGCCGTGTCCGAAGTTTCCCCGACCGATCCTATATTTGCACAATATCAAGCATAAGATTACAAAACCTAAAACAATGCAAGTCACAACATACAATTATCAACGCTCTCGAATTAATCATAGCATGCACTCGGTGCGCGGAAAAACGCACGAAAATCGCAATCCTTTAACTAGAATCGTCATTTCGGGGAAATCGGCAAAACTACAACCCGACTAGACGAAACCCCACGTTCGCGCACTCTAATAGTCCTATACGAAGCTAATTATATCGCTAACATAACGCATTACGGTCGCATTCTAATTTCTACAAAAATCTAGTAAGCGATTTTCTAGCTGATTCGATACAAACATCGTAATTTGTCGATTTAGCAAGCATATCATTTCACAATTTACCATTCTAATCAATTAGACAACCAAAACCCTAACTTAATTTTGATAACCATGTTTCAAACCCTAACTCAACATCAAAACCCATTCTTGATTTTTCATGAACAAGGATTTACACTAAATCAATACTTCAAAATTAGATTCTAGCATATATAAACTACAAGTTAGCAACTAGTTTAGAATTTTCACCTCTCAAGCTTGAACCCTAGCTTGATCAAGTCACCAAGAAGCCTCCTTTCATCATGTTTTTGAACTAATTTGGGTTGAGAGAGAAAGGATTAGGGTTTTGGTTTGAATGGAGAAAGAAATTTGTGAATTTTTATGAATTTTTTGCAAGAAAATGAAGCAAAATCAAGTGAGGAAGTGGGGAAAAACTGCAGGTGAGGGGTCGGCCAGCAGGTGGGGAGAGGGGTGTGGGAATTTTTGATAAGTTTCTAGGTCATTACAACATCATATGATATCATTTCATGCTTTCATATCAACCTTTTTACAAAAAAAACCCTTTTTTCATCATTTTTTTCATAATTTTCTCACCAAAAAGCTAAAAGTTTGCAAGCCATGTTATAATTTTATTAACACTATATTTTAGCTTATAAAGATTCCTAATTATGAAATTTACCTAATTAAATTTGTATTTATCCCTAATTTAATGTATTTTAAAAAGGCTTAAAATAATAAAAAAATAATTAATTACGAAAAAAAATTTATTTAACTAGATAATTATAAGTGACATTTTAGTGACAAAATTATAGTAATATCTTATCTAAATTTTGTATAATTAGGTCTACAATGAAAAATACCTAATTTGACTTTTTACGGAAAAAGCCGAAAAATTAGCCGATTATCGAAAAACTGCCTAAACGATTTTCGAAGGGTTACAATTTTGAGTGCCGCTGTTGGGCCCTCGTGATTCTCAGAAATTTACAGGATTTGAGGGCCGGTGAGGATGACGGCGCCTGAGTTTTATTGGGATTTGGGTGCATGGATGGCACTGATTATTTTTCCACGTTGATATTCCGTATAGATGTTATTTTTGCCATGCTCAGCATTCATTATTTGTATCTCATCCTGTAGTCATATTACCTGATAGAGTACTTATGCATGATTATTGCACATACTGCTTATCGCATATAGATATCATCTGCTGGCATATGATAGAGTAGCGCAGTACGTGCATGCCCGCGATTACCTGTATATGTTATCTCTATTCACGAGTTGGCAAGTCACCCCCGTTGTGCCACAGTATTTGCAGATTGTCCCATAGAGTAGTCGCGGCAGGCTGCCTTCTTGTCTCTTTTGGTTACGGATACCACTGCAGTTGGAGTGTGACCTATTTTGTTAGGTGGGTTGTGGTATCCAGTTATTTCCATTGTACACATACTTTTGTATCTAGTATTCTCCATCTACCTTTATATGTATTTGACTTAGAGACAGTGTGAGGACGATGATGTATATTATTTACTTTCTGGTGTCGAGCTCGTGTGAGCCGACTTTACTTATGCAGTTATCATTCTGTGATGTTTTTCACTTATTGCTTATTTTTTCGCTTCGGCGTCGTATATTACTCTTATGGTGTTTGATTCCGCCGTTGGGCGTGATTGCTCCCGTTCGGGATGCCTTTTTATATTGTACGTCATTTTTACTCATATCTTGTTTTGTACCCGATTTCGGGATTAGTTTTACAAAGGAAATGCTGCCAAAATTTTTAAGATAATAACTTAAACTTTAAAAATAGTTATTAAACTACTTAAGGTTCTAAACAAATGTTTTCAACACTCATTACTTTTAATGGTTTTGATTTCTGGGTTTCGGCTTACTTAGCCGCGTTACGCCTGTAGACGTTACGTGGTTAAGTGTCGGTCACGAGTCGAACTTCGGGTTGTGACAAGAATAAGCATGTTGATGCATCTTCTTCGGGTGTGTTAGTTACAGAGAACTGTTTCTCAGTACACTCTACGTCCTGGGTATTAGATACCGGATTGGGATCCCACATATGCAATATGTTGCATAGGCTAAGGAAAGGCAGAAAACTGGGAAAAGGTGATCATTTCCTAAAAGTAGGGAATGGTGCAAATGTTGCAGCCAAAGCAGTTGGTGAATTTCACCTTGTATTACCAACAGGGAATACATTGATCCTGAACGACTGTTACTACGTACCCTCTATGATATGCAATTTAATATCAATCTCTTTATTAGATAAAGAGGGATATAACTTTGTGGTAGAGAATAATGTTATAAACATTTACCTAAATCAAGTTTTGATTGGGTTTGGTATGTTATGTAATGGATTGTACGTTCTAAATCAAAACACGGTTCTTAACGTACAAAACACACACAAGAGGAAGAGTTCAGAAATGAACGAATCCTTCTTGTGGCATTGTAGACTAGGTCATTTCAATGCGACACGACTAGCTAAGTTGCATAAAGATGGATATTTTAATCCGTTCGAATTTTCATCTTATGACACTTTCCAGTCATATCTCAAAGGCAAAATGACCAAAACTCCGTTTAGTGGACACGGAGAAAGAGTTACGGAACTCTTAGGACTGATACATAGTGATGTATGTGGTCCCATGTCTACACATGCCAGGAATGGCTCCTCGTACTTCATTACATTCACTGACGATCTCTCAAGATACGGACATGTGTTCCTGTTGAAACACAAGTCTAAAACTTTTGAGAAATTCAAGGAATATAAATCCGAAGTCGAGAACCAAACGGGTAGAAGTATTAAAATCCTTCGATCAGATCGGGAAGGAGAATACTTGAGCACAGAATTCCTTGACTATCTAAAAGAGAATAGGATTCTCTCAGCTTACTCCTTCATATACACCACAGCACAATGGTGTATCGGAGCGGAGGAATCGCGCCCTATTAGATATGGTGCGCTCTATGATGAGCACTGCTGAGTTACCTATTTCCTTTTGGGGTTATGCGCTTGAATCATCTGCATACCTATTGAATAAAGTTCCGACCAAATCTGTAACTACCACTCCATATGAGATATGGAATAGGAAGAGACCATGTCTTAATTTCATTAAGATATGGGGTTGTTCGGCCTATGTCAAAAAGCAAAATCCGGACAAACTCGAGGCAAGGTCAGTTCTGTGCAAATTTGTAGGATATCCCAAACACTCGCGAAGGCATATCTTCTACCACCCTGAGAAACAAAAGGTGTTTGTTGCTCAGCATGCCACCTTTCTAGAAAAAGAATTTCTTGTAAAAGGAATTTCGAAGTTCCAGCAACACGGAGTACAACTGACGATTTGGTGGAACTAGAGGATCCAATAGTTCCTAACGAACCCCAGCCTCTCCGCAGATCTAGTAGGGTTTCTCATCCACCTGAGAGATACTACGGTTTTCTCGTTGATGGTGGAAGCGAGGATTGCATCATGGAAGATGATGACCCAACTAGTTTCGAGCAGGCCATCACAAGTGGGGACTCTATGAAATGGCTGGATGCAATGAGGTCTGAAATGGAATCCATGTGCACCAACAAAGTATGGACTTTGGAAGTTTCTCCTGAAGGGGTAAAACCCATTGGGAGCAAATGGATCTTTAAGAAGAAACTTGGTGTAGATGGAAAAGTTGAGACTTTCAAAGCTAGACTTGTTGCAAAAGGTTTTCGTCAACGACCAGGTATGGATTATGATGAAACCTTTTCTTCAGTGGCTATGCTTAAGTCCATCCAGATCCTACTTGCCATCGCTGCATACCATGACTATGAAATCTGGCAAATGGATGTTAAGACCACCTTTCTAAATGGTGATTTAGAAGAGAGCGTGTACATGACTCAGCCAGAAGGCTTCGTAGACAGTGGGAGCAGTGGAAAGGTGTGCAAGCTGCTTAAATCCATCTACGGGTTAAAGCAGGCATCGCGGAGTTAGAACATCTGTTTTGATGAGGTAGTCAAAAGTTTGACTTCATCAAAAACATAGATGAACCTTGTATATACAAGAAGGTTCCAGGGAGTAAAGTCGTCTTCCTCGTATTGTACGTGGATGACATACTCTTGATAGGAAACGATGTTCCTATGCTGCACTCGGTCAAGCTCTTCTTATCACAAAGATTCTCAATGAAAGATCTAGGTGATGCTTCCTACATTTTAGGGATTAAGATCTATAGAGATAGATCTAAATGGATACTGGGATTGTCCCAGTCCAGGTACATAGACACCGTACTAAAGAGGTTTAATATGGAAGAGTCCAAGCGTGGGAACATACCCACGATCTCTGGACTCACTCTCTCCAAAGAGATGTCTCCTAAGACTGATTTGGAGAGAACTCGCATGCAAGGGATACCCTATGCTTCGGCAGTAGGCTCTATCATGTATGCGATGCTATATACCA
Organism: Agapanthus africanus; assembly: GCA_030015575.1. Lineage (NCBI taxonomy): Eukaryota > Viridiplantae > Streptophyta > Magnoliopsida > Asparagales > Amaryllidaceae > Agapanthus > Agapanthus africanus. The sequence continues at coordinate 292,290,428 of CM057349.1, forward strand.
GACCCAATGTAGCGTACTCACTAAGTGTAGTGAGTAGGTATCAAGCAGATCCAGGAGAGAATCACTGGACAGCTGTTAAGAACATTCTCAAGTACTTAAGAAGAACAAAGGAGATGTTCGTAGTGTACGGTAACGGTGAACTCCAAGTGGAGTCCTTTACCGACTCGAGCTTCCAAAGTGATAAGGACGATAGTAAGTCGGTCTCGGGTTTTGTCTTTACCCTCAACGGAGGGGCGGTGTGTTGGAAGAGTTCCAAGCAAGACACCGTTACAGACTCGACGATGGAAGCTGAATACATAGCTGCCAACGATTATGCCAAAGAAGCTGTCTGGATGAAGAAGTTCATTACTGAGCTTGGTGTGGTTCCATCCATTGATCATCCAATACCCGTGTATTGTGATAACAATGGAGCGGTAGCTTTGGCCAAGGAACCCAGGTCCCATCAGAGATCCAGATATATTCTGAGACGGTGACATCCGGGGGATAGTAGATCGCCAGAAGATCGAGGTCAGGAGAGTTGACACGAAGGACAACGAAGTGGATCCACTCACGAAGGCCCTCCCTCAGACGCAATTTGAAAGACTCTTTGGGATGTTGGGTATGAGATACTACAACACATGGCCTTAGTGTAAATAGGAGATTGTTAGTTATATGTATGCCCTAGAGGCCATTATTGTACACATGATGTATATTATAGTGGATGCTTGGATATATATAGAGATGACTTTCTTGCTCGACATGATAGTATGCTATCTGGTTACCTTTATTTTAATATATAGACTTATATATTGTTATACTGTCTTGCTCTCACATGTTGATAAAGCCCTTAGGATATGTACTTGACTACCAGGACTATGATGGAGATCATACTAGTGGGGCCAGGGTAGTTCACAAGTACATCCTTTAATTGTTCCTAGTCGAGGGAATATCGAGACAGGGCATCGATATTCCAGAGTAGACTAGCGTATACGCTTCTTGACCCATATGATGGGCGATGGATGATCCCACATCCATTTGACATCAGAGATGGTATACGGGTGCTTAGTAGAGACTGGGTACACTGAACAGGACTCACCGAGGACTCCTATGTGGTAGTATACCTATCGTCAGATAGCAGTCTTCTGGTGACACTGGTACAGGTTAGTCTGTAGACCCGAGATCGTCATAGAGTCTTGTGCGGCTCCCACTGTACTTTGATTTCCTCCCTACCACGCTCAAGAGGAGTCGTGCAAACAGGTGGATTTTGGGTACAGTCCCGAGTCGTATGGAGGCAATGAGCAATAGGAAGGATTTCGCCTCTCCCGGTATTGGGGGTTGATGTTGCGCTATGCTCGATTGGCAATAACTAGAAGTCCATAGCCAGGGCTGATATGGAGATCTATTGATAGGTGTTATCCGTAGTTTCTCGACCTGTTATGAGCCTCACATCGGCATGACTTATCACGTTACTGGGGTCTGACGATTTCCACCCCTGGACATGATATGCGACATATCAGACGAAGAGACCGGACTGTACGGTAGTATTACTGATAGGCTTCATGGAGACTGTGGACAGGCTTGCTTGTTTATCTTCATATCGCTCAATACCCGGATAGCCGTTACGTTCAGCTAGTACCGCTGACGGCTTGTAGGTGACTGATATGATCATCACCTACTGCCGGCGTATTGACGAGTCTTTAGAGTCCCACACAGAAGTTCCCTAGTTCAAGCGAAACGAGGTAGGACACATATGTGATATGTGTGTGGGCCCGATTAAATACGAGTATGTGATACCGTATTATAATATAGCAGTCATCTGTTATCGGTGCAGTTATATGTGGTATAACCAAATTGCCGAATCAAGTGTTGATTCGATAATGTGATATACAGATAAATGATATTAGTCGGTCGTATATGATATAACCGGATTATTAGATCAAATGTTGATTTAATAATATGATATAAATTATATGTGATATAATTACATATTAACTAATAACATTAGCTCACTAATTAATCTTCATTAAATATATATTAATATAATATATATATATATATATCTATTAAAATAAAGCATGGCATTTTCTTTTCTATTTTGTGAAAATAGAAATGAGGTGTAAAGTTGAAGCTTGGTTGCAAGCATGGTGTTTTATATTGTTTATTCATTCTTGACTCACTATTCAAGCATGGTTGCAATTTAATATTGTATAATTCTATGCTTGAATGAGTGAGGGGTTTTGATATTATTTTGATTCATTTCATTCCAAAAGACTTAGCCATTTTTCTCTCATGCTTGCTCTTGTTTCTTCTTCCTCCTCTTGCTTTTCCTCAAGCTTCAACCCTCACATGTGATGTGAATCATGAAGTTTGAGCATAAATTATTGAGCTCTTAACATCCCCTACTTCATCATCTCACACCATTTTAGCAAATTAGTGTGATGTGTTTCATACACTAAAGGGTTTAGTGTAGTGGTAGCTTGAACTAGTAGGAGCTTCGAGGTGGATCATCTTTGGCGTGAAGGCTACAAAGGAAGCTTGTTCAAAATCTCAAGAGAAGCCTTGTGGAGTCGCGGGACTACTACATGGAGCATATTGAAGAGAAGGACCATCTACAAAGGTTGTATTCTTATTCTCTTAGATGTAAAAGTTGTTTGCATCTTGTTCGATCTAAATCTCTAGTTAACGATTCTAATTTAGGGTTCTTTGTAACGGCAAAAAAATTTAAAACGGCATGCACGATGCCCCGCGAAACCTTGCTGATGTTGCTAAGAACATTTCATAAACATCACAGATAAATACAACGTACGCTTATGCTATCCGCATCCACCCCGTTGTCCCCTCGTGCACCGTTAGGTTAGGTAACTAACGGCAGAGTGGGGCAGGGCTAGCGCAGGTGTAAAACATAAGCAACGTCTATATAATATATCACATATACTATATCCTGTATTCATCTCATCAATATATCAAATGATCACATCACAGATATCACAGCAGAAAACAACATATGAAATATTGGATATACTAGGATTTCCGTGTTTTAAATTAAGCCTGTATAAAACACGGATTCCACGGACGTGATGAATAGCCAATCCCACGCCCCTAGACCCCTACGAGAGCGGCAAGCAACCCTACCAATTCTAGAGTTAGGAGACCCGGTCTCGACTCCTCGAGATAGTCTCCCACTGGAATCCAGAACCCGGTTACTTGTGCTCCCCGTCTTGGGTCTATCCTAATGCGGAAAAGTAAATAATATACAATGGTGACATCATCCTCAACCCGGAAGTGCCCTAATAAAATAATATTACATACAATAAATTTTACATGAATGAAAATGAAAAACTCTCATCTCACATAAAAACCCTGGCTATTCAAAACACGACAATCCAATATAATATATCCCAGCAACACATAACATCACATGTCATCAACGTAAGTAAATATGCGCATCCCAATTGTTGTTGACGTATAGCAAAGAAACCGGCGATACACCACATATTACACTTACGGTCGCAGAAAAGAAAGTGAAAAACTACAACAGTTGGAATCCGCAACCACCTTAGACATCACATGCCTAACCAAATGAATTCCTTAGACATCGCATGCCTAACGATTATAAACCCCGGATTTTAGTCTCGATCTCGAAAACACTTTTCAATATCAAGTCGGGCAATTCAACAAGATTCCCGACATACTGATCGAATGCTTGTCGGAAACTTTAGTAGACGGCCGCACCCCCCGATACCGTCGACGAAGTGCACTAAGGCGGAACACCGCTGCCGCGAGCATACGAACGGATACTTTTAGCGACGGGATTCTCCTACAGTGTAACGTCTTATATTTAGATTAGTGTTAGTTTAGACGGTAGTGCGGATTTTTGGTAAAAAGTTTACCAATTTGGGTTCCTCATATTTTATAGCATTTAATTAATAATTTATTATTATTTGTTATACCTTGCACGCACATGTGCATGTTAATGTGAGGGTTTGTTTGTGTTAATCTTGTTCATAGCAATCATGACAACTTAACCCTAATCCTAATCCTTGCTTTAATCCTTAACCTAAATCCTAGATATCTGTTATGGGAGATATTTGTTTTGGAGAGAAGGTGGCATGGTGACTAATGGTGTGCATTAATGGCTTGCATTAATGTGTGATTTAATGCAAAGGGTACACTCACCTCACTCTCACCCTACACTCACCTCCCTCTCTCTCATTATCCTCACACTCTCTCATTTTCTTTATCTCTTTTCATTTTCTCTCCATCTTCCTCAACTCAAACTGAACACTTTACCAATTCTTCACTAATCCATCTCAAATCTTCACAAAATCTCACCAAAATCACTTCTTTTGCCTTGATTTGCCTTTTGGATGCCTTGGAGCTTGGAAAGCTAAGATCTTTGAGTTTTTTTGGTTAGGTAATGATCTCTTTCTGTTTAGTAGGTGTTTTTTTGTGTAGCGTAGCTTATTAGTTTCAGTTTAGATCGCGTATAGTTTCATTTCGGGTAAATATCGTATTTTTAGTGTAGTTTTGGGTTTTGGATGATCTGCTATCAAACCAGATATTTGTTGCAAAAGTTCCCATCACAGTGACCTAGTGTAGTGACCTAGAACCTACCCTCAAAATACGAGCCCATTCCCTCATGTTCAGGCCTCAAATTAATAGCTTCTGGCCGCAAATTGCGGCCAGACTAGAGAGTTGGGGTTTGGGTTTTGGTGTAGGGGTCTCTGGGGTTGTGTGTGGTCTCGTGGTACTTGCAACTTTTACAGATTGTTGGTATAGCAAAATCTGGGATCACTTGCTTGTTTTCTTGTGTTTCGTTTCACGCGTTACGTTATCCTTTACGGTTCGTGTTCTGTGTTGCTGTTGCTCTGAGTTGGTTTCGTTGTGTCGCTATGCACGTTAGCCACAATACAAATACTTGAGAGTAAGTTTTATGTTGTTGCATCGGTCAAACGTAGTTTGTACGTGTTTTGGGTCTATTGCTAATATATACTTATTTTGTTGTGTTATGTTTTAGGTTCGCAGGCGGGGATTTCGGGCGCTGCAAAGAAGGGGAAATAGGTGGTAGGCTTTACTTAGGCAGGAGTGTTGGTGAGTAGATTTAACATCTACAGGGGAAATCGCGCGCATGGCGTTATGCGTCTGGGCTAGAAATGTTATGATATTATCGTATATTCTATTGCAAATATAGAGTTGTGCATATACCATATTGCTTAGTTACTTGTTGTGCTTGGACTTATACCCTTAGGACACTGCACTGTTATTGACGGCTCATGTTGCACGAGCACGGATTGTATGCCACTCACACCGTCAATAATTGCCATGATACGCACAACACACATACATATATGATATTGTTTAGTTAGGGACATTGAGACATTGATTCATATTCCTTGTTGCATATGACATATAGCATACATGTATACCTACATGCTTACACATATGCCTTGATATGCTTACATGCTAGTTACCTGTATACCAATTGTTGAAGATAGTGCCCTCAGAGTCAATTATTGGATCACAGGCACGTGATTGCAATGATTGAGGGAGGACCTATCCCGGTAGGACAGTCTTACTCGAGATGATAGTTTGCTATCTGGTTTATCTTTATCATCGTGTACTGCTTTAGGTGACCTGACATGTCGCTATTACACGTTGATAGAGCCCCTAGGATTCTTGCTTGACTGCCAACAGTATGAGGGCGATCATATACGTGAGAGTTGGTAGTCTATAAGCACATCCTTAAATGGTCCCTAGTCGTGGGAGTTTCGAGACAGGGCATCGATACTCCAGAGTAGACTAGTGTATACAGTCGAGACCCCGACGAGGGGCGGTGGCCGGTCTCACAAGCCACTGGTGTCAGTTGGTTCACCTAAGATGTATACAGGTGCTCATTGGGTTATGAGTACACCGGACAGGACTCACCGGGAACCCGCTAGTTGGTCTTATACCTGACGTCAGATAGCAGTTCCCTGGTGACATGTGTACAGGTTAGTTCATCGACCTGAGGATCGTCATTTGTCTCGTGTGAGTTCCCACTGTACTTTGATTACTACCCTACCACGCTCAAAGGAGACTTGCAAACAGGTTTTAGTTGGGTACAGTCCCGAGCCACATAGAGGCAGTGAGCGGATCTTCAGGGGTTCGTCTCTCCCGGTATTGGGGGTGAGGTCGCGCTGTGTCTAGGAGAGCCATTACACGAAGCCCTCGGCCGAGGCAGGAGATTTACTGGTAGGTATTCCAGTAGTATCTCAGGGTGTTCTGGGCTACACTCCGACACGACTTGTACCGCTTTTGGGGGTCTGACTTTTACCAACCCCCTAGGCCCACCATGCGATGCTCATAGACGAACGGACCGGACTGTACGGATATTGTCACTGACAGGCTCAGTAGGGTGTCAGGATGAGTTCGCTCATCGACGTCCCTTTTGGTCAATACCTGGTAGCCCGTTACGTATTGTCTTATACCTCTGACATGCTAGTGGTTAAATCCACAACCAAGGTGTTGACGAGTCTTTAGAGTCCCCCACATTCAGTTGCTCAAGTTTTCGGGCGAAAAGCTGTAGAGGCCGTATGGAGATATGGCAGGGTCCGATCAGATACGTGCGGTATTGCACGGATCAGGATCGGACAGTTAGTACTAGAGGCCGTATGGATATATGGCAGGGTTCGATCAGATACGTGCGGTATTGCACGGATCAGGATCGAACGGATATTACTGGCCGGCTTTGGTTTAAGCCGGATCCTAGTATAGTACAGTGTAGATTTTGTCTCATTGCATTTTTATTTCGGTCGGAATACAAATGCGGGTGTGTATACACAGTATCGGGGTTTTCCTGTAATTTATTACGGGACCAGTTTTCTGGAGTTGCCAGTTTGCTTTCCGTTTCGGCCATTTTCATTTGTATCCTTCTTTGGCCGAAGATTGGTGGAGGAGGGCTTATTTGCATTTGTGCAAATAAGCAATTATGGAGGGGGTCTTTGCATATTGTTGTATCATGATGGTGCACCATCCATTGACCTCACTTGACTTTCTTTTACCATGATTGCTTGATTTTGGATGTGATGATGGTTGTTTTGGAGTGAGGGTTTGCTTTGTGATCATTGTTCATAATCATCATGTTTTTCTCTTGCTTGTATTATGTTTTTCCCCCCCACTTGACCTCTCTCTCCCTTGGCCAAAAAGAGGCCGGCCACTTGAAGAGGGGCTGTCCAATTTTTGGGGATGGCTTTTTAGTCTCATTTGCTTGCTAGAAATTCCCAAGCCATCAAGAAAATTCACATCTCATTTTCCTCCACCAAATGGCAACCTCCATGAACCCCTAGAGACACATATCTCACTACACCATTCTACAGCAAATCTTGGGCACGTCGACTCGCCAGCTTCGTGCAGGAGTTGCCTCGGTATAGAGGCGGGAGCCCGTAAAAGAAGCCGGCGACGTGGTGCCCTTCCGGCGACGAGATGGAGACCGGACACTCCGCGGGAGATCGGGACGACGATGAAAAGACCGGAGGACTCGGATCACTCGGTATATCTCTCTCCCCTCTCTAGATAGCTAGGACTAGTTAATGGCCCGATCCGGGTTTTAGTGCGCGGTGGTGCCGGTTCAAGAAAAATTAAAGTTAACCATCGCTTCCGCATTTGGCCTCGGGATGGAGGCCGGGGCGCCGCCGTGCACTTACAGTGGTATCAGAGCCTCACCATTAACATAGTCTAGCTTTGTCAATTGTGTTTTACATTTCCGATCGAGCAAAAATTCCAAAATCCGCATTTTCAATAGCAACAGTTTTCTGTCGAAATTTTTTTGTCTCGAAAAATTTTTCAGGTTGTATAAAACTGGTGTACTGGAAGTCCTAAGAGTTCTGGGGAAATTCGAGGCATTGATCTTTCAGGGAGAGCGCGGAACCGCGGCCAAACCCCACTTGGCGCCGCGGTTCCGCCGCAGTATGGAGGGATCAATGCTTCAAATTTTTCCAGTGGGCTTCTGGGGTGAAAATAGGGGTTTTGGAATATTAATTTTGGGCCCAGAATTTCTTGATGTGCTACAGTAGTACTTGGGGGCCCACTTGTTAAAATTTGATCGATCGGATATTTTAAACACATTATTTCACAGTATTTACATTATATCTGCGACCGTGAATGTCACTTGATCGGTAAATCCTGTCTAACTGCCATAGCCCGGTTAGACGGATTTGCGAACGTGACTTTCACGTTGATGTTCTGTGTTATGCTGTGATGTTAAGGATCGGTCGTGGGGATAGCCTGGATGCAATGCTAGTACAGTTTTTGTTGTATTATGTACATTTGATATTGCGGGGCGAGCGTCCGACATGTGGACTGCCGTCACTGCCTGTTTGTATTATTATTTTGGGGCACGACCAAGTTGCGGTCGATGTACCCGTTGTATGTATATTTTACTTTCTGTACTAGGATTGCCCCGCGGAGGGGTGCACGGATAGCCGGGTTCTAGAGGGCAACAAGCCCGCATCTCATGGCATTGGAACGGAGGGGGCTTCACTCTAGAATTGGCGGGCTATTCGCCGCACTCGTAGGGGGTACAGGTTAACCCAGGAGGGGTGCCCAAGTTACCGGATTCCGTGAAGTGCTGGGTGGTCCATTCACGTCGCTGAAGGGGGCTGCCTCGCTTCAGGTTTTGGCAGGTAACTTAACGCGCCCGTAGGGGTCTAGGATTTCATTGCACAGGTTATCCACATGACCAGGGGAACGTCGGGTTTCAGTAGTGGCTCTGTGAAACCCGGGGATCCCAGATATCTGTATTGTTCTGTGATGCTGTACATTTCTGTGATGTTGCATTTTTATCACGCCTTGAGCGAATATAATATATTGGTATATATATTAGTAGATGTTGTATATGTTTTGCATCCGCGCTAGTCCAGTCCCCGCTCTGTCGTTAGTTAGCTAACCTAACGGGTAATGACGGGACCCAGTGGCGAATGCGGATGGCATATACGTACATCAGTATATTTTCGTTCTTTTTAGTGTGATCAATTGATGGGACTGCGTTGATTCGGATCAATGCAAGTTAAAACAAACCTAATCTGATGTTGTTGGAACACTTTTCAAAAGGCTGTTATTGCAAGGACGTTCACTTTTGTTTAGCATCGTGATATTCAATTGGAATATCCTGCTCCTCAGTCGACGAGGCAAAGGCCGAGATCCCTTCACCGGGAGTGACCCCTTGGACAAAAGTTTGCGTCAGGGCAATAACTTCACTATAGCCGATTACTTTTGCTTTGCATCGTGGTATTCAGTTGGAATATCCTGCACCTCATTCTACGGGGAAAGAGCCGAAATCCGTTCACCGGGAGTGACCTCTTTAGCGAAGGTTTTCGTCACTATATTTTTAAAAGCTATCAGTTCCTTCAACGATATCAAGTTCTTTACGTTAAAGGTTTTCGCCAGAAACCATTCGTAGCCCTCCATCATTTCAGTTAAATATTCGGTAGTATTCAAGCTATGTATTTTGACCTCACGCCAAGGCATAGTGTTTGGTAGCTGCCGGGTATTTATCTGTTGCATAGATAGATGCGTTGGTTTGGGACAGTCGTACTACTATTTTGGCCTACGTCAAGGGTATGTACGGGTGGGTTCAAATTAACCTGGACAATGATGGGTAGAACTTGACATGTGACTTATGATATTTTGACCTCACGCCAAGGTCATAAGAGCATGGGGCAAAAATCCACATCGGGAGTTTCAAAAGAACTGAAACTTGCCAGATATGCACATACCTTCTGGAGTGTGATGACGTGAGCGGATTCCGTCACGTTTTCATGCGATGATAGTTGGATCCCGATTCCCACTGATGAGTTGGTTTACTCCTCGGGTGATCCCGACTAATTCTTCTTTCGGGTTTGGAGAAGAATTTGAGGTTATAGTGGGAGGTTTCCAGATTAGATAAATTGGTAACCATTCTGATCTAGGTTAGAGTGCACGCTGAGTGTTTCTTTTCTCTCTCTCTTTGGCAGCGACCATTGACCCGATCCTAAGACTATGACTCAGAGACCAAAATTAACCGAACCTTCTTAACACTGGCTTTTGGATTGTCAGAGTTGCAAACCTCATTGCCACTCCTACTTTTACCCTTTTCTCCAGGACACCCCGTATTACTACGAACGTCCACTTCCATTGGACAAAACCATCGTATGGTTAGATACGAACTCGAAGAGATTTATTCGAGGATGGTTTCAGGTTCTGGAGAAAACGGATAGGACTATTCAGTTGTTTTTTCATTTTACCTTCTCTCAGGTTGCGAGTACTCCTTGGTTTAGGAGATAGTACACCTATTACGCAAATTGGATAGTCTTCTTCCAAACCATAGGCAGGTGCCGACCGGTAGGGAATGAAGAAAACCAATTAGCCTAACGATGGTGTACAGAAGGTATTAAGTAAAGACAAAGAAAGGGATTAGTAAGAGGGCAAAGTAAATTGCGACTGATATTCACGACCAAACCAAGTATTTCATTACCACTCCCACATCACCTTTGTATTTCTCCAGGACACTCCGTATCACTACGAAGATCCACAGTTTATTGGATACTCCATCATATGGTTATATACGAACTCGAAAGGAACTTGTTCCAGTTCGGGGATGGATTCTGGTTCAGGAGAAATAGGAATAAGGTTTATTCAGGTGTCTTTTATCTTCACCTTCTCTCGCATTGCGAGTGTTCCTAGGATTGGAACAGTACACCCATTATGCTTATTGGATAGTCTTCTTCCAAACCATAGGCTGGTGCCGAACGGTAGGGAAGGAAGAAAACCATTTGGCCTAAAGGGGTGTACAGAAGTTAATGACTAAAGACATATGAAGGGATTTGGAAAGATGGCAAAGAAGTATACGGTTACAGTCGTGAATCTGGAAGAGGCATTACTAGGAATACCGGGATACCCCATCGAAACATTTCAAATGTTTCAGTTTCACTGTGTACTGTTAAAAGAAAACCGATTTCCCAAATTATTCCTTACTCCAGGGTATGTATTTACCAGGTATGATTCTCACATCTGTATGGTTTTACAGATGATGAGTGGGAGTAGGTTAGTGGGAATTAGGTGATCATCCTCATTATATCGAGATTCGTTGTAATCGGTGATATTTGAGGAAGTCACCTGGGTTGTTTGCCGGTCGGCAAATATTTGGTTTTGAATATCCGCTGTCGTGCACCAATTTCAAATTGATATATCTGTACGTCTATTTTCATAGAGTGAGATATACCTTTTTGAAATTATGTCTATGACATTTACCTATATCAGTGGATGGTTAGGTAAGGAGCATTAAACAGCGATGTAATTCTTCTTAACCATAAGTACAGTTTTCAACCTACGACACACAGTGAATGAGTTATCAAACTCAAGGGACTTATACAGAGTATTGTATGTTGTCCAGGGTCCATCAGGACAAAGGGGTTGGTCCTCGTACTATATTCGGTTTACTTATGACTTCTCTAGTTTTTAGACAGGTGTTTCGTAGAAACACAGGGTCCGAATTATGAGAAGTTATAGGTATTTGAATAGAGTAGAGAACCAGGTGTAGCAAGTATCGGGATTCTTCAAAGTGATCGAAGATGTAGATACTTGAGTATGGTATTCAGTTGATAGTAGTGATTAAGAGAACTTGCTTCTCTTTCAGGTTACTCATAATTGGAAGCATTCCTAAGTTGAGTAACGCTGATCGGCCTTCTTCCATTTAGTTGACATGCACTGGAGACAGTTGCATGATTTGAATCTGGTTCAATTAAATCGGTGCCTCTGGTTCTATATTGGATATAGAACAGTTCATATCTTAACGATGTTAAGGTACGGGGAGTTGTCCGGTTTATGATTAAAACCAGACTCTGGATAACTCAAGGCACGTTTCTGTAATGGCTGTTTGTGGGTTGACCCAGGCTATGCGAGGGTTGACTTTCTACCATCTGGAAGATCAATAGCGATATTGTTCTAGACTCGCCACAGTTTTATTAAAAATGGATTTTTTCATATTTCAGTAGTGGGAGTATGGTAGAACTGGAAGTGATTCCAGAACCACAAACGATTACTGAAGATTTGATAGGAACCTAAAGATTCAATCTGGTTTGATATTCCACTGGCCACTCCGCAAATAAGGTGGGTAACTTCAGGCATCCGAGAGGTACTCCGGTAGCCTCAAGGACGGTGACAGGGAAGTTCTTGTTTACCCACACTTGCCATTGCTGTTGTTCCAGGCTGCGAGACCCGGCGGGAGGATGAGTATAGCGTCGTTCTGAACTGGCTTCAGAAGTGTACGTGTATATGACTCTTCCAGAGGGTTGTCGTAGTCAGTGGGAGCAGCGGAAGCATTGGTGGACAGGTGGCTTATGTCTATTTATAGACTAAAGCAGATATAGCGGAGATAGATCATTTATTTCTGATGTGACAGTCATAGGTTTGACTTCATCAGAATATGGGATGGATCTGTTGAGAAGGTAGTAGGGTGTCATGTCCTAGTATTTGGATGACATACACAGAGTAGGAAGTGATATTCCTATACTACGATCGATTATACTTTGGTCGTCACACAGTAGTTTCTCCACATGGGACTTGGACATTATATCTGACATACTGGTTACTAGATCTATGGCTTTAGATCTAGATTTGGGTGGTTTCCCAATCAGGGTACTCAGAAAGCATTCTAAGAGTATTTAGAATGGACGACTCCTGGCACGGTAGTATACCTGCAGGTGATGGAGTCACCCTCTCTAAAGGTGTCTTACAGACTAAAGGGGAGAGGGATGTGCATGATTGGCAGATCACTTGCTCAGGCAATTGAGTCAATCATGAAATTTCAAGTACCACACCAGATGTTGTTCTTGCACTAGATGCAATAAGTTGACATTGATCCAATCCTGGAGAAACAGTCGGAAGCAGTTTTAGAACATAAGTGAATGTTCTAGGGATATGATAACGACAGCCTCATTCGGGAGACAGTTATCATTCCAGGCTTCCAAGGTGACCTGGACGACAAGCAGGTTGTCAGAGTTATAGTTTTTTCTTCTGACGAGGGGCAGTATTTTGGACAGGTGATCCAAGGCAATACTGAGGGAGGCATGGCGCTCGATACTGATTAAGTTCAGTTGACGATACAGTCTAAGAAGTTTGGATTTGGAGTTCATTTATGAGCTAGGTCCCATCAGACATCCAGACACATTCTAAGACAGGTATTGCTCATTTCGGGAGATGGCTTTCTCCGCGAACTTGAGATTATAGAGAGACATAGAAAGAAATATCAAGGCGGATCCACTCACTAAGGCTATTCCTCGAACGCAATAGTTTCGCAAACGAGCTTTGTGAGACTGACTAGTAGAGGAGTTAGGTGTTCGGTATCACACGGGCTGTGAGTATGCGACATCGCCATAATTAGCCTTGAGTGCAAGTGGGAGATTGTTGGAGATAGTGCCCTCAGAGTCAATTATTGGATCACAGGCACGTGATTGCAATGATTGAGGAAGGACCTATCCCGGTAGGACAGTCTTACTCGAGATGATAGTATGCTATCTGGTTTATCTTTATCATCGTGTACTGCTTTAGGTGACCTGACATGTCGCTATTACACGTTGATAGACCCCTAGGATTCTTGCTTGACTGCCAACAGTATGAGGGCGATCATATACGTGAGAGTTGGTAGTCTATAAGCACATCCTTAAATGGTCCCTAGTCGTGGGAGTTTCGAGACAGGGCATCGATACTCCAGAGTAGACTAGTGTATACAGTCGAGACCCCGACGAGGGGCGGTGGCCGGTCTCACAAGCCACTGGTGTCAGTTGGTTCACCTAAGATGTATACAGGTGCTCATTGGGTTATGAGTACACCGGACAGGACTCGCCGGGAACCTGCTAGTTGGTCTTATACCTGACGTCAGATAGCAGTTCCCTGGTGACATGTGTACAGGTTAGTTCATCGACCTGAGGATCGTCATTTGTCTCGTGTGAGTTCCCACTGTACTTTGATTACTACCCTACCACGCTCAAAGGATACATGCAAACAGGTTTTAATTGGGTACAGTCCCGAGCCACATGGAGGCAGTGAGCGGATCTTCAGGAGTTCGTCTCTCCCGGTATTGGGGGTGAGGTCGCGCTGTGTCTAGGAGAGCCATTACACGAAGCCCTCGGCCGAGGCAGGAAATTTACTGGTAGGTATTCCAGTAGTATCTCAGGGTGTTCTGGGCTACACTCCGACACGACTTGTACCGCTTTTGGGGGTCTGACTTTTACCAACCCCCTAGGCCCGCCATGCGATGCTCATAGACGAACGGACCGGACTGTACGGATATTGTCACTGACAGGCTCAGTAGGGTGTCAGGATGAGTTCGCTCATCGACGTCCCTTTTGGTCAATACCTGGTAGCCCGTTACGTATTGGCTTATACCTCTGACGTGCTAGTGGTTAAATCCACAACCAAGGTGTTGACGAGTCTTTAGAGTCCCCCACATTCAGTTGCTCAAGTTTTCGGGCGAAAAGTTGTAGAGGCCGTATGGAGATATGGCAGGGTCCGATCAGATACGTGCGGTATTGCACGGATCAGGATCGGACAGTTAGTACTAGAGGCCGTATGGATATATGGCAGGGTTCGATCAGATACGTGCGGTATTGCACGGATCAGGATCGAACGGATATTACTGGCCGGCTTTGGTTTAAGCCGGATCCTAGTATAGTACAGTGTAGATTTTGTCTCATTGCATTTGTATTTCGGTCGGAATACAAATGCGGGTGTGTATACACAGTATCGGGGTTTTCCTGTAATTTATTACGGGACCAGTTTTCTGGAGTTGCCAGTTTGCTTTCCGTTTCGGCCATTTTCATTTGTATCCTTCTTTGGCCGAAGATTGGTGGAAGAGGGCTTATTTGCATTTGTGCAAATAAGCAATTGTGGAGGGGGTCTTTGCATATTGTTGTATCATGATGGTGCACCATCCATTGACCTCACTTGACTTTCTTTTTCCATGATTGCTTGACTTTGGATGTGATGATGGTTGTTTTGGAGTGAGGGTTTGCTTTGTGATCATTGTTCATAATCATCATGTTTTTCTCTTGCTTGTATTATGTTTTTCCCCCCCACTTGACCTCTCTCTCCCTTGGCCAAAAAGAGGCCGGCCACTTGAAGAGGGGCTGTCCAATTTTTGGGGATGGCTTTTTAGTCTCATTTGCTTGCTAGAAATTCCCAAGCCATCAAGAAAATTCACATCTCATTTCCTCCACCAAATGGCAACCTCCATGAACCCCTAGAGACACATATCTCACTACACCATTCTACAGCAAATCTTGGGCACGTCGACTCGCCAGCTTCGTGCCCGAGTTGCCTCGGTATAGAGGCGGGAGCCCGTAAAAGAAGCCGGCGACGTGGTGCCCTTCCGGCGACGAGGTGGAGACTGGACACTCCGCGGGAGATCGGGACGACGACGAGAAGACCGGAGGACTCGGATCACTCGGTATATCTCTCTCCCCTCTCTAGATAGCTAGGACTAGTTAATGGCCCGATCCGGGTTTTAGTGCGCGGTGGTGCCGGTTCAAGAAAAATTAAAGTTAACCATCGCTTCCGCATTTGGCCTCGGGATGGAGGCCGGGGCGCCGCCGTGCACTTACAGATGGTATTGTACCATTAGTGATAGGTATATTTCACACATAATGACATAGCTACATGTATACCTTGCATACATACTTACACTTATACCTGGAGGATATATTATATCATTACTAGTAGGTAGATATACATACCTTGCTATACCTACATGTTTACATATATATCTGGCTATAACTACATGTTTACCTTTTTTTGATGTTATATAAACTTGGAGAAATTAGGAACCGCGTGATATATATATTAACTTGTTGCGGTTAATTAGCGGCTTTTCCTTTATATGCTCACATTACAGTTTTATGTTGCATATATTATATTCATGGATTTTCGCATTGAGATATGGATTTTTCATGATGTTTTCTGGATTTGAGGACTGTGGTAGTTTCATGAAATTATGCATTATTTGAAAAACCCGGTTTCTCTTGATATGATATTTCAACAGCCACCATGAGTTTTATCGGTTCTGATATATATAAACCCCATGCGAGGAGCATCGTAGGCCGTGTGAGGGTACATGGTAGGGCCCAGTACGATTCCCCTCGGCAAGAAGATCGACGGTCCATGCCGATTGAGCCTGGAAGGTGGGCAAGTACCTACCGGTGACAGTACCTATGACTCGGCAGTTATCGTGGGGATACCGACGGGAGTCATGTACGTATGGATACGCCGAAAGACGAGGGTCGAAGATGGGCACTCGGGTTTTCGGGATAGCGTATGATACGTACCTATCAGGGGGTCAGTCGTGGTGACAGCACCTGATAGATCAGTATTTATGTGTCGATACTTGACACATGTTTTCATGATATTTTACTCCTAAGTATATATAACAGTGGAATGGGACGCTGTTATATATATATATATATATATATATATATATATTAGTGGAATGGGACGCTAATATATATGTATACATATTAATTCATATACATCATCACAATTATTCATGCAAATATACTTAGGATATATGAGATTTATTTGATATTGGATTCAGGATTTATGAGATTCACTTGATATTGGATACAGGATATATGAGGTTTACTTGATTTTGTACATTCAGGATATATGAGGTTTACTTGATTTTGTACATTCAGGATATATGAGATTTACTTGATATTGTACATTCAGGATTTATGAGACTTACATGATATGAGAGCCAATTTGGGGGCTGTTTTGAGGAAATTGGGGTTTGGATTGTCTTGATGGATTTTGGTCCTACCACGAAGTCAGGATTCCGTGGGAATGACATGTTTTATCTCATATTCCGCATTTATTTTATATGCATTGCTTCATGTATTAGTTGTACCTGCTAGAGTACCTTTCATGACTGTTGCATATATACATTGTCATATCATTGCTTCATGTATTAGTAGTACCTGATAGAGTACCTTACATGATTGTTGCATACAGATTGTCATATTATTGTTTCATGTATTAGTTGTACCTGCTAGTATACCTTTCATGACGGTTGCATTCATATGACCTTTTATTCGCGCTGTACGTGCATACTTGCGATTACTTGCATATATTATTTACTATTCACGAGTTGGAAACTCACCCCCGTTGTACCACAGTGTTTTGCAGGTTGTTCCTCACAGTAGTTAGAGGCAGGGCTATTTTCATCTATCGTATCATCTTTTGCTGCGGATACCACTTCGGCTCACAGTGTGCAGTTTTGCTTTAGATGGGTTTTGTGGTTATCCGTTTATGTTCATTGTATATTCGTTGTATCCTGTACTCTCCATCTACCATTATCATGTATGACTTAGAGACTTGATGTGAGGATGATATTGTATATTATTTTGTGACTTGGAGGTCTTTTATGCAGTTTTATTTATATCGTCTATTATTTCTTCTCTACGGCGTCGTATATCTGTTGTGGTGATTGTTTTCCGCCTTTGGGCGTGTTTTTGCTCCCGTTTGGGGATACTTTACTTTTATCTTTGTTGTACCCATTTTTGGGGTTAGTTTTTACAAAGGAGGTGCTGCCAAAATTTTAAAGGAATTAAAGTTGGACTTTAAAGAATTTGGGTTGAGATTTCAAAAGTTTTAAAAATGTTATTATCACTTACTACTTTTGATGGTTTAGATTGTTGGGTTTTCGGTTTAGTTAAATTGCGTTACGCCTTTAGACGTTGCACAGTTTAAGGGCCGTCACGTGCCAATTTCGGGTCGTGACATACAGTCACTTGGTCGGGGCTATGGGGCATGGCTATCTAATAATGTTACCCGGCGAGTATCCACGTACACTACATGATTGCGACGGACTTTTGATCACATCAAAATCCCGTGGCAACCGATCAAATGAGACTAAATTGCTAGGTTTATAACATTCAAATTAGTTATCACATAACTACTTTTGTGGATTCCAAATATTGTATCCCATCACATGATACCCGGACAATGTTGAACTTTTCGATCGATTCATCAAAGTCCCACAATTTCCCGACAGGTCAACACTTGAGCACAGTTTTAATAATACCCAGAATATGCCACAGTACCTATGCACCAGCCGTAGAAGGGCAAACCCAAGCCTCACTCATGTCGCCACGGAACTATAACCACGGTTCCGCGATCCAAAAAGTCGAGTTAGGGTTTCATTCTTCTAGAGGGTTCATAGACTTACTTGCATGTTTTTCCAAATACGTTAAACTTAGAAAAATGGGTTTTTGACATTCGATCAAACTTTTTAACTTCGCCTAGACAATATATGAATAACCCGAAACAATGTTAAAACTATGAATACGAAACACTCCGAATTGTTTATATTGAAAGATTACATCACATGCAAAATTAGCAAAAACAAACAACACCTAAAACACCAAAATACAGTCTCTGGAACACACCAAAAAATTCATCCCCAGAATCAACAAAGTGGCCGAGGTCGCCGGAAAACCTACACATGTCGCCGGCCATTTTCCGAGCTGAGGGGCTCAATTTTCTTGTGTGTTCATGATATCACATACAACATTCTGCAATTGTTTTAAAAAAATTCTGAAAGCTTTTTAAAATCGACAGAAACTAGGGTTTCGCGTTGCAAGTTTCGGAGTTGTTTCGGTTTCGTAATTCTAACAAAATCCGTATAAATTTCTAGCATGGCTCTAATACCACTGTAGGGTTACCTAAGACGGCAGCGAGGTTTCGAGAGGCATCGTCCATGCCAAATTCAAATTTCTGCCGTTTTAGCTAACCCTAACTAAAAATCGTTAACTAGAAATCAACGGAAATGAAAATGCAAACACTTTGCAAGTCTAGTGAGCAAGGAATACAACCTTTGTAGACCGGTCCTTCACTTCAATAGTTCCGTGTAGTTGTCCCTTTCACTGTGATCGTGAACTCCGGAATCTAGAGAGGCTCCCATGAAGAAACAAACATACTTGCTTCGAATACTTCGAGGCCAAAGATGATCTACGTCGAGGAGACACTAACACAAGCTATCTCTTCACTAATTATGAAATTAGTGAAGCAAACACCCTATACTAAATAGAAAGTAGTAGAGGATGATGAAGTAGGAAGTGGGCTCACTTTAGATTTCATTTTCTCACACTTTTTCTCATATCTCCATTGAAACTAGAAAGCTTTGAGAAAGAAGAAGAAGAAGAATGAACTCATATGAAAAATTATTCAAGTGAGAATGGCAACCATGGTGAGTTAGTGTCATACACTTAACCCATGTAGAGACTTAACCATAGGTTAAATGATAATGGTTGGGTTAATAAATATCTTAGGTCAAACAAAACAAGTGGACAAATTCTTTGGTTCTCAAAGCTTCAACCATAAGAAAATATCCATACATTTTGTTTTGCCTTTAAATAAATAAATACCCTCAATTATCATGGTTATGGTGTAAATCATACACACACCAAAGTTGCATGTATCATCATACATGACGCATAACTTTTTACACTAATATATCACATATATACACATGCACAAAACTAGTGAGAAATGAAATCATAAGTGAGCTAATACTAGTTAATGTAAATTAATATATCAAATATATAATTATACATTAGATTATCAAATCAACTCTTGATTTAATAATCCGGCTATATAACATATAACCGACTAATATCATGTGTAACAACTTATCGAATCAACACTTGATCTGATAACCCGGCTATATCACATATAACCGACTAATTTCACAAATCGCGAGAATACAATACGGTATCTCATATCGTATTAATCTCGGTCCCGCACATATCACATATGTGCTCTTACTCCATTTCGCTTGAGCCAGGAAACCTCTGTGTAGGACTCTAAAGACTCGTCAATATACCGGCAGTAGGTGATAATCATATCAAACACCCATAAGCCGCAAGCGGTCTGCTAAACGTAACGGCCACCCGGGTATTGAGCGATCAAAAGATCAACAAGCAAGCCTGCTCGTACTCCTGCGAATCCAATTAGTAACACTACCGTATAGTCCGGTCTCTTCGTCTGACATGTCGCATATCTCGTCTAAGGGTGGTAAACGTCAGACCCCAGTAACTCGATAAGTCATGTCGATGTGAGGCTCATAACGGGTCGAGAAACTACTGATAACACTTACCAGTATATCTTTGAAGCAGCCCTGGCCAGGGACTTCCTGTTATAGCCTATCGAGCACAGCGCAACATCAACTCCCAATACCAGGAGAGACGAAACCCCTCCTATCGCTCATTGCCTCCATATGATTCAGGACTGTACCCAAAAGCCACCGTTTTGCACGTTCTCTTGAACATGGTAAGGTGGAAATCAAAGCACAGTGGGAATCACACAAGACTCTATGACGATCTAGGGTCTACATATTAACCTGTACCAATGTCACCAGAGAACTGCCATCTGACGTGAGGTATAATACCATCTGGGAGTTCTCGGCGAGTCCGTTCAGTGTACCCAGTCTCCACTGAGCACCTGTATACTATCTCTGATG
The DNA here is from genome assembly GCA_030015575.1 of Agapanthus africanus. Taxonomy (NCBI): domain Eukaryota; kingdom Viridiplantae; phylum Streptophyta; class Magnoliopsida; order Asparagales; family Amaryllidaceae; genus Agapanthus; species Agapanthus africanus. Next base: position 292,310,931 of record CM057349.1, read on the forward strand.
TCAAACACAAATGGATATGGGATCATCCATCACCCATCTACATGGGTCGAGAAGCCATACGCTAGTCTACTCTGGTATATCGATATCCTATCTCGATACACCCTCGGCTAGGAATATTTGAATGATGTGCTTAACGACTACTCTGTCCCCACTAGTATGATCTGCATCATAGTCCTGGTAGTCAAGTACTCATCCTAAGGGCTTTATCAACATGTAATATAGAGACAATCAGTGTACATGTTAAGATAAAGAGCAACCAGATAGCATACTATCATGTCGAGCAAGAATGTCCTCCCTATATATGTCCAAGCATCCACTACAATATACATCGTATGTACAGTAATGGCCTCTAGGGCATACATATAACTAACACATTTCGCTTGAACTCGGAAATTTCTGGGTAGGATTCTAAAGACCCGTCAATACGCCAACAGTAGGTGATGATCACATAAGTCATCTATAAACCGTCAGCGGTACTAGCTGGACGTAACGGCTATCCGAGTATTGAGCGATATGAAGATCAACAAGCAAGCTTGTCCATACTCTCCATGAAGCCTATCAGTAACACAACCGTACAGTCCGGTCTCTTCGTCTAATATATCGCATATCATGTCTAGGGGTGGAAATCTTCAGACCCTAGTAACGTGATATGTCATGCCGATGTCTAGCCTATAACGGTTCGAGAAACAACTGGTAACTCTTACCAGTAAATCTCATCAGCATCCCTGGCCAGGGACTTCCAGTTATAACCAATCGAGCATAGCGCAACATCAAACCCCAATACCGGGAGAGACGAAACCCCTCCTATCGCTCATTGCCTCCATGTGACTCGGGACTGTACCCAAAATCCACCTGTTTGCACGTCTCCTTTGAGCGTGGTAGGAAGGAAATTAAAGCACAGTAGGAGCCACACAAGACTCTATGACGATCTCGGGTCTACAGACTAACCTGTACCAGTGTCACCAGAGAACTACTATCTGACGATAGGTATAATACTAACTAGGAGTTCTCGGCGAGTCTTGTTCGGTATACCCATTCTCTAATGAGCACTTGTGTACAATCTTTGATGTCACACACCAATGGTTGTGGAATCAACCATCGCCCTCTAAGGGACAAGAAACGTACACACTAGTCTACTCTGGAATATTGATGCCCTGTCTCGATATCCCCTCGATTAGGAACTGTTAAAGGATGTACTTTTGGACCACCCTGGCCCCACTAGTATGATCTCATCATAATCCTGGTAGTCAAGTACATATCCTAAAGGATTTATCAACATGTAAGAGACAGACGGTATAATAATACCAGTCTACATGTTAAGATAAAGGCAACCAGATAGCATACTATCATGTCGAGCAAGAAAGTCCTCTATATATATGTCCAAGCATCCACTATATCAAAAATAATGGTCTCTAGGGCATACATATTCCTAACATACACAACATACCAAACACAATCAACACTTGATTTAGGAAAATATTCATGACATTTTTCTCTAATGCAAAGTTATATCCATCTTTATCTAATAAAGAAACGGATATTATATTGTACATCATTGATGGTACGAAATAACATTCGTTCAAAATCAATGTATTACCAGTTGGTAATATAAGGTGATATTCGCTACAGCTTCGGCAACAACAATTGCTCCATTCTCAACTCTGAGAGACATAGCACCCTTTCCCAGTTCTCTACTTTTCTTAAACCCTTATAACAGATTACAAATATGGGATCCTGATCTGGTATCTAATACCCAAGACGTAGAGCAAACTGAGAAACGGTTCTCAATAACTAACATACCCGAAGAAGATGCATCAGAATTCTCCTTCTTCATTCGGGTTGCGTGGAAATCCTTACTTTCCCCTATCCTATGCCCTGATTCATAACAATTGTTATAAGATAGAGCGGAACCAACGTTCCCCAGCCTAGTATAATAAGCGGGTTCGGTCTATACATCCATATTATTATCTTAATTAAGACGTGACATGGTCGCTACCTAGAGAGAGAGAGAAGAAAATACTTTAGCGTGCGCTCTTGCAAAATTAGATTGGTTATTATCTTATCTAATAAGGATGGCTCCCACTGTTTTTATCAAATCTTCCTTCAAACCCTAAAAGATAAGATTAGCCGGGATTAATTACACCCTACAAGTTCGCTAATCTTTCGGCCAGGCTGGTGTTGGTACTCCGAGAGAGTCTCTCCTTGCTTTCGCATAGAACTAATTAAATAACTTCGTTTCTGCAGAGGCATAACCTCGTTAACACCTTTCTAGACACCTACTGGATTAGCTAATTGTAATGCGGAAAACTCTCCCAGAAGTAACACTTGCTCGTAGTGGGTATCGGGATCCAACTATCATATAAAAGCTATGCAATCTCATTGCAAATTTCAACACTTGAAATTCCTGATGATAGTTTTTACCCGATGCGGCTTATAACCTTGGCAAAGGTCAACAAATCATAAACCGCAAGTCAAGTTCAACCCGTCATTTCGTGACTGATTTAGACCCACCCGTATGACCTTTGGCAAAGGTCAACAAAACCGTATGACTGTCCTAACCAATCGCATCAACATGCGACGGGAAAGCACTAATTAGCTACCGAACACTATGCCTCAGCAAAGGTCGACAAACGCAACATGAATACTAAACAGTACTTATCTGAAATGATGGAGGGTTATGACCGATTTTGAAGAAAACTTTTGTTAGATATGTATGCCCTAGAGGCATGTATTGTATAGGATGCTAGGCATGTATATGTACAGAAACAATTTTTGCTTGAAATGATAGTATGCTATCTAGTTTATCTTCATCTTAACGTGTGATATGTTGTATTTCATATCTTTATATACATGTTGATGAAGCACTTAGGATTATGCTTGACTCCCAGGATTATGATGTAGATCATACTAGTGGGGCCTGGGCAGTCTATAAGCATATCCTTTAATAGTTTCTAATCGAGGGTATATCGAGACAGGGCATCGATATTACAAGAGTAGACTAGTGTGTACGTTTCTTGACCCTGGGGGCGATGGTTGATCCCACAACCATTAGTGTTCGACATCAAAGATTGTATACAGGTGCTCATTGGAGAATGGGTACACCGAACATGACTCGCCGAGAACTCCTAGATGGTATATATACATATTTTCATATAGCAGTTTTCTGGTGATACTTGTACAGGTTAGTCTGTAGACCCGAGATCGTCATAGTGTCTTGTGTGATTCCCACTGTGCTTTGATTTCCTCCATACCACGGCTCTACTGAGTCGTGCAAACAGGTGGATTTTGGGTACAGTCCCGAATCACATAGAGGCAGTGAGCGATAGGAGGGGTTTCGTCTCTCCCGGTATAGGGAGTTGATGTCGCGCTATGCTTGATCGGCCATGACAGCAAATCCCTGGCCAAGGTTCTTGAGATTTACTGATAAGAGTCATCAGTAGTTTCTCGAACCGTTATGAGCCGTAAATCAGCATGACTTATAAAGTTACTGGGGTCTGACATTTACCACCCCTATACTTCATATGCGACGTATCAGACGAAGAGACCGGATTGTACGGTAAGTGTTGCTTACAGCCTCGTTAGGGTTATGATGAGTTCGCTCGTCGGCCACCTTTTCGTCATGTACCTGGGTAGACGTTACGCACAGCTAATGCCGCTGACATGCTTGTGGTTAAACCCACTGCCAGCGTACTGTCGAGTCTTTAGAATCTCACACAGAGGGTTCCCTGGTTTAGGCAAAAGATGTAGAGACCGTAAGTTGTTAGGCAGGGTTTCGATCATATTGGTGTAATGGTTGCAGGAATGATGATCGGAAGGATAATACTGGCAGGTTTTGGTTTAAGCCAGATACCAGTATTATATTATTTGGATTATTTGTATTCGTATTTTTCGGAATACGGATACGAGTATACTTATATGGTATATGGTGAGGGGTATTCTTGTAATTATGCAAGAACACCTTCTAGAAGGAGACATCTCATAATTGGATATTTATTTTATGAAAATAGATATATGAGGTAGAATTAGGAGAATTGTCAAAGCATGGATCAAAGAATGGCTCATTGAATATTTTATTCATTTGGGATTACTATTTAAGTATGGTGTATTATTTTAGAGATAAAATAATACACAACTCAATTATTTCCATGAGCCATTACCCTTGATGCATGCTTGATATTTCCTCATTCTATTTTTCATCTTCTCTCTCCTAATTATCTCCTTCTTCCTCCTCCTAGCTTTATCCTTCACATGAGTTGTGAATCGAAAGCTTTTGGCTAATAATAATCCACTACTTGATCTCTACAACTCTTCCTCTGTCTGGATTTCGAGTGAGCGAGTCTAAGTGATCATTTCTAGCACACTTGATCTCTTAGTTAACTCTTGAAAAGAGTTTGAAGCTTGTTCCATAACTCTCGGGTGGATCATCTACATCTTGAGATGACCGGAGATCGAGAACATTGCAAGTATCAAAGGAGCCTAGGAGTCGCATCTAAACGAAGACCCAAAGGACCGATTCTAAAGGTATAACCCACTATCATAGTAGATAAGATCTCTAGATAGGGTTTCTAGTTATGGTTTAGCACAAGATCTAGGTTGAAAGTAGGTGTTGGATGCAAGAAAATTATTTTTTGCCACTTACGCCTCCTCACAAGTGTTGTGAGGTTGTGCAACATCTACTAACATGGTATCAGAGCCTAGCTAAGCCATAACTAGTTATTTTGACGACGTTTAATGTTTCGAACACGAAACAACTCCAAAACCACAAACCCGACCGAGGTAGAGCACTCAATGGGCTAGGGTGGCAGCTCTCTGGAAATTTTTAAAAGATGTTCTAAAAATTTTTTAAGCATGTGCAGAATACTTGTTATGAGATAACTAAACAACCCTAGAAAAACGATCCCCAACCACCAGATTTTTCCCGGCGAGAGTCTCAAAATATCCGACGTCGCTGGTTCGTTGATTGTGTTTGGGCTTGGGTTTTTTAGGGTTCTCTATACTCTGTGTTTTTGGTTTTGTGGTATTGTTTAATTATTTCCAGATTACATGTGATGTAACCTAAGTGTTGGGGGAAATCAGAGTGTTCCGAAATCGAACTTTTAATGTCGTTTACCTGCTTTTCAGTTTTTTGTGTGTTTGAAACGTCCACTAATTGCTATACGACGATAAGTGGAGGTTGCACATATGTATATCATGTGATGGTATGTGTATATGAATGTGTTGGATCGTCGTGGATGAATAGCCCGATGGATGTGAGAAGGGCGTTTTTTCTTTTCTTTCATTCATGTAATTTGTAAAAATCAATGTAATATTATTTTGCGGGGCACATCCGGGTTGGAGTTGTAGCCACCGTTGTATAATTTGTTTTTACTGTTTCTGCTCTTAGGATAGACCCAAGGTGGGTGCACAAACTACCGAGTTCTTTGAAGTGCTGAGTGGCCTACTCACTTTGTTGAGGGAGGTTGCTTTACTTCGGGAATTTGGCGGGTAGTTTGCCGCACCCGTAGGGGTCTAGAGTGGGGTTTGGCTATTCATCACGACCGTGGAACCCTTCTTTCATTAAGGGCTTAAATTAAATACGGAATTCCTAGAATATCCAATGTATTCATCTGTGATCTGGAATGTTTATAAATGCGTGCGACGAATGGCTATTTATATATAAGATATATAATAAACGTTGTTTATGTTTTGCACCCGCGCTAGTCCAGCTCCCGCTCTGCCATTAGTTAAGTAACCTAACGGTGCATGACGGGGCCCCGTAGAGAATGCGGATGGCATAAACGTACGTTCTATTTTCGTTTCTTTTCTATGATGTTTAGGAAATGTAAATGATGGGACAACATTAATGTGATTAATGTTAAGAAAAAGAAATCATAAGATGTTGTAGAATCAAACTTTTGAAAATGGGTAACTCTAGTTTTTGCTTTGCATAGTTGTATTCCTTGATGAATATCCAGCACCTCATTCGATGAGGAAAGGGCCGAGATCCCTTCACCGGGAGTGACCGTTTTAGCGAAACTAGCAAATGTTACAAAACACTCGATTGTTTTTATAGTTGATCTATTCTTGCTTTGCATCGTGGTATTCATGAATATCCAGCACCTTATTCGATAAGGAAAGAGCCGAGATCCCTTCACCGGGAGTGACCTCTTTAGAAAAATTAGAAAGATACTACAAAAACCATTCGACTTTTAAAACTGGAGCTTAAACCACTCTTTTCACTTGATTCTACAATGATATCAAGTTCAAAACGTTAAGGGTTTTCATAAAAACCATTCGTTGCCCTATGCCATTTTAGGAAGCAGAGTACTTAGTATTCGTGCCACATTTGTTGACTATAGTTAAGGTGTGGTGTACGGTAGCTAAGTGATATCTTCCTACAAAGTATATGATGCGATCGATTAGGACATGCGCATGACCTTGTTGACCATAGTTAAGGGTCATGCTGATGGGTCTAAATCAATCACGAAATGGCGGGTAGAACATGACTAGTTCTTATGATTTGTTGACCATAGTTAAGGTCATAAGACACTAGGGGTAAAAACCATATCGTAAAATTCAAGAGTTAAAATTTGCAATGAGATTGCATACCTTCTATTTGATAGTTGGATCCCGATCCCACTGTGAGTAAAAGTTACTCCCGGAAGAGTTTTGCACTTTATAATTAGCCAATCCAGTAGGTGTCTAGAAAGGTGTCAACGGGGTTACGCCTCTAGGAAAACGAGGTTTATTTTAATTAGGTCCGTGCGAAAGCACGGAAACCTCCCTCGGAGTACCGACACTAGCTTGGCCGACCGGTTAGCGAACTTGTAGATTGCAATTAATCCTGGCTGTTTTTCTTTTAAGGTTTGAAGGAAAATTTGATAAAAAGCAGTGGGAGATATCGATTAGATAAGATTAATAACCAATCTAATCATACAAGAGCAATCACTGAGTGTTTTCTTTTCTCTCTCCTAATGGCAGATACCTATGATGGGACTTAAGCTTTTATTTGACAAGAATAAACTCACGGGACCGAATTACAAAGACTGGCTAAGGAACGTAAATATTGCCCTGACCTATGATAAGGTCGGATACATCCTGACTACTCCAGCCCCTTCTAGCCCTGGCCCTGATTCTTCAGTTGCGGATAAGGAAATCCGCAGGACATGGGATATAGACTGTGCAACATCCAAATGTCTCGCGCTTGCTTCTATGAACAATGAACATCAGAAGCAGCATGAGAAGATGGATGTACAATCCATCTTTCTCCATACAAAGGAGTTGTATGGAGAGCAATCTCGCACTCTCCGATACAAGACATCTCGAAAGTTGTTTCAGATGCGGATGGCTGCTGGCACGTCTGTAAGTGACCATGTATTGAAGATGATAGGACTTATCGAAGAACTAGAGGACCTAGGATGGACCATGGAGAACGAACAGTATGTTGATATTGTTCTACAGTCCCTTCCCCCTGCCTTTGCTCGATTCATTATAAACTTCAACATGCACAACATGGAGAAGTCACTTCCTGAACTCCTCAATATGTTGAGGTGTGCAGAGAGCACGCTAAAGGTAGCGAAAACTCCCGATCTAATTTCTGGGCCATCTTCCTCTTCCGTCCCGAAAGCTAAGGCCAAGGGAAAGAAGAAGAAGAATCCCATCAAGCCGAGAGGAGAAGTGAAAAAGGCACCGGGAAGGGACAGGATAGGGGCTGCTGCGTCAGGAAGAGAGGAATGCTTCTACTGCCACAAGACTGGGCACTGGAAGAGAAACTGCGTTGGATACCTTGCCGACCTTAAGAAGAAGAAGTATGGTGATGCTTCCACTTCAGGTGTGTTTGTAACAGAAAACTGTTTTTCAATTAACTCTGCTTTCTGGGTATTAGATACCGGGTCAGGATCTCACATCTGCAATTGTGTGCAGGGGCTGAGAAATAGCAGGTTTTTGAAGAAAGATGATCACACTCTCCGAGTTGGGAATAGTTCCTCTGTACATGCTGTAGCAGTGGGAAAGTATCAGCTTGGTTTGCCCTCGGGTTGTATATTGGTTTTGAACCCATGTTATTTTGTACCTTCGATATTATGTAATATTATATCAATATCGTTGTTGGACAATGAAGGATATAATTTTGTGTTACAATCTAATGTTATGAACATTAAGCTTAACCAAGAGTTGATTGGGTATGGTACATTAAATAACGGGATATACGTCCTAAATCAACATACAGTTTTCAATATACAACATACAAACAAAAGGAAGATTTCAGACATAAATGAAGTTTTCATTTGGCATTGTAGATTTGGTCATATTAATGAAACAAGACTAACCAAGCTACATAAAGATGGATATTTAAACCCATTTGAATATAAATCTTAGGCGACTTGCCAATCTTGTATCAAAGGTAAAATGACCAAAACTCCGTTTACTGGACACGGAGAGAAAGCTACTGAACTCTTAGGCCTCATACATAGTGATGTATGTGGACCAATGTCTACCTATGCGAGAGGTGGTTTTTCGTACTTCATAACTTTTACTGATAATTTCTCGAGATTCGGACATGTGTTCTTATTGAAACATAAGTCTGAAGCCTTTGTAAAGTTCAAAGAGTATAAATCTGAAGTGGAAAAACAAACATGCTTGAGTATCAATAAACTTCGATCGGATCGAGGAGGTAAGTATCTAAGCTCAGAGTTTCTAGATTTTCTAAAAGAGAATGGGATTCTCTCTCAGCTCACTCCTCCGTACACACCACAGCACAACGGTGTGTCGGAACGGAGGAATCGTACCCTATTAGATATGGTACGATCAATGATGAGTGATGTTGAGTTACCACTTTCATTATGGGGGCACGCATTGGAGACTGTGATATATCTATTGAATAGGGTTTCGACCAAAACCGTGTCTACCACTCCATATGAGATATGGGAAGAGACTATCTCTTAAACGAGTTAGGATATGGGGTTGTCCGGCTTTTGTGAAAAACCAGAATCCGGACAAACTCGAGACACGATCGGTTTTGTGTAAATTTGTGGGATATCCAAAACATTCGTATGGATATCTTTTCTACCATAAGGAGGAACAAAGGGTGTTTGTTTCTCAGTATGCCACATTTTTAGAAAATGAATTTTTTACAAATGATATTGTTGGCAATGCGGTAGAACCGAAAGAAATTCCAGAACCACAAACAAATACCGATGATTTGGTTGAACCTGAGGTTTCAATAGAACCTGACGAATCTCAGCCACTCCGTAAATCTAGTAGGACTTCTCGCCCACCTGATAGATACTACGGTTTTCTAATTGATAGTGATAGAGAAGATTGCATCATGGATGATGATGATCATACTAGTTTTCAGCAAGCTATCACGAGTGGTGACTCAGTGAAGTGGCTGGATGCCATGAGATCCGAAATGGAATCCATGCACACCAACAAAGTATGGACTTTGGAAGTTGCACCTTCTTGAGTAAAACCCATAGGGTGCAAGTGGATTTTTAAGAGAAAGATTGGTGTGGATGGTCAAGTGGAGACCTATAAAGCTAGGCTGGTTGCAAAAGGATTTTGTCAAAGACCGGGCTTGGACTATGATGAAACCTTTTCACCAGTCGCGATGCTCAAATCCATTCGGATCCTGCTTGCTATAGCTGCTCACTATGACTATGAAATCTGGCAGATGGATGTTAAAACGGTATTTCTAAATGGTGATTTAGAAGAATGCGTTTTTATGGATCAGCCAGAAGCTTCATTGACGGTGGGAGCAGCGGAAAAGCATGCAGGTTGCTTAAATCCATTTATGGATTAAAGCAGGCATCAAGGAGTTGGAACATCTGCTTTGATGACACAATCAAAGAGTTTAGTTTTATCAAAAATGTAGATGAACCAAGTATTTATAAAAGGATTGCAGAGAGTACTGTTACATTCCTCGTATTGTACGTGGACGACATTCTCTTGATAGGAAATGATGTTCCTATGCTACAATCGGTCAAACTATTCTTATCGCAGAGGTTCTCCATGAAAGACCTGGGTGATGCTTCGTACATTCTAGGAATTAAGATTTATAGAGATAGATCTAAGAAATTATTGGGATTGTCCCAATCGAGATACATAGACACCATACTAAAGAGGTTTAGTATGGAAGAATCCAAACGAGGTAATTTACCCACTTGTCACGGGATCACCCTCTCCAAAAAGATGTCTCCAAAATCTGATGAGGAGAGGGCTCACATGAGCATTATACCTTACGCTTCGGCAGTAGAATCTATAATGTATGCGATATTGTGTACTCGCCCAGATGTAGCTTATGCATTGAGTGCAGTAAGCAGGTATCAATCCAATCCAGGGGAGAAACACTGAACTGTTGTGAAGAATATTCTGAAGTACTTGAGAAGAACTAAAGAAATGTTCTTGGTGTATGGTAACGGAGATCTCCAAATGGAGTCCTTTACCGACTCCGGGTTCCATAGCGACAAGGATGATAGTAAGTCCATCTCAAGGTTTGTATTTACCCTAAATGGAGGGGCGGTATATTGGAAGAGTTCCAAACAAAGTACCGTCACTGACTCCACGATGGAAGCTGAGTATATTGCTGCTAATGATGCCGCAAAAGAGGCAGTATGGATGAGGAAGTTCATTTCTAAACTTCAGGTGGTTCCATCCATTGCTAATCCAATACCTTTGTATTGCGATAACAATGGAGCCATGGCTTTGGCAAAGGAACCGCGGTCCCATCAGAAATCCAGACATATCTTGAGACGGTATCACCTGCTCAGGGAGATAATAGATCGCCAGGACATCGAGGTACGATGAGTAGACACAAAAGACAACACAGCAGATCCATTCACTAAGGCCACCCCTCAATTCAGTTTGAGAAATTGTTCGAGCTGTTGGGCATGCGGTACGCCAGCAACTGGTTCTAGTGTAGACAGCGGGTACTTATTGCACCAACTACAGGCCTTAGTGCAAGTGGGAGATTGTTAGATATGTATGCCCTAGAGGCTTGTATTGTATAGGATGTTAGGCATATATATGTACAGAAACAATCTTTGCTCGAAATGATAGTATGCTATCTGGTTTATCTTCATCTTAACTTGTGATGTGTTGTATTTCATATCTTTATATACATGTTGATGAAGCCCTTAGGATTATGCTTGACTTCCAGGATTATGATGTAGATCATACTAGTAGGGCCTGGGCAGTCTATAAGCATATCCTTTAATAGTTCCTAGTCGAGGGTATATCAAGACAAGGCATCGATATTACCAAAGCAGACTAGTGTGTACGTTTCTTGACCCGGAGGGCAATGGTTGATCCCACAACCATTGGTGTTCGACATCAAAGATTGTACACAGGTGCTCATTGGAGAATGGGTATACCGAACAGGACTCGCTGAGAACTCCTAGATGGTATATATACATATTGTCAGATAGCAGTTCTCTGGTGACACTTGTACAGGTTAATCTGTAGACCCGAAATTGTCATAGTGTCTTGTGTGATTCCCATTGTACTTTGATTTCCTCCCTACCACGGCTCTACTGAGTCGTGCAAACAGGTGGATTTTGGGTACAATTCCGAATCACATGGAGGCAGTGAGCGATAGGAGGGGTTTCGTCTCTTCCGGTATAGGGAGTTGATGTCGCGCTTTGCTTGATCGGCCATGACAGCAAATCCCTGGCCAGGGTTCTCGAGATTTACTGATAAGAGTTATCAGTAGTTTCTCAAACTGTTATGGGCCGTAAATCAGCATGACTTATATAGTTACTGGGGTCTGACATTTACCACCCCTGGACTTCATATGCGACGTCTCAGACGAAGAGACCAGACTGTACGGTAAGTGTTTCTTACAGCCTCGTTAGGGTTGTGATGAGTTCGCTCGTCGGCCACCTTTTCGTCATGTATCTGGGTAGCCGTTACGCACAGCTAGTGCCGCTGACATGCTTGTGATTAAACCCACTGTCAGCGTACTATCGAGTCTTTAGAGTCCCACACATAGGGTTTCCTGGTTCAGAAAAAATATGTAGAGGTCGTAAGTTGTTACGGCAGGGTTTCGATCATATCGTGTAATGGTTACAGGAATGATGATGGGAAGGATAATACTGGCAGACTTTGGTTTAAGCCGGATACCGGTATTATATTATTTAGATTATTTGTATTCGTATTTTTCGGAATACGGATACGGGTATACTTACACGGTATACGGTGAGGGGTATTCTTATAATTGTGAAAGAACACCTTCTAAAAGGAGACACCTCATAATTGGATATTTATTTTATGAAAATAGATATATGAGGTGAAATTAAGAGAATTGTCAAAGCATGGGTCAAAGAATGGCTCTTTGAATTTTTTATTCATTTAGGATTACTATTCCAAGTATGGTGCATATTTTAGAGATAAAATAATACACAACTCAATTATTTCCATGAGCCATTACCCTTGATGCATGCTTCATATTTTCTCATTCTATTTTTCATCTTCTCTCTCCTAATTATCTCCTTCTTCCTCCTTCTAGCTTTATCTTTTACATGAGTTGTGAATCAAAAACTTAGGGCTAATAATAATCCACTACTTGATCTCTACATCATTTAAGTGATCATTTCTACCACGCTTGATCTCTTATTTAACTCTTGAGAAGAGTTTGAAGCATGTTCCATAGCTCTCGGGTGGATCATCTACGTCTTGAGGTGACCGGAGATCGAGGACATTGCAAGTATCAAAGAAGCCTATGAGTCGCATCCAAACGAAGACCCGAAGGACTGATTCTAAAGGTCTAACCCACTATCATAGTAGATAAGATCTCTAGATAGGGTTTCTCGTTATGGTTTAGCATAAGATCTATTGTTTGCCACTTCTACCTCCTCACAAGTGTTGTGAGGGTGTGCAACATCTACTAACAACCTTTAACGTAATGAACTTGATATCGTTGTAGAACCTAGTGATTTGAAAAGGAGTGGTTTAAGACCTGATTTAAAAATCGAGTACTTTTTCAAAACAAACCGAGTTGGTTGTAACATTTGCTAGTTTTTGCTAAAGAAGTCATTCCCGGTAAAGTGATCTAGGCTCTTTCCTCATCGAATAAGGTGCTGGATATTCATGATGGAATACCACTATGAAAAGCAAGAACTAGAGCTACCTTTTTTAAAAATATGATTCTACAACATCTTTTAGGTTTCTTTTCTTTTCATTAATCTTATTAATGAAATCCCATCATTTATGTTTCCTAAACATCACAGAAGAAACGAAAATAAAATATAGATATATACCATCCGCATTCGCCACAGGGACCTGGGTTTTCACCGTAAGGTTACTTAACTTACGACAAGGCAGGGTTAGGACTGGCGCGGATGCAAAACATATAGAGTGCCTACTAATATATCATATATATAAGTAGCATTTATCTCACGCAGTTATATGATCACATCACATCATAGTACAGCAGAAACAAATATATGAAATATAAGATATACTAGGAGGTCCGTATTTTAGATTAAACCATTAACGAAAAACATGGATTCTACAGTCGTGATAAATAGCCAAGCCCACATCCCTAGACCCCTACGAGAGCGGCAAGCAACCCTGCCAATTCCAGAGTTAGGCGACGGTCTCGACTCCTCGAGATGGCCTCCCACTGGACTCTAGAACCCGGTTACTTGTGCCCTCCGTCTTGGGTCTATCCTAATGCGGAAAAGTAAATAATATATATCGAATGGAGACAACAAGCTCAATCCGGAAGTATCCCAATAAAAAAATATTACATACAATAATTTACATAAATGAAAATGAAAAACTCTGAACTCATATAAAAAAAACCCGGCTATTCAATGACGACGATTCAATATAACATGTTGATATAGCAACACAATAATATCACATGTCATCAACGTAAGTAAATATGTGTATCCCTAATGTCGTTATTGTATAGCAACGAGATTGGGGATACTACCACATATTACACTTACGGTCGCAGAAAATAAATAAAAACTACAAAAATTAGAATCTGCATGTATTGACATCATAAACTCGATTATCACATATTCTGAATTTCATACCTAACTTTTTAAACCTTACATTTAAGTCTCAAATTGAAAACAATTTTCAAAGTTGTAGTCGGGCAATTCAACAGGATCCCCGGTTAAAAGATCGAAGGCTCGTTAAGAACTTTAGTGGATGGCCGTACCCCTAAGGCCGTCAACGAAGTGGACTTGGGCAGAACACCGTGGCCATGACCACCCGAGTGGATGCTCTTGGCCATGGGGTTCTCCTATAGTCACTTTGTTGGGGCAAAGGGGCTTGGCTCTCTACTAGTATCTTCCGGCGAGTATTCGTGTGCGGTAAGAGATTACGACAGAGTTTCGATCCAAATCCAAACTCCACAGTAATCCATCAAATAAGGCCAAAATGTGAGATTTACAAATCGATAACTAATTTTTGCAAAACTAATTAATGCGGATTTTGTTAGTTATATGTATGCCCTAGAGGCCATTACTATACATAGGATGTATACTGTAGTGGATGCTTGGACATATATAGGGAGGACTTTCTTGCTCGACATGATAGTATGCTATCTGGTTACACTTTACCTTAACGTGTACATTGATTGTCTCTCTGTTACATGTTGGTAAAGCCCTTAGGATGTGTACTTGACTACCTGGACTATGATGCAGATCATACTAGTGGGGACATGGTAGTCCATAAGTACATCCTTCAAGGTCCCTAGTCGTGGGTATATCGAGACGGGACATCGATATACCAGAGTAGACTGGCGTATACCCTCTCAACCCATACAGATGGGCGATGGATGATCCCATATCTATTGGTGTTTGACATCAGAGATGATATACGGGTGCTCAGTGGAGACTGGGTACACTGGACGGACTCGCCGAGAACTCCCAGATGGTATTATACCTTACGTCAGATGGCAGTTCTCTGGTGACACTGGTACAGAGTAGTCTGTTAACCCGAGATCGTCATAGAGTCTTGTGTGGTTCCCACTGTGCTTTGATTTCCACCTTACCACGTCCAAGAGGGCGTGCAAAACGGTGGTTTTTGGGTACAGTCCCAAATCACATGGAGGCAATGAGCGATAGGAGGGGATTCGTCTCTCCCGGTATAGGGAGTTGATGTTGTGCTGTGTTCGATTGGCTATAACCGGAAATCCCTGGCCAGGGTTGCTGAGATATACTGGTAAGTGTTACCAGTAGTTTCTCGAACTGTTATAGACCTCATATCGACACGACTTATCGAGCTATTGGGGTCTGACGTTTACCACCCCTAGGCAAGATATGCGACATATCAGACGATCAGACCGGACTGTACGATAAGTGTTACTGGTTGGATTCACAGGAGTGTGAGCGGGCTTGCTCGTCGATCTTCTGATCGCTCAATACCCGGGTGGCCGTTACGTTTAGCAGACCGCTTGCGGCTTGTGGATGTTTGATATGATCATCATCCGCTGCCGGCGTATTGACGAGTCTTTAGAGTCCTACACAGAGGTTTCCTGGCTCAAGCGAAACGAAATAGGAGCGCATATGAGATATGTGCGGGACCGAGAATAAAACCAGTATGTGATACTGTATTCGATTCTCGCGATTTGTGACATTGATCGGTTATATGCGATATAGCCGGGTTATCGAATCAAGTGTTGATTCGATAAGATGTTACTAATGATACTAATCGGTTATGTGCGACATGACCGGATCATTGAATCAAGTGTTGATTTAATGATTTAATGTATAATTATATATTTGATATATTACTTTGCATTAACTAGTATTGGTTCACTTTAAATGGATTTTCTCACTTGGTGTGCACATTGTATATGTGATATATTTTTGTGTGCACTTGTTTGTATCATGTTTGATGATACATGCAAAATTGGTTAAGTGTAAAGATTGAACCATGGTTATATGAATGGTTAGGGTTATGATTACTTATTCGTTCATTTATTTATTTATTAGTTTTGGAAAATAAAAGCATAAAGAGAAAAAACAAAATGGTTTTCTTTCATTCTTTTCTTTCATGAAGCTTGTTGAAGCTTCATGAAGCTTTTGACCAAGTGACCATTTTGTCTTCTTCTTTAACCCTAACCATTCACATAAACTCTAGTTAGCTCTCTACACTTGACCATGGTTCATGATATGATAAGTATTGTTTTTATTTTCTTTTAGAAAACAACTTATCATATTATTCATCTTCTTCTTCTTCTTCTTTCAAAGTAGAAAAAGCTGGACCATCAATGGTGATTGATGAAAAAGAGTGAGAAATCCAATTCTAAAGTGCACCCACCTCCTATTTCTTCACCCTCTACCTCTTGCCAAGTAGTATAGGGTGTTTTCTTCACAAGTTTCATGACTTGGTGAAGTGGGAGCTTGATCTTGTGATGCCTCGACGTAGATCATCTTCGGCATCGACATCGACGACCTAGCCCGCCCATTTCTCCGACGAAGCCGACGCAAGAGTCCGAGATCCGATTTGGACAGCGGAGGGACATCATTGCGAAGCTATGGAGGTGGAGCACCGGATCTACAAAGGTTGTATTTTCGTTCACTTAGTTAAGTTGTTAACTAGTTTATATTTTCGCCTAAAATTCTAGTTAACGATCCGTATTAGGGTTTCTCGGCACTTGTAAAATTTGAAATTGGCATGGTTGATGCCTTGTGAGACCTCATTAGTGTGCCTAGGAACCCTACAGATTTTAACTATTGTATCACATAATCAAAACCATTTAGACAACGTTAACATTTCGATCAATATTCCAATTCAACAACAATGTTCAGAGATCTTAACCACTTGAGGCTCATAAAAAATATCTAGAAAATCCAAAAAGTGAAAATGAAGCAGAACAAGAGAATTGGAGTTCTAACTCCATAAGTGCGCAGCGGAATCACGGCCAGGACATGGTCTAGGCGGCGGTTCTGCGGCCACATTGTGGAATTAAGTGCTCATATTTCTTATGCCTCCATAGAAAGACCTGCTGAATTTTCTGAGCATTTTTAATCTGAAAAATCTCGAAGTTTAATTGGACAGAAACTAGAATTATCCTGAGTTAAAACGTCGATCGAACACTTTAATATCGTCTAAACTAATCCTAAGCCTCTAATTTGGCTCTGATACCATGAAAGTATGTTTTAGCACCTCTACTAGTTTTCTATGAATATCAAGTATGCAATTTTAAAATTTTAGAAGGCTAAGTATACTAAACAAGATCATACTAGAGAATTAGGATTTCTAAGTTAGCAAAAAGGAAGTCTAACTAAGTGATAAGAGGCTACAACCATTGTAGTCTAGTTCTTCATTTCAAAACCTCCAAGTAGAAGTCCCTAGAACTCTTCTTTGACTCCACTTGATAGATGGAACGTGTTTGCTCGAAGTCTTCGCCATCGAAAATGATCCACCTTAAAGGTTCTCTCACTCAAGCTCACACTTCACTGATCAAAATATTAGTGAAGTTAATAACCTAAACTAGTTTGCTAGAATAGTGTAGGTTGATGAAGTAAGGTTTAAGCCCACTTTTAAAAAAATCTTTTCTTTTCTCTTTTTCACTCTTAAGTGAATAGTGACTCAAGAGAGAAAAATATAAAGAAGATGAGGATGAGAGTGAACCTTATCTTGAGGATAAACACCAAAGATAAACTTTTATGAATTATCAAAAGAAATAATGAGTCATGCATTCTACAAGGTTCTCTAAGGTTCACAAAGGGATGACTCATTCTTCTTTTTGTTAAATTCCAATAAGAAATCTTTATAATTTTATACTCAAAGTGTATCTCTTATACATCCATCTAAGGTGTATCATCAACCATGATACAAGATTTTATATGTTATTTATATCAAATATAAATAATATATAAAGAAGAAGAAAATATTAAAGTGAGTATTATATTAGTCGATATATATATATATATATATATATAAAATTATTAAATCAACACTTAATTTAATAATCCGGTTATATCATATATAACCCGACTAATATCAAAAATGCTGGATTAGAATACGATATCATATACTCGTATTTAATCAAGCTCCCACACATATCTCCATACGTGCCCTATTTATTTTGCTTAAATTAGGAAAGCTCTATGTGGGACTCTAAAGACTCCTCAATATACTAGCAGTAGGTAATGATCACATCAAGTGCCTACAAACCGTCAGCGGCAGTTGCTGGACGTAACAGCTACCCAGGTATTGAACGAATAGAAAATAAATAAGCAAACCTGTCCAAACTCCTCTAGAGCCTATAAGCAACACTTACCGTATAGTCTGGTCTCTTCGTCTGATATGTCGCATATCGATTCCGGAGAGTGGAATCGTCAGACCCCAATAACTCAATAAGTCATACCGATGTGTGGCCTATAACCAATCAAAAAACTACTGATAACACTTATCAGTAATTCTCATCAGCCCTTGCCAGGGGATTACGGTTATAGCCAATCGCGCATAGTACAATATCAACTCTCAATACAGGGAGAGACGAAACCCTTCTTATCGCTCACTGCCTCCATGTGACTAAGAACTGTACCCAAAAACCACATGTTTACACGGCTCAGTAGAGCCGTGGTAGGGTGGAAATTAAAGCACGGTGGGAAGCACATAAGACACTATGACGATTTAGGGTTTACAAACTAACATGTACAAGTGTCACCAGAGAACTGCTATCTAACGATAGATATGGTACTATCTAGGAGTTCTCGGTGAGTCCTGTTCGGTATCCTCATTCTTTAATAAGCATCTGTGTACAATCTTTGATGTCAAACACCAATGGCTGTGGGATCAACCATCGCCCCATACAGGGTCAAGAAACGTACACACTAGTACACTCTGGAATATCGATGCCCTGTCTTGATACTCTCTCAATTAGGAACTGTTAAGGATGTGCTTGTGGACTACTCAAGCCCCGCTAGTATGATTTATATTATAGTCCTGGTAGTCAAGCCAATATCCTAAGGGTTTTATCAACATGTATCAAAAAGACAGTAAACTAAAACAAGTGTACATGTTAAGATAAAGAGCAACCAGATAGCACACTATCATGTTGAGCAAGAAAGTCCTCTATATGTGTGTGTGTGTGTCCAAGCATCCACTATAATATACAATAATGGCCTTTAGGGCATACATATTGCTAACAATATTATGTTATATTATATATTATATTAAAGTAAACAAAAATTTAAGTATTATTGTTTAAGAAAAACTTCTTCATGATAAAAAAAAAATCAGATTAATCGACCCTTCTAAAATTTTGAATTTTTATATATGTTTATACAGTATAATTAAATTTTAAATTGAAAAGAAGATGTCTGATATGCTATGAATTGACTTGAAAGTTATTATACAAATACCATACTAATGCTTCGGATAAACAATGGGGATTTAACTCCCTTTAGGGCTATAATGTTGAAGTCACTATGAATTCTGACATGACAATAGGCCAATGATGCATGTGATGATATCGATGGCCAGACCTTATTCTTCAACCAACCTCCTTAGATACTTCAAGGAGTGCTACATATTTCTTAATCTTAATATATCTTAAGAAATCATATACGAAAAGGAAAAATCTGACACAGATGCAGATTTGATGGGTACAGGTCAGATTGAAAGCGCGCAGCAAGTCGGGAACATATCGGTGACATCTAAAGAAGCAATATGTAGCACTTTTACATATACAAACTCATCTATCATATGACATATACTAAAGCTAGGCTCAGCAAATTAAAAAAGCCTCTTTTTCTGCATTTAGCGAGACCCCGGATTCTAAGGTAATTCGCATTTGGCCCTTCCAACTTAGAATACATCCGGTAACATCTCTGGAAATTTCCACTCCGCCCCTGGATTCCACATAAATTTACATTTGGCTCTTACAACTTAGAATACACCTGGAAAAATCACTGGAAACTTCGATCCTGCCCCCTCGATTCCATGTAAATGTGCATTTGGCACTTTCTTCCCCTCTCTATGTTTTAAGGAATTTTTGCTTCTCCGACGGGCATTTTAAAAAAATATCTTTCACCCCACGTACATGTGTGTGGGGGCAACTTGCTTGTCATCCCAGATAGCTTACTATATTTCACCATCATCTCGATATTAAATTGGATGTGTGATTGGAATTACATTTTTTATCTCATCATTAGATGTAATTTTATTACACTAGTATTTTACACGTGCGATGCACGTATGTATATTTGAAACAACATATATACATCACACGCTGAACACCGAAGGCGTGTGTAAAATTTTTAATCTTGGATGTTAGGTGAAAATGCTAAAAATATCTATAATTTTTTTAAATTTAAATTAAATTAATACGGTTTGTGATAATATTATAATTGAGAAATTCATGAATTATACAAAATAGATATAAGTGGTTGTGTATAAATTTATAAGCATGTCTCTTTTTGAGCTTTGGGAGGATGAGAGAGAATGGACAATAAATGAGAGAGAGAGAGAGAGAACATAGTGTTAACTTTTCATTATTTTTATTTTTGTATTTTGGATGAGACGGAGATCTCCCATTCTCAACTTTGTGAATTGGAATTTTTTCATCTTTTCAACTTTTATTTTGTTGATTAATGAAACGATCCATGGAGCTATAGTTATATTAGTAAAGATAATTTATGTGGATAAAAATAATCAGTGGTCCCAAATCTTTAACAAGATTGAAGACCCCAAGACGACAATCCTTCATATTTCATCCAATGGTTATTAATCCTCGTGGGTTACCGCCACCGTAGATTCAATATCAAGTGGTCCCCCATCGACATGTGCAGTGCACGTGCGGGCTGGTGAGCGAGCGTTTTGGTGCCGTGACATTTGAAACGCTCACGCAACGTCGCAGGAGTCAACAAAATAATTACAAGGAATTAAAAACTTGTACGTTAAATACTCCATATGTTTTTCTTTTACGTATTTGGATACAAATGTTTTCATGTTTTTTTTCCTTAAACAATTTCTACGGTTTATAATATAACCTTCAAGTAAAATTAATTTTGATTTCCATATTTAGTACAAACAGATTTAGAGTCAATTCATGCAGATGGAATCGGATGTTAGTTGGATTTTAATAAATAGCACTAGAAAGTTCGAGAGGTAAAGAAAGATATATTATTTTTTGGGAAATTGTCAAAAAAAACCTCACAAAGTAGTTTCTGTCAGAAACCCTCTGGCACAAAAAGTCTCTGGAAAAGTTTTATATCCAAAACTCTCTACCTGCAGCAGCATCTGATAGTTGCCTGCAATATTTAGTTTTCTACAATATGTACACGGTTAAGTGACACGTTTCTACTATTATAATGCTAAAAGAAGGGGGTCTCAAATTTAAGAATCTAATTTCAATAACAGCCTTCTAAATGGTTATAAAAATTTCTCATTTTTTCTAGCTAAAAAAAGATAATAATAATAAAAATTGCTAACTAGTCTCTCTCTACACTCACTACACCCTCGCTGTCTCTTTTAATAACCAACTCCACAAATTTCTCTCAATTACTAACGTGCATTAAATTTGTAAAAAACTAGTGTCTACTATTATAATGCAAAGAAGTGGGGGTGTCGCTCTCACATTTTTTTCCGAATTTAATATTCAAAAAAATTCTTTAATCCATGACGGTCTAAGCATGTATGATGCACGTGATGATAACTAAAGTATTTGAAAAGATGCATGTAGATCTTCAGTTAAGATAATAATTTTTTATACTTTTAGTTAAGATTACGATAGACATTAAACCTTTTAATATACATATGCATAGCACGCTCAAAAATACTAATTAATCTCAAGAATATGTATCCTCTCACTAGATATTGCATGCAGCTATATAGGCATTGCATGAAGGTGGAATTTGACAGCGGAAAACTTTTCGAGTTTGATTTGTTATGACGAAATCAAATATTCAAATTTTTTTGTTAAAATAAAAAGGAGGGAATTCCCTACTCACTAAAATATATAAATAGAAGGTGTAAATACAAAATTAAAATATATATGATATTCAAGTTTTATTTAGACGAGATCACAATTTGTAAATATTTTGCATTTAGGCATGCAATCTAGCTAGACATACGAACCACATATGGGCCAAACTTATATGCTTACGACTTCAATACTGTAAATTTTCCAAACACCCGTTTAGATGTTGATTTAGATTATTTATATTTTAACTCTAATCCGATTTTATAAAAACTGAAAATTTCTTCCAGAGTCAAAACATTTCAAAAATAAATAAATTTTGCTTGGAAAATATTGAATAAAATAAAATACTGCTGCCCATTCTTTTCTTCTGTTAGCTTATCAGCATTTTAACTAGCAATTCGCAATAATAGTTGTAGCATAATGAAACTAATAAGGCCTGTTTGGAAATTGATTTTAGATAACCATGATTTATTTTGAAGTAGAGAGAGAGATCCAAACTGTGATTTGCAAGACTCAAACTCCAAAAATATAATGAACTTATCAAATTTTGATCAGATTAGAGCTTAGATAGCTACAGTTTTCTCACTTTCAAAGATGAGATAACTGTAGTTATCTCAACTTCAGAATGAGCCCCAAACTGGACTAAATTAGGATTTTAGAGTTGAGTCTTTCTACCTTTATGAAACCATGCATTAGAAAACATAGCTCCATTCCCGGCCTAAGTGGATGGGAAGAAAGAAAGTCTTTGTTCGGATGAGCGGTTCAAAACCATGGTTTTATAACCAAATCATATTTTGAGATGTGTTTAGGAGAGCAGTATGAAACCATGGTTTTGTAACAAAAAAATTTAAAAAATGTTGCCCTTCAATTTAAAAAATAAATTAAAAAAAAGAGGGGAGGGGAGGGGAGGGGAGGGTGGGGGGGTGCACGATGAAGTTCCCACGCGACCGCTTTCTGAACGGGAAGCGGTCATGCATTGAGAGGCGGATGCCGCTCAACGCTCGCTGCAGCGGCGAGGGCCACTCCCCAAACAGGCCTAAAGACTAACAAATAAAAGATTCCGAGACAGAGGAGATAACTAATTTAATGTCCCAACGAGAGATATGGAAGGCGTTGGTTCAGCTAACTTGCTTCCATGTGCAGTTTGGTCATTTTGGGAACAAAAGCTTGAAAAAAGATGGGGATGAAAGGGATTTGGATGCATATCTTTTGCCCTCGTTTTACTAGAAAATTGCAATATATAAAAATATACACGTATAAATAGATAAATGCTAACATGTTGTGATATACTCGTGGTTACATGTAGCTACATCTTTTTATTTTTCACACTGTATATTGTATATTCCCTGCGATGCTCTTATGGTGCTCTTTTTTATATATTTTTTTGAATGCCCTGTCCTATTCTCTATTCGGCTAAATGCTCAAATACCGTTTACAACTTAGCGAGGCACGTGTCTCCACTGAGATTTTACTGTACAAGAAATTACAGTTTCGATCTATTGATGTGGTACCATATCACGAGCATAATGTATAATATGTATAATTGGTTCATAAATCTCTCCCATGTTTATAAATTGAAGGGTAATCACGTCTTTTAGCGTCTTTTAGCGGAGAACATTTATAAACAACTTATTAAGGGTTTTTTAGGGTGAAATATGGAAATACAAATTTTTGGAGAGGAAATATGGAAATATAAAAAGTAAAGGATGAGTTATGAAAATATCAACATTTGGGAGGAAAAAATGGAAATATCAAAGTTTTGGAGGTGTGGTATGAAAAGAAAATCCTTAATCTTTAGTTTGTAGCGGTAGCGGAATTATTTTTTGACCATTCTAAGACACCATCCAGTAATAGGCTATCGTGTCTAATGAGACAGAGGGCGCTGAGGTTGAGCGCAGTCTCATGGTTGTGATTACATGACCCAGTTTCGCGGGTGGAGTCCGTCTCAGATTAAACCCAGAGCTCCACCCATCTGTTTTATATTTTTGGGGCTCCGGCGGCAACCGCATCCCGCTAAACTCTTGCATTAAACTTTACATAGATCTTCATATTTTCTTGAAGTTACAGATTTCACCTTCTTCTCAATATAATATCCAATTAAATGTTGTTATTTAAAGGAATACCCTCTTTCTAAGAAAATTGGCCATAAAATTTAGCATATATTGCATAATTTCCTTCCAATGTTTGTTCAAATTATTCCTCTCCCTGTCACCGGCTTTGATTCAGACTTCTCTCCACAACATTACACCATCAGTTTTTGACTTCTCTTCACATAAAAACATTTCTTTCTCCATCACCGCTGAAAATAATTTTTTTTAAGGCTTTATTTTGTCCTACAACAAATTGTCAACAAAATTTTGAACAAAAGGCCTAAACCATTTGCATTTGCTGTGGTTTCCTTTGAAGGCCTCCTCTGCTCTGAAAATAACTTTATTTTTTCCTACCATTTCTTAGTTTACAGTACTAAGAGAAAAGGAATAATACAAATGTAGTGTTCATGTTTGCATAAATCCCTACCTAGTGTTGTAAGAAATGCAGATTGCAGGTTCCACTACATAATCTTGGTGAGATGCAGTGATTATTGGATTCAAAAGGAAAACATACATACAATTAAGAAACCTTGGCTATTGCAGTTGATATTGCTTTCATTTTGTTTGGTAAAACCACAATATTCCCATCTAGTGCATGCAACATTTTTCCAATATCCTTTATGATGAATAAACAATGAGTTATATAGTCCCAGGAATTATTTCCCCCCCTTAAAACGCGGCTAAATAGATCAATATCAACAATTTTTTGGGATCGAATCCGTATATCTTGAGCTCCATGCCCTAATGCATGCAGACATTAAGGTGGTTTAGATACCTTTTGCATGTTGATCAATTTTATCACAAGTGATACAAGCAACAAGTTGTATTTTAGGTGCTCAAAGATTCCGATCCGAGGAAATATGAAATTTTAGGAGCAAATTTACACAGGAATGAACCCAAAATCTGGAAAATGCTTTAATGCACACATGCAATAATCATCATACATTAAAGATCCTGAGTAGACCATCATCATTACCTTAACATCAGACACAATTGGACCAAAAATAATTACAATATAAAAACTCTAAAAAGGACTTCAGAAGTCGATCAACATATCGAAGGCAGCAAAAGGATGCACCCAACTATAGAGATTAACTGCATAGAACACCCTTGGAAGGAAAATTTCGCCTCTACATAAGGCATAAGTGAAGGGAGTGTGTGCACAAAAAGAAGAAAAATGAAGTAATAATTGAAAAGAGAGAAGTAGACTGGTGCTACAAACCAGAAAAGTCTCCATCAGCCAAGGATTGCATCGACTTCTTTGAAGTTCTTTTCCTCTTCTTCTCAGTTGCAGGTTCTTTCCCTTTCAGTTCTTGAGAGAACGAACGCAGTAGCCCAACTAAATGTTCATTCCTATGAGCTAAACCGAAAAATTAATGTTTATTGGTAACTGAAGAATTTACATATGAGAAGTTATTGCAAGCTGATATGGATATATATTCAACACGGCATGACAATCATCAAAGGCTATGTGATACAAGAGTTATTTCTGAATATTTCTATTATTAATCATTAAATATTGTGGGCAAAAAATGATTAAGATTATAGACCCACATGGTATGAACATTGTCAGAACAGATGAATGATAGGGAAAACTAAAACTAAAAATTAAAAAACGAAAAAAGCAATATAGTGTAAATTGGGGTAAAGCTAGAGAAATGATTTAGAAACTCCTGATAGCATATGCAATTGGGAAGGATGATAGATTTGCGATATGGAATTATGTTCAATCATAAGGACAAGAAACATTACGGGTCTGAACTAGAAAAAGATGACAGGTTGGTTAACAAATATGAATCCATAAGAACAATTTGACGAAAAAGCCGAACGAAAGAACAGAGAATAGACTTGGCCGATATGGGTCTGATTATGAGCCAATACTGAGTCTTCACTATGGTGAAAAGAGGTAATGTTCTAATAGAAAAGGGGTAAAGAATGTTGTGTCACTAGATGCAATGCCCATGAGAAATGATTTAAAAAAAAGAATCAGCAAAGCCAATCTCCAAGTATTATTACACACAATTTTCAAACACAACATAGAACAATTGTAGAGAGAGATTTGAAAGTAATTTGATAACATACCTGATACAAAGACATCTTCCACGTTGACAGATTTGCGACCAGCATGCTGGGAGAACAATTCCACATCCCTCGCCAATTGTTCTGCTTTTCCAAAAGAAGAACAATTTAAACAAGAAATATCAAGACAAATGCAAAGAGGAATATAATTGAATAAAATAACTAATAATTAAATGCTACAATGCAAGACTCCAATTCCTTTGATTTCGGGCAGATGTTAATATGGACAACTTTCTCTTGCATCAGGGAACTAACTTATATCCTAGATTTCTAAGTGGGAAAGGCTTTTTCTCTATTGGTTTTATATGCGCCTTACGAGTTTGAACACATTTTTTATAGCAAATTTATCATTCTTTTTCCTTCTTCTAAACTTCTCCCCTAGTCTAGGAGTTTTCTAAGGACTTAGAGGACACCAACCGACCATTTGAAATAACAAGTAGCCTCAATTTGTTCATAGTTTCCGTGGTAAAGTATTTGGTAATAACTGAAAGTTCCTAATTCTCTTGCCGCTACAACCGCGGCCAATGCGGAATTGAAAAACAAAAAATTTACGGGAAACACTAGAAACTAATCCCTAGCGATCTTTCCAAACACTAAACTAGAAAACTAAGCATACAAGGTTTAGGAATTACAATCTTTGATGCGTGTCCACCCAATCGTGGAAGACCCCTCCAAGCTCCCGTAGGCCGTCGGAAACAAGTTTGAGAGGCGACCGCTCTTATCGAAGATGATCCACCCGAGAAAACCGATCCAATCTCCAGCTTCACCTAATAAAGCAGCATACGCTCTAAACTTGCTAGAAATAGAGACGGGGGATGTATGAATTTTCCACTATCATTTTCACTCAAACATAAAACTCAAGAAAGCATGCAAGGAGGATGAAGAAGTAGCCATAACAAAAATGAGAGTAAGTGTTTTGTGTATGAGAGAATAAAATGACTTCATAATTTTCAAAACAAAAAAAACTTCACAACCATTTTTGCGATAAACAAATGAAGCTCATCCCTCTCTATATGTTCACAACCATACCTAAAGCCACCTCACCCTCCACCTCATTTCCATGAATATTCATAAATGAATATTCACAAATGAGATGTCCTTCTAAAAAGTATTCCCGTATAAATACGGAATACAACCCGATATACGTATCGAAATACATATACGCATATCCGTATAAAAACACGAATAGCCAAGAGAGAATGAATAGTGAACAATAATACTTGAATATATATATATATATATATATATTATATCAAATTAATACTTGATTTAATAATTCGGTTAATCATAAACCGGCTAGTATTATCAACCGTCCGATTAGAGTCCGTACAGCATGTAAACGTATTTAATCGGATCTATATATGTATCAACATACATTATCTACATTATATCGCCTAAACCGGGAAAACCCTCTGTGTGGGACTCTAAAAACTCGACAATACGCTCGCAGTGAGTTACTGGATAAATCCATAAGCATAAGCACGTCGGCAGCACTAGCTGTACACAACGGCTATCCAGGTATATGCTGAAGGGGAGGTCGATAATCAAGTCCGTCCATACCTTACTGAGCCTGAATGTGACAATTTTCGTACAGTCCGGTCTCTTCGTCTAAGAGTATCGCATAACGGGTCTAAGGGGTGGATAATGTCAAATCCCTAATAACTCAATAAGCCGTGCCGAAGTCGAGGTCATCACTAACAGAGAAACTACTGAACTCCTATCAATAAATCTCATCCACCATGACTACGGATTTAAGATGATGGCCAACCGAACACAGCGCGATATCGACTCCTAATACCAGGAGAGACGAATCCCTGACAATCGCTCACTGCCTCTATGTGACTCGAGACTGTACCCAACTAAAACTTATTTGCATGACTCGTTTAAGCCATGGTAAGGTAGTAATCTGAGTACAATGAAAACTCACACGAGACAAATGATGATCTCGGGTCAAAAGACTAACATGTACTCATGTCATTAGAGAACTACTATCTGACGATAGGTATAATACTATCTAGAAGTTCTCGACGAGTCCGTCCAGTCTACTCACCTCCAGTGAACACATGTATACTATCTTAGATGACACAACACCAATGGCTTGTGAGACCGGCCACCGCCCATCGTCGGGGTCTAAAAACGTATACACTTGTCTACTCCGGAATATAGATACCGAGTCTCGATACTCGCTCGACTAGGAACATTTAAGTATGCGCTTATGGACTACCAGCTCTCACGTATATGATTGCCATCATAATGCTAGTAGTCAAGTAAGAATCATACGAGCTTCATCATTAAATATTAGAGACACGTAATAACAAGTAAAACGTATACACATCAATGATAAAGACAAACCAGATAATATATTATCATTTCGAGTAAGACTGTTCTACCTGTATAGATCATCCCTCAATTATCATAACGCTTACCCGCAATTACAATAATTGCCTTGAAGGCATATCCAACAATCTCCCACTTCCATTTAAGGCCAATTATTGCGATATCGCATACACATAGCTCATGTGCTACCGAATACCCAACTACTATACTAACCAGTTTCACAAACCGTGATTGTGAAACATTCGAAGTCGAGAAATAGGCTCAATGAGTGGATCCGCTACAATGTTCCAACTTTCTCTATGGCTAAATTTCGTGGAGATGAACAATCTCCCGAACTAAGCGATACCCCGCATCAGGAATTTGTATGGATACATGATAGGACCAAGTTCATAAATAAACAATTTTATCCAACAAACTTCTTGGGTTGTATCCTCCGTTGAGTCATAACCAGCATCCTACACCATGTCTACCTCAAAATCCCTATTGGAACCCTATCCAATGTACCGCTTCTCCGAAGAGGGTAAACTCAAAACTCTGACAGCGTCTTTGTTATTTAGGTCATCTTGAAAGCCTGAACCGATGACCGTCTCCTGGAGGAGGCTGCCATTATCATAAACCAAGAATATCCTCTTATGTTCTTAATTGTTTCCCTTTGTTTCTTTAGGATTGAATTAATATCTGCCTACTACAGCAAGTGCGGAAGCAACATCAGGTTTGGTATAAGACATTGCATAATTGGCTCAATTGCCTAAGAAATTGATATGTCATTCATGCAAGTCTCTCTCCTCATCAGTCTGAAAGACATCTATTTAGAAAGGGTCCTGCGAGTCGAGTACCACGCCAGGAGTCATCCATTCTAAACTACTTTAGAACGGTGTTCAAGTCCTCGAATTGGAACACTTCTCAAATCTAGATCTATCGATATAAATCCAGTCACCAGAATCATTAATATCTCAGCAAGTGCAAAAGCAACTTTTGGTTTGGTACATGACATCACATGATTGACTCAATTGCCTAAACAAGTGATGTCATTCATGCAAGTCCTTCTCCTCATCGGTCTAGAAAACATCTCTTTAGAGAGGGTGACTCCACCTGCGGGTACACTACCACGCCGGGAGTCGTCCATTCTAAAACACTGTTAGAATGATGTCTAAGTACCCAGATTGGGACATTTCCCAAATCTAGATATAAAACCATAAATCTAGTCACCAGAATTCATGATATCTTATCCAGATCATATATAAAGAAAACACATGTGACAACCAAAATTTGACCGATTGTAGTATAGAAACATCACTTCCTATCTGTAGTATAGGAACATTACTTCCTATCAAGAGTATCCAAATCTTAGGACAGTACTCCTTACACCCTTTTTATAAGGTTCATCTGTTGTTTTGAAGTCGAGCACTTTAACGGTCACATCAAAACAAATGATCCGTCTCCGCTATACATGTTTTAGTCTACTAATTGACATAAGCTACTTGCACACCTTCCGTTGCTCCCACTGACTACGATAACCCTCTGGCAGAGTTATATACACGTGCACTTCTAAATTCCCATTTTCGAAAGACGTTATAGGCATCTACCTGCAAGATATCATAATCAAGAACAACAGCAGTGTCAAGTCATATCTGTATGGACTTCAGCGTAGACACTGAAGTAAAAGCCTCATCACAATCCACACCGGGTATTTCATGAAAATCTTTACAACAAGTCTAGCCTTATTTGGTTAATATCTTTCCACCTGCACAGATCTCGAAAGATCTATTTACTCCTAATAGGTTTTAGCACTTCAGGAGCACCCAGCAAATTTCATAATTTGCCGAAGTGCGTGGAGTCCAACTTGGATATAAAGCATCCAGCCATCATCCGGAAGTCACCACTTCCCATGGCCTGAAGACAACTAGTAGGGTCATCCTCAAAATGATGGTGACCTCCCTGTCACCGTCTACGAGAAAACTGAAGTATCTTTCGGATGGCTGAGGTCGCCTACTAAATCTGCAGAGTGGTTAAGGTTTGTCGAGTCCAATTGAATTTCCAGGTTCTACTAAATTTTCGGTAACCGTTTATGGTTCTGGAATCACTTCCAGTTCTTCCATACTCCCACTAGTTTTTTTTGCAAAAAAATTTCTTTATAAAAAGATGGCGAGTCAAAAACAATATAACTATTGATCTTGAAAATGGTTGAAGCAAAACCCTAGGAAATACTTGGGATAATCCACAAACTATCATTACTGAAGCATGTCTTGAGTTTGTCCAGATTCTGCTTTTAAACAGAAACTGGATAACTCCATTTCTTAATAACCTCAAGATATACAACCAATCTATGTCCATATAGAATCAAAAACACTAATTTAGATGGAACCAACTTCAATTAGCATGCATCTGTTTTCAGTGCATATCACTTAAATGGAAAAAAGGCTAATACATCATTACTCATCCAGGAGCGCACCCACGGATGAGTAACCTGTGAAAGAAACGAGTTCTCAATGTTACTATGATTGAATACTTAGCATAAATATGTACATTTTCAATCACTTTGAAAAATCCTAATACCTCCAACGTATAGTTCTCTACTTTATTCTTATACCTATAAACTTCTTAAAATCTTTGGATCTTGCATTTCAACGAATGCGTGTCTAAAACCAGAAAACTCATAGGTAAACCGAATGAAGTAAGATTACCAACCCCTTGTCCTGAATGATACCGGACAACAT
This sequence comes from Agapanthus africanus, assembly GCA_030015575.1. Taxonomy (NCBI): domain Eukaryota; kingdom Viridiplantae; phylum Streptophyta; class Magnoliopsida; order Asparagales; family Amaryllidaceae; genus Agapanthus; species Agapanthus africanus. The sequence goes on from CM057349.1 coordinate 292,342,025, forward strand.
ACATTACCATGTATCAGTCATAAGAATATACTAACTCAAACACCATGTGTCGTAAGTTGAAACTGTATTCTGGTTAAGAATATCTTACACCGTTATTTAATGCATCTTATCTTATCCTCAACTGATAAAGTTAAATGTTTAGATCGCAATTTTCAAAATTTATATGACTTTATAAAATAAAGATACAGATATTCAATTTTAAAAAATTGGTGCATAACGATTATTCGAAACCAAATATTTGCCGTTAGGTAAAGCCAGGCGATTTAATCCAATATTGCCAATTGCTACGTATTCCGATATTGAGGATCAAATCATCCATTTTTCAATATTCTACTCCTACTCAGCATCTGTCGTATAAATATGAGATCCAAATACGGTACATACATACCTTGAAGTCAGAATTAATTAGGAAAACAGTTCTCATTTACAGGTACACAGAAATACTGAAATATAAATGTTTCATTGGGGTGGCCGGGTATTCCTAGTAATGCCACTTCCACCGTCCAGATTTACAACAATAATCGCAATTTCCTTTGCCATGACTAAACCCTTTATATGTCTCTACATCTTATCTTCTATACACCATACTTACGCTAACTGGTTTTCTTTTTTCCCAATCTTTCGGCACCAGCATAAGGTTTCGAAGAAAACTATCCAATAAGCGTAACTGGTGTACTCTCCTAATTCAAGGAGCTTTCGCAGCCTGATAGAAGGTAAAAGGAAGAGACAACCGAATAATCATATTCAATTTCTTCAGAACTAATGGCCATCCTCGGACTAAAGTAAGTTTTTCGAGTTCGTATATAACTATACGATGGTCTTTCTAAATAATATGGATTATCATAGTGATACAGTGTTCTGGAGAAATGCAAAGGGAAAATAGGAGTAGCAGGCATATATGCGACTTTGTCGTGAATCATGACAATCCAAAACCAAATGGTAAAAAGGTTCGGTCAACTTGATTAATGAGTTTTAGTTTAAGGTGAGTCATGGTCGCATAACCAGCGAGAAAAGAAACACTTAATATGCACTCTATCAAGATTAGATTGGTTAATCATTTTATCTAATTTTCCCATTGTTTTCTCAAATTCTCCTTCAAATCCTAAAAGGAGAATTAGTCGGGATCATATACACCTTATAAGTTCGCTAATCATTTAGCTAGACCAGTGTTGGTACTCCAAGGGAGGTCCCCCGTGCTTTAGTACGGACCCAATTAAATAACCCCATTTCTGCAGAGGCGTAACCTTGTTAACACTTTTTAAACACCTAATAGGTTAGTTAATTGTGAAGTGAAAATCTCCCGAGAAATAATATCTACTCATCGGTGGGAATCGGGACCCAACTATCATTGTGTGATAACTTTGACAGGAGCCGACCAAAATTATCACTCCAGAAGGTATGTACAAACTTGGCAAGTTTTTCTTATATTTGAAACTCCCGATATAGGTTTTGCTCCTAGCGACTTTATGATCTTGACAATGCCAACATATCATAAACCACTAGTCAAGTTCGGCCTGTCATTTTCATGATTAACTTAGACCCAACCGTATAACCCTTGACAATGCCAACATAGTTATGTGACCGTCTTAAATAATCGGAAACAAAGTTACAAACAAGCAATACTCAACTACCGATCACTACGTCTTGACAATGCCAACATATGTAGTATGAATACTAAGTAATATTTGTAGGAAAAGACGGAATGCTACGGCTAGTTTTTGGCGAAAAAACTTTAACGTAATGAACTTGATATCGTTGAAGGAACTCGAATGGCTTTGAAATGGAGTGGTTTAGGCTCCGCTTTTAAAACTAGTGATATAAACTTTTGCTTAAGAGTGAACTCCTCGTGAAGAAATCAAGGCTCTTTCCTCATAAAATGAGGTGCAGGATATTCTTAACCGAATACCTCTATACAAAGCAAAAAAATATGACTATAGTTTTGAAGAAAACCGAGTAGTTTTAAAAATTGATTCCGACAACATCATTTAGGTTTATATTTCTTGCATTATACATATAATGCGTTCTCATCATACAAGTTTCTAAGCCACACCAGAAACAACCAAAATAGCATGCTTTTATATGTCATCCGCGTTCGCCACGGGTTCCGGGTTTTCACCATAACATTACTTAATTTACGGCAGTGCGGGAACAAGACTAGCGCAGATGCAAAACATATAGAAGCATCTAATATATATATATATATATATATATATATCATATGCATGTAACAACATTGCAGGCATGCAGCAAACAATATGGAATAGCGGATAAACTAAGAGCCCCGCGTTTCATTTGAGTCGCAAATAAAACGCGATTTTCCCCGGTCGTGTGGATAGCCCGGACAACATCGATCCTAGACCCCTACGAGTGCGGTAAGCAACTTACCAATTCTAGAAAATGGACAACCCATCCTCAATACCATGAGTCGGTCACCCGTCGCTTTCTAGAATCCAGTAACTTGGACACTCCTCCGTGGGTCAATCCTATAACCCCTACAAGTGCTGCGAGCAACCCGCCAATTCTAGAGCAAGGCGGCCCGGTCATGAGATGGCCACCTACCGCACTCTGGAACCCGGCTACTCGAGTACTTCTGGGTTAATCCTAATACAGAAATGAAAAATATACAACGGTGACATCGACCGCATCCTGATCGAGCCCTAATAAAAGAATATACATAATACGGAAACGGCAGGCACAAGTTGGAACTCATCCCGAATAAATAAATAAACAACAATTATAAAACAAAACTGTACAAGCAAGCGCACGAGGGGCTATCTAAGACGGCAATCCATTTAAACCATCACAAAGATATATATACCACAACAAGCAACACATGCAAGTGTGTAATCCCGCCTAATCGAACATATAGCAATTAGACAACGTTCAACAACACATACAAACTATGGATCATAAACGATGCTAAAATTTTGACCGAAAACAGTCCCAAAATGCCCCTAAAGTATAAACTACACAAACTAAAATTTGGAGCAAAACAAATAATACCACAAATCAAGTTTCCAACATTCCAAGCTACAGACAAAATCCAGGTCTTTTTGGACAATTTTGGGCCGACGGAAATAGGATTCGGGCGGCCAAAAACAGGCTAAATTGCCTCAAATTTTGTGCAGAGTTTTAATTTCAAAATACAAGTCCTCTGCAGTTATTCAAAAAAAGTTAGGCAAAGTTTTTTAAAAAGGCAATAGCTTGGAATCGGAAACAAGTTACATGAAAAAATTCGGTCTCGAAATTAAAACATCGTCTAAACTAGTTCTAGTGTTTGGTTATGCTCTGATACCATTGAAAGTTCCTAGTGCCCTTACCGCTACAACCGCTGAATGCGGAATCGAAAAACAAAAAATTTACGGAGAACACAAGAAACTAATCCCTTGCGATCTTTCCAAACACTAGACTAGAAAACTAAGCAAGTAAGGTTTAGGGATTACAACTTTTGATGCGTGTCCACCATTCGTGGAAGTCTCCTCCAAGCTCCTCGTAGGCCGTCGGGGACAAACTTAAGAGGCGACCGCTCTTACCGAAGATAATTCATTCGAGAGAACCGATCCAATCTCCAGCTTCCCCTAGTGAAGCAACCAACGCTCCAAGCTTGCTAGAAATGGAGAGTAGGGGTGCAGGAATTTTCCACTATCATTTTCACTCAAAACATAAAACTCAAGAAATCAAGCAAAGAGGGGGATGAAGTAGCTATAACAAAAATGAAAGCAAGTGTTTTGTGTATGCGAGAATAGAATGGCTTCATAATTTTCAAAACAAAAAAACTGTTTTGTATATGCGAGAATAGAATGGCTTCATAATTTTCAAAACAAAAAAACTTCACAACTATTTTTGCTATAAACAAATGAAGCTCATCCCTCTCTACATGTCCACAACCATAGCCAAAACCATCTGACCCTCCACCTCATTTCCATGAATATTCACAAATGAGGTACCCTTTTTCTAGAAAGTATTCCATATAAATACGGAATACAACCCGGTATACGTATCGAAATACATATACACGTATCCGTATAAAAATACGAATAGTCAAGAGAGAGAAAATAAATAGTGAACAATAATATTAGAATATATATATATATACATATAAATTATCAAATCAATACTTGATTTAATAATCTGGCTTAGTTCTAAGCCGGCTAGTATTATCAACCGTCCGATTAAAATCCATGTAGCATGTATACGTATTTAATCAAACCCATATATGTATCAACATACATCATCTATATCATATCGCCTGAACCTAAAACCCCCTCAATGTGGGACTCTAAAATCTCGACAATACGCTGCCAGTGAGTTACTAGATAAATCCATAACCATAAGCACGTCAGTGGCACTAGTTGTATGCAATAGCTACCCAGATATATACCGAAAGGGAGGTCAACAATCAAGTCCATCTGTACCCTATTGAGCCTGAATGTGACAATCTCCGCACAGTCCGGTCTCTTCGTCTAAAAGTATCGCTTATCAGGTCTAATAACCCGATAAGTCGTGCCGGAGTCAAACTCATCACCAACCGAGAAACTATTGAACTCTTGTCAGTAAATCCCATCCCCGTAGCTACGGATTTAAGGTGATGGCCAATCGAACACGACGCGACATCGACTCCTAATACCAGAAGAGACGAATCCCTAACAATCGCTCACTGTCTCTATGTGACTCGGAACTGTACCCAACTAAAACATATTTGCACGACTCTTTTGAGCCGTGGTAGGGTAATAATCTAAGTTCAGTGAAAACTTACACGAGACAAATGACAATCTCAAGTCAAAGAGCTAACATGTACTCCTGCCACTAGAGAACTGCTATCTGACGATAAGTATAAAACCATATAGAAGTTCTCGGCGAGCCCGTCCAGTGTACCCACCTCCAGTGAGCACCTGTATACTATCTTAGATGAGACAACTCCAATGGATTGTGAGACGGCCACCGCCCTTCGTCAAGGTCTAGAAACGTACACACTAGTTTACTCCGGAATATCAATATCCAGTCTCGACACTCTCTCGACTAGGGACATTTAAGGATGTGCTTACGGACTATCCAGCTCTCACGTATATCATCGCCATCATAATGCTGGTAGTCAAGCAAGAACCTACGGTCTTTATCATTATGCGTTATATGTAATAACAAGTAAAACGTATACACATCAATGATAAAGACAAACCAGATAATATACTATCATTACGAGTAAGACTGTTCTACCTGTATAGGACCTCTCTCGATTACCATAATCGCCTACCTGCAATTACAATAATTGCCTTGCGGACACTATATCCAACGATAATAAAGAGAAGACTAATGTCAAATCAACTAAAACTTTGCCAAACTTTTATGAAAACTTGGTTATAGCTGATACCAGTTGCAAAGAAAAGGTTTAATTGACATTATAGTTGCAAATAAAAAGCACAAATTTATACATATTGGGACCCACATATGCAAAGGTCTTGAATATACAATAATTCAAAAAAGCAATGGCATGTTCCCAGTGTATAGTGATCGATAACTACATATTGACATAATTGTGTTGCAGTTCAATACTTCAATTATATATTCTAGGCTTATTTCCTGAAAACTCCCAATTGGTTTGGGCCATTTTAACAAAACTCCCGTTACTTTTGAAACTATCAAGAAACTATCATAACTTGACGGTCAATGTTGATCAACGTTATTTTTCATATCAAATGACAATTTTGCCCTTTTTATAAAATAGCATAATTAATTATAATTACATTTTAAATAATTTTAATAATTATTAAATATTAACTAAATAATTACTATTTTTTGGGAACCCAGGGGGTGAGGGGCTAGTCGGGGGAAAGGAAGAGGTCGTCCGAGGGGTGGGCTAAGAAGGAGGCCGGGGGGGGCAAACCGGCAGAAGGTAGTGGTGGGGAATAATTGAAGAGGACAAAGAAATTGAAGATGCTGATGATTATGATAAGGATGATGAGAGCAGTGAGGGGAAAGAGCGGCAACGGGGGAGGGTGGACGATAGAGGGAAATGGTGGACCGCATCGGCGGTGGTGGTGATGTTGGTGTGGGTTGGGGGGAGAAAATTGAAGAAGATGATGATAGGGCAGTGAGGGGGAAGGGGGCTGGCGTCGGCGCCGGAGGAGGAGGGGATCCGATAAGGGGGATGGTGGTGGTTGGTTAAGATAATAATGCAAGATGATGGTTGTGATGGATAGTGATAATGGTGGTGGGTTAAGATGAAGATGATGATGGAGTTGTTGATGTTGATAATGATGGGAGAGGGGTTAAAGAGTGGAGGCGCCGGAGAGGAGAGGCGCCGGTGGCGGTGAGGAGCAAGGAAGGAGGAGATTTTTATTATTATTTTGTTTATTTTTTAAAGTTAGGGTTAGAATAGGGGTATTTTAGGGTTTTAAATTTTTTTGCCGACGTGGCATCTTTAGTGACGTGGCAGTGATGTGGTGTAAATGGTATTAACATACCACCGTTAAATTTGGTAGTTTCTTGATCATTTCAAAGGTAATGGTAGTTTTGTCAAAATGGCCCAAAGTTGTTTGGAGTTTTCAGAAAATAAGCCTATATTCTATAAACATGAAACTATATTCCAAAAGATTGCATAACACTAAGTACAACTCCAGCGGTATTATGACAAAAATTAACTAATTTGAGCTCCACATATTTTTGTCCCTCTCACATAAGATTCATTTTACATTGAAGAATACCCTATATCATAACCTCTATTCCAAATTTTAATGAAATGTCATCAACATTGCATGATACGGAAACGGGCATATGGACACAACACGACAAGAGGACACAACTATACATTTTTAATATAAATTAGTTTATAAAAAATAAAATATCAAACTACTAGAACATAAAACAATAAAAGTAATAAGACCAATGTCCAAATAGACATATCATGATGATAACATACAAGCATAAGTATGAAGACAACTACCATGTTTCCATTTAGTGTCTATTATCAACAATGACATCGATTTCAACTCTGGTACATCCAAAGAGAGATTAGCAATCTGCAAAATACAAGCACCATCTAAGGAATCAAACACATATCTACAAAGGTCCCATTTTATTCTCATTCTTCATAATGTGTGGAACGTCAAAACGCGAAAATTTTGATACCACAACATTCAAATAGACACATGATGACGATACTAAAGACATGTCCAAGACACATAGGACATGCATACAACACACATACAACACGCATATACCGTCTCTGACATGTATATGGTTTGTCTGGTACATTTCGTGCAAGTAACGGTGTCTGATACGTCCGATACGTGTCAGACATGGATATAGCAACTCATGAGAAGTATCCGTGCAATCTAGATCATCATATTAGGCACGTGCATAAAGTATATATGATAGGTTGAAGGGTTAACTTTGCAGTGTAAACAGTGTAGGTGAGTATGGTATTTGGGTAAGTTCTTTCTGAAGACACTTCGGGTAAAGTTGGGAACTTGACTGAACTTTTAAAAAAAACACTTGCCGTAGTTGAACTGCCTTATACTGCAACATGTGTGCCAATCTGTATAGTTGGTTAGGATTTGTTTGGTTGGTGTCATAGGAGGGAAAATGACTCACTTAGATTTATATTAGATAAGATGGTATTTATATCGTAAATTTGTTAAAATGGTATATTGATTGAACTTGTTGAGAGTCAAAAGCTAGACTATAGCACATCCATGAGGGTGACTAACATATGGGAATGTTGGTGATGTATTTTTGATAAGTGATAACAACACGCTCTGTAACTCATTCTTAAGCACTCTTCCTTCGATTTAGTATTCTAGATAACAAGTTGCAACAGACCTAGATAATTTAGGCTCTCAACAAGGAGCATCCAACAAAGAATTTATAAAGTTTGCAATATATGTGATCTATACCATATCTACAAACAGCTTAAGGGCCTTAACTATATTATGGCGTGTGTGATAGGATATCCATTCCCTTGCTACCCAATTACCAATCTTATGAATACGTCTATACGTTTACACATCATATCCATGATTAATGTGCTGAAATCAAGAGAAAAATAGATTTTAGCTAGGAAACCATATAAAAGAAATTGCAACTGATTATAATCAAATAAATAATTTAATTTAGGGTAATATTGTATTATGTTATGATTAAGTTTTGCCTTGAGATCTTTCCGTAATATGGCCATCATCTTCTGATTTTACAATCACTATACCATCGAAGATTCATAAGATGTCTCTTGAAACTTTGTGATTGCTAGGCATTTTCTCATCGGTTAGTATGAGACCAATCGTAGTCTTATTAAAGGTCTATTCACCAGATCAGACTCTTCCTATTGGCGCATTAAAATTTTCAGCATACAGATATAGTCAAGAGTGAGGTTTGTACATGAAACCGATACATAGTGATGGAGGTCCTTTTCGGGTCTCCACCAGATGTTGTCTTCCGTCGATCTCCCGGTGGATCTTGGAGGTGATCTCCTGTTGCGAGTGGGTCTCAATGGGTTTTGAAAAGATTGGTGGTTTTGAGGAGTTTGCGCCGAGTACCTGCAAGGAAGTCCCGGGATGGTTTGGTACCACCGAGGACTCTCCGACGATCAAATTAGTGCAAGATCCGAACAGAGTAATGGCTAAGTGAGGTGAAAAAAGCTTACATGGCCGCTCTGTGATGGGGGTTTATATAGTGGCGGCAGCACGCGTTAGCAGGCGCGGATTCTCCGCCGGCAACATCCCGCGTTCCACGCCATCACGATCCCCATTAACGGGCGATCCGCTTATTACGCGGGCGTGACGTCGGGGGCGTAACTGCCAGCGAGATTCCCGCACCTGCTACTGTGTGCTGCCGCCACTATATAAACCCCCATCACAGAGGGGCCAAGTAAGCTTTTTTCACCCCACTTAGTCATTACTCTGCTCGGATCTTACACTAACTTGATCGTCGGAGGGTCCTCGGTGGTACCAAACCATCCCGGGACTTCCTTGCAGGTACTCGGCGCAAACTCCTCAAAACCACCAATCTCCTCAAAACCCATTGAGACACACACACAACAGGAGATCACCTCCAAGATCCACCGGGAGATCGACGAAAGACAACATCTGACGGAGACCCGAAAAGGACCTCCATCAGTTGGCGCCGTCTGTGGGAAACGAGACTCCACAAAAACAAAAGTTGGCCTTCCGATCTCCATCCACATGGCGTGCGATCACCCTGAAGACCCAGGTACCAACCACCGCCTTCCCCTCAGCGGAAGCGTGGATGAACCTCCTCCGGCGACCGTCATCAACGTCCTCGCCGGCCGAATTGATCGACTACAGTCCATCGTGGAGGCGCTCGTCTGCGTCCAAACGGCCGGGGCAGGACCCCAGTTCGCCGCTCCTCCGCCACCAAAAGACTCTGCCCTCGTCGGCACGGCTGACCACCGGCAGGCTACGTCCCACGGCTACAGATTCACGGGCCATACTCTCTTAGGCCCGCTAGGCGCCCCACGGCTCCACACCAAGATCCGCCGCCAGAGCGCCTCGCCTCGCGCCTCCTCACGACCCCCACCTCCCTGAGGAGATATCGGTCACCTCGCCTGTCCCCAGGCATGACCGACACCCCCTCCCTCGACGGGGACACACAGAAGGGGCTCGCCATGGCGGCTCGAGGGCCACCTCGCCCGGGGATCTGAGGAACCTCATCGAGAGGAACCGGGGCCGCGCCCAGACCCAGATCTCCCACAGCAGAAGCCAGAGATCACAAGGCGCCGAATTCTCGGGGTACCACAGCCGACTCGACGCCCTCGAGAAGAAGATCGAGGGCATGCGCCGAGAAGGTCACCTCTCGGGCGACGGGGCTAAGTACGCCGCCGACTCGCTCATCAAGCCGTTTACCGAGGGACTGCTCGATGTTCACGTCTCCTCGTGCAACAAGCCCTCGAAGGTCTCTCTGTTCGACGGGAAAACCGACCCGAAAGACCATTTGAATGCTTTCACCGTGGGGATGGACCATTTCGACGACGCCCAGTGCAGAGCCTTCCCAGCCACCCTCATCCGCTCTGGTCGGGGCTGGTTCCGAGGACTCAAGCCTCGCTCAATCTCGACCTTTGACGAGCTGGCTATTCAGTTCCTCGGCCACTTCGTCGGGAACCGTCGGCAGAAGCGCACGGTCGACTATCTCTTCACAATTAAGAGCGGGGATAAGGAAACGTTCAAAGCTTACGTCACCCGCTTCTACAACGCCTTCCTCGAGGTCCACGAGCACCGGGACAAGACCGTCATCACGGCGCTCAGATCTGGTCTTAGGCACAAGGAGTGGTTGCGCTCCTTTGCGTTGGCGCAGCCTAAGACCATGGCAGAGGTCAAGGCGTGGACCGAGCGCGAGGTCTAGCTCGAGTCCGAGGTGAACGCGGACCTCTCTCGAGCAGAACGGTCCGACCAGAAGAAGAGGGCTCGGGAAGAGAGGCCGGAGCGTCAACAGCCCTATCACCCGAAGTTCCAAGAGTACATCCCGCTCAACGTCTCCCTCGCAGTGTTACTAGAGAAAGCCCAGGACGAGGGGTTCTTCAAGTTCCCTCCAATCCCACATCAGGCCTCGAAGCGAACCCGGGGCCCCTACTGCGCCTTCCACCGGACGCTGGGCCACGCCACGGAGGATTGTAAGCAACTCCGGAACTACGTCAAGGAGCTCATCCGACCAGGGCACCTCGCCGCCTATTTGAGGGATAAGCGGCAGGCCAACCGCGAGCAGGATCAGCGTCCCCCTCCCGCCGAGCTGACCATCGGCCAGATCATGCTCGTTTCGGCAGATGACCGGTCCGGAGCCCAGGGAGCCCCGTACCCAGTGCCGAACATGGAGACCAACAAACCTCCGGGGAGCTCGAGCCACGCTAATAAGGTCATCTATTAGCATGTACTTCTTTTTAAGGGCAATGTAAACTCTTCATGAGGTCTGTTGTTAATTTAATGAAAGATCAATGAAACATTGCGAAAAAGAAGGAAATGTCTTATTTATTCAAAAAAGATATTATGGGCTTCTCAGCCATACATACAAAAAGAAAAAGAAAATTACAGCAGCGGGGGAAGGGGGTGCAAAGAGCACTGCTCATGGTACTCCATAAAGATCTCCGCCAGCCGAAGCCTCGTGAGATCCAGCCTCTGCCCTCGATTCCCCCGCGCGCGTTGACCTCGAACCTCAGTTCGTAGCACTTGCGGACGGGTGCCACCGAGCGAGCCAGCCGACCTACGGAGATCAGGCCGAAGCGCCTTAGAGACCGCAGCTTGCCCACGGCCTCGTCGTAGAGCTGCTCGGACAGGGGGTTGTAAAGCCCCGGCGACGCCCTCCAGATGGAGTACATAAGCAGCTGCAGCAGAAGGGAGCGCCGGGGAGCAGCCGGCCGAAGTGGTCTTCGATGCTTCCATAGACCAACTGCACCGTGTCCCCGGTGCAGTTCTGCTCGTAGAGGTATACGTTTTCGAAGTGGATAATGTCAAGGATGGTAAAGGGAAAGTCTTCCATTCTCAACGATCTGTTTGTGAAGAAAGGAAGGACCGGCGCTCCCTCAGCTTTATACAGCCCGCTGCGCCCCAACGGAACCCAACGGTCGCCCATTTTCGCCCACAAAGTCGCTGCCACGCGGCGATCATTGAGCCTTCTCTGGCGGAATCGAGACGGCGCGACTCCGGCGCTTCGCCTCCCCACACATTCAATGCGCATACTGCGCGCACGTTCGCCACGACCTTTCCTGTTCCCCATACCTGCAACTTAATGGTCGGGCGAAACCTCATGAAGAATCGGCCAAGTATCTACCATGCTCGGCTATCCCCGGCCGATGGCTTCCCTACACGTAACGCCGGGGATCAAAGCCCTCGCCAAGAGGCAACCGCGCAGCTTCACTGCCCGGCTATCCTTAGCAGGCCTCCTACGGCCCCTTCAACGCTAAGGATCAAAGTCCTCCTTTAAGACAGCCGAGCGGCTTCCCTGCTCGGCTATCCCTGGCCGGTAGCTTTCCTACTCGCAACACCAGGGATCAAAGCCCTCGCCAAGAGGCAACCGCGCAGCTTCACTGCCCGGTTATCCTTAGCAGGACTCCTACAACCCCTCCAATGCTAAGGATCAAAATCCTCCTTAGAGGCAGCTCAACAGGTACCCTGCTCGGCTATCCCTGGCCGGTAGCTTCCCTACTCGCAACGCCAGGGATCAAAAAGTCCTCCCAGAAGCAGTCGAGCCCGACCCTCACTCGGATATCCCCAGCTGGTAGTTTCCTCCCACAACCGACAGGGATCAAAAGCCCTCCCAGAGACAGTCGAGCCCGACCCTCGCTCGGCTATCCTTCAGGGCAAAAGCCCTCGCCAAGAGGCACCGGACAGTAACTCTGCCCGGCCAAGGGTCCTTGGTAGGCTTCTTACAGCCCCTCCCACGCTAAGGACGAAAGTCCTCCTTTGAGGTGGTCGAGCCCGACCCTTGCTCGGCTATCCCAGGCTGGTAGCTTCCTGCCACAACCGACAGGGATCAAAGTCTTTGTCAAGAGGCACTGGGCGGTAACCCGCTCGGTCCCCATCCTGAAGGATTAAAGCCCTCACAAGAGGCAACCAAGCCCAACCCTTGCTCGGTCACCTCCGGCTGGTAGCTCCCTATCCATGACGTCAGGGATCAAAGACCTCGCAAGAGGCATCCGAACGGCTACCCCGCTCGGTCATCCCAAGCTGGTAGTTGCCTACCCACGACGCCAGAGATCAATACCCTCGTCAAGAGGCAACCGCGCAGCTTCACTGTCCGATTATTCTTAGTAGGCTTCTTACAGCCCCTCCAACGCTAAGGATCAAAGTCCTCCTTAGAGGCAGCCGAGCGGCTTCCCTGGTCGGCTATCCCTGGCCGATAGCTCCCTACTCACAACGCCGGGGATCAAAGCCCTTGCCAAGAGGCAACCGCGCAGCTTCACTGCCCGGTTATCCTTAGCAGGTCTCCTACAGCCCCTCCAACGCCAAGGATCAAAGTCCTCCATAGAGGCAGCTCAGCAGCTACCGTGCTCGGCTATCCCTGGACGGTAGCTTCCCTACTCGCAACGCCAGGGATCAAAAAGTCCTCTAAGAGGCAGTCGAGCCCGACCTTCACTCGGCTATCCCCGGCTGGTGGTTGCCTGCTCACAACGCCAGAAATCAAAGCTCTCGCCAAGAGGCAACCGAGCAGCTTCCCTGCTCGGTCATACCCAGCTGTCATCCTCCTGCCCAACAGACGCTGCGGGTTTGTAGCCCTCATAATGTGGCCACTGAGCCCATTTATACTCGGCACGACTACGGCGGACATCTCTCTGCCCATCGCATGCAGCGGATCCGAAGCCCCAACAAGAGACATCAGGTCTATCCAAGTCTGAGCGATCCCTCTCGACTTCGGGGCCATGGAGATGCCTCTTTCTCAGCAACGCTTGGCACACTTGGCAAGTGATCGAAATCAACTCGATGAACGATCGCTAGACAAATAGCCGACCTGACATGAAAGCCCAACAGTGCAAACAAAGATATTTTACGAGCATTCTTCACAAACAGAAGATAAAGTGGAAACTGATGAAACAAAAAGTTTTACTACCAAAAGCGAAGTCTTTACAAAGGGTATTTTGGGCTCCCCAGCCTTACAGATTGCCCGGAGGCTTACAAAGAGATTTGCGGAGCGGCGGTTACGCCTGTGAGTGGTGGAGTTGGTCGGTCGGAGGGACCGAGGAAGATGGCCTCGGCAGGAGAGCTCGGGGACGAGCGGGAGGGCCAATGCATCTCGGTCCTGCGGTAGCTCGGGGTGAGCCGAGAGGCCGAGGCGGCCAATTTGCAGGGGCTCTGAGGAGAGCCAGCTTGTGCTTGCAGGTCGGGTACAGGGATAGCCTGGTCGGCCCCTGTGGGCCCTTTTTCTGAGTTCTGGGACACGTTATCTGTCACGTGTCCTGATCTGGGAGATCGCCAATATAGAGCATCATCACATAGTCATCTATCAATAACTAAAAAAATAAAATTCAATGCGAGAGAGAAGAGGACACACAAAAGTGACAGGATACAATCAAAATTATTCAAGGAGGAAGAAGATTGTTCACACCATGGTTTGAAATCTCGGCGATCATGATCCGAGACAGCCGATTCCAATCTTAAAAATGATTGTCTTAGTTTCGATACTAAGATTGATCCCGTAATTGTAATCTTTGGCATCGGAATCTCCAATTGATTATTGGGGTTATACTATTTTAGTATTAAGTTTAGTAATAGGTTCATAGGTTTTTTTAACGGTTCATGGGTTTATTAATGAATTATGATTTATTTGACATCATTAATTAATTAAAAATATCAAAAAGTTTATAGTTATATTTACAATATGTTTAAAATATCACTTTAGAGATCATCAATTACTAAAATAATTATGTCAAGTTGTGTATAGCTTTTTTAATACGTATTTAAATGATCTAGTGACTTTTAGAAATGCTTTGGTCAAATGCTAAAACAAAATTAATTTTGATGGCCAATTCCGATCCCAAAAAATGGCAGGCCAATACCGATACCGATGCCAAGATTTTAAACTCTGGTTCACACATCCCTTGTAAGGCAACGAGTCCAAACAAATCCTCTGCCGGTCACTTGGATTCCAAGTATGGATTGGGCTAGGGTTTATGGAGGTGATAAGTGAATTAAGCAAGGTCGATTCTACTAATCATCCAATATTGAATAAATCTTACTACTCGTTCATCCAAAAGAACAGAGCCTTTATCCTTTTGGGTTATCTAAATGCATCATGTTTCCCCCCTAATCACTGTTAAGAACCAAAGCCCTCGATTCAATTTGCTGAAATTTATGCAAACGATCTTAAACCACTCCAATGCAAGCAAAAATTAGGGTTAGGGTTATAAGAGACGACCTGTGAATTTGAAGGCTAGGTCGGCGATGCACGCAGCCACAGGCTCAGCGATCTCCATCCCCTGCTTCTTAGCTGCTTTGACCAAAAAAAAAAGCATCAAACGAATCAAATCGATGGCATCAAAATGAGAGATTTGAGGATGAAGATAGAGCGAACCTTCGATCTCAGCGATGGAGATGGCGGAGAGGCGAAAGCGGTCTCTTAGGATCCCTGCTTTCTCTTCTGCCTCTGCGTCTTTCTCCAATGCGTTGTTGCCGCCATTGTGATCGGTTCCGTCTTCCATTTTGGACACAAGAGGTAGAAGCGAGAGAGAGGGGATTTTGAAAAAGACAGGGTTTTACTCTATGGCCCACAAATCGTCGGGATTTATAAATTCAGCACCCCCACAATTCATATTCAGTATATCTGACCTATTGCCATCAACCGTATGATTAATAAGAGGAAAATAAACATTTCCCCACACAAATACATGCATATATCCGAAAATTAATCCAATAATTTTGAGATGGATACGATTTGTTTTTAAACCCTACCGATAAAATTATGGTGTCTATCTATATTTTACTAGCCCTCCGAATTGTAACCCGGTTAAGTTTTCACCATTAGCTTTTCCAATTGAGATGTTGTATTGGTTAACTAAGGTAGTTTCCATTTTTCTCCCTCAATCCAACGTATTTGGAGTCCCTGCTATACAAAAAAAAATAGCACACATACTATTATGCGATCTTGGCCCCACATCACACGTGTAAACCACGTGCAATACACCAATACCAAAGACCTCCTATTTTACACATATCTCGACAGTTGATTTGATTTTTGGATGAATTTGGACCGTTAGATTTAATAGCATGGGTGCTATTTTGAAAACATCAGGGACTCCAGATCCCAATCCAACATTAGGTGTGCAGGAACTATTTTGACATCACAAGGGGAACCGCTAAAGAAGGCCATGTAGAGTGGACCAAGCGGTTGACGGCGGTTTTAACTAGACATCCACTCATCGGCTGAACCCCTTAAAATTACTTAAATTAAACTCCAAAAGACGCAAATAATTATCATATTTTTTACTGTATGATTTTTTTGTTGTTGTTCAAAGTAGAATTTGAGTGCTTAAAAGGGTTTGGGCTGATGAACAATGGGACTATAGGGGTGTTTTGTGCAATTAACCTTTTTCTAATAAAAATAAAATATAGATAAAAAAAATAAAATCCAGTCCACAAATGTAATGAATAAGTAGCATCTAATGTCACCGAGAATTTATAAGTATCACAAAGTTCATAATAAAAGTATCATTGGAGTAAATGAATTTTAAGAAGACAAGAAACTTTTCAATAAATAGCATACATAACTGTAAACAATTTGACATATTTTCTAATAATAAATCCATGTAAAATAGTTCTTAAACACAAAGAAAATTAATTAAATTGTTTTACATGTTTTTTTTTTTGGAGATAATATGCGGGATAAAGTTTTGCATAGTTTTCAATAAGCATTGCTGAATAAAGTAGTTTCCTTTAGTAAATATTAACTAAAAATTTTATATAACTAATAAAAAATACTGTGTTCATCACTTGCATCAATACTGAGGATGCTATGTATCGCACTAGGTACCAAGGTTTAAAAATTAAAATCTTTGTATTGGTACTCAATCAGTCATTTTTGACAACTGCTACTAAGGCTTAAAATCTCGATAGCGGTATTTGGTTGGTCATTTGCGGGATCAGGTCGGTCGTCTTGGATCAGGACGACCAAAACACATTTTCATGTCTCACTTCCTAGAATACGGAAGAGAGAACACGGCTAGACTCGCGACGTGTCTATACAAAGAAACACACCTTTCCGATATAGATACGTTAAACATCAAGTAAGCAGTAGTGTATTAAAAGAACTTACATCATCAACCAAATAGCATTTATTCAACAAAACTCATTAAGGTTCCAACATGGGAACAAGTTCTTAAAAGTGAAACAAAGATGAGCTTTAAACAATGAGGCAGAAATTCACTAACTACGAAACAAGAATGGAAGGAAGTACATTTAGCGGAATAAAGCTAAAAATGTGTAAGATTCTCTTCTGTGACGTACACCTCTCCGAGCTTTGTTTCGTCACCGACCGACTCTAAACCTGACGGACATTTCCAATAAGAAACATCCGCCGGTGAGGTTTCACTCGTGTAAGTCTCACAAAAGTGATAGAAAAGCATATAAAATGAAGCTATAACAATATCATGAATATAAAGTTACTAAAATGGGGGTATGTAGAATGCAAGTCTATGCAACATGTTATTTCTAAATAGGTGTCAATGTTTCCTTCAAGAGTTCGAGTAAGAGATGTGCATAGTAATTTGGGGAGTATTCGGTTCATGCTTGGAACAAAAACACATGAATAAGGGTTAGTATTCTATTTACGGTTCGGAACCACATTACAATATAATATGTAGGTTAGTATTCTGTAACCACTCGGAATCACAGCAAAGGTGGGGACTCCCAAAGCACACGCACTTCAATTACTCAAACTATCCCAATCCCGGTTTTTGATTATGTTTAATATATAAAATTGTTACGATTGTAACATGAACATAACAAGATACACGAAACAATTAGAGAACACAAAAACATGCAATAAACATGGGGCACTTCACGCCACGTATCTCGTAAATCTGGCAAGGAGCAACCGACTCTAGTTCATGGTTAATATCACGTTTTCATGCAAGAAGTAACATTAAGGGTTTGATAAAAACATGCAGTTGTGCCGGGTCACATATCGGTGTTTGATAGCTATAAGATAAACATATACATTAAAAAAGTGCAGATAACTAGGTTTAAATGCTGGTGTTATAAAAAAAGTTGTCAACACGGAAATCGTAGAGTTTTTCGAGTAGATATATTTCAATATAAAGATTTCTTAAAATGGAGTTTAAATGTGGATGATACAAGTGTTTAATTGCGGTTGTCTTGAATTTAAACATGGCTTCAAACAGGTATATAGTAACTTAATATGCAGAAAAACGTGTGTGACGATTACAATCTGGAAAGATCATCCGCACAGTAAATCTTGGTCTCATCGAGTGGATGAAAATTAATATAAAGTTTAGTCAAAGACGAGTTTTCTATTGAAAGATATAGGAATTTAAACGCAACTGGACTGAGAAACCAGAAAAAATTAGTACTGTAACTAGCGACTTATAAAAGATATAACTCCTAATTCCGAACTCAAATTAATCTGAAATTTTTACAGAGTCTAGGAAAATGGGTCTAGTATTGATGGAGGTCCTTTTCTGGTCTCCTTCAGACGTTGTCTTCCGTCGATCTCCCGGTGGATCTTGGATGTGATCTCCTGTTACGTGTGGGTCTCAATGGGTTTTGAGGAGATTAGTGATTTGAGGAGTTTAGCACCGAGTACCTGCAAAGAAGTCCCGGGATGGTTTGATACCATCGAGAACCCTCTGACGATCAAATTAGTACGAGATCCGAGCAGAGTAACAGCTAAGTGGAATAAAGAATGGCCTACTTGACCCCTCTGCGATGGGGGTTTATATAGCGGCGGCGGCATGCAGCAGCAGGCGCGAGAATCTCACCGGCAGTTACGCTCCCGACGTCTGAGCGGATCGCCCATTAATGGGGATCGTGATGGTGCGGAACGTGGGACGCTGCTGGCGGAGAATCTGCGCATGACGAGATTTGCGGAGCCGCGGTTACGCCTGTGAGTGGTGGAGTTGGTCGGTCGGAGGGACCGAGGAAGACGGCCTCGGCTGGGGAGCTCGGAGACGAGCAAGAGGGCCGAGGAGTCTTGGTCCTGTGGCAGCTCGGGGCGAGCTAAGGGGCCGAGGAGGCCAATTTGCAGGGGGCCCCGAGGATGGCCAGCTTGTGCTTGCAGGTCGAGTATAAGGGTGGCCTGGTCGGCCTCCGTGGGCCCTTACTTCTGGGTCTTGGGACATGTCATCAGCTACGTGTCCTGAGTTTGAAGATTGCCAATATTGAGCATCATCATTAGCCCCCACTCTTTTCCCGACCAGCTAGCGGGTCGGGTCAGGAGTGGACTGCCGGACTGTCCGGGGTAAGCTTCCTCCTAAGGTTTTGTCGGGACGCGTCCCCGGGCTGTCAGTTGTCTTCTCTGCCAGCGAATTAGGGCGAGATCTCTGCATTTAAGGAAGGTGCGCCGGTTCGTGCATCCTGCCATTGAAGTGACGGTCCACGTGTCAAGCGTCGGTTGGCCGACGCGATATGTGCAGACCTGTGGCGTCTGATGGGGCGCGGTCCAGTGCGGGAACGATAAGTGGAGCAATCGGTCGTCGAGTTGACTTCGATCACCTACCAAGTGTGCCAAGCGCTGCTGAGAAGGAGGCATCTCCATGGCCCCGAAGTCGAGGGGGGATTACTCAGACTTGGATAGACCTGATGTCTTTTGTTGGGGCTTCGGGTCCGCTGTATGTGATGGGCTCAGTGGCCTCGTTATGAGGGCTACAAATCTGCAGCGTCTGTTGGGCAGGAGGATGCCTGCTGGGGATGACCGAGTAGGGGAGCTGCTCGGTTGATCTTGGCGAGGGCCTTGATCCCTGGCGTTGCGAGTAGGGAAGCTACCGGCCAGGGATAGCCGAGCAGAGAAGCCGCTCGGCTGCCTCTGGGAGGACTTTGATCCTTAGCGTTGGAGGGGTTGTAAGAAGCCTGCCAAGGATAACCGGGAAGTGAAGCTGCGCGGTTGCCTCTTGGCGAGGGCTTTGATCTGTGGCGTCGTGGGTAGGCAACCGCCAACCTGGGATGACCGAGCAGGGTAGCCGCTCAGATTCCTCTTGCGAAGGCTTTGATCCCTTGTGTTGCGGGTAGGGAAGCTACCGGCCAGGGATAACCGAGCAGGGAAGCCGCTCGGCTGCCTCTAAGAAAGACTTCGATCCTTAGCGTTGGAGGGGTCATAGGAGACCTGCTAAGGATAACCGGGTAGTGAAGCTGCGTAGTTGCCTCTTGGCGAGGGCTTTGATCCCTGGCGTTGCGAGTAGGGAAGCTACCGGTCAGGGATAGCCGAGCAGGGAAACCGCTCGGCTTCCTTTAAGGAGGACTTTGATCCTTATCTTTGTTGGGTAGGAAGCTACCCGCTGGGATGCGCCGAGTAGAAAGGGGCTCGGCGGCCTCTCGAAGAGGGCTTCAGATCCTCAGCGTCTGATGAGCAGGAGGACGCTCGCCGGGGATGCGCCGAGCAGAAGGAATTCGGCGGCCTCACGGTAAGGGCTTGAGATCCTCAGTGTTTGATGGGCAGGAGGACGCCTGCTGGGGATGCGCCGAGCAAGAAGGAACTCAACGGCCTCACGGTGAGGGCTTAAGATCCTCAGCGTCTGATGGGCAGGAGGATGTGTTAGTTATATGTATGCCCTAGAGGCCATTACTATACATAGGATGTATATTGTAGTGGATGCTGGGACATATATAGGGAGGACTTTCTTGCTCGACATGATAGTATGCTATCTGGTTGCTCTTTACCTTAACGTGTATACTGATTGTCTCTCTATTACATGTTGGTAAAGCCCTTAGGATGTGTACTTGACTACCTGGACTATGATGCGGATCATACTAGTGGGGACATGGTAGTCCATAAGTACATCCTTCAAAGTCCCTAGTCGAGGGTGTATCGAGACGGGGCATCGATATACCAGAGTAGACTAGCGTATACCTTCTCGACCCATACAGATGGGCGATGGATGATCCCATATCCATTGGTGTTTGACATCAGAGATGATATACGGGTGCTCAGTAGAGACTGGGTACACTGGACGGACTCGCCGAGAACTCCCAGATGGTATTATACCTCACGTCAGATGGCAGTTCTCTGGTGACACTGGTACAGAGTAGTCTGTTGACCCGAGATCGTCATAGAGTCTTGTGTGGTTCCCACTGTGCTTTGATTTCCATCTTACCACGTCCAAGAGGGCGTGCAAAACGGTGGTTTTTGGGTACAGTCCCGAGTCACATGGAGGCAATGAGCGATAGGAGGGGATCCGTCTCTCCCGGTATAGGGAGTTGATGTTGCGCTGTGTTCGATTGGCTATAACAGGAAATCCCTAGCCAGGGTTGCTGAGATTTACTGGTAAGTTTTACCAGTAGTATCTCGAAGTGTTATAGACCTCATATCGACACGACTTATCGAGCTATTGGGGTCTGACGTTTACCACCCCTAGGCGAGATATGCGACATATCAGACGATCAGACCGGACTGTACGGTAGTGTTACTGGTTGGATTCACTGGAGTGTGAGCGGGCTTGCTCGTCGATCTTCAGATCGCTCAATACCCGGGTGGCCGTTACGTTTAGCAGACGGCTTGCGGCTTGTGGGTGTTTGATATGATCATCACCTGCTGCCGGCGTATTGACGAGTCTTTAGAGTCCTACACAGAGGTTTCCTGGCTCAAGCGAAACGAGATAGGAGCGCATATGAGATATGTGCGGGACCGAGAATAATACTAGTATGTGATACTGTATTCGATTCTCGCGATGTGACATTGATCGGTTATATGCGGTATAGCCGGGTTATCGGATCAAGTGTTGATTCGATAAGTTGTTACTGATGATACCAGTCGGTTATGTGTGACATGACCCGATCATTGAATCAAGTGTGGATTTAATGATTTAATGCATAATTATATATTTGATATATTACTTTGCATTAACTAGTATCGGTTCACTTTAGATGGATTTTCTCACTCGGACGTGCGCATTGCATATGCGATATGATTTTGTGCACTTGTTTGTATCATGTTTGATGATGCAAGCATGCTAGGGTTTTGTGTAATGAGTTAAACCTAGGTTAAGTAAATGATTAGGGTTTTCTTTTATTAATTCATTTATCTTTTCATTTGGATATAAAAGATAAATGAGAAGAAGAAAACAAAAGGGTTTCTTTCATGAAGCTAAGTGAAGCTTCATGAAGCTTTGACCAATCTAACCCTTTTGTCTTCATCTATCAAACCCTAACCATTCATTTAACTATGGTCAACTCTCTACACATTACCATAGTTAAATTATGATAAGAAATGATTATTCATTTTCTATTCTATTATTCTTATCATAATTCTTTATCATCTTCTTCTTCTTCTTCACTTGAAGAAACCTTTCTTCATCAATGGTGGATTGATGAAACAAGTGAGAAATCCAATTCTAAAGTCTACCCACTTTCTATTTCTTCATCCTCTACCTCTTGCCAAGTAGTAGAGTGTGTTTTCTTCACAAGTTTCTTGACTTGGTGAAGTCGGAGCTTGATTTAGCGATGCCTCGACGTAGATCATCTTCGGCATGGACATCGACGACCTAGCTCGTCTATTCTCCGACGAAGCCGACGTAAGAGCCCGGATTCTTTATGGACAGCGGAGAGGACTTCATCACGGAGCCGTGGAGGTGGAGGACCGGATCTACAAAGGTTGTATTTCCGTACTCTTAGTTAAGTGTTAACTAGTTTGCTTTTCGCCTAGACATCTAGCCAACGATCCGTATTCTAGGATTTCTCGGCACCGTAATTTTTGAAATTGGCATGGTTGATGCCTTGTGAGACCTCATTAGGATGCCTAGGAACCCTACAGGATGCCCGCTGGGGATGCGCCGAGCGAGAAGGATCTCGGCGACCTCAGGTGAGGGCTTCGATCCTTAGCATGAGAGGGGCCGTGAGAAGCCTGCTGAGGATGGCCGATCAGGGTAGCTGCTCGGTGCCTCTTGGCGAGGGCTTGGATCCCTGGCGTCGTGGGTAGGGACCTATCAGCCGGGGATGACCGAGCAGGGTAGCTGCTCAGTGCCTCTTGGCGAGGGCTTTGTATAGGGTTCCTAG
Source organism: Agapanthus africanus (assembly GCA_030015575.1). Taxonomy (NCBI): domain Eukaryota; kingdom Viridiplantae; phylum Streptophyta; class Magnoliopsida; order Asparagales; family Amaryllidaceae; genus Agapanthus; species Agapanthus africanus. The sequence goes on from CM057349.1 coordinate 292,364,680, forward strand.
GCACACTCAAGAGGTTCCACAAGGCATCAACCATGCCAAAATCAAATTTTCTATGTACCGAGAAACCCTAATGCGATCGTTAACTAGAAATTAGGCGAAACTACAAGCTACTAAACTGCTTTAGTGCTAAGTGAAAAGGGCTACAACCTTTGTAGATCCGGTCCTCCACTTCCTTAGCTCTGTGATGACGTCCCTCTGCTGCGATCATCAGATCCCGGACTCTAGCGATGGTTTCGTCGAAGAAATAATCGGGCTAGGTCGTCGACTTCGATGACGAAGATGATCTACGTCGAGGCAACTCAAGATCAAGCTCCATCTTCACTTGGTCATAGAACTTGTGAAGATAACACACTCTACTACATGGCAAGTGGTAGAGGATGAAGAAATAGGAAGTGGGTTCACTTTGGATTTGGATTTCTCACTTGGAATCATCACTTGGTGATTTTCAAGAAAGCTTTCTTCTTCACTTGAAGAAGATGAAGAAGAAAATGGAAAAAGAATTATTTTCAAAAAGAAAATCCAAGTGATTCTTATCATTTTGCAACCATGGGTTAGTGTAACTAGTGTAGAGAATAAACTAGGGTTTAGGTTTAATGGTTAGGTTAAGGCAAAAGATAAAATGGCAAAGACTTTCAAAGCTTCATGAAGCTTCATGGATAAAACAAAGCATGCCTCCATTTTATTCCTTGCCAAAATGAATAAAGTAAATAAATAAATAAATCAAACCCTAACCATTAACCTAATCATAGTTTAAAGTAAACACACAACCAAGTTTGCATGTATCATCAAATATGATACAAACTAGTGCACAAACATATATCATATATACAATGTGCACATTCAAGTGAGATAATCAATCTTAAGTGAACCAATACTAGTTAATGTAAAGTAATATATCAAATATATAATTATACATTAAATCATTAAATCAACACTTGATTTAACGATCCGGTCATATCGCATATGACCGACTAATATCCAATGTATCGACTTATCGAATCAATCCTCGATTCGATAACTAGGTTATATCGCATACAACCAATCGATACATTCATCGCGAGAATAGAATACGGTATCACATACACGCATTATTCTCGGTCCCGCACATATCTCATATGCGCTTCTATTTCGTTTCGCTTGAGCCAGGAAACCTATGTATAGGACTCTAAAGACTCGTCAATACGCCGGCAGCAGGTGATGATCATATCAAACACCCACAAGCCGCAAGCGGTCTGCTAAACATAACGGCCACCCGAGTATTGAGCGATCAGAAGATCAACGAGCAAGTCCGCTCACACTCCTGTGAATCCAACCAGTAACACTTACCGCACAGTCCGGTCTGATCGTCTGATATGTCGCATATCTCGTCTAGGGGTGGTAAACGTCAAACCCCAATAGCTCGATAAGTAGTATCGATATGAGGTCTATAACAGTTCGAGAAACTACTGGTAACACTTACCAGTAAATCTCAGCAACTCTGGCCAGGAATTTCCGGTTATAGCCAATCGAACACAGTGCAACATCAACTCCCTATACCGGGAGAGACGAATCCTTTCCTATCGCTCATTGCCTCCATGTGATTCGGGACTGTACCCAAAAACCACCATTTTGCACGCCCTCTTGGACGTGGTAAGGTGGAAATCAAAGCACAGTGGGAATCACACAAGACTCTATGACGATCTCGGGTCTACAGACTAACCTGTACCAGTGTCACCAGAGAACTGCCATCTGACGTAAGGTATAATACCATCTGGGAGTTCTCGGCGAGTCCGTCCAGTGTACCCAGTCTCCACTGAGCACCCGTATATCATCTCTGATGTCGAACACCAATGGATATGGGATCATCCATCGCCCATCTATATGGGTCGAGAAGGTATACGCTAGTCTACTCTGGTATATCGATGCCCCGTCTCGATACACCCACGACTAGGGACCTTGAAGGATGTACTTATGGACTACCATGTCCCCACTAGTATGATCCACATCATAGTCCAGGTAGTCAAGTACACATCCTAAGGGCTTTACCAACATGTAACAGAGAGACAATCAGTGTATACGTTAAGATAAAGAGCAACCAGATAGCATACTATCATGTCGAGCAAAAAAGTCCTCCCTATATATGTCCCAGCATCCACTATAATATACATCTTATGTACAGTAATGGCCTCTAGGGCATACATATAACCAACAATCTCCCACTTGCACTAGGGCCATCTGTAGCAGTGGTTGCAGTATCTCATACTCAACCATCCCATAAAAGTCTCTCTCTGGGAAAAGGCCTTTGTGAGTGGATCTGCCGTGTTGTCCTCTGAGTCTACTCTTCTAACCTCGATCACCCTGGAGATCAATCATCTCCATGATCAGGTGATACTGCCTTAGAATATGTCTGGATCACTGACGGGACAGGCATTCCTAGGCATAAGCCACAACTCCATTGTCTCACAATGGGAGGAACGAAGTTCATCTCATGAACTAATATACATCCAGACTGCCTCTTTGGTAGCATCTTAAGTAGCGATGTATCCAGCCTTTATCGTCTAGTATGCCACGGTATCTAGCTTGGAACTCTTCCAACATACCGTCCCTTTACTGAGGGTAAAGACAATGCCTGTGACTGACATTCAGTCGTCCTTATCACCCTGGAACCTTTCCAGTGATTCTCCCTAGGATCGATTGATACCATCTCACTACAACTAGTGAGAATCCTAACATCCAATTACTTCTATCTCATAAATCAAAACTCAGGATTTAGGAGGTATCACTTTGATCCTATATGGAGAATCCTTGTGATAAGCGGAGATTGACCGAGCGTAGCATAGGAAACTCCTTCCTCATCAAGAGTATGTTATCCATGTACTCTACGAGGATCATCACCATACTCTCTACTACCCTTTTGTATATACAAGGTTCATCTACCATTTTGATGATGTCAAACTCTTTGACTATCTCATCAAAACAGATGTTCCAACTCCGCGATGCCTGCTTTAATCTTATAAAGTATCTTGTACACGTTTCCGCTGCTCCTACTGTCTACGAAGCCCTCTGGCTGTGTACTTACAGACGCTCTCTTCTAAAACATCATTTTAGAAAAGCAGTTATGACACCCAACCGCCAGATATCGTAGTCATGGTATGTAGCTGTGGCAAGTAGGATCTGGATGGACTTAAGCATAGCCACTGAAAAAGGTTTTATCATTATCCACGCCTGGTCGATGATGAAAATGTTTAACATGTCTAGCTTTGAAAGTCTCAACTTTTCCATCTATACCAAGTAATCTTCTCAAGATATACTTGCTCCTGATGGGGATTTAACCCTTCAGATAAAGCAACCAAAGTCCATACTTTGCTGGTGTATAAGGATTCCATCTCAGATCGCTAAGCATCCAGCCATTCTTATAGAGTCCCACTCCTGATGGCCAGCTCGAAACTAGTTGGGTCATCATCTCATGATGCAATCCTCGCTCCCACTGTCATAGAGAAACAGAAGTATCTCTCAGGTGGGTGAGAAACCCTACTAGATCGGCGGAGAGGCTGAGGTTCGTTGGTATCTACTGAATCCTTTGATTCTACCAAATCATCTACTGTAGTTTGTATAGCTGGAACCTTTCCAGTTCTACATAACTGACATTGCCTCGAGCTTGTCCGGATTTTGCTTTTAGACATAGGCTGGACAACCCTAAATCTTAACAAACTTAAGATATGGACTCTTCCCTTTCCATATCACATATGAAGTGGTAGGCAATTGATTAGATTGGAACCCTATTCAATAGGTATGCAGATTCTCAAGCGCATAACTCCCAAAAGGAAATAGGTAACTCAGTAGTACTCATCATAGAGCACACCTTACCATATAGGGTGTGATTGCTCCGCCCCGATACACCGACGTGCTGTGGTGTATACGGAGGAGTAATGCTGAGAGAGAATCTCATTCTCCTTTAGAAAAGTCTAAGAATTCCGTGCTCAAGTATTTTCCTCCTTGATCACATCAAAGGACATAATACTTATACCCGTTTTGGTTCTCTACTTCTAACTTATATTATGTGAATATCTCAAAAGGTTCGGACTTGTGTTTCAACAGGAACATATGTCTGAATCTAAAGAGATCATCAGAGAATGTAATGAAGTACAAAGAACCGGTCTTGGCATGTGTAGACAGGGGACCTTCATACATCATCATGCATCAGTCCCAAGAGTACACTAACTCTTTCTCTGCTTCCAATAAACGGAGCTATGGTCATCTAATCTTTGTGACATGACTGGCACGTTTCATAAGATGTAAATTCAAACAGATTTAAATATGCATCTAAATGTAACTTCAGCTAGTCGGGTCGCATTGATATGACCTAGTCTATAATACCTCAAGAAGGGTCCGTTCATTTCTGAACTATTCCTCTTGTGTGTATTCCGTATACTAAGAACTGTAGTTTGATTTAGAACATTAATGCTTTTAGATAACATGCCTGAACCGATCAACTTTTGATATAGGAAATGTTCAAAACATTATCCAACAATACAAAATCTTATCATTTCTTTACTAATAAAGAGACTGATATGATTTTGTATATCAGGTTCGGTATCTAATAACATTTGTTCAGAATCAATGTATTTGGAATACAGGGTGACAGTGACCAACAGACTTGGCTGCAACACTTGCACCATTTTCTGTCTCATGAAACTTATCACCCGTTCTCAGTTCTCTACCTTTCTGTAGCCCTATGTAACAGATTACATATCTGGGATCCTGATCCGGTATCAAATACCCAGGACGTAGAGGATACAGAGAAACAGTTCTTTATAATGAACACACCCGAAGGAGATGCATCATATGCACTTTCTTCGTTTGGGCGGCATAGGAATTCTGGTATTCCCCTATTTCCTGCTCTGTCTTATAACAATTATAAGTTGGAGCGGGACCAACATTCCCCAGCTCAGTATAACAAGCGGGTTCGGTCAAAACATCCGTATTATTATCTTGATTAAGGCGTGACATGGTCGCTACCAGGAGAGAGAGAGAAGAAAACACTCTGCGTATGCTCTTACAAGATCAGATTGGTTATTATTTTATCTAATCGGATGGCTCCCACTGTTTTTATCAAATCTTCCTTCAAACCCTAAAAGGAAAAACTAGCCGGGATTAATTACACGCTACAAGTTCGCCAATCTTTCAGCCAGGCGAGTGTCGGTATTTTGAGGGAGCTTCCCCGTGCTTTCGCACGGACCTAGTTAATGTAAACCTCGTTTTCCCAGAGGCGTAACCCCGTTGACACCTTTCTAGACACCTACTTGATCGGCTAATTGTAATGTGTAAAACTCTCCCAGGAGTAACAATTACTCGCAGTGGGTATCGGGATCCAACTATCTCATAGAAGGTATGCAATCTCATTGCAAATTTCAACACTTGAAATTCCCAATAATATTTTGCCCCAAGCGATCTATGACCTTGACTGAGTCAACAAACCATAGACCGCAAGTAAAGTTCAACCCGTCATTTCCCGATTGAATTAAACCCACCCGCACGACCCTTGACTGAGTCAACAAGGCCGCATGACTACCCTAATCCAATCGCATCATATGCTTTGCAGATAAGCAGTAATCAGCTACCGCACACTACGCCTTGACTGAGTCAATAAACGCAGCACGGATACTAACTCTTACTTATCTGAAATGACGGAGGGCTACGTCAGGTTTTTAAGAAAACCCTTTGCGTAATGAACTTTATATCGTTGTAGAATCAAACGATTTTAAAATAGAGTGTTTTTTAGGCTTTTCTAGTTTTGCTAAAGGGGTCACTCCCGGCGAAGGGTCGTCGGCCCTTTCCTTATCGAATAAGGTGCAGGATATATCATATATACCGCTGTGCAAAGCAAAAACTATAGAAGCAATGAAAAAACAAACCGAGAGTTGTAGCATCTGCCAGTTATTGCTAAAGGAGTCACTCCCGGTGAAGGGATCTCGGTCCTTTCCTTATCGAATAAGGTGCAGGATGTTCTACAGGGAACACCGCGATGCAAAGCAAGAACTGTAGCTACCTGTTTTTGAAAATTCGATTCCACAACATCTTTTAGGTTTCTTTTTCTTTCATTAATCATATTAATGAAATCCCATCATTTAAGTCACCTAAACATCACAGATAAATACGACGTACACTTATGCCATCCGCATTCGCCTCGATGTCCCCTCGTGCACCGTTAGGTTAGGTAACTAACGGCAGAGCAGGGCAGGGCTAGCGCGGGTGTAAAACATAAGTAACGTCTATATAATATATCATATATACTATATACAGTATCCATCTGTTGGAGATAGTGCCCTCAGAGTCAATTATTGGATCACAGGTACGTGATTGCAATGATTGAGGGAGGACCTATCCCGGTAGGACAGTCTTACTCGAGATGATAGTATGCTATCTGGCTTACCTTTATCATCGTGTACTGTTTTAAGTGACCTGACACGTCGCTATTACACGTTGATAGAGCCCCTAGGATTCTTGCTTGACCACCAGCAGTATGAGGGCGATCATATAAGTGGGAGCTGGGGGTCTATAAGCATATCCTTAAAAGGTCCCTAGTCGTGAGAGTTTCGAGACAGGGCATCGATTCTCCTTAGTAGACTAGTGTATACAGTCGAGACCCCGACGAGGGGCGGTGGCCGGTCTCACAAGCCACTGGTGTCAGTTGGATCACCTAAGATGTATACAGGTGCTCATTGGGTTATGAGTACACCGGACAGGACTCGCCGGGAACATGCTAGTTGGTGATATACCAGACGTCAGATGGAAGTTCCCTGGTGACATGTGTGCAGGTTAGTTCATCGACCTGGGGATCGTCATTTGTCTCGTGTGAGTTCCCACTGTACTTTGATTACTACCCTACCACGGCTCAAAGGAGTCGTGCAAACAGGTTTTAGTTGGGTACAGTCCCGAGCCACATGGAGGCAGTGAGCGTATCCTCAGGGGTTCGTCTCTCCCGGTATTGGGGGTGAGGTCGTGCTGTGTCTAGGAGAGCCATTACACAAAGTCCTTGGCCAAGGCAAGGAGATTTACTGGTAGGTATTCCAGTAGTATCTCAGGGTGTTCTGGGCTACACTCCGACACGACTTGTACCGCTTTTGGGGGTCTGACTTTTACCAACCCCCTAGGCCCGCCATGCGATACTCATAGACGAACGGACCGGACTGTACGGATATTGTCACTGACAGGCTCAGTAGGGTTGTCAGGCTGAGTTCGCTCACAGACATCCCTTTTTAGTCAGTACCTGGTGGCCCGTTACGTATTGGCTTATACCTCTAACGTGCTAGTGGTTAAATCCACAACCAAGGTGTTGATGAGTCTTTAGAGTCCCCCACATTTCAGTTACTCAGCTTTCGGGCGAAAGGTTGTAGAGGCCGTATGGAGATATGGCAAGGTCCGACCAGATACGTGCGGTATTGCACGGATCGGGATCGGACAGTTTGTACTATAGGCCGTATGGATATATGGCAGGGTTCGATCAGATACGTGCGGTATTGCACGGATCAGGATCGAACGGATATTACTGGCCGGCTTTGGCATAAGCCGGATCCTAGTATAGTACAGTGTAGATTTTGTCTCATTGCATTTGTATTTCGGTCGGAATACAAATGCGGGTGTGTATGCACAGTATCGGGGTTTTCCTGTAATTTATTACGGGACCAGTTTTTGGAGTTGCCAGTTTGCTTTCCGTTTCGGCCAATTTCCTTTGTTCCGTTCATTGGCCGAAGATTGGTGGAGGAGGGTTTATTTGCATTGTTGCAAATAGGCATTTGTGGAGGGGGTCTTTGCTTTTTGTAGCATCATGATAGTCTTCATGATGGTGCACCATCCATTGACTTGCTTGACTTTCTTTATCATCATGGTTTTGATGATGGTTGTTGATGATGAGAGATGGTTGTTAGTTGAGTGTTGGTTTTGCTTTGTTATCATTTGGTTCATATGATAACCATTCCTCTCTCTCTCTTGTTTGATAAGAGAATGGCTCCCATTATTTTTGAGACTCCTCTCTCCATTCTCACTCTCCTTCTCCTCTAGTGATGGCCGGCCACCATGAGGGTGGGTTGCCCATTTTTGTAGTGGGGATTTTTGCTCTCTTGATGTTAGAAAAATCCCCAAGTTCCTCCACATTGTTCTTGCATCATCCCTCCACCTAAAATGGCATCTCCATGAACCCCAAAGTGAGACTTGAGGACTACATATTCTACAGCGAACCTTGGGCACGTCGAGTAGCCGGCTTCGTGCCCGAGTTGCCTCGGCATTGAGGTGGGAGCCCGTAAACAAAGTAGGCGATGTGGTGCACTTCCGGCGACGAGGAGGAGACGGGACTTTTCCGCAGGAGATCGGGACCATGACGAGAAGACCGGAGGACTTGGATCGTCGGTACATCTCTAACCCATCTTCTAGTTAGCTTAGACTTGTTAATGGTTACGATCCGGGTGTTTAGTGCGCGGTGGTGCCGGTTTGCTAAGTCCGCAAAATTTAAGTTTTTCACCGCTTCCGCATTCCGGCGTCGGATTGACGGCCGGGGCGCCGCCGTGCACTTACAGTGGTATCAGAGCCTCGCCATTAACTTCGTCTAGCTTTGTGTAATGTGTTTGCATTTCCGATTGATCAAAAAGTTCCAAAACCCGTATTACCTTCGCATCAGTTTCTGTTGAAAATTTTTGGTCTCGAAAATTTTTTCTGTTGGTCTCAGAATGATGTGCAGGGAGATGTAAGAACACTGGAAAAATTTCGTAGCACGATCCCTCCGTACGACCGCGGAAGGGCGGCCTAAACCCTCTTCTGGCCGCGCTTCCGCCGCAAGTTTGTGGGCTCGTGTGTTTAATTTTTTGCAGTGGGCTTATGGGCTTATTTCAGGGGTTTTGGGATATTAAAATTGGGTCCAGGTTTTCTTTAACTGCTGCAGTATTCTTTGTGGGCCCACTTGTTAAAGTTTGATCAATCGGAATATTTTAAACACATTTTTCACAGTATTTACATTATATCTGCGACCGTGAATGTCACTCGATCAGTAAATCCGGTCTAACTGCTATAGCCCGGTTAGACGGATTTGCGAACGTGACTTTCACGATGATGTTCTATGTATTTGCTGTGATGTTGCGGATCGGTCGTGCGGATAGCCTGGATGCAATGCTAGTACAGTTGTGGTTGTATTATGTACATTTGTTATTGCGGGGCGAGCGTCCGACATGTGGACTGCCGTCACTGCCTGATTGTATTATTATTTTGGGGCACGACCTGGTTGCGGTCGATGTACCCGGTGGATGTATATTTTACTTTCTGTACTAGGATTGCCCCGCGGAGGGGTGCACGGATAGCCGGGTTCTAGAGGGCAGCAAGCCCGCATCTCATGGCATTGGGACGGAGGAGGCTTCACTCTAGGATTGGCGGGCTATTCGCCGCACTCGTAGGGGGTACAGGTTGACCCAGGAGGGGTGCCCAAGTTGCCGGATTCCGTGAAGTGCTGGGTGGTCCATTCACGGTGCTGAAGGGGGCTGCCTCGCTTCAGGTTTTGGCGGGTGACTTGCCGCGCCCGTAGGGGTCTAGGATTTCATTGCACAGGCTATCCACACGACCAGGGGAACGTCGGGTTTCAGCAGTGGCTCTGTGAAACCCGGGGATCCCAGATATCTGTATTGTTTCTGTGATGCTGTTCATTCTCTGTGATGTTGCATTCCTATCACGCCTTGAGCGAATATAATATATTGGTATATATATTAGTAGATGTTGTATATGTTTTACATCCGCGCTAGTCCAGTCCCCGCTCTGTCGTTAGTTAGCTAACCTAACGGGTAATGACGGGACCCAGTGGCGAATGCGGATGGCATATACGTACATCAGTATATTTTCGTTCTTTTTGGTGTGATCAATTGATGGGACTGCATTGATTCGGATCAATGCAAGTTAAAAACAAACCTAATCTGATGTTGTTGGAACACTTTTCAAAAAGCTGTTATTGCAAGGACGTTCACTTTTGTTTTGCATCGAGGTATTCAGTTAGAATATCCTGCTCCTCAGTCGACGAGGCAAGGGCTGAGATCCCTTCACCGGGAGTGACCCCTTGGACAGAAGTTTGCGTCAGGGCATTAACTTCACTATAGCCGATTACTTTTGCTTTGCATCGCGGTATTCATTTGGAGTATCCTGCACCCCATTCTACGGGGAAAGAGCCGAGATCCCTTCACCGGGAGTGACCTCTTTAGCAAAGGTTTTCGTCACTATATTTTTAAAAGCTATCAGTTCCTTCGACGATATCAAGTTCATTACGTTAAAGGTTTTCGCCAGAAACCATTCGTAGCCCTCCATCATTTCAGTTAAATATTCGGTAGTATTCAAGCTATGTATTTTGACCTCACGCCAAGGCATAGTGTTTGGTAGCTGCCGGGTATTTATCTGTTGCATAGATAGATGCGTTGGTTTGGGACAGTCGTACTACTATTTTGGCCTACGTCAAGGGTATGTACGGGTGGGTTCAAATTAACCTGGATAATGATGGGCTGAACTTGACATGTGACTTATGATATTTTGACCTCACGCCAAGGTCATAAGAGCATGGGGCAGAAATCACATCGGGAGTTTCAAAAGAACTGAAACTTGCCAGATATGCGCATACCTTCTGGAGTGTGATGACGTGAGCGGATTCCGTCACGTTATCATGCAATGATAGTTGGATCCCGATTCCCACTGATGAGTTAGTTTACTCCTCGGGTGACCCCGACTAATTCTTCTTTCAGGTTTGGAGGAGAATTTGAGGTACAGTGGGAGGTTTCCAGATTAGATAAATTAGTGACCATTCTGATCTAGGTTAGAGTGCACGCTGAGTGTTTCTTTTCTCTCTCTCTTTGGCAGCGACCATTGACCCGACCCTAAGACTTTGACTCAGTGACCAAGTTGACCGAACCTTCTTAAACACTGGCTTTTGGATTGTCAGAGTTGCGAACCTCATTGCCACTCCTACTTTTACCCTTTTCTCCAGGACACCCCGTATTACTACGAACGTCCACTTCCATTGGACAAAACCATCGTATGGTTAGATACGAACTCGAAGGAATTTATTCGAGGATGGTTTCAGGTTCTGGAGAAAACGGATAGGATTATTCAGTTGTCTTTTCCTTTTACCCTCTCTCAGGTTACGAGTACTCCTTGGTTTAGGGGTAGTACACCTATTACGTAAATTGGATTGTCTTCTTCCAAACCTTAGGCTGGTGCCGACCGGTAGGGAATGAAGAAAACCAATTAGCATAACGATGGTGTGCAGAAGGTATTAAGTTCAGACAAAGCAAGGGATTAGTAAGAGGGCAAAGTAAATTGCAACAGATATTCACGACCAAACCAAATATTTCGTTACCACTCCCATATCACCTTTGTATTTCTCCAGGACATTCCGTATCGCTACGAAGATCCACAGTTTATTTGGATACTCCATCGTATGGTTATATACGAACTCGAATGGAACTTGTTCCAGTTCGGGGATGGATTCTGGTTCAGGAGAAATAGGAATAAGGTTTATTCGGTTGTCTTTTATCTTCACCCTCTCTCATTGCGAGTGTTCCTAGGATTGGGACAGTACACCCATTATGCTTATTGGATAGTCTTCTTCCAAACCATAGGCTGGTGCCGAACGGTAGGGAAGGAAGAAAACCATTTGGCCTAAAGGGGTGTGCAGAAGGTAATGACTAAAGACATATGAAGGGATTTGGAGAGGTGGCAAAGAACTATACGGTTACAGTCGTGAATCTGGAAGAGGCATTACTAGGAATACCAGAATACTCCATCGGAACATTTCAATGTTTCAGTTTCGCTGTGTAATGTTAAAGGAAAACTGATTTCCCGATTAGATACTTACTCCAGGGTATGTATTTACCAGGTACGATTCTCACATCTGTATGGTTTTACAGATGATGAGTGGGAGTAAGTTATTGGGAATTGGGTGATTATCCTCATTATATCGGGATTCGTTGTAATCAGTGATATTTGAGGAAATCACCTGGGCTGTTTGCCGGTCGGCAAATATTTGGTTTTGAATATCCGCTGTTATGCACCAATTTCAAATTGATATATCTGTACGTCTATTTTCATAGAGTGAGATATACCTTTCTGAAATTATGTCTACGACATTTACCTATATCAGTGGATGGTTAGGTAAGGAGCATTAAACAGCGGTGTAATTCTTCTTAACCATAAGTACAGTTTTCAACCTACGACACACAGTGAATGAGTTATCAGACTCAAGGGACTTATACAGAGTATTGTATGTTGTCCAGGGTCCATCAGGACAGAGGGGTAGGTCCTCGTACTATATTCGGTTTACTTATGACTTCTCTAGTTTTTAGACCGGTGTTTCGTGGAAACACAGGGTCCGAATTTTGAGAGGTTACAGGTATTTGAATAGAGTAGAGAACCAGGTGTAGCAAGTATCGAGATTCTTCAAAGAGATCGAAGATGTAGATACTTGTGATATTCAGTTGCTAGTAATGACTAAGAGAACTTGCTTCTCTTTCAGGTTACTCATAATTGGAAGTATTCCTAAGTTGAGTAACGCTGATCGGCCTCCTTCCATTTAGTTGACATGCGCTGGGGACAGCTGCATGATTTGAATCTGGTTCAATTAAATCAGTGCCTCTGTTTCTATATTGGATATAGAACAGTTCATATCTTAACGATGTTAAGGTACGGGGAATAGTCCGGTTTATGATTAAAACCAGACACTGGACAACTCAAGGCACGTTTCTGTAATGGCTGTTTGTGGGTTGACCCAGGCTATGACGAGGGTTGACTTTCTACCATCTGGATGAACAATAGCAATATTGTTCTAGACTCGCCACAGTTTTATTAAAAATGGATTTTTTCAGAAAAACAGTAGTGGGAGTATGGTAGAACTGGAAGTGATTCCAGAACCACAAGCGATTACTGAAGATTTGACAAGGAACCTAAAGATTCAATCTGGATTGACATTCCATTGGCCACTCCGCAGATAAGGTGGGTAACTTCAGGCACCCGAGAGGTACTACGGTAGCCTCAAGGACGGTGACAGGGAAGTTCTTGTTTACCCACAATTGCCATTGCTGTTGTTCCAGGTTACGAGACCCGGCGGGAGGATGAGTATAGCGTCGTTCTAAACTAGTTTTAGAAGTGCACGTGTATATGACTCTGCCAGAGGGTTGTCGTAGTCAGTGGGAGCAGCGGAAGCATTGGTGGACAGGTAGCTTATGTCTATTTATAGACTAAAGCAGATGTAGCGGAGAAAGATCATCTATTTCTGACGTGACAGTCATGGGTTTGACTTCATCAGAATAGGGGATGGATCTGTTGAGAAGGTAGTAGGGTGTGATATCCTGGTATTTGGATGACATACACAAAGTAGGAAAGGAAACTCCTATACTACGATCGGTTATACTTTGGTCGTCACACAGTTGTTTCTCCACAAAGGAAATGGATTTTATATCAGACATACTGGTTACTAGATCTATGGTCTTAGATCTAGATTTGGGTGGTTTCCCAATCAGGGTACTTGACAGCATTCTAAGAGTATTTAGGATGGACGACTCCTGGCACGGTAGTGTACCTGCAGGTAATGGAGTCACCCTCTCCAAAGGTGTCTTACAGACTAAAGGGGAGAGGGACGGGCATGATTGGCAGATCACTTGCTTAGGCAATTGAGTCAATCGTGAGATGTCAAGTACCACACCAGATGTTGTTCTTGCACTAGATGCAATAAGTTGACATTAATCCAATCCTGGAGAAACAGTCGGAAGCAGTTTTAGAACATAAGTGGATGTTCTAGGGAGATGATAACGACAGCCTCATTCAGGAGACAGTTATCATTCCAGGCTTCCAAGGTGACATGGACGACAAGGAGGTTGTCAGAGTTATAGTTTTCCTTCTGATGAGGGGCAGTATTTTGGACAGGTGGTCCAAGGCAATACTGAGGGAGGCATGGCGCGCAGGATACTGATTAAGTTCAGTTGACGATACAGTCTAAGAAGTTTGGATTTGGAGTTCATTTATGAGCTAGGTCCCATCAGACATCCAGACATATTCTGAGACAGGTATTGCTCTTTTCGGGAGATGGCTTTCTCCGCGAACTTGAGATATAGAGAGACATAGAAAGAAACAACAAAGCGGATCCACTCACTGAGGCTATTCCTCGAACGCAATAGTTCCGCAAACGAGCTTTGTGAGACTGACTAGTAGAGGAGTTGGATATTCGGTATCACACGGGCTGTGAGTATGCGACATCGCAATAATTAGCCTTGAGTGCAAGTGGGAGATTGTTGGAGATAGTGCCCTCAGAGTCAATTATTGGATCACAGGTACGTGATTGCAATGATTGAGGGAGGACCTATCCCGGTAGGACAGTCTTACTCGAGATGATAGTATGCTATCTGGCTTACCTTTATCATCGTGTACTGTTTTAAGTGACCTGACACGTCGCTATTACACGTTGATAGAGCCCCTAGGATTCTTGCTTGACCACCAGCAGTATGAGGGCGATCATATAAGTGGGAGCTGGGGGTCTATAAGCATATCCTTAAAAGGTCCCTAGTCGTGAGAGTTTCGAGACAGGGCATCGATTCTCCTTAGTAGACTAGTGTATACAGTCGAGACCCCGACGAGGGGCGGTGGCCGGTCTCACAAGCCACTGGTGTCAGTTGGATCACCTAAGATGTATACAGGTGCTCATTGGGTTATGAGTACACCGGACAGGACTCGCCGGGAACATGCTAGTTGGTGATATACCAGACGTCAGATGGCAGTTCCCTGGTGACATGTGTGCAGGTTAGTTCATCGACCTGGGGATCGTCATTTGTCTCGTGTGAGTTCCCACTGTACTTTGATTACTACCCTACCACGGCTCAAAGGAGTCGTGCAAACAGGTTTTAGTTGGGTACAGTCCCGAGCCACATGGAGGCAGTGAGCGTATCCTCAGGGGTTCGTCTCTCCCGGTATTGGGGGTGAGGTCGTGCTGTGTCTAGGAGAGCCATTACACAAAGTCCTTGGCCAAGGCAAGGCGATTTACTGGTAGGTATTCCAGTAGTATCTCAGGGTGTTCTGGGCTACACTCCGACACGACTTGTACCGCTTTTGGGGGTCTGACTTTTACCAACCCCCTAGGCCCGCCATGCGATACTCATAGACGAACGGACCGGACTGTACGGATATTGTCACTGACAGGCTCAGTAGGGTTGTCAGGCTGAGTTCGCTCACAGACATCCCTTTTTAGTCAGTACCTGATGGCCCGTTACGTATTGGCTTATACCTCTAACGTGCTAGTGGTTAAATCCACAACCAAGGTGTTGATGAGTCTTTAGAGTCCCCCACATTTCAGTTACTCAGCTTTCGGGCGAAAGGTTGTAGAGGCCGTATGGAGATATGGTAAGGTCCGACCAGATACGTGCGGTATTGCACGGATCGGGATCGGACAGTTTGTACTATAGGCCGTATGGATATATGGCAGGGTTCGATCAGATACGTGCGGTATTGCACGGATCAGGATCGAACGGATATTACTGGCCGGCTTTGGCATAAGCCGGATCCTAGTATAGTACAGTGTAGATTTTGTCTCATTGCATTTGTATTTCGGTCGGAATACAAATGCGGGTGTGTATGCACAGTATCGGGGTTTTCCTGTAATTTATTACGGGACCAGTTTTTGGAGTTGCCAGTTTGCTTTCCGTTTCGGCCAATTTCCTTTGTTCCGTTCATTGGCCGAAGATTGGTGGAGGAGGGTTTATTTGCATTGTTGCAAATAGGCATTTGTGGAGGGGGTCTTTGCTTTTTGTAGCATCATGATAGTCTTCATGATGGTGCACCATCCATTGACTTGCTTGACTTTCTTTATCATCATGGTTTTGATGATGGTTGTTGATGATGAGAGATGGTTGTTAGTTGAGTGTTGGTTTTGCTTTGTTATCATTTGGTTCATATGATAACCATTCCTCTCTCTCTCTTGTTTGATAAGAGAATGGCTCCCATTATTTTTGAGACTCCTCTCTCCATTCTCACTCTCCTTCTCCTCTAGTGATGGCCGGCCACCATGAGGGTGGGTTGCCCATTTTTGTAGTGGGGATTTTTGCTCTCTTGATGTTAGAAAAATCCCCAAGTTCCTCCACATTGTTCTTGCATCATCCCTCCACCTAAAATGGCATCTCCATGAACCCCAAAGTGAGACTTGAGGACTACATATTCTACAGCGAACCTTGGGCACGTCGAGTAGCCGGCTTCGTGCCCGAGTTGCCTCGGCATTGAGGTGGGAGCCCGTAAACAAAGTAGGCGATGTGGTGCACTTCCGGCGACGAGGAGGAGACGGGACTTTTCCGCAGGAGATCGGGACCATGACGAGAAGACCGGAGGACTTGGATCGTCGGTACATCTCTAACCCATCTTCTAGTTAGCTTAGACTTGTTAATGGTTACGATCCGGGTGTTTAGTGCGCGGTGGTGCCGGTTTGCTAAGTCCGCAAAATTTAAGTTTTTCACCGCTTCCGCATTCCGGCGTCGGATTGACGGTCAGGGCGCCGCCGTGCACTTACACCATCACAGCATATCAAATGATCACATCACAGATATCGCAGCAGAAGAAACATATGAAACATTGGATATACTAGGACGTCCGTGTTTTTAATACGAGCCAGTATAAAACACGGATTCCACGGTCGCGATGAATAGCCAAACCCACACCCCTAGACCCCTACGAGAGCGGCAAGCAACCCTACCAATTCTAGAGTTAGGAGACTCGGACTCGACTCCTCGAGTTGGTCTCCCACTGGACTCCAGAACCCGGTTACTTGTGCCCTCCTCCTTGGGCCTATCCTAGTGCGAAAAAGTAAATAATATACAAAAGGTGACATCTTCCGCAACCTGGAAGTGCCCCAATAAAAGAATATTACATACAAGTTTTTTACATGAATGAAAATGAAAAACACTCATCTCACATAAAAAACCCCCGGCTATTCAAACACGACGATCCAATATAACATATCCAGCAACACATAACATCACATGTCATCAACGTAAGTAAACATGCGTATCCCAATTGTCGTTGACATATAGCAACGAAATCGGCGATATCACATATTACACTTACGGTCACAGAAAAGAAAGTGTAAAACTACAACAGTTGGAATCCGCAACCTCTTTAGACATCGCATGCCTAATCAAATGAATTCCTTAGACATCGCATGCTTAACAATTATAAACCCCGCATTTTAGTCTCAATATCGAAAATACTTTTCAATATAAAGTCGGGTAATTCAACAAGATTCCCGACATCCAGAACGAATGCTCGTCGCAAACTTTAGTGGATGGCCGCACCTCCGATACCATCGACGAAATGCACCAAGGTGGAACACCGCTGCCGCGAGCACCCGAACGGATCCTTTCGGCGACGGGGTTCTCCTACAGTCACTTGGTCGGGGATATGGGGTGTAGCTGTCTATTAAGTTTACCCGGCGAGTATCCACGTACGCTACGTGATTGCGACGGACTTTTGATTGCATCAAAATTCCGTGGCAACCGATCAAGTGAGACTAAAGTGCTATGTTTATAACATCCAAATCAGTTATCTCATAACTACTTGTGGATTCCAAATATTGTATCACATTTCGGATAAATAGAAAATGTTAAACTTTCCGATCGAACAATCAAACACCCAAGTTTTCCCGAAACAACTCAACACATGAAATAAGTTTAAAAACATTCACTTCATGCCTCAGTACCAACGGTCCAGCCGTAGAAGGGTCAAGCCAACGCCTCACATGTGGCACGCCGTACTGCCCCAAACCCTAAGGTTCAAAGGGCAGTTCAAGACGGTCACATAATCGAGTTAAGGTTTGTTGTCTTCTAGAGCGACCATCGCGTTACTTGCACTACTTAGAACGTCATTAAACTACGGAAAAATCCAACACTTGGAAATTTCCCGGCAGGGGAAAAATCGGGTATTTATATCCGGTCGAACTTTTTAACATATTCTAAAATTTCCGGAAAACACATAGACGAAGTTAAAGATTCCGATCGAATCATTGAGTCCCCAATACAACCCAGAAAAATCCACTGTGGAGTATAAATTAAAAATATCCATAAGAATCAGGAATGAAAAAAGGACATTACTGTGAAATTTCAAAGAATGATGCGACTATATAGCCGCGGAACCGCCGCATTAGGCATGCTTATGCCGTGGTTCCGCGGCAGTTTCATCGACTTACGAGCACGGACTTCACAGTAACTCCTAAAATTGCCTGCTAATTTTTTTGGCTATTTTTAATTGGGAAAAATCCACAGTTCCAGAAAATGTACAGAGAAGGGTCATTTTTAGGGTTTCGGGGTTCGATCGGATTTCTAACATCGTCTACACTTCGCCTAAAGCTCTAGCTAGGCTCTGATACTACTGTAGGGTTTCTAGGTACACTCAAGAGGTTCCACAAGGCATCAACCATGCCAAAATCAAATTTTCTATGTGCCGAGAAACCCTAATGCGATCGTTAACTAGAAATTAGGCGAAACTACAAGCTACTAAACTGCTTTAATGCTAAGTGAAAGGGGCTACAACCTTTGTAGATCCGGTCCTCCACTTCCTTAGCTCTGTGATGACGTCCCTCCGCTGCGATCATCGGATCCCGGACTCTAGCGATGGTTTCGTCGAAGAAATGATCGGGCTAGGTCGTCGACTTCGATGACGAAGATGATCTACGTCGAGGCAACTCAAGATCAAGCTCCATCTTCACTTGGTCATAGAACTTGTGAAGATAACACACTCTACTACATGGCAAGTGGTAGAGGATGAAGAAATAGGAAGTGGGTTCACTTTGGATTTGGATTTCTCACTTGGAATCATCACTTGGTGATTTTCAAGAAAGCTTTCTTCTTCACTTGAAGAAGATGAAGAAGAAAATGGAAAAAGAATTATTTTCAAAAAGAAAATCCAAGTGATTCTTATCATTTTGCAACCATGGGTTAGTGTAACTAGTGTAGAGAATAAACTAGGGTTTAGGTTTAATGGTTAGGTTAAGGCAAAAGACAAAATGGCAAAGACTTTCAAAGCTTCATGAAGCTTCATGGATAAAACAAAGCATGCCTCCATTTTATTCTTTGCCAAAATGAATAAAGTAAATAAATAAATAAATCAAACCCTAACCATTAATCTAATTATAGTTTAAAGTAAACACACACCCAAGTTTGCATGTATCATCAAACATGATACAAACTAGTGCACAAACATATATCATATATACAATGTGCACATTCAAGTGAGATAATCAATCTTAAGTGAACCAATACTAGTTAATGTAAAGTAATATATCAAATATATAATTATACATTAAATCAACACTTGATTTAACGATCCGGTCATATCGCATATGACCGACTAATATCCAATGTATCGACTTATCGAATCAATCCTCGATTCGATAACTAGGTTATATCGCATACAACCAATCGATACATTCATCGCGAGAATAGAATACGGTATCACATACACGCATTATTCTCGGTCTCGCACATATCTCATATGCGCTCCTATTTCGTTTCGCTTGAGCCAGGAAACCTCTGTGTAGGACTCTAAAGACTCGTCAATACGCCGGCAGCAGGTGATGATCATATCAAACACCCATAAGCCGCAAGCGGTCTGCTAAACTTAACGGCCACCCGGGTATTGATCGATCAGAAGATCAACGAGCAAGCCCGCTCACACTCCTGTGAATCAAACCAGTAACACTTACCGCACAGTTCGGTCTGATCGTCTGATATGTCGCATATCTCGCCTAGGGGTGGTAAACGTCAGACCCAAATAGCTCGATAAGTCGTGTCGATATGAGGTCTATAACAGTTCGAGAAACTACTGGTAACACTTATAGTAAATCTCAGCAACCCTGGCCACGGATTTCCGGTTATAGCCAATCGAACACAGTGCAACATCAACTCCTTATACCGGGAGAGACGAATCCCCTCCTATCGCTCATTGCCTCCATGTGATTCGGGACTGTACCTAAAAACCACCGTTTTGCATGCCCTCTTGGACGTGGTAAGGTGGAAATCAAAGCACAGTGGGAATCACACAAGACTCTATGACGATCTCGGGTCTACAGACTAACCTGTACCAGTGTCACCAGAGAACTGCCATCTGACGTAAGGTATAATACCATCTGGGAGTTCTCGGCGAGTCCGTCCAGTGTACCCAGTCTCCACTGAGTACCCGTATATCATCTCTGATGTCAAACACCAATGGATATGGGATCATCCATCGCCCATCTATATGGGTCGAGAAGGTATACGCTAGTCTACTCTGGTATATCGATTGTTAGTTATATGTATGCCCTAGAGGCCATTACTGTACATTGGATGTATATTGTAGTGGATGCTGGGACATATATAGGTAGGACTTTCTTGCTCGACATGATAGTACGCTATCTGGTTGCTCTTTATCTTAACATGTATACTTTCTGTCTCTCTGATTACATGTTGATAAAGCCCTTAGGATGTGTACTCGACTTCCAGGACTATGATGTAGATCATACTAGTGGGGCCTGGGTAGTCAATGAGTACATCCTTCATTGTTCCTAGTCGTGGGAATATCGAGACGGGGCATCGATATTCCAGAGTAGACTAGCGTATATCTTCTCGACCCATGTGATGGGCGATGGATGATCCCATATCCATTGGTGTTTGACATTAGAGATGGTATACGGGTGCTCACTGGAGACTGGGTACACTGAACGGACTCGCCGAGAACTCCCAGATGGTATTATACCTCACGTCAGATGGCAGTTCTCTGGTGACACTGGTACAGCTTAGTCTGTTGACCCGAGATCGTCATAGAGTCTTGTGTGTCTCCTACTGTGCTTTGATTTCCACCCTACCACGGCTCTACTGAGGCGTGCAAACAGGTGGTTTTTGGTTACAGTCCCGATTCACATGGAGGCAATGAGCGATAGGAGGGGATTCGTCTCTCCCGGTATTGAGGGTTGATGTTGCGCTATGCACGACTGGCCATAACAGGAAATCCCTGGCCAGGGTTGCTGTGATATACTGGTAAGAGTTATCAGTAGTTTCACGAAAGTTATGGACCTTACGTCGGCATGACTTATCAAGCTATTGGGGTCTGACGTTTACCACCCCTAGGCGAGATATGCGATATATCAGATGAACAGACCGGACTGTACGGTAAGTGTTACTGGTTGGATTCACAGGAGTGTGAGCGGGCTTGCTCGTCGATCTTCTGATCGCTCAATACCCGGGTGGCCGTTACGTTTAGCAGACCGCTTGCGGCTTGTGGGTGTTTGATATGATCATCATCTGCTGCCGGCGTATTGACGAGTCTTTAGAGTCCTACACAGAGGTTTCCTAGCTCAAGCGAAACGAAATAGGAGCGCATATGAGATATGTGCGGGACCGAGAATAATTCGTGTATGTGATACCGTATTCCATTCTCGCGAAGAATGTGTCGAATGGTTGTATGCGATATGACCTAGTTATCGAATCAAGGATTGATTCGATAAGCCGATACATTGGATACTAGCCGGTTATATGCGACATGACCGGGTCATTGAATCAAGTGTTGATTCAATGATTTAATGTATAATTATATATTTGATATATTACTTTGCATCAACTAGTATTGGTTCACTTTAAATGGATTTTCTCACTTGAATTGTGCAAGTTGTATATGTGATATACATTTGTGCACATGATTGTATCATGTTTGATGATACATGTTTACTTGGTTAAGTGTAAAGAAATAAACCATGGTTTAGTTTATGATTAGGGTTTTCTTTTTCCTTACTTATTTATTTATTTATTTATTTTTGGAAAAGATGAGAAAAGAATGGTTGCTATTTTTGTTTTTAGTTGAACATTCATGAAACTTTGACTAAGTCACCATTCTTGTCTCATGCTTAACCCTAACCATATGAACTAACCATAGTACATTCTCTACACTTAACCAAGGGTTAGTAAATGATAAGTATTGATTTATTTATCTAATTTAAAAAAAACTTATGAGATCTTCTTCTTCTTCTTCTTCTTCCATGAAGAAAGCTTGCTACATCAATGGTGATTGATGAAAAAGTGTGAGAAATCCAAATCTAAAGTCTATCCACTTCCTATTTCTTCATCCTCTACCTCCTGCCAAGTAGTATAGGGTGTTTCCTTCACAAGTTTTCTTGACTTGGTGAAGTTGGAGCTTGATCTAGCGATGCCTCGACGTAGATCATCTTCGGCATCGTCGTCGATGACCTAGCCCGTTTTTCCTCCGATGAAGCCGACGCTAGAGCCCAAGATATGATTTGGACAGCGAGGGGACTTCATCACGGAGCCTAGGAGGTAGAGGACCGGATCTACAAAGGTTGTAGCCCCTTCCCTTTAGCTATATTTCCGTTTACTTGCTTGCATCGCCTTGATTTCTAGTTAACGATCCGTATTAGGGTTTGTAGGCACAAGGAATTTTTTTGATTTATGCATGTTTGATCACTTGTGAGACTCCATTAGAGTGCCTAAGAACCCTACAGTGGTATCAGAGCCTAGCTAGAGCCTTAGGCGATGCGTAGACGGAATTAGAAGTCCGATCGAATCAAAACCTAAACCCAAATTTGCTCTCTGGACAATTTTGAAAAACTGGGTTTTTTCCAAATTAAAAATATTCAGAAAACTCAGTAGAAGATTCTAAGAATTACTGTATAAAACGGGGCCCCTAACTCCACCAAAGCGCGGCGGAACCGCGGTATTAGCATGCTAATGCGGCGGTTCCGCGGCCCTTTAGCCTCTTCATGCAATAAATTTTGCACAGTAATTCCTAGTTTGCAGTACTGGTTTTCCTGGGAATGTTTAATAATTTTTCAAGAGTTGAATTTTCTGGGTTGTATTGGGGACTAGGTGTATCGATCGGATTGTCTAATTTTGTCAGTGTGTTTTTCCGGGTATTTTTAGAATATGTTAAAAAGTTCGACCGGATATAAATACCCACTTTTTCCCCTGCCGGGAAATTTCCAATTGTTGGATATTTCCGTAGTTTAACGACGTTCTAAGTAGTCCAAGTAACGCGATGGACCCTCTAGAAGACAACAAACCTTAACTCGATTATGTGACCATCTTGAACTGCCCTTTGAACCTTCGGGTTTGGGGCAGTACGGCGTGCCACATGTGAGGCGTTGGCTTGACCCTTCTACGGCTGGACCGTTGGTACTGAGGCACGAACTGAATGTTGTTAGACTTATTTCATGTGTTGAGCTGTTTCGGGAAAACTTGGGTGTTCGATTGTTCGATCGGAAAGTTTAACATTTTCTATTTATCCGGAATGTGATACAATAATTGGAATTCATAAGTAGTTATGAGATAACGGAATGAATGTTATAAACATAGCAGTTTAGTCTCACTTGATCGGTTGCCACGGAGTTTTGATGTGATCAAAAGTCCGTCGCAATCACGTAGCGTATGCGGATACTCGCCGGGTAAACTTAATAGACAGCCTCACTCCATAGCCCCGACCAAGTGACTGTAGGAGAACCCCGTCGCCGAAAGCATCCGTTCGGGTGCTCGCGGTAGCGGTGTTCCGCCTTGGTGCACTTCGTCGCCGGTATCGGGGGTGCTGCCGTCTACTGAAGTTTGCGACGAGCATTCGATCAGGATGTCGGGAATCCTGTTGAATTGCCCGACTTGATATTGAAAAGAGTTTTCGATAATGAGACTAAAATGCGGGGTTTATAATTGTTAGGCATGCGATGTCTAAGTAATTCATTTGATCAGGCATGCGATGTCTGAGGTGGTTGCGGATTCCAACTGTTGTAGTTTTACACTTTTTTTTCTGTGACCGTAAGTGTAATATGTGATGTCGCCGGTTTCGTTGCTATATGTCAACGACAATTGGGATGCGTATATTTACTTACGTTGATGACATGGGATGTTATGTGTTGCTGGATATGTTATATTGGATCGTCGTGTTTGAATAGCCGGGTTTTTTTTTATGTGAGATGAGTGTTTTTCATTTTCATTCATGTAAAAACTTGTATGTAATATTCTTTTATTGGGGCACTTCCAGGTTGCGGATGTTGTCACCATTTGTATATTATTTACTTTTCTGCACTAGGATAGACCCAAGGAGGGAAGCACAAGTAACCGGGTTCTGGGGTCCAGTGGGAGACCATCTCGAGGAGTCGAGTCCGGGTCTCCTAACCCTAGAATTGGTAGGGTTGCTTGCCGCTCTCGTATGGGTCTAGGGGTGTGGGATAGGCTAACGACCGTGGAATCCGTGTTTTATACTGGCTCATATTGAAAACACGGACGTCCTAGTATATCCAATATTTCATATGTTTCTTCTGCTGTGATTTATCTGTGATGTGATCATGTGCTGTTCTGTGATGGATATAGTATATAGTATATATGATATTTTATATAGACGTTGCTTATGTTTTATACCCGCGCTAGCCCTGCCTCGCTCTGGCGTTAGTTACCTAACCTAACGGTGCAGACGGGACATCGAGGCGAATGCGGATGGCATAAGCGTACGTTATATTTATCTGTGATGTTTAGGTGGACTTAAATGATGGGATATTCATTAATGAGATTAATGAAAGAAAATAAAACTAATTGATGTTGTGGAATCGAATTTCAAAATAAAACCAGGTAGCTACAGTTCTTGCTTTGCATCGCGGTGTTCATTATAGAACATCCTGCACCTTATTCGATGAGGAAAGGACCGAGATCCCTTCACCGGGAGTGACTCCTTTAGCAATAACTGGCAGATGCTACAACCCTCGGTTTGTCATTTGATCGCTTCTATAGTTTTCGCTTTGCACAGTGATATATATGATATATCCCGCACCTCATTCGACGAGGAAAGGGCCGACGATCCCTTCACCGGGAGTGACCCCTTTAGCAAAACTAGGAAAGCCTCGAAAACATTCCATTTAAAAACCATTTGATTCCGAAACGAGATCAAGTTCAAAGCGTTAAAGGTTTTCACAAAAACCATTCGCAACCCTCCGTCATTTTAGGAAGTAGAGTACTTAGTATTCGTGCTGTGTTTGTTGACCATAGTCAAGGCACAGTGTACGGTAGCTAAGTGATGTCTTCCTACACCGCATATGATGCGGTTAGTTAGGACAGTCGCGTGACTTTGTTGACCTTAGTTAAGGGTCATGTGGGTGGGTCTAATTAATCACGAAATGACGGGTAGAACTTGACTAGTACTTATGATTTGTTGACCATAGTTAAGGTCATAGGTGCTAGGGGTAAAAATCTTTATCGGGAGTTTCAAGTGTTGAAATTTGCAATGAGATTGCATACCTTCTATGTGATAGTTGGATCCCGATACCCACTGTGAGTAATTGTTACTCCTGGGAGAGTTTTGCACTTTGCAATTAGCCGATCAAGTCGGTGTCTAGAAAGGTGTCAACGGGGTTACGCCTCTGGGAAAACGAGGTTTACAGTAATTAGGTCCGTGCGAAAGCACGGGAAACCTCCCTCAAAGTACCGACACTGGCCTGGCTGAAAGATTGGCGAACTTGTAGAGTGTAATTAATCCCGGCTAGTTTTTCCTTTTAAGGTTTGAAGGAAGATTTGATAAAAACAGTGGGAGCCATCCTGATTAGATAAAATACATAACCAATCTAATCTTGCAAGAGCGCACGCAGAGTGTTTTCTTCTCTCTCTCCTGGTAGCGACCATATCACGCCTTAATCAAGATAATAAAATGGATGTATTGACCAAACCCGCTTGTTATACTGAGCTGGGGAACGTTGGTCCCGCTCCAACTTATAATTGTTATAAGACAGAGCAGGAAATTGGGGAATACCAGAATTCCTATGCCGCCCAAACGAAGAAAGTGCATATGATGCATCTCCTTCGGGTGTGTTCATTACAAAGAACTGTTTCTCAGTATCCTCTGCATCCTGGGTATATGATACCGGATCAGGATCCCAGATATGTAATCTGTTACATAGGGCTACAAAAAGGTAGAAAAACTGAGAACGGGTGATAAGTTTCATGAGGCAGAAAACGGGGCAAGTGTTGCAGCCAAGTCTGTTGGTCACTGTCACCCTGTATTACGAATACATTGATTCTGAACAAATGCTATTAAATACCGAACCTGATATACAAAATCATATCAGTCTCTTTATTAGTAAAGAAAGGATATAATTTTGTATTGATGGATAATGTTTTGAACATTTCCTATATCAAAAGTTGATCGGTTTAGGCACGTTATCTAAAAGCATTGACGTTCTAAATCAAACTACAGTTCCTCGAATACAGAACACACACAAGAGGAAGAGTTCAGAAATGAACGAATTCTTCTTGAGGTATTGTAGACTAGGTCATATCAATGCGACCCGACTAGCTGAAGTTACATTTAGATGCATATTTAAATCAGTTTGAATTTACATCTTGTGAAACTTGCCAGTCATGTCACAAAGATATAATGACACCAGCTCTGTTTACTGGAAACAGAGAAAGAGTTAGTAAACTCTTGGGACTGATACATTATGATGTATGTAAGGTCTCCTGTCTACACATGCCAGGACTGGTTCTTTATACTTCATTACGTTCTCTGATGATCTCTCAAGATTCTGACATATGTTCCTGTTGAAACACAAGTCCGAACCTTTTGAGATATTCACAGAATATAAGTTAGAAGTAGAGAACCAACAACCGGGTATAAGTATTATGTCCTATGATGAGATCAGGGAGGAGAATACTTGTGCATGGCATTCCTGGACTATTCTAAAAGAAAATGAGATTCTCTCTCAGCATTACTCATCCGTATAAACCATAGCACGATGGTATATCGGGGCGGAGCAATCACACCCTATATGATAAGGTGTGCTCTATGATGAGTACTACTGAGTTACCTATTTCCTTTTTGGGAGTTATGCTCTTGAGAAGCTGCATACCTATTGAATTAGGTTCGAATCAAATCAGTGCCTACCACTCTATATAAGATATGGTGTGGGAAGATCCTATCTCTTAAGTAAGTTAAGATTTGGGATTGTCCGGCCTATGTCAAAAGCAAAATCCGGACAAGATCAAGGCAATGTCAGTTCTGTAGAACTGGAAAGGTTCCAGCTATACGAAACTACAGCTGAAGATTTGACAGAACCAAAGGATTCTATAGTCCCCGACGAACCTCAGCCTCTCCGCCGATCTGGTAGGGTTCCTCGCCTGCCTGAGAGATACCTCGATTTCTCGATGACAGTGGGAGTGAGGATTGCATCATGAGATGAGGGCCCAACCAGTTTCGAGCAGGCCATCGAGAGTAGGGACTCTGTAAGAATGGCTGGATGCTTAGTGATCTGAGATGGAATCCTTATACACCAAAAAAGTATGGACTTTGGTTGCTATATCTGAAGGGTTAAATCCCCATCAGGAGCAAGTATATCTTGAGAAGATTACTTGGTGTACATGGAAAAGTTGAGACTTTCAAAGCTAGACTTGTTAAAGGTTTTCGTCATCAACCAGGCACGAATAATGATGAAACCTTTTCCAGGGACTATGCTTAAGTCCATCCAGATCCTACTTACCACGGCTACATACCATGACTACGATATCTGGTGGTTGGGTGCCATGACTATTTTTCTAAATATTGATTTAGAAGAGAACGTCTATAAGTACACAGCCAGAGGGCCTCGTAGACAGTGGGAGCAGCGTGTTAGTGTATATGCCCTAGAGGCCATTACTGTATCATACTAGTTTGTATATTACTTAATGGATGCTTGGGATATTCACCTTGTATATACAATCTTGCTCAAAATAGTAGTATGCTACTTGGTTTGTTTCTACTTCAATGTGTACTTGTGTTTATTTCAGTATATCACTTATACGCATTAGTGGAGCCCTTAGGATCTTTGCTTGATTACCAGCGTTGTGATGGCAGTCACACTAGTGGGGGCTGGGTAATCTATAAGCACATCCTTATACAGGTCCCTAGTCGCAGGACTATCGAGACAGGGCATCGATACTCCGGAGTAGACTAGCGTATGCGCTTCTCATCCCAGTGTGGGAGATGGTCTGTCCCACAGCCATCAGTACGTCGTACTGGAGATAGTATACGGGTGCTCGTTGGGTTACGAGTACACTGGACAGGACTCGTCGGGAACTGACAGGTTGGTATTATACCTATCGTCAGTTATCAGTTCCCAGGTGACATGAGTACAGCTTAGTCCGCTGACTTGACACTGGCACTTCGCCTCAAGTGTGTTCCCACTGCACTTTGATCACTACCCTACCACGGCTCAAAGGAGTCGTGCAAACAGGTGGTGGTTGGGTGCAGTCCCGAAGCACTTGGAGGCAGTGACGGTTAGACAGGATTCGTCTCTCCCGGTATTGGGGGTTGACATCGCGCTGTGTCTAGGAGAGCCATTACACGAGTAGTCCCTGGCCAGGGCAAACGAGATATACTGGTAGGTTTCCAGTGTTATCTCAGGGTGTTTTGGGCTTCGCTCCGGCACGACTTGTACCGCTATTGGGGGACTGACGATTACCACCCCCTAGGCCCGCCATGCGATGTATCAGACGAACAGACCGGACTGTACGGAGAATGTCACATTCAGACTCAGTAGGAGTACAGATGGGGTTTCACCTCGTCAGCCTTCTTGTCGACATCTACCTGGGGACCGTTACGCACAGCTAGTGCCGCTTGCGGTCTGTGGTTAAACCCACTGCCAGCGTAGTGTCGAGTCTTTAGAGTCCCACACAGAGGGTATTCGCCTCTGGGCAAAACAGAGTAGAGGTCGCATGGTTTTGCGACAGGGTTCGTTCTCATCCGCGCACTTGTGCACGTTTGGAGTCCGGACGGATTATACTGGCAGGCTCTGGTTTGAGCCAGATACTGGTATATATATTTGGGGTTGCTTTTATATCTTGGTATTCTTGTTCCTCGGAACGAGAATGCAGGTGTGTATGCACAGTTGCTTGAGGCGGAGGATGAGGTATTTCATTAGGGTTTCGGAACGGGTGCGTATGCACAGTTGACAGTTATCTTTTTCCAAACCCTAATGGATTTATGGATTATCTATTTATAATAGTAATTAAATGAGAATTTTGTTATGGTTGATTTTGTTGACTTGTTGACCATGGTTGACTTGTTGACCATGGTTGAAAGTTGACCACCATCATGCTTCAAAAGTCTTCCTTGATTTATGCTTACATTTTTAAATGAAGCATGGTTGTGGTCATTCCAAATTGCCATCAACTATTCTCATTTTCAATTATTATTATTAGATAATTCTTTTCTTTTGCATTATGGTTGCAAGAAAGAAAAAATATAGCTCATTCGATCATTCTCATTCTCTCTCCTCTCTTCATCTTCTTCTTCCTCTAGCAAAAGAGAAACCTTCTCATGTGTTGAGAATCCTTCTCTTTAAAACAAAAGCAACCCTTAGACACTCTCTCTACTCACTCTAGGATCAAGGGTTTAGCAAGCCGGCGATTCTAGTTCACTCCAAGTCCGAGAAAGAGCCCAAGGTCGAGCCTTCGAGGTGGATCCATCTTCGACGGAAGAAGGCGACAAGAGAAGAGAACCATCAACCTCCACAAAGTTTGAAGAAGAAGGAGTTCAAGTTTAGGTATAACCATCTCTATCCGAGTAGCTAAATCTCTTTAGCTTAGTATGCTA
Organism: Agapanthus africanus; assembly: GCA_030015575.1. NCBI lineage: Eukaryota > Viridiplantae > Streptophyta > Magnoliopsida > Asparagales > Amaryllidaceae > Agapanthus > Agapanthus africanus. The sequence goes on from CM057349.1 coordinate 292,394,287, forward strand.
GTTTTAGTTTAGGTAACGATCCCGACCTAGTTTAGTCCATGTTGCCTCTTGCGATAAAAATTTGTTTTTTATACCGTTTCCGCCTCCCCGTAAGAACCGGGGGTCGCAACGTGGACTCACAGTGGTATCAGAGCCTAACTAAACTTAAACTAGCTTGGTAGTGAAGTGTAACGAAGTTCGGAACCGGAAAAATCCAAAAACCAAACTTTTATAAAAACTGAGTTTCTGTTGAAATTTTTTTGGCTCAAAATGAAAAACTTTACACTTGTAAATTCGGCTCAGGGTTTTGTGTGAACACCCAAGAAAAACGATACAGTAATTCGTCTAAAGCGCCGCCCTTCCGCCGCGTGACCTAGCTATCCGCCGCGGAAACGCCGCTCTTTGTCGTTTTCTGTGAATCTTTTTTCCTGCAGTGTGTGTCTGTGTTGGTTTTGGGATTTTTGAAATATATTATATGTGCCCAGATTTTGCAGAAAAGAAATTTCCTTTTGGGGTCCTATAATTCCGTATTTTTTCCGAACTTCACTACACTTTGACTATGATGGTTATATCTGTGATGTTTGCATGTATTGAACGTCGGCTAATCGCTATAAGACGATTAGTCGGGGTTATACATGATCTGTAATGTGCTGGAATGTGTATATGAATGTGTTGGACTATCGCGGGTGAATAGCCGGGGTGGATGTGAGATGAGCTTTTGTTTTTCTTTCATTCATTGTAAATGTAAATTGATGTAATAATATTATTTGTTTGGCCGCACAACCGGGTCGGGGTTGTAGCCGTCATTGTATAATTCTTTTTACTGTTTTTGCTCCTAGGATAGACCCATGGAGGGGTGCACAAACTACCGAGGACTTGGTGGGTAGTTTGCCGCACCCGTAGGGGTCTTGGGTGGGGTATTTGGCTATTCACCGCGACCGTGTTATCCGCTTTTCGTTCCAGGCTCGAAAGGATTGCGGATTGCTAGTATATCCAATGTATTCATCTGTGATCTGTAATGTCTATCATTGCTTTCTATTTAGGCGTTGCTTATGTTTTACAGCCGCGCTAGCCCAGCCCCCGCTCTGTCGTTAGTTAAGTAACCTAACGGGTAATGACGGGGCCCCGTGGCGAATGCGAATGGCATAAGCGTACGTCATATTTTGGTTGGTTTCTGCAATGGTAGGATTAAATGATGGGACGCATTAAAAGTACTAATGCAAGAATATCACGCATTAAAAGAACTAATGCAAGATAATAAACCAAGTTTAAGTCGATGGAACACTTTCGAAAAACCACTCGGTTCTTTTCAAAACTAACTTTTAAATGCGGAGATTGAGCCACTCCTTCTAAAAGCTATCTCGTTCCATCGATTAAATCAAGTTCACTACGTTCACGGTTTCGCCAAAACCATCCGTAGCCCTCCATCATTTCAGTTAAATATTCGGTAGTATTCAAGCTATGTATTTTGACCTCACGCCAAGGCATAGTGATTGGTAGCTGCCGGATATTTATCTGTTGCATAGATAGAATGCGTTGGTTTGAGACAGTCGTACTGCCATTTTGGCCTACGTCAAGGGTATGTACGGGTGGATTCAAATTAACCTGGATAATGATGGGACGAACTTGACATGTGACTTATGACATTTTGACCTCACGCCAAGGTCATAAGAGCATGGGGCAAAAATCCACATCGGGAGTTTCATAAGTACTGAAACTTGCTAGATTTGCATACCATTTGGAGTGTGATGATTATGGTAGGATTCCTTCATTTTCGTCACGCGATGATATTTGGATCCCGATCCTACTGTGAGTATATGCTACTCCTCGGGAAATTTCTCACTTAACGATCAATGCTATAAACCTAGTAGGTGCCTAGAAAGGTGTTAGCGGGGTTACGCCCCCAGGGAAAAGAGGTTCTTTAATTAAGGAACTTCGCGAAAGCGTTGGAAAACCTCCTTCGAAGTACCGACACTGGCCTGGCTGAACGGTTAAGCAAGTATTGTACGGTGGGATTGATCCTGACTAATTCTTCCTTTATGGTTTGAGGAGGGATTCGAGAAACAGTGGGAGCCATCCTGTTTAGACAAACTAAAAACCACTCTAAACTTGCAAGAGCATCATGCTGAGTGTTTCTTCTTCTCTCTCCTAATTGCAGCGACCTATCAACATGACTGGACTTAAGTTACTCCTAGATAAAAACAAGCTGACAGGGCCAAACTACAAAGATTGGCTCAGGAATGTCAAGATAGCAATCACTTATGACAAGCTGGGGTATCTTCTTACCACCAAAGCTCCCCCTGTCCCTGGTCCAACTTCCAGTATCGCGGATAAGGAAATCCGCAAGACTTAGGAGATTGATAGCGCGAAGGCCAAGTGCCTCCTGCTTGCCTCGATGGACAACGAACATCAGAGGAGGCATGAGAATATGGACATGGAGTCCATATTGCTCCATACAAAAGAACTGTATGGAGAGCAATCACGTATCGCAAGATAGAAGCGTCGAAAAAGTTGTTTTCGACAAGAATGGCCGTCGGATCATCAGTAGCCGAGCACGTGCTAAAGATGATCGGCTACATTGAGGAGCTCGCTGACCTAGGGATCACATTGGAGAGTGAGCTATATACGGATATAGTTCTCCAGTTCCTTCCTTCCACTTACGCCCAGTTTATACTGAACTTCAACCTACAAGAAAAGGAGGTTGAACTATCAGAGCTCCTCAACATGCTGAGGAGCGCAGAGGGCACCCTACAGAAAAGTAGGGATACATCCACTTTGTTTGTAGGAGGATCATCTTCTTCTAGGTCCAAGGCGAAAGCCAAGGGAAAGAAGAAGAAGGCCCCCGCCAAACCAAGGGGCGGTGTTAGTAAAGTGGATACGAAGGGAAAAGGTAAAGCAACAAAGATAGCGGGGAAGCTTGTGGATAAGGAAGAATGCTTCTTTTGTCATAAGAAAGGACACTGGAAGAATGATTGCAGGGCCTGGAAGGCCAGAACACAGGAATTGAAGCAGGTTGCAGCTTCAGCTTCAGGTGTGTATGTTATTGAAAACTGTCTTTCAATAAACTCTACTTCCTGGGTATTGGATACCGGATCAGGATCTCATATCTGTAATTCTTTGCAGGCGTTGAGAAACCGTAGGGATTTGAAGGCAGGTGACATGACCCTCAGAGTTGCGAACGGAGCTAGCATGGATGCTAAAGCCGTGGGGGACTATCACCTGGGAATGTCAGATGGACATGTTTTGGTTTTGCGTAATTGCTTTTTTGTACCCAACGCAACTTGTAATATCATTTCTGTATCTTTAGTTTCTAAAGAAGGTTATGAATTTGCGTTTGTAAGTAATGTTGTAAACATTCACCTTAATCAAGTATTGATTGGGTCAGGTACTCTGAGTAATGGTATATACGTGTTAAACCAACCACAGATTTTTAATGTCCAGAATACACACAAAAGAAAGTCTCCAGAAATAAATCAGACTTTCTTATGGCATTGTAGATTGGGTCACATCAATGAGAGAAGGTTGACGAAGTTACATACAGAAGGGTATTTGAATGCGTTCGAATATCAATCGTATGCCACTTGTCAATCCTGTCTCAAGGGAAAGATGACAAAGACTCCGTTTACTGGACATGGAGTAAGAGCGAGCGAGCTCTTGGGACTCGTACACAGTGACGTGTGCGGTCCAATGTCTACACATGCCCGAAGCGGACATTCTTACTTCATTACTTTTACGGATGACTTCTCAAGGTACGGTTATGTCTTCTTAATGAAACATAAGTCCGAGGCCTTTGGAAAATTCTAGGAGTATAAGAATGAAGTAGAGAAACAGACCGGCAAAAGTATTAAGATTCTAAGATCGGATCGAGGTGGAGAATACTTAAGTGCCGAATTCCTGGACTATTTAAAAGAGAACGGAATTCTCTCTCAGCTTACTCCTCCTTACACCCCGCAACATAACGGTGTATCGGAGAGACGGAACCGCACCCTATTGGATATGGTGCGGTCCATGATGAGTAACGCTGAGTTACCGCGATCATTCTGGGGGTATGCGCTAGAATCAGCTGCGTACCTTTTGAACCGAGTTCCGACTAAGACTGTGCCTTCCACACCATATGAAATGTGGAGTGGGAAGAAACCCTATCTTCAATATCTGAAGATCTGGGGATGTCCGGCTTTTGTCAAAAAGCAGCATGCGGACAAGCTCGAGGCACGCTCAGTACTGTGCAAGTTTGTGGGATACCCAAAGAACACCAGGGGGTATCTTTTCTACTACGCAGAGGAACAAAAAGTCCTTGTTTCTCGTAATGCCCACTTTCTAGAACACCAGTTCTTGGAAAAGGAGATTAGTGGGAGCGCAGTAGAACTGGAAGAAATTCCAGAACCACAGACTATTACTGAAAGGTTAGTGGAACCAGAGGGTTCAACAGAACAGGACATTCCTACGCCGCTCCGCAGGAGTAGTAGGAAGTCTCATCTGCCCGAGAGATACTGCGGTTTTCTCATAGACGGGGATAGAGAGGATTGCATCATAGATTATGATGAGCCTACTAGCTTCCAGCAGGCCGTTCAGAGCGTTGACTCAGTGAAATGGCTGGATGCAATGCGGACCGAAATGGAGTCCATGTACACCAACAAAGTATGGACGTTGGACATTGCTCCAGACGGGGTAAAACCCGTAGGATGCAAGTGGATCTTCAAAAGGAAGATTGGTGTAGATGGACAGGTTGAGACCTATAAAGCTAGGCTGGTAGCAAAGGGTTTTCGTCAAAGACCTGGCTTGGACTACGACGAAACCTTTTCTCCAGTAGCCATGCTGAAATCCATTCGGATCCTTCTTGCCATTGCTGCCTTCCACGATTATGAGATCTGGCAAATGGACGTAAAGACAGCTTTTCTAAATGGAAATTTAGAGGAGTGTGTCTATATGGACCAGCCAGAGGGTTTCATTCAGAGTGGGAGCAGCGGAAAGGTGTGCAAGTTGCTTAAGTCCATCTATGGACTAAAGCAGGCATCGCGGAGTTGGAACATCTGCTTTGATGAGACAGTCAAAGAATTTGGCTTTATCAAAAATCCAGATGAACCATGCATCTATAGTAGATTTGTAGCGAGAACTGTAGTATTCCTCGTTTTATACGTGGATGACATTCTCTTGATAGGAAATGACATTCCTATGCTACAATCTGTCAAGGGGTTCTTGTCACAAAGGTTCTCCATGAAAGACCTGGGTGATGCCTCATACATCCTGGGGATCCGGATCCATCGTGATAGATCCAAGAGGATATTGGGACTTTCTCAGTCCAGGTACATCGACACCATAGTGAAAAGATTCAGTATGGAAGATTCCAAGCGCGGTAACCTACCGGCTTGTCACGGGATCACCCTCTCTAAAGAGATGTCTCCCAAGACTGATTTGGAGAGGGATCGCATGTCTATTATACCCTACGCTTCTGCGGTAGGCTCTATAATGTATGCGATGTTGTGTACCAGACCGGATGTAGCTTATGCACTGAGTGTGGTAAGCCGGTATCAGTCTAACCCTGGGGAGAAACACTGGATAGCAGTAAAGAACATTCTCAAGTACCTGAGGAGGACTAAGGAGATGTTCTTGGTGTATGGCGGAAAAGACCTCCAGATCGAGGCCTTTGCTGACTCCAGCTTCCAGAGTGACAAGGATGATTCCAAGTCCATGTCGGGTTTTGTCTTCACCCTCAATGGAGGGGCGGTGTGTTGGAAGAGTTCCAAACAGGAAACCGTTGCAGACTCGACGATGGAAGCGGAATACATCGCTGCATCTGATGCCGCAAAAGAAGCTGTCTGGATGAGGAAGTTCTTGAAAGAACTTCAGGTGGTTCCGTCCATTGTTGACCCAATACCTCTGTATTGCGACAACAACGGGGCTATAGCTTTAGCGAAGGAACCCAGGTCCCATCAGAGATCCAGGCACATCTTGAGGCGGTATCACCTGATCAGGGAGATCGTGGATCGCAAGGAGATCGAGGTTCGGAGGGTTGCTTCAGAAGAGAACACTGCAGATCCATTCACCAAGGCCTTGCCCCAGACTCAGTTCGAGCGGCTGATCGAGATGATAGGTCTTCGATACGCCAGTACATGGCCTTAGTGCAAGTGGGAGATTGTTAGTGTATATGCCCTAGAGGCCATTACTGTATCATACTAGTTTGTATATTACTTAATGGATGCTTGGGATATTCACCTTGTATATACAATCTTGCTCAAAATAGTAGTATGCTACTTGGTTTGTTTCTACTTCAATGTGTACTTGTGTTTATTTCAGTATATCACTTATACGCATTAGTGGAGCCCTTAGGATCTTTGCTTGATTACCAGCGTTGTGATGGCAGTCACACTAGTGGGGGCTGGGTAATCTATAAGCACATCCTTATACAGGTCCCTAGTCGCAGGACTATCGAGACAGGGCATCGATACTCCGGAGTAGACTAGCGTATGCGCTTCTCATCCCAGTGTGGGAGATGGTCTGTCCCACAGCCATCAGTATGTCGTACTGGAGATAGTATACGGGTGCTCGTTGGGTTACGAGTACACTGGACAGGACTCGTCGGGAACTGACAGGTTGGTATTATACCTATCGTCAGTTATCAGTTCCCAGGTGACATGAGTACAGCTTAGTCCGCTGACTTGACACTGGCACTTCGCCTCAAGTGTGTTCCCACTGCACTTTGATCACTACCCTACCACGGCTCAAAGGAGTCGTGCAAACAGGTGGTGGTTGGGTGCAGTCCCGAAGCACTTGGAGGCAGTGACGGTTAGACAGGATTCGTCTCTCCCGGTATTGGGGGTTGACATCGCGCTGTGTCTAGGAGAGCCATTACACGAGTAGTCCCTGGCCAGGGCAAACGAGATATACTGGTAGGTTTCCAGTGTTATCTCAGGGTGTTTTGGGCTTCGCTCCGGCACGACTTGTACCGCTATTGGGGGACTGACGATTACCACCCCCTAGGCCCGCCATGCGATGTATCAGACGAACAGACCGGACTGTACGGAGAATGTCACATTCAGACTCAGTAGGAGTACAGATGGGGTTTCACCTCGTCAGCCTTCTTGTCGACATCTACCTGGGGACCGTTACGCACAGCTAGTGCCGCTTGCGGTCTGTGGTTAAACCCACTGCCAGCGTAGTGTCGAGTCTTTAGAGTCCCACACAGAGGGTATTCGCCTCTGGGCAAAACAGAGTAGAGGTCGCATGGTTTTGCGACAGGGTTCGTTCTCATCCGCGCACTTGTGCACGTTTGGAGTCCGGACGGATTATACTGGCAGGCTCTGGTTTGAGCCAGATACTGGTATATATATTTGGGGTTGCTTTTATATCTTGGTATTCTTGTTTCTCGGAACGAGAATGCAGGTGTGTATGCACAGTTGCTTGAGGCGGAGGATGAGGTATTTCATTAGGGTTTCGGAACGGGTGCGTATGCACAGTTGACAGTTATCTTTTTCCAAACCCTAATGGATTTATGGATTATCTATTTATAATAGTAATTAAATGAGAATTTTGTTATGGTTGATTTTGTTGACTTGTTGACCATGGTTGACTTGTTGACCATGGTTGAAAGTTGACCACCATCATGCTTCAAAAGTCTTCCTTGATTTATGCTTACATTTTTAAATGAAGCATGGTTGTGGTCATTCCAAATTGCCATCAACTATTCTCATTTTCAATTATTATTATTAGATAATTCTTTTCTTTTGCATTATGGTTGCAAGAAAGAAAAAATATAGCTCATTCGATCATTCTCATTCTCTCTCCTCTCTTCATCTTCTTCTTCCTCTAGCAAAAGAGAAACCTTCTCATGTGTTGAGAATCCTTCTCTTTAAAACAAAAGCAACCCTTAGACACTCTCTCTACTCACTCTAGGATCAAGGGTTTAGCAAGCCGGCGATTCTAGTTCACTCCAAGTCCGAGAAAGAGCCCAAGGTCGAGCCTTCAAGGTGGATCCATCTTCGACGGAAGAAGGCGACAAGAGAAGAGAACCATCAACCTCCACAAAGTTTGAAGAAGAAGGAGTTCAAGTTTAGGTATAACCATCTCTATCCGAGTAGCTAAATCTCTTTAGCTTAGTATGCTAGTTTTAGTTTAGGTAACGATCCCGACCTAGTTTAGTCCATGTTGCCTCTTGCGATAAAAATTTGTTTTTTATACCGTTTCCGCCTCCCCGTAAGAACCGGGGGTCGCAACGTGGACTCACACAGCGGAAACGTGTGCAAGATGCTTTATAGGATAAAGCAGGCATCGCGGAGTTGGAACATCTGTTTTGATGGATTAGTCAAATAAGTTGACATCATCAAAATGGTAGATGAACCTTGTCTAAACAAAAAGGTAGTAGGGAGTATGGTAACGATCCTCGTAGAGTACGTGGATGACATACTCTTGTTAGGGAAGGAGTTTCCTATGCTACGCTCGATCAATCTCCGCTTATCACAATGATTTTCCATATAGGATCAAAGTGATACATACTAAATCCTAAGCTTTGGATCTATGAGATAGATCTAATTGGATGTTAGGATACTCACTAGTTGTAGTGAGATGGTATCAATCGATCCTGGGGAGAATCACTGGAAGACTTCCAGACTGATAAAGACGACTGAATGTCAGTCACAGGCATTGTCTTTACCCTTAGTAAAGGGACGGTATGTTGGAAGATTTCCAAGCTAGATACCGTGACAAACTAGACGATAAAGGCTGGTAACATCGCTATTAAAGATACTACCAAAGAGGCAGTTTGGGTATATATATTGGTTCATAGGATGAACTAGGTTCCTACCATTGTGTGACAATGGAAGTGTGGTTTTGGCCCTGGAACCCTGGTCCCATCAGTGACCCAGACATATTCTGAGGCAACATCACCCGATCATGGAGATAGTTGATCTCCAGGGTGATCGAGGTTGGGAGAGTAGACTCAGAGGACAGCACGGCGGATCCACTCACGAAGGCCTTTTCCCAAAGAGAGACTTTTTAGGGGATGGTTGAGTATTAGATACTACAACCACTGCTACAGATGACCCTAGTGCAAGTGGGAGATTGTTAGTTATATGTATGCCCTAGAGGCCATTACTGTACATTGGATGTATAATGTAGTGGATGCTGGGACATATATAGGTAGGACTTTCTTGCTCGACATGATAGTACGCTATCTGGTTGCTCTTTATCTTAACATGTATATTTTCTGTCTCTCTGATTACATGTTGATAAAGCCCTTAGGATGTGTACTCGACTTCCAGGACTATGATGTAGATCATACTAGTGGGGCCTGGGTAGTCAATGAGTACATCCTTCATTGTTCCTAGTCGTGGGAATATCGAGACGGGGCATCGATATTCCAGAGTAGACTAGCGTATATCTTCTCGACCCATGTGATGGGCGATGGATGATCCCATATCCATTGGTGTTTGACATCAGAGATCGTATACGGGTGCTCAGTGGAGACTGGGTACACTGAACGGACTCGCCGAGAACTCCCAGATGGTATTATACCTCACGTCAGATGGCAGTTCTCTGGTGACACTGGTACAGCTTAGTCTGTTGACCCGAGATCGTCATAGAGTCTTGTGTGTCTCCCACTGTGCTTTGATTTCCACCCTACCACGGCTCTACTGAGTCGTGCAAACAGGTGGTTTTTGGGTACAGTCCCGATTCACATGGAGGCAATGAGCGATAGGAGGGGATTCGTCTCACCCGGTATTGCGGGTTGATGTTGCGCTATGCACGACTGGCCATAACAGGAAATCCCTGGCCAGGGTTGCTGTGATATACTGGTAAGAGTTATCAGTAGTTTCACGAAAGTTATGGATCTTACGTCGGCATGACTTATCAAGCTATTGGGGTCTGACGTTTACCACCCCTAGGCGAGATATGCGACATATCAGACGAACAGACCGGACTGTACGGTAAGTGTTACTGGTTGGATTCACAGGAGTGTGAGCGGGCTTGCTCATCGATCTTCTGATCGCTCAATACCCGGGTGGCCGTTACGTTTAGCAGACCGCTTGCGGCTTGTGGGTGTTTGATATGATCATCATCTGCTGCCGGCGTATTGACGAGTCTTTAGAGTCCCACACAGAGGTTTCCTAGCTCAAGCGAAACGAAATAGGAGCGCATATGAGATATGTGCGGGACCGAGAATAATTCGTGTATGTGATACCGTATTCCATTCTCGCGAAGAATGTGTCGAATGGTTGTAAGCGATATGACCTAGTTATCGAATCAAGGATTGATTCGATAAGCCGATACATTGGATACTAGCCGGTTATATGCGACATGACCGGGTCATTGAATCAAGTGTTGATTCAATGATTTAATGTATAATTATATATTTGATATATTACTTTGCATCAACTAGTATTAGTTCACTTTAAATGGATTTTCTCACTTGAATTGTGCAAGTTGTATATGTGATATACATTTGTGCACATGATTGTATCATGTTTGATGATACATGTTTACTTGGTTAAGTGTAAAGAAATAAACCATGGTTTAGTTTATGATTAGGGTTTTCTCTTTCCTTACTTATTTATTTATTTATTTATTTTTGGAAAAGATGAGAAAAGAATGGTTGCTATTTTTGTTTTTAGTTGAACATTCATGAAACTTTGACTAAGTCACCATTCTTGTCTCATGCTTAACTCTAACCATATGAACTAACCATAGTACATTCTCTACACTTAACCAAGGGTTAGTAAATGATAAGTATTGATTTATTTATCTAATTTAAAAAAAACTTATGAGATCTTCTTCTTCTTCTTCTTCATCTTCTTCTTCCATGAAGAAAGCTTGCTACATCAATGGTGATTGATGAAAAAGTGTGAGAAATCCAAATCTAAAGTCTACCCACTTCCTATTTCTTCATCCTCTACCTCTTGCCAAGTAGTATAGGGTGTTTCCTTCACAAGTTTTCTTGACTTGGTGAAGTTGGAGCTTGATCTAGCGATGCCTCGACGTAGATCATCTTCGGCATCGTCGTCGATGACCTAGCCCGTTTTTCCTCCGATGAAGCCGACGCTAGAGCCCAAGATACGATTTGGACAGCGAGGGGACTTCATCACGGAGCCTAGGAGGTGGAGGACCGGATCTACAAAGGTTGTAGCCCTTTCCCTTTAGCTATATTTCCGTTTACTTGCTTGCATCGCCTTGATTTCTAGTTAACGATCCGTATTAGGGTTTGTAGGCACAAGGAATTTTTTTGATTTGTGCATGTTTGATCACTTGTGAGACTCCATTAGAGTGCCTAGGAACCCTACATCGATGTCCCGTCTCGATACAACCACGACTAAGGACCTTGAATGATGTACTTATGGACACCATGTCCCCACTAGTATGATCCGCATCATAGTCCAGGTAGTCAAGTACACATCCTAAGGGCTTTACCAAAATGTAACAAAGAGACAATCAGTGTACACGTTAAGATAAAGAGCAACCAGATAGCATACTATCATGTCGAGCAAGAAAGTCCTCCCTATATATGTCCCAGCATCCACTACAATATACATCCTATGTACAGTAATGGCCTCTAGGGCATACATATAACTAACACTTTGATCCTTAGCGTTGGAGGGGCTGTAAGAAGCCCACTAAGGATAACCGGGCAGTGATGCTGCGCGGTTGCCTCTGTTGGATATAGCGCCCTCAGAGTCAATTATTGGATCGCATGCACGTGATTGCAATGATTGAGGGAGGACCTGTACCGGTAGGACAGTCTTACTCAAGATGATAGTATGCTATCTGGTTTATCTTTATCATCGTGTACTGCTTTAGGTGACCTTACGAGTCGCTATTACACGTTGATAGAGCCCCTAGGATTCTTGCTTGACTGCCAGCAGTATGATGGCGATCATACACGTGGGAGCTGGGGTTTATAAGCACATCCTTAAAAGGTTCCTAGACGTGGGAGTTTCGAGACAGGGCATCGATACTCCAGAGTAGACTAGTGTATACAGTCGAGACCCCGACGAGGGGCGGTGGCCGGTCTCATAAGCCACTGGTGTCAGTTGGTTCACCTAAGATGTATACAGGTGCTCATTGGGTTATGAGTACACCGGACAGGACTCACCGGGAACATGCTAGTTGGTCTTATACCTGACGTCAGATAGCAGTTCCCTGGTGACATGTGTACGGGTTAGTTCATCGACCTGAGATCATCATTTGTCTCGTGTGAGTTCCCACTGTACTTTGATTACTACCCTACCATGCTCAAAGGAGACGTACAAACAGGTTTTAGTTGGGTACAGTCCCGAGCCACATGGAGGCAGTGAGCGGATCTTCACGGGTTCGTCTCTCCCGGTATTAGGGGTGAGGTCGCACTGTGTCTAGGAGAGCCATTACACGAAGTCCTTGGCCAAGGCAAGAGATTTACTGGTAGGTATTCTAGTAGTATCTCAGGGTGTTCTGGGCTACACTCCGACACGACTTGTACCACTTTTGGGGGTCTGACTTTTACCAACCCCGTAGGCCCGCCATGCGATGCTCATAGACGAACGGACCGGACTATACGGATATTGTCACTGACAGGCTCAGTAGGGTGTCAACATGAGTTCGCTCACAGACGTCCCTTTTGGTCAATACCTGATAGCCCGTTACGTATGACTAATACCTCTGACGTGCTAGTGGTTAAATCCACAACCAAGGATTGACGAGTCTTTAGAGTCCCCCACAGACAGTTGCTCAAGTTTCGGGCGAAATGCTGTAGAGGCCGTATGGAGATATGGCAGGGTTCGATCAGATACGTGCGGTATTGCACGGATCATGATCGGACGGATAATACTAGTGGGCTTTGGTTTAAGCCGGATCCTAGTATTGTAAAGTGTAGATTTTGTCTCTTTGCATTTGTATTCGGTCGAAATACAAATGCGGGTATGTATATACAGTCGCGGGGTTTTACTGTAATTTATTACGGGATCAGTTTTCTGAAGTTGCCAGTTTGCATTCCGTTCCGGCCATTTTCCCTTTGTTCCTTCACGGCCGGACTTTTGTGATGGGAGGGGCTAATTTGCATATTTGCAAATTAGCATTGTGGAGGGGGTTTCTTGCAATTTGAGAGATTATGTTGGATATAGCATCTTTGCTTTTTCTTATGATCATTTCTTGCATTAATGAGATAAGATAAGATTAGAAATGGAAGTGACCTTTATTTCTCTTTTTCTTCACTTGGCTTATGGTTACCTTCCACTTGATTGTGCTCACCCCCTTTTGCTTTTCCCCCTCTCATATTTGGCCGGCCACTTTTTTGAGGGGAGAATGAGAGAGTTCATTTTTGGTGGTGGGAAAAAATGTTCATCTCATTTTTTTTTATCAAAGTTCAAAATCTCCATTTCAAAGTTCCTTCTTCACCTCCCTTATGGTAACTTCATAACCCTAAAGAGATAAACTATTCTACACTAGCCTACAGCATCCTTGGGCACGTCGGCTCGCCAACTTCGTGCCCGAGTTGCCTCGGTCCAGAGGTGGGAGCCCGTAAAAGAACCCGGCGATGTGGTGTCCGTTCCGACGAGGAGATGAAGACCGGAGATTCCGCGAGGAGATCGGAGTGGAGGCCGAAGACCGAAGGACACGGATCGCTTGGTATAGCATTCTACCCTTTCTCGTATTTGCTAGCATTAGGTTAATGGCCCGATCCGGGATTTTAGTGCGTGGTGGTGCCGGTTTATCAGTTCCGTAAAAGTTTCGTTTCCGCATTTTGGCCTCGGGTTGACGGCCGGGGCGCCGCCGTGCACTTACAATGGTATCAGAGACACGCCATTAATCTAGTCTAGCTTGCTCTAACGTGTTTACAAGTTCGATCGATCGGATTTCCAAAACCGCATTTTCAAAGTTTTTCTGTCGAAATTTTTCTGTGGTCAAAAAATAATTTGGTGCATTGCAGAAAATCAGGCAGGGTTTTTTAGGAGCACTGTAGAAATTTGGTAACTCGACTCAACAGTAACGCCGTGGAACCGCGGCCATAACCCCCTTTTGGCCGCGGTTCCGCCGCCATTATGAGCCTTCATCTCACCAAATTTCTTCAGGGGCTCTCTGTGTTGGAATTGGGATTTTTGGAATATTCTTTTTGGGCCCAGATTTTCTTTGAGTGCTACAGTAGTGCTTGGGGCCCACTTCGGTAAATTTGATCGATCGAAAATTTTAAATATGTTAGTTCACAGTATTTACATTATATCTGCGACCGTGAATGTCATTTGATCGGTAAATCCTGTCTAACTGCTATAGCCCTTTTAGACGGATTTGCGAACGTGACATTCACGTTGATGTTCTGTGTTGTGCTGTGATGTTGCGGATTTGTCGTGGTGGATAGCCTGGATGCAATGGAAGTACAGTTTGGTTTATTATGTACATTTGATATTGCGGGGCGAGCGTCCGACATGTGGACTGCCATCACTGCCTGTTGTATATTATTCTTTTGGGGCACGACCGGGCTGAGGTCAATGTACCTGTTGTATATATTTTTACTTTCTGTACTAGGATTACCCCAAAGAGGGGTGCACGGATAGCCGGGTTCTAAAGGGCAACGGGCCCGCATCTCATGGCATTGAGATGGAGGGGGCTTCACTCTAGAATTGGCGGGCTATTCGCCGCACTCGTAAGGGGTACAGGTTGACCCAAGGAGGGGTGCCCAAGTTACCGGATTCCGTGAAGTACTGGGTGGTCCATTCACGTCGTTGAAGGGGGCTGCCTCGCTTCAGGTTTTGGCGGGTAACTTGCCGCGACCGTAGGGGTCTAGGATTTCATTGCACAGGCTATCCACACGACCAGGGGAACGTCGGGTTTCAGTAGCGGCTCTATGAAACCCGGGGATCTCAGATATCTGTATTGTTCTGTGATGCTTATTACATTTCTGTGATGTTGCATTTTATCACGCCTTGAGCGAATATTATATATTGATATATATACTAGTAGATGTTGTATTTTGCATCCGCGCTAGTCCAGTCCCCGCTCTGTCGTTAGTTAAGTAACCTAACGGGCGATGACAGGAACCAGTGGTGAATGCGGATGGCATATACGTACATCATTATTTTCGTTCTTTATTGGTGTGATCAGTTGATGGGACTGCATTGATTCGGATCAATGCAAGCTATACAAACCTATTTGATGTTGTTAGAACATTTTTCAAAAAGCTGTTATTGCAAGGGCGTTCTCTTTTGTTTTGCACAGTGGTATTCGGTTATGAATATCCAGCACTTCAGTCGACGAGGTAAGGGCCGAGATCCCTTCACCGGGAGTGACCCCTTGGACAGAAGTTTGCGTCAGGGCAATAACTTCACTATAGTCGTTTACTTTTGCTTTGCATCGTGGTATTCAGTTGGAATATCCTGCACCTCATTCTACGGGGAAAGAGCCGAGATCCCTTCACCGGGAGTGACCTCTTTAGCAAATGTTTTCGCCACTATATTTTTATAAAGCTATCCGGTTCCTTCAACGATATCAAGTTCATTACGTTAAAGGTTTTTCGCCAAAAACCATTCGTAGCCCTCCGTCATTTCATATGGATAGTCAATAGTATTCAAGCTGTGTTTGTTGGCCAAAGTCAAGGCACAGTGTTTGGTAGCTATTGGATATTCACATGCAACATAGATAGATGCGTTGGTTTGGGACAGTCGTATAGCCTTGTTGGCCAAAGTCAAGGGCTTGTACGGGTGGGTTCAAATTAACCTGGATAATGATGGGTAGAACTTGACATGTGACTTATGATTTGTTGGCTAAAGTCAAGGTCATAAGAGCATGGGGCAAAAATCACATCGGGAGTTTCTAAAGAAACTGAAACTTGCCAGATATGCGCATACCTTCTGGAGTGTGATAACGTGAGCGGATCCCGTCACATTATCATGCGATGATAGTTGGATCCCGATTCCCACTGATGAGTTGGTTTACTCCTCGGGTGATCCCGACTAATTCTTCTTTCGGGTTTGGAGAAGAATTTGACGTTACAGTGGGAGGTTTCCTGATTAGATAAAGCGATAACCATTCTGATCTAGGTTAGAGTGCACGCTGAGTGTTTCTTTTCTCTCTCTCTTTGGCAGCGAACATGACCCGACCCTTGACTATGACTCAGTGACCAAGTTGACCAAACCTTCTTATAACACTGGCTTTTGGATTGTCAGTGTTGCATACCTCATTGTCACTCCTACTTTTACCCTTTTCTCCAGGACACTCAGTATTACTACGAACGTCCACTTCCATTGGATAAAACCATCGTATAGTTATATACGAACTCGAAGGAATTTATTCGAGGATGGTTTCTGGTTCTGGAGAAAACGAATAGGACTATTCAGTTGTCTTTTCCTTTTACCTTCTCTCAGGTTGCGAGTACTCCTTGGTTTAGAAGATAGTACACCTATTACGCAAATTGGATAGTCTTCTTCCAAACCATAGGCAGGTGCCGACCGGTAGGGAATGAAGAAAACCAATTAGCCCAACGAAGGTGTACAGAAGGTATTAAGTAAAGACAAATAAAGGGATTAGTAAGAGGGCAAAGTAAACTGCGACTGCTATTCACGACCAAACCAAGTATTTCATTACCACTCCCACTCTACCTTTGTATTTCTCCAGAACACTCCGTATCACTACGAAGATCCACAGTTTATTGGATACTCCATCGTATGGTTATATACGAACTCGAAAGGAACTCGTTCCAGTTCGGGGATGGATTCTGGTTCAGGAGAAATAGGAATAAGGTTTATTCGGTTGTCTTTTATCTTCACCTTCTCTCACATTACGAGTGCTCCTAGGACTAGGACAGTACACCCATTAGGCTTATTGGATAGTCTTCTTCTAAACCATAGGCTGGTGCCGAACGGTAGGGAAGGAAGAAAACCATTTAGCCTAAGAGGGTGTACAGAAGGTAATGACTAAAGACATATGAAGGGATGTGGAGAGATGGCAAAGAAATATACGGTTACAGTTGTGAATCTGGATAATGGAAGAGGCATTACTAGGATTACCCGGATACCCCTTCGAAACATTTCAATGTTTCAGTTTCACTGTGTACTGTTAAAAGAAAGCTGATTTCCCAATTAGTCCTTACTCCAGGGTATGTATTTACCAGGTTTGATTCTCACATCTGTATGGTTTTACAGATGATGAGTGGGAGTAAGTTATTGGGAATCAGGTGATCTTCCTCATTATATCGGGATTCGTTGTAATTGGTGATATTTGAGGAAATCGCCTGGGTTATTTGCCGGACGGCAAATATTTGGTTTTGAATATTCGCTGTTATGCACCAATTTCAGATTGATATATCTGTACGTATACTTTTATAGAGTGAGATATACCTTTTTGAAATTATGTCTATGACATTTACCTATGTCAGTGGATGGTTAGGTAAGGAGCATTAAACAGCGGTGTAATTCTTCTTAACCATAAGTACAGCTTTCAACCTACGACACACAGGGAATGAGTTATTAGACTCAGGGAACTTATACAGAGTATTGTATGTTGTCCAGTGTCCATTAGGACAGAGGGGTTGGTTCTCATACTATATTCTGTTTACTTCTGACTTCTCTAGTTCTTAGACATGTGTTTCGTAGAAATACTGGGTCCAAGTTTTGAGAAGTTATAGGTATAAGAGTAAAGTAGAGAACCAGATGTTGCAAGTATCGGGATTCTTCAAGGTGATCGAAGATGTAGATACTTGTGTATGGTATTCAGTTGATAGTAATGATTAAGAGAACTTGCTTCTCTTTCAGGTTACTCATAATTGGAAGCACTCTTAAGTTGAGTAACGCTGATCGGCCTCCTTCCATTTAGTTGACATGCACTGGAGACAGATGCATGATTTGAATCTGGTTCAATTAAATCAGTGCCTCTGTTTCTGTATTGGAAATAGAACAGTTCATATCTTGACGATGTTAAAGTACGGGGAGTTGTCCGGCTTATGCTTAAAACCAGACTCTGGATAACTCAAGGCACGTTTCTGTAATGGCTGTTTGTGGGTTGACCCGGGCTATGACGAGGGTTGATTTTCTACCATCTGGAAGATCAATAGTGATATTGTTCTTGACTCGCCACAGTTTTAATAAAAATGGATTTTTCAGAAAACAGTAGTGGGAGTATGGTAGAACTGGAAGTGATTCCAGAACCGCAAATGATTACTTAAGATTTGATAAGAACCTAAAGATTCAATTTGGTTTAACAATCCATTGGCTACTTCGCAGATATGGTGGGTAACCTCAGGCACCCGAGAGGTAATTCGGTAGCCTCAAGGACGGTGACAGGGAGGTTCTTGTTTACCCAGACTTGACACTACTGTTGTTCTAGGCTGTGAGACCCAGCAGGAGGATGAGTATAGCGTCGTTCTGAACTAGCTTTAGAAGTGTACGTCTATATGACTCTGCCAGAGGGTTATCGTAGTCAGTGAGAGCAGCGGAAGCATAGTGGACAAGTGGCTTATGTCTATTCATAGACTTAAGCAGATATAGCGGAGATAGATCATCTATTTCTGATGTGACAGTCATAGGTTTGACTTCGTCAGAATAGGGGATGGATCTGTTAAGAAGGTAGTAGCGTGTGATGTTCTGGTATTTGGATGACATACACAGAGTAGGAAGTGAAATTCCTATACTACGATCAGTTATACTTTGGTTGTCACACAGTGGTTTCTCCATATAGGATATAGATGTTGTTTTTGCACTAAATGCAATAAAGTGATATTGATCCAATCCTGGAGAAACGTTCGGAAGCAGTTTTAGAACATAAGTGGATGTTCTAGGAATATGATAACGACAGCCTCATTCGGAAAATGGTTATCATTCCAGGTTTCCAAGGTGACCTGGATGACAGAGTGACTGTCAGAATTATAGTTTTCCCTCTGACGAGTGGCAGTAGTTTGGACAGGTGGTCCAGGCAGATACTGAGGGAGGCATGGCACAGGATACTGATTGGTTTCAGTTGACGATACAGTCTAAGAAGTTTTGATTTGGAGTTCATTTATGAACTAGGTCCCATCAGATATCCAGACATATTCTAAGACAGGTATTGCTCATTTTGGGAGATGGTTTTCTCCGTGAACTTGAGATAAAGAGAGACATAGAAAGAAACATCAGGGCGGATCCACTCACTGAGGCTATTCCTCGAACGCAATAGTTTTGCAAACAGGCTTTATGAGACTGATTAGTAGAAAAGTTGGGTGTTCGGTATCATACGGGCTGTGAGTAAGCGACATCGCAATAATTAGCCTTGAGTGCAAGTGGGAGATTGTTGGATATAGTGCCCTCAGGGTCAATTATTGGATCGCAGGCACGTGATTGCAATGATTGAGGAAGGACCTGTACCGGTAGGACAGTCTTACTCAAGATGATAGTATGCTATCTGGTTTATCTTTATCATCGTGTACTGCTTTAGGTGACCTTACGAGTCGCTATTACACGTTGATAGAGCCCATAGGATTCTTGCTTGACTGCCAGCAGTATGATGGCGATCATATACGTGGGAGCTGGGGTCTATAAGCACATCCTTAAAAGGTCTCTAGTCGTGGGAGTTTCGAGACAGGGCATCGATACTCTAGAGTAGACTAGTGTATACAGTCGAGACCCCGATGAGGGGCGGTGGTCGGTCTCACAAGCCACTGGTGTCAGTTGGTTCACCTAAGATGTATACAGGTGCTCATTGGGTTATGAGTACACCGGACAGGACTCGCCGGGAACATGCTAGTTGGTCTTATACCTGACGTCAGATAGCAGTTCCCTGGTGACATGTGTACGGGTTAGTTCATCGACCTGAGATCGTCATTTGTCTCGTGTGAGTTCCCACTGTACTTTGATTACTACCCTACCAAGCTCAAAGGAGACGTGCAAACAGGTTTTAGTTGGGTTCAGTCCTGAGCCACATGGAGGCAGTGAGCGGATCTTCACGGGTTCGTCTCTCCCGGTATTGGGGGTGAGGTCGCGCTGTGTCTAGGAGAGCCATTACACGAAGTCCTTGGCCAAGGCAGGAGATTTACTGGTAGGTATTCCAGTAGTATCTCAGGGTGTTCTGGGCTACACCCCGACACGACTTGTACCGCTTTTGGGGGTCTGACTTTTACCAACCCCGTAGGCCCGCCATGCGATGCTCATAGACGAATGGACCGGACTGTACGGATATTGTCACTGACAGGCTCAGTAGGGTGTCAGCACGAGTTCGCTCACAAACGTCTCTTTTGGTCAATACCTGGTAGCCCGTTACGTATGGCTAATACCTCTGACGTGCTAGTGGTTAAATCCACAACCAAAGTATTGACGAGTCTTTAGAGTCCCCCACAGACAGTTGCTCAAGTTTCGGGCGAAACACTGTAGAGGCCGTATGGAGATATGGCAGGGTTCGATCAGATATGTGCGGTATTGCACGGATCATGATCGGACGGATAATACTAGCGGGCTTTGGTTTAAGCCGGATCCTAATATTGTAGAGTGTAGATTTTGTCTCTTTGCATTTGTATTCGGTCGAAATACAAATCCGGGTATGTATATACAGTCGCGGGGTTTTCCTGTAATTTATTACGGGATCAGTTTTCTGAAGTTACCAGTTTGCATTCCGTTCCGGCCATTTTTCCTTTATTTCTTCACGGCCGGACTTTTGTGATGGGAGGGGCTAATTTCCATATTTGCAAATTAGCATTGTGGAGGGGGTTTCTTGCAATTTGAGGGATTATGTTGGATATAGCATCTTTGCTTTTTCTTATGATCATTTCTTGCATTAATGAGATAAGATAAGATTAGAAATGGAAGTGACCTTTATTTCTCTTTTTCTTCACTTGGCTTATGGTTACTTCCACTTGATTGTGCTCACCCCCTTTTGCTTTTCCCCCTCTCATATTTGGCCGGCCACTTTTATGAGGGGAGAATGAGAGAGTTCATTTTTGGTGGTGGGAAAAAATGTTCATCTCATTTTTTTTATATCAAAGTTCAAAAGCTCCATTTCAAAGTTCGTTCCTCACCTCTCTTATAGTAACTTCATAACCCCAAAGAGACAAACTATTCTATACTAGCCTACAGCATCCTTGGGCATGTCGGCTCGCCAACTTCGTGCCCGAGTTGCCTCGGTCCAGAGGTGGGAGCCCGTAAAAGAACCCAGCGATGTGGTGCCCGTTCCGACGAGGAGATGAAGACTGGAGATTCCACGAGGAGATCGGAGTGGAGGCCGAAGACCGAAGGACACGGATCGCTCGGTATAGCATTCTAACCTTTCTCGTATTTGTTAGCATTAGGTTAATGGCCCGATCCAGGATTTTAGTGCGCGGTGGTGCCGGTTTACAAGTTCCGTAAGAGTTTCGTTTCCGCATTTTGGCCTCGGGTTGACGGTCGGGACGCCGCCGTGCACTTACAGCCTCTTGGCGAGGGTTTTGATCTCTGGCGTCGTGGGTAGGCAACTACCAACCTGGGATGACCGAGCGGGATAGCCACCCGGATGCCTCTTGCGAGGGCTTCGATCCTTGGCATCATGGGTAGGGAGCTTCCAGCCGGAGATGACCGAGTAGGGTAGCTGCTCGGTTGCCTCTTCCGAGGGCTTTGATCTTTCAGGATGGGGACCGAGCAGGGTTACTGCCCAGTGCCTCTTGGCTAGGACTTTGATCCCTGTCGGTTGTGGTAGGAAGCTACCAGTTGGGGATAGCCGAGCAAGGACTCGACCGCCTCTGGGAGGACTTTGGTCCTCGGCGCGGGAGAGGCTGTAAGAAGCCTACCAAGGACCCTTGGCCGGGCAGGGTTACTGCCCGGTGCCTCTTGGCGAGGGCTTTTGTCCTGAAGGATGGCCGAGCGGGGGATCCTCGGGATCGACTGCCTCTGGGAGGGCTTTCTGATCCCTGGCGTTGCTGTAGGGAAGCTACCCACCAGGGATAGCCGAGCGAGGGTCGGGCTCGACTGCCTCTGAGAGGACTTTCTGATCCCTAGCGTTGCGGTAGGGAAGCTACCCGCCAGGGATAACCGAGCAGGGTAGCTGCTGGGTTGCTTCTTGGCGAGGGCTTTTGTCCTGAAGGATAGCCGAGCGAGAGATCCTCGGACTCGACTGCCTCTGGGAGGGCTTTCTGATCCCTGACGTTTCGGTAGGGAAGCTACCCGCCAGGGATAGCCGAGCGAGGATCGGGCTCGACTGCCTCTGAGAGGACTTTCTTATCCCTGGCATTGTGGTAGGGAAGCTACCTGCCAGGGATAGCCGAGCGAGGGTCTGGCTCGACTGCCTCTGGAAGGACTTTCTGATCCCTGGCGTTGTGGTAGGGAAGCTACCGGCCAGGGATAACCGAGCAGGGTAGCTACTCGGCTGATTCTTCATGAGGTTTCGTCCGACCATCCATTTGCAGGTATGGGGAACAGGAACGGTCGCGGTGAACGTGCGCGTAGCACACGCATCGATTGTGCGGGGAGGCGAAGCACCAGGGGCGTGTCTTTTCGATTCCGCCAGAGGAGGCTCAATTATCGCCCAACGAACGAGTATCGGCCCATGAGATCTGTGGCCATGGGACGTAGCCTGCCAGTGGTCAGCCGTGCCGACGAGGGTAGAGTCTTCTGGAGGCGAGGGAGCAGCGATCTGGAGCCCTGGCCTGGCTGTTTGGACTTTAGTCGGTCTATCGGCCGGCGAGGGCGTTGATGACGGTCGCCGGAGGAGGTTCATCCGCGCTTCCGACGAGAGGGAGGCGGCGGCTGGTACCTGGATCTTCAGGGTGATCGCACGCCATGTGGATGGAGATCGGAAGGCCAACTTTTGTTTTTGTGGAGTTTTGTTTTCCCACAGACGGCGCCAACTGATGGAGGTCCTTTTCTGGTCTCCTTCAGATGTTGTCTTCCGTCGATCTCCCGGTGGATCTTGGAGGTGATTTCCTGTTGCGTGTGGGTCTCAATGGGTTTTGAGGAGATTAGTGATTTGAGGAGTTTAGCGTCGAGTACCTGCAAATAAGTCCCGGGGTGGTTTGGTACCACCGAGGACCCTCCGACGATCAAGTTAGTACGAAATCCGAGCAGAGTAACGGCTAAGTGGAATAAAGAATGGCCTACTTGACCCTTCTGTGATGGGGGTTTATATAGCGGCGGCAGCACGCAGCAGCAGGCGCGAGAACCTCGCCGGCAGTTACGCTCCCGACGTTTGAGCGGATCGCCCATTAACGGGGATCGTGATGGCGCGGAACGTGGGACGTTGCTGGCGAAGAATCTGTGCGTGACGAGATTTACGGAGCCGCGGTTACGCCTGTGAGTGGTGGAGTTGGTCGGTCGGAGGGACCGAGGAAGACGGCCTCGGCTGGGAAGCTCGGAGACGAGCAAGAGGGCCGAGGAGTCTTGGTCCTGTGGCAGCTCGGGACGAGCTGAGGGGCCGAGGAGGCCAATTTGCAGAGGGCCCCGAGGAGGGCCAGCTTGTGCTTGCAGGTCGGGTACAAGGATGGCCTGGTCGGCCTCCGTGGGCCCTTACTTTTGGGTCTTGGGACATGTCATCTGCCACGTGTCCTGAGCTTGAAGATCGCCAATATTGAGCATCATCAAGTATTTTACAGAATTTTTATGGAATTTGTAGATATGTTTTTAATAGTAAGATCCAGATCCAGCCAGAGAGGCTTCTGTGTATCTAGGGTTTCTATCAGTCAAATAATATGCAACAACGATCTTAAGATGATCATAAACAATTTCGATTAACTCATTTGTGAGGATGCATATGCCTAGTCATCTAGTTTACAGTAGGGAACATGATTTGGCCTTCAAAGTATTTCATGCAGAAAGGGAAGGCTTGCAGAACGGATCACAGTAAATGCCGACATCAACTATTCAAAATGTATTAAAATGACAACAACTCGCTTAGGGGATCTAACTATGTGAACTTACAGTAAAAGAGTTATACTAACATGGAACATGAAGGAGTCCCCATAAAAATGATAACTTGCAAGATTTAGGGTGATGTACATGTTTTAATCTATAGCCGATATCATTCAATATTTAAACATATAATAATAAACTTAATATAATTCAGGATAAGAGGAAAGGAGAAAAGGAGACTTACCGGAAGTGCAAATCGATGTAGAAATCGATTTGCTGATGCTATTCTCCTACCACTGAGCTCCAATCGTCATGAATTTCGATCAGCGGCTAAAAGAGTGAGTTAGGGATTTTATAGAATTTTTATGGAATTTTCGGAGGTGAAATTCAATGAGAAACAAGCTCTGGAGTTATGGTATGTACATGAAGGAGCTAGTGGGTCCCGTTTACACTATAAAAAAAATCCAATATCCGCTATCCAAACCCGTTTGAACCCCGACTCCACTGATTCGCGCCCGCGATTCCTGGCCACAGGTCTCGCGCCATTGGCACATGGCCAACGGGTGGCTGGCGCCTGCCCAACTAAGCCGGCTCCGGGCCTGGGCTCAAGTCAGCTTTAGGGTCTAAAATCTGTTTTTCAAAAATCTGTTTCAAGTCATTTTGTTTTAGAAAAATTATTAAAAATGGTTTTAATTCAAAATAAATTCTTTTCCCTTTTTAGAAAAATACTAATAAATAATTTTATATTAAAAATTCTTTTCTCTTATGAAAATTCTCTTTTTCGAAAATACAATTTTAAAACCTCAATTCTATTCGTTTACTTCAAATAAATGTTTTCTTTCTCTCTCCGAAGTAGCTTTTCTCTGACAAAAAACATTTTAATAAAATCTCCTTTCAAAACATAAATCTTTTTCTTTTAACACAAAAAATATCCTTCTCTTTTATTTTCCAAAAACAAAAAGCTATTTATTTAAAAGTTGTTACGGTCATTATACACACACAAAGAAAACTCACTCGAGAACGATGAATAAATTGTATCGTTTCTTCAGGCTAAATATACCACTGTAATTGTAAAGCTATGACTTGTTTGGGAGGATCTGAGGAGTTACTTGACTGCAAAGGACGCAAGAGTTTATGTATTTCGAGATGTGACAGTTTCTCGATTTAGAAACCCATTTCATCTACTCTACACAACTCTTGGATCACATCGTATATGTAAAACCTGGTAGAAATTCAACGTTCAGTAGGTTTTGTTTAGCGTATTTCCTAAAAAATTGTTTAATAGACCAACGATTTGTGTTCACGGGCTGTTGCATGTACTTGATATATGGCTGCTTACATTGGGACTCTTTCATGCTTCTAATTATTTTCTACATGCTCACACATTTTTTCAGCTCCGCAGAAATCATTATTACATGTTTTCCATCCCAAGATGGTTACTGATGATGCTCAATATTGGCGATCCCCAAGATCAGGACACATGGCGGATGACATGTCCCAGAAATCAGAAGAAAGGGCCCAGAGAGGCCGACCCGGCCGCCCCTGTACCCGACCTGCAAGCACAAGCTAGCCTTCGTCGGGGCTCCCTGCTGTTGATTGGCCTCCTTGGCCCTCTCGCTCGTCCCCGAGCCCCCCGGCCGAGGCCGTCTTCCTCGGTCCTTCGACCAGCTCCACCGCTCACAGGCGTAACCGCCGCTCCGCGAATCTCGTCATGCGCGGATTCTCCGCCAGCAGCATCCTACGTTCCACGCCTTCGCGATCCCCATTAATGGACGATCCGCTCTCTATGCGGGCGTGACGTCGGGAGCGTAACCGCCGGTGAGATTCTTACGCCCGCTGCTGCGTGCCGCCACCGCTATATAAACCCCCATCACAGAGGGGTCAAGTAAGCCATTTTTTTTACTCCACTTATCCGTTACGCTGCTCGGATCTAGTACTGACTTGATCGTCGGAGGGTCCTCGGTGGTACCAAACCACCCCGAGGACTTCTTTGCAGGTACTCGGCGCTAAACTCCTCCAACCACCAATCTCCTCAAAACCCATCGAGACCCACACGCAACAGGAGATCACCTCCAGAATCCACCGGGAGATCGACGGAAGACAACATCTGAAGGAGACCCGAAAATGACCTCCATCAGTTGGCGCCGTCTGTGGGAACGAAAACTCCACAAAAACAAAGTTGGCCTTCCGATCTCCTTCCACATGGCAAGTAATCGCCCTGAAAATCCGGGTACCAGCCACCACCTTCCCCTCAGCGGAGGCGCGGGCGAACCTTAACCGAATGTCATCGGCCCCTCCTCCGGCCACCGCCTCGCGGACCCCGCCGAACGAAACCACGGCCCATCAAGAGCTATGGTCAAGACGATAGGGGGCCAGTCGGGCTCCTGCGAGGCCCGGCACCCCACGCCGGCAACAGACGCCAGCGGCCGCCCGAGCAAAAAGGCCAGAGGCCACGAGCCCATCACCTTTGGCGACGGGGACCTCCACGGCATATCCGTGCCCCACAACGACCCACTAGTGATCACGGCCCGAATCAACCGGTACGAGGTCCACCGGATACTCGTCGACTCAGGCAGCTCGGCGGACATCCTCTTCCACGACTGCTTTCTACGCATGGGGCTCAGCCCAGCAGACTTGAAACCGACCTTTCATGTCCTTTCGGGGTTCACCAACCACTCCATCCCGGCGCAAGGGGTGGTCACCCTGCAGTTCAACATCGGGGAGCCCGGCCACACGCGTACGTTGCCTGTGGACTTCATCATAGCAAAAGTCCTATCGGCCTACAACGTCCTCCTCAGCCGTCCGACGCTGAACTCCCTCAGGCCCAGATATCGACCTACCACCTAGCGATAAAGTTCCCTCTCGATCAGGGCGGGATAGGTCGGGTCTACGGGAACCAGCGGGTCGCGAAGATATGCCTTACCGAAACGTCTTCGCCCGAGCGGCCGGCCGACGACGCCGAGGTAAGTGACAACATCAAGGGTTCCCTGGACACCCGAGACGAGCGGAAGGAGGTCCGGGGGATGCCGGTCGAACCCCTGACCGAGGTGCCCCTGACAGAAGGAGACCAGGGAAAAACCGTCCAGGTCGGATCACTCCTGACGGAGACTCAGCGAGATGACCTGGTCAGATTCCTCAGAGATAACTCCGACGTCTTCGCCTGGGCGCCTGATGACATGCTTGGGATTGATCCTAGAATCATCTCCCACAAGCTCGGGGTTGATCCTGCGGCCCGACCCGTCAGACAGAAGAAGAGGAGCTTCGCCCCGGTCAAACATAAGGCTATCGAAGAGGAGGTTGATCGACTTCTCGCCGCCAACTTCATCAGAAATGTACCCTACTCGGAGTGGCTGGCGAACGTAGTTCTGGTCAAGAAGTCAAGCGGGAAGTGGCGCATGTGCGTTGACTTCACTGACCTTAATAAGGCCTGCCTAAGGACAACTATCCACTCCCCCGGATAGACCAGTTCGTCGATAGCTTAGCCAGCCATGAGCTGTTGAGCTTCATGGATGCTTTCTCCGGCTACAACCAAATCCGTATGAATCCTGAAGATGAAGATCTCACCGCATTCACAACGGACCGGGGGGTATATTGCTATAAGGCGATACCCTTCGGCCTCAAGAACGCCGGGGCCACGTACCAAAGGTTGGTCAACCGCATGTTCAAGCCACAGATCGGCAGGAATATGGAAGTCTACGTTGACGACATGCTCGTCAAATCCGTCTCGTCGGCCGACCATGCCAGGGATCTGGGCGAGGCCTTCGAAGTGCTCCGCAAGTTTAAGATGAAGCTAAACCCCGCCAAGTGCGCATTCGGAGTCACCGGGGGAAGGTTCTTCGGGTTCATGATCATTCACCGCGGAATCGAAGCTAACCCAGAGAAAATCGACGCTATCCTCAACATGGTCGTGCCCAAGACCAACATCGAGATCATGGGGGTAACGGGACGAGTCGCCACTCTGAGCCGTTTCATGTCCAGGCCAGGGAAGAAATGCCTTCCGTTCTTTAAGGATCTGAGGAAAATCCCGAGGTTCGAGTGGTTGGAGGAGCGCCAAGCCGCTTTCGACCAATTGAAGAAGCACCTCGTGACGCCACCACTGCTCACCCGACCAGTTGAAGGAGACGAGCTGTCGCTGTATTTGGCGGTATCCGACCAAGCAGCAGGCTCGGTGCTCGTCTGGGAGGCCGATGGAGCGCAGAAGCCGGTGTACTATGTGAACCACGTATTTAAGGACGCAGAAATGAGGTACCCTGCCATAGAGAAGATTGTCTTAACCCTCGTGGTAGCTTCAAGGAAGTTGCGGCACTACTTCCAAGCACACACCATCATCGTCCTCACCGAGCACCCGTTGGGGGCTATCCTAGCGTCACCAGAATCCTCGGGCCGCTTAGAAAAGTGAGGATGGGAGCTATCTCAGTTTGATATAAAATATCGCCCGAGGCAGGCCATCAAAGCACAGGCCTTGGCCGATTTCATCATTGAATGCACCATCCCTAGCAAGAAGTCGGAGTCCACGCTGCCCCTCGCAACTCAGTGTCCCATCGTGGAAAGGCCTGGCTCGGTTCTTGAGTGTGTCATCTACGTCGACGGGTCTTCAACCGAGGAAGGCTGCGGTGCCGGCTTCATTATCTGGGGTCCGAACGAAGCAGAGATGGAGTACTCCCTAAAGCTCGGTTTCAAGGCCTCGAACAACGCGGCAGAGTATGAGGCCCTCCTGGCCGGATTGCGCATGGCCGCCGGGCTGGGACTGAAGGTAATTCGAATCTGCATTGACTCGGCTCTTGTTGTCGGTCAAGTGACCGGCCGCTTTGAAGTTCGGGAGCCTCTGATGTTGAAGTGCCTGGACGAGGTGAGGAAACTCCGGAGGAACTTTGACGAAGTCCAGGTAGAATAAATACCCAGGCAGCTGAATGCCCAAGCCGACGCCCTGAGCAAGCTGGCTTCATCATACTCGGCCAACAATAAGCGGTCCATCCTCTTCGAAACCTTACCTAAACCCAGCGTGGAAGACGGGGCGACGACACTCCACGTGTATGTGGCGCAGGAGGGCGACCAAGATTGGAGGAAGCCCCTCGTGGGATTCTTGAAGGACGGTACGCTCCCAGAAGACCGGGAAGCCTCCCGCCGTCTCCAGGCCAAAGTACGCTACTTCGTCTGGAGCAATGGGAACCTCTACAAGAAGGCCTTCACTCAGCCCCTACTCTGGTGCGTTGACCCCCACGAAGCCGACTATGTCCTTCGGGAAATCCATGAGGGGGTTGGCGGTGCACACCAGGGGGCCCGAACCTTGATCCAAAAGGCGTTGCTCTAGGGTACTACTGGCCCACTATTCACGAGGACGCCCAGAAGTTAGTCAGGAGATGCAAGAGCTGCCAGCTCCATGGAAGCGTCCCCCGCTTCCTGGCTACCGAGCTGACTGCCCTGACATCCCCATGTCCGTTCGCCCAGTGGGGATTGGATATGATCTGCCAATTCCCTACCGGTACAAGCGGGTATAAATACAACCTCGTCACGGTAGACAACTTCACCAAGTGATCGAGGCCGTCACCATTAGGAAACCGGACGCCGCCACAACCATCAAGTTCCTGCAAAACAACCTGATACTCCGGTTTGGCATCCCGAGGTGTATCATCACCGACCACGGGACGAACTTCGAGAACGAGAAAGTGAAGGACTTCTGCAAGGAATACCATATCCTCATGAAGTTTGTCGCGGTCGCGCATCCTCAATACTACGGGCAGGCCGAAGTCGCTAACCGAGACGTCCTCCGAGGTCTCCGGACCCGCCTAGAAAGGCGACAAGGCAGTTAGGTCGAAGAACTACTACGGGTCTTATGGGCCCTGCACACGTCAAAGAAGACTCCCACCGGGGAGACCCCCTTCAGCCTCTGCTACGGGACCGAAGCGATGGTCCCAGCAGAGATCGGGATACCCAGTCACCGGGTCGAGCACTTTGATGATGATGCAAACACCTCGGCGCTATGTACCAACCTGTACATCTTGTTGGAGAAAAGAGACCGGGCTCAGATCAGAGCTGCCGCTTATCAACAACAAACGGCCCGATACTACAACGCTCGGGTCAAGCAATGCTCCTTCAAAACCGGGGATCTGGTCCTGCGGCGAAACGGGTTCATCGACCAAGGCAGGCTTCATAAGTTCTCCCCGAAGTGGGATGGTCCCTTCTTCGTCTCTGAAGTGCTCCCCGGCGGAGCCTACCGCCTACAAGACGTGGACGGACGCAAGCTTCCGCGGCCTTACAATGCCGAGAAACTCAAGCTATACCAATGAGGTCAAAGCCAACAAATGTGTACCCCACTTTTCTTTTTCTTCGCAGAGATGATATAAAATGTTCTCTAAAAATCCTGTCCATTTGAATAAAGAAACGTCGGAACATCTCGAATAGAGTTCTGTCTGTTGGTTATAGTGCCCTCAAGGCAATTATCATAGTCGCGGACTTGTGATTATGATGATTGAGGCAGGACCTATACCGATAAAACAGTCTTACTCAAGATGATAGTATGCTATCTGGTTTGTCTTTATCATCATGTACATGTTGATAGAGTCTATAGGATTCTTGCTTGACTGCCAGCATTATGATGGCGATCATATATGTGGGAGCTGGGGTCTATAAGCACATCCTTAAATGTTCCTAGTCGTAGGAGTATCAAGACCGGGCATCGATACTCCAGTGTAGACTAGTGTATACCGATCGAGACCCCGACGAGGGGTGGTGGCCAGGTCTCACAAGCCATTGGTGTTAGTTTGTTCACCTAAGATAGTATGCAGGTGCTCATTGGGTTATGAGTACACTGGACGGACTCGACGGTAACTTGCTAGTTGGTATTATACCTATTATTAGATAGCAGTTCTCAGGTGACATGTGTACAGGTTAGTCTGTCGACCTGAGATCGTCATTTGTCTCGTGTGTGTTCCCACTGTGCTTTGATTACTACCCTACCACGGCTCAAAGGAGTCGTGCAAACATGTTTTAGTTGGGTATAGTCCCGAGCCATATAGAGGCAGTGATCGGATCGTCGGGGATTCGTCTCTCCCGGTATTGGGGGTTGATGTCGCGTTGTGCATGGGTGGCCATCACTAGAAATCCATGGCCATGGTGAACGAGAATTACCGATCCAGGATCGATAGTTTCTCAGGTGGTGATGGGTTACATGCCGACACTAAATATCGCGTTGTTAGAGGTCTGACTTTATCCACCCCCTAGACTCGATATGCAATACTCTTAGACGAACAGACCGGACTGTACGGATATTGTCACTGACAGGCTCAGTAGGGGTTTAAGATGAGTTTGCTCGTTGGCCCCCCTTTCGCTCAATACCTGGGTAGCCGTTACGTACAGCTAGTGCCGCTGACGTGCTTGTGGTTAAACTCGCTGACAGCGTATTGATGAGTCTTTAGAGTCCCACACAGAGGGTTTTCACGGTTCAGGCGATATGGTGTACATGAGGTATGTTGGTACATACAGGTGTCCGGTTAAATATGTGCACATGCTGCGCAGACTTTAATCGGACGGTTGGTAATACTAGCGGCTTAAGATTAAGCCGGATTATTAAATCAGGTTTTGATTTAATAATTTACATATGTATTTATATATATGTATTCTAGTATTATTGTTCACTATTCATTTTCTTTCTCGGCTATTCGTATTTTTGTACGAATACGCGTATATGTATTTCGATACATGTACCGGGAAGTATTCCGTATTTTATACGGAATAGCTTCTAGAAGGTGCCAACTCATTATTGATTTTCTTTATTGAAAATATTTTGGGAAATGAGGTGGAGGGGTGACATGGCATGAACATGGTCAAAGCATGGTTTTGTGCATGTTGTTAGGCATGTAGCAAAGCATGGTTTGCATTGTTTATTGTTTTAATTAAAAAAGGAAATGGTAGGGATTTTTTTGATGGGAGAGAGGGAGAGGGGCCGGACATTTATGAGGTGGGGTTCTTTTCATTTTGAAAAATTACACATTACATCATTCTAGCTCTCTCTCACTCTCATGCTTCAAAATACTTAGCCATTTTATTAGTTCTTAATGCCATAGTTTTCTGACTCTATTCATCTTCTATGGATGATCCCTTGAGCTCAAGGGTAGAGAGAAAAACATAGTGACACACTACTACACCTCGACTCTCCATAGCTAGCGACTTTGGAGCGTCGGTTACCTCGTTCGTCGATGTTGGAGCTTGCGCCCTTTCCCTCGGGTGGATCATCGGAGATGGAGGAAGACCGGCGACCAAACCACATCAAGGAGCCGCTAGGAGCTTGGAATGAAGATCGAAGGACATGGATCAACTCGGTATAACGATTCTAACTGTTAGTTAGCATGCTAGTTTAGGGTTTAAGGTCGATCCGTAAATCGGGTAGCGGTAGCGCCAGTTTAGAAAATTTTTGTTCCGCATTTTGGCCGCGTTTTGATGGCCGGGGCGCTGCTGGAACCCTTCATGGTATTAGAGCCACCCTTTAAACCCCTTACTAGCTTGTTTAAATGTGCTTAAAAGATCGTTCAACGGAATTTACCAAAATCACGAATTCATATTTGGGTTTGCTGTCGATTTTCAAAAGTGGTCAAAAAATTATTTCGGGTATCTTAAAAATCCGTGCAGGCAATTTTATGGGTACACAAAAATTTTGGGCTCACGATTCCTCTAAAGCACCGCGGATCCGCCGCACTTAGCCCCTATTGGCGGCGGTTCCGTGGCTATTTAGTGGGAACGGGCGCCCAAAATTTTTCTGTAGCTCATTTACTTGGAATTGCGATTTTTGTGATATTCCGTTTTGGCCCAGTTTTCTGTGCAGTGCTGGTTTTGCTATTGGGTCCAATTTAGAACTTAGTCGATCGATATTTTAAGTATGCGTTTAACAGTACATACATTTCTATCTGCGACCGTGAATGTCATCTGATCGGTAAACTCGTCTAACTGCTATATGTTCTTTTAGACGGGTTTGCGAACGTGACATTCACGTTGATGTTCTATGATGTGCTGTGATGTTGGTTGGATCTTCGTGGTGGATATCTATGGTGCAATGTTAGTACAGTTTAATTTCATTTGTACATTTGATATTGTGGGGCGAGCATCCGACATGTGGACTGCCGTCACTACCAGTTTGTATATTATTCTTTTGGGGCACGACCGGGATGAGGTCGATGTCACCCTTGTATATTATTTTATTTTCTGTACTAGGATTACCCCGCGGTGGGGTGCACGAATAGCCGGATTCTAGAGGGCAACGGGTCCGCATCTCATGGCGTTGGGACGAAGGGGACCTTACTCTGGAATTGGCGGGCTATTCGCCGCACTTGTAGGGGGTATAGGTTGGCCCAGGAGGGGTGCTCAAGTTACCGGATTCCGTGAAGTGCTGGGTGGCCCATTCACGTTGTTGAAGGGGGTTGCCTCACTTCTGGTTTTGCGGGTAACTTGCCACGCTCGTAGAGGTCTAGGTTTTCATTGCACAGGCTATCCACACGACAGGGAACGTCGGGTCTCACTTGCGGCTCAAGTGAAACTCGGGGCTCCAGATTATTCACCATTCTGTGTTGCTTCTGTGATGTTTCTGTGATGTTGCTTTATATCATGCCTGGGATGAATGTTATATATATATTTATATATACTAGTAGATGTTGTATATGTTTTGCACCCGCGCTAGTCCAGCCCACGCTCTGTCGTTAGTTAAGTAACCTAACGGGTGATGACGGGGCCCAGTGGCGAATGCGGATGACATATACGTATATTTTATTTTCGTTCTTTTCTGGTGTGATTATTTGATGGGACTGCATTGATTCTTATCAATGCAAGGATAAAACAAACCTATACATGATGTTGTTGGAACCAAGTTTTTTAAAACTGACATTACAGACGTTCTCTTTTGCTTTGCACAGTGGTATTTAATTTGGAATATCCTGCACCTCATTTGACGAGGCAAGGGCCAAGATCCCTTCATCGGGAGTGACCCCTTGAGTAAAAGTTTGCGTCAATGTAATAACTTCACTATAGTCGTTTCCTTTTGCTTTGCATCGTGGTATTCAGTTTGGGATATCCTGCACCCCATTCGACGGGAAAAGAGCCTAGATCCCTTCACCGGGAGTGACCTCTTTAGCAAAAGTTTTCGCCACTATATATTTATAAAAACCACTTGGATTCTTTCAACGAGAACAAGTTCATTACGTTAAAGGTTGTTCCCTAAAAACCAGCCGTAGCCCTCCGTCATTTCAGATAGGTATCTCGTAGTATTCGTGCTATGTACGTTGGTCTCTATCAAGGCATAGTGTACGGTAGCTGCATGATACGTGTCTGTAGCATGGATATGCGATTATCTAGGACAGCCGCATAGTCACGTTGGTCTCTATCAAGGGCTTGTGCGGGTGGGTTTAGATCAATCTTGGATAATGACGGGTTGAACTTGACTAGCGACTTATAGCACGTTGGTCTCTATCAAGGCTATGAAGTCGTTAGGGGTAAAAATTATATTGGGAGTTTCAAACATACAGGAAACTTGCCAGGCATGCGCATACCTTCTGGAGTGTGGTGACTTGAGTGGCTTCCATCAAGTTATCATGCGATGAGAGTTGGATCTCGATTCCCACTGATGAGTAGGATTACTCCTCGGGTGATTCCGATTAATTCTCTTTTTGGGTTTGTAGGAGAATTCGAAGAAACAGTGGGAGCCATCCAGATTAGATAAAGTGATTAACCATTCTGATCTAGATTAGAGTGCACGCCGAGTGTTCCTTTTCTCTCTCTCTGGCTGCGACTTTGACCTGACCTTTGACTAAAACTCATGAAACCAAGTTAACTAAACCTTCTTAAAACACTTTGGCTTTTGGAATGTCACGGTGTCGCATACATCATTGCCGCTTCTATATCACCTTTGTTTTTCTCCAGAACACCTCGTATCACTACGAATATCCACTTCCATTGGATAAATCCATCGTATAGTTACATACGAACTCGAAGGAACTTTTTCGAGAATGGATTCTGGTTCTGGAGAGATTGAATAGGATTATTCGGTTGTCTTTTCTCTTTGCCTTCTCTCAGGTTGTGAGGGCTCCTAGGATTAGGAGAGGGTACACCTATTGAGCTTATTAGATAGTCTTCCTCCAGACCATAGGCAGGTGCCGAACGGTAAGGTAGGAAGAAAACCATCAAGCTTAAGTGTGGTGTACAGAAGGTAATAAGTAAAGACATATAAAGGGATTAGAATAATGGCAAAGGAAATTGCGATCACCATCATTCACGACAAAAACAGTGTACACCCCTGCCACTCCTACATCCACTTTGCTTTTCTCTAGAACACTCCGTATCACTACGGATATCCACTTCCATTGGATAAATCCATCGTATAGTTACATACGAACTCGAAGGAACTTTTTCGAGGATGGATTTTGGTTCTGGAGAGATTGAATAGGATTATTCGGTTGTCTTTTCTCTTTATCTTCTCTCAGGTTGCGAGGGATCCTAGGATTAGGAGAGTACACCTATTACGCTTATTGGATAGTCTTCTTTCAAACCTTAGGCTGGTGCCGAAAGGTAGGGAATGAAGAAAACCAATTAGCGTAAAAGAGGTGTACAGAAGGTAATAAGTAAAGACATAATAAAGGGATTGCAGAGAGGGCAGGAAAGTATATGGTTACTGTCGTGAATCAGGATAGTGGAAGAGGCGTTACTAGGAATACAAGTTAACCCCTTTTGAAACATTTTCATGTTTCAGTTTCACTGTGCGATGTTAATTGAAAACTGTTTTCCCAATTGGAATCTAACTCCAGGGTCTGTATTTACCAAATCAGTTTCTCACATCTGCATGTTATTATGGATGGTGAGTGGGAGTAAGATATTGAGAATTGGGTGATTAAATCCTCATTATATCGGAATTCATTGTAATTGGTGATATTTGAGGAAATCATCTGGATTTTGCCGGATGGCAAATATTTGGTTTTGAATATCCATTGTTATGCACCAATTTCAAACTGATATATCTGTACATTTATTTTATAAAGTGAGATATAACTTTTTGATATTGTGTCTATGACATTTACCTATATCAGTTGGTGATTAGGTAAGGTGCATTCAACAGCGGTGTAACTCTTCTTAACCAAAGTACAGTTTTTCAACCTACGACGCACAGAATTTGAGTTATTGGACTCAGGGGACCTATACAAAGTATTGTATGTTGTCCAGTGTCCGTTAGGACAATGGGGTTGGTACTCGTACTATATTCTGTTTACTTGTGACTTCTCTAGTTCTGGACAAGTATTTCGTTGAAATGCAAAGTCCAGATATTGAGAAGTTATAGGTATAAGAATAAAGTAGAGAACCATTTGTTAGAAGTATCAGAACTCTTCGAGGAAGTCGAAGATGTAGATACTTGTGTTTGGTATTCCGTTGATAGTAATGGTTTTGAGAACTTACTTCTCTTTTGGGTTACTCATATATGGATGCACTCCTAGATGAGTAATGCTGATTGTCCTCTTTCCATTTGGTTGATATGCACTGGAGACAGCTGCATGATTTTGAATCTGGTTCAAATTAAATTAGTGCTTTTGTTTCTATATCAGATATATATAGAATCAATTTATATCTTAACGATGTTAAGGTATAGGGAGTTGTCCGGCTGATGCTTAAAACCAGAATCCGGATAAACTCAAGGCACGTTTCAGTAATGGCTGTTTGTTGGTTATCCCGGGCTTTGACGAGGGTTAATTTTCTACCATCAGGAAGATCAATATTTATATTATTCTTGACTCGCCACAGTTTTAGTAAAATGGATTTTTTTTCAGAAAACAAAAGTGTGAGTATGGTAGAACTGGAAGTGATTCCAGAACCACAAACGATTACTGAAAATTTAATAGAACCTAAGGATTCAATTGGTTTTGATGTTCCATTAGCCACTCCTCAATTATGATGGGTAACCTCAGGCACCCGAGAGGTACTTCGGTCTTCTCAGAGATGGTGACAGGGAGGTTCTTGTTTACCCAGACTTGCCATTACTGCTGTTCTAGACTATAAGACCCGGCAGGAGGAAGAGTATAGCGTCATTTTAAACTAGCTTTAGAAGTGCACGTGTATATGACTCTGCCAGAGGGTTGTTGTAGTCAGTGGGAGCAGCGGAAGCATAGTAGGCAAGTAGCTTATGTCTATTTACAGACTAAAGCAGGTATATCGGAAATAGATCATTTATTTTTGATGTGACAGTCATAGGCTTTGACTTCATCAGAATAGAAGATGGATCTGCTAAGAAGGTAGTAGAGAGTGATGTCCAGGCATTGGGATGACATGCACTTGATAGGAGGAGATATTCCTATACTATGATCGGTTGTACTATGGTTGTCACAAAGTTGTTTCTCTACACAGGATATGGATGTGATATCAGGGTTTCTGGTTACTAGATCTATGGTTTTAGATCTAGATTTGGGAAGTATCCCAATCTGGGTACTTTGACATTATTCTAAAGGAATTTCAGAATGGACGACTCCTGGCATGGTGGTGTACCTGCAGGTGATGGAGTCACCCTCTCTAAAGGTGTCTTACAGACTAAAGGGGAGAGGGATCTGCATGATTAGCATATCACTTACCAAGGCAATTGAGTTAATCATGAAATGTCAAGTACCACACCAGATGTTGGTTTTTGCACTAGCTGCAATAAACATATCTAGTCCTGGAGAAACATTGGGAAGCAGTTATTGAACATAAATGGATGTTCTAGGGATATGATAACGACAGCCTCCTTCAGGAGACGGTTATCATTTTAGGCTTCAAAGGTGACCTGGATGACAGAGTGCCTGTCAGAGTTATAGTTTTCCCTCTTTTGAGAGACAGTATGTTGGACAGGTGGTCCAAGCGGATACTGAGGAAAGGCATGGCGCAGAATACTGATTAAATTCAGCGGACGATACAGTCTAAGTAATTTGCTGGATTTGAAGTTCATTTGTGAACTGGGTCTAATCACATATCCAGACAAATTCTAAGACAGGTATTGCTCATTTCGGGAGATAGTTTTCTCCGCAAAGTTGAGATATAGAGAGATACAGAAAGAAACATTGGAGCGGATCCACTCACTGAGGCTATTTCTCGAATGCAATCGTTTTCGCAAACGGGCTTTGCGAAACTGATTAGTACAGAAGTTGGGTGTTCGGTATCACACGGGCTGTGAGTATGCGACATCGCCATAATTAGTCTTAAGTGCAAGTGGGAGATTGTTGGTTATAGTGCCCTCAAGGCAATTATCATAGTCGCGGACTTGTGATTATGATGATTGAGGCAGGACCTATACCGATAAAACAGTCTTACTCAAGATGATAGTATGCTATCTGGTTTGTCTTTATCATCATGTACATGTTGATAGAGTCTATAGGATTCTTGCTTGACTGCCAGCATTATGATGGCGATCATATATGTGGGAGCTGGGGTCTATAAGCACATCCTTAAATGTTCCTAGTCGTAGGAGTATCAAGACCGGGCATCGATACTCCAGTGTAGACTAGTGTATACCGATCGAGACCCCGACGAGGGGTGGTGGCCAGGTCTCACAAGCCATTGGTGTTAGTTTGTTCACCTAAGATAGTATGCAGGTGCTCATTTGGTTATGAGTACACTGGACGGACTCGCCGGGAACCTGCTAGTTGGTATTATACCTATTGTTAGATAGCAGTTCCCTGGTGACATGTGTACAGGTTAGTCTGTCGACCTGAGATCGTCATTTGTCTCGTGTGAGTTCCCACTGTGCTTTGATTACTACCCTACCACGGCTCAAAGGAGTCGTGCAAACAGGTTTTAGTTGGGTACAGTCCCGAGCCGCATAAAGGAAGTGATCGGATCGTCGGGGATTCGTCTCTCCCGGTATTGGGGGTTGATACCGCGTTGTGCATGGGTGGCCATCACTAGAAATCCATGGCCATGGTGAATGAGAATTACCGATCCAGGATCGATAGTTTTTCAGGTGGTGATGGGTTACATGCCGACACTAAATATCGCGTTGTTAGGGGTCTGACTTTATCCACCCCTAGACTCGATATGCGATACTCTTAGACGAATAGACCGGACTGTACGGATATTATCACTGACAGGCTCAGTAGGGGTTCAGGATGAGTTTGCTCGTCGGCCTCCCTTTCACTCAATACCTGGGTAGCCGTTACGTACAGCTAGTGCCGCTGACGTGCTTGTGGTTAAACCCACTGCCAGCATATTGACGAGTCTTTAGAGTCCTACACAGAGGGTTTTCACGGTTCAGGCGATATGGTGTACATGAGGTATGTTGGTACATACAGGTGTCCAGTTAAATATGTGCACATGTTGGGCAGATTTTAATTGGACGGTTGGTAATACTAGCGGCTTAGGATTAAGCTAGATTATTAAATCAGGTTTTGATTTAATAATTTACATATATATTTATATATATGTATTCTAGTATTATTGTTCACTATTCGTTTTCTTTCTCGGCTATTCGTATTTTTGTACGAATACGCGTATATGTATTTCGATACA
Source organism: Agapanthus africanus (assembly GCA_030015575.1). Taxonomy (NCBI): domain Eukaryota; kingdom Viridiplantae; phylum Streptophyta; class Magnoliopsida; order Asparagales; family Amaryllidaceae; genus Agapanthus; species Agapanthus africanus. Next base: position 292,433,490 of record CM057349.1, read on the forward strand.
TGTACCGGGAAGTATTCCGTATTTTATACGGAATAGCTTCTAGAAGGTGCCACCTCATTATTGATTTTCTTTATTGAAAATCTTTTGGGAAATGAGGTGGAGGGGTGACATGGCATGAACATGGTCAAAGCATGTTTTTGTGCATGTTGTTAGGCATGTAGCAAAGCATGGTTTGCATTGTTTATTGTTTTAATTAAAAAAGGAAATGGTGGGGATTTTTTTGATGGGAGAGAGGGAGAGGGGTCGGACATTTATGAGGTGGGGTTCTTCTCATTTTGAAAAATTACACATTACATCATTCTAGCTCTCTCTCACTCTCATGCTTCAAAATACTTAGCCATTTTATTAGTTCTTCATGCCATAGTTTTCTCACTCCATTCATCTTCTATGGATGCTCTCTTGAGCTCAAGGGTAGAGAGAAAAACACAGTGACACACTACTACACCTCGACTCTCCATAGCTAGCGACTTTGGAGCGTCGGTTACCTCGTTCGTCGAGGTTGGAGCTTGCGCCGTTTCCCTCGGGTGGATCATCGGAGATGGAGAAAGACCGGCGACCAAACCACATCAAGGAGTCGCTAGGAGCTTGGAATGAAGACCGAAGGACACGGATCAACTCGGTATAACGATTCTAACTCTTAGTTAGCATGTTAGTTTAGGGTTTAAGGTCGATCCGTAAATCCGGTAGCGGTAGCGCCTGTTTAGAAAATTTTTGTTCCGCATTTTGGCCACGTTTTGATGGCTGGGGCGCTGCCGGAATCTTTCACTTTCTTTACAACCTAAAGCCTTCGCCAAGAGGCGGCCACGCAGCTTCACTGCCCGGTTATCCTTAGTGGGCTTCCTACACCCCTCCAATGCTAAGGACCAAAAGTCCTTCTTAGAGGCAACCCAGCAGTTGCCCTGCTCGGTTATCCTAGGTGAGTAGCTCCCTTACGGCAACGCTAGGGATTGGAAACTCCTCCCAGAGGCAACCCAGCAGCTGCCCTGCTCGGTTATCCATGGCGGGTAGCTTCCCTACCGCAACGCCAGGGATCAAAAAGTCCTCTCAGAGGCAATCGAGCCCAACCATCGCTCGGCTATCCTTGGCAGGTAGCTTCCCTACCGCAACGCCAGGGATCAGAAAGCCCTCCCAGAGGCGGTCGAGCCCGAGGATCCCTCGCTCGACTATCCTACAGGACAAAAGCCCTCGCCAAGAGGCACCGGGCAGTAACCTTGCCCGGCTAAGGGTCCTTGGTAGGATTCCACAGCCCCTCCCGCGCCAAGGACCAAAGTCCTCCCAGAGGCAGTCGAGTCCTTGCTCGGCTATCCCCGGCTGGTAGCATCCTACCACAACCGACAGGGATCAAAGTCCTCGCCAAGAGGCACTAAGCAGTAACCCTGCTCGGTCCCCGTCCTGAAGGATCAAAGCCCTCGTAAGAGGCAACCGGGCAGCTACCCTGCTCGGTCATCTGCGACCGGTAGCTCCCTACCCATGACGCCAGGGATTGAAGCCCTCGCTGTAGGGTGTTTTTCGTCATCCCATTGAGATGGGAATACGCACGCGCTTGTCAGACGTACTACAGATTCCCCCTGCCTAGGGTAGGCGGAGGTTTATTGATTGTGGGGATCCGAATCTCCGGCAGCCGCGGACTACGCTGCCGTTAATTACCTCTCGCCTTTGGGGCAAGGGAACCTCCGATTCATGGGTTAAATTGGTCATGCGAACTCAATGTGCAGTGTTGTGTTTTGGAGGGGTTTTGGATATATCGGGGGCCCCGCAGAGTTTTTATTGGGGTCCCGCTACCCGGATAGCGGGCTGGGCATCAAGGGGGCTAACAGCCCCCTTGCGGGGTGCGGGGCAGCGTCCCGGCCCAAATTTCTTTTAGAGGGACGGTGTTGTGGAGTGTGTGAGTATACACACACACACACACATGTATACATATATATAAAAAAGGGAAAAACGCCCAAAGGATGCGTGGGGCCAGCGCCTTACGTGCCTAGCATGCGAGCGATGTGCGCTTGAGCGGTGTGCGCTTAGGCACTGTGCGCTTAAGCGCCAGCGCACCATGTGTCCGACACGTGGGCGCTGGGCGCTTGGGTGCCAGCGAGAAAAAGGGGGCTTTTAGCCCCAGAAATGGGATTTAAATTCCCGAAAGAGAAATTAGAGAGGAGTTAAACTCTTAAGATGTTTTTTGAGATGCTGAAATGGGCTTCTCCCTTAAGCTCTGGATCTTCCCAAAGTAGGATTTTTAGGAGATGGGTCTCCTTCTTCCTCCTCTTTTGGCTGGATCTTGAAGAAGGGGGGGGGGTGAGATTTAAAGATCTCCTCCTTTTGAGATCTAATGGCAGATCCAAGTTCCTCTTTGTGGGTTTTGTGGTGAAAAATTATTTAGTTTTGGAAAAGGAAGAGTAAAACTCTTGATTTAATTTAAAAGAAAGAAGGTTTTAAGAACCTTGAGGAAGGAGAAGATCACAGATCTGGATTTTTTTTGGAGAGAGAAAAAGTTGTTGAGATATTTTTATTATCTTTGCCTTTATAGGCTATACACTTTACATATAGCCCTTGGTCTTTACAAAAATGGCATTTGCCCATCCCATGCCTCATATGCTATTTCTTTTTGCATATAAGCCATGGGCTTTACAAAAATTTGGTTTTATGCCCATTTTCATACATTTATTCATAAAATAAAAATACGAGAAATACAACAAAATTATTTATTATAAAATTTTTATTTTGGCATGAGGAGAGGCCGACTGCTTCATGTTCGGGCTCGCTCCGGGTATTGGCCCACTTGACCTGAGCTTGGGCCCACTTGGCTTGGGGTTGACTTTAATTTTGACTTGGTCAACCGGAGTGTAAATTTCCACCCCAACAAATTGCCCCCCATCAATAAATGTACACAGCATATGTGGGTCGTGTGCATGAAATTGATGGATCTTCTTTCACGTGGAGGCGACTTGATTCGGTTCCCACTTTTTGGGACGCCGGCACTGCCCTTTTTACGACGTGGACGGTCGATGCTAGACGTGTCTCCGAGGTGGAGTGTCTGGTTGACTTGATTCCGAGGTGGAGTGTCTGGTTGACTTGATTCCGAGGCGGAGCATTATTCCGACAAGGAGGTCGTTGCTGTCCTTTTAGCAGACGTGGATGGTCGGTGCTGCCCTTTTAGCGACTTGGACGGTCGATGCTGCCCTTTTAGCGACTTGGACGGTCGATGCTGCCCTTTTTGCGACGTGGATGGTCGGTGCTGCCCTTTTTGCGACCTGGACGGTCGATGCTGCCCTTTTAACGACCTGGACGGTCGGCTCTACCCTTTAGCGACTTGGACGGTCGGTGCTGCCCTTTTAGCGACTTGGACGGTCAGTGCTGCCCTTTTTGCGACGTGGACCGTCGATGCTGGCCTTTTAGCCACTTGGACGGTCGATGCTGCCATTTTAACGACGTGGACGGTCGGTGCTGCCCTTTTAGCGACTTGGACGGTCGGTGCTGCCCTTTTAGCGACTTGGACAGTCGGCTCTGCCCTTTTAGCGACTTGGACGATCGGCTCTGCCCTTTAGCTACTTGGACGGTCGGCTCTGCCCTTTTAGCGACTTGGACGGTCGGTGCTGCCCTTTTTACGACGTGGACGGTCGGTGCTGCCCTTTTTACGACGTGGACGGTCGATGCTGCCCTTTTAGCGACTTGGACGGTCGGTGCTGCCCTTTTAGCGACTTGGACGGTCGATGCTGCCTTTTTGCGACGTGGACGGTCGGTGCTGCCCTTTTTGTGACTTGGACGGTCGGTTCTGCCCTTTTAGCAACTTGGACGGTCGATGCTGCCCTTTTTACGACGTGGACGGTCGGTGCTGCCCTTTTTGCGACTTGGACGGTCGGTTCTGCCCTTTTTACGACTTGGACGGTCGATTCTTCCATTTTAGCGACGTGGACGGTCGGTGCTGCCCTTTTTGCGATGTGGACGGTTGGTTTTGCCCTTTTAGCGACTTGGACGGTCGGTTCTGGATTTGACTTGCTCCGCTTCTTGCGGTGTCAGGGATGAAGTTGACTTGTTTCCGAGGTGGAATTTTATTCTTCCTGGGAGGTCATTGGTTGTTTTGCTGATTTGATGTGATTTGGATTGACATCAGCACCGCTACACTGGAATATGGTACCAGGAGCGAATCATCATTTGTCGTGAGGGAATTTCCTTCGTTCCCAGTTTAACAACTTAGGGGTCATCTGTTTCCAGTTTAACGACTTAGGGGTCTATTGAATTGGAGTTTGGAATTTTGGGATTAGGGTAGGCATCAGCGTTGCTAACACTGAAGCACATATGCCAGGAGCAATTCATCATTTGCCCTTTCCTGTTAGGGAGCGATGGCTTAGGAGACAGGTTTAGGTCCCTATCACCTAAGGCTTTTCAATTTTATAAGCCGTAAGGGTCCCATAAAAGCATTTTCTTCCTACGAGTTGAGAGGAACTCGCAGGTGTATGTTCTCCTTAGGAGTCGTGGGGACTCCCAAGTGTGTTTTTCTTTTGTGAGTCGTAAGGATCCCACGAAGGTGTTTTCTTATGAGTCGTGAGGATCCCGTAAAGTTTGTTCTCCTCATGCATCGTGAGGACACATGAGTGGGTCTTCCCAAATAGAGCATAAGTCCAAGGGCGGAGACCGGCCGCTGGATTGGTGATTGTAGCGGGGTATGAGTATGATGAGAATTTTTTTTGAGCCCATGGATTGTATACGGTAGTCAATTTGGGGACTAACCGTAGGGCCGGGAGAATTTTGAGAAATTGGATTTTGGTTGGCGTCTGCATCGCTGCACTGGAACATGGTACCAGGAGAGACTCATCATTCACCGTTTGGGGACTTGGAATTTGGATCTTGTTTGGCATCAGCATTGCTGCACTGGAATAATGCCAGGAGCAACTCATCATTTACCTCGGGAGGACTTGGGATTTGGGTTTTTGGTCGGCATCAGCACCGCTAACACTGAAGTGAAATACCAGGAGCGACTTATCATTTGCCGTTGCCCGTTGGGGAACGATGGCTTAGGAGACAGGTTTAGGTCCCTGTCACCTAAGACTTTTCAATTTTATGAGCCGTAAGGGTCTCATAAAAGCATTTTCTCCCTACGAGTCGAGAGGATCTTGTAGGTGTATGTTCTCCTTAGGAATCGTGAGGATTCCTAAGTGTGTTGCTCCTTTGTGAGTCATAAGGATCTCACGCAGGGATTTTCTCCTCACAAGGTCGAGAGGACTTTGCAAGTGTATTTCATCTCTTTTCACGAGTTTGCGCTCTTTCGGGTTTTCACAAACTCACCGGTAGTCCTGCTGTTTTTACTCACGGAGCCCTTTCGAATTTTCATCCGTGCCCATTTTGCTTGTGGACATACCATTTTTTTGCCGCTGGTGGGACTTTAAAAGTAGTCTCACCGGCAAGATTTGGGAGAGATAGGGGTCGTTTACGCCCGTGGATTGTGTACGGTTTTGCAGGATGTATGATCCGGACCGTACGGCCGGTGTGCTCAATTCGTCTGCGACTTGGAGCATTCACGCGTAGTATTTCTTGAGATATCGGCCATTGATGGGTGGCATGGGCCTTTCTCCCTCGGCACTTATTAGTTGGTAGGATCCTCCGTCGAACACTTTCTCGATGACGTATGGTCCTTCCCAGTTTGGCTCGAATTTTCCCTTGGCATGTCGATTGGGGATGATTGGTCTTTTGAGGACCAACACCAATTCACCTTTCTTGAAAGCACGGAGACGAGTTATCTTGTCATAGGCCCGTGACATTTGGGATCGGTATAGCTCCAGATCTTGCTGCACAGCGAGCCTCTTTTCTTCGAGGGCGTCGAGCGCTTCAAGCCGAAGGAGCACGTTTTCCTCCTCCGTCAACTCGTGTTGAACGGCCATTCTTATTCTTGGAACTTCGACTTCGAGGGGGAGGACCGCCTCGACTCTGAAGAGCAATGAGTATGGAGTGGACTGAGTTGGAGTACGGTGCGTGGTACGATATGCCCACAACGCCTCGTGAAGCTTGAGATTCCAGTCTTTCTTATTGGCTGAAGCATTTTTCCTCAGGAGCTTGCATAGAGTCTTATTGAAGGCTTCGGCTAGCCCATTTGCTCTTGGATTATAGATGGAGGAATATCTCCAGTCTATCTTGTGTTGAGTAGCGAATCTTGAGACTTTGAAGCTCTTGAAAGAAGGCCCGTTGTCAGAAATGATTCTTCTTGGTGTACCGAAGCGGTATAAAATATTATGCCGGAAGAACATCAGAATATCTTCTGTCTTGACTTCTTTTAGCGGGACAGCTTCAGCCCATCTAGAGAAATAGTTAGTTGCGGCCAATATGAATCAATTGGGCCAACTATGTCGGTACCCCAGACTTCGAAGGGCCACGGCGCCACCGTAGGATGCAATGGATTGGGATGCTTGTGAATGAAATCACTATGGATTTGGTAGATATGACATTTCTTTGCATGCACTTCGCAATCCCGTATCATGGTGGGCCAGTAATACCCTAGCCGTTTGATTTGAAGTCGCATCTTAGGGCCGAATTGGTGAGCACCGCAAACGCCCGAGTGAACTTCTTTCATGACCTTTTGGGCTTCGGCCAATGGCAGACACCTAAGCCAAAGTTGGTCATATGACCTGCGGTATAGCGTGTCATTTACAAATACGTATTGGAGAGCTCTCTTCTTCAGCTGAACCCTCGCAGATTTTCCTTCAGGCAGCTTGTCGTATCGGAAGTACTCTATGAAGGGTTCTCTCCAATCGGGCTCGTCTTGAATGATCGAAGCTTCTTCGGCAGGACTGCTCTTCTGTTCCGCGCTTTCCTCTTCTCGTAGAGGGACCGGGGGTAGAATTTGCCGGCTCCTGACTGTGATCAGAATTTCGTCCATGTTAGGATCAGCCAGCTCCTTGGCTAGGCGAGCGAGTATGTCTGCCTTTCCATTCAACGCTCTAGGGACTCTCATTAGTTCAATGTGAATGAAACGTTTCATGAGTTCCACCACTCAGCTTCTGTACCGAGCTAACTCGGGTTTGTATATCTTATAGTCGCCGCTTACTTGGTTGATGACAAACTGGGAATCACCGTAGACTCGTAGCCGAAGGATTTCCATTTCTTTGGCGAGCTCCAAACCAGCTATCAGAGCTTCATACTCGGCCTCATTGTTTGTGCGAGGCTAGGTGAGAGCAAAAGAACGTCGTAGGGTTCCCATTGATGGCGTGATGAACACCAATCCTATCCCTGCTTTTATCTCCGGGACGCTTGATTTACTGGAGGTTCTTATCGATGAGGCTCCATCGAAGTATAGCTCCCAATATGGCTTATATTTCTCGAGGTGCAGCACTTGTTCGTTAGGTAGCTCGCAATTAAGCGGTGACCCCTCTGATACGGGATGAGCAGCAAGGAAGTCTGCAAGAGCTTGCCCTTTTACTGCTTTCTGGGGAGTATAAACTATGTCAAACTCCAATAGCATGACAGCCCATCTTGACATTTTACCGGCTATGCTTGCTTTGGTCATTAAGTGTTTGAGCGGGTCGACCCTAGAGATCAACATAACCCGATGAGCGAGCAGATAGTGCCTCAGCTTCTTCACAGCGAACATCAGAGCCAGGCATTGCTTTTCGATCGGGGAATAGTTGTGTTCCGTCCCGACTAAAGTTCGACTGAGATAGTAGAGGGCATTCTCTTTTCCATCCTCGTTGTTCTGGGCAAGGAGCGCGCCGAGTGACTCATCTAGCGCGGCAGTGTAGAGAATCAGCGGTTTATTTGGAATGGGAGCGGCCAGCACTGGAGGGCACAATAAGTACTGTTTAATGCTTTTGAACGCTTCCTGATATTCGGCATCCCAGACAAAAGGAGCTCCTTTCTTCATGAGCTTTGAGAAGGGCCTACATCTCTCCGATAATGTAACGCTTTGAATTTTCGTATAGGTAGTTTTTCGATAATCGGTAAAATAATCAGTTTTTTCCGTAAAAAGTCAAAATAATTAATTTTCAATATAGGCCTAATTATACAAAATTTAGATAAGAAATTGCTAAAATTGGTTAATAAATTGTCACTTAAAAATTTCTAGTCATTTAATATTTTTTCCTTAATTAATTATTTTTTATATTATTTTAAGCTTTTAAATATATATTAAATTAGTGATAAATACAAATTTAAATGGGTAAATTACACACTTAGGAACCATTATAAACTAAAATCTAGCGTTAACAAAAATTTTATCAAAACTTTCCAAGTCTTGTAGTTCTATGGTTTAAAAATAAATCAAAATGAATTAAAATGGGTTTTTTTTATAAAAATGATGTGATGGATATTAAATGAATTTGAGAGAGACTCTTTTCTTAGAACTTTCCACACATTTCCCTCACTCTCCCCACTCCCTTCCTCTGGCCGAAACTGCAGCAGGCCCTCCCCCATTTTCCCAATTCTTTTTGCTTCAATTTTCATCTCAAAAATCCACCGAAATCCACAATTTTCTTCACAAATTCAACACAAATCCCTATTCTATCTCTTCTCAAGCCTAAATTGGATTAAAACATGGAGAAATGAGGCAACTTTGGAGGCTAAGTGCAAGAGGTTCAAAACTTGGGAGGTATAATTCTAATCTAAATGTTTAATTTGTAGTTTAAAGATGCTAAAATAGAAATTTAAAGTGTGAAAATGGTTGTAATTTCTTGTTAAATGAAATTCAAGAAAAGGGTTGATGTTGTAATTAGAGTTTGGAGCATTGTAATTGGGTTAAAATTTGTGTTGTGGCCATCTAATAGTTTAAATTGGATGTTTGTGCTAGTTGTGATCGCTATATCGTTAATCCGCGATGTTTGCATCGAATTTGAGTTGTTAATGCTTACTAGGTTTTTCATAAAATTAGGAAGTGATTTAATTGCGATATCTTGACGATATTATTGGCATCTCCTATGACATTTAGGGTGTGCGAATGCCGAGTTTGGTTTAGTCGGGTTTTAGTTAAGGCTTAGTGATTTTCGTGTGTTTTCCGCGCACTGAATGCACGTTGTGACTAACTTGTGAGCGTCGATCTTTTCATACTGTGACTTGAATCGTTTCATGATGTGTAATCTTCTGTTGTGTGTTATGCAATTTTAGGATCGTTTGCGGAAATATCGGACGCGGCGCGCAAAGGAAAAGCGGTGGTTGGATCAGATTAGCGAGGCGTCCGGGTGAGTAGACGTATACATCTATGGGAAAATCGTCTGGATGGCGCGAGGCGCCTCATAGTTAGGACCACTTTATTACTTGCAAACTATATGCATAGTTAGTTAGTTAACCATCTCATTCATACGTATATCTTTCTTGTTGTTCGTCTGCTGGCATTGCATGGTTATCTATATACCTATGTGTGATATCACCCCTTAGGACACTTACACCGTTACCATTGGCTCATATTGCACGCGCACTATTCATGTGAACACACACGCCTTTGGTAATTGCCATGCCACGAGCACTGCAGAACCTGCTTAGTTCAGTATCAAACACTTGCATCATACATGATACATTGAATTGCATAACATGTATATACCTCACTTCGTCATCATGCTTATATAGATTCCTAGCCATAAATCATATTGCATACCTTGATATCATAAGCATTTATCATATACAACATGTTGGGTATTATGATTTTCTTGAGGATTTCAGTATTGATGAGATTTTTGGATTTTGGGGAAAACCGTAAGAATTTAACAAAAGTTTATTATCATCATTTTAAAAAAAAATAAAGTTGCGGTTTTCTCGTGATGTATGTGTCGTCCACCATGAGTTTTTCATGTTTTCTGTTGGATTTCGAGACCCGATTCGAGGAGTGGATGAACCGTCTCAGGTACATGGTGGGCCCGGTATGGTACCCGGGACAAGAAGATCGAGTTGTAGACGATGAGCCTGGCAGGGAAAGACTACCTACCGGTGATGTTTGGTACGGCGGATATCCGGAGGATACCGACCATTGTCGTGAGATTGATGATATGGGCCGATCCGGACTGACGGAGCCCGAGGTATTGAGACATTGATATAGTGAGACATTGAGACAGATATATTTCCATATTTGGTGTCGATGCTTGACACGGTTTTTGGATGATTTCATTGATGATACCTTGGCTATTGTACAGATATTTTTTCTAAGTTAAGAATGCAAAGATCATCGTATTTAAACACTTAAAGATTTAGTATTGATTTTGCATCCATGTGCATACATATTAGTAGCATCGCATTATACTTAGATTTGCAGATTGCGACGCATTGCGTGCATTCTTACGATAGCCTTATTAGATGTTACTTGCTATTCACGAGCTGGCAACTCACCCCCGTTGTGCCACAGTGTCTTGCAGGTCGGACCCGTCAGCTTTGCAGCGGCGGGCGTATCTTTTCATTGGCTTCTTTGTTCAGACTCGTGACATTGCTCGTAGGTGGGTTGTGAGGACACCTTATCTCTTTTTGTACTATCATTGTATCTAGTATTCTCCATCTACCATTTCTTATTTGTATATGCGACCTAGTGATGAGACTGAGAAATTTGTGTATATGTGGTTTCTCTGGGGTCGAGCTCACTTGAGCCGACGTTGTGTTTTCTTACATTTTTTGCATTTCCTTATGCTTATTTGCTTGATATTGCATATATATTGCGTTTGGTTGTGATCCGCCTTGGGCGAAGAGATAGCTCCCGCTTGGGGATGCCATTATTTCATTACAGGTTTATATATCTTGTTGTACCTATTTTTGGTGGCTAGTTTACAAAGGAGACACTGCCGCAATTTTCGGAAAATTTTGATGTTTTTAAAAAGGGATTAATATCACTTAATTGGTTCAAAATCGTTTTCATAAAAGGTTTTCCTTCACTCTTATTGTTTATGGTTTAGATTTTCTGGGCTTTGGCTGACTTAGGTTACGTTACGCCTTGAGATGTCTCGTAATCTAAGTGCCAGTCACGTTCCGTACCTTCGGGTCATGACAAAGTTGGTATCAGAGCCTAGGTTTTACCTTTCTGAGTGTAGGACGACCCTTGGTAGATGGAGTAGGTGACTTAAGCTGAGTGGCATAGCGTGGGTATGTTCCGCTGCATACTTACGATACGGTACTCCGCCTAAGTGACCTTAGAATATAATTGCTTGTATTTCCTCCTTGATTCCATGCATCCCTTGATTCAATTGAAATGTTCTCATCGCTCTTGTTTCTTATTCCAGCTTCGATGCCGCCGAAGACTACGAGAGTTCAGCGGGCTGCCGCTAGAGATGAGCTTCGAGCGGGCTTGTCTGAGGCGAGGATCGAGCGGGATGATACGCCTACCCTGCAGGGTCAGATTGATTCTCCCTCTCCAGACCGCATTTCCAGATCAGAGGCCGATATGCAGGAGTTGTGACAAATGATGGGATCTTTAGTTGTGTCCAGTCGGGCACAGAGATCCATGGACGTTCCTTCCACCACACAGACCACGATTGTACCTGTTGCCTAGACTGTTGCTCCTACTACTACTGCGACTATCCCCGTATCACTACAGGAGTTTATGGGGCTGAGACCTCCAGATTTTACCGGTACGGATGCGACAGAGGACCCACAGGTATTTCTTGATAGGATGGCTAGGATTTGCCGTTCGTTGAGGTATTCTGATGATAGATGGGTGGAGTTCGCGAGTTTTCGTCTGGAGGGCCTTGCCCAGCGTGGTACGATTCAGCAAAGAGAGGCCGAGTTGCAGGTCTACCTCGTATGACTTGGGACGAGTTCACAGCTGCATTTCTTGCCCGTTTTCTTCTGAAGAGTGTCCGAGATGCTCGAGCTCGTAGTTTTGAGTCTTTGCGCAAGACTCCTGGGATGACAGTGTCCGAGTATGATATACAGTTTACTCAGTTGTCTCGATATGCTCCGTACCTAGCAGACATTGAAGAGAAGAGGATAAAGAGATTTGTGCGAGGACTTGACACGCAGTTATTTCTTGCCATCGGTACCCAGCACTTTGACACATACGCAGCCGCCATGGATCCAGCCTTACTTTTGGAGGAGCGCATTTCCGAGACTCCGGTCACTTCTGGGCCGAAGAGGATTCGTACTGATACGCCAGCCTAGCAGCAAATGGGTAGACACCGTGACAGGTTCTTTCCGGGAGATGGTGGCGGCAGAGGATTGAGACGGGGTCAGTTATTTGGTTCATATCCGCAGACCCAGCAGTCGTCGCCAGGATGTTTTCGGTGCGGGAGTCAGTACCATCGTATCAGAGACTGTACCATGGGGCGCCAGTGCGCGGCGACAGTGCCACATGTGACCTTACCACCTTCACCACCTCCTCAGAGAGGTCTACTTCCTACCCCTGATGATGCTTCACGCCAGGCAGATGCTCCTAGAGGTCGTGAGCGTGGCGCTCCTATTCAGAGAGGACGAGGCGGCAGAGGCAGAGGCAGAGGCAGAGGCAGAGGCAGAGGACAACCAGCTATTAGTGGTGGATAGGCCCGAGTGTTCGCGTTGACTCCTCATGATGCACAGGCATCCAATGCCGTCGTGACAGGTACTCTGCCAGTATGTTCTTTTGATGCACGGGTATTATTTGATCCAGGCTCCATACATTCTTCTGTATCCACATACTTTGCACCGAGGTTGGGCCGAGAGTCTTCTTTGTTAGATCAGCCGCTTGTCATTATTACTCCAGTAGGCGAGTCGTTTGTTGCTCGTTTTGTGTACCGATCGTGTTCCGTTCGTATCGGGGAGAGAGATTCTTCAGTTGATTTGATTCTCCTCAATATGATAGACTTCGACGTTCTTCTTGGTATGGACTGGCTAGCCACCTGTTATGCATCTGTGGACTGCCTTGAGAAGGCAGTCAGATTCAGTTTTCCTGGTGAGCCGGTTCTTGTTATTCAGGGAGATCGTAGCGCTACCCTTCCCAGCTTGATTTCTTCTCTTCGCGCTGGTCAGCTCTTGCGGAAAGGGTGTTAGGGATTCTTAGCCTATGTTTGTGATACTAGCGCCACAGAGGTTCCGTTGGACCAGGTCTCTGTTGTTAGAGAGTTTCATGATGTATTCCCTGACGAGCTGCCTGGTCTGCCACCAGAGCGCGAGATTGAGTTCTGCATTGACTTGATCCCCTGCACGGGGCCTATCTCTATACCGCCTTATCGGATGGCCTCGGCTGAGCTTAGAGAGATGAAGGATCAGTTACAGGACTTGCTGGATAAGGGGCTTATTCGACCGAGTGTGTCACCTTGGGATGCTCCCGTCCTGTTTGTTAAGAAGAAGGACGGCAGTATGCGCTTATGCATTGATTATCGTCAGCTGAACCGGGTTACTGTGCAGAACAGATATCCCCTACCCCGCATTGATGACTTATTCGATCAGCTCCAAAGTGTAGGGTTTTTCTCAAAGGTTGATTTCTCGTCAGGTTATCACAAGTTGCGGGTTCGGAAGGAAGATATTTCGAAGACTGCTTTCCGTACACGATATGGTCATTATGAGTTCTTGGTGATGTCGTTCGGGCTCACCAATGCCCCGGCAGCATTTATGGACTTGATGAACCGTGTATTCAGGCCGTATCTTGATCAGTTCATCATTGTGTTCATTGACGACATCTTGGTTTATTCTCGGAGCCGGGAGGAGCATGAGCAGTACTTGTGTATCACATTGCAGACTTTGAGGGAGCATCAGCTGTTCGCCAAATTTTCCAAGTGCGCATTCTGGCTAGACAGTGTCGACTTCTTGGGTCATGTGGTGACGAGAGATGGTATTTGTGTGGACCCGAAGAAGATCGAGGCAGTTCAGTGTTGGCCCAGACCAGTATCAGTTACAGAGGTTCGCAGCTTTCTAGGTCTGGCCGGCTATTATCGACGTTTTGTCCAGGATTTCTCCCGTATTGCTGCACCGTTGACCGGGTTGACCCGGAAGGGGGTTCCTTTTGAATGGACCGAGGCATGTGAGGATAGCTTCCAGCAGTTGAAGACTCGTCTGACTACTGCACCAGTGTTATCATTGCCTTCATGATCGGGCGGTTTCGTGGTATATTGTGATGCTTCTCGAGTGGGGCTGGGCTGTGTATTTGTGCAGCGCGATAGAGTTATCGCGTATGCTTCTCGGCAGTTGAGGAAACATGAACAGAACTACCCCACTCATGATTTAGAGATGGCTGCAGTGGTGTTTGCACTCAAGATCTGGAGACATTACCTATACGGCGAGTCGTGCTAGATATTCATTGACCACAAGAGCTTGAAGTATATCTTTCAGCCGCGAGATCTAAATCTATGACAGCGCCATTAGATGGAGTTGGTGAAAGACTATGACTGCGAGATTCTATACCATCCGGGCAAGGCGAATGTGGTGGCAGATGCTTTGAGTAGGAGGCCCGGAGGTAGCTTATCTTGTTTGAGTGCAGTACAGATGCAGTCGACGACGGATTGGCAGGTTTTATGTGACAGCAGAGTGCAGTTCGAGTTTACTCTTACAGGGGGACAGCTGGCTCATTTCAGAGTACGCCCACAGTTACTTGACCATATTCGCGAGGCACAGTTCGATGATGCCCGTATTTTAGAGATTATCGAGCAGATTCGGCAGGGCAGAGTTTCCGAGTTCGTGATTGATGACCAGGGGATACTTCGATTTGGGACTCGACTGTGCATACCAAATTCTGAGGGACTGAGGTGTGATATTCTTGAAAAGGTACATAGATCAGTATACAGTGTTCTTCCAGGTTCCACCAAGATGTACCGTGATTTGAGAAAGGTTTACTGGTGGGACGGGATGAAGAAGGATGTTACAGACTTCGTATCGAGATGCCTGACTTGTCAGCAAGTCAAGGCCGAGCACCAGAGGCCAGCCGACGAGTTACAGCCTCTGCCCATTCTTTAGTGGAAGTGGGAACATGTCTCCATGGATTTCATTATGGGTCTACCCAGGACCAGTTGAGGGTATGACTCTGTTTGGGTGATTGTGGATCGACTGACGAAAGCGGCTCACTTTCTGCCGGTGAAGACCAATTTTAGATTTACTCAGTACGCCCAGGTTTATATTGATGAGATCGTGCGATTGCATGGCGTCCCGACTTGCATCGTGTCCGACCGGGGCACCCTGTTTACCAGCCGATTATGGCAGAAACTTCAGGAGGCTTTGGGCACCCGATTGAGTTTTAGCACAAATTTTCATCCGAAGACTGATGGTCAGTCAGAGCGTACTATTCAGACTCTTGAGGACATGCTCAGAGCTTGTGTTTTAGATTTCGGTGGTAGCTGGGATCGTCATTTGCCCTTGATCGAGTTCTCCTACAATAATAGCTTCCAGGAGACGATTCAGATGGCACATTTAGAGGCTTTATATGGGAGGAGATGTCGATCGCCCGTCTGTTGGACAGAGCTCAGGGAGAGCAGTATTTTGGGGATGCAGATCATTCAGGAGACGACCGAAAAGATCCAGCTAATTCGAGATAGGATGAGGGCAGCGCAGAGTAGGCAGAAATCATATGCTGACAGGCGCCGTCACCGACTCGAGTTCGCTGTTGGCGACTATGTTTTCCTGAGGGTCTCTCCGATGAAGGGCGTGATGAGATTTGGGCAGAAAGGGAAGCTTAGTCCTAGATATGTTGGTCCCTTTGAAATCTTACAGTGTGTCGGTTCGGTGGCTAATCGGTTGGCTCTTCCGCCCAGCTTTCCAGATGTTCACCCCCTGTTCCATGTTTCGATACTCCGCAAGTACCTTCACAACCCTTCCCATTCGATTCAGCACCAGACGATCCAGCTGGAGCGCGATCTTTCATTCACCGAGCAGCCGGTGGTCATTTTGGATCAGCAGGTGAAGAAATTGAGGTTGAGGGTTATACCGTCCGTCAAGGTTCTTTGGCGTGGCCCGAACAGCGAGGAGGTCACCTGGGAGACCGAGGACGAGATGAGGAAGAAATATCCCCATCTTTTTGAAGGTACGCGTAGTTAAATTTTAAATTCGGGGACCGAATTTTTTTAAGGGGGGAAGATTATAACGCTTTGAATTTTCGTTTAGGTAGTTTTTCGATAATCGGTAAAATAATCAGTCTTTTCCGTAAAAAGTCAAAATAATTATTTTTCAATATATGCCTAATTATACAAAATTTAGATAAGAAATTGCTAGAAATTGGTTAATAATTTGTCACTTAAAAATTTCTAGTCATTTAAATTTTTTTCCTTAATTAATTATTTTTTAATATTATTTTAAGCTTTTAAATATATATTAAATTAGTGATAAATACAAATTTAAATGGGTAAATTACACACTTAGGAACCATTATAAACTAAAATCTAGTGTTAACAAAAATTTTATCAAAACTTTCCAAGTCTTGTAATTCTATGGTTTAAAAATAAATCAAACTGAATTAAAATGGTTTTTTTTATAAAAATGATGTGATGGACATTAAATGAATTTGAGAGAGACTCTTTTCTTAGAACTTTCCACACATTTCCCTCACTCTCCCCCACTCCCCTCCTCTGGCCGAAACTGCAGCATTCCCTCCGCCATTTTCCCAATTCTTTTTGCTTTAATTTTCATCTCAAAAATCCACCGAAATCCACAATTTTCTTCATAAATTCAACACAAATCCCTATTATATCTCTTCTCAAGCCTAAATTGGATTAAAACATGGAGAAAAGAGGCAACTTTAGAGGCTAAGTGCAAGAGGTTCAAAACTTAGGAGGTATAATTGTCACGACCCGAAATAGCCCGTGACTGGCACTTGAATCATATGAAGCCTATAGGACCCCATCTAATTCAAGTAAGCCAAAAACCAAGAAATCTGAAACCATTTTTATGGAGTAAATAAGAAAACTAGTTTTTAAGAAGTAAGGAAAACATGTTTTAAAAACAAGGTTTTTAAATAAGTAAGCCGAATATGCATTTTTAAAATCTATAGTCTTTTCTGAAAATTTCGGCAGAGTTTCCTTTGTAAATACTGGCCCCGAACGGGGTACAACAAGAATAATATATATGCAATGATAAAAGGCATCCCCAAGCGGGAGCTAGCTCTTCGTCAATCGACGGTCACAACCACGCAAGCAATATAATATACAACGCCAAAGGGCGAGGATCAAAACTCAAAAGAAACTCAAAATCAACATGAAAACCATAATACTACAACGCGCGACTCTAAGATCGAAATAATACATAATTGATTTTCTAAGTCTGAAACAATGTACAAGTTTTGGTTGATGGAATTACTAGATACAACAGAATAAAATAAATACAAGGGTGGTCACGATGCGAGTGAACCCACCTACCAATGCAATCACCCAGAAAGAGAGCAGTGTGCCAGAAAAGCCGCAATGAAACATGTACGGCAAAACCTGCAAGAACTGTGGCACAACGGGGGTGAGTTGCCAACTCGTGAATAGAAAACATCGCAGAGTAGAAATCGTATGCATGACATAAGCCTAGGTCAATACGATCAGTAATAATATATCCTCAAATGAAAAAGTCTGAAGCATGATAAGGTGGCAATATAACAACTAAACAAGAGTGTAGTGCCAAGTGCTCGTGCCAGTGCCTCAGGTAATAACATACCATAAATATGAGGTATGATCAATGTAATCAATGTTAATATATATATGTGGAAATCGTCCACGTGTCACCCAATAAAAATAAGCATTATGCATGTAAATATTGTAAGTGCACGGCAGCGCCCCGGCCGTCAATCTGACACCGGAATACGGAAACGAAACTTTTACAAAACTTGTAAACCGGCACCACCGCGCACTTTAAAACCCGGATCGGGCCATTAACCTACTCCTAGCTAACAAGAGAAGGGGTAGAGAGATATACCGAGCGATCCGTGTCCTTCGGTCTTCTCGTCGTCATCCCGATCTCCCCGCGGAATCTCCGGTCTTCATCTTCTCGTCGGAATGGCACCACATCGCCGGGTTCTTTTACGGGCTCCCACCTCTGGACCGAGGCAACTCGAAGTTGGTGAGTCGACGTGTCCAAGGATGCTGTAGGATAGTATAGAACTCTTTTGTCTCAATGGGGTTTATATGAAGTTGCCCTTTTAGATATCAAGGTGGAGGAATGAACTTGGGAGATGAGGTAAGTGTTTTATGAAGGCAAATGAGATGAAATCCCACACTCCAAATTTAGGACAGCCCCTCCACTAGTATATTGGACGGCCAAGACTTCTCATGAAGAATGAGAGAGAGGAGAGGAAATGTCAAGGGGGGTGAGAAGCAATAATACAAGAGAGAGAGAAAGGTGATGATTAAAGAATCATCATCACAACAAAGTCCACACTTATAAACCCATCACTCTCATCACAAAAGTCAAGCCATCATGAACAATCATGAACCAAGAAGTCTTCTCCTTTGTTAATTGCACAATTGCAAATAACCCCTTCCACCAAATTTCAGCCAAAGAAAGGAAACAAAGGAAAATGGCCGAAACGGAATGCAAACTGGCAACTTCAGAAAACTGATCCCGTAATAAATTACAGGAAAACCCCGCGACTGTATATACATACCCGCATTTGTATTCCGACCGAATACAAATGCAATGAGACAAAATCTACATAGCACAATACTAGGATCCGGCTTAAACCAAAGCCCGCTAGTATTATCCGTCCGATCATGATCCGTGCAATACCGCACGTACATGATCGAACCCTGCCATATCTCCATACGTCCTCTACAGCGTTTCGCCCGAAACTTGAGAAACTGTCTGTGGGGAACTCTAAAGACTCGTCAATACTTTAGCTATGGATTTAACCACTAGCACGTCAGAGGTGTTAGCCATACGTAACGGGCTACCAGGTATTGACCAAAAAGGATGTCTGTGAGCGAACTCACCCTGACACCCTACTGAGCCTGTCAGTGACAATATCCATACTGTCCGGTCCGTTCGTCTATGAGCATCGCATGGCGGGCCTAGGGGGTTGGTAAAAGTCAGACCCCCAAAAGCGGTACAAGTCGTGTTGTAGTATAGCCCAGAACACCCTGAGATACTACTGGAATACCTAACAGTAAATCTCCTGCCTTGGCCAAGGACTTCGTGTAATGGCTCTCCTAGACACAGCGCGACCTCACCCCCAATACCGGAAGAGACGAACCCCTGTAGATCCGCTCACTGCCTCCATGTGGCTCGGGACTGTACCCAACTAAAACCTGTTTGCACGACTCCTTTGAGCCGTGGTAGGGTAGTAATCAAAGTACAGTGGGAACTCACACGAGACAAATGACGATCTCAGGTCGATGAACTAACCTATACACATGTCACCAGGGAACTGTTATCTGACGTTAGGTATAAGACCAACTAGCATGCTCCCGGCGAGTCCTGTCCGGTGTACTTATAACCCAATGAGCACCTGTATATATCTTTGGTGAACCAACTGACACCAGTGGCTTGTGAGACCGGCCACCACCTCTTGTCGGGGTCTCGACTGTATACACTAGTTTACTCTGAAGTATCGATGCCCAGTCTCGAAACTCCCACGACTAAGGACCTTTTAAGGATGTGCTTATAGACCCCAGCTCCCACATATATGATCGCCATCATACTGCTGGCCGTCAAGCAAGAATCCTAAGGGCTCTATCAACGCGAAATAGTGACCTGTAAGGTCACCTAAAGTAGTACACGATGATAAAGATAAACCAGATAGCTTATTATCATCTTGAGTAAGATTGTTCTATCGATATATTTCATCCCTCAATCATTGCAATCACATGCCTGTGATCCAATAATTGACTCTGAGGGCACTATCTCCAACAATCTCCCACTTGCACTCAAGGCTAATTATTGCGATGTCGCATACTCACAGCCCGTGTGATACCGAACACCCAACTCCTCTACTAGTCAGTCTCACAAAACCTGTTTGCGAAACTAATACGTTCGAGAAATAGCCTCAGTGAGTGGATCCGCTTTGATGTTTCTTTCTATGTCTCTCTTAATCTCAAGTTCGCGGAGAAACCCATCTCCCGAAATGAGCAATACTAGTCTTAGAATATGTCTGGATATCTGATGGGACCTAGCTCATAAATGAACTCCAAATCCAAACTTCTTAGACTGTATCGTCAACTGAACTTAATCAGTATCCCACGTAATGCCTCCCTCAGTGTCTGCTTGGATCACGTGTCCAAAACACTGCCCCTCATCAGAGGGAAAACTATAACTCTGACAGTCACTCTGTCATCCAGGTCACCTTGGAAGCCTGGAATGATAACTGTCTCCCGAATGAGGCTGTCGTTATCATATCCCTAGAACATCCACTTATGTTCTAAAACTGCTTCCGAATGTTTCTCCAAGATTGGATCAATATTAACTTACTGCATCTAGTGCAAAAACAACATCTGGTGTGGTACTTGACATCTCTTGATTGACTCAATTGCCTAAGCAAGTGATCTGCCAATCATGCACATCCCTCTCCCCTTTAGTCTGTAAGACACCTTTGGAGAGGGTGACTCCATCACCTGCAGGTACACTACCGTGCTAGGAGCCGTCCATTCTAAAACACCTGTAGAATGCTGTCTAAGTATCCAGATTGGGAAACTACCCAAATCTAGATCTAAGACCATAGATCTAGTAACCAGAATGTCTGATATAATATCCATATCCTTTGTGGAGAAACCACTGTGTGACAACCAAAGTATAACCGACCGTAGTATAGGAATTTCACTTCCTACTCTGTGTATGTCATCCAAATACTAGGACATCACACCCTACTACCTTCTTAACAGATCCATCCCCTATTCTGATGAAGTCAAACCTATGACTGTCACATCAGAAATAGATGATCTATCTCCGCTACATCTGCTTTAGTATCTTAATAGACATAAACCACTTGTCCATCAATGCTTCCGCTGCTCCCACTGACTACGACAACCCTCTGGCATAATCATATACACGTGCACTTCTAAAGCTTGTTTAGAACGACGCTATACTCATCCTCCTGCCGGGTCTCACAGTCTGGAACAACAGCAATGGCAAGTCTGGGTAAACAAGAACCTCTCTGTCACCATCTTTGAGCATACCGAAGTACCTCTCGAGTGGCTGAGGTTACCCACCTTATCTGCGGAGTGGTTAATGGAATGTCAAACCAGATTGAATCTTTAGGTTCTCATCAAATTTTCAGTAATCGTTTGCGGTTCTGGAATCACTTCCAGTTCTACCATACTCCCATTACTGTTTTCTGAAAAAATCCATTTTCGTTAAAACTGTGGCGAGTTTAGAACAATATCACTATTGATCTTCCAGATGGTAGAAAGTCAACCCTCGTCATAGCCTGGGTCAACCCACAAACTGCCATTACAGAAATATGCCTTGAGTTATCCAGAGTTTGGTTTTAAGCATAAGCCGGACAACTCCCCGTACCTTAACATCGTTAAGATATGAACCGTTCTATATCCAATATAGAAACAGAAGCATTGATTTAATTGGAACCAGATTCAAATCATGCAGCTGTCTCCAGTGCATGTCAACTAAATGGAAAGAGGCCGATCAGCATTACTCAACTTAGGAGTACTTCCAATTATGAGTAACTTGAAAGAGAAGCAAATTCTCTTAATCATTACTATTAACTGAATACCATACACAAGTATCTACATCTTCGATCACCTTGAAGAATCCCGATACTTGCAACATCTGGTTCTCTACTTTACTCTTATACCTATAACTTCTCAAAACTCAGACCTTGTATTTCTACGAAACACATGTCTGAGAACTAAAGAAGTCATAAGTAAACAGAATACAGTCCGAGCACCAACCCCTCTGTCCTCGTGGACACTGGACAACATACAATACTCTATATAAGTCCCCTGCGTCTAATAACTCATTCCCTGTGTGTTGTAGGTTGAAAACTGTACTTATGGTTAAGAAGAATTACACCGCTGTTTAATGCTCCTTACCTAACCATCCACTGATATAGGTAAATGTCATCGACATAATTTCAAAAAGTTATATCTCACTTCATAAAAATGAACGTACAGATATATCAATTTGAAATTGGTGCATAACAACGGATATTCAAAACCAAATATTCGCCATCCGGCAAACAACCCAGGTGACATCCTCAAATATCACCAATTACAACGAATTCCGATATAATGAGGATAATCACCTAATTCCCAATAGCTTACTCCCACTCATCATCTGTAAAACCATACAGATGTAAGAATCATACCTGGTAAATACATACCCTGGAGCAAGGGCTAATTGGGAAATCGGTTTTCCTTTAACAGTACACAGTGAAACTGAAACATTGAAATGTTTCGTAGAGGTATCCTAGTATTCCTAGTAATGCCTTTTCTATTATCCAGATTCACAACTGTAACCGTATATTTCTATGCCATCTCTCCACATCCCTTCATATGTCTTTAGTCATTACCTTCTGTACACCCTCTTAGGCTAAATGGTTTTCTTCCTTCCCTAACTTTCGGCACCAGCCTATGGTTTGGAAGAAGACTATCCAATAAGTATAATGGGTGTACTGTCCTAATCCTAGGAACACTCGCAATGCGAGAGAAGTTGAAGATAAAAGACAACCGAATAAACCTTATTCCTATTTCTCCTGAACCAGAATCCATCCCCGAACTGGAACAAGTTCCTTTTGAGTTCGTATATAACCATACGATGGAGTATCCAAATAACTGTGGATCTTTGTTGTGATCCGGAGTGTTTTGGAGAAATACAAAGGTGAAGTGGGAGTGGTAAAGAAACACTTGGTTTGGTCGTGAATAGCAGTCGCGGTTTACTTTGCCCTCTTACTAATCCCTTTATTTGTCTTTACTTAATACCTTCTGTACACCACCGTTAGGCTAATTGGTTTTCTTCATTCCCTACCGTTCGGCACCTGCCTATGGTTTGGAAGAAGACTATCCAATTTGCGTAATATGTGTACTGTCCTAATCCAAGGAGCACTCGCAACCTGAGAGAAGGTAAAAGGAAAAGACAACTGAATAGTCCTATTCGTTTTCTCCAAAACCGGAAACCATCCTCGAATCTGGAACAAGTTCCTTCGAGTTCGTATATAACCATACAATGGTTTTATCCAATGGAAGTGGACGTTCGTAGTAATACGGGGTGTCCTGGAGAAAAGGGTAAAAGTAGGAGTGGCAATGAGGTACGCAACTCTGACAATCCAAAACCCAGTGTTTAAGAAGGTTCGGTCAACTTGGTCACTGAGTCATAGTCTAGGGTCGGGTCATGGTCGCTGCCAAAGAGAGAGAGAAAAGAAACACTCAGCGTGCACTCTAACCTAGATCAGAATGGTAACCAATTTATCTAATCAGGAAACCTCCCACTGTAACGTCAAATTCTCCTCCAAACCTGAAAGAAGAATTAATCGGGATCACCCGAGGAGTAAACCAACTCATCAGTGGGAATCGGGATCCAACTATCATCGTATGCTAACGTGATAGAATCCACTTACGCTATCATATTTCAGAAGGTATGCGCATACCTGGCAAGTTTCAGTTTCTTTAGAAACTCCCGATGTGATTTTTACCCCATGCTCTTATGACCTTGACTTTGGCCAACAAATCATAAGTCACATGTCAAGTTCTACCCGTTATTCTCCAGGTTAATTTGAACCCACCCGTACCTACCCTTGACTTTGGCCAACAAGGCAGTACGACTGTCCCAAACCAACGCATCTATCTATGCTGCATATGAATATCCAATAGCTACCAATCACTGTGCCTTGACTTTGGCCAACAAACACAGCTTGAATACTATTGACTATTCATATGAAATGACGGAGGGCTACGAATGGTTTTTGGCGAAAACCCTTTAACGTAATGAACTTGATATCGTTGAAGGAACCTGATAGCTTTTTATAAAAAATATAGTGACGAAAACCTTTACTAAAGAGGTCACTCCCGGTGAAGGGATCTCGGCTCTTTCCCCGTAGAATGAGGTGCAGGATATTCCAACTGAATACCACGATGCAAAGCAAAAGGCAATCGGCTATAGTGAAGTTATTACCCTGACGCAAACTTCTGTCCAAGGGGTCACTCCCGGTGAAGGGATCTCGGCCCTTGCCTCGTTGACTGAGGTGCTGGATATTCATAACTGAATACCACTGTGCAAAACAAAAGAGAACGTCTTTGCAATAACAGCTTTTTGAAAAGTTGTTCCAACAACATCCGAATAGGTTTTTTTAGCTTGCATTGATCCGAATCAATGCAGTCCCATCAATTGATCACACCAATAAAGAACGAAAATAATGATGTACGTATATGCCATCCGCATTCGCCACTGGGTCCCGTCATCACCCGTTAGGTTACTTAACTAACGACAGAGCGGGGACTGGACTAGCGCGGATGCAAAACATATACAACATCTACTAGTATATATATCAATATATAATATTCGCTCAAGGCGTGATAAAATGCAACATCACAGAAATGTAATAAGCATCACAGAACAATACAGATATCTGGGATCCCCGGGTTTCATAGAGCCGCTACTGAAACCCGACGTTTCCCTGGTCGTGTGGATAGCCTGTGCAATGAAAATCCTAGACCTCTACGGGCGCGGCAAGTCACCCGCCAAAACCTGAAGCGAGGCAGCCCCCTTCAGCAATGTGAATGGACCACCCAGCACTTCACGGAATCCGGTAACTTGGGCACCCCTCCTTGGGTCAACCTGTACCCCCTACGAGTGCGGCGAATAGCCCGCCAATTCTAGAGTGAAGCCCCCTCCGTCTTAATGCCATGAGATGCGGGCCCGTTGCCCTCTAGAACCCGGCTATCCGTGCACCCCTCCGCGGGGTAATCCTAGTACAGAAAGTAAAATATACATACAATGGGTACATCGACCTCAGCCCGGTCATGTCCCAAAAGAATAATATACAAACAGGCAGTGACGGCAGTCCACATGTCGGACGCTCGCCCCGCAATATCATATGTACATATACAACCAAACTGTACCAACATTGCATCCAGGCTATCCACCACGATAATCCGCAACATTACAGCACAACACAGAACATCAATGTGAATGTCACGTTCGCAAATCCGTCTAAAAGGGCTATAGCAGTTAGACAGGATTTACCGATCAAGTGACATTCACGGTCGCAGATATAATGTAAATACTGTGAACTAACATGTTTAAAATTTTCGATCGACTAAATTTTCCGGAGTGGGCCCCAAGCACTACTGTAGCACTCAAAGAAAATCCGGGCCTAAACAGAACATACCAAAACCCCCATTTCCAAATCCAAGACCCTCTGTAAAAATTTGGTGCTACAAGGAGTCACTATGGCTGCGGAACCGCGGCCAATGCATGGGTTTGGCCGCGGTTCCGCGGTGGAACAGTAAAATCAAGCCACCAAATTTTTGCAAAACTCTTAGAATTACCTGCACGTATTTCTGCAATGCTCCAAATAATTTTTCGAGCCAAAAAAAAATTCGACAAAAAACTGATGCATGAAAAATGCGGTTTTTGGAATTTTCGTTCGATCGAACTTGTAAACACGTTAGAGCAAGCTAGACGAGATTAATGGCGTGGCTCTGATACCATTGTAAGTGCACGGCAGCGCCCCGGCAGTCAATCCGACGCCGGAATGCGGAAACGAAACTTTTACAAAACATGTAAACCGGCACCACCGTGCACTTTAAAACCCGGATCGGGCCATTAACCTACTCCTATCTAACAAGAGAAGGAGTAGAGAGATATACCGAGCGATCCGTGTCCTTCGGTCTTCTCGTTGTCATCCCGATCTCCCCGCGGAATCTCTGGTCTTCGTCTCCTCGTCGGAAGGGCACCACATCGCCGGGTTCTTTTACGGGCTCCCACCTCTAGACCGAGGCAACTCGGGCACGAAGTTGGCGAGTCGATGTGTCCAAGAATGCTGTAGGATAGTGTAGAACTCTTTTGTCTCAATGGGGTTTATATGAAGTTGCCCTTTTAGATATCAAGGTGGAGGAATGAACTTGGGAGATGAGGTAAGTGTTTTATGAACGCATACTCCAAATTTTGGACAGCCCCTCCACTAGTATATTGGCCGGCCAAGACTTCTCATGAAGAATGAGAGAGAGGAGAGGAAATGTCAAGGGGGGTGAGAAGCAATAATACAAGAGAGAGAAAGGTGATGATTAAGAATCATCATCACAATAAAGTCCACACTCATAAACCCATCACTCTCATCACAAAAGTCAAGCCATCATGAACAATCATGAACCAAGAAGTCTTCTCCTTTGTTAATTGCACAATTGCAAATAACCCCCTCCACCAAATTTCAGCCAAAGAAAGGAAACAAAGGAAAATGGCCGAAACGGAATGCAAATTGGCAACTTCAGAAAACTGATCCCGTAATAAATTACAGGAAAACCCCGCGACTGTATATACATACCCGCATTTGTATTTCGACCGAATACAAATGCAATGAGACAAAATCTACACAGCACAATACTAGGATCCGGCTTAAACCAAAGCCCGCTAGTATTATCCGTCCGATCATGATCCGTGCAATACCGCACGTACATGATCGAACCCTGCCATATCTCCATACGTCCTCTACAGTGTTTCGCCCGAAACTTGAGAAACTGTCTGTGGGGAACTCTAAAGACTCGTCAATACTTTGGCTATGGATTTAACCCTAGCACGTCAGAGGTGTTAGCCATACGTAACGGGCTACCAGGTATTGACCAAAAAGGATGTCTGTGAGCGAACTCACCCTGACACCCTACTGAGCCTGTCAGTGACAATATCCGTACTGTCCAGTCCGTTCGTCTATGAGCATCGCATGGCGGGCCTAGGGGGTTGGTAAAAGTCAGACCCCCAAAAGTGGTACAAGTCATGTCGGAGTGTAGCCCAGAACACCTTGAGATACTACTGGAATACCTAACAGTAAATCTTCTGCCTTGGCCAAGGACTTCGTGTAATGGCTCTCCTAGACACAGCGCGACCTCACCCCCAATACCGGGAGAGACGAACCCCTGCAGATCCGCTCACTGCCTCCATGTGGCTCGGGACTGTACCTAACTAAAATCTGTTTGCATGACTCCTTTGAGCCGTGGTAGGGTAGTAATCAAAGTATAGTGGGAACTCACACGAGACAAATGACGATCTCAGGTCGATGAAGTAACCTGTACACATGTCACCAGGGAACTGCTATCTGACGTCAGGTATAAGACCAACTAGCATGCTCCCGGCGAGTCCTGTCCGGTGTACTTATAACCCAATGAGCACCTGTATACATCTTAGGTGAACCAACTGACACCAGTGGCTTGTGAGACCGGCCACCACTCGTCGTCGGGGTCTCGACTGTATACACTAGTCTACTCTAGAGTATTGATGCCCTGTCTCGAAACTCCCACGACTAAGGACCTTTTAAGGATGTGCTTATAGACCCCAGCTCCCACGTATATGATCGCCATCATACTGCTGGCCGTCAAGCAAGAATCCTAAGGGCTCTATCAATGCGCAATAGTGACCTGTAAGGTCACCTAAAGCAGTACACGATGATAAAGATAAACCAGATAGCATACTATCATTTTGAGTAAGACTGTTCTATCGGTATAGGTCCTCCCTCAATCATTGCAATCACGTGCCTGTGATCCAATAATTGACTCTGAGGGCACTATCTCCAACAAATTTCATAGCATATGCATGGAAGTATGAGGATGTAAATCAACATGTGTCGCTCGCGACATATCAAATCATGGAACCTGAGTATCAAGCATCGACACTCGAAAACATCATGAAACCTGTGCCTAGCATCGACACGAAAAATCCTCATATCTTGGGCCCCGGCAGTCCGGATCGGCCTATATCATCTCTCAACTCCGGTCGGTATCCTCCGGATATCCGCCGAGCTCAAATACAATCACCGGTAGGTAGTGGTCCCTCTGCCAGGCTCACCGTCTAGCTACACAGCAGATCCGTTCTCGCCCCGGGGTACCATACCGGGTCCACCATGTACCCGCAATCGGTCTCGTCCACTCCTCGAATCGGGTTTCACATGTCACTCTCTGCACCGAGAAAACACATGGTGGACGCACTGAAATATCATATCAAGGGTAACCGGTATTTTAAAACAATTACATACTCTCTTTTGAAATATCCACGGTTCCCAAATCCAGAAATATCATGGAAACAACATATCTCAATGCGTATAATCAAAAGCATGATGCATGCGACATGTAAAAGAAATGTAAGCATATCAGTATATTATGCAATATGGAATAGTAATATGCACATATTGAGGGAAACCGCTCTTTAAAAATGAATCAGTTTTAAAGAGTATCTTGCGGTTTCCAAATCTCTAATCAAGCCAGAATCATCTATGTATGTGCAAATACTTATGTATGTAAATATCGGTGTACAATGGGTATGTACACAAGTATGCCATGCAAGAGATCATATCCTGAATGCAACAGTACTACAGTGTAGTGACATGGTAATTATCGATGATGAAGTGTGTGAGCCGGCAAGCATGTGTACGTGGAACATATGCATCATCGATAATGGTGCTGGTGTCCTAACAGCATGATATCAATAATGGTATATGAAATCACAATATAAGTATGCGATGCGGAGCGAACAGCAATAATGTGCGGGAGCTGAATGATAAACACAATGATAACTAATCTGCATTTAATATAAATATAAGTCATACAGTAGTGCCTTTTGAAATAACACGAATCGCGGTGTTTTGGAAATAAGGGCTACGGTATTTTTAAGAAAAGATGCGTCCTTTGAAATATCCGTAGAATCCCTTGGCCTGTCTTTTAAAATACCCATGATGTAGGGTTACTGGACACACTAACAAGGCTCTGCAAAGCATCGACCATGCCAAAATTAAATTTTTATGTGCCGAACAACCTTAAGCAAGATCGTATACTAGAGATTAGGCGAATTAAATAGCAAGTAAACAACTTTACGACTAAGTGAATACGAAATACAACCTTTGTAGATCGGTCCTTCACTTCTTTAGCTCCTTGTTGAAGTCCCTTCGCTGTGATCGTGGTTCTCCCGGACCCTTGCATGGCTTCACGAGGCGAAGACGCGTGCTTGCTTGAAGTCTTCGAGGCCGAAGATGATCTACGTCGAAGGGATGCCAACTCAAGCTTCTACTTCACTAACTTGAGAATTAGTGAAGCAAACACCCTAAACTAAAGTGCTAGTCTAGTAGACGATGGAGAAATAGGAAGTGGGTTCTCTTTAGAATTTTATTTCTCACAAAGTTTCACTCTTTTTTCAAAACCCTAGCAAGCTTTTTCTTTTGCTCAATGAAGAAGAAGATGAACAAAAGAAAAGAATGAGGATAATGATCAAGTGAGAAGGCTAACCATGGTGAGTGAGTATCATATACTAACTCTTGTAGAGACTTAACCCTAGGCTAATCCTTATGGTTGGGTTAAGAAATATCCATAGTAAAAACAAATTTAGTGGAATTAGTCAAATGCTTCCATAAGCTTCCACAAGCTTCATGCATTTAGCTAATCCTCCACTAATTTTGTAATTACTTTGAATATTAAAATCCAACATAAAAGATAGCATGGTGTAAGTCTCATGCACCCAAGTAATGTGTATCATCAACCATGATACAAAAAGGAAAACACATTTTAATATATATCATATATACATTAAAATTGTGCTCATGTGAGAAAAACCCTAAAGTGAATAAGTGTTAGTAAATGTAAACTAGTATATCTAATATACAATTATACACTTAATTATTAAGTCAAGACTTGACTTAATAATCCGGTCATATCTCATATAACCGACTAACATCCATAGTATCGACTTATCGAATCAACACTTGATTCGATAATCCGGCTATATCATATATAACCGACCGATACAAAAAGTCATGAGAATAGAATACGGTATCACATACATGCATTATTCTCGGTCCCGCACATATCACATACGTGCTCCTATTTCGTTTTGCCTGAGCCAGTAAAACCTCTATGTAGGATTTTAAAGACTCGTCAATACGCCGACAGTAGGTGATGATCACATCAAGCACCCACAAGCTGTCAGCGGTACTAGCTGGACGTAACGGCTACCCAGATATTGAGCGTTCAGAAGATCAGCAAGCAAGCTCGCTCCAACTCCTGTAAAAGCCTGCCGGTAACACTTCCCGTATAGTCCGGTCTCCTCGTCTGATATGTCGCATATCAAGTCTAGGGGTGGTAAACGTCAGACCCCAATAACCGATAAGTCGTGCCGATATTAGGCTTATAACGGGTCGAGAAACTACTGGTAACACTTACCAGTAAATCTCTAAATCAGCCCTGGCCAGGGACTTCCCTGTTACGGCCAATCGAGCACAGCGCAACATCAACCCCCAATACCGGGAGAGACAAAACCCCTCCTATCGCTCATTGCCTCCATGTGACTCAGGACTGTACCCAAAAACCACCGTTTTGCATGCCCTCATGGACGTGGTAAGGTGAAAATCAAAGCACAGTGGGAATCACACAAGACTCTATGACGATCTTGGGTCTACAGACTAACCTGCACAAGTGTCA
Source organism: Agapanthus africanus (assembly GCA_030015575.1). Classification (NCBI taxonomy): domain Eukaryota; kingdom Viridiplantae; phylum Streptophyta; class Magnoliopsida; order Asparagales; family Amaryllidaceae; genus Agapanthus; species Agapanthus africanus. The sequence goes on from CM057349.1 coordinate 292,463,864, forward strand.
CCAGAGAACTGCCATCTGACGTGAGGTATAATACCATCTGGGAGCTCTCGGCGAGTCCGTCTAGTGTACCCAGTCTCCACTGAGCACCCGTATACCATCTCGGATATCAAACACCAATGGATATGGGATCATCCATCGCCCATCTCGTGGGTCGAGAAGCGTATACGCTAGTCTACTCTGGTATATCGATGCCCCGTCTCGATACACCCACGACTAGGGACCTTGAAGGATGTACTTATGGACTACCATGTCCCCACTAGTATGATCCGCATCATAGTCCAGGTAGTCAAGTACACATCCTAAGGGCTTTACCAACATGTAACTATAAGACAGTATAAAGAGACAAGTATACATGTTAAGATAAAGAGCAACCAGATAGCATACTATCATATCGAGCAAGAAAGTCCTCTCTATATATGTCCAAGCATCCAATATAATATACATTATCTGTACAATACTGGCCTCTAGGGCATACATACAACTAACAATCTCCCACTTGCACTAGGGCCAGCTGCTGTAGTATCGCATACCGAGCATCCCGAAGAGTCTCTCAAACTGTATCTGGAGAATGGCCTTCGTGAGTGGATCCGCTGTGTTGTTCTTCGTATCAACCCTCCTGATCTCGATCTCCCGGCGATCAACTATCTCCCGGATCAGGTGATACCGTCTCAGAATATGCCTGGATCGCTGATGGGACCTGGGTTCCTTGGCCAAAGCCACAGCTCCATTGTTATCGCAATACAAAGGTATTGGATGCTCAATGGATGGAACCACTCCAAGTTCAGAAATGAACTTCTTGATCCAGACAGCCTCTTTGGCAGCATCGTTGGCAGCGATGTATTCAGCTTTCATCGTCGAGTCTGCCACTGTTTCCTGCTTGGAACTCTTCCAGCTAACCACCCCTCTGTAAAGGGTAAAGATAAATTCCGACTGCGACTTAGAGTCGTCCTTATCACTCTGGAAGCTCGAATCGGTAAAGGACTCCACTTGGAGTTCTCCGTTACCATACACCAAGAGCATCTCTTTAGTCTTTCGCAAGTACTTGAGAATGTTCTTCACAGCTGTCCAGTGACACTCTCCAGGATCAGCTTGATACCTACTCACTACACTTAGTGAGTATGCTACATCGGGTCTGGTACATAGCATCGCGTACATGATAGAGCCTACAGCCGAAGCATAGGGTATCCCTTGCATGCGAGCTCTCTCCAAATCAGTCTTGGGAGACATCTCTTTGGAGAGAGTGAGCCCTGAGATCGTGGGTAAAAACCCACGTTTAGACTCTTCCATACTAAACCTCTTTAGTATGGTGTCAATGTACCTGGATTGGGACAATCCCAGTATCCGTTTAGATCTATCTCTATGGATCATAATTCCCAATATGCAGGAAGCATCACCAAGATCTTTCATTGAGAATCTTTGTGATAAGAAGAGCTTGACTGATTGCAGCATAGGAATGTCATTTCCTATCAAGAGTATGTCGTCCATGTACAATACGAGGAAGACAACCTTACTCTCTGCCACCTTCCTGTAAATACAAGGTTCATCTACGTTTTTGACGAAATCAAACTCTTTGATAACGACGTCAAAGCAGATGTTCTAACCCCTTGATGCTTGCTTTAATCCATAAATGGATTTAAGCAGCTTGCACACCTTCCCGCTGCTCCCACTATCTACGAAGCCCTCTGGCTGAGTCATGTACACGCACTCTTCTAAATCACCGTTTAGAAAGACGGTCTTAACATCCATTTGCCAGATTTCGTAGTCATGATATGCCGCGATGGCAAGCATGATCCGGATAGATTTAAGCATAGCCACTGGAGAAAAGGTTTCGTCATAGTCCATACCTGGTCTTTGACGAAAACCCTTTGCAACGAGTCTAGCTTTGAAAGTCTCCACTTTCCCATCTACACCAAGTTTTTTCTTGAAGATCCACTTGCTCCCAATGGGTTTTACCCCTTCAGGAGCATCTTCCAAAGTCCATACTTTGTTGGTGTACATGGATTCCATCTCGGACCGCATTGCATCCAGCCATTTCACTGAGTCCCCATTCGTGATGGCCTGCTCGAAGCTAGTTGGGTCATCATCAACCATGATGCAATCCTCGCTCCCACCATCCATGAGAAAACCGTAGTATCTCTCAGGTGGGCGAGCAACCCTACTAGATCGGCGGAATGGCTGGGGTTCATCGGGAACTACCGAATCCTCCGGTTCTACTAAATCTTCAGTTGCAGTTTGTGTATCTAGAACCTCTTCCAGCTCTACCACTTTACCACTAATTCCATTTACAAGAAATTCCTTTTCCAAAAAGGTGGCATGTTGAGCAACAAACACCTTTTGTTCCTCACTGTGGTAGAAAAAATACCCATATGAGTTCTTTGGATATCCCACAAACTTGCAAAGAACTGACCGTGCCTCGAGTTTGTCCGGATTTTGTCTTTTGACATAGGCCGGACAACCCCATATCTTAACTCGTTTAAGATATGGCATCTTCCCACTCCATATCTCATATGGTGTGGTAGGTACAGATTTAGATGGAACTTGATCCAATAGGTATGCTGCTGTCCCCAGTGCATACCCCCAGAAGGAAATAGGTAACTCAGCTGTGCTCATCATAGAGCGCACCATATCTAATAGGGTGCGGTTCCTCCGTTCCGATACACCGTTGTGCTTTGGTGTATATGGAGGAGTCAGCTGAGAGAGAATCCCATTCTCTTTTAGGAAGTCCAGGAATTCATTGCTCAAGTATTTACCTCTTCGATCAAATCGAAGGATTTCTTTTTCCGGTTTGGTTCTCGACTTCTTGTTTATATTCTCTAAATTTCTCAAAAGCTTCTGATTTGTGTTTCATCAGGAACACATATCCGAACCTTGAGAGATCGTCAGTGAATGTAATGAAGAACGCAGAACCATTCCTGGCATGTGTAGACATGGGGCCGCATACATCACTATGTACCAGTCCCAAGAGTTCCGTAACTCTTTCTCCGTGTCCCGTAAACGGAGTTTTGGTCATCTTGCTTTTGAGACATGACTGGCAAGTGTCATAAGATGAAAATTCAAACGGATTCAAATATCCATCCTTATGCAACTTAGCTAGTCGTGTCGCATTGATGTGACCCAGTCTACAATGCCACAAGAAGGATTCGTTCATTTCTGAACTCTTCCTCTTGTGTGTGTTTGTTATGCTCAGAACTGTTGATTGATTTAGAACATAAATGCCATTGCACAACGTGCTTGATCCAACCAACTTTTGGTTAAGGAAAATGTTCATAACATTATCCTGTAATACAAAATTATATCCCTCTTTACTCAACAAAGAAATCGATATAATGTTGCATATCAGGTTCGGCATGTAATAACATTCGTTCAGAATCAATGTATTACCAGTTGGCAATACAAGGTGATATTCCCCGACGGTTTTAGCTGCAACAATTGCACCATTTCCAACCCTTATGTCTTTATCACCTTCTCCAAGTTCTCTACCTTTCCTAAGCCCATGTAACTGATTACATATATGGGATCCTGACCCGGTATCTAATACCCAGGACGTAGAGCAAATGGAGAAACCGTTCTCTGTAAGGAACACACCCGAAGAAAATGCATTAACATGTACTTTCTTCACACGGGTGGCATGGGAATCCTGGTATTCCCCTATATCCTGTTCAGTCCTATAACTCTTATAAGAAAGAACGAAACCAACGTTCCCCAGCACAGTATAACATGCGGGTTCGGTCAATACATCCATATTATTATCTTGACTAAGGCATGATATGGTCGCTACCTGGAGAGAGAGAGAGAAGAAAACACTTTAGCGTATGCTCTTACAAGATCAGATTGGTTATTATTTTATCTAATCAGGATGGCTCCCACTGTTTTTATCAAATCTTCCTTCAAACCCTAAAAGGAAAGACTAGCCGGGATTAATCACACCCTACAACTTCGTCGATTTTTCAGCCAGGCCAGTGTCGGTACTTTGAGGGAGGTTCCCCGTGCTTTCGCACGGACCTAATTAAAGTAAACCTCATTTTCCCAGAGGTGTAACCCCGTTGACACCTTTCTAGACACCTACTTGATCGGCTAATTGTCCTGTGTAAAACTCTCCCAAGAGTAACAATTACTCGCAGTGGGTATCAGGATCCAACTATCTCATAGAAGGTATGCAATCTCATTGCAAATTTCAACACTTGAAATTCCCGATAATATTTTGCCCCAAATGATCTATGACCTTGACAAGGTCAACAAACCATAGACCGTAAGTCAAGTTCAACCTGTCATTTCTTGATTGAATTAAACCCACCCGCACGACCCTTGACAAGGTCAACAAGGCCGTACGACTACCCTAAACCAATCTGCATCATATGCATAAACAGATAAATACTGGTCAGCTACCGCACACTACGCCTTGACAAGGTCAACAAACGCAACACGAATACTAAGCGGGACTTATCTGAAATGACGGAGGGCTACGACAGGTTTTTCTGAAAACCTATTGCGTAATGAACTTGATATCGTTGTAGAATCAAGTGAATTTTGAAATGGAGTGATTTTGAGGCTTTTATTAGTTTTGCTAAAGAGGTCACTCCCGGTGAAGGGATCTCGGCTCTTTCCTTATGGAATAAGGTGCATGATATATCATATACATCACCATGCAAAGCAAAACTCCAAAAGCAATCAAAAACAAACCGAGTGTTGTAGCATCTGCCAGTTTTGCTAAAGAGGTCACTCCCGGTGAAGGGATCTCGGCTCTTTCCCGATCGAATAAGGTGCGGGATATATCATATATATCGCTGTGCAAAGCAAAACTGTAGCTACCCTTTTTGAAAAATTTGATTCTACAACATCTTTTTAGGTTTCTTTTCTTTCATTAATCACATTAATGAAGTCCCATCATTTAAGTCACCTAAACACCACAGATAAATACGACGTACACTTATGCCATCCGCATTCGCCTCGATGTCCCCTCGTGCACCGTTAGGTTAGGTAAATAACGGCAGAGCGGGGCAGGGCTAGCGCGGGTGTAAAACATAAGTAACGCCTATATAATATATCATATATACTATATACAGTATTTATCACAGCACATCAAATGATCACATCACAGATATCACAGCAGAAGAAACATATGAAACATTGGATATACTAGGACGTCCGTGTTTTATTTTGAGCCTCTATAAAACACGGATTCCACGGTCGCGATGAATAGCCAAACCCACACCCCTAGACCCCTACGAGAGCCGCAAGTAACCCTATCAATTCTAAAGTTAGGAGACCCGGACTCGACTCCTCGAGTTGGTCTCCCACTGGACTCCAGAACCCGGTTACTTGTGCTCTCCTCCTTGGGTCTATCCTAGTGCGGAAAAGTAAATAATATACAAAAGGTGACATCAACCTCATCCCGGAAGTGCCCCAATAAAAGAATATTACATACAGTTAATTTTACATGAATGAAAATAAAAACCCTCATCTCACATAAAACCCCCCGGCTATTCAGAACGCGACGATCCAATATAACATATCCAGCAACACATAACATCACATGTCATCAACGTTAGTAAATATGCGCATCCCAATTGTCGTTGACATATAGCAACGAAACCGGCGATATCACATATTACACTTACGGTTACAGAAAAGAAAGTGTAAAACTATAACATTTGGAATCCACAATCTCTTTAGACATCGTAAATCCGAAAATCACATATTTCTCATTTCATGCCTAACTGTATGAATTCCACATATTGTATCACATTCCAGATAAATAGACAGTATTAAACTTTCAGATCGAATAATCAAATACCCAAGATTTCCTAAATAGCTCAACACTTGAGCGGAGTTCAAAAATTCCAGAATACGTCACAGTAGCAACGGTCCAGCCGTAGAAGGGTCAAGCTAACGCCTCACATGTGGCACGCCGTACTGCCTCAAACCCTAAGGTTCAAAAGGCAGTTCAAGACGGTCACATAATCGAGTTAAGGTTTTTTGTCTTCTAGAGGGTCCATCGCGTCACATGCACGTTTTTCCGAAAGATTTAAACCCGAGAAAAATTCAACACTTGAATGTTTTTCGTGTTGGGAAAAATTGAGTTAATGATATCCGTTCGAACATTTTAGTACTTTCTAAATTATCCGGAATACCAAAACAAAATCAAATTCTTCGATCGAATCGACGATTACAAAATAAACCCCAAAGTACTTAACACTTGAGTCATAATAAAAATACCCAGAAAGATGCAGGTATGGTAGTGGATATTACTGCACTAAGATCTGGCCCCAATTCAATTTATGTGCCGTGGAACCGCCGCCTGAAGTGGGGTGGGACCGCGGTTCCGCGGCGGCCGTACGGAATTAGAGTCTCGAACTTTGTGTTAATTCTTAGAAAACCCTGCTAATTTTTTAGGTATTTTTAATTCAGAAAAAACACAGTTTTGAAAAAATGTCCAGAGAGGGGTTAATTTTGACGTATTCGGGTTCGTTCGGAGTTTTAACTTCGTTAACACATCACCTAATGCTCTAGCTAGGCTCTGATACCACTGTAGGATTACTGGGAACACTAACAAGGCGTTACAAAGCATCGACCATGCCAAAATTAAATTTTTATGTGCCGAACAACCCTAAGCAAGATCGTATACTAGAGATTAGGCGAATCAAATAGCAAGTAAAAAACTTTACGACTAAGTGAATACGAAATACAACCTTTGTAGATCGGTCCTTCACTTCTTTAGCTCCTTGTTGAAGTCCCTTCGCTGTAATCGTGGTTCTCCCGGACCCTTTCATGGCTTCACGAGGCGAAAGACGCGTGTTTGCTTGAAGTCTTCGAGGCCGAAGATGATCTACGTCGAGGGGATGCCAACTCAAGCTTCTACTTCACTAACTTGAGAATTAGTGAAGCAAACACCCTAAACTAAAGTGCTAGTCTAGTAGAGGATGGAGAAATAGGAAGTGGGTTCTCTTTAGAATTTTATTTCTCACAAAATTTCACTCTTTTTTCAAAACCCTAGCAAGCTTTTTCTTTTGCTCAATGAAGAAGAAGATGAACAAAAGAAAAGAATGAGGATAATGATCAAGTGAGAAGGCTAACCATGGTGAGTGAGTATCATATACTAACTCTTGTAGAGACTTAATCCTAGGCTAATCCTTATGGTTGGGTTAAGAAATATCCATAGTAAAAACAAATTTAGTGGAATTAGTCAAATGCTTCCACAAGCTTCCACAAGCTTCAAGCATTTAGCTAATCCTCCACTAATTTTGTAATTACTTTGAATATTAAAATTCAACATAAAAGATAGCATGGTGTAAGTCTCATACACCCAAGTCATGTGTATCATCAACCATGATACAAAAAGGAAAACACATTTTAATATATATCATATATACATTAAAATTGTGCTCATGTGAGAAAAACCCTAAAGTGAACAAGTGTTAGTAAATGTAAACTAGTATATCTAATATACAATTATACACTTAATTATTAAGTCAAGACTTGACTTAATAATCCGGTCATATCTCATATAACCGACTGACATCCATAGTATCGACTTATCGAATCAACACTTGATTCGATAACCCAGCTATATCATATATAACCGACCGATACAAAAAGTCATGAGAATAGAATACGGTATCACATACACGCATTATTCTCGGTCCCGCACATATCACATACGTGCTCCTATTTCGTTTTGCCTGAGCCAGTAAAACCTCTATGTAGGACTCTAAAGACTCGTCAATACGCCGGCAGTAGGTGATGATCACATCAAGTACCCACAAGCCGTCAGCGGTACTAGCTGGACGTAACGGCTACCCGGATATTGAGCGTTCAGAAGATCAGCAAGCAAGCCGGCTCCAACTCCTGTAAAAGCCTGCCGGTAACACTTCCCGTACAGTCTGGTCTCCTCGTCTGATATGTCGCATATCAAGTCTAGGGGTGGTAAACGTCAGACCCTAATAACCGATAAGTCGTGCCGATATTAGGCTCATAACGGGTCGAGAAACTACCGGTAACACTTTCCAGTAAATCTCTAAATCAGCCCTGGCCAGGGACTTCCCTGTTACGGCCAATCGAGCATAGCGCAACGTCAACCCCCAATACCGGAAGAGACGAAACCCTTCCTATCGCTCATTGCCTCCATGTGACTCGGGACTGTACCCAAAAACCACCGTTTTGCATACTCTCATGGACGTGGTAAGGTGGAAATCAAAGCACAGTGGGAATCACACAAGACTCTATGACGATCTCGGGTCTACAGACTAACCTGCACAAGTGTCACCAGAGAATTGCCATCTGACGTGAGGTATAATACCATCTGGGAGTTCTCGGCGAGTCCGTCCAGTGTACCCAGTCTCCACTGAGCACCTGTATACCATCTCTGATGTCAAATACCAATGGATATGGGATCATCCATCGCCCATCTCATGGGTCGAGAAGCGTATACGCTAGTCTACTCTGGTATATCGATGCCCCGTCTCGATACACCCACGACTAGGGACCTTGAAGGATGTACTTATGGACTACCATGTCCCCACTAGTATGATCCGCATCATAGTCCAGGTAGTCAAGTACACATCCTAAGGGCTTTACCAACATGTAACTATAAGACAGTATAAAGAGACAAGTATACATGTTAAGATAAAGAGCAACTAGATAGCATACTATCATATCGAGCAAGAAAGTCCTCTCTATATATGTCCAAGCATCCAATATAATATACATCATCTGTACAATACTGGCCTCTAGGGCATACATACAACTAACACACGATTCATTGGTTTTCGAAATAGGTAGAGGAATCGAATCTAGTCTTACAACTACACTAAACTATAGGGCTGAGCTAACAGGCTAGTCTTACAACTACACTAAACTATAGGGCTAAGCTAACAGGCTAAACGAAAGGTAAGGAAACCGCCTAACATCTGAGTCGATACATACATACATACATACATATATATATATATACATATATATATATATATATATATATATATATATATATATATATATTAGTCGGTGATCCCGCCTCAATAGTATCACATACGACACAATATCTATAATTTGACATCCTCAAGTCAAGAGTACGGATCTATCATCAATATATAGCTCGTACGTAAATCCGTCGTACGGCATCCCAAATCTGGGTATGGGTCAATATCACCTTTATCACATCAATTATCAGGTGTCCTTATCATCATATCTCAAGATCTGGGGTACTGATCTAAGTCTAGTACAAATCGATACCATCTATATAAATATAAATGCGGGTGTGAAACACACGTCTAAAGGCCCGCTAAAATCACCTGTCGTATCCCAAATACGAATTACATCATATCTCCGATCTCATGGCACTATACCCAATATCATCGACTCATCTCCAAATATCATCCACTATCCTCATCATGTAGGTATATGTGTAGCAATAAGCATGTGTGTGCGTGTGAGTATAAACCTATTCTAGGATTCACAACTAGGAACTATACTAGTTTACATCTAAACCCTATTCTATCCATAGTACACCTAATCATATCCTGAATAACCATATCACACATAAGCTATCATATATATAGTATATATAGTATACTAGACATCGAACTGCGGGGGTGCTATACGCCATCCACCCGACTTCCCCCGTAGATATAATCTACTCACCTTGCGTCTTGCTTGTCGATGTTGATGTCGCCTTCATCTTCTTCATCGCCTCGAATCACCGTGGGGGTACCTACATATCACACGTATCGCATCGCATTAAAACCAAATCAAAACTAAAACGACACATGAAAACCAAAACGATACGCTAAGACCTATAGGTTAGAACCTATGGACTACGCTTTCAAAACCATCAAACGACCCTCGATCTCGTCGTGCAAACGTCAAGTGATCGAGGTAAAACACTACTACGTAAATCCAGAATTTAAAATACGAAATACGGAAACATGCATCAAAACAACAACTTAAGAAAAGGGTCACAGATTTCACCCTAGGTCAAATCAGACAATTTTGCATATGCCAGGGGTCTAATTTGTAGATGTAGGAGCTACAGAACCAAAACGAACCAAAATGGTGGAACCCAGGACGCAATTTGCGGCCATACAGATTAAATCTGCGGCCAGAAAGAGGATCCAGGGGCTGGGGTTTTAGGTGATGGTTCCTAGGTGCCTGCATGTATCACTATCTTGCAAAAATATTTTCAGACTCTCGGGGTGATAGCAGATTCCAAATAGCCCTCACAGATTTCACAATTTCCCGATATCGGGCTTCTAAATCCGTATTCCGGGTTTCTAGTCTCTGGTTTAGGCCTTAATTCTAGCATAAGGGTGTTTGTGTAGCCTCTACTGAGCTCAATTTCACGTCACAACTCTCAATTTCCCATAAACCCTAACTAGAATTTTCTAAGTCCACAAAATCTCACAATATCGGTTCTATCATAACATGGGGGTATAAGTAATGGGAAAACTAAGCTAGTGGTTCAGAAAATACCTCATTTGGCAACTCAAGAATTTTCTTGAGTTGCCCCAAGTGGCCAAAATCCTTGCTTTCTTGGTCCAATGTGTTTGCCTTGAACTTGTGCATCTTTTTTGTGAAAAGGAGATTATGTTTTGGAGTGTTTTTGGATGTGTTTTGAGAAGTTGAAGAGGGGAGGGAGGTGAAGGAAGCAGCAGCAGCAAGTAAAGGAGAGGGAGAGAAATGAGTGTTGGAAACATGAGAGAATGGCCAAGTCCAAGTCAAGGCAAACCCTCCCTTTCTCTCTCTTCACCATACCTCAATATTCTATTCTATCCCTTTTTCTTTTCTTAATCCCTTCTCACATCAATAGTAACCCCAAAATAACAAGCAATGCACCCAAAACATGTAGGAAAATGCAACAAGTGTAGAAAAAAGAAATGGTGCATGTTTTGCACAAAACAAGCTTAAACGCGATTAGCGATTTTTAATCGCGATTAACACTAAATTAGCATATAATTAATCATAAAAAACTTAAAAATTGCATAATTCGCATAAAACAACCTCTTTTTAGTAATTTCTATAATTTTCCAAATTTTTCCCAATTTTATCGGTATTTAATTATACCGAAATATTAAAATATTCATTAAAAATAATATTAAATTAAAAAAATTTCCCAAAAATAATATTTTATTTTTCTGAAATGTTACAATAATTCTAATCTAAATGTTTAATTTGTAGTTTAAAGATGCTAAAATAGATATTTAAAGTGTGAAAATGGTCGTAATTTCTTGTTAAATGAAATTCAAGAAAATGGTTGATGTTGTAATTAGGGTTTGAAGCATTGTAATTGGGTTAAAATTTGTGTTGCGGCCATCTAGTAGTTTAAATTGGATGTTTGTGCTAGTTGTGATCGCTATATCGTTAATCTGCGATGTTTGCATCGAATTTGAGTTGTTAATGCTTACTAGGTTTTTCATAAAATTAGGTAGTGATTTAATTGCGATATCTTGACGATATTATTGGCATCTCCTATGACATTTAGGATGTGTGAATGCGGAGTCTAGTTTAGTCGGGTTTTAGTTTTGACGGTTGCCCCGAAACGACGATTTTAGTTAAAGCTTAGTGATTTTCGTGTGTTTTCCGCACATCGAGTGCACGTTGTGACTAACTTGTGAGCGTCGATCTTTTCATATTGTGACTTGCATCGTTTCATGATGTGTAATCTTATGTTGTGTGTTATACAATTTTAGGATCGTTTGCGGAAATATCGGACGCGGCGTGCAAAGGAAAAGCGGTGGTTGGATCAGATTAGCGAGGCGTCCGGGTGAGTAGATGTATACATCTATGGGGAAATCGTCTGGATGGCGCGAGGTGCCCCATAGTTAGGACCACTTTATTACTTGCAAAATTTATGCATAGTTAGTTAACCATCTTATTCATACGTATATCTTTCTAGTTGTTCGTCTGCTGGCATTACATGGTTATCTATATACCTATGTGTGGTATCACCCCTTAGGACACTTACACCATTACCATCGGCTCATATTGCGCGCGCACTATTCATGCGAACACACACGCCTTTGGTAATTGCCATGCCACGAGCACTGCAGAACCTGCTTAGTTCAGTATCAAACACTTGCATCATACATGATACATTGAATTGCATAGCATGTATATACCTCACTTCGTCATCATGCTTATATAGATTCCTAGCCATAAATCATATTGCATACCTTGATATCATAAGCATTTATAATATACAACATGTTGGGTATTATGATTTTCTTGAGGATTTCAGTATTGATGAGATTTCTGAATTTTGGGGAAAACCGCAAGAATTTAACAAAAGTTTATTATCATCATTTTAAAAAAAAATAAAGTTGCGGTTTTCTCGTGATGTATGTGTCGTCCACCATGAGTTTTTCATGTTTTCTATTGGATTTCAAGACCCGATTCGAGGAGTGGATGAACCGTCTCGGGTACATGGTGGGCCCGGTATGGTACCCCAGGGCAAGAAGATCGAGTTGTAGACGATGAGCCTGGCAGGGGAAGACTACCTACCGGTGATATCTGGTGCGGTGGATATCCGTAGGATACCGATCGTTGTCGTGAGATTGATGATATGGGCCGATCCGGACTGACGGAGCCCGAGGTATTGAGACATTGATATAGTGAGACATTGAGACAGATATATTTTCATATTTGGTGTCAATGCTTGACACTGTTTTCGGATGATTTCATTGATGATACCTTGGCTATTGTACAGATATTTTTTTCTAAGTTAAGAATGCAAAGATCATCGTATTTAAACACCTAAAGATTTAGTATTGGTTTTGCATCCATGTGCATACATATTAGTAGCATCGCATTATACTTAAATATGCAGATTGCGACGCATTGCGTGCATTCTTACGATAGCCTTATTAGATGTTACTTACTACTCACGAGCTGGAAACTCACCCCCGTTGTGCCACAGTGTCTTGCAGGTCGGACCCGTCAGCTTTGCAGCGGCGGGCGTATCTTTTCATTGGCTTCTTTGTTCATACTCGTGACATTGCTCGTAGGTGGATTGCGAGGACACCTTATCTCTTTTTGTACTATCATTGTATCTAGTATTCTCCATCTACCACTTCTTATTTGTATATGCGACCTAGTGATGAGACTGAGAGATTTGTGTATATGTGGTTTCTCTGGGGTCGAGCTCACTTGAGCCGACGTTGTGTTTTCTTACTTTTTTTGCATTTCCTTTTGCTTATTTGCTTGATATTGCATATATATTGCGTGTGGTTGTGATCCGCCTTGGGCGAAGAGCTAGCTCCCGCTTGGGGATGCTATTATTTCATTACAGGTTTATATATCTTGTTGTACCTATTTTTGGGGGCTAGTTTACAAAGGAGACTCTGCCGAAATTTTCGGAAAATTTTGATGTTTTTAAAATGGGATTAATATCACTTAATTGGTTCAAAATCGTTTTCATAAAAGGTTTCCTTCACTCTTATTGTTTATGGTTTAGATTTTCTGGGCTTTGGCTGACTTAGGTTACGTTACGCCTTGAGACGTCTCGTAATCTAAGTGCCAGTCACGTTCCGTACCTTCGGGTCATGACAAAGTTGGTATCGGAGCCTAGCTTTTACCTTTCTGAGTGTAGGACGACCCTTGGTAGATGGAGTAGGTGACTTAAGCAGAGTGGCATAGCGTGGGTATGTTCCACGGCATACTTACGATACGGTTCTCCGCCTAAGTGACCTTAAGACATAATTGCTTGTATTTCCTCCTTGATTCCATGCATCCCTTGATTCAATTGCAATGTTCTCATCGCTCCTGTTTCTTATTCCAGCTTCGATGCCGCCGAAGACTACAAGAGCTCAGCGGGCTACCGCTAGGGATGAGCTTCGAGCGGGCTCGTCTGAGGCGAGAATCGAGCGAGATGATACGCCTACCCTGCAGGGTCAGATTGATCCGCCCTCTCCAGACCGTATTTCCAGATTAGAGGCCGATATGCAGGAGTTGCGACAGATGATGGGATCTTTAGTTGTGTCCAGTCGGGCATAGAGATCCGTGGACGTTCCTTCCACCACACAGACCACGATTGTACCTGTTGCCTAGACTGTTGCTCCTGCTACTACTGCGACTATCCCCATATCACTACAGAAGTTTATGAGGCTGAGACCTCTAGCTTTTACCGGTACGGATGCGACAGAGGACCCCCAGGCATTTCTTGATAGGATGGCTAGGATTTGCCATTCGTTGAGGTGTTTTGATGATAGATGGGTGGAGTTCACGAGTTTTCATTTGGAGGGCCTTGCCCAGACGTGGTATGATTCAGTAGAGAGAGGCCGAGCTGCAGGTCTACCTTCTATGACTTGGGATGAGTTCACAGCTGCATTTCTTGCCCGTTTTCGTCCGGAGAGCGTCCGAGATGCTCGAGCTCATAGTTTTGAGTCTTTGCGCAAGATTCCTGGGATGACAGTGTCCGAGTATGATATACAGTTTACTCAGTTGTCTCGATATGCTCCGTACCTAGCAGACACTGAAGAGAAGAGGATAAAGAGATTTGTGCGAGGATTTGACACGCAGTTATTTCTTGCCATCGGTACCCAGCACTTTGACACATACGCAGCCGCCATGGATCCGGCCTTACTTTTGGAGGAGCGCATTTCCAAGACTTCGGTCGCTTCTGGGCCAAAGAGGATTCGTACTGATATGCCAGCTAGCGGCAGATGGGTAGACACCGTGACAGGTTCTTTCCGGGAGATGGTGGCGGCAGAGGATTGAGACGGGGTCAGTTATTTGGTTCATATCCGCAGACCCAGCAGTCGTCGCCAGGATGTTTTCGGTGTGGGAGTCAGTACCATCGTATTAGAGACTGTACCATGGGGCGCTAGGGCTCGGCGACAGTGCCACATGTGACCTTACCACCTTCACCACCTCTTTAGAGAGCTCTACTTCCTACCCCTGATGATGCTCCACGCCAGGAAGATGCTCCTAGAGGTCGTAGGTGTGGCGCTCCTATTCAGAGTGGACGAGGCAACAGAGGCAGATGACAGCCAGCTATTAGTGGTGGACAGGCCCGAGTGTTCGCGTTGACTCCTCAGGATGCACAGGCATCAAATGCCGTCGTGACAGGTACTCTGCCAGTATGTTCTTTTGATGCACGGGTATTATTTGATCCAGGCTCCATACATTCTTATGTATCCACATACTTTGCACCGAGGTTGGGCCGAGAGTCTTCTTTGTTAGATCAGCCGCTTGTCGTTATTACTCCGGTAGGTGAGTCGTTTGTTGCTCGTTTTGTGTACCGATCGTGTTCCGTTCGTATCGGGGAGAGAGATTCTTCAGTTGATTTGATTCTCCTCGATATGCTAGACTTCGACGTTCTTCTTGGTATGGACTGGCTAGCCACCTGTTATGCATCTGTGGACTGCCTTGAGAAGGCAGTCAGATTCAGTTTTCCTGGTGAGCCGGTTCTTGTTATTCAGGGAGATCGTAGCGCTACCCTTCCCAGCT
Organism: Agapanthus africanus; assembly: GCA_030015575.1. Lineage (NCBI taxonomy): Eukaryota > Viridiplantae > Streptophyta > Magnoliopsida > Asparagales > Amaryllidaceae > Agapanthus > Agapanthus africanus. Next base: position 292,479,302 of record CM057349.1, read on the forward strand.
TGATTTTTTCTCTTCGCGCTGGTCAGCTCTTGCGGAAAGGGTGCCAGGGATTCTTAGCCTATGTTGTTGATACTAGCACCACAGAGGTTCCGTTGGACCAGGTCTCTGTTGTTAGAGAGTTTCATGATGTATTCCCTGACGAGCTGCCTGGTCTGCTACCAGAGCGCGAGATTGAGTTCTGCATTGACTTGATCCCCGGCACGGGGCCTATCTCTATACTGCCTTATTGGATGGCCCCGGCAGAGCTTAGAGAGATGAAGGATCAGTTACAGGACTTGCTGGATAAGGGGCTTATCCGACCAAGTGTGTCACCTTGGGGTGCTCTCGTCCTGTTTGTTAAGAAAACGGACGGCAGTATGCGCTTATGTATTGATTATCGTCAGCTGAACCGGGTTACTGTGCGGAACAGTTATCCCCTACCCCGCATTGATGACTTATTCGATCAGCTCCAGGGTGCAGGGTTTTTCTCAAAGGTTGATTTACGGTCAGGTTATCACCAGTTGCGGGTTCGGAAGGAAGATATTCCGAAGACCGTTTTCCGTACACGATATGGTCATTATGAGTTCTTGGTGATGTCGTTCGGGCTCACCAATGCCTCGGCAGCATTTATGGACTTGATGAACCGTGTATTCAGGCTGTATCTTGATCAGTTCATCATTGTGTTCATTGACGATATTTTGGTTTATTCTCGGAGCCGGGAGGAGCATGAGCAGCACTTGCGTATCACATTGCAGACTTTGAGGGAGCATCAGCTGTTCGCCAAATTTTCCAAGTGCGCATTCTGGCTAGACAATGTCGACTTCTTGGGTCATGTGGTGATGAGAGGTGGTATTTGTGTGGACCCGAGGAAGATCGAGGCAGTTCAGCGTTGGCTCAGACCGGTATCAGTTACAGAGGTTCGCAGCTTTCTCGGTCTGGCCGGCTATTATCGACGTTTTGTCCAAGATTTCTCCCGTATTGCTGCACCGTTGATTGGGTTGACCCGGAAGGGGGTTCCTTTTGATTGGACCGAGGCATGTGAGGATAGCTTCCAGCAGTTGAAGACTTGTCTGACTACTGCACCAGTGTTATCATTGCCTCATGATCGGGCGGTTTCGTGGTATATTGTGATGCTTCTCGAGTGGGGCTGGGCTGTGTATTTATGCAGCGCGATAGAGTTATCGTGTATGCTTCTCGGCAGTTGAGGAAACATGAACATAACTACCCCACTCATGATTTAGAGATGGCTGCAGTGGTGTTTGCACTCAAGATCTGGAGACATTACCTATACGGCGAGTCATGGCAGATATTCACTTACCACAAGAGCTTGAAGTATATCTTTCAGCAGCGAGATCTAAATCTAAGACAACGCCGTTGGATGGAGTTGGTGAAAAACTATGACTGCGAGATTCTATACCAACCGGGCAAGACGAATGTGGTGGCAGATACTTTGAGTAGGAGGCCCGGAGGTAGCTTATCTTGTTTGAGTGCAGTACAGATGCAGTCGACGACGGATTGGCAGGTTTTATGTGACAGCAGAGTGCAGTTCGAGTTTACTCCTACAGAGGGACAGCTGGCTCATTTCAGAGCACGCCCACAGTTACTTGACCCCGAGGCACAGTCCGGTGATGCCCGTATTTTAGAGATTATCGAGCAGATTCGGCAGGGCAGAGTTTCCGAGTTCGTGATTGATGACCAGGGCATACTTCGATTTGGGAGTCGACTGTGCATACCAGATTCTGAGGGACTGAGGTGTGATATTCTTAAGGAGGTACATAGATCAGTATACAGTGTTCATCTAGGTTCTACCAAGATGTACCGTAATTTGAGAAAGGTTTACTGGTAGGATGGGATGAAGAAGGATGTTACAGACTTTGTATCGAGATGCCTGACTTGTCAGCAAGTCAAGGCCGAGCACCAGAGGCCAGCCAGCGAGTTACAGCCTCTGCCCATTCCTTAGTGGAAGTGGGAACAGGTCTCCATGAACTTCATTGTGGGTCTACCCAGGACCAGTCGAGGATATAACCCTGTTTGGGTGATTGTGGATCGACTGACGAAAGCGGCTCACTTTCTGCCGGTGAAGACCACTTTTGGATTTGCTCAGTACGCCCAGGTTTATATTGATGAGATCGTGCGACTGCATGGCGTCCTGACTTGCATCGTGTCCGACTGGGGCACCCTGTTTACCAGCCGATTATGGCAGAAACTTCAGGTGGCTTTGGGCACCCGATTGAGTTTTAGCACAACTTTTCATCCGCAGACCGACGGTCAGTCAGAGCGTACTATTCAGACTCTTGAGGACATGCTCAGAGCTTGTGTTTTAGATTTCAGTGGTAGCTGGGATCGTCATTTGCCCTTGATCGAGTTCTCCTACAATAATAACTTCCAGGAGACGATTCAGATGGCACCTTTAGAGGCTTTATATGGGAGGAGATGTCGATCGCCCATCTGTTGGACAGAGCTCAGGGAGAGTAGTATTTTGGGGCTGCAGATCATTCAGGAGATGACCGAAAAGATCCAGCTAATTCAAGATAGGATGAAGGCAGCACAGAGTAGGCAGAAATCATATGCTGACAGGCGCCGTCGTCGACTCGAGTTCGCTGTTGGCGACCATGTTTTCCTGAGGGTCTCTCCGATGAAGGGCGTGATGAGATTTAGGCAAAAAGAGAAGCTTAGTCCTATATATGTTGGTCCCTTCGAAATATTAGAGTGTGTCGGTTCGGTGGCTAATCGGTTGGGTTTTCCGCCCAGCTTCCTAGATGTTCACCCCGTGTTCCATGTTTCGATACTCCGCAAGTATCTTCACGACCCCTCCCATGCGATTTAGCAACAGACGATCCAGCTGGAGAGCGATCTTTCATTCACCGAGTAGCCGGTGGTCATTTTGGATTGGCAGGTGAAGAAATTGAGGTCGAAGGTTATACCGTCCGTCAAGATTCTTTGGCGTGGCCCGAACAGCGAGGAGGTCACCTGGGAGACCGAGGACGGGATGAGGAAGAAATATCCCCATCCTTTTGAAGGTACGCGTAGTTAAATTTTAAATTCGGGGACTGAATTTCTTTAGGGGGGAAGATTGTAACGCTCTGAATTTTCGTTTAGGTAGTTTTTCGATAATCGGTAAAATAATCAGTCTTTTCCGTAAAAAGTCAAAATAATTATTTTTCAGTATAGGCCTAATTATACAAAATTTAGATAAGAAATTGCTAGAAATTGGTTAATAAATTGTCACTTAAAAATTTCTAGTCATTTAAAATTTTTCCTTAATTAATTATTTTTTTATATTATTTTAAGCTTTTAAATATATATTAAATTAGTGATAAATACAAATTTAAATGGGTAAATTACACACTTAGGAACCATTATAAACTAAAATCTAGTGTTAACAAAAATTTTATCAAAACTTTCCAAGTCTTGTAGTTCTATGGTTTAAAAATAAATCAAAATGAATTAAAATGGGTTTTTTTTATAAAAATGATGTGATGGACATTAAATGAATTTGAGAGAGACACTTTTCTTAGAACTTTCCACACTTTTCCCTCACTCTCCCCCACTCCCCTCCTCTGGCCGAAATTGCAGCAGGCCCTCCCCCATTTTCCCAATTCTTTTTGCTTCAATTTTCATCTCAAAAATCCACCGAAATCCACAATTTTCTTCACAAATTCAACACAAATCCTTATTCTATCTCTTCTCAAGCCTATTGGATTAAAACATGGAGAAAAGAGGCAACTTTGTTGGCTAAGTGCAAGAGGTTCAAAACTTGGGAGGTATAATTCTAATCTAAATGTTTAATTTGTAGTTTAAAGATGCTAAAATAGAAATTTAAAGTGTGAAAATGGTTGTAATTTCTTGTTAAATGAAATTCAAGAAAAGGGTTGATGTTGTAATTAGGGTTTGAAGCATTTTAATTGGGTTAAAATTTGTATTGTGGCCATCTAGTTGTTTAAATTGGATGTTTGTGCTAGTTGTGATCGCTATATCGTTAATCCACGATGTTTGCATCGAATTTGAGTTGTTAATGCTTACTAGGTTTTTCATAAAATTAGGAAGTGATTTAATTGCGATATCTTAATGATATTATTGGCATCTCCTATGACATTTAGGGTGTGCGAATGCCGAGTTTGGTTTAGTTGGGTTTTAGTTTTTGACGGTTGCCCCGAAACGACGATTTTAGTTAAGGCTTAGTGATTTTCGTGTGTTTTCCGCGCACTGAATGCACGTTGTGACTAACTTGTGAGCGTCGATCTTTTCATACTGTGACTTGAATCGTTTCATGATGTGTAATCTTCTGTTGTGTGTTATGCAATTTTAGGATCGTTTGCGGAAATATCGGACGCGGCGCGCAAAGGAAAAGCGGTGGTTGGATCAGATTAGCGAGGCGTCCGGGTGAGTAGACGTATACATCTATGGGAAAATCGTCTGGATGGCGCGAGGCGCCTCATAGTTAGGACCACTTTATTACTTGCAAACTATATGCATAGTTAGTTAGTTAACCATCTCATTCATACGTATATCTTTCTTGTTGTTCGTCTGCTGGCATTGCATGGTTATCTATATACCTATGTGTGATATCACCCCTTAGGACACTTACACCGTTACCATTGGCTCATATTGCACGCGCACTATTCATGTGAACACACACGCCTTTGGTAATTGCCATGCCACGAGCACTGCAGAACCTGCTTAGTTCAGTATCAAACACTTGCATCATACATGATACATTGAATTGCATAACATGTATATACCTCACTTCGTCATCATGCTTATATAGATTCCTAGCCATAAATCATATTGCATACCTTGATATCATAAGCATTTATCATATACAACATGTTGGGTATTATGATTTTCTTGAGGATTTCAGTATTGATGAGATTTCTGGATTTTGGGGACAACCGCAAGAATTTAACAAAAGTTTATTATCATCATTTTTTTTAAAAATAAGGCTGCGGTTTTCTCGTGATGTATGTGTCGTCCACCATGAGTTTTTCATGTTTTCTATTGGATTTCGAGACCCGATTCGAGGAGTGGATGAACCGTCTCGGGTACATGGTGGGCCCGGTATGGTACCCCGGGGCAAGAAGATCGAGTTGTAGACGATGAGCCTGGTAGGGGAAGACTACCTACCGGTGATGTCTGGCACGGCGGATATCCGGAGGATACCAACTGTTGTCGTAAGATTGATGTATGGGCCGATCCGCACTGACGGAGCCCGAGGTATTGAGACATTGATATAGTGAGACATTGAGACAGATATATTTCCATATTTGGTGTCGATGCTTGGCACGGTTTTCGGATGATTTCATTGATGATACCTTGGCTATTGTACAGATATTTTTTTCTAAGTTAAGAATGCAAAGATCATCGTATTTAAACACTTAAAGATTTAGTATTGATTTTGCATCCATGTGCATACATATTATTAGCATCGCATTATACTTAGATATGCAGATTGCGACGCATTGCGTGCATTCTTACGATAGCCTTATTAGATGTTACTTGCTACTCACGAGCTGGCAACTCACCCCCGTTGTGCCACAGTGTCTTGCAGGTCGGACCTGTCAGCTTTGCAGCGGCGGGCGTATCTTTTCATTGGCTTCTTTGTTCAGACTCATGACATTGCTCGTAGGTGGGTTGCGAGGACACCTTATCTCTTTTTGTACTATCATTGTATCTAGTATTCTCCATCTACCACTTCTTATTTGTATATGCGACCTAGTGATGAGACTGAGAGATTTGTGTATATGTGGTTTCTCTGGGGTCGAGCTCACTTGAGCCGACGTTGTGTTTTCTTACTTTTTTTGCATTTCCTTATGCTTATTTGCTTGATATTGCATATATATTGCGTGTGGTTGTGATCCGCCTTGGGCGAAGAGCTAGCTCCCGCTTGGGGATGCCATTATTTCATTACAGGTTTATATATCTTGTTGTACCTATTTTTGGGGGCTAGTTTACAAAGGAGAATCTGCCAAAATTTTCGGAAAATTTTGATGTTTTTAAAGAGGGATTAATATCACTTAATTGGTTCAAAATCGTTTTCATAAAAGGTTTCCTTCACTCTTATTGTTTATGGTTTAGATTTTCTGGGCTTTAGCTGACTTAGGTTACGTTACGCCTTGAGACGTCTCGTAATCTAAGTGCCAGTCACGTTCCGTACCTTCGGGTCATGACAGATAAATTTGAGATAAACCTTCGTATATAAGCAAGCTTTCCCTGAAAAGATCTCAGCTGCGTCAGATCCTTCTGAGGGGGCATTTCCATGATGGCCTTTATCTTGGATGGGTCAACTTCAATCCCTCGATGTCGGACTATGAAGCCCGGAAATTTTCCCGATGACACGCCAAAAGCGTACTTCAGAGGATTCATTTTCAGATCGTACTCCCTCAGTCTGGTGAGAACGGTCCTAAGATCTTGGATGTGATCGGCCTTGGCTTTAGTCTTGACGACCAGATCATCAACATAGGATTCGACGACTTTATGAATTAGGTCATCAAAGATATTGGTCATTGCCCTTTGATATGTAGCACCTGCGTTCTTCACTCTGAACGACATCACTTTGTAGCAGTATATTCCAATTGGGGTTTGAAATGCTGTGTGTTTCTCATCCTCAGGCAACATCTTGATCTGATTATATCCAGACGAGCCATCTATAAAGGTGAATAGTTCGTAATTTGAGGTGTCATCGACCGTCATTTCCATGACCGGTAGCGGGAAGTCGTCTTTAGGACATGCCTTGTTGAGGTCCCTGAAATCGACACAAACTCGGATCTGCCCATTTTTCTTCTTTACTGGGACTATGCATGCGATCCAGTCCGCATATTTCTCTTCCCTGATGAAGCCGGCATCGATGAGCTTCTTGGTTTCCTCAATGATCTTTTCTTCCAGTTCCCTTCTCATTCTTCGAGGAGCTTGTTTGACTGGCTTAGCATCAGGAGATACAGCCAGTTTATGCACGGCCACTTCAGGGGATAGGCCAGGCATTTCTTTGTATGTCCACACGAAGCAGTCAACGAACTCATGCAGCAGGGAAATTATCTGCTCTTTCATTTCCTCTGACAAGAGTGAGCTGATGTAGGTCGGCCTTGGATTATCGGGCGTTCCTAAGTCAATCTCGGTTATCTCGTCAAAGGTTGCTTGTCCGCCATTTTCGAACTCTTGAAGAGCTTCTTCTGGCTCGGCTATCTCGTCATCATCATTTGATCTTTCGCTGGATTCACCAACATGGATCAAGTAGTATGCTTTGGAATCAGGTTGAATGAAGCTTATGCCTCGTATATCTGGAATTCGTCCATCAATGGGTGCTCGGACCTGGGGCGGATGCCATAGCCCTTCATAAAACTTTGCTTCGGACTCCGTTTGATATAACCGGCATTTGCACTTTTTGAAATATTCCCGCATCTCGGGTGCATAGTATCCGAGATTGAGGACGGTTCTTATGCCTCTCTCATATGGAAGGCACGCGACAGACAAATCGTCCGGGTGCACAACATGATTTGACCCGTAAAACAAGATGCCTTTCTGTCTACTTTTCCTCCCGGGAACGTAGAAAGTTTTCAGATGGTCCATGGTAGAGACTGACAATGCATTGAGCTCTTTACACATCCGTTCCGGCACCCTTGTGATGGCTAGGGACTCTTTTGCAATTTCGAAGGTCTCTCGTAGTTTCGCTTGTGGCATGGGGGTCTAATCTGCACAGCTGTCGCACGGCAGGTCCTCTTCCTCCGACTCTTCAGTGTCGCTGCCAAGATAAGGGCGGACTTTGCTGCTAGATGGGGCTTCAGTAACAGATTCGTCCGTATCGCTACCGAAACGAGGGCGAGTTTTACGGAAGGACGGACTTCCAGCGTCGGATTCATCAGTGTCGCTACCGAAATGCGGGTGCACTTGGCCGTTTTTGCTTTTGAAAGTGACAGCAAGCTCAGATTTGCTTTTGAGTCTTGGGGCCGCTCTATCCTCAATCAGTTGTGGCTTAGCATTTTGGTAGTTCATAAAGTACCGAGAATCTTCATATCGGACTTCATGCACACCGAACGGCTGGATGTCTCCGTCAATGCGTCTTTCTTCGCCATTTTTAGTATACTTCATGCATTGATGGAGAGTTGAAGGAACGATGCAGTAATCGTGGAGCCACGGCCGTCCTAAGAGAATCTTATAAGACGTGTCGGCGTCGATCACGTATATCTTAGCTTCAGTTTGCAGATCCCCGAATTTGATTGGCAAAGCTATAGACCCCAGAACTTGCTGGCAGTTTTGATTGAAGCCTTGAATGACAATCCTTTCCCTTGACAGGTGTCGGACGTCCATTGACAAACTCTTCAGTGTCCGCAAGTTCATGATGTTCACTGAGGACCTGGATCAATCAATATGCGATTAATCCGATCTCTGTCACTGTACCCGGTCACGTAAAGCAGCCAATTATGCTCAGCTGTTCCTAGTAGCAAGTCCTCGTCCTTAAACGTGACTGCGGCGGCGTGCAGAGCGCACTGGGCTTCTTTCATATTAATTTCCGTAAAGCGAGCCTGATACCGCTCAGGGTTTTGTAGAGCGTGAATGAGAACATCTCTAAGCTCTTTATATAGAACCAAGGCATCGTAGATGCTAAGGAGAGACGGAAGCTTTCGGAGATGAGCCAAGACATTGTAGTTCACTGAGGAAGGACTTGAGTTTTCATTAGCCGCCTCTCTGCCATCTTCCTCATTAGCCACTTGTTTTTCCTTTCCTTTTGGGTCATTTCCCTGATTTGGCGGTAGAGCCCTGCCGCTTCTGAGCTAGATTTGGTTGGCCTTAGTGGTGAGCTCTTTGCCCTCTTCGGGAAAACAGAGCTCCTCCTCAGAGTCGCTGCCCAGGTAGATGGCGTAGCAGGTTGCTATAGGGATCTCTTCATTGGAGTCTTCTTCTAACTCCTCCAAAATCTTAGCCACTTCTATAGGGAAGAACTCCGTCAATTGAATTAGAGTTCTTTCCTTCTGTTCATAGTCTTCGAGGGAATCAATATATTTTTGAATGGTCGATCTCCCTGCAGACACTTTTTCGCGTCGAGCTGCACTTCTCTTCTTCTTGAGCTTTTTAGATTTTAAGCCTGATGGAGCCGAATTGGCAACTGGTACGGTAGGCTTCTTTTGCCCTTCCCATTCTATTCTGGGCTCTTTCCGAAGTAGCTTTAGCATCTTCTTCGTCTTGTTAGATATGTGTGTACTCTACAGAGGCCGCAGTGAGTCCGTTTCATTTCTCAGGGCAGCGGGTTCGGCTGTCTGCCCCCAGAAGGGTTCAGCTTTTGTCTTATAAAGTTGGTGGTTGCAACTTGATTGTTCAGCAACACACTTTTGGACAGCTCGATCTCTCCAGCCTTGTACTGCTTCTCGACCCAGTCTTTGAAGATATAGCAATCCTCAATCGCATGGCTCACTATCCGTTGGTACGAGCAATACAGGGGATTATCGGTCATTTTTGTTTCTTGAGGTCTTTTCGACTCTGGCAATTGTAGATCGTTGTTCAAGGCATCTTTAAATATCTTTCGGACCTTATCCCTCCTGAAAGAGTAAACCTTGTTCTTTTTCTCCTCTAGGGAAGGCCCTTCTCCTCCTAGCACTGGCTTTCGAGACCGGTTGGTTTTAGATTCACCCACCCTTCTCTTTTCTTCATTGTCGGACGCATTGAAGACATTTGTACTGCTGGAACCCCCGCTTCTACAGTTGTCGTCCTGCTTGCTTTTCCAAGTCTTGTCTCTCTGAGAGTCCGGGGTAGACTCTTGCTTCGAGCGTTCCAGCATTTGGACTTTCTTGGTTAGCTCTTGAAACATCTTGAGGCCTGCTGTACACAAGAATGGGACCATCCAATTACTGAGGTTCCCAATGAGAAGGCTGACGGACTGGTCCTGCTCCAGCGGCGGTTTGCACTTGACTGTGAGATTATGCCATTGGACGATAAAATCGGTGTTGCTTTCATTCTTCCTCGGCTTGGTCCTCACAAGGTCAGCAATAGAGATTTTATCACTGACACTCATGAACCTTTGCCGAAACATAGACTCCATTTGGGCAAAGGTAATAACGGACCCGTCTGGTATACTCGCGTACCAGTCGAAGGCGACACCGGTCAGGCTGTTGACAAACTGACGAAGAAAGAGCGCATCATTGCCCCCTGTATTTCCGCACGATACTTTAAAGTGGGCGACGTGCTGATTGGCATTTCCCGTTCCGTCAAATCTCCTGAACTTAGGAATGACGTAGCCGCTCGGGAACTCGATCAGATCGTACTGTATGGGATATGGCCGCCCGCTACTGCCAATTTCTTTTTGAGCTTCAGCTTCGGCCACCAATGTTTTAACCTTGCTGGTGACCAAATCCATTATCCGATCTTGTGTTAGCGGGATAGTGCTATCTAGGGCCAAGGCGTCCCCAGAAGCGTAATGTGGCCGGCTTTCGTGCGGCTCGACCAGTCTTGGACCCAAAGGAACAGGCATTGGTTGCTTCTGATTTTCATCACCCGGCTGATGAGTAGCGACTTGTGCTTGATTGGGAGGTGCTCGAGCAATTTGAGCCATAAGCTGCATCACAACATTCGTTAGGTCGTCAATTTTCGAATGGAGCTTGGCCATCTCTTTATCTTTGCTCTTGAGCTGTTTTCGAAGCTCTTGAAACAGCTCTTGCTCCACAGTCCTGGGGTGGAAAGTCGGCTCTTCCATGCTGTCTAAGCATGACTCTGTCTAGACTGAAGGGTCCTTCTGCCTATCGTCCTCATCGAGAGGGTTTTCATCATCCAGCGGAGGCGGTTGTTCTTGGGAAGCGGCAACCACATTCAAGCCAGATTGGGCTTGAGATGTAGTGGCCCCATCCTTACTTTTGCTGCGAAGGTTGTCGCTGGGGCGCCCGCCTGCCATATAGACCGTATGGATAACATATCCAGCCATTTTTTTATTATTGGCAACTGATTTCTCGGATCGCTGTCTTGACCCTCCTGTTTTGGTAACGGGCGATCGACTGAAGGCGGCTGGCTTGGCCGGATCCTTGAATTGTGCTGACGCTTCCTTTTCGGTTTTGCCCCGCTGTTTTCACGCAGCACAGAGCGCCTGATAGACTCTTGAAGAGACAGTGTCATATTTTTTCTGTTGGGGCCGGGACACGTCTCTTTGTAGCGACTTTCGGACCGCTGTCTTCTTGATTCTGGCGGTCATAGAATTTTTCTGAACCCACTTCAGAAGCTCGAAGGAATTGCTAATTTTTACGGCCGACTCAGCCGTCATCGCGGAGTAACCCTGCTCTTAAAATCTCACGAGATTCCACTTGGCCGAAGTTCTGGCCCTCCTGTTGGCTCGATACCTGAGCCGCTTCTGCCTTAACTTTTCTGTTTTAAGCATTTGGCAGACTTTGGCTCTTCGGGAAGACGCCGTAGACCGGGCGATAGAGGATCTTGGAGATACGCTCGATTGTGCATTTGCTGGAGTCATCGCCTGAGCTCGTCCGCAAAATTTGATGTCGCCCTTTGTACCGGAAGTCTTGCCCCCAACTGGAGCACCAGAGAGTCGTTCAGACACCGTCTTAAGTTTCGGTTGTGGTGCCTTGGCGATCATGACATTCGGCCTCTTGCACCTTGAGACCGGCTTGGCCGGGATTTCTGCGAGATGAGCGCTTCCGGCAGGGTAGATGATGACGGAGCCAAACTGGCGGGGCAGTTCCTCCCACTGTCGACTGAGGCTTGTGGGGAGAACCACACGAGCATTGACCTTGACCACGTACGGGATCGGGGTCGTGTCGGAAGCTGAATTCATCTTGGGAGACATCATCGTTGAAAGTTTCTATACGAAAAAAAGAAATTATTTCAATACAAACATCGGCATATATGTTAAATGAGTTCGCATGAACGCTTAACCTGAGATATGGAAGGAGAGAAAGGTCCCACCAGGCGTGCCAGAATCTGTAGGGTGTTTTTTGTCACCCCATTGAGATGGGAATACGCACGCGCTTGTCAGGTGTACTACAGATTCCTCTGCCTAGGATAGACGGGGGTTTATTGATTGTGGGGATCCGAATCTCCGGCAGCCGCGGACTAAGCTGCCGTTAATTACCCCTCGCCTTTGGGGCGAGGGAACCTCCGATTCACGGGTTAAACTGGTCATGCGAACTCAATGTGCAGTGTTGTGTTTTGGAGGGGTTTTGGGTATAGCGGGGGCCCGCAGAGCTTTTATGGGGGTCCCGCTACTCGGATAGTGGGCTGGGGGTTAAGGGTGCTAGCAGCCCTCTTACGGGGTGCGGGGCAGCGCCCCGGCCCAAATTTTTTTTAGAGGGACGGTGTTGTGGAGTGTGTGAATATCTATATATATATACATGTATACATATATATAAAAGGGAAAAAACGCCCAAATGATGCGTGGGGCCAGCACCTCATATGCCTAGCATGCGAGCGCTGGGCGCTTGAGCGTTGTGCGCTTAGGCGCTGTGCGCTTAGGCGCGTGTCCGACACGTGGGCGCTGTGCGCTTGAGCGCTGTGCGCTTAGGCGCTATGCGCTTAAGCGCCAGCGCACCATGTGTCCGACACGTGGGCGCTGGGCGCTCGAGCGCTAGTGCACCACGTGCCCGGCACGTGGGCGCTGGGTACTTGAGCGCAAGACGCTCGAGCGCTAGCATACCACGTGCCCGGCACCTGGGAGCTGGGCGCTTGGGGCGCTAGGCGCTCGGGCGTTTGGGCGCCGGCGAGGAAAAGAGGGCTTTTAGCTCCAGAAATGGGATTTAAACTCCCGAAAGAGAAATTAGAGGGGAGTTAAACTCCTAAGATGTTTTTGGAGATGCTGAAACGGTCTTCTCACTTGAGTTCTGGATCTTCCCAAAGTGGGATTTTTAGGAGATGGGTCTCCTTCTTCCTCCTCTTTTGGCTGGATCTTGAAGAAAGGGCGGGGGTGAGATTTAAAGATCTCCCCTTTTTGAGATCTAATGGCAGATCCAAGTTTCCCTTTGTGGGTTTTGTGGTGAAAAATTATTTAGTTTTGGAAAAGGAAGAGTAAAACTCTTGATTTAATTCAAAAGAAAGAAGAAGGTTTTAGAACCTTGAAGGAGGAGAAGATCACAGATCTGGATTTTTTTTTGAAGAAAGAAAAAGTTTAGATATTTTCATTATCTTTGCCTTTATAGGCTATACAGTTTACATATAGCCCCTTGGGCTTTACAAAAATGGCATTTGCCCATCCCATGCCTCATATGCTATTTCTTTTTGCACATAAACCATGGGCTTTACAAAAATTTGGCTTTATGCCCATTTTCTTACATTTATTCATAAAATAAAAATACAAGAAATACAACAAAATTATTTATTATAAAATTTTTATTTTGGCATAGGGGAGGCCGACCGCTTCATGTTCGGGCTCGCTCCGGGCATTGGCCCACTTGACCTGGGCTTGGGCCTACCTGGCTTGGGGTTGACTTTGATTTTGACTTGGTCAACCGGGGTGTAAATTTTTACCCCAACACTCGCAAGAGGCATCCGAGCGGCTACCTCGCTCGGTCATCCCAGGCTGGTAGTTGCCTACCCACGATGCCAGAGATCAAAGCCTTCGCCAAGAGGCAACCGCGTAGCTCCACTGCCCAGTCACCCCTGCCCAGTTATCCTCGGCGGGTAGCTTCGCTAACGCAACGCCTGGGATCAAAGTCCTAGCCAAAAGGCATTGGGCAGTGACCATGCTCGGTCCCCGTCCTGAAGGATCAAAGCCTTCGCAAGAGGCAACCGGGCAGCTACCCTGCTCGGTCATCTTCGGCTGGTAGCTCCCTACCCATGACGCTAGGGGTCGAAGCCCCCACAAGAGGCATCTGAGCGGCTACCCCACTCGGTCATCCCAGGCTGGTAGTTTCCTACCCACGACGCCAGAAATCAGAAGCCCTCGCTAAAGGGCAACGGAGCAGCCTCCATCCATCCTCGGCACAAATAAGGTGAACAGCCCTCTGCCCATCACATGCAGAGGATCCGAGCCACTAACATGAGGCATCAGGTCTACCCAAGTCTCGAGCGATCCCTTATCAACTTTGGGGCCATGGAGATGCCTCCTTCTCGGTGGCGCTTGACACGCTTGGCAAGTGATCGAAATCAACTCGACGAACGATCGCTAGACAGATGGCCGACCTGACATGAATGCCCAACAGCGCAAGCAGAGATATTTTACAAGCATTCTTCACAAACAGAAGATAAAGTGCTGACCCATGAAAACAAAGAAGAAGTTTTATTATCAAGTGCGCAGTCTTTACAAAGGGTACTTCGGGCTCCCCAGCCTTATAAATAGCCCGAAGGCTTACAAAAGAGGGACGAGGAAATATCCAAAAGGACTAAGTCGCAAACCCCCTCCCTCATCACTTGGGGCTTCACCACCGGAGGTTTTGCCACCAAGGGCGCGCCTCATTTCCCCCATCGCTGTCACCCGGATGCCTGGCCACCGGGAGCGGGACCCAGGCACGGAGCTCGCCATTGGCGAACTCGGGAAGCTGCTCCTTCACGGCATCCAGAGCCTTATTCCACGCGACAGTGGAATACTCACAAAGCTTGGCGTAAAACTGCTCTGACACCTTATAATCGGCCACGGCTTTCCTGGCCCGGACCTCGGCAGCCTGAGCTGCCAGGAGCGCCGCCTCGGCATCCCTCCTGCTGGCATCTCTCTCCTTCTCCATGGCCGCGAAGCGATCAGACAGGTCCGCTAGCTTCCTCTCGGTAACTCGGTGAGATGCACTCAGGCGATGGCGGATGCCCTGATTCGTTGAATTGGCGAGCTCTGCAGCCTCCGCACGGGCTGCCAGAACGTCGGCTGATTGAATGATTCTTGTTGTGTCGGTATTTAGAAAATTGTAAAGAAATCACAACCAAAAATATTTTGACCGCAATCAATAACGGTGTCGAATGTAGCGCGTTAGTAAGTGCGGATCGTCCACAGGGAAAGTGTAATCGTTCGTCTTTTGAATTAGATGAGTCGAAACTTTAAAGAAAAGAAAAGAAAACAATTCATGATTTGTAATTGCAATTCAAGAAAGAGAAAAATCTAGATCTAAGAAAGCATTAAAATCAAGAAGTGGTAATTTGTGATGATTTTTCCAACCAAATATCAAGAATCTAAATGAGGCTCGTAGGAATCGATCGAATCTATAGATGTGATGTAATCTTACAATTACATATTCTTATCCTTCGATGAATTGACACTAGATCGATGATGATCGATCGAGAATTAGGGATTTCTTATGAACCTAGGGTTTCATCTTATCCCTTGTTCTTTCGTCGATATCATTCACATTCTAGGCTCTAGTAAATTCAAGAAACGATCGTAGATCCCTAATTTCGAGCGATAACAATCAAGAAAGCATCGCAACGAAACTAGGTCATCGATTCTTGAACTTGCTAGGGTTTACAAAACTCGTAGGACTTAAGAATCGTATTAAGATTTGTTACATCATCATTCTATTGATCGTCTCGACTCCTTAACGAGCGGAGTTTTACTCAAATATCACAACAAGAACTACAATTACAAATTGAGATCTAATCATGATGCAAGAATTAAAACAAAGCAAGATTAAAGAATTTCACCTTTAATTTATATCAACAATTTCATTACATTCGCTCAAGAACAACAAGAAGAAGAACTCAATCGTTGATTTGGCTTCGCTCGTCTCCGTGAGTCGCGGATCGGCTTGGATCGCTTGCTCGGTTGAAGATCGGCTCCGCTCCTAAAAGGTTGTAGGGCTTCTCGCTTGATTGGTACTCGGGATCTTGAATTTGGAGTGGAATTAGGGTTAGGGTTTCGCACAAGTCGTGTCACTCAACTTGTGGATGGAAGATAAAGAGAGAATGATGAGAAATTGAACAACCCAACCCTTAGATCTAGGCTCCTATTTATAGACCATCAAAACCCTAGATCTAGGAATTTAAATTTGAATTTCCCTCCAAAAGTTTGTTAGCAAGATTTGAATTTCCCTCCAAAAGTTTGTTAAGGAGAGGCTTCTAGAAGTAGTTAGTTAGGAGGGAGCTTCTAGAGATAGTTTGTTAGGAGCTTAATCATGTTTAGCTTAATTTAATGATCTTTGCTGATCTGGAAGAAGCTTCGAGGGTTTTCTGGAATTTGACGTATTTGAAAGGAATGTGGGCCCAGAGGTAAGAATTGTGCACTAAAAATTGAGCGCTGATGTGGCAATACCACCGCGGAACCGCGGCTCAAGCCGGCTCCCGCCGCGGTTCCGCGGCACTTTGGGGGCTTCATGGCTTGGGCTCTCTTCTGATGCTTTGGGCTGATGTTTGGGCCTTTCTTTGATATGTTTATTTATATATTTCCTTCTGAATTGCTACCAGATCTGAAAACATGGAGTTGGTGTATTTTTGATCAGCTTCTTTTGGCTTTGCTCCTGCAATTTCTTGCACAAATCTCGAAACAAGTGTTGCGCAATACAGGGATGATGCGATGCCATGAAATGCAGTCAATTTCCTTTATAGTGCCGGTTTTAGAGTCTAACACATGCAATCTGATATTTAACGACTGATTTGCTAATATGTGAAATATGAATGTCGAACACTTCTAGATGAGTGCAAATGATAGGGAAATTGCCGGGTTAAAAATGCAGTATTTTCGACTGATCAAATTCCCCCAAAACTTAATTTCGATCGTCTCGAGCGAACTGTTTTATTAAAAAGAGAAGGAGAAAATAAAGAAAGAGAAAAACTAACTAGCACACTTTCGTAGGCAACACGATTGCACTGAGCACGTACAACAAGCCTTTAAACCTCTAGGTGTCCCTAGTAGGAGGAGTGTTGTCTCCTAAAGGTTTTCAGCGGATTGCACCCACAAAATCCAATAATAAAAGAAAGATGATGAATATTACATTTAAAGAAAAGAATTGTAAAAGAAAAGCCTTGAAAATTAGGGTTTCCAACTAAGCTAGCTTTTCGGTTGTCATGAGCCCTATCTTAATGGTCATGAAAAGATGTTAGAAATCACGTCCTCCCTCAATAAAACATTGTCTTATTCTTCATTCCTATTTTTCTTCCAAACATCGATCATATCACCCTGCATGTGTGTAAAGGATATCCCTACACTCAGAGAATTCAATTCAAGCTATCATACTCTTGCCCATCAGCCTCAGTACTTTTTAATTAATGAATATTTAGATGAGATTGCTCTTACACTTTCATGCGACCGTTAATACTTCTTGAGGTACTAACCGACTGATTACTCATGTGCTTGCTTATTTGATGTATTTTCCTCGTCTTGCACCACCTAAGGCATAGCAGTGACTCCCAGACCAGTTGGCCTTAGGGCACGTGAAGAGGCACCCTCGCTATATATTTTTTTATTGCTGCCTTGGCGATAACAAAACCAGTGTTCATTTTTCTCACCACTTTATATTTTCTTCAAATTTTTTTTTTATTTCCTTCATACTTTTGGCTTTAAGACAAGAGCATTTCAAGGTATCCTCTACTATCCCAGGCTTCAAGACGTGTGTAAGTGCAAATAGCAGGGTATCGACGTTCAAAATGTTTGGCTTCCAGAATAGGAACTATTTTTCAGACTTATTTTTATCCTCAGATTAGTGACTTCTTTCATCTTACTAACCCTTGGGACAATGGCTCATAACTACTTATTACTAGTTTGTACAAGAAAACTTCTAATTTTCTTGGTTTTCTAGAATTTTTCTAATCTCATGGATGTAATTTTTCACTATCTAATCTTTTATTATCTTATTTATGTACAAAAAATGTTTTTATCTTTTTGAAATTTTTTAAAATTTTTATAGGTTTTCAAAAATGTTTTGTGCTTATGCAAATGATATGCAAATGATGCGCAAATAAGTACAAACCTCCCCCAAACTTGTTTTCAACAGTGTCCTCACTGTTGCCATCTGCTGAATCTCGAAAAACCTGTAAGCTTGGGAGGAATTTATTAGTAGAGGCAAAATATTTAAGTGAAGAACCTCCCCCAAACTTATTTTTGCCTCATTATTTTGTAAAAATTTTCTTTTCAAGAGCCAGATGAAATGCCCCCCCAAACTTGAGTTATGCAATGTTAAGCTTTGAAAATCATATGAGGGGGTCAAAAATCAGTGGTCGATGCCAAGCTTTGCAAAGACCGAATGTCAACACCAACCATTCAAAAATTTTATCAATGCAGTGCTCTGATTGGTGGAAGAAAAAGTGGGGAAAGGGTAAGGGGTGGAAGAGAGTGTGTGTGTCTCATTTTGGAGAGACGATGCAGTGAGTGTGATGGATTACTCGCATTCTTTGTACAGTTCAGAAGAAGGGGTGGAGGTTCAATTTCATTGATTTGGACATGATTCATCTTAACACCCGTGCTTTTCAGAAATGCGAGTTCATCAGCGAAGATCTCCTCAAAAGTTTCATCTATACCCCGAAGAATAATGTCATCACAAGGTGCGGGGTGATCTTCAGACTCTAAGAACAGTTCATTATCCGTGTTAATTGTTGACCCGGACATCTCAGTGGAAGAGTCCATATGTGTATGATACATAGTTGGGTCAAACAATAACATATGAAAAGAGTCAAGATCGGTATCAGGAGGATCATCGAATTCGCTGCTGTCGACCTCCATTAAGTCGACAGAACAGACCTGAGCAGTAGGTTCGGAGGGTACACTTCCCAACTTGTAAATGTTCAGCTCAATTGACCTATTCCCGAAGGATAGGGTCATAGAACCATTACGACAGTTGATTATAGCGTTGGAAGTGGCCAAAAAGGGGCGACCTAAAATCACCGGAATTTGATTCCGGGGGTTCTCTACAGGCTGTGTATCAAGTACAATAAAATCCACAGGGAATACAAATTCCCCGATTTTTATTAACACATCCTCCAGTTCACCCCTAGGTTTGGTGATTGATCGGTCAGCCATCTGAAGAGTTATGTTCGAAGGCTTTAACACTCCGATACCTAGTTGCTCGTAAACTGAGTAAGGAAGCAAGTTAACACTAGCGCCAAGGTCAAGTAAAGCACGGTTGATGTGTTTCTTCCCAATAGAAATGGAAATAGTAGGACAACCAGGGTTCTTACGTTTACTTGGTAATTGTTGGGGAAAAGCCGTGTCTACAGTACTCGACATGATGATTTATTTAGGCACTTGAGTCTTCCTCTTCCTAGTGCACAAGTTCTTAAGAATTTTCGCATAGGACGGAACTTGTTGAATAGCATCTAGGAGAGGGATGTTGATGTTAATTCCTTAAATATGTCCACAATCTTCTCCATTTGGGCATCATGTTTCTTGGGTCTCAACCTATTTGGAAATGGAGCTCTATCAATAAGTGTTGGGTCTAACATTTGTGGAGAAGTTTGTGGGGGTGGAAAAGATGAGGTGGGTGGAGGGTTCGAGCCTTTGGGAACACGGAGAATAGGCTCGGAAGAAGAAGGTAAGTTAGACGAAATAGGGTAAGAAGTAGAAGTGTGAGAGGAAGTGGAAGTGGAAGTGGAAGCCGGGGTGTTAATGATCAATTCATTATTATAAATTTGTTCACCCGAATGATTGTCTAGCACTCTTCCAGATCTCAACGTTGTAAAAGCGTCCACATTAGTGTAATGTGAAGGTCTAGGATCAGGTACGGGTTGAGATGGAAGATTCCCTTCTTCTCTAGCACTTATTTTGGCTGTTATTCGTTCAATTTGTGCTTCCATTGATTTGATATTCTCATTTTGAGTGAGAATGATCTTTATCATATTATCGATGGAAGATTGAAAACTTGCCGACTCTTGGATGGATTGTTTCATAAAAGTAACCAAGGTTTGCACCAGTGCAGAGATATTATCAGTACCGGCCAATTGCAAAAAGTTTTCATGTAGTGCAAAAGTGTTGGCAGGATTTTGAAAATTTTGCGGTTGGAAGGGGTGCTGACTCAATTGAAGTGGTGGTTGTTGTTGTGGTGGATGGACCCTTTGAAAATTGTTTAGGATTGGAACCATGTTTTGAGATTGTGATTGGTTCCAAGCAAAGTTCGGGTGATTCCTCCAATCTTGATTATATGAGGAAGAAGAGGGATAGTTTCCAGGTCTTTGCTGAAGTGAAGCATTAGTGTGACCTTGAAACGGTACATTAAAAGGACATTCTTCCATCAAATGTGAAGGGTTTGAACAGCAGCCACACATGGTTTTGGGAAGTGTGGATTGGTTTAGGGAGGCTGAAGAGATTTTGTTTTCTATAGCATCGAGTTTCCTTTGTATTGCGGCCATTTCGGCTTTCAAGGTGACGGAAACATCGAGCTGATTGACATCTTCCCTAGGTGGTAGTGGTCTAACACTTTCCCATTATGATGTGTTTTGAGCTAAATCTTCTAGGTATTTCCAAGCTTCACCATCATCTTTAGATAGGAATTGGCAATGACACATGGTTTCAAGCATCTGTCTAGTAGTGAGATCAATACCCTCATAGATAATTCGACACAAATCCCATCTGGAGATTCCGTGATGAGGGCATTGGATAAGAAGATCCTTGAACCGTTCAAAGCATTTCCAAAATGGTTCATTGGGAAGTTAGGTAAATTTAGAGATTTCGCTCCGAACACGGGCGGTCTTGTGATCGGGATAAAATTTCTTAAGGAATGCTGCAACAAATTCGTCCCATGTTGAAATAGAGTGTGCGGGTGTGATGTAAATCCACTTCTCGGCTAAATCGCACAAAGTGAATGGGAGAAGACGTAAACGCAGAGCATCCAAAGACAGTTGTGAATTTCCCATCAAAGCATATACGTTTTCAAATTTGGAAATAAACACGTATGCGTTTTCAGAATCAAGACCATGAAATTTGGGTAACAGTTTGATGAATTGGGGGTTGATTTCAAAATTTTCCCCGTTGGCAGGTGGTATAGAAAGACAGGTGGGAAGGGTAACACGTGTAGGATAGCATCTCTCTTGGAGAGAAATGCGTGGAAGATTCTGCACACCTGCGGGCGGTGGCAGAGTAGTGTTAAAGTTTGATGGATTTGGGTCCATCGCGGTTGTGGTGGGTGGTGGGGGAGAAGACGAAGAATTACCGACTCTGGGGTCGATAAAAGAGACGCGGACAAGACGGGAAATGGAATCCCGTGTCCAGCCTAACATTGTGCTAAATGGTTGTAGCACAAGTGGCAGCGTTGGTATAATTAGAGGAAATGATGAATGCGGTGTTTGTTTTGAAAATATATGGATTTTTAAAAAAAATGATGCGATCACAACAAATGCAACAAGCAAAACCCTAATTCTATTGGTCACCTAGGTCAGGCTCTAGACCGCTCCTAACTACCAAAAGACAAGTCGCAGGATAAATCCTCCACTGCCTCCTTGTCTCCCTGTGGCCAGGTAAGTGCCAAGTAAGTAGGAAGGTACTCCACTACGTAAGTAGCGGGCCTAATTAATAACCACTAGCCTTAGACACACTTGCCTTAGACACCACAAGAAAACGCGGATAATCAATGAATTACCCACGGCCTTCTCTTGTCCTAAGTGAGCGCGACGGTCCTTAGAGTCATCTCTAGATATTTTTTAATTAATGAGGGTAATGCGGATGCAAGTTTGTGATTTTCGGGGCTTAGGAAGGGTAATGAACTCCCCACCTAATCTGGATTTGGCCGTTCCCCTTAATGTCCGTATTAATTATGCAAACAACCACAAAAATCAAAACAAGCACAATTTATTTTTGCTTTTGCGGCGTTGCGATTTATTTGCAAAGAAACCTGCACAAAATGTTAATCGGAGTAGATAGGGAAGAAGATAAGAAAGTTAGAGACTCACAGAGGAAAATTGGTGCAGTGAAGAAGCAATCTTGCCGCGGAACCGTCGCAGTATGGGGGTCTTTGCCGCGGAATCGCGGTGGGTCAAAGTGATCGCTGCACGAAATTTTAGGTAATTGCTTCTGTTGATCCCTTTAGCTCTCTGGAATATTCACAAAAATTTTATCTAAGCTCCAATGATTCCAGATTTCCTCGCAATCAAATCACAACACACGTATTAGGGTTTGTGCGAGTTTAGATCTAAAAATTATAATGGAATAAATTTTTCAACTCAAAATTCAAAATACGAACAATTACGCACTATCCCCGGCAACGGCGCCATTTGGTTGAATGACTCTTGTTGTGTCGGTATTTAGAAAATTGTAAAGAAATCACAACCAAAAATATTTTGACCGCAATCAATAACGGTGTCGAATGTAGCACGTTAGTAAGTGCGGATCGTCCACAGGGAAAGTGTAATCGTTCGTCTTTTGAATTAGATGAGTCGAAACTTTAAAGAAAAGAAAAGAAATCAATTCATGATTTGTAATTGCAATTCAAGAAAGAGAAAAATCTAGATCTAAGAAAGAATTAAAATCAAGAAGTGGTAATTTGTGATGATTTTTCCAACCAAATATCAAGAATCTAAATGAGGCTCGTAGGAATCGATCGGATCTATAGATGTGATGTAATCTTACAATTGCATATTCTTATCCTTCGATGAATTGACACTAGATCGATGATGATCGATCGAGAATTAGGGATTTCTTATGAAACTAGGGTTTCATCTTATCCCTTGTTCTTTCGTCGATATCATTCACATTCTAGGCTCTAGTACATTCAAGAAACGATCGTAGATCCCTAATTTCGAGCGATAACAATCAAGAAAGTATCGCAACGAAACTAGGTCATCGATTCTTGAACTTGCTAGGGTTTACAAAACTCGTAGGACTTAAGAATCGTATTAAGATTTGTTACATCATCATTCTATTGATCGTCTCGACTCCTTAACGAGCAGAGTTTTACTCAAACATCACAACAAGAACTACAATTACAAATTGAGATCTAATCATGATGCAAGAATTAAAAGAAAGCAAGATTAAAGAATTTCACCTTTTATTTATATCAACAATTTCATTACATTCGCTCAAGAACAACAAGAGGAAGAACTCAATCGTTGATTTGGCTTCGCTCGTCTCCGTGAGTCGCGGATCGGCTTGGATCGCTTGCTCGGATGAAAATCGGCTCCGCTCCTAAAAGGTTGAAGGGCTTCTCGCTTGATTGGTACTCGGGATCTTGAATTTGGAGTGGAATTAGGGTTAGGGTTTCGCACAAGTCGTGTCACTCAACTTGTGGATGGAAGATGAAGAGAGAATGATGAGAAATTGAACAACCCCAACCCTTAGATCTAGGCTCCTATTTATAGACCATCAAAACCCTAGATCTAGGAATTTAAATTTGAATTTCCCTCCAAAAGTTTGTTAGCAAGATTTGAATTTCCCTCCAAAAGTTTGTTAAGGAGAGGCTTCTAGAAGTAGTTAGTTAGGAGGGAGCTTCTAGAGATAGTTTGTTAGGAGCTTAATCATGTTTAGCTTAATTTAATGATCTTTGCTGATCTGGAAGAAGCTTCGAGGGTTTTCTGGAATTTGACGTATATGAAAGGAATGTGGGCCCAGAGGTAAGAATTGTGCACTAAAAATTGAGTGCTGATGTGGCAATACCGCCGCGGAACCGCGGCTCAAGCCGGCTCCCGTCGCGGTTCCGTGGCACTTGGGGGGCTTCATGGCTTGGGCTCTCTTCTGATGCTTTGGGCTGATGTTTGGGCTTTTCTTTGATATGTTTATTTATATATTTCCTTCTGAATTGCTACCAGATCTGAAAACATGGAGTTGGTGTATTTTTGATCAGCTTCTTTTGACTTTGCTCCTGCAATTTCCTGCACAAATCTCGAAACAAGTGTTGCGCAATACAGGGATGATGCGATGCCGTGAAATGCAGTCAATTTTCTTTATAGTGCCGGTTTTAGAGTTTAACACATGCAATCTGATATTTAACGACTGATTTGCTAATATGTGAAATATGAATGCCGAACACTTCTAGATGAGTGCAAATGATAGGGAAATTGCCGGGTTAAAAATGCAGTATTTTCGACTGATCATCGGCCCTAGCCCTCTCCAGACGCAGGTCACGCCGCAGGACCTCGACCTCCGAAGGAAATGCTTCTACTGGCCTCGGTGCATGGAACGCCCCCTCGGCCTCCATACGAGCGGCGATGGCGCAGTGTTGAAGGACCTGACGGGAAGCGGATGAGAAACCGGGAGTTGCTTGGGCCAAAGAAAGGAAGGCCAAAACAACGCATGAAAGGGTTCGTACCTGGACCGCCCCCTAGGCTATGGCCTCCATTTGGGCCCTCAGGGTGCCTCACGGAAGTCTTCTTCCTGCCGACCCTTCCATCACGGCGAGCAAGCCGGCAGCAACGGAAAGCCCAGACGGAACCATGAAGACGGCATCGCCCTCCTGCACGGGGATCCCTTCAGGGACCATTGACGGCGGCGCACGAGAAATTGTCCTTTTCCTCTTAAGGGAGACCCCGTCCTCGCCCTTCCCTCCGTCTCCCGTCTGGGGCTCGGATGACCGCGGGCGCCTCTGACCACCGCCGGAAAAATCCCCAGGAGCCGCCAACGAGGCGGACGACCCTGTCGCCGACAGAACGTTCGACGCAGGACCTGGGCAAGCCAGGGGCACGGCCGCGTTGCGGGCCTCCCTCTGGAGCGAGCGACCCAAAGAGTGGGAATAAGCCATGTGTCCCAAGGAAGTAGAACGCCGAGCAGCCAAAACTTAGAAGAAAGGTAATGCGAAGGAGTAGGGGCCCTGGAACGGGCCCCACCACTATTTTATCACCACGAACAAGCTCATCCAACGGCGCCCTTCGTCTCCCGCCAAAATGCCTCCTCGCGTCCAACGGCTCCGATTGCTCCACTTGTCGTTCCCACACTGGACCGCACCCTTTCAGACGTCGCAGGTCTGCACATGTCCCGTCAGCCAACCGACGCATGACTCGTGGACCTTCGCTTTAATGGCCGATGCACGAACCGGCGCACCTTCCTTAAATGCAGGGATCTCGCCCTGATTCGCTGGCAGAAAAGATAGCTCACGGCCCGGGGACGCGTCCCGACGAAACCTTAGGAAGGAGCTCACCCCGGGCGGCCCGGCAGTCCACTCCTGACCCGACCCACTAGCTGGTCGGGACAAGAGTGGGGGGCTAATGATGATGCTCAATATTGGTGATCCCCAAGATCAGGACACGTGGCGGATGGCATGTCCCAGAAATCAGAAGAAAGGGCCCAGAGAGGCCGACCCGGCTGTCCCTGTACCCGACCTGCAAGCATAAGCTAGCCTTCTTCGGGGCTCCCTGATGTTGATTGGCTTCCTTGGTCCCTTAGCTCGCCCTGAGCTGCCACAAGACCAAGACCCCTCGGCCTTCTCGCTCGTCCCTAAGCCCCCCGGCCGAGGCCGTCTTCCTCGGTCCTCCGACCAGCTCCACCGCTCACAGGCGTAACCGTTGCTCCGCGAATCTCGCCATGCACGGATTCTCCGCCAGCAGCATCCCACATTCCACACCTCCGCGATCCCCATTAATGGGCGATCTGCTCTCCATTAATGGGCGATCTGCTCTCTATGCGGGCGTGACGTCGGGAGCGTAACCGCCGGCGAGATTCTCGCGCCCGCTGCTCCGTGCCGCCACCGCTATATAAACCCCTATCACAGTGGGGTCAAGTAAGCCATTTTTTTACTCCACTTAGCCATTACGCTGCTCGGATCTAGCACTGACTTGATCATCGGAGGGTCCTCAGTGGTACCAAACCACCCCGGGGACTTCTTTGCGGATACTCGACGCTAAACTCCTCCAATCACCAATCTCCTCAAAACCCATCGAGACCCACACGCAACAGGAGATCACCTCCAGAATCCACCGGAAGATCGACGGAAGACAACATCTGAAGGAGACCCGAAAAGGACCTCCATCAGTTACGGTAACTGATGACTGGCTACAAGTTTGTGATGACAAGGATCAACCTCAAGTTCACATGGTGCCTTCATTTATGTCGTAATATGCCCCGCAGGCAAAGGTTCCACCAAAAAAATTGAATATCATCTTTTACCTTATTAAGTACAGAGAAGTTGTTTTTTTTATACAAAAAAATATCATCTTCTAATTTCATGAACCCCATTTCTTTTCTTATAATTTCTTTTACAAGCATCAAGAGCAATAGTCTTCGTTTTTAAAATACCTATTTTTTACCATAAGTTTGGAGAAACTGAAACTAAAACCTCCAATATCAAATATCTTCATTTGCTAGCTACCATCCTTTCTTGGAATCCAAAAAAAAAATGTTGATTCGTTGATCATCCTATCATGTTGAGACTATAAGTAACATCAACTTCTTCGATGACTAGAAATTGAGCATTTTGGAGTTGTGTCTCATATCCAGTTGATCACCTATCTGCGGTTCGTGGATTACAGAGAGTCCGGATTGGACTCAGACAGTTGGGCCAATATAATGTTAGTTATATGTATGCCCTAGAGGCCATTATTACATGTGATGTATATTATAGTGGATGCTTGGACATATATAGGGAGGACTTTCTTGCTCAACAGGATAGTATGCTATCTGGTTGCTCTTTATCTTAACATGTACACTTATTGTCTCTCTATTACATGTTGATAAAGCCCTTAGGATGAGTACTTGACTACCGGGATTATGATGCAGATCATACTAGTGGGGCAAGGGTAGTCGGTAAGTATATCCTTCAGTTATTCCTACTCGTAGGAGCATCGAGACGGGACATCGATATTCCAGAGTAGACTAGCGTATACGCTTCTCGACCCATATGATGGGCGATGGATGATCCCATATTCATTGGTGTGTGACATCAAAGATGGTATACGGGTTCTTAGTGGAGACTGGGTACACTGAACGGACTCGCCGAGAACTCTGTATTATACCTATCGTCAGATAGCAGTTCTCTGGTGACACCGGTACAGGTTAGTCTGTCGACCCGAGATCGTCATAGAGTCTTGTGTGATTCTCACCGTGTTTTGATTTCCATCTTACCACGTTCAAGAGATCGTGCAAAACGGTGGTTTTTGGGTACAGTCCCGAGTCATATAGAGGCAATGAGCGATATGAGGGGATTTCGTCTCTCCCGGTATTGGGGGTTGATGTTGCCCTATACTCAATTGGCCATAACAGGAAATCCCTGGCCAGGGTTGTTGAGATTTACTGGTAAGTGTTATCAGTAGTTTCTTAAACCGTTATGAGCCTCATATCGACATGACTTATCAGGCTATTGGGGTTTGACGTTTACCACCCCAAGGCTGTGATATGCGACATATTGGACGAAGAGACCGGACTGTACGGTAGTGTTACTGATTAGATTCGCAGGAGTATGAGCAGGCTTGCTTTTTGATTTTCTGATCGCTCAATACTCGGGTGGCCGTTAGGTTTAGCAGACCGCTTGCGGCTTGTGGGTGACTGATATGATCATCACTTACTGCCGGCGTATTGACGAGTCTTTAGAGTCCTACACAGAGCTTTCCTGGCTCAAGCGAAATGAAGTAGGAGCACATATGTGATATGTGCATGACCGAGATTAATACGCGTATGTGATATCGTATTCTATTCTCGCGATATGTGATATCGGTCGGTTATATATGATATAACTGGGCTGTCGAATCAAGTGTTGATTCGACAAGTTGATACATTTGATATTAGTCGGTTGTATGTGATATAGCCGGATTATTAAATCAAGTGTTGATTTAATAATTTAATGTATAATTATATATTTGATATATTATCTTACATTAACTAATATTAGCTCACTTAAGTATTCTTTTTCTCACTAGTGTACACTTAGTATATATATGATATATATTAATGTACATCTTTGTGTCACATGCTACATGGGTGTATGAGACTCACACAATGCTTATAATAATGTAAGGTTTTGTTTATTTAAAGTAAATCAAATTAGTTGGAAATTGTCACATGGTTGAAACTTGTAAAAGCTTGTAGAACCATTGACCAAGTCCAGTAATTTTGTTTTACTTGAAGATATTTATTAACCCAACCATTATTGTTTAGCCATGGTTTAGTCTCTACATGAGTTAGTATATGATATTAACTCACCCATGGTTGCTATTTTCACCACTTGATTCATTCTTCACTTGCTTCATTCCATGGTTGCTTTCTTCATCTCCTTCCTCAAGCTTTCTAGCTTCATGAGAGGTGAAGAAAAATATTGAGAAAATAATTTCTAGAGTGAGCAAAATTCCTACTTCATCAACCTTTTCTCTACTAGCCATTTAGATTGGGTTGTTTCTTCACTAGTTCATCACTTAGTGAAGAGATACCTTGTGTTAGTGTCTTTTCGACGTAGATTATCTTCGGCCTTGAAAACTTCAAGCAAGTTTGTTCATTTCACCTTGTGGAGCCTCACTAGAGTCTGGGAGATCACTACTTGGAGCGAAGGGACTACACGGAGTTATTGAAGTGAAGGACCGGTCTACAAAGGTTGTATTCCTTGTTCAATTAGATGTAAAGATGTTTACATACTTGTTCGTCCAATTCTCTAGTTTAGATTCTAGCGTTAGGGTCTTTAGTTTTTTTTAAAAACAGCATGGTCGATGCCTCCTGAATCCCAGCGGCGACACTAGGGAACTCAGCAGTGGTATCAGGGCCATACTAGAGAATTAGACGATGTTTGTAGGATTACGAAACCGAAACAACTCCGAAACACACGAAATAAAAACCTAGTTTCTGTCAAATTTTCAGAGTGTGTAAATTTTTTTTAAGCAATTGCAGAATGTTATATGAGATGTAACATGAAAACCACAAAAATTTGACCCCCCCTCGCTGGATTTTGGTCGGCGACATCACCTTAAAATCCGGCCTGGCCGGCCCTGTTCAAGTTTCTGGGCTTCGAATTTTTCTGGTGTTCCAGTCTCTGGGTTTTGGTGTTTCAGGTGTTGCTTATTTTTACTGATATTGCATGTGATGTTATATTTTTGTAACGGCAATTCAGAGTGTTTCGTAGTCGTAATTCTAACATCATTTCGGGTTATTTTAGACGATGTTAAAAAGTTCGAACGGATATCAATAACTCATTTTCTCCCTCACTGGAAATTTTCCAAGAGTTGGATTTTTCCGTGTTTAAAATATTCAGAAAATCATGCAGGTGTTTTCTATGGACCCTCTAGAAGAACAAAATCCTAACTCGATTCTGTGATCGTCGGAACTGCCACCAAACCCTAGGGTTTGTGGTAGTTCCACGGCGCCATAGGTGAGGCAAGGGTTGACCCTTCTACGGTTGGTCCATTGGTGTTGTGGCATGTTCTGGGTACTTTTTGAACTCCGCTAAAGTGTTGAGCTCTTTGGGAAATTTTGGGTGTTTGTTGATTCGATTGAAAAGTTTAACATCATCTAGCTATCTGTGGTTGTGATACAATACTTGGAATCTACAATATTTAGTTTTGTGAAAACTAATTTGAATTTTATAAATCTAGCAATTCAGTCTCATTTGATCGGTTGCCACGGAATTTTGATATGGATCAAAAGTCCGTCGCAATCACGTAGTGTACGCAGATACTCACAGGGTAACCTTACTAGATTGCCACGCCCTATAGCCACGACCAAGTGATTATAGGAGAACCCTGTCGCCAAAAACATCCGTTCGGGTGCTCGCGGCCGCGGTGTTCCGCCTAAGTGCACTTCGTCGACGGCATCGGGGGTACGGCCGTCTACTAAAGTTTCCAACGGGCATTCGATCAGGTTGTCAGGAATCTTGTTGAATTACCCGACCGGTTATTGAAAAGTGTTTTCAATATCGAGACTAAAATGCGGGATTTATAATTGTTAGGCATGTGATGTCTAAGGAATTCATTTGGTTAGGCATGAAATCCAAATTATGTGATATATTGGGTTTATAATGTCTAAGGAGGTTGCGGATTCCAATTGTTGTAGTTTTCACTTTATTTTCTGCGACCGTAAGTGTAATATGTGGTGTATCGCCGATTTCGTTGCTATATGTCAACGACAATTGGGATACGCATATTTACTTACGTTAATGACATGTGATATTATGTATTGCTGTGATATGTTATATTGGATCGTCATGTTTGAATGGCCAGTTTTTTTTATGTGAGATGAGAGTTTTTCATTTTCATTCATATAAAAACTTGTATGTAATATTCTTTTATTGGGGCAATTCCGGGTTGAGGATGTTGTCAACATTGATGTATATTATTTACTTTTCCGCATTAGGATAGACCCAACGCGGGGAGCACAAGTAACCGGGTTCTAGGGTCCAGTGGGAGACCATCTCGAGAAGTCGAGTCTGGGTCTCCTAACTCTAGAATTGGTAGGGTTGCTTGCCGCTCTCGTAGGGGTCTAAGGATGTGGTTTTGGCTATTCATCGCTGTAACGTTTTAAAAATAATTAAATAAATAATTAAATGAATAAAATTGTTTAAGTGAATTTTATGATTTTCGGTAAAGCAAAATGTATTTTTCGTAAAACCAAACCGTGATTGTTTTTCATTATAATTTCAAAAATACCTATTTTAATTATATAATTACTAGTAAATGGTGTTTATTTACCCACTTATAAATTTTTAGTTTAATTAAATATTTTTCCTAAATTAATTATTTTAAATATTAACATAAGCCTTATTTTTACACTAAATTAGTGTAAATTACAAATTTGAATGGTTTTAATTTGTAAAAATGAACCATGGCATATTAGAATTTAGTGTGTATCATGCAAAATTTATTTGCAAATTTTTCCTTTTTTCTAGAGTTTTCTTGGTTGTTTTAGTAAAGAAATGAAAGAAAATGAAGAAATTCATGAAAAGACATTAAGTGAGATATTATTTGATGAAGTTTCTACACAACTCATGAAACTCTTATCTCTTTCTCCCTCTCTCCCATGCTTGACCGGCCACACTCTCATGGCAGCCCCCCATTTCCCACTTCATTTTTATTAAAAAAATTCATCAAAAATACATCAAAAAATTCAATAAAAATCCACAAAATCCTATTTATTTCATACCCTTTATTCCTTGCTCATTTTTATATGGATTTTGGAGATGGAAAGCATGCATTTTGGAGGCTCATTTTCTTGTTTGGATTTCATATTTTGGAGGTATAAATTTCGTTCTTTTGTTTATTTGTTATTAGATGTTTCTTTTAAGCATGTTTAGATTTAATGAATTAATTCTATGTTCAATTTTTAAAATTCAAGTTAGGGTTTGTAAATTCAAGTTATGATTTTTATTAATTAATTAGGATTATAATAGTTAGTTTAACACTTTTAGAATTGGAAAATCTTGCATGGTTGTTGAATTGTAAAATTTTCATTTAAAATTGTTTAAATTAGGAATTTTGCTAACTAGGTTTCTATAAAACATAATTTTTGGTGAAATAAAATTTCAATTAATATTTGTAATACTATATTTTGGTCTTAATAAGGGTATTAACTTGTTGGTGGAATGGAAACTTAAATTGATTGCTAGTTTCTATTGATAATTGATAAATTGTGATAAAAATTGCTATTTTGTAAACTAGATTTTAGAAATTCCTAAATAAATGAGATTAAAAATATAATTTATGGTTTCATTAAATCATTATCATCATGAATTGTGGTTTAATACATTAATTCATGCAAAATCACGTTTTGTGGTGGAATTGTGGTATTTTGCTTGAAAAATGTTGAAAATTGTTAAAGGTTGCAAACTAGAAATTTCAAATTAATACAAATTTATGTAATAAAAATATAGTAATGGTTTGTATAGTCTAGTTATGCTTTTTAATGAGTTTTATGACCATTGGTTTCATTTAAATGTCAAGTTTTGATAAAAAAAACGGTAAATTGGCATTTTCTGGTTTGACGAAATTGGACGATTTGATCGATTTTTAGGGTTTCGATGGATTTAATCATGTTATATATTATAAGTAACGAGTTTTAAAACTATGAGTTATTTGTTGATGTTATCTCGATCCATCGGAGTTTGTACGCCGATATCGAGCGATATTTGGTGCTTTTGCGTGGACGGGACATAGGTTTTAACCTATGCTTGTTCCTTGCGTTGTTTTGACTTTTGTATGTGATTCAGTTTACGATGCTATTTATATGTTTGCGTTTAGGTACCCCTCACGTGGACTGCGGGCGATGAAGAGGAGGATGGCGACACCGTCTTCGGCAGACATGGACCAGGTGAGTAGATGTATATCTACGGGGGGAAGTCGGGTGGATGGCGTTTAGCACCCCCGCAACGTAGAGTAGGAATAGTACTTATTGACATTAGGAAGCCAGATGTGACCCTAAATTCTTAATGCGTAGGACCCTAGTAATAACCCTAGGCTGGACTAGACTGATTTAGGGAAACCATATCAGAGGATGAGTACCTTGGAAGAGGTTCGTAGGTTTCAGGTAGAAACACACACACGCACACATTGAAACTCGACATGGTGTATACGTGCATGTATACATATAGGACTAGGTATAGGTATATTTATATATACAACACGTGTATGGGATACATTGATGTGATATGATATCTGAGGTATGACGAAACAGTATAACTGGGCTTGATGCCGTGATTCTTGGCTATACAGTCGTATTAAGTGTTAGCGGATCATTAGAGAATGAGATAATGAACTTGTGTACATAAAGTATAATGGGTGGTGATGATATTGAGGTACATGGGACTCCAAAAAAGTACCCGGACTGTAACTTGTGATTGATCACGATATGGGATATGTATGACTTGATTACGACATCATATAGGTGTGCCCTGATGTCGATATCACATAGGTGTGACCTGATGTTGATATCATATAGGTGTGACCTGATGACGATATGATATCAGTATGACTTAATCACAATATGATACATATGACATGATATTTCTGAGGATAAACTAATGATGCATATTATGATGGCAATGATATATGATTGATGTATGCGATTACAGTTTAGCACCTTGATCATGAGATGTGTTGATGATGACATTATACGAATGATGAGACACCTAGGAGATACTTGAGCCGTACCCCGATATTGGGATGCCGTACGATGAATTTTACCGTACGAGGCATAGATATGATGATTGATCCGCACTCTTGATTCGAGGAAGCCGTACTTCGTACGTGACGCTATTGAGGCTGGATCGCCGACTATTAGGGATATTGATTCAGACCTTAGGTAGACTCTTGTTTCTTATTGACTAGTTTCTTAGGTTAAGTTCCTTAGGAGGTTAGATGGACACTAGTTTAGGTTCGATTCATATAGTGATAGTTGTACTCGTATGTCGCAGAGGGGTGGATAATGCACATCTGTCTTTACATTCATACTGTAATCATCATGGTGCATGTTCTTACATATGTTGCTATAATCAGTACAAACCATACCTGTTAGGACACCAGCACCATTACCGATGATGCGCATATTCCATGCACACTTATTTGCCGGCTCACACACATCATCATCGGTAATTGCTATGTCACGTACACTTTAGATCATATTGTCTTTTATGGATAGAATCAGTTAATAACTAGACCGATATAATATTGTGATTATTCTCTGATGTTAGTATAGACATGATATTTATTACTTAGACATTCACGCATTCATATTTTCATGTTATCACGCAGTATTATGGGCATATGCCGACACTTATCATATAGTTACTCATGATTTTGAGATTTGGATTTCTATGAGATTTCTGGATTTTTGGGGAAAACCGCAAGAATATATAAAAACTTCTCTCTCTCTCCTCCTCTCTTTTTAAAATATAAGACGCGGTTTTCTCGTGATGTATGTGTCGTCCACCATGAGATTTCATGTTTTCTGATGGATTTCGAGACCCGATTCGAGGAGTGGATGAACCGTCTCGGGTACATGGTGGGCCCGGTATGGTACCCCGGGGCAAGAAGATCGAGTTGTAGACGATGAGCCTGGCAGGGGAAGGCTACCTACCGGTGATGTCTGGCACGACGGATATCCGGAGGATACCGACCGTTGTCGTGAGATTTGATGATATGGGCCGATCCGGACTGACGGAGCCCGAGATATTGAGACTTGAGATTACATGTGTTGTGTCGATGCTTGACATGGATTTCCATGGATTTCATTGTTGAGATTTCATATTCTTATACACATTTTACTATGATAACAGCTAAAGATTTCTTATACAGATATATCTGGATCTCAGGATTTGTTACTTTACATTCATGGTGCATGCATTTCATTTCATATGACATAGTATTATATGAGGCACTGACACGAGCACGGAGTATCTGCACTTACACGTAGTATTACCCTGCTATTACTAGATGTTTGGGATATAGTAGTGTATTATTATGACCTAGGATAGCGTCGTGCATTCGATTTCTTTTTGTAGATGTCTTCTACTCACGAGTTGGCAACTCACCCCCGTTGTGCCAAACTTTATTACAGGTTCGATGTACAGGTTTCCCTGGTAGCTTACTGGCACATCTTTTCTTTAGGGTGATTTGCACGGTAGGTTGGTTCACTTGTATCTGAACTACCATTGTATTTTTATTCTTTCATTTGTATCTAGTAAGCTCCATCAACCATACTTGTATTACTTGATAAGTTTATTGGACCAGTCTTTTATTTTGACCTTAGAGTCGCGCATGTATTATTCTGATCTGGTGGTTTTGTTTTATTTTGAGTTTTGAGCCTCGCCCTTTGGCGTTGTATATTATTGTGCTTGTTGTGGTTGTTTCCGCCAGTTGGCGTTGAGCTAGCACCCGTTTGGGGATGCTTTTTATTGTTTATGTATATTATACTTGTTGTACCCGTTTGGGGGCCAGTTTTTACAGAGGAGACTCTGCCGAAATTTTTGGGAAAATTTGCTGATACTTTTATACTTGTTTTTCTTCATGTTTCTTTTACGTCTTCTTCTTTTATATGGTTTAGATTTCTGGGCTTCGGCTTACTTAGGTTACGGGGCGCCTCTAGACGCTTCGTAATCTAAGTGCCGGTCACGTTCCGTACTTTCGGGTCGTGACAATCGCGACCGTGGAATCTACGTTTTTTACTGGCTTAATTTAAAACACGGAATTCCTAGTATATCCAATATTTCATATGTGTTCTTCTGCTGCTGATATTCTGTTATGTGATCACTTGATATTCTGAGACGAATGCTTATATTATATATATGATATATAATAAATATTGCTGCTTTCGTTTCTTCTGTGATGCTTAGGAAGCATAAATTGATGGGACTTCATTAATGAGATTAATGAAATAAAAGAAGCCTAAAACTGTTGTAGAATCTTGTTTTAAAAACTGGTAGCTCTAGTTCTTTTTTTACATAGCGGTATTCCCTGTAGAATATCCAGCACCTTATTCGATAAGGAAAGAGCCGAGATCCCTTCACCGAGAGTGACCTCTTTAGCGAAACTGGTAGATGCTACAACCCACTCGGTTTTGTTTTTTGATTGCTTTTTAGTTCATGCTTTGCATAGTGGTATTTGTGAAATATCCAGCAGCTCATTCAATGAGGAATGAGCCGAGATCCCTTCACCGAGAGTGACCTCTTTAGCAAAACTAGAAAAAGCCTAAAAAATACTCCTTTTCAAAATCACTCGATTCCGCAACGATATTAAGTTCATTACGAAAAAGGTTTTCTTAAAAACCTGACGTAGCCCTCCGTCATTTTAGATAAGTACTATTTAGTATTCGTGCTACGTTTGTTGACCTTAGCCAAGGCGTAGTGTGCGGTAGTTATTTAGTGCTTATCTGCAAGCATATGATGCGATTGAGTTAGGGTAGTCGTGCAGCTTTATTGAGCTTAGCCAAGGGTCGTACGGGTGGGTTTAATTCAATCATGAAATGATGGGTTGAGGCTAGCGCTTATGATTTGTTGACCATAGCCAAGGTCATAAGTTGCTAGGAGCAAAATATTATTGGGAATTTCAAGTGATGAAATTTGCAATGAGATTGCATACCTTCCATGAGATAGTTGGATCTCGATACCTACTGCAAGTAAGAGTTCCTCCTGGGAGAGTTTTACACATTACAATTAGGTAGGTGTCTAGAAAGGTGTTAACGGGGTTACGCCCCTGGGAAAACGAGGTTTATTTTAATTAGGTCCGTGCGAAAGCACGGGGAACCTCCTTAAAAGTACCGACACTGGCCTGACCGAAAGATTGGCGAACTTGTAGAATGTAATTAATCCCTGCTAGTCTTACCTTTTAAGGTTTGAAGGAAGATTTGATAAAAACAGTGGGAGCCGTCTTGATTAGATAAAATAATAACCAATCTGATCTTGCAAGAGCATACGCCGAGTGTTTTCTTCTCTCTCTCTCCTGGTAGCGACCGTAACATGCCTTAATCAAGATAATAATTTGGATGCATTGACCGAACCTGCTTATTATACCGAGCTGGGGAACGTTGGTTCCACTCTATCTCATAATTGTTATAAGTTCGAGCAGGAAATAGGGGAATATCCGGATTTCCACATGACCCAATCGAGAAATGAGCATGTTGATGCATATTCTTCGGGTGTGTTCGTTACCGAGAACTGTTTCTCAGTATCCTCTACGTCCTAGGTATGAGATACCGGATCAGGATCCCACATATGTAAGATTACATGGGCTATAGAAAGGTAGAGAACTGGGATTGGGTGATATGTCTCTAAGTGTTAGAGAATGGTGCAATTGTTGCAGCCAAGTTAGTAGGCAAATATCATCCTGTATTACCAAGTGGTAAATACATTGATTCTGAACAAATGTTATTAGATACCGAACCTGATATACAACATTACATTAAATTCTTTATTAAGTTAAAGAAGGATATAATTCTGTATTGGAGGATAATGTTGTGAATATTTTCCTGAATTAAGAGTTGATTGGATCAGGCACGTTATATAATAGCATATACGTTCTAAATCAAACCACAGTTCAAAGTATATAGAACACATACAAGAGGACTAATTCAGAAATGAACGAATCCTTCTTGTGGCTTTGTAGACTAGGTCATATCAATGCGACATGACTAGCTAAGTTACATAAGGATGAATATGAGAATCTGTTCGAATTTTCATCTTATGATACTTGCCAGTCTTGTCTCAGAGGTAAAATGACCAATACTCTGTTTACTGGAAACGGAGAAAGAGTTATTGAACTCTTGGGACGGATACATGATGATGTATACGGTCCTATGTCTACAAATGCCAGGGTTGGTTTTTCGTACTTCATTATATTCACTGATCATCTCTCAAGATTCGGACATGTGTTCCTGTTGAAACACAAGTCTGAAACTTTTGAGAAATTCAATGAATATAAGCTTGAAGTTGAGAACCAGACGGGTAGAGGTATTAAAGTCCTTCGATGTGATCGAGGAGGAGAATACTTGGGCATGGAGTTCTTGGATTTTCTAAAACAGAGAATGGGATTCTCTCTCAGCTTACTCCTTCGAGTATACCACAGCACAACGGTGTATCGAGGCGGAGGTATCGCACCCTATGAGATATGCTGCGCTCTATGATGAGTACCGCTGAGTTGCCTGTTTCCTTTTGGGGTTATGCACTTGTGAAGCTGCGTACCTATTGAATAGGGTTCCGACCAAATCAAGTGCCTACCATTCCATATGCGATATGGTATGGGAAGAGACCATGTCTTAAACGAGTTAAGATATGGGGTTGTCCGGCCTTTGTTGAAAAGCAAAATCTGGACAAGCTCGAGGCAAGATCAGTTCTGTAAGTTTGTTGGATATTCCAAACATTTGTGAGGGTATATCTTCTACCACACTGAGGAGCAAAAGGTGTTTTGTTTCTCAGCATGCCACCTTTTTAGAAAAGGAATTTCTTATGAAGAAATTAGTGGTCATGAGGTAGAACTGGAAGGAGTTCCAGCTGGATAAACTAACAACTGATGATTTAGTAGAACCAAAGGATTCAATAGTCTCCAACAAGCCTCAGCCTCTCTGCGAATCTGGTAGGGTTCCTCATCCACCTAAGAGTTACTACGGTTTTCTCGGTGACGGTGGGAGTGAGGATTGCTATAACACCTTAGAATGCGATTAGTGTTAATTAAGCGATAATGCGGGTTTTTAATAAAAAGTTTACCAAAATCGTTTTTAAATATTTTATAAAAATCAATTAATATTTTATTAATATTTATTTTAGGCTTGCACATACATGTGCATGTTAACCTAGGGTTAATTAGCGTTAACCATGCTTAAGTAGCCATGGCACTTAACCCCATTTCATTAAGATATATGTAATTATCTAAATTATTTAGTTTTAAAATAAAAAGGGTTTTTGAAATTAGTTGACTTGAGAGAGAGAGAGAGGGTGGCATGGCATCATGAGGCATGGGCAAGCATGCCATGTATTAAATGAAGAGAGAGAAGGGCATTGCTCTCTCTAAACTCACCCCTCATTCCCTCATCCCTCACTCACACATACACCCTCATTTCCCTCACTCTCTCATTCACAACTCTCATTCTCATATTTTCTTCACCTCATTATCTCCTTCACTCCCTCAACTGAAACCCTAACCCAACCCTCACAAACCCTCACAAAATCTTCACAAAACTCACTAAACCCTTCATTAAACTTGATCTAAAGCCTATGGGGATGACTTGGAGCATGGAAAGCTAGGATTTTGAGCAAGTGTGGATAGGTAATGACCTCTAAACTGTAAATTAGGTTCTTATATTGTTGTGTAGCGTAGTAGTCGCTGTTTAGAACGATAAAGATAAAGTTTCGGAGTAATATCCTATTTTTAGTGTCGTTTTGGAGTGTCTGTGATCTGCTGTGACTACGGGTATTTACTGGAAAAACTAGCAGTATAATGGTGTTTTACTAGTTGCCTTGAGTGTTCACCTGAAGCACGAACCCACCTGACCGGTTTTGGCCGGCGACACTTGATGGAATTCCGGCGAGCTCGGCCGTACAGGGGACTGGGGTGTTGTAATTTTTAGGGTAGCTGTCTGCAGTTGTTTTAAGAAAATTGGTACTGCTAGATTTTAGGTATTGATAGTATGAAGAATCTGGGAACAATTTGCTAGTTTTTAGTGTTTCAACAACGCGCGTTACGATTGATCCGACGCAGTTTTAGTGTTTCGGGTAGCTTGCTGTCATGAGTTTGTTTTGGTGATGTCGACACACACGTTAGCCACTAAGCGAACCCTTTTGTAGCTTAAGGGAACCGATTCGTTAAATTAGCGTTGTGTTCGTTATTATTGCATAGTTTGCTAAATCCACGCGTTATTGTGTTTTGTGTTAATAGGATCGCAGGCGGGGACTTCAGACTCCGTGAAGAAAGGAAAGCAGGTGGTCGGATTTACTTAGCTCGAGATCACCGGTGAGTAGATTTAACATTTCCGGTGAAATTGCCCGTATGGCGTTATGCGTCAGGGCTTGATATGATATTATAGCCGCATGTTTATATTCATATATGTTGATTGTGCATGAGCATCATTGCATACTATTATTTGTTGTGCCTTGACTTAGTACTTAGTGGACACTGCACTATTACTGATGGTTCATGTTGCACGAGCACTAAATTGTATGCTACACCCACACCGTCGGTAATTGCCATGACACACACAACCTATACTCATATGCAGTATTGTATTGTTATTGATATTGACACATTGATTCTTGTTCTATTACGCATATGAAATACATCGTGCATAGATACTTACATGTATACACCCATACTTGCTATAGCTACATGTACACCTTTATATGATGTTGGATTTGATTTTGGAGGAAATTGGGAACCACATGATATATTTAAAAACTGGATTCATTTAAAAGAGCGGTTTACCCTTGATATGCTCATATTACGGTTTTATGTTGCATATATCATATTTCATAGATTTATGCATTGAGATACGGATTTCATGTGATTTATTGATTTGAGAACCGTGGTATTATTTTAAGAAAGTATGCATTGTTTTGAAAACCCGGTTTCTCTTGATATGATATTTCAGTGCGTCCACCATGAGTTTTCTCGGTTCTGAGACTTGTGTTAGATACCCGATTCGAGGAACGGTAGGCACCGTCTGCGGATACATGGTGGACCAGTGAGGTACCCCAGGGCAAGAAGACTCGTATAGAAAGGCGGTGAGCCCGGCGGAGGGACTACTACCTACCGGTGATAGTATAGAGCCCGACGGATATCCGGACGATACCGTTTGGGAGTTATGACATGAGATATATTGAGGGCCGATCTGGGTATGCGGCGCCTGAGAGATGAGTATTTACGTGTCATTGATGGACACAGGTTTTCATGATGTTTCGAGTGTCGATGTTGGACACTCAGGTTCTATGAGATTTACAGATATGAGGGCCAATCAGAGTGATAGCGCATGAGGTATTAGGATTTGGGGTGTCGTTGATGGACACCGGGTTTTTCCACGATGATGATTCATTGATGATGATATGTTTTATCCCATACTCAACATTCATTTGATAGGCATTGCTTCATGTATTTGTAGTACCTGATAGAGTACCTTTCATGATTGTTGAATATCCATATTAGCATATTGATACTTGTAAGTGTACGGTAGCGCCCCGGCCGTCTTTCCGAGGCCAAAATGCGGAAACGAAAACTTTTTCAAAACTAGAAACCGGCGCTATCGTATGCTTAAAACCCGGATCGAACCATTAACCTACAACTAGCTATCTAGAGAAGGGATAGAAAGGCTATACCGATCGATCCGTGTCCTTCGGTCTTTGGCCACCATCTCAAGCTCCTCGCGGCAACTCCGGTCTCGATCTCCTCGTCGGAAAGGGCACCACATCTTCGAGTCTTTTTACGAGCTCCCGCTTCATCTGAACAACTCGGGCACGATGTGTGCTAGCCGACGTGTCCAAGATGTTGTAGAGAATGTTTGTGATCACTTTGTCTCTTGCATCCATTGTTTGGATGGAGGTTGAAGGTGTTGCCATTCAAGGAAAATAGTGAGCTAGAGGAAGAAGAAGAAGAGAAGGCTTTCTCTCTCTTTTCTTTTTCTTTTGTGATGGAAATGATGATGAGAGTATGAATGAGATCAAGAATAATACAAGAGCAAACTACAACCATATGGTTGCCTTTCTCTCTCTCCTTATCATTTCAATACAAATCTATCACATTATGTGACACATGCACAAAGAAAGAGACCATGAGTCACCACTTGTGCACGTGTCACAATAAATGCTTCTTATCATGACATATAGCTCACAATTTCCATTTACAAACATTAATCCAAATATTTGCAACAATAAAAAGATACGGCAACATCTAAAGTAAACTCGTGACGGATCACAAGGATAACCCTCACCTGTATATACATACCAGCATCCGCATTCCGACTGAATGCGAATGCGACGAGACTAAAGTAATCCAACAAATCTACTACTAGGATCCGGCTTAAACCAAAGCCTACTAGTATGATCCACCCGATCATGATCCGTGCACTACTGCACGTATATGATCGGACCCTGCCATATACATACGGCCTCTACAATGTTTCGCCCGAAACTTGAAAACTGTCTGTGGGGGACTCTAAAGACTCATCAATATATTGGCTGTGGATTTAACCACTAGCACGTCAGAGGTACTAGCTGTACGTAACGGGCTATCAGGTATTGACCAAAAGGGAGGTCGATGAGCGAACTCATCCTGACACCCTACTGAGCCTGTCAGTGACAATATCCGTACAGTCCGGTCCGTTTGTCTATGAGCATCGCATGGCGGGCCTAGGGGGTTGGTAAAAGTCAGACCCCTAAAAGTGGTACAAGTCGTATCGGAGTGTAGCCCAGAACACCCTGAGATACTACTGGAATACCTACCAGTAAATCTCCTGCCTTGGCTAAGGACTTCGTGTAATGGCTTTCCTAGACACAGCGCGATCTCACCCCCAATACCGGGAGAGACGAAACCCCTGCCGATCCGCTCACTGCCTCCATGTGGCTCGGGACTGTACCCAACTAAAACCTGTTTGCACGACTCCTTTGAGCCATGGTAGGGTAGTAATCAAAGTGCAGTGGGAACTCACACGAGACAAATGACGATCTCAGGTCGATGAACTAACCTGTACACATGTCACCAGGGAACTGCTATCTGACGTCATGTATAATACCAACTAGCATGTTTCCGGCAAGTCCTGTCCGGTGTACTTATAACCCAATGAGCACCTGTATACATCTTAGGTGATCCAACGGACACCAATGGCTTGTGAGACCGGCCACCGCCCCTCGTCCGGGTCTCAACTGTATACACTAGTCTACTAATGGAGTATCGATGCCCAGTCTCAAAACTCCCATGACTAGGGACCACTTTAAGGATGTGCTTATAGACCCCAGCTCCCACGTATATGATCGCAATCATACTGTTGGCCGTCAAGCAAGAATCCTAAGGGCTCTATCAATGTGTAATAGCGACCTGTAAGGTTACCTAAAGCAGTACACGATGATAAAGATAAACCAGATGGCATACTATCATCTTGAGTAAGACTGTCCTACCGGTATAGGTCCTCCCTCAATCATTGCAATCACGTGCCTGTGATCCAATAATTGACTCTGAGGGCACTATATCCAACAATACTATCAGATTGCATGTGATAGATTATCGCTGTACGTGCATACCTGCGATTATCTGTACAATATTACTTACTATTCACGAGTTGGCAACTCACCTCCGTTGTGCCACAGTATTTTGCAGGTTGACCCTTAGAGTAGTCACGGTAGGGCTGCTTATTATCTCTATTTTGCGGATACCGCTACGGTTGGCTGTGAGGCCGTTTGGTATAGGTAGGTTGCTGTTATTCGACTTTATCTATTGTACATCTTATTGTATCTAGTACTCTCAATCTACCACCTTTATGTATTGACTTAGAGACGAGTTGTGAGGATGATATTGTATATTTTGTGACTCTGTGTGTTGTGCTCGTGTGAGCCAGCTTTTATTATGTAGTTTTATCTCTTATGCTATTTTCATTTTATATTGTCTATTTCTTCACTACGGCGTCGTATATTATGTTGTGGTGGTTGTTTCCGCCTTTGGACGTGATTTGCTCCCGTTTGAGGATCCTTTATTTATATCATATGTTGCTTTACTTATATTATATG
Organism: Agapanthus africanus; assembly: GCA_030015575.1. Lineage (NCBI taxonomy): Eukaryota > Viridiplantae > Streptophyta > Magnoliopsida > Asparagales > Amaryllidaceae > Agapanthus > Agapanthus africanus. Next base: position 292,522,126 of record CM057349.1, read on the forward strand.
TTTGTACCCATTTTGGGGCTAGTTTTTACAAAGGAGGTGCTGCCAAAATTTTTAAGAAAATAAATTTAAGTTTAAAGATTTTTACTTCAGATTTCCAAATGTTTTTAACAATGTTTTTATCACTTACCACTTTTGATGGTTTAGATTTCTGGGTTTTTGGCTTACTTAAATTGCGTTGTGCCTGTTGACGTCACATGGTTTAAGTGCCGGTCACGTGTCTAATTTTGGGTCGTGACAATTGCATCATGGTAGATGATGATCCAACCAGGTTCAGGCAGGCCATCACGAGTGAGGACTCTGTAAAATGGCTGGATGCTATGCGACCAAAGATGGAATCCATATACACCACAAAGTATGACTTTGAATGTTGCACCTGTAGGGGTAAAACCCATTGGGTGCAAATGGATCTTGAGAAGATTCTTGGTGTAGATGGAAAAGTTGAGACTTTCAAAGCTAGACTTGTAGTAAAAGGCTATCGTCAATAACCAGGTGTGGTTTATGATGAAACCTTTTCTCCAGTGGCTATGCTTAAGTCCATCAGGATTAAAGCACACATCGCGGAGTTGGAACATCTGTTTTGATGTGGCAGTCAAAGAGTTTGACTTCATCAAAAAGGTAGATGGACCTTGTATATAAAGAGATTGTAGAGAGTAAGGTTGTCTTCCGCGTATCGTACGTAGATGACATACTCTTGATAGGAAATGGTTTCCTATGCTACACTCGGTCAAGCTCCTCTTATCACGAGGATTCTCCATGGAAGATCTGGATGATACCTATTACATCTTGTGGATTATGATCTATGGTGATATATCTAAGTGGATGTTGGGAGTATCCAAATCTAGGTATATTACCACCATACTAAAGGGGTTTAGTATGGATGATTCTAAGCGTTGTGGTTCGCCCACTTACTTAGGAATCACTCTCTCCAAAAAGATGTCTTCCAAGACTGATTTGGAGAGAGCTCGTATGCAAGGGATATCCTATGCTTCGGCAGTAGACTCTATCATGTATGCGATATTACGTACCAGAATAGATGTAGCTAACTCACTAGGTGTAGTGATTAGGAATCAATCAGATCTTGGGAGAATCACTGGAAAGCTGTGAAAGACATTCTTAAGTACTTGAGAAGCACTAAAGAAATGTTCTTGGGGTTTGGTAACGGTGTACTCCAGTGGGAGTTCTTTACCAATTCCAGCTTCCAGAGTGATAAGGTCTACTGAAAGTCAGTCACGGGATTTGTCTTTACCCTCAGTGGAGGGACGGTATGTTGGAAGAGTTCCAAGCTATATACCGTGGCAAACTAGACGATAAAGGATGAATACATCGCTACCAACGATGCTACCAAAGTGGATGTCTGGATAATTCTTGTTCATGAGATGAACATGGTTCCTACCATTGAGCGTCCAATAACTGTTACTGTGACAACAATGGAGTTGTGGCTTTGGCCTAGGAATGCCGGTCCCATCAGCGATCCAGACATATTCTGAGGACAGTATCACCTGATCAGGGAGATGGTTGATCTCCAAGGGATCGAGGTAAGGAGAGTTGAAGCGAAGGATAACACGGCGGATCCACTCACAGAGGCCTTTCCCTAGAGTGACTTTTATGGGACGTTGGGTATGGGATACTACAACAAATGGCCTTAGTGCAAGTGGGAGATTGCTAGTTATATGTATGCCTTAGAGGCCATTATTATACATGTGATGTATATTATAGTGGATGCTTGGACATATATAGGGAGGACTTTCTTGCTCGACATGATAGTATGCTATTTGGTTGCTCTTTATCTTAACATGTACACTTATTGTCTGTCTATTACATGTTGATAAAGCCCTTAGGATGAGTATTTGATGTCACGCCTCGCTTCCCAGTGTACGGCGAAGGGGACGCAATAAGGCCGCTACATATTTACTCAGAAGTAAACACGCTAAGCGTATCTAAGCAATATAAGTAAAATGCACAAGAGACAAGATATAAATGAACAACAACTTTATCTATTAACATTCTTTTTACAATACATCTGAAAAGGAAATACATGGAATGAAAAGCAACGCCCAAACAGTGGCATAACAGAAATGGAAAGTACTGAAATGAAATGTACAAGTAACTAGAGCTCCGGGTCGAAAGCTAGCTGGTCCAGATCCTCGCTGGTGGGCTCGATCCCCAATGAGTCCAAAATACCCGACGACATTCCAAAGAAGAAGAAAGAGAATGTCGTCAGCGAACAAATCGCTCGGTAAGTCCCAAAGATGAGGGAGAAATATAATAGACAGAGAGAGAGTGTAACTTTTAAAGTTGTATTATATTGTTAACGCTATTGTTTGCAGCTTGGTACAAAAGAGGCCAGTGTATACGAGAGGAGTCTCACTTTCCCCGGAGACTAAGGTATCAGGAGTACAAGGAACCATTCATCCACGGAACACCGACAGTTGAATTCAGGTTAGGTGTGTTATGGTTGCAGTCTCGTGCCACTTGTAACACATTCTGTACCAGTCTACTCCTTATAAACCCCGCAATGTCTTGATTGTATTAATGTATTGTTTGAAGTGTATATTGTATATAGATGGATGACTTGCCGAAACTATGATATCAGTAAATGGATGTAACTAGAGAATCATGTAGATGGATGTATATCCTTGGTTCGGTTCGGTCAATGTAAGATTGATATAGATTGAAAAGACGGATTCATAGATCCATTTTGTATCGTAGTTTGGATACTTGAATCATATTCAAGTCAGATTGATTATATTGAGACTCAGTCTGAGTCAGATAATTAGAAAAGAAATTGAATCCTGAATTATGTTTTAGTGCTATCGGTAACTGCTGCATATGGACGGCAGGATTTGTGTCTTTTTCAAAGACAATTACCGTATTGATAACACCGTTTGTTAAGTTATCTACCTTAAGTAGGCAAGCACCCATATCTCCGGCTCCCTGAGGCTCAAGAGACTGGTCCCGCTTAAACCTATGTTTACTAAGGTCCTTATTGTAATTTAGTATAACTTGAGAGAGTTTTATGTAAAAATAATTTTGTATAATTTTCAAAATACACCTCAAGTATTTTGTTATCATCTTTAGAGTTTTCATTGATGTATATTTTATCAATGTGACATTTCTAGTGAATAAAATCTAATTTCATAATATATGGTATTTATTTGTAATATTGGAATTGTATGCTATTTTCTTGTAAATGAGATGTTTTTCTTGAATTTTGGAAATGTGGAATATTATAAATATTAAAAATAGATATGTTGGTATTAATTACATATATATTTATTTATTAAAGATATAAGTTTTATTTATAATAGAAATCACATTTTCTAAAGAAAATTGTATTTTAACAAATATTTGCAAATGCGTCTCTACAACCCATTTCGGGGAACCCGTTCGGGATGGTGCGGCACATCTTGTAGAAAAAAAGGTTTTTATAAGTCGGAGGTAGTTATGTGTAAAATCGTATTTTTCCTAAATTTCATCGTGCTATGTTACATATGAGTGTTGTGAGGAGGTAGGTCATTACCTCGTGAGTTTTCTAAGGTAATACGGTTTAAAAAGTCCAAGTATGTCGAAATGAAACATGAAGGTATTTTAATGTAAAAATGGAATAAAACTTGCTACGGTTATTATTTTGATATCAAACTTGTTCTATTGTCTTCCTTAATATTTAATGGTCATGACATAAGAGTTTGGTATTATTGTGTTTAAGAAAAATAGAACTTTTTAAGGAAAAATCGAATCGGAAGTCGGATTAACTCCGCTTCCGTCGGGTTTTAGTTTTAAATGTTTTTAGAAAAAAGAAAAGAGGAAGAAGTAGGGACTTACAGGTTATTAGACTAGAAGAGAGAAGGAGGAAGAGGTAGGAGGTGCTGGTGCATCGTTTCGTCGTCGGAATCTCCTTGGATCGTCGTCGGAAGTTCGTTGGAGCTTCGCCCTTCGCTAACTCCACTTGCACACAAAAAGTCTTGGGAATTTTCTTAAGAGTTTGGGCAGGGATTTGGGAGTGAGGAGGGATGATTTGAGGGTGGTATTTATAGGAAAAATTAGGCTTGAAAGTTTGGGCAGGGTTTTAGGGTACTGAAAGGGTGTATTAAAAATTTGTATTAAAATGGATTAAATGGGGTTATTTTAATTCTCTGGTTAATTGCAGAGAATTTAAACAATGCAGGGGGAGTGGGGCAGTCCAAAGGTTGCAGGGGAATGAAGAAAATCGGGGATCGGGCCGAGTTAGACCGGCGGCGCCGGCCGAGTCGGGCGAGTCGCCGGCCCGAGTTAGCCGAGTCAGGCCGCGTCTCCTTGCTACGTGTCCCCGACGCTTGGTCTTGACTCGTGGACCCGTTTGTTTATTCTATAACTTACCCTATTACATGTATTGCACATGTAGACTCTTAGGCTTCTAAAAGATTAAAAGAATTTAAAATAAAAATAATGTGTGGCTGATGGGATTTGAACTCTGGTGCTTTGGTTCAGCAGTGCAAGGTATTACCAATGAGCTACAAGCTCTTTCTTGCTGTTCTAAAGCAAAACAGACTTATAACTCGTGCTCAGGCTCAAGTGCCCCTTTATGTATTTTTGAAAAAATTGTATAGAAAGTTTAGGGTTGTTACACTTGACTACCAGGATTATGATGCAGATCATACTAGTGGGAAAAGGGTAGTCGGTAAGTACATCCTTCAATTGTTCCTAGTCGTAGGAGTATCTAGACGGGGCATCGATATTCCAGAGTAGACTAGCGTATACGCTTCTCAGCCTATATGATGGGCGATGGATGATCCCATATCCATTGGTATTGACAACAGAGATGGTATACGGGTGCTCAGTGGAGACTGGGTACACTGAACGGACTCGCCGAGAACTTCTAGATGGTATTATACCTATCATCAGATAGCAGTTCTCTGGTGACACTGCTACAGGTTAGTCTGTCGACCCGAGATCGTCATAGAGACTTGTGTGATTCCCACTGTGCTTTGATTTCCACCTTACCACGTTCAAGAGATCGTGCAAAACGGTGGATTTTGGGTACAGTCCCGAGTCACATAGAGGCAATGAGTGATAGGAGGGGATTTCGTCTCTCCCGGTATTGGGGGTTGATGTTGCGCTATGCTCGATTGGCCATAACAGGAAATCCCTGGCCAGGGTTGCTGCGATTTACTGGTAAGTGTTATCAGTAGTTTCTTGAACCGTTATGAGCCTCACATCGGCATGACTTATCAGGCTATTGGGGTCTGACGTTTACCACCCCCAGGCTGTAATATGTGACATATCAGACGAAGATACCGGACTGTACGGTAGTGTTACTGATTGGATTCGCAGGAGTATGAGCAGGCTTGCTTTTTGATCTTCTGATCGCTCAATACCCGGGTGGCCGTTACGTTTAGCAGACTGCTTGCAGCTTGTAGGTGACTGATATGATCACCACCTACTGCCGGCGTATTGACGAGTCTTTAGAGTCCTACACATAGGTTTCCTGGCTCAAGCGAAACGAAGTAGGAGCACATATGTGATATGTGCTGGACCGAGATTAATACGCGTATGTGATACCGTATTCTATTCTCGCGATATGTGATATCGGTCGGTTATATGTGATATAACTGGGCTGTCGAATCAAGTGTTGATTCGACAAGTTGATACATTTGATATTAGTAGGTTGTATGTGATATAGCCGGATTATTAAATCAAGTGTTGATTTAATAATTTAATGTATAATTATATATTTGATATATTATCTTACATTAACTAATATTAGCTCACTTAAGTATTCTTTTTCTCACTAGTGTACACTTAGTATATATGTGATATATATTAATGTACATCTTTTGTGTCATGCTTGATGCCACATGCTACATGGGTGTATGAGACTCACACCATGCTTATAATAATGTAAGGTTTTGTTTATTTAAAGTAAATCAAATTAGTTGGAAATTGTCACATGGTTGAAACTTGTAGAAGCTTGTGGAACTATTGACCAAGTCCACTAATTTTGTTTTACTTGGAGATATTTATTAACCCAACCATTATTGTTTAGCCATGATTTAGTCTCTACATGAGTTAGTATATGATATTAACTCACCCATGGTTGCTATTCTCACCACTTGATTCATTCTTCACTTGCTTCATTCCATGGTTGTTTTCTTCATCTCCTTCCTCAAGCTTTCTAGCTTCATGAGAGGTGAAGAAAAATAGTGAGAAAATAATTTCTAAAGTGAGCAAAATTCCTACTTCATCAACCTCTTCTTTACTAGCCATTTAGATTGGGTTGTTTCTTCATTAGTTCATCACTTAGTGAAGATATAGCTTGTGTTAGTGTCTCTTCGACGTAGATCATCTTCGGCCTCGAAGACTTCAAGTAAGCTTGTTCATTTCACCTTGTGGAACATCACTAGAGTCCGGGAGATCACTACTTGGAGCGAAGGGACTACTACATGGAGCTATTGAAGTGAAGGACTGGTCTACAAAGGTTGTATTCCTTGTTCACTTAGATGTAAAGATGTTTACATGCTTGTTTAGATTCTAGCGTTAGGGTTCTTTAGCGTGCCATTTTTTTTGAAAACGGAATGGTCGATGCCTCCCGAAACCCAGAGGCGACACTAGAGAACCCAGCATATAATCTGTTAGTGTGGACTACTAATGGATATGGAGATGGGAGCATACTCAAATTTTTTATTTAGATTTAAACTAAGGTGTTTATTGTTGAGATTAGTTTAAATCTAAGTAGTTAGATAATATAGAAAGAATTAAAATATGTATCTATTTAAATAAAGATTTAGATATAATTTAAATAAGAGGAAATATTCTATTAGATAAAAATAAAGTAAATTTATATTAATCCGAATCTGAGTAGAAAATAGATTATTCTATGTTATAAATAGGATGATACTTTTATCAGGCGAACTGGCAAAAAGGCAAACGAGGAAAGCCCAGGAGGGAAAAGGCAAGAAAGATGTAGTCTCTACATTTATGAGGGCTGTAACTTCTTTCTTGAGGTGAGATCAAGAGTGGGGAGATTAGATGATGTGAGAGAGAGTTTAGATCTGTGGGATCTCATAACCTTTATCTTTATTGAGAGATTATGGGTCTAATTTAGATTTGAGATATGCTACTATTTTAGATGATAAAATCAAAGAGAAGATAAGGTATCATGTGTACTCTTTCTTATATCAATAGATTTCTTATGTTTGTCCCGTAGAGTAGGCAGGTCGGTCGAACCACATTAAAAATACTCTGTGTTGATTGCTTCTTCTTATGGATCATTGTTGATCAATCATATTTATTGCACATTTTTACGGTTATTTTCCATATTTTTATTGATTACTAAATGTGTTATTTATAATTTAAGAACATATATGGGTTTATATGTAAAAAGATTTTGTCATATATTTCTTAACTTATAATTAATATAATTGGGTGTAATAAATGCATATCATATTTAAATAAAATATCCATGTGATTCTTAACCATTATTATTAAGATGTGCATATCATATCATATCAAATATTCTTGAATTTCTTAAACATTAAGTAATCTATTTGTGAATAAATTGTTGGAATATTATCTCAAAGAAAATAAATGCTATTAATGATTTGATTTGAGATATTATGCATGTATTAAAATAACAAATCAGTTCAAGGCTACAAACATAAGTAGAAGATCCAAATCAAATCAAGTTAGCAAATCAAATCTGCCAAATTTAGGAGCAAATTGAAGATTATCGTAACTAGAAAAATAAAACAATATTTTCAAGATTTTATCGTCGAAAAGATCTCCTAAAATCGAGAGAAGAAAGTGGAAAAAATCTGGAGACGCGAGCTCACAAAACGGCGGCGGTTTAGTAGCCGAAGAGGGCATTTAGCGGCGTTCCGCGATTCAAGAGTGGTCGTTTGACGAACTTTTTCATGGGCATTTTCACGACCCGAAAAAGGCACGTGACTGGCACTTGCATCAGGTGAAGTCTATAGGACTACACCTAATACAAGTAAGCCAAAAGCCCAGAAATCTAAACCTTTTTAAGAGAAAATAGTGGAGGTGATGTTTTGAAATAATGGTATGATGAAAACAAGTTTCTTCTACAAAACATAAATAATAGTATACGAAAACGTAATGTTTATTTTTAACTTGAAACATTTTCGTCATTGAAAATTTGTGCAACACCTCCTTTGTATAACTTAACTCCAAAACGGTACAAACAATATAATATAAGGCATCCCCAAACGGGAGCTAGCTCTTCGCCAATTGGCGGAAACAACCACGCAAGATAAAATGAATATACAATGCCGATGGGCGAGGATCAAAACTCAAAAGAAAGCAAGAAAACTAAACATTTTAAGGAAAACCAGAAACAATAATAAAATACATACGCGCGACTTTAAGGCCGAAAGAATATACAAGTTGTGGTCATCTAAGTCTACTGAATACACAAGTCTAGTTGATGGAGCTTACTAGATACAACTGAAATAAATAAAAGTACAACGGTGGTCACGATGCAAGTGAACCCACCCACCAAAGCAATCACCCGAAACGAAGTAGTGTGCCAGCGAAGCCGCCATAGAACCTGTACGGCAAAACCTGCAAGAAACTGTGGCACAACGGGGGTGAGTTGCCAACTGACATCACCGAGTAGAAACCGAATATATAACGATCTCCTAGGTTATACCATACTGTACACATAATATACTGAAATATCTAGTAGTGGTAAGGGTAATCATCTAAACATAACTGTAATACCATGTACTCGTGTCAGTGCCTCAAGTAGCAACAAGTCATATATATGATGTACGAATGCATCAAGAATGAAATCAGAATATATCTGTATGAGAAAGCTGTGTTATTATCTCAGTAAGATTTTTGTGTAAAAACTGGAGTATCATCAATGAAATCAACAGAAATCCATGTCAACATCGACACCAAATCCTCAATATCCCGGGCTCCGTCAGTCCGGATTGGCCCATATCATCCAATATCACGACTACGGTCGGTATCCTCCGGATATCCGCCGTGCCAACTATCACCGGTAGGTAATGCTCCCTTGCCGGGCTCAGCGCCTTCTCAATACGTCCATCTTGCCCCGGGGTACCTCACCGGGTCCACCATATACCCGCAGACGGTACATCCCCCTCCTCGAATCGGGTATGTGTACATACGCAGCTCAAGAACCTAGAAATCTCATGGTGGACGCTACACATCATATCATGAGAAAACCGCAACTTGCATTTTAAAAAGATAACGAGTTTATAAAAGTCTTGCGGTTTTCCCCCAAATCCAGAAATCTCATAGAAAATCCGAAATCCCAAAATCAAGAGTCAATAAGCAGTGAATATCGGCATAAAGCGCACAATATTGCATAACAGAATGGATATATAAATGCATGGGGTATCTAAGTAAGGAATGCAATATCTAAACTAGTATATGAGAGCAAGCATAATGATAATATGTTGAAACTACCAGCTAGCAGGTTATACTAATGAAGTAAGGTTTTCTAAAGTGTACGTGACATGGCAATTACCGATGATGATGTGTGTGAGCCGGCAAGCAAGTGTACGTAGAACATACGCATCATCGGTAATGGTGTTGGTGTCCTAACAGATGGGGTTCATAATAACTAAAGAAAACACGTGTATAAATATGCAATGCGATGAGAACAACATGAATATAATGGAGAATGAGTAGTAAACGCTGTTAGTTATATATATGCCCTAGAGGCCATTGTTGTACATATGATGTATATTATAGTGGATGCCTGGATATATATAGAGAGGACTTTCTTGCTCGATATGATAGTATGCTATCTAGTTTTACTTTGTCTTAACATGTTGACTTGTATTGGTTTACTGTCTTGCTCTCACATGTTGATAAAGCCCTTAGGATATGTACTCGACTACTAGGACTATGATGCAGATCATACTAGAGGGGCCAGGATAGTCCAAGAGTACTTCCTATAACTGTTCCTAGTCGAGGGAGTATCGAGATAAGGAATCGATACTCTAGAGTAGACAAGCGTATACGCTTCTCGACCCATATGATGGGCGATGGAAGATTCCATATCCATTGGTGTTTGACATCAGAGAAGGTATACGGGTGCTCAGTGGAGACTGGATACACTGAACGAACTCGCCAAGAACTCCTAGATGGTATTATACCTATCGTCAGATAGCAGTTCTCTGGTGACACTGGTACAGGTTAGTCTGTAGACCCGAGATCGTCATAGAGTTTTGTGTGATTCCCACTGTGCTTTGATTTTCACCTTACCACGTTCAAGAGGAAGTGAAAAATGGTGGTTTTTGGGTACAGTCCTGAATCACATGGAGGTAATGAGCGATAGGAGGGTTTCGTCTCTCCCGGTATTGGGGGTTGATGTTACGCTATGTTCGATTGGCTATAACTGGAAGTCCCTGGGCAGGGCTGATATGGAGATCTACTGGTAAGTGTTATCTGTAGTTTCTCGACCCGTTATGAGCCTCACATCGACACGATTTATCGGTTACTGGGGTCTGACGTTTACCACCCCTAGACTGGATATGCGACATATCAGACGAAGAGACCGGACTGTACGGTAGTGTTACAGATTGGATTCATAGGAGTGTGTGCAGGCTAGCTTGTTGATCTTCTGATCGCTCAATACCCGGGTGGCTATTATGTTTAGCTGACCGCTTGCAGCTTGTGGGTGTTTGATATGATCATCACCTACTGCCGGTGTATTGACGATTCTTTAGAGTCCTATACAGAGCTTTCCTGGCTCAGGAAAACCAGAGTAGGAGCACATATGTGATGTGTGCGGGACCGAGAATAATACGTGTATGTGATACCGTCTTAGATTGTCACGACCCGAAATTGGCACGTGACGGCCCTAATACTACGCAACGTCTACAGGCGTAACACAGTAAAAGAAAGCCAAACCCAGAAATCTAAACCATTAAAAGACAAGAAAAGATAAGAAACATTTTTAATAGTCTTTGAAATCACAACCCAAATTCTTTAAAAAGTCCAACTTTATTTCCTTTAAAATTTTGGCAACACCTCCTTTGTAAAAACTAGCCCCAAAAATGGGTACAACATAAATATAAGTAAAGCATCCCCAAACGGGAGCAAATACATGCCCAAAGGCGGAAAACAACCACCACAACAAATATAGGACACCGTAGCGAAGAAATAAAAGACGAAAAAAGGAAATTGTATAAAAGACAAATAAGTCACAAATAATATACAATATCGTCATCACCAAGTCTCTAAGTTAACAAGAAAATAGTAGATGGAGAGTACAAGGATATAACGAATATACAATACAACAATACGGATAACCATAAAACCCACCTAAGCAAAACTGCACACTATGAGCTGAAGCGGTATCCGCAGCAAAAGATGATCAGATAGATGAATAGCCTGCCTCGACTATTCTGGGGAACACCCTGCAAAACAACTGTGGCACAACGGGGGTGAGTTGCCAACTCGTGAATAGTAATTAACATATGCAGGTAATCGCAAGTATGCACATACAACGTGAATCTAACATATGCAATTAATAGAAATAATCATGAAAAGTACACTAGCAGGTACAACTAATACATGAAGCAATAATAATATGACAATCAGTATGTAATAATCATGCAATAATGATATGAAAATGTATATATGCAACAATCATGAAAGGTACACTAACAGGTACAACTACACATGAAGCAATGCATATAAATAAAGGTATGTAAATGCAACAGTCATGAAAGGTACACTTACATGTACTATTAATACATGAAGCAGTGCATAAACAATAAATGTGGAGTATGGAATGAAATATGTCATTTCAACGGAATCCTAACATCGTGGTAGGATCACAATCCATCAAGACAATCCAAATCCCAATTTTCTCAAATCAGCCCCCAAATTGGCTCTCATATGATATAAGTCTCACAAATCCTTAATGTACAATATCGAATAAATCTCTTATATCCTGAATGTACAAAATCAAGTAAATATTGTATGTCCTAAATCCAGTATCAAGTGAATCTCTTATAACCTAGGTATATTTTCATGAATAAATATGATGAAGTATATGAATTGATATCAATACACATATATTAGCGTCCCATTCCACTAATATATGTGTACAGGTATATATAACAGCGTCCCATTCCACTATTATATATACTTAGGAGTAAAAAGAAATATCATGAAACCAATGTGTCAAGCATCGACACAGAAATGCTGATCTATCAGGTGCTGTCACCAAGACTGGCACCCTGATAGGTACGTACCATACGCTATATCGAAAGCTCGAGTGCCTAGCTCTGACTTTCGCCTTTCGACGTATCCATACGTACATGACTCCCGTCGGTATCCCCATGATAACCGCCGAGTCATAGGTAATGTCATCGGATGGTATGGTTCCCCTGACAGGCTCAATCGGTAAGGTCCACCAATCTTCTCGCCCCGGGGTACCTCCGGTCCCCACCATGTACCCTCATACGGCCTCAACGCCTCCTCGCAGGGGTATATATATATCAGAACCGATAAATCTCATGGTGGATGCTGAAATATCATATCAAGGAAAACCGGGTTTTTCAAATAATGCATAATTTCATGAACTCCCACGGTCCCCAAATCCAGAAAACATCATGAAAAATCCATAGCTCAATGCGAAAAATCCATGAATATAATATATGCAACATAAAACTGAAATGTAAGCATATAAAGGAAAAGCCGCTAATTAACTGCAACAAGTTAATATAAAATATCATGCGGTTCCTATTTTCTCCAATTCTAAATAATATCAAGTAAAGGTAAATATGTAGCTATAACTGATATATGTGTAAACATAAAGGTATAGCAAGGTATATGTATCTACCTATAAGTAATGATGTAATATACCCCGTGGGTATAAGTGAAGTATGCGAGTAAGGTATACCTGTAGCTATGTCATTAAGTGTGTATGTACCTATCGCTAATGGTACAATACTCTATAGGTATATAGATATCTAGCAGGTAAGTATGTCGAGGCATACATATAAGCATGTAGGTATACAGTGTAAGTCTACGGTAGTGCCCTGGCCGTCTTTCCGAGGCCAAAATGTGGAAACGAAAACTTTTTCAAAACTTGAAACCGGCGCTATCGTATGCTTAAAACCCGGATCGAACCATTAACCTACAACTAGAGACTAGAGAAAGGGTTAGAAAGCTATGCCGATCGATCCGTGTCCTTCGGTCTTTGGCCACCATCCCAAGCTTCTCGCGGCATCTCCGGTCTCGATCTCCTCGTCGGAGAGGCACCACATCAATGAGTCTTTTTACGGGCTCCCACCTCTGAACCGAGGCAACTCGGACACGAAGTTTGCTAGCCGACGTGTCTAAGATTGCTGTAGAATATACGTAGATCACTTTGTCTCAAAGGTTAATTGAAGTTGCCATTTTTGGTGGAGATGAAAATGAGCTTTTGGAAATGGAGCTAAGGAATTTTGTGCAAGAAAAATGAGATCAAGATTTCCACCACCAAAAATGAATGAGGGGCTGTCCCAAAATGTGGCTCGGCCATATTTTAGAGAGGGAGGAAGTGAAGGGAGGTGAGTGTAGGAAAAAGCAAGAGGTGATGATAAGCAAAAAGGTCACACCAAAGTCTTTCTCAAATCCAATCACTTAAATGCAAGCAAGGAGCACAAATGAATCAATCTCATCAAGAGGATTCCAGAAATGTGCTGGAGCCCCGGCCACCACAAAAAACGCCCTCCATTTTGTAAAAGCCACTTTTACAAAAAGGCCCCCTCAAAAGAAAATTCAGCCATGAAAAGAAAGAAAGGAAAATGGCCGAAACGGAATGCAAACTGGCAACTTCAAAAAGCGATCCCGTAATAAATTAAAGGATAACCCCGCGACTGTATATACATACCCGCATTTCTATTCCGGCCGAATACAAATGCAATGAGACAAAATCAACACAGTATAATACTAGGATCTGGCTTAAACCAAAGCCCGTTAGTATCATCCGTCTGAACCATAACACATGCACAAGTGTACCCGTATGTTCGAACCCTGCCATAAATCCATACGGCCTCTACAACGTTTCTCCTGAAACTTGAGAAACTGTCTGTGGGGGACTCTAAAGACTCGTCAATATTTTGGCTGTGGATTTAACCACTAGCACGTCAGAGGTACTAGCCGTACGTAACGGGCTACCAGGTATTGACCAAAAGGGAGGTCGATGAGCGAACTCATCCTGACACCCTACTGAGCATGTCAGTGACAATATCCGTACAGTCCGGTCCGTTCGTCTATGAGTATCGTATGTCGGGCCTAGGGGGTTGGTAAAAGTCAGACCCCTAAAAGCGGTACAAGTCGTGTCGGAGTGTAGCCCAGAACACCCTGAGATACTACTGGAATACCTACCAGTAAATCTCCTGCCTTAGCCAAGGACTTCATGTAATAGCTTTCCTATACACAGCGCGATCTCACCCCCAATATCGGGAGAGACGAATCCCTACCGATCCGCTCACTGCCTCCATGTGGCTCGGGACTGTACCCAACTAAAACCTGTTTGCACGACTCCTTTGAGCCATGGTAGGGTAGTAATCAAAGCACTGTGGGAACTCACACGAGACAAATGACGATCTCAGGTCGATGAACGAATCTGTACACATGTCACCAGGGAACTGCTATCTGACGTCAGGTATAATACCAACTAGCATGTTTCCGGCGAGTCCTGTCCGGTGTACTCATAACCCAATGAGCACCTGTATACATCTTAGGTGATCCAACTGACACCAATGGCTTGTGAGACCGGCCACCGCCCCTCGTCGGGGTCTCGACTGTATACACTAGTCTACTAATGGAGTATCGATGCCCAGTCTCGAAACTCCCACGACTAGGGACCACTTTAAGGATGTGCATATAGACTACCCAACTCTCACGTATATGATCGCCATCATACTGCTGATAGTCAAGCAAGAATCCTAAGGGCTCTATCAATGTGTAATAGTGATCTGTAAGGTCATCTAAAACTGTACGCGATGATAAAGATAAACCAGTTAGCATACTATCATTTCGAGTAAGACTGTCCTACTGGCATAGGTCCTCCCTCAATCATTGCAATCACGTGCTTGTGATCCAATAATTGATTCTGAGGGCACTATATCCAACAATCTCCCACTTGCAGTTAAGGCTAATTATTGCGATGTCGCATACTCACAGCCCGTGTGATACCGAACACCCAACTCCTCTAATAATCAGTCTCACAAAGCCCGTTTGCCAAACTATTGCGTTCGAGGAATAGCCTCAGTGAGTGGATCCACCCTGATGTTTCTTTCTATGTCTCTCTTTATCTCAAGTTCGCGGAGAAAGCCATCTCCCAAAATGAGCAATACCTGTCTTAGAATATGTTTGGATATCTGATGGGACCTAGTTCATAAATGAACTCCAAATCCAAACTTCTTAGACTGTATCGTCAACTGAACTTAATCAGTATCCTGCGCTATGCCTCCCTCAGTATCCGCTTGGACCACCTGTCCAAAATACTGCCCCTCGTCAGAAGGAAAACTACAACTCTGACAGCCACTCTGTCATCCAGGTCACCTTGGAAGCCTGGAATGATAACCGTCTCCCAAAAGAGGCTGTTGTTATCATATCCCTAGAACATCCACTTATGTTGTAAAACTGCTTCCGAACGTTTCTCCAGGACAGGATTAATATCAACTTATTGCATCTAATGCAAAAACAACGTCTGGTGTGGTACTTGACATCTCATGATTGACTCAATTTCCTACGCAAGTGATCTGCCAATCAAGCACATCCCTCTCCCCTTTAGTCTGTAAGACACCTTTAGAGAGGGTGACTCCATCACCTGCAGGTACACTACCGTGCAAGGAGTCGTCCATTCCAAAACACCTTTAGAATGCTGTCTAAGTACCCAGATTGGGAAACTACCCAAATCTAGATCTAAAACAATAGATCTAGTAACCAGAATGTCTGATATAATATCCAATTCCTATGTGGAGAAACCACTGTGTGACAACCAAAGTATAACCGATTGTAGTATATGAATTTCACTTCCTACTCTGTGTGTGTCATCCAAATACCAGGACATCACACCCTACCACCTTCTTAACAGATCCATCCCCTATTTTGATGAAGTCAATCCTATGACTGTCACATCAGAAATAGATGATCTATCCCCGCTATATCTGCTTTAGTCCATAAATAGACATAAGCTACTTGTCCACCAATGCTTCCGCTGCTCCCACTGACTATGACAACCCTCTGGCAGAGTCATATATACGTACACTTCTAAAGCTAGTTTAGAACGATGCTATACTCATCCTCTTGCCGGGTCTCACAGTCTGGAACAACAGCAATGGCAGGTCTGGATAAACAAGAACCTCCCTGTCACCGTCCTTGAGGCTACCGGAGTACCTCTCGGGTGCCTGAGGTTACCCACCATATCTGCGGAGTGGCCAATGGAATGTCAATCCAGATTGAATCTTTAGGTTCTTATCAAATTTTCAGTAATCGTTTGTGGTTCTGGAATCACTTCCAGTTCTACCATACTCCCACTACTGTTTTCTGAAAAATCCATTTTTATCAAAACTGTGGTGAGTCAAGAACAATAGCACTATTGATCTTCCAGATGGTAGAAAGTCAACCCTCATCATAGCCCGGGTCAACCCACAAACAACCATTACAGAAATGTGCCTTGAGTTATCTAGAGTCTGGTTTTAAGCATAAGCCGGACAACTCCCCGTACCTTAACATTGTTAAGATATGAACTATTCTATATCCAATATAGAAACAGAGGCACTGATTTAATTGGAACGAGATTCAAATTATGCAGCTGTCTCTAGTGCATGTCAACTAAATGGAGAGAGGCCGATCAACATTACTCAACTTAGGAGTGCTTCCAATTATGAGTAACCTGAAAGAGAAGCAAGTTCTCTTAATCATTACTATCAACTGAATACCATACACAAGTATCTACATCTTCTATCACCTTGAAGAATCCTGATACTTGCAATACCTGGTTCTCTACTTTATTCTTATACCTATAACTTCTCAAAACTTAGACCTTGCATTTCTACGAAACACATGTCTAAGAACTAGAGAAGTCACAAGTAAACAGAATATAGTATGAGTACCAACCCCTCTGTCCTAATGGACACTGGACAACATACAATACTCTGTATAAGTCTCCTGAGTCTAATAACTCAATCCCTGTGTGTCGTAGGTTTAAAACTGTACTTATGGTTAAGAAGAATTACACCGCTGTTTAATGCTCCTTACCTAACCATCCACTGATATAGGTAAATGTCATAGACATAATTTCAAAAAGTTATATCTCACTTTATTAAAATAAACATATAGATATATCAATTTGAAATTGGTGCATAACAACGGATATTCAAAACCAAATATTTGCCGTCCGGCAAACAACCCAGGCGATTTCTTCAAATATCACAAATTACAACGAATCCCGATATAATGAAGATGATCACCCAATTCGCAATAACTTACTCCCACTCATCATCTGTAAAACCATACAGATGTGAGAATCAAACCTGGTAAATACATACCCTGGTGTAAGGACTAATTGGGAAATCAGTTTTCTTTTAACAATACACAGTGAAACTGAAACATGTAAATGTTTCGAAGGGGTATCCGGGTATTCTTAGTAATGCCTCTTCCATTATCAGATTCACAACTATAACCGTATATTTCTTTGCCATCTCTCCAAATCCCTTTATATGTCTTTAGTCATTACCTTCTGTACACCCTCTTAGGCTAAATGGTTTTCTTCCTTCCCTACCGTTCAGCACCAGCCTATTGTTTGGAAGAAGACTATCCAATAAGCATAATGGGTGTACTCCCCTAATCCTAGGAGCACTCGCAACGCGAGAGAAGGTAAAGATAAA
Organism: Agapanthus africanus; assembly: GCA_030015575.1. NCBI lineage: Eukaryota > Viridiplantae > Streptophyta > Magnoliopsida > Asparagales > Amaryllidaceae > Agapanthus > Agapanthus africanus. The sequence goes on from CM057349.1 coordinate 292,539,999, forward strand.
AGACAACTGAATAAACCTTATTCCTATTTCTCCTGAACCAGAATCCATCCCCGAACTGGAACAAGTCCCTTCGAGTTCGTATATAACCATAAGATGAAGTATCTAATAAATTGTGGATCTTCGTAGTGATACGGAGTGTTCTGGAGAAATACAAAGGTGATGTAGGATTGGCGAAGAAATACTTGGTTTGGTCGTGAATAGTAGTCGCAATTTACTTTGCCCTCTTACTAATCCCTTTATTTGTCTTTACTTAATATCTTCTGTACACCGTTCAGGCTAAATGGTTTTCTTCATTCCCTACCTTTCGGCACCTGCCTATGGTTTGGATGAAGACTATCCAATTAGCATAATAGGTGTACTGTCCTAATCCAAGGAGCACTCGCAACCTGAGAGAAGGTAAAAGGAAAAGACAACTGAATAGTCCTATTCATTTTCTCCAGAACCGGAAACCATCCTCGAATCTGGAACATGTTCCTTCGAGTTCGTATATAAACATACGATGGTTTTATCCAATGGAAGTGGATGTTCGTAGTAATACGGGGTGTTCTGGAGAAAAGGGTAAAAGTAGGAGTGGCAATGAGGTATGCAACTCTGACAATCCAAAAGCCAGTGTTTTAAGAAGGTTCGGTTAACTTGGTCACTGAGTCATAGTCAAGGGTCGGGTCATGGTCGCTGCCAAAGAGGGAGAGAAAAGAAACACTTTGCGTGCACTCTAACCTAGATCAGAATGGTTACCAATTTATCTAATCAGGATACTTCCAACTGTAACCTCAAATTCTCCTCCAAACCTGAAAGAAGAATTAGTCAGGATCACCCGAGGAGTAAACCAACTCATCAGTGGGAATCGGGATCCAACTATCACCACATGATAACGTGATTGAATCCACTCACGTTATCACACTCCAGAAGGTATGCGCATGCCCGGCAAGTTTCAGTTTCTTTAGAAACTCCCGATGTATGTTTTTACCCCTAGGACCCAAGTGACCTTGACAATGCCAACATATCAAAGAGTCCTAGTCAAGTTCAACCCGTCATTATCTTGATTGCGTTAAACCCACCCGTACGAGTCCTTGACAATGCCAACATAACCGTACGACTGTCCTAACCAATCTACATATCCATGCGACAGAAAAGCATTACAGAGCTACCGAACACTACGCCTCGGCAATGCACGACAAACATAGCACGAATAATAAGCAATACTAATCTGAAATGATGGAGGGCTACGGCAGGTTTTTGGCGAAAAACCTTTAACGTAATGAACTTGATATCGTTGAAGGAACCGGATAGCTTTTTATAAAAATATAGTGGCGAAAACCTTTACTAAAGAGGTCACTCCCGATGAAGGGATCTCGGCTCTTTCCCCGTAGAATGAGGTGCAGGATATTCCAACTGAATACCATGATGCAAAGCAAAAAAGTAATCGACTATAGTGAAGTTATTACCCTGACGCAAACTTCTATCCAAGGGGTCACCCCCGGTGAAGGGATCTCAGCCCTTGCCTCGTCGACTGAGGTGCTGGATATTCATAACCGAATACCACTGTGCAAAACAAAAGAGAACATCTTTGCAATAACAGCTTTTTGAAAAATGTTCCAACAACATCAGAATAGGTTTGTTTAGCTTGCATTGATCCGAATCAATGCAGTCCCATCAATTGATCACACCACAAAAGAACGAAAATACGATGTACGTATATGCCAACCGCATTCGCCACTGGGTCCCGTCATCACCCGTTAGGTTACTTAACTAACGACAGAGCGGGGACTAGACTAGCGCGGGTGTAAAACATATACAACATCTACTAGTATATATATCAGTATATAATAATCGCTCAAGGCGTGATAAATGCAACATCACAGAAATGTAATAAGCATCACAGAACAATACAGATAGTCTGGGATCCCCGGGTTTCATAGAGCCGCTACTGAAACCCGACGCTCCCCTGGTCGTGTGGATAGCCTGTGAAATGAAATCCTAGACCCCTACGGGCACGGCAAGTTACCCGCCAAAACCTAAAGAGAGGCAGCCCTTTTCAACAAAGTGAATGGACTACCCAACACTTTATGGAATCCGGTAACTTGGGCACCCCTCCTTGGGTCAACCTATACCCCCTACGAGTGCGGCGAATAGCCCGCCAATTCTAGAGTAAAGCCTCCTCCGTCTTAAAACCATGAGATGCGGGCCCGTTGCCCTCTAGAACCCGGCTATCCGTGCACCCCACTGCGGGGTAATCCTAGTATAGAAATTAAAATATACAACGGGTACATCGACCTCAGCCCGGTCGTGCCCCAAAAGAATAATATACAAACAGGCAGTGACGGCAGTCCACATGTCGGACGCTCGCCCCGCAATATCAAATATACAAATACAACCAAACTGTACTACCATTGCATCCAGGCTATCCACCACGACAAATCCACAATATCACAGCACAACACAGAACATCAACGTGAATGCCACGTTCGCAAATCCGTCTAAAAGGACTATAGCAATTAGACAGGATTTACCGATCAAATGACATTCACGGTCGCAGATATAATGTAAATACTGTGAACTAACATGTTTAAAAATTTTCGATCGACAAAATTTCCCGAAGTGGGCCCCAAGCACAAATCCCAGTACTCTAAATAATCTGGGCCAAAACAAAAATTACCAGAAACCCCAATTCTAAGTCAGAGAGCTCCTCAGAAAATTTGGTGAAGTTTTGCTACAAGACTGTGGCGGAACCGCGGCCAAAGCGTGGGTACGGCCGCGGTTCCGCGGCGCTACAGTGGGTTCAGCTCACCAAATTTTCTCAGTTCTCTTAAAAAACCCTGCCTATTTTCTGCAGCACACTAAATAATTTTTTGACCACAGGAAAAATTCGACAGAAACTGTGACTTTGAAAATGCAGTTTTTGGAAATTTCGTCCGATCAAAGTTCTAAACACGTTAGAGCAAGCTAGTGAAGGTTAATGGCGTAGCTTTGATACCATGTAAGTCTACGGTAGCCCCCCGGCCGTTTTTCCTAGGCCAAAATGCGGAAACGGAAACTTTTTCAAAACTTGAAACCGGCGCTATCGTATGCTTAAAACCCGGATCGAACCATTAACCTATAACTAGCAACTAGAGAAAGGGTTGGAAAGCTATACCGATCGATCCATGTCCTTCGGTCTTTGGCCACCATCCAAAGCTCCTCGCGGCATCTCCGGTCTCGATCTCCTCGTCGGAGAGGCACCACATTAATGAGTCTTTTTACGGGCTCCCACCTCTGAACCGAGGCAACTCGGACACGAAGTTTGCTAGCCGACGTGTCTAAGATTGCTGTAGAATATACGTAGATCACTTTGTCTCAAGGGTTAATTGAAGTTGCCATTTTTGGTGGAGATGAAAATGAGCTTTTGGAAATGGAGCTAAGGAATTTTGTGCAAGAAAAATGAGATCAAGATTTCCACCACCAAAAATGAATGAGGGGCTGTCCTAAAATGTGGCTCGGCCATATTTTAGAGAGGGAGGAAGTGAAGGGAGGTGAGTGTAGGAAAAAGCAAGAGGTGATGATAAGCAAAAAGGTCACACCAAAGTCTTTCTCAAATCCAATCACTTAAATGCAAGCAATGAGCACAAATGAATCAATCTCATCAAGAGGATTCCAGAAATGTGCTGGAGCCCCGGCCACCACCAAAAACGCCCTCCATTTTGTAAAAGCCACTTTTACAAAAAGGCCCCCTCAAAAGAAAATTCAGCCATGAAAAGAAAGAAAGGAAAATGGCCGAAACGGAATGCAAACTGGCAACTTCAAAAAGCGATCCCGTAATAAATTAAAGGATAACCCCGCGACTGTATATACATACCCGCATTTGTATTCCGACCGAATACAAATGCAATGAGACAAAATCTACACAGTATAATACTAGGATCCGGCTTAAACCAAAGCCCGCTAGTATCATCCGTCTGAACCATAACACATGCACAAGTGTACCCGTATGTTCGAACCCTGCCATAAATCCATACGGCCTCTACAACGTTTCGCCCGAAACTTGAGAAACTGTCTGTGGAGAATTCTAAAGACTCGTCAATATTTTGGTTATGGATTTAACCACTAGCACGTTAGAGGTACTAGCCGTACGTAACGGGCTACCAGGTATTGACCAAAAGGGAGGTCGATGAGCGAACTCATCCTGACACCCTACTGAGCATGTCAGTGACAATATCCGTACAGTACGGTCCGTTCGTATATGAGTATCGCATGTCGGGCCTAGAGGGTTGGTAAAAGTCAGACCCCCAAAAGCGGTACAAGTCGTGTCGGAGTGTAGCCCAGAACACCCTGAGATACTACTGGAATACCTACCAGTAAATCTCCTGCCTTGGCCAAGGACTTCATGTAATAGCTTTCCTATACACAGCGCGATCTCACCCCCAATATCGGGAGAGACGAATCCCTGCCGATCCGCTCACTGCCTCCATGTGGCTCGGGACTGTACCCAACTAAAATCTGTTTGCACGACTCCTTTGAGCCATGGTAGGGTAGTAATCAAAGCACTGTGGGAACTCACACGAGACAAATGACGATCTCAGGTCGATGAACGAATCTGTACACATGTCACCAGGGAACTGCTATCTGACGTCAGGTATAATACCAACAAGCATGTTTCCGGCGAGTCCTGTCCGGTGTACTCATAACCCAATGAGCACCTGTATACATCTTAGGTGATCCAACTGACACCAATGGCTTATGAGACCGGCCACCGCCCCTCGTCTGAGTCTCGACTGTATACACTAGTCTACTAATGGAGTATCGATGCCCAGTCTCGAAACTCCCACGACTAGGGACCACTTTAAGGATGTGCTTATAAACTACCCAACTCTCACGTATATGATCGCCATCATACTGCTGGTAGTCAAGCAAGAATCCTAAGGGCTCTATCAATGTGTAATAGTGATCTGTAAGGTCGCCTAAAACTGTACACGATGATAAAGATAAACCAGATAGCATACTATCATTTCGAGTAAGACTGTTGTTTATATCATAATATTGCATTATTATATTCCCCATGCCTAGTCATTTTACAAATAAACAGGTGCTTTTGACCCATGTCTGCTACTTAGTTGCGGTTACAGGTTCTTGGAATAAAAACAGTGAAAAAGACAAAAGACGATGCAAGACCAACAAACAGAAAATCTTGATAAAGCCTACACGAAGAACAGTTCACAAAGTAGAAGGCAGCGCAAGATTCAAGACTTTGTCACGAAGCAACGGTAAAAGTCCACTACAATTACTCACTGTGAAGATCTGAAGAGAACAAAAAGATATTCTGAAGAAAAACCTGAAGAAACAAGTACCAAAATACAGCAGAAGAAACCCCCAGAAAAATGAAGCCTCAAGCTCCTACTTTGGCCACGGAACCGCGGCCAAAGCATGCTTTTGGCCGCGGATCCGCGGCCATTAAGAGCCCGTGTGTCACGACCCGAAAGTACGGAACGTGACTGGCACTTAGATTACGAGACGTCTAAAGGCGTACCGTAACCTAAGTCAGCCAAAGCCCAGAAATCTAACCCAAAATCAAAAGAGAGTGAAGGAAAAACCTTAAATGAAAACGGTTTTTAAATCAATTAAGTTGCATAGAATCCAAAAAAGAACATCAAAAATTTCTGAAAATTTCGGCAGAGTCTCCCCTGTATTTTCTATCCCCCAAAATGGGTACAACAAGATAATAAACCTGTAATCATAAAAATGGCATCCCCAAGCGGGAGCTAGCTCTTCGCCCAAGGCGGATCACAACCACATGCAATATAATAGTAATATCAAGAAAAAGAGTATAAAAGAAATGCAAAATACCAGAAAACACACGTCGGCTCAAGTGAGCTCGACCCAAAAGAAACCACAAATATACATATCTCTCATTCTCATCACTAGGTCGCATATACAATACAAGTGGTAGATGGAGAATACTAGATACAATGATAAAGCAAAAAGAAATAAAGTATACTCGCAACCCACCTACGGGCGATGTCGCGAGTCTGAGCAAAAGGAACTGATGACAAGATAGCCCGCCGCTACAAGACTGACGGGTCCGACCTGCAAGACACTGTGGCACAACGGGGGTGAGTTGCCAGCTCGTGAGTAAATATAACATCTACTAAGGCAATCGTAAGAATGCACGCAATGCACCACAACATGCATGTCCATATGTGCTATAATATCTCTAGTATGCATGCACAGGTATGCAATGTCATTATTAAGTCTTTAAGTGTTTTAAATGCTAAGGTTATTGAATTCTTAACTTTAGAACATGAATATCTGTATAATAGCTAAATATCATCAAGAAATCATCTGAAAACCCGTGTCAAGCCTCGACACCAAAAAGGAATTATATCTGTCTCAATATCGGGCTCCGTCAGTCCGGATCGGCCCATATCATAAATCTCACGACAACGGTCGGTATCCTCCGGATATCCGCCGCGCCAGACATCACCGGTAGGTAGTCTTCCCCTGCCAGGCTCATCGTCTACAACTCGATCTTCTTGCCCCGGGGTACCATACCGGGCCCACCATGTACCTGAGACGGTTCATCCACTCCTCGAATCGGGTCTCGAAATCCAACAGAAAACATGAAAACTCATGGTGGACGACACATACATCACGAGAAAACCGCAACTTTTGTTTTGAAAATGATAAATATAAGGTTTTGTTAAATTCTTGCGGTTTTCCCCAAAAATCAAGAAATCGCAGCAATACTGAAATCCTCAAGAAAATCATAATGTCCAACATGTTATATATGATAAATGTCCATGCTATCAATATATGTGATGTGAATTTTTGCTAGAGATCTATGTAAATATGATGATGATGCGAGGTATATACATGCTATGCAAATTCATATATCAAGTATGAATGCAAGTGGCGATATCATGATAAACAGATTCTATAGTGCGTGTGGCATGGCATTTACCAAAGGCGTGTGTGTCACATGAATAGTGCGCGTGCAACGGAAGCCAATGGTAAGGTGTTCGTGTCCTACGAAATGATATAGCATAAGTATAGATGAATGTCCATGCAGTTTAATATACTGTTCGCTATAAGGGTATGCAGTGTACATGAATGGATAAGCTAGCTAACACAATAATTCTTGCAAAAAGTAGGGTAATCCTAACTAGGGGGGCGCCTCGCGCCATTCAGACGATTCCCCCATAGATGAATACATCTACTCACCTGAAATCCCCGCTAATCCGATCCGGCCACCGCCTTGCCTTTTCGCGCCGTGTCCGAAGTTTCCCTGACCGATCCTATATTTGCACAATATCAAGCATAAGATTACAAAACCTAACACAATGCAAGTCACAACATACAATTATCAACGCTCTCGAATTAATCATAGCATGCACTCGGTGCGCGGAAAAACGCACGAAAATCGCAATCCTTTAACTAGAATCGTCATTTCGGGGAAATCGGCAAAACTACAACCCGACTAGACGAAACCCCGAGTTCGCGCACTCTAATAGTCCTATACGAAGCTAATTATATCGCTAACATAACGCATTACGGTCGCATTCTAATTTCTACAAAAATCTAGTAAGCGATTTTCTAGCCGATTCGATACAAACATCGTAATTTGTCGATTTAGCAAGCATATCATTTCACAATTTACCATTCTAATCAATTAGACAACCAAAACCCTAACTTAATTTTGATAACCATGTTTCAAACCCTAACTCAACATCAAAACCCATTCTTGATTTTTCATGAACAAGGATTTACACTAAATCAATACTTCAAAATTAGATTCTAGCATATATAAACTACAAGTTAGCAACTAGTTTAGAATTTTCACCTCTCAAGCTTGAACCCTAGCTTGATCAAGTCACCAAGAAGCCTCCTTTCATCATGTTTTTGAACTAATTTGGGTTGAGAGAGAAAGGATTAGGGTTTTGGTTTGAATGGAGAAAGAAATTTGTGAATTTTTATGAATTTTTTGCAAGAAAATGAAGCAAAATCAAGTGAGGAAGTGGGGAAAAACTGCAGGTGAGGGGTCGGCCAGCAGGTGGGGAGAGGGGTGTGGGAATTTTTGAGAAGTTTCTAGGTCATTACAAAATCATATGGTATCATTTCATGCTTTCATATCAACCTTTTTACAAAAAAACCTTTTTTTCATCATTTTTTTCATAATTTTCTCACCAAAAAGCTAAAAGTTTGCAAGCCATGTTATAATTTTATTAACACCGTATTTTAGCTTATAAAGATTCCTAATTATGAAATTTACCTAATTAAATTTGTATTTATCCCTAATTTAATGTATTTTAAAAAGGCTTAAAATAATAAAAAAATAATTAATTACGAATTTTTTTTTATTTAACTAGATAATTATAAGTGACATTTTAGTGACAAAATTATAGTAATATCTTATCTAAATTTTGTATAATTAGGTCTACAATGAAAAATACCTAATTTGACTTTTTACGGAAAAAGCCGAAAAATTAGCCGATTATCGAAAAACTGCCTAAACGATTTTCGAAGGGTTACACCGTGTCGGTGGATTTTTTCTGTGGCGGTGCGACGGTGCGTTGACTAGTCTTATTTAGGGGTATTTTTGTAATAGCAGATGTGCGTCGATTGTAACCCTAGGGTTTTCTATGAATCTATAAATAGAGACCCTAATACCTCTTTTGAGGTATGCCTCCTTTCATTAATAAAATTCAGATTTTTTTTGGAGAGCATCGATGCCTCTTTTCATATCATTTATCAGATCTGACAAGTCTTGTGTAAATGTTTGGAGAGAGCCATCAGTAAAGTAAGTAGTTTTATTTAATTGCCCTAGTATAGATCTTTAATTCCTTGCCCTAATTAGATAGATAGAATGTTCTTCAATTCTCTAATGAGCGAGTAGTCTCCTCGCTTGTTAGGGTTGGCTTTGGGGAAGGCTTTTGAGAGATGAAGATCTCTCATCCCTTTCTTGCCCATCACACGTTTTTATAGGACTCCATGCATACATGCACACACCGCTCCCTACGGCACCCTATCCCTCGAGGTAGTGGTGATACCGTAGTATAAAGGCCCGGTTGAGCGTGTTTTCCATGGAAGTTAGGGTAAGGATTGATAAAGGAAGGACAAGAACCTAGAGGAAGAAACATCTTCCCGAATGGTTCTAATCCCCTTTATTAATAATTACTATAACACCTCATAGATTCTTAATTTGGGTATAGAAAGCGGGGAGATTTATTTACATTTCCAAAACTACCCTAAACCTAACCCTAGCAAGATTTAGATCTAGATAGATTTAGTTTTTAGATTTAATCAGTCCGACCACAATCGGAATTAGCTCGTAAGCGCAACTAGGAAATTCACAACATCCCTGTGGACCGACCCGTACTCACCGGCTAGCTACCAAGCGACGCCGTTCTTGATTGCAGTTATATAAATTCTTTGATTCATCTTTTAAAAGCGCATAAGCTAGAAAAAACCTCACAAATCAATTGGCGCCGTTGCCGGGGATGGCGTAAAATTTCCTTTTTGCAATTTCGGGTTAATCTAAATTAAAAAATCATTAAAACTGAAAAATTAAAAAATATAAAAATTTATCATTTTGTTATTTTGTGAAGCGTATTTTTGTTTGAATTTTGCAGGATCAACAATCGAGTTCGGATCTGGAAAAATCCAGAAAGCGAAGCAGAAAACAAAAGATCTGAACAGCAGAGGATTTCAACAACAGAATAACAGAAAAAATCTCGGGACCTGTACCGGCCACGTGACCGCGGAACCGTGGCGAGAAGCGCATTTTGGCGGCGGAACCGCGGCGGCCTAGAGAGAGAGAAAATAAAAGAAAAAAAATTTGCCGCGGAACCGCGGCAATAGCACCTTCTGACCGTGGAACCGCGGCGATCAAGGGACGTCCTCATCTGAAAAAAAAGCTGTAAGTTTTTCTTTTCTCCTCCTCTGCAAATCCCGATATCTTTTCTGAAAATCTCCTGCAGGATTCTTTGCGCTTAAAAAAATCTTTCCCCTTCTCAATAACAAATCTTGTGCAGGATTCTTTGCGCCGCGCTAAAAAATAAAAATTGATTGCAAGTGATTGTTACTATTTTGTATCTATTTAATCTGACTTTAAGGGACTTGAAACCAATCCAGATTAGGTGGGGATTTCATCACCCTTCTCAGGACCCCAGAAATCACATAAGGCATATGCATTGACTAACTTTTAATTAAAAAATACTAGACTCAGCCCTACGGACGTCGCGCTCAATAGGACAGAGGACTAGTTGTAGGCATCGGCTGTTTATCCTAAGCTGACTTTGTGGTGTCTAGGAAAGTGTGTCTAAGGTGAGTGGTTACTTAATTAGGGCCACTACTTGTAGTGGAGAGCCTCCCACTCACCTGGCACTTACCTGGCCGCAATTGGTGGTGAAGAGGCGGTTTGAGGTCTTATTTCTAGCCCTTTGGAACAGTTAGGAGCTGTCTAGCTGACCTAGGTGACCCTAGATCTAGGCCTGATTGTGCATTTGTGGTTGATTGAAAGTGTGTCTAAGCCCTTTATCGAAAATCTTTTTTGCAAAAAGTTCCAAATAAAAAAAGAAAAAGGAATTTTTTTTATAAAAACTTGCAAAATTTTGTCGCTAAGAAATCCGTGCACCCCACATTCTTTCTCTTCTCCTTTCTTCCATCATGGGTACCCCACCTCATAAATCTCTTGCCGAACTTTGGTACCCTGAACCAAACTTTCCTTCTTACGCGAATTGTTTCAGTCGATTTAAGGACGACCCCTCCATGCCCAAAATTTCTTTGAAAGATCGAATAGAAGCGTCTAGGAGAAACGGTTCGACTTTGCAATCCACTTTGTATCAACCATTTCAACCTTCACCACCTTCGTATGTAGATACCACTTTTTCGAGTCCTGTTGTAACTCCTAAACCCATGTCTATTGCTGAGCATATTGAACAATCTCGTAGCCGATCTTTCACTCCTCTCCACACATCCACTTTTAGGGATCAACAAGTCCATTCACCTTTTTATCCAAATGTTGATCCTACTCCTGTCCAACCATCCAATTCCTACCAGTCTTACCCGACTTTCCCACCTTCACTAGATATTGCTTCTACACAGCTATTTGGGAGTTTCACGTATCCAAACAATTTTGAATCTTCTACCGAAACCCCTTCACAACCCATGTCTAGTTTGGAACAGTCGTTAGAAGCCTATATGGTAGTAACAAACAAAATGCTAAGGAATGTGGATGCGTCCATAGCTGCCCTTATACGACCTAATGAACCGGTAGCTAGTTTCCAACCAGCTCCAAATTTTTCAATGTATGAGGAGGTGGTTGGATAGAGTGAGAATTTGAGAGGAGAGAGTGAGTTTTACACCCTTCCAAATCAAACCTACCCATACCCAATTGAATCCAACAACTCCAGTTTTCAAACATGTGTCCAAAATGATGAGTTGTGCGACTTTGTAGTGCTTGATTTGCCATATTGTGAAGGGTCCCCTTCGAGTGAAACCATCAACAATCCCTTTGATCTCTATACCTCCAATCTAGAACCTGAATTGATAAATATCCATGTTTTTGATGAGGTGTCAAAACAAATTGATTTTCACTTGATTGAGGATATAGACGTCGGGAATATTTTGGATGATGAACCCGTAAATTTGACTGAAATTTTATCTCCAATTCATCATCCCGAGTCATTAAATGTTTCTCCCGAACTTCATATGCGTCTAAATTTTGAGGATAATGGCATGGATAGGCTAAATTTTGAGGAGAATTATGAGGATAGTATTGAGGAGAGTATTGAGGATAATAGTGAGGATGAACCATTCTTGTTTGATGTGTCGGATTTTCCAATTCATCCTCTTGAACCTTTAACTAAATCACCTTCCCTCCTTTCTATCGTTCCGACCACGCCTAATATCATGCTTGAAGACTGTGAGCTTGAAAAATTTCTCTTTGAATCTGATGCAGTTCTCACAGACGATAATGATTACGAGTGCTTCACTTTTTCGGACGATGTTGAAAACTCACCTCGCGAGTTTGAGTCCTTTACATTTTCAGATGAGTTAGTTGAACCATCAGACTCGGTTGCTTACAGTCATTTCGAACCATTGATGGAATCTTTCAAGTTCGAGACAGATTACTTAGGTGAGATTAAGACTATCCTTAAATCACTCCCTTTCGTCCTTCCTATCGTTTCGACTACGCAAGACTTCGTCGCATTTCCATCTTCAATGGAGGGTTTACCAAGTTCGACGTACCCATGTTTTCTTGAGAATTTTGAAGGATTTGACCCCATTTCTCGACGGGTTGATAAATTAGCACAATCGCTTTTAACACATCGGTCATCACATATTGCGCTAATTTATTCACTCGATTTACACCCTCAAGATCGTACTACGCTTCTTTCTTTTTTCCGCCATTCTTCTCCTCCACCGAGACCATATTCCACCCTTCTTCCCATACGGTCTCGTGTGTTTCTCAACTCCTTTCTCTACACCCCATTCTTTCACCAACCCTACCATTGTCACGATAGAAATTTTGAATGGTTGGTACTAACTTTTGGCTTATGTAAGGCCTTGCATAGTGTGGGGAGAACCTTGTTGTATTATATTTTGTTTTTTCTTTTAACAATAAATTTTTTTTATAGATAAATAAACAGGGGAGTGCCGACATTTTGACCCTCTTGGTGTGGCATGACAGTGAGGACACTGTCAAGTTTAAGTTTGGGGGTATACTCAGTAAGCCTTCTTCCTTCGCATTCATATGTATATTTTGCATTTGCATACTTATTTTAAAACCTATAAAAATTGAAAATTATAAAAATTAAAGTATTCAATTTTGGCCTTATTTGACTTGAGTTTGACAATTAGGTTAACTAGTTAGGAACAACTAGATCTAGACTTAGTAAATTAAAAACCCTAAAAATAACCTTTCTTAAAGTTTAACGGTAGAAAGTATATGTCTTTGTAGTTATTTAGAAATAGGCAAATTTTGAGTTCACTTCTTGGGCTAAGTTAAAACAAGGGAAGAGTATTGATGTTTTTATTAAAGTATAAGTTTGAAAAATAATTCATAAGCTTAAGTCTGAATTCTGAAAATGTATACCCTATAAATTGCACAAACATGCACCTTGAAACTTGGAATAGTAGAGGAGACCTTGAAATGCTCTGGTCTAAAGTCCTTAGTACGAAGAAAATAAAAAAAAATATACAAGTGTGAATAAAGAGATAATAAAAAAAATGAACACTGGTTTTTGTGATTACTTAAGGCTGCAAAAATAGAAAAAATATTTAGCGAGGGTGCTTCATCAGCTAGTGCCTTAGACCAACTGGTTTGGGAGTCACTGCTAAAGCCTTAGGTGTTGCAAGACTAGGAATTACGCTTAAATGTGCAAACACATCTTGTAATTGGTTGTTGGTACCTCAAGAAGTATTAACGATCGCATGAAAGATGTGTGAGCGAAATTCATCTAAAAATTCACCAATTAAGAAGTGCTTTGGACAACGGACAAGAGTATGTTGCTTGATTTGAATTTCCAAGTGTAGGGGTGATTTATACACACACGTAGGGGTATGTGATTGGGGTTTAGATAAGAGATAGGAATGAAGAATATGACTTGTATCTTTAGTAGAGATGATAAAAATTTCTAAGTTGAGATAGAACCCTAGAAGGAAAACTTAAGAAATGCCGAAAGCTAAGTAAGTTTACAGAATATATATAATCTTAAGTTGAATGATAAGGAAGCGTGAAGAATATGGGTGGATGATTTATGAGTCGAAGATAATAGAATTCCTTGTTAGAAAACCTAATTGGAGAATAAAAGTTAGTGGACCAAATTGACAGGATTTTATGGGCAGTATCCACTGAAAACCCTCAGGAGACAACACTCCTCCTACTAGGGACACCTAGAGGTTTAACGGCTTGTTGCACGAGCTCAGTGCAATCGCGATTCCCTGCGAAAGTGAGGTTAGGTTTTTGTTGAGAATAAAACTAGGTTTGCTCGAGGACAAGCAAAAGATAAGTTGGGGGTATTTGTTCATATCATAATATTGCATTATTATATTCCTCATGCCTAGTCATTTTATAAATAAACAGGTGCTTTAGACCCATATCTGCTACTTAGTTGCAGGTTACAGGTTCTTGGAATAAAAACAGTGAAAAAGACAAAAGACGATGCAAAAGTGAGACTTCGACCAACAAACAGAGAATCTTGATAAAGCCTACACGAAGAACAGTTCACAAAGTAGAAGGCAGCGCAAGATTCAAGACTTCGTCACGAAGCAACGGTAAAAGTCCACTACAATTACTCACTATGAAGATCTGAAGAGAACAAAAAGATATTCTGAAGAAAAACCTGAAGAAACAAGTACCAAAATACAGCAGAAGAAACCCCCAGAAAAATGAAGCCTCAAGCTCCTACTTTGGCCGCGGAACCGCGGCCAAAGCATGCTTTTGGCCGCGGATCCGCGGCCATTAAGAGCCCGTGTCGGTGGATTTTTTCTGTGGCGGTGCAACGGTGCGTTGACTAGTCTTATTTAGGGGTATTTTTGTAATAGCAGATGTGCGTCGATTGTAACCCTAGGGTTTTCTATGAATCTATAAATAGAGACCCTAATACCTCTTTTGAGGTATGCCTCCTTTCATTAATAAAATTCAGATTTCTTTTGGAGAGCATCGATGCTTCTTTTCATATCATTTATCAGATCTGACAAGTCTTGTGTAAATGTTTGGAGAGAGCCATCAGTAAAGTAAGTAGTTTTATTTAATTGCCCTAGTATAGATCTTTAATTCCTTGCCCTAATTAGATAGATAGAATGTTTTTCAATTCCCTAATGAGCGAGTAGTCTCCTCGCTTGTTAGGGTAGGATTTGGGGAAGGCTTTTGAGAGATGAAGATCTCTCATCCCTTTCTTGCCCATCACACGTTTTTATAGGACTCCATGCATACATGCACACACCGCTCCCTACGGCACCCTATCCCTTGAGGTAGCGGTGATACCGTAGTATAAAGGCCCGGTTGAGCGTGTTTTCCATGGAGGTTAGGGTAAGGATTGATAAAGGAAGGACAAGAACCTAGAGGAAGAAACATCTTCCCGAATGGTTCTAATCCCCTTTATTAATAATTACCATAACACCTCATAGATCTTAATTTGGGTATAGAAAGCAGTGAGATTTATTTACATTTCCAAACCTACCCTAAACCTAACCCTAGCAAGATTTAGATCTAGATAGATTTAGTTTTTAGATTTAATCAATCCGACCATAATCGGAATTAGCTCGTAAGCACAACTAGGAAATTCACAACATCCCTGTGGACCGATCCGTACTCACCGGCTAGCTACCAAGCGACGCCGTTCTTGATTGATGTTATATAAATTCTTTGATTCATCTTTTAAAAGCGCATAAGCTAGCAAAAACCTTACAAATCAACTGTCCTACCGGCATAGGTCCTCCCTCAGTCATTGCAATCACGTGCCTGTGATCCAATAATTGACTATGAAGGCACTATATCCAACATACAGGTATGCTATATGTCATATGCATAAGGAAATATGAATCAATGTCTCAATGTCCCTAACCAAACAATATCATACCTATTAGTGGGTTGTGCGCGTCATGGCAATTATTGACGGTGTGTGTAGCATACAATCAGTGCTCGTGCAATATGAGTCGTCAATAATATGTGCAGTGTCCTAAGAATACTAGTTCAAGCACAACAATAACTAAGCAGTAGGGTGAATGCGCAATTCTAAATATGATATAGAATATGCGACAGGTCAAGTCATTTCTAGCCCAGACGCATAACGCCATGCGGGCGATTCCCTTGTAGATGTTAAATCTACTCATCAACACTCTAAGCTAGGTGAAGTCTACCACCTATTTTCCCTTTGTAGCAGTGTCCGAAGTCCCCACTTGTGAACCTGCAACATTAAAACAATAAAACAAGTATATATTAATAATAGACCCAAAACACATACAATCTACATGGACCAACACGACACACATACGTACTTTAAAGGGTTCGTGTTGTAGCTAACGCGTATAGCGACACTACGAAACCAACTCAGAGCAACAGCAACACAGAACACGCATCGTATCGGATAACGTATCGTGCGAAACGAAACACTAGAAATATGCAAAGTGGTCCCAGATTTTTCTGTACCAATAGTTTGTAAAAATTGCAAGTACCATGAGATTACAAATAACCCTAGAGACCCCTACACCAAAAACCTAAACCCCAACTCCCCAGTCTGGCCGCAATTTGCGGCCAGAACCAATAAAACTGCGGCCCGATCATGGAGGAATTGGCTCGTATTTTGAGGGTAGGTTCTAGGTCTCTACATTAGGTTATTGTCATGCCAACTTTTGTAACAAATACTTGGTTTAACAGCAGATCATCCGAGACCCAAACAAAACACTAAAAATACGATATTTACTCGAAACGATACGATACGCGATAAAAACTGAAACTAACAAGCTAAGCTACACAAAAATAACCTAAAGAACAGAAAGGAATCATTACCTACACAAAAGAATTCAAAGATCCAAGCTTGGCACACTCCAAGGCATCTAAGAGACAAAACCAAGATAAAGATGTGATTTTTGATGAGATTTGTGAATTTTGTGATGGATTTGTGTAGGAAATGGAGAGTGTTCAGTTTGATGAGGGAGAGATGGAGAATAATTGAAAAGAGATAAGAAATTAGAGAGTGTGAGGAAATGAGAGAGGGAGGTGAGTGTAGGGTGTGAGATGAGGGTGAGTGTATCCAATGCATTAAATGCTAACCATGCTTTCACATTTAATGCTTTCATACAACTCATCCCTCCAAAAGAAAATATCTCTCTCTCTCTCACTCACAAAAGATCTAGGGTTAAACAAAGGGTGGATTAAACAAGGATTAGGTTAGGTGTCATGGTTGCTAAGAACAAAAATTAGCACAAACAAATCCTCACATTTATGTGCACACGTGCGTGCATGCTCATAACAAATAATAATAAATTATTAATTAAATGTTATAAAATGTGAGGAATCCGAATTGGTAAACTTTTTACAGTAAACCCGCATTAACGTCTAAACGAACAATAACCGAAATCTAAGGCGTTACATAGATTCTCGCAATATGTGATATCGGCCGGGTATATGTGATATAGCCGGGTTATCGGATCAAGTGTTGATTCGATAAAATGATACATATTATATTAGTCGGTTATATGTAAAATAGCCGGATTATTAAATCAAGTGTTGATTTAATAATTTAATGTATAATTATATATGTGATATATTACATTACATTAACTAATATAAGCTCACTTAAATGATTCTATTTCTCACTTGATGATACATTGATATATATCTGATATATGTTAATTGCATTATTTTTCTTTTGTTACATTAAATAATATATATGTGATATATAATATTGTAGCATGCAAGGTTACAAATACAACTAGGGTTTATGAGATTAAACCATGCTAGGGTTAAGTTTAGGGTTTATGATTTATTTTAGTTAATTCTAAATTGTGGATAATTAGTTAAGATATTTTCTTTTGTTGACTAAAGTCCACTCTTTAGATATTTTTTAGATATTTCTTAAGCTAACCTTTTAACCCTAGCCTATGGTTTATTCTCTACAAGGGTTAAGCATGACATGCTTAACCCTCGGTTGCATTTCTAAGCTCAACAATAATTCATAACAATTATTCATCACAACTTCATCTTCTTCTTCCTCCTCACAAAAGCTTTCTAGTCTTTTGATTTGTGATGAATTAAAGTGATAAAAAGAAAACTAAAGAGAGCAAAATTCCTACTTCATCATCCTCATCTATTCTAGCCACTTAGATTAGGGTGTTTGCTTCACTAATACTTCATTAGTGAAGTGAGAGCTTGGGTTTGTGATTCCTCAAGATAGATCATCTTGGATTGTGAAGTCTTTAAGCAAGGATATCTCATTCACTTCATGGAGCCTCTCTAGAGTCCGGGAGCATGATGATCGCAGTGAAGGGACTTCAACTCGGAGCTTATGAAGCGAAGGAACGGACTAGAAAGGTTGTAATCTCTCTCACTTAGTAGTAAAGTTTTTTGCTTTAAGTTAATAACCCTAATTCTCTAGTAAAGATCCTTTCTTAGGTTTTTTGGTACTTGTAAATTTTAAAATACAGCATGTTTGATGCCTTGTAAAACCTTGTCCTAGTGCATAAGAACCTTACAGTGGTATCAGAGCCTAGCTAGAGCATTAGGCGTTGCGTAGGTGAAATTAAAAGTCCGAACGAACTCCGAATAACCGAATTTTCCCACTTTCTGGAAATTTTTTCAAAAGTTGAAATTTTTCATGTTAAAAATATTCAGAAAATCATGTAGGTAATTCTATGGACACACCTGATGAACGAAACCCTAACTCATCTAAGTGACCGCGGGTCCGCAGCTAAAACATGGTTTTGGCGGCAGATCCGTGGCGCCACTTAGGAGGCTTGGGTCGGGCCCTTCAGCTGTAGTTCTATAGGTACCGGGGCATGCTTCTGGGAATTTTTAATTATGCTTAAGTGTTGAGCTCTCTGGGAATTTTGGGAATTCGTTGATTCGATCGAATTGTTTAACGTCGTCTAGCTTTCTGTAATGAGATACAATAATTGGAATCTACAAATTTGTTTGTTGCGTGTAAATCTAACATTTCGGTCTCGGGTGTAATCGGAAATCTTGTTGAATTATCCGACTTATTTTGAAAAGTGTTTTCTTGGGTGAGACCTAAATGCGAGCTTTACATTGTTAGGCATGAAATCTTGGATATGTGATATCCCGGATTTGTGTTGTCTAAGTGCAGTTACGATTTCAATTGTTGTAGTTTTTCATTTTCTTTTCTGCGACCGTAAGTGTAATATGTGGTGTATCACCGGTTTCGTTACTATACATCAATGAAAATTGGGATACGCATATTTACTTACGTTGATATCATGTGATGTTATGTGTTGCAGTGATATATTATATTGGATCGTCGTGTTTTGAATAGCCGGGGGTTTTATATGAGATGAGGATTTTAATTTTCATTCATGTAAAATTCACTGTATGTAATATTCTTTTATTGGGGCACTTCCGGGTTGAGGATAATGTCACCATTGTATATTATTTACTTTTCCGCATTAGGATAGACCCAAAGAGGAGAGCACAAGCAACCAGGTTCTAGGGTCTAGTGGGAGGCTATCTCAAGGAGTCGAGACCGGGTCTCCTAACTCTAGAATTGGTAGGGTTGCTTGCCGCTCTCGTAGGGGTCTAGGGATGTAGGTTTGGCTATTCATCGCGACTGTGGAATCCGTGTTTTATACATGCTCAAAATAAAACACGGACCAACTAGTATTTCCAATATTTCATATGTTTCTTCTGCTGCTGATATACTGTGATGTGATCATTTTATATGCGTGAGATGAATGCTTTATTATTGTATATATGATATATTATAAACGTTACTTATGTTTTTCACCCGTGCTAGTCCCATCCCGGTATGCCGTTAGTTAAGTAACCTAACGGTGCATAACGAGACACTGTGGCGAATGCGGATGGCATAAGTGTACGTTGTATTTTCGTTTCTTCTGTGATGCTTAGGAAGCTTAAATGATGGGATTCATTAATGAGATTAATGAAAGAAAAAGAAACCTAAAAGATGTTGTAGAATCAAATTTTCAAAAAGGACAGCTCTAGTTTTTTTCTTTGCATAGCGGTATTGCTTGCAGAATATCCATCACCTTATTCGATAAGGAAAGAGCTGAGATCCCTTCACCGGGAGTGACCTCTTTAGCGAAACTAGCAGATGCTACAACTCACTCGGTTTTGTTATTGATTGCTTCTATAGTTCTTGCTATGTATAGCGGTATTTATGAAATATCCTGCACCTTATTCGATAATGAAAGAGCCGAGATCCCTTCACCGAGACTGACCTTTTTAGCGAAACTAATAAAAGCCTCAAAAACACTCCTTTTCAAAAATTACTTGTTTCTACAACGATATCAAGTTCATTACGCAAAAGGTTTTCAGAAAAACCTGTCGTAGCCCTCCGTCATTTCAGATAAGTCCTACTTGGTATTCGTGCTGCGTTTGTTGACCTTGTTAAGGCGTAGTGTACGGTAGCTAATTAGTGTTTATCTACTAAAGTATGAGATGAGATTGGATTAGGGTAGTCGTAAGACCTTGTTGACCTTGTCAAGGGTCATGCAGGTGGGTTTAATTCCATCAGGAAATGACGGGTCGAACTTGACTTACGATTTATGGTTCGTTGACCTTGTCAAGGTCATAGATCACTAGGGGTAAAAGTATTATCGGGAATTTCAAGTGTTGAAATTTGCAATGAGATTGCATACCTTCTATAAGATAGTTGGATCCCGATACCCACTGCGAGTAAGAGTTACTCTTGGGAGAGTTTTACACATGACAATTAGCCGATCAAGTAGGTGTCTAGAAAGGTGTTAACAGGGTTATGCCTCAGGGAAAATGGGGTTTATTCTAATTAGGTCCGTGTGTAAGCACGGGGAACCTCCCTCAAAGTAGCAACACTGGCCTGGCCGAACGATTGGCGAACTTGTAAGGTGTAATTAATCCCGGTTAGTCTTACCTTTTAGGGTTTGAAGGAAGATTTGATGAAAACAGCGGGAGCCATCCTGATTAGATAAGATAATAACCAATTTAATCTTACAAGAGCATACGCTAAAGTGTTTTCTTCTCTCTCTCTCCAGATAGCGACCATGTCAGGCCTTAATCAAGATAATAATATGGATGTATTGACCGAACCCGATTGTTATACTGAGCAGGGGAACGATGGTCCCACTCCAACTTATAATTGTTATAAGTCCGAGCAGGAAATAGAAGTGTTGGATATAGTGCCCTCAAAGTCAATTATTGGATCGCAGGTACGTGATTGAAATGATTGCGGAGGACCTATACCGGTAGGACAGTCTTACTCGAGATGATAGTATGCTATCTGGTTTGCTTTTATCAGTCGTGTATAGGTTCAGGTGACTGATCACGATTACACTTTGATAGAGCCCTTAGGATCTTGCTTGACTACGAACAGTATGAGGGCGATCATATAAGTGAGAGTTGGGTGGTCTATAAGCATATCTTTAATGGTGGTCCCTAGTCGTGGGAGTTTCGAGACAGGGCATCGATACTCCGGAGTAGACTAGGGGCGGTGGCCGGTCTCACAAGACCCCGACGAGGGGCGGTGGCCGGTCTCATAAGGCACTGGTGTCAGTTGGATCACTTAAGATGTATACAGGTGCTCATTGGGTTATGAGTACACCGGACAGGACTCGCCGGGAACCTGCTAGTTGGTATTATACATATCGTCAGATAGCAGTTCCCTGGTGACATGTGTACAGGTTAGTTCATCGATGTGAGGTCGTCATTTGTCTCGTGTGAGTTCCCACTGTGCTTTGATTTCTAACCTACCACGGCTCAAAGGAGTCGTGCAAACAGGTAATTTTTGGGTACAGTCCCGAGCCACATGGAGGCACGTGAGCGGATCGGCAGGGGATTCGTCTCTCCCGGTATTGGGGGTTGAGGTCGTGCTGTGTCTAGAAAAGCCATTACACCAAGTCCTTGGCCAAGGCATATGAGATTTACTGGTAGGTACTCCAGTAGTATCTCAGGGTGTTCAGGGCTTGTCTCCGACACGACTTATATAGCTATTGGGGGTCTGACGTTACTAGCCCCCTAGGCCGGATATGCGATACTCATAGACGAACGGACCGGACTGTATATACATTGTCACTGTTTGGCTCAGTAGGGTTTCTGGATGAGTTCGCTCATTACCCTCCCTTTAGGTCAGTCCATGGGCAGCCGTTACGCATTACTAGTGCCGCTGACGGCTTGTGGTTAAACCCATTGCCAGGGTACTGACGAGTCATTAGAGTCCCCCACAGACAGTTTCCCAAGTTCGGGCGAAACGTTGTAGAGGCCGTATGGTTTTATGGCAGGGTTCGGAAAATGCACGTGCGTTTACGCACGTGTTATTTTTCGGGCAGATGATACTGGTCGGCTTTGGTTTAAGCCGGATCCGAGTATTATACAGAGTAGATATAATATCTTTGTCTCAGTTGCATTTGTATTCGGTCGTAATACAAATGCGGGTATATTTATACAGTTACGGGGTTATCCTGAAATTCGTTTCGGGATCACTTTTGGAAGTTGCCAGTTTCCAGTTTTCTATCAGCCGTCTTTTAACATTCGGTTAAAGACGGATTTATCTTTTCTTGAGATGAGTGTGGAAGGTTCTAGAAGATTCTAGAAGAGGTGACTAGGTTAGAATGGTGTTGAGTTTTCATTGGTTGTTTTCTTTGTGTTCACACTATGTGTTCACACTTTGTGTTCACACTAGAGATATTTTCTTATTATCACCTCCCCCTCTCCTACACTCACCCCCACCTCTATATATGTGGCCATAACTCCTCCTCTCTCTCTCACTCACTTGATTTGATTCATTCGGAAAAAAGATGATAGGTTTCGGTGTATGGAATTTCACAGCTCATTTCATTCCATCACCCGATTCCCATGGCAGCTTCAATAACCGTTCGTCCATGGTTTTGGACGAAGCGAGACAAAGTATTCCACTCATTCTCTATATCAATCTTGGTCGTCTCTTTTGGCAAACTTGACGACCGAGTTGCCTCGAGTCAGAGGCGGGAGCCCGTTTAAAGATCCGATGATGTGGTGCCACCTGGACGAGGAGATCGGAGTAGCCGCAATGGAGCATGGGATGATGGTTAAAGAATGAAGGACTCGGATCGTTCGGTATAACCTTTCTTCCCTCTTTGTAGATTGTTAGTTTAGCGTTAATGGCAGATCCGGGTTAAAGTATGCGATAGCGCCAGTTATAAAAGTTTTTGTTCCGCATTTTGGCGTCTGAAAGACGGCCGGGGCGCTACCTTGACTTACATGGTATCAGAGCCACGCCATTAAGCTTTACTAACTTGTGCTAACGCGTTTAAAATATCGATCGAACCGGAAATCAAAAACTGCAAAATTTCAGTTCACAGTTTCTGTCGATTTTTAAAGGGTTCCAAAATTTTTTCTACATATCACAGAAATTTGTGCAGGGTTTTCCAAGCACACTGTGAAAATTTGGGCAAGTGATCTCTCAAGATTGCCGCGGAAACGCGGTCAAACCCATGGTTTGGCCGTGCATCCGCGGCCATTCTATGGGATCAATGCACCAAATTTGCACAGTGTCTTCTCTGATGGAATTTTGGGTTTTTGGTATATATCTTTTGGGCCCAGATTTTGTTACTGTTCAACAGATGTTCGTTGGGCCCACTTTATGATATTTAGTTGATCGAAATTTAAACGTATTAGTTTACAATGCTTACATTATATCTTCGACCATGAATGTCATTTGATCGGTAAACCGCGTCTGATTGTTATAGTTCTTTTAGACGGGTTTGCGAACGTGACATTCGCGTTGATGTTCTGTGTTGTGCTGTGATGTTGCGGATTTGTCGTGGTGGATAGCAGTGTGCAATGGTAGTGCAGTTTGAGTTTATTTGTACATTTGATATTGCAGGGCGAGCGTTCAACATGTGGACTGCCGTCACTGCCTGTTGTATAATATTCTTTTGGGGCACGACCAGGTTGCGGTCGATGTACCTGTTGTACTATTTTTCATTACTGTACTAGGTTTTGCCCCGCGACGGAGTGCACGGATAGCCGGGTTCTGGAGGGCAACGGGTCCGCATCTCATGGCTTTGAGAGGCAGAGGGGCCTTACTCTAAAATTGGTAGACTATTCGCCGCACTCGTAGGGGGTACAGGTTGACCCAAGGAGGGGTGCCCAAGATTACCGGATTCCGTGAAGTGCTGGGTGGTCCATTCACTATGCTGTAAGGGGCTGCCTCGCTTCAGGTTTTGGCGGGTAACTTGCCGCACCCATAGGGGTCTAGGTTTCATTGCACAGGCTATCCACACGACAGGGGAACGTCGGGTTTCAGCAGCGGCTCTGTGAAACCCAGGGATCCCAGATTATCTGTATTGTTCTGTGATGCTTATTACTTCTCTGTAATATTGCATATTATCACGCCTGGAGCGATTAGTGTATATTGGTTTATATACTATTAGATGTTGTATATGTTTTACACCCGCACTAGTTCAGTCCCCGCTCTGTCGGTAGTTAAGTAACCTAACGGGTGATGACGGGACCCAGTGACGAATGCGGATGGCATATACGTACATTTTATTTTCGTTCTTTTCTGGTGTGATTATTGATGGGACTGCGTTGATTCTGATCAATGCAAAGTAAAACAAACCTGTTTGGATGTTGTTGGAACAATTTAAAAAGTGTTATTACAAAGATGTTTCCTTTTGTTTTGCATAGTGGTATTCGGTTGGAATATCCTGCACCTCATTCGACGGGGCAAGGGCCGATATCCCTTCACCGGGACTGACCCCTTGGGCAGAAGTTTGCGTCAGGGTAATAACTTCACTATAGTCGATTACATGTTGCTTTGCATCACGGTATTCAGTGGAATATCCTGCACCTCATTCCACGAGGAAAGAGCCGAGATCCCTTCACCGGGAGTGACCTCTTTAGCAAAAGGTTTTCGCCGCTATATTTTATAAAAAAAGCTATCAGGTTCCTTCAACGAGATCAAGTTCATTACATTAAAGATTTTTCGCCAAAAACCAGCCGTAGCCTTCCGTCGTTTCTTATGGATGGTCAGTAATATTCAAGCTATGTTTGTTGGCTTTCGTCAAGGCATAGTGTTTGGTAGTTGCTGGGGTATTCATTTGTTGCATAGATAGATGAGTTGGTTTGGGACAGTCGTATTACCTTGTTGGCTTTCGTCAAGGGTATGTACGGGTGGGTTCGAATTAACAAGATAATGACGGGCAGAACTTGACATATGACTTATGATTTGTTGGCTTTCGTCAAGGTCATAAGAACATGGGGTAAAAATCTCATCGGGAGTTTCTAAAGAAACTGAAACTTGCCAGGGATGCGCATACCTTCTGGAGTGTGATAACGTGAGTGGATTCCGTCACGTTATCATGCGATGAGAGTTGGATCCCGATTCCCACTAATGAGTTGGTTTACTCTTCGGGTGATCCCGATTGATTCTTCTTTCAGGTTTGGGGGAGAATTTGACAGTACAGTGGGAGGTTTCCGGATTAGATAAAGTGATAACCATTCTGATCTAGGTTAGAGTGCACGCAGAGTGTTTCTTTTCTCTCTCTCTCTTTGGCAGCGACCTTTGACCGACCCTAGACTATGACTTAGTGACCAAGTTGACCGAACCTTCTTAAAATACTGGCTTTTGTATTGTCTGAGTTGCATAAGTCATTTCCACTCCTTCTTTTACCCTTTGGATTTCTCAGAACACCCCGTATTACTACGGACATCCACTTCCATTGGATAGATCCATCGTATGGTTATATACGAACTCGAAGGGACTCCTTCGAGGATGGATCAAGGTTCAGGAGAAAAAGAATTGGTTTATTCAGTTGTCTTTTATTATCACCTTCTCTCAGGTTGCGAGGGCTCCTTGGTTTAGGAGAGTACACCTATTACGCTTATTGGATAGTCTTATTCCAAACC
Source organism: Agapanthus africanus (assembly GCA_030015575.1). Taxonomy (NCBI): domain Eukaryota; kingdom Viridiplantae; phylum Streptophyta; class Magnoliopsida; order Asparagales; family Amaryllidaceae; genus Agapanthus; species Agapanthus africanus. The sequence continues at coordinate 292,565,530 of CM057349.1, forward strand.
ATAGGCAGGCGCCGAAAGGTAGGGAATGAAGAAAACCAATTAGCATAAGTAGGGTGTACAGAAGGTAATATGTAAAGACAAAATAAAGGGATTAGAAAGAGGGCAAAGTAAGTTGCGACTGTTATCATTCACGACCAAACCCTGTACTTCATCGCCACTCCTATTTCACCTTTAAAAGAATAAGGTATTATTCAGTTGTCTTTTATCATCACCTTCTCTCAGTTGCGAGTACTCCTTGGTTTAGGAGGGTACACCTATTATGCTTACTGGATAGTCTTCTTCCAAACCATAGGCTGGTGCCGAACGGTAGGGAAGGAAGAAAACCATTTAGCCTAACGATGGTGTACAGAAGGTAACGACTAAAGACAAATAAAGGGATTTGGAGAGATGGCAAAGAAATATACGGTTAAAGTCATGAATTGGATTATGGAAGAGGCATTACTATGAATACCAGGATACCCCTACGAAACATTTTCATGTTTCAGTGCATTGTTAATGAAAAACTGTTTTCTCGATTAGATATTTACTCTAGGGTGTGTATTCACCAGGTTTCATTCTCATATCTGTATGGTTTTACAGATGATGAGTAGGAGGAAGTTATTGAGAATTAGGTGATCATCCTCATTATATCGGAACTCGTTGTAATTGGTGATATTTGAGGAAGTCGCCTGGGTACAGTTTTCAACCTACGACGCACAGGTTTTGAGTTATTCAACTCAGCAGACTTATACAGAGTATTGTATGTTGTCCAGTATCCATCAGGCAAAGGGGTAGGTCATCGTACTATGTTCTGTTTACTTATAACTTCTCTAGTTTTTAGACAAGTGTTTCGTAGAAATACAAGGTCTAAAGTTTTAAGAAGTTGTGGGTATAAGAATAAAGTAGAGAACCAGATATCGCAAGTATCGAGATTCTTCAAAGAGATCGAAGATGTAGATACTTGTGATTGGTATTCAGATGATAGTAAAAGTTTTGAGAAACTTGTTTCTCTTTCGGGTTACTCATAATTGGATGGATTCCTAAGTTGAGTAATGCTGATTAGCCTCTCTCCATTAAAGTTGATATGCACTGGAGACAGCTGCATGATTAGAATCTGGTTCCAATTAAATAAGTGCCAAAGTTTCTATATTGGATATAGGTGAGTTGTCCGGCTTATGCTTAAAACCAGACTCTGGATAATTCAGGGCACGTTTCTGTAATGGCAGTTTGTGGGTTGGCCCAGGCTATGACGAGGGTTGACTTTCTACCATCTGAAAGATCAATAGTGATATTGTTCTTGACTCGCCACAGTTTTAGTAAAATGGATTTTTTCAGAAAACAGTAGTGGGAGTATGGTAGAACTGAAAGTGATTCCAGAACCGCAAACGATTACAGAAAATTTAATAGGACCTAAAGATTCAATCAGGTTTGACATTCCATTAGCCACTCCGCAGATTTGGTGGGTAACCTCAGACACCCGAGAGGTACTTCGGTAGCCTCAAGGACGGTGATAGGGCGGTTCTTATCTACCCAGACTTGACACTACTGTTGTTCCAGGCTATGAGACCCGGTAGGAGGGTTGTTGTGGTCAGTAGGAGCAGCGGAAGCAGCGGAAGCATAGTGGGCAAGTAGCTTATGTCTATTTATAGACTAGAGCAGTTATAGCGGAGATTGATCATCTAATTTTAATGTGACAGTCATGGGTTTGACTTCATCAGAATAGGGGATGGATCTGTTAAGAAGGTAGTAGGGTGTGATGTCCTGGTATTTGGATGACATACACAGAGTAGGAAGTAAAATTCCTATACTACGATCGGTTGTAATTTGGTCGTCTCACAGTTGTTTCTCCAGACAGGATATGGATATAATATTTGACATTCTGGTTTCTAGATCTATGGTTTTAGATCTGGATTTAGGTAGTTTCCCAATGTGGGTACTTTGACAGTACTCTAATGGTTTTTAAAATAAATGACTCTTGGCATGGTGGTATACCTGCAGGTGATGGAGTCACCCTCTCTAAAGGTGTCTTACAGACTAAAGGGGAGAGGGATGTACATGATTGGTAGATCACTTGCTTAGGTAATTGAGTCAATCATGAGATGTCAAGTACCACACCAGATGTTTTTTTTGCACTAGATGCAATAAGTTTGTATTAATCCAATCCTGGAGAAACATAAGGAAGCAGTTTTAGAACATAAGTGGATGTTCTACGGATTTGATGACGGCAGCCTCCTTCGGGAGAGGGTTATCATTCCAGGCTTCAAAGGTGACATGGATGACAGAGAGATTGTCAGAGTTATAGTTTTCCCTCTGACGAAGAGGGACAGTATTATGGACAGGTGGTCCAAGAGGATACTGTGGGAGGCATAGTGCCGGATACTGATTAGGTTCAGTTTTCGATACAGTCTAAGAAGTTTGGATTTGGAGTTCATTTATGAACTAGGTCCTATCAGATATCCAGACATATTCTAAGACAGGTATTACTCAATTCGGGAGATGGCTTTCTCCGCGAATTTGAGATTAAGAGAGACATAGAAAGAAACATCAGGGCGGATCCACTCACTGAGGCTATTTCTCGAACACACACTACTACAAAGAAGGGTTGCCCCTACGGATTTATCCGTAGGGGCAACCTACTGCCCCTAAGGATATATACGTAGGGGCGAAAAAATACCCCGTAGGTGCAAAGGCCGCAGGTGCAAGTTGAGGCACTGAACTTGCCCCTACGGTTAAATTTTTGCCCCTACGGATATATGTGTAGGTCCAGTTGCCCCTACGGATTAAGCCGTAAGGTATAAGATTTTATATTATTTACGGTTTATTTTAATAAATTACTTGGCCCTACGGATATACCCGTAGGGGCATGTACTACCCCCTACGGATATATGCGTAGGTACGTTTCCGTAGGGGCACAAATTCAGGATTCCTGATATTTTGCCCCTATGGATAACGCCGTAGGGGAGAGTCAGTGGCCCCTACGGATATATCCGTAGGGGCTTTCCCAACCCCATGGCACTGAGATCAGGGGGAAATATCAGTTACTGCTGATATTTTGCCCCTACGGACATATCCGTAGGGGTAACATGTGTGCCTACGGATTAATCCGTAGGTACATATTGTCTGTAATTTTTTTTAAAAAATGGGCTGCTTGATTTTTTTCCCGCCCTGTGCGCAATAGTATATACATCAATCAAATCATATATTGCAGTATTCATAATCACATCTCACGCATATATATAATATACAAAAGAAACACAAAAACTGAATATGATATAAATACAAACCAATATCAATATCGTTTCAAAATGTAGTACAATGTGTATGATATAAATAAATACATATTTCAAAAAAAAAAGAACCAAAAATCTACCCTAGCTCGGTCCAGCTCCACCTCTGAATAACGATAGAATAACGCGCGCCTGCTCCTCGGTCAATAAACTCTGCAATTCGTCGCGAGCGGGAGTCTGAGCGGCATGTGGAGCCGGCGATGTGGTCTGCGCAGCCGCCGTCGAGGTAGTCACTTGCGGAGCCGCGGCTGCGGGAGTTTGAGTGGGCGGTGGAGCTACAGGAGCTGTCTGCGGAACCGCAGCCGATGTAGTGGCTTGCGGAGCCGCAGCCGAAGGAGATGCATGTGGAGGCTCGGCCGATCTACCCTGTCGCGTCTGGATATAACGTGTGTAAGAAGCGTGTAAGAACTGTTTATTATTCGAATTCGTATCATTATTAAGTTATTTCGAAACCCTGTTTGGATATCTAGTTTGGAAAAGCGTTGTTTATTTCAATTACATATGTATGTATGATTAATCAAACTTAAGTCTAAAACCAAATAAGCTCAAGCTACGTACTAATTATGGATATGTTGATATGTATATAATATGAAATGATATTTTACTATAAAGTAGTATACATACCAGCATCTCCTTCAACTCCTGAACGCTGGCCCTCAAGCTATCCAGTTCATGATGGACATGCCGGTCACTGGAGACGGAGGAAGTAACCGCCGGGGTGGAGTCCAACCTCATATGGGCCCTGCTAGGGCCCAATCCCCGGCCTCTCCCAACCTCCGTGGTGCCCTCCGTGTGCGGCGTCCAGAACTGGGGTCAGCAGCCTCGGATCGTTCTGTCTGGTAAAATCGATCCCCGAGGCCTGGGCCTGCTCAACCACCCGCTCCTACACTCACATTCGAATTCTTATCATTATCGAGTTATTTCGAAACCCCATTTGGATATCTAGTTTGGAAAACTGTAGTTTATTTTAATTAGATATGTACATGTATGATTAATAAAACATAAGTCTACAACCAAATAAGCTCAGGCTATGTACTGATATTGGATATGTTGATATCTATAATATGACATTATATTTTACTATTAAGTAGTATACATACCAGCATCTCATTCAACTCCTGAACGGTGGCCTTCAAGCTCTCCAGTTCCTGCTGGATACGTCGCTTACTGGAGACGGAGGAAGTAACCACCGGGGTGGAGTCCAACCTCATATGGGCCCTGCTAGAGCCCAGACCTCGGCCTCTCTCCCAACCTCCGTGGTGCCGTCCGTGTGCGGCGTCCAGGACTGGGGTCAGCAGCCTCGAATGCTGCCTTCCCCCTAGCAACTGTCAGAACATTATATTTAGCACATACTGGTCTATAAAATTGACAAGAAATACCAAAATCAACAAATTCAAAGCCTTACCTACAGAGATAGAAGATGTGCTCCTCTGGTATCTGCATGTATCAAAATTTGAATAATATTAATTAATTTCGGTACATACATACTAACAAGGTAAACTCGCATATAGCGCTGCTTACACATATGACAGGGAGTGAACAAGCTCTTGTAGATCATCAGGCGCAAATCTAATCTCATCAAGCAGCCCATGATAATGAGTTGGACGACTAAGAGCAAAAGGAATGTGTGTATATTTATGATATAGCATTCTAAATCAATATACATGCCCTATATAATATATAAACATACCTGGAGGAACGGGAGTGGCCTCTGTCCCTGATATGGACGCATCACCAACAACTAGACAATCAAACATTGACAATATAAGTAATTTTGACATAAACAGGCATGGATATCTATAATATTACATTCAAAATGGATATTAGAGAGCGCATGTCACGTCCCGAAAGTATGGAACATGACCGGCACTTAAACTACGAAACGTCTCGAGGCGTACGTAATCCAAGTAAGCCGAAAACCCAGAAATGCAAACCAAGAAAAGTAGTAGAGTGAAGGAAAACCAATTTAAGTAAGTAGTTTTAATAGCATAAGCCAAATTATGCGGGTTTCTAAAAACATCAAAAAATTTCCTGAAAATTTCGGCAGAGTCTCCTTTGTAAATACTGGCCCCCAAGCGGGATACAACATGAATAGTATACGAAATCAATAAAATGGCATCCCCAAGCGGGAGCTAGCTCTTCGTCAATCGACGGTCACAACCACACAAGCAATATAATATACAACGCCAACGGCGAGGATCATAATTCAAAAGGAAACTCAAAACCACAAGAAAACCACAGAAATATAACGCGCGACTCTAAGTTCGAAGGAATAACATCACTGGTCTCTATCTCAAAATAAATACATGTTTGGTTGATGGAACTTCTAGATACAACAGAGTAATAATATACAAGGTATATGATGGGTACGATACCAATAAACCCACCTACTAGCAAGTCACCCGAACGAAACTGTGCCCGCAAAGCCGTAATGAAACCTGTACGGCAAACCTGCAAGAAACTGGGCACAACGGGGGTGAGTTGCCAACTCGTGAATAGAAAAACATCTACGCACAGAAATCGCATAAATAACGCAACCTAGGTCAATGATCATAATATATCCTCAAATATAAGAATAACACGTAGCCTATAACGAGGCTAGGGTAAATATCTAACCTGAGTGTAATCTCATGTGCCCGTGTCAGTGCCTCAGGTAGCAATATATCATATGAATGAGATATAAATGCATGAAAACAGAATACATGTAAATGAAGAACTGTTTCATAAATTAGTGAGATTTCCTTTGTATTTTTAAACTGAGGTATCATAAATGAAATCAGTATCAACAGTGTCTAGCATCGACACAAAACATAAATCTCAATGTCTCGAAATATCAATGTCTCAATCTCAATATCTAGGGCGCCGTCAGTCCAGACCGGCCCCTACCATCCATCTCAAGACCACGACGGTATCCTCCGGATATCCGACGCGTCGGGTAATATCACCGGTAGGTAATCTGTCCCCTGCCAGGCTCAACGTCAACACCACATTCATCTTGCCCCGGGGTACCATACCGGGCCCACCATGTACCCGAAACGGTTCCTCCACTCCTCGAATCGGGTCTCGAAATCCATCAGCAAATTCATGGTGGACGACTCATACATCATAGGAAAACCGCACTTTTTATTTTAAAAGAGAGAAAAGGTTTATTTATGTTTTTGCGGTTTTCCTCCAAATCCAGAAAATCTCATGGAAATCCGAATCCAAAACCTCAATAACACGTAAAATAGTGAATATATGCATGAGAATCCATGAATGCGGCATAACGATGAATAACAGTATGCATGAAGTGACAAGTAATAACTACAATATCTAAGCTGGCATATAAGGTAAGTACACTAATATTATTTCAAACTACTAGCTATCTAGCTAAGTTAAGCAATAATATTTTCTAAGGTGTACGTGACATGGCAATTACCGATGAAGATGTGTGTGAGCCGGCAAGTAAGTGTACGTGGTACATACGCATCATCGGTAATGGTGCTGGTGTCCTAACAGCATAATATCAACAATGCAATATGAAAGAACAATGTAAGTATGCGATGCGGAGCAACAGCAATAATGTGCGGGAGCTGAATACTAGACACAACGATAACTAATCTGCATTACCCTAATATAAGTCCTACAATAGTGCCTTTTGAAATAACACGAATCGCGGTGTTTTGAAAATAAGGGCTACGGTGTTTTTAAGAAAAGATACGTCTTTTGAAATATATCCCTTGACATTTCTTTTAAAATCCCACGATTCGTTAGTTTTGAAATAGGTAGGGGTCTAATCTAGTCTAACAACTACACTAAACTATACGGCTGAACTAACAAGCTGAACTACAGGTAAGGAAACCGCCTAACATCTGAGTCGATACATATACATACCTATATATATATTAGTCGGTGATCCCGCCTCAATGATATCATATCCGATACCATATCTATAATCAGACATTCCAAGTAAAGAGTGCGGATCAAACATCAATATATAGCTCGTACGTAAATCCGTCGTACGACATCCCCAAATTTGGGTACGGGTCAATATCACATTCATCATACTATTCATCTGGTATTCTCTTTATCAAATATCATGATCGGGGTACTGATCCACGTCTAGTACAATACTGATACCGCCTAAGTATGCATGCACGTGTGTTAAACACTACGTCAAAGGACCCGCTACAACGTCATGTCGTATCTCAAATACGAACCCTGCTATATCACCGAATTCACAACCTCAATACAAATCTCATCGACTCATCTCAAACCCAAGTATCATCCTCAAGTCCGTATGTGAACACATAGTCCCATACCCATGTGATCACATAACTATATATTCCCGTATAAGCACAAATGAAAGAAGAAAGTATGCAAATATGGGTTGGTGTGTGCATGTGTAGTGCGACCACTACTCTAGGGTTTCGCGACACTAAATCAACCAAGAACACCAAATATCCATATTATCATCAATATACTCAAACAATATATATATGTGTGTATACGTATTCGTATACATCACCACGAACTGCGGGGGTGCTATACGCCATCCACCCGACTTCTCCCCGTAGATATAAATCTACTCACCTGGTCCTCGTTCGCCGGTGCCGACGTCGCCACACGCTTTCTTGTCGTCTCGAAGTCCACATGGGGTACCTACATATCATAACACACCGTATAGCATTAAAACCAAATTCGAAATCGAAACGGCAGACGAAAATCAAATCGGCACGCGTATCACGCATAGATCAAAACCTATCGCCTACGCATGCAAGAATAGTCAAACCAACCCTCGATGTCGATGTACAAACGTCAAACCATTGAGAAAACCCAAACACACTCATTTGCGCATCCACGAACACTAACTATAATATAAAATAGGTTAAAATTCACAAAACCCCCAAATTTACCTTAAAAGGCATTTTTCCGAAAATCTAGCAAGCAAAAAAAATTACCCGTTTTAGTATAAAACTCGACGTTTAAACAAATCCAGCGGCTATAATACTTATTAAACATCTCAAATAAGTCATACAACCCATTTCAAGAATTTAATATCATCAATTCTTATAAAAATAAAAATTCTAGTTTTGCAATTTATCTAATTTTAACAATTTCAACTAAAAATGCACAAAACAATAACTATGCTTGATTTTTCATGGTCCAAAGTCATTAAAACACTCATTATAATATTAATGATGACATGAAACCTTAATTTAGATTTTAATCCCAATTATAAATCAATTTCTAAAAAACCTAGTTAGCAAAATAGCACATTTATCACAATTTCCAACTAACAATTTGAAACTAGTAACTAGATTAGATTTTAGCAAACATTAACATGTTAATCTACTCATGACAACCTTAATGATGTGATAAAACCCTATCTTGATTTTAATCTCACATATATCCATTAATCCCACAATTCAAGTTTGCAATTTAACCAAAATTAAACACCAAATTTAACTAAATTGGAGTAATTAACCAACAATTAAGACATGGGTTAAGATTTATACCTCCCAATAAGAGATCTAGCAAGAATCTAAGCCTCCCAAATTGCTCTCTTTTCACCAAGATCCATGCTAGATGGGCCAAGGAAAAATGGGTAGAGATTGGATTTTGATTTTGTGAGGTTTTTGTGTTGATTTTTGGGCATTTTGTGATGAAATTTTGAGGTGAAATGAGAAAGAGAAGAGAGGGGGCTGTTGCAGCAGTGAGGAAGAGGAGGATTCGGCCAATTTTGGGGAGATTGGAGAGAGAATGAGGTGGGAAAAGTATTGACAAGTCAAAGAAGTCCAAGGTCAACACAACCATACATCTTTTCTTATACTTTTCTTTTTGTTTTCTTTTCTTATTTGTGTGGAATGGAGTGGGGAAAAGGGGGGGAGTGCTGCTGAATTTCAGCCACATGGGGATGGGGGTGAGTGAGTGTGGGTGTGGGTGTGGGGGAAAAAGATAAATGTTATACCCCAAACAACCATTTACACTAAAAAAAAGCCTTTTTTCTTCAATAATTTCTAAACCGTTTTGGCAAACGATTTCGTTTCAAAAACCATATGATAAAATTTTATTTAATTTTTTATGATGCACAAAATTTGTTTCAACTCATTCCAATTTGTAATTTTCCCTAATTAAATGTATTAGTGACGGCTTAAAATAATAATAAAATAATATTTTTTCAGAAAATTTGAAATTTCACCAGCGGCTCAATAAACACCAAATAATAGCAATTACTTAGGTAGAATATGTATATTTAATTTTTATAATAAGATATTTGTATTTTGACTTTTTACAGAAAACCCCCTTATTTTACCGTTTTTTTCGAAATTTCACCGAAACGATTTTCAAAACGTTACAGCGCACCTGCAGTGAGAAATAATAAAAGTATCACCCAACAAGAGTGTAATTTACAGAATCAGTTGAGACTCTTGAAAGTTATAGAAGTGTAACGCTTTGAAAATCGTTTCGGTGAAATTTCGAAAAAATCGGTAAAATAAAGGGGTTTTCTGTAAAAAGTCAAAATGCAAATATTTTATTATAAAAATTAAATATACATATTCTAGCTATGTAATTGCTATTATTTGGTGTTTATTGAGCCGCTGGTGAAATTTCAAATTTTCTGAAAAAATATTATTTTATTATTATTTAAGCCGTCACTAATACATTTAATTAGGGAAAATTACAAATTGGAATGAGTTGAAACAAATTTTGTGCATCATAAAATATTAAATAAAATTTTATCATGTGGTTTTTGGAACGAAATCATTTGCCAAAACGGTTTAGAAATTATTGAAGAAAAAAGGCTTTTTTTTAGCGTAAATGGATGTTTGGGGTATTGTATTTATCATTTTTCATCACCCCACACCCGTACCCACACCCACACACCCCCATTCACTTATCCCCTTGAAGAATTCAGCAGCCCCCTCTTTTGTCCCTACTTGGATTTCAAGGAAAAGAAATGAAAGAAAAGAAAAGAAAATGGATAAATGAGTTGGACTTTTGACTTTGTGTTGACTTGGACTTCCTTACTTGTTATTTTCTCCACCTCACTCTCTCTCCTCCCTCACCCAAACCCCCCACAACCTGGCCGAAACCAGCAACCCCCCCAACAGCCCCATTTTCCTCTTCTCCTCTCTTTGTTCCATCAAAGAAAAATCCATAAAAAATCAAGCAAAAATCCAAATCAAAATCCGACTCCTACCCATTTTAGCTTAGCCCGTATAGCATGGATTTTGGTGACAAGGGAGCATTTTGGAGGGCTATGTGTGCTTGTGGGATCTTCAATTTGTTTGGGTAAATTCTAACCCTTTTGCTTAAATTGTTGTTAATTGCTTGTAGTTAGCTTAATTAAGTGTTAATTTGGCTTTATGTGGATTCAATTGTATGATTAAGGAATTCTAGTTAGGGTTTTGTTTTGAAATTAGGTTGTGATCACTTGTGCATGGTTTGTGATGTGAGCTAACATCTTGAAAAATTGTTAAAATTTATCTAGTTGCATATTACAAGTTGTTACTTGAAAAATGTCCAAATTAAGCTTTTGTGCAAACTAGGGTTTTATGAAATGCATTTATATGTGAGATTAAAAATATGGTTAGGGTTTTTATCATATTATTAACTTTATTAAGTGTAATTTAACACTTTAGTTCATGGAAATCCAACCTAAATTGTAGTTTGTGCATTTTTTTGCTATGAAATTGTTAAAAAAAAAGAGGGTATTTTGTAAACTAGAATATTAGGGTTTTTGGAATTTAATGAGATTAAATTCCGGAAATTGTTTCTATGACTTATTTAAGATATTTAATAAATATATTGGCCGCTACATTCATTTAAACATCCTGTTTTGTACAAAAACGGCGAATTGTGCTTGCTAGATTTTCGGAAAAGTGACTTTTTAAGTAAAGTTAGGGTTTTTGTGAGTTTTAACCTAATTTATATTAAAATTAGTGTTCGTGAATGTGCAAATGAGTGTGATTGGATTTTTCTCGATGGTTTGACGTTTGTACATCGACATCGAGGGTTGGTTTGACTATTCTTGCATGCGTAGGCGATAGGTTTGGACCTATGCGTGATACGCGTGCCGATTTGATTTTCGTATGCCGTTTCGATTTCGAATTTAGTTTTAATGCGATATGGTGCGTTATGATATGTAGGTACCCCCATGTGGACTTCGAGACGACAAGCAAGCGCGTGGCGACGTCGGCACCGGATAGCGAGGACCAGGTGAGTAGATTTATATCTACGGGGAGAAGTCGGGTGGATGGCGTATAGCACCCCCGCAGTCCGTGGTGGTGTATACGGATGCGTATACACACCAACATTTATTATATGTTATTTGAGATTAATAACGTTGCTTAGGATGGATATTGGTGTGTTGGATTACCTTAGTGTTGCGAACCCTAGGGTAGTGCTGCACTACACATACACACATACATACTTGCATACATTCCTATTGATATGTGCTCATGGGATTCTTTATAGTTATGGGTTCACATGGGTATGGGACTATGTGTTCATATACGGATTTGAGGATGATACTTGGGATTGAGCTGAGTCAATGAGATTTGATTTGAGGCCGTGAGATCGGCGATATAGCAGGGTTCGTATTTGAGATACGACATGACGTTGTAGCGGGTCCTTGACGTAGTGTTTCACACACGTCCATGCATACGTAGGCGGTATCAGTATGGTACTAGACGTAGATCAGTACCCCGATCATGATATTTGATAAAGAGGATACATGGTGAATAGTATGATGAATGTGATATTGACCCGTACCCAGATTGGGATGCCGTACGACGGATTTACGTACGAGCTATATTGATGATTGATCCGCACTCTTGACTTGGGATGCCTGATTATAGATAGGGTATCGGATATGATATTGTTGAGGCGGGATCACCGACTATACATATACAGGTATGTATATGTATCGACTCAGATGATAGGCGGTTCCCTTACCTGTAGTTCAGCTTGTTAGTTCAGCCGTATAGTTTAGTGTAGTTGTTAGATTAGATTAGACTTCATACCTATTTCAAAAACCAACGAATCGTAGGCATTCTTAAAGACAGCCCAAGGGATCCTACGGATATTTCAAAAGACGTATCTTTTCATAAAAAAACACCGTAGCCCCTATTTTCAAAACCCATGATTCGTGTTATTTCAAAAGGCACCATTTGTAGGACTTATATTAGATTAATGCAGATTGTTATAGTTGCGTCTAGTTTTCAGCTCCCGCTCATTTTTGTGGTCCGCTTCGCATCGCATGCTTATTTTATGTTTCATACTCCATTAGTGATATCATGCTGTTAGGACACCAGAACCATTACCGATGATGCGTAGGTACCACGTACACTTAATTGCCGGCTCACACACATCTTCATCGGTAATTGCCATGTCACGTACACCTTAGAAAACATTATTGCTTAACTTAGCTAGATAGCTAGTAGTTTGACATAATATTAGTGTACTTACCTTATATGCCAGCTTAGATATTGTAGTTATTACTTGTCACTTCATGCATACTGTTATTCATCGTTATGCCGCATTCATGGATTCTCATGCATATATTCACTATTTTACGTGTTATTGAGATTTTGGATTCGGATTTCCATGAGATTTTCTGGATTTGGAGGAAAACCGCAAAAACATAAATAAACCTTTTCTCTCTTTTAAAATAAAAAGTGCGGTTTTCCTATGATGTATGAGTCGTCCACCATGAGTTTGCTGATGGATTTCGAGACCCGATTCGAGGAGTGGAGGAACCGTTTCGGGTACATGGTGGGCCCGGTATGGTACCCCGGGGCAAGATGAATGTGGTGTTGACGTTGAGCCTGGCAGGGGACAGATTACCTACCGGTGATATTACCCGACGCGTCGGATATCCGGAGGATACCGTCGTGGTCTTGAGATGGATGGTAGGAGCCGGTCTGGACTGACGGCGCCCTAGATATTGAGATTGAGACATTGATATTTCGAGACAGTGAGATTTATGTTTTGTGTCGATGCTAGACACTGTTGATACTGATTTCATTATGATACCTCAGTTTAAAAATACGAAGGAAATCTCACTAATTTATGAAAACAGTTTCTTCATTTACATGTATTCTGTTTTCATGCATTCATACCTCATTCATATGATATATTGCTACCTGAGGCACTGACACGGGCACATGAGATTTCACTCGGGTTAGATATTTACCCTAGCCTTGTTATAGGCTGCATGTTATATACATTTTTGAGGATATATTATGATCATTGACCTAGGATTGCGTTATTTATGCGATTTCTGTGCGTAGATGTTTTTCTATTCACGAGTTGGCAACTCACCCCCGTTGTGCCCCAGTTTCTTGCAGGTTTGCCGTACAGGTTTCATTACGGCTTTGCGGGCTCAGTTTCATTCGGGTGACTTGCTAGTAGGTGGGTTTTTCTTGTATCGTACCCATCATATTACCTTGTATAATATTATTCAGTTGTATCTAGTAAATTCCATCAACCAAACATGTATTTATTGAGATAGAGACCAGTGTTGGTTATTCTTTCGACCTTAGAGTCGCTCGTTATATTTCTGGTGGTTTTGAGTTTCCTTTTGAGTTTTGATTCTCGCCGTTGGCGTTGTATATTATACTGTTTGTGTTGTTGTGACCGTCGATTGACGAAGAGCTAGCTCCCGCTTGGGGATACCCTTTTCTTGATTTCGTATACTATTCATGTTGTATCCCGTTTGGGGGCCAGTATTTATAAAGGAGACTTTGCCGAAATTTTCAGTAAATTTTTGATGTTTTAAAAACCGCATAATTCGGCTTATGCTATTGAAATTACTTGCTTTAAGTTGGTTTTTCCTGCACTCTACTATTTTCTTGGTTTGGATTTCTGGGTTTTCGGTTTACTTAGATTACGTACGCCTCGAGACGTTCGTAGTTTAAGTGCCGGTCATGTTCCGTACTTTCTTGTCGTGACAAGAAGAACCTGACCTGCACAAATCTGATGTATGCTTTCCATTGGACACTAAGAAGTCTCTAAAGGGAAAAGCCTATGTGAAAGCCATCATTAGTTCATATCAGAAGATTGATGCTGAAACAGAGAACAAGGAATGTCATTTTTTTCTTCTTCTGCCACATTACTGTCTTCTCCTTCTTATTATGTGCGCGTGCAAATTCAATGACTATATTGAGAATATGGATTAATAGTGGGTAGGAAAAGTATTTCTCAAATGGCTTTTGCGTCTAAAAACCATAAACTACTAAGTAATGGCATACATAATTTTTTAGTATAAAGGTTGTTATTTTAAGTGCGCGTGCAAATTCAATGAAAGTTAGATTTGAGGATACCCATGTATGAGTTGTATTCTATATATGTGTGTTTCGATATATGATTTCGCTTAAGTGTAGGGTTGTTTTTACTTAAAGAAGTATCACCATCTACTATATATAAAAAAATGTAGCAAACTAGGACTAGAACTCATTTAACATTATCAACTAGTGAGATTTCAATGTCTAAAACTCCCTAAAAAGGAAAATTACTAAAAGGAAAAGACTCTTTGAACAAAACGCATCCACTAGCAATAATATGGAACTGAGACTCGATCAAGATTCTCTGGACTAAAAAATTCCAAGGAATTGCTATTTGAATTACGTTAATTTGGAACAAGATCGTTGTAAGTTGTACTTTCCAGACTTGTGCCATGCCCATGAGCACACAAACTTCTCCCCAATCACAAATCCCAGTCCAGATTGGTATTCAAAATTTATTTAATTAGTTTGTGATCCACATCATTTGATTCGTTGCTTGAGGCATCAATGTAGGCACAAATATCACTGAAGCAGCCTAAATCACCATATGAACCGGTTATCGGTTTCAATTCCACCAGAATTAGAATTTCATCCGAACAACTTTCACACAGTAATCGGAACCTGGTCAACAAATTTGTCATGCCCGTTGTGGTTTTACTTATGTACAGTACTTCCACAAAATACGTGCTGTCATTTCTAAATGGAAGTTTCTCAGTGCCACCATAGTAGCAGAAGATGGAATTGTTTATCGCAACTAGATTATGCTAAGCCTCGGATAGATTAGGCAAACATGATCTAGAAGAATATAATTAGCAGAGGAAAAATATAATAAAACAAAACAAAGCGTAGCAAATAAGATAAAATAAAATAAAGATATATAAAATAAAAGAGAAATAAGTTTTCGAGAGGAGAGGTGCAAGATATCATGTGCCACGAAGAAAAGGAGGGCAAAAACAGTGTTGGCATTCATAAGAGGAAAGCTAGACTAACAAGAAGAAACATTACAAATATTACTATGTTTATGAATTATCACAGAAAATCAACCCGGAATCTGCAAGAAAATCAAAAGTATGGCTCAAATATGAGATGGACAAATATCTTTTCCTCTCTTATCTTTTCTTTTTGAAAACAAATACCAGAAGATGTTGACTTTCTGGATAGAAAGGAGTGGATATGATAAAAACATGTAAAGGGTGCATGGAAGTGCTAACAGAGACTCTTTGTTGCAACTTTATAGTAAACGGAACAATAACTGGCATATTCAAGTTAAAAGAATTGAAAGAATAATGAACATGGCTTACAAACTTGGGTGAGAACGATGTGACACTCAGGAAAACATCTAAAAGACAAATTCATAAATGCGGTTAGGCCAAAACCGGACTAAATCCTGCCATGCGACTGATATTCCTTGATGTAGAAGTAAATATAACTGTGGCACACACGCACACATGCACACAAAAACTATGGCACAAACAAGTGGAAATATGCAAATAAACATGCATGCATGCAGACATTAAAAGATTAATATAACAGAGATGTCTACTGATGATTTGTAAGATGTTATCGCAGGTAGGACAACTGCCAATTCTATGGTTTGTGGCCACCAGCGACTGCTTTCTCACCACAGTAAAAATAATGAGGGACTATAACATATCATGAATTCGATATGCACCGTGATTTCATAGCATATGTCTATTAACCTATAATGTACAAGTTCTCGGCGTTGATTGCAGAGGTGCATACAGTCTGAACTAGTAAATATACGTAAGAAGGAAAAAGAAGAAACGATTCATAAATATAGTTGGGCCAGAAACAGACTTAGTCACTGGATGACATATAACTGATATTCCTTGATGTAGAAGTCAATACACCTTTGATAACAAACTCATTCTTTTTTGGGAAATATATGAATAACCGACTCTGACCCTCAGCATTCCATTGAACACATGGAAATCCATCGTATCTCATATCCAGCCACCTCACTTCACCGATCCTATGATCGCCCTCTGGAGGACGCACAGCCCTAGCCGCAGCCCCAGCCCCAGCCCCAACCCTAGCCCTAGCCGCAGCCCAGCCCTAGCCCCAGCCCGCAGCCCCAGCCGCACCCCCAATAAAAAATTTGATAAATTGACCCTTCCCCGACCCCGACCCCGACCCTAACCCTACCCCGACCCCGAACCCGACCCCGCAGCCCAGCCCCTGCCCCAACCCTAACCCGACCCCGACTACGACCGCGACCCCAGCCCAACCCCAACTTGCATGCCATGAACCCTAAGCCCAAAATAATCCAATAAATTCTTTAACTTACCTCGAGATTTACTCACCTGAACGGCTGCTGGGGCTGGGGCGACGACCTGAACGGCGGTGGCGACGACCTGAACAGCGGTGGCGACGAGAACTGCAGTGGCGACGAAACCGGTGGTGGCGACGAGGAGAACAACCTTGGCTTGAAGCCCTAACTTGGGAAAAACTAAGATATTACAAATTACCATTTTTTTTTATCAAATCAATGTTTATCAAAACTCATAAATCCAATAATTCTACAATTTCTTGATATTCGGCTCACCTATAATATAACAATCCATATGCCTAATTAACTAATTAACCTGAAATTTATCGATACAAGGCATCAAGATATTTCTAGGAGATTATATAAAATTTAGACACATTCATCAGATCACCATGCAGATCAACATGATAGTATGATAGTTCTAAGTTGATACTCTTTTTCATAATTATAAACATAGATCCATATATAATTAACCATGCTTGAAGCCAAACTCCTATTGTTAACATGAAACATATGCTTTATATTTAAATAAAAGGGATTTCTTAATTTTTATATTAGAACATTGTACATACCTAATTTCCACTTGAAATCGGTTTTTTCTTTTATCAGTACTCGTTGACATACAGTAACAAACAATGTTTGATTAGAAGGACCCAAGATTTTCTCGATCAACAATAATTATAGTAATCAAACTAGGCTAAAATTGCTGGAAATTCTTCTCAGGTTTGCCAAATTCAGCAAACCCCAACCCCAACCTAATCCTAACCCCAGCCCCAGGCCAGCCCAGCCCCACCCCAACCCCAACCCTAGCCCCAACCTAACCCTAACCCCAGACCCAGCCCCAGCTAAACCCCAACCCCAGCCCCAGCCCCAGCCGAGCCCCAACCCCAACCCTAACCCTAACCCTAACCCTAACATAAACTGAACCCGATGCCTAACCTTAACCCTCATCCCTACCCGAACCCTGAACCCTAGCCCTAACATCATCACAATTATGTTTAATTGGAGATTTACTTACCTGTAGACAGTGGAGGAGACGACGGAGACGCTTGGCGGTTGACGACGCATGCAATCGGCGACGAGGAACTCGACGAGGAAGAACGAGGGCGGTGGTGGGCCGAGAACGGAAGGCGGTGGCGGGCTGAGAATGGAGGGCGCGCGGTGGCGACGAAGAGAAAATTGGAGACGCGGGAACGAGAGAAAATTTTGGGAACGAGAGGGAAAGAGATCGAGGCGTAGGGCATTTCTGTGCCTTTTTTTTTATTAAATTCCCATTTAGATGCCCCTACGGACATAACCGTAGGTTATTGGTTTGCGGCTCCTGTAGGGTTCCTAGGCACTCTTGTGAAGGTTCAAAAGGCATCAAATATGCCAGGATAAAAATTTAGACGTGCCGAACAACCCAAAGCCGGGATCTTTGCTAGATTATTAGGGTTTAACATGCAAGATGATAACTTTTATCTAAGTGTGAGGGATTACAACCTTTGTAGTCCGCTCCTTCACTTTACAAGCTTCGAGTAGAAGTCCCTTTGCCGCGATCCACGATCTCCCGGACTCATGAGAGGCTCCACGACTCGAACGATCCATGCTAGCTCGAAGTATTCCAAATCTCCGATGATCTACCTCGAAGTTGCAAAGACTCAAGCTTTCTCACTCAAATGAGATGAACACACTAATCCCATGGGCTAGATGAGATGAGGATGAGAGAGTAGTAATTTTGCTTTCTTTTTAAATCATTTTCTCATATTATTTCATCACATAAAGAAAAACTAGCAAGCTTTCTTCAAGAGAGAAGAAGATGATAATGGAAAAGATAATGATAAATCCTTTTGTGATGAATAGAAATAAAAGTATATGATTGAAGTATTAACCATGGTCAAGGATGAGTGGCTAATAATGTGTAGAGAAACAACTAGAGTTAGGGTTTGGTTGGGTTAAAATGTGTCATCAACAAATATCTTAACCATGACAAAAGAAGTTGCTTCTAGAAGGTGCATGAAGCAACTAACCCTAATCAAACCCTAACCTCAATTAATCATCCTTAAACATGTTTAACAATTAATCATATCATGTCACAATAATATATATCACATATATATTATATATTTGCAACAAAAGAAAATAATACAATTAACATATATCGCATATATATCAATGTATCATCCAATGAGAAAATGAAATAATAAAGCGAGCCAATATTAGATAATGTAATAATATATCATATATATATTATTATACATTAAATCATCGAATCAACACTTGATCCGACGATCCGGCTATATCGAATATTACCGACTAATATATCATGTACCGATTCATCGAATCAACACTTGATCCGATGACCCGGTTCATAACTAAATATCGCGAGAATATAATATGGTATCCCATATCGCATTATTCTCGGTCCTGCACATATCACATATGTGCCTCTACTCCGTTTCGCCTGAGCCAAGAAACCTCTGTGTAGGACTCTAAAGAATCGTCAATACGCCAGTAGCAGGTGATGATCATATCAAACACCCACAAGCTGCAAGCGGTCAGCTAAACGTAACAGCCACCCAGGTATTGAGCGATCAGAAGATCAACAAGCTAGCCTGTGCGTTCTCCTGTGAATCCAACCAGTAACACTCCCGTACAGTCCGGTCTGTTCGTCTGATATGTCGCATATCAAGTCTAGGGGTGGTATACGTCAGACCCCAGTAACCGATAAGTCGTGTCGATGTGTGGCTCATAACGGGTCGAGAAACTACTAGTAACACTTACCAGTAAATCTCTATATCAGCCCTGGCCAGGGACTTCCAGTTATAGCCAATCGAACACAGCACAACATCAACTCCCTATACCGGGAGAGACGAATCCCCTCCTATCGCTCATTGCCTCCATGTGATTCGGGACTGTACCCAAAAGCCACCGTTTTGCACGCCCTCTTGGACGTGGTAAGGTGGAAATCAAAGCACAGTGGGAATCACACAAGACTCCATGACGATCTCGGGTCTACAGACTACCCTGTACCAGTGTCACCGGAGAACTGCCATCTGACGTGTGGTATATCACCATCTGGGAGTTCTCGGCGAGTCCATCCAGTGTACCCAGTCTCCACTGAGCACCCGTACACCATCTCTGATGTCTAACACCGATGGATATGGGATCATCCATCGCCCATCATATGGGTCAAGATGCGTATACGCTAGTCTACTCTGGTGTATCGATATACCCTCGACTAGGAACAGTTATAGGATGTACTCATCGACTACCGCGGCCCCACTAGTATGATCTCATCATAGTCCCAGTAGTCGAGTACAGATCCTAAGGGCTTTATCAACATATGAGAGTAAAACAGTAAACCAATACAAGTCAACATGTTAAGATAAAGTGAAACCAAATAGCATACTATCATGACGAGCAAGAAAGTCATCTCTATATATAACCAAGCATCCATTATAATATACATCATATGTACAACAATGGCCTCTAGGGCATATACATAACTAACAATCTACCACTTGCACTAAGGCCAGCTGCTGTAGTATCTCATACCTAGCATCCCGAATAATCTCTCAAACTGTATCTGGGGAATAGCCTTCGTGAATGGATCCGCAGTGTTGTCCTTCGTATCTACTCTCCTGACGTCGATCTCCCGGCGATCAACTATCTCCCTGATCAGGTGATACCGCCTCAGAATATGTCTGGACTTTTGATGGGATCTGGGTTCCTTGGCCAATGCCACAGCTCCATTGTTATCGCAATACAGAGGTATTGGATGCTCAATGGATAGAACCACTCTAAGTTCAGTAATGAACTTCTTGATCCAGACAGCCTCTTTGGCAGCATCGTTGGCAGCGATGTATTCAGCCTCCATCGTTGAGTCTGCAACGGTATCCTGTTTGGAACTCTTCCAACATACCGCCCCTCCATTGAGGGTAAAGACAAAACCCGAATGCGACTTAGAGTCGTCCTTATCACTTTGGAAGCTGGAATCGGTAAAGGACTCCACCTGGAGTTCTCCGTTACCATACACCAAGAACATCTCCTTAGTCCTTTGTAAGTACTTGAGAATGTTCTTCACAGCTGTCCAGTGACTCTCTCCAGGATCTGCTTGATACCGACTCACTACACTTAGTGAGTATGCTACATCGGGTCTGGTACATAGCATCGCATACATGATAGAGCCTACTGCCGAAGCATAGGGTATCCCTTGCATGCGAGCTCTCTCCAAATCAGTCTTGGAAGACATCTCTTTGGAGAGAGTGAGTCCAGAGATCGTGGGTTGGTTCCCACTCTTGGATTCTTCCATACTAAACCTTTTTAGTATGGTGTCAATGTACCTGGATTGGGACAATCCCAGTATCCTTTTAGATCTATCTCTATAGATCATGATTCCCAATATGCAGGAGGCATCACCTAGATCTTTCATTGAGAATCTCTGTGATAAGAAGAGCTTGACTGATTGCAGCATAGGAATATCATTTCCTATCAAGAGTATGTCATCCACGTACAATACGAGGAAGACAACCTTACCCTCTGCTACCTTCTTATAGATACAAGGTTCATCTATATTTTTGATGAAGTCAAACTCTTTGACTACAACATCAAAACAGATGTTCCAACTCCGCGATGCTTGCTTTAACCCATAAATGGATTTAAGCAGCTTGCACACCTTTCCGCTGCTCCCACTATCTACGAAGCCCTCTGGCTGAGTCATGTACACGCTCTCTTCTAAATCACCGTTTAGAAAGGCGGTCTTAACATCCATTTGCCAGATTTCGTAGTCATGGTATGCAGCAATGGCAAGTAAGATTCGGATGGACTTAAGCATAGCCACTGGAGAAAAGGTTTCGTCATAATCCACACCTGGTCGTTGACGAAAACCCTTTGCTACAAGTCTAGCTTTGAAAGTCTCAACTTTTCCATCTACACCAAATTTCATTTTAAAAATCCACTTTCTCCCAATGGGTTTTACCCCTTCAGGAGCATTTTCCAAAATCCATACTTTATTGGTGTACATGGATTCCATCTCAGATCGCATTGCATCCAGCCATTTCACAGAGTCACCACTCGTGATGGCCTGCTCGAAACTAGTGGGGTCATCATCATCTATGATGCAATCCTCGCTTCCACCATCAATGAGAAAACCGTAGTATCTCTCAGGTGGACGAGAAACCCTACTAGATCGGCGGAGAGGCTGGGGTTCGTCGGGTACTACTGAATCCTCTGGTTCCACTAAATCTTCAGTTGTAATTTGTGTTTCTGGAACCTCTTCCAGCTCTACCTCTTTGCCACTAATTTCTTTTTCAAGAAATTCCTTTTCTAAAAAGGTGGCATATTGAGAAATAAACACCTTTTGTTCCTCAGCGTGATAGAAAATATATCCTTGAGAATTCTTAGGATATCCCACAAATTTGCAAAGAACTGACCGTGCCTCGAGTTTGTCTGGATTTTGTCTTTTGACATAGGCCGGACAACCCCATATCTTAACTCTTTTAAAATATGGTTTCTTCCCACTCCATATCTCATGTGGTGTGGTAGGCACAGATTTAGATGGAACTTGATTCAATAGGTATGCTGCTGTTTCAAGCGCATAACCCCAGAAGGAAATAGGCAACTCAGCCTCGCTCATCATAGAGCGCACCATATCTAATAGGGTGCGATTCCTCCGCTCCGATACACCGTTGTGCTGTGGTGTATAAGGAGGAGTAAGCTGAGAGAGAATCCCATTCTCTTTTAGATAATCTAAGAACTCATTGCTTAAGTATTCACCTCCTCGATCAGATCGAAGAATCTTAATACTTTTGCCCGTTTGATTTTCTACTTCGTGCTTATATTCTCTGAATTTCTCAAAAGATTCAGACTTGTGTTTCATCAGGAACACATATCCGAATCTTGAGAGATCGTCAGTGAATGTAATGAAGTAGGAAGAACCGTTCCTGGCATGCGTAGACATGGGACCGCATACATCACTATGTATTAGTCCTAAGAGTTCAGTAACTCTTTCTCCGTGTCCACTAAACGGAGCTTTGGTCATTTTTCCTTTGAGACATGAATGGCAAGTATCATAAGATGATAATTCGAACGGATTCAAATAACCATCCTTATGTAACTTAGCCAGTCGTGTCGCATTGATATGACCAAGTCTACAATGCCACAAGTAGGATTCATTCATATCCGAACTTTTCCTCTTGTGTGTGTTTTGTATATTCAGGACTGTATTCTGATTTAGAATGAATATGCCATTATGTAACGAGCCTGATGCAATCAACTTTTGATCTAGGAATATGTTCATAACATTATCCTGTACTACAAAATTATATCCTTCTTTACTTAACAAGGAGACTGATATAATGTTGCACATCATGTTCGGTATATAATAGCACTCATTTAGAATTAGTGTATTACGACTTGGTAATACAAGGTGATATTCGCCAACTGCTTTGGCTACAATACTTGCACCGTTCCCTACTTGAACGGAATGATCACCTTTTCCCAGTTCTCTACCTTTACGTAGCCCATGTAACTGTTTACATATGTGGGATCCTGATCCGGTATCTAATACCCAGGACGTAGGGTGAACTGAGAAACAGTTCTCAATAACTAACACACCCGAAGAAGATGCATCAACATGCATGTTCTTTTGGGCTGCGTGAGAATCCATATATTCTCCTGTTTCCTGTTCAGTCTTATAACTCTTATAAGAAAGAACGGGTCCAGCATTCCCTAGCTCAGTACAATAATTGGGTTCAGTCAATATATCCATATTATTATCTTGATTATGGCCTGACATGGTCGCTACCTGGAGAGAGAGAAGAAAACACTTTAGCGTATGCTCTTGCAAGATTAGATTGGTTATTATCTTATCTAATCAGGATGTCTCCCACTGTTTTTATCAAATCTACCTTAAAACCCTAAAAGGTAAGATTAGCCGGGATTAATTACACCTTACAATTTTGTCAATCTTTCAGCCAGATCAGTGTCGGTACTTTGAGGGAGGTTCCCCGTGCTTTCGCACGGACCTAATTAAAGTAAACCTCGTTTTCCCAGAGGCGTAACCCCGTTAACACTTTTCTAGACACCTACTTGATCGGCTAATTGTCTTGTGTAAAACTCTCCCAGGAGTAACTCTTACTCGCAGTGGGTATCAGGATCCAACTATCTCATAGGAGGTATGCAATCTCATTGCAAATTTCAACACTTGAAATTCCCGATAATATTTTGCCCCTAGCAATTTATGACCTTAACATAGTCAACAAATCATAATTGCTAGCCAAGTTCAACCCGTCATTTCCCGATTGAATTAAATCCACCTGCACGACCCTTAACATAGTCAACAAAGTCGCACAACTACCCTAATCCAATCACATCTCATGTTTTAGCAGATAAGTACTAATTAGCTACCGCACACTACGCCTTAACATAGTCAACAAACGTAGCACGAATACTAACTAGTCTTTATCTGAAATGACGGAGGGCTACGCAGGTTTTTCAGAAAACCCCGAGCGTAATGAACTTGATATCGTTGTAGAATCGAGTGAAGTTTTGAAAAGGAGTGTTTTTGAGGCTTTTCTTAGTTTCGCTAAAGGGGTCACTCCCGGTGAAGGGATCGTCGGCCCTTTCCTCATCGAATAAGGTGCAGGATATATCATATATACCGCTGTGCAAAGCAAAACTCTAAAAGCAATCAAAAGACAAACCGCGTTTTGTAGCATCTGCCAGTTCGCTAAAGAGGTCACTCCCGGTGAAGGGATCGTCGGCTCTTTCCCCATCGAATAAGGTGCAGGATATATCATATATATCACTGTGCAAAGCAAAACTGTAGCTACCCTTTTTATAAAGTTTTTGATTCTACAACATCTTTAGGTTTCTTTTCTTTTATTAATCTCATTAATAAAAATCCCATCAGCTTATGCTTCCTAAGCATCACAGAAGAAACGAAAGCAGTAATATTTATATATCAGCATATATATATAGTATAAGCATTCGTCTCAGGCAGTAATATGATCTCATCACAGAACATTGCAGCAGAAGAACATATATGAAATATTGGATATACTAGGACGTCCGTGTTTTCAATACGAGCCTGTATAAAACAAGGATTCCACGGTCGCGACGAATAGCCAAACCCACATCCCAAGACCCCTACGAGAGCGGCAAGTAACACTGCCAATTCTAGGGTTAGGAGACCCGGTCTCGACTCCTCGAGATGGCCTCCCACTGGACCCTAGAACCCGGTTACTTGTGCTCTCCTCCTTGGGTCTACCTAATGCGGAAAAGTAAATAATATACACTGGTGACAGCAACCGCAACCTTGAAGTGCCCCAAATAAAAGAATATTACATTACAAACGAATTTTACATGAATGAAAATAAAAACCCTCATCTCACATAAAACCCCCGGCTATTCTGAACGCGACGTCCAATATAACATATCACAGCAACACATAATATCTCATATCATCAACGTAAGTAAATATGTGCATCCCAATTGTCGTTGACATATAGCAACGAAACCGGCGATATCACATATTACACTTACGGTCACAGAAAAGAAAGTGTAAAACTACAACATTTGGAATCCACAATCACTTTAGACATCGTAAATCCGAAATATCACATACTTCGCATTTCATGCCTAACTCTATGAATTCCACATATTGTATCACATTCCAGATAAATAGACAGTATTAAACTTTCCGAACAGATAATCAAATACCCAAAATTTCCCAAAGTGCTCAACACTTGAGCGGAGTTCAAATAATCCCAGAATATGTCACAGTACCGGTGATCCAGCCGTAGAAGGGTCAAGCCAACGCCTCACATGTGGCACGCCGTACTGCCCCAAACCCGAAGGTTCAAAAGGCAGTTCAAGACGGTCACATAATCGAGTTAAGGTTTGTTGTCTTCTAGAGGGTCCACCGCTTAACTTGTACAATTTTTCCGAAAGATTTAAACCCGAAAAAAAATTCAACACTTGAAAGTTTGCCGTACCGGGAAACAGTTAGTTAATGATATCCGTTCAAATAGTTTAACAGTTTCTAAATATCCGGAAAGAAATACGAACTTAAATATTCCGATCGAATCTACTATTACAAAATAAACCCCAGATTTAAACAATACTGGAATCACTGTTAAAAATATCCAGAAGCATCAACAAGTACCTACGGACATTACCATAAAATCCACGTGTCACAAATCCACTGTTCCGCCGCGGAACCGCCGCGCAAGGCATGCTTGCGCCGCGGTTCCGCCGCCGTTTAGTCGAATTAGGGGCTCGGGTTTTATGGTAATTCTTAGAATTTCCTGCTGATTTTTTTACATATTTTTAATTCAGAAAAATCCCAAAATTTAAAAAATTTCCAGAGAGGGGTCCAATTTTGTCGTTTCGGGTTCGATCGGAGTTTTAACTTCGTAAACACATCGCCTAATGCTCTAGCTAGGCTTCGATACCACTGTAGGGTTCCTAGGCACTCTTGTGAAGGTTCAAAAGGCATCAAACATGCCCGGATAAAAATTTAGACGTGCCGAACAACCCAAAGCCGGGATCTTTGCTAGATTATTAGGGTTTAACATGCAAGATGATAACTTTTATCTAAGTGTGAGGGATTACAACCTTTGTAGTCCGCTCCTTCACTTCACAAGCTCCGAGTAGAAGTCCCTTTGCCGTGATCCACGATCTCCCGGACTCATGAGAGGCTCCACGACTCGAACGATCCATGCTAGCTCGAAGTATTCCAAATCTCCGATGATCTACCTCGAAGTTGCAAAGACTCAAGCTTTCTCACTCAAATGAGATGAACACACTAATCCCATGGGCTAGATGAGATGAGGATGAGAGAGTAGTAATTTTGCTTTCTTTTTAAATCATTTTCTCATATTATTTCATCACATAAAGAAAAACTAGCAAGCTTTCTTCAAGAGAGAAGAAGATGATAATGGAAAAGATAATGATAAATCCTTTTGTGATGAATAGAAATAAAAGTATATGATTGAAGTATTAACCATGGTCAAGGATGAGTGGCTAATAATGTGTAGAGAAACAACTAGGGTTAGGGTTTGGTTGGGTTAAAATGTGTCATCAACAAATATCTTAACCATGACAAAAGAAGTTGCTTCTAGAAGGTGCATGAAGCAACTAACCCTAATCAAACCCTAACCTCAATTAATCATCCTTAAACATGTTTAACAATTAATCATATCATGTCACAATAATATATATCACATATATATTATATATTTGCAATAAAAGAAAATAATACAATTAACATATATCGCATATATATCAATGTATCATCCAATGAGAAAATGAAATAATAAAGCGAGCCAATATTAGATAATGTAATAATATATCATATATATATTATTATACATTAAATCATCGAATCAACACTTGATCCGAGGATCCGGCTATATCGAATATTACCGACTAATATATCATGTACCGATTCATCGAATCAACACTTGATCCGATGACCCGGTTCATAACTAAATATCGCGAGAATATAATACGGTATCCCATATCGCATTATTCTCGGTCCTGCACATATCACATATGTGCCTCTACTCCGTTTCGCCTGAGCCAAGAAACCTCTGTGTAGGACTCTAAAGAATCGTCAATACGCCGGTAGCAGGTGATGATCATATCAAACACCCACAAGCTGCAAGCGGTCAGCTAAACGTAACAGCCACCCAGGTATTGAGCGATCAGAAGATCAACAAGCTAGCCTGTGCGTTCTCCTGTGAATCCAACCAGTAACACTCCCGTACAGTCCGGTCTGTTCGTCTGATATGTCGCATATCAAGTCTAGGGGTGGTATACGTCAGACCCCAGTAACCGATAAGTCGTGTCGATGTGTGGCTCATAACTGGTCGAGAAACTACTAGTAACACTTACCAGTAAATCTCTATATCAGCCCTGGCCAGGGACTTCCAGTTATAGCCAATCGAACACAGCACAACATCAACTCCCTATACCGGGAGAGACGAATCCCCTCCTATCGCTCATTGCCTCCATGTGATTCGGGACTGTACCCAAAAGCCACCGTTTTGCACGCCCTCTTGGACGTGGTAAGGTGGAAATCAAAGCACAGTGGGAATCACACAAGACTCCATGACGATCTCGGGTCTACAGACTACCCTGTACCAGTGTCACCGGAGAACTGCCATCTGACGTGTGGTATATCACCATCTGGGAGTTCTCGGCAAGTCCGTCCAGTGTACCCAGTCTCCACTGAGCACCCATACACCATCTCTGATGTCTAACACCGATGGATATGGGATCATCCATCGCCCATCATATGGGTCAAGATGCGTATACGCTAGTCTACTCTGGTGTATCGATGCCCTGTCTCGATATACCCTCGACTAGGAACAGTTATAGGATGTACTCATCGACTACCGCGGCCCCACTAGTATGATCTCATCATAGTCCCAATAGTTGAGTACAGATCCTAAGGGCTTTATCAACATGTGAGAGTAAAACAGTAAACCAATACAAGTCAACATGTTAAGATAAAGTGAAACCAAATAGCATACTATCATGACGAGCAAGAAAGTCATCTCTATATATAACCAAGCATCCATTATAATATACATCATATGTACAACAATGGCCTCTAGGGCATATACATAACTAACAGCTCCGTAGGGCCAAACAACAAATTACGATTTAATATTTTTAAATTAAAATGTCGGGCACCGTAGGGACAACCATTTGGCCCTACGGCTTAGTCCGTAGGGGCAAGAAAAATCTGCCCCTACGGATTTCATCATCCGTAGGGGCAACCCCATATTGTAGTAGTGACAATAGTTTTACAAACGGGCTTTGTGAAACTAATTAGTAGAGGAGTTGGGTGTTGGTTTCACACGGGCTGTGAGTACGCAACATCGCAATAATTAGCCTTAAGTGCAAGTGGGAGATTGTTGGATATAGTGCCCTCAAAGTCAATTATTGGATCGCAGGTACGTGATTGAAATGATTGCGGAGGACCTATACCGGTAGGACTGTCTTACTCGAGATGATAGTAGGCTATCTGGTTTGCCTTTATCAGTCGTGTATAGGTTCAGGTGACTGATCACGATTACACTTTGATAGAGCCCTTAGGATCTTGCTTGACTACGAACAGTATGAGGGCGATCATATAAGTGAGAGTTGGGTGGTCTATAAGCATATCCTTAATAGTGGTCCCTAGTCGTGGGAGTTTCGAGACAGGGCATCGATACTCCGGAGTAGACTAGTGTATACAGTCGAGACCCCGACGAGGGGGGGTGGCCGGTCTCACAAGCCACTGGTGTCAGTTGGATCACCTAAGATGTATACAGGTGCTCATTCGGTTATGAGTACACCGGACAGGACTTGCCGGGAACCTGCTAGTTGGTATTATACATATTGTCAGATAGCAGTTCCCTGGTGATATGTGTACAGGTTAGTTCATCGACCTGAGGTCGTCATTTGTCTCGTGTGAGTTCCCACTGTGCTTTGATTTCTACCCTACCACGGCTCAAAGGAGTCGTGCAAACAGGTAGTTTTTGGGTACAGTCCCGAGCCACATGGAGGCACGTGAGCAGATCGACAGGGGATTCGTCTCTCTCGGTATTGGGGGTTGAGGTCGTGCTGTGTCTAGGAAAGCCATTACACCAAGTCCTTAGCCAAGGAAGGTGAGATTTACTGGTAGGTACTCCAGTAGTATCTCAGGGTGTTCAGGGCTTGTCTCCGACACGACTTATACAGCTATTGGGGGTCTGACGTTACTAGCCCCCTAGGCCGGATATGCGATACTCATAGACGAACGGACCGGACTGTATATACATTGTCACTGTTTGGCTCAGTAGGGTTTCTGGATGAGTTCGCTCATCAGCCTTCCTTGAGGTCAGTCCATGGGCAGCCGTTACGCATTGCAAGTGCCGCTGACGGCTTATGGTTAAACCCACTGCCAGGGTACTGACGAGTCATTAGAGTCCCCCACAGACAGTTTCCCAAGTTCAGGCGAAACGTTGTAGAGGCCGTATGGTTTTATGGCAGTGTTCGGAAAATGCACGTGCGTTTAGGCACGTGTTATTTTTCGGGCAGATGATACTGGTCGGGTTTGGTTTAAGCCGGATCCGAGTATTATACATAGTAGATATAATTTCTTTGTTTCAGTTGCATTTGTATTCGGTCGTAATACAAATGCGGGTATATTTATATAGTTACGGGGTTATCCTGAAATTCGTTTCGGGATCACTTTTGGAAGTTGCCAGTTTCCAGTTTTCTATCAGCCGTCTTTTAACATTCGGTTAAAGACGGATTTATCTTTTCTTGAGATGAGTGTGGAAGGTTCTAGAGGATTCTAGAAGAGGTGACTAGGTTAGAATGGTGTTGAGTTTTCATTGGTTGTTTTCTTTGAGTTCACACTTTGTGTTCACACTAGAGATATTTTCTTATTGTCACCTCCCCCTCTCCTACACTCACCCCCACCTCTATATATGTGGCCGGCCCTCCTCCTCTCTCTCTCACTCACTTGATTTGATTCATTCGGAAAAAAGATGATAGGTTTCGGTGTATGGAATTTCACAGCTCATTTCATTCCATCACCCGATTCCCATGGCAGCTTCAATAACCGTTCGTCCATGGTTTTGGACAAAGCGAGACAAAGTATTCCACTCATTCTCTACATCAATCTTGGTCGTCTCTTTTAGCAAACTTGACGACCGAGTTGCCTCGAGTCAGAGGCGGGAGCCCGTTTAAAGATCCGATGATGTGGTGCCACCTGGACGAGGAGATCGGAGATCGACGAGATCGGAGTAGCCGCAACGGAGCGTGGGATGATGGTTAAAGAACGAAGGACTCAGATCGTTCGGTATAACCTTTCTTTCCTCTTTGTAGATTGTTAGTTTAGCGTTAATGGCAGATCCGGGTTAAAGTATGCGATAGCGCCAGTTATAAAAGTTTTTGTTCCGCATTTTGGCGTCTGAAAGACGGCCGGGGTGCTACTGTAGACTTACAAGAAGAATATCTGGATTCTCACGCCGCCCAAATGAAGAACAAGCATACTGATGCATCTTCTTTGGGTGTGTTAGTTATCGAGAACTGTTTCTCAGTTCACTCTACGTCCTGGGTATTAGATACCGGATCGGGATCCCACATATGTAATATGTTACATGGGCTAAGGAAAGGTAGGGAACTGGGAGAGGGTGATCATTCCGTAAGAGTAGGGAATGGTGCAAATGTTGCAGCTAAAGAAGTTGGCGAATATCACCTTGTGTTACCAAATGGTAATACATTGGTTCTGAACGAATGCTATTACATACCGTCCCTGATATGCAATCTTATATCAATTTTGTTGTATAGGATAATGTTATGAACATCTTCCTGAATTAAAAGTTGATTGGACCAGGCTCATTACATTCACCGACGATCTCTCAAGATACGGACATGTGTTCCTGCTGAAACACAAGTCTGAAGCTTTTGAGAAATTCAGAGAATATAAGCACGAAGTCGAGAACCAAACGGGTAAAAGTATTATGATCCTTCGATCTAATCGAGGAGGAGAATACTTGAGCAGTTCCTGGACTATTTAAAAGAGAATGAGATTCTCTATCAGCTTACTCCTCCTTATACATCATAGCACAACGGTGTATCGGAGCGGATGAATCGTACCCTATTAGATATGGTGCGCTCTATGATGAGCACTGCTGAGTTGCCTATTTCCTTTTGGAGTTATGCGCTTGAGACAGCATCATACCTATTGAATCAAGTTCCATCTAAATCTGTACCTATCACACCATATGAGATATAGAGTGGGAAGAGACCATATCTTAAACGAGTTAAGATATGGGGTTGTCCGGCCTATGTCAAAAGACAAAATACGGACAAACTCGAGGTACGATCAGTTCTCTGCAAGTTTGTGGGATATCCAAAGAATTCATATGGATATTTTTTCCACCACAGTGAGGAGCAAAAGATGTTTGTTGCTCAACATGCCACCTTTTTAGAAAAGGAATTTCTTGCAAAGGAAATTAGTGGCAAAGAGGTAGAACTGGAAGAAGTTCCAGCAGCACAAACTGCAACTGAAGATTTAGTGGAACCAGAGGATTTAGTAGTTCCCAACGAACCCGAGCCTCTTCGACGATATAGTAGGGTTCTTCATCCACCAAAGAGATACTACGGTTTTCTCATCAATGGTGGGAGCGAGGATTGCATAATGGAAGATGATGACCCGACTATCTTCGAGCAGGCCATCACGAGTGGGGACTCTGTGAAGTTGCTGGATGCAATGCGATATGAGTTGGAATCCATGTACGCCAACAAAGTATGGACTTTGGAAGTTTCTCCTGAAGGGGTAAAACCTATTGGGAGCAAATGGATCTTTAAGAAGAAACTTGGTGTAGATGGAAAAGTTGAGACTTTCAAAGCTAGACTTGTAGCAAAGGGTTTTTGTCAAAGACCAGGTGTGGATTATGACGAAACATTTTCTCTAGTGGCTACGCTTAAGTCCATCCGGATCCTATTTGCCATTGCTGCATACCATGACTACGAAATCTGGCAAATGGATGTTAAGACCGCCTTTCTAAATGGTGATTTAGAGGAGTGTGTGTACATGACTCAGCCAGAGGGGTTCGTAGACAGTGTAAGTCCACGGTAGCGCCCCGGCCGTCTAACAGACGCCAAATGCGGAACAAAAACTTTTTACAACTGGCGCTATCGCGTACTATAACCTGGATCTGCCATTAAAGCTAAACTAACAAACTACAAAGTGAGTAGAAGAGTTATACCGAACGATCCGAGTCCTTCGGTCTTCAACCATCATCCCACGCTTTGTTGCGGCTGCTCCGATCTCCTGAATCTCCAGTCTCATAGTCCAGGTGGCACCATGTCGACGGATCTTTAAACGGGCTCCCGCCTGTGAACTGAGGCAACTCGATCGTCAAGTTTGCTAGAAGAGACGACCAAGATGATGTAGAGAATGAGTAGAACACTTTGTCTCGTTACATCCAAAGCTATGGACGAACGGTTAATGATGTTGCCTTTTGGATCGGGTTGAAATGAGATATGAAAATATATATGAACTAGATCTCTCTCTTCTCATTTTAACAACCCTTTCTTTTTCCCAAATCAATCATAACCTCAAGGGGAGGGGGCCGGCCATATATGTAGAGGGAGGGAGGTGAGGGTAGGAGCAAAGAGGTGACCATAAGATCAATGAAGAGGATGAGTCACTTTACACCTTGTATGAATGCATTTAATGAAAACTATGAATCATAACCCTTAGTCATCATATCATTAAATGAACATTTAAAGCACTAATGACTTACTAGCCTAGTCACCATCCTAGTCACCATCTAGAAGCTTCCACACCCATCTCAAGAAAAGATAAATCCGTATTTAACCGAATGTCAAATACGGCTGATAGAAAACTGGAAACTGGCAACTTCCAAAAGTGATCCTGAAACGAATTTCAGGATAACCCCGTAATGGTATAAACATACCCTCATTTGTATTACGACCGAATACAAATGCATCTGAGACAAAGATATTATATCTACACAGTATAATACTCGGATCCGGCTTAAACCAAAGCCGACCAGTATTATCTGCCCGAAAAATGACACGTGCGAAAATGCACGTGCATTTTCTGAACCCTGCCATATAACCATACGGCCTCTACAACGTTTCGCCCGAACTTGGGAAAGTGTCTGTGGGGGACTCTAATGACTCATCAACATACTAGCACTGGGTATAACCACTAGTACGTCAGAGGTACTGGCTGTACGTAACGGTTGCCTATGTATTGATTGGAAGGGAAGCTGACGAGCGAACTCATCCATAAACCCTACTGAGCCTAACAATGACAATATACATACAGTCCGTTCCGTTCGTCTATGAGTATCGCATATCTGCCTAGGGGGCTGGTAACGTCAGACCTCCATTAGCGGTATAAATCGTGTCAGGGAGTGGCCCAGAACACCCTGAGATACTACTGGAGTACCTACCAGTAAATATCCTGCCTCGGCCGAGGGCTTTGTGTAATGGCTCTCCTGGACACAGCGCGACCTCACCCCCAATACCGGGAGAGACGACTCCCCTGCCGATCCGCTCACTTGCCTCCATGTGGCTCGGGACTGTAGCCAAAAAAGACCTGTTTGCACGGCTCCTTTGAGCCGTGGTAGGGTAGAAATAAAAGCACAGTGGGAACTCACACGAGGCAAATGACGACCTCAGGTCGATGAACTAACCTGTACACATGTCATCAGGGAACTGCTATCTGACGATATGTATAATACCAACTAGCATGTTCCCGGCGAGTCCTGTCCGGTGTACTCATAACCCAATGAGCACCTGTATACATCTTAGGTGATCCTACTGACACCAATGGCTTGTGAGACCGGCCATCGCCCCTCGTCGGGGTCTCGACTGTATACACTAGTCTACTTTGGAGTATCGATGCCCTGTCTCGAAACTCCCACGACTAGGGACACTTTAAGGATGTGCTTACAGACCCCAGCTCCCACGTATATGATCACCATCATACTGCTGGTAGTCAAGCAAGAATCCTATGGGCTCTATCATCATGCAATAGCGAACTAAAGCATGTATACGATGATAAAGACAAACCAGATAGCATACTATCATCTCGAGTAAGGCTATCATATCGGTATAGGTCCTGCCTCAATCATTGCAATCACGTACCTGCGATCTAATAATTGACTTTGAGGGCACTATCTCCAACAGACAGTGGGAGCAGCGGAAAAGCGTGCAAGCTGCTTAAATCCATCTATGGGTTAAAGCAGGCATCGCGGAGTTAGAACATCTATTTTGATGTTGTAGTCAAAGAGTTTGACTTCATCAGAAACGTAGATGAACCTTGTATTTATAAGAAGGTTGCAGAGAGTAAGGTTGTCTTTCTCGTATTGTACATAGATGACATACTCTTGATAGGAAATGATGTTCCTATGCTGCACTCGGTCAAGCTCTTCTTATCACATAGATTCTCAATGAACGATCTAGGTGATGCCTCCTGCATTTTGGGGATTAAGATCTATAGAGATAGATCTAAAATGAAACTGGGATTGTCCCAATCCAGGTGTTAGTTATATGTATGCCCTAGAGGCCATTACTGTACATGCGTTGTATATTGTAGTGGATGCTTGGACATATATAGGGAGGACTTTCTTGCTCGACATGATAGTATGCTATCTGGTTACTCTTTGTCTTAACATGTACTCTGATTGCCTCTATGTTACATGTTGATAAAGCTCTTAGGATGAGTACTTGACTACCAGGACTATGATGCAGATCATACTAGTGGGGACAGTGTAGTCGCCAAGTACATCCTTCAGATGTTCTTAGTCGTAGGAGTACCGAGACAGGGCATCGATACTCCAGAGTAGACTAGTGTATGCGCTTCTTGACCCATATGATGGGCGATGGATGATCCCATATCCATTGGTGTTTGACATCAGAGAAGGTATACGGGTGCTCAGTGGAGACTGGGTACACTGGACGGACTCACCGAGAACTCCCAGATGGTATTATACCTCACGTCAGATGGCAGTTCTCTGGTGACACTGGTACAGGTTAGTCTGTAGACCCGAGATCGTCATAAAGACTTGTGTGATTCCCACTGTGCTTTGATTTCCATCATACCACGTCCAAGTGGGCGTGCAAAAATATGGCTTTTGGGTACAGTCCCGAATCACATGGAGGCAATGAGCGATAGGAGGGGTTTCGTCTCTCCCGGTATAGGGAGTTGATGTTGCGCAGTGTTCGATTGGCTATAACTGGAAATCTCTGGCCAGGGTTGCTGAGATTTACTGATAAGTGTTATCAGTAGTTTCTCGAACTGTTATGGACCTCATATCGACACGACTTATCAAGCTACTGGGGTCTGACGTTTACCACCGCTAGGCGAGATATGCGACATATCAGACGAAGAGACCGGATTGTACGGGAGTGTTACTGGTTGGATGTAGGGTCCCTAGGCACACCCATGAGGTTCTACAAGTGATCAAATATGTCCAATTCAAAATTTTTCTAGGTGCCAAGTAACCCTAAGCAAGATCGTAGACTAGAGGTATAGGCGAAACAATATAAGTTAACAACTTAACTAAGAGTGAACGGAAAATACAACCTTTGTAGATCCGGTCCTCCACCTCCATAGCTCCGTGTTGACGTCCCTCCGCTGCGATCATCGGATCCCGGACTCTGGCGATGGTTTCGTCGGAGAAATGATCAGGCTAGGTCGTCGACTTCGATGCCGAAGATGATCTACGTCGAGGCAACTCAAACTCAAGCTCCACCTTCACCATGTCATGAAACTTGTGAAGAAAACACCCTATACTACATGGCAAGTGGTAGAGGATGAAGAAATAAGAAGTGCGTTCACTTTAGAATTGGATTTCTCACTCTTTTTATCATGACACCATTAGAGGTTGTAAGGTTTCTTCTTCTTGAAGAAGAAGAAGAAGAAGAGAAAGAATATATTGAATAATAATAAAATCAATTGATCTTATCATAATGCAACCTTGGGTTAGTTTAACAAGTGTAGAGAATAAACTAGGGTTTAGGTAAATGGTTAGGGTTAAGGCAAAAGACAAAATGGTAGACTTATTCAAAGCTTCATGAAGCTTCAACGACAAAACAAACTAAGCCACCATTTCATTTTTGCCCAAAAATGAATAAATAAATAAATGATTAAGAAAAGATAACAAAACCCTAACCATTCACTTAAACATGGTTTAATGTAAACATACACCCAAGTTTGCATGTATCATCAAACATGATACAAACTAGTGCACAAAAATATATCATATATACAATGTGCACAATCAAGTGAGAAAATCCATCTTAAGTGAACAAATACTAGTTAATGTAAAGTAATATATCTAATATATAATTATACATTAAATCATTAAATCAACACTTGATTTAATGATCCGGTCATAGTGCATATAACCGACTAATATCAAGTGTATCAATGTATCGAATCAACACTTGATTCGGTAACCCGGCTATATCGCATATAACCTGCCGATGATACAAATTGCGAGAATAGAATAAAGTATCACATACTGGTATTATTCTCGGTCCCGCACATATCTCATATGCGCTCCTATTTCATTTCGCTTGAGCCAGGAAACCTCTATGTAGGACTCTAAAGACTCGTCAATACGCCGGCAGCAGGTGATGATCATATCAAACACCCACAAGCCGCAGGCGGTCTGCTAAACGTAACGGCCACCCGGGTTTTGAGCGATCAGAAGATCGACGAGCAAGCCCGCTCACACTCCTTTGAATCCAATCAGTAACACTTACCGTACAGTCCGGTCTGTTCGTCTGATATGCCGCATATCTCGCCTAAGGGTGGTAAACGTCAGACCCCAGTAGCTCGATAAGTCATGCCGATATAAGGTCCATAACATAGCATGAAACTACTGATAACACTTACCAGTAGATCACTGCAACCCTGTCCAGGGATTTCCAGTTATGGCCAGTCGAGCATAGCGCAACATCAACCCCCAATACCGGGAGAGACGAATCCCCTCCTATCGCTCATTGCCTCCATATGAATCGGGACTGTACCCAAAAACCACCTATTTGCATGACTCAGTAGAGTCGTGGTAGGGTGGAAATCAAAGTACAGTGGGAGTCACACAAGACTCTATGACGATCTCGGGTCAACAGACTAAGCTGTACCAGTGTCATCAGAGAACAACCATCTGACGTGAGGTATAATACCATCTGGGAGTTCTCGGCGAGTCCGTTCAGTGTACCCAGTCTCCACTGAGCACCCGCATACCATCTCTGATGTCAAACACCAATGGATATGGGATCATCCATCGCCCATCACATGGGTCGAGAAGATATACGCTAGTCTACTCTGGAATATCGATGCCCCGTCTCGATATTCCCACGACTAGGAACATTGAAGGATGTACTCATTGACTACCCAGGCCCCACTAGTATGATCTGCATCATAGTCCTGGAAGTCGAGTACACATCCTAAGGGCTTTATCAACATGTAACAGAGAGACAGAAAGTATACATGTTAAGATAAAGAGTAACCAGATAGCGTACTATCATGTCGAGCAAGAATGTCCTACCTATATATGTCCCAGCATCCACTACAATATACATCCAATGTACAGTAATGGCCTCTAGGGCATACATATAACTAACAATCTCCCACTTGCACTAGGGCCATCTGTACCAGTGGTTGCAGTATCACATACTTAACCATCCCTTATAAGTCTCTCTCTGGGAAAAAGCCTTTGTGAGTGGATCCGCCGTGTTGTCCTCTGAGTCTACTCTCCTAACCTCGATCACCCTGAAGATCATCTATCTCCATGATCAGGTGATGCTACCTCAGAATATGTCTGGATCATTGATGGGACAGACGTTCCTTGGCATAAGCCACAACTCCATTGTCACAATGGGAGGAACTGAGTTCATCTCATGAACTATTATACACCCAGACAGCCTCTTTGGTAGTATCTTAAGTAGCGATGTATCCAGCCTTTATCGTCTAGTTTGCCATGGTACCTAGCTTGGAACTCTTCCAACATACCGTCCCTCTACTGAGGGTAAAGACAATGCCTGCGATTGACATTCAGTCGTCCTTATCACCCTGGAACCTTTCCTGTGATTCACCTTTATCCTATTTGGAGAATCCTTGTGATAAGAAGAGATTGACCGTTCGTAGCATAAGAAACTCTTTTCCTATCAAGAGTATGTTGTCCACGTACAATACGAGGATGACCACCTTACTCTCTACTACCTTTTTGTACATACAAGGTTCATCTACCATTTTGATGAAGTTAAACTCTTTGACTTACACATCAAAAAAGATGTTCTAACTCCGCGATGCCTGCTTTATCACATAAAACATCTTGCTCGCGTTTGCGCTGCTCCCACTGTCTACGAGGCCCTCTGGCTGTGTACTTATAGACGTTCTCTTCTAAATCAATGTTTAGAAAAGCAGTCATGGCACCCAACCACCAGATATCGTAGTCATGGTATGCAGCAATGTTAAGTAGAATCTGTATGG
Organism: Agapanthus africanus; assembly: GCA_030015575.1. Classification (NCBI taxonomy): domain Eukaryota; kingdom Viridiplantae; phylum Streptophyta; class Magnoliopsida; order Asparagales; family Amaryllidaceae; genus Agapanthus; species Agapanthus africanus. The sequence goes on from CM057349.1 coordinate 292,604,368, forward strand.
ACTTAAGCATAGCCACTGGAAAAGGTTTCATCATTATCCATGCCTGGTCGATGACGAAAACCTTTAACAAGTCTAGCTTTGAAAGTCTCAACTTTTCCATCTACACCAAGTAATCTTCTCAAGATATACTTGCTCCTGATGGGAATTTAACCCTTCAGATATAGCAACCAAAGTCCATACTTTGTTGGTGTACATGGATTCCATCTCAGATCGCTAAGCATCCAGCCATTCTTACAGAGTCCCTACTATTGATGGCCAGCTCGAAACTAGTTGGGTCATCATCTCATGATGCATTCCTCGCTCCCACTGTCATAGAGAAACAGAAGTATCTCTCAGGTGGGTGAGGAACCCTACTAGATCGGCGGAGAGGCTAAGGTTCGTTGGTAACTATTGAATCCTTTGGTTCTTCCAAATTATCAGCTGCAGTTTGTATAGCTGGAACCTTTCCAGTTCTACAGAACTGACCTTGCCTCGATTTTGTCCGGATTTTGCTTTTGACATAGGTCGGACAATCCCAAATCTTAACATTCTTAAGAGATAGGCTCTTCCCATACCATATCTCATATGGAGTGGTAGGCACTGATTTGATTGGAATCCAATTCAATAGGTATGCAAATTCTCAAGTGCACAACCCCAAAAGGAAATAGGTAACTCAGTAGTACTCATCATAGAGCACACTATATCCAATATGGTGCGATTGCTCCACCCCGATACACCGTTGTGCTGTGGTGCATTCAGAGGAGTAACACTGAGAGAGAATCTCATTCTCCTTTAGAATAGTCCAGGAATTCCATGCACAAGTATTCTCCTCCCTGATCTTATCATAGGACATAATACTTATACCCGTATTTTGGTTCCCTACTTCTAACTTATATTCTGTGAATATCTCAAAAGCTTCGGACTTATGTTTCAACAAGAACATATGGCTGAGTCTTAAGAGATCATCAGAGAATGTAATGAAGTACAAAGAACCGGTCCTGGCATGTGTAGACAGGGGACCTTACATACATCATCATGTATCAGTCCCAAGAGTTTTACTAACTCTTTCCCTGTTTCCAATAAACAGAGCTATGGTCATCTAATCTTTGTGACATGACTAGCAAGTTTCACAAGATGTAAACTCAAACCGATTTAAATATGCATCTAAAATGTAATTTAAGCTAGTCTGGTCACATTGATATGACCTAGTCTACAATGCCTCAAGAAGGAATCGTTCATTTCTGAACTTTTCTTCTTGTGTGTGTTCTGTATACTAGGAACTGTAGTTTGATTTAGAACATCAATGCTTTTAGATAACGTGCCTGAACCGATCAACTTTTGATATAAGAAATGTTCAAAACAATATCCAACAATACAAAATTATATCGTTTCTTTACTAATAAAGAGACTGATATGATTTTGTATATCAGGTTCGGTATCTAATAGCATTTGTTCAGAATCAATGTATTTGTAATACAGGGTGACAGTGACCAACCGACCTGGCTGCAACACTTGGACCGTTTTCTGTCTCATGAAACTTATCACCAGTTCTCAGTTCTCTACCTTTTTGTAGCCCATGTAACGGATTACATATCTGGGATCCTGTTCCGGTATCAGATACCCAGGACGTAGAGGATACTGAGAAACAGTTCTGTGTAACGAACACACCCGAAGGAGATGCATCATATGCACTTTCTTCGTTTGGGCGGCATGGGAATCCTAGTATTCCCCTATTTCCTGCTCGGTCTTATAACAATTATAAGTTGGAGCGGGACCAACGTTCCCCAGCTCAGTATAACAAGCGGGTTCGGTCAATACATCCATATTATTATCTTGATTCAGGCGTGATATGGTCGCTACCTGGAGAGAGAGAGAAGAAAACACTCTGCGTGCGCTCTTGCAAGATTAGATTGGTTATATATTTTATCTAATCAGGATGGCTCCCACTGTTTTTATCAAATCTTCCTTCAAACCCTAAAAGGAAAGACTAGCCGGGATTAATTACACTCTACAAGTTCGCCAATCTTTCAGCCAGGCCAGTGTCGGTACTTTGAGGGAGGTTCCCCGTGCTTTCGCACGGACCTAATTAAAGTAAACCTCGTTTTTCCAGAGGCGTAACCCCGTTGACACCTTTCTAGACACCTACTTGATCGGCTAATTGTAAAGTGCAAAACTCTCCCAGGAGTAACAATTACTCGCAGTGGGTATCGGGATCCAACTATCACATAGAAGGTATGCAATCTCATTGCAAATTTCAACACTTGAAACTCCCGATAATGGTTTTAACCCTAGCACCTATGACCTTGGCTAAGGTCAACAAATCATAAGCACTAGTCAAGTTCTACCCGTCATTTCATGATTAGTTAGACCCACCCACATGACCCTTGGCTAAGGTCAACAAAGCCACATGACTGTCCTAACTAATCGCATCATATGCGGTGTAGGAAGACATCACTTAGCTACTGTACACTACGCCTCGGCTATGGTCGACAAACGTAGCACGAATACTAAGTACTCTACTTCCTAAAATGACGGAGGGTTACGGATGGTTTTTAAGAAAACCTTTAACGCTTTGAACTTGATCTCGTTGCGGAATCAAATGTGTTTTTAAATGGAGTGTTTTTGAGGCTTTTCTAGTTTTGCTAAAGGGGTCACTCCCGGTGAAGGGATCGTCGGCCCTTTCCTCGTCGAATGAGGTACGGGATATATCATATATATCACTGTGCAAAGCAGAAACTATAGAAGCAATCAAAAGATAAACCGAGTGTGCAGCATCTGCCAGTTATTGCTAAAGGAGTCACTCCCGGTGAAGGGATCTCGGTCCTTTCCTCATCGAATAAGGTGCATGATGTTCTTCAAGGAACACCGCGATGCAAAGCAAGAACTGTAGCTACCTGTTTTTATTTTGAAATTCGATTCCACAACATCTTTTAGGTTTATTTTCTTTCATTAATCTCATTAATGAATGTCCCATCATTTAAGTCCACCTAAACATTACAGATAAATATAACGTACGTTTATGCCATCCGCATTCGCCTCGATGTCCCGTCTGCACCGTTAGGTTAGGTAACTAACGCCAGAGCGAGGCAGGGCTAGCGCGGGTGTAAAACATAAGCAACGTCTATATAATATATCATATATACTATATATAATATCTATCTGAACAAATCACATGATCACATCACAGATAACGCAGCAGAAAATATCATATGAAATATTGGATATACTAGGACGTCTATGTTTTTAATACGAGCCTGTATAAAACACGGATTCCACGGTCATGATGAATAGCCAATCCCACACCCCTAGACCCCTACGAGAGCGGCAAGCAACCCTACCAATTCTAGGGTTAGGAGACCCGGACTCGACTCCTCGAGATGGTCTCCCACTGGACCCTAGAACCCGGTTACTTGTGCTCCCCTCCTTGGGTCTATCCTAATGCGGAAAAGTAAATAATATACAAACGGTGACATCTTCCGCAACCTGGAAGTGCCCCAATAAAAGAATATTACATACAAGGTTTTTACATGAATGAAAATGAAAAACACTCGTCTCACATAAAACCCCCCGGCTATTCAAACACGACGATCCAATATAACATATCCAGCAACACATAACATCACATGTCAACAACGTAAGTAAACATGCGTATCCCAATTGTCGTTGACATATAGCAACGAAACCGACGATATCACATATTACACTTACGGTCACAGAAAAGAAAGTGTAAAACTACAACAGTTGGAATCCGCAACTTGCATAGACATCGCATGCCTAATCAAATGAATTCCTTAGACATCACATGCCTAACAATTATAAACCCCGCATTTTTGTCTCATTATCGAAAACTCTTTTTAATATCAAGTCGGGCAATTCAACAGGATTCCCGACATTCTGTTCGAATGCTCGTCGCAAACTTTAGTAGACGGCTGCACCCCCGATGCGTCGTCGAAGTGCACCAAGGCGGAACACCGCTGCCGCGAGCACCCGAACGGATGCTTTCGGCGATGGGGTTCTCCTACAGTCACTTGGTCGGGGCTATGGGGCGTAGCTGCCTATTAAGTTTACCAGCGAGTATCCGCGTTTGCAACGTGATTGCGACGGACTTTTGATCACATCAAAATCCCGTGGCAACCGATCAAGTGAGACTAAAGTGCTATGTCTATAACGTTCATATTAGTTATCTCATAACTACTTGTGAGTTCCAAATATTGTATCACATTCCGGATAAATAGAAAATGTTAAACTTTCCGATCGAACAATCGAACACCCAAGTTTTCCCGAAACAGCTCAACACATGAAATAAGTTTAAAAACATTCACTTCGTGCCTCAGTACCAACGGTCCAGCCGTAGAAGGGTCAAGCCAACGCCTCATATGTGGCACGCCGTACTGCCCCAAACCCTAAGGTTCAAAGGACAGTTTAAGATGGTCACATAATTGAGTTAAGCTTTGTTGTCTTCTAGAGGGATCATCGCGTTACTTTCACTACTTAGAACGTCATTAAACTACAGAAAAATCCAACACTTGTAAATTTCCCGGCAGGGGAAAAAGTGGGTATTTATATCCGGTCGAACTTTTTAACAGTTTCTAAAATATCCGGAAAAACTTAAACGAAGTTAAATTATCCGATCAAATTAACGAGTCCCCAATAAAACCCTAGAAAACTCAACACTTGAGTGGAATTAAAAAATTCCCATAAAAAATTGCCAAGAAAGGACCTAAGAATAATTATATGAAATTTCAGGGACTAAGTCCAAATTTTGGCCGCGGAACCGCTGCCAAACCCCTGGTTTCGTCGTGGTTCCGCGGTCATTTTGAGGACTTAGTGGACCGTAATTCACAATAATTCTTAGTTTTTCCTGCTTGTTTTTCTGAGCACTTTTAATTCATAAAAATCCACTGTTTTAAAAAATGTACAGAGAAGGGTTTTGTCAGGGTTTACGGGTTTGATCGGACTTCTAACTTCGTCTACACTTCGCCTAAAGCTCTAGCTAGGCTCTGATACCACTGTAGGGTTCCTAGGCACACCCATGAGGTTCTACAAGTGATCAAACATGGCCAATTCAAAATTTTTCTCGGTGCCAAGTAACCCTAAGCAAGATCGTAGACTAGAGGTATAGGCGAAACAATATAAGTTAACAATTTAACTAAGAGTGAACGGAAAATACAACCTTTGTAGATCCGGTCCTCCACCTCCATAGCTCTATGTTGACGTCCCTCCGCTGTGATCATTGGATCCCGGACTCTGGCGATGGTTTCGTCGGAGAAATGATCGGGCTAGGTCGTCGACTTCGATGCCGAAGATGATCTACGTCGAGGCAACTCAAACTCAAGCTCCACCTTCACCATGTCATGAAACTTGTGAAGAAAACACCCTATACTACATGGCAAGTGGTAGAGGATAAAGAAATAGGAAGTGGGTTCACTTTAGAATTGGATTTCTCACTCTTTTTATCATGACACCATTAGAGGTTGCAAGGTTTCTTCTTCTTGAAGAAGAAGAAGAAGAGAAAGAATATATTGAATAATAATAAAATCAATTGATCTTATCATAATGCAATCTTTGGTTAGTTTAACAAGTGTAGAGAATAAACTAGGATTTAGGTAAATGGTTAGGGTTAAGGCAAAAGACAAAATGGTAGACTTATTCAAAGCTTCATGAAGCTTCAACAACAAAACAAACTAAGCCACCATTTCATTTTTGTCCAAAAATGAATAAATAAATAAATGATTAAGAAAAGATAACAAAACCCTAACCATTCACTTAAACATGGTTTAAAGTAAACATACACCCAAGTTTGCATGTATCATCAAACATGATACAAACTAGTGCACAAAAATATATCATATATACAATGTGCACAATCAAGTGAGAAAATCCATCTTAAGTGAACAAATACTAGTTAATGTAAAGTAATATATCTAATATATAATTATACATTAAATCATTAAATCAACACTTGATTTAATGATCCGGTCATAGTGCATATAACCGACTAATATCAAGTGTATCAATGTATCGAATCAACACTTGATTCGGTAACCCGGCTATATCGCATATAACCTGCCGATGATACAAATCGCGAGAATAGAATACAGTATCACATACTGTTATTATTCTCGGTCCCGCACATATCTCATATACACTCCTATTTCGTTTCGCTTGAGCCAGGAAACCTCTGTGTAGGACTCTAAAGACTCGTCAATACGCCGGCAGCAGGTGATAATCATATCAAACACCCACAAGCCGCAAGCGGTTTGCTAAACGTAACGGCCACCCGGGTATTGAGCGATCAGAAGATCGACGAGCAAGCCCGCTCACACTCCTGTGAATCCAACCAGTAACACTTACCGTACAGTCCGGTCTGTTCGTCTGATATGCCGCATATCTCGCCTAGGGGTGGTAAACGTCAGACCCCAGTAGCTCGATAAGTCATGCCGATATAAGGTCCATAACATAGAATGAAACTATTGATAACACTCTGCAACCCTGGCCAGGGATTTCCAGTTATGGCCAGTCAAGCATAGCGCAACATCAACCCCTAATACCGGGAGAGACGAATCCCCTCCTATCGCTCATTGCCTCAATGTGAATCGGGACTGTACCCAAAAACCACCTGTTTGCACGCCTCAGTAGAGCCGTGATAGGGTGGAAATCAAAGCACAGTGGGAGACATACAAGACTCTATGACGATCTCGCGTCAACAGACTAAGCTGTACCAGTGTCACCAGAGAACTGCCATCTGACGTGAGGTATAATACCATCTGGGAGTTCTCGGCGAGTCCGTTCAGTATACCCAGTCTCCACTGAGCACCCGCATACCATCTCTGATATCAAACACCAATGGATATGGGATCATCCATCGCCCATCACATGGGTCGAGAAGATATACGCTAGTCTACTCTGGAATATCTATGCCCCGTCTCGATATTCCCTCGACTAGAAACATTGAAGGATGTACTCATTGACTCCCCAGGCCCCACTAGTATGATCTGCATCATAGTCATGGAAGTCGAGTATACATCCTAAGGGCTTTATCAACATATAACAGAGAGACAGAAAGTATACATGTTAAGATAAAGAGTAACCAGATAGCGTACTATCATGTCGAGCAAGAAAGTCCTACCAATATATGTCCCAGCATCCACTACAATATACATCCAATGTACAGTAATGGCCTCTAGGGCATACATATAACTAACATTGGATTCACGGGAGAAAGTACAGGCTTGCTTGTTGATCTTCTGATTGCTCAATACCCTGGTGGCTGTTACGTTTAGCTGACCGCTTGCAGCTTGTGGGTGTTTGATATGATCATCACCTACTGCCGGTGTATTGACGATTCTTTAGAGTCCTACACAGAGGTTTCCTGGCTCAGGCAAAACAGAGTAGAAGCACATATGTGATATATGCGGGACCGGGAATAATACGTGTATGCGATACCGTATTTGATTCTCGCGATATGAGATATCGGCCTGGTATATGTGATATAGACGGGTCATCGGATCAAGTGTTGATTCGATGAACTGATACAGATTATATTAGTCGGTTATTTATAAAATAGCCGGATTATCGGATCAAGTGTTGATTCGATAATTTAATGTATAATTATATATTTGATATATTATATTACATTAACTAATATAAGCTCACTCAAAGATTCTTTTTCTCACTTGGATAATACATTGATATATATGTGATATATGTTAATTGTATTATTTTATTTTGTTACAAAATATATTATATATGTGATATATAATATTGTAACAAGTTATGATTACAAATGCAACATGTTTTGTGGAGATTAAACATAGTTAGGGTTTGATTTGGGTTAGCTTTTTCATGAAGCTTCTAGAAGCTTTATTTTTTGTTTTAAGCAAAGATATTTTATGTTGATATTTTCTAACCCAACCCAAACCCTTTACTCCAGTAAACTCTCTACATGGGTTAAGTCTTCATTCTTAACCCATGGTTGATTTGTAACCACTACAATGATTTAATTATTCATCACAAAGTGATTTCTTCTTCTTCTTCTTCCTTTGAGAAAAGCTTTCTAGCTTTTTCTTATGTGATGATTTTGAGTGAGAAATTGAAAACAAATGAGAGCTAAATTCCTACTTCATCATCCTTATCTATTCTAGCCACTTAGATTAGGTTGTTTGCTTTGCTAATACTTGATTAGTAAAGCAAGAGCTTGGGCTTGAGTTTCTTCAAGGTAGATCATCTTTGTTGTTGAAAATTGGAAGCAAGCTTGCATCTTTCTCTTCATGGAGCCTCTCTTAAGTCCGGGTACTCGATGATTGCAGCGAAGGGACCTCAACACGGAACTTTGGAAGTGAAGGAACGGACTACAAATGTTGTAATCCCTAACTCTTATATGTAAAGTTGTTTACGTGCTTTGTTATTCTTATTTCTCTAGTTAAGATCTTGGTTAGGGTTTATTTAGCACCCAAATTTTTTTAAAGTAGCATGTTTGATGCTTGCCAAAACTTTCACAAGGTGCTAAGCTAACCCTACAGTGGTATCAGAGCCAAGCTAGAGCTTTAGGCGTCGTGTAAGCGAAGTTTGAAGTCCGATCGAACTCCGAAAACCCGATATATCCCCCTTCTATGGAAATTTTTTCAAAAGTTGAAATTTTTCATATTAAAAATACTCAGAAAATTTTGCAGGGAATTTTAAGAATTACTGTGAAGTACGAAGCCCTAACTCCCTCAAAGGACCGCGGAACCGCGACCAAACCATGCGTTTGGCGGCGGTTCCGCGGCCAACTTTGGGAGTTGGGGGCTAATACTTCATGGTTATATTCTTGGGTATTTTTCATGCTTCTGGAATTTTTAGTTCTACTCAAATGTTGAGCCTTCTGGGATATATTGGGAACTCGTTGATTCGATCGAATAATTTAACTTCGTTTAACTTTTTCCGGGTAATTTAGAACGTGTTAAAAAGTTCGAACGGATATCAATAACTCACTTTTTTCCCTGTCGGAAAATTTCCAAGTGTTGGATTTTTCCTTAGTTAAAGAACGTTCAAAGTCGTGCAAGTAATGCGGTGGACCCTCTAGAAGAACACAAACCTTAACTCGATTATGTGACCGTCTGAACCGCTTCTAAACCTTAGGGTTTGGGGCAGTACGGCGTTGCCACATGTGAGGCGTTGGTTTGACCCTTCTACGGCTGGACCATTGGTACTGTGGCATGTGATGGATGCTTTTAAACTAAGTTCAAGTGTTGAGCAAAAAGGGAAATTTTGGGTATTTGTTTATTCGATTGGAAAGTATAAAATTGTCTATTTATCTGGAATGTGATACAATATTTGGAATTCACAAGTAGTTATGAGATAACTAATTTGAATATTATAAATCTAGCAGTTTAGTCTCATTTGATTGGTTGCCACGGAATTTTGATGTGATCAAAAGTCCGTCGCGATCACTTAGCGTACGCGGATACTCGCCGGATAAACTTAATAGATAGCCACGCCCCATAGCCCCGACCAAGTGACTGTAGGAGAACCCCGTCGCCAAAAGCATCCGTTCGGGTGCTCGCCGCAGCGGTGTTCCGCCTTAGTGCACTTCATCAACGGCGTCGGGGGTGCGGCCGTCTACTAAAGTTTCCGACGAGCATTCGATCAGGATGTCGGAAATCTTGTTGAATTGCCCAACTTGATATTGAAATGAGTTTTCGATACTGAGACTAGGTTTGTAATTGTTAGGCATGCGATGTCTAAGGAATTCATTTGGTTAGGCATGAGATGTCTAAGGAGGCTGCGGATTCCAACTGTTGTAGTTTTACACTTTCTTTTCTGTGATCGTAAGCGTAGTATGTGGTGTATCGCCGGCTTCGTTGCTATACATCAACGACAATCGGGATACGCATGCTTGCTTACGTTGATGATATGAGATATTATGTGTTGCTGTGATATGTTATATTGGATCCTCGTGTTTTTGAATAGCCGGGGGGTTTATGTGAGATGGTTTTTTTTTATTTTCATTCATGTAAAATTCATTGTATGTAATATTCTTTTATTGGGGCACTTCCGGGTTGAGGACGATGTCACCATTGTATATTATTTACTTTTCCGCATTAGGATAGACCTAAGGCGGGGAGCATAAGTAACTAGGTTCTAGGGACCAGTGGGAGACCATCTCGAGGAGTCGAGACTGTGTGTCCTAACTCTAGAATTGGTAGGGTTGCTTGCCGCTCTCGTAGGGGTCTAGGGATGTGGGTTTGGCTATTCATCGCGACCATGGAATCCGCGTTTTATACAGGCTCGCATAAAACACGGAAATCCTAGTATATCCAATATTTCATATATGTTCTTCTACTGCAATGTTCTATGATGAGATCATATTACTGACTGAGACGAATGTTTATATTATATATATGAGATATATATTGTATATTGTTGATTTCGTTTCAAATGTGATGCTTGTGAAGCATAATAAAATGGGACTTCATTAATGAAATTAATGAAATAAAAGAAACCTAAAGATGTTGTAGAAACTTGTCTCAAAAACTGGTAGCTCTAGTTCTTGCTTTGCATAGCGGTATTCCTTGTAGAATATCCAGCACCTTATTCGATAAGGAAAGAGCCGAGATCCCTTCACCGGGAATGACCTCTTTAGCGAAACTAGCAGATGCTACAAACTCGGTTTGTCTTTTGATTGTTTTTATAGTTTTTACTTTGCATAGTGATATTTGTGAAATATCCTGCACCTTATTCGATGAGGAAAGAGCCGAGATCCCTTCACTGGGAGTGACCTCTTTAGCAAAACTAGAAAAGGACTCAAAAACATTCCATTTAAAATCACTCGATTCTACAACGATATAAAGTTCATTACGCAAAAGGTTTTCTTAAAAACCTGTCGTAGCCCTCCATCATTTCAGATAAGTAGTCTTTAGTATTCATGCTGTGTTTGTTGATTTAGTCAAGACGTAGTGTGCGGTAGCTGATTAGTGCTTATCTGCAAAGTATATGATACGATTGGATTAGGGTATTCATGCGGCCTTGTTGACTTAGTCAAGGGTCGTGCGGGTGGGTTTAATTCAATCGGGAAATGACGGTTGAACTTTACTTGCGGTCTATGGTTTGTTGACTTAGTCAAGGTCATAGATCGCTTAGGGCAAAATATTATTGGGAATTTCAAGAGTTGAAATTTGCAATGAGATTGCATACCTTCTATAAGATAGTTGGATCCCGATACCCGCTGTGAGTAAGAGTTACTCCTGGTAGAGTTTTACACATTATAATTAGCCGATCAAGTAGGTGTCTAGAAAGGTGTCAATGGCATTATGCCTCTGGGCAAATGAGATTTACTTTAATTAGGTCCGTGCGAAAGCGCGAGGAACCCCCTCAAAGTACTGGCACTGGCCTGGCTAAAAGATTGGCGAACTTGTAGGGTGTAATTAATCCCGGCTAGTCTTTCCTTTTACGGTTTGAAGGAAGATTTGACTAAAATAGTGGGAGACATCCTGATTAGATATATTAATAACCAATCTAATCTTGTAAGAGCATACGCTGAGTGTTTTCTTCTATCTCTCTCAAGGTAGCGACCATGTCACGTCTTAATCAAGATAATAATATAGATGTATTGACTGAACCCACTTGTTATACTGCGCTAGGGAACGTTGGTCCCGCTCCAACTTATAATTGTTATAAGACAGAGTAGGAAATAGGGGATTACCGGAATTCCCGTGCCGCCCAAATGAAGAAAGTGCATGCTGATGCATTATTTTCGGGTATGTTCATTACCGAGAACTGTTTCTCAGTATCCTTTACGTCCTGGGTATGAGATACCGGATCAGGATCCCGCTAATGTAATTTGTTACATGGGCTACAGAAAGATAGAGAACTGAGAATGGGTGATAAGTTTCAAGAGTTGGAAATGATACAAGTGTTGCAGCCAAGTCTGTTGGCAGTTATCACCCTGTATTACCAGAATACATTGATTCTAAACGAATGTTATTAGATACCGAACCTGATATACAACATCATATCGGTCTCTTTATTAGTAAAGAAGGATATAGTTTTGTATTGTTGGATAATGTTTTGAACATTTCCTATATCAAGAGTTGATCGGTTCAGGCACGTTATCTAAAATCATAGACGTTCTAAATCAAACCACGGTTCTTAATGTACAGAACACATACAAGAGGAAGAGTTCAGAAATGAACGAATCCTTCGTGAGGCATTGTAGACTAGGTCATATCAATGCGACCCGACTAGCTGAAGTTACATAAAGATGCATATTTAAATTAGTTTGGATTTACATCTTGTAAAACTTGCCAGTCATGTCACAAAGATAAGATGACTACAGCTCCGTTTATTGGAAATAGAGAAAGAGTTAGTGAACTCTTGGGATTGATACATGATGATGTATGATAGTCCCATGTCTACATATGCCAGGACCGGTTCTTTGTACTTCATTACATTCCCTGATGATCTCTCAAGATTCAGACATATGTTCCTGTTGAAACACAAGTCCAAAACTTTTGAGATAATTACAGAATATAAGTTAGAAGTAGAGAACCAAAAGCGGGTATAAGTATTATGTCCCTTGATGTGATCAAGGAGGAGAATACTTGAGCACGGAATTCCTGGACTATTCTAATGGAGAATGAGATTCTCTCTCAGCATTACTCCTCCGGATACACCACAGCACGTCGGTGTATCGGGGCGGAGCAATCGCACCCTATGTGATATGGTGTGCTCTATGATGAGTACTATTGAGTTGCCTATTTTCTTTTGGGGTTATGCACTTAAGAAGTAGCATACCTATTGAATAGGGTTCCAACCAAATCAGATGCCTACCACTCCATATGTGATATGGTATGGGAAGAGCCCATCTCTTAAAGATGTTAAGATTTGGGGTTGTCTGGCCTATGTTAAAAGCAAAATCCGGACAAGCTCGAGGCAAGATCAGTTCTGTGGAAGTTTGTTAGATATCCCAAGCATTCACAAGGGAATATCTTCTACCACACCGAGGAACAAAAGATGTTTTATTTCTCGGCATACCACTTTTTGAGTAAAAGGGAATTTCTTGTAAAGAAATTAGTGGTCATGAGGTAGAACTGGAAGGAATTCCAGCTATACAAACTGCAGCTGATGATTTGGTAAACCTGGAGGATTCAATAGATCCCAACGAGCCTCAGCCTCTCCGCCGATCTGGTAGGGTTCCTCATCCACATGAGAGATACTTCGGTTTCTCTATGACAGTGGGAGAGAGGATTCCATTATGAGACGATGACCGAACTAGTTTCGCGCAGGCCATCAGGAGTGGGGACTCTGTGAGAATGGCTGGATGCTTAGCGATCTGAGATGGAATCCTTGTACACCAACAAAGTATGGACTTTAGTTGCTTTATCTGTAAGGTTAAATCCCCATCAGCAGCAAGTATATCTTGAGAAGATTACTTGGTGTACATGGAAAAGTTGAGACTTTCAAAGCTATGCTTAAGTCCATCCAGATCCTACTTGCCACTGCTACATACCATGACTATGATATCTGGCGGTTGGGTGTCATGAATACTTTTCTAAATAGTGATTTGGAAGAGAGCGTCTATAAGCACACAACCAGAGGTCTTCGTAGATAGTGGGAGCAGCGGAAACGTGTGGAAGATGTTTTATGTGATAAATCAGGTATCGCGGAGTTGGAACATCTGTTTTGATGTAGTAGTCAAAAAGTTTGACTTCATTAAAATGGTAGATGAACTAAGTATATACAAAAAGGTAGTAGGGAGTATGGTGGTGATCCTCGTATAGTACGTGGATGACATACTCTTGATAGGGAAGGATTTTCCTATACTACGCTCGGTCAATCTCCTCTTATCACAAAGATTCTCTATAGGATCAAGGTGATACCTCCTAAATCCTGGGTTATGGATCTATGAGATAGATCTAATTGGATGTTAGGATTCTCACTAAGTGTAGTGAGATGGTATCAATCGATCCTGGGGAGAATCACTGGAAAGGCTCCAGGGTGATAAGGACAACTGAATGTCAGTCACAGGCACTGTCTTTACCCTCAGTGGAGGGACAGTATGTTGGAAGAGTTCCAAGCTAGATACCGTGACTTACTAGACGATTAAAGGCAAGATATATCGTTACCAAGGATGCTACCAAAGAGGCAGTCTGGATATATATGAGTTCATAAGATGAACTTCGTTCCTGCCATTGTGTGACAATGGAGTTGTGGCTTATGCCTAGGAAACTCCGTCCTATCAGAGATCCAGACATATTCTTAGACAGTATCGCCTGATCATGGAGATGGTTGATCTCCAGGGAGATCGAGGTTAGGAGAGTAAACACAGAGGACAACAGTGCGGATCCACTCACAAAGGCCTATTTCCCAGTAGAGACTTTTATGCGATGGTTGAGTATGAGATACTTCAACCACAGCTTATTGTTGGGTATGAGATACTACAATAGATGGCCCTAGTGCAAGTGGGAGATTGTTAGTTATATGTATGCCTTAGAGGCCATTACTGTACATGCGTTGTATATTGTAGTGGATGCTTGGACATATATAGAGAGGACTTTCTTGCTCGACATGATAGTATGCTATCTTGTTACTCTTTGTCTTAACATGTACTCTGATTGCCTCTATGTTACATGTTGATAAAGCCCTTAGGATGAATACTTGACTATAAGGACTATGATGCAAATCATACTAGTGGGGACAGTGTAGTCGCCAAGTACATCCTTCAGATGTTCCTAGTCGTAGGAGTACCGAGACAGGGCATCGATACTCCAGAGTAGACTAGCGTATGCGCTTCTTAACCCATATGATGGGCAATAAATGATCCCATATCCATTGGTGTTTGACATCAGAGAAGGTATACGGGTGCTCAGTGGTGACTGGGTACACTGGACGGACTCGCCGAGAACTCTTAGATGGTATTATACCTCACGTCAGATGGCAGTTCTCTGGTGACACTGGTACAGGTTAGTCTGTAGACCCGAGATCGTCATAAAGTCTTATGTGATTCCTACTGTGCTTTGATTTCCATCATACCACGTCCAAGAGGGCGTGCAAAAAGATGGCTTTTGGGTACAGTCCCGAATCACATGGAGGCAATGAGCGATAGGAGGGGTTTCGTCTCTCCCGGTATAGGGAGTTGATGTTGCACTGCGTTCGATTGGCTATAACTGGAAATCCCTGGCCAGGGTTGCTAAGATTTACTGGTAAGTGTTATCAGTAGTTTCTCGAACTGTTATGGACCACATATCGACACGACTTATCAAGTTACTGGGGTCTGACGTTTATCACCCCTAGGCGAGATATGCGACATATCAGACAAAGAGACCGGACTGTACGGGAGTGTTACTGGTTGGATTCACGGGAGAAAGTACATGCTTGCTTGTTGATCTTCTGATTGCTCAATACCTGGGTGGCTGTTACGTTTAGCTGACCGCTTGCAGCTTGTGGGTGTTTGATATGATCATCACCTACTGCCGGCGTATTGACGATTCTTTAGAGTCCTACACAGAAGTTTCCTGGCTCAGGCAAAATGGAGTAGGAGCACATATGTGATATGTGCGGGACCTGGAATAATACGTTTATGCGATACCGTATTAGATTCTCGTGATATGAGATATCGGCCGGGTATATGTGATATAGCCGGGTCATCAGATCAAGTGTTGATTCGATGAACTGATACAGATTATTTAATTCGGGTATTTGTGAAATAGCCGGATTATCGGATCAAGTGTTGATTCGATAATTTAATGTATAATTATATATTTGACATATTATATTACATTAACGAATATAAGCTCACGCAAAGATTCTTTTTCTCACTTGGATAATACATTGATATATATGTGATATATGTTAATTGTATTATTTTATTTTGTTACAAAATATATTATATATGTGATATATAATATTGTAACAAGTTATGATTACAAATGCAACATGTTTTGTGGAGATTAAACATAGTTAGGGTTTGATTTGGGTTAGCTTTTTCATGAAGCTTCTAGAAGCTTTATTTTTTGTTTTAAGCAAAGATATTTTATGTTGATATTTTCTAACCCAACCCAAACCCTTTACTCTAGTAAACTCTCTATATGGGTTAAGTCTTCATTCTTAACCCATGGTTGATTTGTAACCACTACAATAATTTCATTATTCATCACAAAGTGATTTCTGCTTCTTCTTCTTTTTCCTTTGAGAAAAGCTTTCTAGCTTTTTCTTACGTGATGATTTTGAGTGAGAAATTGAAAACAAATGAGAGCTAAATTCCTACTTCATCATCCTCATCTATTCTAGCCACTTAGATTAGGGTGTTTGCTTTACTAATACTTGATTAGTAAAGTAAGAGCTTGGGCTTGAGTTTCTTCAAGGTAGATTATCTTTGTTGTTGAAGATTGGAAGCAAGCTTGCATCTTTCTCTTCATGGAGCCTCTCTTGAGTCCGGGTACTCGATGATCGCATCGAAGGGACTTCAATACGGAGCTTTAGAAGTGAAGGAACGGACTACAAAGGTTGTAATCCCTAACTCTAAGATGTAAAGTTGTTTACATGCTTTGTTATTCCTAATTCTCTAGTTAAGATCTTGGTTAGGGTTTGTTTAGCACCCCAAAATTTTTAAAGTAGCATGTTTGATACTTGCCAATACCTTCACAAGGTGCTAAGCTAACCCTACACCAGGTATATTGACACCATACTAAAGAGGTTTAGTATGGAAGAATCCAAGCGTGGGAATTTACCCACGATCTCTGGACTCACTCTCTCCAAAGAGATGTCTTCTAAGGCTGATTTGGAGAGAGCTCGCATGCAAGAGATATCCTATGCTTCGGCAGTAGGCTCTATCATGTATGCGATTCTATATACCTGACCTGATATAGCATACTCACTAAGTGTAGTGAGTTTGTATCAAACAGATCAAGGAGAGAGTCACTGGACAGCTGTGAAGAACATTCTCAAGTACTTTAGAAGGACTAAGGAGATGTTCTTGGTGTATGGTAACGGAGAACTTTAGGTGGAGTCCTTTACCGATTCGAGCTTCCAAAATGATGAGGACGACTCTAAGTCGCACTCGGGATTTGTCCTCACCCTCAATGGAAGGGCGGTTTGTTGGAAGAGTTTCAAACAGGAAACCGTGGCAGACTCGACGATAGAAGCTGAATACATCGCTGCCAAAGAGGCTGTCTGGATGAAGAAGTTCATAACTGAACTTGGAGTGGTTCCGTCCATTGAGCATCCAATACCTTTGTATTGTGATAACAATGGAGCTGTGGTTTTGGCCAAGGAACCCAGATCCCATCAGAAATCCAGACATATTCTGATGCGGTATCACCTGATCCGGGAGATAGTTGATTGCCGCGAGATCGTGGTCAGGAGAGTTGACACGATGGACAACACTGCAGATCCACTCACGAAGGCCATACCCCAGATACAATTTGAGAGACTCTTCGGGATGTTGGGTATGAGATACTACAACAACTGGCTTTAGTACAAGTAGGAGATTGTTAGTTATATATATGCCCTAGAGGCCATTGTTGTACATATGATGTATATTATAGTGGATGCTTGGATATATATAGAGAGGACTTTCTTACTCGATATGATAGTATGCTATCTTTTTTTACTTTGTCTTAACATGTTGACTTGTATTGGTTTACTATCTTGCTCTCACATGTTGATAAAGCCCTTAGGATATGTACTCGACTACTAGGACTATGATGCGGATTATACTAGTGGAGCCAGGGTAGTCCAAGAGTACATCCTATAACTGTTCCTAGTCGAGGGAGTATCGAGACAGGGCATCGATAGTCCAGAGTAGACTAGCGTATACGCTTCTCGACCCATATGATGGGCGATTGAAGATCCTATATCTATTGGTGTTTGACTTCAGAGAAGGTATACGGGTGCTCAGTAGAGACTGGGTACATTGAACGGACTCGCCGAGAACTCCTAGATGGTACTATACCTATCGTCAGATAGCAGGTCTCTGGTGACACTGGTACAGGTTAGTCTGTAGACCCGAGATCGTCATAGAGTCTTGTGTGATTCCCACTGTGCTTTGATTTCCACCTTACCACATTCAAGAGGACATGTAAAACGGTGGCTTTTGGATACATTCCCGAATCACATGGAGGCAATGAGCGATAGGAGGGGTTTCGTCTCTCCCGGTATTGGGGGTTGATGTTGCGCTGTGTTCGATTGGCTATAACTGGAAGTCCCTAGCTATGGCTAATATAGAGACCTACTGGTAAGTGTTATCAGTAGTTTCTCGACCCGTTATGAGCCTTACATCGACACGACTTATCGGTTACTAGGGTCTGACGTTTACCACCCCTAGACTGGATATGCGACATATCAGACGAAGAGACCGGACTGTATGGTAGTGTTACTGATTGGATTCATAGGAGTGTGTTCAGGCTTACTTGTTGATCTTCTGATCGCTCAATACCCGAGTGGCTATTATGTTTAGACGACCGCTTGCAGCTTGTGGATGTTTGATATGATCATCACCTACTGCCGGTGTATTGACGATTCTTTAGAGTCTTACACAAAGGTTTCCTGGCTTAGGCAAAACGGAGTAGGAGCACATATGTGATATGTGCGGGACCGAGAATAATACAAGTATATGATACCGTATTTGATTCTCGCGATATATGATATCGGCCGGGTATATGTATATAGCCGGGTTATCGGATCAAGTGTTGATTCGATAAAATGATATATATTATATTAGTCGGTTATATGTAAAATAGCTGGATTATTAAATCAAGTGTTGATTTAATAATTTAATGTATAATTATATATGTAATATATTTCATTATATTAACTAATATAAGCTCACTTAAATGATTCTATTTCTCACTTGATGATACATTGATATATAGGTGATATATATTAATTGTATTATTTTCTTTTGTTACATTCAATATTATAAATGTGATATATAATATTGTAGCATGCAAGGTTACAAATGCAACTAGGGTTTATGAGATTAAACCATGCTAGGGTTAAATTTAGGGTTTATGATTTATTTTAGTTAATTCTAAATTGTGGATAATTAGTTAAGATATTTTCTTTTGTTGACTAAAGTCCACTCTTTAGATATTTTCTAGATATTTCTTAACCTAACCTTTTAACCCTAGCCTATGGTTTATTCTCTACAAGGGTTAAGCATGACATGCTTAACCCTTGGTTGCATTTCTAATCTCAACAATAATTCATAACAATTATTCATCACAACTTCATCTTCTTCTTCCTCCTCACAAAAGCTTTCTAGCTTTTTGATTTGTGATGAATTAAAGTGAGAAAAAGAAAACTAAAGAGAGCAAAATTCCTACTTCATCATTCTCATCTATTCTAGCCACTTAGATTAGGGTGTTTGCTTCACTAATACTTCATTAGTCAAGTGAGAGCTTGGGTTTGTGATTCCTCAAGGTAGATCATCTTGGATTGTGAAGTTTTTAAGCAAGGATGTCTCATTCACCTCATGGAGCCTCTCTAGAGTCTGGGAGCATGATGATCGCAGCGCAGGACTTCAACTCGGAGCTTATGAAGTGAAGGAACGGACTACAAAGGTTGTAATCCCTCTCACTTAGTGGTAAAGTTGTTTGCTTTAAGTTAATAACCCTAATTCTCTAGTAAAGATCCTTTCTTAGGTTGTTTGACACTTGTAAATTTTAAAATACGGCATGTTTGATGCCTTGTAGAACCTTGTCCCAGTGCCTAAGAACTTTACAAATGCAACATTGTAGAATATACATATTTATATACGAGTCATACAGTTTTGGTGTTTGAAATTGCACGAATCATGGTTTTTTGAAAAATAAGGGTTACGGTGTTTTTAAGAAAAGATATGTCCTTTGAAAATCCGTAGCATCCCTCAGATTGTCTTTTGAAAATACTCATGATTCGTTAGTTTTTGAAAATAGGTATGACTCGAGCTTAGTCTAACATCTACCTAATCAACTAAAAGACTAAACTAAGAAACTAGCCGAAAGGGTAAGAAATCCACATAAATTCCGAGTCGATATACCTAGTAGTCGGCGATCCAGCCTGATAGCGTCACGTACTGTATAATACATAGTACGACATCCTTGAGTCAAGTGTGCGGATCAATCATCATATCTATATTTCGTACGGTAAAATCTATCGCACAGCATCCCCAAAATCGAGGGTACGGGTCAAATATCATATATACATCATCATTCGTATGTTATCATCATCACACAATATCATGATCAGGAGTACAGTTCTAAAGTCTCATTAATTTAATATCATCAACTCACTTATTATCGTATGTATGAAAACATATCGCCCAACGATCTACTACAATATCATATCATATCTCATATCGCGACTCAATCACATATCAGAATCTCACGGCATCATGCCCGGTCATATCGACTCATCTCCACATATCACATACTATCCTCACCACCCGTGTATATTTATATATATATACACACACACACATACACACATACATGTATATATATACCCATACACACACAAAATCACGTGTGTGCGTGCGTGTGTGTGTGTCTATATATAACCTGCGATTCGCCACCAAGATAATCATCCTATGGATAGGTCTTCCTAGATCAACCTAATCTAACCTAAGGTCTCCTAAATACCATATTTTCTAAGTATCCAATAATCTCATCCAAACTTACTATTATAGTAATACCCTATTCTACTGTTGCGGGGGTACTATACGCTATCCACCTGACTTCCCCCGTAGATATACATCTTCTCACCTTCGATCCTTGCTTACCAAAGTCGATGACGCCACACTCTTCCTTGTTATCCGAATTCCACGTGAAGGTGCTTACATATATAAATGCATAGTATCGTAAACAGAAATCGCGTATGAAAACCAAAACGGCATACGAAACACATAGGTTAGAACCTATGGTCTACGCATGCAAGAATAATCAAACAACTCCTCGATGTTGACATACAAACATCAAAACACCAAGTCAAAACCCAAATACCAAAATCCAAGTCTTATAAAGTCGCAAAACCAAAACAACAACTCAAGAAAACATCTCCAGATTTTCCTTAGTTGAGTATTAGCCAATTCAGCATATATAGGAGGTCTAATTAACAGATAATGGAGCTATAGACGAAGCACGGACCCAAACTAACCTCCCAAGGCCATAATTTGCGGCCAAAACTCGATTATTTGCGGCCATAGTTTAGGTTTAGGGTCTCGGATCTTGGGTATAGCTTCTGGGTTACCTGCACACCACTCTGTAATTGCTAATAAATTTTCATAGTCCCCGGATGATAGCAGATCTCAAAACAACATCAAAATTCCCACAAAAATCCGATATCGACAAGTTTCAGTTCATGTTTGGGTTACCTAAATTCAAGTTTAAACCATAATTCTTTCACTAAAAGGGTTTGTGATCACTACTACACCTCAAATACACCTTCACAAACCAAATCATACCCTAAACGTCATCTTGGAAATTTCCAAGGTCACTAAACCTTATTTAATCAACTCAAAACTACTATATGAATTTAGAAAACCAAAATTCTAAACAAGGGTGTAGGGTTATACCTCATTTGGCAACTCAAGAATTTTCTCGAGTTGCCCTAAATGCTCAAAATCTTGACTTGTTTGGTCCACCATGCTTGTAGTGAGCTTGTGCACAATTTTAGTGAAGGGGATATAAGGTTTTGGTGTGGATTTGGGATGGTTGTGAGGGTGGTAGAGGGTAGAGGAAGAGAAGGAGAATGAGATAAAGAAGATGATGAAGAATAAATGAGAACAAAGAAAGAAGCATGGGAAAATCTAGAGCCTTCTCACTCTCTCTCTCTCACACACTCATATTAACCATGATACATGTCCCATCACTCTTTTCACTCATCTATTTCTTTTCTTTCCTTTTTGTTTTAAACTCAAAACAAATCATTCAAAAAAAGACATCCGATAAATAAGGAACTATGGTGCATATAATAAAATGTAGCAATTATTTGTAACACACTTTGTTGCATGCCATGCACATAAACCGGATTAATGCAAAAATTTAGTGAAATACTAATCGAGTTTAGTGAATAACCCATATACAAATAATTATATAAATTTTCCAAGCTATCAGTATATAGTTATACCCTTTCATTAAAACTAATTCTTGTATTTAATAATATTCATAGAAATTATTATTTCAATTATTTAATTTCCCAAAAATAATATTTTATTTTTCTGAAAGGTTACAGGCATGATCATCTTTTCACATACGTCAAGATGATATATAGGGTTTCAAGTTTCAAAGTCTATATAAAGGACCGAACAACAATCTAGGATTATCAATATAGGGTTTTTTGTTTTTTAGAACTTTTAACCAATTAAATTTTGTAATGCAAATTTTTATTAATAAAAAGCAGAGCAATTTTTATTTCTTGTCTCCTTACTTTTCTGCAATTTATTTCTTCGCATTTAATTTTAGTAGTTAAATTGAATTATTTTTGTTCTTAATAGATTTCATCTTCTTCCTTTTTGTTTCTCATTGATTTTGAAGCGATGATGCTAACAAAAGAAACTCATTACTTTTTGTAAGGGATCTTAAAAGCTAGTTTTATAATATATTTTTCAAATTCTTTTCTTTCAACTCGTCTAAAACAAGATTAATAGTTTACCATTTCTCTGTGGACGACCCGTTCTCACTATCGACTAGCAATTTGCGACAATGTTATTGATTATGGTATTTAGGAAACATTAAAACACACTTTTTTCACATTAATCAAATGGCGTCGTTGCCGGGTA
Source organism: Agapanthus africanus (assembly GCA_030015575.1). Classification (NCBI taxonomy): domain Eukaryota; kingdom Viridiplantae; phylum Streptophyta; class Magnoliopsida; order Asparagales; family Amaryllidaceae; genus Agapanthus; species Agapanthus africanus. Next base: position 292,627,085 of record CM057349.1, read on the forward strand.
AATGGTAGTAATATTTTTTTTGTTATTCGGGTTGATTTTTTTTAATAAATAAGAATAAAAACAATTTTTTTTAAAAATAGAAACAATTTTTTTTAAAAATAAAAACCACATCTTGTATTTTTAACGATTCTTGTACAAGTTTTGCAAGAATCTGGAGCACTTGGAGCGAACCAACAGAGATTCAGAGACTGTCAAATAGGAGTAGAGGAGTAATGGAGTTCAGTGCTAAACTTTGGAGATGAGATCTCACCATACGGCGGCGGAACCACGGCGGATTAGTGGATTTGGCGGCGGAACTACGACCAATTAGTGGATTCAAGCCCCCAAATTTTTCTGGTATCATTTCCTCTTCTTTCTGTTGGATATGTATGCCCTAGAGGCGTTCATTGTATAGGATACTAGGGATATGTATGTACAGGGCAATCTTGCTCGATATGATAGTATACTATCTGGTTTGTCTTTATCTTAATATGTGATGTGTTTTACTTAGTATTTCATATATTGTATACATGTTGATAAAGCCCGTAGAATATTTGCTTGACTACCAGCGTTGTGATGACAATCATACTTGTGGGAGCTGGGTAGTCGATAAGCATATCCTTAAAGTATCCCTAGTTATGGGAGTATCGAGACTGGGTATCGATATTCCAGAGTAGACTAGTGTACACATATTTAGACCCTGACGATGGGCGATGGATTGGTCCCGCAGCCATTGGTGAGGTGCACCTAAGATTGTATACAGGTATTCACTGGGGGTGAGTACACCGGACGGACTCGCCGAGAACTGGCTAGATGGTATTATACCTAGCGTAAGGTTGCAGTTCTCTAGTGACATGAGTGCAGATAGTCTGTCAACCTGAGGTTGTCATTTGTCTCGTGTGATTTCCCACTGTGCTTTGATTACTACCCTACCACGGCTCTACTGAGTCGTGCAAACAGGTTTTAGTTGGGTACAGTCTTGAGCCACATGGAGGCAGTGAGCGACTATTGGGGATTCGTCTCTCTGGGTATATGGAGTCAATGTCGCGCTGTGATCGGTTGGTTAACACCATAAGTCCCTGGCCAGGGCGGATTCAGAATTACTGGTCGTTGGACCAGTAGATTCTCGGATGGTCTTGAGCCACACTAACACGACTTGTCTGGTTATTAGAGGTCTGATATTTTCCATCCCCTAGACCTTGCATGCGATACTCTCAGACGAACAGACCGGACTGCACGAAGATTGTCACGGACAGGCTCAGTAGGGGTTCGGATGAGTTCGTTCGTCGGCCTTTTTTTCGACATGTACCTAGGTAGCCGTTACGTACAGATAGAGCCACCGACGGACTTGTGGTTAAACCTACTGCCAGTATAGTGTTGAGTCTTTAGAGTCCCACACAGAAGGTTTTCCTGGTTCAGGCGAAACGATGTAGAAGCCGTATGGTTTTACGACAGGGTTCCGATCATATATGTGTACTGGCTACACGGATGTTGTTCGGACGGATAATACTAGTGGGCTTTGGTTTATGCCGGATCCTAGTATTATATTATTGGATTATTCTTATCTCATTGTATTCTTATTTTTTGGAATACGAATACGGGTATGTATATACGGTGAGGGCATTTTTGTAATTTCACAAGACATGCTTCTAGAAGGGGACACCTCATTATTTGGATTTATCTATTTTGCAAATAGATTAATGAGGTGGAAAATGAAAATATTTGTGGCATGGTTGAAGCATGGCTAAGTTGTTAGTTGTATGTATGCCCTATAGGCCATTGCTGTACATGATTGTATATTACAATAGATGCTCGGACATATATAGGGAGGACTTTCTTGTTTGACATGATAGTATGCTATCTGGTTACTATTTATCTTAACATGTAGACTAGTATTGTGATGCTGTCTTTCTCTCACATGTTGGTAAAGCCCTTAGGATGTATACTTGACTACTAGGATTATGATGCAGATCATACTAGTGGGGCTAGGGTAGTCCACAAGTATATCCTTTAATTGTTCCAAGTCGAGGGTGTATCGAAACGGGGCATCGATATTCCAGAGTAGACTAGCGTATACGCTTCTTGACCCATTTGATAGGCGATGGATGATCCCATATCTATTGGTGTTTGACATCAAAGATGGTATTCGGGTGCTCAGTGGAGACTGGGTACACTGAACAGGACTCGCCGAGAACTCCTAGATAGTATTATACCTAACGTCAGATAGTAGTTCTCTGCTGACACTGGTTTAGGTTAGCTTGTAGACCCGAGATCGTCATAGAGTATTGTGTGATTCCCACTGTGCTTTGATTTCCACCTTACCACCTTCAAGAGAGCGTGCAAAACGGTGGTTTTTAGGTACATTCCTGAGTCACATGGAGGCAATGAGCGATAGGAGGGGTTTCGTCTCTTCCGGTATTGGGGGTTGATGTTGCGCTGTATTTGATTGGCCATAACAGGAAATCCCTGGCCATGGTTGCTGAGATTTACTGGTAAGTGTTATCAGTAATTTCTCGAACCGTTATTAGTCTCACATCGGCATGACTTATCAAGTTATTGGGGTCTGACGTATACCACCCCCAGACTAGATATGTGACATATCAGACGAAGAGACCGGACTGTACGGTAGTGTTACTTATTGGATTCATGGGAGCATGAGCAGGCTTGCTTGCTGATCTTCTGATCGCTCAATACTCGCATAGCCGTTACGTGCAGCTAGTACCGCTGATGGCTTGTGGGTGACTGATATGATCATTACCTACTGTTGGAGATAGTGCCCTCATAGTCAATTATTGGGTCACAGGCACGTGATTGCAATGATTGAGGGAGGACCTATCCCGGTACGACAGTCTTACTCGAGATGATAGTATGCTATCTGGTTTACCTTTATCATCGTGTACTGCTTTAGGTGACCTGACCGGTCGCTATTACACGTTGATAGAGCCCCTAGGATTCTTGCTTGACTGCCAGCAGTATGAGGGCGATCATATAAGTGAGAGCTGGAGTCTACAAGCACATCCTTAAAAGGTCCCTAGTCGTGGGAGATTCGAGACAGGGCATCGATTCTCCAGAGTAGACTAGTGTATACAGTCGAGACCCCGACGAGGGGCGGTGGCCGGTCTCACAGGCCACTGGTGTCAGTTGGATCACCTAAGATGTATACAGGTGCTCATTTGGTTATGAGTACACCGGACAGGACTCGCCGGGAACATGCTAGTTGGTCTTATACCTGACGTCAGATAGCAGTTCCCCGGTGACATGTGTACAGGTTAGTTCATCGACTTGGGGATCGTCATTTGTCTCGTGTGAGTTCCTACTGTACTTTGATTACTACCCTACCACGGCTCAAAGGAGTCGTGCAAACAGGTTTTAGTTGGGTACAGTCCCGAGCCACATGGAGGCAGTGAGCGGATCTTCGGGGGTTTCGTCTCTCCCGGTATTGGGGGTGAGGTCGCGCTGTGTCTAGGAGAGCCATTACACGAAGTCCTTGGCCAAGGCAGGAGATTTACTGTTAGGTATTCCAGTAGTATCTCAGGGTGTTCTGGGCTACACTCCGACACGACTTGTACCGCTTTTGGGGGTCTGACTTTTACCCACCCCCTAGGCCCGACATGCGATGCTCATAGACGAACGGACCGGACTGTACGGATATTGTCACTGACAGGCTCAGTAGGGTGTCAGGATGAGTTCGCTCATCGACGTCCCTTTTGGTCAATAGCTGGTAGCCCGTTACGTATTGGCTTATACCTCTGACGTGCTAGTGGTTAAATCCACAGCCATAGTATTGACGAGTCTTTAGAGTCCACCACACTTTCAGTTACTCAGCTTTCGGGCGAAACGCTGTAGAGGCCGTATGTAGATATGGCAGGGTCCGATCAGATACGTGTGGTATTGCACGGATCAGGATCGGACGGTTTGTACTAGAGGCCGTATAGTTATATGGCAGGGTTCGATCAGATTCGTGCGGTATTGCACGGATCAGGATCGGACGAACATTACTAGCCGGCTTTGGTTTAAGCCGGATCCTAGTTTAGTACAGTGTAGATTTTATCTCTTTGCATTTGTATCCGGTCGGAATACAGATGCGGGTGTGTATGCACAGTATCGGGGTTTTTCCTGTAATTTATTACGGGACCAGTTTTCTGGAGCTGCCAGTTTGCATTCCGTTCCGGCCGGTTTTCCTTTGTTCTTTCCCGGCCGGACTTTTCCGATGGAGGGGGTTATTTGCAAGTTTGTAAATAACACTTTGTGGAGGGTTTTATTGCAAAAGTATTGATTATGATATCTTTCATCCATGATGCATTTATTGTGAAGTGAAAGGATTTGATTTGGATGTGAGTTTTGTGATCATTATGTTCTTGGATGTGGTCACCTCCTTACTTTATCCTACCATCACCTCCCTCTTATGTTTTGGTTTTCCCTCCACCATTTTCCTAATGAAATTGGCCGGCCACTTGAGTGAGAAGAGAGAGGGAATTTCATTTTGTGAAGTGGGAAAATTATCATCTCATTTTGATACACAAAAGTTCATCTCCATTTGGTTCATCAATTCCCTCCATCCAATGGCAACTTCATTACTCCAATGAGACATTGACTCTACACATCCTACAGCAAGTCTTGGACATGTCGACTTGCCAGCTTCATGCCCGAGTTGCCTCGGTATTGAGGTGGGAGCCCGTAAAAGATGCAGGCGATGTGGTGCCCTTCCGACAAGGAGGCGACAACCGGAGTTTCCGCAGGAGATCGGGACGATGACGAGAAGACCGGAGGACTCGGATCACTCGGTACATCTCTAACCCGTCTTGTTGTTAGCTAGATCTAGTTTAATGGCCCGATCCGGGGTTTAGTGCGCGGTGGTGCCGGTTTGCTAAGTCCGCAAAATTAAAGTTTATCACCGTTTCCGCATTTGGTCGTCGGATTGACGACCGGGGCACCGCCGTGCACTTACAGTGGTATCAGAGCCTCGCCATTAACTTTGTCTAGCTTTGTTTGATGTGTTTTTCAGTTCTGATCGATCAAAATTCCAAAAACCCAATTTTAGTTCACATCAGTTTTCTGTTAAGATTTTTTGGTGTCCAAAAATTTTTCAGGTTGCATAAAACTGATGTACAAGAAATTCTAAGACTTCTGTAAAGATTCGACGCAGTCAGTCGACACCTCAAGCGCGGAACCGCGGCCAAACCCCCCATTGGGCCGCGGTTCCGCCGCACATTTGTGTCTTCACTGTGTCCAAATTTTCCAGTGGCCTTGTGGGCTTATTTTGGGGGTTTTGGGATATTAATATTGGGCCCAGATTTTCTGTGAGTGCTGCAGTTTTGCTTGGGGGCCCACTTGTTAATTTTTGATCGATCGGATATTTTAAACACATTTTTCACAGTATTTACATTATATCTGCGACCGTGAATGTCACTCGATCGGTAAATCCGGTCTAACTGCTATAGCCCGGTTAGACGGATTTGCGAACGTGACTTTCACGTTGATGTTCTGTGTTTTGCTGTGATGTTGCGGATCGGTCGGTGGGGATAGCCTGGATGCAATGCTAGTACCGTTTCTGTTGTATCATGTACATTTGATATTGCGGGGCGAGCGTCCGACATGTGGACTGCCGTCACTGCCTGTTTGTATTATTATTTTGGGGCACGACCAGGTTGCAGTCGATGTACCCGGTGTATGTATATTTTACTTTCTGTACTAGGATTACCCCACGGAGGGGTGCACGGATAGCCGGGTTCTAGAAGGCAACAAGCCCGCATCTCATGGCATTGAGACGGAGGGGGCTTCAGTCTGGAATTGGCGGGCTATTCGCCGCACTCGTAGGGGGTACAGGTTGACCCAGGAGGGGTGCCCAAGTTTCCGGATTCCGTGAAGTGCTGGGTGGTCCATTCACGGTGCTGAAGGGGGCTGCCTCGCTTCAGGTTTTGGCGGGGGACTTGCCGCGCCCGTAGGGGTCTAGGATTTCATTGCACAGGCTATCCACACGACCAGGGGAACGTCGGGTTTCAGTAGTGGCTCTGTGAAACCCGGGGATCCCAGATATCTGTATTGTTCTGTGATACTGTACATTTATGTGATGTTGCATTTTATTCACGCCTTGAGCGAAATACTATATATTGGTTTATATATTAGTAGATGTTGTATATGTTTTTCATCCGCGCTAGTCCAGTCCCCGCTCTGCCGTTAGTTAGCTAACCTAACGGGTGATGACGGGACCCAGTGGCGAATGCGGATGGCATATACGTACGTCAGTATATTTTCGTTCTTTGTGGTGTGATCAATTGATGGGACTGCGTTGATTCGGATCAATGCAAGTTAAACAAACCTATTCTGATGTTGTTGGAACACTTTTCAAAAAGCTGTTATTGCAAGGACGTTCACTTTTGTTTTGCATCGTGGTATTCATTTGGAATATCCTGCTCCTCAGTCGACGAGGCAAGGGCCGAGATCCCTTCACCGGGAGTGACCCCTTGGACAGAAGTTTGCGTCAGGGCATTAACTTCACTATAGCCGATCACTTTTGCTTTGCACCGCGGTATTCATTTGGAATATCCTGCACCCCATTCTACGGGGAAAGAGCCGAGATCCCTTCACCGGGAGTGACCTCTTTAGTAAAGGTTTTCGTCACTATATTTTCTAAAAAGCTATCCGTTCCTTCAACGATATCAAGTTCATTACGTTAAAGGTTTTCGCCAGAAACCATTCGTAGCCCTTCGTCTTTTCAGACCGGTAGCACGTAGTATTCATGCTATGTTTGTTGACCTTCGTCAAGGCATAGTGCATGGTAGCTGCTTGTTGCTTTTCTGCTGCATAGATAGATGTGTTGGTTTGGGACAGTCGTATAGCCTTGTTGACCTTCGTCAAGGGCTTGTGCGGGTGGGTTCAAATCAACCTGGAGAATGACGGGTAGAACTTGACATGTGACTTATGATTTGTTGGCCTTCGTCAAAGTCATAAGAGCATGGGGCAGAAATCACATCGGGAGTTTCAAAAGAACTGAAACTTGCCAGATATGCGCATACCTTCTGGAGTGTGATACCGTGAGCGGATTCCGTCACGTTATCATGCGATGATAGTTGGATCCCGATTCCTACTGATGAGTTAGTTTACTCCTCGGGTGACCCCGACTAATTCTTCTTTCAGGTTTGGAGGAGAATTTGAGGTACAGTGGGAGGTTTCCAGATTAGATAAATTGGTAACCATTCTGATCTAGGATAGAGTGCACGCTGAGTGTTTCTTTTCTCTCTCTCTCTGGAAGCGACCATTGACCCGACCCTAGACTATGACTCAGTGACCAAGTTGACCGAACCTTCTTAACACTGGCTTTTGGATTGTCAGAGTTGCAGACCTCATTGCCACTCCTACTTTTACCCTTTTCTCCAGGACACCCCGTATTACTACGAACGTCCACTTCCATTGGACAAAACCATCGTATGGTTAGATACGAACTCGAAGGAATTCGAGGATGGTTTCCGGTTCTGGAGAAAACGGATAAGGTTTATTCAGTTGTCTTTTCCTTTTTGCCTTCTCTCAAGTTACGAGTACTCCTTGGTTTAGGAGATAGTACACCTATTACGCAAATTGGATAGTCTTCTTCCAAACCTTAGGCTGGTGCCGAACAGTGGGGAACGAAGAAAACCAATTAGCATAATGATGGTGTGCAGAAGGTATTAAGATTAAGACATAGCAAGGGATTAGTAAGAGGGCAAAGTAAATTGCGACTGATATTCACGACCAAACCAAGTATTTCTTCGCCAACCCTAAATCACCTTTGTATTTCTCCAGGACACTCCATATCACTACGAAGATTTACAGTTTATTGGATACTCCATCGTATGGTTATATACGAACTCGAAAGGAACTTGTTCCAGTTCGGGGATAGATTCTGGTCCAGGAGAAATAGGAATAAGGTTTATTCGGTTGTCTTTTATCTTCACCTTCTCTCGCATTGCGAGTGCTCCTAGGACTAGGACAGTACACCCATTATGCTTATTGGATAGTCTTCTTCCAAACCATAGGCTGGTGCCGAACGGTAGGGAAGGAAGAAAACCATTTGGCCTAAGGGGTGTGCAGAAGGTAACGACTAAAGACATATAAAGGGATTTGGAAAGGTGGCAAAGAATTATACGGTTATAGTTATGAATCTGGATAATGGTAGAGGCATTACTAGGAATACCAGGATACCCCATCGAAACATTTCAATGTTTCAGTTCAACTGTGTACTGTTAAAAGAAAACTGATTTCCTGATTAGACACTTGCTCCAGGGTATGTATTTACCAGGTTTGATTCTCACATCTGTATGACTTTACAGATGATGAGTGGGAGTAAGTTATTGGGAATAGGGTGATTATCCTCATTATATCGGGATTCGTTGTAATCGGTGATATTTGAGGAAATCACCTGGGCTGTTTGCCGGTCGGCAAATATTTGGTTTTGAATATCCACTGTTGTGCACCAATTTCAAATTGATATATCTGTACGTCTATTTTCATAGAGTGAGATATACCTTTTGATATTATGTCGATGACATTTACCTATATCAGTGGATGGTTAGGTAAGGAGCATTAAACAGCGGTGTAATTCTTCTTAACCATAAGTACAGTTTTCAACCTACGACACACAGTGAAAGAGTTAGACTCAGCGGACTTATACAGAGTATTGTATGTTGTCCAGTGTCCACTAGGACAGAGGGGTTGGTCCTCATACTATATTCTGTTTACTTTTAACTTCTCTAGTTCTTAGACATGTGATCCGTAGAAACACAGGGTCTAAGTTTTTGAGGAGTTATAGGTATTTGAATAGAGTAGAGAACCAGGTGTTGCAAGTATCCGGATTCTTCAAGGTAATTGAAGATGTAGATACTTGTGGATGGTATTCAGTTGATAGTAATGGCTAAGAGAAATTGCTTCTCTTTCAGGTTACTCATAATTGGAAGCATTCCTAAGTTGAGTAACGCTGATCAGCCTCCTTCCATTTAGTAAACATGCACTGGAGACAACTGCATGATTTGAATCTGGTTAAATTAAATCAGTGCCTCTGGTTCTATATTGGATGTAGAACAGTTCATATTTTAACGTTGTTAAGGTACGGGGAGTTGTCCGGCTTATGATTAAAACCAGACTCTGGATAACTCAAGGCACGTTTCTGTAATGGCTGTTTGTGGGTTGACCCAGGCTATGACGAGGGTTGACTTTCTACCATCTGGCAGATCAATAGAAATATTGTTCTAGACTTGCCACAATTTTATTAAAAATGGATTTTTTCAAAAACAGTAGTGGGAGTATGGTAGAACTGGAAGTGATTCCAGAACCGCAAACGATTACTGAAGATTTGATAAGGAACCTAAAGATTCAATCTGATTTGACATTCCATTGGCCACTCCGCAGATAAGGTGGGTAACTTCAGGCACCCGAGAGGTACTCCGGTAGCCTCAAGGACGGTGACAGGGAAGTTCTTGTTTACCCACACTTGCCATTGTTGTTGTTCCAGAGTGCGAGACCCGGCAGGAGGATGAGTATAGCGTCGTTCTAAACTAGCTTTAGAAGTGCGTCTATTTGACTCTGCCAGAGGGTTGTCGTAGTCAGTGGGAGCAGCGGAAGCATTGGTGGACATCTGGCTTATGTCTATTTATAGACTAAAGCAGATATAGCGGAGATAGATCATCTATTTCTGATGTGACAGTCATGGGTTTGACGTCATCAGAATAGGGGATGGATCTGTTGAGAAGGTAGTAGGGTGTGATATCCGGGTTTTGGATGACATACACAAAGTAGGAAGTGATATTCCTATACTACGATCGGTTATACTTTGGCCGTCACACAGTGGTTTCTCCACAAAGGACTTGGACATTATATCAGACATACTGGTTACTAGATCTATGGTTTTTAGATATAGATTTGGGTGGTTTCCCAATCAGGGTACTTTGACAGCATTCTAAGAGTATTTAGAATGGACGACTCCTGGCACGGTAGTGTACCTGCAGGTGATGGAGTCACCCTCTCTAAAGGTGTCTTATAGACTAAAAGGGAGAGGGATGCGCATGATTGGCAGATCACTTGCTTAGGCAATTGAGTCAATCATGAGATGTCAAGTACCACACCAGATGTTGTTCTTGCAGTAGGTGCAATAAGTTGATATTGATCCAATCCTGGAGAAACAGTCGGAAGCAGCCTTAGAACATAAGTGGATGTTCTAGGGATATGATAACGACAGCCTCATTCGGGAGACAGTTATCATTCCAGGCTTCTAAGGTGACATGGACGACAAGGAGGTTGTCAGAGTTTTAGTTTTCCTTCTGACGAGGGGCAGTATTTTGGACAGGTGATCCAAGGCAATACTGAGGGAGGCATGGCGCAGGATACTGATTAAGTTCAGTTGACGATACAGTCTAAGAAGTTTGGATTTGGAGTTCATTTATGAGCTAGGTCCCATCAGACATCCAGACATTCTAAGACAGGTATTGCTCATTTCGGGAGATGGCTTTCTCCACGAACTTGAGACATAGAGAGACATAGAAAGAAACATCAAGGCGGATCCACTCACTGAGGCTATTCCTCGATCGCAAGAGTTTCGCAAACAGGCTTTGTGAGACTGACTAGTAGAGGAGTTGGGTGTTCGGTATCACACGGGCTGTGAGTATGCAACATCGCAATAATTAGCCTTGAGTGCAAGTGGGAGATTGTTGGAGATAGTGCCCTCAGAGTCAATTATTGGGTCACAGGCACGTGATTGCAATGATTGAGGGAGGACCTATCCCGGTACGACAGTCTTACTCGAGATGATAGTATGCTATCTGGTTTACCTTTATCATCGTGTACTGCTTTAGGTGACCTGACAGGTCGCTATTACACGTTGATAGAGCCCCTAGGATTCTTGCTTGACTGCCAGCAGTATGAGGGCGATCATATAAGTGAGAGCTGGAGTCTACAAGCACATCCTTAAAAGGTCCCTAGTCGTGGGAGATTCGAGACAGGGCATCGATTCTCCAGAGTAGACTAGTGTATACAGTCGAGACCCCGACGAGGGGCGGTGGCCGGTCTCACAGGCCACTGGTGTCAGTTGGATCACCTAAGATGTATACAGGTGCTCATTGGGTTATGAGTACACCGGACAGGACTCGCTGGGAACATGCTAGTTGGTCTTATACCTGACATCAGATAGCAGTTCCCAGGTGACATGTGTACAGGTTAGTTCATCGACCTGGGGATCGTCATTTGTCTCGTGTGAGTTCCCACTGTACTTTGATTACTACCCTACCACGGCTCAAAGGAGTCGTGCAAACAGGTTTTAGTTGGGTACAGTCCCGAGCCACATGGAGGCAGTGAGCGGATCTTCGGGGGTTTCGTCTCTCCCGGTATTGAGGGTGAGGTCGCGCTGTGTCTAGGAGAGCCATTACACGAAGTCCTTGGCTAAGGCAGGAGATTTACTGGTAGGTATTCCAGTAGTATCTCAGGGTGTTCTGGGCTACACTCCGACACGACTTGTACCGCTTTTGGGGGTCTGACTTTTACCCACCCCCTAGGCCCGACATGCGATGCTCATAGACGAACGGACCGGACTGTACGGATATTGTCACTGACAGGCTCAGTAGGGTGTCAGGATGAGTTCGCTCATCGACGTCCCTTTTGGTCAATAGCTGGTAGCCCGTTACGTATTGGCTTATACCTCTGACGTGCTAGTGGTTAAATCCACAGCCATAGTATTGACGAGTCTTTAGAGTCCACCACACTTTCAGTTACTCAGCTTTCGGGCGAAACGCTGTAGAGGCCGTATGTAGATATGGCAGGGTCCGATCAGATACGTGTGGTATTGCACGGATCAGGATCGGACGGTTTGTACTAGAGGCCGTATAATTATATGTCAGGGTTCGATCAGATTCGTGCGGTATTGCACGGATCAGGATCGGACGAACATTACTAGCCGGCTTTGGTTTAAGCCGGATCCTAGTTTAGTACAGTATAGATTTTGTCTCTTTGCATTTGTATCCGGTCGGAATACAGATGCGGGTGTGTATGCACAGTATCGGGGTTTTTCCTGTAATTTATTACGGGACCAGTTTTCTGGAGCTGCCGGTTTGCATTCCGTTCCGGCCGGTTTTCCTTTGTTCTTTCCCGGCCGGACTTTTCCGATGGAGGGGGTTATTTGCAAGTTTGCAAATAACACTTTGTGGAGGGTTTTATTGCAAAAGTATTAATTATGATATCTTTCATCCATGATGCATTTATTGTGAAGTGAAAGGATTTGATTTGGATGTGAGTTTTGTGATCATTATGTTCTTGGATGTGGTCACCTCCTTACTTTATCCTACCATCACCTCCCTCTTATGTTTTGGTTTTCCCTCCTCCATTTTCCTAATGAAATTGGCCGGCCACTTGAGTGAGAAGAGAGAGGGAATTTCATTTTGTGAAGTGGGAAAATTATCATCTCATTTTGATACACAAAAGTTCATCTCCATTTGGTTCATCAATTCCCTCCATCCAATGGCAACTTCATTACTCCAATGAGACATTGACTCTACACATCCTACAGCAAGTCTTGGACATGTCGACTTGCCAGCTTCATGCCCGAGTTGCCTCGGTATTGAGGTGGGAGCCCGTAAAAGATGCAGGCGATGTGGTGCCCTTCCGGCAAGGAGGCGACAACCGGAGTTTCCGCAGGAGATCGGGACGATGACGAGAAGACCGTAGGACTCGGATCACTCGGTACATCTCTAACCCGTCTTGTTGTTAGCTAGATCTAGTTTAATGGCCCGATCCGGGGTTTAGTGCGCGGTGGTGCCGGTTTGCTAAGTCCGCAAAATTAAAGTTTATCACCGTTTCCGCATTTGGTTGTCGGATTGACGACCGGGGCGCCGCCGTGCACTTACACCTACTGCTGGTGTATCGACGAGTCTTTAGAGTCCTACACAGAGCTTTCTTGGCTCAGGTGAAATGAAGTAGGGCACATATGTGATATGTGCAGGACCGAGATCAATACGTGTATATGGTACTGTATTCTAATCTCGCGATATTGGTTATATGCGATATAACCGGATTATTTAATCAAGTGTTGATTCAATGATATGATATTAGTCGGTTATATATGATATAGACGGATTATTAAATCAAGTGTTGATTTAATAATTTAATGCATAATTATATATTTCATATATTAATATACATTAACTAATTTTAGCTCACTTATGGATTTCTTTTTCTCACTTATAATTTTAATATATATGTGATATATATTACCGTGTTTATTCCTTTGTGCCATGCTTGATGATACATTGTACATGGGTGCATGTGACTCATACCATGCCATTAGATAATTAGGGTAATTATTTATTTAAGGATATAAACAAAATTAGGTGGAAAATTGTCATGGTTAGTTGCTTATAGAAGCTTGTAGAAACCTTGACCAAGTCCACTAATTTTGTTTTACCTTAAGATATTTATTAACCCAACCATTATCTTTAGCCATGGTTAAGTCTCTATATTGATAATATATGATATTTTCTCACCCATGGTTGCCATTCACTCTCATTCCATTCACCACTTCATCATCTTCTTCATCTCAAGAGAGCTCTCTAGGTTTTCTTGAGGTGAAGAAAAAGAGTGAGGAAAGTTATTCTAAAGTGAGCAAAATTCCTACTTCATTAATCTACGCTAGACTAGCCATTTAGTATAGGTTGTTTGCTTCACTAATTCTCAATTAGTGAATAGGTAGCTTGAGTTGGAGATTCCTTGACGTAGATCATCTTCGGCCTCGAAGTTCTTCAAGAAAGCTTGTTCTTTCGCCTAGTGGAGCCTAACGAGAGTCCAGGAGACCACTACTTGGAGCAAAGGGACTACTACACGGAGCTTTAGAAGTGAAGGACCGGTCTACAAAGGTTGTATTCCTTGTTCATTTAGAGTAAAGTTGTTTACTTGCTTAGTTAAACCCTAATTATCTAGTTAGATCCTTGGTCCGGGTTTCTTAGCACTCTAGATTTTTTAAAAATTGCATGCTTGATGCCTTAGAAAACCTAGTGAGGGTGCTATGAAACCCAGTAGTGGTATCAGAGCCAAGCTACCGAATTAGACGATATTAGTAGAATTACGAAACCGAAACAACTCCGAAACCTTGAAACCAAAACCCTAGTTTCTGTCGTTTTTAAAAAGTTCTCTGAATTATTTTTAAATAGGTGTAGAATGTTTCATGTGATGTAATATGAACACCAGAGAAAAACAAGCCCAAACTACCGGTTTTTGACTGGCGAAACAACGATAAAAACCGGCCTGGCCGGTTTTGAGATGGAGTTTGGGTTTCGATTTTCTTTGGTGTTCCATTCTCTGGGGTTTGGTGTTTCAGGTATTGTTTGTTTTTGCCAAGATTGCATGTGATGTTATCTTTCTGTAGTGGCAATTCGGAGTGTTTCGTATTCGTAATTTTAACATCGTTTCGGGTTTGATATTGATATGTGATACAATATTTGGAATCCACAATAATTAGTTTTGGGAAAACTAGTTTGAATTTTGTAAACCTAGCAATTTAGTCTTATTTGATCGGTTGCCACGAGATTTTGATATGGATCAAAACTCTGTCGCAATCACGTAGTGTACACGGATACTCACCGGGTAACATTACTAGATAGCCACGCCCCATAGCTCCGACCAAGTGACTGTAGGAGAACTCCGTTGCCAAAAGTATCCGTTCGGGTACTCGTAGCCGCGGTGTTCCGCCTAAGTGCACTTCGTCGACGGCATTAGGGTGGAGAGGGGAGGGTGCGGTCGTCTACTAAAGTTTTCGATGAGCATTCGATCAGTTTGTCGGGAATTTTGTTGAATTTCTCGACTGGTTATTGAAAAGTGTTTTCAATATTGAGACTAAAATGCGGGGTTTATAAGGTTAGGCATGAAATTCGGAATATGAGATATTCCGGGTTTATGATGTCTAAGGAATTCATATGGTTAGGCATGAAATCCGAAGTATGTTATATTTCGGGTTTATGATGTTTAAGGTGGTTGCGGATTCCAATTGTTGTAGTTTTCACTTTCTTTTCTGCGACCGTAAGTGTAATATGTGGTGTATCGCCGGTTTCGTTGCTATATGTCAACGACAATTGGGATACGCATATTTACTTACGTTGATGACATATGATGTTATGTGTTGCTGGGATATGTTATATTGGATCGTCATATTTGAATAGCCGGGGTTTCTTTGCATGAGATGAGAGTTTTTCATTTTCATTCATATAAAAACTTGTATGTAATATTCTTTTATTGGGACACTTCCAGGTTGAGGATGATGTCACCATTGATATATATTATTTACTTTTCCGCATTAGGATAGACTCAAGGTGAGGAGCACAAGTAACCGGGTTCTGGGGTCCAGTGGGAGACCATCTCGAGGATTCAAGACCGGGTCTCCTAACTCTAGAATTGGTAGGGTTGCTTGCCGCTCTCGTAGGGTTCTAGGGATGTAGGTTTGGGTATTCATCGTTACCGTAGAATCCGTGTTTTTTTACTGGCTTAATTTAAAACACGGACCTCCTAGTATATCCAATATTTCATATGTTGACTTCTGCTGCAATGTTCTGTGATGAGATCATATAACCGCGTGAAACGAATGCTTTATATTTTATATATGATATATAATAAATGTTGCTTATATTTTGCATCCACGCTAGTCCTGCCCCCGCTCTGCCATTAGTTATCTAACCTAACGGTGCATGACGGGACCCCATAGCGAATGCGGATGGCATAAGCGTACGTTATATAAGTATTTTCGTTTCTTTATCTGTGATGCTTAGGAAGCATAAATGATGTGACTTCATTAATGAGATTAATGAAAAGAAAGAAACCTAAAGATGTTGTAGAATCAAATTTTAAAAAAGGGTAGCTCTAGTTCTTGCTTTGCATAGTGGTATTCCTTGATGAATATCCAGCAATTCATTCGATGAGGAAAGAGCCGAGATCCCTTCACCGAGAGTGACCTCTTTAGCAGAATCCAGCAGATGTTACAACCCACTTGGTTTTGTTCTTTGATTTCTTCTCTAGTTCTTGCTTTGCATAGCGGTATTTTTATGAATATCCCGCATCTCATTCGATGGGGAAAGAGCCGAGATCCCTTCACCGGGAGTGACCTCTTTAGCGAAACTAGTAAAAGCCTAAAAAACACTCATTTTCAAAATCACTTGATTCTACAACGATATCAAGTTCATTACGCAAAAGGTTTTCTTAAAAACCTTTCTTTGCCCTCCGTCATTTCTGTAAGGTTCCTAGGCACACCCATAAGGTTCTACAAGTGATCAAACATGGCCAATTCAAAAAATTTCTATGTACCGAGAAACCCTAAACTAGATCGTTACTAGAGGTAGGGCGATGCAAGCAAGTAAACAACTTTATTGCTAAAGGAAAGTGACTACAACCTTTGTAGATCCGGTCCTCCACTTCCTTGGCTCCGTGATGACGTCCCTTCGCTGTACCCATCGGAATCCTAGACTCTGGCGGTGGTTTCATCGGAGAAACGATCGGGCTAGGTCGTCGATTTCAATGCCGAAGATGATCTACGTCGAGGCAACTCAAGATCAAGCTCGAACTTCACTAAGTCATGAAACTTGTGAAGAAAACACCCTATACTACATGGCAAGTGGTAGAGGATGAAGAAATAGGAAGTGGGTTCACTTTGGATTTGAATTTCTCACTCTTTTTCTCAAGTCACCATTGAAGCTAGCAAGCTTCTTTCTTCTTGAAGAAGAAGAAGAAGAAGAAGAAGAAAAAGAATATGATAAGAATAATGAAAAAATAGAAAATAAAGTGATTCTTATCATATTTGCGACCATGGTTTAGTGTAGAGAATAAACTAGGGTTTAGTTGAATGGTTAGGGTTAAGGCAAAAGATAAACTAGCTAGACTTTTCAAAGCTTCAAGAAGCTTCAAGTAACAAACAAAGAAAGCCACCATGTTATATTTTGCCAAAAATAAATAAAAAGAATGAATAAACAAGTAAAAACCCAAAACCATCAACTAAACATGGTTTAAGTCTTACACACACCCATGTTTGCATGCATCATCAAACATGATACAAACAAGTGCACAAAAATATATCGCATATACAACTTGTGCACATCGAGTGAGAAAATCCATCTTAAGTAAACCAATACTAGTTAATGCAAAGTAATATATCAAATATATAATTATACATTAAATCATTAAATCAACACTTGATTTAACGATCCGGTCATATCGCATATGACCGACTAATATCCAATGTACCGACTTATCGAATCAATCCTCGATTTGATAACTAGGTTATATCGCATACAAACAATCGATACATTCAACGCGAGAATAGAATACGGTATCACATACACGCATTATTCTCGGTCCCGCACATATCTCATATGCGCTCCTATTTCGTTTCGCTTGAGCCAGGAAACCTCTGTATAGGACTTTAAAGACTTGTCAATACGCCGGCAGCAGGTGATGATCATATCAAACACCCACAAGCCGCAAGCGGTCTGCTAAACATAACGGCCACCCGGGTATTGAGCGATCAGAAGATCGACGAGCAAGCCCTCTCACATTCCTGTGAATCCAACCAGTAACACTTACCGTACAGTCCGGTCTGTTCGTCTGATATGTCACATATCTCGTCTAGGGGTGGTAAACGTCAGACCCCAATAGCTTGATAAGTCATGCCGATATAAGGTCCATAACATTCGTTAAACCACTGATAACTCTTACCAGTATATCACAGCAACCCTGGCCAGGGATTTCCAGTTATGGCCAGTCATGCATAGCTCAACATCAACCCCCAATACCGGGAGAGACGAATCCCCTCCTATCGCTCATTGCCTCCATGTGAATCGGGACTGTACCCAAAAACCACTTGTTTGCATGACTCAGTAGAGCCGTGGTAGGGTGGAAATCAAAGCACAGTGGGAGACACATAAGACTCTATGACGATCTCCGGTCAACAGACTAAGCTGTACCATGTCACAAGAGAACTGCCATCTGACGTGAGGTATAATACCATCTGGGAGTTCTCGGCGAGTCCGTTCAGTGTACCCAGTCTCCACTGAGCACCCGCATACCATCTCTGATGTCAAACACCAATGGATATGGGATCATCCATCGCCCATTACATGGGTCGAGAAGATATACGTTAGTCTACTCTGGAATATCGATGCCCCGTCTCGATATTCCCATGACTAGGAACATTGAAGGATGTACTCATGGATTACCCAGGCCCCACTAGTATGATCTACATCATAGTCCTGGAAGTCGAGTACACATCCTAAGGGCTTTATCAACATGTAACAGAGAGACAGAAAGTATACATGTTAAGATAAAGAGCAACCAGATAGCGTACTATCATGTCGAGCAAGAAAGTCCTACCTATATATGTCCCAACATCCATTACAATATACATCCAATGCACAGTAATGGCCTCTAGGACATACATATAACTAACAATCTCCCACTTGCACTAGGGCCATCTGTAGCAGTAGTTGCAGTATCACATACTCAACCATCCCATATAAGTCTCTCTCTGGGAAAAAGCCTTTGTGAGTAGATCCGCCGTGTTGTCCTCTGAGTCTACTCTCCTAACCTCGATCATTCTGGAGATCATCTATCTCCATGATCAGGTGATGCTGCCTCAGAATATGTCTGGGTCACTGATGGGACCAGGGTTCCTGGGCCGAAGCCACACTTCCATTGTCATACAATGGTAAGAACTGAGTTCATCTCATGAACTAATATACACCCAGACAACCTCTTTGGTAGTATCTTAAGTAGCGATGTATCCAGCCTTAATCGTCTAGTATGCCACGGTATCTAGCTTGGAACTCTTCCAACATACCATCCCTTTACTGAGGGTAAAGACAATGCCTGTGACTGACATTCAGTCATCTTTGTCACCCTGGAACCCTTCCAGTGATTCTCCCCAGGATCGATTGATACCATCTCACTACATCTAGTGAGAATCCTAGCATCCAATTACATCTATCTCATAGATGAAAACTCAGGATTTAGGAGGTATCACTTTGATCCTATTGGAGAATCCTTGTGATAAGCGGAGATTGACCGAGAGTAGTATTGGAAACTTTTTTCCTATCAAGAGTATGTCATCCACGTACTCTATGAGGATCATCACCATACTCCATACTACCTTTTTGTACATACAAGGTTCATCTACCATTTTGATGAAGTCAAACTATTTGACTACTACATCAAAACAGATGTTCCAACTTCGCGATGCCTGCTTTATCCTGCAAAGCATCTTGCACACGTTTCCGCTGCTCCCACTGTTTACGAAGCCTTATAGTTGTGTACTTATAGACGTTCTCTTCTAAATCAGTATTTAGAAAAGCAGTCATGACACCCAACCACCAGATATCGTAGTCATGGTATATAGCCATGGCAAGTAGGATCTGGATGGACTTAAGCATAGCCACTGGAAAATGTTTCATCATTATCCACGCCTGGTCGATGACGAAAACTTTTAACAAGTCTAGCTTTGAAAGTCTCAACTTTTCCATCTACACCAAGTAATCTTCTCAAGATATACTTGCTCCTGATGGGGATTTAACCCTTCAGATATAGCAACTAAAGTCCATACTTTGTTGGTGTATAAGGATTCCATCTCAGATCACTAAGCATCCAGCCATTCTTACAGAGTCCCTACTCTCGATGGCCTGCTCGAAACTAGTTGGGTCATCATCACATGATGCATTCCTCGCTCCCACTGTCATTGAGAAACCGAAGTATCTCTCAGGCGGATGAGGAACCCTACCAGATCGGCGGAGAGGCTGAGGTTCGTCGGGGACTATTGAATCTTTTGGTTCTGTCAAATCATCAGCTGCAGTTTTGTATAGCTGGAACCTTTCCAATTCTACAGAACTGGCCTTGCCTCAATCTTGTCCGGATTTTGCCTTTTGATATACGCCGGACAATCCCAAATCTTAACTTACTTAAGAGATAGGCTCTTCCCATACCATATCTTTTATGGAGTGGTAGGCACTGATTTGATTCGAATCTAATTCAATAGGTATGCATTTTCTCAAGTGCACAACCCCAAAAAGAAATAGGTAACTCAGTAGTACTCATCATAGAGCACACCATATCTAATATGGTGTGATTGCTCTGCCCCGATACACCATTGTACTGTGGTATATGTAAGGTTCCTAGGCACCCTAGTGAGGTCTCACAAGTCATCATCCATGCAAATTTCTAAAAAATACGGTGCCGAGAAACCCTAGAACGGATCGTTAACTAGATAAACTAGGCGAAGCAAGCAAGTAAACGGAAATATAGCTAAAGGAAAGGGGCTACAACCTTTGTAGATCCGGTCCACCACCTCCTAGACTCCGTGATGAAGTCCCCTCACTGTCCAAATCATATCTTGGGCTCTAGCGTCGGCTTCATCGGAGAAAAACGGGCTAGGTCATCGATGACGATGCCGAAGATGATCTACGTCGAGGCATCGCTAGATCAAGCTGCAACTTCACCAAGTCAAGAAAACTTGTGAAGGAAACACCCTATACTACTTGGCAAGAGGTAGAGGATGAAGAAATAGGATGTGGGTTCACTTTAGAATTGGATTTCTCACTAGTTTTCTCAAGTTGCCATTGAACTAGAAAGCTTTTCTTTTTTTTCTAGTTCTTAAAGAAGAAGAAGAAAGATATGATCAGTTGAATAATAAAAATGAATAAGAATTAAATCTTATCATACTTTTAACCTTAGTTAAGTGTAGAGAAAAGACCATGGTTAATGGAATGGTTAGGGTTAAGGATAAGAACAAAAAAGGAGACTAAGTCAAAACTTCATGAATGTTCAACTAGCAAACAAATAATGCCACCATTTCATCATTTATCTCTTCCAAAATAAAAAGATAAATAAAGAAATAGATAAATAAGTAAATGACTAAACAAAACCCTAATCATTAGTTTAAACCATGGTTTGATTCTTTACACTTAACCAAGTAAGCATGTATCATCAAACATGATACAAACATGTGCACAAAAGTATATCACATATACAACTTGCACAATTCAAGTGAGAAAATCCATTTAAAGTGAACCAATACTAGTTAACGCAAAGTAATATATCAAATATATAAATATGCACTAAATCATTAAATCAACACTTGATTTAACGATCCGGTCATATCGGATATAACCGACTAGTATCATATGTATCGGCTTATCGAATCAATCCTTGATTCGATAACTAGGTTATATCGCATATAACCAATCGATACATAGATCGCGAGAATGTAATACGGTATCGCATACTCGAATTATTCTCGGTCCCGCACATATCTCATATGCGCTCCTATTTCGTTTCGCTTGAGCCAGGAAACCTCTGTGTAGGACTCTAAAGACTCGTCAATACGCCGGCAGCAGATGATGATCATATCAAGCATCCACAAGCCGCAAGCGGTCTGCTAAACGTAACGGCCACCCGGGTATTGAGCGATCAGAAGATCGACGAGCAAGCCCGCTCACACTCCTGCGAATCCAACCAGTAACACTTAACGTACAGTCCGGTCTGTTCGTCTGATATGTCGCATATCTCGCATATCTCGCATAGGGGTGGTAAACGTCAGACCCCAATAGCTTGATAAGTCATGCCGACGTGAAGTCCATAACATTCATGAAACTACTGATAACTCTTACCAGTATATCACTGCAACCCTGGCCAGGGATTTCCTGTTATGGCCAGTCGAGCATAGCACAACATCCACCCCCAATACCGGGAGAGACGAATCCCCTCCTATCGCTCATTGCCTCCATGTGAATCGAGACTGTACCCAAAAACCACCTGTTTGCACAACTCAGTAGAGCCGTGGTAGGGTGGAAATCAAAGCACAGTGGGAGACACACAAGACTCTATGACGATCTCGGGTCAACAGATGTCACGCCCCGCTTCCCAAAATACGGAATACAAGGGGTAGACAAGGCCAGCCATGCTCCTACGGTCAAGGAAATGTCCTGCCGTAGTCACACTTCGGCTTCTAGTTTATCATGGTAAACAGTAAATAATGCGCAGGTAATGAGAAATGCAGTAACTGAAAGCAACAAAGTAAGGAACTGACCTGAAGTGGAACAAACAAATGCAACTCGGAATGGCGAGTCAAGAAGACTGTGATGCACTGGTCCAGACTAAATCTTCTTCTCACACTGAGCATGCATACTCAGGTCGTCAGAGCGACATAATAGCAATATAATATGTATAAAATCAAGTGACAGTTCTAACAGTGATAATAGGTATGTGAAGCAGTAAATAAATGACATCATGAATACGCATGTGCAGTAATCAATGCAGCGGAATAGTAAAGCAGTATAACAATATGTCACGTATGCCAACACAGTACAAAATGAATATAAATGCCAGTATCCCTATCAGTCTCTAAGTCTCACTACACAGGTCACTAAGCCTATCGTCAGTCCAAGTGTGAGAGTCAACCACTCGCGAGTGTCCTCCACCCAAGGGTAGAACCCAAGGGCAAGGGACCACGGGCCCAACATGTAACAAGAATATCACGGTGTATATATCACGTACCCTGTAAATCTCCATATAAGTCCCTAAATATATAAGCCGGCATGGGACTCCCGAGATTCTGTTGAACTCACACTTAAACTACCCCACACCCCGTGGTCTACATCAAACGCTAACCATCACCCTAAATACTAGTCGATCCGTGACAAGTCTGCGCGAGAACTGGAGGCAGGACCTCCATCAAGCACGTCCCGACTAATACCTAAGATAGATGGCAGTGTCGGATGCCTTATCTATGACACCCGTGCAAGCGCTTCCATAAGTGTCCCATACCACTTATAGTCCCACGTACACGCATCCCACAGACGTCGACAATGCAATAGAATAATAGGGTCACTGATTGTGCACAAGTACGTATCACTTTCACTTAATCACAGATATACGAACACTGACGTACTTGCCACAATCATCACTAAAAGCTAACACTGGCTAAATGCACGATATCACTAGGTTATCACTACAATGTTATGAGTATGATATGATGCGTAAACAATATATGCAGCACGATCAAGATATCATAAAAACAGTATTCTATCACTTGCACAATCTATCATGAAAAGTACGTGTATAATTTAGCGAAATGATAAACAGGTAGTAATTAATATGTTCAGTTATCCATCCATAGAATTTTGTTTCAGGCCAATCGGGTTCCAGGATTGCTAATTATAACCATTTCATTTTAAGCGCTCGCGGCTGGAAATCCGGTTTCAGAATCAGAAGTCCGTTTCGAAACGCATTTTAATCCCAATTGGGATCAGATTTTAGCAATGCTACAGTTGGATGAATTCTAGGGTTTTCAGTAAAGTTTTCAACGCAACAAACGGATCTTCAATCGCATCTGTACGTTAGGAGTTATACTCTGTTTAATATTAACATGTCAA
Source organism: Agapanthus africanus (assembly GCA_030015575.1). Classification (NCBI taxonomy): domain Eukaryota; kingdom Viridiplantae; phylum Streptophyta; class Magnoliopsida; order Asparagales; family Amaryllidaceae; genus Agapanthus; species Agapanthus africanus. The sequence continues at coordinate 292,650,469 of CM057349.1, forward strand.
TTCTGAATCTGCTGGGACTGTTATGTGTCCCGATGTTCTAAATTACAGTTTAAATATCAAACGGTAACGAAACAGAATGAGACCAATCGTGTTGTCTAGCTAACAGAGTTACCTACAATAATCAGCAGAGTTCCGCAACCTACGAGTTAAGGAACACCTGTGGTATCCAATACGGAACAGCAAGTAATGACTGGAGTCGCTCTGGACTGCAGTCCAGAGTCGCTCTCCGATCCGAATATCATCACCGTTTAAATACAGAAATGTCTGGAAACTAGAATAGGGTTAAAGTTTGTCGAGTTGGATTCGATTTGAGCCCTCGAACGCACCATTCTAATATGTGTATGATTTATGGTGAATTTAACGATTTTCAGATACGACAGGATTACGGTTTTACGATTAAACTCGGGGGTAGTTGTTTTAGTCATAATCGATTACAACATCCAACAAAATTCATACACTATGTTCACAGCCCTACGGGCCAACCTACACCATTGAGTTCCGTCAAATTAGATAATGTTTTCCTAAGGGAACAAATATCGAACAGTTACGGCATATAATAGTTTTAAACTTGTAACATTATAATTCATATATTTAACGATTGTAATTTAGATAAATAGCATGTAAGCAAGTAGAATACTTGTCTGGGAGCGTCTCGGGGATGCACGGTGATTGTAACGTCACGAACGCGTGACACACGCGCGGCACGGCAACCAGATTTGGCTCGAACTCGAGTCTTGGCAGCAGAGGCTTGGTTGTTGGGGTCGTGTCGACGAGGGTGGTGGTCGTTGACGTGGAGTTGCTCGCTGTGGTGGACGGTAGAGCGGGTGTTATAGAGAGAGAGAGAGAGTAAGTGGACTGAGAGAGAGAGAGAGAATGAGATATAGAGAGAGAGAATTGAGAGTGAGAGAAAGAGGCCGAGGGAGTTACAGAGAGTTAGAGAAAGACAGTGAGTGAGGGAGAGAGCTGCGTGATGACGAGAACGGCGACGATGATGATGACGCGGGAGAGGTCGACGACGAGACTAGAAGCTTGCCGGCGTCGGGGCAGGGGACTCGGGGTGCAGATGAGTGGGTGCAGGGGAGTGGAGTTGATGGGGAAGGTGATGATGATGCAGAGGCGTCGATGGGGTGGCCGGAGGTGTGATGGGATCGGGTGATCGTCGGCGGCGAGAGGGGTGCAGGCGAGGTGGGGAGAGTGAAGTGGTGATGTAAGGAGAGGAAGAGAAAGAGATGACGAGAGAGAAAGGGAGTGTACTGAGAGAGAGGGAAAGCAGGGGGAGACGAGGGTGGAGTGATTGGTGGCGACGACGATGACGACGATGGTGATGAGCTGCGGCGAGGTGGACTTGGTGGTGGGGTGCTGGGTGCAGGGAAAACTATATGGTGAGGCAGCGAAGGAATGAGGTGATCTGGGTTGGTGAGAGGGAGTGAGGAAGAGGGTACAGGGGTGAGTGCGACGTGGGGTAACGTCTCGCGACGAGGGCGGAGGAGGCGGCGTGGGCGACGGCGAGGAAAGCGGATCTCGCGCGCGAAATGGGGGAAAGAGCCGTTGGAGTTTTAAATGGAAGATGAACAGTGTGGAGTCGGGTCGGGTGAGGAAGCGTGGGAGCGGGCTGCTGGGAAGAGGAGTGGGCCGGGCCAGTGAATTAAAAGAAATTCCCTAAAGTTAAATGTGAGGAGCTGGGCCGGCTAGGTGTGCTGGTAAAAGGAAAAAAGGATTTTAATTATAAAGGATTTATATAATCCAAGTGGGCTGGGGAAATCAAAAAGGGGCGGCCCAGACGATGGAAAAATAAATTTAAATGGGAAAGAATAAAGAATGGGCCGGGGAGAAAGCTGGGCCAAGGAATTAAAAAGGGAAAAAGAGAAGACACGGGCCGGATAATTAAATAGAAATTCCTCATCAAAGAAAAGAGTGGGCTGGGTGAAGGGAACGGCTAGAGGTGTGGGCTTAGTGATTATAAAAAAAAACAATTTGATGGGAATGAAGTGAGCCAGGCCAGAGGAAAAATGTTATTAGGAAAAAAATAGAATGGCTGATGGGCTCGGGCCAGAAATAAAGATATTGGATTTAAATTTAAAAGAGCTTTGGGCTGAGGGAAGATTTTATGGAAAAATCAAATGGAAAATAGAAACTGGCCATGAATAGAAAATCAGAGGTAAAATGAGAAAGAGAATGGGCTGCGCTTATAAATTAGTAAGGGAGATTGGTATAATTAAAAGAGAAATAGGGTTTGGGGTTTAAAGAAAAGGTTATAATAATTAAATAATTTCTTAAATAAAACACTTAAAATTATAAATAAAATAAGATGAAATTTTAAGATATCAAAATACGGACTTGGTATAAAAAGGGCCGGGTGTTACAACAGACTAAGCTGTACCAGTGTCACCAGAGAACTGCCATCTGACGTGAGGTATAATACCATCTGGGAGTTCTCGGCGAGTCCGTTCAGTGTACCCAGTCTCCACTGAGCACCCGCATACCATCTCCGATGTCAAACACCGATGGATATGGGATCATCCATCGCCCATCGCATGGGTCGAGAAGATATACGCTAGTCTACTCTGGAATATCGATGCCCCGTCTCGATATTCCCACGACTAGGAACAATGAAGGATGTACTCATTGACTACCCAGGCCCCACTAGTATGATCTGCATCATAGTCCTGGAAGTCGAGTACACATCCTAAGGGCTTTATCAACATGTAATCAGAGAGACAGAAGGTATACACGTTAAGATAAAGAGCAACCAGATAGCGTACTATCATGTCGAGCAAGAAAGTCTTCCCTATATATGTCCCAGCATCCACTACAATATACATCCAATGTACAGTAATGGCCCCTAGGGCATACATATAACTAACAATCTCCCACTTGCACTAGGGCCATCTATAGCAGTGATTGCAGTATCCCATACTCAACCATCCCCTAAAAGTCTCTCTTTGGGGAAAAGGCCTTCGTGAGTGGATCCGCCGTGTTGTCTTCTGAGTCTACTCTCCTAACCTCGATCACCCTGGAGATCAACTATCTCCATGATCAGGTGATGCTGCCTCAGAATATGTCTGGGTCACTGATGGGACCAGGGTTCCAGGGTCGAAGCCACACTTCCATTGTCATACAATGGCAGGAACCTGGTTCATCTTATGAACCAATATACACCCAAACTTCCTCTTTGGTAGTATCTATAATAGCGATGTTACCAGCCTTTATCGTCTAGTTTGTCACGGTATCTAGCTTGGAACTCTTCCAACATACCGTCCCTTTACTGAGGGTAAAGACAATGCCTGTGACTGACATTCAGTCGTCTTTATCACCCTGGAACTCTTCCAGTGATTCTCCCCAGGATCGATTGATACCATCTCACTACAACTAGTGAGTATCCTAACATCCAATTAGATCTATCTCATAGATCCAAAGCTTAGGATATAGTAGGTATCACTTTGATCCTATATGGAGAATCATTGTGATAAGCGGAGATTGATCGAGCGTAGCATAGGAAACTCCTTCCCTAACAAGAGTATGTCATCCACGTACTCTACGAGGATCGTCACCATACTCCCTACTACCTTTTTGTTTATACAAGGTTCATCTACCATTTTGATGATGTCAACTTCTTTGACTAATCCATCAAAATAGATGTTCCAACTCCGCGATGCCTGCTTTATCCTATAAAGCATCTTGCACACGTTTCCGCTGCTTCCACTGTCTACGAGGCCCTCTGGCTGTGTTCTTATAGACGTTCTCTTCTAAATCAATATTTAGAAAAGTAGTCATGGCACCCAACCACCAGATATCGTAGTCGTGGTATGTAGCCGTGGCAAGTAGGATCTGGATGGATTTAAACATAGTCCCTGGAAAAGGTTTCATCATTATCCGTGCCTGGTTGATGACGAAAACCTTTAACAAGTCTAGCTTTGAAAGTCTCAACTTTTCCATGTACACCAAGCAATCTTCTCAAGATATACTTGCTCCTGATGGGGATTTAACCCTTCAGTTATAGCAACCAAAGTCCATACTTTGTTGGTGTATAAGGATTCCATCTCAGATCACTAAGCATCCAGCCATTCTTACAGAGTCCCTACTCTCGATTGCCTGCTCGAAACTGGTTGGGTCATCATCTCATGATGCAATCCTCACTCCCACTGTCATCGAGAAACCGAGGTATCTCTCAGGTGGGTGAGGAACCCTACCAGATCGGCGGAGAGGCTGAGGTTCGTCGGGGACTATAGAATCCTTTGGTTCTGTCAAATCATCTGCTGTAGTTTGCATAGCTGGAACCTTTCCAGTTCTACATTACAGACCTTGCCTTGATCTTGTCCGGATTTTGCTTTTGACATAGGCCGGACAATCCCAAATCTTAACTTACTTAAGAGATAGGCTTTTCCCATACCATATCTCATATGGAATGGTAGGCAGTGATCTGATTCGAACCTAATTCAATAGGTACGCAGCTTCTCAAGCGCATAACTCCCAAAAGGGAAAAAGGTAACTCAGTAGTACTCATCATAGAGCACACCTTATCATATAGGGTGTAATTGCTCCGCCCTGATACACTATCGTGCTATGGTGTATACGGAGGAGTAATGCTAAGAGAGAATCTCATTCTCCTTTAGAATAGTCCAGGAATGCTATGCACAAGTATTCTCCTCCCTGATCTCATCATAGGACATAATACTTATACCCGTATTTTGGTTCTCTACTTCCTATTTATATTCTGTGAATACCTCAAAAGGTTCGGACTTATATTTCAATAGGAATATATGACTGAATCTTGAGAGATCATCAGAGAATATAATGAAGTATAAAGAACCAGTCCTGGCATGTGTAGACTGGAGACCTTACATACATCATCATGTATCAGTCCCAAGAGTTTACTAACTCTTCCTTTGTTTCCAATGAACAGAGCTATGGTCATCTTATCTTTGTGACATGACTGGCAAGTTTCACAAGATGTAAATTCAAACTGATTTAAATATGCATCTAAAATGTAACTTCAGCCAGTCGGGTCGCATTGATATGACCTAGTCTACAATGCCTCAAGAAGAATTCGTTCATTTCTGAACTCTTCTTCCTGTGTGTGTTCAGTATACAAGGAACTGTAGTTTGATTTAGAACGTCAATGCTTTTAGATAACGTGCCTGAACCGATCAACTTTTGATATAGGAAATGTTCAAAACATTATCCATCAATACAAAATTTTATCATTTCTTTACTAATAAAGAGACTGATATGATTTTGTATATCAGGTTCGGTATCTAATAGCATTTGTTCAGAATCAATGTATTCTTAATACAGGGTGACAGTGACCAACAGACTTGGCTGCAACTCTTGCCCCGTTTTCTGCCTCATGAAACTTATCACCCGTTCTCAGTTTTTCTACCTTTTGTAGCCCTATGTAACAGATTACATATCTGGGATCCTGATCCGGTATCAGACACCCAGGATGCGGAGGATACTGAGAAACAGTTCTTTGTAATGAACACACCCGAAGGAGATGCATCATATGCACTTTCTTCGTTTGGGCGGCATGGGAAATCTGGTATTCCCCAATTTCCTGCTCTGTCTTATAACAATTATAAGTTGGAGCGGGACCAACGTTCCCCAGCTTAGTATAACAAGCGGGTTCGGTCAATACATCCATTTTATTATCTTGATTAAGGCGTGATATGGTCGCTACCAGGAGAGAGAGAGAAGAAAACACTCAGCGTGCGCTCTTGCAAGATCAGATTGGTTATATATTTTATCTAATCAGGATGGCTCCCACTGTTTTTATCAAATCCTCCTTCAAACCTTAAAAGGAAAGACTAGCCGGGATTAATTACACTCTACAAGTTCGCCAATCTTTCAGCCAGGCCAGTGTCGGTACTTTGAGGGAGGTTCCTCGTGCTTTCGCACGGACCTAATTACTGTAAACCTCGTTTTCCCAGAGGCGTAACCCCGTTGACACATTTCTAGACACCTACTTGATCGGCTAATTGCAAAGTGCAAAACTCTCCCAGGAGTAACAATTACTCGCAGTGGGTATCGGGATCCAACTATCATATAGAAGGTATGCAATCTCATTGCAAATTTCAACACTTGAAACTCCCGATAAAGGTTTTTACCCCTAGCACCTATGACCTTAACTATGGTCAACAAATCATAAGTACTAGTCAAGTTCTACCCGTCATTTCGTGATTAATTAGACCCACCCACATGACCCTTAACTAAGGTCAACAAAGTCACGCGACTGTCCTAACTAATCGCATCATATGCGGTGTAGGAAGACATCACTTAGCTACCGTACACTGTGCCTTGACTATGGTCAACAAACACAGCACGAATACTAAGTACTCTACTTCCTAAAATGACGGAGGGTTGCGGCTGGTTTTTGTGAAAACCTTTAACGCTTTGAACTTGATCTCGTTGCGGAATCAAATGGTTTTTAAATGGAATGTTTTCGAGGCTTTTCTAGTTTTGCTAAAGGGGTCACTCCCGGTGAAGGGATCGTCGGCCCTTTCCTCGTCGAATGAGGTGCGGGATATATCATATATATCACCGTGCAAAGAGAAAACTATAGAAGTGATCAAAGATAAACCGAGTGTGTAGCATCTGCCAGTTATTGCTAAAGGAGTCACTCCCGGTTAAGTGATCTCGGTCCTTTCCTCATTGAATAAGGTGCAGGATGTTCTATAATGAACACCGCGATACAAAACAAGAACTGTAGCTACCTGTTTTTATTTTGAAATTCGATTCCACAACATCAATTAGGTTTATTTTCTTTCATTAATCTCATTAATGAATATCCCATCATTTAAGTCCACCTAATCATCACAGATAAATATAACGTACGCTTATGCCATCCGCATTCGCCTCGATGTCCTGTCTGCACCGTTAGGTTAGGTAACTAACGGCAGAGCGGGGCAGGGCTAGCGCGGGTGTAAAACATAAGCAACGTCTATATAATATATCATATATACTATATATAATATCTGTCACAGAACATCACATGATCTCATCACAGATAAATCACAGCAGAAGAAACATATGAAATATTAGATATACTAGGACGTCCGTGTTTTCAATACGAGCCAGTATAAAACACGGATTCTACGGTCGTGATGAATAGCCAATCCCACACCCCTAGACCCCTACGAGAGCGGCAAGCAACCCTACCAATTCTAGGGTTAGGAGACCCGGACTCGACTCCTCGAGATGGTCTCCCACTGGACCCCAGAACCCGGTTACCTGTGCTCCCCTCCTTGGGTCTATCCTAATGCGGAAAAGTAAATAATATACAACAACGGTGACAACTTCCGCAACCAGGAAGTGCCCAAATAAAAGAATATTACATACAAGTTTTTACATGAATGAAAATGAAAAACACTCATCTCACATAAAAACCCCCGGCTATTCAAACACGACGATCCAATATAACATATCCTGCAACACATAACATCACATGTCATCAACGTAAGTAAATATGCGCATCCCAATTGTCGTTGACATATAGCAACGAAACCGGCGATATCACATATTACACTTACGGTCACAGAAAAGAAAGTGTAAAACTACAACAGTTGGAATCCGCAACCTCCTCAGACATCGCATGCCTGACCAAATGAATTCTTTAGACATCGCATGCCTAACAATTATAAACCCCGCATTTTAGTCTCATTATCGAAAACTCTTTTCAATATCAAGTCGGGCAATTCAAGAGGATTCCCGACATTCTGATCGAATGCTCGTCGCAAACTTTAGTAGACGGACGCACCCCCGAAACCGTCGACGAAGTGCACCAAGGCGGAACACCGCTACCGCGAGCACCCAAACGGATGCTTTCGGCGATGGGGTTCTCCTACAGTCATTTGGTCCGGGCTATGGAGTGAGGCTGTCTATTAAGTTTACCCGGCGAGTATCCGCGTACACTACGTGATTGCGACGGACTTTTGATCACATTAAAATTCCGTGGCAACCGATCATTTTAGACTAAACTGCTATATTTATAACATTCATTCAGTTATCTCATAACTACTTGTGAATTCCAATTATTGTATCATATTCCGGATAAATAGAAAATGTTAAACTTTCCGATCGAACAATCGAACACCCAAGTTTTCCCGATACAGCTCAACACATGAAATAAGTCTAACAGCATTCAGTTCGTGTCTCAGTACCAACGGTCCAGCCGTAGAAGGGTCAAGCCAACGCCTCACATGTGGCACGCCGTACTGCCCCAAACCCGAAGGTTCAAAGGGCAGTTCAAGACGGTCACATAATCGAGTTAAGGTTTGTTGTCTTCTAGAGGGTCCATCGCGTTACTTGCACTACTTAGAACATCGTTAAACTACGGAAAAATCCAACAATTGGAAACTTCCCGGCAGGGGAAAAAGTGGGTATTTATATCCGGTCGAACTTTTTAACATATTCTAAAATTTATCCGGAAGAACACACTGACAAAATTAGACAATCCGATCGATACACCGAGTTCCCAATACAACCCAGAAAATGCAACTCTGGAAAAAATTATTAAAAATCCCCAGGAAAACCAGCACATACAACTAAGAATTACTGTGCAAAATTGGATGCACAAAACGACGAAATGGCCGCGGATCCGCCGCATGAGCATGCTCATGCCGCAGATCCGCGGCACCTTTATGGAATCACACCCTCGAATTTTACAGTAACCCTTATATCTTCCTGCTGATTTTTCTGAATATTTTTAATCTACAAAAAACCACGTTTTTCAAAAAAGTCCAGAGAGCATTTTTCAAGTCGGGTTTTGGGTCGATCGGACTTCTGATTCCGTCGGGACTTCGTCTAAGGCTCTTGCTAGGCTCTGATACCACTGTAAGGTTCCTAGGCACCCTAGTGAGGTCTCATAAGTCATCATCCATGCAAATTTCTAAAAAATACGGTGCCGAGAAACCCTAGAACGGATCGTTAACTAGATAAACTAGGCGAAGCAAGCAAGTAAACGGAAATATAGCTAAAGGAAAGGGGCTACAACCTTTGTAGATCCGGTCCACCACCTCCTAGACTCCGTGATGAAGTCCCCTCGCTGTCCAAATCATATCTTGGGCTCTAGCGTCGGCTTCATCGGAGAAAAACGGGCTAGGTCATCGACAACGATGCCGAAGATGATCTACGTCGAGGCATCGCTAGATCAAGCTCCAACTTCACCAAGTCAAGAAAACTTGTGAAGGAAACACCCTATACTACTTGGCAAGAGGTAGAGGATGAAGAAATAGGATGTGGGTTCACTTTAGAATTGGATTTCTCACTAGTTTTCTCAAGTTGCCATTGAACTAGAAAGCTTTTCTTTTTTTTCTAGTTCTTGAAGAAGAAGAAGAAAGATATGATCAGTTGAATAATAAAAATGAATAAGAATTAAATCTTATCATACTTTTAACCTTAGTTAAGTGTAGAGAAAAGACCATGGTTAATGGAATGGTTAGGGTTAAGGATAAGAACAAAAAAGGAGACTAAGTCAAAACTTCATGAATGTTCAACTAGCAAACAAATAATGCCACCATTTCATCATTTATCTCTTCCAAAATAAAAAGATAAATAAAGAAATAGATAAATAAGTAAATGACTAAACAAAACCCTAATCATTAGTTTAAACCATGGTTTGATTCTTTACACTTAACCAAGTAAGCATGTATCATCAAACATGATACAAACATGTGCACAAAAGTATATCACATATACAACTTGCACAATTCAAGTGAGAAAATCCATTTAAAGTGAACCAATACTAGTTAACGCAAAGTAATATATCAAATATATAAATATGCACTAAATCATTAAATCAACACTTGATTTAACGATCCGGTCATATCGGATATAACCGACTAGTATCATATGTATCGGCTTATCGAATCAATCCTTGATTCGATAACTAGGTTATATCGCATATAACCAATCGATACATAGATCGCGAGAATGTAATACGGTATCGCATACTCGAATTATTCTCGGTCCCGCACATATTTCATATGCGCTCCTATTTCGTTTCGCTTGAGCCAGGAAACCTCTGTGTAGGACTCTAAAGACTCGTCAATACGCCGGCAGCAGATGATGATCATATCAAGCATCCACAAGCCGCAAGCGGTCTGCTAAACGTAACGCCCACCCGGGTATTGAGCGATCAGAAGATCGACGAGCAAGCCCGCTCACACTCCTGCGAATCCAACCAGTAACACTTAACGTACAGTCCGGTCTGTTCGTCTGATATGTCGCATATCTCGCCTAGGGGTGGTAAACGTCAGACCCCAATAGCTTGATAATTCATGCCGACGTGAAGTCCGTAACATTCGTGAAACTACTGATAACTCTTACCAGTATATCACTGCAACCCTGGCCAGGGATTTCCTGTTATGGCCAGTCGAGCATAGCACAACATCAACCCCCAATACCGGGAGAGACGAATCCCCTCCTATCGCTCATTGCCTCCATGTGAATCGAGACTGTACCCAAAAACCACCTGTTTGCACAACTCAGTAGAGCTGTGGTAGGGTGGAAATCAAAGCACAGTGGGAGACACACAAGACTCTATGACGATCTCGGGTCAACAGACTAAGCTGTACCAGTGTCACCAGAGAACTGCCATCTAACGTGAGGTATAATACCATCTGGGAGTTCTCGGCGAGTCCGTTCAGTGTACCCAGTCTCCACTGAGCACCCGCATACCATCTCCGATGTCAAACACCGATGGATATGGGATCATCCATTACCCATCGCATGGGTCGAGAAGATATATGCTAGTCTACTCTGGAATATCGATGCCCCGTCTCGATATTCCCACGACTAGGAACAATGAAGGATGTACTCATTGACTACCCAGGCCCCACTAGTATGATCTGCATCATAGTCCTGGAAGTCGAGTACACATCCTAAGGGCTTTATCAACATGTAATCAGAGAGACAGAAGGTATACACGTTAAGATAAAGAGCAACCAGATAGCGTACTATCATGTCGAGCAAGAAAGTCTTCCCTATATATGTCCCAGCATCCACTACAATATACATCCAATGTACAGTAATGGCCCCTAGGGCATACATATAACTAACAGTATAGTCAGAGGAGTAACACCGAGAGAGAATCTCATTCTCCTTTAGAATAATCCAGGAATTCTAAGCACAAGTATTCTCCTCCCTGATCATATCATAGGACATAATAATTATACCCAGTTTTTGGTTCTCTATTTTTAACTTATATTCTGTGAATATCTCAAAAGCTTCGGACTTATGTTCCAACAGGAACATATGGCTGAATCTTGAGAGACTATCAGAGAATGTAATGAAACACAAAGAACCAATCCTGGCATTTGTAGACAGGAGACCTTACATACATCATCATGTATCAATCCAAAGAGTTTACTAACTCTTTCTCTGTTTCCTGTTGGAGATAATGCCCTCAGAGTCAATTATTGGATCACAGGCACGTGATTGCGATGATTGAGGGAGGACCTATCCCGGTAAGACAGTCTTACTCGAGATGATAGTATGCTATCTGGTTTACCTTTATCATCGTGTACTGCTTTAGGTGACCTGACAGGTCACTATTGCACGTTGATAGAGCCCCTAGGATTCTTGCTTGGCTGCCAGCAGTATGAGGGCGATCATATAAGTGAGAGCTGGAGTCTATAAGCACATCCTTAAAAGGTCCCTAGTCGTGGGAGTTTCGAGACAGGGCATCGATTCTCCAGAGTAGACTAGTGTATACAGTCGAGACCCCGACGAGGGGCGGTGGCCGGTCTCACAAGCCACTGGTGTCAGTTGGTTCACCTAAGATGTATACAGGTGCTCATTGGGTTATGAGTACACCGGACAGGACTCGCTGGGAACCTGCTAGTTGGTCTTATACCGGACGTCAGATAGCAGTTCCCTGGTGACATGTGTACAGGTTAGTTCATCGACCTGGGGATCGTCATTTGTCTCGTGTGAGTTCCCACTGTGCTTTGATTAATACCCTACCACGGCTCAAAGGAGTCGTGCAAACAGGTTTTAGTTGGGTACAGTCCCGAGCCACATGGAGGCAGTGAGCGGATCTTCAGGGGTTCATCTCTCCCGGTATTAGGGGTGAGGTCGCGCTGTGTCTAGGAGAGCCATTACACGAAGTCCTTGGCCAAGACAGGAGATTTACTGGTAGGTATTCCAGTAGTATCTCAGGGTGTTCTGGGCTACACTCCGACACGACTTGTACCGCTTTTGGGGGTCTGACTTTTACCAACCCCCTAGGCCCGACATGCGATGCTCATAGACGAACGGACCGGACTGTACGGATATTGTCACTGACAGGCTCAGTAGGGTGTCAGGATGAGTTCGCTCATCGACGTCCCTTTTGGTCAATAGCTGGTGGCCCGTTACGTATTGGCTTATACCTCTGACGTGCTAGTGGTTAAATCTACAGCCATAGTATTGACGAGTCTTTAGAGTCCACCACACTTTCAGTTACTCAGGCTTTCGGGCGAAACGCTGTAGAAGCCGTATGGAGATATGGCACGGTCCGATCAGATACGTGCGGTATTGCACGGATCAGGATCGGACGGTTTGTACTAGTGGCCGTATGGATATATGGCAGGGTTCGATCAGATACGTGCGGTATAGCACGGATCAGGATCGGACGGATATTACTAGCCGGCTTTGGTTTAAGCCGGATCCTAGTATAGTACAGTGTAGATTTTGTCTCTTTGCATTTGTATCCGGACGGAATACAGATGCGGGTGTGTATGCACAGTATTGGGGTTTTCCTGTAATTTATTACGGGACCAGTTTTCTGGAGTTGCCAGTTTGCATTCCGTTCCGGCCGGTTTTCGTTTGTTCTTTCCCGGCCGGACTTTTCCGATGGAGGGGGTTATTTGCAATTGTGCAAATAACATTTGTGGAGGGGGTTTCTTGCAAATATATTCATTATGATATGTTTAGCATCTTTCATCCATGATGGTGCATTAAATGAGATTAGAAAGGATATGGGTTTGATGTAAGTTTGTAATGATAATGTTTTGGTTGTGGTCACCCCTTCACCTTTTACTACCATCACCTCCCTCTTGTATTTGTTTTGCCCTCCACCATTTTCCACCATATAGAAATGGCCGGCCACAATTTGGAGGAGAGAAGAAAAATGAGAGGGTTTCATTTTGATGAGGATAATTTGGTTCATCTCATTTTTCCTTGCTACACACATTCTAGTTCCACTTGAAAATTCCATTCCTCCATCAAGGCAACTACAAACCCCAAATGTGACTAGCATGATCTACACCACATTCTATAGCAATTCTTAGGCACGTCGACTTGTCAGCTTCGTGCCCGAGTTGCCTCGGCATTGAGGTGGGAGCCCGTAAAAGATACAGACGATGTGGTGCCCTTCCGGCAAGGAGGCGACGGCCGGAGTTTCCGCGGAAGATCGGGACGATGACGAGAAGACCGGAGGACTCGGATCACTCGGTATATCTCTAACCCGTCTTGTTGTTAGCTAGATCTAGTTTAATGGCCCGATCCGGGGTTTAGTGCACGGTGGTGCCGGTTTGCTAAGTTCGCAAAATTAAAGTTTATCACCGTTTCCGCATTTGGCCGTCGGATTGACGGCCGGGGCGCCGCCGTGCACTTACAGTGGTATCAGAGCCTCGCCATTAACTTCGTCTAGCTTTTTTTGATGTGTTTGCATTTCCGATCGACCAAAATTCCAAAAACTCGCGTTTTTCCTCACATCAGTTTTCTGTCGAAATTTTTTGAACTCCAAAAATTTTTCAGGTTGTAAAAAACTAATGTACTGGAAATTCTAAGACTACTGGAAAAATTCGACACAGTCAGTCGACCACTGAAGCGCGGAACCGCGGCCAAACTCCCCTTGGGCCGCGGTTCCGCCGCACATTGGTGTCGTCACTGCATCATTTTTTTCCAGTGGGCTTCTGGGCTAATTTTAGGGGTTTTAGAATATTAATATTGGGCCCAGATTTTCTGTGAGTGCTACAGTATTGCTTGGGGGCCCACTTGTTAATTTTTGATCGATCGGATATTTTAAACACATTATTTCACAGTATTTACATTATATCTGCGACCGTGAATGTCACTCGATCGGTAAATCCGGTCTAACTGCTATAGCCCGGTTAGACGGATTTGCGAACGTGACTTTCACGTTGATGTTCTGTGTTTTGCTGTGATGTTGCGGATCGGTCGTGGGGGATAGCCTGGATGCAATGCTAGTACAGTTTTGTTGTATTATGTACATTTGATATTGCGGGGCGAGCGTCCGACATGTGGACTGCCATCACTGCCTGTTTGTATTATTCTTTTGGGGCACGACCTGGTTGCGGTCGATGTACCCGTTGTATGTATATTTTACTTTCTGTACTAGGATTGCCCCGCGGTGGGGTGCACGGATAGCCAGGTTCTAGAAGGCAACAAGCCCGCATCTCATGGCATTGAGACGGAGGGGGCTTCACTCTAAGATTGGCCGGCTATTCGCCGCACTCATAGGGGGTACAGGTTGACCCAGGAGGGGTGCCCAAGTTACCGGATTCCGTGAAGTGCTGGGTGGTCCATTCACGGTGCTGAAGGGGGCTACCTCGCTTCAGGTTTTGGCGGGTGACTTGCCGCGCCCGTAGGGGTCTAGGATTTCATTGCACAGGCTATCCACACGACCAGGGGAACGTCGGGTTTCAGTAGTGGCTCTGTGAAACCCGGGGATCCCAGATATCTGTATTGTTCTGTGATGCTGTACATTTCTGTGATGTTGCATTTTATCACGCCTTGAGCGAAATACTATATATTGGTATATATATTAGTAGATGTTGTATATGTTTTTAATCCGCGCTAATCCAGTCCCCGCTCTGCCGTTAGTTAGCTAACCTAACGGGTGATGACGGGACCCAGTGGCGAATGGCATATACGTACATCAGTATATTTTCGTTCTTTGTGGTGTGATCAATTGATGGGACTGCGTTGATTCGGATCAATGCAAGTTAAAACAAACCTAATCTGATGTTGTTGGAACACTTTTCAAAAGGCTGTTATTGCAAGGACGTTCTCTTTTGTTTTGCATAGTGGTATTCGGTTATGAATATCCTGCTCCTCAGTCGACGAGGCAAGGGCCGAGATCCCTTCACCGGGAGTGACCCCTTGGACAGAAGTTTGCGTCAGGGCATTAACTTCACTATAGCCGATTACTTTTGCTTTGCATCGTGGTATTCAGTTGGAATATCCTGCACCTCATTCTACGGGGAAAGAGCCGAGATCCCTTCACCGGGAGTGACCTCTTTAGTAAAGGTTTTCGTCACTATATTTTCTAAAAAGCTATCCGTTCCTTCAACGATATCAAGTTCATTACGTTAAAGGTTTTCGCCAGAAACCATTCGTAGCCCTCCGTCGTTTCATATGGGTAGTCAATAGTATTCAAGCTGTGTTTGTTGGCCAAAGTCAAGGCACAGTGTTTGGTAGCTGTTGGTTATTCATATGCAGCATAGATAGATGCGTTGGTTTGGGGCAGTCGTATAGCCTTGTTGGCCAAAGTCAAGGGCTTGTACGGATGGGCTCAAATTAACCTGGAAAATGACGGGCAGAACTTGACATGTGACTTATGATTTGTTGGCCAAAGTCAAGGTCATAAGAGCATGGGGTCAAAATCACATCGGGAGTTTCAAAAGAACTGAAACTTGCCAGATATGCGCATACCTTCTGGAGTGTGATGACGTGAGCGGATTACGTCACGTTATCATGCGATGAGAGTTGGATCCCGATTCCCACTGATGAGTTAGTTTACTCCTCGGGTATTCCCGACTAATTCTTCTTTTAGGTTTGGAGGAAAATTTGAGGTACAGTGGGAGGTTTCCTGATTAGATAAATTGGTAACCATTCTGATCTAGGTTAGAGTGCACGCTGAGTATTTCTTTTCTCTCTCTCTCTTTGGCAGCGTCCATTGACCCGACCCTAAGACTATGACTCAGAGACCAAGTTAACCGAACCTTCTTTACACTGGCTTTTGGATTGTCAGAGTTGCAGACCTCATTGCCACTCCTACTTTTACCCTTTTCTCCAGGACACCCCGTATTACTACGAACGTCCACTTCCATTGGACAAAGCCATCGTATGGTTAGATACGAACTCGAAGGAATTCGAGGATGGTTTCCGGTTCTGGAGAAAACGGATAAGGTTTATTCAGTTGTCTTTTCCTTGTTGCCTTCTCTCAAGTTACGAGTACTCCTTAGTTTAGGAGATAGTACACCTATTACGCAAATTGGATAGTCTTCTTCCAAACCTTAGGCTGATGCCGACCGGTAGGGAATGAAGAAAACCAATTAGCCTAAACGGTGTGCAGAAGGTATTAAGATTAAGACAAAGCAAGGGATTAGTAAGAGGGCAAAGTAAATTGCGACTGATATTCACGACCAAACCAAGTATTTCTTCGCCAATCCTAAATCACCTTTGTATTTCTCCAGGACACTCCGTATCACTACGAAGATCCACAGTTTATTGGATAATCCATCGTATGGTTATATACGAACTCGAAAGGAACTTGTTCCAGTTCGGGGATGGATTCTGGTCCAGGAGAAATAGGAATAAGGTTTATTCAGTTGTCTTTTATCTTTACCTTCTCTCGCATTACGAGTACTCCTTAGTTTAGGAGATAGTACACCTATTACGCAAATTGGATAGTCTTCTTCCAAACCTTAGGCTGATGCCGACCGGTAGGGAATGAAGAAAACCAATTAGCCTAAACGGTGTGCAGAAGGTATTACGATTAAGACAAAGCAAGGGATTAGTAAGAGGGCAAAGTAAATTGCAACTGATATTCACGACCAAACCAAGTATTTCTTCGCCAATCCTAAATCACCTTTGTATTTCTCCAGGACACTCCGTATCACTACGAAGATCCACAGTTTATTGGATAATCCATCGTATGGTTATATACGAACTCGAAAGGAACTTGTTCCAGTTCGGGGATGGATTCTGCTCCAGGAGAAATAGGAATAAGGTTTATTCAGTTGTCTTTTATCTTCACCTTCTCTCGCATTGCGAGTGCTCCTAGGATTAGGACAGTACACCCATTATGCTTATTGGATAGTCTTCTTCCAAACCATAGGCTGGTGCCGAATGGTAGGGAAGGAAGAAAACCAATTGACCTAAAGGGGTGTGCAGAAGGTAATGACTAAAGACATAATAAAGGGATTTGGAGATGTGGCAAAGAACTGTACGGTTACAGTCATGAATCTGGAAGAGGCATTACTATGAATACCGGGATACCCCAACGAAACATTTCAATGTTTCAGTTTCACTGTGTACTGTTAAAAGAAAACTGATTTCCCGATTAGATACTTACTCCAGGGTATGTATTTACCAGGTATGATTCTCACATCTGTATGGTTTTACAGATGATGAGTGGGAGTAGGTTATTGGGAATTGGGTGATCATCCTCATTATATCGGGATTCGTTGTAATCGGTGATATTTGAGGAAATCACCTGGGCTGTTTGCCGGTCGGCAAATATTTGGTTTTGAATATCCGCTTTTATGCACCAATTTCAAATTGATATATCTGTACGTCTATTTTCATAGAGTGAGATATACCTTTTGATATTATGTCGATAACATTTACCTATATCAGTGGATGGTTAGGTAAGGAGCATTAAACAGCGGTGTAATTCTTCTTAACCATAAGTACAGTTTTCAACCTACGACACACAGTGAAAGAGTTGTCAGACTCAGCGGACTTATACAGAGTATTGTATGTTGTCCAGTGTCCATTAGGACAGAGGGGTTGGTCCTCATACTATATTCTGTTTACTTTTAACTTCTCTAGTTCTTAGACAAGTGTTTCGTAGAAACACAGGGTCTAAGTTTTGAGGAGTTATAGGTATTTGAATAGAGTAGAGAACCAGGTGTAGCAAGTATCGGGATTCTTCAAAGTGATCGAAGATGTAGATACTTATGTATGGTATTCAGTTGATAGTAATGATAAAGAGAAATTGCTTCTCTTTCAGATTACTCATAATTGGAAGCATTCCTAAGTTGAGTAACGCTGATCGGCCTCCTTCCATTTAGTTGACATGCACTGGAGATAGCTGCATGATTTGAATCTGGTTCAATTAAATCAGTGCCTCTGGTTCTATATTGGATATAGTACAGTTCATATCTTAACATTGTTAAGGTACGGAGAGTTGTCCGGCTTATGATTAAAACCAGACTCTGGATAACTCAAGGCACGTTTCTGTAATGGCTGTTTGTTGGTTGACCCAGGTTATGACGTGGGTTGACTTTCTACCATCTGGCAGATCAATAGAAATATTGTTCTAGACTCGCCACAGTTTTATTAAAAATGGATTTTTTCAAAAACAGTAGTGGGAGTATGGTAGACCTGGAAGTGATTCCAGAACCGCAAACGATTACTGAAGATTTGATAAGGAACCTAAAGATTCAATCTGATTTGACATTCCATTGGCCACTCCACAGATAAGGTGGGTAACTTCAGGCACCCAAGAGATACTCCGGTAGCCTCAAGGACGGTGACAGGGAAGTTCTTGTTTACCCACACTTGCCATTGTTGTTGTTCCAGGCTGCGAGACCCGGCAGGAGGATGAGTATAGCGTCGTTCTAAACTAGCTTTAGAAGTGCACGTCTATATGACTCTGCCAGAGGGTTGTCGTAGTCAGTGGGAGCAGCGGAAGCATTGGTGGACTTCAGGCTTATGTCTATTTATAGACTAAAGCAGATATAGCGGAGATAAATCATCTATTTCTGATGTGACAGTCATGGGTTTGACGTCATCCAATAGGGGATGGATCTGTTGAGAAGGTAGTAGGGTGTGATATCCGGGTTTTGGATGACATACACAAAGTAGGAAGTGATATTCCTATACTACGATCGGTTATACTTTGGTCCTCACACAGTGTTTTCTCCACATAGGACTTGGACATTATATCAGAAATACTGGTTACTAGATCTATGGTTTTAGATCTAGATTTGGGTGGTTTCCCAATCAGGGTACTTTGACAGCATTCTAAGAGTATTTAGAATGGACGACTCTTGGCACGGTAGTATACCTGCAGGTGATGGAGTCACCCTCTCTAAAGGTGTCTTATAGACTAAAGTAGAGAGGGATGCGCATGATTGGCAGATCACTTGCTCAGGCAATTGAGTCAATCATGAGATGTCAAGTACCACACCAGATGTTGTTCTTGCAGTAGGTACAATAAGTTGATATTGATCCAATCCTGGGGAAACAGTCGGAAGCAGTTTTAGAACATAAGTGAATGTTCTAGGGATATGATAACGGCTGCCTCCTTTAGGAGACGGTTATCACTCCAGGCTTCCAAGGTGACATGGACGACAGGCTGATTCTCAGAGTTATATTTTTCCTTCTGACGAGGGGCAGTGTTTTGGACAGGTGATCCAAAGCAATACTGAGGGTGGCATGGCGCAGGATACTGATTAAGTTCAGTTGACGATACAGTCTAAGAAGTTTGGATTTGGAGTTCATTTATGAGCTCGGTCCCATCAGACATCCAGACACTCTAAGACAGGTATTGCTCATTTCGGAAGATGGCTTTCTCCGCGAACTTGAGATATAGAGAGACATAGAAAGAAACATCTAGGTGGATCCACTCACTGAGGCTATTCCTCGAACGCAAGAGTTTCGTAAACAGGCTTTATGAGACTGACTAGTAGAGGAGTTGGGTGTTCGGTATCACACGGGCTGTGAGTATGCGACATCGCAATAATTAGCCTTGAGTGCTAGTGGGAGATTGTTGGAGATAATGCCCTCAGAGTCAATTATTGGATCACAGGCACGTGATTGCGATGATTGAGGGAGGACCTATCCCGGTAGACAGTCTTACTCGAGATGATAGTATGCTATCTGGTTTACCTTTATCATCGTGTACTGCTTTAGGTGACCTGACAGGTCACTATTGCACGTTGATAGAGCCCCTAGGATTCTTTCTTGGCTGCCGGCAGTATGAGGGCGATCATATAAGTGAGAGCTGGAGTCTATAAGCACATCCTTAAAAGGTCCCTAGTCGTGGGAGTTTCGAGACAGGGCATCGATTCTCCAGAGTAGACTAGTGTATACAGTCGAGACCCCGACGAGGGGCGGTGGCCGGTCTCACAAGCCACTGGTGTCAG
Organism: Agapanthus africanus; assembly: GCA_030015575.1. Lineage (NCBI taxonomy): Eukaryota > Viridiplantae > Streptophyta > Magnoliopsida > Asparagales > Amaryllidaceae > Agapanthus > Agapanthus africanus. The sequence continues at coordinate 292,670,571 of CM057349.1, forward strand.
TTGGTTCACCTAAGATGTATACAGGTGCTCATTGGGTTATGAGTACACCGGACAGGACTCGCTGGGAACCTGCTAGTTGGTCTTATACCTGACGTCAGATAGCAGTTCCCTGGTGACATGTGTACAGGTTAGTTCATCGACCTGGGGATCGTCATTTGTCTCGTGTGAGTTCCCACTGTGCTTTGATTACTACCCTACCACGGCTCAAAGGAGTCGTGCAAACAGGTTTTAGTTGGGTACAGTCCCGAGCCACATGGAGGCAGTGAGCGGATCTTCAGGGGTTCGTCTCTCCCGGTATTGGGGGTGAGGTCGCGCTGTGTCTAGGAGAGCCATTACATGAAGTCCTTGGCCAAGGCAGGAGATTTACTGGTAGGTATTCCAGTAGTATCTCAGGGTGTTCTGGGCTACACTCCGACACGACTTGTACCGCTTTTGGGGGTCTGACTTTTACCAACCCCCTAGGCCCGACATGCGATGCTCATAGACGAACGGACCGGACTATACGGATATTGTCACTGACAGGCTCAGTAGGGTGTCAGGATGAGTTCGCTCATCGACGTCCCTTTTGGTCAATAGCTGGTGGCCCGTTACGTATTGACTTATACCTCTGACGTGCTAGTGGTTAAATCCACAGCCATAGTATTGACGAGTCTTTAGAGTCCACCACACTTTCAGTTACTCAGGCTTTCGGGCGAAACGCTGTAGAAGCCGTATGGAGATATGGCACAGTCCGATCAGATACGTGCGGTATTGCACGGATCAGGATCGGACGGTTTGTACTAGTGGTCGTATGGATATATGGCAGGGTTCGATCAGATACGTGCGGTATAGCACGGATCAGGATCGGACGGATATTACTAGCCGGCTTTGGTTTAAGCCGGATCCTAGTATAGTACAGTGTAGATTTTGTCTCTTTGCATTTGTATCCGGACGGAATACAGATGCGGGTGTGTATGAACAGTATCGGGGTTTTCCTGTAATTTATTACGGGACCAGTTTTCTGGAGTTGCCAGTTTGCATTCCGTTCCGGCCGGTTTTCGTTTGTTCTTTCCCGGCCGGACTTTTCCGATGGAGGGGGTTATTTGCAATTGTGCAAATAACATTTGTGGAGGGGGTTTCTTGCAAATATATTCATTATGATATGTTTAGCATCTTTCATCCATGATGGTGCATTAAATGAGATTAGAAAGGATATGGGTTTGATGTAAGTTTGTAATGATAATGTTTTGGTTGTGGTCACCCCTTCACCTTTTACTACCATCACCTCCCTCTTGTATTTGTTTTGCCCTCCACCATTTTCCACCATATAGAAATGGCCGGCCACAATTTGGAGGAGAGAAGAAAAATGCGAGGGTTTCATTTTGATGAGGATAATTTGGTTCATCTCATTTTTCCTTGCTACACACATTCTAGTTCCACTTGAAAATTCCATTCCTCCATCAAGGCAACTACAAATCCCAAATGAGACTAGCATGATCTACATCACATTCTATAGCAATTCTTGGGCACGTCGACTTGCCAGCTTCGTGCCCGAGTTGCCTCGGCATTGAGGTGGGAGCCCGTAAAAGATACAGACGATGTGGTGCCCTTCCGGCAAGGAGGCGACGGCCGGAGTTTCCGCGGAAGATCGGGACGATGACGAGAAGACCGGAGGACTCGGATCACTCGGTATATCTCTAACCCGTCTTGTTGTTAGCTAGATCTAGTTTAATGGCCCGATCCGGGGTTTAGTGCGCGGTGGTGCCGGTTTGCTAAGTTCGCAAAATTAAAGTTTATCACCGTTTCCGCATTTGGCCGTCGGATTGACGGCCGGGGCGCCGCCGTGCACTTACATTTCCAATAAACAGAGCTATGGTCATCTAATCTTTGTGACATGACTGGCAAGTTTCACAAGATGTAAATTCAAACTGATTTAAATATGCATCTAAAATATAACTTAAGCTAGTCGGGTCACATTGATTTGACCTAGTCTACAATGCCTCAAGAAGGATTCGTTCATATCTGAACTCTTCCTCTTGTGTGTTTTCTATATACTAGGAACTGTAGTTTGATTTAGAACATCAATGCTTTTAGATAACGTGCCTGAACCGATCAACTTTTGATATATGAAATGTTCAAAACATTATCCAACAATACAAAATTTTATCATTTCTTTACTTATAAAGAGACTGATATGATTTTGTATATCAGGTTCGGTATCTAATAGCATTTGTTCAGAATTAATGTATTTGTAATACAGGGCGACAGTGACCAACAGACTTGGCTGCAACACTTGCTCCGTTTTCTGTCTCATGAAACTTATCACCCGTTCTCTATTCTCTACCTTTCTGTAGCCCTATGTAACAGATTACATATCTGGGATCCTGATCTGGTATCAAATACCCAGGATGCAGAGTATACTGAGAAGCAGTTCTTTGTAATGAACACACCCGAAGGAGATGCATCATATGCACTTTCTTCGTTTGGGCGGCATAGGAATTCTGGTATTCCCCTATTTCCTGCTCTGCCTTATAACAATTATAAGTTGGAGCGGGACCAACGTTCCCCAGCTCAGTCTAACAAGCGGGTTCGGTCAATACATCCATATTATTATCTTGATTAAGGCATGATATGGTCGCTACCTGGAGAGAGAGAGAAGAAAACACTCTGCGTGTGCTCTTACAAGATTAGATTGATTATTTATTTTATCTAATCAAGATGGCTCCCACTGTTTTTATCAAATCTTCCTTCAAACCTTAAAAGGAAAGACTAGCCGGGATTAATTACACTCTACAAGTTCGCCAATCTTTCAGCCAGGCCAGTGTCGGTACTTTGAGGGAGGTTCCCTGTGTTTTCGCACGGACCTAATTACAGTAAACCTCATTTTCCAAGAGGCGTAACCTCGTTGACATCTTTCTAGACACCTACTTGATCAGCTAATTGCAAAGTGCAAAACTCGCCCTGGAGTAACAATTACTCACAGTGGGTATCGGGATCCAACTATCATATAGAAGGTATGCAATCTCATTGCAAATTTCAACACTTGAAACTCCCGATAAAGGTTTTTACCCCTAGCACAATGACCTTGGCTAAGGTCAACAAATCATAAGCACTAGTCACGTTCTACCCGTCATTTCGTGATTAATTAGACCCACCCACATGACCCTTAGATAAGGTCAACAAGGCCACATGACTGTCCTAACTAATCGCATCATATGCGGTGTAGGAAGACATCACTTAGCTACCGTACACTACGCCTCGGCTATGGTCGAAAAACGTAGCACGAATACTAAGTACTCTACTTCCTAAAATGTCGGAGGGTTACGGATGGTTTTTAAGAAAACCTTTAACGCTTTGAACTTGATCTCGTTGCGGAATCGTGTTTTTAAATGGAGTGTTTTTGAGGCTTTTCTAGTTTTGCTATCACTCCCGGTGAAGGGATCGTCGGCCCTTTCCTCGTCGAATGAGGTGCGGGATATATCATATATATCACTGTGCAAAGCAGAAACTATAGAAGCGATCAAAAGACAAACCGAGTGTGTAGCATCTGCCAGTTATTGCTAAAGGAGTCACTCCCGGTGAAGGGATCTCGGTCCTTTCCTCATCGAATAAGGTGCAGGATGTTCTAGAATGAACACCGCGATGCAAAGCAAGAACTGTAGCTACCTGTTTTATTTTGAAATTCGATTCCACAACATCAATTAGGTTTATTTTCTTTCATTAATCTCATTAATGAAGGCCCATCATTTAAGTCCACCTAAACATCACAGATAAATATAACGTACGCTTATGCCATCCGCATTCGCCTCGATGTCCTGTCCGCACCGTTAGGTTAGGTAACTAACGCCAGAGCGAGGCAGGGCTAGCGCGGGTGTAAAACATAAGCAACGTCTATATAATATCTATCTGAACATATCACATGATCACATCACAGATAACGCAGCAGAAAATATCATATGAAATATTGGATATACTAGGACGTCCGTGTTTTATTTTGAGCCTGTAGAAAACACGGATTCCACGGTCGTGATGAATAGCCAATCCCACACCCCTAGACCCCTACGAGAGCGGCAAGCAACCCTACCAATTCTAGGGTTAGGAGACCCGGACTCGACTCCTCGAGATGGTCTCCCACTGGACCCTAGAACCTGGTTACTTGTGCTCCCCTCCTTGGGTCTATCCTAATGCGGAAAAGTAAATAATATACATTAACGGTGACATCTTCCGCAACCTGAAAGTGCCCCAATAAAAGAATATTACATACAAGTTTTTACATGAATGAAAATGAAAAACACTCATCTCAAATAAAACCCCCCCGGCTATTCAAACACGACGATCCAATATAACCTATCCAGCAACACATAACATCACATGTCATCAACGTAAGTAAATATGTGCATCCCAATTATCGTTGACATATAGCAACGAAACCGGCGATATCACATATTCCACTAACAGTCGCAGAAAAGAAAGTGTAAAACTACAACAGTTGGAATCCGCAAACTCTTTAGACATCGCATCCTAACCAAATGAATTCCTTAGACATTTCATGCCTAACAATTATAAACCCCGCATTTTAGTCTCATTATTGAAAACACTTTTCAATATCAAGTCGGGCAATTCAACAGGATTCCCGACATACTGATCGAATGCTCGTCGCAAACTTTAGTAGACGGCCGCACCCCCGATATCGTCGACAAAGTGCACCAAGGCGGAACACCGCTACTGCGAGCACCCGAACGGATGCTTTCGGCGACGGGGTTCTCCTACAGTCACTTGGTCGGGGATAAGGGGTGTAGCTGTCTATTAAGTTTATCCGGCGAGTATCCGCGTACGCTACGTGATTGCGACGGACTTTTGATCGTATCAAAATTCCGTGGCAACCGATCAAGTGAGACTAAAGTGCTGTGTTTATAACATTCATTCAGTTATCTCATAACTACTTGTGAATTCTAATTATTGTATCACATTCCAGATAAATAGAAAATGTTAAACTTTCCGATCGAACAATCAAACACCCAAGTTTTCCCGAAACAACTCAACACATGAAATAAGTTTAAAAACATTCACTTCATGCCTCAGTACCAACGGTCCAGCCGTAGAAGGGTCAAGCCAACGCCTCACATGTGGCACGCCGTACTGCCCCAAACCCTAAGGTTCAAAGGGCAGTTCAAGATGGTCACATAATCGAGTTAAGGTTTGTTGTCTTCTAGAGGGTCCATCGCGTTACTTGCACTACTTCGAACATTCTTAAACTATGGAAAGATCCAACACTTGGAAATTTCCCGACAGGGGAAAAAGTGGGTATTTATATCCGGTTGAACCTTTTAACATATTCTAAATTACCCGGAAAAACAAATAGACAAAATTAGACAATCCGATCGAATCTACGAATTCCCAATACAACCCAGAAAACTCAACTCTTGAGTGCAATTTAAAAATTCCCAGAAAATACAGCACCAAAATATAGGAATTACTGTGCAAAAATTAATGGAAGAAGCGCCCGTACGGCCGCGGAACCGCCGCACTAGCCAGGCTCTTGCCGCGGTTCCGCGGCGGTTTAATTGATTCAGGAGCTCGTTTTGCACAGTTTTTCTTATAAAACCCTGCTGAATTTTCTGCATATTTTTAATATAGAAAATCTCACTGTTTTAAAAAATGTACAGAGAAGGGGTCGGATTAGCGTTTCGTGTTTCGATCGTACGTAAAACATCGTCTACACATCGCCTAAGGCTCTAGCTTGGCTCTGATACCACTGTAGGGTTCCTAGGCACACCCATGAGGTTCTACAAGTGATCAAACATGGCCAATTAAAATTTTTTCTATGTGCCGAGAAACCCTAAACTAGATCGTTACTAGAGGTAAAGCGATGCAAGCAAGTAAACAACTTTATTGCTAAAGGAAAGTGACTACAACCTTTGTAGATCCGGTCCTCCACTACCTTGGCTCCATGATGACGTCCCTCCGGTGTACCCATCGGAATCCTAGACTCTGGCGGTGGTTTCATCGGAGAAACGATCGGGCTAGGTCGTCGATTTCGATGCCGAAGATGATCTACGTCGAGGCAACTCAAGATCAAGCTCCAACATCACCAAGTCATGAAACTTGTGAAGAAAACACCCTATACTACATGGAAAGTGGTAGAGGATGAAGAAATAGGAAGTGGGTTCACTTTGGATTTGAATTTCTCACTCTTTTTCTCAAGTCACCATTAAAGCTAGCAAGCTTCTTTCTTCTTGAAGAAGAAGAAGAAGAAGAAAAAGAATATGATAAGAATAATGAAAAAATAGAAAATAAAGTGATTCTTATAATATTTGCAACCATGGTTTAGTGTAGAGAATAAACTAGGGTTTAGTTGAATGGTTAGGGTTAAGGCAAAAGACAAACTAGCTAGACTTTTCAAAGCTTCAAGAAGCTTCAAGTAACAAACAAAGAAAGCCACCATGTTATATTTTGCCAAAAATAAATAAAAAGAATGAATAAACAAGTAAAAACCTTAAACCATCAACTAAACATGGTTTAAGTCTTACACACACCCATGTTTGCATGCATCATCAAACATGATACAAACAAGTGCACAAAAATATATCGCATATACAACTTTTGCACATCAAGTGAGAAAATCCATCTTAAGTAAACCAATACTAGTTAATGCAAAGTAATATATCAAATATATAATTATACATTAAATCATTAATTCAACAATTGATTTAACGATCCGGTCATATCGCATATGACCGACTAATATCCAATGTATCGACTTATCGAATCAATCCTCGATTCGATAACTAGGTTATATCGCATACAACCAATCGATACATTCATCACGAGAATAGAATACGGTATCACATACACGCATTATTCTCGGTCCCGCACATATCTCATATGCGCTCCTATTTCGTTTCGCTTGAGCCAGGAAACCTCTGTGTAGGACTCTAAAGACTCGTCAATACGCCGGCAACAGGTGATGATCATATCAAACACCCACAAGCCGCAAGCGGTCTGCTAAACGTAACGGCCACCCGGGTATTGAGCGATCAGAAGATCGACGAGCAAGCCCGCTCACACTCCTGTGAATCCAACCAGTAACACTTACCGTACAGTCCGGTCTGTTCGTCTGATATGTCGCATATCTCGCCTAGAGGTGGTAAACGTCAGACCCCAATAGCTTGATAAGTCATGCCGATATAAGGTCCATAACATTCGTGAAACCACTGATAACTCTTACCAGTATATCACAGCAACTCTGGCCAGGGATTTCCAGTTATGGCCAGTCGTGCATAGCTCAACATCAACCCCCAATACCGGGAGAGACGAATCCCCTCCTATCGCTCATTGCCTCCATGTGAATCGGGACTGTACCCAAAAACCACCTGTTTGCACGACTCAGTAGAGCCGTGGTAGGGTGGAAATCAAAACACAGTGGGAGACACACAAGACACTATGACGATCTCGGGTCAACAGACTAACCTGTACCAGTGTCACCAGAGAACTGCCATCTGACGTGAGGTATAATACCATCTGGGAGTTCTCGGCGAGTCCGTTCAGTGTACCCAGTCTCCACTGAGCACCCGCATACCATCTCTGATGTCAAACACCAATGGATATAGGATCATCCATCGCCCATCACATGGGTCGGGAAAATATACGCTAGTCTACTCTGGAATATCGATGCCCTGTCTCGATATTCCCACGACTAGGAACATTGAAGGATGTACTCATGGACTACCCAGGCCCCACTTGTATGATCTACATCATAGTCCTCGAAGTCAAGTACACATCCTAAGGGCTTTATCAACATGTAACAGAGAGACAGAAAGTATACATGTTAAGATAAAGAGCAACCAGATAGCGTACTATCATGTCGAGCAAGAAAGTCCTACCTATATATGTCCCAGCATCCATTACAATATACATCCAATGCACAGTAATGGCCTATAGGGCATACATATAACTAACAATTTCATATAAGTACTATTTAGTATTCGTGCTACGTTTGTTGACCATAGCCAAGATGTAGTGTGTGGTATCTAATTTGTGCTTATCTGCAGTATATGATGCGATTGAGTTAGGGTGTTGTACGGATTTGTTGACCATAGCCAAGGGTCGTACGGGTGGGTTTAATTCAATCAGGAAATGACGGGTTGAACTTGACTAGCGCTTATGATTTGTTGACAATAGCCAAGGTCATAAGTTGCTAGGGGAAAAATATTATTGGGAAGTTCAAGTGTTGAAATTTGAAATGAGATTGCATATCTTCTATGAGATAGTTGGATCCGATACCCACCGCGAGTAAAAGTTACTCCTGAGAGAGTTTTGCATTTTACAATTAGCCAATCAAGTAGGTGACTAGAAAGGTGTCAATCAATGGGGTTATACCTATGGGAAAACGAGGTTTATTTTAATTAGGTCCATGCGAAAGCACGGGGAACCTCCCTCAAAGTACCGACACTGGCCTGGCTGAATGATTGGCGAACTTGTAGGGTGTAATTAATCCCGGCTAGTCTTACCTTTTAGGGTTTAAAGGAAGATTTGATAAAAAAAGTAGGATCCATCCTGATTGGATAAAATAATAACCAATCTAATCTTGTAAGAGCATACGCAAAGTGTTTTCTTCTCTCACTCCCTCCTGGTAGCGACCATGTCATGCTTAATCAAGATAATAATATGGATGTATTGACCGAACCCGCTTGTTATACTGAGCTGGGGAACGTTGGTTCCACTCTATCTTATAATTGTTATAAGTCTGAGCAAGAAATAGGGGAATTTCCGGATTTCCACGCAACCCAAATGAGGAATGTGCATGTTGATGCATCTTCTTCGGGTGTGTTTGTTACCGAGAACTGTTTCTCAGTACACTCTACGTCCTGGATATGAGATACCGGATCAGGAACCCACATATGTAATATTGTACATGGGCTAAAGAAAGGTAAACAATTGAGAAAATGGTGATCATTTTCTAAGAGTAGGTAATGGTGCAAGTGTTGCAGCCAAAGAAGTTGGCGAATATCACCTTGTATTGCCGAACGGGAATACATTGATTCTGAATGAATGTTATTACATACCGAACCTGATATGCAATATAATATCATTTTCTTTATTATGTAAAGAAGGATATAATCTTATATTACAAGATAATGCTATGAACATTTTCCGGAATCAAAAGTTGATTGGATCAGGCACGTTATATAATGGCATATATGTTCTAAATCAAACTACAGTTCTCAACGTACAGAACACACACAAGAGGAAAAGTTCAGAAATGAACGAATCCTTCTTGTGGCATTGTAAACTAGGTCATATCAATGCGACATGACTAGCTAAATTACATAAGGATGGATATTTGAATCTGATCGAACTTACATCTTATGAAACTTTCCAGTCATATCTCAAAGGTAAAATGACTAAAACTCCGTTTACTAGACACGGAGAAAAAGCTACTGAACTCTTGGGAATGATACATAGTGATGTATGCGGCCCTATATTTACACATGCCAGGGTTGGTTCTTCGTACTTTATTACATTCATCAATGATCTCTCAAGATTCGGACACGTGTTCCTGTCGAAACACAAGTCTGAAGCTTTTGAGATATTCAAGGAATATGAGTGCAAAGTAGAGAACCAAACGGGTAAAAGTATTAAAATCCTTCGATCTGATCGGGGAGGAGAATATTTAAGCACAGAGTTCCTGGATTATTTAAAAGAGAACGAGATTCTCTCTCAGATTACTCCTCCGTATACACTACCGCACAACGATGTATCGTGGTGGAGAAACTGCACCCTATTAGATATGGTGCGCTCTATGATGAGTGACACTGAGTTACCTATTTCCTTTTGGGGTTATGCGTTTGAGAAGCCGCATACCTATTGAATAGGGTTCCAAACAAATCAGTGCCTACCACTCCATATGAGATATGGAATGGGAAGAGACCATCTCTTAAATGAGTTAAGATATGGGATTGTCCGGCCTATGTTGAAAAGCAAAATCCGGACAAGCTCGAGACTAGGTCAGTACTGTATAAGTTTGCTGGATATCCCGAACATTCGCGAGGGTATATCTTCTACCATACTGAGGAGAAAAAAGTGTTTTGTTTCTCAGCATTCCACCATTTTAGAAAAGGAATTTCTTATGGAAGAAATTAGTGGTCATGAGGTAGAATTGGAAGAAGTTCCAGCTAGACAAACTAACAGCTGATGATTTGGTAGAACCGGAGGATTCAATAGTTCCCGACGAACCTCACCCTCTCCGCCGATCTGGTAGGGTTCCTCATCCGTCTAAGAGATACTACGGTTTTCTCAATGACAGTGGGAGCGAGGATTGCATCATGGGAGATGATGACCCAACTAGTTTCGAGCATGCCATCACGAGTGGGGACTCTGTGAAATGGCTGGATGCTTGCGATCTGAGATGGAATCCATGTACACCAACAAAGTATGACTTTGGAAGTTGCACCTGAAGGGGTAAAACCCATCAAGAGCAAGTGGATCTTGAGAAGATTCTTGGTGTAAATGGAAAAGTTGAGACTTTCAAAGCTAGACTTGTAGCAAAAGGTTTTCTTCAATGACCAGGTGTGGATTTTGATAAAACCTTTTCTCCAGTGACTATGCTTAAGTCCATCCAGATCCTACTTGTCATTGCTGCATACCATAACTACGAAATCTGGTAGATCGACATCAAGACCGCTTTTTCTAAATGGTGATTTAGAAGAGAGCGTGTACATGACACCACCAGAGGGCTTTGTTGACAGTGGGAGCAGCGGAAAGGTGTGCAAGTTTCTTAAATCATTATACGGATTAAAGCAGGCATTGCGGAGTTGGAATATTTGTTTTGATGTGGCAGTCAAAGAGTTTGACTTCATCAAAATGGTCGATGAACCTTGTATATACAAGAATATTGTAGAGAGTAAGGTTGTCTTCCTCATATTGCATGTGGATGACATATTGTTGATAGGAAATGGTGTTCCTATGCTACACTCAGTCAAGCTCCTCTTATCATGAGATTCTCCATGAAGGATCTGGGTGATGCCTCCTACATCCAGGGGATTAAGATCTATAGATATAGATCTAAGCGGATGTTGAGATTGTCCCAATCCAGGTACATTGACACCATACTAAAGAGGTTTAGTATGGAAGATTCCAAGCGTGGGAATTTACCCACGATATCAGGAATCACTCTCTCCAAAGAGATGTCCCCCAAGACTGATTTGGAGAGGGCTCACATGCAAGGGATACCTTATGCTTCGGCAGTCGGTTCTATCATGTATGCGATATTATGTACCTGACCGGATGTGGCGTACGCACTTAGTGTTGTAAGCAGGTGGATCCTGGGGAGAATCACTGGACAGCAGTGAAGAACATTCTTAAGTACTTGAGAAGGACTAAATAAATGTTCTTGGTGTATGGTAACGGTGAACTCCAAGTGGAGTCCTTTACGGATTCCAGCTTCTAAAGTGATAAGGTTGACTGTAAGACAGTCTTGGGTTTTGTCTTTACCCTCAGTGGAAGGACGGTATGTTGGAAGAGTTCCAATCTAGATACCGTGGCAGACTCAACGATAAAGGATGAATACATTGCTGCCAACGATGCTACTAAAGAGGTTGTCTCGGTATAGATGTTCATAAGATGAACTTGGTTCCAACCATTGTGGTGACAATGGAGCCGTGGCTTTGGGCTAGGAAACCTGGTCCCATCAGTGATCCAGACATATTCTTAGGCCGTATCACCTAATCAGGGAGATGGTTGATCTTCGGGCGATCGAGGTCAAGAGAGTTGATAGGAAGAATGACACGGCGGATCCACTCACCTAGGCCAAAACCCCAGATACAGTTTTAGAGTTTTTGGGACGTTGGGTATGAGATACTACAACAACTGGCCTTAGTGCAAGTGGGAGATTGTTAGTTGTATGTATGCACTAGAGGCAATTGTTGTACATAATTGTATATTACAATGGATGCTTGGACATATATAGGGAGGATTTTCTTGCTCGACATGATAGTATGCTATCTGGTTACTCTTTATCTTAACATGTAGACTAGTATTGTGATGCTATCTTGCACTCACATGTTGGTAAAGCCCTTAGGATGTATACTTGACTACCAGGATTATGATGCATATCATACTAGTAGGGCCAGGGTAGTCCACAAGTACATCCTTTAATTGTTCCTATTCGAGGATGTATCGATACGGGGCATCGATATTCCAGAGTAGACTAGCATATACGCTTCTTGACCCATTTGATGGGTGATGGATGAACCCATATCCATTGGTGTTTAACATCAAAGATGGTATACGGGTGCTCAGTGGAGACTGGGTATACTGAACATGACTCGCCGAGAACTCCTAGATGGTATTATACCTAACGCCAGATAGCTGCTCTCTGGTGACACTTATACAGGTTAGTCTGTAGACCCGAGATCGTCATAGAGTCTTATGTGATTCCCACTGTGCTTTGATTTCCATCTTACCACGTTCAAGAGAGCGTGCAAAATGGTGGTTTTTGGGTACAGTCCTGAGTCACATGGAGGCAATGAGCGATAGGAGGGGTTTCGCCTCTCCCGGTATTGGGGGTTGATGTTGCGCTTTACTCGATTGGCCATAACATGAAATCCCTGGTCAGGATTGCTGAGATTTACTGGTAAGTGTTATCAGTAGTTTCTCGAACCGTTATGAGCCTCACATCGGAATGACTTATCAAGTTATTGGGGTCTGACGTATACCACCCCAGGACTAGATATGCGACATATCAGACGAAGAGACCGAATTGTACGATAGTGTTACTTATTGGATTCACGAGAGTATGAGCATGCTTGCTTGCTGATCTTATGATCGCTCAATAACCGGGTAGCCGTTATATGCAGCTAGTACCGCTGACGGCTTGTGGGTAATTGATATGATTAGTACCTACTGCTGGCGTATTGACGAGTCTTTAGAGTTCTATACAGAGGTTTCCTGGCTCAGGCGAAACGAAGTAGGGCACATATGTGATATGTGCAGGACCAAAATCAATACGTGTATATGATACCGTATTCTAATCTCGCGATATAGGTTATATGCGATATAACCGGATTATTGAATCAAGTGTTGATTCAATGATATGATATTAGTCGGTTATATGTGATATAGATGGATTATTAAATCATGTGTTGATTTAATAATTTAATGCATAATTATATATTTGATATATTAATATATTAGCAAATATTAGCTCACTTAAGGATTTCTTTTTCTCACTTATACTTTTAATATATATGTGATATATATTATTGTGTTTATTCCTTTGTGTCATGTTTGATGATACATTGTACATGGGTGCATGAGACTCATACCATGCCATTAGATAATTAGGGTAATTATTTATTTAAGGATAAACAAAATTAGGTGGAAAATTGTTATGGTTAGTAGCTTATAGAAGCTTGTAGAAAGCTTGACCAAGTCTACTAATTTTGTTTTACCTTAAGATATTTATTAACCCAACCATTATCTTTAGCCATGGTTAAGTGTCTACATTGATAATATATGATATTTTCTCACCCATGGTTGCTATTCTTTCTCATTCCATTGACCACTTCATCATCTTCTTCATCTCAAGAGAGCTCTCTAGGTTTTTTTGAGGTGAAGAAAAAGAGTGAGGAAAATTATTCTAAACTGAGCAAAATTCTTACTTTATCAATCTACACTAGACTAGACATTTAGTATAGGTTGTTTGCTTCACTAATTCTCAATTAGTGAAGAGCTAGCTTGAGTTAGAGATTCCTCGACGTAGATCATCTTCGGCCTCGAAGTTCTTTAAGAAAGATTGTTCCTTTCACCTAGTGGAGCTTAACGAGAGTCCAGGAGACCACTACTTGGAGCAAAAGGACTACTACACGGAGCTTTAGAAGTGAAGGACCGGTCTAAAAGGTTGTATTCATTGTTCACTTAGAGTAAAGTTGTTTACTTGCTTAGTTAAACCCTAATCCTCTAGTTCGATTCTAGGTTTGCAAGTTCTTAGCACACTAAAATTTTAAAATTGCATGCCCGATGCCTCCTAAAACTTAGTATTCGTGCTAAGGAATCCCAACATAAGTCATTTGTTTATTGCATTTGACTTCACTATTCAAGCATAGTTGATTGTTTTCTATGGAAAATAATGCATGCTTGATTATTTGACTTAGCCATTCTTCTCTTCTCTCCACAACCTAGCTCATTTTTTCTCTCCATTTTTTTTCTCTCCTCCTTCTTCCTCAAGTCTCAACCCTCACATGTGTTGTGAATCCTAGGGCTCTTGAGATAAAATACTCTAATCATCTCTCTACATCTTCTAAGTTGTCTAGATTAGCAAACTAGACATTTTAGTTACTTCACTTGAGGTTGAAGCTTGAACCAAAGACTCTCAGGTGGATCGTCTTGCTGGGTTCCTTAGCACTCTCACTAGGTTTACAAAGGCATCGGGCATGCAATTTCAAAATTTCTAAAGTGCTAAGAAACCCATTACCTAGGATCTAACTAGAGAATTAGGGTTTAACTAAGCAAGTATACAACTTTACTCTAAGTGAACAAGGAATACAACCTTTGTAGACCGGTCTTTCACTTCAAAAGCTCCGTGTAGCAGTCCCTTCACTCCAAGTAGTAGTCTCCCGGACTCTCGTTAGGCTCCACTAAGCGAAAGGAACAAGCTTGCTCAAAGATCTTTGAGATCGAAGATGATCTACGTCGAGAAATCTCCAACTCAAGCTACCTTTTCAGTAATTGAGAATTAGTGAATCAAACAACCTATACTAAATGGCTAGTCTATTGTAGATTGATGAAGTAGGAATTTTGCTTACTTTAGAATTATTTCTCTCTCTCTCTTTCTTCACCTTACTCAAAACTAGAGAGCAAGCGAAGAGATGAAGAAGAAACTCAAGAATGATCCAGTATGAACCATGGGTGAGAAAATATCATATATCACTCATGTAGTGACTAAACCATGGCTAAATATAATGGTTAGGTTAATAACTATCTAGAGTAAAGCAAAATTAGTAGACTAAGTCAATGGTTCTACATGCTTCCATAAGCATCTCACGCCATCACCAATTTCCACCTAATTTTGATTTTCCCTTAATAATTAAATTCCTACATTATCTTAAGTATGGTATGAGTCTCATATACCCATGTCCAATGTATCATCAAGCATGACATAAAGAAATAATACATTAATATATATCACATATATATTAAATGTACAATGAGAAAAGAATTTCTTAAGTGAGCTAATATTAGTTAATATATATTAATATATCAAATATATAATTATATATTAAATTATTAAATCAACACTTGATTTAATAATCCGGCTATATCACAGATAACCGACTAATATCATTTATATCAATTTATCGAGTCAAAACTTGATTCAATAACCCGGCTATATCACATATCGCGAGATTAGAATACAGTATTACATACACGTATTGATCTCGGTCCCGTACATATCACATATGTGCCCTACTTCATTTCGCATGAGCTAGGAAACCTCTGTGTATTACTCTAAAGACTCGTCAATACGCCGGCAGTAGGTAATGATCATATCAGTTACCCACAAGCCGTCAACGGTACTAGCTGGACGTAACGGCTGCCCGGGTATTGAGCGATCAGAAGATCAACAAGCAAGCCTGCTAATACTCCCGTGAATCCAATAAGTAACACTACCGTACAGTCCGGTCTCTTCGTCTGATATGTCGCATATCTAGTCTAGGGGTGGTAAAACTCAGACTCCGGTAACTTGATAAGCTATGCCGATGTGAGGCGCATAACTGGTCAAGAAACTACTGATAACACTTACCAGTAAATCTCCGTATCAGCCCTGGCCAGGGACTTCCTGTTATGGCCAATCGAGCACATCGCAACATCAACCCCCAATATCGGGAGAGACGAAACCCCTCCTATCGCTCATTGCATCCATGTGACTCAGGACTGTGCCTAAAAACCACCATTTTGCATGCTCTCTTGAACGTTGTAAGGTGGAAATCAAAGCACAGTGGGAATCTGTCATGTCCCGAAAGTACGGAACATGACCGGCACTTAAACTACGAAACATCTCGAGGCGTACGTAATCTAAGTAAGCCGAAAATCCAGAAATCCAAACCAAGAAAAGTAGTAGAGTGAAGGAAAAACCAATTTAAATCAAGTAGTTTTATTAGGATAAGTCGAATTATGCGTTTTTAAAAACATCAAATATTTCTTGAAAATTTCGGCAGAGTCTCCTTTGTAAATAGTGGCCCCCAAACGGGATACAACATGAATAGTATACGAAATCAATAAAAGGCATCCCCAAGCGGGAGCTAGCTCTTCGTCAATCGACGGTCACAACCACACAAGTAATATAATATACAACGCCAAGGGCGAGGATCAAAACTCAAAAGGAAACTCAAAACCACAAGAAATCCACAGAAATATAACGCGCGACTCTAAGGTCGAAAGAATAACATCACTGGTCTCTATCTCGAAATAAATACATGTTTGGTTGATGGAACATCTAGATACAACAGAATAATAGTATACAAGGTATAATGATGGGTACGATACAAATAAACCCACCTACTAGCAAATCACCTGGAAATGGAAGTAGTGCCAGCAAAGCTGTAATGGAACCTGTACGGCAAAACCTGCAAGAACTGTGGCACAACGTGGGTGAGTTGCCAACTCGTGAATAGAAAAACATCTACGAACAGAAATCGCATGTATGACGCAATCCTAGGTCATACGATCATAATATATCCTCAAAATATAACCAGCAGCCTATAACCATGGCTAGGGTATACCACTAAACAACAGTAATACCAAGTGCTCGTGTCAGTGTCTCAGATAGCAATATATCATATGGATGATGTAGGAATGCATAAAAACAGAATACATGTACTGAAGAAACTGCTTTCATAATTTTGTGAGATTACTTTATTTTTAAAGCGAGGTATCATAAATGAAATTAGCATAAACAGTGTCTAGCATCGACACAAAACAAAAATCCCAATGTCTCAAAACTCCGAGGCTCCGGCTATCCAGACTGGCCTGTATCATCAAATCTTAGTACCTTAATATCACTATCTAGGACGCCGTTAGTCCTGACCGGCCCCTACCATCAATCTCAAGACCACGACGGTATCCTCCGGATATCCGACGCGTCGGGTAAAATCACCGGTCGGTAGTGCTCCCCTGCCAGGCTCAACATTAACAACACGGCCTTCTCGCCCCGGGGTACCACACCGGGCCCACCATGTACCCGAAACGGTTCATCCAACTCCTCGAATCGGGTCTCGAAATCCATCAGCAAACTCATGGTGGACGACTCATACATCATGGGAAAACCGCACTTTTCATTTAAAAGAGAGAGAAAAGAAGTTTATAAATGTTTTTGCGGTTTTCCCCCAAATCCAGGAAATCTCATGAAAATCCGAATCCAAATCCTCAATAGCATGTAAACAGTGAATATAGGCATGAGAATCCATGAATGCGGCATAACAGTGAATAATAACATGCATGAAGTAGCAGGTAATAACTACAATGTATGAACTAACATATAAGGCAAGTACACTAATATCATGTCTAAACTATTAGCTAACAAGCTATGTCAATGTAATAGTACTTTCTAAGTGTACGTGACATGGCAATTACCGATGAAGATGTGTGTGAGCCGGCAAGTAAGTGTACGTGGTACATACGCATCATCGGTAATGATGCTGGTGTCCTAACAGCATAATATCAACAATAGCATATGAAATCACAATATGAATATGCGATGGGGAGCGAACAATAATAATGTGCGGGAGCAGAATACTAGACACAACGATAACTAAACTGCATTACCCTAATAGAAGTCCTACAATAGTGCCTTTTGAAATAATACGAATCGTGGTGTTTTGAAAATAAGGGCTACGGTGTTTTTAAGAAAAATACGTCTTTTGAAATATCCGTAGAATCCCTTGACCTGTCTTTTAAAATACCCATGATTCGTTAGTTTTGAAATAGGTAGGAGTCTAATCTAGTCTAACAACTACACTAAACTATATGGCTGAACTAACAAGCTGAACTACAGGTAAGGAAACCGCCTAACATCTGAGTCGATACGTATACATAGCTGTATATATATTAGTCGGTGATCCCGCCTCTATAATATCATATCCGATACCATATCTATAATCAGACATCCCAAGTCAAGAGTGCGGATCAATCATCAATATATAGCTCGTACGTTAATCCGTCGTACGACATCCCCAAATCTGGGTACGGGTCAATATCATACTCATCACACTGTTCATCTGGTATCCTCTTTATCAAGATCATCATCTGGAGTACTGACCTACGTCTAGTACACTACTAATATCACTATTCACATGGCATTGTCATCCAAAGATCCGCTATAACATCAGGACGTATCTCAAGTATGAATCCTGCCATATCACCAATCTCACGGCCTCAACTCAAATCTCATCGACTCATCTCAATCCCAAGTATCATCCGCAAATCCAGTATGTGAACACCTAGTCCTATACCCAGGTGAACACATAATCACATCTCCCCATATACGCACAGGTAATAACATAGATGTATGCATGTGTGTGTGTGCGTGTGTGGGTGTAACAACTACTCTAGGGTTTCGCAACTAACACTAAACTAATCCATGAACACCTAGAATCTACCTTTATCATCGAGTCTCATATCAACATAAAATATATAATCAAAATATATGTGTGTATACGTATTCATATACATCACCACGAACTGCGGGGGTGATATACGCCATCCACCCGACTTCTCCCCGTAGATATAAATCTACTCACCTGGTCCTCGCTCGCCGGTGCCGACGTCGCCATGCGCTTGCTTGTCGTCTCGAAGTCCACATGGGGTACCTACATATCATAACTCACCGTATCGCATTAAAATCAAATTCGAAATCGAAACGGCATACGAAAATCAAATCGGCACGCGTATCATGCATAGGTCAAAACCTATCGCCTACGCATGCAAGAATAGCCAAACCAATCCTCGATGTCGATGTACAAACGTCAAACCATCGAGAAAACCCAAACACACTCATTTGCGCATTCACGAACACTAATTATAATATAAAATAGGTTAAAATTCACAAAAAACCCAAACTCACTTTAAAAGCCATTTTTCCGAAAATCTAGCAAGCAAAAATTTACCGTTTTAATTCGAAACTTGATGTTTTAACAAAACTAATGGGCATAATATCCACTAAATATCATAATTATGTCATATAAACCATTTTCACATTTTAATCCCATCAATTTTTATAAAACTAAAAATTCTAGTTTCGCAATTTTAACAAATTTTAACAATTCCAAGTAGAAATGCACAAAACAACAACTAAGCTTGGTTTTGCATGAACCAAAGGTATTAAACCACTCATTATAATATTAATAATGACATGAAACGTTAATTATTTTTTAATCTAAGCATTTAATAATTTTCCAAAAACCCTAGTTAGCAAAATAGCTTAAATATAACAATATCAACCTAACAATTTGCAAACTAGCAATTAGATTAGGTTTTATAATTCCACAAGATGATAATCTACACTTGATTATCCTAATAGTGATGGTTAAACCCAAATTAGCTTTAAACCATATTCTTGAATTTTCAAAATTAGCAACAAGAACCAAATTAACACTTAATTATGTTAGATTAAGCAATATAAACAACAATTTCAATATAGGGTCAAGGTTTATACCTCCGAATTTTAGAGATCTAGCTTGGAAATTAGCCTCCAAAACACTAACTTCCCTCCAAGATCCAACTTAGAATAGGTCATGGGGAAATGGGTAGAGATTGGATTTGGAATTAGCCTTGATTTTGTAGGGATTTTGAGGCATTTTTGTGGATTTTTTGATGCAAAAATGGAGTGGATTTGGGGGAGGGGCTGTTGCTGTTGTGGGGAAGGGATTTTCGGCCAGGAAATTGGGGGAGTGAGGAGAGAGAGAGAGGGGTTGAAAGTGAGGAGAAAAGTCAAGGCCCACACCCTTTTGACTTTCTCTCATTTTCCTTTCATTTCTTTTCTTTTCTTTTCAAACAAGAGGTGATTGGAGAGAGAGAGAGGGGGAGGGCTGTCAAGGTGGGGCTGGCCACATGGGTAGGGGCAGAGAGGGTGAGGTGTGGGTGTGTGGGTTAGGAAAAAAGATAAATGTATTACCCCAATTCCCATTAACACTAATTTCACCGAAAAAGCCTTTTTCTTCGATATTTTCTAAACCGTTTTGGCAAACCATTTCATTTCAAAAACTACATGATAAAATTTTGTTTAATGTGTTATGATGCACAAAATTTGTTTCAACTCATTCCAATTTGTAATTTTCCCTAATTAAATGTATTAGTGACGGCTTAAAATAATATTAAAATAATAAATTTCGGAAAATTTTTCAGAAAATTTGAAATTTCACCAGTGGCTCAATAAACACCAATTAATAGCAATTACATAGCTAGAATATGTATATTTAATTTTTATAATAAAGATATTTGTATTTTGATTTTTTACAGAAAACCCCCTTATTTTACCGATTTTCCGAAATTTCACCAAAACGATTTTCAAAACGTTACAGAATCGCACAAGACTCTATGATGATCTTGGGTATACAGACTAACCTGTACCAGTATTACCAGAGAACTGCTATCTGAGTTTAGGTATAATACCATCTAGGAGTTCTCGGCGAGTCCTGTTCAGTGTACCCAGTCTCCACTGCGCACCCATATACCATCTTTGATTTCAAATACCAATGGATATGGGATCATCCATCACCCATCAAATAGGTCAAGAAGCGTATACGTTAGTCTACTCTGGAATATCGATGCTCCGTCTCGATACACCCTCGACTAGGAACAATTAAAGGATGAACTTGTGGACTACCCTGGCCTTACTAGTATGATTTGCATCATAGTCCTGGTAGTCAAGTATACATCCTAAGGGCTTTATCAACATGTGAGAGTAAGACAGTATCACAATACTAGTCTACATGTTAAGATAAAAAGTAATCAGATAGAATACTATCATGTCGAGCAAGAAAATCCTCTCTCTATATGTCCAAGCATCCATTATAATATACAATCATGTACAACAATGGCCTCTAGGGCAAATATACAATTAACAATCTCCTACTTGCACTAAGGCCAGTTGTTGTAGTGTCTCATACCCAACACCCTGAAGAGTCTCTTAAATTGTATCTTGGGGAATGGCCTCTGTGAGTGGATCCGCCGCGTTATTCTTCCTATCAACTCTCCTGATCTTGATCTCCCGGAGATCAACCATCTCCCTGATCAGATGATACTGCCTAAGAATATATTTGGATCACTGATGGGACCGGGGTTCCTAGGCCAAAGCCACAGCTCCATTATCACCATAATGGTAGGAACCAAGTTCATCTCATGAACATATATACCCAGACAAGCTCTTTAGTAGCATCTTTGGCAGTGATGTATTCACCTTTTATCATTGAGTCTGCCACGTTATCTAGCTTGGAACTCTTCCAACATATCTTCCTTCTACTGAGGGTAAAGACAAAACCCGAGACTGTCTTACAGTCGACCTTATCACTTTGGAAACTCGAATCGGTTAAGAACTCCACTTGGAGTTCACCGTTAGCTTACACCAAGAACATTTCTTTAGTCCTTCTCAAGTACTTAAGAATGTTCTTCACTGCTGTCCAGAGATTCTCCCCAGGATCTGATTGATACCTGCTTACAACACTAAGTGCGTATGCTACATCCGGTCTGGTATATAACATCGTATACATGATAGATCCGACTGCCGAAGCATAGGGTATCCTTTGCATGCGAGCCTTCTCCAAATCAGTCATGGGGGACATCTCTTTGGAGAGAGTGATTCCTGAGATCGTGGGTAAATTCTTACGCTTGGAATCTTCCATACTAAACCTCTTTAGTATGGTGTCAATGTACCTAGATTGGGACAATCCCAACATCCGCTTAGATCTATCTCTATAGATCTTAATCCCCTGGATGTAGGAGGCATCACTCAGATCCTTCATGGAGAATCTCATGATAAGAGGAGCTTGACCGAGTGTAGGATAGGAACACCATTTCCTATCAAGAGTATGTCATCCACGTGCGATATGAGGAAGACAACCTTACTCTCTACAACCTTCTTGTATATACAAGGTCATCTATCATTTTGATGAAGTCAAACTCTTTGACTACCACATCAAAACAGATGTTCCAACTCCGCGATACTTGCTTTAATCTATATAATGATGTAAGCAACTTTCACACCTTTCCACTGCTCCCACTGTCTACGAAGCTCTCTGGTGGTGTCATTTACACGCTCTCTTCTAAATCACCATTTAGAAAAAGCGGTCTTGACGTCGATCTTCCAGATTTCGTAGTTATGGTATGCAGCAATGGCAAGTAGGATCCGGATGGACTTAAGCATAGCCACTGGAGAAATGGTTTCATCAAAATCCACACCTGGTTATTGACGACAACCTTTTGCAACAAGTCTATCTTTGAAAGTCTCAACTTTTCCATATACACCAAGAATCTTCTTAAGATCCACTTACTCCCTATGGGTTTTACCCATTCAGGTGCAACTACCAAAGTCCATACTTTGTTGGTGTATATGGATTCCATCTCAGATCGCATAGCATCCAGCCATTTCATAGAGTCCCCACTCGTGATGGCCTACTCGAAACTAGTTGGGTCATCATCTTCCATGATGTAATCCTCACTCCCACTGTCATTAAGTAAACCGTAGTATCTCTCAAGAGGATGAGGAACCCTATTAGATCTGCGGATAGGCTGAGGTTCGTCGGGAACTATTGAATCCTCCGGTTCTACCAAATCATCAGCTGTTGGTTTGTCTAGCTGGAATTCCTTCCAGTTCTACCTTATGACCACTAATTTCTTCCATAAGAAATTCCTTTTCTAAAAAGGTGGCATGCTGAGAAACAAAACACCTTTTGCTCCTCAGTGTGGTAGAAGATATACCCTCGCGAATGTTCGGGATATCCAACAAACTTATAAAGTACTGACCTTGCCTCGAGCTTGTCTGGATTTTTCTTTTCAATATAGGCCGGACAACCCCATATCTTAACTCGTTTAAGAGACGGTCTCTTCCCATTTCATATCTCATATGGAGTAGTAGGCACTGATTTGGATGGAACTCTATTCAATAGGTATGCGACTTCTCAAGTGCATAATCCCAAAAGGAAACAGGTAACTCAGCGTTACTCATCATAGAGCGCACCATATCTAATAGGGTGTGATTCCTCCGCTCCGTCATACCGTTGTAGTGTGATGTATACGGAGGAGTAAGCTGAGAGAGAATCCTATTCTCTATTAAATAATTCAGGAACTCCGTGCTTAAGTATTCTCCTCCCTGATCAGATCGAAGGATTTTAATACTTTTACCCATTTGGTTCTCTACTTCGTACTTATATTCTTTGAATATCTTAAAAGCTTCAGACTTGTGTTTCAATAGGAACATATGTCCGAATCTTGAGAGATCATCAATGAATGTAATGAAGTACGAAGAACCAACCATGGCATGTGTAGACATAGGGCCGCATACATCACTATGTATCATTCCCAAGAGTTTAGTAGCTCTTTCTCCGTGTCCTGTTAACGGAGTTTTAGTCATTTTACTTTTGAGACATGACTGGTAAGTTTCATAAGATGTAAATTCAAACTGATTTAAATATCCTTTTTTATGTAACTTAGCTAGTCGTGTCGCATTGATATGACCTAGTCTACAATGCCACAAGAAGGATTTGTTCATTTCTGAACTTTTCTTCTTGTGTGTCTTTTGTACGTTAAGAACTATAGTTTGATTTAGAACGTATATGCCATTACTTAACGAGCCTGATCTAATCAACTTTTGATTTAGGAGAATGTTCATAACATTATCCTGTAATACAAAATTATATCCTTCTTTACTTAATAAAGAAACTGATATAATATTTCATATCAGGTTCGGTATGTAATAACATTCGTTCAGAATCAATGTATTACTAGTTGGTAATACAAGATGATATTCGCCAACTGCTTTGGCTGCAACATTTGCACCATTCCCCACTCTTACAGAATGATCACCTATTCCCAGTTCTCTACCATTCTTTAGCCCATGTAACATATTACATATGTGGAATCCCGATCCGGTCTCTAATACCCAGGATGTAGAGTGTACTGAGAAACAATTCTCGGTAACAAACACACCCGAGGAAGATGCATCAACATGCTCATTCCTCGTTTGGGTGGCATGGTAATCCGGATATTCCCCTATTTACTGCTTGGACTTATAACAATTATTAGATAGAGCGGAACCAACGTTCCCTAGCCCAGTATAACAAGCGGGTTCGGTCAATACATCTATATTATTATCTTGATTAAGGCATGTCATGGTCGCTACGTGGAGAGAGAGAGAAGAAAATACTTAGTGTATACTCTTGCAAGATTAGATTGATTATTATTTTATCTAATCAAGATGGCTCCCACTGTTTTTATCAAATCTTCCTTCAAACCCTAAAAGGTAAGACTAGCTGGGATTAATTATACCCAACAAGTTCGCTAACCGGTCAGCCAAGCCAGTGTCGGTACTTTGAGAAAGGTTCCCCGTGCTTTCGCACAGACCTAATTAAAGTAAATCTCGTTTTCCCAGAGGCATAACCCCATTGACACCTTTCAAGACACCTAATGGGTTAGCTAATTGCAAAGTGCAAAAGTCTCCCAGGAGTAACACTTACTCGTAGTGGGTATCGGAATCCAACTATCTCATTGAAGGTATGCAATCTCTTTGCAAATTTCAACACTTGAAATTCCCAATAATATTTTGCCTCTAGCAACTTATGACCTTAACAAAGTCAACAAATCATAAGCGCTAGCCAAGTCCAACCCGTCATTTCCTGATTGAATTAAACCCACCCGTACGACCCTTAACACAGTTAACAAAGCCGTACAACTACCCTAATCCAATCGCATCATATGGTTGCAGATAAGCACTAATTAGCTACCGCACACTACGACTTAACATAGTCAACAAACGTAGCATGAATACTAAGTGGCACTGATCTGAAATGACGGAGGGCCACGACAGGTTTTTAAGAAAACCTTTTGCGTAATGAACTTGATACCGTTGTAAAATCGAGTGATTTGAAAAGGAGTGGTTTAAGCTCCGCTTTTAAAATCGAGTAGTTTTCAAAACAAACTGAATGGGTTGTAGCATTTGCTAAAGAGGTCATTCCCGGTGAAGGGATCTCGGCTCTTTCCTCATCGAATGAGGTGCTGGATATTCATCAAGGAATACCGCTATGCAAAGCAAGAACTAGAGCTATCTTTTTGAAAATTTGGTTCTACAACATCTTTAGGTTTCTTTCCTTTCATTAATCTCATTAATGAAGTCCCATCATTTATGCTTCCTAAGCATCTGTCACGACCCGAAAATACGGAACATGACCGGCACATAAACTACGAACGTCCCGAGGCGTACGTAATCCAAGTAAACCGAAAACCCAGAAATCCAAACCAAGAAAAGTAGTAGAGTGCAGGAAAAACCAACTTAAAGCAAGTAGTTTCAATAGCATAAGCCGAATTATGCGGTTTTTAAAAACATCAAAAATTTACTGAAAATTTCGACAGAGTCTCCTTTGTAAATATAGGCCCCCAAACGGGATACAACATGAATAGTATACGAAATCAAGAAAAAGGCATCCCCAAGCGGGAGCTAGCTCTTCGTCAATCGACGGTCACAACCACACAAGCAATATAATATACAACGCCAACGGCGAGGATCAAAACTCAAAAGGAAACTCAAAACCACCAGAAACATAACGAGCGACTCTAAGGTCAAAAGAATAAACAACACTGGTCTCTATCTCAAAATACATGTTTGGTTGATGGAATTTACTAGATACAACGGAATAATATTATACAAGGTAATATGATGGGTACGATACAAGAAAAACCCACCTACTAGCAAGTCACCCGAATGAAACTAAGCCCGCAAAGCCGTAATTAAACCTGTACGGCAAAACCTGCAAGAAACTGGGGCACAACGGGGGTGAGTTGCCAACTCGTGAATAGAAAAACATCTACGCACAGAAATCGCATAAACAACGCAACCTAGGTCAATGATCATAATATATCCTCAAAAATATACATAACAAGCAGCCTATAACAATGGCTAGGGTAATATCTAACCGAGTGAAATCGCAGGTGCCCACGTCAGTGCCTCAGGTAGCAATATATCATATGAATGAGGTATGAATGCATGAAAACAGAATACATGTAAATGAAGAAACTGTTTTCATAAATTAGTGAGATTTCCTTCGTATTTTTAAACTGAGGTATCATAATGAAATCATTATCAACAGTGTCTAGCATCGACACAAAACATAAATCTCACTGTCT
Source organism: Agapanthus africanus (assembly GCA_030015575.1). NCBI lineage: Eukaryota > Viridiplantae > Streptophyta > Magnoliopsida > Asparagales > Amaryllidaceae > Agapanthus > Agapanthus africanus. Next base: position 292,696,938 of record CM057349.1, read on the forward strand.
CGAAATATCAATGTCTCAATCTCAATATCTAGGGCGTCGTCAGTCCAGGCCGGCCCCTACCATCCATCTCAAGACCACGACGGTATCCTCCGGATATCCGACGCGTCGGGTAATATCACCGGTAGGTAATCTGTCCCCTGCCAGGCTCAACGTCAACACCACATTCATCTTGCCCCGGGGTACCATACCGGGCCCACCATGTACCGTAACGGTTCCTCCACTCCTCGACACGGATCTCGAAAACCACAGCAAACTCATGGTGGACGACACTTACATTACTAGAAAACCGCAATTTACATATTTTAAAAGGTTAATAAGTTTAGAAATTTTGCGGCTTTCCCCCGAAATCCAGAAATATCATAAATCTCAAGAAGTCATCACAAGTGCATATGTCAATGATAATGAATGTATATGGTATCAATAACCAAGTTGCAATGTATGATTAATAACTAGGCATGAACAATGGAATTACAGTATGCATGAAGTGACAAGTAATAACTACAATGTCTAAACTGGCATATAACCCAGGTACACTAATATCGTATCAACTACTAACTAACAAGCTAAGCCAAGCAATAGTATTTTCTAAGTGTACGTGACATGGCAATTACCGATGAAGATGTGTGTGAGCCGGCAAGTAAGTGTATGTGGTACATACGCATCATCGGTAATGGTGCTGGTGTCCTAACAGCATGATATCAATAATGGAGTATGCAGCAAAATAAGTATGCGGGGCAGAGCGAACAGCAATAATGTGCGGAAGCAGAATACTAGACACAACGATAACTAATCAGTATTAAACTAATATAAGTCCTACAAATGGTGCCTTTTGAAATAACACGAATCATGGGGTTTTGAAAATAGGGGCTACGGTGTTTTTATGAAAAGATACGTCTTTTGAAATATCCGTAGGATCCCTTGGGCTGTCTTTTAAAATACCCACGATTCGTTAGTTTTTTTGAAATAGGTAAGAATCGAATCTAATCTAATAACTAAACTAAACTAAAGGGCTAAGCTAACGAGCTAAACTACAGGTAAGGAAACCGCCTATCATCTGAGTCGATACATATACATACCTGTATATGTATAGTCGGTGATCCCGCCTCAATAATATCATATCCGATACCATATCTATAATCAGGCATCCCAAGTCAAGAGTGCGGATCAATCATCAATATAGCTCGTACGTAAATCCGTCGTACGGCATCCCAATCTGGGTACGGGTCAATATCTCATTCATCATACTATTCACCTGGTATCCTCTTTATCAAATATCATGATCGGGGTACTGATCTACGTCTAGTACCATACTGATACCACCTACGTATGCAGGGACGTGTGTGAAACACTACGTCAAGGACCCGCTACAACGTCATGTCGTATCTAAGATACGAACCCTGCTATATCACCGATCTCACGGCCTCAAATCGAATCTCATCGACTCAGCTCAATCCCAAGTATCATCTTCAATCCGTATGTGAACACATAGTCCCATACCCATGTGAACACATAACTATAAAGAATCCCATGAGCACATATCAATAGGAATGTATGCAAGTATGTATGTGTGTATGTGTGTGTGTATGTGTAGTGCAACACTACCCTAGGGTTCGCAACACTAAAGTAATCCAACACACCAATATCCATCCTAAGCATCGTTATTAATCCAAAATAACATATAATAATTGTTGTTGTGTATACGCATCCGTATACACCACCACGGACTGCGGGGGTGCTATACGCCATCCACCCGACTTCTCCCCGTAGATATAAATCTACTCACCTGGTCCTCGCTAGCCGGTGCCGACGTCGCCACGCGCTTGCTTGTCGTCTCGAAGTCCACATGGGGGTGCCTACATATCATAACGCACCATATCTCATTAAAACTAAATTCGAGATCGAAACGGCATACGAAAATCAAATCGGCACGCGTATCACGCATAGGTCCAAACCTATCGCCTACGCATGCAAGAATAGTCAAACCAACCCTCGATGTCGATGTACAAACGTCAAACCATCGAGAAAAATCCAATCACACTCATTTGCACATTCACGAACACTAATTTTAATATAAACTAGGTTAAAACTCACAAAAACCCCAATTTCACTTAAAAGGTCATTTTTCCGAAAATCTAGCAAGCACATTTCGCCGTTTTTGTACAAAACATGATGTTTAAATGAATGTAGCGGCCAATATATTTATTAAATATCTTAAATAAGTCATATAAACAATTTCCGGAATTTAATCTCATTAAATTCCAAAAACCCTAATATTCTAGTTTACAAAAATACCCTTTTTAACAATTTCAAAGCAAAAATGCACAAACTACAATCTAGCTTAGATTTACATGATCTAAAGCATTAAACCACACTTAATAAAGTTAATGAAGTCATGAAAAACCCAAACACATTTTTAATCCCAAGTATTTAACCAAATTCTAAAATCTAGTAGGCAAATTAGCACATTAACACAATTTTTTTTAAACTAACCATTAGCACTAGCTACTAATCTTGTATTAACATGACAAAAAGCCTAAATATAACACACAACCATACACCAATTTTACAAAACCCTAACTTGCATTCAAATTCATAACTTGAATTCCAAAACTTGCAATTAAACTCACATATCCAAATTAACACTTAATTAAATTAGCTTAAGAAATTAGTAACAAATTAAGCAACAAAAATGTTTAGAATTATACCCAAAACATATGAAGATCCACAAGCATCCATGGCCTCCCAAAATGCCCTCTTTTCACAAGGATCCATGCTATACGGGCTAAGCTAAAATGGGTAGGAGTCGGATTTGGATTTAGATTTGAATTTTGCATGGATTTTGAAGTGATTTGTGGATTTTTTTTGATGAAGAAAAGAGTGGGATTTGGGGGGGGGGGGGGTTGCTGCTGTTGGGAGGGGGGCTCGGCCTGATTGGGGGTGTGAGGAGAGAGAGGGAGGTAGAGAAAATACAAGGGAGGAAAGTCAAGGTCAAGGTAAGGTCAAAAGTCCACCTAATTCACCCATTTTCTTTTCTTTTCTTTCATTTCTTTTCCTTGAAATCCAAGTGGGGACTTAAGAGGGGGCTGCTGAATTCTTCAAGGGGATAAGTGAATGGGGGTGTGTGGGTGTGGGTACGGGTGTGGGGTGATGAAAAATGATAAATACAATACCCCAAACATCCATTTACGCTAAAAAAAAGCCTTTTTTCTTCAATAATTTCTAAACCGTTTTGGCAAATGATTTCGTTCCAAAAACCATATGATAAAATTTTATTTAATGTTTTATGATGCACAAAATTTGTTTCAACTCATTCCAATTTGTAATTTTCCCTAATTAAATGTATTAGTGACGGCTTAAAATAATAATAAAATAATATTTTTTTTCAGAAAATTTGAAATTTCACCAGCGGCTCAATAAACACCAAATAATAGCAATTACATAGCTAGAATATGTATATTTAATTTTTATAATAAGATATTTGTATTTTGACTTTTTACAGAAACCCCCCTTATTTTACCGATTTTTCGAAATTTCACCGAAACGATTTTCAAAACGTTACAGCATCACAGATAAAGAAATGAAAATACTTATACAACGTACGCTTATGCCATCCGCATTCACCACGGGGTCTCGTCATGCACCGTTAGGTTAGATACTAACGGCAGAGCGAGGGCAAGACTAGTGTGGATGCACACATAAGCAACGTTTATTATATATCATACATATAATATAAAGCATTCGTCTCACGCAGTTATATGATCTCATCACAGAACATTGCAGCAGAAGTCAACATATGAAATATTGGATATACTAGGAGGTCCATGTTTTAAATTAAGCCAGTAAAAAACACGGATTCCACGGTCGTGATGAATAGCCAAACCCACATCCCTCGACCCCTATGAGAGCGGCAGGCAACCCTACCAATTCTAGAGTTAGGAGACCCGGTCTCGACTCCTCGAGATGGTCTCCCACTGGACTCTAGAACCCGGTTACTTGTGCTCCCCGCCTTGGGTCTATCCTAATGCGGAAAAGTAAATAATATACATCAATGGTGACATCATCCTCAACCCGGAAGTGCCCCAATAAAAGAATATTACATACAAGTTTTTACATGAATGAAAATGAAAAACTCTCATCTCACGCAAAACCCCCCGGCTATTTAAACACGACGATCCAATATAATATTTCACAGCAACACATAACATCACATGTCATTAACATAAGTAAATATGCGTATCCCAATTGTCGTTGACATATAGCAACGAAACCGGCGATACACCACATATTATACTTACGGTCTCAGAAAAGAAAGTGAAAACTACAATAATTGGAATCCGCAACCACCTTAGACATTATAAACCCGAAATATCACATACTTCGGATTTCATGCCTAACCATATGAATTCCTTAGACATCATAAACCCGGAACATCTCATATTCCGAATTTCAAGCCTAACCTTATAAACCCCGCATTTTAGTCTCAATATTGAAAACACTTTTCGATAACCAGTCGGGTAATTCAACAAGATTCCCGACAAGCTGATCGAATGCTCGTCGGAAAATTTAGTAAACGGCCGCAACCCCCGATACTGTCGACGAAGTGCACTTAGGCGGAACACCGAGGCCGCGAGCACCCGGGAGGATGTTTTTAGCAACAGGGTTCTCCTACAGTCACTTGGTCGCGGCTTTGGGGCGTGGCTATCTAGTAATGTTACCCGGCGAGTATCCGCGTACACTACATGATTACGATAGAGTTTTGATCCATATCAAAACCCCGTGGCAACCGATCAAATAAGACTAAATTGCTAGGTTTACAAAAATTCAAACTAGTTTTTACAAAACTAATTATTGTGGATTCCAAATAATGTATCACATATCAATATGAAACCCGAAACGATGTTAAAATACGAGTACGAAACACTCCGTATTGCCACTACAGAAAGATAACATCACATGCAATCTTGGCAAAAACAAACATAACCTGAAACCCTAAAACCAAGAGATCAGAACACCACAAAAATTTCAAGATTTTTAGCTACAGGAAAAAAGGTGAGGCCAGTGTTTTTGACAATATGGCGGGCCATTTTTTTGTGTTTTGCCTCAAATTTTTCTGGTGTTCTAGATACATCATAACTAGCTTTCTGCACTTGTTTAAAAAAATTTTAGAGGACTTAAAAAATTCGACAGAAACTAAGGTTTCGGATTCCAAGTTTCGGAGTTGTTTCGGTTTCGTAATTCTAACACATCGTTGTTCAGACCATAATATTGCATTTATCATTCCCCTATTCTTATCCTTTTTATAAATAAACAGGTACTCTTGACGCACATTTGTTGCATATTACAGGTTACAGGTTTCTGGAGCAAATACAGTGAGAAAGACACAAAACAACAGAAAAAGGGACTTTTGACCAAGAATTAGACGGATCTCAGTCAAGCCCGGTTCATATAGGTGCAAGACAAGCAAGTCAAGGTGAAACGGTTAAAAGACCAATACAAATCTTCACTGAAAATCTGGAGTAAACTCAGAAGCCCAACAGAGGAAAGAAATAGAAAAAGACAAAGCCCAAGATGCCAAGAAACTAACCCCAAAGACTGAAAGCCCAAGTCCACAGTTTGGCCGCGGATCCGCGGCCAAACCCAGCCTGGCGCCGCGGATCCGCGGCCATACAAGGCCCGTGTCGGTGCATATTTTCTGAGGCGGCGCGTCGGTGCAGATGTTAGGATTTTACGTGGGCAAATCTGTAATTTTGCATGTGCGAGAGTCTGTAGCCCTAGGTTTCCTATTTTCCTATAAATTGTAATTTTAGATCTGTAAAACCCTATGCCTCTTTTCAATAAATAAAATTCAGAAATTCTGGAAGTGACATTCAGATCTGTTCTTTATCGCTTGGAGGGAGCCATCACCATTAGTAAGTGTTTTTCTTTTATTCTTTTAATGTTATTTCATCCCCTAATGAGCGAGTAGTCTCCTCGCTTGTTAGGGTTAGCCTTAGGGAAAGGGTTGAGAGATGAGATCTCTCACCCCTTTCAATGTCATATTAAACTAACCCATTAAGAACTCCATGCATGCGCGCACAACCGCTCCCTACGGCACCCTACCCCTCGAGGTAATGGTGAACCGCAGTATAAAGGGCCGATTGCGCGCGTTTTCCATGGGGGTTAAGGTAATTAACGATAAAGGAAGGATACGAATCTAGAGAAAGAAAACATCTTCCCAAAAGTGTCGTATCCACTTTATCGATAATTACTATAACACCTAATGGATCTAAAATATGGCATTGAAAGCGGTGAGGAAACATCAATCTCCAAAACTTCCTCTAAGCCTAACCCTAGCAAGATTTTAAATTAGATTAATTAAGTTTTAGATCTAGATTTTTATAAAACCAAAACGACAAATAGAATCAACTCGTTAAAACACACTAAAGGAATTTACCCGTCTCTGTGGATCGACTCGCACTCACCGGCTAGCTGCGAAGCGACGCCGTTTCTGATTGCGGTAAAATACAGTTTTTGAATACCAATCAAATGGCGCCGTTGCCGGGGACGGCGTAATATTTCTTTTTGTGAATTTTCGGGTTGATATAAATTTTAAAAATTATAAAAATCTGAAGAAAAAAAATACAAAAAAAAAATTATTATCAAATTTTATCTGTTTGAAGGGTATATTTTTGAATCTTGCAGGAACAACAACGAATCGTGGATCTGGAATTTTACAGAGGGCAAAACAGAGTTTGGTACATAATAACAGAGAGAAACTGAAAGTACAGAGAAGCACAAAATTTTGCAGAGCCTGATCCCTCTACTAAACCGCGTTTCCACCGCAGTATGAGGCCCCAGGCCGCGGATCCGCGCTTCCACTGACACGTCAGCACATAATTTTTACAGGGTTTGCTCTCTTTTCTTCCCCTCTGCAACCTCCATATATCCATCTGTAAAAAATTTCTGCAGGGTTCTTTGCGTAAAAAGTCTTTCTCCCCCTTCTAAATAACAGATTTCTGCAGGTTTCTTTGCGCCGCGCTAAAATTGAATGCAAGTGAAATTTTATTTGTTTTGCATAATTTAACCGGACTCTAAGGGGCTAATTGACCAAACTCAGATTGGGTGGGGATCTCATCACCCTTCCCAGGACCCCAGAAAACACCTAAATCATTTTGCATCGACCACCTTTAATTAAAAAAAAGATTAGACTCAGACCTAAGGACAGCGAGCTCAATAGGAAACGGACTAGGGTAGGCATCGGCCGTTTATCCTAACCGACATTGCGGTGTCTAGGCTAGTGGTTATTAATTAGGCCCACTGTAGTGGTGGTTCCTTCCCACTTACCTGGCCGTATTTGTCCGTGAAGAGACGGTTTGAGGTCTATTTCTAGCCCTAGTTAGGAGCTGTCTAGTAGACCTAGGCAACCCTAGATCTAGGTCTGATTGTGCATGTGTGGTTGATACATTTTTGTGTCACGAGTCCGTTTTCTAAAGCCTTATTGCAAAACTCTCCAATAAAAAATTAAAGAAAAATCTTTTAACAACTTGCAAAAATTTTGTCCCTAAGAAATCCTTGCATTCTTCTATCATGGGTACCCCACATCATAAATCTCTTGCCGAATCTTGGTATCCCGAACCTAACTTTGCGTCGTTCGTCAATTGTTTCGGTCAATTTAAAAATGATCCCTCCTTGCCAAAGATTTCGTTGAAAGATCAAATAGAGGCGTCTAGGAGAAATAGTTTGACTTTTCAACCCACTTTGTGTCAACCGAGTCAACCTTTACAACCTACATATGTTGATACCACTTCTTCAAGTCCTTCTGTCACTCCTAGGCCGATGTCCATTGCTGAGCATATTGCTCAATCTCGCAGTCGATCTTTCACCCCTCTCCACTCATCTAGTTTTAGGGATCCACACGGTTATTCACCTTCTTATCCATATGTTGACCCTACTCCTGTCTTACCACCCACTTCCTACCAGTCATACCCGACCTTCCCACCTTCACTAGACCCTGTTTCGACACAGCCATTAGGGAGTTTCACATACCCAACCAATTTTGAATCTTTTACTGGAAACCCCTCACCACCTAAGTCTAGTTTGGAAGAGTCGCTGGAAGCATATATTGCTGTAACAAATAAAATAATGAGGAATGTGGAAGCATCCATGGCCGCCCTTATGCAGCCTAGTGAACCGGTAGCTAGTGTCCCGCTAGCTCCGAATTTTTCAATGTATAAGGCGGCAGTTGGACAGAGTGAGAATGAGAGAGGATTTTCAAATCAAACCTACCCTTACCCAATTGAAGCCCACAACTCCGGTTTTCCATCGATTGTTCCAAATGATTCACCAGTTGAAAATAAAAATGAGTTGTGCGATTTTGTAGTGTTTGATTTGCCAAATTGTGAGGAACCCCTTTCGAGTGAAACCGCACGTAATCCTTTCGATCTTTACACCTCCACTCTAGAACCTACATTGATAAATATCCATGCTGTGGATGAAGTGTCTAAAGAAATTAATTTTCACTTGATTGAGGATATAGACGCCGGGAATATTTCGGATGATGAACCTGTCGATTTAATAGAAATTTTATGTTCAAATCATCATCCTGAGTTATTAAATGTTTCTCCCGAATCTCATATGCGTCTAGATTTTGATGATAATGGCATGGATGAATTAAATATTGAGGATAGTACTGAGGAGAGTCTTGAGGATAATATCGAGGTTGAACCATTTTTATTTGATGTGTCAGATTTTCCAACTCAGCCTCCTGAACCTTTGACTGTTATATCACCCTCCCTCCTTCCTATTGTTCCGACCGAACAAATGACCGTTACGCTTTCATCTCCTATACCAAGTTCGGCGTACCCATGTTTTCTTACGAATCTTGAGGGATTTGACCCCATTTCCCGACGGGTTGGTAGGTTAGCGCAATCGCTTTTAACACATCGTTCATCACATATTGCGCTAATTTATTCACTCGATTTACACCCTCAAGATCGTACTCCACTTATTTCTCCTTTCCGCCATTCTTCTCCTCCACCGAGACCGTATTCTACCCCTCTTCCCACACGGTCTCGCGTGTTTCTCATTTCTTTCCTCCACACCCTATTCTTGCACCAACTATACCATTACCACGATAAGATCTTTGAATGGTTGGTGCTAACCTTTGGCTTGTGTAAGGCCAAGCTTAAGTTTGGGGGGAACCTTTGTATATATGTATATATCCTTTTGTTTTCTTTTTCTATAAAAAAAAATAAAAAAAAAAATTTTCAAAACATTAAAAAATTATAAATAAATAAACAGGGGAGTATCGGTATTTTGACCCTCTTGGTTTAGCATGACAGTGAGGACACTGTCAAGTTCAAGTTTGGGGTATGCTCGGTACGTCTTCTTCCTTCGCATTCATATGTACATATTTTTGCATTTGCATACTTATTTGAAAACCTAGAAAAATTTGAAAAATTTCAAAAATTATAAAAATAAATGTATTCAATTTTGGCTAATTGACTTTAGTTTGACAAATAGGTCAACTAGCTAGGAACAACTAGATCTTAGACTTAGTAAGTTGAAAACCCTAAAAATAACCTTCCTTAAAGTTTAACAGTAGAAAGTATATGCCTTGTAGTTTATTTAGAAATAGGCAAATTTTGGGTTCACTTCTTGGGTTAAGTCAAAATAAAGGAAAAGTATTGATGTTCTTATTAAAGTATAAGTTTGAAAAATAGTTCCTAGCTTAACTCTAAATTCTGAAAATGTATACCCTACAATTTGCACTATCACGCACCTTGAAACTTGGAATAGTAGAAGAGACCTTGAAATACTCTTGTCTAAAGTCCTTAGTACAATTAAAAAAATAAAAATAAAAAAGGTGAATAAAGAATAAAAAAATGGACACTGGTTTTTGTGATTACTTAAGGTTGCAAAAATAGAAAAATATTTAGCGAGGGTGCTTCATCACCTAGTGCCTTAGACCAACTGGTTTGGGAGTCACTGCTAAAGCCTTGGGTGTTACAAAGACTAGGAAGTACGCTTTAAAGTGCAAACGCATTTTGTAATCGGTCGTTTGGTACCTCAAAAAGTATTAACGGTCTCATGAAGGATGTGTAAGCAAATTTCATTCACCAACTAATTAGTACTTTGGACAACGGACAAGGGCATGATTGCTTGAATTGAATTTCCAAGTGTAGGGGTGATCTTTACACACACGTAGGGGTATGTGATTGGAATTTAGATAAGAGAGAGGAATGAAAGATAGAATTTGTATCTTTAATGGAGTTGATAGAAAATTCCTAAGTAGAGATGAAACCCTAGAAGGAAGACTTAAGAGATGCCGAAAGCTAAGTAGGTCTACATAACATATATAATTTTAAGTTAAATAATGAGGAAGTGTGAAGAATGTGGGTGGATAATTTGCGAGTCAAAAGATAATAGAATTCCTTGTTGGAAAACCTAATTGGAGAACAAAAGTCAATGGGCCGAGTTGATAGGATTTTGTGGGTGTAATCCGCTGAAAACCCTCAGGAGACAACACTCCTCCTACTAGGGACACCAAGAGGTTTAACGGCTTGTTGCACGTGCTCAGTGCAATCGCGTTTCCCTGCGAAAGTGTGGTTAGGATTTTAGAGAATAAAATAATAAGTCTGCTCGAGGACGAGCAAAAGGTAAGTTTGGGGTTATTTGTTCAGACCATAATATTGCATTTATCATTCCCCTATTCTTATCCTTTTTATAAATAAACAGGTACTCTTGACGCACATTTGTTGCATATTACAGGTTACAGGTTTCTGGAGCAAATACAGTGAGAAAGACACAAAACAACAGAAGGGACTTTTGACCAACAATTAGACGGATCTCAGTCAAGCCCAGTTCATATAGGTGCAAGACAAGCAAGTCAAGGTGAAACGGTTAAAAGACCAATACAAATCTTCACTGAAAATCTGGAGTAAACTCAGAAGCCCAACAGAGGAAAGAAATAGAAAAAGACAAAGCCCAAGATGCCAAGAAACTAACCCCAAAGACTGAAAGCCCAAGTCCACAGTTTGGCCGCGGATCCGCGGCCAAACCCAGCCTAGCGCCGCGGATCCGCGGCCATAAAAGGCCCGTGTCGGTGCATATTTTCTGAGGCGGCGCGTCGGTGCAGATGTTAGGATTTTACGTGGGCAAATCTGTAATTTTGCATGTGCGAGAGTCTGTAGCCCTAGGTTTCCTATTTTCCTATAAATTGTAATTTTAGATCTGAAAAACCCTATGCCTCTTTTCAATAAATAAAATTCAGAAATTCTGGAAGTGACATTCAGATCTGTTCTTTATCGCTTGGAGGGAGCCATCACCATTAGTAAGTGTTTTTCTTTTATTCTTTTAATGTTATTTCATCCCCTAATGAGCGAGTAGTCTCCTCGCTTGTTAGGGTTAGCCTTAGGGAAAGGGTTGAGAGATGAGATCTCTCACCCCTTTCAATGTCATATTAAACTAACCCATTAAGAACTCCATGCATGCACGCACAACCGCTCCCTGCGGCACCCTACCCCTCGAGGTAATGGTGAACCGCAGTATAAAGGGCCGGTTGCGCGCGTTTTCCATGGGGGTTAAGGTAATTAACGATAAAGGAAGGATACGAATCTAGAGGAAGAAAACATCTTCCCAAAAGAGTCGTATCCACTTTATCGATAATTACTATAACACCTAATGGATCTAAAATACGGCATTGAAAGCGGTGAGGAAACATCAATCTCCAAAACTTCCTCTAAGCCTAACCCTAGCAAGATTTTAAATTAGATTAATTAAGTTTTAGATCTAGATTTTTATAAAACCAAAACGACAAATAGAATCAACTCGTTAAAACACACTAAAGGAATTTACCCGTCTCTGTGGATCGACCCGCACTCACCGGCTAGCTGCGAAGCGACGCCATTTCTGATTGCGGTAAATTACAGTTTTTGAATACCAATCAATCGTATAATTCTCTAGTTTGGCTCTGATACCACTGCTGGGTTCCTTAGCACTCTCACTAGGTTTACAAATGCATCGGGCATGCAATTTCAAAATTTCTAGTGTGTTGAGAAACCTATTACCGATGATCAAACTAGAGAATTAGGGTTTAACTAAGCAATTAAACAACTTTACTGTAACATTTCAGAAAATATAAAATATTATTTTTGGAATTTAATATTAAATAATATATTTCCCGAAAACTGCCCAATTTGCGAAATTGGGGTTTTCGAAAAATGGTATAAATATATACCAATATTTGTGAAATAAATGGAAATTAAAATGATTTATTCATTTAAAAATATATTTAAAGGATTTGGAATTTTTAAAATTTATTATATGCAGTTTTGATAAAAATCCGATTAGTACACTGCTAATCGCGATTAAGCCAAATCCGTGTTTCTACAGTTTTTCATAGTAAGTGCACCATGACATGTTACATGTTATTTTATGGTGTTTTTTATTTGGGTTTATATGTTTTGGTGAGAAAAAGAAAATAAAGGAAATGATGACTTGAGGTGAGAGGGGGACATAACGATTAGGGTAGGTATACTTTTTGTGTGAGAGAGAAGTGAGAATAATTGAGAGGGAGAGAGAGGGTGTTGCCTTATTATTTCCTTCACCATTTTCTTCTTCTTGTTCTTCTTCCTCATCTCCCTCCATCCTCTACCCTCATGACCCCTATATTAAATATCCACCAAAACCCCATACCCATTTCATTAAAAACTTGCACAAGTTCAAGGGAAGCACATTGGACCAAGAAAATTTAGATTTTGATGATCTTAGGGATTCATGGGTGCTATATGAGGTAATCCCTTCACCAATTGTGTAGTTTTTCATTCTTAGTATTCATATGTGTTTAGATGTGATTAAGTGAAGTTTAGTGAACCTTGGGAAACCCTAGTGAGGATTTGAGTGAAATTATGGATTGGTGATGCTTGAGTGGCTGTTGAGTGACTGTTTAAGACTTGGGAATGAGTATGGGAAACAAAAATACGGATTTAGGATTTGATCCATATCGGTTTTGTGAGAAATTAGGGTGTGTAGGAAAATCTGGAGCAAACGGGGGGATTTCTAAGTTTAGCAAACAACACCAGGGACCCATTTTTGACCATAGGAGACCACCATGACAAAACAAAGCCTATAAGAACTAGGGGGGCTGAGGAGGCCGGATTTTAAGGGTAGGTGGCTGGCCACTTGGTGTGGTGTGGTGTCGGGGTTGGTCCAGTAGCTCAAATACACAATATACATCACCCTAGACTTGTTTGCTTGGCTTTATTTGACTTGAGTCAAAATCTGGGAGCAGTTTAGTGTGATTTTTGCTATGTTTTCCGTATATTGAAATGCTAATTCTTGATATTTGGTTTTGTATTTGGTTGTTGAATATTTGTATATCAATGACTAGGGGTAATTTGTTTGTTTTGCATACGTAGGCTATTGGTTCTAACTTATAGGCGATCCGTGTGCCGTTTTGGTTTCCGGACTTGATGTTAATAGCGATTGCGATTATTTATTATTGTAGATACCCTCGCATGGATTCCGAGGCAACGGAGCATGGCTTCAACGACTTCGGCAAGCGAAGACTACGGTGAGCAGATCTATATCTACCGGGGAAGTCGGGTGGATGGCGTATAGCACCCCCGCAAAGTTTTGATGAAAACTGATTTATAGAATATGGTTAAGAAAACTTAGATTTGGAAACTAGGGTTAGAGTTAAATGATAGTTAGTGAAACCATATTAGAAACCAAGGATAGTTAGAAGTGATATAATACGGCTAATATGTGATGACGGAATTTGAGGATGACGTTTAACGATATTGCCGTTTATGGTACTATAGGACTAGATAGTCGACGTAGAAGTGTCATCCGAACTATACCTATTTCTAAACTGAAAAATCGTATGTATCTTTTAAACGGATACCTTAAGGGACGTTACGGATTTTCAAATGATACATTTTCCTTAAAAACACCGTAACCCCTATTTTCAAAACTACGATTCGCTTCTTTAAAAATCTGATTGTATGGTTCTGGTGTGTATGTTAGATTAGATACTTATACTTATAGTAGAGATAGAATGTTTACGTAAACTCGACTTGATGTGAGATATAAATGTGATGAAAAGAATATAAGACGAATATGATGACCTGATGATATGTTGGTATACAGATGCGAGTCGATTGAGATGATTGATACCTTATCGGTCCCCTGATATGAGATCGTTATGGATGTGACCTGAGACATAGGTATATAGTTACATTTATATATATGTTGTGAAACATGTATGATATGCCGTACGTGACGTTAGGTCCGTACCCCCCTCATTTTCGTAAAGGTTTATAGGATCCCTAATGTTTTAAATGCCGCCGAACGATGATCTTTTCCGTACGTGATGAATTTGACTTATGATTGGTCCGTACCCTTGACTAGAGGATGTCGTACGATGGATTATACCGTACGCAATATTGTGAGGCGGGATGCCGATTGATAGATTCACCGACTCGGTCATGTTAGGTACGTATATCCGTCAGCATTTGCATATAATTTACCTTATGCTGCATTCATATTATTCTCATTGCATTGCTTATACCTGTGCTAGTACACCTGCACCATTATTGATGATGCGTATGTTACACGCACACAGATTTGTAGGCTCACACACTTCATCATCTATAATTGCCATGTCACTACACAGTCGGATTGCTGCATCATGATATGACTCTTCGCATAACATATTTGCGCACATACACATTGCACATCCATATTGGTGCACATATACATTGATACAGCCATACTTGCGCATATACTCATTTGTATATCCATATTGGTGCACATATACATTGATACATCCATACATGCGCATATACACATTTGTATATCCATATTGGTGCACATATACATTTGATACATCCATACTTGCACATATACACATTTGTATATCCATATTGGTGCACATATACATTGACACTGTTAGTTATATGTATGCCCTAGAGGCCATTACTGTACATAAGATGTATATTGTAGTGGATGCTGGGACATATATAGGTAGGACTTTCTTGCTCGACATGATAGTATGCTATCTGGTTGCTCTTTATCTTAACATGTATACTTGCTGTCTCTCTATTACATGTTGATAAAGCCCTTAGGATGTGTACTCGACTTGCAGGACTATGATGTAGATCATACTAGTGGGGCCTGGGTAGTCCATGAGTACATCCTTCAATGTTCCTAGTTGTGGGAATATCGAGACGGGGCATCGATATTCCAGAGTAGACTAGCGTATATCTTCTCGACCCATGTGATGGGCGATGGATGATCCCATATCCATTGGTGTTTGTCATCAGAGATGGTATGCGGGTGCTCAGTGGTGACTGGGTACACTGAACGGACTCGCCGAGAACTCCCAGATGGTATTATACCTCACGTCAGATGGCAGTTCTCTGGTGACACTGGTACAGCTTAGTCTGTTGACCCGAGATCGTCATAGAGTCTTGTGTGTCTCCCACTGTGCTTTGGTTTCCACCCTACCATGGCTTTACTGAGTCATGCAAACAGGTGGTTTTTGGGTACAGTCCCGATTCACATAGAGGCAATGAGCGATAGGAGGGGATTCGACTCTCCCGGTATTGGGGGTTGATGTTGCGCTATGCTCGACTGGCCATAACTGGAAATCCTTGGCCAGGGTTGCAGTGATTTACTGGTAAGAGTTATCAGTAGTTTCACGCTTGTTATGGACCTTATATCGGCATGACTTATCAAGCTGCTGGGGTCTGACGTTTATCACCCCTAGGCGAGATATGCGACATATCAGACGAACAGACCGGACTGTGCGGTAAGTGTTACTGATTGGATTCGTAGGAGTGTGAGCAGGCTTGCTCGTTGATCTTCTGATCGCTCAATACCCAGGTGTCCGTTACGTTTAGTAGACCGCTTGTGGCTTGTGGGTGATTGATATGATCACCACCTACTGCCGGCGTATTGACGAGTCATTAGAGTCCTACACAGAGGTTTCCTGGCTCAAGCGAAACGCAATAGGAGTGCATATGAGATATGTGCGGGACCGAGAATAATACCAGTATGTGATACTGTGTTCTATTCTCGCGATTTGTATCATCGGTCGGTTATATGTGATATAGCCGGGTTACCGAATCAAGTGTTGATTCGATATATTGATACACTAGATATTAGTCGGTTATATGCGATATGACCGGATCATTAAATCAAGTATTGATTTAATGATTTAATGTATAATTATATATTGTATATATTACTTTACATTAACTAGTATTGGTTTACTTAAGATTGATTTTCTCACTTGATGTGCACAAGTTGTATATATGATATATGTTTGTGCACTAGTTTGTATCATGATTGATGATACATGCAAACTTGGGTGTGTGTATGACTTACACCATATTTAAGATAATGGTTTAGGTTTTTAATTATTTTAGTAAAACAAAATGGTAGCTTTCTTTTTCTTTGCTTGAAGCTTCATGAAGCTTTCAAGCGTCTTTGACAAAGTCCACTAATTTTGTTTTGCATAAGATTTTCATTAACCTAACCATTACCTCTAACTATGGTTTAGTCTCTACAAAGGTTAACTCACCCATGGTTGCATCATGATAGACTTCACTTGATTATTCCTTTTCATTAATTCATATTCTTTTCTTTCTTCTTCTTTAAGAAAAAGAAAGCTTGCTAGAAAATTTTCAAGTGAAGATTTAGAGTGAGAAATCCAAATCTAAAGTAAGCCCACTTCCTATTTCATCATCCTCTACTACTTGCCATTTAGTTTAGGGTATTCTCTTCACAAAGTTTATGACCAAGTGAAGGAATAGCTTGAGTTTGAGTCTCCTTGACGTAGATCATCTTCGGCCTCGAAGTCAACGACCTAGCCCGTTCATTTCTCCGAGGAAACCGTCACTAGAGTCCGGGATCGCGATGATCGCAGCGAAGGGACGTCAACACGGAGCTTTAGAAGTGAAGGACCGGATCTACACAGGTTGTAATCTCTTTCACTTATTGTTAAAGTTGTTAACTTGCTAGTTTTCGCCTTATCTCTAGTAAACGATCTAGATTAGGGTTGTTCAGCACGTCTAATTTTTTTTGAATCGGGCATGGTTGATGCCTTGTAGAATCTTGTTAGAGTGCCTAGGAACCCTACAGTGGTATCAGAGCCTAGCTAGAGCTTTAGGCGAAGTGTAGACGAAGTTAGAAATCCGATCGAACCCCGAAACCCTAATCTATACCCTTCTCTGTACATTTTTTAAAACTGTGGATTTTTCCTAATTAAAAATGCTCAAAAAAACAGCAGGGTTTTCTAGGAATTACTGTGCAGCACGTGCCCCCAATTCAATCAAGGCGCCGCGGAACCGCGGCCGTACCCTAGGTTGCGCGGCGGTTCCACGGCCATACTGTATCCTCTTGCTTCACTGTTTGCACAGTAATGTCCTTATGTAATTCCTGTGTTTTCTGGGTATTTTTAATTTATACTCAAGATTTGAGGTTTTTGGGTTGTATTAGGAGTTCATTGATTCGATCAAGAAGTTTAACTTCGTCTATGTGTTTTTCCGGGTAATTTTAGAAAGTGTTAAAAATTTTGACCGGATATCAATAACTCATTTTTCCCCCTGCCGGAAAATTTCCAAGTGTTGGATTTTTCCGTAGTTTAAGAACGTTCTAAGTCGTGCAAGTAACGTGATGGACCCTCTAGAAGACAACAAACCTTAACTCGATTATGTGACCATCTTGAACTGCCTTTTGAACCTTAGGGTTTGGGGCAGTACGACGTGCCACATATGAGGCGTTGACTTGACCCTTCTACGGCTGGACCGTTGGTACTGTGGCATGAAATGGATATTTTTAAACTTATTTCAAGTGTTGATCTATTTGGGAAAACTTGGGTGTTTGTTTATTCGATCGGAAAGTTTAATATTGTCTATTTATCTGGAATGTGATACAATATTTGGAATCCACAAGTAGTTATGAGTTAACTAATTTGAATATTATAAACACAGCAGCTTAGTCTCAGATGATCGGTTGCCACAGATTTTTTATGTGATCAAAAGTCCGTCGCAATCACGTAGCGTACGCGGATACTCACCGGATAAACTTAATAGACAGCCATGCCCCAAAGCCCGACCAAGTGACTGTAGGTGAACCCCGTCACCGAAAGCATCCGTTCAGGTGCTCGCGGCAGCGGTGTTCCGCCTTAGTGCACTTCGTCGACGGCATTTGGGGGTGCGGCCGTCTACTAAAGTTTGCGATGAGCATTCGATCAAGATGTCGGGAATCTTGTTGAATTGCCCGACTTGATATTGAAAAGAGTTTTCGATAATGAGACTAAAATGCGTGGTTTATAATTGTTAGGCATGCGATATCTAAGGAATTCATTTGGTTAGGCATTCGATGTCTAAAGAGTTTGCGGATTCCAACTGTTGTAGTTTTACACTTTATTTTCTGCGACCGTAAGTGTAATATGTGGAGTATCGCAGGTTTCGTTGCTATACATCAACGATAATTGGGATACGCATATTTACTTACGTTGATGACATGTGATGTTATGTGTTGCTGGATATGTTATATTGGATCGTCGTGTTAGAATAGCCGGGTGTTTTTATGTGAGAAGAGTGTTTTTCATTTTCATTCATATAAAAAACTTGTATGTAATATTCTTTTATTGGGACACTTCCAGGCTGAGGATGATGTCACCATTGTATATTATTTACTTTTCCGCATTAGGATAGACCCAAGGCGGGGAGCACAAGTAACCGGGTTCTAGGGACCAGTAGCAGACCATCTCGAGGAGTCGAGTTCGGGTCTCCTAACTCTAGAATTGGTAGGGTTGCTTGCCGCTCTCGTAGGGGTCTAGAGGTGTGGGATTGGCTATTCATCACGACCGTGGAATCCGTGTTTTATACAGGCTCAAAATAAAACACGGACGTCCTAGTATATCCAATATTTCATATGTTATTTTCTGCTGCGTTATCTGTGATGTGATCATGTGATATATTCAGATAGATATTGTATATAGTATATATGATATATTATATATACGTTGCTTATGTTTTACACCCGCGCTAGCCCTGCCCCGCTTTGTCGTTAGTTACCTAACCTAACGGTGCAGACGGGACATCGAGGCAAATGCGGATGGCATAAGTGTATGTTGTATTTATCTGTGATGTTTTGGTGGACTTTATTGATGGAACATTCATTAATGAGATTAATGAAAGAAAATAAACCTAAATGATGTTGTGGAATCGAATTTAAAAAATCAGGTAGCTCTAGTTGTTGCTTTGCATAGCGCTGTTCCTTGTAGAATATCCAGCACCTTATTCGATAAGGAAAGAGCCGAGATCCCTTCACCGGGAGTGACCTCTTTAGCAATAACTAGCAGATGCTACAACCTTCGGTTTGTCTTTTGACTGCTTTTCCAGTTCTTGCTTTGCATAGTGGTATTGTGAATATCCTGCACCTCATTCGATGAGGAAAGAGCCGAGATCCCTTCACCGGGAGTGACATCTTTAGCGAAACTAGCAGAAGCCTAAAAAACATTCCATTTAAAACCATTTGATTCCACAAAGAGATCAAGTTCAATGCGTTAAAGGTTTTCTTAAAAACCATCCGCAACCCTCCGTCATTTTAGGATGCAGAGTACTTAGTATTCGTGCTGCGTTTGTCGACCATAGCCGAGGCGTAGTGTATGGTAGCTAAGTGATGTCTTCCTACACAGCATATGATGCGATTAGTTAGGACAGTCATATGACTTTGTTGACCTTAGCCAAGGGTCATGTGGGTGGGTCTAATTAATCACGAAATAACGGGTAGAACTTGACTAGTGCTTATGATTTGTTGACCATAGCCAAGGTCATAGGTGCTAGGGGTAAAAACCATTATCGGGAGTTTCAAGTGTTGAAATTTGCAATGAGATTGCATACCTTCTATATGATAGTTGGATCCTGATACCCACTGCGAGTAATTGTTACTTCTGGGAAAGTTTTGCACTTTACAATTAGCCGATTAAGTAGGTGTCTAAAAAGATGTCAACGGGGTTACGCCTCTGGGAAAACGAGGTTTATTTTAATTAGGTCCGTGCGAAAGCACGGGGAACCTCCCTCAAAGTACCGGCACTGGCCTGGCTGAAAGATTGGCGAACTTGTAGAGTGTAATTAATCCCGGCTAGTCTTTCCTTTTATGGTTTGAAGGAGGATTTGATAAAAACAGTGGGAGCCATCCTGATTAGATAAAATATATATATAACCGATCTAATCTTGCAAGAGCGCACGCAGAGTGCTTTCTTCTCTCTTTCTCCAGGTAGCGACCATGTCACGCCTTAATCAAGATAATGTATGGTGTGCTCTATGATGAGTATTACTGAGTTACCTGTTTCTTTTTGGGGGTAATGCACTTGAGAAGCTGCATACCTATTGAATAGGTTTCCAATCAAATCAGTTGCCTACCACTTCATATGTGATATGGAATGGGAAGAGCCCATATCATAAGTATGTTAAGATTTGGGGATTGTTCAGCCTATGTCTGAAAGCAAAATCCGGACAAGATCGAGGCAAGGTCAGTTCTGTAGAACTGGAAGGATTTCCAGCTATACAAACTACAGCTGATGATTTGACAGAACCAAAGGATTCAATAGTCCCCGACGAATCTCAGCCTCTCCGCCGATCCAGCAGGGTTCCTCATCCGCCTGAGAGATCGGTTTCTCGATGACAGTGGGAGCGAGGATTGCATCATGAGATGCTGACCCAACTAGTTTCGAGCAGGTCATCGAGAGTAAGGACTCTGTAAGAATGGTTGGATGCTTAGCGATCTGAGATGGAATTCATGTACACCAACAAAGTATGGACTTTGGTTGCATATGATGTTTAAGGAATTCATTTGGTTAGGCATGAAATCCAAAATATGAGATACATTGGGTTTATGATGTCTAAGATGGTTGCGGATTCCAATTGTTGTTGTTTTTCACTTCCTTTTCTGCGACCGTAAGTATAATATGTGGTGTATCACCGGTTTCGTTGCTATATGTCAACGACAATTGGGATACGTATATTTACTTACGTTGATGACATGTGATGTTATGTATTGCTATGATATGTTTTATTGGATCGTCGTGTTTTTAATAGCTGGAGTTTTTTTTATGTGAGATGAGAGTTTTTCATTTTCATTCATGTAAAAACTTGTATGTAATATTCTTTTATTGGGGCACTCCCGGGTTGAGGATGATGTCACCATTGATGTATATTATTTACTTTTCCGCATTAGGATAGATCTAAGACGGGGAGCACAAGTAACCGGGTTCTAGAGTCCAGTGGGAGACCATCTCGAGGAGTCGAGACCAGGTCTCCTAACTCTAGAATTGGTAAGGTTGCTTTCCGCTCTCGTAGGGGTCTAGGGATGTGGGTTTGGCTATTCATCGCGACCGTGGAATCCGTGTTTTATACTGGCTTAATTTAAAACACGGAATTCCTAGTATATCCAATATTTCCTATGTGTTCTTCTGCTACTGATATTCTGTGATGTGATCACTTGATATTCTGAGACGAATGCCTATATTATATATATATGATGATATATAATAAATATTGCTGCTTTCGTTTCTTCTGTGGTGCTTAGGATGCATAAAAGATGGGACTTCATTAATGAGATTAATGAAATAAATGAAACCTAAAGATGTTATAGAAACTTGCTTTAAAAACTGGTAGCTCTAGTTCTTGCTTTAGATAGCGGTATTCCTTATAGAATATCCAGCACCTTATTCGATAAGGAAAGAGCTGAGATCCCTTCACCGGGAGTGACCTCTTTAGCGAAACTAGCAGATACTACAACCCACTCGGTTTGTCTTTTGATTGATTCGATAGTTTTTTCTTTGTATAGCGGTATCTGTGAAATATCTTGCACCTTATTTGATAAGGAAAGAGCCGAGATCCCTTCACCGGGAGTGACTTCTTTAGCAAAACTA
Organism: Agapanthus africanus; assembly: GCA_030015575.1. Lineage (NCBI taxonomy): Eukaryota > Viridiplantae > Streptophyta > Magnoliopsida > Asparagales > Amaryllidaceae > Agapanthus > Agapanthus africanus. The sequence goes on from CM057349.1 coordinate 292,718,869, forward strand.
GTAAAAGCCTAAAAAACACTCCTTTTCAAAATCACTCGATTCTACAACGATATCAAGTTCATTACGCAAAGGGTTTTCTTAAAAACCTGTCGTAGCCCTCTGTCATTTCAGATATGTAGTACTTAGTATTCGTGCTACGTTTGTTGACCTCCGTCAAGGCGTAGTGTGCGGTAGCTGACTAGTGCTTATCTGCTGCATATGATGCAATTGGTTGAGATTGCATACCTTCTATTAGATAGTTGAATCCCGATACCCACTGCGAGTAAGAGTTACTCCTGGAAGAGTTTTACACATTACAATTAGTCAATCAAGTAGGTATGTAGAAAGGTGTTAACGGGGTTACGCCCCTGGGAAAACGAGGTTTATTTTAATTAGGTCCGTGCGAAAGCACGGGGAACTGCCCTCAAAGTACCGACATTGTCCTGGCTGAAAGCTTAGCGAACTTGTTGGGTATAATTAATCCCGGCTAGTCTTACCTTTTAGGGTTTGAAGGAAGATTTGATAAAAACAGTGGGAGCCATCCTGATTAGATAAACTAATAACCAATCTGATCTTGCAGGAGCGCACGCAGAGTGTTTTCTTCTCTCTATCTCTCTCCTTGTAGCGACCATGCCACGCCTTAATCAAGATAATAATATGGATGCATTGACCGAACCTGCTTATTATACTGAGCTGGGGAACGTTGGTTCTGCTCTATCTTATAATTGTTATAAGTCTGAGCAGGAAATAGGGGAATATCCGGATTCCCATGCCACCAAATCGAAGAAAGTGCATATTGATGCATCTTCTTTGGGTGTGTTTATTACCGAGAACTATTTCTCAGTATCCTCTACATCCTGGGTATGTGATACCGGATCAGGATCCCATATATGTAATCTGTTACATGGGCTACAGACAGGTAGAGAACTGAGAATAGGTGATTGTTCTCTAGTGTAGAGAATGGTGCAATTGTTGCAGCCAAATTAGTTGGCAAATATCACCTTATATTACCATATGGTGGATACTTTGATTATGAACAAATGTTATTACATACCGAACCTGATATACAACATTACATCAGATTCTTTATTAAGTTAAAGAAAGATATAATTCTGTATTGGAGGATAATGTTGTGAACATTTTCCTGAATAAAGAATTGATTCGATCAGGCACGTTATTGTTTGAGATAGTGCCCTCAAAGTCAATTATTGGATCGCAGGTACGTGATTGCAATGATTGAGGTAGGACCAATACCAATATGACAATCTTGCTCGAGATGATAGTTTGCTATCTGGTTTGTCTTTATCATCGTATACATGCTTTAGTTCACTATTGCATGATGATAGAGCCCATAGGATTCTTGCTTGCCTACTAGCAGTTTGATGGCGATCATATACGTGGGAGCTGGGGTTTATAAGCACATCCTTAAAAGTGTCCCTAGTCGTGGGAGTTTCGAGACAGGGCATCGATACTCCTGAGTAGACTAGTGTATACAGTCGAGACCCCGACGAGGGGCGGTGGCCGGTCTCACAAGCCACTGGTGTCAGTTGGTTCACCTAAGATGTATACAGATGCTCATTGGGTTATGAGTACACCGGACAGGACTCGCCGGGAACCTGCTAGTTGGTATTATACATATCGTCAGATAGCAGTTCCCTGGTGACATGTGTACAGGTTAGTTCATCGACCTGAGATCGTAATTTGTCTCATGTGAGTTCCCACTGTGCTTAGATTACTACCCTACCACGCTCAAAGGAGTTGTGCAAACAGGTTTTAGTTGGGTACAGTCCCGAGCCACATTGGAGGCAAGTGAGCGGATCGTCGGGGATTCGTCTCTCCCGGTATTGGGGGTTGATGTCGCGCAGTGCACGGGTGGCCATCACTAGGAATCCTCGGCCGAGGTAGTGGAGAATTACTGATTTGGATCAGTAGTTTCTCAGGTGGTGATGGGCTTCATGCCGACACGATTTATCGCGTTATTAGGGGTCTAACTTTATCCACCTCCCTAGACTCGATATGCGATACTCTTTAGACGAATGGACCGGACTGTATATACATTGTCACTGTCAGGCTCAGTAGGGTTTTATGGATGAGTTCGCTCGTCAGCTTCCCTTCCAATCAATACATAGGCAAACCGTTACGTACAGCTTATACCTCTGACGTGCTAGAGGTTATACCCAGTGCCGATGTGTTGATGAGTCATTAGAGTCCCCCATAGACACTTTTCCAAGTTCGGGTGAAACGTTGTAGAGGCCGTAAGGTGATATGGCAAGGTTCGGAAAAAGCACGTGCGTTTTCGCACGTGTCGTTTTTCGGGCAGATAATACTGGTAGGCTTTGGTTTAAGCCGGAACCCAGTATTATACTGTGTAGATATAATATCTTTGTCTCAGTTGCATTTATATTCGGTCATAATACAAATGCGGGTATGTTTATACCATTACGGGGTTATCCTGAAATTCGTTTCAGGATCGCTTTTGGAAGTTGCCAGTTTTCAGTTTTCTATCAGCCGTATTTAACATTCGGATAAATGCGGATTTATCTTTTCTGGATGAGGGTGAGTCATAGTTCTAGAAGGTTCTAGTTATGGTGACAATGCTTGATGATTCATTGTTAGCATTAATTGTTCATTTAATGCTTGATGACTAAGCTTAATGATTCATCACTTGCTTTAAATGTGTTCATACTATGTGTCATGATAAGCTTCATTCTTATTGTCACCACTTTGCTCCTACCCTCACCTCCCTCTTCCTATAAAGTGGTCGGCCACCCCTTGGTGGAGGTATATGGTTGCTAGAAAAAGATTGGTATTGTTTTGGCTCATTTCACCCGATTCCAAAAGGCAACTTCATTAACCGTTCGTCCATAGCCTTGGATGTAACGAGACAAAGTGTTCTACTCATTCTCTACTTCATCTTGGTCGTCTCTTTTAGCAAACTTGACGATCGAGTTTCCTCGGTTCAGAGGCGGAAGCCCGTTTAAAGATCCGTCGACGTGGTGCCACTTGGACGACGAGACTGGAGATTCAGGAGATCGGAACAGCCGCAACAAGCGTGGGATGATGGTTGAAGACCGAAGGACTCGGATCATTCGGTATAACGTTTCTACCCACTTTGTAGTTTGTTAGTTTAGCTTTAATGGCAGATCCGGGTTACGGTACACGATAGCGCCAGTTGTAAAAAGTTTTTGTTCCGCATTTGGCGTCTGTTAGATGGACGGGGCGCTACCGTGGACTTACAGTGGTATTAGAGCCTCACCATTAAGCTATACTAACTTGTGCTAACGTGTTTAAAAGATCGATCGAACGGAATTTCCGAAACTACAATTTTCTGTACCAAACTTTCTGCCGATTTTTAATCAGGCCCTAAAATTATTTTGAGCACTACAGAAAATTCAGCAGGCTTTTTGAAGAATACTGGTGAAATTTGGTGGGCCAAATCAACAGTACTGCCGCGGATCCGCGGCCTAAGCCTAGGTTTGGCCGCGGATCCGCCGCCAGTTTGTAGGATTGGAACACCAATTTTCTACAGTAAGTTCTTCACAGTAAATTGTGGTTTCTGTAATGTTTCTTTTGGGCCCAGATTTTATTACAGTACAGCAGATGTACGTGGGGCCCACTTCGGTAAATTTAGTCGATCAAAATTTTAAACTTGTTAGTATGCAGTATTTACATTATATCTCCGACCGGGAATATCATTTGATCGGTAAACCACGTCTGATTGCTATAGTTCTTTTAGACGGGTTTGCGAACGTGACATTCACGTTGATGTTCTGTGATGTGCTGCGATGTTGCGGATATGTCGCGGTGGATAGTAGGGTGCAATGATAGTGCAGTTTGGATTTATTTGTACATTTGATATTGCGGGGCGAGCATCCAACATGTGGACTGCCGTCACTGCCTGTTTTATAATATTCTTTTGGGGCACGACCAGGTTGAGGTCGATGTACCTGTTGTACATATTTTAATTTCTGTACTAGGTTTATCCCGCGAAGGAGTGCACGGATAGCCGGGTTTTGGAGGGCAACGGGTCCGTATCTCATGGCTTTGAGAGGCAAAGGGACCTTACTCTAGAATTGGCAGACTATTCGCCGCACTCATAGGTGGTACAGGTTGACCCAAGAAGGGGTGCTCAATTTACCGGATTCCGTGAAGTGCCGGGTGTTCCATTCACTATGCTGTGGGGGACTACCTCGCTTCAGGTTTTGGCGGGTAACGTGCCGCACCCGTAGGGGTCTAGGTTTCATTGCACAGGTGATTAGTCGAAAATATTGCATCTTTTAACCGACAATTTCCTCATCATTTCCATTCATATAGAAGTGTTCGGCATTCATATTTCACATATTAGCAAAACTGTCACAAAATATCAGATTGCATGTGTTAGACTCTAAAACCGGCACTATAAAGGAAATTGACTGCGTTTCATGGCATCGCATCATCTCTATATTGCGCAACACTTATTTTGAGATATGTGCAGGAAAATTCAGGAGAAAGGCCAAAATTTATACGGTACCGATCAAACATTACGCCAACTCAATGATTTCAGTTCTGGTATCAATCCAAAGGGACAAATACAAATCAACACATCAGATGAAGCCCAAGATGTTAGCACAAGACCACTGCAAAAGCCCAAGGCCCAAGCCCTACAAAGTGCCGCGGATCCGCGGCAGGAGCCTGCTTGCGCCGCGGATCCGCGGTGGGTCCAAGGAGTTACCTCCTCAAATTCAGTGCATTATTTCTCTCTCAGGGTCAACACTACATCAAGATATGACAAATTCCAGAATGTTCCAGAGGCTTCAGCCAGATCAGCAAACTAGGGTTTCTAATGCTTGATTAATCCTAGCTTAAAGCCTAAGCTAACTCCTAACAAACTCCTTCTAGAAGCCTTAACAAACTTTTGGAGGGAATTGTAATTTCAAACCTAGACCTAGGGTTTGGGAGATCTATAAATAAGACCCTAGGCTCACTTGTAAAAGAGATCATCTCTTATCTTGGAAAAATCCCCATTTGAGTAGCCAATCTAGATCCATTCACTCTCTTTCTTCATCTTCTTCCACAAGTCTAGTGAGAGGACTTGTGTGAAACCCTAACCCTAATTCCAATCAAAAGCCAAGATTCCGAGTACCCCATCAAGCAAGAAGCCTTGCAACCTTTTATGAGCCGAGCCGATCTTTAACAGAGCAAGTGGTCCAAGCCGATCCGCGACTCACGGAGCCGAGCGACGCCAAATCGACAATTTAGTTCTTCCTCTTGTAGTTCTTGAGCGACTGTAATAAAATTGTTGATATAAATAAAAGGTGATATTCTTTTATCTTGTTTTCTTTAAATTCTTGCATCATGATTCAATCTAAATTTCTAGTTGTAAATCTGGTTGTGATGTTTGAGTAATACTCCGCTCGTCGAGGAGTCGAGACGATCAATAGAATGATGATGTAATATATCTTAAATCGATTCTTGAATCCTACGAGTTTTGTAAACCCTAGCAAGTTCAAGAATCGACGACCCAATTCATTGCGATGCTTTCTTGATTGATATCGCTCGATATTGGGGAGTTACGATCGTTTCTTGAAATTGTTAGAGGCTAGAATGTGAATGATATCTATGAAAGAACAAGGGTTAAATGATGAAATCCTAGTTTCATCAAGAAAGCCCCAACTCTCATCGATCATCATCGATCTAGTATCAATCCTTCGAAGGACAAGAACACGAAATCTTGAGATTACATCACGTCTATAGATCCGATCGATTCCTACGAGCCTCATTTAGATTCTTGACATTTGGTTGGAAATATCATCGAAACCCGATTCTTGATTGTTTATCATTTCTTGATTCTTGATTAGATTAGTGACACCTGAATCAATCGATAAAATCTTGAATCATGTTTTCTTTAGTTTTCGATTAACTTTTCAATCCAAACAAATTAAACATAGAAACGAATCGCACAATCCCTGTGGACGATTCGCACTTGCTAACGAAATCTACACGACACCGTTATTGATTGCGGTCAAATATAATTCTTTGGTTGTGATTTCTTTATACAATTTTCTAAATACCGATACAAGATACTTTTAACAATCAAATGGCGCCGTTGCCGGGGATCATTTGATAAACACAAACCAAGAAATCAATTCAATCAAATGGTGCCGTTGCCGGGGATTACGCGCTAATTCGTTTCATATTATAGTTTGAATTGAAAGATTTATTCCATTGTTATTTTGAGATCAAAATTCGTGCAAACCCTAAACGATTTGTTGTGGTTCATTGCAAGGAAATCTAGAGTTGTTTGGCAATTGAAGAAAATTTTTAGAAAATACCAGAGAGTTGAGGGAGTCTACAGAAGCTCCCTGGAAAATTTTGGTACAGTGATCTGCACATAAGACCGTGATTCCGCGGTGGGAGCCCCCTTGTTGCGGCGGTTCCGCAGCTACCTGAAGGGATCTCTGTGCTAGGTTATCTCTGTAAGCTTCTTACCTTCTCCTCTCTCCTCTTTTTAGCTCCAACTAATAATTTTCTGCATGATTCTTTGCAAATAATCGCAGCGCCGCAAAAAGCAAAATTAAATTTGTGCGTGATTTTGTTTCTTGGTTGTTTGCATTCTAATACGGATATTAAGGGGCATGGCCAAATCCAAATTAGGTGGGGATTTCATTACCCTTCCTAGGCCCCGAAAATCGCAAAACTTGCATCCGCATTGACCCACATTAACTAAAAAATATCTAGAGATGACTTTAAGGACCGTCGCGCTCAATTAGGACAAGAGAAGGCCGTAGGTAATTCATTGCTTATCCGCGTTTTCTTATGGTGTCTAAGGCGAGTGTGTCTAAGGCTAGTGGTTTTTAATTAGGCCCACTACTTACGTAGTGGAGTACCTTCCCACTTACCTGGCACTTATCCGGCCACAGGGGGACAAAGAGGCAGTGGAGGATTCTATCCTGCGACTTGTCTTTTGGCAGTTAGGAGCGGTCTAGAGCCGGACCCAGGTGACCACTAGATTCTAGGGTTTGTGTGCTGCATTTGTTGTGTCACATCATTTTTTCAAAAATCCGTCCCCTTTTCAAAACAAACACCGCATTCATTCATTACCCCTAATTATAAGTCAACGCTGCCACTTGTACTAACCCTTTTTAGTGCAAGATAGGCTGGACACGGGATTCTAGTGCCCGTTTAGTCCGCGTACCCTTTATCGACTCCGAAGTCGATATTTCTCCATTTACTTCTTCTTTACCCACTACCACACCCACACCGATGGATCCGAATCCATCGAACTTCTTTAACCCTAATCTGCCGCCGTCCGTTGGTGCGCAGAATCCACCCCGCATCTCTCTCCAGGAGAGGTGCTACCCTATTCGAGGTCCTCTTTCGACCTGCTTATCCACACCATCAGCAATGGGGATAATTTTGAGATTAAACCCCAATATATCAATATTTTACCCAAATTCCACGGACTCGAGACTGAGGACGCTTACGTTTTCATTACCAAATTTGAAAACGTATGCGCAATGATGGGTACATCACAACTTTCAGTGGATTCGTTGCGTCTACGACTTCTTCCATTTACATTGTGCGATATAGCCGAGAAGTGGCTATATAACAATACCGCACATTCTATTACGAATTGGGAAGAATTCGTCGCTGCATTCCTTAAGAAATTTTACCCAATACAAAAGACAGCTCGAATCCGTAGCGAACTGAATCAATTTGCCCAGCTCCCTACTGAACCATTTTCTAAATGCTTTGAACGTTTCAAGGATCTATTGGTTCAGTGTCCTCATCACGGCATCCCGAGATGGGAATTATGCCGAATCATTTATGAGGGCATTAACCCAAACACTAAACAGAGCCTTGAAAACATGTGTCAAGGCACTTTTATGACTAAAGATGATGGGGAAGCTTGGAAGTATTTAGAAGAGTTCGCTGAAAAATCACTACAGTGGGAGAGTGGAACCCAACCATTGAATAGGGGTGGCGTACACCAAATAGATGTGTCCATAGGTGTTCGAGCTGAGATGGCAGCAATGCAAAAGAAGCTCGATGCTATGGAACACAAATTTGCAGCAGCCTCCCTAAACCCAATGTCGCTCCCCAAAACTGTTTGTGGGTGCTGTTCTGATCCGTCTCATTTAACGGAAGAATAGCCATTAAACTCTGCATTTCAAGGTCACGAGCATTCTAATGCCGCATTCCAACGACCTAGAAACGATCCATATTCTTCCACGTACAATCAAGGTTGGAGGAATCACCCGAATTTCGCTTGGAACCAAAACCAATCTCAAAACACGGTTCCAAACACGAATCAATTTCAAAGGGCTCTTCCTCCACCACAATAGCAACCCCTTCAACTCACTCAGCACCCCTATCCGTCACAAAATTTCCGAAATCAGGTCATCAATCCTGCACAGTCTAATCCTATTACCTGTTCTGACGAATTCTCTCAATTCAATCAAACCATGAAATCACTTTTATCAAATTTCATAGAGGTTTCGGCTGAGGTTAGATCTTCCATCGGTGAGATAAAGAAAAACTCAGCGTCCCAAGCTGAGAGTATCAGAACGATGGAAGCTGAAATCGCACGACTTAAAGCCGAAATGAGTGCGAGAGAAAAAAGGAAACTTCCCTCTCAACCCCTACAGAATCCTGGGCATTACAATGTAAATGCCGTCACAACGTTGAGATCGGGAAGAGTGCTGAACAATCATGTCGGGGAAGGTATTGATGATATTGGAAATCATATCAACAGCCCGGCTGAGACCTTTCCACACACACACACTTCTCCTTCTGATCCTTCTTCTTCTACCACACCACCTTCTCGAGAGCCTATTCTCCATTTCCCACTAGGCTCGACACCTCAGTATAGCCCTTCTAGTTCTCCACAGACGGTCCCCACACCTCTTTTGGGACCTCGTCTACCCCCTCTTCCTTCTCCTATGATGGACCCGACGCTTATTGCGAAAGCTCCTTACCCGAATCGGTTAAGGGCTAACAGAACGAGTCCTCATATGGAGAAAATTATAGAAATGTTCAAACAGGTTGACATCAATATCCCTCTCCTAGATGCTATTCAGCAAGTCCCCACCTATGCAAAAATTCTTAAGGACTTGTGCACTAGGAAGAGGAAGACCCAAGTGCCTAAGAAGGTCTTCATGGCTAATAATATCAGCACTGCTTTTATTCCCCAGCTACCAAAGAAACCGAAGGACCCAGGATGTCCTACAATATCGATTTCTATTGGGGGTAAAAACATAAATCGTGCTTTTTTAGATCTTGGCGCAAGTGTTAACCTACTTCCATATTCTGTATATGAGCAATTAGGGATTGGAGAGTTGAAACCTGCTCACTGCACTCGCCAAATGGCAGACCGTTCAATCACCAAACCAAGGGATGAATTAGAGGATGTGTTGATAAAGGTCGGGGAATTTGTTTTCCCTGTAGACTTCATTATGCTCGACACACAGCCTGTGGAAAACCCCCGGGGCCAAATTCCGGTGATTCTGGGTCGTCCTTTTCTTGCCACTTCCAACGCTGTTATAAACTGTTGAAATGGTTCAATGAACTTATCATTTGGAAATATGACCATTGAACTAAATATCTACAAAGTTGGAAGTCAGCCATCAGAACCCTTTGCTCATATTCTAGATGTATGCTCTATCCACGAGATCGCTCTCGATAGTTGTGGAGCTGAGGATCTTTGCTTTTTAGATCTCGACGACATTACCACATCTCTGCTTGATCTTACACATGATCTTAGTGAGGACACTTTTCCTATACTTGAGTCCTGCACTCCTGACTTTTCTCCACCCGAGTCTGTATCTTTCACAGGCTCTGAGCATCTTTATAACTCCAAAAATCATTCGATAATCCCTCCTTCTATTATTTCTCCGCCCACATTAGATCTCAAAAATTTAACTTCTCACCTTAAATATGCATATTTAGGTGAGAATGAGTCCTTACCGGTTATCATATCAGCTTCTCTAGCATCAGAGCAAGAGAATGCACTTTTATCGGTATTGAGATCTAACAAATAGGCGTTTTGTTGGAGTATGGCGGACATCAAAGGGATTAGTCCCTTGATAGTTGAACATCATATACATGTGATGGATGATGCCAGACCAACCCGAGAACCACATAGACGGTTGAATCCCGTCATGAAGGAAGCGGTCATGAAAGAGATCGTCAAATGCTTAGATAATGGTATTATATACCCCATCTCCGATAGCCAATGGGTGAGTCCTATACATGTCGTTCCTAAGAAATCCAGCATCACTGTTATTACCAATGAGGCAAATGAGTTGATTCAGACACGCACCCAAACTGGGTGGCGTGTATGTATTGATTATAGAAAACTCAATGCTGCCACGAGAAAAGACCACTTTCCTCTACCATTCATTGATCAAATGCTGGAACGCTTAACGGGACGAGAGTACTATTGCTTTATGGACGGATACTCAGGCTATAATCAGGTCCCCATCGCCAAAAAGGATCAAGATAAAACCACTTTTACTTGTCCTTTTGGTACCTTTGCTTACAGTCGCATGCCCTTTGGGTTATGCAATTCTCTCGCTAACTTTCAGCGGTGTATGATGGGGATATTCTCTGATATGGTAGAGAATTTTCTGGAGATCTTTATGGACGATTTCTCGATTTTTGGAGACTCTTTTTCCGATTGCCTATTGAATCTTGACGCTGTTCTTACTCGTTACAAAGAGAAGAACTTGACTTTGAACTGGGAAAAATGCCATTTTATGGTCCAAGAAGGAATTGTACTTGGACATGTTATTTCACAGAAAGGCATTGAGGTTGACAGAGCTAAGATAGATGTCATTCAAAACCTCCCTCATCCCAAAAGCGTCAAAGATATTCGATCTTTCCTTGACCATGCGGGCTTTTATAGGAGATTCATTAAGGACTTTAGCAAAATTGCTAGACCTTTAACTCTTCTCCTTGCCAAGGATACGACCTTCCATTTTGACTCGGACTGCGAGACAGCTTTCGACTCACTTAAACACTCACTCACTTCAGCCCCCGTGCTGTCATCGCCAAACTGGGACTACCCTTTTGAGCTGATGTGTGACGCATCTGATTTTGCAGTAGGTGCAGTTTTAGGACAGCACATCGAAAAGATACCACACGTGATATACTATGCAAGTAAGACCCTGAATGATGCGCAAATCAATTATACAACTGCAGAAAAAGAACTTTTAGCGGTTGTATTTGCATTAGAAAAATTCAGGCCTTACTTAATTGGCTCACCTATAGTTGTGTATATGTAACATTTTAAAAATGATTAAATAAATAATTAAATGAATAAAAGTGTTTAAGTGAATTTTAGGATTTTCGGTAAAGTAAAATGTGTTTTTCATAAAACCAAACCGTGATTGTTTTTCATTATAATTTTAAAAATACCTATTTTAATTATGAAATTACTAGTAAATGGTGTTTATTTAGCCACTTATAAGTTTTTAGTTTAATAAAATATTTTTCCTAAATTAATTATTTTAAATATTAACATAAGCTTTATTTTTAGACTAAATTAGTGTAAATTACAAATTTAAATGGTTTTAATTTGTAAAAATGAACCATGGCATATTAGAAATTAGTGTGTATCATGCAAAATTTATTTGCAAATTTTTCCTATTTTCTAGAGCTTTCTTGAGTTGCTATAGTAAAGAAATAAATAAATAAATAAATAAAGCATGAAAAGACTTTTAGTGTTGTTTCTCTTCTTGAAACTTCTACACACTTTCACACTCACTTCTTTCTCTCCCTCACCTCACCAAGGCTGGCCACAAACCCCCCATGGCAGCCCCCCCCCTTTTCCCACCTCATTTTTATTCAAAATTCATTAAAAATACATCAAAAATTCCATTAAAATTCCACAAAATCCTATTTATTTCATACTCTTTATTCCTTGCTCATTTTTATATGAAATTTTGAGATGGAAGGCATGCATTTTGGAGGCTCATTTCTTGTTTGGATTTCATATTTTGGGAGGTATAATTTCTTTCTTTTGATTTATTGTTTTAGATGTTCATTTAAGCTTAATTAGATTTAATGAATTAATTCTATGTTCTTTTTTTAAAAATGCAAGTTAGGGTTGTAAATTCAAGTTAGGGTTTTTAATAATTAATTAGGGTTATAATAGTTAGTTTAACACTTTTATAATTGGAAAATATTGCATGGTTGTTAAATTGTAAAATTTTCATTTAAAATTGTTTTAAATAAGGAAATTAGCTAACTAGGTTTTTGCAAAATGTGTTTGTGGTTAATATAAAATTCTAATTTGGGTTGTTATCATGGGATTATAGTTTTAGTGGAAATGTTAGCATGTTAATGGAAAGAAAAACTTAGTTTGATTGCTAGTTTCTATGGTTAATTGATAAATTGTGATAAAATTGATAATTTTGTAAACTAGATTTTAGAAATTCCTATATAAATGAGATTAAAAATATAATTATGGTTTCATTATATCATTATCATCATGAATTGTGGTTTAAGTCATTAATTTATGCAAAATCACGTTTTGCGGTGGAATTGTGGTATTTTGCTTGAAAAATGTTAAAATTGTTAAAAGTTGCAAACTAGAAATTTCAAATAAATGCAAAATTGTGTAATAAAAATATAGTAATGGTTTGTATAGTCTAGTAATGCTATTTAATGAGTTTTATGACCATTAGTTCCATTTAAATGTCAAGTTTTGATGAAAAACGGTATACTGGCATTTTCGGGTTTTTGCGAAATTGGACGGTTTGATAGATTTTAGGGTTTCGATGGATTTAATCGTGTTTTATGGTATAAGTAATGTGTTTTAAAACTACAAGTTGTTTGATGATGTTATCTCGATCCATCGGAGTTTTTACGCCGATATCGAGCGGTATTTGGTTCTTTTGCGTGGACGGGACATAGGTTTTAACCTATGCTTGTTCCTTGTATCGTTTGACTTTTGTATGTGATTCGGTTTACGATGCTATTTATATGTTTGCGTTTAGGTACCCTTCAAGTGGACTGCGGGCGATGAAGAGGAGGATGGCGACACCGTCTTCGGCAGACATGGACCAGGTGAGTAGATGCATATCTACGGGGGGAAGTCGGGTGGATGGCGTTTAGCACCCCCGCAACGTAGAATAGGAATAGTACTTATTGACATTAGGAAACCCGATGTGACCCTAGATTCTTACTGAGCAGGACCCTAGTAATGACCCTAGGCGGGACTAGACTGATTTAGGAAAACCATACCTGAGGATGAATACTTTAGGAGAGGTTCGTAGGTTTCTGATAGAAACACACACGCACACACTAATACTTGACATGGCGTATACGTATATGTGTATATACATATAAAACTAGGTATAGGTGTATATATATACACAACACGTATATGGGATTCATTGATGTGATATGATATCTGAGGCATGATGAAACAGTATAACTGGGCTTGATGCCGTGATTCTTGACTATACAGTCGTATTAAAGTGTTAGCGGATCATTAGAGAATGAGATAATGAACATGAATATATAAATTATAAAGGGTGGTGGTGATATGGAGGTATATGGGACGCTAAAATAGTACCTGGGCTGTAGCTTGTGACTGATCACGATATGATATATGTATGACTTAATCACAATATGACACATGTGACAAGATATTTCTGAGGATAAACTAAGGATTATTCTATGATGGCAATGATATATGATCGATGTATGCGATTACAGTTTAGCACCTTGATCATGAGATGTGTTGATGATGACATTATACGAATGAGGAGACACTTAGGAGATACTTGACCATACCCCGATATTGGGATGCCGTACGATGGATTTTACCATACGAGGCTTAGATTTGATGATTGATCCGCACTCTTGATTCGAGGAAGCCGTACTACGTACATGACGCTATTGAGGCGGGATCGCCGACTATTAGAGATATTGATTCAGACCTTAGGTAGACTCTAGTTTCTTACTGACTAGTCTATTAGGTTTAGTTCCTTAGGATGTTAGATGGACACTAGTTTAGGTTCGACTCACATAGTGGTAGTTGTACTCGTATTTCGCAGAGGAGTGGATAATGCACATCTGTCTTTACATTCATACTGTAATCATCATGGTGCATGTTCTTACATATGTTGCAACAATCAGTACAAACCATACCTGCTAGGACACCAGCACCATTACCGATGATGCGCATATTCCACGCACACTTATTTGCCGGCTCACACACATCATCATCGGTAATTGCTATGTCACGTACACTTTAGATCATATTGTCTTTTATGGATAGAATCAGTTAACAACTAGACCGATATAATATTGTGATTATTCTCTGATGTTAGTATAGACATGATATTTATTACTTAGACATCCATGCATTCATATTTTCATGTTATCATGCAGTATTATGGGCATATGCCGACACTTATCATATAGTTACTCATGATTTTGAGATTTGGATTTCAATGAGATTTCTGGATTTTTGGGGAAAACCGCAAAAATATATAAAAACTTCTCTCTCTTTCCTCTTCTCTTTTTAAAATAAGATGCGGTTTTCTCGTGATGTATGTGTCGTCCACCATGAGTATTTCATGTTTTTTGTTGGATTTCGAGACCCGATTCGAGGAGTGGATGAACCGTCTCGGGTACATGGTGGGCCCGGTATGGTACCCCGGGGCAAGAAGATCGAGTTGTAGACGATGAGCCTGGCAGGGGAAGGCTACCTACCGGTGATATCTGGCGCGGCGGATATCCGGAGGATACCGACCGTTGTCGTGAGATTTGATGATATGGGCCGATCCGGACTGACGGAGCCCGAGATATTGAGACTTAAGATTACATGTGTTGTGTCGATGCTTGACACGGATTTCCATGGATTTCATTGTTGAGATTTCAGATTCTTATACACATTTTACTATGATAATAGCTAAAAATTTCTTATACATATATATCTGGATTTCAGGATTTGTTACTTTACATTCATGGTGCATGCATTTCATTTCATATGACATAGTATTATATGAGGCACTAACACAAGCACGGAGTATCTGCACTTACACGTAGTTTTACCCTGCTATTTCTAGTTGATTGGGATATAATAGTGTATTATTATGACCTAGGATAGCATCGTGCATTCGATTTCTTTTCGTAGATGTCTTCTACTCACGAGTTGGCAACTCACCCCCGTTGTGCCAAATTTTATTACAGGTTCGATGTACAGGTTTCCGTGGCAGCTTGTTGGCACATCTTTTCTTCAGGGTGATTTGCACGGTAGGTTGGTTCACTTGTATCCGAACCACCATTGTACTTTTATTCATTCATTTGTACCTAGTAAGCTCCATCAACCATATTTGTATTACTTGATAAGTTTATAGGACCAGTCTTTTATTTCGACCTTAGAGTCGCGCATGTATTATTCTGATCTGGTGGTTTTGTTTTCTTTTGAGTTTTGAGCCTCGCCTATTGGCGTTGTATATTATTGTGCTTGTTATGGTTGTTTCCGCCTGTTGGCGTTGATGCTAGCTCCCGTTTGGGGATGCTTTTTATTGTTTATGTATATTATACTTGTTGTACCCGTTCGGGGACCAGTTTTTACAGAGGAGACTCTGCCGAAATTTTTGGTAAAATTTGCTGATGTTTTTGTACTTGTTTTCTTTTCTTTTCTTCTTTTTCTTCTTTTATGGTTTAGATTTCTGGGCTTCGGCTTACTTAGGTTACGTGGCGCCTCTAGACGCTTCGTAATCTAAGTGCCGGTCACGTTCCGTACTTTCGGGTCGTGACAGTATACTGACCATTCCGCTTTAAAACATCTTTTGGCGAAGAAAGATGCAAAAGGTCGACTAATACGTTGGATCCTTCTGTTACAAGAATTTGATCTTGTTATCAAAGATAAGAAAGGATGTGAAAACGTAGTAGCTGACCATCTTTCACGCATCTCTTCTTCCCCTGTGACCCTGCTGATCAATGATTCGTTCCCTGATGAACAACTCTTGAACGTATCCGCTGAACCATGGTTCAGGGATATTGTGAACTATCTTGTCACGGGACTTATACCCAGCGATTGGTCTAAACAGGACAAATACCGCTTTCTATCCCAACTAAAACACTTTTACTGGGATGATCCATACTTGTTTAAGTATTGTCCTGATCAAATCATTCGCCGGTGTGTCCCGAAAGAAGAGTTCAAGAGTGTTCTTTCTTTTTGTCATGATCAGGCCTGTGGGGGTCATTTCGGTCCTAAAAAGACGGCGGAGAAGGTTTTGCAATGTGGATTTTATTGGCCGACCTTATTCAAGGACGCATTTGAGCATTGCAAAACCTGTACACAGTGTCAGTACACGGGTAGAATATCCCGGAGAAATGAAATGCCTCAGCAACCCATTCTGGTTGTTGAAATATTCGATGTTTGGGGCATTGATTTTATGGGTCCCTTTCCCAACTCCTTTGGGAATTTGTACATACTGCTGGCGGTTGATTACGTCTCAAAGTGGGTAGAAGCCATTCCATGTCGCACTAATGACAAGAAAGTTGTCATTAAGTTCTTAAAAGAGAATATCTTTCCGCGATTTGGACACCCACGCGCTATCATTAGCGATAATGGGACACATTTCTGCAACAGATCGTTCGAGACTCTGATGCGAAAATACTCAATCAACCACCGACTTTCTACACCCTATCATCCCCAAACAAGCGGGCAGGCTGAGATCTCAAACAGACAAATCAAACTTATCCTGGGGAAAACTGTTGCTAAGAATAGAAAAGACTGGTCGACCAAACTGACGGATGCTCTTTGGGCATTCCGAACTGCATATAAGACCGACCTAGGGATGTCTCCATATAGGATAGTGTTTGGAAAAGCATGTCATTTACCCGTCGAGATAGAGCATAAAGCATTGTGGGCTATAAAAGAAATAAACTTTGATCTAAAAGAAGCCTGCAACTTTCGAAAGCTGCAACTTAATGAGCTAAGAGAACTCCGCGATGAAGCTTATGATAACGCTGTAATTGTAAAGAATAGGACTAAGGTTTTCACGATAAAAACATTTTGAGGAAAGCATTTTCACCTGGTCAACAAGTCCTTCTTTATGATTCACGATTACACCTTCACGCAGGTAAGCTCCGATCTCGGTGGAAGGGACCTTTTGTTGTGCGGTCTGTATACCCGCACGGGGCAGTAGAAGTAGAAAATGTTAAAAACGGCACATTTTTCAAAGTGAATGGACATAGACTAAAGCCGTATTTTTCCACTGACCCTACGGAGGAGCTCTTGTTCTTACAAGAGCCAGTTTATTTGGATTAAAATTCCTCCGTCTCACCTTCATATCCTGTATATCACTGCATCATTTTTTGAATGAAGGTGAGTGAAAAGAGTAAGTTTGGAGGAAGTTCTTCACTTATATATTTTGCCCCCACTAATAATTCCCCCCAGGCTTACAGTTTTTGTAGGTATAGCGATTGGCAACAGTGAGGACACTGTTGAAAACAAATTTGGGGGAGGTTTGTGCTTATTTTTGCATCATTTGCATATCATTTGCATAAGCACAAAACATTTCTTTAAAAATCTATAAAAAATTAAAAAATTTCAAAACCTATAAAAATTTAAAAATTTTCAAGTATAAAAATAATTTTAATATTTACACTTTTTTGTACATAAATAAGATAATAAAAGTTTAGATAGTGAACAATTACATCCATGAGATTAGAAAAATTTAAGAAAACCAAGAAAATTAGAAGTTTCCTTATACGAACTAGTAATAAGTAGTTATGAGCCGTTGTCCCAAGGGTTAGTAAGATGAAAGACGTCACTAATCTGAGGATAAAACTAAGTCTGAAAAATAGTTTCTATTCTGGAAGCCAAACATTTTGAACGTTGATACCCTGCTATTCGCACTTACACACGTCTTGAAGCCTGGGATAGTAGAGGATACCTTGAAATGCTCTTATCTTAAAGCCGATGTATGAAGGAAATAAAAAGAAAAAAAAAGTGAATAAAAAAAAATATAAAGTGGTGAGAAAAATGGACACTGGTTTTGTTATCACCGAGGGCAATAAAAAATATATAGCGAGGGTGCTTCTTCACCTAGTGCCCTAAGGCCAACTGGTCTGGGAGTCACTGCTATGCCTGAAGTGGTGCAAGACGAGGAAAATACACCAAAGAAGAAAGCACATGAGTAATCGGTCGGTTAGTACCTCAAAAAGTATTAACGGTCGCATGAAAGTGTGTGAGCAATCTCATCTAAATATTCATTAATTAAAAAGTACTGAGGTTGATGGGCAAGAGTATGATAGCTTGAATTGAATTCTCCGGGTGTAGGGATGTCTTTACACACACGCAGGGTTATATGATCGATGTTTGGAAGAAAGATAGGAATGAAGAATAAGACGATGTTTTATTGAGGGAGGACGTGATTTCTAACATCTTTTCATGACTATTAAGATAGGGCTCATGACAACCGAAAAGCTAGCTTAGTTGGAAACCCTAATTTTCAAGGCTTTTCTACTACAATTCTTTTCTTTAAATGTAATATTCATGATCTTCCTTTTATTATTGGATTTTGTGGGTGCAATCCGTTGAAAACCCTCAGGAGACAACACTCCTCCTACTAGGGACACCTAGAGGTTTAAAGGCTTGTTGCACGTGCTCAGTGCAATCATGTTGCCTACGAAAGTGTGCTAGTTAGTTTTTTCTCTTTCTTTATTTTCTCCTTCTATTTTTAATAAAAAGTTCGCTCGAGACGATCGAAATTAAGTTTGGGGGAATTTGATTAGTCGAAAATATTGCATCTTTTAACCGGCAATTTCCTCATCATTTGCATTCATATAGAAGTGTTCGGCATTCATATTTCACATATTAGCAAAACTGTCACAAAATATCAGATTGCATGTGTTAGACTCTAAAACCGGCACTATAAAAGAAATTGACTGCATTTCATGGCATCGCATCATCTCTATATTGCGCAACACTTGTTTTGAGATCTGTGCAGGAAAATCCAGGAGAAAGGCCAAAATTTATACGGTACCGATCAAACATTACGCCAACTCAATGATTTCAGTTCTGGTATCAATCCAAAGGGACAAATACAAATCAACACATCAGATGAAGCCCAGGATGTTAGCACAAGACCGCTGCAAAAAGCCCAAGGCCCAAGCCCCACAAAGTGCCGCGGATCCGCGGCAGGAGCCTGCTTGCGCCGCGGATCCGCGGTGGGTGCAAGGAGTTACCTCCTCAAATTCAGTGCATTATTTCTCTCTCAAGGTCAACACTACATCAAGACATGACAAATTCCAGAATGTTCCAGAGGCTTCTGCCAGATCAACAAACTAGGGTTTCTAATGCTTGATTAATCTTAGCTTAAAGCCTAAGCTAACTCCTAACAAACTCCTTCTAGAAGCCTCAACAAACTTTTGGAGGGAATTGTAATTTCAAACCTAGACCTAGGGTTTGGGAGATCTATAAATAAGACCCTAGGCTCACTTGTAAAAGGGATCATCTCTTATCTTGGAAAAATCCCCATTTGAGTAGCCAATCTAGATCCATTCACTCTCTTTCTTCATCTTCTTCCATAAGTCTAGTGAGAAGACTTGTGTGAAACCCTAACCCTAATTCCAATCAAAAGCCAAGATTCCGAGTACCCCATCAAGCGAGTACCCCATCAAGCAAGTAGCCTTGCAACCTTTTATGAGCCGAGCCGATCTTCAACAGAGCAAGTGGTCCAAGCCGATCCGCGACTCACGGAGTCGAGCGACGCCAAATCGACAATTTAGTTCTTCTTCTTGTGGTTCTTGAGCGACTGTATTCAAATTGTTGATATAAATAAAAGGTGATATTCTTTTATCTTGTTTTCTTTAAATTCTTGCATCATGATTCAATCTAAATTTCTAGTTGTAAATCTGGTTGTGATGTTAGAGTAATACTCCGCTCGTCGAGGAGTCGAGACGATCAATAGAATGATGATGTAATATATCTTAAATCGATTCTTGAATCCTACGAGTTTTGTAAACCCTAGCAAGTTCAAGAATCGACGACCCAATTCGTTGCGATGCTTTCTTGATTGATATCGCTCGAGATTGGGGAGTTACGATCGTTTCTTGAAATTGTTAGAGGCTAGAATGTGAATGATATCTATGAAAGAACAAGGGTTAAATGATGAAATCCAAGTTTCATCAAGAAAGCCCTAACTCTCATCGATCATCATCGATCTAGTATCAATCCTTCGAAGGACAAGAACACGAAATCTTGAGATTACATCACGTCTATAGATCCGATCGATTCCTACGAGCCTCATTTAGATTCTTGACATTTGGTTGGAAATATCATCGAAACCCGATTCTTGATTGTTTATCATTTCTTGATTCTTGATTAGATTAGTAACACCTGAATCAATCGATAAAATTTTGATTCATGTTTTCTTTTCTTTTCGATTAACTTTTCAATCCAAACAAATTAAACATAGAAACGAATCGCACAATCTCTGTGGACGATCCGCACTTGCTAACGAAATCTACACGACACCGTTATTGATTGTGGTCAAATATAATTCTTTGGTTGTGATTTCTTTATACAATTTTCTAAATACCGATACAAGATACTTTTAACAATCAAATGGCGCCGTTGCCGGGGATCATTTGATAAACACAAACCAAGAAATCAATTCAATCAACAGGCTATCCACACGACGAGGGGAACGTCAGGTTTCAGCAGCGGCTCTGTGAAACCCGGGGATCCCATATTATCTGTATTGTTCTGTGATGCTTATTACTTTTCTGTAATGTTGCATATTATCACGCCTGGAGCGATTATTGTATATTGATATATATACTATTAGATGTTATATATGTTTTACACCCGCGCTAGTCCAGCCCCGCTCTGTCGTTAGTTAAGTAACCTAACGGGTGATGATGGGACCCAGTGGCGAATGCGGATGACATATACGTACATTATATTTTCGTTCTTTTCTGGTGTGATTGATTGATGGGACTGCATTGATTCTTATCAATGCAAGGATAAAACAAACCTATATTTGATATTGTTGGAATAAATTTTAAAAAGATGTTATTACAAAGATGTTTCCTTTTGTTTTGCGTAGTGATGTTCAGTTGGAATATCCCGCACCTCATTCCACAAGGCAAGGGCTGATATCCTTTCACCAGGAAAAACCCCTTGGGCAGAAGTTTACGTCAGGGTAGTAACTTTAATATAATCGATTACAAGTTGCTTTGCATCGCGGTATTCAGTTAGAGTATCCTGCACCTCATTCCACGAGAAAAGAGCCGAGATCCCTTCACCGGGAGTGACCTCTTTAGCAAAGGTTTTTCGCTACTATATTTTTATAAAAAGCTATCAGGTTCCTTCAACGAAATCAAGTTCATTACGTTAAAGGTTTTTCGCCAAAAACCAGCCGTAGCCCTCCGTCATTTCTTATGGGTGGTCAGTAGTATTCAAGCTATGTTTGTTGACTAAAGTCAAGGCATAGTGTTTGGTAGTTGCTGGTTATTCATCTGTTGCATAGATAGATGTGTTGGTTTGGGACAGTCGTATTACCTTGTTGACTAAAGTTAAGGGTATGTACGGGTGGGTTCAAATCAACCTGGACAATGACGGGTAGAACTTGACATGTGACTTATGATTTGTTGACTAAAGTCAAGGTCATAAGAGCATGAGGCAAAACTCACATCGGGAGTTTCAAACATACAGCAAACTTGCCAGGAATGCGCATACCTTCTGGCGTGTGATAACTTGAGTGGCTTCCATCAAGTTATCATGCGATGATAGTTGGATCCCGATTCTCACTGATGAGTTGGTTTACTCTTCGGGTAATCCCGACTAATTCTTCTTTTTGGTTTGGAGGAGAATTTTAGATAACAGTGGGAGGTTTCCTGATTAGATAAATTGATAACCATTCTGATCTAGGTTAGAGTGCACGCAGAGTGTTTCTTTTCTCTCTCTCTTTGGCAGCGACCTTTGACCGACCCTATACTATGACTCAGTGACCAAGTTGACCGAACCTTCTTAATATACTGGCTTTTGGATTGTCTAAAGTTGCATAAGTCATTGCCGCTCTTTCATTTACCCTTTGTATTTCTCAGAACACCCCGTATTATTACGGTTATCCACTTCCATTGGATAGATCCATCGTATGGTTATATAAGAACTCGTATGGACTTCTTCGAGGATGGATCCAGGTTCAGGAGAAATAGAATTGATTTATTCAGTTGTCTTTTGTTATCACCTTCTCTCAGGTTGTGAGAGCTCCTTAGTTTAGGAGAGTACACCTATTACGCTTATTGGATAGTCATATTCCAAACCATAGGCTGGTGCAGAAAGGTAGGGAATGAAGAAAACCAATTAGCCTAAGTAGGGTGTACAGAAGGTAATATGTAAAGACAAAATGAAAGGATTAGAAAGAGGGCAAAGTAAATTGCGACTGTTATCATTCACGACCAAACCGCGTACTTCATCGCTACTCCTATTTCACATTTAAAAGAATAAGGTATTATTCAGTTGTCTTTTATCATCACCTTCTCTCAAGTTACGAGTACTCCTAGGATTAGGAGAGTACACCTATTATGCTTACTGGATAGTCTTCTTCCAAGCCATAGGCTGGTGCCGAACGGTAGGGAAGGAAGAAAACCATTTAGCCTAACGATGGTGTACAGAAGGTAACGACTAAAGACAAATAAAGGGATTTGGAGAGATGTCAAGGAGATTTACGGTTAAAGTCATGAATTGGATTATGGAAGAGGCATTACTAGGAATACCAGGATACCCCTGCGAGACATTTTAATGTTTCAGTTTTCAACCTACGATGCACAGGTTTTTGAGTTATTCAACTCAGTGGAGTTATACAGAGTATTGTATGTTGTCTAGTGTCCGTCAGGACAAAGGGGTAGGTCCTCGTACTATGTTCTGTTTACTTGTGACTTCTCTGGTATTTAGACAAGTGTTTCGTAGAAATATAATGTCTAAGTTTTGAGAAGTTGTGGGTATAAGAACAAAGTAAAGAACCAGTTGCCGCAAGTATCGGGATTCTTCAAAGAGATCGAAGATGTAGATTCTTGTAATTGGTATTCAGTTCATAGTAATGGTTTTGAGAAACTCGTTTCTCTTTCAGGTTACTCATAATTGGATGGATTCCTAAGTTGAGTAATGCTGAGTAGCCACTTTCCATTAAGTTGATATGCACTGGAGACAGCTGCATGATTTGAATCTGGTTCCAATTAAATTAGTGCCTCTATTTCTATATTGTATATAGAATGGTTCATATCTTAATGATGTTAAGATACGGGGCCTTGTCCAGCTTATGCTTAAAACTGGACACTGGATAGATCAAGGCACGTTTCTGTAATGGCTGTTTGTGGGTTGACCCTGACTTTGACGAGGGTTGACATTTCTACCATCTGGAAGATCAATAGTGATATTGTTCTTGACTCGCCACAGATTTGTTAAAATGGACTTTTTCAGAAAACAGTAGTGGGAGTATGGTAGAACTGGAAGTGATTCCAGAACAGCAAACGATTACGGAAGATTTAATAGGACCTATATATTCAATCAGGTTTGACATTCCATTAACCACTTCGCACATATGGAGGGTAACCTCAGACACCCGAGAGGTACTCCGGTAGGCTCAAGGACGGTGACAGGGAGGTTCTTGTTTACCCAGACTTGACACTACTGTTGTTCCAAATTATGAGACCCGGCAGGAAGATATGTATAGCGTCGTTCTAAACTAGCTTTAGAAGTATACGTATATATTATTCTGCCAGAGGGTTGTCGTAGTCAGTGGGAGCAGCATAAGCATAGTGGACAAATTGCTTATGTCTATTTATAGACTTCAGCAGTTATAGCGGAGTAAGATCATCTAATTTTGATGAGACAGTCATGGCTTTGACTTCATCAGAATAGGGGATGGATCTATTGAGAAAGGTAGTAGGGTGTGATGTCCTGGTATTTGGATGACATACACAGAGTAGGAAGTAAAATTCCTATACTTCAATCGGTCGTACTTTGGTCGTCACACAGTTGTTTCTCCAGAAAGGATATGGATGTAATATCAGACATTCTGGTAACTAGGTCTATGGTTTTAGATCTAGATTTGGGTAGTTTCTTAATATGGGTACTTTGACAGTATTCTAATAGTATTTTAGAATAGATAACTCCTGGCATGGTGGTGTACCTGCAGGTGATGGAGTCACCCTCTCTAAAAGTGTCTTAGAGACTAAAGGAGAGAGGGATGCGCATGATTGGCAGATCACTTGCTTAGGAAATTGAGTCAATCATGAAATGTCAAGTACCACACCAGATGTTGTTTTTGCACTAGATGCGATATGTTTATATTAATCCAATCCTGAAGAAACATAAGGAAGCAGTTATAGAACATAAGTGCATGTTCTACGGATTTGATGACGGCAGCCTCCTTCGGGAGACGATTATCATTCCAGGCTTCCAAGGTGACATAGATGACAGAGTGATTGTCAGAGTTATAGTGTTTCCTCTGACGAGGGACAGTATTATGGACAGGTGGTCCAAGAGGATACTGTGGGAGGCATGGTGCTGGATACTGATTAGGTTCAGTTATCGATACAGTCTAAGAAGTTTGGATTTGCAGTTCATTTATGAACTAGGTCCCATCAGATATCCAGACATATTCTAAGACAGGTATTACTCGATTCGGGAGATGGCTTTCTCCGCGAACTTGAGATTTAGAGAGATATAGAAAGAAACATCAGGGCGGATCCACTCACTGATGCTATTTCTCTAACACAAGAGTTTTACAAACTAGCTTTGTGAAACTGATTAGTAGAAGAGTTGGATGTTCGGTATCACACGGGCAGTGAGTATGCGACATCGCAATAATTAGCCTTAAGTTCAAGTGGGAGATTGTTGGAGATAGTGCCCTCAAAGTCAATTAATGGATCGCAGGTACGTGATTGCAATGATTGAGGCAGGACCTATACCAATATGACAGTCTTGCTCGAGATGATAGTTTGCTATCTGGTTTGTCTTTATCATCGTATACATGCTTTAGTTCACTATTGATGATAGAGCCCATAGGATTCTTGCTTGACTACCAGCAGTATGATGGCGATCATATACGTGGGAGCTGGGGTTTATAAGCACATCCTTAAAAGTGTCCTTAGTCGTGGGAGTTTCGAGACAGGGCATCGATACTCCAGAGTAGACTAGTGTATACAGTCAAGACCCCGATGAGGGACGGTGGCCGGTCTCACAAGCCACTGGTGTCAGTTGGTTCACCTAAGATGTATACAGATGCACATTGGGTTATGAGTACACCGGACAGGACTCGCCGGAAACCTGCTAGTTGGTATTATACATATCGTCAGATAGCAGTTGTAGGGTTCCTATGCACACTCAAGAGGCTCCACAAGGCATCAACCATGCCAATTTCAAAATTTTCCGTGGCCGAGAAACCCTAATATAGATCGTTAACTAGAGAATAGGCGAAACTGCAAGCTAGTAAACAACTTTACTGCAAAGTGAATGGAAATACAACTTTTGTAGATTCGGTCCACCACTTCTCTAGCTCCGTGATGACGTCCCTTTGCTGCGATCACCGGGTCCCAGACTCTCGCGGTGGTTTCATCGAAGAAATGATCGGGCTAGGTCGATGACTTCGATGCCGAAGATGATCTACGTCGAGGCCACTCTAACTCGAGCTCCAACTTCACCAAGTCATGAAACTTGTGAAGAAAACACCCTATACTACATGGCAAGTGGTAAAGGATGAAGAAATAGGAAGTGGGTTCACTTTAGATTTGGATTTCTCACTTGATTTCATCACTTGACATTTTTGTAGAAAGCTTTTCTTTCTCTTCACTTGAAGAAGAAGATGAAGAAGAAGAAAAAGAATAATAAAATTAATTCCAGAAAGAAAAATGAAGTGATGGTTATCATTTAGCAACCATGGGTGAGGCTAACTCATTTAGAGAATAAACTAGGGTTTAGATAAATGGTTAGGGTTAAGGAATAAAACAAAATGGTCAAAGCTTTTTCAAAGCTTCATGAAGCTTTAACAAAATCCAAACAAAGCCACCATTTTATTTCTAGCCAAAAATGAATAGATAAATAAATGAATAAATAAATAAGTCAAATGAAACCCTAACCATTTACTAAACATGGTTTAAATCAAGCATACACCCAAGTTTGCATGTATCATCAAACATGATACAATCAAGTGCACAAAAATATATCACATATATAACTTGTGCACATCAAGTGAGAAAGTTAATCTTAAGTGAACAAATACTAGTTAATGTAAAGTAATATATCAAATATATAATTATACATTAAATCATTAAATCAACACTTGATTTAACGATCCGGTCATATCGCATATGACCGACTAATATCCAATGTATAGACTTATCGAATCAATCTTCGATTCGATAACTAGGTTATATCGCATACAACCATTCAATTCATTCATCACGAGAATAGAATACGGTATCACATACACGCATTATTCTCGGTCCCACACATATCTTATATGCGCTCCTATTTCGTTTCGCTTGAGCCAGGATACCTCTGTGTAGGACTCTAAAGACTCGTCAATACGCCGGCAGCAGGTGATGATCATATCAAACACCCACAAGCCGCAAGCGGTCTGCTAAACGTAACGGCCACCCGGGTATTGAGCGATCAGAAGATCAACGAGCAAGCCCGCTCATATTCCTATGAATCCAACCAGCAACACTTACCGTACAGTTCGGTCTGATCGTCTGATATGTCGCATATCTCGCCTAGGGTTAGTAAATGTCAGACCCCAGTAGCTCGATAAGTCGTGTCGATATGAGGTCTATAACAGTTCGAGAAACTACTGGTAACACTTACCAGTAAATCTCAGCAACCCTGGCCAGGGATTTCCGGTTATAGCCAATCGAACACAGTGCAACATCAACTCCCTATACCGGGAGAGACGAATCCCCTCCTATCGCTCATTGCCTCCATATGATTCGGAACTGTACCCAAAAGCCACCATTTTGCACGCCCTCTTGGATGTGGTAAGGTGGAAATCAAAGCACAGTGGGAATCACACAAGACTCTATGACGATCTCGGGTCTACAGACTAACCTGTACCAGTGTCACCAGAGAACTGCCATCTGACGTAAGGTATAATACCATCTGGGAGTTCTCGGCGAGTCCGTCCAGTGTACCCAGTCTCTTTTGAGCACCCGTATATCATCTCTGATGTCAAACACCAATGGATATGGGATCATCCATCGCCCATCTGTATGGGTCGAGAAGGTATACGCTAGTCTACTCTGGTATATCGATGCCCCGTCTCGATACACCCATGACTAGGGACCTTGAAGGATGTACTTATGGACTACCATGTCCCCACTAGTATGATCCGCATCATTGTCCAGGTAGTCAAGTACACATCCTAAGGGCTTTACCAACATGTAACAGAGAGACAATCAGTGTACACGTTAAGGTAAAGAGAAACCAGATAGCATACTATCATGTCGAGCAAGAAAGTCCTCCCTATATATGTCCAAGCATCCACTACAATATACATCCTATGTATAGTAATGGCCTCTAGGGCATACATATAACTAACAATCTCCCACTTGCACTAGGGCCATCTGTAGCAGTGGTTGCAGTATCTCATACTCAACCATCCCATAAAAGTCTCTCTCTTGGAAAAGGCCTTTGTGAGTGGATCCGCTATATTGTCCTCTAAGTCTACTCTCCTAACCTCGATCTCCTTCGAGATCAACCATCTCCAAGATCAGGTGATACTGCCTTAGACTATGTCTGGATCACTGATGGGACGGACGTTCCTTGGCATAAGCCACAACTCCGTTGTCACACAATGGGAGGAACTAAGTTCATCTCATGAACAAATATACATCCAGACTCCCTCTTTGGTAGCATCTTAAGTAGCGATGTATTCAGCCTTTATCGTCTAGTATGCCACGGTATCTAGCTTGGAACTCTTCCAACATACCTTCCCTTCACTGAGGGTAAAGACAATGCCTGTGACTAACATTCAGTCGTCCTTATCACCCTGGAACCCTTCCAGAGATTCTCCCCAGGATCGATTGATACCATCTCACTACAACTAGTGAGTTTCCTAATATCCAGTTACGTCTATCTCATAGATCAAAACTCAGGATTTAGGAGGTATCACTTTGATCCTATATGGAGAATCATTGTGATAAGCGGAGATTGACCGAGCGTAGCATAGGAAACTCCTTCCCTATCAGGAGTATGGTATCCATGTACTCTACGAGGATCACCATACTCCCTACTACCTTTTTGTATATACAAGGTTCATCTACCATTTTGATGAAGTCAAACTTTTTGACTACCACATCAAAACAGATGTTCCAACTCCGCGATGCCTACTTTATCCTATAAAGCATCTTGCACACGTTTCCGCTGCTCCCACTGTCTACGAAGCCCTCTGGCTGTGTACTTATAGACGCACTCTTCTAAAACATCATTTAGAAAAGCAGTCATGGCACCCAACCGCCAGATATCGTAGTCATAGTATGTAGCCGTGGCAAGTAGGATCTGGATGGACTTAAGCATAGACACTGGAAAAAGGTATCATCATTATCCACGCCTGGTCGATGACGAAAACCTTTAACAAGTATAGTTTTGAAAGTCTCAACTTTTCCATCTACACCAAGTAATCTTCTCAAGATATACTTGCTCCTGATGAGGATTTAACCCTTCAGATATAGCAACCAAAGTCCATACTTTGTTGGTGTATAAGGATTCCATTTCAGATCGCTAAGCATCCAGCCATTCTTACAGAGTCCCACTCCTGATGGCCAGCTCGAAACTAGTTGGGTCATTATTTCATGATGCAATCCTCGCTCCCACTGTCATAGAGAAACCGAAGTATCTATCAGGCGGGTGAGGAACCTTACTAGATCAGCGGAGAGGCTGAGGTTCGTTGGTAACTATTGAATCCTTTGGTTCTTTCAAATCACCAGCTGCAATTTGTATAGCTGGAACATTTCCAGTTCTACATAACAAACCTTGCCTCGAGCTTGTCCGGATTTTGCTTTTAGACATAGGCCGGACAACCCCAAATCTTAACTAACTTAAGATATGGGCTCTTCCCTTTCCATATGACATATGAAGTGGTAGGCAACTGATTTGATTTGAACCCTATTCAATAGGTATGCAGCTTCTCAAGCGCATAACTCCTAAAAGGAAATAGGAAACTCAGTAGTACTCATCATAGAGCACACCATATCACATAGGATGCTATTGCTCCGCCCCGATATACCATCGTGCTATGGTGTATACGGAGGAGTAATGTTGAGAGGGAATCTCATTCTCCTTTAGAATAGTCCAGCTATTCTATGCACAAGTATTCTCTTCCTTGATCTCATCAAAGGACATAATACTTATACCCGTATTGGTTCTCTACTTCTAACTTATATTCTGTGAATATCTCAAAAGGTTCTGACTTGTGTTTCAACAGGAACATATGTCTGAATCTTGAGAGATCATCAGAGAATGTAATGAAGTATAAAGAACCGGTCCTGGCATGTGTAGACAGGGGACCTTACATACATCATCATGTATCAGTCCCAAGAGTTCACTAACTCTTTCTCTGTTTGCAGTAAACAGAGCTATGGTCATCTTATCTCTAAGACATGACTGGCAAGTTTCACAAGATGTAAATTCAAACAGATTTAAATATGCATCTATGTGCAACATAGCTAGTCGGGTCGCATTGATATGACCTAGTCTACAATACCTCAAGAAGGATCCGTTCATTTCTGAACTCTTCCTCTTGTGTGTGTTCCGTACACTAAGAACTGTAGTTTGATTTAGAACATCAATGCTTTTAGATAACGTGCCTGGACCGATCAAATTTTGATATAGGAAATGTTCAAAACATTATCCAACAATACAAAATTTTATCATTTCTTTACTAATAAAGAGACTGATATGATTTTGTATATCAGGTTCGGTATCTAATAACATTCGTTTATAATCAATGTATTTGGAATACAGGGTGACGGTGACCAACAGACTTGGCTGCAACACTTGCACCGTTTTCTGTCTCATGAAACTTATCACCCGTTCTCAGTTCTCTACCTTTCTGTAGCCCATGTAACAGATTACATATCTGGGATCCTGATCTGGTATCATATACCCAGGACGTAGAGGATACTGAGAAACAGTTCTTTGTAATGAACGCACCCGAAGGAGATGCATCTTATGCACTTTCTTCGTTTGGGCGGCATCGGAATCCTGGTATTCCCCAATTTCCTGCTCTGTCTTATAACAGTTATAAGTTGGAGCGGGTCCAACGTTCCCCAGCTCAGTATAACAAGAGGGTTCGGTCAATAATCCGTATTATTATCTTGATTAAGGCGTGATATGGTCGCTACATGGAGAGTGAGAGAGAGAAGAAAACACTCAGCGTATGCTCTTGCAAGATCAGATTGGTTATTATTTTATCTAATCAGGATGGCTCCCATTGTTTTAATCAAATCTTCCTTCAAACCCTAAAAGGAAAGACTAGCCGGGACTAATTACACGCTACAAGTTCGCCAATCTTTCAGCCAGGCCAGTGTCGGTACTTTGAGGGAGGTCCCCCGTGCTTTCGCACGAACCTAATTAATGTAAACCTCGTTTTCCCAGAGGCGTAACCCCGTTGACATCTTTCTAGACACCTACTAGATCGGCTAATTGTAATGTGTAAAAATCTCCCAGGAGTAACTCTTACTCGCAGCGGGTATCGGGATGCAACTATCTCATAGAAAGTATGCAATCTCATTGCAAATTTCAACACTTGAAATTCCCGATAATATTTTGCCCCAAACGATCTATGACCTTGACAAGGTCAACAAACCATAAACCGTAAGTCAAGTTCAACCCGTCATTTCTTGATTGAATCAAACCCACCCGCACGACCCTTGACAAGGTCAACAAGGCCGTACGACTACCCTAACCCAATTTGCATCATATGCATAAGTAGATAAATACTGGTTAGCTACCACACACTGCGCCTTGACAAGGTCAACATACGCAGCACGAATACTAAGCAGGACTTATCTGAAATGACGGAGGGCTACGACAGATTTTTCTGAAAATCTATTGCGTAATGAACTTGATATCGTTGTAGAATCAAATGATTTTGAAATGGAGTGTTTTTTAGGTTTTTCTAGTTTTGCGAAAGGGGTCACTCCCGGTGAAGGGATCGTCGGCCCTTTCCTCATCGAATAAGGTGCGGGATATATCATATATATCACTGTGCAAAGCAAAAACTCTTAAAAGAAATCAAATGACAAACCGAGTGTTGTAGCATCTGCCAGTTATTGCTAAAGGG
Organism: Agapanthus africanus; assembly: GCA_030015575.1. Classification (NCBI taxonomy): domain Eukaryota; kingdom Viridiplantae; phylum Streptophyta; class Magnoliopsida; order Asparagales; family Amaryllidaceae; genus Agapanthus; species Agapanthus africanus. The sequence continues at coordinate 292,750,149 of CM057349.1, forward strand.
GTCACTCCCGGTGAAGGGATCGTCGGCCCTTTCCTCATCGAATAAGGTGCGGGATATATTATATATATCACTGTGCAAAGCAAGAACTGTAGCTACCTGTTTTAATTTTGAAATTCGATTCCACAACATCTTAGGTTTCTTTTCTTTCATTAATCACATTAATGAAGTCCCATCATTTAAGTACCTAAACATACTTATGCCATCCGCATTCACCTTGATGTCCTCTCGTGCACCGTTAGGTTAGGTAACTAACGGCAGAGCAGGGCAGGGCTAACGCGGGTGTAAAACATAAGTAACGTCTATATAATATATCATATATACTATATACTGTATCTATCACAGAACATCACATGATCACATCACAGATAACGCAGCAAAAAATATCATATGAAATATTGGATATACTAGGACGTCCGTGTTTTTAATACGAGCCAGTATAAAACACGGATTCCACGGTCGCGATGAATAGCCAAACGCACACCCCTAGACCCCTACTAGAGCGGCAAGCAACCCTACCAATTCTAGGGTTAGGAGACCCGGACTCGACTCCTCGAGATGGTCTCCCACAGGACCCTAGAACCCGGTTACTTGTGCTCCCCTCCTTGGGTCTATCCTAATGCGGAAAAGTAAATAATATACAAAAGGGTGACATCTTCCGCAACCTGGAAGTGCCCCAATAAAAGAATATTACATACAAGTTTTTATATGAATGAAAATGAAAAACACTCATCTCACATAAAAAACCCCCGGCTATTCGAACACGACGATCCAATATAACATATCCAGCAACACATAACATCACATGTCATCAACGTAAGTAAATATGCGCATCCCAATTGTCGTTGACATATAGCAACGAAACCGGCGATATCACATATTACACTTACAGTTACAGAAAAGAAAGTGTAAAACTACAACAGTTGGAATCCGCAACCACCTTAGACATCGCATGCCTAATCAAATGAATTCCTTAGACATCGCATGCCTAACAATTATAAACCCCGCATTTTAGTCTCTTTATCGAAAACTCTTTTCAATATCAAGTCGGGCAATTCAACAAGATTCCCGACATCCTGATCGAATGCTCGTCGCAAACTTTAGTAGATGGCCGCACCCCCGATGCCGTCGACGAAGTGCACTAAGGCGGAACACCGCTGCCGCGAGCACCCGAACGGATGCTTTCGGCAATGGGGTTCTCCTACAGTCACTTGGTCGGGGCTAAGGGGTGTAGCTGTCTATTAAGTTTACCCGGCGAGTATCCGCGTACGCTACGTGATTGCGACGGACTTTTGATCGCATCAAAATTCCGTGGCAACCGATCAAGTGAGACTAAAGTGCTATGTTTATAACATTCGTATCAGTTATCTCATAACAACTTGTGGATTCCAAGTATTGTATCCCATTCTAGATAAACAGAAAATGTTAAACTTTCCGATCGAACAGTCAAACACCCAAGTTTTCCCGAAACAACTCAACACATGAAATAAGTTTAAAAAACATTCACTTCATGCCTCAGTACCAACGGTCCAGCCGTAGAAGGGTCAAGCCAACGCCTTACATGTGGCACGCCGTACTGCCCCAAACCCTAAGGTTCAAAGGGCAGTTCAAGACGGTCACATAATCGAGTTAAGGTTTGTTGTCTTCTAGAGGGACCATCGCGTTACTTGCACTACTTAGAACGTCATTAAACTACGGAAAAATCCAACAATTGGAAATTTCCCGATAGGGGAAAAAGTGGGTATTTATATCCGGTCGAACTTTTTAACATATTCTAAAATTACCCGGAAAAACACATAGACAAAGTTTGATAATCCAATCGAATCTATGAACTCCCAATACAACCCAGAAAACTCAACTCTTGAGTAAACATTAAAAATTCCCAGAAAACACAGCACTTTAATATAGAAATTACTGTGCAAGCCTCGTTGAAAGATTTATCAATTTGGCCGCGGAACCGCCGCCCAAGCCAGGGTAGGGCCGCGGTTCCGCGGCTCTTTAGACGATTTATGGTCACGCGCTTTACAGTAACTCTTAGAACACCCTGCGGAATTTTTTGACAATTTTTAATTCACAAAAATCCAAAATTCCAGAAAATTTCCAGAAAGGTATTTTGAATTAGGGTTTCGGGTTCGATCGGGTTTCTAACTTCGTCTACACATCGCCTAAGGCTCTAGCTAGGCTCTGATACCACTGTAGGGTTCCTAGGCACACTCAAGAGGCTCCACAAGGTATCAACCATGCCAATTTCAAAATTTTCCGTGGCCGAGAAACCCTAATATAGATCGTTAACTAGAGAATAGGCGAAACTGCAAGCTAGTAAACAACTTTACTGCAAAGTGAATGGAAATACAACCTTTGTAGATCCGATCCACCACTTCTCTAGCTCCGTGATGACGTCCCTTCGCTACGATCACCGGGTCCCGGACTCTCGCGGTGGTTTCATGGAAGAAATGATCAGGCTAGGTCGATGACTTCGATGCCGAAGATGATCTACGTCGAGGCCACTCTAACTCGAGCTCCAACTTCACCAAGTCATGAAACTTGTGAAGAAAACACCCTATACTACATGGCAAGTGGTAGAGGATGAAGAAATAGGAAGCGGGTTCACTTTGGATTTGGATTTCTCACTTGATTTCATCACTTGACATTTTTGTAGAAAGCATTTCTTTCTCTTCACTTGAAGAAGAAGATGAAGAAGAAGAAAAAGAATAATAAAATTAATTCTAAAAAGAAAAATGAAGTGATGGTTATCATTTAGCAACCATGGGTGAGGCTAACTCATGTAGAGAATAAACTAGGGTTTAGATAAATGGTTAGGGTTAAGGAATAAAACAAAATGGTCAAAGCATTTTCAAAGCTTCATGAAGCTTCAACAAAATCCAAACAAAGCCACCATTTTATTTCTAGCCAAAAATGAATAGATAAATAAGTCAAATGAAACCCTAACCATTTACTAAACATGGTTTAAATCAAGCATACACCCAAGTTTGCATGTATCATCAAACATGATACAATCAAGTGCACAAAAATATATCACATATATAACTTGTGCACATCAAGTGAGAAAGTTAATCTTAAGTGAACAAATACTAGTTAATATAAAGTAATATATGAAATATATAATTATACATTAAATCATTAAATCAACACTTGATTTAACGATCCGGTCATATCGCATATGACCAACTAATATCCAATGTATCGACTTATCGAATCAATCTTCGATTCGATAACTAGGTTATATCGCATACAACCATTCGATTCATTCATCGCGAGAATAGAATACGGTATCACATACACGCATTATTCTCCGTCCCGCACATATCTCATATGCGCTCCTATTTCGTTTCGCTTGAGCCAGAAAACCTCTGTGTAGGACTCTAAAGACTCGTCAATATGCCGGCAGCAGGTGATGATCATATCAAACACCCAAAAGCCGCAAGCGGTCTGCTAAACATAACGGCCACCCGGGTATTGAGCGATCAGAAGATCAACGAGCAAGCCCGCTCACACTCCTGTGAATCCAACTAGAAACACTTACCGTATAGTCCGGTCTGATCGTCTGATATGTCGCATATCTCGCCTAGGGGTGGTAAACGTCAGACCCCAGTAGCTCGATAAGTCATGTCGATATGAGGTCTATAACAGTTCGAGAAACTACTGGTAACACTTACCAGTAAATCTCAGCAACCCTGGCCAGGGATTTCCGGTTATAGCCAATCGAACACAGTGCAACATCAACTCCCTATACCGGGAGAGAAGAATCCCCTCCTATCGCTCATTGCCTCCATGTGATTCGGGACTGTACCCAAAAACCACTATTTTCCACGCCCTCTTTGACGTGGTAAGGTGGAAATCAAAGCACAGTAGGAATCACACAAGACTCTATGACGATCTCGGGTCTATAGACTAACCTATACCAGTGTCACCAGAGAACTGCCATCTGACGTAAGGTATAATACCATCTGGGAGTTCTCGGCGAGTCCGTCCAGTGTACCCAGTCTCCACTGAGCACCCGTATATCATCTCTGATGTCAAACACCAATGGATATGGGATCATCCATCGCCCATCTGTATGGATCGAGAAGATATACGCTAGTCTACACTGGTATATCGATGCCCCATCTCGATACACCCACGACTAGGGACCTTGAAGGATGTACTTATGGACTACCATGTCCCCATTAGTATGATCCGCATCATAGTCCAGATAGTCAAGTACACATCCTAAGGGCTTTACCAACATGTAACAGAGAGACAATCAGTGTACACGTTAAGGTAAAGAGCAACCAGATAGCATACTATCATGTCGAGCAAGAAAGTCCTCCCTATATATGTCCAAGCATCCACTACAATATACATCCTATGTATAGTAATGGCCTCTAGGGCATACATATAACTAACAGCAGTTCCCTGGTGACATGTGTACAGCTTAGTTCATCGACCTGAGATCGTCTTGTCTCATGTGAGTTCCCACTGTGCTTAGATTACTACCCTACCATGGTCAAAAGAGTTATGCAAACAGGTTTTAGTTGGGTACAGTCCCGAGCCACATTGGTGGCAAGTGAGCGGATCGTTGGGGATTCTTCTCTCCCGGTATTGGGGGTTGATGTCACGCAGTGCACGGGTGGCCATCACTAGGAATCCTCGGCCGAGGTAGTGGAGAATTACTGATTTGGATCAGTAGTTTCTCAGGTGGTGATGGGCTTCATGCCGACACGATTTATCGCGTTATTAGGGGTCTGACTTTATCCACCCCCTAGACTCGATATGCGATACTCTTTAGACGAATGGACCGGACTGTATATACATTGTCACTGTCAGGCTCAGTAGGGTTTTATGGATGAGTTCGCTCGTCAGCTTCCCTTCCAATCAATACATAGGCAAACCGTTACGTACAGCTTGTACCTCTGACGTGCTAGAGGTTATACCCAGTGCCGATTTGTTGATGAGTCATTAGAGTCCCCCATAGACACTTTCCCAAGTTCGGGCGAAACGTTATAGAGGCCGTATGGTGATATGGTAAGGTTCGGAAAAAGCACGTGCGTTTTCGCACGTGTCGTTTTTCGGGCAGATAATACTGGTAGGCTTTGGTTTAAGCCGGAACCCAGTATTATACTGTGTAGATATAATATCTTTGTCTCAGTTGCATTTGTATTCGGTCGTAATACAAATGCGGGTATGTTTATACCATTACGGGGTTATCCTGAAATTCGTTTCAGGATCGCTTTTGGAAGTTGCCAGTTTCCAGTTTTCTATCATCCGTATTTAACATTCAGTTAAATGCGGATTTATCTTTTCTTGATGAGGGTGAGTCATGGTTCTAGAAGGTTCTAGTTATGGTGACAAGGCTTGATGATTCATTGTTAGCATTAATTGTTCATTTAATGCTTGATGACTAAGCTTAATGATTCATCACTTGCTTTAATTGTGTTCATACTATGTGTCATGATAAGCTTCATTCTTATTGTCACCACTTTGCTCCTACCCTCACCTCCCTCTTCCTATAAAGTGGCTGGCCACCCCTTGGTGGAGGTATATGGTTGCTAGAAAAAGATTGGTATTGTTTTAGACTCATGGAAATTAGATATGCCTCATTTCTCATTTCACCCGATTCCAAAAGGCAACTTTATTAACCGTTCGTCCATAGCCTTGGACGTAACGAGACAAAGTGTTCTACTCATTCTCTACTTCATCTTGGTCGTCTCTTTTGGCAAAATTGACGATCGAGTTGGCTCGGTTCAGAGGCGGGAGCCCGTTTAAAGATCCGTCGACGTGGTGCCACTTGGACGACGAGACTGGAGATTCAGGAGATCGGAGCAGCCGCAACAAGCGTGGGATGATGGTTGAAGACCGAAGGACTCGGATCATTCGGTATAACGTTTCTACCCACTTTGTAGTTTGTTAGTTTAGCTTTAATGGCAGATCCGGGTTACGGTACATGATAGCACCAGTTGTAAAAGTTTTTGTTCCGCATTTGGCGTCTGTTACGGCCGGGGCGCTACCGTGGACTTACAGTTATACAATAGCATATACGTTCTAAATCAAACCACAATTCAAAGTATCTAGAACACACAAAAGAGGAATAGTTCAGAAATGAACGAATCCTTCATGAGGCATTGTAGACTAGGTCATATCAATGCGACACGACCAGCTATGTTACATAAGGATGAATATGAGAATCTGTTCAAATTTTCATCTTATGGTACTTGCCAGTCTTGTCTCAAAGGTAAAATGACCAATACTCCATTTACTGGAAACAGAGAAAGCGTTACTGAACTCTTGGGACGGATACATGATGATGTATATGGTCCTATGTCTACAAATACCAGGCTTGGTTCTTCGTACTTCGTTATATTCATCGACTATCTCTCAGGATTCGGACATATGTTCCTGTTGAAACACAAGTCTGAAACTTTTGAGAAATTCAAGGAATATAAGCTTGAAGTTGAAGAACCAGATGGATAGAAGTATTAAAGTCCTACGATGAGATCGGGGAGGAGAATACTTGGGCATGGAGTTCCTTGAGTTTCTAAAAAGAGAATGAGATTCTCTCTCAGCTTACTCCTTCGAATACACTACAGCACAACGATGTATCGGGACGGAGGTATCGTACCCTATAAGATATGGCATGCTCTATGATGAGTATTGCTGAGTTACCTGCATTCTTTTGGGAGTTATGCACTTGAGAAGCTGCATACCTATTGAATGGGGTTCCATCCAAATCAGCGCCTGCCACTCCATATGAGATATGGTATGAGAAGAGACCATGTCTTAAACGAGTTAAGATATGGGGTTGTCCGGCCTATGTTGAAAGGCAGAATCCGGACAAGCTCGAGGCAAGGTCAGTTCTGTATAAGTTTGTTGGATATCCCAAACATTTGCGAGGGTATATCTTCTACCTAACCGATGAGCAAAAGGTGTTTTGTTTCTCAGCATGCCACCTTTTTGGAAAAGGGATTTCTTGTGAAGAAATTTGTGGTCATGAGGTAGAACTGGAAGGAGTTCTAGCTAGACAAACTTACAGCTGATGATTTTGTGAAATCAAAGGATTCAATAGTCTCCAACGAAACTCAGCCTCTCCGCGAATCTGGTAGGGTTCCTCATCCACTTGAGAGATACTACGGTCTTCTCGGTGACATAGGAGCAAGGATTGCATCATGGTAGATGATGGCCCAACTAAGTTCAGACAGGCCATCACGAGTGGGGACTCTGTGAAATGGCTGGATGCTATGCGATCAAAGATGGAATCCATGTACACCAATAAAGTATGACTTTGATTGTTGAACCTGAAGGGGTAAAACCCATCAGGAGCAGCTGGGTCTTGAGAAGATTCATGGTGTTGATAGAAAATTTGAGACTTTCAAAGCTATGCTTAAGTCCATCAGGATCAATGCAAGCATTATGGAGTTGGAACATCTGTTTTGATGTGGCAGTCAAAGAGTTTGACTACATCAAAGTGGTAGATGAACCTTGTATATACGAGAAGGTTGTAGAGAGTAAGGTTATCTTATACATATTGTATGTAGATGGCATACTCTTGATAGGAAATGGTTTCCTATGCTACATTCGGTCAAGCTCCTCTTATCACGAGGATTCTCAAAAGAAGACCTGGATGATACCTACTACATCGTGTGGATTATGATCTATGGTGATAGATCTATGTGGATATTGGGAGTGTCCCAAATCCTGGTACATTAACACCGTACTAAATGGGTTTAGTATGGAAGATTCTAAGCGTGGTGCTTTGCCCACTTACCCATTGATCACTTTCTCCAAAAAGATGTCTTCCAAGACTGATTTGGAGAGAGTTCGTGTGCAAGGGATACCTTATGCTTCGGTATTAGGCTCTATCATGTATGCGGTGTTATGTACCAGACCAGATGTAGATGACTCACTAGGAGTAGTGATCAGGAATCAATTGGATCTTGGGAGAATCACTGGACAGCTGTGGAGGACATTCTTAAGTACTTGAGAAGCACTAAATGAATGTTCTTGGCTCAAGCTTCCAGAGTGATAAGGTCGACTGAAAGTCAGTCACAGGCATTGTCTTTACCTTCAGTGGAGGGACGATATGTTGGAAGAGTTCCAAGCTAGATACCGTGGCATACTAGACAATAAAGGCTGAATACAATGCTACCAATGATGCTGCCAAAGTGGCTGTTTGGGCATTTCTTGTTCATGAGATGAACAAGGTTCCTACCATTGAGCGTCCAATAACTGTTATTGTGACAACAATGGAGTTGTGGCTTTGGCCTAGGAACGCAGGACCCATCAACGTTCCAGACATATTCTGAGGATAGTATCACCTGATCAGAGAGATGGTTGATCTCCAAGGGATAGATGATATGAGAGATGACACGGAGGATAACACAGAGGATCCACTCACAAAGGCCATTCTTTAGAGAGACTTCTATATGACGTTGAGTATGAGATACTGCAACAAATGACCTTAGTGCAAGTGGGAGATTGTTAGTTATATGTATGCCTTAGAGGCCATTACTGTACATGCGATGTATATTGTAGTGGATGCTTGGACATATATATGGAGGACTTTCTTGCTCGACATGATAGTATGCTATCTGGTTGCTCTTTATCTTAACATGTACACTTATTGTCTCTCTATTACATGTTGATAAAGCCCTTAGGATGAGAACGAGACTACCAGGATTATGGTGCAGATCATACTAGTGGGGCAGAGGTAGTCGGTAAGTACATCCTTCAAATGTTCCTAGTCGTGAGATTATCGAGACAGGGCATCGATACTCCAGAGTAGACTAGCGTATGCGCTTCTCGACCCATATGATGGGCGATGGATGATTCCATATCCATTGGTGTTTGACAACAGAGAAGGTATACAGGTGCTCAGTGGAGACTGGGTACAGTGAACGGACTCGCCGAGAACTCCTAGATGGTATTATACCTATCGTCAGATAGCAGTTCTCTGGCGACACTGATACAGGTTAGTCTGTTGACCCGAGATCATCATAGATTCTTGTGTGATTCCCACTGTTCTTTGATTTCCACCTTACCACGTTCAAGAGATCGTGCAAAATAGTGGTTTTTGATGGGTTTTCTCTAGCACCACTACTAAGGTTTGGTAGCATCACACATGCCATATTAAAAAATTTATAGGATGCAAAAGAAACTATCCTAAGGATCAAACTAGAAAAGCTAGGGTAACACTAAAACTATCATAATCCACAAGTAGTAAAGTACTAGGTTTAGAGAATACAACCTTTGTAGTGTAGGGTTCGTAGGCACACTCATGAGGTTCTACAACTGATCAACCATGGCAAAATTAAAATTTTCCGGTGCCGAGAAACCCTAAACTAGATCGTTAACTAGAGATTAGGCGAAACAAGATGCAAGCAAACAACTTTACTTTAAAGTGAATGGAAATACAACCTTTGTAGATCCGGTCCTCCACTTCCTTAGCTCCGTGACGATGTCCCTCCACTGCGATCATCGGATCCCAGACTCTAGCGATGGTTTCGTCGAAGAAATGATCGGGCTAGGTCGTTGACTTCGATGCCGAATATGATCTACGTCGAGGCAACTCTAACTCGAGCTCCAACTTCACCAAGTCATGAAACTTATGAAGAAAACACCCTATACTACATGAAAAGTGGTAGAGGATGAAGAAATAGGAAGAGGGTTCACTTTAGAATTGGATTTCTCACTCTTTTCCTCATAGCACCATTAAAGCTAGTAAGGTTTCTCCTTCTTGAAGAAGAAGAAGAAGAAGAAAAAGAATATGATAAGAATTAAGAATAAATGGAAATAAAGTGATTCTTATCATTTTAGCAACCATGGTTGAGTGTAGAGAATAAACTAAGGTTAGGTGAATGGTTAGGTTTTGGAAAGAAACAAGAATGGTCAAAGCTTCTTGAAGCTTCAAGGAAACAAACAAAAGAAGCAACCATTTCTTTTCTTGCCCAAAAATAAATAAATAAAATAAATAGTTAAGAAAAGATAACAAAACCCTAACCATTCACTTAAACATGGTTTAAAGTAAACATACACCCAAACATGCATGTATCATCAAACATGATACAAACTAGTGCACAAAACTTTATCATATATACAATGTGCACATCAAGTGAGAAAATCCATCTTAAGTGAACCAATACTAGTTAATATAAAGTAATATATCAAATATATATATAATTATACATTAAATAATTAAATCAAGACTTGATTTAACGATCCGGTCATATCGCATATGACCGACTAATATCCAATGTATTGACTTATCGAATCAATCCTCGATTCGATAACTAGGTTATATCGCATACAACCAATCGATACATTCATCGCGAGAATAGAATACGGTATCACATACACGTATTATTCTCGGTCCCGCACATATCTCATATGCGCTCCTATTTCGTTTCGCTTGAGCCAGGAAACCTCTGTGTAGGACTCTAAAGACTCGTCAATACGCCGGCAGTAGGTGATGATCATATCAAACACCCACAAGCCGCAAGCAGTCTGCTAAACGTAATGGCCACCCGGGTATTGAGAGATTAGAAGATCGATGAGCAAGCCCGCTCACACTCCTGTGAATCCAACCAGTAACACTTACCGTACAGTCCGGTTTGTTCGTATGATATGTCGCATATCTCACCTAGGGGTGGTAAACGTCAGACCCCAATAGCTCGATAAGTCGTGTCGATATGAGGTCTATAACAGTTCGAGAAATTACTGGTAACACTTACCAGTAAATCTCAGCAACCCTGACCAGGGATTTCCGGTTATAGCCAATCGAACACAGCGCAACATCAACTCCCTATACCGGGAGAGACGAATCCCCTCCTATCGCTCATTGCCTCCATGTGATTCGGGACTGTACCCAAAAACCACCGTTTTGCGTGCCCTCTTGGACGTGGTAAGGTGGAAATCAAAGCACAGTGGGAATCACACAAGACTCTATGACGATCTCGGGTCAACAGACTACTCTGTACCAGTGCCACTAGAGAACTGCCATCTGACGTGAGGTATAATACCATCTGGGAGTTCTCGGCGAGTCCGTCCAGTGTACCCAGTCTCCACTGAGCACCCCTATATCATCTCTGATGTCAAACACCAATGGATATGGGATCATCCATCGCCCATCTATATGGGTCGAGAAGGTATACGCTAGTCTACTCTGGTATATCGATGCCCCGTCTCGATACACCCACGACTAGGGACCTTGAAGGATGTACTTATGGACTACCATGTCCCCACTAGTATGATCTGCATCATAGTCCAGGTAGTCAAGTACACATCCTAAGGGCTTTACCAACATGTAACAGAGAGACAATCAGTGTACACGTTAAGGTAAAGAGCAACCAGAGAGCATACTATCATGTCGAGCAAGAAAGTCCTCCCTATATATGTCCAAGCATCCGCTACAATATACATCCTATGTATAGTAATGGCCTCTAGGGCATACATATAACTAACAATCTCCCACTTGCACCAGGGCCATCTGTTGCAGTGGTTGGAGTATCTCATACTCAACCATCCCATAATAGTCTCTCTCTGGGAAAAGGCCTTTGTGAGTGGATCCGCCGTGTTGTCCTCTGAGTCTACTCTCCTAACCTCGATCTCCTTGGAGATCAACCATCTCCATGATCAGGTGATACTTCCTTAGAATATGTCTGGATCACTGACGGGACGGGCGTTCCATGGCATAAGCCATAACTCCATTGTCTCACAATGGTAGGAACGAAGTTCATCTCATGAACCAATATACACCCAGACTTCCTCTTTGGTAGCATCTTAAGTAGCGATGTATCCAGCCTTTATCATCTAGTTTGCCACGGTATCTAGCTTGGAACTCTTCCAACATACCATCCCTTTACTGAGGGTATAGACAATGCCTGTGACTGATATTCAGTCGTCCTTATCACCCTGGAACCTTTCCAGTGATTCTCCCCAGGAACGATTGATACCATCTCACTACAACTAGTGAGAATCCTAACATCCAATTACTTCTATCTCATAGATCAAAACTCAGGATTTAGGAGGTATCACTTTGATCCTATATGGAGAATCCTTGTGATAAGCGGAGATTGACAGAGCGTAGCATAGGAAACTCTTTCCCCATCAAGAGTATGTCATCCATGTACTCTACAAGGATCACCACCATACTCCCTACTACCTTTTTGTATATACAAGGTTCATCTACCATTTTGATGATGTCAAACTGTTTGACTAACTCATCAAAACAGATGTTCCAAATCCGCGATGCCTGCTTCATCACATAAAACATCTTGCACACGTTTCCGCTGCTCCCACTGTCTATGAAGCCTTCTGACTGTGTACTTATAGACTTTCTCTTCTGAAACATCATTTAGAAAAGCAGTCATGACACCCAACCGCCAGATATTGTAGTCATGGTATGTAGCCGTGGCAAGTAGGATCTGGATGGACTTAAGCATAGCTCCTTAGAAAAAGTTTCATCATGATCCATACCTGGTCAATGATGCAAACCTTTAACAAGTCTAGCTTTGAAAGTCTCAACCTTTCCATGTACACCAAGTAATCTTCTCAAGATATACTTGCTCCTGATGGGGATTTAACCCTTCAGATAAAGCAACCAAAGTTCATACTTTGTTGGTGTATATGGATCCCATCTCAGATCGCTAAGCATCCAGCCATTCTTACAGAGTCCCACTCCTGATGGCCAGCTCGAAACTAGTTGGGTCATCATCTCATGATGCAATCCTCGCTCCCACTGTCATAGAGAAACAGAAGTATCTCTCAGGTGGGTGAGAAACCTTACTAGATCGGCGGAGAGGCTGAGGTTCGTTGGTATCTACTGAATCCTTTGGTTCTACCAAATCAGTTGCTGTAGTTTGTATAGCTGGAACTTTTCCAGTTCTACATAACTAACCTTGCCTTGAGCTTGTCCGGATTTTTCTTTCAGATATGGGCCGGACAACCCCAAATCTTAACTTACTTAAGAGATAGGCTCTTCCTATACCATATCTTATATGGAGTGGTAGGCACTGATTTGATTCGAACCCAATTCAATAGTTATGCAGCTTCTCAAGTGCAACTTCTCAAGTGCATAATTCCCAAAAGGTAAAAGGAAACTCAGTAGTACTCATCATAGAGCACACCATATCATATAGGGTGCTATTGCTCCGCCACGATATACCATCGTGCTATGGTGTATACGGAGGAGTAATGCTGAGAGAATCTTATTCTCCTTTAGAAAAGTCCAAGAATTCCGTGCTCAAGTATTCTCCTCCTTGATCACATCAAAGGACATAATTCTTATACCCATATTTTGGTTCTCTACTTCTAACTTATATTCTGTGAATATCTTAAAAGGTTCGGACTTATGTTTCAACAGGAACATATGTCTGAATCTTGAGAGATTATCAGAGAATGTAATGAAATACAAAGAACCGGTCTTGGCATATGTAGACAGGGGACCTTGCATACATCACTATGTATCAGTCCCAAGAGTTCACTAACTCTTTCTCTGTTTCCAATAAACAGAGCTATGGTCATCTTATCTCTGTGACATGACTGGCAAGTTTCACAAGATGTAAATTCAAACTGATTTAAGTATGCATCTAAAATGTAACTTAAGCTAGTCGGGTCATATTGATATGACCTAGTCTACAAGACCTCAAGAAGGAATTGTTCATTTCAGAACTCTTCCTCTTGTATGTGTTCTGTATACTAAGAACTGTAGTTTGATTTAGAACATCAATGCTTTTAGATAACGCGCCTGAACCGATCAACTTTTGATATAGGAAATATTCAAAACATTATCCAACAATACAAAAATTTATCATTTCTTTACTAATAAAGAGACTGATATGATTTTGTATATCAGGTTCGGTATCTAATAACATTCGTTCAGAATCAATGTATTGGTAATACAGGGTGACAGTGACCAACCGACTTGGCTGCAACACTTGCACCGTTTTCTGCCTCATGAAACTTATCACCCGTTCTCAGTTCACTACGTATCTGTAGCCCATGTAACAAATTACATATGCGGGATCCTGATCCAGTATCAAATACCCAGGACGTAGAGGATACAGAGAAACAGTTCTTTGTAATGAACATACCCGAAGGAGATGCATCATATGCACTTTCTTCGTTTGGGCGGCACGGGAATTCTGGTAATCCCCAATTTCCTGCTCTGTCTTATAACAATTATAAGTTGGAGCGGGATCAACGTTCCCCAGCTCAGTATAACAAGCGGGTTCGGTCAATACATCTGTATTATTATCTTGATTAAGGCGTGATATGGTCGCTATCTAGAGAGAGAGAGAGAAGAAAACACTTAGCGTATGCTCTTGCAAGATCAGATTGGTTTTTGTTTTATCTAATCAGGATGGCTCCCACTGTTTTTATCAAATCTTCCTTCAAACCCTAAAAGGAAAGACTAGCCGGGATTAATTACACGCTACAAGTTCGCCAATCTTTCAGCCAGGCCAGTGTCGGTACTTTGAGGGAGGTCCCCCGTGCTTTCGCACGAACTTAATTAATGTAAACCTCATTTTCCCAGAGGCGTAACCTCGTTAACACCTTTCTAGACACCTACTTGATCGGCTAATTGTAATGCGTAAAACTCTCCCAGGAGTAACTCTTACTCGCGGCGGGTATCGGGATCCAACTATCTCATAGAAGGTATGCAATCTCATTGCAAATTTCAACACTTGAAATTCCCGATAATTTTGCCCCTAGCACCCTATGACCTTGACGGAGGTCAACAAACCATAGGCTACTAGTCAAGTTCAACCCGTCATTTCTTGATTGAATCAAACCCACCCGCACGACCCTTGATGGAGGTCAACAAGGTCGCATGACTACCCTAATCCAATCTGCATCATATGCATAAGCAGATAAATACTAGTTAGCTACCGCATACTACGCCTTGACGGAGGTCAACAAACGTAGCAAGAATACTAAGTAGGACTTATCTGAAATGACGGAGGGCTACGACAGGTTTTTCTGAAAACCTATTGCGTAATGAACTTGATATCGTTGTAGAATCAAATGATTTTAAAATGGAGTGTTTTTGAGGCTTTTCTAGTTTTGCTAAAGGGGTCACTCCCGGTGAAGGGATCGTCGGCCCTTTCCTCGTCGAATGAGGTGCGGGATATATCATATATATCGCTGTGCAATGCAGAAACTGTAGAAGCAATCAAAAGACAAACCGAGTGTGTAGCATCTGCCAGTTATTGCTAAAGGGGTCACTCCCGGTGAAGGGATCGTCGGCCCTTTCCTCATCGAATAAGGTGCAGGATATATCATATATACCACTGTGCAAGAAAGAACTGTAGCTACCTGTTTTATTTTTGAAATTCGATTCTACAACATCTTTAGGTTTCTTTTACTTTCATTAATCATATTAATGAAGTCCTATCATTTAAAACACCTAAACATCACAGATAAATACGACGTACACTTATTCCATCCGCATTAGCCTCGATGTCTCCTCGTGCACCGTTAGGTTAGATAACTAACGGCAGAGCGGGGCAGGGCTAGCGCGGGTGTAAAACATAAGTAACGCCTATATAATATATCATATATACTATATATAGTATCTATCACAGAACATCACATGATCACATCACAGATATCGCAGCAGAAAAAACATATATGAAATATTGGATATACTAGGACGTCCGTGTTTTCAATACGAGCCAGTATAAAACACGGATTCCACGGTCGTGATGAATAGCCAAACCCATACCCCTAGACCCCTACGAGAGCGGCAAGCAACCCTACCAATTCTAGAGTTAGGAGACCCGGACTCGACTCCTCGAGTTGGCCTCTTACTGGACCCTACAACCCGGTCACTTGTGCTCCCCTCCTTGGGTCTATCCTAGTGCGGAAAAGTAAATAATATACAAAAGGTGACATCTTCCGCAACCTGGAAGTGCCCCAATAAAAGAATATTACATACAAGTTTTTACATGAACGAAAATGAAAAACATCCATCTCACATAAAAACCCCCGGCTATTCAAACACGACGATCCAACATAACATATCCAGCAATACATAACATCACATGTCATCAATGTAAGTAAACATGTGTATCCCAATTGTCGTTGACATATAGCAACGAAACCGGCGATATCACATATTACACTTACGGTCGTAGAAAAGAAAGTGTAAAACTACAACAGTTGGAATCCGCAAACTCTTTAGACATCGCATGCCTAACCAAATGAATTCCTTAGACATCGCATGCTTAACAATTATAAACCCCGCATTTTAGTCTCATTATCGAAAACTCTTTTCAATATCAAGTCGGGCAATTCAACAAGATTCCCGATATTTTGATCGAATGCTCGTCGCAAACTTTATTAGGCAGCCGCACCCCCGATGCCGTCGACGAAGTGCACCAATGCGGAACACCGCTGCCGCGAGCACCCGAACAGATGCTTTCGGCGACGGGGTTCTCCTACAGTCACTTGGTTGGGGCTATGGGGTGTAGCTGTCTATTAAGTTTACCCGGCGAGTATCCGCGTACGCTACGTGATTGCGACGGAGTTTTGATCACATCAAAATCCCGTGGCAACCGATCAAGTGAGACTAAAGTGCTATTGTCACGACCCGCAGGGTACGGAACGTGACTGGCACTTAAGTTTACGAAACGTCTCAAGGCGTCCGTAAAATAAGTAAGCCAAAGCCCAGAAACCAAAACCAAATAAGCAAAAGAGTGAAGAGAACCCAATCAATTGAAAACGAGTTTATCAATAAGTCACATAAAAACCTTTTTTAAAACAATGCAAATTTTTCCGAAAATTTCGGCAGAGTCTCCTTTGTAAATACTGGCCCCCAAAATGGGTACAACAAGAATATATATGAATCCAACAAATAAGGCATCCCCAAGCGGGAGCTAGCTCTTCGCCACAAGGCGGTCACAAATCCCACGCAATTTAAAACAACAACATGCAAAATAATAATAAAGGAGCATGAGAAAACAGCACGTCGACTCAAGTGAGCTCGACCCCAAAATACAGCATAAAAAGTCTACAAATCTCACAGTCTCATCTCTAGGTCAATATACAACAATACTGATAGAAACAGTAGATGGAGTACACTAGATACAAAGAATATACAAGGTGGTACAAAAATAATGATATAACCCACCTAAGAGCAAAACCTCGAGTCCAGGCAAAAGAAGCAAGTGCGCCCGCCGCTACTGTACTGACGGAGCGGACCTGAAAAAGGCTGTGGCACAACGGGGGTGAGTTGCCAACTCGTGAGTAATACATAACATCTACACAGGCTATCGAATGCATGCACATAAGCATCCTAGCATCTATAATACAGGTATGGCAGGACATAATGGCAGGTAGGTATGCAATATGAATATACTAGCAGGTATGAATGCAATGCGAATCAACTCGTGATCTGAATGTGTAAGTATAAGAAATCATGTTTTCCCCTTTAAGAATCTCTTTTGAAATACCAGCACAATACCAATAGAATCAACAAGAACCTGTGTCCAGCAACGACACCTCCAAACTATCACAAATCTCATATATCCATGTCATAGTGTCTCTGGCCTCAGCCATCCGGCTGACCCAGCTAAATATCAAAATCTCATCATCTCGCGACCACGGTTGATATCCTCTGGATATCCGCCGTGCCAAACAGTCACCGGTAGGTAATCCGTCCCCTGCCAGGCTCAACGTCAACACCACATTCATCTTGCCCTGGGGTACCATACCGGGCCCACCATGTACCCGTGACGGTTCCTCCACTCCTCGACACGGATCTCGAAAACCACAGCAAACTCATGGTGGACGACACTTTACATCACTAGAAAACCGCAATTACATATTTTAAAAACATAATAAGTTTAGAAATTTTGCGGCTTTCCCCCGAAATCCAGAAATATCATAAAATCTCAAGAAATCCTCATAAGTGCATATGTCAATGATAATGAATGCATATGATATCAATAATCAAGTTGCGATGCGTGATTAATAGACTAAGCATGAACAAATAATATGATGAGGTACATGCACATGAATAGCAATCCTACGATTTTATTTTAAGGAATTAAAGAAATAGCGCGAGTTTAAGTATCAATTATAGTAAAAGGTTTCAATTTAAAGGTTATCTAGTGTGGTGGCATGGCAATTACCAGGGTGTGTGTGTAAGCATGAATAGTGCTCGTGCTGCATATAAAAACCCTGGCAATGGTGCAGGTGTCCTATAAAATGGTTTCGTATATGTATATCAATATAGGGCATCAATGTGGCAAATAATCATACAAGTATTACACCCCTAATTACTAACATCACTAAGAATCTTTTAAGTTACTAAAACTATCGGGCGGCTTGCGCCATCCAACGATAGTCCCCCGTAGATGTTACATCTACTCACAGAAATCCCTAGCTAGTCACGTCTGATCACCGCTTTCCCCTTTCGAGCCGCGTCTGACGTCTCCGCGACCGAACCTGGAATTTACATCAATACCAAACATAAGGTTACATATCAAGAATGACGCAAAACCCAAACGAAAACACTAACGTTCACAAGCTAGGTACAACGTGCACAAGGTGTGCGGAACACACGTGAAAATCGCAAAAACTGCAAAAATCGCCGATTTGGTCGCCCGGCAAAACTAAAACCTGATTACTCAAAAATCCGCACTCACGCATCCTAAATGTCATAGGATAAGCCAACAATATAATCTAGATATCGCAATTAATTCGCCACAATAATATAATAAAAACCTAGTAAGCTAGAAGTTTGCAAATTTGGTGCAAACATCGACAATTTGCGACAAAGTGCACACATTATCACACAAATATCCAAATTAAACCATTAGAAAGCCACTACAATAAAATTAACCCCTTTACCATGCATCAAAACCCACATTCCATACACAAACCTTTTCTTGATTTTGATAATTAGCAACCTTAATGAAAATTTCACACAACATTAACATAGATTAGCCTAATATGAAGCCACTTAAGCAAAGTAACCATATAAATTGGTTAAGTAAACAACTAGGTTAATTAAAAAGACTTAATTGACTAAAACATGGTTTCAAGAAACCCTAGTTTAATTTTCAATCATTAACTAAAAAAAACTAGATTAGGATTAACACTAAAATTAACACTAAGCAACTAGATTAAAGTATTCTAACCATAAGAAATTAAAAGAGTAGAAATTATACCTCAAATCTATGGATCTAGCAAGAAGAAATTTGCCTCAATGATGGCCTCCTAGCACCATGATTCCAAGCAAGAGAGGTGAAGGAAAAAGGGATGAAGAATGGGGTTTAATTTGTGAGTTTTAGCTTGAATTTTGGAGCAACTTGATGAATTTTTGAACAAGATGAAAAGAAAAATGATGAAGAGGGGAGGGGCTGCAGATTTCGGCCAGAGGAGGGAGAGGGGAGTGGTGTGGGTGTATGGAAAAAGTCATGGTCAACCCCCCTCAAAGTCAAGCACCATACCTTTAACATACAATATTTTAAACATACACATTCAACTCAATTCATCCTTAAGAAAAGAATTTTAAAACAAAAGAGAGAGAGGGAATTTTCTGCAGTTTGGGACAGCCAAGGAGATGTGAGGATGTGTGTGTGAGAGTGCACAAAAAAATTTTTGCAAAAAGACCCCCTACAAGTCCAAAATTGCAAGTTTAAGCTTAATTTCAATAAATTTCGTTTTCCATCTTAAAAATTAGTTAAAACTTAAAATAAAATACTAAAAATTTATGTTACAACTAGATTTTAATTAACATGATTTTAAAGCTTAATTTTAGCCCATTTAAATTTGTATTTATCGCTAATTTAATGTATTTTCTTACCGGCTTAAAATAATATTAAAAAATTGAAAAATAGGGAAAAAATTTTAAATGACCAAAATTTCATAAGTAACTCATTAGCTACTAAAAAAAAGCAATTACCTATCCATTTTAGGTATAATTAGTCCTAAACTGCAAAATAACGAGAAAGATGGTTTTCGGAAAAATACCGAATTTTCACCGATTTTCAGGAAAATACCAAAACGAATTTTCAAGGCGCTACAGCTATGTTTATAACATTCATATTAGTTATCTCATAACTACTTGTGAATTCCAAATATTGTATCACATTCCAGATAAATAGAAAATGTTAAACTTTCCGATCGAACAATCAAACACCCAAGTTTTCTCGAAACAGCTCAACACATGAAATAAATTTAAAAACATTCACTTCATGCCTCAGTACCAACGGTCTAACCGTAGAAGGGTCAAGCCAACGCCTCACATGCGGCACGCCGTACTGCCCCAAACCCTAAGGTTCACAGGGCAGTTCAAGACGGTCACATAATCGAGTTAAGGTTTGTTGTCTTTTAGAGGGTCCATCGCGTTACTTGCCCTACTTCGAACGTTCTTAAACTACGGAAAAATCCAACACTTGAAAATTTTCCGGCAGGGAAAAAAGTGGGTATTTATATCCAGTCAAACTTTTTAACATGTTCTAAAATTATCCGGAACAAACTAAACAAAATTAAATTATCCGATTGAATCAACGAGTCCCCAATAAAACCCTAGAAAACTCAACACTTGAGTGGAATTAAAAAATTCCTAAAAAAAATTGCTAAGAAAGGACCTAAGAATAAATATATGAAATTTCAGGGAATAAGTCCAAATTTTGGACGCGGAACAGCCGCCAAACCCTTGGTTTCGCCGCGGTTCCACGGTCAAATTATTGACTTAGTGGACCGTACTTCACAGTAATTCTTAGTTTTTCCTACTTTTTTTTCTTAGCATTTTTAATTCATAAAAATCCACTGTTTTGAAAAATGTACAGAGAAGGGTTTTGTCGGGGTTTACGGGTTCGATCGGATTTCTAACTTTGTCTACACTTCGTCTAAAGCTCTAGCTAGGCTCTGATACCACTGTAGGGTTCATAGGCACACTCATGAGGTTCTACAACTGATCAACCATGGCAAAATTAAAATTTTCCGGTGCCGAGAAACCCTAAACTAGATCGTTAACTAAAGATTAGGAGAAACAAGATGCAAGCAAACAACTTTACTTTAAAGTGAATGGAAATACAACCTTTGTAGATCCGGTCCTCCACTTCCTTAGCTCCATGATGATGTCCCTCCACTGCGATCATCGGATCCCGGACTCTAGCGATGGTTTCGTCGAAGAAATGATCGGGCTAGGTCGTTGACTTCGATGCCAAAGATGATCTACGTCGAGACAACTCTAACTCGAGCTCCAACTTCACCAAGTCATGAAACTTGTGAAGAAAACATCCTATACTACATGGCAAGTGGTAGAGGATGAAGAAATAGGAAGTGGGTTCACTTTAGAATTGGATTTCTTACTCTTTTCCTCATAGCACCATTAAAGCTAGTAAGGTTTCTCCTTCTTGAAGAAGAAGAAGAAGAAGAAGAAGAAGAAGAATATGATAAGAATTAAGAATAAATGGAAATAAAGTGATTCTTATCATTTTAGCAACCATGGTTGAGTGTAGAGAATAAACTAAGGTTAGGTGAATGGTTAGGTTTTGGAAAGAAACAAGAATGGTTAAAGCTTCTTGAAGCTTCAAGGAAACAAACAAAAGAAGCAACCATTTCTTTTCTTGCCCAAAAATAAATAAATAAAATAAATAGTTAAGAAAAGATAACAAAACCCTAACCATTCACTTAAACATGGTTTAAAGTAAACATAAACCCAAACATGCATGTATCATCAAACATGATACAAACTAGTGCACAAAACTATATCATATATACAATGTGCACATCAAGTGAGAAAATCCATCTTAAGTGAACCGATACTAGTTAATGTAAAGTAATATATCAAATATATATATAATTATACATTAAATCATTAAATCAACACTTGATTTAACGATCCGGCCATATCGCATATGACCGACTAATATCCAATGTATCGACTTATCGAATCAATCCTCGATTCGATAACTAGGTTATATCGCATACAACCAATCGATACATTCATCGCGAGAATAGAATACGGTATCACATACACGCATTATTCTCGGTCCCGCACATATCTCATATGCGCTCCTATTTCGTTTCGCTTGAGCCAGGAAACCTCTGTGTAGGACTCTAAAGACTCGTCAATACGCCGGCAGTAGGTGATGATCATATCAAACACCCACAAGCCGCAAACGGTCTGCTAAACGTAACGGCCACCCGGGTATTGAGCGATCAGAAGATCGACGAGCAAGCCCGCTCACACTCCTGTGAATCCAACCAGTAACACTAACCGTACAGTCCGGTTTGTTCGTCTGATATGTCGCATATCTTGCCTAGGGGTGGTAAACGTCAGACCCCAATAGCTCGATAAGTCCTGTCGATATGAGGTCTATAACAGTTCGAGAAACTACTGGTAACACTTACTAGTAAATCTCAGCAAGCCTGGCCAGAGATTTCCGGTTATAGCCAATCGAACACAGCGCAACATCAACTCCCTATACCGGGAGAGACGAATCCCCTCCTATCGCTCATTGCCTCCATGTGATTCGGGACTGTACCCAAAAACCACCATTTTGCACGCCCTCTTGGACGTGGTAAGGTGGAAATCAAAGCACAGTGGGAATCACACAAGACTCTATGACGATCTCGGGTCAACAGACTACTCTGTACCAGTGTCACCAGAGAACTGCCACCTGACGTGAGGTATAATACCATCTGGGAGTTCTCGGCGAGTCCGTCCAGTGTACCCATTCTCCACTGATCACCCGTATATCATCTCTGATGTCAAACACCAATGGATATGGGATCATCCATCGCCCATCTATATTGGTCGAGAAGGTATACGCTAGTCTACTCTGGTATATCGATGCCCCGTCTCGATACACCCACGATTAGGGACCTTGAAGGATGTACTTATGGACTACCATGTCCCCACTAGTATGATCCGCATCATAGTCCAGGTAGTCAAGTACACATCCTAAGGGCTTTACCAACATGTAACAGAGAGACAATCAGTGTACATGTTAAGGTAAAGAGCAACCAGATAGCATACTATCATGTCGAGGAAGAAAGTCCTCCCTATATATGTCCAAGCATCCACTACAATATACATCCTATGTATAGTAATGGACTCTAGGGCATACATATAACTAACATGTAGCTCCCTTAGCTAGACTCCTTGGCTACTTGAGAGTTGAAAGAAGCTTTCTTGAGATCCTCCAAGTCCACGACGATCCACCCGGAGTCCTCTTTGTCCAAGCTCAAAGCTCCACTTGATCAAGATGATGAAGTTGAAGCTAACACTCTAAACTAGTGGGCAAGAGTAGTATAGAATGATGATGTAGTTTGATTTCTCACTTAAAACCCCTAACTTGATCACTCCTTCACTCACTATCAAAACCTAGAGAGCAAGAGAGAGAGGAAGAAGAAGATGGCAAATGAGAGCTCAAGATAATGATAAGCTTAAGGATAAAAATGAGAATAGAAAATATATATATTTTCTTCTTCTCATCTTTAACCCTAGTTAATAAATATCTAGATATTTCTTTTGGTGCAAGAATGGCCATGGAAAAATAACCCATGGTTAACTAAAGGTTTAGTGGATGAATAAAATAATTAACCATGAATTATTTCCATTTCCAGTAGCTCCAAAAATAAATATCAACATATTTATTAAGGTGTGAGTCTTATATTGCTACCATCCAATGTATCAACAATCATGATAGAAATGTGTATGCATGTATGTGTGCAAGCACATCCATATGTGCATCAATGTAAACATGTGCATACATGCATGCATACACCAAAAGACAAAAGGGTTTAAAGAGAAAATGCTAATGGTCAATGTTAAATCAACACTTGATTTAGCAAACCGGTCATATCTCATATGACCCGACCAATAGCAAACCGCCCGATTAATATACGGTATCATATACACGCATTTAATCGGTTCTCCGCGCATTTCACATATGCACACCACATTGTTTCGCCTGGGCTAGGTAACTCCATTGTGGGACTCTAAGACTCGTCAATACGCCGGCAGTGGGTGATGATCATATCACGCACCCCCAAGCCGCAAGAGGTCAGCTAAACGTAATGGCCACCCGGGTATTATGCGATCAAAAAAAAACAAGCGAACCTGTCACAACTCCCGTCGAGCCAACCGGTAACACTACCGTACAGTCCGGTCTCTTCCTCAAATATGCTTCATATCGAGTCTAGGTATGGTAACGTCGACCCTAATAACTCAATAAATTGTGCCTATGAATGGTCTATAACATATCGAGAAACTACTGATAACACTTATCAGTAAATCTCAATAGCCCTGTCCAGGGACTTATTGATATAGCCAATCGAGCACAACACAACATCAATTCCCAATACCGGGAGAGACGAAACCCCTCCTATCGCTCATCGTCTCCATGTGTCTCGGGACTATACCCAAAATCCACCTGTTTGCATGACTCAGTAGAGCCGTGGTAAGGTGGTAATCAAAGTACAGTGGGAGAACACACAAGACTCTATAACGATCTCGGGTCTACAGACTAACCTGTACCGGTGTCACCTGAGAATTGCTATCCGATGATAGATATAATACCATATAGGATTTCTCGGCGAGTCTGTCCAGTGTACCCAGTCTTCACTGACCACCCGTATATGATCTCGATGTCAAACATCAATGGATGTGGGAACATCCATCGCCCATCATATGGATCTAGTATCATATACACTAGTCTACTCTGGTATATCGATGCCCCATCTCGATACACCTACGACTAGGGACATTTTAGGATATGCTTATAAACTATAGATGTCCCACTAGTATGATCTCCATCATAATCACAGTAGTCAAGAAAATATCCTCAGGGCTTTATCAACATGTGTAAATGAATAAAAGCATGATCAAGTCAACATGTCAGATAAAGTAGAACCCGATAGCATACTATTTTGTCGAGCAAGAATGTACACTGAATATATATACATGTATAAATACATCCACTATCATATAATGGCTTCGAAGGCATACATATATCCAACAATCTCCCACTTGCACTAAGGCCAGTTATTGGCATATCTCATACCCAAAATCTTAAAAAGTCGCTCATGCTGCGGCTGAGGGAGGGCTTTGGTGAGTGGATCCGCGGTGTTATTCTTTATGTCTACTCTCCTAATCTCGATCTCGCGGTGATCTACAATCTCCCAGATTAAATGAAAACGCCTCAGGATGTCTCTGGACCGCTGATGGGACCTGGGCTCCTTGGCTAACGCTATAGCCCCATTATTATCACAATACAATGGTATTGGATCAATAATGGTTGGAACTACTCCTAACTCCGAGACGAACTTCCTCATCCAGACGGCTTCCTTGGCGGCATCATTCACAGCAATGTACTTAGCTTCCATCGTAAAGTCTGCAACGGTATCCTATTTGGAACTCTTCCAACTTACCGCTCCTCCATTGAGGGTAAATACAAACCCAGAGATAGATTTGCTGTCGTCTTTATCACTCTGGAAGCTCGAATCGGTAAAGTCCTCCATTTGGAGATCTCCGTTACCATACACCAAGAACAATTCTTTAGTCCTTCGCAAGTACTTAAGAATGTTCTTCACAGTTATCCAGTGATTCTCCCCTGGGTTGGATTGATACCTGCCTACTACACTAAGTGCATAAGCTATATCTGGGCGTGTACATGACATCTCATACATTATGGATCCTACTGCTGAAGCATAGGGTATAATGCTCATGCGAGCTCTCTCTTCATCGGTCTTTGGGCAAAAGTCCTTGGAGAGAGTGACTCCATGGCAAGCGGGTAAGGCACCATGCTTGGAGTCTTCCATACTAAACCTTTTTAGGATGGTGTTGATGTACCTGGTTTGGGACAATCCCAATAACCATTTGGATCTATCCCTATAGATCCTAATGTTAGTGTATATGCCCTAGGGGCCATTATTGTATCATACTAGATTGTATATTACTTAATGGAAGCTTGGGATATTCACAGTTATATATACAGTCTTGCTAAAAATGGTAGTATGCTACTTGGTTTGTGTCTACTTTAATATGTGCATATGTTTCTTGTAACGCATCACTTATACATATTAGTAGAGCCCATAGGATCTTTGCTTGATTACCAGCGTCGTGATGGCAGTCATAATAGTGGGGGCTGGGTAGTCTGTAAGCAACATCCTATACAGGTCCCTGGTCATTGGATTATCGAGATAGGGCATCGATATTCCGGAGTAGACTAAGTGTATACGCTTCTCATCCCAGTTGGGGAGATAGTCTGTCCCACAGCCATCAGTACGTCGTACTAGAGATAGTATACAGGTGCTCGTTAGGTTACGGGTACACCAGACAGGACTCGCCGAGGAACTGATTGGTTGGTATAATACCCATCGTCAGTTATCAGTTCCCAGATGACATGAGTACAGCATAGTCCGCAGACTTGACACTGCTGCTTCGCCTCGAGTGTGTCCCACTGTTCTTAGATTGCTACCCTACTACGGCTCAAAGGAGTCGTGCAAACAGGTAGCAGTTGGGTGCCGTCCTGAGCACTTGGAGGCAGTGGCGGTTAGATAGGATTTGTCTCTCCCGGTATTGGGAGTTGATATCGCACTGTGTCAGAGAGCCATTACGCAAAGTCCCTGGCCAGGGCAAGCGAGATATACTGGTAGGTTCCAGTAGCTTCTCAGGGTGTAATGGACTTTGCTCCGACACGACTTATACAGCTATTAGGGGGCTGACGCTTGCCGCCCCTAGGCTTGATATGTGATAGTCTTAGACGAACAGACCGGATTGTACGAAGATTGTCACATCAGGCTCAGTGGGAGTTCGGATGATTTTCCTCATCAGCCTTCTTATCGACATCTACCTGGGGACCGTTACGTACAGCTAGTGCCGCTTGCGGTCTGTGGTTAAACCCACTGTCAGTGTAGTGTCGAGTCTTTAGAGTCCCACACAGAGAGTTTCCCTGCTCCAGGCGAAATGATATAGAGGTCGTATGGTTTTACGACAAGGGTTCGGATGAGTACGTGTGTTTACGCACGTACGACTTTTCGGACAGTTTTTACTAGTCGGCTTTGGTTTAAGCCAGATTCTAGTATTGGGTTATTGGATTTATACAGTCTAAAGTTTTTCCGTGTTTTCACGGATTAGAGGGGCGTTCTCGTAATTTGTCGGGAAGGTTCTAGAAGAGTGGTGACTAAGGGGTTAAGGTGGCTTGAGCATTAATTGCTTAATGACTCATTTGTGTGATTCATGCTTTGTATTAAATGATTCATTAATGAGTTAGTGAGTCATATGATGAATCACACTAGATGAATGAATCTAACCATGATGATAAATCATTTATATTATTTATTTGATTTATTGTTATGGTTGATATATTCAAATGAGTTCATTATTCTTTTCATTATCATTCTCACCTTCTTTCTCCTCAAGCTCACTCTCTCTTGAAACCCTAACCCTAACCTCTCATGTGTTGAGATCAAGGGTTAGATAGACTAAAACATCCATAACCTCACTCTATATCCTCTAGGTAGCTTAGATTAGCACTTTAAGCAACCTAGTTATCTCAAGTTTGAGATTAAGCTTGACGTAGGAGCTTTCGGGTGGATCGTCTTTGATTTGAGAAGGCCGAGAAGTTGCCGATGTTCCAAGGAGGCTACGAGGAGTGGAGGACAGCGATGAAGACCCGAAGGACACGGTTCTTGAGGTATAATCATTTCACATAGTAGTTTAGAACTTCTATGATTGTTGTTAGTTATCGTTTAGCTTCGATTCATGCGGTTAGTCGATGTTTAAGCAAAGAACAAGATCGTTTTTCATATTTCCGCCTCCCCGCAAGTCGTGGGGTGTTGCACATCGACTTACACTTAATGCCCAGAATATATGTGGCATTACCCAGGTCCTTCATGGAGAACCTTAGTGATAAGAAAGATTTGACCGACTGTAGCACAGGAATATCATTTCCTATCAGAAGAATGTCATCCACGTACAATATGAGAAATGTAACAGCTCTCCCTACAGCCTTCTTATAAACACAATGTTCATCTGGATTTTTGATGAAATCAAACTCTTTGATAACATCATCAAAATAGATGTTCCAACTCCGTGATGCCTGCTTTAATCCATAAATGGATTTAAGCAATCTACATGCTTTCCCGCTGCTCCCACTGTCAATGAAGCCCTCTGGCTGATCCATATAAACGCATTCTTCTAAATCACCATTTAGAAATGCAGTTTTAACGTCCAATTGCTAGATTTCATAGTCGTAGTGAGCAGCAATAGCAAGTAGGATCCGAATGGATTTAAGCATGGCTATGGGAGAAAAGGTTTCGTCATAGTCCAGACCTAGTCTTTGACGAAAACCCTTCGCCATAAGTCTTTCCTTATAGTTCTCCACCTGCCCATCTACACCAATCTTTCTTTTAAAGATCCATTTGCACCCCACGGGTTTTACCCCAGGGGGTACAACGTCCAAAGTCCATACTTTGTTGGTGTACATAGACTCTATTTCAGATCTCATGGCATCCGGCCATTTCACAGAGTCTCCACTCGTGATAGCTTGCTGAAAGCTGGTAGGATCATCATCCTCCATGATGCAGTCTTCTCTGTCACCATCAATGAGGAAACTGTAGTACTTCACCGGTGGGCGAGAAGTCCTACCAGACCAACGGAGTGGCCGAGGTTCATCAGTTTCTGTTGCAACAGCCGGTTCACCCAAGTCATCATTTGTAAATTGTGTTTCTAGAACTTCTTCTAGGTCTACCACACTGCCATTTGTATCATTTGTAAAAAACTCTTTTTCTAAAAATGCGGCATGCTGAGAAACAAACACCTTTTGTTCCTCCTTGTGGTAGAATAGATATCCATAAGAATTCTTTGGATATCCCACAAAATTTCACATGACTGACCGTGTCTCAAGTTTGTCTGGATTCTGCTTTTTAACATAGGCCGGACAACCCCAAATCTTAATTCGTTTAAGAGATGGTCTCTTCCCATGCCATATCTCATATGGCGTGGTAGACACGGTTTTGGTTGGGACCCTGTTTAGTAGAAACGCTGCAGTCTCCAATGCATGCCCCCAAAATGAGATGGGTAACTCAGTATCACTCATCATACAACGAACTATATCTAATAGGGTCCGATTCCGTCGTTCTGACACACCGTTGTGTTGTGGTGTGTAAGGAGGAGTGAGTTGAGAGAGAATCCCATTCTCTTTTAGGAAGTTCGCAAACTCTGTACTGAGATACTCCCCATTTCGATCTGATCAAAGCATTTTGATACTCAATCTGGTTTGTTTTCCTACTTCAAGTTTATGTTCAGTGAATTTCTCTAAAGCTTCGGATTTGTGCTTTAATAAAAATACATGACCGAATCTTGAGAAATCATCAGTGAAATTAATGAAGTAAGAAAAACCGCCTCTAGCCTGTGTAGACATTGGCCCACATACATCACTATGTATGAGGCCTAAGAGCTCAGTAGATCTTTCTCCGTGTCCAGTAAACGGAGTTTTGGTCATTTTACCCTTGATGCAAGACTGGCAAGTCGCATAAGATTTATATTCAAAAGGGTTTAAATATCCATCTTTATGTAGCTTGTTTAGTCTTGTTTCGTTAATATGACCAAGTCTACAGTGCCAAAGAAAAGCTTCATTTATTTCTGAAAGTTTTCTTTTATTAGTGTGTTGTATGCTGAAAACCGTGTGTTAATTTAGGACGTATATCCCTTTATTAAGTGTACCATACCCAACCAATATTTGATTCAGGTGAATGTTCATAACATTATTCTGCAATACAAAATCATATCCTTCATTATCTAACAAAGAAACAGATATTATATTACAAAGCATACTAGGTACATAATAATATGGGTTCAAAACCAATATACATCCAGATGGCAACCCCAAGTGATACTCTCCCACTGCAACTGTACGTACATTGGAACCATTTCCAATGCGGAGAGTATGGTCACCTGTCTTCAAAACCTTGCAATTTCTCAGCCCCTGCATAGAATTGCAAATGTAAGAACTTGAACCGGTATCTAATACCCAGGAAGCAGAGTTTATTGAAAAACAGTTTTCTGTCACAAACACACCTAAAGCGGAAGCATCCCCATGCTTCTTCTTCTTAAGCTCTAAGTACTCAGTGCAGTTGCGCTTCCAGTTTCCTATTTTATGGCAGATAACATTCCCCTTTCCCTGATTCCCCAGTCGTGGACTTGTCTTTCCCCTTAGCCTTTTTGACTCCACCCTTAGGTTTGGTGGGTTTCTTCTTCATCTTTCCCTTGGCCTTAGCCTTCGGGCGAGAGGAGGAAGATGGCCCAACACTCAAAACGGGAGTCTTCGCTGACTTGAGCATGCTCTCTGCGCTCCTCAACATATTGAGGAGCTCAGGTAGCGACTTCTCCATGTTGTGCATGTTGAAGTTAACTACAAACTGAGCAAAGGCTGGGGGGAGAGACTGCAGAATGATATCAGTATATTGTTCGTTGTCCATTTCCCATCCAAGGTCTTCAAGTTCTTCTATAAGGGCTATCATCTTTAGAACATGGTCACCTACTGGTGTGCCAGGGGCCATCCGCATCTGAAACAGCTTTCTGGATGCTTCATATCATAAGACACGAGATTGCTCTCCATACAACTCCTTTGTATGGAGAAATATAGCTTGGACGTCCATATTCTCGTGCTGCTTCTGATGTGTGTTATCCATCGATGCAAGCGCAAGGCATTTGGCCGTGGCACAGTCAGCATCTCATGTCTTGCGGACTTCCTTATCCGCAACCGAAGATTTAGAACCTGGGACGGGCGGGGCTGGAGCTATGAGGACATATGATACCTTATCATAATTCAAGGCAATGTTAATGTTCCTCAGCCAGTCTTTATAATTGGTACCATTCAGTTTATTTTTATCTAGTAGAAGCTTGAGTCCTGTAATTGGTATCTGCCATTAAGAAAGAGAAAAGAATACACTCACCGAAAGCTCTTGCAAAGATCAGATTGGTTATTATCTTATCTAATCGATATCTCCCACTGCTTTTATCAAATTTCCCCTCAAACCTTAAAAGGAAAACTAGCCAGGATTAATTACAGTCTACAATCTCGCTAACCGTTCAACCAGGCCAGTGTCGGTACTTGAGGGAGGTTCCCCGTGCTTTCGCACGGACCTAATTAATATAAACCTCGTCTTCCCAGAGGCTTAGCCTCGTTAACACCTTTCTAGACACCTAATGGGTTAGCTAATTGTAAACTGCAAAACTCTCCTGGGAGCAATTATGTAACACCTTAGAATGTGATTAGTGGTTATCTACGCTTTAATGTGGAGTTTTTAGTAAAAAGTTTACCAAATCGGTTTTCAAATATTTTATCTGGATTTATGAATATCTTATTAGAATTTAATTTAGACTGCACACACATGTGCATGTTAAGTAGGGTTAAGTTTGGGGTTAAACCATGTTTAGATAACCATGGTGGACTAACCCATTTAATTAGGTTAATATGAATTTATTCGGTGTATTAGTTTTCTTTTTTTTTTTAAATATAATTAGCTTTGTGTTAGGGGTTGACTTGAGTTGGAGAGAGAGAGAGCATGATGGGCTTGAGCCATGCTTGGTAATCATTGTGAGAGAGAGAGAGGGGGGGAATGGGTTGACTCTCATTTCTTTTTTTTCAAACCAATTATTTTTCTCACTCTCATTCTCACATTTCTCTCTCCCTCTCACTTACACACACACACAACACAACAGCAGCAGCAGCTGAACCAACAGCAGCAACAGCAAGCAGCAAGCAGCAGCAGCAGCATCAGCACCAGCTTCAGCATCAGCAGTAGCAGCTTCAGCAACAACAACAACAGCAACACAACAACAGCAGTAGCAGCAGCAGCAGAATTCCCTCCTCCTCCTCTTCTTCTTCTCCTTCTTCTTGCACCCTAGAATCAAGTGAGGCATAAATTTTAAACTTAACCCCTTTCTTTTGCTAAACATGTGATTATTAAGCTTTAATTAGTGTTTAAGGTGATTTTAGTGCTAGATTGGTGATTTAAGTGGGGATTTGGCCAAATGACAATTTTTATGGCTAAAGCAGCTTAACTAAGTGTTTATAAGGCCATCTAAACCAAGTTTTTAACCAGATTTCATTAAAATACCATAGGGTTTCAAATTAGTGTAATTTAACGTTTTAATGTAAATTGTGAGCCATTTTGAGATCTGCTGTTGACCCGCGTGCTTCAGGTAAAATCTGAGTTAACTAGAGCATGATCACTAGACCTAGATCACACACACAGAGCACGATACCCCCTTCCCTCTATTTGGCCGCAAATTTATTCTTTCTGGCCGCAATTTGCGGCCAGATGATGGTGTATGGTGTTGGGGTTTGGGCTGTGGGGGTCTGCTGTATATTTAAGGGTTTTGGTATATGCAACTTTTTATTTTTCCACTCGAGTCAAAATCTGGAACCTAAAACCCTTTTTTGATACTTTTTAACTCGTGCGACACGTGCGTTTTGTGTGTTGGGTCTGTTGTGCACTGCGCGACACAGCGAGTCGGGGTGGTTTCTGGCGAGATTACACATGTTTTGACGTATGAGTGCACACGCGTTTAACTTCTAACGCAAATTTTTCTCCTTCGATCTCGATATCGCATTTTTGGCAGGATTTAGCCTTATGGGTATTGCTTCTGTGTTTTTAGGGTCGATCGTGGAGATGTCGGAAGCGGTACGGAAGGGAAAAGCGGTCGTTGGACCCGGCTAGCACGAGATCATGGGTGAGTAGATGTAACATCTACGGGGGAAATCGTTTGGATGGCGCAAGACACCCGATAGTTTGAGTAATTTAAAAGACTTCTAGTGGTACTAGTATTTATGAGTATAATGCTTACTTGAACATCTTGCTGCATTCATGATCATATACATTTACATACATGTGCGAACTCATTTCATAGGATACTCACACTATTGCCAGGGTTTTATACAGCACGAGCACTATTCATGCGAACACACACGCCTTGGTAATTGCTATGACACAACACTAGATAACTTGTATAACCTTAAATCTAGAACAACTTCCTAGTCATATGCATGTACCTCATTATATCATTCGTTCATGCCTAGCCTATTAGTCATACATTGCAGTTCGACTTGTTGATACTATAGGCATTCATTATCATTGACATGTTCACTTATGATGATTTTCTTGAGGATTTCAGCACTTGAGATTTATGAGATTTTGGGGAAAAGCCGCAAGGATTTAATAAACCTGATATTATTTTAAACATTGAAAGTTGCGGTTTTTCTCGTGATATGATACACATGTCGTCCACCATAAGTTTTCTGTTGGTTTTCGAGACCCGTTTCGAGGAGTTGGATGAACCGTCTCAGGTACATGGTGGGCCTTATAAGATACCCCGGGCAAGAAGATCGAGGTGTAGACGATGAGCCTGGCAGGGGCAGACTACCTACCGGTGATTGTTGGCGCGGCGGATATCCAGAGGATACCGACCGTGGCCGTAAGATGTTGAGATATTGATACTTTGAGATGGGTCAGCCGGACGGCTGGGGCCTGAAATGCTGTGATATGGATACTGTTGAATATGTATGCCCTAGAGGCCATTATTGTATAGTACTAGTTTGTATAATACATTTTGGAGGCTTGGGATATATATACGGGTTTACGACAGTCTTGCTCGATATAGTAGTATGCTACTTGGTTTGTTTCTATCTTAATATGTGCATATGTTTCTTTTAACATATCGCTAAAAACATATTGATGGAGCCCTTATGATCTTTGCTTGACTACCGGCGTGATGGCGATCAGAGTAGTGGGGGCTGGGTAGTCTATAAGCACATCCTTTTTTTGGTCCCTAGTCGTAGGATTATCGAGACAGGGCATCGATACTCCAGAGTAGACTGGTGCATACGCTTCTCTTCCCAGCAGGGGAGATGGTCTGTCCCACAGCCATCAGTACATCATACTGGAGATAGTATGCAGGTGCTCGTTAGGTTACGAGTACATTGGACAGGACTCGTCGGGGACTGTTTGTTAGTATTATACCTATCGTCAGTTAACAGTTCCCAGGTGACATGAGTCCAGCTTAGTCCGCTGACTTGATACTGTCACTTCGCCTCGAGTGTGTTCCCACTGTTCTTAAATTACTACCCTACCACGGCTCTACTGAGTCATGCAAACAGGTAGTAGTTGGGTGCAGTCCCGAAGCACTTGGAGGCAGTGATTAGACAGGATTGGTCTCTCCCGGTATTGGGAGTTGATATCGCGCTGTGTCTAGGAGAGCCATTACACATTATCGTCCCTGGCCAGGGCAAGCGAGAATTACTGGTAGGTTTTCCAGTAGATTCTCAGGGTATTTTAGGCTACACTACGACACGACTTGTACCACTATTAGGGGACTGACGTTTACCGCCCCCTAGGCCCGCCATATGATACTCTCAGACGAACAGACTGGACTGTACGGAGATTGTCACATTAAGGCTCAGTAGGAGTTCGGATGGGTTCACCTCATCGGTCTTCTTGTCGGCATCTACCTGGGGACCGTTACGTACAGCTAGTACCGCTTGCGGCCTGTGGTTAAACCTACTGCCAGCGTAGTGTCGAGCCTTTAGAGTCCCACACAGAGGGTTACTCGCCTTTGGGCAAAACAGAGTAGAGGTCGCATGGTTTTGCGACGGGGTTCGTTCACATCCGCGCACTTGTGCACGTTTGGTGTCCGGGCAGTTAGTACAAGCGGGCTTTGGTTTAAGCCAGATCTTAGTATTTGTTTTGGGATTGGTTTTGTCTCAGTGTATTCGTGTTTCTCGGAACACGGATGCGGGTGTGTATGCACAGTTGACAGAGGCAGAGGCAGAGGCAGAGGGTTCTCATTAGGGTTGTTGACCATTTGACTTTGGTTGACTTGTTGACCGTTGACTTTTTCTAAACCCTAATGAGAATGAGAAATATGATTATTAATATTAATTAAGAATCATTGTGTCATGGTTGAGTTGAACATTTGACTTTTGTTGACTTGTTGACTTTGTTGACCGGTTGACCATTGTGGATTTGTTGACCATCATCATTTCATTTCTATGACTTTTGTTTACTTGTTGTTCTTTACAAAATGCATTAAATGTATGAAATGATAATGGTCATTGAAACTAACCATCACAATTCTTAATTATTATTATTATCATCATTATTCCAAAAGTTGTGAGCATGGTTGCAAGATGAGAGCTCATTCTATCATTTTCTTTCTCTCTCTTGAAAGAAAGCTCTCCCTCTTCCTCTCTCAAAAGTTCAAGTGTTCCATGAGTTGGAAATCATGAACCGTTGAGACAAAACCACCATAACTCTTCTCTACTCATTCTAAGGTTCTAGGTTTAGCAAACCAAGCACCTTAGTTATCTCTAGGTTGAGATAGGAGCTCAAGTTCGTGGCCCTCGGGTGGATCCATCTACGGCAAAGAGGAGACGACGAGGAGGAGCCGTTCAAGCCACTACAAGGAGCAAGCAAGGAGGAGAACCACCAAAAGAAGAGAAGGAGTTCAAGACCTAGGTATAACCATTCTACATAGTAGCTAGAACTTGTAGTTTATTTGTTAGTTTTTGTTTAGCAAAGATCCTTCATGGATGGTCCATGTTACCTAGTTAGAAAATTTTGATTTTTACCTATTCCGCCTCCCCGAAAGAACCGGGGTGGGTAACGTGGACCTAACAGATACATGAGATTTGAGATAGTTGTTTGAGGTGTCGATGCTGGACACGGATTTCTGTTGATTCTATTGATATTATGCTGATATTTCAAAAGAGTTTTCGAAGAAGAAAATAATGATTTTCTTATATCAATATATTCAGATCACGAGTTGAAATTGATTCATATTGCATACATACCTGCTAGCACATCATGCCAGATTAGTATTATAAATTGTTCATGTTGCATACATACCTGCTAGTATATCATGCCATATCAGTATTGTTGATATTATGACACTTGCGTGCATGCTTACGATAGCCTCTATAGATGTTATTTATTACTCACGAGTTGGAAACTCACCCCCGTTGTGCCACAGGCTTTTTTGCAGGTCCGCTCCGTTAGCACTGTAGCGGCACACACATTTGCTCCTTTTGCTCCTTTTGGCGTGGACTTGAGACTTTTGCTCGTAGGTGGGTTGTGATATCATTTTGGTTTCCATCTTGTATATTCATTGTATCTAGAGTACTCCATCTACTGTACCTGTTATTGTATTGATGTATGTTGACCTAGAGACGAGATAGTGAGATTGTGGACTTTTATGTTGTATTTTGGGGTCGAGCTCACTTGAGCCGACATGATGTTTATTACTTGTGCCTTTTATGCTTATCTTGCACATTGATGATTTATATTGCGTGGGATTTGAGTCCGCTTCGGCGAAGAGCTAGCTCCCGCTTGGGGATGCCTTATTTCATGTTATTCAAATATATTCCTGTTTTGTACCCGTTTGGGGCCAATATTTACAAAAGAGACTCTGCCCAAATTTTTGGAAAATGTGATGTTGTTCTTTAAAAGATTTTGATGCAACTTATATGGTTTTCTTTCGCACTATTGCTTAAATGGGTTTTGATTTCTGGGTTTTGGCTTACGTAGATTACGTACGCCTTTAGACGTTTCGTAATTTAAGTGCCAGTCACGTTCCGTACCTTTTTGGGTCGTGACAAACTATTGCCCACAGTGGGATCGGGATCCAACCATCATATGGAAGGTATGCAATCTCATTGCAAATTTAAACTCTTGAAATTCCCGATATGGTTTTTACCCTTAGCACTCATGACCTTGGCTATGGTCAACAAATCACAAGCACTAGTCAAGTTCAACCTGTCATTTCTTGATTAATTAGACCCGTTCACATGACCCTTGGCTAAGGTCAACAAAGTCACATGTCCATCCCAATTAATCTGCATTATATGCATTGTAGGAAGACATCACTTAGCTACCGTACACTACGCCTTAGCTAAGGTCAACAAACGTAGCACGAATACTAAGTACTCTACTTCCTAAAATGACGAAGGGTTGCAGATGGTTTTTAAGAAAACCTTTAATGCTTTGAACTTGATATCGTCGTAGAATCAAATAGTTTTCAAAAGGAGTGGCTTAAGCTCCGCAGTTTTGAAATGTAGCTTTTTCGTAAAAAGCCGAGTGGTTTTCAAATCTGATTCTACAACATCTTTTTAGGTTTACTTTCTTTATATTAATCATATTAATGTAGTCCCATCATTTAAGTCCTTAAGCCATCACAGAAAAGAAACGAAAATACAACGTACGCTTTAGTGATCCGCATTCGCCACAATGTTCCGTTATGCACCGTTAGGTTACTTAACTAACGGCATACCGGGACGAGACTAGTGCGGGTACAAAACATAAGCAACGCCTACTATATATCTCATATATAATATAGCATTCGTCTCAGATATATTAAGCGATCACATCACAGAATATAGGCAGCAAAAACACAGATATGATAATATAGGATATACTAGGACGTCCGTATTTAGTATTTAACCAACAATAGAAAATACAGATTCCACGGTCGTGATGAATAGCCAATCCCACACCCTATGTAAGTGCACGGCGGCGCCCCGGCCGTCAATCCGACGGCCAAATGCGGAAGCGGTGATAAACTTTAATTTTGCGAACTTTGCAAACCGGCACCACCGCGCACTAAACACCCGGATCGGACCATTAAACTAGTTCTAGCTAACTACAAGATGGGAAGAGATATACCGAGTGATCCGAGTCCTCCGGTCTTCTCGTCGTCGTCCCGATCTCCTGCGGAAACTCCGGTCGTCGCCTCCTCGCCGGAAGGGCACCACATCGCCTGCATCTTTTACGGGCTCCCATCTCAATACCGAGGCAACTCGGGCATGAAGCTGGCAAGTCGACATGCCTAAGATTTGCTGTAGAATGTAGTGTAGAATTTGTCTCTAGGGTTTTGGTTGCCATGGAGGATGGAGGAATCAAGATAAGGAAAAATGGTGCTTGCATTTTTCCTAACATGAGAATGAGATCAAGGAAAATTGCTACACTCAAAATGAAACACTCTCTCTCCTTCTCTCAATATTATGGCCGGCCCTTATCATATAAGAATGGTGGAGGAAAGAATGTGTAGCATGAAGGGAGGTGATGGTAGGAGAAGAGAAGAGGTGACCACACCATAAAGCAAAACCTCACATCAACTCTCATCAAAGATCAAAAACAATCTTAATCCAATATAATCTCATAAATGCACCATCATGGATGAAAAAGCAAAAGATGCTTATCCTATCATAATGAATACATTTGCAAGAAACCCCCTCCACAAATGTTATTTGCACAATTGCAAATAACCCCCTCCATCGGAAAAGTCCGGCCGGGAAAGAACAAAGGAAAACCGGCCGGAACGGAATGCAAACTGGCAACTCCAGAAAACTGGTCCCGTAATAAATTAAAGGAAAACCCCGATACTGTGCATTCACACCCGCATCTGTATTCCGACCGGATACAAATGCAATGAGACAAAACTACACTGTACTATACTAGGATCCGGCTTAAACTAAAACCGGCTAGTATTATCCGTTCGATCATGATCCGTGCAATACCGCACGTATCTGATCGAACCCAGCCATATAACCATACGGCCTCCAGTACAAACCGTCCGATCCTGATCCGTGCAACACCGCACGTATCTGATCGGACCCTGCCATATCTCCATACGGCCTCTACAGCGTTTCTCCCGAAAGCTGAGTAACTGAATGTGTGGTGGACTCTAAAGACTCGTCAATACTATGGCTGTGGATTTAACCACTAGCACGTCAGAGGTATAAGCCAATACGTAACGGGCCACCAGCTATTGACCAAAAGGGACGTCGATGAGCGAACTCATCCTGACACCCTACTGAGCCTGTCAGTGACAATATCCGTACAGTCCGGTCCGTTCGTCTATGAGCATCGCATGTCGGGCCTAGGGGGTTGGTAAAAGTCAGACCCCCAAAAGCGGTACAAGTCGTGTCGGAGTGTAGCCCAGAACACCCTGAGATACTACTGGAATACCTACCAGTAAATCTCCTGCCTTGGCCAAGGACTTCGTGTAATGGCTCTCCTAGACACAGCGCGACCTCACCCCCAATACCGGGAGAGACGAACCCCTGAAGATCCGCTCACTGCCTCCATGTGGCTCGGAACTGTACCCAACTAAAACCTGTTTGCATGACTCCTTTGAGCCGTGGTAGGGTAGTAATCAAAGCACAGTGGGAACTCACACGAGACAAATGACGATCTCAGGTCGATGAACTAACCTGTACACATGTCACCAGGGAACTGCTATCTGACGTCAGGTATAAGACCAACTAGCAGGTTCCCGGCGAGTCCTTTCCGGTGTACTCATAACCCAATGAGCACCTGTATACATCTTAGGTGAACCAACTGACACCAGTAGCTTGTGAGACCGGCCACCGCCCCTCGTCGGGGTCTCGACTGTATACACTAGTCTACTCTGGAGTATCGATGCCCTATCTCGAAACTCCCACGACTAGGGACCATTTAAGGATGTGCTTATAGACTACCAGCTCCCACTTATATGATCGCCCTCATACTGCTGGTGGTCAAGCAAGAATCCTAGGGGCTCTATCAACGTGTAATAGCGACCTGTAAGGTCACCTAAAGCAGTACACGATGATAAAGGTAAACCAGATAGCATACTATCATCTCGAGTAAGACTGTCGTCCCGGGATAGGTCCTCCCTCAATCATTGCAATCACGTGCCTGTGATCCAATAATTGACTCTGAGGGCACTATCTCCAACAATCTCCCACTTGCACTCAAGGCTAATTATTGCGATGTCGCATACTCACAGCCCGTGTGATACCGAACACCCAACTCCTCTACTAGTCAGTCTCACAAAGCATGTTTGCGAAACTCTTGCGTTCGAGGATTAGCCTCAGTGAGTGGATCCGCCATGATGTTTCTTTCTTTGTCTCTCTATATCTCAAGTTTGCGGAGAAAGCCATCTCCCGAAATGAGCAATACCTGTCTTAGAATGTGTCTGGATGTCTGATGGGACTTAACTCATAAATGAACTCCAAATCCAAACTTCTTAGACTGTATCGTCAACTGAACTTAATCAGTATCCTGCGCCATGCCTCCCTCGGTATTGCCTTGGATCACCTGTCCAAAATACTGCCCCTCGTCAGAGGGAAAACTATAACTCTGACAACCTCCTTGTCATCGATGTCACCTTGGAAGCCTGGAATGATAATTGTCTCCCAAATGAGGCTGTCGTTATCATATCCCTAGAACATCCACTTATGTTCTAAAACTGCTTCCGACTGTTTCTCCAGGATTGGATCAATGTCAACTTATTGCATCTAGTGCAAGAACAACATCTGATGTGGTACTTGACATCTCATGATTGACTCAATTGCCTAAGCAAGTGATCTGTCAATCATGCACATCCCTCTCTACTTTAGTCTATAAGACACCTTTAGAGAGGGTGACTATATCACCTGCAGGTACACTACCGTGCCAGGAGTCGTCCATTCAAAATACTCTTAGAATGCTGTCAAAGTATCCTGATTGGGAAACCACCCAAATCTAGATCTAAAACCATAGATCTAGTAACCAGTATGTCTGATATAATGTCCAAGTCCCTTGTGGAGAAACCACTGTGTGACGACCAAAGTATAACCGATCGTAGTATAGGAATGTCACTTCCTACTTTGTGTATGTCATCCAAAACCCGGATATCACACCCTACTACCTTCTCAACAGATCCATCCCCTATTCTGATGACGTCAAACTTATGACTGTCACATCGGAAATAGATGATCTATCTCCGCTATATCTGCTTTAGTCTATAAATAGACATAAGCCTGATGTCCACCAATGCTTCCGCTGCTCCCACTGACTATGACAACCCTCTGGCAGAGTTATATAGACGTGCACTTCTAAAGCTAGTTTAGAACGACGCTATACTCATCCTCCCACCGGGTCTCGCAGCCTGGAACAACAGCAATGGCAAGTGTGGGTAAACAAGAACTTCCATGTCACCGTCCTTGAGGCTACCGGAGTACCTCTCGGGTGCCTGAAGTTACCCACCGTATCTGCGGAGTGGCCAATGGAATGTCAAATCAGATTGAATCTTTAGGTTCCTTATCAAATCTTCAGTAATCGTTTGCGGTTCTGGAATCACTTCCAGTTCTACCATACTTCCACTACTGTTTTTGAAAAAATCCATTTTTATTAAAACTGTGGCGAGTCTAGAACAATATTACTATTGATCTCCCAGATGGTAGAAAATCAACCCTCGTCATAGCCTGGGTCAACCCACAAACTGCCATTACAGAAACATGCCTTGAGTTATCCAGAGTCTGGTTTTAATCATAAGCCGGACAACTCCCCGTACCTTAACAATGTTAAGATATGAACTGTACTATATCCAATATAGAACTAGAGGCACTGATTTAATTGAACCAGATTCAAATCATGCAGCTATCTCCAGTGCATGTCAACTAAATGGAAAGAGGCCGATCAGCGTTACTCAACTTAGGAATGCTTCCAATTATAAGTAACCTGAAAGAGAAGCAATTTCTCTTTATCATTATTATCAACTGAATACCATACACAAGTATCTACATCTTCGATCACTTTGAAGAATCCCGATACTTGTTACACCTGGTTCTCTACTCTATTCAAATACCTATAACTCCTCAAAACTTGGACCCTGTGTTTCTACGAAACACATGTCTAAGAACTAGAGAAGTTAAAAGTAAACAGGATATAGTATGAGGACCAACCCCTCTGTCCTAATGGACACTGGACAACATACAATACTCTGTATAAGTCCCTTGAGTCTGATAACTCATTCACTGTGTGTCGTAGGTTGAAAACTGTACTTATGGTTAAGAAGAATTACACCGCTGTTTAATGCTCCTTACCTAACCATCCACTGATATAGGTAAATGTCATCGACATAATATTAAAAGGTATATCTCACTCTATGAAAATAGACGTACAGATATATCAATTTGAAATTGGTGCACAACAGCGGATATTCAAAACCAAATATTTGCCGACCGGCAAACAGCCCAGATGATCTCCTCAAATATCACCGATTACAACGAATCCCGATATAATGAGGATGATCACCCTATTCCCAATAACTTACTCCCACTCATCATCTGTAAAACCATACAGATGTGAGAATCAAACCTGGTAAATACATACCCTGGAGCAAGTGTCCATTCGGGAAATCAGTTTTCTTTTAACAGTACACAGTTGAACTGAAACATTGAAATGTTTCGATGGGGTATCCTGGTATTCCTAGTAATGCCTCTACCATTATCCAAATTCACAAATGTAACCGTGTATTTCTTTGCCACCTTTCCAAATCCCTTTTTATGTCTTTAGTTATTACCTTCTGCACACCCCTTAGGCCAAATGGTTTTCTTCCTTCCCTACCGTTCGGCACCAGCCTATGGTTTGGGAGAAGACTATCCAATAAGCATAATGGGTGTACTGTCCTAGTCCTAGGAGCACTCGCAATGCGAGAGAAGGTGAAGATAAAAGATAACCGAATAAACCTTATTCCTATTTCTCCTGAACCAGGATCCATCCCCGAACTGGAACAAGTTCCTTTCGAGTTCGTATATAACCATACGATAGATTATCCAATGAACTGGGATCTTCGTAGTGATACGGAGTGTCCTGGAGAAATACAAAGGTGATTTAGGATTGGCGAAGAAATACTTTGTTTGGTCGTGAATATCAGTCGCAATTTACTTTACCCTCTTACTAATCCCTTGCTTTGTCTTAACTTAATACCTTCTGCACACCATCGTTATGCTAATTGGTTTTCTTCATTCCCCACTGTTCGGCACCAGCCTAAGGTTTGGAAGAAGACTATCCAATTTGCGTAATAGGTGTACTATCTCCTAAACCAAGGAGTACTCACAACTTGAGAGAAGGTAAAAGGGAAAAGACAACTGAATAATCCTATCCGTTTTCTCCAGAACCGGAAACCATCCTCGAATTCCTTCGAGTTCGTATCTAACCATACGATGGTTTTGTCCAATGGAAGTGGACGTTCGCAGTAATACGGGGTGTCCTGGAGAAAAGGGTAAAAGTAGGAGTGGCAATGAGGTTTGCAACTCTGACAATCCAAAAGCCAGTGTTAAGAAGGTTCGGTCAACTTGGTCACTGAGTCATAGTCTTAGGGTCGGGTCAATGGTCGCTGCCAGAGAGAGAGAGAAAAGAAACACTCAGCGTGCACTCTAACCTAGATCAGAATGGTTATCACTTTATCTAATCAGGAAACCTCCCACTGTACCTCAAATTCTCCTCCAAACCTGAAAGAAGAATTAGTCGGGGTCACCCGAGGAGTAAACCAACTCATCAGTGGGAATCGGGATCCAACTATCATCGCATGATAACGTGACGGAATCCGCTCACGGTATCACACTCCAGAAGGTATGCGCATATCTGGCAAGTTTCAGTTCTTTTGAAACTCCCGATGTGATTTTTACCCCATGCTCTTATGACCTTGACTTTGGCCAACATATCATAAGTCACATGTCAAGTTCTACCCGTCATTCTCCAGGTTAATTTGAACCCACCCGTACCTACCCTTGACTTTGGCCAAAATGGCAGTACGGCTGTCCCAAACCAACGCATCTATCTATGCTGCATATGAATACCCAACAGCTACCAAACACTGTGCCTTGACTTTGGCCAACATACACAGCTTGAATACTATTGACTATCCATATGAAACGACGGAGGGCTACGAATGGTTTCTGGCGAAAACCTTTAACGTAATGAACTTGATATCGTTGAAGGAACGGATAGCTTTTTAGAAAATATAGTGACGAAAACCTTTACTAAAGAGGTCACTCCCGGTGAAGGGATCTCGGCTCTTTCCCCGTAAAATGGGGTGCAGGATATTCCAAATGAATACCACGATGCAAAGCAAAAGTAATCGTCTATAGTGAATTTAATGCCCTGACACAAACT
The DNA here is from genome assembly GCA_030015575.1 of Agapanthus africanus. Classification (NCBI taxonomy): domain Eukaryota; kingdom Viridiplantae; phylum Streptophyta; class Magnoliopsida; order Asparagales; family Amaryllidaceae; genus Agapanthus; species Agapanthus africanus. Next base: position 292,794,090 of record CM057349.1, read on the forward strand.
TCTGTCCAAGGGGTCACTCCCGGTGAAGGGATCTCAGCCCTTGCCTCGTCGACTGAGGAGCAGGATATTCCAAATGAATACCACGATGCAAAACAAAAGTGATCGTCCTTGCAATAACAGCTTTTTGAAAAGTGTTCCAACAACATCAGAATAGGTTTGTTTTAACTTGCATTGATCCGAATCAACGCAGTCCCATCAATTGATCACACCACAAAGAACGAAAATATACTGACGTACGTATATGCCATCCGTATTCGCCACTGGGTCCCGTCATCACCCGTTAGGTTAGCTAACTAACGGCAGAGCGGGGACTGGACTAGCGCGGATGAAAAAACATATATAACATCTACTAATATATATACCAATATATTATATTTCGCTCAAGGCGTGATAAAAAATGCAACATCACAGAAATGTACAGCATCACAGAACAATACATATATCTGGGATCCCCGGGTTTCACAGAGCCACTACTGAAACCCGACGTTCCCCTGGTCGTGTGGATAGCCTGTGCAATGAAAACCTAGACCCCTACGGGCGCGACAAGTTACCCGCCAAAACCTGAAGCGAGGCAGCCCCCTTCAGCACCGTGAATGGACCACCCGGCACTTCACGGAATCCGGTAACTTGGGCACCCCTCCTGGGTCAACCTGTACCCCCTACGAGTGCGGCGAATAGCCCGCCAATTCTAGAGTGAAGCCCCCTCCGTCTCAATGCCATGAGATGTGGGCCCGTTGCCCTCTAGAACCCGGCTATCCGTGCACCCCTCCGCGGGGTAATCCTAGTACAGAAAGTAAAATATACATACAACGGGTACATCGACCGCAACCTGGTCGTGCCCCAAAAATAATAATACAAACAGGCAGTGACGGCAGTCCACATGTCGGACGCTCGCCCCGCAATATCAAATGTACATAATACAACAAAACTGTACTAGCATTGCATCCAGGCTATCCCCACGACCGATCCGCAACATCACAGAACAATCACAGAACATCAACTTGAAAGTCACGTTCGCAAATCCGTCTAACCGGGTTATAGCAGCTAGACAGGATTTACCGATCAAGTGACATTCACGGTCGCAGATATAATGTAAATACTGTGAAATAATGTGTTTAAAATATCCGATCGATCAAATTTTTAACAAGTGGGCCCCCAAGCAATACTGTAGCAGATCAAGATATTCTGGGCCCAATGTTATTATTCCAAAACCCCAAAAATCAGCCCAGAAGCCCACTGGAAAATTTCGACCCATTGATCCCTCAAACCTGCGGCGGAACCGCGGCAAAAAGGGGGGTTTTACCGCGGTTCCGCGCTCTACCTGAGAGATCAATGTCTCGAATTTTTCCAGAACTCTTAGAACTTCTTGTACATCAGTTTTCTACAACCTGAAAAAATTTTGGACTTCAAAAAATTTCGACAGAAACTGATAGTGCTTGAAAATGCGGTTTCGGGATTTTGTTCGATCGGAAATGTAAAACACATTAAACCAAGCTAGACTATGTTAATGGCGAGGCTCTGATACCACTGTAAGTGCACGGCGGCGCCCCGGCCGTCAATCCGACGGCCAAATGTGGAAGCGGTGATAAACTTTAATTTTGCGAACTTTGCAAACCGGCACCACCGCGCACTAAACACCCGGATCGGACCATTAAACTAGTTCCAGCTAACTACAAGATGGGAAGAGATATACCGAGTGATCCGAGTCCTCCGGTCTTCTCGTCGTCGTCCCGATCTCCTGCGGAAACTCCGGTCGCCGCCTCCTCGCCGGAAGGGCACCACATCGCCTGCATCTTTTACGGGCTCCCACCTCAATACCGAGGCAACTCGGGCATGAAGCTGGCAAGTCGACATGCCCAAGATTTGCTGTAGAATGTAGTGTAGAATTTGTCTCTAGGGTTTTGGTTGCCATGGAGGATGGAGGAATCAAGATAAGGAAAAATGGTGCTTGCATTTTTCCTAACATGAGAATGAGATCAAGGAAAATTGCCACACTCAAAATGAAACACTCTCTCTCCTTCTCTCAATATTGTGGCCGGCCCTTATCATATAAGAATGGTGGAGGAAAGAATGTGTAGCATGAAGGGAGGTGATAGTAGGAGAAGAGAAGAGGTGACCACACCATAAAGCAAAACCTCACATCAACTCTCATCAAAGATCAAAAACAATCTTAATCCAATCTAATCTCATAAATGCACCATCATGGATGAAAAAGCAAAAGATGCTTATCCTATCATAATGAATACATTTGCAAGAAACCCCCTCCACAAATGTTATTTGCACAATTGCAAATAACCCCCTCCATCGGAAAAGTCCGGCCGGGAAAGAACAAAGGAAAACCGGCCGGAACGGAATGCAAACTGGCAACTCCAGAAAACTGGTCCCGTAATAAATTACAGGAAAACCCCGATACTGTGCATACACACCCGCATCTGTATTCCGACCGGATACAAATGCAATGAGACAAAACTACACTGTACTATACTAGGATCCGGCTTAAACCAAAACCGGCTAGTATTATCCGTTCGATCATGATCCGTGCAATATCGCACGTATCTGATCGAACCCAGCCATATAACCATACGGCCTCCAGTACAAACCGTCCGATCCTGATCCGTGTAACACCGCACGTATCTGATCGGACCCTGCCATATCTCCATACGGCCTCTACAGCGTTTCGCCCGAAAGCTGAGTAACTGAATGTGTGGTGGACTCTAAAGACTCGTCAATACTATGGCTGTGGATTTAACCACTAGCACGTCAGAGGTATAAGCCAATACGTAACGGGCCACCAGCTATTGACCAAAAGGGACGTCGATGAGCGAACTCATCCTGACACCCTACTGAGCCTGTCAGTGACAATATCCGTACAGTCCGGTCCGTTCGTCTATGAGCATCGCATGTCGGGCCTAGGGGGTTGGTAAAAGTCAGACCCCCAAAAGCGGTACAAGTCGTGTCGGAGTGTAGCCCAGAACACCCTGAGATACTACTGGAATACCTACCAGTAAATCTCCTGCCTTGGCCAAGGACTTCATGTAATGGCTCTCCTAGACACAGCGTGACCTCACCCCCAATACCGGGAGAGACGAACCCCTGAAGATCCGCTCACTGCCTCCATGTGGCTCGGGACTGTACCCAACTAAAACCTGTTTGCCCGACTCCTTTGAGCCATGGTAGGGTAGTAATCAAAGCACTGTGGGAACTCACACGAGACAAATGACGATCTCAGGTCGATGAACTAACCTGTACACATGTCACCAGGGAACTGCTATCTGACGTCAGGTATAAGACCAACTAGCAGGTTCCCGGCGAGTCCTGTCCGGTGTACTCATAACCCAATGAGCACCTGTATACATCTTAGGTGAACCAACTGACACCAGTGGCTTGTGAGACCGGCCACCGCCCCTCGTCGGGGTCTCTACTGTATACACTAGTCTACTCTGGAGTATCGATGCCCTGTCTCGAAACTCCCACGACTAGGGACCATTTAAGGATGTGCTTATAGACTACCAGCTCCAACTTATATGATCGCCCTCATACTGCTGGTGGTCAAGCAAGAATCCTAGGGGCTCTATCAACGTGTAATAGCGACCTGTAAGGTCACCTGAAGCAGTACACGATGATAAAGGTAAACCAGATAGCATACTATCATCTCGAGTAAGACTGTCGTCCCGGGATAGGTCCTCCCTCAATCATTGCAATCACGTGCCTGTGATCCAATAATTGACTCTGAGGGAACTATCTCCAACACCCTAAACCCCTATGAGAGCGGCAAATGACCCTGCCAATTCTGGAGTTAGGAAACCCGGTCTCGACGCCTCGATATGGTCTCCTACTGGACCCCAGAATCCGGTCACTTGTGCTCTCCACCTTGGGTCTATCCTAATGCGGAAAAGTAAATAATATACAACAATGGTGACATCATCCTTAACCCAGAAGTGCCCGAAATAAAAGAATATTACATTACAAATGAATTTTACATGAATGAAAAGTAAAACTCTCATCTCACAAAAAAAACCCCGGCTATTCGATCACGACAATCCTATATATCATAGCACAACAACACATAACATCACATGTTATCAACGTAAGCATGTGTGCGTACCCCAATTGCCGTTGACATATAGCAACGAAACCGGCGATACGCATACTACGCTTACGGTCGCAGAAATAAGTATCACATAATACTAGGCGATGTTAAACCCTTCGATCGAATTAAAGAACACCCATATTCCCCAGCAAGCTCAACACTTGAGCACCGTTAAACAATACCCAAAGTCCATGCCACAGTATTTAATGGACCAGCCGTAGAAGGGCAAACCCAAGCCTCATTTGTGGCACCACTAACTACGGTAAACCCTAAAATTTAGTCGCAGTTTGGTGGTCACATCTCGAGTTAGGGTTTCATTCTTCTAGAGGGTCCATAGGAATACCTGCATTATATATCGAGTATGTTCAACCTGGAAAATACCAGTGTTTGATAATTCGTTCGACCTGTTTAACGTCGCCAAAGTTACCAATACAATGCTATAAAAATACGAATACGAAATACTCCGCAAAGAGCCCATTTCCAAACTAACATCACATGCAAATTTGGACTTCAAAACAATACCAGAAATCCTAAATCATGAGTTAAAGATCACAGGTCCAATACGAGCCAGAGGGGAGCACAACCAGCCGGCGTCGCCGGAAATCCTGGCCTAGGGATCGGCCAAAATCCAAGCCCCCCCACTCGTATTTTACCTGTGTTCTTATATTCTATTAAATGTCACTCTGCAGTTGTTTAAAAAAAATTTAGACCACTTTTTAAAAAATTTACAGAGAGCATTTCCATGGGTTTTCTAAAATCGTATTTTGCGGAGTTTTTTGGTTTCGGATTATCGTAACATCGTCCAGGTTTCTCGTTAGTCTCTGATACCAGAAGGGTTTTCTCCAGCACCACTACTAGGGTTTGATAGCATCACACATACCATATTAAAAAATTTATAGGGTGCTAAAGAAACTATCCTAAGGATCAAACTAAAAAAGCTAGGGTAACACTAAAACTATCACAATCCACAAGTAGTAAAGTACTAAGGTTAGAGAATATAACATTTTTAGCTCCCTTCGCTAGACTTCTTAGCTACTTCAGAGTTGAAAGAAGCTTTCTTGAGATCCTCCAAGTCCACGACGATCCACCCGGAGTCCTCTTTGTCCAAGCTCAAAGCTCCACTTGATCAAGATGATGAAGTTGAAGCTAACACTCTAAACTAGTGGGCAAGAGTAGTATAGAATGATGATGTTGTTGGTGATAGTGCCCTCAGAGTCAATTATTGGATCACAGGCACGTGATTGCAATGATTGAGGGAGGACCTATTCCGATAGGACAGTCTTACTCAAGATGATAGTATGCTATCTGGTTTATCTTTATCATCGTGTAATGCTTTAGGTGACCTTACAGGTCGCTATTACACGTTGATAGAGCCCCTAGGATTCTTGCTTGACTGCCAGCAGTATGAGGGCGATCATATACGTGGGAGCTTGTAGTCTATAAGCACATCCTTAAAAGGTCCCTAGTCGTGAGAGTTTCGAGACAGGGCATCGATACTCCAGAGTAGACTAGTGTATACAATCGAGACCCCGACGAGGGGTGGTGGCCGGTCTCACAAGCCACTGGTGTTAGTTGGTTCATCTAAGATGTATACAGGTGCTCATTGGGTTATGAGTACACCGGACATGACTCGGCGGGAACATGCTAGTTGATCTTATACCAGACGTCAGATAGCAGTTCCCTGATGACATGTGTACAGGTTAGTTCATCGACCTGAGGATCGTCATTTGTCTCGTGTGAGTTCCCACTGTACTTTGATTACTACCCTACCACGCTCAAAGGAGACGTGCAAACAGGTTTTAGTTGGGTACAGTCCCGAGCCACATGGAGGCAGTGAGCGGATCTTCATGGGTTCGTCCCTCCCGGTATTGGGAGTGAAGTCGCGCTGTGTCTAGGAGAGCCATTACACAAAGCCCTCGGCCGAGGCAGGAGATTTACTGGTAGGTATTCCAGTAGTATCTCAGGGTGTTCTGGGCTACACTCCGACATGACTTGTACTGCTTTTGGGGGTCAGACTTTTACCAACCCCCTAGGCCCGCCATGCGATGCTCATAGACGAACGGACCGGACTGTACGGATATTGTCACTGACAGGCTCAGTAGGGTGTCAGGATGAGTTCGCTCACAGACGTCCCTTTTGGTCAATACCTGGTAGCCCGTTACGTATGGCTAATACCTCTGACGTGCTAGTGGTTAAATGCATAGCCAAAAGTATTGACGAGTCTTTAGAGTCCCCCACAGACAGTTGCTCAAAGTTTCGGGCGAAACGCTGTAGAGGCCGTATGGAGATATGGCAGGGTTCGATCAGATAAGTGCGGTATTGCACGGATCATGATCGGACGGATAATACTAGCGGGCTTTGATTTAAGCCGGATCCTAGTATTGTACAGTGTAGATTTGGTCTCATTGCATTTGTATTCAGTGGGAATACAAATGCGGGTATGTACAGTAGCGGGGTTTCCTGTAATTTATTACGGGATCAGTTTTATGAAGTTGCCAGTTTGCTTTCCGTTTCGGCCATTTTTCTTTGTATCTTTCATTGGCTGAAGATTGGTGGAGGAGGGCTTATTTGCATTTGTGCAAATAAGCATTTTGGAGGGTGGTCTTTGCATATTATTGCTTCATGATGGTTGCACCCTCATTTGACTTTCCTTGGATAATCATTGCTTGACTTTCTTATTCATCATGGTTTACTTTTGGAGTCATCATGCTTGATGATGATGGTTGGTTATGATGAGGGTGTGTGGTTTGCTTTTTGACTTGATGATCTATCATTCTTTTTCCTTTGTATGATTGATCCACACCCCCTTGACATTATTCCTCATTCATTCACAAGCAAGGGGCCGGTCATTCCCTAAGGGGATGTCCAAATTTTGGTGGCATGAGAATGGTTCTCATTTGGCTTAAAAACTCCTAAGTTCATCACAAAATTCCATAATTCATTTCCTCCACCATAAAGGCAACTTCCATAAACCCCATGAGACACATAGTCTTCTACACTTCATTCTACAAAAAATTCTTGGGCATGTCGGCTCGCCAACTTCATGCCCGAGTTGCCTCAGTCCAGAGGTGGGAGCCCGTAAAAGAAGCCGGCGATGTGGTGCCCTTCCGGCGAGGAGGTGAAGACCGAAGATTCCGCGGGGAGATCGGGACGACGACGAGAAGACCGAAGGACACGGATCGCTCGGTATATCTCTTTACCCGTTCTTTAGTTAGCTAGAATTAGATTAATGGCCCGATCCGGGATTTTTGTGCGCGGTGGTGCCGGTTCAAAAGTTAATGAAAATTATCGCTTCCGCATTTTGGCCTCGGAAAGACGGCCGGGGCGCCGCCGTGCACTTACACTGGTATCAGAGCCACGCCATTACTCTTTTCTAGCTTGCTCTAGTATGTTTAAAACTTCGATCGAACAAATATTCCAAAACCGTATTTTTCAGTGCATCAGTTCTCTGTCGAAATTTTTTTGGCTCGAAATTTTTTTCAGTGTGTTGCGGAAGTATGTGCATGGAATTTTGAGCATACTGTAAAAATTCGATACATTGATTCCTTAGAAGGACCACAGAACCGCGGCCAAACCCCTGTTTGCGCCGCGGTTCCGTGGCAAGAAGATGGAATCATTGTACCAAATTTCCACAGTAGCTTTCTGAGTTGAAAATGGGGTTTCTGGAATGTTATTTTTGGGCCCAGAATTTCTTTAAGTGCTGCAGTAATGCTTGGGGCCCACTTGGTAAAATTTGATCGATCGAAAATTTTAAACACATTAGTTCACAGTATTTACATTATATCTGCGACCGTGAATGTCACTTGATTGGTAAATCCTGTCTAACTGCTATAGCCCGGTTAGACGGATTTCCGAACGTGACATTCACGTTGATGTTCTGTGTTGTGTTGTGATGTTGCGGATTGTCGTGGTGGATAGCCTGGATGCAATGTTAGTACAGATTTGATTGTATTATGTACATTTGTTATTGCGGGGCGAGCGTCCGATATGTGGACTGCCGTCACTGCCTGTCTGTATATTATTCTTTTGGGGCACGACCGGGGTGAGGTCGATGTATCCGTTGTATGTATATTTTACTTTCTGTACTAGGATTACCCCGCGGTGGGGTGCACGGATAGCCGGGTTCTAGAGGGCAACAAGCCCGCATTTCATGGCATTGAGACGGAGGGGGCTTCACTCTAGAATTGGCGGGTTATTCGCTGCACTCGTAGGGGGTACAGGTTGACCCAGGAGGGGTGCCCAAGTTACCGGATTCCGTGAAGTGCTGGGTGGTCCATTCACGTTGCTGAAGGGGGCTGCCTCGCTTCAGGTTTTGGCGGGTAACTTGCCGCGCCCGTAGGGGTCTAAGATTTCATTGCACAGGCTATCCACACGACCAGGGGAACGTCGTGTTTCAGTAGCGGCTCTGTGAAACCCGGGGATCCCAGAAATCTGTATTGTTCTGTGATGCTGTACATTTCTGTGATGTTGCATTTTATCACGCCTTGAGCGAATATTATATATTGATATATATACTAGTAGATGTTGTATATATTTTGCATCCGCACTAGTCCAGTCCCCGCTCTGTCGTTAGTTAACTAACCTAACGGGTAATGACGGGACCCAGTGGCGAATGCCGATGGCATATACGTACATCATTATTTTCGTTCTTTATTGGTGTGATCAATTGATGGGACTGCGTTGATTCGGATCAATGCAAGTTAAAAACAAACCTATTCTGATGTTGTTGGAACAATTTTTCAAAAAGCTGTTATTGCAAGGATGTTCACTTTTGTTTTGCACAGTGGTATTCGGTTACGAATATCCAGCACCTCAGTCGACGAGGCAAAGGCCGAGATCCCTTCACCGGGAGTGACCCCTTGGACAGAAGTTTGCGTCAGGGCAATAACTTCACTATAGTCGTTTACTTTTTCTTTGCATCGTGGTATTCAGTTGGAATATCCTGCACCTCATTCTACGGGGAAAGAGCCGAGATCCCTTCACCGGGAGTGACCTCTTTAGCAAAGGTTTTCATCACTATATTTTTATAAAAGCTATCCGGGTCCTTCAACGATATCAAGTTCATTACGTTAAAGGTTTTTCGCCAGAAACCATTCGTAGCCCTCCGTCGTTTCAGACGGGTAGCACGTAGTATTCATGCTATGTTTGTTGGCTTTCGTCAAGGCATAGTGTATGGTAGCTGCTTGTTGCCTTTCTGCAGCATAGATAGATGCGTTGGTTTGGGACAGTCGTATAGCCTTGTTGGCCAAAGTCAAGGGCTTGTACGGGTGGGTTCAAATCAACCTGGAGAATGACGGGTAGAACTTGACATGTGACTTATGATTTGCTGGCCTTCGTCAAGGTCATAAGAGCATGGGGCAAAAATCACATCGGGAGTTTCTAAAGAAACTGAAACTTGCCAGATATGCGCTTACCTTCTGGAGTGTGATAACGTGAGCGAAGTCCGTCACGTTATCATGCGATGATAGTTGGATCCCGATTCCCACTGATGAGTTGGTTTACTCCTCGGATGATCCCGACTAATTCTTCTTTCAGGTTTGGAGGAGAATTTGACGGTACAGTGGGAGGTTTCCAGATTAGACAAATTGGTAACCATTCTGATCTAGGTTAGAGTGCACGCTGAGTGTTTCTTTTCTCTCTCTCTTTGGCAGCGATCATGACCCGACCCTAGACTATGACTCAGTGACCAATATTAACCGAACCTTCTTAAAACTGGCTTTTGGATTGTCAGAGTTGCAAATCTCATTGCCACTCCTACTTTTACCCTTTTCTCCAGGACACCCCGTATTACTGCGAACGTCCACTTCCATTGGATAAAACCATCGTATGGTTATATACGAACTCGAAGGAATTTATTTGAGGATGGTTTCTGGTTCTGGAGAAAACGGATAGGACTATTCAGTTGTGTTTTCCTTTTACTTTCTCTCAGGTTGCGAGTGCCCCTTAGATTAGGGGATAGTACACCTATTGCGCAAATTGGTTAGTCTTCTTCCAAACCATAGGCAAGTGCCGACCGGTAGGGAATGAAGAAAACCAATTAGCCTAACGATGGTGTACAGAAGGTAGTATGTAAAGACAACGAAAGGGATTAGTAAGAGGGCAAAGTAAATTGCAACTGATATTCACGACCAAACCAAGTATTTCATTACCACTCCCACTTCACCTTTGTATTTCTCCAGGACACTCCGTATCACTACGAAGATCCACAGTTTATTGGATACTCCATCGTATGGTTATATACGAACTCGAAAGGAACTTGTTCCAGTTCGGGGATGGATTCTGGTTCAGGAGAAATAGGAATAAGGTTTATTCGGTTGTCTTTTATCTTCACCTTCTCTCGCGTTGCGAGTGCTCCTAGGATTAGGACAGTACACCCATTATGCTTATTGGATAGTCTTCTTCCAAACCGTGCCGAACGGTAGGGAAGGAAGAAAACCATTTGGCCTAAAAGGGTGTGCAGAAAGTAATGACTAAAGACATATGAAGGGATTTGGAAAGATGGCAAAGAAATATACGGTTACAATTGTGAATCTGATAATGGAAGAGGAATTAATAGGAATACCAGGATACCCCTACGAAACATTTCAATGTTTCAGTTTCACTGTGTACTGTTAAAAGAAAACTGATTTCCCAATTAGTCCTTACTCCAGGGTGTGTATTTACCAGGTATGATTCTCACATCTGTATGGTTTTACAGATGATTAGTGGGAGTAAGTTATTGGGAATTGGGTGATCATCCTCATTATATCGGGATTCGTTGTAATCGGTGATATTTGAGGAAGTCACTTAGGTAGTTTGCCGGATGGCAAATATTTGGTTTTGAATATCCGCTGTTATGCACTAATTTCAAATTGATACATTTGTACGTCTATTTTTATAGAGTGAGATATACCTTTTTGAAATTATGTCGATGACATTTACCTATATCAGTGTATGGTTAGGTAAGGAGCATTAAACAACGGTGTAATTCTTCTTAACCATAAATACAGTTTTCAATCTATGACACACAGGGAATGAGTTATTAGACTCAAGGAACTTATACAAAGTATTGTATAGGACAGAGGGTTGGTCCTCGTACTATGTTCTATTTACTTGTGACTTCTCTGGTTCTTAGACATGTGTTTCGTAGAAACACAAGGTCTGAGTTTTGAGAAGTTATAGGTATAAGATTAAAGTAGAGAACCAGGTATTGCAAGTATCGGGATTCTTCAAGGTGATCGAAGATGTAGATACTTGTGTATGGTATTCAGTTAAAAGTAATGATTAAGAGAACTTGCTTCTCTTTCAGGTTACTCATAATTGGAAGCACTCCTAAGTTGAGTAAAGCTGATCGGTCTCTCTCCATTTACTTGACATGCACTGGAGACAGCTGCATGATTTGAATCTGGTTCAATTAAATCAATGCTTTTGTTTCTGTATTGGATATAGAACAGTTCATATCTTAACGATGTTAAGGTACGGGGAGTTGTCCGGCTTATGCTTAAAACCAGACTCCGGATAACTCAAGGCACGTTTCTGTAATGGCTGTTTGTAGGTTGTCCCAGGCTATGATGAGGGTTGATTTTCTACCATCTGGAAGATCAATAGTGATATTGTTCTAGACTCGCCACAGTTTTAACAAAAATGGATTTTTTCAGAAAACAGTAGTGGGAGTATGGTAGAACTGGAAGTGATTCCAGAACCGCAAACGATTACTGAAAGTTTGATAAGAACCAAAACATTCAATCTGGTTTGACATTCTATTAGCCACTCCGCAGATACAGTGGGTAACTTCAGGCACCCGAGGGGTACTCCGGTAGCCTCAAGGACGGTGACAGGGAGGTTCTTGTTTACCCAGACTTGCCATTGCTGTTGTTCCAGGCTGCGAGACCCGGCAGGAGGATGAGTATAGCGTCGTTCTAAACTAGCTTTAGAAGTGAACGTCTATATGACTCTGCCAGAGGGTTGTCGTAGTCAGTGGGAGCAGCGGAAGCTTGGTGGATAAGTGGCTTATGTCTATTTATAGACTAAAGCAGATGTAGCGGAGATAGATCATCTATTTCTGATATGACAGTCATAGGTTTGACTTCATCAGAATAGGGGATGGATCTGTTAAGAAGGTAGTAGGGTGTGATGTCCTGGTATTTGGATGACATACACAGAGTAGGAAGTGATATTCCTATACTACGATCGGTTATACTTTGGTTGTCACACAGTGGTTTCTCCACAATAGGACTTGGATATTATATCAGACATTCTGGTTACTGGATCTATGGTTTTAGATCTAGATTTGGGTAGTTTCCTAATCAGGGTACTTAGACAGCATTCTGAAGGTGTTTTAGAATGGACGACTCCTGGCACAGTAGTGTACCTGCAGGTGATGGAGTCACCCTCTCTAAAGGTGTCTTACAGACTAAAGGGGAGAGGGATGTGCATGATTGGCAGATCACTTGCTTAGGCAATTGAGTCAATCATGAGATGTCAAGTACCACACCAGAGGTTGTTTTTGCACGAGATGCAATAAGTTGATATTAATCCAATCCTGGAGAAACAATCGGAAGCAGTTTTAGAACATAAGTGGATGTTCTAGGGATATGATAACAACAGGCTCATTCGGGAGACAGTTATCATTCCAGGCTTCCAAGGTGACCTGAATGACAGAGAGGTTGTCAGAGTTATAGTTTTCCTTCTGACGAAGGGCAGTATTTTGGACAGGTGGTCCAAGGGGATACTGAGGGAGGCATGGCGCAGGATACTGATTAAGTTCAGTCGACGATACAGTCTAAGAAGTTTGGATTTGGAGTTCGTTTATGAGCTAGGTCCCATCAGATATCCAGACATACTCTAAGACAGGTATTGCTCATTTCGGGATATAGGTTTCTCAGCGAGCTTGAGATAAAGAGAGACATGGAAAGAAACATTAGAGCGGATCCACTCACTGAGGCTATTCCTCGAACGCATTAGTTTCGCAAACGAGCTTTATGAGACTGACTAGTAGAGGAGTTGGGTGTTCGGTATCACACGGGCTGTGAGTATGCGACATCGCAATAATTAGCCTTAAGTGCAAGTGGGAGATTGTTGGAGATAGTGCCCTCAGAGTCAATTATTGGATCACAAGCACGTGATTGCAATGATTGAGGGAGGACCTATTCCGGTAGGACAGTCTTACTAAAGATGATAGTATGCTATCTGGTTTATCTTTATCATCGTGTACTGCTTTAGGTGACCTTACAGGTCGCTATTACACGTTGATAGAGCCCCTACGATTCTTGCTTGACTGCCAGCAGTATGAGGGCGATCATATACGTGGGAGCTGGTTGTCTATAAGCACATCCTTAAAAGGTCCCTAGTCGTGGGAGTTTCGAGACAGGGCATCGATACTCCAGAGTAGACTAGTGTATACAGTCAAGACCCCGACGAGGGGCGGTGGCCGGTCTCACAAGCCACTGGTGTCAGTTGGTTCACCTAAGATGTATACAGGTGCTCATTGGGTTCTGAGTACACCGGACATGACTCGCCGGGAACATGCTAGTTGGTCCTATACCAGACGTCAGATAGCAGTTCCCTTGTGACATCTGTACAGGTTAGTTCATCGACCTGAGGATCGTCATTTGTCTCGTGTGAGTTCCCACTGTACTTTGAATACTACCCTACCACGCTCAAAGGAGACGTACAAGCAGGTTTTAGTTGGGTACAGTCCCGAGCCACATGGAGGCAGTGAGCGGATCTTCAGGGGTTCGTCTCTCCCGGTATTGGGGGTGAGGTCGCGATGTGTCTAGGAGAGCCATTACACAAAGCCCTCGGCCGAGGCAGGAGATTTACTGGTAGGTATTCCATTAGAATCTTAGGGTGTTCTGGGCTACACTCCGACACGACTTGTACCGCTTTTGGGGCTCTGACTTTTACCAACCCCCTAGGTCCGCCATGCGATGCTCATTGACGAACGGATCGAACTGTACGGATATTGTCACTGACAGGCTCAGTAGGGTGTCAGGATGAGTTTGCTCACAGACATCCCTTTTGGTCAATACCTGGTAGCCCGTTACGTATGGCTAATACCTCCGACGTGCTAGTGGTTAAATCCACAGCCAAAAGTATTGACGAGTCTTTAGAGTCCCCCACAGACAGTTGCTCAAAGTTTCGGGCGAAACGCTGTAGAGCCCGTATGGAGATATGGCAGGGTTCGATCAGATACGTGCGGTATTGCACGGATCATGTTCGGATGGATAATACTAACGGGCTTTGGTTTAAGCCGGATCCTAGTATTGTACAGTGTAGATTTGGTCTCATTGCATTTGTATTCAGTGGGAATAAAAATGCGGGTATGTACAGTAGCGGGGTTTCCAGTAATTTATTACGGGATCAGTCTTATGAAGTTGCCAGTTTGCTTTCCGTTTCGGCCATTTTTCTTTGTATCTTTCATTGGCTGAAGATTGGTGGATGAGGGCTTATTTGCATTTGTGCAAATAAGTATTTTGGAGGGTGGTCTTTGCATATTATTGCTTCATGATGGTTGCACCCTCATTTGACTTTCCTTGGATAATCATTGCTTGACTTTCTTATTCATCATGGTTTACTTTTGGAGTCATCTTGCTTGATGATGATGGTTGGTTATGATGAGGGTGTGTGGTTCCTAGGCATCCTAATGAGGTCTCATAAGGTATCAACCATGCCAATTTCAAAAATTCTAGGTGCCGAGAAACCCGACTACGGATCGTTGGCTAGATTTCTAGGCGAAAAAGGAAACTAGTTTACAATTAAACTAAAGGAACGGAAATACAACCTTTGTAGATCCATTTCTCCACCTCCATAGCTCCATGATGAAGTCCTCTCCGCTGTCCAAAAAGAATCCGGGCTCTAGCGTCGGCTTCATCGGAGAATAGGCGAGCTAGGTCGTCGATGTCCATGCCGAAGATGATCTAAGTCGAGGCATCGCTAGATCAAGCTCCAACTTCACCAAGTCATGAAAACTTATGAAGGAAACACACTCTACTACTTGGCAAGAGGTAGAGGATGAAGAAATAGGAAGTGGGTAGACTTTAGAATTGGATTTCTCACTCATTTGCATCAATCACCATTGATGGAGGAAGGTATCTTCATGAAGAAGAAGAAGAGGAAGAAGATGATAAATATTATGATAAGTTAAAATGAATAGAAAAGAAAATTCAATCTTATCATAACACTTACCATAGTTAAGTGTAGAGAGTTAACCAAAGTTAGTGAGTGGTTAGGGTTTGGCATAAAACAAAAATGGTGGACTTTTCAAAAGTTCAAGAAACTTCAACAAAAGAAATAAATAAATCCACCATTTTCCTTTTGCCAAAAATAAATAAAACATTAAATAAATCATTTAAAACCCTTAACCATTAACTAACTATGGTTTAAACATACATTTAACCAAGTATTGCATGTATCATCAAACATGATACAAGCAAGTGCACAAAATCATATCGCATATGCAATGCGCACACCCGAGTGAGAAAATCCATTTAAAGTGAACCGATACTAGTTAATGCAAAGTAATATATCAAATATATAATTATGCATTAAATCATTAAATCAACTCTTGATTTAACGATCCGGTCATATCGTATATAACCGACTAGTATCCTTTGTATCGGTTTATCGAATCAATCCTTGATTCGATAACTAGGGTATATCGCATATAACCTAATTGATACATTCATCGCGAGAATGGAATACGGTATCACATACACGCATTATTCTCGGTCCCGCACATATCTCATATGCGCTCCTATTTCGTTTCGCTTGAGCCAGGAAACCTCTGTGTAGGACTCTAAAGACTCGTCAATACGCCGGCAGCGGATGATGATCATATCAAACATCCACAAGCCGCAAGCGGTCTGCTAAACGTAACGGCCACCCGGGTATTGAGCGATCTGAAGATCGACGAGCAAGCCCGCTCACACTCCAGTGAATCCAACCAGTAACACTACCGTACAGTCCGGTCTGATCGTCTGATATGTCGCATATCTCGCCTAGGGGTGGTAAACGTCAGACCCCAATAGCTCGATAAGTCGTGTCGATATGAGGTCTATAACAATTCGAGATACTACTGGTAACACTTACCAGTAAATCTCAGCAACCCTGGCCAGGGATTTCCTGTTATAGCCAATCGAACACAGCGCAACATCAACCCCCTATACCGGGAGAGACGAATCCCCTCCTATCGCTCATTGCCTCCATGTGACTCGGGACTGTACCCAAAAACCACCGTTTTGCACGCCCTCTTGGACGTGGTAAGATGGAAATCAAAGCACAGTGGGAACCACACAAGACTCTATGACGATCTCGGGTCAACAGACTACTCTGTACCAGTGTCACCAGAGAACCGCCATCTGACGTGAGGTATAATACCATCTGGGAGTTCTCGGCGAGTCCGTCCAGTGTACCCAGTCTCTACTGAGCACCCGTATATCATCTCCGATGTCAAACACCAATGGATATGGGATCATCCATCGCCCATCTGTATGGGTCGAGAAGGTATACGCTAGTCTACTCTGGTATATCGATGCCCCGTCTCGATACACCCACGACTAGGGACTGTGAGGGATGTACTTATGGACTACCATGTCCCTACTAGTATGATCCGCATCATAGTCCAGGTAGTTAAGCACACATCCTAAGGGCTTTACCAACATGTAACAGAGAGACAATCAGTGTACACGTTAAGGTAAAGAGCAACCAGATAGCATACTATCATGTCGAGCAAGAAAGTCCTCCCTATATATGTCCCAGCATCCACTACAATATACATCCAATGTACAGTAATGGCCTCTAGGGCAAACATATAACTAACAATCTCCCACTTGCACTAGGGCCATCTGCAGCAGTGGTTGTAGTATCTCATACTCAACCATCCCATAAAAGTCTCTCTCTGGGAACAGGCCTTTGTGAGTGGATCCGCTGTGTTGTCCTCTGAGTCTACTCTCCTAACCTCGATCTCCCTGGAGATCAACCATCTCCATGATCAAGTGATACTGCCTTAGAATATGTCTGGATCACTGATGGGACCGGCGTTCCTTGGCATAAGCCACAACTCCATTGTCACACAATGGGAGGAACATAGTTCATCTCATGAACCAATATACACCCAAACAGCCTCTTTGGTAGCATCTTAAGTAGCGATGTATCCATCCTTTATCGTCTAGTATGTCACGGTATCTAGCTTGGAACTCTTCCAACATATCGTCCCTTTACTGAGGGTAAAGACAATGCCTGTGACTGACATTTAGTCGTCTTTATCACCCTGGAACCCTTCCAGTGATTCTCCCCAGGATCGGTTGATACCGTCTCACTACAACTAGTGAGTATCCTAACATCCATTTAGATCTATCTCATAGATCCAAAAAACCTAGGATTTAGGAGGTATCACTTTGATCCAACATGGAGAATCATTGTGATAAGCGGAGATTGATCGAGCGTAGCATAGGAAACTCCTTCCCTATCAAGAGTATGTCATCCACGTACTCTACGAGGATCGTCACCATACTCCCTACTACCTTTTTGTATATACAAGGTTTATCTACCATTTTGATGATGTCAACCTCTTTGACTAATCCATCAAAACAGATGTTCCAACTCCGCGATGCCTGCTTTAATCCTATAAAGCATCTTGTACACGTTTCCGCTGCTCCCACTGTCTACGAGGCCCTCTGGCTGTGTACTTATAGACGCATTCTTCTAAAACATCATTTAGAAAAGCAGTCATGACACCCAACCACCAGATATCATAGTCATGGTATGCAGCCGTGGCAAGTAGGATCTGGATGGACTTAAGCTTGGTTACTTGAAAAAGGTTTCATCATAATCCACGCCTGGTAAATGATGCAAACTTTTAACAAGTCTAGCTTTGAAAGTCTCAACTTTTCGATGTACACCAAGTAATCTTCTCAAGATATACTTGCTCCTGATAGGGATTTAACACTTCAGATATAGCAACCAAAGTCCATACTTTGTTGGTGTATAAGGATTCCATCTCAGATCGATAAACATCCAGCCATTCTTACAGAGTCTCACTCCTGATGGCCAGCTCGAAACTAGTTGGGTCATCATCTCATAATGTAATCCTCGCTCCCACTGTCATAGAGAAACCGAAGTATCTCTCAGGTGGGTGAGGAACCCTACTAGATCGGCGGAGAGGCTGAGGTTCGTTGGTATCTACTGAATCCCTTGGTTCTATCAAATCATTTGCTGTAGTTCGTATAGCTGGAACCTTTCCAGTTCTACATTATAGACCTTGCCTTGAGCTTGTCCGGATTTTGCTTTTCGACATAGGCCGGACAACCCCAAATCTTAACTAACTTAAGACATTGGCTCTTCCCTTTCCATATCACATATGAAATGGTTGGCAACTGATTTGATTCGAACCTAATTCAATAGGTATGCAGCTTCTCAAGTGCATAACCCCTAAAAGGAAATAGGTAACTCAGTAATACTCATCATAGAGCACACCATATCATATAGGGTGTGATTGCTCCGTCCCGATATACCATCGTGCTATGGTGTATTCGAAGGAGTAATCCCGAGAGAGAATCTCATTCTCCTTTAGAATAGTCCAGGATTTCCGTGCTCAAGTATTCTCCTCCTTGATCACATCAAAGGACATAATACTTATACCCGTATTTTGGTTCTCTACTTCTAACTTATATTCTGTGAATATCTCAAAAGGTTCGGACTTTTGTTTCAACAGGAACATAGGTCTGAAACTCGTAAGATCATCAGAGAACGTAATGCAGTATAAAGAACCAGTCCTGGCATGTGTAGACAGGGGACCTTACATACATCAACATGTATCATCCCAAGAGTTTACTAACTCTTTCTCTGTTTCCAATAAACAGAGCTATGGTCATCCTATCTTTGTGACATGACTGGCGAGTTTCACAAGATGTAAATTCAAACTGATTTAAATATGCATCTAAATGTAACTTCAGCCAGTCGGGTCGCATTGATCTGACCTAGTCTACAATACCTCAAGAAGGATTCGTTCATTTCTGAACTCTTCCTCTTCTGTGTGTTCCGTATACAAAGAACTGTAGTTTGATTTAGAACATTAATGCTTTTAGATAACGTGCCTGAACCGATCAACTTTTGATATAGGAAATGTTCAAAACATTATCCAACAATACAAAATTTTATCGTTTCTTTACTAATAAAGAGACAGATATGATTTTGCATATCAGGTTCGGTATCTTATAACATCTGTTCAGAATTAATGTATTGGTAATACAGGGTGACAGTGACCAACAGACTTGGCTGCAACACTTGCCCCGTTTTCTGCCTCATGAAACTTATCACCCGTTCTCAGTTCTTCTACCCTTTTGTAGCCCTATGTAACATATTACATATCTGGGATCCTGATCTGGTATCACATACCCAGGACGTAGAGGATACAGAGAAACAGTTCTTTGTAATGAACACACCCGAAGATGATGCATCAACATGCACTCTCTTCGTTTGGGCGGCACGGGAATTCTGGTAATCCCCAATTTCCTGCTCTGTCTTATAACAATTATAAGTTGGAGCGGGACCAACGTTCCCCAGCTCAGTATAACAAGCGGGTTCGGTCAATAATCCGTTTTATTATCTTGATTAAGGCGTGATATGGTCGCTACCTGGAGATAGAGAGAAGAAAACACTCAGCGCGCGCTCTTGCAAGAATAGATTGGTTATTATTTTATCTAATCAGGATGGCTCCCACTACTTTTTATCAAATCTTCCTTCAAACCCTAAAAGGAAAGACTAGCCGGGATTAATTACACACTACAAGTTCGCCAATCTTTCAGCCAGGCCAGTGTCGGTACTTTGAGGGAGGTCCCCCATGCTTTCGCACGAACCTAATTAATGTAAACCTCGTTTTCCCAGAGGCGTAACCTCGTTGACACCTTTCTAGACACCTTCTTGATCGGCTAATTGTAATGTGTAAAACTCTCCCAGGAGTAACACTTACTCGCAGCGGGTATCGGGATCCAACTATCTCATAGAAGGTATGCAATCTCATTGCAAATTTCAACACTTGAAATTCCCGATAATATTTTGCCCCTAACCTCCTATGACCTTGACAAAGGCCAACAAACCATAGGATGCTAGTCAAGTTCAACCCGTCATTTCCTGATTGAATTAAACCCACCCGCACGGCCCTTGACAAAGGCTAACAAGGTCGCACGACTACCCTAACCCAATCTGCATCATATGCATAAGCAGATAAGCACCAGTTAGCTACTGCACACCGCGCCTTGACAAAGGCCAACAAACGCAGCACGAATACTAACTACTACTTATCTGAAATGACGGAGGGCTACGACAGGTTTTTCTGAAAACCTATTGCGTAATGAACTTGATATCGTTGTAGAATCAAATGATTTTAAAATGGAGTGTTTTTGAGGCTTTTCTAGTTTTGCTAAAGGAGTCACTCCCGGTGAAGGGATCGTCGGTCCTTTCCTTGTCGAATGAGGTGCTGGATATATCATATATATCACTGTGCAAAGCAAAAACTCTTAAAAGCAATCAAAAGACAAACCGAGTGTGTAGCATCTGCCAGTTATTGCTAAAGGAGTCACTCCCGGTGAAGGGATCTCGGTCCTTTCCTTATCGAATAAGGTGCAGGATATATCATATACACCGCTGTGCAAAGCAAGAACTGTAGCTACCTGTTTTATTTTGAAATTCGATTCTACAACATCTTAGGTTTCTTTTATTTCATTAATCACATTAATGAAGTCCCATCATTTAAGTACCTAAACATCACAGATAAATACGACGTACACTTATGCCATCCGCATTCGCCTCGATGTCCCCTCGTGCACCGTTAGGTTAGGTAACTAACGGCAGAGCGGGGCAGGGCTAGCGCGGGTGTAAAACATAAGTAACGTCTATATAATATATCATATATACTATATACTGTATCTATCACAGAACATCACATGATCACATCACAGATATCGCAGCAGAAGAAACATATGAAATATTGGATATACTAGGACGTCCGTAGTTTCAATACGAGCCAGTATAAAACACGGATTCCACGGTCGTTATGAATAGCCAAACCCACACCCCTAGACCCCTACGAGAGCGGCAAGCAACCCTACCAATTCTGGAGTTAGGAGACCCGGACTCGACTCCTCGAGTTGGTCTCCCACTGGACCCCAGAACCCGGTTACTTGTGCTCTCCTCCTTGGGTCTATCCTAGTGCGGAAAAGTAAATAATATACAAACGGTGACAACTTCCGCAACCTGGAAGTGCCCCAATAAAAGAATATTACATACAAGTTTTTACATGAATGAAAATGAAAAACACTCATCTCACATAAAACCCCCGGCTATTCAAACACGACGATCCAATATAACATATCCAGCAACACATAACATCACATGTCATCAACGTAAGTAAACATGTGCATCCCAATTGTCGTTGACATATAGCAACGAAACCGGCGATATCACATATTACACTTACGGTCACAGAAAAGAAAGTGTAAAACTACAACAGTTGGAATCCGCAACCTGCATAGACATCGCATGCCTAATCAAATGAATTCTTTAGACATCGCATGCCTAACAATTATAAACCCCGCATTTTAGTCTCAAAAATCGAAAACACTTTTCAATACCAAGTCGGGCAATTCAACAGGATTCCCGACATCCTGATCGAATGCTCGTCGCAAACTTCAGTAGACGGCCGCACCCCCGATACCGTCGACGAAGTGCACCAAGGCGGAACACCGCTGCCGCGAGCACCCGAACGGATGCTTTCGGCGACGGGGTTCTCCTACAGTCACTTGGTCGGGGCTATGGAGCGAGGCTGTCTATTAAGTTTATCCAGCGAGTATCCACGTACGCTACGTGATTGCGACGGACTTTTGATCGCATCAAAATTCTGTGGCAACCGATCAAGTGAGACTAAACTGCTATGTTTATAACATTCATTCAGTTATCTCATAACTTATTGTGAATTCCAATTATTGTATCACATTCCGGATAAATAGAAAATGTTAAACTTTCTGATCGAACAGTCAAACACCCAAGTTTTCCCAAAACAGATCAACACATGAAATAAGTCTAACAACATTCAGTTCATGCCTCAGTACCAACGGTCCAGCCGTAGAAGGGTCAAGACAACGCCTCACATGTGGCACGCCGTACTGCCCCAAACCCGAAGGTTCAAAGGGCAGTTCAAGACGGTCACATAATCGAGTTAAGGTTTGTTGTCTTCTAGAGGGACCATCGTGTTACTTGCACTACTTAGAACGTAGTTAAACTACGGAAAAATCCAACACTTGGAAATTTCCCGACAGGGGAAAAATTGGGTATTTATATCCGGTCGAACTTTTTAACATATTCTAAAAATACCCGGAAAAGCACACCGACAAAAATTAGACAGTCCGATCGAATACACCGAGTCCCCAATACAACCCAGAAAATACAACTCTGGAATAAATATTAAAAGCATCCAGAACACACAAGAAACACCAACAGAAACAACTGAAGAAAACACACATCCTAATCATCACAGACGGACGCTGAACCGCCGCAAAAGGGGGGTCAACGCCGCGGTTCCGCGGCCGTACTGTTGAATTAGGTTGTCGTTTTCTCCAGTTTTTCTTAGAATTTCCTGCACATTTCTCTGCATATTTTTAATTCCAAAAAATCCACATTTTACAGAAATGTCCAGAGAGCATGTTAAGGGTTTAGGGTCGATCGGACTTCAAATTCCGTCGGGGCTTCGCCTAAAGCTCTAGCTAGGCTCTGATACCACTGTAGGGTTCCTAGACATCCTAATGAGGTCTCACAAGGCATCAACCATTCCAATTTCAAAAATTCTAGGTGCCGAGAAACCCGACTACGGATCGTTGGCTAGATTTCTAGGCGAAAAAGGAAACTAGTTTACAATTAAACTAAAGGAACGGAAATACAACCTTTGTAGATCCGTTTCTCCACCTCCATAGCTCCATGATGAAGTCCTCTCCGCTGTCCAAAAAGAATCCGGGCTCTAGCGTCGGCTTCATCGGAGAATAGGCGAGCTAGGTCGTCGATGTCCATGTCGAAGATGATCTACGTCGAGGCATCGCTAGATCAAGCTCCAACTTCACCAAGTCATGAAAACTTGTGAAGGAAACACACTCTACTACTTGGCAAGAGGTAGAGGATGAAGAAATAGAAAGTGGGTAGACTTTAGAATTGGATTTCTCACTCATTTGCATCAATCACCATTGATGGAGGAAGGTATCTTCATGAAGAAGAAGAAGAGGAAGAAGATGATAAATATTATGATAAGTTAAAATGAATAGAAAAGAAAATTCAATCTTATCATAACACTTACCATAGTTAAGTGTAGAGAGTTAACCAAAGTTAGTGAGTGGTTAGGGTTTGGCATAAAACAAAAATGGTGGACTTTTCAAAAGTTCAAGAAACTTCAACAAAATAAATAAATAAAGCCACCATTTTCCTTTTGCCAAAAATAAATAAAACAATAAATAAATCATTTAAAACCCTTAACCATTAACTAACTATGGTTTAAATATACATTTAACCAAGTATTGCATGTATCATCAAACATGATACAAGCAAGTGCACAAAATCATATCGCATATGCAATGCGCACACCCGAGTGAGAAAATCCATTTAAAGTGAACCGATACTAGTTAATGCAAAGTAATATATCAAATATATAATTATGCATTAAATCATTAAATCAACTCTTGATTTAACGATCCGGTCATATCGTATATAACCGACTAGTATCCTTTGTATCGGTTTATCGAATCAATCCTTGATTCGATAACTAGGGTATATCGCATATAACCTAATTGATACATTCATCGCGAGAATGGAATACGGTATCACATACACGCATTATTCCCGGTCCCGCACATATCTCATATGCGCTCCTATTTCGTTTCGCTTGAGCCAGGAAACCTCTGTGTAGGACTCTAAAGACTCGTCAATACGCCGGCAGCGGATGATAATCATATCAAACATCCACAAGCCGCAAGCGGTCTGCTAAACGTAACGGCCACCCGGGTATTGAGCGATCTGAAGATCGACGAGCAAGCCCGCTCACACTCCAGTGAATCCAACCAGTAACACTACCGTACAGTCCGGTCTGATCGTCTGATATGTCGCATATCTCGCCTAGGGATGGTAAACGTCAGACCCAAATAGCTCGATAAGTCGTGTCGATATGAGGTCTATAACAATTCGAGATACTACTGGTAACACTTACCAGTAAATCTCAGCAACCCTGGCCAGGGATTTCCTGTTATAGCCAATCGAACACAGCGCAACATCAACCCCCTATACCGGGAGAGGCGAATCCCCTCCTATCGCTCATTGCCTCCATGTGACTCGGGGCTGTACCCAAAAACCACCGTTTTGCACGCCCTCTTGGACGTGGTAAGATGGAAATCAAAGCACAGTGGGAACCACACAAGACTCTATGACGATCTCGGGTCAACAGACTACTCTGTACCAGTGTCACCAGAGAACTGCCATCTGACGTGAGGTATAATACCATCTGGGATTTCTCGGCGAGTCCGTCCAGTGTACCCAGTCTCTACTGAGCACCCGTATATCATCTCTGATGTCAAACACCAATGGATATGGGATCATCCATCGCCCATCTGTATGGGTCGAGAAGGTATACGCTAGTCTACTCTGGTATATCGTTGCCCCGTCTCGATACACCCACGACTAGGGACTATGAAGGATGTACTTATGGACTACCATGTCCCCACTAGTATGATCCGCATCATAGTCCAGGTAGTCAAGCACACATCCTAAGGGCTTTACCAACATGTAACAGAGAGACAATCAGTGTACACGTTAAGGTAAAGAGCAACCAGATAGCATACTATCATGTCGAGCAAGAAAGTCCTCCCTATATATGTCCCAGCATCCACTACAATATACATCCAATGTACAGTAATGGCCTCTAGGGCATACATATAACTAACACTAACTTGATCACTCCTTCACTCAGTATCAAAACCTAGAGAGCAAGAAAGAGAGGAAGAAGAAGATGGAAAATGAGAGCTCAAGATAATGATAAGCTTAAGGATAAATATGAGAATAGAAAATTTATATCTTTTCTTCTTCTCATCTTTAACCCTAGTTAATAAATATCTAGATATTTCTTTTGGTGCAAGAATAGCCATGGAAAAATAACCCATGGTTAACTAAAGGTTTAGTAGATGAATAAAATAATTAACCATGAATTATTTCCATTTCCACTAGCTCCAAAAATAAATATCAACATATTTATTAAGGTGTGAGTCTTATATTGCCACCATCCAATGTATCAACAACCATGATAGAAATGTGTATGCATGTATGTATGCATGCACATCCATATATGCATCAATGTAAATATGTGCATACATGCATGCATACACAAAAAGACAAAAGGGTTTAAAGTGAAAATGATAATGGTCAATGTTAAATCGACACTTGATTTAGCAAACTTGTCATATCTCATACGACTCGACCAATAGCAAACCGTCCGATTAATATACGGTATCATATACACGCATTTAATCGGGTCCCCGTGCATATCACATATGCACACCATTTCGTTTCGCCTGGGCTAGGTAACTCCATTGTAGGACTCTAAGACTCGTCAATACGTCGGCAGTGGGTGATGATCATATCACGCACCCCTAAGCCGCAAGACGTCAGCTAAACGTAACGACCACCCGGGTATTGAGCGATCAGAAGAAAACACTCGAACCTGTCACAACTCCCGTCGAGCCAACCTGTAACACTAACATACAGTCTGGTCTCTTCGTCAGATATGCTGCATATCGAGTCTAGGGATGGTAACGTCGACCCCAATAACTCAATAAGTCATGCCGATGAATGGTCTATAACAGATCGAGAAACTACTGATAACATTTATCAGTAAATCTCAACAGTCCTGGCCAGGGACTTACTGATATAGCCAATCGAGCACAACACTGTTGGAGATAGTGCCCTCAGAGTCAATTATTGGATCACAGGCACGTGATTGCAATGATTGAGGGAGGACCTATCCCGGTAGAACAGTCTTACTCGAGATGATAGTTTGCTATCTGGTTTACCCTTTATCATCGTGTACTGCTTTAGGTGACATGACATGTCGCTATTGCACGTTGATAGAGCCCCTAGGATTCTTGCTTGACTACCGGCAGTATGAGGGCGATCATATACGTGGGAGCTGGTAGTCTATGAGCACATCCTTAAAAGGTCCCTAGTCGAGGGAGTTTCGAGATAGGGCATCGATACTCCAGAGTAGACTAGTGTATACAGTCGAGACCCCGACGAGGGGCGGTGGCCGGTCTCACAAGCCACTGGTGTCAGTTGGTTCACCTAAGATGTATACAGGTGCTCATTGGGTTATGAGTACACCGGACAGGACTCGCCGGGAACATGCTAGTTGGTCTTATACCTGACGTCAGATAGCAGTTCCCAGGTGACATGTGTACAGGTTAGTTCATCGACCTGGGGATCGTCATTTGTCTCATGTGAGTTCCCACTGTGCTTTGATTACTACCCTACCACGGCTCAAAGGAGTCGTGCAAGCAGGTTTTAGTTGGGTACAGTCCCGAGCCACATGGAGGCAGTGAGCGGATCTTCGGGGGTTCGTCTCTCCCGGTATTGGGGGTGAGGTCGCGCTGTGTCTAGGAGAGCCATTACACGAAGTCCTTGGCCAAGGCAGGAGATTTACTGGTAGGTATTCCAGTAGTATCTCAGGGTGTTCTGGGCTACACTCCGACACGACTTGTACCGCTTTTGGGGGTCTGACTTTTACCCACCCCCTAGGCCCGACATGCGATGCTCATAGACGAACGGACCGGACTGTACGGATATTGTCACTGACAGGCTCAGTAGGGCGTCAGGATGAGTTTGCTCATCGACGTCCCTTTTTGGTCAATAGCTGGTGGCCCGTCACGTATTGGCTTATACCTCTGACGTGCTAGTGGTTAAATCCACAGCCATAGTATTGACGAGTCTTTAGAGTCCACCACACTTTCAGTTACTCAAGCTTTCGGGCGAAACGCTGTAGAGGCCGTATGGAGATATGGCAGGGTCCGATCAGATACGTGCGGTATTGCACGGACCAGGATCGGACAGCTTTGTACTAGTGGCCGTATGGATATATGGCAGGGTTCGATCAGATACGTGCGGTATTGCACGGATCAGGATCGAACGGTTTTTACTAGCCGGCTTTGGTTTAAGCCGGTTCTAGTTTAGTACAGTGTAGATTTTGTCTCTTTGCATTTGTATCCGGACGGAATACAGATGCGGGTGTGTATGCACAGTATCGGGGTTTTCCTGTAATTTATTACGGGACCAGTTTTCTGGAGTTGCCAGTTTGCATTCCGTTTCGGCCGGTTTTCCTTTGTTCTTTCCCGGCCGGACTTTTCCGATGGAGGGGTTATTTGCAATTGTGCAAATAACATTTTTTTGGAGGGGTTTATTGCATAAGGATTTATTATGATAGCTTCATATCTTTCATCCATGCTTTTGCATTAATGTGATTAGAAAAGGGTATGGTTGGATTTAATGAAGCATGGTGTATGTTTGGTTGTGGTCACCTCTTGATTGATCCTACACTCACCTCCCTCTTATGTTTTGTTATCACTCCACCTCCATTTCCTACTTGATGAGGCCGGCCACAATTGAGAGTGGGAGAGAGTGATTTTCATTTTGTGGTGTGGCAAATTTCATTCATCTCATTTTGATACAAGGAAAAATGAAAGCACCATTTTTCACACCTTCATTCCTCCATCTTCAAAAGGCAACCAACCCCAAATGAGACACATAGATCTACACTACACATTCTACAGTATATCTTGGACGCGTCGATTCGCCAGCTTCGCGCCCGAGTTGCCTCGGTATTGTGGTGGGAGCCCGTAAAAGCTACAGGCGATGTGGTGCCCTTTCCGACGAGGAGGAGACGGACGGAGATCCCGCGAGGAGATCGGAGTGGAGATGAAGACCGGAGGACTCAGATCAGTCGGTACATCTCTAACCCATCTTCTAGTTAGCTTAGACTTGTTAATGGTTACGATCCGGAGTTTAGTGCGCGGTGGTGCCGGTTTGCAAAGTCCGCAAAAATTAAAGTTTATCACCGTTTCCGCATTCCGGCGTCGGATTGACGGCCGGGGCGCCGCCGTGCACTTACAGTGGTATCAGAGCCTCGCCATTAACTTCGTCTAGCTTCGTTTGGTGTGTTTGCATTTCCGATCGACCAAAATTTCCAAAAACCGTATTTTTGTTCACATCAGTTTCTGTTGAAATATTTTGGTCTCGAAAATTTTTTCAGGTTGTAAAATATTGATGTACTGGAAAATCTAAGAACTCTGTAAAATTTCGATGAAGTGAATCCACAGTTGGAGCGCGGAACCGCCGCACAAACCCCCATTCCGCCGCCCTTCCGCCGCGCACTGTGGAGATCACTGTACCAATTTTTTACAGAGATTTTCTGGGCTTAAAATATGGGTTTTGGAATATTAAATTTGGGCCCAGGTTTTCTGTGAGTGCTACAGTTTTGATTGGGGGCCCACTTGTTAAGTTTGATCAATCGGAAAATTTTAAACACATTTTTCACAGTATTTACATTATATCTGCGACCGTGAATGTCACTTGATCGGTAAATCCGGTCTAACTGCTATAGCCCGGTTAGACGGATTTGCGAACGTGACTTTCACGTTGATGTTCTGTGTTTATGCTGTAATGCTGCGGATCGGTCGTGGGGATAGCCTGGATGCAATGCTAGTACTGTGTTGTTGTATTATGTACATTTGATGTTGCGGGACGAGCGTCCGACATGTGGACTGCCGTCACTGCCTGTTTGTATTATTCTTTTGGGGCACGACCTGGTTGCGGTCGTTGTTCCCGGTGTATGTATATTTTACTTTCTGTACTAGGATTACCCCGCGGAGGGGTGCACGGATAGCCGGGTTCTAGAAGGCAACAAGCCCGCATCTCATGGCATTGGGACGGAAGGGGCTTCACTCCAGGATTGGCTGGCTATTCGCCGCACTCGTAGGGGGTATAGGATTTCATTGCACAGGCTATCCACACGACCAGGGGAACGTCGGGTTTCAGTAGTGGCTCTGTGAAACCCGGGGATCCCAGATATCTGTATTGTTCTGTGATGCTGTACATTTCTGTGATGTTGCATTTTATTCACGCCTTGAGCAAAATACTATATATTGGTATATATATTAGTAGATGTTGTATATGTTTTTCATCCGCGCTAGTCCAGTCCCCGCTCTGCCGTTAGTTAGCTAACCTAACGGGTGATGACATGACCCAGTGGCGAATGCGGATGGCATATACGTACGTCAGTATATTTTCGTTCTTTGTGGTGTGATCAATTGATGGGACTGCGTTGATTCGGATCAATGAAAGACAAACAAACCTATTCTGATGTTGTTGGAACACTTTTCAAAAAGCTGTTATTGCAAGGACGTTCACTTTTGTTTTGCACCGTGGTATTCATTTGGAATATCCTGCTCCTCAGTCGACGAGGCAAGGGCCGAGATCCCTTCACCGGGAGTGACCCCTTGGACAGAAGTTTGCGTCAGGGCATTAACTTCACTATAGCCGATTACTTTTGCTTTGCACCTTGGTATTCATTTGGAATATCCTGCACCCCATTCTACGGGGAAAGAGCCGAGATCCCTTCACCGAGAGTGACCTCTTTAGTAAAGGTTTTCGTCACTATATTTTCTAAAAAGCTATCCGTTCCTTCAACGATATCAAGTTCATTACGTTAAAGGTTTTCGCCAGAAACCATTCGTAGCCCTCCGTCGTTTCATATGGGTAGTCAATAGTATTCAAGCTGTGTTTGTTGGCCAAAGTCAAGGCACAGTGTTTGGTAGCTATTGGTTATTCATATGCAGCATAGATAGATGCGTTGGTTTGGGGCAGTCGTATAGCCTTGTTGGCCAAAGTCAAGGGCTTGTACGGGTGGGCTCAAATTAACCTGGAGAATGACGGGCAGAACTTGACATGTGACTTATGATTTGTTGGCCAAAGTCAAGGTCATAAGAGCATGGGGTAAAAATCACATCGGGAGTTTCAAAAGAACTGAAACTTGCCAGATATGCGCATACCTTCTGGAGTGTGATGACGTGAGCGGATTACGTCACGTTATCATGCGATGAGAGTTGGATCCCGATTCCCACTGATGAGTTGGTTTACTCCTCGGGTGACCCCGACTAATTCTTCTTTCAGGTTTGGAGGAGAATTTGAGGTATAGTGGGAGGTTTCCAGATTAGATAAATTGGTAACCATTCTGATCTTGGTTAGAGTGCACGCTGAGTGTTTCTTTTCTCTCTCTCTCTGGCAGCGACCATTGACCCGACCCTAGACTATGACTCAGAGACCAAGTTGACCGAACCTTCTTAACATTGGCTTTTGGATTGTCAGAGTTGCAGACCTCATTGCCACTCCTACTTTTACCCTTTTCTCCAGGACATCCCGTATTACTACGAACGTCCACTTCCATTGGACAAAACCATCGTATGGTTATATACGAACTCGAAGGAATTTATTCGAGGATGGTTTCCGGTTTTGGAGAAAACGGATAGGATTATTCAGTTGTCTTTTCCCTTTTGCCTTCTCTCAAGTCGTGAGTACTCCTTGGTTTAGGAGATAGTACACCTATTACGCAAATTGGATAGTCTTCTTCCAAACCTTAGGCTGGTGCCGACCGGTAGGGAATGAAGAAAACCAATTAGCATAACGATGGTGTGCAGAAGGTATTAAGATTAAGACAAAGCAAGGGATTAGTAAGAGGGCAAAGTAAATTGCGACTGATATTCACGACCAAACCAAGTTTTTCTTCGCCAATCCTAAATCACCTTTGTATTTCTCCAGGACACTCCGTATCACTACGAAGATCCACAGTTTATTGGATACTCCATCGTATGGTTATATACGAACTCGAAAGGAACTTGTTCCAGTTCGGGGATGGATTCTGGTCCAGGAGAAATAGGAATAAGGTTTATTCGGTTGTCTTTTATCTTCACCTTCTCTCGCATTGCGAGTGCTCCTAGGACTAGGACAGTACACCCATTATGCTTATTGGATAGTCTTCTTCCAAACCATAGGCTGGTGCCGAACGGTAGGGGAGGAAGAAAACCAATTGGCCTAAAGGGGTGTGCAGAAGGTAATGACTAAAGACATATAAAGGGATTTGGAGAGGTGGCAAAGAACTATACGGTTATAGTTGTGAATCTGGATAATGGTAGAGGCATTACTAGGAATACCAGGATACCCCATCGAAACATTTCAATGTTTCAGTTCACTGTGTACTGTTAAAAGAAAACTGATTTCCCGATTAGACACTTGCTCCAGGGTATGTATTTATCAGGTTTGATTCTCACATCTGTATGGTTTTATAGATGGTGAGTGGGAGTAAGTTATTGGGAATTGGGTGATCATCCTCATTATATCGGGATTCGTTGTAATCGGTGATATTTGAGGAGATCACCTGGGCTGTTTGCCGGTCGGCAAATATTTGGTTTTGAATATCCGCTGGTGTGCATCAATTTCAAATTGATATATCTGTACGTCTATTTTCATAGAGTGAGATATACCTTTTGATATTATGTCGATGACATTTACCTATATCAGTGGATGGTTAGGTAAGGAGCATTAAACAGCGGTGTAACTCTTCTTAACCATAAGTACAGTTTTCAACCTACGACACACAGTGAAAGAGTTGTTAGACTCGGCGGACTTATGCAGAGTATTGTATGTTGTCCAGTGTCCATTAGGACAGAGGGGTTGGTCCTCATACTATATTCTGTTTACTTTTAACTTCTCTAGTTCTTAGACATGTGTTTCGTAGAAACACAGGGTCTAAAATTTTGAGGAGTTATAGGTATTTGAATAGAGTAGAGAACCAGGTGTAGCAAGTATCGGGATTCTTCAAGGTGATCGAAGATGTAGATACTTGTGTATGGTATTCAGTTGATAGTAATGATAAAAAGAAATTGCTTCTCTTTCAGGTTACTCATAATTGGAAGCATTCCTAAGTTGAGTAACGCTGATCGGCCTCTCTCCATTTAGTTGACATGCACTGGAGACAGCTGCGTGATTTGAATCTGGTTAAATTAAATCAGTGCCTCTGGTTCTATATTGGATGTAGAACAGTTCATATCTTAACGTTGTTAAGGTACGGGGAGTTGCCCGGCTTATGATTAAAACCAGACACTGGACAACTCAAGGCACGTTTCTGTAATGGCTGTTTGTGGGTTGACCCAGGCTATGACGAGGGTTGATTTTCTACCATCTTGAAGATCAATAGTGATATTGTTCTTGACTCGCCACAGTTTAATAAAAATGGATTTTTTCAAAAACAGTAGTGGGAGTATGGTAGAACTGGAAGTGATTCCAGAACCGCAAACGATTACTGAAGATTTGATAAGGAACCTAAAGATTCAATCTGATTTGACATTCCATTGGCCACTCCGCAGATAAGGTGGGTAACTTCAGGCACCCGAGAGGTACTCCGGTAGCCTCAAGGACGGTGACTGGGAAGTTCTTGTTTACCCACACTTGCCATTGTTGTTGTTCCAGGCTGCGAGACCCGGCAGGAGGATGAGTATAGCGTCGTTCTAAACTAGTTTTAGAAGTGCACGTCTATATGACTCTGCCAGAGGGTTGTCGTAGTCAGTGGGAGCAGCGGAAGCATTGGTGGACATCAGGCTTATGTCTATTTATAGACTAAAGCAGATATAGCGGAGATAGATCATCTATTTCTGATGTGACAGTTATAGGTTTGACGTCATCAGAATAGGGGATGGATCTGTTGAGAAGGTAGTAGGGTGTGATATCCTGGTTTTGGATGACATACACAAAGTAGGAAGTAATATTCCTATACTACGATCGGTTATACTTTGGTCGTCACACAGTGTTTTCTCCACATGGGACTTGGACATTATATCTGACATACTGGTTACTAGATCTATGGTTTTAGATCTAGATTTGGGTGTTTTCCCAATCAGGGTACCTTGACAGCATTCTAAGAGTATTTAGAATGGACGACTCCTGGCACGGTAGTATACCTGCAGGTAATGGAGTCACCCTCTCTAAAGGTGTCTTATAGACTAAAGTAGAGAGGGATGTGCATGATTGGCAGATCACTTGCTTAGGCAATTGAGTCAATCATGAAATGTCAAGTACCACACCAGATGTTGTTCTTGCAGTAGATGCAATAAGTTGATATTCATCCAATCCTGGAGAAACAGTCGGAGGCAGTTTTAGAATATAAGTGGATGTTCTAGGGATATGATAACGACAGCCTCATTTGGGAGACAGTTATCATTCCAGGCTTCCAAGGTGACATGGATGACAGGGTGATCGTCAGAGTTATAGTTTTCCCTCTGACGAGGGGCAGTATTTTGGACAGGTGATCCAAGGAAATACTGAGGGTGGCATGGCGCAGGATACTGATTAAGTTCAGTTGACGATACAGTCTAAGAAGTTTGGATTTGGAGTTCATTTATGAGCTCGGTCCCATCAGACATCCAGACACTCTAAGACAGGTATTGCTCATTTCGGGAGATGGCTTTCTCCGCGAACTTGAGATATAGAGGGACATAGAAAGAAACT
Organism: Agapanthus africanus; assembly: GCA_030015575.1. NCBI lineage: Eukaryota > Viridiplantae > Streptophyta > Magnoliopsida > Asparagales > Amaryllidaceae > Agapanthus > Agapanthus africanus. The sequence goes on from CM057349.1 coordinate 292,827,787, forward strand.
TCAGAGCGGATCCACTCGCTGAGGCTATTCCTCGAACGCAAGAGTTTCGCAAACAGGATTTGTGAGACTGACTAGTAGAGGAGTTGGGTGTTCGGTATCACACGGGCTGTGAGTATGCGACATCACAATAATTAGCCTTGAGTACAAGTGGGAGATTGTTGGAGATTGTGCCCTCAGAGTCAATTATTGGATCACAGGCACGTGATTGCAATGATTGAGGGAGGACCTATCCCGGTAGAACAGTCTTACTCGAGATGATAGTTTGCTATCTGGTTTACCCTTTATCATCGTGTACTGCTTTAGGTGACATGACATGTCGCTATTGCACGTTGATAGAGCCCCTAGGATTCTTGCTTGACTACCGGCAGTATGAGGGCGATCATATACGTGGGAGCTGGTAGTCTATGAGCACATCCTTAAAAGGTCCCTAGTCGAGGGAGTTTCGAGATAGGGCATCGATACTCCAGAGTAGACTAGTGTATACAGTCGAGACCCCGACGAGGGGCGGTGGCCGGTCTCACAAGCCACTGGTGTCAGTTGGTTCACCTAAGATGTATACAGGTGCTCATTGGGTTATGAGTACACCGGACAGGACTCGCCGGGAACATGCTAGTTGGTCTTATACCTGACGTCAGATAGCAGTTCCCAGGTGACATGTGTACAGGTTAGTTCATCGACCTGGGGATCGTCATTTGTCTCGTATGAGTTCCCACTGTGCTTTGATTACTACCCTACCACGGCTCAAAGGAGTCGTGCAAGCAGGTTTTAGTTGGGTACAGTCCCGAGCCACATGGAGGCAGTGAGCGGATCTTCGGGGGTTCGTCTCTCCCGGTATTGGGGGTGAGGTCGCGCTGTGTCTAGGAGAGCCATTACACGAAGTCCTTGGCCAAGGCAGGAGATTTACTGGTAGGTATTCCAGTAGTATCTCAGGGTGTTCTGGGCTACACTCCGACACGACTTGTACCGCTTTTGGGGGTCTGACTTTTACCCACCCCCTAGGCCCGACATGCGATGCTCATAGACGAACGGACCGGACTGTATGGATATTGTCACTGACAGGCTCAGTAGGGCGTCAGGATGAGTTTGCTCATCGACGTCCCTTTTTGGTCAATAGCTGGTGGCCCGTCACGTATTGGCTTATACCTCTGACGTGCTAGTGGTTAAATCCACAGCCATAGTATTGACGAGTCTTTAGAGTCCACCACACTTTCAGTTACTCAAGCTTTCGGGCGAAACGCTGTAGAGGCCGTATGGAGATATGGCAGGGTCCGATCAGATATGTGCGGTATTGCACGGACCAGGATCGGACAGCTTTGTACTAGTGGCCGTATGGATATATGGCAGGGTTCGATCAGATACGTGCGGTATTGCACGGATCAGGATCGAACGGTTTTTACTAGCCGGCTTTGGTTTAAGCCGGTTCTAGTTTAGTACAGTGTAGATTTTGTCTCTTTGCATTTGTATCCGGACGGAATACAGATGCGGGTGTGTATGCACAGTATCGGGGTTTTCCTGTAATTTATTACGGGACCAGTTTTCTGGAGTTGCCAGTTTGCATTCCGTTCCGGCCGGTTTTCCTTTGTTCTTTCCCGGCCGGACTTTTCCGATGGAGGGGGTTATTTGCAATTGTGCAAATAACATTTTTTTGGAGGGGTTTATTGCATAAGGATTTATTATGATAGCTTCATATCTTTCATCCATGCTTTTGCATTAATGTGATTAGAAAAGGGTATGGTTGGATTTAATGAAGCATGGTGTATGTTTGGTTGTGGTCACCTCTTGATTGATCCTACACTCACCTCCCTCTTATGTTTTTTTATCACTCCACCTCCATTTCCTACTTGATGAGGCCGGCCACAATTGAGAGTGGGAGAGAGTGATTTTCATTTTGTCGTGTGGCAAATTTCATTCATCTCATTTTGATACAAGGAAAAATGAAAGCACCATTTTTCACACCTTCATTCCTCCATCTTCAAAAGGCAACCAACCCCAAATGAGACACATAGATCTACACTACACATTCTACAGTATATCTTGGACGCGTCGATTCGCCAGCTTCGCGCCCGAGTTGCCTTGGTATTGAGGTGGGAGCCCGTAAAAGCTACAGGCGATGTGGTGCCCTTTCCGACGAGGAGGAGACGGACGGAGATCCCGCGAGGAGATCGGAGTGGAGATGAAGACCGGAGGACTCGGATCAGTCGGTACATCTCTAACCCATCTTCTAGTTAGCTTAGACTTGTTAATGGTTACGATCCGGAGTTTAGTGCGCGGTGGTGCCGGTTTGCAAAGTCCGCAAAAATTAAAGTTTATCACCGTTTCCGCATTCCGGCGTCGGATTGACGGCCGGGGCGCCGCCGTGCACTTACAAACACAACATCAACTCCCAATACCGGAAGAGACGAAACCCCTCCTATCGCTCATCGTTTCCTTGTGTCTCAGGACTGTACCCAAAAGCCACCTGTTTGCATGACTCAGTAGAGCCGTGGTAGGGTGGTAATCAAAGTACAGTGGGAGAACACACAAGACTCTATGACGATCTCGGGTCTACAGACTAACCTGTACCAGTGTCACCTGAGAAATGCTATCCGACGATAGATATAATACCATATAGGAGTTCTCGGAGAGTCCATCCAGTGTACCTAGTCTCCACTGAGCACCTATATATGATCTCGATGTCAAACATCAATGGATGTGGAAACATCCATCGCCCATCATATGGGTCTAGTATCATATACGCTAGTCTACTCTGGTATATCGATGCCCCATCTTGATACACCTACGACTAGGGACATTTTAGGATATGCTTATAAACTACAGACGTCCCACTAGTATGATCTCCATCATAATCACAGAAGTCAACCAAATATCCTTAGGGCTTTATCAACATGTGTAAATGAATAAAAGCATGATCAAGTCAACATGTCAGATTAAGTAGAACCAGATATTATACTATCATGTCGAGCAAGAATGTACACTGAATATATATAAATGTATAAATACATCCACTATCATATAATAGCCTCTAGGGCATACAAATATCCAACAGTTTTTGGGTACAGTCCCGAGTCACATGGAGGCGATGAGCGATGCGAGAGGATTTCGTCTCTCTCGGTATTGGGGGTAGATGTTGCGATATACTCGATTGGCCATTGCAGGGTTGCCTAGCACGACAACAATGTTTTAGGAGGTATCATCCATGCCATTTTAAAAAAATTTCCTTGCTAGATAACCCTAACCCTAGAATCGTAACTAGAAAATCCGACGAAACGATATGTAAACAACTTTACATTCAAAGTGAATGAGGAATACAACCTTTGTAGACCGGTCCTTCACTTCTAATGCTTCGTATAGTAGTCCATTCGCTGCAAATCATGAACACCCGAACTCTAGAATGGGTTCACTTGAATAAATGAACAAGCTTGCACGAAGTCTTCGAGGCTGAAGACGATCTACGTCGAGGAGAAACTAACCCAAGCTACCTCTTCACTAATTATGAAATTAGTGAAGCAAACACCCATACTAAATGACAAGTAGTAGAGGATGATGAAGTAGGAATTTTGCTCACTTTAGAAATAATTTTCTCACTCATTTTCATTACCTCCCAAAAGCTAGTAAGCTTGAGGAAGGAGATGAAGAAATGCAACCATGGAAAATTGCAAGTGTTGAATGGCAACCATGGGTGAGTTAATATCAAATATTAACCTTTTTAGAGACTTGACCATGGCTAGGATAATGGTTGAGTTAACAAATATCTTAGACAAAACAAAACTAGTGGACATAGTCCATGGCTAGCCAAGTTTCTCCAAGCTTCTAGCCATGACTAAATGCCACCAATTTTGATTTTCTAAAATAAATAAAACCCTAAATTATATCTAGCATGATGTAAGTCACACACACACCCATGAAGCATGTATCATCAAGCATGGCACAAAACTATGTACACTAATATTTATCATATATATACTATGTGCACAAACAAGTAAGAAAAACAAATCTTAAGTGAGCTAATATTAGTCAATGTATTTTAATATATCAAATATATAATTATACATTAAATTATTAAATCAACAATTGATTTAATAATCTGGCTATATAACATATAACCGACTAATATTATGTGTATCAACTTATCGAATCAACATTTGATTCGATAACCTGTCTATATCACATATAACCGACCGATGACACAAATCGCGAGATTAGAATACGGTATCACATATCATATTAATCTCGGTCCCACACATATCTTATATGTGCTCCTACTCCGTTTCGCTTGAGCCAGGAAACCTCTGTGTAGGACTCTAAAGACTCGTCAATACGCTGGCAGTAGGTGATGATCATCTCAAACACCCACAAGTCGCAAGCGGTCTGATAAATGTAACGGCCACTCGGGTATTGAGCGATCAGAAGATCAACAAGCATGCCTGCTCAGACTCCTGCGAATCCATTCAGTAACACTACCGTAAAGTCCGATCTCTTCGTCTGATATGTCGCATATCTCGTCTAGGGGTGATAAACGTCTGGCCCCAGTAACTCAATAAATCGTGCTGATATGAGACTCATAACGGGTCGAGAAACTACTGATAACACTTACCAGTATATCTCAGGAGCAGCCCTGGCCAGGGACTTCCTGTTATAGCCAATAGAGCACTGCGTAACATCAACTCCCTATTCCGGGAGAGACGAATCCCTTCCTATCGCTCATTGCCTCCATGTGACTCGGGACTGTACCCAAAAACCACCTTTTGCACGATCTCTTAACCGTGGTATGGTGGAAATCAAAGCACAGTGGTAATCACACAAGACTCTATGATGATCTCGGGTCGACAGACTAACCTATACCAGCGTCACCAGAGAACTGCTATCTGACGATAGGTATAATACCATCTAGGTGTTCTCGGCGAGTCCGTTCAGTGTACCCAGTCTCCACTGAGCACCCGTATACCATCTCTGATGTCAAACACTAGTGGATATGGGATCATCCATCGCCCATCTATATGGGTCGAGAAGCTATACGCTAGTCTACTCTGGTATATCGATGCCCTGTCTCGATACACCCACGACTAGGAATATTAAAGGATGTACTCACGGACTACCTTTTTCCCACTAGTATGATCCGCATCATAATTCAGGTAGTCAAGTACACATCCTAAGGGCTTTACCAACATGTAACAGAGAGACAATCAATATACATGTTAAGATAAAGAGTAACCAGATAGCATACTATCATGTCGAGCAAGAAAGTCCTCCCTATGTATGTCCAAGCATCCACTATAATATACATCATATGTACAATAATGGCCTCTAGGGCATACATATAACTAACAATCTCCAACTTGCACTAGGGACATCATATAGCAGTGGTTGTAGTACCCATACTCAACCATCCTTTAAAAGTCTCTCTTGGGAAAAGGCCATTATGAGTGGATCCGCCGTGTTGTCCTCTGAGTCTACTTTCCTAATCTCGATCCCCTAGAGATCAACCATCTCCATGAACAGGTGATACTGCCTTAGAATATGTCTGGATCACTGATGGGACGGGGGTTCCTAGACATATGCCACAACTCCATTGTCACACAATGGTAGGAACGAAGTTCATCTCATGAACTAATACACACCAAGACTACCTCTTTGGTAGCATCGTTGGTAGCGATGTATCCAGCCTTTATCGTCTAGTTTGCCATGGTAACTAGCTTGGAACTCTTCCAACATACCATCCCTCCACTGAGGGTAAAGACAATTCCTGTGACTGACATTCAGTCGTCCTTACCACCCTGGAAGCTATCAAGTGATTCTCCCCAGGATCGATTGATACCATCTCGCTACACCTAGTGAGAATCCTAACATCCACTTAGATCTATCTCATAGATCCAAAACCCAGGATTTAGGAGGTATCACCTTGATCCTACATGGAGAATCCTTATGATAAGAGGAGATTGACCGAGTCTAGCATAGGAAACTCCTTTCCTATCAAGAGTATGTCATCTACGTACAATACGAGGAATACCACCATACTCTCTACTACCTTTTTGTATATACAAGGTTCATCTACCATTTTGATGAAGTCAAACTCTTTGACTACCACATCAAAATAGACGTTCCAACTCTACGATGCCTGCTTTAACCCGTAAAACAACTTGCACACATTTCCGCTGCTCCCACTGTCTACGAAGTCCTCTGGCTGTGTACTTATAGACGCTCTCTTCTAAATCATTATTTAGAAAAGCAGTCATGACACCCAACTGCTAGATATCGTAGTCATGGTATGTAGCAATGGCAAGTAGGATCCGGATGGACTTAAGAATAGTCACTGGAGAAAAAGTTACATCATTATCCAACCTGGTCGATGACGAGAACCTTTTGCAACAAGTCTTAGCTTTGAAAGTCTCAACTTTTCCATGTACACCAAGTAATCTTCTCAAGATATACTTGCTCCTGATAGGGATTTAACCCTTCAGATAAAGCAACCAAAGTCCATACTTTGTTGGTGTATATGGATTCCATCTCAGATCACTTAGCATCTAGCCATTTTTACAGAGTCCCCACTCTTTATGGCCTGCTCGAAACTAGTTGGGTCATCATCTCATGATGCAATCCTCGCTCCTACTATCATAGAGAAAACCGAAGTATCTCTCAAGTGGATGAGGAACCCTACTAGATCGGCGGAGAGGCTGAGGTTCATTGGGAGCTATTGAATCCTCCGGTTCTACCAAATCATCAGCTGTAGTTTGTATAGCTGGAACTCCTTCCAGTTCTACCTCATGACCACAAATTTCTTTCTAAAATAAATTCCTTTTCTAAAAAGGTGGCATGCCGAGAAATAAAACACATTTTGTTCCTCAGTGCAGTAGAAGATATTCCCTTGCTAATGCTTGGGATATCCAACAAACTTCCACAGAACTGACCTTGCCTCGAGCTTTTCCGGATTTTTCTTTTGACATTGGCCGGACAACCCCAAATCTTAACTTACTTAAGAGATGGGCTCTTTCCATTCCATATCACATATGGAGTGGTATGCACTGATTTGGTTGGAATCCAATTCAATAGGTATGCATCTTCTCAAGTGCATAACCCCTAAAGGAAATAGGCAACTCAGTAGTACTCATCATAGAGCGCACCATATATAATAGGGTGCGATTGATCTTCCCCGATACACCGACGTGCTGTGGTGTATATGGAGGAGTAATGCTAAGAGAGAAACTCATTCTCTTTTAGAATAGTCCAGGAACTCCGTCCTTAAGTATTCTCTTCCCTGATCACATCAAAGGACATAATACTTATACCCGTTTTGGTTCTCGACTTCTGACTTATATTCTTTGAATTTCTCAAAAGCTTCAGACTTGTGTTTCAACAGGAACATATGTCCGAATCTTGAGAGATCACCAGCGAATGTAATGAAGTACAAAGAACCAATCCTGGCATGTGTAGACAGGGGGCCTACAAACATCATCATGTATCAATCCCAAGAGTTCAATAACTCTTTCTCTGTTTCAAGTAAACAGAGCTATGGTCATGGTATCTTTGTGACATGACTGGCAAGTTTCACAAGATGTAAATTCGAACCGATTTAAATATACATCTTAATGTAACTTCGCTAGTCAGGTCGCATTGATATGACTTAGTCTACAATGCCTGAAGAAAGATTCGTTCATTTATGAACTCTTCCCCTTGTGTGTGTTCTGTACGTTAAGAACTGTAGTTTGATTTAGAACATATATGCCATTAGATAACGTGCCTGAACCGATCAACTGATATAGGAAATGTTCAAAACATTATCCAACAATACAAAATTATATCCTTCTTTACTTAATAAAGAGACTGTTATGACGTTGTATATCAGGTTCGATATCTAATAATATTGGTTCAGGATCAATGTATTTGGTAATACAAGGTGATAACCGCCAACAACTTGGCTGCAACAATTGCACTGTTTTCAACTCTTAAAACTTTATCATCCATTCCCAGTTCTCTACCTGTCTGTAGCCCATGTAACATATTACATTTGTTGGATTCTTATCCGGTATTTAATACCTAGGACATAGAGGATACTGAGAAACAGTTCTCTGTAATGAACACACTCGAAGAATATGTATCAACATGCACTTTCTTCGTTTGGGCCGCATGCCAATCCTGGTAATCCCCTATTTCCTGCTCGTTCTTATAACAAATATAAGTTAGAGCGGGACCAACGTTTCCCAGCTCAGTATAACATGCGGGTTCGGTCAATACATCCATATTATTATCTTGATTAAGGCGTGACATGGTCGCTACCTGGAGAGAGAAAGAAGAAAACACTCAGTGTATGCTCATGCAAGATTAGATTGGTTGTTGTTTTATCTAATCAGAATGGCTCCCACTGTTATTATCAAATCTTCCTTCAAATCCTAAAAGGAAAGACTAGCCGGGATTAATTATACCCGACAAGTTCGCCAATCTTTCGGCTAGGCCAGTGTCGGTACTTGGAGGGAGGTTCCCCGTGCTTTCGCACCGACCTAATTAAAATAAACATCGTTTTCCCAGGGGCGTAACCACATTAACACCTTTTTAGACACCTACTTGATCGGCTAATTGTAATGTGCAAAACTATCCCAAGAGTAACTCTTACTCGCAGTGGGTATCGAGATCCAACTATCTTATAGAAGGCAAGCAATCTCATTGCAAATTTCAACACTTGAAATTCCCGATAATATTTTGCCCCTAACCTCCTATGACCTTGACAAAGGCTAACAAACCATAGGATGCTAGTCAAGTTCAACCCGTTATTTCCTGATCCAATTAAACCCACCCGCACGACCCTTGACAAAGGCCAACAAGCTCGCACGACTACTTTAATCCAATCGCATCATATGCTTAAGCAGATAAGCACTAGTCAGCTACCGCACACTACGCCTTGATAAAGGCCAACAAACGCAGCACGAATACTAAATAATACTTATCTGAAATGACGGAGGGCTACAACAGGTTTTTATGAAAACCCTTTGCGTAATGAACTTGATATTGTTGTAGAATACAGTGATTTTAAAAAGGAGTGTTTTTGAGGCTTTTACTAGTTTTGCTAAAGAGGTCACTCCCGGTGAAGGGATCTCGGCTCTTTCCTCATCGAATGAGATGCAGGATATTTCATAAATACCACTATGTAAAGCAAAAACTATAGAAGCAATCAAAAGACAAACCGAGCAGGTTGTAGCATCTGCTAGTTTCTTTCACGACCCGAAATGGCACGTGACTGGCATTTGAATCATATGAAGTCTATAGGACCCCATCTAATTCCAGTAAGCCAAAAATACCAGAAATCTAAACCATTTAAAGAAGAAGTGAGGAAAACTTATCTTTAAAGCAAGTGGTTTTAAATAACATAAGCCAAAGTATTGCATTTTTAAAACATCAAGTCCTTTCTGAAAATTTCAGCAGAGTTTCCTCTGTAAATACTGGCCCCAAAACGGAACAACATGCATAATATGAATAAAGGCATCCCCAAGCGGGAGCTAGCTCTTCGTCAATCGACGGTCATAACCACGCAATCAATATAATATACAACGCCGAAGGGTGAGGATCAAAACTCAAAAGGAAACTCAAATCATCAAGAAAACCCATAATAATACAACGCGCGACTCTAAGGTCGAAATAATATACACTGGTCTTCTAAGTCTAAAATAAAATACAAGTCTGGTTGATGGAGTCTACTAGATACAACTGAAATAAATAAATACAAGGGTGGCCACGATGCGAGTGGACCCACCTACAAAGGCAATCACCCGAAAGGAGCAGTATGCCAGCAAAGCCGCAACGAACCTATATGGCAAAACCTGCATGAAACTGTGGCACAACGGGGGTGAGTTGCCAACTCGTGAGTAGAAAACATCACAGAGCAGAAATCATATGTATGACTCAATCCTAGGTCAATACGATCTGTAATATATATCCTCAATATGATAAAGTCTGAAGCTTGATAAGGTGGCATGGGTAAACATCTATACATAAGTGTAATACCAAGTGCTCGTGTCAGTGCCTCAGATAGCGACATATCCTAAATATGAGGTATGATCAATGTAATCAACATGAAATCAGTGTCAACTATATCATGAATGTAATACTATGATATCTAGGGTGACCATATCAGTATAGGTGCTAACTATATACTCAAGTCTATAAGTATGTGGATATCATCCAACTATGTAATCAATGCCTGTATGCACATGGATCTCGTCCACGTGTCAACCCGCGACCCAACAACATCATGCATGTAAAATCATAAAAACATATGCATGAAAGTATGACGATGTAAATCAACGTGTTTCCCTTGTGACACATCAAAATGATGGAACCTGAGTGTCCAGCATCGACACTCGAAACATCATGAAACCCGTGTCCAGCATCGACACTTAAATCCTCATATATCTCAGGCTCCGTATCATCTGCGGGATCGGCCCGCGGGCTTCGGTAGTATGGATCGGCCTATATCCATCTCGTGACTCCGGTCGGTATCCTCCGGATAACCGCCAGGTCCAAATACTATCACCGGTAGGTACCAGCCACCCTGCCAGGCTCATCGTCTACTCCACGAAAAACATTTCTCGCCTCGGGGAACCATACGGGGTCCATCATGAACACGCAAACGGATCATCCATCTCTTCGAATCGGGTTTCTATCATACGTTTCAGAACCGAGAAAACGCATGGTGGACGCACTGAAATATCATATCAAGAGAAACCGTATTTTTAAAACAATACATACTTTCTTTTGAAATATCCACGGTTCTCAAATCCAGAAATCCCATGAAAACAGCATATCTCAATACGTAAAGTTATAAAGTATGATGTATGAGACATATAATAGAAATGTAAGCATATCTGTATATCATGCACATAGAACAGTAATATGCACATATCAAGGGAAAACCGCTCTTTTAAATGAATACAGTTTTAAATTATATTCTGTGGTTCCCAATTTCTCCAAGGTCAAATGCAACATCATATAAATGTGTATATGCAACTATAGCAAATAATTTATGCAAGAGTCATATAATGATGCAGCAATCCTACTGTGTAGTGATATGGCTGTCATCGATGATGAAGTGTGTGAGCCGGCAAGCAGGTGTACGTGGAGCATACACATCATCGGTAATGGTACTGGTGTCCTGACAGCATGGATTTAATATAACATAAATCACAAGTATATAAGCATGCATTGTGCTAATAACAACATGAATATATGGAAATGGAAAAGTAAATGCAACAATAAGGAATCTATATTAGTTATACGAGTCATACATTTTGTTATTTGAAATCACACGAATCGTGGTGTTTGGAAAAATAGGGGCTACGGTGTTTTTAAGAAAAAATGTATGTCCTTTGAAATATCCGTAGAATCCCTTGGCCTGTCATTAAAATACTTACGATTCGTTAATTTTGAAATAGGTATGACTCGAGTCTAGTCTAACATCAACAATTAACTACAGGACTAAACTAGCAGGCTAATCGAGAAGCTACGGAAACCACCTAAATCTGAGTCGATACATATAAATATAATAGTCGGTGATCCCGCCTCAATAGTACACAAACGATATAATATATAACATGACATCCTCAAGTCTAGAGTGTAGATCTATCATCAATATGAGCTCGTACGGTAAATCCATTATACGGCATCCAAAATCTGGGTATGGGTCAAATATCGCATTCATCTCATTATTCATCTGGTATCCATATCATCATATCCTGTATAAGGGGTACTGATCTAAGTCTAGTACAAACTGATACCATCTGCATAAATATGGGTGTGTATGAAAACACATAGCCTAAAGACCTGCTATAATCTCATGTCGTATCTCATAATACGAATCAAAACATATCACCGATCTCATGGCATCATGCCTAATCTCATCGACTCATCTCCAAGTACCATGTACAATCCTCATCAACCATGTATAGGTATATGTATATATATACATAGTCTCATACCTATGTGTGTATATATATGTTGGATATAGTGCCCTCAGAGTCAATTATTGGATCACAGGGACGTGATTGCAATGATTGAGGGAGGACCTATACCGGTAGGACAGTCTTACTCAAGATGATAGTATGCTATCTGGTTTATCTTTATCATCGTGTACTGCTTTAGGTGACATTACTGATCACTATTGCAGGTTGATAGAGCCCCTAGGATTCTTGCTTGACTTCCAGCAGTATGATGGCGATCATATACGTGGGAGCTGGGGTCTATAAGCACATCCTTAAAAGGTCCCTAGTCGTGGGAGTTTCGAAATAGGGCATCGATACTCCAGAGTAGACTAGTGTATACAGTCGAGACCCCGACGAGGGGCGGTGGCCGGTCTCACAAGCCACTGGTGTCAGTTGGTTCACGTAAGATGTATACAGATGCTCATTGGGTTATGAGTACACCGGACAGGACTCGCCGAGAACATGCTAGTTTGGATTATACCAGACGTCAGATAGCAGTTCCCTGGTGATATATGTACAGGTTAGTTCATCGACCTGAAATCGTCATTTGTCTCGTGTGAGTTCCCACTGTACTTTGATTACTACCCTACCATGACTCAAAGGGGTCGTGCAAACAGGTTTTAGTTGGGTACAGTCCCGAGCCACATGGAGGCAGTGAGCGGATCGGCAGGGGTTCGTCTCTCCCGGTATTGGGGGTGAGGTCGCGCTGTGTCTAGGAGAGCCATTATAAGAAGTCCTTGGCCAAGGCAGGAGATTTACTGGTTGGTATTCAAGTAGTATCTCAGGATGTTCTGGGCTACACTGCGACACGACTTGTACCGCTTTTGGGGGTCTGACTTTTACCAACCCTTAGGCCCGCCATGCGATGCTCATAGGCGAACGGACCGGACTGTACGGATATTGTCACTGACAGGCTCAGTAGGATGTCAGGATGAGTTCGCTCATCGACCTCCCTTTTGGTCAATACCTGGTAGCCCATTACGTATGGCTAATACCTCTGACGTGCTAGTGGTTAAATCCATAGCCAAAGTATTGACGAGTCTTTAGAGTCCCCCACAGACAGTTTCTCAAGTTTCGGGCGAAACGCTGTAGAGGCTGTATGGATATAGTGCAGGGTTCGATCATATACGTGCGGTATTGCACGGATCATGATCGGACGGATAATACTAGCGCGTTTTGGTTTAAGCCAGATCCTAGTATTGTACAGTGTAGATTTTGTCTCATTGCATTTGTATTCAGTCGCAATACAAATGCGGGTATGTAAATACAGTCGCGGGGTTTTCCTGTAATTTATTACGGGATCGTTTTTCTGAAGTTGCCAGCTTGCATTCCGTTTCGGCCATTTTCCTTTGTTTCTTTCCTTGGCTGAAAATTGGTGTGGAGGGGGTTATTTGCAATTGTGCATTTTATTATGGAGAAGACTTTTTATGATGATAGCTTCATGATGGTTCAACCATCATTTGACTTCTTTATTCATGATCACTTGGTTGTTGGTGATGGGAGTTGATATGCATTTGGTTATGATCATTATTCTTCATGATTATCATTTTTCTCTCTCTTGCATTATTTCCTCTCTCCCTTCACAACAAATGGCCGGCAACTCTTTGATGGGTGGGTGATTCATTTGGGTGGGGGAATTTCTTGATCTCATTTGGCTTGCTACAAAAATTCCTCACCTCTCTCCAAAGTTCTTTTTCTCCTCCACATCTAAACATGGAAACTTCATAACCCCATGAGATAAAGTTTTCTACACTAAGCCTACAGCTTTCTTAGACACATCGGCTCGCCAACTTCATGCCCGAGTTGCCTCGGTCCAGAGGTGGGAGTTCGTAAAAGGACCTGGCGATGTGGTGCCCTTTCCGACGAGGAGATGAAGACCGGAGATTCCGCGAGGAGATCGGGATGGAGGCCGAAGACCAAAGGACACGGATCGCTCGGTATAGCTTTCCACCCATTCTCTAGTTAGCTAGCATTATGTAACGTTTTGAAAATCGTTTCGGTGAAATTTCAGAAAATCGGTAAAATAAAGGGGTTTTCTGTAAAAAAGTCAAAATACAAATATCTTTATTATAAAATTAAATATACATATTATAGCTATGAAATTGCTAGTATTTGGTGTTTATTGAGCCACTGGTGAAATTTCAAATTTTCTGAAAATTATCCGAAATTAATTATTTTAATATTATTTTAAGCCGTCACTAATACATTTAATAAGGGAAAATTACAAATTAGAATGGGTTGAAACAAATTTTGTGCATCATATCACATTAAACAAAATTTTATCATGTGGTTTTTGAAATGAAATGGTTTGCCAAAACGGTTTGGAAAATATCGAAGAAAAAGGCTTTTTTCGGTGAAATTAGTGTTAATGGAAATTGGGGCATAACCTTTATCTTTTTCCCTAGCCCACACACCTACACCTCACCCTCTCTTTCCCATCCCATGTGGCCGGCCCCCCCTGATCAGCCCAACATCTTAGGCCTCTCATCTCACTAAAGCAAGGAAAAGAAATGAATTAAGGAATTTAAAATGAAATGAGGTGGGTGCTTTATTTCCCTAGTTGACTTGGACTATTCCCCACCTCAATCTCTCTCCTCCCTCGCCCCCCCCATACCCCGTCGAGCCCCACTTTCCTGCAACAGCAGCCCCCCCATTTCCCCTTCTCTTTTCTCTTCAAAATCCATCTAAAATGCCTCCAAATCCCCAAAAAAATCAAGCTAAAATCAAAATATAATCCCTACCCATTTTTAATTGACCATTCTAGTATGGATCGAGGGGACAAGATGGCAAATTTGGGGGCTAGATTTCAAGTTGGATTAATGGGTGGTGAGGTATAAAAATCTTAACATTTTTGTTAAATTGTTGGTTATTGCTTTAATCTAACTTATTTGGGAAATGAATTGTGGTTCTAATTGAAAGATTGGGTTTTCAAGAGAAGGATTAAATTATAGTTAGGGTTTTTGTTGTGTGATTATGGTTGCAAGGTGGAATTCATCATTTTGTGAAATGTGAAACATAACCATGATTGTTAGTTGCAAATTGTTAAGTTGGAATTGTAATAATTATGCTAATTTGCTAACTGGGTTTTTAAAATTGGTTTAATAATTGAGATTAAAAATGTAATTAGGTTTTTTATGACTTCATTAGCATTATAAAATGTAGTTTAATACTTTAGTTGATGAAAATCCAAGCTAAATTGTTGTTTGTGTATTTTTGCTATAAAATTGTTAAAATTGGGTATTTTGTAAACTAGAATTTTGGGGTTTATGGAATTTAATGAGATTAAATTATGGGAATTGTTTTTATGACTTATTTAAGATATTTAATAAGTATTATGGCCGCTAGATTTGTTTAAACGTCGAGTTTTGTACTAAAACGGGTAATTTTTGCTTGCTAGATTTTCGGAAAAATGACTTTTAAGGTGAATTTGGGGTTTTTGTAAATTCTAACCTAATTTATATTATAATTAGTGTTCATGAATGCACAAATGAGAGTGTTTGGGTTTTTCTCGATGGTTTGAAGTTTGTATATTGATATCGAGGGTTGGTTTGGCTATTCTTGTCTGCGTAGGCGATAGGTTTTGAACTATGCGTGATAGGCGTGCCGATTTGATTTTCGTATGCCGTTTCGATTTCGAATTTGGTTTTAATGCGATACGGTGCGTTATGATATGTAGGTACCCCATGTGGACTTCGAGACGACAAGCAAGCACGTGGCGACGTCGGCACCGGGGAGCGAGGACCAGGTGAGTAGATTTATTTCTACAGGGCGAAGTCGGGTGGATGGCGTATAGCACCCTCGCAGTTCGTGGTGATGTAAACGAATGCGTATACACACATATATTGATTATATATTGTTTGAGGTTATTGATGTTAAATATGGATATTTGGTGTGCTTGGATGATTTAGTGTCGCGAAATCCTAGAGTAGTGGTCACACCACACATGCACACACACACCCATACTTGCATTCATTCTTCTTTCATATGTGCTTATATGGGATTTTATATAGTTATGTGTTCACATGGGTATGGGACTATGTGTTCATGTACTGGATTTGAGATGAGTCGATGAGATTTGAGCTGAGGCCGTGAGATCGGTAATATTGCAGGATTCGTACTTGAGATACGTCCTGATGTTATGGCGGATCTTTGGATGACAATGCCATGTGAATAGTGATATTAGTATTGTACTAGACGTAGGTCAGTACCCCAGATGATGATCTTGATAAAGAGGAGACCAGATGAACAGTGTGATGAGTATGTTATTGACCCGTACCCAGATTTGGGGATGCCGTACTGCGGATTTACGTACGAGATATATATTGATGATTGATCCGCACTCTTGACTTGGGATGTCTGATTATAGATGTGGTATCGGATAGGATAGTACTGAGGCAGGATCACCGACTAATATATATACAGGTATGTATACGTATCGACTCAGATGTTAGGCGGTTTCTTTACCTGTAGTTCAGCTTGTTAGTTCAGCCGTATAGTTTAGTGCAGTTGTTAGACTAGATTAGACTCCTACCTATTTCAAAACTAACGAATCGTGGGTATTTTAAAAGACAAGTCAAGGGATTCTACGGATATTTCAAAAGATGTAACTTTTCATAAAAACACCGCAGCCCTTATTTTCAAAACACCGCAATTCGTGTTATTAAAAAAGGCACTATTATAGGACTTATATTAGGTTATTGCAGTTTAGTTATCGTTGTGTCTAGTATTCAACTCCCGCATATTATTGATGTTGCCTCGCATCGCATACTTATTGTAATTCATATTTCATTATTGATATTTAGGACATATCACCATTACCGATGATGCGTATGTACCACGTACACTTACTTGCCGGCTCACACACATCTTTATCGGCAATTGCCATGTCACGTACACTTAGAAAATACTATTACATTGACATAGCCTGTTAGCTAATAGTTTAGACTTGATATTAGTGTACTTGCCTTATATGTTAGTTTAGACATTGTAGTTATTACCTGCTACTTCATGCATACTGTTATTCATTGTTATGCCGCATTCATGGATTCTCATGCATATATTCACTATTTTACGTGCTATTGAGGTTTTGGATTCGGATTTCCATGAGATTTTTTGGATTTGGGGGAAAACCGCAAAACTTATACAAACTTCTTCTTTCTCTTTTTAAATGAAAAGTGCGGTTTTCCCATGATGTATGAGTCGTCCACCATGAGTTTGCTGATGGATTTCGAGAACCGATTCGAGGAGTTGGATGAACCGTTTCGGGTACATGGTGGACCCGGTAAGGTACCCCGGGGCAAGAAGGTCGTGTTGCTGACGTTGAGCCTGGCAGGGGAGCACTACCTACCGGTGATTTTACCCGAAGCGTCGGATATCCGGAGGATACCGTCGTGGTCTTGAGATGGATGGTGGGGGCCGGTCTGGACTGACGGTGCCCTAGATATTGTGATTAAGACATTGAGATTTTGAGATATTGAGGTACAGAGATTGTGATACAGAGATATCGAGATATTTGGACACTTGTTTTGTGTCGATGCTGGGCACTGTTTTATGCTGATTTCAGTTATGGTACCTCATTTTTAAAATACAGAAATCTCACTGGTTTATGAAAGCAGTTTTCTTCAGTACATGCATTCTGTTTCGTGCATTCATACATCATCCATGTGATACATTGCTACCTGAGGTACTGACACGGGCACATGGGATTACACTTGGGTTAGATATTTGCCCTAGCCATGGTTATGGGTTGCTGATTATATATTTGAGGATATATATTATGATCGTATGACCTAGGATTGCGTCATACATGCGATTTCTATTCGTAGATGTTTTTCTATTCACGAGTTGGCAACTCACCCCCGTTATGCCCCAGTTTCTTGCAGGTTTGCCGTACAGGTTTCATTACGGCTTTACAGGCACAGTTTCGTTCGGGTAACTTGCTAGTAGGTGGGTTTATTGGTATCGTACCCATCATATTACCTTGTATAATATTATTTTGTTGTATCTAGTAAATTCCATCAACCAAACATGTATTTATTTTGAGATAGAGACCAGTGATGTTATTCTTTCGACCTTAGAGTCGCGCGTTATATCTCTGTAGATTTCTTGTGGTTTTGAGTTTCCTTTTGAGTTTTGATCCTAGCCGTTGGCATTTATATTATATTACTTGTGTGGTTGTGACCGTCGATTGACGAAGAGCTAGCTCCCGCTTGGGGATGCCTTTTTTTGATTTCGTTTACTATTCATGTTGTATCCCGTTTGGGGGCCAGTATTTACAAAGGAGACTCTGCCGAAATTTTCAAGAAATATTTGATGTTTTTAAAAACGCATAATTCGGCTTATGCTAATAAAACTACTTGATTTAAATTGGTTTTTCCTTCACTCTACTACTTTTCTTGGTTTGGATTTCTGGGTTTTCGGCTTACTTAGATTACGTACGCCTCGAGACGTTTCGTAGTTTAAGTGCCGGTCATGTTCCGTACTTTCGGGACGTGACAAAGTTGGTATCAGAGAGTTAGGTTTTACCTTCGGAGCGTAGGATGACCCTTGGTTGATAGAATAGGTGACTAAAGTAGAGTGACTTACCGTGGGTATGTTCCGCGGCAAACTTACGATACGCTACTCCACTTAAGAAGCCTTAGGATGTACATTTCTTTGTTCAGTATTATATTCATTCCTGATTTAGCCTCATCGGTATCAGTTATGGTTTTGCTGCCACGATTACGGGCAGGGACAGCTACGGCTAGAGTTGCGATCAGCACGAGCTCGTTACGGATGAGGACTGACCAGGGCGTAATTCCGGCGACACACAATTGCAGAGACGTGTCTTTTTATTGTGTTTTCACGCCACGAGCGTTTGATGGATCACAGTATGAGATTACTCGGACGTGCAGATCAGCACCAGAGGATTGAGCCAATGATAGAGGCCAGCTAGATTTTGATGACCGTTGGCGTATTGCTTATTCATGATGATTGAGGCACTGTTCAGCGTGCAGACGAGCGAGCCAGCTATTGCTGCGAACGACGAGATATCGCCCTAGATGTTGGAGCTATTACAGTACGAGTTGTACTGAGAGATGATAGAAGGTCGCTAGTCACCCGAGGATGAATGACTAGGACATGTGGTTCGTTCGCCTACCCCGATGCGAGGTCTTCAGATAGATTGATTCTAGCTAGAGACGACTTCACACAGAGACGTTGAGAGTTGACAGAGACGATCGAATGTCAGAAACCTATTATTCCAAGTTTAAAGTATTCGGAAAGACATGCATGCAATTCTATGGACCCTCTAGAAGAATGAAACCCTAACTCGACTTAATGCCCGTGTGAAAGCCTTTGAACCTTAAGGTTTGCGGCAGTTCCGCGGCACCATTAGTGAGGCTTGGGTTTGCCCTTCTACGGCTGGACCATTGATGCTGTGGTACGTACTCGATACTATTAAACTGTACCAAGATGTTGAGCTCTTGGGGGATTATGAGGTTTTGACGAATCGATCAGATGGTTCGACTTCATTCGGATGCTAGGTGGTGAGATGCATTTCTTGGGAGACTCCAGATACGAGGATAGCCGTTGGAGCTCAGTCCATGCAGCCACGACGAGACGAGTCCGAAGTAGTCGACATTAGAGAAAGTGGAGTAAGAGGTTCGTACGAGATCTTGATGAGGCGACGTTCCACTCCGCTGACATCAGAGATGCGATACGCATGCCGAGGCATTGTACTTGGATATACCTTCCAGAAAGAGTCGCGATGAGTATGCAGCCGTTCCGGAATGAGAACAGATCTAGTAAGGGACGATGACTTCCGGACAGTTCGGCAGAGACGAAATTTGGGAGAGATCTCGATAGGACCTTTCTGGAATGAATTCCGAGAAGACTTGGACCCAGGAGTGGTCATATTATGCACACCGGCAGGCCAGAGTTCAGGATTGTCGACGAGACATCCTATGAGTAACCACGACAGTTGGCCAGAGATTCTTGGAGGATGTGCTTGAGCGGGACTATTCCGCCATATTTGATTTCGGTATTTTGGACGATCTATTCGCATGACTGATTTTGATGATTGAGTTTCATGATATTTGTTTTCATGTACCATGGTTGCACCTACTGAGTATTTACAATTTTTGCACAGTTGTTGCACTTGATATCATTTTCGTGCCTTGGTTTCGCATGTTTATGATTTTATGGGTTTCATACAGTTGAGTTGATTTTGTGCGTATGTACGCACACGAATTGGTTTTTGCACTCGGTATAGTTCATATATGCTTGCAGTGTAGTGTTACGTATGTTGTGCATTTAGATGCACTGGACTTCGATTTCGATTGTGATGTTCGATATTTGTTTTGTGCACCTTGTGCACTTGATTGGAATTTGCGCATATTCGGCTCTTGATATTGGATTTCATGATTTCGTGCACGATGGATGCACCTGATTTGGATTTTCGCGCATGTTGGGCGCATGTTTTGAGGTGCGATTTTTGTTAGAGATAGTGCCCTCAGAGTCAATTATTGGATCACAGGCACGTGATTGCAATGATTGAGGGGAGGATCTATCCCAGTAGGACAGTCTTATTCGAGATGATAGTATGCTATCTGGTTTATCTTTATCATCGTGTACTGCTTTAGGTGACCTTAAGAGTCGCTATTACACGTTGATAGAGCCCCTAGGATTCTTGCTTGACTTCCGGCAGTATGAAGGCGATCATATAAGTGGGAGCTGGGGTCTATAAGCACATCCTTAAAAGGTCCCTAGTCGTAGGAGTTTCGAGACAGGGCATCAATTCTCCGGAGTAGACTAGTGTATACAGTCGAGACCCCGACGAGGGGCGGTGGCCGGTCTCACAAGCCACTGGTGTCAGTTGGTTCACCTAAGATGTATACAGGTGCTTATTGGGTTATGAGTACACCGGGCAGGACTCGCCGGGAACCTGGTAGTTGGTATTATACCTGACGTCAGATAGCAGTTCCTTGGTGACATGTGTACAGGTTAGTTCATCGACCTGAGATCGTCATTTGTCTCGTGTGAGTTCCCACTGTGCTTTGATTACTACCCTACCATGGCTCAAAGGAGTCGTGCAAACAGGTTTTAGTTGGGTACAGTCCCGAGCCACATGGAGGCAGTGAGCAGATCTGCAGGGGTTCGTCTCTCGCGGTATTGGGGGTGAGGTCGCGCTGTGTCTAGGAGAGCCAGAACATGGAAAGTCCTTGGCCAAGGTAGGAGATTTGCTGGTAGGTATTCCAGTAGTATCTCAGGGTGTTCTGGGCTACACTCCGACATGACTTGTACCGCTATTGGGGGTCTGACTTTTACCTACCCCCTAGGCCCGCCATGCGATGCTCATAGACGAACGGACCGGACTGTACGGATATTGTCACTGACAGGCTCAGTAGGGTGTCAGGATGAGTTCGCTCATCGACGTCCCTTTTGGTCAGTACCTGGTAGCCCGTTACGTATTGGCTTATACCTCTGACGTGCTAGTGGTTAAATCCACAGCCATAGTATTGACGAGTCTTTAGAGTCCACCACACACACAGTTACTCAAGTTTCGGGCGAAACGCTGTAGAGACCGTATGGAGATATGGCAGGGTTCGATCAGATACGTGCGGTATTGCACAGATCGTGATCGGACGGTTTTTTACTAGCCGGCTTTGGCTTAAGCCGGATCCTAGTATTAGATAGTGTAGATTTTGTCTCTTTGCATTTGTGTTCAGTGGGAATACAAATGCGGGCATGTATATGCAGTAGCGGGGTTTTTCTGTAATTTATTACGGGATCATTTTTCTGAAGTTGTCAGTTTGCATTCCGTTCCGACCGGTTTTCCTTTGTTCTTTCCCAGCCGGACTTTTCCGATGGAGGGGGTTATTTGCAAGTTTGCAAATAACTTATTGTGGAGGGATTTCTTGCAATTTGTGGCATCATGATGGTTCTTTAATCATTAGATTCCATTTGCATCTTATCCTTTGATTAGAATGGATTAGAGTTGATTTGAATGGAAATGACATTGTTATCATTGCCTTTTTGATATGGTCACCCCTTTTGCTTTTACTACCATCACCTCCCTTCTTGTTATTTGATTCTTTCCCTCCACCATTTCATGGGAGAAGGGGCCGGCCACAATTTGAGAGGGATATGAGAGAGTTTCATTTAGGAGTGGTAGGATGATTCTTCATCTCATTTTTCTTGCTAGAAAATTGAAAGCACCAATTTTCTTTAACCTCTTCCTCCATCCTCCATGGCAACTAAACCCCAAAGAGACATAGACTACTACACTATTCTACAGCACATCTTGGACGCGTCAGCTAGCCAACTTTGCGCCCGAGTTGCCTTGGTCTAGAGGTGGGAGCCCGTAAAAGATTTCGGCTACGTGGTGCCCTTTCCGACGAGGACGTGACGGACGGAGATTCCGCAGAAGATCGGAGTGGAGACGAAGACCGAAGGATACGGATCGTTTGGTATACTTCTCTACCCGTCTTTTAGTTTGCTAGTTGCTAGGTTAATGGCCCGATCCGGGTGAAAAGTGCATGGTGGTGCCGGTTTGAAAAATTAAAGTTAACCATCGCTTCCACATTTGGCCTCGGAATGGAGGCCGGGGCGCCGCCGTGCACTTACATTGGTATCAGAGCCACGCCATTAACCATGCCTAGCTTGCTCTAGTATGTTTAGAGCTCGATCGAACAAAAATCCCCAAAAACCGTATTTTCAATGCATCGTGTTTCTGTCGAAATTTTTTCTGCTCCAAAAATTTTTCAGGTTGTTGCAGAATACTGTGCATGAAAAAATAAGAATTCTGGTAAAATTTGGTCGCGAGATCCGACTATACCACCGCGGAACCGCGGCCAAACCCTTGCTTGGGCCGCGGTTCCGCCGCGCTTTTAACTGTTCATTGTGGCAAATTTTTCCAGAGGGCTTTTGACATGGAAATAGGGGTTTTGGGATATTCTGTTTGGGCCCAGATTTTCTGTAAGTGCTACAGTACTGCTTGGGGCCCATTTCGGTAAATTTGTTCGATCGGATATTTTAAACATGTTAGTTCACAGTATTTACATTATATCTGCGACCGTGAATGTCACTCGATCGGTAAATCCAGTCTATCTGCTATAGCCCTTTTAGACGGATTTGTGAACGTGATATTCACGTTGATGTTCTGTGTTGTGCTGTGATGTTGCGGATCGGTCGTGGGGGATAGCCTGGATGCAATATTAGTACAGTTTTGTTTTATATGTACATTTGATATTGCGGGGCGAGCGTCCGACATGTGGACTGCCGTCACTGCCTGATTGTATTATTCTTTTGGGACACGACCAGGTTGCGGTCGATGTACCCGTTGTATGCATATTTTACTTTCTGTACTAGGATTACCCCGCGGAGGGGTGCACGGATAGCCGGGTTCTAGAGGGCAACGAGCCCGCATCTCATGGCATTGAGACGGAGGGGGCTTTACTCTAGAATTGGCGGGCTATTCGCCGCACTCGTAGGGGGTACAGGTTGACCCAGGAGGGGTGCCCAAGTTACCGGATTCCGTGAAGTGCTGGGTGGTCCATTCACGTTGTTGAAGGGGGCTGCCTTGCTTCAGGTTTTGGCGGGTAACTTGCCGCGCCCGTAGGGGTCTAGGTTTTCATTGCACAGGCTATCCACACGACCAGGGGAACGTCGGGTTTCAGTAGCGGCTCTGTGAAACCCGGGGATCCCAAATATCTGTATTAATCTGTGATGCTGTACATTTCTTTGATGTTGCATTTTTTATCACGCCTTGAGCGAAAATTATAGATTATATATATACTAGTAGATGTTGTATATGTTTTGCATCCGCGTTAGTCTAGTCCCCGCTCTGTCGTTAGTTAGCTAACCTAACGGGTGATGACGGGACCCAGTAGCGAATGCGGATGGCATATACGTACATCGGTATATTTTCGTTCTTTGTGGTGTGATCAATTGATGGGACTGCATTGATTCGGATCAATGCAAGTTAAAAACAAACCTAATCTGATGTTGTTGGAACACTTTTCAAAAAGCTGTTATTGCAAGGACGTTCACTTTTGTTTTGCATCGTGGTATTCAGTTGGAATATCCTTCTCCTCAGTCGATGAGACAAGGGCCGAGATCCCTTCACCGGGAATGACCCCTTGGACAAAAAGTTTGCGTCAGGGCAATGACTTCACTATAGCCGATTACTTTTTCTTTGCACCGTGGTATTCAGTTGGAATATCCTGCACCTCATTCTACGGGGAAAGAGCCGAGATCCCTTCACCGGGAGTGACCTCTTTAGCGAAGGTTTTCGTCACTATATTTTTAAAAGCTATCCGGTTCCTTCAACGATATCAAGTTCATTACGTTAAAGGTTTTCGCCCGAAACCATTCGTAGCCCTCCATCATTTCAGTTAAATATTCGGTAGTATTCAAGCTATGTATTTTGACCTCACGCCAAGGCATAGTGTTTGGTAGCTGCCGGGTATTTATCTGTTGCATAGATAGATCGTTGGTTTGGGACAGTCATACTACTATTTTGGCCTACGTCAAGAGTATGTACGGGTGGGTTCAAATTAACCTGGACAATGATAGGTAAAACTTGATATGTGACTTATGATATTTTGACCTCACGCCAAGGTCATAAGAGCATGGGGCAAAAATCACATCGGGAGTTTCAAAAGAACTGAAACTTGCCAGATATGCGCATACCTTCTGGAGTGTGATAGCGCGAGTGGATTCCGTCACGTTATCATGCGATGATAGTTGGATCCCGATTCCCACTGATGAGTTAGTTTACTCCTCGGGTGATCCCGACTAATTCTTCTTTCTGGTTTGGAGAAGAATTTGACGGTACAGTGGGAGGTTTCCAGATTAGATAAATTGGTAACCATTCTGATCTAGGTTAGAGTGCACGCTGAGTGTTTCTTTTTTCTCTCTCTTTGGCAGCGACCATTGACCCGACCCTAAGACTATGACTCAGTGACCCAAATTGACCGAACCTTCTTAAACACTGGCTTTTGGATTTTCAGAGTTGCAAACCTCATTGCCACTCCTACTTTTACCCTTTTCTCCAGGACACCCCGTATTACTACGAACGTCCACTTCCATTGGACAAAACCATCGTATGGTTAGATACGAACTCGAAAGAATTTATTCGAGGATGGTTTCCGGTTCTGGAGAAAACGGATAGGACTATTCAGTTGTCTTTTCCTTTTACCTTCTCTCTGGTTGCGAGTACTCCTTGGTTTAGGAGATAGTACACCTATTACGCAAATTGGATAGTCTTCTTCCAAACCATAGGCTGGTGCCGAACGGTGGGGAATGAAGAAAACCAATTAGCATAACGATGGTGTGCAGAAGGTATTAAGTTAAGACAAAGCAAGGGATTAGTAAGAGGGCAAAGTAAATTGCAACTGATATTCACGACCAAACCAGGTATTTCATTACCACTCCAACTTCACCTTTGTATTTCTCCAGGACACTCCGTATCACTACGAAGATCCACAGTTTATTGGATACTCCATCGTATGGTTATATACGAACTCGAAAGGAACTTGTTCCAGTTCGTGGATGGATTCTGGTTCAGGAGAAATAGGAATAAGGTTTATTCGGTTGTCTTTTATTTTCACCTTCTTTCGCATTGCGAGTGCTCCTAGGATTAGGACAGTACACCCATTATGCTTATTGGATAGTCTTCTTCCAAACCATAGGCTGGTGCCGAATGGTAGGGAAGGAAGAAAACCATTTGGCCTAAGGGGTGTGCAGAAGGTAATGACTAAAGACATATAAAGGGATTTGGAGAGGTGGCAAAGAATTATACGGTTACAGTCGTGAATCTGGAAGAGGCATTACTAGGAATACCGGGATACCCCATCGAAACATCTCAATGTTTCAGTTTCACTGTGTACTGTTAAAGGAAAACTGATTTCCTAATTAGACACTTGCTCCAGGGTATGTATTTACCAGGTATGATTCTCACTTCTGTATGGTTTTACAGATGATGAGTGGGAGTAAGTTATTGGGAATTAGGTGATCATCCTCATTATATGGGAATTCGTTGTAATTGGTGATATTTGAGGAAGTCACCTGGGTTGTTTACCGGACGACAAATATTTGGTTTTGAATATCCGTTGTTATGCACCAATTTCAAATTAATATATCTGTACGTCTATTTTTATAGAGTGAGATATACCTTTTGAAATTATGTCTATGACATTTACCTATATCAGTGGATGGTTAGGTAAGGAGCATTGAACAACGGTGTAATTCTTCTTAACCATAAGTACAGTTTTCAACCTACGATACACAGTGAATGAGTTATTAGACTCAAGGGACTTATACAAAGTATTGTATGTTGTCCAGTGTCCATTAGGACAGAGGGCTAGGTACTCGTACTATATTCGGTTTACTTATGACTTCTCTAGTTCTTAGACAGGTGTTTCGTGGAAACACAGGGTCTGAGTTTTGAGAAGTTATTGGTATATGAGTAAAGTAGAGAACCAGGTATTGCAAGTATCAGGATTCTTCAAGGTGATCGAAGATGTAGATACTTGTGTATGGTATTCAGTTTATAGTAATGAGAACTTGCTTCTCTTTCAGGTTACTCATAATTGGAAGCATTCCTAAGTTGAGTAACGCTGATCGGCCACCTTCCATTTAGTTGACATGCACTGGAGACAGTTGCATGATTTGAATCTGGTTCAATTAAATCAGTGCCTCTGTTTCTTTGATATAGAACAGTTCATATCTTGACATTGTTAAGATACGGGGAGTTGTCCGGCTTATGCTTAAAACCAGACTCCGGATAACTCAAGGCACGTTTCTGTAATGGCTGTTTGTGGGTTGACCCGGGCTATGACGAGGGTTGACTTTCTACCATCTGGAAGATCAATAGTGATATTGTTCTTGACTCGCCACAGTTTTAATAAAAATGGATTTTTTTTCAGAAAACAGTAGTGGTAGTACGGTAGAACTGGAAGTGATTCCAGAACTGCAAACGATTACTGAAGATTTGATAAGAACCTAGAGATTCAATCTGGTTTGACATTCCATTGGCCGCTCTGCAGATAAAGTAGGTAACCTCAAGCACCCAAGAGGTACTTCGGTATGCTCAGGGACGGTGGCAGGGAGGTTCTTATTTACCCAGACTTGCCATTGCTGTTGTTCCAGACTGTGAGACTCAGCAGGAGGATGAGTATTGCGTCGTTCTAAACTAGCTTTAGAAGCGTACGTGTATATGACTCTGCCAGAGAGTTGTCGTAGTCAGTGGGAGCAGCGGAAGCATTGGTGGACATCAGGCTTATGTCTATTTATAGACTAAAGCAGATATAGCGGAGAAAGATCATCTATTTCTGATGTGACAGTCATAGGTTTGACTTCATCAGAATAGGGGATGGATCTGTTAAGAAGGTAGTAGGGCGTGATTTCCTGGTATTTGATGACATACATAAAGTAGGAAGTGAAATTTCTATACTACGGTCGGTTATACTTTGGTCGTCACACAGTAGTTTCTCCACACAGGACTTGGATTTTATATCAGACATTCTGGTTACTAGATCTATGGTTTTAGATCTAGATTTGGGTGGTTTCCCAATCTGGGTACTTTGACAGCATTCTATGAGTATTTAGAATGGACGACTCCTGGCATGGTAGTGTACCTGCAGGTGATGGAGTCACCCTCTCTAGAGGTGTCTTACAGACTAAAGGGGAGAGGGATGTGCATGATTGGCAGATCACTTGCTTAGGCAATTGAGTCAATCATGAGATGTCAAGTACCACACCAGATGCTGTTCTTGCAGTAGGAGCAATAAGTTGATATTGATCCAATCCTGGAGAAACAATCGGAAGCAGTTTTAGAACATAAGTTGATGTTCTAGGGAATTGATAACGGCATCCTCTTTTAGGAGACGGTTATCATTCCAGGCTTCTACGGTGACCTGGATGGCAGAGTGACTGTCAGAGTTATAGTTTTCCCTCTGACGAGGGGCAGTATTTTAGACAGATGGTCCAGGAGGATACTGAGGGAAGGTATGGCGCAGGACACTGATTAAGTTCAGTTGTCGATACAGTCTAAGAAGTTTGGATTTGGAGTTCATTTATGAGCTAGGTCACATCAGACATCCAGACATTCTAAGACAGGTATTGCTCATTTCGGGAGGGCTTTCTTCGCAAACTTGAGATAAAGAGAGACATAGAAAGAAACACCAGAGCGGATCCACTCACTGAGGCTATTCCTCGAACGCAATAGTTTCGCAAACGAGCTTTGTGAGACTGACTAGTAGAGGAGTTGGGTGTTCGGTATCACATGGGTTGTGAGTATGCGACATCGCAATAATTAGCCTTGAGTGCAAGTAGGAGATTGTTGGAGATAGTGCCCTCAGAGTCAATTATTGGATCACAGGCACGTGATTGCAATGATTGAGGAGAGGACCTATCCCAGTAGGACAGTCTTACTCGAGATGATAGTATGCTATCTGGTTTATCTTTATCATCGTGTACTACTTTAGGTGACCTTACGAGTCGCTATTACACGTTGATAGAGCCCCTAGGATTCTTGCTTGACTTCCAGCAGTATGAGGGCGATCATATAAGTGGGAGCTGGGGTCTATAAGCACATCCTTAAAAGGTCCCTAGTCGTAGGAGTTTCGAGACAGGGCATCGATTCTCCGGAGTAGACTAATGTATACAGTCGAGACCCCGACGAGGGGCGGTGGCCGGTCTCACAAGCCACTGGTGTCAGTTGGTTCACCTAAGATGTATACAGGTGCTTATTGGGTTATGAGTACACCGGACAGGACTCGCCGGGAACCTGCTAGTTGGTATTATACCTGACGTCAGATAGCAGTTCCCTGGTGACATATGCACAGGTTAGTTCATCGACCTGAGATCGTCATTTGTCTCGTGTGAGTTCCTACTATGCTTTGATTACTACCCTACCACGGCTCAAAGGAGTCGTGCAAACAGGTTTTAGTTGGGTACAGTCCCGAGCCACATGGAGGCAGTGAGCGGATCTGCAGGGGTTCGTCTCTCCCGGTATTGGGGGTGAGGTCGCGCTGTGTCTAGGAGAGCCAGAACATGGAAAGTCCTTGTCCAAGGCAGGAGATTTGCTGGTAGGTATTCCAGTAGTATCTCAGGGTGTTCTGGGCTACACTCCGACACGACTTGTACCGCTATTGGGGGTCTGACTTTTACCAACCCCCTAGGCCCGCCATGCGATGCTCATAGACGAACGGACCGGACTGTACGGATATTGTCACTGACAGGCTCAGTAGGGTGTCAGGATGAGTTCGCTCATCGACGTCCCTTTTGGTCAGTACCTGGTAGCCCATTACGTATTGGCTTATACCTCTGACGTGCTAGTGGTTAAATCCACAGCCATAGTATTGACGAGTCTTTAGAGTCCACCACACACACAGTTACTCAAGTTTCGGGCGAAACGCTGTAGAGGCCGTATGGAGATATGGCAGGGTTCGATCAGATACGTGCGGTATTGTACGGATCGTGATCGGACGGTTTTTTACTAGCCGGCTTTGGCTTAAGCCAGATCCTAGTATTAGATAGTGTAGATTTTGTCTCTTTGCATTTGTGTTCAGTGGGAATACAAATGCGGGCATGTATCTGCAGTAACGGGGTTTTCCTGTAATTTATTACGGGATCAGTTTTCTGAAGTTGCCAGTTTGCATTCCGTTCCGACCGGTTTTCCTTTGTTCTTTCCCAGCCGTACTTTTCCGATGGAGGGGGTTATTTGCATGTTTGCAAATAACTTATTGTGGAGGGGTTTCTTTCAATTTGTGGCATCATGATGGTTCTTTAATCATTAGATTCCATTTGCATCTTATCCTTTGATTAGAATGGATTAGAGTTGATTTGAATGGAAATGACATTGTTATCATTGCCTTTTTGATATGGTCACCCCTTTTGCTTTTACTACCATCACCTCCCTTCTTGTTATTTGATTCTTTCCTTCCACCATTTCATGGGAGAAGGGGCCGGCCACAATTTGAGAGGGATATGAGAGATTTTCATTTTGGAGTGGTAGGATGATTCTTCATCTCATTTTTCTTGCTAGAAAATTGAAAGCACCAATTTTCTTTAACCTCTTCCTCCATCCTCCATGGCAACTAAACCCCAAAGAGACATAGACTACTACACTATTCTACAGCACATCTTTGATGCGTCGGCTAGCCAACTTCGTGCCCGAGTTGCCTCGGTCCAGAGGTGGGAGCCCGTAAAAGTTTTCGGCTACGTGGTGCCCTTTCTGACGAGGACGAGACGGACGGAGATTCCGCAGGAGATCGGAGTGGAGACGAAAACCGAAGGACACGGATCGTTTGGTATACTTCTCTACCTGTCTTTTAGTTTGCTAGTTGCTAGGTTAATGGCCCGATCCGGGTGAAAAGTGCGCGGTGGTGCCGGTTTGAAAAATTAAAGTTAACCATCACTTCCGCATTTGGCCTCGGAATGGAGGCCGGGGCGCCGCCGTGCACTTACAATTTTGGTGCACACCAGATGCACTAAATCGAGATTCTTCGTGCATATCAGATGCACCTGATTTTGCTGTCAGGCACCCACGTTGCCTATGACAGATGTTTCATGCACACCTGATGCACTTAGATCTTGTTTCTGTGCACATGTTGGCACATATATGGATTTTGATTTCCGTGCGCACCAGACACACGTAGTATTCGTATGCATATTTTGGGATTGATTTCTTATAGAGCAGTACGATTTTATAATATTTGTTATGTGTTTTCGTATTGAGCAGGACTAGTCGAGGACAGTACCTGAATGTATTTTGCATGCATTAATAGCTATCGAAGGGAATTCCAAAAAGCGAGCTATAGTCTCAGTATTTACCTACGTGTCTGATATGACACGAAACGTTTAAAACAAGGAAACCCTTCTAAATTGTTTCCCAAAGCGGCGGAACGTACAGTTCAAACAAAAGGTATATATTTATATGATTATTTTCGTATGATAGACGTCCGCCACTGTGCAGTGTTATGCGCATTGCACAGCGACTTTAAGAGATTTGGCATGCATTCCCTTTAGTTATTTACATATATAGATTTGATATTTACGTGTATAGTTTCGAGTTATATCATATTGGTTTTGTATTGGATTGACATTTTTGTCTTTACCATGACTTCGAAGATTGCGGGATGCT
The DNA here is from genome assembly GCA_030015575.1 of Agapanthus africanus. Lineage (NCBI taxonomy): Eukaryota > Viridiplantae > Streptophyta > Magnoliopsida > Asparagales > Amaryllidaceae > Agapanthus > Agapanthus africanus. Next base: position 292,858,879 of record CM057349.1, read on the forward strand.
TGACGGAGTTTTAATTTTGAGTTACATGCTCATTTTTCATGCACATGCGCTGCGCTACGATTTGTTTTATATATTTACGATTTCGGAGCCCCGACGACTTGATAGTTTTGCTTAGGTGTTTTAGTATTTGGGGGGAGTTTTAATTTAAATTTGAGGACCGAATTTCTTTAAGGGGGGAAGATTGTAACGTTTTGAAAATCGTTTCGGTGAAATTTCATAAAATCGGTAAAATAAGGGGGTTTTCTGTAAAAAGTCAAAATACAAATATCTTTATTATAAAATTAAATATACATATTATAACTATGAAATTGCTAGTATTTGGTGTTTATTGAGCCACTGGTGAAATTTCAAATTTTCTGAAAATTTTCCGAAATTAATTATTTTAATATTATTTTAAGCCGTCACTAATACATTTAATTAGGGAAAATTACAAATTAGAATGGGTTGAAACAAATTTTGTGCATCATAACACATTAAACAAAATTTTATCATGTGGTTTTTGAAATGAAATGGTTTGCCAAAACGGTTTGGAAAATATCGAAGAAAAAGGTTTTTTTCGGTGAAATTAGTGTTAATGGAAATTGGGGCATAACCTTTATCTTTTTCCCTAGCCCACACACCCACACCTCACCCTCTCTTTCCCATCCTAAGTGGCCGGTCCCCCTTGATCAGCCCAACATCTTGGGCCTCTCATCTCACTAAAGCAAGGAAAAGAAATGAATTAAGGAATTTAAAATGAAATGAGGTGGGTGCTTTATTTCCCTAGTTGACTTGGACATTTCTGTTAGTTATATGTATGCCCTAGAGGCCATTACTGTACATTGGATGTATATTGTAGTGGATGCTGGGACATATATAGGTAGGACTTTCTTGCTCGACATGATAGTATGCTATCTGGTTGCTCTTTATCTTAACATGTATAGTTTCTGTCTCTCTGATTACATGTTGATAAAGCCCTTAGGATGTGTACTCGACTTCCAGGACTATGATGCAGATCATAGTAGTGGGGTCTGGGTAGTCAATGAGTACATCCTTCAATGTTCCTAGTCGTGGGAATATCGTTACGGGGCATCGATATTCCAGAGTAGACTAGCGTATATCTTCTCGACCCATGTGATGGGCAATGGATGATCCCATATCCATTGGTGTTTGACATCAGAGATGGTATGCGGGTGCTCAGTGAAGACTGGGTACACTGAACGGACTCGCCGAGAACTCCCAGATGGTATTATACCTCACGTCAGATGGCAGTTCTCTGGTGACACTGGTACAGCTTATTCTGTTGACCCGAGATCGTCATAGAGTCTTGTGTGTCTCCCACTGTGCTTTGATTTCCACCCTACCATGGCTCTACTGAGTCGTGCAAACAGGTGGTTTTTGGGTACAGTCCCGATTCACATGGAGGCAATGAGCGATAGGAGGGGATTCGTCTCTCCCGGTATTGGGGGTTGATGTTGCGCTATGCACGACTGGCCATAACAGGAAATCCCTGGCCAGGGTTGCAGTGATATACTGGTAAGAGTTATCAGTAGTTTCATGAATGTTATGGACCTTACGTCGGCATGACTTATCGAGCTATTGGGGTCTGACGTTTACCACCCCTAGGCGAGATATGCGACATATCAGACGAACAGACCGGACTGTACGGTAAGTGTTACTTGTTGGATTCACCGGAGTGTGAGCGGGCTTGCTCGTCGATCTTCTGATCGCTCAATACCCGGGTGGCCGTTACGTTTAGCAGACCGTTTGCGGCTTGTGGGTGTTTGATATGATCATCATCTGCTGCCGGCGTATTGACGAGTCTTTAGAGTCCTACACAGAGGTTTCCTGGCTCAAGCGAAACGAAATAGGAGCGCATATGAGATATGTGCGGGACCGAGAATAATGCGTGTATGTGATACCGTATTCTATTCTCGCGATGAATGTATCGAATGGTTGTATGTGATATAACCTTGTTATCGAATCAAGGATTGATTCGATAAGTCGATACATTGGATATTAGTCGGTTATATGCTATATGACCGGATCGTTAAATCAAGTATTGATTTAATGATTTAATGCATAATTATATATTTGATATATTACTTTGCATTAACTAATATTAGTTCACTTTAAATGGATTTTCTCACTTGAAATGCACATTATATATGTGATATATTTTAGTGCACTAGATTGTATCATGTTTGATGATACATGCTCACTTGGGTTAGTGTAAAGAATTAAACCATGGTTATATGAGTGGTTAGGGTTTTGTTTATTTACTTATTCATTTATTTATTTATTATTCTTTTGAAATGATAAAGAAAAGAATGGTGGCTTATTTTGTTTGTTTGTTGAAACTTCTTGAAGCTTTGAACAAGTCCACCATTCTTGTCTCATACTTAACCCTAACCATTCAACTAACCTTAGTTTATTCTCTACACCTAACTATGGTTGCTACATGATAAGTATTCATATGATTTTCTATTTTGAAATTGGCATAGTTGATGCCTTGTGAGACCTCCTTAGTGTGCTTAGGAACCCTACAGTGGTATCAGAGCCTAGCTAGAGCCTTAGGCGATGCGTAGACGGAGTTTGAAGTACGTTCGAACCGAAACCCTAAATCCAAAATGCTCTCTGGACTTTTTTCAAAAACGGGGATTTTTGAGAATTAAAAATATGCAGAAAACTCAGTAGAAGATTCTAAGAATTACTGTATAAAACGGGACCCCTGATTCGATCATAAAGCGGCGGAACCGCGGCATTAGCATGGCTAATGCGGTGGTTCCGTGGTCTGTTTATCTCTTCATTCAAAAAGTTTTGCACAGTAACTTTGTTCTTGCATTTCTGAGTTTCCTGGGAATTTTTAAAGCTCACTCAAGAGTTGAGTTTTCTGGGTTGTATTGGGGACTCGGTGTTTCGATCAGATCGTCTAACTTTGTCTATGTGTTTTTCCGGGTAATTTTAGAATATGTTAAAAAGTTCCACCGGATATAAATACCCATTTTTTCCCCTGCCGGGAAATTTCCAATTGTTGGACTTTTCCGTAGTTTAATGACGTTCTAAGTAGTGCAAGTAACGCGATGGTCCCTCTAGAAGACAACAAACCTTAACTCGATTATGTGACCGTCTTGAACTGCCCTTTGAACCTTCAGGTTTGGGGGCAGTACGGCGTGCCACATGTGAGGCGTTGGCTTGACCCTTCTACGGCTGGACCGTTGGTACTGAGGCACGAACTGAATGTTGTTAGACTTATTTCATGTGTTGAGCTGTTTCGGGAAAACTTGGGTATTCGAATGTTCGATCGGAAAGTTTAACATTTTCTATTTATCCGGAATGTGATACAATAATTGGAATTCACAAGTAGTTATGAGATAACTGAATGAATGTTATAAATCTAGCGGTTTAGTCTCACTTGATCGGTTGCCACGGAATTTTGATGTGATCAAAAGTCCGTCGCAATCACGTAGCGTACGCGGATACTCGCCGGGTAAACTTAATAGACAGCCTCACTCCATAGCCCCGACCAAGTGACTGTAGGAGAACCCCGTCGTCGAAAGCATCCGTTCGGGTGCTCACGGCAGCGGTGTTCCGCCTTGGTGCACTTCGTCGACGGCGTCGGGGGTGCGGCCGCCTACTAAAGTTTGCGACGAGCATTCGATCAGGATGTCGGGAATCTTGTTGAATTACCCGACTTTATATTGAAAAGTGTTTTCGATTTTGAGACTAAAATACGGGGTTTATAATTGTTAGGCATGCGATGTCTAAGTATTTCATTTGATTAGGCATGTGATGTCTAAAGCGGTTGCGGATTCCAATTGTTGTAGTTTTACACTTTCTTTTCTGTGACCGTAAGTGTAATATGTGATATCGCCGGTTTCGTTGCTATATGTCAACGACAATTGGGATGCGCATATTTACTTACGTTGATGACATGTGATGTTATGTGTTGCTGGATATGTTATATTGGATCGTTGTGTTCGAATAGCCGGGGGGTTTTTTATTTGAGATGAGTGTTTTTCATTTTCATTCATGTAAAAACTTGTATGTAATATTCTTTTATTGGGGCACTTCCAGGTTGCGGATGATGTCACCATTTGTATATTATTTACTTTTCTGCACTAGGATAGACCCAAGGAGGAGGGCACAAGTAACCGGGTTCTAGGGTCCAGTGGGAGACCAACTCGAGGAGTCGAGTCCGGGTCTCCTAACCCTAGAATTGGTAGGATTGCTTGCCGCTCTAGTAGGGGTCTAGGGGTGTGGGATTGGCTATTCATCACGACCGTGGAATCCGTGTTTTATACTGGCTCGTATTGAAAACACGGACGTCCTAGTATATCCAATATTTCATATAATATTTTTCTGCTGCGTTATCTGTGATGTGATCATGTGATTTGTTCAGATAGATATAGTATATAGTATATATGATATATTATATAGACGTTGCTTATGTTTTACACCCGTGCTAGCCCTGCCTCGCTCTGCCGTTAGTTACCTAACCTAACGGTGCAGACGGGACATCGAGGCGAATGCGGATGGCATAAGCGTACGTTATATTTATCTGTGATGTTTAGGTGGACTTAAATGATGGGATATTCATTAATGAGATTAATGAAAGAAAATAAACCTAATTGATGTTGTGGAATCGAATTTCAAAAATAAAACAGGTAGCTACAGTTCTTGCTTTGCATCGCGGTGTTCTTTGAAGAACATCCTGCACCTTATTCGATGAGGAAAGGACCGAGATCCCTTCACCGGGAGTGACTCCTTTAGCATTAACTGGCAGATGATACACACTCGGTTTGTCTTTTGAACGCTTCTATAGTTTCCGCTTTGCACAGTGATATATATGATATATCCCGCACCTCATTCGACGAGGAAAGGGCCGACGATCCCTTCACCGGGAGTGACCCCTTTAGCAAAACTAGAAAAGCTTCAAAAACATTCCATTTAAAAACCATTTGATTCCGCAACGAGATCAAGTTCAAAGCGTTAAAGGTTTTCACAAAAAACCATTTGCAACCCTCCGTCATTTTAGGAAGTAGAGTACTTAGTATTCGTGCTGTGTTTGTTGACCATAGTCAAGGCACAGTGTACGGTAGCTAAGTAATGTCTTCCTACACCGCATATGATGCGATTAGTTAGGACAGTCGCGTGACTTTGTTGACCATAGTTAAGGGTCATGTGGGTGGTTCTAATTAATCACGAAATGACGGGTAGAACTTGACTAGTGCTTATGATTTGTTGACCATAGTTAAGGTCATAAGTGCTAGGGGTAAACACCTTTATCGGGAGTTTCAAGTGTTGAAATTTGCAATGAGATTGCATACCTTCTATATGATAGTTGGATCCCGATACCCACTGCGAGTAATTGTTACTCCTGGGAGAGTTTTGCACTTTACAATTAGCCGATCAAGTAGGTGTCTAGAAAGGTGTCAACGGGGTTACGCCTCTGGGAAAACGAGGTTTACTGTAATTAGGTCCGTGCGAAAGCACGGGGAACCTCCCTCAAAGTACCAACACTGGCCTGGCTGAAAGATTGGCGAACTTGTAGAGTATAATTAATCCCGGCTAGTCTTTCCTTTTAGGGTTTGAAGGAAGATTTGATAAAAACAGTGGGAGCCATCCTGATTAGATAAAGTATATAACCAATCTAATCTTGCAAGAGCGCACGCTGAGTGTTTTCTTCTCTCTCTCTCTCTCTCCTGGTAGCGACCATATCACGCCTTAATCAAGATAATAAAATGGATATATTGACCGAACCCGCTTGTTATACTGAGCTGGGGAACGTTGATCCCGCTCCAACTTATAATTGTTATAAGACAGAGCAGGAAATAGGGGAATACCAGAATTCCTATGCCGCCCTAACGAAGAAAGTGCATATGATGCATCTCCTTCGGGGTGTGTTCATTACAAAGAACTGTTTCTCAGTCTCCTCTGCATCCTGGATATTTGATACCGGATCAGGATCCCAGATATGTAAATTGTTACATAGGGCTACAAAAAGGTAGAAAACTGAGAACGGGTGATAAGTTTCATGAGACAGAGAACGGGGCAAGTGTTGCAGCCAAGTCTGTTGGTCACTGTCACCCTGTATTACCAATACATTGATTCTGAACAAATGCTATACCGAACCTGATATACAAAATCATATCAGTCTCTTTATTAGTAAAGAAATGATAAAATTTTGTATTGATGGATAATGTTTTGAACATTTCCTATATCAAATTTTGATCGGTTCAGGCACGTTATCTAAAAGCATTGACGTTCTAAATCAAACTACAGTTCCTCGTATACAGAATACACACAAGAGGAAGAGTTCAGAAATGAACGATTCGTTCTTGAGGCATTGTAGACTAGGTCATATCAATGCGACCCGACTGGCTGAAGTTACATTTTAGATGCATATTTAAATCAGTTTGAATTTACATCTTGTGAAACTTGCCAGTCATGTCACAAAGATTAGATGACCATAGCTATGTTTATTGGAAACAGAGAAAGAGTTAGTGAACTCTTGGGACTGATACATGATGATGTATGTAAGGTCTCCTGTCTACACATGCCAGGACCGGTTCTTTGTACTTCATTACATTCTCAGATGATCTCTCAAGATTCAGACATATGCTCCTGTTGAAACATAGGCCCGAAGCTTTTGAGATATTCACAGAATATAAGTTAGAAGTAGAGAACCAAAAACCGGGTATAAGTATTATATCCTATGATGAGATCAGGGAGGAGAATACTTGTGCACGGAATTCCTGGATTATTCTAAAGGAGAATGAGATTCTCTCTCAGCATTACTCCACCGTATACACCATTGCACGATGGTATATCGGGACGGAGCAGATACACCCTATTTGATATGGTGTGCTCTATGATGAGTACTACTGAGTTGCCTATTTCCTTTTGGGGGTTATGCACTTGAGAAGCTGCATACCTATTGAACTAGATTCAAATCAAATCAGTGCCTACTACTTCATATGTGATATGGAAAGGGAAGAGCCCATTTCTTAAGTTAGTTAAGATTTGGGGTTGTCCGGCCTATGTCTAAAAGCAAAATCTGGACAAGATCGAGGCAAGATCAGTTATGTAGAACTGGAAAGGTTCCAGCTATACAAACTGTAGCAGATGATTTAGCAGAACCTAAGGATTCAATAGTTTCCGACGAACCTCAGCTTCTCCGCCGATCTGGTAGGGTTTCTCATCCACTTGAGAGATGCTTCGGTTTCTCGATGACAGTGGGAGCGAGGATTGCATCATGAGATGATGACCCAACTAGTTTCGAGCAGGCCATCAAGAGTAGGGACTCTGTAAGAATGGCTGGATGCTTTGTGATCTGAGATGGAATCCATGTACACCAACAAAGTATGGACTTTAGGTGCTATATCTGAAGGGTTAAATCCCCATCAGGAGCAAGTATATCTTGAGAAGATTACTTGGTGTAGATGGAAAAGTTAAGACTTTCAAAGCTAGACTTGTTAAAGGTTTTAGTCATCAACCAGGCGTGGATAATGATGATACCTTTTTCCAGTGGCTATGCTTAAGTTCATCCGGATCCTACTTGCCACGGCTACATACCATGACTACGATATCTGGTGGTTGGGTGCCATGACTACTTTTCTAAATAATGATTTAGAAGAGAACGTCTATAAGAACACAGCCAGAGGGCTTCGTGAACAGAGGGAGCGGCGGAAACATGTGCAAGTTGCTTTACAGGATAAAGCAGGCATCGCGGAGTTGGAACGTCTGTTTTGATGTGGTAGTCGAAGTGTTTGACTTCATCAAAATAGTAGATGAACCTTGTATATACAAAACGGTAGTAGAGAGTAAGGTAGTCATCCTCGTGTTGTACGTGGACAACATACTCTTGATAGGAAAAGAGTTTCCTATACTACGATTGGTCGATCTCCTCTTATCACATGGATTCTCCATATAGGATCAAAGTGATACCTCCTAAATCCTGGGTTTTGGAATCTATGAGATAGATCTATATGGATGTTAGGATTCTCACTAGTTGCAGTGAGATGGTATCAATCGATCCTGGGGAGAATCACTGGAAGGGTTCCAGGGTGATAAAGAGGACTGAATGTCAGTCACAGGCATTGTCTTTACCCTCAGTAAAGGGACGGTATGTTGGAAGAGTTCCAAACTAGATACCGTGGCAAACTAGACGATAAAGGCTGGTAACATCGCTATTAAAGATACTACCAAAGAGGCAGTTTGGGTGTATATTGGTTCATAAGATGAACTACGTTCCTACCATTGTATGACAATGGAAGTGTGGCTTTGGCCAGGGAACCCCAATCCCATCAGTGACCCAGACATATTCTGAGGCAGTATCACCTGATCATGGAGATAGATGATCTCCAGGGTGATCGAGGTTGGGAGAGTAGACTCAGAGGACAACACGGCGGATCCACTCACGAAGGCCTTTTCCCAAAGAGAGACTTTTAGGGGATGGTTGAGTATTAGATACTACAACTACTGCTACAGATGGCCCTAGTGCAAGTGGGAGATTATTAGTTATATGTATGCCCTAGAGGCCATTACTGTACATTGGATGTATATTGTAGTGGATGCTGGGACATATATAGGTAGGACTTTCTTGCTCGACATGATAGTATGCTATCTGGTTGCTCTTTATCTTAACATGTATACTTTCTGTCTCTCTGATTACATGTTGATAAAGCCCTTAGGATGTGTACTCGACTTCCAGGACTATGATGCAGATCATACTAGTGGGGTCTGGGTAGTCAATGAGTACATCCTTCAATGTTCCTAGTCGTGGGAATATCGTGATGGGGCATCGATATTCCAGAGTAGACTAGCGTATATCTTCTCGACTCATGTGATGGGTGATGGATGATCCCATATCCATTGGTGTTTGACATCAGAGATGGTATGCGGGTGCTCAGTGAAGACTGGGTACACTGAACGGACTCGCCGAGAACTCCCAGATGGTATTATACCTCACGTCAGATGGCAGTTCTCTGGTGACACTGGTACAGCTTAGTCTGTTGACCCGAGATCGTCATAGAGTCTTGTGTCTCCCACTGTGCTTTGATTTCCACCCTACCATGGCTCTACTGAGTCATGCAAACATGTGGTTTTTGGGTCCAGTCCCGATTCACATGGAGGCAATGAGCGATAGGATGGGATTCGTCTCTCCCGGTATTGGGGGTTGATGTTGCGCTATGCACGACTGGCTATAACAGGAAATCCCTGGCCAGGGTTGCAGTGATATACTGGTAAGAGTTATCAGTAGTTTCACGAATGTTATGGACCTTACGTCGGCATAACTTATCGAGCTATTGGGGTCTGACGTTTACCACCCCTAGGCGAGATATGCGACATATCAGACGAACAGACCGGACTGTACGGTAAGTGTTACTGGTTGGATTCACCGGAGTGTGAGCGGGCTTGCTTGTCGATCTTCTGATCTTTCAATACCCGGGTGGCCGTTACATTTAGCAGACCGCTTGCGGCTTGTGGGTGTTTGATATGATCATCATCTGCTGCCGGCGTATTGACGAGTCTTTAAAGTCCTACACAGAGGTTTCCTGGCTCAAGCGAAACGAAATAAGAGCGCATATGAGATATGTGCGGGACCGAGAATAATGCGTGTATGTGATACCGTATTCTATTCTCGCGATGAATGTATCGAATGGTTGTATGTGATATAACCTTGTTATCGAATCAAGGATTGATTCGATAAGTCGATACATTGGATATTAGTCGGTTATATGCGATATGACCGGATCGTTAAATCAAGTATTGATTTAATGATTTAATGCATAATTATATATTTGATATATTACTTTGCATTAACTAATATTAGTTCACTTTAAATGGATTTTCTCACTTGAAATGCACATTGTATATGTGATATATTTTAGTGCACTAGATTGTATCATGTTTGATGATACATGCTCACTTGGGTTAGTGTAAAGAATTAAACCATGATTATATGAGTGGTTAGGGTTTTGTTTATTTACTTATTCATTTATTTATTTATTATTCTTTTTGAAATGATAAAGAAAAGAATGGTAGCTTATTTTGTTTGTTTGTTGAAACTTCTTGAAGCTTTGAACAAGTCCACTATTCTTGTCTCATGCTTAACCCTAACCATTCAACTAACCTTAGTTTATTCTCTACACCTAACTATGGTTTCTATATGATAAGTATTTATATGATTTTCTATTTTAAAAAATGATATCATAATTCTTTTTCTTCTTCTTCTTCATCATCAACATGAAGAAACCTTGCTCCATCAATGGCAACTTGAGCAAATGAGTGAGAAATCCAATTCTAAAGTGAACCCACCTTCTATTTCTTCATCCTCTACCTCTTGCCAAGTAGTATAGGGTGTTTCCTTCTCAAGTTTTCATGGCTTGGTGAAGTTGGAGCTTGATCTTGTGATGCCTCGACGTAGATCATCTTCGGCATCGAAGCCGACGACCTAGCCCGCCCATTTCTCCGATGAAGCCGATGCTAGAGTCCGGGATCCAATTTGGACAGCGGAGGGACGTCATCACGGAGCCTAGGAGGTGGAGGACCGGATCTACAAAGGTTGTAGCCTCTTTCCTTTAGTTAAAAGTCGTTAACTTGCATCGCATAGCCTATATTTCTAGTTAACGATCCGTATTAGGGTTTCTCGGCACCCGTAAAATTTGAAATTGGCATAGTTGATGCCTTGTGAGACCTCCTTAGTGTGCCTAGGAACCCTACAATTTCCCCACCTCAATCTCTCTCCTCCCCCCATACCTGGCCGAGCCCCACTTTCCTGCAACAGCAGCCCCCCTATTTCCCCTTCTCTTTTCTCTTCAAAATCCATCTGAAATGCCTCCAAATCCACAAAAAAATCAAGCTAAAATCAAAATCTAATCCCTACCCATTTTTACTTGACCATTCTAGTATGGATCTAGGGGACAAGATGGCAAATTGGGAGGCTAGATTTCAAGTTGGATCAATGGGTGGTGAGGTATAAAAATCTTAACCTTTTTGTTAAATTGTTGGTTATTGCTTTAATCTAACATATTTAGGAAATGAATTGTGGTTCTAATTGAAAGATTGGGTTTTCAAGAGAAGGATTAAATTATAGTTAGGGTTTTTGTTGTGTGATTATGGTTGCAAGGTGGAATTCATCATTTTGTGAAATGTGAAACATAACCAAGATTGTTAGTTGCAAATTGTTAAGTTGGAATTGTAATAATTATGCTAATTTGCTAACTAGGTTTTTAAAATTGGTTTAATAATTGAGATTAAAAATGTAATTAGGTTTTTTATGATTTCATTAGCATTATAAAATGCAGTTTAATATTTTAGTTCATGAAAATCCAAGCTAAATTGTTGTTTGTGTATTTTTGCTATAAAATTGTTAAAATTGGGTATTTTGTAAACTAGAATTTTGGGGTTTATGGAATTTAATGAGATTAAATTATGGGAATTGTTTTTATGACTTATTTAAGATATTTAATAAGTATTATGGTCGCTAGATTTGTTTAAACGTCGAGTTTTGTTCTAAAACGGGTAATTTTTGCTTGCTAGATTTTCGGAAAAATGGCTTTTAAGGTGAATTTGGGTTTTTTGTGAATTCTAACCTATTTTATATTATAATTAGTGTTCATGAATGCTCAAATGAGAGTGTTTGGGTTTTTCTCGATGGTTTGAAGTTTGTACATCGACATCGAGGGTTGGTTTGGCTATTCTTTCCTGCGTAGGCGATAGGTTTTGTCCTATGCGTGATACGCGTGCCGATTTGATATTCGTATGCCGTTTCGATTTCGAATTTGGTTTTAATGCGATACGGTGCGTTATGATATGTAGGTACCCCATGTGGACTTCGAGAAGACAAGCAAGCGTGTGGCGACGTCGGCACCGGGGAGCGAGGACCAGGTGAGTAGATTTATATCTACGGGGAGAAGTCGGGTGGATGGCGTATAGCACCCCCGCAGTTCGTGGTGATGTAAACGAATGCGTATACACACATATATTGATTATATATTGTTTGAGGTTATTGATGTTAACTATGGATATTTGGTGTGCTTGGATGATTTAGTGTCACGAAACCCTAGAGTAGTGGTCACACCACACATGCACACACACACCCATACTTGCATTCATTCTTCTTTCATATGCGCTTATATGGGATTTTATATAGTTATGTGTTCACATGGGTATGGGACTATGTGTTCATATACTGGATTTGAGATGAGTCGATGAGATTTGAGCTGAGGCCGTGAGATCGGTGATATGGCAGGATTCGTACTTGAGATACGTCCTGATGTTATAGCGGATCTTTGGATGACAATGCCATGTGAATAGTGATATTAGTATTGTACTAAACGTAGATCAGTACCCCAGATGATGATCTTGTTAGTGTTTATGCCCTAGAAGGCCATTACTGTATCATACTAGTTTGTATATTACTTAATGGAAGCTTGGGATATTCACATGTATATAACAGTCTTGCTAAACATGGTAGTATGCTACTTGGTTTTTCTATCTTAATATGTGAGTGTACGTATTGATAGAGCTCTTAGGATCTTGCTTGTCTACCAGCGTTGTGATGGCAGTCACACTAGTGGGGGCTGGGTAGTCTACAAGCACATCCTTATTCAGGTCCCTGGTCGTTGGATTATCGAGACAGAGCATCGATACTCCGGAGTAGACTAGTGTGTACGCTTCTCATCCCAGTTGGGGAGATGGTCTGTCCCACAGCCGTCAGTACGTCGTACTGGAGATAGTATGCAGGTGCTCGTTAGGTTACGGGTACACCGGACAGGACTCACAGGGAACTGTTGGTTGGTTTGATACCAGTCGTCAGTGAGCAGTTCCCAGGTGACATGAGTACAGCATAGTCCGCAGACTTGACACTGCTACTTCGCCTCGAGTGTGTCCTACTGTTCTTAGATTGCTACCCTACCACGGCTCAAAGGAGTCGTGCAAACAGGTAGCAGTTGGGTGCAGTCCCGAGCACTTGGAGGCAGTGGCGGTTAGACAGGATTCGTCCCTCCCAGTATTGGGAGTAGATATCGCGCTGTGTCAGAGAGCCATTACGCAAAGTCCCTGGCCAGGGCAAGCGAGATTTGCTGGTAGGTTCCAGTAGTTTCTCAGGGTGTAATGGGCTTCGCTCCGACACGACTTATACCGCTATTAGGGGACTGACGCTTGCCGCCCCCCTAGGCCCGATATGCGATAGTCTTGGACGAACGGACCGGACAGTATGGAGATTGTCACATCAGACTCAGTAGGAGTTCGGATGGGTTTCCTCATCAGCCTTCTTATCGACAACTACCTGGGGACCGTTACGTACAGCTAGTGCCGCTTGCGGTCTGTGGTTAAACCCACTGCCAGCGTAGTAGTCGAGTCTCTAGAGTCCCACACAGAGAGTTTCCTACTCCAGGCGAAACGATATAGAGGTCGCATGGTTTTGCGACAAAGGGTTCGGACGCATACGTGCGTTTACGCGCGTACGACTTTCGGACAGTTTTTACCAGTCGGCTTTGGTTTAAACCAGTTACTGGTATCCGGTTATTGGATTTATACAGTCTAAAGTTTTTCCGTATTTTTACGGATCGGAGGGGCTTTCTCGTAATTACTCGAGAAGCTTCTAGAAGATGGTGACTAAGGAGGGTTATGTGTCATTTGCGTTAAATGAGTTTAGTGAGTCATGAGGGTGATTCATGCATATCATTAATGCATGATAAATGCTTAGTGAGTCATGACAATGAATCACCATTAGATATTTGTGAAGCATGCTTATTCATTATGTATTATTCTTTTTCTCATAAATAAGAATGCTTCATATATATTATGATACATTACTATTCTCATCATAATTCATTCTCACATTCTCTCTCCTCAAGCTCTCCCTCTTCAAAGACTAATCCTCCCCTCTCATGAGTTGAGTACAAGGGTTAGTAAGACTAATCAATCCATAACCATCACTCTATTTAATCCTAGCTTCTTTGATTAGCAATCCAAGAAGGTTAGTTGCCTCAAGTTTAGAGGTTTAGCTTGGAGTTTTGCTCTCGGGTGGATCGTCTACTACCTAGAGAAGGCCGAGGAGGTCAAGGAGATCGTAAAGACGAAGGAGTTGGTTCATTAGGTATAATCCCTAAACACAGTAGTTTAGAAACACTTTGTGTTTGGTTATTTATAGTTTAGCTTCGATTCAAGCGGTTAGTCGATGTTCGTTCACTAAACAAGTTCGTTTTTGAAATTTCCGCCTCCCCACAAGTATTGGGGTGTAGTACATCGACTTACAGTGGTATCAGAGCCTCGCTAAACAATAAATAACTTAATTGCAAATTTGTACGAATTTCGAACGGAAAAACGAAGCCGGAAAACCCTAAATCTGTCAAGTTTCTGTCGAAATTAAAATGAAGTCTAAAAATTTTTCAGGGTCACTCAGAAAGCTTGAAAAGGGTCCAGGAGAACACCCATGAAATTTGAGCCCATGAATCGGCTAAAGAGCCGCGGAAGAGCGGCGGTTCCCTACTGAGCCGCCGCTGTTCCGCGGCCGAGTTGCCGAGTCATGGACTCATTTTTCATGTGTGGGTCCTCTCTGGTATTTGGTGTTTTCTGGAATATTTTAATTTTGCTCAGGTTTCCAGTTTACAGAGCAGTTTTTGGAGCAATATTAAAGATGTTTAATCGATCGAAATTGTACAGTATTTGCATATTGGATTATATCTGTGATTGTTTAATGTGTTCGTAAACCTCCCCTAACTGCTAGTATGTCGGTTGGCAGGGGGTTGCACATTTCTGTAATGGTTATATCTGTTTGTGCATATAAACTGTATTGGACTGTTGTGGTGTATAGCCGGGGTTTGCAATGGGTTATTGTTTAATTCATTTGTTGTAAATGTAATTTGTTGTAATATTATTTTTGCGGGGCACATCCAGGTTGCGGTTGTAGCCACCGTTGTATTATTTCATTTTACTGTTTTTGCTCCTAGGACTGACCCAAGGTGGGGTACACAAACTGCCGGGCGGGTAGTTTGCCGTACCCGTAGGGGTCGAGGGTGGGGTAACGGCTATTCATCACAACTGTGTAATCTGTCTTTTCTTGCAGGCTCAAAAGAAATACAGATAATCCAATATTGTTTATCTGTGTTCTGGAATGTATATCATTGCGTCAGACGAATGTAAAATATCTATATATATGATAGCTATTTAGACGTCACTTATGTTTTACACCCGCGCTAGCCCAGCCCCCGCTCTGTCGTTAGTTAAGTAACCTAACGGGTGATGACGGGACCCCGTGGCGAATACGGATGGCATAAGAGGACGTTGTATTTTCGTTGTTTTCTGCAATGATAGGTTAATGATGGGACGCATTATCTATAATGCAAAGAAAAACAAACCAAAGTTTAAATCGTTGGAACAGTTTAAAAGAAACCACTCGGTTAATTTTAAAAACAGATATTTTTAAATGCGGAGCTTTAACCACTCCTTTTAAAAGCTATCAGGTTCCTTCGGTTATATCAAGTTCACTACGTTCACGGTTTCGCCAAAACCAGTCGTAGCCCTCCGTCATTTCTTATGAATGGTCAGTAGTATTCAAGCTATGTTTGTTTGGCCCTTAGTCAAGACATAGTGATTGGTAGCTACTGGGGTATTCATTTGTTGCATAGATAGATGAGTTGGTTTGGGACACTCGTATTACTTTGTTTGGCCCTTAGTCAAGAGTATATACGGATGGGTTCAAATCAACAGGATAATGATGGGCAGAACTTGACATGTGACTTATGATTTGTTGGCCCTTAGTCAAGATCATAAGAACATGGGGCAAAAATATATATCGGGAATTTCTAAAGAAACTGAAATTTGCAAAGAGATGCATACCATTTGGAGTTTGATGAATGTTGGTAGGATTCCTTCAACATTATCATACGATGATATTTGGATCCCGATCCTACTGTGAGTATATGCTACTTATCAGGATATTCGTCACTTAACGATCAATGCTATAAACCTAGTAGGTGTCCAGAAAGGTGTCAGCGGGGTTACGCCCCCAGAGAAAAGAGGTTATTTAATTAAGGAACTTCGCGAAAGCGTTGGAAAACCTCCCTCGAAGTATCGACACTGGCCTGGCTGAACGGTTAAGCAAGTATTGTACGGTGAGAATAGTCCTAGCTAATTCTTCTTTTATGGTTTGAGGAAGGATTCGAGAAACAGTGGGAGCCATCCAGTTTAGATAAACTAAAAACCACTCTAAACTTGCAAGAGCATCATGCTAAAGTGTTTTCTTCTCTCTCTCCTAATTGCAGCGACCCTGAAAATGACTGGACTTAAGTTACTTTTAGAGAAAAATATACTGACAGGGCCAAACTATAAAGATTGGCTGCGGAATGTCAAAATGGCTTTGACCTATGACAAATTGGGGTACGTCCTCACCGCTACGGCACCTGCTGTCCCTGGTCCCAAATCCAGCAATGCGGATAAGGAAATCCGCAAAACCTGGGATTTAGATTGCGCGAGAGCCAAGTGCATCGTGCTTTCCTCTATGAACAATGAACATCAGAGGAGGCACGAGGATATGTCCCTAGATGGCATATTTCTCCATACAAAGGAACTTTATGGAGAGCAATCTCGTATAGCAAGATACGAGACCTCTAAGAACTTGTTTCGAGCGAGGTTGGCTGTCGGGTCATCGGTAGGTGAACATGTCCTACAGATGATCGGCTATATTGAAGAGCTCGCAGACCTTGGGACGACTTTGGATAATGAGCTCTATACAGACCTTATTCTCCAGTCCCTTCCTCCCACCTACGCCCAGTTTATCCTCAACTTCAACCTTCAAGGAAAAGAAGTTGAACTTGCGGAACTCCTGAACATGTTAAGGAGTGCAGAGGGCACCTTGCAGAAGGCAAGGGAAACACCCGCTATGTTTGTTGGCGGTGCATCTTCTTCCGGGTCCAAGGCTAGGGCCAAAGGAAGGAAGAAGAAGGCCGCACCCAAACCTAGAGGAGGTGTTAGTAAGGTGGGAAAGAAAGGAAAGAAAAAGCTTGCAGCACCGGTAGTTGGCCAGGATGAGTGCTTCCATTGTCACAGGAAAGGGCACTGGAAGAAGGATTGCAAGGCGTGGAACGCCAAGAACCAGGAACCGAAGCAAGCTGTGGCTTCGACTTCAGGTGTGTTTGTAATTGAGAATTGTCTGTCAATCAACTCTACTTCCTGGGTATTGGATACCGGATCAGGATCTCATATTTGCAATTCATTGCAAGCACTGAGAAACCGTAGAGTGCTGAAGGAAGGTGATATGATCCTCAGGGTTGCTAACGGAGCTAGCGTGGGAGCTGCGTCCGTCGGGGATTATCACCTAGGATTGACGAGTGGACATATTTTGGTTTTGCATAACTGTTATTTTGTACCAAGCTTAACGTGTAATATCATATCAGTTTCTTTGTTATCAAATAAAGGTTATGATTTCACGTTTGTAAGAGATGTTGTTAACATCCACCTTAATCATGGTTTGATTGGGTCCGGTACTCTAAATAACGGTATATATTTTTTAAACCAACTCCAAATTTTCAATGTCCAGAACACACTAAAAAGAAAGTCTCCAGATTTAAATAAAGCTTTCTTATGGCATTGTAGACTGGGTCACATCAATGAGAGAAGGTTGACTAAGTTGCATAGAGAAGGATATTTGGACACGTTCGAATATCAAACCTATGACACTTGTCAATCTTGTCTCAAAGGAAAGATGACAAAGACTCCATTTACTGGACAAGGAGAAAGAGCGAGCGAGCTCTTAGGACTCATACACAGCGATGTATGTGGTCCAATGTCTACACATGCGAGAGGTGGTTATTCCTACTTCATTACTTTTACAGATGATTTCTCTAGGTTTGGACATGTCTTCTTAATGAAGCATAAATCCGAGGCCTTTGAGAAATTCAAGGAATACAAGAGTGAAGCGGAAAACCAAACAGGCAAAAGTATTAAGACACTGAGATCTGATCGAGGTGGAGAATACTTAAGTGCCGAGTTCCTAGGTTACCTAAAAGAGAAAGGAATTCTCTCTCAGCTTACTCCTCCATACAATCCACAGCATAACGGTGTATCGGAGAGACGGAATCGAACCCTATTGGATATGGTACGATCCATGATGAGTAATGCTGAGTTACCGCGATCTTTCTGGGGTTATGCGCTAGAATCAGCGGCATATCTTTTAAACCAGGTTCCAACCAAGACTGTGCCTACCACACCATATCAGATGTGGAGTGGGAAGAAACCCTGTCTAAAACATTTTAGGACATGGGGGTGTCCAGCTTTTGTAAAAAAGCAGCATGTGGACAAGCTCGAGGCACGCTCAGTACTGTGTAAGCTTGTGGGATATCCAAAGAACTCCAAGGGATATTATTTCTATTACGCAGAGGAACAAAAGGTTTTTGTTTCTCGTCATGCCCACTTCTTAGAAACTGAATTTTTAGAAAATCACAAGAGTGGGAGCGCAGTAGAACTGGAAGAAATTCCAGAACCACATGCTGTTACTGAAAGTTTGGTAGAACCAGAGGTTCAAGAAGAACAGAACATTCCCGCACCCCTCCGCAGGAGTAGTAGGCCGTCTCATCCGCCTGAGAGATACTACGGTTTTCTCATAGATGGGGATAGAGAGGATTGCATCATAGATGATGATGAACCTACTGACTTCCAGCAGGCCATCCAGAGCGGCGACTCGGTACGATGGCTAGATGCAATGCGGACCGAAATGGAGTCCATGTACACCAACAAAGTATGGACTTTGGACTTTGCTCCAGATGGGGTAAAACCCATAGGATGCAAATGGATCTTCAAGAAAAAGATTGGTGTAGATGGACAGGTGGAAACCTATAAGGCTAGACTTGTTGCAAAGGGTTTTCGTCAAAGACCTGGTTTGGACTATGACGAAACTTTTTCTCCAGTGGCTATGCTCAAATCCATTCGGGTCCTTCTTGCTGTTGCTGCCTTCCATGATTATGAAATCTGGCAGATGGACGTAAAGACGGCTTTTCTGAATGGAAATTTAGAAGAGAGCGTTTATATGGATAAGCCAGAGGGTTTCAATCAGAGTGGGAGCAGCGGGAAAGTATGCAAGCTGCTTAAGTCTATTTATGGACTAAAGCAGGCATCGCGGAGTTGGAACATCTGTTTTGATGAGACAGTCAAAGAATATGACTTTATCAAAAATCCAGATGAACCGTGCATATATAGTAAAGTTGTAGCCAGAAGTGTTGTATTCCTCGTCTTGTACGTGGATGACATTCTATTGATAGGAAATGACATTCCTATGCTACAATCTGTCAAAGGATTCTTGTCACACAGGTTCTCCATGAAAGACCTGGGTGATGCCTCGTACATTCTGGGGATCCGGATCTATCGTGATAGATCCAAGAGGATGTTGGGACTTTCGCAGTCCAGGTATATCGACACTGTACTGAAAAGATTCAGTATGGAAGATTCTAAGCGCGGTAATCTACCGGCTTGTCACGGAATCACCCTCTCCAAAGAGATGTCTCCTAAGACTGATTTGGAAAGGGAACGCATGTCTATTATACCCTACGCTTCTGCGGTAGGCTCTATAATGTATGCGATGTTGTGTACCAGACCAGATGTAGCTTACGCACTGAGCGTGGTAAGCCGGTATCAGTCAGACCCAGGGGAGAAGCACTGGATAGCAGTAAAGAACATTCTCAAGTACCTGAGGAGGACTAAGGAGATGTTCTTGGTTTACGGCGGAAAAGACCTCAGGTTGGAGGCCTTTGCTGATTCCGGCTTCCAGAGTGATAAGGACGATTCCAAGTCCATGTCGGGTTATGTCTTTACCCTCAATGGAGGGGCGGTGTGCTGGAAGAGCTCCAAGCAGGACACCGTTGCTGACTCGACGATGGAAGCGGAGTATATAGCTGCTTGCGATGCCGCAAAAGAAGCAGTCTGGATGAAGAAGTTCCTAACAGAACTTCAGGTGGTTCCTACCATAGTTGATCCAATACCTCTGTATTGCGACAACAACGGAGCTATAGCTTTAGCGAAGGAACCAAGGTCCCATCAGAAGTCCAGACACATCTTGAGGCGGTATCACCTGATCAGGGAGATCATTGATCGTCAGGAGATCGAGGTTCGGAGAGTTGCTTCTGAAGAGAACATTGCTGATCCATTCACGAAGGCCCTACCTCAGATTCAGTTCGAGAGGCTACTCGAGATCATCGGTCTACGATATGCCAGTACATGGCCCTAGTGCAAGTGGGAGATTGTTAGTGTTTATGCCCTAGAAGGCCATTACTGTATCATACTAGTTTGTATATTACTTAATGGAAGCTTGGGATATTCACATGTATATAACAGTCTTGCTAAACATGGTAGTATGCTACTTGGTTTTTCTATCTTAATATGTGAGTGTACGTATTGATAGAGCTCTTAGGATCTTGCTTGTCTACCAGCGTTGTGATGGCAGTCACACTAGTGGGGGCTGGGTAGTCTACAAGCACATCCTTATTCAGGTCCCTGGTCGTTGGATTATCGAGACAGAGCATCGATACTCCGGAGTAGACTAGTGTGTACGCTTCTCATCCCAGTTGGGGAGATGGTCTGTCCCACAGCCGTCAGTACGTCGTACTGGAGATAGTATGCAGGTGCTCGTTAGGTTACGGGTACACCGGACAGGACTCACAGGGAACTGTTGGTTGGTTTGATACCAGTCGTCAGTGAGCAATTCCCAGGTGACATGAGTACAGCATAGTCCGCAGACTTGACACTGCTACTTCGCCTCGAGTGTGTCCCACTGTTCTTAATTGCTACCCTACCACGGCTCAAAGGAGTCGTGCAAACAGGTAGCAGTTGGGTGCAGTCCCGAGCACTTGGAGGCAGTGGCGGTTAGACAGGATTCGTCCCTCCCGGTATTGGGAGTAGATATCGCGCTGTGTCAGAGAGCCATTACGCAAAGTCCCTGGCCAGGGCAAGCGAGATTTGCTGGTAGGTTCCAGTAGTTTCTCAGGGTGTAATGGGCTTCGCTCCGACACGACTTATACCGCTATTAGGGGACTGACGCTTGCCGCCCCCTAGGCCCGATATGCGATAGTCTTGGACGAACGGACCGGACTGTATGGAGATTGTCACATCAGAATCAGTAGGAGTTCGGATGGGTTTCCTCATCAGCCTTCTTATCGACAACTACCTGGGGACCGTTACGTACAGCTAGTGCCGCTTGCGGTCTGTGGTTAAACCCACTGCCAGCGTAGTAGTCGAGTCTCTAGAGTCCCACACAGAGAGTTTCCTACTCCAGGCGAAACGATATAGAGGTCGCATGGTTTTGCGACAAAGGGTTCGGACGCATACGTGCGTTTACGCGCGTACGACTTTCGGACAGTTTTTACCAGTCGGCTTTGGTTTAAGCCAGTTACTGGTATCTGGTTATTGGATTTATACAGTCTAAAGTTTTTCCGTATTTTTACGGATCGGAGGGGCGTTCTCGTAATTACTCGAGAAGCTTCTAGAAGATGGTGACTAAGGAGGGTTATGTGTCATTTGCATTAAATGAGTTTAGTGAGTCATGAGGGTGATTCATGCATATCATTAATGCATGATAAATGCTTAGTGAGTCATGACAATGAATCACCATTAGATATTTGTGAAGCATGCTTATTCATTATGTATTATTCTTTTTCTCATAAATAAGAATGCTTCATATATATTATGATACATTACTATTCTCATCATAATTCATTCTCACATTCTCTCTTCTCAAGCTCTCCCTCTTCAAAGACTAATCCTCCCCTCTCATGAGTTGAGTACAAGGGTTAGTAAGACTAATCAATCCATAACCATCACTCTATTTAATCCTAGCTTCTTTGATTAGCAATCCAAGAAGGTTAGTTGCCTCAAGTTTAGAGGTTTAGCTTGGAGTTTTGCTCTCGGGTGGATCGTCTACTACCTAGAGAAGGCCGAGGAGGTCAAGGAGATCGTAAAGACGAAGGAGTTGGTTCATTAGGTATAATCCCTAAACAAAGTAGTTTAGAAACACTTTGTGTTTGGTTATTTATAGTTTAGCTTCGATTCAAGCGGTTAGTCGATGTTCGTTCACTAAACAAGTTCGTTTTTGAAATTTCCGCCTCCCCACAAGTATTGGGGTGTAGTACATCGACTTACAGATCTTGATAAAGAGGAGACCAGATGAACAGTGTGATGAGTATGTTATTGACCCGTACCCAGATTTGGGGATGCCGTACGACGGATTTACGTATGAGCTATATATTGATGATTGAACCGCACTCTTGACTTGGGATGTCTGATTATAGATGTGGTATCGGATAGGATAGTATTGAGGCGGGATCACCGACTAATATATATACAGGTATGTATACGTATCGACTCAGATGTTAGGCGGTTTCTTTACCTGTAGTTCAGCTTGTTAGTTCAGCCGTATAGTTTAGTATAGTTGTTAGACTAGATTAGACTCCTACCTATTTCAAAACTAACGAATCGTGGGTATTTTAAAAGACTGGTCAAGGGATTCTACGGATATTTCAAAAGATGCAACTTTTCATACACTAGTAAAATAGGGGGTTGCCCCTATGGATATTGAAATCCGTAGGGGCAGATTTAACTAGGCCCTATGGATTAATCCGTAGGGCTAAAAGGTTGCCCCTACCGGCCCAGACGTCCAAGAATAAAAATATTAATTATTAATTTGGTGTTTGCCCCTACGGAGCCGCAAACCAAGGACCTACGGACAAATCCGTAGGGGCAACTAAATATCGATTTAATAAAGGCACATATCGATTGCCTACGCTCACTTTCTTCCTCTCTCTCTCGATCGCGCGCGAAAAAAATCCCCAAATCGCCACGCCGTTCTCGTCATCGCCACGGCCGTTCTCCTCGTCGCCACCGCCGTTCTCGTCGCCACCGCCGTTCTCGTCGCCACCACCGCCGTTCAGGTTGTCGCCACCGCCGTTCAGGTGAGTAAATCTTCAGGTAAATTAAATAATTTTTTAATTATTTTGGGCTTAGGGTTCATGGCTGGGTCTGGGGTTGCACGCGCGAGTTGGGGTTCGGCAGGGGTCGCGGTCGGGGTCGGGGTCGGGGTTGGGGTTAGGGTCGGGGTTCGGCTGCTGCTGAGGCTGGGGTTGGGGTTAGGGTTTGCCTTAGGGTTGGTGTTGGGGTTTAGCTGGCCGCGCTGGGGTTAAGGTTAGGTTGTGGCGGGGCTGGGGCTGGGGGTGGGGTTCGGTTGGGGTTAGGGTTAGGTGGATTGATGACAACAAAATACCATAATTTATAACTATATTACTCATCTAATGTGTATGGCATGTGAAAGCTAGATGAAGGTCGAGGCAAGCACAACAAATTTGTTGGATGGGACAATGTCAATAGGAGCTCAATGCTATTTGGAAAAATAATAATTCAAAGACATAGTGGAGTTTCCAATTGGTGGCATGGACTAGTTTGATGTATGTAGTTGGTTTGATTTTTGAAAAAATGGGGAGATAACATGCATGTATGCATATAGGTAACATCTGCCAATATGCCATATCCAGACCGCAATCTATTTTTGCCTATTGGCTCATATGAAAATATCGGCCCGCGTATATGACATAATCAAAGTTGTTAAATCTTGATACGGTTTGTGTTTCATTTTTTTATTTATCAGTTCTATCAATGTTGCGTATAACGCTTTATGATATCAGTATCCTACATTTGTAGTTTTAATTGTTGATTGTTATAGATGAATACCATTGCAATAATAGTTTTTGGTTGTTGAATGCTATTGCAATGTAGGATGATCATTTCTATCAATCATGATCTCAATGGTTTAAAATCATGTTATACATACAACACGAATGCACAACAAACGCATAATTAGAGAGCGATTCGAGATATTCAGGTTAAAACCAATATATGATACTCGATGATAATATGAAACCTTCATATTCCCATCGATACTCATATATGAAACTAAAAGCGCCACTTAGTCCCCGTCTATCGGTTAATATACGTGCGATGCTCGTCGTGACCTAGAACTATACGAAAGTTGTTAAATATCGGACAGTATAGCTCGATACTAACAACCGTCGTATAGTCTACGCGACAAGAAAATTCAATCGTATGGTTGTTGGAGATAGTGCCCTCAGAGTCAATTATTAGGTCACAGGTACGTGATTGCAATGATTGATGGAGGACCTATCCCGGTAGGACAGTCTTACTCGAGATGATAGTATGCTATCTGGTTTACCTTTATCATCGTGTACTGCTTTAGGTGACCTGACAAGTCGCTATTACACGTTGGTAGAGCCCCTAGGATTCTTGCTTGACCACCAGCAGTATGAGGGCGATCATATACGTGGGAGCTGGCAGTCTATAAGCATATCCTTAAATGGTCCCTAGTCGTGTGAGTTTCGAGACAGGGCATCGATACTCCAGAGTAGACTAGTGTATACAGTCGAGACTCCGACGAGGGGTGGTGGCCGGTCTCATAAGCCACTGGTGTCAGTTGGATCACCTAAGATGTATACAGGTGCTCATTGGGTTATGAGTACACCGGACAGGACTCGCCGGGAACATGCCAGTTGGTCATATACCAGACGTCAGATGGCAGTTCCCTGGTGACATGTGTACAGGTTAGTTCATCGACCTGTAGATCGTCATTTGTCTCATGTGAGTTCCCACTATACTTTGATTACTACCCTACCACGCTCAAAGGAGACGTGCAAACAGGTTTTAGTTGGGTACAGTCCCGAGCCACATGGAGGCAGTGAGCGTATCTTCAGGGGTTCGTCTCTCCCGGTATTGGGGGTGAGGTCGCGCTGTGTCTAGGAGAGCCATTACACAAAGCCCTCGGCCGAGGCAAGAGATTTACTGGTAGGTATTCCATTAGTATCTCAGAATGTTCTGGGCTACACTCCAACACGACTTGTACCGCTTTTGGGGGTCTGACTTTTACCAACCCCTAGGACCGCCATGCGATGCTCATAGACGAACGGACTGGACTGTACGGATATTGTCACTGACAGGCTCGGTAGGGTGTCAGGCTGAGTTCGCTCACAGACGTCCCTTTTGGTCAATACCTGGTAGCCCGTTACGTATTGGCTTATACCTCTGACGTGCTAGTGGTTAAATCCACAACCAAGGTGTTGACGAGTCTTTAGAGTCCCCCACATTCAGTTACTCAAGCTTTCGGGCGAAAAGCTGTAGAGGCCGTATGGAGATATGGCAAGGTCCGATCAGATACGTGCGGTATTGCACGGATCAGGATCGGACAGTTCGTACTAGAGGCCGTATGGATATATGGCAGGGTTCGATCAGATACGTGCGGTATTGCACGGATCAGGATCGGACGGATATTACTAGCCGGCTTTGGTTTAAGCCGGATCCTAGTATAGTACAGTGTAGATTTTGTCTCATTGCATTTGTATTTCGGTCGGAATACAAATGCGGGTGTGTATGCACAGTAGCGGGGTTTTCCTGTAATTTATTACAGGACTAATTTTCTGGAGTTGCCAGTTTGCTTTCCGTTTCGGCCATATTTCCTTGTATCCTTCATTGGCCGAAGATTGGTGGAGGAGGGCTTATTTGCATTTGTGCAAATAAGCTTTAGTGGAGGGGGTTCCTTGCATTTTGTTGCATCATGATGGGTGCACCATCCTTTGACTTAATTTATCCATCATGACTTGACTTTTGAGATGAGGTGATGGTTGTGGTGGAGTGTTGGTTATAGTTTGTCATCATGGTTGTTAATGATGAGATTGTTGGAGTGTTAGTTTAGGCTTGTGATCATTTCTTTTGATGATAACCTTTTCTTCCTCTCACTTGCATTATGCTCTTGATTCACTCTCTTGAGTTTGGTCACTCTCTCATTCACTCCCCCCCTCACAAGATGCATGGCCGGCCACTCCCTTTGGGGGCTGTCCAAATATTTGAGTGTGGGTATCTGGTTCATTTCATGCTCCAAAAATATCCCCAAGTTCCTCCACATAGTTCTTGTATCATCCCTCCACCAAAATGGCACCTCCTACAACCCCAAAATGAGACATAGTAATCCACACTATATTCTACAGCAAATCTTGGGCACGTCGACTAGCCAGCATCGTGCCCGAGTTGCCTCGGCATTGAGGTGGGAGCCCGTAAAAGACGTAGGCGATGTGGTGCACTTCCGGCGACGAGGTGGAGACAGGACATTCCGCGGGAGATCGGGACGACGATGAGAAGACCGGAGGACTTGGATCAGTCGGTATATCTCTCTTCCCCATCTTGTAGTTAGCTAGGACTAGTTAATGGTTCGATCCGGGTTTTAGTGCGCGGTGGTGCCGGTTTGCTAGTTTGCAAAATTAAAGTTTATCACCGCTTCCGCATTTGGCCGTCGGATTGACGGCCGGGGCGCCGCCGTGCACTTACAGTGGTATCAGAGCCTCACCATTAACTTAGTCTAGCTTTGTTTAATGTGTTTACATTTCCGATCGACCAAAATCCCAAAAACCGTATTTTCCTACACATCAGTTTTCTGTCGAAATTTTCTGGTCTCGAAAAATTTTTCAGGTGACTGCAAAATGATGTACAGAGTATCCTAAGACAACTGGAAAATTTTGGTTCCTTGATCCTTCCGTACGACCGCAGAACCGCGGCCATAACCCCTCTTTGGCCGCGGTTCCGCCGCAGGTAGTTGGGTTCAGTTCACCATTTTTTTTTCAGTGGGCTTATGGGCTTAAAATTGGGGTTTTGGAATATTAATATTGGGCCCAGAATTTCCTGATCTGCTACAGTAGTGCTTGGGGGCCCACTTGTTAAAATTTGATCGATCGGATATTTTAAACACATTATTTCACAGTATTTACATTATATCTGCGACCGTGAATGTCACTCGATCGGTAAATCCGGTCTAACTGCTATAGCCCGGTTAGACGGATTTGCGAACATGACTTTCACGTTGATGTTTTGTTTTTGCTGTGATGTTGCGGATCGGTCGTGGGGGATAGCCTGGATGCAATGCTAGTACATTTTTGTTGTATTATGTACATTTGATATTGCGGGGCGAGCGTCAGACATGTGGACTGCCGTCACTGCCTGTTTGTATTATTATTTTGGGGCACGGCCAGGTTGCGGTCGATGTACCCGTTGTATGTATATTTTACTTTCTGTACTTGGATTACCCCGCGGTGGGGTGCACGGATAGCCGGGTTCTAGAGGGAAAAAAGCCCGCATCTCATGGCATTGAGACGGAGGGGGCTTCACTCTAGGATTGGCGGGCTATTCGCCGCACTCGTAGGGGGTACAGGTTGACCCAGGAGGGGTGCCCAAGTTACCGGATTCCGTGAAGTGCTGGGTGGTCCATTCACGGTGATGAAGGGGGCTGCCTCGCTGCAGGTTTTGGCGGGTAACTTGCCGCGCCCGTAGGGGTCTAGGACTTCATTGCACAGGCTATCCACACGACCAGGGGAACGTCGGGTTTCAGCGGCTCTGTGAAACCCGGGGATCCCAGATATCTGTATTGTTTCTGTGATGCTGTACATTTCTGTGATGTTGCATTTTATTCACGCCTTGAGCGAATATAATATATTGGTATATATATTAGTAGATGTTGTATATGTTTTGCATCCGCGCTAGTCCAGTCCCCGCTCTGTCGTTAGTTAGCTAACCTAACGGGTAATGACGGGACCCAGTGGCGAATGCGGATGGCATATACGTACATCAGTATATTTTCGTTCTTTGTGGTGTGATCAATTGATGGGATTGCATTGATTCGGATCAATGCAAGTTAAAAACAAACCTAATCTGATGTTGTTGGAACACTTTTCAAAAAGCTGTTATTGCAAGGACGTTCACTTTTGTTTTGCATCGTGGTATTCATTTAGAATATCCTGCTCCTCAGTCGACGAGGCAAGGGCCGAGATCCCTTCACCGGGAGTGACCCCTTGGACAAAAAGTTTGCGTCAGGGCAATGACTTCACTATAGCCGATTACTTTTGCTTTGCATCGCGGTATTCATTTGGAATATCCTGCACCCTATTCTACGGGGAAAGAGCCGAGATCCCTTCACCGGGAGTGACCTCTTTAGCAAAGGTTTTCGTCACTATATTTTTATAAAGCTATCCGTTCCTTCAACGATATCAAGTTCACTACGTTAAAGGTTTTCGCCAGAAACCATTCGTAGCCCTCCGTCGTTTCATATGGATGGTCAATAGTATTCAAGCTGTGTATGTTGGCCAAAGTCAAGGCACAGTGATTGGTAGCTATTGGGTATTCATATGCAGCATAGATAGATGCGTTGGTTTGGGACAGTCGTACTGCCATTTTGGCCAAAGTCAAGGGTAGGTACGGGTGGATTCAAATTAACCTGGAGAATGACGGGTAGAACTTGACATGTGACTTATGATATGTTGGCCAAAGTCAAGGTCATAAGAGCATGGGGCAGAAATCACATCGGGAGTTTCAAAAGAACTGAAACTTGCCAGATATGCGCATACCATCTGGAGTATGATGATGTGAGCGGATTCCGTCACGTTATCATGCGATGATAGTTGGATCCCGATTCCCGCTGATGAGTTGGTTTACTCCTCGGGTGATCCCGACTAATTCTTCTTTTGGGTTTGGAGAAGAATTTGACGGTACAGTGGGAGGTTTCCAGATTAGATAAATTGGTAACCATTCTGATCTAGGTTAGAGTGCACGCTGAGTGTTTCTTTTCTCTCTCTCTTTGGCAGCGACCATTGACCCGACCCTAAGACTATGACTCAGTGACCAAGTTGACCGAACCTTCTTAAACACTGGCTTTTGGATTGTCAGAGTTGCAAACCTCATTGCCACTCCTACTTTTACCCTTTTCTCCAGGACACCCCGTGTTGCTACGAACGTCCACTTCCATTGGACAAAACCATCGTATGGTTAGATACAAACTCGAAGGAATTTATTCGAGGATGGTTTCCGGTTCTGGAGAAAACGGATAGGATTATTCAGTTGTCTTTTCCTTTTTACCTTCTCTCAAGTTGCGAGTACTCCTTGGTTTAGGAGATAGTACACCTATTACGCAAATTGGATAGTCTTCTTCCAAACCATAGGCAGGTGCCGACCGGTAGGGAATGAAGAAAACCAATTAGCATAACGATGGTGTGCAGAAGGTATTAGGTTAAGACAAAGCAAGGGATTAGTAAGAGGGCAAAGTAAATTGCAACAGATATTCACGACCAAACCAAGTATTCCTTCGTCAATCCTAAATCACCTTTGTATTTCTCCAGGACACTCCGTATCACTACGAAGATCCACAGTTTATTTGGATACTCCATCGTATGGTTATATACGAACTCGAAAGGAACTTGTTCCAGTTCGGGGATGGATTCTGGTCCAGGAGAAATAGGAATAAGGTTTATTCGGTTGTCTTTTATCTTCACCTTCTCTCGCATTACGAGTGTTCCTAGGATTGGGACAGTACACCCATTATGCTTATTGGATAGTCTTCTTCCAAACCATAGGCTGGTGCCGAACGGTAGGGAAGGAAGAAAACCATTTGGCCTAAGGGGTGTGCAGAAGGTAAAGACTAAAGACATATGAAGGGATTTGGAGAGGTGGCAAAGAATTATACGGTTACAGTCGTGAATCTGGAAGAGGCATTACTATGAATACCAGGATACCCCATCGAAACATTTCAATGTTTCAGTTTCACTGTGTAATGTTAAAAGAAAACTGATTTCCCGATTAGACACTTACTCTAGGGTATGTATTTACCAGGTATAATTCTCATATCTGTATAGTTTTACAGATGATGAGTGGGAGTAAGTTATTGGGAATTGGGTGATTATCCTCATTATATCGGGATTCGTTGTAATCGGTGATATTTGAGGAAATCACCTGGGCTGTTTGCCGGTCGGCAAATATTTGGTTTTGAATATCCGCAGTTATGCACCAATTTCAAATTGATATATCTGTACGTCTATTTTCATAGAGTGAGATATACCTTTCTGAAATTATGTCTACGACATTTACCTATATCAGTGGATGGTTAGGTAAGGAGCATTAAACAGCGGTGTAATTCTTCTTAACCATAAGTACAGTTTTCAACCTACGACACACAGTGAATGAGTTTTCAGACTCAAGGGACTTATACAGAGTATTGTATATTGTCCAGGGTCCATCAGGACAGAGGGGATGGTCCTCATACTATATTCGGTTTACTTATGACTTCTCTAGTTTTTAGACAGGTGTTTCGCGGAAACACAGGGTCTGAATGTTGAGAAGTTATAGGTATTTGAATAGAGTAGAGAACCAGGTGTAGCAAGTATCGGGATTCTTCAAAGTGATCGAAGATGTAGATACTTGTGTATGGTATTCAGTTGATAGTAATGATAAAGAGAAATTGCTTCTCTTTCAGGTTACTCATAATTGGAAGCATTCCTAAGTTGAGTAACGCTGATCAGGCCTCCTTCCATTTAGTTGACATGCACTGGAGACAGTTGCATGATTTGGATCTGGTTCAGTTAAATCAGTGCCTCTGGTCCTATATGGGATATAGAACAGTTCGTATCTTAACGATGTTAAGGTACGGGGAGTTGTCCGGCTTATGATTAAAACCAGACACTGGACAATTCAAGGCACGTTTCTATAATGGTTGTTTGTGGGTTGACCCAGGCTATGACGAGGGTTGACTTTCTACCATCTGGATGAACAATAGCAATATTGTTCTAGACTCGCCACAGTTTTAATAAAAATAGTTTTTTTTTTCAGAAAATAGTAGTGGGAGTATGGTAGAACTGGAAATGATTCCCGAACCACAAACGATTACTGAAGATTTGATAAGGAACCTAAAGATTCAATCTGGATTGACATTCCATTGGCCACTCCGCAGATACGGTGGGTAACTTCAGGCACCCGAGAGGTACTACGGTAGCCTCAAGGACGGTGACAGGGAAGTTCTTGTTTACCCACAATTACCATTGCTGCTGTTCCAGGCTGCGAGACCCGGCGGGAGGATGAGTATAGCGTCGTTCTGAACTCGCTTTAGAAGTGTACATCTATATGACTCAGACAGAGGGTTGTCGTAGTCAGTGGGAGCAGCGGAAGCATTGGTGCACATGTGGCTTGTGTCTATTTATAGACTAAAGCTGATATAGCGGAGATAGATCATCAATTTCTGATGTGACAGTCATAGGTTTGACTTCATCAGAATAGGGGATGGATCTGTTGATAAGGTAGTAGGGTGTGATGTCCTGATATTTGGATGACATACACAGAATAGGAAAAGAAACTCCTACACTACGATCGGTTATACTTTGGTCGTCACACAGAGGTTTCTCCACAAAGGAAATGGATTTTGTATCAGACATACTGGTTACTAGATCAATGGTTTTAGATCTAGATTTGGATGGTTTCCCAATCTGGGTACTTAGACAGCATTCTAAGAGTATTTAGAATGGACGACTCCTGGCACGGTAGTGTACCTGCAGGTAATGGAGTCACCCTCTCTAAAGGTGTCTTATAGACTAAAGCAGAGAGGGATGCGCATGATTGACAGATCACTTGCTCAGGCAATTGAGTCAATCGTGAGATGTCAAGTACCACACCAGATGTTGTTCTTGCACTAGATGTAATAAGTTGATATTGATCCTATCCTGGAGAAACAGTCGGAAGCAGTTTTAGAACATAAGTGTCACGACCCGCAGGGTACGGAACGTGACTGGCACTTAAGTTTACGAAACGTCTGAAGACGTCCGTAAAATAAGTAAGCCAAAGCCCAGAAAACAAAACCAATTAAGCAAAAGAGTGAAGAAAACCCAATCAATTGAAAGCGAGTTTATCAAATAAGTCATGTAAAACCCCTTTTAAAAACAATACCAATTTTTCCGAAAATTTTGGCAGAGTCTCCTTTATAAATACTGGCCCCCAAAATGGGTACAACAAAATATATATGAATCCAACAAAATAGGGCATCCCCAAGCGGAAGATAGCTCTTCGCCACAAGGCGGTCACAAATCCCACGCAATATAAAATGACAACAAGCAAAATAATCATAATGAAGCATAAGAAAAAAACAGCATGTCGACTCAAGTGAGCTCGACCCCAAAATACAGCAAATAAGTCCACAAACCTCACAATCTCATCTATAGGTCAATATACAATAATGCTGGTAGATACAGTAGATGGAGTACACTAGATACAAGGAATATACAAGGTGGTACAAAATAGTAATATAACCCACCTAAGAGCAAAACCTCGAGTCCAGGCAAAGGAGGCAAAAGAACAAGTGCGCCCGCCGCTACTGAACTGACGGAGCGGACCTGCAAAAGACTGTGGCACAACGGGGGTGAGTTGCCAACTCGTGAGTAATAAATAACATCTACAAAGGCTATCGTATGCATGCACACAAGCATCCTAGCATCTAAAATACAGGTATGAATGGATGCACTAGCAGGTGTGTATACAACATCAGTGTACGAATATGTATGCAACATGAATATCTGAGATCTCAATAGGTATCTATAAGAAACATTTTATCTCTTTTTGTTTTTGAAACTCTTTTAGAATGCCAGCATAATACTCAAGGAATCGACGAGAACCGGTGTCCAGCAACGACACCTAAAAGCTGTCTCAAATCTCATAAATCCATGTCATAGTGTCTTTGGCCTCAGCCGTCCGGCTGACCCATCTCAAATATCAATATCTCATCATCTAGCGGCCACGGTCGGTATCCTCTGGATATCCGCCGTCCCAAACAGTCACCGGTAGGTAATCCGTCCCCTGTCAGGCTCAACGTCAACACCACATTCCTCTTGCCCCGGGGTACCTTACCGGACCCACCATGTACCCGTGACGGTTCCTCCACTCCTCGACACGGATTTCCAAAACCACAGCAAACTCATGGTGGACGACACTTACATCACTAGAAAACCGCAATTTACATATTTTAAAAAAAATAGTAAGTTTAGAAATTTTGCGGCTTTCCCCCGAAATCCAGAAATATCATAAAATCTCAAGAAATCCTCATAAGTGCATATGTCAATGATAATGAATGCATATGGTATCAATAATCAAGTTGCGATGTGTGATTAATAGATTAGGCATGAACAATTAATATGATGAAGTACATGCACATGAATAGCAATCCTACGGTTTCATTTTAAGGAATTAAAGGCAATAGCACAAGTTTAAGTATCGATTAGTAAAAGGTTTCAATTTAAAGGTTATCTAGTGTGGTGGCATGGCAATTACCAGGGTGTGTGTGTAAGCATGAATAGTGCTCGTGCTGCATATAAAAACCCTGGCAATGGTGCAGGTGTCCTATAAAATGGTTTCGTATAGGTATGTCAATATAATGCATGGATGCAGCAAATAATCAAATAAGTATTTCACCCCTAATTACTAACATCACTAAGAATCTTGTAAGTTACTAAAACTATCGGGCGGCTTGCGCCATCCAACGATAGTCCCCCGTAGATGTTACATCTACTCATCGGAATCCCTAGCTAGCTGTGTCCAATCACCGCTTTCCCCTTTCGCGCCGCGTCTGACGTCTCCGCGACCGAACCTGGAATTTACATCAATACCAAACATAAGGTTACTTATCAAGAACGACGCAAAACCCAATGAAACTACTAAAGTTCACTAGCTAGGTACAACGTGCACAGGGTGCGCGGAACATACGCGAAAATCGCAAAAACTGCCAAAAAAACGCCGATTTGGTCGCCCGGCAAAACTAAAACCCGACTACTCAAAACTCCGCGCTCACGCATCCTAAACGTCATAGGAGATGCTAAAAACATCCCCAAGGTATCACAAATAATTCACCAAATAAATTTAATAAAAACCTAGTAAGCACAAACTAGCAATTTTGGTGCAAAAATCGAAAATTAGCGATACGGTTATCACAATCCAACACAATATCCAACAACAAAACAAGCAATCTACAAACACTATAATTACAACACATTAGCAAAGACTCAAAACCTATTTTCCATAGACAACCATTACTTGAATTATATAACCTAGCAATTCTTAATCCAAACTATATATGAAAACCTTAAATTAACACTAATTTATAACTCAATTAGCAAGTTAACCTTCTAGATTAGGTTAGCAAAACAACTAGATAACAAATTAGATTTAATCAACTAAATAATGGTTTCTAAACCCTAATTCAACTCATTTATCATGCTTCACAACCCATTTTCCATACATAAACCCTCTCTTGAATTTCCTAAAACAACAATTTACAACCAAAATCAAACTTTTAAAATTAACTAAATTAGCATAATTTGAAGACCACATAAACAAGGTAACTTCTTTGATTTGGTTGTGTAGGAACTAGCAAGCAAAATAAATTTAATTAACCACATAATGGTGTGCTAACAAACCCTAGTTTAAAACAAACTACTCTTTTATAAACTAGATTAGAAATTAGCTAAACTTTTAACACTAAAACCATATAATTAAAGGAATTTAGCCAAAAGAAATTAACTTGATGGAATTTATACCTCAAGATCTATGGATCAAGCATGTGATTTGCCTCTAAGGATGGCTTCCTAGCTCCAAGATTCAAGCAAGAATGGCTAAGGATAATGATAGCATAAGGATTTTGTTTGGATTTTTGAATAAATTGTGGATTTTGATGTGTTTTTTTGAAGAAATTTGAAGAAAATGAAAAGAAAAGAGATGAAGAGGAGGAGGTGCAGGTTTCGGCCAGATATGAGGTAAGGGGGAGGGTGTGGGTGTGTGGGAAAAGTCATGAGTCAACTCTCCCAAAAGTCAATGCACAATACCTCATCAACTATATTTAAAATAAATTCATAAACCACCCCATTTCAACACAAGAAAGAAAACCAAAATGAGGCCAGAAATTTCTGGACCTGGTCAAGGTGGGGCTGTCCAAGGGCTGAGGGAAGAGAGAGAGGGGTTTTACAAAAGAAATTTTATGCAAAAAGACCCCCTACAAGTCAAAAATTGCAAGTTTTAGCTTAAAATTCAATAAATTCGTTTCCTATCATAAAAATTAGTTAAAAATCAAAATAAAATACTAAAAATTTATGTTACAACTAGATTTTAATTAACATAATTTTAAAGATTAAAATTAGCCCGGAAAAATTTGTATTTATCGCTAATTTAATGTATTTTCTTACCGGCTTAAAATAATATTAAAAAATTGAAAAATTAGGGAAAATTTTTAAACGACCAGAATTTCATAATTAACTCATTAGCTACTAAAAACAAGCAATTACCTATCCATTTTAAGTATAATTAGCCCTAAACTGCAAAATAACGAGAAAGACGGTTTTCGGAAAAATACCGAATTTTCACCGATTTTCAGGAAAACACCAAAACGACTTTTCAAGACGCTACAATCTTCCCCCCTTAAAGAAATTCGGTCCCCGAATTTAAAAATATAGCTACGCGTACCTTCAGAGAGATGGGGATATTTCTTCCTCATCTCGCCCTCGGTCTCCCAGGTAACCTCCTCGCTGCTCGGGCTACGCCAAAGGACCTTGACGGTTGGTATAATCTTCGACCTCAACTTCTTCACCTGCCGATCCAGGATGGCCACCGGCTGCTCTGCAAAAGAAAGGTCGCGCTCTAGCTGGACTGTCGGGTGCTGAATTGCATGCGAAGGGTCGTGAAGGTACTTGCGGAGCATCGAAACATGGAAGACGGGGTGAACATCGGGAAAGCTGGGTGGAAGGGCCAAACGATATGCAACTGCGCCGACACGCTCGAGGATCTCGAAGGGACCTACGAATCTAGGGCTAAGCTTCCCCTTTCGTCCAAAACGCATCACGCCCATCATCGGAGAGACTTTCAGAAAAACATGGTCGCCAACTGCGAACTCTAATCTGCGACGGCGCCTGTCTGCATAGAATTTCTGCCTGCTCTGAGCCGCTCTCATCCGGTCTCGGATCAACTGTATCTTCGCTGTCGTCTCCTCAACAAGCTGCGGCCCCAAAATACTGCTCTCGCTGAGCTCTGTCCAACAGACGGGCGATCTGCATCTCCTCCCATACAATGCCTCGAAAGGTGCCATCTGAATAGTATCCTGGAAGCTGTTGTTGTAGGAGAACTCCACTAGAGGTAAATGATGATCCCAGCTACCACCAAAGTCTAAAACGCACGCTCTGAGCATGTCCTCGAGAGTCTGAATGGTCCGCTCTGACTGTCCGTCTGTCTGCGGATGAAACGCTGTGCTGAAGCTCAAACGAGCGCCCAAAGCCTCCTGAAGTCTCTGCCAAAGTCGGCTGGTGAACTGAGTGCCTCGATCTGACACGATACAAGTCGGTACGCCATGTAGTCGCACGATCTCGTCAATATAGAGCTGAGCATACTGAGCGAAGCTGAAAGTGGTCTTCACCGGTAGGAAGTGAGCCGCTTTCGTCAATCTATCCACGATCACCCAGATGGAGTCGTACCCTCGACTGGTCCTGGGTAGACCCACAACGAAGTCCATCGAAATCTGTTCCCATTTCCACTCTGGAATGGGTAACGGCTGTAGCTCTCCTGCGGGCCTCTGGTGCTCGGCCTTGACTTGCTGACAAGTCAGGCATCTCGAAACGAACTCCGCAATGTCCCTCTTCATCCCGTCCCACCAGTAGGTCTCTCTCATATCATGGTACATCTTGGTAGAACCGGGGTGGACACTATACACTGATCGGCGTGCCTCCTCAAGAATGTCGCGCCGCAATCCATCAGCATCTGGTACGCACAGTCTAGATCCATATCGTAAAATCCCCTGATCGTCAACCACGAACTCGGAAAATCTGCCCTGTCCCATCTGTGCCATGATCTCTGAGCAACGGTCGTCACTGCGCTGTGCCTCATATATACGGTCAAGCAACTGTGGGCGTGCACGAACATGCGCGAGCTGTCCCCCTGTCTGAGTGAACTCGAACTCAACCCGGCAGTCGCATAACATCTGCCAATCTGCTGACGACTGCCTCTGCACTGCGCGCAAAAAGGATAGACTACCCCCGGGCCTCCTACTCAACGCATCTGCCACCACATTCGCCTTGCCGGGGTGATATAAGATCTCGCAGTCGTAGTCTTTCACCAACTCCATCCAACGACGCTGTCTGAGGTTCAGGTCTCGCTGCTGAAATATGTACCTTAAGCTCTTGTGATCGGTGAATATCTGACACGACTCGCCGTATAGGTAATGTCGCCAAATCTTCAGTGCAAAGACCACTGCAGCCATCTCCAAATCATGAGTGGGGTAGTTCTGTTCATGCTTCTTCAACTGCCGAGAAGCATAAGCGATCACCCGGCCATGCTGCATCAATACGCATCCTAATCCCACTCGCGAAACATCACAGTAGACAACAAATCCGCCTGATCCCGAAGGCAAAGATAATACCGGCGCCGTAGTCAAACAAGTCCGTAGCTGCTGAAAACTGCGCTCGCACTCCTCTGTCCAGACGAAAGGAACTCCCTTCCGGGTCAAACCGGTCAACGGTGCAGCTATATGGGAGAAGTCCTAAACAAAACGCCTGTAGTAGCCCGCCAGGCCTAGAAAACTACGGATCTCAGTAACCGATGTAGGTCGGGGCCACTGCTAAACAGCCTCAATCTTCTTCGGGTCCACACAAATGCTGTCTCTCGTAACCACGTGACCCAAGAATCCGACGCTGTCCAGCCAGAATGCACACTTAGAGAACTTTGCGAACAGCTGGTGCTCCCTCAGAGTCTGTAACGTAATCCGCAAGTGTTGCTCGTGCTCCTCTCTGCTCCGGGAGTACACCAAGATATCGTCGATAAACACGATGATGAACAAGTCAAGATATGGCCTGAATGTACGGTTCATCAAATCCATGAATGCTGCTGGGGCGTTGGTGAGTCCGAACGACATCACCAAAAACTCGTAATGGCCGTAGCGCGTGTGGAAAGCTGTCCTCGGTATATCCTCCTGTCGAACTCGCAGCTGATGGTATCCTGATCGCAAGTCGATCCTCGAAAAATACCCCGCACCCTGAAGCTGGTCGAACAAATCATCAATGCGCGGCAACGGATATCTGTTCCGAACGGTAACTTTGTTCAGCTGGCGGTAGTCGATACATAAGCGCAAACTTCCATCCTTCTTCTTGACAAACAGGACTGGAGCACCCCACGGAGAAACACTCGGTCGAATAAGCCCCTTATCTAACAAATTCTGCAACTGGTCCTTCAGCTCTCGGAGCTCTGCCGGGGCCATCCGATATGGCGGTATAGAAATAGGCCCCGAGCCGGGAATCAAATCAATGCAGAACTCAACATCACGCTCAGGCGGTAGCCCAGGTAGCTCATCAGGGAAAACATCAGGGAACTCAGAAACAACCGGGACCCGGTCCAACGGAACTTCTGCAGCTCGAGTATCACAAATACACGCTAAGAATCCCTGACATCCCTTCCGCAAGAGCTGACCAGCGCGAAGAGACGAAATTAAGCTGGGAAGGGTGACACTGCGGTCTCCCCGAATAACAAGGACTGGCTCTCCCGGAAAGCTAAATATGACTGCCTTCTCACGGCAGTCCACCGAAGCATAACAAGTGGCTAGCCAATCCATGCCCAGAAGCACATCAAAGTCCAACATATCGAGGAGAATCAAATCAACTGATGAATCCCTCTCCCCGATACGAACGGAACACAAACGAAATACAAACCGAGCGACAAACGACTCGCCTACCGGAGTAACAACAACAAGCAGATGATCTAACGACGACGACTCACGGCCCAACATCGGTGCAAAGTGTGTAGAGACGTACGAATGTGTGGAACCTGGGTCGAATAATACCCGGGCGTCGAAAGAACAAACGGGCAAGGTACCTGTCACAACGGCATTGGATGCCTGCGCATCCTGCGGTGTCAAAGCAAAAACTCGGGCCTGTCCTCCACCGATAGCGGGCTGACCTCGACCTCGGCCTCTGCCTCCTCGTCCTCTCTGAACAGGACCACCGCGTCCACGGCCTCTGGGTGCACCTAACTGGCGTGGAGCATCGCCTGTGGTAGGAAGTAGGGCTCTCTGTGGAGGGGGTGGCGATGGTGGTAGGGTCACATGCGGAACTGTCGGTGCTCCCTGTCGTCTCGCCGGACAGTCTCTGACAAGATGGTGCAAACTTCCGCACCCAAAACACCCTGGCGACGGCTGCGGCCCCTGGGGATAAGAACCATATAACTGTCCCCGCCCAAATCCTCTGCCAGGCCTATCTCTCGGAAAGAATCTGGCGCGCTGCCTCTGAGACGGTACCTCGGTGTGAATCCTCTTCGGCCCAGAAACGGCCGAAGTCTGTGATATGCGTGCCTCCATCCGCAATGCTGTATCCCTAGCAGCTGAATAAGTATCGTAGTGCTGGGCGCCAATGGCAAGATATAGCTGGGCATCAAGTCCCTGTATGAACCTCTTCACCATCTTCTCCTCGGTATCCACCAAATACTGAGCATATCGGGATAACTGTGTAAACTGGATGTCATACTCAGACACCGTCATCCCAGGTGTCTTGACTAAGGCCTCAAAGCTACGAGCTCTGGCGTCACGAACGCTCTCTGGAAGGAAACGGGCTAGAAAGACCGCTGTAAACTCGACCCAAGTCATAGGCGGCAGACCTGCAGCTCGACCTCTCAAGACTGACTCCCACCATGTCTGCGCGAGACCCTCTAGTCGGAAACACGCAAGCTCTACCCATCGATCATCCGAACATCTCAGCGAACGGCAGATCCTGGCTAAACTGTCAAGGAACGTCTGTGGGTCCTCCGCTGCCTCGGTGCCGGTGAATACTGGAGGTCTCAGCCTCATGAAATCCTGTAGTGAAACCGGAATGGCCACGGTGGTAGTAGTAGGAGCAGGTATCATGGTCGTCTGTGATGTAGTAGGTACGTCATCCGGCCTCGGTGTACGACTGGCTGCAACTAGGGATCCTACCATCTGACGTAGCTCCTGCATGCCTCCCATCATCTGTCGCAACTCCTCCATACCGGTCTCGAGCCTATCCATACGGCCTGGGGAAGGTGGATCGGTCTGTCCCTGCGGCGTAGGCATACCACCCTGCTCAGTCCTAGTCTCGGACGAGCCAGCTCGAATCTCGTCTCTGGCGGCAGCCCTCTGTGCCCTCGTAGCCTTCGGCGGCATAGTGGCTGTTACAGGAAAACGGATAGTAAGAATAGTGCAATAGGATCATAGGATACACGGAATTGAAGAAGGAATTTTCAAGCAAGTATACCCTAAAGTCACTTAGGCGGAGTACCGTATCGCAAGTATGCCGCGGACATACGCACGCTACGTTACCCTGCTTAAGTCACTTACTCCATCTACCAAGGGTCATCCTACACTCAAAAAGGTAAAACCTATCGCTCTGATACCAACTTTGTCACGACCCGCAGGGTACGGAACGTGACTGGCACTTAAGTTTACGAAACGTCTGAAGACGTCCGTAAAATAAGTAAGCCAAAGCCCAGAAAACAAAACCAATTAAGCAAAAGAGTGAAGAAAACCCAATCAATTGAAAGCGAGTTTATCAAATAAGTCATGTAAAACCCCTTTTAAAAACAATACCAATTTTTCCGAAAATTTTGGCAGAGTCTCCTTTATAAATACTGGCCCCCAAAATGGGTACAACAAAATATATATGAATCCAACAAAATAGGGCATCCCCAAACGGAAGCTAGCTCTTCGCCACAAGGCGGTCATAAATCCCACGCAATATAAAATGACAACAAGCAAAATAATCATAATGAAGCATAAGAAAAAAACAGCATGTCGACTCAAGTGAGCTCGACCCCAAAATACAGCAAAAAAGTCCACAAACCTCACAATCTCATCTCTAGGTCAATATACAATAATGCTGGTAGATACAGTAGATGGAGTACACTAGATACAAGGAATATACAAGGTGGTACAAAATAGTAATATAACCCACCTAAGAGCAAAACCTCGAGTCCAGGCAAAGGAGGTAAAAGAACAAGTGCGCCTGCCGCTACTGAACTGACGGAGCGGACCTGCAAAAGACTGTGGCACAACGGGGGTGAGTTGCCAACTCGTGAGTAATAAATAACATCTACAAAGGCTATCGTATGCATGCACACAAGCATCCTAGCATCTAAAATACAGGTATGAATGGATGCACTAGCAGGTGTGTATACAACATCAGTGTACGAATATGTATGCAACATGAATATCTGAGGTCTCAATAGGTATCTATAAGAAACATTTTATCTCCTTTTGTTTTTGAAACTCTTTTAGAATGCCAGCATAATACTCAAGGAATCGACGAGAACCGGTGTCCAGCAACGACACCTAAAAGCTGTCTCAAATCTCATAAATCCATGTCATAGTGTCTCTGGCCTCAGCCGTCCGGCTGACCCATCTCAAATATCAATATCTCATCATCTAGCGGCCACGGTCGGTATCCTCTGGATATCCGCCGTCCCAAACAGTCACCGGTAGGTAATCCGTCCCCTGCCAGGCTCAATGTCAACACCACATTCCTCTTGCCCCGGGGTACCTTACCGGACCCACCATGTACCCGTGACGGTTCCTCCACTCCTCGACACGGATTTCCAAAACCACAGCAAACTCATGGTGGACGACACTTACATCACTAGAAAACCGCAATTTACATATTTTAAAAAAAATAGTAAGTTTAGAAATTTTGCGGCTTTCCCCCGAAATCCAGAAATATCATAAAATCTCAAGAAATCCTCATAAGTGCATATGTCAATGATAATGAATGCATATGGTATCAATAATCAAGTTGCGATGTGTGATTAATAGATTAGGCATGAACAATTAATATGATGAAGTACATGCACATGAATAGCAATCCTACGGTTTCATTTTAAGGAATTAAAGGCAATAGCACAAGTTTAAGTATCGATTAGTAAAAGGTTTCAATTTAAAGGTTATCTAGTGTGGTGGCATGGCAATTACCAGGGTGTGTGTGTAAGCATGAATAGTGCTCGTGCTGCATATAAAAACCCTGGCAATGGTGCAGGTGTCCTATAAAATGGTTTCGTATAGGTATGTCAATATAATGCATGGATGCAGCAAATAATCAAATAAGTATTTCACCCCTAATTACTAACATCACTAAGAATCTTGTAAGTTACTAAAACTATCGGGCGGCTTGCGCCATCCAACGATAGTCACCCGTACATGTTACATCTACTCACCGGAATCCCTAGCTAGCTGTGTCCAATCACCGCTTTCCCCTTTCGCGCCGCGTCTGACGTCTCCGCGACCGAACCTGGAATTTACATCAATACCAAACATAAGGTTACTTATCAAGAACGACGCAAAACCCAACGAAACTACTAAAGTTCACTAGCTAGGTACAACGTGCACAGGGTGCGCGGAACATACGCGAAAATCGCAAAAACTGCCAAAAAAAACGCCGATTTGGTCGCCCGGCAAAACTAAAACCCGACTACTCAAAACTCCGCGCTCACGCATCCTAAACGTCATAGGAGATGCTAAAAACATCCCCAAGGTATCACAAATAATTCACCAAATAAATTTAATAAAAACCTAGTAAGCACAAACTAGCAATTTTGGTGCAAAAATCGAAAATTAGCGATACGGTTATCACAATCCAACACAATATCCAACCACACAACAAGCAATCTACAAACACTATAATTACAACACATTAGCAAAGACTCAAAACCTATTTTCCATAGACAACCATTACTTGAATTATATAACCTAGCAATTCTTAATCCAAACTATATATAAAAACCTTAAATTAACACTAATTTATAACTCAATTAGCAAGTTAACCTTCTAGATTAGGTTAGCAAAACAACTAGATAACAAATTAGCTTTAATCAACTAAATAATGGTTTCTAAACCCTAATTCAACTCATTTATCATGCTTCACAACCCATTTTCCATACATAAACCCTCTCTTGAATTTCCTAAAACAACAATTTACAACCAAAATCAAACTTTTAAAATTAACTAAATTAGCATAATTTGAAGACCACATAAACAAGGTAACTTCTTTGATTTGGTTGTGTAGGAACTAGCAAGCAAAATAAATTTAATTAACCACATAATGGTGTGCTAACAAACCCTAGTTTAAAACAAACTACTCTTTTATAAACTAGATTAGAAATTAGCTAAACTTTTAACACTAAAACCATATAATTAAAGGAATTTAGCCAAAAGAAATTAACTTGATGGAATTTATACCTCAAGATCTATGGATCAAGCATGTGATTTGCCTCTAAGGATGGCTTCCTAGCTCCAAGATTCAAGCAAGAATGGCTAAGGATAATGATAGCATAAGGATTTTGTTTGGATTTTTGAATAAATTGTGGATTTTGATGTGTTTTTTTGAAGAAATTTGAAGAAAATGAAAAGAAAAGAGATGAAGAGGAGGAGGTGCAGGTTTCGGCCAGATATGAGGTAAGGGGGAGGGTGTGGGTGTGTGGGAAAAGTCATGAGTCAACTCTCCCAAAAGTCAATGCACCATACCTCATCAACTATATTTAAAATAAATTCATAAACCACCCCATTTCAACACAAGAAAGAAAACCAAAATGAGGCCAGAAATTTCTGGACCTGGTCAAGGTGGGGCTGTCCAAGGGCTGAGGGAAGAGAGAGAGGGGTTTTACAAAAGAAATTTTATGCAAAAAGACCCCCTACAAGTCAAAAATTGCAAGTTTTAGCTTAAAATTCAATAAATTCGTTTCCTATCATAAAAATTAGTTAAAAATCAAAATAAAATACTAAAAATTTATGTTACAACTAGATTTTAATTAACATAATTTTAAAGATTAAAATTAGCCCGGAAAAATTTGTATTTATCGCTAATTTAATGTATTTTCTTACCGGCTTAAAATAATATTAAAAAATTGAAAAATTAGGGAAAATTTTTAAACGACCAGAATTTCATAATTAACTCATTAGCTACTAAAAACAAGCAATTACCTATCCATTTTAAGTATAATTAGCCCTAAACTGCAAAATAACGAGAAAGACGGTTTTCGGAAAAATACCGAATTTTCACCGATTTTCAGGAAAACACCAAAACGACTTTTCAAGACGCTAAAATAAGTGGATGTTCTAGGGATATGATAACGACAGCCTCATTCGGGAGACAGTTATCATACCAGGCTTCCAAGGTGACATGGACGACAAGGAGGTTGTCAGAGTTATAGTTTTCCTTCTGACGAGGGGCAGTATTTTGGACAGGTGGTCCAAGGAAATACTGAGGGATGCATGGCGCAGGATACTGATTGAGTTCAGTTGACGATACAGTCTAAGAAGTTTGGATTTGGAGTTCATTTATGAGCTATGTCCCATCAGACATCCAGACACATTCTAAGACAGGTATTGCTCATTTCGGGAGATGGCTTTCTCCGCGAACATGAGATTTAGAGAGACATAGAAAGAAACATCAAGGCGGATTCACTCACTAAGGCTATTCCTCGAACGCATTAGTTTCGCAAACGGGATTTGTGAGACTGACTAGTAGAGGAGTTGGGTGTTCGGTATCACACGGGCTGTGAGTATGCGACATCGCAATAATTAGCCTTGAGTGCAAGTGGGAGATTGTTGGAGATAGTGCCCTCAGAGTCAATTATTAGGTCACAGGTACGTGATTGCAATGATTGATGGAGGACCTATCCCGGTAGGACAGTCTTACTCGAGATGATAGTATGCAATCTGGTTTACCTTTATCATCGTGTACTGCTTTAGG
Source organism: Agapanthus africanus (assembly GCA_030015575.1). NCBI lineage: Eukaryota > Viridiplantae > Streptophyta > Magnoliopsida > Asparagales > Amaryllidaceae > Agapanthus > Agapanthus africanus. Next base: position 292,903,473 of record CM057349.1, read on the forward strand.
TGACCTGACAAGTCGCTATTACACGTTGGTAGAGCCCCTAGGATTCTTACTTGACCACCAGCAGTATGAGGGCGATCATATACGTAGGAGCTGGCAGTCTATAAGCATATCCTTAAATGGTCCCTAGTCGTGTGAGTTTCGAGACAGGGAATCGATACTCCAGAGTAGACTAGTGTATACAGTCGAGACCCCGACGAGGGGCGGTGGCCGGTCTCACAAGCCACTGGTGTCAGTTGGATCACCTAAGATGTATACAAGTGCTCATTGGGTTATGAGTACACCGGACAGGACTCACCGGGAACATGCCAGTTGGTCATATACCAGACGTCAGATGGCAGTTCCCTGGTGACATGTGTACAGGTAAGTTCATCGACCTGTGGATCGTCATTTGTCTCGTGTGAGTTCCCACTATACTTTGATTACTACCCTACCACGCTTAAAGGAGACGTGCAAACAGGTTTTAGTTGGGTACAGTCCCGAGCCACATGGAGGCAGTGAGCGTATCTTCAGGGGTTCGTCTCTCCCGGTATTGGGGGTGAGGTCGCGCTGTGTCTAGGAGAGCCATTACACAAAGCCCTCGGCCGAGGCAGGAGATTTACTGGTAGGTATTCCAGTAGTATCTCAGAATGTTCTGGGCTACACTCCGACACGACTTGTACCGCTTTTGGGGGTCTGACTTTTACCAACCCCCTAGGCCCGCCATGCGATGCTCATAGACGAACGGACTGGACTGTACGGATATTGTCACTGACAGGCTCAGTAGGGTGTCAGGCTGAGTTCGCTCACAGACGTCCCTTTTGGTCAATACCTGGTAGCCCGTTACGTATTGGCTTATACCTCTGACGTGCTAGTGGTTAAATCCACAACCAAGGTGTTGACGAGTCTTTAGAGTCCCCCACATTCAGTTACTCAAGCTTTCGGGCGAAAAGCTGTAGAGGCCGTATGGAGATATGGCAAGGTCCGATCAGATACGTGCGGTATTGCACGGATCAGGATCGGACAGTTCGTACTAGAGGCCGTATGGATATATGGCAGGGTTCGATCAGATACGTGCGGTATTGCACGGATTTAGGATCGGACGGATATTACTAGCCGGCTTTGGTTTAAGCCGGATCCTAGTATAATACAGTGTAGATTTTGTCTCATTGCATTTGTATTTCGGTCGGAATACAAATGCGGGTGTGTATGCACAGTAGCGGGGTTTTCCTGTAATTTATTACAGGACCAGTTTTCTGGAGTTGCCAGTTTGCTTTCCGTTTCGGCTATATTTCCTTGTATCCTTCATTGGCCGAAGATTGGTGGAGGAGGGCTTATTTGTATTTGTGCAAATAAGCTTTAGTGGAGGGGGTTCCTTGCATTTTGTTGCATCTTGATGGGTGCACCATCCTTTGACTTAATTTATCCATCATGACTTGACTTTTGAGATGAGGTGATGGTTGTGGTGGAGTGTTGGTTATAGTTTGTCATCATGGTTGTTAATGATGAGATTGTTGGAGTGTTAGTTTAGGCTTGTGATCATTTCTTTTGATGATAACCTTTTCTTCCTCTCACTTGCATTATGCTCTTGATTCACTCTCTTGAGTTTGGTCACTCTCTCATTCACTCCCCCCCTCACAAGATGCATGGCCGGCCACTCCCTTTGGGGGCTGTCCAAATATTTGAGTGTGGGTATCTGGTTCATTTCATGCTCCAAAAATATCCCCAAGTTCCTCCACATAGTTCTTTTATCATCCCTCCACCAAAATGGCACCTCCTACAACCCCAAAATGAGACATAGTAATCCACACTATATTCTACAGCAAATCTTGGGCACGTCGACTAGCCAGCTTCGTGCCCGAGTTGCCTCGGCATTGAGGTGGGAGCCCGTAAAAGACGTAGGCGATGTGGTGCACTTCCGGCGACGAGGTAGAGACAGGACATTCCGCGGGAGATCAGGACGACGACGAGAAGACCGGAGGACTTGGATCAGTCGGTATATCTCTCTTCCCCATCTTGTAGTTAGCTAGGACTAGTTAATGGTTCGATCCGGGTTTTAGTGCGCGGTGGTGCTGGTTTGCTAGTTTGCAAAATTAAAGTTTATCACCGCTTCCGTATTTGGCCGTCGGATTGACGGCCGGGGCACCGCCGTGCACTTACAATGGTAACCCATAGATTTGTCCCCTGTGGACAAGTTAAGAATGTATAAAGCAAACGCCTTCATTCACTTGTGTTTTCAGCCGTTTCGAGATATTTCGTCGGTACCTTTCCGCTGGTTCTCCGTGTACAAAGATAGATTAGATGTTCATTTCAACGTTGTTTCACAGCTTTGAAATGATTATCTATTCTATTACAGTGTACTCGGAGAACAGCGGGGAGGTGCTGCCGAAATTTACTCGAAACGGTTGAAAGCACAAGTGATGGGCGTTCGCTCTATACATTCTTAATGGGATAGAAGCCTACCCCCGACAGCCGGAACACACACATACAACAAGAATACACAACAAACGCATAATTAGAGAGCGATTCGAGATGTTCGGGTTAAAACCAATATATGATAATATGAAACCTTCATATTCCCATCGATACTCATATATGAAACTAAAAGCGCCACTTAGTCCCCGTCTATCGGTTAACATACGTGCGATAATTTATTCTTTTCAACGACAAACGCACACACAAAGCATATACACGGATTTTCTCCTTTGTCAGTAACTATCCCGTTCTTATATTTCTCAATATAGTCAGCCTAACCTACAATTTATATGTTATTCAGTCTAACATGGCCCATGAGTACGTCAGAGTTAAGGACTGGATGTATGTGGATTGGAAACAACGTATGCAACCTAAGTTTGTCGCAGGAGTTGCTACTTTCCTTGAATTTGCTCGCGCACATAATAAGATCATAATAGAGAAGATTCTCTGTCCGTGCGTTAGATGTGGCAATAAGTACTGGCAGAAGGTAGAATTGGCAGAGCTTCATATTGTAAAACATGGGTTTACTAGACTTTATTCAACTTGGAAATATCACGGGGAAGGAGAAGAATGCAGTACTGCGGTAGAAGAAGAAGGAGAACACGATAATGCGGCAGGAGAAGAAGAAGAATTCGGTAATACGGCAGGAGACGGAAATTTATTTCCATCAGAAGAAATGGAGGATATGGTAGAGCCTGCCCTAGGTGAATCTATTCGTACCGAAGATGACATTCCTTCCGGTCAAGGACCGCGTGCGGATAAATATGATAATTTCATGAATGATGCTAGGAAACCAATTTATGAGAATGCGAAGTATTCCACCCTCTCATGGTTCGTCCAACTTTTCCAGATTAAGTGCCTAAATGGATGGAGCAACAAGTCATTCACAATTCTTCTTTCGTTCTTGAAAGATTCTATGCCTCCGGGAAATAATGTGCCCGAAAGCTGGTACGAAGCCCAGAAGATGATGTCTGATTTGGGTCTAAAGTGCGAGAAGATTCAAGCATGTCTTAAAAATTGCGTGTTGTACCGGAAAGAGAATTCAGATTTGAAAGAGTGTCCAACGTGCGGAGAGGCCAGATATAAGCCGAAAGATTCTGATAAGAAGCCTGATATACCTGTGAAGATAGCACGATACTTTCCCATAACACAGAGGCTATAGAGGCTATTCAGGTGCAAGAAAACAGCCGAGGCAATGATTTGGCACCACCGTGCTCCTCCAAGCGAAAATGGAAAAATGAGCCATCCAAGAGATTCACCGGCATGGAAGGATTTCGATAGGAGGCACGCAATATTCAGTAGCGATCCTCGCAATGTCTGGCTCGGACTGGCTACCGATGGCTTCTGCCCATTCAACTATATGGCTGGAAGTCACAGTACATGGCCCGTTGTAATAATAATTTATAATCTGTCGCCTTGGTTGGCTATGTACCAATCATACTTTATGATTCCTCTTCTTATCGACGGACCAAACTCACCGGGGAACAATATCGACGTCTATCTCCGACCTCTGATCGACGAGCTGAAAACTTTGTTCATTGATGGTGTAGAGACATATGATTAAAACACAAATACAACCTTCATACTTCGTGCGGCTTTAATGTGGACAATTAATGACTTTCCAGCTTATGGAATGGTATCAGGTTGGTCCGTACATGGTCACAAACCATGTCCTCATTGCCATGAACACACAACATCAAAATTTTTGAATTTTAGCAGGAAGGTTTGTTATTGCGGCCATCGACGTTTTCTGCCTCCAGACCACCCCTATAGGTTAGACACGGTTCACTTTAATGGTCATCAGGAGCTTCTTGGACCTCCATCCCCATTGTCCGGAGAGGATGTGACTGCTAAATGGGATGGTTACAATAACATGACCTTCGGGATGGATCCGACGAAACAGGTCAAACCACAATATTGGAACAAGTTAAGCATTTTCTTCGATCTTCCGTACTGGTCTACAAATTCAGTGCGTCATTGTCTGGACGTCATGCATATAGAGAAGGGAGTATCAGAGCACATACTTAACTTGCTTCTGTGTAAAGACGGGAAATCGGAAGACAACATGAATGCTCGGATGGATCTACAAGAGTGAGGAATAAGAAGTGAATTGCACCCTAAACCGGTAGCGGGTAAACCGGGCAAGTTTGTACTTCCCAATGCCGCTTATCATATGTCACAACCGGGCAAGTTTGTACTTCCCAATGCCCCACTTACACAGGTGGCTCGAGGAACATTACTCGAGCCATGGAGTTATCGGTAAATTACAATAGACCAACCTTTGTGATATTCTGCAATATTAAGAGTTATTTTCTAATATTTCTAATATTAAGAGTTACTTTCTAATATTGCAGACATCTCGGACCGTGGCGTCAGGTGGTACACCGAGCGTGCTGTCCGCATATCTTGCCGTCCACGGCACCTCGACAGATCCCGCCACGGGCGAGCTTCGATATCCCGACGTCGCTATCCAGGAGTACTGCGTAAGTGTTAATATTTTTTCTACCCAAATTTGAAATTTTAGTTTTGGAAGGTTCAAGTTTAAATCTTATACTTATACTTTACTGCTTAATGTGGGTGTTGGAGCGGGTGGTTGAGCAGGCCCAGGCCTCGGGGATCGATTTTACCGGACAGAGAGATTCGAGGCTGCTTACCCCAATTCTGGACGCCGCACACGGAGGGCACCACGGAGGTTGGGAGAGAGGCCGGGGACTGGGCCCTAGCAAGGCCCATATGAGGTTGGACTCCACCCCGGCGGTTACTTCCTCCGTCTCGAGTGACCGACGTGTCCATCAGGAACTGGAGAGCTTGAGGGCCACCGTTCAGGAGTTGAAGGAGATGCTGGTATGTATACAGCTTTATAGTAAAATATCATGTCATATTATATAGATATCAACATATCCATAATTAGTACGTAACTTGAGCTTATTTGGTTTTAGACTTAAGTTTGATTAATCATACATAAAGATGTAATTAAAATAAACAACAAACTAGATATCCAAACGGGGTTTCGAAATAACTTAATAATGATACGAATTCGAATAATACACAGTTCTTACACGCTTATTACACACGTTAGGTCCAGACGCGACAGGGTACATCGGCCGAGCCTCCACATGCATCTCTTTCGGCTGCGGCTCCGCAAGCCACTACATCGGCTGCGGTTCCGCAGACAGCTCCTGTAGCTCCACCGCCCACTCAGACTCCCGCAGTCGCGGCTCCGCAAGCGACTACCTCGACGGCGGCTGCACAGACCACATCGCCAGCTCCACATGCCACTCAGACTTCCGCTCGCGACGAATTGCAGAGTTTATTGACCGAGGAGCAGGCGCGTGTTATTCTATCGTTATTCAGAAGTGGAGCTGGACCGAACTAGGGTAGCTTTTTGGTTCTTATTTTTTGAAACATGTATTTTTTTATATCATACACATTGTACTACATTTTGAAACGATATTGATATTGGTTTGTATTTATATCATATTCAGTTTTTGGGTTTCTTTTGTATATTATATATATGCGTGAGATGTTATTATGAATACTGCAATATATGATTTGATTGATATATATATTATTGTGCACAGGGCGGGGAAAAATCAAGCAGCCCATTTTCTAAAAAAAAAAATACAGATAATATGTACCTACGGATTAATCCGTAGGTACACATGTTGCCCCTACGGATATATTCGTAGGGGCACAATATCAGCAGTAACTGATATTTCCCCCCTGATCTCAGTGCCAGGGGGTTGGGAGTGCCCCTACGGACATATCCGTAGGGGCCACTGCCTCTCCCCTACGGCGTTATCCGTAGGGGCAAAATATCAGGAATCCTGATATTTTGCCCCTACGGAAAAGTACCTACGCATATATCCGTAGGGGGTAGTACATGCCCCTATAGTGCCCTCATAGTCAATTATTGGATCGCAGGTACGTGATTGCAATGATTGCGGAGGACCTATCCCGGTAGGACAGTCTTACTCGAAATGATAGTATGCTATCTGGTTTGCCTTTATCAGTCGTGTACATGTTCAGGTGACTGATTGCATGTTACACTTTGATAGAGCCCTTAGGATCTTGCTTTACTACCAACAGTATGATGGCGATCATATACGTGAGAGTTGGGTAGTTTATATGCATATCCTTAATTGTGGTCCCTAGTCGTGGGAGTTTCGAGACAGGGCATCGATACTCCGGAGTAGACTAGTGTGTACAGTCGAGACCCCGACGAGGGGCGGTGGCCGGTCTCACAAGCCACTGGTGTCAGTTGGATCACCTAAGATGTATACAGGTGCTCATTGGGTTATGAGTACACCGGACAGGACTCGCCGGGAATCTGCTAGTTGGTACTATACCTATCGTCAGATAGCAGTTCCCAGGTGACATGTGTACAGGTTAGTTCATCGACCTGAGGTCGTCATTTGTCTCGTGTGAGTTCCCACTGTGCTTTGATTTCTACCCTACCACGGCTCAAAGGAGTCGTGCAAACAGGTAGCTTTTGGGTACAGTCCCGAGCCATATGGAGGCACGTGAGCGGATCGGCAGGGGATTCGTCTCTCCCGGTATTGGGGGCGAGGTCGTGCTGTGTCTAGGAGAGCCATTACACAAAGTCCATGGCCATGGTAGGAGATTTACTGGTAGGTACTCCAGTAGTATCTCAGGGTGTTATTGGGCTACACTCCGACACGACTTATACTGCTATTGGGGGTCTGGCGTTACTAGCCCCCTAGGCGGATATGCGATACTCATTGACGAACGGACCGGACTGTATATACATTGTCACTGTTAGGCTCAGTAGGGTTTCCGGATGTGTTAGCTCATCGGCCTCCCTTGAGTTGGCTCATCGGCCTCCCTTGAGGTCAGTCCATGGGCAGCCGTTACGCATAGCTAGTGCCGCTGACGGTTTGTGGTTAAACCCACTGCCAGGGTACTGACGAGTCATTAGAGTCCCCCACAGACAGTTTCCTAAGTTCGGGCGAAAGGTTGTAGAGGCCGTATGGTTTTATGGCAGGGTTCGGAAAATGCACGTGCGTTTACGCACGTGTCAGTTTTCGGGCAGATGATACTGGTCGGCTTTGGTTTAAGCCGGATCCGAGTATTATATTGAGTAGGTATAATATCTTTGTCTCAGTTGCATTTGTATTCGGTCGTAATACAAATGCGGGTATATTTATACAGTTACGGGGTTATCCTGAAAGTCGTTTCAGGATCACTTTTGGAAGTTGCCAGTTTCCAGTTTTCTATCAGCCGTCTTTTAACATTCGGTTAAAGACGGATTTATCTTTTCTTGGATGAGAGTGAGTCATGCTTCTAGAAGGTTCTAGAAGGTTCTAGATTTGGTGAGGTGTCTTGTGACTCATGCTTTGATTTCAACCATTTTTTGTTAAGCTTAAGATATTCTTTTGTGTTCACATTATGATATTTTGCTTAAGGTTACTCTCTTTCTCCTACGGTCACCTACTCCTCTTCTATAAGAATGGCCGGCCCTCTCTCTCCTCCTCTCTCTCACACACTTGATTCATTTGTGAAAAGATTATGATAGTATTTGGGGTCCATGGAATTTTACAGTTCATTTCATTCCATCACCCAATTCCCTCGGCAACTTCATTAACCGTCCGTCCATAGCTTTGGACGGAACGAGACAAAGTCATCTACTCATTCTCTACATCATTCTTGGTCGTCTCTTCTAGCAAACTTGACGACCGAGTTGCCTCGAGTCAGAGGCGGAAGCCCGTTTAAAGAATCGGTGATGTGGTGCCACCTCGACGAGCAGATCGGAGATCGACGAGATCGGAGCAGCCGCAACGGAGCGTGGGATGATGGTTAAAGAACGAAGGACTCGGATCGTTCGGTATAACCTTTCTACACTCTTTACAGTTTGTTAGTTTAGCAATAATGGTAGATCCGGGTTAAAGTATAAAAAGTTTTTTGTTCCGCATTTGGCGTCTGTAGACTGCCGGGGCGCTAGCGTAGACTTACAGTACATGGACCTACAGTTATATCCGTAGGTACATGTAATATATTAAAAAAAACCGTAAATAATATAAAATCTTATACCCTACGGATTAATCCGTAGGGGCAACAGGACCTACACATAAATCCGTAGGGGCAAGAATTTGCCCGTAGGGGCAAGTTCAGGGCCTCAACTTGCACCTGCGGCCTTTGCACCTACGGGGTATTTTTTCGCCCTACGCATATATCCGTAGGGGCAGTGGGTTGCCCCTACGGATAAATCCGTAGGGGCAACCCTTATTTGTAGTAGTGATAAAAACACCGTAGCCCTTATTTTCAAAACACCGCGATTCGTGTTATTTAAAAAGGCACTATTGTAGGACTTATATTAGGTTATTGCAGTTTAGTTATTGTTGTGTCTAGTATTAAGCTCCCGCATATTATTGCTGTTGCTCCGCATCACATACTTATTGTAATTCATATTTCATTATTGATATCATGCTGTTAGGACACTATCACCATTACCGATGATGCGTATGTACCACGTACACTTACTTGCCGGCTCACACACATCTTCATCGGTAATTGCCATATCATGTACACTTAGAAAATACTATTACATTGACATAGCCTGTTAGCTAATAGTTTAGACTTGATATTAGTGTACTTGCCTTATATGTTAGTTTAGACATTGTAGTTATTACCTGCTACTTCATGCATACTGTTATTCATTATTATGCCGCATTCATGGATTCTCATGCATATATTCACTATTTTACGTGCTATTGAGGTTTTGGATTCGGATTTCCATGAGATTTTCTGGATTTGGGGGAAAACCGCCAAACTTATACAAACTTCTTCTCTCTCTTTTTAAATGAAAAGTGCGGTTTTCCCATGATGTATGAGTCGTCCACCATGAGTTTGCTGATGGATTTCGAGACCCGATTCGAGGAGTTGGATGAACCGTTTCGGGTACATGGTGGACCCGGTAAGGTACCCCGGGGCAAGAACGTCGTGTTGCTGACGTTGAGCCTGGCAGGGGAGCACTACCTACCGGTGATTTTACCCGACGCGTCGGATATCCGGAGGATACCGTCTTGGTCTTGAGATGGATGGTAGGGGCCGGTCTGGACTGACGGCGCCCTTGATATTGTGATTGAGACATTGAGATTTTGAGATATTGAGGTACAGAGATTGTGATACAGAGATGTCGAGATATTTGGACACTTGTTTTGTGTCGATGCTGGGCACTGTTTTATGCTGATTTCAGTTATGGTACCTCATTTTTAAAATACAGAAATCTCACTGATTTATGAAAGCAGTTTTCTTCAGTACATGCATTCTGTTTCGTGCATTCATACATCATCCATGTGATACATTGCTACCTGAGGCACTGACACGGGCACATGGGATTACACTTGGGTTAGATATTTGCCCTAGCCATGGTTATGGGCTGCTGATTATATATTTGAGGATTATATATTATGATCGTATAACCTAAGATTGCGTCATACATGCGATTTCTATTCATAGATGTCTTTCTATTCACGAGTTGGCAACTCACCCCCGTTGTGCCCCAGTTTCTTGCAGGTTTGCCATACAGGTTTCATTACGGCTTTGCGGGCACAGTTTCATTCGGGTGACTTGCTAGTAGGTGGGTTTATTGGTATCGTACCCATCATATTACCTTGTATAATATTATTTTGTTGTATCTAGTAAATTCCATCAACCAAACATGTATTTATTTTGAGATAGAGACCAGTGATGTTATTCTTTCGACCTTAGAGTCGCGCGTTATATCTCTGTGGATTTCTTATGGTTTTGAGTTTCCTTTTGAGTTTTTATCCTCGCCCTTGGTGTTGTATATTATATTACTTGTGTGGTTGTGACCGTCGATTGACGAAGAGCTAGCTTTCGCTTGGGGATGCCTTTTTTTGATTTCGTATACTATTCATGTTGTATCCCGTTTAGGGGCCAGTATTTAGAAAGGAGACTCTGCCGAAATTTTCAAGAAATATTTGATGTTTTTAAAAACGCATAATTCAGCTTATGCTAATAAAACTACTTGATTTAAATTGGTTTTTCCTTCACTCTACTACTTTTCTTGGTTTGGATTTCTGGGTTTTCGGCTTACGTAGATTACGTACGCCTCGAGATGTTTCGTAGTTTAAGTGCCGGTCATGTTCCGTACTTTCGGGACATGACACATTAGGTTAATGGCCCGATCCGGGTTTTTAGTACGCGGTAGCGCCGTTTTTAAAAGTTAAAGAAAAGTATCGTTTCCGCATTTTGGCCTCGGGATGACGGCTGGGGCGCTGCCGTGCACATACACTGGTATCAGAGCCACGCCATTAACCTAGTCTAGCATGCTCTAACGTGTTTACAAGTTCGATCGAACGGATTTTCCAAAAACCCCATTTTCATGTCCAGGTTTCTGTCGAATTTTTGCTGTGCTCAAAAATTATTTGGTACATTGCAAAAATACATGCATGGTTTTATAAGAATTCTATGAAAATTTGGTCGGCTGAAATTACTGTAGCGCTGCGTATCAGCGGCTAAAACCACGTTTTGGCCGCGGTTCCGCCGCCGTACTGTGGCCAAACTGCACTAAATTTCTACAGTGGGTTTATGACATGGAAATAGGGTTTCTGGTATATTCTTTTTGGGCCCAGATTTATTTTGAGTGCTACAGTAGTGCTTGGGGCCTACTTCGGGAAATTTAGTCGATCGAAAATTTTAAACATGTTAGTTCACAATATTTACATTATATCTGCGACCGTGAATGTCATTTGATCGGTAAATCCTGTCTAACTGCTATCGCCCTTTTAGACGGATTTGCGAACGTGGCATTCACGTTGATGTTCTGTGTTGTGCTGTGATGTTGCGGATTTATCGTGGTGGATAGCCTGGATGCAATGTTAGTACAGTTTGGTTGTATATGTACATTTGATAGTGCGGGGCGAGCGTCCGACATGTGGACTGCCGTCACTGCCTGCTTGTATATTATTCTTTTGGGGCACGACTGGGATGAGGTCGATGTACCCGTTGTATATTTTACTTTCTGTACTAGGAGTGCCCCGCGGTGGGGTGCACGGATAGCCGGGTTCTAGAGGGCAACGGGCCCGCATCTCATGGCGTTCAGACGGAGGGGGCTTCACTCTAGAATTGGCGGGCTATTCGCCGCACTCGTAGGGGGTACAGGTTGATCCAAGGAGGGGTGCCCAAGTTACCGGATTCCGTGAAGTACTGGGTGGTCCATTCACGTTGCTGAAGGGGGCTGCCTCGCTTTAGGTTTTGGCGGGTAACTTGCCGCGCCCGTAGGGGTCTAGGATTTCATTGCACAGGCTATCCACACGACCAGGGGAACGTCGGGTTTCAGTAGCGGCTCTATGAAACCCGGGGATCCCAGATTATCTGTATTGTTCTGTGATGCTTATTACATTTCTGTGATGTTGCATTTTATCACGCCTTAAGCGATTATTATATATTGATATATATACTAGTAGATGTTGTATATGTTTTGCATCCGTGCTAGTCCAGTCACCGCTCTGTCGTTAGTTAAGTAACCTAACGGGTGATGACGGGACACAGTGGCGAATGCGGATGGCATATACGTACATCATTATTTTCGTTCTTTGTGGTGTGATCAATTGGTGGGACTGCATTGATTCGGATCAATGCAAGCTAAACAAACCTATTCTGATGTTGTTGGAACAATTTTCAAAAAGCTGTTATTGCAAGGACGTTCTCTTTTGTTTTGCACAGTGGTATTCGGTTATGAATATCCAACACCTCAGTCGACGAGGCAAGGGCCGTGATCCCTTCACCGGGAGTGACCCCTTGGACAGAAGTTTGCGTCAGGGCAATAACATCACTATAGTCGATTACTTTTGCTTCGCATCGTGGTATTCAGTTGGAATATTCTGCACCTCATTCTACGGGGAAAGAGCCGAGATCCCTTCACCGGGAGTGACCTCATTAGCAAAGGCTTTCGCCACTATATTTTTATAAAAAGCTACCCGGTTCCTTCAACGATATCAAGTTCATTACGTTAATGGTTTTTCAACAAAAACCATTCGTAGCCCTCCGTCATTTCAGGAAGGTAGCACTTAGTATTCATGCTATGTATGTTGGCCTACGTCAAGGTATAGTGTATGGTAGCTATTTTTTACTTTTCTGCTGCATAGATAGATGCGTTAGTTTGGGACAGTCGTACTACTATTTTGGCCTACGTCAAGGGTATGTACGGGTGGGTTCAAATTAACCTGGATAATGACGGGTAGAACTTGACATGTGACTTATGATATTTTGGCCTACGTCAAGGTCATAAGAGCATGAGGTAAAAATCATATCGGGAGTTTCTAAAGAACTGAAACTTGCCAGATATGCGCATACTTTCTGGAGTGTGATAACGTGAGTAGATTCCATCACGTTATCATACGATGATAGTTGGATCCCGATTCCCACTGATGAGTTGGTTTACTCCTCGGGTGATCCCGACTAATTCTTCTTTCAGGTTTAGGGGAGAATTTGGCGTTATAGTGGGAGGTTTCCAGATTAGATAAAGTGATAACCATTCTGATCTTGGTTAGAGTGCACACTGAGTGTTTCTTTTCTCTCTCTTTGGCAGCAACCATGACCCGACCCTTGACTATGACTCAGTGACCAAGATTAACCGAACCTTCTTAAAACACCGGCTTTTGAATTGTCAGAGTTGCATACCTCATTGCCACTCCTACTTCTACCCTTTTTCTCCAGAACACCCCGTATTACTACGAACGTCCACTTCCATTGGATAAAACCATCGTATGGTTATATACGAACTCGAAGGAACTTGTTCCAGATTCGAGGATGGTTTCCGGTTCTGGAGAAAACGAATAGGACTATTCAGTTGTCTTTTCCTTTTACCTTCTCTCAGGTTGCGAGTACTCCTTGGATTAGGGGATAGTACACCCGTTACGCCTATTGGATAGTCTTCTTCCAAACTTTAGGCTAGTGCTGAACGGTAGGGAATGAAGAAAGCCGATTAGCCTAAGTATGGTGTACAGAAGGTATTAAGTAAAGACAAATAAAGGGATTAGAAGGAGAGCAAAGTAAATTGCGACTGCTATTCACGACCAAACCAAGTATTTCATTACCACTCCCACTTCACCTTTGTATTTCTCCAGGACACTCCGTATCACTACGAAGATCCACAGTTATTTGGATATTCCATCGTATGGTTATATACGAACTCGAAAGGAACTTGTTCCAATTCGGAGATGGATTCTGGTTCAGGAGAAATAGGAATAAGGTTTATTCAGGTGTCTTTTATCTTTACCTTCTCTCGGGTTGCGAGTGTTCCTAGGATTAGGACAGTACACCCATTATGCTTATTGGATAGTCTTCTTCCAAACCATAGGCTGGTGCCGAACGGTAGGGAAGGAAGAAAACCATTTGGCCTAAAGGGGTGTGCAGAAGGTAATGACTAAAAGACATATAAAGGGATTTGGAGAGATGGCAGAGAAATATACGGTTACAGTTGTGAATCTGCATAATGGAAGAGGCATTACTAGGAATACCCGGATACCCCTTCGAAACATTTACATGTTTCAGTTTCACTGTGCATTGTTAAAAGAAAACTGATTTCCCAATTAGTCCTTACTCCAAGGTATGTATTTACCAGGTGTGATTCTCACATCTGTATGGTTTTACAGATGATGAGTGGGAGTAAGCAATTGGGAATTAGGTGATTATCCTCATTATATCGGAATTCGTTGTAATTGGTGATATTTGAGGAAGTCAACTGGGTTATTTGCCGGACGACGAATATTTGGTTTTGAATATCCGTTGTTATGCACCAATTTCAAATTGATATATCTGTATGTTTATTTTTATGAAGTGAGATATAACTTTTTGAAATTATGTCGATGACATTTACCTATATCGGTGGATGGTTAGGTAAGGAGTATTAAACAGCGGTGTAATTCTTCTTAACCATAAGTACAGTTTCAACCTACGACGCACAGGGTTTGAGTTATTAAACTCAACGGACTTATACAGAGTATTGTGTGTTGTCCAGTGTCCATTAGGACAGAGGGGTTGGTACTCGTACTATATTCTGTTTACTTGTGACTTCTCTATTTCTTAGACATGTATTTTGTAGAAACACAAGGCCTGAGTTTTGAGAAGTTATAGGTATATGAATAAAGTAGAGAACCAGGTGTTGCTAGTATCGGGATTCTTCAAGGTGATCGAAGATGTAGATACTTATGTATGGTATTCAGTTGATAGTAATGATTAAGAGAACTTGCTTCTCTTTCAGGTTACTCATAATTGGAAGCACTCCTAAGGTGGGTAACGCTGATCGGCCTCTTTCCATTTACTTGACATGCACTGGAGACAGCTGCATGATTTCAATCTGGTTCAATTAAATCAGTGCCTCTATTTCTGTATAGGATATAGAACACTTCATATCTTGACATTGTTGAGGTACGGGGAGTTGTCCGGCTTATGCTTAAAACCAGACACTGGACAACTCAAGGCACGTTTCTGTAATGGTTGTTTGTTGGTTGAGCCGGGCTATGACGAGGGTTGACTCTCTACCATCTGGAAGATCAATAGTGATATTGCTCTTGACTCACCACAGTTTTAAAAGAAATGGATTTTTTCAGAAAACAGTAGTGGGAGTATGGTAGAACTGGAAGTGGTTCCAAAACCGCAAACGATTACTGAAAATTTGATAAGAACCTAAAGATTCAATCTGGATTGACATTCCATTGGCCACTCCGCAGATATGGTAGGTAACCTCAGGCACCCGAGAGGTACTCCGGTATGCTCAAAGACGCTGACAGGGAGGTTCTTGTTTACCCAGACTTGCCATTGCTGTTGTTCCAGACTATGAGACCCGGCAGGAGGATGAGTATAGCGTCTTTCTAAACTAGCTTTAGAAGCGTATGTGTATATTATTCCGCCAGAGGGTTTTCGTAGTCAGTGGGAGCAGCGGAAGTATAGTGGAAAAGTAGCTTATGTCTATTTATAGACTAAAACAGATATAGCGGAGATAGATCATCTATTTCTGATGTGACAGTCATAGGTTTGACTTCATCAGAATAGGGGATGGATCTGTTAAGAAGGTAGTAGGGTGTGATGTCCTGGTATTTGGATGACATGCACAGAGTAGGAAGTGAAATTCCTATACTACGATCGGTTATACTTTGGTTGTCACACAGTGATTTCTCCACATAGGATATGGATTTCATATCAGACATTCTGGTTACTGGATCTATGGTTTTAGATCTAGATTTGGGTAGTTTCCCAATCAGGATACTTAGACAGCATTCTAAAGGTATTTAGAATGGACGACTCCTGGCACGGTGGTATGCCTGCAGGTGATGGAGTCACCCTCTCTAAAGGTGTCTTACAGACTAAAGGGGAGAGGGATGTGCATGATTGGAAGATCACTTGCTTAGGCAATTGAGTCAATCATGAGATGTCAAGTACCACACCAGATGTTTTTGCACTAGATGCAATAAGGTGATATTGATCCAATCCTGGAGAAACGTTCGGAAGCGGTTTTAGAACATAAGTGGATGTTCTAGGGATATGATAACGACAGCCTCTTTTGGGAGATGGTTATCATTCCAGGCTTCCCAGGTGACCCGGATGACAGAGTGACTGTCAGAGTTATAGTTTTCCCTCTGACAAGAGGCAGTATTTTGGACAGGTGGCCTAGGCGGTTACTGAGGGAGGCACGACACAGGATACTGACTAAGTTCAGTTGACGATACAGTCTAAGAAGTTTGGATTTGGAGTTCATTTATAAACTAGGTCCCATCAGATATCCAGACATATTCTAAGACAGGTATTGCTCATTTCGGGAGATAGGTTTCTCCGTGAACTTGAGATATAGAGAGACATAGAAAGAAACATCAGGGCTGATCCACTCACTGAGGCTATTCCTCGAACGCAATAGTTTC
Organism: Agapanthus africanus; assembly: GCA_030015575.1. NCBI lineage: Eukaryota > Viridiplantae > Streptophyta > Magnoliopsida > Asparagales > Amaryllidaceae > Agapanthus > Agapanthus africanus. The sequence goes on from CM057349.1 coordinate 292,919,828, forward strand.
GCAAACGAGCTTTGTGAGACTGACTAGTAGACGAGTTGGGTGTTCGGTATCACACGGGCTGTGAGTATGCGACATCGCAATAATTAGCCTTGAGTGTAAGTAGGAGATTGTTGGATATAGTGCCCTCAGAGTCAATTATTGGATCACAGGCACGTGATTGCAATGATTGAGAGAGGACCTATACCGGTAGGACAGTCTTACTCAAGATGATAGTATGCTATCTGGTTTATCTTTATCATCGTGTACTGCTTTAGCTGACATTGCTGATTACAATTGTACGGTGATAGAGCCCCTAGGATTCTTGCTTGATTGCCAGCAGTATGATGGTGATCATATATGTGGGAGCTGGAGTCTATAAGCACATCCTTAAAAGGTCCCTAGTCGTGGGAGTTTCGAGACAGGGTATCGATACTCCAGAGTAGACTAGTGTATACAGTCGAGACCCCGACGAGAGGCGGTGGCCGGTCTCACAAGCCACTGGTGTCAGTTGGTTCACGTAAGATGTATACAGGTGCTCATTGGGTTATGACTACACCGTACAGGACTCGCCGGGAACATGCTAGTTGGGATTATACCAGACGTCAGATAGCAGTTCCCTGGTGACATGTGTAAAAGTTAGTTCGTCGACCTGAGATCGTCATTTGTATAATGTGAGTTCCCACTGTACTTTGATTACTACCCTACCACGGCTCAAAGGAGTCATGCAAACAGGTTTTAGTTAGGTACAGTCCCGAGCCATATGGAGGCAGTGAGCGGATCGGCAGGGGTTCGTCTCTCCCGGTATTGGGGGGTAAGGTCGCGCTGTGTCTAGGAGAGCCATTACATGAAGTCCTTGGCCAAGGCAGGAGATTTACTGGTAAGTATTCCAGTAGTATCTTAGGGTGTTCTGGGCTACACTCCGACACGACTTGTACCGCTTTTGGGGGTTTGACTTTTACGAACCCCCTAGGCCCGCCATGCGATGCTCATAGACGAACGGACCGGACTGTATGGATATTGTTACTGACAGGCTCAGTAGGGTGTCAGGATGAGTTCGCTCATCGACCTCCCTTTTGGTCAATACCTGGTAGCCCGTTACGTATGGCTAATACCTCTGACGTGCTAGTGGTTAAATCCACAGCCAAATAATTGATGAGTCTTTAGAGTCCCCAACAGACAGTTTCTCAAGTTTCGGGCGAAACGCTGTAGAGGCCGTATGGATATATGGCAGGGTTCGATCATATACGTGCGGTATTGCACGGATCATGATCGGACGGATAATACTAGCGGGCTTTGGTTTAAGCCGGATCCTAGTATTGTACAGTGTAGATTTTGTCTCATTGCATTTGTGTTCGGTCGCAATACAAATGCGGGTATGTATATACAGTCGCGGGGTTTTCCTGTAATTTATTACGGGATCGCTTTTATGAAGTTGCCAGCTTGCATTCCGTTTCGGCCATTTTCCTTTGTTTCTTTCCTTGGATGAAAATTGGTGTGGAGGGGGTTATTTGCAATTGTGCATTTTATTATGGAGAAGACTTTTTGTGATGATAGCTTCATGATGGTTCAACCATCATTTGACTTCTTTATTCATGATCACTTGGTTGTTGGTGATGGGAGTTGATATGCATTTGGTTGTGATCATTATTCTTCATGATTATCATTTCTCTCTCTCTTGCATTATTCCCTCTCTCCCTTCACAACAAATGGCCGGCCACTCTTTGATGGGTGGGTGATTCATTTGGGTTGGGGAATTTCTTGATCTCATTTGGCTTGCTACAAAAATTCCTCACCTGTCTCTAAAGTTCTTTTTCCCCTCCACATCTAAACATGGCAACTTCATAACCCCATGAGATAAAGTTTTCTACACTAAGCCTACAACATTCTTGGACACGTCGGCTCGCCAACTTCGTGCCCGAGTTGCCTCGGTCCAGAGGTGGGAGTCCATAAAAGGACCCGGCGATATGGTGCCCTTTCCGACGAGGAGATGAAGACCGGAGATTTCGCGAGGAGATCGGGATGGAGGCCGAAGACCGAAGGACACGGATCGCTCGGTATAGCTTTCTACCCATTCTCTAGTTAGCTAGCATTAGGTTAATGGTCCGATCCGGGTTTTTAGTACGTGGTAGCGCCGTTTTTAAAAGTTAAAGAAAAGTATCGTTTCCGCATTTTGGCCTCGGGATGACGGCCGGGGCGCTGCCGTGCACTTACAATATATACATATCCCTATAAATGCACAAGTAAAACAAAGTATGCATGTGTGTGCGTGTGTGTGTAAACCTTATTCTAGGGCTTGCGGCTAAACTAACTAACGCCACTATCATCCAATTATACTAAAATTATCCATGACTCCCAAAGTCTATCTAGATCATCATAATCTCACAATAAACATATAAATATATCCATAAATTATATATCATACACTACACTACGAACTGAGGGGTGCTATACGCCATCCACCCGACATCCCCCGTAGATATATATCTATTCACTTTGGTCTTCGCTTGCCGAGGTCACCACACGCTTGCTTGTCGTTCAAGTCCACTCGAGGGTACCTACACATCACACATAGTATCGTAAATCGAAATCATGCACGAAAACCAAAGCGATACAAGTATCTCAGATAGGTAAAAATCTATGGTCTACTCTCGCAATTCAACCAAATAATAGCCGATAGAGACGTACAAACGTCATGTGATCGAGATAAATCACAAATACTAAAATCAAGAATTTAAAATACGTAAAACATAACCCCGAATCAAAACAGCAACTCAAGAAAGTGGTCCCAGATTTTGTTTCAGGCAAAAATAAGGTGCACAAACAGTACTGGGGTAATATATAGGATGTACATGAGCTACTGAAGGAACCTGAACCTTAACCGTCACCACATGGCCGGCCACATGCCACCAAAATCTGGCCTGCTCGTCCTGGGGGTCTCTGCTGGGGTTCGTACTTGCAGGGTATTTTCTTAGTGTCAATTTTAGTCCACTGGGGTTGTTTGGTTTTCTAATAAAATTCCCGAGTCACTCCAGATTCCCTGCACCCTCAAAGTAATCCCAAAACCGACACGGAAGTTTCTGTTTTTAGGTTTCAGGTTTTTGTTCATGCTCAGTCTGGGTTTCTAACATTATGGGGGGTGGGGGGGTCTAAGGTCACCAATACGGTTCAATAACACAATCCCAACTCAAGAAAAACCCTAACCGTTTCTAGGAATTTTCAAAGCTCACAAAACCTTGCTAAAACGATTCTAAACATGTATAAGTGCTAAAGCAAAGGTAATACTACTCTAATGGTAAAGAAAGTACCTCATTGGCAACTCAAGAATTTTCTTGAGTTGCCTCCAAATGCCTAAAATCCTTGCTTTCTTGGTCCAAAAGGCTTGTGAGGAGCTTGTGCATGTTTTTAATGAAAGATGGATGGACTTTTGATGAGTTTTTGGATGTGGAAATGGGGATGTAGTGAGGAGGGGAAAGAGGTGCTGCCATTGGGAAAGAGGAGAAGGAAAGAGAAAGAGGATGAAGTGAGAAGGTAGAGCCATGGTCCAAGGTTGACCCCTCACCCTCTCTCTCTCTTGCCCATACCTCCCATACTCTTTTGTTTATACATTTTCTTTTCTTATCTTTTCTTCTCTTTTCTTTTTAAAATTAAAACCATGCAAGAATGAAGAAATAAACCATGAAAGAAAATGTAACAAGTGTTAAAATGTGGCATGGTGCATGTCATGTGCACAAATCCGGCTTAATGCGCGATTAGTGATATTTAACCACGATTAGCATTAAAATAGCGTATAATTAATTATAAAAATCTATAATTTGCCTAAATCACATAAAGCACCCTCATTTCAGTAATTTCTATAATTTTCCAAATTTTCCCCAATTTATCTGTATTTTATTATACCGGACCATTAAAATATTCATAATATTTATTATTTAATTATAAAAATTCCCAAAAATAATATTTTATTTTTCTGAAATGTTACAGTCTTCCCCCCTTAAATAAATTCGGTTCCCGAATGTAAATTTAAACCCCTTAAATACTAAAACATTTGAGTATAAAGATCAAGTCGTCGGGGCTCCGAAATCATAAATACATAAAACATATCGTAGCGCAATGCATGCGCATGAAAAATTAGCATATAACTCAAAATCAAAACTCCGTCAAGCATCCCGCAATCATCGGAGTTATGGAGATGACAGCAATGTCAAATCCAAAATGAAAACCAACATGATATATATCAAACTATACATGTAGATATCATTAAAACATCGGACAGAAATGCATGCTAAACCTTTCATGTTACTGTGCGATGCGCGTATCGCGGAACAGTGGCGGACGTCTATTATAAGAAATAACTATATATATATACCCTTTGTTTAACATACACGCCCCGCCATTTTGAAAAATAATTTAGAAGGGTTTCCTTTGTTAAATGTCTCGTGTCACTTCGGACACATAGGTAAGATTATAGCTCCTTTTTTTAGAAATCCCTTCGATAATTATCAATGTATGCAAAATACATTCAGGTACTGTCCTCGGACTAGTCCTGCTCAGCTACTATATCAAATAGTAAGTATCATAAAACATGCTGCTCAAAGGGAATCAATCCCAAAATGTATATAAAAATGCCACGTGCGTCTGGTGCGCACGGAAATCAAAATCAATGAATGTACCATACATGTGCACAGAAACAAAAGACTAAGTGCAACGGGTGTGCACGAAACACCTGTCAAAGACAACGGGTGTGCCTGACAGCAATATCAAGTGCATCTGATATGCATGAAGAATCTCGATTTAGTGCATTTGGCGTGCACCAAAATCGCATCAAGCGCCCAAGCATGCGCAAGAATCCAAATCAAGCGCACAAGGTGCACGAAATAAATATCGAGTATCATAATGGAAATCGACGGTATACAACACATGTCAATCCAAATCCAAATCAGGTATACCGTGGTATCTAATTTCATAACCATGTGCATCAGTGTGCATAAATCAAATCAAAATACTAAGAGTGCATGAAAACTATGCCGAAAGCATAAGTCAAATCACATGCATACCATAGGTATGGAATCAAAATCAACATCTCGAATGACATCAAACCGAAGTCAAGTGCAACCATGGTGCACAAATCTCAATCATGCAAATAAAACGCCTAAAATACCGAAATTAAAGATGGCGGAAACAGTCCCGCTCAAGCACATCCTCTAAAGATCTCTGGCCAACTGTCATGGTCACTCATAACATGCCTCGTCGACGATACCGAACTCTGGCCTGCTGGGTGTGCACAATATGATCGATCCTGGGTCCAAGTCTTCTCGTATAGTATTCCAGAAAGGTTCTGTCGAAATCTCTCCCAAATCTCATTTCTGCCGAACTGCCCAGAAGTTATCATCTTTTACTAAATCTATTTCTTGTTCCGGAACGGCTGCATACTCATCACGACTCCTCCTGAAAGATATATCCATATGTAACGCCTCTGCATGCGTGTCACATTTCTGATATCAGCGGTGTGGAACATCATCTCGTCATAATCTCGTACGAACCTCTTACTCCAGTTTTCTCTAATGTCGAATGATTTGGACTCGTCTCTTTGTGGCTGCATGGACTGCGCTCCAACGGCTATACTCGTATCTGGAGTCTCCCAAGCAATGTATCCCATCACATGATATCCGAATGAAGTCGAACCTTTTGATCGATTCATAAAAGTTCCATAATCCCCCAAGAGCTCAACATCTTGAGAACAGTTTAATAGTATTCTAGTACATGCCACGGTACCTATGGACCAGCCGTAGAAGGGCAAACCCAAGCCTCATTAATGGCACCGCTGAACTGCTGTAAGTTCAGAGCGTTCTCATGGTCATTATATCGAGTTAGGGTTTCATTCTTCTAGAGGGTCCACGGAATTACTTCCATGTTTCTCCAAATACTTTAAACTTGGAAAATATGTTTCTGACATTCGATCGTCTTCTATCGACTCTCAACATACCTGCGTGAAGTCATCTCTAGTTGGAATCAATCAATCTGATGACCTCGCATCGGGGTAGTGTAACATTTCAGAAAATGTAAAATATTATTTTCGGAATTTAATATTAAAATAATATATTTCCCGAAAACTTCCCGATTTGCGAAATTGGAGTTTTCGAAAAATGGTATAAATATATACCAATATTTGTGAAATAAATGAAAATTAAAATGATTTATTCACTTAAGAATATATTTAACAGATTTGGAAATTTTAAAATTTATTATACGCAGTTTGGTAAAAACCCGATTAGTGCACTGCTAATCGCAATTAAGCCAAACCCGTGTTTCTACAGTTTTCATGGTTAGTGCACCATGACATGTTTCATTTGGTTACATGGTATTTCATTTGTGGTTTTATGTGGGTGTATGCGTTTTTGGTGAGGAAAAGAAAAAGGGAAAAAGGAAAAGTCAAAGGGGACATAATGAGTGGGTTAGGTATACCTTAGAGAGAGAGAGAGAGTGAATATTAGTGAGAGAGAGGGGGGGGATGCTGCCCAATTTCAATCCCCCACCATTTTTCATCTCCCTCCTCATCTCCTCAACCCCACAACCCTCCTTAAAGAACCCTAGATCCATCTCCAACCAATTCCCAAAACCCTACACTCCCTTCATAAAACTTAATCCCCATCTCCTCCTCTACACGTTGAACCGAGCAAAGTGGGATTTTGATGACGTTGGAAAGTTAGTGCTGCCTAGAAGGGATCAAATGAGGTATAAATTCTTTCAGTTAGATTAGTTTTGTGTGATATCGTGTTTTGGGATGTCGTTTTATGATGTTGCTGACCTGCTGTTACCCCGAGCATCCACTGGGAAAACAAACAGTATGGTAATGTTGTGCTCGTAACCCTAAGTGACCACCTGAAGAACAAGACCTTCCCCACCGGTTTTGGCCGGCGACCATTAGGCAAAATCCGGCGACACCGGGAATGTAGGGGAGTTAGGGATTGTATTCCTTAGGGTAGTTGCCTGAAGCTGTTTACGGGTGTTTGGTCCTACTAGATTTTTATGTAATGACTGTAGGTGGAATCTGGGAACATTGGTGAGTGTTTACATGACCTTGGTGGCACGATTCCTGACCTAAGCCATAGACCTGAACCAGATGCGCAAACTTTAGAATTGACCCATATCAGTTTTGTGACTTTGAGTGTGCCTATGGGGTATCTGGAGCAACCCGGGGAATTTCTTAGGCAACCAAACAATACTAGGGGCCTAGCTATACTACCAGGAGACCTCTTTGACCTGATGAACCCTAACAGTGACCCCCTGGCCGGTGAGCTCGGATTTTAGGAGGAAGTGGCCGGCCATTTGGTGAGGGTAGGGGCCTAGGTTGGTTCAGTTGTTAGTTATATGTATGCCCTAGAGGCCATTACTATACATGAGATGTATATTATAGTGGATGCTTGGACATATATAGGGAGGACTTTCTTGCTCGACATGATAGTATGCTATCTGGTTACTCTTTACCTTAACGTGTACACTGATTGTCTCTCTGCTACATGTTGGTAAAGCCCTTAGGATGTGTACTTGACTACCTGGACTATGATGCGGATCATACTAGTGGGGACATGGTAGTCCATAAGTACATCCTTCAAGGTCCCTAGTCGTGGGTGTATCGAGATGGGGCATCGATATACCAGAGTAGACTAGCGTATAGCTTCTCGACCTATATAGATGGGCGATGGATGATCCCATATCCATTGGTGTTTGACATCAGGGATGATATTCGGGTGCTCAGTGGAGACTGGGTACCCTGGACGGACTCGCCGAGAACTCCCAGATGGTATTATACCTCACGTCAGATGGCAGTTCTCTGGTGACACTGGTATAGGTTAGTCTGTAGACCCGAGATCGCCATAGAGTCTTGTGTGATTCCTACTGTGCTTTGATTTCCACTTTGCCACGTCCAAGAGGGCATGCAAAATGGTGGTTTTTGGGTACAGTCCCGAGTCACATGGAGGCAATGAGCGATAGGAGGGGTTTCGTCTCTCCCGGTATTGGGGGTTGATGTTGCGCTGTGCTCGATTGGCCATAATAGGGAAGTCTCTGGCCAGGGCTGGTTTAGAGATTTACTGATAAGTTTTACCCATAGTTTCTTGACCCATTATGCGCCTCATATCGGCACGACCTATCGGTTATTGGGGTCTGACGTTTACCACCCCTAGACTTGATATGCGACATATCAGACGAGGATACCGGATTGTACGGTAGTGTCACTGTCAGGCTTTTTGTAGGAGTTGGAGTGGGCTTGCTTGCTGATCTTCTGATCGCTCAATACCCGGGTAGCCGTTACGTCCAGCTAGTACCGCTGACGGCTTGTGGGTGCTTGATATGATCATCACCTACTTCCAGCGTATTGACGAATCTTTAGAGTCCTACATAGAGGTTTTACTGGCTCAGGCAAAACGAAATAGGAGCGCATATGTGATATGTACGGGACCGAGAATAATGCGTGTATGTGATACCGTATTCTATTCTCGCGACTTTTTGTATCGGTCGGTTATATGTGATATAGTCGGGTTATCGAATCAAGTGTTGATTCGATAAGTCGATACATTTGATGTTAGTCGGTTATATGAGATATAACCGGATTATTATATCAAGTGTTGATTTAATAATTTAGTGTATGATTGTATATATGATATACTAATTTACATTAACTAACATTTGTTCACTTAAGGTTTTTTCTCACATGTGCACAACTTTAATATATATGTGATATATATTAAAATGTGTTTTCTTTTTGTATCATGGTTGTTGATACACATGACATGGGTGTATAAGACATACATCATTCTAATTTTAGTGGAGGGGTTTTTATGTTTAAAGTAAATCTAAATTGGTTGATATTTGCTAAGTGCATGAAGCTTGTAGAAGCTTTTAGTGCTTTGACAAATTCAACTCAATTTGTTTAAATTAAAATATTTAGTTAACCCAACCATTATAATTAGCCATGGTTATGTCTCTACATGAGTTAGTATATGATACTCACCATGGTTAGCTTTCTCACTTGATCATTATCTTTCTCTCTTTATTTCTTCATCTTCTTCCTTGAGCTAAAAAGCTCTCTATGGTTTGATCCAAAGTGAGAAACATTGTGAGAAAATAAATTCTAAAGTGAACCCACTTCCTATTTCTCTATCCTCTACTAGACTAGCACTTTAGTTTAGGGTGTTTGCTTCACTAATTCTCTAGTTAGTGAAGTAGTAGCTTGAGTTGGTATTCCCTCGACGTAGATCATCTTCGGCCTCGAAGACTTCAAACAAGGACGCTTCTTTCGCCTCGTGAAGCCATGCAAGAGCCCAGAAGAACAATGATCGCAGCGAAAGGATTACGACAAGGAGCTTTAGAAGTGAAGGACCGATCTACAAAGGTTGTATTTCGTATTCACTTAGTTGTAAATGTTATTTACTATCACGTGTAACCCTAATTATCTAGTAAAGATCTTGTTTAGGGTTGTTCGGCACGGCTAAAATTTTAATCGGGCATGGTTGATGCCTTCTTAACCCTTGTTAGAGTGCCTAGTAACCCTACATCAGTAGCTCACATATACCTTATACATCACCTTAGACTTGTTTGCTTGGATTTATTTGACCTGAGTCAAAATCTGGGACCACTTTCTCTAGTTGCTGCTTTGATTTGAGTTATGGTTTTCCGTATTCTAAATTCTGGATTTTAGTATTTGTGCTATATCTCGATCATGTGACGTTTGTACGTCTATATCGAGTGATATTGGGTTGTTTTGCGAGAACTAACCATAGGTTCTAACCTATAAGCTTTTAAGCATATCGTTTTGGTTTTCGTGTGTCGTTTTGGTTTCGATTTGGTTTTAATGCGATGCGATACATGTGACATGTAGGTACCCCCACGGTGATTCGAGACGATGAAGAAGATGGTGGCGACATCGACATCGGCAAGCAAGATCAAGGTGAGTAGATTATATCTACGGGGGAAGTCGGGTGGATGGCGTATAGCACCCCCGTGGTTCGATACTTAGTATACTAGATATACACTATATTTATATGTGTGATAGCGTTACGTGTGACTTAGATATTCTAGACGTGATTAGGTGTACTATGGTTAGATTAGGGTTTAGAAGTAAACTAGTATAGTTTCCTAGTCGCGAACCTAGAATAGGTTTACACCCACACGCACACACATGCTTACTTGTTATAGTTGTACCTGGATGATGAGGATAGTGGATGATATTAGGAGATGAGTCGATGAGATTGGGCACATTGCCACGAGATCGGTGATATGATATAGTTCGTATTTGGGATACGACATGAGATTTTAGCGGGCCTTTGGACGTGTGTTTCACACACGCACTTATATTTACATAGATGGTATCGATTTGTACTAGACTTAGATCAGTACCCAAGATCATGAGATATGATGATAAGGATACCAGATAATTGATGAGATGAATGTGATATTGACCCGTACTCTGCTTTTGGGATGCCGTACGATGATTTACCGTATGAGCTTTATATTGATGATAGATCCGCACTCATGACTCGAGGATGTCATATGATATTGTATCATACGTGGTACCTTTGAGGCGGGATCACCGACTATTATATATATATGTATGTATGTATGTATCGACTCAGATTTAGGTGGTTTCCATACCCCTCCCGATTGACTTGTTAGTTAGAGCTGTAGTTTTGCTAGTAGATGTTCGGTTAGGCCGATATCATACCTATTTCAAAAACTAACGAATCGGGAGTATTTTTAAGACAGGCAAAGGGATTCTACGGATATTTTCAAAAGACGCATCTTTTCTTAAAAACACCGTAGTCCTTATTTTCCTAAAAACCCCGATTCGTCTTCATTCAAATGGCAAAACAGTATGACATAGATACATTGATGTAGATACTGCACTGTTGTGTTTATTATCCCTTTGCCATATATACTTGCTTTTCGCATCGCATTGTATGTTGAAATACGTTTATTGTTATGTTAAAACCATGCTGTTAGGATACCAGCACCATTATCGATGATGTATATGTTCTACGTACACCTAATTGCCGGCTCACACACTTCATCATCGATAATTGCCATATCACTACACAGTAGGATTATTGCATCAGGATATGATCCCTTGCATGGCGTACTTGTGCACTTACATACTGTACACTCATACTTGTGCACTTACATACTGTACACTCATACTTGTGTACTTATATAGTGTACACTCATACTTGTGCACTTACATACTGTACACTCATACTTGTGCACTTACATACTGTACACTCATACTTGTGCATATACCTGTTGTACACTCATACTTGTATACATACGTAATTGCACATACATAGATGATTCTGGCTTGATTTGGAGATTTGGGAACCGCAAGATACTCTTTAAAACTGATTTATTTAAAAGAGCGGTTTCCCTCAATATGTGCATATTACTATTCCATGTTGCATGATATACTGATATGCTTACATTTCTTTTACATGTCGCATACATCATGCTTTATGATTATATGCATTAAGATATGTTGTTTCCATGATATTTCTGGATTTGGAAACCGTGGGTATTTCAAAAGTGAGTATGTATTGTTTTAAAAACCTGGTTACCCTTGATATGATATTTCAGTGCGTCCACAATGTGTTTTCTCAGTTTTGAGAGCCACATGTGAAACCCGATTCGAGGAGAGGTAGGCACCGTCTGCGGGTACATGGTGGACCCGGTGAGGTTCCCGGGGGCAAGAAGACTCGTATATGTTAGACGGTGAGCCTGGCAGGGGAGTCTACCTACCGGTGATTGTATTTGAGCTCGGCGGATATCTGGGGGATACCGACCGGAGTTGAGAGATGAGACGGGCCGATCCGGACTGATGGAGCCCTACGTATATGAGGATTTACGTGCCGATGCTAGGCACAGGTTTCATGATGTTTTCGAGTGTCGATGCTTGACACTCAGGTTCCATGATTTGATATGTCGCAAGCGACACATGTTGATTTACATCCTCATACTTCTATGCATATGCTTTATGATATTTACATGCATGATGCTTATTGTCATTGGGTGACACGTGGACGATTTCCACATACATATAGTTGACATTGATGACATTGATCACATAGTTGGATGATATCCACATATTCATAGACTTCATGATATAGTCGACATTGATCATACCTTATATTTATGATATGTTATTACCTGAGGCACTGGCACGAGCACTTGGCACTACACTCATGTATAGATGTTACATTGCCACCTTATCTTGCTTCAGACTTATTCATTTGAGGTTTATATATATATCTGATCGTATTGACCTAGGATTGTGTCATACATACGATTTCTGCTCTGTGATGTTTTCTATTCATGAGTTGGCAACTCACCCCCGTTGTGCAACAGTTCTTGCAGGTTTTGCCGTACAGGTTCCATTGCGGCTTCTGGCGCACTGCTTCCCATACGGGTGATTTGCTTGGGTAGGTGGGTTCTTTTGCATCAGAACCACGATTGTATATTGTATTATTCAGTTGTATCTAGTAATTCCATCAACCAAACTTGTATATTGTTTCAGACTTAGAAAACCAGTTGTGTATTATTTTGACCTCAGAGTCGCGCGTTGTAGTATTATGGTTTTCATGCTGATTTTGAGTTTCCTTTTTGAGTTTTGATCCTCGCCCTTTGGCGTTGTATATTATATTGCTTGCGTGGTTGTGACCGTCGATTGACGAAGAGCTAGCTCCCGCTTGGGGATGCCTTTTATCATCGTATATATATTATTCTTGTTGTACCCCGTTTGGGGCCAGTATTTACAACGGAAACTCTGCCGAAATTTTCAGAAAAGACTATAGATTTTAAAAATGCATATTCAGCTTACTTATTTAAAAACCTTGCTTTTAAAACATGTTTTCCTTACTTCTTAAAAACTAGTTTTTTTATTTACTCCTTAAAATGGTTTTAGATTTCTGGGCTTTTGGCTTACTTGAATTAGATGGGGTTTTATAGACTTCATATGATTCAAGGGCCAGTCACGTGCTATTTCGGGTCGTGACAAAGTTGGTATCAGAGTGCTAGGTTAACCATGGTTCGAGTCTAATTTTGACTATGCGGAGCCTAGAGCATTTATATATATACGGAACTTAGGCTTGACCTTACGGAACTTAGACTTAGTCGAGGGGGTATTATACCCGAACTTTCGTCGCGTAGGATGACCCTTGGTTGATGGAGTAGATAGCTTGAGTAGAGTGACGTACCGTACGTATGTTCCGCGGAATATTTACGATACGCTACTCCGCTTAAGAAACCTTAGGATGTACATTTCCTTGCACAGTATTATATTCATTCCTATGATTTATCCTCATCGATATTGGTTATGATTTTGCTACCACGATTACACGGGCAGAGAGAGCTACGGCTAGAGTTGCGTCAGCTCGAGCTCGTCACGGACGAGGACTGACCAGGGCGTGATTCCAGGGACAAACGATTGCATAGAGGGGCATCGTTTTATGGTGTTTTCGCGCCACGAGCGTTTGACGGACCGCTTTTACGAGATTTCTCGGACGTGCAGATCAGCACCAGAGGATCAGGCTACTGCTAGAGGCTAGCCATGATGTGATGACCATTGATATATCGCTTATTCATGATGATTGAGGCGCTGTTCAGCGTACAGATGAATGAGCCAGTTGTTGCTGCAAATGACGAGATATCGCCCAGATGATTGGAGCTGCTGCAGCATGAGTATATACTTAGAGATATGATGGAAGGTCGCTAGTCACCCGACGATGAATGACTAGGACATGTGGTTCGTTCGTTTACCCTGATGCGAGGTCATCAGATAGATTGATTCCAACTAGAGACGACTTCACGCAGATTCGTTGAGAGTCGTTAGAGACGATCGAATGTCAGGAACCCAATTCCAAGTTTAAAGTATTCGGAAGACAATTCAAGTAATGCTATAGACCCTCTAGAAGAATGAAACCCTAACTCGACGTAATGACCATGGAACGCCTTCGAAGCTTAGGGTTTACGGCAGTTTAGCGGTTCCATTTGTGAGGCTTGGGTTTTCCCTTCTACGGTTGGTCCATAGGTGCTGTGGTATGTACCGGAATACTATTAAACTGTACTCAAGTTGTTGATCTCTTAGGGGATTATGAGATTCTGACAAATCGATCGGATGATTCGACATCATTCGGATATCATATGATAGGACACATTGCTTGGGAGACTCCAGATACGAGTATAGCCGTTGGAGCGCAGTCCATGCAGCCACGAGAAGACGAGTCCGAATCAGTCGACATTGGAACAGAGTGGAGTAAAGAGTTCGCACGAGAATTCGATGAGATGACGTTCCACTCCGTTGACATCAGAGATGCGATACGCATGCAGAGGCGTTGTATATGGATATATCTTCCAAAAGGAGTCGCGATAAGTATGCCGCCATTCCGGAACAAGAAACAGATATAGTAAGGGTGGTAACTTCCGGGCAATTCGGCAGAAACGAGATTTGAGAGAGACCTCGACAGGACCTTTTTGGAATACTATACGAGAAGGCTTGGACCAAGGAGAGGCCATATTGCGCACACCCAGTAGGCCAGAGTTCGGCATCGTCGACGAGATAGTTGACCAGGTTCGGATAAAGGACCTCAACCAGATGCGTTGTAAGTTGAGCAAGAATGGACGCGTATGGAGTATACCTCCGTAGGTTGGGACGAGTTCCTGAGGATGCGTTGGGCTAGATATCTTCCACAGAGTGATGAAGATACCGAGTTCGTGATTTTGAGTCCGCGTGAGAGATTTCGGATTGACCGTAGCCGAGAACATTTGCAGTGCGCAGATAGAGATGTGATATCGAAGTGGACGATGATACAAACAAGTGGGACAAGAGGTTCGTGCGAGATGCTGACGTGCTGTTGTTACTCCCCGTTAAGATTAAAGGTCGGATATGTCTACAGAGGCGTTGGGACGTGACCAGCTTCTGAGGAAATGTTGTGCTAAGGACGCAGATGTCCACAGAGCGAGAAAAGATTATGCTAGAGTACCAGTCTCCGTACAGTTCGGCATAGGCGAGATCGGAAGAGACCTTGAGAAGGATTCCTTCCAGGACACTGCTGCGGTAAGATTTGCACTCAGGATCAGATGCGTGATGTGTATTCAGAGGACCAGAGGTCGGCACTAGTGACGTGCTGCTTTACGAGTGGTCGTGAAGATTGACCGAGAGATGATCAGAGAAGTGCCAGGACGGAATCGTCCCCGTTAGCATACGTGACAGGGCCGATGAGCCGATGGATTGCGAGATTGGTAATCTACAGGGAAGATAAGGGCCCAGAGACAGAAGACGCCAGACTGTGAGCAAGAGGCAAGTAGATATCTTGCGCTGCTAGCATTGGACGCACCGACACCTTCTCGATTTTGAAGGAGGATACATCGACGACGGTATTTATGATTTGTGATTTGGTGATTCGATTATCACGTATCCGTCACCTTGGATTTCGGTATTTAGGCCGATCTATTTGCATGATTTAGTCTTGATGACTGAGTTTCATGACATTTGTTTTCGTGCACCATGGTTGCACCTACTGGGTATTCATATTTGTGCACAGTTATTGCACCTGATATCATTTTTGTGCCTTAGTTGCACATGCTTATGACTTCATGGATTTCATACCGTTGGGTTGATTTTGTGCACATGGTATGCACACGATTTGGCTTTTGCACTCGGTATAGCTTATATGTGCTTGTAGTGCATTGGTATGTGTTTTGTGCACGCAGTTGCACTCGTTTAGGATTTTTACACCTTGATACACTCGGTGTTGCTATTTACGCATTTGAGTTATTGTTTAGGTTTTGTGCACATGATGCACTGTATTTGTATTTCTTGCACAGGATGTAGGGTTACTAGGCACTGTCATAAGGGTCTATAAGGCATCAACCATACCCGATTTAAAATTTAGACGTGACGAACAACCTAAAGCGAAGATCTTTGCTAGATAATTAGGGTTAAACATGCAAGTAAACATCTTTACAACTAAGAGAGAGGGATTACAACCTTTGTAGTCCGCTCCTTCGCTTCATAAGCTCCGAGTAGTAGTCCCTTCGCTGCGATCCATGATCTCCCGAACTCAAGAGAAGCTCCACAACCCGAATGATCCATGCTTGCTTGAAGTCTTCTTTTTCTAAGATGATCTACCTTGAAATTTTTTTAACTCAAGCTCTCACTTAGTAATCAAGTATTAATGAAGTGAACACCCTAATCTAATTGGCTAGATTAGATGAGGATAATGAAGTAGGAATTATGCTCTTTTTTATTTTCAAGATCTCGCACTTGTCCATCACAAAAGAAAAACCTAGAAAGCTTTTCAAGAGCTCAAGGAAGAAGAATAATAATAATAATTCTTTTTGTTATGAATAATTAATTGTTATTATCATTACAATTGCAACCATGGTTATGTCAATAAAGACTTAACCATTGTAGAGATTTAACTAGGGTAAAGGGTGTGGGTTTGGTTAAGAAAATATCTCCAAAAATATCAACACATAATATCTTTGCAAGAAACAAAACAAAAGCTTCTAGAAGCTTCAAAAAACTAACCCAAATCAAACTCTAACTATGTTTAATCTCCACTAATCATCTTGCATTTGTAATCATAACTTGTTACAATATTATATATCACATATATAATATATTTTTGTAACAAAAGAAAATAATACAATTAACATATATCGCATATATATCAATGTATTATCCGGTGAGAAAATGAATCAAATAAAGCGAGCCAATATTAGATAATGTAATGTAATATATCACATATATAATTATACATTAAATTATCGAATCAACACTTGATCCGATGACCCGGCTGATATCAAATATCGCGAAAATAGAATACGGCATCTCATATCGTATTATTCTCGGTCCCGCACATATCACATATGTGCTCCTACTCCATTTTGCATGAGTCAAGAAACCTCTGTGTAGGACTCTAAAGAATCGTCAATACGCCGGCAGTAGGTGATGATCATATCAAACACCCACAAGCTGCAAGCAGTCAGCTAAACGTAACAGCCACCCAGGTATTGAGCGATCAGAAGATCAACAAGCAAGCCGGTACATTCTCCTGTGAATCCAATCAGTAACACTCTCGTACAGTCCGGTCTCTTTGTCTGATATGTCGTATATCTAGTCTAGGGGTGGTATACGTCAGACCCCAGTAACCGATAAGTCGTGTCGATTTGCGCGGGGGTAGGGGTGGATGTAGCCAAGTGGATCAAGGCAGTGGATTGTGAATCCTGCTCATAACAGGTCGAGAACCTACTGATAACACATACCGGTAGTATTCAATATCCGCCCTGGCTAGGGACTTCCAGTTATAGCCAATCGAACACAGCACAACATCAACTCCCAATACATAGAGAGACGAAACCCTTCCTATCGCTCATTGCCTCCATGTGATTCGGGACTGTACCCAAAAGCCACCGTTTTGCACGCCCTCTTGGACGTGGTAAGGTGGAAATAAAAGCACAGTGGGAATCAAACAAGACTCTATGACGATCTCGGGTTTACAGACTACCCTGTACCAGTGTCACCAGAGAACTGCCATCTGACGTGAGGTATAATACCATCTGGGAGTTCTCGGCGAGTCCGTCCAGTGTACCCAGTCTCCACTGAGCACCCGTACACCAACTTTGATGTCAAACACCGATGGATATGGGATCATCCATCGCCCATCATATGGGTCAAGATGCATATACGCTAGTCTACTCTGGTGTATCGATGCCCTGTTTCGATACACCCACGACTAGGAACAATTATAGGATGTACTCATAGACGACCGTGGCCCCACTAGTATGATCTCATCATAGTCCCAGTAGTCGAGTACATATCTTAAGGGCTTTATCAACATGTGAGAGTAAGACAGTAAACTAATATAAGTCAACATGTTAAGATAAAGTGAAACCAAATAGCATACTATAATGACGAGCAATAAAGTCCTCTCTATATATATCCAAGTATCCACTATAATATACATCATATGTACAACAATGGCCTCTAGGGCATATATATAACTAACAATCTCCTACTTGCACTAAGGCCAGCTGTTGTAGTATCTCATACCCAGCATCCCGAAGAGTCTCTCAAACTGTGTCTGGGGAATGGCCTTCATGAGTGGATCCGCAGTTTTGTCCTTCGTATCAACTCTCCTGACCTCGATCTCCCGGCGATCAACTATCTCCCGGATCAGGTGGTACCGCCTCAGAATATGTCTAGACTTCTGATGGGACCTGGGTTCCTTGGCCAAAGCCACAGCTCCATTGTTATCACAATACAAAGGTATTGGATGCTCTATGGACGGAACCACACCAAGTTCAGTAATGAACTTCTTCATCCAGACAGCCTCTTTGGCAGCATCGTTGGCAGCTATGTATTCGGCCTCTATCGTCGAGTCTGCAACGGTATCATGTTTGGAACTTTTCCAACTCACCGCCCCTCTATTGAGGGTAAAGACAAATCCCGAGTGCGACTTAGAGTCGTCTTTATCACTTTTGAAGCTTGAATCGGTAAAGGACTCCACCTGGAGTTCCCCGTTACCATACACCAAGAACTTCTCCTTAGTTCTTCTCAAGTACTTGAGAATGTTCTTCACAGCTATCCAGTGACTCTCTCTAGGATCTGCTTGATACCTACTCACTATACTTAGTGAGTATGCTACATCGGGTCTAGTACATAGTATCGCATACATGATAGAGCCTACTGCCGAAGCATAGGGTATCCCTTGCATGCGAGCTCTCTCCAAATCAGTCTTGGGAGACATCTCTTTGGAGGGAGAGAGTCCAGAGATTGTAGGTAAGTTCCCATGCTTGGATTCTTCCATACTAAACCTCTTTAGTATGGTGTCAATGTACCTGGATTAGGACAATCCCAGTATCCGCTTAGATCTATTTCTATAGATCATAATTCCCAGTATGCAGGAGGCATCACCAAGAACTTTCATTGAGAATCTTTGTGATAAGAAGAGCTTGACTGATTGCAGCATAGGAACATCATTTCCTATCAAGAGTATGTCATCTACGTACAATACGAGGAAGACGACCTTACTCTCTGCAACCTTCTTGTAAATACAAGGTTTATCTACGTTTTTGTTGAAGTCAAACTCTTTGACTACAACATCAAAGCAGATGTTCCAACTCCGCGATGCTTTCTTTAACCCATAAATGGATTTAAGCAGCTTGCACACATTTCCGCTTCTTCCACTATCTACGAAGCCCTCTGGCTGAGTCATGTACACACACTCTTCTAAATCACCATTTAGAAAGGCGGTCTTAACATCCATCTGCCATATTTCGTAGTCATGGTATGCAGCAATGGCAAGTAAGATCTGGACGGACTTAAGCATAGCCACTGGAGAAAAGGTTTCGTCAAAATCCACACCTGGTCGTTGACGAAAACCCTTTGCAACAAGTCTAGCTTTGTAAGTCTCAACTTTTCCATTTACACCGAGTTTCTTCTTAAAGATCCATTTGCTCCCAGTGGGTTTTACCCCTTCACGAGCAACTTCCAAAGTCCATACTTTGTTGGTGTATATGGATTCCATCTCAGATCGCATTGCATCCAGCCACTTCATAGAGTCACCACTCGTGATGGCCTGCTCAAAACTAGTCGGGTCATCATCTTCCATGATGCAATCCTCGCTCCCACCATCAACGAGAAAACCGTAGTATCTCTCAGGTGGATGAGAAACCCTACTAGTCGGCGGAGAGCCTGGGGTTCGTTGGGTACTACTGAATCATCTGGTTCCACTAAATCTTCAGTTGCAGTTTGTGTCGCTGGAACCTCTTCCAGCTCTACCTCTTTGCCACTAATTTCTTTTGCAAGAAATTCCTTTTCTAAAATGGTGGCATGTTGAGAAACAAACACTTTTTGTTCCTCACTTAGGTAGAATAGATATCCATACGAATTACTTGAATATCCCACAAACTTGTAAAGAAAAGATCTTGCCTCGAGCTTGTCCGGATTTTGCTTTTTAACATAGGCCGGACAACCCCATATCTTAACTTGTTTAAGAGATGGTCTCTTCCCATTCCATATCTCATATAGAGTGGTAGGCACTGATTTGGTTAGAACTCTATTCAATAGGTATATGGCTGTCTCAAGCGCATACCCCCAAAAGGAAATAGGCAACTCAACATTGCTCATCATAGAGCACACCATATCTAATATGGTGCGATTCCTCCACTTCGATACACCGTTGTGCTGTGGTGTATAAAGAGGAGTAAGCTGAGAGAGAATCCCATTCTTTTTTAGATGGTCCAGGAACTCATTGCTTAAGTATTCTCCTCCTCGATCAGATCGAAGGATCTTAATACTTTTGCCCGTTTGGTTCTCTATTTCGTGCTTATATTCTCTGAATTTCTCAAAAGCTTCAGACTTGTGTTTCATCAGGAACATATGTCCGTATTTAGAGAGATCGTCAATGAATGTAATAAAGTAGGAAGAACTGTTCCTGGCATGTGTAGACATGGGACCACATACATCACTATGTATCAGTCCTAAGAGTTCCTCAACTCTTTCTCTGTGTCCATTTAACGGAGATTTGGTCATTTTACCTTTGAGACATGAATGGCAAGTATCATAAGATGATAATTCAAACGGATTCAAATATCCATCCTTATGTAACTTAGCTAGCCGTGTCGCATTGATATGACCAAGTCTACAATGCCACAAGAAGGACTCGTTCATTTCTGAACTCTTCCTCTTGTGTATGTTTTGTATATTAAGGACTGTATTTTGATTGAGAATGAATATGCCATTATGTAACGAGCCTGATCCAATCAACTTTTGATTTAGGAAGATGTTCATAACATTATCCTGTATTACAAATTATACCCTTCTTTAGTTAATAAAGAAACTGATATAATGTTGCACATCATGTTCGGTATATAATAGCACTCATTCAGAATCAATGTATTACTACTTGGTAATACAAGGTGATATTCGCCAACTGCTTTGGCTGCAATATTTGTACCATTCCCTACTTGTACGGAATGATCACCCTTTCCCAGTTCTCTATCTTTACGTAGCCCATGTAACAATTTACATATGTGGGACGTAGGGTGAACTGAGAAACAATTCTCAATAACAAACACACCCGAAGAAGATGTATCAACATGTTTGTTCTTCGTTTGGGCGGTGTGAGAATCCAGATATTCTCCTATTCCCTGCTCAGTCTTATAACACTTATAAGAAAGAACAGGACCAACGTTCCCCTGCTCAATATAATAAGCGGGTTCAGTCAATACATCAATATTATTATCTTGATTAAGGCCTGATATGGTCACTACCTGGAGAGAGAGAAGGAAACACTTTAGCGTATACTCTTGCAAGATTAGATTGGTTATTATCTTATCTAATCAAGATGTCTCCCACTGTTTTTATCAAATCTTCCTTCAAACCCTAAAAGGTAAGATTAGCCGGGATTAATTACACCCTACAATTTCGTCAATCTTTCAGCCAGATCAGTTTTGGTACTTTGAGAGAGGTTCCCCGTACTCTCGCACGGACCTAATTAAAATAAATCTCGTTTTCCCAGAGGCATAACCCTGATAACACCTTTCTAGACACCTACTTGATCGGCTAATTGTCCTGTGTAAGATTCTCCCAGGAGTAACTCTTACTCGCAGTGGGTATCGAGATCCAACTATCTCATAGGAGGTATGCAATCTCATTGCAAATTGCAACACTTGAAATTCCGATAATACTTTTGCCCCTAGCAACTCATGACTTTGGCTAAGGTCAACAAATCATAAGTTCTAACCAAGTTCAATCCGTCATTTCCCGATTGAATTAAACCCACCCGTACGACCCTTGGCTATGGTCAACAAAGTCGTACGACTACCCTAACTCAATCACATCTCATGTTTTAATAGATAAATATTAATTAGCTACCGTACACTACGCCTTGGCTAAGGTCAACAAACGCAGCAGCTATACTAACTAGTGTCTATCTGAAATGACGGAGGGCTACGCAGGTTTTTCAGAAAACCATGAGCATAATGAACTTGATATCGTCGTAGAATCAAGTGATTTTTGAAAAAGGAGTGTTTTTGAGGCTTTTCCAGTTTCGCTAAAGAGGTCACTCCCGGTGAAGGGATCTCAGCTCTTTCCCCATCGAATAAGGTGCATGGTATATCATATATACCGCTGTACAAAGCAAGAACTATAGAAGCAATCAAAAACAAAACCGCGAGTTTGTAGCATCTGCCAATTTTGATAAAGAGGTCACTCCCGGTGAAGGGATCTCGGCTCTTTCCTCATCGAATAAGGTGCAGGGTATATCATATATACCACTATGCAAAGCATAACTGTAGCTACCCTTTTTATAAAGTTTTGATTCTACAATATCTTTTAGGTTTCTTTTCTTTTATTAATCTCATTAATAAATCACATCAGTTATGCTTCCTAAGCATCATAGAAGAAATGAAAACTGTAATATTTATATATCATATATAGTATAAGCATTCGTCTCAGCAGTAATATGATCTCATCACAGAACATTTCAGCAGAAGATAACATATGAAATATTGGATATACTAGGACGTCCATGTTTTACATCGAGCCTGTATAAAACACGGATTCCACGGTCGCGATGAATAGCCAATCCCACATCCCTAGACCCCTACGAGAGCGGCAAGCAACACTGCCAATTCTATGGGTAGGAGGCTCGGTCTCGACTCCTCGAGATGGCCTCCCACTGGACCCTAGAACCCGGTTACTTATGCTCCCCTCCTTAGGTCTACCTAATGCGGAAAAGTAAATAATATACAATGGTGACATCGTCCTCATCCCGGAAGTGCCCCAATAAAAGAATATTACATACAAATGAATTTTACATGAATGAAAACAAAAACCCTCATCTCACATAAAACCCCCGTCTATTCAGAACACGACGATCTAATATAACATATCACAGCAACACATAATATCTCATATCATCAACGTAAGCAAGTATGCGTATCCCGATTATCGTTGATATATAGCAACGAAGCCGGTGATACACCACATACTACGCTTACGGTCACATAAAAGAAAGTGTAAAACTACAAAATTTGGAATTCACAATCACTTTAGACATCGTAAATCCGAAATATCACATACTTCGCATTTCATGCCTAACTATATGAATTCCACATATTGTATCACATTCCAGATAAATAGACAATATTAAACTTTCCAATCGAATAATCAAATACCCAAGATTTCCTAAATAGCTCAACACTTGAGCGGAGTTCAAAAAATCCGAGAACATGTCACAGCCCCAGTGAACCAGCCGTAGAAGGGTCAAACCAACGCCTCACATGTGGCAACGCCAAACTACCACAAACCCTAGGGTTCAGTGGCAGTTTTGACGGTCACATAATCCAGTTAAGGTTACGTTCTTCTAGAGGGTCCAAAGATATGCTTGCATGTTTTTCCGAAAGATTTATACTCAAGAAAAAATTCAACACTCGAAAGTTTTTCGTGTCGGGAAAAAGTGAGTTATTGATATCCATTCGAACATTTTAACACCTTCTAAATTATCCGGAAAACTTAAACGTAGTTAAACTTTCCGATCGAATCACGAATACAAAAGATCTCCAGAAAACTCAACACTTGAGTAAGATTAAAAATTCCCAGAAGTATATACTAATACCTACGGATAAACCCTACAAATACGAGTCCCTAATTCCCAAGTACGGCCGTGGAACCGCCGCGCCAAGCATGTTCTTGCCGCGGTTCCGCGGCGCTTTGAGGGAGTTGGGGGCTCGTATTTCACAGTTATCCTTAAAATTGCCTGCTGAATTTTCTGAGTATTTTTAATGCAGAAAAAATCATATTTTTTAAAAATTTCCAGAGAGGGGTCAAAATACGACGTTTCGGGGTTCGATCGGACTTTTAACTACGTATACACGTCATCTAATGCTCTAGCTAAGCTCTGATACCACTGTAGGGTTACTAGGCACTATCATAAGGGTCTATAAGGCATCAACCATGCCCGATTTAAAATTTAGACGTGCCGAACAACCTAAAGCGAGGATCTTTGCTAGATAATTAGGGTTAAACATATAAGTAAATATCTTTACAACTAAGAGAGAGTGATTACAACCTTTGCAGTCTTCTCCTTCGCTTCATAAGCTCCGAGTAGTAGTCCCTTCGCCGCGATCCATGATCTCCTGGACTCAAGAGAAGCTCCACAAGCCGAATGATCCATACTTGCTTGAAGTCTTCCTTTTCTATGATGATCTACCTTGAAATTTCTTTAACTCAAGCTCTCACTCACTAATCAAGTATTAATGAATGGAACACCCTAATCTAATTGGCTAGATTAGATGAGGATGATGAAGTAAGAATTATGTTCTCTTTTATTTTCAAGATCTCACACTTGACCATCATAAAAGAAAAACCTAGAAAGCTTTTCAAGAGCTTAAGGAAGAAAAAGAAGAAGAATAATTCTTTTTGTGATGAATAATGAATTGTTATTATCATTACAATTGCAACCATGGTTAAGTCAAGAAAGACTTAACCATTGTAGAGATTTAACTAGGTTAAAGGGTGTGGGTTGGGTTAAGAAAATATCTCCAAAAATATCAACACATAATATCTTTGCAAGAAACAAAACAAAAGCTTCTAGAAGCTTCAAGAAATTACTAACCCAAATCAAACCCTAATCATGTTTAATCTCCACTGATCATCTTGCATTTGTAATCATAACTTGTTACAATATTATATATCACACATATAATATATTTTTGTAACAAAAGAAAATAATACAATTAACATATATCACATATATATCAATGTATTATCCGGTGAGAAAATGAATCAATAAAGCGAGCCAATATTAGATAATGTAATATAATATATCACATATATAATTATACATTAAATTATCGAATCAACACTTGATCCGATGACCCGGCTGATATCAAATATCACGAGAATAGAATACGGCATCTCATATCGTATCATTCTCGGTCCCGCACATATCACATATGTGCTTCTACTCCGTTTTTCCTGAGTCAAGAAACCTCTGTGCAGGACTCTAAACAATCGTCAATACGCCGTCAGTAGGTGATGATCATATCAAACACCCACAAGCTGCAGACGGTCAGCTAAACGTAACAGCCACCGAGGTATTGAGCGATCAGAAGATCAACAAGCAAGCCTGTACATTCTTCTGTGAATCCAATCAGTAACACTCACGTACAGTCCGGTCTCTTCGTCTGATATGATGCATATCTAATCTAGGAGTGGTATACGTCAGACCCCAGTAACCGATAAGTCGTGTCGATGTGAGGCTCATAACAGGTCGAGAACCTACTGATAACACTTATCAGTAGTACTCAATATCCTCCCTCACTAGGGACTTCCTGTTATAACCAATCGAACACCGCACAACATCAACTCCCTATACCGGGAGAGACGAAACCCCTCCTATCGCTCATTGCCTCCATGTGATTCAGGACTATACCCAAAAGCCACCGTTTTGCACGCCCTCTTAGACGTGGTAAGGTGGAAATCAAAGCACAGTGGGAATCACACAAGACTCTATGACGATCTCGGGTCTACAGACTACCCTATACCAGTGTCACCAGAGAACTGCCATCTGACGTGAGGTATAATACCATCTGGGAGTTCTCGGCGAGTCCGTCCAGTGTACCCAGTCTCCACTGAGCATCCGTACACCATCTTTGATGTCAAACAACGATGGATATGGGATCATCCATTGCCCATCATATGGGTCAAGATGCATATACGCTAGACTACTCTGGTGTATCGATGCCCTGTCTCGATACACCCACGACTAGGAACAATTATAGGATGTACTCATAGACTACTATGGCCCCACTAGTATGATCTCATCATAGTCCCAGTAGTCGAGTACATATCCTAAGGGCGTTATCAACATGTGAGAGTAAGACAGTAAACTAATATAAGTCAACATGTTAAGATAAAGTGAAACCAAATAGCATACTATCATGACGAGCAAGAAAGTCCTCTCTATATATATCCAAGCATCCACTATAATATACATCATATGTACAACAATGGCCTCTAGGGCATATATATAACTAACACGGGATGCACCCATTTTATATTTTGTGCGTTTGTCACACCAGATTTATATTTCGTGCGTTTGTTGCACCTGACTTCGATTTAATGTCGTTCGATATGTTGATTTTGATTTCATGCCTATGTTATGCATGCGATTTGACTTATGCTTTCAGCATAGTTTTCATGCACTTTTGTGCTTTGATTTGATTTGTGCACGTTGATACACCTGGTTGTGAGATTATATACCGCGGTATACCTAATTTTGATTGAGCCGTATTGTATACCGTCGATTTTGATTCTGATATTGATGTTGATTTCTTGCACTCAGTGTATTTGATTTGGACATTGCGCATGTTCGACGCTTGATATTGGATTTCGTGATTTCGTGCAAGTTGAGTGTGCATGATTTAGATTTTATTTATGCATGATGGATTCACCTGATTTGGATTTTCGTGCGTGTTGAGAGCATGTTTTGAGATACGATTTTGGTGCACACCAGATGCACTAAATCGGGATTCTTCGTGCATGTCAGATGCACCTGATTTTGCTGTCAGGCACACACGTTGCCTATGACAGATGTTTAGTGCACACCCGTTGCACTTAGATGTTGTTTCTGTGCATATGTATGGCACATATATGGATTTTGATTTCCGTGCGCACCAGGCGCACAGGGTATTCTCATATACATTTGAGATTTATTTCTGATGGAGCAGTACGTTTTTATGATATTTGCTATTGGTTTTCGTACTGAGCAGGACTGGTTAGAGGACAGTACCTGGATATATTTTGCATGCATTGATAGTTATCGAAGGGATTTCCAAAAAGCGAGCTATAGTCTCAGTATTTATCTACGTGTCTGATATGACACGACACGTTTAAAACAGGGGAACCCTTCTGAATTGTTTTCAAAATGGCCGAACGTACATATTAAACAAAAGATATATACATATATGGTTATTTTCTTACAATAGACGTCCGCCTCTGTGTAGTGTTATGTGCATTGCACAGCGACTTAAAAAGGTTTGGCATGCATTTTCTTCAGTTATTTATATGTATAGATTTGAGGTCTACATGTATGGTTTTGATATATATCATATTGGTTTTGTTTTAGATTTGACAGTTGTGTCTTCACCATGACTCCGATGATTGAGGGATGCTTGACGAAGTTTTGACTTTGAGTTATCTGCTCATTGTTCATGCGCACGCATTGCGCTATGATGCGTTTTATATATTGATGATTTCGGAGCCCAGACGACTTGGACTTTTTATTGAAATGTTTTAGAAATTTAGGGTTTAAATTTAAATTCGGGGACCGAATTTATTTAAGGGGGGAAGATTGTAACATTTCAGAAAATGTAAAATATTATTTTCGGAATTTAATATTAAATTAATATATTTCCCGAAAACTTCCCGATTTGCGAAATTGGAGTTTTCGAAAAAGGGTATAAATATATACCAATATTTGTGAAATAAATGAAAATTAAAATGATTTATTCATTTAAGAATATATTTAACGGATTTGGCAATTTTAAAATTTATTATACGCAGTTCTGGTAAAAACCCCGATTAGTGCACTGTTAATCGCGATTAAGCCAAACCAGCGTTTCTACAGTTTTCATGGTTAGTGCACCATGACATATTTCATTTGGTTACATGTTATTTCATTTTTGGTTTTATGTGGGTGTATGTGTTTTTGGTGAGAAAAAGAAAAAGGGGAAAAGGAAAAGTCAAAGGGGACATAATGAGTGGGTTAGGTATACCTTAGAGAGAGAGTGAGAGTGAGTGAATATTAGTGAGAGAGAGAGGGGGGCTGCTGCCCAATTTCAATCCCCCACCATTATCCATCTCCCTCCTCATCTCTTCAACCCCACAACCCTCCTCAAAGAACCCTAGATCCATCTCCAAACAATTCCCAAAACCCTACACTCCCTTCACAAAACTTAATCCGCATCTCCTCCTCTACACGTTGAACCGAGCAAAGTGCGATTTTGACGACGTTGGGAAGTTAGTGCTGCCTAGAAGGGATCAAATGAGGTATAAATTCTTCCCTTTAGATTAGTTTTGTGTGATATCGTGTTTTGGGATGTCGTTTTATGATGTTGCTGACCTGCTGTTACCCCGAGCATCCACTGGGAAAACAAAAAGTATGGTAATGTTGTGCTCGTAACCCTAAGTGACCACCTGAAGAACGAGACCTTCCCCACCGGTTTTGGCCGTCGACCATTGGGAAAAATCCGGCGACACCGGGAATGTAGGGGAGTTAGGGATTGGATTCCTTAGGGTAGTTGCCTGAAGCTGTTTAGGGGTGTTTGGTCCTACTAGATTTTTATGTAATGACTGTAGGTGGAATCTGGGAACATTGGTGAGTGTTTACATGACCTTGGTGGCACGATTCCTGACCTGAGCCATAGATCTGAACCAGATGCGCAAACTTTAGAATTGACCCATATCAATTTTGTGACTTTGACTGTGCCTATGGGGTATCTGGAGCAACCCAGGGAATTTCTAAGGCAACCAAACAATACTAGGGGCCTAGATATACTACTAGGAGACCTCTCTGACCTGATGAACACTAACAGAGACCCCCAGGCCGGCGAGCACGTATTTTAGGAGGAAGTGGCCGGCCATTTGGTGAGGGTAGGGGCCTAGGTTGGTTCAGTAGCTCACATATACCTTATACATCACCCTAGACTTGTTTGCTTGGATTTATTTAACCTGAGTCAAAATCTAGGACCACTTTCTCTAGTTGCTTCTTTGATTTGAGTGCCGTATTCTAAATTCTGGATTTTAGTATTTGTGCTATATCTCGATCATGTGACGTTTGTACGTCTATATCGAGTGATATTGGGTTGTTTTGCGAGAACTAACCATAGGTTCTAACCTATAAGCTTTTATGCGTATCGTTTTGGTTTTCGTGTGTCATTTTGGTTTCGATTTGGTTTTAATGCGATGCGATATGTGTGACATGTAGGTACCCCCACGGTGATTCGAGACGATGAAGAAGATGGTGGCGACATCGACATCGGCAGGCAAGATCAAGGTGAGTAGATTATATCTATGGGGGAAGTCGGGTGGATGGCGTATAGCACCCCCGCGGTTCGATACTTAGTATACTAGATATATACAATATTTATATGTGTGATAGCGTTATGTGTGACTTGGATATTCTAGATGTGATTAGGTGTACTATAGTTAGATTAGGGTTTAGAAGTAAACTAGTATAGTTTCCTAGTCGCGAACCCTAGAATAGGTTTACACCCACACGCACACACATGCATACTTGTTATAGTTGTACCTGGATGATGAGGATAGCGGATGATATTCAGAGATGAGTCGATGAGATTGGGTACATTGCCATGAGATCGGTGATATGATATAGTTCGTATTTGGGATACGACATGAGATTTTAGCGGGCTTTTGGATGCGTGCTTCACACACGCACTTATATTTACATAGATGGTATCGATTTATACTAGACTTAGATCAGAACCCCAGATCATGAGATATGATAATAAGGATACCAGATAATTGATGAGATGAATGTGATATTGACCCGTACCCAGCTTTTGGGATACCGTACGATGATTTACCGTACGAGCTTTATATTGATGATAGATCCGCACTCATGACTCGAGGATGTCATATGATATTGTATCATACGCGGTACCTTTGAGGCGGGATCATCGACTATTATATATATATATATATATATATATGTATCGACTCAGATTTAGGTGGTTTCCATACCCCTACTGATTGACTTGTTAGTTAGAGCTGTAGTTTTGCTAGTAGATGTTAGGTTAGGCCGATATCATACCTATTTCAAAAACTAACGAATCGGGAGTATTTTAAAGACAGGCAAAGGGATTCTACGGATTTTTTCAAAAGACGCATCTTTTCTTAAAAACACTGTAGCCCTTATTTTCCTAAAAACCCCGATTCGTCTTCTTTCAAATGGCAAAACAGTATGACATAGATATATTGATGTAGATACTGCACTGTTGTGTTTATTATCCATTTCACGCTTATACTTGCTTTTCGCATCGCATTGCATGTTGAAATACGTTTATTGTTATGTTAAAACCATGCTGTTAGGACACCAGCAC
This sequence comes from Agapanthus africanus, assembly GCA_030015575.1. Lineage (NCBI taxonomy): Eukaryota > Viridiplantae > Streptophyta > Magnoliopsida > Asparagales > Amaryllidaceae > Agapanthus > Agapanthus africanus. The sequence continues at coordinate 292,949,984 of CM057349.1, forward strand.
CATTATCGATGATGCATATGTTCCACATACACCTGATTGCCGGCTTACACACTTCATCATCGATAATTGCCATGTCACTACATAGTAGGATTATTGCATCAGGCTATAATCCCTTACATGGCATACTTGTGCACTTACATACTGTACACTCATACTTGTGCACTTACATACCGTACACTCATACTTGTGTACTTACATATTGTACAATCATACTTGTGCACTTACATACTGTACACTCATACTTGTGTACTTACATACTGTACACTCATACTTGTGTACTTACATACTGTACACTCATATTTATGCACATACCTGTTGTACACTCATACTTGTATACATACGTAATTGCACATACGTAGATGCTTCTGGCTTGATTTGGAGATTTGGGAACCGCAAGATACTCTTTAAAACTGATTTATTTAAAAGAGCGGTTTCCCTCAATATGTGCATATTACTATTCCATGTTGCATGATATACTGATATGCTTACATTTCTTTTACATATCGCATACATCATGCTTTATGATTATACGCATTGAGATATGTTGTTTCCATGATATTTCTGGATTTAGGAACCGTGGGTATTTCAAAAGAGAGAATGTATTGTTTTAAAAACCCGGTTACCCTTGATATGATATTTCAGTCCGTCCACTATGTGTTTTCTCGGTTCTAAGAGCAACATGTGAAACCCGATTCGAGGAGAGGTAGGCACCGTCTGCGGGTACATGGTGGACCCGGTGAGGTACTCCGGGACAAGAAGACTCGTATATGTTAGACGGTGAGCCTGGCAGGGGAGTACTACATACCGGTGATTGTATTTGAGCTCGGCGGATATCTGGGGGATACCGACCGGAGTTGAGAGATGAAACGGGCCGATCCGGACTGACGGAGCCCTACGTATATGAGGATTTACGTGCCGATGCTAGGCACAAGTTTCATGATGTTTTCGAGTGTCGATGCTTGACAGTCAGGTTCCATGATTTGATATGTCGCGAGCGACACATGTTGATTTACATCCTCATACTTCCATGCATATGCTTTATGATATTTACATGCATGAAGCTTATTGTCATTAGGTGACACGTGGACGATTTCCACATACATATTGTTGACATTGATGACATTGATCACATAGTTGGATGATATCCACATATTCATAGACTTTATGATATAGTCGACATTGATCATACCTTATATTTATGATATGTTATTACCTGAGGCACTGACACGAGCACTTGGCACTACACTCATGTATAGATGTTACATTGCCACCATATCTTGCTTCAGACTTATTCATTTGAGGTTTATATATATATCTGATCGTATTGACTTAGGATTGTGTCATACATACGATTTCTGCTCTGTGATGTTTTCTATTCACGAGTTGGCAACTCATCCCTGTTGTGCCACAGTTCTTGCAGGTTTTGCCGTACAGCTTCCATTGCGGCTTCTGGCATACTGCTTCCCATACGGGTGATTTGCTTGGGTAGGTGGGTTCTTTTGCATCAGAACCACCATTGTATATTGTATTATTCAGTTGTATCTAGTAATTTCATCAACCAAACTTGTATATTGTTGCAGACTTAGAAAAACAGTTGTATATTATTTCGACCTTAGAGTCGCACGTTGTAGTATTATGGTTTTCATGCTGATTTTGAGTTTCCTTTTTGAGTTTTGATCCTCGCCCTTTGGCGTTGTATATTATATTGCTTGCGTGGTTGTGACCGTCGATTGACGAAGAGTTAGCTCCCGCTTGGGGATGCCTTTTATCATTGTATATATATTATTCTTGTTGTACCCCATTTGGGGCAAGTATTTACAAAGGAAACTCTGCCGAAATTTTCAGAAAAGACTATAGATTTTAAAAATGCATATTCGGCTTACTTATTTAAAAACCTTGCTTTTAAAACATGTTTTCCTTACTTCTTAAAAACTAGTTTTCTTTATTTACCCCTTAAAATGGTTTTAGATTTCTGGGCTTTTGGCTTACTTGAATTAGATGGGGTCCTATAGACTTCATATGATTCAAGGGCCAGTCACGTGTTATTTCGGGTCGTGCCAGGTAGGCAATGAATCACATGTCCTAATCATCCCTCCTTGGGTGACTAGCGATCTTCTACCACATCTCTATGTACAACTCGTGCGGCAATAGCTCCAAACATCTGGGGCGATATCTCGTCATTCGCAGCCACAACTGGCTCATTCGTCCGCATGCTGAACAGTGCCCCAATCATCAAATAATCGGTGCATCGACGGTCATCACATTCTGGCTGACCTCTAGCAGTGGCCCAATCCTCTGGTGTTGATCGGCATGTCCGAGAAATCTCGTAAATGTGATCCATCAAACGCTAATGGAGCGAAAACACAGTAAAACGACGCCTCTATGCAATCGTATGTCCCTGGAATCACGCCCTGGTCAGTCTTCGTTCGTGGCGAGCTCATGCTGATGCAACTCTAGCCGTAGTTCTCTCTGCCCATGTAATCGTGACAGCGAAAAACCATAAACCAATATCGATAAGGATAGATCATAGGAATGAATATAATGCTTTGCAAGGAAATGTACATCCTAAGGTTTCTTAAGCGGAGTAGCGTATCGTAAGTATGCCGCGAAACATACACACGGTACGTCACTCTCCTTAAGTCACCTACTCCATCAACGAAGGTCAACCTACGTGACGAAAGCTCGGGTCTAATACCCCCTCGACTAGGTCTAAGTTCCGTAAGGTCAAGCCTAGATTCCGTATATATACAAACGCCCTAGGATCCGCATAGTCAAACATTTACTCGAACCAAGGTTAACCTAGCACTTTGATACCAACTTTATCACGACCCGAAATGGCACGTGACTGACACTTGAATCATATGAAGTCTATAGGACCCCATCTAATTCAAGTAAGCCAAAAATCCCAGAAATCTAAACCATTTTAAAGAAGAAGTGAGGAAAACTTAACTTTAAAGCAAGTGGTTTTAAATAAAATAAGCTAAAGTATTGTATTTTTAAAATATCAAGTCCTTTCTGAAAATTTTGGCAAAGTTTCCTTCTAAATACTGGCCCCAAAAGGGTACAACATGCATAATATGAATAAAGGCATCCCCAAGCGGGAGCTAGCTCTTCGTCAATCGACGGCCACAACCACGCAATCAATATAATATACAACACTGAAGGGCGAGGATCAAAACTCAAAAGGAAACTCAAAATCATCAAGAAAACCCATAATAATACAACGCGCGACTCTAAGGTCGAAATAATATACACTGGTCTTCTAAGTCTAAAATAAAATACAAGTCTGGTTGATGGAGTCTACTAGATACAACTGAAATAAATAAATACAAGGGTGGCCACGATGCGAGTGGACCCATCTACCAAGGCAATCACCCGAAAGGAGCAGTATGCCAGCAAAGCCGCAACGAACCTGTACGGAAAAACCTGCAAGAAACTGTGGCACAACGGGGGTGAGTTGCCAACTCGTGAGTAGAAAACATCACAGAGCAGAAATCGTATGTATGACTCAATCCTAGGTCAATACGATCAATAATATATATCCTCAATATGATAACGTCTGAAGTATGATAAGGTGGCAAGGGTAAACATCTATACATAAGTGTAATACCAAGTGCTCGTATCAGTGCCTCGGGAAGCAACATATCATAAATATGAGATATGATCAATGTAATCAACATGAAATCAGTGTGAACTATATCATGAAAGTAATATTGTGATATCTAGGATGACCATATTAGTATAGGTGCCAACTATATACTCAAGTCTATAAGTATGTGGATATCATCCAACTATGTAATCAATGCATGTATGCATGTGGATCTTGTCCACGTGTCAACCCGTGACACAACATCATGCATGTAAATATCATAAAAACATATGCATGAAAGTATGAGGATGTAAATCAACGTGTGTCCCTCGTGACACATCAAAATCATAGAACCTGAGTGTCCAGCATCGACACTCGAAACATCATGAAACCCGTGTCCAGCATCGACACGTAAATCCTCATATATCCCAGGCTCCGTATCATCTGCGTGATCGGCCAGCAGGCTCCGGCAGTACGGATCGGCCAATATCCATCTTGTGACTCCGTTTGGTATCCTCCAGATAACCGCCAATTCCAAATACTATCACCGGTAGGTACTAGCCATCCTGCCAGGCTCATCGTCTAATCTATGAAAAACATTTCTCGCCCCGAGGAACCATACCGGGTCCACCATGAACCCGCAAACAGATCATCCACCTCCTCGAATCGGGTTTCTATCATACGTCTCAGAACCGAGAAAACACATGGTGAACGCACTGAAATATCATATTAAGAGAAACCGAGTTTTTAAAACAATACATATTTTCTTTTGAAATATCCACGGTTCTCAAATCCAGAAATCTAATGAAAACAACATATCTCAATACGTAAAGTCATAAAGCATGATGTATGCGACATATAATAGAAATGTAAGCATATCCGTATATCTTGCACATAGAACAGTAATATGCACATATCAATGGAAAACCGCTTTTTTAAATGAATCCAGTTTTAAAATATATTCTGCAGTTCCCAATTTCTCCAAGGTCAAATGTGACATCATATAAAGGTGTATATGTAACTATAGCAAATAATTTATGCAAGAGTCGTATCATGATGCAGCAATCCTACTATGTAGTGACATGGCAATCATCGATGATGAAGTGTGTGAGCCGGCAAGCAGGTGTATGAGGAGCATACGCATCATCGGTAATGGTGCTGGTGTCCTGACAACATGGGTTTAATATAACATAAATCACAAGTATATAAGAATTCATTGCACTAATAACAACATGAATATATGGAAATGGAAAAATAAATGCAACAATAAGGAATCTACATTAGTTATACGAGTCATGCATTTTGTTATTTGAAATCACACGAATCATGGTGTTTGGAAAAATAGGGGCTACGGTGTTTTTAAGAAAAAAGGTACGTCCTTTGAAATATCCGTATAATCCCTTGGCATGTGTTTAAAATACTCACGATTCGTTAGTTTTGAAATAGGTATGACTCAAATCTAGTCTAACATCTACAAGTAACTACAGGACTAAAGTAGCCGGCTAATCGAAAAGGTACGGAAACCACCTATATCTGAGTCGATACATATAAATATAATAGTCGGTGATCCCGCCTCAATAGTATCACAAACGATACAATATATAACATGACATCCTCATGTCAAGAGTGCGGATCTATCATCAATATGAGCTCGTACGGTAAATTCATCATACGGCATCCCAAATCTTGGTACGGGTTAAACATCACATTCATTTCGTTATTCATCTAGTATCCATATCATCATATCCTGTATAAGGGGTACTGATCTAAGTGTAGTAAAAACTGATACCATCTGCATACATATGCGTGTGTATGAAAACACATCGCCTAAACGCCCGCTATAATCTCATGTTGTATCTCATAATACGAATCAAAACATATCGCCGATCTCATGGCATCATGCCTAATCTTATCGACTTATCTCCAAGTACCATGTACAATCCTCATCATCAATGTATAGGTATACGTATATATATACATAGTCCCATATCTATGTGTGTATATATATACATATCCCCAGAAACACACAAGTAAAACAAAGTTAGCATGTGCGTATGTGTGTGTAAACCTTATTCTAAGGCTCGTGACTAAACTAACTAACGCCACTATCATCCAATTATACTAAAATTATCCATGACTCCCAAAGTCTATCTAGATCATCATAATCTCACAATAAACATATAAATATATCCATATAATATATATCATACAATACACTACGAACTGCGGGGGTGCTATACGCCATCCACCCGACTTCCCCCGTAGATATATATCTACTCACTTTGGTCTTTGCTTGCCGAGGTCGCCACGCACTTGCTTGTCGTTCAAGTCCACTCGATGGTACCTACACATCACACGTAGTATCATAAATCGAAATCACGCACGAAAACCAAAGCGACACAAGTATCTCACATAGGTAAAAACCTATGGTCTACTCTCGCAATTCAACTAAATAACACCCGATAGAGACGTACAAAAGTCATGTGTTCAGTTGATAAAACTGCACATTTGTTATTATATTTTTCCTACCATTTCCATATTAAAAAAGGTCTTTATTATAATATATCATACATATGAGGGTTTATCTGTAAAAATAATATTTTCCATGTGTTGATATATTATAATTAGCATTTGGTAAGAAAATGTATGCAAATAATATCATTGACCAAATCCTAGTAGAACAAAGTCTACTAAATATTATTTGAGTTGTTGTGCAGAATTTTTCCAAGTTGTTGTGCAGAATTTTTCCAAGAAATCAAGTTGTTAAAGAAAACTTGCCTAATTAAGAAAGAAAAACTTGGAGATCAAGTCTGGCAGCAACCACGAGAAGATTTCCATGTTACAAAGGTTCCAAGGATTGCCAAATGTCACACACAAGAAGACCCAGAAATTTGATCGACGGCTCTGATCAAATGGCCGCGGATCCGCGGCCATACCCCCCTTGGGCCGCGTATCCGCGGCAAGATTGAGGAGATAAAGTTGGCGATTTCTGTGGGTGAATCTTTACAGTTTTCTTCCTAATTTGAAGCAAGGGTTCTGGTTTTGGGGACTATAAATATGGACCGAGAGCCTCTTGAAAAAATCATCAAGTCGACGCGATCACGAAGTCCAAGACGGCTTACGCATCCAGGGTGATCATCAACGGTTCATCTACCTCTTTAGAAGAGATTGAGAAGCAACTAGTACTTGTAATCATTTTCTAAGGAATCAAAGTGTAATGAATATTGTTGATTAATAAAGGTAGCTTTCTTTTTCTTATTCTATTTCTTCGTAATTTAATTATGCAATTTCTTTCCATCTCTTTTTCTCCCAACATGCGCGAGTAATTCTCCGCTTGTTAGGGTTCGTAGGATTAGGGTAGGCTAATGGATGATGAACATCCCTAAATCCTTTTTAAGTCCTATAAAGTTTATGAATTTTATCAAAAGAATCATTAACATCCTAATCGGGCGCGCTAACAATTTTTTGTTAGTTCCGACCGCGATTAGAGATTAGATTAATGATAGTTTTGGTAAAGGCTAGATATGAACGGAGTTCCGTGTCGAGATAAGGTTTAAGGGTAGGATTCCTTTTCCCTCCAGAAACCCTAATCGACACGCATCACCGTCGTTCTAGTTTTAAATCTATTAAAGGATAAAAAGGGTAACTTTTAATTAATCGTCCATAAGTACTAAATCCTAACGAACCCTACAAGCCCCCTTATTATATTAACTACATCCCTAAAATAATCTAGATCTATATATTTTGCATTCTTGGTTAACGTAGATCTAGAAACAATTCCACAAAATTCTTTATCCCTCCTCTCTTTCAACACAACTATAGTAAGAGTATAAGATTCAACGTTTCCCTCAGGACGACCCGTACTCATCTCGGTCTAGCTACGCGCGACACCGTTATTGATTGCGGTTATTCTACAAAACACTTTTTCCTACCAATCAAATTTCGCCGTTGCCGGGGATACGTGCGTAATTTTTTTCTTACTATTTGTGTTGAATTCTTATACGATCTATATCATAATAAAACAAAACTGCAAATTGCATATTTAACGATTTGTGCGTGAATTTTTGCAAGGAGATCTGGAGTCACAGACATGAGGCAATTGGGGGATCTAGGATTCAAACTTCTCTGGTATCTTTCTCAACTCCTTCTCTCTCCTCTCAATTCCAATAAAATCTATTTTCTGCAGGATTCTTTGCAAAATAGCGCCGCTAAAAAAAATCTTTTTGCAAAAGTTTTGTGATTGGTTTTGTTTTGCATATTTTAATACGGACTTTAAGGGGCAAAGACCAAATCAAGATTAGGTGGGGATTTCATCACCCTTCCTGAGCCCCACAAATCATAAACCGAGCATCTTGATCAACCCTTCATTAATTTAAAAAATATCCAGACCAGACTCTAAGGACTGTCGCGCTCAATAAGGACAGAGGAAGGCCGTGGGTAATCTATCGCTTATCCGCATTACTTTTGTAGTGCCTAGGCAAGTGTATCAAAGGCTGGTGGTTTTTAATTAGTCCCACTACTGTGGTTCCTTCCTACTTACCTGGCACTTAACTGGCTACAAGGGTAGTACAGAGGCGGTAGAGGATTAATCCTGCGGCTTGTCCTTTGGAAGTCTAGGAGCGGTCTAGAGACTGAACCTAGGTAACCTTAGTTCTAGGGTTGCTTGTACATTTTAGAGTGATTTGTCTTGTGTCCTACTTTTTTCAAAACAAGCCAATTTTAAATCACACACATGCTGCCACTTGCACTAAACCCACTTAGTGCATGCTTGGCTGGACACGGGATCCTAGTGCCTGTCTTGTCCGCGTTCCTGCTATCGACGCCGAAGTCGGTACTTCTTCATCTTCTTTTCCCCCACCACACACAACGACCAAGATGGATGGCACTCCATCAGAATATAACACCACGCTGCCACCGCCCGTAGGTGCGCATAATCCACCGCGCATCTCTCTCCAAGAGAGATGCTATCCTATCCGTAGTCCTCTTCCCACTTGTCTATCTCTTCCACCAGCTAACAGGGATAATTTCGAAATTAAACCCCACTACATCAATCTGCTGCCCAAATTTCACGGGCTTGAGTCAGAAGACGCGCACGTTTTCATCACCAAATTCGAAAACATATGCGCAATTATGCGTACTTCATAGTTGACTGTCGATGCTATGCGCTTGCGTCTTCTCCCATTCACACTGTGCGACTTGGCAGAAAAATGGCTTTATAATACTGCCGCACACTCTATCACTAATTAGGATGAATTCGTCATAGTATTTCTTAAGAAGTTTTACCCAAACCATAAGACTGCCCATATTAGGAGCGAGATCAACCAGTTCACCCAGCTTCCTAATGAACCATTTTGGAAGTGCTTTGAACGTTTCAAGGATCTGCTTGTCCAATGTCCTCATCATGGAGTATAAAGATGGGATTTATGTCGGATTATATATGAGGGCATTAATCCAGCGATAAAGCAGATGCTTGAAACAATGTGTCAATGCAATTTCATGTCTAAAGATGACGGTGAAGCATGGAAATATCTGGAAGATCTCGCAGAAAACACTTTGCAGTGGGAAAGCGTAAGACCACCTACATCTAAGGGAGGTATTCACCAGCTCGATGTTTCTATTGCAGTAAAAGCCGAAATGGCAGCGATACAGAAGAAACTCGACGCTATTGAGAACAAATTCTCATCATTCTCCCTAAATCAGGTCACGCTTCCTAAAACCGTCTGTGGTTGCTGTTCGGATCCTTCACACTTAACGGAAGAATGTCCTCTGAATGCATCGTTTCAAGCTAATGCTGCTTTTCAGCAGCGATCTAGAAACGATCCTTATTCTTCCACATACAATCAAGGATGGAATCATCCTAACTTTGCTTGGAATCAAAACCAACAAAGCAATTATCAAAGACCTCCTCCACAGCAACCACAACCACAGAATCAGCCCCCCTTTCAGTCAAAAAATTTCCAAAATCCGGCCAACATTTCTACACCACAAGTGGCCGGTACTGACAACTCTTAACTTGCACAAACTTTGGATTTGTTCATGAAACATTCCATGCAATTGTCGGCTGAGATGAAGTCTTCTATTGATACCATAAAGAAAGACTCCACCTCCCATGGTGAGAGTATTAAATCAATAGAAAATCAACTCGCACAGTTAAACGCCGCAATGAGTGCGAGAGAAAAAGGGAAACTCCCATCTCAACCCCTACCGAATCCTGGCCATTCACAAAATCATAATGTGGATGCCATTACTACGTTGAGATCGGGGAGAGTGCTGAATAACCGAGTGGGTGAGCAATTTGATGTTAGTGACACCATTGATACCCCAGCTTCTTCTTCTTCTTCCCTTAATTCGTCTAGTCTCCCACCTTCATCCGAGCCTATTCTCCGTTTTCCCCAAAGCTTGAACACTTCGCCAAATCTATCTAAGTCGATTCCCACTCCAATTTTGGGATCGAATCCGTCCCCACAATCTTCTCCACAAACGTTGGACCCAAAACTTATTGATCGAGCTCCATTTCCAAACAGATTAAGGGCCAACAGACCTAACCCGCAAATGGAGAAGATTGTGGAAATGTTTAAGCAAGTTAGCATGAATATTCCTCTCCTAGATGCTATTCAACAAGTCCCATCTTATGCAAGAATCCTTAAAGACTTGTGCATTAGGAAAAGAAAAACTCAAGTGCCTATGAAGGTTTTCATGACGAGTAATGTTAGCACCGCTTTTACCCAACAAATACCAAAGAAACGTAAGGACCCCGGCTGTCCTACAATCTCTATTTCTATTGGAGGTAAAAATATTAATCGTGCTTTACTCGATCTTGGCGCTAGCGTTAACTTGCTTCCTTATTCAGTATACGAGCAGTTAGGAATTGGAGAGTTAAAACCCGCCCATTGTACTCTCCAGATGGCAGACCGATCTATCACCAAAGCTCGGGGTGAACTAGAGGATGTGTTAATTAAAGTCGGGGACTTCATATTTCCCGTGGACTTTATTGTTTTAGATACATAACCTGTGGCAAACCCACGCAATCAAATCCCGGTGATACTGGGTCTACCCTTCCTAGCAACTTCTAACGCTTTAATTAATTGTCGTAACGGTTCTATGAACTTATCCTTCGGGAAAATAACAATTGAGCTTAATATTTACAAGCTAGGAAGTCATCCATCAGAACCTTCTGCTCAGTTGCTGGATGTTTGTTCCATCCACGAGATAGCTTCCGAAAGCTGCATGGATGAGGAACTTTGCTTTGATGTTCTCGACAACACTAATGAGACATCGTTTGATCTTGCACCACTTCATAGTGAGGATATGTTCAATGAGTCCGTCATTGAGTTTGAACCTGTTGACTCGTTGCAAAAGTTAGCAGCACTTTCCGAGTCAATATCTTATGCAAGTTTTAAACCTCTTAGGGAGTCCGAATATCATTCCCTTACCCCACCTTCTATTGTCTCTCCGCCAATTCTTGATCTCAAACTGCTACCTTCTCATCTTAAATATGCATATTTAGGAGAGAATGGGACTTTGCCAGTGATTATATCCGCTTCTCTAGCCCTAGAGCAAGAGAATGCACTTTTGGCAGTGTTGAGATCGAATCGGCAAGCATTTGGTTGGACAATAGCCGACATCAAAGAGATTAGTCCCTTACTTGTTGAACATTACATACATCTGATGGATGAAGTCAAACCAACCCGAGACCCACAAAGACGGTTAAATCCCGTTATGAAGGAGGCGGTAAAGAAAGAAATCGTCAAGTGCCTTGATAGTGGAATAATTTACCCCATATCTGATAGCCAACGGGTAAGTCCAATTCATGTGTGTAACGTTTTAAAAATAATTAAATAAATAAAATCGTTTAAGTGAATTTTATGATTTTCGGTAAAGGAAAATGTATTTTTTGTAAAACTAAACCATAATTATTTTTCACTATAAATTTAAAAATAACTATTTTAATTATGTTATTATTAGTAAATGGTGTTTATTTAGCCACTTATAAATTTTTAGTTCAATTAAATATTTTTCTTAAATTAATTATTTTAAATATTAACATAAGCTTTATTTATGTACTAAATTAGTGTAAATTTCAAATTTGAAGGGTTTTAATTTGCAAAAATGAATCATTGCATAATAGAATCTAGTGTGTATCATGCAAAATTTAATTACAAATTTTTCCATGATTCTAGAATTTTCTTTAGGTGTTTTAGAAAAGAAATGATAAAAATTAAATGAATTGTTGAAAAGACATAAAGAAGTTGATATTTTGGGTGAAGATTGTAACGTTTTAAAAATAATTAAATAAATAATTAAATGAATAAAATTGTTTAAGTGAATTTTATGAATTTCGGTAAAGCAAAATGTATTTTTCGTAAAATCAAACCGCAATTGTTTTTCATTATAAATTCAAAAATACCTATTTAATTATGTAATTACTAGTAAATAGTGTTTATTTAGCCACTTATAAAATTTTAGTTTAATTAAAAAAATTTCCTAAATTAATTATTTTAAATATTAACATAAGCTTTATTTTTACACTAAATTAGTGTAAATTACAAATTTAAATGGTTTTAATTTGTAAAAATGAACCATGGCATGTTAGAATTTAGTAATTATCATGCAAAAATTAATTGCAAATTTTTCCTATTTTCTAGAGTTTTCTTGAGTTGCTATAGTAAACAAATAAATAAATAATTAAATAAACCATGAAAAGACCTTTAAGTGATATTTCTCCTCTTGAAACTTCTACACTTTTCCTTAATCATTTCTTTCTCTCCCTCACTCCCTCAAGGCCGGCCACAACCCCCCATGGCTTCCCCCCTATTTCCCACCTCATTTTTGCACAAAAATCCATCAAATTACATCAAAAATTCAACAAAAAATACACAAAATCCTAATCTCTTCATACCCTTTATTCTCTACCCTTTTTTATATGGATTTTGGAGTGGGAAATCATGTATTTTGGAGGCTCATTTCTTGTTTGGATTTCACATTTTGGAGGTATAATTTTCTTTCTTTTGATTTATTGTTATTAGATGATCATTTAAGCTTAATTAGATTTAATGAATTAATTCTATGTTTTTTTTTAAAAAAAATGCAAGTTAGGGTTGTAAATTCAAGTTAGGGTTTTTAATAATTAATTAGGGTTATAATAGTTAGTTTAACACTTTTAGAATTGGAAAATATTGTATGGATGTTAAATTGTAAAATTTTCATTTAAAATTGTTTTAAATAAGGAAATTAGCTAACTAGATTTTTCTAAAATGTGTTTGTGGGTAATATAAAATTCCAATTAAAGTTGCTATCATTAGATTGTAGTTTTAGTGAGAGTATTAGCATGTAAATGGAAAGAAAAACTTAGTTTGATCACTAGATTACTTTGAGAATTGGAAAATACTAATAAAATGCTATTATTTTGTAAACTAGATTTTAAAAATTCCTAAATAAGTGAGATTAAAAATATAATTTATGGTTTCATTAAATCATTATCATCATGAATTGTGGTTTAATACATTAATTCATGCAAAATCATGTTTTGTGGTGGAATTGTGGTATTTTGCTTGAAAAATGTTAAAATTGTTCAAAGTTGCAAACTAGAAATTTCAAATAAATGCAAAATTGTGTAATAAAAATATAGTAATGGTTTGTATAGTCTAGTAATGTTATTTAATGAGTTTTATGACCATTATTTTCATTTAAATGTCAAGTTTTGATGAAAAACGGTAAATTGGCATTTTCGGGTTTTATGAAATTAGACGGTTTGATGGATTTTAGGGTTTCGATGGATTTAATCGTGTTTTATGGTATAAGTAATGTGTTTTAAAACTACAAGTTGTTTGATGATGTTATCTCGATCCATCGGAGTTTGTACGCCGATATCGAGCGGTATTTAGTTCTTTTGCGTGGACGGGACATAGGTTTTAACCTATGCTTGTTCCTTTAGATCATTTCACTTTCGTATGTGATTCAGTTTACGATGCTACTTATATGTTTGCGTCTAGGTACCCCCCCATGTGAACTGCGGGCGATGAAGAGGAGGATGGCGACACTGTCTTCGGCAGACATGGACCAGGTGAGTAGATGCATATCTACGGGGGGAAGTCGGGTGGATGGCGTTTAGCACCCCCGCAACGTAGAATAGGAATAGTACTTATTGACATTAGGAAACCAGATGTGACCCTAGTAGGACCCTAGTAATAACCCTAGGCTGGACTAGACTGATTTAGGAAAACCATATCAGAGGATGAGTACCTTGGAAAAGGTTCGTAGGTTTCAGACAGAAACACACACACGCACACACTGAAACTCGACATGGGGTATACGTGTATATATAAAACTAGGTATAGGTGTATATATATACACAACACGTATATGGGATTCATTGATGTGATATGATATCTGAGGCATGATGAAACAGTATAACTGGGCTTGATGCCGTGATTCTTGACTATACAGTCGTATTAGGTGTTAGCGGATCATTAGAGAATGAAATAATGAACATGTATACTTAAATTAAAATGGGTGGTGATGATATTGAGGTACATGGGACTCTAAAATAGTACCCGGACTGTAACTTGTGATTGATCATGATATGGAATATGTTTGACTTGATTACGACATCATATAGGTGTGACCTGATGTCGATATCGTATAGGTGTGACTTGATGACGATAAGATATCGGTATGATTTAATCACAATATTACATATATGACATGATATTTCTGAGGATAAACTAATGATTATTCCATGATGGCAATGATATATGATTTATGTATGCGATTATAGTTTAGCACCTTGATCATGAGATGTGTTGATGATGACACATTACGAATAATGAGATACCTAGGAGATACTTGACCCGTACCCCGATATAGGGATGCCGTACGATGGATTTTACCGTACGAGGCTTAGATATGATGATTGATCCGCACTCTTGATTCGAGGAAGCCGTACTACGTACGTGACGCTATTGAAGCGGGATCGCCGACTATTAGAGATATTGGTTCAGACCTTAGGTAGATGCTTGTTTCTTATTGACTAGTTTCTTAGGTTAGTTCCTTAGGATATTAGATGGACACTAGTTTAGGTTCGACTTACATAGTGGTAGTTATACTCGTATATCGCAGAGGAGTGGATAATGCACATCTGTCTTGCATTCATACTGTAATCATCATAGTGCATGTTCTTTAATATGTTGCTATAATCAGTATAAACTTTACCTGTTAGGACACCAGCACTATTACCGATGATGCGCATATTCTACGCACACTTATTTGCCGGCTCACACACATCATTATCGGTAATTGCTATGTCACGTACACTTTAGATCATATTGTCTTTTATAGATAGAATCAGTTAACAACTAGACCGATATAACATTGTGATTATTCTCTGACATTAGTACAGACATGATATTTATTGCTTAGACATTCATGCATTCATATTTTCATGTTATCCTGCAGTATTATGGGCATATGCCGACACTTATCATATACTTACTCATGATTTTAAGATTTGGATTTCTATGAGATTTCTGGATTTTTGGGGAAAACCGCAAGAAATTATAAAACCTTCTCTCTCTCTCCTCCTCTCTTTTTTAAAATAAGATGCGGTTTTCTCGTGATGTATGTGTCGTCCACCATGAGATTTCATGTTTTCTGTTGGATTTCGAGACCCGATTCAAGGAGTGGATGAACCGTCTCGGGTACATGGTGGGCCCGGTATGGTACCCCGGGGCAAGAAGATCGAGTTGTAGACGATGAGCCTGGCAGGGGAAGGCTACCTACCGGTGATGTCTGGCGCGGCGGATATCCGGAGGATACCGACCGTTGTCGTGGGATTTGATGATATGGGCCGATCCGGACTGACGGAGCCCGACATATTGAGACTTGAGGTTACATGTGTTGTGTCGATGCTTGACACGGATTTCCATGGATTTCATTGTTGAGATTTTAGATGCTTATACACACTTTACTATGATAACAGCTAAAGAGTTCTCATACATATATATCTGGATTTCAGGATTTGTTACTTTACATTCATGGTGCATGCATTTCATTTCATATGACATAGTACTATATGAGGCACTGACACGACACGGAGTATTTGCACTTACACGTAGTATTACCCTGCTATTCTAGATGATTGAGATATACTAGTGTATTATTATGACCTAGGATAGCGTCGTGCATTCGATTTCTTTTCATAGATGTCTTCTACTCACGAGTGGGCAACTCACCCCCGTTGTGCCAAATTTTATTACAGGTTCGATGTACAGGTTTCTCTGGCAGCTTGCTGGCACATCTATTCTTTCAGGGTGATTTGCACGGTTGGTTGGTTCACTTGTATCCGAACCACCATTGTACTTTTATTCTTTCATTTGTATCTAGTAAGCTCCATTAACCATACTTGTATTACTTGATAAGTTATTGGACCAGTCTTTTATTTCGACCTTAGAGTCGCGCATGTATTATTCTGATCTGGTGGTTTTGTTTTCTTTTGAGTTTTGAGCCTCGCCTATTGGCGTTGTATATTATTGTGCTTGTTGTGGTTGTTTCCGCCTGTTGGCGTTGATGCTAGCTCCCGT
This sequence comes from Agapanthus africanus, assembly GCA_030015575.1. Lineage (NCBI taxonomy): Eukaryota > Viridiplantae > Streptophyta > Magnoliopsida > Asparagales > Amaryllidaceae > Agapanthus > Agapanthus africanus. Next base: position 292,966,151 of record CM057349.1, read on the forward strand.
TTGGGGATGCTTTTTATTGTTTATGTATATTATACTTGTTGTACCCGTTTGGGGGCCAGTTTTTACAGAGGAGACTCTGCCGAAATTTTTGGTAAAATTTGCTGATGTTTTTATACTTATTTTCTTTTTTTCTTCTTTTTCTTCTTTTATGGTTTAGATTTCTGGGCTTCGGCTTACTTAGGTCACGTGGTGCCTCTAGACGCTTCGTAATCTAAGTGCCGGTCACGTTCCGTACTTTCGGGTCGTGACAGTTTCTACACTTTTCTTCACTTTTCTCACTCTCCTCTCCCTCCTTCATGGTGTGGCCAGCCTCAACCCCCCATGGCAGCCCCCCATCTTCAAAATTTAAATTAACTCCAAAAATCATCAAAAATCCTACAAAAATCCAAATAAAAATCCACAAAATCCTAATTAATTCCTACCCTCTATTCTTTGCTCATCTTTACATGGATTTTGGAGATGGAAAGCACTCATTTTGGAGGATTATTTTCATGTTTGAATTTCATGTTGTGGTGGTATAAATCTTTTTCTTTTGATTTATTGTTATTAAATGTTTCATTTAAGAATGTTTAGATTTAATAAATTAATTCTCTTTACAAGTTTTAAAATTCAAGTTAGGGCTTGTAAAACCAAGTTAGGGTTTTTACTAATTAAGTGGGGTTATTATAACTAGTTTAAAATTTTTAGAATGGGAAAATCTTGTATGGTTGGTATATTGTAAATTGTTTATCCAAAATTGTTTAAATTAAACAACTTTGTAATCTAGATTTCTATATATTGTATATATTAGTGAAATAAAATTCCAGTTAATGTTTGTAACACTAGATTGTGGTTTTAATGAGGATATTAACTTGTTAGTGCAATGAAAAACCTAATTTGGTTACTAGTTTTTATTGATAATTAAGAAATTGTGAGAAAAATGCTATTTTGCAAACTAGATTTTAGAAATTCATAATTAAATGAGATTTAAATTCTACTTTATGGTTTCATTATATTATCATCATCATGAATTGTAGTTTAATAAGTAAATTCATGTAAAATCTTGTTTAGTTGTGACATTGTAAAATTTTGTTTAAAAATACCGAAATCGGGCATGTTTACAAACTAGAATTTCAATTTAATACAAATTAAGGTGTAAAAAATATAGTAGTGGTTTGAATAATCTAGTTATGCTATTCAATATGTATAATGACCATTAGTTTCATTTAAACATCAAGTTTTGAAGTAAAACGGTAAATTGGCATTTTCGGGTTTTACGAAATCGGGCGATTTGATGGATTTTAGGGTTTCGATGAATTAAATCATGTTTTATATTATAAGTAATGAGTTTTAAAACTATGAGTTGTTTGTTGATGTTTATCTCGATTAATCGGAGTTTGTACGCCGATATCGAGCGATATTTAGTTCTTTTGCATGAGCGGGTCATAGGTTTTAACCTATGCGCGTTTCGTGCGTCATTTTGATATTGTTCGTGATTCAGTTTACAATACTACATATGTTTGTGTATAGGTACCCCTCACGTAGATTGCGGACGATGAAGAAGAGGATGGCGACACCGTCTTCGGCAGACAAGGACCAGGTGAGTAGATGTATATCTACGGGAGGAAGTCGGGTGGATGGCGTTTAGTGCCCCCGCAAACGTAGAATAGGAATAAGTACTTATTGTCTTTAGGAAGCCAGACGTGACCTTATAATTTCGATGAGTAGGACCCTAGTAATGACCTTAGGTTGGACTAGGTTGATTTAGAAAGACCTTACCCGAGGATGAATATCATGGAGGAGATTCGTAGGTTTCAGGTAGATACACGCACACGCACACACTGAGACTCGGCGTGCTGTATACGTGTATGTGTATATATATATATATATATAGGACTAGGTGTAGGTATATATATATACACAATACGTATATGTGATACAAGGAGGTGATATGATACACGGGGATGAAACAATATAACCGGGCTTGATGCCGTGATTTTTGGTTATACGGTCGTGTTATGATGTTAGCGGATCATCGGGAAATGAGATAGTGAATACGTATACATAAATAATAAAGGGTGGTGATGATATTGAAGTACATGGAACTCTAAAATAGAACCCGGACCGTAACCTATGCCTGAAAGCCTGATATGATATAGGTGTGACTTGATTACGATATGAGATATGTGTAACTTGATTACGATATGACATATACATATATGTGACTTAATCATGACTTGACATATGTGACTCGATCAAGATATGATATATGTGACATGACATTTCTGAGGATAAATTGACGATATATATTTATGCTGGCAATGATATATGATTGATGTATGCGATTACAGTATAGCACCTTGATCATGACATGTGTTGATAATGATATTATATGAATGATGAGACACATAGGTGATACTTGACCCGTACCTCGATATTGGGATGCCGTACGATGGACTTTACCGTACGAGGCATATATATGATGATTGATTCGCACTCTTGATTCGAGGAAGCCGTACTACGTACGTGACGCTATTGAGGCTGGATCGCCGACTATTAGATATATGGATTCAGACTTTAGGTGTACTCCTAGTTCTTATCGACTAGTTTCTTAGGTTTAGTTCCTTCGGAGGTTAGATGGACACTAGTGTAAGTTCGAGTCATGTAGTAGTAGTTTTACTTGTATATCACAGATGAGTGGTTATTACACATCCGTCTTTACATTCATACCATAATCATAATGTTGCATGTTCATTCATATGTTTCTATAATCAGTATAAAACTCTGCCTGTTAGGACACCAGCACCATTACCGATGATGCGCGTATTCCACGCACACTTATTTTCCGGCTCACACACATCATCATCGGTAATTGCTATGTGACGTACACTTTAGAACATATTATCTTTTATTGATAGAATCAGCTAACAGCTAGATCGATATAATATTCTGATTACTCTCTGGTGTTAGTATAGACATGGCATTTATTACTTAGACATTTCATGCATTCACATTTTCATGTTATCATGCAATATTATGGGGCATATGCCGAAACTTATCATATACTTACTCATGATTTTGGGATTTTGGATTTCTATGAGATTTCTGGATTTTGGGGGAAAACCGCAAGAATATATAAAAACTTCTCTCTCTCTCCTCTTCTCTTTTTAAAACATAAGATGCGGTTTTCTCGTGATGTATGCGTCGTCCACCATGAGATTTCATGTTTTCTGTTGGATTTCGAGACCCGATTCGAGGAGTGGATGAACCGTCTCGGGTACATGGTGGGCCCGGTATGGTACCCCGAGGCAAGAAGATCGAGTTGTAGACGATGAGCCTGGCAGGGGAGGACTACCTACCGGTGATGTCTGGCGCGGCGGATATCCGGAGGATACAGACCGTTGTCGTGAGATTTGATGATATGGGTCGATCCGGACCGACGGAGCCCGAGATATTGAGACTATGAGACATTGAGATTATAAGGTATTGAGACTTGAGATTTACATGTTTTGTGTCGATACTTGACACGGATTTCCATGGGATTCATCGTTGATATTTCAGATTTCTATACACGTTTTACCATGATAAAAGATAAAGATTTCTTATACAGATATATCTAGATTTCAGGATTTGTTATTTTACATTCACGGTGCATGCATACTGATTCACATGATATAGTACTATATGAGGCATTGACACGAGCACGGAGCATTTGCACTTACACGTAGCTTATTATTCTGCCTTTACTTGATGACTAGTAGTATGTTAGTATATTATTATAACCTAGGACAGCGTCGTGCATTCGATTTCTTTTCGCAGATATCTTCTACTCACGAGTTGGCAACTCACCCCCATTGTGCCAAATTTTATTACAGGTTCGATGTATAGGTTTTCCTGGCAGCTTGCTGGCACATCTTTTCATTCAGGGTGATTTGCACGGTAGGTTGGTTCACCTGGATCTGGACCGCCATTGTACTTTTATTATTTCATTTGTATCTAGAAAACTCCATCAACCAAACTTGTATTACTTGATAGTTTACTGGATCAGTTGTTTATTTCGACCTTAGAGTTGCGCTTGTATTATTATGGTATCTGGTGGATTTGTTTTCTTTTAACTTTTGAGCCTCGCCCTTTGGCATTGTATACTATTGTGCATTGGTGTGGTTGTTTCCGCCTGTTGGCGTAGAGCTTACTCCCGTTTGGGGATGCTTTTTATTGTTTCTATGTATTTATACTTGTTTGTACCCGTTTGGGGCCAGTTTTTATAAAGGAGACTCTGCCGAAATTTTTAAGAAAATTTGATCTTGTTTTTTTAAACTTGTTTTTTACATGTTTTCCTTCTTCTTCTTCTTTTATGGTTTAGATTTCTGGGCTTCGGCTTACTTAGGTTACGTTGTGCCTCTAGACGCTTTGTAATCTAAGTGCCGGTCACGTTCCGTACTTTCGGGTCGTGACAAAGTTGGTATCAGAGCGCCAGATTTAACCTTGTATAAGTCTAGGTGACCCTTGGTTGATGGAGTAGGCAACTTAGGTTGAGTGACGTACCGTGGGTATGATCCGCGGCATACTTACGATACGCTACTCTTCTTAAGTAGTCTTAGGATGTACCTTTCTTTGCACTACATTTCATTCGTTCCTTTGATATATCTTCGTCGATATCGGAGGGTGGTTTCTATTACCATGGGCGCACGGGTAGATGGAGCTGCAGCTCGAATGCGAAAACCATTAGGGTATTGGTTATTCTTGAGGATTGAAGCATTGTTTAGTGTGCGGACGAAGGGTATTGACATGCCGTCCAGACGAAGTTAAAGGATTCGAACGATTTTCAGAAACCCATTTTCCCAAGTTTAAAGTATTCGGAAGAACATGCAGGTATTTCTATGGACCCTCTAGAAGAATGAAACCCTAACTCGACATAATGACCACAAGAACGCCCTTGAACCTTAGGGTTTACGCCAGTTCCGTGGTGCCATTAGTGAGGCTTGGGTTTGCCCTTCTACGGCTGGACCATCGATGCTGGGGTATGTACCGGATATTTTTAAACTGTACTTGAGTGTTGAGCTCTCGGGGAATTATGGGATTTTGATGGATCGATCGAAAAGTTTAATGTAGTTCGGATATCAGGTGAAGGGATCGACTACGTGGGAGACTCTAGATATGAGTATTGCCGTTGGTAGCGCAGTCAGCACATCTATGAAGAGACGAGTTCGAAGCAGTCGACACCAGAGGAAAGGGGGAAAGAGGCACACATTGATGATAGTGTTTACGATTGTGATTTGGTGATCTGAATTTCATATTTTCGTTGATTGGATTTTGGTATTTTGAGGACTTTGTTCTACGATTGGTATTTCTTATGTGTACCTTCATTACATTCTATTTGTGTTTCATATATTAGATGTATTGATGTTGTTTAGTACATACCCAGTGCACTTGATTTGGTTTTAATACATTTTGAGATTTTGATTTGATTTCGTGCATATGGTTACACATGATTTTGATATATGCTTCGACCTAGTTTACATGCATTTTCGTACTGTGATTTCGATTTTGATATTCGGTGTATGTTTTCGTGCACCATGTGCACCTGATTGAGATTCTTATGCACATTCGGTGCACTTGATGCGATTTTGTGCACACCAGATGCACTAAATCGGGGTTTTGTGCAGATTAGATGCACCTGATATTAGAGTCGTGCATGCCCATTGCACTTGACTGATGTTTTTGGTGCACACCTGTTGCACTTAGTTTGGTTTTTGTGTGTATTCGTGGTATCTGTATTTGGTTTCGATTTCAGTGCGCACCGAACGCACATGACATTTTTATGATGTGATTGGGATTGATTTCAGTTTAAGCAGTATGTTTTTATAATCATTACTATTGATTTGGTAACCAGGCGGGACGTCTAGGTTAAATAAAAGATATATATATATATATATATAGCTATTTTTTTAATAAACGTCCGCTACTAATGCCGTGACATGTGCATCACACGGCGATTTTCAAAAGGGGCTCTTGCATGCTTCTTTATCCAGATATTGGGACGATTTTACTATGATGCGCACTATATATAAGTTGTAGTTTTGATGTATATTATGTTGGTTTTCGTATTGGGTTTTGATATTTTATTTTCACCATAACTCCGATGATTGTGTTATGTTTGATGGAGTTTTGATTTTGAGTTATGTACTTGTTTTTCAGGTGCTTGTATCGTGCTAAAAAACGTGTTTTATGTATTGATGATTTCGGAGCCTCGACGATTTGAGTGTTTTGCTGAATGTTTTAGTAATTGGGGGGGGGGGTTTAATTTAAATTCAGGGACTGAATTTCTTAAAGGGGGGAAGATTGTAATATTTTAAAAATAATTAAATAAATAAATAAATAAATAAAATCGTTTAAGTGAATTTTATGATTTTCGGTAAAGGAAAACGTATTTTTCGTAAAACTAAACCGTAATTTTTTTTCACTATAAATTTAAAAATACCTATTTTAATTATGTTATTATTAGTAAATGGTGTTTATTTAGCCACTTATAAATTTTTATTTTAATTAAATATTTTTCTTAAATTAATTATTTTAAATATTAACATAAGCTTTATTTATATACTAAATTAGTGTAAATTTCAAATTTGAAGGGGTTTAATTTGCAAAAATGAATCATTGAATATTAGAATCTAGTGTGTATCATGCAAAATTTATTTACAAATTTTTCCATGATTCTAGAATTTTCTTTAGGTGTTTTAGAAAAGAAATGATAAAAATTAAATGAATTGTTGAAAAGACATAAAGAAGTTGATATTTCTGGTGAAGTTTCTACACTTTTCTTCACTTTTCTCACTCTCCTCTCCCTCCTCCATTGTGTGGCCGGCCTCAACCCCCCATGGCAGCCCCCCATCTTCAAAATTTAAGTTAACTCCAAAAATCATCAAAAATCCTACAAAAATCCAAATAAAAATCCACAAAATCCTAATTAATTCCTACCCTCTATTCTTTACTCATCTTTACATGGATTTTGGAGATGGAAAGCATTCATTTTGGAGGCTTATTTTCATGTTTGAATTTCATGTTGTGGTGGTATAAATCTTTTTCTTTTGATTTATTGTTATTAAATGTTTCATTTAAGCATGTTTAGATTTAATAAATTAATTCTCTTTACAAGTTTTAAAATTCAAGTTAGGGTTTGTAAAATCAAGTTAGGGTTTTTAATAATTAAGTGGGGTTATTATAACTAGTTTAATATTTTTAGAATGGAAAAATCTTGTATGGATGGTATATTGTAAATTGTTTATCCAAAATTGTTTAAATTAAACAACTTTGTAAACTAGATTTCTATATATTATATATATTAGTGAAATAAAATTCCAATTAATGTTTGTAACACTAGATTGTGGTTTTAATGAGGATATCAACTTATTAGTGCAATGAAAAACCTAATTTGGTTACTAGTTTTTATTGATAATTAAGAAATTGTGAAAAAAATGCTATTTTGCAAACTAGATTTTAGAAATTCTTAATTAAATGAGATTTAAATTCTACTTTATGGTTTCATTATATTATCATCATCATGAATTGCAGTTTAATAAGTAAATTCATGTAAAATCATGTTTAGTTGTGACATTGTAAAATTTTGCTTAAAAATACCGAAATCGGGCATGATTACAAACTAGAATTTCAATTTAATACAAATTAAGGTGTAAAAAATATAGTAGTGGTTTGAATAATCTAGTTATGCTATTTAATATGTATTACGACCATTAGTTTCATTTAAACATCATGTTTTGAAGTAAAACGGTAAATTGACATTTTCGGGTTTTACGAAATCGGGCGATTTGATGGATTTTAGGGTTTCGATGAATTAAATCATGTTTTATATTATAAGTAATGAGTTTTAAAACTATGAGTTGTTTGTTGATGTTTATCTCGATTAAACGGAGTTTGTACGCCGATATCGAGCGATATTTGATTCTTATGCATGAGCGGGTCAAAGGTTTTAACCTATGCGCGTTTCGTGCGTCATTTTGATATTGTCCGTGATTCAGTTTACAACACTACATATGTTTGCATATAGGTACCCCTCACGTGGATTGCGGGCGATGAAGAAGAGGATGGCGACACCGTCTTCGGCAGACAAGGACCAGGTGAGTAGATGTATATCTACGGGGGGAAGTCGGGTGGATGGCGTTTAGCACCCCCGCAAACGTAGAATAGGAATAAGTACTTATTGTCTTGAGGAAGCCAGACGTGACCTTAGAATTTCGATGAGTAGGAACCTAGTAATGACCTTAGGTTGGACTAGGTTGATTTAGAAAGACCTTACCCGAGGATGAATATCATGGAGGAGATTCGTAGGTTTCAGGTAGATACACGCACACGCACACACTGAAACTCGACGTGGTGTATACGTGTATGTGTATATATATATAGGACTAGGTGTAGGTATATATATATACACAATACGTATATGTGATACAAGGAGGTATGATACACGGGGATGAAACAATTTAACTGGGCTTGATGCCGTGATTCTTGGTTATACGGTCGTGTTATGATGTTAGCGGATCATCGGGAAATGAGATAATGAATACGTATACATAAATAATAAAGGGTGGTGATGATATTTGAGTACATGGAACTCTAAAATAGAACCCGGACCGTAACCTATGCCTGAAAGCCTAATATGATATAGGTGTGACTTGATTATGATATGAGATTTGTGTAACTTGATTACGATATGACATATACATATATGTGACTTAATCACGACTTGACATATGTGACTCGATCAAGATATGATATATGTGACATGACATTTCTGAGAATAAATTAACGATATATATTTATGCTGGCAATGATATATGATTGATGTATGCGATTACAGTATAGCACCTTGAACATGACATGTGTTGTTAATGATATTATACGAATGATGAGACACATAGGTGATACTTGACCCGTACCCTGATATTGGGATGCCGTACGATGGACTTTACCGTACGAGGCATAGATATGATGATTGATCCGCACTCTTGATTCGAGAAAGCCGTACTACGTACGTGACGCTATTGAGGCTGGATCGCCGATTATTAGAGATATGGATTCAGACTTTAAGTGTACTCCTAGTTCTTATCGACTAGTTTCTTAGGTTTAGTTCCTTCGGAGGTTAGATGGAAACTAGTGTAAGTTCGAGACATGTAGTAGTAGTTTTACTTGTATATCACAGATGAGTGGTTATTACACATCCGTCTTTACATTCATACCATAATCATAATGTTGCATGTTCATTCATATGTTTCTATAATCAGTATAAAACTCTGCCTGTTAGGACACAAGCACTATTACCGATGATGCGCATATTCCACGCACACTTATTTGCCGGCTCACACACATCATCATCGGTAATTGCTATGTCACGTACACTTTAGAACATATTATCTTTTATTGATAGAATCAGCTAACAGCTAGATCGATATAATATTCTGATTACTCTCTGGTGTTAGTATAGACATGGCATTTATTACTTAGACATTTCATGCATTCACATTTTCATGTTATCATGCAGTATTATGGGGCATATGCCGACACTTATCATATACTTACTCATGATTTTGGGATTTTGGATTTCTATGAGATTTCTGGATTTTGGGGGAAAACCGCAAGAATATATAAAAACTTCTCTCTCTCTCCTCCTCTCTTTTTAAAACATAAGATGCGGTTTTCTCGTGATGTATGTGTCGTCCACCATGAGATTTCATGTTTTCTGTTGGATTTCGAGACCCGATTCGAGGAGTGGATGAACCGTCTCGGGTACATGGTGGGCCCAGTATGGTACCCCGGGGCAAGAAGATCGAGTTGTAGACGATGAGCCTGGCAGGGGAGGACTACCTACCGGTGATGTCTGGCACGGCGCATATCCGGAGGATACCGACCGTTGTCGTGAGATTTGATGATATGGGCCAATCCGGACTGACGGAGCCCGAGATATTGAGACTATGAGACATTGAGATTATGAGGTATTGAAACTTGAGATTTACATGTTTTGTGTCGATGCTTGACACGTATTTCCATGGATTTCATCGTTGATATTTCAGATTTCTATACACGTTTTACCATGATAAAAGCTAAAGATTTCTTATACAGATATATCTAGATTTCAGGATTGGTTATTTTACATTCATGGTGCATGCATACTCATTCACATGACATAGTACTATCTGAGGCACTGACACGAGCACGGAGCATTTGCACTTACACGTAGCTTATTATTCTGCCTTTACTTGATGACTAGTAGTATATTAGTATATTATTATGACCTAGGACAGCGTCGTGCATTCGATTTCTTTTCGCAGATATCTTCCACTCACGAGTTGGTAACTCACCCCCGTTGTGCCAAATTTTATTACAGGTTCGATGTATAGGTTTTCCTGGCAGCTTGCTGGCACATCGTTTCATTCAGGGTGATTTACACGGTAGGTTGGTTCATTTGGATCTAGACCGCCATTGTACTTTTATTATTTTATTTGTATCTAGAAAACTCCATCAAACAAACTTGTATTACTTGATAGTTTACTGGATCAGTTGTTTATTTCGACCTTAGAGTCGCGCTTGTATTATTAAGGTATCTGGTGGATTTGTTTTCTTTTAACTTTTAAGCCTCGCCCTTTGGCATTGTATACTATTGTGCAGTGGTGTGGTTGTTTCCGCCTGTTGGCGTAGAGCTTGCTCCCGTTTGGGGTTGCTTTTTATTGTTTATATGTATTTTTACTTGTTTGTACCCATTTGGGGCCAGTTTTTACAAAGGAGACTCTGCCGAAATTTTTGAGAAAATTTGATTTTGTTTTTTTAAACTTGTTTTTTTACATGTTTTCCTTCTTCTTCTTCTTTTATGGTTTAGATTTCTGGGCTTCGGCTTACTTAGGTTACGTTGCGCCTCTAGATGCTTCGTAATCTAAGTGCCGGTCACGTTCCGTACTTTCGGGTCGTGACAAAGTTGGTATCAGAGCACCAGGTTTAACCATGTATAAGTCTAGGTGACCCTTGGTTGATGGAGTAGGAGACTTAGGTTGAGTGATGTACCGTGGGTATGATCCGCGGCATACTTACGATATGCTACTCTTCTTAAGTAGCCTTAGGATGTACATTTCTTTGTACTGCATTTCATTCGTTCCTTTGATCTATCTTCGTCGATATCGGAGGGTGGTTTCTGTTACCACGGGCGCACGGGTAGATGGAGCTGCGGCTTGAATGCGATAACCATTAGGGTATTGGTTATTCTTGAGGATTGAAGCATTGTTTAGCGTGCGGACGAAGGGTATTCACATGCCGTCCAGACGAAGTTAAAGGATTCGAACGATTGTTAGAAACCCATTTTCCCAAATTTAAAGTATTCGGAAGAACGTGAAGGTATTTTTATGGACCCTCTAGAAGAATGAAACCCTGACTCGACATAATGATCACAAGAACGCCCTTGAATCTTAGGGTTTACGGCAGTTCTGCGGTGCCATTAGTGAGGCTTGGGTTTGCCCTTCTACGGCTGGACCATCGATGCTGGGGTATGTACCGGATATTTTTAAACTGTATTTTAGTGTTGAGCTCTCGGGGAATTATGGGATTTTGATGGATCGATCGAAAAGTTTAGTGTAGTCCGGATATCAGGTGAAGGGATCGACTACGTGGGAGACTCTAGATATGAGTATTGCCGTTGGTAGCGCAGTCAGCACATCTATGAAGAGACGAGTTCGAAGCAGTCGACACCAGAGGAAAGGGGGAAAGAGGCACACATTGACGATAGTGTTTACGATTGTGATTTGGTGATCTGAATTTCATATTTTCGTTGATTGGATTTTGGTATTTTGAGGACTTTGTTCTACGATTGGTATTTCTTATGTGTACCTTCATTACATTCTATTTGTGTTTCATATATTAGATGTATTGATGTTTTTTAGTACATACCCAGTGCACTTGATTTGGTTTTAATACATTTTGAGATTTTGATTTGATTTCGTGCATATGGTTACACATGATTTTGACATATGCTTCGACCTAGTTTACATGCATTTTCGTACTGTGATTTCGATTTTGATATTCGGTGTATGTTTTCGTGCACCATGTGCACCTGATTGAGATTCTTGCGCACATTCGGTGCACTTGATGCGATTTTGTGCACACCAGATGCACTAAATCGGGGTTTTGTGCAGATTAGATGCACCTGATATTAGAGTCGTGCATGCCCGTTGCACTTGACAGATGTTTTTGGTGCACACCAGTTGCACTTAGTTTGGTTTTTGTGTGTATTCATGGTATCTGTATTTGGTTTCGATTTCAGTGCGCACCGAACGCACATGACATTTTTATGATGTGATTGGGATTGATTTCAGTTTAAGCAGTATGTTTTTATAATCATTACTATTGATTTGGTAACCAGGCGGGACGTGTAGGTTAAATAAAAGTTATTTATATATATAGCTATTTTTTTAATAATCGTCCGCTACTTATGCCGTGACACGTGCATCACATGGCAATTTTCAAAAGGGGCTCTTGCATGCTTCTTTATCCAGATATTGGGACGATTTTACTATGATGCGCACTATATATAAGTTGTAGTTTTAATGTATATTATATGGGTTTTCGTATTGGGTTTTGATATTTTATTTTCACCATAACTCCGATGATTGTGTTATGTTTGACAGAGTTTTGATTTTGAGTTATGTACTTGTTTTTCAGGCGCTTGTATTGTGCTAAAAAACGTGTTTTATGTATTGATGATTTCGGAGCCTCGACGATTTGAGTGTTTTGCTGAATGTTTTAGTAATTAGGGGGAGTTTTAATTTAAATTCGGGGACCGAATTTCTTTAAGGGGGGAAGATTGTAACGTTTTAAAAATAATTAAATAAATAAAATCGTTTAAGTGAATTTTATGATTTTCGGTAAAGGAAAACATATTTTTCGTAAAACTAAACCGTAATTATTTTTCACTATAAATTTAAAAATACCTATTTTAATTATGTTATTATTAGTAAATGGTGTTTATTTAGCCACTTATAAATTTTTAGTTTAATGAAATATTTTTCTTAAATTAATTATTTTAAATATTAACATAAGCTTTATTTATACACTAAATTAGTGTAAATTTCAAATTTGAAGGGGTTTAATTTGTAAAAATGAATCATTGCATGTTAGAATCTAGTGTGTATCATGCAAAATTTATTTACAAATTTTTCCATGATTCTAGAATTTTCTTTAGGTGTTTTAGAAATGAAATGATAAAAATTAAATGAATTGTTGAAAAGACATAAAGAAGTTGATATTTTGGGTGAAGTTTCTACACTTTTCTTCACTTTTCTCACTCTCCTCTCCCTCCTCCATGGTGTGGCCGACCTCAACCCCCCATGGCAGCCCCCCATCTTCAAAATTTAAGTTAACTGCAAAAATCATCAAAAATCCTACAAAAATCCAAGTAAAAATCCACAAAATCCTAATTAATTCCTACCCTCTATTCTTTGCTCATCTTTACATGGATTTTGGAGATGGAAAGCATTCATTTTGGAGGCTTATTTTCATGTTTGAATTTCATGCTGTGGTGGTATAAATCTTTTTCTTTTGATTTATTGTTATTAAATATTTCATTTAAGCATGTTTAGATTTAATAAATTAATTCTCTTTACAAGTTTTAAAATTCAAGTTAGGGTTTGTAAAATCAAGTTAGGGTTTTTACTAATTAAGTGGGGTTATTATAACTAGTTTAACATTTTTAGAATGGGAAAATCTTGTATGGATGGTATATTGTAAATTGTTTATCCAAAATTGTTTAAATTAAACAACTTTGTAAACTAGATTTCTATATATTGTATATATTAGTGAAATAAAATTCCATTTAATGTTTGTAACACTAGATTGTGGTTTTAATGAGGATATTTACTTGTTAGTGCAATGAAAAATCTAATTTGGTTACTAATTTTTATTGATAATTAAGAAATTGTGAGAAAAATGCTATTTTGCAAACTAGATTTTAGAAATTCTTAATTAAATGAGATTTAAATTCTACTTTATGGTTTCATTATATTATCATCATCATGAATTGTATTTTAATAAGAAAATTCATGTAAAATCATATTTAGTTGTGACATTGTAAAATTTTGCTTAAAAATACCGAAATCGGGCATGTTTACAAACTAGTATTTCAATTTAATACAAATTAAGGTGTAAAAAATATAGTAGTGGTTTGAATAATCTAGTTATGCTATTTAATATGTATTACGAACATTAGTTTCATTTAAACATCAAGTTTTGAAGTAAAACGGTAAATTGGCATTTTCGGGTTTTACGAAATCGGGCGATTTGATGGATTTTAGGGTTTCGATGAATTAAATCATGTTTTATATTATAAGTAATGCGTTTTAAAACTATGAGTTGTTTGTTGATGTTTATCTCGATTAATCGGAGTATGTACGCCGATATCGAGCGATATTTGGTTCTTTTGCATGAGCGGGTCATAGGTTTTAACCTATGCGCGTTTCGTGCGTCATTTTGATATTGTCCGTGATTCAGTTTACAATACTACATATGTTTGCGTATAGGTATCCCTCACGTGGATTGCGGGCGATGAAGAAGAGGATGGCGACACCTTCTTCGGCAGACAAAGACCAGGTGAGTAGATGTATATCTACGGTGGGAAGTCGGGTGGATGGTGTTTAGAACCCCCGCAAACGTAGAATAGTAATAAGTACTTATTGTCTTTAGGAAGTCAGACGTGACATTAGAATTTCGATGAGTAGGACCCTACTAATGACCTTAGGTTGGACTAGGTTGATTTAGAAAGACCTTACCCGAGGATGAATATCATGGAGGAGATTCGTAGGTTTCAGGTAGATACACGCACACGCACACACTGAGACTCGACGTGGTGTATACGTATATGTGTATATATATATATAGGACTAGGTGTAGGTATATATATATATACACAATACGTATATGTGATACAAGGAGGTGATATAATACACAGGGATGAAACAATATAACTGGGCTTGATGCCCTGATTCTTGGTTATACGGTCGTGTTATGATGTTAGCGGATCATCGGGAAATGAGATAATGAATACGTGTACATAAATAATAAAGGGTGGTGATGATATTGAAGTACATGGAACTCTAAAATAGAACCCGGACCGTAACCTATGCCTGAAAGCCTGATATGATATAGGTGTGTGACTTGATTACGATATGAGATATATGTAACTTGATTACGATATGACATATACATATATGTGACTTAATCACGACTTGACATATGTGACTCGATCAAGATATGATATATTTGACATGACATTTCTGAGGATAAATTAACGATATATATTTATGCTGGCAATGATATATGATTGATGTATGCGATTACACTATAGCACCTTGATCATGACATATGTTGATAATGATATTATACGAATGATGAGACACATAGGTGATACTTGACCCGTACCCCGATATTGGGATGCCGTACGATGGACTTTACCGTACGTGGCATAGATATGATGATTGATCCGCACTCTTGATTCGAGAAAGCCGTACTACGTACGTGACGCTATTGAGGCTGGATCGCCGACTATTAGAGATATGGATTCCGACTTTAGGTGTACTCCTTGCTCTTATCGACTAGTTTCTTAGGTTTAGTTCCTTCGGAGGTTAGATGGACACTAGTGTAAGTTTGAGTCATGTAGTAGTAGTTTTACTTGTATATCATAAATGAGTGGTTATTACACATCCGTCTTTACATTCATACCATAATCATAATGTTGCATATTCATTCATAAGTTTCTATAATCAGTATAAAACTCTACCTGTTAGGACACCGGCACCATTACCGATGATACGCATATTCCACGCACACTTATTTGTCGGCTCACACACATCATCATCGGTAATTACTATGTCGCGTACACTTTAGAACATATTATCTTTTACTGATAGAATCAGCTAACAGCTAGATCGATATAATATTCTGATTACTCTCTGGTGTTAGTATAGACATGGCATTTATTACTTAGATATTTCATGCATTCACATTTTCATGTTATCATGCAGTATTATGGGGCATATGCCGACACTTATCATATACTTACTCATGATTTTGGGATTTTGGATTTCTATGAGATTTCTGGATTTTGGGGGAAAACCGCAAGAATATATAAAAACTTCTCTCTCTCTCCTCTTCTCTTTTTAAAACATAAGATGCGGTTTTTTCGTGATGTATGTGTCGTCCACCATGAGATTTCATGTTTTCTGTTGGATTTCGAGACCCGATTCGAGGAGTGGATGAACCGTCTCGGGTACATGGTGGGCCCGGTATGGTACCCCGGGGCAAGAAGATCGAGTTGTAGACGATGAGCCTGGCAGGGAAGGACTACCTACCGGTGATGTCTGACGCGGTGGATATCCGGAGGATACCGACCGTTGTTTTGAGATTTGATGATATGGGCCAATCCGGACTGACGGAGCCCGAGATATTGAGACTATGAGACATTGAGATTATGAGGTATTGAGACTTGAGATTTACTTGTTTTGTGTCGATGCTTGATACGGATTTCCATGGATTTGATCGTTGATATTTCAGATTTCTATACACGTTTTACCATGATAAAAGCTAAAGATTTCTTATACAGATATATCTAGATTTTAGGATTGGTTATTTTACATTCACGGTGCATGCATACTCATTCACATGACATAGTACTATATGAGGCACTGACACGAGCACGGAGCATTTGCACTTACACGTAGCTTATTATTCTGCCTTTACTTGATGACTAGTAGTATATTAGTATATTATTATTCCTAGGACAGCGTCGTGCATTCGATTTCTTTTCACAGATATCTTCTACTCACGAGTTGGCAACTCACCCCCGTTGTGCCAAATTTTATTACAGGTTCGATGTATAGGTTTTCCTGGCAGCTTGCTGGCACATCTTTTCATTCAGGGTGATTTGTACGGTAGGTTGGTTCACTTGGATCTGGACCGCCATTGTACTTTTATTATTTCATTTGTATCTAGAAAACTCCATCAACCAAACTTGTATTATCTGATAGTTTACTGGATCAGTTGTTTATTTCGACCTTAGAGTCGCGCTTGTATTATTATGGTATCTGGTGGATTTGTTTTCTTTTAACTTTTGAGCCTCGCCCTTTGGCATTGTATACTATTGTGCAATGGTGTGGTTGTTTCCGCCTGTTGGCGTAGAGCTAGCTCATGTTTGGGGATGCTTTTTATTGTTTATATGTATTTATACTTGTTTGTACTCGTTTGGGGCTAGTTTTTACAAAGGAGACTCTGCCGAAATTTTTGAGAAAATTTGATCTTGTTTTTTTACATGTTTTCCTTCTTCTTCTTCTTTTATGGTTTAGATTTCTGGGCTTCGGTTTACTTAGGTTACGTTGCGCCTCTAAACGCTTCGTAATCTAAGTGCCGGTCACGTTCCGTACTTTCGGGTCGTGATAATGTGGTCCCTAAAAAGTCTGGCATCACGGTCATCACTAATGAGGCTAATGAGTTAATCCAAACACGCACCCAAACTGGGTGGCGCGTATGTATTGATTACATGAAACTCAATGCCGCGACAAGGAAAGATCACTTCCCACTACCTTTCATTGACCAGATATTAGAACGATTAGCTGGACACGAATACTACTGTTTCTTGGACGGATACTTCGGCTATTACCAGGTCCACATCGCCGAAAAAGATCAAGATAAAACCACATTTACTTGTCCTTTTGGAACTTTTTCTTATAGACGCATGCCTTTGGGTTATGCAACACTCCCGCTACATTTCAGCAGTGCATGATAGGGATATTTTCAGATATGGTGGAAAATTTTCTGGAAATTTTTATGGACGATTTCTCCATTTTTGGGGACTCCTTTGAGGACTGCCTTCGTAATCTTGGCGCGGTTCTTACCCGCTGTAAGGACAAGAACTTGACATTGAATTGGGGAAAATGCTATTTTATGGTCCAAGAAGGTATTGTACTTGGACATATAATTTCACGAAAAGGCATTGAGGTTGACATAGCTAAAATAGATGTCATTCAAAACCTCTCTCGTCCCAACTGCGTCAAAGATATACGATCCTTCCTTGTTCATGCAGGATTTTATAGGAGATTTATTAAGGACTTTAGCAAAATTGCTAGACCCTTAACCCTTCTATTGGCCAAGGACACTACTTTTCACTTCGATTCGGATTGTGAGGCTGCTTTTGAATCGCTTAAAGAATCACTCACTACAGTCCCCGTTCTATCATCTCCGGATTGGAACCACCCGTTCGATGTGATGCATCAGATTTTGCTATTGGTGCTGTCTTAGGACAGCATATTGATAAGATGCCACATGTAATTTACTATGCAAGTAGAACCTTGAATGATGCACAAATAAATTACACAACTACCGAGAAAGAACTCTTAGCAGTTGTATTTGCATTAGAGAAATTCAGGCCCTACTTGATTGGCTCGCCTATTGTGGTTTACACAGATCACTCCGCCCTACGACATCTTTTATCGAAGAAGGATGAGAAGGCCAGGCTAATACGTTGGATCCTATTGTTACAAGAATTTGATCTTGTCATCCGAGATAAGAGTGGATGTGAAAACGTTGTAGCCGACCATCTTTCACGCATCACTTCTTTCGCCAACTTTGACCGTGCCGATAAATGACTCATTTCCTGACGAACAACTCTTGACTGTATCCTACGAACCTTGGTTCGTGGATATCGCGAACTATCTTGCGACGGGACTTTTTCCTAGCGATTGGTCGAAACAAGACAAACTTCGATTTCTATCCCATGTAAAATATTTTTACTGGGATGAACCTTATCTATTCAAGTATTGTTCCGATCAAATCATTCGCAGGTGTGTCCCTAACGATGAATTCAGGAGCGTGTTATCATTTTGTCATGATCAGGCATGCGGCGGTCATTTTGGTCCTCGAGAAACGGCGGAGGAAGTTTTGCAATGTGGCTTTTATTGGCCAACATTATTTAAAGATGCATATGAACATTGCAAAACTTGTCCGCGATGTCAGCATTTGGGTCGAATTTCACGAAAAAACGAGATGCCGCTCCAACCTATATTGGTTGTGGAAATATTTGATGTTTGGGGTATTGATTTTATGGGCCCTTTTACCAACTCCTTTGGGAATCTATATATCTTGTTAGCGGTTGATTATGTCTCGAAATGGGTGGAAGCTATACCGTGTCGCACTAATGACAACAAAGTTGTCATTAAGTTCCTTAAAGAAAATATTTTTTCGCGATTTGGACACCCTCGCGCTATAATTAGCGACAACGAGACACATTTCTGCAATCGGTCTTTCGAGGCCTTGATGCGGAAATATTCAATCACTCATAAGCTTTCGACGCCCTATCATCCCCAAACAAGCGGGCAGGCTGAGATCTCAAATAGGCAGATCAAACAAATATTGGAGAAGACGGTTTCTAAAACCCGTAAAGATTGGTCAACCAAATTGACGGATGCTCTTTGGGCATTCCGCACCGCTTATAAGACCGATCTTGGTATGTCTCCATACCGCCTAGTGTTTGGGAAGGCATGCCACCTTCCTATCGAGATCGAACATAAAGCTATGTGGGCTATTAAAGAGCTTAATTTTTATCTTGATCATGCTGGCAGTTATCGGAAGCTGCAATTGAATGAGCTAAGCGAACTCCGCGATGAAGCTTACGATAATGCGGTGATAGTAAAGAATAGGACTAAAGTGTTCCACGATAAAAATCTTTTTAGAAAAACCTTCACATCAGGGCAACAAGTCCTTCTTTACGATTCCCGTCTCCATCTTCATCCGGGTAAGCTTAAATCTCGTTGGAAAGGACCTTTTGTGGTGCGGTATGTACACCTGCACGGGGCAGTTGAAGTCGAAAATTTGAAAAATGGTTCAATTTTTAAAGTAAACGGGCATAGATTAAAACCGTATTTTTCTGCTGATCCCGCGGAGGAGCTCCTGTTTGTACAGGAGCCACTTTATCAAAACTAAATTTCCTCCGCCTCACCTCCATGTTTTGGTAACTTTTTCTCATTTTAAGAATGGAGGTGAGTGAAAATAGATTTAATTGAACATCTACGCGTGTCAAAGAATAAGTTTGGGGGTAGTTTTCATGTAACTATTATTTTACCCTTTGTATCTCTCCCTAGTATACAGGTCTATGTTCTCAAAAGGTTACATCAGTGAGGACACTGCTGAAAACAGGTTTGGGGGGGAGCTTTGTATTCACTGAATTATCTTTGACACTGGGCATTAAAATTTTTTATAACAAAGGAGTAGAAAGTGAAAAATTACATCCAAAAGATAGGAATAGTTTAAGAAAACCAAGAAAATTAGAAGTTTTCTTAAACGAACTAGTAATAAGTAGTTATGAGCTGTTGTCCCAAGGGTTAGTAAGATGAAGGAAGTCACTAATCTGAGGATAAAAATAAGTCTGAAAAATAGTTTCTATTCTGGAAGCCAAACATTTGAATGTTGATATCCTACTATATGCACTTACACACGTCTTGAAACTTGGGATAGTAGAGGATACCTTGAAATGCTCTTATCTAAAAGCCAAAGTATGAAGGAAATGAAAAAAATGAAGAAAATATAAAAATGGTAAAAAGAAAAATGAACACTGGTTTTGTTATCGCCAAGGCAGCAATAAAAAAAATATAGCAAGGGTGCTTCATCACCTAGTGCCTTAGACCAACTGGTTTGGGAGTCACTGCTAAGCCTTAGGTAGTGCAAGACGAGGAAAATACTATCACCTAATCAGCAAGCACATGAGTAATCGGTCGGTTAGTACCTCAAGAAGTATTAACGGTCGCATGAAAATGTGTAAGCAAATCTAAATATTCATCAAGTTAAAAAGTACTGAGGTAGATGGACAAGAGTATGATAGCTTGAATTGAATTCTCCGAGTGTAGGGATGTCCATTTCACACACGTATGGGTATATGATCGATGTTTGGATGAAAGGTAGGAATGAAGAATAAAGATGATGTTTTATTGAGGGATAATGTGATTTCTAATATCTTTTCATGACTATTAAGATGGGGCTCATAACAACTGAAAAGCTAGTGTAGTTGGAAACTCTTCTTTTCAAAGTCTTTCTTTTATGGTTATTATCTTTATATGTAAATTTCACCATCTCTCTTTTGTTATTGGATTTTGTGGGTGTAATCCGCTGAAAACCCTCAGGAGACAACACTCCTCCTACTAGGGACACCTAGAGGTTTAACGGCTTGTTGCACGTACTCAGTACAATCGTGTTTGCCTACGAAAGTGTGCTTAGTTTTCTTCTTTCTTTTTCTCCTTCTCTTAAATAAACTAGTTTGCTTGGGACGATCAAAGATAAGTTTGGGGGTATTTGTTCAGTTGATAAAACTGCATATTTGTTATTACATTTTTCCTACCATTTCCATATTAAAAATGGTCTTTATTATAATATATCATACATATGAGGGTTTATCTGTAAAAATAATATTTTCCATGTGTTGATATATTATAATTAGCATTTGGTAAGAAAATGTATGCAAATAATATCATTGACCAAATGCTAGTAGAACAAAGTCTACTAAATATTATTTGAGTTGTTCTGCAGAATTTTTCTAAGTTGTTGTGCAGAATTTTTCCAAGAAATTAAGTTGTTAAAGAAAACTTTCCTAATTAAGAAAGCAAAACTTGGAGATCAAGTCTGGCAGCAACCACGAGAAGATTTCCATGTTACAAAGGTTCCAAGGATCGCCAAATGTCACACACAAGAAGAGATCGAGAAGCAACTAGTACTTGTAATCATTTTCTAAGGAATCAAAGTGTAATGAATATTGTTGGTTAATAAAGGTAGCTTTCTTTTTCTTATTCTATTTCTTCGTTGTTTAATCATGCAATTTCTTTCCATCTCTTTTTCTCCCAACATGCACGAGTAATTCTCCACTTGTTAGGGTTCGTAGGATTAGGGTAGGCTAATGGATGATGAACATCCTTAAACCCTTTTTAAGTCCTATAAAGTTTATGAACTTTATCAAAAGAATTATTAACATCCTAATCGGGCGCGCTAACAATTATTTGTTAGTTCCGACCGCGATTAGAGATTAGATTAACGATTGTTTTTGTAAAGGCTAGATATGAACGGAGTTCCGTGTCGAGATAAGGGTTAAGAGTGGGATTCCTTTTCCCTCCAGAAACACTAATCTACACGCATCACCGTCGTTCTAGTTTTAAATCTATTAAAGGATAAAAAGGGTAACTTTTAATTAATCGTCCATAACTACTAAATCCTAACGAACCCTACAAGCCCCCTTATTATATTAACTACATCCCTAAAATAATCTAGATCTATATATTTTGCATTCTTGCTTAACGTAGATCTAGAAACAATTCCACAAAATTCTTTATCCCTCATCTCTTTCAACACATCTAAAGTAAGAGTATAAGATTCAACGTTTCCCTGAGAACGACCCGTACTCATCTCGGTCTAGCTACACGCTACACCGTTATTGATTGTGGTTATTCTACAAAACACTTTTTCCTACCAATCATCATGTGATCGAGATAAATCACAAATACTAAAATCGAGAATTTAAAATACGTAAAACATAACCCCGAATCAAAACAGCAATTCAAGAAAGTGGTCCCAGATTTTGTTTCAGGCAAAAATAAGGTGCACAAACAGTATTGGGGTGATATATAGGATGTACATGAGCTACTGAAGGAACTTAGACCCTAACCCTCACCACATGGCCGGCCACATGCCACAAAAATCCGGCTTGCTTGGCCTGGGGGTCTCTGCTGGGGCTCGTACTTGCTGGGTATTTTCCTAGTGTCAATTCTAGTCTACTGGGGTTGTTTGGTTTTCTAATAAAATCCCCGAGTCACTCCAGATTCCCTGCACCCTCAAAGTAATCCCAAAACCGACACGGAAGTTTCTGTTTTTGGGTTTCAGGTTTTTGTTCTTGCTCGGTCTGGGTTTCTAACATCATGGGAGGGTCTAAGGTCACCAATACGGTTCAATAACACAATCCCAACTCAAGAAAAACCCTAACCCTTTCTAGGAATTTTCAAAGCTCACAAAACCTTGCTAAAACGATTCTAAACATGTATAAGTGCTAAAGCAAAGGTAATACTACTGTAATGGTAAAGAAATTACCTTATTTGGCAACTCAAGAATTTTCTTGAGTTGCCCCAAGTGCTCAAAATCCTTGCTTTCTTGGTCCAAAAGGCTTGTGAGGAGCTTGTGCATGTTTTTAATGAAAGAGGGATAGACTTTTGATGAGTTTTTGGATGTGGAGATGGGGGTGTAGTGAGGAGGGGAAAGAGGTGCTGCCATGGGGAAAAAGGAGAAAGAAAGAGGAAGAGGATGAAGTGTTATGACCCGAAAGGTACGAAACGTGACTGGCATTTAAATTACGAAACGTCTCAAGGCGTATGCAATCTAAGTAAGCCAAAGCCCAGAAATCAAAACCCATTTAAGCAGTAGAGTGAAAGAAAACCATATAAGTTGCATAAAAATCTTTTAAAGAACAACATCACATTTTCCAAAAATTTGAGCAGAGTCTCCCTTGTAAAGACTGGCCCCCAAACGGGTACAAAACAGGAATATATAAATGGATAACATGAAATAAGGCATCCCCAAGAGGGAGCTAGCTCTTCGCCGAAGCGGACTTAAATCCCACACAATGTAAATTAGCAATGTGCAAAATAAGTATAAAAAGGCACCAGTAATAAACATCATGTCGGCTCAAGTGAGCACGATCCCAAAATACAATATAAAAGTCCACAAATCTCACTGTCTCATTTCTAGGTCAATATACATCAATACAATAACCGGTACAGTAGATACAATAGATGGAGTACTCTAGATACAATGAATATAAAAGGTGGAAACCAAAATGATATCACAACCCACTTACGAGCAAAAGCCTCAAGTGCAGGCAAACAGAGCAAAAGGAGCAAGTGTGTCCGCCGCTACTATGTTGACGGAGCGGACCTGCAAAAAGGCTGTGGCACTGTTCATATCATAATATTGCAGTTTATATTCCCCAATTCTTATTCGTTTTATAATTAAACAGGTGCTTTTGACGCATGTTTGCTGCATGTTACAGTTTACTGGTTTTTGGAGCGAAAACAGTGAAAAAGACACAAGACAACAGAAAAAGGGAGTTTTTACCAACAAATAGAAGGATCTTAGTCAAGCCTAGATGAAGAATAGTGCAAGGTCCAAAATGTCAAGGCAAACGGTTAAAAGATCGCTACATGTTTTTCACTGAAAGATCTGGAGAAGAATAAGAAGCTAAACAGAGAAATGAGATGAAGAAATAACAAGCCCAGATAACTACAAACAAGCCCAGAAAAGATGGTGAGATGATCACACCAAAGGGCCGCGGAACCGCGGCCCAAACCCCCGCCCCATGCCGCGGTTCTACGGCCATTTAAAACCCGTGTCGGTGTATCTTTCTGGTGTCGGTGCGTCGGTGCGGGGGTTTGGATTTTTCGTGGGCATATCTGTAATTGCACATGCGCGAGACTCTATAACCCTAATTTTCCCTTTTTACTTATAAATTGTAATCACAAGATTGTAAAGGCTATGCCTCTTTTCATTTCAAAAATTCAGATCTGTTCTGCATTATTGTTTGGAGGGAGCCATCAATTAAAATTAGTAAGTTACTTTTATTTCTTCGCTTTAATTCTCTTTTAATTTAGAATGTCTTTTAATCCCCTAATGAGCGAGTAATCTCCTCGCTTGTTAGGGTTAGCCTTAGGGAAAGGTTTGAGAGATGAGATCTCTCACCCCTTTCATGCCCCTTCACAACTAAGAATTAGAACTCCATGTATACCCGCACACACCGCTCCTTACGGCACCATACCCCTCGAGGTAACGGTGACACCGTAGTATAAAGGACCGGTTGCGCGTGTTTTCCATGGAGGTTAGGGTAAGGATCGATAAAGGAAGGACAAGAATCTAGAGGAAGAAACATCTTCCCAAAAGATTCTAATCCACTTCATTGATAATTACCATAACATCTAATAGATCTAAAATAATGCATTGAAAGCGGTGAGGAAACCTTTAATCTCCCAACTTCCCCTAAGCCTAACCCTAGCAAGACTTTAATTTAGATTAATTTAGTTTATCGATAGATCTAGGTTTTTTAGATTTAATAAATCAATCCAAACAACATTTGGAATCAACTCGTAAAAACACATTAAGAAAATTACACATCTCTGTGGATCGACCCGTATTCACCGGCTAGCTGCATAGCGACGCCGTTTCTGATTACGGTTAACATATATTTTTGAACTAATCAAATGGCGCCGTTGCCGGGGATGGCGTAAAAATTCTTTTGTGTAATTTCGGGTTGATATAAATCTTAAAAATCATAAAAATATGAAAATATAAAAAGTACAAAATTTTTTTCATTATTTTTATCTGTTTGAAAGGTTCCTCATTTGAATCTTGCAGGAACAGCGAAGAATCGCGAATCTGGAATTTTACAGAGGGCAAACCAGGAAAAATCATATCAGAATAGAGGAGAATTGGAGAACAGGAGCTACAGAATTTTTTTCAGGAGCTGAACTCACTACCTGACCGCGAAACCGCGGCCTGGAAGGGCCAAGAACCGCGGTTCCGCGGCGCAATAAGCTCTTCTCTGCTTAAAAATTGCAAGGTTAGTTTTCTTTTACCCCCCCTCTGCCAACCTCCATATATCTCTTGTGAAATTTTCTGCAGGAATTCTTTGCGCTAAAAATTCTTCCTCTCCCTTCTAAATAACAGATTTTCTGCAGGTTTCTTTGCGCCGCGCTAAAAATTTGATTGCAAGTGAATTTATTGTTTTGCATAATTTAATCGGACTTTAAGGGGCTAATTGACCAAACTCAGATTGGGTGGGGATTTCATCACCCTTCCCAGGACCCCAGAAAAAACTTAAAGCATTTGTATTGACCACAATTAATTAAAAAATACTAGACTCAGCCCTAAGGACATCGAGCTCAATAGGAAAAGGATTAGTATAGGCATCGACCGTTTATCCTAACCTGACCTTGCGGTGTCTAGGCAAGTGTGTCTAGGTTAGTGGTTATTAATTAGGCCCACTATTGTGGTTCCTTCCCACTTTCCTGGCACTTACCTCTCCGCAGTGTCGGTGAAGAGACGGTTTGAGGTCTTATTTCTAGCCCTAGTTAGGAGCTGTCTAGCAGACCTAGGTGACCCTAGATCTAGGCCTGATTGTGCATGTGTGGTTGATACATTTATGTCACAAGTCCCTTTTCAAAAACCTCTTTGCAAAACTCTCACATAAAAAAAAAAGAAAAATCTTTTCAAAACTTGCAACTTGTCGCTAAAGAAAACTTGCAACTCACTTCCACCACTTCCCTTCATTGACGTTATCTTACCTCCACATTCTGTCTTTCTTCTTTTTTCTGACTACACTACCCCTTTAGTGTATGTCACTTTGGACTAGGGATACTAACGCCCGATTAGTCCGTGTTTCGTTGGTACCGACCGACGAACCCTTCGACACCGAAGTCGACATTCCGTCCACTTTCTTACCTCCACCTTCAAATTCTTCCACCGAAGGCATGTCGGGATTCAACCCCAACAATACCTTACCGACGGGAATGATTCCACCTCTGCTAGGTGCGAATAACCCGAATCAACCACCTGTTGAAGCGCCCGCACGAGTCGCGCTCCAGGATCTCTTCTACCCCGTCCGCACTTCTTTACCTACCTGTCTTTCACCCCCACCGGCAAATGGGGACAATTTTGAAATAAAACCACATTTCATCAATATGCTGCCAAAATTTCATGGTTTGGAATCTGAAGATGCATATATCTTTATCAATAAATTCCAAAATGTGTGCGCTATGATGAAAACGACCCAATTAAGTGATGACGCTATAAGGCTAAGGGTCATTCCTTTCACCTTATGTGACCTAGCCGAGAAGTGGCTATACAGCACCGCATCACATTCCATTAGAAATTCGGACGAGTTTGTGAAAGCTTTTCTGAAAAGTTCTATCCTCATCACAAAACTGCTAGAATCCGCAATGAAATAATACAATTTGCACAACTTCCTTCCGAACCATTTTGGAAGTGCTTCGAGAGATTTAAAGACCTACTCGTTCAATGCCCTCATCATGGGATCGAAAGTTGGCAACTTTGCCAAACATTATACGAGGGATTGAACTCGGCAACGAAGCAGTTGCTAGAAACCATATGTCAAGGTCATTTTCTCTCCAAGTCTAGCGACGAAGCGTGGCAGTTTCTTGAGGATCATAGTGAGCAAACAATTCAGTGGGAGAGTACCAAGACCACATCATCTTCTTCTATTGGTCAATCTAGGGCAGGCATACATCAAGTAGATATGTCGATTGCTATGAAGGCCGAGATGGCCGCACTTTTGAAAAAGCTAGAAGCCATTGAGACCAAAATCTCATCGCCTTCTCCTGCCCCTGTTATGCCTCCACGAACTGTTTGTGCTTGTTGTGCGGATCCCTCGCATCTAACTGAAGAGTGTCCTTATAATGCATCTACTCAAGGACAGGATCAAGTCAATGCTGCATTTCAGCAACGACAAAGAAACGATCCGTACTCTTCGACATACAATCCGGGGTGGAGGAGTCACCCAAATTTCGCTTGGAACCAAAATCAACAATTCCAAGGAAATAACAATTTTCAAAGACCTCCTCCTCCACAACAACAACAAGCACCTTCACTGACTCAAAACCAGCAACCTTTCCAACAACAACCTTATACAAATAAAACGAACAATTTGGTTCAACCAAATGATGATAAGGTTATCTCTCTAGAAAAAAGTCTAGATGCATTTCTCAAGCAATCTACAGAATCCGTAGCAAGATTTGAAAATTATGTTCAGTCTTTGATGCATAACAATGGTTCACACGATCAAAGTATCAAATCTATTGAGGCACAAATTGCATAATTAACTGCTGTGTTGAGCGAGAGAGAAAAAGGAAAGCTTCCATCTCAACCATTGCCAAATCCCGATCACACACAAAACGCATATAACAATCACAATGTAAATGTGGTGAACACGTTGAGATCCGGAAGAGTGTTGCAGAATAATGTGGGTATTAATGATGACATCCCCGCCGGTGGTTCTTCGTCTTCTTTTTCTTCTCCATCGTCATCTTCTCCTTCTTCTCCCCCTTCTTTTTCACCCTCATCTCCTCCGCTAGAGCCTATTCTCCATTCTTCGAAAGGCTCTTCTTCTTCTAACGGACCCACACTGGGATCCGTTCCTACTCCATATTCTACTCCACAGACATTTGACTCAACAAATATTCAAAATGCTCCATTTCCAAACAGGTTGAGTCCCAATAAACCAATTGCACAAATGGAGAAGATTATGGAGTTATTTAAGCAGGTTAGCATAAATATACCTCTCTTGGATGCAATCCAACAAGTCCCTTCATACGCGAAAATCTTAAAGGGCTTATGCACCTCGAAGAGAAAGTCATCTCAAATACCCAAGAAAGTGCTAGTGGCTAGTGCAGTGAGCAATGCTATTAACCACCCTCAACCCTTACCCCTAAAACGAAAGGACCCCGGCTGTCCTACGATTTCAATCACAATTGGGGATAAGAAAATTAATCGAGCACTTTTAGATCTTGGGTCTAGTGTTAACCTGCTTCCCTACTCCGTGTATGAACAATTAGGGGTTGGAGAGTTGAAACCCACTCGTTGTACTCTCCAAATGGCTGATCGATCAATCACCCATCCAAGAGGTGAGCTAGAGGATGTGTTGATCAAAGTTGGGGAGTTCATATTCCCCGTTGATTTTATTGTTATGGATACACAACCTGTTGCTAACTCACGGAACCAAATTCCGGTGATCCTCGGTCGACCATTTTTGGCCACTTCCAATGCTGTAATAAACTGTCGCAATGGCTCCATGACTCTATCCTTCGGGAAGACGTCTAGTGAGTTCAATATTTATAAGTTAGGAAGTCTGCCCCCCGTGCCTAAAACTAGTACACGAGAAGTTTGCACTATTCACGAGATCACGCAGGAGGACTGCGAGATTGAAAGATTCTTGTTTGATGAAAACAGTTTTGACGCCACTAGTGCGGCCCTCCTTGAGCCTACCACCGTTGACACAACCGATATGGATTATGAATGTTTCACTTTTTCGGATGATGACGACTCACAGCCCGAACATGAGTCTTTTGAATTTTTGGATGAGTTAGTTGAACCATCCGAATCGGTTGCTTGCAGTGATTTCGATCCTGTGTTGGAGTCCTTTGAGTTCGAGGTAGATTCCGCAATGATTCTTTCGCCTCCGAAACTCGAACTCATGTCCTTACCGCCTCACCTTAAATATGCTTACATAGGTGAGAATGAGACTTTTCCCATTATAATATCAGCCTCTCTAGCCTTCGAGTAAGAGAACGCTATTTTAAAGGTCTTACAAGATAGGCGGCAAGTTTTCGGTTGGACTATGGCGGACATCGAGGAGATCAGTTCCCTTATAATTGAATATCATATGCAATTGATGGATGATGCCAAGTCAATAGAGGACCCACAGAAACATTTTGGGGGTATTGTGGTTGAACCACCCCCATTTCTTTTAATAAGCTACGAGAATGCTAATATTCCACTGATTGCTGATCATTCATATTTTCGTTTTGATTCATCACCACCTCTTGTATATTCACCTCCACACCTTCCATACCACCACTTCTATCTTCCCCAATTCTTTTTGGATCGCTACAACTTATTCTTCCACCAACCAATACTCTTTACTGATAAACTTTTCAACTGGTTGGTGTTGACGTTTGGTCTATGCAAAGTTTGGCAGTAATGTCTAACATTGTTTAAATGAAGTTTGGGGGGCCCTTTCTGTATATATTTTTGTTTTCCTTAACAATAAAAAAATTATAAATAAATAAACAGGGAAGTGCCGACATTTTGACCCTCTTGGTTTAGCATGACAGTGAGGATACTGTCAAGTTCAAGTTTGGGGGTATGCTCGGTACGTCTTCTTCCTTCGCATTCATTTGTATATATTTTTTGCATTTGCATATTTATTTGAAAAACCATAAAAATTAGAAAAATTTCAAAATTATAAAAATTATTGTATTCAATTTTGGCTTATTTGACTAGAGTTTGACAGATAAGTTAACTGGCTAGGAGAAACTAGATCTTAGATTTAGTAAATTAAAAACCCTAAAAATAACATTCCTTAAAATTTAACGGTAGAAAGTATATGCCTTGTAATTTATTTAGAAATAGGCAAATTTTGGGTTCACTTCTTGGGCTAAGTCGAAACAAGGGAAAAGTATTGATGTTTTATTGAAGTATAAGTTTGAAAAATAATTCCTAGCTTAAGTCTAGATTCTGAAAACGTATACCTTACAATTTGCACAATCACGAACTTTGAAACTTGGAATAGTAGAGGAGACCTTGAAATGCTTGTCTAAAGTCCTTAGTATGAAGAAAATAAAAGAAAAAAAAATGAATAAAGAAAAAAAAATGGACACTGGTTTTTGTGATTACTTAAGGCTGTAAAAAATAGAAAAATATTAAGCGAGGGTGCTTCATCACCTAGTGCCTTAAACCAACTGGTTTGGGAGTCACTGCTAAAGCCTTGGGTGTTGTAAAAACTAGGAAGTATGCTTTAAAGTGCTAACGCATCTTGTAATCGGTTGTTGGTACCTCAAGAAGTATTAACGGTCGCATGAAGGATGTGTAAGCAAATTTCATTTAAAAATTCACTAATTAATAAGAGCTTTGGACAATGGACGAGAGTACGATTGCTTGATTTGAATTTCCAAGTGTATGGGTGATCTATACACACACGTAGGGGTATGTAAGTGGAGTTTAGATGAGAGAAAGGGATGAAGAATAGAACTTGTATCTTTAATAGAGTTGATAGAAATTCCTAAGTGGAGATGAAACCCTAGAAGGAAACTTAAAGAGATGCGGAAAGCTAAGTAGGTCTACATAACATATATAATCTTAAGTTAAATAATGAGGAAGTGTGAAGAATGTGGGTGGATAATTTGCGAGTCAAAAGATAATAGAATTCCTTGTTAGAAAACCTAATTGGAGAATAAAAGTCAATGGGCCGAGTTGATAGAATTTTGTGGGTGTAATCCACTGAAAACCCTCAGGAGACAACACTCCTTCTACTAGGGACACCTAGAGGTTTAACGGCTTGTTGCACGTGCTCAGTGCAATCGCGTTTCCCTGCGAAAGTGTGGTTAGGATTTTAGTGAATAAAAAATAAGTTTGCTTGAGGACGAGCAAAAGATAAGTTTGGGGGTATTTGTTCATATCATAATATTGCAGTTTATATTCCCCAATTCTTATTCGTTTTATAATTAAACAGGTGCTTTTGACGCATGTCTGCTGCATGTTACAGTTTACTGGTTTTGGAGCGAAAATAGTGAAAAAGACACAAGACAACAGAAAAGGGACTTTTTACCAACAAATAGAAGGATCCTAGTCAAGTCTAGACGAAGAACAGTGCAAGGTCCAAAATGTCAAGGCAAACGGTTAAAAGATCGCTACATGTTTTTCACTGAAAGATCTGGAGAAGAATAAGAAGCCAAACAGAGAAATGAGATGAAGAAATAACAAGCCCAGATAACTACAAACAAGCCCAGAAAAGATGGTGAGATGATCTCACCAAAGGGCCGCGGAACCGCGGCCCAAACCCCCGTCCCATGTCGCGGTTCCGCGGCCATTTAAAGCCCGTGTCGGTGTATCTTTCTGGTGTCGGTGCGGGGGTTGGGATTTTTCGTGGGCATATCTGTAATTGCACATGCGCGAGACTCTGTAACCCTAATTTTCCCTGTTTACTTATAAATTGTAATCATAAGATTGTAAAGGCTATGCCACTTTTCATTTTACAAATTCAGATCTGTTCTGCATTATTGTTTGGAGGGAGCCATCAATAAAAATTAGTAAGTTACTTTTATTTCTTCGCTTTAATTCTCTTTTAATTTAGAATGTCTTTTAATCCCCTAAGGAGCGAGTAATCTCCTCGCTTGTTAGGGTTAGCCTTAGGGAAAGGTTTGAGAGATAAGATCTCTCACCCCTTTCATGCCCCTTCACAACTAAGAATTAAAACTCCATGCATACACGCACACACCGCTCCCTACGGCACCATACCCCTCGAGGTAACGGTGACACCGTAGTATAAAGGACCGGTTGCGCGTGTTTTCCATAGAGGTTAGGGTAAGGATCGATAAAGGAAGGACATGAATCTAGAGGAAGAAACATCTTCCCAAAAGATTCTAATCCACTTCATTGATAATTACCATAACATCTAATAGATCTAAAATAAGGCATTGAAAGCGGTGAGGAAACCTTTAATCTCCCAACTTCCCCTAAGCCTAACCCTAGCAAGACATTAATTTAGATTAATTTAGTTTATCGATAGATCTAGGTTTTTTAGATTTAATAAATCAATCCAAACAACATTTGGAATCAACTCGTAAAAACACATTAAGAAAATTACACATATCTGTGGATCGACCCGTATTCTCCGGCTAGCTGCATAGCGACGCCGTTTCTGATTACGGTTAACATATATTTTTGAACTAATCAGGCACAACGGGGGTGAGTTTCCAACTCGTGAGTAATAAACAACATTTATAGAGGCTATCGTAAGCATGCATGCAAGTGTCATAATATCAACAATACTGATATGGCATGATATACTAGCAGATATGTATGCAACATGAATCAATGTACGATACTATCTGGCATGATGTACTAGCAGGTATGTATGCAACATGAATCAACTCGTGATTTGAATATGTTGATATAGAAAATCATTATTTTCTTCTTAGAAAAATCTTTTGAAATATCAGCATAATATCAATAGAATCAACATAAATCCGTGTCCAACATCAACACCTCAAACAACTATCTCAAATCTCATGTATCCATATCACAGTATCTCAGGCCCCAGCTGTCCGGCTGACCCATCTCAAAGTATCAAAATCTCAACATCTTATGGCCACGGTCGGTATCCTCTGGATATCCGCCGCGCCAACAATCACCGGTAGGTACTCTGCCCCTGCCAGGCTCATCGTCTACACCTCGATGTTCTTTCCCCGGGGTACCTTACCGGGCCCACCTTGTACCCGAGACGGTTCATCCAACTCCTCGAAACGGGTCTCGAAAACTAACAGAAAACTCATGGTGGACGACACATGTATCATATCACGAGAAAAACCGTAAATTTCAATGTTTAAAATAATATCAGGTTTATTAAATCCTTGCTGCTTTTCCCCAAAATCTCATAAATCTCAAGTACTGAAATCCTCAAGAAAATCATCATAAGTGCACATGTCAATGATAATGAATGCCTATAGTATCAACAAGTCGAACTGCAATGTATGACTAATAGGCTAGGCATGAACGAATGATGTAATGAGGTACATGCATATGACTAGCAATCCTGTTAGTTGTATGTATACCCTAGAGGCCAGTATTGTACAGATGATGTATATTATATTGGATGCTTGGACATATATAGAGATGACTTTCTTGCTCGATATGATAGTATGCTATCTGGTTACTCTTTATCTTAACATGTACACTAGTCTCTTTAAACTGTCTTATAGTTACATGTTGGTAAAGCCCTTAGGATGTGTACTTGACTACCTGGACTATGATGCAGATCATACTAGTGGGGACATGGTAGTCCATAAGTACATCCTTCATGGTCCCAAGTCGTGGGTGTATCGAGACGGGGCATCGATATACCAGTGTAGACTAGCGTATACGCTTCTCGACCCATGAGATGGGCGATGGATGATCCCATATCCATTGGTGTTTGACATCAGAGATGGTGTACGGGTGCTCAGTGGAGACTGGGTACACTGGACGGACTCGCCGAGAACTCCCAGATGGTATTATACCTCACGTCAGATGGCAGTTCTCAGGTGACACTTGTACAGGTTAGTCTGTAGACCCGAGATCGTCATAGAGTCTTGTGTGATTCCCACTGTGCTTTGATCTCCACCTTACCACGTCCATGAGGGCGTGCAAAACGGTGGTCTTTGGGTACAGTCCCGAGTCACATGGAGGCAATGAGCGATAGGAGGGGTTTCGTCTCTCCCGGTATTGGGGGTTGATGTTGCGCTGTGCTCGATTGGCCGTAACAGGGAAGTCCCTGGCCAGGGCTGATCAGAGATTTGCTGGTAAGTGTTACCAGTAGTTTCTCGACCCGTTATGAGCCTCACA
Source organism: Agapanthus africanus (assembly GCA_030015575.1). Classification (NCBI taxonomy): domain Eukaryota; kingdom Viridiplantae; phylum Streptophyta; class Magnoliopsida; order Asparagales; family Amaryllidaceae; genus Agapanthus; species Agapanthus africanus. The sequence continues at coordinate 293,000,360 of CM057349.1, forward strand.
TCGGCACGACTTATCGGTTATTGGGGTCTGACGTTTACCACCCCTAGACTTGATATGCGACGTATCAGACGAACAGACCGGACTGTACGGTAAGTGTTACTGGTTGGATTCACAGGAGTGTGAGCGGACTAGCTCGTCGATCTTCTGATCGCTCAATACCCGGATGGCCGTTACGTTTAGCAGACCGCTTGCGGCTTGTGGGTGCTTGATATGATCATCATCTGCTACCGGCGTATTGACGAGTCTTTAGAGTCCTACACAGAGGTTTCCTGGTTCAAGCGAAACGAAATAGGAGCGCATACGAGATATGTGCAGGACCGAGAATAATGCGTGTATGTGATACCACATTTCATTCTCGCGATATATGTTTCGATTGGTTATATTCGATATGACCTAGTTATCGAATCATTGATTCGATAAATCGATACATTGGATTCTAGTCGGTTATGTGCGACATGACCGGATCATTGAATCAAATGTTGATTTAATGATTTGATGCATAATTATATATTTGATATATTGCATTGCATTAACTAGTATTGGTTCACTTTAAATGGATTTTCTCACTTGATGTACATGTTGTATATGTGATATACTTTTGTGCACATCTTTGTATCATGTTTGATGATACTTGCTCATTAGGTTAAGTGTGAAGTATTAAACCATGGTTAAGAGATGATTAGGGTTTTGCCTTTTTATTTATTTATTTGTTTATTTATTTAGAAAAGGTTTAGATGAGAATGGTGGCTTTCTTTGTCTCTTGTTGAAGTTTCTTGAAGCTTTGACAAAGTCCACCATCCTTATCTTATCCTTAACCCTAACCATTCCTATTAACCTTAGTTTAATCTCTACACTTGACCATGGTCAAGATATGATAAGTATTCATATTAGTTTCTTTTTCAAATAAGAAACTTATCATATTCTTTCTTCTTCATCATCTTCTTCTTCAAGAAAAGCTTGATGCCATCAATGGCAACTTGAGCAAAAGTGAGTGAAATCCAATTCTAAAGTGAACCCACCTCCTATTTCTTCACCCTCTTCCTCTTGCCAAGTTGTTTTGGGTGTTTTCTTCACAAGTTTCACAACTTAGTGAAGTTGGAGCTTGAACTTGCGCAACCTCGACGTAGATCATCTTCGGCACGAAGCCGACGACCTATTCCGCTCGTTTTCCCGATGAAGCCGACGAATGAGTCTAGGATTCGAAAAGGACAGCGAGAGGACGACTACATGGAGCTAAGGAAGTGGAAATCCGGATCTACAAAGGTTGTAGCATCTAACTTTTAGTTAAGTAGTTAACTAGTTTACTGTTTCGCCTAGAAATCTAGCCGACGATCCGTATTAGGGTTTCTCGGCACCCATAATTTTTGAAATTGGCATGGTTGATGCCTTGTGAGACTTCATTTGGATGCCTAGGAACCCTAAAGTGGTATCAGAGCCTAGCTAGAGCCTTAGGCGAAGTCTAGACGGAGTTTGAAGTCCGAACGAACCCAAAAACCTAACTTTAAGATGCTCTCTGGACTTTTTCTAAATTCTGGGATTTTTCCAGATTAAAAATGCCTAAAAAATTCAGCAGGAAGATCTAAGAATTATGGTGAAACACGAGCTCATGATACATCTATACAGCCGCGGAAACGCGGCCGAAGCATGGCTTCTGCCGCTGTTCCGCGGCCAACTGTTCAAATTGCGCAATACTGTTTGCACAGTAATTCTTGTTTTCTGGTGCTGGATTTTCTGGGAATTTTTAATATTTATTCAAGAGTTGAATTTTCTGGGATTGTTTTGGGGATTCGGTGTTTCGATCGGAGTATCAGAATTTGTCTATGTGGCTTTCCGGATAAATTTTAGAATATGTTAAAAAGTTCGACCGGATATAAATACCCAATTTTTCCCCTGTCGGGAAATTTCCAAGTGTTGGATTTTTCCGTAGTTTAACGACGTTCTAAGTAGTGCAAGTAACGCGATGGACCCTCTAGAAGACAACAAACCTTAACTCGATTATGTGACCGTCTTGAACTGCCCTTTGAACCTTCGGGTTTGGGGCAGTACGGCGTCCCACATGTGAGGCGTTGGCTTGACCCTTCTACTGCTGGACCGTTGGTACTGAGGCACGAACTGAATGTTGTTAGACTTATTTCATGTGTTGAACTGTATCGGGAAAACTTGGGTGTTCGAATGTTCGATCGGAAAGTTTAATATATTCTATTTATCCGGAATTGGATACAATAATTGGAATTCACAAACAGTTATGAGATAACTGGATGAATGTTATAAATCTAGCGGTTTAGTTTCACTTGATATCGAAAAGAGTTTTCGATAATGGGACTAAAATGCGGGGTTTATAACTGTAAGGCATATGATGTCTAAAGAGGTTGTGGATTCCAATTGTTGTAGTTTTACACTTTCTTTTCTGTGACCGTAAGTGTAGTATGTTCATATCGCCGGTTTCGTTGCTATACGTCAACGACAATTGGGGTATGCGTACTTACTTACGTTGATGACATGTGATGTTATGTGTTGCTGGATATGTTATATTGGATCGTCGTGTTTGAATAGCCGGGGTTTTTTATGTGAGATGAGTGTTTTTCATTTTCATTCATGTAAAAACTTGTATGTAATATTCTTTTATTTGGGGCACTTCCAGGTAGCGGAAGTTGTCACCTTTTGTATATTATTTACTTTTCCGCATTAGGATAGACCCAAGGAGGGGAGCACAAGTAACCGGGTTCTGGGGTCCAGTGGGAGACCAACTCGAGGAGTCGAGTCCGGGTCTCCTAACCCTAGAATTGGCAGGGTTACTTGCCGCTCTCGTAGGGGTCTAGGGGTGTGGGATTGGCTATTCATCACGACCGTGGAATCCGTGTTTTATACTGGCTCGTATTGAAAACACGGACGTCCTAGTATATCCAATGTTTCATATGTTTCTTCTGCTGCGATATCTGTGATGTGATCATGTGATGTTCTGTGATAGATACAGTATATAGTATATATGATATATTATATAGACGTTACTTATGTTTTGCACCCGCGCTAGCCCTGCCCTGCTCTGTCGTTAGTTACCTAACCTAACGGTGCACGAGGGGACATCGAGGCGAATGCGGATGGCATAAGTGTACATCGTATTTATCTGTGATGTTTAGGTATTTAAATGATGGGACTTCATTAATGTGATTAATGAAAGAAAAGAAACCTAAGATGTTGTAGAATCAAATTTTAAACTAAACAGGTAGCTACAGTTCTTGCTTTGCATAGCGGTATATATGATATACCCTGCACCTTATTCGATGAGGAAAGGACCGAGATCCCTTCACCGGGAGTGACTCCTTTAGCAATAACTGGCAGATGCTACACACTCGGTTTGTTTTTGATTGCTTCTATAGTTTCTGCTTTGCACAGCGATATATATGATATATCCCGTACCTCATTCGACGAGGAAAGGGCCGACGATCCCTTCACCGGGAGTGACCCCTTTAGCAAAACTAGAAAAGCCTCAAAATCACTCCATTTCAAAACTTCATTTGATTCTACAACGATATCAAGTTCATTACGCAATAGGTTTTCAGAAAAACCTGTCGTAGCCCTCCGTCATTTCAGATAAGAACTGTTTAGTATTCGTGCTGCGTTTGTTGGCCTTTGTCAAGGCGTAGTGTGCGGTAGCTAAATAGTGATTATCTGCTTATGCATATGATGCAGATTGTTTCAGGGTAGTCGTACGACCTTGTTGGCCTTTGTCAAGGGTCGTGCGGGTGGGTTTGATTCAATCAAGAAATGACGGGTTGAACTTGACTAGCATCCTGTGATTTGTTGGCCTTTGTCAAGGTCATAGGACACTAGGGGCAAAATATTATCGGGAATTTCAAGTGTTGAAATTTGCAATGAGATTGCATACCTTCTATGAGATAGTTGGATCCCGATACCCACTGCGAGTAAGAGTTACTCCTGGGAGAGTTTTACACATTACAATTAGCCGATCAAGTAGGTGTCTAGAAAGGTGTTAACGAGGTTACGCCTCTGGGAAAACGAGGTTTACAGTAATTAGGTTCGTGCGAAAGCACGGGAGACCTCCCTCAAAGTACCGACACTGGCCTGGCTGAAAGATTGGCGAACTTGTAGTGTGTAATTAATCCCGGCTAGTCTTTCCTTTTAGGGTTTGAAGGAAGATTTGATAAAAACAGTGGGAGCCATCCTGATTAGATAAGATAATAACCAATCTGATCTTGCACGAGCTTACGCTAAAGTGTTTTCTTCTCTCTCTCTCCAGGTAGCGACCATTTCATGCTTTAATAAAGATAATAATATGGATGTATTGACCGAACACGCATGTTATACTGTGCTGGGGAACGTTGGTTCCGTTCTTACCTATAAGAGTTATAGGACTGAATAGGATATAGGGGAATACCAGGATTCCCATGCCACCCGAATGAAGAAAGTACATGTTGATGCATTTTCTTCGGGTGTGTTCGTTACAGAGAACTGTTTCTCCATTTGCTCCACGTCCTGGGTATTAGATACCGGGTCAGGATCCCATATATGTAATCAGTTACATGGGCTTAGAAAAGGTAGAGAACTTGGAGAAGGTGATAAAGACATTAGAGTTGGAAATGGTGCAATTGTTGCAGCTAAGACTGTCGGGGAATACCACCTTGTATTACCAACTGGTAATACATTGGTTCTGAACAAATGCTATTACATGCCGAACCTGATATGCAACATTATATCGGTTTCTTTATTAAGTAAAGAGGGATATAATTTTGTATTACAGGATAATGTTATGAACATTTTCCATAACCAAAAGTTGGTTGGATCAGGCACGTTGTGCAATGGCATTTATGTTCTAAATCAATCAACAGTTCTGAACATAACAAACACACACAAGAGGAAGAGTTCTGAACTGAACGAATCCTTCTTGTGGCATTGTAGACTGGGTCACATCAATGCGACACGACTAGCTAAGTTGCATAAAGATGGATATTTAAATCCGTTTGAATTTTCATCCTATGACACTTGCCAGTCATGTCTCAAAGGCAAGATGACCAAAACTCCGTTTACGGGACACGGAGAAAGAGTTACTGAACTCTTGGGACTGATACATAGTGATGTATGCGGTCCCATGTCTACACATGCCAGGGATGGTTCTTCATACTTCATTACATTCACTGACGATCTCTCTAGGTTCGGGTATGTGTTCCTGATGAAACACAAATCAGATGCTTTTGAGAAATTTAGGGAATATAAACAAGAAGTTGAGAACCAAACCGGAAAAAGTATTAAAATCCTACGATCTGATCGAGGAGGAGAATACTTAAGCAATGAACTCCTGGAATTCCTAAAAGAGAATGGGATTCTCTCTCAGCTTACTCCTCCTTATACACCACAGCACAACGGTGTATCGGAGCGGAGAAATCGCACCCTATTAGATATGGAGCGCTCTATGATGAGTACAGCTGAGTTACCTATTTCCTTCTGGGGTTATGCGCTGGAGACAGCAGCATACCTATTGAATCAAGTTCCATCTAAATCTGTACCTACCACACCATATGAGATATGGAGTGGGAAGAGACCATGTCTTAAACGAGTTAAGATATGGGGTTGCCCGGCCTATGTCAAAAGGCAAAATCCGGACAAACTCGAGGCACGGTCAGTTCAATGTAAGTTTGTGGGATATCCTAAACATTCACATGGATATCTTTTCTACCATACAGAGGAACAAAAAGTGTTTATTTCTCGACATGCCACCTTTTTAGAAAAAGAATTTCTTGCAAAAGAAATTAGTGGGGATATGGTAGAACTGGAAGAAATTCCGGCTACACAAACTCAAACTGAAGATTTAGTGGAACCAGAGGATTCAGTAGTACCCGACGAACCCCAGCCTCTCCGCCGATCTAGTAGGGTTCCTCACCAACCTGAGAGATACTACGGTTTTCTCATGGATGGTGGGAGCGAGGATTGCATCATGGAGGATGATGACCCAACTAGCTTCGAGCAGGCCATCACGAGTGGGGACTCAGTGAAATGGCTGGATGCTATGCGGTCCGAGATGGAATCCATGTACACCAACAAAGTATGGACTTTGGAAGTTGCTCCTGAAGGGGTAAAACCCATTGGGAGCAAATGGATCTTCAAGAAAAAACTTGGTGTAGATGGGAAAGTGGAGACTTTCAAAGCTAGACTTGTAGCAAAGGGTTTTCTTCAAAGACCAGGTGTGGACTATGACGAGACCTTTTCTCCAGTGGCTATGCTTAAATCCATCCGGATCATGCTTGCTATCGCTGCATATCATGATTACGAAATCTGGCAAATGGATGTTAAGACCGCCTTTCTAAATGGTGATTTAGAAGAGTGCGTGTACATGACTCGGCCAGAGGGCTTCGTAGATAGTGGGAGCAGCGGGAAGGTATGCAAGCTGCTTAAATCCATTTATGGATTAAAGCAAGCATCGCGGAGTTGGAACATCTGCTTTGATGTCGTTATCAAAGAGTTTAATTTCGTCAAAAATCCAGATGAACCTTGTATCTACAAGAAGGTGGCAGAGAGTAAGGTTGTCTTCCTCGTATTGTACGTGGACGACATACTCTTGATAGGAAATGATATTCCTATGCTGCAGTCGGTCAAGCTCTTCTTATCACAAAGATTCTCAATGAAAGATCTTGGTGATGCCTCCTGCATATTGGGAATAAGGATCTATAGAGATAGATCCAAACGGATACTGGGATTGTCCCAATCCAGGTACATTGACACCATATTAAAGAGGTTTAGTATGGAAGAATCCAAGCATGGGAACTTGCCCACGATCTCTGGACTCACTCTCTCCAAAGAGATGTCTCCCAAGACTGATTTGGAGAGAGCTCGCATGCAAGGGATACCCTATGCTTCGGCAGTAGGCTCTATCATGTATGCGATGCTATGTACCAGACCCGATGTTGCATACTCACTAAGTGTAGTGAGTCGGTATCAAGCAGATCCTGGAGAGAGTCACTGGACAGCTGTGAAGAACATTCTCAAGTACTTGCGAAGGACTAGAGATATGTTCTTGGTGTATGGTAACGGAGAACTCCAAGTGGAGTCCTTTACCGATTCGAGCTTCAGAGTGATAAGGACGACTCTAAGTCGCAGTCGGGCTTTGTCTTTACCCTTTACGGAGGGGCGGTTAGCTGGAAGAGTTCCAAGCAGGAAACCGTGGCAGACTCGACGATGGAGGCTGAATACATCGCTGCCAACGATGCTGCGAAAGAAGCTGTCTGGATCAAGAAGTTCATTTCTGAACTTGGAGTGGTTCCATCCATTGAGCATCCAATACCTTTGTATTGCGATAACAATGGAGCGGTGGCTTTGGCCAAGGAACCCAGGTCCCATCAGCGATCCAGGCATATTCTGAGGCGGTATCACCTGATCCGGGAGATAGTTGATCGCCGGGAGATCGAGGTCAGGAGGGTTGACACGAAGAACAACACGGCAGATCCACTCACGAAGGCCATTCCCCAGATACAGTTTGAGAGACTCTTCGGGATGCTTGGTATGCGATACTACAGCAGCTGGCCTTAGTGCAAGTGGGAGATTGTTAGTTGTATGTATGCCCTAGAGGCCAGTATTGTACAGATGATGTATATTATATTGGATGCTTGGACATATATAGAGATGACTTTCTTGCTCGATATGATAGTATGCTATCTGGTTACTCTTTATCTTAACATGTACACTAGTCTCTTTAAACTGTCTTATAGTTACATGTTGGTAAAGCCCTTAGGATGTGTACTTGACTACCTGGACTATGATGCAGATCATACTAGTGGGGACATGGTAGTCCATAAGTACATCCTTCATGGTCCCTAGTCGTGGGTGTATCGAGACGGGGTATTGATATACAGTGGACGGACTCGCCGAGAACTCCCAGATGGTATTAAACCTCACGTCAGATGGCAGTTCTCAGGTGACACTTGTACAGGTTAGTCTGTAGACCCGAGATCGTCATAGAGTCTTGTGTGATTCCCACTGTGCTTTGATCTCCACCTTACCACGTCCATGATGGCGTGCAAAACGGTGGTCTTTGGGTACATTCCCGAGTCACATGGAGGCAATGAGCGATAGGAGGGGTTTCGTCTCTCCCGGTATTGGGGGTTGATGTTGCGCTGTGCTCGATTGGCCGTAACAGGGAAGTCCCTGGCCAGGGCTGATCAGAGATTTGCTGGTAAGTGTTACCAGTAGCTTCTCGACCCGTTATGAGCCTCACATCAGCACGACTTATCGGTTATTGGGGTCTGACGTTTACCACCCCTAGACTTGATATGCGACGTATCAGACGAACAGACCGGACTGTACGGTAAGTGTTACTGGTTGGATTCACAGGAGTGTGAGCGGACTAGCTCGTCGATCTTCTGATCGCTCAATACCCGGATGGCCGTTACGTTTAGCAGACCGCTTGCGGCTTGTGGGTGCTTGATATGATCATCATCTGCTACCGGCGTATTGACGAGTCTTTAGAGTCCTACACAGAGGTTTCCTGGTTCAAGCGAAACGAAATAGGAGCGTATATGAGATATGTGCAGGACCGAGAATAATGCGTGTATGTGATACCACATTTCATTCTCGCGATATATGTTTCGATTGGTTATATTCGATATGACCTAGTTATCGAATCATTGATTCGATAAATCGATACATTGGATTCTAGTCGGTTATGTGCGACATGACCGGATCATTGAATCAAATGTTGATTTAATGATTTGATGCATAATTATATATTTGATATATTGCATTGCATTAACTAGTATTGGTTCACTTTAAATGGATTTTCTCACTTGATGTACATGTTGTATATGTGATATACTTTTGTGCACATCTTTGTATCATGTTTGATGATACTTGCTCATTAGGTTAAGTGTGAAGTATTAAACCATGGTTAAGAGATGATTAGGGTTTTGCCTTTTTATTTATTTATTTGTTTATTTATTTAGAAAAGGTTTAGATGAGAATGGTGGCTTTCTTTGTCTCTTGTTGAAGTTTCTTGAAGCTTTGACAAAGTCCACCATCCTTATCTTATCCTTAACCCTAACCATTCCTATTAACCTTAGTTTAATCTCTACACTTGACCATGGTCAAGATATGATAAGTATTCATATTAGTTTCTTTTTCAAATAAGAAACTTATCATATTCTTTCTTCTTCATCATCTTCTTCTTCAAGAAAATCTTGATGCCATCAATGGCAACTTGAGCAAAAGTGAGTGAAATCCAATTCTAAAGTGAACCCACCTCCTATTTCTTCACCCTCTACCTCTTGCCAAGTTGTTTTGGGTGTTTTCTTCACAAGTTTCACAACTTAGTGAAGTTGGAGCTTGAACTTGCGCAACCTCGACGTAGATCATCTTCGGCACGAAGCCGACGACCTATTCCGCTCGTTTTCCCGATGAAGCCGACGAATGAGTCTAGGATTCGAAAAGGACAGCGAGAGGACGACTACGTGGAGCTAAGGAAGTGGAAATCCGGATCTACAAAGGTTGTAGCATCTAACTTTTAGTTAAGTAGTTAACTAGTTTACCGTTTCGCCTAGAAATCTAGCCGACGATCCGTATTAGGGTTTCTCGGCACCCATAATTTTTGAAATTGGCATGGTTGATGCCTTGTGAGACTTCATTAGGATGCCTAGGAACCCTACAAATCCTATATGTTCATCCTGAGGAATTTAAATGCATTCGCATATGTATGTAAATATATAGGATCATGAATACAGCAAGATGTTCAAGTAGGCACTATACTCATAAATACTATTACCACTAGAAGTCTTTTAAATTATTCAACTATCGGGCGTCTTGCGCCATCCGAACAATTTTCCCCCGTAGATGTTACATCTACTCACCCATGATCTCATGCTAGCCTGGTCCAACCACCGCTTTTCCCTTCCGCGCCGCGTCCGACGTCTCCGCGATCGTCCCTAGAAACACACAAGCAATACACATAATGCTAAATTTTGCCAAAAATGCGATATCATGATCAAAGGAAAAACTCGCGTTGGAAACTAAACGCGTGTGCACTCGATACGTCAAAACGTGTGTGACCTCATCAGAAACCACCCCGACTCGCTGTGTCGTGTAGTGCACCACAGACCCAACACATAAAATGCATGTGTCGCACGAGTTAAAAAGTATTGAAAAAGGGTTTTATGTCCCAGATTTTGACTCGAGTGAAAATATAAAAAGTTGCATATACCAAAAACCCTAATTATACGGCAGACTCCCACAACCCAAACCCCAACACCAGACACCATGATCTGGCCGCAATTTGCGGCCAGAATGAATAAAAGTGCGGCTGAAAAGTGGGCTGGGCTTCTCGTGTTCTGTGTGTGTGATCAAGGTCTAAAGAGTATGCTCCAGTTAACACAGATTTTACCTGAAGCACTCGGGTCAACAGCAGATCTTAAAATGGCTAAAAGTCTACATTAAAATGCTAATTTACACTAAATTGAAACCCTATGGTAATTTAATGAAATCTGGAGCAAAACTTAGTTTAAATGGCCTTATAAACACTTAGTTAAGCTATACTAACCATAAAAATCATCACTTGGCCAAATCCCCACTTAAATCACCATAACTAGCACTAAAATCACATTAACACTCATTTAAGCTTAAATAACCATATTCTGCAAAAGCAAGAAGTCAAGTTTAGAGATTATACCTCATTTGGTCCTAGGTGCAACAAGAAGAAGAAGAAGAAGAAGAAGGGGGGTGAGCTCTGCTGCAACTGCTGCTGCTGCTGCTGTTGTTGCTATTGTTGCTGTGCTGATGCTGATGCTGCTGCTACTGCTTGCTGCTGCTGCCTGCTGCTGTTGGTTCAGCTGCTGCTGTTGCTTCTGCTGCAGCTGCTGTTGTAGTTATGTGTGTGTGTTAAAGTGAGAAGGAGAGAGATGTGAGTATGAGTGTGAGGGAAAAATAATTGATTTGAAAACAAATGAGAGTCAACCCATTCCCTCTCTCTCATAATGATTACCAAGCATGGCTCAAGCCCATCATGCTCCTCTCTCTCTCTCCAACTCAAGTCAACTCCCAAACAAAACTAAATTTAAAAAAAAATACACTTAATGAACTCAGATTAACCTAATTAATTGGGTTAATTCACCATGGTTATCTAAACATGGTTTAACCCCAAACTTAACCCTAGTTAACATGCACATGTGTGTGCAGTCCAAATTAAATTCTAATAAAATATTCATAAATCCAGATAAAATATTTGAAAACCGTTTTGGTAAACTTTTTACTAAAAACCCCACATTAAAGCATGAATAACCACTAATCACAATCTAAGGTGTTACAATCTTCCCCCTTAAAGTAAATTCGTCCCCGAATTTAAAATATAGCTACGCGTACCTTCAAAGGGATGAGAGAATTTCTTCCGCATCTCGCCCTCGGCCTCCCAAGTGATCTCTTCACCATTCGAGCTGCGCCAAAGTACCTTCACAGATGGCAAGAGCTTTGATCAAAGTTTCTTCACCTGCCGATCCAATATCACTACTGGCTGCTCGGTGAATGAAAAATCGCGCTCAAGCTGAACGGTCTGATGGTGAATCATGTGAGAAGGGTCATGAAGATATCTGCAAAGCATCAACACGTGGAATACGGGGTGAACATCTGGAAAGCTGGGTGGAAGAGCCAAACGATATGCAACTGCGCCGACACGCTCGAGGATCTCGAAGGGACCCACAAATCTGGGACTAAGCTTTTCTTTTCTCCCAAATCTCATCACGCCCTTCATCGGAGAGACCCTTAGAAAAACATGATCGCCAACTGCGAACTCTAGTCTGCGACGGCGTCTGTCTGCATACGACTTCTGCCTGCTCTGAGCTGCTCTCATCCGATCCCGAATCAACTGTACTTTCTCGGTCGTCTCCTACACGATCTGCGGCCCTAAAATTCTGCTTTCGCTAAGCTCTGTCCAATAGACAGGCGATCTACATCTCCTCCCATACAAGGCCTCGAAAGGTGCCATCTGAATAGTATCCTGGAAGCTGTTGTTGTAGGAGAACTCTACCAAGGGTAAGTGATGATCCCAGCTACCACCAAAGTCTATTACGCACGCTGGGAGAATGTCCTCAAGTGTCTGAATAGTCCGCTCTGACTGGACGTCGGTCTGCGGATGAAATGCTGTGCTTAAACTCAAACGGGTACCCAACTCCTCCTGAAGTCTCTGCCATAGTCGGCTGGTAAACTGGATGCCTCGGTCTGACACGATGCAAGACGGAACTCCATGCAACCATACGATCTCGTCGATGTAAATCTGGGCATACTGAGCAAAACCGAAGTGGTCTTCACTGGAAGGAAGTGAGCCGCTTTCGTCAATCGATCCACGATCACCCAAATGGGGTCATACCCTCGACTGGTCCTGGATAGACCCACAACTAAGTCCATAGAAATCTGCTCCCATTTCCACTCCGGAATGGGCAAAGGTTGCAACTCTCCAGCAGGCCTCTGGTGCTCGGCCTTGACTTGCTGACAAGTCAGGCATCTCGACACGAAGTCTGTGACGTCCATCTTCATTCCGTCCCACCAATAAACATCTCTCAAATCGCGATACATCTTGGTGGAACCTAGATGAACGCTATAAATCGATCTATGCGCCTCCTCAAGAATCTCACGCCGTAGTCTCTCAGAATCTGGTACGCATAATCGAGTCCTAAATCGCAGTACCCCCTGATCATCGATCACGAACTCGGAATCTCTGCCCTGCCTAATCTGCTCCATGATCTCTGAAAGACGGTCATCACTGGGCTGTGCCTCGCGAATACGGTCAAGCAACAGCGGGCGTGCATGAATATGCGCAAGCTGTTCCCCGGTCGGAGTGAACTCGAACTCAACCCGGCTGTCGCATAAAATCTGCCAATCTACTGACAACTGCCTCTGTACGGCACTCAAATAAGATAGACTACCTCCGGGCCTCCTACTCAAAGCATCTGCCACCACGTTCACCTTGCCCGGATGGTAAAGGATTTCGCAATCATAGTCTTTCACCAGTTCCATCCAACGGCGCTGTCTCAGATTCAGGTCTCGCTGCTGAAATATGTACTTCATGCTCTTGTGGTCCGTAAATATCTGGCATGACTCTCCGTATAGGTAATGTCTCCAAATCTTGAGTGCAAACACCACTGCAGCCATCTCTAAATCATGCGTAGGATAGTTCTGTTCATGTGTCTTCAGCTGCCGAGAAGCATACGCGATAACTCTGTCGTGCTGCATCAACATGCAACCTAGTCCCACTCGAGAAGCGTCGCAATGAACCACGAATCCGTCCGATCCCGAAGGCAATGACAACACTGGTGCAGTAGTCAGACAAGTTTTCAACTGCTGGAAGCTATGCTCGCACGCCTCGGTCCAATCAAAAGGCACCCTCTTCCGGGTCAACCCGGTCAACGGTGCAGCGATGCGGGAGAAGTCCTGAACGAATCATCGGTAGTAGCCAGCCAGGCCCAGGAAACTGCGGATCTCTGTAACTGATGTCGGTCTGGGCCAATGCTGAACGACCTCGATCTTCTTCAGGTCTACACATATGCCATCTCTCGTAATCACGACCCAAGAAATCGACGCTGTCAAGCCACAACGCGCACTTGGAAAATTTCGCGAGCAGCTAGTGCTCTCTCAAAGTCTGCAATATGATCCATAGGTGCTGCTCATGCTCCTCTCGGCTCTGGGAATACACCAAAATGTCGATAATAAACACGATGATGAATAGATCTAGATACGGCCTGAAAATGCGGTTCATCAAATCTATAAACGCGTCTGGTGCATTGGTGAGTCCGAACGACATCACCAAAAACTCATAGTGTCCATAACGCGTACGAAAAGCCGTCCTCAGAATATCCTCCTGCCGCACCCGCAACTGATGGTAACCCAATCGCAAGTCAATCCTCGAAAAGTATCCCGCACCGTGAAGTTGGTCGAACAAATCATCGATACGTGGTAAGGGATATCTGTTCCGTATGGTAACCCTGTTCAACTGGCGGTCATCAATGCACAAGCGCAAACTGCCGTCTTTCTTCTTGACGAACAGGACAGGAGCACCCCACGGAGATACACTAGGTCGAATAAGCCATTTATCTAACAAATCCTGCAACTGATCCTTCATCTCTCTAAGCTCCACCGGGGCCATCCGATAAGGAGGTATGGAAATAGGCCCCAAGCCGGGAATCAAGTCAATGTAGAACTCAACATCGTGCTCAAGCGGTAGCACAGGCAGCTCGTCCGGGAAAACATCAGGGAACTCACTAACAATCGGAACCTGGTCCAAAGGAACCTCTGCAGCTCGAGTATCACAACCAGATGCTAAGAATCCCTGACATCCCTTCCGCAAGAGCTGACAGGCGTGAAGAGACAAAATCAAGCTGGGAAGGGTGACGCTGCAGTCTCCCAGAATAATAAGGACTGTCTCTCCCGGAAAGCTAAATCTGACTGCCTTCTCACGGCAATCCACATATGCATAACAAGTGGCTAGCCAGTCCATGCCTAGAAGCACAACAAAGTCCAACATATCGAGGAGAATCAAATCAACCGATGAATCCCTCTCCCCGATACGAACGGAACACAATCGAAACACAAAACGAGCGACAAACGACTCGCCTACCGGAGTAATAACCATAAGAGGCTGATCTAACGATGATGACTCATGGCCCAACATCGGTGCAAACTGTGTAGATACATACGAATGTGTGGAACCTGGGTCGAATAATACTCGCACGTCGAAAGAACATACTGGCAAGGTACCTGTCGCAACGGCATTGGATGCCTGCGCAACCTGGGTGTCAAAGCGAATACTCGGGCCTGTCCCCTACCAATAGCTGGCTGACCTCTGCCTCGGCCTCTGCCTCCTCGTCCTCTCTGAACAAGACTGCCGCATCCACGACCTCTGGGGGCATCTAACTGATGTGGAGCATCACCGGGGGTAGGAAGTAGAGCTCTCTGAGAAGGTGGTGAAGATGGTAAAGTCACGTTCAGGACTGTCGCCGCTCCTTGTCGTCTTACCATATAGTCTCTGACATGATGGTGCGGACCCCTGCACCCAAAACATCCTGGCGACGCCTACTGTCCCTGTGGATAAGAACCAAATAGCTGACCCCGTCCAACTCCTCTGCCGCCACCATCTCTCGGAAAGAATCTGTCACGATACCTCTGAGCTGGCATATCGGTACGAATCCTCTTCGGCCCAGAAACGGCCGAAGTCTCTGAAATGCGCGCCTCCATCCATAAGGCCGTGTCCATAAAAGCTGCATAAGTGTTAAAGTGCTGGGCGCCGATGGCAAGAAATAACTGGGTGTCAAGTCCCTGCATAAACCTCTTTACCCTTTTCTCTTCAGTATCAACCAAGTACGGAGCATATCTGGACAACTGCGTAAACTGGACATCATTCTCGGATACTGTCATCCCTGGAGTCTTGCGCAAAGCCTCAAAACTATAAGCTCTAGCATCACGCACGCTCTCAGGAAGGAAACGGGCTAAAAATACTGCTGTGAACTCGGCGCAAGTCATAGGAGGTAGACCTGCAGCTCAATCTCTTTCGACCGACTCATACTATGTCTGAGCAAGGCCCTATAGACGGAAACTCGTAAGCTCCACCCATCTATCGTCGGAACATCTGAGCGAACGACAAATCCTAGCTAATTTTTCAAAGAATGTCTGCAGTTCCTGCACTGCATCAGTGCCGGTGAAGACTGGGGGTCTCAGCCTCATGAAATCCTGTAGCGATACTGGAATAGCCACGGTAGTAGTAGTAGGAGCAACTGTCTAGGCAGCAGGTACCATCATAGTCTGTGCTGTGGTAGGTACGTCCTCCGATCTCGGTGCACGACTGGCCTCTACTAAGGATCCCACCATCTGTCGTAACTCCTGCATACCTCCCATCATCTGTCGTAGCTCCTCCATACCAGACTCTAGCCTATCCATACAGCCTGGGGAAGGCAGATCAGTCTGTCCCTGGGGGAGTAGGTACACTGTCCTGCTCGGTCCTCGTCTCGGATGAGCCTGCTCGGATCTCATCTCGGGCGGCAGCCCTCTGCTCCCTCGTAGCCTTCGGCGGCATAGTGGCTGGTACAGGAAACATGATAATAAGAATGGTGCAATAGAATCATAGGATACATGGAATTGAAGAAGGAATTTCAAGCAAGTATATCCTAAAGTCACTTAGGCGGAGTACCGTATCGCAAGTATGTCGCGAACATACACACGCTACGTTACCCTGCTTAAGTCACTTACTCCATCTACCAAGGGTCATCCTACACTCCGAAAGGTAAAACCTATTGCTCTGATACCAACTTTGTCACGACCCGAAAGGTGCGAAATGTAACTGGCACTTAAATTACGAAACGTATCAAGGCGTACGCAATCTAAGTAAGCCAAAGCGCAGAAATCAAAACCCATTTAAGCAGTAGAGTGAAAGAAAACCATATAAGTTGCATAAAAATCTTTTAAAGAACAACATCACATTTTCCAAAAATTTGAGCAGAGTCTCCTTTGTAAATACTGGCCCCCAAACGGGTACAAAACAGGAATATATAAATGGATAACATGAAATAAGGCATCCCCAAGCGGGAGCTAGCTCTTCGCCGAAGCGGACTCAAATCCCACGCAATGTAAATCAACAATGTGCAAAATAAGTATAAAAAGGCACCAATAATAAACATCATGTCGGTTCAAGTGAGCTCGATCCCAAAATACAACATAAAAGTTCACAAATCTAACTGTCTCGTCTCTAGGTCAATATACATCAATACAATAACAGGTAAAGTAGATACAGTAGATGGAGTACTCTCGATACAATAAATATACAAGGTGGAAACCAAAATGATATCACAACCCACCTACGAGCAAAAGCCTCAAGTGCAGGCAAAAGGAGCAAAAGGAGCAAAAGGAGTAAGTGCGTCCGCCGCTACTATGCAGACGGAGCGGACCTGCAAAAAGGCTATGGCACAACGGGGGTGAGTTGCCAACTCGTGAGTAATAAATAACATCTATAGAGGCTATCGTAAGCATGCATGCAAGTGTCATAACATCAACAATACAGATATGGCATGATATACTAGTAGATATGTATGCAACATGAATCAATGTACAATACTATCTGGCATGATGTACTAGCAGGTATGTATGCAACATGGATCAACTCGTGATCTGAATATGTTGATATAGAAAATCATTATTTTCTTCTTAGAAAACTCTTTTGAAATATCAGCATAATATCAATAGAATCAACATAAATCCGTGTCCAGCATCGACACCTCAAACAACTATCTCAAATCTCATGTATCCATATCATAGTTTCTCAGGCCCCAGCCGTCCGGCTGACCCATCTCAAAATATCAATATCTCAACATCTCACGGCCACGGTCGGTATCCTCTGGATATCCGCCGCGCCAAAAATCACCGGTAGGTAGTCTGCCCCTGCCAGGCTCATCGTCTACACCTCGATCTTCTTGCCCCGGGTTACCTTACCGGGCCCACCATGTACCCGAGACGGTTAATCCAACTCCTTGAAACGGGTCTCTAAAACCAACAGAAAACTCATGGTGGATGACACATGTATCATTTCACGAGAAAAACCACAACTTTCAATGTTTAAAAAAATATCAGGTTTATTAAATCATTGCGGCTTTTCTCCAAAATTCTCATAAATCTCAAGTGCTGAAATTCTCAAGAAAATCATCATAAGTGCACATGTCAATGATAATGAATGCCTATAGTATCAACAAGTCGAACTGCAATGTATGACCAATAGGCTAGGCATGAACGAATGATGTAATGAGGTACATGCATATGACTAGCAATCCTACATGTTCATCCTAAGGAATTTAAATGCATTAGCACAGGTTTAAGCATCATATATGGTGAAATTATTCTAGATTTCAGGTTATACAAGTTATCTAGTGTTGTGGCATAGCAATTACCAAGACGTGTGTGTCCGCATGAATAGTGCTCGTGCGGCATAAAATCCTGGTAATAGTGCAAGTGTCCTATGAAATGTGTTCGCACATGTATGTAAATATATAGGATCATGAATGCAGCAAGAAGTTCAAGTAGGCACTATACTCATAAATACTATTACCATTAAAAGTCTTTTAAATTATTCAACTATCGGGCGTCTTGTGCCAACCCGAACGATTTTCCCCTGTAGATGTTACATCTACTCACCCGTGATCTCATGCTAGCCGGGTCCAACCACCGCTTTTCCCTTCTGCGCCGCGTCCGACGTCTCCGCGATCATCCCTAGAAACACACAAGCAATACACATAAGGCTAAATTCTGCCAAAAATGCGATATCACGATCAAAGGAAAAACTCGCGTTGGAAACTAAACGCGCGTGCACTCGACACGTCAAAACTTGTGTGACCTCATCAGAAACCACCCTGACTCGCTGTGTCGCATAGTGCACCACAGATCCAACACACAAATTGCCCGTGTCGCACGAGTTAAAAAGTATCGAAAAAGGGTTTTAAGTCCCAGATTTTGACTCGAGTGAAAATATAAAAAGTTGCATATACCAAAAACCCTAATTATACAGCCCACTCCCACAGCCCAAACCCCAACAGACACTACGATCTGGCCACAATTTACGGCCAGAATGAATAAAAGTGCGGCCGAAAAGTGGGCTGGGGTTTTCGTGTTCTGTGTGTGTGATCAAGGTCTAAAGAGTATGCTCCAGTTAACTCAGATTTTGCCAGAAGCACTCGGGTCAACGGCAGATCTTAAAATGGCTAAAAGTGTACATTAAAACGCTAATTTACACTAAATTGAAACCCTATGGTAATTTAATGAAATCTGGATCAAAACTTAGTTTAAATGGCCTTATAAACACTTAGTTAAGCTACACTAACCATAAAAATCATCACTTAGCCAAATCCCCACTTAAATCACCATAACAAGCACTAAAATCACATTAACACTCATTTAAGCTTAAATAACTATATTCTGCAAAAGCAAGAAGTCAAGTTTAGAGATTATACCACACTTGATCCTAGGTGCAAGAAGAAGAAGAAGAAGAAGAAGGGGGGTGAGCTCTGCTGCAGCTGCTGCTGTTGCTGTTGCTGTTGTTGCTGTGCTGATGCTGATGCTGATGCTGATGCTACTGCTTGCTGCTGCTGCCTGCTGCTGTTGCTTCTGCTGCAGCTGCTGTTGTAGTTATGTGTGTGTGTGTGAAAGTGAGAGGGAGAGAGATGTGAGTATGAGTTGAGGGAAAAATAATTGGTTTGAAAATAAATGAGAGTCAACCCATTCCCTCTCTCTCATAATGATTACCAAGTATGGCTCAAGCCCATCATGCTCTCTCTCTCTCTCTCCAACTCAAGTCAACTCCCAAACAAAACTAAATTTAAAAAAAAAAATAATACACTTAATTAACTCATATTAACCTAATTAAATGGGTTAATCCACCATGGTTATCTAAACATGGTTTAACCCCAAACTTAACCCTAGTTAACATGCACATGTGTGTGCAGTCCAAATTAAATTCTAATAAAATATTCATAAATCCAGATAAAATATTTGAAAACCGTTTTGGTAAACTCTTACTAAAACCCCCACATTAAAGCATGAATAACCACTAATCACAATCTAAGGTGTTACATGAAGTGAGAAGGTAAAGCCATCGTCCAAGGTTGACCCCTCACCCTCTCTCTTTCTTGCCCATACCTCCCATACTCTTTTGTTTATACATTTTCTTTCCTTATCTTTTCTTCTTCTTTCTTTAAAATTAAAACCTTGCAAGAATGAAGAAATAAACCATGAAAGAAAATGTAACATGTGTTGAAATGTGGCATGGTGCATGTCATGTGCACAAATCCGGCTTAATGCGATTAGCATTAAAATAGCCTATAATTAATTATAAAAATCTATAATTTGCCTAAATCACATAAATCGCCCTTATTTTAGTAATTTTTATATTTTTCCAAATTTTCCACAATTTATCAGTATTTTATTATACCGCACCATTAAAATATTCATAATATTTATTATTTAATTATAAAAAATTCCCTTAAATAATATTTTATTTTTTTTGAAATTTTACAGTTTCGCTAAAGGGGTCACTCCTGGTAAAGGGATCTCGGCTCTTTCCTTATTGAATAAGGTGCTGGATATTCTACAAGAAATACCGCTATGCAAAGTAAGAACTAGAGGTACCATTTTTTTTAAAACAAGTTTCTACAATATCTTTAGGTTTCTTTTATTTCATTAATCTCATTAATGAAGTCCCATCATATTATACTTCCTAAGCATCACAGAAGAAACGAAAGCATCAATATTTAATATATATCATCATATATAATAATATAAGCATTCATCGCAGAATATCAAGTGATCACATAACAAAATATCGCAGCAGAAAACAACATATGAAATATTGGATATACTAGGATTTCCGGGTTTTAAATTAAGCCTGTATAAAATACGAATTCCACGGTCATGATGAATAGCCAAATCCATATCCTTAGACTTCTACGAGAGAGGCAAGCAACCCTTCCAATTCTAGAGTTAGGAGACACGGACTCGACGCATCGAGATGGTCTCCCACTGGACTCTAGAACCCGGTTACTTGTGCTCCCCTCTTTAGATCTATCCTAATGCGGAAAAGTAAATAATATACATCAACGGTGACATCTTCCTCAACCCGGAAGTACCCTCATAAGAGAATATTACATACAAGTTTTTATATGAATGAAAATGAAAAACTCTCATCTCACAAAAAATCCCCCGGCTATTCAAACACGACGATCCAATATAACATATCCAAGCAACACATAACATCACATGTCATCAACGTAAGTAAATATGCGTATCCCAATTGTCGTTGACATATATCAACGAAACCGGCGATACACCACATATTACACTTACGGTCGCAAAAAAGAAAGTGAAAATTACAACAATTGGAATCCGCAACCACCTTGGACATCATAAACCCGAAATATCTCATATTCCGGATTTTATGCCTAACCATATGAATTCCTTAGATATTGCATGCCTAATAATTATAAACCCCGCATTTTAGTCTCGATATTGAAAACACTTTTCAATATCAAGTCGGGCAATTCAACAAGATTCCCGACATCCTGATCGAATTCTCGTCGAAAACTTAAATAGACTACCGCACCCCCGATACCGTCGACGAAGTGCACTTAGGCGGAACACTGCGGCCGCGAGCAGCCGGACGGATGCTTTTGGCAACGGGGTTCTCCTACAGTCACTTGGTTGGGGCTATGGGGCGTGGCTATCTAATAAGGTTACGTGGCGAGTATCCGCGTACACTACGTGATTGCGACGGACTTTTGATCGCATCAAAATCCCATGGCAACCGATCAAATGAGACTAAATTGCTAGATTTATAAAATTCAAAATAGTTTTCTTATGCATTCCAAGTATTTTATCCCATCACATGATACCCTGATGACGTTAAAATTTTCGATCGATTCATTAAAGTCCCATAATGCTCCGAGAGCTCAACACTTGAGCACAGTTTAATAATAGATAGAATATGCCACAGTACCTATGGACCAACCGTAGATGGGCAGACCCAAGCCACATTAATGGCACCGCGGAACTGTTAGTGTATATGCCCTAGAGGCCATTACTGTATCATACTAGTTTGTATATTACTTGATGGAAGCTTGGGATATTCACCTTGTATAAACAATCTTGCTCAATATAGTAGTATGCTACTTGGTTTGTTTCTACTTCAATGTGTACTTGTGTTTATTTCAGTATATCACTTATACGCATTAGTGGAGCCCTTAGGATCTTTGCTTGATTACCAGCGTTGTGATGGCAGTCACACTAGTGGGGGCTGGGTAATCTATAGGCACATCCTTATACAGGTCCCTAGTCGTAGGACTATCGAGACAGGGCATCGATACTCCGGAGTAGACTAGCGTATGCGCTTCTCATCCCAGTGTGGGAGATGGTCTGTCCCACAGCCATCAGTACGTCGTACTGGAGATAGTATACGGGTGCTCGTTGGGTTACGAGTACACTGGACAGGACTCGTCGGGAACTGAAAGGTTGGTATTATACCTATCGTCAGTTATCAGTTCCCAGGTGACATGAGTACAACTTAGTCCGCTGACTTGACACTGGCACTTCGCCTCGAGTGTGTTCCCACTGCACTTTGATCACTACCCTACCACGGCTCAAAGGAGTCGTGCAAACAGGTGGTGGTTGGGTGCAGTCCCGAAGCACTTGGAGGCAGTGACGGTTAGACAGGATTCGTCTCTCCCGGTATTGGGGGTTGACATCGCGCTGTGTCTGGGAGAGCCATTACACGAGTAGTCCCTGGCCAGGGCAAGCGAGATATACTGGTAGGTTCCAGTGTTATCTCAGGGTGTTTTGGGCTTCACTCCAACACGACTTGTACCGCTATTGGGGGACTGACGTTTTACCGCCCCCTAGGCCCGACATGCGATGTATCAGACGAACAGACCGGACTGTACGGAGAATGTCACATTCAGACTCAGTAGGAGTTCAGATGGGGTTTCACCTCGTCAGCCTTCTTGTCGGCATCTACCCGGGGACCGTTACGCACAGCTAGTGCCGCTTGCGGTCTGTGGTTAAACCCACTGCCAGCGTAGTGTCGAGTCTTTAGAGTCCCACACAGAGGGTATTCGCCTCTGGGCAAAACAGAGTAGAGGTCGCATGGTTTTGCGACAGGGTTCGTTCTCATCCGCGCACTTGTGCACGTTTGGAGTCCGGACGGATTATACTAGCAGGCTCTGGTTTGAGCCAGATACTGGTATATGTTTTGGGGTTGCTTTTATCTCTTGGTATTCTTGTTCCTCGGAACGAGAATGCAGGTGTGTATGCACAGTTGCTTGAGGCGGAGGATGAGGTATTTCATTAGGGTTTCGGAACGGGTGCGTATGCACAGTTGACAGTCGTCTTTTTCCAAACCCTAATGGATTTGTATTATATCAATTAATAATATATAATAAAATGAAATTGTGTCATGGTTGGTTTTTGTTGACTTGTTGACCATGGTTGACTTGTTGACCATGGTTGAAGTTTTGACCATCATCATTACAAAAGAAAGATGCTCTTTGATTCTAGCAAATTCATTTAATGTTTGAAATGATAATGGTCATTCTAAAACTTTCCATCAACCTTTTCATTTTCATTATTATTATTGATAATTCTTTTTCTTTTGCATTATGGTTGCAAGAAAGAAAAAGGATAGCTCATTCTATCATATTCATTCTCTCTCTTCACTTCATCTTCTTCTTCCTCTAGCAAAAGAGAAACCTTCTCATGTGTTGAGAATCCTTCTCTTTAAAAAGAAAAGCACCCTTTAGACACTCTCTACTCATTCTAGGTTCAAGGTTTAGCAAGCTGGAAACCCTAGTTCACTCAAAGCACGAGGAAGAGCCCAAAGGTTGAACTCTCGAGGTGGATCCATCTTCGACGGAAGAAGGAGACAAAAAGAGAACCATCAACCTCTACAAAGTTTGAAGAAGAAGGAGTTCAAGTTTAGGTATAACCATCTTCATCCGAGTAGCTAACTCTCT
Source organism: Agapanthus africanus (assembly GCA_030015575.1). Taxonomy (NCBI): domain Eukaryota; kingdom Viridiplantae; phylum Streptophyta; class Magnoliopsida; order Asparagales; family Amaryllidaceae; genus Agapanthus; species Agapanthus africanus. The sequence continues at coordinate 293,023,870 of CM057349.1, forward strand.
TTAGCTAAGTATGCTAGTTTTAGTTTAGTTAAAGATCCCGACTTTGCTTAGTCCATGTTGCCCCTTGCGCTAAAAATTTGATTTTTATACCGTTTCCGCCTCCCCGTAAGAACCGGGGGTCGCAACGTGGACTTACAGTGGTATCAGAGCCTAACTAAACTTAAACTAGCTTGGTAGTGAAGTGTAACGAAGTTCGGAACCGAAAAAAATCACAAAACCGGAAAAACAAAACCCTAAGTTTCTGTTGAAATGTTTTCTGCTCTAAATGAAATACTTTATACTTGTAAATTCGGCTCAGGGTTTTGTGTGAACACCCAAGAAAAACGATGCAGTGATTCATTCAAACCGCCGCGCTTCCGCCGCACGAGGTAGGCATGTGCCGCGGAAGCGCCGCGGTTTGTCGTCTTCTGTGCATCGTTTTTCGTGCAGTGTGTGTCTGTGTTGGTTTTGGGTTTTTTAAAATATATTATATGTGCCCAGATTTTCCAGAACTGAAATTCACTTTTGGGGTCCTATAATTCCGTATTTTTTTCCGAACTTCACTGCACTTTGACTATGATGGTTATATCTGTGATGTTTGCATGTATTGAACGTCGGCTAATCGCTATAGGTCGATTAGTCGGGGTTATACATGATCTGTGTTTGATATTGGATTGTGTATATGAATGTGTTGGACTGTCGCGGGTGAATAGCCGGGGTGGATGTGAGATGAGCTTTTGTTTTTCTTTCATTCATTGTAAATGTAAATTGATGTAATATTATTATTTGTTTGGCCGCACAACCGGGTCGGGGTTGTAGCCGTCATTGTATAATTCTTTTTACTGTTTTTGCTCCTAGGATAGACCCATGGAGGGGTGCACAAACTACCGGGTACTTGGCCGGTAGTTTGCCGCACCCGTAGGGGTCTTGGGTGGGGTATTTGGCTATTCACCGCGACCGTGTAATCCGCTTTTCGTTGCAGGCTCGAAAGGATTGCGGATTGCTAATATATCCAATGTATTCATCTGTGATCTGTAATGTCTATCATTGCTTTCTATTTAGGCGTTGCTTATGTTTTACAGCCGCGCTAGCCCAGCCCCCGCTCTGTCGTTAGTTAAGTAACCTAACGAGTGATGACGGGACCCCGTGGCGAATGCGAATGGCATAAGCGTACGTCATATTTTGGTTGTTTTCTGCAATGGTAGGATTAAATGATGGGACGCATTAAAAGAACTAATGCAAGAATATCACGCATTAAAAGAACTAATGCAAGATAATAAACCAAGTTAAAATCGTTGGAACACTTTTGAAAAACCACTCGGTTCTTTTCGAAACTAACTTTTAAATGCGGAGCTTGAGCCACTCCTTCTAAAAGCTATCTCGTTCCATCGATTATATCAAGTTCACTACGTTCACGGTTTTACCAAAACCATTCGTAGCCTTCCGTCGTTTCGCATGAATAGGCAATAGTATTCAAGCTGTGTATTTTGGCCAAAGTCAAGGCACAGTGATTGGTAGCTATTGGGTGTTCATGTGTAGCATAGATAGATGCGTTGGTTTGGGACAGTCGTGCTGCCATTTTGGCCAAAGTCAAGGGTATGTACGGATGGATCCAAATTAACCTGGAAAGTGACGGGCAGAACTTGACATGTGACTTATGATATTTTGGCCAAAGTCAAGGTCATAAGAGCATGGGGCAAAAATCCACATCGGGAGTTTCATAAGTACTGAAACTTGTTAGATTTGCATACCATTTGGAGTATGATGATTATGGTAGGATTCCTTCATTTTTCGTCACGCAATGATATTTGGATCCCGATCCTACTGTGAGTATATGCTACTCCTCGGGAAATTTCTCACTAAACGATCAATGCTATAAACCTAGTAGGTGCCTAGAAAGGTGTTAGCGGGGCTACGCCCCCAGGGAAAAGAGGTTCTTAAATTAAGGAACTTCGCGAAAGCGTTGGAAAACCTCCCTCGAAGTACCGAAACTGGCCTGGCTGAACGGTTAAGCAAGTATTGTACGGTGGGATTGATCCCGGCTAATTCTTCCTTTGTGGTTTGAGGAGGGATTCGAGAGACAGTGGGAGCCATCCTGTTTAGACAAATTAAAAACCATTCTAAACTTGCAAGAGCATCATGCTAAGTGTTTCTTCTCTCCCCCTGCAGCGACCAAATCGAAATGACTGGACTTAAGTTACTTCTAGATAAAAACATACTGACAGGGCCAAACTACAAAGATTGGCTCAGGAATGTCAAATTGGCAATCGCTTACGACAAGCTGGGGTATCTTCTTACCACCAAAGCTCCCCCCGTCCCAGGTCCCACCTCCAGCGTCGCGGATAAGGAAATCCGTAAGACTTGGGAGATTGATTGCGCGAAGGCCAGGTGCCTCATGCTTGCCTCTATGGACAACGAACATCAGAGGAGGCATGAGAATATGGACCTCGAGTCCATATTTCTCCATACAAAAGAACTGTATGGAGAGCAGTCTCGTATCGCAAGATACGAAGTGTCGAAGAAGTTGTTTTCGACAAAGTTGGCCGTCGGATCATCGGTAGCGGACCACGTGCTTAAGATGATTGGCTACACTGAGGAGCTCGCAGAACTTGGGACCACGTTGGATAGTGAACTCTACACAGATTTAATTCTCCAGTCCCTTCCATCCACTTACGCCCAGTTCATACTGAATTTCAACTTGCAAGAAAAGGAAGTTGAACTTTCAGAACTCCTCAACCTGCTGAGGAGCGCAGAGGGCACCCTACAGAAGGGTAGGGAAACACCCGCTTTGTTTGTAGGAGGATCTTCTTCCTCTAGGTCCAAGGCGAAAGCCAAGGGAAAGAGGAAGAAAGCCCCCGCCAAACCAAGAGGCGGTGTTAGTAAAGTGGGTACGAAGGGAAAGGAAAAGGCAACAAAGATTGCGGGGAAGCTTGTTGGAAAGGAAGAATGCTTCTATTGTCATAAGAGTGGACACTGGAAGAAAGATTGCAGGGCTTGGAAAGCCAGGACACAGGAACTGAAGCAGGTTGCGGCTTCAGCTTCAGGTGTGTATGTTATTGAAAACTGTCTTTCTATAAACTCTACTTCCTGGGTATTGGATACCGGATCAGGATCTCATATCTGTAATTCTTTGCAGGCGTTGAGAAACCGTAGGTTTTTGAAGGAAGGTGACATGACCCTCAGAGTTGCGAACGGAGCTAGCATGGATGCTAAAGCCGTGGGGGACTATCACCTAGGAATGTCAGATGGGCATGTTTTGGTTTTGCGTAATTGCTTTTTTGTACCCAACGCAACTTGTAATATCATTTCTGTATCTTTGGTTTCTAAAGAAGGTTATGAATTTGCGTTTGTAAGTAATGTTGTAAACATTCACCTTAATCAAGTTCTGATTGGGTCAGGTACACTGAGCAATGGTATATACGTATTAAACCAACCACAGATTTTCAATATCCAGAATACACACAAAAGAAAGTCTCCAGATATCAATCAGACTTTCTTATGGCATTGTAGACTGGGTCACATCAATGAGAGAAGGTTGACTAAGTTACATACAGAAGGATATTTGGATCCGTTCGAATATCAATCATATGCCACTTGTCAATCCTGTCTCAAAGGAAAGATGACAAAGACTCCGTTCACTGGACACGGAGTAAGAGCGAGCGAGCTCTTGGGACTCGTACACAGCGACGTGTGCGGTCCAATGTCTACACATGCGCGAAGCGGTTATTCTTACTTCATTACTTTTACGGATGATTTTTCAAGATACGGTTATGTCTTCTTAATGAAACATAAGTCCGAAGCTTTTGAAAAATTCCAGGAATTTAAGAATGAAGTAGAAAAACAAACCGGCAAAAGTATCAAGATTCTAAGATCGGATCGAGGTGGAGAATACTTAAGTGCCGAGTTCCTGAATTATTTAAAAGAGAACGGGATTCTCTCTCAGCTTACTTCTTCATACACTCCGCAACACAACGGTGTATCGGAGAGACAGAACCGAACCCTATTGGATATGGTACGGTCCATGATGAGTAACACTGAGTTACCGCGATCATTCTGGGGGTATGCGCTAGAATCAGCTGCATACCTTTTGAACCGAGTTCCTACTAAGACTGTGCCTACTACACCATATGAGATGTGGTGTGGGAAGAGACCCCATCTCAGTCATATGAGATGTGGTGTGGGAAGAGACCCCATCTCAGTCACATTAAGACTTGGGGAAGTCCAGCTTTTGTTAAAAAGCAGCATGCGGACAAGCTCGAGGCGCGCTCAGTACTGTGTAAGTTTGTGGGATATCCAAAGAATTCCAAGGGATATCTCTTCTACTACGAAGAGGAACAAAAAGTTCTTGTTTCTCGTCATGCCCACTTTCTAGAACATCAGTTCTTAGAAAAAGAATTAAGTGGGAGCACAGTAGAACTGGAAGAAATTCCAGAACCACAGACTATTACTGAAAGCTTAGTGGAACCAGAGGGTTCAAATGAACAGGACATTCCTACGCCGCTCCGCAGAAGTAGTAGGCAGTCTCATCCGCCCGAGAGATACTACGGTTTTCTCATAGACGGGGATAGAGAGGATTGCATCATAGACTATGATGAGCCTACTAGCTTCCAGTAGGCCGTTCAGAGCGTTGACTCGGTAAAATGGCTGGATGCAATGCGGACCGAAATGGAGTCCATGTACACCAACAAAGTATGGACGTTGGACATTGCTCCAGACGGGGTAAAACCCGTAGGATGCAAGTGGATCTTCAAAAGGAAGATTGGTGTAGATGGACAGGTTGAGACCTATAAAGCTAGACTTGTAGCAAAGGGTTTCCGTCAAAGACCTGGCTTGGACTATGACAAAACCTTTTCTCCAGTGGCTATGCTGAAATCCATTCGGATCCTTCTTGCCATTGCTGCCTTCCACGATTATGAGATTTGGCAGATGGACGTAAAAACCGCTTTTCTAAATGGAAGTTTAGAGGAGTGTGTCTATATGGATCAGCCAGAGGGTTTCATTCAGAGTGGGAGCAGCGGAAAGGTGTGCAAGTTGCTTAAGTCCATCTATGGACTAAAGCAGGCATCGCGGAGTTGGAACATCTGTTTTGATGAGACGGTCAAGGAATTTGACTTTATCAAAAATCCAGATGAACCATGCATCTATAGTAGATTTGTAGCGAGAACTGTAGTATTCCTTGTTTTATACGTGGATGACATTCTCTTAATAGGAAATGACATTCCTATGCTACAATCTGTCAAGGGTTTCTTGTCACACAGGTTCTCCATGAAAGACCTGGGTGATGCCTCTTACATCCTGGGGATCCGGATCCATCGTGATAGATCCAAGAGGATATTAGGACTTTCACAGTCCAGGTACATCGACACCGTACTGAAAAGATTCAGTATGGAAGATTCCAAGCGCGGTAACCTACCGGCTTGTCACGGGATCACCCTCTCTAAAGAGATGTCTCCCAAGACTGATTTGGAGAGGGATCGCATGTCTATTATACCCTACGCTTCTGCGGTAGGCTCTATAATGCATGCGATGTTGTGTACCAGACCGGATGTAGCTTATGCACTGAGTGTAGTAAGCCGGTATCAGTCAAACCCTGAGGAGAAACATTGGATAGCAGTAAAGAACATTCTCAAGTACCTGAGAAGGACTAAGGAGATGTTCTTGGTGTATGGCGGAAAAGACCTCCAGATTGAGGCCTTTGCTGACTCCAGCTTCCAGAGTGACAAGGATGATTCCAAGTCCATGTCGGGTTTTGTCTTTACCCTCAATGGAGGGGCGGTGTGTTGGAAGAGTTCCAAACAGGAAACCGTTGCAGACTCGACTATGGAAGCGGAATACATCGCTGCATCTGATGCCGCAAAAGAAGCTGTCTGGATAAGGAAGTTCTTAAAAGAACTTCAGGTGGTTCCGTCCATTGTTGACCCAGTACCTCTGTATTGCGACAACAACGGGGCTATAGCTTTAGCAAAGGAACCCAGGTCCCATTAGAGATCCAGGCACATCTTGAGGCGGTATCACCTGATCAGGAAGATCGTGGATCGCAAGGAGATCGAGGTTCGGAGGGTTGCTTCAGAAGAGAACACTGCAGATCCATTCACCAAGGCCTTACCCCAGACTCAGTTCGAGCGGCTGATCGAGATGATAGGTCTTCGGTACACCAGTTCATGGCCTTAGTGCAAGTGGGAGATTGTTAGTGTATATGCCCTAGAGGCCATTACTGTATCATACTAGTTTGTATATTACTTGATGGAAGCTTGGGATATTCACCTTGTATAAACAATCTTGCTCAATATAGTAGTATGCTACTTGGTTTGTTTCTACTTCCATGTGTACTTGTGTTTATTTCAGTATATCACTTATACGCATTAGTGGAGCCCTTAGGATCTTTGCTTGATTACCAGCGTTGTGATGGCAGTCACACTAGTGGGGGCTGGGTAATCTATAGGCACATCCTTATACAGGTCCCTAGTCGTAGGACTATCGAGACAGGGCATCGATACTCCGGAGTAGACTAGCGTATGCGCTTCTCATCCCAGTGTGGGAGATGGTCTGTCCCACAGCCATCAGTACGTCGTACTGGAGATAGTATACGGGTGCTCGTTGGGTTACGAGTACACTGGACAGGACTCGTCGGGAACTGAAAGGTTGGTATTATACCTATCGTCAGTTATCAGTTCCCAGGTGACATGAGTACAGCTTAGTCCGCTGACTTGACACTGGCACTTCGCCTCGAGTGTGTTCCCACTGCACTTTGATCACTACCCTACCACGGCTCAAAGGAGTCGTGCAAACAGGTGGTGGTTGGGTGCAGTCCCGAAGCACTTGGAGGCAGTGACGGTTAGACAGGATTCGTCTCTCCCGGTATTGGGGGTTGACATCGCGCTGTGTCTGGGAGAGCCATTACACGAGTAGTCCCTGGCCAGGGCAAGCGAGATATACTGGTAGGTTCCAGTGTTATCTCAGGGTGTTTTGGGCTTCACTCCGACACGACTTGTACCGCTATTGGGGGACTGACGTTTTACCGCCCCCTAGGCCCGACATGCGATGTATCAGACGAACAGACCGGACTGTACGGAGAATGTCACATTCAGACTCAGTAGGAGTTCAGATGGGGTTTCACCTCGTCAGCCTTCTTGTCGGCATCTACCCGGGGACCGTTACGCACAGCTAGTGCCGCTTGCGGTCTGTGGTTAAACCCACTGCCAGCGTAGTGTCGAGTCTTTAGAGTCCCACACAGAGGGTATTCGCCTCTGGGCAAAACAGAGTAGAGGTCGCATGATTTTGCGACAGGGTTCGTTCTCATCCGCGCACTTGTGCACGTTTGGAGTCCGGACGGATTATACTAGCAGGCTCTGGTTTGAGCCAGATACTGGTATATGTTTTGGGGTTGCTTTTATCTCTTGGTATTCTTGTTCCTCAGAACGAGAATGCAGGTGTGTATGCACAGTTGCTTGAGGCGGAGGATGAGGTATTTCATTAGGGTTTCGGAACGGGTGCGTATGCACAGTTGACAGTCGTCTTTTTCCAAACCCTAATGGATTTGTATTATATCAATTAATAATATATAATAAAATGAAATTGTGTCATGGTTGGTTTTTGTTGACTTGTTGACCATGGTTGACTTGTTGACCATGGTTGAAGTTTTGACCATCATCATTACAAAAGAAAGATGCTCTTTGATTCTAGCAAATTCATTTAATGTTTGAAATGATAATGGTCATTCTAAAACTTTCCATCAACCTTTTCATTTTCATTATTATTATTGATAATTCTTTTTCTTTTGCATTATGGTTGCAAGAAAGAAAAAGGATAGCTCATTCTATCATATTCATTCTCTCTCTTCACTTCATCTTCTTCTTCCTCTAGCAAAAGAGAAACCTTCTCATGTGTTGAGAATCCTTCTCTTTAAAAAGAAAAGCACCCCTTAGACACTCTCTACTCATTCTAGGTTCAAGGTTTAGCAAGCCGGAAACCCTAGTTCACTCAAAGCACGAGGAAGAGCCCAAAGGTTGAACTCTCGAGGTGGATCCATCTTCGACGGAAGAAGGCGACAAAAAGAGAACCATCAACCTCTACAAAGTTTGAAGAAGAAGGAGTTCAAGTTTAGGTATAACCATCTTCATCCGAGTAGCTAACTCTCTTTAGCTAAGTATGCTAGTTTTAGTTTAGTTAAAGATTCCGACTTTGCTTAGTCCATGTTGCCCCTTGTGCTAAAAATTTGATTTTTATACCGTTTCCGCCTCCCCGTAAGAACTGGGGGTCGCAACGTGGACTTACAGGAACTGCCGCAAAACCTCTGGTTCAAAAGCGGTTCCATGGTCATTATATCGAGTTAGGGTTTCATTCTTCTAGAGGGTTCACAGAATTACTTGCATGTTTTTCCGAATACCTTAAACTTGGAAAAATAGGTTTCTGATATTCGTTCGAACTTTTTAACTTCGCCTAGACAACATGTGAATACCCGAAACAATGTTAAAATTACGAATACGAAACACTCCGAATTGCTTATACTGTAAGATCACATCACATGCAAACTTAGAAAAAACAAGCAACACCTAAAACACCAAAACCCAGAGACTAGATCACCATGAAAATTTTAAGTCAGAACTCCACAACTGGGTCGAGGTGGCCGAATTTTCCTCAACTGTGGCGGGCACAAATTTGATGAAACAACTTGAAATTTTCACAGTGTTCATGTTATATCTCATAGAATATTCTGCAGTTGCTTAAAAAAAATTTTGACAGCTTTTTAAATTCGACAGAAACTGGGTTGCAATGTTTCAAGTTTCGGAGTATTTTCGGTTTCGTAATCTAACAAACATCGTCTAATTATCTAGCATGGTTCTGATACCACTGCAGGATGGCCTAGCACGACAACAAGGTTTCGGGAGGCTTCATCCATGCCATTTTAAAAAATTTGCCTTGCTAGCTAACCCTAACCCTAGAATCGTAACTAGAAAATCCGACGAAATGATATGTAAACAACTTTACATTCAAATTGAATGAGGAATACAACCTTTGTAGACTGGTCCTTCACTTCTAATGCTCCGCGTAATACTCCCTTCGCTGCAAATCATGAACACCCGAACTCTAGAAACGGTTCACTTGAAGAAATGAACAAGCTTGCATGAAGTCTTCAAGGCCGAAGATGATCTACGTCGAGGAGACACTAACCTAAGCTACCTCTTCAGTAATAGTGAAATTAGTGAAGCAAACACCCTATACTAAATGACAAGTAGTAAAGGATGATGAAGTAGGAATTTTTCTCACTTTAGAAATAATTTTCTCACACATTTTCATCACCTCCCAAAAGCTAGTGAGCTTGAGGAAGGAGATGAAGAAATGCAACCATGGAAATTGCAAGTGTTGAATCGCAACCATGGGTGAGTTAATATCGAATATTAACCTTTGTAGAGACTTGACCATGGCTAGGATAATGGTTGGGTTAACAAATATCTTAGACAAAACAAATCTAGTGGACTTAGTCAATCGTTAGCCAAGCTTCTCCAAGCTTTTAGCCATGACTAAATACCACCAATTTTGATTTACTAAAATAAATAAAACCCTAAATTATATCTAGCATGGTGTAAGTCACACACACACACCCATGAAGCATGTATCATCAAGCATGACACAAAACTATGTACACTAATATATATCATATATATACTATGTGCATAAACAAGTGAGAAAAAGAAATCTTAAGTGAGCTAATATTAATCAATGTATTTTAATATATCAAATATATAATTATACATTAAATTATTAAATCAACACTTGATTTAATAATCCAGCTATATCACATATAACCGACTAATATTATGTGTATCAACTTATCAAATCAACACTTGATTCGATAACCCGGCTATATCACATATAACTGAACGATGACACAAATCGCGAGATTAGAATATGATATCACATATCGTATTAATCTCGGTCCAGCACATATCTCATATGTGCTCCTACTCCATTTCGCTTGAGCCAGGAAACCTCTGTGTAGGACTCTAAAGACTCGTCAATATGCCGGCAGTAGATGATGATCATATCAAACACCCACAAGTCGCAAGCGGTCTGCTAAACATAACGGCCACCTGGGTATTGAGCGATCAGAAGATCAACAAGTATGCCGGTTCATACTCCTGCGAATCCAATCAGTAACACTACCGTACAGCTCGGTCTCTTCGTCTGATATGTCGCATATCTCTTTTAGGGATGGTAAACGTCAGACCCCAGTAACTCGATAAGTCATGCCAATATGAGGCTCATAACGGGTATAGAAACTACTGATAACACTTACCAGTATATCTCAGGAGCAGCCCTGGCCAGGGACTTCTGTTATAGCCAATCGAGCACTGTGCAACATCAACTCCCTATACCGCGAGAGACGAATCCCCTCCTATCGCTCATTGCCTCCATGTGACTCGGGACTGTACCTAAAAACCACCTTTTTGCACGATCTCTTGACTATGGTATGGTGGAAATCAAAGAACAGTGGGAATCACACAAGACTCTATGACAATCTCTGGTTGACAGACTAACCTGTGCCAGCGCCACCAGAGAACTACTATCTGACGATAGGTATACCATCTAGGAGTTCTCGGCGAGTCCGTTCAGTGTATCCAGTCTCCACTGAGCAACCGTATACTATCTCTGATATCAAACACCAATGGATATAGGATCATCCATCGCCCATCTACATGGGTCGAGAAGCTATACGCTAATCTACTCTGGTATATCGATACCCTGTCTCGATACACCCATGACTAGGAACATTAAAGGATGTACTCACGGACTACCTTTGTCCCACTAGTATGATCTGCATCATAATCCAGGTAGTCAAGTACACATCCTAAGGGCTTTACCAACATGTAACAGAGAGACAATCAGTGTACATGTTAAGATAAAGAGTAACCAGATAGAATATTATCATGCCGAGCAAGAAAGTCCTCCCTATGTATATCCAAGCATCCACTATAATATACATCATATGTACAATAATGGCCTCTAGGGCAAACATATAACTAACAGCCATAATAGGAAATCCCTGGCCAAGGTTGCTGAGATCTACTAGTAAGTGTTATCAGTAGTTTCTCGAACCGTTATGGACCTTGTATCGGCATGACTTATCAGGCTATTGGGGTCTGATGTTATACTACCCCCAGGCTGTGATATGCAACATATCTGACGAAGTGACCGGACTGTACTGTAGCATTACTGATTGGATTCGCAGGAGTATGAGCAGGCTTGCTTGTTGATCTTCTGATCGCTCAATACCCGGGTGATCGTTATGTTTAGCAGACCGCTTGCAGCTTGTGGGTGTTTGATATGATCATCACCTACTGCCGGCGTATTGACGAGTCTTCAGAGTCATACACATAGGTTTTCTGGTTCATGTGAAACAAAGTAGGAGCACCTATGTGATATGTGCGGGACTGAGATTAATGTGCATATGTGATACCGCATTCTATTCTCGCGATATGTGATATCGGTCGGTTTTATAAGATACAGCCGGGTTATCGGATCAAAAGTTGATTTGATAAGTTGATTCCTATGATATTAGTCTGTTGTATGTGATGTAGCCGGATTATTAAATCAAGTGTTGATTTGATAATTTAATGTATAATTATATATTTGATATATTAACTTACATTAACTAATATTTGCTCACTAAGTATTCTTTTTCTCACTTGTGTGCATATAGTATATATGTGATATATATTAATATACATTTTATTGTGTCATGCTTGATGCCACATGCTTCATGGGTGTAAGAGACTTACACTATAGTTATGATAATGTAGGGTTTATATTTATCTAAGTAATTAAAAAATGGATGGATTTTTGTCATGGCTATAAGCTTGTAGAAGCTTGTGGAAAAGATTGACCAAGTCCACTCTCTTTGTTTCACTTGTAGATATTTATTAACCTAACCATTAACCCTAGCCCTAGTTAAGTCTCTACATGAGTTAGTGTATGACACTAACTCACCCATGATTTACATTCTCACCTCATATGAGTTCATTCTCCTTCTTCACTTGAGCTTCTTCTTCCTCATGAGAAAGCTCACTAGCTTTTCTCAAGGTGAGAAAATATTGTGAGAAAAACAAATCTAAAGTGAGCACAATTCCTACTTCATCATCCTCTATTGTAGAAGCCATTTAGTTTAGGGTGTTTGCTTCACTAATCTACTATTAGTGAAGATGTAGCATGAGCTTGAGTCTCCTCGACGTAGATCATCTTCGGCCTCGAAGACTTCGAGCAAGCTTGGTCATTTCTTCATGTGAACCCTTACTAGAGTTTAGGAGTTCACCACTTGGAGGGAAGGGACTACTACACGGAGCTTTAGAAGTGAAGGACCGGTCTACAAAGGTTGTATTCCTCTTTCACTTAGGATGTAAAGTTGTTTATATAATGTTTCTTCTAAATCTCTAGTTAAGATTCTATGGTTAGGGTTCTTTAGTACGACAAAAATTTTAAAACGGCATGGACGATACCTCCCGAAACCTTGCTGCCGCGCTACATAACCCTACAGTTACGACGAAAGTTCCGCTATTCCCGGTCCAGAATCCTCGGTCGTGGATATTGAGGTCCGTGAGACCTGGGATTTTGATTGTGCGAAAGCCAAGTGCCTCGTGCTGGCCTCCATGGATAATGAACACCAGAGGCGGCATGAGAAGATAGACCTTGCTTCCATCTTCCTCCATACCAAAGAATTATATGGAGAGCAATCTCGTATCACAAGATATGAGATATCGAAGAAATTGTTTCAAGCGAGGTTGGCTATCGGATCATCTGTTAGGGACCACGTCCTAAAGATGATTTCACTCATAGAAGTGCTCACGGACCTGGGAACTACGTTAAAGAATGAGTTGTATATCGACTTGATCCTACAGTTCCTTCCCTCCACATATGCCTAGTTCATATTGAATTTCAATATGCAGAATATGGAAGTTTCACTTCCTGAGCTCCTCAACATGTTGAGGATGGCAGAGGGCACCTTGAAGAAAACCAGGGAAACACCCGCTCTGTTTATTAGGGAATCATCTTCTGCTAAATCCAAGACTAAGGCCACGGGGAGGAAGAAGAAGGCCCCCACCAAACATAGTGGAGGTGTGCAGAAGGTGCAGGGAAAGTGAAAGGAAAAGATAGGGGGAAACTACAAAGGAAGAATGCTTCTATTATTGGAAAAATGGACATTGGAAGAAGGACTGCAGGGCCCTAAAGGCCAGAAATCAGGACACGAAGCAAGTTGTGGCTTCGGTTTCAGGTGTGTTCGTGATTGAAAACTGTTTCTCTATAAAATTTACTTCCTGGGTATTGGATACCGGATCAGGATCTCATATTTGTAATTCATTGCAGGCGTTGAGAAGATGTAGAGTTTTGAGGAAAGGTGATATGACCCTCAGGGTTGGCAACGGAGCCGGTGTGGATGCTGTTGTTATAGGAGAATATCACCTAGGATTGGCGAGTGGACATATTTTGATATTACGTAACTGCTTTTGTATACCTAGTATGGTGTGTAATATTATATCTGTATCTTTGTTATCAAATGAAGGATATAATTTTGCACATGTAAGCAATGTTATAAACATTCACCTAAATCATGAAATGGTTGGGTTGGGTCGAGTACACTTAGTAACGGAATATATATTCTCAATCAACATCAAGTTTTCAACGTCCAAAACACACTAAAAAGAAAAGCTTCAGAATCAAACCAAGCTTTCTGTAACATTTCAAAAAAATAAAATATTATTTTTGGGAATTTTTATAATCAAATAATATTATATTGAATATTTTAATAAGGCGGTATAATTAAATAGCGATAAATTGGGAAAAATTTAGAAAATTATAGAAATTACTGAAATGAGGGTGCTTTGTATGATTTAAGCATATTATGAAAAATTAGGATTTATTTTACACTATTTTAATGCTAATCGCGATTAAATATCGCTAATCTCGTATTAACCCGGTTTTGTGCACATGACATGCACTAAGTCATTTTTAACATTTGTCACATTTTTCTTTCATGCTTTCTTCTTTTTATCATGCATGGTTCTAAATTTAAAGGAGAAGAAAAGAAAAGAAAAGAAAAGAATATAGTAAGAGGTATGTGCATGAGAGAGAGTGATGTGAGGGGGGTCAACCTTGGTCTAGGTCTCATTCCTCTCTCATTTTCTCTTCTTCATTCTCTCTCCCCTCAACTCCCATGGCTTCCCTCTTCCTCTCACATCTCTTCAACCCTCAAAACAACCCCAAAACAAACCTAAAACTCCATCTCCCTTTCACAAAAAAGATGCACAAGCTCACAAGCTACACTTTGGACCAAAAAAGCAAGGATTTTGGGCACTTGGGGCAACGCAAGAAATTTCTTGAGTTTCCAAATGAGGTATTCTCTTAACCATTAGAATAGTATTATATTTCTTTAGCTTCCATTGTTAGTTTGGAATCGATATATCGAGATTTAGTGAACTTTGAAAATTTCAAGTTAGGGTTTGAGAAATCCTTGAGTTGTGAAGTGCATGTGAGTGTAGTAGTGATCTTAAAACCCCCTTAGTGATAACTTTTTAGACTAAAACAGAGACTTAAACCCCTATTAGCGAACTTAGAAATCCCCGATATCCGTATTTTGTGGAATTCTGTAGGGAAATTGAAATCTGCTATCACCCGGGACACCTAAAAATATTTAGCAAGCACTGTAAGTCATGCAAGCACCTAGGAAGCTACCCTGAAGACCTGAGCCCAAACCCTAGCACCCGGGCCGCAAATAAATTCATCCTGGCCGCAAATTGCGGCCAGGTTAGGGTGGTTTTTCCTCGTGTTGGTTCTGTGGCTCCTTTATCAGTAAACTAGACCCTTTGCATGTGCAATTTTGGCTAATTTGACTTAGGGTAAAATCTGGGACCATTTTCCTAAGTTGCTTCATTGTTTTACGACTTCGTTTTAACATTGATTTTGGTATTTGTCATTGTATTCCGTCGTGTTGCATTTGAACGCCAACGACTAGAGTTATTGGTTGTGTTTTGCATGCGAGACTATAAGTTTTAACCTATCGGTGTTTCATGCGACCTTTTGGTTTTCATGCGTGATTTCGTTTAGAATGCTATATGTGATATGTAGGTACCTCACGAGGACTTCGAGAAGACAAGTAAGCGCGTGGCGACATCGGCATCGGCAAACGAAGATCAAGGTGAGTAGATTATATCTACGGGGGAAGTCGGGTGGATGGCGTATAGCACGCCCGCAAAGTTGTGAGAAATGAAGTTGTGAGAAATGATGGGATGTGATATATATACTTTTACATGTTAGTGTGTGATATGAACCTGAGCAAGAAAAGCTTTAGGAGATTAGGGGTTAGTGTTAGCGAGAATTGAAGAAAGGACTTTAGTCGATTTCTTAGTCACGAAAACCTAGAGTATAGATTTGCATACACGCGCATACACATACTCGCATACTTTTATTTCCATGTGCGTATTGGGGATATATATATATATATATATATTTATATTGGTATTCATGTGCTTGGATGATGATGTTATATGATACTTAGGGATGAGTAGATATGATCGGACATGATGCCGTGAGATATTAATATGTGACCGAGATATGTCATGATGTTATAGTGGATCGTTAGACGATGATACCATGTGGATGATATATATATATATATATATATATATATATATATATGATCGAGATTGAGATGAGATATGTCATGATATTTATAATGGATCGCTTGGGCGATGAATATTTCTATATGATAATATGTGTTGATAACATCGGATTGTATGAGACCTTAGATCAGTAGCCAGATCAGGATATTGTTGATGATATTAGTAGTGTACTAGAATTAGATCTGTACCCCAGTTCATGACATATGATGATAAGGATACCAGATGAGTAATGAGATAAATATGATATTTGACCCGTACCCAGATTTGGGATGCCGTATGATAGATTTACCGTACGAGATATAGTTATGATGTTAGACCGCACTCTTGACTCGAGGATGTCATATATATATTTTGGATCGTACATGATATTATTGAGGCGAGATCACCGACTACTAGGTATATATATAGATCGACTTAGACTTAGGTGGATTCTCTTACCCTTTTGACTGGGCTCGAGTCATACTCATTTTCAAAAGGAGAGAATCGTGAGTATTTTAAATACCAAACTGTATAACTCGTATATTGGGTAGGTATATTTTTCAGTGTTGCTGTTACTACATCACTTTCTGTATATTTATGATGTTTTATCGCATTGCATGCTTGTGCATATGTTCTCTGTAATTATCATGAAACCCAGCTGTCAGGACACCAGCACCATTACCGATGATGCATATGTTCCACGTACACCTGCTTGCCGGCTAACACACATCATCGGTAATTGCCATATCACGTACACTTTAGAAAATACTATTCATTGACATAGCTTGCAAGTTGATAGTTGCAATATGTTATAGCTTTCAATTGCTTGTTTAACTATTGCATTAATTGCATGATATCAGATGCATTCATATATTCATTAGTCATGCAGTATTATGGAGATTTATGCCGATATTCACTGTTTACTTACTCTTGATTGTGGATTTCGGATTTTCATGAGATTTTGGGATTTGGAGGAAAACCGCAAGAATATATATAAACTTCTCTCTCTCTCTCTCTTTATAAAATGCAAGTTGCGATTTTCTCGTGATGTATGAGTCGTCCACCGAGAGTTTTCTGTAAGTGCACGGCGTCGCCCCGGCCGTCAATCCGACGCCGGAATACGGAAGCGATATTTTACTTTAACTTTTTAAGCCGGCACCACCGCGCACTATAAACCCGGATCGTGCCATTAATCTAGTCCTAGCTAACAAGAGAACGGGGTAAAGAGATATACCGAGCGATCCGTGTCCTTCAGTCGTCTCATCGTCGTCTCGATCTCCCCGCGGAATCTCCGGTCTCCACCACGTCGCCGGAAGGGCACCACGTCGCCGGCTTCTTTTACGGGCTCCCACCTCTGGACCGAGGAAACTCGGGCACGAAGTTGGCGAGCCGACATGCCCAAGGATTGCTGTAGAATAACTGTAGAACTCTATGTCTCTTTAGGTTGTTGAATTTACCATAATCATGGAGGAATGATATAAGCTTTTGGAGATGGAGCAATGGGGATATTGCAAGCCAAAAGGGATCGAAATTCCCCACTAGAATTTTTGGACAGCCCCTCTTCCCACTTGGCCGGCCATGGCTCATAAGGAAATCAAAAAGGAGAGAGGAGAAAAGAAGGAGGGAGCCACACAATAATGCAAGAGTGAGAAAAGGTTATCATGATGAACCATGATCACAAACCAAGTTCAACACTCCAAATCAACCATCATGAACCCAAAGTCAAGCAATGATGAAGTCAAGAAAGTCAAGGTCAAACAAGAGCTATCATGAAGCAACAATATGCAAAGACCACCCTCCACAAATGCTAATTTGCACAAATGCAAATAAGCCCTCCTCCACCAATCTTCAGCCAATGAAAGATACAAAGAAAATTTGCCGAAACGGAAAACAAACTGGCAACTCCTAAAACTGATCCCGTAATAAATTACAGGAAAACCCCGCTACTGTATATACATACCCGCATTTGTATTCCGACCGAAATACAAATGCAATGAGACAAAATCTACACTGTACAATACTAGGATCCGGCTTAAACCAAAGCCCGCTAGTATTATCCGTCCGATCATGATCCGTGCAATACCGCACGTATCTGATCGAACCCTGCCATATCTCCATACGGCCTCTACAGCGTTTTGCCCGAAACTTGAGAAACTGGTCTGTAGGGGACTCTAACGACTCGTCAATACTATGGTTGTGGATTTAACCACTAGCACGTCAGAAGTATTAGCCTATACGTAACGGGCTACCAGGTATTGAACAAAAGGGACGTCGATGAGCGAACTCATCCTGACACCCTACTGAGCCTGTCAGTGACAATATCGGTACAGTCCGGTCCGTTCGTCTATGAGCATCGCATGGCGGGCCTAGGGGGTTGGTAAAAGTCAGACCCCCAAAAGCGGTACAAGTCGTGTCGGAGTATAGCCCAGAACATCCTGAGATACTACTGGAATACCTACCAGTAAATCTCATGCCTCGGCCGAGGGCTTTGTGTAATGGCTCTCCTAGACACAGCGCGACCTCACCCCCAATACCGGGAGAGACGAACCCCTGAAGATCCGCTCACTGCCTCCATGTGGCTCGGGACTGTACCCAACTAAAACCTGTTTGCACGTCTCCTTTGAGCGTGGTAGGGTAGTAATCAAAGTACAGTGGGAACTCACACGAGATAAATGACGATCCTCAGGTCGATGAACTAACCTGTACACATGTCACCAGGGAACTGCTATCTGACGTCAGATATAAGACCAACTAGCATGTTCCCGGCGAGTCCTGTCCGGTGTACTCATAACCCAATGAGCACCTGTATACATCTTAGGTGAACCAACTGACACCAGTGGCTTGTGAGACTAGCCACCGCCCCTCGTCGAGGCCTCGACTGTATACACTAGTCTACTCTGGAGTATCGATGCCCTGTCTCGAAACTCCCACGACTAGGGACCTTTTAAGGATGTGCTTATAGACTACCAGCTCCCACGTATATGATCGCCCTCATACTGCTGGCAGTCAAGTAAGAATCCTAGGGGCTCTATCAATGTGTAATAGCGACCTGTCAGGTCACCTAAAACAGTACACGATGATAAAGATAAACCAGATAGCATACTATCATCTCGAGTAAGACTATCCTACCGGAATAAGTCCTCCCTCAATCATTGCAACACGTGCCTGTGATCCAATAATTGACTCTGAGGGCACTATCTCCAACAATCTCCCACTTGCACTCAAGGCTAATTATTGCGATGTCGCATACTCATAGCCCGTGTGATACCGAACACCCAACTCCTCTACTAGTCAGTCTCACAAAGCTCGTTTGCGAAACTATTGCGTTCGAGAAATAGCCTCAGTGAGTGGATCCGCTTTGATGTTTCTTTCTATGTCTCTCTATATCTCATGTTCGCGGAGAAAGCCATCTCCCTAAATGTGCAATACCTGTCTTAGAATGTGTCTGGATGTCTGATGGGACCTAGCTCATAAATGAACTCCAAATCAAAACTTCTTAGACTGTACCGTCAATTGAACTTAATCAGTATCCTGCGCCATGCATCCTTCAGTATCCTCCTGGACCATCTGTCCATAATACCGCCCCTCGTCAGAGGGAAAACTACAACTCTGACAGCCACTCTGCCGTCCAGGTCACCTTGGAAGCCTAGAACGATAACCGTCACCTAAATGAGGCTGACGCTATCATATCCCTAGAACATCCACTTATGTTCTAAAACTGCTTCCGACTGTTTCTCCAGGATTGGATCAATATCAACTTATTGCACCTACTGCAAAAACAACATCTGGTGTGGTACTTGATATCTCATGATTGTCTCAATTGCCTAAGCAAGTGATCTGCCAATCATGCACATCCCTCTCCCCTTTAGTCAGTAAGACACCTTTAGAGAGGGTGACTCCATCACCTGCAGGTACAATACCGTGCCAGGAGTCATCCATTCTAAATACTCTTAGAATGATGTCTAAGTACCCAGATTGAGAAACTACCCAAATCTAGAACTAAAACCATAGATCCAGTAACCAGAATGTTCGATATGAAATCCATTTCCTTTGTGGAGAAACCACTGTGTGATGAACAAAGTATAACCGATTGTAGTATAGGAGTTTCTTTTCCTACTCTGTGTATGTCATCCAAATACCAGGACATCACACCCTACTACCTTCTTAACAGATCCATCCCCTATTCTGATGAAGTCAAACCTATGACTGTCATATCAGAAATAGATGATCTATCTCCGCTACATCTGCTTTAGTCTATAAATAGACATAAGCCACTTTGTCCACCAATGCTTCCGCTGCTCCCACTGACTACGACAACCCTCTGGCAGAGTCATATAGACGTACGCTTCTAAAGCCAGTTCAGAACGATGCTATACTCATCATCCTGCCGGGTCTCGCAGCCTGGAACAACAGCAATGGCAAGTCTGGGTAAACAAGAACCTCCCTGCCACCGTACTTGAGCATACCGAAGTACCTCTCGAGCGCCTGAGGTTACCCACCATATCTGCGGATTGGCCAATGGAATGTCAAACCAGATTGAATCTTTAGGTTCTTATCAAATCTTCAGTAATCGTTTGCGGTTCTGGAATCACTTCCAGTTCTACCATACTCCCACTACTGTTTTCTGAAAAAATCCATTTTTGTTAAAACTGCAGCGAGTCAAGAACAATATCACTATTGATCTTCTAGATGGTAGAAATTCAACCCTCGTCATAGCCTGGGTCAACCCACAAACAGCCATTACAGAAACATGCCTTGAGTTATCCAGAGTCTGGTTTTAAGCATAAGCTGGACAACTCCCCGTACCTCAACATCGTTAAGATACGAACTGTTCTATATCCAATATAGGACCAGAGGCACTGATTTAATTGAACCAGATTCAAATCATGCAGTTGTCTCCAGCGCATGTCAACTAAATGGAAGGAGGCTGATCAGCGTTACTCAACTTAGGAATGCTTCCAATTATGAGTGACCTGAAAGAGAAGCAAGTTCTCTTAATCATTACTATCAACTGAATACCACACACAAGTATCTACATCTTCGATCAGCTTGAAGAATCCCGATACTTTCAACACTTGGTTCTCTACTTTATTCATATACCTATAACTTCTCAAAATTCGGACCCTGTGTTTCTACGAAACACCTGTCTAAAAACTAAAGAAGTCATAAGTAAACCGAATATAGTACGAGAACCAACCCCTCTGTCCTAATGGACACTGGACAACATACAATACTCTGTATAAGTCCCTTGAGTCTAATAACTCAATCCCTATGTGTCGTAGGTTGAAAACTGTGCTTATGGTTAAGAAGAATTACACCGCTGTTTAATGCTCCTTACCTAACCATCCACTGATATAGGTAAATGTCATAGACATAATTTCAAAGAGGTATATCTCACTCTATGAAAATAGACGTACAGATATATCAATTTGAAATTGGTGCATAACAGCGGATATTCAAAACCAAATATTTGCCGTCCGGCAAACAACCCAGGTGACTTCCTCAAATATCACCGATTACAACGAATCCTGATATAATGAGGTTGATCACCTAATTCCCAATAACTTACTCCCACTCATCATCTGTAAAATCATACAGATGTGAGAAACATGCCTGGTAAATACATACCCTGGAGCAAGTGTCTAATTGGGAAATCAGTTTTCTTTTAACAGTACACAGTGAAACTGAAACATTGAAATGTTTCGATGGGGTATCCTGGTATTCCTAGTAATGCCTCTTCCATTATCAGATGCACAACTGTAACTGTGTAATTCTTTGCCACCTTTCCAAATCCCTTTATATGTCTTTAGTCATTACCTTCTGCACACCCTCTTAGGCTAATTGGTTTTCTTCTTTCCCTACCGTTCGGCACCAGGCTATGGTTGGGAAGAAGACTATCCAATAAGCATAATGGGTGTACTGTCCTAATCCTAGGAGCACTCACAATGCGAGAGAAGGTGAAGATAAAAGACAACCGAATAAACCTTATTCCTATTTCTCCTGAACCAGAATCCATCCCCGAGCTGGAACAAGTTCTTTTCGAGTTCGTATATAACCATACGATGGAGTATCCAATAAACTGTGGATCTTCATAGTGATACGGAGTGTCCTAGAGAAATAAAAAGGTGATTTAGGATTGGCGAAGAAATACTTGGTCTGGTCGTGAATAGCAGTCGCAATTTACTTTGCCCTCTTACTAATCCCTTGATATGTCTTTACTTAATACCTTCTGTACACCATCGTTATGCTAATTGGTTTTCTTCATTCCCCACCGTTCGGCACCAGTCTAAGGTTTGGAAGAAGACTATCCAATTTGCGTAATAGGTGTACTATCTCCTAAACCAAGGAGTACTCGCAACCTGAGAGAAGGTAAAAGGAAAAGACAACTGAATAGTCTTATTCGTTTTCTCCAGAACCGGAAACCATCCTCGAATAAATTCCGTCGAGTTCGTATATAACCATACGATGGTTTTGTCCAATGGAAGTGGACGTTCGTAGTAATACGGGGTGTCCTGGAGAAAAGGGTAAAAGTAGGAGTGGTAATGAGGTCTGCAACTCTGACAATCTAAAAGCCAGTGTTAAGAAGGTTCGGTTAATTTTGGTCTCTGAGTCATAGTCAAGGGTCGGGTCAATGGTCGCTGCCGAAGAGAGAGAGAAAAGAAACACTCAGCGTGCACTCTAACCTAGATCAGAATGGTTACCAATTTATCTAATCTGGAAACCTCCCACTGTACCGTCAAATTCTCCTCCAAACCTGAAAGAAGAATTAGTCGGGATCACCCGAGGAGTAAACCAACTCATCAGTAGGAATCGGGATCCAACTATCATCGCATGATAACGTGACGGAATCCGCTCACGTTATCACACTCCAGAAGGTAAGCGCATATCTGGCAAGTTTCAGTTTCTTTAGAAACTCCCGATGTGGATTTTTGCTCCATGCTTTTATGACCTTGACGAAGGTCAACAAATCATAAGTCACATGTCAAGTTCTACCCGTCATTGTCCAGGTTAATTTGAACCCACCCGTACAAGCCCTTGACGAAGGTCAACAAGGCTATACGACTGTCCCAAACCAACGCATCTATCTATGCAACAGAAAGGTAACAAGCAGCTACCATACACTATGCCTTGACGAAGGTCAACAAACATAGCATGAATACTACGTGCTACCCTTCTGAAACGACGGAGGGCTACGAATGGTTTCTGGCGAAAAACCTTTAACGTAATGAACTTGATATCGTTGAAGGAACTGGATAGCTTTTATAAAAATATAGTAACGAAAACCTTTGCTAAAGAGGTCACTCCCGGTGAAGGGATCTCGGCTCTTTCCCCGTAGAATGAGGTGCAGGATATTCCAACTGAATACCACGATGCAAAGCAAAAGCAATCGGCTATCGTGAAGTTATTGTCCTGACGCAAACTTTTGTCCAAGGGGTCACTCCCGGTGAAGGGATCTCGGCCCTTGCCTCGTCGACTGAGGAGCAGGATATTCCAACTGAATACCACTATGCAAAACAAAAGTGAACGTCTTTGCAATAACAGCTTTTTGAAAAAGTTCCAACGACATCGGATTAGGTTTGTTTTTAACTTGCATTGATCCGAATCAACGCAGTCCCATCAATTGATCACACCAATAAAGAACGAAAATAATGACGTACGTATATGCCATTCGCATTCGCCACTGGGTCCCGTCATTACCCGTTAGGTTAGTTAACTAACGACAGAGCGGGGACTAGACTAGCGCGGATGGAAAACATATACAACATCTACTAGTATATATATAATATATAATTTTTCGCTCAAGGAGTAATAAAATGCAACATCACAGAAATGTACAGCATCACAGAACAATACAGATATCTGGGATCCCCGGGTTTCACAGAGCCGCTACTGAAACCCGACATTTCCCTGGTCGTGTGGATAGCCTGTGCAATGAAATCCTAGACCCCTACGGGCGCGGCAAGCTACCCGCCAAAACCTGAAGCGAGGCAGCCTCCTTCAGCAACGTGAATGGACCACCCAGCACTTCACGGAATCCGGTAACTTGGGTACCCCTCCTGGGTCAACCTGTACCCCCTACGAGAGCGGCGAATAGCCCGCCAATTCTAGAGTAAAGCCCCCTCCGTCTCAATGCCATGAGATGCGGGCCCGTTGCCCTCTAGAACCCGGCTACCCGTGCACCCCTCCGTGGGGCAATCCTAGTACAGAAAGTAAAATATACATACAACGGGTATATCGATCTCGACCCGGTCGTGCCCCAAAAGAATAATATACAGACAGGCAGTGACGGCAGTCCACATGTCGGACGCTCGCCCCGCAATATCAAATGTACATAATACAACAAAAACTGTACTAGCATTGCATCCAGGCTATCCCCCACGACCAATCCGCAACATCACAACACAATCACAGAACATCAACGTGAATGTCACGTTCGCAAATCCGACTAACCGGGCTATAGCAGTTAGACAGGATTTATCGATCAAGTGACATTCACGGTCGCAGATATAATGTAAATACTGTGAACTAATGTGTTTAAAATTTTCGATCGATCAAATTTTACAAAGTGGGCCCTAAGCACTACTGTAGCACTCAAAGAAATCTGGGCCCAAAAAATAACATTCCAAAAACCCCATTTACAAGTCTAAGGCCCTCTGGAAAAATTTGGCACAGTAAGGAGTCTATGTGGCGGCGGAACCGCGGCCCAAGCATGGGTTTGGCCGTAGTTCCGCGGCTTAATAGTGAGAACAGGTTACCAAATTTTTCCAGAACTCTTAGAATCCCCTGCATATATCTCTGAAATGTACTGAAAAATTTTTGGAGCCAAAAATAGTTCGACAGAAAACTGATGTGCTTGATATCGGGTTTTCGGAAAATCCGTTTGATCGAACTTATAAACATACTAGTGCAAGCTAGACTAGGTTAATGGCGTGGCTCTGATACCACTGTAAATGCACGGCGGCGCCCCGGCCGTCAATCCAACGCCGGAATGTGGAAGTGATGATTTACTTTAACTTTTTAAGCCGGCACCACCGCGCACTGTAAACCCGGATCGTGCCATTAATCTAGTCCTAGCTAACAAGAGAACAGGGTAAAGAGATATACCGAGTGATCCGTGTCCTTCGGTCTTCTCGTCGTCGTCCCGATCTCCCTGCGGAATCTCCGGTCTCCACCACGTCGCCGGAAGGGCACCACGTCGCCGGCTTATTTTACGGGCTCCCACCTCTGGACCGAGGCAACTCGGGCACAAAGTTGCCGAGCCGACGTGTCCAAGGATTGCTGTAGAATAACTGTAGAACTCTATGTCTCTTTGGGGTTGTGGAAGTTGCCATAATGGTGGAGAAATGATATAAGCTTTTGGAGATGGAGCAATGGGGATTTTGCAAGCCAAAAGGGATCAAAATTCCCCACTAGAATTTTTGGACAGCCCCTCTTCCCACTTGGCAGGTCATGGCTCATAAGGAAATCAAAAAGGAGAGAGGAGAAAAGAATGAGGGAGCCACACAATAATGCAAGAGTGAGAAAAGGTTATCCTGATCAACCATGATCACAAACCAAGTTCAACACTCCAAATCAACCATCATGAACCCAAAGTCAAGCAATGATGAAGTCAAGAAAGTCAAGGTCAAACAAGAGCTATCATGAAGCAACAATATGCAAAGACCACCCTCCACAAATGCTAATTTGCACAAATGCAAATAAGCCCTCCTCCACCAATCTTCAGCCAATAAAATATACAAAGAAAATTAGCCGAAACAGAAAACAAACTGGCAACATCAAAAACTGATCCCGTAATAAATTACAGGAAAACCCCACTACTTTATATACATACCCACATTTGTATTCCGACCGAAATACAAATGCAATGAGACAAAATCTGCACTGTACAATACTAGGATCCGGTTTAAACCAAAGCCCGCTAGTATTATCCGTCCGATCATGATCCATGCAATACCGCACGTGTCTGATCGAACCCTACCATATCTCCATACGGCCTCTACAGCGTTTCGCCCGAAACTTGAGAAACTGGTCTGTGGGGGACTCTAAAGACTCGTCAATACTATGGTTGTGGATTTAACCACTAGCACGTCAGAGGTATTAGCCTATACGTAACGGGCTACCAGGTATTGACCAAAAGGGACGTCGATGAGCGAACTCATCCTGACACCCTACTGAGCCTGTCAGTGACAATATCCGTACAGTCCGGTCCGTTTGTCTATGAGCATCGCATGGCGGGCCTAGGGGGTTGGTAAAAGTCAGACCCCCAAAAGCGGTACAAGTCGTGTCGGAGTGTAGCCGAGAACATCCTGAGATACTACTGGAATACCTACCAGTAAATCACCTGCCTCGGCCGAAGGCTTTGTGTAATGGCTCTCCTAGACACAGCGCGACCTCACCCCAAATACCGGGAGAGACGAACCCTTGAAGATCTGCTCACTGCCTCCATGTGGCTCGGGACTGTACCCAACTAAAACCTGTTTGCACGTCTCCTTTGAGCGTGGTGGGGTAGTAATCAAAGTAAAGTGGGAACTCACATGAGATAAATGACGATCCTCAGGTCGATGAACTAACCTGTGCACATGTCACCTGGGAACTGCTATCTGACGTCAGGTATAAGACCAACTAGCGTGTTCCCGGCGAGTCCTGTCCGGTGTACTCATAACCCAATGAGCACCTGTATATATCTTAGGTGAACCAGCTGACACTAGTGGCTTGTGTGACCGGCCACCGCCCCTCGTCGGGGTCTCGACTGTATACACTAGTCTACTCTGGAGTATCGATGCCCTGTCTCGAAACTCCCACGACTAGGGACCTTTTAAGGATGTGCTTATAGACCACCAGCTCCCACGTATATGATTGCCCTCATACTGCTGGCAGTCAAGCAAGAATCCTAGGGGCTCTATCAACGTGTAATAGCGACCTGTCAGGTCACCTAAAGCAGTACACGATGATAAAGATAAACCAGATAGCATACTATCATCTCGAGTAAGACTGTCCTACCGGAATAGGTCCTCCCTCAATCATTGCAATCACGTGCCTGTGATCCAATAATTGACTCTGAGGGCACTATCTCCAACATTTTCATGATCGCTATTGGATTTTGAGACCCGTTTCGAGAAGTAGTATGAACCGTCTCGGGTACATGGTGGACCCGGTATGGTACCCCAGAGCGAGAGTGATTTTATGGAGAATGATGAGCCCGACAGGGGCAGACTGCCTACCGGTGATTGTTTGGCGCGGCCGATATCCGGAGGATACCGTGCGTGGTCGTGTGATTGATGATATGGGCCGATCCGGACTGAC
Source organism: Agapanthus africanus (assembly GCA_030015575.1). NCBI lineage: Eukaryota > Viridiplantae > Streptophyta > Magnoliopsida > Asparagales > Amaryllidaceae > Agapanthus > Agapanthus africanus. The sequence goes on from CM057349.1 coordinate 293,050,803, forward strand.
GGAGCCCGAGGTATTGAGATGCTGAGATATTGAGTTTTGAGACATTGAGATACTAAAATATTGTGATACTGAGATATTGAGTTTTGAGACATTGAGATACTAAGTTATTGAGATACTGAGAATTTTGTTTTATGTCGATGCTTGACACTGATTTCTTTGTGGATTTCATGATGTATTCTGTTTCCGTTTGTAATGCATTCATACATCATATATCTGATATGTTGCTATCTGAGGCACTGACACGAGCACGTGGTATTGCACATATGTGTAGATGGATCAGGACATTTATTTGTGGATATTACTTGTTATGACCTTGGATAGCGTCATACATGCAATTTCTACTCTTAGATGTTTTCTACTCACGAGTTGGCAACTCACCCCCGTTGTGCCATAGTTCCTTACAGGTTTTGCCGTACAGGTTTCGTTGCGGTTTTGCTGGCACATTGTTCCTTCCGGGTGATTGCCATGGTAGGTGGTTTCTTTTGTATCGGGACCACCATTGTGTATTTGTTATTTCAATTGTATCTAGTAAAACTCCATCAACTAGACTTGTATATTTGATAGACATAGATGACCAGTGCATATTATTTTTGACCTTAGAGTCGCGCGTTGTATTATTATGGGTTTTCTTGATGTTTTGAGTTTCCTTTTGAGTTTTGATCCTCGCCCTTCGGCGTTGTATATTATATTGCTTACGTGGTTGTGGCCGTCGATTGACGAAGAGCTAGCTCCCGCTTGGCTATGCCTTTATTTATTATATATGTTTTATCAGGATTTGTACCCATTTGGGGTCAGTATTTACAAAGGAAATTCTGCCGAAATTTTCAGAAAAGACTAGAGATTTTAAAAATGTATACTTCGGCTTATGTTGTTAAACATTTTGCTTTAAAATTGGTTTTTCCTTCACTCTACTACTTTACTTGGTTTGGATTTCTGGGTTTCGGCTTTGTTCCCCTCCGAAAGACGGCGTGACATGGCGTCTCTTGCCTGAAATTCGGGGCAGATGCTAATTGGTGCTATCCGTCCACCTCTCCGAAGATGCCAAGTTGATTCATGGCACCGTGTATCGAAGGTTTATACGGATGCGGCCGATGTAGCAGACTTCGTCAGATTCCCCCTCGTTTGAGGGGTTTTTTGATTGTGGGGACGCTCTTCCCTGCAGGCGCAAACCCCTGCAGTTAATTACGCTACCGCATTGCGGTAACAACTTTCTCCTTCTCCAGATGGTCACTTCGCGTCGTGTGTGTTTTGTGTTTTGTTGCCCGTGGATTGTTTACGGAGATCGAGTTATATCGTCGCCCGTAGGGCGTGGACTAGTCCAAATCCGTATTATCTTAGATTTGGGTTTGGGGATTTGGTTTGAGGATACGTTAGCCATACTTGAGGCCAAGATCAACTCGAACGTTTGTTAAGGATACGTTAGTCCGACCTGAGACTAAGATCAACTTAACGGGATCGTTTAGATCCGACAAAAGAGCATTTAGGGGCTCTATTGTTCCAGTTTAGGGACATGGTGGTCCATTGTATATATGGCCGTCGGGACCCGTCACCTCTCTGACGACGTTGAAGGATTACAACGACAGATATCAGAGGAGTTCAGAGATGTACCCTTGAACCGAAGTTGATTGGGGGGATTCATAGTCCAGTCTGTTTGAAGGTTTAAGGATACGTTAGACATATTTGAGGCTAAGATCAACTTAAACGGGACCGTTTAGATCCGACAAAAGAGCGTTTGGGCTCTATTGTTCCAGTTTAAGGACATAGTGGTCCATTGCTAGTTTAAGGACATTGCGGTCCGTGGGTAGTTTAAGGACATTGCGGTCCATAGGTAGTTTAAGGATATTGCGGTCCATTGTTAGTTTTAAGACATATCGGTCAAGGTTAAGGACGTCGTAGTCCATGGGTTTAAGGACCCCACAGTCCATTGTTAGTTTTAAGACATCTCGGTCAAGGTTAAGGACGTCGTAGTCCATGGGTTTAAGGACCCCACAGTCCATTGTTAGTTTTAAGACATCTCGGTCAAGGTTAAGGACGTCGTAGTCTATGGGTTTAAGGACCCCACAGTCCATTGTTAGTTTTAAGACATCTCGGTCAACGTTAAGGACGTCGTAGTCCATGGGTTTAAGGACCCCACAATCCGTATCTTGATTTAAGGACGCATTAGTCCATGAGTTTAAGGACCCCACAGTCCGTATTAATGTGTGGTTGTCGGGACCCGTCACTTCTCTGACGACGTTGAAGGATTACAACGACAGATGTCAGAGGAGTTCAGAGATGTACCCTTGAACCGATGAGCAAGTGTGTTCAGTTTAAGATGATTTGAGGACATATGGCCAATTTGGGCTAAGTCCAATTATGTTTGAAACATTGACCCTCTGCCGGTCCATTGAAGGAGAGGCTTTGCCTTTGAAACTTAGCCAATTGGGCTAAAGCTAGTGTTAAACACTAGAAACCAACAGTGTTGAACACTGGGAATAAGATTAGCAAGTTAGTGTTAAGCACTAAAAGATAATCAGTGTTAAACACTGGGAGCAGAGTTTTCGCATTAGTGTTAAACACTAAGCAAATCAGTGTTAAACACTGCAAATAGAGTTTTCCAAATTAGTGTTAAACACTAAGAAAATCAGTGTAAAACACTGAGGACAAAGTCTTCAGATTAGTGTTAAACACTAAGGAGAGAGGGGTCACATGTGGACACGTGAGAGCGCCCTGATTCCCTTTATTTTATTCTGCAGGTAAGTGTTTAACACTTTAGTTCTGGTGGCCATCACGTGCGAGCACGTGATGAAAGCCCATGCTCTGTGCGTTATAATGCTCACTAGGGGTCACGTGGTGACACGTGAGGGCGCCCTAGAGCTCTTTTCTATTCCTTGTGCTTCAGAGGTCACGTGGGTCACGTGAGGCACTGCCTCAAAGGGCTTTATGTAGATATTTGGGGGGGTCACGTGGTGACACGTGACCCCGCTTTAATGTAGTTGTTTAGAAGATCTGTTAATCCCTTTCAGGAATTAAATTCCTCGTAGGGTTGAACCCTGACAATAATTTCAGAGGAATTAAATTCCTAGTTCCTTTTGAAGAGTTGAACTCTGAATTTCCTGTAGGAATTAAATTCCTCATATATGTGCAGAATCGAATAGGGTTGAACCCTAATAAAAGCTTTAAGGAATTAAACCCACACTCTATGTTAGAGAATTATTCTGGGGAATAAGATTAAGGGAATTAAATTCTTGTTGTTTTAACAGAACTAAGTTCTTAACTAGGGTTAAACCCTGATTCTTTTTGTTCTGAGGGAATTAAATTCCCATAACACAGGGTCAAACCCTAATTTTATTTTGAAGGAATTAAATTCCTATAGTTCTGTGAGAATTAAATTCTCGTGCTTCCATGCCCTCTCTATGCTTTGAATCTGCATGGCAGGATCTCAACCCATTGAGAATTAAAATCTCAACCCATTGAGAGATGTGCACTTTACAGATCCTCCACCAAAGAGAGAAGAAATATGTCCTTCTATTTTACATCAGAGTTAAACTCTGTTGAGAATTAAATTCTCTTTCTTAATGAAACCTTCCCTTTCTTACCTAGGGTTTTCTTTTGCAGAAGATCCAAATTCCTCTCAAGTATCAAGGCTCTCTCTCTTTTCTTCCCTTTGCGTGTATCTTTTTTGTGTCTCTTGGCTCCTATTTATAGGAGAAGCAGCCGAGTCAATTAGTTTTTTGACGAATCTTCATTGAGAGATTTGATTTGCATCCATCATTCGTTTTGGGCCTTTGGATTATTAGGTGAATTTTATTCACCATTGGATTTCAAATCCAGGGATTCTCCTTTGTTATTTCTGTTAGATTTAAAGGGGAAATCTTTCCAAATTCGAGATTTCCCCATAAATAGATGATATTTAATCACCTCTAAATTTTCAATTTAATCGATTGCTTTTGGAAAGATTTGAGAGGTCTTTTCTCAGAATTTAATTCTGTTGACAAATGGGCTTTGAAGTTGGTCACGTGTGGCCACGTGACCCTTGGTCACGTGTGGGCACGTGACCCCCTTGGAACGAGCCTTCTTCCTTCTTTTTGCGCTCTGTTTTCTGGTTGCTGCTTAGCTATCACGTGCCACCACGTGACAACTGGTCACGTGTGAGCACGTGACCCTGACATGGAGCCTTCTTCTCGATTTAACCGGAGAATGAGTCTGATGTTTTGAGTGTCACGTGCTAACACGTGACCCTGGTCACGTGGAAGCACGTGACCTCTTCTGAAGCCTTTTTCTTGATTTGCTCAGGGAGCTGTTGGGTTTTGAAGCCGCTTTTGATTGTCACGTGCCAACACGTGACCCAGGTCACGTGGGAGCACGTGACCCTTTCTGAAGCCCCTTTTCTTTGATGTATTTGGGAAACTGAATTTGCCTTGCTGATGCTTTTAGGTGTCACTTGCCAACACGTGACTGCTGGTCACATGTAAGCACGTGACCCTCTTCTGAAGCTTTTTCCATAAGCTTTTCTGATTTTAAATCAGGAAACAAATGCCCCCACAGCGTTGTTCTCACGTGTCCGCACGTGAGTGCAACGCTGTCACCTTTTGTGACCGTTGGATTCCTTCAGGGATTTGGGGAGATGAATCGTTTCCATCGCCTTCTATAAATACCCATGTCTCTTCAGAAGAGCCTTCACTTTGCTCATCTTCTTCCCTCGAGAACTTTTCCTTTGAGAATTTAATTCTCGTTTCCAGAGCTTAGTTCTCTGTCTCAGACATTCTCCAGAGTTTAACTCTGTCGAAGGATCCCTTTTCCTCAGGTAATAATGTTGAACGGCTGAAGCACCTTCATTTTAAAAGAACTCTCTGGATTTTAAATCCACATTAAGGATTTCACAAAGAACCCATTTTTTTTCAATTTCTTTAACCTCCATCAGTAGATCTCTTAGGGTCGGATGATCCTTGGGGAGATGATGATGGCGGTTCAACTCCATGGAATTTAATTCCATCCCAAAAATGCTTTCTGGGAATTTAATTCCCTTTTCTTAATAAGGAATTTAATTCCAATGAAGGACTCGATTTCTTCACACGGAGGCTTCTTGGGGTCTCTTGGCCCGAGGTTGTTCTCCTGCAATTAATGAAATAGGAACTTTCTAATGATTCTCATGACCTTTATTTCAGGTATCATGGATGCCCATCTGTATGGTCTTGACGAGATCATTTCCTATGGGAATATTCGTGCACTGGGCCGCAGTCAGAACCAGGAGTTCACCGATGCTCAGTGTGCCGAGATCATGAGCCGCTTTGACGAGTACAACCATCGGCTACTCCCCCGTCGCTCTTCTCTTCTGAGGCTGATCGTGCTAGAGATCCGGGATGCACTTCCTCTCTTTTGCACCGGCATACCGCTCGGGGCCTTGGACACTGCTGAGGATAAGGTGCATTCGGTGTACCTGATGGGTTTGATCTCAAAGAGGAGGCGAGATCACCTCATCGATCTCTTGCACCAAGTCTTTCAGCAGTCAGCCATACTTGCCGCCTATCGGAGGGTGGAGGACATTCGTGAGGATCCCGACCCTTGCGACCGCGAGACGAAGCACACTCGGGAGGTTCGAAATGCTTGGAGAATCTTGGACAAAGTTAATCTTGAGTTTCTCAACCCATGTCCCGCGTCTGAAGTCTTACCATTGTAAACGTGTCCTCTTTATTTTGTATGAACTTCTTGAAAGATTCAGTGACAAGTTTTATTATGTATTGCCATGTTTGCATGCCTTTCTCTAGGATTTTATCATTTTGCTACTGCTGTTGTTGGTGCTTTCAATATGCAGGGTGCTATTCCATTTTTTGTGTACATCAGGTTTAGGCCTCACGTGTTCTGCACGTGGGGTCCCTTGATGGGGCTGTTCACAAAATTTTCCCGTGCCATATTTTCAGTGCACAATATCAGATGCAGGAAAAGGGCCTTGGAAATAGTTCCATCTCCTTGATTTTCGATGCCTTTCCTTTTTTGGGCCTTGGAAATAGCTTCACCATGCAAGATTTTCCGCGCACAGCACTTAATGCACTTCTTTATATATGGGGCTATAGCTTTCTTTTCCCTTCACAGAGAGATTTATGTTATTATTATTATTTTTTATTTTGGTGTAACTTGTCTTGAGAAACAAGCGAGCGCCATGGCCTGCAATCATCCTCATGCTCGTCGACAGCCATGGGAAGTTCCTATTGAGGAGATGATCCCCCGCTTTGCTGCTCGGTTGGTGGATCCCCTCCTTACCGACAACGAATGCGACTCAGCCATGTATGAACTCTCGATCCGTAGGGGGTCCCCCCTCCCGATGGGTTCCCTCTGGCTCCGGATGATCCTCACGGCCGTGCTTTGCGACATCCCTCCTCATCTGGCGGAGATGACCCTGGCGATGCTTGACGCGGCGGAAGAAAAGCTCGAGGGCTTTCATGAAGCGTGCCTGATTACTCAGGCTTTGAAGGATTGCTCAATTCATCTGCTGATCCAGATCAAGGCCCGGCGAGCTATTATGTCTGCTTTCGCGGACGAACACGGCGCCAATCGATGGGGAGCGACTCCTCGTGAGAACCGTCGCTTTGATGTGCTGGAGAAAGCAGAGAGAGAGATGGAGAATTTTGTCCTCTGCTTCGTTAACCCCTGTGCCGTTGATCCCATGTTTGGTGACCTTTTCCGTTAGCGTAGAACATTTTTAAATTAGTCCCTCCTTTTTTTTTACGCTTTATGCCGAACTTCCATGTAGGCTTGGTACTAGTATGTATGTTTCCGCTTGCATAAATAAACTTTGTATTCTTCTTATGAGAACTTTCTTTAATTGCAAATGCTATCATCACTTTCATGCGTATCAGACCTTCTTGGGCATTATGTTCATACGATTGCAAATGCTATTATTATTATTTTTTTTTTGAATACTCATATGATTGCGAATGCATGCTTGAAATACGTCGGAAATCTTTCTTGTTGCTTTTCACATCAGGTGATGTGAGCGCGTTTTAGATCGATTATTCTCGTCAAGCGGAAGCCCATTTATACGGTCTTGTAAATGTCTTGTTTCCAAGGCTGTGGTCACGAAAGCGAGCTTACGTGGCCTGATAGAGCGACACGTAGCGAACATATTGTTGTGCGAGAAAAGGGTTCGGCCGTAAATTTTCGGAGAGGGAGCTAGCTTCCAAGGCGTTGAGCGAGCTTCATGTCAGCCTCACAGCCGAGGCCAACAAAGCATACGAGCTCTGGCGGGTGCTTCAGGAGTCCATAAAAGAGGTGGTGGCTCTCGATAAAGCTGCCACGTTCACTCGTGAGAGGGTCGAGGCTCATAAAGCCACCGAGAAAGAGCTCGAAGTTCGGCTTGCTTCGTATCAAGCTCAGCAAGCTCAGGCGGAGGCTCGTCTTCTGGAGATCTTGCGTCATGAAGCCGTGGCTCAGCAACAGAACGATGAGCTGGTGAAATTACTGCACCGCCCGCCGGCTTGAGGACTTGTATCTTTTCCCCTTTTTTGTACGTACTCATGGATAAGAGTATCTTTCTTTTTTCGTTTCTTTCATAAGTTGTACTTTGTATCTATTTTGATTTATGAATAAATGATACATTTTTCCTCTCAATGGTGTGTCCCCTTTTCATTGAACGTATTCTGCGGATATTCTATCTTGATCTCCTTGCAGGACAGTGATGGCTTAGGATACAGGGTTAGGATCTGCTTCCTAAGGCTTTTGCATTTTATAAGCCACGAGGGTATCATAAAGAGTTTTCCTCCCTATGGGTCGAGAGGATCCCCTAGGTGTAAGTTCTTCTTAAAGATCGTGAGGATCCTTAAGCGGGTTTTCCCTTGAGAGTCGTAGGGATCTCACAAGAGAGTTTTTCTTCCTTATAGGTCGTGAGGACTTGTAAGTGCTGGATGTGGTCACCCTTGTTCGTGTTTTACGGAGTCAGGGTTTTTCCAGGTATCGTAGTTTAAAGACGTCTCGGTCAAGGTTAAGGACCTCATAGTCCTTGGATTTAAGGACTCCACAGTCCGATGTTAGTTTTAAGACATCACGGTCAAGGTTAAGGACCTCATAGTCCGTGGATTTAGGGACTCCACAGTCCGATGTTTGGTCACAGGGACCCGTCACCTCTTCGAAGACGTTGAGGAATTACAACGCCGAGTATCAAAGGAGTGAAGAGATGTACCCTTTAACCAAGGGAGAATCCATAGGGAATCAGGGTGGTTGATCGTTAGTTTTAAGACATTGCGGTCGAGATTAAGGACGTCATAGTCCATGGATTTTAAGGACTCCACAGTCCGGTATTTGCTCTGGATGCTTCACACGGGTTCACTGCCGTGCTCGGCGAGGACCAGGCTCCGCTCTGGGCGTTTTCCGCGGGGTCAAAGAGTGACGTTATCCGCGTTCCACGTAACCAGGAATTTTGCACTAGATGCTTCACACGGGTTCACTGGCGTGTTCGGCGAGGACTAGGCTCCGCTCTGGATGCTTCATACGGGTTCATTGCCGTGCTCTGCGAGGACCAGGATCCGCTCTGGACGTTTTCCACAGGGTCAAAGAGTGACGTTATCCGCGTTCCACGTAACCATGAATTTTGCACTAGATGCTTCACACGGGTTCACTGCCGCGCTCGGCGAGGACTAGGCTCCGCTCTGGATGCTTCACACGGGTTCACTGCCGTGCTCTGCGAGGACCAGGATCCGCTCTGGATGTTTTCCACGGGGTCAAAGAGTGACATTATCCGCGTTCCACGTAACCAGGAATTTTGCACTAGATGATTCACACGGGTTCATTGCCGCGCTCGGCGAGGACTAGGCTCCGCTCTGGATGATTCACACGGGTTCACTGCCGTGCTCTGCGAGGACCAGGATCCGCTCTGGACGTTTTCCACGGGGTCAAAGAGTGACATTATCCGCGTTCCACGTAACCAGGAATTTTGCACTAGATGCTTTACACAGGTTCGCTGCCGTGCTCGGCGAGGACTAGGCTCCGCTCTGGATGCTTCACACGGGGTCAATGAGTGACATTATCCACGTTCCACGTAACCAGGAATTTTGTACTAGATGCTTCACACGGGATCACTGCCGTGCTCGGCGAGGACTAGGCTCCGCTCTGGATGCTTCACACGGGGTCAAAGAGTGACATTATCCGCGTTTCACGTACCCAGGAATTGTGCACTAGATGCTTCACACGGGTTCACTGCCGTGTTCGGCGAGGACTAGGCTCCGCTCTGGATGCTTCACACGGGTTCATTGCCGTGCTCTGCGAGGACCAGGATCCGCTCTGGACGTTTTCCACGGGGTCAAAGAGTGATGTTATCCGCGTTCCACGTAACCAGGAATTTTGCACTAGATGCTTCACACGGGTTCACTGCCGTGTCTGGCGAGGACTAGGCTCCGCTCTGAATGCTTCACACGGGTTCATTGCCGTGCTCTGCGAGGACCAGGATCCGCTCTGGACGTTTTCCACGGGGTCAAAGAGTGACATTATCCGCATTCCACGTAACCAGGAATTTTGCACAAGATGCTTCACACGGGTTCACTGCCGCGCTCGGCGAGGACTAGGCTCCGCTCTGGATGCTTCACACGGGTTCACTGCCGTGCTCTGCGAGGACCAGGATCCGCTCTGGACGTTTTCCATGGGGTCAAAGAGTGACATTATCCGCGTTCCACGTAACCAGGAATTTTGCACTAGATGCTTTACACGGGTTCGCTGCCGTGCTCGGCGAGGACTAGGCTCCGCTCTGGATGCTTCACACGGGGTCAAAGAGTGACATTATCCCCGTTCCACGTAACCAGGAATTTTGCACTAGATGCTTCACACGGGTTCACTGCCGTGCTCGGCGAGGACTAGGCTCCGCTCTGGATGCTTCACACGGGGTCAAAGAGTGACATTATCCGCGTTCCACGTACCCAGGAATTTTGCACTAGATGCTTCACACGGGTTCACTGCCGTGTTCGGTGAGGACTAGGCTCCGCTCTGGATGCTTCACACGGGTTCATTGCCGTGCTCTACGAGGACCAGGATCCGCTCTGGACGTTTTCCACGGGGTCAAAGAATGACGTTATCCGCGTTCCACGTAACCAGGAATTTTGCACTAGATGCTTCACACGGGTTCACTGCCTGTTTGGCGAGGACTAGGCTCCGCTCTGGATGCTTCACACGGGTTCAAAGAGTGACATTATCCGCGTTCCACGTAACCAGGAATTTTGCACTAGATGCTTTACACGGGTTCACTGCCGTGCTCGGCGAGGACTAGGCTCCGCTCTGGATGCTTCACACGGGGTCAAAGAGTGACATTATCCGCGTTCCACGTAACCAGGAATTTTGCACTAGATGCTTCACACGGGTTCACTGCCGTGTTCGGCGAGGACTAGGCTCCGCTCTGGATGCTTCACACGTGTTCATTGCCGTGCTCTGCGAGGACCAGGATCCGCTCTGGACGTTTTCCACGGGGTCAAAGAGTGACATTATCCGCGTTCCACGTAACCAGGAATTTTGCACTAGATGCTTCACACGGGTTCACTGCCGCGCTAGGCGAGGACTAGGCTCCGCTCTGGATGCTTCACACGGGTTCACTGCCGTGCTCTGCGAGGACCAGGATCCGCTCTGGACGTTTTCTACGGGGTCAAAGAGTGACATTATCCGCGTTCCACATAACCAGGAATTTTGCACTAGATACTTTACACGGGTTCGCTGCCGTGCTCGGCGAGGACTAGGCTCCGCTCTGGATGCTTCACACGGGGTCAAAGAGTGACGTTATCCGTGTTCCACGTAACCAGGAATTTTTTCGATTGTATCTGCATTTCACGGGATGGAGGTTTGACTGTTGGCGATATGTATATCGTCGAGCCATGGAACTGGGAGTTGCCGCTGTTTCGTTTAGCTTGAAGTTGTGTCCGTCGTTACGAAACGAGTGCTGGGATGATCTCTAAGTCGCTTGCGGCCCGTCGAGATTTTGCTTCTTCTTATGATGAAACCTGGGGGGAGGTATGTTCCCTTTCTTTCTTTTTTTGTTTGTGCCCCTAGATTGTATACAGGGGTTGATGTAACATCACCTGTAGGGCATAAATTTTATTCTTATTTTATTTTTTTGTCCACGATGCTCTATCATTTCAGCTTTTATATCGCGAAGGTCGCGATTGCCCTATCATTTCGGCTATTTTTTCGCGGTGCCCAATCATTTCGGCTATTTATTTCATTTTTACTCGCTGCTTTTTATTGCGAGTTGGCCCATCATTTCGGCTATTTTTCATGCATACATTTTTACTTGCTGTTTTTTTTATTGCAAGCTGCCCCATCATTTCGGCTATTTCATATGCATTTTTGGCTCGCTGATTTTTTATATATCGCGAGTGTGGAACTTGGGATCTGATACCAATCTTAGCATCAGCATCGCTGCGACTGGAATACTGCCAGGAGCGAATCATCATTTGCCATGAAAGAACTTGGGATTTGATACCGGTTTAGGCATCAGCATCCCTGCAACTGGAATATTGCCAGGAGCGAATCATCATTTGCCTCTGTCGATGTTGAACAAAGGTGGCTTAGCAAACAGGGTTAAGGTCCTGTCGACTAAGGCTTTTGACTTTATGAGCCGTAAGGGTCTCACAAAGGTATTTCTTCCTACAAATCGTGAGGATCTTATAGGTGTATTTTCTCCCTAGGAATCGTGAGGGTTCCTAAGTGTATTGTTCCTCTGCAAGTCGTAAGGATCCTACGGGAGGGTTTTCTCCTTGTAAGTCGAGAGGATTTACAAGGGTTGTTTACCATGCAAACATATCCCTGGTCTCGGATGGGACTTAGTTAGGGAAATGTTTATTCGCGCCTGTGGATTGTATACAAGGGTCAATATTGGACTACTTGTAGGGCAATATTGGAAGTCTGTGGGGTTTGCTTAAGCACAGGTTTAGGTCTCTGTGACTTAAGACTTTCAAATCTTATGAGCCGTGAGGGTCCCATAAGAGAGTTCTCCTTACGAGTCGTAAGGATCTCGTAAGTGTATTTTCTCCTTAGGAATCGTGAGGATCCCTAAGTGTGTTGCTCCTTTGTGAGTCGTAAGGATCTCACGCAGGTGGTTTCTCCTTACAAGGTCGAGAGGACCCTATAAATGTCTTTTAACGAGGTTGCGCCTTTTCGGGTTTTCACAAACACTCGCCGGTAGTCCTGCAGTTTTTACTCATGGAGACCTTTTGGGTTTTCATCCGTGCCCATTTTGCTCATGGACATACCGTTTTTTTTATTCTTTTTCTCTCTCTTTTTTTTACAAGGTCGCGCCCTTTCTGGTTTTCATGAACACTCGCCGGTAGCCCTGCTGTTTTTACTCACGGAGCCCTTTTGGGTTTTCATCCGTGCCCATTTTGCTCATGGGCATACCGTTTTTTCATCATTTTTTTTTTATATTTTTCTTTTTCTCCTTTTTTTTTACTTCGTCAGCCTAAGGATGCCGCGGTAGTAGTTTAGGGATGTTTCGGTCCGTCGTTAGTTTAAGGACGTTTCGGTCCGTCGTTAGTTTAAGGACGTTTCGGTCCGTCGTTAGTTTAAGGACGTTTCGGTCCGTCGTTAGTTTAAGGACGTATCGGTCCGTCGTTAGTTTAAGGACGTATCGGTCCGTCGTTAGTTTAAGGACGTTTCGGTCCGTCGTTAGTTTAAGGACGTTTCGGTCCGTCGTTAGTTTAAGGACGTTTCGGTCCGTTGTTAGTTTAAGGACTTTTCGGTCCGTTGTTCAGGGGAGGGCCGGCTACTGCTTGTAAAGTCTGAGCTTAGGAAGATAGCGAGCGGACATAGTCGTCGTCATCTATCATTGACCCAGGCTGTGGCTCATTAAGCATAGTACTTCTTTAAGAAGCGGCCGTTTATTGGCCTGAAAGGCCTTTCACCGTGCATGTCCATGAGTAGATAGGCTCCACCCTGGTAGACCTTGTCTATGATGTACGGGCCTTCATAGTTTTGCTCAAATTTTCCCCGCTTGGCACGATTGGGGATCATAGGTCTTTTGACCACTAGTACGAGTTCGCCTTGGCGGAATGTCCTCGGCCTGGTCAATCTTTCATACGAGCGCGTCATCTTTGCTTTGTAGGCTTCTAGATGTTGTTGCGCTATGAGCCGGGTTTCATCGAGGGCATCAAGCTCCTCAAGCCGAAGGTGAGCATTTTCTTCGTCTGTCAGCTCGCAGTGGACTGCCACTCGTAGAGAGGGTAACTCTATCTCGAGGGGGAGCACTGCTTCCGTCCCAAATACCAACGCGTACGGCGTTGTGTTTGTGGCCGTCTTGCATGTAGTTCGATAAGCCCAAAGGGCTTCTTGCAGCTTCTCGTGCCAGTCTCCCTTATTCCGGGAAACGGTCTTTTTTATGATCTTCGTCAAGGTCTTATTGAAGGACTCGGCCAGACCGTTAGCTCGTGGGTTGTAAACTGAAGAATATCTCCAGTCTATATTGTGCTGCTGCGCGAAGCGGCTAATCTTATGGCTTCTGTAGGCTGGCCCATTATCGGATATAATCCGCCGTGGGGTTCCAAACCGATAGATGACGTGCGTCTTGAAGAAGTGGAGGATATTCTCTGTCTTCACTTCCCTCAGCGGTACTGCTTCTGCCCATTTAGAGAAGTAATCAGTTGTCGCCAGGATGAAACGATGTCCCCGGGACGATGCTGGCTCGATGGGGCCAACTATGTCAGTCCCCCACATTTCGAATGGCCAGCTAGCCACCGTTGGGTGTAGTGGGTTCGGATGTTGGTGGATAAAGTCTCCATGGATCTGGCACGAGTGGCATTGCTTCGCATACTCGAGGCAGTCCTGGGTCATCGTGGGCCAATAGTAACCCATCCGTTTAATTTTTAACTTCATCTTTAGGCCTGCTTGGTGAGAACCGCAGAGTCCGTCGTGAACTTCCTGAACGACTCTTTCTGCTTCGTCAGGTCCTAGGCATCTCAGCCATAGAGAATCAAACGATCTTTTGTATAGAGTGTCATTAACAAAAGCAAAAAATAGAGCTCGTTTAATGAGCTGATGTCTTGAGGACGCTTCTTCGGGCATTCGGTGGGACTTAAAGTAGTCTATGAAGACTTCCCTCCAGTCTTCAGCCTTCTCGCGGTCTTTTATTTATAGGGTCGCCTGCTCAGTCGCTCCCTTCTCTTTATATAATTCCGGAGGTATTTCTGCCGGGGCGAGCACTCGGTGGCTTTGTACCACGATTCTGACGTCATCAAGGTTCTCGTCAGCCAGTTCTTTAGCAAGTTTGGCCAACACGTCTGCTTTGCTGTTTTCCACACGCGGTATGTTCTCCAAAGTATAGGAGGGAATTTGGGTCAATAGTTGTTGCACCTTTTCGCCGTACTTCACCAATTCTGGTTTGCACGTTTGGTAGTCACCATTTACTTGACTAACGACCAATTGGGAATCCCCGTATATAAGGAGATTTTCGATTCCCATGTCGATGGCTATCTCGAGGCCTGCTATCAGAGCTTCGTATTCAGCTTCATTGTTTGTCCTCGGCTCTGTTAAGGAGAAGGCGAAGCGCATTATCCCTCCTTGTGGAGTTGCGAAGATGAGGCCTATCCCCGATTTGATCATTGGGATACCCTGTTTCTGTTTCTTTACGGAGGATGCTCCATCGAAATAGAGTTCCCATTGGGTACTACCGCCGCCAATCGCATCAAATGCATGCTCGTCTGGCAACTCGCAGTTCAGAGGAGAACCAGCAGGTACTGGATGCTTAGCGAGGAAGTCGGCAATGGCCTGGCCTTTCACTGCCTTAAGAGGTCGATACGTTATTGAGAACTCCATCAGGAGTAGAGCCCATTTAGCGAGTCGACCCGTCAATATAGCCTTTGACATCAGATATTTAAGAGGGTCCACCTTCGAGATGAGACGGACTTCATGTGCCAACGCATAGTGCCAGAGCTTTGTTATCGCGAAGATTAACGCCAAGCAATGTTTTTCAATGGGAGAGTAGTTGCTTTCTGCCCCCAGCAGAACTCGACTTAAGTAGTAGAGTACTCTTTCTTTCCTTTGGTCGTCCTCTTGTGCCCATAATGCGCCTAAAGAACCTTCGAGGGCGGTTGTATAAAGAATGAGAGGTTTTTCCTTAACCGGAGCAGCCAACACCGGCGGGTTCTGCAGGTATTGCTTGATTTCGTCTAGCGCGCTTTGGCATTTTTGATCCCAGACGAATGGGGTTCCCTTCTTCATCAGGTGACTGTAAGGACGGCATTTGCCTGAAAGATTAGCGATAAACCGCCGGATGTATGCGAGCTTCCCTTGGAGAGACCGCAGCTGTTTGAGAGTTCTTGGCGGAGGCATTTCCATGATTGCCTTGATCTTAGATGGATCTATTTCGATACCTCGATGTTGGATGATGAATCCCAGGAATTTACCCGAGGAGACTCCAAACGCGCATTTGAGGGGATTCATCTTCAAATTATATTGACGAAGGCGTTGAAAGACAGTCTCCAGATGCTTTAAATGCTCTTCGTATGACATGCTCTTCACTACCAGGTCATCGATATAGCACTCAACGATGTCATGTATGAGATCGTCGAAGATCTTTGTCATGGCCCTTTGATAGGTAGCACCGGCGTTCTTTAGACCAAAGGGCATAACCCTGTAGCAGAATATACCCAAAGGGGTCCGGAAAGCGGTGTGCTTCTGGTCTTCGGGATGCATCTTTATCTGATTGTATCCTGATGAACCGTCCATAAAGGAGAAAACCTCATGAGTGGACGTGTTATCTATCATTAGCTCGGTTACTGGTACTGGGAAATCGTCCTTTGGACAGGCTTTATTGAGATCCCTGAAATCCACGCATATGCATACCGTCCCATTTTTCTTCATTACCGGGACGATATTGGCGATCCAGTCGGGATATTGGACTTCTTGGATAAATCCAGAATCGATCAGCTTCTTGACTTCGGCGTTGATGCTCATTTCAAGCTCGAGTCGCATCCTTCTTGGCGCCTGCTTGACTGGCTTGATATCCGGGGATATTGCTAACTTATGCACAGCAATCTCCGGATCTAATCCTGGCATCTCGGAGTAGTTCCACGCGAAGCAGTCTTTATATCGTAGAAGCACGTTCTATAAAGCAGCCACCCTTTCTTCAGATAGCAGCTCGCTGACAAATGTCGGTCGCGGGTCATCTGCCGATCCCAACTCAATTTTCTTGAGGTTATCTGCAGTAGTATGTATACCGTCTTCCAGTTCTTTTGGAGCTGGCGGAAATTCTGAGACCACCTCATCATCGCGGTTCTCAAAGCACCAGGGAAGTTCATCCATATTCTCGGGCTCTTCTTTTAATATCGTAATCGTGTAACAGGTGCGAATCCGCTTCCAGGACTGAGGTGGATCTGGTTTTGCTTTTGCGGCTTTGGGTTCATGCTTTTGTGGCGGTGTTACCCTCCAGCCGTCGGATAAGGCGAATTTGCCCTGTTGGTACTGGTCCTCGACCCAGTTCTTGAAGGTGAAGCAGTCTTCGGTAGGATGTCCTATGGCTTGGTGATAAGAGCAATAGCTCAAATGAGAAGCCTTGTCAGCTTGCTCAGGGTGTCTAGACCATGGAAGCGCGATCATTTGATGTTTTAAAGCGAGCTTGAGTAACCTCTCAATCTTGTCTCGGGGGAAGGAGTACGCTCGACTCATCTTCTTCATGAGGGACAAATCCGAGCCGCGCAATACCCGATCACGTAACTCTGTAATCCTGCGTCGTTGTTGTCGGCTCCTTTTTCCGCTTCTTGATTTATTTCTGTCTCTGCGTTGGGCCTTTCGTACAACGGGTTGACAAAGACGAACATCTTTGTATTTTGTAGCTTGTTGAAATAGACGTCGCGTCCTGGCCTTCTCGTAGATGGCCATCTCGCGGTTGTGGTCTTCCCGAGCTTTCTGACCCACTTTCCTGATAGGGTTGTCCACTCGTTGTTCAAACGACGGACTCGGCACTTCAGTCGCGGGGTCTAGTTTTGATGAGGGGTTGGTACTTCCTGACAGGGCGTCCTCTTCTTCATCAAAGGTATATATGGCGTAATTACTGTGGGCCCGTCCCCGTTTTCCGGTTCTCGCGTATCCAAGCCCAAGTGTTTCTATTTTCCCGTTGGGCAATTTGCGTTGAGTCCTAGGGACATCCCAGATCCTGTTGTAGAACCCACCTTGTCGAACTGTCTGTTTTAAGGGTACTCCTTGGCGCTTCAATAGCCTCTTTAATCCATTTGTATAGTATCTGGGCAGACGGATGGGTTGGAGCCTGTCGAGTGTAGCATCCGCGCCATGCAAGATCTCTTTCTCTACTTTCGACTCTGAGGATCGGTAGAATAGGATCACCTTCTCAACCCTTTGCTTGGGAGGGACGTAAAATGTTCGCTGGTCCTGCACATTGTGAGCTTGAAGTGTGTCGAGATCCTTATAGTGTTCTTGCGGTACCATGGTGATTTGCAAACTATGGTCATCGCCAGGGGGTGCTTGTATTGACAGCCGATTGGAGAACACGGCATTAACTTCATCTTCTGAATCACTTCCGAAGACCAACATGGGGGCGGGCGTCCCCAGGTTGTTGCGTTGAGATGGCCCTGCATAAACTATCTCTCCCTCTTCTTCGGTATCGCTCTCGAAAACAGGGATGGTGGCGGCAGTTTTGTTTTCCGGGTTGCGGCACCTTTCTGCATCCTCGAAATCTGGCAAAAAGTACTTCACATCTTCGTATTTGCGGACTTCGTTCACGGAAAATGGGTTCAACTCACCTGTTACGGTATACTCGAAACCATCCTTAAAGTACTTCATACACTGATGTTGCGTAGAAGGGATGATGTTGTACTCGTGTAGCCAAGGACGGCCGAGTAAGGCGTTGTAGCAGGTCTTGGCGTCAATGACATGGAATTTGACGTCTGTGACGAGAAGTCCGAAGCGTAATGTTAGTATCACAGATCCGAGAGTCCGTGACGATTGTGAATCGAAACCGGAGATAGTGATTTTGTCACGAGCGAGGTGCTGTACACTCATGCAGATTTCCTTCAACACCCGAACATTAAGGAGATTGACGGAGGATCCATTATCCACCAGGATCTTGCCTATCTTGATATCATAGCAGTATCCAGAGACATATAGGGGACGGTTGTGGTCGCACGTCCCGAGAAGGAGGTCTTCGTCACCGAAAGTGATGTCGGCCGTATGCACTTCCTCCAGTTCATCCTTCATCCTTTCAGTGGCGAGGAAGGCTTGAAATTGCTCAGGTTCTTGTAACGCCTTAATTAGTGAGTCTCGCGCTTCTTTTGATAATAGGAGGGCATCGAGAATGCTAAGCTGAGAAGGTAGCTTCCTTAGGTGCGCTAGGATGTTATAGTCCACCTTACCCTTTCTAGGAGGGTCTTTGGCAGCCAGCTCTCTCATGACTTGGTCATCTAAAGTGATATCTTCAGTGACCTTTTCCTTTCCCTTATCTTTTCTACTCGCGGGCCCGAGATTCTTTTCTGGGAGTGTGCGATTGCGCAGCTGAATGTTCTCGCAGGCCTCCGATTTCTCCTCTTTCCCTAAAACGGATTCTTTAAAGAGAGGGCCCAGAGCCATTTCTTCATCAGAGTCGCTCCCAAAAGTGAGAACTTGTGACCCCCTGGCGTTAACCATGTAACAGTTGCCAGTAGTTCTGTTGTGCCCATCGACAGTACTTCTTCGCTCCCGACGGATCTTGCGTTTCATGCGCTTAAAATGTTGCCGATGAGCAACATATCCTTGCCACCATATCCTAAAGGCGTCGCACTCCTCCATAGGGTGTGAAATTTTCCGATGATATGCGCAATAATCAGGGTGCCTCTCCACCCCATCGTGCGTGTTTCCTTCCGAGGGTGGTAGCTTCATTCCCATTGACATGGCTTTGGCAGACCTTTTCCTCGTCTTGAATATCTTCTTGTCTACTTCGGATGCCTTTCGCTCTGGCAGGGGTAGTTCAACTCTTTCGTTCAGTCGCCTGCATTTGGCTCCTTCTGACGCGGCTATCTCACGCTTCTGATCCGCTTTACTCTTTAGACGAATCTCCTCTAGAAAGGCATCGATCATTTCATCTGTTGGCCACACACGCTCTGGTTCAGGCTCTGTCCCCAGTTTCCTAGCGCTAGGAGTTTTCTCATCTTCCGAGTGGGAGATTACGTTACAACTCACCACATATCCTTCGGATTCATCTGACGAGCTCTCTCCATCATCTTCCTCTTGAAAGATGTGGTTGAGGAACTCTTGCAGTGTGACAGGAGTTCGCGCCTTTTGATTGTATTCTTCCAGCGCGTCGATTTGCTTCTGCAAGTTCGTGTGCTTGTTTCCAAGCTTCACGGACTTCTTGGATTTCTTCTTCTTTTTCTTCGAAGATTTTGACGGTTGGGCGTGAGTATTTGGGCCCTTATCGCGAGTCTTCATAGTTGGGCGGGGCTTCAACATTCCTTCGATAATTTGAGTTTCAAGAGGGTCCTTCCATTCGATCGTAGGGCACGCATGAAGGTATCCCAACATTCTTTTGGTTTTAGTTGATAGCACGACCTCCCACGAAGCTTCTTCAATAAAGGAGCAGGTTGCCTCCGGTGTATCCGCTTTCTTAGGAGGATGCGGCTGTGGTGGGTTCACCTTCCACTTTTCTGACAGTATAAACTTCCCCTGGAGGTATTGATCTTCGATCCATCCTTTGAAGACGAAGCAATCTTCAATCGGATGACTTACCGTTTGATGGTAAGGACAATAGTTAGGGTTATTCACCTCCGTGGGTTGCGGCGGTCGCCTTGGATTTGGTAGGTTTATAAGTCTGTTGCGTATTGCCAGCTCGAATAACCGTTTCGTCTTGTCTCGTGGGAACGAGTAAGGACGTTTCATCTTTTCATTATAATACCGGCGTCTTTCTTCCAGTTGATCTGCCGGTTTCGGGGCGTTAGGTTGCTGTTGGGCATTCGCGACAAAGGTTGCCCTTCCTTTACCCTTGTCATTCCGAGGTTCCGACTTCGGGGGAGGTGGTCTATGACCCATCTGGTCCATCTGAGCCAACTTGTCGATTAAAGCCTGGAATGTGGTTGGCTTAAAGAACATCATAAACTGGGAGATAGTTGCGTGGGGGTCTAGGGTTCCTACGAACATGCCCACTGCGGGTGCCTCCTCAATGCGTTGTTCGCATCTCGACCACAAATTCTGCCAGCGTATAGCATACTGGACCCAGGTTTCGCCTGGTTTTACCCTGGCGTTAATCAATGCTGTTATTGGAGTGCGTTCGCTGGCACTTACGAATCGCTGAGTGAATAATAACTCCATTTCAGCGAACGTCTTGATAGAATCGTTCGGGAGTTCCGAATACCATTCGAACGCTGTTTCCGATAAGCTGCCCACGAACTGGCGAAGCAACAGTTTATCATCACCGCCGGTGTTACCGCAGAGGGCCCGGAACTGGGCAACATGTTGATGGGGATTGCCGGTCCCCTTATACACGTGGAATTTCGGTATCGTATAGCCTGGCGGGTATTTGATTTGGTCGTACCAGCTTGGATACGGCCGCCCCGTTTTTACGACTTGAACAGCTGCCTCAGTCGCATGATGAACCCGGATTTGCTGGGCTATATAGTCAACCAAGTCAGGTTTAGAGATCGTCTCCTCCTTGGCCGTTGAGGAGGCTGGCGGTGGATTTGACGTTTCTCCTCGGTCGTCTTCAAGAACGATTGGGGGATCCTCGGCGGGTAGGTCCTACTGGATCATCATTCCTATCATATCTTGGAAGAGAAGGCCCATACGCTGTATATTGGCTGCTTGTTCAGCAGCTTCTTTGTCCTTTTTCTCCAGTATCCGGCGAAGGAATTCAGCGTCGGTTTCTTCCTCCTGGCGTGCGTCTGAGGACGTTTCTGGGCTTTCTTTTGGCCCGGTAAGTGCGGCCATTGCATTCATCATTTCTTGGAGCTTTTGCTGCTGCTCCTGAGCTTTGGTCACCGACCGTGTAAGCGGTCTATGACCCGTGGACGCGCGGCTGTCTTCTTTTCCTGACGCCATGTATACGGTATGGACCATCATGCCCCCAGACTTAGGGCGTCTGGGCTTAGTGCTATTAGCTGTCGTTGCAGGCTGGGAGATCTTCTCTGGCTTCCTCCTTTTATGAGCCATGGAGGTTGAGGGGGCCGTTGAGGTGGGCGTCCAGACAGCTTTTCGGGGTTTAGCCTGGTGACCAGCTTCCGGTTGGATTTTCAGCTTCTTGTGCTGGCGGGAGAAGTTTGGATCAATGATCGAGTCTCGAGCCTGCCGCCAAACCTTATAGATTTTGGAAGACAGCCGTTGAGGGGATCGGGGCTGTTCTGATTTTATTTCCACAACCTTTTTTAATGGGGGAGGAGACCTCTTTAGCACTGCAGTAGGAGAATTCCTTCGCACCTTATTTAGCATCTCGAAGCTGTTCCCAGTTGGAACAGCAGCATTAACCTCTGCCATCGGGGCTGATGGAGTTAACCCGGAGGGGGAGTTGCCCCCAGCCTTCCTTGCCCGGCGCCAATGGCAACGTCGAGCGTGTCGAGCGGACGGCGTTGGGTCAGCGGTAACAATGGTTTCGTCTTGCCCCCTATGTAGGTGGGGGGTCGTTGTTGGTGTTAGCCTGTCAAAGACCGACGTCTTTTGGGTAGCAGGGGAGGGAGCTGAAGCCGTCAATCTTGTAAAGACCGACTTTTTGGCCAGAGAAGCCGCCTTGGCGATTTCGGGAGCAGGAGCAGCCACTTTCTTAGAAGTAGCCTTCTCTGGGATTGTAGACCTCATGATAGGTCTACCGGATTTCTGGCCCAATCTAGAGAAGACCGAGGCGCTGATGTTGGGCGACCCGTTGAGATGAGCCGCGGCAGGGATAAGACGATCAAAGACCGACTTCTTGGGAGCTTCCTTTGTCAGCACCGGCGCCGTGAAGCTTGTTGGTGGGAGTATAGTCCCGAAGAACAATCCGGTAGTGGCCTGAGTCACCTGGTCCACCGGCATTGTGAATAACGAAGCAGCTTGCGGTCCGTAGGCTATACCTCCTGGCGAGGTAAAGCGTTGGTCGCAATTGCAGTCTGAGCAGTTGGAGAATTTCACGGAAGTAGAAGCCATCGATCCTTTGCTTTCTGCAATAAGCGAGACGCCAATTCTTAGTATCTTGAAACCCAAGGGCCACCATTAGCGAACCACGATTGGTTCACGAATCACGACACACGAAGTGTGGAGTGGAAAGAGGAAAAGGTCCCACCGGGCGTGCCAGAATCTGTTCCCCTCCGAAAGACGGCGCGACATGGCGTCTCTTTCCTGAAATTCGGGGCAGATGCTAATTGGTGCTATCCGTCCACCTCTCCGAAGATGCCAAGTTGATTCATGGCACCGTGTATCGAAGGTTTACACGGATGCGGCCGATGTAACAGACTTCGTCAGATTCCCCCTCGTTTGAGGGGTTTTTTGATTGTGGGGACGCTCTTCCCTGCAGGCGCAAACCCCTGCAGTTAATTACGCTACCGCATTGCGGTAACAACTTTCTCCTTCTCCAGATGGTCACTTCGCGTCGTGTGTGTTTTGTGTTTTGTTGCCCGTGGATTGTTTACGGAGACCGAGTTATGTCGTCGCCTGTAGGGCGTGGACTAGTCCAAATCCGTATTATCTTAGATTTGGGTTTGGGGGTTTGGTTTGAGGATACGTTAGCCATACTTGAGGCCAAGATCAACTCGAACGTTTGTTAAGGATACGTTAGTCCGACGTGAGACTAAGATCAACTTAACGGGATCGTTTAGATCCGACAAATAAGCATTTAGGGGCTCTATTGTTCCAGTTTAGGGACATAGTGGTCCATTGTATGTATGGCCGTCGGGACCCGTAACCTCTCTGACGACGTTGAAGGATTACAACGACAGATATCAGAGGAGTTCAGAGATGTACCCTTGAACCGAAGTTGATTGGGGGGATTCATAGTCCAGTCTGTTTGAAGGTTTAAGGATACGTTAGCTATATTTGAGGCTAAGATCAACTTAAACGGGACCGTTTAGATCCGACAAAAGAGCGTTTGGGCTCTATTGTTCCAGTTTAAGGACATAGTGGTCCATTGCTAGTTTAAGGACATTGCGGTCCGTGGGTAGTTTAAGGACATTGCGGTCCATGGGTAGTTTAAGGACATTGCGGTCCATTGTTAGTTTTAAGACATCTCGGTCAAGGTTAAGGACGTCGTAGTCCATGGGTTTAAGGACCCCACAGTCCATTGTTAGTTTTAAGACATCTCGGTCAAGGTTAAGGACGTCGTAGTCCATGGGTTTAAGGACCCCACAGTCCATTGTTAGTTTTAAGACATCTCGGTCAAGGTTAAGGACGTCGTAGTCCATGGGTTTAAGGACCCCACAGTCCATTGTTAGTTTTAAGACATCTCGGTCAAGGTTAAGGACGTCGTAGTCCATGGGTTTAAGGACCCCACAATCCGTATCTTGATTTAAGGATGCATTAGTCCATGAGTTTAAGGACCCCACAGTCCGTATTAATATGTGGTTGTCGGGACCCGTCACCTCTCTGACGACGTTGAAGGATTACAACGACAGATGTCAGAGGAGTTCAGAGATGTACCCTTGAACCGATGAGCAAGTGTGTTCAGTTTAAGATGATTTGAGGACTTATGGCCAATTTGGGCTAAGTCCAATTATGTTTGAAACATTGACCCTCTGCTGGTCCATTGAAGGAGAGGCTTTGCCTTTGAAACTTAGCCAATTGGGCTAAAGCTAGTGTTAAACACTAGAAACCAACAGTGTTGAACACTGGGAATAAGATTAGCAAGTTAGTGTTAAGCACTAAAAGATAATCAGTGTTAAACACTAGGAGCAGAGTTTTCGCATTAGTGTTAAACACTAAGCAAATCAGTGTTAAACACTGCAAATAGAGTTTTCCAAATTAGTGTTAAACACTAAGAAAATCAGTGTTAAACACTGAGGACAAAGTCTTCAGATTAGTGTTAAACACTAAGGAGAGAGGGGTCACATGTGGACACGTGAGAGCGCCCTGATTCCCTTTATTTTATTCTGCAGGTAAGTGTTTAACACTTTAGTTCTGGTGGCCATCACGTGCGAGCACGTGATGAAAGCCCATGCTCTGTGCGTTATAATGCTCACTAGGGGTCACGTGGTGACACGTGAGGGCGTCCTAGAGATCTTTTCTATTCCTTGTGCTTCAGAGGTCACGTGGGTCACGTGAGGCACTGCCTCGAAGGGCTTTATGTAGATCTTTGGGGGGGGTCACGTGGTGACACGTGACCCCGCTTTAATGTAGTTGTTTAGAAGATCTGTTAATCCCTTTCAGGAAAAAAATTCCTCGTAGGGTTGAACCCTGACAATAATTTCAGAGGAATTAAATTCCTAGTTCCTTTTGAAGAGTTGAACTCTGAATTTTTTGTAGGAATTAAATTCCTCATATATGTGCAGAATCGAATAGGGTTGAACCCTAATAAAAGCTTTAAGGAATTAAACCCACACTCTCTGTTAGAGAATTATTCTGGGGAATAAGATTAAGGGAATTAAATTCTTGTTGTTTTAACAGAACTAAGTTCTTAACTAGGGTTAAACCCTGATTCTTTTTGTTCTGAGGGAATTAAATTCCCATAACACAGGGTCAAACCCTAATTTTATTTTGAAGGAATTAAATTCCTATAGTTCTGTGAGAATTAAATTCTCGTGCTCCCATGCCCTCTCTATGCTTTGAATCTGCATGGCAGGATCTCAACCCATTGAGAATTAAATTCTCAACTCAAGGGGAGATGTGCACTTTACAGATCCTCCACCAAAGAGAGAAGAAATATGTCCTTCTGTTTTACATCAGAGTTAAACTCTGTTGAGAATTAAATTCTCTTTCTTAATGAAACCTTCCCTTTCTTACCTAGGGTTTTCTTTTGCAGAAGATCCAAATTCCTCTCAAGTATCAAGGCTCTCTCTCTTTTCTTCCCTCTGCGTGTATCTTTTTTGTGTCTCTTGGCTCCTATTTATAGGAGAAGCAGCCGAGTCAATTAGTTTTTTGACGAATCTTCATTGAGAGATTTGATTTGCATCCATCATTCGTTTTGGGCCTTTGGATTATTAGGTGAATTTTATTCACCATAGGATTTCAAATCCAGGGATTCTCCTTTGTTATTTCTGTTAGATTTAAAGGGAAAATCTTTCCAAATTCGAGATTTTCCCATAGATAGATGATATTTAATCACCTATAAATTTTCAATTTAATCGATTGCTTTTGGAAAGATTTGAGAGGTCTTTTCTCATAATTTAATTCTGTTGACAAATGGGCTTTGAAGTTGGTCACGTGTGGCCACGTGACCCTTGGTCACGTGTGGGCACGTGACCCCCTTGGAACGAGCCTTCTTCCTTCTTTTTGCGCTCTGTTTTCTGGTTGCTGCTTAGCTATCACGTGCCACCACGTGACAACTGGTCACGTGTGAGCACGTGACCCTGACATGGAGCCTTCTTCTCGATTTAACCGGAGAATGAGTCTGATGTTTTGAGTGTCACGTGCCAACACGTGACCCTGGTCACGTGGAAGCACGTGACCTCTTCTGAAGCCTTTTTCTTGATTTGCTCAGGTCACGTGGAAGCACGTGACCTCTTCTGAAGCCTTTTTCTTGATTTGCTCAGGGAGCTGTTGGGTTTTGAAGCCGCTTTTGATTGTCACGTGCCAACACGTGACCCAGGTCACGTGGGAGCACGTGACCCTTTCTGAAGCCCCTTTTTTTTGATGTATTTTGGAAACTGAATTTGCCTTGCTGATACTTTTAGGTGTCACGTGCCAACACGTGACTGCTGGTCACGTGTAAGCACGTGACCCTCTTCTGAAGCTTTTTCCATAAGCTTTTCTGATTTTAAATCAGGAAACAGGCTTACTTAGATTACGTACACCACGAGACGTTTCGTAGTTTAAGTACCGGTCATGTTCCGTACTTTTCAGGTCGTGACAAAGTTGGTATCAGAGCGTTAGGTTTTACCTTCTGAGTGTAGGATGACCCTTGGTTGATGGAGTAGGTGACTTAGGAAGACTGACGTACTGTGTGTATGTTCCGCGGCATACTTACAATACGCTACTCTGCTTAAGATGCCTTAGCATGTACATTTCATTGCACAGCATTATATTCATTCCTATGATCTATCCTCATCGGTACCAATTTATGGTTTTTTATCATGGTTGTACGGGCGTGGAGAGCTACGGCTAGAGTTGCGGTTAGCACGAGCTCGTCACGGACGAGGACTGACCAGGGCATGATTCTAGGGACATACGATTTGCATAGATGCGTCATGTTATTCTGTTTTCGCGCCATGAGCGTTGATGGATCGCTTTTACAAGATTTCTCGGACGTGCAGATTTGCACCAGAGGATTGGGCCACTGATAGAAGCCAGCCAGAATTTGATGACCATTGATGTATCGCTTATTTATGATGATTGAGGCACAGTTCAGCGTGCGGACGAATGAGCCAGTTGTTGCTGCAAATGAGGAAATATAGCCCTAGATGTTTGGAGCTAATGCCGCACGAGTTATACTTCGAGATATGATAGAAGATCGCTAGTCACCAGAGATGAAAGACTAGGACATGCGATTCATTGCCTACCCCGATGCGAGGTCATCAGATTGATTGATTCCAGCTAGAGACGACTTCACGCTGATACGTTGAGAGTCGATATAGATGATCGAATGTCAGGAACCCATTTTCCAAGTTTAAAGTATTCGGAAAACAATGCAAGTAATTCTATGGACCCTCTAGAAGAATGAAAACCCTAACTCGACATAATGACCGTGTGAAAGCCTTTGAACCTTAGGGTTTGCGGCAGTTCCGCGGTGCCATTAATGAGGCTTGGGTTTGCCCTTCTACGGTTGGTCCATAGGTGCCGTGGCATGTATTCGATACTATTAAACTGTACCCAAGATGTTGAGCTCTTAGGGGATTATGGAGCCTTGACGAGTCGATCGAAAAGTTCAACATCATTCGGATATCATGGATGGGATGCATTGCTTGGGAGACTCCAGATACGAGTATAGCCGTTGGAGTGTAGTCCATGCAGCCATGAAGAGACGTGTTCGAAGCAGTCGACAGTAGGGAAAAGTGGAGTAAGAGTTTCGTACGAGATCTTGATGAGATGACGTTCCACTCCGTTGACATCAGAGATGTGATACGCATGCAGAGGCGTTGTATATGGATATATCTTCCAGAAGGAGTCTCAATGAGTATGTAGCCGTTCCGGAACAAGAAATAGATTTAGTAAAGGAAGATGACTTCCGGGAAGTTCGGCAAAAACGAGATTTGGGAGAGACCTCGATAGGACCTTTCTGGAATAATTTACGAGAAGACTTGGACCCAGGAGTGGTTATTTTACGCACCCCCAGCAGGCCAGAGTTCGACACCGTCGATGAGACATGTTATGAGTGACCACAACCGTTGGCCAGAGATTTTTTAGAGGATGTGCTTGAGCGGGACTATTCCACCATACTTGATTTCGGTATTTTGGGCAATCTATTCGCATGATTGAGTTTTTATGACTGAGTTTCATGATATTTGTTTTCGTGCACCATGGTTGCACCTACAGGGTATTCATATTTCGTGCATAGTTATTACACTTGAGATATACTTTATACACCGTTGTGTTAATTTATGATTTATGCACAGTATCGCACTTGATATCGTTTTGTGCCTTGGCTGCACATGTTTATGATTTCATGGATTTCATACAGTTGGGTTGATTTTGTGTATATGGTACGCACATAATTTGGTTTTTGCACTCGGTATAGTTCACATATGCTTGCAGTGCATTGATACGTATTTTGTGCACCACAGTTGCACCTGACTTCACTTTGATGTCATTTGAGATATTGATTGTGATTTCATGCCTAGGGCAAGCATATGATTTGACTTATGCTTTTGGCATAGTTTTCATGCACTTTTAGTATTTTGATTTGCTTTTATGCACGCCGATGCACATGGTTGTGAGATTATATACCACGATATACCTGATTTGGATTTGGATTGAAATGTGTTGTATACCGTTGATTTCGATTATGATACTCGATATTTGTTTTGTGCACTTTGTGCACCTAATTGGATTCTTGCACATATTTGACGCGCTTCGATTGGGCTTTGCGCATGCTCGGCGCTTGATATTGAATTTGTAGGGTTCCTAGGCACACTAATGAAGTCTCACAAGTGATCAAACATGCTCAATTCAAAAATTTCCTTGTGCCTACAAACCCTAATACGGATCGTTAACTAGAAAACAAGGCGATGCAAGCAAGTAAACGGAAATATAGCTAAAGGGAAGGGGCTACAACCTTTGTAGATCCGGTCCTCCACCTCCTAGGCTCCGTGATGAAGTCCCCTCGCTGTCCAAATCGGATCTTGGGCTCTAGCGTCGGCTTCATCGGAGAAAAAGCGGGCTAGGTCATCGACGACGATGCCGAAGATGATCTACGTCGAGGCATCTCTAGATCAAGCTCCAACTTCACCAAGTCAAGAAAACTTGTGAAGGAAACACCCTATACTACTTGGCAAGAGATAGAGGATGAAGAAATAGGAAGTGGGTAGACTTTAGATTTGGATTTCTCACACTTCTTCATCAATCACCATTGATGTAGCAAGCTTTCTTCATGGAAGAAGAAGATGAAGAAGAAGAAGAAGATATGATCAGTTATTTAGAAAATAGAAAATAAATCATACTTATCATAACTTCAACCATGGTTTAGTGTAGAGATTTAACTAAGGTTAGATGAGTGGTTAGGGTTAGAGAAGAGACAAGAATGGTGGACTTGTTCAAAGCTTCAAGAAGCTTCAAATAAAAACAAAATAAGCAACCATTCTTTTCTCTTTATCTTTTTCTAAATGAAATAAATAAATAGATAAATGAATAAGTAAAAGAAATGATACCACTGACTAACCATGGTTTAATACTTTACACAAAACCAAGCAAGAATGTATCATCAAACATGATACAATCATGTGCACAAAATATATCACATATACAATGTGCAATACAAGTGAGCAAATACATTTAAAGTGAACCAATACTAGTTAATGCAAAGTAATATATCAAATATATATATATATATATATATATATAATTATGCATTAAATCATTAAATCAACACTTGATTCAATGATCCGGTCATCTCGCATATAACCGGCTAGTATCCAATGTATCGGCTTATCGAATCAATCCTTGATTCGATAACTAGGTTATATCGCATACAACCATTCGACACATTCATCGCGAGAATGAAATACGGTATCACATACACGTATTATTCTCGGTCCCGCACATATCTCATATGCGCTCCTATTTTGTTTCGCTTGAGCCAGGAAACCTCTGTGTAGGACTCTAAAGACTCGTCAATACGCCGGCAGCGGATGATGATCATATCAAACATCCACAAGCTGCAAGCGGTCTGCTAAACGTAACGGCCACCCGGGTATTGAGCGATCAGAAGATCGACGAGCAAGCCCGCTCACACTCCTGTGAATCCAACCAGTAACACTTACCGTACAGTCCGGTCTGTTCGTCTGATATGTCGCATATCTCGCCTAGGGGTGGTAAACGTCAGACCCCAATAGCTTGATAAATCATGCCGACGTAGGGTCCATAACATTCGTGAAACTACTGATAACTCTTACCAGTATATCACTGCAACCCTGGCCAGGGATTTCCTATTATGGCCAGTCGTGCATAGCGCAACATCAACCCCCAATATCGGGAGAGACGAATCCCCTCCTATCGCTCATTGCCTCCATGTGAATCGGGACTGTACCCAAAAACCACCTGTTTGCACGACTCAGTAGAGCCGTGGTAGGGTGGAAATCAAAGCACAGTGGGAGACACACAAGACTCTATGACGATCTCGGGTCAACAGACTAAGCTGTACCAGTGTCACCAGAGAACTGCCATCTGACGTGAGGTATAATACCATTTGGGAGTTCTCGGCGAGTCCGTTCAGTGTACCCAGTCTCCACTGAGCACCCGTATACCATCTCTGATGTCAAACACCAATGGATATGGGATCATCCATCGCCCATCACATGGGTCGAGAAGATATACGCTAGTCTACTCTGGAATATCGATGCCCCGTCTCGATATTCCCACGACTAGGAACAATGAAGGATGTACTCATTGACTACCCAGGCCCCACTAGTATGATCTACATCATAGTCCTGGAAGTCGAGTACACATCCTAAGGGCTTTATCAACATGTAATCAGAGAGACAGAAAGTATACATATTAAGATAAAGAGCAACCAGATAGCTTACTATCATGTCGAGCAAGAAAGTCCTACCTATATATGTCCCAGCATCCACTACAATATACATCCGATGTACAGTAATGGCCTCTAGGGCATACATATAACTAACAATCTCCCACTTGCACTAGGGCCATCTGTAGCAGTGGTTGCAGTATCTAATACTCAACCATCCCATAGGAGTCTCTCTTTGGGAAAAGGCCTTCGTGAGTGGATCCGCCGTGTTGTCCTCTGAGTCTACTCTCCTAACCTC
The DNA here is from genome assembly GCA_030015575.1 of Agapanthus africanus. Lineage (NCBI taxonomy): Eukaryota > Viridiplantae > Streptophyta > Magnoliopsida > Asparagales > Amaryllidaceae > Agapanthus > Agapanthus africanus. The sequence goes on from CM057349.1 coordinate 293,081,255, forward strand.
GATCACCCCGGAGATCAACTATCTCCTTGATCAGGTGATACTTCCTCAGAATATGTCTGGGTCACTGATGGGACCAGGGTTCCAGGGCCAAAGCCACGTTTCCATTGTCACACAATGGCAGGAACCTAGTTCATCTTATGAACCAATATACACCCAAACTGCCTCTTTGGTAGTATCTTTAATAGCGATGTTACCAGCCTTTATCGTCTAGTTTGCCACGGTATCTAGCTTGGAACTCTTCCAACATACTGTCCCTTTACTGAGGGTAAAGACAATGCCTGTGACTGACATTCAGTCGTCTTTATCACCCTGGAACACTTCCAGTGATTCTCCCCAGGATCAACTGATACTATCTCACTATAGCTAGTGAGTATCCTAACATCCAATTAGATCTATCTCATAGATCCAAAGCTTAGGATTTAGTAGGTATCACTTTGATCCTATATGGAAAATCATTGTGATAAGCGGAGATTGATCGAGCGTAGCATAGGAAACTCCTTCCTTAACAAGAGTATGACATCCACGTACTCTACGAGGATCGTCACCATACTCCCTACTACCTTTTTGTTTAGATGATGTCAACTTCTTTGACTAATCCATCAAAACAGATGTTCCAACTCCGTGATGCCTGCTTTATCCTATAAAGCATCTTGCACACGTTTCTGCTGCTCCCACTGTCTACGAGGCCCTCTGGCTGTGTTCTTATAGATGTTCTCTTCTAAATCAATATTTAGAAAAATAGTCATGGCACCCAACCACCAGATATCGTAGTCATGGTATGTAGCCGTGGCAAGTAGGATCTGGATGGACTTAAACATAGTCCCTGGAAAAGGTTTCATCATTATCCGTGCCTGGTTGATGACGAAAACCTTTAACAAGTCTAGCTTTGAAAGTCTCAACTTTTCCATGTACACCAAGTAGTCTTCTCAAGACGTACTTGCTCCTGATGGGGATTTAACCCTTCAGATATAGCAACCAAAGTCCATACTTTGTTAGTGTATAAGGATTCCATCTCAGATCACTAAGCATCCAGCCATTCTTACAGAGTCCCTACTCTCGATGGCCTGCTCGAAACTGGTTGGGTCATCATCTCATGATGCAATCCTCGCTCCCACCGTCATCGAGAAACCGAGGTATCTCTCAGGCAGGCGAGGAACCCTACCAGATCGGCGGAGAGGCTGAGGTTCGTCGGGGACTATAGAATCCTTTAGTTCTGTCAAATCTTCAGCTGTAGTTTCGAATAGCTGGAACCTTTCCAGTTCTACAGAACTGACCTTGCCTCGATCTTGTCCGGATTTTGCTTCTGATATAGGCCGGACAATCCCAAATCTTAACTTACTTAAGAGATAGGATCTTCCCACACCATATCTTATATGGAGTGGTAGGCACTGATTTGATTCGAACCTAATTCAATAGGTATGCAGCTTCTCAAGCGCATAACTCCCAAAAAGGAAATAGGTAACTCAGTAGTACTCATCATAGAGCACACCTTATCATATAGGGTGTGATTGCTCCGCCCCGATATACCATCGTGCTATGGTTTATACGGAGGAGTAATGCTGAGAGAGAATCTCATTTTAGAATAGTCCAGGAATGCCATGCACAAGTATTCTCCTCCTTGATCTCATCGTAGGACATAATACTTATACCCGTATTTTGGTTCTCTACTTCCTACTTATATTCTGTGAATACCTCAAAAGGTTCGGACTTATATTTCAACAGGAATATATGACTGAATCTTGAGAGATTATCAGAGAATATAATGAAGTATAAAGAACCAGTCCTGGCATGTGTAGACAGGAGACCTTACATACATCATAATGTATCAGTCCCAAGAGTTTACTAACTCTTTCTCTGTTTCAAATAAACAGAGCTATGGTCATCTTATCTTTGTGACATGACTGGCAAGTTTCATAAGATGTAAATTCAAACTGATTTAAATATGCATCTAAAATGTAACTTCAGCCAGTCGGGTCGCATTGATATGACCTAGTCTGCAACGCCTCAAGAATGATTCGTTCATTTCTGAACTCTTCCTCTTGTGTGTGTTCTGTATACGTGGAACTGTAGTTTGATTTAGAACGTCAATGCTTTTAGATAACGTGCCTGAACCGATCAACTTTTGATATAGGAAATGTTCAAAACATTATCCAACAATACAAAATTTTACCATTTCTTTACTTATAAAGAGACTGATATGATTTTGTATATCAGGTTCGGTATCTAATAACATTTGTTCAGAATCAAAGTATTGGTAATACAGGGTGACAGTGACCAACAGACTTGGCTGTAACACTTGCCCCGTTTTTCTGTCTCATGAAACTTATCACCCGTTCTCAGTTTTTCTACCCTTTTGTAGCCCTATGTAACAGATTACATATCTGGGATCCTGATCCGGTATCAAATACCCAGGATGCAGAGGAAATTGAGAAACAGTTCTTTATAATGAACATACCCGAAGGAGATGCATCATATGCACTTTCTTCGTTTGGGCGGCATAGGAATTCTGGTATTCCCCTTATTTCCTGCTATGTCTTATAACAATTATAAGTTGGAGCAGGACCAACGTTCCCCAGCTCAGTATAACAAGCGGGTTCGGTCAATATCCGTATTATTATCTTGATTAAGGCGTGATATGGTCGCTACCAGGAGAGAGAGAGAAGAAAACACTCTGCGTGCGCTCTGTCAAGATTAGATTGGTTATATATTTTATCTAATCAGGATGGCTCCCACTGTTTTTATCAAATCTTCCTTCAAACCCTAAAAGGAAAGACTAGCCGGGATTAATTGCACTCTACAAGTTTGCCAATCTTTCAGCCAGGCCAGTGTCGGTACTTTGAGGGAGGTTCCCCGTGCTTTCGCACGGACCTAATTACAGTAAACCTCGTTTTCCCAGAGGCGTAACCCCGTTGACACCTTTCTAGACACCTACTTGATCGGCTAATTGCAAAGTGCAAAACTCTCCCAGGAGTAACAATTACTCGCAGTGGGTATCGGGATCCAACTATCATATAGAAGGTATGCAATTTCATTGCAAATTTCAACACTTGAAACTCCCGATAAAGGTTTTTACCCCTAGCACCTATGACCTTAACTATGGTCAACAAATTATAAGTACTAGTCAAGTTCTACCCGTCATTTCGTGATTAATTAGACCCACCCACATGACCCTTAACTAAGGTCAACAAAGTCACGCGACTGTCCTAACTAATCGCATCATATGCGGTGTAGGAAGACATCACTTAGCTACCGTACACTGTGCCTTGACTATGGTCAACAAACACAGCACGAATACTAAGTACTCTACTTCCTAAAATGACGAAGGGTTGCGAATGGTTTTTATGAAAACCTTTAACGTTTTGAACTTGATTTCGTTGCGGAATCAAATGGTTTTTAAATGGAATGTTTTTTAGGCTTTTCTAGTTTTGCTAAAGGGGTCACTCCCGGTTAAGGGATCGTCGGCCCTTTCCTCGTCGAATGAGGTGCGGGATATATCATATATATCACTGTGCAAAGCAGAAACTATAGAAGCGATCAAAAGACAAACCGAGTGTGTAGCATCTGCCAGTTATTTGCTAAAGGAGTCACTCCCGGTGAAGGGATCTCGGTCCTTTCCCCATCGAATAAGGTGCAGGATGTTCTACAATGAACACCGTGATGCAAAGCAAGAACTGTAGCTACCTGTTTTTATTTTGAAATTCGATTCCACAACATCAATTAGGTTTATTTTCTTTCATTAATCTCATTAATGAATATCCCATCATATAAGTCCACCTAACCAGCACAGATAAATATAACGTACACTTATGCCATCCGCATTCGCCTCGATGTCTCGTCTGCACCGTTAGGTTAGGTAACTAACGCCAGAGCGAGGCAGGGCTAGCGCGGGTGTAAAACATAAGCAACGTCTATGTAATATATCATATATACTATATATAATAGCTGTCACAGAACATCACATGATCACATCACAGATAACGCAGCAGAAAATATCATATGAAATATTGGATATACTAGGACGTCCGTGTTTTCAATACGAGCCAGTATGAAACACGGATTCCACGGTCGTGATGAATAGCCAATCCCACACCTCTAGACCCCTACGAGAGCGGCAAGCAACCCTACCAATTCTAGGGTTAGGAGACCCGGACTCGACTCCTCGAGATGGTCTCCCACTGGACCCTAGAACCCGGTTACTTGTGCTCCCCTCCTTGGGTCTATCCTAGTGCAGAAAAGTAAATAATATACATCAACTGTGACATCTTCCGCAACCTGAAAGTGCCCCAATAAAAGAATATTACATACAAGTTTTTTACATGAATGAAAATGAAAAAACACTCATCTCACATAAAAAAACCCCGGCTATTCAAACACGACGATCCAATATAACATATCTAGCAACACATAACATCACATGTCATCAACGTAAGTAAATATGCGCATCCCAATTGTCGTTGACATATAGCAACGAAACCGGCGATATCACATATTACACTTACGGTCACAGAAAATAAAGTGTAAAACTACAACAGTTGGAATCCGCAACCACCTCAGACATCGCATGCCTGATCAAATGAATTCTTTAGACATCGCATGCCTAACAGTTATAAACCCCGCATTTTAGTCTCATTATCGAAAACACTTTTCAATATAAAGTCGGACAATTCAACAAGATTCCCGACATCCTGATCGAATACTCGTCGCAAACTTTAGTAGGCAGCCGCACCCCCGATACCGTCGACAAAGTGCACCAAGGCGGAACACCGCTACCGCGAGCACCCGAACGGATGCTTTCGGCGACGGGGTTCTCCTACAGTCACTTGGTCGGGGCTATGGAGCGAGGCTGTCTATTAAGTTTACCCGGCGAGTATCCGCGTACGCTACGTGATTGCGACGGACTTTTGATCACATCAAAATTCCGTGGCAACCGATCAAGTGAGACTAAAGTGCTGTGTTTATAGCATTCATCCAGTCATCTCATAACTATTTGCGAATTCCAAGTATTGTATCACATTCCGGATAAATAGAAAATGTTAAACTTTCCGATCGAACAATCGAACACCCAAGTTTTCCCGAAACAGCTCAACACATGAAATAAGTCTAACAACATTCAGTTCGTGCCTCAGTACCAACGGTCCAGCCGTAGAAGGGTCAAGCCAATGCCTCACATGTGGCACGCCGTACTGCCCCAAATCCGAAGGTTCAAAGGGCAGTTCAAGACGGTCACATAATCGAGTTAAGGTTTGTTGTCTTCTAGAGGGTCCATCGCGTTACTTGCACTACTTAGAACGTCGTTAAACTACGGAAAAATCCAACAATTGGAAATTTCCCGGCAGGGGAAAAAGTGGGTATTTATATCCGGTCGAACTTTTTAACATATTTTAAAATACCCGGAAAAACACACTGACAAAATTAGACAATCCGATCGATGCACCGAGTTCCCAATACAACCCAGAAAATAAAACTCTGGAATAAATATTAAAAATTCCCAGGACAACCAGCACTGCAAAGTAAGAATTACTGTGTAAAATTATTTCAATAAGGAGACACTCAGGCCGCGGAACCGCCGCACAAGCCATACTTGTGCGGCGGAACCGCGGTGGTTTGATGGACTTAGGCCATCGAATTTCACAGTAACTCTTAGATTCTCCTGCTGATTTTTCTGCATATTTTTAATTCTCAAAAAACCACGATTTCAGAAAATGTACAGAGAGCATTTTAAAGTCGGGGTTTTGGGTCGATCGGACTTCTAACTCCGTCTACGCATCGCCTAAGGCTCTAGCTAGGCTCTGATACCACTGTAGGTCAGGCGGCCACCCCATCCAATGGGGTCGCCGTGGCACCAACGGGTCCCTCAGCCGCTACTTTTTACGCATGCCCCCTCGCGAGGACTACAACCCACCGGAACACCTTCCGGTCTCGGGACACCCTGGGGGTAAGAGCCTATGCTTCGCCACACTGTCACACAGTGAGAACCCCCCATAGGTCGACATCCAATACCTAGTAGCTCTGATACCACTGTAGGGTTCCTAGGCACACTAATGAAGTCTCACAAGTGATCAAACATGCTCAATTCAAAAATTTCCTTGTGCCTACAAACCCTAATACGGATCGTTAACTAGAAAACAAGGCGATGCAAGCAAGTAAACGGAAATATAGCTAAAGGGAAGGGGCTACAACCTTTGTAGATCCGGTCCTCCACCTTCTAGGCTCCATGATGAAGTCCCATCCCTGTCCAAATCGGATCTTGGGCTCTAGCGTCGGCTTCATCGGAGAAAAAGCGGGCTAGGTCATCAACGACGATGCCGAAGATGATCTACGTCGAGGCATCGCTAGATCAAGCTCCAACTTCACCAAGTCAAGAAAACTTGTGAAGGAAACACCCTATACTACTTGGCAAGAGGTAGAGGATGAAGAAATAGGAAGTGGGTAGACTTTAGATTTGGATTTCTCACACATTTTCATCAATCGCCATTGATGTAGCAAGCTTTCTTCATGGAAGAAGAAGATGAAGAAGAAGAAGAAGATATGATCAGTTATTTAGAAAATAGAAAATAAATCATACTTATCATAACTTCAACCATGGTTTAGTGTAGAGATTTAACTAAGGTTAGATGAGTGGTTAGGGTTAGAGAAGAGACAAGAATGGTGGACTTGTTCAAAGCTTCAAGAAGCTTCAAATAAAAACAAAAATAGCAACCATTCTTTTCTCTTTATCTTTTTCTAAATGAAATAAATAAATAGATAAATGAATAAGTAAAAGAAATGATACCACTGACTAACCATGGTTTAATACTTTACACAAAACCAAGCAAGAATGTATCATCAAACATGATACAATCATGTGCACAAAATATATCACATATACAATGTGCAATACAAGTGAGCAAATCCATTTAAAGTGAACCAATACTAGTTAATGCAAAGTAATATATCAAATATATATATATAATTATGCATTAAATCATTAAATCAACACTTGATTCAATGATCCGGTCATCTCGCATATAACCGGCTAGTATCCAATGTATCGGCTTATCGAATCAATCCTTGATTCGATAACTAGGTTATATCGCATACAACCATTCGACAGATTCATCGCGAGAATGAAATACGGTATCACATACACGCATTATTCTCGGTCCCGCACATATCTCATATGCGCTCCTATTTCGTTTCGCTTGAGCCAGGAAACCTCTGTGTAGGACTCTAAAGACTCGTCAATACGCCGGCAGCGGATGATGATCATATCAAACATCCACAAGCCGCAAGCGGTCTGCTAAACATAACGGCCACCTGGGTATTGAGCGATCAGAAGATCGACGAGCAAGCCCGCTCACACTCCTGTGAATCCAACCAGTAACACTTACCGTACAGTCCGGTCTGTTCGTCTGATATGTCGCATATCTCGCCTAGGGGTGGTAAACGTCAGACCCTAATAGCTTGATAAGTCATGCCGACGTAGGGTCCATAACATTCGTGAAACTACTGATAACACTTACCAGTATATCACTGCAACCCTGGCCAGGGATTTCCTGTTATGGCCAGTCGTGCATAGCGCAACATCAACCCCCAATACCGGGAGAGACGAATCCCCTTCTATCGCTCATTGCCTCCATGTGAATCGGGACTGTACCCAAAAACCACCTGTTTGCACGACTCAGTAGAGCCGTGGTAGGGTGGAAATCAAAGCACAGTGGGAGACACACAAGACTCTATGACAATCTCGGGTCAACAGACTAAGCTCTACCAGTGTCACCAGAGAACTGCCATCTGACGTGAGGTATAATAACATCTGGGAGTTCTCGGCGAGTCCGTTCAGTGTACCCAGTCTCCACTGAGCACCCGTATACCATCTCTGATGTCAAACACCAATGGATATGGGATCATCCATCGCCCATCACATGGGTCGAGAAGATATACGCTAGTCTACTCTGGAATATCGATGCCCCGTCTCGATATTCCCACGACTAGGAACAATGAAGGATGTACTCATTGACTACCCAGGCCCCACTAGTATGATCTACATCATAGTCCTGGAAGTCGAGTACACATCCTAAAGGCTTTATCAACATGTAATCAGAGAGACAGAAAGTATATATATTAAGATAAAGAGCAACCAGATAGCTTACTATCATGTCGAGCAAGAAAGTCCTACCTATATATGTCCCAGCATCCACTACAATATACATCCGATGTACAGTAATGGCCTCTAGGGCATACATATAACTAACAGAATTTCATGATTTTGTGCATGTAGGATGCATATGATTTAGATTTTGTTCATGCATGATGGATGCACCTGATTTGGATTTTCACGCATGTTGGGCGCATGCTATGAGATGTGATTTTGGTGCACACCAGATGCACTAAATCGAGATTCTTTGTGCATATCAGATGCACCTAATATTGCTGTCAGGCTCACCGTTACCTCTGACAGGTGTTTCGTGCACACCCGTTGCACTTAGATGTTGTTTCTATACACTTGTATGGCACATTCATGAATTTTGATTTCCGTGCGCAGCAGACGCACGTAGCTTTCATATGCACATTTTGGGATTGATTTCTTATGGAGCAGTACGTTTTTATGATAGTTACGATTTGTTTTCATACTAAGCAGGACTAGTCAGAGGACAGTACCTGGATATATTTTGCATGCATTGATAATTATCGAAGGGATTTCCAAAAAAAAAGGGAGCTATAGTCTCAGTATTTACCTACGTGTCTGAGATGACACGAAACGTTTAAAAAAAAAGGAAACCCTTCTAAATTGTTTTCAAAACGGCGGGACGTGCATAATAACCAAATGATATACAGATATACATAGTTATTTTCTTATAATAGACGTTCTCCACTGTGCAGTGTTATGCTCATCGCATAGCAGCTTAAAAGGGTTTGGCATGCTTTTCTTCAGATGTTTTAATGATATTTACATGTTATAGTTTTGATGTATATCGTGTCGGTTTTCGTATTGGATTTGACATTGGTGTCTTCACCATGACTCCGATGATTGCGGGATGCTTGACGGAGTTTTGATTTTGAGTTACCTTCTTATTGTTCATGCGCATAGATTACGCTACGATGCTTTTGATGTATTGATGATTTCGGAGCCCCGTCGACTTGATCTTTTTACTGAAATGTTTTACAAATTGGGGGAGTTTAAATTTAAATTTGGGGACCAAATTTCTTTAAGGGGGGAAGACTGTAAGATTTCAGAAAAATAAAATATTATTTTTTGGGAATTTTTATAATTAAATAATATTATATTGAATATTTTAATACGGCGGTATAATTAAATACCGATAAATTGGGAAAAATTTGGAGAATTATAGAAATTACTGAAATGAGGGTGCTTTATGTGATTTAATCATATTATGAAAAATTATGATTTATTTTATACTATTTTAATGCTAATCGCGATTAAATATCGCTAATCTCGCATTAACCCGGTTTTGTGCACATGACATGCACTAAGTCATTTTTAACACTTGTCGCATTTTTCTTTCATGCTTTCTTCTTTTTATCATGCATGGTTCTAAATTTAAAGGAGAAGAAAAGAAAAGAAAAGAAAAGAAAAGAAAAGAATATAGTAAGAGGTATGGGCATGAGAGAGAGAGAGAGAGAGAGAGAGATGTGAGGGGTCAACCTTGGTCTAGGTCTCATTCCTCTCTCATTTTCTCTTCTTCATTCTCTCTCCCCTCAACTCCCATGGCTGCCCTCTTCCTCCCCCATCTCTTCAACCCTCAAAACAACTCCAAAACAAACCCAAAACTCCATCTCCCTTTCATAAAAAAGATGCACAAGCTCACAAGCTACACTTTGGACCAAGAAAGCAAGGATTTTGGGTACTTGGGGCAACTCAAGAAATTTCTTGACTTGCCAAATGAGGTATTCTCTTAACCATTAGATTAGTATTACATTCCTTTAGCTTCCTTTGTTAGTTTGGAATCGATATATCGAGGTTTAGCGAACTTTGAAAATTTCAAGTTAGGGTTTGAGAAATCCTTGAGTTGTGAAGTGCAATTGAGTGTAGTAGTGACCTTAAAACCCCCTTTGTGATAACTTTTTAGACTAAAACAGAGACTTAAACCCCTATTAACGAACTTAGAAATCTCCGATATCCGTCTTTTGTGGAATTCTGTAGGGAAATTGAAATCTGCTATCACCCGGGACACCTGAAAAATATTTAGCAAGCACTGTAAGTCATGCAGGCACCCAGGAAGCTACCCTAAAGACCTGAGCCTAAACCCTAGAACCCGGGCCGCAAATAAATTCATCCTGGCCGCAAATTGCGGCCAGGTTACGGTGGTTTTTCCCCGTGTTGGTTCTGTGGCTCCTTTATCAGTAAACTAGACCCTTTGCATATGCAATTTTTGCTAATTTGACTTAGGATAAAATCTGAGACCATTTTCCTAAGTTGCTGCATTATTTTACGACTCCGTTTTAACATGGATTTTGGTATTTGTCATTGTATTCCGTCGTGTGGCGTTTGAACGCCAACGACTAGAGTTATTGGTTGTGTTTTGCATGCGAGACTATAGGTTTTAACCTATCGGTGTTTCATGCGACCTTTTGGTTTTCATGCGTGATTTCTTTTACAATGCTATATGTAATATGTAGGTACCTCACGAGGACTTCGAGACGACAAGTAAGCGCGTGGCGATATCGGCATCGACAAGCGAAGATCAAGGTGAGTAGATTATATTTACGGGGGAAGTCGGGTGGATGGTGTATAACACCCACGCAAAGTTGTGAGAAATGATGGGATGTGATATATATACTTTTACATGTTAGTGTGTGATTTGAACCTAAGCAAGGAAAGCTTTAGGAGATTAGGGGTTAGTGTTAGCGAGAATTGAAGAAAGGACATTAGTCGATTTCTGAGTCACGAAAACCTAGAGTAAAGTTTTGCATACACGTGCATACACATACTCGCATACTTTTATTTCCTTATGCGTATTGGGGATATATATATATATATATATATATATATATATATATATATATATATATTGGTATTCATGTGCTTGGATGATAAGGATGTTATATGATACTTGGGAATGAGTCGATATGATCGGGTATGATGCCGTGAGATATTAATATATGACCGAGATATCTCATGATGTTATTGCGGATCGTTGGACGACGATATCATGTGGATGATGATATATATATGATAGTTGACATATGATCGAAATATGAGATGAGATATGTCATGATATTTATAATGGATCGCTTGGGCGATGTATATTTCTATATGATAATTTGTGTTGATGATATCGGATTGTACGAGAGCTTAGATCAGTAGCCAGATCAGGATATTGTTGATGATATTAGTAGTGTACTAGACTTTGATCTGTACCCCAGTTCACGACATATGATGATAAGGATGCCAGATGAGTAATGAGATAAATATGATATTTGACCCGTACCCAGAATTGGGATGCCGTACGATAGATTTACCATACGAGATATAGTTATGATGTTAGATTCACACTCTTGACTCGAGAATGTCATATGCATATATTTTATCATACATGATACTATTGAGACGAGATCACCGACTACTAGGTATATATTGTAACGTTTTGAAAATCGTTTCGGTGAAATTTCGGAAAATCTGTAAAATAAGGGGGTTTTCTGTAAAAAAGTCAAAATACAAATATCTTTGTTATAAAATTAAATATAAATATTCTAGCTATGTAATTGCTAGTATTTGGTGTTTATTGAGCCACTGGTGAAATTTCAAATTTTTTGAAAATTTTTCCGAAATTAATTATTTTAATATTATTTTAAGCCGTCCCTGATACATTTAATTAGGGAAAATTACATATTGGAATGGGTTGACACAAATTTTATAATTTTTGACACACTAAACTGACTTGTAAAATATTGTTTTTGAAACGAAATGGTTTGCCGAAACGGTTTGGAAAATATCGAAGAAAAATGGCTTAATTAGTTAAATTAGTGTTAATGGGAATTGGGGTAATACATTTATCTTTTTCCCTAACCCACACACCCATACCTCACCCTCTCTCCCTCTCCCCATGTGGCCGGCCCCACTTTGACAGCCCTCCCTCCCTCCCTCTCTCCAATCACCTCACTTTTCAAAAGAAAAGAAAAAGAAAAGAAAAGAAAATGAAAGAAGTCAATGTGGACATTGACTTTTCCCCCACTTTCTCCACCTCACTCTCTCTCCTCCCTCACCCCCCACATACCCACCTGGCTAAAAATGCATCCTTCCAACAGCAGCCCCCTTCCCTCTTCTCCCCTCATTTTCCCTCAAAAAAATTCACCAATTTCCATCAAAAATCTAAACTAAAATTCAAATCAAAGCCCTACCTATTTTCCCTCATCTCTTTTAGCATGGATCTTGGTGCAACAATTTCAAATTGGAGGTCTAGATCATGAGTTTGATCTAAAACATGGGAGGTATAATCTCATGCTTTTGTTAAATTTGTTGTCTAGTTGCTTTAATCTAAGTTAACTAAGTGATTAATTAGGTTTTGGATGAGTTTAATTGCATTATTAAGGAATTCTAGTTAGGGTTTTGTTGTGGAATTGGGTTGTGATCAATTGTGCATGGTTTTGTGATGTGGATTAATATCTTAAGTCTTGTAGAAAGCTAATCTTGTTGTTAATTACAAACCATTACTTATAAAATGTCTTAATTAAGTTATTTTGCTAATTAGGTTTTTTGGAAAATTATTAAATACTTTAGATTAAAATATAATTATGGTTTCATGTCATTATTAATTTTATATTGAGTGGTTTAATGCCTTTGGACCATGCAAAACCAAGCGCGGTTGTTGTTTTGTGCAATTTTAGTTGAAATTGTTAAAATTAGATAAATTGTAAAACTAGAATTTTTAGTTTTATAAAAATTGATGAGATTAAATTTTTGAAATGGGTTGTATGACTTATTTAAGAAGTTTAATAAGTATTATGGCCGCTAGATTTGTTTAAGCGTCGAGTTTTGTACTAAAACGGGTAATTTTTGCTTGCCAGATTTTCGGAAAAATGGCTTTTAAAGTGAGTTTGGGCTTTTTGTGAATTTTAACCTATTTTATATTATAATTAGTGTTCGTGAATGCGCAAATGAGTGTGTTTGGGTTTTTCTCGATGGTTTGACGTTTGTACATCGACATCGAGGGTTGGTTTGGCTATTCTTGCATGCGTAGGAGATAGGTTTTGACCTATGCGTGATACGCGTGCCGATTTGATCTTCGTATGCCGTTTCGATTTCGAATTTGGTTTTAATGCGATACAGTGTGTTATGATATGTAGGTAACACATGTGGACTTCGAGACGACAAGCAAGCGCGTGGCGATGTCGGCACCGGCGAGCGAGGACCAGGTGAGTAGATTTATATCTACGGGGAGAAGTCGTGTGGATGGCGTATAGCACCCCCGAAGTTCGTGGTGATGTATACGAATACGTATACACATATATATTGGTTATTTATTTTTGAGGTTATTGATGATAAAGATAGATTTTAGGTGTGATTGGATAGGTTTAGTATTGCGAAACCCTAGAGTAGTGGTTGCACCACACATACACACACACTCATACTTGCATACATTCTTCTTTCATTTGTGCTTATACGGGAATATGTATTTATGTGTTCACATCGGTATGGGACTATGTGTTCACATACTGGATTTGAGGATAGTATTTGGGATTTGAGATGAGTCGATAAGATTTGATTGAGACCGCGAGAACGGTGATATGGCAGGATTCATACTTGAGGTACGTCCTGATATTATAGCGGATCTGGGGACGACGTTACATGTGAATAGTGTTATACATTGAATGGTTGCCATGTAATCGTGATATGAGACAAGATATTTTATGATATTCATAATAGGTCGCATTAGGCAATGTATACCTCTTTATGACGATATATAATGATGATATCGGTTTGTATGAGGCGGTAGATCAGCAGTCAGATCATGACTATATTGATGATATTAGTATCGTACTAGACGTAGATCAGTACCCAGATTACGATCTTGGATAAAGAGGATACCAGATGAATAATATGATATTGACCCATACCCAGATTTAGGATGCCGTATGACGGATTTACGTACGAGCTATATATTGAAATTTGATCCGCGCTCTTGACTTGGGAATATCTGATTATAGATATGGTATCGGATGTGATATTATCGAGGCGGGATCACCGACTAATATATATATATATATACATATACATATATATATATACATATACATATATATATATACATATACATATATATATATACATATACATATACATATATATATATACATATACATATATATATATATATATATATATATATATATATCGACTCAGGTGTTAGGCGGTTTCCTTACATTCAGTAGCCAGTTAGCTTAGCCCTTTAGTTTAGTCTAGTTGTTAGACTAGATTTATATTTAATTTAGATTGTTATCTTTGTGTCTAGTATTTGGCTCTCGCTCATTATTGTTGTTCGCTCCGCATCGCATGCTTATATTATGTTTCATATTCTATTGTTGATATCATGCTGTTAGGACACCAGCACCAATACCGATGACGCGTATGTACCACGTACACTTACTTGCCGGCTCACACACATCTTCGTCGGTAATTGCCATGTCACGAACACTTTAGAAAATACTATTTCATTTGACATAGGTTGTTAGCTAATAGTTTAGACATGATATTAGTATACTTGCCTTATATGCTAGTTTAGATATTGTAGTTATTACTTGCTACTTCATGCATGTTATTATTCATTGTTATGCCACATTCTTGGATTCTCATGCATATATTCACTATTTTACGTGCTACTGAGGTTTTGGATTCGGATTTCCATGAGATTTTTTGGATTTGGGGGAAAACCGCAAAACTTATACAAACTTCTTCTCTCTCTTTTTAAATGAAAAGCGCGGTTTTCCCATGATGTATGAGTCGTCCACCATGAGTTTGCTGATGGATTTCGAGACCCGATTCGAGGAGACGGATGCACCATTTCGGGTACATGGTGGACCCGGTGCGGTACCTCGGGGCAAGAAGATCGCAGATGATGGCGTTGAGCCTGGCAGGGGAGCACTACCGACCGGTGATTTTACCCGAGGCGTCGGATATCCGGAGGATACCGTCGTGGTCTTGAGATTGATGGTAGGGGCCAGTCTGGACTGACGGCGCCCTAGATAGTGAGATTGAGATATACAGAGATATTTGAGATATTGAGGTACAGAGATTGCGACACAGAGATATCGAGATATTTGGATATTTTCTTTATGTCGATGCTAGGCACTGTTTATGCTGATTTCATTTATGATACCTCGGTTTTTTTTTAAAAAGTTACAGAAATCTCACTAATTTATGAAAGCAGTTTTCTTCAGTACATGCATTCTGTTTCATGCATTCATACATCATCCATATGATATATTGCTACCTGAGGCACCAACACGGGCACATGGGATTACACTCAGGTTAGATATTTACCCTAGCCATTGTTATAGGCTGCATGCTATATATATTTGAGGATATGTTATGATCGTTGACCTAGGATTGCGTTGTTCATGCGGTTTCTGTTCGTAGATGTTTTTCTAATCACGAGTTGGCAACTCACCCCCGTTGTGCCACAGTTTCTTGCAGGTTTTGCCGTACAGGTTTCATTACGGCTTTGCTGGCACTATTTCCATATCCGGGTGATTTGCTAGTTGGTGGGTTTATTTGTATCATATCCCTCATTATATACCTTGTATATTATTACTCTGTTGTATCTAGAAGTTCCATCAACCAAACATGTATTTATTTTTGAGATAGAGACCAGTGATGTTATTCTTTCGACCTTAGAGTCGCGCATTATATTTCTGTGGATTTCTTGTTGTTTTGAGTTTCCTTTTGAGTTTTGATCCTCGCCCTTGGCGTTGTATATTATATTGCTTGTGTGGTTGTGACTGTCGATTGACGAAGAGCTAGCTCCCGCTTGGGGATACCTTTTATTGATTTCGTATACTATTCATGTTGTATCCCATTTGGGGGCCAGTATTTACAAAGGAGACTCTGCCGAAATTTTCAGAAAATACTTGATGTTTTTTAAAAATGCATAATTCGGCTTATGCTATTAGAAATACTTGTTTTAATTTGGTTTTTCCTTCACTCTACTACTTTTCTTGGTTTGGATTTCTGGGTTTTCGGCTTACTTAGATTACGTACGCCTCGAGACGTTTCGTAGTTTACGTGCCAGTCATGTTCCGTACTTTTGGGTCGTGACAAAGTTGGTATCGGAGCGTTAGGTTTTATCTTCGGAGTGTAGGATGACCCTTGGTTGATGGAATGGGTGACTAAAGTAGAGTGACGTACCGTGGGTATGTTCCGCGGCATACTTACGATACGCTACTCCACTTAAAAAGCCTTAGGATGTATATTTCTTGTTCAGTATTATATTCATTCCTGATCTAACCTCATCGGTACCAGTTCTGGTTTTGCTGCTACGATTACGGGCAGGGAGAGCTACGGCTAGACTTGCGGTCAGCACGAGCTCGTTACGAATGGGGACTGACCAGGGCGTAATTCTAGCAACACACGATTGCGGAGATGTGTCTTTTTACTGTGTTTTCGTGCAACGAGCGTTTGGCGGATCGCCTTTACGAGATTTCTCGGACGTGCCGATTAGTACCAGAGGATCGAGCCAATGATAGAGACCAACCAGATTTTGATGACCGTCGGTGTATTGCTTATTCATGATGTTTGAGGCACTGTTCAGCGTGCAGACGAGTGAGCCAGTTATTGCTGCGAACGATGAGATATCGCCCCAGGTGTTGGAGCTAATGCAGTACGAGTTGTACTAAGAGATGATAGAAGGTCGCTAGTCACCGAGGATGAATGACTAATACATGTGGTTCGTTCGCTACCCCGATGCGAGGTCATCAGATAGATTGATTCCAGCTAGAGACGACTTCTCACGGAGACGTTGAGAGTCGACAGAGACGATCGAATGTCAGAAACCTATTATTCCAAGTTTAAAATATTCGGAAAAGCATGAAGGAAATTCTATGGACCCTCTAGAAGAATGAAACCCTAACTCGACTTAATGACTGTGTGAAAGCCTTTGAACCTTATGGTTTGCGGCAGTTCCGCGGCGCCATTAGTGAGGCTTGGGTTTGCCCTTCTACGGCTGGACCATCGATGTTGTGGTACGTTCTCGATACTGTAAAACTGTACCCAAGATCTTGAGCTCTTGGGGGATTATGAGGTTTTGACAAATCGAGCGGATGGTTCGACTTCATTCGGATGCTAGGTGGTGAGATGCATTCTTTGGAGACTCCAGATACGAGGATAGCCGTTGAGCTCAGTCCATGCAGCCACGACGAGACGAGTCCGAAGCAGTCGATGTTAGAGAAAAGTGGAGTAAGAGGTTCGTACCAGATCTGGATAAGTTGACGTTCCACTCCGCTGACATCAGCGATGCGATACGCATGCCGAGGCATTGTTCTTGGCTATACCTTCCAGAAGGAGTCGCGATGAGTATGCAGCCGTTCCGGAACAAGAAACTGATATAGTAAAGGACGATGACTTCCGGACAGTTCGGCAGAGACGAGATTTGGGAGAGACCTCGACTCGACCATTCTGGAATGAATTACGAGAAGACTTGGACCCAGGAGTAGTCATGTTACGCACACCAGCAAACCAGAGTTCATGATCATTGACGAGACATGCTATGAGTGACCACGACAGTTGGCCAGAGATTCTTGGAGGATGTGCTTGAGCGGGACTATTCCGCCATATTTGATTTCTGTATTTTGGGCGGTCTATTTACATGATTGATTTTGATGATGGAGTTCCATGATATTTGTTTTCATGCGCCATGGTTGCACCTACTGAGTATTTACGATTTTTGCACAGTTGTTGCACTTGAGATAGTTTTCGTGCCTTGATTTATCATGTTTGTAATTATATGGATT
Organism: Agapanthus africanus; assembly: GCA_030015575.1. Taxonomy (NCBI): domain Eukaryota; kingdom Viridiplantae; phylum Streptophyta; class Magnoliopsida; order Asparagales; family Amaryllidaceae; genus Agapanthus; species Agapanthus africanus. The sequence goes on from CM057349.1 coordinate 293,099,201, forward strand.
TCATACAGTTGAGTTGACTTATGTGTATATACACATACGATTTGGTTTTTGGCACTCGGTATAATTCACATATGCTTGCAGTGCAGTGATACGGATTTTGTGCACTTAGATGCATTGGACTTCGATTTCGATTATGATGCTCGATGTTGGTTTTGTACACCTTGTGCACCTGATTAGATTTTGCGCATGTTCGGCGCTTGATATTGGATTTCATGATTTCGTGCATGATAGATGCACCTGCCTTGGATTTTCCCGCATGTTGAGCGCATGTTTAGAGATGCGATTTGGTGCACACTAGATGCACTAAATCGAGATTTTTCGTGCATGTCAGATGCACCTAATTTTGCTGTCAGGCACACACGTTGCCTATAATAGATGCTTCGTGCACACCCGATGCACTTAGATCTTGTTTCTGTACACTTGTATGGCACGTATATGGATTTTGATTTCCGTGCGCACCAGACACACGTAGTATTCATATGCGTATTTTGGGATTGATTTCTTATAGAGCAGTACGTTTTTATGATATTTGCTTTGTGTTTTCGTACTGAGCAGGACTAGTCAGAGGACAGTACCTGAATGTATTTTGCATGCATTGATAGCTATCGAAGGGAATTCCAAAAAGCGAGCTATAGTCTCAGTATTTACCTACGTGTCTGATATGACACGAAACGTTTAAAATAAGGAAACCCTTCTAAATTGTTTCCCAAAACGGCGGAACGTACATTTTAAACAAAAGGTATATATGTATATGGTTATTTTCTTATGATAGACGTCCGCCACTGTGCAGTGTTATGCGCATTGCACAACGACTTTAAGAGATTTGGCATGCATTTCCTTCAGATATTTACATATATAGATTTGATATTTACGTGTCTTGTTTCGAGTTATATCATATTTGTTTTGTATTGGATTTGACATTTGTGTCTTTACCATGACTCCGATGATTGCGAAATGCTTGACGGAGTTTTGATTTTGAGTTATATTTTTCATGCGCATGCGCTGCACTACGATTTGTTTTATGTATTTACGATTTCGGATCCCCGACGACTTAATAGTTTTGCTTAGATATTTTAGTCTTTGTGGGGAGTTTTAATTTAAATTCGGGGACCGAATTTCTATAAGGGGGGAAGATTGTAACGTTTTGAAAATCGTTTCGGTGAAATTTCGGAAAATCGGTAAAATAAGGGGGTTTTCTGTAAAAAAGTCAAAATACAAATATTTTTATTATAAAATTAAATATAAATATTCTAGCTATGTAATTGCTAGTATTTGGTGTTTATTGAGCCACTGGTGAAATTTCAAATTTTCCGAAAACTATTCCGAAATTAATTATTTTAATATTATTTTAAGCCGTCACTAATACATTTAATTAGGGAAAATTACAAATTGGAATGGGTTGACACAGATTTTATAATTCATGACACACTAAACTGACATGTAAAATATTGTTTTTGAAACGAAATGGTTTGCCAAAACGGTTTGGAAAATATCCAAGAAAAAAGGATTAATTAGTGAAATTAGTGTTAATAGGAATTGGGGTAATACATTTATCTTTTTCCGTAACCCACACACCCACACCTCACCCTCTCACCCTCTCCCCATGTGGCCGGCCCCACTTTGACAGCCCTCCCTCCCTCTCCCTCTCCAATCACCTCACTTTTCAAAAGAAAAGAAAAAGAAAAGAAAAGAATATGAAAGAAGTCAATATGGACTTTGACTTTTCCCCCACTTTCTCCATCTCACTCTCTCTCCTCCCTCACCCCCCCATACCCACCTGGCTGAAAATGCATCCCTCCAACAGCAGCCCCTTCCCTCTTCTCCCCTCATTTTCCCTCAAAAAAATTCACCAATTTCCATCAAAAATCTAAACTAAAATTCAAATCAAAGCCCTACCCATTTTCCCTCGTCTCTTTTTGCATGGATCTTGGTACAAGGATTTCAAATTGGAGGTCTAGATCTTGAGTTTGATCTCAAACATGGGAGGTATAATCTCATGCTTTTGTTAAATTTGTTGTTTAGTTGCTTTAATCTTAGTTAACTAAGTGATTAATTAGGTTTTAGATGAGTTTAATTGCATGATTAAGGAATTCTAGTTAGGGTTTTGTTATGGAATTGGGTTGTGATCAATTGTGCATGGTTTTGTGATATGGATTAACATCTTAAGTCTTGTAGAAAGCTAATCTTGTTGTTAATTACAAACCATTGCTTATAAAATGTCCTAATTAAGTTATTTTGCTAACTAGGGTTTTTGGAAAATTATTAAGTGCTTTAGATTAAAATATAATTATGGTTTCATGTCATTATTAATATTAGAATGAGTGGTTTAATGCCTTTGGACCATGCAAAACCAAGCGTAGTTGTTGTTTTGTGCATTTTTAGTTGAAATTGTTAAAATTAGATAAATTGCAAAACTAGAATTTTTAGTTTTATAAGAATTGATGAGATTAAATTTTTGAAATGGGTTGTATGACTTATTTAAGATGTTTAATAAGTATTATGGCCGCTAGATTTGTTTAAACATCTAGTTTTATACTAAAACGGGTAATTTTTGCTTGCTCGATTTTCGGAAAAATGGCTTTTAAAGTGAGTTTGAGCTTTTTGTGAATTTTAACCTATTTTATATTATAATTAGTGTTCGTGAATGCGCAAATGAGTGTGTTTGGGTTTTTCTCGATGGTTTGACGTTTGTACATCGACATCGAGGGTTGGTTTGGTTATTCTTGCATGTGTAGGTGATAGGTTTTGACCTATGCGTGATACGCGTGCCGACTTGATCTTCGTATGCCGTTTCAATTTCGAATTTGGTTTTAATGCGATACGGTGTGTTATGATATGTAGGTACCCCATGTGGACTTTGAGATGACAAGCAAGAGCGTGGCGACGTCGGCACCGGCGAGCGAGGACCAGGTGAGTAGATTTATATCTACGGGGAGAAGTCGGGTGGATGGCGTATAGCACCCCCGCAGTTCGTGGTGATGTTTACGAATACGTATACACACATATATATTGATTATTTATTGTTGAGGTTATTGATGAAAAATATAGATTTTAGGTGTGATTGGATAGGTTTAGTGTTGCGAAACCCAAGAGTAGTGGTTGCACCACACATTCACACACACCCATACTTGCATACATTCTTCTTTCATTTGTACTTATACGGGAATATGTATTTATGTGTTCACATCGGTATGGGACTATATGTTCACATACTGGATTTGAGGATAGTATTTAGGATTTGAGATGAGTCGATAAGATTTGATTGAGACCGCGAGAACGGTGATATGGCAGGATTCGTACTTGAGGTACGTCCTGATATTATAGCGGATCTGGGGACGACGTTACATGTGAATAGTGTTATACATTGAATGGTTGCCATGTAATCGTGATATGAGACAAGATATTTTATGATATTCATAATAGGTCGCATTAGGCGATGCATACCTCTTTATGACGATATATAATGATGATATCGGTTTGTATGAGGCGGTAGATCAGCTGTCAGATCATGACTATATTGATGATATTAGTATCGTACTAGACGTAGTTCAGTACCCAGATTATGATCTTGGATAAAGAGGATACCAGATGAATAATGTGATATTGACCCGTACCCAGATTTGGGATGCCGTACGACGGATTTACGCACGAGCTATATATTGATGTTTGATCCGCGCTCTTGACTTGCGAATATCTGATTATAGATATGGTATCGGATGTGATATTATCGAGGCAGGATCACCGACTAATATATATATATATGTGTGTGTGTGTGTGTGTGTATATGTATCGACTCAGGTGTTAGGCGGTTTCCTTACCTTCAGTAGCCAGTTAGCTTAACCCTTTAGTTTAGTGTAGTTGTTAGACTAGATTTATATTACATTTAGATTGTTATCTTTGTGTCTAGTATTTAGCTCCCGCTCATTATTGTTGTTCGCTCCGCATCGCATGCTTATATTATGTTTCATATTCTATTTTTGATATCATGCTGTTAGGACACCAGCACCATTACCGATGATGCGTATATACCACGTATACTTACTTGCCGGCTCACACACATCTTCATCGGTAATTGCCATGTCACGAACACTTTAGAAAATACTATTTCATTTGACATAGGTTGTTAGCTAATAGTTTAGACATGATATTAGTATACTTGCCTTATATGCTACTTTAGACATTGTAGTTATTACTTGCTACTTCATGCATGTTATTATTCATTGTTATGCCGCATTCATGGATTCTCATGCATATATTCACTATTTTACGTGCTATTGAGGTTCTGGATTCGGATTTCCATGAGATTTTTTGGATTTGGCGGAAACCGCAAAACTTATACAAACTTCTTCTCTCTCTTTTTAATTGAAAAGCGCGGTTTTCCCATGATGTATGAGTCGTCCACCATGAGTTTGCTGATGGATTTCGAGACCCGATTTGAGGAGACGGATGAACCATTTCGGGTACATGGTGGACCCGGTGCGGTACCTCGGGGCAAGAAGATCGCAGATGATGGCGTTGAGCCTGGCAGGGGAGCACTACCGACCGGTGATTTTACCCGACGCGTCGGATATCCGGAGGATACCGTCGTGGTCTTGAGATTGATGGTAGGGGCCAGTCTGGACTGACGGCGCCCTAGATAGTGAGATTGAGATATACAGAGATATTTGAGATATTGAGGTACAGAGATTGCGACACAGAGATATCGAAATATTTGGATATTTTCTTTGTGTCGATGCTAGGCACTTTTTATGCTGATTTCATTTATGATACCTCAGTTTTTTTTTAAAAAGATACAGAAATCTCACTAATTTATGAAAGCAGTTTTCTTCAGTACAAGCATTCTATTTCAAGCATTTATATATCATCCATATGATATATTGCTACCTGAGGCACCAACACAGGCACATGGGATTACACTCGGGTTAGATATTTACCCTAGCCGTTGTTATAAGCATCATGTTATATATATTTGAGGATATGTTATGATCGTTGACCTAGGATTGCGTTGTTCATGCGGTTTCTGTTCGTAGATGTTTTTCTACTCACGAGTTGGCAAGTCACCCCCGTTGTGCCACAGTTTCTTGCAGGTTTTGCCGTACAGGTTTCATTACGGCTTTGCTGGCACTGTTAGTGTATATGCCCTAGAGGCCATTACTGTATCATACTAGTATGTATATTACTTGATTGAAGCTTGGGATATTCACAGTTGTACAGACAATCTTGCTCAATATAGTAGTATGCTACTTGGTTTGTCTCTACTTTAATGTGTACATGTGTGTTTATTTATTATATCACCTATACGCATTAGTAGAGCCCTTAGGATCTTTGCTTGATTACCGGCGTTGTGATGGCGATCACACTCGTAGGGGCTGGGTAATCTACAAGCACATCCTTATACACGTCCCTAGTCGTGGGAGTATCGAGATAGGGCATCGATACTCCAGAGTAGACTAGCGTATGCGCTTCTCATCCCAGCACGGGAGACGGTCTGTCCCACAGCCGTCAGTATGTCGTACTTGAGATAGTATGCGGGTGCTCGTTAGGTTACGAGTACATTGGACAGGACTGATCGGGAACTGATGGTTGGTATTATACCTATCGTCAGTTATCAGTTCCCAGGTGACATGAGTACAGCTTAGTCCGCTGACTTGACACTGTCACTTCGCCTCGAGTGTGTTCCCACTGTTCTTTGATTACTACCCTACCACGGCTCTACTGAGTCGTGCAAACAGGTAGTAGTTGGGAGCAGTCCCGAAGCACTTGGAGGCAGTGACGGTTAGATAGGATTCGTCTCTCCCGGTATTGGGGGTTGACATCGCGCTGTGTCTAGGAGAGCCATTACACGAGTAGTCCCTGGCCAGGGCAAGCGAGATATACTGGTAGGTTTCCAGTGTTATCTCAGGGTGTATTGGGCTTCACTCCGACACGACTTGTACCGCTATTAGGGTACTGACGTTTACCGCCCCCCTAGGCCCGCCATGCGATGTATCAGACGAACAGACCGGACTGTACGGAGATTGTCACATACAGACTCAGTAGGAGTTCGGATGGGTGTACCTCATCGGCCTTCTTATCGACATCTACCTGGGGACCGTTACGTACAGCTAGTGCCGCTTGCGGTCTGTGGTTAAACCCACTGCCAGCGTAGTGTCGAGTCTTTAGAGTCCCACACAGAGAGTTTCCCTGCACTGAGCGAAACGTGTAGAGGCCGTATTGTTTTACGGCAGGGCTGCGATCACTTACGTACACTTGTGTGCGTATGGTGTTCGGGCAGGCAGTACTAGTAGGCTTTGGTTTAAGCCAGATCCTAGTATTGCACGGATGGATTTGTTTTGTCTTCTGTGTATCCGCATTCTACGGAATACGGATGTAGGTGTGTATGCACAGTTTTTCGGAGTGATGAAGGAGGAGGTGCCTCATTAGGGTTTTGGCAGTTGGTTCGGCCAAAACCATTATGTGGCAGACTCATTAGGGTTTTGACAGTTCGTTTGGTCAAAACCATTATGAGCCGCGAACGTCATTTACTAATCCTATTAGTGATAATCTTATGATGGCTAATTGCATTGACCATTTGACCCCGTTGACCTCTCTTGACTTTGTTGACCGGTTGACCGGGTTGACCATTGACTTTCAAGAGGGTTCTACACTTTTCTTTTCTTTTCCTTTTTCTTTTGGATTATGATAATGGTCATTTCAAAGTAGCCATCAACTTTATCTTGATGGAATTAGTAATGATGTTGTTTTGCATTATTTGCAACCATGGTTCTTTTCTTTTGTATCATAATTTTATTCTCATTCTCTCTCTTGAAATGAGAAGCTCCATGGTTGCAAGAAAACTTCCTTCTTCTTCCTCCTCTTGATTTCTCCTTTGATCTCATGTGTTGAGAGAAAAAGGATTCCACTTGACAAACACATCCATACATCTTCTCTACACATCCTAGGGCTTCTAGATTAGCAATCCCCTTGCCCTATTTACCTCGGCTTGAGGTGGAGCTCGGTGTACATCTCTCGGGTGGATCGTCTTCGACTCAAGGAGGCCGCGGAGGTGACCAAAGTCCGGATCAACCATTGAGCAAGCAAAGAGAAGAGCAACAAGAAGTGAAGAACAACAAAGAAGAAGAACAACAAGAAGAGAAGGAGTTCAAGTTGAGGTATAACCCCTAACCGAGTAGATACATCTCATGTTAGGATGCTAGTGTAATGTTTAGCAAAGATCCGGCTTTTACGGTCCATGTTACAAAGTTTAGAAAAATTTTTGTTTTACCGTTTCCGCAACCCCGAAAGTACCGGGAGAGGTAACGTGGACCTAACAGTGGTATCAGAGCCTAACTAAACATTAACTAGCTTGGTAGTGAAGTGTATCGAAGTTCGAAACGGAAAAATCGATAAAACCAAGTTGCGAAAACCTGAGTTTCTGTTAAAATTTTTTCTGGTCAAAACAAAATTTGTCATACACCTAAAATCATCTCAGGGTTTTCTAAAGATAACCACCAAAAACGAGCCAGAGATCTGACCAAACGAGCGCGTTTCCGCGGCTACAGCAAGCTATGGCGCCGCGGATCCGCGGCCGTCTTGTCTCCTCTCTGCCTCGATTTTGGTGCAGTGTATCTCTGTATTGGTTTTAGGATTTTTGAGATATATTATATGTGCCCAGATTTTCCAGAATAGAAATTTGTTTTTGGAGGCCTATAATTCCGTATTTTTCCGAACTTCACTACACTTTGACTATGTTGGTTATATCTGTGATGTTCTTATGTATTGAACGTCGGCTAATCGCTATATGTCGATTAGTCGGGGTTATACATATCTGTGATCTGTGATTGTTGTTGATGGTTTGTGTATATGAACTCGTTGGATTGTCGCGGATGAATAGCCGGGGTGGATGTGAGATGAGAGTTTCTTTTTCTTTCATTCATGTAATAAATTTGTAAATTGATGTAATATTATTTGTATGGCCGCACAACCGGGTCGGGGTTGTAGCCGTCATTGTATAATTCTTTTTACTGTTTTTGCTCCTAGGATAGACCCATGGAGGGGGTGCACAAACTACCGGGTATCTCGAAGTGCCGAGTGGCCTACTCATGGCATTGAGGGAGGTTGCTTCGCTTCGGGTACTTGGCGGGTAGTTTGCCGCACCCGTAGGGGTCTTGGGTGGGGTATTGGCTATTCATCGCGACCGTGTAATCCGCTTTTCGTTGCAGGATCGAACGAATCGCAGGTTCCTAGTATATCCAAAGTGTTCATCTGTGATCTGGATTGGTTTTCATTGCAGTATATCTATATATAATAACTATTTAGGCGTTGCTTATGTTTTACAGCCGCGCTAGCCCAGCCCCCGCTCTGTCGTTAGTTAAGTAACCTAACGGGTGATGACGGGGCCCCGTGGCGAATGCGAATGGCATAAGCGTACGTCATATTTTGGTTGTTTTCTGCAATGGTAGGATTTAAATGATGGGACGCATTAAAAGAACTAATGCAAGAAAATAAACCTAAAAGACGTTGTTGGAACAAGTTTTTCAAAAAGCTGTTATTATAAAGACGTTCATCTTTTTGTTTTGCATCGAGGTATTCGGTTATGAATACCCGGCACCTCAATCGACGAGGCAAGGGCCGAGATCCCCTCACCGGGAGTGACCCCTTGGACAAAAGGTTTGCGTCAGGGTAATAACTTCACCATAGTCGATTATTCTTGCTTTGCATCGAGGTATTCATCTTACGAACGCCCAGCACCTCACTCGACGAGGAAAGAGCCGAGATCCCTTCACAGGGAGTGACCTCTTTAGCAAAAGTTTTCGCCACTATGTTTTTCAAAAGGATGTATCACGTTCCTTCAACGATATCAAGTTCATTACGTTAACGGGTTTTTCGCCAAAAACCCAGCCGTAGCCCTCCGTCGTTTCTTATAAGTTATACTTAGTATTCGTGCTGCGTTTGTTGACTGTGTCAAGGCGCAGTGAACGGTAGCTAAGTGTAGCTTATTTGCTGGATACAATGTGATTGGTTAGGACATTTGTAGAACCTTGTTGACTGTGTCAAGGGTTATGCAGGTGGGTTTAATGCAATCAAGATAACGACGGGATGAACTTGACTAGGACTTTTTGATTTGTTGACTGTGTCAAGATCACTTGGGTCCTAGGGGCAAAAACTGCATCGGGAGTTTCAAAAGAACTGAAACTTGCAGATTTCGCATACCTTCTGGAGTGTGGTGACTAGAGTGGATTCCATCTAGGTTATCACACAATGACAGTTGGATCCCGATCCTACTGATGAGTTGGTTTACTCTCGGGAGATTATTTCACTTAACGATCAATGCTATAAACCTAGTAGGTGTCTAGAAAGGTGTTAGCGGGGCTACGCCCCCAGGGAAAAGAGGTTCTTTAATTAAGGAACTTCGCGAAAGCGTTGGAAAACCTCCCTCGAAGTACCGACACTAGCCTGGCTGAAAGGTTAAGCAAGTATTGAGACGTGAATTAAAAACCCGGCTAGTTCTTCTTTTAAAAGGGTTTTAAGAAGAATTTGAGGAAACAGTGGGAGACATCCTGGTTAGATAAACTAATAAACCAATCTAATCTTGCAAGATCATACGCTGAGTGTTTCTTTTCTCTCTCTCCAGGCAGCAACCTTTTCACGCCCTAATCAAGATAATAAAATGTATCGCTTGACCGATCCGAATTCTTATTCGGGACTGGGGAAAGTTGGTTCAGCTCTAACTTGTGACAACAGTCATGAGTATGAGAATGGGAAAGGGGAAAGTATGGATTTCCAGGATACCCAGTTGAAGAAGAAGCATGGTTTTACATCTACTTCAGGTGTTCTTGTAATTGAGAACTGTTTTACGGTCAGCCCTACCTCCTGGGTACTTGATACCGGATCAGGATCTCATATCTGTAATTTATTGCAGGGACTGAGAAAAAGTAGGAAAGTTGCACCGGGTGATATGTCGCTCAGAGTAGCGAACGGAGCACAAGTTAATGCGGCAGCCGTCGGTGAATATCACCTAGTATTGCCAAATGGCAAGACTATGATTTTGAACGATTGCTACTATGTACCCTCCATGGTTTGCAACATCATATCAGTTTCTTTACTCGATAAAGATGGATATAACTTTGTTCTTGAAAAGAATATCATGAACATTTACCTTCATAAGGTACTGGTTGCAGAGGGTACACTGTGTAATGGTATCTACGTTCTAAATCAGAATACAGTTCTCAATATACAAAACACTTGCAAGAGGAAGAATTCAGATACGAATGAATCCTACTTGTGGCATTGTAGACTTGGTCATATCGGAGAGAAAAGACTGAGTAAGTTGCATAAAGATGGACTCTTGGATGCGTTCGAGTTTTCATCTTATGAAACTTGTCAGTCTTGTCTCAAAGGGAAGATGACCAAATCTCCGTTCACCGGACATGGAGAAAGAGCAGCAGAGCTCTTGGGACTCGTACATAGTGATGTATGTGGTCCGATGTCTATACATGCAAGGGGTGGGTTCTCGTACTTCATCACGTTCACTGACGATCTCTCTAGGTTCGGATATATGTATCTGATGAAACACAAATCTGAAGCTTTTGAGAAATTCAAGGAATTTAGAAACGAAGTAGAGAACCAGACAGGCAAAAGTATCAAGATCCTCCGGTCTGACAGAGGAGGGGAGTACTTAAGCACGGAATTTCTAGATTACTTAAAAGAGAATGGTATTCTCTCTCAGCTTACTCCTCCTTATACACCACAGCACAACGGTATATCGGAGCGGAGGAATCGTACCCTATTGGATATGGTTCGCTCCATGATGAGTAGTGCTGAGTTACCTCTTTCATTCTGGGGATATGCACTTCAAACTGCAGCACATCTATTGAATCAAGTTCCATCCAAATCCGTGCCTAAGACTCCGTATGAAATATGGAGTGGTAAGAGTTTGTATCTTAAACGTGTTAAGATTTGGGGTTGCCCAGCTTATGTCAAAAAGCAGAACCCAGACAAACTTGAGGCACGGGCAGTTTTGTGTAAGTTTGTGGGATACCCAAAAGATTCAAGTGGGTATCTGTTCTATCATGCAGAGGAACAGAAGATAATTGTTTCAAGAAATGCCACATTTTTAGAAAAAGAATTTCTTATTAAAAACATTAGTGGCAGCACGGTAGAACTGGATGAAATTCCAGAAACACAAACTTTAACAAAAGATTTGGTGGAACCGCTAGATTCAATAACCCCAAACGAACCTCAGCCACTCCGCAGATCTGGTAGGATTTCTCATCCGCCCGAGAGATACTACGGTTTTCTCATTGACGGGGATCGAGAGGATTGCATCTTGGAAGAAGATGACCCTACCAGTTTCAGGCAGGCCATTATCAGTAGGGACTCTGATAAGTGGCAGGAAGCAATGCAATCCGAAATGGAGTCCATGTACGCCAATAAAGTGTGGACCTTGGATATTGCTCCACCTGGGGTAAAACCCGTTGGATGCAAATAGATCTACAAAAGGAAACTTGGTGTAGATGGGCAGGTGGAAACCTATAAAGCTAGACTCGTTGCAAAAGGTTTCCGTCAAAGACCTGGTTTGGACTATGACGAAACTTTTTCTCCGGTGGCTATGCTCAAATCCATTCGGATCCTACTTGCCATTGCTGCCTTCCATGACTATGAGATCTGGCAGATGGATGTTAAAACGGCTTTCCTAAATGGTTGTTTGGAAGAGTGCGTTTACATGGATCAACCAGAAGGTTTCGTAGACAGTGGGAGCAGCGGAAAGGTGTGCAAGTTGCTTAAATCCATTTATGGATTAAAGCAGGGATCGCGGAGCTGGAACATCTGTTTTGATGAGGCAATCAAGGAATTTGATTTCATCAAGAACGAAGATGAACCCTGTGTATATAAGAAGATTATAGGACGAACTGTCGTATTCCTAGTCTTGTACGTGGACGACATTCTTTTGATAGGAAATGACATTCCTATGCTACAATCGGTCAAGCTATTTTTGTCACAAAAGTTCTCCATGAAGGACCTGGGTGATGCCTCGTACATTCTGGGGATCAAGATCTATAGAGATAGATCCAAGAGACTATTGGGACTTTCGCAGTCCAGGTACATAGAGACCGTACTAAAGAGATTTAGTATGGAGGGTTCCAAGCGCGGTAACATACCCGCATTGCACGGAATTACCCTCTCCAAGAAGATGTCTCCTAAGACTGACGTGGAGAGGGTTCGCATGAGCACTATACCCTACGCTTCGGCGGTAGGATCTATAATGTATGCGATGCTATGTACAAGACCAGATGTAGCTTACGCGTTGAGCGCGGTAAGCCGGTATCAGTCAGATCCAGGGCAGGACCACTGGACAGCAGTGAAGAACATTCTCAAGTACCTGAGAAGGACTAAGGAGATGTTCCTGGTTTACGGTAATGGAGACCTCAGGGTCGATTCCTTTACCGATTCAAGCTTCCAGAGTGACAAAGATGACAGCAACTCTGTCTCGGGTTTTGTGTTTACCCTCAACGGAGGGGCGGTATGTTGGAGGAGTTCCAAGCAGGATACCGTTGCAGACTCGACGATGGAGGCTGAATACATTGCTGCAAGCGATGCCGCAAAAGAGGCGGTCTGGATAAAGAAGTTCATTAGTGAACTTCAGGTGGTTCCGTCCATTGTTGACCCAATACCTTTGTATTGCGATAACAATGGGGCTATAGCTTTAGCGAAGGAACCAAGGTCCCATCAGAAATCCAGGCACATCTTAAGGCGGTATCACCTGATCAGGGAGATCATTGATCGACAGGAGATCGAGGTGCGGAGAGTGGACACAAAGGACAACACTGCGGACCCATTCACGAAGGCTTTACCCCAGACTCAGTTCGAGCGGCTGATCGAGATGATAGGTCTTCGATACGCCAGTACATGGCCTTAGTGCAAGTGGGAGATTGTTAGTGTATATGCCCTAGAGGCCATTACTGTATCATACTAGTATGTATATTACTTGATGGAAGCTTGGGATATTCACAGTTGTACAGACAATCTTGCTCAATATAGTAGTATGTTACTTGGTTTGTCTCTGCTTTAATGTGTACATGTGTGTTTATTTATTATATCACCTATACGCATTAGTAGAGCCCTTAGGATCTTTGCTTGATTACCGGCGTTGTGATGGCGATCACACTCGTGGGGGCTGGGTAATCTACAAGCACATCCTTATACACGTCCCTAGTCGTGGGAGTATCGAGATAGGGCATCGATACTCCAGAGTAGACTAGCGTATGCGCTTCTCATCCCAGCACGGGAGACGGTCTGTCCCACAGCCGTCAGTATGTCGTACTTGAGATAGTATGCGGGTGCTCGTTAGGTTACGAGTACACTGGACAGGACTCGTCGGGAACTGATGGTTGGTATTATACCTATCGTCAGTTATCAGTTCCCAGGTGACATGAGTACAGCTTAGTCCGCTGACTTGACACTGTCACTTCGCCTCGAGTGTGTTCCCACTGTTCTTTGATTACTACCCTACCACGGCTCTACTGAGTCATGCAAACAGGTAGTAGTTGGGAGCAGTCCCGAAGCACTTGGAGGCAGTGACGGTTAGACAGGATTCGTCTCTCCCGGTATTGGGGGTTGACATCGCGCTGTGTCTAGGAGAGCCATTACACGAGTAGTCCCTGGCCAGGGCAAGCGAGATATACTGGTAGGTTTCCAGTGTTATCTCAGGGTGTATTGGGCTTCACTCCGACACGACTTGTACCGCTATTAGGGGACTGACGTTTACCGCCCCCCTAGGCCCGCCATGCGATGTATCAGACGAACAGACCGGACTGTACGGAGATTGTCACATACAGACTCAGTAGGAGTTCGGATGGGTGTACCTCATCGGCCTTCTTATCGACATCTACCTGGGGACCGTTACGTACAGCTAGTGCCGCTTGCGGTCTGTGGTTAAACCCACTGCCAGCGTAGTGTCGAGTCTTTAGAGTCCCACACAGAGAGTTTCCCTGCACTGAGCGAAACGTGTAGAGGTCGTATGGTTTTACGGAAGGGCTGCGATCACTTACGTACACTTGTGTGCGTATGGTGTTCGGGCAGGCAGTACTAGTAGGCTTTGGTTTAAGCCAGATCCTAGTATTGCACGGATGGATTTGTTTTGTCTTCTGTGTATCCGCATTCTACGGAATACGGATGCAGGTGTGTATGCACAGTTTTTCGGAGTGATGAAGGAGGAGGTGCCTCATTAGGGTTTTGGCAGTTGGTTCGGCCAAAACGATTATGTGGCAGACTCATTAGGGTTTTGACAGTTCGTTTGGTCAAAACCATTATGAGCCGCGAACGTCATTTACTAATCCTATTAGTGATAATCTTATGATGGCTAATTGCATTGACCATTTGACCCCGTTGACCTCTCTTGACTTTGTTGACCGGTTGACCGGGTTGACCATTGACTTTCAAGAGGGTTCTACACTTTTCTTTTCTTTTCCTTTTTCTTTTGGATTATGATAATGGTCATTTCAAAGTAGCCATCAACTTTATCTTGATGGAATTAGTAATGATGTTGTTTTGCATTATTTGCAACCATGGTTCTTTTCTTTTGTATCATAATTTTATTCTCATTCTCTCTCTTGAAATGAGAAGCTCCATGGTTGCAAGAAAACTTCCTTCTTCTTCCTCCTCTTGATTTCTCCTTTGATCTCATGTGTTGAGAGAAAAAGGATTCCACTTGACAAACACATCCATACATCTTCTCTACACATCCTAGGGCTTCTAGATTAGCAATCTCCTTGCCCTAGTTACCTCGGCTTGAGGTGGAGCTCGGTGTACATCTCTCGGGTGGATCGTCTTCGACTCAAGGAGGCCGCGGAGGTGACCAAAGTCCGGATCAATCATTGAGCAAGCAAAGAGAAGAGCAACAAGAAGTGAAGAACAACAAAGAAGAAGAACAACAAGAAGAGAAGGAGTTCAAGTTGAGGTATAACCCCTAACCGAGTAGATACATCTCATGTTAGGATGCTAGTGTAATGTTTAGCAAAGATCCGGCTTTTACGGTCCATGTTACAAAGTTTAGAAAAAATTTTGTTTTACCGTTTCCGCAACCCCGAAAGTACCGGGAGAGGTAACGTGGACCTAACAAGCACTACTTCCATTTCTGGGTGATTTGCTAGTAGGTGGGTTTATTTGTATCATATCCCTCATTATATATCTTGTATATTATTACTCTTTTGTATCTAGAAGTTCCATCAACCAAACATGTATTTATTTTTGAGATAGAGACCAGTGATGTTATTCTTTCGACCTTAGCGTCGCGCGTTATATTTCTGTGGATTTCTTGTTGTTTTGAGTTTCCTTTTGAGTTTTGATCCTCGCCCTTGGCGTTGTATATTATATTGCTTGTTTGGTTGTGACCGTTAATTGACGAAGAGCTAGCTCCTGCTTGGGGATGCCTTTTATTGATTTCATATACTATTCATGTTGTATCTCGTTTGGGGGCCAGTATTTACAAAGGAGACTCTGCCGAAATTTTCAGAAAATACTTGATCTTTTTTTAAAAATGCATAATTCGGCTTATGCTATTAGAACTACTTGTTTTAATTTGGTTTTTCCTTCACTCTACTATTTTTCTTGGTTTGGATTTCTGGGTTTTCGGCTTACTTAGATTACGTACGCCTCGAGACGTTTCGTAGTTTAAGTGCCGGTCATGTTACGTACTTTCGGGTCATGACATATATATAGATCGACTCAGACATAGGTGGATTCCCTTACCCTTTTGACTCGGCTCGAGTCATACTCATTTTCAAAAGGGAAGAATCGTGAGTATTTTAAATACCAAACTGTATGACTCTTATATTGGATAGGTATATTTTTCAGTGTTGTGTTACTACATCACTTTATGTATATTCATGATATTTCATCGCATTGCATACTTGTATATATGTTCTGTGTAATTATCATGAAACCCTGCTGTCAGGACACCAGCACCATTACCGATGATGCGTATGTTCTACGTACACATACTTGCCGGCTCACACACATCATCATCGGTAATTGCCATGTCACGTATACTTTAGAAAATACTATTCATTGACATAGCTTGCTAGTTGATAGTTGCGATATGTTATAGCTTTCATATGCCAGTTTAACTATTGCATTAATTGCATGATATCAGATGCATTCATATATTCATTGATCATGCAGTATTATGGAGATTTATACCGATATTCACTGTTTACTTACTCTTGTTTGTGGATTTCGGATTTTCAAGAGATTTCGGGATTTGGGGGAAAACCGCAAGAATATATACTCTCTCTTTTTAAAATACAAGTTGCGGTTTTCTCGTGATGTATGAGTCATCCACCATGAGTTTTCATGATAGCTATTGGATTTCGAGACCCGTTTCGAGGAGTAGTATGAACCGTCACGGGTGCATGGTGGACCCGGTATGGTACCCGGGGGCGAGAGTGATTTCATGGATGATAATGAGCCCGACAGGGGCAGACTGCCTACCTGTGATTGTTTGGCGCCGTGAATATCCGGAGGATACCGTGCGTGGTCATGTGATTGATGATATGGGCCGATCTGGACTGACGGAGCCCGAGGTATTGAGATACTGAGATATTGAGTTTTGAGACATTGAGATATTGAGATACTGAGATATTGAGTTTTGAGACATTGAGATACTGAGTTATTGAGATACTGAGATTTCTGTTTTGTGTCGATGCTTGACACTGATTTCTCTGTGGATTTCATGATGTATTCTGTTTCCATTAGTAATCCATTCATACATCATATATCTGATATGTTGCTATCTGAGGCACTGACACGAGCACGTGGTACTGCACTTATGTGTAGATGGATCAGGACATTTATTTGAGGATATTATTTGTTATGACCTAGGATAGCGTCATACATACGATTTCTACTCTTAGATGTTTTCTACTCACGAGTTGGTAACTCACCTCCGTTGTGCCACAGTTCCTTGCAGGTTTTGCTGTACATGTTTCATTGCAGCTTTGCTGGCACATTGTTCCTTCCGGGTGATTGCCTTGGTACATGGTTTCTTTTGTTTCAGGACCACCATTGTGTATTTGTTATTTCAGTTGTATCTAGTAAAACTCCATCAACTAGACTTGTATATTTGATAAACATAGAAGACCAATGTATATTATTTTCGACCTTAGAGTCGCGCGTTGTATTATTATGGGTTTTCTTGATGTTTTGAGTTTCCTTTTGCGTTTTGATCCTCGCCCTTCGGCGTTGTATATTATATTGCTTGCGTGGTTGTGGCCATCGATTGACGAAGAGCTAGCTCCCGCTTGGGGATGCCTTTATTCATTATATATAGTTTATCAGGATTTGTACCCGTTTGGGGTCAGTATTAACAAAGGAAACTCTGCCGAAATTTTCAGAAAAGACTAGTGATTTTAAAAAATGTATACTTCGGCTTATGTTGTTAAACTTCTTGCTTTAAAATTGGCTTTTCCTTCACTTTACTGCTTTACTTGGTTTGGATTTCTGGGTTTCGGCTTACTTAGATTACGTACACCTCGAGATGTTTCATAGTTTAAGTGTCGGTCATGTTCCGTACTTTTCGGGTCGTGACACTTTCTTATGGCATTGTAGACTTGGTCATATCAATGAAACACGACTGACTAAGTTACATAAATAAGGATACTTAGATCCGTTTAAATATCAATCATATGCAACTTGTCAATAATGTATCAGAGAAAAGATGACAAAAACTCCGTTCACTGGACACGCAGAAAGAGCTACCGAGCTCCTAGGACTTATACACAGCAACGTGTGTAGGCCAATGTCTACAGATGCAAGAAGTGGCTATTCCCACTTCATTACTTTCACAGATGATTTCGCAAGGTATGGACATGTATTCTTAATGAAACATAAATCCGAGGCCTTTAAGAAATTCCAAGAGTATAAGAATGAAGCGGAAAAGAAAACCGGCAAAAGTATCAAGATGCTCAGATCCGATCAGGGTGGAGAATACTTAAGTGCCGAGTTCCTGGAATATCTAAAAGAGAATGGAATTCTCTCTCATCTTACTCCTCCATACAAACCACAATACAATGGTGTATCAGAAAGACGGAATCGCACGTTACTTGATATGATGCGTTCCATGATGAGTAATGTTGAGTTGCCGCCCTCCTTTAGGGTTATGCACTAGAAGCTGCTGCATACCTATTGAATAAGGTAAGTCTGTGCCTACCACTCCATATGAAATGTGGAGTAGGAAGAAACCCTGTCTTAAGTATCTAAAGATATGGGGTTGTCCCGCCTTTGTCAAAAAGGTTCATCGGGACAAGTTCGAGGCACGTTTAGTATTGTGTAAGTATGTGGGATACCCCAGGAATTCTAGGGGGTATTATTTCTATTACGCTGAGGAACAAAAGGTCTTTATTTCTCATCATGCCCGCTTCATGGAAACTCAATTTCTCGAAAAAGATATAAGTGGGAGCTTAATAGAGCTGGAAGAAATTCTAGAACCACAAACTATTACTGAAAACTTAATAGAACCTGAAATTTCAATGGATCCGGACATACCTACGTCACTCCGTAGATCTAGTAGGCAGTCTCATCCGCCCAAGAGATGCTATGGTTTTCTCATAGACGGGGATTGAGAGTATTGCATCATCGACGATGATGAGCCGATTAGTTTTCAGCAAGCCATCACGAGTAAAGACTCCGTGAAGTGGCTAGATGCTATGCGATCCGAGATGGAATCCATGTACACAAACCAAGTTTGGACTTTGGATTTTGCTCCTACTAGGGTAAAACCTGTAGGAAGCAAATGGATCTTCAAAAAGAAGATTGGTGTAGATGGTCAGGTAGAAACCTATAAAGCTAGACTTGTTGTTAAAGGTTTTCATCAAAGACCCGGATTGGACTATGACGGAACTTTTTCACTAGTGGCTATGCTTAAATCCAATCGGATCCTACTTTCCATTGCTGCTTTCCATGACCATGACATCTGGCAGATGGATGTTAAAACCGCTTTTCTAAATGGAAGTTTAGAAGAGTGTGTTTATATGGATCAACCAGAGGGTTTCGTAGATAGTGGGAGCAGCGGAAAGGTGTGCAAATTGCTCAAATCTAATTATGGATTAAAGTAGACATCGTGGAGTTAGAACATCTGCTTTGATGAGACGGTCAAGGAACTTGACTTTATCAAAAATGTAGATGAACCTTATATTTATAAAAAGATTGTAGGGAGAACTGTGGTATTCCTCGTTTTATACGTTGATGACATTCTCCTGATAGGAAATGACATCCTATGCTACAATCGGCTAAGCTGTTCTTGTCACAGAAGTTCTTTATGAAAGACCTGGGTGATGCCTCGTACATTCTGGGGATTAAGATCCATCGTGATAGATTTAAAAGAATGTTAGGACTTTCACAGTCGACGTACATTGACATCATACTAAAGAGGTTTAGAATGGAAGATTCTAAGCGCGGTAATTTACCTGCTTGTCACGGAATCACCCTCTCCGAAGAGATGTCTCCTAAGACTGATGAGGAGATGGCTCGCATGAGCATAGTACCCTACGCTTTGACGGTAGGGTCGATAATGTATGCGATGTTATGTACCAGAAAAGATGTAGCTTATGCACTTAGCATGGTAAGCAGGTATCAGTCGAACCCAGGTGAGAAACATTGGATAGCAGTAAAGAACATTCTTAAGTACCTGAGAAGGACTAAGGAGCTGTTCCTGGTGTACGGTAATGGGGACCTCCAGATCGAGGCTTTTACCGACTCTGGCTTTCAAAGTGACAAGGATGACTCTAAATTTGTCTCGGGTTATGTGTTTACCCTTAATGGAGGGGCGGCCTGTTGGAAGAGTTCCAAACAGGATACCGTAGCAGACTCGACGATAGAGGCTGAGTACATCGCTGCTTGTGATGCCGCAAAAGAGGCAGTTTGGATGAGGAAGTTCGTTTCAGAAATTCAGGTCGTTCCATCCATTGCTAATCCAATACCTTTGTATTGCGATAACAACGGAGCCATGGCTTTGGCAAAGGAACTACGGTCCTATCTGAAATCTAGACATATCTTGAGGCGGTATCACCTGATCCAGGAAATCATAGATCGCCAGGAGATCGAGGTGCGGAGAGTAGATATGAAGGACAACACGGAAGATCCATTCACCAAGGCCATCCCGCAAGTCCAGTTCGAGAGATTGTTCGAGATGTTAGGTATGCGGTATGCCAGCAACTGGCTCTAGTACAGACGTTAGGTACTTAATACGCCAATTACAGGCCTTAGTGCAAGTGGGAGATTGTTGGATATGTATGCCCTAGAGGCCTTCATTGTATAGGATGCTAGGGATATGTATGTACATGAAAATCTTGCTCGATATGATAGTATGCTATCTGGTTTGTCTTTATCTTAACCTGTGATGTGTTTCACTTAGTATTTTACATCTTGTATATATGTTGATAAAGCCCGTAGGATATTTGCTTGACTACCAGCGTTGTGATGACAGTTATACTTGTGGGAGCTGGGTAGTCGATAAACACATTCTTAAAGTGTCCCTAGTCGTGGGAGTATCGAGAGTGGGCATCGATACTTCAGAGTAGACTAGTGTCTACATATTTAGACCCTGACGAGGGGCGATGGATTAGTCCCGCAGCCATTGGTGAGGTGTACCTAAGATTGTATACAGGTGCTCACTTGGGGTGAGTATACCAGACGGACTCGCCGAGAACTGGTTAGATGGTATTATACCTAGCGTCAGATAGCAATTCTCCGGTGATGTGGGTGCAGATAGTCTGTTGACCTGTGGACGTCATTTATCTCGTGTGAGTTTCCACTGTGCTTTGATTACTATACTACCACGGCTCTACTGAGTCGTGCAAACAGGTTTTAGTTAGGTAAAGTCCCGAGCCACATGGAGGCAGTGAGTGACTGTTGGGGATTCGTTTATCCCGGTATAGGGAGTCAATGTCGCGCTATGATCGGTTGGTCAACATTATAAGTCTCTGGCCACGACGGATTGAGAATTACTGGTAGTTGGACCAGTAGATTATTGGATGGTCATGAGCCACACCGACATGACTTATCTGGTTATTAGGGGTCTGATGTTTTCCACCCCTAGACCTTGCATGCGATACTATCAGACGAACAGACCGGACTGTACGGAGATTGTCACGGACAGGATCAGTAGGGGTTCGGATGAGTTCACTCGTCGGCCTTTTTTTCGACATGTACCTAGGTAGCCGTTACGTACAGCTAGTGCCTCTAACGGGCTTGTGGTTAAACCCACTGCCAGCATAGTGTTGAGTCTTTAGAGTCCTATATAGAAGGTTTCCCTGGTTCAGGTGAAACGATATAGAGGCCGTTTGGTTTTACGACAGGGTTCCGATCATATATGTATACTGGCTATACGGATGTTGTTCGGACGGATAATACTAGTGGGTTTTGGTTTAAGCCGGATCCTAATATTATATTATTGGATTATTCTTATTTCATTGTATTCGTATTTTTCGGAATACGAATACGGGTATGTATATACGGTGAGGGCATTCTTGTAATTTCACAAGACATGCTTCTAGAAGGGGACACCTCATTATTTGGATTTATCTATTTTGCAAATAGATTAATGAGGTGGAAAATGAAAATATTTGTGGCAAGGTTGAAGCATGGCTAAGTTGTTAGTTGTATGTATGCCCTAGAGGCCATTGTTGTACATGATTGTATATTACAATGGATGCTTAGACATATATAGGGAGGACTTTCTTGCTCGACATGATAATATGCTATCTGGTTACTCTTTATCTTAATATGTAGACTAGTATTGTGATACTGTCTTGCTCTCACATGTTGGTAAATCCCTTAAGATGTATACTTGACTACTAGGATTATGATGCAGATCATACTAGTGGGGCCAGGGTAGTCCACAAGTACATCCTTTAATTGTTCATAGTCGAGGGTGTATCGAGATGGGGCATCGATATTCTAGAGTAGACTAGTGTATACGCTTCTTGACCCATCTGATGGGCGATGGATGATCCCATATCCATTGGTGTTTGACATCAAAGATGGTATACGGGTGCTCAGTGGAGACTGGGTACACTGAACAAGACTTGCCGAGAACTCCTAGATGGTATTATACCAAACGTCAGATAGTAGTTCTCTGGTGACACTGGTACAAGTTAGTCTGTAGACCCCAGATCGTCATAGAGTATTGTGTGATTCCCACTGTGCTTTGATTTCCACCCTACTACGTTCAAGAGAGCATGCAAAACGGTGGTTTTTGGGTACATTCCCGAGTAACATGGAGGCAATGAGCGATAGGAGGGGTTTTGTCTCTCCTGGTATTGGGGGTTGATGTTGCGCTGTGTTCGATTGGCCATAACTGGAAATCCTAGGCCAGGATCGCTGAGATTTACCGGTAAGTGTTATCAGTAGTTTCTCGAACTGTTATGAGCCTCACATCGGCATTACTTATCAAGTTATTGGGGTCTGACGTATACCACCCCCAAACAAATATTTTTAACCTTTAAAAATTGTAGTCATTCTTCAATAGTGCATGCAAATGAATATAAAAAAGAATAAGCCATGCTTTTCTTCATAACACAAAAAATATCCCCATTTTCCATCTCAATTTCTATTTTCATAAAAAATAGAAAATCCATGCCATGCTTCATATAATATCTATCTATATATTATATTAATATATATATTATGAAGAATAATTAGTGAGCTAATAATATTAGTCAATATACAATTATATCAAATATAAATATATATCATATTATTAAATCAACACTTGATTTAATAATCCGGTTATATCACATATAACCGACAAATATCATTTATCTGTATATCATATTATCAAATCAACACTTGATTCAATAATCCGGTTATATCACATATAATCTAACTAATATCAAATAACCGCCAGATTAGAATACGGTATTACATACTCGTATTTAATCAGGCCCCCCGCACATATCAACATATGTGCTCTACTTCGTTTCGCTTGAACCAGAAAACTTCTATGTGAGACTCTAAAGACTCGTCAATACGCCAGCAGTAGGTGATGATCACATCAGTCAGCCACAAATCGTCAGCGGTACTAGCTGGACGTAACGACTACCCAGGAATTGAGCGACTAGAAAATCAACAAGCAAGCTTGTTCAAACTCCCATGAAGCCTATAGGTAATACTTATCGTACAGTCCGGTCTCTTCGTCTGATATTTCGCATATCGAGGTTAGGGGTGGAATCGTCAGACCCCAATAATTTGATAAGTCATGCCGATGTGTGTCCTATAATGGTACGAGAAACTACTGATAACACTTACCAGTAAATCTCATCAACAGCCCTGGCCAGGAACTTCCTGTTATAGCCAATCGAGCATAGCGCAACATCAACTCCCTATACCGGGAGAGACGAAACCCCTCCTATTGCTCATTGCCTCCATGTGACTTGAGACCATACCCAAAATCCACCTGTTTGCATAACTCCTTTGATCCGTGGTAGGGAGGAAATCAAAGCACAGTGGGAACCACATAAGGCTCTATAACGATCTTGAGTCTACAGACTAACCTGTACCAGTGTCACCAGAGAACTGCTATCTGATGATATGTATAGTACCATCTAGGAGTTCTCGACGAGTCCTGTTCGGTGTACCCATTCTCTAATGAGCACCTGTGTACAATTTTTGATGTCAAACACCAATGGATATGGGATCAACTATCGCCCTATATAGGGTCAAGAAACGTACACACTAGTCTACTCTGGAATATCGATGCCCTGTCTTGATATTCCCTCGATTAGGAACAATTGAAGGATGTGCTTGTGGACTACCCAGGTCCCAGTAGTATGATCTGCATCATAGTCCTGGTAGTCAAGTCTACATCCTAAGAGCTTTATCAACATATATATGAGAGACGGTATAATAATACGAGTGAACATGTTAAGATAAAGGCAACCAGATAGCATACTATCATGTCGAGCAAGAAAGTCATATATATATATATATCCAAGCATCTACTATAATATACATTAATGTAGAATAATGGCCTCTAGGGCGTACATATCCCTGACAATCTCCCACTTGCACTAAGGCCAGTTGTTGTAGTATCTCATACCCAACATCCCAAATAGTCTCTCAAATCGCATCAGGGGGAAGGTCTTCATGAGTGGATCCGTTGTGTTATCCTCCTTGTCAACTCTCCTGACCTCGATCTCCTGGCGATCAACTATCTCCCGGATCAGGTAATACTACCTAAGAATATGTCTGGATCTTTGATGGGACTGGGGTTCTTAGCCAAAACCACAGCTCCATTGTTATCACAATACACAGGTATTAGATGCTCAATGGATGGAATGACACCAAGTTCAGTTATGAACTTCTTCATCCAGGCAGCCTCTTTGGAAGAATCGTTGGCAGCGATGTATTTAACCTTCATCGTCGAGTCTGCTACGGTATCTTTCTTGGAACTCTTCCAACAACCGTCCCTCAATTGAGGGTGAAGACAAAACCAGAGACCGACTTACTGTCGTCCTTATCACTTTGGAAGCTCGAATCGGTAAAGGACTCCACCTGGAGTTCACCGTTACCATGCACCAAGAACATTTCTTTAGTCCTTCTCAAGTACTTAAGAATGTTCTTCACAGTTGTCCAGTGTTTCAACCCTGGATCTGATTGATACCTACTCACTACACCTAGTGAATAAGCTACATTCGGTCTAGTACATAACATCGCATACATGATTGACCCGACTGCCGAAGCATAGGGTATCCCTTGTATGTGAGCCCTCTCCAAATCAGTCTTGGGAGACATCTCTTTGGAGAGAGTGATTCCTGAGCAAACGGGTAAATTACCACGCTTAGAATCTTCCATACTAAAACTCTTTAGTGTGGTGTCTACGTACTTGGATTGGGACAATCCCAACATCCGTTTAGATCTATCTCTATAGATCTTAATCCCCCGGATGTAGGAGGCATCACCTAGATCTTTCATAGAGAACTTATGTGATAAGAAGAGCTTGACCGAGTGTAGCATAGGAACATCGTATCCTATCAAGAGAATGTCATCCACGTACAATATGAGGAAGACAACCTTACTCTCTGCAACCTTCTTGTATATACAAGGTTCATCTACGTTTTTGATGAAGTCAAACTCTTTGATAGCTTCATCGAAACAGATGTTCCAGCTCCGTAATACCCGCTTTAATCCATAGATTGATTTAAGCAGCTTGCACACGCTTCCGCTGCTCCCACTATCTACGAAGCCCTCTGGCTGTGTCATGTACACGCTCTCTTCTAAATCACCATTTAGAAAAGCGGTCTTGACATCCATCTGCCAGATTTCGTAGTCATGGTATGCAGCAATGGCAAGTAAGATCCTGATGGACTTAAGCATAGCCACTGGAGAAAAGGATTCATTATAGTCGACACCTGGTCGTTGAAAAAAACCTTTTGCTACAATTCTAGCTTTGAAAGTCTCAACTTTTCCATCTACACCAAGTTTTTTCTTAAAGATCCACTTGCTCCCAATGGGTTTTACCCTTTCAGGAGAAGCTTCCAAAGTCCACACTTTGTTGGTGTACATGGATTCCATCTCAGATCGCATAGCATCCAGCCATTTCATAGAGTCTCCACTTGTGATGGCCTGCTCAAAACCAGTTGGGTCATCATCATCCATGATTCAATCCTCGCTCCCACCGTCTACGAGAAAACCGTAGTATCTCTCAGGAGGATATGGAACCCTACTAGATGTGCGAAGTGGCTGGGGTTCGTCGGGGACTATTGAATCCTCCAGTTCTACCAAATTGTCAGTTATAGTTTGTGTAGCTGGAATTTCTTCCAATTCTACCTCATTGTCACTAATTTCTTTCACAAGAAATTCCTTTTCTAAAAAGGTGGCATTTCAAGAAACAAACACTTTTTGTTCCTCGGTGTGGTAGATGTTATACCCTCGCGAATGTTTAGGATATCCTATAAACTTGCACAGAACTGACCTTGTCTTGAACTTGTCCGGATTTTGCTTTTTAACATAAGCTGGACAACTCCATATCTTAAAATAATTAAGACATGGTCTCTTTCCTTTCCATATCACATATGGAGTGGTATGCACTAATTTGGTGAGAACCATATTCAATAGGTCTGCAGCTATCTTAAGTGCATGACCGTAAAAGGAAATAGGTAACTCAGCAACACTCATCATAGAGCGCACTATATCTAGTAGGGTGCGATTCCTCTACCCTGATACTCCGTTTTCCTATGGTGTATACGGAGGAGTAAGCTGAGAGAGAATCCCATTCTCTTTTAAGTAGTCTCGGAATTCCGTGATCAAGTATTCCCCTCCGATCAGATCAAAGGATTTTAATAATTTTACCCATTTGGTTCTCCACTTCGCACTTATATTTCTTGAATTTCTCAAAAGCTTCAGACTTATGTTTCAACAGGAACACATGTCCGTATCTTGAGAGATTATCGATGAATGTAATAAAGTATGAGGAACCATTCCTGGTATGTGTAGATAGAGGACCGCATACATTACTATGTATCAGCCCTAAGAGTTCAGTAGCTCTTTCTTCGTGTCCAGTAAACGGAGTTTTGGTCATCTTACCTTTGAGACATGACTCGCAAGTTTCATAAGATATAAATTCGCACGGATTCAAATATCCATCTTTATGCAACTTAGCTAGCCTTGTCGCATTGATATGACCTAGTCTACAATGGCACAAGAAGGCTTCGTTCATTTCTGAACTCTTCCTTTTGTGTGTGTTCTGTACGTTTAGAACCGTCGTTTGATTTAGAATGTATATACCATTACATAACGTACCAAACCCAATCAGCACTTGATTTAGAAAAATGTTCATATCATTATCCTCTAATGTGAAATTATATCCTTCTTTAGTTACCAAAGAAACTGATATAATATTGTACATCTTTGGTACGTAGTAACAATCATTCAGAATCAATGTATTACCAGTTGGTAACACTAGGTGATATTCGCCAACTGCTTTGGCTGCAACAATTGCACCATTCTCTACTACTAGAGACTTATCACCCCTTCTCAGTTCCCTACCTCTCTTTAGCCCATGTAACAAATTACATACGTGGGATCCTGATCCGGTATCCAATACCCAGGACATAGGGAAAACTGAGAAAAGGTTCTCGGTAACGAACACACCCGAAGAAGATACATCAGTATGCTCCTTTTTCGTTCGGGTGGCATGGAAATCCGGGTATTCCCCTATTCCTTGCTCAGACTTATGACAGTCATAAGATAGAGTGGAACCTAGCCTAGTATAAAAAGCTTGTTTGGTCAATACATCCATATTACTATCTTGATTAAGGCGTGTCATTGGTCGCTACCTGGAGAGAGAGAGAAGGAAACACATTAGCGTGCGCTCTTTGCAAGGTTAGATTGGTTATTATCTTATCTAATCAGGATGGCTTCTACTATTTTTATCAAATCTACCTTCAAACCATAAAAGGTAAGATTAGCCGAGATTAATTACACCCTACAAGTTCGCCGATCGTTCAGCCAGGCATGTATTGGTACTCTGAGGGAGTCTCCCCTTGCTTTCGTATAGAACTAATTAAATAATCTCGTTTCCACAGGGGCATCACTCCGTTAACACCTTTCTTTGACACCTAATGGATCGGCTAATTGTAAATTGGAAAACTCTCCCAGGAGTAACTCTTCCTCACAGTGGGTATCGGGATCCAACTATCATATAGAAGGTATACAATCTCATTGCAAATTTCAACACTTGAAATTCTCGATAATTGTTTTTAGCCCTAGTGTCCTATGACCTTGACGCAGGCCAACAAACCATAGGCCGCTAGTTAAGTTCAACTCGTTCATTTCTTGAATGAATTAAACCCACCCGCTCGACACTTGATGCAGGCCAGTAAAGTCGTATGACTACCCTAATCCAATCGCATCACATGCTGCAGATAAGTACTAATTAGCTACTGCACACTACGCCTTGATGCAGGCCAACAAACGCAGCATGAATACTAAATAGTACTTATCTGAAATGGGGGAGGGCTACTGCTGATTTTTGAGAAAATCTTTAACGTAATGAACTTGATATCGTTGCAGAATCTAGTGATTTGAAAATGTGTGTTTTTTTTGTAGCTTTTGATAGTTTCGCTAAAGAGGTCACTCCCAGTGAATGGATCTCGGCTCTTTTCTCTTCGAATGAGGTGCTGGATATTCATCAAGGAATACCACTATGCAAAGCAAGAACTAGAGAAGCTATAAAAACAAAACCGGGTAGGTTGTAGCATTTGCTAGTTTTGTTAAAGAGGTCACTCCCGGTGAAGGGATCTCAGTTCTTTTCTCATCGAATGAGGTGCTGGATATTCATCAAGGAATACTACTATGCAAAGCAAGAACTAGAGCTACCTTTTTAAAAACTTTTGATTGTACAATATCTTTAGGTTTCTTTTCTTTTCATTAATCTCATTAATGAAGTCCCATCATTTAATGTTTCCTAAACATCACAGAAAATAGAACGTACGCTTATGCCATCCGCATTCACCATGGGGCCCCATCATGCACCGTTAGGTTACTTAACTAACGGTAGAGCGGGGGCTAGACTAGCGCGGGTACAAAACATAAGCAACGTTTATTATATATATCATATATATAGCATTCGTCTCATGCAGTTATATGATCACATCATAGAACCAAGCAGCAGAAGTCAACATATGAAATGTTGGATATACTAGGAGGTCCGTGTTTTAAATTCAGCCAGTAATGAAAAACACGGATTC
Source organism: Agapanthus africanus (assembly GCA_030015575.1). NCBI lineage: Eukaryota > Viridiplantae > Streptophyta > Magnoliopsida > Asparagales > Amaryllidaceae > Agapanthus > Agapanthus africanus. The sequence goes on from CM057349.1 coordinate 293,127,925, forward strand.
CACAGTTGTGATGAATAGCCAAACCCACATCCCTAGACCCCTACGAGAGCAGCAAGCAACCCTGCCAATTCTAGAGTAAGGAGACCCGGTCTCGACTCCTCGAGATGGTCTCCCACAGGACTCCAGAACCCAGTTACTTGTACTCCCTACCTTGGGTCTATCCTAATGCGAAAAAGTAAATAATATACATCAATAATGACGTCATCCTCAACCCGGAAGTGTCCCAATAAAAGAATATTACATACAAATTTTATATGAATGAAAATTGTAAAACTCTCATCTCTCATAAAACCCCTGGCTATTTATTTACGACAATCCAATATAATATATTACAGCAACACATAACATCACTTGTCATCAACGTAAGTAAATACGCGTATCCCAAATTCGTTTGATATATAGCAACGAGATTTGGGATACCCCACACATTACCCTTACGGTCGCAGAAAAGAAATGAAAAACTACAATAATTAGAATCCGCATTTCCTTAGAGATCATAAACCCGGAATATCTCATATTCCGAATTTCATGCCTAACCTTATAAACCTTGCATTTTAGTCTCATATCGAAAGCACTTTTTAATAACTTAGTTGGGTAATTCAACAAGATTCCCGACTACCCGATCAAATACTCATTGGGAACTTTAGTAGATGGCCGCACCCTTGATGCCGTCGACCAAGTGAACTTAGGCGGAACACAACACTATAGTCGTAAGCACCCAAGTGGATGCTTTTGGCAACGGGGTTCTCCTAAAGTCACTTGGTCCGGCCTATGGGGCGTGGCTACCTAGTAAAGTTATCTGGCGAGTATTCACGTACGATACGCGATTACGACGAAGTTTCGATCCGAATCGAAACTTCGTGGCAGTCGATCAATAGAGACCAACATGCTATATTTACAAACACTAATTAGTTTTCACAAAACTAATTAAATGTGGATTCCAAATATTGTATCACATATCAAACTTAAACCCGAAACGATATTAAAACACGACTACGAAACACTAAGCTTAGCCCTAACAGAATTGTTAACATCACATGCAAACTGGGCTAATAAAAAATAACCGAAAACCCCAAACCATAGCATACAGAACATCCAAAAAAATTAGAGACCAGACAAAGATAAAGGGGCCGGCGACGCCGGTCATATTGATGATTTAGCCGGGTCACTGTTGGATTTTTGGCCTCAAATTTCTCTGTTGTTCTAGTTACATCACATATAACATTCCACACTTGTTTAAAAAAATTTCAGAGTCCATTAAAAATTCGACAGAGAATAGGTTTTGGGTTTCAGTTTTCTGATTTGTTTCGGTTTCGCAATTCTACTAACATCCTATAATCTTCTAGCTTTGGTTCTAATACCATGAAAGTGTTTGTTAGGACCACCACTGGGTTTTACTAATATCAAGCATGCTGTTTTTAAAATTTTCGGGGTGCTAATCTACACAAACCAAGATCTTAAACTAGATGATTAGGGTTTAAATATGATATCATAAAACTATACTAAGAGTTGGATGGCTACAACCTTTGTAGACCGTGTCCTTTGTTGGCTTGCGGCAGCGCCCTAGCCGTCAATCCAAGGCCAAATGCGGAACAAAAACTATTCAAAACTCGACGCTACCATAACCTTTTAACTGTATCGTTTTGTTAACCGTATTCTTGAAGGGTTTTCTATAGCACCACTACTAGGGTTTGGTTGCATCACACATGCCATATTAAAAATTTATAGGGTGCTAAAGAAACTATGCTAAGGATCACACTAGAAAAGCTAGGGTAACAAAAGATTTAACACATTCCACAAGTAGTAAAAGGCTAGGGTTAGAGAATACAACCTTTGTAGCTCCCTTCGCTAGACTCTTTGGCCACTTGAGGGTTAAAAGAAGCTTGCTTGAGATCCTCCAAGTCTACGACGATCCACCCAGAGTCCTTTTTGTCCAAGCTTGAAGCTCCACTTGATCAAGAGAAGAAGTAGAAACCAACACTCTAAACTAATGGGCAAGAGTAGTGTAGAATGGTGATGTGGTTTGTTTTCTCACTTCAAAACCCTAACTTGATCACTCCTTCACTCACTATCAAAACCTAGAGAGCAAAAGAGAGAAAGAGAGCAAGAAGAAGATGGCAAATGAGAGCTCAAGAGATACTGATAAGCTTATGGATAAAAATGAGAAAAGAAAAAATATATATTTTCTTGTTCTCATTCTTAACCCTTGTTTATAAATATCTAGATATTTCTCTTTGGATCAAAAATGGCCATGGAAAATGACTCATGGTTAACACAAAGGTTAGTGGAATAATAAAATAATCAACCATGATAAATTTTCCATTTCCATTTTCTATTTCAAAAATAAATATCAACATATATATATAACAAAGTGTGAGTCTTATATTGCCACCATCTCATATATCAACAACCATGATAGAATTGTGTATGCATGTATGAGTGCATGCACATCCATATGTGCATCAATGTAAACATGTGAATACATGCATGCATACACCAAAAACAAAAGGGTCCAAAGTGAAAAGCTAATGGTCAATGTTAAATCAACACTTGATTTAGCATACCGGTCATATCTCATACAACCCGACCAATAGAAAACCGCACGATTAATATACGGTATCACATACGCGCATTTAATCGGGTTCCCGCGCATATCTCATATGCACACCACATCATTTCTCCTAGGCTAGGTAACTCCATTGTGGGACTCTTAGACTCGTCAATACACCGACAGTGGGTGATGATCATATCAAGCACCCCCAAGCCACAAGAAGTCAGCTAAACGTAACGGCCACCCGGGTATTGAGCGATCAGAAGAAAACAAGCGAACTTGTCACAACTCCCGTCGAGCCAACTGGCAACACTACCGTACAGTCCGGTCTATTCGTCAGATATGCTGCATATCGAGTCTAGGGATGGTAACGTCGACCCCAATAACTCGATAAGTCGTGCTGATGAATAGTCTATAACAGATTGAGAAACTACTGATAACACTTATCAGTAAATCTCAACAGCCCTGGCCAGGGACTTACTGATATAGCCAATCGAGCACAGCACAGCATCAACTCCCAATACCGGGAGAGACGAAACCCCTCCTATCGCTCACCGTCTCCATGTGTCTCGGTACTGTACCCAAAAGCTACCTGTTTGCATGACTCAGTAGAGCCGTGGTAGGGTGGTAATCAAAGTACAGTGGGAGAAAACACAAGACTCTATGACGATCTCGGGTCTACAGACTAACCTGTACCAGTATCACCTGAGAACTACTATCCGACGATAGATATAATACCGTATAGGAGTTCTCGGCGAGTCCGTCCAGTGTACCTAGTCTCCACTGAGCACCCGCATATGATCTCGATGTCAAACATCAATGGATATGGGAACATTCATCGCCCATCATATGTGTCTAGTATCATATACGCTAGTCTACTCTGGTATATCGATGCCCCATCTCGATACACCTACGACTAGGGACATTTCAGGATATGCTTATAAACTACAGACGTCCCACTAGTTTGATCTCCATCATAATCACAGTAGTCAAGCAAATATCCGCAGGGCTTTATCAACATGTGTAAATGAATAAAAGCATGATCAAGTCAACATGTCAGATACAGAAGAACCAGATATCATACTATCATGTCGAGAAAGAATGTACACTGATTATATATATACATGTATAAATACATCCACTATCATATAATGGCCTCTAGGGCATACATATTTCCAACAATCTTCCACTTGCACTAAGGCCAGTTATTGGCGTATCTCATACCCAACATCTCAAAAAGTCGCTCATGCTGCCGCTGAGGGAGGGACTTGGTGAGTGGATCCGTGGTGTTATTCTTTGTGTCTACTCTCCTAATCACGATCTCGCGGTGATCTACAATCTCCCGGATCAAATGAAAGTGCCTCAGGATGTGTCTGGACCGCTGATGGGACCTGGGTTCCTTGGCTAACGTCATAGCCCTATTATTATCACAATACAATAGTATTGGATCAATAATGGTTGGAACTGCTCCTAGCTCCGAGACGAACTTCCTCATCCAGACGGCTTCCTTGGCAGCATCATTCGCAGCAATGTACTCAGCCTCTATCGTAGAGTCTGCAGCGGTATCCTGTTTAGAACTCTTCCAAGTTACCGCCCCTCCATTGAGGGTAAATACAAACCCAGAGATAGATTTGTTATCGTCCGTATCGCTCTGGAAGCTCGAATCGGTTAAGGCCTCCATTTGGATATCTCCATTACCATACACCAAGAACAATTCTTTAGTCCTTCGCAAGTACTTAAGAATGTTCTTCATAGCTATCCAGTGATTCTCCCCTGGGTTAGATTGATACCTGCTTACTACACTAAGTGCATAAGCTACATCTGGGCGTGTACATAACATCGCATACATTATAGATCCTACCGCCGAAGCATAGTGTATAATGCTCATGCGAGCTCTCTCTTCATCGGTCTTTGAGCAAAAGTCCTTGGAGAGAGTGACTCCATGGCAAGCGGGTAAGGCACCCCGCTTGGAGTCTTCCATACTAAACCTCTTTAGGATGGCGTTGATGTACCTGGTTTGGGACAATCCCAATAACCTCTTGGATCTATCCCTATAGATCCTAATGCCCAGAATGTATGTGGCATCACCCAGGTCCTTCATGAAGAACCATAGTGATAAGAAAGATTTGACCGACTATAGCATAGGAATATCATTTCCTATCAGAAGAATGTCATCCACGTATAATACGAGGAATGTGATAGCTCTCCCTACAGCCTTCTTATAAACACAAGGTTCATCCGGATTTTTGATGAAATCAAACTCTTTGATAACATCATCAAAATAGATGTTCCAACTTCGTGATGCCTGCTTTAATCCATAAATGGATTTAAGTAATCTACACGCTTTCCCGCTGCTCCCACTGTCAATGAAGCCCTCTGGCTGATCCATATAAACGCATTCTTCTAAATCTCCCTTTAGAAATGCTGTTTTAACGTCCATCTGCCAGATTTCATAGTCGTAGTGAGCAGCAATAGCAAGTAGGATCTGAATGGATTTAAGCATGGCTACGGGAGAAAAAGTTTCATCATAGTCCAGACCTGGTCTTTGACGAAAACCCTTTGCCACAAGTCTTGCCTTATAGGTCTCTACCTACCTATCTACACCAATCTTTCTTTTAAAGATCCATTTGCACCCTACAGGTTTTACCCCAGGGGGTACAACGTCCAAAGTCCATACTTTGTTGGTGTATATAAACTCCATTTCAGATCTCATGGAATCCAGCCACTTCACTGAATCTCCACTCATGATAGCTTGTTAAAAATTGGTAGGATCATCCTCCATGATGCAGTCTTCTCTATCACCATCAATGAGAAAACTGTAGTACCTCTCCGGTGGGCGAGAAGCCCTACCAGACCTACGGAGTGGCTGAGGTTCATCAGTTTCTGTTGCAACAGCCAGTTCAACCAAGTCGTCATTCGTAATTTGTGTTTCTAGAACTTCTTCTTGGTCTACCACACTGCCATCTGTATCATTTGTGAAAAACTCTTTTTCCAAGAATGTGGCATACTGAGAAACAAACACCTTTTATTCCTCCTTGTGGTAGAAAATATATGCATAAGAATTCTTTGGATATCCCACAAAATTAAACATGACCGACCGTGTCTCGAGTTTGTCCGGATTCTGCTTTTTAACATAGGCTGGACAACCCCAAATCTAAATTCGTTTAAGAGATGGTCTCTTCCTATGCCATATCTCATATGGCGTGGTAGACACGGTTTTGGTTGGGACCCTGTTCAGTAGAAACGCTGCAGTCTCCAATGCATGCCCCCAAAATGAGATGGGTAACTTAACATCACTCATCATGGAACAGACTATATCTAATAGGGTCCGATTTCGTCGTTCTGACACACCGTTGTGCTGTGGTGTGTAAGGAGGAGTGAGCTGAGAGAGAATCCCATTCTCTTTTAGGAAGTCTGCTAACTCTGTACTGAGGTACTCTCCACCTCGATCTGATCGAAGCATTTTGATGCTCAAGTCGGTTTGTTTTTCTACTTCGAGTTTATATTCAGTGAATTTCTCGAAAGCTTCAGACTTGTGCTTTAATAAAAATACATGACCGAATCTTGAGAAATCATCAGTGAAAGTAATGAAGTAAGAAAAACCGCCTCTAGCCTGTGTAGATATTGGCCCGCATACATCACTATGTATGAGGCCTAAGAGCTCAGTAGCTCTTTCTCCGTGTCCGGTAAATAGAGTTTTGGTCATTTTACCCTTGATACAAGACTGGCAAGTTGCATAAGATTTATATTTAAAAGGGTTTAAATATCCATCTTTATGTAGCTTGTTTAGTCTTGTTTCGTTAATATGACCAAGTCTACAGTGCCAAAGAAATGCTTCATTTATTTCTGAAAATTTTCTTTTATTAGTGTGTTGTATGCTGAAAATTGTGTGTTGATTTAGGACGTATATCCCGTTATTAAGTGTACCATACCCAACCAACATTTGATTCAGGTGAATGTTCATAACATTGTTCTGCAATAAAAAATTAAATCTTTCATTGTCTAACAAAGAAATGGATATTATATTACAAAGCATACTAGGTAAATAATAACATCGGTTCAAAACCAATATACATCCAGACGGCAACCCCAAGTGATACTCTCCCACTGCAACTGTATGTACATTGGAACCATTTCCAACGCGGAGAGTATGGTCACCTATCTTTAAAACCTTGCTATTTCTCAGCCCCTGCATAGAATTACAAATGTGAGAACCTGAACCGGTATCTAATACCCAGGATGCAGAGTTTATTGAAAAACAGTTTTCTGTCACAAACACACCTGAAGCGGAAGCATCCCCATGCTTCTTCTTGAGATCCAAGTAGTCCGTGCAGTTGCAGTTCCAGTGTCCTATTTTGTGGCAGTGATAACATTCCCCTTTCCCCGATTCCCGAGCCTTAGACTTGTCTTTCCCCTTAGCCTTTTTGACTCCACTCTTAGGTTTGGTGGGTTTCTTCTTCATCTTTCCCTTGGCCTTAGCCTTCGGGCGAGAGGAGGAAGATGGCCCAACACTCAAAACAGGAGTCTTCACTGACTTCAGCGTGCTCTCTACACTCCTTAACATATTAAGGAGTTTAGGTAGTTCCTTCTCCATGTTGTGCATGTTGAAGTTAACTATAAATTGAGCAAAGGTGAAGGGGAGAGACTGCAGAATAATATCAGTTTATTTCTCATTGTCCATTGTCCACCCAAGGTCCTCAAGCTCTTCTATGGGAGTTATCATCTTCAGAACATGGTCTCCTACTGGTGTGCCAGGGGCCATTCGCATCTGAAACAGCTTTCTGGATGCTTCGTATCGTAAGACATGAGATTTCTCTCCATACAACTCCTTTGTATGGAGAAATATGGCTTGGACATCCATATTCTCATGCTGCTTCTAATGTGTGTTATCCATCGACGCAAGGGCGAGGCATTTGGCCGTGGCACAGTCAGCGTCCTATGTCTTGCGGACTTTCTTATCCGCAACCGAAGATTTAGGACCTGGGACGGGCATGGCCGGAGCCATGAGTGTAAGCCCGCGGGGGCGCCCCGGCCGTCGACCCGACGCCGGAAACGCGGAAAACAAAAACTTTGCGAACTTTGCAAAACGGCACCACCGCGGACTTTTTACCCGGATCGGGCCATTAACCTAGCTAGCTAGCAAACATGAAAAGAGTAGAGAAGTATACCAAGCGATCCGAGTCCTCCGGTCTTCATCTCCACTCCGATCTCTTGCGGAATCTCCGTCACCTCCTCGCTCGTCGGAAAGGGGCACCACGTAGCCGGAATCTTTTACGGGCTCCCGCCTCTTGACCGAGGCAACTCGGGCGCGAAGTTGGCTAGCCGACGCGTCCAAGACTTGCTATAGAATAGTGTAGTAAACTTGTCTCTTGGGGTTATGAGGTTGCCATGGTTGAAGGAATTTTAGCACAAGAATTTTCATGGATTGATGCTAAGAAAAAATGAGCATCCCCTGGAGAAAGGAGCTCGGCCAATGTAATATATGTCCACTGGAAATTGGATGTGTGAAGTGTATGAATTAAAATTATTCAACCCAATGAAATTCCCACTTCAAACAAAACCACCAGCACCCACTCACAAAATGGGGGGACCCATGGAAAAATACATGAAGGAAAAATCTCCACCAAATTAAACCTCACTCCAAATTAAAACACCAGCACACCCACAAACACAAACATCTCTCTCCCTCACTCTAGTGGCCGGCCCCACCCCAATCAAAAACAGTGGCCGGCCCAAGAAGGAATTGGTGGGAAAATGGATGAGTGAATTTTCAAAGGAGAAAAGGAAAATCCAAAAAGAATAATGGTCACAACAATTTCCTTTCACAAACCATCAAATGAAAAGCCAAGATGAGACCAATATGAAATCTCATGATGAAGCAACAATCATGATGCCACAAATAAGCAAGAAAGCCCCTCCACTAAGTGTTAATTGCAAACTTGCAATTAACACCCTCCAACGAAAAGTCCGGCCGTGAAGGAATAAAAGAAAAACGGCCGGAACTGAATGCAAACTGGCAACCCCAGAAAACCGATCCCGTAATAAATTACAGGAAAACCCCGCTACAGCAAATACATGCCCGCATTTGTATTCCCACTGAACACAAATGCAAAAGAGACAAAACTACACTATCTAAAACTAGAATCCGGCTTAAGCCAAAGCCGGCTAGTAAGAACCGTCCGATCACGATCCGTGCAATACCGCACGTATCTGATCGAACCCTGCCATATCTCCATACGGCCTCTACAGCGTTTCGCCCGAAACTTGAGTAACTGTCTGTGTGGTGGACTCTAAAGACTCGTCAATACTATGGCTGTGGATTTAACCACCAGCACGTCAGAGGTATTAGCCATACGTGACGGGCCACCAGCTATTGACCAAAAGGGACGTCGATGAGCGAACTCATCCTGACACCCTACTGAGCCTGTCAGTGACAATATCCGTACAGTCCGGTCCGTTCGTCTATGAGTATCGCATGGCGGGCCTAGGGGGTTGGTAAAAGTCAGACCCCCAAAAGCGGTACAAGTCGTGTCGGAGTGTAGCCCAGAACACCCTGAGATACTACTGGAATACCTACCAGCAAATCTCCTGCCTTGGCCAAGGACTTTTCATGTTCTGGCTCTCCTAGACACAGCACGACCTCACCCCCAATACCGGGAGAGACGAACCCCTGCAGATCCGCTCACTGCCTCCATGTGGCTCGGGACTGTACCCAACTAAAACCTGTTTGCACGACTCCTTTGAGCCGTGGTAGGGTAGTAATCAAAGCACAGTGGGAACTCACACGAGACAAATGACGGTCTCAGGTCGATGAACTAACCTGTACACATGTCACCAGGGAACTGCTATCTGACGTCTGGTATATTCCCAACTAGCAGGTTCCCGGCGAGTCCTGTCCGGTGTACTCATAACCCAATGAGCACCTGTATACATCTTAGGTGAACCAACTGACACCAGTGGCTTGTGAGACCGGCCACCGCCCCTCGTCGGGGTCTCGACTGTATACACTAGTCTACTCCGGAGTATCGATGCCCTGTCTCGAAACTCCCACGACTAGGGACCTTTTAAGGATGTGCTTGTAGACCCCAGCTCCCACTTATATGATCGCCCTCATACTGCTGGAAGTCAAGCAAGAATCCAAGGGGCTCTATCAACGTGTAATAGCGACGTGTCATGTCACCTAAAGCAGTACACGATGATAAAGGTAAACCAGATAGCATACTATCATCTCGAGTAAGACTGTCCTACCGGGATAGGTCCTCCCCTCAATCATTGCAATCACGTGCCTGTGACCCAATAATTGACTCTGAGGGCACTATCTCCAACAATCTCCCACTTGCACTCGAGGCTAATTATTGCGATGTCGCATACTCACAGCCCGTGTGATACCGAACACCCAACTCCTCTACTAGTCAGTCTCACAAAGCCCGTTTGTGAAACTATTGCGTTCGAGGAATAGCCTCAGTGAGTGGATCCGTTTTGATGTTTCTTTCTATGTCTCTCTATATCTCATGTTCGCAGAGAAAACTATCTCCCGAAATGAGCAATACCTGTCTTAGAATGTCTGGATGTCTGATGGGACCTAGCTCATAAGTGAACTCCAAATCCAAACTTCTTAGACTGTATCGACAACTGAACTTAATCAGTGTCCTGCGCCATGCCTTCCCTCAGTATCCACCTGGACCAACTGTCCAAAATACTGCCCCTCGTCAGAGGGAAAACTATAACTCTGAACGCCACTCTGCCATCCAGGTCACCTTGGAAGCCTGGAATGATAACCGTCTCCTAATGGAGGCTGCCGTTATCATATCCCTAGAACATCAACTTATGTTCTAAAACTGCTTCCGACTGTTTCTCCAGGATTGGATTAATATCAACTTATTGCACCTACTGCAAGAATAACATCTGGTGTGGTACTTGACATCTCATGATTGACTCAGTTGCCTAAGCAAGCGATCTGTCAATCATGCGTGTCCCTCTCCCCTTTAGTCTGTAAGACACCTTTAGAGAGGGTGACTCCATTACCTGCAGGTACACTACCGTGCCAGGAGTCGTTCATTCTAAATACTCTTAGAATGCTGTCTAAGTACCCAGATTGGGAAACCACCCAAATCTAAATCTAAGACCATAGATCTAGTAACCAGAATGTCTGATATAATATCCAAGTCCTATATGGAGAAACCACTGTGTGACGACCAAAGTATAACCCATCGTAGTATAGGAATATCACTTCCTACTCCGTGTATGTCATCAAATACCAGGACATCACACCCTACTACCTTCTCAACAGATCCATCCCCTATTCTGATGAAGTCAAACCTATGACTGTCACATCAGAAATAGATGATCTATCTCCGCTATATCTGCTTTAGTCTATAAATAGACATAAGCCTGATATCCACCAATGCTTCTGCTGCTCCCACTGACTACGACAACCCTCTGGCAGAGTCATATAGACGTGCACTTCTAAAGCCAGTTTAGAACGACGCTATACTCATCCTTCCGCCGGGTCTCGCAGCCTGGACCAATAGCAATGGCAAGTCTGGGTAAACAAGAACCTCCCTGCCACCGTCCTTGAGCATACCGAAGTACCTCTCGGGTGCCTGAGGTTACCCACCGTATTTGCGGAGTGGCCAATGGAATGTCAAACAAGATTGAATCTTTAGGTTCTAATCAAATCTTCAGTAATCGTTTGCGGTTCTGGAATCACTTCCAGTTCTACCATACTCCCACTACTGTTTTTCTGAAAAAATCCATTTTTGATAAAACTGTGGCGAGTCAAGAACAATATCACTATTGATCTTCCAGATGGTAGAAAGTCAACCCTCGTCATAGCCCGGGTCAACCCACAAACAGCCACTACTGGAACGTGCCTTGAGTTGTCCAGTGTCTGGTTTTAAGCATAAGCCGGACAACTCCCCGTATCTTAACAATGTCAAGATATGAACTGTTCTATATCCAAGAACCAGAGGCACTGATTTAATTGAACCAGATTCAAATCATGCAGCTATCTCCAGTGCATGTCAAGTAAATGGAAGAGAGGCCGATCAGCGTTACTCAACTTAGGAGTACTTCCAATTATGAGTAACCTGAAAGAGAAGCTAGTTCTCTTAATCATTACTATAAACTGAATACCATACACAAGTATCTACATCTTCGATCAGCTTGAAGAATCCCGATACTTGCAACACTTGGTTCTCTACTTTACTCTTATACCTATAACTCCTCAAAACTTAGACCCTGTGTTTCTACGAAACACATGTCTAAGAACTAGAGAAGTTAAAAGTAAACAGAATATAGTACGAGGACCAACCCCTCTGTCCTAATGGACACTGGACAATATACAATACTCTGTATAAGTCCCCTGAGTCGAATGACTCATTCACTGTGTGTCGTAGGTTGAAAACTGTACTTTTGGTTAAGAAGAATCACACCGTTGTTCAATGCTCCTTACCTAACCATCCACTGGTATAGGTAAATGTCATAGACATAATTTCAAAAAAATATGTCTCACTCTATAAAAATAGACGTACAGATATATCAATTTAAAATTGGTGCACAACAACGGATATTTAAAACCAAATATTTGCCGACCGGCAAACAACCCAGGTGGCTTCCTCAAATATCACCAATTCCAACGAATCCCGATATAATGAGGATGGTCACCTAATTCCCAATAACTTACTCCCACTCATCATCTGTAAAACCATACAGATGTGAGAATCATATCTGGTAAATACATACCCTGGAGTAAGTATCTAATCGGGAAATCAGTTTTCTTTTAACAGTACACAGTGAAACTGAAACATTGAAATGTTTCGATGGGGTATTCTGGTATTCCTAGTAATGCCTCTTCCATTATCCAGATTCACAACTATAACCGTATAATTCTTTGCCACCTCTCCAAATCCCTTCATATGTCTTTAGTCATTACCTTCTGTACACCCCTTTAGGCCAAATGGTTTTCTTCCTTCCCTACCGTTCGGCACCAGCCTATGGTTTGGAAGAAGACTATCCAATAAGCATAATGGGTGTACTGTCCTAATCCTAGGAGCACTCGCAACGCGAGAGAAGGTGAAGATAAAAGACACCTGAATGTACTTAATTCATAGGTGATTTAGGATTGACAAAGAAGTACATGGTTTGGTCGTGAATAGCAGTCGCAATTTACTTTGCCCTCTTACTAATCCCTTGCTTTGTCTGAACTTAATACCTTCTGTACACCGTTTAGGCTAATTGGCTTTCTTCATTCCCTACCGGTCGGCACCAGCCTAAGGTTTGGAAGAAGACTATCCAATTTGCATAATAGGTGTACTATCTCCTAAACCAAGGAGTACTCGCAACCTGAGAGAAGGTAAAAGGAAAAGACAACTGAATAGTCCTATTCGTTTTCTCCAGAACCGGAAACCATCCTCGAAGTCCTTCGAGTTCGTATATAACCATACGATGGTTTTGTCCAATGGAAGTGGACGTTCGTAGTAATACGGGGTGTCCCGGAGAAAAGGGTAAAAGTAGGAGTGGCAAAGAGGTCTGCAACTCTGACAATCCAAAAGCCTGTGTTAAGTAGGTTCGGTCAACTTGGTCACTGAGTCATAGTCTAGGGTCGGGTCAATGGTCGCTGCCAGAGAGAGAGAGAAAAGAAACACTCAGCGTGCACTCTAACCTAGATCAGAATGGTTACCAATTTATCTAATCTGGAAACCTCCCACTGTAACGTCAAATTCTTCCCCAAACCTGAAAGAAGAATTAGCCGGGAATGCCCGAGGAGTAAACCAACTCATCAGTGGGAATCGGGATCCAACTCTCATCGCATGATAACGTGACGGAATCCGCTCACGTTATCACACTCCAGAAGGTATGCGCATATCTGGCAAGTTTCAGTTCTTTTGAAACTCCCGATGTAGATTTCTACCCCATGCTCTTATGACCTTGACTTTGGCCAACATATCATAAGTCACATGTCAAGTTCTACCCGTCATTTTCCTGGTTAATTTGAACCCACCCGTACCTACCCTTGACTTTTGCCAAAATGGCAGTACGACTGTCCCAAACCAACGCATCTATCTATGCTGCATATGAATACCCAACAGCTACCAAACACTGTGCCTTGACTTTGGCCAACATACACAGCTTGAATACTATTGACCATCCATATGAAACGACGGAGGGCTACGAATGGTTTCTGGCGAAAACCTTTAACGTAATGAACTTGATATCGTTGAAGGAACTGATAGCTTTTTAAAAATATAGTGACGAAAACCTTTGCTAAAGAGGTCACTCCCGGTGAAGGGATCTCGGCTCTTTCCCCGTAGAATGAGGTGCAGGATATTCCAACTGAATACCACGATGCAAAGCAAAAGTAAACGGCTATAGTGAAGTTACTGCCCTGACGCAAACTTTTGTCCAAGGGGTCACTCCCGGTGAAGGGATCTCGGCCCTTGCCTCGTCGACTGAGGAGCAGGATATTCCAAATGAATACCTCTGTGCAAAACAAAAGAGAACGCCCTTGCAATAACAGCTTTTTGAAAAATGTTCCAACAACATCAGAATAGGTTTGTTTAACTTGCATTGATCCGAATCAACGCAGTCCCATCAATTGATCACACCACAAAGAACGAAAATATACTGACGTACGTATGTGCCATCCGCATTCGCCACTGGGTCCCGTCATCACCCGTTAGGTTAGCTAACTAACGACAGAGCGGGGACTGGACTAGCGCGGATGAAAAACATATACAACATCTACTAGTATATATATAATATACCAATATATAGTATTTCGCTCAAGGCGTGATAAAATGCAACACAGAAATGTATAGCAACACAGATCAATACAGATATCTGGGATCCCCGGGTTTCACAGAGCCACTACTGAAACCCGACGTTCCCCTGGTCGTGTGGATAGCCTGTGCAATGAAATCCTAGACCCCTACGGGCGCGGCAAGTTACCCGCCAAAACCTGAAGCGAGGCAGCCCCCTTCAGCAACGTGAATGGACCACCCAGCACTTCACGGAATCCGGTAACTTGAGCACCCCATCTGGGTCAACCCTATACCCCCTACGAGTGCGGCGAATAGCCCGCCAATTCTAGAGTGAAGCCCCCTCGGTCTCAACGCCATGAGATGCGGGCTTGTTGCCCTCTAGAACCCGGCTATCCGTGCACCCCTCCGCGGGGTAAACCTAGTACAGAAAGTAAAATATACATACAATGGGTATATCGACCGCAACCTGGTCGTGCCCCAAAATAATAATACAAACAGGCAGTGACGGCAGTCCACATGTCGGACGCTCGCCCCGCAATATCAAATGTACATATAAAACAGAACTGTACTACCACTGCAACCAGGCTATCCCCACGACCGATCCGCAACAATACAGTACAATCACAGAACATCAACGTGAAAGTCACGTTCGCAAATCCGTCTAACCGGGCTATAGCAGTTAGACGGGATTTACCGATCAAGTGACATTCACGGTCGCAGATATAAAGTAAAAACTGTGAACTGGCATGTTTAAAAAATCCGATCGAACAAATTTATCAAAGTGGGCCCCACACACTACTGTAGCACTTACAGAAAATCTGGGCCCAAAGAAAATATCCCAAATGCCCTATTTTCAACACATAAGCTTACTGGGAAAATATGGTTCCACGATTCCTCTTTTCCGCTGCGCAAGCGCGGCCAAACCAGGGGTTTGGCCGCGCTTCGGCGGTCGAAGTGAGGAATCAGTGGATCGTATTTTCCCAGAATTCTTATAATTTGTTGTACATGTCTCTGCAATCACCAGAAAAATTTTAGGAGCTCAAAAAATTTTAACAGAGAACACATGTGCACAAAAAAATACGGTTTTCGGGTTTTTGTTCGATCGAGTTCTAAACGCGCTAGAGCAAGCTAGGGTAAGTTAATGGCCTGGCTCTGATACCATTGTAAGCCCGCGGGGGCGCCCCGGCCGTCGACCCGACGCCGGAAACGCGGAAAACAAAAACTTTGCGAACTTTGCAAAACGGCACCACCGCGGACTTTTTACCCGGATCGGGCCATTAACCTAGCTAGCTAGCAAACATGAAAAGAGTAGAGAAGTATACCAAGTGATCCGAGTCCTCCGGTCTTCATCTCCACTCCGATCTCTTGCGGAATCTCCGTCACCTCCTCGCTCGTCGGAAAGGGGCACCACGTAGCCGGAATCTTTTACGGGCTCCCGCCTCTTGACCGAGGCAACTCGGGCGCGAAGTTGGCTAGCCGACGCGTCCAAGACTTGCTATAGAATAGTGTAGTAAACTTGTCTCTTGGGGTTATGAGGTTGCCATGGTTGAAGGAATTTTAGCACAAGAATTTTCATGGATTGATGCTAAGAAAAAATGAGCATCCCCTGGAGAAAGGAGCTCAGCCAATGTAATATATGTCCACTGGAAATTGGATGTGTGAAGTGTATGAATTAAAATTATTCAACCCAATGAAATTCCCACTTCAAACAAAACCACCAGCACCCACTCACAAAATGGGGGGACCCATGGAAAAATACATGAAGGAAAAATCTCCACCAAATTAAACCTCACTCCAAATTAAAACACCAGCACACCCACAAACACAAACATCTCTCTCCCTCACTCTAGTGGCCGGCCCCACCCCAATCAAAAACAGTGGCCGGCCCAAGAAGGAATTGGTGGGAAAATGGATGAGTGAATTTTCAAAGGAGAAAAGGAAAATCCAAAAAGAATAATGGTCACAACAATTTCCTTTCACAAACCATCAAATGAAAAGCCAAGATGAGACCAATATGAAATCTCATGATGAAGCAACAATCATGATGCCACAAATAAGCAAGAAAGCCCCTCCACTAAGTGTTAATTGCAAACTTGCAATTAACACCCTCCAACGAAAAGTCCGGCCGTGAAGGAATAAAAGAAAAACGGCCGGAACGGAATGCAAACTGGCAACCCCAGAAAACCGATCCCGTAATAAATTACAGGAAAACCCCGCTACAGCAAATACATGCCCGCATTTGTATTCCCACTGAACACAAATGCAAAAGAGACAAAACTACACTATCTAAAACTAGAATCCGGCTTAAGCCAAAGCCGGCTAGTAAGAACCGTCCGATCACGATCCGTGCAATACCGCACGTATCTGATCGAACCCTGCCATATCTCCATACGGCCTCTACAGCGTTTCGCCCGAAACTTGAGTAACTGTCTGTGTGGTGGACTCTAAAGACTCGTCAATACTATGGCTGTGGATTTAACCACCAGCACGTCAGAGGTATTAGCCATACGTGACGGGCCACCAGCTATTGACCAAAAGGGACGTCGATGAGCGAACTCATCCTGACACCCTACTGAGCCTGTCAGTGACAATATCCGTACAGTCCGGTCCGTTCGTCTATGAGTATCGCATGGCGGGCCTAGGGGGTTGGTAAAAGTCAGACCCCCAAAAGCGGTACAAGTCGTGTCGGAGTATAGCCCAGAACACCCTGAGATACTACTGGAATACCTACCAGCAAATCTCCTGCCTTGGCCAAGGACTTTTCATGTTCTGGCTCTCCTAGACACAGCACGACCTCACCCCCAATACCGGGAGAGACGAACCCCTGCAGATCCGCTCACTGCCTCCATGTGGCTCGGGACTGTACCCAACTAAAACCTGTTTGCACGACTCCTTTGAGCCGTGGTAGGGTAGTAATCAAAGCACAGTGGGAACTCACACGAGACAAATGACGGTCTCAGGTCGATGAACTAACCTGTACACATGTCACCAGGGAACTGCTATCTGACGTCTGGTATATTCCCAACTAGCAGGTTCCCGGCGAGTCCTGTCTGGTGTACTCATAACCCAATGAGCACCTGTATACATCTTAGGTGAACCAACTGACACCAGTGGCTTGTGAGACCGGCCACCGCCCCTCGTCGGGGTCTCGACTGTATACACTAGTCTACTCCGGAGTATCGATGCCCTGTCTCGAAACTCCCACGACTAGGGACCTTTTAAGGATGTGCTTGTAGACCCCAGCTCCCACTTATATGATCGCCCTCATACTGCTGGAAGTCAAGCAAGAATCCAAGGGGCTCTATCAACGTGTAATAGCGACGTGTCATGTCACCTAAAGCAGTACACGATGATAAAGGTAAACCAGATAGCATACTATCATCTCGAGTAAGACTGTCCTACCGGGATAGGTCCTCCCCTCAATCATTGCAATCACGTGCCTGTGACCCAATAATTGACTCTGAGGGCACTATCTCCAACAATGAGGACATATGATACCTTATCATAAGTCAAGGCAATGTTAAGGTTCCTCTGCCAACCTTTATAATTGGTCCCATTCAGTTTATTTTTATCTAGTAGAAACTTGAGTCCTGTCATTGGTATCTGCCATTAAGAGAGAGAAAAGATTACACTCAGTGAAAGCTCTTGCAAAGATCAGATTGGTTATTATCTTATCTAATCGATGTCTCCCACGGCTTTTATCAAATTTCCCCTCAAACCATAAAAGGAAAACTAGCCAGGATTAATTATAGTCTACAACTTCGCTAACCATTCAGCCAGGCCAGTGTCAGTACTTGAGGGAGGTCCCCGTGCCTTCGCACGGACCTAATTAATATAAACCTCGTCTTCCCAGAGGTGTAGCCTCATTAACACATTTCTAGACACCTAATAGGTTAGCTAATTATAAACTGCAAAACTCTTCTGGGAGCAACTATTGCCCACAGTGGGATCGGGATCCAACCATCATATGGAAGGTATGCAATCTCATTGCAAATTTCAACTCTTGAAATTCCCGATATGGTTTTTACCCCTAGTACCCATGACCTTAACTATGGTCAACAAATCATAAGCACTAGTCAAGTTCTACCCGTCATTTCTTAATTAATTAGACCCACTCACATGATCCTTAACTATGGTCAACAAAGTCGCATGAATATCCTAATTAATCTGCATCATATGCAGTGTAGGAAGACATCACTTAGCTACCGTACATTACGCCTTAACTGTAGTCAACAAACGTAGCACGAATACTAAGTACTCTACTTCCTAAAATGACGGAGGGTTGTGGATGGATTTTAAGAAAACCTTTAACGCTTTGAACTTGATATCGTTGTAGAATCAGATAGTTTTCAAAAGGAGTGGTTCAAGCTCCGCAAGTTTGAAATTTAGCTTTTTCATAAAAAAGCCGAGTGGTTTTCAAATCCGATTTTACAACATCTTTTTAGGTTTATTTTCTTTACATTAATCATATTAATGTAGTCCCATCATTTAAGTCCTTTAGCCAATCATAGAAAAGAAACGAAAATACAACGTACACTTATGCCATTCGCATTCGCCGCAATGTTCCTTTATGCACCGTTAGGTTACTTAACTAACGGCATACCGGGACGGGACTAGCGCAGGTGTAAAGCATAAGCAACGTCTATTATATATCTTATATATAATATAGCATTCGTCTCAGATATATTAAGCGATCACATCACAGAATATAGGCAGCATAAACACATATATGATAATATAGGATATACTAGGACGTCCGTATTTACTATTTAGCCAACAATAGAAAATACGGATTCCACGGTCGTGATGAATAGCCAATCCCACACCCTAGACCCCTACGAGAGCGGCAAGTGATCCTGCCAATTCTGGAGTTAGGAAACCCGGTCTTGACGCCTCGAGATGGTCTCCCACTGGACCCCAGAACCCGGTTACATGTGCTCTCCACCTTGGGTCTATCCTAATGCGGAAAACTAAATAATATACAACAATGATGACATCATCCTCAACCCGGAAGTGCCCCAAATAAAAGAATATTACATTACAAAAGAATTTTACATGAATGAAAAATAAAACTCTCATCTCACATAAAACCCCCGGCTATTCGATCACGACAATCCTATACATCATAACACAACAACACATAACATCACATGTCATCAACGTTAGCAAGTATGCGTACCCCAATTGCCGTTGACATATAGCAACGAAACCGGCGATACGCATACTACACTTACGGTCGCAGAAACAAATATCACATACTACTAGGCGATGTTAAACCCTTCGATCGAATTAACGAACACCTGCATTCCACAACAAGCTCAATACTTGAGCGCCGTTAAACAATACCCAAAGTCCATGTCACAATATTTAATGGACCACCCGTAGAAGGGCAAACCCAAGCCTCATTTGTAGTGCCACTAACTATGGTAAACCCTAAGATTTAGTCGCAGTTCTGTGGTCACATCTCGAGTTAGGGTTTCATTCTTCTAGAGGGTCCATAGGAATACCTGCATTATATATCGAGTCGTTCAACCTGGAAAATACCAGTGTTTGATAATTCGTTCGACCTGTTTAACGTCGCAAAAGTTACCATTACAATGCTATAAAAATACGAATACGAAATACTCCGCAAAGAGCCCATTTCCAAACTAACATCACATGCAATTTTGGACTTCAAAACAATACCAGAAACCCCAAATCATGATGTACAGAGCACTGGTGAAATACGATGAGGAGGGGAGCAAAATGGGTCGGCGTTGCCGGAAAAATTAGCTTGGTCGCCGGTTTTTATCCGAGCCCCCCCTTCGTAATTCATCAGTGTTCTTATATCATCATAAATGTCACTCTGCAGTTGCTAAAATAATTTTTTACCACTTTTTAAAATATTTCCAGAGAGCAATTCCAAGGGTTTCTACAATCGTATTTTTTGCAGAGTTTTTTGTTTTCGGATAATCGTAATATCGTCTAGGTTTCTAGTTAGGCTCTGATACCATGAAGGGTTTTCTATAGCACCACTACTAGGGTTTGGTAGCATCACACATGCCATATTAAAAATTTATAGAGTGCTAAAGAAACTATCCTAAGAATCATACTAGAAAAGCTATGGTAATAAAAGATTTAACACATTCCACAAGTAGTAAAGGGCTAGGGTTAGAGAATACAACCTTTGTAGCTCCCTTCGCTAGACTCCTTGGCCACTTGAGGGTTGAAAGAAGCTTGCTTGAGATCCTCCAAGTCCACGATGATCCACTCGGAGTCCTCTTTGTCCAAGCTTGAAGCTCCACTTGATCAAGAGAAGAAGTAGAAGCCAACACTCTAAACTAATGGGCAAGAGTAGTGTAGAATGATGATGTGGTTTGTTTTCTCACTTCAAAACCCTAACTTGATCACTCCTTCACTCACTATCAAAACCTAGAGAGCAAGAGAGAGAGCAAGAAGAAGATGGCAAATAAGAGCTCAAAAGATATTGATAAGCTTATGGATAAAAATGAGAAAAGAAAATATATATATTTTCTTGTTCACATTCTTAACCCTAGTTTATAAATATCTAGATATTTCTCTTTGGATCAAAAATGGCCATGGAAAATGACTCATGGTTAACACAAAGGTTAGTGGAATAATAAAATAATCAAACATGATAAATTTTCCATTTCCAAAAATAAATATCAACACACACACACACACAGATATATATATATATATATAACAAGGTATGAGTCTTATATTGCCACCATCTCATGTATCAACAACCATGATAAAATTGTGTATGCATGTATGAGTGCATGCACATCCATATGTGCATCAATGTAAACATGCGCATACATGGATGCATACACCAAAAACAAAAGGGTTCAAAGTGAAAAGCTAATGGTCAATGTTAAATTAACATTTAATTTAGCAAACCGGTCATATCTCATATGACCCGACCAATAGCAAACCGCCCGATTAATATACGGTATCACATATGCGCATTTAATCGGGTCCCCACGCATATCTCATATGCACACCACATCGTTTCGCCTGGGCTGGGTAACTCCATTGTAGGACTCTTAGACTCGTCAACACGCCGGCAGTGGGTGATGACCATATCAAGCACCCCTAAGCCGCAAGAGATCAGCTAAACGTAACGGCCACCCGGGTATTGAGCGATCAGAAGAAAACAAGCGAACTTGTCACAACTCCTGTCGAGCCAACCAGCAACACTACCGTACAACCCGGTCTCTTCGTCAGATATGCTGCATATCGAGTCTAGGGATGGTAACGTCGACCCAATAACTAAATAAGTCGTGCCGATGAATGGTCTATAACAGATCAAGAAATAACAATAACACTTATCAGTAAATCTCAACAGCCCTGGCCAGGGACTTACTGATATAGCCAATCGAGCACAGCACAACATCAACTCCCAATACCAAGAGAGACGAAACCCCTCTTATCGCTCACTGTCTCCATGTGTCTCGAGACTGTACCCAAAATCCACCTGTTTGTACGACTCAGTAGAACCGTGATAGGATGGTAATCAAAGTACAGTGGGAGAACACACAAGACTCTATGATGATCTCGGGTCTACAGAGTAACCTGTACCAGTGTCACCTGAGAACTGCTATCCGACGATAGATATAATACGGTATAGGATTTCTTGGCGAGTCCGTCCAGTGTACCCAGTCTCCACTGAGCACCCGCATATGATCTTGATGTCAAACATCAATGGATATGGGAACATCCATTGCCCATCATCTGAGTCTAGTATCATATACGCTAGTCTACTCTGGTATATCGATGCCCCATCTCGATACACCTACGACTAGGGACATTTCAGGATATGCTTATAAACTACAGACGTCCCACTAGTATGATCTCCATCATAATCACAATAGTCAAGAAAATATCCTCAGGGCTTTATCAACATGTGTAAATGAATAAAAGCATGATCAAGTCAACATGTCAGATAAAGAAGAACCAGATAGCATACTATCATGTCGAGCAAGAATGTACATTGAATACACACACACACACACACACACACACATGTATAAATACATCCACTATCATATAATGGCCTCTACGGCATACATATATCCAACAATTCTAGCAATCTATAAAGAAGTTCAGAGATTATACCGATCGATCTGTGTCCATCGGTCTTCAATCCCCTCCCCTAGCTTGTTGCGGCTGTCCCCATGAAATCTGCTCTCCGATCTTGCTCGTTGAAGTAGCAACACACCGAGAAATCTTTATACAGGCTCCCGCTTCAAACCGAATCAACTCGGACATGAAGTTTGCTAGCCGACATGTCCAAGATTGAAGTAGAGAGAGTGTAGAATACTTTGTCTCAATCACCCTAGGGTTCTCAACACATGAGAGGGTGTAGGGTGGAGGTAAAAGAGTTGCCTTGAGGTGAAGAACTTATGAGCACATGATTTACTTAGAGAAAAAATGAGCTTGCAAAAGAATGAGCTTGGACAAAAACTTTTCAAATGAAAACCAACACTATGTAACAAGAAAACCCACCAGCTACTGGGGAGCCCCGGCGATCAGGGAAAACCCTCTGCCTAAAAGTCTCCATCACACAAAACAAAAGGTGATAAATGCAAAGAACACCTCATACAAAAGCCCATGCCTCCCATTCCCATTTAATGCACCAAACAACCCCATGCCCATCTAGAAAACCCAAACAATGCTAAAACAAATTGGCAGCCCGAAATTCGAGATTCATGCTAGGAAATGGGTCAAGGATAATGCTCACAACAATTAAACATAAATCAAGATGTTTAAGACGGAAAAGCAAATAGGCAACTCTAAAAGTAATCCCGTAACGAATTACGAGATTACCCCTCAACTGCATATACATACCCGCATCCGTATTCCAACTGAATACGGATGCCACGAGACAAAAAGTATTCCAACCAATCGAATACTAGGATCTGTCTTAAACCAAAGCTCACTAGTATGATCCGTCCGATCATGATCCGTGCACAAGTGCACGTATATGATCGAACCCTGCCATAAAACCATACGGCCTCTACAACGTTTCGCCCGAGCTTGGAAAACTGTCTGTGGGGGACTCTAATGACTCATCAATACACTGGCAGTGGGTTTAACCACAAGCACGTTAGTGGTACTAGCTGTATGTAATCGTTGCCCATGTATTGATCGAAAGGGAAGCTGACGAGCGAACTCATCCAGAAACCCTACTGAGCCTGATAGTGACAATATCCGTACAGTTCGGTCTGTTCATCTAAGAGTATCACATATCGAGTCTAGGGGGTGGATAAATTCAGACCCCTACTAACGCGAGAATTCATGTCAGTATGAAGCCCATCACCACCTGAGAAACTACTGACCCGAATCAGTAATTCTCGATTACCTTGGCCAAGGTTTTCTGGTGATGGCCACCCGTGCGCTGTGCGACATCAACCACCAATACCGGGAGAGACGAATCCCCGACGATCCGCTCACTGCCTCCATATGGCTCGGGACTGTACCCAACTAAAACCTGTTTGCATAACTCCTTTGAGCCGTGGTAGGGTAGTAATCAAAGCATAGTGGGAACTCACATAAGACAAATGACGATTTCAGGTCGACAGACTAACCTGTACACATGCCACCTGAGAACTGCTATCTGACAATAGGTATAATACCAACTAGCAGGTTCCCGGCAAGTCCTGTCCGGTGTACTCATAACCGAATGAGCACCTGTATACATCTTAGGTGAACTAACTGACACCAGTGGCTTGTGAGACTGGCCACCACCCCTCATCGGGGTCTCGAATTGTATACACTAGTCTACTCTGGAGTATCGATGCCCAGTCTCGAAACTCCCACGACTAGGGACACATTAAGGATGTGCTTATAGACCCCAGCTCCCATGTATGAGATCGCCATCATACTGCTGGCTATCAAGCAAGAATCCTATAGGCTCTATCAGTATGTACATGATGATAAAGACAAACAAGATAGTATACTATCATCTCGAGTAAGACTGTCCTACCGGTATAGCTCCTCCCTCAATCATTGCAATCACGTACCCGCGATCCAATAATTGACTTCGAGAGCACTATATCCAACAATCTCCCACTTGCACTTAAGGCTAATTATTGCGATGTCACATACTCACAGCCCGTGTGATACCGAACATCCAACTCCTCTACTAATCAGTTTCACAAAGCACGTTTGTAAAACTATTGCGTTCAAGAAATAGCCTCAGTGAGTGGATCCGCCCTGATGTTTCTTTACATGTCTCTCTTAATCTCAAATTCGCGGAGAAAGCCATCTCCCGAAATGAGCAATACCTGTCTTAGAATATGTCTGGATATCTGATGGGACCCAGTTCATAAATGAACTCAAATCCAGCAAACTTCTTAGACTGTATCGTCAACTGAATTTAATCAGTATCCTGCGCTACGCCTCCTTCAGTATCTGCTTGGACCACTTATCCAAAATACTGCCCCTCGTCAGAGGGAAAACAATAACTCTGACAGTTACTCTATCATCCAGGTCACCTTGGAAGCCTGGAATGATAACCGTCTCCCGAAGGATACTGCCGTTATCAAATCCTTAGAACATCCACTTATGTTCTAAAACTGCATCCAAACGTTTCTCCAGGATTGGATTAATATATATAAACTTATTGCATCTCGTACAAAAACAACATCTGATTTGGTACTTGACATCTCATGATTGACTCAATTGCCTAAGCAAGTGATATGTCAATCATGCACATCCCTCTCCCCTTTAGTCTATAAGAAACCTTCAGAGAGGGTGACTCCTTCACCTGCAGTTACACCACCATGCCAGGAGCCGTCCATTCTAAAATACTTTTAGAATACTGTCCAAGTACCCAGATTGGGACACTTCCCAAATCTAGATCTAAAACCATAGATCTAGTAACCAGAATGTCTTATATAATATCCAAATCCTTTGTGGAGAAACCACTGTATGACAACCATATTATAACCGATCGTAGTATAGGAATTTGACTTTCTACTCTGTGTATGTCATCCAAACATCAGGACATCACACCCTACTATCTTCTTAACAGATCCATCTCCTATTTTGATGATGTCAAAAAACTTATGACCGTCACATCAAAAATTAGATGATCTATCTTCGCTATATCTGCTTTAGTCAATAAATAGACATAAGCTACTTGTCCACTATGCTTCCGCTGCTCCCACTGACCACAACAATTTTTGGCAGAGTCATATAGACGTGCACTTCTAAAGCTAGTTTAGAACGACGCTATACTCATCCTCCTGCCGGGTCTCATAGTCTGGAACAGCAGTAATGGCAAGTCTGGGTAAACAAGAACCTCCCTGTCACTGTCATTGAGGGTACCGGAGTACCTTTCGGGTGCCTGAGGTTACCCACCATATCTGCGGAGTGGCTAATGGAATGTCAAACCTGATTGAATCTTTAGGTTCTATTAAATTTTCAGTAATCGTTTGCGGTTTTGGAATCACTTCCAATTTTACCGTACCTCCACTACTGTTTTCTGAAAAAGTCCATTTTACTAAAACTGTGGTGAGTCAAGAACAATATAAATATTGATCTTCCTGATGGTAGCCCTCGTCAAAGCCCGGGATAACCCACAAACAGCCATTACTGAAACGTACCTTGAGTTTATCCGGATTCTGGCTTTAAGCATCAGCTGGACGACTCCCTATACCTTAACATCGTTAAGATATAAATTGATTCTATATATATCTAATATAGAAACAAAGGCACTAATTTAATTAGAACCAGATTCAAATCATGCAGCTGTCTCCAGTGCATGTCAACTAAATGGAGAGAGGCTGATCAGCATTACTCAACTTTGGAGTGCATCTAATTATGAGTAACCTGAAAGAGAAGCAAGTACTCAAAAACCATTACTATCAACTGAATACCAACCACAAGTATCAACATCTTCGATCACCTTGAAGAATCCTGATACTTGCAATACATGGTTCTCTACTTTATTCCTGTACCTATACCTTCTCAAACATGGACCTTGTATTTCTACGAAACACTTGTCTAAAACTTGAGAAGTCACGAGTAAACAGAATACAGTACGAGGACCAAACCCTTTGTCCTAATGGACACTGGACAATATACAATACTTTGTATAGGTCTCTTGAGTTGAATAACTCAAACTTAGTGCGTCGTAGGTTGAAAACTGTACCTAGGTGATTTATTCAAATATCACCAATTACAACGAATTCCGATATAATGAGGATGATCACCTAATTCCTAATAACTTACTCCTACTCATCATCTGTAAAACCATACAGATGTGAGAATCATACCTGGTAAATACATACCCTGGAGTAAGGATCTAATTGGGAAATCAGTTTTCTATTAACAATACACAGTGAAACTGAAACACGAGTTTGTTTCGTAAGGGTATCCGGGTATTCCTAGTAATGCCTCTTCCATTATCATATTCATGACTGTAACCGTATATTTCTTTGCCATCTCTCCAAATCCCTTTATTTGTCTTTACTCATTTCCTTCTGTACACCGTCGTTAGGCTAAATGGTTTTCTTCCTTCCCTACCGTTCGGCACCAGCCTATGATTTGGAAGAAGACTATCCAATAAGCATAATAGGTGTACTCTACTAATCCTAGGAGTACTCACAACCAGAGTGAAGGTGACGATAAAAGAAAACTGAATAAACCTTATTCCTATTTCTCCTGAACCAGAATCCATCCTCGGAAAAGTTCCTTCGAGTTTGTATGTAACTATACGATGGATTTATCCAATGGAATTGGATCTACGTAGTAATATGGGGTGTTCTGGAGAAATACAAATGTGATGTAGAGTGTCGATGAAATACATGGTTCGGTCGTGAATGATAGCAGTCGCAATTTACTTTGCCCTCTTTCTCATCCCTTTATTTTGTCTTTAGTTATTACCTTCTGTACACCCAACTTAAGCTAATTGGTTTTCTTCATTCCCTGCCTTTCCGCACTTGCCAGTGGTTTGGATGAAGACTATCCAATAAGCATAATAGGTGTACCCTCTCCTAATCCCAGGAGCCCTCACAACCTGAGAGAAGGTAAAAGGAAAAGACAACCGAATAGTCCTATTCATTCTTTTCAGAACCAGAATCCATCCTCGAATCTGGAACAAGTTCCTTCGAGTTCGTATATAACCATACGATGCATTTATCCAATGGAATTGGATCTACGTAGTAATACGGGGTGTTCTGGAGAAATACAAAGGTAAAGTAGGAGTGGCGATGAAATATGCAACTCAGACAATCCAAAAGCCAGTGTTTTAAGAAAGTTCGGTTAACTTGGCCACTGAGTTATAGTCTAGGATCGGGTCATGGTCGTAGTCAAAGAGAGAGAGAGAAAAAACCCTCCGCGTGCACTCTAACCCGAATGTCTCCCACTGTATCCTCAAATTCTCCTCCAAACCTGAAAGAAGAATTAGTCTGAATCACCCGAGGAGTATACCAACTCATCAGTGGGAATCGGGATCCAACAATCATCGCATGATAACTTGATGGAATCCACTCAAGTTATCACACTCCAGAAGGTATGTGCAAGCCTGGCAAGTTTCCTGTATGTTTGAAACTCCCGATGTGATTTTTACCCCTAGGACCTAAGTGACCTTGACGAATAATCAACAAATCAAAAGGTCCTTGTAAAGTTCAACTCGTCATTATCTTGATTGCGTTAAACCCACCCGCACGACCCTTGACGAATAATCAACAAAGTCATACGACTGTCCTAACCAATCCACATATCCATGCGACAGAAAAGCATTACAGAGCTACCGCACACTACGCCTCGGCGAATAGCAACGACAAACGTAGCATGAATACTAAGCAATACTAATCTGAAATGACGGAGGGCTACAGCTGGTTTTTGGCGAAAAACCCTTAACGTAATGAACTTGATATCGTTGAAGGAATCCAAGTGGTTTTATAAAAATATAGTGGTGAAAACCTTTGCTAAAGAGGTCACTCCTGGTGAAGGGATCTCGGCTCTTTCCCCGTAGAATGAGGTGCAGGATATTCTAAATTGAATACCACGATGCAAAGCAAAAAGTAATCGACTATAGTGAAGTTATTACCCTGACGCAAGCTTCTGCCTAAGGGGTCACTCCCGATGAAGGGATCTCGGCCCTTGCCTCGTCGAATGAGGTGCTGGATATTCATAACTGAATACCACTGTGCAAAGCAAATGTCAACATCTGTAATGTCAGTTTTAAAAATCTTGGTTCCAACAACATCAGAATAGGTTTGATTTATCCTTGCATTGATAAGAATCAATGCAGTCCCATCAATTAATCATACCAGAAAAGAAGGAAAATATGATGTACGTATATGCCATCCGCATTCGCCACTGGGTCCCGTCATCACCCGTTAGGTTACTTAACTAACGACAGAGTGTGGACTGGACTAGCGCGGGTG
Organism: Agapanthus africanus; assembly: GCA_030015575.1. NCBI lineage: Eukaryota > Viridiplantae > Streptophyta > Magnoliopsida > Asparagales > Amaryllidaceae > Agapanthus > Agapanthus africanus. The sequence goes on from CM057349.1 coordinate 293,156,643, forward strand.
TAAAACATATACAATATCTACTAGTATATATATCAATATATAATAATCTCTCCAGGTGTGATAAATGCAACATCACAGAAAATTAATAAGCATCACAGAACAATACAGATAATCTATGAGCCCCGTGTTTCATTGAGTCACAACTGAAACCCGACGTTCTCTTGGTCATGTGGATAGGTTGTGCAATGAAAACCTAGACCCCTATAAGCGCGGCAAGTTACCTGCCAAAACCAGAAGCGAGGCAGCCCCCTTCATCAAAGTGAATGGACCACCTAGCACTTCAAGAAATCCGGTAACTTGAGCACCCCTTCTTGGGTCAACTTGTACCCCCTACGAGTGTGGCGAATAGCCTACCAATTCTAGAGTGAAGCCCCCTCCGTCTCAACGCCATGAGATGCGGGCCCGTTGCCCTCTAGATACCGGCTATCCGTGCACCTGTAAAATTTAAAATATATATATATATATATTATTTTGGGAATTTTTATAATTAAATAATATTATATTGAATATTTTAATAGGGCAGTATAATTAAATACCGATAAAATTGGGGAAAATTATGGAAATTACTAAAAAGAGGGTATTTTATGTGAATTATGCAAATTATAAGTTTTTATGATTAATTATACACTATTTAGTGCTAATCGCGATTAAATATCGCTAATCGCGCGTTAAACTTGTTTTGTTCAAAACATGTACCATATCATTTTTATACTTGTGTTACATTTTGCTACATGGCTTTCTCTTCATTTTTCATTCATGGCTTTGGTTTTGTGAGATGATAAAAGAAAAGGAAAAGAAAAAAAATGGAATAAAGAATGGAGGGATAGGCATTAAAGAGAGTGAGAGGGTGAGGGGTCAAACCATGGACAAAGCTCCCATTCCTACTTCATTTCTTCATCATTTTCTCTCCTCTCCTTCACTCATTGCTGCTGCTGCTGCCCTCTCTCCCTTTGCCTCTATATCTCTTCACAATCCATCACAATAAACCCATTAAAACCCCATCTCCTCTTCCCAAATTTTATGCACAAGCTCACAAGCTACACTATGGACCAAGAAAATTTTGATTTTGGTGCCCTAGGGGATTCATGAGTGCAAAATGAGGTAATTTGTAACATTTCAGAAAATATAAAATATTATTTTTGGAATTTAATATTAAAATAATATATTTCCCGAAAACTGCCCGATTTGCGAAATTTTGGTTTTCGAAAAAGGGTATAAATATATACCGATAATTGTGAAATAACTGGAAATTAAAATAATTTATTTAATTAATAATATAACTAAAGGATTTGGCATTTTTAAAATTTATTATATGCAGTTTCGATAAAAACCCGATTAGTGCACTGCTAATCGCGATTAAGCCAAATCCATGTTTCTACATTTTTCATGGCTAGTGCACCATGACATGTTACATGTTAATTCATTTGTGTTGTTTTATGGGTATTATGTGATTTGGTTTTGAAATTTAAAAGAGCAAAGAAAAAGAAATGGCAAAAGGGTAATTTAGTGAAAAAGGTATGATTGGAGAGAGAGAGTGTGTGAATAAGTGAGAAAGAGAGGGGGGCTGCTGCCATACTTTTCCCCATCATTTTATTCTCCCTCTTCATCTTCCTCAAGCCCACTTCCATCCACTTAAAGCCCTAGATCCATCTCCAAATAATCCCTAAAACCCAAAACCCCTTTCACAAAAGTTGATCCCATCTTCACCCTCTACAAATTGGACCAAGAAAAGTTGGATCTTGATGACTTTGGACTTCTAGGGTTTGCTCAAGTGACACCCATGAGGTATAGCTTCTTCCATTTTGTTAGTTTTAAGCTTCTTTATATTCTAGTTTAGTTTAGAAGTCGTTTTAGCATGGAATTGTGATGTTGGAAAATTCTAGTGAAGGGTTTGGGTGTTGTGAAGAGTTGAGGTGTGTAGCGGCTGTTACAAACCTTAGGGATTGAATTCAAGAGCTGGAATTGAATGTAGTAACCAAAATAAATGTTAGTTATATGTATGCCCTAGAGGCTTTTACTGTACATACGATGTACATTGTAATGGATGCTTGGACATATATAGGGAGGACTTTCTCGCTCGACATGATAGTATACTATCTGGTTGTACTTTATCTTAATATGTACTCTGGTTGTCTCTGTTAGTTATATGTATGCCCTAGAGGCCATTGCTATACATAGGATGTATATTGTAGTGGATGCTGGGACATATATAGGGAGGACTTTCTTGCTCGACATGATAGTATGCTATCTGGTTGCTCTTTACCTTAACGTGTACACAGATTATCTCTCTATTACATGTTGGTAAAGCCCTTTGGATGTGTACTTGACTACCTGGACTATGATGCGGATCATACTAGTGGGGACATGGTAGTCCATAAGTACATCCTTCAAAGTCCCTAGTCGTGGGTGTATCGAGACGGGGCATCGATATACCAGTGTAGACTAGCGTATACCTTCTCGACCCATACAGATGGGCGATGGATGATCCCATATCCATTGGTGTTTGACATCAGAGATAATATACGGGTGCTCAGTAGAGACTGGGTACACTGGACGGACTCGCCGAGAACTCCCAGATGGTATTATACCTCACGTCAGATGGCAGTTCTCTGGTGACACCGGTACAGAGTAGTCTGTTGACCCGAGATCATCATAGAGTCTTGTGTGGTTCCCACTGTGCTTTGATTTCCACCTTACCACGTCCAAGAGGGCGTGCAAAACGGTGGTTTTTGGGTACAGTCCCGAATCACATGGAGGCAATGAGCGATATGAGGGGATTCGTCTCTCCCGGTATAGGGAGTTGATGTTGCGCTGTGTTCGATTGGCTATAACAGGAAATCCCTGGCCAGGGTTGCTGAGATTTACTGGTAAGTGTTACCAGTAGTTTCTTGAATTGTTATAGACCTCATATCGACACGACTTATCGAGCTATTGGGGTCTGACGTTTACCACCCCTAGGCGAGATATGCGACATATCAGACGACGAGACCGGACTGTACGGTAAGTGTTACTGGTTGGATTCACAGGAGTGTGAGCGGGCTTACTCGTCGATCTTCTGATCGCTCAATACCCGGGTGGCCGTTACGTTTAGAAGACCGCTTGCGGCTCGTGGGTGCTTGATATGATCATCATCTGCTACCGGCGTATTGACGAGTCTTTAGAGTCCTACACAGAGGTTTCCTGGCTCAAGCGAAACGAAGTAGGAGCGCATATGAGATATGTGCGGGACCGAGAATAATGCGTGTATGTGATACCGTATTTCATTCTCGCGATGAATGTATCGATTGGTTGTATGCGATATAACCTAGCTATCGAATCAAGGGTTGATTCGATAAGCCGATGCATTGGATATTAGTCGGTTGTATGCGATATGACCGGATCGTTAAATCAAGTGTTGATTTAATGATTTAATGCATAATTATATATTTGATATATTACTTTGCATTAACTAGTATTGGTTCACTTTAAATGGATTTTCTCACTTGAATTGTGCACATTGTATATGTGATATATTTTTGTGCACAAGATTGTATCATGTTTGATGATACATGCTCACTTGGGTTTGTGTAAAGATTAAACAATGGTTGTGTAATGGTTAGGGTTTTCATTTTCTTATTCATTTATTTATTTATTTATTCTTTTTGGAAAATGAAAAGCATAAAGAGAAAATGGTTGCTTATTTTGTTTTATATTGAAGCTTCATGAAGCTTTGACCAAAGTGACCATTTTGTCTCATGCTTAACCCTAAACATTCCACTTAACCCTAGTTCATTCTCTACATTTGACCATGGTTGGATTATGATAAGTATTCAATTTATTTTCTATTTTGAATTAACTTATCATAACATTTTCTTCTTCTTCTTCTTCATCTTCAACATGAAGAAGCTTGCTCCATCAATGGCAACTTGAGCAAATGAGTGACAAATCCAATTCTAAAGTCTACCCACTTCCTATTTCTTCATCCTCTACCTCTTGCCAAGTAGTAGAGTGTGTTTCCTTCACAAGTTTTCATGGCTTGGTGAAGGTGGAGCTTGATCTAGTGATGCCTCGACGTAGATCATCTTCGGTATCGTCGTCGATGACCTAGCCCGCTTTTTCTCCGATGAAGCCGATGCAAGAGTCATGGATTCGATTTGGATAGTGAGGAGACATCATCATGGAGCTATGGAGGTGGAGAACCGGATCTACAAAGGTTGTATTTCCGTTCTTTTAGTTTAGTTGTAAACTAGTTGCTTTTGTCGCCTAAAATTCTAGTTAACGATCTAGTCTAGGGTTTCTCGGCACCGTAAATTTTGAAACGGGCATGGTTGATGCCTTGTGAGACTTCATTAGTATGCCTAGGAACCCTACAGTGGTATCAGAGCCTAGCTAGAGCCTTAGGCGAAGTCCAGACGACGTTTGAAACCCGATCGAACCAAAACCCTAGTTCATAACATGCTCTATGTACATTTTTCAAATTTGTGGATTTTTGTAAATTAAAAATATGCAGAAAAATCAGCAGGGAATCTTAAGAATTACTGTGGAACACGTGTCCCTGATTCCTCCAAAGTGCGGCGGAACCGCGGCAGAAGCCTGGCTTCTGCGGCGGTTCCGCGGCCGTATGATGACGTCACCCCACCAAGTTTGCACAGTAATTCCTCTTTTATTATGCTGAGTTTTCTGGGAATTTTTAATTTGACTCTAGAGTTGAGTGTTCTGGGGTTGCAATGGAAATCATAGATTCGATCGGATTATCAGATTTTGTCTATGTGGCTTTTCGGGAAAACTTGGGTGTTTGAGTGTTCGATCGGAAAGTTTAACATTTTCTGTTTATCTGGAATGGGATACAATAATTGGAATTCACAAGTAGTTATGTGATAACTGAATGAATGTTATAAACACAGCACTTTAGTCTCACTTGATCGGTTGCCACGGAATTTTGATGCGATCAAAAGTCCGTCGCAATCACGTAGCATACGCGGATACTCGCCGGGTAAACTTAATAGACAGCCTCACTCCATAGCCCCGACCAAGTGACTGTAGGAGAACCCCATCGCCGAAAGCATCCGTTCGGGTGCTCGCGGCAGCGGTGTTCCGCCTTGGTGCACTTCGTCGACGGTATCGGGGGTGCGGCCGTCTACTGAAGTTTGCGACGAGCATTCGATCAGGATGTCGGGAATCTTGTTGAATTGCCCGACTTGATATTGAAAAGAGTTTTCGATTTTGAGACTAAAATGCGGGGTTTATAATTGTTAGGCATGCGATGTCTAAGGAATTCATTTGGTCAGGCATGAGATGTCTGAGGAGGTTGCGGATTCCAACTGTTGTAGTTTTACACTTTCTTTTCTGTGACCGTAAGTGTAATATGTGATATCGCCGGTTTCATTGCTATATGTCAACGACAATTGGGATGCGCATATTTACTTACGTTGATGACATGAGATGTTATGTGTTGCTGGATATGTTATATTGGATCGTCGTGTTTGAATAGCCGGGGTTTTTTATGTGAGATGAGTGTTTTTCATTTTCTTTCATGTAAAAACTTGTATGTAATATTCTTTTATTGGGGCACTTCCAGGTTGCGGAAGTTGTCACCGTTGATATATATTATTTACTTTTCTGCACTAGGATTGACCCAAGGAGGAGAGCACAAGTAACCGGGTTCTGGAGTCCAGTGGGAGACCAACTCGAGGAGTCGAGTCCGGGTCTCCTAACCCTAGAATTGGTAGGGTTGCTTGCCGCTCTCGTAGGGGTCTTGGGGTGTGGGTTTGGCTATTCATCACGACCGTGGAATCCGTGTTTTATACTGGCTCGTATTGAAAACACGGACGTCCTAGTATATCCAATATTTCATATGATTCTTCTGCTGCGATATCTGTGATGTGATCATGTGATGTTCTGTGATAGATACAGTATATAGTATTTATGATATATTATATAGGCGTTACTTATGTTTTACACCCGCGCTAGCCCTGCCCCGCTCTGCCGTTAGTTACCTAACCTAACGGTGCACGAGTGGACATCGAGGCGAATGCGGATGGCATAAGTGTACGTCGTATTTATCTGTGATGTTTAGGTACTTAAATGATGGGACTTCATTAATGAGATTAATGAAATAAAAGAAACCTAAGATGTTGTAGAATCGAATTTCAAAATAAAACAGGTAGCTACAGTTCTTGCTTTGCACAGCGGTATATATGATATATCCTGCACCTTATTCGATAAGGAAAGGACCGAGATCCCTTCACCGGGAGTGACTCCTTTAGCAAAACTAGAAAAGCCTCAAAAGTACTCCATTTCAAAATCATTTGATTCTACAACGATATCAAGTTCATTACGCAATAGGTTTTCAGAAAAACCTATCGTAGCCCTCCGTCATTTCAGATAAGTCCTGTTTAGTATTCGTGATGCGTTTGTTGACCTTGTCAAGGCGCAGTGTGCGGTAGCTAACCAGTATTTATCTGCTTATGCATATGATGCAGATTGGGTTAGGGTAGTCGTGCGGCCTTGTTGACCTTGTCAAGGGTCGTGCGGGTGGGTTTGATTCAATCAAGAAATGACGGGTTGAACTTGACTTGCGGTCTATGGTTTGTTGACCTTGTCAAGGTCATAGATCGTTCGGGGCAAAATATTATCGGGAATTTCAAGTGTTGAAATTTGCAATGAGATTGCATACCTTCTATGAGATAGTTGGATCCCGATACCCGCTGCGAGTAAGAGTTACTCCTGGGAGAGTTTTGTTGCGCCACGGCAGCGCCCCGGCCTCGTACTCTAGGACAAAATGCGGAATCAAAATTTTTCCTTACTCGGAAACCGGCGCTACCGCGGACAATGAAAACCCGGATCGTTTACCATTAACCTAATGCTAGCAATCAAGAGATAGGGTGAGAAGTATACCGAGTGATCCGAGTCCTCCGGTCTTCTCTTCATCGTCCCGATCTCCCGCGGAAAGTCTTGTCTCCATATCGTCGCCTCCTCGCCGGAAAGGGCACCACATCGCCTGCGTCTTTTACGGGCTCCCGCCTCAATACCGAGGCAACTCGAGCATGAAGCCGGCAACTCGACATGGTCAAGATATGCTGTAGAATGTAGTGTAGAAGATGCTTGTCTCATTTGGGGTTTGTTGCCATGGTGATGGAGGAATCAAGAATAGAAAAATGGTGCTTGCATTTTTCTAGCAAGAAAATGAGATCATGAATGAAACTCTCAAGATGAAGCTCTCTTCTTCTTCTTCTCTCTTTCTTTTTCCTCTCATGAAAAACTTATCATCTCAAATGAGAATGGTGGAGGAGGTAATATGAAGCAAGAAGGGAGGTGAGTGTAGGGTAAAGCAAGTGGTGACCACATCAAGACATAATCATCATCAAACTTACATCAACCTCAAATCCAATCTTTTCACAATAAAGCATGAAATGAATGGTATCTAAAAAGGTTATCATAATAAATCATCTTACAAATAAAACCTCCACCAAATGTAATTTGCAAAACTGCAAATTACCCCCTCCATCAGAAAAGTCCGGCCGGGAAAGAACAAAGAAAAACCGGCCGGAACGGAATGCAAACTGGCAACTCCAGAAAACTGGTCCCGTAATAAATTACAGGAAAACCCCGATACTGTGCATACACACCCGCATCTGTATTCCGACCGGATACAAATGCAATGAGACAAAATCTACACTGTACTAAACTAGGACCGGCTTAAGCCAAAGCCGGCTAGTAAAATCCGTTCGATCCTGATCCGTGCAATACCGCACGTATCTGATCGAACCCTGCCATATCCATACGGCCACTAGTACAAACCGTCCGATCCTGATCCGTGCAATACCGCACATATCTGATCGGACCCTGCCATATCTCCATACGGCCTCTACAGCGTTTCGCCTGAAAGCTGAGTAACTGAAAATGTGGTGGACTCTAAAGACTCGTCAATACTATGGCTGTGGATTTAACCACTAGCACGTCAGAGGTATTAGCCAATACGTGACGGGCCACCAGCTATTGACCAAAAGGGACGTCGATGAGCGAACTCATCCTGACACCCTACTGAGCCTGTCAGTGACAATATCCGTACAGTCCGGTCCGTTCGTCTATGAGGATCGCATGTCGGGCCTAGGGGGTTGGTAAAAGTCAGACCCCCAAAGGCGGTACAAGTCGTGTCGGAGTGAAGCCCAGAACACCCTGAGATACTACTGGAATACTTACCAGTAAATCTCCTGCCTCGGCCGAGGGCTTTGTGTAATGGCTCTCCTAGACACAGCGCGACCTCACCCCCAATACCGGGAGAGACGAACCCCTGCAGATCCGCTCACTGCCTCCATGTGGCTCGGGACTGTACCCAACTAAAACCTGTTTGCACGACTCCTTTGAGCCGTGGTAGGGTAGTAATCAAAGCACAGTGGGAACTCACACGAGACAAATGACGATCTCAGGTCGATGAACTAACCTGTACACATGTCACCAGGAAACTGCTATCTGACATCTGGTATAAGACCAACTAGCAGGTTCCCGGCGAGTCCAGTCCGGTGTACTCATAACCCAATGAGCACCTGTATACATCTTAGGTGAAGCAACTTACACCAGTGGCTTGTGAGACCGGCCACCGCCCCTCGTCGGGGTCTCGACTGTATACACTAGTCTACTAATGGAGTATCGATGCCCAGTCTCGAAACTCCCACGACTAGGGACCTTTTAAGGATGTGCTTATAGACCCCAGCTCCCACGTATATGATCGCCATCATACTGCTGGTAGTCAAGCAAGAATCCTAGGGGCTCTATCAACGTGTAATAGCGACATGTCAGGTCATCTAAAGCAGTACACGATGATAAAGATAAACCAGATAGCATACTATCATCTCGAGCAAGACTGTCCTACCGGGATAGGTCCTCCCTCAATCATTGCAATCACGTGCCTGTGATCCAATAATTGACTCTGAGGGCACTATCTCCAACAATCTCCCACTTGCACTCAAGGCTAATTATTGCGATGTCGCGTACTCACAGACCGTGTGATACCGAACACCCAACTCCTCTACTAGTCAGTCTCACAAAGCTCGTTTGCGAAACTATTGCGTTCGAGGAATAGCCTCAGTGAGTGGATCCGATGTGATGTTTCTTTCTATGTCTCTCTATATCTCAAGTTTGCGGAGAAAGCCATCTCCCGAAATGAGCAATACCTGTCTTAGAATGTCTGGATGTCTGATGGGACCTAGCTCATAAATGAACTCCAAATCCAAACTTCTTAGACTGTATCAACAACTGAACTTAATCAGTATCCTGCGCCATGCCTCCCTCAGTATTGCCTTGGACCACCTGTCCAAAATTCTGTCCCTCGTCAGAGGGAGAACTATAACTCTGACAACCTCCTTGTCGTCCATGTCACCTTGGAAGCCTGGAGTGATAACCGTCTCCTAAAGGAGGCAGCCGTTATCATATCCCTAGAACATTCACTTATGTTCTAAAACTGCTTCCGACTGTTTCTCCAGGATTGGATTAATATCAAGTTATTGCACCTACTGCAAGAACAACATCTGGTGTGGTACTTGACATCTCATGATTGACTCAATTGCCTAAGCAAGTGATCTGTCAATCATGCGTATCCCTCTCCCCTTTAGTCTGTAAGACACCTTTAGAGAGGGTGACTCCATTACCTGCAGGTGTATTATCGTGCTAGGAGTCGTCCATTCTAAATGCTCATAGAATGCTGTCAAGGTACCCAGATTAGGAAACCACCCAAATCTAGATCTAAAACCATAGATCTAGTAACCAGAATGTCTGATATAATATCCAAGTCCTGTGCGGAGAAACCACTGTGTGACAACCAAAGTATAACCGATCGTAGTATAGGAATATCACTTCCTACTACCTTCTCAACAGATCCATCCCCTATTCTGATGACGTCAAACCTATGACTGTCACATCAGAAATAGATGATCTATCTCCGCTATATCTGCTTTAGTCTAAAATTAGACATAAGCCTGATGTCCACCAATGCTTCTGCTGCTCCCACTGACTACGAAAACCCTCTGGCAGAGTCATATAGACGTGCACTTCTAAAGCTAGTTTAGAACGAGGCTATACTCATCCTCCTGCCGGGTCTCGCAGCCTGGAACAACAACAATGGCAAGTGTGGATAAACAAGAACTTCCCTGTCAGCGTCCTTGAGGCTAACGGAGTACCTCTCGGGTGCCTGAAGTTACCCACCTTATCTGCGGAGTGGCCAATGGAATGTCAAAACAGATTGAATCTTTAGGTTCCTTATCAAATCTTCAGTAATCGTTTGCGGTTCTGGAATCACTTCCAGTTCTACCATACTCCCACTGCTGTTGAAAAAATCCATTTTTAATAAAACTGTGGCGAGTCTAGAACAATATTTCTATTGATCTGCCAGATGGTAGAAAGTCAACCCTCGTCATAGCCTGGGTCAACCCACAAACAGCCATTACAGAAACGTGCCTTGAGTTGTCCAGTGTCTGGTTTTAAGCATAAGCCGGACAACTCCCCGTACCTTAACAATGTCAAGATATGAACTGTTCTACATCCAATATAGAAACAGAGGCACTGATTTAATTGAACCAGATTCAAATCATGCAGCTGTCTCCAGTGCATGTTAACTAAATGGAAGGAGGCCGATCAGCGTTACTCAACTTAGGAATGCTTCCAATTATGAGTAACCTGAAAAAGAAGCAATTTCTCTTTATCATTACTATCAACTGAATACCATACACAAGTATCTGCATCTTCGATCACTTTGAAGAATCCCGATACTTGCTACACCTGGTTCTCTACTCTATTCAAATACCTATAACTCCTCAAAACTTAGACCCTGTGTTTCCACGAAGCACATGTCTAAGAACTAGAGAAGTTAAAAGTAAACAGAATATAGTATGAGGACCAACCCCTCTGTCCTAATGGACACTGGACAACATACAATACTCTGTATAAGTCCGCTGAGTCTAACAACCCTTTCACTGTGTGTCGTAGGTTGAAAACTGTACTTATGGTTAAGAAGAATTACACCGCTGTTTAATGCTCCTTACCTAACCATCCACTGATATAGGTAAATGTCATCGACATAATATCAAAAGGTATATCTCACTCTATGAAAATAGACGTACAGATATATCAATTTAAAATTGGTGTACAACAGCGGATATTCATAACCAAATATTTGCCGACCGGCAAACAGCCCAGGTGATCTCCTCAAATATCACCGATTACAACGAATCCCGATATAATGAGGATGATCACCCAATTCCCAATAACTTACTCCCACTCATCATCTGTAAAACCATACAGATGTGAGAATCATACCTGGTAAATACATACCCTGAAGTAAGTGTCTAATCGGGAAATCAGTTTTCTTTTAACATTACACAGTGAAACTGAAACATTGAAATGTTTCTGTGGGGAATCCTGGTATTCCTAGTAATGCCTCTACCATTATCTAGATTCATAACTATAACCGTATAATTCTTTGCCACCTGTCCAAATCCCTTTATATGTCTTTAGTCAATACCGTCTGCACACCCCTTTAGGCCAAATGGTTTTCTTCCTTCCCTACCGTTCGGCACCAGCCTATGGTTTGGAAGAAGACTATCCAAAAAGCATAAAGGGTGTACTGTCCTAATCCTAGGAGCACTCGCAACGCGAGAGAAGGTGAAGATAAAAGACACCTGAATGTACTTTATTCCTATTTCTCCTGAACTAAGATCCATCCCCGAACTGGAACAAGTTCCTTTCGAGTTCGTATATAACCATACGATGGATTATCCAATAAACTGGGATCTTCATAGTAATACGGAGTGTCCTGGAGAAATACAAAGGTGATTTAGGATTGACGAAGAAATACTTGGTTTGGTCGTGAATATCAGTCGCAATTTACTTTGCCCTCCTACTAATCCCTTGCTTTGTCTTAATCTTAATACCTTCTGCACACCGTTTAGGCTAATTGGTTTTTCTTCATTCCCCACCGTTCGGCACCAGCCTAAGGTTTGGAAGAAGACTATCCAATCTGCGTAATAGGTGTACTACTCCTAAGTCAAGGAGTACTCGCAACCTGAGAGAAGGTGAAAAGAAAAGACAACTGAATAGTCCTATCCGTTTTCTCCAGAACCAGAAACCATCCTCGAAGTCCTCCGAGTTCGTATATAACCATACGATGGTTTTGTCCAATGGAAGTGGACGTTCGTAGTAATACGGGGTGTCCCGGAGAAAAGAGTAAAAGTAGGAGTGGCAAAGAGGTCTGCAACTCTGACAATCCAAAAGCCAGTATTAAGAAGGTTCGGTCAACTTGGTCACTGAGTCATAGTCTTAGGGTCGGGTCAATGGTTGCTGCCAGAGAGAGAGAGAAAAGAAACACTCAGCGTGCACTCTAACTTAGATCAGAATGGTTACCATTTTATCTAATCAGGAAACCTCCCACTGTACCGTCAAATTCTCCTCCAAACCTGAAAGAAGAATTAGTCGGGATCACCCGAGGAGTAAACCAACTCATCAGTGGGAATCGGGATCCAACTATCATCGCATGATAACTTGACGGAATCCACTCAAGTCACCACACTCCAGAAGGTATGCGCATGTCTGGCAAGTTTCAGTTCTTTTGAAACTCCCGATGTGATGTTTTTACCCCTAGGACTCAAGTGACCTTGACGGAGTCAACAAATCAAAGAGTCCTAGTCAAGTTCAACCCGTCATTATCTGGATTGCATTAAACCCACCCGTACGTGCCCTTGACGGAGTCAACAAGGCCGCACGACTGTCCTAACCAATCCCACTTATGCAACAAACAAGCACCACTTAGCTACCGTACACTACGCCTTGACGGAGTCAACAAACGCAGCACGAATACTAAATAATACCCATAAGAAATGACGGAGGGCTACGAATGGTTTTTGGCGAAAAACCTTTAACGTAATGAACTTGATATCGTTGAAGGAACTGCATAGCCTTTTATAAAATATAGTGACGAAAACCTTTACTAAAGAGGTCACTCCCGGTGAAGGGATCTCGGCTCTTTCCCCGTAGAATGAGGTGCAGGATATTCCAACTGAATACCACAATGCAAAGCAAAAAGTAATCGGCCATAGTGAAGTTAATGCCCTGACGCAAACTTCTGTTCAAGGGGTCACTCCCGGTGAAGGGATCTCGGCCCTTGCCTCGTCGACTGAGGAGCAGGATATTCCAAATGAATACCACTATGCAAAACAAAAGTGAACGTCCTTGCAATAACAGCTTTTTGAAAAATGTTCCAACAACATCAGAATAGGTTTGTTTATCTTGCATTGATCCGAATCAATGCAGTCCCATCAATTGATCACACCACAAAGAACGAAAATATACTGACGTACGTATATGCCATCCGCATTCGCCACTGGGTCCCGTCATCACCCGTTAGGTTAGCTAACTAACGGCAGAGCGGGGACTGGACTAGCGCGGATGAAAAACATATACAACATCTACTAATATATATACCAATATATAGTATTTCGCTCAAGGCGTGAATAAAATGCAACATCACAGAAATGTACAGCATCACAGAACAATACAGATATCTGGAAGCCCCGGGTTTCACAGAGCCGCTGCTGAAACCCGACGTTCCCCTGGTCGTGTGGATAGCCTGTGCAATGAAAACCTAGACCCCTACGGGCGCGGCAAGTCACCCGCCAAAACCTGAAGCGAGGCAGCCCCCTTCAGCACCGTGAATGGACCACCCAGCACTTCACGGAATCCGGTAACTTGGGCACCCCTCCTGGGTCAACCTGTACCCCCTACGAGTGCGTCGAACAGCCCGCCAATTCCAGACTGAAGCCCCCTCCGTCCCAATGCCATGAGATGCGGGCTTGTTGCCCTCCAGAACCCGGCTATCCGTGCACCCCCCCCCCCGCGGGGTAATCCTAGTACAGAAAGTAAAATATACATACACCGGGTACATCGACCGCAACCAGGTCATGCCCCAAAAGAATAATACAAACAGGCAGTGACGGCAGTCCACATGTCGGACGCTCGCCCCGCAATATCAAATGTACATAATACAACAAAACTGTACTAGCTTTGCATCCAGGCTATCCCCCACGACCGATCCGCAACATCACAGCATAAACATAGAACATCAACGTGAAAGTCACGTTCGCAAATCCGTCTAACCGGGCTATAGCAGTTAGACGGGATTTACCGATCAAGTGACATTCACGGTCGCAGATATAATGTAAATACTGTGAAATAATGTGTTTAAAATATCCGATCAATCAAAAAATTAACAAGTGGGCTCCCAAGTGAAACTGTAGCAGTCACAGAAGATCTGGGCCCAAATTTAATATTCCAAAAGCCCTATTTTCAGCCCATAAAGCAACTGCAAAAAATTGACCAAGTGACCTCACCATAGTGCGGCGGAACCGCGGCCCAAAGGGGGTTTTGGCCGCGGTTCCGCGCTCCAACTAGGGAATCACTTTGTCGTTTTTCTACAGTAGTCTTATCTTTTTCAGCACATCATTTTTCTGCAACCTGAAAAATTTTTAGACACCAAAAAATTCCAACAGAAAACTGATGTGAACAAAAATGAGGATTTTGGAATTTTGGTCGATCGGATAAGCAAAACGCATTAGAACAAGCTAGGTAAGGTTAATGGTGTGGCTCTGATACCATGTTGCGCCACGGCAGCGCCACGGCCTCGTACTCTAGGCCAAAATGCGGAATCAAAATTTTTCCTTACTCGGAAACCGGCGCTACCGCGGACAATGAAAACCCGGATCGTTTACCATTAACCTAATGCTAGCAATCAAGAGATAGGGTGAGAAGTATACCGAGTGATCCGAGTCCTTCGGTCTTCTCTTCATCGTCCCGATCTCCCGCGGAAAGTCTTGTCTCCATATCGTCGCCTCCTCGCCGGAAAGGGCACCACATCGCCTGCGTCTTTTACGGGCTCCCGCCTCAATACCGAGGCAACTCGAGCATGAAGCCGGCAACTCGACATGCTCAAGATATGCTGTAGAATGTAGTGTAGAAGATGCTTGTCTCATTTGGGGTTTGTTGCCATGGTGATGGAGGAATCAAGAATAGA
The DNA here is from genome assembly GCA_030015575.1 of Agapanthus africanus. Taxonomy (NCBI): domain Eukaryota; kingdom Viridiplantae; phylum Streptophyta; class Magnoliopsida; order Asparagales; family Amaryllidaceae; genus Agapanthus; species Agapanthus africanus. Next base: position 293,171,677 of record CM057349.1, read on the forward strand.
AAAATGGTGCTTGCATTTTTCTAGCAAGAAAATGAGATCATGAATGAAACTCTCAAGATGAAGCTCTCTTCTTCTTCTTCTCTCTTTCTTTTTCCTCTCATGAAAAACTTATCATCTCAAATGAGAATGGTGGAGGAGGTAATATGAAGCAAGAAGGGAGGTGAGTGTAGGGTAAAGCAAGTGGTGACCACATCAAGACATAATCATCATCAAACTTACATCAACCTCAAATCCAATCTTTTCACAATAAAGCATGAAATGAATGGTATCTAAAAAGGTTATCATAATAAATCATCTTACAAATAAAACCTCCACCAAATGTAATTTGCAAAACTGCAAATTACCCCCTCCATCAGAAAAGTCCGGCCGGGAAAGAACAAAGAAAAACCGGCCGGAACGGAATGCAAACTGGCAACTCCAGAAAACTGGTCCCGTAATAAATTACAGGAAAACCCCGATACTGTGCATACACACCCGCATCTGTATTCCGACCGGATACAAATGCAATGAGACAAAATCTACACTGTACTAAACTAGGACCGGCTTAAGCCAAAGCCGGCTAGTAAAATCCGTTCGATCCTGATCCGTGCAATACCGCACGTATCTGATCGAACCCTGCCATATCCATACGGCCACTAGTACAAACCGTCCGATCCTGATCCGTGCAATACCGCACATATCTGATCGGACCCTGCCATATCTCCATACGGCCTCTACAGCGTTTCGCCCGAAAGCAGAGTAACTGAAAGTGTGGTGGACTCTAAAGACTCGTCAATACTATGGCTGTGGATTTAACCACTAGCACGTCAGAGGTATTAGCCAATACGTGACGGGCCACCAGCTATTGACCAAAAGGGACGTCGATGAGCGAACTCATCCTGACACCCTACTGAGCCTGTCAGTGACAATATCCGTACAGTCCGGTCCGTTCGTCTATGAGGATCGCATGTCGGGCCTAGGGGGTTGGTAAAAGTCAGACCCCCAAAGGCGGTACAAGTCGTGTCGGAGTGAAGCCCAGAACACCCTGAGATACTACTGGAATACTTACCAGTAAATCTCCTGCCTCGGCCGAGGGCTTTGTGTAATGGCTCTCCTAGACACAGCGCGACCTCACCCCCAATACCGGGAGAGACGAACCCCTGCAGATCCGCTCACTGCCTCCATGTGGCTCGGGACTGTACCCAACTAAAACCTGTTTGCACGACTCCTTTGAGCCGTGGTAGGGTAGTAATCAAAGCACAGTGGGAACTCACACGAGACAAATGACGATCTCAGGTCGATGAACTAACCTGTACACATGTCACCAGGGAACTGCTATCTGACATCTGGTATAAGACCAACTAGCAGGTTCCCGGCGAGTCCAGTCCGGTGTACTCATAACCCAATGAGCACCTGTATACATCTTAGGTGAAGCAACTGACACCAGTGGCTTGTGAGACCGGCCACCGCCCCTCGTCGGGGTCTCGACTGTATACACTAGTCTACTAATGGAGTATCGATGCCCAGTCTCGAAACTCCCACGACTAGGGACCTTTTAAGGATGTGCTTATAGACCCCAGCTCCCACGTATATGATCGCCATCATACTGCTGGTAGTCAAGCAAGAATCCTAGGGGCTCTATCAACGTGTAATAGCGACATGTCAGGTCACCTAAAGCAGTACACGATGATAAAGATAAACCAGATAGCATACTATCATCTCGAGCAAGACTGTCCTACCGGGATAGGTCCTCCCTCAATCATTGCAATCACGTGCCTGTGATCCAATAATTGACTCTGAGGGCACTATCTCCAACAAGTTTTATACATTACAATTAGCCGATCAAGTAGGTGTCTAGAAAGGTGTTAACGAGGTTACGCCTCTGGGAAAACGAGGTTTACATTAATTAGGTTCGTGCGAAAGCACGGGGGACCTCCCTCAAAGTACCGACACTGGCCTGGCTGAAAGATTGGCGAACTTGTAGTGTGTAATTAATCCCGGCTAGTCTTTCCTTTTTGGGTTTGAAGGAAGATTTGATAAAAAGCAGTGGGAGTCATCCTGATTAGATAAAATAAAAACCAATCTATTCTTGCAAGAGCGCACGCTGAGTGTTTTCTTCTCTCTCTCTCCAGGTAGCGACCATATCACGCCTTAATCAAGATAATAATACGGATATTTGACCGAACCCGCTTGTTATACTGAGCCGGGGAACGTTGGTCCCGCTCCAACTTATAATTGTTATAAGACAGAGCAGGAAATAGGGGATTACCAGAATTCCCGTGCCGCCCAAACGAAGAAAGTGCATATGATGCATCATCTTCGGGTGTGTTCGTTATACAGAACTGTTTCTCAGTATCCTACGCATCCTTGGTATATGATACCGGATCAGGATCCCTGATATGTAATCTATTACATAGGGCTACAAAAGGGTAGAAAACTGAGAACGGGTGATAAGTTTCATGAGGCAGAAAACGGGGCAAGTGTTGCAGCCAAGTCTGTTGGTCACTGTCACCCTGTATTACAAATACATTGATTCTGAACGAATGTTATTAGATACCGAACCTGATATACAATAATCATATCAGTCTCTTTATTAGTAAAGAAATGATATAATTTTGTATAGTTGGATAATGTTTTGAACATTTCCTATATCAAGAGTTGATCGGTTCAGGCACGTTATCTAAAAGCATTGATGTTCTAAATCAAACTACAGTTCTTAGTATAAGGAACACACACAAGAGGAATAGTTCAGAAATGAACGAATCCTTCTTGAGGTATTGTAGACTAGGTCAGATCAATGCGACCCGACTGGCTAGACTCACATAAAGATGCATATTTAAATTAGTTTGAACTTACATCTTGTGAAACTCGCCAGTCATGTCATAAAGATAAGATGACCATAGCTCCGTTTACTGGAAACAGAGAAAGAGTTAGTGAACTCTTGGGATGATACATGTTGATGTATGTAGGTCCCCTGTCTACACATGCCAGGACTGGTTCTTTATACTTCATTACGTTCTCTGATGATCTTTCGAGTTTCAGACCTATGTTCCTGTTGAAACACAAGTCCGAACCTTTTGAGATATTCACAGAATATAAGTTAGAAGTAGAGAACCAAAATACGGGTATAAGTATTATGTCCTTTGATGTGATCAAGGAGAAGAATACTTGAGCACGGAATTCCTGGATTATTCTAAAGGAGAATGAGATTCTCTCTCAGTATTACTCCTCCGTATACACCATAGCACGATGGTATATCGGGGCAGAGCAATCACACCCTATATGATAAGGTGTGCTCTATGATGAGTATTACTGAGTTACCTATTTCCTTTTGGGAGTTATGCACTTGAGATGTTGCATACCTATTGAATAAGGGTTCCAATCAAATCAGCTGCCTACCGCTTCATATGTGATATGGAAAGGGAAGAGCCCATATCTTAAGTTGGTTAAGATTTGGGGTTGTCCGGGCTATGTCTAAAAGCATAATCCGGACAAGCTCGAGGCAAATACTGTTATGTAGAACTGGAAATGTTCCAGCTATACAAACTGCAGCTGATGATTTGACAGGACCAAAGGATTCAATAGTTTCCAACGATCCTCAGCCTCTCCGCCGATCTAGTAGGGTTCCTCACCCACCTGAGAGTTACTTCGGTTTCTCTAAGACTGTGGGAGCGAGGATTACATCATGAGATGATGACCCAACTAGTTTCGAGCTGGCCATCAGGAGTGAGACTCTGTAAGAATGGCTGGATGTTTATCGATCTGAGATGGAATCCATATACACCAACAAAGTATGGACTTTGGTTGCTATATCTGAAGGGTTACATCCCCATCAGGAGCAAGTATATCTTGAGAAGATTACTTGGTGTACATGGAAAAGTTGAGACTTTCAAAGCTAGGCTTGTTAAAAGTTTGCATCATTGACCAGGTGTGGATAATGATGAAACCTTTTCAAGTAGCTATGCTTAAGTCTTTCCAGATCCTACTTGCCACGGCTACATACCATGACTACGATATCTGGTGGTTGGGTGTCTTGACAGCTTTTCTAAATAATGTTTTAGAAGAGAGCGTCTTTAAGTACACAGCCAGAGGGCCTCGTAGACAGTGGGAGCAGCGGAAACGTGTGCAAGATGCTTTATAGGATAAAGCAGGCATCGCGGAGTCGGAACATCTGTTTTGATGTGTTAGTCAAAGAGTTTGACATTATCAAAATGGTAGATGAACCTTGTATAAACAAAAAGGTAGTAGGGAGTATGGTGGCGATCCTCGTAGAGTATGTGGATGACATACTCTTGATAGGGAAAGAGTTTCCTATGCTACGCTCGATCAATCTCCGCTTATCACAATGATTCTCCACATAGGATCAAAGTGATACCTCCTAAATCCTGGATTTTGGATCTATGAGATAGATCTAAATGGATGTTAGGATACTCACTAGTTGTGGTGAGATGGTATCAATCGATCCTGGGGAAAATCACTGGAAGGGTTCCAGGGTGATAAAGATGACTGAATGTCAGTCACAGGCATTGTCTTTACCCTCAGTAAAGGGACGGTATGTTGGAAGAGTTCCAAGCTAGATACCGTGACATACTAGACGATAAAGGCAGGATACATCGCTACTTAAGATGCTACCAAAGAGGCTGTTTGGGTGTTTATTGGTTCATGAGATGAACTACGTTCCTACCATTGTGAGACAATGGAGTTGTGGCTTATGCTAAGGAACGCCGGTCCCATCAGTGATCCAAACATATTCTAAGGCAGTATCACCTGATCATGGAGATGGTTGATCTCCAGGGTGATCGAGGTTTGGAGAGTAGACTCAGAGGACAACACGGCGGATCCACTCACGAAGGCCTATTCCCAGAGAGAGATTTTTATGGGATGGTTGAGTATGAGATACTACAACCACTGCTACAGATGGCCCTAGTGCAAGTGGGAGATTGTTAGTTATATGTATGCCCTAGAGGCCATTGCTATACATAGGATGTATATTGTAGTGGATGCTGGGACATATATAGGGAGGACTTTTTTGCTCGACATGATAGTATGCTATCTGGTTGCTCTTTACCTTAACGTGTACACAGATTGTCTCTCTATTACATGTTGGTAAAGCCCTTAGGATGTGTACTTGACTACCTGGACTATGATGCGGATCATACTAGTGGGGACATGGTAGTCCATAAGTACATCCTTCAAAGTCCCTAGTCGTGGGTGTATCGAGACGGGGCATCGATATACCAGTGTAGACTAGCGTATACCTTCTCGACCCATACAGATGGGCGATGGATGATCCCATATCCATTGGTGTTTGACATCAGAGATAATATACGGGTGCTCAGTAGAGACTGGGTACACTGGACGGACTCGCCGAGAACTCCCAGATGGTATTATATCTCACGTCAGATGGCAGTTCTCTGGTGACACCGGTACAGAGTAGTCTGTTGACCCGAGATCGTCATAGAGTCTTATGTGGTTCCCACTGTGCTTTGATTTCCACCTTACCACATCCAAGAGGGCATGCAAAACGGTGGTTTTTGGGTACATTCCCGAATCACATGAAGGCAATGAGCGATAGGAGGGGATTCGTCTCTCCCGGTATAGGGAGTTGATGTTGCGCTGTGTTCGATTGGCTATAACAGGAAATCCCTGGCCAGGGTTGCTGAGATTTACTGGTAAGTGTTACCAGTAGTTTCTCGAATTGTTATAGACCTCATATCGACACGACTTATCAAGCTATTGGGGTCTGACGTTTACCACCCCTAGGCGAGATATGCGACATATCAGACGATGAGACCGGACTGTACGGTAAGTGTTACTGGTTGGATTCACAGGAGTGTGAGCGGGCTTGCTCGTCGATCTTCTGATCGCTCAATACCCGGGTGGCCGTTACGTTTAGCAGACCGCTTGCGGCTTGTGGGTGCTTGATATGATCATCATCTGCTACCGGCGTATTGACGAGTCTTTAGAGTCCTACACAGAGGTTTCCTAGCTCAAGCGAAACGAAGTAGGAGCGCATATGAGATATATGCGGGACCGAGAATAATGCGTGTATGTGATACCGTATTTCATTCTAGCGATGAATGTATCGATTGGTTGTATGCGATATAACCTAGCTATCGAATCAAGGGTTGATTCGATAAGCCGATACATTGGATATTAGTCGGTTGTATGCGATATGACCGGATCGTTAAATCAAGTGTTGATTTAATGATTTAATGCATAATTATATATTTGATATATTCCTTTGCATTAACTAGTATTGGTTCACTTTAAATGGATTTTCTCACTTGAATTGTGCACATTGTATATGTGATATATTTTTGTGCACAAGATTGTATCATGTTTGATGATACATGCTCACTTGGGTTTGTGTAAAGATTAAACCATGGTTGTGTAATGGTTAGGGTTTTCATTTTCTTATTCATTTATTTATTTATTTATTTATTCTTTTTGGAAAATGAAAAGCATAAAGAGAAAATGGTTGCTTATTTTGTTTTATATTGAAGCTTCATGAAGCTTTGACCAAAGTGACCATTGTGTCTCATGCTTAACCCTAACCATTCCACTTAACCCTAGTTCATTCTATACATTTGACCATGGTTGGATTATGATAAGTTTTCAATTTATTTTCTATTTTGAATTAACTTATCATAACATTTTCTTCTTCTTCTTCTTCATCTTCAACATGAAGAAGCTTGCTCCATCAATGGCAACTTGAGCAAATGAGTGAGAAATCCAATTCTAAAGTCTACCCACTTCTTATTTCTTCATCCTCTACCTCTTGCCAAGTAGTAGAGTGTGTTTCCTTCACAAGTTTTCATGGCTTGGTGAAGGTGGAGCTTGATCTAGTGATACCTCGACGTAGATCATCTTCGGCATCGTCGTCGATGACCTAGCCCGCTTTTTCTCCGATGAAGCCGATGCAAGAGTCATGGATTCGATTTGGACAGCGAGGAGACATCATCACGGAGCTATGGAGGTGGAGAACCGGATCTACAAAGGTTGTATTTCCGTTCTTTTAGTTTAGTTGTAAACTAGTTGCTTTTGTCGCCTAAAATTCTAGTTAACGATCTAGTCTAGGGTTTCTCGGCACCGCAAATTTTGAAACGGGCATGGTTGATGCCTTATGAGACTTCATTAGTATGCCTAGGAACCCTACAGTCTCTATGTTACTTGTTGATAAAGCCCTTAGGATATGTACTCGACTACTGGGACTATGATGAGATCATACTAGTGAGGCCACGGTAGTCAGCGAGTACATCCTATAACTCTTCCTAGTCGAGGGTGTATCGAGACAGGGCATCGATACACCAGAGAAGACTAGCGTATACGCATCTTGTCTCATATGATGGGCGATGGATGATCCTATATCCATCGGTGTTTGACATCAGGGATGGTGTACGGGTGCTCAGTAGAGACTGGGTACACTGGACGGACTCACCGAGAACTCCCAGATGGTATTATACCTCACGTCAGATGGCAGTTCTCCGGTGACACTGGTACAGAGTAGTCTGTTGACCCGAGATCGTCATAGAGTATTGTGTGATTCCCACTGTGCTTTGATTTCCATCATACCACGTCCAAGAGGGCGTGCAGAAAGGTGGCTTTTGGGTACAGTCCCGAATCACATGAAGGCAATGAGCGATAGGAGGGGATTCGTCTCTCCCGGTATAGGGAGTTGATGTTGCGCTGTGTTCGATTGGCTATAACCCGAAATCCCTGGCCAGGGTTGCTGAGATTTACTGGTAAGTGTTATCAGTAGTTTCTTGAACTGTTATAGACCTCATATCGACACGACTTATCGAGCTACTGGGGTCTGACGTTTACCACCCCTAGGCGAGATATGCGACATATCAGACGACGAGACCGGACTGTACGGGTGTGTTACTGATTGGATTCACAGGAGAATGTACAGGCTTTCTTGTTGATCTTCTGAGCGCTCAAAACCTGGGTGGCTGTTACGTTTAGCTGACCGCTTGCAATTTGTGGGTGTTTGATATGATCATCACCTACTGCCGGCATATTGACGATTCTTTAGAGTCCTACACAGAGGTTTCTTGACTCAGGCAAAACGGAGTAGGAGCACATATGTGATATGTGCGGGACCGAGGATAATGCGGTATGTGATACCGTATTGAATTCTCGCGATATGAGATATCGGCCGGGTATATGTGATATAGCCGGGTCATTGTATTAGTCGGTTATATGCGATATAGCCGGATTGTCGGATCAAGAGTTGATTCGATAATTTATTGTATAATAATATATATGATATATTAAATTACATTAACCAATATTCGCTCACTAAAAGATTCTTTTTCTCACTCGGGTAATACATTGATATATATGCGATATATGTTAATTGTATTATTTTATTTTGTTACAATAAATATTATATATGTGATATATAATATTGTAACATGATATGATTACTAATGCAACATGTTTAGTGGAGTATAAACATGGTTAGGGTTTGGATTAGGGTTAAGACTTCTAGTAGCTTTTAGAAGCTTTTCTTTTGTCATGAAAAAGATATTATGCTTGATATTTTCAAGTGACTCACCTTTAACCCAACCCAAACCCTAGCCCTAGTTAATTCTCTACAAAGGTTTAGTTAACCATGGTTGCATTATTGATCATCTTTATCCTTTCATTATTCATCACAAAAGGATTCGAAAAATGATTATTCATCTTCTTCTTCCTTCTTCTTTCTTTCATGGAAAAAGCTTTCTAGCTTTTTTCCATGTGATGAAAATGAGTGAGAATAAGAAAATAAAAGAGAGCAAAAATCCTATTTCATCATCCTCATCTATCCTTGCCCTTTAAATGAGAATGTTCACTTCATTTAGTGAGTGTTAGCTTGTGTTAATGAAACTTCAAGGTAGATCATCTTTGTTATCGAAGATCGAAAGCAAGACTGTATCTTTCTCTTCGTGAAGCCTCTCGAAAGTCCGGAACACGATGATCGCAGCGAAGGGACCTCAACACGGAGCTTAAGAAGTGAAGGACCGGATCTACAAAGGTTGTAATCCCTCTCACTTAGTGTTAAAGTGTTTAACATGCTTAGTTTCGCATAAACTCTAGTTTAAAGATCCGGCTTTGGGTTGTTCGGCACGGCTAAAATTTTAATTGGGCATGGTTGATACCTCGTAGACCCTTGTGCGTGTGCCCAGCATCCCTACAGTGGTATCAGAGCCAAGCTAGAGCTTTAGGCGAAGTCTAGGCGAAGTTTAAAGTCCGATCGAACCCGGAAACCACGATATATACCCTTCTCTGGAAATTTTGTAAAAATGTGATTTTTTTCAACATTAAAAGTACTCAAAAAAATCAGCAGGGTATTTTACGAATTACTGTGAAATACGACATCTTAATTCATCTAAAGCGTCGTGGAACCGCGGCAATACCTTGCTTGCACGGCGGTTCCGCGGCGGAATAGTAGAATTAGGGTTAGGTTTTGTACAGTAACTTCAGTCCCAACTTCCCGATTCTTCTGGGATTTTTTTTATTATACTCAAGAGTTGAGTTTTCTGGGTTGTATTGGGGACTCGTTGATTCGATCGGATAATTTAACTTCGTTTAGTTTGTCTGGATAATTTTTAGAAACTGTTAAAAAGTTCGACCGGATATCAATAACTCATTTTTTCCTGACCCGGAAAATTTCCAAGTGTTGGATTTTTCCGTAGTTTGAGAACGTTCTAAGTCGTGCAAGTAACGCGGTGGACCCTCTAGAAGACAACAAACCTTAACTCGATTATGTGACCGTCTTGAACTGCCTCTAAACCTTAGGGTTTGTGGCAGTACGGCGTGCCACATGTGAGGCGTTGACTTGACCCTTCTACGGCTAGACCATCGGTACTGTGGCATGTGATGGATATTTTTGAACTCCGCTCAAGTGTTGAGCTATTAGGGAAATCTTAGGTGTTTGATTATTCGATCGGAAAGTTTAACACTGTCTTTTTATCTGGAATGTGATACAATATTTGGAATCCACATGTAGTTATGAGATAACTAATTTGAATGTTATAAATCTAGTAGTTTAGTCTCAGATGATCGGTTGCCATGGAATTTTGATGTGACCAAAAGTCCGTCGCAATCACGTAGCGTACGCGGATACTCGCTGGGTAAACTTAATAGACAGCCACGCCCCAAAGCCCCGACCAAGTGACTGTAGGAGAACCCCGTCGCCAAAAGCATCCATTCGGGTGCTCGCGACAGCGGTGTTCCGCCTTAGTGCACTTCGTCGACGGCATCCGGGGGTACGGCCGTCTACTAAAGTTTACGACAAGCATTCGATCAGGATGTCGGGAATCTTGTTGAATTGCCCGACTTGATATTGAAAAGAGTTTTCGATAATGTGACTAAAATGCATGGTTTATAATTGATAGGCATGCGATGTCTAAGGAATTCATTTGGTTAGGCATGCGATGTCTAAAGAGGTTGCGGATTCCAACTGTTGTAGTTTTACACTTTCTTTTCTGTGACCGTAAGCGTAGTATGTGGTGTATCGCCGGCTTCGTTGCTATACATCAACGACAATTGGGATACGCATACTTGCTTACGTTGATGATATGAGATATAATGTGTTGTTGTGATATGTTATATTGGATCGTCGCGTTCTGAATAGCCGGGGGTTTGTGAGATGAGAGTTTTTCTTTTTCATTCATGTAAAATTCATTTGTATGTAATATTCTTTTATTGGGGCACTTCCGGGCTGAGGATGATGTCACCATTGTATATTATTTACTTTTCCGCATTAGGTAGACCCAAGGCGGGGAGCACAAGTAACCGGGTTCTAGGGTCCAGTGGGAGACCATCTCGAGGAGTCGAGACCGGATCTCCTAACCCTAGAATTGGTAGTGCTGCTTTCCGCTCTCATGGGGGTCTAGGGATGTGGGTTTGACTATTCATCGCGACCGTGGAATCCATGTTTTATACAGGCTCGTATTAAAAACACGGACGTCCTAGTATATCCAATATTTCATATATGTTCTTCTGCTGCAATGTTCTGTGATGAGATCATATTACTGCCTGAGACGAATGTTTATATTATATATATGAGATATATATTATATATTGTTGATTTCGTTTCATATCTGATGCTTGTGAAGCATATTAAAATAGGACTTCATTAATAAGATTAATGAAATAAAAGAAACCTAAGATTTTGTAGAAACCTGTTTAAAAACTGGTAGCTCTAGTTCTTGCTTTCCATAGCGGTGTTCCTTGTAGAACATCCAGCACTTTATTCGATAAGGAAAGAGCCGAGATCCCTTCACCAGGAGTGACCTCTTTAGTGAAACTAGCAGATGGTACAAACTCGGTTTGTCTTTTGATTGCTTCTATAGTTCTTGCTTTGCACAGCGGTATATATGATATACCCTGCACCTTATTCGATGAGGAAAGAGCCGACGATCCCTTCACCGGGAGTGACCTCTTTAGCAAAACTAGAAAAGGCCTCAAAAACATTCCATTTAAAATCACTCGATTCTACAACGATATCAAGTTCATTACGCAAAGGGTTTTCATAAAAACCTGTCGTAGCCCTCCGTCATTTAAGATAAGGACTGTTTAGTATCCGTGCTGTGTTTGTTGGCCTTTGTCTAGGCGTAGTGTGCGGTAGCTGAATAGTACTTATTTGCTTATGCATATGATGCAGATTGGATTAGGGTAGTCGTGCGACCTTGTTGGCCATTGTCAAGGGCCGTGCGGGTGGGTTTAATTCAATCAAGAAATGTACGGGTTGAACTTGACTAGCAGCCTATGGTTTGTTGGCCTTTGTTAAGGTCATAGGACGCTAGGGGTAAAAAATATTGTTGGGAATTTCAAGTGTTGAAATTTGCAATGAGATTGCATACCTTCTATGAGATAGTTGGATCCCGATACCCACTGCGAGTAAGAGTTACTCCTGGGAGAGTTTTACACATTACAATTAGCCGATCAAATAGGTGTCTAGAAAGGTGTTAACTGGGTTACGCCCCTACGAAAACGAGGTTTACTTTAATTAGGTCCATGCGAAAGCGCAGGGAACCTCCCTCAAAGTACCAACACTGGCCTGGCTGAAAGATTGGCGAAATTACATAGTGTAATTAATCCCGGCTAGTCTTTCCTTTTAGGATTTGAAGGAAGATTTGACTAAAACAGTGGGAGACATCCTGATTAGATAAATTGATAACCAATCTAATCTTGTAAAAAGCGCACGCTGAGTGTTTTCTTCTCTCTCTCTCCAGGTAGCGACCATGTCACGCCTTAATCAAGATAATAATACGGATGTATTGACCGAACCCACTTGTTATACTGAGCTGGGGAACGTTGGTCCCGCTCCAACTTATAATTGTTATAAGACAGAGCAGGAAATTGGGGAATACCAGATTTCCCGTGCCGCCCAAACGAAGAAAGTGCATGCTGATGCATCATCTTCGGGTGTGTTCATTACATAGAACTGTTTCTCAGTATCCTTCACGTCCTGGGTATGAGATACCGGATCAGGATCCCATATATGTAATTTGTTACATGGGCTACAGATAGGTAGAGAACCGAGAACGGGTGATAAGTTTCATGAGATAGAAACGGTGCAAGTGTTGCAGCCAAGTCTGTTGGTCACTATCACCCTGTACTATCAGAATACATTGATTCTGAACGAATATTATTAGATACCGAACCTAATATACAACATCATATCAGTCTCTTTATTAGTAAAGAAAGGATATAATTTTGTATTGTTGGATAATGTTTTGAACATTTCCTATATCAAGAGTTGATCGGTTCAGGCGTGTTATCTAAAAGCATTGACATTCTAAATCAAACTACAATTTTTAGTATACGGAACACACACAAGAGGAAGAGTTCAGAAATGAACGAATCGTTCTTGAGGCATTGTAGACTAGGTCATATCAATGCGACCCGACTAGCTAAGTTTCATTTAGATGCATATTTAAATCTATTTGAATTTACATCTTGTGAAACTTGTCGGTCATGTCACAAAGATAAGATGACCATAGCTCTGTATATTGGAAACAGAGAAAGAGTTAGTGAACTCTTGGGATTGATACATGATGATGTATGTAAGGTCCCCTGTCTACACATGCCAGGACCGGTTCTTTGTACTTCATTATATTAACTGACGATCTCTCAAGATTCAGACATATGTTCCTGTTGAAACACAAGTCAGACACTTTTGAGATAATCACAGAATATAAGTTAGAAGTAGAGAACCAAAAAACGGGTATAAGTATTATGTCCTTCGATGAGATCAAAGAGGAGAATACTTGAGCACGGAATTTCTGGACTATTCTAAAGGAGAATGAGATTCTCTCTCAGCATTACTCCTCCGTATACACCACAGCACGTCGGTGTATCGGGGCGGAGCAATAGCACCTTATGTGATATGGTGTGCTCTATGATGAGTACTACTGAGTTTCCTATTTCCTTTTGGGAGTTGTGCACTTGAGAAGCGGCATACCTATTGAATAGGGTTCAAATCAAATCAGTTGCCTACCACTTCATATGTGATATGGAATGGGAAGAGCCCATATTTTAAGTATGTTATGATTTGGGGTTGTCCGGCCTATGTCTGAAAAGCATAATCCGGACAAGCTCGAGGCAAAGTCAGGTTTGTGGAAGTTTGTTTAATATCCCAAGCATACGCAAGGGAATATCTTCGACCTAACCGAGGAACAAAAGATGTTTTGTTTCTCAACATGCCACCTTTGTGAAAGGGAATTTCTTATGAAGAAATTAGTGGTCATGAGGTAGAACTGGAAGGAGTTCCAGCTATACAAACTGCAGCTGATGATTTAGTAGAACCAAAGGATTCAATAGTAACCAACGAACCTCAGCCTCTCCGCCGATCTAGTAGGGTTCCTCACCCACCTGAGAGATACTTCGGTTTCTCTATGACGGTGGGAGCGAGGATTACATCATGAGATGATGACCCAACTAGTTTCGAGCAGGCCATCAGGAGTAGGACTCTGTAAGAATGGCTGGATGCTTATCGATCTGAGATGGAATCCTTATACACCAACAAAGTATGGACTTTGGTTGCTTTATTTGAAGGGTTAAATCCCCATCAGGAGCAAGTATATCTTGAGAAGATTACTTGGTGTACATGGAAAAGTTGAGACTTTTAAAGCTATACTTAAGTCCATCCAGATCCTACTTGCCACGGCTATATACCATGACTACGATATCTGGTGGTTGGGTATCATGACTGCTTTTCTAAATGATGTTTTAGAAGAGAGCGTCTATAAGTACACAGCCAAAGGGCTTCGTAGACAGTGGGAGTAGAGGAAACGTGTGCAAGATGTTTTATGTGATAAAACAGGTATCGCGGAGTTGGAACGTCTGTTTTGATGTGGTAGTCAAAGAGTTTGACTTCATCAAAATGGTAGATGAACCTTGTATATACAAAAAGGTAGTAGAGAGTATGGTGGTGATCCTCGTAGAGTACGTGGATAACATACTCTTGATAGGGAAAGAGTTTCCTATGCTACGCTCGGTCAATCTCCGCTTATCACAAGGATTCTCCATATAGGATCAAGGTGATACCTCCTAAATCCTGGGTTTTGGATCTATGAGATAGATCTAATTGAATGTTAGGATTCTCACAAGTTGTAGTGAGATGGTATCAATCGATCCTAGGGAGAATCACTGGAAAAGTTCCAGGGTGATAAGGACGACTGAATGTCAGTCGCAGGCATTGTCTTTACCCTCAGTGGAGGGACGTTATGTTGGAAGAGTTCCAAGCTAGATACCGTGACTTACTAGACGATTAAAGGCAAGATACATCGTTACCAAGGATGCTACCAAAGAGGCGGTCTGGATATATATATAAGTTCATGAGATGAACTTCGTTCCTACCATTGTGTGACAATGGAGTTGTGGCTTTTGCCAAGGAACCCCCCGTCCCATCAGAAATCCAGATATAATTCTTAGACAGTATCACTTGATCATGGAGATGGTTGATCTCCAGGGAGACCGAGGTTAGGAGAGTAGACACAGAGGACAACAGCGCGGATCCACTCACGAAGGCCTTTTTCCCAGTAGAGACTTTTATGGGATGGTTGAGTATGAGATACTTCAACCACAGCTAATTGTTGGGTATGTGATATCACAACAGATGGCCCTAGTGCAAGTGGGAGATTGTTAGTTATATGTATGCCCTAGAGGCCTTTACTGTACATACGATGTACATTGTAATGGATGCTTGGACATATATAGGGAGGACTTTCTTGCTCGACATGATAGTATGCTATCTGGTTGTACTTTATCTTAACATGTACTCTGATTGTCTCTATATTACATGTTGATAAAGCCCTTAGGATATGTACTAGACTACTGGGACTATGATGAGATCATACTAGTAGGGCCACGGTAGCCGGCGAGTACATCCAATAACTGTTCCTAGTCGAGGGTGTATCGAGACATGGGCATCGATACACCAGAGTAGACTAGCGTATACGCATCTTGACTCATATGATGGGCGATGGATGATCCCATATCCATCGGTGTTTGACATCAGGGATGGTGTATGGGTGCTCAGTAGAGACTGGGTACACTGGACGGACTCGCCGAGAACTCCCAGATGGTATTATACCTCACGTCAGATGGCAGTTCTCCGGTGACACTAGTACAGATTAGTCTGTTGACCCGAGATCGTCATAGAGTCATGTGTGATTCCCACTGTGCTTTGATTTCCATCATACCACGTCCAAGAGGGCGTGCAAAAAGGTGACTTTTTGGTATAGTCCCGAATCACATGGAGGCAATGAGCGATAGGAGGGGATTCGTCTCTCCCGGTATAGGGAGTTGATGTTGCGCTGTGTTCGTGTCACGTCCCGAAAGTACGGAATATGACCGGCACTTAAACTACGAATGTCTCAAGGCGTACGAATTCTAAGTAAGCCGAAAACCTAGAAATCCAAACAAAGAAAAGTAGTAGAGTGAAGGAAAACCAATTTAAATAAGTAGTTTTAATAGCATAAGCCGAGTTATGCATTTTTAAAAACATCAAATATTTCCTGAAAATTTCGGCAGAGTCTCCTTTGTAAATACAGGCCCCCAAACGGGATACAGCATGAATAGTATACGGAATCAATAAAAAAGGCATCCCCAAGCGGGAGCTAGCTCTTCGTCAATCGACGGTCACAACCACACAAGCAATATAATATACAACGCCAAGGGCGAGGTCAAAACTCAAAAGGAAACTCAAAACAACAAGAAATCCATAGAAATACAACACGCGACTCTAAGGTTGAAAGAATAAACATCACTGGTCTCTATCTCTGAAATAAATACATGTTTGGTTGATGGAACTTCTAGATACAACAGAGTAATAATATACAAGTTATATAATGGAGGGTACGATACAAGTAAACCCACCTACTAGAAAATCACCCGAAGGAAACTATGCCCGCAAGCCGTAATGAAACCTGTACGGCAAACCTGCAAGAAACTGGGGCACAACGGGGGTGAGTTGCCAACTCGTGAATAGAATACACCTACGAACAGAAATCGCATGTATGACGCAATCCTAGGTCATACGATCAATATATATATAATCCTCAAATAAAACCAGCAGTCAATAACAATGACTAGGGTAAATATCTCACCCGAGTGTAATCTCATGTGCCCGTGTCAGTGCCTCAGGTAGCAATATATCATATGAATGAGGTATGAATGCATGAAAACAGAATACATGTAAATGAAGAACTGTTTTCATAATTTAGTGAGATTTCCTTTGTATTTTTAAAATGAGGTATCATAATAAAATCAGGATAAAACAGTGCCTAGCACTGGCACAAAACATAATCCCAATATCTCGATATCTCTGTATCACAGTCTCTGTACCTTAATATCTCGAAATCTCAATGTCTCAATCACAATATTTAGGACGCCGTCAGTCCAGACCGGCCCCTACCATCCATCTCAAGACCACGACGGTATCCTCCGGATATCCGACGCGTCGGGTAAAATCACCGGTAGGTAATGCTCCCGTGCCAGGCTCACATCGTCATCATCACGCGCTTCTTGCCCCGGGGTACCTTACCCGGTCCACCATGTACCCGAAACGGTTCATCCGCCTCCTCGAATCGGGTCTCGAAATCCATCAGCAAACTCATGGTGGACGACTCATACATCATGGGAAAACCGCATTTTTATTTAAAAGAGAGAAATCAGTTTATATATGTTTTGCGGTTTTCCTCCAAATCCAGAAAATATCATGGAAATCCGAATCATCAATAAGATGTAAAACCATGAATATAAGCATGAGAATCCATGAACACGGCGTAGCAATGAATAACAGTATGCATGAAGCGACAAGTAATAACTACAATATCTAAGCTGGCATATAAGGTATGTACACTAATATTATGTCAAACTACTAGCTATCAATCTAAGTTAAGCAATAATATTTTCTAATGTGTACGTGATATGGCAATTACCGATGAAGATGTGTGTGAGCCGGCAAGTAAGTGTATATGGTACATACGCATCATCGGTAATGGTGCTGGTGTCCTAACAGCATGATATCAATAATGGAGTATGAAACATAATATAAGCATGCGATGCGAAGCGAACCACAATAATGAGTGGAAGCTGAATACTAGACGCAACTATAACTAATCTGCATTAATCTAATATAAGCCTTACAAATGGTGCCTTTTGAAATAACACGAATCATGGGGTTTTGAAAATAGGGGCTACGGTGTTTTTATGAAAAGATACGTCTTTTGAAATATCCGTAGGATCCCTTGGGTTGTCTTTTAAAATACCCACGATTCGTTAGTTTTTAAAATAGGTAAGAATCGAATCTAATCTAAAAACTAAACTAAACTAAAGGGCTAAGCTAACCAGCTGGACTACAGGTAAGGAAACCGCCTAACATCTGAGTCGATACATATACATACCTGTATATATATTAGTCGGTGATCCCGCCTCAATAATATCATATCCGATACCATATCTATAATCATACATCCCAAGTCAAGTGTGCGGATCAATCATCAATATATAGCTCGTACGTAAATCCGTCGTACGGCACCCCAAGTCTGGGTACGGGTCAATATCACATTCATCATACTATTCATCTGGTATCCTCTTTATCAAATATCATGATCGGGGTACTGATCTACGTCTAGTACAATACTGATACCGCCTAAGTATGCATGCAGGTGTAAGAATCACTACGCCAAAAGACCCGCTAAAACATCATGTCGTATATCAATACGAACCAAATCACATCACCGATCTCCCGGCCTCAAGCCCAATCTCATCGACTCATCTCAAATTCCAATACTATTCTCAAATCCAGTATATGAACACATAGTCTCATACCTATGTGAACACATAAATATATTCCCATACGCACATATGAAAGAAAGAATGTATGCAAATATGTGTGTGCGTGCGTGTGTGAGTGCGACCACTACTCTAGGGTTTCGCAACTACACTAAACCAATCCAAAAATACAAAATATCCATCTTATCATCAATAATCTCAACAACATATAATCAATATCTATGTGTATACGTATTCGTATACATCACCACGAACTGCAGGGGTGCTATACGCCATCCACCCGACTTCTCCCCGTAGATATAAATCTACTCACCTGTATCCTGCGTGTCGGTGTCGATAACGCCATGCTTCGTCGCCTCGGAATCCACGTGAAGGTACCTACAATGATCAACCATAGCAATGCGTATGAAAATCAAGGCAGAAAACCGATACAGCGCACAGTGTGCTCATAGGTTGGAACCTATGGCCCAAACATGCAAATCCAACAAACAACCCCTGTTGTCGATGTACGAACACCCGACAACCAAATACAAATCCAAATATCAAGAAAGTGCATTTAAAAATACGGAAAACATCGCCTAAAACACACCAAAAAACTCCCAGATTTTCCCCAGATGACAATTAGCCAAAACTGCATATATGAGGGGTCTAATTTAGTGCAAAATGAGCCCTGGAACAAAAATGGACCTATTCCCCTCTACTCTGGCCGCAAATTGCGGCCAGAATGATTAAATTTGCGGCCGTAGTTTTGAGTTAGGGGCTCGGGTCTTGGTGGTAGCTTTCTAGGTGCCTGCACGACTCACTGTCAGCTCAATTTTATTTTTGGTGCCCCCGGGTTGCTCCAGATTCCAGAACACCTTCACAGATCACATAAACCGACATGAAAAGTTCCGTAATTCCGTATGTTTGGGTTTCAGGTTGTGCTAGGCCAGTGTTTTGGTCAATATGGGGTCTAAGGTCACCATTTAAGTCCAATTACAAAGCCACATCTCAACTTTACCCTAACCCTTTCTAAGTTGGTCCAAAATACACCAAATTACACGATATCGATATGAAACTTGAATTGAAGATTAACTACATGCAATAACACTCTAATTGTGAAGAAATTACCTCATAATACCCTCATGAATCCTCAACAGCGCCAAAATGACTACTTTCTTGGTCCAAAGGCATGCTTGTAAGCTTGTGTACAATTTTTGTAAAATGGGAGTGGGGTTTTGAGATGTTTATTGAGGTGTTTTGGGGCATTTTATGATGAGGGAGAGAGGGGCAACAGCAGCAGCAGCAATGGAGGAGGAAGAGAAGAGAGATGTGCAAATAATTGGAGAGGGATGGCTCAAGACCAAGTCAACAAAACCCTCACCTTTCTCTCTCTTCACCCTACCTAAAATTCTAATCCAAAACCTTTTCTTTTTCTTTTCAAATTCCATTTTCCTTCTCTCATCAATAGTAAACCCAAAGTAACATGGTAGAAATGCACAAGTGTAAAACAAAAAATGATATGTGCATGTTTTGCACAAAATGCTAAAAATCCGATTAGCCATTTTTAATCGCGATTAGCACTAAGTTAGTATATAAATGCTCATAAAAACTTTAAAATGAAAAAATTCCATAGAATACATTATTTTTGAATTTTCCATAATTTTTTCAAAATTTTTCCTATTTATCGATATTTAATTATAAATTTAATATTAAAATAATCAATAAAATAATATTAAATTATAAAAATTCCCAAAAATAATATTTTATTATTTTGAAATGTTACAATCTTCCCCCCTTAAAGAAATTCGGTCCCCAAATTTAAATTTAAACCCCCAATTTCTAAAACATTTCAATAAAATGTTCCAACCAACGGGGCTCCGAAATCATCAATACATAAAAAGCATCATAGCGCAATACACGCGCATGAGTAACGAGTAGATAACTCGAAAACAAAACTCCGTCAAGTATCCCGCAATCATTGGAGTTATGGTAAGGACACGAATGCCAAATCCAAAGCAAAACCAATATGATATAAATCAGAACTATACATGTAAATATCAAATCTATACATGTAAGTTTCTAAAGGAAATGCATGCCAAATCTTTTAAAGTCGATGTGCAATGCACATAACACTGCACAGTGGCGGACGTCTCTTATAAGAAAATAACCATATACGTATATACCTTTTTTTTAATATGCACGTTCCGCCGTTTTGAAAACAATTTAGAAGGGTTCCCTGTTTTTAAACGTTTCGTGTCATATCGGACACGTATGTGAATAATGAGACCATAGCTCGCTTTTGGAAATCCCTTTGAAACGTATCAATGCATGCAAAATATACTCAGGTACTGTCCTCTGACTAGTCCTGGTCAGTATAAAAACATATAGCAATCATCATAAAAACGTACCGCTCCATAAGAAATCAATCCCAAAAAAAATACATATGAATACTACATGTGTCTGGTGCGCACGGAATCAATATCCATAAATGTGCCATACATGTGCACAGAAACAACATCTAAGTGCATCGGGTGTGCACGAAGCATCTGTCATGGGCCAAGTGTGTGCCTGACAGCAAAAACAGGTGCATCTCATGCACGAAGAATCTCGATTTAGTGCATCTGGTGTGCACCAAATCGCATCTCATAACAGGCGCCCAACATGCGCTAAAAATCCGAATCAGGTGCACAGGGTGCACAAAACAAGTATCGAACATCACTATCAAAATCGAAGTCCAGTGCAACTAAGTGCATAAAATGCGAATCACTGCACTGCAAGCATATGTGAACTATACCGAGTGCAAAAACCAAGTCGTGTGCGTGCATAAATGCAAAATCAACTCAACTGTATGCAACCCATGAAATCATAAATGGGGAAACCAAGGTTCAAAAACGATATCAAGTGCAACAACTGTGCAAAAATCATAAATACTCAGCAAGTGCCACCATGGTGCATGAAAACAAATATCATGAATCCAATCATCAAATCAGTCATGCGAATAGATCGCCCAAAACATCGAAATCAATAATGGCGGAATAGTACCGCTCAAGCGCATCCTCCAAGAATCTCGGGCCAACTGTCGCGGTCACTAGTGGGACGTCTCGTCGATGGTCATGAACTCTGGCCTGCTGGTGTGCGTAATAATGACCACTCCTGGGTCCAAGTCTTCTCTGGGGATTACCAATCTCACAATCCATCGGTTCATCGGCCCTGTCGGGTGTGCTAACGGGAACGATTCCGTTTTGGCACTTCTTTGGTCATCTCTCAGTCAATCCTCATGACCACTCGTAAAGCAGCATGTCACTGGCGTCGGCCTCTGGCTCTCTGAATATACGTGACCCATCTGATCCTGGGTGAAAATATCATTGCAGCAGTATTCTGGAAGGAATCCTGCTCAAGGACGCTTCCATGTCTCATCTCTGCCAACTGTCCGGAAGTCATCGTCCTTTACTATATCTGCTTCTTGCTCCGGAATGGCTGCATACTCATCGCGACTCCTTCTGGAAGGTATATCAAAGTACAATGCCTCAGCATGCGCATCGCATCTCTGATGTCGGCGGAGTGGAACGTCATCTTATCAAGATCTCGTACGAACCGCTTACTCCACCTTTCTCTAATCTCGACTGCTTCGGACTCGTCTCGTCGTGGCTGCATAGACTGAGCTCCAACGGCTATCCTCGTATCTGGAGTCTCCCAATAAATGCATCTCATCACCTAGCATCCGAATTAAGTCGAGCCATCCGATCGATTCGTCAAAACCTCATAATCCCCCTAGAGCTCAACATCTTGGGTACAGCATAATAGTATCGAGTACATACCACAGCATCGGTGGTCCATCCGTAGAAGGGCAAACCCAAGCCCCACTAATGGCACCGAGGAGCTGTCGTGAACCCTAAGGTTCAAAGGCTTTCACACGGTCATTAAGTCGAGTTAGGGTTTCATTCTTCTAGAGGGACCATAGAATTGCCTGCATGTCTTTCCGAGTACTTTAAACTTGGAATAATAGGTTTCTGACATTCGATCGTCTCTGTCGACTCTCAACGTCTCCGCGTGAAGTCGTCTCTAGCTGGAATCAATCTATCTGATGACCTCGCATCGGGTAGGCGAACGATCCACATGTCCTAGTCATTCATCCTCGATGACTAGCGACCTTTTATCCTCTCTTAGTACAATCTCATACTGCAATAGTTCCAACATCTGGGACGATATCTCATCGTTCGCAGCAATAACTGGCTCACTCATTTGCACGTTGAACCGTGCCTCAATCATCATGAATAGGCCACACATCAACGGTCATCATAGTCTGGCTGGCCTCTGTCAGTGGCTCAATTCTCTGGTGCTAATCTGCACGTCCGAGAAGTCTCATACAGCGATCCATCCAATGCTCGTGGCGCAAAAACACAATAAAAAGACACATCTCCGCAATCGTATGTTGCCCGAATCACGCCCTGATCAGTCCTCGTTCGTAATGAGCTCATGCTGACCGCAACTCTAGCCGTAGCTCTCCTTGCCCGTAATCGTTGCAGCAAAACCAAAACTGATACCAATGAGGCTAGATCAGGAATGAATATGATACTGAACAAAAAATGTACATCCTAAGGCTTCTTAAGTGGAGTGGCGTGTCGTAAATATGCCGCGAAACATACCCACGGTACGTCACTCTACTTTAGTCACCTATTCCATCAACCAAGGGTCATCCTACGCTCCGAAGGTAAAACCTAACGCTCTGATACCAACTTTGTCATGTCCCGAAAGTACGGAATATGACCGGCACTTAAACTACGAACGTCTCAAGGCGTACGTATTCTAAGTAAGCCGAAAACCCAGAAATCCAAACAAAGAAAAGTAGTAGAGTGAAGGAAAACCAATTTAAATAAGTAGTTTTAATAGCATAAGCCGAATTATGCGTTTTTAAAAACATCAAATATTTCCTGAAAATTTCGGCAGAGTCTCCTTTGTAAATACAGGCCCCCAAACGGGATACAGCATGAATAGTATATGGAATCAATAAAAAAGGCATCCCCAAGCGGGAGCTAGCTCTTCGTCAATCGACGGTCACAACCACACAAGCAATATAATATACAACGCCAAGGGCGAGGTCAAAACTCAAAAGGAAACTCAAAACAGCAAGAAATCCATAGAAATACAACGCGCGACTCTAAGGTCGAAAGAATAAACATCACTGGTCTCTATCTCTGAAATAAATACATATTTGGTTGATGGAATTTCTAGATACAACAGAGTAATAATATACAAGTTATATAATGGAGGGTACGATACAAGTAAACCCACCTACTAGCAAATCACCCGAAGGAAACTATGCCCGCAAGCCGTAATGAAACCTATACGGCAAACCTGCAAGAAACTGGGGCACAACGGGGGTGAGTTGCCAACTAGTGAATAGAATACACCTACGAACAGAAATCGCATGTATGACGCAATCCTAGGTCATACGATCAATATATATATAATCCTCAAATAAAACCAGCAGTCAATAACAATGACTAGGGTAAATATCTAACCCGAGTGTAATCTCATGTGCCCGTGTCAGTGCCTCAGGTAGCAATATATCATATGAATGAGGTATGAATGCATGAAAACAGAATACATGTAAATGAAGAACTGTTTTCATAATTTAGTGAGATTTCCTTTGTATTTTTAAAATGAGGTATCATAATAAAATCAGCATAAAACAGTGCCTAGCACCGGCACAAAACATAATCCCAATATCTCGATATCTCTGTATCACAGTCTCTGTACCTCAATATCTCGAAATCTCAATGTCTCAATCACAATATCTAGGGCGCCGTCAGTCCAGACCGGCCTCTACCATCCATCTCAAGACCACGACGGTATCCTCCGGATATCCGACGCGTCGGGTAAAATCACCGGTAGGTAATGCTCCCCTGCCAGGCTCACATCGTCATCATCACGCGCTTCTTGCCCCGGGGTACCTTACCGAGTCCACCATATACCCGAAACGGTTCATCCGCCTCATCGAATCGGGTCTCGAAATCCATCAGCAAACTCATGGTGGACGACTCATACATCATGGGAAAACCGCATTTTTATTTAAAAGAGAGAAATCAGTTTATATATGTTTTGCGGTTTTCCTCCAAATCCAGAAAATATCATGGAAATCCGAATCATCAATAGAATGTAAAACCATGAATATAAGCTTGAGAATCCATGAACACGGCATAGCAATGAATAACAGTATGCATGAAGCGACAAGTAATAACTACAATATCTAAGCTGGCATATAAGGTATGTACACTAATATTATGTCAAACTACTAGCTATCAATCTAAGTTAAGCAATAATATTTTCTAAGGTGTACGTGACATGGCAATTACCGATGAAGATGTGTGTGAGCCGGCAAGTAAGTGTACGTGGTACATACGCATCATCGGTAATGGTGCTGGTGTCCTAACAGCATGATATCAATAATGGAGTATGAAACATAATATAAGCATGCGATGCGAAGCGAACCACAATAATGAGCGGAAGCTGAATACTAGACGCAACTATAACTAATCTGCATTAATCTAATATAAGCCTTACAAATGGTGCCTTTTGAAATAACACGAATCATGGGGTTTTGAAAATAGGGGCTACGGTGTTTTTATGAAAAGATACGTCTTTTGAAATATCCGTAGGATCCCTTGGGTTGTCTTTTAAAATACCCACGATTCGTTAGTTTTTAAAATAGGTAAGAATCGAATCTAATCTAACAACTAAACTAAACTAATGGGCTAAGCTAACCAGCTGGACTACAGGTAAGGAAACCGCCTAACATCTGAGTCGATACATAGTCAAGAGTGCGGATCAATCATCAATATATAGCTCGTACGTAAATCCGTCGTACGGCACCCCAAGTCTGGGTACGGGTCAATATCACATTCATCATACTATTCATCTGGTATCCTCTTTATCAAATATCATGATCGGGGTACTGATCTACGTCTAGTACAATACTGATACCGCCTAAGTATGCATGCAGGTGTAAGAATCACTACGCCAAAAGACCCGCTAAAACATCATGTCGTATATCAATACGAACCAAATCACATCACCGATCTCCCGGCCTCAAGCCCAATCTCATCGACTCATCTCAAATTCCAATACTATTCTCAAATCCAGTATATGAACACATAGTCTCATACCTATGTGAACACATAAATATATTCCCATACGCACATATGAAAGAAAGAATGTATGCAAATATGTGTGTGCGTGCGTGTGTGAGTGCGACCACTACTCTAGGGTTTCGCAACTACACTAAACCAATCCAAAAATACCAAATATCCATCTTATCATCAATAATCTCAATAACATATAATCAATATCTATGTGTATACGTATTCGTATACATCACCACGAACTGCGGGGGTGCTATACGCCATCCACCCGACTTCTCCCCGTAGATATAAATCTACTCACCTGTATCCTGCGTGTCGGTGTCGATAACGCCATGCTTCGTCGCCTCGGAATCCACGTGAAGGTACCTACAATGATCAACCATAGCAATGCGTATGAAAATCAAGGCAGAAAACCGATACAGCACACAGTGTGCTCATAGGTTGGAACCTATGGCCCAAACATGCAAATCCAACAAACAACCCCTGTTGTCGATGTACGAACACCCGACAACCAAATACAAATCCAAATATCAAGAAAGTGCATTTAAAAATACGGAAAACAACGCCTAAAACACACCAAAATGCTCCCAGATTTTCCCCAGATGACAATTAGCCAAAACTGCATATAGGAAGGGTCTAATTTAGTGCAAAATGAGCCCTGGAACAAAAATGGACCTATTCCCCTCTACTATGGCCGCAAATTGCGGCCAGAATGATTAAATTTGCGGCCGTAGTTTTGAGTTAGGGGTTCGGGTCTTGGTAGTAGCTTCCTAGGTGCCTGCACGACTCACTGTCAGCTCAATTTTATTTTTGGTGCCCCCGGGTTGCTCCAGATTCCAGAACACCTTCACAGATCACATAAACCGACATGAAAAGTTCCGTAATTCCGTATTTTTGGGTTTCAAGTTGTGCTAGGCCAGTGTTTTGGTCAATATGGGGTCTAAGGTCACTATTTAAGTCCAATTACAAAGCCACATCTCAACTTTACCCTAACCCTTTCTAAGTTGGTCCAAAATACACCAAATTACACGATATCGATATGAAACTTGAATTGAAGGTTTAGCACAAGCAATAACACTCTAATTGTGAAGAAATTACCTCATAATACCCTCATGAATCCTCAACAGCGCCAAAATGACTACTTTCTTGGTCCAAAGGCATGCTTGTGAGCTTGTGTACAATTTTTGTGAAATGGGAGTGGGGTTTTGAGATGTTTATTGAGGTGTTTTGGGGGATTTTATGATGAGGGAGAGAGGGGCAACAGCAGCAGCAGCAATGGAGGAGGAAGAGAAGAGAGATGTGCAAATAATTGGAGAGGGATGGCTCAAGACCAAGTCAACAAAACCCTCACCTTTCTCTCTCTTCACCCTACCTAAAATTCTAATCCAAAACCTTTTCTTTTTCTTTTCAAATTCCATTTTCCTTCTCTCATCAATAGTAAACCCAAGGTAACATGGTAGAAATGCATAAGTGTAAAACAAAAAATGATATGTGCATGTTTTGCACAAAATGCTAAAAATCCGATTAGCCATTTTTAATCGCGATTAGCACTAAGTTAGTATATAAATGCTCATAAAAACTTAAAAATGACAAAATTCCATAGAATACATTATTTTTGAATTTTCCATAATTTTTTCAAAATTTTTCCTATTTATCGATATTTAATTATAAATTTAATATTAAAATAATCAATAAAATAATATTAAATTATAAAAATTCCCAAAAATAATATTTTATTATTTTGAAATGTTACAGTTCGATTGGCTATAACCGGAAATCCCTGGCCAGGGTTGCTGAGATTTACTGGTAAGTGTTATCAGTAGTTTCTCGAACTGTTATAGACCTCATATCGACACGACTTATCGAGCTACTGGGGTCTGACGTTTACCACCCCTAGGCGAGATGTGCGACATGTCAGACGACGAGACCGGACTGTATGGGAGTGTTACTGATTGGATTCACAGGAGAATGTACAGGCTTGCTTGTTGATCTTTTGAGCGCTCAATACCTGGGTGGCTGTTACGTTTAGCTGACCGCTTGCAGCTTGTGGGTGTTTGATAGGATCATCACCTACTGCCGGCGTATTGACGATTCTTTAGAGTCCTACACAGAGGTTTCTTGACTCAGGCAAAACGGAGTAGGAGCACATATGTGATATGTACGGGACCGAGGATAATGTTGTATGTGATACCGTATTGGATTCTCGCGATATGAGATATCGGCCGGGTATATGTGATATAGCCGGGTCATCCTATTAGTCGGTTATATGCGATATAGCCGGATTGTCGGATCAAGAGTTGATTCGATAATTTAATGTATAATAATATATATGATATATTAAATTACATTAACTAACATTCGCTCACCAAAAGATTCTTTTTCTCACTCGAGTAATACATTGATATATATGTGATATATGTTAATTGTATTATTTTATTTTGTTACAATAAATATTATATATGTGATATATAATATTGTAACATGATATGATTACTAATGCAACATGTTTAGTGGAGTTTAAACATGGTTAGGGTTTGGATTAGTGTTAAGACTTCTAGTAGCTTCTAGAAGCTTTTCTTTTGTCATGGAAAATATATTATGCTTGATATTTTCAAGTGACTCACCTTTAACCCAACCCAAACCCTAGCCCTAGTTAATTCTCTACAAAGGTTTAGTTAACCACGGTTGCATTATTGATCATCTTTATCCTTTCATTATTCATCACAAAAGGATTCAAAAAATGATTATTCATCTTCTTCTTCCTTCTTCTTTCTTTCATGGAAAAAGCTTTCTAGCTTTTTTCCAAGTGATGAAAATGAGTGAGAATAAGAAAATAAAAGAGAGCAAAAATCCTACTTCATCATCCTCATCTATCCTTGCCCTTTAGATGAGAGTGTTCACTTCATTTAGTGAGTGTTAGCTTGTGTTAATGAAACTTCAAGGTAGATCATCTTTGTTATCGAAAATCGGAAGCAAGACTGCATCTTTCTCTTCGTGAAGCCTCTCGAGAGTCCGGAACACGATGATCGCAACGAAGGGACCTCAACACAGAGCTTAAGAAGTGAAGGACCGGATCTTCAAAGGTTACAATACCTCTCACTTAGTGTTAAAGCGTTTAACATGCTTAGTTTCGCATAAACTCTAGTTTAAAGATCCGGCTTTGGGTTGTTCGGCACGGCAAAAATTTTAATCCGGCATGGTTGATACCTCGTAGACCCTTGGGCGTGTGCCCAGCATCTGTACAATAAAAACTTTAGAATTGATCCATGTCGGTTTAGTGAGGATATAGGGTGTGCAGGGAAATCTGGAGCAACCCGAAGAATTTCTGAGCTTAGCAAACAACTCCAGGGACCAAATTAGGGTACTAGGAGACTACCTTGACGAGATAAACCCCATTGAAGCCTAGGGGCAGAGGAGGCCGGTTTTTCTAGTGGTGTGGCTGGCCACTTGGTGAAAATTAGTGTCGGGGTTGATCCAGTAGGTCATATACATCATATACAGCACCATAGACTTGTTTGTGCAACTCCTTTTGGCCTGAGTCAAAATCTGGGAACACATTAGTGTGGTTTTTGGCTATGTTTCCGTATTTTGAAATGTTTAGTTTTGATATTTGTATTTGTATTTGGTTGTTGGATGTTTTTACATCAACGACTAGGGGTAATTTATTGGTTTTGCATACGTGGGCTATAGGTTCTAACCTATAGGCGATCCGTGTGCCGTTTTGGATTTATGAGCATGATTTTAATATCGGTACGATATGTGTTGTTATTATAGATACCTTCACATGGATTCCAAGGCGACGGAGCGTGGCGTCATCGACTTCGGCAAGCGAAGACCAAGGTGAGTGGATCTATATCCACGGGGGAAGTCGGGTGGATGGCGTATAGCACCCCCGCAAAGTTTTGTTGGAAACCGATTGTAGAATATGATTAAGAAAACCTAGATTTCTAAACTAGGGTTAGAGTTAACTGATAGTTAGTGAAACTATATTAGAAACTAAGGATAATTAGAAGTGATATAATACGGCTAATATGTGATGACGATATTTGAGGATGATGTTTGACGATATTACCGTTTAGGATAGTATAGGACTAGATAGTCGATATAGATGTGTCATCCGAACCATACATATTTCTAAACTGAAGAATCGTATGCATCTTTTAAACAAAGGCCTTGAGGGACGTTACGGAATTTCAAATGATATCTTTTCCTTAAAAACACCGTAACCCCTATTTTCAAAACTACGATTCGCTTCATTAAAAATCTGATTGTATGGTTCATGTGTGTATGTTAGATTAGATACTTATACCTATAGTAGAGATAGAATGTTTATGTAAACTCGACTTGATGTGAGATATAAATGCGATGACAAGAATATAAGATGAATATGATGATCTGATGATATGTTGGTATACGGATGCGAGTCGATTGAGATGATGGATACCTTGTCGGTCCTCTGATATGAGATCGTTATGAATGTGACCTGTGACATAGGTATATATAGAGATATATATATATATAGAATGTTGTGAATCATTGATGATAGGCCGTACGTGATATTAGGCCGTACCCTCATTGTCTTAAAGGTTGATAGGATTCCTAATGTTTTAAATGCCGCCGTACGGTGATCTTTTCCGTACGTGATGAGTTTGATTTTATGATTGATCCATACTCTTGACTAGAGGATGCCGTACGATAGAGTATACCGTATGAGATGTTGTGAGGCTGGATTCCGATTGTTAGATTCGCTGACTCGGTCATGTTAGATACGTATACCTGTCAGTATTTATACATGATTTACCTTATGCTGCCTTCATGTTATTCGCATTGCATTACTTATACCTATGATAGTACACCTGCAACATTATCGATGATGCGTATGTTACACGTACACAGATTGTAGGCTCACACACTTCATCATCAATAATTTCCATGTCACTACACAGTAGGATTGCTGCATCATGATATGACTTTTCGCATAACATACTTGCGCATATACGCATCAGTATATCCATATTGGTGTACATATACATTGATACATCCATACTTGCGCATATACACATTAGTATATCCATATTGGTGCACATATATATTGATACATTCATATTTGCGCACATATACATTGTATATCCATATTGGTGCACATATACCTTGATACATCCATATTTGCGCACATACACATTGTATATCCATATTGGTGCACATATACATTGATACATCCATATTTGCGCGCATACACATTGTATATCCATATTGGTGCACATATACATTGATACATCCATATTTGCGCGCATACACATTGTATATCCATATTGGTGCACGCATACATTGATACATCCATACTTACGCATGTACACATTGCATACCCATATTGGCGCATATATACATTGGTACCTCTATACTTGCGTATATACAACTGGTTTTATTGGGAAATTGGGAACCGCATGTTATATTTTAAAAACTGGAATCATTTAAAAGAGCGGTTTTCCCTTAGTATATCATATCACTGTTCCATGTTGCATGATATACGGATATGGTTACATTTCTATTATATGTCGCATACATCATGCTCTATGATTTTACACATTGAGATATGTTGTTTTCATGAGATTTCTGGATTTGAGAACCGTGGACACTTTAAAAGAGATTATGTGTTGTTTTAAAAAAAACCCGGTTTCTCTTGATATGATATTTCAGTGCGTCCACCATGCGTTTTCTCGGTTCTGAGACGTATGACATGTGAAACCCGATTCGAGGAGCTAGATGAGGCTGATGGCGGGTACATGGTGGACCCGGTATGGTACCCCGGGGTAAGAAAAGAATGCTGTGTATACAGACGGTGAGCCTGGCAGAGGGACTACTATCTACCGGTGATAGTATATGGGCTCGGCGGATATCTGGAGGATACCGACCGGAGTCGAAAGATGGTATGGGCCGATCCGGACTGACAGAGCCCATAGGCCGATCCGGACTGACGGAACCCAAGATATGAGGATTTACGTGTCGATGCTGGATACGGGTTTCATGATGTTTTCGGGTGTCGATGTTGGACACCCAGGTTCCATGATTTTGATGTGTCGCGAGGGACACCGTTGATTATATCCTCATGCATACATACATTGATTATATGGCTGGACGAGATCCACATGCATACATACATTGATTATATGGTTGGACGAGATCTACATGCATACATACATTGATGATATGGTTGGACGAGATCCACATGCATACAGAAATTGGTTATATTGTTGGATTATATCCGCATACATATAGGTATTGATTACATTGTTGGCATATATGATGACCCGGTCACCCTAGATATCATAGTATTACCTTTATGATATAGTTGACTCAGGAGTCGTTGTTTATTCGATTTCTATCTGTTGATATTTTCTACTCACCAGTTGGCAACTCACCCCCGTTGTGTCATAGTTCTTGCAGGTTGACCGCTTGGATCAGTAGCGGCTTCGCTGGCACACAAATGCATTCGGGTGTTTTGCATTGGTAGGTGGGACATTTGTATCGTACCCACTCTTGTATCTACATTTCATATTATATCTAGTTAACTCCATCAATCAAAATTTGTAAATTGTATACGTAATGAGACTTAGTGAGATTGTGGTTGCGAGACTTAGAGCGAGGGGTTTTTCCGCTACTTATGGTTTTTATGTCCTGCTTTACTTTATCTTTGTGGTGATCTTCACCGTTAGGCATCGTATACTTATATATTGTCATGCGTGGTTGTGATCCGCCGTTTGGCGAAGAGCTAGATCTCGCTTGGTGATGCCTTTATTATCGTTATGTATATGTGGTTTTGGATCAAAATATACAAAGGAGGCGCTGCCCAAAATTAAATAAAAAATGGATAAAACACATTTTTAAACTAGCAAATTTCACTTGCATTTTTACGTTCCTTTTCTATGCATTTAGAAAACTTGATTTCATTACACCTTTATTTCAAAACTTCACCTCCTTTATTTTCTTAAAATGGTTTAGATTTCTGGGTTTCAGCTTACTTGAATTCCGTTACGCCTTTAGACGTTGCGTGATTCAGGTGCTGGTCACGAGATAATATTTCGGGTCGTGACATAGTTGGTATCAAAGCGCTATGTTTAACCTTGGTTCGAGTCTATGTTTTACTATGCGGAGTCTAGGGCAGGAGTCTATTTCGGAACCTAGGCTTGACCTTACGGAACTTAGACTTGAACGGGGGGAGGGGGGTATTAGACCCTAACTTTCGTTTCATAGGTTGACCCTGATTGATGGAGTAGGTAGCTTGAGTAGAGTGACGTACCGTACGTATTTTCCACGGCATATTTAGGATACGATACTCCACTTAAGAAACCTTAGGATGTACATATTTTTGAGATCTATGATTCTCTTCGTACCCTTGATTATACATCCATTTGAGATTCTCGATTCTATTTGTTTCTATGATTATACTCTCATTGATGCTGTTCCTTTTTATGATCATGTATCCATTCTGGATCTGTCGTTTCCTTTCATGCCCTTGATCTGTTTCCATCGATACTCGATTGAGGTTCCTGTCACTATAGTTTGAGCGTAGATTGAGCTGCTGCTAGTGTTGCGGTCAGGGTGAGCTCGTCTGGTACGAGGGCTGACAAATGTGTTTTCTGTTGACATGGGAACGTCTCGATGTAGTGTTTATGTTGTGACCTATCGGATGAGGCGAGTGTTTGGTTTTTGCACCGGATGATCGGGCCTTTGATAGAGCTGCCAGTTGCGTGAGGACTGTTGATGTACAGCATACCTCAGAGATTTTGATGTCGCCTACCATGCAGACAGATGACCCAGCTGTTGCTGAGATTGATGAAATGTCTCTTCTGGAACTTACAAGCCGAGATCGCCGTAGCTTCCAGGCAGAATGTGACAGATGATAGCTAGTCTATCCTAATTTGAGAGACGAAGGTAATTCGTCAGATTGATGCGCCGACGTAAGCCCAGTTGAGTTGAAGATTTCCAGTGTGGAGTGTCTTACTCAGATTTAGAGCAGACCGATCCAGAGATGACCGTTGACGTATCGTCTTTTCTGGAGGATTGAGGCATTATTTAGCGTGCGGACGAAGGGTATTCGCATGTCACCAAGGCGAAGTTAAAAAGTTCGAGCGAGTGTCAGAAACCCGTTTTTCCCAAGTTCAAAGTGTTCGGAGGAACATGCAGGTAATTCTGTGAACCCTCTAGAAGAATGAAACCCTAACTCGACATGATGACCATGGAACCGCTTTTGAAGCTTAGGGTTTGCAGCAGTTTAGCGGTACCATCAGTGAGGCTTGGGTTTGCCCTTCTACGGTGGTCCCGAGGTACTGTGGTATGTACCAGATATTTTTTGACCGTGCTCAGGTATTGAGCTTTCGGGAAATTTTGGGACCTCAATGACTCGATCGAAAAGTTTGACGTCGTCCAGATATCATGTGATAAGAGATCAGCAAGCTGACTAGCTTCGGATAGAAGACCTCGCCAAGATGCGTTGTGAGTTGATCAAGGACGGACTAGTATTGAGTATTCCTTCGATGGTTCGGACGAGTTCCCGAGGACGTGTTCAACCAGATATCTTCTACAGAGTGATGAAGATACCGAGTTCGTGACATTGAGTCCGTATGAGAGACTCCAGATTGACCGTGGCCGAGGATAGTAGCAGTACGCAGACAGCAAGACGTGACGTCAGAGTAGACGATAATACAGACGAGTGGAACCAGAGGTTCATGCGAGATGCTGACGAGCTATTTTTACTTCCTGTCGAGATTAGAGATCTGATATGCATACAGAGGCATTGGGATACGGCCAGTTTCCGAGGAAATGTATGCTGAGAACGCAGATGTCCAGAAAGCGAGAAAAGATTATGTGAGAGTACCAGCCTCCGTACAGTTCAGCATACCCGAGATCAGAAGAAACCTTGAGCAGGATTCCTTCCAGGACACTGCTGCAATGAGATTTGCACCCAGGATCAGTTGTGTTATGTGTATTCAGAGGGCCAGAGGCCGACGCCAGTGACGTACTGCCTTACGAGTGGTCGTGATGATTGACCGAGAGATGACCAGAGAAGTGCCAGAACGAAATATTCCCCGTTAGCTCACCTGACTGGGCCGAGAGCCGATGGATTGCGAGATTGGTTAATCCACAGAGAAGATAAGGACCCAGAGACAGAGGACGCCAGACCGTGAGCAGAAGGCAAGCGGATGTTCTTGTTCTGTATGTTTTAGGCACACCGATTTACTTTTTCGACATTGTAGGAGGTGTACCTCAATGTCATTTTTTGCGATTTGCGTTTGTGATCCGAATATCACGCTTATATCGCTTGGATCTGAGTTTTGATGATTGAGTTTCATGATATCGCTTTCGTGCACCATGGCTGCACCTACTGAATATTTACATTTTTACGCATAGTTATCGCACCTTATATATATTTTATACACCGTTGTGTTGATTTGCGATTTGTGCATATCTATTACACTTGAGATTCGGTTTTGGTGCCTTGGTTGCACATGTTTCTGATTTTATGGATTTCATACGGTTGATTTGATTTTGTGCGTGTGGTATACACTCGATTTGATTCTTGCACTCGGTATAGCTTATATGTGCTTGCAGTGCATTGATATGCGTTTTGTGCACGCAAATGCACACGTTTATGATTTTATACACCTCGGTACACTCGGTGTTGCTGTTTACGCATTTGAGTTATTGATCGGTATTTTGTGCACAGGATGCACTGTATTAGTATTTCGTGCACTGGATGCACTGGATTTGTATTTTTTTGCATTGGATGCACCGTATTTGTATTTCGTGCGCTGGATGCATGGTATTTGTATTTCGTGCACTGGATGCACTGTATTCGTATTTTGTGTACTGGATGCACTGTATTTGTATTTTGTGCACTGGATGTACCAGATTGGCTCTTCAAGCATTTGTTGAACTAGATTTGCATTTCTTGAATTTGTTGCACCGGACGGGTATTTATGCGTTTGTCGCACTGGATTTATACTCCGTACATTGGGTGCACCCAATTTATGTCCTTGAGCATTCGTTTTACCAGATTTGTATTTTCGTGTGCGTTGGCACTTGCCATTCGTTTTCGTGCATGCTACTGCACTATATGCTTTTATGGATCCGATGCATTTTGGTTGGATTATTGCGAATATTAGACGCTTGATTTTGGATTTTTGTGCGCATTGGATGCGCTTGAGTGAGATTTTACTCATGCATGTTGGATGCCCTTGATTTAGATTTCTTTCGTGCATGATGGATGCACTTGATTTGGATTTTTGAGCATATTAGGCGCATGATATGAGATACGGTTTTGTGTACACCGGATGCACTCAATTGGGATTTTCATTCGTGCATATTAGTTGCACCGGATACCCTCTAGATGCACTTGATATTGTTGTCGTGCACACCCGTTACACTGGACAGATGCTTTCGTGCACACCCGTGGCACTTAGTTTTGGTTTTGTGCACATTCGTAACACTTGTATATGGATTTAATTTCTGTGCGCACCAAACGCACGCGATTATTGGATACGCTTTTTGAGGCTGATTTTGCTTTTGAGCACCTTGTTTTCATGATGGGCACTATATTATGTAGTAGCCGAACAGGACTGGTCCAAGGACGGTACCTGAGTACTTTGCATGCATTAAAAGTTTACCAAGAGGTTTTTGAAAAAGAGCTATAGTCTCGCTATTTCCTACATGTCCGTGAGCGACAGGAACGTTAGGAAAACCTTTTGGGATATTTTGAAAACGACGGAACGTGTATTTAGGAAAACATAGATGGACATATATTATTATTTTAAAAAAATGAGTGTCCGTCACTTATGCCGTGTGTTACGCATTCACGCGGCGATTTAGAAAAGATTTTTGGCATGAGTTTTATTTAGATGTTTTCCAAAGATGCGTACTATACACGTATTATAGTATTCGACTAGTGTATATTGGATTTCAGTAGGGGATTTCGAGATTTGTATCTCTATTGTAACTCCGAGGATATGTGTGCGAATCCGATGATTTGCATGACGCTTGACGGAGTTCGATTTTGAGTTTTTTACTCGTTTTCATGCGCACTTGACGCGCTGTGTGTTTCTGCATCTTCCGTGATTTCGGAGCCCCGTTGATTTGAGCAGATTATTGAAATGTTTTCGATTTTGGGGGTTTAAATTTAAATTCGGGGACAGAATTTCTTTAAAGGGGGAAGATTGTAACATTTCAGAAAATATAAAATATTATTTTTGGAATTTAATATTAAAATAATATATTTCCCGAAAACTGCCCGATTTGCGAAATTGTGGCTTTTGAAAAAGGGTATAAATATATACCGATAATTGTGAAATAACTGAAAATTAAAATGATTTATTTAATTATTAATATAACTAAATGATTTGGCATTTTTAAAATTTATTATATGCAGTTTCGATAAAAACCCGATTCGTGTACTGCTAATCGCGATTAAGCCAAATCCGTGTTACTACAGTTTTCATGGTTAGTGAACCATGACATGTTACATGTTATTTCATTTGTGTTGTTTTATAGTTATTATAATATTGGTTTTGAAATTTAAAAGAGAAAAGAAAAAGAAATGGCAAAAGGGTGATTTAGTGAAAAGGGTATGATTGGAGAGAGAGAGAGAGTGTGTGTGAATAAGTGAGAAAGAGAGAGGGGATGCTGCCATACTTTCCCCCCATCATTTTATTCTCCCTCTTCATCTTCCTCAAGCCCACTTCCCTCCACTTAAAGCCCTAGATCCATCTCCAAATAATCCCCAAAATCCTAAACCCCTTTCACAAAAGTTGATCCCCTCTTCACCCTCTACACAGTGGACCAAGAAAAGTTGGATCTTGATGACTTTGGACTTCTAGGGTTTGCTCAAGTGACACCCATGAGGTATAGCTTCTTCCATTTTGTTAGTTTTAAGCTTCTTTCTATTCTAGTTTAGTTTAGAAGTCGTTTTAGCGTGGAATTGTGATGTTGGAAAATTCTAGTGAAGGGTTTGGGTGTTGTGAAGAGTTGAGGTGTATAGTGGCTGTTATAAACCTTAGGGATTGAATTCAAGAGCTGGAATTGAGTGTAGTAATCAAAATAAAAACTTTAGAATTGATCCATGTCGGTTTTGTGAGGATATAGGGTGTGCAGGGAAATCTGGAGCAACCCGGGGAATTTCTGAGCTTAGCAAACAACTCCAGGGACCAAATTAGTATATTAGGAGACTACCTTGATGAGATGAACCCCATTGGAGCATAGGGGGCAAAGGAAGCCGGTTTTTCTAGTGGTGTGGCCGGCTAATTGGTGGAAATTGGTGTCGGGGTTGATCCAGTAGGTCATATACATCATATAAAGCACCCTAGACTTGTTTGTGCAACTCCTTTTGGCCTGAGTCAAAATCTGGGAACACATTATTGTGGTTTTTGGCTATGTTTCCGTATTTTGAAATGTTTAGTTTTGATATTTGGATTTGTATTTGGTTGTTGGTGTAATTCCATGCTACCTCTCCCGGTACTTTCGGGCATGCGGAATTTGGTGAAAAACAATTTTCTAGAGGTGGTAACATGGACTTAAAACCTGGATCTTTGTTAAACATCTAACTAACAACCTAAGTAGGAGTTGTTAACTACTCGGTTAGGGGGTTTATACCTTTCTTATCTCGAACTCCTTCGTCTTCAAGCCTCGATGGTTGTCCGAATCGGCTTCTTCCCGTCGTCTCCTTGCGCCGAAGATAGATCCACCTGAAAGCTTCTACCTTTGGCTCCTTCTTCGAACTTTGAAGAAACTAGTTCACTCAGTTTGCCAAACCTTGTGAACTAAAGTGAGTAGAGAAGAGTTTGTTTGGGATTTTATCTATGGTTCATGGTTCTCAACTCATGAGACAAGTGAACCATAGACTCAAGAGAGGGAGAGCAAGAGGAGGAAGATGAGAGCTCAAGAACAAGAGAGAGAATGAGCATAGAAGAATGAGAGAAGACTTTTCTCATTTGGCTCTCATAATCCAAAACCATCATAACACATCATAGCAATCAAGTATTATGTGATGGTTTAAGCAACAATAGCCATATCATTTCATGCACTCATTTTGCACAAGAGAGCAAGCAAGCAAAAGTCTTAGCCATGAAATGATAGCTATTGTTATCATGATGGTCAACTAGTCAAGCCTAGTCAACCGGTCAACAAAGTCAACAAGTCAACAAAGTCAATCCCTCAACAACCATGTCACCATAATACTTAATTAATATAATTGTTAATTACATATCATATTCTCATTAGGGTTGAGCAAAAAGTCAACAGTCAACGGTCAAAGGTCAACAACCCTAATGAGAATCCTCTGCCTCTGTCTCTCCGTCAACTGTGCATACACACCCGCATCCGCGTTCCGAGGAACACGAATGCAAACTGGATAAAACCAATCCCAATACGTACACTAGGATCTGGCTTAAACCAAAGCCCGCTAGTGTAAACTGTCCGGACACTAAACGTGCACAAGTGCACGGATGTGACTGAACCCTGTCGCAAAACCATACGACCTGTCGCAAAACCATGCGACCTCTACTCTTTTGCCTAAAGGAGAATAGCTTTCTGTGTGGGACTCTAAAGACTCGACACTACGTTGGCAGTGGGTTTAACCACAGACCGCAAGCGGCACTAGCTGTGCGTAACGGTCCCCAGGTAGATGCCGACTAGAAGACTGACGAGGTGAAACCCATCTGAACTCCTACTGAGCCTGAATGTGACAATCTCCGTACAGTCCGGTCTGTTCGTCTGATACATCGCATGGCGGGCCTAGGGGGGCGGTAAACGTCAGTCCCCTAATAGCGGTACAAGTCGTGTCGGAGTGAAGCCCAATACACCCTGAGATAACACTGGAAGCCTACCAGTATATCCCGCTTGCCCTGGCCAGGGACTACTCGTGTAATGGCTCTCCTAGACACAGCGCGATGTCAACCCCCAATACCGGGAGAGACGAATCCTATCTAACCGTCACTGCCTCTAAGTGCTTCGGGACTGCACCCAACTACTACCTGTTTGCACGACTCCTTTGAGCCGTGGTAGGGTAGTAATCAAAGTACAGCAGGAACACACTCGAGGCGAAGTGAGAGTGTCAAGTCAGCGACTAAGCTGTACTCATGTCACCTGGGAACTGATAACTGACGATAGGTATAATACCAACCGGTCAGTTCCCGACGAGTCCTGTCCAGTGTACTCGTAACCTAACGAGCACCCGCATACTATCTCCAGTACGACGTACTGATGGCTGTGGGACAGACCATCTCCCACTCTGGGATGAGAAGCTCATGCTCTAGTCTACTCCGGAGTATCGATCCCCTGTCTCGATAGTCCTGCGATTAGGGACCTGCATAAGGATGTGCTTATAGATTACCCAGCCCCCACTGGTATGACGGCCATCACAACGCTGGTAATCAAGCAAAGATCCTAAGGGCTCCACTAATGTGTATAGGCGATATACTAAAATAAACACATGTACACATTGAAGTAGAAACAAACCAAGTAGCATACTACTATTTTGAGCAAGATTGTATATACAAGGTGAATATCCCAAGCTTCCATTAACTAATATACAAACTAGTATGATACAGTAATGGCCTCTAGGGCATATACACTAACAATCTCCCACTTGCACTAAGGCCATGTACTGGCGTATCGAAGACCTATCATCTCGATCAGCCGCTCGAACTGAGTCTGGGGTAAGGCCTTGGTGAATGGATCTGCAGTGTTATCTTCTGAAGCAACCCTCCGAACCTCGATCTCCTGGCGATCCACGATCTCCCTGATCAGGTGATACCGCCTCAAGATGTGTCTGGATCTCTGATGGGACCTGGGTTCCTTCGCTAAAGCTATAGCCCCGTTGTTTTCGCAATACAGAGGTATTGGATCAACAATGGACGGAACCACCTGAAGTTCTTTCAAGAACTTCCTCATCCAGATAGCTTCCTTTGCGGCATCAGATGCAGCGATGTATTCCGCTTCCATCGTCGAGTCTGCAACGGTTTCCTGTTTGGAACTCTTCCAACACACCGCCCCTCCATTGAGGCTAAAGACAAAACCCGACATGGACTTGGAATCATCCTTGTCACTCTGAAAGCTGGAGTCAGCAAAGGCCTCGATCTGGAGGTCTTTTCCGCCATACACCAAGAACATCTCCTTAGTCCTTCTCAGGTACTTGAGAATGTTCTTTACCGCTATCCAGTGTTTCTCCCCAGGGTTTGACTGATACCGGCTTACCACACTCAGTGCATAAGCTACATCCGGTCTGGTACACAATATCGTATACATTATAGAGCCTACCGCAGAAGCGTAGGGTATAATAGACATGCGATCCCTCTCCAAATCAGTCTTGGGAGACATCTCTTTAGAGAGGGTGATCCCGTGACAAGCCGGTAGGTTATCGCGCTTGGAATCTTCCATACTGAATTTTTTCAGTATGGTGTCGATGTACCTGGACTGTGAAAGTCCTAATATCCTCTTGGATCTATCACGATGGATCCGGATCCCCAGGATGTATGAGGCATCACCCAGGTCTTTCATGGAGAGCCTGTGTGACAAGAACCCCTTGACAGATTGTAGCATAGGAATGTCATTTCCTATTAAGAGAATGTCATCCACGTATAAAACGAGGAATACTACAGTTCTCGCTACAAATCTACTATAGATGCATGGTTCATCTATATTTTTGATAAAGCCAAATTCCTTGACCGTCTCATCAAAACAGATGTTCCAACTCCGCGATGCCTGCTTTAGTCCATAGATGGACTTAAGCAACTTGCACACCTTTCTGCTGCTCCCACTCTGAATGAAACCCTCTGGTTGGTCCATATAGACACATTACTCTAAATTTCCATTTAGAAAAGCGGTCTTTACGTCCATCTGCCAGATCTCATAATCGTGGAAGGCAGCAATAGCAAGAAGGATCCGAATGGATTTCAGCATAGCCACTGGAGAAAAGGTTTCGTCATAGTCCAAACCAGGTCTTTGACGAAAACCCTTTGCAACAAGTCTAGCTTTATAGGTCTCAACCTATCCATCTACACCAATCTTCCTTTTGAAGATCCACTTGCATCCTACGGGTTTTACCCTGTCTGGAGCAATGTCCAACGTCCATACCTTGTTGGTGTACATGGACTCCATTTCGGTCCGCATTGCATCCATCCATTTTACTGAGTCAACGCTCTGAACGGCCTGCTGGAAGCTAGTAGGCTCATCATAATCTATGATGCAATCCTCTCTATCCCCGTCTATGAGAAAACCGCAGTATCTCTCGGGCGGATGAGACTGCCTACTACTCCTGCGGAGCGGCGTAGGAATGTCCTGTTCTTTTGAACCCTCTGGTTCCACTAAGATTTCAGTAATAGTCTGTGGTTCTGGAATTTCTTCCAGTTCAACTGCACTCCCACTAATTTCCTTTTCCAAGAACTGGTGTTCTAGAAAGTGGGCATTACGAGAAACAAGGACTTTTTGTTCCTCTGCATGGTAGAAAAGATACCCCCTGGTGTTCTTTAGGTATCCCACAAACTTGCACAGTACTGAGCGTGCCTCGAGTTTGTCCGCATGCTGCTTTTTGACAAAAGCTGGACATCCCCAGATCTTTAGATATTGAAGATAGGGTT
This sequence comes from Agapanthus africanus, assembly GCA_030015575.1. Classification (NCBI taxonomy): domain Eukaryota; kingdom Viridiplantae; phylum Streptophyta; class Magnoliopsida; order Asparagales; family Amaryllidaceae; genus Agapanthus; species Agapanthus africanus. The sequence continues at coordinate 293,213,702 of CM057349.1, forward strand.
TCTTCCCACTCCATAACTCATATGGTGTGGTAGGCACAGTCTTAGTTGGAACTCGGTTCAAAAGGTATGCAGCTGATTCTAGTGCATACCCCCAGAATGATCGCGGTAACTCAGCGTTACTCATCATGGACCGTACCATATCCAATAAGGTTCGGTTCCGTCTCTCCGATACACCGTTATGTTGCGGAGTGTATGGAGGAGTAAGCTGAGAGAGAATTCCGTTCTCTTTTAAATAGTCCAGGAACTCGGCACTCAAGTATTCTCCACCTCGATCCGATCTTAGAATCTTGATACTTTTGCCGGTTTGTTTTTCTACTTCATTCTTATATTCCTGGAACTTTCCAAAGGCTTCGGACTTATGTTTCATTAAGAAGACATAACCGTACCTTGAAAAGTCATCCATAAAAGTAATGAAGTAAGAATAACCGCTTCGCGCATGTGTAGACATTGGACCGCACACGTCGCTGTGTACGAGTCCCAAGAGCTCGCTCGCCCTTACTCCGTGTCCAGTGAACGGAGTCTTTGTCATCTTTCCTTTGAGACAGGATTGACAAGTGGCATACGATTGATATTCGAACGCATTCAGATATCCTTCTGTATGTAACTTCGTCAACCTTCTCTCATTGATGTGACCCGGTCTACAATGCCACAAGAAAGTCTGATTTATTTCCGGAGACTTTCTTTTGTGTGTATTCTGGACATTGAAAATCTGTGGTTGGTTTAATACGTATATACCATTACTCAATGTACCTGACCCAATCAGAACTTGATTAAGGTGAATGTTTACAACATTGCTTACAAACGCAAATTCATAACCTTCTTTAGAAACCAAAGATACAGAAATGATATTACAAGTTGCGTTGGGTACAAAAAAGCAATTACGCAAAACCAAAACATGTCCATCTGACATTCCCAGGTGATAGTCCCCCACGGCCTTAGCATCCATGTTAGCTCCGTTTGCAACTTTGAGGGTCATGTCACCTGCCTTCAAAACCCTACGGTTTCTCAATGCCTGCAAAGAATTACAGATATGAGATCTTGATCCGGTATCCAATACCCAGGAAGTAGAGTTTATTGAAAGACAGTTTTCAATAACATACACACCTGAAGCTGAAGCTGCAACCTGCTTCAATTCTTGTGTCCTGGCTTTCCAAGCCCTGCAATCATTTTTCCAGTGTCCCTTCTTATGAAAATAGAAGCATTCTTCCTTATCCACAAGCTTTCCCACTTTCTTTGTTGCTTTTGCCTTTCCCTTCGTATTCACTTTATTAACACCGCCCCTTAGTTTGGCGGGGGCTTTCTTCTTCTTTCCCTTGGCTTTCGCCTTGGACCTAGAAGAGGAAGATCCTCCTACAAACAAAGTGGATGTTTCCCTACCTTTCTGTAGGGTGCCCTCTGCGCTCCTCAGCATGTTGAGGAGTTCTGAAAGTTCAACTTCCTTTTCTTGTAAGTTGAAGTTCAGGATAAACTGGGCGTAATTGGAAGGAAGGGACTGGAGAATCAAGTCCGTATATAGCTCATTCTCCAACGTGGTACCAAGGTCCGCGAGCTCTTCTATATAGCCAATCATCTTAAGCACGTGTTCCGCTACCGATGATCCGACGGCCAATCTTTCCAAAAATAACTTCTTCGACACTTCGTATCTTGCGATACGAGACTGCTCTCTATACAGTTCTTTTGTATGGAGAAATATGGATTCGAGGTCCATATTCTCGTGCCTCCTCTGATGTTCGTTGTGCATAGAGGCAAGCACGAGGCACTTGGCCTTCGCGCAATCTAGTTCCCAGGTCTTACGGATTTCCTTATTCGCGACGCTGGTTTTGGGACCTGGGACAGGGGGAGTTTTGGTGGTAAGAAGATACCCCAGCTTGTCGTAAGTAATTGCCATCTTGACATTCCTGAGCCAATCTTTGTAGTTTGGCCCTGTCAGTATGTTTTTATCTAGAAGTAACTTAAGTCCAGTCATGTCGATTGGTCGCTGCAATTAGGAGAGAGAAGAAACACTCAGCTTGATGCTCTTGCAAGTTTAGAATGGTTTTTAATTTGTCTAAACAGGATGGCTCCCACTGTTTCTCGAATCCCTCCTCAAACCAAAAAGGAAGAATTAGTCAGGATCAATCTCACCGTACAATACTTGCTTAACCGTTCGGCCAGGCTGGTGTCGGTACTTCGAGGGAGGTTTTCCAACGCTTTCGCGAAGTTCCTTAATTAAATAACCTCTTTTCCCTGGGGGCGTAGCCCCGCTAACAACTTTCTAGACACCTACTTGGTTTATAGCATTGATCGTTAAGTGAGAAATTTCCCGAGGAGTAGCATATACTCACAGTAAGATCAGGATCCAAATATCATCGCGTGACGAAACTGAAGGAATCCTTCCAGAATCATCACACTCCAAATGGTATGCAACTCTAGCAAGTTTCAGTACTTTTGAAACTCCCGATGTGGATTTTTGCCCCATGCTCTTATGACCTTGGCCTGAGGTCAAAATGTCATAAATCACATGTCAAGTTCTTCCCATCATTATCCAGGTTAATTTGAACCCACCCGTACCTACCCTTGACGTAGGCCAAAATGGCAGTACGGCTGTCCCAAACCAACGCATTCTATCTATGCAACAGATAAATATCCGGCAGCTACCAATCACTATGCCTCGGCGTGAGGTCAAAATACATAGCTTGAATACTACCGAATATTTAGCTGAAATGATGGAGGGCTACGAATGGTTTTGGCTAAACCATGAATGTAGTGAACTTGATATAATCGATGGAACGAGATAGCTTTTGAAAAGAGTGGCTCAAGCTCCGCATTTAAAAGTTAGTTTTGAAAAGAACCGAGCGGTTTTTCGAAAGTGTTTCAACGACTTTAACTTGGTTTATTTTCTTGCATTAGTTCTTTTAATGCGTGATATTCTTGCATTAGTTCTTTTAATGCGTCCCATCATTTAATCCTACCATTGCAGAAAACAACCAAAATATGACGTACGCTTATGCCATTCGCATTCGCCACGGGGCCCCGTCATTACCCGTTAGGTTACTTAACTAACGACAGAGCGGGGGCTGGGCTAGCGCGGCTGTAAAACATAAGCAACGCCTAAATAATATCATATATAGATATATTGCAATGATAGCCATTTCAGATCACAGATGAACACATTGGATATACTAGGAACCTGCAATTCGTACGAGCCTGTAACGAAAAGCAGATTACACGGTCGCGGTGAATAGCCAATACCCCACCCAAGACCCCTATGGGTGCGGCAAACTACCCGCCAAGTACCCGAAGCGAAGCAACCTCCCTCAACTCCGTGAGTAGGTCACTCGGCACTTCGGCATACCCGGTAGTTTGTGCACCCCCTCCATGGGTCTATCCTAGGAGCAAAAACAGTAAAAAGAAATTATACAATGACGGCTACAACCCCGACCCGGTTGTGCGGCCATACAAATAATTATTACATCAATTTACAAATTTACATGAATTGAAAGAAAAGAAAACTCTCGTCTCACAACCCCCGGCTATTCACCCGCGACAATCCAATGAATTCATATACACATTCCAATAACATTACAGATCACAGATTTGTATAACCCCCATTAATCGACATATAGCGATTAGCAGACGTTCAATACAAATATCACATCACAGAAAAACCCGTCTGCTTAAGTCTTTTAGAAGTTCGATCAAAAATACGGATTTTCAGGCCCCAAACACAAAATTTTCGTTCTGGAAAATCTGGGCAGAAAATACATATTCCAAAAATCCCAAAATACCCCTATGAACATACTGTAGCAAAGAAGACCCAGAGAGGAGCCAAGACGGCCGCGGAACCGCGGCAATAGCAAGCTATTGCCGCATTTCCGCGGCGCTTTGATGAGATCAAGGGACCATTTTTCTACAGTATACTCTAAAAACCCTGAGTCGATTTTTGGTGTATCTCAAATAATTTTTGCAGCACCTTGAAAATCGACAGAAAGTTTGAAAACGGGGTTCATTTCGGGACTTTTTCTTTGATCGATCTTCTAGCTACTTTGCTAACATGTTAGATAGAGTTTAACTAGGCTCTGATACCACTGTAATTCCATGCTACCTCTCCCGGTACTTTCGGGCATGCGGAATTTGGTGAAAAACAATTTTCTAGAGGTTGTAACATGGACTTAAAACCCGGATCTTTTTTAAACATCTAACTAACAACCTAACTAGGAGTTGTTAACTACTCGGTTAGGGGGTTTATACCTTTCTTATCTCGAACTCCTTCGTCTTCAAGCCTCGATGGTTGTCCGAATCGGCTTCTTCCCGTCATCTCCTTGCGCCGAAGATAGATCCACCTGAAAGCTTCTACCTTTGGCTCCTTCTTCGAACTTTGAAGAAACTAGTTCACTCGGTTTGCCAAACCTTGTGAACTAGAGTGAGTAGAGAAGAGTTTGTTTGGGATTTTATCTATGGTTCTTGGTTCTCAACTCATGAGACAAGTGAACTATAGACTCAAGAGAGGGAGAGCAAGAGGAGGAAGATGAGAGCTCAAGAACAAGAGAGAGAATGAGCATAGAAGAATAAGAGAAGACTTTTCTTAATTGGCTCTCATAATCCAAAACCATCATAACACATCATAGCAATCAAGTATTATGTGATGGTTTAAGCAACAATAGCCATATCATTTCATGCACTCATTTTGCACAAGAGAGCAAGCAAGCAAAAGTCTTTGCCATGAAATGATAGCTATTATTATCATGATGGTCAACTAGTCAAGCCTAGTCAACCGGTCAAAAAGTCAACAAGTCAACAAAGTCAATCCCTCAACAACCATGTCACCATAATACTTAATTAATATAATTGTTAATTACATATCATATTCTCATTAGGGTTGAGCAAAAAGTCAACAGTCAACGGTCAAAAGTCAACAACCCTAATGAGAATCCTCTGCTTCTGTCTCTCCGTCAACTGTGCATACACACCCACATCCGCGTTCCGAGGAACACGAATGCAAACTGGATAAAACCAATCCCAATACGTACACTAGGATCTGGCTTAAACCAAAGCCCGCTAGTGTAAACTGTCCGGACACTAAACGTGCACAAGTGTACGGATGTGACTGAACCCTGTCGCAAAACCATGCGACCTCTACTCTTTTGCCTAAAGGCGAATAGCTTTCTGTGTGGGACTCTAAAGACTCGACACTACGCTGGCAGTGGGTTTAACCACAGACCGCAAGCGGCACTAGCTGCGCGTAACGGTCCCCAGGTAGATGCCGACAAGAAGACTGACAAGGTGAAACCTATCTGAACTCCTACTGAGCCTGAATGTGACAATCTCCGTACAGTCCGGTCTGTTCGTCTGATACATCGCATGGCGGGCTTAGGGGGGCGGTAAACGTCAGTCCCCTAATAGCGGTACAAGTCCTGTCGGAGTGAAGCCCAATACACCCTGAGATAACACTGGAAGCCTACCAGTATATCCCGCTTGCCCTGGCCAGGGACTACTCGTGTAATGGCTCTCCTAGACACAGCGCAATGTCAACCCCCAATACCGGGAGAGACGAATCCTATCTAACCGTCACTGCCTCTAAGTGCTTCGGGACTGCACCCAACTACTACCTGTTTGCACGACTCCTTTGAGCCGTGGTAGGGTAGTAATCAAAGTACAGTGGGAACACACTCGAGGCGAAGTGATAGTGTCAAGTCAGCAGACTAAGCTGTACTCATGTCACCTGGGAACTGATAACTGACGATAGGTATAATACCAACCGGTCAGTTCCCGACGAGTCCTGTCCAGTGTACTCGTAACCTAACGAGCACCCGCATACTATCTCTAGTACGACGTACTGATGGCTGTGGGACAGACCATCTCCCACTCTGGGATGAGAAGCGCATGCGCTAGCCTACTCCGGAGTATCGATGCCCTGTCTCGATAGTCCTGCGACTAGGGACCTGCATAAGGATGTGCTTATAGATTACCCAGCCCCCACTGGTGTGACGGCCATCACAACGCTGGTAATCAAGTAAAGATCCTAAGGGCTCCACTAATGTGTATAGGCGATATACTAAAATAAACACATGTACACATTGAAGTAGAAACAAACCAAGTATATTTTAAGCAAGATTGTATATACAAGGTGAATATCCCAAGCTTCCATTAAGTAATATACAAACTAGTATGATACAGTAATGGCCTCTGGGGCATATACACTAACAGTTGGATGTTTGTACATCAACGACTAAGGGTAATTTGTTGGTAATGCATACGTGGGCTATAGGTTCTAAGTTATAGGCGATCCGTGTGCCGTTTGGGATTTCAGAACTTGATTTTAATATCGTTATGATTTGTGTTGTTATTGTAGGTACCTTCACATGGATTCCGAGGAGACGGAGCATGGCTTCATCGACTTCGGCAAGCGAAGACCAAGGTGAGTGGATCTATATCCACGGGAGAAGTAGGGTGGATGGCGTATAGCACCCCCGCAAAGTTTTGTTGGAAACCGAATGTAGAATATGATTAAGAAAACCTAGATTTGGAAACTAGGGTTAGAATTAACTGATAGTTAGTGAAAGCATATTAGAAACTAAGGATAGTTAGAAGTGATATAATACGGCTAATATGTGATGACGGTATATCAGAATGACGTTTGACGATATTGCCGTTTAGGACACTATAGGACTAGATAGTCGACGTAGATGTGTCATCCGAACCATTCATATTTCTAAACTGAAGAATCGTATGTATCTTTTAAACAGAGACCATGAGGAACGTTACGGAATTTCAAATGATATCTTTTCCTTAAAAACACCGTAACCCCTATTTTCAAAACTACGATTCGCTTCTTTAAAGATCTGATTGTATGATTCAGGTGTGTATGTTAGATTTGATACTTATACTTATAGTAGAGATAGAATGTTTATGTAAACTCGACTTGATGTGAGATATAAATGCGATGACAAGAATATACGACGAATATGATGATCTGATGATATGTTGGTATACGGATGCGAGTCGATTGAGATGATGGATACCTTGTCGGTCCCCTGATATAAGATCGTTATGGATGTGACCTGGGACATAGGTATATATATATATATAGAATGTTGTGAATCATGGATGATAGGCCGTACGTGATATTAGGCCGTACCCTCATTGTCTAAAAGGTTGATAGGATCCCTAATGTTTTAAATGCCGCCGTACGATGATCTTTTCCGTACGTGATGAGTTTGATTTTATGATTGATCCATACCCTTAACTAGAGGATGCCATACGATGGAGTATACTGTGCAGGATGTTGTGAGGCTGGATTCCGATTGTTAGACTCGCTGACTCGGTCATTTTAGATACATATACCCATCAGCATTTGTACATGATTTACCTTATGCTGCTTTCATGTTATTCGCATTGCATTACTTATACCTGTGATAGTACACCTGCAACATTATCGATGATGCGTATGTTACACGTACACATATTGTAGGCTCACACACTTCATCATCAATAATTGCCATGTCACTACACAGTAGGATTGCTGCATCATGATATGACTCTTCGCATAACATACTTGCGCATATACACATTAGTATATCCATATTGGTGCACATATACGTTGATACATCCATACTTGCGCATATACACATTAGTATATCCATATTGGTGCACATATACATTGATACATCCATATTTGCGCACATACACATTGTATATCCATATTGGTGCACATATACATTGATACATCCATATTTACGCACATACACATTGTATATCCATATTGGTGCACATATAAATTGATACATCCATATTTGCGCACATACACATTGTATATCCATATTGGTGCACGCATACATTGATACATCCATACTAGCGCATGTACACATTGCATACCCATATTGGCGCATATATACATTGGTACCTCTATACTTGCGCATATATAACTGGTTTTATTGGGAAATTGGGAACCGCAAGTTATATTTTAAAAACTGGAATCATTTAAAAGAGCGGTTTTCCCTTAGTATGTCATATCACCGTTCCATGTTGCTTGATATACGGATATGCTTACAATTCTATAATATGTCGCATACATCATGCTCTATGATTTTACGCATTGAGATATCCTGTTTTCATGAGATTTCTGGATTTGAGAAGCGTGGACACTTTAAAAGAGATTATGTGTTGTTTTAAAAAAAAACCCGGTTTCTCTTGATATGATATTTCAGTGCGTCCACTATGCGTTTTCTCGGTTCTGAGACGTATGACATATGAAATCCGATTCGAGGAGCAGGATGAGGCCGATTGCGGATACATGGTGGACCCGGTATGGTACCCCGGGGCAAGAAAGGGATGCCATGTATACAGACAGTGAGCCTGGCAGAGGGACTACTACCTACTGGTTATAGTATTTAGGCTCGACGGATATCCGGAGGATACCGACCGGAGTCGAGAGATGGTATGGGCTGATCCGAACTGACGGAGCCCGTGGGTCGATTCGGACTGACGGAGCCCGAGATATGAGGATTTACGTGTCGATGCTGGACACGGGTTTCATGATGTTTTCGGGTGTCGATGTTGGACACCCAGGTTCCATGATTTTGATGAGTCGCGAGGGACACCGTTGATTATATCCTCATACTTACATGCATACATACATTGATTATATGGTTGGACGAGATCCACATGTATACATACATTGATTATATGGTTGGATGAGATCCACATGCATACATACATTGATTATATGGTTGGAGGAGATCCACATGCATACATACATTGATTATATGGTTGGACGAGATCCACATGCATACAGACATTTGTTATATTGTTGGATTATATCCGCATACATATAGGTGTTGATTATATTGTTGGCACATATGATGACCCACTCACCCTAGATATTATAGTATTACCTTTATGATATAGTTGACCTAGGAGTCATTGTTTATTTGATTTCTATCTGTTGATATTTTTCTACTTACGAGTTGGCAACTCATCCCCGTTGTGCCACAGTTCTTGCAGGTTGACCGCTTGGATCAGTAGCGGCTTCGCCGGCACACAGTTGCATTCGGGTGTTTTGAATTGGTTGGTGGGACATTTGTATCGTACCCACTCTTGTATATACATTTCATATTGTATCTAGTTAACTCCATCAATCAAAATTTGTAAATTGTATAAGTAATGAGACTCAGTGAGATTGTGATTGCGAGACTTAGAGCGAGGGGTTTTTCCGCTACTTGTGGTTTTGATGTCCTGCTTTAATTTATCTTTGTGGTGATCTTTGTTGGGTTAGCATAGCACCTCATGAAGGGTTTGGAAGCATCACATGAACCAAATATGTAGTCTTTAGGGTGCTAAGCTAATGAACAAAGAATCGTTCCTAGAATCGATTAGGGTTTCAAAATTTTCATATCGACATATAAAAGAAATGCTAGGGTTTAGAGAGTACAACCTTTGTAGCTCCCTACGCTAGACTCCTTGGCTACTCGGGGTTTGAAAGAACTCCGCTTGAACTCCTCGACGTCACCGATGATCCACCCGGAGTCCGCTTTGTCCAAGCTTGCGACTTTTTCCGATCAGGTGAACGAAATCGAGTCAACACTCCAAACAAGTAGGCTAGGCTTGTGTAGAATGGTGTTGTGGTTCTCTTTCTCACTTCAAAATCCTAACTTGTTGATTATATAGCTCACTACAAAAATCTAGAGAGCTATGAAGGAGGAGGAAGAAGATAATGGCAATATTAGAAGATGATAAGTTTTTCTCTTCCAAAGTAAATGAAAAATATATCAATATATATTTTAAATCTATCATCTCAAACCATGGTTGAATCATTATTGTACTAGGGTTAAAACACAAAAGGAAACTTAACCTAAGGTTAAGTGGTGGGTGAGAATGGTTAGGTCAAAAGAAGTGTGTAGAACAAATCAATAATGCACCATTTCTTTCCTTTTATGTTTTAGTATAAATACAATAATAATTCATAAAAAATACCATGGTGTGAGTCTTATATTGCCACCATTTTCATATACATCCAACCATGATAAATGTATGTATGCATGTATGTATGTATACACATCCATATGTGCATGAAACTAGACAAAAAGAAAAACATACATGCATTCATACATCCATCCAATACAAGAAAGGATTTTTAGTGAGAAACTAATGGTTAAATGATAAATCAACACTTGATTTACCAATCCGGCCATATCACATATGACTCCTACCAAAAGCAAGCCGCCCGATCAATATACGGTATCCTATACGCGTATTTTAATCGGGTCCATGCGCATATCGCATACGCGCACCACAACGTTTCTCCTGGACTAGGAAACTCAATTGTGGGACTCTGAGACTCGTCAATACGCCGGCAGTGGGTGATGATCATATCAAGCATCCTCAAGCCGCAAGCGGTCAGCTAAACGTAACGGCCACCCGGGTATTGAGCGATCAGAAGAGAACAAGCGAACCTGCTACAACTCCCGTCGAGCCGATCGGCGACACATCCCGTACAGTCCGGTCTCCTCGTCTGATATGTCGCATATAAAGTCTAGGGGTGGTAAACGTCAGACCCCAATAACTGATAAGTCGTGCCAATGTGAGGCTCATAACGGGTCGAGAAACTACTGGTAACACTTACCAGCAAATCTCTGATCAGCCCTGGCCAGGGACTTCCCTGTTACGGCCAATCAAGCACAGTGCAACATCAACTCCCAATACCGGGAGAGACGAAACCCCTCATATCGCTCATTGCCTCCATGTGACTCGGGAATGTACCCAAAAACCACCGTTTTGCATGCCCTCATGGACGTGGTAAGGTGGAGATCAAAGTACAGTAGGAATCACACAAGACTCTATGACGATCTCGGGTCTACAGACTAACCTGCACAAGTGTCACCTGAGAACTGCCATCTGACGTGAGGTATAATACCATCTGGGAGTTCTCGGCGAGTCCGTCCAGTGTACCCAGTCTCCACTGAGCACCCATATACCATCTCTGATGTCAAACACCAATGGATATGGGATCATCCATCGCCCATCTCATAGGTCGAGAAGCGTATACGCTAGTCTATACTGGTATATCGATGCCCCGTCTCGATACACCTACGACTAGGGACCTTGAAGGATGTACTTATGGACTACAATGTCCCCACTAGTATGATCTGCATCATAGTCCAGGTAGTCAAGTACACATCCTAAGGGCTTTACCAACATGTAACTATAAGACAGTTTAAAGAGACTAGTATACATGTTAAGATAAAGAGCAACCAGATAGCATACTATCATATCGAGCAAGAAAGTCATCTCTATATATATGTCCAAGCATCCAATATAATATACTTCATCTGTGTAACACTGGCCTCTAGGGCATACATACAACTAACAATCTCCCACTTGCACTAGGGCCAGCTGCTGTAGTATCGCATACCGAGCATCCCGAAGAGTCTCTCAAACTGTATCTGGGGAATGGCCTTCGTGAGTGGATCCGCCGTGTTGTCCTTCGTGTCAACCCTCCTAACCTCGATCTCCCGGCGATCAACTATCTCCCGGATCAGGTGATACCGCCTCAGAATATGCCTGGATCGCTGATGGGACCTGGGTTCCTTGGCCAAAGCCACTGCTCCATTGTTATCGCAATACAAAGGTATTGGATGCCCAATGGATGGAACCACTCCAAGTTCTGTAATGAACTTCTTGATCCAAACAGCCTCTTTAGCAGCATCGTTGGCAGCGATGTATTCAGCCTCCATCGTCGAGTCTGCCACGGTTTCCTGCTTGGAACTCTTCCAGCTAACCGCCCCTCCGTAAAGGGTAAAGACAAATCCCGACTGCGACTTAGAGTCGTCCTTATCACTCTGGAAGCTCGAATCGGTAAAGGACTCCACTTGGAGTTCTCCATTACCATACACCAAGAGCATCTTTTTAGTCCTTCGCAAGTACTTGAGAATGCTCTTCACAGCTGTCCAGTGATTCTCTCCAGGATCAGCTTGATACCTGCTCACTACACTTAGTGAGTATGCTACATCAGGTCTGGTACATAGCATCGCATACATGATAGAGCCTACAGCCGAAGCATAGGGTATACCTTGCATGCGAGCTCTCTCCAAATCAGTCTTGGGAGACATCTCTTTGGAGAGAGTGACTCCAGAGATCGTGGGTAAGTTCCCACGCTTGGATTCTTCCATACTAAACCTCTTTAGTATGGTGTCAATGTACCTTGATTGGGACAATCCCAATATCCGTTTGGATCTATCTCTATAGATCCTAATTCCCAATATGCAGGAGGCATCACCAAGATCTTTCATTGAGAATCTTTGTGATAAGAAGAGCTTGACCGATTGCAGCATAGGAATATCATTTCCTATCAAGATTATGTCGTCCACGTACAATACGAGGAAGACAACCTTACTCTCTGCCACCTTCTTGTAGATACAAGGTTCATCTGGATTTTTGACGAAATCAAACTTTTTGATAACGACGTCAAAGCAGATGTTCCAACTCCGCGATGCTTGCTTTAATCCATAAATGGATTTAAGCAGCTTGCACACCTTCCCACTGCTCCCACTGTCTACGAAGCCCTCTGGCTGAGTCATGTACACGCACTCTTCTAAATCACCATTTAGAAAGGCGGTCTTAACATCCATTTGCCAGATTCCGTAGTCATGATATGCAGCGATGGCAAGCATGATCCGGATGGATTTAAGTATAGCCACTGGAGAAAAGGTTTCGTCATAATCCACACCTGGTCTTTGACGAAAACTTTTTGCAACAAGTCTAGCTTTGAAAGTCTCCACTTTCCCATCTACACCAAGTTTTTTCTTGAAGATCCACTTGCTCCCAATGGGTTTTACCCCTTCAGGAGCAACTTCCAAAGTCCATACTTTGTTGGTGTACATGGATTCCATCTCGGACCGCATAGCATCCAGCCATTTCACTGAGTCCCTACTCGTGATGGCCTGCTCGAAGCTAGTTGGGTCATCATCATCCATGATGCAATCTTCGCTTCCACCGTCAATGAGAAAACCGTAGTATCTCTCAGGTGGACGAGAAAGCCTACTAGATCGGCGGAGAGACTGGGGTTCGTCGGGTACTACTGAATCCTCTGGTTCTACTAAATCATTAGTTGTAGTTTGCGGTGCTGGAACCTCTTCCAGCTCTACCTCTTTGCCACTAATTTCTTTTGCGAGAAATTCCCTTTCCAAAAAGGTGGCATGTTGAGCAACAAACACTCTTTGTTCCTCAGCTTGGTAGAAAAAATATCCTTGAGAATTCTTTGGATATCCCACAAACTTGCAAAGAACTGATCGTGCCTCGAGTTTGTCCGGATTTTGCTTTTTGACATAGGCCGGACAACCCCATATCTTAATTCGTTTAAAATATGGTCTCTTCCCACTCCATATTTCATATGGTGTGGTAGGTACAGATTTAGACGGAACTAGATTCAATAGGTATATGGCTGTCTCAAGCGCATACCCCCAAAAAGAAATAGGTAACTCAGCATTGCTCATCATTGAGCGCACCATATCTAATAGGGTGCGATTCCTTCGTTCCGATACACCGTTGTGCTGTGGTGTATAAGGAGGAGTAAGCTGAGAGAGAATCCCATTCTCTTTTAGATAATCCAGGAATTCAATGCTTAAGTATTCACCTCCTCGATCAGATCGAAGAATCTTAATACTTTTGCCCGTTTGGTTCTCTACCTCGTGCTTATATTCTTTGAATTTCTCAAAAGCTTCAGACTTGTGTTTCAACAGGAACACATGCCCGTATCTAGAGAGATCATCAGTGAATGTAATGAAGTAGGAAGAACCATTTCTGGCATGTGTAGTCATAAGACCGTATACATCATTATGTATCAGTCCCAAGAGTTCAGTAACTCTTTCTCCGTGTCCCGTAAACGGAGTTTTGGTCATCTTTCCTTTGAGACATGAATGACAAGTGTCATAAGATGATAATTCAAATGAATTCAAATATCCATTCTTATGTAACTTAGCTAGTCGTGTCTCATTGATATGACCAAGTCTACAGTGCTACAAGAAGGATTCGTTCATTTCTGAGCTTTTCCTCTTATGTGTGTTTTGTATATTGAGGACTGTATTTTGATTGAGAATGAATATGCCATTATGTAACGAGCCTGATGTAATTAAATTTTGATCTAGGAATATGTTCATAACATTATCATTTACTACAAAATTATATCCTTCTTTACTTAATAAAGAGACTGATATCATGTTGCACATCATGTTCGGTATATAATAGCACTCATTCAGAACTAGTGTATCATCGTTTGGTAATACCAGGTGATATATGCCAACTGCTTTGGCTGCAACATTTGCCCCATTCCCTACTTGAATGGAATGATCACCTTTACCCAGTTCTCTACCTTTCCGTAGCCCATGTAACTACTTACATATGTGGGATCCTGATCCGGTATCTAATACCCAGGACGTAGGGTGAACTGAAAAACAGTTCTCAATAACTAACACACTTGAAGAAGATGCATCAACATGCATGTTCTTTTGGGCGGCTTGAGAATCTAGATATTCTCCTATTCCCTGTTCAGTCTTATAACTCCTATAAGAAAGAACGGGTCCAACGTTCCCCTGCACAGTATAACATGCGGGTTCGGTCAATACATCCATATTTTTATCTTGATTAGGGCATGACATGGTCGCTACCTGGAGAGAGAGAGAAGAAAACACTTTAGCGTATGCTCTTGCAAGATCAGATTGGTTATTATCTTATCTAATCAGGATGGCTCCCACTGGTTTTTATCAAATCTTCTGTAGCGTTTTGAAAATCGTTTCGGTGAAATTTCGAAAAAAATCGGTAAAATAAGGGGGTTTTCTGTAAAAAGTCAAAATACAAATATCTTATTATAAAAATTAAATATACATATTCTAGCTATGTAATTGCTATTATTTGGTGTTTATTGAGCCGCTGGTGAAATTTCAAATTTTCTGAAAAAAATATTATTTTATTATTATTTAAGCCGTCACTAATACATTTAATTAGGGAAAATTACAAATTGGAATGAGTTGAAACAAATTTTGTGCATCATAAAACATTAAATAAAGTTTTATCATGTGGTTTTTGGAACGAAATCATTTGCCAAAACGGTTTAGAAATTATTGAAGAAAAAAGGCTTTTTTTAGCGTAAATGGATGTTTGGGGTATTGTATTTATCATTTTTCATCACCCCACACCAGTACCCACACCCACACACCCCCACTTACTCCCCCCATGGCTGAATTCAGCAGCCCCCTCTCTTGTCCCCACTTGGTTTTCAAAGGAAAAGAAATAAAAGAAAAGAATAGAAAATGGATAAAGTAGTTAGACTTTTGACTTTGCTTGACCTTGACTTTGTCCCCCCCCCATTTTCTCTACCTCCCTCTCTCTCCTCACACCCATTTCTGGCCGAAATTCCCTGCATCCCACAGCAGCAGCCCCCCCTCCAATTTCCCCTCTCTTTTCTCTTCAAAACTTCATGAAAAATTGCTTCTAAATCCATCAAAAAAATCCCGAAACCCAAATCCGACTCCTACCCATTTTAGCTTAGCCCGTATAGCATGGATCCTTGTGAAAAGAGAGCATTTTGGGAGGCCATGGATGCTTGTGGACCTTCATATATTTTTGGGTATAATTCTAAAACTTTTTGCTTAAATTGTTACTTGTTTCTTAAAGCTAATTTAAATTAAGTGTTAACTTGGATATGTGAGTTTAATTGCAAGTTTTGGATTTCAAGTTAGGGTTTGTTGTGGAAATGAGTTGTGTTTGATTGTGCATGGTTTAGTGAAGTGGTTTAACATAATTAGTTTTGTAGAAAACTAATCTAGTTGTTAATTACAAGTTGTTACTTGAAAAATTGTGTTAATTTGCTAATTGCTTACTAGGTTTTTGAAATTTGTTAAATTCTTGGGATTAAAAATGTGATTAGGGTTTTCTTGGCTTCATTAACTTTATTAAGTGTGGTTTAATGCTTTGGATCATGCAAATCTAAGCTAGATTGTAGTTTGTGCATTTTTGCTTTGAAATTGTTTTAAAAAGGTATTTTTGTAAACTAGAATATTAGGATTTTTGGAATTTAATGAGATTAAATTCCGGAAATTGTTTATACGACTTATTTAAGATATTTAATAAGTATATTGGCCGCTACTTTCATTAAAACATCATGTTTTGTACAAAAACGGCGAATTGTGCTTGCTAGATTTTCGGAAAAATGACTTTTTAAGTGAAAATGGGGTTTTTGTGAGTTTTAACCTAGTTTATATTAAAATTAGTGTTCGTGAATGTGCAAATGAGTGTGATTGGATTTTTCTCGATGGTTTGACGTTTGTACATCGACATCGAGGGTTGGTTTTACTATTCTTGCATGCGTAGGCGATAGGTTTGGACCTATGCGTGATACGCGTGCCGATTTGATTTTCGTATGCCGTTTCGATCTCGAATTTAGTTTTAATGCGATATGGTGCGTTATGATATGTAGGTACCCCCATGTGGACTTCGAGACGACAAGCAAGCGCGTGGCGACGTCAGCACCGGCGAGCGAGGACCAGGTGAGTAGATTTATATCTACGGGGAGAAGTCGGGTGGATGGCGTATAGCACCCCCGCAGTTCATGGTGATGTATACGAATACGTATACACACATATATATATATTTTGACTATAATTTGTGTGATATTATCGATGATATAGATTTTTGGTGTTCTTGGATGATTTAGTGTCGCGAAACCCTAGAGTAGTGGTCGCACCACACATGCACACACACACCCATACTTGCATACTTTCTTCTTTCATTTGCGCTTATACGGGATTATATAGTTATGTGTTCACATGGGTATGGGACTATGTGTTCACATACGGATTGAGGAAGATAGTACTTGGGATTTATGATGAGTCGATGAGATTTGATTTGAGGCCGTGAGATCGGTGATATAGCAGGGTTCGTATCTTAGATACGACATGACGTTGTAGCGGGTCCTTGACGTAGTGTTTCACACACGTCCATGCATACGTAGGCGGTATCAGTATGGTACTAGACGTAGATCAGTACCCCGATCATGATATTTGATAAAGAGGATACCAGGTGAATAGTATGATGAATGTGATATTGACCCGTACCCAGATTGGGATGCCGTACGACGGATTTACGTACGAGCTATATTGATGATTGATCCGCACTCTTGACTTGGGATGCCTGATTATAGATATGGTATCGGATATGATATTATTGAGGCGAGATCACCGACTATACATATACAGGTATGTATATGTATCGACTCAGATGATAGGCGGTTTCCTTACCTGTAGTTCAGCTTGTAGTTCAGCCGTATAGTTTAGTGTAGTTGTTAGATTAGATTAGACTTCTTACCTATTTCAAAAACTAACGAATCGTGGGCATTTTTAAAGACAGCTCAAGAGAATCTACGGATATTTCAAAAACGACGTATCTTTTCATAAAAAACACCGTAGCCCCTATTTTCAAAACCCCATGATTCGTGTTATTTCAAAAGGCACCATTTGTAGGACTTATATTAGATTATTGCAGATTAGTTATCATTGTGTCTAGTATTCAGCTCCCGCACATTATTGCTGTTCGCTCTGCCTCGCATATTTATTTTGCTGCATATTCCATTATTGATATCATGCTGTTAGGACACCAGCACCATTACCGATGATGCGTATGTACCACGTACACCTACTTGCCGGCTCACACACATCTTCATCGGTAATTGCCATGTCACGTACACTTTAGAGAATATAATTGCTTGACTTAGATTGTTAGCTAGTAGTGTTGACATGATATTAGTGTACTTCCCTTATATGCCATATTAGACATTGTAGTTATTACCTACCACTTCATGCATACTGTTATTCAGTTGTTCATGCCTAGTTCATTATCATTGACATATGCACTTGTGATGATTTCTTGAGATTTATGATATTTCTGGATTTCGGGGAAAGCCGCAAAATTTACAACTTATGATCTTTTAAAATATAAAATGTTGCGGTTTTCTAGTGATGTAAAGTGTCGTCCACCATGAGTTTGCTGTGGTTTTGGAGATTCGTGTCGAGGAGTGGAGGAACCGTCACGGGTATATGGTGGGCCTGGTATGGTACCCCGGGGCAAGAGGAATGTGGTGTTGACGTTGAGCCTGGCTGGGGAGCACTACCTACCGGTGATATTACCCGACGCGTCGGATATCCGGAGGATACCGTCGTGGTCTTGAGATGGATGGTAGGGGCCGGTCTGGACTGACGACACCCTAGATATTGAGATTGAGACATTGATATTTCGAGACAGTGAGATTTATGTTTTGTGTCGATGCTAGACACTGTTGATACTGATTTTAATTATGATACCTCAGTTTAAAATATGAAGGAAATCTCACTAATTTATGAAAACAGTTTCTTCATTTACATGTATTCTGTTTTCATGCATTCATACCTCATTCATATGATATATTGCTACCTGAGGCACTGACACGGGCACATGAGTTTACACTCGGGTTAGATATTTACCCTAGCCATTGTTATAGGCTGCATGTTATATATATTTGAGGATATATTATGATCATTGACCTAGGATTGCGTTATTTATGCGATTTCTGTGCGTAGATATTTTTCTATTCACGAGTTGGCAACTCACCCCCGTTGTGCCCCAGTTTCTTGCAGGTTGCCGTACAGGTTTCCTTACGGCTTTGCGGGCATAGTTTCATTCGGGTGATTTGCTAGTAGGTGGGTTTACTTGTATCATACCCCCATTATTTATCTTGTATATCATTATTCCGTTGTATCTAGAATTCCATCAACCAAACATGTATTTATTGAGATAGAGACCAGTGTTGGTTATTCTTTCGACCTTAGAGTCGCTCGTTATATTTCTGGTGGTTTTGAGTTTCCTTTTGAGTTTTGATCCTCGCCGTTGGCGTTGTATATTATATTGTTTGTGTGGTTGTGACCGTCGATTGACGAAGAGCTAGCTCCCGCTTGGGGATGCCTTTTTCTTGATTTCGTATACTATTCATGTTGTATCCCGTTTGGGGGTCAGTATTTACAAAGGAGACTCTGCCGAAATTTTCAGTAAATTTTTGATGTTTTTAAAACCGCATAATTCGGCTTATGCTATTGAAATTACTTGCTTTAAGTTGGTTTTTCCTGCACTCTACTATTTTCTTGGTTTGGATTTCTGGGTTTTCGGTTTACTTAGATTACGTACGCCTCGAGACGTTCGTTGTTTAAGTGCCGGTCATGTTTCGTATTTTCGGGTCGTGACAAAGTTGGTATCAGAGCGTTAGGTTTTAACCTTCGGTGCGTAGGATGACCCTTGGTTGATAGAATAGGTGACTAAAGTAGAGTGACGTACCGTGGGTATGTTCCGCGGCATATTTACGATACGCTACTCTACTTAAGAAGCCTTAGGATGTACATTTCTTTGTTCAGTATTACGTTCTTTCCGATCTAGCCTCATCGGTAACAGTTTGGTTTTGCTGCTACGGTTACGGCAGGGAGAGCTACGGCTAGAGTTGCGGTCAGCACAAGCTCGTCACGAACGAGGACTGACCAGGGCGAAATTCCGGCGACACGATTGCAGAGATGTGTCTTCTTACTGTGTTTCCGCGCCACGAGCGTTTGGCGGATCGCCCTTATGAGGTTACTTGGAGGTGCTGGTCGACACTAGAGAATTGAGCCGATGATAGAGGCCGGCCAGATTTTGATGACCGTTGGTGTGTTGCTTACTCCTGATGATTGAGGCACCGTTTAGCATGCAGACGAGTGAGCCAGTTGTTGCTGCGAGCGACGAGATATCGTCCCATATATTGGAGCTATTGCAGTACAGATTGTACTAAGAGATGATAGAAGGTCGCTAGTCACCCGAGGATGAATGATTAGGACATGTGGTTCGTTCGCCTACCCGATGAGAGGTCATCAGATAGATTGATTCCAGCTAGAGACGACTTCACGCAGAGACGTGAGGGTCGACAGAGACGATCGAATGTCGGAAACCTATTATTCCAAGTTTAAAGTAGTTGGAAAGACATGCAGGCAATTCTATGGTCCCTCTAGAAGAATGAAACCCTAACTCGACTTAATGACCGTGTGAAAGCCTTTGAACCTTCGGGTTTGCGGCAGTTCCACGGCGCCATTAGTGAGGCTTGGGTTTGCCCTTCTACGGCTGGACCACCGATGCTGTGGTATATATATTCGATACTATTAAACTGTACCAAGATGTTGAGCTCTTGGGGGATTATGAGGTTTTGACGAATCGATCGAATGGTTCGACTTCAATCGGATGCTAGGTGGTGAGATGCATTCTTGGGAGACTCTAGATACGAGGATAGCCATTGGAGCTTAGTCCATGCAGCCGCGACGAGACGAGTCCAAGGAAGACGACATTAGAGAAAAGTGGAGTAAGAGGTTCGCACCAGATCTAGATGAGATGATGTTCCACTCCGCCGACATCAGAGAGGCGATAAGCATGCCGAGGCATGGTACTTAGACTTACCTTCCAGAAGGAGTCGCGATGAGTATGCAGTCGTTCCAGAGCAAGATGCAGATATAGGAAAGGACAACGACTTCCGGACAGTTGGCAGAGACGAGACATGGAAGAGACCGTGAGCAGGATTCCTTCCAGGACACTGCTGCAATGATACTTGCACCCAGGATCAGATGTGTCACGTACATTCAGAGAGCCAGAGGCCGACGCCAGTGATATGCTGTCTTACGAGTGGTCGCGATGATTGACCAAGAGATGACCAGAGAAGTGCCAGAACGGAATCGTCCCCGTTAGCACACCTGACAGGGCCGATGAGCCGATGGACCGAAAGATTGGTAATTCACAGTGAAGACCTTGACCCAGGAGTGGTCATGGTTACGCACACCAGCAGGACAGAGTTCATGATCATCGACGAGACGTCCCACTAGTGACCACGACAGTTGGGCGAGATTCTTAGAGGATGCACTTGAGCGGTACTATTCCGCCATTATTGATTACGATGTTTTGGGTGATTTATTCGTATGATTTGATTTTGATGATTGAGGATTTACGACCTTTGCACAGTGTTGCACTTGATATCGTTTTCGTGCTTTAGTTTCACATGTTTGTGATATTACGGTTTTAAACAGTTGAGTTGGTTTTGTGCGTATGCATGCACACGATTTCGTTCCTGCACTCGGTATAGTTTATATATGCTTGCAGTGCAGTGATACGCCTTATGTGCACTTAGATGCACTGGACTTCGATTTCGATTATGATACTCGATATTTGTTTTGTGCACCTTGTGCACCTGATTGATTTTGCGCACGTTCGGCGCTTGATATTGGATTTCATGATTTCGTGCGCGATGGATGCACCTGATTTTGCTGTCAGGCACACATGTTGCCTACGACAGATGTTTCGTGCACACCCGATGCACTTAGATGTTGTTTCTGTGCGCATGTATGGCACATTCATGGATTTTGATTTCCGTGCGCACCAGACGCACGTAGCATTCATGTGCATATTTTGGGGATTGATTTCGTATAGAGCAGTACGTTTTATGATATTGCTATGTGTTTTCGTACTGAGCAGGACTAGTCAGAGGACAGTACCTGAATATATTTTGCATGCATTGATAGTTATTGAAGGGATTTCCAAAAAAAAGCGAGCTATAGCCTCAGTATTTACCTACGTGTCTGATATGACACGAAATGTTTAAAACAAGGAGACCCTTCTAAATTGTTTCCAAAACGGCGGAACGTACATTTCAAACAAAGGTATATATGTATATAGTTATTTCCTTATGTTAGACGTCCGCCACTGTGCAGTGTTATACGCGTGCACAGCGACATAAAGAGATTTGGCATGCATTTCCTTCAGATACTTACATATATAGATTCGATATTTACATGTATAGTTTCGAGTTATGTCATATTGGTTTTGATTTGGATTTGGCATTGATGTCTTCTCCATGACTCCGATGATTGCGGGATGCTTGACGGAGTTTTGATTTGAGTTATATGCTCATTTTTCAAGCGCATGCGCTGCGCTACGATTTGTTTTATGTATTTACAATTTCGGAGCCCCGACGACTTGATGGGTTTTCTTAGATGTTTTAGTATTTGGGGGAGTTTGAATTTAAATTCGGGGACCGAATTTCTTTAAGGGGGGAAGATTGTAGCGTTTTGAAAATCGTTTCGGTGAAATTTCGAAAAAAATCGGTAAAATAAGGGGGTTTTCTGTAAAAAGTCAAAATACAAATATCTTATTATAAAAATTAAATATACATATTCTAGCTATGTTATTGCTATTATTTGGTGTTTATTGAGCCGCTGGTGAAATTTCAAATTTTCTGAAAAAAATATTATTTTATTATTATTTAAGCCGTCACTAATACATTTAATTAGGGAAAATTACAAATTGGAATGAGTTGAAACAAATTTTGTGCATCATAAAACATTAAATAAAGTTTTATCATGTGGTTTTTGGAACGAAATCATTTGCCAAAACGGTT
Source organism: Agapanthus africanus (assembly GCA_030015575.1). Classification (NCBI taxonomy): domain Eukaryota; kingdom Viridiplantae; phylum Streptophyta; class Magnoliopsida; order Asparagales; family Amaryllidaceae; genus Agapanthus; species Agapanthus africanus. The sequence goes on from CM057349.1 coordinate 293,236,158, forward strand.
TAGAAATTATTGAAGAAAAAAGGCTTTTTTTAGCGTAAATGGATGTTTGGGGTATTGTATTTATCATTTTTCATCACCCCACACCAGTACCCACACCCCCACACCCCCACTTACTCCCCCATGGCTGAATTCAGCAGCCCCCTCTCTTGTCCCCCTTGGTTTTCAGAGGAAAAGAAATAAAAGAAAAGAATAGAAAATGGATAAAGTAGTTAGACTTTTGACTTTGCTTGACCTTGACTTTGTCCCCCCCCCCCATTTTCTCTACCTCCCTCTCTCTCCTCACACCCATTTCTGGCCGAAATTCCCTGCATCCCACAGCAGCAGCCCCCCCTCCAATTTCCCCTCTCTTTTCTCTTCAAAACTTCATGAAAAATTGCTTCTAAATCCATCAAAAAAATCCCGAAAACCAAATCCGACTCCTACCCATTTTAGCTTAGCCCGTATAGCATGGATCCTTGTGAAAAGAGAGCATTTTGGGAGGCCATGGATGCTTGTGGACCTTCATATATTTTTGGGTATAATTCTAAAACTTTTTGCTTAAATTGTTACTTGTTTCTTAAAGCTAATTTAAATTAAGTGTTAACTTGGATATGTGAGTTTAATTGCAAGTTTTGGATTTCAAGTTAGGGTTTGTTGTGGAAATGAGTTGTGTTTGATTGTGCATGGTTTAGTGAAGTGGTTTAACATAATTAGTTTTGTAGAAAACTAATCTAGTTGTTAATTACAAGTTGTTACTTGAAAAATTGTGTTAATTTGCTAATTGCTTACTAGGTTTTTGAAATTTGTTAAATTCTTGGGATTAAAAATGTGATTAGGGTTTTCTTGGCTTCATTAACTTTATTAAGTGTGGTTTAATGCTTTGGATCATGCAAATCTAAGCTAGATTGTAGTTTGTGCATTTTTGCTTTGAAATTGTTTAAAAAAGGTATTTTTGTAAACTAGAATATTAGGATTTTTGGAATTTAATGAGATTAAATTCCGGAAATTGTTTATACGACTTATTTAAGATATTTAATAAGTATATTGGCCGCTACTTTCATTAAAACATCATGTTTTGTACAAAAACGGCGAATTGTGCTTGCTAGATTTTCGAAAAAATGACTTTTTAAGTGAAAATGGGGTTTTTGTGAGTTTTAACCTAGTTTATATTAAAATTAGTGTTCGTGAATGTGCAAATGAGTGTGATTGGATTTTTCTCGATGGTTTGACGTTTGTACATCGACATCGAGGGTTGGTTTTACTATTCTTGCATGCGTAGGCGATAGGTTTGGACCTATGCGTGATACGCGTGCCGATTTGATTTTTGTATGCCGTTTCGATCTCGAATTTAGTTTTAATGCGATATGGTGCGTTATGATATGTAGGTACCCCCACGTAGACTTCGAGACGACAAGCAAGCGCGTGGCGACGTCGGCACCGGCGAGCGAGGACCAGGTGAGTAGATTTATATCTACGGGGAGAAGTCGGGTGGATGACGTATAGCACCCCCGCAGTTCATGGTGATGTATACGAATACGTATACACACATATATATATATATATATTGACTATAATTTGTTTGATATTATCGATGATATAGATTTTTGGTGTTCTTGGATGATTTAGTGTCGCGAAACCCTAGAGTAGTGGTCGCACCACACATGCACACACACACCCATACTTGCATACTTTCTTCTTTCATTTGCGCTTATACGGGATTATATAGTTATGTGTTCACATAGGTATGGGACTATGTGTTCACATACGGATTGAGGATGATAGTACTTGGGATTTATGATGAGTCGATGAGATTTGATTTGAGGCCGTGAGATCGGTGATATAGCAGGGTTCGTATCTTAGATACGACATGACGTTGTAGCGGGTCCTTGACGTAGTGTTTCACACACGTCCATGCATACGTAGGCGGTATCAGTATGGTACTAGACGTAGATCAGTACCCCGATCATGATATTTGATAAAGAGGATACCAGGTGAATAGTATGATGAATATGATATTGACCCGTACCCAGATTGGGATGCCGTACGACGGATTTACGTACGAGCTATATTAATGATTGATCCGCACTCTTGACTTGGGATGCCTGATTATAGATATGGTATCGGATATGATATTATTGAGGCGAGATCACCGACTATATATATACAGGTATGTATATGTATCGGCTCAGATGATAGGCGGTTTCCTTACCTGTAGTTCAGCTTGTAGTTCAGCCGTATAGTTTAGTGTAGTTGTTAGATTAGATTAGACTTCTTACCTATTTCAAAAACTAACGAATCGTGGGCATTTTTAAAGACAGCTCAAGAGAATCTACGGATATTTCAAAAACGACGTATCTTTTCATAAAAAACACCGTAGCCCCTATTTTCAAAACCCCATGATTCGTGTTATTTCAAAAGGCACCATTTGTAGGACTTATATTAGATTATTGCAGATTAGTTATCGTTGTGTCTAGTATTCAGCTCCCGCACATTATTGCTGTTCGCTCTGCCTCGCATATTTATTTTGCTGCATATTCCATTATTGATATCATGCTGTTAGGACACCAGCACCATTACCGATGATGCGTATGTACCATGTACACCTACTTGCCGGCTCACACACATCTTCATCGGTAATTGCCATGTCACGTACACTTTAGAGAATATAATTGCTTGACTTAGATTGTTAGCTAGTAGTGTTGACATGATATTAGTGTACTTCCCTTATATGCCATATTAGACATTGTAGTTATTACCTACCACTTCATGCATACTGTTATTCAGTTGTTCATGCCTAGTTCATTATCATTGACATATGCACTTGTGATGATTTCTTGAGATTTATGATATTTCTGGATTTCGGGGAAAGCCGCAAAATTTACAACTTATGATCTTTTAAAATATAAAATGTTGCGGTTTTCTAGTGATGTAAAGTGTCGTCCACCATGAGTTTGCTGTGGTTTTGGAGATCCGTGTCGAGGAGTGGAGGAACCGTCACGGGTACATGGTGGGTCCGGTATGGTACCCCGGGGCAAGAGGAATGTGGTGTTGACGTTGAGCCTGGCTGGGGAGCACTACCTACCGGTGATATTACCCGACGCGTCGGATATCCGGAGGATACCGTCGTGGTCTTGAGATGGATGGTAGGGGCCGGTCTGGACTGACGGCGTCCTAGATATTGAGATTGAGACATTGATATTTCGAGACAGTGAGATTTATGTTTTGTGTCGATGCTAGACACTGTTGATACTGATTTTAATTATGATACCTCAGTTTAAAATATGAAGGAAATCTCACTAATTTATGAAAACAGTTTCTTCATTTACATGTATTCTGTTTTCATGCATTCATACCTCATTCATATGATATATTGCTACCTGAGGCACTGACACGGGCACATGAGTTTACACTCGGGTTAGATATTTACCCTAGCCATTGTTATAGGCTGCATGTTATATATATTTGAGGATATATTATGATCATTGACCTAGGATTGCGTTATTTATGCGATTTCTGTGCGTAGATATTTTTCTATTCACGAGTTGGCAACTCACCCCCGTTGTGCCCCAGTTTCTTGCAGGTTGCCGTACAGGTTTCCTTACGGCTTTGCAGGCATAGTTTCATTCGGGTGATTTGCTAGTAGGTGGGTTTACTTGTATCATACCCCCATTATTTATCTTGTATATCATTATTCCGTTGTATCTAGAATTCCATCAACCAAACATGTATTTATTGAGATAGAGACCAGTGTTGGTTATTCTTTCGACCTTAGAGTCGCTCGTTATATTTCTGGTGGTTTTGAGTTTCCTTTTGAGTTTTGATCCTCGCCGTTGGCGTTGTATATTATATTGTTTGTGTGGTTGTGACCGTCGATTGACGAAGAGCTAGCTCCCGCTTGGGGATGCCTTTTTCTTGATTTCGTATACTATTCATGTTGTATTCCGTTTGGGGGTCAGTATTTACAAAGGAGACTCTGCCGAAATTTTCAGTAAATTTTTGATGTTTTTAAAACCGCATAATTCGGCTTATGCTATTGAAATTACTTGCTTTAAGTTGGTTTTTCCTGCACTCTACTATTTTCTTGGTTTGGATTTCTAGGTTTTCAGTTTACTTAGATTACGTACGCCTCGAGACGTTCGTTGTTTAAGTGCCGGTCATGTTCCGTATTTTCGGGTCGTGACATCTTCCTTCAAACCCTAAAAGGAAAGACTAGCCGGGATTAAGTACACCCTACAACTTCGTCGATCTTTCAGGCAGGCCAGTGTCGGTACTTTGAGGGAGGTTCCTCGTGCTTTCGCACGGACCTAATTAAAGTAAACCTCGTTTTCCCAGAGGCGTAACCCCGTTGACACCTTTCTAGACACCTACTTGATCGGCTAATTGTAATGTGTAAAACTCTCCCAGGAGTAACTCTTACTCGCAGTGGGTATCGGGATCCAACTATCTCATAGAAGGTATGCAATCTCATTGCAAATTTCAACACTTGAAATTCCCAATAATGCTTTTGCCCCTAGCGATCTATGACCTTGACTAAGTCAACAAACCATAAATCGCTAGTCAAGTTCAACCCGTGCATTTCTCGATTGAATTAAACCCACCCGTACGACCCTTGACTGAGTCAACAAGGCCGTGCGAATGCCCTAATCCAATCACATCTCATGTTGTAACAGATAAACATTGTTTAGCTACCGTACACTATGCCTTGACTAAGTCAACAAACATAGTACGAATACTAAATAATATCTATCTGAAATGACGGAGGGCTACGCAGGTTTTTCAGAAAAACCATGAGCGTAAAGAACTTGATATCGTTGTAGAATCTAGTGAAGTTTTGAAATGGAGTGGTTTTGAGGCTTTTCTAGTTTTGCTAAAGGGGTCACTCCCGGTGAAGGGATCGTCGGCCCTTTTCTCGTCGAATGAGGTGCGGAATATATCATATATATCACTGTGCAAAGCAGAAACTATAGAAGAAATAAAAAGTCAAACCGAATGTGTAGCATCTGCCAATTATTGCTAAAGGGGTCACTCCCGGTGAAGGGATCTCGGCCCTTTCCTCATCAAATAAGGTGCAGGGTATAACATATATACCGCTATGCAAAGAAAAAATTGTAGCTGCCCTTTTTATTAAAAATTTGATTCTACAACATCTTTTAGGTTTCTTTTCTTTCATTAATCACATTAATGAAGTCCCATCATTTAAGTCACCTAAACATCACAGATAAATACGACGTACACTTATGCCATCCGCATTCGCCTCGATGTCCCCTCGTGCACCGTTAGGTTAGGTAACTAACGACAGAGCAGGGCAGGGCTAGTGCGGGTGCAAAACATAAGTAACGCCTATATAATATATCATATATACTATATACTGTATCCATCAGAACATATCAAATGATCACATCACAGATATCGCAGCAGAAATATAGATATAATGTGGGATATACTAGGACGTCCGTATTTAATACTTAGCCAAAATAGAAAATACGGATTCCACAGTCACGATGAATAGCCAAGCCCACACCCTGGACCCCTACGAGAGCGGCAAGTGACCCTACCAATTCTGGAGTTTAGGAGACCCGGTCTCGACTCCTCGAGATGGCCTCCCACTGAACCCCAGAACCCGGTCACCCGTGCTCCCCTCCTTGGGTCCATCCTAATGCGGAAAAGTAAATAATATACAACACAGGTGGCATCGACCTCAATCGCGACAATCCTGCACATCATATAAAACTCTCATTTCATATAAAAGATTATTACATTACATTTGAATTTACATGAATGAAAATATAAAACTCTCATTTCATATAAACCCCCGGCTATTCAATCGCGACAATCCTGCACATCATATCTCAGCAACACATAATATCCCATATCATCAACGTAAGTAAGTATGCATACACCGATTGTCGTCGACGTATAGCAACGACAATCGGCAATACCACTACATACTACACTTACGGTCACAGAAAAGAAAGTGTAAAACTGCAATATCTGGAATCCACATTCTCTCTAGACATCGTAAATGCGAAGTATCACATACCTCGTATTTCATGTCTTATAATGTGAATTCCACACATTGCATCACATCCCGAATAAACAGACAGTATTAAAGTTTTCGAAAGACCGATCAAATACCCAAGATTCACTAAAGCTAAACACTTGAGCGAAGTTCAAAAACTTGGAGTATGACACAGTAGTAGCGGTCCAGCCGTAGAAGGGTCAAGCCAACGCCTCACATGTGGCACGCCGTACTGCCCCAAACCCTAAGGTTCAAAGGGCAGTTCAAGACGGTCACATAATCGAGTTAAGGTTTGTTGTCTTCTAGAAGGACCACCGCAAAAAGACTTGCACGTATCTCCAAAGTATTTAAACTCCGTGAAAAGTGAGCAAATGATACTCGTTCAAACACTTCACTACTTTCTAATTTATCCGGAAATGACACGAAATCAAAATTCCGATCGAATAGTCGAGTCCAAAACCATCTCCAGAATTTTTCAATGCAATATTCAGATTAAGCATACCTAAGATACTGTACAAGCAGTTCTAAGAATTACAGTGAAACATTTATGCAATGAAGCCCCTGTACGGCCGCGGAACCGCGGCCTAAGCCAAGAATTGCGGCGGTTCCGCGGAGGTTTATACTGTTCATTGCATAATTTTTGCATCGTAATTCTTATATCTTCCTGCTGTAATTTTTACGTATTTTTAATTCTGAAAAAAGTCAATTTTTGAAAAATGTCCAGAAAGCACCAAAAACCGTATTTTTTCGGTTCGATCGGAGTTTTAACTTCGTTAAGGTGTCGCCTAATATTCTAGGTCAGCTCTGATACCAATGTTGGGTTAGCATAGCACCTCATGAAGGGTTTGGAAGCATCACATGAACCAAATATGTAGTCTTTAGGGTGCTAAGCTAATGAACAAAGAATCGTTCCTAGAATCGATTAGGGTTTCAAAATTTTCATATCGACATATGAAAGAAATGCTAGGGTTTAGAGAGTACAACCTTTGTAGCTCCCTACGCTAGACTCCTCGGCTACTCAGGGTTTGAAAGAACTCCGCTTGAACTCCTCGACGTCACCGATGATCCACCCGGAGTCCGCTTTGTCCAAGCTTGCGACTTTTTCCGATCAAGTGAACGAAATCGAGTCAACACTCCAAAAAAGTGGGCTAGGCTTTTGTAGAATAGTGTTGTGGTTCTCTTTCTGACTTCAAAATCCTAACTTGTTGATTATATAGCTCACTACAAAAATCTAGAGAGCTATGAAGGAGGAGGAAGAAGATAATGGCAATATTAGAAGATGATAGGTTTTTCTTTTCCAAAGTAAATGAAAAATATATCAATATATATTTTAAATCTATCATCTCAAACCATGGTTGAATCATTATTGTACTAGGGTTAAAACACAAAAGGAAACTTAACCTAAGGTTAAGTAGTGGGTGAGAATGGTTAGGTCAAAAGAAGTGTGTAGAACAAATCAATAATGCACCATTTCTTTCCTTTTATGTTTTAGTATAAATACAATAATAATTCATAAAAAATACCATGGTGTGAGTCTTATATTGCCACCATTTTCATATACATCCAACCATGATAAATTTATGTATGCATGTATGTATGTATACACATCCATATGTGCATGAAACTAGAAAGAAAGAAAAACATACATGCATTCATACATCTATCCAATACAAGAAAGGATTTCTAGTGAGAAACTAATGGTTAAATGATAAATCAACACTTGATTTACCAATCCGGCCATATCACATATGACTCCTACCAAAAGCAAGCCGCCCAATCAATATACGGTATCCTATACGCGTATTTTAATCGGGTCCATGCGCATATCGCATACGCGCACCACAACGTTTCGCCTGGACTAGGAAACTCCATTGTGGGACTCTGAGACTCGTCAATACGCCGGCAGTGGGTGATGATCATATCAAGCATCCTCAAGCCGCAAGCGGTCAGCTAAACGTAACGGCCACCCGGGTATTGAGCGATCAGAAGAGAACAAGCGAACCTGCTACAACTCCCGTCGAGCCGATCGGCGACACTTCCCGTACAGTCCGGTCTCCTCGTCTGATATGTCGCATATCAAGTCTAGCGGTGGTAAACGTCAGACTCCAATAACTGATAAGTCGTGCCGATGTGAGGCTCATAACGGGTCGAGAAACTACTGGTAACACTTACCAGCAATTCTCTGATCAGCCCTGGCCAGGGACTTCCCTGTTACGGCCAATCAAGCACAGCGCAACATCAACTCCCAATACCGGGAGAGACGAAACCCCTCCTATCGCTCATTGCCTCCATGTGACTCGGGACTGTACCCAAAAACCACCGTTTTGCACGCCCTCATGGACGTGGTAAGGTGGAGATCAAAGTACAGTGGGAATCACACAAGACTCTATGACGATCTCGGGTCTACAGACTAACCTGCACAAGTGTCACCTGAGAACTTCCATCTGACGTGAGGTATAATACCATCTGGGAGTTCTCGGCGAGTCCGTCTAGTGTACCCAGTCTCCACTGAGCACCCGTATACCATCTCTGATGTCAAACACCAATGGATATGGGATCATCCATCGCCCATCTCATGGGTCGAGAAGCGTATACGCTAGTCTACACTGGTATATCGATGCCCCGTCTCGATACACCTACGACTATGGACCTTGAAGGATGTACTTATGGACTACCATGTCCCCACTAGTATGATCTGCATCATAGTCCAGGTAGTCAAGTACACATCCTAAGGGCTTTACCAACATGTAACTCTAAGACAGTTTAAGCAGACTAGTATACATGTTAAGATAAAGAGCAACCAGATAGCATACTATCATATCGAGCAAGAAAGTCATCTCTATATATATGTCCAAGCATCCAATATAATATACATCATCTGTGTAACACTGGCCTCTAGGGCATACATACAACTAACAATCTTCGCCGTTGGGCGTCGTATACTTATATATTGTCTTGCGTGGTTGTGATCCGCCGTTTGGCGAAGAGCTAACTCCCGCTTGGGGATGCTTTTAGTATCGTTATGTATATGTAGTTTTGGATCAAAATATAAAAAGGAGGTGTTGCCCAAAATTTTAAAAAAAAGGACGAAACACGTTTTTAAACTAGCAAATTTCACTTCCATTTTTACGTTCCTTTTCTTTGCATTTAGAAAATTTGATTTCATTACACCTTTATTTCAAAACTTCACCTCCTTTATTTTCTTAAAATGGTTTAGATTTCTGGGTTTCAGCTTACTTGAATTCCGTTACGCCTTTAGACATTGCGTGATTCAGGTGCTGGTCACAAGCTAATATTTCGGGTCGTGACATAATTATTCCATCATTAGTATAGAATTTCCATTCCTTTGGCATCCATGTTAAATTAGAACCGATATTGTGTAGTTTTGGGAACATTGAAAACTTTGAGTTGAGAATTAGGGTTTTAGTTGAACCCAAAGTTGAAATTAAGGTTAATAGAGGCTATACAACCCCTGTGGTGATTGATTAGAGACCCAAACCAGAGAATTGAACCCCGGAATACGAACTTAGAAAACCCGATATCAGAAAATTGTGGATTCTGTGAGTGTATAATGAAATCTGCTAACACCCGGGTGACCTGAAAATTATTTAGCAAACACAGAGAGATGTGCCGGTGATTTAGAGCTTACCCTAAAGACCCGAGCCCCTACCCTAACAACATGGCCGTAGAAATATTCTATCTGGCCGCAATTTGCAGCCAGACCTGGGCCAATGTGTCTCGTGTTTGTTCTGATGTTCCTTCATCAGTAAACTAGACCCTTGGCATATGCAAAATTGACTAATTTGACCTAAGGTAAAAAATATGGGACCATTTTCAAGAGTTGTTGTTTTGATTCGGGGTTTCGTTTTGCATATTTTGAATTCTGGATTTTTGAAATTTATGTTGTATTCGATCACTTGACGTTTGTACATCGAAATCGAGTGTTATTTGGGGGTTTTGAAAGCGTAGTCCATAGGTTCTAACCTATAGGCTTTTAGCGTGTCGTTTTGGTTTTGAATTGTGTTTTAATGCGACACGATACGTTATAATGTGTAGGTACCCCACGAGGACTTCGAGACGACAAGCAAGCGCGTGGCGACGTCGGCAACGGCAAGTGAGAGCAAGGTGAGTAGATATATATCTACGGGGGAAGTCGGGTGGATGGCGTATAGCATCCCCGCAGTTCGATGCATAGTATGCTATATATATATACTATATATGATATCTGTTATGTGAGACATGGTTATTCAAGGTATGATTAGGTGTTCAATGTTTAGTTTACGGTAGTTAGAAGTAACTTGGTTTAGCTTCTTAGTCGCGAACCCTAAAATGAGGTTTACACTCACATGCACACACATGCTTGCTTGTTATACTTATGCGTATATGGGGATACGTATATACACACACACACATAGGTATGGGACTATGTATATATATACACGTATACCTACACATGGATGATGAGGATTGTATATGGTATTTAGAGATGAGTCGATGAGATTGGCCATGGTGCCATGAGATCGGTGATATGATGTGGTTCGTATTATGAGTTACGACATGAGATTTTAGCGGGGCTTTGGAGGTGTGTTTTACACACGCATTTACTTATATATATCGATGGTATCAGTTTGTACTAGACTTAGATCAGTACCCCAGTTCATGAGATATGATGATAAGGATACCAGATAATTGATGAGATAAATGTGAGATTCAGCCCGTACCTAGATTTGGGATGCCGTACGACGGATTTACGTACGAGCTATATATTGATGATAGATCCGCACTCTTGACTTGAGGATGTCATATTGTATATTGTATCGTATGTGATACTATTGAGGCGGGATCACCGACTATTATATTTATATGTATATCGACTCAGATTTAGGAGGTTTCCCTTGCCCTTTCGGTTAGACTTTTCGTTTAGTTCTGCAGTACTTAGTAGATGTTAGACTAGACCCGAGTCATACCTATTTCAAAACTAACGAATCGTGAGTATTTTAAAGACAGGTCAGGGGAATCTACAGATATTTTCAGAAGACGTATCTTTTCTTAAAAACGCCGTAGCCCTTATTTTTCTGAACACCACGATTCGTGTTATTTCAAATGGCAAAACTGAATGATATGTATATATATATATATATATATATTGATGTAGATTGTTCACTATTATGTTTATTATTCATTTTCCGCATATTCTTTCTATTCGCATCGCATTGCATATTTAAATGTGTTTATTGTTATATTAAACCCATGCTGTCAGGACATCAGCACCATTATCGATGATGCGTATGTTCCACGTACACCTGCTTGTCGGCTCACACACTTCATCATCGATAATTGCCATGTTACTACACAGTAGGACTGTTGCATCAGGATATGACTCCTTGCACGACATACTTGCATACATACTTATTGTACACTCATACTTGCGTACACACATATTGTACACCCATACTTGCATACATACGTATTTGCACATACATTGATGATTCTGGATTGATTTTGGTGATTTGGGAACCGCAAGAGATATTTTAAATCTGGATTCAATTTAAAAGAGAGGTTTCCCTTGATATGTGCATATTACTGTTCCATGTTGCATGATATACGAATATGCTTACATTTCTGTTATATGTCGCATACATCATGCTTTATGATTATACGCATTGGGATATGCTGTTTTCATGAGATTTCTGGATTTAAGAACCGTGGCTATTTCATAAGAAAGCTTGTACTGTTTTAAAAACCCAGTTTCTCTTGATATGATATTTCAGTGCGTCCACCATGCGTTTTCTCGGTTCTGAGACGTGTGACATGTGAAACCCGATTCGAGAAGGCGGATGATCCGTTTGCGGGTACATGGTGGACTCGGTATGGTACCCCGGGGCGAGAGAGAGATTTCATGTGGATGACGATGAGCCCGCCAGAGGGACCACTACCTATCGGTGATAGTATTGAGCTCGGCGGATATCCGGTGGATACCGACCGGAGTTGAGAGATGATACGGGCCGATCCGGACTGACGGAGCCCGTGGGCCGATCCAGACTGACGGAGCCCTATATATATGAGGATTTACATGCCGATGCTGGGCACGGGTTTCATGATGTTTCGAGTGTCGGTGCTGTACACTCAGGTTCCATGATTTTGATGTGTCGCGAGGGACACACGTTGATTTATATCCTCATACTTCCATGCATATGCCTTATGATATTTACATGCATGATGTTTTGTGTCATTGGTCGACACGTGGACGAGATCCACAAGCATATAGACATTGATTACATAGTTGGATGATACCCACATACTTATAGACTTCATGCTATAGTTAACACTGATTTCATTGATCATACCTCATATTTATGATATGTTGCTACCTGAGGCACTGATACGAGCACTTGGTATTACACTGATGTATAGATGTTTACCTTTGCCACCTTATCATGCTTCGGACTTTATCATATTGAGGATATATATTATTGATCTTTTGACCTAGGATTGAGTCATACATACGATTTCTGCTCTGTGATGTTTTCTACTCGTGAGTTGGCAACTCACCCCCGTTGTGCCACAATTCTTGCAGGTTTTTGCCGTACAGGTTTCATTGCGGCTTTCTGGCACACTGCTACCTTTCTGGGAGATTGCTTTGGTAGGTGGGTTCACTCGCATCGTGATCACCCTTATATTTATTTTAATCAGTTGTATCTAGTAATTCCATCAACCAGACTTGTATATTTATTTCAGGCTTAGAAAACCAGTTGTGTATTATTTCAACCTTAGAGTCGCGCATTGTAGTATTATGGTTTTCTTGATGATTTTGAGTTTCCTTTTGTGTTTTGGTCCTCGCCCTTCGGCGTTGTATATTATATTGCTTGCGTGGTTGTGACCGTCAATTGACGAAGAGCCAGCTCCCGCTTGGGGATGCCTTTTATCATCGTGCATATATTATTCATGTTGTATCCCGTTTGGGGCCAATTTTTACAGAGGAAACTCTTCCGAAATTTTCAGAAAGGAATTGAGATTTTAAAAATCCATATTCGTCTTACTTATTTAAAAACCCCTTGTTTTAAAACATATTTTCTTCACTTCTTTCTTTAAATGGTATAGATTTCTGTGTCTTCTTGGCTTACTTGAATTAGATGGTGTCCTGTAGACTTCATATGATTCATGTGCCAATTGCGTACCATTTTGGGTCGTGACAAAGTTGGTATCAGAGCGCTAGGTTAACCTTGGTTCGAGTCTAAGTTTGACCATGCTGAGCATAGGGCGTTGGTATATATATTTAGAACTTAGGCTTGACCTTACGGAACTTAGACTTAGTCGAGGGGGTATTAGACCCGAACTTTCGTCGCATAGGTTGACCTTGTTTGATAGAATATGTGACTTCAGTAGAGTGACGTACCGTGTGTATGTTCCACGGCATACTTACGATACGCTATTCTACTTAAGGATCCTTAGGATGTACATTTCCCTACACAGTATTATATTCATTCTTATGATCTATCCTCATCGATATTGGTTATGATTTTGCTGCCACGATTGCACGGGCAAAGAGTGCTACGGCTCGAGTTGCGTCAGCATGAGCTCGTCACAGACGAGGACTGACCAGGGCGTGATTCCAGGGACATACGATTGCATAGAGGCGTCATTTTATTGTGTTTTCGCGCTATGAGCGTTGATGGATCGCTTTTACAAGATTTCTTGGACGTGCAGATCAGCACCAGAGGATTGATCCACTGATAGAAACCAACCAGAATGTGATGACCATTGTGTAGGGTGTTTTTTGTCACCCGATTGAGATGGGAATACGCGCGCGCTTGTATGGCGCACTACAGATTCCCCCTGTCTAGGGTAGACGGGGGTTTATTGATTGTGGGGATCTGAATCTCCGGCAGCCGCGGACTAAGCTGCCGTTAATTACCCCTCGCCTTTGGTGCGAGGGAACCTCCGATTAACGGGTTACACTGGTCAAGCGAACTCAATATGTAGTGTCATGTTTTGGAGGGGTTTTGGATATATCGGGAGCCACGTAGAGTTTTTACGGGGGTTCCGCTACCCGGATAGCGGAATGGGGGTCAAAAGGGCTAACAGCACCCCTGCGGGGTGCGGGGCAGCGCCCCGGCCCAAAAATTTTATGGGGAGGGATGGCGTTATAGAGTATGTGCGTGTGTATATATGTATACATATGTATGTATGTATATATGTATATATATATATAAGGGAGAAAGGCATCCAAAAGATGCGTGGGGCCAACGCCAGTGCTTTGAGCACTAGCACACCACGTGTCAGCACGTGGGCGCTCGGGCGCTTGTGCTCTTAGCGCAAGAGCGCTAGCGCACCACGTGTCAGCACGTAGACGCTCGGGCGCTAGCACTTTGAGCGCTAGCGCACCACGTGTCAGCACGTGGGCGCTCGGGCGCTAGCGCTTTGGGCGCTAGTGCTCTGAGCGCAAGAGCGCTAGCGCACCACGTGTCACCATGTGGGCGCTTGGGCGCTAGCGCTCTGAGCGCAAGATCGCTAGCGCACCACGTGTCACCACGTGGACGCTCGGGCGCTAGCGCTCTGAGCGCAAGAGTTCTAGCGCACCACGTGTCAGCACGTGGGCGCTCGAGCAGCAAAAGGGACTTGGTCCATGCAATGGGAGTTGTACTCGCAGAAAGGAGCACTTATTATTCTGTGTGTATGTATGTATATATATATATATATATATATATATATATAAAAGGAGTTAAACTCCCAGGATGTTTTGAAGCTGATGAAGAGGGCTGCTCCCCTTGAGCCCTAGTTCTTCCCCAAAGTGGGGTTTCTGGAGATGGGTCTCCTTCTTCTTCCTGTCGTTTGGCCGGATCTTGAAAAAAAGAGGGTGAGACTTAAAAATCTCCCCTTTTTGAGATCTAATGGTAGATCCAAGTTCCCCTTTGTAGGTTTTGTGGTGAAAAACTATTTAGTTTTGGGAAAAAAAGAGTAAAACTCTTGATTTAATTTCAAAAGAGAGAAGAAGGTTTAGAACCTTGAGAAAGGAGAAAGAGGCACAAACCCTAGATTTTTGAGGGGAATGAAAAAGTGTTACTTTATTCATCATCATGTTGCCTTATATAGGCTTACATATTTATATATAGCCCCTTGGGCTTTGCAAAATAGCATTTCGCCCATCTCATGGCTCATGTGCCATTTCTTTTTGCACATAAGCCATGAGCTTACAAAAAAAATGGCTTTATGCCCATTTTGCATACATTCATGCACAAAAATTATATCAAAATTATTTGTTACGTGATTCTTATTTTGGTAAGGCGGAAGGCCGGACACTTCGTGTTCGGGCTCGACCCGGGCATTGGCCCACTTGTTTGGGCTTGGGCCCACCTGGTTTAGGGTTGACCTTGACTTGGTCAACTAGGGTGCAAATTTTGACCCAAACAAAGTGCACCCCATCAATGAATGCACACCGCACATTTGAGTTGTGTACATGAAATTGATGGATCTTGAAGCTGGATTTCGAGGTGGAACATCATTCCAGGGGTGGAGCATCATCCCGGAGAGCATGATTTCCGGGGATCGGAGCATCATTCTGATTCACGGAGCATAATTCCAGGGTTGGAGTATCCCTCGGGAAGCATGATTCCCGGGGATCGGAGCATCATTCCGATTTGCGGAGCATAATTCCAAGATTCGGAGCATCATTTCGAAGGGCGGAGCATGATTCTAGGGGGTCAGAGCATAATTCCGAGGATCGGAGCATCATTCCGACGAGCGGAGCATGATTCTAAGGATCGGAACATCATTCCGAAGAGCGGAGCATGATTCCAGGGAGCGGAGCATCATTCCGAAGGGCGGAGCATGATTCCAGAGATCGGAGCATCATTCCGAAGGGCGGAGCATGATTCCAGAGATCGGAGCATCATTCCGAAGGGCAGAGCATAATTCCAAGGATCGGAACATCATTCCGAATGATGGAGCATAATTCCAGGGATCGGAGCATCATTCCGAAGAGCGGAGCATGATTCCAGAGTCGGAGTATCATTCTGAAGAGTTGGAGCATCATTCCAATTTGTGGAGCATGATTCCAGGGGATCAGAGCATCATTCCGAAGAGCAGAGAATCATTCCAGAGGGATCGGAGCATCATTCCGAAGAGCGGCAGACATGCTGACCGAAGCATAGTTTCGATGCAGAGGTTGATTCTCAGGCGAAGCATAATTCCGACGGGGAAGGCAAATACTCTGAGGCGAAGCATGATTTCAAAATGGGGTACAATCTGAGACAGAGCATGATTCCGGCGTAAAGCTTGTTGGCCGACTTGATTCTGAGACGAAGAATAATTTCGACAGGTAAGGCAGATACACCGAGGCGAAGCATGATTTCGACACGGGGTGCACATTTTGAGAAGAAGCATGATTCCGACTCAGAGCTTGCTGGTTGACTTGATTCCGAGGCGGAGCATAATTCCGACGAGGAGGTCATTGGTTGTTTCCGAGCTGAAGCATAATTCCGATAGGGAAGGCAGATACACCGAGGCGAAGCTTAATTTCAACGCGAGGTACACTCTGAGACGAAGTATGATTCCGACGTAGAGTTGGTTGGTTGATTTGATTCCGAGGCGGAGCATAATTCCGGCATGGAAGGTAGATATCCCGAGGCGAAGCATGATTTCGACACGGGGTAAATTCTGGGACGGAGCATGATTCCGCCGCAGAGGTTGTTGGTTTGATTTGATTTGGATTGACATCAGCATCGCTACACTAGAATATGGTACCAGGAGCGAATCATCATTTGCCATGAGAGAATTTGGGGATTTTTTCGTCGGCATCTGCATTGCTACACTGGAATAATGCTAGGAGCAACACATCATTTACCTCAGGAGGATTTAGGAATTATCTTTTGCTTTGCATCAGTATCGCTACACTGGAATATGGTACCATGGGCGAATCATTATTTGCGCTTGCTTATCAGGAAGCGATGGCTTAGGAGATAGGTTTTAGGTCCCTATCACCTAAGACTTTTCAATTTTGTGAGCCGTGAGGGTCTCACAAAGCATTTTCTCCCTACGGGTCGTAAGGATCCCATAGGTGTATTTTCTCCTTAGGAGTCGTGAGGACCCCGAAGTGTGTTGCTCCTTTGAGAGTCGTAAGGATCTCACGCAGGAATTTTCTCCTCACAAAGTCGAGAGGACTTCGCGAGTGCATTTCATCTCTTTTTTTTTACGAGTTTGCGCCCATTCAGATTTTCACAAACTCGTCGGCAGTCCTGCTGTTTTTACTCACGGAGCCCTTTTGGGTTTTCATCTATGCCCATCTTGCTTGTGGACATACCGTTTTTTTTAATTATTTTTTTTAAATTTTTGGCGGGACTTTGAATTTGGGTCTCACCGGTAGGACTCGGGAGAGATTGGGATTGTTTTTACACCCGTGGATTGTATACGGTTTTGCAGGATGTATGATCAAGACCGTAGGGCCGGAAAAATTTTGGGACTTTGTTGGCGTCAGCATCGCTGCACTGGAATATGGTACCAGAAGCGGCTCATCATTCGCTGTTGGTGTATGGGATTTGGAATTTGGCTGGCGTCTGCATCGCTGCACTGGATTATGGTACCAGGAGAGACTCATCATTCGCCATTGGGGTATGGGTTTTAAAATTTGGTTGGCGCCTGCATCGCTGCACTGGAATATGGTACCAGGAGCGACTCATCATTTGCCATTGGGGTATGGGTTTTAAAATTTTGTTGGCTTCTGTATCGCTGCACTGGAATATGGTACTAGGAGCGACTCATTATTCGCCACTTAGGGATTGGGGATCGATGGCTTAGGAGACAGGTTTAGATCCCTATCGCCTAAGGCTTTTCAATTTTATGGGCCGTGAGGGTCCCATAAAAGCATTTTCTCCCTATGAGTCGTAAGGATCCCGCAGGTGTATTTTCTCGTTAGGAGTCGTGAGGACTCCTAAGTGTGTTTTTCCTTTATGAGTCGTAAGGATCCCACAATGGTTTGTTCTGCTCATGTATCGTGAGGACACATGAGTGGGTCTTCTCAATGGAACATAATTCCAAAGGCGGAGACCGGCCGTGTAACTTGTGATTGCGGTGGGATATGGGTATGATGAGAATTATTTGAGCCCGTGGATTGTATACGGCAGTCAATTTGGGGACTAGCCATAAGACCGGAAGAATTTTGGGAGACTGGATTCTGGTTGGCGTCTGCATCGCTGCACTGGAATATGGTACCAGGAGCGACTCATCATTCGCCGTTGTTTTTTATGTTTTGTTTTTGTTTTTGTTTTTTTTACAGCGATTGCTCTATCATTTCAGCTTTTCTTATCGCGAAGATCGCGATTGCCGTATCATTTCGGCTTTTATTCGCGGTTGCCCAATCATTTCGGCTTTTCTTTATTTCTCTTTTATTTACACATTTTTTTTGTTTATTTACATATATTTTTTTTTACATTCCCAGTTTAACGACTTAGAGGTCGGTTGTTCCCAGTTTAATGACGTGGTGGTCGACTATTCCCAGTTTAATGACATGGTGGTCAACTGTTTTCAGAGAAAGGCAGATGTCTGAGAGAATCAATTTCACGAAGAACTTCTGTCTCCGTTTGTATGAAATTGGAGGTCGCAGCTGGACTGTTTGTTAACACGCCTTTAGACAGTTCTATCTCTCCTGCCTTGTATTGCTTTTCAACCCAATCTTTGAAGACAAAGCAGTCCTCAATGGCATGACCTATCACTCTGTGATAGGGGCAGTATTTAGGTTCGTCGGTCCTATTCGCTTCCTGCGGTCTTTTTGACTCTGGCAGTTGTAGACCGTTCCTCAGGGCGTCTTTGAATATTTTACGGATTTTGTCCCTTCTGAAGGAATAGACCTTGTCCAGCTTCTCTTTCAGTGGAGATTCTCCTCCCTCTCCGAACACTGGCTTCCGAGGCTGGTTGGCATTGGGCCCACTCATCCCTTGCTTATTTCGGTTAGCCGAAGTGTTAAAAGATTCCGAATCGTCGGAATTTCCGCCTTTGCGATTATCGTCCTTTCGGTTCCTCCAGGACCTATTATTATTTTGGGAATCTGAGAAGGACTCCAGCTTTGAGCGCTCAGCATCTGAACTTTCCTGGTCAGCTCTTGGAATGTTTTGAGACCCGCGGTACATAGAAACGGGGCCATCCAATTGTTGAGATTCCCGACAAGGAGACTGACAGATTGGTCATGCTCTATCGGCGGCTCACATTTGATTGAGAGATTGTGCCATCGGGTTATAAAATCCGTGTTACTTTCGTTGTTCTTAGGCTTGGTCCATACGAGCTCGGCAATGGTTATCTTATCGCTGATGCTCATGAACCTTTTTCGAAAAAAGATTCCATTTGGATGAAAGTAGTAATGGAGCCATCCGGTATGCTCGCGTACCAGTCGAAAGCAACATCGGTCAAGCTATTAACGAACTGGCGGAGGAGAAGCACGTCATTGCCCCCAGTATTCCTGCATGAGGCTTTAAAGTAGGCGATGTGCTGATTCGCATTTCCCGTCCCATCGAATCTTCCGAATTTGGGGATGACATAGCCGCTAGGAAATTCTACTAGATCATATTGAGCAGGATATGGTCTCCCACTACTGCTGATATCTTTTTGCGCTTCGGCTTCGGCCACCAATGTTTTGACTTTGCTGGCAACCAAATCCATAATTTGATCTTGAGTTAGCGGGCTGCTGTCATCGGCAGCCAAGACATTTCCCGAGATAGGATGCGACTGATTTTCATGCGGTGCGCCTACTTTTGGATTTGAGGGAACGGGCGTCGGCTGTTTTGGGACACCGTTTCCCGGTTTATGAGAGCCCTGCGCCTTATTGGGAGGCTGAGAGGCAAGTTGGGTCGTGATCTATAAGACGACGTTCGTCAAGTCGTCAATTTTTTAGTAAAGTTTGGCCATCTCCTTGTCTTTGCTTCTGAGCTGTTTTCAGAGCTCTTGGAGAAGTTGTTGCTCTGCATTCTTGGGATGGAAGATTGGCTCATCTTCGCTTTCCGAGCCCGACTCCTCATGAATGTAAGTGCAAAGCGGCGCCCCGGCCGTCAATCCGACGACGGAATGCGGAAGCGGTGATTTACTTTAACTTTTCAAACCGGCACCACCGCGCACTATAAACCCGGATCTTGCTATTAAACTAGTCCAAGCTAACTACAAGATGAGGAAGAGAGATATACCGAGTGATCCGAGTCCTCCGGTCTTCTTGTCGTCGTCCCGATCTCCCGCGGAATCTCCGGTCTCCACCTCCTCGCCGGAAGGGCACCACGTCTCCGGCTTCTTTTACGGGCTCCCACCTCTGGTCCGAAGCAACTCGGGCACGAAGTTGGCGAGTCGACGTGTCCAAGGTTTACTGTAGAATAGTGTAGGGATCTATGTCTCATTGGGGTTTGAGTGGAGTTGCCATAGAGGTGGAGGAATGAGATGTAGTTTGGAGATGGAACTTGTGGGAATTTTGCTAAGCCAAATGAACAAAAAACCCACCCCAAAAAATATTGGACAGCCCCCATATGAGCTTGGCCAGCCTTGTAGGAAATGAAGAGGAGAGAGTGAATGAGGGAGTGTATGGATCAATAATGCAAGAAGAGTAAGGAGTGATCATGAGAGAATAATATGATCACAAGCCAAAGTCTACACTCAACAACCATCTCTCATCAACAAGTCAAAAAGTCAAGCAATCATGAAGCATAATCATGAAGCAAGAAGGTCAAGGGATGGTGCTCCATCATGAAACCATCATGATATAAAAGTATGCAAAGACAACCCTCCAAATAGCTAATTTGCACAAATACAAATAAACCCTCCTCCACCAATCTTCGGCCAATGAAAGATACAAAGAAATATGGCCGAAACGGAAAGCAAACTGGTAACTCCAGAAAACTGGTCCCGTAATAAATTACAGGAAAAACCCCGCTACTGTGCATACACACCCGCATCTGTATTCCGACCGAATACAAATGCAATGAGACAAAATCTACACTGTACTATACTAGGATCCGGCTTAAACCAAAGCCGGCTAGTATAATCCGTCCGATCCTGATCAGTGCAATACCGCACGTATCTGATCGAACCCTGCCATATCTCCATACGGCCTCTACAGCGTTTCGCCCGAAAACTTGAGCAACTGAATGTGGGGGACTTTAAAGACTCGTCAATACTATGGCTGTGGATTTCACCACTAGCACGTCAGAGGTATTAGCCATACGTGACGGGCCACCAGCTATTGACAGAAAGGGACGTCGATGAGCGAACTCATCCTGACACCCTACTGAGCCTGTCAGTGACAATATCCGTACAGTCCGGTCCGTTCGCCTATGAGCATCGCATGGCGGGCCAAGGGGATTGGTAAAAGTCAGACCCCCAAAAGCGGTACAAGTCGTGTCAGAGATCAGCCCAGAACACCCTGAGATACTACTGGAATACCTACCAGTAAATCTCCTGCCTTGGCCAAGGACTTTTCAAGTTCTGGCTCTCCTAGACACAGCGCGACCACACCTCCAATACCGGGAGAGACGAACCCCCGAAGATCCGCTCATTGCCTCCATGTGGCTCGGGACTATTCCCAACTAAAACCTGTTTGCACGTCTCCTTTGAGAGTGGTAGGGTAGTAATCAAAGTACAGTGGGAACTCACACGAGACAAATGACGATCCTCAGGTCGATGAACTAACCTGTACACATGTCACCGGGGAACTGCTATCTGACGTCAGGTATAAGACCAACTAGCATGTTCCCGGCGAGTCCTGTCCGGTGTACTCATAACCCAATGAGCACCTGTATACATCTTAGGTGATCCAACTGACACCAGTGGCTTGTGAGACCGTCCACCACCCCTCGTCGGGGTCTCGAATGTATACACTAGTCTACTCTGGAGTATCGATGCCCTGTCTCGAAACTCCCACGACTAGAGACCTTTTAAGGATGTGCTTATAGACTACCAGCTCCCACGTATATGATCACCCTTATACTGCTGGCAGTCAAGCAAGAATCCTAGGGGCTCTATCAACGTGCAATAGTGACATGTAATGTCACCTAAAGCAGTACACGATGATAAAGGTAAACCAGATAGCATACTATCATCTTGAGTAAGACTGTCCTACCGGGATAGGTCCTCCCTCAATCATTGCAATCGTGTGCCTGTGATCCAATAATTGACTCTGAGGGCACTATCTCCAACAATCTCCCACTTGCACTCAAGGCTAATTATTGCGATGTCGCATACTCACAGCCCGTGTGATACCGAATACCCAACTCCCCTACTAGTCAGTCTCACAAATCCTGTTTGCGAAACTATTGCGTTCGAGGAATAGCCTCAGCGAGTGGATCCGCTTTGATGTTTCTTTCTAAGTCTCTCTATATCTCAAGTTCGTGGAGAAATCCATCTCCCGAAATGAGCAATACCTGTCTTAGAATGTGTCTGGATGTCTGATGGGACCTAGCTCATAAATGAACTCCAAATCCAAACTTCTTAGACTGTATCGTCAACTGAACTTAATCAGTATCCTGCGCCATGCCTCCCTCAGTATTGCCTTGGACCACCTGTCCAAAATACTTCCCCTCGTCAGAAGGAAAACTATAACTCTGACAACCTCCCTATCGTCCAGGTCACCTTGGATGCCTGGAATGATAACTGTCTCCCGAATGAGGCTGTTGTTATCATATCTCTAGAACATCCACTTATGTTCTAAAACTGCTTCCGACTGTTTCTCTAGGATAGGATCAATGTCAACTTATTGCATCTAGTGCAAGAACAACATCTGGTGTGGTACTTGACATCTTATGATTGACTCAATTGCCTGAGCAAGTGATCTGCCAATCATGCACATCCCTCTCCTCTTTAGTCTGTAAGACACATTTAGAGAGGGTGACTCCATCACCTGCAGGTACACCACTATGCCTGGAGTCGTCCATTCTAAATACTCTTAGAATGCTGTCTAAGTACCCTGATTGGGAAACCACCCAAACCTAGATCTAATACCATAGATCTAGTAACCAGTATGTCTGATATAATGTCCAAGTCCTATGTGGAGAAACCACTGTGTGACGACCAAAGTATAACCGATCGTAGTATAGGAATATCACTTCCTACTCTGTGTATGTCATCCAAATACCATGACATTACACCCTATTACCTTCTCAACAGATCCATCCCCTATTCTGATGAAGTCAAGCCTATGACTGTCACATCAGAAACTGATGATCTATCTCCTCTATATCTGCTTTAGTCTATAAATAGACATAAGCCACCGTCCACCAATGCTTCCGCTGCTCCCACTGACTACGACAACCCTCTGACAGAGTCATATAGACGTATACTTCTAAAGCCAGTTTAGAACGACGCTATACTCATCCTCCTGCCGGGTCTCGCAGCCTGGAACAACAGCAATGGCAAGTGTGGGTAAACAAGAACTTTCCTGTCACCGTCCTTGAGGCTACCGGAGTACCTCTTGGGTGCCTGAAGTTACCCACCGTATCTGCGGAGTGGCCAATGGAATGTCAAACCAGATTGAATCTTTAGGTTCCTATCAAATCTTCAGTAATCGTTTGCGGTTCTAGAATCACTTCCAGTTCTACCATACTCCCACTACTGTTTTCTGAAAAAACCCATTTTTGTTAAAACTGTGGCGAGTCAAGAACAATATCACTATTGATCTTCCAGATGGTAGAAAGTCAACCCTCTTCATAGCCTGGGTCAACCCACAAACAGCCATTACAGAAACGTGCCTTGAGTTGTCCAGTGTCTGGTTTTAATCATAAGCCGGACAACTCCCCGTACCTTAACATCGTTAAGATACGAACTATTCTATATCCAATATAAGACCAGAGGCACTGATTTAATTGAACCAGATTCAATTCATGCAGCTGTCTCCAGTGCACGTCAACTAAATGGAAAGAGACCGATCAGCGTTACACAACTTAGGAATACTTCCACTTATGAGCAACCTGAAAGAGAAGCAAGTTCTCTTAATCATTACTATCAACTGAATACCCAACACAAGTATCTACATCTTCGATCATCTTGAAGAATCCTGATACTTATAATACCCGGTTCTCTACTTTATCCATATACCTATAACTTCTCAAAATTCGGACCTTGTGTTTCTATGAAACACTTGTCTAAAAACTAAAGAAGTCATAGGTAAACCGAATATAGTACGAGGGCCAACCCCTCTGTCCTAATGGAAACTGGACAGCATACAATACTCTGTATAAGTCCCTTGAGTCTAATAACTCATTCCCTGTATGTCGTAGGTTGAAAACTGTACTTATGGTTATGACGAATTACACAGCTGCTTAATGCTCCTTACCTAACCAACCACTGATATAGGTAAATGTCATAGACATAATTTCAAAAAGGTATATCTCACTCTATAAAAATAGACGTACAGATATATCAATTTGAAATTGGTGCATAACAGCGGATATTCAAAACCAAATATTTGCCGTCCAGCAACCAACCCTGGTGACTTCCTCAAATATCACCGATTACAACGAACCCCGATATTATGAGGATGATCACCTAATTCCCACTAACCTACTCCCACTCATCATCTGTAAAACCATACAGAAGTGAGAATCAGACCTGGTAAATACATACCCTGGAGCAAGTTTCTAATTGGGAAATCAGTTTTCTTTTAACAGTACACAGTGAAACTGAAACATTGAAATGTTTCGATAGGGTATCCTGGTATTCCTAGTAATGCCTCTTCCATTATCAGATTCACAACTGTAACCGTGTAATTCTTTGCCACCTCTCCAAATCCCTTTATATGTTTTTAGTCATTACCTTCTGCACACCCCTTAGGCCAAATGGTTTTCTTCCTTCCCTACCGTTCAGCACCAGCCTATGGTTTGGAAGAAGACTATCCAATAATCATAATGGGTGTACTGTCCTAATCCTAGGAGCACTCGCAATGAGAGAAGGTGAAGATAAAAGACAACCGAATAAACCTTATTCCTACTTCTCCTGAACCAGAATCCATCCCCGAACTAGAACAAGTTCCTTTCGAGTTCGTATATAACCATACGATGGATTATCCAATAAACTGTGGATCTTCGTAGTGATACGGAGTGTCCTGGAGAAATACAAAGGTGAAGTGGGAGTGGTAATAAAATACTTGGTTTGGTCGTGAATAGCAGTCGCAATTTACTTTGCCTTCCTTCTAATCCCTTTCTTTGTCTTTACTTAATACCTTCTGTACACCATCGTTAGGCTAATTGGTTTTCTTCATTCCCTACCGGTCGGCACCTGCCTATGGTTTGAAAGAAGACTATCCAATTTGCGTAATAGGTGTACTATCTCCTAAACCAAGGAGTACTCGCAACCTGAGAGAAGGTAAAAGGAAAAGACAACTGAATTGTCCTATTCGTTTTCTCCAGAACCGGAAACCATCCTCGAATAAATCCCTTCGATTTCGTATATAACAATACGATGGTTTTGTCCAATGGAAGTGGACGTTCGTAGTATTACGGGGTGTCCTGGAGAAAAGGGTAAAAGTAGGAGTGGCAATGAGGTTTGCAACTCTGACAATCCAAAAGCCAGTGTTTAAGAAGGTTCGGTCAACTTGGTCACTGAGTCATAGTCTAGGGTCGGGTCAAGGGTCGCTGCCAAAGAGAGAGAGAAAAGAAAACACTCAGCGTGCACTCTAACCTAGATCAGAATGGTTACCAATTTATCTAATCTGGAAACCTCCTACTGTACCGTCAAATTCTCTTCCAAACCTGAAGGAAGAATTAGTCGGGATCACCCGAGGAGTAAACCAACTCATCAGTGGGAATCGGGATCCAACTATCATCACATGATAACGTGATGGAATCCGCTCACGTTATCACACTCCAGAAGGTATGCGCATATCTGGCAAGTTTCAGTTTCTTTAGAAACTCCCGATGTGATTTTTGCCCCATGCTCTTATGACCTTGACTTTGGCCAACATATCATAAGCCACATGTCAAGTTCAACCCGTCATTCTCCAGGTTAATTTGAGCCCACCCGTACATACCCTTGACTTTGGCCAAAATAGTAGTACGACTGCCTCAAACCAACGCATCTATCTATGCTGCATATGAATACCCAATAGCTACCAATCACTGTACCTTGACTTTGGCCAACATACACAGCTTGAATACTATTGACCATCCATATGAAACGACGGAGGGCTACAAATGGTTTCTGGCGAAAACCTTTAACGTAACGAACTTGATATCGTTGAAGGAACGGATAGCTTTTAAAAATATAGTGACAAAAACTTTTTCTAAAGAGGTCACTCCCGGTGAAGGGATCTCGGCTCTTTCCCCGTAGAATGAGGTGCAGGATATTCCAACTGAATACCACAGTTCAAAGCAAAAGTAATCGGCTATAGTGAAGTTATTGCCCTGACGCAAACTTTTTGTCCAAGGGGTCACTCCCGGTGAAGGGATCTCGGCCCTTGCCTCATCGACTGAGGAGCAGGATATTCCAACTGAATACCACGATGCAAAACAAAAGTGAATGTCCTTGCAATAACAGCGTTTTGAAAAGTGTTCCAACAACATCAGATTAGGTTTGTTTAACTTGCATTGATCAGAATCAATGCAGTCCCATCAATTGATCACACCACAAAGAACGAAAATATACTGATGTACGTATATGCCATCCGCATTCGCCACTGGGTCCCGTCATTACCCGTTAGGTTAGCTAACTAACGACAGAGCGGGGACTGGACTAGCGCGGATGCAAAACATATACAACATCTACTAGTATATATATCAATATATAATATTTCGCTCAAGGCGTGATAAAATGCAACATCACAGAAATGTACAGCATCATAGAATAATACAGATATCTGGGATCCCCGGGTTTCACAGAGCCGCTGAAACCCGACGTTCCCCTGGTCGTGTGGATAGCTTGTGCAATGAAATCCTAGATCCCTACGGGCGCGGCAAGTTACCCGCCAAAACCTGAAGCGAGGCAGCCCCCTTCAGCAACGTGAATGGACCACCCAGCACTTCACGGAATCCGGTAACTTGGGCACCCCTCCTGGGTCAACCTGCACCCCCTACGAGTGCGGCGAATAGCCCGCCAATTCTAGAGTAAAGCCCCCTCCGTCTCAATGCCATGAGATGCGGGCTTGTTGCCCTCTAGAATCCGGCTATCCGTGCACCCGTCTGCGGGGCAATCCTAGTACAGAAAGTAAAATATACATACAACGGGTACATCGACCGCAACCTGGTCGTGCCCCAAAATAATAATACAATCAGGCAGTGACGGCAGTCCACATGTCGGACGCTCGCCCCGCAATATCAAATGTACATAATACAACAAAAACTGTACTAGCATTGCATCCAGGCTATCCACCACGACCGATCCGCAACATCACAGCAATACACCGAACATCAACGTGAAGGTCACGTTCGCAAATCCGTCTAACCGGGCTATAGCAGTTAGACAGGATTTACCGATCAAGTGACATTGACGGTCGCAGATATAATGTAAATACTGTGAACTAATTTGTTTAAAATATCCGATCGATCAAAATTTACCAAGTGGGCCCCCAAGTACTACTGTAGCACATCAAGAAATTCTGGGCCAAAAATTAATATTCCAAAACCCCTATTTTCATCACAGGAGCTCTCTGTAAAAATTTGGCACACTGATCTCTAAATACTGCGGCAGAACCGCGGCCCAAGCATGGGTTTGGCCGCGGTTCCGCTGTCGTATAGAGCGATCACGTGATCAAATTTCTACAGAATTCTTATAATTCCCTGCACATCATTCTGCAATGTACTGAAAAAAATTTCGAGCCAGAAAAAAATCGACAGAAACTGATGCTAGGAAAAATACGGGTTTTGGAATATTGTTCGATCGAAAATGTAAAACACATTAGACAAAGATAGACTATGTTAATGGTGAGGCTCTGATACCACTGTAAGTGCACGGCGGCGCCCCGGCCGTCAATCCGACGCCGGAATACGGAAGCTGTGATTTACTTTAACTTTTCAAACCGGCACCACCGCGCACTATAAACCCGGATCATGCCATTAAACTAGTCCTAGCTAACTACAAGATGGGGAAGAGAGATATACCGAGTGATCCAAGTCCTCCGGTCTTCTCGTCGTCGTCCCGATCTCCCGTGGAATCTCCGGTCTCCACCTCCTCGCCGGAAGGGCACCACGTCGCCGGCTTCTTTTATGGGCTCCCACCTCTGGTCCGAGGCAACTCGGGCACGAAGTTGGCGAGTCGACGTACCCAAGGTTTACTGTAGAATAGTGTAGGGATCTATGTCTCATTGGGGTTGGAGTGGAGTTTCCATAGAGGTGGAGGAATGAGATGTAGTTTGGAGATGGAACTTGTGGGAATTTTGCAAAGCCAAATGAACAAAAAACCCACCCCAAAAAATATTGGACAGCCCACATATGAGCTTGGCCGGCCATGTAGGAAATGAAAAGGAGAGAGTGAATGAGGGAGTGTATGGATCAATAATGAAAGAAGAGTACGGAGTGATCATGAGAGAATAATATGATCACAAGCCAAAGTCTACACTCAACAACCATCTCTCATCAACAAGTCAACAAGTCAAGCAATCATGAAGCATAATCATGAAGCAAGAAGGTCAAGGGATGGTGCTCCATCATGAAACCGTCATGATACAAAAGTAGGCAAAGACAACCCTCCAAATAGCTAATTTGCACAAATGCAAATAAGCCCTCCTCCACCAATCTTGGGCCAATGAAAGATACAAAGAAATATGGCCGAAACGGAAAGCAAACTGGCAACTCCAGAAAACTGGTCCCGTAATAAATTACAGGAAAAACCCCGCTACTGTGCATACACACCCGCATCTGTATTCCGACCGAATACAAATGCAATGAGACCAAATCTACACTGTACTATACTAGGATCCGGCTTAAACCAAAGCCGTCTAGTATAATCCGTCCGATCATGATCCGTGCAATACCGCACGTATCTGATCGAACCCTGCCATATCTCCATACGGCCTCTACAACGTTTCGCCCGAAAACTTGAGCAACTGAATGTGGGGGACTCTAAAGACTCGTCAATACTTTGGCTGTGGATTTAATGACTAGCACGTCAGAGGTATTAGCCATACATGACGGGCCACCAGCTATTGACCGAAAGGGACGTCGATGAGCGAACTCATCCTGACACCCTACTGAGACTGTCAGTGACAATATCCGTACAGTCCGGTCCGTTCGTCTATGAGCATCGCATGGCGGGCCTAGGGGGTTGGTAAAAGTCAGACCCCCAAAAGCGGTACAAGTCGTGTCAGAGATCATCCCAGAACACCCTGAGATACTACTGGAATACCTACCCGTAAATCTCCGGTCTTGGCCAAGGACTTTTCATGTTCTGGCTCTCCTAGACACAGCGCGACCTCACCCCCAATACCGGGAGAGACGAACTCCCGAAGATGTAGGGTTCCTAGGCACTCCCAAGAGGTCTCACAAGGCATCAACCATGCCAATTTCAAATTTTACGGTGCCGAGAAAACCTAGACTACGGATCGTTAACTAGATTTTAGGCGACACAAAAGCGAATAAACGACTTTACTCTAAAAGTGAACGGAAATACAACCTTTGTAGATCCGGTCCTCCACCTCCATAGCTCCGCAATGAAGTCTCCTCGCTGTCCAAATCGAATCCCGGGCTCTAGCGTCGGCTTCATCGGAGAAATGGGCGGGCAAGGTCGTCGGCTTCGTGCCGAAGATGATCTACGTCGAGGCATCACAAGATCAAGCTCCCACTTCACCAAGTCATGAAACTTGTGAAGAAAACACACTCTACTACTTGGCAAGAGGTAGAGGATGAAGAAATAGGAGGTGGGTTCACTTTAGAATTGGATTTCTCACTCTTTTCATCAAGTTTCCATTGATGGAGGCAAGCTTCTTCATGTGAAGAAGAAGAAGAAGAAGATGAATAATCTTATGATAAGTTGTTTTCAAAAAGAAAATAAAAACAATACTTATCATAATACAACCATGGTCAAGTGTAGAGAATGAACTAGGGTTAAAAGGAGTGGTTAGGGTTAAGCATGAGACAAAATGGTCACTTAGGTCAAAGCTTCATGAAGCTTCAATTAGAAAACAAATCAAGCCACCATTTTCTTTTCATGCCATTTATTTTCCAAAAAGAATAAACAAATAAATAAATAGATAAATGAATAAGTAAAAGAAATGAAACCCTAACCACTAACTGACCATGGTTTAATTCTTTACACAAAACCAAGCATACATGTATCATCAAACATGATACAATCATTTGCACAAAAAGTATATCACATATACAACTTGTACATCCAAGTGAGAAAATACATTTAAAGTGAACCAATACTAGTTAATGCAAAGTAATATATCAAATATATAATTATACATTAAATCATTAAATCAACACTTGATTTAACGATCCGGTCATATCACATATAACCGACTAGTATCCTATGTATCGGCTTATCGAATCAATACTTGATTCGATAACTAGGTTATATCGCATACAACCAATCGATACATTCATCGTGAGAATAGAATACGGTATCACATACACGCATTATTCTCGGTCCCGCACATATCTCATATGCGCTCCTATTTCGTTTCGCTTGAGCCAGGAAACCTCTGTGTAGGACTCTAAAGACTCGTCAATACGCCGGCAGCAGGTGATGATCATATCAAACACCCATAAGCCGCAAGCGGTCTGCTAAACGTAACGGCCACCCGGGTATTGAGCGATTAGAAGATCGACGAGCAAGCCCGCTCACACTCCTGTGAATCCAACCAGTAACACTTACCGTACAGTCCGGTCTGATCGTCTGATATGCCGCATATCTCGCCTAGGGGTGGTAAACGTCAGACCCCAATAGCTCGATAAGTCGTGTCGATATGAGGTCTATAACATTTTGAGAAACTACTGGTAACACTTACCAGTAAATCTCAGCAACCCTGGCCAGGGATTTCCGGTTATAGCCAATCGAATACTGCGCAACATCAACTCCCTATACCGGGAGAGACGAATCCCCTCCTATCGCTCATTGCCTCCATGTGATTCGGGACTGTACCCAAAAACCACCGTTTTGCACGCCCTCTTGGACGTGGTAAGGTGGAAATCAAAGCACAGTGGGAACCACACAAGACTCTATGACGATCTCGGGTCAACAGACTACTCTGTACCAGTGTCACCTGAGAACTGCCATCTGACGTAAGGTATAATACCATCTGGGAGTTCTCGGCGAGTCCGTCCAGTGTACCCAGTCTCCACTGAGCACCCGTATATCATCTCTGATGTCAAACACCAATGGATATGGGATCATCCATCGCCCATCTGTATGGGTCGAGAAGGTATACGCTAGTCTACTGTGGTATATCGATGCCCCGTCTCGATACACCCACGACTAGGGACTTTGAAGGATGTACTTATGGACTACCATGTCTCCACTAGTATGATCCGCATCATAGTCCAGGTAGTCAAGTACACATCCTAAGGGCTTTACCAACATGTAACAGAAAGACAATCAGTATACACGTTAAGGTAAAGAGTAACCAGATAGCATACTATCATGTCGAGCAAGAAAGTCCTCCCTATATATGTCCCAGCATCCACTACAATATACATCCAATGTACAGTAATGGCCTCTAGGGCATACATATAACTAACAATCTCCCACTTGCACTAGGGCCATCTGATAACAGTGATTATAGTATCTCATACTCAACCATCCCATAAAAGTCTCTCTCTGGGAATAGGCCTTCGTGAGTGGATCCGCCGTGTTATCCTCTGTGTCTACTCTCCTAACCTCGATCCCTTAGAGATCAACCATCTCCACGATCAGGTGACACTGCCTTAGAATATTTCTGGATCACTGATGGGACGGTCGTTCCTTGGCATAAGCCACAACTCCATTGTCACACAATGGGAGAAACGTAGTTCATCTCATGAACCAATATACACCCAAACAGCCTCTTTGGTAGCATCTTAAGTAGCGATGTATCTTGCCTTTATCGTCTAGTATGCCACGGTATCTATAGTTTGGAACTCTTCCAACATACCGTCCCTTTACTTAGGGTAAAGACAATGCCTTTGACTGACACTCAGTCGTCTTTATCACTCTGGAACCTTTCCAGTGATTCTCCCCAGGATCGATTGATACCATCTCACTACAACTAGTGAGAATCCTAACATCCATTTAGATCTATCTCATAGATCCAAAAACCCAGGATTTAGGAGGTATCACTTTGATCTTATGTGGAGAATCATTGTGATAAGCGGAGATTGATCGAGCGTAGCATAGGAAACTCTTTCCCTATCAAGAGTATGTCATCCACGTACTCTACGAGGATCGTCACCATACTCCCTACTACCCTTTTGTTTATACAAGGTTCATCTACCATTTTGATGATGTCAACTTCTTTGACTAATCCATCAAAACAGATGTTCCAACTCCGCGATGCCTGCTTTATCTTATAAAGCATCTTGTACACGTTTCCGCTGCTCCCACTGTCTACGAGGCCCTCTGGCTGTGTACTTATAGACGCACTCTTCTAAAACATCATTTAGAAAAGCAGCCATGACACCCAACCGCCAGATATCGTAGTCATGGTATGTAGCCATGGCAAGTAGTATCTGGATGGACTTAAGCATAGGTACTGGAAAAGGTTTCATCATTATCCATGCCTGGTCGATGACGAAAGCCTTTAACAAGTCTAGCTTTGAAAGTCTCAACCTTTCCAAGTACACCAAGTAATCTTCTCAAGATATACCAGCTCCTGATGGGGATTTAACCCTTCAGATATAGCAACCAAAGTCCATACTTTGTTGGTGTATAAGGATTCCATCTCAGATTACTAAACATCCAGCCATTCTTACAGAGTCTCACTCCTGATGGCCAGCTCGAAGCTAGTTGGGTCATCATCTCATGATGCAATCCTCGCTCCCACTGTCATAGAGAAACAGAAGTATCTCTCAGGTGGGTGAGGAACCCTACTAGATCGGCGGAGAGGCTGAGGTTCGTTGGTATCTACTGAATCCTTTGGTTCTATCAAATCATCAGCTGCAGTTTGTATGGCTGGAACATTTCCAGTTCTATATAACAAACCTTGCCTCGAGCTTGTCCGGATTTTGCTTTTAGACATAGGCCGGACAACCCCAAATCTTAACTAGCTTAAGACATGGGCTCTTCCCTTTTCATATCACATATGAAGTGGTAGGTAACTGATTTGATTCGAACCTAATTCAATAGGTATGCAGCTTCTCAAGTGCATAACTTCCAAAAGGAAATAGGCAACTCAGTAGTACTCATCACAGAGCACACCATATCATATAGGGTGTGATTGCTCTGTCCCGATATACCATCGTGCTATGGTTTATTCGGAGGAGTAATGCTGAGAGAGAATCTCATTCTCCTTTAGAATAGTCCAGGAATTCCGTGCTCAAGTATTCTCCTCCTCGATCACATCAAAGGACATAATACTTATACCCGTATTTTGGTTCTCTACTTCTCGCTTATATTCTGTGAATATCTCAAAAGGTTCGGACTCATGTTTCAACAGGAACATATGACTGAATCTTGAGAGATTATCAGAGAACGTAATGAAGTATAAAAAACCAGTCCTAGCATGTGTAGACAGGGGACCTTACATACATCAACATGTATCATCCCAAGAGTTTATTAACTCTTTCTCTGTTTCCATTAAACGGAGCTATGGTCATCTTATCTTTGTGACATGACTGGCGAGTTTCACAAGATGTAAATTCAAACTGATTTAAATATGCATCTTTATGTAACTCTAGCTGGTCGGGTCACATTGATCTGACCTAGTCTACAATACCTCAAGAAGAATTCGTTCATTTTTGAACTCTTCCTCTTGTGTGTGTTCTGTATACTAAGAACTGTAGTTTGATTTAGAACATCAATGCTTTTAGATAACGTGCCTGAACCGATCAACTTTTGATATAGGAAATGTTCAAAACATTATCCAACAATACACAATTTTATCATTTCTTTACTAATAAAAAGACTGATATGATTTTGTATATCAGGTTCGGTATCTAATAACATTCATTCAGAATCAATGTATTTGTAATACAGGGTGACAGTGACCAAAACTTGGCTGCAACACTTGCCCCGTTTTCTGCCTCATGAAACTTATCACCCGTTCTCAGTTTTTCTACCCTTTTGTAGCCCTATGTAACATATTACATATCTGGGATCCTGATCCGGTATCATATACTCAGGATGCGGAGGATACTGAGAAACAGTTCTGTATAATGAACACACCCGAAGATGATGCATCAGCATGCACTCTCTTCGTTTGGGCGGCACGGGAATTCTGGTATTCCCCAATTTCCTGCTCTGTCTTATAACAATTATAAGTTGGAGCGGGACCAACGTTCCCCAGCTCAGTATAACAAGCGGGTTCGGTCAATAACATCCATATTATTATCTTGATTAAGGCGTGATATGGTCGCTACCTGGAGAGAGAGAGAGAAGAAAACACTCTGCGTGCGCTCTTGCATGATTAGATTGGTTATATATTTTATTTAATCAGGATGGCTCCCACTGCTTTTTATCAAATCTTCCTTCAAATCCTAAAAGGAAAGACTAGCCGGGATTAATTACACACTACAAGTTCGCTAATCTTTCAGCCAGGCCAGTGTCGGTACTTTGAGGGAGGTCCCCCGTGCTTTCGCACGAACCTAATTAATGTAAACCTCGTTTTCCCAGAGGCGTAACCTCGTTAACACCTTTCTAGACACCTACTTGATCGGCTAATTGTAATGTGTAAAACTCTCCCAGGAGTAACTTTTACTCGCAGCGGGTATCGGGATCCAACTATCTCATAGAAGGTATGCAATCTCATTGCAAATTTCAACACTTGAAATTCCCGATAATATTTTGCCCCTAGCGTGCAATGACCTTGACGCATGCCAAACAACCCATAGTCCGCTAGTCAAGTTCAACCCGTACATTTCTTGATTGAATTAAACCCACCCGCACAACCCTTGACGCATGCCAAACAACGCCGTACGAATACCCTAATCCAATCGCATCGTATGCTAGCAGATAAGCACTAGTTAGCTACCGTACACTACGCCTTGACGCATGCCAAACAACCGCAGCACGAATACTAACTAGTACTTATCTGAAATGAAGGAGGGCTACGACAGGTTTTTCTGAAAACCTATTACGTAATGAACTTGATATCGTTGTAGAATCAAATGATTTTGAAATGGAGTGCTTTTGAGGCTTTTCTAGTTTTGCTAAAGGAGTCACTCCCGGTGAAGGGATCGTCGGTCCTTTCCTCGTCGAATGAGGTGCAGGATATATCACATATATCACTGTGCAAAGCAAAAACTCTTAAAAGCAATCAAAAGACAAACCGAGTGTGTAGCATCTGCCAGTTATTGCTAAAGAAGTCACTCCCGTTGAAGGGATCTCGGTCCTTTCCTCATCGAATAAGGTGCAGGATATATCATATATACCGCTGTGCAAAGCAAGAAATGTAGCTACCTGTTTTATTTTTGAAATTCGATTCTACAACATCTTAGGTTTCTTTTATTTCATTAATCTCATTAATGAAGTCCCATCATTTAAGTACCTAAATATCACAGATAAATACGACGTACACTTATGCCATCCGCATTCGCCTCGATGTCCCCTCGTGCACCGTTAGGTTAGGTAACTAACGGCAGAGCAGGGAAGGGCTAGCGCGGGTGTAAAACATAAGTAACGTCTATATAATATATCATATATACTATATACAGTATCTATCACAGAACATCACATGATCACATCACAGATATCGCAGCAGAAGAATAATATGAAATATTGGATATACTAGGACGTCCGTGTTTTCAATACGAGCCAGTATAAAACACGGATTCCACGGTCGCGATGAATAGCCAAACCCACACCCCAAGACCCCTACGAGAGCGGCAAGCAACCCTACCAATTCTAGAGTTAGGAGACCCGAACTCGACTCCTCGAGTTGGTCTCCCACTGAACTCCAGAACCCGGTTACTTATGCCTTCCTCTTTGGGTCTATCCTAGTGCGGAAAAGTAAATAATATACAAACGGTGACATCTTCCGCAACCTGGAAGTACCCCAATAAAAGAATATTACATACAAGTTTTTACATGAATGAAAATGAAAAACACTCATCTCACATAAAAACCCTCGGCTATTCGAACACGACGATCCAATATAACATATCCAGCAACACATAACATCACATGTCATCAACGTAAGTAAACATGCATATCCCAATTGTCGTTGACATATAGCAACGAAACCGGCGATATCACATATTACACTTACGGTCACAGAATAGAAAGTGTAAAACTACAACAGTTGGAATCCGCAACCTGCATAGACATCGCATGCCTAATCAAATGAAATCCTTAGACATCGCATGCCTAACAATTATAAACCCCGCATTTTAGTCTCAAAATCGAAAACACTTTTCAATACCAAGTCGGGCAATTCAACAAGATTCCCGACATCCTGATCGAATGCTCGTCGCAAACTTTAGTAGGCGGCCGCACCCCCGATGCCGTCGACGAAGTGCACCAAGGCGGAACACCGCTACCGCGAGCACCCGAACGGATGCTTTCGGCGACGGGGTTCTCCTACAGTCACTTGGTCGGGGCTATGGGGTGAGGCTGTCTATTAAATTTACCCGGCGAGTATCCGCGTATGCTACGTGATTGCGACAGACTTTTGATCACATCGAAATTCCGTGGCAACCGATCAAGTGAGACTAAAGTGCTACGTTTATAACATTCATTCAGTTATCTCATAACTTATTGTGAATTCCAATTATTGTATCGCATTCCAGATAATTAGAAAATGTTAAACTTTCCGATCGAACATTCGAACACCCAAGTTTTCCCGATACAGATCAACACATGAAACAAGTCTAAAAACATTCAGTTCGTGCCTCTGTACCAACGGTCCAGCCGTAGAAGGGTCAAGCCAACGCCTCACATGTGGCACGCCGTACTGCCCCAAAACCGAAGGTTCAAAGGGCGGTTCAAGACGGTCACATAATCGAGTTAAGGTTTGTTGTCTTCTAGAGGGACCATCGCTTTACTTGCACTACTTAGAACGTCTTTAAACCATGGAAAAATCCAACACTTGGAAATTTCCCGGCAGGGGAAAAAGTGGGTATTTATATCCGGTCGAACTTTTTAACAGTTTCTAAAATATCCGGAAAAACATAAACAAAGTTAAATTATCCGACCAAATTAACGAATCCCCAATAAAACCCTAGAAAACTCAACACTTGAGTGGAATTAAAAAGTTCACATAAAAAATTGCCAAGAAAGGACCTAAGAATAAATATATGAAATTTGAGGGACTAAGTCCAAATTTGGGCCGCGGAAGCGCCGCCAAACCCCTGGTTTGGTCGCGGTTACGCGGTCTAATTATGGAATTAGGGGCCCAAACTTCACAGTAATTCTTAGTTTTTCCTGCTTACTTTTCTGCATATTTTTAATTCATAAAAATCCACGAATTTCAAAAATGTACAGAGAGCATTTTAGGGTTTGGGTTTCGGTTCGATCAGACTTCTAATTCCGTCTACGCATCGCCTAAGGCTCTAGCTAGGCTCTGATACTACTGTAGGGTTCCTAGGCACTCCCAAGAGGTCTCACAAGGCATCAACCATGCCAATTTCAAATTTTACGGTGCCGAGAAACCCTAGACCACGGATCGTTAACTAGATTTTAGGCGACACAAAAGCGAATAAACGACTTTACTCTAAAAGTGAACGGAAATACAACCTTTGTAGATCCGGTCCTCCACCTCCATAGCTCCGCAATGAAGTCTCCTCGCTGTCCAAATCGAATCCCGGGCTCTAGCGTCGGCTTCATCGGAGAAATGGGCGGGCAAGGTCGTCGGCTTCGTGCCGAAGATGATCTACGTCGAGGCATCACAAGATCAAGCTCCCACTTCACCAAGTCATGAAACTTGTGAAGAAAACACACTCTACTACTTGGCAAGAGGTAGAGGATGAAGAAATAGGAGGTGGGTTCACTTTAGAATTGGATTTCTCACTCTTTTCATCAAGTTGCCATTGATGGAGGCAAGCTTCTTCATGTGAAGAAGAAGAAGAAGAAGATGAATAATCTTATGATAAGTTGTTTTCAAAAAGAAAATAAAAACAATACTTATCATAATACAACATGGTCAAGTGTAGAGAATGAACTAGGGTTAAAAGGAGTGGTTAGGGTTAAGCATGAGACAAAATGGTCACTTAGGTCAAAGCTTCATGAAGCTTCAACTAGAAAACAAATCAAGCCACCATTTTCTTTTCATGCCATTTATTTAGCAAAAAGAATAAATAAATAAATAAATAGATAAATGAATAAGTAAAAGAAATGAAACCCTAACCACTAACTAACCATGGTTAAATTCTTTACACAAAACCAAGCATACATGTATCATCAAACATGATACAATCATTTGCACAAAAAGTATATCACATATACAACTTGTACATCCAAGTGAGAAAATCCATTTAAAGTGAACCAATACTAGTTAATGCAAAGTAATATATCAAATATATATTTATACATTAAATCATTAAATCAACACTTGATTTAACGATCCGGTCATATCACATATAACCGACTAGTATCCTATGTATCGGCTTATCGAATCAATACTTGATTCGATAACTAGATTATATCGCATACAACCAATCGATACATTCATCGCGAGAATAGAATACGGTATCACATACACGCATTATTCTCGGTCCCGCACATATCTCATATGCGCTCCTATTTCGTTTCGCTTGAGCCAGGAAACCTCTGTGTAGGACTCTAAAGACTCGTCAATACGCCGGCAGCAGGTGATGATCATATCAAACACCCATAAGCCGCAAGCGGTCTGCTAAACGTA
This sequence comes from Agapanthus africanus, assembly GCA_030015575.1. Classification (NCBI taxonomy): domain Eukaryota; kingdom Viridiplantae; phylum Streptophyta; class Magnoliopsida; order Asparagales; family Amaryllidaceae; genus Agapanthus; species Agapanthus africanus. The sequence goes on from CM057349.1 coordinate 293,275,034, forward strand.
ACGGCCACCCGGGTATTGAGCGATCAGAAGATCGACGAGCAGGCCCGCTCACACTCCTGTGAATCCAACCAGTAACACTTACCGTACAGTCCGGTCTGATCGTCTGATATGTCGCATATCTCGCCTAGGGGTGGTAAACGTCAGACCCCAATAGCTTGATAAGTCGTGTCGATATGAGGTCTATAACATTTCGAGAAACTACTGGTAACACTTACCAGTAAATCTCAGCAACCCTGGCCAGGGATTTTCGGTTATAGCCAGTCGAACACTGCGCAACATCAACTCCCTATACCGGGAGAGACGAATCCCCTCCTACCGCTCATTGCCTCCATGTGATTCGGGACTGTACCCAAAAACCACCATTTTGCACGCCCTCTTGGACGTGGTAAGGTGGAAATCAAAGCACAGTGGGAACCACTCAAGACTCTATGACGATCTCGGGTCAACAGACTACTCTATACCAGTGTCACCTGAGAACTGCCATCTGACGTAAGGTATAATACCATCTGGGAGTTCTCGGCGAGTCCGTCCAGGGTACCCAATCTCCACTGAGCACCCGTATATCATCTCTGATGTCAAACACCAATGGATATGGGATCATCCATCGCCCATCTGTATGGGTCGAGAAGGTATACGCTAGTCTACTTTGGTATATCGATGCCCGTCTCGATACACCCACGACTAGGGACTTTGAAGGATGTACTTATGGACTACCATGTCCCCACTAGTATGATCCGCATCATAGTCCAGGTAGTCAAGTACACATCCTAAGGGCTTTACCAACATGTAACAGAAAAACAATCAGTATACACGTTAAGGTAAAGAGTAACCAGATAGCATACTATCATGTCGAGCAAGAAAGTCCTCCCTATATATGTCCCAGCATCCACTACAATATACATCCAATGTACAGTAATGGCCTCTAGGGCATACATATAACTAACAGAAGATCCGCTCACTGCCTCCATGTGGCTCGGGACTGTACCCAACTAAAACCTGTTTGTACGTCTCCTTTGAGCGTGGTAGGGTAGTAATCAAATTACAGTGGGAACTCACACGAGACAAATGACGATCCTCAGGTCGATGAACTAACCTATACACATGTCACCAGGGAACTGCTATCTGACGTCAGGTATAAGACCAACTAGCATGTTCCCGGTGAGTCCTGTCCGGTGTACTCATAACCCAATGAGCACCTGTATACATCTTAGGTGATCCAACTGACACCAGTGGCTGGTGAGACCGGCCACCGCCCCTCGTCGGGGTCTCGAATGTATATACTAGTCTACTCTGGAGTATCGATGCCCTGTCTCGAAACTCCCACGACTAGGGACCTTTTAAGGATGTGCTTATAGACTTCCAGCTCCCACGTATATGATCGCCCTCATACTGATGGCAGTCAAGCAAGAATCCTAGGGGCTCTATCAACGTGCAATAGTGACATGTAAGATCACCTAAAGCAGTACACGATGATAAAGGTAAACCAGATAGCATACTATCATCTTGAGTAAGACTGTCCTACCAGGATAGGTCCTCCCTCAATCATCGCAATCACGTGGCTGTGATCCAATAATTGACTCTGAGGGCGCTATCTCCAACAATGAACTGAGGGCTCTCTCTGCCTATTAGCCTCACTGGGAGGATTTTCATCACCCTCTGGAGGACGCTGGTCTTGAGAAGTGATAGCTATATTCACACCCGATTGGATTTGAGATGTGGTGGCCCCATCCTTGCTTTTGCTGCGAAGGTTGTCGCTGGGACGCATGCCCACCATGTAGACGGTGTGGATAACACATTTAGCCATCCTTTCATCACCGGCAGCTGGTTTCGCGAGGCGGTCCGGACTTTGGAAATTCACAAATTTTAACATGGCCGGAGCCCTAGCACTTTTGTTGGTTCCGTATCTGAGCCGCTTCTTCCTCAGCTTCTCTGCCTTGAGCGCTTGGCAGGATTCTGCTCTCCGGGAAGCCGCCATAGGCTGAGTGATGGGGAGCTTAGAGAAGATACCCAATTGAGCAGTTGTCAGGAGTATCGTCGGAGCTTGCTCGAGACGCCCTGTTGCTTTGTTGGTGTTGATGGCCTTGCCCCCAGCTGGAGCCAAGAAGAGCCGTTCAAACACCGACCTGCGTTTGAGTTGGGGTGCCCTCGCGATCATGACATTTGGCCTTTCCCCTTTGAGACCGGTTTTGTCTGTTACCGGAGCTTGAGGAGCTGGGACGGCGTTAGCTGACACGAACATAATAGAGCCAAATGGTAGCGGTTCCTCCTCCCATTGTCGCCCGAGACTTGCCGGGAGGACCGTCCTGGAGTCTATCTTCATTGTTTAGGAGACGGGAGCCGTGCTGAGAGCTGAGCTGATTCTTGGAGACATCTTTGCTGCGTCCGAAGATTGCAATTGGAGAACGTTAACCTGCACAAAAAAATATGATTTTAGTACAGGTAATTAATATGCATATCAATTGAGTTCGCATGAAAGGTTAACCCGAAATATGGGAGGAGAGATAAGTCCCACCGGGCGTACCAGAATCTGTAGGGTGTTTTTCGTCACCCCATTGAGATGGGAATACGCGCGCGCTTGTCAGACGCACTACAGATTCCCCCTGCCTAGGGTAGGCGGGGGTTTATTGATTGTGGGGATCCGAATCTTTGGCAGCCGCGGAATAAGCTACCGTTAATTACCCCTCACCTTTAGGGCGAGAGAACCTCCGATTAACGGGTTAAACTGGTCATGCAAACTCAATGTGCAGCGTCGTGTTTTGGAGGGGTTTTGGATATATTGGAAGCCACGCAGAGTTTTTACGGCGGTCCCGCTACCCGGATAGCGGGCTGGGGGTCAAGGGGGCTAGCAGCCCCCTTGCGGGTTGCTGGGCAGCGCCCCGGCCCAAAAATTTTATGGGGAGGGATGGTATTGTAGACTATGTGGGTGTGTATATACGTATACATATGTATGTATATATATATATGTGTATATATATATATATAAAAGGGGGAAAGGCATCCAAAGGATGCGTGAGGCAAGCGCCAGCGCTTTGAGCGCTAGCGCACCACGTGTCAGCACGTCGGCGCTCGGGCGCTAGCGCTCTGAGTGCAAGAGTGCTTGCGCTTTGAGCGCTAGCGCACCACGTGTCAGCACGTGGACGCTCGGGCGCTAGCACTTTGGACGCTAGCGCTCTGAGCGTAAGAGCGCTAGCGCACCACATGTCAGCACGTGGGCGCTCGGGCGCTAGCGCTTTGGGCGCTAGCGCTCTGAGCGCAAGAGCGCTAGCGCTCTGGGCGTTCGGGCGCTAGCGCTTTGAGCGCTAGCACACCACGTGTCACCACATGGGCGCTTGGGTGCTAGCGCTCTGAGCGCAAGAGCGCTAGCGCGCCACGTGTCAGTACGTGGGCGCTCGAGCAGCAAAAGGGACTTGGTCCCTGCAATGGGAGTTGTACTCCCAGAAAGCAGCACTTATTATTCTGTGTGTATGTATATGTGTGTGTGTGTGTGTGTGTGTGTGTGTGTGTGTTCAACTCCTAAGACATTTTGAAGCTAATGAAGGGGGCTGCTCCCCTTGAGCCCTAGTTCTTCCCCAAAGTGGGGTTTCTGGAGATGGGTCTCCTTCTTCTTCCTATCGTTTGGCCGCATCTTGAAAAAAAGAGGGTGAGACTTAAAAATCTCCCCTTTTTGAGATCTAATGGTAGATCCAAGTTCCCCTTTGTGGGTTTTGTGGTGAAAAACTATTTAGTTTTGGAAAAGGAAGAGTAAAACTCTTGATTTAATTTCAAAAGAATGAAGAAGGTTTAGAACCTTCAGAAAGGGGAAAGAGGCATAAACCCTAGATTTTTGAGGGGAATGAAAAAGTGTTACTTTATTCATCATCATGTTGCCTTATATAGGCTTACATATTTACATATAGCCCCTTGGGCTTTGCAAAATGGCAGTTTGCCCATCTCCTGGCTCATGTGCCATTTCTTTTTGCGCATAAGCCATGGGCTTACAAAAAAATGGCTTTATGCCCATTTTGCATACATTCATGCACAAAAATTACATCAAAATTATTTGTTACATGATTCTTATTTTGGTAAGGCGGAAAGCCGGACGCTTCGTGTTCGGGCTCGACCCGGGCATTAGCCCACTTGCTTAGGCTTGGGCCCACCTGGCTTGGGGTTGACCTTGAAATTGACTTGGTCAACCGGGATGCAATTTTTGACCCCAACATATTGATGTATCACTTATTCATGATGATTGAGGCACTGTTCAGCGTGCAGACGAATGAGCTAGTTGTTGCTGCGAGCGATAAGATATTGCCCTAGATGTTGGAGCTATTGCAGTATGAGTTATACTTAGAGATATGATAGAAGGTCGCTAGTCACCCGAGGATGAATGACTAGGACATGTGGTTCGTTCGCTTACCCCGATGCGAGGTCATCAGATAGATTGATTCCAGCTAAAGACGACTTCACGCAGGTACGTTGAGAGTCGATGGAGACGATCGAATGTCAGGAGCCCATTTTCCAAGTTTAAAGTATTCGGAGACAAATGCAAGTAATGCTATGGACTCTCTAGAAGAATGAAACCCTAATTCGACGTAATGAACATGGAACGCCTTTGAACCTTAGGGTTTGCGGCAGTTCAGCGGTGCCATTTGTGAGGCTTAGGTTTGCCCTTCTATGGTTGGTCCACAGGTGCTGTGGCATATACTGGAGTACTATTAAACTATACCCAAGATGTTTAGCTCTTGAGGGAATTATGGAACCTTGACGAATTGATCGAAAGGTTCGACATCTTTTGGATATCATGTGATGGGATGCATTGCTTGGGAGACTCCAGATACGAATATAGCCGTTGGAGCACAGTCCATGCAGCCACGAAGAGACGAGTCCGAAGCAGTCGACATTAAATAAAAGTGCAGTAAGAGGTTCGTACGAGATCTTGATGAGATGACGTTCCACTCCGCCGACATCAGAGTTGTGATACGCATGCAGAGGCATTGATTATGGATATATCTTCCAGAAGGCATCGCGATGAGTATGCAGCTATTCCGGAACAAGAAATATATTTATTAAAGGACGACGACTTCCGGGCAGTTCGGCAGAAACGAGGTTTGAGGGAGACCTCGACAGGACCTTTCTGGAACATTATACGAGAAGACATGGACGCAGGAGCGGTCATATTGCGAACACCCAGCAGGCCAGAGTTCAGCATCGTCGACGAGATAGTTGGCTAGAGATCTGTAGAGGATGTGCCAGAGCGGGACTGTTTCCGTTGACATTCCATATTAGGTCGTTGAGCGGAGGAGCTATATATCTAGCAATGCACAGTGAGAGACAAGAGCCTAAAAGAAGCACCAGGCGCCAGACCATGAACATGAGGCAAGTAGATATCTTGCTCTGCTAGCATTGGATGCACCGACACCTTCTCAATTTTGAAGGAGGAAATATCGACAACGGTATTTATGATTTGTGATTTGGTGATTCGATTATCACGTATCCGTCACCTTGGATTTAGGTATTTTGGGCGATCTATTCGTATGATTTAGTCTTGATGACTGAGTTTCATGATATTTGTTTTCGTGCACCATGGTTTCACCTACTGGGTATTTATATTTTGTGCATAGTTATTACATTTGAGTTATGCTTTATACACCGTTGTGTTGATTTATGATTTGTGCACAGTTATTGCACTTGATATCGTTTTGTGCCTTGGCTGCACATGTTTATGACTTTATGGACTTTATACAGTTGAGTTGATTTTGTGCACATGGTACACACACGATTTGGTTTTTGCACTCAGTATAGTTCACATATGCTTGCAGTGCATTGTTACGTATTTGTGCACCACAGTTGCACTGGACTACGATTTGATATCATTTGAGATATGGATTTTGATTTCATGCCTAGGGCATACATATGATTTGACTTATGCTTTCGGAATAGATTTTATGCACCTTTAGTATTTTGATTTGCTTTTGTGCACGCTGATGCACGGGATGGTGAGATTATATACCACGGCATATCTAATTTAGGTTGAGCTTATTTGTATACCGTCAATTTCGATTCTGATATTGATATTGGATTTTGTGCTTACGTGCATGTTGGATGAACATGATTTAGATTTTCATGCATGTTGGGCGCATGATATGAGATGCGATTTTGGTGCACACCAGATGCACTAAATCGGGATTCTTCGTGTATATCAGATACACCTGATTTTGCCGTCAGGCACACACGTTGCCTCTGATAGGTGTTTCGTGCACACCCGTTGCACTTAGATGTTGTTTCTGTGCACATATATGGCACATATATGGATTTTGATTTCCGTGCGCACCAGACGCACGTATCATTCATATGCACATTTTGGGATTGATTTCTTATAGATCAGTACGTTTTTATGTTATTACTATTTGATATAGTGACTGAGCAGGACTAGTCAGAGGACAGTACCTTAATATAGTTTTCCATGCATTGTTAGTTACCGAAGGGATTTCTACAAAGGAGCTATAGTCTCAGTATTTACCTATGTGTCCGAGATGACACGAAACATTTTATAACGGAAACCCTTCTAAATTGTTTTCAAAATGGCGGGACGTACATATTTAAACAAAGGATATGTGTGTATATATATATATTATATATTTAAATAGTTATTTTCTTATAATAGACGTCCGCCACTGTGCCGCAATATGCGCATCGCACGGTGTTAGTTATGTAAATGCCCTAGTGGCCATTGTTGTACATATGATGTATATTATGATGGATGCTTGGATATATATAGAGAGGACTTTCTTGCTCGTTATGATAGTATGCTATTTGGTTATCCTTTATCTTAACATGTTGACTTGTATTGGTTTACTGTCTTTCTCTCACATGTTGATAATGCCCTTAGGATCTGTACTCGACTACTGGGACTATGATGAGATCATACTAGTGGGGAAATGGCTGTCGATGAGAACATCCTATAACTGTTCCTAGTCGAGGGTATATCGAGACAGGGCATCGATATACCAGAGTAGACTAGCGTATACGCATCTTGACCCATATGATGGGTAATGGATGATCCCATATCCATCGGTGTTTGACATCAGAGATGGTGTTCGGGTGCTCAGTGGAGACTGGGTACACTGGACGGACTCGCCGAGAACTCCCAGATGGTGATATGCCATATGTCAGATGGCAGTTCTCCAGTGACACTGGTACAGGGTAGTCTGTAGACCCGAGATCGTCAAAGAGTCTTGTGTGATTCCCACTGTGCTTTGATTCCACCTTACCACGTCCAAGTGGGCGTGCAAAACGGTGGCTTTTGGGTGCAGTCCCGAATCACATGGAGGCAATGAACGATAGGAGGGGATTCGTCTCTCCCGGTATAGGGAGTTGATGTTGTGCTGTGTTCGATTGGCTATAACTGGAAGTCCCTGGCCAGGGCTGATATAGAGATTTACTGGTAAGTGTTACCAGTAGTTTCTCGACCTGTTATGAGCCTCACATCGACACGACTTATCGGTTACTGGTGTCTGACGTATACCACCGCTAGACTTGATATGCGACATATTAGACGAAGAGACCGGACTGTACGGGAGTGTTACTGATTGGATTCCCAGAAGAACGTACAGGCTAGCTTGTTGATCTTCTGATCGCTCAATACCTGGGTGGCTGTTACGTTTAGCTGACCGCTTGCAGCTTGTGGGTGTTTGATATGATCATCACCTGCTACCGGCATATTGACGATTCTTTAGAGTCCTACATAGAGGTTTCTTGGCTCAGGAAAAACGTAGTAAAGGTACATATGTGATTTGTGCAGGACCGAGGATAATACGATATGAGATACCATATTGTATTCTCGCGATATTTAGATATGAACCGGGTCATCGGATCAAGTGTTGATTCGATGAATCGGTACATGATATATTAGTCGGTTAGATTCGATATAGCCGGATCGTCAGATCAAGTGTTGATTCGATGATTTAATGTATAATAATATATATGATATATTGTATTACATTATCTAATATTGGCTCACTTTATTATTTCATTTTCTCACCGGATAATACATTGATATATATGCGATATATGTTAATTGTATTATTTTTCTTTTGTTGCAAATATATAATATATATGTGATATATATTATAGTGACATGATATGATTAATAATGGAACATGATTAGTTGAGATTAAACAAGGTTAGCTGTAGGGTTCCTAGGCACCCTAATGAGGTCTCACAAGGCATCGATCATGCCAAATTAAAATTTTAACGGTGCCGAGAAACCCGACTACGGATCGTTTGCTAGAAAACTAGGCGAAAAAGCTAACTAGTTAACACTTAACTATGAGAATCGGAAATACAACCTTTGTAGATCCGGTGCTCCACCTCCACGGCTCCGAGATGAGGTCCTCTCCGCTGTCCAAAAAGAATCCGGGCTCTAGCGTCGACTTCATCGGAGAATAAGCGAGCTAGGTCGTCGATGTCCATGCCGAAGATGATCTACGTCGAGGCATCGCTAAATCAAGCTCCGACTTCACCAAGTCAAGAAACTTGTGAAGAAAACACACTCTACTACTTGGCAAGAGGTAGAGGATGAAGAAATAGGAAGTGGGTAGACTTTAGAATTGGATTTCTCACTTGTTTCCATCAATCACCATTGATGGAGCTTGCTTTCTTCACTTGAAGAAAGGAAGAAGAAGATGAAATTGTTATGATAAGTTCATTCCAAAATAGAAAATAAAAGGAATGCTTATCATAAACTAACCATGGTGAAGTGTAGAGAATAAACTAGGGTTAAATCAAATGGTTAGGGTTAAGCATGAGATAAGAATGGTGGACAAAGTCAAAGCTTCATGAATCTTCAAATACAAACAAAGAAAGCCACCATTCTTCTCATTTCTTTTTCCAAAAAGAAAATAAATAAATAAATAGATATGAAAATGAAAACCCTAACCATTATATAACCATGGTTTAAACTTTACACAAAACACAAGTTAGCATGCATCATCAAACATGATACATACAAGTGCACAAAAATATATCACATATACAATGTGCACAATCCAAGTGAGAAAATCCGCTTAAAGTGAACCAATACTAGTTAGTGCAAAGTAACATATCAAATATATAATTATGCATTAAATCATTAAATCAACACTTGATTCAATGATCCGGTCATGTCGCACACAACCGACTAGTATTCAATGTATCGGCTTATCGAATCAACGCTTGAATCGATAACTAGGTTATATCGCATACAACCTTTCCGATACATTCATCGCGAGAATGGAATGCGGCATCACATACACGCATTATTCTCGGTCCCGCACATATCTCATATGCGCTCCTATTTCGTTTCGCTTGAGCCAGGAAACCTCTGTGTAGGACTCTAAAGACTCGTCAATACGCCGGCAGCAGGTGATGATCATATCAAACACCCACAAGCCGCAAGCGGTCTGCTAAACGTAACGGCCACCCGGGTATTGAGCGATCTGAAGATCGACGAGCAAGCCCGCTCACACTCCAGTGAATCCGACCAGTAACACTACCGTACAGTCCGGTCTGATCGTCTGATATGTCGCATATCTCGCCTAGGGGTGGTAAACGTCAGACCCCAATAGCTCGATAAGTCGTGTCGATATGAGGTCTATAACTATTCGAGAAACTACTGGTAACACTTACCAGTAAATCTCAGCAACCCTGGCCAGGGATTTTCTGTTATAGCCAATCGAACACAGCGCAACATCAACCCCCTATACCGGGAGAGACGAATCCCCTCCTATCGCTCATTGCCTCCATGTGACTCGGGACTGTACCCAAAAACCACCGTTTTGCACGCCCTCTTGGATGTGGTAAGATGGAAATCAAAGCACAGTGGGAACCACACAAGACTCTATGACGATCTCGGGTCAACAGACTACTCTGTACCAGTGTCACCAGAGAACTGCCATCTGACGTGAGGTATAATACCATCTGGGAGTTCTCGGCGAGTCCATCCAGTGTACCCAGTCTCTACTGAGCACCCGTATATCATCTCTGATGTCAAACACCGATGGATATGGGATCATCCATCGCCCATCTGTATGGGTCGAGAAGGTATACGCTAGTCTACTCTGGTATATCGATGCCCCGTCTCGATACACCCACGACTAGGGATATTGAAGGATGTACTTATGGACTACCATGCCCCCACTAGTATGATCTGCATCATAGTCCAGGTAGTCAAGTACATATCCTAAGGGCTTTACCAACATGTAATTGAGAGACAATCTGTGTACACGTTAAGGTAAAGAGCAACCAGATAGCATACTATCATGTTGAGCAAGAAAGTCCTCCCTATATATGTCCCAGCATCCACTACAATATACATCCTATGTACAGTAATGGCCTCTAGGGCATACATATAACTAACAATCTCCCACTTGCACTAGGGCCATCTGTAGCAGTGGTTGTAGTATCTCATACTCAACCATCCCATAAAAGTCTCTCTTTGGGAACAGGCCTTTGTGAGTGGATCCGCTGTGTTGTCCTCTGAGTCTGCTCTCCTAACCTTGATCTCCCTGGAGATTAACCATCTCCATGATCAAGTGTTACTGCCTTAGAATATGTCTGGATCACTGATGGGACCGGCGTTCCTTGGCATAAGCCACAACTCCATTGTCACACAATGGTAGGAACATAGTTCATCTCATGAACCTATATACACCCAAACAGCCTCTTTGGTAGCATCTTAAGTAGCGATGTATCCTGCATTTATCGTCTAGTATGTCACGGTATTTAGCTTGGAACTCTTCCAACATACCGTCCCTTTACTGAGGGTAAAGACAATGCCTGCGACTGACATTTAGTCGTCTTTATCACCCTGGAACCCTTCCAGTGATTCTCCCCAGGATCAACTGATACCATCTCACTACAACTAGTGAGTATCCTAACATCCATTTAGATCTATCTCATAGATCCAAAATCCAGGATTTAGTAGGTATCACTTTGATCCTATATGGAGAATCTTTGTGATAATCGGAGATTGATCGAGCGTAGCATAGGAAACTACTTCCCTATCAAGAGTATGTTATCCACGTACTCTACGAGGATCGTCACCATACTCCCTACTACCTTTTTGTTTATACAAGGTTCATCTACCATTTTGATGATGTCAAACTCTTTGACTACTTCATCAAAACAGACGTTCCAACTCCGCGATGCCTGCTTTATCCTATAAAGCATCTTGCACACGTTTCCGCTGCTCCCACTGTCTACGAGGCCCTCTGGCTGTGTACTTATAGACGCACTCTTCTAAAACATCATTTAGAAAAGCAGTCATGGCACCCAACCGCCAGATATCGTAGTTATGGTATGTAGCCGTGGCAAGTAGGATCTGGATGGACTTAAGCATAGCTACTGGAAAAGGTTTCATCATTATCCACGCCTGGTCGATGACGAAAACCTTTAACAATTCTAGCTTTGAAAGTCTCAACTTTTCCATGTACACCAAGTAATCTTCTCAAGATATACTTGCTCCTGATGGGGATTTAACCCTTCAGATATTGCAACCAAAGTCCATACTTTGTTGGTGTATAAGGATTCCATCTCAGATCACTAAGCATCCAGCCATTCTTATAGAGTCTTACTCCTGATGGCCAGCTCGAAACTAGTTGGGTCATCATCTCATGATGCAATCCTCGCTCCCACTATCATAGAGAAACCGAAGTAGCTCTCAGGTGGGTGAGGAACCCTACTAGATCGGCAGAGAGGCTGAGGTTCGTTGGTTTCTATTGAATCCTTCGGTTCTACCAAATCATCTGCTGTAGTTTGCATAGCTGGAACCTTTCCAGTTCTACATAACTGACTTTGCCTCGAGCTTTTCCGGATTATGCTTTTAGACATAGCCCGTACAACCCCAAATCTTAACTAACTTAAGATATGGGCTCTTCCCTTTCCATATCACATATGAAGTGGTAGGCAACAGATTTGATTTGAACCCTATTCAATAGGTATGCAGCTTCTCAAGCGCATAACACCCAAAAGGAAATAGGTAACTCAGTAGTACTCATCATAGAGCACACCATATCAAATAGGGTGTATCTGCTCCGCCCCGATATGCCATCGTGCTATGGTGTATTCAGAGGAGTAATGCTGAGAGAGAATCTCATTCTCCTTTAGAATAGTCCAGGATTTCCGTGCTCAAGTATTCTCCTCCTTGATCACATCAAAGGACATAATACTTATACCCGTATTTTGGTTCTCTACTTCTAACTTATATTCTGTGAATATCTCAAAAGGTTCGGACTTGTGTTTCAACAAGAACATAGGTCTGAAACTCGAAAGATCATCAGAGAACGTAATGAAGTATAAAGAACCATTCCTGGCATGTGTAGACAGGAGACCTTACATACATCATCATGTATCAGTCCCAAGAGTTTACTAACTCTTTCTCTGTTTCCAATAAACAGAGCTGTGGTCATTATATCTTTGTGACATGACTCGCAAGTTTCATAAGATGTAAATTCAAACTGATTTAAATATGCATCTACATGTAACTTAGCTAGTCGGGTCGCATTGATATGACCTAGTCTACAATGCCTCAAGAAGGATCCGTTCATTTCTGAACTCTTCCTCTTGTGTGTGTTCTTTTTACTAAAGAACTGTAGTTTGATTTAGAACGTCAATGCTTTTAGATAACGTGCCTGAACCGATCAACTTTTGATATAGGAAATGTTCAAAACATTATCCAACAATACAAAATTTTATCATTTCTTTACTTCTAAAGAGACAGATATGATTTTGCATAACAGGTTCGGTATCTAATAACATTCGTTCAGAATCAATGTATTGTAATACAGGGTGACAGTGACCAACAGACTTGGCTGCAACATTTGCCCCGTTTTCTGCCTCATGAAACTTATCACCCGATCTCAGTTCTCTACCTTTCTGTAACCCTATGTAACAGATTACATATCTGGGATCCTGATCTGGTATCACATACCCAGGAGGTAAAGGATACTGAGAAACAGTTCTGTATAATGAACACACCCGAAGATGATGCATCAGCATGCACTCTCTTCGTTTGGGCAGCACGGGAAATCTGGTATTCCCCAATTTCCTGCTCTGTCTTATAACAATTATAAGTTGGAGCGGGACCAACGTTCCCCAGCTCAGTATAACAAGCGGGTTCGGTCAATAATCCGTATTATTATCTTGATTAAGGCGTGATATGGTCGCTACCTGGAGAGAGAGAGAAGAAAACACTCAGCGTGCGCTCTTGCAAGAATAGATTGGTTTTTATTTTATCTAATCAGGATGGCTCCCACTGCTTTTTATCAAATCTTCCTTCAAACCCTAAAAGGAAAGACTAGCCGGGATTAATTACACACTACAAGTTCGCCAATCTTTCAGCCAGGCCAGTGTCGGTACTTTGAGGGAGGTCCCCCGTGCTTTCGCACGAACCTAATTAATGTAAACCTCGTTTTCCCAGAGGCGTAACCCCATTGACACCTTTCTAGACACCTAATTGATCGGCTAATTGTAATGTATAAAACTCTTCCAGGAGTAACACTTACTCGCAGCGGGTATCGGGATCCAACTATCTCATAGAAGGTATGCAATCTCATTGCAAATTTCAACACTTGAAATTCCCGATAATATTTTGCCCCTAGCTCTCTATGACCTTGACGCATGCCAAATAACCCATAGTCTGCTAGTCAAGTTCAACCCGTATATTTCTTGATTGAATTACACCCACCCGCACGACCCTTGACGCATGCCAAACAACGCCGTGCGAATACCCTAATCCAATCGCATCGTATGCTAGCAGATAAGCACTAGTTAGCTACCGTACACTACGCCTTGACGCATGCCAAACAACCGCAGCACGAATACTAACTAGTACTTATCTGAAATGACGGAGGGCTACGACAGGTTTTTCTGAAAACCTATTGCGTAATTAACTTGATATCGTTGTAGGATCGAATGAATTTTGAAATGGAGTGTTTTTTAGGCTTTTCTAGTTTTGCTAAAGGAGTCACTCCCGGTGAAGGGATCGTCAGTCCTTTCCTCGTCGAATGAGGTGCGGGATATATCATATATATCACTGTGCAAAGCAAAAACTCTTAAAAGCAATCAAAAGACAAACCGAGTGTGTAGCATCTGCCAATTATTGCTAAAGGAGTCACTCCCGGTGAAGGGATCTCGGTCCTTTCCTCATCGAATAAAGTGCAGGATATATCACATATACCTCTGTGCAAAGCAAGAACTGTAGCTACCTTTTTTATTTTGAAATTCGATTCTACAACATCTTAGGTTTCTTTTAATTCATTAATCACATTAATGAAGTCCCATCATTTAAATACCTAAACATCACAGATAAATACGACGTACACTTATGCCATCCGCATTCGCCTCGATGTCCCCTCGTGCACCGTTAGGTTAGATAACTAACGACAGAGCGGGGCAGGGCTAGCGCGGGTGTAAAACATAAGTAACGTCTATATAATATATCATATATACTATATACTGTATCTATCACAGAACATCATATGATCACATCACAGATATCGCAGCAGAAGAAACATATGAAATATTGGATATACTAGGATGTCCGTGTTTTCAATACGAGCCAGTATAAAACACGGATTCCACGGTCGCGATGAATAGCCAAACCCACACCCCTAGACCCCTACGAGAGCAGCAAGCAACCCTACCAATTCTAGAGTTAGGAGACCCGGACTCGACTCCTCGAGTTGGTCTCCCACTGGACTCCAAAACCCGGTTACTTGTGCCCTCCTCCTTGGGTCTATCCTAGTGCGGAAATGTAAATAATATACAAACGGTGACAACTTCCGCAACCTGGAAGTGCCCCAATAAAAGAATATTACATACAAGTTTTTACATGAATGAAAATGAAAAACACTCATCTCACATAAAAAACCCCAGCTATTCAAACACGACGATCCAATATAACATATCCAGCAACACATAACATCACATGTCATCAACGTAAGTAAATATGTCCATCCCAATTGTCGTTGACATATAGTAACGAAACCGGCGATATCACATATTACACTTACGGTCATAGAAAAGAAAGTGTAAAACTACAACAGTTGGAATCCGCAACCACCTCAGACATCGCATGCCTGACCAAATGAATTCCTTAGACATCACATGCCTAACAATTATAAACCCCGCATTTCAGTCTCATCATTGAAAACACTTTTCAATATTAAGTCGGGTAATTCAACAAGATTCCCGACATCCTGATCGAATGCTCGTCGCAAACTTCAGTAGACGGCTGCACCCCCGATACCGTCGACGAAGTGCACCAAGGCGGAACACCGCTACCGCGAGCACCCGAACGGATGCTTTCGGCGACGGGGTTCTCCTACAGTCACTTGGTCTGGGCTATGGAGTGAGACTGTCTATTAAGTTTACCCGGCGAGTATCCGCGTACGCTACGTGATTGCGACGGACTTTTGATCACATCAAAATTCCGTGGCAACCGATCAAGTGAGACTAAACTGCTATGTTTATAACATTCATTTAGTTATCTCATAACTATTTGTGAATTCCAATTATTGTATCACATTCCAGATAAACAGAAAATGTTAAACTTTTCGATCGAACAATCGAACACCCAAGTTTTCCCGATACAGATCAACACATGAAACAAGTCTAACAACATTCCGTTCGTGCCTCAGTACCAACGGTCCAGCCGTAGAAGGGTCAAGCCAACGCCTCACATGTGGCACGCCGTACTGCCCCAAACCCGAAGGTTCAAAGGGCAGTTCAAGACGGTCACATAATCGAGTTAAGGTTTGTTGTCTTCTAGAGGGTCCATCGAGTTACTTGCACTACTTAGAACGTCGTTAAACTACGGAAAAATCCAACACTTGGAAATTTCCCGACAGGGGAAAAATTGGGTATTTATATCCGGTCGAACTTTTTAACATATTCTAAAATTTATCCGGAAAGCCACAAAGACGAAATTTGATACCCCGATCGAAACACCGAATCCCCAAAACAACTGCAGAAAATTCAACTCTTGAATAAAATTTAAAAATACCCAGAGAACTCAGCACTGGAAACTAAGAATTACTGTGCCAAATAATATAAATACAGTGGCCGTACGGCCGTGGATCCGCCGCATGAGCCTTGCTCATGCCGCGGAACCACGGTGGAAAAATGGAATTAGGTCCACGAAATTTACAGTAATTCTTAGAAAACCCTGCTTGATTTTCTGCATATTTTTAATTTTGAAAAAGACCAGATTTTAAAAAATGGACAGAGAGCATATTTTTGATAGGGTTTCGGGTACGTTCGGACTTCAAACTCCGTCTAGACTTCGCCTAAGGCTCTAGCTAGGCTCTGATACCACTGTAGGGTTCCTAGGCATCCTAATGAGGTCTCACAAGGCATCTATCATGCCAAATTAAAATTTTAACGGTGCCGAGAAACCCGACTACGGATCGTTTGCTAGAAAACTAGGCGAAAAAGCTAACTAGTTAACACTTAACTATGAGAATCGGAAATACAACCTTTGTAGATCCGGTGCTCCACCTCCACGGCTCCGAGATGAGGTCCTCTCCGCTGTCCGAAAAGAATCCGGGCTCTAGCGTCGACTTCATCGGAGAATAAGCGAGCTAGGTCGTCGATGTCCATGCCGAAGATGATCTACGTCGAGGCATCGCTAAATCAAGCTCCGACTTCACCAAGTCAAGAAACTTGTGAAGAAAACACACTCTACTACTTGGCAAGAGGTAGAGGATGAAGAAATAGGAAGTGGGTAGACTTTAGAATTGGATTTCTCACTTGTTTCCATCAATCACCATTGATGGAGCTTGCTTTCTTCACTTGAAGAAAGGAAGAAGAAGATGAAATTGTTATGATAAGTTCATTCCAAAATAGAAAATAAAAGGAATGCTTATCATAAACTAACCATGGTGAAGTGTAGAGAATAAACTAGGGTTAAATCAAATGGTTAGGGTTAAGCATGAGATAAGAATGGTGGACAAAGTCAAAGCTTCATGAATCTTCAAATACAAACAAAGAAAGCCACCATTCTTCTCATTTCTTTTTCCAAAAAGAAAATAAATAAATAAATAGATATGAAAATGAAAACCCTAACCATTACATAACCATGGTTTAAACATTACACAAAACACAAGTTAGCATGCATTATCAAACATGATACATACAAGTGCACAAAAATATATCACATATATAATGTGCACAATCCAAGTGAGAAAATCCGTTTAAAGTGAACCAATACTAGTTAGTGCAAAGTAACATATCAAATATATAATTATGCATTAAATCATTAAATCAACACTTGATTCAATGATCCGGTCATGTCGCACACAACCGACTAGTATTCAATGTATCGGCTTATCGAATCAACGCTTGAATCGATAACTAGGTTATATCGCATACAACCTTTCCGATACATTCATCGCGAGAATGGAATGCGGCATCACATACACGCATTATTCTCGGTCCCGCACATATCTCATATGCGCTCCTATTTCGTTTCGCTTGAGCCAGGAAACCTCTGTGTAGGACTCTAAAGACTCGTCAATACGCCGGCAGCAGGTGATGATCATATCAAACACCCACAAGCCGCAAGCGGTCTGCTAAACGTAACGGCCACTCAGGTATTGAGCGATCTGAAGATCGACGAGCAAGCCTGCTCACACTCCAGTGAATCCGACCAGTAACACTACCGTACACCAGTCTGATCGTCTGATATGTCGCATATCTCGCCTAGGGGTGGTAAACGTCAGACCCCAATAGCTCGATAAGTCGTGTCGATATGAGGTCTATAACTATTCGAGAAACTACTGGTAACACTTACCAGTAAATCTCAGCAACCCTGGCCAGGGATTTCCTGTTATAGCCAATCGAACACAGCGCAACATCAACCCCCTATACCGGGAGAGACGAATCCCCTCCTATCGCTCATTGCCTCCATGTGACTCGGGACTGTACCCAAAAACCACCGTTTTGCATGCCCTCTTGGACGTGGTAAGATGGAAATCAAAGCACAGTGGGAACCACACAAGACTCTATGACGATCTCGGGTCAACAGACTACTCTGTACCAGTGTCACCAGAGAACTGCCATCTGACGTGAGGTATAATACCATCTGGGAGTTCTCGGCGAGTCCGTCCAGTGTACCCAGTCTCTACTGAGCACCCGTATATCATCTCTGATGTCAAACACCGATGGATATGGGATCATCCATCGCCCATCTGTATGGGTCGAGAAGGTATACGCTAGTCTACTCTGGTATATCGATGCCCCGTCTCGATACACCCACGACTAGGGATATTGAAGGATGTACTTATGGACTACCATGTCCCCACTAGTATGATCCGCATCATAGTCCAGGTAGTCAAGTACATATCCTAAGGGCTTTACCAACATGTAATTGAGAGACAATCTGTGTACACGTTAAGGTAAAGAGCAACCAGATAGCATACTATCATGTTGAGCATGAAAGTCCTCCCTATATATGTCCCAGCATCCACTACAATATACATCCTATGTACAGTAATGGCCTCTAGGGCATACATATAACTAACAAGGGGTTGATTAGAGTTAGCTCCTTCTTGCACCATCTAGAAGCTTTCATTTTGTCATGTGTTAGATATTATGCTTGATATTTATCTATGACTCATTCCTTAACCTAACCAAACCCTAGCCCTACTTTATTCTCTACAAAGGTTATCCTAGTCATTCTTGACCATGGTTCCATGATTAATCATATACTCTTTTCATTATTCATCACAAAAGGATTATTCTCATTATTCATTATCTTCTTCTCTTTTGAGCTTTGAGAAAGCTTGCTTGATTTTCCTTTTGTGATGATTTCTTGTGAGAATATGATATAAAAAGAAAGCATAAATACTACTCCATCATTCTCATCTAATCTAGCCTATTAGATTAGGGTGTTCACCTCATTAGAGTGAGAGAGCATGAGTTATAGCAACTTCGACGTAGATCATCGGAGAAATGGAACACTACAAGCTAGCATGGATCGTTCGAGTCGTGGAGCCTCTCTTGAGTCCGGGAGATCGTTGATCGCGGAGAAGGGACTTCTACTCGGAGCTTATGAAGCGAAAGAGCAGACTACAATGGTTGTAATCCCTCACACTTAATAGTAAAGATGTTTACTTGCATGTTAAACCCTAATAATCTAGCAAAGATCCCGGCTTTGGGTTGTTTGGAACGTCTAAAATTTTATTCGGGCATGGTTGATGCCTTATGAACCCTCACAAGAGTGTCTAGAAACCCTACAGTGGTATCAGAGCCTAGCTAGAGAATTAGGCGACGTGTATACGAAGTTAAAACTCCGAATGAACCCCGAAACTACGAAATGAACCCCTCTCTGGATATTTTTTAAAAACTGTGATTTTTCTGAATTAAAAATACCTAAAAAATTCAACAGGTAAATATAAACATTACTGTAAAATACGAGCACCCAATCCGTACATATCGCCGTGGAACCGCGGCCATACCTCACTTGGGCCGCGGATTCGCGGCCGTACTGTAGATAGGGGCTATTATTTTTACACAGTAATGTCTAGTGCTGATTGTTTATTTTTCTGGGTATTTTTAAACTGACTCAAGTGTTGAGCGTTCTGGGGTTTATTTTGTAATCAATGATTCGATCGGAAAATTTAATTTTGTGATGTTTTCTGGATATTTAGAAACTGTTAAAATGTTCGAGCGGATATCATTAACTCACTTTTTCCCGGCACGAAAAACATTCAAGTGTTGAATTTTTATCGGGTTTAAATCTTTCGGAAAAATGTGCAAGTAACGCGGTGGACCCTCTAGAAGACAACAAACCTTAACTCGATTATGTGACCGTCTTGAACTGACTCTAAACCTTAGGGTTTGGGGCAGTACGGCGTGCCACATGTGAGGCGTTGGCTTAACCCTTCTACGGCTGGATCACCGGTACTGTGACATATTCTGGGATTATTTGAACTCCGCTCAAGTGTTGAGCTATTTAGGAAATCTTGGGTATTTGATTATCCGGTCGGAAAGTTTAATACTGTCTATTTATCTGGAATGTGATACAATATATGGAATTCATATAGTTAGGCATGAAATGCGAAGTATGTGATATTTCGGATTTACGATGTCTAAAGTGATTGTGGATTCCAAATATTGTAGTTTTACAATTTCTTTTCTGTGACCGTAAGTGTAGTATATATTTGTATTGCCGGTTTTTGTTGCTATACGTCAACGACGATCGGTGTATGCATACTTACTTACGTTGATGATATGTGATATTATGTGTTGCTGTGATATATTATATTGGATCGTCGTGTTCTGAATAGCCGGGGGTTTTATGTGAGATGAGGTTTTTTATTTTCATTCATGTAAAATTCATTTGTATGTAATATTCTTTTATTGGGGCACTTCCAGGATGAGCTTGATGTCACCAGTGTATATTATTTACTTTTCCGCATTAGGTAGACCCAAGGAGGGGAGCACAAGTAACCGGGTTCTAGGGTCCAGTGGGAGGCCATCTCGAGGAGTCGAGACCGGGTCTCCTAACCCTAGAATTGGCAGTGTTACTTGCTGCTCTCATAGGGGTCTTGGGATGTGGGTTTGGCTATTCGTTGCGACCGTGGAATCCGTGGTTTATACAGGTTCGTATTAAAAACGCGGACGTCCTAGAATATCCAATATTTCATATATGTTCTTCTGCTGCAATGTTCTGTGATGAGACCATATTACTGCCTGAGACGAATGCTTATACTATATATATATATATATGCTGATATATAAATATTACTGCTTTCGTTTCTTCTGTGATGCTTAGGAAGCATAAGCTGATGGGATTTTATTAATGAGATTAAAAAAAAGAAAAGAAACCTAAAAGATGTTGTAGAATCAAAACTTTATAAAAAGGGTAGCTACAGTCTTGCTTTGCATAGCGGTATATATGATATACCCTGCACCTTATTCGACGAGGAAAGAGCCGAGATCCCTTCACCGGGAGTGACCTCTTTAGCGAAACTGGCAGATGCTACAAACTCACGGTTTTGTTTTTGACAGCTTATATAGTTCTTGCTTTGCACAGCGGTATATATGATTTATCCTGCACCTTATTCGATGGGGAAAAAGCCGAGATCCCTTCACCGGGAGTGACCTCTTTAGCGAAGCTAGAAAAGCCTAAAAAACACTCCTTTTTCAAAAACCACATGATTCTACAACGATATCAAGTTCATTACGCTCATGGTTTTCTGAAAAACTTGCGTAGCCCTCCGTCATTTCAGATAAGTGCTACTTAGTATTCGTGCTGCGGTAGTTTGGCCTCCGTCAAGGCGTAGTGTTCGGTAGCTAACTAGTGCTTATCTGCTAGCATACGATGCGATTGGATTAGGGTATTCGTACGGCGTAGTTTGGCCTCCGTCAAGGGTCGTATGGGTGGGTTTAATTCAACCAAGAAATGAACGGGTTGAACTTGACTAGCGTCCTATGGGTAGTTTGGCCTCCGTCAAGGTCATGGGACGCTAGGGGCAAAAGCATTATCGGGAATTTCAAGTGTTGAAATTTGCAATGAGATTGCGTACCTCCTATGAGATAGTTGGATCCCGATACCCACTGCGAGTAAGAGTTACTCCTGGGGGAGTTTTACACAGGACAATTAGCCGATCAAGTAGGTGTCTAGAAAAGTGTTAACGGGGTTACGCCTCTGGAAAAACGAGGTTTACTTTAATTAGGTCCGTGCGAAAGCACGGGGAACCTCCCTCAAAGTACCGACACTGATCTGGCTGAAAGATTGACGAAATTGTAGGGTGTAATTAATCCCGGCTAATCTTACCTTTTAGGGTTTGAAGGTAGATTTGATAAAAACAGTGGGAGACATCCTGATTAGATAAGGTAATAACCAATCTAATCTTGCAAGAGCATACGCTAAAGTGTTTTCTTTTCTCTCTCTCCAGGTAGCGACCATGTCAGGCCATAATCAAGATAATAATATGGATGTATTGACTGAACCGGCTTATTATACTGAGCAGGGGAACGTTGGTACCATTCTTTCTTATAAGAGTTATAAGACTGAACAGGGAATAGTAGAATATCTGGATTCTCACGCCGCCAAATGGAGAACATGCATGTCGATGCACCTTCTTCGAGTGTGTTAGTTATTGAGAACTTTTTCTCAGTTCACCCTATGTCCTGAGTATTAGATACCGGATCAGGATCCCACATATGTAAATTGTTACATGGGCTACGTAATGGTAGAGAACTAGGAAAAGGTGATCATTCCGTTCAAGTAGGGAACGGTGCAAGTATTGTAGCCAAAGCAGTTGGCGAATATCACCTAGTATTACCAAGTCATAATACACTGATTCTAAATGAGTGCTATTATATACCGAACATGATGTGCAACACTATATCAGTTTCTTTATTAAGTAAAGAAGGATATAATTTTGTAGTACAGGATAATATTATGAACTTATTCCTAGATCAAAAGTTGATTGCATCAGGCTCGTTAGATAATGGCATATTCATTCTCAATCAAAATACAGTCCTCAATATACAAAACACACACAAGAGGAAAAGTTCAGAAATGGACGAATCCTACTTGTGGCATTGTAGACTTGGTCATATCAATGCGACACGACTGGCTAAGTTACATAAGGATGGATATTTGAACCCGTTCGAATTATCATCTTATGATACTTGCCATTCATGTCTCAAAGGAAAAATGACCAAAACTCCGTTTAGTGGACACGGAGAAAGAGTTACTGAACTCTTAGGACTGGTACATAGTGATGTATGCGGTCCCATATCTACGCATGCTGGGATCGGTTCTTCCCACTTCATTACATTCACTGACGATCTCTCAAGATTCGGATATGTGTTCATGATGAAACACAAGTCTGAAGCTTTTGAGAAATTCAGAGAATATAAGCACGAAGTAGAGAACCAAACGGGCAAAAGTACTAAAGATCCTTCGATCTGATCGAGGAGAAGAATACTTGAGCAATGATTTTCTGGATTATCTAAAAGAGAATGGGATTCTCTCTCAGCTTACTCCTCCTTATACACCACAGTACAACGGTGTATCGGAGCGGAGGAATCGCACTCTATTAGATATGGTGCGCTCTATGATGAGCACTGCTGAGTTACCTATTTCCTTCTGGGGATATGCACTGGAGACAGCTGCATACCTATTGAATAGAGTTCCAACCAAATCAGTGCCTACCACTCCATATGAGATATGGAATGGTAAGAGACCATGTCAAAATTTTATTCAGATATGGGGTTGTCCGGCCTATGTTAAAACACAAAATCCGGACAAGCTTGAGGCAAGGTCTGTCCTAAGTAAGTTTATTGGATATCCCAAACATTCGTGAGGGTATATTACCACTCCGAGGAACAAAAGGTGTTTGTTTATCGACATGCCATTTTCTTAGAAAAAGGTTTTCTAATGAAACAGATTAGTGGCATTGAGGTAGAACTGGAAGAAGTTCCAGCAGAACAAACTACAACAGATGATTTAGTTGAACCAAAGGATTCGGTAGTACCCAACGAACCCCAGCCTCTCCGCCGATCTAGAAGGGTTTCTCATCCACCTGAGAGATACTATGGTTTTCTCATTGATGGTGGAAGCGAGGATTGCATCATGGAAGATGATGACCCGACTAGTTTCGAGCAGGCCATCACGAGTGGTGACTCTGTGAAATGGCTGGATGCAATGCGATCTGAGATGGAATCCATTTACACCAACAAAGTATGGACTTTGGAAAATGCTCCTGAAGGGGTAAAACCCATTGGGAGCAAGTGGATCTTTAAAAAGAAATTTGGTGTAGATGGAAAAGTTGAGACTTTCAAAGCTAGACTTGTTGTAAAGGGTTTTCGTCAATGACCAGGTGTGGATTATGACGAAACCTTTTCTCCAGTGGTTATGCTTAAGTCCATCCGGATCTTACTTGCCATTGCTGCATACCATGACTACGAAATCTGGCAAATGGATGTTAAGACCGCCTTTCTAAATGGTGATTTAGAAGAGTGCATGTATATGACTCAGCCAGAGGGCTTCGTAGATAGTGGGAGCAGTGGAAAGGTGTGCAGGCTGCTTAAATCCATTTATGGGTTAAAGCGAGCATCGCGGAGTTGGAACATCTATTTTGATGTTGTAGTCAAAGAGTTTGACTTCATCAAAAATATAGATGAACCTTGTATCTATAAGAAGGTAGCAGAGAGTAAGGTTGTCTTCCTCGTATTGTACGTGGATGACATACTCTTGATAGGAAATGATATTCCTATGCTGCAATCAGTCAAGCTCTTCTTATCACAAAGATTCTCAATGAAAGATCTAGGTGATGCCTCCTGCATATTGGGAATCATGATCTATAGAGATAGATCTAAACGGATACTGGGATTGTCCCAATCCAGGTACATTGACACCATACTAAAGAGGTTTAGTATGGAAGAATCCAAGCGTGGTAACGAACCCACGATCTCTGGACTCACTCTCTCCAAAGTGATGTCTCCCAAGACTGATTTGGAGAGAGCTCGCATGCAAGGGATACCCTATGCTTCGGCAGTAGGCTCTATCATGTATGCGATGCTATGTACCAGACCCGATGTAGCATACTCACTAAGTGTAGTGAGTCGGTATCAAGCAGATCCTGGAGAGAGTCACTGGACAGCTGTGAAGAACATTCTCAAGTACTTACGAAGGACTAAAGAGATGTTCTTGGTGTATGGTAACGGAGAACTCCGGGTGGAGTCCTTTACCGATTCAAGCTTCCAAAGTGATAAGGAAGACTCTAAGTCGCACTCGGGATTTGTCTTTACCCACAATGGAGGGGCGGTATGTTGGAAGAGTTCCAAACAGGATACCGTTGCAGACTCGATGATGGAGGCTGAATACATCGCTGCCAACGATGCTGCCAAAGAGGATGTCTGGATAAAGAAGTTCATTAGTGAACTTGGTGTGGTTCCATCCATTGAGCATCCAATACCTCTGTATTGCGATAACAAAGGAGCTGTGGCTTTTGCCAAGGAACCCAAGTCCCATCAGAAGTCCAGACATATTCTGAGGCTGTATCACCTGATCAGGGAGATAGTTGATCGCCGGGAGATCGAGGTCAGGAGAGTAGATGCGAAAGACAACACCGCGGATCCACTCATGAAGGCCGTTCCCCAGATACAGTTTGAGAGATTATTCGGGATGCTAGGTATGAGATACTACAGCAGCTGGCCTTAGTGCAAGTGAGAGATTGTTAGTTATGTATATGCCCTAGAGGCCATTGTTGTACATATGATGTATATTATGATGGATTCTTGGATATATATAGAGAGGAATTTCTTGCTAGTCATGATAGTATGCTATTTGGTTATCCTTTATCTTAACATGTTGACTTGTATTGGTTTACTGTCTTTCTCTCACATGTTGATAAAGCCCTTAGGATCTGTACTCGACTACCAGGACTATGATGAGATCATACTAGTGGGGCCATGGTAGTCGATGAGTACATCCTATAACTGTTCCTAGTCGGCCATGGTAGTCGATGAGTACATCCTATAACTGTTCCTAGTCGAGGGTATATCGAGACAGGGTATCGATACACCAGAGTAGACTAGCGTATACGCATCTTGACCTATATGATGGGCGATGGATGATCCCATATCCATCGGTGTTTGACATCAGAGATGGTGTACGGGTGCTCAGTGGAGACTGGGTACACTGGACGGACTCGCCGAGAACTCCCAGATGGTGATATACCACACATCAGATGGCAGTTCTCCGGTGACACTGGTACAGGGTAGTCTGTAGACTCGAGATCGTCATAGAGTCTTGTGTGATTCCCACTGTGCTTTGATTTCCACCTTACCACGTCCAAGAGGGCGTGCAAAATGGTGGCTTTTGGGTGCAGTCCCGAATCACATGGAGGCAATGAGCGATAGGAGGGGATTCGTCTCTCCCGGTATAAGGAGTTGATGTTGTGCTGTGTTCGATTGGCTATAACTGGAAGTCCGTGGCCAGGGCTAATATAGAGATTTACTGGTAAGTGTTACCAGTAGTTTCTCGACCTGTTATGAGCCTCACATCGACACGACTTATCGGTTACTGGGGTTTGACGAATACCACCCCTAGACTTGATATGCGACATATCAGACGAAGAGACCGGACTGTACGGGAGAGTTACTGATTGGATTCACAGGAGAACGTATAGGCTAGCTTATTGATCTTCTGATCGCTCAATACCTGGGTGGCTGTTACGTTTAGCTGACCGCTTGCAGCTTGTGGGTGTTTGATATGATCATCACCTGCTACCGGCGTATTGACGATTCTTTAGAGTCCTACACAGAGGTTTCTTGGCTCAGGGAAAACGGAGTAGAGGCACATATGTGATATGTGCAAGACCGAGGATAATACGATATGAGATACCGTATTGTATTCTCGTGATATTTAGATATGAACCGGGTCATCGGATCAAGTGTTGATTCGATGAATCGGTACATGATATATTAGTCGGTTATATTCGATATAGCCGGATCGTCGGATCAAGTGTTGATTCGATGATTTAATGTATAATAATATATATGATATATTGTATTATATTATCAAATATTGGCTCACTTTATTATTTCATTTTCTCACCGGATAATACATTGATATATATGCGATATATGTTAATTGTATTATTTTCTTTTGTTGCAAATATATAATATATATGTGATATATATTATGGTGACTTGATATGATTAATAATGGAACATGATTAGTGGAGATTAAACAAGGTTAGGGGTTGATTAGGGTTAGCTCCTTCTTGCACCATCTAGAAGCTTTTCTTTTGTCATGAGTTAGATATTATGCTTGATATTTATCTATGACTCATTCCTTAACCTAACCAAACCCTAGCACTACTTTATTCTCTACAAAGGTTATCCTAGTCATTCTTGACCATGATTCCATGATTAATCATTTACTCTTTTCATTATTTATCACAAAAGGATTATTCTCATTATTCATCATCTTCTTCTCTCTTGAGCTTTGAGAAAGCTTGCTTGATTTTCCTTTTGTGATGATTTCTTGTGAGAGTATGATATAAAAAGAAAGCATAAATACTACTCTATCATCCTCAACTAATCTAGCCTATTAGATTAGGGTGTTCACCTCATTAGAGTGAGAGAGCTTGAGTTATAGCAACTTTGACGTAGATCATCGGAGAAACGGAACACTACAAGCTAACATGGATCGTTCGAGTCGTGGTGCCAATCTTGAGTCTGGGAGATCGTTGATCGCAGCGAAGGGACTTCTACTCGGAGCTTATGAAGCGAAGGAGCGGACTACAAAGGTTGTAATCCCTCACACTTAATAGTAAAGATATTTACTTGCATGTTAAACCCTAATAATCTAGCAAAAATCCCGGCTTTGGGTTGCTCGGCATGTCTAAAATTTTATTCGGGCATGGTTGATGCCTTATGAACCCTCACAAGAGTGCCTAGGAACCCTACACACAGCGATTTAAAATGGTTTGGCATGCATTTCTTTAGATGTTTCGATAATATTTACATATATAGGTTTGAGTATATCATATTGGTTTCGTATTGGATTTGACATTGGTGTCTTCACCATGACTCCGATGATTGCGGGCTGCTTGATGGAGTGTTGTTTTTGAGTTATCTGCTCATTGTTCGTGCGCACGATTTGCGCTACGATGTGTTTTATGTATTGATGGTTTCGGGACCCCGACGGCTTAGTCTTTTACTGAAATTTGTAGTATTGAGGGGTTTGAATTTAAATTCGGCGACCGAATTTCTTTAAGGGGGGAAGATTGTAACATTTCAAAAAAAAATATATTATTTTGGGAATTTTTATAATTAAATAATATTATATTGAATATTTTAATAGGGCGGTATAATTAAATACCAATAAAATTGGGAAAAATTTGGAAAATTATGGAAAATACTAAAAAGAGGGTGTTTTATATGAATTATGCAAATTATAAGTTTTTATGATTAATTAGACACTATTTAGTGCTAATCGTGATTAAATATCGCTAATCGCGTATTAAGCTTATTTTGTGCAAAACGTGCACCATATCATTTTTACACTTGTGTTACATTTTTCTACATGGCTTTCTCTTCATTTTTCGTTCATGGCTTTGATTTTGTGAGAAGAGAAAAGAAAATGAAAAGAAAACAAAAGAAAATGGAATAAAGAATGGAGGGATGGGCATAAGAGAGAGTGAGAGGGTAAGGGGTCAAACCATGGACCAAGCTCCCATTCCTTCTTCATTTCTTCATCATTTTCTTTCCTCTCCCTCACTCATTGTTGCTGCTGCTGCCCTCTCTCCCTTTGCCTCTCTACCTCTTCACAATCCATCACAATAAGCCCATTAAAACCCCATCTCCTCTTCACAAATTTTGTGCACAAGCTCACAAGCTACACTATAGACCAAGAAAAATTTGATTTTGGTGCCCTAAGGGATTCATGAATGCAAAATAAGGTAATTATTCCATCATTAGTGTAGAATTTGCATTCTTTTAGCATCCATATTCAATTAGAACCGATATTGTGCGGTTTTGGGAACTTTGAAAACCTTGAGTTGAGGATTAGGGTTTTAGTTGAACCCAAAGGTGAAATTAAGGTTAGTAAAAGCTATACAGCCCCTGTGGTGATTGATTGGAGACCCAAACTAGAGACTTGAACCCCGGAATACGAACTTAGAAAACCCGATATCGGAAAATTGTAGATTCTGTGATGGTATAATGAAATCTGCTAACACCCGGCTGACCTGAAAATTATTTAGCAAACACAGAGAGATGTGCAGGTGATTTAGAGCATACCCTAAAGACCTGAGCCTCTACCCTAACAACATGGCCGCAGAAATATTCTATCTGGCTGCAATTTGCGGCCAGACCTGGGCCAATATGTCTCGTGTTTGTTCTGTGGTTCCTTCATCAGTAAACTAGACCCTTGGCATATGCAAAATTAACTAATTTGACCTAAGGTAAAATCTGGGACCATTTTCAAGTGTTGCTGTTTTGATTCGGGGTTTCCTTTTGCGTATTTTGAATTCTGGATTTTTGAAATTTATGTTGTATTCGATCACTTGACCTTTGTACGTCGAAATCGAGTGTTATTTGGTGGTTTTGAAAGCCTAGTCCATAGGTTCTAACCTATAGGCTTTTAGCGTGTCGTTTTGGTTTTGAATTGGGTTTTAATGTGACATGATACGTTATGATGTGTAGGTGTTGGAGATGGTGCCCTCAGAGTGAATTATTGGATCACAGGCACGTGATTGCAATGATTGAGGGAGGACATGTCCCAGTAGGACAGTCTTACTCGAGATGATAGTATGCTATCTGGTTTATCTTTATCATCGTGTACTACTTTAGGTGACCTGACATGTCGCTATTACACGTTGATAGAGCCCCTAGGATTCTTGCTTGACCACCAGCAGTATGATGGCGATCATATAAGTGGGAGCTGGTGTATATAAGCACATCCTTAAAAGGTCCCTAGTCGTGGGAGTTTCGAGACAGGGCCTCGATGCTCCAGAGTAGACTAGTATATACAGTCGAGACCCCGACGAGGGGCGGTGGCCGGTCTCACAAGCCACTGGTGTCAGTTGGTTCACCTAAGATGTATACAGGTGCTCATTGGGTTATGAGTACACCGGACAGGACTCGCCGGGAACATGCTAGTTGGTCTTATACCTGGCGTCAGATAGCAGTTCCCTGGTGACATGTGTACAGGTTAGTTCATCGACCTGGGGATCGTTATTTGTCTCGTGTGAGTTCCCACTGTACTTTGATTACTACCCTACCACGCTCAAAGGAGACGTGCAAACAGGTTTTAGTTGGGTACAGTCCCGAGCCACATGGAGGCAGTGAGCGGATCTTCAGGGGTTCGTCTCTCCCGGTATTGGGGGTGAGGTCGCGCTGTGTCTAAGAGAGCCATTACACGAAGCCCTCGGCCGAGGCAGGAGATTTACTGGTAGGTATTCCAGTAGTATCTCAGGGTGTTCTGGGCTACACTCCGACACGACTTATACCGCTTTTGGGGGTCTGACTTTTACCAACCACCTAGGCCCGCCATGCGATGCTCATAGACGAACGGACCGGACTGTACGGATATTGTCACTGACAGGCTCAGTAGGGTGTCAGGATGAGTTCGCTCATCGACGTCCCTTTTGGTCGATAGCTGGTGGCCCGTCACGTATTGGCTTATACCTCTGACGTGCCAGTGGTTAAATCCACAACCAAGGTGTTGACGAGTCTTTAGAGTCCCCCACATTCAGTTGCTCAAGTTTTCGGGCGAAACGTTGTAGAGGCCGTATGGAGATATGGCAGGGTTCGATCAGATACGTGCGGTATTGCACGGATCAGGATCGAACGGATTACACTAGCCGGCTTTGGTTTAAGCCGGATCCTAGTATAGTGCAGTGTAGATTTTGTCTCTTTGCATTTGTATTCGGTCGGAATACAGATGCGGGTGTGTATACACAGTATCGGGGTTTTCCTGTAATTTATTACGGGACCAGTTTTTCTAGAGTTGCCAGTTTGCTTTCCGTTTCGGCCATTTTCATTTGTATCTTTCAATGGCCGAAGATTGGTGGAGGAGGGCTTATTTGCATTTGTGCAAATAAGTATTTGTGGAGGGTGTTCTTTGCATATTCTTGTATCATGATTATTCCTCGACCATTTGACTTCTTCTTCTTCTCATCATGGCTTGACTTTTGAGTCATCATGGTTGTTGATGATTAGCATGTTGGAGTGTTGGTTTTGGTGCAATCATGGTTGTTGATGATGGTTGTTTTAGAGTGTGGGTTTGTTTTTGATCATTTCCCTTCATGATTATCTTTATTCCCTTGCATTATGGTTGTGGTTCTATCATCCATTGCTCACCCTCTCTCATTCTCTCCTCTCCCATGCCATGGCCGGCCATTCTTTGAGAGGGGCTGTCCCAATATTTTGTGAGGGGATTTTTGGTCTTTTAGCTTCACAAAAATCCCATAGTTCCACCTCCAAAGTATAGTTCATTCCTCCACCAAATGGCAAACTCCACAACCCCAAAATAAGACATGGATCTACACTATATTCTACAGCAAACCTTGGGCACGTCGGCTCGCCAACTTCGTGCCCGAATTGCCTCGGTACAGAGGTGGGAGCCCGTAAAAGAAGCCGGCGACGTGGTGCCCCTCCGGCGACAAGGTGGAGACCGGAGCTTCCGCGGGAGATCGGGACGACGACGAGAAGACCGGAGGACACGGATCAGTCGGTATATCTCTCTTCCCCATCTTGTAGTTAGCTAGGATAGTTAATGGCCCGATCCGGGTTTTAGTTCGCGGTGGTGCCGGTTTGATAAATTAAAGTTAACTATCGCTTCCGCATTTGGCCTCGGGATGGAGGCCGGGGTGCCGCCGTGCACTTACAGTGGTATCAGAGCCTCGCCATTAATATAGTCTAGCTTTGTCTATTGTGTTTTACATTTTCGATCGAACAATTTTCCAAAAACCGTATTTTTGTTCACATCAGTTTCTGTCGAAATTTTTTGAAGTCCAAAAATTTTTCAGGTTGTTTCAGAATGATGTGTAGGACAATCTAAGAGTTCTGGGAAAATTTGGTCTCGTGAAAAGTCTAAACGACCGCGGAACCGCGGCCAAACCCATGCTTGGGCCGCGGTTCCGCCGCGACTTGAACTGATCAGTGTACCAAAATTTTCCAGAAAGCTCCTGAGTTGAAAATATGGGTTTTGGAATATTAATTTTGGGCCCAGAATTTCTTGATGTGCTACAGTAGTACTTGGGGCCTACTTGTTATAATTTTGATCGATCGGATATTAAAAACACATTATTTCACAGTATTTACATTATATCTGCGACCGTGAATGTCACTTGATCGGTAAATCCTGTCTAACTGCTATAGCCCGGTTAAACGGATTTGCGAAGTTGACATTCACGTTGATGTTCTGTGATTTTGCTATGATGTTGCGGATCGGTAGGTGGGGATAGCCTGGTTGCAGTGGTAGTACAGTTTTGTTGTATTATGTACATTTGATATTGCGGGGCGAGCGTCCGACATGTGGACTGCCGTCACTGCCTGTTTGTATTATTATTTTAGGGCACGGCCAGGTTGCGGTCGATGTACCCGTTGTATGTATATTTTACTTTCTGTACTAGGATTGCCCCGCGGAGGGGTGCACGGATAGCCAGGTTGTAGAGGGCAACGAGCCCGCATCTCATAGCATTGAGACGGAGAGGGCTTCACTCTGGAATTGGTGGGCTATTCGCCGCACTCGTAGGGGGTACAGGTTGATCCAGGAGGGGTGCCCGAGTTGCCGGATTCCGTGAAGTGCCGGGTGGTCCATTCACGTCGCTGAAGGGGGCTGCCTCGCTTCAGGTTTTGGCGGGTAACTTGCCGCGCCCGTAGGGGTCTAGGATTTCATTGCACAGGCTATCCACACGACCAGGGGAACGTCGGGTTTCAGTAGTGGCTCTGTGAAACCCGGGGATCCCAGATATCTGTATTGTTCTGTGATGCTGTATATTTCTGTGATGTTGCATTTTATCACTCCTTGAGCGAAATATAATATATTGGTATATATATTAGTAGATGTTGTATATGTTTTGCATCCGCGCTAGTCCAGTCCCCGCTCTGTCGTTAGTTAGCTAACCTAACGGGTAATGACGGGACCCAGTGGCGAATGCGGATGGCATATACGTACATCAGTATATTTTCGTTTTTTGTGGTGTGATCAATTGATGAGACTGCGTTGATTCGGATCAATGCAAGTTAAAAACAAACCTTATCTGATGTTGTTGGAACACTTTTCAAAAAGCTGTTATTGCAAGGACGTTCACTTTTGTTTTGCATCGTGGTTTTCAGTTGGAATATCCTGCTCCTCAGTCGACGAGGCAAGGGCCGAGATCCCTTCACCGGGAGTGACCCCTTGGACAAATGTTTGCGTCAGGGCATTAACTTCACTATAGCCGATTACTTTTGCTTTGCATCGTGGTATTCAGTTGGAATATCCTGCACCTCATTCTAAGGGGAAAGGGCCGAGATCCCTTCACCGGGAGTGACCTCTTTAGCAACGGTTTTCGTTACTATATTTTCAAAAAGCTATCCGTTCCTTCAACGATATCAAGTTCATTACGTTAAAGGTTTTCGCCAGAAACCATTCGTAGCCCTCCATCATTTCAGCTAAATATTCGGTAGTATTCAAGCTATGTATTTTGACCCCACGCCAAGGCATAGTGATTGGTAGCTGCCGGGCATTTATCTGTTGCATCGATAGATGTGTTGGTTTGGGACAGTCGTACTACTATTTTGGCCTACGTCAAGGGTATGTACGGGTGGGTTCAAATTAACCTGGACAATGATGGGCAGAACTTGACATATGACTTATGATATTTTGACCTCACGCCAAGGACATAAGAGCATGGGGCAAAAATCCATATCGGGAGTTTCAAAAGAACTGAAACTTGCCAGATATGCGCATACCTTCTGGAGTGTGATGACGTGAGCGGATTCCGTCACATTTTCATGCGATGATAGTTGGATCCCGATTCCCACTGATGAGTTAGTTTACTCCTCGGGTGACCCCGACTAATTCTTCTTTCAGGTTTGGAGGAGAATTTGAGGTGACAGTGGGAGGTTTCCAGATTAGATAAATTGGTAACCATTCTGATCTAGGTTAGAGTGCACGCTGAGTGTTTCTTTTCTCTCTCTCTTTGGCAGCGACCATTGACCCGACCCTAAGACCATGACTCAGAGACCAAAATTGACCGAACTTTCTTAAACACTGGCTTTTGGATTATCAGAGTTGCAGACCTCATTACCACTCCTACTTTTACCCTTTTCTCCAGGACACCCCGTATTACTACGAACGTTCACTTCCATTGGACAAAACCATCATATGGTTATATACGAACTTGAAGGGATTGATTCGAGGATGGTTTCCGGTTCTGGAGAAAACGAATAGGACTATTCAGTTGTCTTTTCCTTTTACCTTCTCTCAGGTTGCGAGTACTCCTTGGTTTAGGAGATAGTACACCTATTACGCAAATTGGATAGTCTTCTTCCAAACCTTAGGCTGGTGCCGAATGGTGGGGAATGAAGAAAACCAATTAGCATAACAATGGTGTGCAGAAGGTATTAAGTTAAGACAAAGCAAGGGATTAGTAAGAGGGAAAAGTAAATTGCAACTGATATTCATGACCAAACCAGGTATTTCATTACCACTCCCAAATCACCTTTGTATTTCTCCAGAACACTCCGTATCACTACGAAGATCCACAGTTTATTGGATACTCCATCGTATGGTTATATACGAACTCGAAAGGAACTTGTTCCAGTTCGGGGATGGATTCTGGTTCAGGAGAAATAGGAATAAGGTTTATTCGGTTGTCTTTTATCTTCACCTTCTCTCGCATTGCGAGTGCTCCTAGGATTAGGACAGTACACCTATTATGCTTATTGGATAGTCTTCTTCCAAACCATAGGCTGGTACCGAACGGTAGGGAAGGAAGAAAACCATTTGGCCTAAGGGGTGTGTAGAAGGTAATGACTAAAGACATATAAAGGGATTCGGAGAGGTGGCAAAGAATTATACGGTTACAATCGTGAATCTGGAAGAGGCATTACTAGGAATACCGGGATACCCCATCGAAACATTTCAATGTTTCAGTTTCACTGTGTATTGTTAAAGGAAAACTGATTTCCCGATTAGTCCTTACTCCAGGGTATGTATTTACCAGGTATGATTCTCACATCTGTATGGTTTTACAGATGATGAGTGGGAGTAGGTTAGTGGGAATTAGGTGATCATCCTCATTATATCGGGATTCGTTGTAATCAGGTGATATTTGAGGAAATCACCTGGGCTGTTTGCCGGTCGGAAAATATTCGGTTTTGAATATCCGCTGTTATACACCAATTTCAAATCGACATATCTGTACGTCTATTTTCATAGAGTGAGATATACCTTTTTGAAATTATGTCTGTGACATTTACCTATATCAGTGGATGGTTAGGTAATGAGCATTAAACAACGGTGTAATTCTTCTTAACCATAAGTACAGTTTTCAACCTACGACACACAGTGATTGAGTTATCAGACTCAAGGGACTTATACAGTGTATTGTATGTTGTCCAGGGTCCATCAGGACAGAGGGGTTGGTCTTCGTACTATATTCGGTTTACTTATGACTTCTCTAGTTTTTAGACAAGTGTTTCGTGGAAACACAGGGTCCGAATTTTGAGAAGTTATAAGTATATGGATAAAGTAGAGAACCAGGTACTACAAGTATCGGTATTCTTTAGAGTGATCGAAGATGTAGATACTTGTCTATGGTATTCAGTTGATAGTAATGATTAAGAGAACTTGCTTCTCTTTCGGGTTACTCATAATTGGAAGCATTCCTAAGTTGAGTAACGCTGATCGGCCTCCTTCCATTTAGTTGACATGCACTGGAAACAGCTGCATGATTTGAATCTGGTTCAATTAAATCAGTGCCTCTGGTCCTATATTGGATATAGAACAGTTCGTATCTTAACGATGTTAAGGTACGGGGAGTTGTCCGGCTTATGATTAAAACCAGACACTGGACAACTCAAGGCACGTTTCTGTAATGGCTGTTTGTGGGTTGACCCAGGCTATGTCGAGGGTTGACTTTCTACCATCTGGAAGAACAATAGCGATATTGTTCTAGACTCGCCACAGTTTTAAATAAAATGGATTTTTTCAGAAAACAGTAGTGGGAGTATGGTAGAACTGGAAGTGATTCTAGAACCACAAACGATTACTGAAGATTTCAAAGGGACCTAAAGATTCAATCTGGCTTGACATTCCATTGGCCACTCCGCAGATACGGTGGGTAACTTCAGGCACCCGAGAGGTACTCCGGTAGCCACAAGGACGGTGACAGGGAAGTTCTTGTTTACCCACACTTGCCATTGCTGTTGTTCCAGGCTGCGAGACCCGGCGGGAGGATGAGTTTAGCGTCGTTCTGAACTGGCTTCAGAAGTGTACGTCTATATGACTCTGCCAGAGGGTTGCCGTGGTCAGTGGGAACAGCGGAAGCATAGGTGGACAAGTGGCTTGTGTCTATTTATAGACTAAAGATGATGTAGCGGATATAGATCATCTATTTCTGATGTGACAGTCATAGTTTTGACTTCATCAGAATAGGGGATGGATCTGTTGAGAAGGTAGTAGGGTGTGATGTCATGGTATTTGGATGACATACACAGAGTAGGAAGTGATATTCCTATACTACGATCGGTTATACTTTGGTCGTCACACAGTGGTTTCTCCACATGGGACTTGGACATTATATCAGACATACTGGTTACTAGATCTATGGTTTTAGATCTAGATTTGGGTGGTTTCCTAATATGGGTACTTAGACATCATTCTAAGAGTATTTAGAATGGACGACTCCTGGCACGGTAGTGTACCTGCATGTGATGGAGTCACCCTCTCTAAAGGTGTCTTACAGACTAAAGGGGAGAGGGATGTGCATGATTGGCAGATCACTTGCTCAGAAAATTGAGTCAATCATGAGATGTCAAGTACCACACCAGATGTTGCTCTTGCACTAGATGCAATAAGTTGACATTGATCCAATCCTGGAGAAACAGTAGGAAGCAGTTTTAGAACATAAGTGGATGTTCTAGGGATATGATAACGACAGCCTCATTCGGGAAACAGTTATCATTCCAGGCTTCCAAGGTGACCTGGATGACAAGGAGGTTGTCAGAGTTATAGTTTTTCCTTCTGACGAGGGGGCAGTATTTTGGACAGGTGGTCCAAGGCAATACTGATGGAGGCATGGCGCTGGATACTGATTAAGTTCAGTTGACAATACAGTCTAAGGAGTTTGGATTTGGAGTTTATTTATGAGCTAGGTCCCATCAGACATCCAGACACATTCTAAGACAGGTATTGCTCATTTCGGGAGAAGGCTTTCTCCGCGAACTTGAGATATAGAGAGACATAGAAAGAAACATCATAGCGGATCCACTCACTGAGGCTATTCCTCAAACGCAATAGTTTCGCAAACAGGCTTTGTGAGACTGACTAGTAGAGGAGTTGGGTGTTCGGTATCACACGGGCTGTGAGTACGCGACATCGCAATAATTAGCCTTGAGTGCAAGTGGGAGATTGTTGGAGATGGTGCCCTCAGAGTCAATTATTGGATCACAGGCACGTGATTGCAATGATTGAGGGAGGACCTGTCCCAGTAGGACAGTCTTACTCGAGATGATAGTATGCTATCTGGTTTATCTTTATCATCGTGTACTGCTTTAGGTGACCTGACATGTCGCTATTACACGTTGATAGAGCCCCTAGGATTCTTGCTTGACCACCAGCAGTATGAGGGCGATCATATAAGTGGGACCCGGTGTATATAAGTACATCCTTAAAAGGTCCCTAGTCGTGGGAGTTTCGAGACAGGGCCTCGATGCTCCAGAGTAGACTAGTGTATACAGTCGAGACCCCGACGAGGGGCGGTGGCCGGTCTCACAAGCCACTGGTGTCAGTTGGTTCACCTAAGATGTATATAGGTGCTCATTGGGTTATGAGTACACCGGATAGGACTCGCCGGGAACATGCTAGTTGGTCTTATACCTAGCGTCAGATAGCAGTTCCCTGGTGACATGTGTACATGTTAGTTCATCGACCTGGGGATCGTCATTTGTCTCGTGTGAGTTCCCACTGTACTTTGATTACTGCCCTACCACGCTCAAAGGAGACGTGCAAACAGGTTTTAGTTGGGTACAGTCCCGAGCCACATGGAGGCAGTGAGCGGATCTTCAGGGGTTCGTCTCTCCCGGTATTGGGGGTGAGGTCGCGCTGTGTCTAGGAGAGCCATTACACGAAGCCCTCGGCCGAGGCAGGAGATTTACTGGTAGATATTCCAGTAGTATCTCAGGGTGTTCTGGGCTACACTCCGACACGACTTGTACCGCTTTGGGGGGTCTGACTTTTACCAACCCCCTAGGCCCGCCATGCGATGCTCATAGACGAACGGACCGGACTGTACGGATATTGTCACTGACAGGCTCAGTAGGGTGTCAGGATGAGTTCGCTCATCGACGTCCCTTTTGGTCGATAGCTGGTGGCCCATCACGTATTGGCTTATACCTCTGACGTGCCAGTGGTTAAATCCACAACCAAGGTGTTGACGAGTCTTTAGAGTCCCCCACATTCAGTTGCTCAAGTTTTCGGGCGAAACGTTGTAGAGGCCGAATGGAGATATGGCAGGGTTCGATCAGATACGTGCGGTATTGCACGGATCAGGATCGAACGGATTATACTAGCCGGCTTTGGTTTAAGCCGGATCCTAGTATAGTACAGTGTAGATTTTGTCTCTTTGCATTTGTATTCGGTCGGAATACAGATGCGGGTGTGTATACACAGTATCGGGGTTTTCCTGTAATTTATTACGGGACCAGTTTTTCTGGAGTTGCCAGTTTGCTTTCCGTTTCGGCCATTTTCATTTGTATCTTTCAATGGCCGAAGATTGGTGGAGGAGGGCTTATTTGCATTTGTGCAAATAAGTATTTGTGTAGAGTGTTCTTTGCATATTCTTGTATCATGATTATTCCTCCACCATTTGACTTCTTCTTCTTCTCATCATGGCTTGACTTTTGAGTCATCATGGTTGTTGATGATTAGCTTGTTGGAGTGTTGGTTTTGGTGCAATCATGGTTATTGATGATGGTTGTTTTGGAGTGTGGGTTTGTTTGTGATCATTTCCCTTCATGATTATCTTTATTCCCTTGCATTATAGTTGTGGTTCTATCATCCATTGCTCACTCTCTCTCATTCTCTCCTCTCCCATGCCATGGCCGGCCATTCTTTGAGAGGGGCTGTCCCAATATTTTGCGAGGGGATTTTTGGTCTTTTAGCTTCACAAAAATCCCATAGTTCCACCTCCAAAGTATAGTTCATTCCTCCACCAAATGGCAAACTCCATAACCCCAAAATGAGACATGGATCTACACTATATTCTACAGCAATCCTTGGGCACGTCGGCTCGCCAACTTCGTGCCCGAGTTACCTCGGTACAGAGGTGGGAGCCCGTAAAAGAAGCCGGCGACGTGGTGCCCCTCCGGCGACGAGGTGGAGACCGGAGCATCCGCGGGATATCGGGACGACGACGAGAAGACCGGAGGACACGGATCAGTCGGTATATCTCTCTTCCCCATCTTGTAGTTAGCTAGGACTAGTTAATGGCCCGATCCGGGTTTTAGTGCGCGGTGGTGCCGGTTTGATAAATTAAAGTTAACTATCGCTTCCGCATTTGGCCTCGGGATGGAGGCCGGGGCGCCGCCGTGCACTTACAGTAGGTACCCCATGAGGACTTCGAGACGATAAGCAAGCGCGTGGCGACGTCGGCAACGACAAGCGAGAGCAAGGTGAGTAGATATATATCTACGGGGGAAGTCGGGTGGATGGCTTATAGCACCCCTACAGTTTGATGTATAGTATGCTATATAAATATTATATATATATATGATATCTGTTATGTGAGACATGATTATTCAAGGTATGATTAGGTGTTCAATGTTTAGTTTAGGGTAGTTAGAAGTAACTTGGTTTAGCTTCTTAGTCGTGAACCCAAGAATGAGGTTTACACTCATATGCACACACATTCTTACTTGTTATACTTGTGCGTATATGGGGATACGTATACACACACACACACACACACATAGGTATGGGACTATGTATATATATACATGTATACCTACACATGGATGATGAGGATTGTATATGGTATTTGGAGATGAGTCGATGAGATTGGGCAAGGTGCCATGAGATCGGTAATATGATGTGGTTCGTATTATGCGTTACGACATGAGATTTTAGCGGGGCTTTGGACGTGTGTTTTACACACGCATTTACATATATATCGATGGTATCAGTTTGTACTAGACTTAGATCAGTACCCCAGTTCTTTAGATATGATGATAAGGATACCAGATAATTGATGAGATAAATGTGAGATTCGACCCGTACCCAGATTTGGGATGTCGTACGACGGATTTACGTACGAGCTATATATTGATGATAGATCCGCACTTTTAACTCGAGGATGCCATATTGTATATTGTATCGTATGTGATACTATTGAGGCGGGATCACCGACTATTATATATATATATGTATATCGACTCAGATTTAGGTGGTTCCCTTACCCTTTCGGTTAAACTGTTCGTTTAGTTCTGTAGTACTTAGTAGATGTTAGACTAGACCCGAGTCATATCTATTTCAAAACTAACGAATCGTGAGTATTTTAAAGACAGGTCAGGGGATTCTACGGATATTTTCAAAAGACGCATCTTTTCTTAAAAACATCGTAGCCCTTATTTTTCTAAACACCATGATTCGTGTTATTTCAAATGGCAAAACTGTATGATATATATATATATATATTGATGTAGATTCTTCACTGTTGTGTTTATTATTCATTTTCCGCATATTCTTGCTATTCGCATTGCATTGCATATTTAAATGTGTTTACTGTTATATTAAACCCATGATGTCAGGCCACCAGCACCATTATCAATGATGCGTATGTTCCACGTACACCTGCTTGCCGGCTCACACACTTCATCATCGATAATTGCCATGTCACTACACAGTAGGACTGTTGCATCAGGATATGACTCCTTGCACGACATACTTGCGTACTTACTTGTTGTACACTCATACTTGCGTACACACATATTGTACACCCATACTTGCATACATACGTATTTGCATATACATTGATGATTCTGGATTGATTTTGGAGATTTGGGAACCGCAAGATATATTTTAAAACTGGATTCACTTTAAAAGAGCGGTTTCCCTCGATATGTGCATATTACTGTTCTATGTTGCATGATATACGGATATGCTTACATTTCTGTTATATGTCGCATACATCATGCTTTATGATTATACGCATTGGGATATGCTGTTTTCATGAGATTTCTGGATTTAAAAACCGTGGCTATTTCAAAAGAAAGCTTGTACTGTTTTAAAAACCCGGTTTCTCTTGATATGATATTTCAGTACGTCTACAATGCGTTTTCTCGGTTCTGAGACGTGTGACATGTGAAACCCGATTCGAGGAGGCGGATGATCCGTTTGCGGGTACATGGTGGACCAGGAATGGTACCCCGGGGCGAAAGAGAGATTTCGTGTGGACGACGATGAGCCTGCCAGAGGGACCACTACCTACCGGTGACGGTATTAAGCTCGGCGGATATCCGGAGGATACCGACCGAAGTTGAGAGATGGAACCAATGTTCCCCAATACAGTATAACATGCAGGTTCGGTCAATACATCCATATTCTTACCTTGATTAATACGTGACATGGTCGCTACCTGGAGAGAGAGAGAAGAAAACACTTTAGCGTATGCTCTTGCAAGATCAGATTGGTTATTATTTTATCTAATCAGGATGGCTCCCACTGTTTTTATCAAATCTTTATTCAAACCCTAAAAGGAAAGACTAGCCGGGATTAATTACACCCTACAACTTCGCCAATTTTTCAACCAGGCCAGTGCCGGTACTTTAAGGGAGGTTCCTCATACTTTCGCACGGACCTAATTAAAATAAACCTCGTTTCCCCATAGGCATAACCCCATTGACACCTTTCTAGACACCTACTTGATCGGCTAATTGTCCTGTGTAAAACTCTCCCAGGAGCAACTCTTGCGCGCAACGGGATCGGGATCCAACTATCTTATAGAAGGTATGCAATATCATTGCAAGTTTCAACACTTGAAACTCCCGATATATTTTTCCCCTAGCATCCTATGACCTTTACGGTGGCCAAACTACCCATAGTCTGCTAGTCAAGTTCAACTCGTCATTTTCTGATTGAATTAGACCCACCCGCACGACCCTTGACGGAGGCCAAACTACGCCGTACGAATACCTTAATCCAATCGCATCGTATGCTGCAGATAAGCAATAATTTAGCTACCGTACACTATACCTTGACGGAGGCCAAACTACCGTAGCACGAATATTAAAATAGCACTTATCTGAAATGATGGAGGGCTACGATAGGTTTTTGCGAAAACCTTTTGCTTAATGAACTTGATATCGTTGTAGAATCGAGTGATTTTTAAAAGGAGTATTTTTGAGGCTTTTACTAGTTTTGCTAAAGAGGTCATTCCCGGTGAAGGGATTTCGGCTTTTTCCTCATCGAATAAGGTGCGGGATATATCACATATATCACTTTACAAAGCAAGAAACTCTAAAAGCAATCAAAAGACAAACCGAGTGTTGTAGTATCTGCCAGTTATCGCTAAAGAGGTCACTTCCGGTGAAGGGATCTCGGCTCTTTCCTTATGGAATAAGGTGCGGGACGTATCACATATATCACTATGCAAAGCAATAATTGTAGCTGCCCTTTTTGAAAATTTTATTCTACAACATTTTTTAAGTTTCTTTTACTTTCATTAATCATATTAATGAAGTCCCGTCATTTAAGCTTCCTAAACATCACAGAAAATGAAACGAAAATACAACGTATGCTTATGCCATCCGCATTCGTCACAGTGTCCCGTTATGCACCGTTAGGTTACTTAACTAACGGCAAACCGGGACGGGACTAGCGCGGGTGCAAAACATAAGTAACGTCTACTATATATCTCATATATAATATATATCCATTCGTCTCAGAATCCACAGTGATCAC
This sequence comes from Agapanthus africanus, assembly GCA_030015575.1. Classification (NCBI taxonomy): domain Eukaryota; kingdom Viridiplantae; phylum Streptophyta; class Magnoliopsida; order Asparagales; family Amaryllidaceae; genus Agapanthus; species Agapanthus africanus. The sequence goes on from CM057349.1 coordinate 293,317,692, forward strand.
ATCACAGAGCAGTAGAAGAAACTTATGAAATATTGGATATACTAGGACGTCTGTGTTTTATTTTTAGCCTGTATAAAACACGGATTCCATGGTCGCGATGAATAGCCAAACCCACATCCCTAGACCCCTACGAGAGCGGCAAGCAACCCTACCAATTCTAGAGTTAGGAGACTCGGACTCGACTCCTCGAGTTGGTCTCTCACTGAACTCTAGAACCCGGTTACTTGTGCTCCCCTCCTTGGGTCTATCCTAATGTGAAAAAGTAAATAATATACAACAACAGTGACATCTTCCTCAACCCGGAAGTGACCCAATAAAAGAATATTACAAACATTGAATTTTACATGAATGAAAATAAAAACTCTCATCTCACATAAAACCCCCGGCTATTCAAAACGCGATGATCCAATATAACATATCACAGTAACACATAACATCACATGCCATCAACGTAAGTAAATATTCATATCCCAATTGTCGTTGACATATAGCAACGAAACCGGCGATACACCACATATTACACTTACGGTCGCAGAAAAAACTAGACGATGTTAAATATTCTGATCGAATCAACAAACACCTACAATTACCTAAAAAGCTCAACACTCGAGCGTTGTTTAAAATTATTCAGCACATACCACAGTACCAATGGGCCAGCCGTAGAAGGGTCAACCAACGCCTCACATGTGGCACCACTGAACCACCACAAACCCGAGGATCTAGTGGCGGTTCTGACGGTCACATAATCGAGTTAGACGGTCCATTGCATAACTTGCATGATCTTTGAATGCTTTCTAACTACGGAAAAAATCCAACACTTGGAAATTTTTCCGGCAGGGGTTAAAGCTGGTATTTGATATCCGATTGAACTTTTTAATATCGTCTAAAGTAACCCGAAAATATTTAAAATTATGACTATGAAACACTCCGAGTTTCTATTGCATTGAGTTAATCATCACATTAAAAAGTAGCAAAAATAGACAACACCTGAAACACCAAAACCCAGAGCAAAGACCAAGGAAAAAATTTGGGACCAATCTAACACTGCCAGGCTGGCTTCCTCGGAATTTGTGGCCATGTGCTCGGCCAAAATCCGAGCACATGGTCCTAATTTTCAACCATGTTCTTAGGTTTGCTCATAGATGATTCTGCACTTGTTTGAAAAATTTTTTGAGCTCGTTTTAAAATCGACAGAAACATGGATTTGGTATTTTAAGTTTCGGAGTTCGTTTCATTTTTGTAATCGAACATTATCCGTATAATTTTCTCGCTAGGCTCTGATACTACTGTAGGGATCCTATCGACGGCAGCAAAGTCTCAGGAGGCATCGTCCATGCCATTTTCAAATATTTGCCGTTTCAAGGAACTCTAAACTAGAATCGTTAACTACAATATTATACGGAAACATAAAGTAAATACTTTACATCTAAGTGTTTGCGGAATACAACCTTTGTAGACTGATCCTTCGCTTCTAAAGCTCCGAGTTGATGTCCCTTCGTTGCGATCCAAGTCCCGGACTCTTGCATGGCTTCGCGAGGTGACAAGAGCGATCTTGCTTGAAGTCTTCGAGGCCGAAGATGATCTACGTCGATGAGATACTAACTCAAGCTACTGCTTCACTAACTAATGGATTGGTGAATCTAACACCATATACTAAAGTGCTAATCTAGTAGAGGATGATGAAATAGGAAGTGGGCTCACTTTATTTTTATTTTTCTCACAATATTTTCTCTCTTTTAGAAAAGGCAGCAAGCTTTTCTCAAGGAGGAAGAAGAAGAGCTCAAGAGATGAGAATGAACTAATTAGGTGAGAGAAATAACCATGGGTGAGTTTGTATCATATACTAACTCATGTAGAGACATAACCATGGCTTAGTTACAATGGTTAGGTTAATAAATATCTCAAGTAAAATAAAACTAGTGGACGTAGTCAAAAGCATCCACAAGCTTCTCAAAGCTTCATGCATGTGGCTAATTATCCACTAATTTGGAATTACTTTAAATATTAAAACCTTACATTATAATTCGTACGGTGTAACTCTCATACACCCATGTAGTGTGTATCAACAACTATGATACAATAAAACACAATTAATATATATCACATATATATTAAGTGTGCACATGTGAGAATAATAAATGCTTAAGTGAGCTAATATTAGTTAATGTAAATTAGTATATCAAATATACAATTATACACTAAATTATCAAATCAACACTTGATTTAATAATCTGGCTATATCACATATAACCGACTAATATAAAATGTACCAACTTATCGAAACAACACTTGATTTGATAACCCGACTATATCACATATAACCGTACGATAAAAAAATCGCGAGAATAGAATACGGTATCACATACTCGCATTATTCTCGGTCTCGCACATATCACATATGTGCTCCTACTTCATTTTGCCTGAGCAAGTAAAAACTCTATGTAGGACTCTAAAGACTCGTTAATATGTCGCGTATCACATCAAACACCCACAAGCCGTCAGCGGTACTAGCTGGACGTAACGGCTACCCGGGTATTGAGGGATCAGAAGATCAGCAAGCAAGCCCGCTCAAACTCCAGCAAAAGCCTGACGGTAACACTTGCCGTACAGTCCAGTCTCCTCGTCTGATATGTCGCGTATCAAGTCTAGGGGTGGTAAACGTCAGACCCCATGAACCTATAAGTCATGCCGATATAAGGCTCATAACGGGTCGAGAAACTACTGGTAACACTTTTTAGTAAATCTCTAAATCAGCCCTTGTAACGTTTTGAAAATCGTTTTGGTGAAATTTCGGAAAATCGGTAAAATAACGGGTGTTTTCCGTAAAAATTAAGATATAAATATCTTTTAATATAAAATTAAATATACATATTCTAGCTATGTAATTGCTAGTAATTGGTGTTTATTGAGCAACTTGTAAAATTTCTAATTTATTGAAATTTTTTCCAAATTTAATTATTTGAATATTATTTTAAGCCGTCACTAATACATTTAATTAGGGACAATTACAAATTGGAATGGGTTGATACAAATTTTGTGCATCATGAAACACTAAACTAACATGTAAAATATTATTTTTGAAATGAAATGAAACTGTCAAACGGTGTTAGAAAATATCGAAGAAAAAGGCTTAAATAATGAAATTAGTGTAAATGGAAATTGGGGCATAACATTTACAATTTTTCCCTCACCCACACTCACCCACACCCTCTCTCCTCTCCCCAAATCAGCAGCAGCTCCAAGTTTCCCTTCATTTCCCCACTTGAATTTGCCAAAAGAAAACAAATGAAAAGAAAAGAAAAGAAAAGAATAAATATGTATAAGTATGGGCTTTGTTGACTTTGGTCAATTCTTGACTTTACCAACACCCCCACACCCTCTCTCCTTGCCTTCCTTAATCTGGACGAGCCCTCTCTCTCCCTCAACAGCAGCCCACTCATTTTTCTCCTCTCATTTCTCTTCAAAAAAATTCATCAAATTGTCTCAAAATCCATACAAATTTAAATCTAAATCAAAATCCAACTCTTACCCATTTTTCCTTAGCCTAACATGCATGGATTGTGGTGAAAAGAGAGCAAATTGGAGGCCAAGATTTTCATGCTAGATCTCTAATCTTGTGAGGTATAAATATTGACCTTTTGTTAAATTGTTGTTTGAATACTTTAAATCAAGAATAATTAGTTAATAATTTGGGTTTAATTGAATGTTTGGAAAATCAAGTAAGGGTTTATGGAATTCAAGTTAGGGTTTTTATTATGTAATTATGGTTGCAAAGTGAAATTTATCATCTTATGAAATGATAAACCTAAGCTAGTTGCTAGTTTACCAATTGTTGCATGTAAATTGTGCTAATTGAGATTTCTAGCTAACTAGGTTTTTTTAATTAATTGATAATTGAGAACTTAAAATATAGTAAGGGTTTCATCACATCATTAACATTATAATGAGTGGTTTAATACTTTAGGGCATGCAAAACCTAGTCTAGTTGTGGATTTGTGTATTGTTTCTTAGAAGTGGTTAAAAAAATTGGGTTAATGTGCAAACTAAAAATGTTAGTTTAATACAAATTGATGAGAATAAATTATAGAAATGGTTTATATGACTTATTTAAGATGTTTAAAAAGTATTATGGCCAATAGAATTGTTAAAACATCAAGTTTTGTTTTAAAAAGGCTAATTGATACTTACTAGGTTTCTTGTAATAAATCGATTTAATCAATTTATTGGTTTTGATGATTTCACCCTATTTCATATATGTTTAGTGTGTTGTGAAACCACGAATGGTGCGTTTGAGTTTTTCTCGATCACTCGGCGTTTGTACGCCGATGTTGAGGGTTTTTGGGTTGATTTGAGAAGGCGAACCATAGGTTTTGACCTATGTGAGATTCGTGTGTCATTTTGGTCATGAGTCGGATTTTAATGCGATACGATGTGTTATGATACGCAGGTACCCTCACGAGGACTTCTAGACGACAAGCAAGCGCGTGACGACATCGATTTCGGCAAGCGAGAACCAGGTGAGTAGATTATATCTACGGGGCAAGTCGGGTGGATGGCGTATAGCACCCCCACAGTTCGGTGTATAGTTATGATATATATAATTAGATATATATGTAGTTTATGATCCGTGGATGATTATCAAGTTATGATTATGTGTTTATTGTTAGTTTGGTGTTATTAGAAAGTCCCGAAACCTAGAATATGTTTACACCCACACGCACACACCTGCTTTCACTTTATTACTTGTGCGTAAATAGGGATATGTGTGTGTGTGTATAGACACACATACATATGGGTTTGGGATTATGTATGTATGTATGTATATATATATATATACGTATACATATACACAGTTTATGAGGATAGTACTTGGGATTAGAGATGAGTCAATGAGATTGGGCTTGAGGCCGTGAGATTGGTAATGTGATATGGTTCGTATTTGATATACGACGTGATGTTTTAGCGGGTCATTCGACGTGATGTTTTAGCGGGTCATTCGACATGGTGTTTTTAGACACACGCATGCATATACATAGATGGTATCAATATTGTGCTAGACGCAGATCATTACCCCCGATCATGATATTTGATAAAGAGGATACCAGATGAATAATGTGATAGATGTGACATTTGACCCGTACCCAGATTTGGGAGGCCGTACTACGAATTTACCGTACGAGCTATATATTGATGATAGATCCGCACTCTTGACTCAAGGATGTCATATTATATAGGGTATCGTACGAGATACTATTGAGGTGGGATCACCGACTATTATACATATATATATATATATATATATATATCGACTCAGATTCAGGTAGTTTCCATACCCTTTCCGATTGGTTGTTAGTTAGACCTGTAGTTACCTAGTAGATACTAGACTGGACCCGAGTCATACCTATTTCACAAAACTAACGAATAGTGGGGATTTTAAAGACATGTCAAGGGATACTATGGTTATATCAAAAGACGTACCTTTTCTTCAAAAGACCGTAGCCCTTATTTTCAAAACACCACGATTCGTACTATTTCAAACGGCAAAACAGTATAGCACAGGTATAGCAATGTTGATTCTTATTGTTACGTTATCATTCATGTTCCGCATATTATTGTTGCAATTACTATTCATTGCCATTTATCATGTTGTTATCGTCCCATTGCATGTTTATTGTGTACTTGGTGATTATGAACCATGCTGTCAGGACACCAGCACCATTACCGATGATGCGTATGTTCCACATACACTTACTTGCCGGCTCACACACATCATCATCGGTAACTGCCATGTCACGTACACTTTAGAAAATACTATTTCATTGACATAGCTTGCTAACTGATAATTGCTACATGTATAGCTTCCATATGCTAGTTTAATTATTGCATCCATAAATTCATTAGTTATGCGGTATTATGGAGATTTTTGTCCGTTTTCATTGTTATTGACATGATGACTTGATGATTTTGGATTCTTCTTGATATTTTCTGGATTTGGAAACCGCATGTGAAAGTTTTGTAAACTGATGAACCATTTTAAAGAGAAAAATGCGGTTTTCCTGGATATGTTGAGTATCGTCCACCATGATGTTTTCTCGGTTCTAAGATGTTTTCGAGACCCGATTCGAGGAGTTGGATGAACCGTCTCGGGTACATGGTGGACCCGGTATGGTACCCCGGGGCAAGAAGCTCGAGTTGTAGACGATGAGCCCGGCAGGGGCAGACTGCCTACCGGTGATTTTACCTGGCGCGGCGGATATCCGGAGGATACCGTTCGTGGTCGTGTGATTGATGATATGGGCCGATCCAGATTGTCGGAGTCCGAGGTATTGAGATATTGAGATTTGAGACACTGAGATATATAGATTTGATGATACAGGCCAGTCCGGATAGCCGGAGCCTGAGATATTGAGATATTGAGGTTTTTGTTTTATGTCGATACTTGACACGGATTTGATGTTGATTTCATTGAGGATATCTCGATTTATATACATACAGAAATCTCATTGATTAAAGAAAAACAGTTCGATTCATGATGTACTCTATTCTTATTATATTCATTGCACATCATTTTAGTGACATATTATTACCTGACATTTGTACATCATATTCATGGCATGTTGTCACCTGAGGCACTGACACAAGTACTTGGTATTACACTTAGGGATAGATGTTTACCCTTACCTTTATATTATGCTTCAGGCCATATTATTATTTTGAGGATATTACTGATCGTATGACCTAGGATTACGTTATACATGCAATTTCTGCTGGCAGATGTTTTCTACTCATGATTTGGCAACTCACCACCGTTGTGCCACAGTTCCTTGCTGGTTTTGCCGTACATGTTTCGTTGCGGCTTTGCTGGCACACCGTTCCTTCCGGGTGATTGCTTTGGTAGATGGGTTCTTTGCATCAAGACCACCATTGTTTATTTATTATTTCAGTTGTATCTAGAAACTCCATCAACCAGATTCTATATTTGATAGAGATAGAAGACTAGACTTATTATATCGACCTTAGAGTCGCGCGTTGTATTATTATGGTTTTCATGCTGATTTTTGGTTTTCTTTGAGTTTTGATCCTCGCCCTTCGGCGTTGTATATTGTATTGCTTGCGTGGTTGTGACCGTCGATTGACGAAGAGCTAGCTCCCGCTTGGGGATGCCTTTTTATTATTTCGTATACTATTCATGTTGTATCCCGTTTGGGGCCAGTATTTACAAAGGAGACTCTACCGAAATTTTCAGAAAATACTTAAGATTTTAAAAATACATACTTCGGCCTACGTTGATTAAAACTACTTTCTTTTAATTTGTTTTTCCTTGACTCTACTGCTTTTTTGGTTTTGATTATTGGATTTTTCCTTACTTAGATTACGTACGCCTCGAGAAGTTTCGTAATTTAAGTGTCGGTCATGTTCCGTACCTTTCGGCTCGTGACAAATTTGATATCAGAGCGTTAGGTTTTACCTTCGGAGTGTAGGATAACCCTTGGTTGATGGTGTTAGTGTATATGACCTAGGGGCCATTATTGTATCATACTAGTTTGTATATTACTTAATGGAAGCTTGGGATATTCACATGTATATAACAGTCTTGCTAAACATGGTAGTATGCTACTTGGTTTTTCTATCTTAATATGTGAGTATACATATTGATAGAGCTCTTAGGATCTTGCTTGACTACCAGCATTGTGATGGCAGTCACACTAGTGGGGGCTGGGTAGTCTACAAGCACATCCTTATTCAGGTCCCTAGTCATTGGATTATCGAGACAGGGCATCGATACTCCGGAGTAGACTAGTGTGTACGCTTCTCATCCCAGTTGTGGAGATGGTCTATCCAACAGCCGTCAGTACGTCGTACTGGAGATAGTATGCAGGTGCTCGTTGGGTTACGGGTACACCGGACAGGACTCACAGGGAACTGTTGGATGGTTTTATACCAGTCGTCAGTGAACAGTTCCCAGGTGACATGAGTACAGCATAGTCCGCAGACTTGACACTGCTACTTCGCCTCGAGTGTGTCCCACTGTTCTTAGATTGCTACCCTACCACGGCTCAAAGGAGTCGTGCAAACAGGTAGCAGTTGAGTGCAGTCCCGAGCACTTGGAGGCAGTGGCGGTTAGACAGGATTCGTCTCTCCCGGTATTGGGGGTTGATATCGCACTGTGTCAGAGAGCCATTACGCAAAGTCCCTGGCCAGGGCAAGCGAGATTTGCTAGTAGCTTCCAGTAGTTTCTCAGGGTGTAATGGGCTTCCCTCCGACACGACTTAAACCGCTATTAGGGGACTGACGCTTGCCGCCCCCCTAGGCCCGATATGCGATAGTCTTAGACGAACGGACCGGACTGTATGGAGATTGTCACATCAGACTCAGTAGGAGTTCGGATGGGTTTCCTCATCGGCCTTCTTATCGACATCTACCTGGGGACCGTTACGTACAGCTAGTGCCGCTTGCGGTCTGTGGTTAAACCCACTGCCAGCGTAGTAGTCGAGTCTCTAGAGTCCCACACAGAGAGTTTCGCTACTCCAGGCGAAACGATATAGAGGTCATATGGTTTTACGACAAGGGTTCGGACGCATACGTGTGTTTACGCACGTACGACTTTCGGACAGTTTTTACCAGTCGGCTTTGGTTTAAGCCAGTTACTGGTATCCGGTTATTGGATTTATACAGTCTAAAGTTTTTCCGTATTTTTGCGGAAAGGAGGGGCGTTCTCGTAATTGCGCGAGAAGCTTCTAGAAGGTGGTGACTAAGGAGGTTTAGGTGGCATATACAATGAATGTGATTAGTGAGTCATATGGATGATTCATCCATGTCATTAATGCTTCATAATTGCTTAATGACTCATGGAGATGAATCACCACAAGATATTTATCAAGCATGGTTGTAAATGATTTTCTTTTCTTTTCTTGATATAACAAAATGCTTGATATATATTATGATAACTCATTATTCTCACTTCATTATTATCTTCACCTTCTCTCTCCTCAAGCTCTCCCTCTTCAAACCCTAATCCTCCCATCTCATGTATTGAGTACAAGGATTAGTTAGACTAATTAAACCATAACCATCACTCTATATCACCTAGCTTCTTTGATTAGCACTTAAAGAAAGTTAGTTGCCTCAAGTTTAGAGGCTAAGCTTGGAGTAAAGCTCTCGGGTGGATCGTCTACTACTTCGAGAAGGCCGAGGAGGAGGTGGAGTTCGTAAAGACGAAGGACACGGTTCTTTAGGTATAATCCCTTTACGTAGTAGTTGTTAACTTCTATGTTTGATGTTAGTTATCGTTTAGCTTCGATTCGTGCGGTTAGTCGATGTTTAAGCAAAGAACAAGATCGTTTTTCAAATTTCCGCCTCCCCGCAAGTCGTGGAGTGTTGTACATCGACTTACAGTGGTATCAGAGCCTCGCTAAACAATAAATAACTTACTTGCAAATTTGTATGAATTTCGAACGGAAAATACGAAACCGGAAAACCCCGAAATCACAAGTTTCTGTCGATTTTTAAATAAAGTCCAAAAATTTTTCAGGGATGTTCAGAAAGCTTGAAAATATAGTAGAAGAACACCCAAGAAAATTGGGCCCCTGAATCGCCTAAAGCGCCGCGGAACCGCGGCGGATCCCACCGATCCGCCGCGATTCCGCCGCCGAGTTGGCGATTCAGGAACCCAATTTTCCTGTGCTGCTTCTCTGTGATATTTGGTATTTTCTGGAATATTTTATTTTTGCTCAGGTTTCATATTTACAGAGAAGTATTGGAGCAAAATTAAAAGTGTTTAATCGATCGAAATTATATAGTATTTGCTTGATGGATTATATCTGTGTTTGTATAATGTGTTCGTAAACCTCCCCTAACTGCTAGTATGTCGGTTGGCAGGGGGTTGCACATTTCTGTAATGGTTTTTACTGTTTGTGGATATGAACTGTATTGGACTGTTGTGATGTGTAGCCGGGGTTATGTGATGGGTTATTATTTAATTCATTTGATGTAAATGTAATTTGTTGTAATATTATTTTGCGGGGCACATCCAGGTTGCGGTTGTAGCCACCGTTGTATTATTTCATTTTACTGTTTTTGCTCCTAGGACAGACCCAAGGTGGGGTGCACGAACTGCCGGACGGGTAGTTTGCCGTACCCGTTGGGGTCTTGGGTGGGGTAATGGCTATTCATCACAACTGTGTAATCCGTCTTTTGTTGCAGGCTCAAAACAAACACGGATTGCTTGCAAATCCAATAAAGTTCATCTGTGATCTGGAATGCCTATTATTGCGTCTGACGAATATACAATATCTATATATAATAGCTATTTAGACGTCACTTATATTTTACACCCGCGCTAGCCCAGCCCCCGCTCTGTCGTTAGTTAAGTAACCTAACGGGTGATGACGGGACCCCGTGGCGAATGCGGATGGCATAAGAGGACGTTGTATTTTCGTTGTTTTCTGCAATGATAGGTTAATGATGGGACGCATTATTTATAATGCAAAGAAAATAAACCAAAATGTTTAATCGTTGGAACAATTTAAAAGAAACCACTCGGTTAATTTTAAAAACAGATATTTTTAAATGCGGAGCTTTAACCACTCCTTTTGAAAGCTATCAGGTTCCTTCAGTTATATCAAGTTCACTACGTTCACGGTTTCGCCAAAACCATTCGTAGCCCTCCGTCATTTCATTTGGGTATTCAGTAGTATTCAAGCTATGCATTTTGGCCAAAGTCAAGGCATAGTGTTTGGTAGCTGCTGGGTTTTCATTTGTTGCATAAGATAAATGAGTTAGTTTGGGACAGTCGTATTATCATTTGACCAAAGTCAGGGGTATATACGGATGGGTTCAAATTAACAAGATAATGACGGGTAGAACTTGACATGTGACTTATGACATTTTGACCAAAGCCAAGGTCATAAGAGCATGGGGCAAAAACTTATATCGGGAATTTCTAAAGAAACTGAAATTTGCAAAGAGATGCATACCATTTGGAGTTTGATGAATGTTGGTAGCATTCCTTCAACATTATCATACGATGATATTTGGATCCCGATCCTGCTGTGAGTATATACTACTTATCAGGAGATTCGTCACTTAACGATCAATGCTATAAACCAAGTAGGTGTCAAGAAAGGTGTCAGCGGGGTTACGCCCCCAGAGAAAAGAGGTTATTTAATTAAGGAACTTCGCGAAAGCGTTGGAAAACCTCCCTCGAAGTATCGACACTAGCCTGGCTGAACGGTTAAGCAAGTATTGTACGGTGAGAATAGTCCTGGCTAATTCTTCTTTTATGGTTTGAGGAAGGATTCGAGAAACAGTGGGAGCCATCCAGTTTAGATAAACTAAAAACCACTCTAAACTTGCAAGAGCATCATGCTAAAGAGTTTTCTTCTCTCTCTCCTAATTGCAGCGACCCTGAAAATGACTGGACTTAAGTTACTTTTAGAGAAAAATATACTGACAGGGCCAAACTATAAAGATTGGCTACGGAATGTCAAAATGGCTTTGACCTATGACAAATTGGGGTACGTCCTCACCGCTACGGCACCTGCTGTCCCTGGTCCCAAATCCAGCAATGCGGATAAGGAAATCAGCAAAACCTGGGATTTAGATTGCACGAAAGCCAAGTGCATCGTGCTTGCCTCAATGAACAATGAACATCAGAGGAGGCACGAGGATATGAACCTAGATGGCATATTTCTCCATACAAAGGAACTTTATGGAGAGCAATCTCGTATAGCAAGATACGAGACCTCTAAGAACTTGTTTCGAGCGAGGTTGGCTGTCGGGTCATCGGTAGGAGAACATGTCCTAAAGATGATCGGCTATATTGAAGAGCTCGCAGACCTTGGGACGACTTTGGATAATGAGCTCTATACAGACCTTATTCTCCAGTCCCTTCCTCACACCTACGCCCAGTTTATCCTGAACTTCAACATTCAAAGAAAAGAAGTTGAACTTCCGGAACTCCTGAACATGTTAAGGAGTGCAGAGGGCACCTTGCAGAAGACAAGGGAAACACCCGCTATGTTTGTTAGCGGTACATCTTCTTCCGGGTCCAAGGCAAGGGCCAAAGGAAGGAAGAAGAAGGCCGCCACCAAACCTAGAGGAGGTGTTAGTAAGGTGGGAGGGAAGGGAAAGAAAAAGTTTGCGGTACCGGTAGTTGGCCAGGATGAGTGCTTCCATTGTCACAGGAAAGAGCACTGGAAGAAGGATTGCAAGGCGTGGAACGCCAAGAACCAGGAACCAAAGCAAGCTGTGGCTTCGACTTCAGGTGTGTTTGTAATTGAGAATTGTATGTCGATCAACTCTACTTTCTGGGTATTGGATACCGGATCAGAATCTCATATTTGCAATTCATTGCAGGCACTGAGAAACCGTAGAGTGCTGAAGGAAGGTGATATGACCCTAAAGGTTGCTAACGGAGCTAGCGTGGGAGCAGCGTCCGTCGGGGATTATCACCTAGGATTGACGAGTGGACACATTTTGGTTTTACATAACTGTTATTTTGTACCAAACTTAACGTGTAATATCATATCAGTTTCCTTGTTATCAAATAAAGGTTATGATTTCACGTTTGTAAGAGATGTTGTTAACATCCACCTTAATCATGGTTTGATTGGGTCCGGTACACTAAATAACGGTATATATGTTTTAAACCAACTCCAAATTTTCAATGTCCAGAACACACTAAAAAGAAAGTCTCCAAATTTAAATAAAGCTTTCTTATGGCATTGTAGACTGGGTCACATCAATGAGAGAAGGTTGACTAAGTTGCATAGAGAAGGATATTTGGACTCGTTCGAATATCAAATTTATGACACTTGTCAATCTTGTCTCAAAGGAAAGATGACAAAGACTCCATTTACTGGACATGGAGTAAGAGCGAGCGAGCTCTTAGGACTCATACACAGCGATGTATGTGGTCCATTGTCTACACATGCAAGAGGTGGTTTTTCCTATTTCATTACTTTCACGGATGATTACTCAAGATACGGATTTATTTATCTGATGAAACAAAAATCCGAGGCTTTTGAGAAATTCCAAGAGTATAAGAATGAAGTAGAAAACCAAACTGGCAAAAGTATCAAGACACTTAGATCTGATCGAGGTGGTGAATACTTGAGTGCCGAGTTCCTAGGTTACCTAAAAGAGAAAGGAATTCTCTCTCAGCTTACTCCTCCATACACTCCACAGCATAACGGTGTATCGGAAAGACGGAATCGAACCCTATTGGATATGGTACGATCCATGATGAGTAATGCTGAGTTACCGCGATCTTTTTGGGGTTATGCGCTTGAATCAGCAGCATATCTTCTGAACAGGGCTCCTACCAAGACTGTGCCTACCACACCATATCAGATGTGGACTGGGAAGAAACCCCATCTTCAGCATATGAAGATCTGGGGATGTCCAGCTTTTGTTAAAAAGCAGCATGTGGATAAGCTCGAGGCACGATCAGTAAAATGTATGTTTGTGGGATATCCAAAGAACTCCAAGGGATATTATTTCTATTACGCAGAGGAACAAAAGGTTTTTGTTTCTCGTAATGCCCATTTTCTAGAACATCAGTTTTTAGAAAAGAAAATAAGTGGGAGCGAAATAGAACTGGAAGAAATTCCAGAACCACAAGCTGCTACTGAAAGTTTGGTAGAACCGGAAGTTCAAGAAGAACAGGACATTCCCGCACCCCTCCGCAGGAGTAGTAGGCCGTCTCATCCGCCTGAAAGATACTACGGTTTTCTCATAGATGGGGATAGAGAGGATTGCATCATAGGTGATGATGAACCTACTGACTTCCAGCAGGCCATCCAGAGCGGCGACTCGGTACGATGGCTAGATGCAATGCGGACCGAAATGGAGTCTATGTACACCAACAAAGTATGGACTTTGGACTTTGCTCCAGATGGGGTAAAACCCATAGGATGCAAATGGATCTTCAAGAAAAAGATTGGTGTAGATGGACAGGTGGAAACCTATAAGGCTAGACTTGTTGCAAAGGGTTTTCGTCAAAGACCTGGTTTGGACTATGACGAAACTTTTTCTCCAGTGGCTATGCTCAAATCCATTCGGGTCCTTCTTGCTATTGCTGCCTTCCATGATTATGAAATCTGGCAGATGGACGTAAAGACGGCTTTTCTGAATGGAAATTTAGAAGAGTGCGTCTATATGGATCAGCCGGAGGGTTTCAATCAGAGTGGGAGTAGCGGGAAAGTATGCAAGCTGCTTAAGTCTATTTATGGGCTAAAGCAGGCATCGCGGAGTTGGAACATCTGTTTTGATGAAACAGTCAAAGAATATGACTTTATCAAAAATCTAGATGAACTGTGCATATATAGTAAAGTTGTAGCCAGAAGTGTCGTATTCCTCGTCTTGTACGTAGATGACATTCTATTGATAGGAAATGACATTCCTATGCTACAATCTGTCAAAGGATTCTTGTCACACAGGTTCTCCATGAAAGACCTGGGTGATGCCTCTTACATTCTGGGGATCCGGATCTATCGTGATAGATCCAAGAGGATGTTGGGACTTTCGCAGTCCAGGTATATCGACACTGTACTGAAAAGATTCAGTATGGAAGATTCTAAGCACGGTAATCTACCGGCTTGTCACGGAATCACCCTCTCCAAAGAGATGTCTCCCAAGATTGATTTGGAAAGGAAACACATGTCTATTATACCCTACGCTTCTGCGGTAGGCTCTATAATGTATGCGATGTTATGCACCAGACCAGATGTAGCTTACGCACTGAGCGTGGTAAGCCGGTATCAGTCAGACCTAGGGGAGAAGCACTGGATAGCAGTAAAGAACATTCTCAAGTACCTGAGAAGGACTAAGGAGATGTTCTTGGTTTACGGCGGAAAAGACCTCAGGTTGGAGGCCTTTGCTGATTCCGGCTTCCAGAGTGATAAGGACGATTCCAAGTCCATGTCGGGTTATGTCTTTACCCTCAATGGAGGGGCGGTGTGCTGGAAGAGCTCCAAGCAGGACACCGTTGCTGACTCGACGATGGAAGTGGAGTATATAGCTGCTTGCGATGCCGCAAAAGAAGCAGTCTAGATGAAGAAGTTCTTAACAGAACTTCAGGTGGTTCCTACCATAGTTGATCCAATACCTCTGTATTGCGACAACAATGGAGCTATAGCTTTAGCAAAGGAACCAAGGTCCCATCAGAAGTCCAGACACATCTTAAGGCGGTATCACCTGATCAGGGAGATCATTGATCGTCAGGAGATCGAGGTACGGAGAGTTGCTTCTGAAGAGAACATTGCTGATCCATTCACGAAGGCCCTACCTCAGATTCAGTTCGAGAGGCTACTCGAGATCATCGGTCTTCGATATGCCAGTACATGGCCCTAGTGCAAGTGGGAGATTGTTAGTGTATATGCCCTAGGGGCCATTATTGTATCATACTAGTTTGTATATTACTTAATGGAAGCTTGGGATATTCACATGTATATAACAGTCTTGCTAAACATGGTAGTATGCTACTTGGTTTTTCTATCTTAATATATGAGTATACGTATTGATAGAGCTCTTAGGATCTTGCTTGACTACCAGCGTTGTGATGGCAGTCACACTAGTGGGGGCTGGGTAGTCTACAAGCACATCCTTATTCAGGTCCCTAGTCGTTGGATTATCGAGACAGGGCATCGATACTCCGGAGTAGACTAGTGTGTACGCTTCTCATCCCAGTTGGGAGATGGTCTGTCCCACAGCCGTCAGTACGTCGTACTGGAGATAGTATGCAGGTGCTCGTTGGGTTACGGGTACACCAGACAGGACTCATAGGGAACTGTTGGATGGTTTTATACCAGTCGTCAGTGAACAGTTCCCAGGTGACATGAGTACAGCATAGTCCGCAGACTTGACACTGCTACTTCGCCTCGAGTGTGTCCCACTGTTCTTAGATTGCTACCCTACCACGGCTCAAAGGAGTCGTGCAAACAGGTAGCAGTTGGGTGCAGTCCCGAGCACTTAGAGGCAGTGGCGGTTAGACAGGATTCGTCTCTCCCGGTATTGGGGGTTGATATCGCGCTGTGTCAGAGAGCCATTACGCAAAGTCCCTGGCCAGGGCAAGCGAGATTTGCTGGTAGGTTCCAGTAGTTTCTCAGGGTGTAATGGGCTTCCCTCCGACACGACTTATATCGCATTAGGGGACTGACGCTTGCCGCCCCCCTAGGCCCGATATGCGATAGTCTTAGACGAACGGACCGGACTGTACGGAGATTGTCACATCAGACTCGGTAGGAGTTCGGATGGGTTTCCTCATCGGCCTTCTTATCGACATCTACCTGGGGACCGTTACGTACAGCTAGTGCCGCTTGCGGTCTGTGGTTAAACCCACTACCAGTATAGTAGTCAAGTCTCTAGAGTCCCACACAGAGAGTTTCCCTACTCCAGGCGAAACGATATAGAGGTCGTATGGTTTTACGACAAGGGTTCGGACGCATACGTGTGTTTACGCACGTACGACTTTCGGACAGTTTTTACCAGTCGGCTTTGGTTTAAGCCAGTTACTGGTATCCGGTTATTGGATTTATACAGTCTAAAGTTTTTCCGTATTTTTGCGGAAAGGAGGGGCGTTCTCGTAATTGTGCGAGAAGCTTCTAGAAGGTGGTGACTAAGGAGGTTTAGGTGGCATATACAATGAATGTGATTAGTGAGTCATATGGATGATTCATCCATGTCATTAATGCTTCAAATTGCTTAATGACTCATGCAGATGAATCACCACAAGATATTTATCAAGCATGTTTGTAAATGATTTTCTTTTCTTTTCTTGATATAACAAAATGCTTGATATATATTATGATAACTCATTATTCTCACTTCATTATTATCTTCACCTTCTCTCTCCTCAAGCTCTCCCTCTTCAAACCCTAATCCTCCCCTCTCATGTGTTGAGTACAAGGATTAGTTAGACTAATTAAACCATAACCATCACTCTATATCACCTAGCTTCTTTGATTAGCACTTAAAGAAAGTTAGTTGCCTCAAGTTTAGAGGCTAAGCTTGGAGTAAAGCTCTCGGGTGGATCGTCTACTACTTCGAGAAGGCCGTGGTGGAGGTGGAGTTCGTAAAGACGAAGGACACGGTTCTTTAGGTATAATCCCTTTACATAGTAGTTGTTAACTTCTATGTTTGATGTTAGTTATCGTTTAGCTTCGATTCGTGCGGTTGGTCGATGTTTAAGCAAAGAACAAGATCGTTTTTCAAATTTCCGCCTCCCCGCAAGTCGTGTGGTGTTGTACATCGACTTACAGATGGAGTAGGCATCTTGAGTAGAGTGACGTACCGTACGTATGTTCTGCAGCATATTTACGATATGATACTCCGCTAAAGAAGCCTTCGGATGTACATTTCCTTGAATAGTATTATATTCATTCCTATGATCTATCCTCATCAGTACCAGTTATGGTTTTGTTATCACGGTTGTACGGGCGTGGAGAGCTACGGCTTGAGTTGTGGTCAGCATGAGCTCGTCACGGACGAAGACTGACCAGAGCGTGATTCTAGGGACATACGGTTGCATATAAAGGCGCCATTTTATTGTGTTTTCGCGCCACGAGCGTTGGATGGATTGCTTTTACGAGATTTCACAGACGTGCAGATCAGCACCAGAGGATTGGGCCCCTTCAAGAGGCCAGCCAGATTGTGATGACTGTCAGAGCACAGATTATTTTGATGATTGAGGCACTGTTCAGCATGCGGACAAATGAGCCAGTGATTTTGGCGAATGAAAAGATATTGCCCCAGATGTTTGAAGCTAAAGCCGCACGAGTTATACTCGAGGTATGATAGAAGATCGCTAGTCACCAGAGATGAAAGACTAGGACATGTGATTCATTGCCTACCCCGATGCGAGTTCATCAGATTGATTGATTCCAGCTAGAGATGACTTCACGCCGATATGTTGAGAGTCGATAGAGACGATCGAATGTCAGCAACCCATTTTCCAAGTTTAAAGTATTCGGACAACAATGCAAGCAATTCTACGGACTCTCTAGAAGAATGAAATCCTAACTCGACTTAATGACCATGGAACGCCGGTGAACTATTTGGTTTGCGGCAGTTCAGTGGTGCCATTAGTGAGGCTTGGGTTTGCCCTTCTACGGTTGGTCCATAGGTGTTGTGGCATATATTTGATACTATTAAGCTGTACCCAAGATATTGAGCTCTTGGGGGATTATGAGGTTTTGACCATCGATCGGATGGTTCGAATTCATTCGGATATCATGTGATGGGATACATTGCTTGGGAGATTCCAGATACGAGTATAGCCGTTGGAGCACCGTCCATGCAGCCACAAGAAGACGGGTCCGAACCAGTCGACAATAGAGAAAAGTGGAGTAAGAGATTCGTATGAGATCTTGAAGAGATGACGTTCCACTCTGCCGACATCAGAGATGTGATACGCAAGCAGAAGTATTGACTATGGATATATCTTCCAGAAGAAGTCGCGAGGAATATGCAGCCATTCCGGAACAATAAACAGATACAGATGTAGTAAGAGATGATACTTCATGGCAGATCGACAGAAACGAGATTTGGGAGAGACTTCGACGGAACCTTTGTGTGATGCTATACGAGAAGATTTGGACCCAGGATCGGTCATATTGCACACACCCAGCAGACCAGAGTTCAGCATCGTCGATAAGACATGTTATGAGTGACCATAAGAGTTGGCCAGAGATCTTTAGAGGATATGCCAGAGCGGACTACTTCCATTATCATTTCTATATTGGACCGTTGAGCCGAGGATCTATGTACTTAGCAATCCGCAGTGAGAGACGAGAGCCTAAGGGCACTAGGCGACAGGCCATGATCAGGTGGCAAGTAGATACCTTGCTCTGCTAGCATTGGGTGCACCGACACCTTCTCGACCTTGAAGGAAGGACATTGACGACAGTATTTATAATTTGTGATTTCATGAGTTGACTATCACGTATCCGTCACTTTGGATTTCAGTATATTTGGACGATTTATTGGCATGATTGAGACTTTGTGCACCACAGTTGCACTTGAATTTGATTTGATATCATTAGAGATATTGATTTTGATTTCATGCCTGTGGTATGCAGGTGATTTGACTTATGCTTTCGGTATAGTTTTCATGCACTTTTAATATTTTGATTTGCTTTTATGCATGCCGATGCACAGGATGGTGAGATTTTATACCACGGTATGCCTGATTAGGATTTTGGATTGAGATGTGTTGTATACCGTCGATTTCGATTTTGATATTCGATATTCTTTTTCGTGCACATTGTACACTTGAATTGGATTTTGCGCATACTTAAGGCGCTTGATGCGATTTAGGTGCACACCAGATGCACTAAATCGAGATTCTTTGTGCATATTAGATTCACCTGGTTTTGCTATCAGGCACACACGTTGCTCTTGACAGGTGTTTTCGTGCAAACCCGTTGCACTCAGATTTTGTTTATGTGCACATGTATATCACATTCATGGATTTCAATTTCCGTGCGCACCAGACGCACGTGGCATTCATATATATATTTGGGATTGATTTCTTTTGGTGCAGTATATTTTATGATACTTACTATTTGGTTTAGTATTGAGCAGGACTAGTCAGTGGCAGTACCTGAGTATATTTTTCCATGTATTGATAGTAATCGAAGAGATTTCCAAAGAGGCGCTATAGTCTCAGTATTTACCAATGTGTCCGTGATGACACGAAACTTTTTACAAGGGAAACACTTCTAAATTGTTTTCAAAACGGTGGGACGTGTATGTTAAACAAAGAATATATATATATATATATATATATATATTTATTTTCTTACAATGGACGTCCGCCACTGTGCAGTGATACACACATCGCACAGCGATTTGTAAAAAGGTTTGGCATGCATTGCTTCCAGATGTTTTAATGATGTTTACCTGTATAGTCCTGACGTTTACAGGTATAGATTTGATGTATATCATATTGATTTTCGTTTTGGATCTTGACTTTGGTATCTTCACCATAACTCCGATGATTGCGGGATCCTTGACGGAGTTTTGATTTTGGTTTATATATCTATTTTTCATGCGCATACATTGCGTTACGATATGTTTTATGTATTTATGATTTCGGAGCCCCGACGACTTGATGGTTTTGCTGAAATGTTTTAGTGTTTGTGGGAGTTTTAATTTAAATTCGGGGACCGAATTTCTTTAAGGGGGGAAGATTGTAACGTTTTGAAAATCGTTTAGGTGAAATTTCGAAAAATCGGTAAAATAACGGGTGTTTTCCGTAAAAATCAAGATATAAATATCTTTTAATATAAAATTAAATATACATATTCTAGCTATGTAATTGCTAGTAATTGGTGTTTATTAAGCCCCTTGTAAAATTTCTAATTTATTGAAAAAATTTCCGAAATTAATTATTTTAATATTATTTTAAGCCGTCACTAATACATTTAATTAGGGACAATTACAAATTGGAATGGGTTGATACAAATTTTGTGCATCATGAAACACTAAACTAACTTGTAAAATATTATTTTTGAAATGAAATGAAACTGTCAAACGATGTTAGAAAATATTGAAGAAAAATGCTTAAATAGTGAAATTAGTGTAAATGGAAATTGGGGTATAACGTTTATCATTTTTCCCTCACCCACACTCACCCACACCCTCTCTCCTCTCCCCAAATCAGCAGCAGCCCCAAGTTGCCCCTTATTTCCCCACTTGAATTTGCTAAAAGAAAACAAATGAAAAGAAAAGAAAAGAAAAGAATAAATATGTATAAGTATGGGCTTTGTTGACTTTGGTCAATTCTTGACTTTACCAACACCCCCACACCCTCTCTCCTTGCCTTCCTCAATCTGGCCGAGCCGTCTCTCTCCCTCAACAGCAGCCCACTCCTTTTTCTCCTCTCATTTCTCTTCAAAAAATTCATGAAATTGCCTTAAAATCCATACGAATTCAAAGCTAAATCCAAATCCAATTCTTACCCATTTTTCCTCAGCCTAACATGCATGGATTGTGGTGAAAAGAGAGCAAATTGGAGGCCAAGATTTTCATGCTAGATCTCTAATCTTGTGAGGTATAAATCTTGACCTTTTGTTAAATTGTTGTTTGAATACTTTAAATCAAGCATAATTAGTTAATAATTTGGGTTTAATTGAATGTTTGGATAATCTAGTAAGGGTTTATGAAATTCAAGTTAGGGTTTTAATTATGTAATTATGGTTGCAAAGTGTAATTTATCATCTTATGAAATGATAAACCTAAGTTGGTTGCTAGTTTACCAATTGTTGCATGTAAATTGTGCTAATTAAGATTTCTAGCTAACTAGGTTTTTGTAATTAATTGATAGTTGAGAACTTACAATATTGTAAGGGTTTCATCACAACATTAACATTATAATGAGTGGTTTAATACTTTAGGGCATGCAAAACCTTGTCTAGTTGTGGATTTGTGCATTGTTGCTTTGAAGTGGTTAAAAAAATTGGGTTAATGTGCAAACTAAAAATGTTAGTTTAATACAAATTGATGAGAATAAATTATAGAAATGGTTTATATGACTTATTTAAGATGTTTAAAAAGTATTATGGCCAATAGAATTGTTAAAACATCAAGTTTTGTTTTAAAAAGGCTAATTGATACTTACTAGGTTTCTTGTAATAAATCGATTTAATCAATTTATTGGTTTTGATGACTTCACCCAATTTCATATATATGTTTAGTGTGTTGCGAAACCACGAATGGTGCGTTTGAGTTTTTCTCAATCACTCGGCGTTTGTACGCTGATGTCGAGAGTTTTTGGGTTGATTTGAGAGGGCAAACCATAGGTTTTGACCTATGTGAAATTCATGTATCGTTTTGGTCATGAGTCGGATTTTAATGCGATACGATGTGTTATGATACGTAGATACCCTCACGAGGACTTCGAGACAACAAGCAAGCGCGTGGCGACATCGATTTCGGCAAGCGAGAACCAGGTGAGTAGATTATATCTACGGGTGAAGTCGGGTGGATGGCGTATAGCACCCCCGCAATTCGTAGTATAGTTATGATATATATAATTCGATATATATGTGGTTTTTGATCCGTGGATAATTATCAAGTTATGATTATGTGTTTATGTTTAGTTTGGTGTTATTAGAAGGGAACTAGCATAGCTTCATAGTCGCGAAAGCTAGAATAGGTTTACAACCACACGCACACACCTGCTTTCACTTTATTACCTGTGCGTATATGGCGATATGTGTGTGTGTGTATACACACACACACATGGGTATGGGATTTTGTATATATATATACGTATACATATACACGATTTATGAGGATAGTACTTGGGATTAGAGATGATTCGATGAGATTGGGCTTGAGGCCGTGAGATTGGTGATGTGATATGGTTCGTATTTGAGATACGACGTGATGTTTTAGCGGGTCATTCGACCAGGTGTTTTTAGACACACGCATGCATATACATAGATGGTATCAATTGTACTAGATGTTGATCATTACCCCCGATCATGATATTTGATAAAGAGGATACCATATGAATAATGTGATAGATGTGACATTTGGCCCGTACCCAGATTTGGGAGGCCGTTCGACGGATTTACCGTAAGAGCTATATATTGATGATAGATCTGCATTCTTGACTCGAGAATGTCATATTATATAGGGTATCATATGGGATACTATTGAGGCGGGATCACCGACTATTATACATATATATATATATCGACTCAGATTTAGGTAGTTTCCATACCCTTTCCGTTGGTTGTTAGTCAGACCTGTAGTTACCTAGTAGAAGTTAGACTGGACCCGAGTCATACCTATTTCACAAAACTAACGAATCGTAAGGATTTTAAAGACATGTCAAGGGATACTACGGATATTTCAAAAGACGTACCTTTTCTTAAAAACACCGTAGCCCTTATTTTCAAAACACCACGATTCGTACTATTTCAAACGGCAAAATAGTATAACACAGGTATAGCGATGTAGATTCTTATTGCTACGTTATCATTCATGTTCCGCATATTATTGTTGCAATTACTATTCATTGTCATTTATCATGTTGTTATCGTCCCATTGCATGTTTATTGTGTACTTGGTGATTATGAACTATGCTGTCAGGACATCGGCACCATTACCGATGATGCGTATGTTCCACATACACTTACTTTCCGGCTCACACACATCATCATCGGTAACTGCCATGTGAAGTACACTTTAGAAAATACTATTTCATTTACATAGCTTGCTAACTGATAGTTGCTACATGTATAGCTTTCATATGCTAGTATAATTGTTGCATGATATCAGATGCATCCATATATTCATTGGTTATGCGGTATTATGGAGATTTTTGTCTGTTTTCATTATTATTGACATGGTGACTTGATGATTTTGGATTCTTCTTGATATTTTCTGGATTTGGAAACCGCATGTAAAAGTTTTGTAAACTGATGAACCATTTTAAAGAGAAAAATGCGATTTTCCTGGATATGTTGAGTATTGTCCACCATGATGTTTTCTCGGTTCTGAGATGTTTTTGAGACCCGATTCGAGAAGTTGGATGAACCGTCTCGGGTACATGGTGGACCCGGTATGGTTACCTGGGGCAAGAAGCTCGAGTTGTAGACGATGAGCCCAGCAGGGGCAGACTGCCTACCGGTGATTTTACCTTGTGCGGTGGATATCCGGAGGATACCGTTCATGGTCGTGTGATTGATGATATGGGCCGATCCGGATTGATGGAGCCCGAGGTATTGAGATATTGAGATTTGAGACATTGAGATATATAGATTTGATGATACAGGCTAGTCCGGATAGCCAGAGCCTAAGATATTGAGATATTGAGGTTTATGTTTTGTGTCGATACTTGGCACGGATTTGATGTTGATTTCATTGAGGATATCTCGATTTATATACATACAGAAATCTCATTGATTAAAGAAAAACGGTTCTTCGATTCATGTTGTACTCTATTCTCATTATATGCATTGCACATCATTTTAGTGACATATTGTTACCTGACATTTATACATCATATTTGTGGCATGTTGTTACCTGAGGCACTGACACAAGTACTTGGTATTACACTTAGGGATAGATGTTTACCCTTACCATTATATTATGCTTCAGTCCATATTATTATTTTGAGGATATTACTGATCGTATGACCTAGGATTGCGTTATACATGCGATTTCTGCTGGTAGATGTTTTCTACTTACGAGTTGGCAACTCACCCCCATTGTGGCACAGTTCCTTGCAGGTTTTGCCGTACAGGTTTCGTTGCGGCTTTACTGGCACACTGCTCCTTCCGGGTGATTGCTTTGGTAGGTGGGTTCTTTGAATCAGGACCACCATTGTTTATTTATTATTTCAGTTGTATCTAGAAACTCCATCAATCAGATTGTATATTTGATAGTGATACATGTTATTATTTCGACCTTAGAGTCGCGTGTTGTATTATTATGGTTTTCATGCTGATTTTGGGTTTTCTTTGAGTTTTGATCCTCGCCCTTCGGTGTTGTATATTATATTGCTTGCATGGTTGTGACCGTCGATTGACGGAGAGCTAGCTCCCGCTTGGGGATGCCTTTTTATTATTTCGTATACTATTCATGTTGTATCCCGTTTGGGGCCAGTATTTACAAAGGAGACTCTGCCGAAATTTTTAGAAAATACTTGAGATTTTAAAAATACATACTTTGGCCTACGTTGATTAAAACTACTTGCTTTTAATTGGTTTTTCCTTCACTCTACTGCTTCTTTGGTTTTGATTTCTGGGTTTTGGCTTACTTAGATTACGTACGCCTCGAGAATTTTCGTAATTTAAGTGTTGGTCATGTTCCGTACCTTTCGGGTCGTGACAGCCCTGGCCAGGGACTTCCCTGTTATGGCCAATCGAGCACAGCGCAACATCAACCCCCAATACCGAGAGAGACGAAACCCCTCCTATCGCTCATTGCCTTCATATGACTCGGGACTATACTTAAAAATCACCATTTTGCACGTCCTCTTGAACGTGGTAAGGTGGAAATCAAAGCAAAGTAGGAATCACATAAGACTCTATGACGATCTCGGGTCTACAGACTAACCTGTAACAGTGTCACCTGAGAACTGCTATCTGATGTGAGGTATAATACCATCTAGGAGTTCACGGCGAGTCCGTCCAGTATACCCAGTCTCCACTGAACACCTGTATACCATCTCTGATGTCAAACACCAATGGATAAGGGATCATCCATCGCCCATCTCATGGGTCGAGAAGCGTATATTCTAGTCTACTCTTGTATATCGATGCCCCGTCTCGATACACCCACGACTAGGAGCATTAAAGGATGAACTTATGGACTACCATGGCCCCACTAGTTTGATTTGCATTACAATTTTGGTAGTCAAGTACACATCCTAAGGGCTTTACCAACATGTAACCATAAGACAGTATAAAGAGACAAGTATACATGTTAAGATAAAGAGCAACCAGATAGCATACTATCATGTCGAGCAAGAAAGTCCTCTCTATTTATGTTCAAGCATCCACTATAATATATATCATATGTACAATAATGGCCCCTAAGGCATACATACAACTAACATCTTCATCCTCTCTCTCTCTAAGATTTTCTTGAGTTGGAGAAAAGGAAAAGAGAAAATAATTTCTAGTGAGAAAATCTCCTACTTTATCAAGCTACACTAATTTAGCCTATTAGTTTCGGTTGTTAGCTTCACTAATACCTTGATTAGTAAAGAGTGAGCTTGAGTGAAAGAGTCTTCAAGGTGGATCATCTTCGGCATCGAAGACATCTAGCAAGCTCGATCCTTCTTCAAATGGAGCCTTGAGAAGAGTTCTATGGACTACTATCTGGAGCTTTAGAAGTGAAGGAATTGGTCTACAAAGGTTGTAAACCCTCTTCACTTAGTTCAGAACTCTTTTGCTTTCTACAAAACACTAATTCTCTAGTTCGATTCTAAATTAGTATGCCTTAGCACTCTAGAATTTTTTAAATTGCATACTTGATACTTGTAGAAACCTAGTAGAGGTGTTAAGACACACTTTCATGATATCATCGCCAAGCTAGAGACTTAGGCGTAGTCTAAACGACGTTAAAGCGTTCGATCCATGTTTCAAAACTCGCATTTTACATAGTTTCTGTCCATTTTTCAAAAGTTAAAATTTTCCAGATTAAAAATTCTCAGAAAATCATGCAGGTAATTTTATGGATCCCCAAGAAGAACGACAACCTAACTCCAACACATGGCTGCGGAACCGCCGCCTAAACTATGTTTTGGCTGCGGTTCTGCAGCCGATTTAAGGGGTTATGGACTCGTTTTTCTTCTGCTGCTTCATTGTGTCATTTTGGACTTTCTCGGTATTTTTGGTGAGGCTCAACTTGTTGAGATCTCTGTGATTTGCTGGTGTTTGAAATATCGATCGAAATATTTAACATCGTCTAGATAGCTTTGATATGTGATACAATTTTTGAAATCCACATTGATTAGTTTTGTGAAAACTAGTTTAAGATTTGTAAATTTCCCGTTTTAGCCTTATTTGATGGATTGCCATGGAGATACAATTTCGATTCGGATCAAAATACTGTCGCAATCTCGTATTGTACGTGAACACTCGCCGGGAGACACTAGTAGACAGCCCCGACCAAGTGACTATAGGAGAACCCCATGGCCAAAAGCATCCACTCCGGTGCTCACGGACATGATGTTCCACCTAAGTGCATTTCGTTGACGTCATCGGGGGTGCGGCTGTCTACTAAAGTTCTCGACGAGCATTCGATCTTGTAATCAGGAATCTTGTTGAATTGCCCGACTTTATTTTCGAAAAGTGTTTTCAAATTCGAGACTTAAATGCAAGGTTTAAAGGGTTAGGCATGAAATCCGGAATCTGTGATAATCAGGGTTTATGATGTGTAAGGATGATGCAGATTCTAATTATTATAGTTTTCATTTCTTTTCTGCGACCGTAAGTGTAATATACGGAAGTACCCCCGATCTTGTTGCTATACATCAACGACCTTAGGGATACGCATATTTACTTACGTTGATGACATATGATATTATTGTGTTGCTGGTTGATATGTTATATTGGATCGTCGTGTTTTGAATAGCCGGGTTTTTTTATGTGAGATGAGAGTTTTTCATTTTCATTCATGTAATATTCTTTTAATGGGGCACTTCTGGGTTGAGCATGATGTCACCATTGATGTATATTATTTACTTTTCCCTATTAGGATAGACACAAGGCGGGGTGCACAAGTAACCGGGTTCTAGAGTCCAGTGGGAGGTCATCTCGAGGAGTCGAGACCGGTCTCCTAACTCTAGATTTGGTAGGGTTTGCTTGTCACTCTCGTAGGGGTCTAAGATGTGGGCTTGGCTATTCATCACGACCGTGGAATCTGTGTTTTTCATTACTGGCTTAATATAAAACATGGACCTCCTAGTATATCATATTTTTCATATGTTTTCTTCTGCTGTTTCTGCGATACGATGTGATCATATAACCGCGTGAGACGAATGCTACTTATATATATATATATATATGATATACAAATAGACACTATATATTTTTTGCATCCGCGCTAGTCCTGACCCCACCCTGCCGTAAGTTAAGTAACCTTACGGTGAAGACCCGGGTCCCTGTGGCGAATGCGGATGGCATATAAGTGTCTTTTATTTTCTTTTCTTCTGTGATGTATAGAAAAAATAAATGATGGGACCCCATTAATGAGATTAATTAAAAGAAAAAAAACTTAAAAGATATTGTAGAATCAAAATTTTCAAAATGGTAGCTCTAGTTTTTGCTTTGCATAGAGGTATTCCATTATGAATATCTAGCGCCTCATTCGATGAGGAAAGAGCCAAGATCCCTTCACCGGGAATGATTTCTTTAGCAAAACTAGCATATGCTACAACCCATCAGGTTCATTTTGAAATCGAGTTTTAAAAGCGGAGCTTAAACCACTCCTTTTCAAATCACTAGATTCTATAACAATATCAAGTTCATTACGTTAAAGGTTTTCTTCAAAACCATTTGTAGCCCTGCATCATCTCAGATAAGTACTATTTAGTATTCATGCTGCGTTTGTTGGCCTCCGTCAAGGCGTAGTGCTGTAGCTGATTAGAGCTTATCTACCATATGTTGTTGCGATTGGATTAGGGTAGTCGTACGACCTTGTTGGCCTCCGTCAAGGGTCGTGCAGGTGGTTTAATTCAATCACGAAATGACGGGTTGAACTTGACTAGCGGCCTATGGTTTGTTGGCCTCCGTCAAGGTCATTGGTCGTTAGGGGTAAAAACTGATATTGGGAATTTCACGTGTTGAAATTTGCAATGAGATTGCATACCTTCTATATGATAGTTAGATCCCGATACCCACTGTGAGTAAGTATTATTCCTGAGAGAGTTTTGCACTTTGCAATTAGCTAATCCAGTAGGTGTCTAAGAAATGTGTTAACGGGGTTATACCCCTCCGGAAATGAGGTTATTTAATTAGTTCCATGCGAAAGCACGTGGAGGCTCCCTTGGAGTACCAATACTTACCTGGCTGACCGATTGGCGAACTTGTAGGGTGTAATTAATCCCAGCTAATCATACCTTTTAAGGATTGAAGGAAGATTTGATAAAAACAGTGGGAGCCATCCTGATTAGATAAGATAATAACCAATCTAATCTTGCAAAAGTGCACACTAAAGTGTTTTCTTCCTTCTCTCTCCAGGTAGCGACCATGTCACGCCTTAATCAAGATAATAATTTGGATGTATTGACCGAACATACTTATTATACTGGGCTGGGGAACGTTGGTTCCACCCTATCATATGATAACTATTTTAAGGTTGGGCAAGGGATAGGGGAATGCAAGGATTTCCACGCAACCCGAACGAAGAAAAAGTATTCTGATGCATCTTATTCGGGTGTGTTAGTTATTGAGAACTATTTCTCAGTCTGCTCTACATCCTGGGTATTGGATACCGGGTCAGGTTCCCATATTTGTAATATGTTATAAGGGTTAAAGAAAAGTAAAGAACTAGGAAAGAGTGATTTGTCTCTCAGAGTAGGGAACAGAGTAATTGTTGCTGCCGAAGCTGTCGGCGAATATCACATAATATCGCTAAATGGTAATACATTGATTTTGAATGACTGTTATTACATGTCGTCGATGATGTGCAATATAATATCCATTTTTTTATTAGATAAAGAAGGATATAACTTTGCATTAGAGAAAAATGTTATGAACTTTTCCTAAATCAAGCGTTGATTGGGTTTGGTATACCGTGTAATGGTATATACGTTCTAAATCAAATTACAGCTCTAAATATACATAATACATACATGAGGAAAAGTTCAGAAATGAATGAAGCTTTCTTGTGGCACTGTAGACTTGGTCATATCAATGCGACAAGACTAGATAAGTTGCATAAAAATGGATATTTGAATCCGTTCGAATTTACATCTTATTAAACTTGTCAGTCATGTCTCAAAGGCAAGATGACCAAAACTCCGTTTACAGGATACGGAGAAAGAGCTACTGAACCCTTGGGACTGATACATAATGATGTATGCGGTCCTATATCTACACATGCCAGAAATGGTTCCTCGCACTTCATTACATTCACCGATGATCTCTCAAGATTCAGATATATGTTCCTGTTGAAACACAAGTCTGAAGCTTTTAAGAAATTCAAGGAATATAAGAGCGAAGTAGAGAACCAGACAGGTAAAAGTATTAAAATCCTTCGATCTGACTGAGGAAGAGAATACTTAAGTACAGAATTTCGAGAATATCTAAAAGAG
Organism: Agapanthus africanus; assembly: GCA_030015575.1. Taxonomy (NCBI): domain Eukaryota; kingdom Viridiplantae; phylum Streptophyta; class Magnoliopsida; order Asparagales; family Amaryllidaceae; genus Agapanthus; species Agapanthus africanus. The sequence goes on from CM057349.1 coordinate 293,347,474, forward strand.
AATGGGATTTTCTCTCAGCTTACTCCTCCGTATACACTACAACATAATAGAGTATCGGAGCGGAGGAATCGTACCCTATTAGATATTGTGCGCTCTATGATGAGTATTGTAGAGTTACCTATTTCCTTTTGGGGTTATGCACTTGAGATAGCTGCATACCTATTGAATAGGGTTCCTACCAAATCTGCGTCTACCACTCCATATGAGATATGGGAGGAGAAGAGACCATGTCTTAATTTCATTAAGATATGGGGTTGTCCAGCTTATATCAAAAAGCAAAATCCGGACAAGCTCGAAGAAAGGTCTGTTCTGTGTAAGTTTGTTGGATATCCTAAACATTCACGAGGGTATATCTTTTACCACATGGAGGAACAAAGAGCGTTTGTTTCTCGAAATGCCACCTTTTTAGAGAAAGAATTTTTTGGTAAAGAAATTAGTGGTAATGAGTTAGAACTGGAATAAGTTCAAGATACACAAACTATAACTGATGATTTGGTAGAACCAGAGGATTCAATAGTCCTTGACGAACCTCACCACTCCGCAGATCTTGTAGGGTTTCTCATCCACCTAAAAGATACTATGGTTTTCTCATAGACGGTGGGAGCGAGGATTGCATCATGAAAGATGATGACCCAATTAGTTTCGAGCAGGCCATCACAAGTGGGGACTATGTGAAATGGCTGGATGCTATGCGATCTGAGATGGAATCCATGTACACCAACAAAGTATGGACTTTGGAAGTTGCTCCTGAAAGGGTAAAACCTATTGGGAGCAATTGGATCTTTAAGAAGTAACTTGGTGTAGATGAAAATGTTGAGACCTTCAAAGATAGACTTGTAGCAAAAGGTTTTCGTCAACGATCAGGTGTCCACTATGATGAAACCTTTTCTCCAGTGGCTATGCTTAAGTCCATCAGGATCTTACTTGCCACTGCTGCATACTATGACTATGAAATCTGGTAGATGGATGTGAAGACCGCTTTTCTAAATGGTGATTTAGAAGAGTGCGTGTACACGAAACAACCATAGAGCTTTGTAGACAGTGGGAGCAGCGGAAAGGTGTGCAAGTTGCTTAAATCCATCTACAGATTAAAGCAGGCGTCATGGAGCTGGAACATCTGTTTTGATGTAGTAGTCAAAGAGTTTGACTTCATAAAAAACGTAGATGAACCATGTATATGTAAAAAGGTAGTAGAGAGTAAAGTTTTCTTCCTCGTATTATACGTGGATGACATACTCATGATAGGAAATGATGTTCCTATGCAGCACTCGTTCAAACTTTTCCGATCATAAAAGTTCTCCATGAAAGATCTGGGTGATGCCTCCTACATCCTGGGATAAAGATCTATAGGGATAGATCTAAAAGGATGTTAGGATTGTCCCTATCCAGGTACATAGACACCATACTAAAGAGGTTTAGTATGGAAGATTCTAAGCGTGGTAATTTACTCGCTTGCTTAGGAATCACTCTCTCCAAAGAGATGTCTCCCAAGACTGATTTGGAGAGGGCTCGCATGCACGTGATACCCTATGCTTCTGCAGTTGGATCTATCGTGTACGCGATGTTATGCACCAGACCGGATGTAGCTTACGCACTTAGTGTGGTAAGTAGGTATCAATAAGACCCAGGGGTGAAGCACTGGATAGCTGTGAAGAACATTCTTAAGTAATTGAGAAGGACTAAATAGATGTTCTTTGTGTATGGTAATGGAGAACTCTAGGTGGAGTCATTTATCGATTCAAGCTTTCAGAGTGATAAGGAAGACAGCAAGTATGTCTCGGGTTTTGTCTTCACCCTCAATGGAGGGGCGGTATGTTGGAAGAGTTCTAAGTAAGATACCATAGCAGACTCGACGATGGAGGCTGAATACATCGCTGCCAACGATGCTGCCAAAGAGGTTGTCTGGATGAAGAAGTTCATTGCTGAACTTGGTGTGGTTCGATCCATTGAGGATCCAATTGTTTGTCGATGTCGCGCACCCCGCGGGTTCGCGGGGAGGCGAAATTTACAAAAAACGATTTTTACAAGCTTCGCAATACCGACTAAATTCCAGGATCTTTATGGAAACCTTAACTAAGTAAACTACTTGGAGGTTTAACTACTATGAGAGTGTTATACCTCCTAGAACCTTATCCTTCAGGTCTTCTTCTCCTCCTCTCCTTGAGCTCCTCGAAAATCTGGATCGAGCTTGCAACGTCGGCCTCCTCTCATCAAAGACAATCCACCCGAGAGTATGTATTTCAAGCTCCAACCTCTAAACCGAGGTAATTAAGGTACCTAATTTGCTAATCTAGTCTTGAGGAAGAAGGAGCGGGAAAATATGGAGAGAGAGAATGAGAAGTAACAAATGAGCAAGGTTTAGCAAGTGAAGAATGGCTCACTCTCATCTCACTTATTCAAGAATGGATTATTTTTACATAGAAAATATCAACCATGCTTGAATAGTGAGTGCAAACAAATAAACTAATATAACAAGCCATGCTTCACCCATGCCATGTATGTCTCTAAATTTCCACCTCATTAATCTATTTCCATAAATAGATAATCCAAATAATGGGGTGTCCCCTTCTAAAAGCATGTATGTAAAACTACAAGAATGCCCTCACCGTATATACATTCTCGTATTCGTATTCCAAAATATACGAATACAATGAGATGATAACAATCCAATAATATAATACTAGGATCCGGTTCAAACTAAAGCCCACTAGTATTATCCGTATGAACAACATCCGTGTAGCCCGTATACGTATATGATCGGAGCCCTGCCGTAAAACCATACGGCCTCTATATCGTTTCGCCCGAAGCAAAGAAACCCTCTTTGTGGGACTCTAAAGACTAGACAGTAAGCTGGCAGTGGGTTTAACCATAAGTCCGTCAGCGGTATTAGCTGCACGTAATGGCTACCCAGGTATCTGTCGATAAGAAGGCTGATGAGAAAACTTATCCGAACTCCTACTGAGCCTATCTATGACAATCTACGTACAGTCCGGTCTATTTGTATAAGGATACTCGTATATCAGGCATAGGGGGATGGTTACCGTCAAACCCCTAATAGCATAATAAGTCATGCCGGGGTAGATCCTAATACACCCTGAGAAACTACTGGAGTACCTACCAGTAAATCTCGCTTGCCCTGGCCAGGGACTTTGTGCAATGGATTTCCGAACACAGCGTGATATCAACCCCCAATACTGGGTGAGACGAATCCTGTCTAACCGCTACTGCCTCAAAGTGCTTCGGGACTGCACCCAACTACTACCTATTTACATGACTCCTTTGAGCCGTGGTAGGGTAGTAATCTAAGTGCAGTGGGAACAAACTCGAGAAGAATACCGATGTCAAGTCAACAGACTAACCTATACTCATTCCACCTGGAAACTGCTACCTGACGATAGGTATAATACCAACCAGCAGTTCCCAAAAAGTTATGTCGAGTGTAACTCATAACCTAATGAGCAATTATATACTATCTCTGGTACGGCGTACCAATGGCTGTGGGACAGACCATCTCCCTTGCTGGGATGAGAAGCGTATACACTAGTCTACTCTGGAGTATCGATGCCCCGTCTTGATAATCCTACAACTAAGGACCTGTATAAGGATGTGCTTATAGACTATCCAGTCCCACTAGTGTGACTGCCATCATAACACTGGTAGTCGAGCAAAGATCCTAAGGGCTCTACCAATTTGTATAAGCGATATGCTAAAAGAAACACATGCACATATTGATATAGAATCAAACTAAGTAGTATACTACCATATTGAGCAAGACTGTTATTATAACTATGAATATCCCAAGCTTCCAATATTTAATATACAATCTATTATGATACAATAATGGCCTCTAAAGCATATATCACCAACAATCTCCCACTTGTACTAAGGCTATGTATTGGCATATCGCAGACCTATCATCCCGATTAGCCTCTCAAAATGTATCTGAGGGATGGCCTTTGTGAGTGGATCTGCTGTGTTGTTCTCCGTATCTACTCTCCGTACCTCGATCTTCCAGCGATCAACGATCTCCCTGATCAGGTGGTACCACCTTAAGATGTGTCTAGACTTCTGATGGGACCTTGGTTCCTTCGCTAAAACTATAGCGCCGTTGTTGTCACAATACAGCGGTATTGGACAAACAATGGATGGAACCACCTGAAGTTCTGTCACGAACTTCCTAATCCAGACTGCTTCTTTCGCGGCGGCACATGCACCGATATTCTTCGCTTCCATCGTCGAGTCAACAATGAAGTCCTACTTAGAGCTCTTCCAACAGACCACCTCTCTATTGAGGGTAAAGACATGATCCGACATGGACCTGGAGTTATCCTTGTCACTATGGAAGTTGGAGTTGGTGAAGGCCTCGACATGGAGGTCTTCTCTGCTGTACACTAAGAACATCTCCTTAGTCCTTCTCAAGTACTTGAGAATGTTCTTCACTGCTGTCAAGTGCTTCACCGCTGGGTTTGACTAATACTTGCTTACAACGCTCAGTGCGTAAGCTACATATGGTCTGGTACACAACATCTGTCATGACCCGAATGTGGCACGTGACTGACACTTATATCACGTGACATCTAAAGACGTCGACGTGGTCTAAGTAAGACGAAACCCGGAATCTAAACCTTTTTTTTAAAATATTGGAGGTGGGGGTTTAAAATAGTCATTGGATGGGATTAGTTTAAAATAATCATTTAAGCTTAACTAGGTATGTTTGAAAAAGCATCTATGACGTTTTGAAATTCAACAGCACCTACTTTGTAAATTTTGAATAAAATCTGATACAACATAATAATATAAATAGCATCCCCAATAGGAGCTAGCTTCCACGCCCAAACAGTGGAGCAACCAAACAAACAATATACGACGTACAAAGGCGAAGAAAAGAAAAGCGAAACCAAATCAGCAATATAAACAAGTCGACTCCAAAGAGTACGGCGCCCACAACACACAACTCTAAATCTTGCTTCTAAGTACACAATATACCAGTTCTAAGTCGATGGAGTTTTACTAGATACAAGAATGTATAATTATACAAGTGTGAGTACGATACAACAGTAACCCACCTACCAAAACAATCACCGAAAAGGAATGTGTGCCCCAAGCCGCCGATAATCCGAGCGGTAAACCTGCAAGAAACTGTGGCACAACGGGGGTGAGTTGCCAACTCAGTGAATAAAAGTACATCACAAGGTAGAATTCAAAATGCACAGCGATACATAGGTCATAAGTATAGTATTATCATATCCCGTACTAATATAATATATGATATGCATATATATTATAAATGCAACTCTATCCATCACCTGAACCCAAAATAGAATATATCATATGCAAATGACCTGTATCTAGGGATAACCCATAAGTAGCCGAAAATATATATGTGAAACCTCTTCTTTAAAATAATCGCTGGATACATATATCACAGCATAAAAGCAGACGTGATAATATGAAGTATAATAGGTATCTTATTTCAGATATACGTCTTGCTGTTTTAGTGAAGAGTGTTAGGAGGTTTATGCGGTTTAAAAGACCTCAGTGTCATATTAGACACGTCAAAATAATGAGGCTATAGCTCGTTTTAGAAATCCCTTTTTATATGCAATAACCCATAAAAAGTGTAAGTTATATGTATGCCCTAGAGGCCATTATTATACATGTGATGTATATTATAGTGGATGCTTGGACATATATAGGGAGGACTTTTGTGATGCCCCGCTTCCTAGTATACGGGCAGAGGACGCGACGAGGCTGCTGCGTATTTACTCGGAAGTAAACTCCCTAAGCGTATTTAAGCAATATAAAATGAAATGTACACAAGAGACAAGATGTAAATAAACAGCAACTTTATTTATTAACATTCTTTTTACAATACATATGAAAAGTAAATTCATGGAATGGAAAGCAATGCTTAAACAGTTGCATAACAGAAATGAAAAATACAGAATGTAAATAGGTACAACGAATCTAAAGATCTGGGTTGAAAGCTAGCTGGTCCAAGTCCTTGCTGGTGGGCTCGATCTCCTGAAGGTCAGATCCACCTTACAACATTCCAAAGAAGAAAGAAAGGAATGTCGTCAGTGAACAATCGCTCGGTAAGTCCCAAAGATGAGGGAGAAATAGAATAAACAAAGAGAGTGCAACTTTTAAAGTTGTATTATATTGTTAACGCTGTTGTTTGCAGCTTGGTACAGAAGAGGCCAGTGTATACGAGAGGAGTCTCACTATACCAGAGACTACGATATACGAAATACAAGGAACCATTCAGCCACTGTACAACGACAATGGAGATTCAGGTTAGGTGTCTTATGGTTGCAATCTCATACCACTTCTAACACCATCCGTACCAATCTACCCCTTATAAACCTCGTGAAGTCTTGATTGTATTGATGTATTGTTTGTATTATATATTGAATATAGATAGATGACTTACCGAAACCATGATATCAGTAATGGAATGGATATAATGGATGATCATGTAAATGGAGTATATCCATGGTTCGGTTCGGTCAATATAGATTGATTAGATTTAATAAATGGATTCATATTGAATCATGTTGTATTGTAGTTTGTACTTGAATCACATTCAAGTCATATTGATTATATTGAGACTAAGTCTGAGTCTGCCAATTAGAAAAGAAATTGAAGTCCTGAATTATGTTTTGGTGCTATCGGTAACTGATGTACATGGATGGCAGGATTTAGGTCTTTTTCAATGACAATTACCGTATTGATAACACCGTTTGTTGAGTTGTCTACATTAAATAGGCAAGCACCCATACTCCGGCTCCTTGAGGCTCAAGAGACCGGTCCCGCTTAAAGCTATGTTTATTAGGGTCGTTATTGTAATTTAGTATAACTTGAGGGGATTTTATGTAAAAATAGTTTTGTATAATTTTCAAAATATACCTCAAGCATTTAATTATCGTCTCTAGGGTTTTCATTGATGTATATTTTATAATTATGACATTTCTAGTGAATAAAACCTAATTTTAAATATAAGGTATTTATTTGAAATATTGGAATTGTATGGTATTTTCTTGTAAATGGGATGTTTTTCATGAATTTTGGAAATGTGGAATATTATAAATATTAAAAATAAATATTTTGATATTAATTAAATATATATTTATTTATTAAAAATATAAGTTTTATTGATTGTTGGATATAGTGCCCTCAGAGTCAATTATTGGATCGCAGGCACGTGATTGCAATGATTGAGGGAAGACCTATGCCGGTAGGACAATCCTAATCAGGATGATTGTATACTATCTGCTTTGTCTCTATCATCGTGTACATGCTTTAGGTAACATTGTGGTTCACTATTACACGTTGATGGAGAATAGTATGCTACAATGGTTTACCTTTATCATCGTGTACTGCCTTAGGTGACCTTACAGGTCGCTATTACACGTTGATAGAGCCCTTAGGATTCTTACTTGACTACCAGCAGTATGATGGCGATCATTTACGTGGGAGCTGGGTTCTATAAGCACATCCTTAAAAAGGTCCCTAGTCGTGGGAGTTTCGAAACTGGGCATCGATACTCCATTAGTAGACTAGTGTATACAGTCGAGACCCCGACGAGGGGCGTTGGCCGGTCTCACAATCCATTGGTGTTAGTTGGATCACCTAAGATGTATACAGGTGCTCATTGGGTTAGGAGTACATCGGACAGGACTCGCGCGGGAACATGCTAGTTGGTATTATACTTCACGTCAGATAGCAGTTCCCTGGTGACATGTTTTCAGGTTAGTTCATCGACCTGAGATCGTTATTTGTCTCGTGTGAGTTCCTACTGTACTTTGATTACTACCCTACCACGGCTCAAAGGAATCGTGCAAACAGGTTTTAGTTGGGTACAGTCCCGAGCCACATGGAGGCAGTGAGCGGATCGGCAGGGGTTCGTCTCTCTAGGTATTGGGGGTGAGGTCGCGCTATGTCTAGGAGAGCCATTACACAAAGCCCTCGACCGAGGCAGGAGATTTACTGGTAGGTATTCCAGTAATATATCAGGGTGTTCTGGGTTACACTCCGACACGACTTGTACCGCTTTTGCGGGTCTGACTTTTACCAACCCCCTAGGCCCGACATGCGATGCTCATAGATGAACGGACAGGACTGTACGGATATTGTCACTGACAGGCTCAGTAGGGTGTCAGGAAGAATTCGCTCATCGACCTCCTTTTTGGTCGATACCTGGTAGCCCGTTACGTACGGCTAATACCTCTGACGTGCTAGTGGTTAAATCCACAGCCAAGGTATTGACAAGTCTTTAGAGTCCCCGACAGACAGTTTCTCAAGTTTCCGGCGAAACGTTGTAGAGGCCGTATGTTATATGGCAGGGTCCGATCATATACGTGCGGTATTGAACGGATCATGATCGGACAGATCATACTAGTGGGCTTTGGTTTATGCCAGATCCTAGCATTAGATTTGTTGGATTATTTTAGTCTCATTGCATTCGCATTCAGTCGGAATGCGGGTGCAGGTATGTATATACATGTGAGGGGTATCCTTGTGATCCGTCACGAGTTTACTTTAGATGTTGCTGTATCTTTTTATTGTTGTAAACATTTGGATTAATGTTTACAAATGGAAATTATGATCTAGAAACCATCATTTTGTGCATTAAATGATACATGTACTTCATAGGTGAGTCATGGTATCATTTCTTGTGCAAACATCACATTATGTGATTGATTAGTGAGTTGATTTGATGAGAGGAGAGAAAGGGGCAGCCAAGGGTGAGGTTAGCTCTCATATTATTCTTCTCACTCTCTCACTCTCATTATTCATTCCATAACAAAAGAAAAGAACCTCTTCTTCTTCTTCCTCTAGCTCAAAACTTCCATCAATGGCATCATCTCTGACCTCCATCCAAGCCATGGATGCAAGAGACAAAGTGATCACAAACATTCTCTACAACACCTTGGACACGTCGACTAGCACACTTCGGGCCCGAGTTGCTTCGGATGAAGCGGGAGCCCGTAAAAAGACTCGTTGAAGTGGTGCCCTTTCCGACGAGGAGATCGAGACCGGAGTTGCCGCGAGGAGCTTGGGATGGTGGCCAAAGACCGAAGGACACGGATCGATCGCTATAGCTTTCCAACCCTTCTCTTGTTTGCTAGTTTAGCTTAATGGTTCGATCCGGGATTTAAGCATACGATAGCGCCGGTTTCTAGTTTAGAAAAATTTTCGTTTCCGCATTTTGGCCTCGGAAAGACGGCCAGGGCGCTACCATAGTCTTACTTGGTATCAGAGCTACGCCATTAACCTTTACTAGCTTACTCTAGCGTGTTTAGAACTTCGATCGGATGAAATTTTCAAAAGCTGCATTTCCAAGTCATCAGTTTCTGTCGAAATTTTTCTGTTGTCAAAAAATTATTTGGTGTATTGCAGAAAATCAGGCAGGATTTTTTAGGAGTTCTGACAAAATTTGGTAGCATGTGGCTAAAGTGACGCCGCGGAACCGCGGCCATACCCTTGTTTTGGCCGCGGTTCCGCTGCAGTAAAGTCTCTTCACTGCACCAAATTTTGCACAGTGCTCTCTGAGTTGGAAATGGGGTTTCTGGTATTTTTTGTTTGGGCCCAGATTATTTTGAGTACTGGGTATTGTGCTTGGGGCCCACTTCGGGAAACTTTGTCGATCAAAAATTTTAAACATGTTAGTTCACAGTATTTACATTATATCTGCGACCGTGAATGTCATTTGATCGGTAAATCCTGTCTAATTGCTATAGTTCTTTTAGACGGATTTGCGAACGTGACATTCACGTTAATGTTCTGTGTTGTGCTGTGATGTTGCGGATTTGTCGTGGTGGATAGCCTGGATGCAATGGTAGTACAGTTTGGTTATATTTGTACATTTGATATTGTGGGGCGAGCGTCCGATATGTGGACTGCCGTCATTTCCTGTTTGTATATTATTCTTTTGGGGCACGACCGGGCTGAGGTCGATGTACCCGTTGTATATATTTTACTTTTTGTACTAGGATTACCCCGTGGTGGGGTGCACGGATAACCGGGTTCTAGAGGGCAACGGGCCCGCATCTCATGGCTTTGAAACGGAGGGGGCTTTACTCTAGAATGGGCGGGCTATTCGCCGCACTCGTAGGGGGTGCAGGTTGACCTAAGGAGGGTTGCTCAAGTTACCGGATTCCGTGAAGTGCCGGGTGGTCCATTCATGTTGTTGAAGGGGGCTGCCTCGCTTCAGGTTTTGGCGGGTAATTTGTCGCGCCCGTAGGGGTCTAGGATTTCATTGCACAGGCTATCCACACGACCAGGGGAACGTTGGGTTTTAGTAGCGGCTCTATGAAACCCGGGGATCCCAGATTATCTATATTGTTCTGTAATGCTTATTACATTTCTGTGATGTTGCATTGTATCACGCCTTGAGCGAATATTATATATTGATATATATACTAGTAGATGTTGTATATGTTTTACACCCGCGCTAGTCCAGTCCCCGCTCTGTTGTTAGTTAAGTAACCTAACGGGTGATGACGGGACCCAGTGGTGAATACGGCTGGCATATACGTACATCGTATTTTCGTTCTTTATTGGTGTGATCAATTGTTGGGACTGCATTGATTCGGATCAATGCAAGCTAAACAAACCTATTCTGATGTTGTTGGAACATTTTTCAAAAAAAGCTGTTATTGCAAGGACGTTCTCTTTTGTTTTGCACAGTGGTATTCGGTTATGAATATCCAGCACCTCAGTCGACGAGGCAAGGGCCGAGATCCCTTCACCGGGAGTGACCCCTTGGATAGAATTTTGCGTCAGGGTAATAACTTCACCATAGCCGATTGCCTTTTGCTTTGCATCATGGTATTCAGTTGAAATATCCTGCACCTCATTCTACGGAGAAAGAGCCGAGATCCCTTCACCGGGAGTGAACTCTTTAGCAAAGGGTTTTCGCCACTATATTTTTATAAAAAGCTATGCAGTTCCTTCAACGATATCAAGTTCGTTACGTTAAAGGTTTTTCGCCAAAAACCAGCCGTAGCCCTCCGTCATTTCCTACTGGTTTATTTAGTATTCGTGCTGCGTTTGTTGACTTAGTCAAGATGTAGTGTTCGGTAGCTAAGTGGTACTTGTTTGTTGCATAAATGGGATTGGTTTGGACAGTCGTGTAGCCTTGTTGACCTAGTCAAGGGCACGTACTGGTGGGTTTAATGCAATCCAGAATAATGACGGGTTCAACTTGACTAGCGGTTTATGATTTGTTGACCTAGTCAAGGTCATAAGCCGCTTGGGGTAAAAATCATATCGGAAGTTTCTAAAGAAACTGAAACTTGCCAGGCATGCGCATACCTTCTTGAGTGTGATAACGTGAGTGGATTCCATCACGTTATCATGCAATGATAGTTGGATCCCGATTCCCACTGATGAGTTGGTTTACTCCTCGGGTGATCCCGACTAATTCTTCTTTCAGGTTTGGAGGAGAATTTGAGGTTACAGTGGGAGGTATCCTAATTAGATAAATTGATAACCATTCTGATCTAGGTTAGAGTGCATGCTGAGTGTTTCTTTTCTCTCTCTTTGGCAGTGACCATGGCCCGACCCTTGACAATGACTCAGTGACCAAGTAAACCGATCCTTCTTAAAACACTGGCTTTTGGATTGTCTGAGTTGCATACCTCATTGCCACTCCTACTTTTACCCTTTTCTCCAGAACACCCAGTATTACTACGAACATCCACTTCCATTGGATAAAACCATCGTATAGTTATATACGAACTCGAAGGAACTTGTTCCAGATTCGAGGATGGTTTCTGATTCTGGAGAAAACGAATAGGACTATTCAGTTGTCTTTTCCTTTTACCTTCTCTCAAGTTGCGAGTGCTCCTTGGATTAGGACGGTACACCTATTACGCTAATTGGATAGTCTTCTTCCAAACCATAGGCAGGTGCTAATTGTAGGGAAGGAAGAAAACCATTTAGCCTAACGATGGTGTACAGAAGGTAATAAGTTAAGACAAATAAAGGGATTAGTAAGAGGGCAAAGTAAATTGCGACTGCTATTCATGACCAAACCAAGTATTTCTTCGCCAATCCTACATCACCTTTGTATTTCTCCATAACACTCCGTATCACTACGAAGATCCACAGTTTATTGGATACTCCATCGTATGGTTATATACGAACTCGAAAGGACTTGTTCCAGTTCGGGGATGGATTCTGGTTCAGGAGAAATAGGAATAAGGTTTTATTCAGTTGTCTTTTATCTTTACGTTCTCTCGGGTTGCGAGTGCTCCTAGGATTAGGGGAGTACACCCATTATGCTTATTGGATAGTCTTCTTCCAAACCATAGGCTGGTGCCGAACGGTAGGGAAGGAAGAAAGCCATTTAGCATAAAGGGGTGTACAGAAGGTAATGACTAAAGACATATAAAGGGATTTGGAGAGATGGCAAAGAAACACACGGTTACAGTTGTGAATCTGATAATGGAAGAGGCATTACTAGGAATAACCGGATAACCCTATCGAAACATTTACATGTTTCAGTTTTACTGTGTATTGTTAAAAGAAAACTGATTTCGCAATTAGTCCTTGCTCCAGGGTATGTATTTATCAGGTATGATTCTCACATCTGTATGGTTTTACAGATGATGAGTGGGAGTAAGTTATTGGGAATTAGGTGGTCATCCTCATTATATCGGAATTCGTTGTAATTGGTGATATTTGAGGAAATCGCCTGGGCTGTTTGCCGAACGGCAAATATTTGGTTTCGAATATCCGTTGTTATGCACCAATTTCAAATTGATATATCTGTACGTTTATTTTTATAAAATGAGATATAACTTTTTAAAATTATGTCCATGACATTTACCTAATTAGTGAATGGTTAGTTAAGGAGCATTAAGCAGCGGTGTAATTCTTCTTAACCATAAGTACAGTTTTCAACCTACGACACACAGGGAATGAGTTATAAGACTCAAGGGACTTATACAGAGTATTGTATGTTGTCCAGTGTCCATTAGAACAGAGGGGTTGGTACTCATACTATATTATGTTTACTTGTGACTTCTCTAGTTCTCATACAAGTGTTTCGTAGAGACACAAGGTCTAAGTTTTGAGAAGTTATAGGTGTAAGAGTAAAGTAGAGAACCAGATGTTGCAAGTATCCGGATTCGTCAAGATGATCGAAGATGTAGATGCTTGTGTATGGTATTCAGTTGATAGTAATGGTTTTGAGAAACTTGTTTCTCTTTCAGGTTACTCATAATTGGAAGCACTTCTAAGTTGAGTAATGCTGATCGGCCTCTCTCCATTTAGTTGACATGCACTGGAGACAGTTGCATGATTTGAATATGGTTCCAATTAAATCAGTGCCTCTGTTTCTATATTGGATATAGAATAGTTCATATTTTAACGATGTTAAGGTACGGGGAGTTGTCCGGCTTATGCTTAAAACCAGACTCTGGATAACTCAAGGCACGTTTCTGTAATGGTTGTTTGTGGGTTGACCCGGGCTATGACGAGGGCTGATTTTCTACCATCTGTAAGATCAATAGTGATATTTTTCTTGACTCGCCACAGTTTTTGTAAAATGGGTTTTTCAGAAAACAGTAGTGGGAGTATGGTAGAACTAGAAGTCATTCCAGAACCGCAAACGATTACTGAAAATTTGATAAGAACCTAAAGATTTAATCTAGTTTGACATTCCATTGGCCACTCCGCAGATATGGTGGGTAACCTTAGGCACTCGAGAGGTACTTCGGTATGCTCAAAGATGGTGACAGGGAGGTTCTTGTTTACCCTGACTTGCCATTGCTGTTGTTCCAGACTGTGAGACCCGGCAGGAGGATGAGTATAGCGTTGTTCTAAACTAGCTTTAGAAGTGTACGTGTATATGACTCTGCCAGAGGGTTGTCGTAGTCAGTGGGAACAGCGGAAGCATAATGGACAAGTAGCTTATGTTTTTTTATGGACTAAAGAAAATATAGCGGAGATAGATCATCTATTTCTGATGTGACAGTCATAGCTTTGACTTCATCAGAATATGGGATGGATCTGTTAAGAAGGTAGTAGGGTGTGATGTCCTGGCATTTGGATGACATACACAGAGTAGGAAGTGAAGTTCCTACACTACGATCAGTTATGCTTTGGTTGTCACACAGTGGTTTCTCCACATAAGGCTTGGATATTATATCAGACATTCTGGTTACTAGATCTATGGTTTTAGATCTAGATTTGGGTAGTTTCCCAATCTGGGTACTTAAACAGCATTCTACAGGTATTTTAGAATGGACGACTCCTGGCATGGTAGTGTACCTGCAGGTGATGGAGTCACCCTCTCTAAAGGTGTCTTATAGACTAAAGGGGAGAGGGATGTGCATGGTCGGCAGATCACTTGCTTAGGCAATTGAGTTGATCATGAGATGTCAAGTACCACACCAGATGTTCTTTTTGCACGAGATGCAATATGTTGATATTGATCCAATCCTGGAGAAACGATCGGGAGCAGCTATAGAACACAAGTGGATGTTCTAGGGGTATGATAACAACAAACTCTTTCGGGAGACGGTTATCATTCCAGGCTTCCAAGATGACCTGGATGACAGAGTGACTGTCAGAGTTATAGTTTTCCCTCTGACGAGGGGTAGTGTTTTGGACAGGTGATCCAAGCGGACATTAAGGGAGGCATGACGCAGTATACTGATTAAGTTCAGTCGACGATACAGTCTAAGAAGTTTGGATTTGAAGTTCATTTATGAGCTAGGTCCCATCAGATCTCCAGACATATTCTAAGACATGTATTGCTCATTTCGGGAGATGGCTTTCTCCGCGAACTTGAGATAAAGAGAGACATAGAAAGAAACATCAGAGCGGATTCACTAACTGAGGCTATTTCTCGAACGCAATAGTCTCACAAACGGGCTTTGTGAGACTGATCAGTAGAGGAGTTGGGTGTTCGGTATCACACGGGCTGTGAGTATGCGACATCGCAATAAATAGCCTTGAGTGCAAGTGGGAGTTTGTTGGATATAGTGCCCTCAGAGTCAATTATTGGATCGCAGGCACGTGATTGCAATGATTGAGGGAGGACCTATGCCGGTAGGACAATCTTACTCAGGATGATTGTATACTATCTGGTTTGTCTCTATCCTCGTGTACATGCTTTATGTGACATTGTGGTTCACCATTACATGTTGATGGAGAATAGTATGCTACCATGGTTTACCTTTATCATCGTGTACTGCCTTAGGTAACCTTACAGGTCGCTATTACACGTTGATAGAGCCCTTAGGATTCTTGCTTTACTACCAGCAGTATGATGGCGATCATATACGTGGGAGCTGGGGTCTATAAGCACATCCTTAAAAGGTCCTTAGTCATGGGAGTTTCGAGACTGGGCATCGATATTCCAAAAGTAGACTAGTGTATACAGTTGAGACCCCGACGAGGGGCGGTGGCCGGTCTCACAAGCCATTGGTGTCAGTTGGATCACCTAAGATGTATACAGGTGCTCATTGGGTTATGAGTACACCGGACAGGACTCGCCGGGAACATGCTAGTTGGTATTATACCTCACGTCAGATAGCAGTTCCCTAGTGACATGTGTACAGGTTAGTTCATCGACCTGAGATCGCCATTTGTCTCGGGTGAGTTCCTACTGTACTTTGATTACTACCCTACCACGACTCAAAGGAGTCGGCAAACAGGTTTTAGTTGGGTACAGTCCCGAGCCACATGGAGGCAGTGAGCGGATCGGCAGGGGTTCGTCTCTCCTTGTATTGGGGGTGAGGTCGCGCTGTGTCTAGGAGAGCCATTACGCAAAGCCCTCGGCCGAGGCAGAAGATTTATATGTAGGTATTCCAGTAATATCTCAGGGTGTTCTGGGCTACACTCCGACACGACTTGTACCGCTTTTGCGGGTCTGACTTTTACCAACCCCCTAAGTCCGACAAGCGATGCTCAAAGACGAACGGACCGGACTGTACGGATATTGTCCCTGACAGGCTCAGTAGGGTGTCAGGATGAGTTCGCTCATCGACCTCCTTTTTGGTCGATACCTGGTAGCCCATTACGTACGGCTAATACCTCTGACGTGCTAGTGGTTAAATCCACAGCCAAGGTATTGACGAGTCTTTAGAGTCCCCTACAGATAGTTTCTCAAGTTTCGGGCGAAACGTTGTAGAGGCCGTATGTTATATGGCAGGGTCCGATCATATACATGCGGTATTGCACGGATCATGATCGGACGAATCATACTAGTGGGCTTTGGTTTAAGCCGGATCCTTGTATTAGATTTGTTAGATTACTTTAGTCTCATCGCATTCGCATTCAGTCGGAATGCGGGTGCAGGTATGTATATACATGTGAGGGGTATCCTTGTGATCCGTCACGAGTTTACTTTAGATGTTGATGTATCTTTTTATTGCTGTAAACATTTGGATTAATATTTACAAATAGAAATTGTGAGCTAGAAACCATCATTTTGTGCATTAAATGATACATGTACTTCATAGGTGAGTCATTGTATCATTTCTTGTGCAAACATCACATTATGTGATTGATTAGTGAGTTGATTTGATGAGAGGAGAGAGAGGGGCAGCCAAGGGTGAGGTTAGCTCTCATATTATTCTTCTCACTCCCTCACTCTCATTATTCATTCCATAACAAAAGAAAAGAACCTCTTCTTCTTCTTCCTCTAGCTCAAAACTTCCATCAATGGTATCATCTCTGACCTCCATCCAAGCCATGGATGCAAGAGACAAAGTGATCATAAACATTCTCTACAACAACTTGGACACGTCGACTAGCACACTTCGTGTCCGAGTTGCTTCGGATGAAGCGGGAGCCCGTAAAAAGACTCGTAGATGTGGTGCTCTTTCCGACGAGGAGATCGAGACCGGAGTTGCCGCGAGGAGCTTGGGATGGTGGCCAAAGACCGAAGGACACGAATCGATCAGTATAGCTTTCCAACCCTTCTCTTATTTGCTAATTGTAGGTTAATGGTTCGATCCGGGATTTAAGCATACGATAGCGCCGGTTTCTAGTTTAGAAAAAATTTCGTTTCCTTCTTTTGGCCTCGGAAAGACGGCCGGGGCGCTACCGTATTCTTACATTGATAATAGAAATCACATTTTCTAAGGAAAAATGTATTAAAAATCTTTCGAGATCGTATGCTCCTTGCGGAGGTCAGCATCTCACTCTACTAGGCCCGAGGATGTGCGATAATCCACACCATACCGAACGGGTTTCCCAAAACAGGTTGTAGAGGCACAATTGCAAAAATTTGTTAAATACACTTCTTGTAGAAAAAGGTTTTATAAGTTGAAGTAGTTATATTTAAAGTCGTATTTTCCCAAATCCATGTTCCTAAATTCCATCGTGCTATATTAGATATGTGTGTTGTGAGGAGGTAGGTCATTACCCCGTGAGTTTTTCTAAGGTAATACGGTTTAAAACGTTTAAGCATGTCAAAATGAAACATGAAAGTATTTTAATATAATGGTGAAATAAAACTTGCTACGGTTATTATTTTGATGTCAAATTTATTCTATTGTCTTTGTTAATGATTACTAAACAATATATCAAAAGTTGTAGGAGTGCTATTAAGAAAAGTTGTATTTTTAAAAGAAAAGATAATCGGAAGCCGGATAACTCCACTTCCGACACATTTTAAGAATGAAGGGTTTGGGAATAGCAAAAGAGAGAAAGAAGGGGTACTTACTGGCTTGGAGTCAAGAGGGGAGAGAAGGGGTCCTAAAGAGAGCTTCGGGGCGTCGTTTTGTCCCCGGAATCTCCTCGAAAGTTCATCGGAGCTTCGCCCTTTGTTAACTCCACTTGCACACAAATAGAACTTGGAAATTTTTGTAGAGTTTTTGTAGGAAATTTCAGTGTGAAGGGGTGTAAAAATAGAGTGGGTATTTATAGGAAAAATTAAGGTTTGGGTGTGATAAATTTGAGAATTAAAATGCTTTAAAACAAGGAGTAATGTAAAGTTTTAATTCTTTAGAAAAATGCAGGAAAACAAACAGTCAGGGGTTAACAAGGGGGGTCCAAGGGGTGTTATGGTTAAAAAAAATTAGGTTTGGCTCAAAGAAAACCGGCGGCGCCGGTCTGAGGGAGACTTTCGTCGGTCCGATCATGGAGGTCGGGGCTCGGATTGGGGCCACGTGTCCCTGACGGTCTAAATACTAATTTGCACATGTTTGTTTAGGCTGTGTCTCTTCAGTTTACGTATAATCTCTTGGTCTTCTAAAAGATTAAAAGAATTTAATTAAAAAGAATGTGTGGCTGATGGTATTTGAACTCTGGTGCTATGGTTCAGCAGTGCAAGGTCATCCCTGTGAGCTACAAGCTCTTTCTTGCTGTTCAAAATGGAAACAAATACTTATAGTACTCACAGGAATTGTAAATACCCCTATTGTACATTAACTTTAAATGAAATTTATGTACACTGAAATTGGAGTTGTTACAGTCTACCCTCCTTACAAAAATTTCATCCTCGAAATTTACAATTTATTTTAAGGACTAGTTTACAAATAAGTGAGGATATCTTGCACGCATCTCATCTTCTCTTTCCCATGTCGATTCTCTGGAGTGTCATTTCTCCACATCACTCGAACCAAGTTGACTTCCTTGTTCCGAAGTGACTTTACTTTCTTATCCAGGATCTTAACAGGTTGCTGCTCACAAGGTAAGTTGGGCTGTACAGTGAGCTCGGAATGATCGAGAATATGACTGGGGTCACTCACATACCTTCTGACTTAGGATATGTGGAACACATTGTGCACTCCTTCCAATGAAGGTGGAAGTGCCAAGCGACAAGCCACTTCACCGACTCGTTCGAGTATGTCGAACGGTCCAATGCACCTTGGACTTAGCTTACCCCGTCTTCCAAAATGGATCACTCTGCGGTTCGGAGATATCTTAAAAAATACGTGATCTCCCGGCTGGAACTCCAAATGACGGTGCTTTGCATCAGCCCAGTGCTTCTGTCGGTCTTGGGCTATGCGCATTCTTTCCCTGATAGTATGAACAACGTCAACAGTTGCTACTATCATCTCAGGTCCAAAGAGTTCTCCATCTCCGATGTCGTCCCAACATAATGGCGATCGACACTTCCTTCCATAAAGCGCTGCAAAAGGTGCCATTCTGATGCTTGCTTGGTAGTTGTTGTTGTATGAAAACTCCACAAGATGTAGGTGATCTTCCCACGATCCTCCAAAGTCTAGCATACATGCTCTAAGGATATCTTCCAAGATCTGAATAGTTCGCTCAGACTGACCATCTATTTGTGGATGATAAGCCATGCTGAATTTCAGACTTGTTCCTAACCTCGTTTGCAGACTTTGCCAAAATTATGATCGGAACCTGGTGTAACGATCGAAGACAACGTAGACCGGTACTCCATGAAGTCACACGATTTCATGTATGAATTCATGGGTATTAGAGATAGTACATTTTGAAGAGTTTAAATCTTAGATTCTTACCTCCATGTACTTCTTTGCTAATGTCTCAGTAGATTAGCCAACTCGAAATAGAATGAAGTGAGCCGACTTCGTGAGTCGATCCATAATAACCCATACCGCATCGTTACCCTTTGTGCTGCGAGGGAGTGCAGTCACAAAATCCATTGTGATGTGTTGCCACTTCCATTCTGGGATAGGTAACGGTTGAAGTAATCCAGCAGTCGTGTGATGTTCAGCCTTTACTTGCTGACACACCAAGCATTTAGCGACGCTTCTGGCTACTTCACGCTTCATTCCATGCCACCAATAATTTTGACGCAGATCCTTGTATATCTTTGTACCCCCAGGATGTACTGACTAGGGAGAGCTGTGAGCTTCTTTCATTAACTCTTCCCGAACAGAAACTTTTGCTACACACAGTCTGCTGTCGTACTTCAATGATTCGTCTTTATGAATGATGAAATATGTTCTGAGTCCATTCTCCACTTGTTCTCTGATTTTTTGCAACTTAGCATCACTTGCTTGAGCTACTTTGATCTAATTGACAATTGTTGATTGAACTTGTAAATTCATCATGCTTGATGCGTCACCTGGCATGACTACTTCAACCTCCATTTGATGCAAATCCTGTTGAAGTTTCCACTGGGCGGTGAGATTCAATGCTAATGGTTGGCGACTAAGGGCATCAGATACCACATTCACCTTCCCTGGGTGATATTGCAGGTTGATGTCGAAGTCGGCCATGAGTTCTAACCATCGTCTCTACCGCATATTCAACTCCTTCTGAGTAAACACATATTTCAGACTCTTGTGATCTGTGTATATGTTCACTCGTTCACCAAGAAGATAATGGCGCAAAATCTTAAGAGCAAAGATTACGGTCGCCAACTCCAAATCATGCGTCGGATAATTGCGCTCATGAATCTTTAGCTGTCTTGAAGCATAAGCCACAAACTTACCGTGCTAATGTAGAACACATTCTAATCCTTTACCGGATGCATCGCAGTGCACTTCGAAACCTCCAGATTGGTCTGGTATAATGAGAATAGGCGCTAATGACAACCTTGACTTGAGTTCAACGAAAGCTTGCTCGTTTGCTTCTGACCACACAAAGTCTTCATCTTTATATGTGAGCTTGGTCAGGGGTGTTGCTATCTTTAAAAATCCTTCAATGAACCTTCTGTAATATCGAGCTAGGCCCAAGAAATTTCGAATGTCCTTCACTAACTTTGGTGTCGGCCATTCACTTACTGCTGAAACTTTCGCTGGATCTACAAAGATTCCATCGCCTGATACGATATGTCCAAGAAAACCAACTTGATCTAGCCAAAACTCGCACTTGCTGTACTTGGCATATAATTGATGTTGTCATAAAGTTTCCAATACAATTCGTAGGTGCTCGGCATGCTCTTTCCGACTCTTAGAATACACCAGGATGTCATCGATGAAGATGACAACGAACCTTTCTAGGTACTCCCTGAGAACATGATTCGTCAGGTTCATGAATATTGCTGGTGCGTTGGTCACCCTAAATGGCATCATAAGAAATTCGTGATGACCATAGTGTGTTCTGAATGCTGTTTTATGAATATCAGCTTCCTTGACCTTCACATGATGATAACCTGAACGAAGATCTAATTTGGAGAAGACACAAGATCCACTTAGCTGATCAAATAAATCATCGATGCGCGGGAGTGGATACTTATTCTTTATCGTTACTTCGTTCAAGGCTCTATAATCAATGCACATTCAATATGAACCTTCCTTCTTCTTTACAAGCAGTACTGGTGATCCCCAACTTGAAGTGCTGGGATGAATCTATCCTTTCGCCAATAATTCGTCCAACTGACTTCGGAATTCCTTCAATCCTTCCGGACATAATCGATAAGGTGCTTTGATCACCGGTTGTACTCTTGGTACTAAATCAATGTTGAATTCAAGAGTTCGATCGGGAGGCGAACCTGATATATCGTTAGGAAACACATTTTTGAACTCTTGAACTACATCTGGCTTTGATCCTTCCTCCGCTTGAATTGCTGCAATCACTGCCTTCTTTGGTTTCTCCTTGTATGTACTTGGTTCCAAGGTACGGTCTCCAGTTTTGAAATAGAAAATCGGATGCTCTGGAATCTTGAATACTACCCTCCTTTGACAACAGTCAATGGTAGCATAGAATGTTCCGAGCCAATCCATACCTAGAACCATATCGATGTTTGGTATGTCTAGCACCTTGAAGTCAGCATAGAATTCTCTGCTGCAGACGACTACTGGACACAAACTGTATCCCAATGTTTCCTTTAGAACGCCATTTCCTGAGCTGACATTCCAGCTACATACAAGCGGTGTGACTGGGATCACATAAGTTCGGACGAACCGTTGCGACATAAAGCAATGAGATGCCCCAGTATCGAATCCTGCTAGTGCAGGAAATGAGGCTACTAATATTGTACCTAAGTTATGTGGGATATGTTTTAGGTATAGGGAAAAGTATGTAGGTAGGTGTTAAGACTAAAAGAAAAGCATGAGAAGAAAGGGTTACCAGTGATGACTTGGCCAATAGCCTCATCTTCTTCCACGGTTATCGTAAAAGCCTGTCGCCGTGGTACAATCTTCCTCACCGGAGGAGCATTCCTCGGAACGTTCATTGAGCTTGTTGGAACTGACGAGGAGGAGGTGCAGTCGGTGGTCCTCTGGGTAGTGGAGCAGGGAGAGCGAGTCTTGGAGCAGGTGCCTGAATGGCTAGGCACTGCGAGTATGTGATTGCTGGCCTGGGTGCAGCATATGGGTTTTGTCTATGAGGACAAGACCCAATATCATGAGTAGCTGAGCCGCAGACTAAGCAAAGGCGATTTGCATGCCGGAAGTCTTTCATCAGATGTCCATCTCTCCTGCAGTATGTGGAAAATGCTGGGCCCGGCCAGTTGATTGGTACTCCCGGTGTCCTTGGCACAAATGGTAGCCTTGACGAGGCTCCTCCTGCCATCTGGTTGGCAGGGAGCTTCATTCCGGCAGACTGGGGTATGCCCCTCATCTTTACCACTGCCTCATAACGGCGGGCATCTTTTAAAGCCGATTCGTGGATCAGAAAATCTCCTGTGGCTAATGCAGCCTAGATCTCCGGATCTAACCCTTGTTGGAATCGTCGGGCTCTGATCTCATCCGTCGGTATCAGGTGTGCTGCAAATCTGTTAAGGTATTATGTTAGCTGTGTAATATGTAATATTTTAAAATCGAAATATTGAGACGTACCTTACAGACTGAGCATGGTGAACTCGGCATCATATTCATCTACTGACTTGGTCCATATTGAATCTTATTGCAGATGGATGAACTGCTGTTCTATATCAAAGCGGGCAATCTCAGGAATGTACTTTGCGTCGAACATATCACGGAAAGTCCTCCATTTGATCGAATGGGTGAGACAGCTTTTTTCCGCCTTCCACCAAACCCGTGCATTGTCCGTGAGTTGCAACTTCGCAATACGAACCCAAGCTATCTCTGGCACTTGTCCCGCTACCAGGTCGTCTTCAATGCTTTGAGACCGTTCCTCGGCTTCTAGAGGGCTCTCTTTTCCTGCAAACTGCTTGGGGTTCAAGGCCCTGAATTGCTTCTCCCTAGGTGCTTCTGCCTCTGGTCGGTTCATCAGGATAGCAGTCTGCTGCTGTCGTCCTTCCAGGAGGCTGCGGATTGCCTCAAGCAGAACCGTCTGCTCGTTGATCGGTGTAGCGATGGAAGGTGTGAGTGGTAGTGGTGGGGAGTGTTGTTGACATTCATGCTGGTATTGTTTGGGGAGCCCATAACCTTGAAAGAAAAATTTGGGTTAGGACAGATTCAAAGTATATGAAATGATAAGATTCAAGGAATATGAATTGTAAAGAATGTTGTCAGTTGCTGGTTCTTGTGTTATATTGCTTAGGTTGTCCATACAGTACAGAACTAACCTGCATGGTAGGGTTCCATACAGCTCTGACCTGCATGGGCCACCAATAAAACCTGTCACGCCCCGCTTCCTAGTATACGAGCAGAGGACGCGACGAGACCGCTACGTATTTACTCAGAAGTAAACACGCTAAGCGTATTTAAGCAATATAAAATGAAATGTACATGTTCACACTAGAATATTACAATTAATACCGCCCATTCTTATGCTCGTTTGTTTATAGGTAGGTGCTTTTAATCCGTGTTTGCTACATATTTACAGTCTACAGGTTCCTAGTCTAAAATAACACAAATGATACAAAATCTCCATTGTTACGCCAAAATCCAGAACATCTGTTGCCAGAAGATAAAAGCCGGGTTCCGATCATCCGTATCCGTCCAGTGCCGCGTACCGGTTCCAGAGACAAGACATTTGACAGTGGTCATTCGTGTCTCGGACAAGCACAGAGCATGGGGAGGGGGCAGCACAAGAATCAATGGGTGCGTGGAGCTCAAGGGAGAAATGGTCAAAAGTATTATTTTTGATGCCATTTTGGACCTTTGCAGATCTAAAGCAATTATGAAGGCATTTTGCAATTTGGGACATGTAGAACATCATAAGATAGCAACATAAGGAAACCCAGAAAATTCGAGATCCCAACTCCACAAAACCGCAGCGGAACCGCCGCCAAATGTGGGTTTTCGCGGCAAATCCGCCGCGGTTTCGTGTCATCATATGACCAAATTTTAGGGGTAGTTGGGTCATTAGATTTAGGGCCAGAATGTTGCCCTAGGGTTTCAGCACGCAGCCTATAAATAGCCCAGTTTTGTGCCAAGCCAAGGGTTTTCTTTATGTCTTCTTTTTCCCATTTCTTTTAGTGTAATTTAGTTTAGCTTCTTCTTCTTCTTTATTCTTTCCTCCATGAAAATTGTAGTGAGAGCTTTTTGAGTGGATGATGAAATGAAGATGAGGTTTATTTTACTTATTTTGTATTTTTATTTCATTGTATTGTAATTTAATTTCTAGTGTAATTTTATTCTTGTTGTTAATTGGTTGTTGTTATTTCTTTGCTTGTTCTCTTTTCTTTTCTTTTCTTATCCGTATTATTTTCAAGCGATGATACTTGACGGAGTTCCTCGCTAAGTTGAGGACCCAAGAGTTAGCTTGCACTATTTGTAAAACCGTATTTTTCTCTTTTATTCCTTCTTGTTTTGTTTTGTTTTCTTTTATGATGTGTGAATAATTTCTCTCTTGTTAAGGCTAAAGAAGGTGGTATGAGGGACGGAGAAATCTCTTGTGCTACTCTTCGCCAAACATCTTGAAATGAACCCCGACCAAACAATCGCAACCCCCTCACTTAGGCACGCTATACGTGACATGTAGCCGCGACCTAAGTCGAGAAGTCCTTTAAGCGCACTACAACGTGACATATAGTTGTGACTTATTTTGATACATGGTTGCGGGTGTTTGGCCGAGGGTTGGAAATAAGCGTATTTAGCGGACGGACAAGGGGCACTAGGAATGGATTTAGCATTGGAAAGCTTGCTTAAACTCGCAAATCTCATTCCTATGTCCTCCTAATCCCCGCTACTTTCGATTATCCCAACACCGTTTTAAGAATGGCAAAAGACTAGCACAAGACTAATCCTAACTCTACTAACTGACTTTAACCTTAACAAACCTACTCGAACATAAATACGAACACTTAGGATAGATTTGAACAAACATATACACATTCTTTATTGACTCGTCTAAAACTCGAACGGACATACAACCATCTCCCTGCGGATCGACCCGTGCTCAACCAGCTAGCTGCAACGCGACACCGTCCTGATCGCGGTTATAACTTTAGAACTTTGAACATCCGACACGCCAAAAGCGTGCGATCAAATGGTGCCGTTGCCGGGGTGACGGTAGTGTATTCTCTTTCTTGTTATTCGGGTTAATATTCTTTTTGTATATATTTATAAATAAAAATATATATATATATAATCTTTTTGTTATTTTTGATAATTTCTGTGTGCAAGTGTATAGGCTAATCTGGAGCAAGTACAGTAATCTAATTAAGAAACAGAACTTTTTATTAGGGTGTACAGAGAAGGGCACGTGTATTGACCTAAGGTTCAGGCGCCGGCTCATCAATTTGACCGCGGAACCGCGGTCAAAGAAGGGATACGGCGGCGGTTCCGCGGTCATATTGAGGCTTTTGATCCCCAAATTTTTTCTGCCCTTTCTCTCTCCTCTAGTTCCCTCTCTGAATTCCACTATACTGTATTTTCTGCAGGTATCTTTGCACAGAATTGCACAGCAGCCAAATAAATTTTTGTTGTTTTAGATTTTATTTGTTTACCGCTTTGCATATATTAATACGGATATTAAGGGGCTATAACACTAATTCAGATTGGGTGGGGATTTCATCACCCTTCCTAAGGCCCCACAAATCACTAATTGCATACGCATTACCTTGAGCTAATAAAAAATACTAGACTCAGCCCTAAGGACGTCGCGCTTAATAGTACAGAGGACTAGTTGTAGGCATCGGCCGTTGATCCTAACCTGAATTTGCGGTGTCTAAGCAAGTGTGTCTAAGGCGAGTGGTTACTTAATTAGGGCTACTACTTGTAGTGTAGAGCCTCCCACTCACCTGGCACTTACCTGGCCGCAATTGGCGGTGAAGAGGCGGTTTGAGGTCCTATTTCTACCCCTTTGGAACAGTTAGGAGCTGTCTAGCTCACCTAGGTGACCCTAGCTCTAGGTGTGTTTGTGCATTTTGTGATTGTGATTGTACTTGTAAATTTTAGTCCCATAATTCCGTATTCTTTCAAAAAAACAATTTTCTAAACTCCAAAAACAAACATTTTTTTCTTTTAATAAAAATAAAAAATTCCACATTCTTTTTCCCCTCCTTTTCTGTTCCTTTCTTTCTTTCTCTCTTCATATCATGGGTACCCCACCTAGAAAAACTCTTGCCGAACTTTGGTATCCACAACCAGACATCACTTCTTACGGTTCTTGCTTTGGTCGAATTTCGTACGACCCCTCCATGCCCAAAAATTCCTTAAAAGATCGCATAGACGCGTCTAGAACAAACATTTGCCCTCTGCAATCCACTTTGTATCAACCTTTTCAACCTCCCCCACCCTATGTTGATATCCCTTTTGCAAGTCGTCCTTTGTCCATCGCTGAACATATTGAACAATCCCTTAGCCGATCTTTCACTCCTTTCACCACTACAGATTCTTGGGATCAACAATTCCATTCACCTTCTTATCCAAATGTTGATCCTGCTCCTGTCCAGCCATTCAATTCCTACCAGTCCTACCCGACTTTTGCACCTTCCGTAGACATTGCTTCTGAACTGCCATTTGGGAGTTTTCAGTATCCAAACAACTTTGAATGTTTTACTGAAACCCCTTCACAACCCATGTCTAGTCTGGAACAGTCATTGGAAGACTTTAGGGTAGCGTCGTACCAATAGATGATGCATTTGAATGCGTTCATGGCCGCCCTTATACAACCTAGTGACCTGGTAGCTAGTTTTCAACTTGTTCCAAATTTTCCAATGTATGAAGAGGCGTTAGGACATGTTGAGAATTTGAGTAGAGAGAGTGAGCTGTACCCCCTTCCGAATGAAGCCTACCCGTTTCAACTTGAATCCCACAACTCTGGTTTTGAATGTCTATCTAGCGTTCAAAACGATTCATTGATTAAAGATAGAACAGATAATGAGTTGTGTGACTTTGTAGTGTTTGATTTGTCCGATTGTGAAGGGTCCCTTTTGAGTGAAACCACACCCAATCCTTTTGACCTCTACGCCTCCATCTTAGATCCAGAATCGATTGAAATCCATGCTTTTGATGAGGTGTCTGAGGATATTGATTTTCACTTGATTGAGGATATTGACGTCGGGAATATTTTGGATGATGAACCCATAGATTTGGCTGAGTTTTTCTCTTCAATTCATCATCCCGAGTCATTAAATGTTTTCCCGAACCCCATATGCGTCTGGATTTTGAGGATAAATGCATGGATGTGCTTAACTTTGAGGAGAATTTTGAGGATATTTTTTAGGATGAAACAGTTCTTGTTGATGAGTCGGATTTTCCAATTCATCCTATCCCTTTCATTGAATGTGTACACCTTCATGAACCATTAACCGATAACCTTCCTCAATCACCTACCACCATCCTTTCCATCGTTCCGACCTGGCAAGACACCGTATCATTTTCACTTCCTGTGTCTTGTTTACCGAGTTCGGCTTACCCATGGTTTCTCACGAATCTTGAGGGATTTGACCCCATTTCTCGACGGGTTGATAGATTAGCACAATCACTTTTTACACATCATTCATCACATATTGTGCTAATCTATTCACTCTATTTTCACCCTCAAGTTCGTATTCCACTTCTTTCTCCCTTCCGCCATTCTTCTTCTTATATACCGAGACCGTATACCACTTCTATCTCCATACGGTCTCGCATATTCTCCATCTCTTTTCTCTACGCCTTTTTCCACCAACCTGTACATTATAGCGATAAAATCATTGAATGGTTGGTGCTCACTTTTGGCCTGTGTAAGGCCTTGTATAGTTTGAAACTGTTTTCTTTCCCCCTAATTCTGAACTTCACCGCTTAAACAGTGGAAACACTACTTTAGTTAAGTTTGGGGGGGGGGACCTTTTTGTAGATATTTTTTGTTTTCCTTTTTTGTTTTGTATATAATTTGTTTCTAGGGAGCGCCGACAATTTTGACCCTCTTGGTGTAGCCTGACAGTGAGGGCACTGTGAAGTTTAAGTTTGGGGGTGTGTTCGGTAAGCTTTCTTCCTTTACATTCATTTGTATATTTTGCATTTGCATACCTTATTAAAAACCCATAAAAATCGGAAATTTTTCCAAAAATATAAAAACTTTGTCGTCAAATTAGCTAATAGGGTAACTTAGATTTTTATTCTGAAAGCTTAGTTGATATGTTAGAAATAACTAAATCCTAGGCTTAGGAATTGAAAACCCTAAAACTAACCCTCATTCTGTCTAACTTTGGTAAGTATACGTCGTTACAGTTTTTTTGAGAAATAGGTAATCTTGAGTTCAGTTCTTGAGTTAAGTCAAGATGAAGGGAAAGTATTGAAGCTTTACTGGAGTATAAGTCTGAAAAAATAGTTTCTATTCTTGAGTTCAAACTCAGAAAGTATATACCCTACAAACTGCACATACACGCACCTTGAAACTAGGGATAGTAGAGGATACTTAGAAATACTCTTGCCTGAAAACCTAGTATGAAAGAAAAAACGGTAATTAAAGCTAAACACCAAAAGAGCATCATTGAAAAATATATCCGGTCTTGAAAAAGAAAAATAAAAGAAAAGAAAAAATAAATAAATAAAGTCAAGACCCGGAAACTGCTATTTACGCTTTAAGCTCACACATTCTGTAATCGGCCGTTAGTGCCTCAAGAAACATTAATAGTCGCATGAAAGGTGTGTGAGCAAATCCGTCCATCCTTAATGAAAAGAAGTCGCATTAGGTATTAGGGAAAGGGTATTATATCTTGAATTGAATTCTTGAGTGTAGGGGTGAAAATATACACACACGTATGGGTATACAATCGATATTTGGATAAAAGATAGAAATAAAGAATAAGACTTGTGTTTTCTGTAAAGTTGATAAAAATCCCGGAATTAAGACCGCACTTTCGAAGGAAAACTCAGGAGATACCAACATCTTTCTAAACTTTTTTGGAACATATAGGATCTAATGTTAAATAAATAGGAGGTGTAAAACATTAGGGTTAATTATTTCTAAACTAGGATAATAGAGTTTCTAACGTAGATACTAAATTGTAGTAGCAGAATCGATGTTAACCTATGACACGAGCTTGACTGGATTTTGTGGGTGTAATCCGCTGAAAACCCTCAGGAGACAACACTCCTCCTACTGGGGACATCTAGAGGTTTAACGGCTTGTTGCACACGCTCAGTGCAATCGCGTTCCCTGCGAAAGCGAGGTTAGGATTTTTTATGAATAATTGGTTTTGCTCGGGACGAGCAAAAGTTATGTTTGGGGGTATTTGTTCACACTAGAATATTACATTTAATACCGCCCATTCTTATACTCGTTTGTTTATAGGTAGGTGCTTTTAATCCGTGTTTGCTACATATTTACAGTCTACAGGTTCTTAGTCCAAAATAACGCAAATGATACAAAATCTCCATTGTTACGCCAAAATCCAGAACATCTGTTGCCAGCAGATAAAAGCCAGGTTCCGATCATCCGTATCCGTCCAGTGCCGCGTACCGGTTCCAGAGACAAGACATATGACAGTGGTCATTCGTGTCTCGGACAAGAACAAAGCACGAGGGGGGCAGCACAAGAATCAATGGGTGCGCGGAGCTCGAGAGAGAAAAGGTCAAAAATTTTATTTTTGATGCCATTTTGGACCGTTGCAGATCTGAAGCAATTGTGAAGGCATTTTGCAATTTGGGACATGTAGAACATCATAAGATAGCAACACAAGGAAACCCAGAAAATCCGAGATCCCAACTCCACAATACCGCGGCGGAACCGCCGCCAAATTTGGGTTTTCGCGGCGGATCCGCCGCGGTTTCGTGTCATCATATGACCAAAATTTAGGGGTAGTTGGGTCATTACATTTAGGGCCAGAATGTTGCCCTAGAGTTCCAGCACGCAACCTATAAATAGCCCAGTTTTGTGCCAAGCAAAGGGTTTTCTTCATGACTTCTTTTTCCCATCTCTTTTAGTGTAATTTAGTTTAGCTTCTTCTTCTTCTTCATTCTTTCCTCCATGAAAATTGTAGTGAGAGCTTTTTGAGTGGATCATGAAATGAAGATGATGGTTATTTTACTTATCTTGTATTTTTATTTCATTGTATTGTAATTTAATTTCTAGTGTAATTTTATTCTTATTGTTAATTAGTTGTTGTTATTTCTTTGCTTGTTCTCTTTTCTTTTCTTTTCTTATCCGTATTATTTTCAAGCGATGATACTCGACGGAGTTCCTTCCTAAGGTGAGGACCCAAGAGTCAGCATGCACTACTTGTAAAACCGTATTTTTCTCTTTTCTTCATTCTTGTTTTGTTTTCTTTTCTTTTATGATGTGTGAATAATTTCCCTCTTGTTAAGGCTAAGGAAGGTGGTATGAGGGACGGAAAAATCCCTTGTGCTTCTTTTCGCCAAATATCTTGAAACGAACCCTGACCAAACAATCGCAACCCCCTCATTTAGGCGCGCTATACATGACATGTAGCCGCGACTTAAGTGGAGAAGTCCTTTAAGCGCACTACAACGTGACATGTAGTTGTGACTTATTTGGATACATGGTTGCGGGTGTTTGGCCGAGAGTTGGAAATAAGCGTATTTAGCGGACGGACAAGGGGCACCAGGAATGGATTTAGCGTTGGAAAGCTTGCATAAACTCGCAAATCTCATTCCTATGTCCTCTTAATCCCCGCTACTTTCGATTATCCCAACACCGTTTTAAGAATGGCAAAAGACTAGCACGAGACTAATCCTAACTTTACTAACCGACCTTAACCTTAACAAACTTACTCGAACATTGTTAGTTATATGTATGCCCTAGAGGCCATTACTATACATATGATGTATATTGTAGTGGATTCTTGGACATATATAGGGAGGACTTTCTTGCTCGACATGATAGTATGCTATCTGGTTACTCTTTACCTTAACGTGTATACTGATTGTCTCTCTGTTACATGTTGGTAAAGCCTTTAGGATGTGTAATTGACTACCTGGACTATGATGCTGATCATACTAGTGGGGACATGGTAGTCCATAAGTACATCCTTCAAGGTCCCTAGTCGTGGGTGTATCGAGACGGGGCATCGATATACCAGAGTAGACTAGCGTATGCCTTCTCGACCCATACAGATGGGCGATGGATGATCCCATATCCATTGGTGTTTGACATCAGAGATGATATACGGGTGCTCAGTAGAGACTGGGTACACTGGACGGACTCGCCGAGAACTCCCAGATGGTATTATACCTTACGTCAGATGGCAGTTCTCTGGTAACACTGGTACAGGTTAGTCTGTAGACCCGAGATCGTCATAGTGTCTTGTGTGATTCCGACAGTGCTTTGATTACCACTTTACCATGTCCAAGAGGGCATGCAAAATAGTGGTTTTTGGATACAGTCCCGAGTCACATGGAGGCAATGAGCGATAGGAGGGGTTTCGTCTCTCCCGGTATTGGGGGTTGATGTTGCGCTATGCTCGATTGGCCATAACAGGAAAGTCCCTGGCCAGGGCTGGTTTAGAGATTTACTGGTAAGTGTTACCAGTAGTTTCTCGACCCGTTATGAGCCTCATATCGGCATGACTTATCAGTTATTGGGGTCTGACGTTTACCACCCCTAGACTTGATATGCGACATATCAGACGAGGAGTCCGGACTGTACGGTAGTGTCACTGTCAGGCTTTTTGCAGGAGTTGGAGCAGGCTTGCTTGCTGATCTTCTGATCGCTCAATACCCGGGTAGCCGTTACGTCCAGCTGGTACCGCTGACGGCTTGTGGGTGCTTGATATGATCATCACCTACTGCCGGCGTATTGACGAGTCTTTAGAGTCCTACATAGAGGTTGTACTGGCTCAGGCAAAACGAAATAGGAGCGCATATGTGATATGTGCGGGACCGAGAATCATGCGTCTATGTGATACCGTATTCTATTCTCGCGATGTTTGTATCGATCGGTTGTATGCGATATAACCTAGTTATCGAATCAAGCGTTGATTCGATAAGTCGATACATTGGATGTTAGTCGGTTATATGTGATATAACCGGGTTATTAAGTCAAGTGTTGATTTAATAATTTAGTCTATAATTGTATATGTGATGTACTAATTTACATTAACTAACATTGGTTCACTTAAGCATTTGATTTTCTCACTTGTGCACAAGTTAAAATATATATGTGATATATATTTATTTGTGTTTACAAATTGTATCATGATTGTGGATACACATTACATGGGTGTAGGAGACTTATACCATACTAATTATATTTGTTAGGTTTTTAATATATAAAGTAATTACAAAATTAGTGGATAAAGCACACATGCATGAAGCTTCATGAAGCTTATCCTTGCATTTGACTTAGTCCACTAGTTTTGTTTTACTTAACATATTAGTTAACCTAACCACTATAATTAACCTTTGGTAATATCTCTACATGAGTTAGTATATGATACTCACTCACCATGGTTAGCTTATTCTCTCACTTGATCATTATCCTCTTTTCTTTCCTTTTGGAGATCATCTTCTTCTTGATTCATAAAGGAAAAGCTTGCTACGCTTTGATCTTAAGTGAGAAATATTGTGAGAAATAAAAATCCAAAGAGTACCCATTTCCTATCTCACCATCCTCTACTAGACTAGCACTTTAGTTTAGCGTGTTTGCTTCACTAATTTTATGGTTAGTGAGGTAGAAGCTTGAGTCCGTATTCCCTCGACGTAGATCATCTTCGGCCTCGAAGACTTCAAGCAATCCCGTTGCAATTTTCTCATGGAGCCGTCCGAGAGTCCGGGAGTCCGATGATCGCAGCGAAGGGACTACATCAAGGAGCTTATGAAGTGAAGGACCGATCTACAAAGGTTGTATTTCGTATTCACTTAGTGTAAATGTGATTTACTTTCATTTAGTTTCGCCTAAACTCTAGTTAACGATCTTGCTTAGGATGGTTCGGCACATAAAAATTTTAATCCGGCATGGTCGATGCCTTGTAGTACCTCATTAGTGTGCTTAGTAACCCTACAGTGGTATCAGAGCCTAGATAGAGCATTAGGCGATGTGTTTACGATGTTAAAACCCCGATCGAACCCCGACATGACATATTAAACCCCCTCTCTGGATAATTTTTAAAATCTGGGATTTTTCTGAATTAAAAATGCGTAAAAAAATCAGCAGGCAAATAAAAGGAAAACTGTGCAAAGCGACAAAGTTTGGCGCCCAAAGCGCCGCGGAACCGCGGCACGAGCATGGCTCGTGTGGCGGTTCTGCGGCCATATGGTGACGTCACCCTTGTCATTTTGCGCAGTGAAGTTCCTATTTATTTACTGATTTTTCTGGGTATTTTTATATGACTCAAGTGTCGAGTATTTTTTGGGGTTTATTTTGTATTCGTTGATTCGATCGGAATATTTAATTTCGTAATGTTTTCCGGATATTTCGAAAGTATTAAAAAGTTCGAACGGATATCAATAACTCACTTTTTCCCGACCCGGAAAATTTCCAAGTGTTGGATTTTTCCGTTTGTTTAAGAACGTCTAGATCGTGCAAGATACGCGATGGACCCTCTAGAAGACAACAAACCTTAACTCGATTATGTGACCGTCTTGAACTGCCCTTTGAACCTTAGGGTTTGGGGCAGTACGGCGTGCCACATGTGAGGCGTTGGCTTGACCCTTCTACGGCTGGACCGTTGGTACTGTGGCATGTGATGGATATATTTAAACTCCCCTCAAGTGTTGAGAACCCTTTGGGAAAACTTGGGTGTTTGTTTATTCGATCGGAAAGTTTAACACTGTCTATTTATCTTGAATGTGATACAATATTTGGAATCCACAAGTAGTTATGAGATAACTGATTTGGATGTTATAAATATAGCAGTTTAGTCTCAATGATCGGTTGCCACGGAATTTTGATGCGATCAAAAGTCCGTCGCAATCACGTAGCGTACGTGGATACTCACCGGGTAAACTTAATAGACAGCCATGCCCCATAGCCCCGACCAAGTGACTGTAGGCGAACCCCGTCACCAAAAGCATCCGTTCGGGTACTTGCGGCAGCGGTGTTCCTCCTTAGTGGACTTCATCGACGGCATCCGGGGTGCGGCCGTCTCCTAAAGTTTGCGACGAGCATTCGATCAGTATATCGGGAATCTTGTTGAATTTCCCGACTTGGTATTGAAAAGTGTTTTCGATATAGAGACTAAAATGCGGGGTTTATAATTGTTAGGCATGCGATGTCTAGGGAGGTTGCAGATTCCAAATGTTGTAGTTTTACACTTTCTTTTCTGTGACCGTAAGTGTAATATGTTATATTGCCGGTTTCGTTGCTATATGTCAACGACAATTGGGATGCGCATATTTACTTACGTTGATGACATGTGATGTTATGTGTTGCTGGATATGTTATATTGGATCGTCGCGTTTTGAATAGCCGGGGGTTTTATGTGAGATGAGAGTTTTTATTTTCATTCATGTAAAATTAATTGTATGTAATATTCTTTTATTAGGACACTTACGGGTTGAGGTTGATGTCACCTTTTGTATATTATTTACTTTTCCGCACTAGGATAGACCCAAGGAGGAGAGCACAAGTAACTGGGTTCTGGAGTCCAGTGGGAAACCAACTCGAGGAGTCGAGTCCGGGTCTCCTAACTCTAGAATTGGTAGGGTTGCTTGCCGCTCTCGTAGGGGTCTAGGGGTGTGGGTTTGGCTATTCACCGCGACCGTGGAATCCGTGTTTTATAGAGGCTCAAAATAAAACACGGACGTCCTAGTATATCCAATAATTCATATGTTTCTTCTGCTGCGATATCTGTGATGTGATCATTTGATATGTTGTGATAGATACTGTATATAGTATATATGATATATTATATAGACGTTACTTATGTTTTACACCCGCGCTAGCCCTGCCCCGCTCTGCCGTTAGTTACTTAACCTAACGGTGCATGAGGGGACATCGAGGCGAATGCGGATGGTATAAGTGTACGTCGTATTTATCTGTGATGTTTAGGTGACTTAAATGATGGGACTTCATTAATATGATTAATGAAATAAAAGAAACCTAAAAGATGTTGTGGAATCGAATTTTCAAAAACATGTAGCTACGGTTCTTACTTTGCATCGCGGTGTTCCTTGTAGAACATCCTGCACCTTATTCGATAAGGAAAGGGCCGAGATCCCTTCACCGGGAGTGACCCCTTTAGCAATGACTGGCAGATGCTACACCCCTCGGTTTGTCTTTTGATTGCTTTTGGAGTTTTTGCTTTACATAGTGATATATATGATATATCCTGCACCTTATTCGATGAGGAAAGGTCCGACGATCCCATCACCAGGAGTGACCCCTTTAGCAAAACTAGTAAAAGCCTAAAAAACACTCAATTTTAAAATCATTTGTTTCTACAACGATATCAAGTTCATTACGCAATAGGTTTTCAGAAAAACCTGTCGTAGCCCTCCGTCATTTCAGATAAGTCCTACTTAGAATTCGTGCTGCGTTTGTTGATCTTGTCAAGACGCAGTGTGCGGTAGCTAACCAGTATTTATCTGCTATGCATATGATGCAGATTATTTTATGGTAGTCGTACGGCCTTGTTGACCTTGTCAAGGGTCGTGCGAGTGGGTTTAATTCAATCAAAAAATGATGGGTTGAACTTGACTTACGGTCTATGGTTTGTTGACCTTGTCAAGGTCATAGATCGTTTGGGGCAAAATTATCGGGAATTTCAAGTGTTGAAATTTGCAATGAGATTGCATACCTTCTATGAGATAGCTGGATCCCGATACCCACTGCGAGTAATTGTTACTCCTGGGAGAGTTTTACACATTACAATTAGCCGATCAAGTAGATGTCTAGAAAGGTGTCAACGGGGTTACGCCTCTGGGAAAACGAGGTTTACATTAATTAGGTCCGTGCGAAAGCACGGGGCACCTCCCTCAAAGTACCGACACTTGCCTGGCTGAATGATTGGCGAACTTGTAGCGTGTAATTAATCCCGGCTAGTCTTTCCTTTTAGGATTTGAAGGAAGATTTGATAAAAATAGTGGGAGCCATCCTGATTAGATAAAATAATAACCAATCTGATCTTGCAAGAGCGCACGCAGAGTGTTTTCTTCTCTCTCTCTCCAGGTAGCGACCATGTCACGCCTTAATCAAGATAATAATACGGATGTATTGACCGAACCCGCTTGTTATACTGAGCTGGGGAACGTTGGTCCCGCTCCAACTTATAATTGTTATAAGACAGAGCAAGAAATTGGGGACTACCAGAATTCCCGTGCCACCCAAACGAAGAAAGTGCATGCTGATGCATCATCTTCGGGTGTGTTCATTACAGGGAACTGTTTCTCAGTATCCTTTACGTCCTGTGTATGTGATACCGGATCAGGATCCCGCATATGTAATCTGTTACATGGGCTACATATAGGTAGAGAACTGAGAACGGGTGATAAGTTTCATGAGATAGAAAATGGTGCAAGTGTTGCAGCCATATTTGTTGGTCACTATCACCCTGTATTACCAGAATACATTGATTCTGAACGAATGTTATTAGATACCGAACCTGATATGCAAAATCATATCAGTCTCTTTATTAGTAAAGAAAGGATATAATTTTGTATTGTTGGATAATGTTTTGAACATTTCCTATATCAAAAGTTGATCGGTTCAGGCACGTTATCTAAAAGTATTGAAGTTCTAAATCTAACTACAGTTCTTAGTATACAGAATACACACAAGAGGAAGAGCTCAGAAATGAACGAATCCTTCTTGAGATATTGTAGACTAGGTCATATCAATGCGACCCGACTAGCTGAAATTACATACAGATGCATATTTAAAATTAGTTTGAATTTACATCTTGTGTAACTTTCCGGTCATGTCACAGAGATAAGATGACTATAGCTCCGTTTATTGGAAACAGAGAAAGTGTTAGTGAACTCTTGGGATGATACATACTGATGTATGAAGGTCCCCTGTCTATACATACCAAGACCGGTCCTTTGTACTTCATTACATTCTCTGATAATCTCTCAAGATTCGGACATATGTTCCTGTTGAAACACAAGTCCGAACCTTTTGAGATATTCACAGAATATAAGTTAGAAGTAGAGAACCAAAACGGGTATAAGTATTATGTCCTTTGATGCGATCAAGGAGGAGAATACTTGAGCACGGAATTCCTGAACTATTCTAAAGGAGAATGAGATTCTCTCTCAGCATTACTCCTCCGTATACACTACAGCACGTTGGTGTATCGGGGCGGAGCAATCACACCCTATATGATAAGGTGTGCTCTATGATGAGTACTACTGAGTTACCTATTTCCTTTTGGGAGTTATGCACTTATGAAGTTGCATACCTATTGAATAAGGTTCTGATCAAATCAGTTGCCTACCACTTCATATGAGATATGGAAAGGGAAGAGCACATATCTTAAGTTTGTTAAGATTTGGGGTTGTCCGGCCTATGTCTAAAAGCACAATCCGGACAAACTCGAGGCAAAGTCAGATCTGTAGAAGTTTGTTGGATATCCCAAGCATTCGCAAGGGTATATCTTTTACCAAACCGAGGAATAAAAGATGTTTTGTTTCTCAGCATGCCATCTTTGTGAAAGGGAATTTCTTTTGAAGAAATTAGTAGACATGAGGTAGAACTGGAAGGAGTTCCAGCTATACAAACTGCAGCTGATGATTTGGTAGAACCAAAGGATTCAATAGTAACCAATGAACCTCAGCCTCTCCGCCGATCTAGTAGGGTTCCTCACCCACCTAAGAGATACTTCGGTTTCTCTATGAAAGTGGGAGCGAGGATTGCATCATGAGATGATGACCCAATTAGTTTCGAGCTGGCCATCAGGAGTGGGACTCTGTAAGAATGGCTGGGTGCTTAAGCGATCTGAGATGGAATCCTTATACACCAACAAAGTATGGACTTTGGTTGCTTTATCTGAAGGATTAAATCCCCATCAGGAGCAAGTATATCTTGAGAAGATTACTTGGTATACATGGAAAAGTTGAGACTTTCAAAGCTAGAGTTGTTAAAGGTTTGCATCATTGACCAGGTATGGATTATGATGAAACCTTTTCTAAGTATCTATGCTTAAGTCCATCCAGATCCTACTTGCCACGGCTACATACCTTGACTATGATATCTGGCGGTTGGGTGTCATGACTGATTTTCTAAATGTTGATTTGGAAGGGAGCGTCTATAAGTACACAGTCAGAGGGCTTCATAGACAGTGGGAGCAGCGGAAACATATGCAAGATGTTTTATGTGATAAAGCAGGCATCGCGGAGTTGGAACGTCTGTTTTTGATGTATTAGTCAAAGGATTTGACATCATCGAAATGGTAGATGAACCTTGTATAAACGAAAAAGGTAGTAGGGAGTATGGTGGTGATCCTCGTTGAGTACGTGGATGACATACTCTTGATATGGAAGGAGTTTCCTATGCTACGCTCGGTCAATCTCTGCTTATCACAAAGATTCTCCATATAGGATCAAATTAATACCTACTAAATCCTAGGTTTTGGATCTATGAGATAGATCTAATTGGATGTTAGGATACTCACTACATGTAGTGAGCTGGTATCAATCGATCCTGGGGAGAATCACTGGAAGTGTTCCAGGGTGATAAGGATGACTGAATGTCAGTCACAGGCATTGTCTTTACCCTCAGTAAAGGGACGGTTTGTTGGAAGAGTTCCATGCTATATACCGTGGCATACTAGACGATAAAGGCTAGATACATCGCTACCAAAAGTGCTACCAAAGAGGAAGTCTGGGTGTATATTTGTTCATGAGATGAACTTCGTTCCTACCATTGTGTGACAATTGAGTTGTGGCGTATGCTAAGGAACGCCCGTCCCATCAGTGATCCAGACATATTCTAAGGCAGTGTCACCTGATCATGGAGATGGTTGATCTCCAGGGGATCAAGGTCAGGAGAGTAGACTCAGAGGACAACACGGCGGATCCACTCACAAAGGCCTTTTCCCAGAGAGAGACTAGTTAAGGGATGGTTGAGTATGAGATACTACAACCACTGTTATCAGATGGCCCTAGTGCAAGTGGGAGATTGTTAGTTATATCTATGCCCTAGAGGCCATTACTATACATATGATGTATATTGTAGTGGATGCTTGGACATATATAGGGAGGACTTTCTTGCTCGACATAATAGTATGCTATCTGGTTACTCTTTACCTTAACGTGTATACAGATTGTCTCTCTGTTACATGTTGGTAAAGCCCTTAGGATGTGTACTTGACTACCTGGACTATGATGCGGATCATACTAGTGGGGACATGGTAGTCCATAAGTACATTCTTCAAGGTCCCTAGTCGTGGGTGTATCGAGACGGGGCATCGATATACCAGAGTAGACTAGCGTATGCCTTCTCGACCCATACAGATGGGCGATGGATGATCCCATATCCATTGATGTTTGACATCAGCGATGATATACGGGTGCTCAGTAGAGACTGGGTACACTGGACGGACTCGCCGAGAACTCCCAGATGGTATTATACCTTACGTCAGATGGCAGTTCTCTGGTGACACTGGTACAGGTTAGTCTGTAGACCCGAGATCGTCATAGAGTCTTGTGTGATTCCCACTGTGCTTTGATTTCCACCTTACCACGTCCAAGTGGGCGTGCAAAACGGTGGTTTTTGGGTACAGTCCCGAGTCATATGGAGGCAATGAGCGATAGGAGGGGTTTCGTCTCTCCCGGTATTGGGGGTTGATGTTACGCTATGCTCGATTGGCCATAACAGGGAAGTCCCTGGCCAGAGCTGGTTTAGAGATTTACTGGTAAGTGTTACCAGTAGTTTCTCGACCCGTTATGAGCCTCATATCGGCATGACTTATCAGTTATTGGGGCCTGACGTTTACCACCCCTAGACATGATATGCGACATATCAGACGAGGAGACCGGACTGTACGGTAGTGTCACTGTCAGGCTTTTTGCAGGAGTTGGAGCGGGCATGCTTGCTGATCTTCTGATCGCTCAATACCCAGGTAGCCGTTACGTCCAGCTGGTACCGCTGACGGCTTGTGGGTGCTTGATATGATCATCACCTACTGCCGGTGTATTGACGAGTTTTTAGAGTCCTACATAGAGGTTGTACTGGCTCAGGCAAAACGAAATAGGAGTGCATATGTGATATGTGCGGGACTGAGAATAATGCGTGTATGTGATACCGTATTCTATTCTCGCGATGTTTGTATCGATCGGTTGTATGCGATATAACCATGTTATCGAATCAAGTGTTGATTCGATAAGTCGATACATTGGATGTTAGTCGGTTATATGTGATATAACCGGATTATTAAGTCAAGTGTCGATTTAATAATTTAGTAAATAATCGTATATGTGATATACTAATTTACATTAACTAACATTGGTTCACTTAAGCATTTGATTTTCTCACTTGTGCACAAGTTAAAATATATATGTGATATATATTTATTTGTGTTTACAAATTGTATCATGATTGTTGATACACATTACATGGGTGTAGGAGACTTATACCATACTAATTATATTTGTTAGGTTTTTAATATATAAAGTAATTACAAAATTAGTGGATAAAGCACACATGCATGAAGCTTCATGAAGCTTATCCTTGCATTTGACTTAGTCCAGTAGTTTTGTTTTACTTAACATATTAGTTAACTTAACCACTATAATTAACCTATGGTAATGTCTCTACATGAGTTAGTATATGATACTCACTCACCATGGTTAGCTTATACTCTCACTTGATCATTATCCTCTTCTCTTTCCTTTTGGAGATCATCTTCTTCTTGATTCATAAAGGAAAAGCTTGCTAGGGTTTGATCTTAAGTGAGAAATATTGTGAGAAATAAAAATCTAAAGAGTACCCATTTCCTATCTCACCATCCTCTACTAGACTAGCACTTTAGTGTAGCGTGTTTGCTTCACTAATTCTATGGTTAGTGAGGTAGAAGCTTGAGTCCGTATTCCCTCGACGTAGATCATCTTCGGCCTCGAAGACTTCAAGCAATCCCGTTGCAATTTTCTCATGGAGCCGTCTGAGAGTCCGGGAGTCCGATGATCGCAGCGAAGGGACTACATCAAGGAGCTTAAGAAGTGAAGGACCGATCTAGAAAGGTTATATTTTGTATTCACTTAGTGTAAATGTGATTTACTTTCTTTTAGTTTCGCCTAAACTCTTGTTAACGATCTTGCTTAGGGTTGTTCCGCACATAAAATTTTTAATCCGGCATGGTCGATACATTGTAGTACCTCATTAGTGTGCCTAGTAACCCTACAAACATAAATACGAACACTTAGGATAGATTTGAACAAACATATACACATTCTTTATTGACTCGTCTAAAACTCGAACGGACATAAAACCATCTCCCTGCGGATCGACCCGTGCTCAACCGGCTAGCTGCAAAGCGACACCGTCCTGATCGCGGTTACAACTTTAGAACTTTGAACATCCGACACGCCAAAAGCGTGCGATCAAATGGCGCCGTTGCCGGGGAGACGGTAGCGTATTTTCTTTCTTGTTATTCGGGTTAATATTCTTTTTGTATATATTTATAAATAAATAAATATATTCTATATATATTCTTTTTGTTATTTTTGATAATTTTTGTGTGCAAGAGTGCAGGCTAATCTGGAGCAAGTACAGTAATCTGATTAAGAAACAGAGCTTTTTTTTAAGGTGTACAGAGAAGGGCACGTGTATTGACCGAAGGTTCAGGCGCCAGCTCATCAATTTGACCGCGGAACCGCGGTCAAAGAGGGGATACGGCGGCGGTTCCGCGGTCATATTGAGTCTTTTGAGCCCCAAATTTTTTCTGCCCTTTCTCTCTCCTCTAGTTCCCTCTTTGAATTCCACTATGCTGTATTTTCTGCAGGTATCTTTGCACAGAATTGCACAGCCGCCAAATAAATTTTTGTTGTTTTAGATTTTGTTTGTTTACCGCTTTGCATATATTAATACAAACATTAAGGGGCTATAACACCAATTCAGATTGGGTGGGGATTTCATCACCCTTCCTAAGACCCCACAAATCACTAATTGCATAAGCATTACCATGAGCTAATAAAAAATACTAGACTCAGCCCAAAGGACGTCGCGCTTAATAGGACAGAGGACTAGTTGTAGGCATCGGCCGTTGATCCAAACCTGACTTTGCGGTGTCTAGGAAAGTGTATCTAAGGCGAGTGGTTACTTAATTAGAGCCACTACTTGTAGTAGAGAGCCTCCCACTCACCTGGCACTTACCTGGCCGCAATTGGCGATGAAGAGGCGGTTTGAGGTCCTATTTCTAGCCATTTGGAACAGTTAGGAGTTGTCTAGCTCAACTAGGTGACCCTAGCTCTAGGTGTGTTTGTGCATTTTGTGATTGTGATTGTGCTTGTAAATTTTAATCTCATAATTCCGTATTCTTTCAAACAAACAATTTTCAAAAATCCAAAAACAAACATTTTTTTCCTTTTAATAAAAATATAAAAAAATCCACATTCTTTCCCCCCTCCTTTTCTCTTCCTTTCTTTCTTTAACTCTTCATATCATGGGTACCCCACCTAGAAAAACTCTTGCCGAACTTTTGTATCCACAACCAGACATCACTTCTTACGGTTCTTGCTTTGGTCGAATTTCGAACGACCCCTCCATGCCCAAAATTTCATTAAAAGATCGCATAGACGCGTCTAGAATAAACACTTGCCCTCCGCAATCCACTTTGTATCAACCTTTTCAACCTCCCCCACCATCTTATGTTGATACCCCTTTTTTAAGTCGTCCTTTGTCCATCGCTGAACATATTGAACAATCCCGTAGCCGATCTTTCACTCCTTTCACCACTACAGATTCTTGGGATCAACAATTCCATTCACCTTCTTATCCAAATGTTGATCCTGCTCCTGTCCAGCCATTCAATTCCTACCAGTCCTACCCGACTTTTGCACCTTCCCTAGACATTGCTTCTGAACCGCCATTTGGGAGTTTTCAGTATCCAAACAACTTTGAATGTTTTACTGAAACCCCTTCACAACCCATGTCTAGTCTGGAACAGTCATTGGAAGACTTTAGGGTAGCGTCGTACCAACAGATGATGGATTTGAATGCGTCCATGGCCG
Organism: Agapanthus africanus; assembly: GCA_030015575.1. Lineage (NCBI taxonomy): Eukaryota > Viridiplantae > Streptophyta > Magnoliopsida > Asparagales > Amaryllidaceae > Agapanthus > Agapanthus africanus. The sequence continues at coordinate 293,390,724 of CM057349.1, forward strand.
TCCACATACAACCTAGTGACCCGGTAGCTAGTTTTCAACTAGCTCCAAATTTTCCAATTTATGAAGAGGCGGTAGGACGGGTTGAGAATTTGAGTAGAGAGAGTGAGCTGTACCCCCTTCAGAATCAAGCCTACCCATTTCAACATGAATCCCACAACACTGGTTTTGAATGTCTATCTAGTGTTCCAAACGATTCATTGATTAAAGATAGAACAGATAATGAGTTGTGTGACTTTGTAATGTTTGATTTGCCCGATTGTGAAGGGTCCCTTTTGAGTGAAACTACACCCAATCCTTTTGACCTCTACACCTCCATCTTAGAACCAGAATCGATTGAAATCCATGCTTTTGATGAGGTGTCTGAGGATATTGATTTTCACTTGATTGAGGATATTGATGCTGGGAATATTTTGGATGATGAACCCATAGATTTGGATGAGTTTTTCTCTTCAATTCATCATCCCGAGTCATTAAATGTTTTTCCCGAACCCCATATGCGTCCGGATTTTGAGGATAAATGCATGGATGTGCTTAACTTTGAGGAGAATTTTGAGGATATTTTTGAGGATGAAACAGTTCTTGTTGATGAGTCGGAATTTCCAATTCATCCTATCCCTTTCATTGACTGTGTACACCCTCATGAACCATTAACCGATAACCTTCCTCAATCACCTACCTCCATCCTTTCCATCGTTCCGACCTGGCAAGACACTGTATCATTTTCACTTCCTGTGTCTGGTTTACCGAGTTTGGCTTACCCATGGTTTTTCACGAATCTTGAGGGATTTGACCCCATTTCTCGACGGGTTGATAGATTAGCACAATCACTTTTTACACATCATTCATCACATATTGTGCTAATCTATTCACTCCATTTTCACCCTTAAGTTCGTATTCCACTTCTTTCTCCCTTCCGCCATTCTTCTTCTTATATACCGAGACCGTATACCACTTCTATCTCCATACGGTCTCGCATATTCTCCATCTCTTTTCTCTACGCCTTCTTCCACCAACCTGTACATTATAGCGATAAAATCTTTGAATGGTTGGTGCTCACTTTTGGCCTGTGTAAGGCCTTGTATAGTTTGAAACTGTTTTCTTTCCCCCTAATTCTGAACTTCACCGCTTAAACAGTGGAAATACTGTTTTACTTAAGTTTGGGGGGGGGAACCTTTTTGTATATATTTTTTGTTTTTCTTTTTTGTTTTGTATATAATTTGTTTGTAGGGAGCGCCGACAATTTTGACCCTCTTGGTGTAGCCTGACAGTGATGGCACTGTCAAGTTTAAGTTTGGGGGTGTGCTTGGTAAGCTTTCTTCCTTTGCATTCATTTGTATATTTTGCATTTGCATACCTTATTAAAAACCCATAAAAATCGAAAAACTTTCAAAAAAAATAAAAACTTTGTCGTCAAGTTAGCTAATAGCGTAACTTAGATTTTTATTCTGAAAGCTTAGTTGATATGTTAGAAATAACTAAATCCTAGGCTTAGTAATTGAAAACCCAAAAAATAACCCTCATTCTGTCTAACTTTGGTAAGTATACGTCTTTACAGTTTTTTTTTTTAGAAATAGGTAATCTTGAGTTCAATTCTTGAGTTAAGTCAAGATGAAGGGAAAGTATTGAAGCTTTACTGGAGGATAAGTCTGAAAAAATAGTTTCTATTCTTGAGTTCAAATTTAGAAAGTATATACCCTACAAATTGCACATACATGCACCTTGAAACTGGGGATAGTAGATGATACCTAGAAATACTCTTGCCTGAAAACCTAGTATGAAAGAAAAAACAGTAATTAAAGCTAAACACCAAAAGAGCATCATTGAAAAATATATCCGGTCTTGAAAAAGAAAAAGAAAAGAAAAGAAAAAATAAATAAATAAAGTCAAGACCCGGAAACTGCTATTTACGCTTTAAGCTCACACATTCAGTAATCGGCCGTTAGTGCCTCAAGAAGCATTAATAGTTGCATGAAAGGTGTGTGAGCAAATCCATCCATCCTTAATGAAAAGAAGTAGTATTAGGTATTAGGGCAAGGGTATTATAGCTTGAATTGAATTCTTGAGTGTAGGGGTGCAAATATACACACACGTAAGGGTATACAATCGATGTTTGGATTAAAGATAGAAATAAAGAATAAGACTTGTGTTTTCTGTAAAGTTGATAAAAATCCCGGAATTAAGACCGCACTTTAGAAGGAAAACTCAGGAGATACCAACATCTTTCTAAAATTTTTTGGAACGTATAGGATCTAAGGTTAAATAGATAGGAGGTGTGAAATATAAGGGTTGAATATTTCTAACCTAGGATAATAGAGTTTCTAACGTAGATACTAAATTGTAGGAGTAGAATCGATGTTAACTTATGACACTAGCTTGACTGGATTTTGTGGGTGTAATCCGCTGAAAACCCTCAAGAGACAACACTCCTCCTACTAGGGACATCTAGAGGTTTAACGGCTTGTTGCACACACTCAGTGCAATCGCGTTCCCTGCGAAAGTGAGGTTAGGATTTGTTGTGAATAATTGATTTTGCCCGGGACGAGCAAAAGTTATGTTTGGGGGTATTTGTTCACACTAGAATATTACATTTAATACCGCCCATTCTTATGCTCGTTTGTTTATAGGTAGGTGCTTTTAATCCGTGTTTGCTACATATTTACAGTCTACAGATTCCTAGTTCAAAATAACGCAAATGATACAAAATCTCTATTGTTACGCCAAAATCCAGAACATCTGTTGCCAGCAGATAAAAGCCGGGTTCCGATCATCCGTATCCGTCCAGTGCCGCGTACCGGTTCCAGAGACAAGACATATGACAGTGGTCATTCGTGTCTCGGACAAGCACAGAGCACGAGGGGGGCAGCACAAGAATCAATGGGTGCGCGGAGCTCGAGGGAGAAAAGGTCAAAAGTATTATTTTGGATGCCATTTTGGACCGTTGCAGATCTGAAGCAATTGTGAAGGCATTTTGCAATTTGGGACATGTAGAATATCATAAGATAGCAACACAAGGAAACCCAGAAAATCCGAGATCCCAACTCCACAAAACCGCGGCGGAACCGCCGCCAAATTCGGGTTTCCGCGGCGGATCCGCCGCGGTTTCGTGTCATCATATGACAAAATTTTAGGAGTAGTTGGGTCATTACATTTAGGGCCAGAATGTTGCCCTAGGGTTTCAGCACGCAGCCTATAAATAGCCCAGTTTTGTGCCAAGCCAAGGGTTTTCTTCATGTCTCCTTTTTCCCATCTCTTTTAGTGTAATTTAGTTTAGCTTCTTCTTCTTTTTCATTCTTTCCTCCATGAAAATTGTAGTGAGAGCTTTTTGAGTGGATGATGAAATGAAGATGAGGGTTATTTTACTTATCTTGTATTTTGATTTCATTGTATTGTAATTTAATTTCTAGTGTAATTTTATTCTTGTTGTTAATTAGTTGTTGTTATTTCTTTGCTTGTTCTCTTTTCTTTTCTTTTCTTATCCGTATTATTTTCAAGCGATGATACTCGACGGAGTTCCTTGCTAAGGTGAGGACCCAAGAGTTAGCTTGCACTACTTGTAAAACCGTATTTTTCTCTTTTCTTTCTTCTTGTTTTGTTTTGTTTTCTTTTATGATGTGTGAATAATTTCCCTCTTGTTAAGGCTAAGGAAGGTGGTATGAGAACGGAGAAATCCCTTGTGCTTCTCTTCGCCAAACATTTTGAAACGAACCCGACCAAACAATCACAACCCCCTCACTTAGGCACGCTATACGTGACATGTAGCCGCGACCTAAGTCGAGAAGTCCTTTAAGCGCACTACAACGTGATATGTAGTTGTGACTTATTTGGATACATGGTTGCGGGTGTTTGGCCGAGGGTTGGAAATAAGCGTATTTAGCGGACGGACAAGGGGCACTAGGAATGGATTTAGCGTTGGAAAGCTTGCTTAAACTCGCAAATCTCATTCCTATGTCCTCCTAATCCCCGCTACTTTCGATTATCCCAACACCGTTTTAAGAATGGCAAAAGACTAGCACAAGACTAATCCTAACTCTACTAACCGACCTTAACCTTAACAAACTTACTCGAACATAAAAACGAACACTTAGGATAGATTTGAACAAACATATACACATTCTTTATTGACTCGTCTAAAACTCGAACGGACATACAACCATCTCCCTGCGGATCGACCCGTGCTCAACCGGCTAGCTGCAAAGCGACACCGTCCTGATCGCGGTTATAACTTTAGAACTTTGAACATCCGACACGCCAAAAGCGTGAGATCAGTACACAAGAGATGTAAATAAACAGCAACTTTATTTATTAACATTCTTTTTACAATACATCTGTAAAGTAAATACATGGAATGGAAAGCAATGCCTAAACAGTGGTATAACAGAAATGAAAAATACAGAATGTAAATATGTATAAGGAATATAAAGCTCTGGGTCGAAAGCTAGCTGGTCCAAGTCCTCGCTGGTTGGCTCGATTTCCTGAAGGTCCGATCCACCTGACAACATTCCAAAAAATAAAGAATGGAATGTCGTCAACGAACAATCGCCTGGTAAGTCCCAAAGATGAGGGAGAAATAGAATAAACAGAGATAGAGAGAGAGTGAAACTTTTAAAGTTATATTATATTGTTAACGTTTTTATTTGTAGCTTGGTACAGAAGATGCCAGTGTTAGTTGTATGTATGCCCTAGAGGCCAGTATTGTACAGATGATGTATATTATATTGGATGCTTCGACATATATAGAAAGGACTTTCTTGCTCTACATGATAGTATGCTATCTGGTTGCTCTTTATCTTAACATGTATACTTGTCTCTTTATACTGTCTTATAGTTACATGTTGGTAAAGTCCTTAGGATGTGTACTTGACTACCTGGACTATGATGCGGATCATACTAGTGGGGACATGGTAGTCCATAAGTACATCCTTCAAGGTCCCTAGTCGTGGGTGTATCGAGACGGGGCATCGATATACCAGTGTAGACTAGCGTATACGCTTCTCAACCCATGAGATGGGCGATGGATGATTCCATATCCATTGGTGTTTGACATCAGAGATGGTATGCGGGTGCTCAGTAGCGACTGGGTATACTGGACGGACTAGCCGAGAACTCCCAGATGGTATTATACCTCACGTCAGATGGCAGTTCTCTGGTGACACTTGTGCAGGTTAGTCTGTAGACCCGAGATCGTCATTGAGTCTTGTGTGATTCCCAATGTGCTTTGATTTCCACCTTACCACATCCATGAGGGCATGCAAAACGGTGGTTTTTGGGTACAGTCCCGAGTCACATGGAGGCAATGAGCGATAGGTGGGGTTTCGTCTCCCCGGTATTGGGGGTTGATGTTGCGCTGTGCTCGATTGGCCATAACAGGGAAGTCCCTGGCCAGGGCTGATATAGAGATTTACTGGTAAGTGTTACCAGTAGTTTCTCGACTCGTTATGAGCCTTACATCAGCACGACTTATCGGTTATTGGGGTCTGACGATTACCACCCCTAGACTTGATTTGCGACATATCAGACGAGGAGACCGGACTGTACGGGAAGTGTTACCGGCCGGCTTTTACAGGAGTTGGAGCGGGCTTGCTTGCCGATCTTCTGATCGCTCAATACCCGGATGGCCGTTACATCCAGCTAGTACCGCTGACGGCTTGTAGGGGCTTGATGTGATCATCACCTACTGCCGGCGTATTGACGAGTCTTTAGAGTCCTACATAGAGGTTTTACTGGCTCAGGCAAAATGAAATAGGAGCACGTATGTGATATGTGCGGGACCGAGAATAATGCATGTATGTGATACCGTATTCTATTCTCGCGACTTTTTGTATCGGATGGTTATATATGATATAGCCGGGTTATCGAATCAAGTGTCGATTCGATAAGTCGATACATTGGAGGTTAGTCGGTTATATGAGATATGACCGGATTATTAAGTCAAGTATTGATTTGATAATTTAGTGTATAATTGTATATTAGATATACTAGTTTACATTAACTAACACTTGTTCACTTAGGGATTTTTCTCACATGTACACAACTTCAATATATATGTGATATATATTATAATTGTGTTTTCTTTTTGTATCATGGTTGATGATACACATGACTTGGGTGTATGAGACTTACACCATGCTATTTATTATGTTGGATTTTAAACATTTAAAGTAATTACAAACTTAGTGGAGGATTAGCAAAATGCATGAAGCTTGTGGAAGCTTGTGGATGCATTGACAATTCCACTAAGTTTGTTTTTACTATGGATATTTGTTAACCCAACCATAAGGATTAGCCATGGTTATGTCTCTACATGAGTTAGTATGTGATACTCACTCACCATGGTTAGCTTACTCACTTGATCATTATCCTCATCTCTTTCTTTTGTTCATCTTCTTCTTCTTTGTTCAAAAGAAAAGCTTGTTAGGGTTTGATCCATAGTAAGAAAGATTGTGAGAAATAAAATTCTAAAGAGAACCCACTTCCTATTTCTCCATACTCTACTAGACTAGCACTTTAGTTTAGGGTGTTTACTTCACTAATTCTCTAGTTAGTGAAGCAGAAGCTTGAGTTGGCATCCCCTCGACGTAGATCATTTTCGGCCTCGAAGACTTCAAGCAAGGACGCACCTTTAGGCTCCATGAAAGAGTCCGGGAGAACCACGATTGCAGCGAAGGGACTTCAACAAGGAGCTTTTGAAGTGAAGGACCGATCTACAAAGGGTTATTCGGCACGGCTAAAATCAGAAACGGGCATGGTTGATGCGTTGTAGAACCTTATTAGAGTGCCCAGTAACCCTACAGTGGTATCAGAGTCTAGCTAGAGCATTAGGCGATGTGTTAATGAAGTTAAAACCCCGATCGAACCCGAAAACGTCAAGATAACCCCCTCTCTGTACATTTTTTAAAAACTGGGTTTTTTCTGAATTAAAAGTACCTAAAAAAATTAGCACGGAATTCTAAGGGTTACCATGAAAAATGAACCCTCAAATCTTCCACATGGCCGTGGAACCGCGGCACAAAGTCACCTTTCGCGGCGGTTCCACGGCAGAAAAGGAGTATTGGGGATGGTTCTTTATGCAGTAATATCCAATTCCATTCCAGCATCTTTCTGGGTATTTTTATTCTGACTCAAGTGTTGAGTATTTTGGGGTTTATTTTGTAATCGTCGATTCGATCGGAGAATTTAAATTTGTTTTGTTATTCCGGATAATTTAGAAAGTATTAAAATGTTCGAACGGATATCATTAACTCAATTTTTCCCGGCACGAAAAACATTCAAGTGTTGAATTTTTCTCGGGTTTAAATCTTTCAGAAAAACGTGCAAGTAATGCGATGGACCCTCTAGAAGACAACAAACCTTAACTCGATTATGTGACCGTCTTGAACCGCCTTTTGATCCTTAGTGTTTGGGGCAGTACGGTGTGCCACATGTGAGGCATTGGCTTGACCCTTCTACGGCTGGACCGTTGGTACTGTGGCATTGATTCTGGAATTTTTGAACTCCGCTCAAGTTTGGGCTATTTAGGAAATCTTGGGTGTTTGATAATCCGGTCGGAAAGTTTAATACTGCCTATTTATCTGGAATGTGATACAATATGTGGAATTCATATAGTTAGGCATGAAATGCGAAGTATGTGATATTTCGGATTTACGATGTCTAAAAGGATTGTGGATTCCAAATGTTGTAGTTTTACACTTTCTTCTCTGCGACCGTAAGTGTAATATGTGATATCGCCGGTTTCGTTGCTATATGTCAACGACAATTGGGATGCGCATATTTACTTACGTTGATGACATGTGATGTTATGTGTTGCTGGATATGTTATATTGGATCGTCGCGTTCTGAATAGCCGGGGGGTTCTATTTGAGATGAGAGTTTTTATTTTCATTAATGTAAAATTAAATGTATGTAATATTCTTTTATTGGGGCACTTTCGGGATGAGGTCGATGTCACCATTTGTATATTATTTACTTTTCCGCACTAGGATAGACCCAAGGAGGAGAGCACAAGTAACCGGGTTCTAGAGTCCAGTGGGAGACCAACTCGAGGAGTTGAGTCCGGGTCTCCTAACTCTAGAATTGGTAGGGTTGCTTGCCGCTCTCGTAGGGGTCTAGGGGTGTGGGTTTGGCTATTCATCGCGACCGTGGAATCCGTGTTTTATAGAGGCTCAAAATAAAACATGGACGTCCTAGTATATCCAATGTTTCATATGTTTCTTCTGCTGCGATATCAGTGATGTGATCATGTGATGTGATAAATACTGTATATAGTATATTTGATATATTATATAGACGTTACTTATGTTTTACAACCGCGCTAGCCCTGCCCCACTCTGCCGTTAGTTACCTAACCTAACGGTGCACGAGGGGACATCGAGGCGAATGTGGATGGCATAAGTGTACGACGTATTTATCTGTGATGTTTAGGTGACTTAAATGATGGGACTTCATTAATATGATTAATGAAAGAAAAGAAACCTAAAAGATTTTGTAGAATCAAATTTTCAAAAAGGGTAGCTACAGTTTTTGTTTTACATAGTGATATATATGATATATCCTGCACCTTATTCGATGAGGAAAGAGTCGAGATCCCTTCACCGAGAGTGACCTCTTTAGCAAAACTGGCAGATGCTACAACACTCGGTTTGTTTTTGATTGCTTTTGGAGTTTTTCTTTGCATAGCGATATATATGATATATCCCGCACCTTATTCGATGAGGAAAGAGCCGAGATCCCTTCACCAGGAGTGACACCTTTAGCAAAACTAGTGAAAGCCTCAAAATCACTCCATTTCAAAACTCACTTGATTCTACAACGATATCAAGTTCATTACACAATAGGTTTTCAGAAAAACCTGTCGTAGCCCTCCGTCATTTCAGATAAATCCTACTTAGTATTCGTGCTACGTTTGTTGACCTCCGTCAAGGCGTAGTGTGCGATAGCTAACAAGTATTTATCTGCTTATGCATATGATGCAGATTGGATTAGGGTAGTCGTACGACCTTGTTGACCTCCGTCAAGGGTCGTGCGGGTGGGTTTGATTCAATCAAGAAATGACGGGTTGTACTTGACTTGCACCCTGTGGTTTGTTGACCTCCGTTAAGGTCATGGGATGCTTGGGGCAAAACATTATCGGGAATTTCAAGTGTTGAAATTTGCAATGAGATTGCATATCTTCTATGAGATAGTTGGATCCTGATACCCACTGCGAGTAATTGTTACTCCTGGGAGAGTTTTACACAGGACAATTAGCCGATCAAGTAGGTGTCTAGAAAGGTGTCAACGGGGTTACGCCTCTGGGAAAATGAGGTTTACTTTAATTAGGTCTGTGCGAAAGCACGGGGAACCTCCCTCAAAGTACCGACACTGGCCTGGCTGAATGATTGGCGAAATTGTAGGGTGTAATTAATCCCGGCTAGTCTTTCCTTTTAGGGTTTGAAGGAAGATTTGATAAAAAACAGTGGGAGCCATCCTGATTAGATAAAATAATAACCAATCTGATCTTGCAAGAGCATACGCTAAAGTGTTTTCTTCTCTCTCTCTCCAGGTAGCGACCATATCATGCCTTAATAAAGATAATAATATGGATGTATTGACCGAACCCGCATGTTATACTGTGCTGGGGAACGTTGGTTCTATTCTTTCTTATAAAAGTTATAAGACTTAACAGGATATAGGGGAACACCAGGATTCCCATGGCACCCGTATGAAGAAAGTACATGCTGATGCATTTTCTTCGGGTGTGTTCGTTATAGAGAACTGTTTCTCCATCTGCTCTACGTCCTGGGTATTAGATACCGGGTCAGGATCCTATATATGTAATCAGTTAAATGGGCTTAGGAAAGGTAGAGAACTTGGAGAAGGTGATAAAGACATAAGGGTTGGAAATGATGCAATTGTTGCAGCTAAAACCATTGGGGAATATCACCTTGTATTGCCAACTTGTAATACATTGATTCTGAACGAATGCTATTACATGCCAAACCTGATATGCAACATTATATCGGTTTCTTTGTCGAGTAAAGAGAGATATAATTTTGCATTACAAGATAATGTTATGAAAATTTTCCTTAACCAAAAGTTGGTTGGATCAGGCACGTTGTGCAATGGCATTTATGTTCTAAATCAATCAACAGTTCTGAGCATAACAAACAGACACAAGAGGAAGAGTTCAGAAATGAATGAATCCTTCTTGTGGCATTGTAGACTGGGTCATAACAATGCGACACGACTAGCTAAGTTGCATAAGGCTGGATATTTGAATCCGTTTGAATTTTCATCTTATGACACTTGCCAGTCATGTCTCAAAGGCGAGATGACCAAAACTCCATTTACGGGACACGGAGAAAGAGTTACCGAACTCTTGGGACTGATACATAGTGATGTATGCGGTCCCATGTCTACACATGCCAGGGATGGTTCTTCGTACTTCATTACATTCACTGACGATCTCTCTAGGTTCGGATATGTGTTCCTGATGAAACAAAAATCTGAAGCTTTTGAGAAATTTAGAGAATATAAACAAGAAGTCGAGAACCAAACCGGGAAAAGTATTAAAATCCTTCGATGTGATCGAGAAGGTGAATACTTGAGCAATGAATTCCTGGAATTCCTAAAAGAGAATGGGATTCTCTCTCAGCTAATTCCTCCATATACACCACAGCACAACGGTGTATAGGAACGGAGGAACCGCACCTTATTAGATATGGTGCGCTCTATGATGAGTATAGCAGAGTTACCTATTTCCTTCTGGGGATATGCACTGGAGACAATAGCATACCTACTGAATAGGGTTCCAACCAAATCTGTTCCTACCACCCGATATGAGATATGGGAGGGGAAGAGACCATATCTTAATTTTATTAAGATATGGGGTTGCCCGGCTTATGTCAAAAGACAAAAACCGGACAAACTCGAGACAAGGTCTGTTTTGTGTAAGTTTGTTGGATATCCCAAGCATTCGCGAGGGTATATCTTTTACCACAGTGAGGAACAAAGGGTGTTTGTTGCTCAACACGCCACCTTTTTAGAAAAGGAATTTCTTGCAAAAGAGATTAGTGGCTCTGAGGTAGAACTGGAAGAGGTTCCAGCTGTACAAACCACAACAGAAGATTTGGTAGAACCAGAGGATTCGGTAGTTCCCGATGAACCCCAGCCACTCCGCAGATCTAGTAGGGTTCCTCACCCACCTGAGAGATACTACGGTTTTCTCATGGATGGTGGGAGCGAGGATTGCATCATGGTTGATGATGACCCAACTAGCTTCGAGCAGGCCATCACGAGTGGGGACCCAGTGAAATGGCTAGATGCAATGCGGTCCGAGATGGAATCCATGTACACCAACAAAGTATGGACTTTGGAAGATGCTCCTGAAGGGGTAAAACCCATTGGGAGCAAGTGGATCTTCAAGAAAAAACTTGGTGTAGATAGGAAAGTGGAGACTTTCAAAGCTAGACTTATTACAAAGGGTTTTCGTCGAAGACAAGGTGTGGACTATGACGAAACCTTTTCTCCAGTGGCTATGCTTAAATCCATCCGGACCATGCTTGCCATTGCTGCATATCATGACTACGAAATCCGGCAAATGGATTTTAAGACCGCCTTTCTAAACCGTGATTTAGAAGAGTGCGTGTACATGACTCAGCCAGAGGGCTTCATAGATAGTGGGAGTAGCGGGAAGGTGTGCAAACTGCTTAAATCCATTTATGGATTAAAGCAAGCATCGCAGAGTTGGAACATCTGCTTTGACGTCGTTATCAAAGAGTTTGATTTCGTCAAAAACGTAGATGAACCTTGTATCTACAAAAAACTGGCAGAGAGTATGGTTGTCTTCCTCGTATTATACGTGGACGACATACTCTTGATAAGAAATGACATTCCTACGTTGCAATCGGTCAAGCTCTTCTTATCACAAAGATTCTCAATGAAAGATCTAGGTGATGCCTCCTGCATACTGGGAATTATGATCTATAGAGATAGATCTAAAAGGATATTGGGATTGTCCCAATCCAGGTACATTGACACCATACTAAAGAGGTTTGGTATGGAAGAGTCCAAATGTGGGTTTTTACCCATGATCTCAGGGCTCACTCTCTCCAAAGAGATGTCTCCTACGACTGATTTAGAGAGAGCTCGCATGCAAGGGATACCCTATGCTTCGGCTGTAGGCTCTATCATGTACGTGATGCTATGTACCAGACCCGATGTAGCATACTCACTAAGTATAGTGAGTAGGTATCAAGCTGATCCTGGAGAAAGTCACTGGACAGCTGTGAAGAGCATTCTCAAGTACTTGCGAAGGACTAAAGACATGCTCTTGGTGTATGGTAACGGAGAACTCCAAGTGGAGTCCTTTACCGATTCGAGCTTCCAAAGTGATAAGGACGACTCTAAGTCGCACTCGGGATTTGTCTTTACCCTTTACGGAGGGGCGGTTAGCTGGAAGAGTTCCAAGCAGGAAACCATGGCAGACTCGACGATGGAGGCTGAATACATCGCTGCCAACGATGCTGCCAAAGAGACTGTCTGGATCAAAAAGTTCATTACTAAACTTGGAGTGGTTCCATCCATTGAGCATCCAATACCTTTGTATTGCGATAACAATGGAGCGGTAGCTTTGGCCAAGGAACCCAGGTCCCATCTGCGATCCAGGCATATTCTGAGGTGGTATCACCTGATCCGGGAGATAGTAGATCGCCGGGAGATCGAGGTCAGGAGGGTTGACACGAAGAACAACACAGCGGATCCACTCACGAAGGCCATACCCCAGATAAAGTTTGAGAGACTCTTCGGGGTGCAAGGTATGCGATACTACAGCAGCTGGCCCTAGTGCAAATGGGAGATTGTTAGTTGTATGCATGCCCTAAAGGCCAGTATTGTACAGATGATGTATATTATATTGGATGCTTGGACATATATAGAGAGGACTTTCTTGCTCGACATGATAGTATGCTATCTGGTTGCTCTTTATCTTAACATGTATACTTGTCTCTTTATACTGTCTTATAGTTACATGCTGGTAAAGCCCTTAGGATGTGTACTTGACTACCTAGACTATGATGCAGATCACACTAATGGGAACATGGTAGTCCATAAGTACATCCTTCAAGGTCCCTAGTCGTGGGTGTATCGAGATGGGGCATCGATATACCAGTGTAGACTAGCGTATACGCTTCTCGACCCATTAGATGGGCGATGGATGATCCCATATCCATTGGTGTTTGACATCAGAGATGGTATACGGGTGCTCGGTAGAGATTGGGTACACTGGACGGAGTCGCCGAGAACTCCTAGATGGTATTATACCTCACGTCAGATGGCAGTTCTCTGGTGACACTTGTGCAGGTTAGTCTGTAGACCCGAGATCGTCATAGAGTCTTATGTGATTCCCACTGTGCTTTGATTTCCACCTTACCACATCCATGAGGGCATGCAAAACGGTGGTTTTTGGGTACAGTCCCGAGTCACATGGAAGCAATGAGCGATAGGAGGGGTTTCGTCTCTCCCGGTAATGGGGGTTGATATTGCGCTGTGCTCGATTGGCCATAACACGGAAGTCCCTGGCCAGGGATGATATAGAGATTTACTGGTAAGTGTTACCAGTAGTTTCTCGACCTGTTATGAGCCTCACATCAGCATGACTTATTGGTTATTGGGGTCTGACGATTACCACCCCTAGACTTGATATGCGACATATCAGACGAGGAGACCGGACTGTACGGGAAGTGTTACCGGCAGGCTTTTACAGGAGTTGGAGCGGGCTTGCTTGCTGATCTTCTGATCGCTCAATACCCGGGTGGCCGTTACGTCCAGCTAGTACCGCTGACGGCTTGTGGGTGCTTGATGTGATCATCACCTACTGCCGGCGTAGTGACGAGTCTTTAGAGTCCTACATAGAGGTTTTACTGGCTCAGGCAAAACGAAATAGGAGCACGTATGTGATATGTGCGGGACCGAGAATAATGCGTGTATGTGATAGCGTATTCTATTCTCGCGACTTTTTGTATCGGTCGGTTATATATGATATAGCCGGGTTATCGAATCAAGTGTTGATTCGATAAGTCGATACATTGGAGGTTAGTCGGTTATATGAGATATGACCGGATTATTAAGTCAAGTATTGATTTAATAATTTAGTGTATAATTGTATATTAGATATACTAGTTTACATTAACTAACACTTGTTCACTTATGGATTTTTCTCACTTGTACACAACTTCAATATATATGTGATATATATTATAATTGTGTTTTCATTTTGTATCATGGTTGATGATACACATGACTTGGGTGTATGAGACTTACACCATGCAATTTATTATGTTGGATTTTAAATATTTAAAGTAATTACAAAATTAGTGGAGGATTAGCAAAATGCATGGAGATGGTGGAAGCTTGTGGATGCATTGACTAATTCCACTAAGTTTGTTTTTACTATGGATATTTGTTAACTCAACCATAAGGATTTGCCATGGTTATGTCTCTACATAAGTTAGTATATGATACTCACTCACCATGGTTAGCTTACTCACTTGATCATTATCCTCATCTCTTTCTTTTGTTCATCTTCTTCTTCTTTGTTCAAAAGAAAAGCTTGCCAGGGTTTAATCCAAAGTGAGAAAGATTGTGAGAAATAAAATTCTAAAGAGAACCCACTTCCTATTTCTCCATCCTTTACTAGACTAGTACTTTAGTTTAGGGTGTTTGCTTCACCAATTCTCTAGTTAGGGAAGCAGAAGCTTGAGTTGGCATACCCTCGACGTAGATTATCTTCGGCCTCGAAGACTTCAAGCAAGGACGCACCTTTAGCCTCGCGAAGCCATGAAAAAGTCCAAGAGAACCACGATCGCAGCGAAGGGACTTCAACAAGGAGCTTTAGAAGTGAAGGACCGATCTACAAAGGGTTATTCGGCACGGCTAAAATTTGAAACGGGCATGGTTGATGCGTTGTAGAACCTTATTAGAGTGCCTAGTAACCCTACAGCCAGTGTATACGAGAGGGGTCTCACTATACCAGAGACTATGGTATACGGAGTACAAGGAACCGTTTAGCCACGGTACAACGGCAATGGAGATCCTGGTTCGGTGTCTTACAGTTGCAGTTTCGTGTCACTTCTAACACCTTTCGTACCAATCTACCCTTTATAAACCCCACGATGTCTTGATTATATTATTTGTATTGTATATTAAATATAGATGGATGACTTACCGAAACCATGATATCAGTAATGGAATGGATATAATTGATGATCATGTAAATGGAGTATATCCATGGTTCGGTTCGATCAATACAGATTGATTAGATTTAATATATGGATTCATATTGAATCATGCTGTATTATAGTTTGTACTTGAATCACATTCAAGTCAGATTGATTATATTGAGACCCAGTCTGAGTCAGAAAATTAGAAAAGAAATTGAAGTCCTGAATTATGTTTTGGTGCTATTGGTAACTGCTGCACATGGACGGCAGGATTTGTGTCTTTTTCAAAGACAATTACTATGTTGATAACACCGTTTGTTGAGTTGTCTAACTTAGATATGCAAGCACCATTATCTCCGGCTCCCTGAGGCTCAAGAGACCGATCCCGCTTAAACCTATGTTTACTAGGGTCCTTATTGTAATTTAGTATATCTTGAGGGGATTTTATGTAAAAACAGTTTTGTATAATTTTCAAAATATAACTCAAGTATTTAATTATCGTCTCTAAGGTTTTCATTGATGTATATTTTATAATTGTGACATTTCTAGTGAACAAAACCTAATTTTAAAATATAAGATATTTATTTGAAATATTGGAATTGTATGGTATTTTCTTGTAAATGGGATGTTTTTCATGAATTTTGGAAATTTGGAATATTATAAATATTAAAAATAGATATTTTGATATTAATTACATATATATTTATTTATTAAAAATATAAGTTTTAGTGATAATAGAAATCACATTTTCTAAAGAAAAATATATTAAAAATCTTTCGAGATCGTATGCTCCTTGCGGAGGTATACATCTCACTCTACTATGACCGAGGATGTGCGATAATCCGCACCGTACTAAACGGGTTCCCCAAAATGGGTTGTAGAGGCATAATTGCAAAGATTTGTTAAATACACTTCTTGTAGAAAAATGTTCTATAACTTGAAGGTAGTTATATGTAAAGTCGTATTTTCCCAAATCTATATTCCCAAATTCCATCGTGCTATGTTAGATATGTGTGTTGTGAGGAGGTAGGTCATTACCACGTGAGTTTTTCTAAGGTATTACGGTTTAAAAAGTTTAAGCATGTCAAAATGAAACATGAAGGTATTTTAATGTAAAGGTGAAATAAAACTTGCTACAATTATTATTTTGATGTCAAACTTGTTTTATTGCCTTTGTTAATGATTACTAAATAATATATCAAAAGTTGTAGGTGTGTTATTAAGAAAAAGTTGTATTTTTAAAAGAAAAATAATCGGAAGCCGGATATCTCCGCTTCCGACACATTTTAGGAATGAAGGGTTTGGGAATAGCAAAAGAGAGAAAGTAGGGGGACTTATTGGTTTGGAGTCAAGAGTGGAGAGAGGGGGTCCTAAAGAGTGTTTCGGGGCGTCGTTTCGTCACCGGAATCTGCTCGGAAGTTCGTCGGTGCTTCGCCCTTTGTTAACTCCACTTGCACACAAACAGTACTTGGAAATTTTTGTAGAGTTTTTGTAGAAAATTTCAGTGTGAAAGGATGTAAAAATAGAGTGGGTATTTATAAGGAAAATTAGGGTTAGGGTATGATAAATTTGAGAATTAAAATGCATTAAAATATGGGGTAATGCAAAGTTTTAATTCTCTGGAAAATGCAGGAAAACAGACAGTCAGGGGTTAACAGGGGGAGTCCAAGGGGTGTTAGGGTTCAAAAAAATTGGGTTTGGCTCAAAGAAAACCGGCAGCTTCGGTCTGAGGGAGACTCGCCGGTCCAATCATGGAGGTAGGGGCTCAGATTGGGGCCACGTGTCCCTGACGGTCTGAATACTAATTTGCATATGTTTGTTTAGGCTGTGTCTCTTCAGTTTACGTGTAGTCTCTTGGGCTTCTAAAAGATTAAATGAATTTAATTAAAAAGAATGTGTGGCTGATGGGATTTGAACTCTGGTGCTATGGTTCAGCAGTGCAAGGTCTTACTAGTGAGCTATAAGCTCTTTCTTGCTGTTCAAAATTGAATCAAATACTTATAGTAGTCACTGGAATTGTAAATACCCCAATTGTATATTAACTTTAAATGAAATTTATGTACACTGAAATTGGAGTTGTTACAACTTTCTTTCTCGACATGATAGTATGCTATCTAGTTGATCTTTATCTTAACATGCATACTTATTTTCTCTCTATTACATGTCGATAAAGCCCTTAGGATGAAAAATTGACTACCAGGATTATGATGCAGATCGTACTAGTGGGGCAGGGGTAGTCAGTAAGCACATCCTTCAAATGTTTCTAGTCATAGGAGTATCGAAACGGGGCAACTATATTCCACAGTAGACTAGCGTATACGCTTTTGGCCCATATGATCGGCGATGAATGATCCCATATCCATTGGTGTTTGAAATCAGAGATGGTATACGGGTGCTCAGTGGAGACTAGGTACACTGAACAGACTCACCGAGAACTCTTAGATGGTATTATACCTATCGTCAGATAGCAGTTCTCTGGTGACACTGGTACTGTCACGACCCGAAAGTACGGAACGTGACTGGCACTTAGATTACGAGACGTCTAAAGGCGTACCGTAACCTAAGTCAGCCAAAGCCCAGAAATCTAACCCAAAATCAAAAGAGAGTGAAGGAAAACCTTAAATGAAAACGGTTTTGAAATCAATTAAGTTGCATAGAATCCAAAAAAAAACATCAAAAATTTCTGAAAATTTCGGCAGAGTCTCCCCTGTATTTTCTATCCCCCAAAATGGGTACAACAAGATAATAAACCTGTAATCATAAAATGGCATCCCCAAGCGGGAGCTAGCTTTTCGCCCAAGGTGGATCACAACCACATGCAATATAATAGTAATATCAAGAAAAAGAGCATAAAAGAAATGCAAAATACCAGAAAACACACGTCGGCTCAAGTGAGCTCGACCCAAAAGAAACCACAAATATACATATCTCTCATCCTCATCACTAGGTCGCATATACAATACAAGTGGTAGATGGAGAATACTAGATACAATGATAAAGCAAAAAGAAATAAAGTATACTCGCAACCCACCTACGGGCGATGTCGCGAGTCTGAGCAAAAGGAACTGATGACAAGATAGCCCGCCGCTACAAGACTGACGGGTCCGACCTGCAAGACACTGTGGCACAACGGGGGTGAGTTTCCAGCTCGTGAGTAAATATAACATCTAATAAGGCAATCGTAAGAATGCACGCAATGCACCACAACATACACGTCCATAGGTACTATGATATCTCTAGTATGCATGCATAGATATGCAATGTCATTATTAAGTCTTTAAGTGTTTTAACTGCTAAGGTTATTGAATTCTTAACTTTAGAACATGAATATCTGTATAATAGCTAAATATCATCAAGAAATCATCTGAAAACCCGTGTCAAGCATCGACACCAAAAAGGAATCATATCTGTCTCAATATCGGGCTCCGTCAGTCCGGATCGGCCCATATCATAAATCTCACGACAACGGTCGGTATCCTCCGGATATCCGCCGCACCAGACATCACCGGTAGGTAGTCTTCCCCTGCCAGGCTCATCGTCTACAACTCGATCTTCTTGCCGCGGGGTACCATACCGGGCCCACCATGTACCCGAGACGGTTCATCCACTCCTCGAATCGGGTCTCGAAATCCAACAGAAAACATGAAAACTCATGGTGGACGACACATCCATCACGAGAAAACCGCAACTTTGTTTTAAAAATGATGAATAGTGCTTTTGGTAAATTCTTGTGGTTTTCCCCAAAATCCAGAAATCGTAGAAATACTGAAATCCTCAAGAAAAATCATAAGGTTCCCATGTTATATATATAACAAATGTCTATGATATCAATGTGTATGATGTAAATTTTGGCTAGAGTTCTATGTAAATATGATGATGATGCGAGATATGTGCATGCGATGCAGTTTCATATATTAAGTATGAATGCAGGTGATGATATTAAGATAAACAGGTTCTATCGTGCACGTGGCATGTCAATTACCAAAGGCGTGTGTGTCATATGAATAGTGCGCGTGCAACATATGCCAATGGTAAGGTGTTCGTGTCCTACGAAATGATATCGCATAGGTAGAGATGAATGTCCATGCAATTTAACATACTGTTCGCTATAAGGGTATGCAGTGTACATGAATGGATAAGCTAACTAACAATATAATCTTGCAAAAAGTAGGGTAATCCTAACTAGTGGGGGGCGCCTCGCGCCATCCAGACGATTCCCCATAGATGAATACATCTACTCACCTGAAATCCCCGCTAATCTGATCCGGCCACCGCTTTGCCTTTTCGCGCCGTATCCGAAGTTTCCCCGACCGATCCTCTCAAGCTTGAACCCTAGCTTGATCAAGTCACCAAGAAGCCTCCTTTCATCATGTTTTTGAACAAATTTGGGTTGAAGAGAGAAGGGATTAGGGTTTTGCTTTGAATGGAGATGGAAAAATGTGAATTTTTATTGATTTTTAGCAAGAAAAAGAAGCAAGAATGAAGTGGGAAGTGGGGAAATTCTGCAGGTGAGGGGTCGGCTGCAGCAAGAGGAGGAGGTGGGGAAATTTTGGGGAAGTTTCTAGCTAATTACAACATCATATGATATCATATCATGCTTTCATATCAACCTTTTTCCAAAAAAAACCCTTTTTAAGCCATTTTTTTCATAATTTTCCCACCAAAAATCTAAAAGTTTGCAAGACATGATATAATTTTATTAACACCATATTTTAGCTTATAAAGACTCCTAATTAAGAAATTTACCTAATTAAATTTGTATTTATCCCTAATTAAATGTATTTAAAAAGGCTTAAAATAATAAAAAAATTAATTAATTACGAATTTTCTTTTATTTAACTAGAAAATTATAAGTGACATTTTAGTGACAAAATTATAGTAATATCTTACCTAAATTTTGTATAATTAGGTCTACAATGAAAAATATCAATTTTGACTTTTTACGAAAAAAGCCGAAAAATTAGCCGATTACCGAAAAACTGCCTAAACGATTTTCGAAGGGTTACAATCTTCCCCCCTTAAAGAAATTCGGTCCCCGAATTTAGAATTTAACTACGCGTACCTTCAAAAAGATCGGGATATCTCTTCCTCATCTCGACCTCGGTCTCCCAGGTGACCTCCTCGCTGTTCGGGCCACGCCAAAGAACCTTGACAGACGGTATGACCTTCGACCTCAATTTCTTCACCTGCCGATCCAAGATGACAACCGGCTGCTCGGTGAAAGAAAGATCACGCTCTAACTGGATCGTCTGGTGCTGAATCGCCTGGGAAGGATCATTAAGGTACTTGCGGAGCATCGAGACATGGAATACGGGGTGAACATCGGGGAAGCTGGGCGGAAGAGCTAACCGATAAGCGACTGGACCAACACGCTCTAGGATCTCGAAAGGACCAACATATCTAGGACTCAGTTTTCCTTTCCGCCCAAATCTCATCACACCCTTCATCGGAGAGACCTTCAGGAAAACATGATCGCCAACAGCGAACTCGAGTCGGCGACGGCGCCTGTCAGCATATGATTTCTGCCTGCTCTGTGCCGCTCTCATCCTATCCCGAATCAGCTGTATCTTCTCGGTCGTCTCCTGTACGATCTGCGGCCCTAAAATACTGCTCTCCCTGAGCTCTGTCCAACATACCGGCGATCGACATCTCCTCCCATATAAAGCCTCGAAAGGTGCCATCTGAATCGTCTCCTGGAAGCTATTATTGTAGGAAAACTCGATCAAAGGCAAATGACGATCCCAGCTACCACCGAAATCTAAAACACAAGCTCTGAGCATGTCCTCAAGAGTCTGAATCGTACGGTCCGACTGACCATCAGTCTGAGGATGAAAGGCTGTGCTAAAACTCAATCGGGTGCCCAAAGCTTCCTGGAGTTTCTGCCACAATCGGCTGGTAAACTGGGTGCCACGGTCGGACACGATGCAAGTCGGAACGCCATGCAGTCGCACTATCTCATCAATATAAACCTGGGCGTACTGAGAAAATCCAAAAGTGGTCTTCACTGGCAGGAAGTGAGCCTCTTTCGTCAGTCGATCCACGATCACCCAAATAGAGTCGTACCCTCGACTGGTCCTGGGTAGACCCACAATGAAGTCCATGGAGACCTGCTCCCACTTCCACTCAGGGATGGGCAAAGGCTGTAACTCGCCGGCTGGCCTCTGGTGCTCGGCCTTGACTTGCTGACAAGTCAGGCATCTCGACACAAAATCTGTAATATCCTTCTTCATCACGTCCCACCAGTAAACCTCTCTCAAATCACGATACATCTTGGTGGAACCTGGGTGAACACTGTATACTGATCTATGTGCCTCCTCGAGAATATCATGCCTCAGTCCCTCTGAATCTGGCACACACAGTCGAGTCCCAAATCGAAGTATCCCCTGATCATCAATCACGAACTCAGAAACTCTGCCCTGTCGAATCTGCTCAATGATCTCTAATGTACGGGCATCGCCGGACTGTGCCTCGTGGATACGGTCAAGTAACTGTGGGCGTGCTCTGAAATGGGCCAGCTGTCCTCCTGTAGGAGTAAACTCGAACTGCACTCTTCTATCACATAAAACCTGCCAATCCGCCGTCGACTGCATCTGTACTGCGCTCAAACAAGATAAACTACCTCCGGGCCTCCTACTCAAAGCATCTGCCACCACATTCGCCTTGCCCGGATGGTATAGAATCTCGCAGTCATAATCTTTCACCAACTCCATCCAACGGCGCTGTCTCAGGTTCAGGTCTCGCTGCTGGAAGATATACTTCAAACTCTTATGGTCAGTGAATATCTGGCACGACTCACCGTATAGGTAATGTCTCCAGATCTTGAGTGCAAACACCACTGCAGCCATCTCTAAATCATGTGTGGGGTAGTTCTGCTCGTGTTTCCTCAGCTGCCGAGAAGCATACGCGATAACTCTGTCGTGCTGCATCAATACACATCCCAGCCCCACTCTAGAAGCATCACAATAAACCACGAACCCGCCTGATCCTGAAGGCAATGCTAATACTGGTGCAGTAGTCAGACGAGTCTTCAACTGCTGGAAGCTATCCTCACATGCCTGGGTCCAATCAAAAGGAACCCCCTTCCGGGTCAACCCGGTCAAAGGTGCAGCAATGCGGGAGAAATCCTGGACGAAACGTCGATAATAGCCGGCCAGACCTAGAAAACTGCGAACCTCTGTAACTGATACTGGTCTAGGCCAACGCTGAACTGCCTCGATCTTCTTCGGGTCCACGCAAATACCATCTCTCGTCACCACATGACCCAAGAAGTCGACACTGTCTAACCAGAATGCGCACTTGGAGAATTTGGCGAACAGCTGATGCTCCCTCAAAGTCTGTAATGTGATACGTAAGTGCTGCTCATGCTCCTCCCGGCTCCGAGAATAAACCAAGATGTCGTCAATGAACACAATAATGAAATGATCGAGATACGGCCTGAATACGCGGTTCATCAAATCCATAAACGCTGCCGGGGCATTGGTGAGCCCGAACGACATCACCAAGAACTCGTAATGACCATATCGAGTACGGAAAGCGGTCTTCGGAATATCCTCCTTCCGAACCCGCAAGTGGTGATAACCTGACCGTAAATCAACCTTCGAGAAAAACCCTGCACCCTGGAGCTGATCAAATAAGTCATCAATGCGGGGTAGGGGATACCTGTTCCGCACAGTAACCCGGTTCAGCTGACGATAATCAATGCATAAACGCATACTTCCGTCCTTCTTCTTAACAAACAGGACGGGAGCACCCCAAGGTGACACACTCGGTCGGATAAGCCCTTTGTCCAGCAAGTCCTGTAACTGATCCTTTAGCTCTCTCAGCTCCGCCGGGGCCATCCGATAAAGAGGTATAGAAATAGGCCCCGTGCCAGGGATCAAGTCAATACAGAACTCAATCTCGCGCTCTGGTGGCAGACCAGGCAGCTCATCAGGGAATACATCAGGAAACTCTCTCACAACAGGGACCTGGTCTAACGGAACCTCTGTGGAGCTAGTATCACAAATATAGGCTAAGAATCCCTGACACCCTTTCCTTAAGAGCTGACCAGCGCGAAGAGAAGAAATCAAGCTGGGAAGGGTAGCACTACGATCTCCCTGAATAATAAGAACCGGCTCACCAGGAAAACTGAATCTGACTGCCTTTTCACGGCAGTCCACGGATGCATAACAGGTGGCTAGCCAGTCCATACCAAGAAGAACGTCAAAGTCTAGCATATCGAGGAGAATCAAATCAACTGAAGAATCTCTCTCCCCGATACGAACGGAACAAGATCGGTACACAAAACGGGCAACAAAAGACTCGCCTACCGGGGTAATAACGACAAGCGGCTGATCTAACGGAGAAGACTCTCGGCCCAACCTCGGTGCAAAGTACGTGGATACATAGGAATGTGTGGAGCCTGGATCAAATAATACCCGTGCATCAAAGGAACATACTGGTAGAGTACCTGTCACGACGGCATTGGATGCCTGTGCATCCTGAGGAGTCAAAGCGAACACTCGGGCCTGTCCACCACTAATAGCTGGCTGTGCTCTGCCTCTACCTCGGCCTCTGCCTCTGCCTCTGTCGCCTCGTCCTCTCTGAACCGGATCGCCACGCCCACGGCCTCTAGAAGCATCTGGCTGGCGTGGAACATCATCAGGGGTAAGGAGTAAAGCTCTCTGAGAAGGTGGTGAGGGTGGTAAAGTCACATGCGGGACTGTCGCCGTGCCCTGGCGTCCCATGGTACAGTCTTTGACACGGTGGTACTGACTCCCACACTGAAAACATCCTGGAGACGACTGCTGGGCTGTGGATATGAACCAAATAACTGACCTCGTCTCAATCCTCTGCCTCCACCATCTCCCGGAAATAATCTATCACGATGTCTGCCCATCTGCCGCTGAGCTGGCGTATCAGTACGGATCCTCTTCGGCCCAGAAGCGACCGGAGTCTCAGAAATACGCTCCTCCAAAAGTAAGGCTGCATCCATCGCGGCTGCGTATGTATCAAAGTGCTGGGTGCCGATGGCAAGGAATAGCTGTGTATCAAGCCTTCGCACAAACCTCTTTATTCTCTTCTCTTCTGTGTCGACTAGGTACGGAGCATATCGAGACAACTGGGTAAACTGTATATCATACTCCGACACCGTCATCCCAGGAGTCTTGCGCAAAGACTCAAAACTACGAGCTCGAGCATCTCGGACACTCTCCGGAAGAAAACGGGCAAGAAATGCAGCTGTAAACTCATCCCAGGTCATAGAAGGCAGACCTGCAGCTCGGCCTCTCTCTACTGAGTCGTACCATGTCTGGGTAAGACCCTCCAGACGAAAACTCGCAAACTCCACCAATCTATCATCAGAACACCTCAACGAACGGCCAATCCGAGCCATCCTATCCAGAAATGCCTGTGGGTCCTCTGTCGCATCTGTACCGGTAAAAGCTGGAGGTCTCAATCTCATGAACTCCTATAGTGAAACAGGGATAGTCTCCGTAGTAGCAGCAGGAGTGACCATCTGTGCAGCAGGTACGATCGTGGTCTGTGCGGTGGAAGGAACGTCCTCGGATCTCTGTGCCCGGCTGGACTCAACTAAAGATCCCATCATCTGCTGCAACTCTTGCATGCCGGCCTCTAATCTGGCAATACGGTCAGGATAAGGCGGATCAGTAGGACCCTGAGGGGTAGGCGTATCCTCCCGCTCGATCCTCGCCTCAGACGGGCCTGCCCGAATCTCATCCCTAGCGGCAGCCCGCTGAGCTCTCATAGTCTTTGGCGGTATCGAAGCTGGAATAAGAAACAGGACTGATAAGGACATTACAATTGAATCAAGGAATGCAAGGAATCAAGAAAGGAAATACAAGCAATTATGTCCTAAGGTCACTTAGGCGGAGTACCGTATCGTAAGTATGCCGCGGATCATACCCACGCTACGCCACTCTGCTTAAGTCACCTACTCCATCTACCAAGGTCGTCCTACACTCAGAAAGGTAAAACCTACACTCTGATACCAACTTTGTCACGACCCGAAAGTACGGAACGTGACTGGCACTTAGATTACGAGACGTCTAAAGGCGTACCGTAACCTAAGTCAGCCAAAGCCCAGAAATCTAACCCAAAATCAAAAGAGAGTGAAGGAAAACCTTAAATGAAAACGGTTTTGAAATCAATTAAGTTGCATAGAATCCAAAAAAAAACATCAAAAATTTCTGAAAATTTCGGCAGAGTCTCCCCTGTATTTTCTATCCCCCAAAATGGGTACAACAAGATAATAAACCTGTAATCATAAAATGGCATCCCCAAGCGGGAGCTAGCTCTTCGCCCAAGGCGGATCACAACCACATGCAATATAATAGTAATATCAATAAAAAGAGCATAAAAGAAATGCAAAATACCAGAAAACACACGTCGGCTCAAGTGAGCTCGACCCAAAAGAAACCACAAATATACATATCTCTCATCCTCATCACTAGGTCGCATATACAATACAAGTGGTAGATGGAGAATACTAGATACAATGATAAAGAAAAAAGAAATAAAGTATACTCGCAACCCACCTACGGGCGATGTCGCGAGTCTGAGCAAAAGGAACTGATGACAAGATAGCCCGCCGCTACAAGACTGACGGGTCCGACCTGCAAGACACTGTGGCACAACGGGGGTGAGTTGCCAGCTCGTGAGTAAATATAACATCTAATAAGGCAATCGTAAGAATGCACGCAATGCACCACAACATACACGTCCATAGGTACTATGATATCTCTAGTATGCATGCACAGATATGCAATGTCATTATTAAGTCTTTAAGTGTTTTAACTGCTAAGGTTATTGAATTCTTAACTTTAGAACATGAATATCTGTATAATAGCTAAATATCATCAAGAAATCATCTGAAAACCCGTGTCAAGCATCAACACCAAAAAGGAATCATATCTGTCTCAATATCGGGCTCCGTCAGTCCGGATCGGCCCATATCATAAATCTCACGACAACGGTCGGTATCCTCCGGATATCCGCCGCGCCAGACATCACCGGTAGGTAGTCTTCCCCTGCCAGGCTCATCGTCTACAACTCGATCTTCTTGCACCGGGGTACCATACCGGGCCCACCATATACCCGAGACGGTTCATCCACTCCTCAAATCGGGTCTCGAAATCCAACAGAAAACATGAAAACTCATGGTGGACGACACATACATCACGAGAAAACTGCAACTTTGTTTTAAAAATGATGAATAGTGCTTTTGGTAAATTCTTGCGGTTTTCCCCAAAATCCAGAAATCGCAGAAATACTGAAATCCTCAAGAAAAATCATAAGGTTCCCATGTTATATATATAACAAATGTCTATTATATCAATATGTATGATGTAAATTTTGGCTAGAGTTCTATGTAAATATGATGATGATGCGAGATATGTGCATGCGATGCAGTTTCATATATTAAGTATGAATGCAGGTGATAATATTAAGATAAACAGGTTCTATCGTGCACGTGGCATGTCAATTACCAAAGGCGTGTGTGTCACATCAATAGTGCGCGTGCAACATATGCCAATGGTAAGGTGTTCGTGTCCTATGAAATGATATCGCATAGGTAGAGATGAATGTCCATGCAATTTAACATACTGTTCGCTATAAGGGTATGCAGTGTACATGAATGGATAAGCTAACTAACAATATAATCTTGCAAAAAGTAGGATAATCCTAACTAGGGGGGGCGCCTCGCGCCATCCAGACGATTCCCCCATAGATGAATACATCTACTCACCTGAAATCCCCGCTAATCTGATCCGGCCACCGCTTTGCCTTTTCGCGCCGTATCCGAAGTTTCCCCGACCGATCCTCTCAAGCTTGAACCCTAGCTTGATCAAGTCACCAAGAAGCCTCCTTTCATCATGTTTTTGAACAAATTTGGGTTGAAGAGAGAAGGGATTAGGGTTTTGCTTTGAATGGAGATGGAAAAATGTGAATTTTTATTGATTTTTAGCAAGAAAAAGAAGCAAGAATGAAGTGGGAAGTGGGGAAATTCTGCAGGTGAGGGGTCGGCTGCAGCAAGAGGAGGAGGTGGGGAAATTTTGGGGAAGTTTCTAGCTAATTACAACATCATATGATATCATATCATGCTTTCATATCAACCTTTTTCCAAAAAAACCCCTTTTTAAGCCATTTTTTTCATAATTTTCCCACCAAAAATCTAAAAGTTTGCAAGACATGATATAATTTTATTAACACCATATTTTAGCTTATAAAGACTCCTAATTAAGAAATTTACCTAATTAAATTTGTATTTATCCCTAATTAAATGTATTTAAAAAGGCTTAAAATAATAAAAAAATTAATTAATTACGAATTTTTTTTTATTTAACTAGAAAATTATAAGTGACATTTTAGTGACAAAATTATAGTAATATCTTACCTAAATTTTATATAATTAGGTCTAGAATGAAAAATATCAATTTTGACTTTTTACGGAAAAAGCCGAAAAATTAGCCGATTACCGAAAAACTGCCTAAACGATTTTCGAAGGGTTACAGGTACAGGTTAGTCTTTCGACCCGAAATAATCATAGAGTCTTGTGTGATTCCCACCGTGCTTTGATTTTCACCTTACCACGTTCAAGAGATCGTGCAAAACGGTGGTTTTTTGGGTACAGTCCCGAGTCACATGGAGGCAATGAGCGATAGGAGGGGATTTCCTCTCTCCCGGTATTGGGGGTTGATGTTGTGCAGTGCTTGATTGGCCATAACAGGAAATCTATGGCCATGGTTACTAAGATCTACTGGTATGTGTTATTAGTAGTTTCTCGACTCGTTATGGGCCTAATATCGGCATAACTTATCAGGCTATTGGGGTCTGACGTTATACCACTTCCAGGCTGTGATATGCGACATATCAAACGAAGAGACCAGACTGTACGGTAGTGTTACTTATTGGATTCGCAGGATTATGAGCAGGTTTGTTTATTGATCTTCTGATCGCTGAATACCCGGGTGGCCATTACGTTTAGCAAACCGCTTGCGGCTTGTGGGTGACTGATATGATCACCACCTACTGCCGGCGTATTGACGAGTCTTTAGAGTCCTACACAGAGGTTTCCTGGCTCAGGAAAAATAAAGTAGGAGAACATATATGATATGTGCGGGATCGAGATTAATGCACGTATGTGATACCGCATTCTATTCTCACGATATGTGATATCGGACGGTTATATGTGATATAGCCGGGTTATCGAATCAAGTGTTGATTCGATAAGTTGATACATTTGATATTAGTCGGTTGTATATGATATAGCCGGATTATTAAATCAAGTGTTGATTTAATAATTTAATGTATAGTTATATATATATGATATATTAACTACATTAACTAATATTATCTCACTTAAGCATTTCTTTTTCTCTCTAGTTTGTACACTTAATATATATGTGATATATATTATTGTGTCATGCTTGTTGCTACATGCAACATGGGTGTATGAGACTCATAGCATGCTTGTGATAATGAGAGGTTTTATTTATTTAAAGTAAATTATAATTAGTTGGAAATTGGTCACATGGTTGAATCTTGTGGAAGCTTGTGGAACCATTGACCAAGTCCACTAATTTTGTTTTACTTGAGATATTTATTAACCCAACCATTATGATTAGCCATGATTTAGTCTCTACATGAGTTAGTATATGATATTAACTCACTCATGGTTGCCATTCTATAATTGACTTTTTCCATGGTTGCTTTTCTTCATCTCCTTCTTCAAGCTCTCTAGCTTTTGGGTAGATGACGAAAATGAGTGAGAAAATAATTTCTAAAGTGAGCAAAATTCCTACTTCATCAACTTCTTCTAGACTAGCCATTTAGATTGAGTTGTTTCTTCACTAGTTTATCACTTAGTGAAGAGGTAGCATGGATTAGTGTCTCCTCGACGTAGATCATCTTTGGCCTCGAAGATTTCAAACAAGCTTGTTCCTTTCATCTTGTAGAGCTTTACTAGAGTCTGGGAGATCACTACTTGGAGTGAAGGGACTACTACACCGAGCTTATGAAGTGAAGGACCGATCTACAAAGGTTGCATTCCTTGTCCACTTAGATGTAAAGATCTTTACATACTAGTTTCGTCTAATTCTCTAGTTAAGATTCTAGGTTAGGGTTCTTTAGCGGGCTAAATTTTTAAAAAACGGCATGGTCGATGCCTCCCAAAACCAAGCGGCGACCCTAGGGAACCCTACAGTGGTATCAGAGTCATGCTAGAGAATTAGACGATGTTTGTATAATTACAAAACTGAAACAACTCCGAAACACTCGAAACAAAAACCAAGTTTCTGTCGAAATTTTTAAAGTGTGTAAATTTTTTTTAAGCAGTTGCAGAATGTTATATGATATGTAACATGAACACCACAGAAATTTGAGCCCCCCTCGCAGGATTTTGGCCGGTGAAATGTCTTAAAAATCCGAGGTGGCCAGTTTTTTAGTGGGCTTCTGGCTTCAATTTTTTGTGGTGTTCCAGTCTCTGGATTTTGGTGTTTCAGGTGTTGCTTGTTTTTACTGATATTGCATGTGATGTTATATTTCTGTAAAGGCAATTCGGAGTGTTTCGTAGTTGTAATTCTAATATTGTTTCGGGTTTTTAAACGGTGTTAAAAAGTTCGAACGGATATCAATAACCCATTTTTTCCTTCGCTAGAAATTTTTCAAGAGTTGGATTTTTTCATGTTTAAAATCTTCAAAAAATCATGCAGGTGTTTTCTATGGACCCTCTAGAAGAACAAAACCCTAACTAGATTCTGTGACCGTCGGAACCGCCAACAAACCCTAGGGTTTGTGGTAGTTCAGCGGCGCCATAGGTGAGGCAAGGGATGACCCTTCTACGATTGGTCCATAGGTGTTGTGGCATATTCTGGGTACTTTTTAAACTCCGCTAAAGTGTTGAGCTCTTTAGGAAATGTGGGTGTTTACTGATTCGATCGAAAAGTTTAACATCGTCTAGCTATCTATGATTATGATACAATATTTGTAATCCACAAAATTTAGTTTTGTGAAAACTAATTTGAATTTTGTAAATCTAGCAATTCAGTCTCATTTGATCGGTTGCCACGGGATTTTGATGTGGATCAAAAGTACATTGCAATCATGAAGCGTACGCGGATACTCACCGGGTAACCTTACTAGATAGCTACGCCCTATAGCCCCGACCAAGTGATCGTAAGAGAACCCCGTCACCAAAAGAATCCGTTCGGGTGCTCACTGTCGCGGTGTTCCGCCTAAGTGCACTTCGTCGACGGCATCGGGGGTGCAGCCGTCTACTAAAGTTTCCGACGAGCATTCGATCAGGTTGTCGGGAATCTTGTTGAATTACCCGACTAGTTATTGGAAAGTGTTTTCAATAACGAGACTAAAATGCAGGGTTTATAATTGTTAGGCATGTGATGTCTAAGGAATTTATTTGGTTAGGCATGAAATCCAAAGTATGTGATACATTGGGTTTATGATGTCTAGGGTGGTTGCGGATTACAATTGTTGTAGTTTTTCACTTTCTTTTCTGCGACCGTAAGTGTAATATATGGTGTATCGCCGGTTTCGTTGCTATATGTCAACGACAATTGGGATACGCATATTTACTTATGTTGATGACATGTGATATTATGTGTTGCTGGGATATGTTATATTGGATTGTCATGTTTGAATAGACGGGGGTTTATGAGTGAGATAAGAGTTTTTCATTTTCATTGATGTAAAAACTTGTATGTAATATTCTTTTATTGGGGCACTTCCGGGTTGAGGATGATGTCACCATTGATGTATATTATTTACTTTTCCGCATTAGGATAGACCCAATGAGGAGAGCAGAAGTAACCGGGTTCTAGATTCCAGTAGGAGACCATCTCGAGGAGTCGAGACAGGGTATCCTAACTCTAGAATTGGTAGGGTTGCTTTCCGCTCTCGTATGGATCTAGGGATGTGGGTTTGGCTATTCATCGCGACCGTCGCATCCGTGTTTTTTAATGGCTTTATTTAAAACATGAAATTCCTAGTATATCCAATATTTCATATGTGTTCTTCTGCTGCTAATATTCTGTAATGTGATCACTTTACATGATGAGATGAGTACTTATATGATATATATGATATATAATAAATATTTGTAACACCTTAGAATGCGATTAGTGTTAATTAAGCGATAATGCGGATTTTTAGTAAAAAGTTTACCAAAATAGTTTTCAAATATTTTATGGAAATTAATTAATATTTTATTAATATTTATTTTGGGCTTGCAAACATTAATCTAAGGTTAATTAGGGGTTAAGCATGCTTAAGTAGCCATGGCATCTAACCCCATTTCATTAAATTGTAATATGTATTTATTTAAATCATTTGGTTTTTAAATTAGGGTTTGAAATTGTTGACTTGAGAGAGAGAGAGGGATGGCATTTTGCATTATGAGGCATGGCAAGCATGCCATGCATTAAATGAGGAGAGAGAAGAGGGAGGCATGGCTCATGCTACTCTCACCCCCTCATTTCCCTCACCCTTACTCATACACACTCTCAACTCACCTCATTCTCTCATTCACTTATCATTTTTCTCCTCATCATATTTTTGTTCACCTCATCTCTTCCCTCACTTCCTCAACTGAAACCTTCACAAATCCTCACAAACCCTAACCCAAATCTTCACAAAACTCACTAAACCCTTCATTAAACTTTGATCTAAAGCCTATGGAGATGACTTGGAGCAAGGAAAGCTAAATTTTTTAGCAAGTGTGGATAGGTAACGAACCCAAACTGTTAATTAAGTGCTTATATTATTGTGTGGCTTAGTGGTTGTTAATTAGAACAATAAAGATGTAGTTTTGAATCCATATCGTATTTTTAGTATCATTATAGGATGTCTGTGATCTGCTTTCAACCCGAGTGTTTACTGTGAAAACTAGCAGTGTAGTAGTGTTATGTTAGAGACCCTGAGTGTACACCTGAAACATGAACCCCACCTGACCTGTTTTGGCCGGCGAGAACATGGGAAAATCCGGCGAGCTCGGCCGAGGAGGGGACTGGGGTGTTGTGTTTTTGTGGGTAGCTGTCTGCAGTTATTTTAGGGTATTTGGTACTGCTAGATTTTGATGTTTTGACAGTGGGTAAAATCTGGGATCGATTAGCTTGTTTTTAGTGTTTTGACGACGCGCGTTACGATATATCCAACGTAGTTTTAGTGTTACGGGTAGCATGCTGTTGTGGGTTTGTTTAAGTACTGTCGCCACACACGTTAACCGCTAAGCGAACACTTTAGAGGGTGTTGGAGTCGGTGCGTCGATTTAAATGTAATTGTACGTATTATGGGTCGATTTCTAACTGCACTTGCAATGTTTGTGTGATTTTAGGGGCAAGTGCGGGGACTTCGGACGCTGTGAGGAAAGGGAAGCAGGTGGTTGGATATACTTAACTCGAGATCACCGGTGAGTAGATTTAACATCTACGGGGAAATCGCCCGTATGGCGTTATGCGTCAGGGCTTGATATGACATTATAGCCGCATGTTTATATTCATATATGTTAATTGTGCATGAGCATCATTACATACCATTACTTATTGTGCCTTGACCTAGTACCTAGTGGACACTGCACCATTACTGACGGTTCATGTTGTAAGTCTACGGTAGCGCCCCGGCCTTCTGTCCGAGGCCAAAATGCGGAAACAAAACTTTTTGTTAACATGAAACTGGCGCTATCGTATACTTTTTCCCGGATCGAACCATTAACCTACAACTAGCTATCTAGAGAGAGGGTTGGAAAGCTATACCGATCGATCCGTGTCGTTCGGTCTTTGTCCACCATCCTAAGCTCCTCGCGGCATCTCCGGTCTCGATCTCCTCTTCGGAAAGGGCACCACATCATCGATTCTTTTTACGGGCTCCCGCTTCATCCGAAGCAACTCGGGCACGAAGTGCGCCAGCCGACGTGTCCAAGGTGATGTAGAGAATGTTTGTGATCACTTTGTCTCTTGCATCCTTGAGATGGATGGAGGTTGAAGGTGTTGCCATTGATGGAGATTATGAGCTAGAGAAGAAAGAGGAAGAAGAAGAAGTTTTTCTCTTACTTTTCTTTTGTGATGGAATGATAAAATGAGAGTGAGTTAGAACAATAATATGAGAGCTAACAACCATATCATGGCTGCCCCTCTCTCTCCTCTTAGCAATTCAACACACAAATAAAACACTAATGTGACATTTTTCACAAAATAAGAGACCATGAGTCACTATATATGTCCATGTCACATTTAATGCATCTCATGATGAATTCTAGCTCATTATTTCCATATGCAAACATTAATCCAAATGTTTTCAAGAATAAAAAGATACGGCAACATCTAAAGTAAACTCGTGACGGATCACAAGGATACCCCTCATCTGTATATACATACCTGCACCCGCAATCCGACTGAATGCGAATGCGATGAGATTAAAGTAATCCAACAAATTTAATACTAGGATTCGGCTTAAACTAAAGCCCACTAGTATGATCCGCCCGATCATGATCCGTACACTACTGCACGTATATGATCGGACCCTGCCATATATCATACGGCCTCTACAACGTTTCCCTCGAAACTTGAGAAACTGTCTGCGGGGGACTCTAAAGACTCGTCAATACTTTGGTTATGGATTTAACCACTAGCATGTCAGTGGTACTAGCTGTACGTAACGGGCTACCAGGTATTGACCAAAAGGGAGGTCGATGAGCGAACTCATCCTGACACCCTACTGAGCCTGTTAGTGACAATATCCGTACAGTCCGGTTAGTTTGTCTATGAGTATCGTATGGCGGGCCTAGGGGGTTGGTAAAATTCAGACCCCCAAAAGCGGTACATGTCGTGTCGGAGTGTAGCCCAGAACACCCTGAGATACTACTGGAATACCTACCAGTAAATCTCCTGCCTTGGCCAAGGACTTCGTGTAATGGCTCTCCTAGACATAGCGCGATCTCACCCCCAATACCGGGAGAGACGAAACCCCTGCCGATCCGCTCACTGCCTCCATGTGGCTCGGGACTGTACCCAACTAAAACCTGTTTGCACGACTCTTTTCAGCCGTGGTAGGGTAGTAATCAAAGCACAGTGGGAACTCACATGAGACAAATGACGATCTCAGGTCAATGAACTAACCTGAACACATGTCACCAGGGAACTGCGATCTGACGTCAGGTAAAATACCAACTAGCATGTTCCCAGCGAGTCCTGTCCGGTGTACTCATAACCCAATGAGCACCTGTATACATCTTAGGTGAACCAACTGACAATAGTGGCTTGTGAGACCGGCCACCGCCCCTCGTCGGGGTCTCGACTGTATACACTAGTCTACTCTGGAGTATCGATGCCCTGTCTCGAAAACTCCCACGATTAGGGACCTTTTAAGGATGTGCTTATAGACCCCACCTCCCACGTATATGATCGCCATCATACTGTTGGCAGTCAAGCAAAAATCCTAAGGGCTTTATCAATGTGTAATAGTGATCTGTAAGGTCACCTGAAGCAGTACACGATGATAAAGATAAACCATGGTAGCATACTATTCTCTATCAACGTTTAATAGTGAACTACAATGTCACCTAAAGCATGTACACGATGATAAAGACAAACCAGATAGTATACAAACCTCTCGAGTAAGACTGTCCTACCGGTATAGGTCCTCCCTCAATCATTACAATCATGTGCCTGCGATCCAAAAATTGACTCTGAGGGCACTATATCCAACAATCTCCCACTTGCACTTAAGGCTAATTATTGCGATGTCGCATATTCACAGCCCGTGTGATACCGAACATCCTACTCCTCTACTAATAAGTCTCACAAAACACGTTTACGAAACTATTGCGTTCGAGGAGTAGCCTCAGTGAGTGGATCCGCCATGATGCTTCTTTATGTGTCTCTCTTAATTTCAAGTTCGCGGAGAAAGCCATCTCCCGAAATGAGCAATACCTGTCTTAGAATATGTCTGGATATCTGATGGGACCTAGTTCATAAATGAACCCCAAATCCAAACTTCTTAGTCTGTATCGTCAACTGAATTTAATCAGTACCCTGCGCCATGCCTCCCTCAGTATCCGCTTGGACCACCTGTCTAAACTACTGCCCCTCGTCAGAGGGAAAACTACAACTCTGACAGCCGCTTTGTCATCCAGGTCACCTTGGAAGCGTGGAATGATAACTGTCTCCCGAAGGAGGATGCCGTTATCATATCCCTAGAATATCCACTTATATTCTAAAACTGCTTCCGATCGTTTCTTCAGGATTGGATCAATATCAACATATTGCATCTCATGCAAAAACAACATCTGGTGTGGTACTTGACATCTCATGATCAACTCAATTGCCTAAGCAAGTAATCCGCCAATCATGCACATCCCTCTCCCCTTTAGTCCGTGAGACTCCTTTAGAGAGGGTGACTCCATTACCTGCGGGTATACTACCGTGCCAGGAGTTGTCCATTCTAAAGCACCTTTAGAATGCTATCTAAGTACCCTGATTGGGAAACTACCCAAATCTAGATCTAAAACCATAGATCTAGTAACTAGAAAGTCTGATATTTATATCTATATCCTTTGTAGAGAAACCACTGTGTGACAAGCAAAATACAACCGATCGTAGTGCAGGAATGTCACTTCCTACTATGTGTATGTTATCCAAATACCAGGACATCACACCCTACTACCTTCTTAACATATCCATCCCCTATTCTGATGAATTCAAACCTATGACTGTCACATCAGAAATAGATGATCTATCTCCGTTATATCTGCTTTAGACAGATCCATTCCCTATTCTGATGAAGTCAAACCTATGACTATCATATCAGAAATAGGTGATCTATCTTCGCTATATCTGCTTTAGTCTCTAAATAGACACAAGCTACTTGTCCACTACGGTTCTGCTGCTCCCACTAACTACGACAACCCTCTGGCAGAGTCATATACGCGTGCACTTCTAAAGCTAGTTTAGAATGACGCTATACTCATCCTCTTGTCGGGTCTCATAGCCTGGAACAACAGTAGTGTCAAGTATGGGTAAACAAGAACCTCCATGTCACCGTCCTTGAGGCTACCGGAGTACCTCTCGGGTGCCTGAGGTTACCCCCCATATCTGCGGAGTGGCCAATGGAATGTCAAACCTGATTGAATCTTTAGGTCCTATTAAATTTTCAGTAATTGTTTGCGGTTCTGGAATCACTTCCAGTTCTACCAAACTCACACTACTGTTTTCTAAAAAAATCCATTTTATTAAAATTGTGGTGAGTCAAGAATAATATCACTATTGATCTTCCAGATGGTAGAAAGTCAACCCTCATCATAGCCCAGGTCAACCCACAAACTGCCATTACAGAAACGTGCCTTGAGTTATCCAGAGTCTGGTTTTAAGCATAAGCCGGACAACCCCCCTTACCTTAACAATGTTAAGATATGAACTATTCTATATCCAATATAGAAACAGAGGCACTGATTTAATTGGAACAAGATTCAAATCATGCAGTTGTCTTCAGTGCATGTTGACTAAAATGGAGAGAGGCCGATCAGTATTACTCAACTTAGGAGTACTTCCAATTATGAGTAACCTGAAAGAGAAGCAAGTTCTCTTCAACTGAATACCATACAAAAGTATCTATATCTTCGATCACCTTGAAAAATCCTGATACTTGCAACATCTGATTCTCTACTTTATTCTTATACTTATAACTTCTCAAAACTTAGACCTTGCATTTCTACGAAACACATGTCTGAGAACTAGAGAAGTCATAAGTAAACAGAATATAGTACGAGTACCAACCCCTCTGTCCTCATGGACACTGGACAACATGCAATACTCTGTATAAGTCCCCTGAGTCTAATAACTCATTCCCTGTGTATTGTAGGTTGAAAACTGTACTTATGGTTAAGAAGAATTACACCGCTGTTTAATGCTCCTTACCTAACCATCCACTGAAATAGGTAAATGTCATGGACATAAATTCAAAAAGTTATATCTCACTTTATAAAAATAAACATACAGATATATCAATTTGAAATTGGTGCATAACAACGGATATTCAAAACCAAATATTTGTCGTCCGGCAACCAACCAAGGAGATTTCCTCAAATATCCCCAATTACAATGAATCCCGATATAATGAGGATGATCACCTAATTCCCAATAACTTACTCCCACTCATCATCTGTAAAACCATACAGATGTGAGAATCAGACCTGGTAAATACCAACCCTGGAGTAAGGGCTAATTGGGAAATCAGTTTTCTTTTAACAATACACAGTGAAACTGAAACATGTAAATGTTTCGAAGGGGTATCCGGGTATTCCTAGTAATGCCTCTTCCATTATCAGATTCACAACTGTAACCGTATATTTCTTTGCCATCTCTCCAAATCCCTATATTTGTCTTTAGTCATTGCCTTCTGTACACCCCTTTAGGCCAAATGGTTTTCTTCCTTCCCTACCGTTTGGCACTAGCCTATCGTTTGGAAGAAGACTATCCAATAAGCATAATTGGTGTACTGTCCTAATCTTAGGAGCACTCGCAACCTGAGAGAAGGTAAAGATAAAATACAACTGAATAAAACCTTATTCCTATTTCTCCTGAACCAAAATCCATCCCCGAACTGGAACAAGTTCCTTCGAGTTCGTATATAACCATACGATGGAGTATCCAAATAACTGTGGATTTTCGTAGTGATACAGAGTGTTCTGGAGAAATACAAAGGAGAAGTATGAGTGGCGATGAAATACTTGGTTTGGTCGTGAACAGCAGTCACAATTTACTTTGCCCTCTTTCTAATCCCTTTATTTGTCTTAACTTATTACCTTCTGTACACCATCGTTAGGCTAATTGTTTTTCATCATTCCCCACCGTTTGGCACCTGCCTATGGTTTGGAAGAAGACTATCCAATTAGCGTAATAGGTGTACCGTCCTAATCCAAGGAGCACTCGCAAACTGAGAGAAGGTAAAAGGAAAAGCCAACTGAATAGTCCTATTCATTTTCTCCAGAACTGGAAACCATCCTCCAATCTGGAACAAGTTCCTTCGAGTTCATATATAACCATACGATGGTTTTATCCAATGGAAGTGGACGCTCGTAGTAATATGGGGTGTTCTGGAGAAAAGGGTAAAAGAAGGAGTGGCAATGAGGTATGCAACTCTGACAATCCAAAAGCCAGTGTTTTAAGAAGGTTCGGTCAACTTGGTCACTGAGTCATAGTCTAGGGTCGGGTCATGGTCGCTGCCAAGGAAAGAGAGAAAAGAAACACTCAGCGTGCACTCTAACCTAGATCAGAATGGTTATCAATTTATTTAATCAGGAAACCTCCCACTGTATCCTCAAATTCTCCTCCAAACCTGAAAGAAGAATTTGTCGGGATCACCCGAGGAGTAAACTAACTCATCAGTGGGAATCAGCATCCAACTATCATCGCATGATAATGTGATGGAATCCACTCATGTTATCACACTTCAGAAGGTATGCGCATATCTGGCAAGTTTCAGTTTCTTTAGAAACTCCCGATATGATTTTTACCCCATGCTCTTATGACTTTGACTTTGGCCAACAAATCATAAGTCACATGTCAAGTTCTACCCGTCATTATCCAGGTTGATTTGAACCCACCCGTACCTACTCTTGACTTTGGCCAACAAAGCAGTATGACTGTCCCAAACCAACGCATCTATCAATGCAACAGAAAAGTAACAAATAGCCACCATACACCATGCCTTGACTTTGGCCAACAAACATAGCATGAATACTAAGTGCTACCCGTCTGAAATGATGGAGGGCTATGAATGGTTTTTGGCGAAAAACCTTTAACGTAATGAAATTTGATATCGTTGAAGGAACCGGATAGCTTTTTATAAAAATATAGTGACGAAAAGCTTTGCTAAAGAGGTCACTCCCGGTGAAGGGATCTCGGCTCTTTCCCCGTAGAATGAGGTGCAGCATATTCCAACTGAATACCACGATGCAAAGGAAAAAGGAAATCGACTATAGTGAAGTTATTACCCTGACGCAAACTTCTGCCCAAGGGGTCACTCCCGGTGAAGGGATCTCGGCCCTTGCCTCGTCGACTGAGGTGCTGGATATTCATAACCGAATACCACTGTGCAAAACAAAAGAGAACGTCCTTGCAATAACAGCTTTTTTTGAAAAATATTCAACCGACATCTGAATTAGGTTTGTTTAGCTTGCATTGATCTGAATCAATGCAGTCCCATCAATTAATCACACCACAAAAGAACGAAAATACGATGTACGTATATGCCATCCGCATCCGCCACTGGGTCCCGTCATCACCCGTTAGGTTTCTTAACTAACGACAGAGCGGGGACTGGACTAGCGCGGGTGTAAAACATATACAACATCTACTAGTATATATATCAATATATAATATTCGCTCATGGCGTGATAAAATGCAACATCATAGAAATGTAATAAGCATCACAGAACAATACAGATAATCTAGGATTCCCGGGTTTCATAGAGCCGCTACTGAAACCCGACGTTCCCCTGGTCGCGTCGATAGCCTGTGCAATGAAATCCTAGACCCCTACAGGCGCGGCAAGTTACCCGCCAAAACCTGAAGCGAGGCAGCCCCCATCAACAAAGTGAATGGACTACCCAGCACTTCACGGAATACGGTAACTTGAGCACCCCTCCTTGGGTCAACCTATACCCCCTACGAGTGCGGCGAATAGCCCGTCAATTCTAGAGTAAAGCTCCTCCGTCTCAAAGCCATGAGATGCGGGCCCGTTGCGCTCTAGAACCCCGCTATCCGTGCACCCCACGCGGGGTAATCCTAGTACAGAAAGTAAAATATATACAACGGGTACATTGACCTCAGCCCGGTCGTGCCCTAAAAGAATAATATACAAACAGGTAGTGACGGCAGTCCACATGTCGGATGCTCTCCCCGCAATATCAAATGTACAAATATAACCAAACTGTACTACCATTGCACCAGGTTATCCACCACGACAAATCCACAACATCACAGTGTTAGGTCCACGTTACCGCTCCCGGTACTTTCGGGGTTGCGGAAACGGTAAAACAAAAATTTTTCTGAACATGGTAAGATGGACCGTAAAAGCCGGATCTTTGCTAAACAATACACTAGCATCCTAACTAGAGATTTGTCTACTCGGTTAGGGGTTATACCTCAACTTGAACTCCTTCTCTTCTTGTTGTTCTTCTCCTTGCTTGCTCCGTGGCTTGATCCGGACTTTGGTCACCTCCACGGCCTCCTTGAGTCGAAGACGATCCACCCGAGAGATGTACACCGAGCTCCA
Organism: Agapanthus africanus; assembly: GCA_030015575.1. Taxonomy (NCBI): domain Eukaryota; kingdom Viridiplantae; phylum Streptophyta; class Magnoliopsida; order Asparagales; family Amaryllidaceae; genus Agapanthus; species Agapanthus africanus. Next base: position 293,431,202 of record CM057349.1, read on the forward strand.
CCTCGAGCCGAGGTAACTAGGGCAAAGAGATTGCTAATCTAGAAGCCCTAGGTTGTGTAGATGTGATAGATGAATGCTTTTGTCTTTGTGGGATCTTTATCTCTCAACACATGAGATCAAAAGATGAATCAAGAGGAGGAAGAAGGAGGAGCTAGCTAACAACCTTGGAGCTTCTCATTTCAAGAGAGAGAATGAGAATGAGCAAATGAAAAACTTAACCAAGAGAAAAACCAACCATGGTTGCAATAATGCAAAACATTATCATTACTAATCCCATCAAGATAAAGTTGATGGCTACAAATGACATGACCATTATCATACCAAAAAGAAAAAGAAAACCAAAGAATACTTTAGATCTTTCAAGAAGATCCTAGTCAACTTTGGTCAAACGGTCAACAAAGTCAAGATGGTCAAATGGTCAATGTAATTAGCCATAACATAATTATCAATGAAAGGATTAGTAAATAATGTCCCCGGCTCATAATGGTTTTGACCAAAACGAACTGTCAAAACCCTACTGAGTCCGCCTCAAAATGGTTTTGACCGAATCAACTGTCAAAACCCTAATGAGCCTGCCACATATCGGTTTTGGCCGAACCAACTGCCAAAACCCTAATGAGGCACCTCCTCCTTCATCGCTCCGGAAAACTGTGCATACATACCTGCATCCGTATTCCGTAGAATGCAGATGCACAGAAGACAAAACAAATCCATACGTGCAGTACTAGGATCCGGCTTAAACCAAAGCCCACTAGTATTGCCTGCCCGAACACCACACGCACACAAGTGTACGTAAGTGATCGCAGCCCTGCCGTAAAACCATACGGCTTCTACACGTTTCGCTCAGTGCAGGGAAACTCTCTGTGTGGGACTCTAAAGACTCGACACTACGCTGGCAGTGGGTTTAACCACAGACCGTAAGCGGCACTAGCTGTACGTAACGATCCCCAGGTAGATGTCGATAAGAAGGCCGATGAGGTAAACCCATCCGAACTCCTACTGAGTCTGTATGTGACAATCTCCATACAGTCTGGTCTGTTCGTCTGATACATCGCATGGCGGGCCTAGGGGGCGGTAAACGTCAGTCCCCTAATAGCGGTACAAGTCGTGTCGGAGTGAAGCCCAGAACACCCCGAGATAACACTGGAAACCTACCAGTATATCTCGCTTGCCCTGGCCAGGGACTACTCGTGTAATGGCTCTCCTAGACACAGCGCGATGTCAACCCCCAATACCGGGAGAAACGAATCCTGTCTAACCGTCACTGCCTCCAAGTGCTTCGGGACTGCACCCAACTACTACCTGTTTGCACGACTCGGTAGAGCCGTGGTTGGGTAGTAATCAAAGAACAGTGGGAACACACTCGAGGCGAAGTGACAGTGTCAAGTCAGCGGACTAAGCTGTACTCATGTCACCTGGGAACTGATAACTGACGATAGGTATAATACCAACCATCAGTTCCCGACGAGTCCTGTCCAGTGTACTCGTAACCTAACGAGCACCCGCATACTATCTCAAGTACGGCGTACTGACGGCTGTGGGACAGACTGTCTCCCGTGCTGGGATGAGAAGCGCATACGCTAGTCTACTCCGGAGTATCGATGCCCTATCTCGATACTCCCACGACTAGGGACGTGTATAAGGATGTGCTTGTAGATTACCCAGCCCCCACGAGTGTGATCGCCATCACAACGCCGGTAATCAAGCAAAGATCCTAAGGGCTCTACTAATGCGTATAGGTGATATAATGAATAAACACACATGTACACATTAAAGCAGAGACAAACCAAGTAGCATACTACTATATCGAGCAAGATTGTCTATACAACTGTGAATATCCCAAGCATCCATCATGTAATATACATACTAGTATGATACGGTAATGGCCTCTAGGGCATATACACCAACAATCTCCCACTTGCACTAAGGCCATGTACTGGCGTATCGAAGAACAAGCATCTCGATCAGCCGCTCGAACTGAGTCTGGGGTAAGGCCTTCGTGAATGGGTCCGCTGTGTTGTCCTTTGTGTCCACTCTCCGCACCTCGATCTCCTGGCGATCAATGATCTCCCTGATCAGGTGATACCGCCTTAAGATGTGCCTGGATTTCTGATGGGACCTTGGTTCCTTCGCTAAAGCTATAGCCCTATTGTTATCGCAATACAAAGGTATTGGGTCAACAATAGACGGAACCACCTGAAGTTCACTAATGAACTTCTTTATCCAGACCGCCTCTTTTGCGGCATCGCTTGCAGCAATGTATTCAGCCTCCATCTTCGAGTCTGCGACGGTATCCTGTTTGGAACTCCTCCAACATACCGCCCCTCCGTTGAGGGTAAACACAAAACCCGAGACAGACTTGCTGTCATCTTTGTCACTCTGGAAGCTTGAATCGGTAAAGGACTCGACCCGGAGGTCTCCATTACCGTAAACCAGGAACATCTCCTTAGTCCTTCTCAGGTACTTGAGAATGTTCTTCACTGCTGTCCAGTGGTCCTCAACTGGGTCTGACTGATACCGGCTTACCGCGCCCAGCGCGTAAGCTACATCTGGTCTTGTACATAGCATCGCATACATTATAGATCCTACCGCCGAAGCGTAGGGTATAGTGCTCATGCGAACCCTCTCCTCGTCAGTCTTAGGAGACATCTTCTTGGAGAGGGGAATTCCGTGCAATGCGGGTATGTTACCGAGCTTGGAATCCTCCATACTAAATCTCTTTAGTACGGTCTCTATGTACCTAGACTGCGAAAGTCCCAGCAGTCTCTTGGATCTATCTCTATAGATCTTGATTCCCAGAATGTACGAGGCATCACCCAGGTCTTTCATGGAGAACCGTTGTGACAAAAATAGCTTGACCGTTTGTAGCATAGGAATGTCATTTCCTATCAAAAGAATGTCGTCCACGTACAAGACTAGGAATACGACAGTTCGTCCTACAATCTTCTTATAGACACAAGGTTCATCCTCGTTCTTGATGAAATCAAATTCCTTGATTGCCTCATCAAAACAGATGTTCCAGCTCCGCGATGCCTGCTTTAATCCATAAATGGATTTAAGCAACTTGCACACCTTCCCGCTGCTCCCACCGTCTACGAAACCTTCTGACTGATCCATATAAACGCACTCTTCCAAACAACCATTTAGGAAAGCCGTTTTTACATCCATCTGCCAGATTTCATAGTCATGGAAGGCAGCAATGGTAAGTAGGATCCGAATGGATTTGAGCATAGCCACCGGAGAAAAAGTTTCGTCATAGTCCAAACCAGGTCTTTGACGAAAACCTTTTGCAACGAGTCTAGCTTTATAGGTTTCCACCTGCCCATCTACACCAAGTTTCCTTTTGTAGATCCATTTGCATCCAACAGGTTTTACCCCAGGTGGAGCAATATCCAAGGTCCACACTTTATTGGCATACATGGACTCCATTTCGGATTGCATTGCTTCCTGCCACTTATCAGAGTCCCTACTGATAATGGCCTGCCTGAAACTGGTAGGGTCATCTTCTTCCAAGATGCAATCCTCTCGATCCCCGTCTATGAGAAAACCGTAGTATCTCTCGGGCGGATGAGAAATCCTACCAGATCTGCGGAGTGGCTGAGGTTCGTTTGGGGTTATTGAATCTAGCGGTTCCTCCAAATTTTCAGTTACATTTTGTGGTCGCTGAATTTCTTCCAGTTCTACCGAACTCCCACTAGTTTCTTTTGCAAGAAACTCCCTTTCTAAGAAGGTAGCGTGGCGAGATACAAACACCTTCTGTTCCTCAGTGTGGTAGAACAGATATCCTAGTGAGTCTTTAGGATATCCCACAAATTTACACAGAACTGATCGTGCCTCAAGCTTGTCCGGTTTCTGTATTTTCACATAGGCCGGACAACCCCATATCTTAATAAACTTAAGACATGGTTTCTTACTGCTCCATATTTCATACGGAGTTTTAGGCACTGATTTGGACGGAACTTGATTCAAAAGGTATGCCGCTGTCTGAAGCGCATGTCCCCAGAATGAAAGAGGTAACTCAGCACTACTCATCATGGAGCGAACCATATCCAGAAAGGTACGATTCCTCCTCTCCGATACACCGTTGTGCTGTGGTGTATAAGGAGGAGTAAGCTGAGAGAGAATACCATTCTCTTTTAAGTAATCTAGGAATTCCGTGCTTAAGTACTCCCCTCCTCTATCAGACCGGAGGATCTTGATACTTTTGCCAATCTGGTTCTCTACTTCCTTTCTGAATTCCTTGAATTTCTCAAAAGCTTCAGATTTGTGTTTCATCAGATACACATATCCGAACCTACAGAGATCGTCAGTGAATGTGATGAAGTAGGAGAACCCACCCCTTGCATGTACAGACATCGGACCACATACATCACTATGTACGAGTCCCAAGAGCTCTGCTGCTCTTTCTCCATGTCCGGTGAACGGAGATTTGGTCATCTTCCCTTTGAGACAAGACTGACAAGTTTCATAAGATGAAAACTCGAACGCATTCAAGAGTCCATCTTTATGCAACTTACTCAGTCTTTTCTCTCCGATATGACCAAGTCTACAATGCCACAAGTAGGATTCATTCGTATCTGAATTCTTCCTCTTGCTTGTGTTTTGTATATTGAGAACTGTATTCTGATTTAGAACGTAGATACCATTACACAGTGTACCCTCTTCAACCAGTACCTTATGAAGGTAAATGTTCATGATATTTCTATCAAGAACAAAGTTATATCCATCTTTATCGAGTAAAGAAACTGATATGATGTTGCAAACCATGGAGGGTACATAGTAGCAATCGTTCAAAATTATAGTCTTGCCATTTGGCAATACTAGGTGATATTCACCGACGGCTGCCGCATTTACTTGTGCTCCATTCGCTACTCTGAGCGACATATCACCCGGTGCAACTTTCCTACTTTTTCTCAGTCCCTGCAATAAATTACAGATATGAGATCCTGATCCGGTGTCAAGTATCCAGGAGGTAGGGCTGACCGTAAAACAGTTCTCAATTACAAGAACACCTGAAGTAGATGCAAAACCATGCATCTTCTTCAACTTGGTATCCCGGAAATCCATACAATCCCCTTTCCCTTTCCCATACTTATGACTGTTGTCACAAGTTAGAGCTGAACCAACGTTCCCCAGCCCCGAATAAGAATTCGGATCGGTCAAGCGATACATTTTATTATCTTGATTAGGGCGTGAAATGGTTGCTACCTGGAGAGAGAGAAAAGAAACACTCAGCGGGCGCTCTTGCAAGATTAGATTGGTTTATTAGTTTATCTAACCAGGATGTCTCCCATTGTTTCCTCAAATTCTTCTTAAAACCTTTTAAAAGAAGAACTAGTCGGGATTTAATTCACGTCACAATACTTGCTTAACCTTTCAGCCAGGCTAGTGTCGGTACTTCGAGGGAGGTTTTCCAACGCTTTCGCGAAGTTCCTTAATTTAAGAACCTCTTTTCCTTGGGGGCGTAGCCCAGCTAACACCTTTCTAGACACCTACTAGGTTTATAGCATTGATTGTTAAGTGAAAGTAATCTCCCGAGAGTAATCCAATTCATCAGTGAGATCGGGATCCAACTATCATTGTGTGATGACCTAGATGGAATCCACTCTAGTCACTACACTCCAGAAGGTATGCTAAATCTGCAAGTTTCAGTTCTTTTGAAACTCCCGATGTGGTTTTTGCCCCTAGGACCCAAGTGACCTTGACGAATAATCAACAAATCAAAAGGTCCTAGTCAAGTTCAACCCGTCGTTATCCAGGATTGCATTAGACCCACCCGCATGATCCTTGACGAATAATCAACAAAATCATGTGACCGTCCTAACCAATCGCATCTATCAGTGCAACAGAGAATTATTACTCAGCTACCATTCACTGTGTCTTGACGAATAATCAACAAATACAGCACGAATATTAAGTATTAATTTTCTGAAACGACGGAGGGCTACGGCTGAGTTTTTGGCGAAAAACCCGTTAACGTAATGAACTTGATGTGGTTGGAGGAACATGATAGACCTTTTGAAAACATAGTGGCGAAAACTTTTGCTAAATAGGTCACTCCCTGTGAAGGGATCTCGGCTCTTTCCTCGTCGAGTGAGGTGCTGGGCATTCGTAAGATGAATACCTCGATGCAAAGCAAGAATAATCGACTATGGTGAAGTTATTACCCTGACGCAAAATTTTTGTCCAAAGGGTCACTCCCGATGAGGGGATCTCGGCCCTTGTCTCGTCGATTGAGGTGCTGGGCATTCATAACCGAATACCTCGATGCAAAACAAAAAGATGAACGTCCTTGTAATAACAGCTTTTTTGAAAAACTTGTTCCAACAACGTCTTTTAGGTTTATTTTCTTGCATTAGTTCCTTTAATGCGTCCTATCATTTAAATCCTACCATTGCAGAAAACAACCAAAATATGACGTACGCTTATGCCATTCGCATTCGCCACTGGGCCCCGTCATCACCCGTTAGGTTACTTAACTAACGACAGAGCGGGGGCTGGGCTAGCGCGGCTGAAAAACATAAGCAACGCTTAAATAGTTATTATATATAGATATACAGCAATGATAGCCAATCCAGATCACAGATGAACACTTTGGATATACTAGGAACCCGCGATTCGTTCGAGCTTGCAACGAAAAGCGGATTACACGGTCGCGATGAATAGCCAATACCCCACCTAAGACCCCTATGGGTGCGGCAAACTACCCGCCAGTACCTGAAGCGAAGCAACCTCCCTCAACGCCGTGAGTAGGCCACTCGGCACTTCGAGATACCCGGTAGTTTGTGCACTCCCTCCATGGGTCTATCCTAGGAGCAAAAAACAGTAAAAAGAATTATACAATAACGGCTACAACCCCGACCCGGTTGTGCGGCCATACAAATAATATTACATCAATTTACAAATTTATTACATGAATGAAAGAAAAAGAAACACTCATCTCACATCCACCCCGGCTATTCATCCGCGACAATCCAACGAGTTCATATACACATACCATCAACAACACAGATCACAGATGTGTATAACCCCCACTAATCGGCGTATAGCGATTAGTAGACGTTCAATACACATATAACATTACAGATATAACCATTAGCCAAAGTCTACAGAACATCGACCAAAAATACGGACTTTTAAGCCCCCAAAAACAAATTTTGCTTTCTGGAAAATCTGGGCAGAAAAGTCATATACCAAAAATCCCAAAATACCCAAATATGAAAACTGCAAGAAAAAGATTCCCTAACAGAGCCAAGGGAGCTGCGGTTCCGCGGCATAAGCAAGCTTATGCCGTGGAAACGCGGCGCTTTGGATGAGTTGGGGGATGAAATTTTTCCAGTTTTCAAATAAAAGCCTGAGCCAATTTTTAGTGTATAAATTTTTAATTTTGGAACAGTTCTAAAATTCGGCAGAAACTGAATTTTCCGGGGTAATTTTGCGGGTTTTCGTCCGGTCGATATTCTTAATACTTTGCTAACATGCTAGGGTGTTTTTAGTTAGGCTCTGATACCACTGTTAGGTCCACGTTACCGCTCCCGGTACTTTCGGGGTTGCGGAAACGGTAAAACAAAAAAATTTCTGAACATGGTAACATGGACCGTAAAAGCCGGATCTTTGCTAAACAATACACTAGCATCCTAACTAGAGATTTGTCTACTCGGTTAGGGGTTATACCTCAGCTTGAACTCCTTCTCTTCTTGTTGTTCTTCTCCTTGCTTGCTCCGTGGCTTGATCCGGACTTTGGTCACCTCCGCGGCCTCCTTGAGTCGAAGACGATCCACCCGAGAGATGTACACCGAGCTCCACCTCGAGCCGAGGTAACTAGGGCAAAGAGATTGCTAATCTAGAAGCCCTAGGTTGTGTAGAAGTGATAGATGAATGCTTTTGTCTTTGTGGGATCTTTATCTCTCAACACATGAGATCAAAAGATGAATCAAGAGAAGGAAGAAGGAGGAGCTAGCTAACAACCATGGAGCTTCTCATTTCAAGAGAGAGAATGAGAATGAGCAAATAAAAAACTTAACCAAGAGAAAAACCAACCAAGGTTGCAATAATGCAAAACATTATCATTACTAATCCCATCAAGATAAAATTGATGGCTACAAATGACATGACCATTATCATAACAAAAAGAAAAAGAAAACCAAAGAATACTTTAGATCTTTCAAGAAGATCCTAGTCAACTTTGGTCAAACGGTCAACAAAATCAAGATGGTCAAATGGTCAATGTAATTAGCCATAACATAATTATCAATGAAAGGATTAGTAAATAATGTCCCCGGCTCATAATGGTTTTGACCAAAACGAACTGTCAAAACCCTAATGAGTCCGCCTCAAAATGGTTTTGACCGAATCAACTGTCAAAACCCTAATGAGCCTGCCACATAACGGTTTTGGCCGAACCAACTGCCAAAACCCTAATGAGGCACCTCCTCCTTCATCGCTCCGGAAAACTGTGCATACACACCTGCATCCGTATTCCGTAGAATGCGGATGCACAGAAGACAAAACAAATCCATCCGTGCAATACTAGGATCTGGCTTAAACCAAAGCCCACTAGTATTGCCTGCCTGAACACCACACGTACACAAGTGTACGTAAGTGATCGCAGCCCTGCCGTAAAACCATACGGCTTCTACACGTTTCGCTCAGTGCAGGGAAACTCTCTGTGTGGGACTCTAAAGACTCGACACTACGCTGGCAGTGGGTTTAACCACAGACCGCAAGCGGCACTAGCTGTACGTAACGGTCCCCAGGTAGATGTCGATAAGAAGGCCGATGAGGTAAACCCATCCGAACTCCTACTGAGTCTGTATGTGACAATCTCCGTACAGTCCGGTCTGTTCGTCTGATACATCGCATGGCGGGCCTAGGGGGTGTTCATACCAGAATATTGCATTTTATACCACCCATTCTTACGCTCGTGTGTTTATAGGTAGGTACTTTTGATCAGTGTTTGCTACATATTTGCAGAATACTGGTTCTCGGCTCTGAATAGTGAAATCCATGAAAAGTACGACAAATTCCGGATTACTGCCAACAACAGATAAAACACGGGTCTCCGCTCTCTATCCGTGTGTTGCCACATACCAGTTTAAGGGACAAGATGGCAAATCGATTGTCATGTCATGCACAAAGCTCTAGGTCAACACAAGATCCAAGAAATCTACGCGGAGCTCGAGGAAATCATGGCAAAAGATCCACATCACATCACCTTTTTGTTCTACTAAAATTCTGGAATAATTGTGAAGAGTTTCTCAGAAAAGTCATATACCACATAGCAGACAACATGAAACCAGGGAAGCACCCAAAAGACGAAGACCCAACTCATCAAGTAGGCCGCGGATCCGCGGCCATGTAGGCTCCTCTCTCTGACGTTTTTTAGGGGTAGTTTGGTTACTTTATTTTATGGTAGATTGTTGCCCTAGGTTCTCAGTTCACCTCCTATAAATACCCCAGAACTTGCCAAGCTTTGGGTTCATTCTTTTGTTCTTCTTTCTTTTTAGGATTTAGTCTTTTTCTTCTTCTTCTTCATTCTTTTTCCATGAAAATTATAGTGAGAGCTTTTTGAGTAGGAGATCAATGAAGATGAGGGCTTTTTGTATCATTCTCTTTTGTTTCTTCTTTCGCTTGAGATTCTTGCTTTCTCTTGATCATTCAACCTCTTCATTGAGCTTGAATGGTTAAGGGTTAGTTATTGATCTTAAGGGTCGTATTTTCTTATGGAATTAGCGCTTCATTTCACATGCGTTCTCTACCCTTTCCTTGATCTTGCAACCTCTTGATTGAGCTTGCAAGTTTAAGGGTTGGCTATTGATCACATGCTTGTCTTGAGTTCTAGTTTCTTGTTCTTTTTATCGCTTTTTATTACTTGCTTATTATTATCTTGCTTTACTTTCTTGCAATTTAATTCATGCACTTAATTACTTGTATTCTTTTCTTTTCTTTGTTCTTTTCTTTTGCTCTCTTTTGTTCATTTTGTGAATGGTTGTAATTATTGTTGTTAAGATGAAATACGGTATTGTAAGTTAATATCTTCTTTCTCATTTCCTTTTCCCGTTATTTTCAATTGAACTCCGCCCAAACCATACGCAAGCGCTCCGTTAGGCACCCTACCCTAACAAGGTAACGGTGATTCCTAACCGCGACCGGTTGCGTTCGGTTTGGCCGGAGGCGAAAGCAAGAGACAAGAACGGAAGGACAAGGGTAAATAAGCCGTATTCCATGAATACCGCGCTTAAATCCCCTAATCCACGTTGTTGCCGATTGCTCTAGCTTCAATTGGTCAAGACTCGGCTCAAAGGTTTTGAGTACGGATTTCTTTAGCTTACAATCTCGTATCTTCTTCTTAACAACCTTATACTTGCAAATAATACACATAGGATAGTCTCGAACAAACATACACAAATTCTTTATTGACTCGTCTAAGACAAGAACGGACATACAACCATCTCCCTGTGGATCGACCCGTGCTCAACCGGCTAGCTGCAAAGCGACACCGTCTTGATTGCGGTTAAATTCTTTCAATCAATTGGCGCCGTTGCCGGGGAGACGGTAGCGTATTTTTTTCTTGTTATTCGGGTTAATATTCTTTTTGTATATATATATATATATAATATTCTTTTTGTTTTTTGACCATTTTTGTGGGCAAGTGTGCAGATTTTTGCGTATTTGCAAACTGCGATTGTGGGAGCAAAGTGTGCATTCAAGGCTAAGGTGATTGCAAAGTACGGTGCCAAAGATCCGGGTAGTTTGACCCGCGCAAGCGAACTTTTCAAGCTTACCGGATTTGATTCAACATGGGTTTCCTAACCCAAAACTTAACGGTACATACTTTACTAACACCTTCTTCTCAAATCCGACGCTTCCAATAGACTATTCTTTGCAGGATTCTTTGCAAGTTCGCTAGCAAACGCTAAAAATTGACTAACCCGTATTTGTTGCAGTGCCGAACTTAAACTAAAAAACGATTTTTTGATTCTTTATAGAATTTTTATTGAATTGCGCATTGCATACATTAATACGGATTTAAGGGCAAGCGAACCCCACAACATACGGTAAAGGATTTCATCACCTTTTCCGTGGCCCACAAATCACGAACTTGAGCATAACGTTTACCCGCACAAATTTTAAAAGAAATTAGACTTTAAGCCTTAAGGACTTCGCGCTCACTAGGAGAAGTTAACTGTGTTTAGAACCTCGCTTAACGGTATATTGTTTATGGGGTATCTAGGAAAGTGTTAACGGCGCAACCGCCAAAAGAGAAAGGGTTATTTAATTAAGGAACTTCGCGAAAGCGTTGGAAAACCTCCCCTTATCTCTGCATTTACCTGGCCTCGTGATCAGTGTATCTTGAGCCCGTTTCTCGACACAGTTTTACTTCGACAATCAAGTTCTGGAGCAGGTCTAGTTGACCTAGGTGAACCCTAGAACGATTAGGTGTGTGGTATTTTTGTGTCGTGATTGTTTTTGTCCATATTCTTTCTGTGTGTATATTTCATTCTTCTGTTAATATTTATCTAAAAAAAAATTCACATTCTTTTCCCCCTCCTTTTCTCTGCCTTTCCTTCTTTCTCTCTTCATATCATGGGTACCCCACCTCGCAAAATACTTGCCGAACTTTGGTACCCACAACCAGACATTACTTCTTACGGTTCTTGCTTTGGCCGAACGTCAAACGATCCCTCCATGCCCAAAATCTCTTTGAAAGATCGGATAGACGCGTCTAGGACAAACACTTGCCCTCCGCAATCCACTTTGTATCAATCTTTTCAGCCTCCCCCACCCTCTTATGTTGATACCCCTTTTGCAAGTCGTCCTTTGTCCATCGCTGAACATATTGAACAATCCTGTAGCCGATCTTTCACTCCTTTCACTACTACAGATTCTTGGGATCAACAATTCCATTCACCTTCTTATCCAAATGTTGATCCTGCTCCTGTCCAGCCATTCAATTCCTACCAGTCCTACCCGACTTTTGCACCTTCCCTAGACATTGCTTCAGAACAGCCGTTTGGGAATTTTCAGTATCCATACAATTTTGAATCTTTTACTGAAACCCCTTCGCAACCCATGTCTAGTCTGGAACAGTCATTGGAAGACTTTAGGGTAGCATCAAGCCAACAGATGATGGATTTGGATGCGTCCATGGCCGCCCTCATACAACCTAGTGACCCGGTAGCTAGTTTTCAACTAGCTCCAAATTTTCCAATGTATGAAGAGGCGGTCGGACAGGCTGTGAATTTGAGTGGAGAGAGTGAGCTGTACCCCCTTCCAAATCAAACCTACCCGTTTCAAATTGAATCCCACAACTCCTGCGTTGAAAGTTTATCAAGTGTCCCAACTGCATTATCAATTGAAGATAGAATGTTTAATGAGTTGTGTGACTTTGTAGGGTTTGATTTGCCAGATTATGAAGGGACCTTGCCAAGTGAAACCACAAACAATCCTTTTGACCTCTACACCTCTATCTTAGAACCTGAATTGATTGAAATCCATGCTTTTGATGAGATGTCGGAGAAAATTGACTTTCACTTGATTAAGGATATTGACGCCGGGAATATTTTGGATGATGAACCTGTAGATCTGGCAGAGTTTTTCTCTCCAATTCATCATCCCGAGTCATTAACTGTTTTTCCCGAACCCCATATGCGTCTGAATTTTGAAGAGAAATGCATGGATGTGCTAAATTTTGAGGAGAATTTTGAGGATAGCTTTGAGGATGAACCAGTTTTAATTGATGAGTCGGATTTTCTAATTCATCCTGTTCCTTTCCTTGACTGTGTGCACCCTCCCGAAACCTTAACCGATACCCCTCCTCGATCACTTTCCTCCATCCTTTCCATCGTTCCGACAATGCAAGAAACCGTATCATTTTCACTTCCCGTGTCTGGTTTACCAAGTTCGGCATACCCATGGTTTCTCACGAATCTTGAGGGATTTGACCCCATTTCTCGACGGGTAAATATATTAGCACAATCGCTTTTCACCCATCGGTCATCACAAATTGTGCTAATCTATTTCTTCCATTTGCACCCTCAAGTTCGTATTCCACTTCTTTTTCCCTTCCGCCATTCTTCTTCTTCTCATATACCGAGACCGTATACCTCTTCTATCTCCATACGGTCTCGCGTATTCTCCATCTCTTTTCTCTACGCCTTCTTTCACCAGCCACTGCTTTATCACGATAAGATCTTTGAATGGTTGGTGTTAACTTTTGGCCTGTGTAAGGCCTTGTATAGCTTGATACTGTTCTTTCCCCCCTAATCTTGAACTTCAACGCTTAACAGTGGAAACACTGTTTTACTTAAGTTTGGGGGGGACTCTTTTTTGTATATATTTTTTGTTTTCCTTTTTGTTTTGTATATAATTTGTTTCTAGGGAGCGTCGACAATTTTGACCCTCTTGGTGTAGCCTGACAGTGAGGGCACTGTCAAGTTTAAGTTTGGGGGTGTGCTCGGTAAGCTTTCTTCCTTCGCATTCATTTGTATATTTTGCATTTGCATACCTTATGAAAAACCCACAAAAATTGAAAATTTTCCAAAAAAATATAAAAACTTTGTCGTCAAGTTAGCTAATAGGGTAACTTAGATCTTTATTCCGAAAGTTTAGTTGATATGATAGAAATAACTAAATTCTAGGCTTAGGGATTGAAAACCCTAAAAATAACCCTCATTTTGTCTAACTTTGGTAAGTATACGTCCTTACAGTTTTTTTGAGAAATAGGTAATCTTGAGTTCAGTTCTTGAGTTAAGTCAAGATAAAGGGAAAGTATTGATGCTTTACTGGAGGATAAGTCTGAAAAATAGTTTCTTTTCTTGAGTTCAAATTTAGAAAGTATATACCCTACAACTACACTTACACGCACCTTGAAACTTGGGATAGTAGAGGATACCTAGAAATACTCTTGCCTAAAAGCCTAGTATGAAAGAAAAAACGGTATTTAAAGCTAAACACCAAAAGAGCATATTGAAAAATATATCCAGTCTTGAAAAAGAAAAAGAAAAAAAAAAAAGAAAAAGAAAAAAATAGAATAAAGTCAAGACCTGGAAACTGCTATTTACGCTTTAAAGTTCACACATTCAGTAATTGGTCGTTAGTGCCTCAAGAAGCATTAATAGTCGCATGAAAGGTGTGTGAGCAAATCCGTCCATCCTTAATGAAAAGAAGTAGTATTAGGTATTAGGGCAAGGGTATTATAGCTTGAATTGAATTCTTGAGTGTAGGGGTGCAAATATACACACACGTAGGGGTATACAATCGATGTTTGAATAAAAGATAGAAATAAAGAATAAGACTTGTGTTTTCTGTAAAGTTGATAAAAATCCCTGATTTGAGGCTGCACTTTAGAAGGAAAACTCAGGAGAACCAACATCTTTCTAAACTTTTTTGGAACGTATATGATCTTAGGCTAAATAGATAGGAGGTGTGAAAAATTAGGGTTGGATATTTCTAACTTAGGATGATAGAGTTTCTAACGTAAATACTAAACTGTAGGAGTAGAATCGACGTTAACTTACGAAACTAGCTTGACGGGATTTTGTGGGTAGTATCCGCTGAAAACCCTCAGGAGACAACACTCCTTCTACTAGGGACACCTAGAGGTTTAACGGCTTGTTGCACGCGCTCAGTGCAATCGCGTTCCCTGCGAAAGTGCGGTTATCATTTTATTTTTGTGAATAATTGGTTTTGCTCGGGACGAGCAAAAGTTAAGTTTGGGGGTATTTGTTCATACCAAAATATTGCATTTTATACCACCCATTCTTACGCTCGTGTGTTTATAGGTAGGTACTTTTGATCAGTGTTTGCTACATATTTGCAGAATACAGGTTCTCGGCTCTGAACAGTGAAATCCATGAAAAGTACGACAAATTCCGGATTACTGCCAACAACAGATAAAACACGGGTCTCCGCTCTCTATCCGTGTGTTGCCACATACCAGTTTAAGGGACAAGATGGCAAATCGATTGTCATGTCATGCACAAAGCTCTAGGTCAACACAAGATCCAAGAAATCTACGCGGAGCTCGAGGAAATCATGGCAAAAGATCCACATCAAATCACCTTTTTGTTCTACTAAAATTCTGGAATAATTGTGAAGAGTTTCTGAGAAAAGTCATATACCACATAGCAGACAACATGAAACCAGGGAAGCACCCAAAAGACGAAGACCCAACTCATCAAGTAGGCCGCGGATCCGCGGCCAAAAGGGGGTCTAGGCCGCGGATCCGCGGCCATGTGGGCTCCTCTCTCTGACGTTTTTTAGGGGTAGTTTGGGTACTTCATTTTATGGCAGATTGTTGCCCTAGGTTCTCAGTTCACCTCCTATAAATACCCCAGAACTTGCCAAGCTTTGGGTTCATTCTTTTGTTCTTC
The DNA here is from genome assembly GCA_030015575.1 of Agapanthus africanus. Lineage (NCBI taxonomy): Eukaryota > Viridiplantae > Streptophyta > Magnoliopsida > Asparagales > Amaryllidaceae > Agapanthus > Agapanthus africanus. The sequence continues at coordinate 293,446,576 of CM057349.1, forward strand.
TTTCTTTTTAGGATTTAGTCTTTTTCTTCTTCTTCTTCATTCTTTTTCCATGAAAATTGTAGTGAGAGCTTTTTGAGTGGGAGATCAATGAAGATGAGGGCTTTTTGTATCATTCTCTTTTGTTTCTTCTTTCCCTTGAGATTCTTGCTTTCTCTTGATCATTCAACCTCTTCATTGAGCTTGAATGGTTAAGGGTTAGTTATTTATCTCAAGGGTCGTATTTTCTTATGGAATTAGCGCTTCATTTCACATGCGTTCTCTACCCTTCCCCTGATCTTGCAACCTCTTGATTGAGCTTGCAAGTTTAAGGGTTGGCTATTGATCACATGCTTGTCTTGAGTTCTAGTTTCTTGTTCTTTTTATCGCTTTTTATTACTTGCTTATTATTATCTTGCTTTACTTTCTTGCAATTTAATTCATGCACTTAATTACTTGTATTCTTTTCTTTTCTTTGTTCTTTTCTTTTGCTCTCTTTTGTTCATTTTGTGAATGGTTGTAATTATTGTTGTTAAGATGAAATACGGTATTGTAAGTTAATATCTTCTTTCTCATTTCCTTTTCCCGTTATTTTCCATTGAACTCCGCCCAAACCATACGCAAGCGCTCCGTTAGGCACCCTACCCTAACAAGGTAACGGTGATTCCTAACCGCGACCGGTTGCGTTCGGTTTGGCCGGAGGCGAAAGCAAGAGACAAGAACGGAATGACAAGGGTAAATAAGCCGTATTCCACGAATACCGCGCTTAAATCCCTTAATCCACGTTGTTGCCGATTGCTCTAGCTTCAATTGGTCAAGACTCGGCTCAAAGGTTTTGAGTACGGATTTCTTTAGCTTACAATCCCGTATCTTCTTCTTAACAACCTTATACTTGCAAATAATACACATAGGATAGTCTCGAACAAACATACACAAATTCTTTATTGACTCGTCTAAGACAAGAACGGACATACAACCATCTCCCTGTGGATCGACCCGTGCTCAACCGGCTAGCTGCAAAGCGACACCGTCTTGATTGCGGTTAACTTCAATTCTTTCAATCAGGGGGCGGTAAACGTCAGTCCCCTAATAGCGGTACAAGTCGTGTCGGAGTGAAGCCCAGAACAACCTGAGATAACACTGGAAACCTACCAGTATATCTCGCTTGCCCTGGCCATGGACAACTCGTGTAATGGCTCTCCTAGACACAGCGCGATGTCAACCCCCAATACCGGGAGAGACGAATCCTGTCTAACCATCACTACCTCCAAGTGCTTCGGGACTGCACCCAACTACTACCTGTTTGCACGACTCAGTAGAGCCGTGGTAGGGTAGTAATCAAAGAACAGTGGGAACACACTCGAGGCGAAGTGACAGTGTCAAGTCAGCGGATTAAGCTGTACTCATGTCACCTGGGAACTGATAACTGACGATAGGTATAATACCAACCATCAGTTCCCGACGAGTCCTGTCCAGTGTACTCGTAACCTAACGAGCACTGATCAGTCGAAAATATTGCATATTTTAAACAGCAATTTCGCTATCATCTGCATACATATAGAAGTGTATGGCATTCATATTCTACATATTAGCAAATCTATCGCAAAATATCAGATTACATGTATTCAGCCTTAATACCGGCATTTCTAGGGAAATTGACTGCATTGCATGGCATCGCAATATTTCTATATGTCGCAACCCGGGTTTCGAAGTCTGTGCAGGAAAAGGAAAAGCTCGCTCGAACATTACACCGCTCAAAAGATACGTCAACTCACTAATTTCAGATCTGGTATCATTACAAAGGAGAAATTGCAAATCAACATATCAAAGGAAGCCCTAAACTACAGTACAAGCCCACAGAAGAAAGTACAAAGCCCAAGCCTCCTACATGGCCGCGGAACCGCGGCCTAAGCCTGCTTGTGCCGCGGTTCCGCGGCGGCTTGACGACATCATCTCTTGAATTTTGTACCATAATGCTTCACTCAGGGCCCACTGCTCAGAAATGTATCTCAGTTTCCAGAAGACTCCAGGGACTTCTACCAGATCAGCAAACACTTTGATCTACACTAAAACTAGCCTATCATTCTAGAACTTTCCCCCTAAACCCTAGCTTAAACCCTAAGCTAAGTCTAACAAACTCTCTCAACAAACTTTTGGAGGGAACTACCATTTCAAATCTAAACCTAGGGTTTGGGATGTCTATAAATAGAAGCCTAGACCTAGGGTAAAAAGAATAATCATCATAGTGTGGAGAGAGATAGAATCAACCCATTTTATTGTTTTTTAGCCAATCTCCTTCTTCATCTCCTTCCTCCTCAAGTCTAGTGAGAGGGCTTGTGGGAAACCCTAACCCTAATTCCAATTAAACATCAAGATCCCGAGTACCCATTAAGCAAGAAGCCTTACAACCTTTAGGAGCGGAGCCGATCTTCAACGGAGCAAGCGATCCGAGCCGATCCACGACTCACGAAGCCGAGCGACGCCCGATCAACAATTTAGATTCTTCCTCTTGTAGTTCTTGAAGCGAATGTAATCAAAATTGTTGAGATAAATAAAGGTGATATTCTTTTATCTTGTTTTCTTTAAATTCTGCATCATGATATCTTTACAATTCGTAAATCTTTTCTGTGTGGTGATGTGTGAATAAAACTCCGCTCGTCGAGGAGTCGAGACGGTCAATAGAATGATGATGTAACATAGCTTTAATCGATTCTTGAGTCCTACGAGTTTTGTAAACCCTAGCAAGTTCAAGAAACGACGACCCATTTCGTTTCGATGCTTTCTTGGTTGATATCGTTCGAAATCGGGGAGTTACGATCGTTTCTTGAATTTGGTAGAGGCTAGAAAAGGAATGATGTCGACGAAAGAACAAGGGTTAAAAGATGAACCCTAGTTTCATCAAGAAAGCCCTAACTCTCGTCGATGATCATCGATCTAGTATCAATCTTTCGAAGGACAAGAACACGATATCTTTAGATTACATCACGTCTATTGATCCGATCGATTCCTACGAGCCTCTTTTAGATTCTTGATTGTTGATTGGAAATATCATCGATACACCGATTCTTGATTGTTTATCTTTTTCTTGATTCTTGAATAGAATAGTGACACTTGAAAATCAATACTCTTGAATCATGTTTTCGTTTATCTTAGCTTAACTTTTCAATTCAAGCATATCAATACAACGAATCGTGCAATCCCTGTGGACGATCCGCACTCATTCATGAACTACAATTGACACCGTAGTTTGATTGCGGTCAAAATATTTTTTGGTTGTGAAGTTCTTTACAAATTTTCTACATACTACACAACAGGAAAATCGAACAATCAAATGGCGCCGTTGCCGGGGATTACGCGCTAATTCGTTTACATTTTATAGTTTGAATTGAAAGAATTATTCCATTGTTATTTTGAGATCAAAATTCGTGCAAACCCTAAACAATTTGTTGTGTTTCATTGCAAGGAGATCTGGAGCATGCCGGAAATTGATAGAAATTTTTGGAAAATACCAGAGAGCTGAGGGAGGCAACAGAAAGCAGCTGTTGAAATCTTGTGAAGTGAACCCACAATTGAAGCGCGGAAGCGCGGCCTAAGTAGCTAATTGCGGCGGAACCGCGGTCCCACAGAGGGTTCTCTGTACCAACTTTCTTCAGGTGACTTCTTGATCTCTCCCCTCTCCTCTTTTAGCTCCAATTAACACTTTGCTGCAGGATTCTTTGCAAATAATCGCAGCTCGCAAATTGCAAATTAAATTTGTGCGTGATTTTGTTTCTTGGTTGTTTTGGATTCTAAATACGGATATTAAGGGGCACGGCCAAATCCAAATTAGGTGGGGATTTCATTACCCTTCCTAGGCCCCGAAAATCACCAAACTTGCATCCGCATTGACCCACATTAACTAAAAGAAATCTAGAGAAGACTCTAAGGACTGTCGCGCTCAATTAGGACAGAAGAGGGCCGTGGGTAATTCATTGCTTATCCGCGTTTTCTTGTGGTGCCTAAGGCGAGTGTGTCTAAGGCTAGTGGTTTTTAATTAGGCCCACTACTTACGTAGTGGAGTACCTTCCCACTTACCTGGCACTTATCCGGCCACAGGGGGACAAAGAGGCAGTGGAGGATTCTATCCTGCGACTTGTCTTTTGGCAGTTAGGAGCGGTCTAGAGCCGGACCTAGGTGACCATTAGATTCTAGGGTTTGTGTGCTGCATTTGTTTTGTTGCATCATATTTTTCAAAAATCCGTCCCTTTTTCAAAAGCAAACACCGCATTCATTTTACCCCTAATTATAAGCCAATGCTGCCACTTGTACTAACCCTTTTTAGTACAAGATAGGCTGGACACGGGATTCTAGTGCCCGTTTAGTCCGCGTACCCCTTATCGACTCCGAAGTCGATATTTCTCCATTTACCTTTTCTTTACCTACTACCACACCCACACCGATGGACCCGAATCCATCAAACTTCTTTAACCCAAATCTGCCGCCGTCCGTTGGTGCGCAGAATCCACCCCGCATTTCTATCCAGGAGAGATGCTATCCACATAGAGGTCATCTTTCGACCTGCTTATCCACACCACCAGCCAATGGGGATAACTTTGAGATTAAGCCCCAGTATATCAATCTTTTACCCAAATACCACGGACTCGAGACTGAGGACGCTTACGTTTTCATTACCAAATTTGAAAACGTATGCGCAATGATGGGTACGTCACAACTTTCAGTGGATGCGATGCGTCTACGACTTCTTCCATTTACCTTGTGCGATATAGCCGAGAAGTGGCTATATAACACTACCGCACATTCTATTACGAATTGGGAAGAATTCGTCGCTGCATTCCATAAGAAATTCTACCCACACCAAAAGAAAGCTCGAATCCGTAGCGAACTGAATCAATTTGCCCAGCTCCCTACCGAACCATTCTCTAAATACTTTGAACGTTTCAAGGATCTATTGGTTCAATGTCCTCATCACGGCATCCCGAGATGGAAGCTTTGCCGAATCATATATGAGGGCAGTAACCCTAACACTAAACAGAGCCTTGAAAACATGTGTCAAGGTACTTTTATGACCAAGGATGATGGGGAAGCTTGGAAGTACTTAGAAGAGTTCGCTGAAAAATCACTACAGTGGGAGAGTGGAACCCAACCATTGAATAGGGGTGGCGTTCACCAAATAGATGTGTCAATAGGTGTTCGAGCTGAAATGGCAGCAATGCAAAAGAAGCTCGACGCTATGGAACACAAATTTGCAGCAGCCTCCCTAAACCCAATGTCGCTCCCCAAAACTGTTTGTGGGTGCTGTTCTGATCCGTCACATTTAACGGAAGAATGTCCATTAAACTCTGCGTTTCAAGGTCACGAGCATTCTAATGCCGCATTTCAACGACCTAGAAACGATCCATATTCTTCCACGTACAATCAGGGTTGGAGGAACCACCCGAATTTCGCTTGGAACCAAAACCAATCTCAAAACACGGTTCCAAACACGAATAATTTTCAAAGGGCTCTTCCTCCACCACAACAGCAACCCCTTCAACTCACTCAGCACCCCTATCAGTCACAAAATTTCCAAAACTAGGGCAACAATCCTGCACAGTCTAATCCTATGCAGTTGTCCTGTCCTGACGATTTCTCTCAATTCACTCAAACTATGAAATCACTTTTGTCAAATTTCATAGAGGTTTCGGCTGAGGTTAGATCTTCCGTCGGTGAGATAAAGAAAAACTCAGCGTCCCAAGCTGAGAGTATCAGATCGATGGAAGCTGAAATCGCACGCCTCAAAGCCGAAATGAGTGCGAGAGAAAAAGGGAAACTTCCCTCTCAACCCCTACAGAATCCTGGGCATTACAATGTAAATGCCATTACAACGTTGAGATCGGGAAGAGTGCTGAATAATAATGTCGGGGAAGATATTGATAATACTGAAAATCATATCAACACCCCGGCTGAGACCTTTCCACATACACACACTTCTCCTTCTGATCCTCTTCTTCTACCAAACCACCTTCTCACGAGCCTATTCTCCAGTTCCCTTTAGGCTCGACACCTTCTCCCAACCCTTATAGTTCTCCACAGACGGTCCCCACACCTCTTTTGGGACCTCGTCTACCCCCTTTTCCTTCTCCTATGATGGACCCTGCGCTTATTGCGAAAGCTCCTTACCCGAACCGGTTAAGGGGTAACAGAACGAGTCCTCATATGGAGAAAATTATAGAAATGTTCAAACAGGTTAACATCAATATCCCTCTCCTAGATGCGATTCAACAAGTCCCCTCTTATGCGAAAATTCTTAAGGACTTGTGCACTAGGAAGAGGAAGACTCAAGTGCCGAAGAAGGTTTTTATGTCTAATAATATCAGCACTGCTTTTATTCCCCAGCTACTAAACAAACGAAAGGACCCAGGATGTCCTACAATATCGATTTCGATTGGGGGTAAAAACATAAATCGTGCTCTTTTAGACCTTGGCGCAAGTGTTAACCTGCTCACTTATTCTGTATATGAGCAATTAGGGATTGGAGAGCTGAAACCTGCTCATTGCACTCTCCAGATGGCAGACCGATCTATCACCAAACCAAGGGGTGAATTAGAGGATGTGCTGATAAAGGTCGGGGAATTTTTTTTCCTTGTAGACTTCATTGTGCTCGACACACATCCTGTAGCAAACCCCCGGGGCCAAATTCCGGTGATTTTAGGTCGTCCTTTCCTTGCCACTTCCAACGCTGTTATAAACTGTAGAAACGGTTCAATGAACTTATCATTTGGAAATATGACCATTGAACTAAATATCTACAAAGTTGGAAGTCAGCCATCAGAACCCTCTGCTCATATTTTAGATGTGTGCTCTGTCCATGAGATCGCTCCCGATAGTTGTGGAGCTGAGGAACTTTGCTTTACTAATCTCGATGACATTACCACATCTCTGTTTGACTTTGCACAAGATCTTAGTGAGGACACTTTACCTACACTTGAGTCCTGCACTTCTGACTTTTCTCCACCCGAGTCTGTATCTTTCACAGGCTCTGAGTTTCTTTGTAAATCCAAAAATCACTCAATGATCCCTCCTTCTATCATTTCTCCGCCCGAGTTAGATCTAAAAATTTTACCTTCTCACCTTAAATATGCATATCTAGGTGAGAATGAGATTTTACCGGTTATAATATCCGCTTCTCTTGCATCAGAGCAAGAGAATGCACTTTTATCGGTATTAAGATCTAACAAAGAGGTGTTTGGTTGGAGTATGGCGGACGTCAAAGGGATTAGTCCCTTGAAAGTTGAACATCATATACATGTGATGGATGATGCCAGACCGACCCGAGAACCACAGAGACGGTTGAATCCCGTCATGAAGGAAGCTGTCATGAAAGAGATCGTCAAATGCTTAGATAATGGTATTATATACCCTATCTCCGATAGTCAGTGGGTGAGTCCTATACATGTCGTTCCTAAGAAATCCGGCATCACTGTTATAATAAATGAGGCGAATGAGTTGATTCAGACACGCGCCCAAACTGGGTGGCGTGTATGCATCGATTATAGAAAACTCAACGCTGCTACGAGGAAAGATCATTTTCCTCTACCATTCATTGATCAGATGCTGGAACGCTTAGCGGGACGAGAGTACTATTGTTTTATGGACGGATACTCAGGCTATAATCAGGTCCCCATCGCCAAAAAGGATCAAGATAAAACCACTTTTACCTGTCCTTTTGGTACCTTTGCTTACAGTCGCATGCCCTTTGGGTTATGCAATGCTCCCGCTACCTTTCAGCGGTGTATGATGGGGATATTCTCTGATATGGTAGAGAATTTTTTGGAGATCTTTATGGACGACTTCTCGATTTTTGGAGACTCTTTTTCCGATTGCCTTGCAAATCTTGACGCTGTTCTTACTCGTTGCAAAGAGAAGAACTTGACTTTAAACAGGGAAAAATACCATTTTATGGTCCAAGAAGGAATAGTCCTTGGACATGTCATTTCACAGAAAGGCATTGAGGTTGACAGAGCTAAAGTAGATGTCATTCAAAACCTCCCTCATCCCAAAAGCGTCAAAGATATTCGCTCTTTCCTTGGCCATGCAGGCTTTTATAGGAGATTCATTAAGGACTTTAGCAAAATTGCTAGACCTTTAACTCTTCTCCTGGCCAAGGATATGACCTTCCATTTTGACTCGGATTGCGAGACAGCTTTCGACTCACTTAAACACTCACTCACTTCAGCCCCCGTTTTATCATCACCAAACTGGGACTACCCCTTTGAGCTGATGTGTGACACATCTGATTTTGCAGTAGGTGCGTTCCTAGGACAGCACATTGAAAAGATGCCACACGTGATTTACTATGCTAGTAAGACCCTGAATGATGCGCAAATCAATTATACAACCACAGAAAAATAACTATTAGCGGTTGTATTTGCATTAGGAAAATTCAGGCCTTACTTAATCGGCTCACCTATAGTTGTGTATACTGACCATTCCGCTTTAAAACATCTTCTGGCGAAGAAAGATGCAAAAGGTCGACTAATACGTTGGATCCTTCTGTTACAAGAATTCGATCTTGTTATCAAAGATAAGAAAGGATGTGAAAACGTAGTAGCTGACCACCTTTCACGCATCGTTTCTTCCCCTGTGACCCTGCCAATCAATGACTCGTTCCCTGACGAACAACTCTTGAGCGTATCCACTGAACCATGGTTCAGGGATATTGTGAACTATCATGCCACGGGACTTATACCGAGCGATTGGTCAAAACAGGACAAATACCGTTTTCTATCCCAAGTAAAACACTTTTACTGGGACGAGCCCTATTTGTTTAAATATTGTCCTGATCAGATCATTCGCCGGTGTGTCCCGAATGAAGAGTTCAAGAGTGTTCTTTCTTTTTGTCATGATCAGGCCTGTGGGGGTCACTTTGGTCCTAGAAAGACAGCGGAAAAGGTTTTGCAATGTGGATTTTATTGGCCGACCTTATTCAAGGACGCATTTGAGCATTGCAAAACCTGTACACAATGTCAGTATACGGGTAGAATATCCTAGAGGAATGAAATGCTTCAGCAACCCATTCTGGTTGTTGAAATGTTCGATGTTTGGGGCATAGATTTTATGGGTCCTTTTCCCAACTCCTTTGGGAATTTGTACATACTGCTGGCGGTTGATTATGTCTCAAAATGGGTAGAAGCCATTCCATGTCGCACTAATGACAGGAAAGTTGTCATTAAGTTCTTAAAAGAGAATATCTTCTCGCGATTTGGACACCCACGAGCTATCATTAGCGATAATGGGACACACTTCTGCAACAGGTCTTTCGAGACTCTGATGCGGAAATACTCAATCAACCACCGACTTTCTACACCCTATCACCCCCAAACAAGCGGGCAGGCTGAAATCTCAAACAGACAAATCAAAGTTATCCTAGAGAAAACTGTTGCTAAAAATAGAAAAGACTGGTCGACCAAATTGACGGATGCTCTTTGGGCATTCAGGACTGCATATAAGACCGGCCTAGGAATGTCTCCATATAGGATAGTGTTTGGAAAAGCATGTCATTTACCTGTCGAGATAGAGCATAAAGCATTGTGGGCTATAAAGGAATTAAATTTTGATCTAAACCTTGCTTGCAACTTTCGGAAGCTGCAACTTAACGAGCTAAGCGAACTCCGCGATGAAGCTTATGATAACGCTGTAATCACAAAGAATAGGACTAAGGTTTTTCACGATAAAAACATTTTAAGGAAAACATTTTTACCTGGTCAACAAGTCCTTCTTTATGATTCACGATTACACCTTCACGCGGGTAAGCTCCGATCTCGATGGAAGGGACCTTTTGTTGTGCGGTCTGTATACCCGCACGGGGCAGTAGAAGTTGAAAATGTTAAAAACGGTACTGTTTTCAAAGTAAATGGACATAGACTAAAGCCGTATTATTCCATTGACCCCACGGAGGAGCTCTTGTTCTTACAAGAGCCAGTTTATTTGGATTAAAATTCCTCCATGTCCAGTATATCATTGCATCATCTTTTGAATGAAGGTGAGTGAAAGATAAGTTTGGGGGAAGTTCTTCACTTATATATTTTGCCCCCACTAATAATTCCCCCCAGATTTACAGGTTTTTTAGATATAGCTGTCGGCAACAGTGAGGACACTGTTGAAAACAAGTTTGGGGGTGGTTTGTGCTTATTTTTTGCATCATTTGCATATCATCTGCATAAGCACAAAACATTTCTTTAAAAATCTATAAAAATTGAAAAAATTTCAAAACCCATAAAAATTAAAAAAATTTCAAGTATAAAAATAATTTTAATATTTACCCTTTTTTGTATATAAATAAGATAATGAATGTTTAGATAGTGAAAAATTACATCCATGAGATTGGAAAAATTTTAGAAAACTAAGAAAATTAGAAGTTTTCTTATACGAACTAGTAATAAGTAGTTATGAGCCGTTGTCCCAAGGGTTAGTAAGATGAAAGACGTCACTAATCTGAGGATAAAAATAAGTCTGAAAAATAGTTTCTATTCTGGAAGCCAAACATTTTGAACGTTGCTACCCTGCTATTCGCACTTACACACGTCTTGAAGCCTGGGATAGTAGAGGATACCTTGAAATGCTCTTGTCTTAAAGCCAAAAGTATGAAGGAAATAAAAAGAAAAAATATGAATAAAAAAAATATATGAAGTGGTGAGAAAAATGGACACTGGTTTTGTTATCACCGAGGGCAATAAAAATGTATAGCGAGGGTGCTTCTTCACCTAGTGCCCTAAGGCCAACTGGTCTGGGAGTCACTGCTTTGCCTGAGGTGGTGCAAGACGAGGAAAATACACCAAGTAAGCAAGCACAGGAGTAATCGGTCGGTTAGTACCTCAAGAAGTATTAACGGTCGCATGAAAGTTTGTGAGCAATCTCATCTAAATATTCATTAATTAAAAAGTACTGAGGCTGACGGACAAGAGTATGATAGCTTGAATTGAATTCTCCGGGTGTAGGGATATCTTTACACACACGCAGGGTGATATGATCGATGTTTTGGAAGAAAGATAGGAATGAAGAATAAGACGATGTTTTATTGAGGGAGGACGTGATTTCCGACATCTTTTCATGACCATTAAGATATGGCTCATGACAACCGAAAAGCTAGCTTAGTTGGAAACCCTAATTTTCAAAGCTTTTCTTTTACAATTCTTTTCTTTAAATGTAATATTCATGATCTTCCTTTTATTATTGGATTTTGTGGGTGCAATCCGCTGAAAACCCTCAGGAGACAACACTCCTCCTACTAGGGACACCTAGAGGTTTAAAGGCTTGTTGCACGTGCTCAGTGCAATCGTGTTGCCTATGAAAGTGTGCTAGTTAGTTTTTCTCTTTCTTTATTTTCTCCTTCTCTTTTTAATAAAACATTCGCTCGAGACGATCGAAATTAAGTTTGGGGGTATTTGATCAGTCGAAAATATTGCATATTTTAACCAGCAATTTCCCTATCATCTGCATACATATAGAAGTGTACGGCATTCATATTCTACATATTAGCAAATCTATCGCAAAATATCAGATTACATGTATTCAGCCTTAAAACCGGCATTTCTAAGGAAATTGACTGCATTACATGGCATCGCAATATTTCTATATGTCGCAACCCGTGTTTTGAAGTCTGTGCAGGAAAAGGAAAAGCTCGCTCGAACATTACACCGCTCAAAAGATACGTCAACTCACTAATTTCAGATCTGGTATCATTACAAAGGAGAAATTGCAAATCAACATATCAAAGGAAGCCCTAAACTACAGTACAAGCCCACAGAAGAAAGTACAAAGCCCAAGCCTCCTACATGGCCGCGGAACCGCGGCCTAAGCCTGCTTGTGCCGCGGTTCCGCGGCGGCTTGACGACATCATCTCTTGAATTTTGTACCATAATGCTTCACTCAGGGCCCACTGCTCAGAAATGTATCTCAGTTTCCAGAAGACTCCAGGGACTTCTACCAGATCAGCAAACACTTTGATCTACACTAAAACTAGCCTATCATTCTAGAACTTTCCCCCTAAACCCTAGCTTAAACCCTAAGCTAAGTCTAACAAACTCTCTCAACAAACTTTTGGAGGGAACTACCATTTCAAACCTAAACCTAGGGTTTGGGAAGTCTATAAATAGAAGCCTAGACTTAGGGTAAAAAGAATAATCATCATAGTGTGGAGATAGATAGAATCAACCCATTTTATAGTTTTTTAGCCAATCTCCTTCTTCATCTCCTTCCTCCTCAAGTCTAGTGAGAGGGCTTGTGGGAAACCCTAACCCTAATTCCAATTAAAAATCAAGATCCCGAGTACCCATTAAGCAAGAAGCCTTACAACCTTTAGGAGCGTAGCCGATCTTCAACGGAGCAAGCGATCCGAGCCGATCCACGACTCACGAAGCCGAGCGACGCCCGATCAACAATTTAGATTCTTCCTCTTGTAGTTCTTGAAGCGAATGTAATCAAAATTGTTGAGATAAATAAAGGTGATATTCTTTTATCTTGTTTTCTTTAAATTCTGCATCATGATATCTTTACAATTCGTAAATCTTTTCTGTGTGGTGATGTGTGAATAAAACTCCGCTCGTCGAGGAGTCGAGACGGTCAATAGAATGATGATGTAACATAGCTTTAATCGATTCTTGAGTCCTACGAGTTTTGTAAACCCTAGCAAGTTCAAGAAACGACGACCCATTTCGTTTCGATGCTTTCTTGGTTGATATCGTTCGAAATTGGGGAGTTACGATCGTTTCTTGAATTTGGTAGAGGCTAGAAAAGGAATGATGTCGACGAAAGAACAAGGGTTAAAAGATGAACCCTAGTTTCATCAAGAAAGCCCTAACTCTCATCGATGATCATCGATCTAGTATCAATCCTTCGAAGGACAAGAACATGATATCTTTAGATTACATCACGTCTATTGATCCGATCGATTCCTACGAGCCTCTTTTAGATTCTTGATTGTTGATTGGAAATATCATCGATACACCGATTCTTGATTGTTTATTTTTTCTTGATTCTTGAATAGAATAGTGACACTTGAAAATCAATACTCTTGAATCATGTTTTCGTTTATCTTAGCTTAATTTTTCAATTCAAGCATATCAATACAACGAATCGTGAAATCCCTGTGGACGATCCGCACTCATTCATGAACTACAATTGACACCGTAGTTTGATTGCGGTCAAAATATTTTTTGGTTGTGAAGTTCTTTACAAATTTTCTACATACTACACAACAGGAAAATCGAACAATCAAGCACCCGCATACTATCTCAAGTACGGCGTACTGACGGCTGTGGGACAGACCGTCTCCCGTGCTGGGATGAGAAGCGCATACGCTAGTCTACTCCGGAGTATCGATGCCCTATCTCGATACTCCCATGACTAGGGACGTGTATAAGGATGTGCTTGTAGATTACCCAGCCCCCACGAGTGTGATCGCCATCATAACGCCGGTAATCAAGCAAAGATCCTAAGGGCTCTACTAATGCGTATAGGTGATATAATGAATAAACACACATGTACACATTAAAGCAGAGACAAACAAAGTAGCATACTACTATATCGAGCAAGATTGTCTATACAACTGTGAATATCCCAAGCATCCATCAAGTAATATACATACTAGTATGATACAGTAATGGGCATATACACCAACACACAGCACAACACAGAACATCAACGTGAATGTCATGGTCGCAAATCCGTCTAAAAGAACTATAGCAATTAGACAAGATTTACCGATCAAATGACATTCACGGTCGCAGATATAATGTAAATACTGTGAACTAACATATTTAAAGTTTTCGATCGACAAAATTTCCCGAAGTGGGCCCCAAGCACAAATCCAGCACTCAAAATAATCTGGGCCCAAACAAAAAATACCAGAAACCCCAATTCCATGTCAGAGAGCACTGTAGAAAAAATGGTGCAGTGCAGCTACAGTGCTGCGGCGGAACCGCGGCCAAAACGGGGTTACGGCCGCAGTTCCACGGCGCTACAGTGCTATCATGCCACTAATTTTCTGCAGTGTTCTTAGAACAGCCTGCCAGATTTTCTGCAACACACTAAATAATTTTTTGACAACAAAAAAATTTCGACAGAAACTGCACTGTTTGAAATCGCGGTTTTGGAAAATTCGGCCGATCAAAGTTTTAAATACGTTAGAGCAAGCTAGTAAAGGTTAATGGGGTGGCTCTGATACCATGTAAGTCTACGGTAGCGCCTCGGCCATCTGTCCGAGGCCAAAATGCGGAAACAAAATTTTTTTTTAACTTGAAACTGGCGCTATCGTATACTTTTTCCCGGATCGAACCATTAACCTACAACTAGCTATCTAGAGAGAGGGTTGGAAAGATATACCGATCGATCCGTGTCCTTCGATCTTTGGCCACCATCCCCAGCTCCTCACGGCATCTCCGGTCTCGATCTCCTCGTCGGAATGGGCACCACATCATCGATTCTTTTTACGGGCTCCCGCTTCATCTAAAGCAACTCGGGCACGAAGTGTGCTAGCCGACGTGTCCAAGGTGATGTAGAGAATGTTTGTGATCACTTTGTCTCTTGCATCCACGAGATGGATGGAGGTTGAAGGTGTTGCCATTGATGGAGATTATGAGCTAGAGAAGAAAGAGGAAGAAGAAGAAGTTTTTCTCTTTCTTTTCTTTTGTGATGGAATGATAAAATGAGAGTGAGTTAGAACAATAATATGAGAGCTAACAACCATATCATGGCTGCCCCTCTCTCTTCTCTTATCAATTCAACACACAAATCAAACACTAATGTGACATTTTTCACAAAAAAAGAGACCATGAGTCACTATATATGTCCATGTCACATTTAATGTATCACATGATAAATTCTAGCTCATTATTTCCATATGCAAACATTAATCCAAATGTTTGCAACAATAAAAAGATACGACAACATCTAAAGTAAACTTGTGACGGATCACAAGGATACCCCTCAGCTGTATATACATACCTGCACCCGCATTCCGACTGAATGAGAATGCTATGAGACTAAAGTAATCCAACAAATCTAATACTAGGATCCGGTTTAAACAAAAGCCCACTAGTATGATCCGCTCGATCATGATCCGTGCACTACTGCACGTATATGATCGGACCATGCCATATATCATATGGCCTCTACAACGTTTTGCTCGAAACTTGAGAAACTGTCTGTGGGGGACTCTAAAGACTCGTCAATACTTTGGCTGTGGATTTAACCACTAGCACGTCAGTGGTACTAGCTGTACTTAACGGGCTACCAAGTATTGACCAAAAGGGAAGTCGATGAGCGAACTCATCCTGACACCCTACTGAGCCTGTCAGTGACAATATCCGTACAGTCCGGTCCGTTCGTCTATGAGTATCGCATGACGGGCCTAGGGGGTTGGTAAAAGTCAGACCCCCAAAAGCGGTACAAGTCGTGTCGGAGTGTAGACCAGAACACCCTGAGATACTACTGGAATACCTACCAGTAAATCTCCTTCCTTGGCAAAGGACTTCGTGTAATGGCTCTCCTAGACACAGCACGATCTCACCCCCAATACCGGGAGAGACGAAACCCCTGCCGATCCGCTCACTGCCTCCATGTGGCTCGGGACTGTACCTAACAAAAACCTGTTTGCACGACTCCTTTGAGCCGTGGTAGGGTAGTAATCAAAGCACAGTGGGAACTCACACGAGACAAATGACGATCTCAGGTCAATGAACTAACCTGTACACATGTCATCAGGAACTGCTATCTGACTTCAGGTAAAATACCAACTAGCATGTTCCCAGCGAGTCTTGTCCGGTGTACTCATAACACAATGAGAACCTGTATACATCTTAGGTAAACTAACTGACACCAGTGGCTTGTGAGACCGGCCACCGCCCCTCGTCGGGGTCTCGACTGTATACACTAGTTTACTCTGGAGTATCGATGCCCTATCTCGAAAACTCCCACGACTAGGGACCGTTTAAGGATGTTCTTATAGACCCCAGCTCCCACGTATATGATCGCCATCATACTGCTGGCAGTCAAGCAAAAATCCTAAGTGCTTTATCAATGTGTAATAGTGATCTGTAAGGTCACCTAAAGCTGTACACGATATTAAAGATAAACCATGGTAGCATACTATTCTCTATCAACGTGTAATAGTGAACTACAATGTCACCTAAAGCATGTACACGATGATAAAGACAAACCAGATAGTATACGAACCTCTCGAGTAAGACAGTCCTACCGGTATAGGTCCTCCCTCAATCATTGCAATCACATGTCTGCGATCCAATAATTGACTCTGAGGGCACTATATCCAACACATGTTGCACGAGCACTAAATTGTATGATACACCCACACCATCGGTAATTTCCATGACACGCACAACCTATACCTATATGCGGTATTATTTGTTATTGATATTGATACATTGATTCTTGTTCTATTGCGCTTATGAAATGCATCGTGCATACATAGCTACATATGCACCCTTATACGATGTTGTATTTGATTTTGGAGAAAATGGGAACCGCATGATATATTTAAAAAACGGGATTCATTTAAAAGAGCGGTTTTCCCTTAATATGCTCATATTACGGTTTTATATTGCATATATCATATTTCATGGATTTATGCATTGAGATACGGATTTCATGTGATTTATGGATTTGAGAATCGTGGTATTATCTCAAGAAAGTATGCATTGTTTTGAAAACCCGGTTTCTCTTGATATGATATTTCAGTGCGTCCACCATGCGTTTTCTCGGTTCCAAGACGTGTGATAGAAACCCGATTTGAGGAGCTAGATGATCCGTTTGTGGGTTCATGGTGGACCCGGTATGGTACCCCGGGGCAAGAAAGGGATGTCGCGCAGTAGACGATGAGCGTGGCAGAGGGACTACTTTTAAGTCTATGTTATCCACCCTGGAACTTACGGGGAGGCGGAAAGAGTAAAAATTAAATTTTTATCACAAGGAAACATAGACTAACCATGAAGAATCTTTGCTAAACAAAAACTAACAAACATTCAAGGAGCTTTAACTACTAGGTTAAGATGGTTATACCTAGTTCTTGAACTCCTTCTCTTCTTTTTGTGGTCCTCCTTGTTGCTAGCTCCTTGGAGTGGCGTAGATGGCACCTCTTCGTTGTCTTCTCTAGGTCAAAGATCGATCCACCCGAAGGCCTCTACCATGAGCTTCTACCTCAACGATGAAGTAACTAGAGTTCTTGGCTTGCTACACTAAGAAACCTAGAGTGATTAGAGAAGTATTTTGGTGGTTTAGTCTCAACAGCTTTTGATTTTCAACACATGAAAGATTAAAGCTTTGAGAGAGGAAGAGGGAGAGCAAACCATGAGAGAGAAAGATAATGAGAGAACGAAGCTCACATATGATAAAAATATGATGATAATAATAATAATTATTAAAATTGTGATGGTGAGTTGATTTGACCATATCATTTCACATTTAATGCTAAGCAAGCTTCAAGAAGCATCTTATGAAAGAAAAATATCTAGATCAAAGTAAGTCAACAAGTCAAATGGTTAAACCAATTATAACCATGATACAATTATACTTAATTAATATTATTAATCATAATTCTCATTCTCATTAGGGTTTTGATCAAGTCAATGGTCAAAAACCCTAATGCGGTGTCTCCCTCTCCGCCTCTGTCAACTGTACGTACGCACCCGCATTCGTATTCCGAAGAAACACGAATACAATAAAACAAGACCAATCCCAAAACAAATACTAGGATCTGGCTTAAACCAAAGCCCACTAGTGATGTCTGCCCGAACACCAAATACGCACAAGTACGCATATGTGAACAAACCCTGTCGTAAAACCATATGACCACTACTCTGTTTTGCCCAAAGGCGAACAACCCTCTGTGTGGGACTCTAAATACTCGACACTATGCTGGCAGTGGGTTTAACCACAGGCCGCAAGTGGTACTAGCTGTACATAACGGTCCCCAGGTAGATGTCTATAAGAAGACCGATGAGGTGAACCCATTTGAACTCCTACTGAGCCAGAATGTGACAATCTCCGTACAGTCCGGTCTGTTCGTCTAAGAGTATCGCATGTCGGGCCTAGAGGGGCGGTAAACGTCAGTCCCCTAATAGCGGTACAAGTCATGTCGGAGTGTAGCCCAGAACACCCTGAGAAACTACTGGAAACAGTACTAGTAAATTTCGCTTGCCTTGGCCAAGGACTTTGTGTAATGGCTCTCCCAGACATAGCGCGATATCAACTCCCAATACCGGGAGAGACGAATCCTGTTTAACCGCCACTGCCTCCAAGTGCTTCGGGACTGCACCCAACTACTACCTGTTTGCACGACTCAAAAGAGCCGTGGTAGGGTAGTAATCTAAGAACAGTGGAAACACACTCGAGGCGAAGTGACAGTGTCAAGTCAACGGACTAAGCTGTACCCATGTCATCTGGGAACTGATAACTGACGATAGGTATAATACCAACCAACAGCTCCCAGCGAGTCCTGTCCAGTGTACTCATAACCTAACGAGCACCTGCATACTATCTCCAGTACGACGTACTGATGGTTGTGGGACAGACCACCTCCCCTCCTGAGATGAGAAGCGTATACACTAGTCTACTCTGAAGTATCGATGCCCTGCCTCGATAATCCTACGACCGGGGACCTGTAAAAGGATGTGCTTATAGACTACCTAGCCCCCACTAGTGTGACAGCCATCACAACGCTGGTAGTCAAGCAAAAGATCCTAAGGGCTCTATCAATATGTATTAGCGATATATCGAAAGAAACATATACACATATTAAGATAGATACAAACCAAGTAGCATACTACCATATTGAGCAAGACTTTTATAAATCTGTGTATATATCCAAAGCTTTCAAAATGTAATATACAAACTAGTACTATACAATAATGGCCTCTAAGGCATATCACACTAACAATCTCCCACTTGCACTAAGGCCATGTGCTAGCATATCATAGACTTATCATCTCGAATAGCCTCTCGAACTGCGTCTGAGGAATGGCCTTTGTTAATAAATCTGCAGTGTTATCCTCTATAGCAACCCTTTGAACCTCGATCTCCCGGCAATCCACGATCTCTCTGATCAGGTGATACCGCCTCAAGATGTGTCTGGACTTCTGATGGGACCTGGGTTCTTTTGCTAAAGCTATAGCCTTGTTGTTATCATAATGCAGAGGTATTGGATCAACAATGGACGGAACCACCTGAAGTTCTGTTAAGAACATCCTCATCCAGAGGGCTTCTTTTGTAGCCTCTGAGGTTGCGATATACTCCGCTTCCGTCGTGGAGTCAGCAACGGTTTCCTGTTTGGAACTTTTCCAACACACCGACCCTCTATTGAGAGTAAAGACATAACCCGACATAGATTTGGAGTCATCCTTGTCACTCTGGAAGCTGGAGTCAGCAAAGGCCTTGATCTGGAGGTCGTTTCCTCCGTAAACCAAAAACATATCCTTAGTCCTTCTCAGGTACATCAGAATTTTCTTTACCGCTATCCAGTGCTTCGCCCCCGGATTTGACTGATACCAGCAGACTACACTCAGTGCATAAGTTACATCTGGTCTGGTATACAACATCGCATACATTATAGAGCCTACCGCAGAAGCGTAGGGTATAATAGACATGCGATCCCTTTCCAAATCAGTCTTGGGAGACATCTCTTTGGAGAGGGTGATTCTGTGACAAGCTGGTAAATTACCACGCTTTGAATCTTCCATACTGAATCTTTTCAGTATGGTGTTGATGTACCTGGACTACGAAAGTCCCAATATTCTCTTAGATCTATCACGATAGATCTGGATCCCCAGAATGTAAGAGGCATCAACCAGGTCTTTCATGGAGAATCTTTGTGACAAGAACCCTTTGACAGATTGTAGCATAGGAATATCATTTCCTATCAAGAGAATGTCATCCATGTATAAAACGAGGAATATGACAGTTCGTGCTACAATCTTACTATAAATACATGGTTCATCTGGATTTTTGATAAAGCCAAATTCTTTGACCGTCTCATCAAAACAGATGTTCCAACTCCGTGATGCCTGCTTCAGTCCATAAATGGACTTCAGCAACTTGCACACCTTTCCGCTGCTTCCACTCTTAATGAATCCCTCTGGCTGGTCCATATAGACACACTCCTCTAAATTTCCATTTAGAAAAGCGGTCTTTACGTCCATCTAGCAAATTTCATAATCATGGAAGGCAGCAATAGCAAGAAGGATCCAAATGGATTTGAGCATAGCCACTGGAGAAAAAGTTTCGTCATAGTCCAAACCAGGTCTTTGACGAAAACCCTTTGCAACAAGTCTACCCTTACAGGTTTCAACCTGTCCATCTACACCAATCTTCCTTTTGAAGATCCATTTACAGCCTATGGGTTTTACCCCTTCTGGAGCAAAGTCCAAAGTCCATACTTCGTTGGTGTACATGGACTCCATCTCGGTCCGCATTGCATCCAGCCATCTTACCGAGTCAGTGCTCTGAATGGCCTGCTGGAAGCTAGTAGGCTCACCATTATCAATGATGCAATCCTCTCTATACCCGTCTATGAGAAAATCGTAGCATCTCTCAGGTGGATGAGAAAGCCTACTACTCTTGCGGAGCGGTGCAGGAATGTCCTGTCTTTTCGAGCCTTCTGGTTCTACTGAGCTTTCAGTAATAGCTTGTAGTTCTGGAATTTCTTCCAGTTCTATTGCGCTCCCACTTATCTGATTTTCTAAAAATTCAGTTTCTAAGAAGCAGGCATGACGAGAAACAAATATCATTTGTTCCTCTGCGTAATAGAAGAAATATCTCTTAGAGTTCTTTGGATATTCCACAAACTTGCACTGTATTGAGCGTGCCTCGTGTTTTCCGCATGCTGCTTTTTGACAAAAGCTGGACATCCCCATGTCTTAATGTGGTTAAGATAGGCTCTCTTCCCACTCCACATCTGATATGGTGTGGTAGGCACTGACTTAGTTGGAACCCGGTTCAAAAGATATGCAGCTGATTCTAGTGTATATCCCCAGAAAGATCGCGGTAACTCAGCATTACTCATCATGGAACGTACCATATCCAATAGGGTTCGGTTCTGTTTCTCCGATACACCATTGTGTTGTGGTGTGTATGGAGGAGTAAGTTGAGAGAGAATTCCATTCTCTTTTAGGTAATCCAGGAACTCGGCACTCAAGTATTCACCACCTCGATCAGATCTCAGTGTCATGATACTCTTGTCTGTTTGTTTTTCAACTTCATTCTTGTATTCCTGGAATTTTTCAAAGGCTTCAAATTTATGCTTCATTAAGAAGACATGTCCATACCTTGAAAAATCATCCGTAAAAGTAATGAAGTAAGAATAACCACTTCGCGCATGTGTAGACATTGGACCACATACATCGCTGTGTATAAGTCCCAAGAGCTCACTCGCTCTTACTCCGTGTCCAGTAAATAGAGTCTTTGTCGTCTTTCCCATGAGACAAGACTGAAAAGTTTCATAAGACTGATATTCGAACGGATCCAAATATCCCTCTTTATGTAATTTAGTCAATCGTGTTTCATTGATGTGACCCAGTCTACAATGCCATAAGAAAGCATGATTTAATTCTGGAGACTTTCTTTTGTGTGTATCCTGGATATTGAAAATCTACAGCTGGTTTAATACGTATATCCCGTTGCTTAATGTACCCGACCCAATCAAAACATGATTAAGGTGAATGCTTACAACATTGCTTACAAATGCAAAATCATAACCTTCTTTAGACATTAAAGATACAGATATGATATTACAAGTCGAACTGGCTATAAAATAACAGTTGCGCAAAACCAAAACATGTCCATCTGTCAACCCTATGTGATAGTCCCCCACGGACTCAGCATCCATACTTGCTCCGTTAGCAACTCTGAGGGTCATATCACCTGCCTTCAAAACTCTACGCCTTCTCAGTGCCTGCAAAGAATTACAGATATGAGATCCTGATCCGGTATCCAATATCCAGGAAGTAGAGTTGATTGACAGACAGTTTTCAATAACATACACACCTGAAGCCGAAGCCACAACTTGCTTCGGATCCTGGTTCTTGGCCTTCCAAGCCCTGCAATCTTTCTTCCAGTGTCCTTTCTTGTGACAATAAAAGCATTCTTCCATCCCCACAATCTGTCTCGCAACCATTGCTTTTTCCTTGGCTTCCACCTTACTAACACCGCCCCTTGGTTTGGTGGGGGCCTTCTTCTTCTTTCCTTTGGCTTTCGCCTTGAACCTAGAAGAAGAAGCTCCTCCAACAAATAAAGTGGGTGTTTCCCTGACTTTCTGTAGGGTGCCCTCTGCACTCCTCAACATGTTGAGGAGTTCCGGATATTCAACTTCTTTTCCTTGCATGTTGAAATTCAGGATAAACTGGGCGTAGGTGGAAGGAAGGGACTGGAGAATCAAGTAAGTGTAGAGCTCGTTCTCTAACGTGGTCCCGAGGTCCGCGAGCTCCTCAATGTAGCCAATCATCTTAAGAACGTGTTCCGCTACAGATGATCCGACGGCCAACCTCGCTGAAAATAGCTTCTTTGAGGTCTCATATCTTGTGATACGGGATTGCTCTCCATGTAGTTCCTTAGTATGGAGAAATATGGATTCAAGATCCATATTCTCGTGTCTCCTCTGATGTTCATTGTGCATAGAGGCAAGCACGAGGCACTTGGCCTTCGCGCTGTCAATCTCCCAGGTCCTACAGATTTCCTTATCCGCGACACTGGATTTTGGACCTGGGACGGCGGGAGCCTTAGTGGTAAGGAGATACCCCAACTTGTCATAAGTGATTGCCATTTTGACATTCCAGAACCAATCTTAGTAGTTTGGCCCTGTCAATATATTTTTATCTAATAGTAACTTAAGGCTCGTCATGATGTTTGGTTGCTGCAATTAGGAGAGAGAGAAGAAGCACTTTAGCATGATGCTCTTGCAAATTTAGAATGGTTTTTAGTTTGTCTAAACAGGATGGCTCCCACTGTTTCTCGAATCCTTCCTCAAACCATAAAATAAGAACTAGTCGGGATTGATCTCACCGTACAATACATGCTTAACCGTTCAGCCAGGCCAGTGTCGGTACTTCGAAGGAGGTTTTATGACTCTTTTGCGAAGTTCCTTAATTAAATAACCTCTTTTCCCTATGGGCGTAGCCGCGCTAACACCTTTCTAGTCACCTACTTGGTTTATAGCATTGATCGTTAAGTGAAAAAATCTCCCGAGGAGTAGCATATACTCACAGTAGGATCTGGGTCCAAATATCATCGTGTGATAAAGCTGAAGGAATCCTACCAAAATCATCACACTCCAAATGGTATGCAACACTAGCAAGTTTCAGTTTCTTTAGAAACTCCCGATGTGGATTTTTGCCCCATGCTCTTATGACCTTGACTTTGGCCAACAAATCATAAGTCACATGTCAAGTTCTACCCATCATTTTCCATGTTAATTTGAACCCACTCGTACCTCCCCTTGACTTTGGCCAACAAAGTAGTACGACTGTCCCAAACCAACATATCTATCTATGCTTCATATGAATATCCAACAGCTACCAATCACTATGCCTTGACTTTGGCCAACAAACATGGCTTGAATACTATTGACTATCCATACGAAATGACGGAGGGCTACGAATGGTTTTGGCAAAACCGTGAACGTAGTGAACTTGATATAATCGAAGGAACGTGATAGCTTTTAAAAGGAGTGGTTTAAGCTCCGCATTTAAAAAGTTTTGCTGTTTTGAAAATACCGAGTGGGTTTTGAAACTGTTCCAACTATTCAACTTTGGTTTATTTTCTTTGCATTAATATAATGCGTCCCATCAATTAATCCTACCATTGCAGAAAACAACGAAAATATGATGTACGCTTATGCCATACGCATTCGCCACTGGGGCCCATCATCACCCGTTAGGTTGCTTAACTAACGACAGAGCGGGTGCTGGACTAGCGCGGATGCAAAATATAAGCAACGCCTACTACATATCATATATAGATATAAACATTCGTCAGACACAATGATAGCCATTCCAGATCACAGATGAACACATTGGATATGCTAGGAATCCGCGTTTCGTTCGAGCCTACAACGAAAGACGGATTACACGGTCGCGATGAATAGCCAAACCCCACCCCAGACCCCTACGGGTGCGGCAAACTACCCGCCAAATACCCGAAGTGAAGCAGCCTCCCTCAATAACGTGAGTAGGACACTCAGCATTTCAAAGTACCCGGTAGTTTGTGCACCCCACCTTGGGTCTATCCTAGGAGCAAAAACAGTAAGAGAAATAATATACAATGGTGTCTACAACCTCAACCCGGATGTACGACCATGAAATAATATTACATCAATTTACAATTTACAACAAATGAAAGATAAATAAACACTCATCTCACAACACCGGCTATTCATCCATGACGATCCAACAAGTTCATATACATAATCCAACATCACTGATCACAGATATGCACAACCCCCACTAATCGACGTATAGCGATTAGTAGACGTTCAGTACATATATCACATTACAGATATAATCCAATTAGCTAAATTTATAGAACTTCGATCAAAAACTGTATTTGAATCTACCTCAAGTGAAATCCAGTACTCTGACAAATCTAGGCAGAAACAAAACTTCCCAGAATACACAAAATCAACACAGAGAACCCCAGAAGAATTTTGGTGCGCGGCCGAGTTGACTCGGCCGCGGATCCGTGGTGGATCGCTTGGATCGGCCGCGGATCCGCGGTCTTATGAGCGATTCATGCGCCCAAATTTCTACAGTTTTCTCTAAAAAGCCTGCTTGTATTTTTCATGTCACTGAAAATATTTTTAGGCCTGTTTTAAAAATCGACAGAAAATACAAGTTTTGGTGTGTTTTCGGGATTTTTTCCGTGATCGAAGTTCTAACGACTTTGCTAACATGTTAGTTGTTGTTTAGCCTGGCTCTGATACCACTATAAGTCTATGTTATCCACCCCGGAACTTATGGGGAGGTGGAAAGTGTAAGTGCACGGCGGCGCCCCGGCCGTCAAACCGACGGCCAAATGCGGAAGCGGTGATAAACTTTAAATTTTACATGAACTGGCAAACCGCCGCGCACTAATACCCGGATCGAACCATTAATTAGTCCTAGCTAACTACAAGATAAGGAATAGAGATATACCGACTAATCCAAGTCCTCCGGTCTTCTCGTCGCCGTCCCGATCTCCTGCGGAAGCTCCGGTCTCTACCTCGTCGCCGGAAGTGCACCACATCGCCTACTTCTTTTACGGGCTCCCACCTCAATGCCGAGGCAATTCGGGCACGAAGCTGGCTAGTCGACGTGCCCAAGATGTGCTGTAGAATATTGTGTAGGACTTGTGTCTCATTTTGGGGTCGTAGGAATTGCCGTATGGTGGAGGAATTGATACAAGCTTTTGGAGGAGGAGCTAATATGATTTTTGCCAAGCCAAAAGAGTGTAAATCCCTACACTAGAATTTTGGACAGCCCCCATCAAGAGCAAGGCCGGCCATGACTTGGTGAGAGGAGAGAATGAGAATGTGATCTCAAAAAAAGAAAGAGCCAACCATATCCAAGAGAGAGAGAGAGGAATGGTTATCATGTGAAAAGAAATGATAGCAAGGAAAGTCCAACACTCAAACACCAATGATCATCCATCATCAACAACAATCCCAACACTCAACTAACAACCATGACTAAAACCATGATGATAAAGAAAGTCAAGCAATCATGAGTTTAAGAAAGGTCAAGGGATGGGCTCCATCATGAAACCATCATGATACAAATATATGCAAAGACCCCCTCCACAAATACTTATTTGCAACAATGCAAATAAGCCCTCCTCCACCAATCTTCGGCCAATGAACGATACAAAGGAAATCGGCCGAAACGGAAAGCAAACTGGCAACTCCAGAAAACTGGTCCCGTAATAAATTACAGGAAAACCCCGATACTGTGCATACACACCCGCATCTGTATTTCGACCGAAATACAAATGCAATGAGACAAAATCTACACTGTACTATACTAGGATCCGGCTTAAACCAAAGCCGGCTAGTAATATTCGTTCGATCCTGATCCGTGCAATACCGCACGTATCTGATCGAACCCTGCCATATATCCATACGGCCTATAGTACAAACTGTCCGATCCTGATCCGTGCAATACCGCACGTGGACCTTACCATATCTCCATACGGCCTCTACAACCTTTCGCCCGAAAGCTGAGTAACTGAATGTGGGGGACTCTAAAGACTCGTCAACACCTTGGTTGTAGATTTAACCACTAGCACGTCAGAGGTATAAGCCAATACGTAACAAGCTACCAGGTATTGACTAAAAGGGACGTCTGTGAGCGAACTCAGCCTGACAACCCTACTGAGCCTGTCAGTGACAATATCCGTACAGTCCGGTCCGTTCGTCTATGAGTATCGCATGGCGGGCCTAGGGGGTTGGTAAAAGTCAGACCCCCAAAAGCGGTACAAGTCGTGTCGGAGTGTAGCCCAGAACACCCTGAGATACTACTGGAATACCTACCAGTAAATCTCCTGCCTTGGCCAAGGACTTCGTGTAATGGCTCTCCTAGACACAGCACGACCTCACCCCCAATACCGGGAGAGACGAACCCCTGAAGATACGCGCACTGCCTCCATGTGGCTCGGGACTGTACCCAACTAAAACCTGTTTGCACGACTCCTTTGAGCCGTGGTAGGGTAGTAATCAAAGTACAGTGGGAACTCACACGAGACAAATGACGATCCCCAGGTCGATGAACTAACCTGCACACATGTCACCAGGGAACTGCCATCTGACGTCTGGTATATGACCAACTAGCATGTTCCCGGCGAGTCCTGTCCTGTGTACTCATAACCCAATGAGCACCTGTATACATCTTAGGTGATCCAACTGACACCAGTGGCTTGTGAGACCGGCCACCGCCCCTCGTCGGGGTCTCGACTGTATACACTAGTTTACTCTGGAGTATCGATGCCCTGTCTCGAAACTCATACGACTAGGGACCATTTAAGGATATGCTTATAGACTGCCAGCTCCCACGTATATGATCGCCCTCATACTGCTGGTGGTCAAGCAAGAATCCTAGGGGCTCTACCAACGTGTAATAGCGACTTGTCAGGTCACCTAAAGCAGTACACGATGATAAAGGTAAACCAGATAGCATACTATCATCTCGAGTAAGACTGTCCTACCGGGATAGGTCCTCCATCAATCATTTCAATCACGTACCTATGACCTAATAATTGACTCTGAGGGCACTATCTCCAACAATCTCCCACTTGCACTCAAGGCTAATTATTGCGATGTCGCATACTCACAGCCCGTGTGATACCGAACACCCAACTCCTCTACTAGTCAGTCTCACAAAGCTCGTTTGCGAAACTATTGCGTTCGAGGAATAGCCTTAGTGAGTGGATCCGCTTTGTTGTCTCTTTCCATGTCTCTCTATATCTCAAGTTCGCGGAGAAACCCATCTCCCGAAATGAGCAATACCTGTCTTAGAATGTGTCTGGATGTCTGATGGGACATAGCTCATAAATGAACTCCAAATCCAAACTTCTTAGACTGTATCGTCAACTGAACTCAATCAGTATCCTGCGCCATGCCTCCCTCAGTATTGCCTTGGACCACCTGTCCAAAATACTGCCCCTTGTCAGAAGGAAAACTATAACTCTGACAACCTCCCTGTCGTCCAGGTCACCTTGGAAGCCTGGAATGATAACTGTCTCCTCAACGAGGCTGTCGTTATCATATCCCTAGAACATCCACTTATGTTCTAAAACTGCTTCCGACTGTTTCTCCAGGATAGGATCAATATCAACTTATTGCATCTAGTGCAAGAACAACATCTGGTGTGGTACTTGACATCTCACGATTGACTCAATTTCCTGAGCAAGTGATCTGTCAATCATGCGCATCCCTCCCCGCTTTAGTCTATAAGACACCTTTAGAGAGGGTGACTCCATTACCTGCAGGTACACTACCGTGCCAGGAGTCGTCCATTCTAAATACTCTTAGAATACTGTCTAAGTACCCAGATTGGGAAACCACCCAAATCTAGATCTAAAACCATAGATCTAGTAACCAGTATGTCTGATACAAAATCCATTTCCTTTGTGGAGAAACCATTGTGTGACGACCAAAGTATAACCGAACGTAGTATAGGAGTTTCTTTTCCTATTCTGTGTATGTCATCCAAATACCATGACATCACACCCTACTACCTTCTCAACAGATCCATCCCCTATTCTGATGACGTCAAACCTATGACTCTGACATCAGAAATAGATGATCTATCTCCGCTAAAACTGCTTTAGTCTATAAATAGACATAAGCCACCTATCCACCAATGCTTCCGCTGCTCCCACTGACTACGACAACCCTCTGGCAGAGTCATATAAACGTACACTTCTAAAGCAAGTTTAGAACGATGCTATACTCATCCTCCTGCCGGGTCTCACAGTCTGGAACAAAAGCAATGGCAAGTGTGGGTAAACTAGAACCTCCCTGCCACCGTCCTTAAGGCTACCGGAGTACCTCTCGGGTGCCTGAGGTTACCCACCGAATCTGCGGAGTGGCCAATGGAATGTCAATCCAGATTGAATCTTTAGGTTCCTATCAAATCTTCAGTAATCGTTTGTGGTTCTGGAATCACTTCCAGTTCTACCATACCCCCACTACTGTTTTCTGAAAAAATCCATTTTTAATAAAACTGTGGCGAGTCTAGAACAATATCTCTATTGTTCATCCAGATGGTAGAAAGTCAACCCTCGTCATAGCCTGGGTCAACCCACAAACAGCCATTACAGAAACGTGCCTTGAGTTGTCTAGTATCTGGTTTTAATCATAAACCGGACAACTCCCCGTACCTTAACATCGTTAAGATATGAACTGTTCTATATCCAATATAGAACCAGAGGCACTGATTTAATTGAACCAGATTCAAATCATGCAACTGTCTCCAGTGCATGTCAACTAAATGGAAGGAGGCCGATCAGCGTTACACAACTTAGGAGCTTCCAATTACGAGTAACCTGAAAGAGAAGTAAGAACTCTTTATCATTACTCTCAACTGAATACCATACACAAGTATCTACATCTTCGATCACTTTGAAGAATCCCGATACTTGCTACACCTGGTTCTCTAATCTATTCAAATACCTATAACTTCTCAAAATTCGGACCCTGTGTTTCCACAAAACACCTGTCTAAAAACTAGAGAAGTCATAAGTAAACCGAATATAGTACGAGGACCTGCCCCTCTGTCCTGATGGACCCTGGACAACATACAATACTCTGTATAAGTCCCTTGAGTCTGATAACTCATTCACTGTGTGTCGTAGGTTGAAAACTGTACTTATGGTTAAGAAGAATTACACCGCTGTTTAATGCACCTTACCTAACCATCCACTGATATAGGTAAATGTCGTAGACATAATTTCAGAAAGGTATATCTCACTCTATGAAAATAGACGTACAGATATATCAATTTGAAATTGGTGCATAAAAGCGGATATTCAAAACCAAATATTTGCCGACCGGCAAACAGCCCAGGTGATTTCCTCAAATGTCACCGATTACAACGAATCCCGATATAATGAGGATGATCATCCAATTCCCAATAACCTACTCCCACTCATCATCTGTAAAACCATACAGATGTGAGAATCATACCTGGTAAATACATACCCTGGAGCAAGTGTCTAATCGGGAAATCAGTTTTCTTTTAACATTACACAGTGAAACTGAAACATTGAAATGTTCCGATGGGGTATCCTCGTATTCCTAGTAATGCCTCTTCCAGATTCACGATTGTAACCGTATAATTCTTTGCCACCTCTCCAAATCCCTTCATATGTCTTTAGTCATTACCTTCTGCACACCCCTTTAGGCCAAATGGTTTTCTTCCTTCCCTACCGTTCGGCACCCGCCTATGGTTTGGAAGAAGACTATCCAATAAGCATAATGGGTGTACTGTCCTAATCCTAGGAGCACTCGCAATGCGAGAGAAGGTGAAGATAAAAGACACCTGAATAAACCTTATTCTTATTTCTCCTGAACCAGAATCCATCCCCGAACTGGAACAAGTTCCTTTCGAGTTTGTATATAACCATACGATGGAGTATCCAATAAACTGTGGATCTTCGTAGTGATACGGAGTGTCCTGGAGAAATACAAAGGTGATTTAGGATTGGCGAAGAAATACTTGGTTTGGTCGTGAATATCTGTTGCAATTTACTTTGCCCTCTTACTAATCCCTTGATTTGTCTTAACTTAATACCTTCTGTACACCATCGTTAGGCTAATTGGTTTTCTTCATTCCCTACCGGTCGGCACCAGCCTAAGGTTTGGAAGAAGACTATCCAATTTGCGTAATAGGTGTACTATCTCCTAAACCAAGGAGTACTCGCAACCTGAGAGAAGGTAAAAGGAAAAGACAACTGAATAGTCCTATCCGTTTTCTCCATAACCGGAAACCATCCTCGAATAAATTCTTTCGAGTTCGTATCTAACCATACGATGGTTTTGTCCAATGGAAGTGGACGTTCGTAGTAATACGGGGTGTCCTGGAGAAAAGGGTAAAAGTAGGAGTGGCAATGAGGTTCGCAACTCTCACAATCCAAAAGCCAGTGTTTAAGAAGGTTCGGTCAACTTGGTCACTGAGTCATAGTCTTAGGGTCGGGTCAATGGTCGCTGCCAAAGAGAGAGAGAAAAGAAACACTCAGCGTGCACTCTAACCTAGATCAGAATGGTTACCAATTTATCTAATCTGGAAACCTCCCACTGTACCGTCAAATTCTCCTCCAAACCTGAAAGTAGAATTAGTCGGGGTCACCCGATGAGTAAACTAACTCATCAGTGGGAATCGGGATCCAACTCTCATCGCATGACAACGTGACGGAATGCGCTCACGGTATCACACTCCAGAAGGTATGCGCATATCTGGCAAGTTTCAGTTCTTTTGAAACTCCCGATGTGATTTCTGCCCCATGCTCTTATGTCCTTGACTTTGGCCAACATATCATAAGTCACATGTCATGTTCTACCCGTCATTCTCCAGGTTAATTTGAATCCACCCGTACCTACCCTTGACTTTGGCCAAAATGGCAGTACGACTGTCCCAAACCAACGCATCTATCTATGCTGCATATGAATACCCAATAGCTACCAATCACTGTGCCTTGACTTTGGCCAACATACACAGCTTGAATACTATTGACCACCCATATGAAACGACGGAGGCTACGAATGGTTTCTGGCGAAAACCTTTAACGTAATGAACTTGATATCGTTGAAGGAACGGATAGCTTTTAAAAATATAGTGACGAAAACCTTTGCTAAAGAGGTCACTCCCGGTGAAGGGATCTCGGCTCTTTCCCCGTAGAATGGGGTGCAGGATATTCCAAATGAATACCACGATGCAAAGCAAAAGTAATCGGCTATAGTGAAGTTAATGCCCTGACGCAAACTTCTGTCCAAGGGGTCACTCCCGGTGAAGAGATCTCGGCCCTTGCCTCGTCGACTGAGGAGCAGGATATTCCAACTGAATACCACGATGCAAAACAAAAGTGAACGTCCTTGCAATAACAGCTTTTTGAAAAGTGTTCCAACAACATCAGATTAGGTTTGTTTTAACTTGCATTGATTCGAATCAATGCAGTCCCATCAATTGATCACACCACAAAGAACGAAAATATACTGATGTACGTATATGCCATCCGCATTCGCCACTGGGTCCCGTCATTATCCGTTAGGTTAGCTAACTAA
Organism: Agapanthus africanus; assembly: GCA_030015575.1. Lineage (NCBI taxonomy): Eukaryota > Viridiplantae > Streptophyta > Magnoliopsida > Asparagales > Amaryllidaceae > Agapanthus > Agapanthus africanus. The sequence goes on from CM057349.1 coordinate 293,478,344, forward strand.
CGACAGAGCGGGGACTGGACTAGCGCGGATGTAAAACATATACAACATCTACTAATATATATACCAATATATTATATTCGCTCAAGGCGTGATAAAAATGCAACATCACAGAAATGTACAGCATCACAGAACAAAACAGATATCTGGGATCCCCGGGTTTCACAGAGCCACTACTGAAACCCGACGTTCCCCTGGTCGTGTGGATAGCCTGTGCAATGAGAACCTAGACCCCTACGGGCGCGGCAAGTCACCCGCCAAAACCTGAAGCGAGGCAGCCCCCTTCAGCGCCGTGAATGGACCACCCAGCACTTCACGGAATCCGGAAACTTGGGCACCCCTCCTGGGTCAACCTGTACCCCCTACGAGTGCGGCGAATAGCCCGCCAATCCTAGAGTGATGCCCCCTCCGTCTCAATGCCATGAGATGCGGGCTCGTTGCCCTCTAGAACCCGGCTATCCGTGCACCCCTCCGCGGGGTAATCCTAGTACAGAAAGTAAAATATACATACAACGGGTACATCGACCGCAACCTGGTCGTGCCCCAAAATAATAATACAAACAGGCAATGACGGCAGTCCACATGTCGGACGCTCGCCCCGCAATATCAAATGTACATAATACAACCATAACTGTACTAGCATTGCATCCAGGCTATCCCCACGACCGATCCGCAACATCACAGCAAAAACAGAACATCAACGTGAAAGTCACGTTCGCAAATCCGTCTAACCGGGCTATAGCAGTTAGACCGGATTTACCGATCAAGTGACATTCACGGTCGCAGATATAATGTAAAAACTGTGAAATAATGTGTTTAAAATATCCGATCGATCAAATTTTAACAAGTGGGCCCCCAAGCTTTACTGTAGCAGATCAAGAAATACCGGGCCCAATGTTATTATTCCAAAACCCCAATTTTAACCCCAGAAAGCCTCTGTAAAAAATTGGTGCAGCGAATCCAAAATAGTGCGGCGGAACCGCGGCGAGAAGGGGGTGTTTGCGGCGGTTCCGCGCTCCCACAGTTGAGTCACTTCATCGAATTTTTACAGAGCTCTTAGATTTTCCAGTACATCAATGTTTTACAACCTGAAAAATTTTCCGAGACCAAAAATTTTCAACAGAAACTGATGCTAGTGAAAATGTAGATTTTGGAATTTTGGTCGATCGGAAATGCAAAACACATTAAACAAAGCTAGACTAAGTTAATGGCGAGGCTCTGATACCACTGTAAGTGCACGGCGGCGCCCCGGCCGTCAAACCGACGGCCAAATGCGGAAGCGGTGATAAACTTTAAATTTTACTTGAACTAGCAAACCGCCGCGCACTAATACCCGGATCGAACCATTAATTAGTCCTAGCTAACTACAAGATAAGGAATAGAGATATACCGACTGATCCAAGTCCTCCGGTCTTCTCGTCGCCGTTCCGATCTCCTGCGGAAGCTCCGGTCTCCACCTCTTCGCCGGAAGTGCACCACATCGCTTACTTCTTTTACGGGCTCCCACCTCAATGCCCAGGCAACTCGGGCACGAAGCTGGCTAGTCGACGTGCCCAAGATGTGCTGTAGAATATTGTGTAGGACTTGTGTCTCATTTTGGGGTCGTAGGAATTGCCGTATGGTGGAGGAATTGATACAAGCTTTTGGAGGAGGAGCTAATATGATTTTTGCCAAGCCAAAAGAGTGTAAATCCCTACACTAGAATTTTGGACAGCCCACATCAAGAGCAAGGCCGGCCATGACTTGGTGAGAGGAGAGAATGAGAATGTGATCTCAAAAAAAGAAAGAGCCAACCATATCCAAGAGAGAGAGAGGAATGGTTATCATGTGAAAAGAAATGATAGCAAGGAAAGTCCAACACTCAAACACCAATGATCATCCATCATCAACAACAATCCCAACACTCAACTAACAACCATGACTAAAACCATGATGATAAAGAAAGTCAAGCAATCATGAGTTTAAGAAAGGTCAAGGGATGGGCTCCATCATGAAACCATCATGATACAAATATATGCAAAGACCCCCTCCACAAATACTTATTTGCAACAATGCAAATAAGCCCTCCTCCACCAATCTTCGGCCAATGAACGATACAAAGGAAATCGGCCGAAACGGAAAGCAAACTGGCAACTCCAAAAAACTGGTCCCGTAATAAATTACAGGAAAACCTCGATACTGTGCATACACACCCGCATCTGTATTTCGACCGAAATACAAATGCAATGAGACAAAATCTACACTGTACTATACTAGGATCCGGCTTAAACCAAAGCCGTCTAGAAATATTCGTTTGATCCTGATCTGTGCAATACCGCACGTATCTGATCGAACCCTGCCATATATCCATACGGCCTATAGTACAAACTGTCCGATCCTGATCCGTGCAATACCGCACGTATCTGATCGGAACTTGCCATATCTCCATACGGCCTCTACAACCTTTCGCCCGAAAGCTGAGTAACTGAATGTGGAGGACTCTAAAGACTCGTCAACACCTTGGTTGTGGATTTAACCACTAGCACGTCAGAGGTATAAGCCAATACGTAACGGGCTACCAGGTATTGACTAAAAGGGACGTCTGTGAGCGAACTCAGCCTGACAACCCTACTGAGCCTGTCAGTGACAATATCCGTACAGTCCGGTCCGTTCGTCTATGAGTATCGCATGGCGGGCCTAGGGGGTTGTTAAAAGTCAGACCCCCAAAAGCGGTACAAGTCGTGTCGGAGTGTAGCCCAGAACACCCTGAGGTACTACTGGAATACCTACCAGTAAATCTCCTGCCTTGGCCAAGGACTTTGTGTAATGGCTCTCCTAGACACAGCACGACCTCACCCCCAATACCGGGAGAGACGAACCCCTGAAGATACGCTCACTGCCTCCATGTGGCTCGGGACTGTACCCAACTAAAACCTGTTTGCATGACTCCTTTGAGCCGTGGTAGGGTAGTAATCAAAGTACAGTGGGAACTCACACGAGACAAATGACGATCCCCAGGTCGATGAACTAACCTGCACACATGTCACCAGGGAACTGCCATCTGACGTCTGGTATATGACCAACTACCATGTTCCCGGCGAGTCCTGTCCGGTGTACTCATAACCCAATGAGCACCTGTATACATCTTAGGTGATCCAACTGACACCAGTGGCTTGTGAGACCGGCCACCGCCCCTCGTCGGGGTCTCGACTGTATACACTAGTCTACTCTGGAGTATCGATGCCCTGTCTCGAAACTCACACGACTAGGGACCATTTAAGGATATGCTTATAGACTGCCAGCTCCCACGTATATGATCGCCCTCATACTGCTGGTGGTCAAGCAAGAATCCTAGGGGCTCTACCAACGTGTAATAGCGACTTGTCAGGTCACCTAAAGCAGTACACGATGATAAAGGTAAACCAGATAGCATACTATCATCTCGAGTAAGACTGTCCTACCGGGATAGGTCCTCCATCAATCATTGCAATCACGTACCTGTGACCTAATAATTGACTCTGAGGGCACTATCTCCTACAGAAAGAGTAAAAATCAAATTTTTATCATAAGAAAACATAAACTAACCATGAAGAATCTTTTCTAAACAAAAACTATCAAACATTCAAGGAGCTTTAACTACTAGGTTAAGATGGCTATACCTAGTTCTTGAACTTCTTCTCTTCTTGTTGTGGTCCTCCTTGTTGCTAGCTCCTTGGTGTGGCGTAGATGGCTTCTCCTCGTTGTCTTCTCTAGGTCAAAGATCGATCCACCCGAAGGCCTCTACCTTGAGCTTCTACCTCAACGATGAAGTAACTAGAGTGCTTGGCTTGCTACACTAAGAACCCTAAAGTGAGTAGAGAAGTATTTTGGTTGTTTAGTCTTAAAAGCTTTTGATTTTCAACACATGAAAGATTAAAGCTTTGAGAGAGGAAGAGGGAGAGAAATCCATGAGAGAGAAAGATAATGAGAGAATGAGAGAACAAAGCTCTCATATGATGATAATAATAATAATTAAGAAAATTATGATGGTGAGTTGATTTGACCATTATCATTTCACATTCAATGCTAAGAATGCTTCAAGAAGCATCTTATGCAAAAGAAAAATATCTAGGTCAAAATGAGTCAACAAGTCAAATGGTCAAACCAATTCTAACCATGATACAATTATACTTAATTAATATTATTAATCATATTTCTCATTCTCATTAGGGATTGGATCAAGTCAATGGTCAAAAACCGAAATGAGGTGTCTCCCTCTCCGCCTCTGTCAACTGTACGTATGTACCCGCATTCGTATTCCGAAGAAACACGAATACAATGAGACAAGACCAATCCCAAAACAAAAACTAGAATCTGGCTTAAACCAAAGCCCACTAGTAATGTCTGCCCGAACACCGAATACGCACAAGTACGCATATGTGAACGAACCCTGTCGTAAAACCATACGACCTCTACTCTGTTTTTCCCAAAGGTGAACAACCCTCTGTGTGGGACTCTAAAGACTCGACACTACGCTGGCAGTGGGTTTAACCACAGGCCGCAAGCGGTACTAGCTGTACATAACGGTCTCCAGGTAGATGTCGATAAGAAGACTGATGCGGTGAACCCATCTGAACTCCTACTGAGCCTGAATGTGACAATCTTCGTACAGTCTGTTCTGTTCGTCTAAGAGTATCGCATGTCGGACCTAGGGGGCGGTAAACATCAGTCCCCTAATAGCAGTACAAGTCATGTCGGAGTGTAGCCCAGAACATCCTGAGAAACTACTGGAAACACTACCAATAAATCTCACTTGCCCTGGCCAGGGACTTTGTATAATAGCTCTCCTAGACACAGCGCGATATCAACTCCCAATACCGGGAGAGGCGAATCGTGTCTAACCGTCACTGCCTCCAAGTGCTTCGGGACTGCACCCAACTACTACCTGTTTGCACGACTCAATAGAGCCGTGGTAGGGTTGTAATCTAAGAACAGTGGGAACACGCTCGAGATGAAGTGACAGTGTCAAGTCAACGGATTAAGCTGTATACATGTCACCTGGGAACTGATAACTAACGATAGGTATAATACCAACCAACAGTTCCTAGCGAGTCTTTTCCAGTGTACTCGTAACCTAACGAGCACCTGCGTACTATCTCCAGTACGACGTACTGATGGCTGTGGGACAGACCACCTCCCCTCCTTGGATGAGAAGCGTATACACTAGTCTACTCTGGAGTATCGATGCCCTATCTCGATAATCCTACGACCGGGGACCTGTAAAAGGATATGCTTATAGACTACCCAGCCCCCACTAGTATGGCTGCCATCACAATGCTGGTAGTCAAGCAAAAGATCCTAAGGGCTCTATCAGTATGTATTAGCGATATATCAAAAGAAACAAATACACATATTAAGATAGATACAAACCAAGTAGCATACTACCATATTGAGCAAGACTGTTATAAATCTGTGTATATATCCCAAGCTTCCAAAATGTAATATACAAATTAGTACTACACAATAATGGCCTCTAGGGCATATCACACTAACACTACTATCTACCAATGATTGGTTGCACCAGGCGGTTATCCGGAGGATGCCGACTGGAGTCGAGAGATAGATATGGGCCGATCCGGACCAACGGAGCCCGTGAGCCGATCCGGACTGACGGAGCCCGATATATGTGGATTTGCGTAACGATGTTGGACACGAGTATTTCATGATGTTTTCGAGTGCCGATGTTGGGCACTCAGGTTCCATGAGATTGACAAGATATGTCGGCCGATCAGAGTGACGGCGTCTGAGGTATTGGGATTTGGGGTGTCGTTGATGGACACCGGGTTTTTCCACGATGATAATTCGTGACGATGATATGTTTTATCCCATACTCAGCATTCATTGATATGCATTGATTTATGCATTTGTAGTACCTGATAGAGTACCTTTCATGATGGTTGCATATCCATATTAGTATATTGAAACTATCAGAGTGCATGTGATAGAGTATCGCAGTACGTGCATACCAGTGATTACCTGTATGATGTTACTTACTATTCACGAGTTGGCAACTCACCTCCGTTGTGCCACAGTGTTTTGCAGGTTTGACCCTCAGAGTAGTCACGGTAGGGCATCTTATTGTATATTTTTGCAGCGGATACCGCTACGGTTGGCTGTGAGCCGTTTTGCTATAGGTGGGTTTTGCGGTTATCCATTTATATTCATTGTACACCTTATTGTATATAGTACTCTCCATCTACCACTTTTTGTATTGACTTAAAGACGAGATGTGAGGACGATATTGTATATTATTTTGTGAGTCTGGGTGTCGAGCTCGTGTGAGCCGGCTTTTATTATGCAGTTTTATCTTTTATGTTGTTTTTCACTTATGTTGTCCATTTCTTCGCTACGACGTCGTATATATGCTTGTGGTGATTGTTTTCGCCTTTGGGCGTGGTTTGCTCCCGTTTGGGGATGCTTTATTTATATCATATGTTACTTTACTTATATCTTATGTTGCACCCGTTTCAAGGCTAGCTTTTACAAAGGAGGTGCTGCCGAAATTTTTAAGAAAATAGATTTAACTTTAAAGAATTTTACTTAAGATTTCCAAATGTTTTTAACAATGTTTTTGTCACTTACTAATTTTGAAGGCTTAGATTTCTGGGATTTCGGCTCACTGAGATTGTGTTACGCCTGTTGACGTTACGTGGTTTAAGTGCCGGTCACGTGCCAAATTTTGGGTCGTGAAAATATTCTGCTTTCGTTTTTTCTTTGATGCTTAGGAACCATAATTGATGGGACTTCATTAATTAGATTAATAAAATAAAAGAAACCTAAAGATATTGTAGAACCTTGTTTTAAAAACTGGTAGCTCTAGTTCTTGCTTTGCATAGCGGTATTCCTTGTAGAATATCCAACACCTTATTTGATAAGGAAAGAGCCGAGATCCCTTCAGCAGGAGTGACCTCTTTAGAGAAATTGGCAGATGCTACAACCCACTCGGTTTTGTTTTTTATTGCTTTTTTAGTTCATGCTTTGCATAGTGGTATTTGTGAAATATCCAGCACCTCATTCGATGAGGAAGGAGCCAAGATCTTTTCACCGGGTGTGACCACTTTAGCAAAACTAGTAAAAGCCTAAAAACACCCTTTTTCAAAATCACTTGATTCTACAATGATATCAAGTTCATTACGCAAAGGGTTTTCTTAAAAACCTGTCGTAGCCCTCCGTCATTTCAGATAAGGACTATTTAGTATTCGTGCTACGTTTGTTGACCTTGTCAAGGCGTAATGTGTGGTAGCTGATTAGTGCTTATCTGCAAAGCATGTGATGCGATTGGATTAGGTTAGTCGTGCGGTCTTGTTAACCTTGTCAAGGGTCGTGCAGGTGGGTTTAATTCAATCATGAAATGTACGGTTTGAACTTGACTTGCAATTTATGGTTTGTTGACCTTGTCAAGGTCATAGATTGCTTGGGGCAAAATATTATCGGGAATTTCAAGTGTTGAAATTTGCAATAAGATTGCATACCTTTTATGAGATAGTTGGATCCCGATACCCACTGCCAGTAAGAGTTATTCCTGGGAGAGTTTTTGCACATTACTATTAGCCGATCAAAGTAGGTGTCTAGAAAGGTGTTAACGGGGTTACGCCCCAGGGAAAACGAGGTTTATTTTAATTAGGTCCATGCGAAAGCACGGGGAACCTCCCTCAAAGTACCGACGCTGGATTGGCCGAAAGATTGGCAAACTTGTAGGGTGTAATTAATCCCGGCTAGTCTTACGTTTTAGGATTTGAAGGAAGATTTGATAAAAACAATGAGAGCCATCCTGATTAGATAAAATAATAACCAATCTGATCTTGCAAGAGCATACGCTGAGTGTTTTCTTCTCTTTCTCTCCTGGTAGTGACCATGTCATGCCTTAATCAAGATAATAATATGGATGAATTGACCGAACCAGCTTATTATACTGAGCTGGGGAACGTTGGTTCCACTCTATCTTATAATTGTTATAATTCCGAGCAGGAAATAGGGGAATATCCGGATTTCCATGCGACCCAATCAAGGAATGAGCATGTTGATGCATATTTTTCGGGTGTGTTCATTACCAAGAACTATTTCTCAGCATCCTCTACGTCCTAGTTATGAGATACCGGATTAGGATCCCATATATGTAAGAGTTACATGGGCTACAGAAAGGTAGAGAACTGGGATTGGGTGATATGTCTCTAAGTGTTAGAGAATGGTGCAATTATTGCAGCCAAATTAGTTGGCAGATATCACCTTGTATTACCAAATGGTGAATACATTGATTCTGAACAAATGTTATTACATGCTGAACCTGATATACAACATTACATCATTTTATTTATTAAGTTAAAGAAAGATATAATTTTGTATTGCAGGATAATATTGTGAACATTTTCCTTAATCAAGAGTTGATTGGATCAGGCACGTTTTGTAATGGCATATACGTTCTAAATCAAACCACAGTTCAAAGTATCTAGAACACACACAAGAGGAGTAGTTCATAAATGAACGAATCCTTCTTGTGGCATTGTAGACTAGGTCATATCAATGCGACAAGACTAGCTAAGTTACATAAGGATGAATATTAGAATCTGTTTGAATTTTCAACTTATGATACTTGCCAATCTTGTCTCAAAAGTAAAATGACCAACACTCCGTTTACTGGAAATGGAGAACGAGTGATTGAACTCTTAGGATTGATACATGATGATGTATACAGTCCTATGTCTACAAATGCCAAGGTTGGTTCTTTGTACTTCATTACATTCATCGACGATTTCTCAAGATTTGGACATATGTTCCTGTTGAAACACAAGTCTGAAACTTTTGAGAAATTCGAGAAATATAAGCTTAGAGTTTGAGAACCAGACGGGTAGAAGTATTAACACCTTCGATGTGATCGGAGAAGGGAATACTTGGGCATGGAGTTCCTGGATTTTCTAAACAGAGAATGGGATTCTCTCTCAGCTTACTCCTTCGTGTACACCACAGCACAACGGTGTGTCGGGGTGGAAGTATCGCGCCCTATGAGATATGGTGCACTCTATGATGAGTACTGTTGAGTTGCCTATTTCCTTTTTGGAGTTATGCACTTGAGAAGCTGCATACCTATTGAATGGGGTTTCATCCAAATCATTGCCTACCACGGATATATGAGATATGGTATGGGAAGAAACCACGTCTTAAACGAGTTAAGATATGGGGTTGTCCGGCCTATGTTGAAAACAAAATCCGAACATGCTCGTGGCAAGGTCAGTTCTATATAAATTTGTTAGGATATTCCAAACATTTGCGAGGGTATATCTTCTACCTAACAAAGGAGCAAAAGGTGTTTTGTTTCTCAGCATGCCACCTTTTCAGAAAAGGAATTTCTTCGGAAGAAATTAGTGGTCATGATGTAGAACTGGAAGGAGTTCCCACTGGACAAACTAACAGCTGATGATTTAGTGAAACTAAAGGATTTAATAGTCTCCAACGAACCTCACCTCTCCGCTAATCTGGTAGGGTTCCTCATCCACCTAAGAGATACTACGGTTTTCTCGATGAATGTGGGAGCGAGGATTGCATCATGGTAGATGATGACTCAACCAGGTTCAGGCAAGTCATTACGAGTGGGGACTCTGTGAAATGGCTGGATGCTATGCGATCAAAGATAGAATCCATATACACCAACAAAGTATGGCTTTGAATGTTGCACCTAAAAGGGTAAAACCCATCGGGAGCAAATGGATCTTGAGAAGATTCTTGGTGTAAATGGAAAAGTTGAGACTTTCAAAGCTAGACTTATAGTAAAAGGCTTTCATCAATAACCAGGTGTGGTTTATGATGAAACCTTTTCTCCAGTGGCTATGCTTAAGTCTATCAGGATTAAAGCAGGCATCGCGGAGTTGGAACATCTGTTTTGATGTGGCAGTCAAAGAGTTTGACTTCATAAAAAATTTAGATGAACCTTATATATACAAGAAGGTTGTAGAGAGTAAGGTTGTCTTCCACGTATTGTACGTAGATGACATACTCTTGATAGGAAATGGTTTCCTATGCTACACTCGGTCAAGCTCCTCTTATCACGAGGATTCTCTATGGAAGATCTGGATGATACCTACTACATCTTGTGGATTATGATCTATGGTGATAGATCTAAGTGGATGTTGGGAGTGTCTCAAATCCAGGTACATTAACACCTTACTAAATGATTTAGTATGGAGGATTCTAAGCGTGTGGTTCACCCACTTACTCATGAATCACTCTCTCTAAAAAGAAGTCTTCCAAGACTGATTTGGAAAGAGCTCGCATTCCAAGGATACCCTATGCTTCGGCAGTAGGCTCTATCATGTATGCGATGTTATGTACCAGACCAGATATATCTAACTCACTAGGTGTGGTGATCAGGAATCAATCAGATCTTGGGAGAATCACTGGACAGCTGTGTAGGACATTCTTAAATACTTGAGAAGCACTAAAGAAATGTACTTGGGGTTTGGTAATGGTGAACTCCAGTGGGAGTCCTGTACCAATTCGTGCTTCCAGAGTGATAAGGTCGACTGAGTGTCAATCTCGGGCTTTGTCTTTACCCTCAGTGGAGGGACGGTATGTTGGAAGAGTTCCAAGCTATATACCGTAGCAAACTAGACGATAAAGGCTGAATACATCTCTACCAACGATGCTACCAAGGTGGATATATGGATATTTCTTGTTCATGAGATGAACATGGTTCCTACCATTGAGCGTCCAATAACTGTTATTGTGACAACAATGGAGTTGTGGCTTTGGCCTAGGAACACCGGTCCCTTCAGTGATCCAGACATATTCTGGGGACAGTATCACCTGATCAGAGAAATGGTTGATCTCCAAGGGATCGAGGTAAGAAGAGTTGATGCGAAGGACAACACGGCGGATTCACTCACAGAGGCCTTTCGCTAGAGAGACTTTTATGGGGCGTTGAGTATGAGATACCGCAACAAATGGCCTTAGTGCAAGTGGGAGATTGTTAGTTATATGTATGCCCTAGAGGCTATTATTATACATGTGATGTATATTATAATGGATGCTTGGACATATATAGGGAGGACTTTCCTGCTTGACATGATGGTATGCTATCTGGTTGATCTTTATCTTAACATGTACACTTATTTTCGCTCTATTACATGTTGAGAAAGCCCTTAAGATGAATACTTGACTACCAGGATTATGATTCAGATCATACTAGTGGGGAAGGGGTAGTCGGTAAATACATCCTTCAAATGTTCCTAGTCGAGAGAGTATCGAGACGGGGCATCAATATTCCAGAGTAGATTAGCGTATAAGCTTCTCGACCCATATGATGGGCGATGGATGATCCCATATCCATTGGTGTTTCACATCAGAGATGGTATACGGGTGCTCAGTGGTGACTAGGTACATCGAACGGACTCGCCGAGATCTCCTAGATGGTATTATACCTATCGTCAGATAGCAGTTCTCTGGTGACATTGGTACTGGTTAGTCTGTCGATCCGAGATCATCATAGAGTCTTGTGTGATTTCCACTGTGCTTTGATTTCCACCTTACCACGTTCAAGAGATCATGCAAAAAGTGGTTTTTGGGTACAGTCCTGAGTCACATAGAGGCAATGATCGATAGGAGGGGATTTCGTCACTCCCGATATTAGGGGTTGATGTTGCGCAATGCTTGATTGGCCATAACAGGAAATCCCTGGCCAGGGTTGCTGAGATCTACTGGTAAGTGTTATCAGTAGTTTCTCGAACTGTTATGAGCCTCACATCGGCATGACTTATCAGGCTATAGGGGTCTGACGTTATACCTCCCCCAGGCTATGATATGCGACATATCAGACGAAGAGATCGGACTGTACGGTAGTGTTACTTATTGGAATGGCAGGAGTATGAGCAGGTCTTCTGATTGCTCAATACCCGGGTGGCCGTTAAGTTTAGCAGTGTAAGTCCACGTTACCCACCCCAGTTCTTACGGGGAGGCGGAATAGGTAAAAAAATATTTTTTGACATAAGGTAACATGGACTTGAAAAGAGGATCTTTGCTAAACAAAAACCTAGCAAACTAACTACAAGTTTTACTTACTCGGTTAGAAGGTTATACCTAAGTCTTGTACTCCTTCTCTTCTTGCTCCTTGGAGTGGGTTGAACGGTTCCTCCTCGTCGTCTTCTCTTGCCGAAGAAAGATCCACCCGAGGGCCTCTACCTTGAGCTCCTACCTCAACCTAGAGATAACTAAAGTGCTTGGCTTGCTAAACCTAGAACCCTAGAATGAGTAGAGAGGAGTTTTGGTTTTTTATCTCAAAAGCAAATGGTTCTCAACACATGAGAGATGAGAGCTTTGAGAGAGAGGAAGAGGATGAGCTTTGGATGAGAGAGAATGAGCAAGAGAATGAGGATAATTATCAACCATTCTCTCATATATGTGAATTATGAATTAACAATAATAATTAAAAGAAAATTGTGATGTTTCATTTGAAATGACCATTATCATTTCACATTTAATGAATTTTGCAAGAATCAAAGAGCATCTTTCAAGTGAAATGATGATGGCCAATATGTCAACATGAGTCAAAAAGTCAACCAAAGTCAAATGGTAAACAACCCTAAGCATAACACAAATATCTTTAATTAATATCATTAATCATATTTCACATATTCATTTGGGTTTGGAAAATGACAACGGTCATCAACCCTAATGAGAATCCTCTGCCTCTGCCTCTATCAACTGTGCATACACACCCGCATCCATATTCCGAGGAACACGAATACAATGAGATAAAACCAATCCCAAAACATATACTAGGATCTTGCTTAAACCAAAGCTCGCTAGTAATAACTGTCCGGACACCAAACGTGCATAAGTGCGCGGATGTGAACGAACCCCGTCGCAAAACCATGCGACCTCTACTCTATTTTGCCCAAAGGCGAATAACCCTCTGTGTGGGACTCTAAAGACTCGACACTACGCTGGCAGTGGGTTTAACCACAGGCCGCAAGCGGTACTAGCTGTACGTAACGGTTCCCAGGTAGATGCCGATAAGAAGACTGATAAGGTGAACCCATCCGAACTCCTACTGAGCCTGAATGTGACAATCTCCGTACAGTCCGGTCTATTCGTCTAAGAGTATCGCATGGCAGGCCTAGGGGGCGGTAAACGTCAGTCCTCTAATAGCATTACAAGTCATGTCGGAGTGTAGCCCAGAACACCCTGAGATAACACTGGAAATGCTACAAGTATATCTCGCTAGCCCTGGCCAGGGACTTTGTGTAATGGCTCTCCTAGACACAGCGCGATATCAACCCCCAATACCGGGAGAGACGAATCCTGTCTAACCGTCACTGCCCCCAAGTGCTTTGGGACTGCACCCAGCTGCTACCTGTTTGCACGAATCATTTGAGCCGTGGTAGGGTAGCAATCTAAGAACAGTGGGAACACACTCGAGGCGAAGTGACAGTGTCAAGTCAACGGACTAAGCTGTACTCATGTCACCTGGGAACTGATAACTGACGATAGGTATAGTACCAACAACCAGTTCCCGATGAGTCCTGTCCAGTGTACTCGTAACCTAACGAGCACCCGCATACTATCTCAAGTACGACGTACTAATGGCTGTGAGACAAACCATCTCCCCTGCTGGGATGAGAAGCGCATACTCTAGTCTACTCCTGAGTATCGATGCTCTGTCTCGATAATCCTACGACTAGGGACCCGTATAAGGATGTGCTTGTAGATTACCCAGCCCCCACTAGTGTGACTGCCATCACAACGCTGGTAATCAAGTAAAGATCCTAAGGGCTCCACTAATGTGTATAGGCGATATGCTAAAAGAAACACATGCACACATTAAAGTAGAAACAAACCAAGTAGCATACTACTATTTTGAGCAAGATTGTCTATACAACTGTGAATATCCCAAGCTTCCATTAAGTAATATACAAACTAGTATGATACAGTAATGGCCTATAGGGCATATACACTAACAATCTCCCACTTGCACTAAGGCCATGTACTAGCTTATCGAAGACCTATCATCTCGATTAGTCGCTCGAACTGAGTCTGGGGTAAGGCCTTCGTGAATGGATCTGCAGTGTTATCTTCTGTAGCAACTATCCGAACCTCGATCTCCCGGCGATCCACGATCTTCCTGATCAGGTGATACCGCCTCAAGATGTGTCTGGACTTCTGATGGCACCTGGGTTCCTTTGCTAAAGCTATAGCCCCGTTGTTGTCACAATATAGAGTTATTGGATCAACAATGGACGGAACCACCTGAAGATTTGTCAAGAACTTCGTCATCCAAACGGCTTCTTTTGCGGCATCAGATGCAGCGATATATTGCGTTTCCATCGTCGAGTCAGCAACGGTTTCCTGTTTGGAACTCTTCCAACACACCGCCCCTCCATTGAGGGTAAAGACATAACCCGACATGGACTTGGAGTCATCCTTGTCACTCTGGAAGCTGGAGTCAGCAAAGGCCTCGATCTGGAGGTCTTTTCTGCCATACACCAAGAACATCTCCTTAGTCCTTCTCAGGTACTTGAGAATGTTCTTTACCGCTATCCAGTGCTTCTCCCTAGGGTTTGACTGATACCGGCTTACCACACTCAGTGCATAAGATATATCTGGTCTGGTACACAACATCGCATACATTATAGAGCCTACCGCAGAGGCGTAGGGCATAATAGACATGCGATCCCTTTCCAAATCAGTCTTGGGAGACATCTCTTTGAAGAGGGTGATCCCGTGACAAGCCGGTAAATTACCGCGCTTGGAATCTTCCATACTGAATCTTTTCAGTATGGTGTTGATGTACCTGCATTGTGAAAGTCCTAATATCCTCTTGGACCTATCACGATAGATCCGGATCCCCAGAATATAAGAGGCATCACCCAGGTCTTTCATGGAGAACCTGTGTGACAAGAACCCTTTGACAGATTGTAGCATACGAATGTCATTTCCTATCAAGAGAATATCATCCACGTATAAAACGAGGAATACGACAGTTCGTGCTACAATTTTACTATAGATGCATGGTTCATCTGGATTTTTGATAAAGCCAAATTCTTTGACCGTCTCATCAAAACAGATGTTCCAACTCCGCGATTCCTGCTTCAGTCCATAAATGGACTTAAGCAACTTGCACACCTTCCCGCTTCTCCCACTCTGAATGAAACCCTCTGGTTGGTCCATATAGACACACTCCTCTAAATTTCCATTTAGAGAAGCGGTCTTTACGTCCATCTGCCAAATCTCATAATCGTGGAAGGCAGCAATGGCAAGAAGGATCCGAATGGATTTGAGCATAACCACTGGAGAAAAGGTTTCGTCATAGTCCAAACCCCGTCTTTGATGGAAACCCTTTGCAACAATTCTAGCCTTATAGGTCTCAACCTGTCCATCTACACCAATCTTCCTTTTGAAAATCCATTTGCAGCCTACGGGTTTTACCCCTTCTAGAGAAACGTCCAGAGTCCATACTTTGTTGATGTACATGGACTCCATTTCGGTCCGCATTGCATCCAGCCATTTTACCGTGTCAGCGCTCTGAATGGCCTGCTGGAAGCTAGTCGGCTCATCATTAACAATGATGCAATCCTCTCTATCCCCGTCTATGAGAAAACCGTAGTATCTCTCGGGTGGATGAGACTGCCAACAACTTCTGCGGAGCGGCGCAGGAATGTCGTGTTCTTTCGAACCTTCTGGTTCTACTAAGCTTTCAGTAATAGCTTGTGGTTCTGGAATTTCTTCCAGTTCTATTGCGCTCCCACTTATCTGATTTTCCAAAAATTCAGTTTCCAAGAAGCAGGCATGACGAGAAACAAAAACCTTTTGTTCCTCTGCGCAATAGAAGAAATATCCCTTGGAGTTCTTTGGATATCCCACAAACTTGCACTGTACTGAGCGTGCCTCGAGCTTGTCCGCATGCTGCTTTTTGACAAAACCTGGACATCCCCATGTCTTAATGTGCTTAAGATAGGGTTTCTTTCCACTCCACATCTGATATGGAGTGGTAGGCACTGTCTTAGTTGGAACTTCGTTCAAAAGATATGCAGCTGATTCTAGTGCATATCCCCAGAATGATCGCGGTAACTCAGCATTACTCATCATGGAACGTACCATATCCAATAGGGTTCGGTTCCTTCTCTCCGATACACCATTATGTTGTGGGGTGTATGGAGGAGTAAGTTGAGAGAGAATTCTATTCCCTTTAGGTAACCCAGGAACTCGGCACTCATGTATTCACCACCTCGATCAGATCGCGGTGTCTTTATACTTTTGCCTGTTTGTTTTTCTACTTCATTCTTGTATTCCTGAAATTTTTCAAACGCTTCTGATTTATGCTTCATCAAGAAGACATATCCGTAACTTGAAAAATCATCCGTAAAAGTAATGAAGTAAGAATAACCACTTCGCGCATGTGTAGACATTGGACCGCATACATCGCTGTGTACAAGTCCCAAGAGCTCGCTCGCTCTTACTCCGTGTCTAGTGAACGGAGTCTTTGTCATCTTTCCTTTGAGACATAATTGACAGGTTGCATATGATTGATATTCGAACGGGTCCAAATATCCTTCTTTATGCAACTTAGTTAACCTTGTCTCATTTATGTGACCCAGTCTACAATGCCATAAGAAAGCATGATTTATTTCTGGAGACATTCTTTTGTGTGTATTCTGGACTTTGAAAATCTGTGGTTGGTTCAATACGTATATTCCGTTGCTTAATGTACCCGACCCAATCAGAACATGATTAAGGTGAATGTTTACAACATTGCTTACAAATGCCAAATCATAACCTTCTTTAGACATTAAAGATACAGATATGATATTACAAGTCGAACTGGGTACAAAATAACAATCACGTAAAACCAAAACATATCCATCCGACAATCCCAAGTGATAGTCCCCCACGGACTCAGCATCCATGCTAGCTCCGTTTGCAACTCTGAGGGTCATATTACCTGCCTTCAAAACCCTACGCTTTCTCAGTGCCTGCAAAGAATTACATATATGAGATCCTAATCCGGTATCCAATACCCAGGAAGTAGAGTTTATTGATAGACAGTTTTCAATAACATACACACCTGAAGCCGAATCCACAACTTGCTTCGGGTCCTGGTATCTGGCCTTCCAAGCCCTGCAATCTTTCTTCCAGTGTCCACTCTTGTGACAATAAAAGCACTCTTCCTTTCCTACAAGCTTTCCCGCTACCTTTGCTGCTTTTGCCTTTCCCTTGGCTTCCACTTTACTAACACCGCCCCTTGGTTTGGTGGGGGCCTTCTTCTTCCTTCCTTTGGCTCTCGCCTTGGACCTAGAAGAGGAAGCTCCTCCAACAAACAAAGTGGATGTTTCCCTTATTTTCTATAGGTGCCCTCTGCACTCCTTAACATGTTTAGGAGTTCCGAAAGTTCAACCTCCTTTCCTTGCATGTTGAACTTCAGGATAAACTGGGCGTAAGTGGAAGGAAGGGACTGGAGAATCAAGTCAGTGTAGAGCTCGTTCTCTAACGTGACCCTAGGTCTGCGAGCTCTTCAATGTAGTCATAGTAAGCACGTGTTCTGCTATGGATGATCCGACGGCCAATCTCGCCGAAAACAACTTTTTCGAGACTTCGTATCTGGCGATACGGGATTGCTCTCCATACAGATCCTTAGTATGGAGAAATATGGATTCGAGGTCCATATTCTCGTGCCTCCTCTGATGTTCATTATCCATAGAGGCAAGCACGAGGCACTTGGCCTTCGCGCAATCAATCTCCCGGGTCTTACGGATTTCCTTATCTGCGACGCTGGATTGAGGACCTGGGACAAGGGGAGCTTTGGTGGTAAGAAGGTACCCTAACTTGTTATAAGTGATTGTCATTTTGACATTCATGAGCCAATCTTTGTAGTTTGTCCCTGTCAGTATGTTTTTATCTCGTAGTAACTTAAGTCCGGTCATGATGCTTGGTCGCTGCAATTAGGAGAGAGAGAAGAAACACTTTAGCATGATGCTATTGCAAGTTTAGAGTGGTTTTTAGTTTGTCTAAATAGAATGGCTCCCACTGTTTCTCGAATCCTTCCTTAAACAAAAAAAGAAGAATTAGTCGGGATCAATCTCACCGTACAATACTTGCTTAACCGTTTAGCCAGGCCAGTGTTGGTACTTCGAGGGAGGTTTTACGACGCTTTTGCGAAGTTCCTTAATTAAATAACCTCTTTTCCCTGTGGGGGTAGCCCCGCTAACACCTTTCTAGACACCTACTTGGTTTATAGCATTGATCGTTAAGTGAGAAAGTTTCCGGGGAGTAGCATATACTCACAGTAGGATCGGGATCCAAATATCATTGTGTGATAAAACTGAAGGAATCCTACCAGAATTATCATACTCCAAATGGTATGCAGCACTAGCAAGTTTCAGTTTCTTTAGAAACTCTCAATGTGGATTTTTGCCCCATGCTCTTATGACCTTGACTTTGGCCAACAAATCATAAGTCACATGTCAAGTTCTACCCGTCATTTTCCAGATTAATTTGAACCCACCCGTACCTACGCTTGACTTTGGCCAACAAGGCAGTACGACTGTCCCAAACCAACGCATCTATCTATGCTACACATGAATATCCAATAGCTACCAATCACTATGCCTTGACTTTTGTTGGATATAGTGCCCTCAAAGTCAATTATTGGATCGCAGGTACGTGATTGCAATGATTGAGGCAGGACCTATACCGATATGACAGTCTTGCTCGAGATGATAGTATGCTATCTGGTTTGTTTTTATCATCGTATACATGCTTTAGTTCACTATTCCATGATGATAGAGCCCATAGGATTCTTGCTTGACTACTAGCAGTATGATGGCGATCATATACGTGGGAGCTGGGGTTTGTAAGCACATCCTTAAAGTGTCCCTAGTTTTGGGAGTTTCGAGACAGGGCATCGATACTCCGAAGTAGACTAGTGTATAAAGTCGAGACCCCGACGAGGGGCGGTGGCCGGTCTCACAAGCCACTGGTGTCAGTTGGATCACCTAAGATTTATACAGGTGCTCATTAGGTTATGAGTACACCGGACAGGACTCGCGTGGAACATGCTAGTTGGTATTATACATATCGTCAGATAGCAGTTCCCTGGTGACATGTGTACAGGTTAGTTCATCGACCTGAGGTCGTCATTTGTCACGTGTGAGTTCCTACTGTGCTTTGATTTGTACCCTACCACGGCTCAAAGGAGTCATGCAAACAGGTCTTTTTTGGGTACAGTCCCGAGCCACATGGAGGCAAGTGAGCGGATCGGCAGGGGATTCGTCTCTCCCGGTATTGGGGGTGAGATCGCGCTGTGTCTAGGAGAGCCATTACACAAAGCCCTTGGCCGAGGCAGGAGATTTACTGGTATGTACCCCAGTAGTATCTCAGGTGTTCTAGGCTACTCCCTGACACGACTTATACCGCTATTGGGGGTCTGACGTTACCAGCCCCTAGGCAGATATGCGATACTCATAGACGAACGGACCGGACTGTATGTATATTGTCACTGTTAGGCTCAGTAGGGTTTATAGATGAGTTCGCTCGTCAGCTTCCCTTCTAATCAATACATAGGCAACCGTTACGTACAGCTAGTACCTTTGACGTGCTAGAGGTTATACCAAGTGCCAATATGTTGATGAGTCATTAGAGTCCCCCACAGACACTTTCCCAAGTTCGGACGAAACGTTGTAGAGGCCGTATGGGTTTATGGCAAGGTTCGGAAAATGCACGTGTGTTTTCGCACGTGTCATTTTTCGGGCAGATAATACTGGTCGGCTTTGGTTTAAGCCGGATCCGAGTATTATACTGTGTAGATATAATATCTTTGTCTCAGTTGCATTTGTATTCGGTCGTAATACAAATGCCGATATGTTTATACTGATACGGGGTTATCCTGAAATTCGTTTCAGGATAGCTTTTGGAAGTTTCCAGTTTCCAGTTTTCTATCAGCCGTATTTAACATTCGGTTAAATATGAATTTATCTTTTCTTGATGAGGGTGAGTCATGGGGTGAGTCATGAGTGGAAGCTTCATATTGTGATGACAAGGCATAGTGACTCATGGATGCATTAATTGGTCATTAAATGAGTTGATGACTAGGTTTACTTGATTCATTGTATGCATTAATGAGTTGCTAGGTGTTGTGATGATTCATTCTCTTCATTAATTGTTATTCTCACCATTCGTCCTCCTACACTCACCCCCTTTCCTATTTAGTGGCCGGCCCTTTCTTGGTGGGGATCATGGTTGTTCATTTGAAAAGATATAAGTTTTGGTGCATAGAAATTAAATGTGATCGGTTTCTCTTTTCACCCGATCCAAAAGGCAACTTCATTAACCGTTCGTCCATAGCTTTGGACGTAACGAGACAAAATATTCTACTCATTCTCTACAACATCTTGGTCGTCTCTTCTAGCAAACTTGACGATCGAGTTGCCTCGGTTCAGAGGCGGGAGCCCGTTTAAAGATCCGTCGACGTGGTGCCACCTGGACGACGAGACTGGAGATTCAGGAGATCGGAGAAGCCGCAACAAGCGTGGGATGATGGTTGAAGATCGAAGAACTCGGATCGTTCAGTATAACTCTTCTACCCACTTTGTAGTTTGTTAGTTTAGCTTTAATGGCAAATCCGGGTTATAGTACGCGATAGCGCCAGTTGTAAAAGTTTTTGTTCCGCATTTGGCGTCTGTTAGACGGCCGGGGTGCTACCGTGGACTTACAGTGGTATCAGAGCCTCACCATTAAGCTTTACTAACTTGTGCTAACGCGTTTAAAATATCAATCGAATGGAATTTCGAAAACTGCAATTTTCTGGGTTAAAGTTTCTGTCGATTTTTAAAAGGGTCTAAAAATTATTTTGCATATCACAGAAAAGAGAGCAGGCTTTTTTAAGAATTCTGGTGAAATTTGGTCAACGGAAGCTTCCAAAGCGCCGCGGAACCGCCGCGCAAACCCCAGTTTAGCCGCTGTTCCGCCGCCGTTTTGGAGCTACAGTAAACTATTTTTCTACAGTAGGTTCTTCTTGTAAAATTGTGGTTTTTGGAATATTTCTTTTGGGCCCATATTTTGTTACTGTATAGCAGATGTATGTGGGGCCCACTTTGGGATATTTTGTCGATCGAAATTTAAACGTGTTAGTTTACAGTACTTATATTATATCTCCAACCGGGAATGTTATTTGAGCGGTAAACCGCGTCTAATTGCTATTGTTCTTTTAGACGGGTTTGCGAACGTGACATTCGCGTTGATGTTCTGTGTTGTGCTGTGATGTTGCGGATATGTCGTGGTGGATAGCAGTGTGCAATGGTTGTGCAGTTTCAATTTATTTGTACATTTGATATTGCGGGCGCGAGCGTCCAACATGTGGACTGCTGTCACTGCCTGTTTGTATAATATTCTTTTGGGGCACGACCAGGTTGAGGTCTATGTACCCGTTGTACTTATTTTTATTTCTGTACTAGGTTTACCCCGCGACGGAGTGCACGGATAGCCGGGTTCTGGAGGGCAACGGGTCCGTATCTTATGGCTTTGAGAGGCAGAGGGGCCTCACTCTAGAATTGGCAGACTATTCGCCGCACTCGTAGGGGGTACAGGTTGACCAAAGGAGGGGTTCTGAAGTTACCGGATTCCGTGGAGTGCCAGGTGGTCCATTCACTGTGATGTTGGGGGCTGCCTCTCTTCAGGTTTTGGCGGGTAACTTGCCGCACCCATAGTGGTCTAGATTTCATTGCACAAGCTATCCACACGACCAGGGG
This sequence comes from Agapanthus africanus, assembly GCA_030015575.1. Taxonomy (NCBI): domain Eukaryota; kingdom Viridiplantae; phylum Streptophyta; class Magnoliopsida; order Asparagales; family Amaryllidaceae; genus Agapanthus; species Agapanthus africanus. Next base: position 293,500,087 of record CM057349.1, read on the forward strand.
AACGTCGGGTTTCAGTAGCGGCTCTGTGAAACCCGGGGATCCCAGATTAGCTGTATTGTTCTGTGATGCTTATTACTTTTCTGTAATGTTGCATATTATCACGCCTGTAGCGATTATTGTATATTGGTATATATACTATTAGATGTTGTATATGTTTCACTCCCGCGCTAGTCCAGTCCCCGCTCTGTCGTTAGTTAAGTAACTTGACGAGTGATGACGGGACCCAGTGGCGAATGCGGATGGCATAGACGTACATTATATTTTCGTTCTTTTCTGGTGTGATTAATTGATGGGACTGAATTGATTCTTATCAATGCAAGGATAAAACAAACCTATATTTGATGTTGTTGGAACAGTTTTAAAAGGTGTTATTACAAAAATGTTTCCTTTTGTTTTGCATAGCGGTATTCAGTTGAAATATCCTGCACCTCATTCGACGAGGCAAGGGCCGAGATCCCTTCACCGGGAGTGACCCCTTGGGCAGAAGTTTACGTCAGGGTAATAACTTTACTATAGTCGATTACATGTTGCTTGCATAGCGGTATTCAGTTAGAACATCCTGCACCTCATTCCACGAGGAAAGTGCCGAGATCCCTTCACCGGGAGTGACCTCTTTAGCAAAAGTTTTTCGCCACTATATTTTTATAAAAAGCTATCAGGTTCCTTCAACGAGATCAATTTCATTACGTTAAAGGTTTTTCGTCAAAAACCAGCCGTAGCCCTCTGTCATTTCTTTTGGGTATTCATTAGTATTCAAGCTATGTATTTTGACCTTTCGCCAAGGCATAGTATTTGGTAGCTGCTGGGTATTCATTTGTTGCATAGATAGATGCGTTGGTTTGGGATAGCCGTACTACTATTTTGGCTTTCGTCAAGGGTATGTACGGGTGGGTTCAAATTGACCTGGACAATGACGGGTAGAACTTGACATGTGACTTATGATATTTTGGCCTTCGTCAAGGTCATAAGAGCATGAGGTAAAAATCACATCGGGAGTTTCAAACATACAGGAAACTTGCCTCGCATGTGCATACCTTCTGGAGTGTGATAACCTGAATGGCTTCCATCAAGTTATCATGCGATGAGAGTTGGATCCCGATTCTCACTGATGAGTTGGTTTACTCTTCGGGTGATCCCGACTAATTCTTCTTTAGGTTTGGAGGAGAATTTGAGATAACAGTGGGAGGTTTCCAAATTAGATAAAGTGATAACCATTTTGATCTAGGTTAGAGTGCACGCTGAGTGTTTCTTTTCTCTCTCTCTCTTTGGCAGCAACCTTTGACCGACCCTAGACTATAACTCAGTGACCAAGTTGACAGAACCTTCTTAAAATACAGGCTTTTAGATTGTCTTAGTTGCATATGTCATTGCCACTCTTTCTTTTACCCTTTGAATTTCTCAGAACACCCCGTATTACTACGGATATCCACTTCCATTGGATAGATCCATCGTATGGTTATATACGAACTCGAAGGGACTTCTTCGAGGATGGATCCAGGTTCAGGAGAAATAGAATTGGTTTATTCAGTTGTCTTTTATTATCACCTTCTCTCAGGTTGCGAGGGCTCCTTGGTTTAGGAGAGTACACCTATTACGCTTATTGGATAGTCTTCTTCCAAACCATAGGCAAGTGCTGAAAGGTTGGGAATGAAGAAAACAAATTAGCCAAAGTAGGGTGTACAGAAGGTAATGTATAAAAACAAAATAAAGGGATTAGAAAGAGGGCAAAATAAATTGCGACTGTTATCATTCACGACCAAACCGCGTACTTCATCCCCACTCCTATTTCACCTTTAATAGAATAAGGTATTATTCAGTTGTCTTTTATCATCACCTTCTCTCAAGTTGCGAGTACTCCTAGGTTAAGGAGGGTACACCTATTATGCTTACTGGATAGTCTTCTTCCAAACCATAGGCTGGTGCCGAACGGTAGGGAAGGAAGAAAACCACTTAGCCTAACAATGGTGTACAGAAGGTAACGAATAAAAACAAATAAAGGAATTTGGAGAGATGGCAAAGAGATATACGGTTAAAGTCATGAATTGGATTATGGAAGAGGCATTACTAAGAATACCAGGATACCCCTATGAAACATTTTCATGTTTCAGTGCATTGTTAAAGGAAAACTGTTTTCCCGATTAGATGCTTACTCCAAGGTATGTGCTTACCAGGTTTCATTCTCATATCTGTATGGTTTTACAGATGATGAGTGGGAGTAAGTTATTGGGAATTAAGTGATCATCCTCATTATATTGGAATTTGTTGTAATTGGTGATATTTGAGGAAATCGACTGGGTACAGTTTTCAACCTACAATGCACAGGTTTTGAGTTATTCAACTCAGCGGACTTATACAGAGTATTGTATGTTGTCCAGTGTCAATCAGGAAAAAGGGGTTCGTCCTCGTACTATGTTTTGTTTACTTATGACTTCTCTAGTTTTTAGACAAGTGTTTCGTAAAAATACAATGTCTAAGTTTTGAGAAGTTATGGGTATAAGAATAAAGTAGAGAACCAGGTATCACAAGTATCGGGATTCTTCAAAGAGATCGAAGATGTAGATTCTTGTGATTGGTATTCAGATGATAGTAATGGTTTTGAGAAACTTGTTTCTCTTTCAGGTTACTCATAATTGGATGGATTCCTAAGTTGAGTAATACTGATTAGCCTCACTCCATTAAGTTGATATACACTGGAGACAGCTGCATGATTAGAATCTGGTTCCAATTAAATAAGTGCCAAAGTTTCTATATTGGATATAGAATGATTCATATCTTAACGATGTTAAGATACGGGGAGTTGTCCGGCTTATGCTTAAAACCAGACTCTGGATAACTCAAGGCACGTTTCTGTAATGGCAGTTTGTGGGTTAACCCGGGCTATGTCGAGGGTTGATTTTCTACCATCTGGCAGATCAATAGTGATATTGTTCTTGACTCGACACAGTTTTAGTAAAATGGATTTTTTCAGAAAACAGTTGTGGGAGTATGGTAGAACTGGAAGTGATTCCAGAACCGCAAACGATTACAGAAAATTTAATAGGACCTATATATTCAATCAGATTTGACATTCCAATAGCCACTCCGCAGATATGGTAGGAAACCTCAGACACCCGAGAGGTACTCCTGTAGCCTCAAGGATGGTGACAGGGAGGTTCTTGTTTACCCAGACTTAACACTACTGTTGTTCCAGGCTATGAGACCCGGCAGGAGGTTAAGCGTCGTTCTAAACTAGCTTTAGAAGTGTACGTATATATTATTCTGCCAGAGGGTTGTCGTAGTCAGTGGGAGCAGCGGAAGCATAGTAGGCAAGAAGCTTATGTCTATTTATAGGCTTGAGCTGATATAGCGGAGATAAGATCATCTAATTTTGATGTAACAGTCATGGCTTTGATTTCATCAGAATAGGGGATGGATCTGTTAAGAAGGTAGCAGGGTGTGATGTCCTGGAATTTGGATGACATACACAGAGTAGGAAGTAAAATTCCTATATTATGATCGGTTATACTGTGGTCGTCACACAGTTGTTTCTCCAGACAGGATATGGATATAATATCTGACATTTCGGTTAGTAGATCTATGGTTTTAGATCTAGATTTGGGTAGTTTCCCAATGTGCGTATTTTGACAGTATTCTAATGGTTTTTAGAATAGATGACTCCTGGCATGGTGGTGTACCTGCAGGTGATGGAGTCACCCTCTCTAAAGGTGTCTTACAGACTAAAGGGGAGAGGGATGTGCATGATTGGCAGATCACTTGCTTAGGCAATTGAGTCAATCGTGAGATGTCAAATACCACACCAGATGTTGTTTTTGCACTAGATGCAATAAGTTTATATTAATCCAATCCTAAAGAAATATAAGGAAGCAGTTTTAGAACATAAGTGCATGTTCTACGGAATTGATGACGGCAGCCTCCTTCGAGAGACGATTATCATTCCAGGCTTCAAAGGTGACATAGATGACAGAGTGATTGTCAGAGTTATAATTTTCCCTAGTCGAGGGACAGTATTTTGGACAGGTGGTCCAAGATGATACTGTGGGAGGCCTGGTGCTTGATACTGATTAGGTTCAATTATCGATACAGTCTAAGAAGTTTGGATTTGGAGTTCATTTATGAACTAGGTCCCATCAGATATCCAGACATATTCTAAGACAGATATTACTCGATTCGGGAGATGGCATTCTCCGCGAATTTGAGATTTAGAGAGATATAGAAAGAAACATCAGGGCGGATCCACTCACTGAGGCTATTCCTCGAACACAAGAGTTTTACAAACTAGCTTTGTGAAACTGATTAGTAGAGGAGTTGGGTGTTCGGTATCACACGGGCAGTGAGTATGCGACATCGCAATAATTAGCCTTAAGTGCAAGTGGGAGATTGTTCGATATAGTGCCATCAAAGTCAATTATTGGATCCCAGGTACGTGATTGCAATGATTGAGGCAGGACCTATACCGATATGATAGTCTTGCTCGAAATGATAGTATACGATCTGGTTTGTCTTTATCATCGTATACATGCTTTAGTTCACATTGTATGATGATAGAGCCCATAGGATTCTTGCTTGACTACCAGCAGTATGATGGCGATCATATACATGGGAGCTGGGGTTTGTAAGCACATCCTTAAAGTGTCCCTAGTCGTGGGAGTTTCGAGACAGGGCATCGATACTCTAGAGTAGACTAGTGTATACAGTCCAGACCCCGACGAGGGGCGGTGTCCGGTCTCACAAGCCATTGGTTTCAGTTGGATCACCTAAGATGTATACAGGTGCTCATTAGGTTTTGAGTACACCGGACAGGACTCGCCTGGAACATGCTAGTTGGTATTATACATATCGTCAGATAGCAGTTCCCTGGTGACATGTGTACAGGTTAGTTCATCGACCTGAGGTCGTCATTTGTCACGTGTGAGTTCCTACTGTGCTTTGATTTGTACCCTACCACGGCTCAAAGGAGTCATGCAAACAGGTCTTTTTTGGGTACAGTCCCGAGCCACATGGAGGCAAGTGAGAGGATCGGCAGGGGATTCGTCTCTCCCGGTATTGGGGGTGAGATCGCGCTGTGTCTAGGAGAGCCATTACACAAAGCCCTCGGCCAAGGCAGGAGATTTACTAGTAGGTACCCCAGTAGTATCTCAGGGTGTTCTGGGCTACTCTCTGACATGACTTATACCGCTATTGGGGGTCTGATGTTACCAACCCCTAGGCCGATATGCGATACTCATAGACGAACGGACCGGACTGTATGTATATTGTCACTGTTAAGCTCAGTAGGGTTTATAGATGAGTTCGCTTGTCAACTTCCCTTCTAATCAATACATAGGCAACCGTTACGTACAGCTAGTACCTCTGACGTGCTAGAGGTAATACCCAGTGCTAATATATTGATGAGTCATTAGAGTCCCCCACAGATACTTTCCCAAGTTCGGACGAAACGTTGTAGAGGCCGTATGGGTTTATGGCAAGGTTCGGAAAATGCACGTGCGTTTTCGCACGTGTCATTTTTCGGGCAGATAATACTGGTCGGCTTTGGTTTAAGCCAGATCCGAGTATTATACTATGTTGATATAATATCTTTGTCTCAGTTGCATTTGTATTCGGTCGTAATACAAATGCAGGTATGTTTATACTGATACGGGGTTATCCTGAAATTCGTTTCAGGATAGCTTTTGGAAGTTGCCAGTTTCCAGTTTTCTATCAGCCGTATTTAACATTCGGTTAAATACGGGTTTATCTTTTCTTGATGAGGGTGAGTCATGAGTGGAAGCTTCATATTGTGATGACAAGGCTTAGTGACTCATGGATGCATTAATTGGTCATTAAATGAGTTGATGACTAGGTTTACTTTATTCATTGTATGCATTAATGAGTTGCTAGGTGTTGTGATGATTCATTCTCTTCATTAATTGTTATTCTCACCATTCCTCCTCCTACACTCACCCCCCCTTGCCTATTTAGTGGCCGGCCCTTTCTTGGTGGGGATCATGGTTGTTCATTTGAAAAGATATAAGTTTTGGTGCATAGAAATTAGATGTGATCGGTTTCTCTTTTCACCCGATCCAAAAGGCAACTTCATTAACCGTTCGTCCATAGCTTTGGACGTAACGAGACAAAATGTTCTACTCATTCTCTACAACATCTTGGTCGTCTCTTCTAGCAAACTTGACGATCTAGTTGCCTCGGTTCAGTGGCGGGAGCCCGTTTAAAGATCCGTCGACGTGGTGCCACCTGGACGACGAGACTGGAGATTCAGGAGATCGGAGCAGCCGCAACAAGCGTGGGATGATGGTTGAAGACCGAAGGACTCGGATCGTTCGGTATAACTCTTCTACCTACTTTGTAGTTTGTTAGTTTAGCTTTAATGGCAGATCCGGGTTATAGTACGCGATAGCGCCAGTTGTAAAAGTTTTTGTTCCGCATTTGGCGTCTGTTACACGGCCGGGACGCTACCGTGGACTTACAACTTTAGCCAACAAACACAGCTTGAATACTATTGACTATCCATATGAAATGACGGAGGGCTACAAATGGTTTTGGCGAAACCGTGAACGTAGTGAACTTGATATAATCGAAAGAACGTGATAGCTTTTAAAAGGAGTGGTTCAAGCTCCGAGTTTTAAAAGTTTTCTGTTTTGAAAAGAAACCGAGTGGTTTTGAAATTGTTCCATCGACTTAACTTTGGTTTATTTTCTTGCATTAATTTAATGCGTCCCATCAATTAATCCTACAATTGCAGAAAACAACGAAAATATGACGTACGCTTATGTCATCCGCATTCGCCACGGGGCCCCGTCATCACCCGTTAGGTTACTTAACTAACGACAGAGCGGGAGATGGACTAGCGCGGATGCTATGCAACGCCTACTAGATATCATATATAGATATATACATTCGTTAGATGCAATGATAGCCATTCCAGATCACAGATGAACATATTGGATATACTACGAATCCGCGTTTCGTTCGAGCCTGCAAGGAAAAACGGATTACACGGTCGTGATGAATAGCCAAACCCCACCCTAGACCCCTACGGGTGCGGCAAACTACCCGCCAAATACCCGAAGTGAAGCAACCTCCCTCAACAACGTGAGTAGGCCACTCGGCACTTCAAAGTACCCGGTAGTTTGTGCACCCCACCTTGGGTCTATCCTAGGAGAAAAAACAGTAAAAGAAATAATATACAATGGCGGCTACAACTTCATCCCGGATGTGCGACCAAAGAAATAATATTACATCAATTTACATATTACATCAAATGAAAGAAAAAGAAACTCTCATCTCACAAAACCCCGGCTATTCATCCGCGACAATCCAACGAGTCCATAAACACAATCCATCAACATTACAGATCACAGATATGCACAACCCCCACTAATCGACGTATAGCGATTAGTTGACATTCGGTGCATATATCACATCACAGATATAACCCATTAGCTAAAGTCTACAGAACTTCGATCAAAAATACGGATTTGCAACTACCCCAAACACAACTTTGTTCTCTGGAAATTATGGGCAGAAACAACATATCCTAAAAATCCCAAAACAGAACACGGATTAAACTGAAGCAAAGACGAGTCACGGCCGAGTCAACTCGGCCGCGGATCCCCGGCAAGAAGCATGTTCTCGCCGCGGTTCCGTGGCTCGTTGACTGAGTCAATGGCTCGTTTTTGCTGACGGTTCTTAAAAAACCCTGAGCCGATTTTTAATGTATATGGAATTATTTTTTGAGCTGTTTTAAAATTCGGCAGAAACATGAGTTTTCGGACGTGTTTTGCGATTTTTCTCGGATCGAAATTCTAAATACTTTGCTAACTTGCTAGTTGTTGTTTAGCTAGGCTCTGATACCACTGTAAGTCCACGTTAACCACCCCGGTTCTTACGGGGAGGCGGAATAGGTAAAAAACGATCTTTTGACACAAGGTAACATGGACTTGAAAAGAGGATCTTTGCTAAACAAAAACCAAGCAAACTAACTACAAGTTTTACCTACTCGGTTAGAGGGTTACACCTAAGTCTTGAACTCCTTCTCTTCTTGCTCCTTAGAGTGGGTTGAACGGTTCCTCCTCGTCGCCTTCTCTTGCCGAAGAAAGATCCACCCGAGGGCCTCTACTTTGAGCTCCTACCTCAACCTAGAGGTAACTATAGTGCTTGGCTTGCTAAACCTAGAAACCTAGAATGAGTAGAGAGGAGTTTTGGTGTTTTATCTCAAAACCAAATGGTTCTCAACACATGCGAGATGAGAGCTTTGAGAGAGAGGAAGAGGATGAGCTTTGGATGAGAGAGAATGAGCAAGAGAGAATGAGGATAATTATCAACCATCCTCTCAGATATGTGAATTATGAATTAACAATAATAATTAAAAGAAAATTGTGATGGGTCATTTGAAATGACCATTATCATTTCACATTTAATGAATTTTGCAAGAATCAAAGAGCATCTTTCATGTGAAATGATGATGGTCAATATGTCAACATGGGTCAACAAGTCAACCAAAGTCAAATGGTCAACAACCCTAAGCATAACACAATTATCTTTAATTAATATCATTAATCATATTTCACATATTCATTAGGGTTTGGAAAAAGACAACGGTCATCAACCCTAATGAGAATCCTCTGCCTCTGCTTCTGTCAACTGTGCATACACACCCGCATCCATGTTCCGAGGAACACAAATACAATGAGATAAAACCAATCCCAAAACAGATCTGGCTTAAACAAAAGCCTGCTAGTAATAACTGTCCGGACACCAAACGTGCACAAGTGCGCAGATGTGAACGAACCCCGTCGCAAAACCATGCGACCTCTACTCTGTTTTCCCCAAAAGAGAATAACCCTCTGTGTGGGACTCTAAAGACTCGACACTACGCTGGCAGTGGGTTTAACCACAGGCCGTAAGCGGTACTAGCTGTACGTAACGGTCCCCAGGTGGATGCCGATAAGAATACAGATGAGGTGAACCCATCCGAACTCCTACTGAGCCTGAATGTGACAATCTCCGTACAGTCCGGTCTGTTCGTCTAAGAGTATCGCATGGCAGGCCTAGGGGGCGGTAAACGTCAGTCCCCTAATAGCGGTACAAGTCGTGTCGGAGTGTAGCCCAGAACACCCTGATATAACACTGGAAACGCTACCAGTATATCTTGCTAGCCCTGGCCAGGGATTTTGTGTAATGGCTCTCCTAGACACAGCGCGATATCAACCCCCAATACCGGGAGAGACGAATCCTTTCTAACCGTCACTGCCTCCAAGTGCTTCGGGACTGCACCCAACTGCTACCTGTTTGCACGACTCATTTGAGCCGTGGTAGGGTAGAAATCTAAGAACAGTGGGAACACACTCGAGGCGAAGTGACAGTGTCAAGTCAACGGACGAAGCTGTACCCATGTCACCTGGGAACTGATGACTGACGATAGGTATAGTACCAACCAACAGTTCCCGACGAGTCCTGTCCAGTGTACTCGTAACCTAACGAGCACCCGCATACTATCTCAAGTACGACGTACTAATGGCTGTGGGACAAACCATCTCCCCTGCTGGGATGAGAAGCGCATACACTAGTCTACTCCAGAGTAGCGATGCCCCATCTCGATAATCCTACGACTAGGGACCCGTATAAGGATGTGCTTGTAGATTATCCAGCCCCCACTAAGGTGACTGCCATCACAACGTTGGTAATCAAGCAAAGATCCTAAGGGCTCCACTAATGTGTATAGGCGATATGCTAAAAGAAACACATGCACACATTAAAGTAGAAACAAACCAAGTAGCATACTACTATTTTGAGCAAGATTGTCTATACAACTGTGAATATCCCAAGCTTCCATTAAGTAATATACAAACTAGTATGATACAGTAAAGGCCTCTAGGGCATATACACTAACAAGCAGACCGTTTGCGGCCTGTGGGTGACTGATATGATCACCACCTACTGTCGGCGTATTGACGAGTCATTAGAGTCCTACACAAACTTTTCCTGGCTCAGGCGAAATGAAGTAAGAGCACATATGTGATATGTGCGGGACCGAGATTAATGCGCGTATGTGATACCGCATCCTATTCTCGCGATATATGATATCGGTCGGTTATATGTGATATAGCCGGATTATCGAATCAAGTGTTGATTCGATAAGTTGATACATTTGATATTAGTCGGTTGTAAGTGATATAGCCGGATTATTAAATCAAGTGTTGATTAATAATTTAATGTATAATTATATATATTTGATATATTAACTTACATTAACTAATATTAGCTCACTTAAGCATTTCTTTTTCTCACTAGTTTGTACACTTAATATATATGTGATATATATTATTGTGTCATGCTTGTTGCTACATGCAACATAGGTGTATGAGACTCATAGCATGCTTGTGATAATGAGCGGTTTTATTTATTTAAAGTAAATTATAATTAGTTGGAAATTGGTCACATGGTTGAAGCTTGTGGAAGATTGTGGAACCATTGACCAAGTCCACTAATTTTGTTTTACTTGAGATATTTATTAACCCAACCATTATGATTAGCCATGGTTTAGTATCTACATGAGTTAGTATATGATATTAACTCACCTATGGTTGCCATTCTATACTTGACTTTTTCCTTGCTTGCTTTTCGTCATCTCCTTCCTCAAGCTATCTAGCTTTTTCGGAGGTGAAGAAAATGTGTGAGAAAATAATTTCTAAAGTGAGCAAAATTCCTACTTCATCAACCTCTTCTAGACTAGCTATTTAGATTGGGTTGTTTCTTCACTAGTTCATCACTTAGTGAAAAGGTAGCTTGGGTTAGTGTCTCCTCGACGTAGATCATCTTCGGCCTCAATGACTTCAAGCAAGCTTGTTCATTTCACCTTGTGGAGCCTTACTGGAGTCCCGGAGATCACTACTTGGAGCGAAGGGACAACTACATGGAGCTTATGAAGTGAAGGACCGGTCTACAAAGGTTGTATTCCTTTTTCACTTAGATGTAAAGATGTTTACATACTAGTTTCGTCTAATTCACTAGTTAAGATTCTACGTTAGGGTTCTTTAGCGTGCCAAATTTTTAAAAAACGGCATGGTCGATGCCTCCCGAAATCCAGCGGCGACCCTGTTGAACCCTACAAAAAGTATGCAGGTACCGTCCCCCGGATCAGTCCTGGTCGGCTACAATAACGTACAACATAACCGTATATCTCGTATGATAGCAACATATCAACATTTGGTTGTCCAGCATCGACATCCGAAATGAGAAATCCTTTGTGTCCATCACCGACACGCAAATTCTCAAATCCCTCGTGTCCATCACTGACACGCAAATGCAGATATCGTCGACACCATCTCAACATATGATCGCCACCCGATATCCCTGGCCCCGGTCAGTATCCCAAGTGTAGTCCCGGTCAGTATCCCCTGTATATCTACCGTGATCAAACCTATCTCCAGTATCGAGTGTCATCGCTATGCTCCCCGCTTCTAATGCGGCTATCCTGTCCCTCGGTCTCAACCAGGTCCACCATATATCCGACTGTATATCCCCCCCCACTCAGTTTGGATAACGTAGTAATTCATAACCATATAGCCCCCCCACCCGGTTCGAAGTAAAACAAAACATAAAAATGACTCATAGTGGACATCAACTCATCACATCCAAAGATAACACGTAAAGAATAAGAATAATCTCATAGATCCTTCTGATGATATATTATATATATACATATATAACAGCGTCCCATACCACTGATATATATCATCAAAATAAAACATCATGAAAACTCATAAGAATCAAATAAAAAAATCTATGTTACTGATGTTCACAATAATTCAGCAGGTAATGATGGTACTGTACATAAATATAGACATGGAGGCAACAAACGTATCAATTCTACTGTGTCATGACCATACTAATGATGTGTAGTGTAGCATACGCGTCTGTGCGCGTGCAGCATGGCAATCATTAGTATTTGTGCAAGTGTTCTAAAAGTGTATATAGCATACTCGTATCGACATCTACATACGCATCACGTAGTATTACAGTCCCACAGTGACATGACAATATCAATGAAGTGTAATGTAACATATGCGTATGTGCTTGTGAAATATAATACTCATTCGTAGTTGTGCAGTGTTCTATCATTTTGTTTGTAGCACGAAAACGTATATAATCGATAATTATGTCGCGAACATGTAAAGTAAATCTAAGCGTAACCATTAAATGTAACTACTTGCTATGAGCTATACCATTATCTTTGAAAATGGACCGAAACGTTGGTTTTGAAATAAGGAATCTGCCTTAGGTTAAAAATAGATATTCGTTTTGGAAAGTGGCATCGCATCCTTGTCATTTATCATTAAAAAGGGAAACGAATCGTTAGTTTTTTAAAAGAATATAGCCCACTCAAGTATTACGTTCTAAAACGAAATAAAACATGACTCTATGAGTCTAAAGAAAACTTGGCCGTATTCGGCATGCTAATCTCGTCATCACAAGTACGATATGATTCCTCGTACAATATCCACATTATCACAACACCATATCGTACGGATCTATTATCACGTACGTATGTCACTAAAACTATGTATGAAACTATATGCACATGAATAGTATCCTAGATGCGAAACCATCTCAATATCATTAACAACTAACTAAATAGTATAACCATCCTAGTTAAATGGTGGCGGGGGTGTTATACGCCATCCACCCGCCTTCCCCCGTAGATGTAAATCTACTCACCAACTTTATCGAGATCGTTGAATCCATGATTGCAATGTCCGTCAACTCCATCTTAGAAACCTTCGCGATCGTACCTATAATAGTAGTTAATTCATATCGACGTAAATATCATATCAAAAATCAAACAACGAGCTAAGCACCCGTATGTTAGAACCTACCGCTCACTTACCCTTAAAATGACAAGATACCTCTGTTGTTAACGTACGAACGTCAACAATTCAGTGGCGGCACAGAAATACAAAAACCTGTATCGGAATATCGAAAACTTTAACAAAACTCATACTAAAACATTCCCAGATTTCTATGTATGAATACTGGGACAAATCAAACAACACAGTAACCTATAAAATACCCAAATAAAGCTACAGAATAAAAATCAACACCAAATACTCTAGGAGTCCCGGCGGCGCCGGAAAAATGAGGAATTTCACCGGATGAACATGGGGATTTGGGTCTCGAGCTTTAAGTGTAGTCTCATAGTAGTCTCATAATACTACAGTCTTGTTAGTTTTTCAAGTAGGTTCACCTAGTAGCTCCAGATTCAAATATATACTCACAAATATCACAAAAAGTTCAAGTTCTAGATACTGCACGCTACAAACAGCTATCCAACAGAATTAAAAATGGTATAAAAGGTAAGACATACCTATGAAGATGATTCACAAGGGAACACCAGTTCAAGAAGAATATATGGAAGCTACTAGGTGTTGTATTGGCTCAAGCTTGAGGTTGTGAACAATTTGATGAAGGGATATTGCTTCTTTCTTTGATATGATGAATACTTGGGAATTTTGTTATGTTAGGAGCTTGAAGGAGTTATGTTGTGTTCAATTTGGAATAACTAAAAGAATTTCTAAGTGGGGTGATAAGATAAGGTGGGAGGTGTTGTGTTTGTGTAGAGAAAGCATGAGGTGTTAAGAGAGGAGGAGGAAGTAGAGAGTGGTAAGGCGGTGGTGTAAAGTGAGAAGGAGGAGGTAGAGGGAGGAGGGTGAGTGTGAAGGTGTGTTGAGGGTGAGGGTTTAGCCTAGGCTATAATATAACCAACCATATAAAAGAACTACAGCAATTAAAAACCTTTTTCTTTAATTAAAATCCCTTTATGTAAAAATCTAAATTCAGATGTGAAAAGAAATGAAATACTTATTCTAACACTTAAATATCATTATCTTGATATAAAATATCATGTCATGTTAAAATAATTAAAATATCATTTTTAAATGATATCACACACTTTTCTTCACATTTACCAAAATAATAACATTTTTGCGGATATAAATCCGATACCAAAATTTCATAAGCGATATCATTTTTATATACTCATCATCTATATATTTAAAATTATAAATTAATATTTATAATTTTCCAAATTGTTACAATATTTCCCCCTTAAAAAAATTCGGTCCCCGAATTTAAATTAAATCCTCATCTTAAAACATTTTTCTCAATCAAATCGACTCAATTCAAAATAATTTGCCGGGGCCTAAATATTTAAAACATATGGTTCGCTTAGTATAACGGAACTCCAAAGTTCGACATGAGCTAAAACGTAACATAACGCAATAGTGTGCGTGAAAACTCAAAAGATATAAATTCATATAACTGTAACTCTAGCGGTTGCTATAAGAATTACTTCAGTTATGATACAAAAATGCTAAATACAAAAACCGTTGTGTATATCAAATACATGATCAATAACATAGTCATAGTGCAATATCGGTAGCACACGACCAAGCGAAAATATAGAAATCAAATCTATAACCTATCCTATCAAGTGCAAAGCACGAAAACGAAATCAATCCTAACGGTTTTGCATAAAATCCAAACCACATACAACGAGTGTGCATGAAAACAAAAATTGCACCAAGTGCAACAGGTGTGCACGAAACAATATCCACTGCATTAACTGTGCATGGAGAAAATATCAAGTGCATCTAAAGTGCACAAAATCAATCTCAAGTGCATCTGGGTGCACAAAACAAATCTCAAGTGCATCGGGGTGCACAAAATCAACATCAAGTGCATCAGATTGCACAACTCATCAAAACTTGCAACTGGTGTGCACCAAATCATATCGAGTATACCTAGAGTACATATATAAAATCTTTTAATCATGTGCAACTGATGTGCATGGAAAATATCAGTTTAGTGCATATGGTGTACACAACACTCCAATCGAGTGCGGTCACCTCGCACGAAAATCTCAAACAAGTGCACCTGGTGTGCACAAAACATAAATCAAAGTGCAATCACCGTGCACGGAAATCTCATCAAGTGCACTTGGTGTGCACAAAATATTGTGTGACCCTCAAATCCTCGAAATACCGCCACAACAACAACAACTGAGCCTTTTATCCTAAGCATATGGGGTAGGCTACATGAACCAAAATGAGAATCACGCCGGGTCCAGCACATGAATCCTCCACCTCCACTCACTCCAATCGATCAATATACTTTCGTTGAGTCTTTTGGCAACCATATCGTTTCGTATCACCTCCATCCATATTTTCTTTGGTCTCCCTTTTGCCGCCATTGCCCATATCGAGAGTATCTATTCGTCGAACCAGTGCTTCCATAGGTCTGCGTCGCATATGACCAAACCATCTTAGCCGGTTTTCCCGCATCTTCTCCTCCACAGGTGCTACACCAACTTTTGCACGAATATCCTCATTTCGCACCTTATCTTTTCTAGTGTTACCGTACATCCAACGAAGCATGCGCATGTCCGCTACGTGCATCTTCTATGTATGATACTTCTTAGGAGCCCAGCATTCTGTACCATATAATAAGGCAGGCCGAATAGCGCTCCGATAAAACTTCCCTTTCAATTTTAACGGAAAGTTACGATCACACAAAATCCCTGTTGCACTCCTCTATTTCAACCAACCAGCTTAGAACCTTTGATTAACATCACTATCGATCTCCCCATTCTTTTAGATGATGGAACCTAGATATCTAAATTGGTCGCTCGGTGATATCTCTTGCCATTCTAATGTTATACCGATATGGTTTTGACTTCTCTGGTTACTAAATTTGCAATGCATATATACTGTCTTGGACCTGCTCAATCTGAATCCCCGAGATTCCAATGTTTGCCTCCATAATTCCAATTTGGCATTAACCCCTGCTTTCGTCTCATTTACTAGAACAATATCATCAGCGAATAGCATACACCAAGGTACCTCATCTTGGATAGTTCTAGTAAGTTCATCCATCACAATGATAAACAGGAATGGACTTAATGCAGATCCTTGATGTAAACCAATTGCAATCGGAAAATCACTCGTTAAGCCGCCGTAAGTTCTGACATTTTCCACTACCCCATCGTACATATCTTTGATTATGTCAATATACTTGACGGGGACCCCCTTCTTCATCATTGTCCCCATAATACCTCTCTAGGTATCTTGTCGTACGCTTTTTCTAAATCAATAAATATCATATGCAAATCTCTTCTCCTCTCTCGAAAACGCTCGGCAAGTTGACGAAGCAAATGAATAGCCTCTGTCGTCGATCGTCCAGGCATAAACCCAAACTGGTTCTCTGTTATCTTAATATCCTTTCCGTAGCCTGTGTTCAATCACTCTCTCCCAAAGTTTCATGGTGTGACACATAAGTTTTATTCCACGGTAGTTTGAGCAATTTTGAATGTCACCCTTGTTCTTGTAGATAGGTACAAGGATACTTTTCTTCCATTGGTTTGGTATCTTTTTTGTCTGCCAAATCTTATTAAACAGATCTGTCATCCATTTAACGCCTATTTCTCCTAAGTATCTCTAAATCTCGATAGGAATCCCATCAGGACCAACCGCTTTTCTTAAACTCATTCTGTTCAAAGCTTCTTTAACCTCAGGTAATCTTATTTTACGCATGAAATCACGGTTTATATCTTGAGATTGAATGACAAGTCCATCCAAATTCTTAGTAAAGCTCTCATTGAACAATTTGTCAAAATAATTTCTCCATCTTTCCTTTTTATCCTCATCTCGAACTAAAACCTTCTAATTTTCATTTTTGCCACACTTCACCGCACATAAGTCTTTAGTCTTCCTTTCCTGCATCCGAGCAATCTGGTATATATCATTTTCAGCCTCTTTAGTGTCTAATTTCTCATACACCTCCTTGTAGACCTTAGATTTAGCTTCCCCAACAGTTTTCTTAACTTCCTTTTTAGCCATTTAATACTTCTCAAATCTCTCCAAATCTCTACTTTTCTACAAATCTTTATAAGAATCCCTTTTAATTTTAATAGCAGGCTTTAATTTTTCATTCCACCATGATGTGTCCTTAGACGGTGGAGTACCACCTCTCGACTCACCAAGTAGATCTCTAGCTACCTTCTTGATACAACTAGCCATTTTGTTCCATGTTCTGTCTGAATCATCTTCCGACTGCCAATCCGCTTCTTGGACTACACGATCTATAAAAGCCTTTTGGTTACCTTCTTTCAATCGCCACCATTTAATTCTAGGCTCTACGTTACGTCTAATCTTCCTAGGTACTCTTCTAAATCGAAAATCTAGAACTAAAAGTCTATGTAGAGTAGTTACACTCTCACCTGGCACTACCTTACAGTCGATACAGCAACCTCTCTCTATTCTTCTCCTCAGAAAAAAGTCTATTTGACTAGCACTTGATCCGCTCCTAAAAGTGATAAGGTGGGACTCTCTTTTCCTAAACCAGCTGTTTGCTAAGATCAAGTCATAAGATAAGGCAAAATTTAGAATCGAGTCACCTACTTCATTCCTTTTTCCAAAACCAAAACCTCCATGGATAGTATCAAACCCACTACGACTAGTACCTATATGTCCATTAAGATCACCACCAATAAATAACTTCTCTCCACTAGGTATACTTTGCACCATCTCGTCTAAATTCTCCCAAAATAGACGCTTACTAGCGTCATCAAGACCTATCTGTGGTACATAAGCACTAATAACATTAAGGATCTCTCCACCTAGAATAAGCTTAACCAGTAAAATTCTATTACCTTTTCAACTAATCTCAACTACATCCTCAAGCAACCGTTTATCTATGATTATGCCTACCCCATTACGATTTTTATCTCTACCCGTATACCAAAACTTATAACCCCAAGGCTCTATGACTCTACTCTTTTCACCTACCCACTTAGTTTCTTGCAAACACATAATACCAACTCTCCTCCTAATCATCATCTCCACTAATTCTATTAGTCTACCCGTAAGGGAACCTATGATCCAGGAAGCTAGACGGATCATATGAAACCCTTGCTTATTTGTCACTATACCCGGGGTCCGATGTAGCGCGCCGTTTTTGGACAACGACCCTTGCTTATTTGTCACTATACCAGGGGTCCGATGTAGCGCGCCGTTTCTGGACGACGACCCTTACTTATTTGTCACTACACCCGGGGTCCGATGTAGGGCGTCGTTTCTGGACGACGACCTAGAAGCCCTTGCATACTTAACACTACACCCAGGATCCGATGTAGCGCGTCGCTGAGTAGGGGACGCCCCAACAATATTCTTATTATGGTTCATGTCATAGAATGTGACAAAGTTTTACGTTGGCTGTCATAAGCCTACTACAACCCTCACCCTTTCTCATCCGGACTTGGGACCGGCAACGGTGGGTTTCAAATCCTCAAAATACATATGTCAAAATAACAGACGTTGAGTTGCCCTCCTTTAAACGTTGAAAACGAAATATTCGGATCATAAAAACGTAAATCGAAAATAAATGACATCAAAGTATATCTTCTTAAATGTCGAAAGGTGTCTACACACCCAGAACTGGCATACAAGGTTACCACTTGCCTTCTGCCAAGGTCTAGCGTTCTCTTTCTCTAAATTCTTATTATTTATGCAGATCAGTAACGCCATGGCCTCTTTATACAATCATCCGGTGAGGAGCAATGACGCAATCAGTCCTACTGCTGATACCTCTCACAACATCTTCTTGATAATTAGTCCAGTCTCTCTCAGCGCAACATGTGGACGACGGCGATCTCTAACCTCTGCGTATGCGCCAAACAACTGGTCCTGGGTCTAATCTTGCTCATTATAAAATTTTGGAAAGAATCCATCAAGTCTCCTGCTGATATCATTGATCCAGCCTGCCCGGAACTAGCACTCATTACTGAATCTATTTTCTTTTTCGTAACAACTTCCATCTCCTCAAGATTTTTCCTTTAAAAGTGTGGTCGTACGCGCCTCTACATTCGCATCGAATATTCAATATCGATGGTGAAGAACACCTGCCCACTAAGACTTCGCACCAATCTCCTGTTCCATTATCAACAACTCAAAATACGAATCTGGCATCTCTGACACTCTGTGGAAGAATCTGGCTAAACTCAACTACGCGAACTCATCCCAATTTGTTGAACAATACGATCCCTCTCAAGCGACGTGCATTAGGTCTGAGCAAGACTCATCAAAAGAAGCTAATCAACTTCACTGGTCCCGTATCGGAGCGCCACAATAGATTTAATATCCTAGCCATCCCACATCTGAACGACTACGAACCCTCTAGTCCATCTATACTTGTAAACATTGGCAACTTTTAACTTCATGAGTTATGTAGGCAACACCTCGACAATCTCAGCAATGATTGGTAGAAAGCAATACCACAATCTTCGGAATAGTGTAAACATCAAGCCTCCAAGTCCGGCTGGTCTCTATAAATGACCCGACCCTATGGTGCGGATCCCGAAGAAAATTGCTTCAACATTAGAAACCTGATCATCTAAGGATAACAACATGTCTCTATGTCACCGGAATGTCACCCTGGTGAGCCCTCATCCCTGATAAGTCTGCCCTGACCGTATCTCTAATCGCAGCCCTCTTGGCTCGCGAAGACATGGCGACCGAAACAAACAACATGAATCGATAAGGATAGATCAACAGAACGAATAGAAGGAAGATCCCAAGATATATATCCTAAGGTAACTTAGGCGGAGTATCAAGTTGTAAATATGTTGTGGAACATATGTACGGCACGCCACTCTATTTAGTACCTACTCCAGCAACCAAGGTCATACTATATAACGAAATTTCGGGTATAAGACCCCCAAAGTCAAGTCTAAGTCCTATAAGATAAAGCCTAGGTAACAAAAGTGTATGCCTAGACTCCATATAGTCAAACCTAGACTCGAACAAAGGTTAAACTAAACGCTCTGATACCAACTTTTTCACGACCCGGATGTGGCACGTGACCGGAACTTAAATCACGTGACATCTAAAGTCGTCGGCGTGGTCCAAGTAAGCCGAAACCTGGAATCTAAACCTTCTTTTGAAAATATTGGAGGTGAGGTTTAAAATAGTCATCAGATGGGATTAGTTTAAAATAAACATTTATGTTTAACTAGGTATGTTTGAAAAAGCATCTATGATGTTTTGAAATTCGACATCACCTCCTTTGTAAATTTTGAATAAAACCTTATACAACATAATAATATAAATAGCATTCCCACCGGGAGCTAGCTTCCACGCCCAAACGGTGGAGCAACCAAACAAACAATATACGACGCACAAAGGCGAAGAAAAGAAAAGCAAAACTAAATCAGCAATATAAACAGGTCGACTCTAATGAGTATGACGCCCACAACACACAACTCTAAATCTCGCTTCTAAGTCCACAATATACTAGTTCTAAGTCGATGGAGTTTTACTAGATACAAGAATGTATAATTATACAAGTGTGAGTACAACACAACAGTAACCCGCCTACCAAAGCAATCACCGAAAAGGAATGTGTGCCTTAAGCCGCCGATAATCTGAGCAGTAAACCTGCAAGAAACTGTGGCACAACGGGTGTGAGTTGCCAACTCAGTGAATAATGTAAGTGCACGGCGGTGCCCCGGCCGTCGATCCGACGCCGGAAATCCGGAAACAAAAAACTTTGCAAACTAGCAAACCAGCACCACCGCGCACTTTTAACCCGGATCGGGCCATTAACCTAGCTACTAGCAAATATAAAGATGGGTGAAGAGATATACCAAGTGATCCGTGTCCTTCGGTCTTCGTCTCCACTCCGATCTCCCGCGGATACTTCGTCCGTCACGTCCTCGTCGGAAAGGGCACCACGTAGCCGAATACTTTTACGGGCTCCCACTTCTGGACCGAGGCAACTCGGGCGCGAAGTTGGCTAGCCGACGCGTCCAAGGAATGTTGTAGGCAAGTGTAGAAACTATGTCTATTTAGGATTTTAATGAAGTTGCCATGGTATGTGGAGAAATGATCTTTTGGAGAGGTGAGGAATTTGTAGCAAGCTAGAAAAAAATGTGATGAAGGAAAAATACCGCAACAAATGAACCTCTCTCTTCTCACCCCTCAAAAGTGGCCGGCCTTTTTTTCTCATGGTGGAGAAACATGAATAAAAATCCAAGAGACGAAAGGGAATGAATATGTGAAGAAAAAGGTCACACCAATTTCTTATCTCATCTAATTAAAGCACCATCACAAAAAGCATAGGAATGGACTAGAAAAGAATCTCATCATGATAAGAATACACAATCACAATAAACCCCTCCACAAATAAGTTATTTGCAAACTGCAAATAACCCCCTCTCCATCGATAACTCCGGCCGTGAAGGAACAAATGAAAACCGGCTGGAACGGAATGCAAACTGGCAACTTCAGAAAACTGATCACGTAATAAATTACAGGAAAACCTCGCTACCGCAAATACATGCCTGCATTTATATTCCCACTGAACACAAATGCAAAGAGAAAAAATCTACACTATCTAATACTTGGATCCGGCTTAAGCCAAAACCGACTAGTAAAAAACCGTCCGATCACGATCCGTGCAATACCGCACGTATCTGATCGAACCCTGCCATATCTCCATACGGCCTCTACAGCGTTTTGCCCGAAACTTGAGTAACTGTGTGTGTGGTGGACTCTAAAGACTCGTCAATACCATGGCTGTGGATTTAACCACTAGCACGTCAGAGGTATTAGCCATACGTGACGGGCCACCAGCTATTGACCAAAAGGGACGTCGATGAGCGAACTCATCCTGACACCCTACTGAGCCTGTCGTGACAATATCCGTACAGTCCGGTCCGTTCGTCTATGAGCATCGCATGGCGGGCTTAGGGGGTTGGTAAACTTCAGACCCCCAATAGCGGTACAAGTCGTGTCAGAGTGTAGCCCAGAACACCCTGAGATACTACTGGAATACCTACCAGCAAATCTCCTGCCTTAGCCAAGGACTTTTCATGTACTGGCTCTCCTAGACACAGCGCGACCTCACCCCCAATACCGGGAGAGACGAACCCCTGTAGATCCGCTCACTGCCTCCATGTGGCTCGGGACTGTACCCAACTAAAACCTGTTTGCACGTCTCCTTTGAGCGTGGTAAGATAGCAATCAAAGCACAGTGGGAACTCACACGAGACAAATGATGATCTCAGGTCGATGAACTAACCTGTACACATGTCACCAAGGAACTGCTATCTAACGTCAGGTATAATACCAACTAGCAGGTTCCCGGCGAGTCCTGTCCGGTGTACTTATAACCCAATGAGCACCTGTATACATCTTAGGTGAACCAACTGACACCAGTGGCTTGTGAGACCGGCCACCGCCCCTCATCGGGGTCTCGACTGTATACACTAGTCTACTCCGGAGTATCGATGCCCTGTCTTGAAACTCCCACGACTAGGGACCTTTTAAGGATGTGCTTATAGACTCCAGCTCTCACGTATATGATCGCCCTCATACTGCTGGTAGTCAAGCAAGAATCCTAGGGGCTCTATCAACGTGTAATAGCGACTCATAAGGTCACCTAAAGTAGTACACGATGATAAAGATAAACCAGATAGCATACTATCATCTTGAGTAAGACTGTCCTACCGGGATAGGTCCTCCCTCAATCATTGCAATCACGTGCCTGTGATCCAATAATTGACTCTGAGGGCACTATCTCCAACAATCTCCCACTTGCACTCAAGGCTAATTATTGCGATGTCGCATACTCACAGCCCGTGTGTGATACCGAACACCCAACTCCTCTACTAGTCAGTTTCACAAAGCTCGTTTGCGAAACTATTGCGTTCATAGAATAGCCTCAGTGAGTGGATTCGCTGTGATGTTTCTTTCTATGTCTCTCTTTATCTCAAGTTCACGGAGAAATCCATCTCCCGAAATGAGCAATACCTGTCTTAGAATGTGTCTGGATGTCTGATGGGACCTAACTCATAAATGAACTCCAAATCCAAACTTCTTAGACTGTATCATCAACTGAACTTAATCAGTATCCTGTGCCATACCTTCCCTCAGTATGCACCTGGACCATCTGTCCATAATACTGCCCCTCGTCAGAGGGAAAACTATAACTCTGACAGCCACTCTACCATCCAAGTCACCTTGGAAGCCTAGAATGATAACTGTCTCCCGAAGAAGAATGCTGTTATCATATCCCTAGAACATCAACTTATGTTCTAAAACTGCTTCCGACTGTTTCTTCAGGATTGGATCAACATCAACTTATTGCATCTACTGCAAGAACAACATCCGGTGTGGTACTTGACATCTCATGATCAACTCAATTGCCTAAACAAGTGATCTGCCAATCATGCACATCCCTCTCCCCTTTAGTCTGTAAGACACCTTTAGAGAGGGTGACTCCATTACCTGCAGGTACACTACCGTGCCAGGAGTCGTCCATTCTAAATACTCATAGAAAGCTGTCTAAGTACCCTGATTGGGAAACCACCCAAATCAAGATCTAGAACCATAGATCTAGTGACCAGAATGTTTGATATAATATCCAAGTCCCATGTGGAGAAACTACTGTGTGACAACCAATGTATAACCGACCGTAGTATAGGAATATCACTTCCTAGTCTGTGTATGTCATCAAATACCAGGACATCACAACCTACTACCTTCTTAACAGATCCATCCCCTATTCTGATGAAGTCAAACCTATGACTGTCACATCAGAAATAGATGATCTATCTCCGCTATAACTGCTTTAGTCTATAAATAGACACAAGCTACCTGTCCACCAATGCTTCCGCTGCTCCCACTGACCACGACAACCCTCTGGCAGAGTCATATACACATACACTTCTAAAGAAAGTTTAGAATGACGCTATACTCATCCTCCTGCCGGGTCTCACAGTCTGGAACAACAGCAATGGCAAGTCTGGGTAAACAAGGACCTCCCTGCCACCGTCCTTGAGCATACCGAAGAACCTCTAGGGTGCCTGAGGTTACCCACTTTATCTGCGGAGTGGCCAATGGAATGTCAAACCAGATTGAATCTTTAGGTTCTTTATCAAATCTTCAGTAATCGTTTGCGGTTCTGGAATCACTTCCAGTTCTACCATACTCCCACTATTGTTTTCTGAAAAAATCCATTTTTATTAAAACTGTGGCGAGTCAAGAACAATATCACTATTGATCTTCCAGATGGTAGAAAGTCAACCCTCGTCATAGCCTGGGTCAACCCACAAACGGCCATTACTGAAACGTGCCTTGAGTTATCCAGAGTCTGGTTTTAAGCATAAGCTGGACAACTCCCCGTACCTTAATATCGTTAAGATATGAATTGTTCTATATCCAACAGAGGTACTGATTTAATTGAACTAGATTCAAATCATGCAGCTGTCACAAGTGCATGTCAATTAAATGGAAGGAGGCTGATCAGCGTTACTCAACTTAGGAGTACTTCCAATTATGAGTAACCTGAAAGAGAAGCAAGTTCTCTTAAACATTACTATCAACTGAATACCATACACAAGTATCTACATCTTCGATCACCTTGAAGAATCCTTATACTTGCAACATCTGGTTCTCTACTTATTCTTATACCTATAACTCCTCAAAACTTAGACCTTGCATTTCTATGAAACACGTGTCTAAGAACTAGAGAAGTCATAAGTAAACAAAATACAGTACGTGGACCAACCCCTCTGTCCTAATGGACACTGGACAACATACAATACTCTGTATAAGTCCCTTGAGTCAAATGACTCATTCACTGTGTGTCGTAGATTGAAAACTGTACTTATGGTTAAGAAGAATTACACCGCTGTTCAATGCTCCTTACCTAACCATCCACTGATATAGGTAAATGTCATAGACATAATTTCAAAAGGTATATCTCACTCTAGAAAAATAGACGTACAGATATATCAATTTGAAATTTGTGCATAACAACGGATATTCAAAACCAAATATTTGTCGTCCGGGAAACAACCCAGGTGACTTTCTCAAATATCACCAATTACAACGAATTCCGATATAATGAGGATGATCACCTAATTCCCGATAACTTACTCCCACTCATCATCTGTAAAACCATACAGATGTGAGAATCAAACCTGGTAAATACATACCCTGGAGCAAGTGCCTAATTGGGAAATCAGTTTTCTTTTAACAGTACACAGTGAAACTGAAACATTAAAATGTTTCGATGGGGTATCCTGGTATTCCTAATAATGCCTCTTCCATTATCCAGATTCATAACTGTAACCGTATATTTCTTTTCCACTTCTCCAAATCCCTTTTTATGTCTTTAGTCATTACCTTCTGCACACCCCTTTAGGCCAAATGGTTTTCTTCCTTCCCTACCTTTCGGCACCAGCCTATGGTTTGGAAGAAGACTATCCAATAAGCATAATGGGTGTACTGTCCTAATCCTAGGAGCACTCGCAATGCGAGAGAAGGTGAAGATAAAAGACAACCGAATAAACCTTATTCCTATTTCTCCTGAACCAGGATCCATCCCCGAACTGGAACAAGTTCCATTCGAGTTCGTATATAACCATACGATGGATTATCCAATAAACTTGGGATCTTCGTAGTGATATGGAGTGTCCTGGAGAAATACAAAGGTGATTTAGGATTGGCGAAGAAATACTTGGTTTGGTCGTAAATAGCAGTCGCAATTTACTTTGCCCTCTTACTAATCCCTTTCTTTGTCTTAACTTAATACCTTCTGTACACCGTTTAGGCTAATTGGTTTTCTTCATTCCCTACCGGTCGGCACATGCCTATGGTTTGGAAGAAGACTATCCAATTTGCGTAATAGGTGTACTATCTCCTAAATCAAGGAGTACTCGCAACCTGAGAGAAGGTAAAAGGAGAAGACAACTCAATAGTCCTATTCGTTTTCTCCAGAACCGGAAACCATCCTAGAATTCCTTCGAGTTCGTATATAACCATACGATGGTTTTGTCCAATGGAAGTGGACGTTCGTAGTAATACGGGGTGTCCCGGAGAAAAAGGTAAATGTAAGAGTGGCAATGAGGTTTGCAACTCTGATAATCCAAAAGCTAGTGTTTAAGAAGGTTCGGTCAACTTGGTCACTAAGTCATAGTCTAGGGTCAGGTCAATGGTCGCTGCCAAAGAGAGAGAGAAAAGAAACACTCAGCGTGCACTCTGGCCTAGATCCAAATGGTTATCACTTTATCTAATCTGAAAACCTCCCACTGTAACGTCAAATTCTTCCCCAAACCTGAAAGAAGAATTAGCCGGGATCACCCGATGAGTAAACCAACTCATCAGTGGGAATCGGGATCCAACTATCATCGCATGATAACGTGACGGAATCCGCTAACGTTACCACACTCTAGAAGGTATGCGCATATCTGGCAAGTTTCAGTTTCTTTAGAAACTCCCGATGTGGATTTTTGCCCCATGCTCTTATGACCTTGACGAAGGCCAACAAATCATAAGTCACATGTCAAGTTCTACCCGTCATTGTCCAGGTTGATTTGAACCCACCCGTACAAGCCCTTGACGAAGGCCAACAAGGCTATATGACTGTCCCAAACCAACGCATCTATCTATGCAGCAGAAAGGTAACAAGCAGCTACCATACACTATGCCTTGACGAAGGTCAACAAACATAGCATGAATACTACGTGCTACCCGTTTGAAATGACGGAGGGCTACGAATGGCTTCTGGCGAAAACCTTTAACGTAATGAACTTGATATCGTTGAAGGAACTGATAGCTTTATAAAAATATAGTGACGAAAACCTTTGCTAAAGAGGTCACTCCCGGTGAAGGGATCTCGGCTCTTTCCCCATAGAA
This sequence comes from Agapanthus africanus, assembly GCA_030015575.1. NCBI lineage: Eukaryota > Viridiplantae > Streptophyta > Magnoliopsida > Asparagales > Amaryllidaceae > Agapanthus > Agapanthus africanus. The sequence goes on from CM057349.1 coordinate 293,526,837, forward strand.
TGAGGTGCAGGATATTCCAACTGAATACCATGATGCAAAGCAAAAGTAATCGGCTATAGTGAAGTTATTTCCCTGACGCAAACTTCTGTCCAAGGGGTCACTCCCGGTGAAGGGATCTCGGCCCTTGCCTCGTCGACTGAGGAGCAGGATATTCCAACTGAATACCACGATGCAAAATAAAAGTGAACGTCAATGCAATAACAGCTTTTTGAAAAATGTTCCAACAACATCAGAATAGGTTTGTTTATCTTGCATTGATCCGAATCAACGCAGTCCCATCAATTGATCACACCAATAAAAAGAACGAAAATAATGATGTACGTATATGCCATCCGCATTCGCCACTGGGTCCCGTCATCACCCTTTAGGTTAGCTAACTAACGACAGAGCGGGGACTGGACTAGCGCGGATGCAAAACATATACAACATCTACTAGTATATATATAAAATATATAATATCCGCTCAAGGCATGATAAAATGCAACATCACAGAAATGTACAGCATCACAGAACAATACAGATATCTGGGATCCCCGGGTTTCATAGAGCCGCTACTAAAACCCGACGTTCCCCTGGTCGTGTGGATAGCCTGTGCAATGAAATCCTAGACCCCTACGGGCGCGGCAAGTTACCCGCCAAAACCTGAAGCGAGGCAGACCCCTTCAGCAACGTGAATGGACCACCCAGCACTTCACGGAATCCGGTAACTTGGGCACCCCTCCTTAGGCCAACCTGTACCCCGTACGAGTGCGGCGAACAGCCCGCCAATTCTAGAGTAAAGCCCCCTCCGTCTCAATGCCATGAGATGCGGGCCCGTTGCCCTCTAGAACCCGACTATCCGTGCACCCCTCCGCGGGATAAACCTAGTACAGAAAGTAAAAATATACATACAATGGGTACATCGACCGCAACCTGGTCGTGCCCCAAAAGAATAATACAAACAGGCAGTGACAGCGGTCCACATGTCGGACGCTCGCCCCGCAATATCAAATGTACATATAAAACAAAACTGTACTACCATTGCATCCAGGCTATCCCCCACAACCGATCCGAAACATCATAGCACAACACAGAACATCAACGTGAATATCACGTTCGCAAATCCGTCTAAAAGGGCTATAGCAGATAGACTGGATTTATCGATCGAGTGACATTCACGGTCGTAGATATAATGTAAATACTGTGAACTAGCATGTTTAAAATATCCGATCGAACAAATTTATCGAAGTTAGCCCCAAGCAGTACTGTAGCACTTACAGAAAATCTGGGACCAAACAGAATATCCCAAAACCCCCATTTTCAACTCAGGAGCTATCTCCAAAAATTTGGTCAAGTGATCAGTCAAAAGCGCGGTGGAACCGTGGCCCAAGCATGGGTTTGGCCGCGGTTCCGCGGTGATATGGTGAGATCTCGCGACCAAATTTTCGCAGAGTGCTTAGATTTCCATGCACAGTATTCTGCAACAACCTGAAAAATTTTTGGAGCTAAAAAAATTTCGACAGAAACTGTGTATTTGAAAACGCGGGTTTTGGAATTTTGTTCGATCGAAGATGTAAACACACTAGAGCAAGCTAGGCTAGGTTAATGGCGTGGCTCTGATACCAATGTAAGTGCACGGCGGCGCCCCGGCCGTCGATCCGACGCCGGAAATGCGGAAACGAAAAACTTTGCAAACTAGCAAACCGGCACCACCGCGCACTTTTAACCCGGATCGGGCCATTAACCTAGCTACTAGCAAAAATAAAGATGGGTGAAGAGATATACCATGCGATCCGTTTCCTTCGGTCTTCGTCTCCACTCCGATCTCCTGCGGATACTTCGTCCGTCACGTCCTCGTCGGAAAGGGCACCACGTAGCCGAATACTTTTACGGGCTCCCACCTCTGGACCGAGGCAACTCGGGCGCGAAGTTGGCTAGCCGACGTGTCTAAGGAATGCTGTAGGCAAGTGTAGAAACTATGTCTCTTTGGGGTTTTAATGAAGTTGCCATGGTATGTGGAGAAATGATCTTTTGGAGAGATGAGGAATTTGTAGCAAGCTAGAAAAAAAATGCGATGAAGGAAAAATGCCACACCAAAGGAACCTCTCTCTTCTCACCCCTCAAAAGTGGCCGGCCCTTTTTTCTCATGGTGGAGAAAAATGAATAAAAATCCAAGAGAAGAAAGGGAATGAATATGTGAAGAAAAAGGTCACACCAATTTCTTACCTCATCTAATCAAAGCACCATCACAAAAAGAATAGGAATGGACTAGAAAAGAATCTCATCATGATAAGAATACACAATCACAATAAACCCCTCCACAAATGAGTTATTTGCAAACTGCAAATAACCCCCTCTCCATCGATAAGTCCGGCCGTGAAGGAACAAATGAAAACCGGCCGGAACGGAATGCAAACTGGCAACTTCAGAAAACTGATCCCGTAATAAATTACATGAAAACCCAGCTACTGCAAATACATGCCGGCATTTGTATTCCCACAGAACACAAATGCAAAGAGACAAAATCTACACTATCTAACACTAGGTTCGGCTTAAGCCAAAACCGGCTAGTAAAAAACCGTCCGATCACGATCCGTGCAATAACGCACGTATCTGATCGAACCCTGCTATATCTCCATACGGCCTCTACATCGTTTCACCCGAAACTTGAGAAACTGTGTGTGTGGTGGACTATAAAGACTCATCAATATTATGGCTGTGGATTTAACCACTAGCACGCCAGAGGTATTAGCCATACGTGACGGGCCACAGCTATTGAACAAAAGGGACGTCGATGAGCGAACTCATCCTGACACCCTACTGAGCCTGTCAGTGACAATATCCGTACAGTCCGGTCCGTTCATCTATGAGCATCGCATGGCGGGCCTAGGGGGTTGGTAAAAGTCAGACCCCCAATAGCGGTACAAGTCATGTCAGAGTGTAGCCCAGAACACCCTGAGATACTACTGGAATACCTACCAACAAATCTCCTGCCTTGGCCAAGGACTTTTCATGTACAGGCTCTCCTAGACACAGCGCGACCTCACCCCCAATACCGGGTGAGACGAACCCCTGCAGATCCGCTCACTGCCTCCATGTGGCTCGGGACTGTACCCAACTAAAACCTGTTTGCACGTCTCCTTTGAGCGTGGTAGGGTAGTAATCAAAGCACAGTGGGAACTCACATGAGACAAATGACGATCTCAGTTCGATGAACTAACCTGTACACATGTCACCAGGGAACTGCTATCTGACGTCAGGTATAATACCAACTAGCAGGTTCCCGGCGAGTCCTGTCCGGTGTACTCATAACCCAATGAGCACCTGTATACATCTTAGGTGAACCAACTGACACCAATGGCTTGTGAGACCGGCCACCGCCCCTCGTCGGGGTCTCGACTGTATACACTAGTCTACTCCGGAGTATCGATGCCCTGTCTCGAAACTCCCACGACTAGGGACCTTTTAAGGATGTGCTTATAGACTCCAGCTCTCACGTATATGATCGCCATCATACTGCTGGTAGTCAAGCAAGAATCCTAGGGGCTCTATCAACGTGTAATAGCGACTCATAAGGTCACCTAAAGCAGTACACGATGATAAAGATAAACCAGATAGCATACTATCATCTTGAGTAAGACTGTCCTACCGGGATAGGTCCTCCCTCAATCATTGCAATCACGTGCCTGTGATCCAATAATTGACTCTGAGGGCACTATCTCCAACATAAAAGTACATCACAAGTTTGAATTCAAAATGCACAGCAATACATAGGTCATAAGTATAGTATTATCGTATCCCATACTAATATAATATATGATATGCATATATATTATAAATGCAACTCTATCTATCACCTTAACCTAAAATAGAATATATCATATGCAAATGACCTGTATCTAGGGATAACCCATAAGTAGCCGAAAATATATATGTGAAACCTCTTCTTTAAAATAATCGCTGAATACATATATCACAGCATAAAAGCAGACGTGATAGTATGAAGTATAATAGGTATCTTATTTAAGATACTGTTTTAGTGAAGAGTGTTAAGAGGTTTATACAGTTTAAAAGACCCCAGTGTCATACTAGACACGTCAAAATAATAAGGCTATAGCTCATTTTAGACATCCCTTTTTATATGAAATAACCCGTAAAATGTATGCAGGTACTGTCCCTCGGATCAATCCTAGTCGGCTACAATAACGCACAACATAACTGTATACCTCGTTTGATAGCAACATATCAACATATGGATGTCCAACATTGACATCCGAAATCAAAAATCTCCCGTGTCCATCACCGACACGCAAGTACTCAAATCTCTCGTGTCCATCACCGACATAAAAGTCTACGGTAGCGCCCCGGCTGTCTGTCCGAGGCCAAAATGCGGAAACGAAAACTTTTTCAAAACTTGAAATCGGCGCTATCGCAGACTTTAATCCCGGATCGAACCATTAACATTAACTAGCAACTAGAGAGGGTTAGAAAAGCTATACCGATCGATCCGTGTCCTTCGGTCTTTGGCCACCAACCCAAGCTCCTCGCGGCATCTCTGATCTCCGGTCTCCTCATCGGAAGGGCACCACATCATTGAGTCTTTTTACGGGCTCCCGTTTCATCCGAAGCAACTCGGACACGAAGTTTGCTAGCCGACGTGTCCAAGGTGAAGTAGAGAATATGTGTGATCACTTTGTCTCTTGCATCCATTGATTCTCAACGCATGAGAGTGTATGGATGGAGGTTGAAGATGAAGCCATTTGTGGAAATGGTGAGCTAGAGGAAGAAGAAGAAGAAGCCTTTTTCTTTCTTGTGTTAAATTATTGTGCGAGCACTAGAATGAAACTCAAGAGCCAACCCAAAGAGATATGGCTGCCCTTTCTCTCTCCATCCATCAATTCAACACACTAATCAATCACTAAACATGACATGGTTCAAAGAATAAGACCATGAGTCACCACCCTTGTCCATGTCATAATTAATGCACCTCATCAAGAATTAAGCTCACTATTTCCACCAAAGTAAACATTAACCCAAATGTTTACAACAAAAAAACGATACGGCAACATCTAAAGTAAACTCGTGACGGATCACAAAAATACCCCTCACCAATATATAGATACCTGCACTCGCATTCTGACTGAATGCGAATGCGATGAGACTAAGCAAATCTAAAACATCTAATACTAGGATCCGGCTTAAACCAAAGCCACTAGTATGATCCGCCCGATCATGATCCATGCATTACTGCACGTATATGATCGAACCCTGCCATATATCATACGGCCTCTACAACGTTTCGCCCGAAACTTGAGAAACTGTCTGTGGGAGACTCTAAACACTCGTCAATACTTTGGCTGTGGATTTAACCACTAGCACGTCAGTGGTACTAGCTGAACGTAACGGGCTACCAGGTATTGACCAAAAGGGAGGTCGATGAGCAAACTCATCCTGACACCCTACTGAGCCTGTCAGTGACAATATCCGTACAGTCCGGTCCGTTTGTTTATGAGCATCACATGTCGGGCCTAGGGTGTTGGTAAAAGTCAGACCCCCAAAAGCGGTACAAGCCCAGAACACCCTGAGATACTACAGGAATACCTATCAGTAAATCTCCTGCGTTGGCCAAGGACTTCGTGTAATGGCTCTCCTAGACACAGCACGATCTCACCCCCAATACCGGGAGAGACGAGACCCCTGCCGATCCACTCACTGCCTCCATATGGCCCGGGACTGCACCCAACTAAAACCTGTTTGCGTGACTCTTTTGAGCCGTGGTAGGGTAGTAATCAAAGCACAGTGGGAACTCACACGAGAAAAATGACGATCTCAGGTCGATGAACTAACCTGTACACATGTCACCAGGGAACTTCTATCTGACGTTTCGTATAATACCAACTAGCATGTTCCCGACGAGTCATGTCCGGTGTACTCATAACCCAATGAGCACCTGTATACATCTTAGGTGATCCAACTGACACCAATGGCTTATGAAACCGACCACCGCCCCTCGTCGGGGTCTCGACTGTATACACTAGTCTACTATTGGAGTATCGATGTCCTGTCTCGAAAACTCCCAAGACTAGAGACCTTTTAAGGATGTGCTTACAGACCCCAGCTCCCACGTATATGATCGACATCGTACTGCTGGCCGTCAAGCAAGAATCCTAAGGTCTCTACCAACGTGCAATAGTGACCTGTAATGTCACCTAAAGCATGTACACGATGATAAAGATAAACCAGATAGCATACTATCATCTTGAGTAAGACTATCCTACCGGTATAGGTTCTCCCTCAATCATTGCAATCACGTGCCTGTGATCTAATAATTGACTCTGAGGGCACTATATCCAACAATCTCCCACTTGCACTCAAGGCTAATTATTGCGATGTCGCATACTCACAGCCCGTGTGATACCGAAAACCCAACTACTCTACTAATCAGTTTTACAAAGCCCGTTTGCGAAACTATTGTATTCGAGGAATAGCCTCAGTGAGTGGATCCGCCCTAACGTTTCTTTCTATGTCTCTCTTTATTTCAAATTCACGGAGAAAGACATCTCCTGAAATGAGCAATACCTGTCTTTGAATATGTCTGGATATTTGATGGGACCTAGTTCATAAACGAACTCCAAATCCAAACTTCTTAGACCGTATCGTCAACTGAACTTAATCAGTATCCTGCGCCATGCCTCCCTCAGTATCGGCTTTGGACCATCTGTCCAAACTACTGCCCCTCGTCAGAGGGAAAACTATAACTCTGACAGTCACTCTGTTATCCAGGTCAGCTTGGAAGCCTGGAAAGATAACCATCTTCTAAAAGTGGTTGTTGTTATCATATCCCTAGAACATCCACTTATGTTCTAAAACTGCTTCCGAACGTTTCCCCAGGATAGGATTAATATCAACTTATTGCATCTAGTGCAAAAACAACATCTGGTGTGGTACTTGACATCTCATAATTGACTCAATTGCTTAAGCAAGTGATCTGCCAATCATGCACATCCCTCTCTTCTTCAGTCTGTAAGACACCTTTAGAGAGGGTGACTCCATCACCTGCAGGTATACTACCGTGCCAGGAGTCGTCCATTCTAAAACACCTTTAGAATGCTGTCTAAGTACCCAAATTAGAAAACTACCTAAATCTAGATCTAGAACTATAGATCTAGTAACCAGAATATCTGATATAATATCCAAATCCTATGTGGAGAAAACTACTGTGTGACAACCAAAGTATAACCGATCGTAGTATAGGAATTTTACTTCCTACTCTGTGTATGTCATCCAAATATCAGGACATCATACCCTACTACCTTCTTAACAGATCCATCCCTATTCTGATGAAGTCAAACCAATGACTGTCACATCAGAAATAGATGATCTATCTCTGCTATATCTGCTTTAGTCTATAAATAGATATAAGCTACTTGCCCACTATTCTTCCGCTGCTCCCACTGACTACGACAACCCTCTGGCAGAGTTATATACACGTACACTTCTAAAGCTAGTTTAGAATGACGCTATACTCATTCTCCTGCCGGGTCTCACAGTATGGAACAACAGCAAGGGTATGTCTGGGTAAACAAGAACCTCCCGTCACCGTCCTTGAGGCTACCGGAGTACCTCTCGGGTGCCTGAGGTTACCCACCATATCTGCGGAGTGGCCAATGGAATGTCAATCCAGATTGAATCTTTAGGTCCTATTAAATTTTCAGTAATCGTTTGCGGTTCTGGAATCACTTCCAGTTCTACCAAACTCCCACTACTGTTTCTCTGAAAAGATCCATTTTACTAAAATTGTGGCGAGTCAAGAACAATATCACTATTGATCTTTCAGATGGTAGAAAGTCAACCCTCGTCATAGCCCGGGTCAACCCACAAACAGCCATTACAGAAACGTGCCTTGAGTTATCCAGAGTCTGGTTTTAAGCATAAGCCGGAAAACTCCCCGTACCTTAACATTGTTAAGATATGAACTATTCTATATCCAATATAGAAACAGAGACACTGATTTAATTTGAACCAGATTCAAATCATGCAGCTGTCTCCAGTGCATGTCAACTAAATGGAGAGAGGCCGATCAGCATTACTCAACTTAGGAATACATCCAAATATGAGTAACCTGAAAGAGAAGCAAGTTCTCATAATCATTACTATCAACTGAATACCATACACAAATATCTACATCTTCGATTACCTTGAAGAATCCTGATACTTGCAATACCTGGTTCTCTACTTTATTCATATACCTATAACTTCTCAAAACTTAGACCTTACATTTTTATGAAACACATGTCTAAGAACTAGAGAAGTCACAAGTAAACAGAATATATTACGAGTACCAACCCCTCTATTCTCATGGACACTGGACAACATACAATACTCTGTATAAGTCCCTTGAGTCTAATAACTCATTCCCTGTGTGGCGTAGGTTGAAAACTGTACCTATGGTTAAGAAGAATTACACCGCTGTTTAATGCTCCTTACCTAACCATCCACTGATATAGGTAAATGTCATAGACATAATTTCAATAAGTTATATCTCACTTTCTAAAAATAAACGTACAGATATATCAATTTGAAATTGCTGCATAACAACGGATATTCAAAACCAAATATTTGTCGTCCGGCAAAACAACCCAGGCGACTTCCTCAAATATCACCAATTACAACGAATCCCGATATAATGAGGATGATCACCCAATTCCCAATAACTTACTCCCACTCATCATCTGTAAAACTATACAGATGTGAGAATCAAACCTGGTAAATACATACCCTGGTGCAAGGACTAATTGGGAAATCAGTTTTCTTTCAACAATACATAGTGAAACTGAAACATGTAAATATTTCAGAAGGGTATCCGGGTATTCCTAGTAATGCCTCTTCCATTATCAAATTCACAAAAATAACCGTATACTTCTTTTCCATCTCTCAAAATCCCTTTATATGTCTTTAGTCATTACCTTCTGTACACCCCTTTAGGCTAAATGGTTTTCTTCCTTCCCTACCGTTCGGCACCAGCCTATGGTTTGGAAGATGACTATCCAATAAGCGTAATAGGTGTACTGTCCTAATCATAGGAGCACTCGCAAGCCGAGAGAAGGTAAAGATAAAAGATAACTGAATAAAACCTTATTCCTATTTCTCCTGAACCAGAATCCATCCCCGAACTGGAACAAGTTCCTTCGAGTTCGTATATAACCATACGATGGAGTGTCCAAATAACTGTGGATCTTCGTAGTGATACGGAGTGTCCTGGAGAAATACAAAGGTGAAGTAGGAGTGGCGATGAAATACTTGGTTTGGTCGTGAATAGCAGTCGCAGTTTACTTTGCCCTCTTTCTAATCCCTTAATTTGTCTTAACTTATTACCTTCTGTACACCATCGTTAGGCTAATTGGTTTTCTTCATTCCCCACGGTTCGACACCTGCCTATGGTTTGGAAGAAGACTATCCAATTAGCATAATAGGTGTACCGTCCTAATCTAAGGAGCACTCGCAACCTGAGAGAAGGTAAAAGGAAAAGACAACTGAATAGTCCTATTCATTTTCACCAGAACCGGAAAACATCCTCGAATCTGGAACAAGTTCCTTCGAGTTTGTATATAACCATACGATGGTTTTATCCAATGGAAGTGGATGTTCGTAGTAATACGGGGTGTTCTGGAGAAAATGGTAAGAGTAGGAGTGGCAATGAGGTATGCAACCCTGAGAATCCAAAAGCCAGTGTTTTAAGATAATTCGGTTTACTTGGCACTGAGTTATAGTCTATGGTCGGGTCATGGTCGCTGCCAAAGAGAGAGAGAAAAGAAATACTCTGCGTGCACTGTAGGGTTCCTAGGCACACCCATGAGGTTCTACAAGTGATCAAACATGGCCAATTTAAATTTTTTCTATGTGCCGAGAAACCCTAAACTAGATCGTTACTAGAGGTATGGCGAAAACGATATAAGTTAACAACTTAACTAAGAGTGAACGGAAAATACAACCTTTGTAGATCCAGTCCTCCACTTCCTTAGCTCCATGATGATGTCCCTCCGCTGCGATCATCGGATCCCGGACTCTAGCGATAGTTTCGTCGAAGAAATGATCGGGCTAGGTCGTCGACTTCGATGCCGAAGATGATCTACGTCGAGGCAACTCAAGATCAAGCTTCAACTTCACCAAGTCATGAAACTTGTGAAGAAAACACCCTATACTACACGGCAAGTGGTAGAGGATGAAGAAATAGGAAGTGGATTCGCTTTGGATTTGGATTTCTCACTTGAAATCATCACTTGGAAATTTTCAAGAGAACTTTCTTCTCTTCATGAAGAGGAAGAAGAAGAAGAAAAGAAAAAGCATTATTAAAAAATAAAATCCAAGTGATTCTTATCATTTTTGCAACCATGGTTGAGTGTAGAGAATAAACTAGGGTTTAGTTGAATGGTTAGGTTAAGGGATAAAGACAAAGTGGTCACTTTGTCAAAGATGCATGAAGCATCAAGAAACTTCTTGCAAAAAAACAAAAGGAACCATTCAGTTTTATCTCTTAACCAAAATAAATAGATAAATAAATAAAGCAATGGAAACCCTAACCATTAACTAAACATGGTGTATAGCATACACACACACACCCAAGGTTGCATGTATCATCAAACATGATACAAACTAGTGCACAAAACTATATCATATATACAATGTGCACATCAAGTGAGAAAATCCATCTTAAGTGAACCAATACTAGTTAATGTAAAGTAATATATCAAATATATAATTACACATTAAATCAGTAAATCAACACTTGATTTAACGATCCGGTCATATCGCATATGACCGACTAATATCCAATGTATTGACTTATCGAATCAATCCTCGATTCGATAACTAGGTTATGTCGCATATAACCAATCGATACATTCATCGCGAGAATAGAATACGGTATCACATACACGCATTATTCTCGGTCCCGCACATATCTCATATGCGCTCCTATTTCGTTTTGCTTGAGCCAGGAAACCTCTGTGTAGGATTCTAAAGACTCGTTAATACTCCGGCAGCAAGTGATGATCATATCAAACACCCACAAGCCGCAAGCGGTCTGCTAAACGTAACGGCCATCCGGGTATTGAGCGATTAGAAGATCAACGAGCAAGCCCGCTCACACTCCTGTGAATCCAACCAGTAACACTTACCGTACAGTCCGGTCTGTTCGTCTGATATGTCGCATATCTTGCCTAGGGGTGGTAAACGTCAGACCCCAGTAGCTTGATAAGTCATGCCGATGTAAGGTCCATAACATGTGTGAAACTACTGATAACTCTTACCAGTATATCACTGCAACCCTGGCCAGAGATTTCCAGTTATGGCCAGTCGAGCATAACGCAACATCAACCCCCAATACCGGAAGAGACGAATCCCCTCCTATCGCTCATTGCCTCCATGTGAATCGGGACTGTACCCAAAAACCACCTGTTTGCACAACTCAGTAGAGCCGTGGTAAGGTAGAAATCAAAACACAGTGGGAGACACACAAGACTCTATGACGATCTCGGGTCAACAGACTAAGCTGTACCAGTGTCACCAGAGAACTGCCATCTGACGTGAGGTATAATACCATTTGGGAGTTCTCGGCGAGTCCGTTCAGTGTACCCAGTCTCCACTGAGCACCCGCATACCATCTCCGATGTCAAACACCAATGGATATGGGATCATCCATCGCCCATCACATGGGTCGAGAGGATATACGCTAGTCTACTCTGGAATATCGATGCCCCGTCTTGATATCCCCACGACTAGGAACATTGAAGGATGTACTCATTTACTACCCAGGCCCCACTAGTATGATCTACATCATAGTCCTGGAAGTCGAGTACACATCCTAAGGGCTTTATCAACATGTAACTGGGAGACATAAAGTATACATGTTAAGATAAAGAGCAACCAGATAGCGTACTATCATGTCGAGCAAGAAAGTCCTACCTATATATGTCCCAGCATCCACTACAATATACATCCAATGTACAGTAATGGCCTCTAGGGCATACATATAACTAACAATCTCCCACTTGCACTAGGGCCATCTGTAGCAGTGGTTGCAGTATCTTATACTCAACCATCCCATATGAGTCTCTCTCTGGGAAAATGTAACCCTTCGAAAATCGTTTAGGCAGTTTTTCGGTAATCGGCTAATTTTTCGGCATTTTCCGTAAAAAGTCGAAATAGGTATTTTTCATTGTAGACCCAATTATACAAAATTTAGGTAAGATATTACTATAATTTTGTCACTAAAATGTCACTTATAATTTTCTAGTAAAATAAAAAAAAATTCGTAATTAATTGATTTTTTTATTATTATTTTAAGCCTTTTTAAATACATTTAATTAGGGATAAATACAAATTTAATTAGGTAAATTTCATAATTAGGAGTCTTTATAAGCTAAAATATGGTGTTAATAAAATTGTATCATGACTTGCAAACTTATGGTTTTAGGGTGGGAAATTTAATGGAAAAATGAATTAAAAAGGGGTTTTTTGAAAAAGTTTTGATGTGAAAGCCTAAAGTGACCTTATATTATATTTTCCTCATGGAAATTTCTACACACCCTCTCATTTTTCCTCCTCCTAAGCTCAGGCCGAGCCCTCCCCTCCTTCAGCCCTCATTTTTTTTCCATTTTCTTTCTTCAAAAATCCATGAAAAAGTGCACAAAATCCACAAAAATGCACATTTTTCTTCTCTAATTCAAATCAAAACCCTAAGCCACCTCTTTCCCACCCTAAATTGTTTCAAAACAAGGTGAAAAGAGGTTTCTTTCAAGGGCAAGTGCAAGTTGGGGTTCACTTTGGAGGTATAATCCTAAACTAGTTGTTAATTTGTAGTTTAATAAAGCTAGTTTAGTATTTTAAAATGATTAATTTCATTGAAATGGTTAGTTTTGAAAATTCAAGTAAGGGATTTGATTGTGGATTAGAGTTTGAAGCATGGGGTTAGAGTTAAATTAGGGCTTTGGGTTTCTAATTGGTTGTAGTGGTTAATGGTGTATTTATATGCTCGCTAAATCGACAAAATATCGATGTTTGCATCGAATCGGTGTTGGAATCGCTTACTAGATTTTTACGAAAAATAGAATGCGATCAAATTGCGTTATGTTAGTGATATAATTAGCTTCGTATAGGACTATTAGAGTGCACGAACGCGGGGTTTCGTCTAGTCGGGTTGTAGTTTAATCGATTTTCCCGAAATGACGATTCTAGTTAAAGGTTAGCGATTTTCGTGCGTTTTTCCGCGCACCGAGTGCATGCTATGATTAATACGAGAGCGTGGATAATTTTATGTTGTGACTTGCATTGCGTTAGGTTTTGTAATCTTATGCTTGATATTGTGCAAATATAGGATCAGTCGGAGAAACATCGGACACGGCGCGTAAAGGCAAAGCGGTGGCCGGATCAGATTAGCGGGGATTACTGGTGAGTAGATATATTCATCTATGGGGGAATCGTCTGGATGGCGCGAGGCGCCCCCCCACAAGTTAGGATTACCCTACTTTTGCAAGATTTATATTATTAGCTAGCTTATCCATTCATGTACACTGCATACCCTTATAGTGAACAGTATATTACATTGCATGGACATTCATCTATACTTATGCGATATCACTTCGTAGGACACGAACACCATTACCATTGGCATCTGTTGCACGCGCACTATTCATGTGACACACACGCCTTTGGTAATTGCCATGCCACGTGCACTATAGAACCTGTTTAACTTAATAATGCCATTTGCATTCATACCTGATATTGAGATTGCATCGCATGCATATACCTCGCATTTCCATCATATTTAAATAGATTTTTAGCCAAAACTCACATCATATACATTGATATCATAGACACTTATCATATATAACATGTGGACATTTTGATTTTCTTGAGGATTTCAGTTTTGCTGGGATTTCTGGAATTTTGGGAAAAACCGCAAGAATTTAACAAAAGCTTATATTTATCTTTTTTAAAAAAAAGTTGCGGTTTTCTCGTAATGTATGTGTCGTCCACCATGAGTTTTCATGTTTTCTGTTGGATTTCGAGACCCGATTCGAGGAGTGGATGAACCGTCTCGGGTACATGGTGGGCCCGGTATGGTACCCCGGGGCAAGAAGATCGAGTTGTAGACGATGAGCCTGGCAGGGGAAGACTACCTACCGGTGATGTCTGGCGCGGCGGATATCCGGAGGATACCGACCGTTGTCGTGAGATTTATGATATGGGCCGATCCGGACTGACGGAGCCCGATATTGAGACAGATATGATTCCTATTTGGTGTCGATTCTTGACACGGGTTTTCAGAGGATTTCTTGATGATATTTAGCTATTATGCAGACATTCATTTTCTAAAAGTTAAGAATGCAGTAACTTTAACATTTAAAACACTTAAAGAGTTGGAAAAGATATTGCATACATGTGCATGCATACTAGAGTTATTATATCACATATGGACATACATGTTGTTCCGCATTGCGTGCATTCTTACGATTGCCTTACTAGATGTTATATTCTACTCACGAGCTGGCAACTCACCCCCGTTGTGCCACAGTGTCTTGCAGGTCGGACCCGTCACTCTTGTAGCGGCGGCTATCTTATCATCAGCTCCTTTTGTGCAGACTCGCGACATCGCCCGTAGGTGGGTTGCGAGCATATTTTATATCTTTTGCTTTATCATTGTATCTAGTATTCTTCATCTACCACTTTATATATTGTATATGCGACATAGTGATGAGACTGAGAGATTTGTATATAGGTGGTTTCTTTTGGGTCGAGCTCACTTGAGCCGGTGTTGCGTTTTCTGATATTTTGGGTTTCTTCTATGCTCTTTTCTTGGTATTGCTTATATATTGCATGTGGTTGTGATCCGCCTTGGGCGAAGAGCTAGCTCCCGCTTGGGGATGCCATTTTTATGATTTCATATGTATTATCTTGTTGTACCCATTTTGGGGGATAGAAAATACAGGGGAGACTCTGCCGAAATTTTCGGAAATTTTTGATGTTTTAAAAAGGGATTCTATGCAACTTAAATGATTTTAAAATCGTTTTCATTAAAGGTTTTCCTTCACTCTCTTTTGATTCTGGTTTAGATTTTCTGGGCTTTGGCAGACTTAAGTTATGGTACGCATTTAGACGTCTCGTAATCTAAGTGCCAGTTACGTTCCGTACTTTCGGGTCGTGACAAAGTTGGTATCAGAGCGTAGGTTTTACCTTTCTGAGTGTAGGACGACCTTGGTAGATGGAGTAGGTGACTTAAGCAGAGTGGCGTAGCGTGGGTATGATCCGCGGCATACTTACGATACGGTACTCCGCCTAAGTGACCTTAGGACATAATTGCTTGTATTTCCTTTCTTGATTCCTTGCATTCCTTGATTCAATTGCAATGTCCTTATCAGTCCTGTTTCTTATTCCAGCTTCGATGCCGCCAAAGACTACGAGAGCTCAGCGGGCTGCCGCTAGGGATGAGATTCGGGCGGGCCTGTCTGAGGCGAGGATCGAGCGGGAGGATACGCCTACCCCTCAGGGTCCTACTGATCCGCCTTATCCTGACCGTATTGCCAGACTAGAGGCCGGCATGCAAGAGTTGCGGCAGATGATGGGATCTTTAGTTGAGTCCAGCCGGACACAGAGATCCGAGGACGTTCCTTCCACCGCACAGACCACGATCGTACCTGCTGCACAGATGGTCACTCCTGCTGCTACTACGGAGACTATCCCTGTTTCACTACAGGAGTTCATGAGATTGAGACCTCCAGCTTTTACCGGTACAGATGCGAAAGAGGACCCACAGGCATTTCTTGATAGGATGGCTCGGATTTGCCGTTCGTTGAGGTGTTCTGATGATAGATTGGTGGAGTTTGCGAGTTTTCGTCTGGAGGGTCTTGCCCAGACATGGTACGATTCAGTAGAGAGAGGCCGAGCTGCAGGTCTGCCTTCTATGACCTGGGATGAGTTTACAGCTGCATTTCTTGCCCGTTTTTTTCCGGAGAGTGTCCGAGATGCTCGAGCCCGCAGTTTTGAGTCTTTGCGCAAGACTCCTGGGATGACAGTGTCGGAGTATGATATACAGTTTACCCAGTTGTCTCGATATGCTCCGTACCTAGTCGACACAGAAGAGAAGAGAATAAAGAGGTTTGTATGAGGGCTTGATACACAGCTATTCCTTGCCATCGGCACCCAGCACTTTGATACATACGCTGCCGCGATGGATGCAGCCTTACTTTTGGAGGAGCGTATTTCTGAGACTCCGGTCGTTTCTGGGCCGAAGAGGATCCGTACTGATACGCCAGCTCAGCGGCAGATGGGCAGACATCGTGATAGATTATTTCCGGGAGATGGTGGAGGCAGAGGATTGAGACGAGGTCAGTTATTTGGTTCATATCCACAGACCCAGCAGTCGTCTCCAGGATGTTTTCGGTGTGGGAGTCAGTACCACCGTGTCAGAGACTGTACCATGGGACGCCAGGGCGCGGCGACAGTCCCGCATGTGACTTTACCACCCTCACCACCTTCTCAGAGAGCTTTACTTCCTACTCCTGATGATGTTCCACGCCAGTCAGATGCTTCTAGAGGCCGTGGGCGTGGCGGTCCGGTTCAGAGAGGACGAGGCGACAGAGGCAGAGGCAGAGGCCGAGGTAGAGGCAGAGGACAGCCAGCTATTAGTGGTGGACAGGCCCGAGTGTTCGCGTTGACTCCTCAGGATGCGCAGGCATCCAATGCCGTCGTGACAGGTACTCTGCCAGTATGTTCTTTTGATGCACGGGTATTATTTGATCCAGGCTCCACACATTCCTATGTATCCACGTACTTTGCACTGAGGTTGGGCCGAGAGTCTTATCCGTTAGATCAGCCGCTTGTCGTTATTACACCGGTAGGCGAGTCTTTTGTTGCCCGTTTTGTGTACCGATCGTGTTTCGTTCGTATCGGGGAGAGAGATTCTTCAGTTGATTTGATTCTCCTCGATATGCTAGACTTTGACGTTCTTCTTGGTATGGACTGGCTAGCCACCTGCTATGCATCCGTGGACTTCCGTGAAAAAGCAGTCAGATTCAGTTTTCCTGGTGAGCCGGTTCTTGTTATTCAGGGAGATCGTAGCGCTACCCTTCCCAGCTTGATTTCTTCTCTTCGCGCTGGTCAGCTCTTAAGAAAAGGGTGTCAGGGATTCTTAGCCTATGTTTGTGATACTAGCTCTACAGAGGTTCCTTTGGACCAGGTCCCTGTTGTGAGAGAGTTCCCTGATGTATTCCCTGACGAGCTGCCTGGTCTGCCACCAGAGCGCGAGATTGAGTTCTATATTGACTTGATCCCCGGCACGGGGCCTATCTCTATACCGCCTTATCGGATGGCCCCGGCGGAGCTGAGAGAGCTAAAGGATCAGTTACAGGACTTGCTGAACAAAGGGCTTATCCGACCGAGTGTGTCACCTTGGGGTGCTCCCGTCTTGTTTGTTAAGAAGAAGGACGGAAGTATGCGCTTATGCATTGATTATCGTCAGCTGAACCGGGTTACTGTGCGGAACAGGTATCCCCTACCCCGCATTAATGACTTATTTGATCAGCTCCAGGGTGCAGGGTTTTTCTCGAAGGTTGATTTACGGTCAGGTTATCACCAGTTGCGGGTTCGGAAGGAGGATATTCCGAAGACCGCTTTCCGTACTCGATATGGTCATTACGAGTTCCTGGTGATGTCGTTCGGGCTCACCAATGCCCCGGCAGCATTTATGGATTTGATGAACCGCGTATTCAGGCCGTATCTCGATCAGTTCATCATTGTGTTCATTGACGACATCTTGGTTTATTCTCGGAGCCGGGAGGAGCATGAGCAGCACTTACGTATCACATTGCAGACTTTGAGGGAGCATCAGCTGTTCGCCAAACTCTCCAAGTGCGCATTCTGGCTAGACAGTGTCGATTTCTTAGGTCATGTAGTGACGAGAGACGGTATTTGTGTGGACCCGAAGAAGATCGAGGCAGTTCAGCGTTGGCCTAGACCAGTATCAGTTACAGAGGTTCGCAGCTTTCTAGGTCTGGCCGGCTATTATCGACGTTTTGTCCAGGATTTCTCCCGCATCGCTGCACCGTTGACCGGGTTGACCCGGAAAGGGGTTCCTTTTGATTGGACCCAGGCATGTGAGGATAGCTTCCAGCAGTTGAAGACTCGTCTGACTACTGCACCAGTGTTAGCATTGCCTTCAGGATCAGGCGGGTTCGTGGTATATTGTGATGCTTCTAGAGTGGGGCTGGGCTGTGTATTGATGCAGCACGACAGAGTTATCGTGTATGCTTCTCGGCAGCTGAGGAAACACGAGCAGAACTACCCCACCCATGATTTAGAGATGGCTGCAGTGGTATTTGCACTCAAGATCTGGAGACATTACCTATACGGTGAGTCGTGCCAGATATTCACTGACCACAAGAGTTTGAAGTATATCTTCCAGCAGCGAGATCTGAACCTGAGACAGCGCCGTTGGATGGAGTTGGTGAAGGATTATGACTGCGAGATTCTATACCATCCGGGCAAGGCGAATGTGGTGGCAGATGCTTTGAGTAGGAGGCCCGGAGGTAGCCTATCTTGTTTGAGCGCAGTACAGATGCAGTCGACGGCGGATTGGCAGGTGTTATGTGACAGCAGAGTGCAGTTCGAGTTTACTTCTTCAGGGGGACAGCTGGCCCATATCAGAGCACGCCCACAGTTACTTGACCGTATCCGTGAGGCACAGTCCAGCGACGCCCGTATCGTAGAGATTATTGAGCAGATTCGGCAGGTCAGAGTTTCCGAGTTCATGATTGATGATCAGGGGATACTTCGATTTGGGACTCGACTGTGCGTGCCAGATTCAGAGGGACTGAGGCGTGATATTCTCAAGGAGGCACATAGATCAGTATACAGTGTGCATCCGGGTTCCACCAAAATGTACCGTGATTTGAGAGAGGTTTACTGGTGGGACGGGATGAAGAAAGATATTGCAGACTTTGTGTCGAGATGCCTGACTTGTCAGCAAGTCAAGGCCGAGCACCAGAGGCCAGCTGGCGAGTTACAGCCTTTGCCCATCCCTGAGTGGAAGTGGGAGCAGGTCTCCATGGACTTCGTTGTGGGTCTACCCAGGACCAGTCGAGGGTATGACTCTATTTGGGTGATTGTGGATCGACTGACGAAAGCGGCTCACTTCCTGCCAGTGAAGACCACTTTTGGATTTTCTCAGTATGCCCAGGTTTATATTGATGAGATAGTGTGACTGCATGGCGTTCCGACTTGCATCGTGTCCGACCGTGGCACCCAGTTTACCAGTCGATTGTGGCAGAAACTCCAGGAAGCTTTGGGCACCCGATTGAGTTTTAGCACAGCCTTTCATCCGCAGACTGACGGTCAGTCGGAGCGTACTATTCAGACTCTTGAGGACATGCTCAGAGCTTGTGTTTTAGATTTCGGTGGTAGCTGGGATCGTCATTTGCCTTTGATCGAGTTTTCCTACAATAATAGCTTTCAGGAGACGATTCAGATGGCACCTTTCGAGGCTTTATATGGGAGGAGATGTCGATCGCCTATATGTTGGACAGAGCTCAGGGAGAGCAGTATTTTGGGGCCGCAGATCGTACAGGAGACGACCGAGAAGATACAGCTGATTCGGGACAGGATGAGAGCGGCACAGAGCAGGCAGAAATCATATGCTGACAGGCGTCGTCGCCGACTCGAGTTCGCTGTTGGCGATCATGTTTTCCTGAAGGTCTCTCCGATGAAGGGTGTGATGAGATTTAGGCGGAAAGGAAAGCTGAGTCCTAGATATGTTGGTCCTTTCGAGATCCTAGAGCGTGTTGGCCCAGTCGCTTATCGGTTAGCTCTTCCGCCCAGCTTCCCCGATGTTCACCCCGTATTCCATGTCTCGATGCTCCGCAGGTACCTTCATGATCCTTCCCAGGAGATTCAGCACCAGACGATCCAGTTAGAGCGTGATCTTTCTTTCACCGAGCAGCCAGTGGTCATTTTGGATCGGCAGGTGAAGAAATTAAGGTCGAGGGTTATACCGTCCGTCAAGGTCCTTTGGCGTGGCCCGAACAGCGAGTCGGTCACCTGAGAGACCGAGGTCGAGATGAGGAAGAGATATCCCCATCTTTTTGAAGGTACGTGTAGTTAAATTTTAAATTCGGGGACCGAATTTCTTTAAGGGGGGAAGATTGTAACCCTTCGAAAATCGTTTAGGCAGTTTTTTGGGTAATCGGCTAATTTTTCGGCATTTTCCGTAAAAAGTCGAAATAGGTATTTTTCATTGTATACCCAATTATACAAAATTTAGGTAAGATATTACTATAATTTTGTCACTAAAATGTCACTTATAATTTTCTAGTTAAATAAAAAAAAATTCGTAATTAATTGATTTTTTTATTATTATTTTAAGCCTTTTTAAATACATTTAATTAGGGATAAATACAAATTTAATTAGGTAAATTTCATAATTAGGAGTCTTTATAAGCTAAAATATGGTGTTAATAAAATTGAATCATGACTTGCAAACTTATGGTTTTAGGGTGGGAAATTTAATGGAAAAATGAATTAAAAAGGGGTTTTTTGAAAAAGTTTTGATGTGAAAGCCTAAAGTGACCTTATATGATATTTTCCTCATGGAAATTTCTACACACCCTCTCATTTTTCCTCCTCCTAAGCTCAGGCCGAGCCCTCCCCTCCTTCAGCCCTCATTTTTTTCCATTTTCTTTCTTCAAAAATCCATGAAAAAGTGCACAAAATCCACAAAAATGCACATTTTTCTTCTCTAATTCAAATCAAAACCCTAAGCCACCTCTTTCCCACCCTAAATTGTTTCAAAACAAGGTAAAAAGAGGTTTCTTTCAAGGGCAAGTGCAAGTTGGGGTTCACTTGGGAGGTATAATCCTAAACTAGTTGTTAATTTGTAGTTTAATAAAGCTAGTTTAGTATTTTAAAATGATTAATTTCATTGAAATGGTTAGTTTTGAAAATTCAAGTAAGGGATTTGATTGTGGATTAGGGTTTGAAGCATGGGGTTAGAGTTAAATTAGGGCTTTGGGTTTCTAATTGGTTGTAGTGGTTAATGGTGTATTTATATGCTCGCTAAATCGACAAAATATCGATGTTTGCATCGAATCGGTGTTGGAATCGCTTACTAGATTTTTACGAAAAATAGAATGCGATCAAATTGCGTTATGTTAGCGATATAATTAGCTTCGTATAGGACTATTAGAGTGCGCGAACGCGGGGTTTCGTCTAGTCGGGTTGTAGTTTAATCGATTTTCCCGAAATGACGATTCTAGTTAAAGGTTAGCGATTTTCGTGCGTTTTTCCGCGCACCGAGTGCATGCTATGATTAATACGAGAGCGTGGATAATTGTATGTTGTGACTTGAATTGCGTTAGGTTTTGTAATCTTATGCTTGATATTGTGCAAATATAGGATCGGTCGGAGAAACATCGGACACGGCGCGTAAAGGCAAAGCGGTGGCCGGATCAGATTAGCGGGGATTACTGGTGAGTAGATATATTCATCTATGGGGGAATCATCTGGATGGCGCGAGGCGCCCCCCTAGTTAGGATTACCCTACTTTTGCAAGATTTATATTATTAGCTAGCTTATCCATTCATGTACACTGCATACCCTTATAGTGAACAGTATATTACATTGCATGGACATTCATCTATACTTATGCGATATCACTTCGTAGGACACGAACACCATTACCATTGGCATCTGTTGCACGCGCACTATTCATGTGACACACACGCCTTTGGTAATTGCCATGCCACGTGCACTATAGAACCTGTTTAACTTAATAACGCCATTTGCATTCATACCTGATATTGAGATTGCATCGCATGCATATACCTCGCATTTCCATCATATTTAAATAGATTTTTAGCCAAAACTCACATCATATATATTGATATCATAGAGACTTATCATATATAACATGTGGGCATTTTGATTTTCTTGAGGATTTCAGTTTTGCTGCGATTTCTGGATTTTTGGGAAAAACCGCAAGAATTTAACAAAAGCTTATATTTATCTTTTTTAAAACAAAGTTGCGGTTTTCTCGTGATGTATGTATCGTCCACCATGAGTTTTCATGTTTTCTGTTGGATTTCGAGACCCGATTCGAGGAGTGGATGAACCGTCTCGGGTACATGGTGGGCCCGGTATGGTACCCCGGGGCAAGAAGATCGAGTTGTAGACGATGAGCCTGGCAGGGGAAGACTACCTACCGGTGATGTCTGGCGCGGCGGATATCCGGAGGATACCGACCGTTGTCGTGAGATTTATGATATGGGCCGATCCGGACTGACGGAGCCCGATATTGAGACAGATATGATTCCTATTTGGTGTCGATTCTTGACACGGGTTTTCAGAGGATTTCTTGATGATATTTAGCTATTATGCAGACATTCATTTTCTAAAAGTTAAGAATGCAGTAACTTTAACATTTAAAACACTTAAAGAGTTGGAAAAGATATTGCATACATGTGCATGCATACTAGAGTTATTATATCACATATGGACATACATGTTGTTCCGCATTGCGTGCATTCTTACGATTGCCTTACTAGATATTATATTCTACTCACGAGCTGGCAACTCACCCCCGTTGTGCCACAGTGTCTTGCAGGTCAGACCCGTCACTCTTGTAGCGGCGGCTATCTTATCATCAGCTCCTTTTGTGCGGACTCGCGACATCGCCCGTAGGTGGGTTGCGAGCATATTTTATATCTTTTGCTTTATCATTGTATCTAGTATTCTCCATCTACCACTTTATATATTGTATATGCGACATAGTGATGAGACTGAGAGATTTGTATATTGGTGGTTTCTTTTGGGTCGAGCTCACTTGAGCCGGCGTTGCGTTTTCTGATATTTTAGGTTTCTTCTATGCTCTTTTCTTGGTATTGCTTATATATTGCATGTGGTTGTGATCCGCCTTGGGCGAAGAGCTAGCTCCCGCTTGGGGATGCCATTTTTATGATTTCATATGTATTATCTTGTTGTACCCATTTTGGGGGATAGAAAATACAGGGGAGACTCTGCCGAAATTTTCGGAAATTTTTGATGTTTTAAAAAGGGATTCTATGCAACTTAAATGATTTTAAAATCGTTTTCATTAAAGGTTTTCCTTCACTCTCTTTTGATTCTGGTTTAGATTTTCTGGGCTTTGGCTCACTTAAGTTACGGTACGCCTTTAGACGTCTCGTAATCTAAGTGCCAGTTATGTTCCGTACTTTCGGGTCGTGACAGAAAAAGCCTTTGTGAGTGGATCCGCTGTGTTATCCTCTGAGTCTACTCTCCTAACCTCGATCACCTTGGAGATCAACTATCTCCATGATCAGGTGATGCTGCCTCAGAATATGTCTGGGTCACTGATGGGACCGGGGTTCCTGGGCCAAAGCCACTCTTCCATTGTCACACAATGGTGGGAGCCTGGTTCATCTTATGAACCAATATACACCCAAACTGCCTCTTTGGTAGTATCTTTAATAGCGATGTTACCAGCCTTTATCGTCTAGTTTGCCACGGTATCTAGCTTGGAACTCTTCCAACATACTGTCCCTGTACTGAGGGTAAAGACAATGCCTGCGACTGACACTCAGTCGTCCTTATCACCTTGGAACCTTTCCAGTGATTCTCCCCAGGATCAACTGATACCATCTTACTACAAATAGTGAGAATCCTAAGATCCATTTAGATCTATCTCATAGATCCAAAACCCAGGATTTAGGAGGTATCACTTTGATCCTATATGGAGAATCCATGTGATAAGAGGAGATTGACCGTGCATAGCATAGGAAACTCTTTTCCTATCAAGAGTATGTCATCCACGTACTCTACGAGGATCATCACCATACTCCATACTACCTTTTTGTACATACAAGGTTCATCTACCATTTTGATGAAGTCAAACTCTTTGACTGCCACCTCAAAACAGATGTTCCAACTGTTGGAGATAGTGCCCTCAGAGTCAATTATTGGATCACAGGCACGTGATTGCAATGATTGAGGGAGGACCTATCCCAGGAGGACAGTCTTACTCAAGATGATAGTATGCTATCTGGTTTATCTTTATCATCGTGTACTGCTTTAGGTGACCTGACAGATCACTATTGCACGTTGATAGAGCCCCTAGGATTCTTGCTTGACTACCGGCAGTATGACGGCGATCATATACGTGGGAGCTGGTAGTCTATAAGCACATCCTTAAAAGGTCCCTAGTCGTGGGAGTTTCGAGACAGGGCATCGATACTCCAGAGTAGACTAGTGTATACATTCGAGACCCCGACGAGGGGCGGTGGCCGGTCTCACAAGCCACTAGTGTCAGTTGGTTCACCTAAGATGTATACAGGTGCTCATTGGGTTATGAGTACACCGGACAGGACTCGCCGGGAACATGCTAGTTGGTCTTATACCTGACGTCAGATAGCAGTTCCCAGGTGATATGTGTACAGGTTAGTTCATCGACCTGAGGATCGTCATTTGTATCGTGTGAGTTCCCACTGTACTTTGATTACAACCCTACCACGCTCAAAGGAGACGTGCAAATAGGTTTTAGTTGGGTACAGTCCCGAGCCACATGGAGGCAGTGAGCGGATCTTCAGGGGTTCGTCTCTCCCGGTATTGGGGGTGAGGTCGCGCTGTGTCTAAGAGAGCCAGAACATGAAAAGTCCTTGGCCAAGGCAGGAGATTTACTGGTAGGTATTCCAGTAGTATCTCAGGGTGTTCTGGGCTGATCTCTGACACGACTTGTACCGCTTTTGGTGGTCTGACTTTTACCAACCCACTAGGCCCGCCATGCGATGCTCATAGACGAACGGACCGGACTGTACGGATATTGTCACTGACAGGCTCAGTAGGGTGTCAGGATGAGTTTGCTCATCGACATCCCTTTTGGTCAATAGCTGGTAGCCCGTCACGTATGGCTAATACCTCTGACGTGCTAGTGGTAAAATCCACAGCCATGGTGTTGACGAGTCTTTAGAGTCCCCCACAGACAGTTGCTCAAGTTTCGGGCGAAACGCTGTAGAGGCCGTATGGAGATATGGCAGGGTTCGATCAGATACGTGCGGTATTACACGGATCAGGATCGGACGGTTAGTACTAGAGGTCGTATGGGTATATGGCAGGGTTCGATCAGATACGTGCGGTATTGCACGGATCAGGATCGGACGGATAATACTAGCCGGCTTTCGTTTAAGCCGGATCATAGTATAGTACAGTGTAGATTTTGTCTCATTGCATTTGTATTTCGGTCGGAATACAGATGCGGGTGTGTATACACAGTATCGGGGTTTTCCTGTAATTTATTACGGGACCAGTTTTCTGGAGTTGCCAGTTTGCTTTCCGTTTCGGCCATATTTCTTTGTATCCTTCATTGGACGAAGATTGGTGGAGGAGGGCCTATTTGCATTTGTGCAAATAAGCAATTTGGAAGGGGGGTCTTTGCATATTGTTGGATCATGATGGTTGCACCATCCCTTGACCATTTGACTTCTTCTTTCATGATGGCTTGACTTTGTATTGAGATGATGAGGTTGGTGAAGTGTGGGTTTGTGTTTGTGATCATTTTCTTTTCATGAAATCATTTGATTCCCTCTTGCATTATTGGCTCACACACTCTCTCTCATTCACTCCACTCCCATGAGCATGGCCGGCCAAGCCTTGAAGTGGGCTGTTCATATTTTTGTAGTGGGGATTTTTGCTCTCTTGGCTTTGTAAAATCCCCACATCTCCATCTCAAAAGTTCATATCATTTCCTCCACCATATGGCAACTCCTAGTAACACCAAGAGACATAGAGCACTGCACATTCTACAGAAAATCTTGGGCACGTCGACTCGCCAACTTCCTGCCCGTGTTGCCTCGGACCAGAGGCGGGAGCCTGTAAAAGAAGCCGGCAACGTGGTGCCCTTCCGGCGACGAGGTGGACACCGGAGATTTCGCGGGGAGATCGGGACGGCGCCGAGAAGACCGAAGGACATGGATCGCTCGGTATATCTCTCTTCCCATCTTGTAGTTAGCTAGGACTAGTTTAATGGCACGATCCGGGTATATAGTGCGCGGTGGTGCCGGTTTGAAAAGTTAAAGTAAATCACCGCTTCCGCATTCCGGCGTAGGATTGACGGCCGGGGCGCCGCCGTGCACTTACAGTAGTATCAGAGTCTCGCCATTAACATAGTCTAGCTTTCTCTAATGTGTTTTACGTTTCCGATCGAACAAAATTCCAAAACCCGTATTTTTCCTAGCATCAGTTTCTGTCTATTTTTTTCTGGCTCGAAATTTTTTTCAGTATGTTGCAAAATGATGTGCAGAGAATCCTAAGAAAACTGTAAAATTTTGGTGATCTGATCTTTCCATACGACCGCGGAACCGAGGCCATAACCCCTCTTTGGCCGCGGTTCCGCCGCAGGAATTTGGTTTCATTCCACCAGTTTTTTGCAGTGGGCTTTTGGGCTGAAAATAGGGGTTTTGGTATACTTTGTTTGGGCCCAGAATTTCTGTGACTGCTACAGAGCTTGGGGCCCACTTGGTAAAAATTTAATCGATCAGATATTTTAAACACATTTGTTCACAGTATTTACATTATATCTGTGACCGTTAACGTCACTTGATCAGTAAATCCTGTCTAACTGCTATAGCCCGGTTAGACGGATTTTCGAACGTGACATTCACGTTGATGTTCTGTATATTGCTGTGATGTTGCGGATCAGTCGGTGGGGATAGCCTGGTTGCAGTGGTAGTACAGTTTTGTTGTATTATGTACATTTGATATTGCGGGGCGAGCGTCCGACATGTGGACTACTGTCACTGCCCGTTTGTATATTATTTTTTTGGGGCACGACGAGGTTGCGGTCGATGTACCCGTTGTATGTATATTTTACTTTCTATACTAGGATTGCCCCGCGGAGGGGTGCACGGATAGCCGGGTTCTAGAGGGCAACAAGCCCGCATCTCATGGCGTTGAGACGGAGGGGGCTTCACTCTAGAATTGGCGGGCTATTCGCTGCACTCGTAGGGGGTACAGGTTGACCCAGGAGGGGTGCCCAAGTTACCGGATTCCGTGAAGTGCTGGGTGGTCCATTCACGTTGCTGAAGGGGGCTGCCCCGCTTCAGGTTTTGGCGGGTAACTTGCCGCGCCCGTAGGGGTCTAGGTTTTCATTGCACAGGCTATCTACACGACCAAGAGAATGTCGGGTTTCAGTAGTGGCTCTGTCAAACCCGGGGATCCCAGATATCTGTATTGTTCTGTGATGCTGTACATTTCTGTGATGTTGCATTTTATCACGCCTTGAGCGAAATATTATATATTGATATATATATATTAGTAGATGTTGTATATGTTTTGCATCCGCGCTTGTCCACTCCCCGCTCTGTCGTTAGTTAGCTAACATAACGGGTAATGACGGGACCCAGTGGCGAATGCGGATGGCATATACGTACATCAGTATATTTTCGTTCTTTATTGGTGTGATCAATTGATGGGACTGCGTTGATTCGGATCAATGCAAGTTAAACAAACCTAATCTGATATTGTTGGAACACTTTTCAAAAAGCTGTTATTGCAAGGGCGTTCTCTTTTGATTAGCATCATGGTATTCAGTTGGAATATCCTGCTCCTCAGTCGACGAAGCAAGGGCTGAGATCCCTTCACCGGGAGTGACCCCTTGGACAAAAAGTTTGCGTCAGGGCAATACCTTCACTGTAGCCGATTACTTTTGTTTTGCATCGTGGTATTCTGTTGGAATATCCTGCACCTCATTCTACGGGGAAAGAGCCGAGATCCCTTCACCGGGAGTGACCTCTTTAGCAAAGGTTTTCGTCACTATATTTTTAAAAGCTATCCGGTTCCTTCGACGATATCAAGTTCTTTACGTTAAAGGTTTTCGCCAGAAACCATTCGTAGCCCTCCGTCATTTCATATGGGTAGTCAATAGTATTCAAGCTGTGTTTGTTGGCCAAAGTCAAGGCACAGTGTTTGGTAGCTGTTGGGTATTCATATGCAGCATAGATAGATGCGTTGGTTTGGAACAGTCGTACTGTCTTGTTGGCCAAAGTCAAGGGTAGGTACGGATGGTTTCAAATTAACCTGGTGAATGACGGGTAGAACTTGACATGCGACTTATGATTTGTTGGCCAAAGTCAAGGTCATAAGAGCATGGGGCAAAAATCATATCGGGAGTGTCTAAAGAAACTGAAACTTGCCAGATATGCGCATAACTTCTGGAGTGTGATAGCGTGAGCGGATTCCGTCACGTTATCATGCGATGATAGTTGGATCCTGATTCTCACTGATGAGTTGGTTTACTCCTCGGGTGAACCTGACTAATTCTTCTTTCGGGTTTGGAGAAGAATTTGAGGTTACAGTGGGAGGTTTCCAGATTAGATAAATTGGTAACCATTCTGATTTAGGTTAGAGTGCACGCTGAGTGTTTCTTTTCTCTCTCTCTTTGGCAGCGACCCTTGACCCGACCCTAAGACTATGACTCGGTGACCAAGTTGACCGAACCTTCTTAAACACCGGCTTTTGGATTGTCAGAGTTGCAGACCTCATTGCCACTCCTACTTTTACCCTTTTCTCCAGGACACCCCGTATTACTACGAACGTCCACTTCCATTGGACAAAACCATCGTATGGTTATATACGAACTCGAAGGGATTTATTCGAGGATGATTTCCGGTTCTGGAGAAAACGAATAGGACTATTCAGTTGTCTTTTCCTTTTTACCTTCTCTCAGGTTGCGAGTACTCCTTGGTTTAGGAGATAGTACACCTATTACGCAAATTGGATAGTCTTCTTCCAAACCTTAGGCTGGTACCGACCGGTAGGGAATGAAGAAAACCAATTAGCCTAACGATGGTGTACAGAAGGTATTATGTAAAGACAAAGAAAGGGATTAGAAGGAGGGCAAAGTAAATTGCGACTGCTATTCACGACCAAACCAAGTATTTCATTACCACTCCCATTTCACCTTTGTATTTCTCCAGGACACTCCATATCACTACGAAGATCCCAAGTTTATTGGATACTCCATCGTATGGTTATATACGAACTCGAAAGGAACTTGTTCCAGTTCGGGGATGGATTCTGGTTCAGGAGAAATAGGAATAAGGTTTATTCGGTTGTTTTTTATCTTCACCTTCTCTCGCATTGCGAGTGCTCCTAGGATTAGGACAGTACACCCATTATGCTTATTGGATAGTCTTCTTCCAAACCATAGGCTGGTGCCGAACGGTAGGGATGGAAGAAAACCATTTGGCCTAAAGGGGTGTGCAGAAGGTAATGACTAAAGACATATAAAGGGATTTAGAAAGATGGCAAAGAATTACACGGTTACAGTTGTGAATCTGGATAATGGAAGAGGCATTACTAGGAATACCAGGATACCCCATCGAAACATCTTAATGTTTCAGTTTCACTGTGTACTGTTAAAGGAAAACTGATTTCCCAATTAGAAACTTGCTCCAGGGTATGTATTTACCAGGTATGATTCTCACATCTGTATAGTTTTACAGATGATGAGTGGGAGTAAGTTATTGGGAATTAGGTGATCATCCTCATTATATCGGGATTCGTTGTAATCGGTGATATTTGAGGAAGTCATCTGGGTTGTTTTCCGGACGGCAAATATTTGGTTTTGAATATCCGCTGTCATGCACCAATTTCAAATTGATATATCAGTACATCTATTTTTATAGAGTGAGATATACCTTTTTGAAATTATGTCTACGACATTTACCTATATCAGTGGATTGTTAGGTAAGGAGCATTAAACAGCGGTGTAATTCTTCTTAACCATAAGTACAGTTTTCAACCTACGACACACAGTGAATGAGTTATCAGACTCAAAAGACTTATACAGAGTATTGTATGTTGTCCAGTGTCCATTAGGACAAAGGGGTTGGTCCTCGTACTATATTCGGTTTACTTATGACTTCTCTAGTTTTTAGACAAGTGTATCGTGGAAACACAAGGTCTGAATTTTGAGAAGTTATAGGTATATAAATAATGTAGAGAACCAGGTATTGCGAGTATCGGGATTCTTCAAGGTGATCGAAGATGTAGATACTTGTGTATGGTATTCAGTTAATAGTAATGATTAAGAGAACTTGCTTCTCTTTCAGGTTACTCATAATTGGAAGCATTCCTAAATTGAGTAACGCTGATCGGCCTCTTTCCATTTAGTTGACATGCACTGGAGACAGCTGCATGATTTGAATCTGGTTCATTTAAATAAGTGCCTCTGGTTCTATATTGGATATAGAACAGTTCGTATCTTAACGATGTTAAGGTACGGGGAGTTGTCCGGCTTATGCTTAAAACCAGACTCTGGATAACTCAAGGCACGTTTCTGTAATGGCCGTTTGTGGGTTGACCCAGGCTATGACGAGGGTTGACTTTCTACCATCTGGAAGATCAATAGTGATATTGTTCTAGACTCGCCACAGTTTGAACAAAAATGGATTTTTCAGAAAACAGTAGTGGGAGTATGGTAGAACTGGAAGTGATTCCAGAACCACAAACGATTACTGAAGATTTGATAGGAACCTAAAGATTCAATCTGGTTTGACATTCCATTGGCCACTCCCTGTTAGTTGTATGTATGCCCTAGAGGCCAGTATTATACAGATGATGTATATTATATTGGATGCTTGGACATATATAGAGATGACTTTCTTGCTCGATATGATAGTATGCTATCTGGTTACTCTTTATCTTAACATGTACACTAGTCTCTTTAAACTGTCTTATAGTTACATGTTGGTAAAGCCCTTAGGATGTGTACTTGACTACCTGGACTATGATGCAGATCATACTAGTGGGGACATGGTAGTCCATAAGTACATCCTTCATGGTCCCTAGTCGTGGGTGTATCGAGACGGGGCATCGATATATCAGTGTAGACTAGCGTATACGCTTCTCGACCCATGAGATGGGCGATGGATGATCCCATATCCATTGGTGTTTGACATCAGAGATGGTGTACGGGTGCTCAGTGGAGACTGGGTACACTGGACGGACTCGCCGAGAACTCCCAGATGGTATTATACCTCACGTCAGATGGCAGTTCTCAGGTGACACTTGTACAGGTTAGTCTGTAGACCCGAGATCGTCATAGAGTCTTGTGTGATTCCCACTTTGCTTTGATCTCCACCTTACCACGTCCATGAGGGCGTGCAAAACGGTGGTCTTTGGGTACAGTCCCGAGTCATATGGAGGCAATGAGCGATAGGAGAGGTTTCGTCTCTCCCGGTATTGGGGGTTGATGTTGCGCTGTGCTCGATTGGCCGTAACAGGGAAGTCCCTGGCCAGGGCTGATCAGAGATTTGCTGGTAAGTGTTACCAGTAGTTTCTCGACCCGTTATGAGCCTCACATCGGCACGACTTATCGGTTATTGGGGTTTGACGTATACCACCCCTAGACTTGATATGCGACATATCAGACGAATAGACCGGACTGTACGGTAAGTGTTACTGGTTGGATTCACAGGAGTGTGAGCGGGCTAGCTCGTCGATCTTCTGATCGCTCGATACCCGGATGGCCGTTACGTTTAGCAGACCGCTTGCGGCTTGTGGGTGCTTGATATGATCATCATCTACTACCGGCATATTGACGAGTCTTTAGAGTCCTACACAGAGGTTTCCTGGTTCAAGCGAAACGAAATAGGAGCGCATATGAGATATGTGCAGGACCGAGAATAATGCGTGTATGTGATACCGCATTTCATTCTCGCTATATATGTTTCGATTGGTTATATTCGATATGACCTAGTTATCGAATCATTGATTCGATAAATCGATATATTGAATACTAGTCGGTTATGTGCGACATGACCGGATCATTGAATCAAATGTTGATTTAATGATTTAATGTGTAATTATATATTTGATATATTACTTTGCATTAGCTAGTATAGGTTCACTTTAAATGGATTTTCTCACTTGATGTGCAAGTTGTATATGTGATATACTTTTGTACACATGTTTGTATCATGTTTGATGATGCTTGCTTTCATGGTTAAGTGTAAAGAATTAAACCATGGTTAAGTGTTGATTAGGGTTTGCAAATTCATTTATCTATTTATTTATTTATTTGAAATGGATTAAGATAAGAATGGTGGCTTTATTTGTTTTATGTTGAAGCTTCATGAAGCTTTGACCTTAGTGACCATTCTTGTCTTCAAGCTTAACCCTTACTCATCCAAGTAACCATGGTCCATTCTCTACACTCAACTAAGGTTAGATTATGATAAGTATTGATTTCTTTTTTAATTTATCATAACACTTATCATAAACTAGCTTCATCTTCTCCTACTTCTTCAAGAGAGAAAACTAGATGCCATCAATGGCAACTTGAGAAAAAGTGAGTGAAATCCAATTCTAAAGTGAACCCACCTCCTATTTCTTCACCCTCTACCTCTTGCCAAGTTGTTTTGGGTGTTTTCTTCACAAGTTTCACAACTTGGTGAAGTTGGAGCTTGAACTTGCGCAACCTCGACGTAGATCGTCTTTGACACGAAGCCGACGACCTATTCCGCTCGTTTTCCCGATGAAGCCGACGAATGAGTCTAGGATTCGAAAAGGACAGCGAGAGGATGAAAACGTGGAGCTAAAGAAGTGGATATCCGGATCTACAAAGGTTGTAGCATCTAACTTTTAGTTAAAGTGTTAACTAGTTTATAGTTTCGCCTAGAAATCTAGCCGACGATCCGTATTAGGGTTTCTCGGCACCCATAAAATTTTAAATTGGCATGTTCGATGCCTTGTGAGACCTCTATAGTGTGCCTAAGAACCCTACAGTGGTATCAGAGCCTAGCTAGAGCCTTAGGCGAAGTCTAGACACAATTTGAAACCCGATCGAACCCGAAAACCTAACTTTAAGATGCTCTCTGGACTTTTTCTAAATTCTGGGATTTTTCCAGATTAAAAATTGCTAAAAAATTCAGCAGGGAAATATATGAATTACGGTGCAAAAATTTCTTTATGAACAGTCTAAAGCGCGGCGGATACGCGGCCTAAGCCTCCTTAGGCGGCGGATCCGCGGCAGCTTTATTAAATTATTATATAATTTTTGCACAGTAACTGATACCTACTGGTGTTGGATTTTCTGGGAATTTTTAAAATTTATTCAAGAGTTGAATTTTCTGGGGTTGCTTTGGGGATTCGGTGTTTCGATCGGGGTATCAAATTTCGTCTTTGTGTATTTCCGGATAATTTTTAGAATATGTTAAAAAGTTCGACCGGATATAAATACCCAACTTTTCCCCTGTCGGGAAATTTCCAAGTGTTGGATTTTTCAGTAGTTTAACGACGTTCTAAGTAGTGCAAGTAACGCGATGGACCCTCTAGAAGACAACAAACCTTAACTCGATTATGTGACCGTCTTGAACTGCCCTTTGAACCTTCGGGTTTGGGGCAGTACGGCGTGCCACATATGAGGCGTTGGCTTGACCCTTCTACGGCTGGACCGTTGGTACTGAGGCACGAACTGAATGTTGTTAGACTTATTTCATGTGTTGAGTTGTATCGGGAAAACTTGGGTATTCGACTGCTCGATCGGAAAGTTTAACATTTTCTGTTTATCTGGAATGTGATACAATAATTGGAATTCACAAGTAGTTATGAGATAACTGAATGAATGTTATAAATCTAGCAATTTAGTCCTATATGATATTGAAAAGAGTTTTCGATAATGAGACTAAAATGCGGGATTTATATCTGTTAGGCATGCGATGTCTAAAGAGGTTGCGGATTCCAATTGTTGTAGTTTTACACTTTCTTTTCTGTGACCGTAAGTGTAGTATGTTCATATCGCCGGTTTCGTTGCTATACGTCAACGACAATTGGGGTATGCATACTTACTTACGTTGATGACATGTGATGTTATGTGTTGCTGGATATGTTATATTGGATCGTCGTGTTCGAATAGCAAGGGGTTTTTATGTGAGATGAGTGTTTTCCATTTTCATTCATATAAAAACTTGTATGTAATATTCTTTTATTTGGGGCACTTCCAGGTAGCGGAAGTTGTCACCTTTTGTATATTATTTACTTTTCCGCATTAGGATAGACCCAAGGAGGGGAGCACAAGTAACCGGGTTCTGGGGTCCAGTGGGAGACCAACTCGAGGAGTCGAGTCCGGGTCTCCTAACCCTAGAATTGGCAGGGTTGCTTGCCGCTCTCGTAGGGGTCTAGGGGTGTGGGATTGGCTATTCATCACGACCGTGGAATCCGTGTTTTATACTGGCTCGTATTGAAAACACGGACGTCCTAGTATATCCAATGTTTCATATGTTTCTTCTGCTGCGATATCTGTGATGTGATCATGTGATGTTCTGTGATGGATATAGTATATAGTATATATGATATATTATATAGACGTTACTTATGTTTTACACCCGCGCTAGCCCTGCCCTGCTCTGTCGTTAGTTACCTAACTTAACGGTGCACGAGGGGACATTGAGGCGAATGCGGATGGCATAAGTGTACGTCATATCTATCTGTGATGTTTAGGTATTTAAATGATGGGACTTCATTAATGTGATTAATGAAAGAAAAGAAACATAAGATGTTGTAGAATCAGATTTTAAACAAAACAGGTAGCTACAGTTCTTGCTTTGCATAGCGGTATATATGATATACCCTGCACCTTATTCGATGAGGAAAGGACCGACGATCCCTTCACCGGGAGTGACTCCTTTAGCAATAACTGGCAGATGCTACACACTCGGTTTGCTTTTGATTGTTTTTGAGTTTTGCTTTGCACAGTGATATATATGATATATCCCGCACCTCATTTGACGAGGAAAGGGCCGACGATCCCTTCACCGGGAGTGACCCCTTTAGCGAAACTGGAAAAGCCTCAAAATCACTCCATTTCAAAACTTCATTTGATTCTACAACGATATCAAGTTCATTACGCAATAGGTTTTCAGAAAAACCTGTCGTAGCCCTCCGTCATTTCAGATAAAGACTATTTAGTATTCGTGCTGCGTTTGTTGACCTCTGTCAAGGCGTAGTGTGCGGTAGCTAACTAGTAATTATCTGCAAAGCATGTGATGTGATTGGATTAGGGTAGTCGTACGACCTTGTTGACCTCTGTCAAGGGTCGTGCGAGTGGGTTTGATTCAATCAAGAAATGACGGGTTGAACTTGACTAGTGCACTATGATTTGTTGACCTCTGTCAAGGTCATGGCACACTAGGGGCAAAATATTATCGGGAATTTCAAGTGTTGAAATTTGCAATGAGATTGCATACCTTCTATGAGATAGTTGGATCCCGATACCCGCTGCGAGTAAGAGTTACTCCTGGGAGAGTTTTACACATTACAATTAGCCGATCAAGTAGGTGTCTAGAAAGGTGTTAACGAGGTTACGCCTCTGGGAAAACGAGGTTTACATTAATTAGGTTCGTGCGAAAGCACGGGGGACCTCCCTCAAAGTACCGACACTGGCCTGGCTGAAAGATTGGCGAACTTGTAGTGTGTAATTAATCCCGGCTAGTCTTTCCTTTTAGGGTTTGAAGGAAGATTTGATAAAAAGCAGTGGGAGCCATCCTGATTAGATAAGATAATAACCAATCTGATCTTGCACGAGCTTACGCTAAAGTGTTTTCTTCTCTCTCTCTCCAGGTAGCGACCAATTCATGCCTTAATAAAGATAATAATATGGATGTATTGACCGAACCCGCATGTTATACTGTGCTGGAGAACGTTGGTTCCGTTCATTCTTATAAGAGTTATAGAAATGAACAGGATATAGGGGAATACCAGGATTCCCATGCCACCCGAATGAAGAAAGTACATGTTGATGCATTTTCTTCGGGTGTGTTCGTTACTGAGAACTGTTTCTCCATTTGCTCTACGTCCTGGGTATTGGATACCGGGTCAGGATCCCATATATGTAATCAGTTACATGGGCTTAAGAAAGGTAGAGAACTTGGAGAAGGTGATAAAGACATTAGAGTTGGAAATGGTGCAATTGTTGCAGCTAAGACTGTCGGGGAATATCACCTTGTATTACCAACTGGTAATACATTGGTTCTGAACGAATGCTATTACATGCCGAACCTGATATGCAACATTATATCGGTTTCTTTATTAAGTAAAGAGGGATATAATTTTGTATTACAGGACAATGTTATGAACATTTTCCATAACCAAAAGTTGGTTGGATCAGGCACGTTATGCAATGGCATTTATGTTCTAAATCAATCAACAGTTCTGAGCATAACAAACACACACAAGAGGAAGAGTTCTGAACTCAACGAATCCTTCTTGTGGCATTGTAGACTGGGTCACATCAATGCGACACGACTGGCTAAGTTGCATAAGGATGGGTATTTGAAACCATTCGAATTTTCATCTTATGACACTTGCCAGTCATGTCTCAAAGGCAAGATGACCAAAACTCCGTTTACGGGACACGGAGAAAGAGTTACCGAACTCTTGGGACTAATACATAGTGATGTATGCAGTCCCATGTCTACACATGCCAGGGATGGTTCTTCGTACTTCATTACATTCACTGACGATCTCTCAAGATACGGACATGTGTACTTGATAAGACACAAGTCTGAAGCTTTTGAGAAATTTAGAGAATATAAACAAGAAGTCGAGAAACAAACCGGAAAAAGTATTAAAATCCTTCGATCTGATCGAGGAGGTGAATACTTGAGCAATGAATTCCTGGACTTCCTAAAAGAGAATGGGATTCTCTCTCAGCTTACTCCTCCTTATACACCACAGCACAACGGTGTATCGGAGCGGAGGAATCGCACCCTATTAGATATGGTGCGCTCTATGATGAGTACAGCTGAGTTACCTATTTCCTTCTGGGGGTATGCGCTTGAGACAGCGGCATACCTATTGAATCAAGTTCCAACTAAATCTGTACCTACCACACCATATGAGATATGGAGTGGGAAGAGACCATGTCTTAAACGAGTTAAGATATGGGGTTGTCTGGCCTATGTCAAAAGGCAAAATCCAGACAAACTCGAGGCACGGTCAGTTCTATGTAAGTTTGTGGGATATCCTAAACATTCAAATGGATATCTCTTCTACCACAGTGAACAACAAAAAGTGTTTATTGCTCAACATGCCACCTTTTTAGAAAAGGAATTTCTTGCAAAAGAGATTAGTGGCTCTAAGGTAGAACTGGAAGAAGTTCCAGAAACACAAACTATAACTGAAGATTTAGTGGAACCAGAAGATTCGGTAGTACCCGACGAACCTCAGCCTCTCCGCCGATCTGGTAGGGTTTCTCGTCCACCTGAGAGATACTACGGTTTTCTCATTGATGGTGGAAGCGAGGATTGCATCATGGAGGATGATGACCCAACTAGCTTCGAGCAGGCCATCACGAGTGGGGACTCAGTGAAATGGCTGGATGCTATGCGGTCCAAGATAGAATCCATGTACACCAACAAAGTATGGACTTTGGAAGTTGCTCCTGAAGGGGTAAAACCCATTGGGAGCAAGTGGATCTTCAAGAAGAAACTTGGTGTAGATGGGAAAGTGGAGACTTTCAAAGCTAGACTTGTAGCAAAGGGTTTTCGTCAAAGACCAGGTGTGGACTATGATGAAACCTTTTCTCCAGTGGCCATGCTTAAATCCATCCGAATCATGCTTGCCATCGCTGCATATCATGACTACGAAATCTGGCAAATGGATGTTAAGACCGCCTTTCTAAATGGTGATTTAGAAGAGTGCGTGTACATGACTCAGCCAGAGGGCTTCGTAGACAGTGGGAGCAGCGGGAAGGTGTGCAAGCTGCTTAAATCCATTTATGGATTAAAGCAAGCATCGCGGAGTTAGAACATCTGCTTTGACGTCGTTATCAAAGAGTTTGATTTCGTCAAAAATCCAGATGAACCTTGTATCTACAAGAAGGTGGCAGAGAGTAAAGTTGTCTTCCTCGTATTGTACGTGGACGACATACTCTTGATAGGAAATGATATTCCTATGCTGCAATCGGTCAAGCTCTTCTTATCACAAAGATTCTCAATGAAAGATCTTGGTGATGCCTCCTGCATATTGGGAATCAGGATCTATAGAGATAGATCCAAAAGGATTTTGGGATTGTCCCAATCCAGGTACATTGACACCATACTAAAGAGGTTTAGTATGGAAGAGTCCAAGCGTGTGAACTTGCCCACGATCTCTGGAGTCACTCTCTCCAAAGAGATGTCTCCCAAGACTGATTTGGAGAGAGCTCGCATGCAAGGGATACCCTATGCTTCGGCAGTAGGCTCTATCATGTATGCGATGCTATGTACCAGACCCGATGTAGCATACTCACTAAGTGTAATGAGCAGGTATCAAGCTGATCCTGGAGAGAGTCACTGGACAGCTGTGAAGACCATTCTCAAGTACTTACGAAGGACTAGAGATATGTTCTTGGTGTATGGTAACGGGGAACTCCAAGTGGAGTCCTTTACCGATTCGAGCTTCCAGAGTGATAAGGACGACTCTAAATCGCAGTCGGGTTTTGTCTTTACCCTTTACGGAGGGGCGGTTAGCTGGAAGAGTTCCAAGCAGGAAACCGTGGCAGACTCGACAATGGAGGCTGAATACATCGCTGCCAACGATGCTGCTAAAGAAGCTGTCTGGATCAAGAAGTTCATTACTGAACTTGGAGTGGTTCCATCCATTGAGCATCCAATACCTTTGTACTGCGATAACAATGGAGCGGTGGCTTTGGCCAAGGAACCCAGGTCCCATCAGCGATCCAGGCCTATTCTGAGGCGGTATCACCTGATCCGGGAGATAGTTGATCGCCGGGAGATCGAGGTCAGGAGGGTTGACACGAAGAACAACACGGCGGATCTACTCACGAAGGCCATTCCCCAGATACAGTTTGAGAGACTCTTCGGGATGCTCGGTATGCGATACTACAGCAGCTGGCCCTAGTGCAAGTGGGAGATTGTTAGTTGTATGTATGCCCTAGAGGCCAGTATTGTATAGATGATGTATATTATATTGGATGCTTGGACATATATAGAGATGACTTTCTTGCTCGATATGATAGTATGCTATCTGGTTACTCTTTATCTTAACATGTACACTAGTCTCTTTAAACTGTCTTATAGTTACATGTTGGTAAAGCCCTTAGGATGTGTACTTGACTACCTGGACTATGATGCAGATCATACTAGTGGGGACATGGTAGTCCATAAGTACATCCTTCATGGTCCCTAGTCGTGGGTGTATCGAGACGGGGCATCGATATATCAGTGTAGACTAGCGTATACGCTTCTCGACCCATGAGATGGGCGATGGATGATCCCATATCCATTGGTGTTTGACATCAGAGATGGTGTACGAGTGCTCAGTAGAGACTGGGTACACTGGACGGACTCGCCGAGAACTCCCAGATGGTATTATACCTCACGTCAGATGGCAGTTCTCAGGTGACACTTGTACAGGTTAGTCTGTAGACCCGAGATCGTCATAGAGTCTTGTGTGATTCCCACTGTGCTTTGATCTCCACCTTACCACGTCCATGAGGGCGTGCAAAATGGTGGTCTTTGGGTACAGTCCCGAGTCACATGGAGGCAATGAGCGATAGGAGGGGTTTCGTCTCTCCCGGTATTGGGGGTTGATGTTGCGCTGTGCTCGATTGGCCATAACAGGGAAGTCCCTGGCCAGGGCTGATCAGAGATTTGCTGGTAAGTGTTACCAGTAGTTTCTCGACCCGTTCTGAGCCTCACATCGGCACGACTTATCGGTTATTGGGGTCTGACGTATACCACCCCTAGACTTGATATGCGACATATCAGACGAATAGACCGGACTGTACGGTAAGTGTTACTGGTTGGATTCACAGGAGTGTGAGCGGGCTAGCTCGTCGATCTTCTGATCGCTCGATACCCGGATGGCCGTTACGTTTAGCAGACCGCTTGCGGCTTGTGGGTGCTTGATATGATCATCATCTGCTACCGGCGTATTGACGAGTCTTTAGTGTCCTACACAGAGGTTTCCTGGTTCAAGCGAAACGAAATAGGAGCGCATATGAGATATGTGCAGGACTGAGAATAATGCGTGTATGTGATACCGCATTTCATTCTCGCGATATATGTTTCGATTGGTTATATTCGATATGACCTAGTTATCGAATCATTGATTCGATAAATCGATACATTGAATACTAGTCGGTTATGTGCGACATGACCGGATCATTGAATCAAATGTTGATTTAATGATTTAATGTGTAATTATATATTTGATATATTACTTTGCATTAGCTAGTATAGGTTCACTTTAAATGGATTTTCTCACTTGATGTGCAAGTTGTATATGTGATATACTTTTGTACACATGTTTGTATCATGTTTGATGATGCTTGCTTTCATGGTTAAGTGTAAAGAATTAAACCATGGTTAAGTGTTGATTAGGGTTTGCAAATTCATTTATCTATTTATTTATTTATTTGAAATGGATTAAGATAAGAATGGTGGCTTTATTTGTTTTATGTTGAAGCTTCATGAAGCTTTGACCTTAGTGACCATTCTTGTCTTCATGCTTAACCCTGACTCATCCAAGTAACCATGGTCCATTCTCTACACTCAACTAAGGTTAGATTATGATAAGTATTGATTTATTTTTTAATTTATCATAACACTTATCATAAACTAGCTTCATCTTCTCCTTCTTCTTCAAGAGAGAAAACTAGATGCCATCAATGGCAACTTGAGAAAAAGTGAGTGAAATCCAATTCTAAAGTGAACCCATCTCCTATTTCTTCACCCTCTACCTCTTGCCAAGTTGTTTTGGGTGTTTTCTTCACAAGTTTCACAACTTGGTGAAGTTGGAGCTTGAACTTGCACAACCTCGACGTAGATCGTCTTTGACACGAAGCCGACGACCTATTCCGCTCGTTTTCCCGATGAAGCCGACGAATGAGTCTAGGATTCGAAAAGGACAGCGAGAGGATGACTACGTGGAGCTAAGGAAGTGGATATCCGGATCTACAAAGGTTGTAGCATCTAACTTTTAGTTAAAGTGTTAACTAGTTTATAGTTTCGCCTAGAAATCTAGCCGACGATCCGTATTAGGGTTTCTCGGCACCCATAAAATTTTAAATTGGCATGTTCGATGCCTTGTGAGACCTCTATAGTGTGCCTAGGAACCCTACACTCCCCAGATAAGGTGGGTAACTTCAGGCACCCGAGAGGTACTCCGGTAGCCTCAAGGACGGTGACAGGGAAGTTCTTGTTTACCCAGACTTGCCATTGCTGTTGTTCCAGACTGTGAGACCCGGCGGAAGGATGAGTATAGCGTCGTTCTAAACTAGCTTTAGAAGTGTACGTCAATATGACTCTGCCAGAGGGTTGTCGTGGTCAGTGGGAGCAGCAGAAGTATGGTGGACAAGTGGCTTATGTCTATTTATAGACTAAAGCAGATATAGCGGAGTTAGATCATCAATTTCTGATGTGACAGTCATAGGTTTCACTTCATCAGCATAGGGGATGGATCTGTTGAGAAGGTAGTAGGGTGTGATGTCATGGTATTTGGATGACATACACAGAGTAGGAAGTGATATTCCTATACTACGATCGGTTATACTTTGGTCGTCACACAGTGGTTTCTCCACATAGGACTTGGACATTATATAAGACATTCTGGTTACCGGATCTATGGTTTTAGATCCATATTTGGGTGGTTTCCCAATTAAGGGTACTTAGACAGCATTCTAAGAGTATTTAGAATGGACGACTCCTGGCACGGTAGTGTACCTGCAGGTGATGGAGTCACCCTCTCTAAAGGTGTTTTACAGACTAAAGGGGAGAGGGATGTACATGATTGGCAGATCACTTGCTTAGGCAATTGAGTCAATCATGAGATGTCTAGTACCACACCAGATGTTGTTTTTGCAGTAGATGCAATAAGTTGATATTGATCCAATCCTGGAGAAACAGTCGGAAGCAGTTTTAGAACATAAGTGGATGTTCTAGGGATATGATAACGACAGCCTCATTTGGGTGACAGTTATCATTCCAGGCTTCCAAGGTGACTTGGACGACAGGAAGGTTGTCAGAGTTATATTTTTCCCTCTGACGAGGGGCAGTATTTTGGACAGGTGGTCCAAGGGGATACTAAGGGAGGCATGTCGCAGGATACTGATTAAGTTCAGTTGACGATACAGTCTAAGAAGTTTGGATTTGGAGTTCATTTATGAGCTAGGTCCCATCAGACATATAGACACATTCTAAGACAGGTATTGCTCATTTCGGGAGATGGCATTCTCCGCGAACTTGAGATATAGAGAGACATAGAAAGAAACATCAAAGCGGATCCACTCTCTGAGGCTATTCCTCGAACGCAATAGTTTCGCAAACGAGATTTGTGAGACTAACTAGTAGAGGAGTTGGGTGTTCGGTATCATACGGGCTATGAGTATGCGACATCGCAATAATTAGCCTTGAGTGCAAGTGGGAGATTGTTGGAGATAGTGCCCTCAGAGTCATTTATTGGATCACAGGCACGTGATTGCAATGATTGAGGGTGGACCTATCCCAGGAGGACAGTCTTACTCAAGATGATAGTATGCTATCTGGTTTATCTTTATGATCGTGTACTGCTTTAGGTGACCTGACAGGTCACTATTGCACGTTGATAGAGCCCCTAGGATTCTTGCTTGACTACCGGCAGTATGAGGGCGATCATATACGTGGGAGCTGGTAGTCTATAAGCACATCCTTAAAAGGTCCCTAGTCGTGGGAGTTTCGAGACAGGGCATCGATACTCCAGAGTAGACTAGTGTATACATTCGAGACCCCGACGAGGGGCGGTGGCCGGTCTCATAAGCCACTGGTGTCAGTTGGTTCACCTAAGATGTATACAGGTGCTCATTGGGTTATGAGTACACCGGACAGGACTCGCCGGGAACATGCTAGTTGGTCTTATACCTGACGTCAGATAGCAGTTCCCAGGTGATATGTGTACAGGTTAGTTCATCGACCTGAGAATCGTCATTTGTCTCGTGTGAGTTCCCACTGTACTTTGATTACAATCCTACCACGCTCAAAGGAGACGTGCAAACAGGTTTTAGTTGGGTACAGTCCCGAGCCACATGGAGGCAGTGAGCGGATCTTCGGGGGTTCGTCTCTCCCGGTATTGGGGGTGAGGTCGCGCTGTGTCTAGGAGAGCCAGAACATGAAAAGTCCTTGGCCAAGGAATGAGATTTACTGGTAGGTATTCCAGTAGTATCTCAGAGTGTTCTGGGCTGATCTCTGACACGACTTGTACCGCTTTTGGGGGTCTGACTTTTACCAACCCCCTAGGCCCGCCATGCGATGCTCATAGACGAACGGACCGGACTGTACGGATATTGTCACTGACAGGCTCAGTAGGGTGTCAGGATGAGTTCGCTCATCGACGTCCCTTTTGGTCAA
This sequence comes from Agapanthus africanus, assembly GCA_030015575.1. Classification (NCBI taxonomy): domain Eukaryota; kingdom Viridiplantae; phylum Streptophyta; class Magnoliopsida; order Asparagales; family Amaryllidaceae; genus Agapanthus; species Agapanthus africanus. Next base: position 293,570,240 of record CM057349.1, read on the forward strand.
TAGCTGGTAGCCCGTCACGTATGGCTAATACCTCTGACGTGCTAGTGGTTAAATCCACAGCAATGGTGTTAACGAGTCTTTAGAGTCCCCCACAGACAGTTGCTCAGTTTCGGGCGAAACGCTGTAGAGGCCGTATGGAGATATGGCAGGGTTCGATAAGATATGTGCGGTATTGCACGGATCAGGATCGGACGGTTAGTACTAGAGGCCATATGTGTATATGGCAGGGTTCGATCAGATACGTGCGGTATTGCACGGATCAGGATCGGACGGATAATACTAGCCGGCTTTGGTTTAAGCCGGATCCTAGTATAGTACAGTGTAGATTTTGTCTCATTGCATTTGTATTTTGGTCGGAATACAGATTCGGGTGTGTATACACAGTATCGGGGTTTTCCTGTAATTTATTATGGGACCAGTTTTCTGGGGTTGCCAGTTTGCTTTCCGTTTCGGCCATATTTCTTTGTATCCTTCATTGGACGTAGATTGGTGGAGGAGGGCTTATTTGCATTTGTGCAAATAAGCAATTTGGAAGAGGGGTCTTTGCATATTGTTGGATCATGATGGTTGCACCATCCCTTGACCATTTGACTTCTTCTTTCATGATGGCTTGACTTTATGTTGAGATGATGAGGTTGGTGGAGTGTGGGTTTGTGTTTGTGATCATTTTCTTTTTAAGATATCATTTGATTCCCTCTTGCATTATTGGCTCACACACTCTCTCTCATTCACTCCACTCCCATGAGCATGGCCGGCCAAGCCTTGAAGTGGTCTGTTCATATTTTTGTAATGGGGATTTTTGCTCTCTTGGCTTTGTAAAATCCCCACATCTCCATCTCAAAAGTTTATATCATTTCCTCCACTATATGGCAACTCCTAGTAACCCCAAGAGACATAGAGCACTACACATTCTACAGCAAATCTTCGGCACGTCGACTCTCCAACTTTGTGCCCGAGTTGCCTCGGACCAGAGGCTGGAGCCCGTAAAAGAAGCCGGCGACGTGGTGCCCTTCCGGCGACGAGGTGGACACCGGAGATTCCGCGGGGAGATCGGGACGACGACAAGAAGACCGAAGGACACGGATCGCTTGGTATATCTCTCTTCCCATCTTGTAGTTAGCTAGGACTAGTTTAATGGCACGATACGGGTATATAGTGCGCGGTGGTGCCGGTTTGAAAAGTTAAAGTAAATCACCGCTTCCGCATTCCGGCTTCGGATTGACGGCCGGGGCGCCGCCATGCACTTACACCAACTCCGCGATGCCTGCTTTATTTTGTAAAGCAACTTGCACACGTTTCCGCTGCTCCCACTGTTTACGAAGCCTTCTGACTGTGTACTTATAGACGTTCTCTTCTAAATCATTATTTAGAAAAGCAGTCATGGCACCCAACCACCAGATATCGTAGTCATGGTCTGTAGCAATGTTAAGTAGGATCCGGATGGACTTAAGCATAGCCACTGGAAAAGGTTTCATCATTTTTCCATGCCTGGTCGATGACGAAAACCTTTAACAAGTCTAGCTTTGAAAGTCTCAACTTTTCCATCTACACCAAGTAATCTTCTCAAGATATAGTTGCTCCTGATGGGGATTTAACCCTTCAGATATAGCAACCAAAGTCCATACTTTGTTGGTGTACATGGATTCCATCTCAGATCGCTAAGCATCCAGCCATTCTTACAGAGTCCCTACTCTCGATGGCCAGCTCGAAACTAGTTAGGTCATCATCTCATTATGCAATCCTCGCTCCCACTGTCATCGAGAAACCGAAGTATCTCTCAGGCGGATGAGGAACCCTGCTAGATCGGCGGAGAGGCTGAGGTTCGTCGGAGACTATTGAATCCTTTGGTTCTATCAAATCATCAGCTGTAGTTTGTATAGCTGGAACTTTTCCAGTTCTACAGAACTGACCTTGCCTCGATCTTGTCCGGATTTTGCTTTTGACATAGGCCGGACAATCCCAAATCTTAACTTAATTAAGAGATAGGCTCTTCCCATACCATATCTTATATGGAATGGTAGGCACTGATTTGATTCGAACCTAATTCAATAGGTATGCAGCTTCTTAAGTGCATAACCTCTAAAAGGAAACAGGTAACTCAGCAGTACTCATCATAGAGCGCATCCTATCACATAGGGTGTGATTGCTCCGCCCCGATATACCGTTGTGCTGTGGTGTATTCAGAGGAGTAACACTAAGAGAGAATCTCATTCTCCTTTAGAATAATCCAGGAATTCTATGCACAAGTATTCTCCTCCCTGATCTTATCATAGGACATAATACTTATACTCTGTTTTTGGTTCTCTATTTCTAACTTATATTCTGTGAATATCTCAAACGGTTCGGACTTGTGTTTCAACAGGAACATATGTCTCAATCTTGAGAGATTATCAGAGAATGTAATAAAATACAAAGAACCGGTCTTGGCATGTGTAGACAGGGGATCTACATACATCAACATGTATCATCCCAAGAGTTCACTAACTCTTTCTCTGTTTCCAGTAAACAGAGCTATGGTCATCTTATCTTTGTGACATGACTGGCAAGTTTCACAAGATGTAAATTCAAACTGATTTAAATATGCATCTAAATGTAACTTCAGCCAGTCGGGTCGCATTGATATGACCTAGTCTACAATGCCTCAAGAAGGATCCATTCATTTCTGAACTTTTCTTCTTGTGTGTGTTCTGTATACTAGGAACTGTAGTTTGATTTAGAACGTCAATGCTTTTAGATAACGTGCCTGAAACGATCAGCTTTTGAAATGTAGGAAATGTTCAAAACATTATCCAACAATACAAAATTATATCGTTTCTTTACTAATAAAGAGACTGATATGATTTTGTATATCAGGTTCGGTATCTAATAGCATTTGTTCAGAATCAACGTATTGGTAATACAGGGTGACAGTGACCGACAGACCTGGCTGCAACTCTTGCACCGTTTTCTGTCTCATGAAACATATCACCCATTCTCAGTTCTCTGCCTTTCTGTAGCCCTATGTAACAGATTACATATCTGGGATCCTGATCCGGTATCAGATACCCAGGACGCAGAGGACACTGAGAAACGGTTCTTTATAATGAACATACCTGAAGGAGATGCATCATATGCACTTTCTTCGTTTGGGCGGCATAGGAATTCTAGTATTCCCCTATTTCCTGCTCTACCTTATAACAATTATAAGTTGGAGCGGGACCAACGTTCCCCAGCTCAGTATAACAAGCGGGTTCGGTCAATACATCCATATTATTATCTTGATTAAGGCGTGATATGGTCGTGACCTGGAGAGAGAGAAGAAAACACTCTGCGTGCGCTGTTGCAAGATTAGATTGGTTATTTATTTTATCTAATCAGGATGGCTCCTACTGTTTTTATCAAATCTTCCTTCAAACCTTAAAAGGAAAGACTAGCCGGGATTAATTACACTCTACAAGTTCGCCAATCTTTCAGCCAGGCTAGTGTCGGTACTTTGAGGGAGGTTCCCCGTGCATTCTCACGAACCTAATTACAGTAAACCTCATTTTCCCAGAGGCGTAACCCCATTGACACCTTTCTAGACACCTACTTGCTCGGCTAATTGCAAAGTGCAAAACTCTCCCAGGAGTAACAATTACTCGCAGTGGGTATCGGGATCCAACTATCATATAGAAGGTATGCAATCTCATTGCAAATTTCAACACTTGAAACTCCCGATAATGGTTTTTACCCCTAGCACTTATGACCTTAACTATGGTCAACAAATCATAAGCACTAGTCAAGTTCTACCCGTCATTTCGTGATTAATTAGACCCACCCACATGACCCTTAACTAAGTTCAGCAAAGTCACGCGACTGTCCTAACTAATCGCATCATATGCGGTGTAGGAAGACATCACTTAGCTACCATACACTGTGCCTTGACTATGGTCAACAAACACAGCACGAATACTAAGTACTCTACTTCCTAAAATGACGGAGGGTTGCGGCTGGTTTTTAAGAAAACCTTTAACGCTTTGAACTTGATCTCATTGCGGAATCAAATGGTTTTAAATGGAGTGTTTTTGAGGCTTTTCTAGTTTTGCTAAAGGGGTCACTCCCGGTGAAGGGATCGTCGGCCCTTTCCTCATCGAATAAGGTGCAGGATATATCATATATACCGCTGTGTAAAGCAAAAACTATATAAGCAATCAAAAGACAAACCGAGGGTTATAGCATCTGCCAGTTATTGCTAAAGGAGTCACTCCCGATGAAGGGATCTCGGTTCTTTCCTTATCGAATAAGGTGCAGGATGTTCTACAAGGAACACCACGATGCAAAGCAAGAACTGTAGCCACCTGTTTTTATTTTTGAAATTCGATTCCACAACATCTTTTAGGTTTATTTTCTTTCATTAATCACATTAATGAATATCCTATCATTTAAGTCCACCTAAACATCACAGATAAATATAACGTACGCTTATGCCATCCGCATTCGCCTCGATGTCCTGTCTGCACCGTTAGGTTAGGTAACTAACGGCAGAGCGAGGCAGGGCTAGCGCGGATGTAAAACATAAGCAACGTCTATATAATATATCATATATACTATATACAATATCTATCTGAATAAATCACATGATCACATCACAGATAACGCAGCAGAAAATATCATATGAAATATTGGATATACCAGGACGTCCATATTTTTAATACGAGCCAGTATAAAACACGGATTCCACGGTCGCGATGAATAGCCAATCCCACACCCCTAGACCCCTACGAGAGCGGCAAGCAACCCTACCAATTCTAGGGTTAGGAGACCCGTACTCGACTCCTAGAGATGGTCTCCCTCTGGACCCTAGAACCCGGTTACTTGTGCTCCCCTCCTTGGGTCTATCCTAATGCGGAAAAGTAAATAATATACAAATGGTGATATTTTCTTTATCTTTCCTTCTCTCGTCAATAGTAAACCCAAAACAAATAGACATGCATGAATCATGAAGAAAAATGTAATAAGTGTTAAAAATGACATGTGCATGTCATATGCACAAAACACGTTTAAAGCCCGATTAGCGATTTTTAATCGCGATTAGCACAAAATTAGTGTATAATTAATCATAAACCTTCATAATTTGCATAAATTACATAAAGCACCATCATTTTAGTAATTTCCAAAAATTTCAAAATTTTTCCCCAATTTATCGGTATTTAATTATACCGCCTTATTAAAATATTCAATATAATATTATTTAATTATAAAAATTCCCAAAAATAATATTTTATTTTTTTGAAATGTTACAATCTTCCCCCGTTAAAGAAATTCGATCTCCTAATTTAAATTTAAACCCCTCTAATATTAAAACATTTCAGTAAAAGACTAAACCGTCGTGGTCCCGAAATCATAAATACACAAAGCACAACGTAGAGCAATGCATGCGCTTGAAAAATAAGTTTATATCAATCAATGTAAAACTCCGTCAAGCATCCCGCAATCATCGGAGTCAAGGAGAAGACATCAATGTTAAATCCAATACGAAACTCAACACGCTATACATCAAAACTATACATGTAAACATCAAATTTATAAATGTAGATATCTGAAGGAAATGCATGCCAAACCTTTTTAAGTCGTTGTGCGATGCGCATAACATTGCACATTGGCGGAAGTCTTGAGTAAGAAAATGACTCTCTCTATATATATATATCCATTGTTTAAATGCACGTACCGCCGTTTTGAAAACAATTTAGAAGGGTTTCCTTGTTTTAAATGTTTCATGTCATATCAGACACGTAGGTAAATAGTGAGACTATAGCTCCCTTTTTGGAAATCCCTTCGATAACTATCAATGCATGCAAAATATATCCAAGTACTGTCCTCTGACTAGTCCTGCCCAGTACGCAAACAAATAGTAAATATCATAAAAACGTACTGCTCCCTAAGAAATCAATCCCAAAATATGCATATGAATGCTACGTGTGTCTGGTGAGCACGGAAATCAAAATCCATATGTGTGCCATACCTGTGCACAGAACAACATTTTAGTGCAACGGGTGTGCACGAAACACCTATCAAAGGCAACGTGTGTGCCTGACAGCAAAATCAGGTGCATCTGATATGCACGAAGAATCTCGATTTAGTGCATCTGGTGTGCACCAAAATCGCATCTTATAACAGGCGCCCAACATGCGTGAAACTCCAAATCAAAAACACAGAGTGCACGAAATTTACATCAATATCAGAATCGAAATCGACGGTATACAATAAAGCTCAATCTAAATCAGGTATACCGTGATATATAATCTCACAACCATTTACATCAGCGTGCACAAATCAAATCAAAACACTAAAAGTGCAAGAAAACTATGCTGAAAGCATAAGCAAAATCGCATGCATAACATAGGCATGAAATCAAAATCAACATATTGGATGACATCAAACTGAAGTCAGGTGCAACCGTGGTTCAAAAAATGTAAACCCAGTGTAACAAACGCACAAAATATAAATCCGGTGCATCATGTGCAAGAAATACCAATACAGTGCATCATGTGCACAAAATACCAATACAGTGCATCCTGTGCACAAAATACCATACAGTGCATCTTGTGCACAAATACCCAACAATAACTCAAATGCGTAAATAGCAACACCGAGTGTACCAAGGTGTAAAAATCATAAACGTGTGCAACTGTGTGCACAAAACACATATCAATGCACTACAAGCACATATAAGCTATACCGAGTGCAAAAGCCAAATCGTGTGCATACCATGTGCACAAAATCAACCCAACTGTATGAAATCATAAACATGTGCGACTAAAGGACAAAATGATATTAAGTGCAATCACTGTGCACAAATCATAAATCAACACAACAGTGTATAAAGCATATCTCAAGGGTAATAACTATGCACAAAATATGAATACCCAGTAGGTGTAACCATGGTGCACGAAAACAATTAACATGAAACTCAGTTATCAAGACAAAATCATGCGAATAGATTGCCCAAAATACCGAAATCTAAGGTGACGGATACGTGATAATCGAATCACAAAATCATAAATCATAAATACCGTCGTTGATAGTTCCTCCTTCAAAGTCGAGAAGGTGTCGGTGCATTCAATGCTAGCATAGCAAGATATCTACTTTCCTCCTGTTCATGGTCTAACTCCTGGTGCTTTTAGCCTCTTGTCTCTCGCTGTGCATTGCTAGATATATAGCCCCTCGGCTCAACGGCCTAATATGGAATGACGACGGAAACAGTCCCGCTCTGGCACATCCTCTACAGATCTCTGGCCACCTATCTCATCGACGATGCCGAACTCTGGCCTGCTAGGTGTGCGCAATATGACCGCTCCTGGGTCCAAGTCTTCTAGTATAGTATTCATGAAAGGTCCTGTCGAGATCTCTCTCAAATCTCGTTTCTGCCGAACTGCCCGGAAGTTACCATCCTTACTATATTTGTTTCTTTTTCCGGAATGGCTACATTCTCATCGCTACTTCTTCTGGAAAATATATCAGTAATCAATGCCTCTGCATGCGTATCACATCTCTGATGTCGGCGGAGTGGAACGTCATCTCATCAAGATCTCGTACGAACCTCTTACTCCACTTTTCTCTGCTGTCGACTGCTTCAGACTCGTCTCATCGTGGCTGCATGGACTATGCTCCAACGGCTATACTCGTATCTGGAGTCTCCCAAGCAATGCATCCCATCACATAATATCTGAAAGATGTCGAACCTTTCGATCGATTCATCAAGGTTCCATATTTCCCCCAAGAGCTCAACATCTTGGGTACAGTTTAATAGTACTCCAGTATATGCCACAACACCTGTGGACCAACCGTTGAAGGGCAAACCCAAGCCTCACAAATGGCACCACTAAACTGCCGCAAACCCTAAGGTTCAAAGGCGTTCCATGGTCATTACGTCGAGTTAGGGTTTCATTCTTTTAGAGGGTCCATAGAATTACTTTCATTTGTCTCTGATTACTTTAAACTTGGAAAATGGGATCCTGACATTCGATCGTCTCCATCGACTCTCAACGTACCTGCGTGAAGTCGTCTCTAGCTGGAATCAATCTATCTGATGACCTCACATCGGGGTAAGCGAACGAACCATATGTCCTAATCGTTCATCCTCGGGTGACTAGCGACCTTCTATCATATTTCTAAGTATATCTTCATGCCGCAGTAGCTCCAACATCTGGGCGATATCTCGTCATTTGCAGCAGCAACTGGCTCATTCGTCTGCACGCTGAACAGTGCCTCGATCATCATGAATAAGCGATACATCAATGGTCATCACATTCTGGCTGTCCTCTAGCAATAGCCTGATCCTCTAGTGCTGATCTGCACGTCCGAGAAATCTCGTAAAATCGATCCATCAAACGCTCATGGTGCAAAAACACAATAAAACGACGCCCTTATGCAATCGTATGTCTCTGGAATCACGCTCTGGTCAGTCCTCGTTCATGACGAGCTCGTGCTGACCGCAACTCTAGCCATAGCTCTCTCTGCTCGCGTAATCGTAGCAGCAAAATCATAACTAATATCGATGAGGATAGATCATAGGAATGAATATAATACTGTGCAAGGAAATGTACATCCTAAGGCTCCTTAAGCGGAGTAGCGTATCGTAAGTATGCCGTGAAACATGTAAGGTTACTGGGCACTACCACAAGGGTCTATAATGCATCAACCATGCCGAATTTAAATTTTCCAAGTGCCGAACAACCTAAAGCGAAGATCATTGCTAGCTAATTAGGGTTAACATAGCAAGTAAACAACTTTACATCTAAGAGAAAGGGATTACAACCTTTGTATTCCTTTCCTTCGCTTCATAAGCTCCAAGTAGTAGTCCCTTCGCCGCGTTCCATGAACTTCCGGACTCTAGAGAAGCTCCGCAAGCCGAATGATCCATGCTTGCTTGAAGTCTTCCTTTTCATAGATGATCTACCGTGAAGAATCTTTAACTCAAGCTCTCACTTCTCTAATCAAGTATTAGTGAAGTGAACACCCTAATCTAAGTGGCTAGAATAGATAAGGATGATGAAGTAGCAATTTAGCTCTCTTTTTCTTTTAATTTCTCATACTTATTCATCACTAACCCAAAAGCTAGAAAGCTTTTCAAGGAGGAAGAAGAAGAAGAAAAGTATTTGTGATGAATAATGAATTATTGCTATGGTTACAAATCAACCCTTGAGTTAAGAATGAATGGCTTAACTCATGTAGAGAATAAACCTAAGGTAAAGGGTTTGGGTTGGGTTAGAAAATATCTATACAAAATATCTTAGCATAAAACAAAACAAAGCTTCATGAAACTTCATGAAAAAGCTAACCCAAATGCTAACCCAAATCTAACCTTAACTATGGTTATCTCCAAAAATCATGTTGCATTTGTAATCATAACTTGTTACAATATTATATATCACATATATAATATATTTTTGCAACAAAAGAAAAAAATAAAATTAACATATATCGCATATATATCAATGTATTATCCGGTGAGAAAATGAATCAATAAAGCGAGCTTATATTAGTTAATGTAATGTAATATATCACATATATAATTATACATTAAATTATCGAATCAACACTTGATCTGACAATCCGGCTATATCGTATATAACCGACTAATATAACATGTACCGATTCATCGAATCAACACTTGATCTGATGACCCGGCTATATCACATATACCCGGCCGATATCATATATTGCGAGAATAGAATACGGTATCTCATATCATATTATTCTCGGTTCCGCACATATCACATATGTGCTCCTACTCCATTTTTCCTGAGCCCGGAAATCTCAGTGTAGGACTCTAAAGAATCGTCAATACGCCGGCAGTAGGTGATGATCATATCAAACACTCACAAGCTGCAAGCGGTCAGCTAAATGTAACAGCCACCCAGGTATTGAGCGATCAGAAGATCAACAAGCAAGCCTGTACATTCCCCTGTGAATCCAATCAGTAACACTACCGTACAGTCCGGTCTCTTCGTCTGATATGTTGCATATCTAGTCTAGGGGTGGTAAACGTTAGACCCAGTAGCCGATAAGTTGTGTCGATGTGAGGCTCATAACCAGTCGAGAAACCACTGATAACACTTACTAGTAGCACTCTATATCAGCCCTGACCAGGGACCTCCAGTTATAGCCAATCGAACATAGCACAACATCAACTCTCTATACCGGGAGAGACAAACCCCCTCCTATCGCTCATTGCCTCCATATGATTCGGGACTGTACCCAAAAGCCACCGTTTTGCACGCCCTCTTGGACGTGGTAAGGTGGAAATCAAAGCACGGTGGGAATCACACAAGACTCTATGACGATTTCGGGTCTACAGACTAACCTGTACCAGTGTCACCAGAGAACCGCTATCTGACGATAGCTATAATACCATCTAGGAGTTCTCGGCGAGTCCATTCAGTGTACCCAGTCTCCACTGAGCACCCGTACACCATCTTTGATGTCAAACACCAACGGATATGGGATCATCCATCTCCCATCATATGGGTAAAGATGCGTATACGCTAGTCTACTATGGTGTATCGATGCCCTGTTTCGATACACCCTCGACTAGGAACAGTTATAGGATGTACTCGTTGACTACCCTGGCCCCACTAGTATGATCTCATCATAGTCCCAGTAGTCGAGTACATATCCTAAAGGCTTTATCAACATGTGAGAGAAAGACAGTAAACTAATACAAGTCAACATGTTAAGACAAAGTGAAACCAAATAGAAAATACTATCATGTCGAGCAAGAAAGTCCTCTCTATATATATCCAAGAATCCACTATAATATACATCATATGTACAACATTGGCCTCTAGGGCATATATATAACTAATAGAACATACACACGGTACGTCACTCTACTTAAGTCACCTATTCCATCAACCAAGGTCAACCTACGCGACGAAAGTTCGGGTCTAATTCCCCCTCGACTAAATCTAAGTTCCGTAAGGTCAAGCCTAAGTTCCGAATATATACAAACGCTCTAGGCTCCGCATAGTCAAACTTAGACTCGAACCAAGATTAACCTAGCGCTTTGATACCAACTTTGTCACGACCCGAAATAGCACGTGACTGGCCCTTGAATCATATGAAGTCTATAGAACCCCATCTAATTCAAGTAAGCCAAAAGCCCAGAAATCTAAAACCATTTTAATAATAAATGAAGGAAAACTAGTTTAAAGAAGTGAAGAAACATGTTTTAAAAACAAGGTTTTTAAATAAGTAAGCCGAATATGCATTTTTAAATCCTCGAGTCTTTTCTGAAAATTACGGCAGAGTTTCCTTTGTAAATACTGGCCCCAAACGGTGTACAACAAGAATAATATATGCATAATGATAAAGGCATCCCCAAGTAGGAGCTAGCTCTTCATCAATCGACGGTCATAAACACGCAAGCAATATAATATACAACGCCGAAGGGCGAGGATCAAAACTCAAAAGGAAACTTAAAATCAACAAGAAAACCATAATACTACAACGTGTGACTTTAAGGTCGAAATAATACACAACTGGTTTTCTAAGTCTGAATAAATATACAAGTTTGGTTGATGGAATTTACTAGATAAAACTGAAAATAAATAAGTACAATGGTGGTCACGATGCGAGTGAACCCACCTACCAAAACAATCACCCAGAAAGGAAGCAGTATGCCAGACAAGCCGCAATGAAACCTGTACGGCAAAAACCTGCAATAACTGTGGCACAATGGGGGTGAGTTGCCAACTCGTGAATAGAAAACATCACAGAGCAGAAATCGTATGTATGACTCAATCTTAGGTCAATACGATCAGTAATAATATATTCTCAATATGAATAAGTCTGAAGCATGATAAGGTGGCAAAGGTAAACATCTATACATAAATGTAGTACCAAGTGCTCGTGCCAGTGCCTCAGGTAGCAACATATCATAAATATGAGGTGTGATCAATATAATCAACATGAAGCAGTATGCCAGACAAGCCGCAATGAAACCTGTACGGCAAAAACCTGCAATAACTGTGGCACAATGGGGGTGAGTTGCCAACTCGTGAATAGAAAACATCACAGAGCAGAAATCGTATGTATGACTCAATCTTAGGTCAATACGATCAGTAATCATATATTCTCAATATGAATAAGTCTGAAGCATGATAAGGTGGCAAAGGTAAACATCTATATATAAATGTAGTACCAAGTGCTCGTGCCAGTGCCTCAGGTAGCAACATATCATAAATATGAGGTGTGATCAATATAATCAACATGAAATCAGTGTCAACCATATCATGAAGTCTAAATACGTGGATATCATCCAACTATGTAATCAATATCTGTATGTATGTGGATCTCGTCCACATGTCACCCAATGACACAAAACACCATGCAGGTAAATATCATAAACCATATGCATGGAAGTATGAGGATATAAATCAACATGTGTCTCTCCCGACACATCAAAATCATGGAACCTGAGTGTCGAGTATCGACACTCGAAAACATCATGAAACCTGTGCCCAGCATCGGCACGTAAATCGTCATATATATAGGGCTCCGACAATCCGGATCGGCCCATGGGCTCCGTCAGTCCGGATCGGCCCGTATCATCTTTCAACTCCAGTCGATATCCTCCGGATATCCGCCGAGCTCAAATACAATCACCGGTAGGTAGTAGTCCCTCTGCCAGGCTCACCGTCTGTATACACAGCATCCCTTTCTTGCCCTGGGGTACCATACCGGGCCCCACCATGTACCCGCACACGGCTCACGACTCCTCATCGCATAGGGTATATATATACATCAGAACCGATAAAACTCATGGTGGACGCACTGAAATATCATATCAAGGGTAACCGGGTTTTTAAAATAATACATACTCTCTTATGAAATATCCATGGTTTCCAAATCCAGAAATATCATGGAAACAACATATCTCAATGCGTAAAATCATAAAGCAGGATATATGCGACATATGATAGAAATGTAAGCATGTCCGTATATCATGCAACATAAAACAGTAATATGCACACATCGAGGGGAAAACCGCACTTTTAAATGAATCTAGTTTTAAAATATATCTTGCGGTTCCCAAATCTCCAAAATCAAGCCAGAATCATCTATATATGTGCAAATACCTATGTATGCAAGTATGGGTGTACAATATGTGTGTACGCAAGTATGAGTGTACAATATGTCAGTGCGCCAATATAGATGTACAAGTAGGTATATATACAAGTATGAGTGTACAATATGCTTGTGTGCCAATATGTCATACAAGGAGTCAAATCCTGATGCAACAATCCATCTGTATAGTGACATGGCAATTATCGATGATGAAGTGTGTGAGCCGGCAAACAGGTGTATGTGGAACATACGCATCATCGATAATAGTGTCGGTGTCCTAACAACATGGATTTAATATAACAATAAACACATTTACACATGAAATGCGATGCGAATAGCAAGAATATGCGGAATCGAATAATAAACGCAACAGTGAAGAATCTACATCAATATGTATATGTCAAACAGTTATGCCATTTGAAATAACACGAATCGCGGTGTTTAGAAAAATAAGGGCTATGGTGTTTTTAGGAAAAGATGCGTCTTTTGAAAATATCCGTAGCATCCATTGGCCTGTCTTTAAAATACTCACGATTCGTTAGTTTTGAAATAGGTATGACTCGGGTCTAGTCTAACATCTATAAAGTAAACTACAGATCTAACTAACAAGTTAATCGAAAGGGTATGGAAACCACCTAAATCTGAGTCGATATATATATACATATAATAGTCGGTGATCCCGCCTAAATAGTATCACATACGATACAATATACCATATGACATTCTCGAGTCAAGAGCGCGGATCTATCATCAATGCATAGCTCATACGTAAATCCGTCGTAGGCATCCCAAATAAGGGTACGGGTCAAATATCACATTCATCTCATCATTTATCTGGTATCCTTATCATCATCTCTCATGAACTGGGTACTGACCTAAGTCTAGTACAAATTGATACCATATATATATATATATATATATATATATATATATATGTATATATATATATGCGTGTATGAAACACCTGCCCAAAGGCCCGCTAAAACTCATGTCGTATCTCATAATACGAACCACATCATGTCACCGATCTCATGGCACCATGCCCAATCTTATCGACTCATCTCCAAATATCATCCACTATCCTCATCATCCAAGTGTAGGTATACGTGTATATATATACATCGTCCCATACCTAGGTGTGTGTATATATATACGTATCCTCATATACACACAAGTATATAAAAGTAAGCAGGGTGTGCGTGTGGGTGTAAACCTATTCTAGGGTTCGCAACTAAGAAGCTATACTAGTTCACTTCTAATAACCCTAAACTAACCATTGAACACCTAAACATATCCTGAAAATCCATGTCACACATAAAAGATATCATATATATATATATATATCATACTATTCATCGAACTGCGGGGGTGCTATACGCCATCCACCCGACTTCCCCCGTAGATATAATCTGCTCACCTTGACCTTCGCTTGCCGATGTCGACGTCGCCACGCACTTTCTTGTCGTGTCGAAGTCTTCGCCAGGGTACCTACACATCATAGCGCATCGTATGGCATTAAAAACCAAGTCGAAATCAAAACGACACGCGGAACTCACATAGGTCAAAACCTATGGTTTGCCCTCGCAACTTAACCAAATAACACCCGATAAAGACGTACAAACCTAAATTGATCGAGTACAACACAAATCACAAAATCCATAATTCAGAATACGTAAAACCATAACTCGAATCAAAACAGCAATACATTTATTCAGTCCCAAATTTTGATTTAGGTGCAAACAATGTTCCAAAACAATACTGGAGTGATGTATAAAGTGTATAAGAGCTATGGAAGTAACCAAGACCCCTAACTCCACAAGGTGGCCGTCCCCCTACCCTAAACTTCCGGCGACCTCGTCCCTGATGGGGAGTTGGGGTGTCGTGTTTGTAGGGTAGTCTCCTGGTAGTCAATATATGGTAATGGTCTTGCTATTTTTTCCAGTAAGTGTCTAGGGTCACTCCAGATTCCCTGTAGGCCACCAATCTAACACAAAACCAAGATTTGGTATCTAAAGTTTAAGTCATGGCAATGTCATAATACTAAATTATAGGAAATTGGTCCCAGATTTGGATGAGGGTGAAAACTATGTTAGCAAACAATACTAGGGTGATATATAGGGTATATGTGACCTACAGAAAAAACCTGGACCCACACCCTCACCAGGTGGACGAGCCCTCTCTCATGCCAAACCGAGCTCGCCGGCCCTGAGGACTCCTCTGGAGTTCGTGCTCTCAGGGTGTCTTCCTAGGGTCAATTCTATGCTCCTGAAGTTGTTTGCTAGTCTCATAATTTACTCAGGTCATCCCAGATTTCCCTGCACACTCAAAGTTCACAAACCGACATTGCAAAGTTCTGTAAATCCGTATTTTTGGGTTTCAGTTGGGTTGGTCTGGGTTTCTATCAAATGGGAGGGGTTTAAGATCACCACTAGGCCTCAATTCACAATCTCAACTTAATTCAAACTCTAGCCCTCTCTAGAAATCTCCAAAGTTCACCAAATCGCACCAAATCACAACTAAACACAAATATGGTTTAAAGTGAAAGAAAAACTACACTAAGTGTGAAGGGATTACCTCATTTAGCACTCAAGAAACCCCGTACAACGCCAAAATGAAAACTTTCTTAGTCCGTAGTATAGCTTGTGAGCTTGTGCATCTTTCTTGTGAAAGGGAGATGGAGTTTTGAGGAGTTTCTCATGGTGTTTTGAGGAGGTGAAGAGGGGGAGGGAGTTAGGGCAGCAGCAGTAGCAAAGAGAGGGAGGGGAAAGGAAATGAGTGTAAGAATGAAGAGGGAATGGCTCAAGACCAAGGTTGACCCCTCACCCTCTCTTTCTCTCTCTTGCCCATACTTCTATATTCTATTCTTTTCTTTTCTTTTCTATTTTCTTTATCTTTCCTTCTATCCTCAATAGTAAACCCAAAATAAATAGACATGCATGAATCATGAAGAAAAATGTAATAAGTGTTAAAAATGACATGTGCATGTCATATGCACAAAACACGTTTAAAACCTGATTAGCGATTTTTAATCGTGATTAGCACAAAATTAGTGTATAATTAATCATAAACCTTCATAATTTGCATAAATCACATAAAGCACCCTCAATTTAGTAATTTACAAAAATTTCAAAATTTCCCCCCAATTTATCGGTATTTAATTATACCGCCTTATTAAAATATTCAATATAATATTATTTAATTATAAAAATTCCCAAAAATAATATTTTATTTTTTTCAAATGTTACAATGCATCATCATGCTCATTCCTCGAATGGGTCACGTGTAAATTCGGATATTCCCCTATTTCCTGCTCGGATTTAAAACAGTTATAAGATAGAGCGGAACCAACGTTCCCCAGCACAGTATAATAAGCAGGTTCGGTCAAAACATCCATATTATTATCTTGATTATGGCGTGACATGGTCGCTACTAGGAGAGAGAGAAAGAGAGAAGAAAACACTCTGCGTGCGCTCTTTCAAGATTAGATTGGTTATTATTTTATCTAATCAGGATGGCTCCCACTGTTTTTTATCAAATCTTCTTTCAAACCCTAAAAGGTAAGACTAGCCGGGATTAATTACATTCTACAAGTTCGCCAATCTTTCAGCCAGGCCAGTGTCGGTACTTTGAAGGTGGTTCCCCGTGCTTTCGCACGGATCTAATTAAAATAAACCTCGTTTTCCATAGGGCGTAACCCCGTTAACACTTTTCTAGACACCTACTTGATCGGCTAATTGTAATGTGCAAAACTCTCCCAGGAGCAACTCTTCCTCGAAGTGGGTATCAGGATCCAACTATCTCATAGAAGGTATGCAATCTCATTGCAAATTTCAACACTTGAAATTCCCGATAATATTTTGCCCCTGGCAACTTATGACCTTAACAAGGTCAACAAATCATAAGCGCTAGCCAAGTTCAACACGTCATTTCCTGATTGAATTAAACTCATCCGTACGACCCTTAACATAGTCAATAAAGTCGTATGACTACCCTAATCCAATCGCATCATATGCTTTAGCAGATATGCATTAATCAGCTACTGCACACTATGCCTTAACATGGTCAACAAACGTAGCATGAATACTAAATAGTACTTATCGGAAATGACGGTGGGCTACGACAGGTTTTTAAGAAAACCTTTTGCATAATGAACTTGATATCGTCGTAGAATCGAGTGATTTTGAAAATGAATGTTTTTCAGGCTTTTACTAATTTTGCTAAAGAGGTCACTCCTGGTGAAAGGATCTCGGCTCTTTCATCATCGAATGAGGTGCTAGATATTTTACAAATACCACTATGAAAAACAAGAACTAGAGAAGCAATCAAAAACAAAACTGAGTGGGTTGGTAACGTTTTGAAAATCGTTTCGGTGAAATTTCAGAAAATCGGTAAAATAAGGGGGTTTTCTATAAAAATTCAAAATACAAATATCTTTATTATAAAATTAAATATACATATTCTAGCTATGAAATTGCTAGTATTTGGTGTTTATTGAGCCACTGGTGAAATTTCAAATTTTCTGAAAATTTTCCGAAATTAATTATTTTAATATTATTTTAAGCCGTCAGTAATACATTTAATTAGGGAAAATTAAAAATTAGAATGAGTTGAAAAAAAATTTGTGCATCATAACACATTAAATAAAATTTTAACATGTTATTTTTGAAACGAAATGAAACTGCCAAACGGTGTTAGAATTATTGAAGAAAAAAGGCTTTTTTGGTGAGATTAGTGTAAATAGATATTGGGGTATAACATTTATCAATTTTTTCTCACCCACACTCACCCACACCCTCTCTCCTCCCCACCTTGTGGCTGGCCGAAATTTGTAGGAAGACCCCCCCCCCAAAGTTTGCCCCAATTCAAGTTTAAAAGAAAAGAAAACAATGAATTTAAAGAATAAAAGATTATATAAGTATGTGCTTTGACCTTGGGTTGACTTCATATCATTTTCCCCACTTGACTCTCTCTCCTCTCTCCCTCTTACTGCTAGAAATTTCAGTAGCCCTCTCTCAAAAAAAATCCTCCCAATTTGCATCAAAAATCCACAAAAATGCTTCAAAATCCAAAAATTTCAAAGCTGATTCCAAATCCAACTCCTACCCATTTTTCCTTAGCCTCTCAAGCATGGTTTTTGGTGAAAAGTTTTCAAATTGGAGATCAAGATTTTCATGCTAGATCTCAAATCTTGTGAGGTAAATTTTTTTAGCTTTTTGTTAATTGTTGGTTATTACTTTAATCTAACTTAATTAGGATATGAATTGTGGTTCTAAGTGAAAGTTTTGAAATTCAAGAGAAGAATTTGAATGCAAGTTAGGGTTTTGTGAAATTGGTGTATGGTTGTGTGATGTATTTAGGCTCTTATGACATGTTAAAACAAGATTAGTAGCTAGTTGTTAATGGTTAGTTTAAAAATTGTGTTAATTATGCTAAACTGCTAACTAGTTTTTTGAAATTAGTTAATTAATTGGGATTAAAAATGTGATTAGGTTTTTCATGACTTCATTAACATTATAAAGTGTAGTTTAACCCTTTAGTTCATGGAAATCCAACCTAAATTTTTGTTTGTGCATTTTTGCTATAAAATTGTTAAAATTTGGGTATATTGTAAACTAGAATTTTGGGGTTAATGAAATTTATTGGGATTAAATTATGGAAATTGTTTTTATAACTTATTTAAGATATTTAATAAGTATTATGGCCGCTAGATTTGTTTAAACGTCGAGTTTTATACTAAAACGGGTAACTTTTGCTTGCTAGATTTTCGGAAAAATGGCTTTTAAGGTGAATTTGGGGTTTTTGTGAATTTTAACCTATTTTATATTATAGTTAGTGTTCGTGGATGCGCAAATGAGTGTGTTTGGGTTTTCTCGATGGTTTGACGTTTGTACATCGACATCGAGAGTTGGTTTTACTATTCTTGCATGCGTAGGTGATAGGTTTTGACCTATGCGTGATACGCGTGCCGATTTGATTTTCGTATGCCGTTTCGATTTCAAATTTGGTTTTAATGCGATACGGTGCGTTATGATATGTAGATACCCCATGTGGACTTCGAGACGACAGGCAAGCGCGTGGCGACGTCGGCAACGGCGAGCGAGGACCAGGTGAATAGATTTATATCTACGGGGAGAAGTCGGGTGGATGGCGTATAGCACCCCCGCAGTTCGTGGTGAAGTATACGAATACGTATACACACATATATTTTGATTATATATTTTATGTAGATATGGGACTTGATGGTAAAGGTAGATTCTAGGTGTTCATGGATTAGTTTAGTGTTAGTTGCGAAACCCTAGAGTAGTCCTTACACCCACACACACACACATGCATACATCTATGTTATTACCTGTGCGTATATGGGGAGATGTGTTTATGTGTTCACCTGGGTATGGGACTAGGTGTTCATATACTAGTTTTGCGGATGATACTTAGGATTGAGATGAGATTTGAGTTGAGGCCATGAGATCGGTGATATGGCAGGATTCGTACTTGAGATACGTCCTGATGTTATAGCGGATCTTTTGATGACGATACCATGTGAATAGTGATTTTAGTAGTGTACTAGACGTAGGTCAGTACCCCAGATGATGATCTTGATAAAGAGGATACCAGATGAACACCGTGTTGAGTATGATATTGACCCGTACCCAGATTTGGGGATGCCGTACGACGGATTTACGTACGAGCTATATATTGATGATTTATCCGCACTCTTGACTTGGGATATCTAATTTTAGATATGGTATCGGATATGATATTATTGAGGCGGGATCACCGACAAATATATATACAGGTATGTATATGTTTCGACTCAGATGTTAGGCGGTTTCCTTACCTGTAGTTCAGCTTGTTAGTTCAGCCGTATAGTTTAGTGTAGTTGTTAGACTAGATTAGACTCCTACCTATTTCAAAACTAATGAATCGTGTGTATTTTAAAAGACAGGTCAAGGGATTCTACGGATATTTCAAAAGACGTATCTTTTCTTAAAAACACCGTAGCCCTTATTTTCAAAACACCGCGATTCGTGTTATTTCAAAAGGCACTATTGTAGGACTTATATTAGGGTAATGCAGATTAGTTATCGTTGTGTCTAGTATTCAGCTCCCGCGCATTATTGCTGTTGCTCCGCATCGCATACTTACATTGTTATTTCATATTGCATTGTTGATATTATGCTGTTAGGACACCAGCACCATTACCGATGATGCGTATGTACCACGTACACTTACTTGCCGGCTCACACACATCTTCATCGGTAATTGCCATGTTACGTACACCTTAGGACATATTATTGCTTAATTTAGCTTGAAAGCTAGTAGTTGACATGATATTAGTGTGCTTACCTTATATGCCATCTTAGATATTGTAGTTATTACTTGTCACTTCATGCATACTGTTATTCATTGTTATGCCGTATTCATGGATTCTCATGCCTATATTCATGGTTTTACATGCTATTGATGATTTGGATTCGGATTTCCATGAGATTTTCTGGATTTGGTGGAAAACCGCAAAACTTGTATAAGCTTCTTTCCTCTCTTTTAAATAAAAAGTGTGGTTTTCCCATGATGTATGAGTCGTCCACCATGAGTTTGCTGATGGATTTCGAGACCCGGTTCGAGGAGATGGATGAACCGTTTCGGGTACATGGTGGGCCCGGTGCGGTACCCTGGGGCAAGAAGATCGTGTTGTTGACGTTGAGCCTGTGCAGGGGAGCACGACCGACCGGTGATATTACCCGACGCGTCGGATATCCGGAGGATACCGTCGTGGTTATGAGATGGATGGTAGGGGCCGGCCTGGACTGACGGCGCCCTAGTCATTGTGATTGAGACATTGAAATTTCGAGATATTGAGGTACAGAGACTGTGATACAGAGATATCGAGATATTGGGATTACGTTTTGTGCCGATGCTAGGCACTGTTTTATGCTGATTTCATTATGATATCTAATTTTTAAAATACAGAAATCTCACCGATTTATGAAAGCAGTTTTCTTCAGTACATGCATTCTGTTTCACGCATTCATACATCATCCATATGATACATTGCTACATGAGGCACTGACACGGGCACATGGGATTACACTTGGGTTAGATATTTGCCCTAACCATGGTTATGGGTTGCTGGTTATATATTTGAGGATTATATATTATGATCGTATAACCTAGGATTGCGTCATACATGCGATTTTTATTCGTAGATGTTTTTCTATTCACGAGTTGGCAACTCACCCCCGTTGTGCCCCAATTTCTTGCAGGTTTGCCGTACAGGTTTCATTACAGCTTTGCGGGCACAGTTTCGTTCGGGTGACTTGTTCGTAGGTGGGTTTATTGGTATCATACCCATCATATTACCTTGTATAATATTATTCAGTTGTATCTAGTAAATTCCATCAACCAAACATGTATTTATTTTGAGATAGAGACCAGTGATGTTATTCTTTCGACCTTAGAGTCGCGCGTTATATTTCTTATGGTTTTGAGTTTCCTTTTGAGTTTTGATCCTCACCCTTGGCGTTGTATATTACATTACTTGTGTGGTTGTGACCGTCGATTGACGAAGAGCTAGCTCCCGTTTGGGGATTCCTTTTATTGATTTCGTATACTATTCATGTTGTATCCCATTTGGGGGCTAGTATTTACAAAGGAGACTCTGCCGAAATTTTTAAGAAATATTTGATGTTTTTAAAAAAAACGCATAATTCGCCTTATGCTAATAAAACTACTTGATTTAAATTTGTTTTTCCTTCACTCTACTACTTTTCTTGGTTTGGATTTCTGGGTTTTCGACTTACTTAGATTACGTACGCCTCGAGACGTTTTGTAGTTTAAGTGTCGGTCATGTTCCATACTTTCGGGATGTGATAAAGTTGGTATCAGAGCGCTAGGTTTACCTTCGGAGCGTAGGATGACCCATGGTTGATGGAATAGGTGACTAAAGTACAGTGACGTACCGTGGGTATGTTCCGCGGCATACTTACGATATGCTACTCCACTTAAGGAGCCTTAGGATGTACATTTCTTTGTTCAGTATTATATTCATTCCTGATCTAGCCT
The DNA here is from genome assembly GCA_030015575.1 of Agapanthus africanus. Taxonomy (NCBI): domain Eukaryota; kingdom Viridiplantae; phylum Streptophyta; class Magnoliopsida; order Asparagales; family Amaryllidaceae; genus Agapanthus; species Agapanthus africanus. The sequence continues at coordinate 293,592,392 of CM057349.1, forward strand.
CATCGGTACCAGTTATGGTTTTACTGCCACGATTACGGGCAGGGAGAGCTACGGCTAGAGTTGCGGTCAGCACGAGCTCGTTATGAACGAGGACTGACCAGGGCGTGATTCCGGCGACATACGATTGCATTGAGAGGCATCGTTTGATTGTGTTTCTGTGCCATGAGCGTTTGGATGGATCGTTGTATGAGATTACTCGGACGTGCAGATCAGCGCCAGAGGATTGAGCCAATGATAAAGGCCAGCCAGATATTGATGACCGTTGGCGTATTGCTTACTCCTGATGATTGAGGCATTGTTCAGCGTGTAGACGAGTGAGCGAGTCATTGCTGCGAATGACGAGATATCGCCCCAGATGTTGGAGCTTTTGCAGTACGAGTGGTACTAAGAGATGATAGAAGGTCGCTCGCCACCAAGGATGAATGACTAGGACATGCGGTTTGTTTGCTACCTCGATGCGAGGTCATCAGATAGATTGATTCCAGCTAGAGACGACTTCACGCGGAGACGTTGAGAGTCGACAGAGACGATCGAATGTCGGCAACCTATTATTCCAAGTTTAAAGTATTCGGAAAGACATGCAGGAAATTCTATGGACCCTCTAGAAGAATGAAACCCTAACTCGACATAATGACCGTGTGAAAGCCTTTGAACCTTAGGGGTTGAGGCAGTTCCGCGGTGCCATTAGTGAGGCTTGGGTTTGCCCTTCTACGGCTGGACCATCGATGCTGTGGTACGTACTCGATACTGTTAAACTGTACCCAAGATGTTGAGCTCTTAGGGGATTATGAGGTTTTGACAAATAGATCGGATGGTTCGACTTCATTCGGATGCCAGGTGGTGAGATGCATTTCTTGGGAGACTCCAGATACGAGGATAGCCGTAGGAGCTCAGTCCATGCAGCTACGACGAGATGATTCCGAAGCAGTCGACATTAGAGAAAGTGGAGTAAGTGGTTCGTATGAGATCATGATGAGACGATGTTCCCCTCCGCCGACATCAGAGATGTGATACGCATGCCGAGACATTGTACTTGGATATACCTTCCAGAAGGAGTCACGATGAGTATGCAGCCGTTCCGGAACGAGAACAGATCTAGTAAAGGACGATGACTTCCAGACAGTTCGGCAGAGAAGCGATTTAGGAGAGACCACGACAAGACCTTTCTGGAATAAATTACGAGAAGACTTAGACCCAGGAGTGGTCATGTTATGCACACCGGCAGGCCAGAGTTCAGGATCGTCGACGAGACATGCTATGAGTGACCACGACAGTTGGCCAGAGGTTCTTAGAGGAAGTGCTTGAGCGGGGACTATTCCGCCATATTTGATTTCGGTATTTTGGGCGATCTATTCGCATGATTGATTTTGATGATTGAGTTTCATGATATTTGTTTTCATGGACCATGGTTGCACCTGCTGAGTATTTACGATTTTGCACAGTTGTTGCACTTGATCTCGTTTTCGTTTCTTGGTTTCACACGTTTATGATTTTATGGGTTTCATACAGTTGAGTTGATTTCGTGCGTATATACGCACACGATTTGGTTTTTGCACTCGGTATGATTCACATATGCTTGCTGTGCAGTGATACGCATTTTGTGCACTTAGATGCACTGGACTTCGATTTCGATTATGATGCTCGATATTGGTTTTGTGCACCTTGTGCACCTGATTGGATTTTGCGCATGTTCGGCGCTTGATATTGGATTTCATGATTTCGTGCATGATAGATGCACCTGCCTTGGATTTTCGCGCATGTTGAGCGCATGTTTTGAGATGCGATTTGGTGCACACTAGATGCACTAAATCGAGATTTTTCGAGCATGTCAGATGCACCTGATTTTGCTGTCAGGCACACACGTTGCCTATGACAGATGCTTCGTGCGCACCCGATGCACTTAGATCTTGTTTCTGTTCACTTGTATGGCACGCATATGGATTTGATTTCCGTGCGCACCAGACGCACGTAGTATTCATATGCGTATTTTGGGATTAATTTCTTATAGAGCAGTACGTTTTTATGATATTTATATATATAGATTTGATATTTACGTGTATAGTTTCGAGTTATATCATATTGGTGTTGTATTGGATTTGACATTTGTGTCTTTACCATGACTCCGATGATTGCGAGATGCTTAACGGAGTTTTGATTTTGACATATATGCTCATTTTTCTTCCGCATGCGCTGCGCTACGATTTGTTTTATATATTTATGATTTCGGAGCCCCGACGACTTGACAGTTTTGCTTAGGTATTTTAGTAATTGGGGGAATTTTAATTTAAATTCGGGGATCGAATTTCTTTAAGGGGGAAAGATTGTAACGTTTTGAAAATCGTTTCGGTGAAATTTCAGAAAATCGGTAAAATAAGGGGGTCTTCTGTAAAAAGTCAAAATACAAATATCTTTATTATAAAATTAAATATACATATTCTAGCTATGAAATTGCTAGTATTTGGTGTTTATTGAGCCACTGGTGAAATTTCAAATTTTCTGAAAATTTTCCGAAATTAATTATTTTAATATTATTTTAAGCCGTCAGTAATATATTTAATTAGGGAAAATTACAAATTATAATGAGTTCAAACAATTTTTGTGCATCATAACACATTAAATAAAATTTTAACATGTTTTTGAAACAAAATGAAACTGCCAAACGGTGTTAGAATTATTGAAGAAAAAATGCTTTTTTGGTGAGATTAGTGCAAATAGATATTCAGGTATAACATTTATCATTTTTTTCTCACCAACACTCACCCACACCCTCTCTCCTCCCCACCTTGTGGCTGGCCGAAATTTGTAGGAAGACCCCCCCCAAAGTTTGCCCCAATTCATGTTTAAAAGAAAAGAAAACAATGAATTTAAAGAATAAAAGATTATATAAGTATGTGCTTTGACCTTGGATTGACTTCATATCATTTTCCCCACTTGACTCTCTCTCCTCTCTCCCTCTCACTGCTGGAAATTTCAGCAGCCCTCTCTCAAAAAAAACCCCTCCTAATTTGCAACAAAAATCCACAAAAATGCTTCAAAATCCAAACAATTTCAAAGCTAATTCCAAATCCAACTCCTACCCATTTTTCCTTAGCCTCTCAAGCATGGTTTTTGGTGAAAAGTTTTCAAATTGGAGGTCAAGATTTTCATGCTAGATCTCAAATCTTGTGAGGTAAAAATTTTGAGCTCTTTGTTAATTATTGGTTATTGTTTTAATCTAACTTAATTAGGATATGAATTGTGGTTCTAAGTGAAAGTTTTGAAATTCAAGAGAAGAATTTGAATGCAAGTTAGAGTTTTGTGAAATTGGTGTATGGTTGTGTGATATATTTAAGGTCTTATGACATGTTAAAACAAGATTAGTAGCTAGTTGTTAATGGTTAGTTTAAAAATTGTGTTAATTATGCTAAATTGCTAACTAGGTTTTTGAAATTGGTTAATTAATTGGGATTACAAATGTTATTAGGTTTTTCATGACTTCATTAACATTATAAAGTGTAGTTTAACCCTTTAGTTCATGGAAATCCAACCTAAATTGTTGTTTGTTCATTTTTGCTATAAAATTGTTAAAATTTGGGTATATTGTAAACTTGAATTCTGGGTTTAATGAAATTTCTTGGGATTAAATTATGGAAATTGTTTTTATGACTTATTTAAGATATTTAATAAGTATTATGGCCGCTAGATTTGTTTAAACGTCGAGTTTTGTACTAAAACTGGTAACTTTTGCTTGCTAGATTTTCGGAAAAATGGCTTTTAAGGTGAATTTGGGGGTTTTGTGAATTTTAACCTATTTTATATCATAGATAGTGTTCGTTGATGCGCAAATGAGTGTGTTTGGGTTTTCTCGATGGTTTGAAATTTGTACATCGACATCGAGGGTTGGTTTGACTATTCTTGCATGCGTAGGCGATAGGTTTTGACCTATGCGTGATACGCGTGCCGATTTGATTTTCGTATGCCGTTTTGATTTCGAATTTGGTTTTAATGCGAAACGGTGCGTTATGATATGTAGGTACCCCATGTGGACTTCGAGACGACAAGCAAGCGCGTGGCGATGTCGGCACCGGCGAGCGAGGACCAGGTGAGTAGATTTATATCTACGGGGAGAAGTCGGGTGGATGGCGTATAGCACCCCCGCAGTTCGTGGAGATGTATACGATTAAGTATACACACATATATTTTGATTATATATTTTATGTTGATATGAGAGTTGATGGTAAAGGTAGATTCTAGGTGTTCATGGATTAATTTAGTGTTAGTTGCGAAACCCTAACGTAGTCCTTACACCCACACACGCACACACACACACATGCATACATCTATATTATTACCTGTGCGTATATGGGGAGATGAGTTTATATGTTCACCTGGGTATGGGACTAGGTGTTCACATACTGGTTTTGCGGATGATACTTGGGATTGAGATGAGATTTGAGTTGAGGCCGTGAGATCGGTGATATGGCAGGATTCGTACTTGAGATACGTCCTGATATTATAGCGGATCTTTGGATGACGATGCCATGTGAATAGTGATTTTAGTAGTGTACTAGACGTAGGTCAGTACCCCAGATGATGATCTTGATAAAGAGGATACCAGATGAACACTGTGTTGAGTATGATATTGACCCGTACACAGATTTAGGGATGCCGTACGACGGATTTACGTACGAGCTATATATTGATGATTGATCCGCACTCTTGACTTGGGATATCTGATTTTAGATACGGTATCGGATATGATATTATTGAGGCGGGATCACCGACTAATATATATACAGGTATGTATATGTATCGACTCCGATGTTAGGCGGTTTCCTTACCTGTAGTTCAGCTTGTTAGTTCAGCCGTATAGTTTAGTGTAGTTGTTAGACTAGATTAGACTCCTACCTATTTCAAAACTAATGAATCGTGTGTATTTTAAAAGACAGGTCAAGGGATTCTACGGATATTTCAAAAGACGTATCTTTTCTTAAAAACACCGTAGCCCTCATTTTCAAAACACCGCGATTCGTGTTATTTCAAAAGGCACTATTGTAGGACTTATATTAGGGTAATGCAGATTAGTTATCATTGTGTCTAGTATTCAGCTCCCGCGCATTATTGCTGTTGCTCCGCATCGCATACTTACATTGTTATTTCATATTGCATTGTTGATATTATGATGTTAGGACACCAGCACCATTACCGATGATGCGTATGTACCACGTACACTTACTTGCCGGCTCACACACATCTTCATCGGTAATTGCCATTTCACGTACACCTTAGGAAATATTATTGCTTAATTTAGCTTGATAGCTAGTAGTTGACATGATATTAGTGTGCTTACCTTATATGCCAGCTTAGATATTGTAGTTATTACTTGTCGCTTCATGCATACTGTTATTCATTGTTATGCCTTATTCATGGATTCTCATGCCTATATTCATGGTTTTACATGTTATTGATGATTTGGATTCGGATTTCCTTGAGATTTTTTGGATTTGGTGGAAAACCGCAAAACTTGTATAAGCTTCTTTCCTCTCTTTTAAATAAAAAGTGCGGTTTTCCCATGATGTATGAGTCGTCCACCATGAGTTTGCTGATGGATTTCGAGACCCGATTCGAGGAGATGGATGAACCGTTTCGGGTACATGGTGGGCCCGGTGCGGTACCCTGGGGCAAGAAGATCGTGTTGTTGACGTTGAGCCTGTGCAGGGGAGCATGACCGACCGGTGATATTACCCGACGCGTCGGATATCCGGAGGATACCGTCGTGGTCATGAGATGGATGGTAGGGGCCGGCCTGGACTGACGGCGCCCTAGTCATTGTGATTGAGACATTAAGATTTTGAGATATTGAGGTACAGAGACTGTGATACAGAGATATCGAGATATTGGGATTACGTTTTGTGCCGATGCTAGGCACTGTTTTATACTGATTTCATTATGAAACCTCATTTTTAAAATACAGAAATCTCACTGATTTATGAAAGCAGTTTTCTTCAGTACATGCATTCTGTTTCATGCATTCATACATCATCCATATGATACATTGCTACCTGCGGCACTGACACGGTCACATGGGATTACACTTGGGTTAGATATTTGCCCTAACCATGGTTATGGGTTGCTGGTTATATATTTGAGGATTATATATTACGATCGTATGACCTAGGATTGCGTCATACATGTGATTTTTATTCGTAGATGTTTTTCTATTCACGAGTTGGCAACTCACCCCCGTCGTGCCCCAGTTTCTTGCAGGTTTGCCGTACAGGTTTCATTACGGCTTTGCGAGCACGGTTTCGTTCGGGTGACTTGTTTGTAGGTGGGTTTATTGGTATCATACCCATCATATTTCCTTGTATAATATTATTCAGTTGTATCTAGTAAATTCCATCAACCAAACATGTATTTATTTTGAGATAGAGACCAGTGATGTTATTCTTTCGACCTTAGAGTCGCGCGTTATATTTCTTGTGGTTTTGAGTTTCCTTTTGAGTTTTGATCCTCACCCTTGGCGTTGTATATTACATCACTTGTGTGGTTGTGACCGTCGATTGACGAAGAGCTAGCTCCCGTTTGGGAATGCCTTTTATTGATTTCGTATACTATTCATGTTGTATCCTATTTGGGGGCCAGTATTTACAAAGGAGACTCTGCAGAAATTTTCAAGAAATATTTGATGTTTTTAAAAAAAACGCATAATTCGGCTTATGCTAATAAAACTAATTGAATTAAATTGGTTTTTCCTTCACTCTACTACTTTTCTTGGTTTGGATTTCTGGGTTTTCGGCTTACTTAGATTACGTACGCCTCGAGACGTTTCGTAGTTTAAGTGCCGGTCATGTTCCGTACTTTCGGGATGTGATAAAGTTGGTATCAGAGCGCTAGGTTTACCTTCGGAGCGTAGGATGACCCATGGTTGATGGAATAGGTGACTAAAGTAGAGTGACGTACCGTGGGTATGTTCCGCGGCATACTTACGATACGCTACTCCACTTAAGGAGCCTTAGGATGTATATTTCTTTGTTCAGTATTATATTCATTCCTGATCTAGCCTCATCGGTACCAGTTATGGTTTTGCTGCCACGATTACGGGCAGGGAGAGCTACGGCTAGAGTTGCGGTCAGCACGAGCTCGTTACGAACGAGGACTGACCAGGGCGTGATTCCGGCGACATACGATTGCATTGAGAGGCGTCGTTTGATTGTGTTTCTGCGCCACGAGCGTTTGGATGTATCGCTGTATGAGATTACTCGGACGTGCAGATCAGCGCCAGAGGTTTGAGCCAATGATAAAGGCCAGCCAGATTTTGATGACCGTTGGCGTATTGCTTACTCCGGATGATTGAGGAACTGTTCAGCGTGTAGACGAGTGAGCCAGTCATTGCTGCGAATGACGAGATATCGCCCCAGATGTTGGAGCTTTTGCAGTATGAGTGGTACTAAGAGATGATAGAAGGTCGCTAGCCACCAAGGATGAATGACTAGGACATTCGGTTTGTTTGCTACCTCAATGCGAGGTCATCTGATAGATTGATTCCAGCTAGAGACGACTTCACGCGGAGACGTTGAGAGTCGACAAAGACGATCGAATGTCGGCAACCTATTATTCCAAGTTTAATGTATTCGGAAAGACATGCAGGCAATTCAATGGACCCTCTAGAAAAATGAAACCCTAACTCGCCATAATGACCGTGTGAAAGCCTTTGAACCTTAGGGTTTGAGGCAGTTCCGCGGCGCCATTAGTGAGGCTTGGGTTTGCCCTGCTACGGCTGGACCATCGATGCTGTGGTACGTACTCGATACTGTTAAACTGTACCCAAAGTTAGTGTTTATGCCCTAGAAGGCCATTACTGTATCATACTAGTTTGTATATTACTTAATGGAAGCTTGGGATATTCACATGTATATAACAGTCTTACAAAACATGGTAGTATGCTACTTGGTTTTTCTATCTTAATATGTGAGTATACGTATTGATAGAGCTCTTAGGATCTTGCTTGACTACCAGCGTTGTGATGGCAGTCACACTAGTGGGGGCTGGGTAGTCTATAAGCGCATCCTTATTCAGGTCCCTGGTCGTTGGATTATCGAGACAGAGCATCGATACTCCGGAGTAGACTAGTGTGTACGCTTCTCATCCCAGTTGGGGAGATGGTCTGTCCCACAGCCGTCAGTACGTCGTACTGGAGATAGTATGCAGGTGCTCGTTAGGTTACGGGTACACCGGACAGGACTCACAGGGAACTGTTGGTTGGTTTTATACCAGTCGTCAGTGAACAGTTCCCAGGTGACATGAGTACAGCATAGTCCGCAGACTTGACACTGCTACTTCGCCTCGAGTGTGTCCCACTGTTCTTAGATTGCTACCCTACCATGACTCAAAGGAGTCGTGCAAACAGGTAGCAGTTGGGTGCAGTCCCGAGCACTTGGAGGCAGTGGCGGTTAGACAGGATTCGTCTCTCCCGGTATTGGGAGTTGATATCGCGCTGTGTCAGAGAGCCATTACGCAAAGTCCCTGGCCAGGGCAAGCGAGATTTGCTGGTAGGTTCTAGCAGTTTCTCAGGGTGTAATGGGCTTCCCTCCGACACGACTTATACCGCTATTAGGGGACTGACACTTGCCGCCCCCCTAGGCCTGATATGCGATAGTCTAAGACGAACGGACCGGACTGTATGGAGATTGTCACAGCAGGCTCAGTAGGAGTTCGGATGGGTTTCCTCATCGGCCTTCTTATCGACATCTACCTGGGGACCGTTACGTACAGCTAGTGCCTCTTGCGGTATGTGGTTAAACCCACTGCCAGCGTAGTAGTCGAGTCTCTAGAGTCCCACACAGAGAGTTTCCCTACTCCAGGCGAAACGATATAGAGGTCGTATGGTTTTACGACAAGGGTTCGGACGCATACGTGTGTTTACGCACGTACGACTTTCGGACAGTTTTTACCAGTCGGCTTTGGTTTAAGCCAGTTACTGGTATCCGGTTATTGGATTTATACAGTCTAAAGTTTTTCCGTATTTTTGCGGAAAGTAGGGGCGTTCTCGTAATTGCGCGAGAAGCTTCTAGAAGATGGTGACTAAGGAGGTTTAGGTGGCATATACAATGAATGTGATTAGTGAGTCATATGGATGATTCATCCATGTCATTAATGCATCATAAATGCTTAATGACTCATGGATGTGAATCATCACTAGATATTATCAAGCATGGTTGTTAAATTCATTTCTTTTCTTTTCTTGATAAAAAGAAATGCTTGATATATATTATGATAACTCATTATTCTCACTTCATTATTATCTTCACCTTCTCTCTCCTCAAGCTCTCCCTCTTCAAACCCTAATCCTCCCCTCTCATGTGTTGAGTACAAGGATTAGTTAGACTAATTAAACCATAACCCTCACTCTATATCACCTAGCTTCTTTGATTAGCACTTAAAGAAGGTTAGTTGCCTCAAGTTTAGAGGCTAAGCTTGGAGTAAAGCTCTCGGGTGGATCGTCTACTACTTCGAGAAGGCCGAGGAGGAGGAGGAGTTCGCAAAGACGAAGGACACGATTCGTTAGGTATAATCCCTAAACATGGTAGTATAGAACTTCTATGTTTCTTGTTAGTTATCGTTTAGCTTCGATTCGTGCGGTTAGTCGATGTTTAAGCAAAGAACAAGATCGTTTTTCATATTTCCGCCTCCCCGCAAGTCGTGGGGTGTTGTACATCGACTTACAGTGGCATCAGAGCCTCGCTAAACAATAAATAACTTACTTGCAAATTTGTATGAATTTCGAACGGAAAAAACGCAACCGGAAAAACCCGAAATCACAAGTTTCTGTCGATTTTTAAATGAAGTCCAAAAATTTTTCAGGTAGGTTCAGAAAGCTTAAAAAGACAGTAGAAGAACACCCAAGAAATTTGGGCCCCTGAATCGCCTAAAGCGCCGTGGAACCGCGGCGGATCGCACCGATCCGCCACGCTTCCGCCGCCGAGTTGGCGATTCAGGAACCCAAATTTCCTGTGTTGCTTCTCTGTGATATTTGGTATTTTCTGGAAGTTTTTATTTTTGCTCATGTTTCAGATTAACAGAGAAGTATTGGAGCAAAATTAAAAGTGTTTAATCGATCGAAATTATACAGTATTTGCTTGTTGGATTATATCTGTGTTTGTATAATGTGTTCGTAAACCTTCCCTAACTGCTAGTATGTCGGTTGGCAGGGGGTTGCACATTTCTGTAATGGTTTTTTACTGTTTGTGGGTATGAACTGTGTTAGACTGTTGTGATGTATAGCCGGGGTTATGTGATGGGTTATTATTTAATTCATTTGATGTAAATGTAATTTGTTGTAATATTATTTTGCGGGGCACATCCAGGTTGCGGTTGTAGCCACCGTTGTATTATTTCATTTTACTATTTTTGCTCCTAAGACAGACCCAAGGTGGGGTGCACAAACTGCCGGGCGGGTAGTTTGCCGTACCCGTTGGGGTCTTGGGTGGGGTAATGGCTATTCATCACAACTGTGTAATCCGTTTTTTGTTGCAGGCTCAAAACAAACACGGATTACTTGCAAATCCAATAAAGTTCATCTGTGATCTGGAATGCCTATTATTGCGTCTGACGAATGTACAATATCTATATATGATAGCTATTTAGACGTCACTTATGTTTTACACCCGCGCTTGCCCAACCCCCACTCTGTCGTTAGTTAAGTAACCTAACGGGTGATGACGGGACCCCGTGGCGAATGCGGATGGCATAAGAGGACGTTGTATTTTCGTTGTTTTCTGCAATGATAGGTTAATGATGGGACGCATTATTTATAATGCAAAGAAAATAAACCAAAAGTTTAATCGTTGGAACAATTTAAAAGAAACCACTCGGTTAATTTTAAAAACAGATATTTTTAAATGCGGAGCTTTAACCACTCCTGTTAAAAAGCTATCAGGTTCCTTCGGTTATATCAAGTTCACTACGTTCACGGTTTCGCCAAAACCATTCGTAGCCCTCCGTCATTTCATTTGAGTATTCAGTAGTATTCAAGCTATGCATTTTGGCCAAAGTCAAGGCATAGTGTTTGGTAGCTGCTGGGTTTTCATTTGTTGCATAAGATAGATGAGTTGGTTTGGGACAGTCGTATTATCATTTGACCAAAGTCAGGGGTATATACGGATGGGTTCAAATTAGACAAGATAATGACGGGTAGAACTTGACATGTGACTTATGACATTTTGACCAAAGCCAAGGTCATAAGAGCATGGGGCAAAAACTTATATCGGGAATTTCTAAAGAAACTGAAATTTGCAAAGAGATGCATACCATTTGGAGTTTGATAAATGTTGGTAGCATTCCTTCAACATTATCATACGATGATATTTGGATCCCGATCCTACTGTGAGTATATGCTACTTATCAGGAGATTCGTCACTTAACGATCAATGCTATAAACCAAGTAGGTGTCAAGAAAGGTGTCAGCGGGGTTACGCCCCCAGAGAAAAGAGGTTATTTAATTAAGGAACTTCGCGAAAGCGTTGGAAAACCTCCCTCGAAGTATCGACACTGGCCTGGCTGAACGGTTAAGCAAGTATTGTACAGTGAAAATAGTCCTGGCTAATTCTTCTTTTATGGTTTGAGGAAGGATTCGAGAAACAGTGGGAGCCATCCAGTTTAGATAAACTAAAAACCACTCTAAACTTGCAAGAGCATCATTCTAAAGAGTTTTCTTCTCTCTCTCCTAATTGCAGCGACCCTGAAAATAACTGGACTTAAGTTACTTTTTGAGAAAAATATACTGACAGGGCCAAACTATAAAGATTGGCTGCGGAATGTCAAAATGACTTTGACCTATGACAAACTGGGGTACGTCCTCACCGCTACGGCACCTGCTGTCCCTGGTCCCAAATCCAGCAATGCGGATAAGGAAATCCGCAAAACCTGGGATTTAGATTGCGCGAAAGCCAAGTGCATCGTGCTTGCCTCAATGAACAATGAACATCAGAGGAGGCACGAGGATATGAACCTAGATGGCATATTTCTCCATACAAAGGAACTTTATGGAGAGCAATCTCGTATAGCAAGATACGAGACCTCTAAGAACTTGTTTCGAGGGAGGTTGGCTGTCGGGTCATCGGTAGGAGAACATGTCCTAAAGATGATCGGCTATATTGAAGAGCTCGCAGACCTTGGGACGACTTTGGATAATGAGCTCTATACAGACCTTATTCTCCAGTCCCTTCCTCACACCTACGCCCAGTTTATCCTGAACTTCAACCTTCAAAGAAAAGAAGTTGAACTTCCGGAACTTCTGAACATGTTAAGGAGTGCAGAGGGCACCTTGCAGAAAGCAAGGGAAACACCTGCTATGTTTGTTAGTGGTGCATCTTCTTCCGGGTCCAAGGCTAAGGCCAAAGGAAGGAAGAAGAAGGCCGCCACCAAACCTAGAGGAGGTGTTAGTAAGGTGGGAGGGAAGGGAAAGAAAAAGTTTGCGGTACCGGTAGTTGGCCAGGATGAGTGCTTCCATTGTCACAGGAAAGGGCACTGGAAGAAGGATTGCAAGGCGTGGAACGCCAAGAACCAGGAACCGAAGCAAGCTGTGGCTTCGACTTCAGATGTGTTTGTAATTGAGAATTGTCTGTCGATCAACTCTACTTCCTGGGTATTGGATACCGGATCAGGATCTCATATTTTCAATTCATTGCAGGCACTGAGAAACCGTAGAGTGCTGAAGGAAGGTGATATGACCCTAAAGGTTGCTAACGGAGCTAGCGTGGGAGCTGCGTCCGTCGGGTATTATCACCTAGGATTGACGAGTGGACACATTTTGGTTTTACATAACTGTTTTTTTTTGTACCAAGCTTAACGTGTAATATCATATCAGTTTCCTTGTTATCAAATAAAGGTTATGATTTCACGTTTATAAGAGATGTTGTTAACATCCACCTTAATCATGGTTTGATTGGGTCCGGTACACTAAATAACGGTATATATGTTTTAAACCAACTCCAAATTTTCAATGTCCAGAACACACTTAAAAGAAAGTCTCCAAATTTAAATAAAGCTTTCTTATGGCATTGTAGACTGGGTCACATCAATGAGCGAAGGTTGACTAAGTTGCATAGAGAAGGATATTTGGACTCGTTCGAATATCAAACTTATGACACTTGTCAATCTTGTCTCAAAGGAAAGATGACAAAGACTCCATTTACTGGACAAGGAGTAAGAGCGAGCGAGCTCTTAGGACTCATACACGGCGATGTATGCGGTCCAATGTCTACACATGCAAGAGGTGGTTTTTCCTATTTCATTATTTTCACGGATGATTACTCAAGGTACGGATTCATTTATCTGATGAAACATAAATCCGAGGCTTTTGAGAAATTCCAAGAGTATAAGAATGAAGTAGAAAACCAAACCGGCAAAAGTATCAAGACCCTTAGATCTGATCGAGGTGGTGAATACTTGAGTGCCGAGTTCCTAGGTTACCTAAAAGAGAAAGGAATTCTCTCTCAGCTTACTCCTCCATACACTCCACAGCATAATGGTGTATCAGAGAGACGGAATCGAACCCTATTGGATATGGTACGATCCATGATGAGTAATGCTGAGTTACCGCAATCTTTCTGGGGTTATGCGCTAGAATCAGCGGCATATCTTTTGAACAGGGCTCCTACCAAGACTGTGCCTACCACTCCATATCAGATGTGGACTGGGAAGAAACCCCATCTTCAGCATATGAAGATTTGGGGATGTCCAGCTTTTGTTAAAAAGCAGCATGTGGACAAGCTCGAGGCACGATCAGTAAAATGTATGTTTGTGGGATATCCAAAGACCTCCAAGGGATATTATTTCTATTACGCAGAGGAACAAAATGTTTTTGTTTCTCGTAATGCCCATTTTCTGGAACATCAGTTTTTAGAAAAGGAAATAAGTGGGAGCGAAATAGAACTGGAAGAAATTCCAGAACCACAAACTGCTACTGAAAGTTTGGTAGAACCGGAAGTTCAAGAAGAACAGGACATTCCCGCACCCCTCCGCAGGAGTAGTAGGCCGTCTCATCCGCCTGAGAGATACTACGGTTTTCTCATAGATGGGGATAGAGAGGATTGCATCATAGATGATGATGAACCTACTGACTTCCAGCAGGCCATCCAGAGCGGCGACTCGGTACGATGGCTAGATGCAATGCGGACCGAAATGGAGTCCATGTACACCAACAAAGTATGGACTTTGGACTTTGCTCCAGATGGGGTAAAACCCATAGGATGAAAATGGATCTTCAAGAAAACGATTGGTGTAGATGGACAGGTGGAAACCTATAAGGCTAGACTTGTTGCAAAGGGTTTTCGTCAAAGACCTGGTTTGGACTATGATGAAACTTTTTCTCCAGTGGCTATGCTCAAATCCATTCGTGTCATTCTTGCTATTGCTGCCTTCCATGATTATGAAATCAGGCAGATGGACGTAAAGACGGCTTTTCTGAATGGAAAATTAGAAGAGTGCGTCTATATGGATCAGCCAGAGGGTTTCAATCAGAGTGGGAGCAGCGGGAAAGTATGCAAGCTGCTTAAGTCCATTTATGGACTAAAGCAGGCATCGCAGAGTTGGAACATCTGTTTTGATGAGACAGTCAAAGAATATGGCTTTATCAAAAATCCAGATGAACCGTGTATATATAGTAAAGTTGTAGCCAGAAGTGTCGTATTCCTCGTCTTGTACGTAGATGACATTCTATTGATAGGAAATGACATTCCTATGCTACAATCTGTCAAAGGATTCTTGTCACACAGGTTCTCCATGAAAGACCTGGGTGATGCCTCTTACATTCTGGGGATCCGGATCTATCGTGATAGATCCAAGAGGATGTTGGGACTTTCGCAGTACAGGTATATCGACACTATACTGAAAAGATTCAGTATGGAAGATTCTAAGCGCGGTAATCTACCGGCTTGTCACGGAATCACCCTCTCCAAAGAGATGTCTTCCAAGACTGATTTGGAAAGGGAACGCATGTCTATTATACCCTACGCTTCTGCGGTAGGCTCTATAATGTATGCGATGTTGTGCACCAGACCAGATGTAGCTTACGCACTGAGCGTGGTAAGCCGGTATCAGTCAGACCCAGGGGAGAAGCACTGGATAGCAGTAAAGAACATTCTCAAGTACCTGAGAAGGACTAAGGAGATGTTCTTGGTTTACGGCGGAAAAGACCTCAGGTTGGAGGCCTTTGCTGATTCCGGCTTCCAGAGTGATAAGGATGATTCCAAGTCCATGTCGGGTTATGTCTTTACCCTCAATGGAGGGGCGGTGTGCTGGAAGAGCTCCAAGCAGGACACCGTTGCTGACTCAACGATGGAAGCGGAGTATATAGCTGCTTGCGATGCCGCAAAAGAAGCAGTCTCGATGAAGAAGTTCCTAACAGAACTTCAGGTGGTTCCTACCATAGTTGATCCAATACCTCTGTATTGCGACAACAACGGAGCTATAGCTTTAGCGAAGGAACCAAGGTCCCATCAGAAGTCCAGACACATCTTAAGGCGGTATCACCTGATCAGGGAGATCATTGATCGTCAGGAGATCGAGGTTCGGAGAGTTGCTTCTGAAGAGAACATTGCTGATCCATTCACGAAGGCCCTACCTCAGATTCAGTTCGAGAGGCTACTCGAGATCATCGGTCTTCGATACGCCAGTACATGGCCCTAGTGCAAGTGGGAGATTGTTAGTGTTTATGCCGTAGAAGGCCATTACTGTATCATACTAGTTTGTATATTACTTAATGGAAGCTTGGGATATTCACATGTATATAACAGTCTTACTAAACATGGTAGTATGCTACTTGGTTTTTCTATCTTAATATGTGAGTATACGTATTGATAGAACTCTTAGGATCTTGCTTGACTACCAGCGTTGTGATGGCAGTCACACTAGTGGGGGCTGGGTAGTCTATAAGCGCATCCTTATTCAGGTCCCTGGTCGTTGGATTATCGAGACAGAGCATCGATACTCCGGAGTAGACTAGTGTGTACGCTTCTCATCCCAGTTGGGGAGATGGTCCGTCCCACAGCCGTCAGTACGTCGTACTGGAGATAGTATGCAGGTGCTCGTTAGGTTACGGGTACACCGGACAGGACTCACAGGGAACTATTGGTTGGTTTTATACAAATCGTCAGTGAACAGTTCCCAGGTGACATGAGTACAGCATAGTCCGCAGACTTGACACTGCTACTTCGCCTCGAGTGTGTCCCACTGTTCTTAGATTGCTACCCTACCACGACTCAAAGGAGTCATGCAAACAGGTAGCAGTTGGGTGCAGTCCCGAGCACTTGGAGGCAGTGGCGGTTAGACAGGATTCGTCTCTCCCGGTATTGGGAGTTGATATCGCGCTGTGTCAGAGAGCAATTACGCAAAGTCCCTGGCCAGGGCAAGCGAGATTTGCTGGTAGGTTCCAGTAGTTTCTCAGGGTGTAATGGGCTTCCCTCCGACACGACTTATACCGCTATTAGGGGACTGACGCTTGCCGCCCCCCTAGGCCCGATATGCGATAGTCTAAGACGAACGGACCGGACTGTATGGAGATTGTCACAGCAGGCTCAGTAGGAGTTCGGATGGGTTTCCTCATTGGCCTTCTTATCGACATCTACCTGCGAACCGTTACGTACAGCTAGTGCCGCTTGCGGTCTGTGGTTAAACCCACTGCCAGCGTAGTAGTCGAGTCTCTAGAGTCCCACACAGAGAGTTTCCCTACTCCAGGCGAAACGATATAGAGGTCGTATGGTTTTACGACAAGGGTTCGGACGCATACGTGTGTTTACGCACGTACGACTTTCGGACAGTTTTTACCAGTCGGCTTTGGTTTAAGCCAGTTACTGGTATCCGGTTATTGGATTTATACAGTCTAAAGTTTTTCCGTATTTTTGCGGAAAGGAGGGACGTTCTCGTAATTGCGCGAGAAGCTTCTAGAAGATGGTGACTAAGGAGGTTTAGGTGGCATATACAATGAATGTGATTAGTGAGTCATATGGATGATTCATCCATGTCATTAATGCATCATAAATGCTTAATGACTCATGGATGTGAATCATCACTAGATATTATCAAGCATGGTTGTTAAATTCATTTCTTTTCTTTTCTTGATAAAAAGAAATGCTTGATATATATTATGATAACTCATTATTCTCACTTCATTATTACCTTCACCTTCTCTCTCCTCAAGCTCTCCCTCTTCAAACCCTAATCCTCCCCTCTCATGTGTTGAGTACAAGGATTAGTTAGACTAATTAAACCATAACCCTCACTCTATATCACCTAGCTTCTTTGATTAGCACTTAAAGAAGGTTAGTTGCCTCAAGTTTAGAGGCTAAGCTTGGAGTAAAGCTCTCGGGTGGATCGTCTACTACTTCGAGAAGGCCGAGGAGGAGGAGGAGTTCGCAAAGACGAAGGACACGATTCGTTAGGTATAATCCCTAAACATGGTAGTATAGAACTTCTATGTTTCTTGTTAGTTATCGTTTAGCTTCGATTCATGCGGTTAGTCGATGTTTAAGCAAAGAACAAGATCGTTTTTCATATTTCCGCCTCCCCGCAAGTCGTGGGGTGTTGTACATCGACTTACACCCAAGATGTTGAGCTCTTGGGGGATTATGAGGTTTTGACAAATCGATCGGATGGTTCGACTTTATTCGGATGCCAGGTGGTGAGATGCATTTCTTGGGAGACTCCAGATACGAGGATAGCCGTAGGAGCTCAGTCCATGCAGCCACGACGAGATGATTCCGAAGCAGTCGAAATTAGAGAAAGTGGAGTAAGAGGTTCGTACGAGATCTTGATGAGACGATGTTCCACTCCGCCGACATCAGAGATGTGATACGCATGCCGAGACATTGTACTTGGATATACCTTCCAGAAGGAGTCACGATGAGTATGCAGCCGTTCCAGAACGAGAACAGATCTAGTAAAGGACGATGACTTCCAGACAGTTCGACAGAGACGCGATTTGGGAGAGACCTCGACAAGACCTTTCTGGAATAAATTACGAGAAGACTTGGACCCAGGAGTGGTCATGTTATGCACACCGGCAGGCCAGAGTTCAGGAACGTCGACGAGACATGCTATGAGTGACCACGACAGTTGGCCAGAGGTTCTTAGAGGAAGTGCTTGAGCGGGGACTATTCCGCCAAATTTGATTTCGGTATTTTGGGCGATCTATTTGCATGATTGATTTTGATGATTGAGTTTCATGATATTTGTTTTCATGGACCATGGTTGCACCTGCTGAGTATTTGCGATTTTGCACAGTTGTTGCACTTGATCTCGTTTTCGTGCCTTGGTTTCACACGTTTATGATTTTATGGGCTTCATATAGTTGAGTTGATTTCGGGCGTATATACGCACATGATTTGGTTTTTGCACTCGGTATGATTCACATATGCTTGCAGTGCAGTGATACGCATTTTGTGCACTTAGATGCACTGGACTTCGATTTCGATTATGATGCTCGATATTGGTTTTGTGCACCTTGTGCACCTGATTGGATTTTGCGCATGTTCGGCGCTTGATATTGGATTTCATGATTTCGTGCATGATAGATGCACCTGCTTTGGATTTTCGCGCATGTTGAGCGCATGTTTTGATATGCGATTTGGTGCACACTAGATGCACTAAATCGAGATTTTTCGAGCATGTCAGATGCACCTGATTTTGCGGTCAGGCACACACGTTGCCTATGACAGATACTTCGTGCGCACCCGATGCACTTAGATCTTGTTTCTGTGCACTTGTATGGCACGTATATGGATTTGATTTCTGTGCGCACCAGACGCACGTAGTATTCATATGCGTATTTTGGGATTAATTTCTTATAGAGCAGTACGTTTTTATGATATTTATATATATAGATTTGATATTTACGTGTATAGTTTCGAGTTATATCATATTGGTGTTGTATTGGATTTGACATTTGTGTCTTTACCATGACTCCGATGATTGCGAGATGCTTAACGGAGTTTTGATTTTGAGTTATATGCTCATTTTTCTTGCGCATGCGCTGCGCTACGATTTGTTTTATATATTTATGATTTCGGAGCCCCAACGACTTAATAGTTTTGCTTAGGTGTTTTAGTAATTGGGGGGAGTTTCAATTTAAATTCGGGGATCGAATTTCTTTAAGGGGGGAAGATTGTAACGTTTTGAAAATCGTTTCGATGAAATTTCAGAAAATCGGTCAAATAAAGGGGTTTTCTGTAAAAACTCAAAATACAAATATCTTTATTATAAAATTAAATATGCATATTCTAGCTATGAAATTGCTAGTATTTGGTGTTTATTGAGCCACTGGTGAAATTTCAAATTTTCTGAAAATTTTCCGAAATTAATTATTTTAATATTATTTTAAGCCGTCAGTAATACATTTAATTAGGGAAAATTATAAATTAGAATGAGTTCAAACAATTTTTGTGCATCATAACATATTAAATAAAATTTTAACATGTTGTTTTTGAAACAAAATGAAACTGCCAAACGGTGTTAGAATTATTGAAGAAAAAAGGCTTTTTTGGTGAGATTAGTGTAAATAGATATTCGGGTATAACATTTATCATTTTTTTCTCACCCACACTCACCCACACCCTCTCTCCTCCCTACCTTGTGGCTGGCTGAAATTTGTAGGAAGACCCCCCCCCCAAAGTTTGCCCCAATTCAAGTTTAAAAGAAAAGAAAACAATGAATTTAAAGAATAAAAGATTATATAAGTATGTGCTTTGACCTTGGGTTGACTTCATATCATTTTCCCCACTTGACTCTCTCTCCTCTCTCCCTCTCACTGCTGGAAATTTCAGCAGCCCTCTCTAAAAAAAAATCCCTCCCAATTTGCATCAAAAATCCACAAAAATGCTTCAAAATCAAAACAATTTCAAAGCTAATTCCAAATCCAACTCCTACCCATTTTTTCTTAGCCTCTCAAGCATGGTTTTAGGTGAAAAGTTTTCAAATTGGAGGTCAAGATTTTTCTGCTAGATCTCAAATCTTGTGAGGTAAAAATTTTGAGCTTTTTGTTAATTGTTGGTTATTGCTTTAATCTAACTTAATTAGGATATGAATTGTAGTTGTAAGTGTAAGTTTTGAAATTCAAGAGAAGAATTTGAATGCAAGTTTGGGTTTTGTGAAATTGGTGTATGGTTGTGTGATGTATTTAGGCTCTTATGACATGTTAAAACAAGATTAGCAGCTAGTTGTTAATAGTTAGTTTAAAAATTGTGTTAATTATGCTAAATTGCTAACTAGGTTTTTGAAATTGGTTAATTAATTGGGATTAAAAATGTGATTAGGTTTTTCATGACTTCATTAACATTATAAAGTGTAGTTTAACCCTTTAGTTCATGGAAATCTAACCTAAATTGTTGTTTGTGTATTTTTTCTATAAAATTGTTAAAATTTGGGTATATTGTAAACTAGAATTTTGGGGTTAATGAAATTTATTGGGATTAAATTATGGAAATTGTTTTTAGGACTTATTTAATATATTTAATAAGTATTATGGCCGCTAGATTTGTTTAAACGTCGAGTTTTGTACTAAAACGGGTAACTTTTGCTTGCTAGATTTTCGGAAAAATGGCTTTTAAGGAGAATTTGGGGTTTTTTTGAATTTTAACCTATTTTATATTATAGTTAGTGTTCGTGGATGTGCAAATGAGTGTGTTTGGGTCTTCTCGATGGTTTGACATTTGTACATCGACAACGAGGGTTGGTTTGACTATTCTTGCATGCGTAGGCGATAGGTTTTGACTTATGCGTGATACGCGTGCCGATTTGATTTTCGTATGCCGTTTCGATTTCGAATTTGGTTTTAATGCGATACGGTGCGTTATGATATGTAGGTACCCCATGTGGACTTCGAGACGACAAGCAAGCGCGTGGAGATGTCGGCACCGGCGAGCGAGGACCAGGTGAGTAGATTTATATCTACGGCGAGAAGTCGGGTGGATGGCGTATAGCACCCCCGCAGTTCGTGGTGATGTATACGAATACGTATACACACATATATTTTGATTATATATTTTATGTTGATATGAGAGTTGATGGTAAAGGTAGATTCTAGGTGTTCATGGATTAATTTAGTGTTAGTTGCGAAACCCTAAAGTAGTCCTTACACCCACACACGCACGCACACACACACATGCATACATCTATATTATTACCTGTGCGTATATGGGGAGATGAGTTTATGTGTTCACCTGGGTATGGGACTAGGTGTTCATATACTTGTTTTGCGGATGATACTTGGGATTGAGATGAGATTTGAGTTGAGGCCGTGAGATCGGTGATATGGCAGGATTCGTACTTGAGATACGTCCTGATGTTATAGCGGATCTTTGGATGACGATGCCATATGAATAGTGATTTTAGTTGTGTACTAGACGTAGGTCAGTACCCCAGATGATGATTTTGATAAAGAGGATACCAGATGAACACTGTGTTGAGTATGATATTGACCCGTACCCAGATTTGGGGATGCCGTACGATGGATTTACGTACGAGCTATATATTGATGATTGATCCGCACTCTTGACTTGGGATGTCTGATTTTAGATATGGTATCGGATATGATATTATTGAGGCGGGATCACCGACTAATATATATACAGGTATGTATATGTATCGACTCAGCTGTTAGGCGGTTTCCTTACCTATAGTTCAGCTTGTTAGTTCAGCCGTATAGTTTAGTGTAGTTGTTAGACTAGATTAGACTCCTACCTATTTCAAAACAAACGAATCATGGTTATTTTAAAAGACAGGTCAAGGGATTCTACGGATATTTCAAAAGACGTATTTTTTCTTAAAAACACCGTAGCCTTTATTTTCAAAACACAACGATTCGTGTTATTTCAAAAGACACTATTGTAGGACTTATATTAGGGTAATGCAGATTAGTTATCGTTGTGTCTAGTATTCAGCTCCCGTGCATTATTGCTGTTGCTCCGCATTTCATACTTACATTGTTATTTCATATTGCATTGTTGATATTATGCTGTTAGGACACCAGCACCATTACCGATGATGCGTATGTACCACGTACACTTACTTGCCGGCTCACACACATCTTCATCGGAAATTGCCATGTCACGTACACCTTAGGAAATATTATTGCTTAATTTAGCTTGATAGCTAGTAATTGACATGATATTAGTGTACTTACCTTATATGCCAGCTTAGATATTGTAGTTATTACTTGTCACTTCATGCATACTGTTATTCATTGTTATGCCGTATTCATGGATTCTCATGCCTATATTCATGGTTTTGCATGATATTGATGATTTGGATTCGGATTTCCATGAGATTTTCTGGATTTGGGGGAAAACCGCAAAACTTGTATAAGCTTCTTTCCTCTCTTTTAAATAAAAAGTGCGGTTTTCCCATGATGTATGAGTCGTCCACCATGAGTTTGCTGATGGATTTCGAGACCCGATTCGAGGAGATGGATGAACCGTTTCGGGTACATGGTGGGCCCGGTGCGGTACCCCGGGGCAAGAAGATCGTGTTGTTGACGTTGAGCCAGTGCAGGGGAGCACGACCGACCGGTGATATTACCCGACACGTCGGATATCTGGTGGATACCGTCGTGGTCATGAGATGGATGGTAGGGGCCGGCCTGGACTGACGGCGCCCTAGTCATTGTGATTGAGACATTGAGATTTTGAGATATTGAGGTACAGACACTGTTATACAGAGATATCGAGATATTGGGATTACGTTTTGTGCCGATGCTAGGCACTGTTTTATGCTGATTTCATTATGATACCTCATTTTTAAAATACAGAAATCTCAATGATTTATGAAAGCAGTTTTCTTCAGTATATGCATTCTGTTTCATGCATTCATACATCATCCATATGATACATTGCTACCTGAGGCACTGACACGGACATATGGGATTACACTTAGGTTTGATATTTGCCCTAACCATGGTTATGGGTTGCTGGTTATATATTTGAGGATTATATATTATGATTGTATGACCTAGGATTGCGTCATACATGTGATTTTTATTCGTAGATGTTTTTCTATTCACGAGTTGGCAACTCACCCCCGTTGTGCCCCAGTTTCTTGCAGGTTTGCCGTACAGGTTTCATTACGGCTTTGCGGGCACAGTTTCGTTCGGGTGAGTTGTTCGTAGGTGGGTTTATTGGTATCATACCCATCATATTACCTTGTATAATATTATTCAGTTGTATCTAATAAATTCCATCAACCAAACATGTATTTATTTTGAGATAGAGACCAATGATGTTATTCTTTCGACCTTAGAGTCGAGCGTTATATTTCTTGTGGTTTTATGTTTCTTTTGAGTTTTGATCCTCACCCTTGGCGTAGTATATTACATTACTTGTGTGGTTGTGACCGTCGATTGACGAAGAGCTAGCTTCCGTTTGGTGATGCCTTTTATTGATTTCGTATACTATTCATGTTGTATCCCATTTGGGGGCCAGTATTTACAAAGGAGACTCTGCCGAAATTTTCAAGAAATATTTGATGTTTTTAAAAAAAACGCATAATTCGGCTTATGCTAATAAAACTACTTGATTTAAATTGGTTTTTCCTTCACTCTACTACTTTTCTTGGTTTGGATTTCTGGGTTTTCGGCTTACTTAGATTACGTACGCCTCGTGACGTTTCGTAGTTTAAGTGCCGGTCATGTTCTGTACTTTCAGGATGTGATAGGGTTGTAGCATCTGCCAGTTTCGCTAAAGAGGTCACTCCCGGTGAAGGGATCTCGGCTTTTTCCTTATCGAATAAGGTGCTGGATATTCTACAAAGAATACCTCTATGCAAAGTAAGAATTAGAGCTACCAGTTTTTAAAACAAGTTTCTACAACATCTTTAGGTTTCTTTTATTTCATTAATCTCATTAATGAAGTCCCATCATTTATGCTTCCCAAGCATCACAGAAGAAACTAAAGCAGCAATATTTATTATATATCATATATATAATATAAGCCTTCGTCTCAGAATATCAAGTGATCACATCACATAATATCAGCAGCAGAAGAACACATATGAAATATTGGATATACTAAGAATTCCATGTTTTAAATTAAGCCAGTAAAAAAACGCGGATTTCACGGTCGCGATGAATAGCCAAACCCACATCTCTAGACCCCTACGAGAGCGGAAAGCAACCCTACCAATTCTAGAGTTAGGAGACCCGGTCTCGACTCCTCGAGATGGTCTCCCACTGGACC
Organism: Agapanthus africanus; assembly: GCA_030015575.1. NCBI lineage: Eukaryota > Viridiplantae > Streptophyta > Magnoliopsida > Asparagales > Amaryllidaceae > Agapanthus > Agapanthus africanus. Next base: position 293,616,595 of record CM057349.1, read on the forward strand.
ATAGAACCCGGTTACTTGTGCTTTCCTCCTTGGGTCTATCCTAATGCCAAAAAGTAACTAATATACATCAATGGTGACATCATCCTCAACCCGGAAGTGCCCCAATAAAAGAATATTACATACAAGCTTTTATATGAATGAAAATGAAAAACTCTCATCTCACATAAAATACCACTGCTATTCAAAACACGACGATCCAATATAACATATCACAGCAACACATAACATCACATGTCACCAACGTAAGTAAATATGCGTATTCCAATTGTCACTGACATTTAGCAACGAAACCGGCGATACACCACATATTACACTTACGGTCGCAGAAAAGAAAGTGAAAAACTATAACAATTAGAATCCGCAACCACCATAGACACCATAAACCCAATGTATCACATACTTTGGATTTCATGCCCAACCAAATGAATTCCTTAGACATCACATGCCTAACAATAATAAACCCCGCATTTTAGTCTCTATATTGAAAATACTTTTCAATAACCAGTCGGGTAATTCAACAAGATTCCCGATAACCTGATCGAATGCTCGTCGAAAACTTTAGTAGACGGCCGCACCCCCGATGTCGTTGACGAAGTGCACATAGGCGGAACACCACGGCCGCGAGCACCCGAACGGGTTCTTTTAGCAATGGGGTTCTCCTACAGTCACTTGGTCGGGGCTTTGCGGCTTGGCTATCTAGTAAGGTTACCCGGCGAGTATTCGCGTACGCTACGTAATTGCGACGGACTTTTTATCCACATCAAAATTCCATGGCAACCGATCAAATAAGACTAAATTGCTAGATTTATAAAATTCAAACTAGTTATCACATAACTAATTATTGTGGATTCCAAATATTATATCACAATCACAGATAGCTAGACGATGTTAAACTTTTCGATCATATCAACAAACATCCAAAATTTCCCAAAGAACTCAACACTTGAACGGAGTTTAAAAAGTACCCAGAACATGCCATAGCACTTATGGACCAACCGTAGAATGGTCAACCCTTGCCTCACCTAAGGCGCTGTGGAACTACCGCAAACCTTAGGGTTTAGTGGCGGTTCCGAGGGTCACATAATCGAGTTAGGGTTTCGTTCTTCTAGAGGGTCCACAGAAAACACCTGCATGATTTTCTGAAGATTTTAAACTTGGAAAAATCCAACTCTTGGAAAATTTCCAGCGAGGGAGAAAATGGGTTATATTGGAAAATTTCCATCACTTCAATAGCTCCGTGTAGTAGTCCCTTCGTTCCAAGTAGTGAACTCCCGGACTCTAGAAAGGCTCCACTAGATGAATGGAACAAGCTTGCTTGAAGTCTTCGAGGCCGAAGATGATCTATGTCGAGGAGACACCAACTCAAGCTAACTCTTCACTACATAGGGTTTAGTGAAGTAAACACCCTAAACTAAATGGCTAGTATAGTAGAGGATGATGAAGTAGGAATTTTGCTCACTTTAGATTTATTTTTCTCACAATATTTCTTCACTTTGAGAAAAACTAGAAAGCTTTCTTATGAGGAAGAAGAAAATGAACTGGAGAAGGGAATGAAACTCATGAGGTGAGAATAGCAACCATGGGTGAGTTTGTATCATATACTAACTCATGTAGAGACAAAACTATGGCTAAGGATAATGTTAGGTTATAAATATCTCATGTAAAACAAAATTAGTGGACTAAGTCAATGGTTAGCATAAGCTTCTTCAAGCTTCCAACCATGACAAATTTCCATCAATTTTGAATTACTTGGATAAATAAAAACCCTAATATTATCATAAGTATAGTGTAAGTCTCATACACCCATGAAGCTTGTGGTATCAAGCATGACACAAAATAATGTACATTAATGTATATAACATATATACTATATGCACACAAGTGAGAAAAAGAAATGTTTAAGTGAGCTAATATTTGTTAATGTAATTCAATATATCAAATATATAATTATACATTAAATTATTAAAGCAACACTTGATTTAATAATCCGGCAATATCACATACAACCGGCTAATATTAAATGTAACAACTTATCGAATCAACACTTGATCCAATAACCTGGCTATCTCACATATAACCGACCGATATCACATATCGCGAGAATAGAATGCGGTATCATATACGCGCATTAATCTCGGTCCTGCACATATCACATATGTGCTACTACTTCGTTTCGCTTGAGCCAGGAAACCTCTGCGTAGGACTCTAAAGATTATTCAATATGCCTACAGTAGGCGGTGATCATATCAGTCACCCACAAGCTGCAAGCGGTCTTCTAAATGTAACGGCCACCCAGGTAATGAGCGATTAAAAGATCAACAAGCAAGCCTGCTCATACTCCTGCGAGTCCAATCAGTAACACTACTGTACAGTCTATTCTCTTCATCTGATATGTCGCATATCACAGCCTGGAGATGGTATAACGTCAGACCCCAATAGCCTGATAAGTCATGCCGATGTGAGGTTCATAACAGTTCAAGAAACTACTGATAACACTTACCAGTAGATCTCAACAACCGTGGTCAGGGATTTCCTATTATGGCCAATCAAGCATAGCGCAACATCAATCCCTAATACCGGGAGAGACGAAATCCCCTCCTATCGCTCATTGCCTCCATGTGACTCGGGACTGTACCCAAAAACCACCGTTTTGTACGATCTCTTAAACGTGGTAAGGTGGAAATCAAAGAACAGTAGGAATCACAAAAAACTCTATGACGACTTCGGGTCGACAGACTAACCTGTCCCAGTGTCACCAAAGAACTGCTATCTGATAATAGGTATAATACCATCTAGGAGTTCGCGGTGAGTCCGTTCAGTGTACCCAGTCTCCACTGAGCACCCGTATACCATCTCTGTCAAACACCAATGGACATGGGATCATCCATTGCCCATCATATGGGTCAAGAAGCGTATACGCTAGTCTACTCTAGAATATCGATGCCCTATCTCGATACTCCTACGACTAGGAATATTTAAAGGATGTACATACCGACTACCCTGTCCCCACTAGTATGATCTACATCATAATCCTGGTAGTCAAGTACTCATCCTAAGGGCTTTATCAACATGTAATATAGAGACAATAAGTGTACATGTTAAGATAAAGAGCAACCAAATAGTATACTATCATGTGGAGCAAGAAAATCCTCCCTATATATGTCCAAGCATCCACTACAATATACATCACATGTACAGTAATGGCCTATAGGGCATACACACAACTAACATCTGAAACTTGTCAGTTTTTTCTCAAAAGAAAGATGGCCAAAGCTCCGTTTACGGGACACAGAGAAAGAGCTACATAGCTCTTGGGACTTATATACAGTGATGTATATGGTTCAATGTCTACGCATGCAAGGGGTGGATTCTCGTACTTCATTACATTCACTGATAATCTCTCTAGGTTTAGATATGTCTTTCTTATGAAACACAAATCTGAAGCTTTTAAGAAGTTCAAAAAATATAAAAGTGAAGTAGAGAACCAGACAGGAAAAAGTATCAAGATCCTTCGATCTGATCAAGAAGGGAAGTACTTGAGTACGGAATTTCATGATTTTTTAAAAGAGAATTGTATTCTCTCTCAGCTTACTCTTCTGTATACACCATAACACAACGGTGTATCGGAGTGGAGGAATCACACCCTATTAGATATGGTTCGCTCCATGATAAGTAATGCTGAGTTGCCTCTTTAATTCTGGGGGTATGCGCTTGAAACAACAACATATCTATTGGATCAAGTTCTATCCAAATCTGTGCTAAAAACTCCATATGAAATATGGGGTGGTAAGAGTCTGTATCTTAAAGTGTTAAGAGATGAAGTTGTCCTTCTTTTGTTAAAAAGCAGAGCCCAGACAAACTCGCGGCACGATCAGTTTTGTGTAAGTTTATGGGATATCCAGAGCATTCAAATGGATATCTCTTCTACCACGCAGAGGAACAAAGGATTATTGTTTCTCGGAATGCCATATTTTTAGAAAAGGAATTTCTTGCAAAATATTTTAGTGGGAGCGTAGAAAAATGGGAGCGTAGAAAAATTGGATGAAATTCCATAAACAAAAACTATAACTGATGATTTGATAGAACCAGAGGATTCAATAGTCCCGGACGAACCTCAGCCACTCCACAGATCTAGTAGAATTTCTCATCCGCCTGAGAGATACTACGGTTTTCTCATAGAAGGGGATCAAGAGGATTGCATCTTAGAAGAAGACGATCCTACTAGTTTCGAGCAGGTCATTACCAGTATGGACTCTGAGAAATGGCTGGATGCTATGCGATACGAAATGGAGTCCATGTACACCAACAAAAATTTGGACTTTGGATGTTGCTCCTCCAGGGGTAAAACCCGTTGGACGCAAGTGGATCTTCAAAAAGAAGATTGGTGTAAATAGACAACTGGAAACCTATAAGGCTAGACTTATTGCAAAAGGTTTTCGTCAAAGACCAGGTGTGGACTATGACAAAACCTTTTCTCCAGTGGCTATGCTTAAATCTATTAGGATCCTACTTGCCATTGCTGTCTTCCATGACTATGATATCTGGTAGATGGACGTAAAAATGGCTTTTCTAAATGGAAGTTTAGATGAGAGCATTTATATAGATCAGCCGGAGGGATTCAAAGATAGTGGAAGCAGCGGGAAGGTGTGCAAGTTCTTTAAATCTATTTATGGATTAAAGTAGGCATCGCGGAGCTGGAACATCTGTTTTGATGAGACAATCAAGAAATTTAACTTCATCAAAAATGAGGATGAGCCTTATATCTACAAGAAAATTGTAGGGAGAGCTGTCATATTTCTCGTCTTATACGTCGATGATATTCTCCTGATAGGAAATGATATTCCTATCCTACAATCGGTCAAATTGTTCTTGTTACAAAAGTTCTCCATGAAAGACCTGGGTGATACTTCTAACATTCTGGGGATAAAGATCTCGAAGATAGATCCAAGAGAATGTTGGGACTTTTATAGTCTAGGTACATAGACGCCATACTAAAGAGATTTAGTATGGAAGATTCCAAGCACAGTAATATATCCGCTTTGCATGGAATCACTCTCTCCAAAGAGATGTTTCCCAAGACTGATGAGGAGAGGGCTTGCATAGGCATTATACCCTACGCTTTGGCGGTAGGATCTATAATATATGCAATACTGTATAACAGACCAGATGTATCTTACGCACTTAGTGTGGTAAGCCGGTATCAGTCAAACCCTGAGGAGAAGCACTGGATAGCTGTGAAGAACATTCTCAAGTAGCTGAGAAGAACTAAGGAGAAGTTCTTGGTGTATGGTAATGGAGACCTCCAGGTGCAGTCCTTTACTGATTCTACCTTCCAAACTGATAAGGATGACACCAAGTCTGTCTCGAGTTATGTGTTTACCTTCAACAGAAGGGCGGTCTGTTGGAAAGGTTCCAAATAGGACACCGTCACAGACTTGTAAGTGCATGGTGCTCCTTGCCGTGACAACTACAGCTTTGCGGAATCAAAAACTTTTAAAAACTTGAGCATGATAGACTAAAACCCTAGAATACAAGCCCAAACACTAAACTAAACTACAATAACTAGAGTTTTAGCTACTAGGTTAGTGTAACAAGCTTTGTAGACGGTCCTTCGGGTCTTGAAAGGTTCACTCCTCAAGCTCCTATGGTTGATGGAACGAGCTCTCGAAGTCGAATTTCCCTCGTCGAAGAGGATCCACCCGGGGATGCAGATTCAAGCGACAGCATCACCGAAACAACTAAAGATCGAGTTTCAGTGGGCGGTTTTTATTCACCGTCGATATTTAAGATTTGATGCATATGCAGAGGCGCGTACGACCAAACTTTCATAGGAAAATCTTGAGGAAATGGCAGTTGATATGAAAAAGGAAGTGGATTCAGTAATGAGTGCTAGTTCTGGGAAGGCTGGATAAATAATAGCAGCAGGAGACTTGATGGATTCTTTCCAAGAGTTGTTAAATAAGTAAGATTAGGTCCAGGATCAGTCATTGGCACACACGCAGAGATTAGAGATCGCCGTCATCAACGCGTTTCAAGAGACTGGATTACTGGTCAAGAAAATGTGATGGGAGGTATCAACAGTAGAATTGATTGCGTCGTTACTCCACATTGGACGATTATATAACGAGGCCGTGGCGTTAGTGATCCGCATGAAGAACCAGAATTCATAGACAGAGAACGCTAGACCGTGGCAGAAGGCAAGTAGAAATTCTTGCTATGCCAGTTCCGGATGTATAAACACGTTTCAACATTGAGGAAGATATACTTCGATGTCTGATGTTTTGTTATTTGAGTTTTTATAATCCAAATATTTCGTTTTCAATATTGAAGGAAGGACAACTCAACGTCCGTTATTTTGATTTAGGTATTTTGAGGACTTGAGTGTCACACAAATGTTTTGTGCACACCAGGTGCACTTTTCAAGATTTTCGCGCACGATGATTGGACTTTGATTGATGTTTTGTGCACACCATGTGCACTTGTTGAGATGTCAGTGCGAGGTGACTGCACTCGATTTGGAGTGTCGTGTACACCAGAGGCACTAGACTGATATTTTCCGTGCACATCAGTTGCACAAGATTAAGAGATTTTATATATGCATACATACATATATATACACACACACACACACTCTAGGTATACTTGCTATGATTTGTGCACACCCGTTGCGCATTTTGATATTTTGTGCACCCTGATGCACTTGAGATTTGTTTTGGGCACTTCGATGCACTGGATATTGATCTTGTGCATTCTTGATGCACTCGGTAATTGCTCCTTGCACATTTGATGCGGTGGATATTGTTTTTGTGCACACTTGTTGCACTTGACGCAGTTTTTGTTTTCGTGCACACCGTGATGTGTGGTTTGAGATTTGCATTCAAACCCGTTAGGGTTGATTTTGTTTTCATGCTTTGCACTTGGGAAAATATCTTATAGGTTTAATTTATATATTTTTTTCACTGGTCGTGTGCTACCGAAATCGCACTACGACTATGGCATTGATTGTGTATTTGATATACACAACGGCTTTCGTATTTGGCATTTTGCATCATAACTGGAGTAATCCTCATAGAAACCGCTAGAGTTACAGTTATGTGAGTTGTATATCTTTCGATGTTTCACACACACTATTGCGTTATACTACGTCTTAGCTAGTGTGGGACTTTGGAGTTCCGTTATATCGAGCGGATTTTATGTTTTAAATTTGGACCCCGGAAAATTGTTTTGAATTGAGTTGATTGGATTAAGAAAAATGTTTTAAGAAGGCGATTTAATTTAAATTCGGGGACCGGATTTCTTTAAGGGGAAGAGACTGTAATATTTTGGAAAATTATAAATATTAATTTATTATATTAAATATGAATTTAATATGTTTACAAAAATGATATCGCTTATGAAATCGGGCATCGGAATTATATCCGTAAAAATGTAAGTATTTTGGTAAATACAAAGAAAAGTGTGCGATATCATAAAAATGATATATTAATTATTTTAACATGGTATGAAATTTAATATTAAGATAATGGTATTTAAATATTATGATAAACATTTCATTTTTTCATGGATTTAGATTTGTAATATGAAAGTTTTTCTTTATTTGTTGCATTTCTTTTAATCATGGTTGGTATATGATATCCTAGGCTAAACCCTCACAACACCTCACCCTCACCTATGCTCAACTCCCTCCACCTCTTCCTTCACATTTTACACCTCCTCCTTCTCACTTTACATCATCACCTCACAACACTACACCTCACCCCTCATGGTTGACACCTCCTCCTTTCTCTACACACATCCTCACCCTATTCTTTTCTTCTAACACTTATGCAAAATCTTAACTGAAACCATAGGTTCTTTATGCTTTCCACACAAAATATTTCTAAGTGTTCACCACCACAAAGAGAGAAGCCATGAATTCCTTCACCAATTTTGCTCACACCATCAACCTAGAAGCCACTACAAACCCTAAATGCTTCCATAAGCAATTCTTGAGCTAGTGTTCTCTTGTAAATCATCTCCATAGGTATAATTCTCCTTTCATTTCAAATATCAACTCAGTTCATTATCTGGTTTTTTGTGCAGTGCCTAAAAACATGAACTTCTTTTATATCTATGAAAGTATAATTGAATCTGGAACCATTAGGTAATACCACTAGAAAAACTAACAATACCATAAGCATCATGAGACCAGTAAGAGACTACACTTAAATCCCGAGCTCCAAACTCCCTACCAAGTCCGGCGACATTCACCAATTTTCCGGCGATGCCGGCCCCCCAGGCTAATTGGTGTTAGTTTTTCTTCTGTAGCTTTAGTTTGGTATTTTATGAGTTACTGTATTGTTTGATTTGTCTCAGTATTCATACAGTGAAATCTAGGAATGTTTTAGTAAAGGTTTTATCATGTTTCCGATATTCCGATACGGGTTTTTCGTATTTTGTACTGCGACTGAAACATTGACGTTTGTACGTTAAATTCAGGGGCAATTGATCATTTCTGGTGTAAGTAAGCTATAGGTTCTAACCTATGGATGCTTAGCTCGTTGTTTTGGTTTGGATATGATATTTACGCCGATATTTCATAACTACGATTATAGGTACAATCGCGAAAGTTTTCATGACGGGGTTGGCGGACATAGCAGCGTGAATTTCAAAGAGCTCAACACATTGGTGAGTAGATTTACATCTACGGGGGAAGTCGGGTGGATGGCGTGTAGCACCCCCGCAACATTATAAATAGGATAGTATGATATATAATTAGTTTTAGTAGTTGTTCAAGATAATGATATTGAAGTTATGATTGCATTTAGTATATATTCCTGTGCATATAGTTTATTCATGATTTGGTAGATTGGTACGAAGGATTATGCCGTACATGAGAGGATTTGGAGTATTGTGATGATGTGGATACGGTACGAGGAACCATACTGTACTTGTAATACGAGATTAGCATGCCGAATAATGGACAAGTTTCCTTTAGACTCGTAGCATTATATTTTATTCCGTTTTAGAACGTAATACTTGAGTGAGCTATACTCTTTTAAAAACTAACGATTCATTTCCCGTTTAAAGAATAAAATACAAGGATGCGATACCAATTTCCAAAACGAATATCAATTTGCAAACTATGGCAGTTTCCTTATTTCAAAAACAACGTCTCGTTTCATTTTCAAAGATAACGGTATAGCTCATAGCAAGTAGTTACAATTAATAGTTACGCTTAGATTTACTTTACATGCTCGCGATATATTCCTCGATGTTATATGCTTCCTATATACGGACATAATGATAGAACACTACACAACTACCAATGAGTACTATGCTGAACAAGCACGTACACACATGTTACACTACACCTCATTGGTACTGCCATGTCACTGTAGGACCGTTATGCTATAAAATGCATATGTAGATGTTGATATGAGTATGCTATTACACTTTTAGAACACTTGCACAAATACTAATGATTGCCGTGCTGCACGAGCACAGACGCGTATGCTACACTACACATCATTAGTATTGCCATGACACAGTAGAATTGATATATTTGTGCCGGTATGATTTATTTACGTAATCTTCCTTTATTACCTGTTGGGTATTGCGAATACCAGTATCATGAGTATTCATATTTGATTCTTATGAGTTTTCAGGATGTTCTACTTTTGATGATATATATCAGTGGTATAGGACACTGTTATATATGTATATATAATATATTATCAGAATGATCTATGCAAGTATTCTTATTCTTTACTTGATATATTTGGATATGATGAGTTGATGTCCACCATGAGTCGTTTTTAAGTTTTGTTGTACTCCGAACTGAGTGGGGGGGCTATACGGTTACGGATTTCTACGTTATCCAAACTGAGTGGGGGGATATACAGTCGGATACATGGTGGACCCGGTCGAGACCAAGGGGTAGGATAACCACATGTGAGGCGAGGATCCTAGCGAGGATACTCGATACCGGAGATAGAGATGAGCACGGAAGATATCCAGGGGATACTGACCGGGGTTCGATTGGGCACGGTGGATATCCAGGGGATACCGACCGGGGCCAGAGATATCGGGTGGCGATCATCTGTTGAGATGCTGTCGACGGTATCTGCATTTGCGTGTAAATGATGGACACGAGAGATTTGAAGATTTGCATGTCGGTGATGGACACGAGAGGTTTCTGATTTCAGGTGTCGATACTGGACATCCATATATATTGATATGTTGCTATCATGGGGTACCTGGTTATATTACAGTTATTGTAGCCGACCAGGACTGATCCGGGGGACAGTACCTACATATATCTTTACTGGTAATTTAAAACATTAAAATGGAATTCAATTCGAGCTATAGTCTCATTATTTTGACATGCCTGGTACGACATTGAAATCTTTTAAATTGTAAACCTCTTAACACTATTCATTAAAACAGCAGGACGTATATCTTAAATAAGATACCTATTATATTTCAGACTATCACATCTGCTTTTATGCCGTGATATATGTATTCCGCGGCTATTTTAAAGAAGAGATTTTACATATATATTTTCGGCTACTTATAGGCTTTTACCTAGATACAGGTCATTTATATGATATGTTCTAATTTTGGATCGCATGATAGATAGTGTTGGATTTACAATACATATGCATATCATATACTATATTAGTAAAGTATTTGATAGTACTATACTTATGACCTAGGTATCATTGTGCATTCGATTTCTACCTTGTGATGTACTTTTATTCACTGAGTTGGCAACACTCCCCCGTTGTGCCACAGTTTCTTGCAAGTGTTACCGCTTGAATTATCAGCGGCTTAGGGCACACATTCCTTTCGGTGATTGCTTTAGCAGGTGGGTTACAGTTGTATCGTACTCACATTTGTATATTCTTATCTTTTTTGTATCTGGTAAAACTCCATCAACTTAAAAAGGGTATATTGTGGACTTAGAAGCGAGACTTAGAGTTCGTGTGTTGTGTTGTCGCACTCATTGGAGTCGACCATTTTATATTGTTGAATTTGTTTCTCTTTTCTTTTCTTTGCCATTGTGCGTCGTATATTGTTTACTTGGTTGCTGCGCCATTTGGGCGTGGAAGCTAGCTCCCGTTGGGATGCTATTTATATTATTATGTTGTATCGGGTTTTATACAAACTTACAAAGGAGGTGCTGTCAAATTTCAAAACGTCATAGATGTTTTTCAAACATACATAGTTAAACATAAATTTTATTTTAAATTGATTCCATCTGATGACTATTTTAAACTTCACCTCCAATATTTTTAAAAATGGTTTAGGCTTACTTGAACCACGTCGACGTATTTAGATGTCACGTGATTTAAGTGCCGGTCACGTGCCACATTCGGGTTGTGACAGTTATATATCTGTATATATCCCAAACTTCCAAAATGTAATATACAATCCTGTACTATACAATAATGAATGCTATGGCATATATCACTAAGAGGATTCGATGATGGAGGATGAATACATTGCTACAAACGATGCCGCAAAAGAAGCGGTTGTTTACCGAACAGAGACGAAACCGCGTAGGTCATCTTTCTTGAATTTAGGGGCAGATACTATTTGGTTTTATTTGTCTACCTCTCCGAAGATGCCAAGTTGATTTATGGCGCCGTGTATCGAAGGTTTAAACGGATGCGGCTATTGTAGCAAACTTCGTCAGATTCCCCCTCGTTGTGAGGGGTTTTTGATTGTGATGACGCTCTTCCCTGCAAGCGCAAGCCCCTTCAGTTAATTACGTTACCGCGTCGCTATAACCACCTTCTCCTGCTCCAGAAGGTCACTTTGTGTCGTGTGTGTTTGTTTTATTTTTGATTGCCCGTGGATTGTATACGAAGACTAATTTGTGTTGTCGCCCATAGGGCGTGGATTATTCTAAATCCGTATTTTCTTAGATTTTGGTTTGGTTTGATTTAAGGATCATTAGCCTTGTTTCAGATTAAGATCGACTTAAAATTTTTTTAAGGATACGTTAATTTGATATTGGACAAAGATCTACTTAAAGGGGGTTCAGGATCATTTTTGATCCAACGAAAGAGCATTTGGGCTCTATCGTTTTAATGTGTTACTTAAAGGACGTTACGGTCCACAGCTAGTTTAAGGACATTACGGTCCACTATTGTATGCTCATGGGTTTGAGAGTGCATCCAAGAGCTGTTGCTTGTTGGGACCCTCCACCTCTCTGACATCGTTGAAGAATTACAATGACATGTATCAGAGGTGTGGAGAGATGTACACTTGTACCGAACTCCAGATTGAAGGGAGAATTATGGTGGAACGAACATCATTTTAGATGCCATGTGTCAGGAGATCATTGGCCATCTTTGGCACTAAGATCGATTCGGGGAGACCTGAGTATAGGAGGGCTTGGTTGATTGATGGTCAAAAGGTTTTGGGCTCAGGAGACTTAGCTAATTTTGGCTAAGGTTGACCTCTTACAGTGTTAAACACTGATATATGCTTGATGCTCACGTGCTCCCACGTGAAGCTCATAAGTAATGTTAGACACTGAAATTTGGAGCGCTCACGTCCAGTACGTGAGGCACCTGAAAATTGGGCGTTATGCACTTGGGTCTAAATCCCCATCTGTATATAAGTGTTAAACACTTAGTCTTTGTGGCCATCACGTGCGGGCACGTTAGGTTCTCCAGAGTTGGGCACCGCCTCTTTTGGATTTATCTTCCTATTATGTTCTAGGTGCTAAGCATTATTGGGGGTCACGTGGGATCACGTGAGGCGCCCCAAAAAAGAACTTAGTTCCCCCTCCCTTTTTACAAGTGCTGAGCACTATTAGGGGTCACGTGACTCAAACTCAGTCATTCCGTTTTGGTCCTTAGAGGTGCTCACGTAGGAACAAGTGATTTTTCGTTGTAGCGTTGAACGCTAATATGCATGGGGCTCTTGATCTTAGTCTTGAGAATTTCAAGTTCTTTGTTTTATAAGAATTAAATTCTTATGCAGGGTTAAACCCTAGTTTTATCAGAGCAATTAAATTCCTATGTCTTTGGAAGAATTAAATTCTTCAAACCTAATTCTTTCCTCTAAGTTTTGGGACCACATAACAGAATCTCGCCGATAAGAATTAAATTCTTAAGCTTCTGCAGACCTCAACCAGAGGAAGAACTAAGTTCTTTTTTTGGAAGAGTTAAACTCTTGTAAAAAGGAGATAAAATGATCTCTAGGTCTTTTCCCTCACCTAGGGTTTCTTTTTCTTCAAAGAGAACTCCTTTTCTTCTTTATTTTCTCAAATCTTATGGGGGGTCTCCTCCTCTTCTCTCTTCAGTCTCGAGTCCTTTATATTTAAGAGGCAAGTTTGTTGATTTAGTTAAGAAAATCTCTCATTAAGAGATCTTTTGATTGATTCGGGTATTTTATCCACCGTTGTATCTTTGATCCAGAGACTTCTGTTTTACATAAAACATTTTTCTTGTTTTTAACAAGATTGGAAAAATATTTTCCCATACAGAGCTTATTCTGTTGCTTGGTAATTTTTAATCACCTTTGGATCTTTAATCCAACGGTGCTCTGTTTTACATAGCACAATCTTCCTTATTTAGAAAGATTGGGGAAGTATTTTCCCATACAGAGCTTATTCTGTAGCTTGGTGATTTTTAATCACCATTGGATCTTTAATCTAACGGTGCTCTGCTTTACAGAGCGTAATCTTTCTTGTTTAGAAAGATTCAAAGAAATATTTTCCAAATAGGGTTTTGATCCCTCTTATTTAGAATTTAATTCTATCGGCTTAGAAGGCATTAGGAACCCTCACGTTTAGCACGTAACCCATAGCATTAGACCGGTTTGCTTATATGCAGCAGTCCAAGAGAAAGGCATCACGTGTTGGCATGTGAGCTGATGTTCAGGTATGTCACGTGTGGCACATGACCCCCACGAAGTTAAGTCCAACAAAGAGCATCACGTGCTGACACGTGAGATTCTTTGGCCTGTTATTTGTTTTAGGAAGGCGCCTATATACTTTGTATATAGATGCTCACGTGCCTGCGCGTGAGACTAAATTTCAGCCTTATTTGTTAAGCGCGATGCCTATAACCCTTGCTCCAAGACGCATCACGTGTGGGCACGTGATGCTCCATTTGGGAAATCTTTCCCATCGATTTTTGTTCATTATTTATTTTTTTTTATAAGGGAACAAATGCCCCCACAGCATTGTTCTCACGTGGCTTGCACGTGAGTGCAACGCTGTGACCTTTATAGCCGTTGGATTACCTAGGGAATGGGGAGGTGAACCGCCCTTGTCACGTCTTATAAATGTAAGGCTTTGGTCTTTGAGAAGCCATTGTTCTTTCAACTTCTTCCTTCTTTGTCTTCTTCAAGAATTCAATTCTCTTCTTCAGAGCTTAGTTCTATGCCCATTGCAATTCCGGAGTTAAACTCTATCAGACAAAGACACCCTTTTTTAGGTAAAGATCTTGAACAACAAAGAAACCCTTTTCTTAAAAAAAAATCCTTGGATTTTAAATCCACCATAAGAGCTTTGCACTCTTCTGAAACCCATCTTTGAGAGAACCAAAGACATGATCTTTGAATAGTAAACCTCGATGTCTTAGGCATTCCCCCTCTGATCTGTAAGGATTCATGGCATTTTTATTTTTCATTTCCTCATCACGGGGATTTCTGGAATTTAATTCCACCGCATAAAAGGAATTTAATTCCTCACCAAAGTGCTTTGCTCTGAAGATCAAAAGGGCCCCTCGGGAATTTCATTCCCTGGTGTTCTTGAGCATATTTTCATAGGGTTTTTTTTACTTGCACAAATTCAAATTTGTTAGGTATTTTAACAGAACTTGTTTTCTCTATGAGGATGTCAAGAGTTGTTTAAACTCCCGTGTCCATTTAATGAGAATCTTTTTTGATTCTCACAATGATTGTCATGTCTCATCATTGGTGAGCCGCCATATTGATTTTGTGGGGTCCATTAGTTTTGCAATCAGTGGTCCCATGGAACAAACTTTCTGTCGTTTCCCTCAATTATTATTATTATTATTATTATTATTATTATTATTATTATTATAGGTTTCATTAACGGCTTTTCCTTCCCCTTTTTCAGGAACAATGGCTTCTCTTCCCTACTTTCCTTTTACTCGCTCAGATGCCGCTTTTCCGCAATCGCCGTCGGATGAGGAGGCTATGTCAATGATCAGGGCCTATGACAGGGGATGTACTAGTTTGCTCCTATGGGGAATTTGGTATGGGCACATCATCCGGGGCCGCCGCAGCTTTCCTTGTGAGATGCCAACAGAGCCTCTCCGCCCAATATCACTGATGGAGCGTCCGCAGACTGCTTATGCGGTGGAGGTGGCTAATTGGACTCCTACGGGCCGGCTTGAGCTATCAACAACCGGGATACCCAACCAGCCCATGCCGGCTATAGATATCTTGGGGCGCCGCATCTGTCAAGGTGAAGCCCAATGTAACGCTTCGAAAAACGTTTAGGCAGTTTTTCGATAATCGGCAAAATAATCAGTCTTTTCCGTAAAAAGTCATAATAAGTATTTTTCAATATAGGACTAATGTCACGACCCGAAAGTACGAAACGTGACCGGCACTTAGATTACGAAGCGTCTAGAGGCGCAACATAACCTAAGTAAGCCGAAGCCCAGAAATCTAAACCATAAAAAGAAGAAGAAGTAAAGGAAAACATGTAGAAAACAAGTTTAAAAGAAACATCCAATTTTCTCAAAAATTTCGGCAGAGTCTCCTTTGTAAAAACTGGCCCCAAACGGGTACAAAGAAGAATAATATATATGGAAACAATAAAAAGCATCCCCAAACGGGAGCTAGCTCTACGCCAAAAGGCGGAAACAACCACATCAATGAACAATAGTATACAACGCCAAAGGGCGAGGCTCAAAACTCAAAAGAAAACAAAACCACCAGATATCATAATAATACAAGCGCGACTCTAAGGTTGAAATAAACAACTGATCCAGTAACCTATCAAGTAATACAAGTTTGGTTGATGGAGTTTTCTAGATACAAATGAAATAATAAAAGTACAATGGAGGTCCAGATACAAGTGAACCAACCTACCGTGCAAATCACCCTGAATGAAAAGATGTGCCAGCAAGCTGCCAGGAAAACCTGTACATCGAACCTGTAATAAAATTTGGCACAACGGGGATGAGTTGCCAACTCGTGAGTAGAAGATATCTGCGACAAGAAATCGAATGCACGACGCTATCCTAGGTCATAAAAATATAATAATATACTACTAGTCATCAAGTAAAGGCAGGATAATAAGCTACGTGTAAGTGCAAATGCTCCGTGCTCATGTTAGTGCCTCATATAGTACTATGTCATGTGAATGAGTATGCATGCACCATGAATGTGAAATAACCAATCCTGAAATCTAGATATATCTGTATAAGAAATCTTCAACTTTTATCATGGTAAAATGTGTATAGAAATCTGAAATATCAACGATGAAATCCATGGAAATCCGTGTCAAGCATCGACACAAAACATGTAAATCTCAAGTCTCAATACCTCATAATCTCAATGTTTCATAGTCTCAATATCTCGGGCTCCGTCAGTCCGGATCGGCCTATATCATCAAATCTCACGACAACGGTCGGTATCCTCCGGATATCCGCCGCGCCAGACATCACCGGTAGATAGTCCTCCCCTGCCAGGCTCATCGTCTACAACTCGATCTTCTTGCCCCGGGGTACCATAACGGGCCCACCAAGTACCCGAGACGGTTCATCCACTCCTCGAATCGGGTCTCGAAATCCAACAGAAAACATGAAATCTCATGGTTGACGACACATACGTCACGAGAAAACCGTATCTTATGTTTTGAAAAGAGAGGAGGAGAGAGAGAGAAGTTTTTATATATTCTTGCGGTTTTCCCCAAAAATCCAGAAATCTCATAGAAATCAAAAATCCCAAAATCATAAGTAAGTATATGATAAGTGTCGGCATATACCCCATAATACTACATAATAACATGAAAATGCGAATGCATGAAATGTCTAAGTAATAAATACCATATCTATACTAACACCAGAGAGTAATCACAATATTATACCGATCTAGCTGTTAGCTGATTGTATCAATAAAAGATAATATTATCTAAAGTGTACGTGACATAGCAATTACCGATGATTATGTGTGTGAACCGGCAAATAAGTGTGCGTGGAAATGCGCATCATCGGTAATGGTGCTGGTGTCCTAACAGGCAGAGTTTTATACTGATTACAGAAATATAAGTATGAACATGGAACATTATGATTACGGTATGAATGTAAAGACGGATGTGTAATAACCACTCATCTGTGATATACAAGTAAAACTACAACTATATGACTCGAACTTACACTAGTGTCCATCTAACCGCCTAAGAAACTAAACCTAAGAAACTAGTCAATAAGAAATAACAGTCCACCTAAGGTCTGAATCCATATCTCTAATAGTCGGCGATCCAGCCTCAATAGCGTCACGTACGTAGTACGGCTTCCTCAAATCAAGAGTGCGGATCAATCATCATATCTATGCCTCGTACGGTAAAATCCATCGTACGGCATCCCAATATCGGGGTACGGGTCAAGTATCACCTACATGTCTCATCATTCATATAATATCATCATCAACACATGTCAAGATCAAGGTGCTATACTATAATCGCATACATCAATCATATATCATTGTGAGCATAAATATAAATCGTTAATTTATCCTCATAAATATCATGTCATATGTATCATATTGTAATTAAGTCACACTTAGATCATATCATAATCAAGTCACACTTATATGATATCGTAATCAAGTCACACATATATGATATCGAAATCAAGTCACACCTATATGATGTCGTAATCAAGTCACACCTATATGATATCATATCAGAATTTCAGGCACAGGTTACGGTCCGGGTTCTATTTTAGAGTCCCATATACTTCAATATCATCACCACCCTTT
Source organism: Agapanthus africanus (assembly GCA_030015575.1). Taxonomy (NCBI): domain Eukaryota; kingdom Viridiplantae; phylum Streptophyta; class Magnoliopsida; order Asparagales; family Amaryllidaceae; genus Agapanthus; species Agapanthus africanus. The sequence continues at coordinate 293,634,556 of CM057349.1, forward strand.
ATTATTGTTCAAGTATACAAATCCATTATCTCATTTTCTAATGATCCGCTAACATCAAAACAAGACTGTATAGCCAAGAATCACGGCATCAGCCCAGTTACATTGTTTCATCCCCGTGTATCATGTCACATCCTTGTATTACATATACGTATTGTGTGTGTATATATCTACACCTAGTCCTATATATATACACATACACGTATACACCACGTCGAGTCTCAGTGTGTGCGTGTGCGTGTATCTACCTGAAACCTACGAATCTCCTCCAAGATATTCATCCTCAGTTAAGGTCTTTCTAAATCAATCTAGTCTAACCTAAGGTCACTACTAGGGTCCTACTCATCAAGAATCTAAGGTCATGTCTGGCTTCCTAATGACAATAAGTACTTATTCCTATTCTACGCTTACGAGGGTGCTAAACGCCATCCACCCGACTTTCCCCGTAGATATACATCTACTCACCTGGTCCTTGTCTGCCGAAGACGGTGTCGCCATCCTCTTCTTCATCGCCCGTAGTCCACGTGAGGGGTACCTATACGCAAACATATGTAGTATTGTAAACTGAATCACGGACAATATCAAAACGACGCATGAAACACGCATAGGTTAAAACCTATGACCCGCTCATGTAAAAGAACCAAATATCGCTCGATATCGGCGTACAAACTCCGATTAATCGAGATAAACATCAACAAACAACTCATAGTTTTAAAACTCATTACTTATAATATAAAACATGATTTAATTCATCGAAACCCTAAAATCCATCAAATCGCCCGATTTCGTAAAACCCGAAAATGCCAATTTACCGTTTTTCTTCAAAACTTGACATTTAAATGAAACTAATGGTCATAAAACTCATTAAATAGCATAACTAGACTATACAACCTATTACTATATTTTTAACACCCCAATCGTATTAATTAGAGAATTCTAGTTTGCAAACTTGCCCGATTTCGATACTTTTAAGCAAAATTTCACAATATCACAACTAAACATGATTTTACATGAATTAACTTACTAAACTATAATTCATGATGATAATAGTATAATGAAACCATAAATTAGATTTTAAATTTCATTTAATTAAGAATTTCCAAAATCTAGTTAGCAAAAATAGCAATTTTTATCACAATTTATCAATTATCAATAAAAACTAGTAACCAACTTGAGTTTTTCATTCCACCAACAATTTAATATCCTCTTTAAATCCACACTCTAGTGTTATAAACATTAATTGGAATTTTATCTCGCCAATATATACCACTTATAGAAATCTAGTTTGCAAAAATGGTTTAATTTAAACAATTTTGGATAACAATTTACAATACATCATCCATACAAGATTTTCTACTTCTAAAAATTTTAAACTACAAAATATAATCCTACTTAATTAATAAAAACCATAACTTGATTTTTTGAACCCCAACTTGAATTTTTAAAACTTGTAGATAGAAATTATTTATTAAATCTAATTATGCTTAAATGAAACATCTAATAACAATAAATAAAAAGAAGAAGATTTATACCTCCACAACATGAAATCCAAACATGAAAATAAGCCTCCAAAATGAATGCTTTCCATCTCCAAAATCCATGTAATGATGAGCAAAGAATAGGGGTAGGAATTAATTAGGATTTTGTGGGTTTTTTATTGAATTTTTGATGAATTTTGATGATTTTTAATATAAAAATGATGGGGAAAATTTTTGGGGCTGCCCATGGAGGTGAGGCCGGCCATGAGGTGAGGAAAAGATAGGACAGTGAGAAAAGGTGAAGAAAAGTGTAGAAGGTTTCAAAAAAATATCACACAATTAAGTCTTTTCATGAATTTATTTAAAAATTCTTTATTTTCTTCACTCCATTTGACCTAGAATGGTCTAGAAACATTGTAAAATTTTGAAAATAAATTTTGCATGAAACACACTTGATTCTAATATGTAATGATTCACTTTTGCTAATTAAACCCATTCAAATTTGTAATTTACACTAATTTAGTGTATAAATAAAGCTTATGTTAATATTTAAAATAATTAATTTAAGAAAAAAATTTAATTAAACTAAAAATTTATAAGTTGCTAAATAAACACCATTTACTAGTAATAACATAATTAAAATAGGTATTTTTAAATTTATAGTGAAAAATAATTACGGTTTAGTTTTATGAAAACTACGTTTTACTTTACCGAAAATTATAAAATTCACTTAAACGATTTTATTTATTTAATTAATTATTTAATTATTTTTAAAATGTTACAATCTTCCCCCCTTTAAGAAATTCGGTCCCCGAATTTAAATTAAAACTCCCCCAACTTACTAAAACATTCAGCAAAACACTCAAATCGTCGGGGTTCCGAAATCATCAATACATGAAACACGTTTTTAGAGCGATACAAGCGCATGAAAAAAAAGTACGTAACTCAAAATCAAAACTCTGTCAAACATAACACAATCATCGGAGTCATAGTGAAAATAAAATATCAAAACCCAATCCGAAAACCAACATAATATACATCAAAACTACAACTTATGTATAGTGAGCATCATAGTAAAATCGTCCAAACATCTGGATAAAGAAGCATGCAAGAACCCCTTTTGAAAATCACCGTGTGATGCACGTGTCACGGCATAAGTAGCGGACGTTTATTTTAAAAAAAATAGCTATATATATCTTTTATTTAACAGACACGTCCCGCCTGGTTATCAAATCAATAGTAATGATTATAAAAGCATACTGCTTAAACTGAATTCAATCCCAATCACATCATAAAAATATCATGTGCCTCCGGTGCGCACTGAAATCGGAACCAAATACAGATACCACGAATACACACAAAACAAAACTAAGTGCAATAGATATGCACCAAAAATATCTGTCAAGTGCAACAGGCGTGCACGACTCAATATCAGGTGCATCTAATCTGCACAAAACCCCGATTTAGTACATCTGGTGTGCAAAAATTCGCATCAAGTGCGCCAAGTGTGCGCAAGAATCTCAATCAGGTGCCCATGGTGAACAAAAACATACCCCGAATATCAAAATCGAAATCACAGCACGAAAGGGCATGAAAACTAGGTCTAAGCATATGTCAAAATCATGTGTAACCATATGCACGAAATCAAATCAAAATCTCAAAATGTATAAAACCAAATCGAGTGCACTGGGTTGTATAAAACAACATCAATACAACTGATATCTGAAACACAAATAGAATGTAATGGAGGTACACATAAGAAATACCAATCGTAGAACCAAAATCCTCAAAATACCAAAATCCAATCAACGAAAATATGAAATTCAAACCACCAAATCACAATCGTAAACACTATCGTCAATGTGCGCCTCTTTCCCCCTTTCCTCTGGTGTCGACTGCTTTGAACTTGTCTCTTCATAGGTGTGCTGACTGCGCTACCAACGGCAATACTCATATCTAAAGTCTCCCACGTAGTCGATCCCTTCACCTGATATCCGGACTATATTAAACTTTTCGATCGATCCATCAAAATCCCATAATTCCCCGAGAGCTCAACACTCAAGTACAGTTTAAAAATATCCGGTACATACTCCAGCATCGATGGTCCAGCCGTAGAAGATCAAACCCAAGCCTCACTAATGGCACCGCGGAACTGCCGTAAACCCTAAGGTTCAAGGGCGTTCTTGTGGTCATTATGTCGAGTTAGGGTTTCATTCTTCTAGAGGGTCCATCGAAATACCTGCATGTTCTTCCGAATACTTTAAACTTAGGAAAATGGGTTTCTGACAATCGTTCGAATCCTTTAACTTCGTCTGGACGGCATGTGAATACCCTTCTCCCGCACGCTAAACAATGCTTCAATCCTCAAGAATAACCGATACCCTAATGGTTATCGCATTCGAGCCGCAGCTCCTTCAGCCCGTGCGCCCGTGGTAACAGAAACCATCCTCCGATATCGACGAAGATAGATCAAAGGAACGAATGAAATGCGGTGCAAACAAGTGTACATCCTAAGGCTACATAAGAAGAGTAGCGTATCGTAAGTATGCCGCGGATCATACCCATGGTACGTCACTCTACCTAAGTCGCCTACTCCATCAACCAAGGGTCACCCTAGACATATACAAGGTTAAACCTAGCGCTCTGATACCAAATTGTCACGACCAGAAAGTACGGAACGTGACCGGCACTTAGATTACGAAGCGTCTAGAGGCGCAACGTAACCTAAGTAAGCCGAAACCCAGAAATCTAAACCACAAAAAGAAGAAGAAGTAAAGGAAAACATGTAGAAAACAAGTTTAAAAGCAACATCCAATTTTCTCAAAAATTTCGGCAGAGTCTCCTTTGTAAAAACTGGCCCCAAACGGGTATAAAAAAGAATAATATATATGCCAACAATAAAAAGCATCCCTAAACGGGAGCAAGCTCTACGCCAAAAGGCGGAAACAACCACACCAATGCACAATAGTATACAACGCCAAATGGCGAGGCTCAAAACTCAAAAGAAAACAAATCCACCAGATACCATAATAATACAAGCGCGACTCTAAGGTCGAAATAAAAAACTGGTCCAGTAAATTATCAAGTAATACAAGTTTGGTTGATGGAGCTTACTAGATACAAATGAAATAATAAAAAGTACAATGGCGGTCCAGATACAAGTGAACCAACCAACCGTGCAAATCACCCCGAATGAAATGATGTGCCAGCAAGCTGCCAGGGAAACCTGTACATCGAACCTGTAATAAAATTTGGCACAACGGGGGTGAGTTGCCAACTCGTGAGTAGAAGATATCTGTGAAAAAAAATCGAATGCACGACGCTATCCTAGATCATAAAAATATAATAATATACTACTAGTCATCAAGTATGCAGGATAATAAGCTACGTGTAAGTGCAAATGCTCCGTGCTCATGTCAGTGCCTCATATAGTACTATGTCATGTGAATGAGTATGCATGCACCATGAATGTGAAATAACCAATCCTGAAATCTAGATATATCTGTATAAGAAATCTTCAACTTTTATCATGGTAAAATGTGTATAGAAATCTGAAATATCAACGATGAAATCCATGGAAATCCGTGTCAAGCATCGACACAAAACATATAAATCTCAAGTCTCAATACCTCATAATCTCAATGTCTCATAGTCTCAATATCTCAGGCTCCGTTAGTCCGGATCGGCCCATATTATCAAATCTCACGACAACGGTCGGTATCCTCAGGATATCCGCCGCGCCAGACATCACCGGTAGATAGTTCTCCCCTGCCAGGCTCATCGTCTACAACTCGATCTTCTTGCCCGGGGGTACCATACTGGGCCCACCAAGTACCCGAGACGGTTCATCCACTCCTCGAATTGAGTCTTGAAATCCAACAGAAAACATGAAATCTCATGGTGGACGATACATACGTCACGAGAAAACCGCATCTTATGTTTTAAAAAGAGAGGAGGAGAGAGAGAGAGAAGTTTTTATATATTCTTGCGGTTTTCCCCAAAAATCCAGAAATCTCATAGAAATCAAAAATCCCAAAATCATGAGTAAGTATATGATAAGTGTCGGCATATGCCCCATAATACTGCATGATAACATGAAAATGCGAATGCATGAAATGTCTAAGTAATAAATACCATATCTATACTAACACCAGAGAGTAATCACAATATTATACCGATCTAGCTGTTAGCTGATTGTATCAATAAAAGATAATATGATCTAAAGTGTACGTGACATAGCAATTACCGATGATGATGTGTGTGAGCCGGCAAATAAGTGTGCGTGGAATATGCGCATCATCGGTAATGGTGCTGGTGTCCTAACAGGCAGAGTTTTATACTGATTACAGAAATATATGGATGAACATGGAACATTATGATTACGGTATGAATGTAAAGACGGATGTGTAATAACCACTCATCTGTGATATACAAGTAAAACTACAACTATATGACTCGAACTTACACTAGTGTCCATCTAACCGCCTAAGAAACTAAACCTAAGAAACTAGTCAATAAGAAATAAGATTCCACCTAAGGTCTGAATCCATATCTCTAATAGTCGGCGATCCAGCCTCAATAGCGTCACGTATGTAGTACGGCTTCCTCGAATCAAGAGTGCGGATCAATCATCATATCTATGCCTCGTACGGTAAAATCCATCGTACGGCATCCCAATATCGGGGTACGGGTCAAGTATCACCTACATGTCTCATCATTCGTATAATATCATCATCAACACATGTCAAGATCAAGGTGCTATACTATAATCGCATACATCAATCATATATCATTGTCAGCATAAATATAAATCGTTAATTTATCCTCAGAAATATCATGTCATATGTATCATATTGTGATTAAGTCACACATAGATCATATCATAATCAAGTCACACTTATATGATATCGTAATCAAGTCACACATATATGATATCGAAATCAAGTCACACCTATATGATGTCGTAATCAAGTCACACCTATATGATATCATATCAGAATTTCAGGCACAGGTTACGGTCCGGGTTCTATTTTAGAGTGCCATTTACTTCAATATCATCACCACCCTTTATTATTGTACAAGTATACAAATCCATTATCTCATTTTCTAATGATCCGCTAACATCAAAACACGACTGTATAGCCAAGAATCACGGCATCAGCCCAGTTACATTGTTTCATCCCCGTGTATCATGTCACATCCTTGTATCACATATACGTATTGTGTATATATATACCTACACCTAGTCCTATATATATACACATACACGTATACACCACGTCGAGTCTCAGTGTGTGCGTGTGCATGTATCTACCTGAAACCTACGAATCTCCTCCAAGATATTCATCCTCAGTTAAGGTCTTTCTAAATCAATCTAGTCCAACCTAAGGTCACTACTAGGGTCCTACTCATCAAGAATCTAAGGTCATGTCTGGCTTCCTAATGACAATAAGTACTTATTCCTATTTTACGCTTGCGAGGGTGCTAAACGCCATCCACCCGACTTCCCCCCGTAGATATACATCTACTCACCTGGTCCTTGTCTACCGAAGACGGTGTCACCATCCTCTTCTTCATCTTCCGCAGTCCACGTGAGGGGTACCTATACACAAACATATGTAGTATTGTAAACTGAATCACGGAGAACATCAAAACGACGCACGAAACGCGCATAGGTTAAAACCTATGACCCGCTCATGTAAAAGAACCAAATATCGCTCGATATCGGAGTACGAACTCTGATTAATCGAGATAAACATCAACAAACAACTCATAGTTTTAAAACTCTTTACTTATAATATAAAACATGATTTAATTCATCGAAACCCTAAAATCCATTAAATCGCCCGATTTCGTAAAACCCGAAAATGCCAATTTACTGTTTTTCTTCAAAACTTGACATTTAAATGAAACTAATGGTCATAAAACTCATTAAATGGCATAACTAGACTATACAACCTATTACTATATTTTTAACACCCCAATCGTATTAATTAGAGAATTCTAGTTTGCAAACTTGCCCGATTTCGATACTTTTAAGCAAAATTTCACAATATCACAACTAAACATGATTTTACATGAATTAACTTACTAAACTATAATTCATGATGATAATAGTATAATGAAACCATAAATTAGATTTTAAATTTCATTTAATTAAGAATTTCCAAAATCTAGTTAGCAAAAATAGCAATTTTTATCACAATTTATCAATTATCAATAAAAACTAGTAACCAACTTGAGTTTTTCATTCCACCAACAAGTTAATATCCTCTTTAAATCCACACTCTAGTGTTATAAACATTAATTGGAATTTTATCTCGCCAATATATACCACTTATAGAAATCTAGTTTGCAAAAATGGTTTAATTTAAACAATTTTGGATAACAATTTACAATACATCATCCATACAAGATTTTCTACTTCTAAAAATGTTAAACTACAAAATATAACCCTACTTAATTAATAAAAACCATAACTTGATTTTTCAAACCCCAACTTGAATTTTTAAAACTTGTAGATATAAATTATTTATTAAATCTAATTATGCTTAAATGAAACATCTAATAACAATAAATCAAAAGAAGAAGATTTATATCTCCACAACATGAAATACAAACATGAAAATAAGCCTCCAAAATGAATGCTTTCCATCTCCAAAATCCATGTAAAGATGAGTAAAGAATGGATGGTAGGAATTAATTAGGATTTTGTGGGGTTTTTATTGAATTTTTGATGAATTTTAATGATTTTTAATACAAAAATAATGGGGAAAAATTTTGGGGCTGCCCATGGAGGTGAGGCCGGCCATGAGATGAGGAAAATAAAGGAGAGTGAGAAAAGGTGAAGAAAAGTGTAGAAGGTTTCACAAAAATATCACACAATTAAGTCTTTTCATGAATTTATTTAAAAATTCTTTATTTTCTTCACTCCATTTGACCTAGAATGGTCTAGAACCATTGTAAAATTTTGAAAATAAATTTTGCATGAAACACACTTGATTCTAATATGTAATGATTCACTTTTTCTAATTAAACCCATTCAAATTTGTAATTTACACTAATTTAGTGTATAAATAAAGCTTATGTTAATATTTAAAATAATTAATTTAAGAAAAATATTTAATTAAACTAAAAATTTATAAGTGGCTAAATAAAAACCATTTACTAGTAATAACATAATTCAAATAGGTATTTTTAAATTTATAGTGAAAAATAATTACGGTTTAGTTTTATGAAAACTACGTTTTACTTTACCGAAAATTATAAAATTCACTTAAACGATTTTATTTATTTAATTAATTATTTAATTATTTTTAAAATGTTACAACTAATTATACAAAATTTAGATAAGATAATGCTTGAAATTAGTCACTAAATTGTCACTTAAAAATTTCTAGTTATTTAAAAAAAATTCCTTAATTAATTATTTTTAATATTATTTTAAGCTTTTAAAAATACATTAAATTACTGATAAATACAAATTTAAATGGGTAAATTACATAATTAGGAACCATTATAAACTAAAATATAGTAGTAACAAAAATTTTACGAAAACTTTCCGAGATTAGTTGTTTCATGGCTTAAAAATGAATGAAAAGGGTAATTTTTTGTAAAAATTGATGTGTTAAGCATTAAATGCATTTGAGTGTGACTTTTTCTTAGAACTTTACACACTTTTCTCTCACTTTATCCCCCTCCCACCCCCAGGCCGAGCTTAGCTAGCTGCAGCCCCCCCCCCTTTCCCCATTTTCTTGCTTCAAAATTCATGTTAAAATCCACAAAAAAATACACAAAAATACACAATTTTCTTCACTAATTCAAACCTAAACCCTATTCTACCTCTTCCCAAACCCTAATTGTTTTAAAACAAGGAGAAAAGAGGCATCTTTGGAGACTAAGTGCAAGGGGATCAACACTTGAGAGGTATAAGTTCTAATCTAGTTGTTAAATTGGTAGTTTAAATATGCTAAATTAGAATTTTAATGTGTTATTTTGGTTATAATTCCTTGTTTAATGAAATTCAAGAAAAGGATTGGTTTTGTAATTAGGGTTTGAAGTATGTTAAGTGGGTTAAAGTTATTTTTGTGGCCATCTAGTGGGTTAGATCGGACGTTTATGCTAGTTTGTGACGCTAAATCGTTAATTCGCGAGGTTTGCATCGAAATTTCTATGTCATTGCTTCCTTGGTTTTCTAAATTCTTAGGAGGTGAATTAATTACCATATATTTTCAATACTATTAGCATCTACTACGACTTGTAGGGTGTGCGAATGCGGAGTTTGGTTTAGTCAGGTTTTAGTTTGGACGCTTGCCCTGAAACGACGATTTTAGTTAAGCTTTTAGCGATTTTCGTGTGTTTTCCGCGCACCGAGTGCACGTTGTGCCTAACTTGTGAGCGTCGATCTTTTCATATTGTGACTTGCGTCGTTTCATAATGTTTAATCTTATGTTGTGTATTATGCAATTTTAGGATCAGCTGCGGAAATATCGGACGCGGTGCACAAAGGCAAAGCGGTGGTTGGATCAGATTAGCGAGGCATCCGGGTGAGTAGATATATACATCTATAGGGAAGTCGTCTGGATGGCGTGAGGCGCCCCATAGTTAGGGTCACTTTATTACTTGCAATGAATATGCACAGTTATTTAGTTAACCATCTCATTCATATGCATAGCTTTCTGGTCATCTATATACACCTGTATGATATCACTCCTTAGGACACTTACACTATTACCATTGGCTCATGTTGCATACGCACTATTCATGTGAACACACACACCTTGGTAATTGACATGTCACGAGCACTTTAGAACCTTCTTAGTTTAGCATCACCACTTGCATCATACATGATACATCAAATTGCATAGCATGTATATACCTTACATCATCATCATGCTTATATAGATTCCTAGTCACAAATCAATTGCTTACCAATGATATCATAAACATTTATCATATACAACATGTTGGGTATTATGATTTTCTTGAGGATTTCAGTATTGATGAGATTTCTAGATTTTGGGGGAAAACCGCAAGAATTTAACAAAAACTTATTATCATCATTTTTTACAATAAAGTTGCGGTTTTCTCGTGATGTATGTGTCGTCCATCATGGGTTTTCATGTTTTCTGTTGGATTTCGAGACCCGATTCGAGGAGTGGATGAATCGTCTCGGGTACATGGTGGGCCCGGTATGGTACCCCGGGGCAAGAAGATCGAGTTGTAGATGATGAGCCTAACAGGGGAAGACTGCCTACCGGTGATGTCTGGCGCGGCGGATATCCGTAGGATACCGACCGTTGTCGTGAGATTTGATGATATGGGCCGATCCGAACTGACGAAGCCCGATGTATTGAGACATTGATATAGTGAGACATTGAGACAGATATATTTCTATATTTGGTGTCGATGGTTGACATGGTTTTCAGATGACTTCATTGATGGTACTTTAGCTATTGCATAGATATTCTTTTTCTAAGTTAAGAATGCAGAGCTTATAGTATTTTAAACACTTAAAGATTTCGTAATGATGTTGCATACATGTGCATACATACTAGTGGCATTACATCACATCTAGACATACATGTTGTGACGCATTTGCGTGCATTCTTACAATAGCCTTACTAGATGTTATATTCTTCTCACGAGCTGGTAACTCACCCCCGTTATGCCACAGTGTCTTCCTGGTCGGACCCGTCAGCCTTGTAGCAGCGGGCTTATCTTATCATTGGCTTCTTTTGCTCAGACTCGCGACATTGCTCGTAGGTGGGTTGCGAGGACACTTTATCTCTTTTTGTACTATCATTATATCTAGTATTCTCCATCTACCACTTCTTATTTGTATATGCGACCTAGTGATGAGACTGAGAGATTTGTGTATATGTGGTTTCTCTGGGGTCGAGCTCACTTGAGCCGACGTTGTGCTTTTCTTATTTTGCATTTCTTTATGTTATTTGCTTGATATTGCATATATATTGCGTGTGGTTGTGATCCGCCTTGGGCGACGAGCTAGCTCTCGCTTAGGGATGCTATTTTATCGTTACAGAATATATATTGTTGTACCCATTTTTAGGGGCTAGTATTTACAAAGGAGACTCTGTCGAAATTCTCGGAAAAATTTGATGTGTTCAAAAAGGGGTTAATGAAACTTGATTGATTTTAAAATCGTTTTCATAAAAGGTTTTCCTTCACTCTTGTTGTTTTTGGTTTAGGTTTTCTGGGCTTTGGCTGACTTAGGTTACGTTACGCCTTTAGACGTCTCGTAATCTAAGTGCCAGTCACGTTCCGTACCTTCGGGTCATGACAAAGTTGGTATTAGAGCATAGGTTTTACCTTTCTGAGTGTAGGACAACCCGTGGTAGATGATGTAAGTGACTTAAGCAGAGTGTCGTAGCGTGGGTATGTTCCGCGGCATACTTACGATACGGTACTCCGCCTAAGTGACCTTAGGACATAATTTCTTGTATTTCCTCCTTGATTCCATGCATTCCTTGATTCAATTGCAATGTCCTTATCGCTCTTGTTTCTTATTCCATCTTCGATGCCGCCAAATACTACGAGAGCTCAGCGGGCTGCCGCTAGGGATGAGCTTCGAGCGGGCTCGTCTGAGGCGAGGATCGAGCGGGATGATACGCCTACCCCTCAGGGTCAGATTGATCCACCTTCTCCATACCGTATTGCCAGATTAGAGGCCGGTCTGCAGGAGTTGTGACAGATGATGGGATCGTTAGTTGAGTCCAGTCGGGCATAGAGATCCGAGGACGTTCCTTCTACCGCACAGACCACGATTATACCTGCTACCCAGACGGTTACTCCTACTACTACTGGGACTATCCCTGTTTCACTACAGGAGTTTATGAGACTGAGACCTCTTCTTTTACCGGTATGGATGCGACAGTGGACCCACAGGCATTTCTTGATAGGATGGCTAGGATTTGTCGTTCATTGAGGTGTTCTGATGATAGATGGGTAGAGTTCGTGAGTTTTCGTCTGGAGCACCTTGCCCAGACGTGGTGCGATTCAGTAGAGAGAGGACGAGTTGCAGTTCTATCTCCTATGACCTGGGATGAGTTCACTGCTGCATTTCTTGCCCGTTTCCTTCCGGAGAGTGTCCGAGATGCTCGAGCCCGTAGTTTTGAGTCTTTGCGCAAGACTCCTGGGATGACAGTGTCTGAGTATGATATACAGTTTACCCAGTTGTCTCGATATGCTCCGTACCTAGTAGACACTGAAGAGAAGAGGATACAGAGGTTTGTGCGAAGGCTTGACACATAGTTATTCCTTGCCATCGGCTCCCAGCACCTTGACACATACGCAGCCGCGATGGATGCAGCCTTACTTTTAGAGGAGCGCATTTCTGAGACTCCGGTCGTTTCTGGGCTGAAGAGGATCCGTACTGATACGCCAGTCCAGCGGAAGATGGGTAGACATCGTGATAGATTCTTTCCGGGAGATGGTGGCGACAGAGGATTGAGACGAGGTCAGTTATTTGGTTCATATCCGCAGACCCAGCAGTCATCGACAGGATGTTTTCGGTGCGGGATTCAGTACCATCGTGTCAGAGACTGTACCATGGGGCGCCAGGGCGCGGCGACAGTGCCACATGTGACCTTACCACCTTCACCACCTCATCAGAGAGCTCTACTTCTTACCCCTGATGAGGCTCCACGCCAGCCAGATGCTCCTAGAGGTCGTGGGCGTGGAGGTCCTGTTCAGAAAGGACGAGGCGACAGAGGTAGAGGAAGAGGTAGAGGCAGAGGACAGCCATCTATTAGTGGTGGACAGGCCCGAGTGTTCATGTTGACTCCTCAGGATGCGCAGGCATCCAATGTCGTCGTGACAGGTACTCTGCCAGTATGTACTTTTGATGCATGGGTATTATTTGATCCAGGCTTCACACATTCCTATGTATCCACATACTTTGCATTGAGGTTGGGCCGAGAGTCTTCTTCGTTAGATCAGCCGCTTGTCGTTATTACTCCGGTAGGCAAGTCGTTTGTTGCCCGTTTTGTGTATCGATCGTGTCCCGTTCGTATCGGGGAGAGAGATTCTTCAGTTGATTTGATTCTCCTCGATATGCTAGACTTCGACGTTCTTCTTGGTATGGACTGGCTAGCCACCTGTTATGCATCTGTGGACTGCCGTGAGAAGGCAGTCAAATTCAGTTTTCCTGGTGAGCCGGTTCTTGTTATTCAGGGAGATCGTAGCGCTACCCTTCTCAGCTTGATTTCTTCTCTTCATGCTGGTCAGCTCTTGCGGAACTGGTGTCAGGTATTCTTAGCCTATGTTTGTGATACTAGTGCCACAGAGGTTCCGTTGGACCAGGTCCCTATTGTGAGAGAGTTTCTTGATGTATTCCCTTATGAGCTGCCTTGTCTGCCACCAGAGCGCGAGATTGAGTTCTGTATTGACTTGATCCCCGGCATGGGGCCTATCTCTAAACCGGCCTATCGGATGGCCCCGGCAGAGCTTAGAGAGCTGAAGGATCAGTTACAGGACTTGTTGGATAAAGGGCTTATCCGACCGAGTGTGTCACCTTGGGGTGCTCCCGTCCTGTTTGTTAAGAAGAAGTACGGCAGTATGCGCCTATGTATTGATTATCGTCAGCTGAACCGGGTTACTATGCGGAAAAGATATCCCCAACCCCACATTGACAACTTATTTGATCAGCTCCAGGGTGCGGGGTATTTCTCGAAGGTTGATTTACGGTCAAGTTATCACCAGTTGCGGGTTCGGAAGGAGGATATTCCGAAGACCGCTTTCCGTATACGGTATGGTCATTATGAGTTCTTGGTGATGTTGTTCGGGCTCACCAATGCCCCAGCAGCATTTATGGACTTGATGAACCGTGTATTCAGGCCATATCTTGATCAGTTCATCATTGTGTTCATTGACGACATCTTGGTATATTCTCGGAGCCGGGAGGAGCATGAGCAGCACTTGCATATTACATTGCAGACTTTAAGAGAGCATCAGTTGTTCGCCAAATTTTCCAAGTGCGCATTCTGGCTAGATAGTGTCGACTTCTTGGGTCATGTGGTGACGAGAGATGGTATTTGTGTAGACCCGAAGAAGATCGAGGCAGTGCAGCGTTGGCCCAGACCGGTATCAGTTACAGAGGTTCGCAGATTTCTAGGTCTGGCCGGCTATTATCGACGTTTTGTCCAGGATTTCTCTCATATTGCTGCACCGTTGACCGGGTTGGCCCAGAAAGGGGTTCCTTTTGATTGGACCGAGGCATGTGAGGATAGCTTCCAGCAGTTGAAGACTCGTCTGACTACTGCACCAGTGTTATCATTGCCTTTAGGATCGGGTAGTTTCGTGGTATATTGTGATGCTTCTCGAGTGGGGCTGGGCTGTGTATTGATGCAGCACGATAGAGTTATCGCGTATGCTTCTCGACAGCGGAGGAAACATGAACAGAACTACCCCACTCATGATTTAGAGATGGCTGCAGTGGTATTTGCACTTAAGATCTGGAGACATTACCTATACGGCGAGTCGTGCCAGATATTCACTTACCACAAGAGCTTGAAGTATATCTTTCAGCAGCGAGATCTAAATCCGAGACAGCGCCGTTGGATGGAGTTGGTGAAAGATCATGACTGCGAGATTTTATACCATCCGGGCAGGGTGAATGTGGCGGCAGATACTTTGAGTAGGAGGCCCGGAGGTAGCCTATATTGTTTGAGCGCAGTACAGATGCAGTCGAAGGCGGATTGGCAGGTTTTATTTGACAGCAGAGTGCAGTTCAAGTTTACTCCTACAGGGGGACAGCTGGCCCATTTCAGAGCACGCCCACAGTTGCTTGACCGTATTCGCGAGGCACAGTCCAATGATGCCCGTATTTTAGAGATTATTGAGCAGATTCGGCAGGGCGGAGTTTTCGAATTCGTGATTGTTGATCAGGTGATACTTCAATTTAGGACTCGACTGTGCGTACCAGATTATGGGGGACTGAGGCGTGATATCCTTGAGGAGGCACATAGATCAGTGTACAGACCTTCCAGGTTCCACCAAGATGTACCGTGATTTGAGAGAGGTTTACTGGTGGGACGGGATGAAGAAGGATGTTACAGACTTTGTATCGAGATGCCTGACTTGTCAGTAAGTCAAGGCCGAGCACCAGATGCCAGCCGGCGAGTTGCAGCCTTTGCCCATCCCTGAATGGAAGTGGGAACAGGTCTCCATGGACTTCATTGTGGGTCTACCCAGGGCCAGTCGAGGGTATGACTCTATTTGGGTGATTGTGGATCGACTGACAAAAGCGGCTCACTTTCTGCCAGTAAAGACCACTTTTGGATTTGCTCGGTACGCCCAGGTTTATATTGATGAGATCGTGCAACTGCATAGCATCCCGACTTGCATCGTGTCCGATCGGGGCACCCAGTTTACCAGCCGATTGTGGCAGAAACTTCAGGAAGCTATGGGCACCCGATTGAGTTTTAGCACAGCTTTTCATCCGTAGACTGATGTTCGGTCAGAGCGTACTATTCAGAATCTTGAGGATATGCTCAGAGCTTGTGTTTTAGATTTCGGTGGTAGCTGGGATCGTCATTTGCCTATGATCGAGTTCTCCTACAATAATAGCTTCCAGGAGACGATTCAGATGGCACCTTTCGAGGCTTTATATGGGAGGAGATTTCGATTGCCTGTATGTTGGACAGAGCTTAGAGAGAGCAGTATTTTAGGGCTGCAGATCGTACAGGAGATGATCGAAAAGATACAGCTGATTCGGGACGGGATGAGAGCGACACAAAGTAAGCAGAAATCATATGCTGACAAGCGCCGTCGCCGACTCGAGTTCGCTGTTGGCGATCATGTTTTCCTGAAGTCTCTCCGATGAAGGGTGTGATGAGAATTGGACGGAAAGGGAAGCTTAGTCCTAGATATGTTGGTCCCTTCGAGATCTTAGAGCGTGTCGGTTCAGTGGCTTATCGGTTAGCTCTTCCGCCCAGCTTCCCCGATGTTCACCCAGTGTTCCATGTTTCGATGCTCCTCAAGTACCTTCATGATCCTTCTCATGCGATTCAGCACCAGACGATCCAGCTGGAGCGTGATCTTTCATTCACCGAGCAGCCGGTGGTCATTTTGGATCGGCAGGTGAAGAAATTGTGGTCGAAGGTTGTACCATCCGTAAGGCTTCTTTGGCGTGGCCCGAACAGCGAGGAGGTCACCTGGGAGACCGAGGACGAGATGAGGAAGAAATATCCCCATCTTTTTGAAGGTACGCGTAGTTAAATTCTAAATTCGGGGACCGAATTTCTTTAAGGGGGGAAGATTGTAACACTTCGAAAATCGTTTATACCGTTTTTCGATAATCGGCAAAATAATCAGTCTTTTCCATAAAATGTCAAAATAAGTATTTTTCAATATAAACCTACAAAATTTAGATAACATAATGCTTGAAATTAGTCACTAAATTGTCACTTAAAAATTTCTAGTTATTTAAAAAAAAATCCTTAATTAATTATTTTTAATATTATTTTAAACTTTTAAAAATACATTAAATTAGTGATAAATACAAATTTAAATAGGTAAATTGCATAATTAGGAACCATTATAAACAAAAATATAGTAGTAACAAAAATTTTACCAAAACTTTCCAAGATTAGTTGTTTCATGGCTTAAAAATGAATGAAAAGGGTTTTTTTGTAAAAATTGATGTGTTAAGCATTAAATGCATTTGAGAGTGACTTTTTCTTAGAACTTTCCACACTTTTCTCACTTTCTCCCCCTCCCACCCCCAGGCCGAGCTTAGACTGCTGCAGCCCCCCCTTTTTCCCCATTTTCTTGCTTCAAAATTCATGTTAAAATCCAAAAAAAATCCACAAAAATATACAATTTTCTTCACTAATTCAAACTTAAACCCTATTCTACCTCTTCCCAAACCCAAATTGGTTCAAAACAAGGAGAAAAGAGGCATCTTTAGAGGCTAAGTGCAAGGGGATCAACACTTGAGAGGTATAAGTTCTAATCTAGTTGTTAAATTGGTAGTTTAAATATGCTAAATTAGAATTTTTAAAGTGTTATTTTGGTTATAATTCCTTATTTAATGAAATTCAAGAAAAGGATTGGTTTTGTAATTAGGGTTTGAAGTATGGTAAGTGGGTTAAAGTTAGTGTTGTGGCCATCAAGTGGGTTAGATCGGACGTTTGTGCTAGTTTGTGAACGCTAAATCGTTAATTCATGAGGTTTGCATTGAAATTTCTATGTCATTGCTTACTAGGTTCTCTAAATTCTTAGGAGGTGAATTAATTAAGATATATTGTCGATACTATTAGCATTTACTATGACTTGTAGGGTGTGCGAATGCGGAGTTTGGTTTAGTTGGGTTTTAGATTGGACGGTTGCCCCAAAACGACGATTTTAGTTAAGGTTTTAGCGATTTTCGTGTGTTTTCCGCGCACCGAGTACACGTTGTGCCTAACTTGTGAGCGTCGATTGATCAGTCGAAAATATTGCATTTTTAACACATCAATTTCCCTATTATTTGCAATCATCTAAAAGTGTTCGGTATGAGTATAGCACATATTAGAAATTTGTCTGAAAAATACCAAATAACATGTATTATATATTATAACTGGCATTTTGTGGGAAATTGAGTGTTTATCATTGCATGCATCATCTGTGTATATCACAACACTTGTCTCGAGAATCTGTGCAAGAAATTCCAGGTAAAAGAGCTGAAACCGTCAAAAGTGCTGATAAAAATACGCCAAATCCAAGACTTGTGATCTGGCAGTGATATAGAAAGAAATATGAGATTTCACACAGCAGAAAAGTGCCACAAAGTCAGCACAAGAATACCACAGAAGTTTCATGCATCAAGGCCTTCAATAGGCCGCGGATCCGCGGCCAAAGGGCCCTTCCCGCGGCGAATCCGCGGCTATATGGTGACGTCAGCGCAGCAAATTCCTCCGCGTGGCTTCCCGTAACGGCCAATGCTTCCAGAAGACTCCAGATGACCACATGGCTTTATCCAGAAGGCTTGGCCTAACAACCTTACCCTAGAATATTCCTCATTCTAGAATATTCACTCCAACAAACTTCTTCTAGAAGGCTCTCTCTAACAAGCTAGTTTTGGAGGGAAGATTCAAAATAAGGGATTATAAAATGAGATCTAGATCTAGGGTTTTGGTTTGTTCATTGTTTGGGGTTAGTTAGTTAGCTAGTGAGTGAGCGGTTCATTTTGGAGGGAAAAATTGTAGATCCAAATCAAATTCAAATTAAATTGAGTTACACAATTTGATCAAAGAATCAAGATCTATCGAGTGCCATCTCAAGCAAGAAGCCATCAACCTTTTAGAAGCAACGCTGATCTTCAACCGAGCAAGTGATCCAAGACGATCCGCGACTCACGGAGACGGTGCGGAGCTAAATTCGACGATCGAGTTCTTTCCTCTTGTAGTTCTTAAGCGAATTGTAAAAAAATTGTTGATTAATAAAAGGTGAAATTTCTTTATCTTGCTTATCTTTATATTTGAGCATTATGATTAAGTTTTCAATTCTTGATTGATTTCTTTGTTATAATATTTGAGTAAAAACTCCGCTCGTAGAGGAATCGAGAGAATAGATAGATGATGATGATTACAATCTTGAAACGATTCTTAAGTCCTATGAGTTTTGTAAACTCTAGAAAATTAAATCATCAACAACCTAGTTTTGAGTGAGATACTTTATTGAATGTTTTCGCTCTTAATTAGATATCAACGATCGGTGATTGAATTTCCCATAGGCTAGCTTGTGAAAGATAATCAACGAAAGGACAAGGGATGATGATTGAGAAACCCTAGTTTCTTCAAGAGATCCATAATTCTCGTTGATCGTCATCGATCTAGCAACAAATCATCAATGGATAAGAATACGTAATCACAAGTCTTCATCATCGCTATCGATTCGATCGATTCCTACGAGCTTCATTACAAATCTTGATAGTTCATTAGATTTGGACATCTTCTAGAACTTTATTGATTCCTAATCTTTAGATCTAGTACTTTACTTTTCTTGAAACTAAATTTCAAAATTCTTGAATGAAAATTTTCTTGCAATTTTTCTTTTATATTTTCATTTCGACTCATCTAAAACGAAAGCGAGCAAAACACACATCTCAGTGGACGATCCGTATTCATTAACATGCTACATCGACACCGTTAATTGATTGCGGTATAAATTTCTTTGATTGTGATCTTTACACATTTTCAAAACACGACACACAAAAAATGATTCAATCAAATGGCGTCGTTGTCGGGGATATGTGCTATTTTGTTCGTTTTTGTTATTTGAGTTGAAAAATTATTATTCCATCAAATTTTCATCCAAGATTCGCTTCAATTGCTTAACAATTAGTGTTTGAATTTTTGCGAAGGAATCCGGAATCATTTCAGCAGTGAGATCAAGATTCAAAGAACATCTGAAGAATCCAGAGAAGCACAGGGACCTGCACAAAAATTTACAAACCCTATTTCCCCCATAGCACCGTGGATCCGCGGTCATAGTAGTGTTTTTGCGGCTGTTCCGCCGCCGTTTAGGGTTTGTACAATGCCAAAGTTCTCAGGTTTGCTCTCTGTTCTTTTCTCTTCTCTCTGATCTTGTCCAATAATCAATTTCTTGCAGGATTCTTTGCAAAAATTCAGCGCCGCTAAAAATTAAATTTGTTGCGATTCTTGAAATTGGTTGATTGCATATTTTAATATGGAAATTAAGGGGTAAAAACCAAATTCAGATTAGGTGGGGAGTTCATTACCTTTCCTAAGCCCCGAAAATCACAAACTTGCATCCGCATCACCCTCATTAATTAAAAGAAATCTAGACAAGACTCTAAGGACCGTTGCGCTCACTTAGGACAGAAGGAGGTCGTGGATAATCTATTGCTTATCCGCGTTTCTTTTGTGGTATCTAAGGCAAGTGTGTCTAAGACAAGTGGTTACTTAATTAGGCCCACTACTTACGTAGTAGAGAACTTCCTACTTACCTGGCACTTACCTGGCCACAGGAGGGACAAAGAGGCAGTAGAGGATTTATCCTGCGATTTGTCTTCTGGAAGTCTAAGAGCGGTCTAGAGACTTGACCTAGGTGACCATTAGATATAGGGTTGCTTATTCATGTTTGTGTGAATTTTCAAAAATCCGTTTCTTTTTCAAAACAAACCAATTATTTCCCCCTCCCCCTTTTTACCCTTTTCCCCCTCTTCTCTTCTTATAATGGGTGACCCAAATAGAAAAACTCTTGCCGAGCTTTATTGTCCACAACCAGATATTTTTTGTTTTCGTAATCCCTTCGGTATACCGTCCGGCTCTTTCATGTCCTTAAGAAATCGGATAGAACAAGCGGGTAAAAACAGTTGGCCACCTCAGTCCAGGTCTTATCAACCGTATCCTAGTTTTCCATCTGTTTCAGTTGATACTCCGAGTGAGGATGCCCCTAAACGCATGTCCATTGCTGAGCATATAGCTAGGGCTAGAAGCCAAAGTTTCAATCTGAACCAATATCAACCGTATCCTAAGCCTACATCCGTTTTAGTTGATACTCCAAGTGAGGATGCCCCTAGACGAATTTCCATTGCTGAGCATATAGCTAGGGCTAGAGGCCAAAGTTTCAACCCGGACCAATATCAACCATCACATCCAATTTCTAAACAAGAATTTCATAATCGGTTTATGGCATTCAAGATGTCCAATAGCCAACCGACGAACCAATATCAAAATTCATCTTATCACAATATTGACCCTACTCCCGCCCAATTTTCTCAACCACTCTGTTCCTATCAATCAAATCCGACTTTTCCACCTTCTCTAAACGGTCCTTCTAATCAGTCATTTGGGAGTTTTAATTGTCCACAAGAATTTCAATCTTATCCTGAAACTCCTTATCGACCCAAGTCTAGTCTTGAGCAGACATTAGAAAAATATATGGAATTGATGAACCAATTTAGGAAGGTAACAATAGAGTGGATGCAAGCAAATAATTTCAAACCCCAAAAATTTTCAGTATATAATTCGGGCATCGGACAAAATGAGAATTTGGGTAGTGAGAGAGAGCTGACCACCTTTCCTTTCCAAACTGAAATCCACAACTCTAGTTTCACAGATTCATCAAGTGCACCAAAGGATTCACCAATTGACGATAGAATGTATGAGAAGTTGTGTAATAATGCAATGTTTGATTTACCCGACTGCGGAGGGTCCATTTCAAGTGAAAACATGCAAAATCCTTGTGATCTCTACACCTCCACTCTTGAACCAAAACTGACTGAAAACCATACTTTTGATGAGGTGTTTGAGAATTTTAACCTTCACTTGAATGAGGTGATTGACGTTGGGGATATATTGATTGATGAACCCGAAATTTTGGATGAGTTTGTCCCACCAATTCATCAGATCCTTTCACTTCCTTGTGGTCATCATCTTGAGCCTTTAATTCTTCCCGAACCCCAAATACGTCATGAAGTTGTTGATATTCGTATACCCAAAGATCAGACCGAAACTCAGCCTTCATCTCCCACATCTGGTGTAGTGACACTCGACATATCGATACGTTTACCCATTTCATCTTCCACTCTCTCTGGTTCTTCTTCTGTCCTTGAAATGATAGTGAGTGTTGATGAATCACAATCAAGTTCGACAATTCCAAAAAGCCAACTTGATTTGGATATTTTTGAAAATGAGGTAGATGAGTTTTTCACCTCCACATATTTTGACAAATCAAGTATGGTAAAATCTGGCACAAAACTTTTTGACAGCAAAATGTTTGATCACACCATTGATAAAAGTTTTGAAGAACTTTTTGCTGACGAACTTGAATTTTTAAACAATACGGATTTTGTGATTGATCAACCTCAACTTATAGAAGTTGAACCGCCACCATTCCTTCTTTCTAATCATTTACATTCATCCTCATTCTTTCTTTTCTCTAATTTAAAATTCAAATCCTTTCCAGACCACCTCTTATCCCTTCCCCACTTTTTCTTGACTCGATACAACACATTCTTCCACCAACTTATACACTTTACTGATAAAATCTTTGAATGGTTGGTATTAACTTTTGGTCTTTGTAAAGTCTTACTTTGACCAAATAACTCACCCCCTCTTAAAATGCTTCGTATTGTCTAACTCATGTTTGAGGGGGGGTTGTATTTTTGGCTCTTGAAATAACCGTTGTCCTCAATATTGTGAGCCGAAAATAAGTTTGGGGGAGGATTTTCACTTTAATATATTTTGCCCCCGTTAATAAATGTCTTCCTAAGCTTACAGGTTTTTTGAGGTTTAGCAGATAGCAACAGCAAGGACACTGTTGAAAACAAGTTTGGGGGAGGTTTGTGCTTATTTACGTGTCACTTTACATCATACTTTGCATAAGCACAAAACATATCATTTAAAACATATAAAACATATAAAAATTTAAAAAAATTCAAAAAATAAAATTTTTTGTACATAAATAAGATAATAAAAAATTAGATAGTGAAAAATTACATCCAAAAGATTAGAAAAATTTAAGAAAACCAAGAAAATTAGAAGTTTTCTTAAACGAACTAGTAATAAGTAGTTATGAGCCGTTGTCCCAAGGGTTAGTAAGATGAAAGAAGTCACTAATCTGAGGATAAAAATAAGTCTGAAAAATAGTTCCTATTTTGGAAGCCAAGCATTTTAACGTTGATACCCTACTATTTGCACTTACACAAGTCTTGAAACTCGGGATAATAGAGAATACCTTGAAATGCTCTTGTCTAAAAGCGAAAGTATGAAAGAAATAAAAAATAAAGAAAATATAAAATGGTGAAGAAAAAAAATGAACACTGGTTTTGTTATCGTCAAGGCAGCAATAAAAAAACATAGCGAGGATGCTTCATCACCAAGTGCCTTAGACCAACCGGTCTGGGAGTCACTGCTAAGCCTTAGGTGGTGCAAGACGAAGAAAATATTAAAAACACCTAATAAGCAAGCACTTGAGTAATCGGTCTGTTAGTGCCTCAAGAAGTTTTAACGGTCGCATGAAAAATGTGTAAGCAAATCCATCTAAATATTCATCAAATTAAAAAGTACTGAGGCAGATGGACAAGAGTATGATAGCTTGAATTGAATTCTCCGGGTGTAATGATGTCTTTTACACACACGTAGGGTTATATGATCGATGTTTGGAAGAAAGGTAGGAATGAAGAATAAAGACGATGTTTTATTGAGAGATGATGTGATTTCTAACATCTTTTCATGACTATTAAGATAGGGCTCATGACAACCGAAAATGTAGTGTAGTTGGAAACTCTAATTTTCAAAGTCTTTCATTTACAATTCTTATCTTTACATGTAACTTTCACGGTCTTCCTTTTATTATTGGATTTTGTGGGTGCAATCCGCTGAAAACCATCAGGAGACAACACTCCTCCTACTAGGGACATCTAGAGGTTTAAAGGCTTATTGCACGTGCTCAGTGCAATCGTGTTGCCTACGAAAGTTTGCTAGTTAGTTTTTCTCTTTTATTTATTTTCTCCTTCTCTTTTTAATAAAACAAGTTTGCTCGAGACGACCAAAAATAAGTTTGAGAGAATTTGGTCAGTCAAAAATATTGCATTTTTAACACATCAATTTCCCTATTATTTGCAATCATCTAAAGGTGTTCGGTATGAGTATAGCACATATTAACAATTTGTCTGAAAAATACCAAATAACATGTGTTATATATTATAACCGGCATTTTGAGGGAAATTGAGTGTTTATCATTGCATGCATCGTCTGTGTATATCGCAACACTTGTCTCGAGAATCTGTGCAGGAAATTCCAGGTAAAAGAGCCGAAACTGTCAAAAGTGCTGATAAAAATACGCCAAGTCCATGACTTATGATCTGGCAGTGATATAGAAAGAAATATGAGATTCCACACATCAGAAAAGTGCCACAAGGTCAGCACAAGAATACCACAGAAGTTTCATGCATCAAGGCCTTCAATGGGCCGCGGATCCGCGGCCAAAGGGCCCTTCCCGCGGCGGATCCACGGCTATATGGTGACGTCAGCACAGCAAATTCCTCCACGTGGCTTCCCGTAACGGCCAATGCTTCCAGAAACTTCAGATGACCACGTGGCTTTATCCATAAGGCTCGGCCTAACAACCTTACCCTAGAATATTTCTCATTCTAGAATATTCCCTCCAACAAACTTCTTCTAGAAGCCTCTCTCTAACCACCAAGCTTTGGAGGGAAGATTCAAAATGAGGGATTATAAAATGAGATCTAGGTCTAGGGTTTTGGTTTGTTCATTTTTTGGGGTTAGTTAGTTAGCTAGTGAGTGAGTGGTTCATTTTGGAGGGAAAAATTGTAGATCCAAATCAAATTCAAATCAAATTGAGTGACACAATTTGATCAAAGAATCAAGATCTATCGAGTACCATCTCAAGTAAGAAGCCATCAACCTTTTAGAAGCAACGCCGATCTTCAACCGAGCAAGTGATCCAAGATGATCTGCGACTCATAGAGAGGGTGTGGAGCTAAATTCGAAGATCGAGTTCTTTCCTCTTGTAGTTCTTGAGCGAATTGTAACAAAATTGTTGATTAATAAAAGGTGAAATTTCTTTATATTGCTTATCTCTATATTTGAGCATTATGATTAAGTTTTCAATTCTTGATTGATTTCTTTATTATAATATTTGAGTAAAAACTCCGCTCGTGGAGGAATCGAGAGAATAGATAGATTGTCACGACCCGAAATTCGCACATGACGGCCCTAATACTACGCAACGTCTACAGGCGTAACGCAGTAAAAAAAAGCCAAAACCCAGAAATCTAAACCATTAAATGACAAGAAAAGATAAGAAATATTGTTTAAAAGTCTTTGAAATCATAACCCAAATTCTTTAAAAGTCCAACTTCTTTATTTAAAATTTTGGCAGCACCTCCTTTATAAAAACTAGCCCCAAAAATGGGTACAATATAAATATAAATAAAGCATCCCCAAACGGGAGCAAATACACGCCTAAAGGCGGAAAACAACCACCACAACAAATATACGACGCCGTAGCGAAGAAATAAAAGACGATAGAAAGGAAACTATATTAAAGACAACAAGTCACAAAATATACAATATCGTCCTCACCAAGTCTCTAAGTCAACATGAAAATATAGTAGATGAAGAGTATAAAGATACAACGAATATACAATACAACAATACGGATAACCACAAAACCCACCTAAGCAAAACTGCACACTATGAGCTGAAGCGGTATTCTCAGCAAAAGATGATCAGATAGATGAATAGCCTGCCTCGACTACTCTAGGGAACACCCTGCAAAACAATAGTGGCACAACGTGGGTGAGTTGCCAACTCGTGAATAGTAAAAACATATGCAGGTAATCGCAAGTATGCACGTAAAGCGTTAATCTAACATATGCAATTAATAGTAATAAAGGTCATATGAATGCAATAATCATGCACTAATGATATGAAAATGTATATATGCAACAATCATGAAAGGTACACTAACAGGTTGTCACGACCCGAAAGTATGGAACATGACCGGCACTTAGATTACGAAGCGTCTAGAGGCGCAACGTAACCTAAGTAAGCCGAAGCCCAGATATCTAAACCATAAAAGAAGAAGAAGTAAAGGAAAACATGTAGAAAACAAGTTTAAAAGCAACATCCAATTTTCTCAAAAATTTCGGCAGAGTCTCCTTTGTAAAAACTGGCCCCAAACGGGTACAAACAAGAATAATATATATACAAACAATAAAAAGTATCCCCAAACGGGAGCTAGATCTACGCCAAAAGGCGGAAACAACCACACCAATGCACAATAGTATACAACGCCAATGGGCGAGACTCAAAACTTAAAAGAAAACAAATCCACCAGATATCATAATAATACAAGCGCGACTCTAAGGTCGAAATAAAAAACTGGTCCAGTAAACTATCAAGTAATACAAGTTTGGTTGATGGAGCTTACTAGATACAAATGAAATAATAAAAGGTACAACGGCGGTCCAGATACAAGTGAACCAACCTACCGTGCAAATCACCCCGAATGAAATGATGTGCCAGCAAGCTGCCAGGGAAACCTGTACATCCAACCTGTAATAAAATTTGGCACAACGGGGGTGAGTTGCCAACTCGTGAGTAGAAGATATCTGCGAAAAGAAATCGAATGCACGAAGCTATCCTAGGCCATAATAATACACTACTATATCACCAGTCATCTAGTAATGGCAGGGTAATAAACTACGTGTAAATGCAAATGCTCCGTGCTCATGTCAGTGCCTCAAATAGTAATATGTCATGTGAATGAGTATGCATGCACCATGAATGTAAAATAACCAATTCTGAAATCTGGATATATCTGTATAAGAAATCTTTAGCTTTTATCATGGTAAAATTTGTATAGAAATCTGAAATATCAACGATGAAATCCATGGAAATCTGTGTCAAGTATTGACACAAAACATGTAAATCTCAAGTCTCAATACCTCATAATCTCAATATCTCATAGTCTCAATATCTCGGCTCCGTCGCACCAGACATCACCGGTAGGTAGTCCCCCCTGCCAGGCTCATCGTTTACAACTCGATCTTCTTGCCCCGGGGTACCATACCGGGCCCACCATGTACCCGAGACGGTTCATCCACTCCTCGAATCGGGTCTCCAAATCCAACAGAAAACATGAAATCTCATGGTAGACGACACATACATCACGAGAAAACTGCAACTTATATTTTAAAAAGAGAGGAGGAGAGAGAGAAGTTTTTATATATATATTATTGCGGTTTTTCCCAAAATCCAGAAATCTCATAGAAATCCAAAATCCCAAAATCATGAGTAAGTAGATGATAAATGTTGGCATAAGCCCCACAATACTGCATGATAACATGGAAATGTGAATGCATGAAATGTCTAAATAATAAATGCCATTTCTAGACTAACACCAGAGAGTAATCACAATATTATATCAACCTAGCTGTTAGCTGATTCTATCAATAAAAGATAATACGTTCTAAAGTGTACGTGACATAGCAATTACCGATGATGATGTGTGTGAGCCGGCAAATAAGTGTGCGTGGAATATGCGCATCATCGGTAATGGTGCTGGTGTCCTACCAGGCAGAGTTTTATACTGATTATAGAAACATATGTATGAACATGCACCATGATGATTACGGTCTGAATGTAAAGATGGATGTGTATTAACCACTCATTTGATATACAAGTATAACTACAACTATATGACTCGAGCCTAAACTAGTGTCCATCTAACCTCCTAAGGAACTAAACCTAAGAAACTAGTCGATAAGAAATAAGAGTCCACCTAAGGGCAGAGTCCATATCTCTAATAGTCGGCGATCCAGCCTCAATAGCGTTACGTATGTAGTACGGCTTCCTCAAATCAAGAGTGCGGATCAATCATCACATCTATGCCCTGTAAGATAAAATCCATCGTACGGCATCCCAATATTGGGGTATGGGTCAAGTATCACCTACATGTCTCATCATTCATATAATATCATCATCAAATCATGTCATGATCAAGGTACTGTACTGTAATCGCATATATCAATCATATATCATTTCCAGCATAAATATACATCGTCAATTTATCCTCAGAAATATCATGTCACATGTATCATATTATGATTAAGTCACACTTATATCATATCATAATCAAGTCACACCTATATGATGTCGTAATCAAGTCGCACATATATCATATCGTGATTCAGTCACAGGTTACAGTCCGGGTTCTATTTTATAGTCCGATGTACCTCAATATCATCACCACCCATTATTATTTATGTATACCTATTCATTATCTCATTTTCTAATGATCCGCTAACATTATAATATGACTGTATAGCCAAGAATCACGGCATCAAGCCCAGTTATATTGTTTCATCCCTATATATCATATCACATCCTTGTATCACATATACATGTTGTGTATATATATACCTACACCTAGTCCTATATATATACACATACACGTATATACCACATCGAGTTTCTGTGTGTGGGTGTGTGTGTATCTACCTGAAATCTACGAATCTCCTCCAAGATATTCATCCTCTGGTAAGATCTTTCTAAATCAGTCTAGTCCAACCTAAGGTCATTGCTAGGGTCCCACTCACCAAGATTCTAAGGTCACGTCTGACTTCCTAATGACAATAAGTAATATTCATATTCTAGGTTTGCGGGGGTGATAAACGCCATCCACCCGACTTCTCCCGTAGATATACATCTACTCACCTGGTCCTTGTCTGCCGAAGACGATGTCGCCATCCACTTCTTCATCGTCCAAAGTCCGCGTGAGGGATACCTCCACATGTGAGATCCATCCATGAAAATTTTCCTCCAAAAAGAATGCTTTCCAACTCCAAAATCCATGTAAAAATGAGCAAAGAATAGAGGGTAGGAATTAATTAGGATTTTGTGGGTTTTTTATTGAATTTTTGATGAATTTTGATGGATTTTTGTAACAAAATCAAGTGGGGAAAATGGGGGGCTGCCATGGAGAACAGGCCGGCCATGTTAGGGAGGAAAAAGAGAGAAAGAAATGAATGAGGAATTATATAGAAAGCTCTCCAAAATATCACCTTCTTTATGTCTTTTCATCACTTTAATTAATTTCATTCATTTCTTTTCTCATACAACTGAAGAAAAATCTAGAGACATGGAAAAATTTGGAAATAAAATTTGCATGATACACACTAGATTCTAATATGCAATGGTTCATTTTTGCAAATTAAACCCATTCAAATTTATAATTTACACTAATTTAGTGTATAAATAAATCGTATGTTAATATTTAAAATAATTAATTTAGGAAAAATATTTAATTAAACTAAAAATTTATAAGTGACTAAATAAACATCATTTACTAGTAATTACATAATTAAAATAGGTCTTTTTAAAATTTATAATGAAAAAAAATTACGGTTTAGTCTTACGAAAAATACGTTTTACTTTACCGAAAATCATAAAATTCACTTAAAGAATTCTATTTATTTATTTATTTTAAAAGTTACAACCTTCCCCCCTTTAAGAAATTCGGTCCCCGAATTTCAATTAAAACTCCCCCCCAATTACTAAAACATTCAGCCAAAACACTCAAATCGTCGGGGCTCCGAAATTATCAATACATAGCTAAAATCAACTCCGTCAAGCATAACGCAATCATCGGAGTTATGGCGAAAATAAAATATCACAACCCAATACGAAAACCAACATAATATACATCAAAACTATAACTTATATATAGTGCGCATCGGAGTAAAATCGTCCAAACATCTGGATAAAGAAGCATGCAAGAAACCCCTTTTGAAAATCGGCATGTGATGCACGTGTCACGGCATAAGTAGCGGACATTTATTTTAAAAAAATAACTATACATATATATCTTTTATTTAACATACACGTCCCGCCTGGTTACTGAATCAAATAGTAATGATTATAAAAACATACTGCTCAAACTGAAATCAATCCCAATCACATCATAAAAATATCATGTGCGTCCGGTGCGCACTGAAATCGAAACCAAATACAGATGCCATGAATACACACAAAAACAAAACTGAGTGCAACAGGTGTGCACCAAAAACATCTGTCAAGTGCAACGGGCATGCACGACTCTAATATCAGGTGCATCTAATCTGCACAAAACCTCGATTTAGTGCATCTGGTGTGCACAAAATCGCATCAAGTGCGCCAAGTGTGCGCAAGAATCTCAATCAGGTGCACATGGTGCATGAAAACATACACCGAATATCAAAATCGAAATCACAGTACGAAAATGCGTAAAAACTAGGTCGAAGCATATATCAAAATCATGTGTAACCCATATGCACGAAATCAAATCAAAATCTCAAAATGTATAAAACCAAATCGAGTGTACTGGGTATGTACAAAACAACATCTATACAACCGATATACGAAACACGCATCGAATATAATGAATGTATACATAAGAAATACCAATCGTAGAACAAAATCCTCAAAATAGCAAAATCCAATCAACGGAAATATGAAATTCAAATCACCAAATCATAATCGTAAACACTATCGTCAATGTACGCCTCTTTCCTCTGATGTCGACTGCTTCGAACTCGTCTCTTCATAGCTGTGCTGACTGCGCTACCAACGGCAATACTCGTATCTAGAGTCTCCCACGTAATCTATCCCTTCACCTGATATCCGGACTACATTAAACTTTTCGATCGATTCATCAAAATCGCATAATTCCCCGAGAGCTCAACACTCAAGTATAGTTTAAAAATATCCAGTACATACCCCAGCATCTGCGGACCACCCGTAGAAGGGCAAACCCAAGCCTCACTAATGGCACCACGGAACTGCCGTAAACCCTAAGGTTCAAGGGCGTTCTCGTGGTCATTATGTCGAGTTAGGGTTTCATTCTTCTAGAGGGTCTACAGAAATACCTGCATGTTCTTCCGAATACCTTAAACTTGGGAAAATGGGTTTCTAACAATCGTTCGAATCCTTTAACTTCGTCTGGACGGCATGTGAACACCCTTCGTCCGCACGCTAAACAATACTTCAATCTTCAAGAATAAACGATACCCTAATGGTTATAGCATTCGAGCCGCAGCTCCCTCTGCCAGTGCGACCGTGGTGACAGAAACCACCATCCGATATCGATGAAGATAGATCAAAGGAACGAATGAAATGCGGTGCAAAGAAATGTACATCCTAAGGTTCCTTAAGCAGAGTAGCGTATCGTAAGTATGCCGCGGATTATACCAACGGTACGCCACTCTACCTAATTCACCTACTCCATCAACCAAGGGTCACCCTAGACTTATACAAGGTTAAACCTAGCGCTCTGATACCAACTTTGTCACGACCCGAAAGTACGGAACGTGACCGACACTTAGATTACGAAGCGTCTAGAGGCGCAACGTAACCTAAGTAAGCCGAAGCCCAGAAATCTAAACCATAAAAGAAGAAGAAGTAAAGGAAAACATGTAGAAAACAAGTTTAAAAGCAACATCCAATTTTCTCAAAAATTTCGGCAGAGTTTCCTTTGTAAAAACTGGCCCCAAACAGGTTCAAACAAGAATAATATATATACAAACAATAAAAAGCATCCCCAAACGGGAGCTAGCTCTATGCCAAAAGGCGGAAATAACCACACCAATGCACAATAGTATACAACGCCAAAGGGCGAGGCTTAAAACTTAAAAGAAAACAAATCCACCAGATACCATAATAATACAAGCGCGACTCTAAGGACGAAATAAAAAACTGGTCCAGTAAACTATCAAGTAATACAAGTTTGGTTGATGGAGCTTACTAGCTACAAATGAAATAATAAAAAGTACAACGGCGGTCCAGATACAAGTGAACCAACCTACCGTGCAAATCATCCTGAATGAAATGATGTGCCAGCCAGCTGCCAGGGAAACCTGTACATCGAACCTGTAATAAAATTTGTCACAACGGGGGTGAGTTGCCAACTACTGAGTAGAAGATATCTGCGAAAAGAAATCGAATGCACGACGCTATCCAAGGTCATAATAATACACTACTATATCACCAGTCATCTAGTAATGGCAGGGTAATAAAATACGTGTAAGTGCAAATGCTCCGTGCTCGTGTCAGTGCCTCAAATAGTAATATGTCATGTGAATGAGTATGCATGCACCATGAATGTAAAATAACCAATTATGAAATCTGGATATATCTGTATAAGAAATCTTTAGCTTTTATCATGGTAAAATTTGTATAGAAATCTGAAATATCAACGATGAAATCCATGGAAATCCGTGTCAAGTATCGACACAAAACATGTAAATCTCAAGTCTCAATACCTCATAATCTCAATATCTCATAGTCTCAATATCTCGGCTCCGTCAGTACGGATCGGCCCATATCATCAAATCTCACGACAACGATCGGTATCCTCCGGATATCCGCCGCGCCAAACATCACCGGTAGGTAGTCCTCCCCTGCCAGGCTCATCGTCTACAACTCGATCTTCTTGCCCCGGGATACCATACCGGGCCCACCATGTATCCGAGACGGTTCATCCACTCCACGAATCGGGTCTCGAAATCCAACAGAAAACATGAAATCTCATGGTGGACGACACATACATCACGAGAAAACCGCAACTTATATTTTAAAAAAAGAGGAGGAGAGAGAGAAGTTTTTATATATATATTATTGCGGTTTTCCCCAAAATCCAGAAATCTCATAGAAATCCAAAATCCCAAAATCATGAGTAAGTAAATGATAAATGTCGGTATAAGCCCCACAATATTGCATGATAACATGGAAATGTGAATGCATGAAATGTCTAAATAATAAATGCCATGTCTAGACTAACACCAGAGAGTAATCACAATATTATATCAATCTAGCTGTTAGCTGATTCTATCAATAAAAGATAATACGTTTTAAAGTGTACGTGACATAGGAATTACCGATGATGATGTGTGTGAGCCGGCAAATAAGTGTGCGTGGAATATACGCATCATCGGTAATGGTGCTGGTGTCCTACCAGGCAGAGTTTTATACTGATTATAGAAACATATGTATGAACATGCACCATGATGATTACGGTCTGAATGTAATGACGGATGTGTATTAACCACTCATTTGATATACAAGTATAACTACAACTATATGACTCGAGCCTAAACTAGTGTCCATCTAACCTCCTAAGGAACTAAACCTAAGAAACTAGTCGATAAGAAATAAGAGTCCACCTATGGTCTGAGTCCTATCTCTAATATTCGGCGATCCAGCCTCAATAGCGTTACGTATGTAATACGGCTTCCTCAAATCAAGAGTGCGGATCAATCATCACATATATGCCCCGTACGGTAAAATCCATCGTACGGCATCCCAATATCGGGTTACGAGTCAAGTATCACCTACGTGTCTCATCATTCGTATAATATCATCATCAAATCATGTCATGATCAAGGTACTGTACTGTAATCGCATACATCAATCATATATCATTGCCAGCATAAATATACATCGTCAATTTATCCTCAGAAATATCATGTTACATGTGTCATATTGTGATTAAGTCACACTTATATCATATCGTAATCAAGTCACACCTATATGATGTCGTAATCAAGTCGCACATATATCATATTGTGATTCAGTCAAAGGTTATAGTCCGGGTTCTATTTTAGAGTCCCATGTACCTCAATATCATCACCACCCATTATTATTTATTTATACCTATTCATTATCTCATTTTCTAATGATCCGCTAACATTATAATACGACTGTATAGCCAAGAATCACGGCATCAAGCCCAGTTATTTTGTTTCATCCCCATGTATCATATCACATCCTTGTATCACATATACATGTTGTGTATATATATACCTATACCTAGTCCTATATATATACACATACACGTATACACCACGTCGAGTTTCTGTGTGTGCGTGTGTGTGTATCTACCTGAAATCTACGAATCTCCTCCAAGATATTCATCCTCTGGTAAGATCTTTCTAAATCAGTCTAGTCCAACCTAAGGTCATTACTAGGGTCCCACTCACCAAGATTCTAAGGTCACGTCTGACTTCCTAATGACAATAAGTAATATTCATATTCTAGGTTTGAGAGGGTGCTAAACTCCATCCACCCGACTTCCCCCGTAGATATACATCTACTCTCCTGGTCCTTGTCTTCCGAAGACGATGTCGCCATCCACTTCTTCATCGTTCGAAGTCCACGTGAGGGGTACCTCCATATGTGAGATCCAACCATGAAAATTTTCCTCCAAAAAGAATGCTTTCCAACTCCAAAATCCATGTAAAAATGAGCAATGAATAGTGGGTAGGAATTATTTAGGATTTTGTGGGGTTTCTATGGAATTTTTGATGAATTTTGATGGAATTTTGTAACAAAATCAAGTGGGGAAAATGGGGGGCTGCCATATGGAAGAGGCCGGCCATGTTAGGAAGGAAAAAGAGAGAAAGAAATGAATGAGGAATTGTGTAGAAAGCTCTCCAAAATATCACCTTCTTTATGTCTTTTCATCACTTTAATTAATTTCATTCTTTTCTTTTCTCATACAACTAAAGAAAATTCTAGAGACATGGAAAAATTTGGAAATAAATTTTGCATGATACACACTAGATTCTAATATGCAATGGTTCATTTTTGCAAATTAAACCCATTCAAATTTATAATTTACACTAATTTAGTGTATAAATAAAACTTATGTTAATATTTAAAATAATTAATTTAGAAAAAATATTTAATTAAACTAAAAATTTATAAGTGACTAAATAAATATCATTTACTAGTAATTACATAATTAAAATAGGACTTTTTAAAATTTATAATGAAAAACAATTACGGTTTAGTTTTACGAAAAATACGTTTTATTTTACCGAAAATCATAAAATTCACTTAAAGAATTTTATTTATTTATTTATTTATTTTAAAACGTTACACAGGTACAACTACACATGAAGCAATGCATATAATAAAGGTAAGCAAATGCAACAGTCATGAAAGGTACTCTAACAGGTACTACTAATATATGAAGCAGTGCATAAACAATAAATGTGGAGTATGGAACGAAATATGTCATTTCCACGGAATCCTGACATCATGGTAGGATCATAATCCATCAAGACAAATCTAAATCCCAATTCCTTAAATCAGCCCCAAAATTGGCCCTCATATCATATAAGTCTCACAAATCCTGAATGTATAATATCGAATAAATCTCATATATCCTAAATGTACAAATCAGCAATCATATAAATATCATGTATCCAATATCAAATGAATCACCTATATCCCAAATTCAATATCAAGTAAAATTCTAACATCCTAAATATATTTGCATGAATAAATATGATGTATATAAATTGATATCAATACACATATATTAGCGTCCCAGTCCACTAATATTGGTGTAAAGGCATATATAACAGCGTCCCATTCCACTGTTATATATACTTAGAATAAAATATCATGAAAACAATATGTCAAGCATCGACAAAGAAAGGCTTATCTATCAGGTGTTGTCACAAAGACTGGCCCCCTGATAGGTACGTATCATACGCTATCCCGAAAGCTCGAGTGCCTAGCTCTGACCCTCGCCTCTCGACGCATCCATACGCACATGACTCCCGTCGGTATCCCCATGATAACCGCCGAGTCATTGGTAATGTCACCGGTAGGTATGGTTTCCCCTGCAACTCATCGTCTAGCACCACGACCTCATTCTCACCTTGGGGTACCTCCGGGCCCCACCATGTACCCGCACACGGACCCCTCCTTTTCTCGCATGGGGTATATATATATCAGAACCGATAAATCTCATGGTGGCTGCAGAAATATCATATCAAGGGAAACCGGGTTTTTCAAATAATGCATAATTTCATGAACTCCCACGGTCCCCAAATCCAGAAAACATCATGAAAAATCCATACCACAATGCAAAAATCCCTGAATATAATATATGCAACATAAAACTGTAATGAAAGCATATAAATGAAAAGCCGCTAATTAACTGCAACAAGTTAATATAAATATCATGTGGTTCCTAATTTTTCCCCAATTCTAAAATAACATCAAGTAAAGGTAACATGTAGCTATAACCAGATGTATGTGAAAACATAAAGGTATAGCAAGATATATGTATCTACCTATAAGTAATGATGTAGTATACCCCCTTGGTATAAGTGAAATATGTGTGCAAGGTATACCTGTAGCTATGTCATAAAGTGTGTATGTACCTATCACTAATGGTACAATACCCTATAGGTATACAGGTATCTAGCATGTAAGTATGTGAAGGCTGTTAGTTATATGTATGCCCTAGAGGCCATTACTGTACGTATGATGTATATTGTAATGGATGCTTGAACATATATATGGAGGACTTTCTTGCTCGACATGATAGTATGCTATCTGGTTGTAGTTATCTTAACATGTACTCTGATTGTCTCTATGTTACATGTTGATAAAGCCCTTAGGATATGTACTCGACTACTGGGACTATGATGAGATCATACTAGTGGGGCCACGGTAGTCGACGAGTACATCCTATAACTGTTCCTAGTCGAGGGTGTATCGAGACAGGGCATCGATGCACCAGAGTAGACTAGCGTATACGCATCTTGACCCATATGATGGACGATGGATGATCCCATATCCATTGGTGTTTGACATCAAGTATGGTGTACGGGTGCTCAGTAGAGACTGGGTATACTGGACGGACTCATCGAGAACTCCCAGATGATATTATACCTCAAGTCAGATGGCAGTTCTCCGGTGACACTGGTACAGAGTAGTCTGTTGACCCGAGATCGTCATAGAGTCTTGTGTGATTCCCACTGTGCTTTGATTTCCATCATACCACGTCCAAGAGGGCATGCAAAAGGTGGCTTTTGGGTACAGCCCCGAATCATATGGAGGCAATAAGCAATAGGAGGGGATTCGTCTCTCCCGGTATAGGGAGTTGATGTTGCGCTGTGTTCGATTGGCTATCCCTGGCCAGGGTTGCTGAGATTTACTGGTAAGTGTTATCAGTAGTTTCTCGAACTGTTATAGACCTCATATCAACAAGACTTATCGAGCTACTGGGGTCTGACGTTTACCACCCCTACGCGAGATATGTGACATATCAGACGAAAAGACCGGACTGTACGGGAGTGTTAGTGATTGGATTCACAGGAGAAAGTACAGGCTTGCTTGTTGATCTTCTGATCGCTCAATACCTGAGTGGCTGTTACGTTAAGCTGACCGCTTGCAGCTTGTGGGTATTTGATATGATCATCACCTACTGCCGGCGTATTGACGATTCTTTAGAGTCGTACACAGAGGTTTCTTGGCTCAGGAAAAACGGAGTAGGAGCATATATGTGATATGTGCAGGACCGAGGATAATGCGATATGAGATACCGTATTCTATTCTCGCGATATTTGATATCAGCCGGGTCATCGGATCAATTGTTGATTCGATAAATCGGTAAATGAGATATTAGTCAGTTATATGCGATATAGCCGGATTGTCGGATCAAGTGTTGATTCGATAATTTAATGTATAATAATATATATGATATATTAAATTACATTAACAAATATTAGCTCATTAAAAGATTCTTTTTCTCACTCGGGTAATACATTGATATATATATGCGATATATGTTAATTGTATTATTTTATTTTGTTACAATAAATATTATATATATGATATATAATATTGTAACATGATATGATAACTAATGCAACATGTTTAGTGGAGATTAAACAAGGTTAGGGTTTGTTTTGGTTAGTTCCTTCTTGATGCTTCTAGAAGGTTTCTTTTTGTTTTTGCTAAGATATTTTCAAATGACTCATGTTTTAACCCAACCCAAACCCTAGCCCTAGTTAAATCTCTACAAAGGTTTAGTCAACCATGGTTGCATTATTCATCATGATTATCTTTTCATTATTCATCACAAAAAGAATTATTCATTATTCATTCATCTTCTTCCTTGAGCTTCATGAAAAAAGCTTTCTAATTTATTCCAAGTGATGAAAACAAGTGAGAAAAAGATTATAAATGAGAGCTAAAATCCTACTTCATCATCCTCATCTACCCTTGCCTTTTAGATGAGAGTGTTCACTTCATTTAGTGAGTGTTAGCTTGTATTAATGAAACTTCAAGGTAGATCATCTTTGTTATCGAAGATCGGAAGCAAGCTTGCATCTTTCTCTTCGCGGAGCCTCTCGAGAGTCCGGAACACGATGATCGCAGCGAAGGGACCTCAACACGGAGCTTAAGAAGTGAAGGACCGGATCTACAAAGGTTGTAATCCCTCACACTTAGTGTTAAAGTGTTTAACATGCTTGTTTTCGCATAAACTCTAGTTTAAAGATCCGGCTTTGGATTGTTCGGCACAGCTAAATTTTTAATCGTGTATGGTTGATGCCTCGTAGACCCTAGTGCGTGTGCCGAGCAACCCAACAGTGGTATCAGAGCCAAGCTAGAGCTTTAGGCGAAGTCTAGGCGAAGTTTAAAGTCCGGCCGAACCCGAAAAACCCCGATTATACCCTTCTCTGGATATTTTTTTAGCAATTTTGATTTTTTCATATTAAAAATACTTAAAAAATCAGCAGATAATTATATGGAAAGCTGTGAATAACGACAAAGTAAGTCGCCCAAAGCGCCGCGAAACCGAAGCATGAGCTTGGCTCCCGCCGCGATTCCGCGGCCGTACGGTCACATCATACTTTGTTTCTTGCACAGTAAAGTCCTTATCAATTTCTTGATGCTTCTGGGTATTTTTAATTCTACTCAAGTGTTGAGTTTTCTGGGTTGTATTGGAGACTAGTTGTTTCGATCGGATAATATAACTTCGTTAAAGCTTTTTCCGGATAGTTTTAGAAACTGTTAAAAAGTTCGAACGGATATCAATAACTCACTTTTTCCCCTGTCGGAAAATTTTTCAAAAGTTGGATTTTTCCGTAGTTTAAGAACGTTCTAAGTCGTGCAAGTAACACGGTGGACCCTTTAGAAGACAACAAACCTTAACTCGATTATGTGACCGTCTTGAACTGCCTCTAAAGCTTAAGGTTTGTGGCAGTACGGCGTGCCACATGTGAGGCGTTGGCTTGACCCTTCTACGGCTGGACCATCGGTACTGTGGCATGTGATGGATATTTTTTGAACTCCGCTCAAGTGTTGAGCTATTTAGGAAATCTTGGGTATTTGATTATTCGATCGAAAAGTTTAACATTGTCTATTTATCTGGAATGTGATACAATATTTTGAATCCACATGTAGTTATGAGATAACTAATTTGAATGTTATAAATCTAGCAGTTTAGT
Organism: Agapanthus africanus; assembly: GCA_030015575.1. NCBI lineage: Eukaryota > Viridiplantae > Streptophyta > Magnoliopsida > Asparagales > Amaryllidaceae > Agapanthus > Agapanthus africanus. The sequence continues at coordinate 293,673,823 of CM057349.1, forward strand.
CTTAGATGATCGGTTGCCACGGAATTTTGATGTGATCAAAAGTCCGTCGCAATCATGTAGTGTACGCGGATACTCGCTGGGTAAACTTAATAGACAGGTAGAAAGCCACGCCTCATAGCCCCGACCAAGTGACTGTAGGAGAACCCCGTCGCCAAAAGCATCCGTTCGGGTGCTCGCGGCAGCGGTGTTCCGCCTTAGTGCACTTCGTCGACGGCATCCGGGGGTGCGGCCGTCTACTCAAAGTTTGCGATGAGTGTTCGATCAGTATGTCGGGAATCTTTTTGAATTGCCCGACTTAAAATTGAAAAGAGTTTTCGATAATGAGACTAAAATGCGGGGTTTATAATTGTTAGGCATGCGATGTCTAAGGAATTCATTTGGTTAGGCATGCGATGTCTAAAGAGGTTGCGGATTCCAACTGTTGTACTTTTACACTTTCTTTTCTGTGACCGTAAGCGTAGTATGTGGTGTATCGCCGGCTTCGTTGTTATACATCAACGACAATCGGGATACGCATACTTGCTTACGTTGATGATATAAGATATTATGTATTGCTGTGATATGTTATATTGGATCGTCGTGTTTTGAATAGCCGGGGGTTTTATGTGAGATGAGGGTTTTTATTTTCATTCATTTAAAATTCATTTATATGTAATATTCTTTTATTGGGGAACTTCCGGGCTGAGGATGATGTCACCATTGTATATTATTTACTTTTCCACATTAGGTAGACCCAAGGCGGGGAGCACAAGTAACCGGGTTCTAGGGTCCAGTGGGAGACCATCTCGAGGAGTCGAGACCGGGTCTCCTAACCTTGGAATTGGCAGAGTTGCTTGCCGCTCTCGTAGGGGTCTAGGGATGTGGGTTTGGCTATTCATCGCGACCGTGGAATCCGTGTTTTATACAGGCTCGTATTAAAACACGGACGTCCTAATATATCCAATATTTCATATATGTTTCTTCTGCTGCAATGTTCTGTGATAAGATCATATTACTGCCTGAGACGAATGTTTATACTATATATGAGATATATGTTATATTGCAGATTTCGTTTCATATCTGATGCTTGTGAAGCAAAATTAAAATGGGACTTCATTAATGAGATTAATGAAACTAAAAAGAATCCTAAAGATATTGTAGAAACTTGTCTCAAAAACAAAGGCAGCTCTAGTTCTTGCTTTGTATAGCGGTGTTCCTTGTAGAACATCCAGCACCTTATTCGATAAGGAAAGAGCCGTGATCCCTTCACCGCGAGTGATCTCTTTAGCGAAACTAGCAGATGCTGCAAACTCGGTTTGTCTTTTGATTGTTTCTAGAGTTTTTGCTTTGCACAGTGATATTTGTGAAATATCATGCACCTTATTCGATGAGGAAAGAGCCGACGATCCCTTCACCGGGAGTGACCTCTTTAGCAAAACTAGAAAAGCCCTCAAAAACATTCCATTTAAAATCACTCGATTCTACAACGATATCAAGTTCATTACGCAAAGGGTTTTCTTTAAAACCTGTCGTAGCCCTCCGTCATTTTAGGAAGTAGAGTACTTAGTATTCGTGCTGCGTATGTCGACTTTAGTTGAGGCGTGGTGTACGATAGCTAAGTGATGTCTTCCTACACAGCATATGATGCGATTAGTTAGGACATTCATGTGATTATGTCGACCATAGTTGAGGGTCATATAGGTGGGTCTGATTAATCATGAAATGACGGGTAGAACTTGACTAGTGCTTATGATATGTTGACATTAGTTAAGGTCATAAGTGCTAGGGGTAAAATATTATTGGGAATTTCCAGTGTTGAAATTTGCAATGAGATTGCATACCTTCTATGAGATAGTTGGATCCCGGTATCCGCTGCAAGTAAGAGTTACTCCTAGGAGAGTTTTACACATTACAATTAGCCGATCAAGTAGGTGTCTAAAAAGGTGTCAACGGGGTTACGCCGCTGGGAAAACGAGGTTTACTTTAATTAGGTTCGTGCGAAAGCACGGGGGACCTCCCTCAAAGTACCGGCACTAGCCTGGTTGAAAAATTGGCGAATTTGTAGCGTGTAATTAATCCCGGATAGTCTTTCCTTTTAGGGTTTGAAGGAAGATTTGACTAAAACAGTGGGAGACATCCTGATTAGATAAATTGATAACCAATCTAATCTTGTAAAAGCGCAAGCTGAGTGTTTTCTTCTCTCTCTCTCCTGGTAGCGACCATGTCACGCCTTAATCAAGATAATAATATGGATGAATTGACCGAACCCGCTTGTTATACTGAGCTGAGGAACGTTAGTCCCGCTCCAACTTATAATTGTTATAAGACAGAGTAGGAAATTGGGGATTACCAGAATTCCCGTGCCGCCCAAACGAAGAAAGTGCATGCTGGTGCATCTTCTTTGGGTGTGTTCATTACAGAAAACTGTTTCTCAGTATCCTTTACGTCCTGGGTATTTGATACCGGATCAGAATCCCACATATGTAATTTGTTACATGGGCTATAGATAGGTTGAGAACTGAGATCGGGTGATAAGTTTCATGAGATAGAAACGGTGCAAGTATTGCAGCCAAGTCTGTTGGTCACTATCACCCTGTATTACCAGAATACATTGATTCTGAACAAATGTTATTAGATACCGAACCTGATATACAACATCATATCAGTCTCTTTATTAGTAAAGAAAGGATATAATTTTATATTGTTGGATAATGTTTTGAACATTTCCTATATCAAGAGTTGATCGGTTCAGGCACGTTATCTAAAAGCATTGACGCTCTAAATCAAATTACAGTTCTTAGTATACAGAACACACACAAGAAGAAGAGTTAAGAAATGAATGAATCCTTCTTGAGGCATTGTAGACTAGGTCATATGAATGCGACCCGATTAGCCAAGTTATATTTAGATGCATATTTAAATTTGTTTGAATTTACATTTTTTGAAACTTGTCGGTCATGTCACAAAAATAAGATGACCACAGCTCTGTTTATTGGAAATAGAGAAAGAGTTGATGAACTCTTGGGATTGATACATAATGATGTATGTATGTCCCCTGTCTACACATGCCAAGACCGGTTCTTTATACTTCATTACATTCACTGTTTATCTCTCAAGATTTGGACATATGTGTTAGTGTATATGCCCTAGGGGCCATTATTGTATCATACTAGATTGTATATTACTTAATAGAAGCTTGGGGTATTCACAGTTGTATATACAGTCTTGCTAAAAATGGTAGTATGCTACTTGGTTTGTGTTTACTTTAATATGTGCATATGTTTCTTATAACGTATCACTTATACATATTAGTAGAGCCCATAGGATCATTTGCTTGATTACCAGCGTTGTGATGGCAGTCACACTAGTGGGGGCTGGGTAGTCTGTAAGCAACATCCTATACAGCTCCCTGGTCGTTGGATTATCGAGATAGGGCATCGATATTCCGGAGTAGACTAAGTGTGTACGCTTCTCATCCTAGTTGGGGAGATGGTCTGTCCCACAGCCATCAGTATATCGTACTGGAGATAGTATACAGGTGCTCGTTAGGTTACGGGTACACCGGACAGGACTCGCAGGGGAACTGTTGGATGGTATTATACCCGTCGTCAGTTAACAGTTCCCAGATGACATGAGTACAGCATAGTCCGCAGACTTGACACTGCTACTTCGCCTCGAGTGTGTCCCACTGTTCTTAGATTGCTACCCTACCACGGCTCAAAGGAGTCATGCAAACAGGTAGCAGTTGGGTGCAGTCCCGAGCACTTGGAGGCAATAGTGGTTAGACAGGATTCGTCTCTCCCGGTATTGGGAGATGATATCGCGCTGTGTTAGAGAGCCATTACGCAAAGTCCCTGGCCAGGGCAAGCGAGATTTACTGGTGGGTTCCAGTAGTTTTCTCAAGGTGTAATGGGCTACGCTCCGACATGACTTATACAGCTATTTGGGGACTGACGCTTGCCGCCCCCTAGGCTCGATATGCGATAGTCTTAAACGAACAGACCGGACTGTATGGAGATTTTCACATCAGGCTCAGTGGGAGTTCGAATGATTTTCCTCATCGGCCTTCTTATCGATATCTACCTGGGGACCGTTACGTACAGCTAGTGCCGCTTGCGGTCTGTGGTTAAACCCACTGCCAGCGTAGTGTCGAGTCTTTAGAGTCCCACACAGAGAGTTTCTCTGCTCCAGGAGAAACGATATAGAGGTCGTATGGTTTTACGACAAGGGTTCGGACGCATACGTGTGTTTACGCACGTACAACTTTTCGGGCAGTTTTTACTAGCCGGCTTTGGTTTAAGCCAGATTCTAGTATCGGGTTATTGGATTTATACAGTCTAAAGTTTTTCCGTGTTTTCACGGATTGGAGGGGCGTTCTCGTAATTTGTCGGGAAGCTTCTAGAAGAGTGGTGACTAAGGGGTTAAGGTGGCATAAGCATTTAATGCTTAATGACTCATTTGTATGATTCATCCTTTGTATTAAATAATGCATTAATTAGTTAGTGAGTCATATGATGAATCATACTAGGTGAATGAATCAACCATGATGATTAATCATTTATATTTATTTATTTGATAAATTGTTATGGTTGTTAAATTCACATGAGCTCATTATTCATTCTCATTTTTCTCATCTTCACCTTCTCTCTCCTAAAGCTCACTCTCTCTTCAAACCCTAACCCTAACCTCTCATGTGTTGAGATCAAGGGTTAGCTAGACTAATACATCCATAACCTCACTCTATATCCCCTAGGTAGCTTAGATTAGCACTTTAAGCAACCTAGTTATCTCAAATTTGAGATCAAGCTTGGCGTAGGAGCTTTCGGGTGGATCGTCTTCGATTCGAGGAGGCCGTTGAGGTGCCGATGTTCTAAGGAGCCTACGAGGAGTGGAGGACAGCGATGAAGACCCAAAGGACATGTAACGTGAGGTATAACTTCGAATCCGAGTAGTTAAACTTCTAGTAGATAGTTAGCAATGGTTTAGATAACGATTCATGCGCTCAAGTCCGTGTTACGAAGGGTTGATAATCGTTTTTTATATATTCCGCCTTCCTGCAAGTTCGTGCGGTGCGTGACATGGACTTACAGTGGTATCAGAGCCAACTAAACCATTACTAGCTTGTTAGCAAGTAATTAGAAGTTCTATCGACGGAAAACACGAAAATAAAACCCTAACCCCTTAACGGTTTCTGTTAATTTTATACATGTCACAAAAATATTTTGACATACCTTAAAATTCACAGCAGGGTATTTTGAGAATACTGGGATAATACGAGCCAGCAACTCGGAAAAACGGCCGCGGATCGGCGGCAATAGAGTGCTTGTGCCGCGGATCCGCCGCCGAGTCAACTCCGAGTTGACTCGGATTTGCTCTGTAATTCTTATTTTTTGGTGTTTTGGTTCTCTGTTTGTTCTGTTTATACCCAGGTTACTTCAGTGCTGCTTTGCTTTTGGGGTAGACACGGAATATGGTAATCGATCGATGTTCAAAGATATTTGCTAATTGGGTTTTTATCTGTAATGTTTAATGTGTTCGTAAACCTCCCCTAACTGCTAGTATGTCGGTTAGCAGAGGGTTGCACATTTCTGTAATGTTTACAGTTTGTGTATATGAACTGTATTGGAATGTTGTGACGATTAGCCGGGGTTTGAGATGGGTTTAATATTCATTCATTGAATGTAAATGTAATTTGATGTAATATTCTTCTGCGGGGCACATCCAAGTTGCGGTTGTAGCCACCGTTGTATTATTTCTTTTATACTGTTTTTGCTCCTAGGACAGACCCAAGGTGGGGTGCACAAACTACCGGGTACTTTGAAGTGTTTAGTGGCCTACTCACTTTGTTGAGGGAGACCGCTTCACTTCGGGTACTTGGCGGGTAGTTTGCCGTACCCGTAGGGGTCTAGGGTGGGGTAATGGCTATTCATCACAACTGTGTAATTCGTCTTTTATTGGAGGCTCAAAGCAAATGCGGATTGCTAGTAAATCCAATAAAGTTTATCTGTGATCTGGAATGCTTATTATTGCGTCTGACGAATGTACAATATCTATATATGATAGCTATTAGACGTCACTTATGTTTTACACCCGCGCTAGCCCAGCCCCCGCTCTGTCGTTAGTTAAGTAACCTAATGGGTGATGACGGGACCCAGTGGCGAATGCGGATGGCATAAGAGGACGTGGTATTTTCGTTGTTTTCTGCAATGATAGGATAAATGATGGGACACATTATTATAATGCAAAGAAAATAAACCAAAGTTGAATCGTTGGAACAAATTTAAAAGAAACCACTCGGTTATTTTAAAAGAGCAGAATTTTTAATTGCGGAGATTTAACCACTCCTTTTAAAAAGTATGAGGTTCCTTCGATTATATCAAGTTCACTACGTTCACGGTTTTGCCAAAACCATTCGTAGCCCTCCGTCATTTCTTATGGATGGTCAGCAGTGTTCAAGCTATTTTTGTTGGCCTTTAGTCAAGGCATAGTGTTTGGTTGCTGCTGGGGTATTCATTTGTTGCATAGATAGATGCGTTGGTTTGGGACAGTCGTATTATTTTGTTGGCCCTTAGTTAAGAGTATGTACGGGTGGGTTCAAATTAACCTGGACAATGATGTGTAGAACTTGACATGTGACTTATGATTTGTTGGCTCTTAGTCAAGGTCATAAGAGCATGGGGCAAAAATCAACATCGGGAATTTCTAAAGAAGCTGAAATTTGCAGAGAGATGCATACCATTTTGGAGTTTGATGAATGTTGGTAGGATTCCTTCAACATTATCATACGATGATATTTTGGATCCCGATCCTACTGTGAGTACATGCTACTTATCAGGAGATTCGTCACTTAACGATCAATGCTATAAACCAAGTAAGTGCCTAGAAAGGTGTCAGCGGGGTTACGCCCCCAGAGAAAAGAGCTTATTTAATTAAGAAACTTCGCGAAAGCGTTGGAAAACCTCCCTCGAAGTATCGACACTGACCTGGTTGAACGGTTAAGCAAGAATTGTACGGTGAGAATAGTCCTGGCTAATTCTTCTTTTATGGTTTGAGGAGGGATTCGAGAAACAGTGGGAGACATCCTGTTTAGATAAACTTAAAACCAATCTAAACTTGCAACAGCATTATGCTAAATTTTTTTCTTCTCTCTCTCTTAATAGCAGCGACCTTGTGACCACACATATGTTACATCTAGATAACAAATTGACTGAATCTGACTTATATGACTGGCAAAGGTCTGTCCAGATGTCCATTGGCTATGACAAGCTGGACCACCCTATTAGTACTGAAGATCCCGCCGTCCCAGGTACAGTTTCCACTGTCGCGGATACGGATTCCGTAAGACAAGGGAAAAAGATAAAGCGAAAGCTAAGTGCCTCGTGTTAGCTTCAGTTGATGGTGTATACCAAAAGCAGCACGAGAAGATGGACTTATTTTCCATCTTTTTCCATAATGAAGATTTATATGGAGAGCAATCTTATATCACTAGATATGAAAACTCGAACGAGTTAATTCAAGCGAGGTTGGCTGACGGGTCATCTGTAGGGGACAACGTCCTTACAATGACTAGCTGTATTGATGAGCTCCAGGACCTGGAGACCGCGTTGGAAAACGAGTCAAATACTGACTTGATTCTACAGTCTCTGCCTCCTACCCTGAAGGAAACCAGGGAAGGTGAAGGAAAGAGAAAGGTAAAAGTTTCGGGACTGGATATAGTGAAAGAGGGACGTTCCTATTGTTACAGGAATGAACATTGGCAGAATGATTGCAGGGCTTTAGAAGCCAGTAGCTAGGATACGAAACATGTTGTGGCTTCAGCCTCAAATGTGTTTGTAATAGAGAACTGTATGTCAGTTAACCCTACTTCCTGGGTATTGGATACCGGGTCAGGATCTCACATCTGTAATTCATTACAGGCTCTGAGAAATCGTAGGGTTATCGGGATAGGTGACATGACCCTCACGGTTGCTAACGGAATGAGCATGGACGCTGAATCCGTAGGGGAATATCATCTTGGACTGACAACTGGGCAGATATTGATTCTGCGTAACTATTTTTATGTACCAGGAACAACTTGTAATATCATATCTGTATCCTTACATTCTAAGGAAGGATATGATTTTATATTTGTAAGTGATGTGGTTCGCATCCACCTAAATCAAGTTCTGATTGGGTCAGGTACATTAGAAAATGGAATATACGTATTAAATCAAGCTCAGATTTTCAGTGTCCAGAACACACTAAAAAGAAAGTCTCCAGATATAAATCAAGATTTCTTATGGCACTGTAGACTAGGTCACATCAATGAGAGAAGGCTGAATAAGTTACATAGAGAAGGATATTTGAATCCGTTCGAATATCAATCTTATGCTACTTGTGAATCTTGTTTCATAAGAAAGATGACAAAGACTCCGTCCACTGGACACGGAGTAAGAGCAAGCGAGCTCTTGGGACTCGTACACAGTGACGTGTGCGGTCCAATGTCTACACATGCGCTAGGTGGTTATTCCTACTTCATTACTTTTACAGATGATTTCTCTAGGTATGGATATGTCTTCTTAATGAAGTATAAATCCGAGGCTTTTGAGAAATTCTAAAAATACAAGAATGAAGTGGAAAAACAAATAGGCAAGAGTATAAAGACACTGAGATCTGATCGAGGTGGTGAATACTTAAGTGCCGAGTTCCTGGGTTACTTAAAAGAGAATGGAATTCTCTTTCAGCTTACTCCTCCATGCACGCCACAACATAACGGTTTATCGGAAAGGAGGAATCGAACCCTATTGGATATGTTTCGTTCCATGATGAGTAACGCTAAGTTACCACGATCATTCTGGGGATATGCACTAGAATCAGCTGCATATCTTTTGAACCAGGTTCCTACCAAAACTGTGCCTACCACACCATATCAGATGTGGAGTAGGAAGAAACCCTGTCTAAAACATTTTAAGACATGGGGATGTCCAGCTTTTGTAAAAAAGCGGCATGCGGACAAGCTCGAGGCACGCTCAGTAAAGTGTAAGTTTGTGGGATATCCAAAGAACTCCAAGGGATATTATTTCTATTACGCAGAGGAACAAAAGGTTTTTGTTTCTCGTCATGCCTGCTTCTTGGAAACTGAATTTTCGGAAAATCAGAAGAGTGGGAGCGCAATAGAACTGGAAGAAATTCCAGAACCACAAACTACTACTGAAAGTATGGTAGAACAAGAAGGTTCAGGAAAACAGGACATCCCGACGCCACTCCGCAGGAGTAGTAGGCAATCTCATCCGCCCGAGAGATACTACGGTTTTCTCGTAGACGGGGATAGAGAGGATTGCATTGACTATGATGAGCCTACTAGCTTCCAGCAAGCCATTCAAAGCGGTGACTCAGTAAAATGGCTGGATGCAATGCGGACCGAAATGGAGTCCATGTACACTAACAAAGTATAGACTTTGGACGTTGCTCCAGACATGGTAAAACCCGTAGGATGCAAATGGATCTTCAAAAAGAATATTGGTGCAGATAGACAGGTTGAAACCTATAAGACTAGACTTGTTGCAAAGGGTTTCCGTCAAAGACCTGGTTTGGACTATGACGAAACCTTTTCTCCAGTGGCTATGCTTAAATCTATTCGGGTCCTTCTTTGCAATTGCTGCCTTCCACGATTATGAAATCTGGCAGATGGACGTAAAGACGGCTTTTCTAAAAGGAAATTTGGAAGAGAGCGCCTATATGGATCAGCCAGAGGGATTCTTTCAGAGTGGGAGCAGCGGTAAAGTATGCAAGCTGCTTAAGTCCATTTATGGACTAAAGCAGGCATCGCGGAGTTGGAACATCTGTTTTGAAGATGCTGTCAATGAATTTGACTTTATCAAAAATCCAGATGAACCATGCATATACAGTAAGATTGTAGGGAGAGCTGTAGTATTCCTCGTCTTGTACGTGGATGACATTCTCCTAATAGGAAATGATATTCCTATGTTACAGTCAGTCAAAAGATTCTTCTCACATAAATTCTCCATGAAAGATCTGGGTGATACCACCAACATTCTGGGGATCCAGATCTATCGTGATAGATCAAAGAGGATTTTAGGAATTTCACAGTCCAGGTACATAGACACCATAGTGAAGAGATTCAGTATGGATGATTCTAAGCGCGGTAACCTACCGGCTTGTCACGGAATCACCCTCTCCAAAGAGATGTCTCCCAAGACTGATTTGGAAAGGGATCGCATGTCGATTATACCCTACGCTTCTGTGGTAGGCTCTATAATGTATGTGATGTTATGTACCAGACAAGATGTAGCATACGCATTGAGCGTTGAAAGCCGGTATCAGGCAAACCCAGGGGAGAAGCACTGGATAGCAGTAAAGAACATTCTCAAGTACCTGAGGAGGAATAAGGAGATGTTCTTGGTGTATGGCCGAAAATACCTCAAGATGGAGGCCTTTGCCGACTCCGGCTTCCAGAGTGACAAGGATGACTCCAAATCCATGTCGGGTTATGTCTTTACCCTCAATGGAGGGGCGGTCTGTTGGAAGAGTTCTAAGCAGGAGACCGTTGCTGACTCAACGAAGGAAGCGGAGTACATAACTGCTTGCGATGCCGCAAAAGAAGCTGTCTGGATGAAGAAGTTCCTCACAGAACTTCAGGTGGTTCCTTCCAGTGTTGGTCCAATACCTCTGTATTGTGACAACAACGGCACTATAGCTTTAGCGAAGGAACCCAGGTCCTATCAGAAATCCAGACACATCTTAAGGCGGTATCACCTGATCAGGGAGATCGTAGATCGTCGGGAGATCGAGGTGAAAAGAGTAGAGACAGAGAATAACATTGCTGATCCAATCACAAAGGACCTTCCTCAGACGCAGTTCGAGAGGCTATTCGAGATTATAGGTCTACGATATGCCATCTCATGGCCCTAGTGCAAGTGGGAGATTGTTAGTGTATATGCCCTAGGGGCCATTATTGTATCATACTAGATTGTATATTACTTAATGGAAGCTTGGGATATTCACAGTTGTATATATAGTCTTGCTAAAATTGGTAGTATGCTACTTGGTTTGTATCTACTTTAATATGTGCATATGTTTCTTGTAACGTATCACTTATACATATTAGTAGAGCCCATAGGATCTTTTGCTTGATTACAAGCGTTGTGATGGCAGTCACACTAGTGGGGGCTGGGTAGTCTGTAAGCAACATCCTATACAGGTCCCTGGTCATTGGATTATCGAGATAGGGCATCGATATTCCGGAGTAGACTAAGTGTGTACTCTTCTCATCCCAGTTGGGGAGATGGTCTGTCCCACAGACACCATGTTGGAGATAGTGCCCTCAGAGTCAATTATTAGGTCACAGGTACGTGATTGTAATGATTGAGGGAGGACCTATCCCGGTAGGACAGTCTTACTCGAGATGATAGTATGCTATCTGGTTTACCTTTATCATCGTGTACTGTTTTAGGTGACCTGACATGTCGCTATTACACGTTGATAGAGCCCCTAGGATTCTTGCTTGACCACCAGCAGTATGAGGGCGATCATATAAGTGGGAGCTGGGGGTCTACAAGCATATCCTTAAAAGGTCCCTAGTCGTGGGAGTTTCGAGACCGGGCATCGATACTCCATTAGTAGACTAGTGTATACAGTCGAGACCCCGACGAGGGGCGGTGGCCGGTCTCACAAGCCACTGGTGTCAGTTGGATCACCTAAGATGTATACAGGTGCTCATTGGGTTATGAGTACACCGGACAGGACTCGCCGGGAACATGCTAGTTGGTCATATACCAGACGTCAGATGGCAGTTCCCTGGTGACATGTGTGCAGGTTAGTTCATCGACCTGGGGATCGTCATTTGTCTCGTGTGAGTTCCCACTGTACTTTGATTACTACCCTACCACGGCTCAAAGGAGTCGTGCAAACAGGTTTTAGTTGGGTACAGTCCCGAGCCACATGGAGGCAGTGAGCGTATCTTCAGGGGTTCGTCTCTCCCGGTATTGGGGGTGAGGTCGTGCTGTGTCTAGGAGAGCCATTACACAAAGTCCTTGGCCAAGGCAAGGAGATTTACTGGTAGGTATTCCAGTAGTATCTCAGGGTGTTCTGGGCTACACTCCGACACGACTTGTACCGCTTTTGGGGGTCTGATTTTTACCAACCCCCTAGGCCCGCCATGCGATACTCATAGACGAACGGACCGGACTGCACGGATATTGTCACTGACAGGCTCAGTTGGGTGTCGGGGTGAGCTTCCTCATCGACGTCCCTTTTGGTCAATAGCTGGTGGCCCGTTACGTATTGGCTTATACCTCTGACGGGCTAGTGGTTAAATCCACAGCCATAGTATTGACGAGTCTTTAGAGTCCACCACACTTTCTGTTACTCAGCTTTCGGGCGAAACGCTGTAGAGGCCGTATGGAGATATGGCAGGGTCCGATCAGATACGTGCGGTATTGCACGGATCAGGATCGGACAGTTTGTACTAGTAGCCGTATAGGTATATGGCAGGGTTCGATCAGATACGTGCGGTATTGCACGGATCAGGATCGAACAGATATTACTAGCCGGTTTTGGTTTAAGCCGTTCCTAGTTTAGTACAGTGTAGATTTTGTCTCATTGCATTTGTATCCGGACGGAATACAGATGCGGGTGTGTATGCACAGTATCGGGGTTTTCCTGTAATTTATTGCGGGACCAGTTTTCTGGAGTTGCCAGTTTGCATTCCGTTCCGGCCGGTTTTCCTTTGTTCTTTCCCGGCCGGACTTTTCAGATGGAGGGGGTAATTTGCAGTTTTGCAAATTACATTTGTGGAGGGGGTTTCTTTGCATATTGTTTGATATGATAGCTTTCATATCTTTTCCACCATGCTTTTGCTTTTTGAGATTTGATTGAATAGGAAAGGGTATGGAGGAAAGGGTATGGTTGATGTTGTGGTCACCTCTTTTGTTTTTCCTACACTTACCTCCCTCTTGCAATTTGTATACATCTCCACCATTCTCCAAAAAGATCATGGCCGGCCACACATTAGGAGGAGAAGAAAAATGAGAGATTCATTTGTGTGCTTCATTGGTTCATCTCATTTCCTTGCAAAAATGATAGCATCTTTTGCCTCCAAAGTTTCATTCTTCCCTCCATCTAAAGGCAACTCCGAAACCCCAAAAGAGACATAGACGTTCTACACCACATTCTACAGCACTTCTTGGGCACGTCGAGTAGCCGGCTTCGTGCCCGAGTTGCCTCGGCATTGAGGTGGGAGCCCGTAAAAGAAGTAGGCGATTTGGTGCACTTCCGGCGACGAGGAGGAGACGGGACATTCCGCAGGAGATCGGGACGATGACGAGAAGACCGGAGGACTTGGATCGTCGGTATATCTCTATTCCCTTTCTTGTAGATAGCTTAGACTAGTTAATGGTTCGATCCGGAGTTTAGTGCGCGGTGGTGCCGGTTTGCAAAGTCCGCAAAATTTAAGTTTTTCACCGCTTCCGCATTCCGGCGTCGGTTTGACGGCCGGGGCGCCGCCGTGCACTTACAGTGGTATCAGAGCCTCGCCATTAACTTAGTCTAACTTTGTGTAATGTGTTTGCATTTCCGATCGATCAAAAAGTTCCAAAACTGCATTTTACCCACGACAGTTTCTGTTGAAATTTTTCAGTCTCGAAAAATTTTTCAGGTTGTAAAATATTGATGTACTGGAAAATCTAAGAGTTCTGTAAAAATTTGACGAAGTAACTCCACAGTTGGAGCGCGGAACCGCCGCGAAAACCACCTTTGTGCGGCCCTTCCGCCGCGCACTATTCACATCACTTCACCAGTTTTTTACAGAGGCCTTCTGGGCTTAAAATATGGGCTTTGGAATATTAAAGTTGGGCCAATTATTTCTGTGAGTGCTACAGTTTTCTTTGGGGCCCACTTGTTAATTGTTTGATCAATCGGAAATTTTTTAAACACATTTTTCACAGTATTTACATTATATCTGCGACCGTGAATGTCACTCGATCGGTAAATCCGGTCTAACTGCTATAGCCCGGTTAGACGGATTTGCGAACGTGACCTTCACGTTGATGTTCTATGTATTTGCTGTGATGTTGCGGATCGGTCGTGGGGGATAGCCTGGATGCAATGCTAGTACAGTTGTGGTTGTATTATGTACATTTGATATTGCGGGGCGAGCATCCGACATGTGGACTGCCGTCACTGCCTGTTTGTATTATTATTTTGGGGCACGACCTGGTTGCGGTCGATGTACCCGTTGTATGTATATTTTACTTTCTGTACTAGGATTGCCCCGCGGAGGGGTGCACGGATAGCCGGGTTCTAGAGGGCAACAAGCCCGCATCTCATGGCATTGAGAGGGAGGGGGCTTCACTCTAGGATTGGCGGGCTATTCGCCGCACTCGTAGGGGGTACAGGTTTGACCCAGGAGGGGTGCCCAAGTTACCGGATTCCGTGAAGTGCTGGGTGGTCCATTCACGGTGCTGAAGGGGGCTGCCTCGCTTCAGGTTTTGGCGGGTGACTTGCCGCGCCCGTAGGGGTCTAGGATTTCTTTGCACAGGCTATCCACACGACCAGGGGAACGTCGGGTTTCAGTAGTGGCTCTGTGAAACCCGGGGATCCCAGATATCTGTATTGTTCTGTGATGCTGTACATTTCTGTGATGTTGCATTTTATTCACGCCTTGAGCGAAATACTATATATTGGTATATATATTAGTAGATGTTGTATATGTTTTTCATCCGCGCTAGTCCAGTCCCCGCTCTGCCGTTAGTTAGCTAACCTAACGGGTGATGACGGGACCCAGTGGCGAATGCGGATGGCATATACGTACGTCAGTATATTTTCGTTCTTTGTGGTGTGATCAATTGATGGGACTGCATTGATTCGGATCAATGCAAGTTAAACAAACCTAATCTGATGTTGTTGGAACACTTTTCAAAAAGCTGTTATTGCAAGGACGTTCACTTTTGTTTTGCATCGTGGTATTCATTTGGAATATCCTGCTCCTCAGTCGACGAGGCAAGGGCCGAGATCCCTTCACCGGGAGTGACCCCTTGGACAGAAGTTTGCGTCAGGGCATTAACTTCACTATAGCCGATTACTTTTGCTTTGCACCGTGGTATTCATTTGGAATATCCTGCACCTCATTCTACGGGGAAAGAGCCGAGATCCCTTCACCGGGAGTGACCTCTTTAGTAAAGGTTTTCGTCACTATATTTTCTAAAAAGCTATCCGTTCCTTCAACGATATCAAGTTCTTTACGTTAAAGGTTTTCGCCAGAAACCATTCATAGCCCTCCGTCGTTTCATATGGGTGGTCAATAGTATTCAAGCTGTGTATGTTAGCCAAAGTCAAGGCACAGTGATTGGTAGCTATTGGGGTATTCATATGCAGCATAGATAGATGCGTTGGTTTGGGACAGTCGTGCTGCCATTTTGGCCAAAGTCAAGGGTATGTACGGGTGGATTCAAATTAACCTGGAGAATGACGGGTAGAACTTGACATGTGACTTATGATATGTTGGCCAAAGTCAAGGTCATAAGAGCATGGGGCAGAAATCACATCGGGAGTTTCAAAAGTACTGAAACTTGCCAGATATGCGCATACCTTCTGGAGTGTGATACCGTGAGCGGATTCCGTCACGTTGTCATGCGATGAGAGTTGGATCCCGATTCCCACTGATGAGTTAGTTTACTCCTCGGGTGACCCCGACTAATTCTTCTTTCAGGTTTGGAGGAGAATTTGAGGTACAGTGGGAGGATTCCAGATTAGATAAATTGGTAACCATTCTGATCTAGATTAGAGTGCACGCTGAGTGTTTCTTTTCTCTCTCTCTTTGGCAGCGACCATTGACCCGACCCTAAGACTTTGACTCAGTGACCAAGTTGACCGAACCTTCTTAAACACTGGCTTTTGGATTGTCAGAGTTGCAAACCTCATTGCCACTCCTACTTTTACCCTTTTCTCCAGGACACCCCGTGTTACTACGAACGTCCACTTCCATTGGAAAAAACCATCGTATGGTTAGATACGAACTCGAAGGAATTTATTCGAGGATGGTTTCCGGTTCTGGAGAAAACGAATAGGATTATTCAGTTGTCTTTTCTTTTCACCTTCTCTCAGGTTGCGAGTACTCCTTGGTTTAGGAGTAGTACACCTATTACGCAAATTGGATAGTCTTCTTCCAAACCATAGGCTGGTGCCGACCGGTAGGGAATGAAGAAAACCAGTTAGCCTAAACGGTGTACAGAAGGTATTAAGTTCAGACAAAACAAGGGATTAGTAAGAGGGCAAAGTAAATTGCGACTGCTATTCACGACCGAACCAAGTATTTCTTCGCCAATCCTAAATCACCTTTGTATTTCTCCAGGACACTCCGTATCACTACGAAGATCCCATTTTATTGGATAATCCATCGTATGGTTATATACGAACTCGAAAGGAACTTGTTCCAGTTCGGGGATGGATCCTGGTTCAGGAGAAATAGGAATAAAGTACATTCAGGTGTCTTTTATCTTCACCTTCTCTCGCATTGCGAGTGTTCCTAGGATTAGGACAGTATACCCATTATGCTTTTTGGATAGTCTTCTTCCAAACCATAGGCTGGTGCCGAACGGTAGGGAAGGAAGAAAACCATTTGGCCTAAAGGGGTGTGCAGAAGGTAATGACTAAAGACATATGAAGGGATTTGGAGAGGTGGAAAAGAACTATACGGTTACATTCGTGAATCTGGAAGAGGCATTACTAGGAATACCGGGATACCCCATCGGAACATTTCGATGTTTCAGTTTCACTGTGTAATGTTAAAGGAAAACTGATTTCCCGATTAGATACTTACTCCAGGGTATGTATTTACCAGGTACGATTCTCACATCTGTATAGTTTTACAGATGATGAGTGGGAGTAAGTTATTGGGAATTGGGTGATCATCCTCATTATATCGGGATTCGTTGTAATCGGTGATATTTGAGGAAATCACCTGGGTTGTTTGCCGGTCGGCAAATATTTGGTTTTGAATATCCGCTGTTATGCACCAATTTCAAATTGATATATCTGTACGTCTATTTTCATAGAGTGAGATATACCTTTCTGAAATTATGTCTACGACATTTACCTATATCAGTGGATGGTTAGGTAAGGAGCATTAAACAGCGGTGTAATTCTTCTTAACCATAAGTACAGTTTTCAACCTACGACACACAGTGAATGAGTAATCAGACTCAAGGGACTTTTACAGAGTATTGTATGTTGTCCAGGGTCCATCAGGACAGAGGGGATGGTCCTCGTACTATATTCGGTTTACTTATGACTCCTCTATTTTTTAGACAGGTGTTTCGTGGAAACACAGGGTCCGAATTTGGAGAAGTTATATGTATTTGAATAGAGTAGAGAACCAGGTATAGCAAGTATCGGGATTCTTCAAAGAGATCGAAGATGTAGATACTTGTGTATGGTGTTCAGTTGATAGTAATGATTAAGAGAAATTGCTTCTCTTTCAGGTTACTCATAATTGGAAGCGTTCCTAAGTTGAGTAACGCTGATCGGCCTTCTTCCATTTAGTTGACATGCACTGGAGACAGCTGCATGATTTGAATCTAGTTCAATTAAATCAGTGCCTCTGGTTCTATATTGGATATAGAACAGTTCATATCTTAACGATGTTAAGGTACGGGGAGTTGTCCGGTTTATGATTAAAACCAGACACTGGACAACTCAAGGCACGTTTCTGTAATGGCTGTTTGTGGGTTGACCCAGGCTATGACGCGGGTTAATTTTCTACCATCTGGATGAACAATAGCAATATTGTTCTTGACTCGCCACAGTTTTAAATTAAAAATGGATTTTTTCAGAAAACAGTAGTGGGAGTATGGTAGAACTGGAAGTGATTCCAGAACCACAAACGATTACTGAAGATTTGATAAGGAACCTAAAGATTCAATCTGGATTGACATTCCATTGGCCACTCCGCAGATAAGGTGGGTAACTTCAGGCACCCGAGAGGCACTACGGTAGCCTCAAGGACGGCGACAGGGAAGTTCTTGTTTACCCACAATTGCCATTGCTGTTGTTCCAGGTTACGAGACCCGGCGGGAGGATGAGTATAGCGTCGTTCTAAACTAGTTTTAGAAGTGTACGTCTATATGACTCTGCCAGAGGGTTGTCGTAATCAGAGGGAGCAGCGGAAGCATTGGTGGACAGGGAGCTTATGTCTATTTATAGACTAGAGCAGATGTAGCGGAGATAGATCATCTATTTCTGATGTGACAGTCATGGGTTTGACTTCATCAGAAAAGGGGATGGATCTGTTGAGAAGGTAGTAGGGTGTGATATCCTGGTATTTGGATGACATACACAGAGTAGGAAAAGAAACTCCTATACTACGATCGGTTATACTTTGGTCGTCACACAGTGGTTTCTCCACAAAGGAACTGGATTTTATATCTGACATACTGGTTACTGGATCTATGGTTTTAGATCTAGATTTGGGTGGTTTCCCAATCAGGGTACTTGACAGCATTCTAAGAGTATTTAGGATGGACGACTCCTGGCACGGTAGTGTACCTGCAGGTAATGGAGTCACCCTCTCCAAAGGTGTCTTACAGACTAAAGGGGAGAGGGACGGGCATGATTGGCAGATCACTTGCTCAGGCAATTGAGTCAATCGTGAGATGTCAAGTACCACACCAGATGTTGTTCTTGCACAAGATGCAATAAGTTGACATTAATCCAATCCTGGAGAAACAGTTGGAAGCAGTTATGGAACATAAGTGGATGTTCTAGGGATATGATAACGACAGCCTCATTCAGGAGACGGTTATCATTCCAGGCTTCCAAGGTGACATGGACGACAAGGAGGTTATCAGAGTTATAGTTTTCCCTCTGACGAGGGGCAGTATTTTGGAAAGGTGATCCAAGGCAATACTGAGGGAGGCATGGCGCGCAGGATACTGATTAAGTTCAGTTGACGATACAGTCTAAGAAGTTTGGATTTGGAGTTCATTTATGAGCTATGTCCCATCAGACATCCAGACATATTCTAAGACAGGTATTGCTCATTTCGGGAGATGGGTTTCTCCGCGAACATGAGATATAGAGAGACATAGAAAGAAACGTCAAGGCGGATCCACTCACTAAGGCTATTCCTCGAACGCAATAGTTCCGCAAACGAGCTTTGTGAGACTGACTAGTAGAGGAGTTGGATGTTCGGTATCACACGGGCTGTGAGTATGCGACATCGCAATAATTAGCCTTGAGTGCAAGTGGGAGATTGTTGGAGATAGTGCCCTCAGAGTCAATTATTAGGTCACAGGTACGTGATTGTAATGATTGAGGGAGGACCTATCCCGGTAGGACAGTCTTACTCGAGATGATAGTATGCTATCTGGTTTACCTTTATCATCGTGTACTGTTTTAGGTGACCTGACATGTCGCTATTACACGTTGATAGAGCCCCTAGGATTCTTGCTTGACCACCAGCAGTATGAGGGCGATCATATAAGTGGGAGCTGGGGGTCTACAAGCATATCCTTAAAAGGTCCCTAGTCGTGGGAGTTTCGAGACCGGGCATCGATACTCCATTAGTAGACTAGTGTATACAGTCGAGACCCCGACGAGGGGCGGTAGCCGGTCTCACAAGCCACTGGTGTCAGTTGGATCACCTAAGATGTATACAGGTGCTCATTGGGTTATGAGTACACCGGACAGGACTCGCCGGGAACATGCTAGTTGGTCATATACCAGACGTCAGATGGCAGTTCCCTGGTGACATGTGTGCAGGTTAGTTCATCGACCTGGGGATCGTCATTTGTCTCGTGTGAGTTCCCACTGTACTTTGATTACTACCCTACCACGGCTCAAAGGAGTCGTGCAAACAGGTTTTAGTTGGGTACAGTCCCGAGCCACATGGAGGCAGTGAGCGTATCTTCAGGGGTTCGTCTCTCCCGGTATTGGGGGTGAGGTCGTGCTGTGTCTAGGAGAGCCATTACACAAAGTCCTTGGCCAAGGCAAGGAGATTTACTGGTAGGTATTCCAGTAGTATCTCAGGGTGTTCTGGGCTACACTCCGACACGACTTGTACCGCTTTTGGGGGTCTGACTTTTACCAACCCCCTAGGCCCGCCATGCGATACTCATAGACGAACGGACCGGACTGCACGGATATTGTCACTGACAGGCTCAGTTGGGTGTCGGGGTGAGCTTCCTCATCGACGTCCCTTTTGGTCAATAGCTGGTGGCCCGTTACGTATTGGCTTATACCTCTGACGGGCTAGTGGTTAAATCCACAGCCATAGTATTGACGAGTCTTTAGAGTCCACCACACTTTCTGTTACTCAGCTTTCGGGCGAAACGCTGTAGAGGCCGTATGGAGATATGGCAGGGTCCGATCAGATACGTGCGGTATTGCACGGATCAGGATCGGACAGTTTGTACTAGTAGCCGTATAGGTATATGGCAGGGTTCGATCAGATACGTGCGGTATTGCACGGATCAGGATCGAACAGATATTACTAGCCGGTTTTGGTTTAAGCCGTTCCTAGTTTAGTACAGTGTAGATTTTGTCTCATTGCATTTGTATCCGGACGGAATACAGATGCGGGTGTGTATGCACAGTATCGGGGTTTTCCTGTAATTTATTGCGGGACCAGTTTTCTGGAGTTGCCAGTTTGCATTCCGTTCCGGCCGGTTTTCCTTTGTTCTTTCCCGGCCGGACTTTTCAGATGGAGGGGGTAATTTGCAGTTTTGCAAATTACATTTGTGGAGGGGGTTTCTTTGCATATTGTTTGATATGATAGCTTTCATATCTTTTCCACCATGCTTTTGCTTTTTGAGATTTGATTGAATAGGAAAGGGTATGGAGGAAAGGGTATGGTTGATATTGTGGTCACCTCTTTTGTTTTTCCTACACTTACCTCCCTCTTGCAATTTGTATACATCTCCACCATTCTCCAAAAAGATCATGGCCGGCCACACATTAGGAGGAGAAGAAAAATGAGAGATTCATTTGTGTGCTTCATTGGTTCATCTCATTTCCTTGCAAAAATGATAGCATCTTTTGCCTCCAAAGTTTCATTCTTCCCTCCATCTAAAGGCAACTCCGAAACCCCAAAAGAGACATAGACGTTCTACACCACATTCTACAGCACTTCTTGGGCACGTCGAGTAGCCGGCTTCGTGCCCGAGTTGCCTCGGCATTGAGGTGGGAGCCCGTAAAAGAAGTAGGCGATGTGGTGCACTTCCGGCGACGAGGAGGAGACGGGACATTCCTTAGGAGATCGGGACGATGACGAAAAGACCGGAGGACTTGGATCGTCGGTATATCTCTATTCCCTTTCTTGTAGATAGCTTAGACTAGTTAATGGTTCGATCCGGTTAAAGTGCGCGGTGGTGCCGGTTTGCAAAGTCCGCAAAATTTAAAGTTATTCACCGCTTCCGCATTCCGGCGTCGGATTGACGGCCGGGGCGCCGCCGTGCACTTACACACCATTACGTCGTACTGGAGATAGTATACAGGTGCTCGTTAGGTTACGGGTACACCGGACAGGACTCGCAGGGGAACTGTTGGTTGGTATTATACCCGTCGTCAGTTAACAGTTCCCAGATGACATGAGTACAGTATAGTCCGCAGACTTGACACTGCTACTTTGCCTCGAGTGTGTCCCACTATTCTTAGATTGCTACCCTACCACGGTTCAAAGGAGTCATGCAAACAGGTAACAGTTGGGTGCAGTCCCGAGCACTTGGTGGCAGTAGTCGTTAGACAGGATTCGTCTCTTCCGATATTGGGAAATGATATCGCGCTGTGTCAGAGAGCCATTACGCAAAGTCCCTGGCCAGGGCAAGCGAGATTTACTGGTAGGTTCCAGTAGTTTTCTCAAGGTGTAATGGGCTACGCTCCGACATGACTTATACAGCTATTAGGGGACTGACGCTTTCCGCCCCCTAGGCTCGATATGCGATAGTCTTAGACGAACAGACCGGACTGTATGGAGATTGTCACATCAGGCTCAGTGGGAGTTTGGATGATTTTCCTCATCGGTCTTCTAATCGATATCTACCTGGGGACCGTTACGTACAGCTAGTGCCGCTTGCGGTCTGTGGTTAAACCCACTGCCAGCGTAGTGTCGAGTCTTTAGAGTCCCACACAGAGAGTTTCCCTGCTCCAGGCGAAACGATATAGAGGTCGTTTGGTTTTACGACAAGGGTTCGGAAGCATACGTGTGTTTACGCACGTACGACTTTTCGGGCGGTTTTTACTAGCCGGCATTGGTTTAAGCCAGATTCTAGTATCGGGTTATTGGATTTATACAGTCTAAAGTTTTTCCGTGTTTTCACGGATTGGAGGGGCGTTCTCGTAATTTTTCGGGAAGCTTCTAGAAGAGTGGTGATTAAGGGGTTAAGGTGGCATAAGCATTTAATGCTTAATGACTCATTTGTATGATTCATCCTTTGTATTAAATGATGCATTAATTAGTTAGTGAGTCATATGATGAATCACACTAGGTGAATGAATCAACCATGATGATTAATCATTTATATTTATTTATTTGATAAATTGTTATACTTGTTAAATTCACATGAGCTCATTATTCATTCTCATTTTTCTCATCTTCACCTTCTCTCTCCTCAAGCCCACTCTCTCTTCAAACCCTAACCCTAACCTCTCATGTGTTGAGATCAAGGGTTAGCTAGACTAATACATCCATAACCTCACTCTATATCACCTAGGTAGCTTAGATTAGCAATTTAAGCAACCTAGTTATCTCAAGTCTGAGATCAAGCTTGGCGTAGGAGATTTCGGGTGGATCGTCTTTGATTCGAGGAGGCCATTGAGGTGCCGATGTTCCAAGGAGCCTACGAGGAGTGGAGGACAGCGATGAAGACCCAAAGGACATGTAACGTGAGGTATAACTTCGAATCCGAGTAGTTTAACCTCTAGTAGATAGTTTGCAATGGTTTAGATAACGATTCATGCGCTCAAGTCCGTGTTACGAAGCTTTGATAATCGTTTTTCATATATTCCGCCTCCCCGCAAGTTCGTAGGGTGCGTGACATGGACTTACAGTGGTATCAGAGCCAACTAAACCATTACTAGCTTGTTAGCAACTAATTAGAAACTCTATCGATGGAAAACACGAAAACAAAACCCTAACCCCTTAACAGTTTCTGTTAATTTTAGACATGTCACAAAATTTTTTTGACATACCTTAAAATTCACAGTAGGGTATTTTAAGAATACTGGGAAAATACGAGCCAGCAACTCGGCAAAACAGCCACGGATCCGCGGCAATAGAGTGCCTGTGCTGCGTATCCGTCGCCAAGTCAACTCCGAGTTGAATCGGATTTGCTCTGTAATTCTTATTTTTTGGTGTTTTGGTTCTCTGTTTGTTCTGTTTATACCCAGGTTACTTCAGTGCTGCTTTGCTTTTGGGGTAGACACGGAATATGGTAATCGATCGATGTTCTAAGATATTTGCTAATTGGGTTTTTATCTGTAATGTTTAATGTGTTCGTAAACCTCCCCTAACTGCTAGTATGTCGGTTGGCAGGGGGTTGCACATTTCTGTAATGTTTACTGTTTGTGTATATGAACTGTATTGGACTGTTGTGACGATTAGACGGGGTTTGAGATGGGTTTAATATTCATTCATTCAATGTAAATGTAATTTTATGTAATATTCTTTTGCGGGGCACATCCAGGTTGCGGTTGTAGCCACCGTTGTATTATTTCTTTTTTACTGTTTTTGCTCTTAGGACAGACCCAAGGTGGGGTGCACAAACTACCGGGTACATTGAAGTGTTTAGTAGCCTACTCACTTTGTTGAGGGAGACCGCTTCACTTCGGGTACTTGGCGGGTAGTTTGCCGTACCCATAGGGGTCTAGGGTGGGGTAATGGCTATTCATCACAACTGTGTAATCCGACTTTTATTGCAGGCTCAAAGCAAATGCGGATTGCTGGTAAATCCAATAAAGTTTATCTGTGATCTGGAATGCTTATTATTGCTTCAGACGAATGTACAATATCTATATATGATAGCTATTAGACGTCACTTATGTTTTACACCCGCGCTAGCACAGCCCCCACTCTGTCGTTAGTTAAGTAACCTAATGGGTGATGACGGGACCCAGTGGCGAATGCGGATGGTATAAGAGGACGTGGTATTTTCGTTGTTTTCTGCAATGATAGGATAAATGATGGGACACATTATTATAATGCAAAGAAAATAAACCAAAGTTGAATCGTTGGAACAAATTTAAAAGAAACCACTCGGTTATTTTAAAAGAGCGGAATTTTTAATTTCGGACCTTTAACCACTCCTTTTAAAAAGTATGAGGTTCCTTCGATTATATCAAGTTCACTACGTTCACGGTTTTGCCAAAACCATTCGTAGCCCTCCGTCATTTCTTATGGATGGTCAGTAGTATTCAAGCTATGTTTGTTGGCCCTTAGTCAAGGCATAGTGTTTGGTAGCTGCTGGGGTATTCATTTGTTGCATAGATAGATGCGTTGGTTTGGGACAGTCGTATTACTTTATTGGCCCTTAGTTAAGAGTATGTACGGGTGGGTTCAAATTAACCTGGACAATGATGGGTAGAACTTGACATGTAACTTATGATTTGTTGGCCCTTAGTCAAGGTCATAAGAACATGGGGCAAAAATCAACATCGGGAATTTCTAAAGAAACTGAAATTTGCAGAGAGATGCATACCATTTTGGAGTTTGATGAATGTTGGTAGGATTCCTTCAACATTATCATACGATGATATTTTGGATCCCGATCCTACTGTGAGTACATGCTACTTATCAGGAGATTCGTCACTTAACGATCAATGCTATAAACCAAGTAGGTGCCTAGAAAGGTGTCAGCGGGGTTACGCCCCCAGAGAAAAGAGGTTATTTAATTAAGGAACTTCGCGAAAGCGTTGGAAAACCTCCCTCGAAGTATCGACACTGACCTGGCTGAACGGTTAAGCAAGAATTGTACGGTGTGACTAGTCCTGGCTAATTCTTCTTTTATGGTTTGAGGAGGGATTCGAGAAACAGTAGGAGCCATCCTGTTTGGATAAACTTAAAACCAATCTAAACTTGCAACAACATTATGCTAAAATGTTTTCTTCTCTCTCTCTCTTAATTGCAGCGACCTTGTGACCACACATAGTTTACATCCAGATAACAAATTGACTGAATCTGACTTATATGACTGGCAAAGATCTGTCCAGATGTCCATTGGCTATGACAAGCTGGACCACCCTATTACTACTCAAGATCCCGCCTTCCCAGGTCCAGTTTCCACTGTCGCGGATATGGATATCCGTAAGACAAGGGAAAAAGATAAAGCGAAAGCTAAGTGCCTCGTGTTAGCTTCAGTTGATGGTGTATACCAGAAGCAGCATGAGAAGATGGACTTATTTTCCATCTTTTTCCATAATAAAGATTTATATGGAGAGCAATCTCATATCACTAGATATGAAATCTCGAACGAATTAATTCAAGCGAGGTTGGCTGACGGGTCATCTGTAGGGGACAACGTCCTTACAATGACTAGCTGTATTGATGAGCTCCAGGACATGGAGACCGCGTTGGAAAACGAGTCAAATACTGACTTGATTCTACAGTCTCTGCCTCCTACCCTGAAGGAAACTAGGGAAGGAGAAGGAAAGAGAAAGGTAAAAGTTTTGGGACTGGATATAGTAAAAGAGGGACGTTCCTATTGTTACAGGAATGAACATTAGCAGAATGATTGCAGGGCTTTAGAAGCCAGTAGCCAGGATACGAAGCATGTTGTGGCTTCAGCCTCAAGTGTGTTTGTAATAGAGAACTGTATGTCAGTTAACCCTACTTCCTGGGTATTGGATACCGGGTCAGGATCTCACATCTGTAATTCATTACAGGCTCTGAGAAACCGTAGGGTTATCGGGATAGGTGATATGACCCTCACGGTTGCTAACGGAATGAGCATGGACGCTGAATCCGTAGGGGAATATAATCTTGGACTGACAACTGGGCAGATATTGATTCTGCGTAACTGTTTTTATGTACCAAGAACAACTTGTAATATCATATCTGTATCCTTACTTTCTAAGGAAGGATATGATTTTACTTTTGTAAGTGATGTGGTTCACATCCACCTAAATCAAGTTCTGATTGGGTCAGGTACATTACAAAACGGAATATACGTATTAAATCAAGCTCAGATTTTCAGTGTCTAGAACACACTTAAAAGAAAGCCTCCAGATATAAATCAAGCTTTCTTATGGCACTGTAGACTAGGTCACATCAATGAGAGAAGGCTGACTAAGTTACATAGAGAAGAATATTTGAATCCGTTCGAATATCACTCTTATGCTACTTGTGAATCTTGTCTCATGGGAAAGATGACAAAGACTCCGTTCCCTGGACACGGAGTAAGAGCAAGCGAGCTCTTGGGACTCGTACACAGTGACGTGTGCGGTCCAATGTCTACATATGCGCGAGGTGGTTATTCCTACTTCATTACTTTTACGGATGATTTCTCTAGGTATGGATATGTCTTCTTAATGAAGCATAAATCTGAGGCTTTTGAGAAATTCCAAGAATACAAGAATGAAGTGGAAAAAAAAACAGGCAAGAGTATAAAGACACTGAGATCTGATCGAGGTGGTGAATACTTAAGTGCTGAGTTCCTGGGTTACTTAAAAGAGAATGGAATTCTCTCTCAGCTTACACCTCCATACACGCTACAACATAACGGTGTATCGGAAAGGAGGAATCGAACCCTATTGGATATGGTTCGTTCCATGATGAGTAACGCTAAGTTACCACGATCATTCTGGGGATATGCACTAGAATCAGCTGCATATCTTTTGAACCAGGTTCCTACCAAAACTGTGCCTACCACACCATATCAGATGTGGAGTGGGAAGAAACCCTGTCTAAAACATTTTAAGACATGGGGATGTCCAGCTTTTGTAAAAAAGCAGCATGCGGACAAGTTCGAGGCACGCTCAGTAAAGTGTAGGTTTGTGGGATATCCAAAGAACTCCAAGGGATATTATTTCTATTACATAGAGGAACAAAAGGTTTTTGTTTCTCGTCATGCCTGCTACTTGGAAACTGAATTTTTGGAAAATCAGAAGAGTGGGAGCGCAATAGAACTGGAAGAAATTTCAGAACCACAAACTATTACTGAAAGTATGGTAGAACAAGAAGGTTCAGGAGAACAGGACATCCCGACGCCACTCCTCAGGAGTAGAAGGCAATCTCATCCGCCCGAGAGATACTACGGTTTTCTCATAGACGGGGATAGAGAGGATTGCACTATTGACTATGATGAGCCTACTAGCTTCCAGCATGCCATTCAGAGCGGTGACTCGGTAAAATGGCTGGATGCAATACAGACCGAAATAGAGTCCATGTACACTAACAAAGTATGGACTTTGGACGTTGCTCCAGATGGGGTAAAACCCGTAGGATGCAAATGGATCTTCAAAAAGAAGATTGGTGTAGATTGACAAGTTGAAACCTATAAGGCTAGACTTGTTGCAAAGGGTTTCCGTCAAAGACCTGGTTTGGACTATGACGAAACATTTTCTCTAATAGCTATGCTTAAATCTATTCGGGTCCTTCTTGCTATTGTTGCCTTCGACGATTATGAAATCTAGCAGATGGACGTAAAGACGGCCTTTCTAAATGGAAATTTGGAAGAGAGCGTCTATATGGATCGGCCAGAGGGATTCATTCAGAGTGGGAGCAGCGGTAAAGTATGCAAGCTGCTTAAGTCCACATATGGACTAAAGCAGGCATCGCGGAGTTGGAACATCTGTTTTGATGATGCTGTCAAAGAATTTGACTTTATCAAAAATCCAGATGAACCATGCATATACAGTAAGATTGTAGGGAGAGCTGTAGTATTTCTCGTCTTGTACGTGGATGACATTCTCGTAATAGGAAATGGTATTCCCATGTTACAGTCAGTCAAAAGATTCTTATCACATAAATTCTCCATGAAAGACCTGGGTGATGCCACCTGCATTCTGGGGATCCGGATCTATCGTGATAGATCAAAGAGGATGTTAGGACTTTCACAGTCCAGGTACATAGACACCATAGTGAAGAGATTCAGTATGGATGATTCTAAGCGCGGTAACCTACCGGCTTGTCACGGAATCACCCTCTCCAAAGAGATGTCTCCCAAGACTGATTTGGAAAGGGATCGCATGTCGATTATACCCTACGCTTCTGCGGTAGGCTCTATAATGTATGCGATGTTATGTACCAGACCAGATGTAGCATACGCATTGAGCGTTGTAAGCCGGTATCTGGCAAACCCAGGGGAGAAGCATTGGATAGCAGTAAAGAACATTCTCAAGTGCCTGAGGAGGACTAAAGAGATGTTCTTATTGTATGGCGGAAAAGACCTCAAGATGGAGGCCTTTGCCGACTCCGGCTTCCAGAGTGACAAGGATGACTCCAAATCCATGTCGGGTTATATCTTTACCCTCAATGGAGGGGCGATCTGTTGGAAGAGTTCTAAGAAGGAGACCGTTGCTGACTCAACGATGGAAATGGAGTACATAGCTGCTTGCGATGCCGCAAAAGAAGCTGTTTGGATGAAGAAGTTCCTCACAGAACTTCAGGTGGTTCCTTCCAGTGTTGGTCCAATACCTCTGTAATGTGACCACAACGACGCCATAGTTTTAGCGAAGGAACCCATGTCCCATCAGAAATCCAGACACATCTTAAGGCGGTATCACCTAATCAGGGAGATCGTAGATCGCCGGGAGATCGAGGTGAAAAGAGTAGAGACAGAGAATAACATTGCTGATCCAATCACAAAGGACCTTCCTCAGACGCAGTTCGAGAGGCTATTCGAGATGATAGGTCTATGATATGCCAGCTCATGGCCCTAGTGCAAGTGGGAGATTGTTAGTGTATATGCCCTAGGGGACATTATGGTATCATACTAGATTGTATATTACTTAATGGAAGCTTGGGATATTCACAGTTGTATATACAGTCTTGCTAAAAATGGTAGTATGCTACTTGGTTTGTGTCTACTTTAATATATGCATATGTTTCTTGTAACGTATCACTTATACATATTACTAGAGCCCATAGGATCTTTTGCTTGATTACCAGCGTTGTGATGGCAGTCACACTAGTGGGGGCTGGGTAGTCTGTAAGCAACATCCTATACAGGTCCCTGGTCATTGGATTATCGAGAAAGGGCATCGATATTCCGTAGTAGACTAAGTGTGTACGCTTCTGATCCCAGTTGGGGAGATGGTCTGTCCCACAGCCATCAGTACGTCGTACTGGAGATAGTATACAGGTGCTCGTTAGGTTACGGGTACACCGGACAGGACTCGCAGGGGAACTGTTGGTTGGTATTATACCCGTCATCAGTTAACAGTTTCCAGATGACATGAGTACAGCATAGTCCGCAGACTTGACACTGCTACTTTGCCTCAAGTGTGTCCCACTGTTCTTAGATTGCTACCCTACCACGGCTCAAAGGAGTCGTGCAAACAGGTAACAGTTGGGTGCAGTCCCGAGCACTTGGAGGCAGTAGTGGTTAGACAGGATCCGTCTCTCCCGGTATTGGGAGATGATATCGCGCTGTGTTAGAGAGCCATTATGCAAAGTCCCTGGCCAGGGCAAGCGAGATTTACTGGTAGGTTCCAGTGGTTTTCTCAGGGTGTAATGGGCTACGCTCCGACATGACTTATATAGCTATAAGGGGGCTGACGCTTGCCGCCCCCTAGGCTCGATATGCGATAGTCTTAGACGAACAGACCGGACTGTATGGAGATTATCATATCAGGCTCAGTGGGAGTTCGGATGATTTTCCTCATCGGCCTTCTTATCGACATCTACCTGGGGACTGTTACGTACAGCTAGTGCCGCTTGCGGTCTGTGGTTAAACCCACTGCCAGCGTAGTGTCGAGTCTTTAGAGTCCCATACAGAGAGTTTCTCTGCTCCAGGAGAAACGATATAGAGGTCGTATGGTTTTACGACAAGGGTTCGGACGCATACGTGTGTTTACGCACGTACGACTTTTCGGACAGTTTTTACTAGCCGGCTTTGGTTTAAGCCAGATTCTAGTATCGGGTTATTGGATTTATACAGTCTAAAGTTTTTCCGTGTTTTCACGGATTGGAGGGGCGTTCTCGTAATTTTTCGGGAAGCTTCTAGAATAGTAGTGACTAAGGGGTTAAGGTGGGATAAGCATTTAATGCTTAATGACTCATTTGTATGATTCATCCTTTGTATTAAATGATGCATTAATTAGTTAGTGAGTCATATGATGAATCACACTAGGTGAATGAATCAACCATGATGATTAATCATTTATATTTATTTATTTGATAAATTTTCATGCTTTTTAAATTCACATGAGCTCATTATTCATTCTCATTTTTCTCATCATTACCTTCTCTCTCCTCAAGCTCACTCTCTCTTCAAACCCTAACCCTAACCTCTCATGTGTTGAGATCAAGGGTTAGCTAGACTAATACATCCATAACCTCACTCTATATCCCCTAGGTAGCTTAGATTATCACTTTAAACAACCTAGTTATCTCAAGTTTGAGATTAAGCTTGGCGTAGGAGCTTTCGGCTGGATCGTCTTTGATTCGAGGAGGCCGTTGAGGTGCCGATGTTCCAAGGAGCCTACGAGGAGTGGAGGACAACGATGAAGACCCGAAGGACATGTAACGTGAGGTATAACTTCGAATCCGAGTAGTTAAACCTCTAGTAGATAGTTAGCAATGGTTTAGATAACGATTCATGCTCTCAAGTCCATGTTACGAAGCTTTGATAATCGTTTTTCATATATTCCGCCTCCCCGCAAGTTCGTGGGGTGCGTGACATGGACTTACAGTATGTTCCTGTTGAAACACAAGTCTGGACCTTTTGAGAAATTCAATGAATACAAGTTAGAAGTAGAGAACCAAAAACGGGTATAAGTATTATGTCCTCTGATGTGATCAGGGAGAAGAATACTTGAGTACGGAGATTCCTATACTATTCTAAAGGAGAATGAGATTCTCTCTCAGTATTACTCCTCCGTATACACCATAGCACGATAGTATATCGGGACGGAGCAATATCACCCTATGTGATATGGTGTGCTCTATGATGAGTACTACTGAGTTTTCTATTTCCTTTTAGGAGTTATGCACTTGAGAAGCTGCATACCTATTGAATATGGATTCAATAGTTTCCAACAAACCTTAGCCTCTCCGCCGATCTAGTACGGTTCCTCACCCACCTGAGAGATACATCGGTTTCTCTATGTCAGTGGGAGCGAGGATTGTATCATGAGATGATGACCCAACTAGTTTCGAGTTGGCCATCAGGAGTGGGACTTTGTAAGAATGGCTGGATGCTTAGCGATTTGAGATGGAATCCTTACACACCAACAAAGTATGGACTTTGGTTGCTATATCTGAAGGGTTAAATCCCCATCAGGAGCAAGTATATCATAAGAAGATTACTTGGTGTATATGGAAAAGTTGAGAATTTCAAAGCTATACTTAAGTCCATCCAGATCCTACTTGTCACGGCTACATACCATGACTACGATATCTGGCGGTTGGGTGTCATTACTGCTTTTCTAAATGATGATTTGCAAGAGAGCGTCTATAAGTACACAGCCAGAGTGCTTCGTAGACAGTGGGAGCAGCGGAAACGTGTGCAAGATGTTTTATGTGATAAAGCAGGCATCGCGGAGTTGGAACGTCTGTTTTGATGAGGTAGTCAAAGAGTTTGACTTCATCAAAATAGTAGATGAACCTTGTATATACAGAAAGGTAGTAGAGAGTATGGTGGTGATCCTCGTAGAGTATGTGGATGATATACTCTTGACAGGGAAGGAGTTTCCTATGCTACGCTCGGTCAATCTCCGCTTATCACAAGGATTCTCCATATAGGATCAAAGTGATACCGCCTAAATCCCGGGTTTTGGATCTATGAGATAGATCTAATTGGATATTAGGATACTCACTAGTTGTAGTGTGATGGTATCAATCGATCCTGGGGAGAATCACTAAAAAGGTTCCACGGTGATAAGGACGACTGAATGTCAGTCGCAGGCATTGTCTTTACCCTCAATGGAGGGACGGTATGTAGGAAGAGTTCCATGCTAGATACCGTGACTTACTAGACGATTAAAGGCAAGATACATCGTTACCAAGGATGCTACCAAAGAGGCAGTCTGGATATATTATAGTTCATGAGATGAACTTCGTTTCTGCCATTGTGTGACAATGGAGTTGTGGCTTATGCCGAGGAACCCCCGTCCCATCTGAAATCCAGATATAATTCTTAGGCAGTATCACCTGATCATGGAGATGGTTGATCTCCAAGGAGATCGAGGTTAGGAGAGTAGACACAGAGGACAACAGCGCGGATCCACTTACAAAGGCCTTTTTCCCAATAGAGATTTTTATGGGATGGTTGAGTATGAGATACTTCAACCACAGCTAATTGTTGGGTATGTGATACCACAACAGATGGCCCTAGTGCAAGTGGGAGATTGTTAGTTTTATGTATGCCCTAGAGTCCATTACTGTACGTATGATGTATATTGTAATGGATGCTTGGACATATATAGGGAGGACTTTCTTGCTCGACATGATAGTATGCTATCTGGTTGTACTTTATCTTAACATGTACTCTGATTGTCTCTATGTTACATGTTGATAAAGCCCTTAGGATATGTACTCGACTACTGGGACTATGATGAGATCATACTAGTGGGGCCACGGTAGTCGACGAGTACATCCTATAACTATTCCTAGTCGAGGGTGTATCGAGACAGGGTATCGATGCACCAGAGTAGACTAGCGTATACGCATCTTGACCCATATAATGGGCGATGGATGATCCCATATCCATCGATGTTTGACATCAAGGATGGTGTATGGGTGCTCAGTAGAGACTGGGTACACTGGACGGACTCGCCGAGAACTCCCAGATGGTATACCTCACGTCAGATGGCAGTTCTCCGGTGACACTGGTACAGAGTAGTCTGTTGCCCTGAGATCGTCATAGAGTCTTGTGTGATTCCCACTGCGCTTTGATTTCCATCATACCACGTCCAAGAGGGCGTGCAAAAGGTGGCTTTTGGGTACAGTCCCGAATCATATGGAGGCAATGAGCGATAGGAGGGGATTTGTCTCTCCCGGTATAGGGAGTTGATGTTGCGCTGTATTCGATTGGCTATAACCGGAAATCCCTGGCCAGGGTTGCTGAGATTTACTGGTAAGTGTTATCAGTAGTTTCTCGAACTGTTATAGACCTCATATCGACACGACTTATCGAGCTACTGGGGTCTGATGTTTACCACCCCTAGGCGAGATATGCGACATATCAGACGAAAAGACCGGACTGTACGGGAGTGTTACTGATTGGATTCACGGGAGAAAGTACAGGCTTGCTTGTTGATCTTCTGATCGCTCAATACCTGGGTGGCTGTTACGTTTAGCTGACCGCTTGCAGCTTGTGGGTGTTTGATATGATCATCACCAACTGCCGGCGTATTGACGATTCTTTAGAGTCCTACACAGAGGTTTCTTGGCTCAGGCAAAACGGAGTAGGAGCACATATGTGGTATGTGCGGGATCGAGGATAATACTATATGAGATACCGTATTCTATTCTCGCGATATTTGATATCAGCCGGGTCATCAGATCAAGTGTTTATTCGATGAATCAGTAAATGAGATATTAGTCAGTTATATGCGATATAGACGGATTGTCGGATCAAGTGTTGATTCGATAATTTAATGTATAATAATATATATGATATATTAAATTATATTAACTAATATTAGCTCACTAAAAGATTCTTTTTCTCACTCGGGTAATACATTGATATATATGCGATATATGTTAATTGTATTATTTTATTTTGTTGCAATAAATATTATATATGTGATATATAATGTTGTAATATGATATGATAACTAATGCAACATGTTTAGTGGAGATTAAATAAGGTTAGGGTTTGTTTTGGATTAGTTCCTTCTTGATACTTCTAGAAGGTTTCTTTTTTTTTTGCTAAGATATTTTCAAATGACTCATGCTTTAACCCAACCCAAACCCTAGCCCTAGTTAAATCTCTACAAAGGTTTAGTCAACCATGGTTGCATTATTCATCATGATTATCTTTTCAT
Organism: Agapanthus africanus; assembly: GCA_030015575.1. Taxonomy (NCBI): domain Eukaryota; kingdom Viridiplantae; phylum Streptophyta; class Magnoliopsida; order Asparagales; family Amaryllidaceae; genus Agapanthus; species Agapanthus africanus. The sequence continues at coordinate 293,707,939 of CM057349.1, forward strand.
TATTCATCACAAAAAGAATTATTCATTATTCATTCATCTTCTTCCTTGAGCTTCATGAAAAAAGCTTTCTAGTTTTTTCCAAGTGATGAAAACAAGTGAGAAAAAGATTATAAATGAGAGCTAAAATCCTACTTCATCATCCTCATCTACCCTTGCCCTTTAGATGAGTGTGTTCACTTCATTTAGTGAGTGTTAGCTTGTGTTAATGAAACTTTAAGGTAGATCATCTTTGTTATCGAAGATCGGAAGCAAGCTTGCATCTTTCTCTTCGCGGAGCCTCTCGAGAGTCCGGAACACGATGATCGCAGTGAAGGGACCTCAACTCGGAGCTTAAGAAGTGAAGGACCGGATCTACAAAGGTTGTAATCCCTCTCACTTAGTGTTAAAGTGTTTAACATGCTTGTTTTCGCATAAACTCTAGTTTAAAGATCCGACTTTGGATTGTTCGGCACGGATAAATTTTTAATCAGGCATGGTTGATGCCTCGTAGACCCTAGTGCGTGTGCCTAGCAACCCAACAAAGGCATATGTGTAAGCATATGGATATACAGGTATGCGATATGTCATATGCAATAAGAAATATGAATCAATGTCTCAATGTCCCTAACCAAGCAATATCATATCTATAAGTGGGTTGTGCGTGACATGGCAATTATTAACGGTGTGTGTGACATACAATCAGTGCTCGTGCAACATGAATCGTCAATAATAGTGCAGTGTCCTAAGGATACTAGTCCAAGCACAACACTAACTAAGCAGTAGGGTGAATGCGCAATTCTAAATATGACATAGAATATGTGACAGAAATAACATCTCTAGCCCAGACGCATAACGCCATGCGGGCGATTCCCCTGTAGATGTTAAATCTACTCACCAACGCTCCAAGCTAGGTGAAGTCTACCACCTGTTTTCCCCTGGTAGCAGTGTCCGAAGTCCCCGCCTGCAAACCTGCAACATTAAAACAATAAAACAAGTATATATTAATAAAAGACTCAGAATACGTACAAACTACATTAGACCGATGCAACAACACAAAACATACTCTCAAATGTTCGTATTGTGGCTAACGTGCGTAGCGACACGACGAAACTAACCAAAGAGCAAAACCACACAAAGTGCACGATCCGTGTCGTATAACGTATCGCGCTGACACAAAACACTAGAAGCTACCTAAGTGATCCCAGATTTTGCATACAGAGAAAACTCAACAATCAAACAAGACCAAAAACACCCAAACCACAGCATAGTCCTACCCTCAAAAACCCACACCCCAACTCTTTCCCCGAGCCGAGGTCGCCGGAATCCCCTTCATACGTCGCTGGCTCTGGCCGGTAGGGTGGGTCTCGTGTCTCAGGTGGGGTCTTAGGTTCACTGGTACAATACAACTAAATTGTTTGGTTTTCTAGTACACTTTCCGGGTCACAGCAGATTACATATATCACAAATCAACACTAAAATACGATATTATGCACAAAACTAAACTTTACACTATCAAAACTAAATCTAACAATCTAAGCTACACAATAAACACCTAAACAACAGAAAGAGAACATTGCCTACACAAAAGAACTCAAAGATCCTAGCTTTGCATGCTCCTAGGCATCTAAGAGGCAAAAGGTGAAGAAAGATGTGATTTTTGTGATATTTGTGAAGGATTTGAGATGAATTGGTGAGGGAAATGAGAGTGTTCAGTTTGTTTTGTGAGGAAAGAATAAAATGAGAAGAGATAGAGAGAAAGAGAGAGTGTGTGAGGATATGAGAGAGGGAGGTGAGTGTAGGGTGAGGTGAGAGGTGAGTATAACAATGCATTAACTCTTCATTTAATGCCTTCATACTAGTCACCACTTCAAAAGAAAATATCTCTCTCTCTCTCACTCACAAAAGATCAAGGATTTAGGTTAAGGATTGGGTTAAACAAGGATTATGTTAAGTGTCAAGGTTGCTAAGATCATAATTAGCACAAACAAAACTCACATTTATGTGCAAACGTGCGTGCATGCTTATAACAAATAATAATAAATTATTAATTAAATGTTATAAAATGTGAGGAACTCGAATTGGTAAACTTTTTACAGTAAACCCACATTAACGTCTAAACGAACACTAACCGAAATCTAAGGCGTTACAATCTCCCCCTTATAAAAATTCGTCTCCGAATTTAAAATTCTCACTAAGCGTACCTTCAACAAAACTCTCATATCTTGCTCGCACCCTCCTAAGTGATTACCTCACAATACGGCTACGTCCAAGAAAACCCTTCACAGATGGAAAGACCCTTGACCGAAGTTTCTCCACTTGCCGAGCCATTTACACAATTGGCTGCTGGTGAATGAAAAATCGCGTCCAAACTAAATGGTCTGGTACCGAATCATGTGAGAAAGGTCATGAAGGTAATTGCAAAGTATCGACACAAAGAATACGGGGTGAATACTCAATAATCTGGGCGGAAGTGCCAAATTAAAGGCAACGAGACTAACTCGCTTTAAGGATCTCAAAAGGACCTAAAAATTCTGGGATAAGCTTCCCAAAACTCAACATGTCATTCATCGGAAAATCCGTAGAAATACTGTGAGCTCATGTCTGCGACCAACACGGTCGGCATAAGACCTCTGTCCGCAATAGACTACTCTCATCCTGACCTATATCCACTGGATCAACTACGAAGTATCTAGACTAGCTGGGGTCCAAAAATCCTACTATGCAGAGTCAGAAAAACAGATTGGTGATCGACACGACCTAACCCCTAAACCTAAAGATTGCCAATTGGAGTGACTCCTGATAACAGCTATCGAAGGAGAACCCTAACAATGGCGAGTGACGATCCCAACAGCCGACAACAACCTACGCACGCACAAGCATAACCTCCATAGTCGGTTTAGCCCGCTCTCACAAAACTATCATCCTGCGGATGGAAAGATGAAGCTAAAGCTCAACCAGTACCCAAGGCTTCCTGAAGCTTCTACCCATGACGGCAAGCGAACAGGGTGCCTTCATTGGATACGACCCATGAAGGAACTCCGTGCAACGCACAAACTTAACAAAGAACAACTGAGCAAACTGAGCAAAACCGGACAACGAACATCCAAATGGAGTCACACCCTGTCTAACCCTGGGTAGACACCATAACGAAATTCGTGGAGATCTGCTCCCATTCCCACTTCGGAACGGTTATAGATTGCAACTCTCCAGCCGGTCTTAGATGCTCAACACAAGCACACAACAAAACAAACACTTTGAAACGAAACCCAAAACTTCTCTTTACATCCCTGCCCACCCGTAACTATCTCACAAGTCATGTCAAATGTGGGTGGAACTTGGATGAACACAGAGAGTTGACAGATGTGCCTGCTCTTAGGATTTCGCGTCTCTACCCAATTGTATCAGGTACACAAACGCTTCCCTAAACTCAGCACACCCTTGTCACAAATCAAGGACTCCGAATCATTACCCAGCCGAGTATGCTCAAGTATCTCCGACGAACGAGCATCGGCGGGCAGTGCCTCGTGAAAGCGATTAAGGAAAAGTGGTCGGGCGCGGACATGAGCAAGCTGCCCCCTCAGTAGAGGCGAACATAAGCTGTACTCAACGATCGCACAAGAACTGTAAATCTGCAGAAGACTGTCCCAACAATCAACACCCGCTGCAGGAAGATGTACATTAAGCTCTGGTGGTCCATGAAAATCTGACACGACTCCCGGAACAAGTAGCGTCCTCAGATCTTCAACGCACGACCACCGCGGCCATCTCCAGATCATGAGTGGGATATCCTGCTCGTACTTCCTCCAGATGTAGGGAAGCAAAATTGATAACTCTATAGTGTCGCCTCAGTATACAATCGAGCCCCACTCGCGAAACATTACAGTTAAACAACAAGTTCGCCCGAACCAAAAAGTAAAGAAAGAACTGATGCGGTTGTTAACCGAGTCCTCAACTGCCGAAACTCCGCACACATACCTCGGTCCAAAGAAAGAAACCTCCTTTCCGGTCATTCCAGTCAACGATGCAGCACTATACTAGCAATCCTGTAAGAAACGGCGGTAAAAACCTGCTAAGCTCAAAAATCTGCGGACCTCCGTCCTGCACACAAGTCTGGGCCTAAGCTGTATGGCCACGATCATCCTCGGAACTATACAAAAACCATCTCCCGTAACTACAAGACCTAGGAGTCAACACAAACAAGCCTGAAGGAACACTCCGAGAATCTAGCAAACAGCTGGTGCTCTCATAGTATCTGCAAAACAAATCCTCAAGTGCTGCTCCTGTTCCTCAAGACACATTGAATAGACCAGAATGTCGTCAATAACACAACAATGACTGGTCGAGGAATGGCCTGAAGAACTCTAGTTCATCATATCCACGAATGCTGCAAGGGCATTGGTGAGTCCAATGACACCACCAAAACACACAAAGCCCGTAGCATATACAAGGCAGTCTTCGGAATGTCATCACTCCGAACCCGCAACAATGATGACCTAATCCCGAACAAACTTAGAAAATGTCTCACACTTTGGTGTTGATCGAAGAAATCGTCAATGCGAGGTAAAGGATACCTATCCGCACTGTAAGCCGGTTAAATTGACGACCAATCAATACACAACCTCAACTGCCGTCCATCACCTTAACGAACAGAATTAAGAGCTCCCAAATGCGAAACACTCAGACGCACATGCCCCCCAACAAACAACTCTGCAGCTAATCCTTAAGCTCCCTAAGCTCCGCCGGCTCATCTGGAACAACGTCGGAAAACTCTCGCACGAAAGGAACCCGGTCCAACAAACCAACTGTGGCTCCGGTACCACGAATGAACGCCAAGAATCCATGACATCCTCTCCTCAAAAGACGACTAGTGAAAAAGGCTGAATTCGAGCTGTGAGAGGCGGCACAACTATCCACCTGCACAACAAGAACTAACTCGCCGGGGAAAACAATACCTGACTGTTTTCTCACGGTAGTCCACAGACGTCTAGCACGTAGCTAACCAGTCCGTTCCTAGGAGAACGTCAAATCTAACATCTCTAGAAGGATCAAGTGACGGATGACTCTCCTTACCGATTGGCACACGACGGAAATACGTGTCGCCCAACAAAAGAATCGCTGACAGAAATTAACACAACAAACGGCTGATCTAGCTAACATGACTTTCCTCGTACCAAACCACAGCTACTCCCGCGATGGTCACGAAAGCTGTCTCGACGACTAAACCTCTGTCTCTGGACTGGCATACCGGTACGAGTCCTCCACTGTTCCGGAACTCTCAAAGTCTCTGGAATACGTGTCTCGTCAACTGGGACTGCATCTACTGGTGCTATGTAGGTGACGGAATGCTGTGTACTGACCGCAAGGAACAACTGGGTAACAGGGGTGACAACCTCCTGTCACTGCGCTCAAACGACATCAACCAATGAACTCATCGTCTGGCGCATGTCTTGCATCTCTGTCACAAGCCTAGCAATACTATCTGTCGAATGCGGATCCGTCTGCACCTGTGCAATGAGCGTGCCATCCTGGTCAATCCTCGTCCTACACGAGTCAAATCTGTAAGTGCACGGCAGCGCCCCGGCCGTCATTCCGAGGCCAAAATGCGGAAACGAAACTTTTCTTTTACTTTAAAACCGGCGCTACCGCGTACTAAAAACCCGGATCGGGCCATTAACCTAACGCTAGCTAACTAGAGAATGGGTAGAATACTATACCGAGCGATCCGTGTCCTTCGGTCTTCAGCCTCCATCCCGTTCTCATCACGGAATCTCCGGTCTTCATCTCCTCGTCTTAAAGGGCACCACATCGCCAGGTTCTTTTACGGGCTCCCACCTCTGGACCGAGGCAACTCGGGCACGAAGTTGGCGAGCCGACGTGTCCAAGAAATGCTGTAGGCTAAGTGTAGAATCACTTGTCTCAAACGGGTATGAAGTTGCCATAATGATGGAGGTGGAATGAACAATGGAGATGAACTTGGGAATTTTGGTGTCAGCAAAATAATATGATATGAACTAATTTTCCCCACCCAAAATGAATTCCATCTCCCTCTCTAAATATGGCCGGCCTCATACATAATGGTGGAGGAAAATTGCAAGAATAAAGCAAGTGGGAAAATTGTGATAAAGAGGAATAAAGATCACATCAAATTTAATCCAATCCTTTCACAAATCCTTTCTCATAAATGCACACCATGTGAAGAAAAAGGAAAGATGCTATCATAATCTTTCCATTTACAAATAAACCCCCTCCACATAACTAATTTGCACACTTGCAAATAACCCCCTCCATCGGAAAAATCCGGCCATAAAGGAACAAAGGAAAACTGGCCGAAACGGAATGCAAACTGGAAACTTAAAAAAACTGATCCCATAAAATTACCGGAAAACCCGCGACCGTATATACATACCCGCATTTGTATTCCGACTGAATACAAATGGAAAGAGACAAAATCTACACTGTACAATACTAGGATCCGGCTTAAACCAAAGCCCGCTAGTATTATCTGTCCGATCATGATCCGTGCAATACCGCACGTATATGATCGAACCCTGCCATATCTTTATATGGCCTCTACGGCGTTTCACCTGAAACTTGAGAAACTGTCTGTGGGGGACTCTAAAGACTCGTCAATACTTTGGCTGTAGATTTAACCACTAGCACATCAGAGGGATTAGCCATACGTAACGGGCTACCAGCTATTGACCAAAAGGGACGTCGATGAGCGAACTCATCCTGACACCCTACTGGGCTTGTCAGTGACAATATCCGTACAGTCATGTCCGTTCTTCTATGAGCATCGCATGGCGGGCCTAGGGGTTGGTAAAAGTCAGACCCCCAAAAGCGGTACACGTCGCGTCGGAGTGTAGTCCAGAACACCCTGAGATACTACTGGAATACCAACCAGTAAATCTCCTTCCTTGGCCAAGGACTTCGTGTAATGGCTCTCCTAGACACAGAGCGACCTCACCCCCAATCCCGAGAGAGTCAAACCCCTGCAGATCCGCTCACTGCCTCCATATGGCGCGGGATTGTACCCAACTAAAACCTGTTTGCACGACTCCTTTGAGCCGTGGTAGGGTAGTAATCAAAGCACAGTGGGAACTCACACGAGACAAATGATGATCTCAGGTCGATGAACTAATCTGTACACATGTCACCAGGGAACTGCTATCTGACGCTAGGTATAATACCAACTAGCATGTTCCTGGCGAGTCGTGTCCGGTGTACTCATAACCCAATGAGCACCTGTAAACATCTTAGGTGAACCAACTGACACCAGTGGCTTATGAGACTGGCCACCGCCCCTCATCGGGGTCTCGACTGTATACACTAGTCTACTTTGGAGTATCGATGCCCTGTCTCGAAACTCCCTCGACTAGGGACCTTTTAAGGATGTGCTTATAGACCCCAGCTCCCACGTATATGATCGCCTTCATACTGCTGGCAGTCAAGCAAGAATCCTAGGGGCTCTATCAGTGTGCAATAGTGATCTGTAATGTCACCTAAAGAAGTACACGATGATAAAGATAAACCAGATAGCATACTATCATCTTGAGTAAGACTGTCCTACTGGCATATGTCCTCCCTCAATCTTTGCAATCACGTGCTTATGATCCAATAATTGACTCTAAGGGCACTATCTCCAACAATCTCCCACTTGCACTCAAGGCTAATTATTGCGATGTCGCATACTCACAGCCCGTGTGATACCGAACACCAAACTCCTCTACTAATCAATCTTACAAAGCCTGTTTGCGAAACTATTGTGTTCGAGGAATAGCCTCAGTGAGTGGATCCGCCCTGATGTTTCTTTCTATGTCTTTCTATATCTCAAGTTCGCGAAGAAAGCCATCTTCCGAAATGAGCAATACCTGTCTTAGAGTATGTCTGGATACCTGATAGGACCTAGTTCATAAATGAACTCCAAATCCAAACTTCTTAGACTGTATCTGTAGGGTTGCTAGGCACGCGCACAAGGGTCTACGAGGCATCAACCATGCCCAATTAAAAATTTAGCCGTGCCGAACAACCCGAATACGGAACTTTAAACTAGAGATTAGGCGAAAACAAGCATGCTAAACACTTTAACACTAAGTGAGAGGGATTACAACCTTTGTAGATCCGGTCCTTCACTTCATATGCTCCGTGTTGTGGTCCCTTCGCTGCGATCATTGGGATCCGGACTCTCGAGAGGTTCCATGAAGAGAAAGACACAACCTTTGCTTCCGATCTTCGATACTAAGATGATCTACCTTGAAGTTTCTTTAACACAAGCTAACACTCATGAAATGATGTGAACACCCTCATCTAAATGGCAAGGGAAGATGAGGATGATGAAGTAGGATTTTCTCTCTCTTTATTTATCTTTTTCTCATATTTATCCATCACCTTTTGAAAAACTAGTAAGCTTTTCATGAAAGAATGAAGGAGGAAGAAGATGAACAATGTTAGAATCCTTTTGTGATGAATAGGAAAAGAATAATATGATAGAATTATGCAACCATGGTAAAGTGAACCTTTGTAGATAATTAACTAGGGTTAGGGTTTGGGTTGGGTTAAAACATGACTCACTTGAAAATATCTTTATCATGACAAAAAGAAAAGCTTCTAGAAACATCTAGAAAGCTTAACCCTAATCCAAACCCTAATCATTTTTAAACTCCACTAAACAAGTTGCATTAGTTATCATATCATGTTATAATATTATATATCACATATATAATATTTATCGTAACAAAATAAAATAATACATTTAGCATATATCGCATATATATCAATGTATTACCCGAGTGAGAAAAAGAATCTTTTAGTGAGCAAATATTAGTTAATGCAATTTAATATATCATATATATTATTATACATTAAATTATCGAATCAACACTTGATCCGACAATCCGGCTATATCGCATATAACCGGCTAATATTTATCCGTACCGATTCATCGAATCAACACTTGATCCGATGACCCGGCTGATATCAAATATCGCGAGAATAGAATACGGTATCACATATCGCATTATCCTCGGTCCCGCACATATCACATATGTGCCCCTACTCCGTTTTGCCTGAGTCAAGAAACCTCTGTGTAGGACTCTAAAGAATCGTCAATACGCCGGCAGTAGGTGATGATCATATCAAACACCTACAAGCTGCAAGCGGTCAGCTAAACGTAACAGCTACCCAGGTATTGAGCGCTCAGAAGATCAACAAGCAAGCCTGTACATTCTCCTGCGAATCCAAACAGTAACACTCCCGTACAGTCCGGTCTCGTCGTCTGATATGTTGCATATCTCGCCTAGGGGTGGTAAACGTCAGACCCCAGTAGCTCGATAAGTCGTGTCGATTTGAGGTCTATAACAGTTCGAGAAACTACTGATAACACTTACCAGTAAATCTCAGCAACCCTGGCCAGGGATTTCCGGTTATAGCCAATCGAACACAGCACAACATCAACTCCCTATACCGGGAGAGACGAATCCCCTCCTATCGCTCATTGCCTCCATGTGATTCGGGACTGTACCCAAAAGCCACCTTTTTGCACGCCCTCTTGGACGTGGTATAATGGAAATCAAAGCACAGTGGGAATCACACAAGACTCTATGACGATCTCGGGTCGACTGACTACTCTGTACCAGTGTCACCGGAGAACTGCCATCTGACGTATGGTATAATACCATCTGGGAGTTCTCGGCGAGTCCGTCTAGTGTACCCAGTCTCTACTGAGCACCCGTACACCATCCTTGATGTCAAACACCGATGGATATGGGATCATCCATCGCCCATCTTATGGGTCAAGATGCGTATACGCTAGTCTACTCTGGTGTATCGATGCCCTGTCTCGATACACCCTCGACTAGGAACAGTTATAGGATGTACTCGTCGACTACCGTGGCCCCACTAGTATGATCTCATCATAATCCCAGTAGTCGAGTACATATCCTAAGGGCTTTATCAACATGTAATATAGAGACAATCAGAGTACATGTTAAGATAAAGTATAACCAGATAGCATACTATCATGTCGAGCAAGAAAGTCCTCCCTATATATGTCCTAGCATCCACTACAATATACATCGTATGTACAGTAATGGCCTCTAGGGCATATATATAACTAACAGTATCGACAACTGAACTTAATCAGTATCCTCCGCCATGCCTCCCTCAGTATCCCCTTGGATCACCTGTCCAATATACTGCCCCTCGTCAGAGGGAAAACTACAACTCTGACAGTCACTCTGTCTATCAGGTCACCTTGGAAGCCTGAAATGATAACTGTCTCCTGAATGAGGCTGTCGTTATCATATCCCTTGAACATCCACTTATGTTCTAAAACTGCTTCCGAATGTCTCTCCAGGATAGGATTAATATCACCTTATTGCATCTCGTGCAAAAACAATATCTGGTATGGTACTTGACATCTCATGATTGACTCAATTGCCCAAGCAAGTGATCTGCCAATCATGCACATCCCTGTCGCGTCCCGAAAGTACGGAACATGACCGGCACTTAAACTACGAAACGTCTCGAGGTATACGTAATCTAAGTAAGCCGAAAACCCAAAAATCCAAACCAAAAAAAGTGGTAGAGTGAAAGAAAACCAATTTAAATCAAGTAGTTTTAATAGCATAAGGCGAATTATGCGTTTTTAAAAACATCAAATATTTCCTGAAAATTTCGGCAGAGTCTCCTTTGTAAATACTGGCTCCCAAACGGGATACAACATGAATAGTATACGAAATCAATAAAAGGCATCCCCAAGCGGGAGCTAGCTCTTCGTCAATTGACGGTCACAACCACACAAGCAATATAATATACAACGCCAAGGGCGAGGATCAAAACTCAAAAGGAAACTCAAAACAACAAGAAATCTACAGAAATATAACGCGCGACTCTAAGGTCGAAAGAATAACATCACTGGTCTCTATCTCAAAAATAAATACATGTTTGGTTGATGGAATTTACTAGATACAACTGAATAATATTATACAAGGTATAATGATGGGTACGATACAAATAAACCCACCTACTAGCAAGTCACCGAAAAGAAGCAGTGCCAGCAAAACCGTAATGAAACCTGTACGGCAAAACCTGCAAGAAACTGTGGCACAACGGGGGGAGTTGCCAACTCGTGAGTAGAAAAACATCTACGAACATAAATCGCATGAACAACGCAATCCTCGGTCATACGATAATAATATATCCTCAAATATATAACCAGCAGCCTATAACAATGGCTAGGGTAAATATCTAACCCAAGTGTAATCCCATGTGCCCGTGTCAGTGCTTCAGGTAGCAATATATCATATGGATGATGCATGAAAGTATGAAAACAGAATACATGTACTAAAGCAACTGCTTTCATAATTTAGTGAGATTTCCTTTATACTTTTAAAATAAGGTATCATAAATGAAATCAGTATAAACGGTGTCTAGCATCGACACAAAACATAAATCTCAATGTCTCAAAATCTCAGGCTCCGGCTATCCGGATTGGCCTGTATCATCAAATCTCAGTACCTTAATATCTCAAAATCTCAATATCTAGGGCGCCGTCAGTCCAGACCGGCCCCTACCATCCATCTCAAGACCACGACGGTATCCTCCGGATATCCGACGCGTCGGGTAAAATCACCGATCGGTAGTGCTCCCCTGCCAGGCTCAACACGATCATCTGCGATCCTTTTGCCCAGGGGTACCGCACCGGGTCCACCATGTACCCGAAACGGTTCCTCCACTCCTCGAACTCGGGTCTCGAAATCCATCAGCAAACTCATGGTGGACGACTCATACATCATGGGAAAACCGCACTTTTCTTAAAAAGAAAGAAAGAATTTTATAAGTGTTTTTGCGGTTTTCCTCCAAATCCCAGAAATCTCATGAAATCCGAATCCAAGTCATCAATACCATGTAAACAGTGAATATAGCATGAAAATCCATGAATGCAGCACAACAGTGAATAATAACATGCATGAAGTAGCAAGTAGTAACTACAATGTCTAAACTAGCATATAAGGAAAGTACACTAATATCATGTTTAAACTATTAGCTAACAACCTATGTCAAATGAAATAGTATTTTCTAATGTGTTCGTGACATGGAAATTACCGATGAAGATGTGTGTGAGCCGGCAAGTAAGTGTACGTGGTACATACGCGTCATCGGTAATGGTGCTGGTGTCCTAACTACATGATATCAACAATAGAATATGAAATATAATATAAGCATGCGATGCGGAGCGAACAACAATAATGAGCGGGAGCTAAATACTAGACACAAAGATGACAATCTATATTTAATATAAATCTAGTCTAACAACTACACTAAACCAAATGGCTAAGCTAACTGGCTACTGAAGGTAAGGAAACCGCCTAACACCTGAGTCGATACATATGTGTGTGTGTGTGTGTGTATATATATATCAGTCGGTGATCCCTCCTCGATAATATCACATCTGATACCATATCTATAACCAGTTATTCCCAAATCAAGAGTGCGGATCAAACACCAATATATAGCTCGTACGTAAATCCGTCGTACGGCATCCCCAAATCTGGGTACGGGTCAATATCTCATTCATTAATTATTCATCTGGTATCCTCTTATCCAAGATCATAATCTGGGTACTGATCTACGTCTAGTACGATACTAATATCATCAATATAGTCATGATCTAACTGCTGATCTACAGCCTCATACAAACCGATATCATCATCATATATCGTCATAAAGAGGTATACATTGCCTAATGCGACCTATTATGAATATTTTAATATATCTTATCTCATATCACGATCACATGCCCACCATTCAATGTAAAATGCTATTCACATGTATCGTCGTCCCAAGATCCGCTATAATATCAGGACTACCTCAAGTACGAATGCTGCCATATCACCGTTCTCGCGGTCTCAATCAAATCTTATCGACTCATCTAAATCCCAAATACTATCCTCAAAACTAGTATGTGAACACATAGTCACATACCCATGTGAACACATAACAGTATAAACAATATAAGCACATATGAAAGAAGAATGCATGCAAGTATGGGTGCGTGTGTAAATGTGGTGCAACCTCTACTCTAGGGTCTCGCAACACTAAAACCTATCCAATCACACCTAAAATCTATCTTTGTCATCAATAAACTCAACAATATAACCAATATATGTGTGTGTATACGTATTCGTATACATCACCACGAACTGCGGGGGTGCTATACGTCATCCACCCGACTTCTTCCCGTAGATATAAATCTACTCACCTGGTCCTCACTCGCCGGTGCCGACGTCGCCACGCGCTTGCTTATCGTCTCGAAGTCCACATGGGGTACCTACATATCATAACGCACCGTATCGCATTATAATCTGACTCATGACCAAAACGACACACGAATCCCACATAGGTCAAAACCTATGGTTGCTTTCATAAATCAACCAAAAAACCCTCGACGTCGGCGTACAAACGCCAAACCATCGAGAAAAACACAAACATACTCATTTGCACAATCACATGCACTAATTATAATATAAAATAAGTTAAAATTCACAAAAACCTCAAACTCACTTTAAAAGCAATTTTTCCGAAAATCTAGCAAGCAAAAATTTACCTTTTTAGTACAAAACTCGACGTTTAAACAAATCTAGTAGCCTCAATATCCACTCAATATCATAACCAAGTCATATAAACCATTCCAATACTTTATTCTCATCAAAATATATATATTTACAAAACCTAGTTAACAAAACGAGCACAATTTTCCATTTTAGCTCAAAACTTGGTGTTTTAATCAAGCTTAACTATTTTAACAATTCTAGTGGCTAAAATGCCCACTAAATAACTTAATTAAGTCACCCAAACCCAAACTAAATTTTAAACTCACTAATTATAATAGATCTAAAAAAACTAGTTTGCAATTAGCTTAATTAGGATAATTTAGATGTAGAAATTAGCAAATTTAGCACTTAGATTACACTTTGCATGACTTAGCATGTTAAATACACTATACAATCATAAACAATGTTAAAAACCCTCACTTGATATTAAAAACCGAATTCTAGAATTTCTAAACCCTAACTTTAAAATTCTAACTAGCAATTCAAAACCTAATTTAAACCACTCATTAACTTAATTGAAGAAATAATCAAACAATTTAACAAAAAGCCAAGATTTATTATACCTCAAGAACCATGGAACCAACATAGAACATGACCTCCAAATTGAAATCTTTGCACCAAGATCCATACTAAAAGAGATAAGGAAAAATGGGTAGGGATTGGATTTTTATTTTGTGGGATTTTTGTGTTGATTTTTGGGCATTTTGTGATGAAATTTTGATAAGAAATGAGAGGAAAAGAGAGAGGGGCTGCTGTTGTGGGTAAGGAGAGAGAGGGTCGGCTGAATGGGGAGGGGGAGAGAGAGAGAGGTGGGGAAAAAGTCAAGGCAATACCCAAAAGTCAAAGCCCAAACTCCTTTTGCCCAATTTCTTTCATTCTTTTGTTCTCTTTTCTTTGTTTTTTTGTGAGATGAGAGGCCCAAGAATGTTGTGCTGTCAAGGGGGCTGGCCAGAACTCTTGGGGATGGGTATGGGTTTTTTTTGGGTGAGAAAAAAAGATAAATGTTGTACCCCCACTTCCATTTACACTAATTTTAATAAAAAAGCATTTTTTCTTCAATAATTTCTAACACTGTTTTGGCAAACCATTTCATTTCAAAAACAACATGTTAAAATTTTGTTTAATTTGTTATGATGCACAAAATTTGTTTCAACCCATTCCAATTTGTAATTTTCCCTAATTAAATGTATTAGTGACGGCTCAAAATAATATTAAAATAATTAATTTCGGAAAATTTTTCAGAAAATTTGAAATTTCACCAGTGGCTCAATAAACACCAAATACTAGCAATTACATAGCTAGAATATGTATATTTAATTTTATAATAAAGATATTTGTATTTTGACTTTTTACAGAAAACCCCCTTATTTTACCAATTTTCCGAAATTTCACCGAAACGATTTTCAAAACGTTACAATCCCACTCCCCTTTAGTCTGTAAGACACCTTTAGAGAGGATGACTCCATCACCTGCAGGTACACTACCGTGCCAGGAGTTTTCCATTCTAAAACACCTTTAGAATGCTGTCTAAGTACACAGATTGGGAAACCACCCAAATCTATATCTAAAACCATAGATCCAGTAACCAGAATGTCTGATATAATATCCAAGTCCTATGTGGAGAAACTACTGTGTGACAACCAAAGTATAACCGATCGTAGTATATGAATTTCACTTCCTACTCTGTGTATGTCATCCAAATACCAGGATATCACACCCTACTACCTTCTTAACAGATCTATCCCATATTCTGATGAAGTCAAACCTATGACTGTCACATCAGAAATAGATGATCTATCTCCGCTATATCTGCTTTAGTCTATAAATAGACATAAGCCACTTGTCCACTATGCTTCCGCTGCTCCCACTGACTACGACAACCCTCTGGCAGAGTCATATACACGTACGCTTCTAAAGCCAGTTCAGAACGACGCTATACTCATCCTCCTGCCGGGTATCACAGTCTGAAACAACAGCAATGGGAAGTCTGGGTAAACAAGAACCTCCATGTCACCGTCCTTGAGACTACCGGAGTACCTCTCGGGTTCCTGAGGTTACCCACCATATCTGCGGAGTGGCCAATCGAATGTCAAATCAGAATGAATCTTTATGTTCTTATCAAATTTTCAGTAATCGTTTGCGGTTCTGGAATCACTTCCAGTTCTACCATACTCCCACTACTGTTTTCTGAAAAAATCCATTTTTACTAAAACTATGGCGAGTCAAGAACAATATCACTATTGATCTTCCAGATGGTAGAAAATCAACCCTCGTCATAGCCCGGGTTAACCCACAAACAGCCATTACAGAAACGTGCCTTGAGTTGTCCAGGGTCTGGTTTTAAGCATAAGCTGGACAACTCCCCGTACCTTAACAATGTCAAGATATAAACTGTTCTATATCCAATAAAGTAACAGTGGCACTGATTTAATTGAACCAGATTCAAATCATGCAGCTGTCTCCAGTGCATGTCAACTAAATGGAGAGAGGCCGATCAGCATTACTCAACTTTAGAGTGCTTCCACTTATGAGTAACCTGAAAGAGAAGAAAGTTCTCCTAATCATTACTATCAACTGAATACCATACACAAGTATCTACATCTTCGATCACCTTGAAGAATCCCGATACCTGTAACACCTAGTTCTCTACTCTATTCTTATTCCTATAACTTCTCAAAACTTAGACCTTGCATTTCTACGAAACACATGTCTAAGAACTAGAGAAGTCACAAGTAAATAGAATATAGTATGAGGACCAACCCCTCTGTCCTAATGGACACTAGACAACATACAATACTCTGTATAAGTCCCTCGAGTCTAATAACTCATTCCCTATGCGTCGTTTGTTGAAAACTGTACTTATGGTTAAGAAGAATTACACCGCTGTTTAATGCTCCTTACCTAACCATTCACTGATATAGGTAAATGTCATCGACATAATTTCAAAAAGTTACATCTCACTTCATAAAAATGAATGTACGGATATATCAATTTGAAATTGGTGCATAACAGCGAATATTCAAAACCAAATATTTGTCGTCCGGCAAACAACCCAGGTGAGTTCCTCAAATATCACCAATTACAACGAATCCCGATATAATGAGGATGATCACCCAATTCCCAATAACTTACTCCCACTCATCATCTGTAAAACCATACAGATGTGAGAATCAAACCTGGTAAATACATACCCTGGAGCAAGTGTCTAATTGGGAAATCAGTATTCTTTTAACAGTACACAGTGAAACTGAAACATGTAAATGTTTCGAAGGGGGATCCGGGTATTCCTAGTAATGCCTCTTCTATTATCCAGATTCACAACTATAACCGTATATTTCTTTGCCATCTCTCCAAATCCCTTTATATGTCTTTAGTCATTACCTTCTGCACACCCCTTTAGGCCAAATGGTTTTCTTCCTTCCCTACCGTTCGGCACCAGCCTATGGTTTGGAAGAAGACTATCCAATAAGCATAATGGGTGTACTCTCCTAATCCTTGTAGGGTTCCTAGGCACTCTTGTGAAGGTTCATAAGGCATCAAACATGCCCGGATAAAAATTTAGACGTGCCGAACAACCCAAAGCCGGGATCTTTGCTAGATTATTAGGGTTTAACATGCAAGATGATAACTTTTATCTAAGTGTGAGGGATTACAACCTTTGTAGTCCGCTCCTTCACTTCACAAGCTCCGAGTAGAAGTCCCTTTGCCGCGATCCACGATCTCCCGGACTCATGAGAGGCTCCACGACTCGAACGATCCATGCTAGCTTGAAGTGTTCCAAATCTCCGATGATCTACGTCGAAGTTGCAAAAACTCAAGCTTTCTCACTCTAAAGAGATGAACACACTAATCTCATGGGCTAGATGAGATGAGGATGAGAGAGTAGTATTTTTGCTTTCTTTTTATATCATTTTCTCATATTTATTCATCACTTAAAGATTTTCTAGTAAGCTTTTCAAGAGAGAAGAAGATGATAATGGAAAATCAATAATAAGATTAATCCTTTTGTGATGAATAGAAAGAAGACTATATGATTGATTTATAAACCATGGTCAAGGATGAGTGGCTAGGATTTAGTAGAGAATAAACTAGAGTAAGGGTTTGGTTGGGTTAAGAATGTGTCATCCAAAAATATCTTTACAATGACAAAAGAAAATGCTTCTAGAAGGTGCATGAAGCATCTAACCCCAATCAAACCCTAACCTCAATTAATCATCCTTAAACATGTTTAACAATTAATCATATCATGTCACAATAATATATATCACATATATATTATATATTTGCAACAAAAGAAAATAATACAATTAACATATATCGCATATATATCAATGTATCATCCAATGAGAAAATGAAATAATAAATCGAGCCAATATTAGATAATGTAATAATATATTATATATATTATTATACATTAAATCATCGAATCAACACTTGATCCGACGATCCGGCTATATCGAATATTACCGACTAATATATCATGTACCGATTCATCGAATCAACACTTGATCCGATGTCCCGGTTCATATCCAAATATCGCGCGAATATAATACGGTATCTCATATCGCATTATTCTCGGTCCTGCACATATCACATATGTGCCTCTACTCCGTTTCGCTTGAGCCAAGAAACCTCTGTGTTGGACTCTAAAGAATCGTCAATACGCCGGTAGCAGGTGATGATCATATCAAACACCCACAAGCTGCAAGCGGTCAGCTAAACGTAACAGCCACCCAGGTATTGAGCGATCAGAAGATCAACAAGCTAGCCTGTGCGTTCTCCTGTGAATCCAATCAGTAACACTCCCGTACAGTCCGGTCTGTTCGTCTGATATGTCGCATATCAAGTCTAGGGGTGGTATACGTCAGACCCCAGTAACCGATAAGTCGTGTCGATGTGTGGCTCATAACGGGTCGAGAAACTACTAGTAACACTTACCAGTAAATCTCCATATCAGCCCTGGCCAGGGACTTCCAGTTATAGCCAATCGAACACAGCACAACATCAACTCCCTATACCGGGAGAGAAGAATCCCCTCCTATCGCTCATTGCCTCCATGTGATTCGGGACTGTACCCAAAAGCCACCGTTTTACATGCCCTCTTGGACGTGGTAAGGTGGAAATCAAAGCACAGTGGGAATCACACAAGACTCCATGACGATCTCGGGTCTACAGACTACCCTGTACCAGTGTCACCGGAGAACTGCCATCTGACGTGTGGTATATCACCATCTGGGAGTTCTCGGCGAGTCCGTCCAGTGTACCCAGTCTCCACTGAGCACCCGTACACCATCTCTGATGTCAAACACCGATGGATATGGGATCATCCATCACCCATCATATGGGTCAAGATGCGTATACGCTAGTCTACTCTGGTGTATCGATGCCCTGTCTCGATATACCCTCGACTAGGAACAGTTATAGGATGTGCTCATCGACTACTGTGGCCCCACTAGTATGATCTCATCATAGTCCCAGTAGTCGAGTACAGATCTTAAGGGCTTTATCAACATGTGAGAGTAAAACAGTAAACCAATACAAGTCAACATGTTAAGATAAAGTGAAACCAAATAGCATACTATCATGACGAGCAAGAAAGTCATCTCTATATATATCCAAGCATCCATTATAATATACATCATATGTACAACAATGGCCTCTAGGGCATATACATAACTAACAATCTCCCACTTGCACTAAGGCCAGCTGCTGTAGTATCTCATACCTAGCATCTCGGATAATCTCTCAAACTGTATCTGGGGAATAGCCTTCGTGAATGGATCCGCAGTGTTGTCCTTCGTATCTACTCTCCTGACCTCGATCTCCCGGCGATCAACTATCTCCCTGATCAGGTGATATCGCCTCAGAATATGTCTGGACTTTTGATGGGACCTGGGTTCCTTGGCCAATGCCACAGCTCCATTGTTATCGCAATACAGAGGTATTGGATGCTCAATGGATGGAACCACTCCAAGTTCAGTAATGAACTTCTTGATCCAGACAGCCTCTTTGGCAGCATCGTTGGCAGCGATGTATTCAGCCTCCATCGTCGAGTTTGCAACGGTATCCTGTTTGGAACTCTTCCAACATACCGCCCTTCCATTGAGGGTAAAGACAAAACCCGAATGCGACTTAGAGTCGTCCTTATCACTTTGGAAGCTGGAATCGGTAAAGGACTTCACCTGGAGTTCTCCGTTACCATACACCAAGAACATCTCCTTAGTCCTTCGTAAGTACTTGAGAATGTTCTTCACAGCTGTCCAGTGACTCTCTCCAGGATCTGCTTGATACCGACTCACTACACTTAGTGAGTATGCTACATCGGGTCTGGTACATAGCATCGCATACATGATAGAGCCTACTGCCGAAGCATAGGGTATCCCTTGCATGCGAGCTCTCTCCAAATCAGTCTTGGGAGACATCTCTTTGGAGAGAGTGAGTCTAGAGATCGTGGGTTGGTTCCCACGCTTGGATTATTCTATACTAAACCTCTTTAGTATGGTGTCAATGTACCTGGATTGGGACAATCCCAGTATCCGTTTAGATCTATCTCTATAGATCATGATTCCCAATGCGCAGGAGGCATCACCTAGATCTTTCATTGAGAATCTCTGTGATAAGAAAAGCTAGACTGATTGCAGCATAGGAATATCATTTCCTATCAAGAGTATGTCATCCACGTACAATACGAGGAAGACAACCTTACCCTCTGCTACCTTCTTATAGATACAAGGTTCATCTATATTTTTGATGAAGTCAAACTCTTTGACTACAACATCAAAACAGATGTTCCAACTCCGCGATGCTTGCTTTAACCCATAAATGGATTTAAGCAACTTGCACAACTTTCCGCTGCTCCCACTATCTACAAAGCCCTCTAGCTGAGTCATGTACACGCACTCTTCTAAATCACCGTTTAGAAAGGCGGTCTTAACATCCATTTGCCAGATTTCGTAGTCATGGTATGCAGCAATGGCAAGTAAGATCCGGATGGACTTAAGCATAGCCACTGGAGAAAAGGTTTCGTCATAGTCCACACCTGGTCGTTGACGAAAACCCTTTGCTACAAGTCTAGCTTTGAAAGTCTCAACTTTTCCATCTACACCAAATTTTCTTTTAAAAATCCACTTGCTCCCAATGGGTTTTACCCCTTCAGGAGCATTTTCCAAAATCCATACTTTATTGGTGTACATGGATTCCATCTCAGATCGCATTGCATCCAGCCATTTCACAGAGTCACCACTCGTGATGGCCTGCTCGAAACTAGTGGGGTCATCATCATCCATGATGCAATCTTCGCTTCCACCATCAATGAGAAAACCGTAGTATCTCTCAGGTGGACGAGAAACCCTACTAGATCGGCGGAGAGGCTGGGGTTCGTCGGGTACTACTGAATCCTCTGGTTCCACTAAATCATCTGTTGTAGTTTGTTCTGCTGGAACTTCTTCCAGTTCTACCTCAGAGCCACTAATCTCTTTAGCAAGAAATTCCTTTTCTAAAAAGGTGGCGTGTTGAGCAACAAACACCCTTTGTTCCTCACTGTGGTAGAAAATATACCCTCGCGAATGCTTGGGATATCCAATAAACTTACATAAAACAGATCTTGCCTCGAGTTTGTCCGGGTTTCGTCTTTTGACATAAGCCGGGCAACCCCATATCTTAACAAAATTAAGATATGGTCTCTTCCCTTCCCATATCTCATATGGGGTGGTAGGCACTGATTTGGTAGGAACTTTATTCAGTATGTATGCCGCTGTCTCAAGTGCATACCCCCAGAAGGAAATAGGTAACTCAGCTGTACTCATCATAGAGCGCACCATATCTAATAGGGTGCGATTCCTTCGTTCCGATACACCGTTGTGCTGTGGTGTATAAGGAGGAGTAAGCTGAGAGAGAATCCCATTCTCTTTTAGATAATCTAGGAACTCACTGCTTAAGTATTCACCTCCTCGATCAGATCGAAGAATCTTAATACTTTTTCCCGTTTGGTTCTCTACTTCGTGCTTATATTCTCTGAATTTCTCAAAAGCTTCAGACTTGTGTTTCATCAGGAACACATGTCCGAATCTAGAGAGATCGTCAGTGAATGTAATGAAGTAGGAAGAACCGTTCCTGGCATGCGTAGACATGGGACCGCATATATCACTATGTATCAGTCCTAAGAGTTCAGTAACTCTTTCTCCGTGTCCACTAAACGGAGCTTTGGTCATTTTTCCTTTGAGACATGAATGGCAAGTATCATAAGATGATAATTCGAACGGATTCAAATAACCATCTTTATGTAACTTAGCCAGTCGTGTCGCATTGATATGACCAAGTCTACAATGCCACAAGTAGGATTCGTTCATATCCGAACTTTTCCTCTTGTGTGTGTTTTGTATATTCAGGACTGTATTCTGATTTAGAATGAATATGCCATTATGTAACGAGCCTGATGCAATCAACTTTTGATCTAGGAATATGTTCATAACATTATCCTATACTAAAAAATTATATCCTCCTTTACTTAATAAGGAGACTGATATAATGTTGCACATCAAGTTCGGTATATAATAGCACTCATTTAGAATCAGTGTATTACAACTTGGTAATACAAGGTGATATTCGCCAAATGCTTTGGCTACAATACTTGCACCGTTCCCTACTTGAACGGAATGATCACCTTTTCCCAGTTCTCTACCTTTACGTAGCCCATGTAACTGTTTACATATGTGGGATCCTGATCCGGTATCTAATACCCAGGATGTAGGGTGAACTGAGAAACAGTTCTCAATAACTAACACACCCGAAGAAGATGAATCAACATGTATGTTCTTTTGGGCGGTGTGAGAATCTAGATATTCTCCTGTTTCCTGTTCAGTCTTATAACTCTTATAAGAAAGAACGGGTCCAACATTCCCTAGCTCAGTACAATAATTGGGTTCAGTCAATACATCCATATTATTATCTTGATTATGGCCTGACATGGTCGCTACCTGGAGAGAGAGAGAAGAAAACACTTTAGCGTATGCTCTTGCAAGATTAGATTGGTTATTATCTTATCTAATCAGGATGTCTCCTACTGGTTTTATCAAATCTACCTTAAAACCCTAAAAGGTAAGATTAGCCGGGATTAATTACACCCTACAATTTCGTCAATCTTTCAGCCAGATCAGTGTCGGTACTTTGAGGGAGGTTCCCCGTGCTTTCGCACGGGCCTAATTAAAGTAAACCTTGTTTTCCCAGAGGCGTAACCCCGTTAACACTTTTCTAGACACCTACTTGATCGGCTAATTATCCTGTGTAAAACTCTTCCAGGAGTAACTCTTACTCGCAGTGGGTATCGGGATCCAACTATCTCATAGGAGGTATGCAATCTCATTGAAAATTTCAACACTTGAAATTCCCGATAATATTTTTGCCCCTAGTGTCCTATGACCTTGACGGAGGTCAACAAACCATAGGCTACTAGTCAAGTTCAACCTGTCATTTCTTGATTGAATTAAACCCACCCGCACGACCCTTGACGGAGGTCAACAAGGCCGTACGACTGCCCTAATCCAATCTGCATCAAATGCATAAGCAGATAAAAAACTAGTCAGCTACCGTACACTACGCCTTGACGGAGGTCAACAAACGTAGCACGAATACTAAATAGGACTTATCTGAAATAACGGAGGGCTACGCAGGTTTTTCAGAAAACCCTGAGCGTAATGAACTTGATATCGTCGTAGAATCGAGTGTTTTTGAAAAGGAGTGTTTTTGAGGCTTTTTCTTAGTTTCGCTAAAGGGGTCACTCCCGGTGAATGGATCGTCGGCCCTTTCCTCATCGAATAAGGTGCAGGATATATCATATATACCGCTGTGCAAAGCAAAACTCTAAAAGCAATCAAAAGATAAACCGCGTTTTGTAGCATCTGCCAGTTTTGCTAAAGGGGTCACTCCCGGTGAAGGGATCGTCGGCCCTTTCCCCATCGAATAAGGTGCAGGATATATCATATATATCACTGTGCAAAGCAAAACTGTAGCTACCCTTTTTATAAAGTTTTGATTCTACAACATCTTTAGGTTTCTTTTCTTTTATTAATCTCATTAATAAAAATCTCATCAGCTTATGCTTCCTAAGCATCACAGAAGAAACGAAAGCAGTAATATTTATATATCAGCATATATATATAGTATAAGCATTCGTCTCAGACAGTAATATGATCTCATCACAGAACATTACAGCAGAAGAACATATATGAAATATTGGATATACTAGGACGTCCGTGTTTTCAATACGAGCCTGTATAAAACACGGATTCCACGGTCGCGACGAATAGCCAAACCCACATCCCAAGACCCCTACGAGAGCGGCAAGTAACACTGCCAATTCTAGGGTTAGGAGACCCGGTCTCGACTCCTCGAGATGGCCTCCCACTGGACCCTAGAACCCGGTTACTTGTGCTCCCCACCTTGGGTCTACCTAATGCGGAAAAGTAAATAATATACACTGGTGACAGCAACCGCAACCTGGAAGTGCCCCAAATAAAAGAATATTACATTACAAATGAATTTTACATGAATGAAAATAAAAACCCTCATCTCACATAAAACCCCCGGCTATTCTGAACGCGACGATCCAATATAACATATCACAGCAACACATAATATCTCATATCATCAACGTAAGTAAATATGTGCATCCCAATTGTCGTTGACATATAGCAACGAAACCGGCGATATCACATATTACACTTACGGTCACAGAAAAGAAAGTGTAAAACTACAACATTTGGAATCCACAATCACTTTAGACATCGTAAATCCGAAATATCACATACTTCGCATTTCATGCCTAACTCTATGAATTCCACATATTGTATCACATTCCAGATAAATAGACAGTATTAAACTTTCCGAACAGATAATCAAATACCCAAGATTTCCCAAAGTGCTCAACTCTTGAGCAGAGTTCAAATAATCCCAGAACATGTCAAAGTACCGGTGATCCAGCCGTAGAAGGGTCAAGCCAACGCCTCACATGTGGCACGCCGTACTGCCCCAAACCCGAAGGTTCAAAAGGCAGTTCAAGACGGTCACATAATCGAGTTAAGGTTTGTTGTCTTCTAGAGGGTCCACCGCTTAACTTGTACAATTTTTCCGAAAGATTTAAACCCGAAAAAATTTCAACACTTGAAAGTTTGCCGTACCGGGAAACAGTGAGTTAATGATATCCGTTTCAATAGTTTAACAGTTTCTAAATATCCGGAAAGAAATACGAATTTAAAATTTCCGATCAAGTCTACTATTACGAAACAAACCCCAGAATATTCAACACCTGAAACAGATTAAAAATACCCAGAAGCATCAACAGGCACCTACGGATATTACCATAAAAGCCACGTTCGCCAATCCATTAATCCGCCGCGGAACCGCCGCGTAAGCATGCTTGAGCCGCGGTTCCGCCGCCGTTTGGACGAATTGGGGGCTCGGGTTTTATGGTAATTCTTAGAATTCCCTGCTGATTTTTTTACATATTTTTAATTCAGAAAAATCCCAAATTTTGAAAAATTTCCAGAGAGGGGTCTAATTTTGTCGGTTCGGGTTCGATCGGAGTTTTAACTTCGTAAACACATCGCCTAATGCTCTAGCTAGGCTCTGATACCACTGTAGGGTTCCTAGGCACTCTTGTGAAGGTTCATAAGGCATCAAACATGCCCGGATAAAAATTTAGACGTGCCGAACAACCCAAAGCCGGGATCTTTGCTAGATTATTAGGGTTTAACATGCAAGATGATAACTTTTATCTAAGTGTGAGGGATTACAACCTTTGTAGTCCGCTCTTTCACTTCACAAGCTCCGAGTAGAAGTCCCTTTGCCGCGATCCACGATCTCCCGGACTCATGAGAGGCTCCACGACTCGAACGATCCATGCTAGCTTGAAGTGTTCCAAATCTCCGATGATCTACGTCGAAGTTGCAAAAACTCAAGCTTTCTCACTCTAAAGAGATAAACACACTAATCTCATGGGCTAGATGAGATGAGGATGAGAGAGTAGTATTTTTGCTTTCTTTTTATATCATTTTCTCATATTTATTCATCACTTAAAGATTTTCTAGTAAGCTTTTCAAGAGAGAAGAAGATGATAATGGAAAATCAATAATAAGATTAATCCTTTTGTGATGAATAGAAAGAAAACTATATGATTGATTTATAAACCATGGTCAAGGATGAGTGGTTAGGATTTAGTAGAGAATAAACTAGAGTTAGGGTTTGGTTGGGTTAAGAATGTGTCATCCAAAAATATCTTTACAATGACAAAAGAAAATGCTTCTAGAAGGTGCATGAAGCATCTAACCCCAATCAAACCCTAACCTCAATTAATCATCCTTAAACATGTTTAACAATTAATCATATCATGTCACAATAATATATATCACATATATATTATATATTTGCAACAAAAGAAAATAATACAATGAACATATATCGCATATATATCAATATATCATCCAATGAGAAAATGAAATAATAAAGCGAGCCAATATTAGATAATGTACTAATATATCATATATACTATTATACATTAAATCATCGAATCAACACTTGATCCGACGATCCGGCTATATCGAATATTACCGACTAATATATCATGTACCGATTCATCGAATCAACACTTGATCCGATGTCCCAGTTCATATCCAAATATCGCGAGAATATAATACGGTATCTCATATCGCATTATTCTCGGTCCTGCACATATCACATGTTAGTTATATGTATGCCCTAGAGGCCATTACTATACATAGGATGTATATTGTAGTGGATGCTTGGACATATATAGGGAGGACTTTCTTGCTCGTCATGATAGTATGCTATCTGGTTGATCTTTACCTTAACGTTTATACTGTTTGTCTCTCTGTTACATGTTGGTAAAGCCCTTAGGATGTGTACTTGACTACCTGGACTATGATGCAGATCATACTAGTGGGGACATGGTAGTCCATAAGTACATCCTTCAAAGTCCCTAGTCGTGGGTGTATCGAGACGGGGCATCGATATACCAGAGTAGACTAGCGTATACCTTCTCGACCCATACAGATGGGCGATGGATGATCCCATATCCATTGGTGTTTGACATCAGAGATGATATACGGGTGCTCAGTGGAGACTGGGTACACTGGACGGACTCGCCGAGAACTCCCAGATGGTATTATACCTCACGTCAGATGGCAGTTCTCTGGTGACACTGGTACAGAGTAGTCTGTTGACCCGAGATCGTCATAGAGTCTTGTGTGGTTCCCACTGTGCTTTGATTTCCATCTTACCACGTCCAAGAGGGCGTGCAAAACGGTGGTTTTTGGGTACAGTCCCGAGTCACATGGAGGCAATGAGCGATAGGAGGGGATTCGTCTCTCCCGGTATAGGGAGTTGATGTTGCGCTGTGTTCGATTGGCTATAACAGGAAATCCCTGGCCAGGGTTGCTGAGATTTACTGGTAAGTGTTACCAGTAGTTTCTCAAACAGTTATAGACCTCATATCGACACGACTTATCGAGCTATTAGGGTCTGACGTTTACCACCCCTAGGCGAGATATGCGACATATCAGACGATCAGACCGGACTGTACGGTAGTGTTACTGGTTGGATTCACTAGAGTGTGAGAGGGCTTGCTCATCGATCTTCTGATCGCTCAATACCCGGGTGGCCGTTACGTTTAGCAGACCGCTTGCGGCTTGTGGGTGCTTGATATGATCATCACCTGCTGCCGGCGTATTGACGAGTCTTTAGAGTCCTACACAGAGGTTTCCTGGCTCAAGCGAAACGAAATAGGAGCTCATATGAGATATGTGCGGGACCGAGAATAATGCGTGTATGTGATACCGTATTCTATTCTCGCGATGAATGTATCGAATGGTTGTATGCGATATAACCTAGTTATCGAATCAAGTATTGATTCGATAAGCCGATACATTGAATACTAGTCGGTTGTGTGCGACATGACCGAATCATTGAATCAAGTGTTGATTTAATGATTTAATGCATAATTATATATTTGATATATTACTTTGCGTTAACTAGTATTGGTTCACTTTAAAAGGATTTTCTCACTTGAATTGTGCACATTGTATATGCGATATAGTTTTGTGCACATGTTTGTATCATGTTTGATGATACATGCTTACTTGGTTAAGTGTAAAGAATCAAACCATGGTTTAAGTTAATGATTAGGGTTTTGATTATTTATTCATTTATCTTTCATATTTATTCATTTTGGAAAAATAAAAAGGTAAATGAATAATTGAATGTTTTGTTTTTAGTTGAAGTTTCTTGAAACTTTGACTAAGTCACTCTTTTGTTCTTATGCTTAACCCTAACCATCCTTTTAACCATGGTCTTTTCTCTACACTTAACTATAGTTGAAAGTATGATAAGTATTGATTTATTTTATCTAATTATTAAGACTTATCATATCTTCTTCTTCTTCTTCATCTTCTTCAACATGAAGAAAGCTAGTGGCCATTAATGGCAACTAGTGAAATTGAGTGAGAAATCCAAATATAAAGTCTACCCACTTCCTATTTCTTCATCCTCTACCTCTTGCCAAGTTGTATAGGGTGTTCACTTCACAAGTTTTCAAAGCTTGGTGAAGTTGGAGCTTGTTCTTGTGATGCTTCGACGTAGATCATCTTCGGCATCGAACCGACGATCAAGCCCGCCCATTCTTCGATGATGCCAA
This sequence comes from Agapanthus africanus, assembly GCA_030015575.1. Lineage (NCBI taxonomy): Eukaryota > Viridiplantae > Streptophyta > Magnoliopsida > Asparagales > Amaryllidaceae > Agapanthus > Agapanthus africanus. The sequence goes on from CM057349.1 coordinate 293,736,235, forward strand.
TGCTAGAGTCGTGAGTTCGATTTGGACAGCGGAGGGAGATCATCGTGGAGCTCACGAAGTGGTGGACCGGATCTACAAAGGTTGTAGCCCCTTCCCTATTTCTATATTTCCGTTTACTTGCTTGCTTTGCCTAAATATCTAGTTAACGATCCGTTCTAGGTTTTCTCAGCACCGTAATTTTTAGAAATTTGCATGTTTGATCACTTGTAAGACTCCATTAGTGTGCCTAGAAACCCTACAGTGGTATCAGAGCCTAGCTAGAGCCTTAGGCGAAGTCCCGACGGAATTAGAAGTCCGATCGACCCAAAACCCGACTTGAAAAATGCTCTCTGGACTTTTCTGTAAAATGTGGATTTTTGTAGATTAAAAATATTCAGAAAAATCAGCAGGAAGATATAAGGGTTACTGTAAAATTCGAGGGCTTGATTCCATAAAGGAGGCGCGGATCCGTGGCCTTACAGGAGGCTTATGCGGCGGATCCGCGGCCCTTTTGTCTTTTTGTGCATCCTATTTTGCACAGTAACTCTTAGTTGTCTGTGCTGGTTTTCCTGGGGATTTTTAATAATTTTTCCAGAGTTGCATTTTCTGGGTTGTATTGGAAACTCGGTGTATCGATCGGATTGTCTAATTTTGTCGGTGTGTTTTTTCGGATAAATCTTAGAATATGTTAAAAAGTTCGACCGGATATAAATACCCACTTTTTCCCCTGCCGGGAAATTTCCAATTGTTGGATTTTTCCATAGTTTAACGACGTTCTAAGTAGTGCAAGTAACGCGATGGACCCTCTAGAAGACAACAAACCTTAACTCGATTATGTGACCGTCTTGAACTGCCCTTTGAACCTTCGGGTTTGGGGCAGTACGGCGTGCCACATGTGAGGCGTTGGCTTGACCCTTCTACGGCTGGACCGTTGGTACTGAGGCACGAACTGAATGTTGTTAGACTTATTTCATGTGTTGAGCTGTATCGGGAAAACTTGGGTGTTCGATTGTTCGATCGGAAAGTTTAACATTTTCTATTTATCCGGAATGTGATACAATACTTGGAATTCGCAAATTGTTATGAGATAACTGAATGAATATTATAAACATAGCACTTTAGTCTCACTTGATCGGTTGCCACGGAATTTTGATGTGATCAAAAGTCCGTCGCAATCACGTAGCGTACGCGGATACTCGCCGGGTAAACTTAATAGACAGCCTCACTCCATAACCCCGACCAAGTGACTGTAGTAGAACCCCGTCGCAGAAAGCATCCGTTCGTGTGCTCGCGGTAGCGGTGTTCCGCCTTGGTGCACTTCGTCGACGGTATCGGGGGTGCGGCCGTCTACTGAAGTTTGCGATGAGCATTCGATCAGGATGTCGGGAATCTTGTTGAATTGCCCGACTTGATATTGAAAAGTGTTTTCGATTTTGAGACTAAAATGCGGGGTTTATAATTGTTAGGCATGCGATGTCTAAGTAATTCATTTGGTCAGGCATGCGATGTCTGAGTTAGTTGCGGATTCCAACTGTTGTAGTTTTACACTTTCTTTTCTGTGACCGTAAGTGTAATATGTGATATCGCCGGTTTTGTTGCTATATGTCAACGACAATTGGGATGGACATATTTACTTACGTTGATGACATGTGATGTTATGTGTTGCTGGATATGTTTTATTGGATCGTCGTGTTTGAATAGCCGGGGGGTTTTTATGTGAGATGAGTGCTTTTCATTTTCATTCATGTAAAAACTTGTATGTAATATTCTTTTATTGGGGCACTTTCAGGTTGCGGAAGATGTCACCCTTTGTATATTATTTACTTTTCCGCACTAGGATAGACCCAAGGAGGGGAGCACAAGCAACCGGGTTCTGGAGTCCAGTGGGAGACCAACTCGAGGAGTCGAGTCCGGGTCACCTAACTCTAGAATTGGCAGGGTTGCTTGCCGCTCTCGTAGGGGTCTAGGGGTGTGGGTTTGGCTATTCATCACGACCGTGGAATCCGTGTTTTATACTGGCTCGTATTGAAAACACGGACGTCCTAGTATATCCAATATTTCATATGTTTCTTCTGCTGCGATATCTGTGATGTGATCATGTGATGCTCTGTGATGGATACAGTATATAGTATATATGATATATTATATAGGCGTTACTTATGTTTTACACCCGCGCTAGCCCTGCCCCGCTCTGCCGTTAGTTACCTAACCTAACGGTGCACGAGGGGACATCGAGGCGAATGCGGATGGCATAAGTGTACGTCGTATTTATCTGTGATGTTTAGGTACTTAAATGATGGGACTTCATTAATGTGATTAATGAAATAAAAGAAACCTAAGATGTTGTAGAATCGAATTTCAAAATAAAACAGGTAGCTACAGTTCTTGCTTTGCACAGCGGTATATGTGAAATATCCTGCACCTTATTCGATAAGGAAAGGACCGAGATCCCTTCACCGGGAGTGACTCCTTTAGCAATAACTGGCAGATGCTACACACTCGGTTTGTCTTTTGATTGGTTTTAAGAGTTTTTGCTTTGCACAGTGATATATATGATATATCCCGCACCTCATTCGACGAGGAAAGGACCGACGATCCCTTCACCGGGAGTGACTCCTTTAGCAAAACTAGAAAAGTCTCAAAAGCACTCCATTTTAAAATCATTTGATTCTACAACGATATCAAGTTCATTACGCAATAGGTTTTCAGAAAAACCTGTTGTAGCCCTCCGTCATTTCAGATAAGTAGTAGTTAGTATTCGTGCTGCGTTTGTTGGCCTTTGTCAAGGCGCAGTGTGCGGTAGCTAACTGGTGCTTATCTGCTTATGCATATGATGCAGATTGGATTAGGGTAGTCGTGCGACCTTGTTGGCCTTTGTCAAGGGCCGTGCTGGTGGGTTTAATTCAATCAGGAAATGACGGGTTGAACTTGACTAGCATCTTATGGTTTGTTGGCCTTTGTCAAGGTCATAGGAGGTTAGGGGCAAAATATTATCGGGAATTTGAAGTGTTGAAATTTGCAATGAGATTGCATATCTTCTATGAGATAGTTGGATCCCGATACCCGCTGCGAGTAAGAGTTACTCCTGGGAGAGCTTTACGCATTACAATTAGCCGATCAAGTAGGTGTCTAGAAAGGTGTCAACGAGGTTAAGCCTCTGGGAAAACGAGGTTTACATTAATTAGGTTCGTGCGAAAGCACGGGGGACCTCCCTCAAAGTACCGACACTGGCCTGGCTGAAAGATTGGCGAACTTGTAGTGTGTAATTAATCCCGGCTAGTCTTTCCTTTTAGGGTTTGAAGGAAGATTTGATAAAAAGCAGTGGGAGCCATCCTGATTAGATAAAATAATAACCAATCTATTCTTGACAGAGCGCACGCTGAGTGTTTTCTTCTCTCTCTCTCCAGGTAGCGACCATATCACGCCTTAATCAAGATAATAATACGAAAATATTGACCGAACCCGCTTGTTATACTGAGCTGGGGAACGTTGGTCCCGCTCCAACTTATAATTGTTATAAGACAGAGCAGGAAATTGGGGAATACCAGATTTCCCATGCCGCCCAAACGAAGAGAGTGCATGCTGATGCATCATCTTCGGGTGTGTTCATTACAGAGAACTGTTTCTCAGTATCCTTTACGTCCTGGGTATGTGATACCAGATCAGGATCCCAGATATGTAATTTATTACATAGGGCTACAGAAAGGTAGAGAACTGAGAACGGGTGATAAGTTTCATGAGACAGAAAACGGGGCAAGAGTTGCAGCCAGGTCTGTTGGTCACTGTCACCCTGTATTAACAATACATTGATTCTGAACAAATGCTGTTAGATACCGAACCTGATATACAAAATCATATCTATCTCTTTATTAGTAAAGAAATGATAAAATTTTGTATTGTTGGATAATGTTTTGAACATTTCCTATATCAAAAGTTGATCGGTTCAGGCACGTTATCTAAAAGCGTTGATGTTCTAAATCAAACTACAGTTCTTTAGTATACAGAACACACACAAGAGGAAGAGTTCAGAAATGAACGAATCCTTCTTGAGGTATTGTAGACTAGGTCATATCAATGCGACCCGACTGGCTGAGTTACATTTAGATGTATATTTAAATCAGTTTGAATTTACATCTTGTGAAACTCGCCAGTCATGTCATAAAGATAAGATGACGACAGCTCTGTTTATTGGAAACAGAGAAAGAGTTAGTGAACTCTTGGGATGATACATGTTGATGTATATAGGTCCCCAGTCTACAAATGCCAAGACTGGTTCTTTATACTTCATTATATTCTCTGATAATCTCTCAAGATTCAGTCATATGTTCCTGTTGAAACATGAGTCCGAACCTTTTGAGATATTCACAGAATATAAGTTAGAAGTAGAGAACCAAAATACGGGTAAAAGTATTATGTCCTTTGATGAGATCAAGGAGGAGAATACTTGTGCATAGAATTTCTGGACTATTCTAAAGGAGAATGAGATTCTCTCTCAGCATTACTCCTCCGTATACACCATTGCACGATGGTATGTCGGGGCGGAGCAGATACACCCTATTTGATATGGTGTGCTCTATGATGAGTACTACTGAGTTACCTTTTTCCTTTTTGGGATTTATGCACTTGAGAAGCTGCATACCTATTGAATAGGGTTCAAATCAAATCAGTTGCCTACCACTTCATATTTGATATGATAAGGGAAGAACCCATATCTTAAGTTGGTTAAGATTTGGGGTTGTCCGGGCTATGTCTAAAAGCATAATCCGGACAAGCTCGAGGCAAGGTCAGTTATGTAGAACTGGAAAGGTTCCAGCTATACAAACTACAGCAGATGATTTGATAGAACCAAAACGATTCAGTAGATACCAACGAACCTCAGCCTCTCTGCCGATCTAGTAGGGATCCTCACCCACCTGAGAGATACTTCTGTTTCTCGATGACAGTGGGAGCGAGGATTGCATCATGAGATGATGACCCAACTAGCTTTGAGCTGGCCATCGAGAGTAAGACTCTGTAAGAATGGCTGGATGTTTATCGATCTGAGATGGAATCCTTATACACCAACAAAGTATGGACTTTGGTTGCTATATCTGAAGGGTTAAATCCCCATCAGGAGCAAGTATATCTTGAGAAGATTACTTGGTGTAGATGGAAAAGTTAAGACTTTCAAGGCTAGACTTGTTAAAGTTTGCATCATTGACCAGGTGTGGATAATGATGAAACCTTTTCAAGCAACTATGCTTAAGTCCATCCAGATCCTACTTGTCACGGCTACATACCATGACTACGATATCTGGTGGTTGGGTGTCATGACTGCTTTTCTAAATGATGTTTTAGAAGAGAGAGTCTATAAGTACACAGCCAGAGAGCCTCGTAGACAGTGGGAGCAGCGGAAACGTGTGCAAGATGCTTTATAGGATAAAGCAGGCATCGCGGAGTTGGAACATCTATTTTGATGAATTAGTCAAAGAAGTTGACATCATCAAAATGGTAGATGAACCTTGTATAAACAAAAAGGTAGTAAGGAGTATGGTGATGATCCTCGTAGAATACGTGGATGACATACTCTTGATAAGAAAAGAGTTTCTTATGCTACGCTCGATCAATCTCCGTTTATCACATGGATTCTCCATATAGGATCAAATTGACACCTCCTAAATCCTGGATTTTGGATCTATGAGATAGATCTAATTGGATGTCAGGATTCTCACTAGTTGTAGTGAGATGGTATCAATTGATCCTGGGGAGAATCACTGGAAGGGTTCCAGGGTGATAATGACGACTGAATGTCAGTCGCAGGCATTGTCTTTACCCTCAGCAGAGGGACGGTATGTTGGAAGAGTTCCAAGCTAGATACCGTGGCATACTAGACGATAAAGGCAGGATACATCGCTACTTAAGATGCTACCAAAGAGGCAGTCTGGGTGTATATTAGTTCATAAGATGAACTTTGTTCCTCCCATTGTGTGACAATGGAGTTGTGGCTTGTGCCAAGGAACGCAGGTCCCATCAGTGATCCAGACATATTCTAAGGCAGTATCACCTGATCATGGAGATGGTTGATCTCTAAGGGATCGAGGTTAGGAGAGTAGACTCATAGGACAACACAGCGGATCCACTCACAAAGGCCTGTTCCCAGAGAGAAATTTTTATGGGATGGTTGAGTATGAGATACTACAACCACTGCTATCAGATGGCCCTAGTGCAAGTGGGAGATTGTTAGTTATATGTATGCCCTAAAGGCCATTACTATACATAGGATGTATATTGTAGTGGATGCTTGGACATATATAGGGAGGACGTTCTTGCTCGACATGATAGTATACTATCTGGTTGATCTTTACCTTAACGTGTATACTGTTTGTCTCTCTGTTACATGTTGGTAAAGCCCTTAGGATGTGTACTTGACTACCTGGACTATGATGCGGATCATACTAGTGGGGACATGGTAGTCCATAAGTACATCCTTCAAAGTCCCTAGTCGTGGGTGTATCGAGACGGGGCATCGATATACCAGAGTAGACTAGTGTATACCTTCTCGACCCATACAGATGGGCGATGGATGATCCCATATCCATTGGTGTTTGACATCAGAGATGATATACGGGTGCTCAGTGGAGATTGGGTACACTGGACGGACTCGCCGAGAACTCCCAGATGGTATTATACCTCACGTCAGATGGCAGTTCTCTGGTGACACTGGTACAGAGTAGTCTGTTGACCCGAGATCGTCATAGAGTCTTGTGTGGTTCCCACTGTGCTTTAATTTCCATCTTACCATGTCCAAGAGGGCGTGCAAAACGGTGGTTTTTGGGTACAGTCCCGAGTCACATGGAGGCAATGAGCGATAGGAGGGGATTCGTCTCTCCCGGTATAGGGAGTTGATGTTGCGCTGTGTTCGATTGGCTATAACAGGAAATCCCTGGCCAGGGTTGCTGAGATTTACTGGTAAGTGTTACCAGTAGTTTCTCGAACAGTTATAGACCTCATATCGACACGACTTATCGAGCTATTGGGGTCTGACGTTTACCACCCCTAGGCGAGATATGCGACATATCAGACGAACAGACCGGACTGTACGGTAGTGTTACTGGTTGGATTCACTGGAGTGTGAGCGGGCTTGCTCGTCGATCTTCTGATCGCTCAATACCCGGGTGGCCGTTACGTTTAGCAGACCGCTTGCGGCTTGTGGGTGCTTGATATGATCATCACCTGCTGCCGGCGTATTGACGAGTCTTTAGAGTCCTACACAGAGGTTTCCTGGCTCAAGCGAAACGAAATAGGAGCTCATATGAGATATGTGCGGGACCGAGAATAATGCGTGTATGTGATACCGTATTCTATTCTCGCGATGAATGTATCGAATGGTTGTATGCGATATAACCTAGTTATCGAATCAAGTATTGATTCGATAAGCCGATACATTGAATACTAGTCGGTTGTGTGCGACATGACCGAATCATTGAATCAAGTGTTGATTTAATGATTTAATGCATAATTATATATTTGATATATTACTTTGCGTTAACTAGTATTGGTTCACTTTAAAAGGATTTTCTCACTTGAATTGTGCACATTGTATATGCGATATAGTTTTGTGCACATGTTTGTATCATGTTTGATGATACATGCTTACTTGGTTAAGTGTAAAGAATCAAACCATGGTTTAAGTTAATGATTAGGGTTTTGATTATTTATTCATTTATCTTTCATATTTATTCATTTTGGAAAAAGAAAAAGGTAAATGAATGATTGAATGTTTTGTTTTTAGTTGAAGTTTCTTGATACTTTGACTAAGTCACTCTTTTGTTCTTATGCTTAACCCTAACCATCCTTTTAACCATGGTCTTTTCTCTACACTTAACTATAGTTGAAAGTATGATAAGTATTGATTTATTTTATCTAATTATTAAGACTTATCATATCTTCTTCTTCTTCTTCATCTTCTTCAACATGAAGAAAGCTAGTGGCCATTAATGGCAACTAGTGAAATTGAGTGAGAAATCCAAATATAAAGTCTACCCACTTCCTATTTCTTCATCCTCTACCTCTTGCCAAGTTGTATAGGGTGTTCACTTCACAAGTTTTCAAAGCTTGGTGAAGTTGGAGCTTGTTCTTATGATGCTTCGACGTAGATCATCTTCGGCATCGAACCGACGATCAAGCCCGCCCATTCTTCGATGATGCCAATGCTAGAGTCGTGAGTTCGATTTGGACAGCGGAGGGAGATCATCATGGAGCTCACGAAGTGGTGGACCGGATCTACAAAGGTTGTAGCCCCTTCCCTATTTCTATATTTCCGTTTACTTGCTTGCTTTGCCTAAATATCTAGTTAACGATCCGTTCTAGGTTTTCTCGGCACCGTAATTTTTAGAAATTTGCATGTTTGATCACTTGTAAGACTCCATTAGTGTGCCTAGGAACCCTACATCACATATGTGCCTCTACTCCGTTTCGCTTGAGCCAAGAAACCTCTGTGTAGGACTCTAAAGAATCGTCAATACGCCGGTAGCAGGTGATGATCATATCAAACACCCACAAGCTGCAAGCGGTCAGCTAAAAGTAACAGCCACCCTGGTATTGAGCGATCAGAAGATCAACAAGCTAGCCTGTGCGTTCTCCTGTGAATCCAATCAGTAACACTCCCGTACAGTCCGGTCTGTTCGTCTGATATGTCGCATATCAAGTCTAGGGGTGGTATACGTCAGACCCCAGTAACCGATAAGTCGTGTCGATGTGTGGCTCATAACGGGTCGAGAAACTACTAGTAACACTTACCAGTAAATCTCCATATCAGCCCTGGCCAGGGACTTCCAGTTATAGCCAATCGAACACAGCACAACATCAACTCCCTATACCGGGAGAGACGAATCCCCTCCTATCGCTCATTGCCTCCATGTGATTCGGGACTATACACAAAAGCCACCGTTTTGCACGCCCTCTTGGATGTGGTAAGGTCGAAATCAAAGCACAGTGGGAATCACACAAGACTCCATGACGATCTCGGGTCTACAGACTACCCTGTACCAGTGTCACCGGAGAACTGCCATCTGACGTGTGGTATATCACCATCTGGGAGTTCTCGGCGAGTCCGTCCAGTGTACCCAGTCTCCACTGAGCACCCGTACACCATCTCTGATGTCAAACACCGATGGATATGGGATCATCCATCACCCATCATATGGGTCAAGATGCGTATACGCTAGTCTACTCTGGTGTATCGATGCCCTGTCTCGATATACCCTCGACTAGGAACAGTTATAGGATGTACTCATCGACTACCGCGGCCCCACTAGTATGATCTCATCATAGTCCCAGTAGTCGAGTACAGATCCTAAGGGCTTTATCAACATGTGAGAGTAAAACAGTAAACCAATACAAGTCAACATGTTAAGATAAAGTGAAACCAAATAGCATACTATCATGACGAGCAAGAAAGTCATCTCTATATATATCCAAGCATCCATTATAATATACATCATATGTACAACAATGGCCTCTAGGGCATATACATAACTAACAATCCTAGGAGCACTCGCAACCCGAGAGAAGGTAAAGATAAAAGACATCTGAATAAACCTTATTCCTATTTCTCCTGAACCAGAATCCATCCCCGAACTGGAACAAGTTCCTTTCGAGTTCGTATATAACCATACGATGGAGTATCCAAATAACTGTGGATCTTCGTAGTGATACGAAGTGTTCTGGAGAAATACAAAGGTGATGTAGGAGTGGTAATGAAATACATGGTTTTGGTCATGAATAGCAGTCACAGTTTACTTTGCCCTCTTACTAATCCGTTTATTTGTCTTAACTTATTACCTTCTGCACACCATCGTTAGGCTAATTGGTTTTCTTCATTCCCCACCGTTCGGCACCTGCCTATGGTTTGGAAGAAGACTGTCCAATAGGCGTAACGGGTGTATTATCCCCTAATCCAAGGAGCACTCGCAACCTGAGAGAAGGTAAAACGAAAAGACAACTGAATAGTCCTATTCGTTTTCTCCAGAACCGGAAACCATCCTCGAATAAATTCCTTCGAGTTTGTATATAACCATACGATGGTTTTATCCAATGGAAGTGGACGTTCGTAGTAATACGGGGTGTCCTGGAGAAAAGGGTAAGAGTAGGAGTGGCAATGAGGTATGCAACTCTGACAATCCAAAAGCCAGTCTTATAAGAAGGTTCGGTTAATTTTGGTCACTGAGTCATAGTCAATGGTTGGGCCATGGTCGCTGCCAAAGAGAGAGAGAAAAGAAACACTCAGCGTGCACTCTAACCTAGATCAGAATGGTTATCACTTTATCTAATCAGGAAACCTCCCACTGTAACGTCAAATTTTCCTCCAAACCTGAAAGAAGAATTAGTCGGGATCACCCGAGGAGTAAACCAACTCATCAGTGGGAATCGGGATCCAACTATCATTGCATGATAACGTGATGGAATCCACTCACGTTATCACACTCCAGAAGGTATGTGCATATCTGGTAAGTTTCAGTTTCTTTAGAAACCCCCGATGTGATTTTTACCCCATGCTCTTATGACCTTGACGAAGGCCAACATATCATAAGTCACATGTCAAGTTCTACCCGTCATTATCCAGGTTAATTTGAACCCACCCGTACATACCCTTGATGAAGGCCAAAATAGTAGTACGACTGTCCCAAACCAATGCATCTATCTATGCTACAGAAAAGTAACAAATAGCTACCATACACTATGCCTTGACGAAGGCCAACATACACAGCATGAATATTAAGTGCTACCTTTCTGAAATGACGGAGGGCTACGAATGGTTTTTGGGGAAAAACCTTTAACGTAATGAACTTGATATCGTTGAAGGAACTGGATAGCTTTTATAAAAATATAGTGGCGAAAACCATTGCTAAAGAGGTTACTCCCGGTGAAGGGATCTCGGCTCTTTCCCCGTAAAATGAGGTGCAGGATATTCCAACTGAATACCACGATGCAAAGCAAAAGTAATTGACTATAGTAAAGTTATTGCCCTGACGCAAACTTCTGTCCAAGGGGTCACCCCCGGTGAAGGGATCTCAGCCCTTGCCTCGTCGACTGAGGTGCTGGATATTCATAACCGAATACCACTGTGCAAAACAAAAGAGAACGTCCTTGCAATAACAGCTTTTTGAAAAATGTTCCAACATCAAACAGGTTTGTTTAGCTTGCATTGATCCGAATCAACGCAGTCCCATCAATTGATCACACCAATAAAGAACGAAAATAATGATGTACGTATATGCCATCCGCAGTCGCCACTGGGTCCCGTCATCACCCGTTAGGTTACTTAACTAACGACAGAGCGGGGACTGGACTAGCGCGGATGCAAAACATATACAACATCTACTAGTATATATATATATATCAATATATAATATTCGCTCAAGGCGTGATAAAATGCAACATCACAGAAATGTAATAAGCATCACAGAACAATACAGATATCAGGAATCCCCGGGTTTCACAGAGCCGCTACTGAAACCCGACGTTATCCTGGTCGTGTGGATAGCCTGTGAAATGAAATCCTAGACCCCTACGGGCGCGGCAAGTTACCCGCCAAAACCTGAAGCGAGGCAGCCCCCTTTAACAACGTGAATGGACCACCCAGCACTTCACGGAATCCGGTAACTTGGGCACCCCTCCTGGGTCAACCTATACCCCCTAAGAGTGCGGAGAATAGCCCGCCAATTCTATAGTGAAGCCCCCTCCATCTCAAAGCCATGAGATGCGGGCTCGTTGCCCTCTAGAACCCGGCTATCCGTGCACCCCTCCGTGGGGTAATCCTAGTACAGAAAGTAAAATATACAACAGGTACATCGACCTCAGCCCGGTCGTGCCCCAAAAGAATAATATACAAACAGGCAGTAACAGCAGTCTACATGTCGGACGCTTGCCCCGCAATATCAAATGTACATAATAAACCAAACTGTACTACCATTGCATCCAGGCTCTCCCCCACGACCAATCCGCAACATCACAGCACAACACAGAACATCAACGTGAATGTCACGTTCGTAAATCCGTCTAAAAGGGCTATAGCAGTTAGACGGGATTTACCGATCAAATGACATTCACGGTCGCAGATATAATGTAAATACTGTGAACTAACATGTTTAAAAATTTTCGATCGACTAAATTTTCCGAAGTGGGCCCCAAGCACAATACCCAGTACTCAAAATAAATCTGGGCCCAAACAGAACATACCAAAAACCCAATTTCCATGTCAGAAGCCCATTGTGAAAATTTGGTGCAGTTTGGCCACAGAACGGCGGCGAATCCGCGGCCAAAACGTGATTTTGGCCGTTGATCCACCGCGCTACAGTAATATCAGCCTACCAAATTTTCATAGAATTCATAAAAAAACCATGCACGTAATTTTCAAATGTACCAAATAATTTTTAGAGCAAAGAAAAATTCGACAGAAAGTACGACAAGGAAACGCGGTTGTTGGAAATCCTTTCAATCGAACTTGTAAACATGTTAGAGCAAGCTAGACAAGGTTAATGGCGTGGCTCTGATACCAATTTAAGTGCACGGCAGCGCCCCGGCCGTCATTCCAAGGCCAAAATGCGGAAACGAAACTTTTCTTTGACTTTAAAACCGGCGCTACCGCGTAATAAAAAACCCAGATTGGGCCATTAACCTAACGCTAGCTAACTAGAGAATGGGTAGAATGCTATACCGAGCGATCCGTGTCCTTCGGTCTTCGGCCTCCATCCCGTTCTCCTCGCGGAATCTCCGGTCTTCATCTCCTCGTCGTAAAGGGCACCACATCGCCAGGTTCTTTTACGGACTCCCACTTCTGGACCGAAGCAACTCGGGCACGAAGTTGGCGAGCCAACGTGTCCAAGAAATGCTGTAGGCTAAGTGTAGAATTACTTGTCTCAAACGGGTATGAAGTTGCCATAATGATGGAGGTGGAATGAGCAATGGAGATGAACTTGGGAATTTTGGTGTAAGCAAAATAATATGAGATGAACTAATTTTCCCCACCCAAAATGAATTCCCTCTCCCTCTCTAAATGTGGCCGGCCTCTTACCATAATGGTGGAGGAAAATTGCAAGAATAATGCAAGTGGGAAAATTGTGATAAAGAGGAATAAAGATCACTTCAAATTCTAATCCAATCCTTTCACAAATCCTTTCTTATAAATGCACACCATGTGAAGAAAAAGGAAAGATGCTATCATAATCTTTCCACTTACAAATAAACCCCCTCTACATAACTAATTTTCACACTTGCAAATAACCCCTTCCATCGGAAAAATCCGGCCATAAAGGAACAAAGGGAAACTGGCCGAAACGGAATGCAAACTGGCAACTTCAAAAAACCGATCCCGTAATAAATTACAGGAAAACCCCGCGACCGTATATACATACCCGCATTTGTATTCCGACTGAATACAAATGCAAAGAGACAAAATCTACACTGTACAATACTAGGATCCGGCTTAAACCAAAGCCCGCTAGTATTATCCGTCCGATCATGATCCGTGCAATACCGCACGTATATGATCGAACCCTGCCATATCTCCATACGGCCTCTACAGCGTTTCGCCCGAAACTTGAGAAACTGTCTGTGGGGGACTCTAAAGACTCGTCAATACTTTGGCTGTGGATTTAACCACTAGTACGTCAGAGATATTAGCCATACGTAATGGGCTACCAGCTATTGACCAAAAGGGACGTCGATGAGCGAACTCATCCTGACACCCTACTGAGCCTGTCAGTGACAATATCCGTACAGTCCGGTCCGTTCTTCTATGAGCATCGCATGGTGGGCCTAGGGGGTTGGTAAAAGTCAGACCCCCAAAAGCGGTACAAGTCGCGTCGGAGTGTAGTCCAGAACACCCTGAGATACTACTGGAATACCTACCAGTTAATCTCCTGCCTTGGCCAAGGACTTCGTGTAATGGCTCTCCTAGACACAGCGCGACCTCACCCCCAATACCGGGAGAGACGAACCCCTGGAGATCCGCTCACTGCCTCCATGTGGCTCGGGACTGTACCCAACTAAAACCTATTTGCACGACTCCTTTGAGCCGTGGTAGGGTAGTAATCAAAGCACAGTGGGAACTCACACGAGACAAATGACGATCTCAGGTCGATGAACTAACCTGTGCACATGTCACCAGGGAACTGCTATCTGACGCTAGGTATAATACCAACTAGCATGTTCCCGGCGAGTCATGTCCGGTGTACTCATAACCCAATGAGCACCTGTATACATCTTAGGTGAACCAACTGACACCAGTGGCTTGTGAGACCGGCCACCGCCCCTCGTCGGGGTCTCGACTGTATACACTAGTCTACTCTGGAGTATCGATGCCCTGTCTCGAAACTCCCTCGACTAGGGACCTTTTAAGGATGTGCTTATAGACCCCAGCTCCCACGTATATGATCGCCCTCATACTGCTGGCAGTCAAGCAAGAATCCTAGGGGCTCTATCAGCTTGCAATAGTGATCTGTAATGTCACCTAAAGCAGTACATGATGATAAATATAAACCAGATAGCATACTATCATCTTGAGTAAGACTGTCCTACCGGCATAGGTCTGTTAGTGTATATGCCCTAGAGGCCATTACTGTATCATACTAGTTTGTATATTACTTGATGGAAGCTTGGGATATTCACCTTGTATAAACAATCTTGCTCAATATAGTAGTATGCTACTTGGTTTGTTTCTACTTCAATGTGTACTTGTGTTTATTTCAGTATATCACTTATACGCATTAGTGGAGCCCTTAGGATCTTTGCTTGATTACCAGCGTTGTGATGGCAGTCACACTAGTGGGGGCTGGGTAATCTATAAGCACATCCTTATACAGGTCCCTAGTCGCAGGACTATCGAGACAGGGCATCGATACTCCGGAGTAGACTAGCGTATGCGCTTCTCATCCCAGTATGGGAGATGGTCTGTCCCACAGCCATCAGTACGTCGTACTGGAGATAGTATACGGGTGCTCGTTAGGTTACGAGTACACTGGACAGGACTCGTCGGGAACTGACAGGTTGGTACTATACCTATCGTCAGTTATCAGTTCCCAGGTGACATGAGTACAGCTTAGTCCGCTGACTTGACACTGGCACTTCGCCTCGAGTGTGTTCCCACTGCACTTTGATCACTACCCTACCACGGCTCAAAGGAGTCGTGCAAACAGGTGGTGGTTGGGTGCAGTCCCGAAGCACTTGGAGGCAGTGACGGTTAGACAGGATTCGTCTCTCCCGGTATTGGGGGTTGACATCGCGCTGTGTCTAGGAGAGCCATTACACGAGTAGTCCCTGGCCAGGGCAAGCGAGATATACTGGTAGGTTTCCAGTGTTATCTCAGGGTGTTTTGGGCTTCACTCCGACATGACTTGTACCGCTATTGGGGGACTGACGTTTTATCGCCCCCTAGGCCCGACATGCGATGTATCAGACGAACAGACCGGACTGTACGGAGACTGTCACATTCAGACTCAGTAGGAGTTCAGATGGGGTTTCACCTCGTCAGCCTTCTTGTCGACATCTACCTGGGGACCGTTACGCACAGCTAGTGCCGCTTGCGGTCTGTGGTTAAACCCACTGCCAGCGTAGTGTCGAGTCTTTAGAGTCCCACACAGAGGGTATTCGCCTCTGGGCAAAACAGAGTAGAGGTCGTAAGGTTTTGCGACAGGGTTCGTTCTCATCCGCGCACTTGTGCATGTTTAGAGTCCGGACGAATATTACTGGCTGGCTCTGGTTTGAGTCAGATACTGGTATATGTTTTTGGGGTTGCTTTTATCTCAGTATTCATGTTCCTCGGAACAAGGATGCAGGTGTGTATGCACGGTTATTTGAGGAAGAGGAAGATGACTTTCATTAGGGTTTCGGAACGGGTGCGTATGCACAGTTGACAGTCGTCTTTTTCCAAACCCTAATGGATTTGTATTATATCAATTAATAATATATAATAAAATGAAATTGTGTCATGGTTGGTTTTTGTTGACTTGTTGACCATGGTTGACTTGTTGACCATGGTTGAAGTTTTGACCATCATCATTACAAAAGAAAGATGCTCTTTGATTCTAGCAAATTCATTTAATGTTTGAAATGATAATGGTCATTCTAAAACTTTCCATCAACCTTTTCATTTTCATTATTATTATTATTGATAATTCTTTTTCTTTTGCATTATGGTTGCAAGAAAGAAAAAGGATAGCTCATTCTATCATATTCATTCTCTCTCTTCACTTCATCTTCTTCTTCCTCTAGCTAAAGAGAAACCTTCTCATGTGTTGAGAATCCTTCTCTTTAAAAAAAAAAGAAAAGCACCCCTTAGACTCTCTCTACTCATTCTAGGTTCAAGGTTTAGCAAGCCAGAAACCCTAGTTCACTCAAAGATCGAGGAAGAGCCCAAAGGTCGAACCTTCGAGGTGGATCCATCTTCGACGGAAGAAGGCGACAAGAAGAGAACCATCAACCTCTACAAAAGTTTGAAGAAGAAGGAGTTCAAGTTTAGGTATAACCATCCTCATCCGAGTAGCTAACTTTCTTTAGCTTGTATGCTAGTTTTAGTTTAGCTAAAGATCCCGACTTTGCTTAGTCCATGTTGCCCCTTGCGCTAAAAATTTGATTTTTATACCGTTTCCGCCTCCCCGTAAGAACCGGGGGTCGCAACGTGGACTTACAGTGGTATCAGAGCCTAACTAAACTTAAACTAGCTTGGTAGTGAAGTGTAACGAAGTTCGGAACCGAAAAAAATCACAAAACCGGAAAAACAAAACCCTAAGTTTCTGTTGAAATTTTTTCTGCTCTAAATGAAATACTTTACACTTGTAAATTCGGCTCAGGGTTTTGTGTGAACACCCAAGAAAAACGATGCAGTGATTCGTTCAAACCGCCGCGCTTCCGCCGCACGAGGTAGGCATGTGCCGCGGAAGCGCCGCGGTTTGTCGTCTTCTGTGCATCGTTTTTCGTGCAGTGTGTGTCTGTGTTGGTTTTGGGATTTTTAAAATATATTATATGTGCCCAGATTTTCCAGAACTGAAATTCACTTTTGGGGTCCTATAATTCCGTATTTTTTTCGAACTTCACTGCACTTTGACTATGATGGTTATATCTGTGATGTTTGCATGTATTGAACGTCGGCTAATCGCTATAGGTCGATTAGTCGGGGTTATACATGATCTGTGTTTGATATTGGATTGTGTATATGAATGTGTTGGACTGTCGCGGGTGAATAGCCGGGTTGGATGTGAGATGAGCTTTTGTTTTTCTTTCATTCATTGTAAATGTAAATTGATGTAATAATTATTATTTGTTTGGCCGCACAACCGGGTCGGGGTTGTAGCCGTCATTGTATAATTCTTTTTACTGTTTTGCTCCTAGGATAGACCCATGGAGGGGTGCACAAACTGCCGGGTACTTGGCGGGTAGTTTGCCGCACCCGTAGGGGTCTTGGGTGGGGTATTTGGCTATTCACCGCGACCGTGTAATCCGCTTTTCATTACAGGCTCGAAAGGATTGCGGATTGCTAGTATATCCAATGTATTCATCTGTGATCTGTAATGTCTATCATTGCTTTCTATTTAGGCGTTGCTTATGTTTTACAGCCGCGCTAGCCCAGCCCCCGCTCTGTCGTTAGTTAAGTAACCTAACGAGTGATGACGGGACCCCGTGGCGAATGCGAATGGCATAAGCGTACGTCATATTTTGGTTGTTTTCTGCAATGGTAGGATTAAATGATGGGACGCATTAAAAGAACTAATGCAAGAATATCACGCATTAAAAGAACTAATGCAAGATAATAAACCAAGTTTAAGTCGATGGAACACTTTCGAAAACCACTCGGTTCTTTTCAAAACTAACTTTTAAATGCGGAGCTTGAGCCACTCCTTCTAAAAGCTATCTCGTTCCATCGATTATATCAAGTTCACTACGTTCACGGTTTTACCAAAACCATCCGTAGCCCTCCGTCGTTTCATATGAATATTCAACAGTATTCAAGCTGTGTTTGTTGGCCTTAGTCAAGGCACAGTGTTTGGTAGCTGCTGGGTATTCATATGTTGCATAGATAGAATGCGTTGGTTTGGGACAGTCGTATTGCCTTGTTGGCCATAGTCAAGGGTACATACGGGTGGGTTCAAATTAACCTGGATAACGACGGGAAGAACTTGACATGTGACTTATGATTTGTTGGCCTTAGTCAAGGTCATAAGAGCATGGGGCAAAAATCCACATCGGGAGTTTCATAAGTACTGAAACTTGCTAGATTTGCATACCATTTGGAGTGTGATGATTATGGTAGGATTCCTTCATTTTCGTCACGCGATGATATTTGGATCCCGATCCTACTGTGAGTATATGCTACTCCTCGGGAAATTTCTCACTAAACGATCAATGCTATAAACCTAGTAGGTGCCTAGAAAGGTGTTAGCGGGGCTACGCCCCCAGGGAAAAGAGGTTCTTAAATTAAGGAACTTCGCGAAAGCGTTGGAAAACCTCCCTCGAAGTACCGACACTGGCCTGGCTGAACGGTTAAGCAAGTATTGTACGGTGGGATTGATCCCGGCTAATTCTTCCTTTGTGGTTTGAGGAGGGATTCGAGAGACAGTGGGAGCCATCCTGTTTAGACAAATTAAAAACCATTCTAAACTTGCAAGAGCATCGTGCTAAGTTTTCTTCTCTCCCCCTGCAGCGACCAAATCGAAATGACTGGACTTAAGTTACTTCTAGATAAAAACATACTGACAGGGCCAAACCACAAAGATTGGCTCAGGAATGTCAAATTGGCAATCGCTTACGACAAGCTGGGGTATCTTCTTACCACCAAAGCTCCCCCCGTCCCAGGTCCCACCTCCAGCGTCGCGGATAAGGAAATCCGTACGACTTGGGAGATTGACAGCGCGAAGGCCAGGTGCCTCGTACTTGCCTCGATGGACAACGACCATCAGAGGAGGCACGAGAATATGGATTTGGAATCCATATTTCTTCATACAAAAGAACTGTATGGAGAGCAGTCTCGTATCGCAAGATACGAAGTGTCGAAGAAGTTATTTTCGACAAAGTTGGCCGTCGGATCATCGGTAGCGGACCACGTGCTTAAGATGATTGGCTACACTGAAGAGCTCGCAGAACTTGGGACCACGTTGGACAGTGAACTCTATACGGATATAATTCTCCAGTCCCTTCCATCCACTTACGCCCAGTTCATACTGAATTTCAACTTGCAAGAAAAGGAAGTTGAACTTTCAGAACTCCTCAACCTGCTGAGGAGCGCAGAGGGCACCCTACAGAAGGGTAGGGATACACCCGCTTTCTTTGTAGGAGGATCTTCTTCCTCTAGGTCCAAGGCGAAAGCCAAGGGAAAGAGGAAGAAAGCCCCCGCCAAACCAAGAGGCGGTGTTAGTAAAGTGGGTACGAAGGGAAAGGAAAAGGCAACAAAGATTGCGGGGAAGCTTATTGGAAAGGAAGAGTGCTTCTATTGTCATAAGAGTGGACACTGGAAGAAAGATTGCAGGGCTTGGAAAGCCAGGACACAGGAACTGAAGCAGGTTGCGGCTTCAGCTTCAGGTGTGTATGTTATTGAAAACTGTCTTTCTATAAACTCTACTTCCTGGGTATTGGATACCGGATCAGGATCTCATATATGTAATTCTTTGCAGGCGTTGAGAAACCGTAGGTTTTTGAAGGCAGGTGACATGACCCTCAGAGTTGCGAACGGAGCTAGCATGGATGCTAAAGCCGTGGGGGACTATCACCTGGGAATGACAGATGGGCATGTTTTGGTTTTGCGTAATTGCTTTTTTGTACCCAACGCAACTTGTAATATCATTTCTGTATCTTTGGTTTCTAAAGAAGGTTATGAATTTGCGTTTGTAAGTAATGTTGTAAACATTCACCTTAATCAAGTTCTGATTGGGTCAGGTACACTGAGCAATGGTATATACGTATTAAACCAACCACAGATTTTCAATATCCAGAATACACACAAAAGAAAGTCTCCAGATATCAATCAGGCTTTCTTATGGCATTGTAGACTGGGTCACATCAATGAGACACGGTTGACTAAGTTACATAAAGAAGGATACTTGGATCCGTTCGAGTATCAGTCTTATGCCACTTGTGAATCTTGTCTCATGGGAAAGATGACAAAGACTCCGTTCACTGGACACGGAGAAAGAGCGAGCGAGCTCTTAGGACTCATACACAGTGACGTGTGTGGTCCAATGTTTACACATGCGAGAAGCGGTTATTCATACTTCATTACTTTCACAGACGATTTCTCTAGGTATGGACATGTCTTCTTAATGAAGCACAAATCCGAGGCCTTTGAGAAATTTCGGGATTACAAGAATGAAGTTGAAAAACAAACAGGCAAAAGTATCAAGATCCTAAGATCGGATCGAGGTGGTGAATACTTGAGTGCCGAGTTCCTGGACTATTTAAAAGAGAATGGTATTCTCTCTCAGCGTACTCCTCCATACACTTCGCAACATAACGGTGTATCAGAAAGGAGGAATCGAACCCTATTGGATATGGTTCGTTCCATGATGAGTAAGGCTGAGTTACCGCGATCTTTCTGGGGATATGCACTAGAAACAGCTGCACATCTCTTGAACCAAGTTCCTACTAAGACTGTGCCTACCACACCATATCAGATGTGGAGTGGGAAGAAACCCTGTCTTAAAGCCTTTAAGACATGGGGATGTCCGGCTTTTGTAAAAAAGCAGCATGCGGACAAGCTCGAGGCACGCTCAGTACAGTGCAAGTTTGTGGGATACCCAAAGAACTCCAAGGGGTATCTATTCTATTACGCAGAGGAGCAAAAAGTCCTTGTTTCTCGTCATGCCCACTTCTTGGAAACTGAGTTTTTGGAAAATCAGATAAGTGGGAGCGCAGTAGAACTGGATGAAATTCCAGAACCTCAGACTATTACTGAAAGCTTAGTGGAACCAGAGGGTTCAAAAGAACACGACATTCCTATGCCGCTCCGTAGGAGTAGTAGGCAGTCTCATCCGCCCGAGAGATACTGCGGTTTTCTCATAGACGGGGATAGAGAGGATTGCATCATAGATTATGATAAGCCTACTAGCTTCCAGCAGGCCATTCAGAGCGTTGACTCGGTAAAATGGCTGGATGCAATGCGGACCGAAATGGAGTCCATGTACACCAACAAAGTATGGACGTTGGACATTGCTCCAGACGGGGTAAAACCCGTAGGATGCAAGTGGATCTTCAAAAGGAAGATTGGTGTAGATGGACAGGTTGAGACCTATAAAGCTAGACTTGTAGCAAAGGGTTTCCGTCAAAGACCTGGCTTGGACTATGACGAAACCTTTTCTCCAGTAGCTATGCTGAAATCCATTCGGATCCTTCTTGCCATTGCTGCCTTCCACGATTATGAGATTTGGCAGATGGACGTAAAAACCGCTTTTCTAAATGGAAATTTAGAGGAGTGTGTCTATATGGATCAGCCAGAGGGTTTCATTCAGAGTGGGAGCAGCGGAAAGGTGTGCAAGTTGCTTAAGTCCATTTATGGACTAAAGCAGGCGTCGCGGAGTTGGAACATCTGTTTTGATGAGACGGTCAAGGAATTTGACTTTATCAAAAATCCAGATGAACCATGCATCTATAGTAGATTTGTAGCGAGAAATGTAGTATTCCTTGTTTTATACGTGGATGACATTCTCTTAATAGGAAATGACATTCCTATGCTACAATCTGTCAAGGGTTTCTTGTCACACAGGTTCTCCATGAAAGACCTGGGTGATGCCTCTTACATCCTGGGGATCCGGATCCATCGTGATAGATCCAAGAGGATATTAGGACTTTCACAGTCCAGGTACATCGACACCGTACTGAAAAGATTCAGTATGGAAGATTCCAAGCGCGGTAACCTACCGGCTTGTCACGGGATCACCCTCTCTAAAGAGATGTCTCCCAAGACTGATTTGGAGAGGGATCGCATGTCTATTATACCCTACGCTTCTACGGTAGGCTCTATAATGTATGCGATGTTGTGTACCAGACCGGATGTAGCTTATGCACTGAGTGTAGTAAGCCGGTATCAGTCAAACCCTGGGGAGAAACATTGGATAGCAGTAAAGAACATTCTCAAGTATCTGAGAAGGACTAAGGAGATGTTCTTGGTGTATGGCGGAAAAGACCTCCAGATCGAGGCCTTTGCTGACTCCAGCTTCCAGAGTGACAAGGATGATTCCAAGTCCATGTCGGGTTTTGTCTTTACCCTCAATGGAGGGGCGGTGTGTTGGAAGAGTTCCAAACAGGAAACCATTGCAGACTCGACTATGGAAGCGGAATACATCGCTGCATCTGATGCCGCAAAAGAAGCTGTCTGGATGAGGAAGTTCTTAAAAGAACTTCAGGTGGTTCCGTCCATTGTTGACCCAGTACCTCTGTATTGCGACAACAACGGGGCTATAGCTTTAGCAAAGGAACCCAGGTCCCATCAGAGATCCAGGCACATCTTGAGGCGGTATCACCTGATCAGGGAGATCGTGGATCGCAAGGAGATCGAGGTTCGGAGGGTTGCTTCAGAAAAGAACACTGCAGATCCATTCACCAAGGCCTTACCCCAGACTCAGTTCGAGCGGCTGATCGAGATGATAGGTCTTCGATACGCCAGTACATGGCCTTAGTGGAAGTGGGAGATTGTTAGTGTATATGCCCTAGAGGCCATTACTGTATCATACTAGTTTGTATATTACTTGATGGAAGCTTGGGATATTCACCTTGTATAAACAATCTTGCTCAATATAGTAGTATGCTACTTGGTTTGTTTCTACTTCAATGTGTACTTGTGTTTATTTCAGTATATCACTTATACGCATTAGTGGAGCCCTTAGGATCTTTGCTTGATTACCAGCGTTGTGATGGCAGTCACACTAGTGGGGGCTGGGTAATCTATAAGCACATCCTTATACAGGTCCCTAGTCGCAGGACTATCGAGACAGGGCATCGATACTCCGGAGTAGACTAGCGTATGCGCTTCTCATCCCAGTATGGGAGATGGTCTGTCCCACAGCCATCAGTACGTCGTACTGGAGATAGTATACGGGTGCTCGTTAGGTTACGAGTACACTGGACAGGACTCGTCGGGAACTGACAGGTTGGTACTATACCTATCGTCAGTTATCAGTTCCCAGGTGACATGAGTACAGCTTAGTCCGCTGACTTGACACTGGCACTTCGGCTCGAGTGTGTTCCCACTGCACTTTGATCACTACCCTACCACGGCTCAAAGGAGTCGTGCAAACAGGTGGTGGTTGGGTGCAGTCCCGAAGCACTTGGAGGCAGTGACGGTTAGACAGGATTCGTCTCTCCCGGTATTGGGGGTTGACATCGCGCTGTGTCTAGGAGAGCCATTACACGAGTAGTCCCTGGCCAGGGCAAGCGAGATATACTGGTAGGTTTCCAGTGTTATCTCAGGGTGTTTTGGGCTTCACTCCGACACGACTTGTACCGCTATTGGGGGACTGACGTTTTACTGCCCCCTAGGCCCGACATGCGATGTATCAGACGAACAGACCGGACTGTACGGAGACTGTCACATTCAGACTCAGTAGGAGTTCAGATGGGGTTTCACCTCGTCAGCCTTCTTGTCGACATCTACCTGGGGACCGTTACGCACAGCTAGTGCCGCTTGCGGTCTGTGGTTAAACCCACTGCCAGCGTAGTGTCGAGTCTTTAGAGTCCCACACAGAGGGTATTCGCCTCTGGGCAAAACAGAGTAGAGGTCGCATGGTTTTGCGACAGGGTTCGTTCTCATCCGCACACTTGTGCACGTTTAGAGTCCGGACGGATATTACTGGCTGGCTCTGGTTTGAGTCAGATACTGGTATATGTTTTTGGGGTTGCTTTTATCTCAGTATTCATGTTCCTCGGAACAAGGATGCAGGTGTGTATGCACGGTTATTTGAGGAAGAGGAAGATGACTTTCATTAGGGTTTCGGAACGGGTGCGTATGCACAGTTGACAGTCGTCTTTTTCCAAACCCTAATGGATTTGTATTATATCAATTAATAATATATAATAAAATGAAATTGTGTCATGGTTGGTTTTTGTTGACTTGTTGACCATGGTTGACTTGTTGACCATGGTTGAAGTTTTGACCATCATCATTACAAAAGAAAGATGCTCTTTGATTCTAGCAAATTCATTTAATGTTTGAAATGATAATGGTCATTCTAAAACTTTCCATCAACCTTTTCATTTTCATTATTATTATTATTGATAATTCTTTTTCTTTTGCATTATGGTTGCAAGAAAGAAAAAGGATAGCTCATTCTATCATATTCATTCTCTCTCTTCACTTCATCTTCTTCTTCCTCTAGCTAAAGAGAAACCTTCTCATGTGTTGAGAATCCTTCTCTTTAAAAAGAAAAGAAAAGCACCCCTTAGACTCTCTCTACTCATTCTAGGTTCAAGGTTTAGCAAGCCGGAAACCCTAGTTCACTCAAAGATCGAGGAAGAGCCCAAAGGTCGAACCTTCGAGGTGGATCCATCTTCGACGGAAGAAGGCGACAAGAAGAGAACCATCAACCTCTACAAAAGTTTGAAGAAGAAGGAGTTCAAGTTTAGGTATAACCATCCTCATCCGAGTAGCTAACTTTCTTTAGCTTGTATGCTAGTTTTAGTTTAGCTAAAGATCCCGACTTTGCTTAGTCCATGTTGCCCCTTGCGCTAAAAATTTGATTTTTATACCGTTTCCGCCTCCCCGTAAGAACCGGGGGTCGCAACGTGGACTTACAAGGTCCTCCCTCAATCATTGTAATCACGTGCCCGTGATCCAATAATTGACTTTGAGGGCACTATCTCCAACAAAATCTGAACTTGGCCCTCGCTGCACCTCTCTGAGTCCCCATTGTCGTCGGCGGCAAAGGTTATAAATAGAGATAGGATTCGATATGAACACGGAAATCAAATCATCAAGGAAGGAATTTCAAGCAATATACTTAGGTCACTTTAGGCGGAGTACGGCATCGTGAGTATGCTGCAGACATACACACATTACGTTACTCTACTTAAGCTACCTACTCCATCATACCAAGGTCATACTACACTCCGAAAGGTAAAAACCTAGCGCTCTGATACCAACTTTATCACGACCCGAAATTGGCACGTGACGGCCCTAATACTACGCAACGTCTACAGGCGTAACGCAGTAAAAGAAAGCCAAAACCCAGAAATCTAAACCATTAAAAGACAAGAAAAGATAAAAAAACATTGTTTAAAAGTCTTTGAAATCACAACCCAAATTCTTTAAAAGTCCAACTTCTTTCTTTAAAATTTTGGTGGCACTTCCTTTATAAAAACTAACCCTAAAAATGGGTACAACATAAATATAAATAAAGCATCCCCAAACGGGAGCAAATACACGCCCAAAGGCGGAAAACAACCACCACAACAAATATACGACGCCGTAGCGAAGAAATAAAAGACGATAGAAAGGAGACAATATAAAAGTAAACAAGTCACAAAATATACAATATCGTCCTCACCAAGTCTCTAAGTCAACATGAAAATATAGTAGATGGAGAGTACAAGGATACAAGGAATATACAATACAACAATACGGATAACCACAAAACCCACCTATGCAAAACTGCACACTATGAGCTGAAGCGGTATCTTCAGCAAAAGATGATCAGATAGATGAATAGCCTGCCTCGACTACTCTGGGGAACACCCTACAAAACAACTGTGGCACAACGGGGGTGAGTTGCCAACTCGTGAATAGTAATAACATATGCAGGTAATCGCAAGTATGCACGCACAACGTGAATCTAACATATGCAATTAATAGCAATAAAGATCATATGAATGCAATAATCATGCACTAATGATATAAAAATGTATATATGCAACAATCATGAATGGTACACTAACAGGTACAACTACACATGAAGCAATGCATATAATAAAGGTATGTAAATGCAACAGTAATGAATGGTACACTAACAGGTACTCTAACAGGTACTACTAATACATGAAGCAGTGCATAAACAATAAATGTGGAGTATGGAATGAAATATGTCATTTCCACGGAATTCTAACATCGTGGTAGGATCGCATTCCATCAAGACAAATCCAAATCCCAATTTCTCAAATCAGCCCCCAAATTGGCTCTCATATCATATAAGTCTCACAAATCCTGAATGTATAATATCGAATAAATCTCATATATCCTGAATGTACAAATCAGCAATCTTATAAATATCCTGTATCAAATATCAAATGAATCACCTATATCCCAAATCCAATATCAAGTAAAATTCTAACATCCTAAATATATTTCCATGAATAAATATGATGTATATAAATTGATATCAATACACATATATTAGCGTCTCATTTCACTAATATTGGTGTAAAGGCATATATAACAGCGTCCTATTCCACTGTTATATATACTTAGAATAAAATATCATGAAAACAATGTGTCAAGTATCGACACAGAAAGGCTTATCTATCAGGTTCTGTCACCAAGACTGGCCCCCTGATAAGTACGTATCATACGCTATCCCAAAAGCTCGAGTGCCTAGCTCTGACCCACGCCTTTCAACGCATCCATACACACATGACTCCCGTCGGTATCTCCATGATTACCGCCGAGTCATTGGTAATGTCACCGGCAGGTATGGTTTCCCTGCAACTCATCGTCTAGCACCACGACCTCATTCTTGCCTCGGGGTACCTCCGGGCCCCACTATGTACCCGCACACGGACCCCTCCTTTCCTCGCGTGGGGTATATATATATATATATATATATATATATATATATATATATATATATCAGAACCGATAAATCTCATGGTGGCTGCAGAAATATCATATCAAGGGAAACCGGGTTTTTCAAATAATGCATAATTTCATGAACTCCCACGATCCCCAAATCCAGAAAACATCATGAAAAATCCATATCACAATGCGAAAATCCCTGAATATAATATATGCAACATAAAACTGTAATGAAAGCATATAAAGGAAAAACCGCTAATTAACTGCAACAAGTTAATATAAATATCATGTGGTTCTTAATTTTTCTCCAATTCTAAAATAACATCAAGTAAAGGTAAACATATAGTTATAACCAGATGTATGTGAAAACATAAAGGTATAACAAGATATATGTATCTACCTATAAGTAATGATGTAGTATACCCCCTGGGTATAAATGAAATAATTGTGCAAGGTATACCTTGTAGGGTTCCTAGGCACACTAATGAGGTCTCACAACAGATCAAACATGCCCAATTCAAATTTTTTCATGTGCCTACAAACCCTAATACGGATCGTTAACTAGAAGTATAGGCGATGCAAGCAAGTAAACAATTTTATTGCTTAAGGAAAGAAGCTACAACCTTTCTAGATCCGGTCCTCCACCTCCTTGGCTCCGTGATGACGCCCCTCCGCTGTACCTATCGGAATCCAGACTCTGGCGAAGGTTTCGTCGGAGAAATGATCAGGCTAGTTCGTCGACTTCGATGCCGAAGATGATCTACGTCGAGGTGATCGCACGCTTTTGGCGTGTCGGATGTTCAAAGAATTAAAGTGTAACCGCGATCAGGACGGTGTCGCTTTGCAGCTAGCCGGTTGAGCACGGGTCGATCCACAGGGAGATGGTTGTTATGTCCTTTCTTGTCTTAGACGAGTCAATAAAGAATCTGTATGAGTTTGTTTGATCTAACCTATGTGTTTATCTGCAAGTATAAAGTTGTTAAGAAAGAATACAAGATTATAAGCTAAAGAAATCCGTACTCAAAACCTTTGAGCCGAGTCTTGACCAATTCAAGCTAAGCAATCGGCAACAACGTGGATTAGGGGATTTAAGCGCGGTATTCGTGGAATCCGGCTTATTTACCCTTGTCCTTCCGTTCTTGTCTCTTGCTTTTGCCTCCGGCCAAACCGAACGCAACCGGTCGCGGTTAGGAATCACCGTTACCTTGTCAGGGTACGGTGCCTAACGGAGCGCTTGCGTATGGTTTGGGCGAAGTTCAAATGGAAAATAACGGGAAAAGGAATTGGCAAAGAAATGTTAACTTATAATACCGTATTTCTTCTTAACAATAATAATTACAACATTCACAAAATGAACAAAAGAGAACAAAAAGAAAAGAACAAAGAAAAGAAAAGATACAAGTAATAAAATTGCATGAATAAAATTGCAAGTAATAAAAGACAAGGTAATAAATGCAAGTAATAAATAAGCGATAAAAAGAACACGGAAGTAGAACCCAAGCCAAGCATGTGCTCAATAGCCAACCCTTAAACTTGCAAGCTCAATGAAGAGGTTGCAAGATCAAGGGAAGGGTAGAGAACGCATGTGAAGTGAAGAACTAGTCCCGTGAGAAAATACGACCCTTGAGATCAATAACTAACTCTTACCCGTTCAAGCTCAATGAAGAGGTTGAATGAGCAAGAGAAAGCAAGAATCTCAAGGGGGAGCAAACTAACAAAAAAGATAACAAGCCCTCATCTTCATTAATCTTCCACTCAAAAGCTCTCACTACAATGTCATGGAGAAAGAAGGAAGAAGAGGAAGAAGAAGAACAAAATTACACAAAGAAGAGAACAAAGAAAAGCTCCCTTGGCTTAGCTCAGATCTGCTGTATTTATAGGCAGGGAAAATGAAATCTAGGGCAACAAACTAACCATAAATGAAATACCCAAACAGCCCCCAAAAACCCACAGAGTGCGGCGCCAGTACGGCCGCGTTTCCGCGGCCAATACCCCCTATTGGCCGCGGAAACGTGGCCAAGTGGTGGATTTGATTGATGGGATTTTGGGTGGTTTCCTGGTTTTGTATTTCCTCGTGTTTGCAAACTTCAAAATGCACAAAAGTCTTCCAGAATATCTGCAGTTTTCTTAGTCCATGATTGCATTCTTTTCTTTACTTTTGACTTTATCTCCCTCGAGCTCCGCGCACCCATTGATTCTTGTGCTTCCTCCCTCGTGCTCTGTGCTTGTCCGAGACACGAATGACCGCTGTCATATGTCTTGTATCGGGAACCAGTACTCGGCACTGGACGGATATGGATGACCGGAACCCGGCTTTTATCTGCTGTCGACAGATGTTCTGCTATTAGCGTAACTGTGGAGATTTTATCCTGATTTGCAATATTTGTACTGGAAACCTGTATTCTGTAAACATGTAACAAACACGGATTAAAAGTACCTACCTATAAACACACGAGCGTAAGAATGGGCGGTATAAAATGCAATATTCTGATATGAACAAATACCCCCAAACTTAACTTTTGCTCGTCCCGAGCAAAACCAATTATTCACAAAAATAAAATGATAACCGCACTTTCGCAGGGAACGCGATTGCACTGAGCGCGTGCAACAAGCCGTTAAACCTCTGGTGTCCCTAGTAGGAGGAGTGTTGTCTCCTGAGGGTTTTCAGCGGATTACACCCACAAAATCCCGTCAAGCTAGTGTCATAAAATAACTAAGATTCAAACCCTAAAGTTTTGTTTCAGAAAATAACAATTCTATAATCCTAAGTCTAGACTATCGAACCTTTAGTTTTCACACCTCTCTTCTTATTTAACTACAGGTTTTATATGTCTTTACGTGTAGTGCAAATAGTGCCGTTAAGTTCCAGAAAGGTCGATTAAAGTCATCATGTCACACAATAAAGCCCAGATAACAATTTTAAAAGGATCACATAAGTTTTATAAAGAGTTAAGCATTTTTCAAGTTTCGTTTTCCAGTAAGGTTTCAACTTCAGAATTTCTATCTTCCCTAACAGGAAACTAGGTCTTATTCTTCACTCCACCTTTTTCTTGTTTTCATTTCATACACACCTCTGTGAACGTGCAATAGTCTTTATCATAGAGTAAAACCTTCATATCTCCGTTAAAATTTTTATAAAAGCTTGTCTTTTATCAAGATTATTCTCACACAAAGAACCGTTAGGAATTTTAACTCGGAGAGAACACTTGCTTGATTTTGTTTTAAAACTGGACTTTCTAGGCTTCTTAGCGAGCTTTGGGCCAATGCACCCAAACCAGTTGGTTTTAGGGCATTAGGTGTAGAAACACCCCAGCGGACTTAATTACTCAAGTTACCTAGGTCCAAAAACAAAAGACAGATTGTCGTGAAAATCAGATGATTTAATACGAACGGAGATATAACCGGTAGTTCAATTATTTTTCAGATAAAAGACGTGTTTAGTGGGTTTGGTGTGTAATCATTCCAATCAAGTTTCAGATGGGTTATTTTTCAGACTTAGTTCCAATTAAGGCATCAATAACATTCCTTCATATTCACTCACTTCATAAACAATTCTTGATATATTACTTATTTCAGAACAAACCTATTTGATCCTCAGAAAATCATTTATCTATTTAAAAGTTTTTAAACATAAAAGACTTGTCATCTAATTTCCAAGACTCACAACACGTGTAGTGTGATGTAAAGACGTATATCAACTATAGTTAACTTCAAAGGAGAGTTATCTTTCAGGTTTTCACAATCCAAACATAGTATTTAGTTATTCCTATTTTTTCAAACAAAAACCGTCGAATGTTGAATCAGAGTTCTTCCACAAGCTAACTTGACAAAAAAGTTTTTATATTTTTAGAAAATTTTTAAATTTTTATGGGTTTTTAAATAAGGTATGCAAATGCAAAATATACAAATGAATGCGAAGGAAGAAAGCTTACCGAGCATACCCCCAAACTTAAACTTGACAGTGCCCTCACTGTCAGGCTATACCAAGAGGGTCAAAATAGTCGGCGCTCCTCCTAAAAACAAATTATATACAAAAACAGAAGAAAAAAAAACAAAAAATATATACAAAAAAAGTGTCCCCCCCAAACTTAAGTAAAACAGTGTTTCCACTGTTAAGCGATGAAGTTCAGGATTGGGGGGGAAAGAACAGTATCAATCTATACAAGGCCTTACACAAGCCAAAAGTTAACACCAACCACTCAAAGATTTTATCATGGTAAAGCAGTGGTTGGTGAAAGAAGGTGAAGAGGAAAGAGATGGAAAATACGCGAGACCGCTTGTGGGTAGAAGTGGAATGCAGTCTCGGTAGATGAGAGGAAGAAGAATGGCGGAAGGGAAAAAGAAGTGGAATACGAACTTGAGGGTGCAAATGGAGTAAATAGATTAGCACAATTTGTGATGACCGATGTGTGGAAAGCGATTGTGCTAATATATTTACCCGTCGAGAGATTGGGTCAAATCCCTCAAGGTTCGTGAGAAACCATAGGTACGCCGAACTTGGTAAACCAGACATATGAAATGTAAGTGATACGGGTTCTTGCAAGGTCGGAACGATGGAAAGGATGGAGGGAAGTGGTTGAGGAAGGGTATCGGTTAAGGGTTCAGGAGGGTGTACACAGTCAGTGGAAGGATTAGGATGAATTGGAAAATCCGACTCATCAATTAAAACTGTATCATCCTCAGTGCTATCCTCAATATTCTCCTCAAAATTCAGCTTATCCATGCAAATTTCATCAAAATCAAGACGCATATGGGGTTCGGGAAAAACATTTAAAGAATCGGGATGATGATTTGAAGAGAAAAACTCAGCCAAATCTACGGGTTCATCATCCAAAATGTTCCCAGCGTCAATATCCTCAATCAAGTGAAAATCAAAATTCTCTGACACCTCAACCAAAGCATGGATATTAATCAATTCAGGTTCTAAGATGGAGGTGTAAAGGTCAAAAGGTTTAGGATTGGTTTCACTTGGAAGAGACCCTTCGCAATCGGGCAAATCAAACACTACGAAGTCGCACAACTCATTAATCATTCTATCTTCAACTGATAATTCATTTGGGACACTTGATAGACTTTCAAAACAAGAGTTGTGGGATTCAACTTGAGACGGGTAGGTTTGATTTGGAAGGGGGTACATCTCACTCTCTCCACTCAAATTCACAGCCTGTCCTGCCGCCTCATCATACATTGAAAAAGTTGGAGCTAGTTGAAAACTAGCTACCGGATCACTAGGTTGTATGAGGGCGGCCATGGACGCATTCAAATCCATCATTTGTTGGCTTGACGCTACCCTAAAGTCTTCCAACGACTGTTCTAGACTAGACATTGGTTGTGAAGGGGTTTCAGTGAAAGATTCACAGTTGTATGGATACTGAAAACTCCCAAAAGGCGGTTCTGAAGCAATGTCTAGGGAAGGTGCATAAGTAGGGTAGGATTGGTAGGAATTGAATGGCTGGACAGGAGTGGGATCAACATTGGGATAAGAAGGTGAATGGAATTGTTGATCCCAAGAATTTGTAGTGGTGAAAGGAGTGAAAGATCGGCTACGGGATTGTTCGATATGTTCAGCAAGAGACATTGGTCTTGGGGTTACAACTGGATTTTCAAAAGGGGTATCAACACGAGAAGGGGTGAATGTTTGAAATGGTTGATACGAAGTGGATTGCGGGGTCCAGTTGTTCGTCCTAGACGCGTCTATCCGATCTTTCAAAGAAATTTTTGGCATGGATGGATCGTTCGAAGTTCGACCAAAACAAGAACCGTAGGAGGTTATGTCTGGTTGTGGGTACCAAAGTTCGGCAAGAGTTTTGCGAGGTGGAGTACCCATGATATGAAGAGAGAAAGGAAGAAAGGAAGAGAAAAAGAGGGGAAAATGAATGTGATTTTTTTTTATTTTTTTAAATTTTTTTTTTAGTTAGTTGTTAGCAAAAGAATGAAATATACACAAAAAAGAATATGGACAAAAATAATCATGACACAAAAAAAAATACCACACACCTAATCGTTCTAGGGTTCACCTAGGTCAACTAGACCTGCTCAAGAACTTGATTGTCGAAATTAAACTGTGTCGAGAAACAGGCTCAAGATACACTGATCACGAGGCCAGGTAAGTGCAGAGATAAGGGGAGGTTTTCCAACGCTTTCGCGAAGTTCCTTAATTAAATAACCCTTTCTCTTTTGGCGGATTCGCCGTTAACACTTTCCTAGACACCCCGTAAACAATATACCATTAAGCGAGCTTCTAAACACAATTAACTTCTCCTAATGAGCGCGAAGTCCTTAAGGGTTAGAGTCTAATTTCTTTTAAAATTTGTGCGGGTAATCGTTATGCTCAAGTTCGTGATTTGTGGGCCACGGAAAAGGTGATGAAATCCTTTACCGTATCTTGTGGGGTTCGCTTGCCCTTAAGTCCGTATTAATTGATGCAATGCGCAATTCAATAAAAATTCTATAAAGAATAAAACAATCGTTTTTTAGTTTAAGCGCGGCGTTGCAACAAATACGGGTTAGTCAATTTTTAGCGTTTGCTAGCGAACTTGCAAAGAATCCTGCAAAGAATAGTATATTGGAAGCGTCGGATTTGAGAAGAAGGTGTTAGGAAAGTACGTACGTTTAAGTTTTTGGGTTAGGAAACCCCCGTTGAATCAAATCCGGTAAGCTTGAAAGGTTCGCTTGCGCGGGTCAAACTAGCCGGATCTTTGGCACTGTACTTCGTAATCACCTTAACATTGAATGTACACTTTGCTCCCCACAATCGCAGTTTGCAAACTTGCAAAAATCTGCACTCTTGCCCACAAAAATAATCAAAAAAAACAAAAAGATTTTTCTTTTTTTTTTTATATATATACAAAAAGAATATTAACCCGAATAACAAGAAAGAAAATACGCTACCGTCTCCCCGGCAACGGCGCCATTTGATCGCACGCTTTTGGCGTGTCGGATGTTCAAAGAATTAAAGTGTAACCGCGATCAGGACGGTGTCGCTTTACAGCTATCCGGTTGAGCACGGGTCGATCCACAGGGAGATGGTTGTTATGTCCTTTCTTGTCTTAGACGAGTCAATAAAGAATCTGTATGAGTTTGTTTGATCTAACCTATGTGTTTATCTGCAAGTATAAAGTTGTTAAGAAAGGATACAAGATTATAAGCTAAAGAAATCCGTACTCAAAACCTTTGAGCCGAGTCTTGACCAATTGAAGCTAAGCAATCGGCAACAACGTGGATTAGGGGATTTAAGCGCGGTATTCGTGGAATCCGGCTTATTTACCCTTGTCCTTCCGTTCTTGTCTCTTGCTTTTGCCTCCGGCCAAACCGAACGCAACCGGTCGCGGTTAGGAATCACCGTTACCTTGTCAGGGTACGGTGCCTAACGGAGCGCTTGCGTATGGTTTGGGCGAAGTTCAAATGGAAAATAACGGGAAAAGGAATTGGCAAAGAAATGTTAACTTATAATACCGTATTTCTTCTTAACAATAATAATTACAACATTCACAAAATGAACAAAAGAGAACAAAAAGAAAAGAACAAAGAAAAGAAAAGATACAAGTAATAAAATTGCATGAATAAAATTGCAAGTAATAAAAGACAAGGTAATAAATGCAAGTAATAAATAAGCGATAAAAAGAACACGGAAGTAGAACCCAAGCCAAGCATGTGCTCAATAGCCAACCCTTAAACTTGCAAGCTCAATGAAGAGGTTGCAAGATCAAGGGAAGGGTAGAGAACGCATGTGAAGTGAAGAACTAGTCCCGTGAGAAAATACGACCCTTGAGATCAATAACTAACTCTTACCCGTTCAAGCTCAATGAAGAGGTTGAATGAGCAAGAGAAAGCAAGAATCTCAAGGGGGAGCAAACTAACAAAAAAGATAACAAGCCCTCATCTTCATTAATCTTCCACTCAAAAGCTCTCACTACAATGTCATGGAGAAAGAAGGAAGAAGAGGAAGAAGAAGAACAAAATTACACAAAGAAGAGAACAAAGAAAAGCTCCCTTGGCTTAGCTCAGATCTGCTGTATTTATAGGCAGGGAAAATGAAATCTAGGGCAACAAACTAACCATAAATGAAATACCCAAACAGCCCCCAAAAACCCACAGAGTGCGGCGCCAGTACGGCCGCGTTTCCGCGGCCAATACCCCCTATTGGCCGCAGAAACGCGGCCAAGTGGTGGATTTGATTGATGGGATTTTGGGTGGTTTCCTGGTTTTGTATTTCCTCGTGTTTGCAAACTTCAAAATGCACAAAAGTCTTCCAGAATATCTGCAGTTTTCTTAGTCCATGATTGCATTCTTTTCTTTACTTTTGACTTTATCTCCCTCGAGCTCCGCGCACCCATTGATTCTTGTGCTGCCCCCCTCGTGCTCTGTGCTTGTCCGAGACACGAATGACCGCTGTCATATGTCTTGTATCGGGAACCAGTACTCGGCACTGGACGGATATGGATAACCGGAACCCGGCTTTTATCTGCTGTCGACAGATGTTCTGCTATTAGCGTAACTGTGGAGATTTTATCCTGATTTGCAATATTTGTACTGGAAACCTGTATTCTGTAAACATGTAACAAACACGGATTAAAAGTACCTACCTATAAACACACGAGCGTAAGAATGGGCGGTATAAAATGCAATATTCTGATATGAACACGAGGCAACTCAAGATCAAACTCCAACTTCACTAAGTCATAAAACTTGTGAAGAAAACACCCTATACTACTTGGCAAGTGGTAGAGGATGAAGAAATAGGAAGTGGGTTCACTTTAGAATTGGATTTCTCACTCTTTTTCTTATGTTGCCATTGATGGTAGCAAGCTTTTTCTTCATCTTTGAAGAAGAAGAAGAAGAAAAGAATATGATAAGTCTTTTTTAAATAGAAAATAAATGATACTTATCATATAGCAACCATTATTAAGTGTAGAGACTAAACTAGGGTTAGGTTGAATGGTTAGGTTAAGGCAAACAAACAAAATGGTCAAAGCTTCAAAGCTTCATGAAGTTTCAAGAAAGAAACAAAGCTAGCCACCATTTTATTCTTGCCAAAATAAATGAATAAATAAAATAAATAGTTAAGAAAATCAAAACCCTAACCATTACATAACCATGGTTTAATCATACACACCCTTGTTTGCATGTATCATCAAACATGATACAAACTAGTGTACAATACTATATCATTTATACAATGTGCACTTCAAGTGAGAAAATCCATCTAAAGTGAACAAATACTAGTTAATGCAAAGTAATATATCTAATATATAATTATACATTAAATCATTAAATCAACACTTGATTTAACGATCCGGTCATATCGCTTATGACCGACTAATATCCGATGTATCGACTTATCGAATCAATCCTCTATTCGATAACTAGGTTATATCACAAACAACCATTCGATACATTCATCGCGAGAATAGAATACGGTATCACATACATGCATTATTCTCGGTCCCGCACATATTTCATATGCGCTCCTATTTCGTTTCGCTTGAGCCAGGAAACCTCTGTGTAGGACTCTAAAGACTCGTCAATACGCCGGCAGCAGGTGATGATCATATCAAACACCCACAAGACGCAAGCGGTCTGCTAAACGTAACGGCCATCCGGGTATTGAGCGATCAAAAGATCGACGAGCATGCCCGCTCACACTCCTGTGAATCCAACCAGTAACACTTACCGTACAGTCCGGTCTGTTCATCTGATATGTCGCATATCTCGCCTAGGGTGGTGAACGTCAAACCCCAGTAGCTTGATAAGTCATGCCAACGTAAGGTCCATAACATCCGTGAAACTACTAATAACTCTTACCAGTATATCACTGCAACCCTGGCCAGGGATTTCCTGTTATGTCCAGTCGAGCATAGCGCAACATCAACCCCCAATACCGGGAGAGACGAATCCCCTCCTATCGCTCATTTCCTCCATGTGAATCGGGACTGTACCCAAAAACCACCTGTTTGCACGACTCAGTAGAGCTGTGGTAGGGTGGAAATCAAAGCGCAGTGGGAGACACATAAGACTCTATGACGATCTCGGGTCAACAGACTAAGCTGTACCAGTGTCACCAGAGAACTGCCATCTGACATGAGGTATAATACCATCTGGGAGTTCTCGGCGAGTCCGTTCAGTGTACCCAGTCTCCACTGAGCACCCGCATACCATATCTGATGTCAAACACCAATGGATATGGGATCATCCATCGCCCATCACATGGGTCGAGAAGATATACGCTAGTCTACTCTGGAATATCGATGCCCCGTCTCGATATTCCCACGACTAGGAACATTGAAGGATGTACTCATGGACTACCCAGGCCCCACTAGTATGATCTACATCATAGTCCTGGAAGTCAAGTACACATCCTAAGGGCTTTATCAACATGTAATAGAGAGACAGAAAGTATACATGTTAAGATAAAGAGCAACCAGATAGCGTACTATCATGTCGAGCAAGAAAGTCCTACATATATATGTCCCAGCATCCACTACAATATACATCCAATGTACAGTAATGGCCTCTAGGACATACATATAACTAACAATCTCCCACTTGCACTAGGGCCATCTGTAGCAGTAGTTGTAGTATCAATACTCAACCATCCCCTAAAAATCTCTCTTTGGGAAAAGGCCTTCGTGAGTGGATCTGCCGAGTTGTCCTCTAAGTTTACTCTCCTAACCTCGATCACCCTGGAGATCAACTATCTCCATGATCAGGTGATGCTGCCTCAGAATATGTCTGAGTCACTGATGGGACCAGGGTTCCAGGGACAAAGCCACACTTTCATTGTCACACAATGGTAGGAACCTAGTTCATCTTATGAACCAATATACACCCAAACTGCCTCTTTGGTAGCATCTTTGATAGCGATGTTACCAGCCTTTATCGTCTAGTTTGCCACGGTATCTAGCTTGGAACTCTTCTAACATATCGTCCCTTTACTGAGGGTAAAGACAATGCCTGTGACTGACATTCAGTCGTCTTTATCACCCTGGAACCTTTCCAGTGATCTCTTCAGGATCGATTGATACTATCTTACTACAGCTAGTGAGAATCCTAACATCCATTTAGATCTATCTCATAGACCCGAATCCCAAGATTTAGGAGGTATCAATTTGATCCTGCATGGAGAATCCTTGTGATAAGTGGAGATTGACCAATCGTAGTATAGGAAACTCTTTTCCTATCAAGAGTATGTTGTCTACGTACAATACGAGGATGACCACCTTACTCTCTACTATCTTTTTGTACATACAAGGTTCGTCTACCATTTTGATGAAGTCAAACTCTTTGACTACCACATCAAAACAGACGTTCCAACTCCGCGATGCCTGCTTTATCATGTAAAGCAACTTGTACACGTTTCCGCTGCTCCGACTATTTACGAAGCCCTCTGGCTGTGTTCTTATAGACGTTCTCTTCTAAATCATTATTTAGAAAAGTAGTCATGGCACCCAACCACCAGATATCGCAGTCATGGTATGTAGTAATGGCAAGTAGGATCTGGATGGACTTAAGCATAGTCCCTGAAAAGGTTTCATCATTATCCACGCTTGGTTGATGACGAAAACCTTTAACAAGTCTAGCTTTGAAAGTCTCAACATTTCCATCTACACCAAGTAATCTTCTCAAGATATACTTGCTCCTGATGGGGATTTAACCCTTCAGATATAGCAGCCAAAGTCCATACTTTGCTGGTGTACATGGATTCCATATCAGATCGCTAAGCACCCAGCCATTCTTACAGAGTCCCTACTCTCGATGGCCTGCTCGAAACTAGTTGGGTCATCATCTCATGATGCATTCCTCGCTCCCACTGTCATCGAGAAACCAAAGTATCTCTCAGGCAGGTGAGGAATCCTGCTAGATCGGCGGAGAGGTTGAGGTTCGTTGGGGACTTTTGAATCCTTTGGTTCTGTCAAATCATCAGCAGTTTTGTATAGCTGGAACCTTTCCAGTTCTACAAAACTGTCCTTGCGTCGATCTTGTCCGAATTTTTCTTTAGACATAGGCCGGACAATCCTAAATCTTAACTTACTTAAGAGATAGGCTCTTCCCATACCATATCTTATATGGAGTGGTAGGCACTGATTTGATTCGAACCTAATTCAATAGGTATGCAGCTTCTCAAGTGCACAATCCCAATAGGTAACTCAGTAATACTCATCATAGAGCACACCATATCTAATATTGTGCGATTGCTCCGCCCCGATACACCGTTGTGCTGTGGTGTATTCAGAGGAGTAATACTAAGAGAGAATCTCATTTTCCTTTAGAATAGTCCAAGAATTTCGTGCTCATGTATTCTCCTCCCTGATCTTATCATAGGACATAATACTTATACCCTGTATTTTGGTTCTCTACTTCTAACTTATATTCTGTGAATATCTCAAAAGTTTCGGATCTATGTTTCAACAGGAACATATGGCTAAATCTTGAGAGACTGTTAGAGAATGTAATGAAGTATAAAGAACCAATCCTAGCATGTGTAGACAGGAGACCTTACATACATCATCATGTATCAGTCCCAAGAGTTTACTAACTCTTTCTCTGTTTCCAGTAAACGGAGATATGGTCATTTAATCTTTGTGACATGACTGGCAAGTTTCACAAGATGTAAATTCAAACTGATTTAAATATGCATCTAAAATGTAACTTCAGCCAGTCGGGTCGCATTGATATGACCTAGTCTACAATGCCTCAAGAATGATTCGTTCATTTCTGAACTCTTCCTCTTGTGTGTGTTCTGTATACTAGGAACTGTAGTTTGATTTAGAACATCAATGCTTTTAGATAACGTGCCTGAACCGATCAACTTTTGATATAGGAAATGTTCAAAACATTATCCATCAATACAAAATTTTATCATTTCTTTACTTGTAAAGAGACTGATATGATTTTGTATATCAGGTTCGGTATCTAATAACATTGTTCAGAATCAATGTATTGGTAATACAGGGTGACAGTGACCAACAGACTTGGCTGCAACACTTGCCCGTTTTCTGTCTCATGAAACTTATCACCCGTTCTCAGTTTTTCTACCTTTTTGTAGCCCTATGTAACAGATTACATATCTGGGATCCTGATCCAGTATCAAATACCCAGGATGCAGAGGATACTGAGAAACAGTTCTTTATAATGAACACACCCGAAGGAGATGCATCATATGCACTTTCTTCGTTTGGGCGGCATGGGAATCCTGGTATTCCCCTATTTCCTGCTCTGTCTTATAACAATTATAAGTTGGAGCGGATCCAACGTTCCCCAGCTCAGTATAACAAGCGGGTTCGGTCAATACATCCATATTATTATCTTGATTAAGGCGTGATATGGTCGCTACCTGGAGAGAGAGAGAGAAGAAAACACTCTGCGTGCGCTCTTGCAGGATTAGATTGGTTATATATTTTATCTAATCAGGATGGCTCCCACTGTTTTTATCAAATCTTCCTTCAAACCCTAAAAGGAAAGACTAGCCGGGGTTAATAACACTCTACAAGTTCGCCTATCTTTCAGCCAGGCCAGTGTCGGTACTTTGAGGGAGGTTCCCCGTGCTTTCGCACGGACCTAATTACAGTAAACCTCGTTTTCCCAGAGGCGTAACCCTGTTGACACCTTTCTAGACACCTACTTGATCGGCTAATTGTAAAGTGCAAAACTCTCCCAGGAGTAACAATTACTCGCAGTGGGTATCGGGATCCAACTATCATATAGAAGGTATGCAATCTCATTGCAAATTTCAACAGTTGAAACTCCCGATAATGATTTTTACCTCTAGTACTTATGACCTTAACTATGGTCAACAAATCATAAGCACTAGTCAAGTTCTATCCGTCATTTCGTGATTAATTAGACCCACCCACATGACCCTTAACTAAGGTCAACAAAGTCACGCGACTGTCCTAACTAATCGCATCATATGCGGTGTAGGAAGACATCACTTTGCTACCGTACACTGTGCCTTAACTAAGGTCAACAAACACAGCACGAATACTAAGTACTCTACTTCCTAAAATGACGGAGGGTTGCGAATGGTTTTTATGAAAACCTTTAACGCTTTGAACTTGATTTCTTTGCGGAATCAAATGGTTTTTAAATGGAATGTTTTTGAAGCTTTTCTAGTTTTGCTAAAGGGGTCACTCCCGGTGAAGGGATCGTCGGCCCTTTCCTCGTCGAATGAGGTGCGGGATATATCATATATATCACTGTGCAAAGCAGAAACTATAGAAGCAATCAAAAGACAAACCGAGTGTGTAGCATCTGCCAGTTATTGCTAAAGGAGTCACTCCCGGTGAAGGGATCTCGGTCCTTTCCTCATCGAATAAGGTGCGGGATATATCATATATACCGATGTGCAAAGCAAGAACTGTAGCTACCTGTTTTTATTTTGAAATTCGATTCCACAACATCAATTATGTTTATTTTCTTTCATTAATCTCATTAATGAATGTCCCATCATTTAAGTCCACCTAAACATCACAGATAAATATAACGTACGCTTATGCCATCCGCATTCGCCTCAATGTCCCGTCTGCACCGTTAGGTTAGGTAACTAACGCCAGAGCGAGGCAGGGCTAGCGCGGGTGTAAAACATAAGCAACGTCTATATAATATATCATATATACTATATACCATATTTATCTGAACAAATCACATGATCACATCACAGATAACGCAGCAGAAAATATCATGTGAAATATTGGATATATTAGGACGTCCGTGTTTTCAATACGAGCCAGTATAAAACACGGATTCCACGGTCGCGATGAATAGCCAAACCCACACCCCTAGACCCCTACGAGAGCGGCAAGCAACCCTACCGATTCTAGGGTTAGGAGACCCGGACTCGACTCCTCGAGATGGTCTCCCACTGGAACCTAGAACCCGGTTACTTGTGCTCCCCTCCTTGGGTCTATCCTAATGCGGAAAAGTAAATAATATACAAATGATGACATCATCCGCAACCTGGAAGTGCCCCAATAAAAGAATATTACATACAAGTTTTTACATGAAGGAAAATGAAAAACACCCATCTCACATAAAAAAAACCCGACTATTCAAACACGACGATCCAATATAACATATCCAGCAACACATAACATCACATGTCATCAACGTAAGTAAATATGCGCATCCCAATTGTCGTTGACATATACAATGAAACCGGCGATATCACATATTACACTTACGGTCACAGAAAAGAAATTGTAAAACTACAACAGTTGGAATCCACAACCTCTTTAGACATCGCTTGCCTAATCAAATGAATTCCTTAGACATCGCATGCATAACAATTATAAACCCCGCATTTGAGTCTCATTATCGAAAACTCTTTTCAATATCAAGTCGGGCAATTCAACAAGATTCCCGACATCCTGATCGAATGCTCGTCACAAACTTTAGTAGGCGGCTGCACCCCCGACACCATCGACGAAGTGCACCAAGGCGGAACACTGCTGCCGCGAGCACCCGAACGGATGCTTTCAGCGACGGGGTTCTCCTACAGTCACTTGGTCGGGGCTATGGGGTGAGGCTGTCTATTAAGTTTACCCGGCGAGTATCCGCGTACGCTATGTGATTGCGACGGACTTTTGATCACATAAAAATTCCGTGGTAACCGATCAAGTGAGACTAATCCGCTATGTTTATAACATTAATTCAGTTATCTCATAACTGCTTGTGAATTCCAAATATTGTATCACATTACGGATAAATAGAAAATGTTAAACTTTCCGATCGAACAATCGAACACCCAAGTTTTCCCGAAACAGCTCAACACATGAAACAAGTTTAAAAACATTCACATCATGGCTCAGTACCAACGGTCTAGCCGTAGAAGGGTCAAGCCAACGCCTCACATGTGGCACGCCGTACTACCCCAAACCCTAAGGTTCAAAGGGCAGTTCAAGACGGTCACATAATCGAATTATGGTTTGTTATCTTCTAGAGGGACCATCGCGTTACTTGCACTACTTGGAACGTCATTAAACTATGGAAAAATCCAACAATTGGAAATTTCCCGGCAGGGGAAAAAGTGGGTATTTATATCCGGTCGAACTTTTTAACATATTCTAAAATTACCCGGAAAAAACATAGAAGAAATTAGAAAGTCCGATCGAATCTCCGAACTCACAATATAACCCAGAAAACTCAACTCTTGAGTAAGATTTAAAAATTCCCAGGAAAACCAGCACTACAAAATAGGAATTACTGTGTAAAATTAAATGAAAGAGGAGAATAAATCGCCGTGGAACCGCCGCATTAGCAATGCTAATGTCGCGGTTCCGTCGCGCTTTGATTGAATCAGGAGTACGGGCTTCACAGTAATTCTTAGAAACTCCTGCTGATTTTTGTGCATATTTTTAATTCTCAAAA
The DNA here is from genome assembly GCA_030015575.1 of Agapanthus africanus. Classification (NCBI taxonomy): domain Eukaryota; kingdom Viridiplantae; phylum Streptophyta; class Magnoliopsida; order Asparagales; family Amaryllidaceae; genus Agapanthus; species Agapanthus africanus. The sequence continues at coordinate 293,779,322 of CM057349.1, forward strand.
ATCCCCGATTTCAAAAAATGTACAGAGAGCAATTTGAGATTAGGGTTTCGGTTCGATCGGACTTCTAACTCCGTCTACGCATCACCTAAGGCTCTAGCTTGGCTCTGATACCACTGTAGGGTTCCTAGGCACACTAATGAGGTCTCACAACAGATCAAACATGCCCAATTCAAATTTTTTCATGTGCCTACAAACCCTAATACGGATCGTTAACTAGAAGTATAGGCGAAGCAAGCAAGTAAACAATTTTATTGCTAAAGGAAAGAGTCTACAACCTTTGTAGATCCAGTCCTCCACCTCCTTGGCTCCGTGATGAAGCCCCTCCGCTGTACTTATCGGAATCCGGACTCTGGCGAAGGTTTCATCGGAGAAATGATCGGGCTAGGTCGTCGACTTCGATGCTGAAGATGATCTACGTCGAGGCAACTCAAGATCAAACTCCAACTTCACCAAGTCATGGAACTTGTGAAGAAAACACCCTATACTACTTGGCAAGTGGAAGAGGATGAAGAAATAGAAAGTGGGTTCACTTTAGAATTGGATTTCTCACTCTTTTTCTCATGTTGCCATTGATGGTAGCAAGCTTTTTCTTCATCTTTGAAGAAGAAGAAGAAGAAAAGAATATGATAAGTCTTTTTAAACTAGAAACTAAATGATACTTATCATATAGCAACCATGATTAAGTGTAGAGACTAAACTAGGGTTAGGTTGAATGGTTAGTTAAGGCAAACAAACGAAATGGTCAAAGCTTCAAAGCTTCATGAAGTTTCAAGAAAGAAACAAAGCTAGCCACCATTTTATTCTTGCCAAAATAAATGAATAAATAAAATAAATAGTTAAGAAAATCAAAACCCTAACCATTACATAACCATGGTTTAATCATACACACCCTTGTTTGCATGTATCATCAAACATGATACAAACTAGTGCACAATACTACATCATATATACAATGTGCACTTCAAGTGAGAAAATCCATCTAAAGTGAAAAAATACTAGTTAATGCAAAGTAATATATCTAATATATAATTATACAGTAAATCATTAAATCAACACTTGATTTAACGATCCGGTCATATCGTATATGACCGACTAATATCCGATGTATCGACTTATCGAATCAATCCTCGATTCGATAACTAGGTTATATCACATACAACCATTCGATACATTCATCGTGAGAACAGAATACGGTATCACATACACGCATTATTCTCGGTCCCGCACATATCTCATATGCGCTCCTATTTCGTTTCGCTTGAGCCAGGAAACTTCTGTGTAGGACTCTAAAGACTCGTCAATACGCCGGCAGCAGGTGATGATCATATCAAACACCCACAAGCCGCAAGCGATCTGCTAAACGTAACGGCCACCCGGGTATTGAGCGATCAGAAGATCGATGAGCAAGCCCGCTCACACTCCTGTGAATCCAACCAGTAACACTTACCATACAGTCCGGTCTGTTCGTCTGATATGTCGCATATCTCGCCTAGGGGTGGTAAACGTCAGACCCCAGTAGCTTGATAAGTCATGCCGACGTAAGGTCCATAACATCACAGCAACCCTGGCCAGGGATTTCCTATTATGGCCAGTCGAGCATAGCGCAACACAACCCCCAATACCGGGAGAGACAAATCCCCTCCTATCGCTCATTGCCTCCATGTGAATCGGGACTGTACCCAAAAACCACCTGTTTGCACGACTCAGTAGAGCCGTGGTAGGGTGGAAATCAAAGCACAGTGGGAGACACACAAGACTCTATGACGGTCTCAGGTCAACAGACTAAGCTGTACCAATGTCACCAAAGAACTGCCATCTGACGTGAGGTATAATACCATCTGGGAGTTCTCGACGAGTCCGTTCAGTGTACCCAGTCTCCACTGAGCTCCCGCATACCCTCTCTGATGTCAAACACCAATGGATATGGGATAATCCATCGCCCATCACATGGGTCGAGAAGATATACGCTAGTCTACTCTGGAATATCGATGCCCCGTCTCGATATTCCCACGACTAGGAACATTGAAGGATGTACTCATAGACTACCCACGCCCCACTAGTATGATCTACATCATAGTCGTGGAAGTCGAGTACACATCCTAAGGGCTTTATCAACATGTAACAGAGAGACAGAAAGTATACATGTTAAGATAAAGAGCAACCAGATAGCATACTATCATGTCGAGCAAGAAAGTCCTACCTATATATGTCCCAGCATCCACTACAATATACATCCAATGTACAGTAATGGCCTCTAGGGCATACATATAACTAACATACCTGTAGCTATGTCATAAAGTGTGTATGTACCTATCACTAATGGTACAATACCCTATAGGTATACAGGTATCTAGCATGTAAATATGTGAATGCAGATGTGTAAGCATGTGGATATACAGGTATGCGATATGTCATATGCGATAAGAAATAAGAATCAATGTCGCAATGTCCCTAACCAAGTAATATCATATCTATAAGTGGGTTGTGCATGACATGGCAATTATTGACGGTGTGTGTGACATACAATCAGTGCTCGTGCAACATGAATCGTCAATAATAGTGCTGTGTCCTAAGGATACTAGTCCAAACACAACACTAACTAAGCCGTACGGTGAATGCGCAATTCTAAATATGACATAGAATATGCGACAGAAATAATATCTCTAGCCCAGACGCATAACGCCATGCGGGCGATTTCCCTGTAGATATTAAATCTACTCACCAACGCTCTAAGCTAGGTGAAGTCCACCACCTGTTTTCCCTTGGTAGCAGTGTCCGAAGTCCCCGCATGCGAACCTGCAACATTAAAACAATAAAACAAGTGTATATTAATAATAGACCTAAAACATGTACAAACTACATTAGACCAACGCAACAATACAAAACATACTCTCAAGTGTTCGTATTGTGGCTAACATGTGTAGCGACACGACGAAACTAACCAAAGAGCAAAACCACACAAACTGCACGATCCGTGTCGTATAACGTATCACGCTGACATAAAACACTAGAAACTACCTAAGTGATCCCAGATTTTGCATACAGAGAAAACTCAACAATCAAACACGACTAAAAACACCCAAACCACGGCATAGACCTACCCTTAAAAACCCACACCCCAACTCTTTCCCCGAGCCGAGGTCGCTAGAATCCCCTTCATACGTCGCCGGCCCTGGCCGGTGGGGTGGGTCTCGTGTCTCAGGTGGGGTCTTAGGTTCACTGGTACAACACAACTAAATTGTTTGGTTTTCTAGTAAACTTTCTGAGTCACAACAGATTACATATATCACAAATCAACACTAAAATACGATATTATGCACAAAACTAAACTTTACACTATCAAAACTAAATCTAACAATCTAAGCTACACAATAAACACCTAAACAACAGAAAGAGAACATTACCTACACAAAAGAACACAAAGATCCTAGCTTTGCATGCTCCTAGGCATCCAAGAGGCAAAAGGTGAAGAAAGATGTGATTTATGTGATATTTGTGAAGGATTTGAAATGAATTGGTTAGGGAAATGAGAGTGTTCAGTTTGTTTTGTGAGGAAAGAATAAAATGAGAAGATATAGAGAAAAAGAGAGAGTGTGTGAGGATATAAGAGAGGGAGGTGAGTGTAGGGTGATGTGAGAGGTGAGTATAACAATGCATTAACTCTTCATTTAATGCCTTCATACTAGTCACCACTCCAAAAGAAAATATCTCTCTCTCTCATCCACAAAAGATCAAGGATTTAGGTTAAGGATTGGGTTAAACAAGGATTAGGTTATGTGTCAAGGTTGCTAAGATCATAATTAGCACAAACAAAACTCACATTTACGTGCACACGTGCGTGCATGCTTATAACAAATAACAATAAATTATTAATTAAATGTTATAAAATGTGAGGAACTCGAATTGGTAAACTTTTTACAGTAAACCCGCATTAACGTCTAAACGAACACTAACCGAAATCTAAGGCGTTACATAGATGATGATGATTACAATCTTGAAAGAACTCTTAAGTCTTATGAGTTTTGTAAACTTTAGAAAATTGAATCATCGACAACCTAGTTTTGAGCGAGATGCTTTATTGAATGTTTTCGCTCTTAATTAGAGATCAACGATCAGTGATTGAATTGTAGGGTTACTAGGCACTGTCATAAGGTTCCACAAGGCATCAACCATGCTAAAATCAAATTTTTCATGTGCCGGACAACCCTAACCAAGATCTTAGACTAGAGATTAGGCGAAACAAAGCAAGTAAACAACTTTACTTCTAAGAGTTAGGGATTACAACCTTTGTAGTCCGTTTCTTCACTTCTAAAGCTCCGTGTTGAGGTCCCTTCGCTGCGATCATCGAGTACCCGGAATCAAGAAGGCTCCATGAAGAGAAAGATGCAAGCTTGCTTCCGATCTTCAATAACTAAGATGATCTACCTTGAAGAAACTCAAACCCAAGCTCTTGCTTTGCTAATCAAGTATTAACAAAGCAAACACCCTAATCTAAGTGGCTAGAATAGATGAGGATGATGAAGTAGGAATTTAGCTCTCATTTGTTTTCAATTTCTCACTCATTTTCATCACATTTGAAAAAGCTAGAAAGCTTTTCTCAAAGGAAGAAGAAGAAGAAGATTACTTTGTGATGAATAATGAAATCATTAGTTATGGTTACCAATCAACCCTTGGTTAAGAAACAAAAGACTTAACTATTGTAGAGAATAAACCATGGTAAAGGGTTTGGGTTGGGTTAAGTAAATATCTTCAAAATATCATAACAAAATATCTTTGCTTAAAACAAAACATAAAGCTTCTAGAAGCTTCATGAAAGTGCTAACCCAAATCAAACCCTAATCATGTTTAATCTCCACAAATCATGTTGCATTAGTAATCATAACCTGTTACAATATTATATATCATATATACAATATTTATTGTAATAAAATAAAATAATACAATTAACATATATCACATATATATCAATGTATTACCCGAGTGAGAAAAAGAATCTTTAAGTGAGCTTATATTAGTTAATGTAATTTAATATATCAAATATATAATTATACATTAAATTCTAGAATCAACACTTGATCCGATAATCCGGCTATTTCACAAATAACCGACTAATATAATCTGTATCAGTTCATCGAATCAACACTTGATCCGATGACCCGGCTATATCTCATATACCCGGCCGATATCTCATATCGCGAGAATCTAATACGGTATCACATACACATATTATTCCCGGTCACGCACGTATCACATACGTGCTCCTACTCCATTTTGCCTGAGCCAGGAAACCTCTGTGTAGGACTCTAAAGAATCGTCAATACGCCGGCAGTAAGTGATGATCATATCAGACACCCACAAGCTACAAGCGGTCAGCTAAACGTAACAGCCACCCAGGTATTGAGCAATCAGAAGATCAACAAGAAAGCCTGTACATTCTCCCGTGAATCCAACCAGTAACACTTCCGTACAGTCCGGTCTCTTCGTCTGATATGTCACATATCTCACCTAGGGGTGGTAAACGTCAGACCCCAGTAGCTTGATAAGTCGTGTCGATATGAGGTCCATAACAGTTCGAGAAACTACTGATAACACTTACCAGTAAATCTCAGCAACCCTGACCAGGGATTTCCAGTTATAGCCAATCGAACACAGCGCAACATCAACTCCCTATACCGGGAGAGACGAAACCCCTCCTATCGCTCATTGCCTCCATGTGATTCGGGACTGTACCCAAAAGCTACCGTTTTGCATGCCCTCTTGGGCATGGTATGATGGAAATCAAAGCACAGTATGAATCACACAAGACTCTATGACGATCTCGGGTCTACAGACTAACCTGTACCAGTGTCACCAGAGAACTGCCATCTGACGTGAGGTATAATACCATCTGGGAGTTCTCGGCGAATCCGTCCAGTGTACCCAGTCTCCACTGAGCACCCGTATACCTTCTCTGATGTCAAACACCAATGGATATGGGATCATCCATCGCCCATCGTATGGGTCAAGAAGCGCATATGCCAGTTTACTCTAGAGTATCGATGCCCTGTCACGGTACTCCCACGACTAGGAACATTTGAAGGATTTACTTGGCGACTACACTGTCCCCACTAGTATGATCTGCATTATTGTCTTGGTAGTCAAGTACTCATCCTAAGGGTTTTATCAACATGTTACATAGAGACAATCAGAGTACATGTTAAGATAAAGAGTAACCGGATAGCATACTATCATGTCAAGCAAGAAAGTCCTCCCTATATATGTCCAAGCGTCCACTACAATATACAACGTATGTACAGTAATGGCCTCTAGGGCATACATATAACTAACAATCTCCCACTTACACTAGGGCCATCTGTTGTAGTATCCCATACCCAACAATAAGCCGTGGTTGAAGTATCTCATACTCAACCATCCCATAAAAGTCTCTACTGGGAAATAGGCCTTTGTGAGTGGATCCACGCTGTTGTCCTCTGAGTCTACTCTCCTAACCTCGATCTACCTAGAGATCAACCATCTCCATGATCTGGTGATACTGCCTTAGAATATGTCTGGATCTCTGATGGGACGAGGGTTCCTAGGCCTAAGCCACAACTCCATTGTCACACAATGGTAGGAACGAAATTCATCTCATGAACTCATATATATATCCAGATTGCCTCTTTGGTAGCATCTTTGGTAACGATGTATCTTGCCTTTAATCTTCTAGTAAGTCACGGTATCTAGCTTGGAACTGTTCCAACATACCGTCCCTCCACTGAGGGTAAAGACAATGCATGCGACTGACATTCAGTCGTCCTTATCATCCTGGAACCTTTCCAGTAATTCTTCCCAGGATCGATTGATACCATCTCACTACAACTAGTAAGAATCCTAACATCCAATTAGATCTATCTCATAGATCCAAAACTTAGGATTTATGAGGTATCACCTTGATCCTATATGGAGAATCTTTGTGATAAGAGGAGATTGACCGAGCGTAGCATAGAAAACTTCTTCCCTATCAAGAGTATGTCATCCACGTACTATACGAGGATCACCACCATACTCCCTACTACCTTTTTGTATATACAAGGTTCACCTACCATTTTGATGAAGTCAAACTCTTTGACTACTACATCTAAACAGACGTTCCAACTTAGCGATGCCTGATTTATCCCATAAAACATCATGCTTACGTTTCCGCTGCTCCCACTGTCTACGAAGCCCTCTGGCTATGTACTTATAGACGCAATCTTCTAAATAATCATTTAGAAAAGCAATCATGACACCCAACCACCAGATATCGTAGTCATGGTATGTAGCAGTGGCAAGTAGGATCTGGATGGACTTAAGCATAGCTTTGAAAGTCTCAACTTTTCCATGTACACCAAGTAATCTTCTCAAGATATACTTACTCCTGATGGGGATTTAACCCTTCAGATAAAGCAACCAAAGTCCATACTTTGTTGGTTTAGAAGGATTCCATCTCAGATCGCTAAGCATCCAGCCATTCTCATAGAGTCCCCACTCCTGATGGCCTGCTCGAAAATAGTTGGGTCATCATCTCATGATGCAATCCTCATTCCCACTGTCATAGAGAAACCGAAGTATCCCTCAGGTGGATGAGGAACCCTACCAGATCGGTGGAGAGGCTGAGGTTCGTTGGAAACTATTGAATCCACCGGGTTTTACCAAATCATCAGCTGTAGTTTGTATAGCTGGAACTCCTTCCAGTTCTACCTCATGACCACTAATTTCTTCACAAGAAATTCCCTTTTTCTCAAAAAGTGGTATGCCGAGAAATAAAACATCTTTTGTTTCTCAGTGTGGTAGAAGATATTCCCTTGCTAATGCTTGGGATATCTAACAAACTTCCACAGAACTGACCTTGCCTCGAGCTTGTCCGGATTTTGCTTTTGACATAGGCCGGACAACCCCAAATCTTAACATCTTTAAGAGATGGGCTCTTCCCATACCATATCACATATGGTGTGGTAAGCATCTGATTTGGTTAGAACACTATTCAATAGGTATGCAACATCTCAAGTGCATAACCCCTAAAGAAAATAGGCTACTCAGTAGTACTCATCATAGAGTACACCATATCACATAGGGTGTGATTGCTCCGCCCCGATACACCGACGTGCTGTGGTGTATTCGGAGGAGTAATGCTGAGAGAGAATCTCATTCTCCTTTAGAATAGTCTAGGAATTCCGTGCTCAAGTATTCTCCTCCTTGATCACATCAAAGGGCATAATACTTATACTCGGTTTTTGGTTCTCTACTTCTAACTTATATTCTGTGAATATCTCAAAATCTTCGGACTTGTGTTTCAACAGGAACATATGTCTGTAACTTGAGAGATCATCAGTGAATGTAATGAAGTACAAAGAACCGGTCTGGCATATGTAGACAGGGGACTTTCATACATCAGCATGTATCAATCCCAAGAGTTCAGTAACTCTTTCTCTTTTTCCAATAAACGGAGCTATGGTCATCTTATCTTGTGACATGACCGGTAAGTTTCACAAGATGCAAATTCAAACTAGTTTAAATATGCATCTTTATGTAAGTTTAGCTAGTCGGGTCGCATCGATATGACCTAGTCTACAATGCCTCAAGAAGGATTCGTTCATTTTTGAACTCTTCCCCTTGTATGTGTTCTGTACATTAAGAACTGTGGTTTGATTTAGAACGTCTATGCTTTTAGATAACGTGCCTGAACCGATCAACTCTTGATATAAGAAATGTTTAAAACATTATCCTACAATACAAAATTATATCATTCTTTACTAATAAAGAGACTGATATGATGTTGTATATCAGGTTCGGTATCTAATAACATTCGTTTAGAATCAATGTATTCTGGTAATACAGGGTGATAACTACCAACAGACTTGGCTGCAACACTTGCATCATTTCCAACTCTTGAAACTTATCATCCGTTCTCAGTTCTCTAGATCTCTGTAGCCCATGTAACAAATTACATTTACGGGATCCTGATCCGGTATCTCATACCCAGGACGTAAAGGATACTGAAAAACAGTTCTCGGTAATGAACACACCCGAAGAAGATACATCAGCATGTACTTTCTTCGTTTTGGCGGCACAGGAATTCTGGTAATCCCCTATTTCCTGCTCTGTCTTATAACAATTATAAGTTGGAGCGGGACCAACGTTCCCTAGCGCAGTATAACAAGCGGGTTCGATCAATACATCCGTATTATTATCTTGATTAAGGTGTGACATAGTCGCTACCTGGAGAGAGATAGAAGAAAACACTCAGCATATGCTCTTGCAAGATTAGATTGGTTATTAATATATCTAATCAGGATGTCTCCCACTGTTTTAGTCAAATCTTCCTTCAAACCCTAAAAGGAAAGACTAGCCGGGATTAATTACACTCTATAAGTTCGCCAATCTTTCAGCCAGGCAAGTGCCGGTACATTGAGGGAGGTTCCCCGTGCTTTCGCACAGACCTAATTAAAATAAACCTCGTTTTCCCAGAGGCATAACCCCGTTGACACCTTTCTAGACACCTACTTGATCGGCTAATTGTTATGTGTAAAACTCTCCCAGGAGTAACTCTTACTCGCAGCGGTTATCGGGATCCAACTATCTCAGAGAAGGTATGCAATCTCATTGCAAATTTCAACTCTTGAAATTCCCAATAATGTTTTACCCCTAGCAGCTATATGACCTTAACATAGTCAACAAATCATAAGTGCTAGTCAAGATCAACCCGTCATTTCCCGATTGAATTAAACCCACCCGCACGACCCTTAACATAGTCCACAAAGTCGCACGACTACCCTAATCCAATCGCATCATATGCTTATACAGATAAGTGAAAGGTTCCTAGGCACCCTAGTGGGTTCTCACAAGGCATCGAACATGCCAAATTAAAATTTTTAGTGCCGAGAAACCCTAGACTACGGATCTTTAACTAGATGTTTAGGCGAAATAGAAAGCTAGTTAACAGTTAACTACTATGATACGGATATACAACCTTTGTAGATCCGGATTTCCACCTCCACGGCTCCGCAACGTCATGTCCTCGCTGTCCATCATGAATCCTCGACTCGATCATCGGCTTCATCGGGAAAGCAAGCGGAATAGCTCGTCGGCTTTGTGTCAAAGACGATCTACGTCGAGGTTGCACAAACTCAAGCTCCGACTTCACAAACTTGTGAAACTTGTGAAGTAAACACCCAAAACAACTTGGCAAGAGGTAGAGGGTGAAGAAATAGGAGGTGGGTTCACTTTGGATTTGGATTTAACTCACTAAAGCTCAAGTTGCCATTGGAGTAGCAAGCTTGAAGAAGAAGAAGAAGATGAGCTCTAGAAAAAATTATGATAAGTATATCCTTAAAAATAAATATAAAACAAATACTTATCATAACTTAAACTAGGGTTAAGTGTAGAGAATTAACCATGGTCACTTTGATGGGTTAGGGTTAAGCATGAAGATAAGGATGGTTAGCATAGTCAAAGTTTCAAGAAGCTTCAATAAAATGACAAAGAAAGCCACCATTCTCATCTTATTGTTTTCCAAATAAATAAATAAATAAATAAGTAAATAAAAGAAAATGCAAAACCCTAATTATCATATTAACCATGGATTAATTTTATACACTTAACTAAATGATCAAGTATCATCAAACATGATACAGAAAAGTGCACGAAAGTATATCACATATACAATGTGCAATCCAAGTGAGAAAAATCCGTTTAAAGTGAACCAATACTAGTTAATGCAAAGTAATATATCAAATATATAATTATACATTAAATCATTAAATCAACACTTGATTCAATGATCCGGTCATGTCGCACATAACCAACTAGTATTCAATGCATCGATTTATCGAATCAATGATTCAATAACTAGGTCATATCGAATATAACCAATCGAAACATATATCGCGAGAATGAAATGCCGTATCACATACACGCATTATTCTCGGTCCTGCACATATCTCATATGCGCTCCTATTTCGTTTCGCTTGAGCCAGGAAACCTCTGTGTAGGACTCTAAAGACTCGTCAATACGCCGGTAGCAGATGATGATCATATCAAGCACCCACAAGCCGCAAGCGGTCTGCTAAACGTAACGGCCACCCGGGTATTGAGCGATCAGAAGATCGACGAGCTAGCCCGCTCACACTCCTGCGAATCCGACCAGTAACACTTACCATACAGTCAAGTCTCTTCGTCAGATACGTCGCATATCAAGTCTAGGGGTGGTATACGTCAGACCCCAATAACCCGATAAGTCATGCTGATATGAGGCTCGTAACGGGTCGAGAAACTACTGGTAACACTTACCAGCAAATCTCTGATCAGCCCTGGCCAGGGACTTACCTGTTACGGCCAATCGAGCACAGCGCAACATCAACTCCCAATACCGGGAGAGACGAAACCCCTCCTATCGCTCATTGCCTCCATGTGACTCGGGACTGTACCCAAAGACCACCGTTTTGCACGCCCTCATGGACGTGGTAAGGTGGAGATCAAAGCACAGTGGGAATCACACAAGACTCTATGACGATCTCGGGTCTACAGACTAACCTGTACAAGTGTCACCTGAGAACTGCCATCTGACGTGAGGTATAATACCATCTGGGAGTTCTCGGCGAGTCCGTCCAGTGTACCCAGTTTCCACTGAGCACCCGTATACCATCTCTGATGTCAAACACCAATGGATATGGGATCATCCATCGCCCATCACATGGGTCGAGAAGCGTATACGCTAGTCTACTCTGGTATGTCGATGCCCCGTCTCGAGATACCCACGACTAGGGACCTTGAAGGATGTACTTATGGACTACCATGTTCCCACTAGTATGATCTGCATCATAGTCTAGGTAGTCAAGTACAAATCCTAAGGGCTTTACCAACATGTAACTATAAGACAGTATAAAGAGACTAGTGTACATGTTAAGATAAATGGCAACCAGATAGCATACTATCATGTCGAGCAAGAAAGTCATCTCTATATATGTCCAAGCATCCAATAATATACATCATCTGTACAATACTGGCCTCTAGGGCATACATACAACTAACAATCTCCCACTTGCACTAGGGCCAGCTGCTGTAGTATCTCATACCGAGCATCCCGAAGAGTCTCTCAAACTGTATCTGGGGAATGGCCTTCGTGAGTGGATCCGCCGTGTTGTTCTTCGTGTCAACTCTCCTGACCTCGATCTCCCGGCGATCAACTATCTCCCGGATCAGGTGATACCGCCTCAGAATATGCCTGGACCGTTGATGGGACCTGGGTTCCTTGGCCAAAGCCACCGCTCCATTGTTATCGCAATACAAAGGTATTGGATGCTCAATGGATGGAACCACTCCAAGTTCAGTAATGAACTTCTTGATCCAGACAGCCTCTTTGGCAGCATCGTTGGCAGCGATGTATTCAGCCTCCATCGTCGAGTCTGCCACGGTTTCCTGCTTAGAACTCTTCCAGCTAACCGCCCCTCCGTAAAGGGTAAAGACAAAACCCGACTGCGACTTAGAGTCGTCCTTATCACTCTGGAAGCTCGAATCGGTAAAGGACTCCACTTGGAGTTCTCCGTTACCATACACCAAGAACATATCTCTAGTCCTTCGCAAGTACTTGAGAATGCTCTTCACAGCTGTCCAGTGACTCTCTCCAGGATCAGCTTGATACCTGCTCACTACACTTAGTGAGTATGCTACATCGGGTCTAGTACATAGCATCGCATACATGATAGAGCCTACCGCCGAAGCATAGGGTATCCCTTGCATGCGAGCTCTTTCCAAATCAGTCTTGGGAGACATCTCTTTGGAGAGAGTGACTCCAGAGATCGTGGGTAAGTTCCCACGCTTGGACTCTTCCATACTAAACCTCTTTAGTACGGTGTCAATGTACCTGGATTGGGACAATCCCAAAATCCGTTTGGATCTATCTCTATAGATCCTGATTCCCAATATGCATGAGGCATCACCAAGATCTTTCATTGAGAATCTTTGTGATAAGAAGAGCTTGACCGATTGCAGCATAGGAATATCATTTCCTATCAAGAGTATGTCGTCCACGTACAATACGAGGAAGACAACCTTACTCTCTGCCACCTTCTTGTAGATACAAGGTTCATCTGGATTTTTGACGAAATCAAACTCTTTGATTACGACGTCAAAGCAGATGTTCCAACTCCGCGATGCTTGCTTTAATCCATAAATGGATTTAAGCAGCTTGCACACCTTCCCGCTGCTCCCACTGTCTACGAAGCCCTCTGGCTGAGTCATGTACACGCACTCTTCTAAATCACCATTTAGAAAGGCGGTCTTAACATCCATTTGCCAGATTTCGTAGTCATGAAAAGCAGCAATGGCAAGCATGATTCGGATGGATTTAAGCATAGCCACTGGAGAAAAGGTCTCGTCATAGTCCACACCTGGTCTTTGACGAAAACCCTTTGCTACAAGTCTAGCTTTGAAAGTCTCCACTTTCCCATCTACACCAAGTTTCTTCTTGAAGATCCACTTGCTCCCAATGGGTTTTACCCCTTCAGGAGCAACTTCCAAAGTCCATACTTTGTTGGTGTACATGGAATCCATCTCGGACCGCATAGCATCCAGCCATTTTACTGAGTCCCCACTCGTGATGGCCTGCTCGAAGCTAGTTGGGTCATCATCCTCCATGATGCAATCCTCGCTCCCACCGTCCATGAGAAAACCGTAGTATCTCTCAGGTTGGCGAGGAACCCTACTAGATCGGCGGAGAGGCTGAGGTTTATCGGGTACTACCGAATCTTCTTGTTCCACTAAATCTTCAGTTATAGTTTGTGTTTCTGGAACTTCTTCCAGTTCTACCTCAGAGCCACTAATCTCTTTTGCAAGAAATTCCTTTTCTAAAAAGGTGGCATGTTGAGCAATAAACACTTTTTGTTGTTCACTGTGGTAGAAGAGATATCCATTTGAATGTTTAGGATATCCCACAAACTTGCATAGAACTGACCGTGCCTCGAGTTTATCTGGATTTTGCCTTTTGACATAGGCCAGACAACCCCATATCTTAACTCGTTTAAGACATGGTCTCTTCCCACTCCATATCTCATATGGTGTGGTAGGTACAGATTTAGTTGGAACTTGATTCAATAGGTATGCCGCTGATTCAAGCGCATACCCCCAGAAGGAAATAGGTAATTCAGCTGTACTCATCATAGAGCGCACCATATCTAATAGGGTGCGATTCCTCCGCTCCGATACACCGTTGTGCTGTGGTGTATAAGGAGGAGTAAGCTGAGAGAGAATCCCATTCTCTTTTAGGAAGTCCAGGAATTCATTGCTCAAGTATTCACCTCCTCGATCAGATCGAAGGATTTTAATACTTTTTCCGGTTTGTTTCTCGACTTCTTGTTTATATTCTCTGAATTTCTCAAAAGCTTCAGACTTGTGTCTTATCAAGTACACATGTCCGTATCTTGAGAGATCGTCAGTGAATGTAATGAAGTACGAAGAACCATCCCTGGCATGTGTAGACATGGGACCGCATACATCACTATGTATCAGTCCTAAGAGTTCGGTAACTCTTTCTCCGTGTCCCGTAAACGGAGTCTTGGTCATCTTGCCTTTGAGACATGACTGGCAAGTGTCATAGGATGAAAATTCAAACGGATTTAAATATCCATCCTTATGCAACTTAGCTAGTCGTGTCGCATTGATGTGACCCAGTCTACAATGCCACAAGAAGGATTCGTTGAGTTCAGAACTCTTCCTCTTGTGTGTGTTTGTTATGCTCAGGACTGTTGATTGGTTTAGAACATAAATGCCATTGCACAACGTGCCTGATCCAACCAACTTTTGGTTATGGAAAATGTTCATAACATTGTCCTGTAATACAAAATTATATCCCTCTTTACTTAATAAAGAAACCGATATAATGTTGCATATCAGGTTCGGCATGTAATAGCATTCGTTCAGAACCAATGTATTACCAGTTGGTAATACAAGGTGATATTCCCCGACAGTCTTGGCTGCAACAATTGCACCATTTCCAACTCTAATGTCTTTATCACCTTCTCCAAGTTCTCTACCTTTCCTAAGCCCATGTAACTGATTACATATATGGGATCCTGACCCGGTATCCAATACCCAGGACGTAGAGCAAATGGAGAAACAGTTCTCAGTAACGAACATACCCGAAGAAAATGCATCAATATGTACTTTCTTCATTCGGGTGGCATGGGAATCCTGGTATTCCCCTATATCCTGTTCATTCCTATAACTCTTATAGGAAAGAACGGAACCAACGTTCCCCAGCACAGTATAACATGCGGGTTCGGTCAATACATCCATTTTATTATCATTATTAAGGCATGAAATGGTCGCTACCTGGAGAGAGAGAGAAGAAAACACTTTAGCGTATGCTCGTGCAAGATCAGATTGGTTATTATCTTATCTAATCAGGATGGCTCCCACTGCTTTTTATCAAATCTTCCTCCAAACCCTAAAAGGAAAGACTAGCCGGGATTAATTACACACTACAAGTTCGCCAATCTTTCAGCCAGGCCAGTGTCGGTACTTTGAGGGAGGTCCCCCGTGCTTTCGCACGAACCTAATTACTGTAAACCTCGTTTTCCCAGAGGCGTAACCCCGTTGACACCTTTCTAGACACCTACTTGATCGGCTAATTGTAATGTATAAAACTCTCCCAGGAGTAACTCTTACTCGCAGCGGGTATCGGGATCCAACTATCTCATAGAAGGTATGCAATCTCATTGCAAATTTCAACACTTGAAATTCCCGATAATATTTTGCCCCTAGTGTACCATGACCTTGACAGAGGTCAACAAATCATAGTGCACTAGTCAAGTTCAACCCGTCATTTCTTGATTGAATCAAACCCACCCGCACGACCCTTGACAGAGGTCAACAAGGTCGTACGACTACCCTAATCCAATCTGCATCATATGCATAAACAGACAAATACTAGTTAGCTACCGCACACTACGCCTTGACAGAGGTCAACAAACGCAGCACGAATACTAAATAGTCTTTATCTGAAATGACGGAGGGCTACGCAGGTTTTTCATAAAAACCATGAGCGTAATGAACTTGATATCGTTGTAGAATCAAATGAAGTTTTGAAATGGAGTGATTTTGAGGCTTTTCTAGTTTTGCTAAAGGAGTCACTCCCGGTGAAGGGATCTCGGTCCTTTCCTCGTCGAATGAGGTGCGGGATATATCATATATATCGCTGTGCAAAGCAAAAACTCAAAAGCAATCAAAAGCAAGCCGAGTGTGTAGCATCTGCCAGTTATTGCTAAAGGAGTCACTCCCGGTGAAGGGATCTCGGTCCTTTCCTCATCGAATAAGGTGCAGGGCATATCACATATACCGCTATGCAGAATAACCATATGAAATATTGGATATACTAGGACGTCCGTGTTTTTAATACGAGCCAGTATAAAACACGGATTCCACGGTCGTGATGAATAGCCAATCCCACACCCCTAGACCCCTACGAGAGCGGCAAGCAACCCTACCAATTCTAGGGTTAGGAGACCCGGACTCGACTCCTCGAGTTGGTCTCCCACTGGACCCCAGAACCCGGTTACTTGTGCTCCCCTCCTTGGGTCTATCCTAGTGCAGAAAAGTAAATAATATACAAAGGGTGACAACTCCCGCATCCTGGAAGTGCCCCGAATAATAGAATATTACATACAAGTTTTTACATGAATGAAAATGAAAAACACTCATCTCACATAAAAACCCCCGGCTATTCAAACACGACGATCCAATATAACATATCCAGCAACACATAACATCACATGTCATCAACGTAAGTAAGTATGCATACCCCAATTATCGTTGACGTATAGCAACGAAACCGGCGATATGAACATACTACACTTACGGTCACAGAAAAGAAAGTGTAAAACTACAACAATTGGAATCCGCAACCTCTTTAGACATCACATGCCTAACAGTTATAAACCCCGCATTTTAGTCCCATCATCGAAAACTCTTTTCGATATCTTGTGAAACTAAACTGCTAGATCTATAACATTCATTCAGTTATCACATAACTGTTTGTGAATTCCAATTATTGTATCCAATTCCGGATAAATAGAATATATCAAACTTTCCGATCGAACATTCGAACACCCAAGTTTTCCCGACACCGATCAACACATGAAATAGGCTCAAAGACATTCACTTCATACCTCAGTACCGACGGTCCAGCCGTAGAAGGGTCAAGCCAACGCCTCACATGTGGCACGCCGTACTGCCCCAAACCCGAAGGTTCAAAGGGCAGTTCAAGACGGTCACATAATCGAGTTAAGGTTTGTGTCTTCTAGAGGGACCATCGCGTTACTTGCACTACTCAGAACGTCTTTTAACCACACAATAATCCAACACTTGGATATTCCGGCAGGGGAAAACCTGGGTATTTATATCCGGTCGAACTCTTTAACATATTCTACAATTATCTGGAAAAACTCTAAAAGACGAAATTTGATAATCCGATCGAAATACAGATTCCCAATAGTACCCCAGAATACTCTTCTGTAAAGTCACAATAAAAATATCCCAGAAAACACAGCATTTAATTATATGAGTTACTGTGAAGAAAAAATTGCATAAAGGAACAGTACCGCCGCGGAAGGGCCGCACATGCCTAGCATGTGCCGCGCTTCCGCGGTGGAAAATTTGAATCAAGTCCTCGTATTTCACAGTAATTCATATAACACCCTGCTTGATTTTCTACATATTTTTAATTGACAAAAATCCGAATTTTTAGAAAAAGTCCAGAGAGCATTTTTAGGTTTTGGATTTCGGTTCGATCGGGTTTCAAACGTCGTCGGGACTTCGCCTAAGGCTCTAGCTAGGCTCTGATACCAGTGAAAGGTTCCTAGGCACCCTAGTGGGTTCTCACAAGGCATCGAACATGCCAAATTAAAATTTTTAGTGCCGAGAAACCCTAGACTACGGATCTTTAACTAGATGTTTAGGCGAAATAGAAAGCTAGTTAACAGTTAACTACTATGATACGGATATACAACCTTTGTAGATCCGGATTTCCACCTCCACGGCTCCGCAACGTCATGTCCTCGCTGTCCATCATGAATCCTCGACTCGATCATCGGCTTCATCGGGAAAGCAAGCGGAATAGCTCGTCGGCTTTGTGTCAAAGACGATCTACGTCGAGGTTGCACAAACTCAAGCTCCGACTTCACAAACTTGTGAAACTTGTGAAGTAAACACCCAAAACAACTTGGCAAGAGGTAGAGGGTGAAGAAATAGGAGGTGGGTTCACTTTGGATTTGGATTTAACTCACTAAAGCTCAAGTTGCCATTGGAGTAGCAAGCTTGAAGAAGAAGAAGAAGATGAGCTCTAGAAAAAATTATGATAAGTATATCCTTAAAAATAAATATAAAACAAATACTTATCATAACTTAAACTAGGGTTAAGTGTAGAGAATTAACCATGGTCACTTTGATGGGTTAGGGTTAAGCATGAAGATAAGGATGGTTAGCATAGTCAAAGTTTCAAGAAGCTTCAATAAAATGACAAAGAAAGCCACCATTCTCATCTTATTGTTTTCCAAATAAATAAATAAATAAATAAGTAAATAAAAGAAAATGCAAAACCCTAATTATCATATTAACCATGGATTAATTTTATACACTTAACTAAATGATCAAGTATCATCAAACATGATACAGAAAAGTGCACGAAAGTATATCACATATACAATGTGCAATCCAAGTGAGAAAAATCCGTTTAAAGTGAACCAATACTAGTTAATGCAAAGTAATATATCAAATATATAATTATACATTAAATCATTAAATCAACACTTGATTCAATGATCCGGTCATGTCGCACATAACCAACTAGTATTCAATGCATCGATTTATCGAATCAATGATTCAATAACTAGGTCATATCGAATATAACCAATCGAAACATATATCGCGAGAATGAAATGCCGTATCACATACACGCATTATTCTCGGTCCTGCACATATCTCATATGCGCTCCTATTTCGTTTCGCTTGAGCCAGGAAACCTCTGTGTAGGACTCTAAAGACTCGTCAATACGCCGGTAGCAGATGATGATCATATCAAGCACCCACAAGCCGCAAGCGGTCTGCTAAACGTAACGGCCACCCGGGTATTGAGCGATCAGAAGATCGACGAGCTAGCCCGCTCACACTCCTGCGAATCCGACCAGTAACACTTACCATACAGTCAAGTCTCTTCGTCAGATACGTCGCATATCAAGTCTAGGGGTGGTATACGTCAGACCCCAATAACCCGATAAGTCATGCTGATATGAGGCTCGTAACGGGTCGAGAAACTACTGGTAACACTTACCAGCAAATCTCTGATCAGCCCTGGCCAGGGACTTACCTGTTACGGCCAATCGAGCACAGCGCAACATCAACTCCCAATACCGGGAGAGACGAAACCCCTCCTATCGCTCATTGCCTCCATGTGACTCGGGACTGTACCCAAAGACCACCGTTTTGCACGCCCTCATGGACGTGGTAAGGTGGAGATCAAAGCACAGTGGGAATCACACAAGACTCTATGACGATCTCGGGTCTACAGACTAACCTGTACAAGTGTCACCTGAGAACTGCCATCTGACGTGAGGTATAATACCATCTGGGAGTTCTCGGCGAGTCCGTCCAGTGTACCCAGTTTCCACTGAGCACCCGTATACCATCTCTGATGTCAAACACCAATGGATATGGGATCATCCATCGCCCATCACATGGGTCGAGAAGCGTATACGCTAGTCTACTCTGGTATGTCGATGCCCCGTCTCGAGATACCCACGACTAGGGACCTTGAAGGATGTACTTATGGACTACCATGTTCCCACTAGTATGATCTGCATCATAGTCTAGGTAGTCAAGTACAAATCCTAAGGGCTTTACCAACATGTAACTATAAGACAGTATAAAGAGACTAGTGTACATGTTAAGATAAATGGCAACCAGATAGCATACTATCATGTCGAGCAAGAAAGTCATCTCTATATATGTCCAAGCATCCAATAATATACATCATCTGTACAATACTGGCCTCTAGGGCATACATACAACTAACAATAAGCACTAATCAGCTACTGCTGTTAGTTGTATGTATGCCCTAGAGGCCAGTATTGTACAGATGATGTATATTATATTGGATGCTTGGACATATATAGAGAGGACTTTCTTGCTCGATATGATAGTATGCTATCTGGTTGTTCTTTATCTTAACATGTGAACTTGTCTCTTTATACTGTCTTATAGTTACATGTTGGTAAAGCCCTTAGGATGTGTACTTGACTACCTGGACTATGATGCGGATCATACGAGTGGGGACATGGTAGTCCATAAGTACATCCTTCAAGGTCCCTAGTCATGGGTATATCGAGATGGGGCATCGATATACCAGTGTAGACTAGCGTATACGCATCTCGACCCATGAGATGGGCGATGGATGATCCCATATCCTTTGGTGTTTGACATCAAAGATGGTATACGGGTGCTCAGTGGAGACTGGGTACACTGGACGGACTCGCCGAGAACTCCCAGATGGTATTATACCTCACGTCAGATGGCAGTTCTCTGGTGATACTTGTGCAGGTTAGTCTGTAGACCCGAGATCGTCATAGAGTCTTGTGCGATTCCCACTGTGCTTTGATTTCCACCTTACCACATCCATGAGGGCGTGCAAAACGGTGGTTTTTGGGTACAGTCCCGAGTCACATGGAGGTAACGAGCGATAGGAGGGGTTTCGTCTCTCCCGGTATTGGGGGTTGATGTTGCGCTGTGCTCGATTGGCTGTAACAGGGAAGTCCCTGGCCAGGGCTGATTTATGGATTTACTGGTAAGTGTTACTAGTAGTTTCTCGACCCGTTATGAGCCTCACATCGGCACGACTTATCGGTTTTTGGGGTCTGACGTTTACCACCCCTAGACTTGATATGCGACATATCAGACGAGGAGACCGGACTGTACGGGGAGTGTTACCGGCAGGCTTTTACAGGAGTTGGAGCGGGCTTGCTTGTTGATCTTCTGATCGCTCAATACCCGGGTAGCCGTTACGTCCAGCTAGTACCACTGATGGCTTGTGGGTCCGTGATGTGATCATCACCTACTGCCGGCGTATTGACGAGTTTTTAGAGTCCTACACAGAGGTTTTACTGGCTCAGGCAAAACGAAATAGGAGCACGTATGTGATATGTGCGAGACCGAGAATAAATTGAGTAAGTGATACCGTATTCTATTCTCACGACTTTTTGTATCGGTCGGTTATATATGATATGACCGGGTTATCGAATCAAGTGTTGATTCGATAAGTCGATACTATGGATGTTAGCCGGTTATATGAGATATGACCGGATTATTAAGTCAAGTGTTGATTTAATAATTAAGTGTATAATTGTATATTAGATATACTAATTTACATTTGCTAACACTTGTTCACTTTATGGTTTTTCTCACATGTACACTATTTTAACATGTATATGATATATGTTAAAATGTGTTATCATATTGTATCATGGTTGATGATACACATGACTTGTGTGTATGAGACATACACCATCCTAATTGTTATGATTGGGTTTATTGTTTAAAAGTAATTACAAAATTAGCGGGAAATTGGAAAATGCATGAAGCTTGTGGAAGCTTGTGGAAGCTTGTGGATGCATTGACTAAAGTCCACTAGATTTGTTTTTACTTTGGACTTTAACCTAACCATCACACAGTTAGCTATGGTTATGGCTCTACAAGGGTTAGTCTATGATACTCACTCACCATGGTTACCCTTTACACTTGATCATTATCCTCATTCTTTTCTTTTGTTCATCTTCTTTTTCATTGAGCAAGAGAAAAGGCTTGCTAGGGTTTTGAAAAAAGAGTGAAACTTTGTGAGAAATAAAAATCCAAAGAGAACCCACTTCCTATTTCTCCATCCTCTACTAGACAAGCACTTTAGTATAGGGTGTTTGCTTCACTAATTCTCAAGTTAGTGAAGTAGAAGCTTGAGTCGGAATTCTCTCGACGTAGATCATCTTCGGCCTCGGAGACTTCAAGCAAGGTCGCATCTTTCGCCTCGTGAAGCCATGCAAGAGCCCGGGAGAACCATGGTCACAACGAAGGGACTTCAACAAAGAGCAAATGAAGTGAAGGACCGATCTACAAAGGTTGTATTTCGTATTCACTTAGTCCTAATTGGTTTTTGCTTGCATATGAAACCCTAATCTCTAGTATACGATCTTGCTTAGAGTTATTCGGCACATAAAAATTTAATTTTAGTATGGTCGATGCCTTCTAGAGCCTTGTTAGTATGCCCAGTAGCCCTACAGTGGTATCAGAGACTAGCCAGAGCATTAGGCGATGTGTTAACGAAGTTAAAACCCCGATCGAACCCGAAAATGTCAAAACGACCCCCTCTCTGGACTTTTTTCAAAATCTGGGTTTTTTCAGAATTAAAAATACCTAAAAATTACAGCAGGGATTTCTAAGAATTACGGAGCAAAATTGGTGACGTAATATGTACGGACCGTCGCGGTTCCGCGACAATACCCTGCTTGTGCCGCGGAACCGCGGCCGTACGGTGAGAGTTTGACAGTTGGTTTGCACAGTAATTCTTGTATTTAAAGGTGCTATTTTATGGGTATTTTTAAACTGACTCAAGTGTTGAGTATTTTGGGGTTTATTTTGTAATCGTCGATTCGATCGGAGAATTTAATTTTGTTATGTTATTCCGGATAATTTAGAAAGTATTAAAATGTTCGAACGGATATCATTAACTCAATTTTTCCCGGCACGAAAAACATTCAAGTGTTGAATTTTTCTCAGGTTTAAATCTTTCGGAAATACGTGCATGTGACGCGATGGACCCTCTAGAAGACAACAAACCTTAACTCGATTATGTGACCGTCTTGAACTACCCTTTGAACCTTAGGGTTTGGGGCAGTACGGCGTGCCACATGTGAGGCGTTGGCTTGACCCTTCTACGGCTGGACCGTTGCTACTGCGATGTATTCTGGAATTTTTGAACCCCGCTCAAGTGTTGAGCTATTTTGGAAATCTCGGGCATTTGATTATTCGATCAAAAAGTTTAATACAGTCTATTTATCTAGAATGTGATACAATATGTGGAATTCATACAGTTAGGCATGAAATGCGAAGTATGTGATATTTTAGATTTACGATGTCTAAAGAGATTATGGATTCCAAATGTTGTAGTTTTACACTTTCTTTTCTGTGACCGTAAGTGTAATATATGATATCGCCGGTTTCGTTGCTATATGTCAACGACAATTGGGATACGCATATTTACTTACGTTGATGACATGTGATGTTCTGTGTTGCTGAATATGTTATATTGGATCGTCGCGTTCAGAATAGCCGGGGGGTTTTATGTGAGATGAGAGTTTTTATTTTCATTCATGTAAATTTAAATGTATGTAATATTCTTTTATTGGGGCACTTCCGGGATGAGGTTGATGTCACCTTTTGTATATTATTTACTTTTCCGCAGTAGGATAGACCCAAGGAGGAGAGCACAAGTAACCAGGTTCTGGAGTCCAGTGGGAGACCAACTCGAGGAGTCGAGTCCGGGTCTCCTAACTCCAGAATTGGTAGGGTTTCTTGCCGCTCTCGTAGGGGTCTAGGGGTATGGGTTTGGCTATTCGTCGCGACCGTGGAATCCGTGTTTTATACAGGCTCAAAATAAAACACGGACGTCCTAGTATATCCAATGTTTCATATGTTTCTTCTGCTGCGATATCTGTGATGTGATCATTTGATGTTCTGTGATAAATACTGTATATAGTATATATGATATATTATATAGGCGTTACTTATGTTTTACACCCGCGCTAGCCCTGCCCCGCTCTGCCGTTAGTTACCTAACCTAACGGTGCACGAGGGGACATCGAGGCGAATGCGGATGGCATAAGTGTACGTCGTATTTATCTGTGATGTTTAGGTGACTTAAATGATGGGACTTCATTAATGTGATTAATGAAAGAAAAGAAACCTAAAAGATGTTGTAGAATCAAATTTTAATTAAAAAAAAGGGGGTAGCTACAGTTTTGCTTTGCATAGCGATATATATGATATATCCCGCACCTTATTCGATGAGGAAAGAGCCGAGATCCCTTCACCGGGAGTGACCTCTTTAGCAAAACTGGCAGATGCTACAATACTCGGTTTTCTTTTGATTGCTTTTGGAGTTTTGCTTTGCATAGTGATGTATATGATATATCCTGCACCTTACTCCATAAGGAAAGAGCCGAGATCCCTTTACCGGGAGTGACCTCTTTAGTAAAACTAATGAAAGCCTCAAAATCATTCCATTTCAAAATTCACGCGATTCTACGACGATATCAAGTTCATTACGCAATAGGTTTTCAGAAAAACCTGTCGTAGCCCTCCGTCGTTTCAGATAAGTCCTGCTTAGTATTCGTGCTGCGTTTGTTGACCTTGTCAAGGCGTAAAGTGCGGTAGCTAACCAGTATTTACCTGTTTAGGCATATGATGCAGATTGTTTTAGGGTAGTCGTACGGCCTTGTTGACCTTGTCAAGGGTCGTGCGGGTGGATTTAATTCAATCAATAAATGACGGGTTGAACTTGACTTACGGTCTATGGTTTGTTGACCTTGTCAAGGTCATAGATCGTTTGGGGAAAAATATTATCGGGAATTTCAAGTGTTGAAATTTGCAATGAGATTGCATACCTTCTATGAGATAGTTGGATCCCGATACCCACTGCGAGTAATTGTTACTCCCGAGAGAGTTTTACACAGGACAATTAGCCGATCAAGTAGGTGTCTAGAAAGGTGTCAACGGGGTTACGCCTCTGGGAAAATGAGGTTTACTTTAATTAGGTCCGTGCGAAAGCACGGGGAACCTCCCTCAAAGTACCGACACTGGCCTGGCTGAAAGATTGGCGAAGTTGTAGGGTGTAATTAATCCCGGCTAGTCTTTCCTTTTAGGGTTTGAAGGAAGATTTGATAAAAACAGTGGGAGCCATCCTGATTAGATAAAATAATAACCAATCTGATCTTGCAAGAGCATACGCTAAAGTGTTTTCTTCTCTATCTCTCCAGGTAGCGACCATAGCATGCCTTAATCAAGATAATAATATGGATGTATTGACCGAACCCGCATGTTATACTGTGCTGGGGAACGTTGGTTCCGTTATTTCTTATAAGAGTTATAAGACTGAACAGGATATAGGGGAATACCAGGATTCCCATGCCACCCGAATGAAGAAAGTACATGTTGATGCATTTTCTTCAGGTGTGTTCGTTACAGAGAACCGTTTTCTCCATTTCCTCTACGTCCTGGGTATTAGATACCAGGTCAGGATCCCATATATGTAATCAGTTACATGGGCTTAGGAAAGGTAGAGAACTTGGAGAAGGTGATAAAGACATAAGGGTTGGAAATGGAGCAATTGTTGCAGCTAAAACCGTCGGGGAATATCACCTTGTATTGCCAACTGCTAATACATTGATTCTGAACGAATGCTATTACATGCCGAACCTGATATGCAACATTATATCGGTTTCTTTGTTGAGTAAAGAGGGATATAATTTTGTATTACAGGATAATGTTATGAACATTTTTCTAAACCAAAAGTTGGTTGGATCAGGCACGATGTGCAATGGCATTTATGTTCTAAATCAATCAACAGTTCTAAGCATAACAAACACACACAAGAGGAAGAGTTCAGAACTGAACGAATTCTTCTTGTGGCATTGTAGACTGGGTCACATCAATGCGACACAACTAGCTAAGTTGCATAAAGATGGATATTTGAATCCGTTTGAATTTTCATCTTATGACACTTGCCAGTCATGTCTCAAAGGCAAGATGACCAAAACTCCGTTTACGGGACACGGAGAGAGAGTTACAGAACTCTTGGGGCTGATACATAGTGATGTATGCGGCCCCATGTCTACACATGCCAGGAATGGTTCTGCGTACTTCATTACATTCACTGACGATCTCTCTAGATTCGGATATGTGTTCCTGATGAAACACAAATCAGAAGCTTTTGAGAAATTTAGAGAATATAAACAAGAAGTCGAGAACCAAACCGGAAAAAGTATTAAAATCCTTCGATCTGATCGAGGAGGTGAATACTTGAGCACTGAATTCCTGGACTTCTTAAAAGTGAATGGGATTCTCTCTCAGCTGACTCCTCCATATACACCACAGCACAACAGTGTATTGGAACAGAGGAACCGCACCCTATTAGATATGGTGCGCTCTATGATGAGCACAGCTGAGTTACCTATTTCTTCTGGGGGTATGCGCTGGAGACAGCAGCATACCTATTGAATCAAGTTCCATCTAAATCTGTACCTACCACACCATATGAAATATGGAGTGGGAAGAGGCCACATCTTAAACGAGTTAAGATATGGGGTTGTCCGGCCTATGTCAAAAAACAAAATCCGGACAAACTCGAGGCACGGTCAGTTCTTTGCAAGTTTGTGGGATATCCAAAGAACTCATATGGGTATTTTTTCTACCACAGTAAGGAACAAAAGGTGTTTGTTGCTCAACATGCCGCCTTTTTAGAAAAGGAATTTCTTGTAAAAGAAATTATTGGCAAAGTGGTAGAGCTAGAAGAGGTTCCAGAAACACAAACTCAAACTGAAGATTTAGTGGAACCGGAGGATTCGGTAGTTCCCAATTAACCTCAGCCTCTCAGCCGATCTAGTAGGGTTCCTCACCCACCTGAGAGATACTACGGTTTTCACGTAGATGGTGGGAGCGAGGATTGCATCATGGTTGATGATGACCCAACTAGCTTCGAGCAGGCCATCACGAGTGGGGACTCAGTGAAATGGCTGGATGCAATGCGGTCCGAGATGGAGTCCATGTACACCAACAAAGTGTGGACTTTGGAAGTTGCTCCTGAAGGGGTAAAACCCATTGGGAGCAAGTGGATCTTCAAGAAAAAACATGGTGTAGATGGGAAAGTAGAGACTTTCAAAACTAGACTTGTTGCAAAGGGTTTTCGTCAGAGACCAGGTGTGGACTATGACGAAACTTTTTCTCCAGTGGCTATGCTTAAATCCATCCGGATCATGCTTGCCATCGCTGCATATCATAACTACGAAATCTGGCAGATGGATGTTAAGACCGCCTTTCTAAATGGTGATTTAGAAAAGTGCGTGTACATGACTCAGCCAGAGGGCTTCGTAGATAGTGGGAGCAGCGGGAAGGTGTGCAAGCTGCTTAAATCCATTTATGGATTAAAGCAAGCATCGCGGAGTTGGAACATCTGCTTTGACGTCGTTATCAAAGAGTTTGATTTCGTCAAAAACGTAGATAAACCTTGTATCTACAAGAAGGTGGCAGAGAGTAAGGTTGTCTTCCTCGTATTGTATGTGGACGGCATACTCTTGATAGAAAATGACATTCCTATGCTGCAATCGGTCAAGCTCTTCTTATCACAATGATTCTCAATTAAAGATCTTGGTGATGCCTCCTGCATATTGGGAATTAGGATCTATAGAGATAGATCTAAAAGGATATTGGGATTGTCCCAATCCAGGTACATTGACACTATACTAAAGAGGTTTAGTTTGGAAGAGTCCAAACGTGGGTTTTTACCCACGATCTCAGGGCTCACTCTCTCCAAAGAGATGTCTCCCAAGACTGATTTGGAGAGAGCTCGCATGCAAGGGATACCCTATGCTTCGGCTGTAGGCTCTATCATGTACGCGATACTATGTACCAGACCCGATATAGCATACTCACTAAGTGTAGTGAGTAGGTATCAAGCTGATCCTGGAGAGAGTCACTGGACAGCTTTGAAGAGCATTCTCAAGTATTTGCGAAGGACTAAGGAGATGCTCTTGGTGTATGGTAACGGAGAACTCCAAGTGGAGTCCTTTACCGATTCGAGCTTCCAGAGTGATAAGGACGACTATAAGTCGCACTCGGGATTTGTCTTTACCCTTTGCGGGGGGGCGGTTAGCTGGAAGAGTTCCAAGCAGGAAACCGTGGCAGACTCGACGATGGAGGCTGAATACATCGCTGCCAACGATGCTGCCAAAGAGGCTGCCTTGATCAAGAAGTTTATTACTGAACTTGGAGTGGTTCCATCCATTGAGCATCCAATACCTTTGTATTGCAATAACAATGGGGCGGTGGCTTTGGCCAAGGAACCTGTAAGTCCACGTTACCTCTCCCGGTACTTACGGGCTTGCGGAAATGATGAAAAACGATTTTTCAAGAGGTGGTAACATGGACTCAAAAACGGATCTTTGTTAAACTACTAACTAACAACCTAACTAGAGTTTTACCTACTCGGTTAGGGGGCTATACCTTTCTTGAACTCCTTCGTCTTCAACTCTTTCAGGT
This sequence comes from Agapanthus africanus, assembly GCA_030015575.1. Lineage (NCBI taxonomy): Eukaryota > Viridiplantae > Streptophyta > Magnoliopsida > Asparagales > Amaryllidaceae > Agapanthus > Agapanthus africanus. Next base: position 293,807,684 of record CM057349.1, read on the forward strand.
GTACGGATCGGCCTCACCTCGTCGTCTCCTTGCGCCGAAGATGGATCCACCTGAAAGCTTCTACCTTTGGCTTCTTTTTCGAACTTGAAGAAACTAGAACACTTGGTTTGCTAAACCTTGTGAACTAGGATGAGTAAAGAAGTGATTTGGGTTTTCTTTTATCTCTAAGGCAATGTTTCTCAACTCATGAGAGGGTGTTGCCTTGAGCTAGAGAGAGAGCAAGAGGAAGAGCAAAAGGGAGAGCTCAAGCAAGAGAGAGAAATGAAATGAGAGAATGAGTAACTCTTTTGCCATCCAAGCTCTCGTAATCCAAAATCATCATAATAAATAATAGTAATCAAGTATTGTGTGATGGTTCAAGTCAAAATGGCTATATCATTTCATGCACTCATTTTGCAAAAACAAACAAGCAAGCAAAAGTCTTTGCCATGAAATGATAGCCATTGTCATGATGATGGTCAACTAGTCCAACCTAGTCAACCGGTCAACAAAGTCAACAAGTCAACAAAGTCAACCCCTCAACAACCATGTCACTATAATACTTAATTAATATTATTGTTAATTATATTTCTTATTCTCATTAGGGTTTAGCAAAAAGTCAATAGTCAACAGTCAACAGTCAACAACCCCAATGAGAATCCTCTGCCTCTGTCTCTCTGTAAACTGTGCATACACACCCGAATCCGCGTTCCGAGGAACACGAATACAAACAAGATAAAATCAATCCCAAAATGTACACTAGGATCTGGCTTAACCCAAAGCCCGCTAGTGTTAACTGTCAGGACACCAAACGTGCACAATTGCACGGATGTGACCGAACCCTGTCGCAAAACCACGCGACCTGTCGCAAAACCATTCGACCTTTACTCTTTTGCCTAAAGGCGAATAGCTTTCTGTGTGGGACTCTAAAGACTCGACACTACGCTGGCAGTGGGTTTAACCACAGACCGCAAGCGGCACTAGCTGTGCGTAACGGTCCCCAGGTAGATGCCGACAAGAAGACTGACGAGCTGAAACCCATCTGAACTCCTACTGAGCCTGAATGTGACAATCTCCATACAGTCTGGTCTGTTCGTCTGATACATCGCATGGCGGGCCTAGGGGCGGTAAACGTCAGTCCCCTAATAGCGGTACAAGTCGTGTCGGAGTGTAGCCCAGAACACCCTGAGATAACTCTGGAAACCTACAAGTATATCTCGCTTGCCCTGGCCAGGGACTACTCATGTAATGGCTCTCCTAGACATAGCGCGATGTCAACCCCCGATACCGGGGGAGACGAATCCTGTCTAACCGTCACTGCCTCCAAGTGCTTCGGGACTGCACCCAACTACTACCTGTTTGCACGACTCCTTTGAGCCGTGGTAGGGTAGTAATCTAAGTACAGTGGGAACACACTCGAGGCGAAGTGACAGTGTCAAGTCAGCGGACTAAGCTTGTAACGTTTTGAAAATCGTTTCGGTGAAATTTCGGAAAATCGGTAAAATAAGGTGGTTTTCTGTAAAAAGTCAAAATACAAATATTTTTATTTTAAAATTAAATATACATATCTAGCTATGTAATTGCTAGTATTTGGTGTTTATTGAGCCACTGGTGAAATTTCAAATTTTCTGAAAATTTTTCCGAAATTAATTATTTTAATATTGTTTTAAGTCGTCCCTAATACATTTAATTAGGGAAAATTACAAATTGGAATGGGTTGATACAAATTTTATAATTCATGACACACTAAACTGACATGTAAAATATTGTTTCTGAAACAAAATCGTTTGCCAAAACGGTTTATAAAATATCGAAGAAAAAGGCTTAAATAGTGAATTTAGTGTTAATGGATGTTTGGGGTATAGTATTTATCTTTTTCCATCACCCCACACCCACACCCACACTCTCACACCCCCATTTTCTTCCCCATTTTCAGCAGCCCCACTCCAAATTTTTCCCCCATTTCTTTCGATAAAAGAAAAGTATAAGAAAAGAGGTTTGTGTTGTGTTGACCTTGGACTTTCTTGACTTGGCATGACTTTCCTCACCTCACTCTCTCTCCAATCAACCAATAAGCAGCCTACCCTCCTATTCCTGCACAACAGCAGCCCTCCCCCTCTTTTCTCATCACATTTCTCTCCAAAAAACTCGTCAAAATTGCCTCACAAATCAACACAAAACCTCACAAATCCCAAATCCATTTCTTACCCATTATTCCTCGGACATTCAAGCATGGATCTTGGGGCAAAATTAGCATTTAGGAGGTTAAGTTTTTTTCCAAGTGTGGATCTCATTCCAAATGGTTTTTAGGTATAATCTTAACCCAATGTTTGCTTGATGTTTAATCACTTCAATTTAACTAATTTCGGTGCTTAATTGTGGTTCTAAGTGCTAATTTGAAAATTCAAGAGAAGGGTTTGAACTAAATTAGGGTTTATGTCAATTGATCAAGGTTTAATGGTGTAGTTATCATACTAAGCCATAGAAAACCTAATCTAGTTGCTAATATGTGAATTGTTGCTTTTAAGTTGTCCAAATTAAGATTTTTAAGCAAACTAGGTTTTTGGAAATTAATTAAATAATTGCGATTAAAATGTAATTAGGTTTTTCATGACTTCATTGATATTATAAAATGTAGTTTAATATCTTAGTTCATGAAAATCCAAGCTAAATTGTTGTTTGTGCATTTTTTGCTATAAAATTGTTAAAATTGGGTATATTGTAAACTAGAATTTTGGGGTTAATGAAATTTAATGAGATTAAAATGTGGAAATTATTTTTATGACTTATTTAAGATGTTTAATAAGTATTATGGCCGCTAGATTTGTTTAAACGTCAGGTTTTGTACTAAAACGGATAATATTTGCTTGTTAGATTTTCGGAAAAATGGCTTTTAAAGTGAGTTTGGGGGTTTTTGTGAATTTTAACCTATTTTATAGTATAATTAGTGCTTGTGATCGTGCAAATGAGTGTGTTTGGGTTTTTCTCGATGGTTTGGCATTTGTACGCCGACGTCGAGGGTTTTTGGGTTTATTTGTGAAAGCAGCCATAGGTTTTGACCTATGTGGGATTCGTGTGTCATTTTGGTTATGAGTCGGATTTTAATACGATACAGTGCATTATTATATGTAGGTACCCATGTGGATTTCGAGACGAAAAGCAAGCGCATGGCGACGTCGGCACCGGCGAGCAAGGACCAGGTGAGTAGATTATATCTACAGGGAGAAGTCGGGTGGATGGCGTATAGCACCCCCGCAGTTCGTGGTGATGTATACGAATACGTATACACACATATATTTTGATTATATATATTATGTTGATATGAGACTTGATGATAAAGGTAGATTCTAGATGTTCATGTATTAGTTTATTGTTAGTTGTGAAACCCCAGAGTAGTTGTTACATCCACAGACGCGCACACACACATGCATACATTTATGTTATTACCTGTGCGTATATGGGGATATGTGTTTATGTGTTCACCTGGGTATGGGACTAGGTGTTCACATACTGGATTTGCGGATGATACTTAGGATTGAGATGAGTCGATGAGATTTGATTTGAGGCCGAGAGATCGGTGATTTGGCAGGGTTCGTATTTGAGATACGACATGACGTTGTAGCGGGTCTTTTGACGTAGTGTTTCACACACGTGCATGCATACGTAGGTGGAATCAGTATTGTACTAGACATAGATCAGTACCCGGATTATGATCTTTAATAAAGGGGATACCAGATGAATAGTATGATGAATGTGATATTGACCCGTACCCAGATTTGGGGATGCCGTACGACGGATTTACGTACGAGCTATATATTGATGATTGATCCGCACTCTTGACTTGGGATGTCTGATTATAGATATGGTATCGGATATGATATTATTGAGGCGGGATCACCGACTATACATATACAGGTATGTATATGTATCGATTCAGATGTTATGCGGTTTTCTTACCTTCAGTTAGCTTGTTAGTTCAGCCATATAGTTTAGTGTAGTTGTTAGACTAGGGTAGATTCCTACCTATTTCAAAACTAACGGATCGTGGGTAGTTTAAAAGGCAGGTCAAGGGATTCTACGGATATTTCAAAAAACGTATCTTTTCTTAAAAACATCGTAGCCCTTATTTTCAATACACCGCGATTCGTGTTATTTCAAAAGGCACTATTATAGGACTTATATTAGGGTAATGCAGTTTAGTTATCGTTGTGTCTAGTATTCAGCTCCCGCTCATTATTGCTGCTCGCTCCGCATCGCATACTTATATTATAATTTCTTATTGCATTGTTGATATCATACTGTTAGGACACCAGCACCATTACTGATGATGCGTATGTACCACGTACACTTACTTGCCGGTTCACACACATCTTCATCGGTAATTGTCATGTCACGTACACCATAGAAAATATTATTGCTTGACTTAGCTTGTTAGTTAGTAATTTGACATGATATTAGTGTACCTGCCTTATATGCCAGCTTAACATTGTAGTTATTACTTGTCACTTCAACCATACTGTTATTCATTGTTATGCCTATATTCATGGTTTTACATGCTATTGATGATTTGTATTCGGATTTCCATGAGATTTTCTTGATTTGGGGGGAAAACCGCAAAACTTATATAAACTGCTTTCTCTCTTTTTAAATAAAAAGTGTAGTTTTTCCCATGATGTATAAGTCGTCCACCATGAGTTTGCTGATGGATTTCGAGACCCGACTCGAGGAGTGGAGGAACCGTTTCGGGTACTTGGTGGGCCCGGTGCGGTACCCCGGGGTAAGAGGATCGTGTTGTTGACGTTGAGCCTGGCAGCGGAGCACTACCGACCGGTGATTTTACCCGACGCGTCGGATATCCGGAGGATACCGTCGTGGTCTTGAGATGGATGGTAGGGGCCGTTCTGAACTGACGGCGCCCTAGATATTTTGATTGAGATTTTGAGATATTGAGGTACAGAGATTGTGACACGGAGATATCGAGATATTTGGACACTTGTTTTGTGTCGATGCTGGGCACTGTTTTATGCTGATTTCATTTATGGTACCTCATTTTTAAAATACAGAAATCTCACTGATTTATGAAAGCAATTTTTTGCAGTACATGCATTCTGTTTCATGCATTCATAAATCATCCATATGATATATTGCTACCTGAAGCACTGACACGGGCACATGGGATTACACTCGAGTTAGATATTTACCCTAATCATTGTTATTGGCTGCATGTAATATATATTTGAGGATATATTATGATCGTTGACCTAGGATTGCGTTGTTCATGCGATTTCTGTTCGTAGATATCTTTCTACACACGAGTTGGCAACTCACCCCCGTTGTGCCACAGTTCTTGCCGGTTTTGCCGTACAGGTCTCATTACGGCTTTGCTGGCACTACTTCCTTTTCCGGGTGATTTGCTATGAGGTGGGTTTATTTGTATCGTACCCCCCATTATATACCTTGTATATTATTACTCTGTTGTATCTAGAAGTTCCATCAACCAAACATGTTTTTATTTTTGAGATAGAGACAAGTGATGTTATTCTTTCGATCTTAGAGTCACACGTTGTATTTCTGTGGATTTCTTGTTGTTTTGAGTTTCGTTTTGTGTTTTGATCCTCGCCCTTGGCGTTGTATATTATATTTCTTGTGTGGTTGTGACCGTCGATTGACGAAGAGCTAGCTCCCGCTTGGGGATGCCTTTTATGGATTTTGTATACTATTCATGTTGTATCCCGTTTGGGGGCCAGTATTTACAAAGGAGACTCTGCAGAAATTTTCAAGAAATACTCGATGTTTTTAAAAAAATGCACAATTCGGCTTATGCTATTAAAACTACTTGATTTAAATTGGTTTTCCTTCACTCTACTACTTTTCCTGGTTTGGATTTCTGGGTTTTCGGTTTACTTAGATTACGTACGCCTCGAGACGTTTCGTAGTTTAAGTGCCGGTCATGTTCCGTACTTTCGGGTCGTGACAAAGTTGGTATCAGAGCGTTAGGTTTTACCTTCGGAGCGTAGGATGACCCTTGGTTGATGGAATAGGTGACTAAAGTAGAGTGACGTACCGTGGGTATGTTCCGCGGCATACTTACGATACGCTACTCCACTTAAGGAGCCTTAGGATATACATTTTTTTTGCTCAGTATCATATTCATTCCTGATCTAGCCTCTTCGATACCAGTTACGGTTTGCTGCCACGATTACGGGCAGGGAGAGCTACGGCTAGAGTTGCGGTCAGCACGAGCTCGTTACGAATGAGGACTGACCAGAGCATAATTCCGGTGACACACGATTGTAGAGATGTGTCTTTTGATTATGCTTTCGCACCACGAGCGTTGGATGGATTGTTGTATGAGATTACTTGGACGTGCCGATCAACACTAGAGGATTGAGCCACTGACAGAGGCCAGCCAGATTTTGATAACCGTTGGCGTATTGCTTATTCATGATGACTGAGGCACTGTTCAGCGTGCGGACGAGTGAGCCAGTTGTTGCTGCAGACGACGGGATATCGCCCCAGATGTTGGAGCTATTGCAGTACGAGATTGTACTAAGAGATGATAGAAGGTTGCTAGTCACCGAGGATGAATGACTAGGACATGTGGTTCGTTCGCTACCCCGATGCGAGGTCATCAGATAGATTGATTCCAACTAGAGACGACTTCGCGCGGAGACGTTGAGAGTCGACAGAGACGATCGAATATCAGAAACCTATTATTCCAAGTTTAAAGTATTCGAAAAGACATGCAGGCAATTCTATGGACCCTCTAGAAGAATGAAACCTTAACTCGACTTAATGACCGTGTGAAAGCCTTAGGGTTTGCGGCAGTTCCACGGCGCCATTAGTGAGGCTTGGGTTTGCCCTTCTATGGCTGGACCATCGATGCTGTGGCATGTACTCGATACTGTTAAACTGTACCCAAGATGTTGAGCTCTTGGGGGATTATGAGGTTTTGACGAATCGATCGGATGGTTCGACATCATTCGGATGCTAGGTGGTGAGATGCATTCTTGGGAGGCTCCAGATATGAGGATAGCCGTTGGAGCTCAGTCCATGCAGCCACGACGAGACGAGTCCGAAGCAGTCGACACCAGAGAAAAGTGGAGTAAGAGGTTCGTACGAGGTCTTGATGAGACGACGTTCCACTCCGCCATCAGAGATGCGATATGCATGCCGAGGCATTGTACTTGGATATACCTTCCAGAAAGAGTCGCGATGAGTATGCGTCCATTCCGAAACGAAAACAGATCTAGTAAGGGATGATGACTTCTGGACAGTTCGGCAGAGACGAGATTCTGGAGAGATCTCGACAGGACCTTTCTAGAATAAATTATGAGAAGACTTGGGCCCAGGGGTGGTCATGTTACGCATACCGGCAGGCCAGAGTTCAGGATCGTCGATGAGACATGCTATGAGTGACCACGACAGTTGGCCAGAGATTCTTGGAGGATGTGCTTGAGCGGGACTATTCCGCCATACTTGATTTTGGTATTTTGAGCGATATATTCACATGATTTGGTTTTGATGATTGAGTTTCATGATATCGTTTTCATGCACCATGGATGCACCTACTTAGTATTTACGATTTTGCACAGTTGTTGCACTTGAGATAGTTTTCGTGCCTTGGTTTCTCATGTTTGTGATTATATGGATTTCATACAGTTGAGTTGATTTGTGCGTATATACGCATACAATTTTGTTTTTGCACTCGGTATAGTTCACATATGCTTGCAGTGCAGTGATACGCATTTTGTGCACTTAGATGCACTGGACTTCAATTTCAATTGTGATGCTCGATATTGGTTTTGTGCACCTTATGCACCTGCCTTGGATTTTCGCACATGTTGAGCGCATGTTTTGAGATGCGATTTTGGTGTACACCAGATGCACTAAATCGAGATTCTTCGTGCGTGTTAGATGCACCTGTCCTTGCTGTCAGGCACACACGTTGCCTATGACAGATGTTGTGTGCACACCCGATGCACTTAGATGTTGTTTCTATGCATATGTATAGCACATTTAGGGATTTTGATTTCCGTGCGCACCAGACGCACGTAGTATTCATATGCATATTTTGGGATTGATTTCTTATAGAGCAGTACGTTTTTATGATATTTGCTATGTGTTTTCGTACTGAGCAGGACTAGTCAGAGGACAGTACCTGAATGTATTTTTCATGCATCGATAGCTATCGAAGGGAATTCGAAAAAGCGAGCTATAGTCTCAGTATTTACCTACGTGTCTGATATGACACGAAACGTTTAAAACAAGAAAACCCTTCTAAATTGTTTCCCAAAACGGCGGAATGTACATTTTAAACAAAAGGTATATATGTATATGGTTATTCTCTTGTAATAGACGTCCGCCACTGTGCAGTGTTTTGCGCATTGCACAGCGATTTTAAGAGATTTGGCATGCATTTCCTTCAGATATTACATATATAGATTTGATATTTACGTGTATAGTTTCGAGTTATATCATATTGGTTTCGGGTATTGGATTTGACATTTGTATCTTTACCATGACTCTGATGATTGCGGGATGCTTGATGGAGTTTTCATTTTGAGTTATATGCTCATTTTTCATGCGCATGCGCAGCGCTACGATTTGTTTTATGTATTTACGATTTCAGAGCCCCGACGACTTGATGGTTTTGCTTAGATATTTTAGTATTTGGGAGGAGTTTTAATTTAAATTCGGGGACTGAATTTCTTTAAGGGGGGAAGATTGTAACGTTTTGAAAATCGTTTCGGTGAAATTTCGGAAAATCGGTAAAATAAGGGGGTTTTCTGTAAAAAGTCAAAATACAAATATTTTTATTTTAAAATTAAATATACATATTCTAGCTATGTAATTGCTAGTATTTAGTGTTTATTGAACCACTGGTGAAATTTCAAATTTTCTGAAAAATTTTCCGAAATTAATTATTTTAATATTATTTTAAGCCGTCCCTAATACATTTAATTAGGGAAAATTACAAATTGGAATGGGTTGATACAAATTTTATAATTCATGACACACTAAACTGACATGTAAAATATTATTTCTGAAACGAAATCATTTGCCAAAACGGTTTAGAAAATATCGAAGAAAAAGGCTTAAATAGTGAATTTAGTGTAAATGGATGTTTGGGATATAATATTTATCATTTTCCATCACCCCACACCCACACCCACACTCTCACACCCCTATTTTCCTCCCCATTTTTAGCAGCCCCTCTCCAATTTTTTCCCCCATTTCTTTTGATAAAGGAAAAGAGAACATAAAGAAAAGTATAAGAAAAGAGCTTTGTGTTGTGTTGACCTTGGACTTTCTTGACTTGGCATGACTTTCCTCACCTAACTCTCTCTCCAATCACCCAATAAGCGGCCAACCCTCCAATTCCTACACAACAGCAGCCCTCCCCCTCTTTTCTCAACACATTTCTCTCCAAAAAACTCATCAAAATTGCCTCACAAATCAACACAAAACATCACAAATCCCAAATCCATTTCTTACCCATTATTCCTCGGACATTCAAGCATGGATCTTGGGAAAAATTAGCATTTTGGAGGCTAAGTTTTTTTGCAAGTGTGGATCTCATTCCAAATGGTTTTTAGGTATAATCTTAACCTAATGTTTGCTTGATGTTTAATCACTTCAATTTAACTAATTTCGGTGCTTAATTGTGGTTCTAAGTGCTAATTTGAAAATTCAAGAGAAGGGTTTGAACTAAATTAGGGTTTATGTCAATTGATCATGGTTTAATGGTGTAGTTATCATACTAAGCCATAGAAAACCTAATCTAGTTGCTAATATGTGAATTGTTGCTTTTAAGTTGTCCAAATTAAGATTTTTAAGCAAACTAGGTTTTTGGAAATTAATTAAATAATTGCAATTAAAATGTAATTAGGTTTTTCATGACTACACTGACATTATAAAATGTAGTTTAATACCTTAGTTCATGAAAATCCAAGCTAAATTGTTGTTTGTGCATTTTTTGCTATAAAATTGTTAAAATTGGGTATATTGTAAACTAGAATTTTGGGGTTAATGAAATTTAATGAGATTAAAATATGGAAATTGTTTTTATGACTTATTTAAGATGTTTAATAAGTATTATGGCCGCTAGATTTGTTTAAACGTCGGGTTTTGTACTAAAACGGATAATATTTGCTTGCTAGATTTTCGGAAAAATGGCTTTTAAAGTGAGTTTGGGGTTTTTGTGAATTTTAACCTATTTTATAGTATAATTAGTGCTTGTGATCGTGCAAATGAGTGTGTTTGGGTTTTTCTCGATGGTTTGGCATTTGTATGCCGACGTCGAGAGTTTTTGGGTTTATTTGTGAAAGCAGCCATAGGTTTTGACCTATGTGGGATTCGTGTGTCGTTTTGGTTATGAGTCGGATTTTAATACGATACAGTGCATTATTATATGTAGGTACCCATGTGGATTTCGAGAGGACAAGCAAGTGCGTGGCGACGTCGGCACCGTCGAGCAAGGACCAGGTGAGTAGATTATATCTACAGGGAGAAGTCGGGTGGATGGCGTATAGCACCCCCGCAGTTCGTGGTGATGTATACGAATACGTATACACACATATATTTTGATTATATATATTATGTTGATATGAGACTTGATGATAAAGGTAGATTCTAGATGTTCATGGATTAGTTTATTGTTAGTTGCGAAACCCTAGAGTAGTTGTTACATCCACAGACGCACACACACACACATGTATACATTTATGTTATTACCTGTGCGTATATGGGGATATGTGTTTATGTGTTCACCTGGGTATGGGACTAGGTGTTCACATATTGGATTTGCGGATGATACTTGGGATTGAGATGAGTCGATGAGATTTGATTTGATGCCGAGAGATCGGTGATTTGGCAGGGTTCGTATTTGAGATACGACATGACGTTGTAGCGGGTCCTTTGACGTAGTGTTTCACACACGTGAATGCATACGTAGATGGTATCAGTATTGTACAAGACATTGATCAGTACCCGGATTATGATCTTTGATAAAGGGGATACCAGATGAATATTTTGATGAATGTGATATTGACCCGTATCCAAATTTGGGGATGCCGTATGACGGATTTACGTACGAGCTATATATTGATGATTGATCCGCACTCTTGACTTGGGATGTCTGATTATAGATATGGTATCGGATATGATATTATTGAGGCGGGATCACTGACTATACATATACAGGTATGTATATGTATCGACTCAGATATTAGGCGGTTTCCTTACCTTCAGTTAGCTTGTTAGTTCAGCCATATAGTTTGGTGTAGTTGTTAGACTATGGTAGATTCCTACTTATTTCAAAACTAACGGATCGTGGGTATTTTAAAAGGCAGGTCAAGGGATTCTACGGATATTTCAAAAAACGTATCTTTTCTTAAAAACACCGTAGCCCTTATTTTCAAAACACCGCGATTCGTGTTATTTCAAAAGGCACTATTGTAGGACTTATATTAGGGTAATGCAGTTTAGTTATCGTTATGTCTAGTATTCAGCTCCCGCTCATTATTGCCGTTCGCTCCGCATCGCATACTTATATTATAATTTCTTATTGCATTGTTGATATCATACTGTTACGACACCAGCACCATTACCGATGATGCGTATGTACCACGTACACTTACTTGCCGGCTCACACACATCTTCATCGGTAATTGTCATGTCACGTACACCTTAGAAAATATTATTGCTTGACTTAGCTTGTTAGTTAATAATTTGACATGATATTAGTGTACCTGCCTTATATGCCAGCTTAACATTGTAGTTATTACTTGTCACTTCATGCATACTGTTATTCATTGTTATGCCTATATTCATGGTTTTACATGCTATTGATGATTTGGATTCGGATTTCCATGAGATTTTCTGGATTTGGGGGGAAAACCGCAAAACTTATATAAACTGCTTTCTCTCTTTTTAAATAAAAAGTGCGGTTTTTCCCATGATGTATGAGTCGTCCACCATGAGTTTGCTGATGGATTTCGAGACCCTACTCGAGGAGTAGAGGAACCGTTTTAGGTACATGGTAGGCCCGGTACGGTACCCCGGGGCAAGAGGATCGTGTTGTTGACGTTGAGCCTGGCAGGGGAGCACTACCGACCGGTGACTTTACCCGACGCGTCGGATATCCGGAGGATACCGTCATGGTCTTGAGATGGAGGGTAGGGGCCGGTCTGGACTGACGGCGCCCTAGATATTTTGATTGAGACATTGAGATTTTGAGATATTGAGGTACAGAGATTGTGACACAGAGATATCGAGATATTTGGACACTTTTTTTGTGTCGATGCTGGGTACTGTTTTATGCTGATTTCATTTATGGTACCTCATTTTTAAATTACAGATATCTCACTGATTTATGAAAGCAGTTTTATGCAGTACATGCATTCTGTTTCATGCATTCATACATCATCCCTATGATATATTGCTACCTGAGATACTGACACGGGCACATGGGATTACACTCGAGTTAGATATTTACCCTAATCATTGTTATAGGCTGCATGTAATATATATTTGAGGATATATTATGATCGTTGACCTAGGATTACGTTGTTCATGCGATTTCTGTTCGCAGATATCTTTCTACCCACGAGTTGGCAACTCACCCCCGTTGTGCCACAGTTCTTGTAGGTTTTGCCGTACAGGTCTCATTACGGCTTTGCTGGCACTACTTCCTTTTCCGGGTGATTTGCTATGAGGTGGGTTTATTTGTATCGTACCCCCATTATATACCTTGTATATTATTACTCTGTTGTATCTAGAAGTTCCATCAACCAAACATGTTTTTATTTTTGAGATAGAGACCAGTGATGTTATTCTTTCAACCTTAGAGTCGCGCGTTGTATTTCTGTGGATTTCTTGTTGTTTTGAGTTTCCTTTTGAGTTTTGATCCTCGCCCTTGGCGTTGTATATTTTATTGCTTGTGTGGTTGTGACCGTCGATTGACGAAGAGCTAGCTCCCGCTTGGGGATGCCTTTTATGGATTTCGTATACTATTCATGTTGTATCACGTTTGGGGGCCAGTATTTACAAAGGAGACTCTGCCGAAATTTTCAGGAAATACTCGATGTTTTTAAAAAAACGCATAATTCTGCTTATGCTATTAAAACTACTTGATTTAAATTGGTTTTCCTACACTCTACTACTTTTCTTAGTTTGGATTTCTGGGTTTTCGGTTTACTTAGATTACGTATGCCTCGAGACGTTTCATAGTTTAAGTGTCGGTCATGTTCCGTACTTTCGGGTCGTGACAAAGCTGTACTCATGTCACCTGGGAACTCATAACTGACGATAGGTATAATACCAACCAACGGTTCCCGACGAGTCCTGTCCAGTGTACTCGTAACCTAACGAGCACCCGTATACTATCTCAAGTACGACGTACTGACGGCTGTGGGACAGACCGTCTCCCACACTGGGATGTGAAGCGCATACGCTAGTCTACTCCGCAGTATCGATGCCCTGTCTTGATAGTCCTTCGACTAGGGACCTGCATAAGGATGTGCTTATAGATTATCCAGCCCCCACGAGTGTGACTGCCATCACAACGCTGGTAATCAAGCAAAGATCCTGAGGGCTCCACTATTGTGTAAAGGCGATATGCTAAAAGAAACACATGCACACATTAAAGCAGAAACAAACCAAGTAGCATACTACCATTTTGAGCAAGATTGTCAATACGAGGTGAATATCCCAAGCTTCCATTAAGTAATATACAAACTAGTATGATACAGTAATGGCCTCTAGGGCATATACACTAACAATCTCCCACTTGCACTAAGGCCATGTACTGGCGTATCGAAGACCTATCATCTCGATCAGCCGCTCGAACTGAGTCTGGGGTAAGGCCTTTGTGAGTGGATCAGCAGTGTTATGTTCTGTAGAAACTCTCTGAACCTCGATCTCCTGGCGACCTACGATCTCCCTGATCAGGTGATACCACCTCAAGATGTGTCTGGACTTCTGATGGGACCTGGGTTCCTTCGCTAAAGCTATAACCCCGTTGTTGTCGCAATACATCGGTATTGGATCAACAATGGACGGAACCACCTGAAGTTCCGTTAAGAACTTCCTTATCCAGACGGCTTCTTTTGCGGCATCTGCAGCAGCGATATATTCCGCTTCCATCGTCGAGTCAGCAACGGTTTCCTGTTTGGAACTCTTCCAACACACCGCCCCTCCATTGAAGGTAAAGACATAACCCGACATGGACTTGGAATCATCCTTGTCACTCTGGAAGCTGGAGTCAGCAAAGGCCTCGATCTGGAGGTCTTTTCCGCCATACACCAAGAACATCTCCTTAGTCCTTCTCAGGTACTTGAGAATGTTCTTTACCGCTATCCAGTGTTTCTCCCTAGGGTTTGACTGATACCGGCTTACCATACTCAGTGCATAAGCTGCATCTGGTCTGGTACACAACATCGCATACATTATAGAGCCTACCGCAGAAGTGTAGGGTATAATAGACATGCGATCCCTTTCCAAATCAGTCTTGGGAGACATCTCTTTGGAAAGGGTGATCCCGTGACAAGCCGGTAGATTACCGCGCTTAGAATCTTCCATACTGAATCTCTTCAGTATGGTGTCGATGTACCTGGACTGTGAGAGTCCCAGTATCATCTTGGATCTGTCACGATAGATCCGGATCCCCAGAATGTATGAGGCATCACCCAGGTCTTTCATGGAGAACCTGTGTGACAAGAACCCTTTGACAGATTGTAGCATAGGAATGTCATTTCCTATTAAGAGAATGTCATCCATGTATGAAATGAGGAATACTACAGATCTCGCTATAAATCTACTATAGATGCATGGTTCATCTGGATTTTTGATAAAGCCAAATTCTTTGACCGTCTCATCAAAATAGATGTTCCAACTCCACGATGCCTGCTTTAGTCCGTAGATGGACTTAAGCAACTTGCACACCTTTCCGCTGCTCCCACTCTGAATGAAACCCTCTGGCTGGTCCATATAAACACACTCCTCTAAATTTCCATTTAAAAACGCGGTCTTTACGTCCATCTGCCAAATCTCATAATCGTGAAAGGCAGCAATGGCAAGAAGGATCCGAATGGATTTCAGCATAGCTACTGGAGAAAAGGTTTCGTCATAGTCCAAGCCGGGTCTTTGACGAAAACCCTTTGCAACCAGTCTAGCTTTATAGGTCTCAACCTGTTCATCTACACCAATCTTCCTTTTGAAGATCCACTTGCATCCTACGGGTTTTACCCCATCTGGAGTAACGTCCAACGTCCAACTTCCATACTTTGTTGGTGTACATGGACTCCATTTCGGTCCGCATTGCATCCAGCCATTTTGCCGAGTCAACGCTCTGAATGGCCTGCTGGAAGCTAGTCGGCTCATCATAATCAATGATGCAATCTTCTCTATCCCCGTCTATGAGAAAACCGTAGTATCTCTCGGGCGGATGAGACTGCCTACTACTTCTGCGGAGTGGCGTAGGAATGTCATTTTCTTTTGAACCCTCTGGTTCTACTAAGCTTTCAGTAATAGCTCGTGGTTCTGGAATTTCTTCCAGTTCTATTGCGCTCCCACTTATCGGATTTTCCAAAAACTCAGTTTCCAAGAAGTGGGCATGACGAGAAACATAAATCTTTTGTTCCTCTTCGTAATAGAAGAAATATCTCTTGGAGTTCTTTGGATATCCCACAAACTTGCACTGTACTGAGCGTGCCTCGAGTTTGTCCGCATGCTGCTTTTTGACAAAAGCTGGACATCCCCATGTCTTAATGTGATTAAGATAGGGTCTCTTCCCACACCACATCTGATATGGTGTAGTAGGCACAGTCTTAGTTGGAACTCGGTTCAAAAGGTATGCAGCTGATTCTAGTGCATATCCCCAGAATGATCGCGGTAACTCAGGGTTACTCATCATGGACCGTACCATATCCAATAGGGTTCGGTTCCGTCTTTCCGATACACCGTTATGTTGCGGAGTGTATGGAGGAGTAAGCTGAGAGAGAATTCCATTCTCTTTTAAGTAATCCAGGAACTCGGCACTCAAGTATTCACCACCTCGATCCGATCTCAGTGTCTTGATACTTTTGCCAGTTTGTTTTTCTACTTCATTCTTATATTCCTGGAATTTTCCAAAGGCTTCGGATTTATGTTTCATTAAGAAGACATAACCGTACCATGAAAAGTCGTCCGTAAAAGTAATGAAGTAAGAATAACCGCTTCGCGCATGTGTAGACATTGGACCGCACACGTCACTGTGTACGAGTCCCAAGGGATCGCTCGCTCTTACTCCGTGTCCAGTGAACGGAGTCTTTGTCATCTTTCCTTTGAGACAGGATTGACAAGTGGCATACGATTGATATTCGAACGGATCCAAATATCCTTCTGTATGTAACTTCGTCAACCTTCTCTCATTGACGTGACCCAGTCTACAATGCCATAAGAAAGTCTGATTTATTTTCGGAGACTTTCTTTTGTGTGTATTTTGGACATTGAAAATCTGTGGTTGGTTTAGTACGTATATACCATTGCTTAATGTACCTGACCCAATCAGAACTTGATTAAGGTGAATGTTTACAACATTACTTACAAACGCAAATTCATAACCTTCTTTAGAAATCAAATATACAGAAATGATATTACAAGTTGCGTTGGGTACAAAAAATCAATTACGTAAAACCAAAACATGTCCATCTGACATTCCCAGGTGATAGTCCCCCACGGCCTTAGCATCCATGCTAGCTCCGTTTGCAACTTTGAGGGTCATGTCACCTGCCTTCAAAAACCTATGGTTTCTCAACGCCTGCAAAGAATTACAGATATGAGATCCTGATCCGGTATCCAATACCCAGGAAGTAGAGTTTATTGATAGACAGTTTTCAATAACATACACACCTGAAGCTGAAGCCGCAAATTGCTTCAGATCCTGTGTTCTGGCTTTCCAAGCCCTGCAATCTTTCTTCCAGTGCCCACTCTTATGACAGTAAAAGCACTCTTCCTTCTTCACAAGTTTCCCCGCTATCTTTGTTGCTTTTGTCTTTCCCTTCGTATCCACTTTACTAACACCGCCCCTTGGTTTGGCGGGGGTTTTCTTCTTCTTTCCCTTGGCTTTCGCCTTGGACCTAGAAGTGGAAGATCCTCCTACAAACAAAATGGATGTTTCCCTACCTTTCTGTAGGGTGCCCTCTGCACTCCTCAGCATGTTGAGGAGCTCTGAAAGTTCAACTTCCTTTTCTTGCAAGTTGAAATTTAGGACAAACTGGGCGTAAGTGGAAGGAAGGGACTGAAGAATCAAGTCCGTATAGAGCTCATTCTCCAACGTGGTCCCAAGGTTCGCGAGCTCCTCTATGAAGCCAATCATCTTAAGCACGTGTTCCGCTATCGGTGATCCCACGACCAACCTTGCCGAAAATAGCCTCTTCGACACTTCGTATCTTGCGATACGAGACTGCTCTCCATACAGTTCTTTTGTATGGAGAAATATGGATTCGAGGTCCATATTCTCGTGCCTCCTCTGATGTTCGTTGTCCATAGAGGCAAGCACGAGGCACTTGGCCTTCGCGCAATCGATTTCCTAGGTCTTACAGATTTCCCTATCCGCGACGCTGGTTTTGGGACCTAGGACAGGGGGAGCTTTGGTGGTAAGGAGATACCCCAACTTGTCATAAGTGATTGCCATTTTGACATTCCTGAGCCAATCTTTGTAGTTTGGCCCTATCAGTATGTTTTTATCTAGTAGTAACTTAAGTCCGGTCATGATGTTTGGTCGCTGCAATTAGGAGAGAGAGAAGAAACACTTTAGCATGATGCTCTTGCAAGTTTAGAGTGGTTTTTAATTTTTCTAAACAGGATGGCTCCCACTGTCTCTCGAATCCCTCCTCAAACCAAAAAGGAAGAATTAGTCAGGATCAATCTCACCGTACAATTCTTGCTTAACCGTTCGGCCAGGCTGGTGTCGGTACTTCGAGGGAGGTTTTCCAACGCTTTCGCGAATTTCCGTAATTAAATAACCTCTTTTCCCTGTGGGCGTAGCCCCGCTAATACCTTTCTAGACACCTACTTGGTTTATAGCAATGATCGTTAAGTGAGAAATTTCCCGAGGAGTAGCATATACTCACAGTAGGATCGGGATCCAAATATCATTGCGTGACAAAACTGAAGGAATCCTACCAGAATCATCACACTCCAAATGGTATGCAGCGCTAGCATGTTTCAGTTCTTTTGAAATTCCCGATGTGGATTTTTGCCCCATGCTCTTATGACCTTGACTTTGGCCAACAAATCATAAGTCAAATGTCAAGTTCTACCCGTCATTCTCCAGGTTAATTTGAGCCCACCCGCACATACCCTTGACTTTGGCCAATAAGGTAGAACGACTGCCCCAAACCAACACATCTATCTATGCTGCACATGAATACCCAATAGCTACCAATCACTATGCCTTGACTTTGGCCAACAAACATAGCTTGAATACTTATTGACCATTCATGTGAAACGACGGAGGGCTATGAATGGTTTTGGCGAAACCGTGAACGTAGTGAACTTGATATAATCGAAGGAACGAGATAGTTTTAAAAGGAGTGGCTTAAGCTCCGCGTTTAAAATTTATTTTTGAAAAGAAACCGAGTGGTTTTGAAAGTGTTCCAACGACTTTACTTTGATTTATTTTCTTGCATTAATTCTTTTTAATGCGTCCCATCATTTAATCCTACCATTGCAGAAAACAACCAAAATATGACGTATGCTTATGCCATCCGCATTCGCCATGGGGCCCCGTCATTACCCGTTAGGTTACTTAACTAACGACAGAGCGGGGGCTGGACTAGCGCGGATGCAAAACATAAGCAACGCCTAAATAATATCATATATAGATATATTGCAATGATAGCTATTTCAGATCACAGATGAACACATTGGATATACTAGGAATCCGCAATTTGTACGAGCCTGTAACGAAAAGCGGATTACACGGTCACGATGAATAGCCAATACCCCACCCTAGACCCCTACGGGTGCGGCAAATTACCCGCCAAATATCCGAAGCGGAGCAACCTCCCTCAATGACGTGAGTAGGCCACTCGGCACTTCGAGATACCCGGTAGTTTGTGCACCCCATCTTGGGTCTATCCTAGGAGCAAAAACAGTAAAAAGAAATTATACAATGACGGATACAACCCCGACCCGGTTGTGCGGCCAAAAATAATATTACATCAATTTACATATTACATGAATTCAAAGATAAAAGAAAACTCTTATCTCACAACCTCCCGGCTATTCATCCGCGACAATCCAATGAATTCATATACACATACCATCAACATTACAGATCACAGATATGTATAATCCCCACTAATCGACGTATAGCGATCAGCGGACGTTCAATACATATATCACATCAAAGATAGAAACCCGTCAGCTTAAGTCTTTAGAAGTTCGATCAAAATACAGATTTTTAGGCCTCAAACACAAATTTTTCTTTCTGGAAAATCTGGACAGAAAAAACATATTTTAAAAATCCCAAAACAACCCCAGAAACACACTGCAGCAAAATTGTGCCACGGCCGAGTCAACTCGGCCGCGGAACCGCGGCGGGAGCATACTCCCGCCGCCTTTCCCCGGCGACTTGACCGGTTCGTTGGACCAATTTCCTTGGGTGTTTTAACAAAAGCCTGAGCCGATTTTTCATGTATGATTTATTATTTTTTGAACAGAGGAAAAAATCGGCAGAAACTATGCTATTCGGGTATGTTTCATGATATTTTCTCCGACCGGACTTCTACTTACTTTACTAACATGTTAGATAGTGTTTAACTAGGCTCTGATACCACTGTAAGTCCATGTTACCTCTCCCGGTACTTACGGGCTTGCGGAAATGATCAAAAACGATTTTTCAAGAGGTGGTAACATGGACTCAAAAACGGATCTTTGTTAAACAACTAACTAACAACCTAACTAGAGTTTTACCTACTCGGTTAGGGGGCTATACCTTTCTTGAACTCCTTCGTCTTCAACTCTTTCCGGTGTACGGATCGGCCTCACCTCGTCGTCTCCTTGCGCCGAAGATGGATCCACCTGAAAGCTTCTACCATTGGCTTCTTCTTCGAACTTGAAGAAACTAGAACACTTGGTTTGCTAAACCTTGTGAACTAGGATGAGTAGAGAAGTGATTTGGGTTTTCTTTTATCTCTAAGGCAATGTTTCTCAACTCATGAGAGGGTGTTGCCTTGAGCTAGAGAGAGAGCAAGAGGAAGAGCAAGAAGGAGAGCTCAAGCAAGAGAGAGAAATGAAATGAGAGAATGAGTAACTCTTTTTCCATCCAAGCTCTCATAATCCAAAATCATCATAACAAATAATAGTAATCAAGTATTGTGTGATGGTTCAAGTCAAAATGGCTATATCATTTCATGCACTCATTTTGCAAAAACAAACAAGCAAGCAAAAGTCTTTGCCATGAAATGATAGCCATTGTCATGATGATGGTCAGCTAGTCCAACCTAGTCAACTGGTCAACAAAGTCAACCAGTCAACAAAGTCAACCCCTCAACAAGCATGTCACTATAATACTTAATTAATATTATTGTTAATTATATTTCTTATTCTCATTAGGGTTTAGCAAAAAGTCAATAGTCAACAGTCAACAGTCAACAACCCCAATGAGAATCCTCTGCCTCTGTCTCTCTGTCAACTGTGCATACACACCTGCATCCGCGTTCCGAGGAACACGAATACAAACGAGATAAAATCAATCCCAAAATGTACACTAGGATCTGGTTTAAACCAAAGCCCGCTAGTGTTAACTGTCCGGACACCAAACGTGCACAAGTGCATGGATGTGACCGAACCCTGTCGCAAAACCATGCGACCTCTACTCCTTTGCCTAAAGGCGAATAGCTTTCTGTGTGGGACTCTAAAGACTCGACACTACGCTGGCAGTGGGTTTAACCACAGACCGCAAGCGGCACTAACTGTGCGTAACGGTCCCCAGGTAGATGCCGACAAGAAGACTGACGAGGTGAAACCCATCTGAACTCCTACTGAGCCTGAATGTGACAATCTCCATACAGTCCGGTCTGTTCGTCTGATACATTGCATGGCGGGCCTAGGGGGCGGTAAACGTCAGTCCCCTAATAGAGGTACAAGTCGTGTCGGAGTGTAGTCCAGAACACCCTGAGATAACACTGGAAACCTTCCAGTATATCTCGCTTGCCCTGGCCAGGGACTACTCGTGTAATGGCTCTCCTAGACACAGTGCGATGTCAACCCCCAATACCGGGAGAGACGAATCCTGTCTAACCGTCACTGCCTCTAAGTGCTTCGGGACTGCACCCAACTACTACCTGTTTGCACGCCTCCTTTGAGCCGTGGTAGGGTAGTAATCTAAGTACTGTGGGAACACACTCGAGACGAAGTGACAGTGTCAAGTCAGCGGACTAAGTTGTACTCATGTCACCTGGGAACTGATAACTGACGATAGGTATAATACCAACCAACAGTTCCCGACGAGTCCTGTCCAGTGTACTCGTAACCTAACGAGCACCCGCATACTATCTCAAGTACGACGTACTGACGGCTGTGGGACAGACCGTCTGCCATACTGGGATGAGAAGTGCATATGCTAGTCTACTCCGGAGTATCGATGCCCTATCTCGATAGTCCTACGACTAGGGACCTGCATAAGGATGTGCTTATAGATTACCCAGCCCCCACGAGTGTGACTGCCATCACAACGCTGGTAATCAAGCAAAGATCCTAAGAGCTCCACTAATGTGTAAAGGCGATATGCTAAAAGAAACACATGCACACATTAAAGCGGAAACAAATCAAGTAGTATACTACCATTTTGAGCAAGATTGTCAATACAAGGTGAATATCCCAAGCTTCCATTAAGTAATATACAAACTAGTATGATACAGTAATGGCCTCTAGGGCATATACACTAACAGAACCCTGGTCCCATCAGCGATCCAGGCATATTCTGAGGCCGTATCACCTGATCCGGGAGATAGTTGATCACCGGGAGATGGAGATCAGGAGGGTTGACACGAAGAACAACACAGCGGATCCACTCACGAAGGCCATTCCCCAGATACAGTTTGAGAGACTCTTCGGGATGCTTGGTATGCGATACTACAGCAGCTGGCCCTAATGCAAGTGGGAGATTGTTAGTTGTATGTATGCCCTAGAGGCCAGTATTGTACAGATGATGTATATTATATTGGATGCTTGGACATATATAGAGAGGACTTTCTTGCTCGATATGATAGTATGCTATCTGGTTGCTCTTTATCTTAACATGTGAACTTGTCTCTTTATACTGTCTTATAGTTACATGTTGGTAAAGCCCTTAGGATGTGTACTTGACTACCTGGACTAAGATGCGGATCATACTAGTGGGGACATGGTAGTCCATAAGTACATCCTTCAAGGTCCCTAGTCGTGGGTGTATCGAGACGGGGCATCGATATACCAGTGTAGATTAGCGTATATGCATCTCGACCCATGAGATAGGTGATGAATGATACCATATCCATTGGTGTTTGACATCAAAGATGGTATACGGGTGCTCAGTGGAGACTGGGTACACTGGACGGACTCGCCGAGAACTCCCAGATGGTATTATACCTCACGTCAGATGGCAGTTCTCTGGTGACACTTGTGCAGGTTAGTCTGTAGACCCGAGATCGTCATAGAGTCTTGTGTGATTCCTACTGTGCTTTGATTTCCACCTTACCACGTCCATGAAGGCGTGCAAAATGGTGGTTTTTGGGTACAGTCCCGAGTCACATGAAGGCAATGAGCGATAGGAGGGGTTCCGTCTCTCCCGGTATTGGGGGTTGATGTTGCGCTGTGCTCGATTGGCCGTAACAGGGAAGTCCCTGGCCAGGGCTGATTTAGAGATTTACTGGTAAGTGTTACCAGTAGTTTCTCGACCCGTTATGAGCCTCACATTGGCATGACTTATCGGTTATTGGGGTCTGACGTTTACCACCCGTAGACTTGATATGCGGCATATCAGACGAGAAGACCGGACTGTACGGGGAGTATTACAGGCAGGCTTTTACAGGAGTTGGAGCGGGCTTGCTTACTGATCTTCTGATCGCTCAATACCCGGGTAGCCGTTACGTCCAGCTAGTACCGCTGATGGCTTGTGGGTGTGTGATGTGATCATCACCTACTGCCGGCGTATTGACGAGTCTTTAGAGTCCTACACAGAGGTTTTACTGGCTCAGGAAAAACGAAATAGGAGCACGTATGTGATATGTGCGAGACCGAGAATAAATGCGAGTATGTGATACCGTATTTTATTCTCACGACTTTTTGTATCGGTCGGTTATATATGATATGACCGGGTTATCGAATCAAGTGTTGATTCGATAAGTCGATACGATGGATGTTAGCCGGTTATATGAGATATGACCGGATTATTAAGTCAAGTGTTGATTTAATAATTAAGTGTATAATTGTATATTAGATATACTAATTTACATTTGCTAACACTTGTTCACTTTAGGGTTTTTCTCACATGTACAATATTTTAACATGTATATGATATATGTTAAAATGTGTTATCATATTGTATCATGGTTGATGATACACATGACTTGTGTGTATGAGACATACACCATCCTAATTGTTATGATTGGGTTTAATGTTTAAAAGTAATTACAAAATGAGTGGGAAATTGGAAAATGCATGAAGCTTGTGGAAGCTTGTGGAAGCTTGTGGATGTATTGACTAAAGTCCACTAGATTTGTTTTTACTTTGGGTTTTAACCTAACCATCACATAATTAGCTATGGTTATGGCTCTAAAAGGGTTAGTATATGATACTCACTCACCATGGTTACCCTTTACACTTGATCATTATCCTCATTCTTTTCTTTCGTTCATCTTCTTCTTCATTGAGCAAGAGAAAAAGCTTGCTAGGGTTTTGAAAAAAGAGTGAAACTTTGTGAGAAATAAAAATCCAAAGAGAACCCACTTCCTATTTCTCCATCCTCTACTAGACTAGCACTTTAGTATAGGGTGTTTGCTTCACTAATTCTCAAGTTAGTGAAGTAGAAGCTTGAGTCGGAATTCCCTCGACGTAGATCATCTTCGTCCTCAGAGACTTCAAGCAAGGTCGCACCTTTCGCCTCGTGAAGCCATGCAAGAGCCCGGGAGAACCATGGTCGCAGCGAAGGGACTTCAACAAGGAGCAAATGAAGTGAAGGACCGATCTACAAAGGTTGTATTTCGTATTCACTTAGTCCTAATTGGTTTTCGCTTGCATATGAAACCCTAATCTCTAGTATACGATCTTGCTTAGAGTTATTCGGCACATAAAAGTTTAATTTTGGCATGGTCGATACCTTGTAGAGCCTTGTTAGTGTTCCTAGTAAGCCTACAACCGCACACTACACCTAAACATAGTCAACAAACGTAGCACGAATACTAACTAGTACTTATCTAAAATGACGGAGGGCTACGACTGGTTTTTAAGAAAACCCTTTGCGTAATGAACTTGATATTGTTGTTGAATCGAGTGATTTTAAATGGAATGTTTTTTAGGCCTTTTCTAGTTTTGCTAAAGAGGTCACTCCCGGTGAAGGGATCTCGGCTCTTTCCTCATCGAATAAGGTGCAGGATATTTCATAAATATCACTATGCAAAGCAAAAACTATAAAAACAATCAAAAGACAAACCGAGTTTGTAGCATCTGCTAGTTTCGCTAAAGAGGTCACTCCCGGTGAAGGGATCTCGGCTTTTTCCATATCGAATCAGGTGCTGGATGTTCTACAAGGAACACCGCTATGCAAAGCAAGAACTAGAGCTACCAATTTTTGAGACAAGTTTCTACAACATCTTTAGGTTTCTTTTAGTTTCATTAATTTCATTAATAAAGTCCTATTTTATTATGCTTCACAAGCATCACATTTGAAACGAAATCAGCAATATAACATATATCTTATATATATAATATAAGCATTCGTCTCAATCAATAATATGATCTCATCACAGAACATTGCAACAGAAGATAACATATGAAATATTAGATATACTAGGATTTCCGTGTTTTATGCGAGCCTGTATAAAACGCGGATTCCACGGTCGCGATGAATAGCCAAACCCACATCCCTAGACTCCTACAAGAGCGGCAAGCAATACTGCCAATTCTAAGGTTAGGAGACCCGGTCTCGACTCCTTGAGATGGTCTCACACTGGACCCTAGAACCCGGTTACTTGTGCTCCCCGCCTTGGGTCTACCTAATGCGGAAAAGTAAATAATATACAATGGTGACATCATCCTCAGCCCGGAAGTGCCCTAATGAAAGAATATTACATACAAAGAATTTTACATGAATGAAAATAAAAAACCCCATCTTACATAAAACCCCCGGCTATTCAAAACGCGGCGATCCAATATAACATATCACAGCAACACATAACATCACATGTCATCAATGTAAGTAAATATGCGTATCCTAATTGTCGTTGATATATAGCAACGAAACCGGCAATGCACCACATATTACACTTACGGTCGCAGAAAAGAAAGTGTAAAACTAACAGTTGGAATCCGCAACCTTCTTAGACATCGCATGCCTAACTAAATGAATTCCTTAGACATCCCATGCCTAACAATTATAAACCCCGCATTTTAGTCTCAATATCGAAAACACTTTTCAATATTTAGTCGGGCAATTCAACAAGATTCCCGATATCCTGATCGAATGTTCGTCACAAAATTTAGTAGACGTCCGCACCCCCGGATGCTGTCGACGAAGTGCACTAAGGCGGAACACCGCTGCGGCGAGCACCCGAACGGATGCTTTTGGCGACGAGGTTCTCCTACAGTCACTTGGTCGGGGCTATGGGGCAAGGTTATCTATTAAGTTTACCCGGCGAGTATCCACGTACGCTACGTGGTTGCGACGGACTTTTGATCACATCAAAATACCGTGGCAACCGATCAAACGAGACTAAACTACTAGATTTATAACATTCAAATTAGTTATCTCATAACTACTTGTGGATTCCAAATATTGTATCACGTTCTAGATAAATAGACAATGTTAATGTTTCCGATCGAATAAACAAACACCCAAGATTTCCCAAATAGCTCAACACTTGAGCGGAGTTCAAAAAGTATCCATCACATGCCACAGTACCAATGGTCCAGCCGTAGAAAGGTCAAACCAACGCCTCAGATGTGGCAACGTCGTGCTGCCCCAAACCCTAAGATTTAGAGCCGGTTCAGACGGTCACATAATCGAGTTAAGGTTTGTGTTCTTCTAGAGGGTCCACCGCGTTACTTGCACGACTTAGAACGTTCTTTAACTAAGGAAAAATCCAACACTTGGAAATTTTCCGGCAGGGGAAAAAGTGAGTTATTGATATCCGTTCGAACTTTTTAACACGTTCTAAATTATCCGGAAAACTAAATGAAATAAAAATTTCCGATCAAATCAACGAATAAAAAAAATCTCCAGAAAACTCAACACTTGAGTAATATCAAAAATTCCCAGAAGCATCTAGAAATACATACGGATGTTACTGTGAAGTATGAGTCCCTAATACGCATGTCCGGCCGCGGAACCGCCGCGCAAGGCATGGTATTGCCGCGGTTCCACGGTTCTTTAAGTGAATCAAGATCTCGTATTTCACAGTAATCCTTAGAATTCCCTGCTTAATTTTCTGAGTATTTTTAATACAGAAAAAATCAACATTTTAAAAAATTTCCAGAGAGGGGGGGTATTGCGATGTTTCAGGGTTCGATCGGACTTTAAACTTCGTCTAGACTTCGCCTAAAGCTCTAGCTTATCTCTGATACCACTGTAGGGTTACTAGGCACTGTCATAAAGTTCTACAAGTCATCAACCATGCCAAAATCAAATTTTTCATGTACCGAACAACCCTAACCAAGATCTTAGACTAATGATTAGGAGAAACAAAGTAAGTAAACAACTTTACTACTAAGAGTTAGGGATTAAACCTTTGTAGTCCATTCCTTCACTTCTAAAGCTCCGTGTTGAGGTCCCTTCGCTGCGATCATCGAGTACCCGGACTCAAGAGAGGCTCTATGAAGAGAAACATGCAAGCTTGCTTCTGATCTTCAATAACTAAGATGATCTGCCCTGAAGAAACTCAAACCCAAGTTCTTGCTTTGCTAATCAAGTATTAACAAAGAAAACACCATAATCTAAGTGGCTAGAATAGATGAGAATGATGAAGTAGGAATTTAGCTCTCATTTGTTTTCAATTTCTCACTCATTTTCATCACATTTGAAAAAGCTAGAAAACTTTTCTCAAAGGAAGAAGAAGAAGAAGATTACTTTGTGATGAATAATAAAATCATTAGTTATGGTTACAAATCAACCCTCGGTTAAGAAACAAAAGACTTAACCATTGTAGAGAATAAACCATGGTAAAGGGTTTGGGTTGGGTTAAGTAAATATCTTCAAAATATCATAATAAAATATCTTTGCTTAAAACAAAACATAAAGCTTCTAGAAGCTTCATGAAAGTGCTAACCCAAATCAAACCCTAATCATGTTTAATCTCCACAAATCATGTTGCATTAGTAATCATAACTTGTTACAATATTATATATCACATATACAATATTTATTGTAACAAAATAAAATAATACAATTAACATATATCACATATATATCAATATATTACCCGAGTGAGAAAAAGAATCTTTAAGTGAGCTTATATTAGTTAATGTAATTTAATATATCAAATATATAATTATACATTAAATTCTCGAATCAACACTTGATCCGATAATCCGGCTATTTCACAAATAACCGACTAATATAATCTGTATCAGTTCATTGAATCAACACTTGATCCGATGACCCGGCTATATCTCATATACCCAGCCGATATCTCATATCGCGAGAATCTAATACGGTATCGCATGCACGTATTATTCCCGGTCACGCACATATCAATACGTGCTCCTACTCCGTTTTTCCTGAGCCAGGAAACCTCTGAGTAGGACTCTAAAGAATCGTCAATATGCCGGCAGTAGGTGATGATCATATCAAACACCCACAAGCTGCAAGCGGTCAGCTAAACGTAACAGCCACCCATGTATTGAGCAATCAGAAGATCAACAAGAAAGCCTGTACATTCTCCCGTGAATCCAACCAGTAACACTTCCATACAGTTTGGTCTCTTCGTCTGATATGTCGCATATCTCGCCTAGGGGTGGTAAATGTCAGACCCCAGTAGATTGATAAGTCGTGTCGATATGAGGTCCATAACAGTTTGAGAAACTACTAATAACGCTTACCAGTAAATCTCAGCAACCCTGGCCAGGGATTTCCAGTTATAGCCAATCGAACACAGTGCAACATCAACTCCCTATACCGGGAGAGACGAAACCCCTCCTATCGCTCATTGCCTCCATGTGATTCGGGACTGTACCCAAAAGCCACCGTTTTGCATGCCCTCTTGGACATGGTATGATGGAAACCAAAGCACAGTGGAATCACACAAGACTCTATGACGATCTCGGGTCTACAGACTAACCTGTACTAGTGTCACCAGAGAACTTCCATCTGACGTGAGGTATAATACCATCTGGGAGTTCTCGGCGAGTCCGTCCAGTGTACCCAGTCTCCACTGAGCACCCGTATACCTTTTCTGATGTCGAACACCAATTGATATGGGATCATCCATCGCCCATCATATGGGTCAAGAAGCGCATACGCTAGTCTACTCTGGAGTGTCGATGCCCTGTCTCGGTAATCCCACGACTAGAAACATTTGAAGGATATACTTGGCGACTACACTGTCCCCACTAGTATGATCTGCATCATAGTCCTGGCAGTCAAGTACTCATCCTAAGGGCTTTATCAACATGTTACATAGAGACAATCAAAGTACATGTTAAGATAAAGAGTAACCAGATAGCATACTATCATGTCGAGCAAGAAAGTCCTCCCTATATATGTCTAAGCATCCACTATAATATACAATGTATGTACAATAATGGCCTCTAGGGCATACATATAACTAACATGACTTTCCTAGAGGCTAACTTGTGAATGATAATCAACGAAAGGATAAGGGATGATTGTGGAGAAACCCTAGTTTCTTCAAGAGATCCCTAATCCTCGTTGATCGTCATCGATCTAGCAACAAATCATCAATGGATAAGAATACGTAATCACAAGTCTTCATCATCGCTATCAATTCGATCGATTCCTACGAGCTTCATTACAAATCTTGATAGTTCATTAGATTTGGACATCTTCTAGAACTTTATTGATTCTTGATCTTTAGATCTAGTTCTTTACTTTTCTTGAAACTAAATTTCAAAATTCTTGAATCAATTTTCTTGCAATTTTTCTTTTATATTTTCATTTCAACTCATCTAAAATGAAAGCGAGCAAAACACACATCTCTGTGGACGATCCGTATTCAGTAACGCGCTACGTCGACACCGTTAATTGATTGCGGTATAAATTTCTTTGATTGTGATCTTTACACATTTTCAAAACACGACACACAAAGAACGATTCAATCATCGTTCTTTTCATACTGTGACTTGCGTCGTTTCATAATGTTTAATCTTATGTTGTGTGTTATGCAATTTTAGGATCGGCTGTGGAAATATCGGACGCGGCGCGCAAAGGCAAAGCGGTGGTTGGATCAGATTAGCGAGGCGTCCGGATGAGTAGATATATACATCTATGGGGAAATCGTCTGGATGGCGTGAGGCGCCCCATAGTTAGGGTCACTTTATTACTTGCAAACTATATGCACAGTTATTTAGTTAACCATCTCATTAATATGCATAGCTTTCTGGTCATCTATATACACCTGTATGATATCACCCCTTAGGACACTTACACTATTACCATTGGCTCATGTTGCACGCGCACTATTCATGTGAACACACACGCCTTGGTAATTGACATGTCGCGAGCACTTTAGAACCTGCTTAGTTTAGTATCACCACATGCATCATACATGATACATCGAATTGCATAGCATGTATATACCTTACATCATCATCATGCTTATATAAATTCCTAGTCACAAATCAATTGCATACCTTTGATATCATAAACATTTATCATATACAACATCTTGGGTATTATGATTTTCTTGAGGATTTCAGTATTGATGAGATTTCTGAATTTTGGGGGGAAACCGCAAGAATTTAACAAAAACTTATTATCATCATTTTTTAAAATAAAGTTGCGGTTTTCTCATGATGTATGTGTCGTCCACCATGAGTTTTCATGTTTTCTGTTGGATTTCGAGACCCGATTCAAGGAGTGGATGAACCGTCTCGGGTATATGGTGGGCCCGGTATGGTACCCCGGGGCAAGAAGATCGAGTTGTAGACGATGAGCCTGACAGGGGAAGACTACTTACTGGTGATGTCTGGTGCGGCGGATATCCGGAGGATACCGACCGTTGTCGTGAGATTTGATGATATGGGCCGATCCGGACTGACGGAGCCCGATGTATTGAGACATTGATATAGTAAGTCTTTGAGACAGATATATTTCCATATTTGGTGTCGATGCTTGACATGGTTTTCAGATGATTTCATTGATGGTACTTTAGCTATTGCACAGATATTCTTTTTCTAAGTTAAGAATGCAGAGCTTATAGTATTTTAAACACTTAAAGATTTCATAATGATGTTGCATACATGTGCATACATACTAGTGGCATTACATCACATCTAGACATAAATGTTGTGACGCATTTGCGTGCATTCTTACGATAGCCTTACTAGATGTTATATTCTTCTCACGAGCTGGCAACTCACCCCCGTTGTGCTACAGTGTCTTGCAAGTCGGACCCGTCAGTCTTGTAGCGGCGGGCTTATCTTATCATTGGCTTCTTTTGCTCAGACTCGCGACATTGCTCGTAGGTTGGTTGCGAGGACACTTTATCTCTTTTTGTACTATCATTGTATCTAGTATTCTCCATCTACCACTTCTTATTTGTATATGTGACCTAGTGATGAGACTAAGAGATTTGTGTATATGTGGTTTCTCTGGGGTCGAGCTCACTTGAGCCGATGTTGTGCTTTTCTTATTTTTCATTTTCTTATGTCATTTGCTTGATATTGCATATATATTGCGTGTGGTTGTGATCCGCTTTAGGCGAAGAACTAGCTCCTGCTTGGAGATGCCATTTTATCGTTACAGGTTATATATCTTGTTGTACCCATTTTTGGGGGCTAGTATTTACAAAAGAGACTCTGCCGAAATTCTCGGAAAAATTTGATGTGTTTAAAAAGGGGTTAATGAAACTTGATTGATTTTAAAATCATTTTCATAAAAGGTTTTCTTTCACTCTTGTTGTTTTTGGTTTAGATTTTCAGGGCTTTGGCTGACTTAGGTTACGTTACGCCTTTAGACGTCTCGTAATCTAAGTGCCAGTCACGTTCCGTACCTTCGGGTCATGACACCCAACCCTGAGGATAAGTTTATAAGGTAGGGCTTACCCCTCGCCACCCAATCGGCTATCTTCCTTAGGCTCGATATGTTCTCTCCGCCCACCATGCACAGTTGCAGAAGGTTAGGTTATATCAAGTGTACGCGTCTCTTTTTCATTACCCGGCTCCTCACGTCTGGTGGGTTAAAGCTTTCCTGAACCAATAGAATCTTCCTACCAATACCTTCTTGCTAGGGGATCGTAAGGTCTCGATTTCACTGGAAGAGTTCCGCGAGATCTCCGGATTGCCGATCAAGGGAGAGCATTATGAAGAGTTGCTGCTTCCCGATAAGTATGTGTTCACGACCGTACCTGCTACGCTTGACGGCTTGACAACTGAAAATGTTGCCCGTCATAAGTACCCCAGTCTAATCAAGACTCTGGGTATTTTTGAGAAGTTGTTCGCGGAATCAGAAGGACAGGGCGTCACCTTCAAGAGTTTCATCGCTTGTTTTCTCCGTGAAGATGTTTTATCAAAGGAGGCCCCGAAATTTGCAAGCATTACTGACCATTTTGGGTTTGGGCTGAATAAGTTGCCGGCCAAAGAAGAGGACTTGCCGATGTTTTACATTCCGAAATCGTCGGTCGTGCCTTTCGATGCAATTGCGGCCCCTGGCATGGACGAAGAGACCTTCTTCATCGGCTTCATCAGTTTTTGGCTTAGTTGGTTCGCCATGCCGTCGCATCGACGCTTCATGAGAGCTTCCGTCTTCTACCCCGCCCATCGCGTCGCCGAAGAGGCACGGTTGGCCATTGGTATCACGGGACTGTCGCATCTTTATCACGGATTAAGTGTTGTGGCTAACACTTCAACCCCATGTACAGACGTCGTGAATTTCTCCCTCCACTACATCACGTCGTGGATCTAGATGCATGTATTGGGAGCGTTCGCAGTGCATCGAAGGCCAGATTTCTATGATTCCTACACCTTCCCACAGGTTATGAGGTTGGTGGATGCTTCTGCTCTCGATCCGACCTAGCTAGGAGCCCTCTGTGTGCTGCTTAATCCATACTCCAATGAGGGCAGGATGGTTTTTAGCGACCAAGTCCTCTCTACTCCCGCGGGGCCTATCCAGCAGCTGTTTGATTTTTCGAAAGGTGGAACATCGTCTTTAAAGCCTAAGGATATCATGCACCTGTACTCGATTAGGCCGGGCTACTTGGTGTTCCGGCAGAATAACGGGGCCCTTTTTATGCGGTACAATCCGCATTGCTTTGCCCAGCAGTTGGGCTATAACCAGGGTGTCCCCTTTGAGGTGTTCTTGGTTGAACATACTCCGTCGCTGGAAGTCACATGTGACGTCGCCCATCACTTTATGCGGCTGAACACCGGCTCTCGTTTCATGATCCCCGAGGCTGACTATATTCCAAGGTGTGTGGGGTCTTTCACGAGTTGGTATCGTCATCGAGTCGGTCCCGTCATTGTTAAGGAGAGGCGGGTACTCTTTGAGTGTCGATCATCGGCTTCGGCCTAAGCCACTGGTATTCCATTGCGGCCGTGGACAGTGGTTCACCCTCCATTGAGGGATAGCGGTGTGGTTCTTATCCCGAGAGACGCAGAAACAGAATTGGATCCTCACACTGCTGGGATGCCGGTGCGCACTAGAGCTCAAGCAAAGGCCTCCGATGAAACTCTAGTGACAGTACCATCAGTGGCAGTGTCATCCACGGTGGCATCACCAAAAGGGGATACCAGAAGCGAGGTTGGCCAACATCACGCCAAAGCGCCGAGGGAAAGGAAGTGGTCCTCTTCCAGTGTTAGCTCCAGCTCGAAAAGGAGGAAGAAAAAAGTTGCTGGCCTGCTTTACCTCTTGCTGGAATCTGAGCCTATTGTTCAAGATGAACCCATCTCCATGCAAGAGCCGGATGATGGTCTTATTTACCTTGGCTCGTCCGCTGAGAAAGCCGCACAATTAGCTGAAGCTTTAAGGCACTCGCAGGATAAGACCGAAAATGTGCGCATCCCGAAAAAACCCTAACCCTCGGTTATCTTCTACGAAGATCCCCCTTCACTACTGAGAGTACATATGGGTCCTCTGTGAAGGGAAGATGAAAGAGCCTTCAAGTAGCCCATCTCGGCTGCTTCTGAAGATGAGCTAGCACTGAAGACCGGTGGGCATGAATCTGCATTTAAATCCCGGCGAGCACATTTCCTCAGGAAGGAATGACGGCTTGAAAAAGCCATACTAGAAGTTTCCTGGCGCATCGGTATGTGTGCTTTTCGTATTTTTCTTTTGGCAAATAATTTGTATCGCTTTTTATATTTCCTTATCTTTGCGAAAACTTTGCTGGGACTTCAGCAATGAAAGAGGATCTGAGCCCAGGTCGTGCCATGATCGCAGATTCTATAGATGTCTCCCATATCGCATCAGAAGGTGCAGAAGGGATTACTACGGCCACCGTTCCTGTTGCGGAGCCTCCGGTGGTGGCTCTTGTTCCTTCGGTGTCCATTCCTCGAGCGGAGGTGACCCCATTGGCCACGAACCCTATGGATGTCTCTAGTGATGCACCGAAAGGTGTAGAAGAGATTGCCGAAGCTGTTAGTTCTATTTTAGAGCTCCCGGTGACGACCTCCGTCTCTTCGGCGTCTATACTTTCCACAGAGGCGACCTTGCTGGTCATATACCCAATGGATTTTTCTGGTGGTGTCTTGAAGATTGTAGGAAGGACCGCGAAGGCCACTGTTCCCTCTTTGGAGCCTGAAGTGGCGGTTGTTGCTCCGCAACTGGAAGGCTACACCAGCAAATGTCCCCGGTGATGTGCCTGATGGTGCGGAGGAGGCTGCCGAAGCTGCTATACCTCCAGTTCAAGGCGAGCGGAGCGTCGAAGGTAATCTCTTACATTTTATTTTAATGACCCCCTCATTATTTGAACTCTTCTTTCTTTCAGAACTGCGGGAATTGGCGGCTTCTATAGTGGACCTATCTCCTAGGAAGTCCTTCACGCGCTTACTTGATATGGCTGCCCTACGGGCGATATCCCCGCAAAGTATCGTCCTTTCTTCCGGGCAAGGTCGGTGTTTTTTGACCCTTTTGCTTAATTATCACTTTTTTACAACGATGCTAATATTCCCTCTGCAGTTCCGGAAGCTGATGACGAAGTGGAGATCCTTGATAGGCCTGGGGATCTTTCAAACCCCCCTTGCATGACTGTGGGTAAGTAAAACTTTACCCTTGGCATTGTTTTGTTATATTCCATGTTTGCCAGTCTCGCTGACTATTCAAAAAAATTTGACAGCCTTGCCAGCTCTGGCTTCGTTAGAGTCCCGAATCTCTATGCCACCAGGCCCATATGCCCGACGTGCGTCTGAAAGGATGGCGAGACAAAGCATTCACTCCTTGTCGGCCCTTATTGAAGATCTTCGTGCTGGTAGTCCTATTACGGCCTAAGAATTTGCTGCCGAAGCCAATACGTCTTTGCCCTTCCTTGCTGACGAAACATTGGTGCATGTTTGGGTTGAGTATTGTCGCCGAGTGGAGGCTTGCTTACATAATCTTGAGTGCATACGCCTTCCTTCCGAGCTCCTGACGGCAAAGGTGAGCCTGTGGGTGTGGATTGAGCGGTGTGCCGCTAATCTACAGTCTTGTGAGAAGAGGCTCAACCGGAAATTTTCGGAGAGGGAGCTAACTTCAAATGCTATAGGGGAACTCTAAGCTCAACTCACTACTAAGACCACCCGTGCGTACGAAATTTGGCGGGTGCTTTAAGAAGCTATCACAGAAGTGGTAGCGCTTGATAAAGCCGTTATCTTTACCCGCGTGATGGTTGAAGCTCATAAAGTTGCTGAAAAGGAGCTTGAGAGTCGGTTTGCTTCGTATCAAACTCAACAGTCTCAGGCGGAGACCCGTCTTGTAGCAATAACAAAGCTTGAAGCCGAGGCCCAGTGGATGAACGATGAACTGATAAGCTTATTCCACCATCCGCCGGCTTGAAGAATTTTTTTTATATTCTCCTTTTTTTTGTATTTACTCCTGAATGAGAGTATCTTGTATTCATTTTGATTCTTTTATGAAATGCACCTTGTATTCATTTGGATTTATGAATAAAAGACATATTTTATTTCATACTGGCGTATCCCTTTTAGCAAATGCGTCTTGTAGATAGTCTATCTTGATCTCCTTGCAGGGCAGCGATGGCTTAAGAAACAGGTTCAGGTCTGCCGCCAAAGAATTTTCAACTTTATGAACCGTGAGGGTCTCATAAAGACTTTTCTCCTTACGAGTCGAGAGGATCCCGTAGGTGTCTTTTCTCCTTAGGAGTCGTGAGGACTTCTAAGTGTGTGTTTTCTCTTGAGAGTCGTAAGGATCTCACAAGAGAATTTTTCCCCCCTTACAAGTCGAGAGGACTCGTAAGTGGTTGTTTCCCTCCTCGTCGATATTCGACTTTGGAGAGTGTGGCCCTTGAATAGTATGCAATAGTCCATCTTGGACCGACTTGCGGGGCCCCAGTGCTTAGGAAACAAATCATTATCCCCATTGCCTAAGTCTTTTCCCTACGAGTCAAGACGAATCGAGAAGTTCTTTCAAGGGTGTCCTAACGTCATAGTTAACTCCTGCTAGTAGAAGTCCGTTAGGGTCTATGGTACTAGGGTTTTTTACCCATCGCACCGTCGCGTTGGCCGATATATTCCCCGATATGCAATCTTTCTGTTTGGGTAGCCCCGCGACTGTCGTATCTCTGATCCCTTCGGGTCTGGACAAGACGTCTTGAAGTAATCTTCCAGGTAATATTACCGTCGAAAGAGCAAGCGTTAGGGATATTCCATATCGCTTTTTACTTGAGGTTAGGCTCAGTTTGGGATCCCAGATGAGTCTTGACCACTCTGCGCTGGAGTGGGATGGTCTCCGATAGTCTTTCAGGTCTCATTTAAGTTGCCGTCAAGACCCTGAAGCTAGAGATCTTCCTTTGCTTCATTTGTTGACATTGTGTCTGCAATATTACGACGCATGTCGAGGTTGTCTCTGGGTTGTCTGTGAACTGTCGAGGTTTGGAACTAGGGGACTTTTCCATGGCTCCGTTTGTTGATGTCGCGCCTGTATCCTGCTGGAGGGAGGAAGAACGCTTTTGGTTGATCTCTAGGCTATGGATGCCGCCGTCGAGACTTGGAACTAGGGACTTTGCCATGGTTCTGAGGTAGTCTCTAAACTGTCTGTGAACCGTCGAGATTTGGAACTAGACGACTTTGCCGTAGCTCCGAGGTAGTCTCTAGGATGTCTGTGAAACGTCGAGATTTGGAACTAAGGGATTTTGCCATAGCTCCGAGGTAGTCTCTAGGCTATCGGTGAACCGTCGAGATTTAGAACTAGGGGACTTTTCCATGGCTCCGTTTGTTGATCCCGCGCCTGTATCCTGCTGGAGGGAGGAAGAATGCCGTTGGTTGATCTCTGGGCTGTAAATGTAGCCATCGAGATCTAGCTTCCCTTGGATGAAGCTTGGTGGGACAATGTGGTTCCCTTTTCGTTTATGCCCATGGATTGTTACAGGGGTCAATGTGATCTCACCTGCAGGGCAGAAATTTCATTTCATTTTTTTATTTCTTTCTGCGATGCTCTATTATTTCAGCTTTTTATATTGCGAAAGTCGCGATTGCCCAATCATTTTGGCTATTTTTCGCGGTGCCCAATCATTTCGGCGGTTTTCTTTTTCTTTACTCGCTGCTTTTTATTGCGGGTTGCCCAATTATTTCGGCTATTTTTATATGCATATATTTTACTTGTTGATTTTTGTTGCAAGTTGCCCTATCATTTCGGCTATTTCATATGCATTTTTGGCTCGCTGATTTTTTTGCTGCAAGTATAGAACTCAAGATTCGATACCAATCTTAGCATCAGCATCGCTGTGACTGGAATACTAGGAACGAATCATCATTTGCCGTGAAAGAATTTGGAATTTTATACCGATTTAGGCATCAGCATCGCTACAACTCGGATATTGCCAGGAGCGAATCATTATTTGCCTTTGTCGATTCGTACAAAGGTGGCTTAGCAAACAGGGTTAGGATCCTGTTGACTAAGGCTTTTGACTTCATGAGCCGTAAGGGTCTCATAAAGGTGTTTCTTCCTACGAGTCGTGAGGATCTCGTAGGTGTATTTTTTCCTTAGGAGTCGTAAGGATTCCTAAGTGATATCTTTTCTTGTAAGTTGTAAGGATCTTACAACAGTGTTTTCTCCTTATAAATCGAGAGGACTTACAAGTGTTCTTCACCAGATGGGGAAATTTCGTGCCACTGGTGGAGTTAGATGAGGGAACGTTTATTTGTGCCCGTGGATTATATACAAAAACCGATATCGGACCGCCTATAAGGCAACTTAGGGAGTGTGATGGCTTAAGAACAGGTTCAGGTCTCTGTATCTTAAGGCTTTCGAATCCTATGAGCCGTGAGAGTCTTATAGGGGGAATTCTCCTTATGAGTCATGAGGATCCCATAAGTGTAATTTCTCCTTAGGAATCGTGGGGATCCTTAAGTGTGTTGCTCCCTTGTGAGTCGTGAGGATCTCACGTAGGTATTTTCTCCTTACATGGTCGAGAGGACCTTGTGAGTGTGCATGAAACTTTTTTTTTATGAGTCTGCGTCCTTTCGGGTTTTCACGAAATCGCCGGCAGTCCTGCTGTTTTTACTCACGGAGACCTTTCGGGTTTTCATCCGTGCCCATTTCGCTTGTGGACATACCGTTTTTTTTACGATGAAACTCTCGAGAATAGTTTCGCCGCATGTAGCCCATTTGTTTGCCGCTAGGATTTGAGTCACAGTCCACACCGCTAGGACTTGTGGACTTGTACTCCACTATCGCTGTGTTTGAGGCAACGTTGTTAGTTTAGGGACATCTCGGTCCGTTGTTAGTTTAAAGACATCCCGTTCCAATGTTAGTTTAAGGACATCTCGGTCCATAGCTAGTTTAAGGACGTTGCGGTCTGTAGCTAGTTTAAGGACATCTCGGTCCATAGCTAGTTTAAGGACATCTCGGTCCGTGGTATTTTGATGAGAGATTTCACTGGATACTACTTATAGAGTTTGGACTCAGGGAGATAGCGAGCGGACACGAGCGTCGTCATCCATCATTAACCTGAGCCGTGTCTTGTCAAGCGTAGTATTTCTTAAGGAACCGGCCGTTTATTGGTCGGAAGGGTCTTTCGCCATGCATATCCATGAGCAAGTAGGCCCCACCTTGGTAAACCTTGTCTATGATGTACGGGCCTTCATAGTTCGGCTCGAATTTCCCCCGTTTGGCACGGTTGGGGATCATAGGTCTTTTTACGACTAACACGAGATCGTCTTGGTGGAATGTTCTCGTTCTAGTCAGTCTTTCGTATGAGCGCGTCATCCTCGTTTTGTAAGCTTCTAGGTTTTGCTGCGCCATGAGACGAGTTTCATCGAGGGCATCAAGCTCGTCGAGTCGAAGATGGGCATTTTCTTCGTCCGTCATCTCGTATCGAACTTCTACTCGTAAAGAGTGTAGCTCTATCTCTAAGGGAAGTACTGCTTCCGTGCCAAATACCAACACAAATGGCGTTGTATTCATGGCCGTCTTGAACATGGTCCGATAAGCCCAGAGAGCTTAATGAAATCTCTCGTGCCAGTTCTTTTTATTTCTGGACACCGTCTTCTTTATGATCTTCGTCAAGGTTTTGTTGAAAGCCTCAGCTAAACCGTTAGCTCGGGGGTTATAGACTGAAAAATATCTCCAATCTATTTTATGCTGTTGTGCGAAGTGACTGATCTTGTGGCTTCTGTAGGCCGGCCTATTATCCGAGATGATCCATCGCGGAGTGCCGAACCGGTAGATGACATGTGTCTTGAAGCAATGGAGGATGTTCTCCTTCTTCACCTCTCTTAACGGTATTGCTTCTGCCCATTTAGAGAAGCAATCGGTTGTTGCTAGTATGAACCGATGTACATTGGATGATGTTGGCTTGATAAGCCCAATTATATCGGTTCCCCACATTTCGAATGGCCAGCTAGCCAATATTGGGTGTAGCGGATTTGGATGATGGTGGATGAAGTCTACATGAATTTGGCACGAGTGACACTGCTTCGCATATTCAAGGCAGTCCTGAATCATCGTAGGACAATAATAGCCTATTCTTTTGATCTTCAGCTACATCTTTGGCCCAGCTTGATGGGAACTGCAGAGTCTGCCATGAGTTTCTTGGATGACCCTCTTTGCTTCTTCCGGTCCCAGGCATCTCAACCATAGATAGTCGAATGATCTCTTATAAAGAGTATCATCAATGAAGGCGAAAGACAGGGCCCGCTTCATGAGCCGATGTCTTGACGACACGTCTTCGGGCATTCGATGGGATTTGAAGTAGTCTATAAAGACTTCTCTTCAATCCTTCGCCTTTTCTTTATCCTCTAATTGGAAGGCCGCTTGTTCGGTTGCTTCCTATTCTCAAGACGTCTTCGGAGATATCTCTGCTAGTGCGAGAATCCGGCGGCTTTGCACAAATATCCTTACGTCATCGAGGTTTTCGTCAGCCAGTTCTTTAGCGAGCTTGACTAACGCATCCGCCTTACTATTTTTCGTCCGTAGTATGCTTTCCAGGACGTAAGAGGGGATTTGAGTCAGTAATTGCTGAACTCTCTCGCCATATTTTACCAACTTAGGTTTACACGACTGATAGTCACCATTTACTTGGCTGACGACCAGCTGGGAGTCTCCATCTATGAGGAGGTTTTCGATTCCCATGTCATAGGCGATCTTGAGACCTGCTATCAAAGCTTCATATTCCGCTTCGTTGTTTGTTCTTGGCTCCGTTAAGGAAAGGGCGAAACGCATTATCCCTCCTTGCGGAGTTGCGAGGATAAGGCCTATCCCGGCATTGATTATGGGAGTATTTTGCTTTCGCTTCTTCATAGACGATGCTCCATCGAAGTAGAGTTCCAATCGGGTATCACTCCTTTCTTTCTCCCCATCGATTACGTCAAACGCGTGTTCGTCCGGCAACTTGCAATTTAAGGGAGAATCAGCTGGTACCGGATGC
This sequence comes from Agapanthus africanus, assembly GCA_030015575.1. NCBI lineage: Eukaryota > Viridiplantae > Streptophyta > Magnoliopsida > Asparagales > Amaryllidaceae > Agapanthus > Agapanthus africanus. Next base: position 293,848,102 of record CM057349.1, read on the forward strand.
TCGGCGAGAAAGTCGGTGATGGCCTGGCCTTTTACTGTCTTGAAGGGTTGATATATTATCGAGAACTCCATCAAGAGGAGGGCCCATTTAGAAAGCCTTCCTGTTAGTATGGCTCTTGACATCAAGTACTTGAGAGGATCCATCTTTGATATGAGATGAACCTCATGTGCTAATGCATAATGCTTGAGCTTCGTTGTCGTGAAGATCAGTACCAGGCAATGCTTTTCAACGGGGGAGTAGTTGTTTTCTGCCCCCAGAAGAACTTGACTCAACTAGTAGAGAGCTCTCTCTTTCCCTTAGTCATTCTCTTGTGCCCATAGCGCCCCTGAAGAACCCTCAAGGGTTGTTGTGTACAGGATGAGGAGCTTTCCTTTTACCGGGGCGATCAGTACCGGCGGATTATGCAGGTATTGCTTGATTTTGTCCCGTGCACTTTGGCATTTCTGATCCCAGACGAACGGGGTCCCCTTCTTCATTAGATGGTTATAGAGACGGCACTTGCCGGAGAGATTGACTTTGGAGTTTGACACCTGTTTAGGCATCCGTATCGCTACAACTGGGATATTGCCAGGAGCGACTCATCATTCGCCTTGAGAGGACTCAGAATTTGATACCGATTTAGGCATCAGCATCGCTACAACTGGAATAGTGTCAGGAGCGAATCATCATTTGCCCCTATCGATTTGGACAAAGGTGGCTTAGTACACAGGGTTAGGATCCTGTCGACTAAGACTTTTGACTTTATGAGCCGTAAGGGTCTCATAAATGGTTTTCTCCCTACGAGTCGTGAGGATCTCGTAAGCGAATTTTCTCCTTAAGAATCATGGGGATTCTTAAGTGATGTCTTCTCTTGTAAGCCGTAAGGATCTTCCAAGAGTGTTTTCTCCTTATAAGTCGAGAGGACCTACAAGTGTTATTCACCATATGGAGAAATTTCTTTCCATTTGTAGAACTTGGCAAAGAAATATTTATCCGTGCCCATGGATTGTATTCAAGGGTCAATATGGACCGCCTGTATGGCAATTTGGGAGATATGACGACTTAAGAACAGGTCTAGATCCCTGTAACTTTAGGCTTTTGAATCCTATGAGCCGTGAGGGTCTCACAGGGGGATTCTCCTTACGAGTCGTGAGGATCTCGTAAGTGTATTTATTTTAACCAGGTTATGCCCTTCCAGGTTTTCACAAACTCGCAGGTAGCCCTGCTGTTTTTACTCACGGCGCCCTTTCGGGTTTTCATCCATGCTCATTTTGCTTGTGGACATACCGTTCGTTTTAAACGAGATTACGCCCTTCCGGGTTTTCACAAACTCGTCGGCAATCCTGCTATTTTTACTCACGACGCCCTTTCGGGTTTTCATCCGTGCCCATTTCGCTTGTGGATACACCGTTTTTTTAGTGGGGCATTCCACAAGATTGTATGATCTGTTTGTAGGACCCTTAATATCCTTCCTACCTTTTTAGAAGAAAGGACCATTCTACATAGAGATTCTTCCACAAGTGAAGAATATTCCCCCTGTGTATATCTCGGGGGGGACGAGTACCCACGCCGTCGCTATTTTGGCAACAGGTTGATTCAGAGCCGCTTATTTTTGTTGAGCGTAGGCGACAAACGCCATCTTGTCTCCGCTTTTCACTCGTCGTCATCGGATGAGAAAGAGTGTTGACCCATTTGATCCAATCGAGCCATTTTATCCATGAGTTCTTAGAAGGTTGTCGGCTTGAAAAAGGCCGTAAATGGGAACACCTTTTAAATTTGGGTTAAGGGTGGCTATAAACATTCCCATAGCTGCAGCTTCGTCGATACGTTGCTCGCATTTTGACTAGAGATTTCGCCATCGGGTAACATATTGAACCGAGGTCTCATTCGGTCTAACCCTTTCATTGACCAACGTCGTCACGGTAGTATGTTCGTTCTAATTAGTGAATCTCTGACAGAAGAGTATATCCATTTCGTCGAAGCTCTTCACGAAATAATTCAGGAGTTCCGCATACTATTCGAAGGCGATGCCCGCCGGACCGCTGACGAACTGTCGAAGGAGTAGTATGTCATTTCCATTAGAATTGCTACATAGGAATTTAAATCGCACAATGTGCTGGCGAGGATTCCCAGTTCCTTTGTACATGTGGAACGTTGGAAGTGTGTACTCTGACGGGTACTGTATTTGATCGCACCACGTCGGATACGGTCGACCAGTCTTGATTGATCTATTTGCGGCTTCACTGGCGTAGTGAGGTTTGACTTGCTGAGAGATACATGTGTCCAGCTTTTCATTTAGGAATCATTTCCTCCTCAACCGTTGATGAGGTTTGCAGAGAATTTGAAATGTCATCTTTATCTTTAAAACAGACTACCGGTAGTTCATCTGCCAGTGGTTCCGATTGGACCATCATTCCAGCCATATTCTGAATCAGAAGGGCTATCTGGTTCATTTTAGTGGACATTTCTGCCGCTTCTTCGTCTCTCTTTTTCAGAGAGCGCTTTAAGAAATCAATATCCGACTCCTTCTCTACTCTTTCTATGGGTGCATCCTCAGGATTTTCCTTAGGCGATGGATTAGCGTTTGCTACCGCCTGAGCGAGCATCTTCTGCAGCTTTTCACGTTGCAGTTGAACATTTGTCAGGGACCTAATTTGAGGTCGGTGACTAGTAGAAGCTCGAACTTCGTCTTTGGAATTCACCACATAGACTATGTGAACTACCATGCCCCCAGGCTTGGGGTGTTTGGAGTTTTGGCCTTTGGAGTTTGCTTCAGGCACTTGAGCTTTTATTAGGTCTCTCTTTTTTGTGAAAAGCCGCTTTGGTTTTAGGAGGAACCGCTGTATTAGGATCCGTCTTGGGATGAGTCCCCTTCTATTTGAAAGGGGATTTGTCAGAATTTGGCTGCCGTATAGGGAAAGAGCCGCGGTTAATGACAAAGACCTTCACCTGCTTCCACACCTTATATATAGATGAAGAAAGTTGTTTTAGGAAGCGAATGGGTTCTGCTCTCGTGGGATCTCTATGGGCTGCGGAGATTTCTTCAATATTGCGATGGGAGAATTTTGTCTGACCCTTCACAACAGTTTGAAGCTATTCCCGGTTGGAACAACAACATTCACCAATGGGGTTGAAACAGGACTATACGGAGAACTGCGCCCAGCTCATTTTGTTTGGTGCCAATATCGACGTCGACCATTTTGTAGGGTTACTAGGCACTATCACAAGGGTCTATAAGGCATCAACCATGCCCGATTGAAAATTTAGACGTGCCGAACAACCCTAACCAAGATCTTTAAACTAGAGATTAGGCGAAACAAAGCATGTTAAACACTTTAACATCTAAGAGTTTGAGATTACAACCTTTGTAGTCCGGTCCTTCGCTTCATAAGCTCCGTATTGAGGTCCCTTCGCTGCGATCATCATGTACTCGAACTCTAAAGAGGCTCCACGAAGAGAATGATGCAAGCTTGCTTCCGATCTTCGATAACTAAGATGATCTACCTTGAAGAAACTTTAACTCAAGCTCTCACTCACTAATGAAGTGAACACCCTAATCTAAATGGCTAGGATAGATTAGGATGATGAAGTAGAACTTTAGCTCTCATTTGTTTTCATAATCTCACACTAATCCATCACAAAAGCCAAAGCTAGAAAGCTTTGCAAGGAGGAAGAAGAAGAAAATGAATGAATAATCCTTTTGTGATGAATAATGAAAATGTTAATATCATTACAAATGCAACCATGGCTAAGTCAAGAAAGACTTAACCATTGTAGAGATTTAACCATAGTATAGGGTATGGGTTGGGTTAAGTAAATATCTCCAAAAATATCAACCATAATATCTTTGAAAGAAATAAAAGAAAAGCTTCTAGAAACTTCTAGAAAAGTTTAATCCAAATCAAAACCTAACTATGTTTAATCTCCACTAAGCATGTTGCATTAGTAATCTTAACTTGTTACAATATTATATATCACATATATAATATATTTTTGTAACAAAAGAAAATAATACAATTAACATATATCGCATATATATCAATGTATTATCCGGTGAGAAAAAGAATCAATAAGTGAGCTTATATTAGTTAATGCAATTTAATATATCAAATATATTATTATACATTAAATTATCAAATGAACACTTGATCCGATAATCCGTCTATTTCATAAATAACCGACTAATATTATCTGTATCAGTTCATTGAATCAACACTTGATCCGATGACCCGGCTATACCTCATATACACGGCCGATATCTTATATCGTGAGAATCTAATACGGTATCACATACACGTATTGTTCTCGGTCCCGCACATATCATATATGTGCCCCTACTCCGTTTTGCCTGAGTCAAGAAACCTCTGTGTAGGACTCTAAAAAATCGTCAATACGCCGGCAGTAGGTGATGATCATATCAAACACCCATAAGCTGCAAGCGGTCAACTAAATGTAACAGCCACCCAGGTATTGAGCGATCAGAAGATCAACAAGCAAGCCTGTACATTCTCCTGTGATTCCAATCGGTAACACTCCCGTACAGTCCGGTCTCTTCGTCTGATATGTCGCATATCTCGCCTAGGGGTAGTAAACGTCAGACCCCAGTAGCTTGATAAGTCGTGTCGATATGAGGTCTGTAACAATTCGAGAAACTACTGATAACACTTACCAGTAAATCTCAGCAACCCTGGCCAGGGATTTCCAGTTATAGCCAATCGAACACAGCGCAACATCAACTCCCTATACCGGGAGAGACGAATCCCCTCCTATCGCTCATTGCCTCCATGTGATTCGGGATTGTACCCAAAAGCCACCTTTTTTCATGCCCTCTTGGTCATGGTATGATGGAAATCAAAGCACAGTGGGAATCACACAAGACTCTATGACGATCTCGGGTCTACAGACTAACCTATACCAGTGTCACCAGAGAACTGCCATCTGACGTGAGGTATAATACCATCTAGGAGTTCTCGGCGAGTCCGTCGAGTGTACCCAGTCTCCACTGAGAACTCGTACACCATCCTTGTTGTCAAACAGCGATGGATATGGGATCATCCATCGCCCATCATATGGGTCAAGATGCGTATACGCTAGTCTACTCTGGTGTATCGATGCCCTGTCTCGATACACCCTCGACTAGGAATAGTTATAGGATGTACTCGTCGACTACCGTGACCCCACTAGTATGATCTCATAATAGTCCCAGTAGTCAAGTACATATCTTAAGGGCTTTATCAACATGTAACATAGAGACAATCAGAGTATATGTTAAGATAAAGTGCAACCAGATAGCATACTATCATGTCGAGTAAGAAAGTCCTCCCTATTTATATCCAAGCATCCATTACAATATACATCATATGTACAGTAATGGCCTCTAGGGCATACATATAACTAACAATCTCTCACTTGCCTTAGGGCCATCTGTTGTGGTATCACATACCCAACACTTAGCTGTAGTTGAAGTATCTCATACTCAACCATCCCATAAAAGTCTCTACTAGGAACAAAGGCCTTTGTGAGTGGATCAGTTCTGTTGTCCTCTGTATCTACTCTCCTAAGCTCGATCTCCCTGGAGATCAACCATCTTCATGATCAGGTGATACTGCCTAAGAATTATATCTGGATTTCTGATGGGACGGGGGTTCCTAGGACAAAGCCATAACTCCATTGTCACACAATGGTTGGAATGAAGTTCATCTCATGAACTTATATATATCCAGACTGCCTCTTTGTTAGCATCCTTAGTAACGATTTATCTTTCCTTTAATTGTCTAGTATGTCACGGTATCTAGCTTGGAACTCTTCCAACATACCGTCCGTCCACTGAGGGTAAAGACAATGCCTGCGACTGACATTCAGTCGTCCTTATCATCCTGGAACCTTTCCAGTGATTCTCTCAGGATAGATTGATACCATCTCACTACAACTAGTGAGAATCCTAACATCCAATTAGATCTATCTCATATATCCATAACACAGGATTTAGGAGGTATCACCTTGATCCTATATGGAGAATCTTTGTGATAAGAGGAGATTGACCGAGCGCAGCATAGGAAACTCCATCCCTATCAAGAGTATATCATCCACGTACTCTACGAGGATCACCACCATACTCTCTACTACCTTTTTGTATATACGAGGTTCATCTACCATTTTGATGAAGTCAAACTCTTTGACTACCTCATCAAAACAGACGTTCCAACTCCGCGATGCCTGATTTATCACATAAAACATCTTGCTCACGTTTCCGCTACTCCCACTGTCTACGAAGCCCTCTGGCTGTGTAATTATAGACGCACTCTTCCAAATCATGATTTAGAAAAGTAGTCATGACACCCAACCGCCAGATATCGTAGTCATGGTAAGTAGGATCTGGATGGACTTTAAGCATAGCTTTGAAAGTCTCAACTTTTCCATGTACACCAAGTAATCTTCTCAAGATATACTTGCTCCTGATGGGGATTTAACCCTTCAGATAAAGCAACCAAAGTCCATACTTTGTTGGTGTATAAGGATTCCATCTCAGATCACTAAGCATCCAGCCATTCTTACAGAGTCTCACTCCTGATGGCCAGCTCGAAACTAGTTGGGTCATCATCTCATGATGCAATCCTCGCTTCCACTATCATAGAGAAAACCGAAGTATCTCTCGGGTGGGTGAGGAACCCTACTAGATCGGCGGAGAGGCTGAGGTTCGTTAGAATCTATTGAATCTTTTGGTTCTACCAAATCATCAGCTGCAGTTTGTATATCCAACAAACTTCCACAGAACTGACTTTTGCCTCGAGCATGTCCAGATTTTTCTTTTGACATAGTCCGGACAACCCCAAATCTTAACATCATTAATAGATGGGCTCTTCCCATACCATATCACATATGGATTGGTAGGCATTTGATTTGGTTGGAACCCTATTCAATAGGTATGCAGCTTCACAAGCGCATAACTCCCTGAAGGAAATAGGCAACTCAGTAGTACTCATCATAGAGCACACCATATAACATAGGGTGCATTTTCTCCGCCCTAATATACCATTGTCCTATGGTGTATACGGAGGAGTAATGCTGAGAGAGAATCTCATTCTCTTTTAGAATAGTCCAGAAATTCCGTGCTCAAGTATTCTCTTCCTTGATCTCATCAAAGGACATAATACTTATACCCGTTTTTGGTTCTCTACTTCTAACTTATATTCTGTGATTATCTCAAAAGTTTTGGACTTGTGTTTCAACAGTAACATATGTCTGAATCTTGAGAGATCATCAGTGAATGTAATGAAGTACAAAGAACCGGTCCTGGCATGTGTAGACAGGAGACCTTCATACATCAGCATGTATCAATCCCAAGAGTTCACTAACTCTTTCTCTGTTTCTAATAAAGAGAGCTCTGGTCATCTTATCTTTGTGACATGACCGGCAAGTTTCACAAGATGTAAATTCAAACTAATTTAAATATGTATCTTTATATAATTTCAGCTAGTCGGGTCGCATTGATATGACCTAGTCTACAATACCACAAGAAGGATTCGTTCATTTCTGAACTCTTCCTCTTGTGTGTGTTCTGCACATTAAGAACTGTGGTTTGATTTAGAACGTCTATGCTTTTAGATAACGTGCCTGAACCGATCAACTCTTGATATAGGAAATGTTCAAAACATTATCCAACAATACAAAATTATATCCTTCTTTACTATTAAAGAGACTGATATGATGTTGTATATCAGGTTCGGTATCTAATAACATTCGTTCAGAAACATTGTATTCTGGTAATACAGGGTGATAACTACCAACAGACTTGGCTGCAACACTTGCACCGTTTCTATCTCATGAAACTTATCACCCGTTCTCAGTTCTCTACCTATCTGTAGCCCATGTAACAAATTACATATGTGGGATCCTGATCCGGTATCAAATACCCAGGACGTAAAGAATATTGAGAAACGGTTCTGTGTAATAAACACACCCGAAGAATATGCATCAACATGCACTTTCTTCGTTTGGGCGGCACGGGGTAATCCCCTATTTCATGCTCTGTCTTATAACAATTATAAGTTGGAGCGGGACCAACGTTCCCTAGCGCAATATAACAAGCGGGTTCGGTCAATACATCCGTATTATTATCTTGATTAAGGCATGACATAGTCATAACCAGGAGAGAGAGAGAAGAAAACACTCAGCGTGCGCTTTTACAAGATTAGATTGGTTATCAATTTTATCTAATCAGGATAGCTCCCACTGTTTTAGTCAAATCTTCCTTCAAACCCTAAAAGGAAAGACTAGCCTGGATTAATTACACTCTACAAGTTCACCAATTTTTTAGCCAGGCTAGTGCCGGTATTTTGAGGGAGGTTCCCCGTGCTTTCGCACGGACCTAATTAAAGTAAACCTCGTTTTCCCAGGGGCGTAACCCCATTGACACCTTTCTAGACACCTACTTGATCGGCTAATTGTAATGTGTAAAACTCTCCCAGGAGTAACTCTTACTCGCAGCGGGTATCGGGATCCAACTATCTCATAGAAGGTATGCAATCTCATTGCAAATTTCAACATTTGAAATTCCCAATAATATTTTACCCCTATCATCCTATGACCTTGACGGAAGCCAACAAACCATAGGCTACTAATCAAGTTCAACCCGTCATTTCTCGATTGAATTAAACCCACCCGCACGACCCTTGACGAAAGCCAACAAAGTTGCACGACTACCCTAACTCAATCGTATCATATGCTTATACAGATAAGCATAAATAGCTACCGCACACTACGCCTTGACGAAAGCCAACAAACGTAGTACGAATACTATGAAGTACATATCTGAAATGACGGAGGGCTACGACAGGTTTTTTAAGAAAACCCTTTGCGTAATGAACTTGATATCGTTGTATAATCGAGTGATTTTTAATGGAATGTTTTTTAGGCCTTTTCTAGTTTTGCTAAAGAGGTCACTCCCGGTGAAGGGATCGTCGGCTCTTTCTTCATCGAATAAGGTGCAGGATATTTCACAAATATCACTATGCAAAGCAAAAACTATAAAAACAATCAAAAGACAAACCGAGTTTGTAGAATCTGCTAGTTTCGCTAAAGAGGTCACTCCCGGTGAAGGGATCTCGGCTCTTTCCTTATCGAATAAGGTGCTGGATGTTCTACAAGGAACACCGCTATGCAAAGCAATAACTAGAGCTACTAGTTTTTAAACAAGTTCTACAATATCTTTAGGTTTCTTTTATTTCATTAATCTCATTAATGAAGTCCCATTTTATTATGCTTCACAAGCATCATATTTGAAACGAAATCTACAATATAACATATATCTCATATATATATATATATATAAACATTCGTCTCAGGCAGTAATATAATCTCATCACAGAACATTGCAGCAGAAGAAACATATGAAATATTAGATATACTAGGAGGTCTGTGTTTTAGTACGAGCCTGTATAAAATACGGATTCCACGGTCACAGTGAATAGCCAAACCCACATCCCTAGACCTCTACGAGAGCGGAAAGCAACACTGTCAATTCTAGGGTTAGGAGACCCGGTCTCGACTCCTCGAGATGGTCTCCCACTGAAACCTAGAACCCGGATACTTGTGCTCCCCGCCTTGGGTCTACCTAATGCCGAAAAGTAAATAATATACAATGGTGACATCATCCTCAGCCCGGAAGTGCCCTAATAAAAGAATATTACATACAAATGAATTTTACATGAATGAAAATGAAAAACTCTCATCTCACATAAAACCCCAGGCTATTCAAAACACGACGATCCAATAAAACATATCATAGCAACACATAATATCTCATATCATCAACGTAAGTAAGTATGCATACACCGATTGTCGTTGATGTATAGCAACGAAAACCGGCGATACAACTACATACTACACTTACAGTCGCAGAAAAAAAAGTGTAAAACTACAACAGTTGGAATCCGCAACCTCCTTAGACATCGCATGCCTAACCAAATGAATTCCTTAGACATCGCATGCCTAACAATTATACACCCCGCATTTTAGTGTCAATATCGAAAACACTTTTCAATATCAAGTCGGGCAATTCAAAAAGATTCCCGACATCCTGATCGAATGCTCGTCGCAAACTTTAGTAGACGGTCGCACCCCCGGATGCCGTCGACAAAGTGCACTAAGACGGAACACCGCTGCCGCGAGCACCCGGACGGATGCTTTTGGCGACGGGGTTCTTCTACAGTCACTTGGTCGGGGCTATGGGGCATGGCTGTCTATTAAGTTTACCTGGCGAGTATCCGCGTACGCTACGTGATTGCAACGGACTTTTGATTGCATCAAAATCCCGTGGCAACCGATCAAATGAGACTAAACTGTTAAATTTACAACATTCAAATTAGTTATCTCATAACTACTTGTGGATTCCAAATATCGTATCACATTCCAGATAAATAGACAATGTTAAACTTTCCGATCGAATAATCAAACACCCAAGTTTTCCCAAATAGTTCTCAACACTTGAAATTAGTTTAAAAATATCCATCACATACCACAGTACCAACGGTCCAGCCGTAGAAGGGTCAAGCCAACGCCTCACATGTGGCAACGCCATACTGCCACAAACCCTAAGGTTTAGAGACAGTTCAGACGGTCACATAATCGAGTTAAGGTTTGTGTTCTTCTAGAAGGTCCACCGCGTTACTTGCACGACATAGAACATTCTTAAACTACGGAAAAATCCAACATTTGGAAATTTTCCGGCAGGGGAAAAAGTGAGTTATTGATACCCATTCGAACTTTTTTAACACGTTCTAAAAATTACCCGGACAAACTAAACGAAGTTATACTTTCCAATCGAATCAACGAGTTCCCAATACAATCCAGAAAACTCAACACTTGAGTATAATTAAAAATTCCTAGAAACAAGCAGAAGTATATACGGATATTACTGTTCAAAACCCAAACCCTAAGTCTACTGTATGGCCTCGGAACCGCCACTCAATGCACAGTACGGCCGCGGTTCCGCGGCGCTTTAATCGTATTAGAAGCTTGTTTTGCACAGTAATTCCTAAAATACCCTGCTTAATTTTCTGAGTATTTTTAATACAGAAAAAATCAACATTTGAAAAAATTTCCAGAAACTAGGGTTTAACGGGTATTCGGAGTTCGATCGGACTTTAAACTCCGTCTAGACTTCGCCTAAAACTCTAGCTTGGCTGTGATACCACTGTAGGGTTACTAGGCACTCTCACAAGGGTCTATAAGGTATCAACCATACCTGATTTAAATTTTAGACGTGCCGAACAAGCCTAACCAAGATCTTTAAACTAGAGATTAGGCGAAACAAAGCATATTAAACACTTTAACATCGAAGAGTTTGGGATTACAACCTTTGTAGTCCGGTCCTTCGCTTAATAAGCTCCGTGTTGAGGTCCCTTCGCTGCGATCATCATGTACCCAGACTCTATAGAGGCTCCACGAAGAGAATGATGCAAGCTTGCTTCCGATCTTCGATAACTAAGATGATCTACCTTGAAGAAACTTTAACTCAAGGTCTCACTCACTAATGAAGTGAACACCCTAATCTAAATAGCTAGGATAGATTAGGATGATGAAGTAGGATTTTAGCTCTCATTTGTTTTCATAATCTCACACTAATCCATCACAAAAGCCAAAGCTAGAAAGCTTTGCAAGGAGGAATAAGAAGAAGATGAATGAATAATCCTTTTGTGATGAATAATGAAAATGTTAATATCATTACAAATGCAACCATTGTTAAGTCAAGAAAGACTTAACCATTGTAGAGATTTAACCATAGTATAGGGTGTGGGTTGGGTTAAGTAAATAACTCCAAAAATATCAACCATAATATCTTTGAAAGAAACAAAAGAAAAGCTTCTAGAAACTTCTAGAAAAGTTTAACCCAAATCAAACCCTAACCATATTTAATCTCCACTAAGCATGTTGCATTAGTAATCATAACTTGTTACAATATTATATATCATATATATAATATATTTTTGTAACAAAAGAAAATAATACAATTAACATATATCGCATATATATCAATGTATTATCCGGTGAGAAAATGAATCAATAAGTGAGCTTATATTAGTTAATGTAATTTAATATATCAAATATATTATTATACATTAAATTATCAAATCAACACTTGATCCGATAATCCGGCTATTTCATAAATAACCGACTAATATTATCTGTATCAGTTCATCGAATCAACACTTGATTCGATGACCCGGCTATATCTCATATACCCAGCCGATATCTCATATCGTGAGAATCTAATACGGTATCACATACACGTATTGTTCTCGGTCCCGCACATATCACATATATGCCCCTACTCCGTTTTGCCTGAGTCAAGAAACCTCTGTGTAGGACTCTAAAGAAATGTCAATACGCCGGCAGTAGGTGATGTGATTGATCGATATTTTCCGATTGTGTGTGTAAATTAAATGATCCCCGGCAACGGCGCCATTTGATTGAATTAAGGATTTCCGATTGTGTATGGTTTTAGAAAATAGAATTTAGAAATCACAATCAAAGAATTATTTGACCGCAATCAATAACGGTGTCGAATGTAGCGCGTTAGTAAGTGCGGATCGTCCACAGGGAAAGTGTAGTCGTTCGTCTTTCAAATTAGATGAGTCGAAATTTTAGAGAAAAGAAACGAAAACAATTCATGATTTGTAGTTGAAGTTCAAGAATTAGAGAATCTAGATCTAATAACAAGAAAAGATAAAATCAAGAATTGAGATGTTTGTGATTTTTCCAACCAAATATCAAGAATCTAAATGAGGCTCGTAGGAATCGATCGGATCTATAGATGTGATGTAATCTTACGATGACGTATTCTTATCCTTCGATGAATTGATACTAGATCGATGATGATCGATGAGAATTAGGGATTTCTAGTGAAACTAGGGTTTCATCATTTATCCCTTGTTCCTTCGTCGATATCATTCATATTCTAGGCTCTAGTAAATTCATGAAACGGTCGTAGATCCCTAATTTCGAGCGATAACAATCAAGAAAGCATCGCAACGAAACTAGGTCATCGATTCTTGAACTTGCTAGGGTTTACAAAACCCGTAGGACTTAAGAATCGTATTAAGATTTGTTACATCATCATTCTATTGATCGTCTCGACTCCTTAACGAGCGGAGTTTTACTCAAACATCACAACAAGAACTACAATTACAAATTGAGATCGAATCATGATGCAAGAATTAAAAGAAAGCAAGATTAAAGAATTTCACATTTTATTTATATCAACAATTTCATTACAATCGCTCAAGAACTACAAGAGGAAAGAACTCGATCGTCGATTTGGCTTCGCTCGTCTCCTTGAGTCGCGGATCGGCTTGGATCACTTGCTCGATTGAAGATCGGCTCGGCTCCTAAAAGGTTGAAGGCTTCTCACTTGATTTGGTACTCGGGATCTTGAATTTGGATTGGAATTAGGGTTAGGGTTTCGCACAAGTCTTGTCACTAGACTTGTGGAAGAAGAGGGAGAGATGAAGAATTAATATTAGGGAAGTAAAAAAATTCCCATTTAACCCTAGGTCTAGGCTTCTATTTATAGACTTCCTTAAACCCTAGATCTAGGATTAGAATTTGAATTTCCTTCCAAAAGTTAGTTAGGGGAGATTTGAATTTCCCTCCAAAAGTTTGTTGAGGAGAAGCTTCTAGATGAAATTTGTTAGGAGCTTAATTAGGATTAGCTTAAATAATCATCTTTACTGATCTGGCAGAAGCTTCGAGAGAATTCAGGAATTTGACATGTATGAAATGAATGTGGGCCTTGAGAGAAGAATTGTGCACTGAAATTGTAGTGCTGAAGTGGCAATACCGCCGCGGAACCGCGGCTCTAGCCGGCTCCCACCGCGGTTCGCGGCTCTTTGGGGGCTTTAAAGCTTGGTCTCTCTGCAGTGGTCTTGGGCTGACAATTGGGCCTTTCTTTGATATGTTGTGTTAGGATTACCTAGCACCCTATGTAGAGTTTGGAAGCATCACATGTCACAAAGTTTAAATTTTTATGGTGCTAAGCAAGCATACAAAGGGATCGATCCTAGAAAATTAGGGTTTCAAAAGTTAAAGGCAGTAAAGACTAGGGTTTCGAGACTACAACCTTTGTAGCTCTCTTCGCTAGACTCTTTGGCCTCTTGGGTGTTGGAGGAAGTCCTCTTGAAGTCTTCTCGTGTCCACGACGATCCACCCGAAGTTCCTAGGCCAAGCTCGCAACTTCACTTTTCAAGATGAGAAATGAAGAGAACACTCTAAACAAGTTAGCTAAACTTGTGTAGAATGATGCTGTGGTTATGATTCTCACTTCAAAAACCTTTCTTGATGTGTGTTTTGCTCTCTAGAAGAAACTAGAGAGCAAAGGAAGAAGGAGGAGGAAGATGATGGCTTTTCTTTTGAAGAAGAGGAAAATTAACCATTGAAAAGAATTGAAATATATCTATATATATTTTATTTCTTCTCATGTCAAACCATGGTTAAATGTTTGAGTTATTATTTAATTAGGGTTTAAAACATAGAAGGAAAGTTTAATCCAAGGTTAAGGGTAGGTGAGGATGGTTAGGTTAAAGAAGAATGTAGAAGCAAGTCAAAAATTATCCTTTCCTTTTCCATTTTGTTTTAAACACAAAATTAAATAATAATCCATATATTTATCCATGGTGTGAGTCTTATATTGCCACCATTTTCCATGTGTAACCAACCATGATAGATGGTGTATGTATATATGTATGTATGTATGTATGTATGCACATCCATATGTGCATGAAACTAAAAGAAAGATAGCATACATGCATGCATACATCCATCATCAACACGAAAAGGTTTCAAGTGAGAAAACTAATGGTTAAATGATAAATCAACACTTGATTTATCAATCCGGCCATATCACATATGACCCCACCAAAAGCAAGCCGCCCGATCAATGTTCGGTATCCTATACGCGCATTTTAATCGGGTCGATGCGCATATCGCATACGCGCACCACAACGTTTCGTCTGGACTAGGTAACTCCTTTGTGGGACTCTAAGACTCGTCAATACGCCGGCAGTGGGTGATGATCATATCAAGCACCCCCAAGCCGCAAGCGGTCAGCTAAACGTAACGGCCACCCGGGTATTGACCGATCAGAAGAAAACAAGCGAACCTGCTACAACTCCCGTCGAGCCAACCGGCAACACTACCGTACAGTCCGGTCTCTTCGTCGGATATGCTGCATATTAAGCCTAGGGATGGTCACGTCGACCCCAATAACTCAATAAGTCGTGCCGGTGAATGGTCTATAACAGATCGAGAAACTACTGATAACACTTATCAGTAAATCTCAGCAGCCCTGGCGAGGGACTTACTGATATAACCAGTCGAGCACAGCACAGCATCAACTCCCAATACCGGGAGAGACGAAACCCCTCCTATCGCTCATTGCCTTCGTGTGTCTCTGGACTGTACCCAACAGCCACCTGTTTGCACGACTCAGTAGAGCCGTGATAGGGTGACAATCAAAGTAGAGAACACACAAGACTCTATGACGATCTCGGGTCTGCAGACTAACCTGTACCAGTGTCATCTGAGAACTGCTATCCGACAATAGATATAATTCCATATAGGAGTTCTCGGTGAGTCCGTCCAGTTTACCCAGTCACCACTGAGCACCCGTATATTATCTTGATGTCAAACATCGATGAATATGGGAACATTCATCGCCCATCGTATGGGTCTAGTATCATATACGCTAGTCTACTCTGGTATATCAGTGCCCCGTTTCGATATACCTACGACTAGGGACTTTCCAGGATATGCTTATAGACTACAGATGTCCCACTAGTATGATCTCCATCATAATCAGAGTAGTCAAGCCGATATCCTCAGGGCTTTATCAGCATGTATGAATGAATAAACGCATGATCAAATCAACATGTCAGATAAAGAAGAACCAGATAGCATACTATCATGTCGAGCAAGAATGTATACTGAATATATATATATATACATGTACAAATACATCCACTATCATATAATGGCCTCTAGGGCATACATATATCCAACATTCTCCCACTTGCACTAAGGCCAGTTATTGGCGTATCTTATACCCAACATCTTAAAAAGTCGCTCATGCTACGGCTGAGGGAGGGCCTTGGTGAATGGATCCGCGGCGTTATTCTTTGTGTCTACTCTCCTAATCGATCTTGCGGCGATCTATAATCTCCCGGATCAAATGAAAACGCCTCAGGATGTGTCTGGACCGCTGATGGGATCTGGGCTCCTTGGCTAACGCCATAGCCCCGTTATTATCACAATACAAAGGTATTGGATCAATAATGGTTGGAACTACTCCTAGCTCCGAGACTAACTTCTTCATCCAGACGGCTTCCTTGGCGGCATCATTCGCAGCAATGTACTCAGCTTCCATCGTAGAGTCTGCAACGGTATCTTGTTTGGAACTCTTCCTACTCACCGCCCCTCCATTGAGGGTAAATACAAACCCAGAGATAGATTTGCTGTCATCCTTATCGCTCTGGAAGCTCGAATCGGTAAAGGCCTCCATTTGGAGATCTCCATTACCATACACCAAGAACAATTCTTTAGTCCTTCGTAAGTACTTAAGAATGTTCTTCACAGCTGTCCAGTGATTCTCCCCTGGGTTGGATTGATACCTGCTTACAACACTAAGTGCATAAGCTACATCAGGGCGTGTACATAACATCGCATACATTATAGATCCTACTGCCGAAGCATAGGGTATAACACTCATGTGAGCTCTCTCTTCATCGGTCTTTGGGCAAGAATCCTTGGAGAGAGTGACCCCATGGCAAGCGGGTAAGGCACCCCGCTTGGAGTCTTCCATACTAAACCTTTTTAGGATGGTGTCAATGTACCTGGTTTGGGACAATCCCAATAACCTTTTGGATCTATCCCTATAGATCCTTATGTCCAGAATGTATGTGGCATCACCCAGGTCCTTTATGGAGAACCTCAGTGATAAGAAAGATTTGACCGACTGTAGCATAGGAATATCATTTCCTATCAGAAGAATGTCGTCCACGTACAATACGAGGAATGTGACAGCTCTCCCTACAGCCTTCTTATAAACACAAGGTTCATCTGGATTCTTGATGAAATCAAACTCTTTGATGACATCATCGAAATAGATGTTCCAACTCCTTGATGCCTGCTTTAACCCATATATGGATTTAAGCAATTTACATGCTTTCCCGCTGCTCCCACTGTCAATGAAGCCCTCTGGCTGATCCATATAAACGCATTCTTCTAAATTTCCATTTAAAAATGCGGTTTTAAAGTCCATCTGCCAGATTTCATAGTCGTAGTGAGCAGAAATAGCAAGTAGGATCCGAATGGATTTAAGCATGGCTACGGGAGAAAAAGTCTCGTCATAGTCCAGACCTGGTCTTTGACGAAAACCTTTCGCCACAAGTCTTGCCTTATAAGTCTCCACCTGCCCATCTACACCAATCTTTCTTTTAAAGATCCATTTGCACCCCACAGGTTTTACCCCAGGGGGTACAACGTCCAAAGTCCATACTTTGTTAGTGTACATAGACTCCATTTCGGATCTCATGGCATCCAGCCACTTCACAGAGTCTCTACTCGTGATAGCTTGCTGAAAACTGGTAGGATCATCATCATCCATGATGCAGTCTTCTCCGTCACCATCAATGAGGAAACCGTAGTACCTCTCCGGTGGGCGAGAAGTCCTACCAGACCTACGGAGTGGCCGAGGTTCCTCAGTTTCTGTTGCAACAGCTGGTTCAATCAAATCGTCATTTGTAGTTTGTGTCTCTAGAACCTCTTCTAGATCCACCACCTTGCCATCATCTTTATCTGTGAAAAACTCTTTTTCCAAGAATGTGGCATGTTGAGAAACAAACACCTTTTGTTCCTCTTTGTGGTAGAATAGATATCCATAAGAATTCTTTGGATATCCTACAAAGTTACACAAGACTAACCGTGTCTCGAGTTTGTCCGGATTCTGCTTTTTAACATAGGCCGGGCAACCCCAAATCTTAATTCTCTTAAGAGATGGACTCTTCCTATGCCATATCTCATATGGCGTGGTAGACACAGTTTTGGTTGGAACCCTGTTTAGCAGAAACGCTGCAGTCTCCAATGCATGCCTCCAAAACGAGACCGATAACTCAGCATCACTCATCATGGACCGGACCATATCTAATAGGGTCCTATTCCGTCATTCTGACACACCGTTGTGCTGTGGTGTGTAAGGAGGAGTGAGCTGAGAGAGAATCCCATTCTCTTTTAGGAAGTTTGCAAATTCTGTACTGAGATACTCACCACCTTGATCTGATCGAAGCATCTTGATACTCAAGCCGGTTTGTTTTTCTACTTCTTGTTTATATTCAATGAATTTCTCGAAAGCTTCGGACTTGTGCTTTAATAAAAATACATGACCAAATCTTGAGAAATCGTCAGTGAATGTAATGAAGTATGAAAAACCGCCTCTAGCCTGTGTAGACATTGGCCCACATACATCACTATGTATGAGGCCCAGGAGCTGAGTAGCTATTTCTCCGTGTCCGGTAAACGGAGTTTTGGTCATTTTACCCTTGATACAAGACTGACAAGTCGCATAAGGTTTATATTCAAAGGAATTTAAATATCCATCTTTGTGTAACTTGTTTAGTCATGTTTCGTTAATATGACCAAGTCTACAGTGCCAAAGAAAAGCTTCATTTAATTCTGAAAGTTTTCTTTTATTAGTGTGTTGTATACTGAAAACTGTGTGTTGATTTAGGACATATATTCCGTTATTAAGCGTACCATACCCAACCAACATTTGATTCAGGTGAATGTTCATAACATTGTTCTGCAATACAAAATTATATCCTTCATTGTCTAACATAGAAACGGATATTATATTACAAAGCAAACTTGGTACAAAATAACAAGGATTCAAAACCAAAATACATCCAGATGGCAACGCCAAGTGATACTCTCCCACTGTGACTGTATGTACATTGGAACCATTTCCAACGCGGAGAGTATGGTCACCTGTCTTCAAAACATTGCTATTTCTCAGCCCCTGCATAGAATTGCAAATGTGAGAACCTGAACCGGTATCCAATACCCAGGAAGTAGAGTTTATTGAAAAACAGTTTTCTGTCACAAACGCACCTGAAGCAGAAGCATCCCCATGCTTCTTCTTGAGACTTAAGTACTCCGTGCAGTTGCGCTTCCAATGTCCTGTCTTGTGGCAATGAAAACATTCGCCTTTCCCCGAGTCTCCAGCTTTGGACTTTTCCTTTCCCTTCACCTTTTTAACTCCACCCTCAGGATTGGTGGGCTTCTTCTTTTTCTTTCCCTTGGCCTTAGCTTTCGGGCGAGAAGAGGAAGACTGTCCAACAGTCATAACGGGAGTTTTTGCTGATTTCATAGTGCTCTCTGCACTCCTTAACATATTAAGGAGTTCAGGGAGTTCCTTCTCCATGCCATGCATGTTGAAGTTCACAATGAACTGAGCAAAGGTGGAGGGGAGGAACTGCAGAATAATATCTATATATTGTTCATTGTCCATTGTCCATCCAAGGTCCTCAAGCTCTTCTATAAGAGCTATCATCTTCAAAATATGGTCTCCTACTGGTGTGCCAGGGGCTATTCGCATCTGAAACGGTTTCTTTGATGCTTCGTATCATAATACACGGGATTGCTCTCCATACAACTCCTTTGTATGGAGCAATATACCGTGAATGTCCATATCCTCGTGCTGCTTTTGATGTGTGTTATCCATCGATGCAAGTGCGAGGCATTTGGCCGTGGCACAGTCAGCGTCCCATGTCTTGCGGACTTCAATGTCCGCAACTGAGGATTTTGGACCTGGGACGGGCGGGGCTGAAGCCGTGAGGACATATGATACTTTATCATAAGTCAAGGCTATTTTCAGATTCCTCAGGCAGTCTTTATAATTGGTCCCATTCAGTTTGTTTTTATCTAGTAGAAGCTTGAGTCCAGTCATGGGTATCTGCCATTAAGAGAGAGAAAAGAATACACTCAGCGAAAGCTCTTGCATAGATCAGATTTGTTATTATCTTGTCTAATCGATATTTCTCACTGCTTTTATCGAGTTTTTCTTTCAAACCTTAAAAAGAAAAACTAGCCAGGATTAATTACAGTCTACAACTTCGCTAACCGTTCAGCCAGGCCAGTGTCGGTACTTGAGGGAGGTTCCCCGTGCTTTCGTACGGACCTAATTAAAGTAAACCTCGTTTTCCCAGAGGCGGAGCCCCGTTAACACCTTTCTAGACACCTAGTGAGTTAGCTAATTGTAAACTGTAAAACTCTCCTAGGAGCAACTATTGCCCACAGTGGGATCAGGATCCAACCATCACATGGAAGGTATGCAATCTCATTGCGAATTTCAACTATTGAAATTCCCGATGTGGTTTTTACCCCTAGCACTCGTGACCTTGGCTAAGGTCAACAAATCACGAGTACTAGTCAAGCTCAACCCGTCATTTCTTGATTAATTAGACCCGTTCACATGACCCTTGGCTAAGGTCAACAAAGTCATATGCCCGTCCTAATTAATCTGCATCATATGCATTTGTAGGAAGACATCACTTAGCTACCGTACACTACGCCTTGGCTAAGGTCAACAAACGTAGCATGAATACTAAGTACTCTACTTTCTAAAATGACGGAGGGTTGCGGATGATTTTTAAGAAAATCTTTAACACTTTGAACTTGATATCGTTGTAGAATCAAATGGTTTTCAAAAGGAGTGGCTTAAGCTCCGTAGTTTTGAAATATAGCTTTTTCATAAATAGCCGAGTGGTTTTCAAATCCGATTCTACAACATCTTTTTAGGTTTATTTTCTTTACATTAATCACATTAATGTAATCCCATCATTTAAGTCCTTAAACCAATCACAGAAAAGAAACGAAAATAACACGTATGCTTATGCCATCCGCATTCGCTGCAATGTTCCGTTATGCACCGTTAGGTTACTTAACTAACGGCATACCGGGACGGGACTAGCGCGGGTGTAAAACATAAGCAACGTCTACTATATATCATATATATAATATGTCAATCGTCTCAGATATCACAGAACACAGGCAGCAGAAACATAGATATAATGTGGGATATACTAGGACGTCCGTATTTAGTATTTAGCCAGAATAGAAAATACGGATTCCACAGTCGCGATGAATAGCCAAGCCCACACCCTGGACCCCTACGAGAGCGGCAAGCGACCCTACCAATTCTGGAGTTTAGGAGACCCGGTCTCGACTCCTCGAGATGGCCTCCCACTTAACCGCAGAACCCGGTCACCTGTGCTCCCCTCCTTGGGTCCATCCTAATGCGGAAAAGTAAATAATATACAACACTGGTGACACAACCTCAACCCGGAAGTGCCCCAAATAAAAGAATATTATATTACATTTGAATTTACATGAATGAAAATATAAAACTCTCATCTCACATAAAAACCCCCGGCTATTCAATCGTGACAATCCTGCACATCATATCTCAGCAACACATAATATCTCATATCATCAACGTAAGTAAGTATGCGTACCCCGATTGTCGTTGATGTATAGTAACGAAACCGGCGATATCGAACATACTACACTTACGGTCACAGAAAAGAAAGTGTAAAACTGCAATATCTGGAATCCACATTCTCTTCAGACATCGCAAATGCGAAATATCACATACTTCGTATTTCAAGTCTAGTAATATGAATTCCATACATTGCATCACATTCCAGATAAACAGGCAGTATTAAAGTTTTCGAACGAACGATCAAATACCCAAGATACACTAAAGCTCAACACTTGAGCAGAGTTCAAAAACCCGGAGTGTGACACAGTAGTAGCGGTCCAGCCGTAGAAGGGTCAAGCCAACGCCTCACATGTGGCACGCCGTACTTCCCCAAACCCTAAGGTTCAAAGGGCAGTTCGAGACGGTCACATAATCGAGTTAAGGTTTGTTGTCTTCTAGAGGGTCCACCACAAAACTTGCACGTATCTCCAAAATATTTAAACCCCGTGAATAGTGAGCAAATGATACTCGTTCGAACACTTCAATACTTTCTAGTTTACCCGGAAAAGAAACGAAAAGAAAATTCCGATCGAATCGTCGAGTCCAAAACCATCTCCAGAATTTACAGTACTATATTCAGATTAAACATACCTAAAACAATATACAAGCAGTGTTATGAATTACTATGCAAAAATGAAGCAATGAAGCCTCTGTACGGCCCCGGAATCGCGGCCTAAGCAAGGATTTGCCGCGGTTCCGCGGCGGTTTGTACGGATCATTGGTTCGTTTTTCACAGTATTTCTTATATTTTCCTGCTCTATTTTTTAAGTATTTTTAATTCTGAAAATGTCAAATTTTAAAATTTGTCCAGAGAAGGTCTCGAAAAATCGTATTTTGATCCGATCGGGATTTTTACTTCGTAAAAGTGTCGCCTAATGTTCTAGGTCGGCTCTGATACCAATGTTAGGATTACCTAGCACCCTATGTAGAGTTTGGAAGCATCACATGTCACAAAGTTTAAATTTTTATGGTGCTAAGCAAGCATACAAAGGGATCGATCCTAGAAAATTAAGGTTTCAAAAGTTAAAGGCGGTATAGACTAGGGTTTCGAGACTACAACCTTTGTAGCTCCCTTCGCTAGACTCTTTGGCCTCTTGGGTGTTGGAGGAAGGTCCTCTTGAAGTCTTCCCGCATCCACGACGATCCACCCGAAGTTCCTAGTTCATGCTCGCAACTTCACTTTTCAAGATGAGAAATGAAGAGAACACTCTAAACAAGTTGGCTAAACTTGTGTAGAATGATGTTGTGGTTATGATTCTCACTTCAAAAACCTTTCTTGATGTGTGTTTTTCTCACTAGAAGAAACTAGAGAGCAAAGGAAGAAGGAGGAGGAAGATGATGGCTTTTCTTTTGAAGAAGAGGAAAATTAACCATTGAAAAGAAATGAAATATATCTATATATATTTTATTTCTTCTCATGTCAAACCATGGTTAAATGTTTGAGTTATTATTTAATTAGGGTTTAAAACATAGAAGGAAAGTTTAATCCAAGGTTAAGGGTAGGTGAGGATGGTTAGGTTAAAGAAGAATGTAGAAGCAAGTCAAGAATTATCCTTTCCTTTTCCATTTTGTTTTAAACACAAAATTAAATAATAATCCATATATTTATCCATAGTGTGAGTCTTATATTGCCACCATTTTCCATGTGTAACCAACCATGATAGATGGTGTATGTATGTATGTATGTATGCACATCCATATGTGCATGAAACTAAAAGAAAGATAGCATACATGCATGCATACATCCATCATCAACAAGAAAAGGTTTCAAGTGAGAAAACTATTGGTTAAATGATAAATCAACACTTTATTTATCAATCCGGCCATATCACATATGACCCCACCAAAAGCAAGCCGCCCGATCAATGTTCAGTATCCTATACGCGCATTTTAATCGGGTCGATACGCATATCGCATACGCGCACCATAACGTTTCGCCTGGACTAGGTAACTCCTTTGTGGAACTCTAAGACTCGTCAATACGCCGGCAGTGGGTGATGATCATATCAAGCACCCCCAAGCCACAAGCGGTCAGCTAAACGTAACGGCCACCCGGGTATTGAGCGATCAGAAGAAAACAAGCGAACCTGCTACAACTCCCGTCGAGCCAACCGGCAACACTACCGTACAGTCCAGTCTCTTCGTCAAATATGCTGCATATCGAGCCTAGGGATGGTCACGTCGACCCCAATAACTCAATAAGTCATGCCGGTGAATGGTCTATAATAGATCGAGAAACTACTGATAACACTTATCAGCAAATCTCAGCAGCCCTGGCCAGGGACTTACTGATATAACCAGTCGGGCACAGCACAGCATCAACTCCTAATACCGGGAGAGATGAAACCCCTCCTATCGCTCATTTCCTTCGTGTGTCTCGGGACTGTACCCAACGGCCACCTGTTTGCACGACTCAGTAGAGCCGTGGTAGGGTGGCAATCAAAGTACAGTGGGAGAACACACAAGACTCTATGACGATCTCGGGTCTACAGACTAACCTGTACCAGTGTCACCTGAGAACTGCTATCCGACGATGGATATAATTCCATATAGGAGTTCTCGGTGAGTCCGTCCAGTGTACCCAGTCACCACTGAGCACCCGTATATGATCTTGATGTCAAACATCGATGAATGTGGGAACATTCATCGCCCATCGTATGGGTCTAGTATCATATACGCTAGTCTACTCTGGTATATCAATGCCCCGTTTCGATATACCTATGACTAGGGAATTTCCAGGATATGCTTATAGACTACAGATGTCCCACTAGTATGATCTCCATCATAATCAGAGTAGTCAAGCCAATATCCTCAGGGCTTTATCAGCATGTATGAATGAATAAAAGCATGATCAAATCAACATGTCAGATAAAGAAGAACCAGATAGCATACTATCATGTCGAGCAAGAATGTATACTGAATATATATATATATATATACATGTACAAATACATCCACTATCATATAATGGCCTCTAGGGCATACATATATCCAACATGTTGATTTTTATATTTCCTTTTGAATTGCTACCAGATCTGAAATCATTGAGTTGGCGTATTTTTGATCAGCTCTTTTGGCTTTGCTCCTGCAATTTCCTGCACAAATCTCGACACAAGTGTTGCGCAATACAGGGATGATGCGATGCCATGAAATGCAGTCAATTTCCTTTATAGTGCCGGTTTTAGAGTCTAACACATGCAATCTGATATTTAACGACTGATTTGCTAATATGTGCTATATGAATGCCGAACACTTCTAGATGAGTGTAAATGATAGGGAAATTGCCGTGTTAAAAATACATTTTTTTCGACTGATCAAATTCCCCCAAACTTATTTTCGATCGTCTCGAACGAACTTTATTAAAAAGAGAAGGAGAAAATAAAGAAAGAGAAAAACTAACTAGCACACTTTCGTAGGCAACACGATTGCACTGAGCACGGGCAATAAGCCTTTAAACCTCTAGGTGTCCCTAGTAGGAGGAGTGTTGTCTCCTGAGGGTTTTCAGCGGATTGCACCCAAAAAATCCAATAATAAAAGGAAGATCATGAATATTACATTTAAAGAAAAGAATTGTAAAAGAAAAGCTTTGAAAATTAGGGTTTCCAACTAAGCTAGCTTTTCGGTTGTCATGAGCCCTATCTTAATGGTCATGAAAAGATGTCAGAAATCACGTCCTCCCTCAATAAAACATCGTCTTATTCTTCATTCCTATCTTTCTTCCAAACATCGATCATATCACCCTGCGTGTGTGTTAAGGACATCCCTACACCCGGAGAATTCAATTCAAGCTATCTTACTCTTGCCCATCAGCCTCAGTACTTTTTAATTAATGAATATTTAGACAAATTTGCTGACACACTTTCATGCGACCGTTAATACTTCTTGAGGTACTAACCGACCGATTACTCATGTGCTTGATTATTTGGTATATTTTTCTCGTCTTGCACCACCTCAGGCATAGCAGTGACTCCCAGACCAGTTGGCCTTAGGGCACTAGGTGAAGAGGCACCCTCGCTATATATTTTTTATTGCCCTCGGTGATAACAAAACCAGTGTCCATTTTTTTCACCATTTTATATTTTCTTCATTTTTTTATTTTATTTCCTTCATACATCGGCTTTAAGACAAGAGTATTTCAAGGTATCCTCTACTATCCCAGGCTTCAAGACGTATGTAAGTGCGAATA
Organism: Agapanthus africanus; assembly: GCA_030015575.1. Lineage (NCBI taxonomy): Eukaryota > Viridiplantae > Streptophyta > Magnoliopsida > Asparagales > Amaryllidaceae > Agapanthus > Agapanthus africanus. The sequence goes on from CM057349.1 coordinate 293,873,856, forward strand.
GCAGGGTATCAACGTTCAAAATGTTTGACTTCCCAGAATAGAAACTATTTTTCAGACTTATTTTTATCCTCAGATTAGTGACGTCTTTCATCTTACTAACCCTTGGGACAACGGCTCATAACTACTTATTACTAGTTCGTATAAGAAAACTTCTAATTTTCTTGGTTTTCTTAAATTTTTCAAATCTCATGGATGTAATTTTTCACTATCTAATCTTTTATTATCTTATTTATGTACAAAATTGTTTTTTATCTTTTTGAAAATTTTTAAATTTTTATAGGTTTTCAAAAAATGTTTTGTGCTTATGCAAAGTATGATGCAAATGATGCGAAAATAAGCACAAACCTCCCCCAAACTTGTTTTCAACAGTGTCCTCACTGTTGCCTTCTGCTAAATCTCGAAAAACCTGTAAGCTTGGGAGGAATTTATTAGTGGGAGCACAATATTTAAGTGAAGAACCTCCCCCAAACTTATTTTTGGCTCAAAATTTTGTAAAAATTTTCTTCTCAGGAGCCCGATCATCCCCCCCCCCCCGCCAAACTTGAGTTATGCAATGTTAATCTTTGAAAATCATATGAAGGGGTCAAAAATCAGTGGTCGATGCCAAGCTTTGCAAAGACCGAAAGTTAACACCAACCATTCAAAAATTTTATCAATGCAGTGCTCTAGTTGGTGGAAGAAGAAGTGGGGAAAGGGTAAGGGGTGGAATAGAATGTGTGTGCGTCTCGTTTTGAAGAGACGATGCAGTGAATGTGATGGATTACTCGCATTCTTTTTACAGTTCAGAAGAAGGGGTGGAGGTTCAATTTCATTGAGTGGGACATGATTAATCTCAACACCCGTGCTTTTCAGAAATGCGAGTTCATCAGCGAAGATCTCCTCAAAAGTTCCATCAATACCCCGATGAATAATGTCATCACAAAGTGCGGGGTGATCTTCAGACTCCAAAAACAGTTCATAATCGGTGTTAGTTGTTGACCCGGACATCTCGGTGGAAGAGTCCGTATGTGTATGATATATAGTAGGGTCAAACAACAACATATGAAAAGAGTCAAGATCGGTATCAGGAGGATCATCAAATTCGCTCCTGTCGACATCCATTAAGTCGACAGAACAGACCTGAGCAGTAGGTTCGGAGGGTACACTTCCCAACTTGTAAATGTTTAGTTCTATTTACCTATTCCCGAAAGATAGGGTGATAGAACCGTTACGACAGTTGATAATAGCATTGGAAGTGGCCAAAAAGGGGCGACCTAAAATCACCGGAATTTGATTCCGTAGGTTCGCTACAGGCTGTGTATCAATTACAATAAAGTCCACAGGGAATATGAATTCCCCGATTTTTATTAACACATCCTCCAGTTCACCCTTAGGTTTGGTGATTGATCGGTCAGCCATCTGGATTGTGCAATGGGTTGGCTTCAACTCTCCGATACCTAGTTGCTCATAGACTGAATATGGAAGCAAGTTAACACTGGCGCCAAGGTCTAGTAGAGCACGATTGATGTGTTTTTCCCCGATAGAAATGGAAATCGTAGGATATCCAGGATCCTTACGTTTCCTCGGTAATTGTTGGGGGAAAGCTGTGTCTACTGTTTTTGCCATGAATATCTTCTTGGGCACTTGAGTCTTCCTCTTCCTAGTGCACAAGTTCTTAAGAGTTTTTGCATAGGACGGAACTTGTTGGATGGCATCTAGGAGAGGGATGTTGATGTTAACTTGCTTAAAAATGTTCATAATCTTATCCATATGTGGACTCGGTGTGTTTTCCCTTAACTAATTAGGATAAGGTGCTTTAGCAATAAGCGCTGGGTCCATCATAGGAGAAGGAAGTGGGGGTAGACATGATCCCAAAAGAGGAGTGGGGATCGTCTGTGGAGAACTAGAAGGGCTATACTGAGGTGTCGAGCCTAGTGGGAAATGGAGAATAGGCTCGCGAGAAGGTGGTAGGGTAGAAGAACTGGGGTCAGAATTAAAAGTGTGTGTGTAAGGGAAGGTCTCAGCCGGGGTATTATTGATTGATTTATCAGTGTCATCAAACTCTTCCCCAACGTGATTGTCAAGCACTCTTCCAGATCTCAACGTGATTGCATCCACAGGATGTGAATAGCCAGGATTGGGTAAAGGTTGAGCTGAAAGTTTCCCTTTCTCTCTTGCACTCATTTCGGCTTTTAGTTGTTCAATTTATTCTTCCATCGATTTGATATTCTCGTTTTGAGAGACAAAGATCTTCATCACATTCTCGATGGAAGATTGCAAACTTTCCGTCCCTTGGATGGATTTTTTCATGAAAGTGTCCAAGGTTTGTGCTAGTGCAGAGGTATTATCAGTACCGGTCAATTGCAAAGGACTAGATGGTGCAAAAGTGTTGGCCGGATTTTGGAAGTTTTGTGATTGAAAGGGGTGCTGACTCAAATGAAGCGGTGGTTGCTGTTGTGGTGGAGGGACCCTTTTGAAATTGTGTTGGGTTGGAACCGTGTTTTGAGATTGTGATTGGTTCCAAGCAAAATTAGGGTGATTCCTCCAACCCTGATTATATATGGAAGAAGATGGATCGTTTCTAGGTCTTTGAAATGCGGCATTGGTATGCTCGTGACCTTGAAACGGAGAATTTAGTGGACATTCTTCCATCAGATGTGATGGATCAGAACAGCATCCACATACAGTTTTGGAGAGTGACATTTGGTTTAGGGCGGCAGCTAATAATTTGTTTTCCATAGTCTCGAGTTTCTTGTGTATAGCTGCAATGTCAGCTCTAACTCCTATGGAAATATCATTGCCATCTCTAGACGATTGACTCATACCCTCCCACTGTAAAGATTTTTCAGCGAAATCTTCTAGGAATTCCCAGGCTTCCCCATCATTCTTAGTCATAAAGTGTAAGTCCACGTTGCCCACCCCGGTACTTACGGGGAGGCGGAAAACGGAATAAAAATCGAATTTTTATGAGCTTAGGCAACATGGACTTGACTATGAAGGATCTTTGCTAAACAAAAACAAGCTAAAGCTAACTAGAAACTAGCTAAGTGCTAGAAAGGTTATACCTTGGGCTTTATGTCCTTCTCTCCTTGCTCCTTGGAGTGGTGGAAGGAGGTCACCTTAGTCATCTTCTCACGTCGAAGAAAGATCCACCCGAAAGCCTCGACCTTTGGCTTCAACTCCAAGCTAGAAGTAACTAGGGTGCAAGAAGTGCTAATCCTTGAACCCTAGATGAGAGTAGAGATTATCAAGAGAGGGTTTTTCTCAAGCTCAAGTGTTTCTCAACACATGAGAGGGGAGAGCTTGAGGGAGAGGAAGAACAAGAGAGAGAATGTGAATAATAGAATGAGAGAATAATATGAAGCATTCTCTCATATATGTGAATTATTGTAATTAGATAATTAGTGAGATAATTGTCATGGCTAAATCAAGACATGACTATTATCATTTCATTTTTAATGCAAATTGCAAGGATCAAAGAGCATCTTCCAAATAAAATAATGATGGTCAAAGTGTCAACCAAGGTCAACAAGTCAAGAAGGTCAAATGGTCAACAACCATAACCATGCACAATTATTAAACTAATATCAATTAACAATAATACACACATAAGCATTAGGGTTAATAAAATGACAATAGTCATTAACCCTAATCAAAGTCCTCTCCCTCTGTCTCAAGCAACTGTGCATACGCACCCGTATTCGTGATCCGAGGAACATGAATACAATGAGAAAAACCAATCCCAAATCATATACTAGGATCCGGCTTAAACCAAAGCCCGCTAGTATAAGCTGTCCGGAAAGCAAACGTGCACAAGTGCGCGGATGTGAACGAACCCTGTCGCAAAACCATGCGACCTCTACTCATTTTGCCTAAAGGCGAATAGCTCTCTGTGTGGGACTCTAAAGACTCGACACTACGCTGGCAGTGGGTTTAACCACAGACCGCAAGCGGCACTAGCTATACGTAACGGTCCCCAGGTAGATGTCGATAAGAAGACTGACGAGGTGAACCCCATCTGAACTCCTACTGAGCCTGTATGTGGCAATCTCCGTACAGTCCGGTCTGTTCGTCTGATACATCGCATGGCGGGCCTAGGGGGTCGGTGAACGTCATTCCCCTAATAGCGGTACAAGTCATGTCGGAGTGTAGCCCAGAACACCCTGAGATAACACTGGAAACCTACCAGTATATCTCGCTTGCCCTGGCCAGGGACTACTCGTGTAATGGCTCTCCTGGACACAGCGCGATGTCAACCCCCAATACCGGGAGAGACGAATCCTGTCTAACCGTCACTGCCTCCAAGTGCTTCGGGACTGCATCCAAAAACTACCTGTTTGCACGACTCCTTTGAGCCGTGGTAGGGTAGTAATCAAAGTGCAGTGGGAACACACTCGAGGCGAAGTGACAGTGTCAAGTCAGCGGACTAAGCTGTACTCATGTCACCTGGGAACTGATAACTGACGATAGGTATAATACCAACCAACAGTTCCCGACGAGTCCTGTCCAGTGTACTCGTAACCTAACGAGCACCCGCATACTATCTCAAGTACGACGTACTGACGGCTGTGGGACAGACCGTCTCCCATGCTGGGATGAGAAGCGCATACGCTAGTCTACTCCGTAGTATCGATGCCCTGTCTCGATAGTCCAACGACTAGGGACCTGTATAAGGATGTGCTTATAGATCATCCAGCTCCCACGAGTGTGAGCTCCATCACAACGCTGGTAATCAAGCAAAGATCCTAAGGGCACTACTAATATGTATATCAGCGATATGCTAAAAGAAACACATGCACATATTAAAGCAGAGACAAACCAAGTAGCATACTACCATTTCGAGCAAGATTGTATATACAACTGTGTATATCCCAAGCTTCCATCAAGTAATATACAAACTAGTATGATACAGTAATGGCCTCTAGGGCATATACACTAACAATCTCCCACTTGCACTAAGGCCATGTACTGGCGTATCGAAGACCTATCATCTCGATCAGCCGCTCAAACTGAGTCTGGGGCAAGGCCTTGGTGAATGGATCTGCTGTGTTATCTTCTGAAGCAACCCTCCGAACCTCGATCTCCTGGCGATCCACGATCTCCCTGATCAGGTGATACCGCCTCAAGATGTGTCTGGATTTCTGATGGGACCTGGGTTCCTTCGCTAAAGCTATAGCCCCGTTGTTGTCGCAATACAGAGGTATTGGGTCAACAATGGACGGAACCTCCTGAAGTTCTCTCAAGAACTTCCTCATCCAGACAGCTTCTTTTGCGGCATCAGATGCAGCGATGTATTCCGCTTCCATAGTCGAGTCAGCAACGGTTTCCTGTTTGGAGCTCTTCCAACACACCGCCCCTCCATTGAGGGTAAAGACAAAACCCGACATGGACTTGGAATCATCCTTGTCACTCTGGAAGCTGGAGTCAGCAAAGGCCTCAATCTGGAGGTCTTTTCCGCCATACACCAAGAACATCTCCTTAGTCCTTCTCAGGTACTTGAGAATTTTCTTTACTGCTATCCAATGTTTCTCCCCAGGGTTTGACTGATACCTGCTTACCACACTCAGTGCATAAGCCACATCCGGTCTGGTACACAACATCGCATACATTATATAGCCTACCGCAGAAGCGTAGGGTATAATAGACATGCGATCCCTCTCCAAATTAGTCTTGGGAGACATCTCTTTGGAGAGGGTGATCCTGTCACGACCCAAAGTTTGGCCCGTGACCGGCACTTAACCACGTAACATCTACAGGCATAACACGACTAAGTGAACCAAAAACCCAGAAATCAAACCAGTGAAAATATAGAGTGTTATAAGTTTTCATGAAGCACTTACTAACATGATAAGAAATTTAAATAAACAATCACCAAGATAGTAATATACGACGCCGTAGCGAAGATCAAGATCCACAAGTGGGAACAACACAGATAGGATAAACTGCAAGTACAGTCGGCTCACAACGAGCTCGACACCAGAATACAAATAGAATACATCATCATCCTCACACTGTCTCTAAGTCAATACATACATGGTAGATGGAGAATACTAGATACAACAATATACATAACTGAAAGATAAACAGATACCGCACAAACCCACCTATCAGCAAAAGAGCTAGTACACCAGCTATGAGGGTATCTGTGTCAAAAGATGCAACCGCAGCCTGCCGCGACTACTCCGAAGGGCAACCTGCAAACACTGTGGCACAACGGGGGTGAGTTGCCAACTCGTGAATAGAGATAACATATAAAGGTAATCGCGAGCATGCACGTACTGCGCTACTCTATCATATGCCAACAGATGATATCAATGTGTGATAAGCAGTATGTGCAATAATCATGCAAGTGCTCTATCAGGTAATGTAACTACAGGATGAGGTAGCAAATGCTCTGTCAGGTAATGTAACTATAGGATGAGGTACAATAGTAAATGCTGAGCAGGGGCAATATGATATCTACACGGAATGTCAACGTGGAATATATAATCGGTGTCTCTCAATGCACCCAGATCCCCAAATAGCTCAGGCGCCGGCACTCTCATCGGCCCTCAAATCTTGTACATCTCTGAGAATCCCGAGTGCCCAACATCGGCACCCAAATATCATAAATACTCGTGTCCAGCATCGACACGCAAATCCTCATCCATCGGGCCCCGTCAGTCCGGGTCAGCCCACGGGCTCCGTCTGCGGTATCGGCCCTCGGCCCCGGCAGTACGGATCACCCCGCATCCATCTATAGACTCTGATCAGTACCCTCCGGATAACTGTCAGGTCCAACCAATCACCGGTAGGTAGTAGTCCCTCTGCCAGGCTCACCGTCTACTGCACAGCGAAACCGTTCTCGCCCCGGGGTACCATACCGGGTCCACCATGTACCCGTAATCGGCCTCAACCAGCTCCTCGATTCGGGTTCACATATATCACTCTAGCACCGAGAAAAAACATGGTGGACGCACCGAAATATCATATCAAGGGAACCGGGTTTTTAAATGATTACATATTTGCAATAGCCACGGTTCCCAAATCCAGAAATCACATGTAATCCAAACCAAAATGCAAGTCAATGATCCGATATGATATGTGCGTCAAATATAAATATCATGTCAAGTCACATATAGATGAGCTACAATATAATGATCCGATGTGATATAGGCATCAAGTATGAATATCATGTCAAGTCACATATAGATAAGCTATAATATAATGATCCGATGTGATGTAGGCATCAAGTATGAATATCATGTCAAGTCATATATAGATGAGCTACAATATAATGATCCGATGTGATATAGGCATCAAGTATGAATATCATGTCAAGTCACATATAGATGAGCTACAATATAATGATCCGATATGATATAGGCATCAAGTATGAATATCATGTCAAGTCACATATAGATGAGCTACAATATAATGATCCGATGTGATATAGGCATCAAGTATGAATATCATGTCAAGTCACATATAGATAAGCTACAATATAATGATCCGATATGATGTAGGCATCAAGTATGAATATCATGTCAAGTCACATATAGATGAGCTACAATATAATGATCCGATATGATATAGGCATCAAGTATGAATATCATGTCAAGTCACATATAGATAAGCTACAATATAATGATCCGATGTGATGTAAGCATCAAGTATGAATATCATGTCAAGTCACATATAAATGAGCTACAATATAATGATCCGATGTGATGTACTACTGTGGGAGTGTCATGGGAATTACTAACGGTGTGTGTGTAACATGCAGGATAGTGCTCGTGCAACATGGACCGTTAGTAATGGTGCGGTGTTCTATCAATCCTAGTTTATATCCAAATAGCCGGGAATGCAGCATGCACTAAATAGTAGCCATGAATAGTCAATGTATACAAAGGAAACTATAAGGTCCTATCAGCCCTGACGTAGAACGCCATGCGGGTGATATCCCCGTAGATGTGAAATCTACTCACTGTAGTCCCTCGCTAGGTGTAGCCAACAACTTGTTTCCCCTTCTGCGCGGCATCCCCTGTACTCGCCTGCGAACCTAGAATTACACAATATATCACACGTAAGCTTGAAGTCACACAAACGCGATATTAAAGCCGAACTAGTAACTCGTGTCGCGAACCAAGCGCGCGTGTGCGCGATACGCTAAAACGTGTGGTTACGCGCCTGAACCTACTCCGACGCGTCGCGATACGCAGAAACCCAAAACCCACACGCACGTATCACGCGTGTCGCGAAAGGTTGAAAATACGGGAAAACAGGTATTCACCTCCAGATTTTGATACAGGAAAGATATTGTAAAACTACGTATACCAAAACAACCCACATAGCAGCAGACACCAACACCCCCAAACCCCAACCCAAAGCACCCCCATCTAGCCGCAATTTGCGGCCAGAATGCTAATTTCGGCGGCCTCTCTTAGGAATTGGGCTCCCAGGTTTGGTGTGTGCACTCTATACCCCCCATACATGCTACAGTAACCTCTAGTTTTACTCTGAAATGTCTCGGGTAGCAGCAAATCCTACAGGGCCCAATTTCTAGTTAAAAGAAATCCACACTTTGCACAAAAATGGAACTTTAGGGTATTTTTCTGAAATCTGAAACAAACCTAGGTCTAGACCCACACTAATAACTCATTAACAAGCTAATCAAGCCATAACAACATAAATTTAATATAGTAACACTAAATCCCTTCAATAGCACTAAACATGCATAAAAAGGTGATATTTTGAAACTAAACATGCAAGTTAAGGAGATAGGGTGCTAGGAGTGGGATTTATACCTTCAAAAGACCCTAGAAAGACCAAAAGTTCCAGCTTTTCCCTTTAAGTATGCAGATTTGCTTCAAACACCTCAAAAAGCTCACTTTTCCTAAGGTTTTATGATGAAAATGTGTTGATATGTATAGGGTTTTGTGTATGGATCAAAGGGGAATGAAAAGAGAAGAGAATGAGGAGAAAAATGGAGAGTTTGCTGCTGGAAATCTCTGCTAGAATTCAGAATGAGGGAAAGAGAGAGAGAAGGGAAGAAAATGGGTCAAAAGTCAAAGCTTCACCTAACACCATGCTTCATTGTTTTATTAGGAGTTTGAATTATCAAATGGGGTTAATATATGAATAAGATGGTGGGGGAATTAAAAGGAACCATGCACAAGGGAATGGTTAACATGTTAACAAAATCCTAAGTCTCAAGATGAGTAAGTGTGTAAGGTGTACACTAGCACAAGAAAAATCCTAATATGCAAACACTACTAAATATAACTAATAATCCTAGGAACACTTATATATAATAACACGTACGATCACTAATTATCACGAAAGATATCAAACGGAAATTCAAAGTGTTACAATCTACCCCCCCTTAAAGAAATTCGGTCCCTGAATTTAAAAATCTAACCATACGCACCTTAAAAAAGATGGGGATACCTCTTCCTCATCTCGCTCTCGGTCTCCCAAGTAACCTCCTCGCCGCGCTGGCCACGCCAAAGTACCTTGACGGACGGTATCTCTTTCGACCTCAATTTCTTCACTTGTCGATCCAAGATCATCACCGGCTGCTCTGCATAGGAAAGGTCGCACTCAAGCTGAATCGTCGGGTGCTGAATCGCATGCGAAGGATCATGAAGATATCTGCGGAGCATCGAAACGTGAAATACAGGGTGCACGTCTGGAAAACTGGGTGGAAGGGCTAATCGATACGCAACCGCACCAATACGCTCAAGGATCTTGAAGGGGCCCACGTATCTGGGACTAAGTTTCCCCTTCTTCCCAAACCTCATCACGCCTTTCATTGGGGAGACCCTCAAGAAAACATGATCACCAGCGGAAAACTCAAGTCTGCGCCGACGACGGTCCGCATAAGATCTCTGCCTACTCTGGGCTGCTCTCATCCTATCGCGAATCAACTGGATCTTCGCGGTCGTCTCCTCCACAATCTGCGGTCCTAAGATACTACTCTCACTGAGCTCCGTCCAACAGGTGGGCGATCTGCATCTCCTCCCATAAAGAGCCTCAAACGGTGCCATCTGAATGGTCTCCTGGTAGCTGTTGTTGTAGGAGAACTCTACTAAGGGCAAATGATGATCCCAGCTACCTCCGAAGTCTAAAACGCATGCTCTGAGCATGTCCTCGAGAGTCTGAATAGTCCGCTCTGACTGCCCGTCGGTCTGCGGATGGAATGCTGTGCTGAAACTCAAGCGAGTGCCCAAAGCCTCCTGAAGCCTCTGCCATAGCCGGCTGGTAAACTGGGTGCCTCTATCGGACACGATGCATGTCGGAACTCCGTGCAGTCGTACAATCTCATCAATATAAATCTGGGCATACTGAGTAAATCCGAAAGTCGTCTTCACCGGTAGGAAGTGGGCCGCTTTCGTCAAACGATCCACGATCACCCAGATGGAGTCATACCCTCGACTAGTCCTGGGTAGACCCACAATGAAATCCATAGATATCTGTTCCCATTTCCACTCTGGAATGGGTAACGGCTGTAGCTCTCCCGCGGGCCTCTGGTGCTTAGCCTTGACTTGCTGACAAGTCAGGCATCTCGACACAAAATCTGCAATGTCCCTCTTCATGCCGTCCCACCAGTAAACATCTCTCATATCACGGTACATCTTGGTGGAACCGGGATGAACACTATATATCGACCGATGTGCCTCCTCAAGAATCTCGCGCCGCAATCCCTCAGCATCTGGTACGCACAGTCTAGCTCCAAATTGTAGTATCCCCTGATCATCGATCACGAACTCGGAAAATCTGCCCTGTCCCATCTGTGTCCTGATCTCTGAACAGCAGTCATCACTGTGCTGTGCCTCATGTATACAGTCAAGCAACTGGGGGCATGCACAAACATGCGCAATCTGTCCTCCAATCGGCATAAACTCAAACTGTATCCGACTGTCGCATAAGATCTGCCAATCCGCCGACGACTGCCTCTGCACTGCGCTCAAACAGGATAGACTACCCCCGGGCCTTCTGCTCAAAGCATCCGCCACTACATTCGCCCTGCCCGGGTGATACAAGATCTCACAATCATAGTCCTTCACTAACTCCATCCATCGGCGCTGTCTAAGGTTCAGGTCTCGCTGCTGAAATATATACCTTAAGCTCTTGTGGATAGTGAATATCTGGCACGACTCTCCATACAGATAGTGTCGCCAGATCTTGAGTGCAAAGACCACCGCAGCCATCTCCAGATCATGAGTAGGGTAATTCTGTTCATGTTTCTTTAATTGCCGCGAAGCATACGCAATCACCCTGTCATGCTGCATCAAAACGCATCCCAGCCCCACTCGTGAAGCATCGCAGTAGACCACAAATCCGCCTGATCCTGAAGGCAAAGATAGCACTGGTGTCGTAGTCAGTAGAGCCCATAGCCGATGGAAACTGTGCTTACACTCCTCCGTCCAATCGAAGTGAACTCCTTTCCGGATCAACCCGGTCAAAGGTGTAGCAATGCGAGAGAAGTCCTGCACGAATCGCCTGTAATAGCCTGCCAGCCCTAGAAAGCTGCGAACCTCCGTCACTGACGTGGGTCTAGGCCAACTCCGAACTGCCTTTATCTTCCTCGGGTCGACACATATACCATCTCGTGTAATCACATGCCCCAAGAAGTCTACGCTGTCTAGCCAGAAGGCACACTTGGAGAATTTAGCGAAAAGCTGATGCTCCCTCAAGGTCTGCAGTGTAATCCACAGGTGCTGCTCGTGCTCCTCTCTACTCCGAGAATACACCAAGATATCGTCAATAAACACTATAATGAACAGATCAAGATACGGCCGGAAAATACGGTTCATCAAATCCATAAATGCTGCTGGCGCGTTGGTGAGTCCGAACGACATCACCAAAAACTCATAATGGCCGTAACGTGTGCGGAAGGATGTCGTAGGAATGTCCTCCTGTCGAACCCGTAACTGATGGTAGCCTGATCGCAAATCGATCCTCGAAAAGTATCCTGCCCCCTGAAGCTGGTCGAACAAATCGTCGATGCGTGGAAAAGGATATCTGTTCCGCACTGTCACCCTGTTCAGCTGGCGGTAGTCAATACACAAACGCAAACTGCCGTCCTTCTTCTTGACGAACAGGACTGGAGCACCCCAAGGAGAAACACTGGGTCGAATAAGTCCCTTATCCAGCAGATCCTGCAACTGACCCTTCAATTCTCTAAGTTCCGCTGGGGCCATCCGATGAGGCGGTACAGAAATAGGCCCCGTGCCAGGAACCAAGTCAATGCAGAAAGAAATATCACGCTCGGGCGGTAGCCCAGGAAGCTCGTCAGGGAACATATCAGGGAACTTGCTAACAACCGGAACCTGATCCAGAGGAACCTCTGTAGCTCTAGTATCGCAAACATAGACGAGAAATCCCTGACATCCCTTTCTCAAAAGCTGTCCAGCGCGAAAAGAAGAAATCACACTGTGAGGGGTAGCACCACGGTCCCCCAACACAACAAAATCGAACTGTCTTCTCGCGGCAGTCAACAGAAGCATAGCACGTGGCTAACCAATCCATGCCCAAAAGAACGTCGAAGTCCAACATCTCAAGAAGGATAAAATCGACCGGCAACTCTCTCTCGCCAATACAGACGGTACAGGATTGGAACACGTGCCTAGCAACAAACGACTCTCCCACAGGAGTAGTCACAACAAGCGGCTGGTCAAGCAAACCGGACTTTCTACCCAAACTCGGTACAAAGTGTGTGGATACGTACGAGTGCGTGGATCCGGGATCGAATAACACGTGTGCATCAACCGAACATACAGAAAGGATACCTGAGACCACCGCATTGGACGCCTGCGCGTCCTGATGCGTCAAAGCAAAAACTCGCGCCTGTCCTCCACCTGCAACTAACTGTCCCCTGCCGGCCGCTGGCTGCCCTCTACCTCGGCCACCTCGTCCTCTATGAACAAATCCTCCGCGACCACGACCTCTCTGTGCATGCGTCTGACGCGGAGTAACAGTAGGTACTATCGGCAATGCCGTCTGGGGTGGTGAAGGTGGTAATGTAACATGTGGTGCTGCCGCCCCACTCTGGGGTACCTCAGGACAATCTCGCACACGATGATAAGAACTCCCGCAATGGTAACATCCCGATGACGGTCGCTGACCCTCCTGGGAATAGGAGCTAAACAATCGGCCTCGTCTCGAATCTCTGCCACCTGCAAGGTGTCTGTCACGACGTCGGAACGGCCGTCTCTGCACTGACGTATCTGCACGAACTCTCTTCGGTCCTGGAACTGCCGAAGTCTCCGCAAGGCGCTCCTCAACTAATAATGCTGCATCTACTGCTGCTGCGTATGTCTCGTAATGCTGCGCACTGATAGCATGGAATAGTGGTGTAAGCAAGCCTCAGACAAATCTCTTGACTCTCAACTCCTCAGTAGCCACTAGATACGGAGCATAAACGGATAGCTCGGTGAACAGCACATCGTACTCTGCCACTGACAACTCTGGCGTCTGGCGTAAGGACTCGAACCTGCGTGCTCTAGCATCTCTGACACTCAGGGGAAGAAATCGGGCAAGGAATAGTGCCACGAACTCTGTCCAGGTCATAGGAGGAAGACCTGCTGCTCTACCCTTCTCGACTGATTCGCACCATTTCTGCGCAAGACCTTCCAGGCGAAAGCTCGCGAACTCAACACATCTCGCATCTGCGCATCTAAGTGAACGACATATCCGCGCCATCCTATCAATGAAAGACTGTGGATCCTCGGCCACATCGGTGCCTGTGAAGACCGGAGGCTTCAGCCTCATAAACTCTGACAGCGATACTGTAATTACCTCTGTAGTCGCAGGTGCAACTGCCTGAACTGTGGTTACCACCGCGGTCTCCGCAACGGGTGGAACTACCTCTGGTCGCTGCGCTCGAAGTGTCTCAACTAGAGATCCCTCATCTGGTGCATCTCCTGCATACTGGATCCCATCGTCTGGCGTATCTCCTGCACACCAGCCCCTAACATAGCAATCTGATCTGTCACGGCAGGAACAGCCTGCTCGGGCACAACCGGTGTACTACCCGGATCAGTCCTCGTCTCGGACGAGTCAACTCGAATCTCAGCCCTCGCGGCCGCTCTCTGCGCCCTCGTAGTCTTTGGCGGCATATTGGCTGAAAGGAACAATAGGATTCGATAAGGATACGGAAATCGAATCGCAAGAATGTATATACTCAAGAAGGAATTTACGTCAACAAGTCCTAAGGTCGCGTAGGCGGAGTACCGTGTCGTGAGTATGCCGCGGAACATACACACGCTACGCTACCCTGCTGCAGCTACCTACTCCATCATACCAGGGTCATCCTACACTCCGAAAGGTAAAACCTACGCTCTGATACCAACTTTGTCATGACCCAAAGTTTGGCCCGTGACCGGCACTTAACCACGTAACGTCTACAGGCATAACGCGACTAAGTGAACCAAAAACCCAGAAATCAAACCAGTGAAAATATAGAGTGTTATAAGTTTTCATGAAGCACTCACTAACATGATAAGAAATTTAAATAAACAATCACCAAGATAGTAATATACGACGCCGTAGCGAAGATCAAGATCCACAAGTGGGAACAACACAGATAGGATAAACTGCAAGTACAGTCGGCTCACAACGAGCTCAACACCAGAATACAAATAGAATACATCATCGTCCTCACACTGTCTCTAAGTCAATACATACATGGTAGATGGAGAATACTAGATACAACAATATACATAACTGAAAGATAAACAGATACCGCACAAACCCACCTATCAGCAAAAGAGCTAGTACACCAGCTATGGGGGTATCTGTGTCAAAAGATGCAACCGCAGCCTGCCGCGACTATTCCGAAGGGCAACCTGCAAACACTGTGGCACAACGGGGGTGAGTTGCCAACTCGTGAATAGAGATAACATATAAAGGTAATCGCGAGCATGCACGTACTGCGCTACTCTATCATATGCCAACAGATGATATCAATGTGTGATAAGCAGTATGTGCAATAATCATGCAAGTGCTCTATCAGGTAATGTAACTACAGGATGAGGTAGCAAATGCTCTGTCAGGTAATGTAACTACAGGATGAGGTACAATAGTAAATGCTGAGCAGAGGCAATATGATATCTACACGGAATGTCAACGTGGAATATATAATCGGTGTCTCTCAATGCACCCAGATCCCCAAATAGCTCAGGCGCCTGCACTCTCATCGGCCCTCAAATTCTGTACATCTCTGAGAATCCCGAGTGCCCAACATCGGCACCCAAATATCATAAATACTCGTGTCCAGCATCGACACGCAAATCCTCATCCATCGGGCCCCGTTAGTCCGGGTCAGCCCACGGGCTCCGTCTGCGGTATCGGCCCTCAGCCCCGGCAGTACGGATCACCCCGCATCCATCTATAGACTCTGATCAGTACCCTCCGGATAACTGTCAGGTCCAACCAATCACCGGTAGGTAGTAGTCCCTCTGCCAGGCTCACCGTCTACTGCACAGCGAAACCGTTCTCGCCCCGGGGTACCATACCGGGTCCACCATGTACCCGTAATCGGCCTCAACCAGCTCCTCGATTCGGGTTCACATATATCACTCTAGCATCGAGAAAACACATGGTGGACGCACCGAAATATCATATCAAGAGAACCGAGTTTTTAAATGATTACATATTTGCAATAGCCACGGTTCCCAAATCCAGAAATCACATGTAATCCAAACCAAAATGCAAGTCAATGATCCGATATGATATGTGCGTCAAATATAAATATCATGTCAAGTCACATATAGATGAGCTACAATATAATGATCCGATGTGATATAGGCATCAAGTATGAATATCATGTCAAGTCACATATAGATGAGCTACAATATAATGATCCGATGTGATGTAGGCATCAAGTATGAATATCATGTCAAGTCACATATAGATGAGCTACAATATAATGATCCGATGTGATATAGGCATCAAGTATAAATATCATGTCAAGTCACATATATATGAGCTACTAGATGAGCTACAATATAATGATCCGATGTGATATAGGCATCAAGTATGAATATCATGTCAAGTCACATATAGATGAGCTACAATATAATGATCCGATGTGATATAGGCATCAAGTATGAATATCATGTCAAGTCACATATAGATAAGCTACAATATAATGATCCGATGTGATATAGGCATCAAGTATGAATATCATATCAAGTCACATATAGATAAGCTACAATATAATGATCCGATGTGATATAGGCATCAAGTATGAATATCATGTCAAGTCACATATAGATAAGCTATAATATAATGATCCGATGTGATGTAGGCATCAAGTATGAATATCATGTCAAGTCACATATAGATGAGCTACAATATAATGATCCGATGTGATGTACTACTGTGGGAGTGTCATGGCAATTACTAACGGTGTGTGTGTAACATGCAGGATAGTGCTCGTGCAACATGGACCGTTAGTAATGGTGCGGTGTTCTATCAATCCTAGTTTATATACAAATAGCAGGGATTGCAGCATGCACTAAATAGTAGCCATGAATAGTCAATGTATACAAAGGAAACTATAAGGTCCTATCAGCCCTGACGTAGAACGCCATGCGGGCGATATCCCCGTGGATGTGAAATCTACTCACTGTAGTCCCTCGCTAGGTGTAGCCAACAACTTGTTTCCCTTTCTGCGCGGCGTCCGCTGTACTCGCCTGCGAACCTAGAATTACACAATATATCACACGTAAGCTTGAAGTCACACAAACGCGATATTAAAGCCGAACTAGTAACTCGTGTCGTGAACCAAGCGCGCGTATGCGCGATACGCTAAAACGTGTGGTTACGCGCCTGAACCCACTCCGACGTGTCGCGATACGCAGAAACCCAAAACCCACACACACGTATCACGCGTGTCGCGAAAGGTTGAAAATACGGGAAAACAGGTATTCACCTCCAGATTTTGATACAGGAAAGATATTGTAAAACTACGTATACCAAAACAACCTACATAGCAGCAGACACCAACACCCCTAAACCCCAACCCAAAGCACCCCCATCTGACCGCAATTTGCCGCCAGAATGCTAATTTCGGCGGCCTCTCTTGGGAATTGGGCTCCCAGGTTTGGTGTGTGCACTCTATACCCTCCATACATGCTACAGTAACCTCTAGTTTTACTCTAAAATGTCTCGAGTAGCAGCAGATCCTACAGGGCCCAATTTCTAGTTTAAAAAAATCCACACTTTGCACAAAAATGGAACTTTAGGGTATTTTTCTGAAATCTGAAACAAACCTAGGTCTAAACCCACACTAATAACTCATTAACAAGCTAATCAAGCCATAACAACATAAATTTTAACATAGTAACACTAAATCCCTTCAATAGCACTAAACATGCACAAAAAGGTGATATTTTGAAACTAAACATGCAAGTTAAGGAGATAGGGTGCTAGGAGTGGGATTTATACCTTCAAAAGACCCTAGAAAGACCAAAAGTTCCAACTTTTCCCTTTAAGTATGCAGATTGCTTCAAACACCTCAAAAAGCTCACTTTTCCTAAGGTTTTGTGATGAAAATGTGTTGATATGTATATGGTTTTGTGTATGGATCAAAGGGGAATGAAAAGAGAAGAGAATGAGGAGAAAAATGGAGGGTTTGCTGCTGGAAATCTCTGCTGGAATTCAGAATGAGGGAAAGAGAGAGAGAAGGGAAGAAAATGGGTCAAAATTCAAAGCTTCACCTAACACCATGCTTCATTGTTTTATTAGGAGTTTGAATTATCAAATGGGGTTAATATATGAATAAGATAGTGGGGGAATTAAAAGGAACCATGCACAAGGGAAAGGTTAACATGCTAACAAAATCCTAAGTCTCAAGATGACTAAGTGTGTAAGGTGTACACTAGCACAAGAAAAAATCCCAATATGCAAACACTACTAAATATAACTAATAATCCGAGGAACACCTATATATAATAACACGTACGATCACTAATTATCATGAAAGATATCAAACGGAAATTCAAAGTGTTACAGATCCCGTGACAAGCCGGTAGATTACCGCGCTTGGAATCTTCCATACTGAATCTCTTCAATATGGTGTCGATGTACCTGGACTGCGAAAGTCCTAATATCCTCTTGGATCTGTCACGGTAGATCCGGATACCCAGAATGTATGAGGCATCACCCAGGTCTTTCATGGAGAACCTGTGTGACAAGAACCCCATGACAGATTGTAGCATAGGAATGTCATTTCCTATTAAGAGAATGTCATCCACGTATAAAACGAGGAATACTACAGTTCTCACTACAAATCTACAATAGATGCATGGTTCATCTGGATTTTTGATAAAGCCAAATTCCTTGACCGTCTCATCAAAACAGATGTTCCAACTCCCCGATGCCTGCTTTAGTCCATAAATGGACTTAAGCAACTTGCACACCTTTTCGCTGCTCCCACTCTGAATGAAACCCTCTGGCTGGTCCATATAGACACACTCCTCTAAATGTCCATTTAGAAAAGTTGTCTTTACGTCCATTTGCCAAATCTCATAATCGTGGAAGGCAGCAATGGCAAGAAGGATCCGAATGGATTTCAGCATAGCTACTGGAGAAAAGGTTTTGTCATAGTCCAAACCAGGTCGCTGACGAAAACCCTTTGCTACCAGTCTAGCTTTATAGGTCTCAACCTGTCCATCTACACCAATCTTCCTTTTGAAGATCCACTTGCATCCTACGGGTTTTACCCCATCTGGAGCAATGTCCAACGTCCATACTTTGTTGGTGTACATGGACTCCATTTCGGTCCGCATTGCGTCCAGCCATTTTACCGAGTCGACGCTCTGAATGGCTTGCTGGAAGCTAGTAGGCTCATCAAAATCTATGATGCAATCCTCTCTATCCCCTTCAATGAGAAAACCGTAGTATCTCTCAGGCGGATGAGACTGCCTACTACTCCTGCGGAGTGGCGTGGGAATGTCCTGATCTTTCGAACCCTCTGGTTCTACTAAGCTTTCAGTAATAGCTTGTGGTTCTGGAATTTCTTCCAGTTCTATTGCGCTCCCACTTATTTCTTTTTCTAAGAACTGATGTTCCAGAAAATGGGCATTACGAGAAACAAGGACATTTTGTTCCTCTGCGTAATAGAAAAGATACCCCCTGGAGTTCTTTGGGTATCCCACAAACTTGCACAGTACTGAGCGTGCCTCGAGCTTGTCCGTATACTGCTTTTTGACATAAGCTGGACATCCCCAAATCTTCAGGTATTGAAGATAGGGTTTCTTCCCACTCCATAAGTCATATGGTGTGGTAGGCACAGTCTTAGTGGGAACTCGGTTCAAAAGGTATGCAGCTGATTCTAGCGCATATCCCCAGAACGATCGCGGCAACTCAGTGTTACTCATCATGGACCGTACCATATCCAATAGGGTTCGGTTCCGTCTCTCCGATACACCGTTATGTTGCGGAGTGTATGGAGGAGTAAGCTGAGAGAGAATTCCATTCTCTTTTAAGTAACCCAGGAACTCGGCACTCAAGTATTCACCACCTCGATCAGATCTCAGTGCCTTGATACTTTTGCCTGTTTGTTTTTCTACTTCATTCTTATATTCCTGGAACTTTTCAAAAGCTTTGGATTTATGTTTCATCAAGAAGACATGTCCGAACCTTGAGAAATCATCCGTAAAAGTAATGAAGTAAGAATAACCGCTTCGTGCATGTGTAGACATTGGACCGCACACGTCGCTGTGTACGAGTCCCAAGAGCTCGCTCGCTCTCACTCCATGTCCAGTGAACGGAGTCTTTGTCATCTTTCCTTTGAGACAGGATTGACAAGTTGCATACGATTGATATTCGAACGAATCCAAATATCCTTCTGCATGTAACTTAGTCAACCTTCTCTCATTGATGTGACCCAGTCTACAATACCATAAGAAAGTTTTATCGATTTCTGGAGACTTTCTTTTGTGTGTATTCTGGACATTGAAAATCTGTAGCTGGTTTAATACGTATATACCGTTGTTCAATGTACCTGACCCAATCAAAACTTGATTAAGGTGAATGTTCACTACATTACTTACAAATGCAAATTCATAACCTTCTTTAGATAATAAAGATACAGAAATGATATTACAGGTTGCATTTGGTACATAATAACAACTACGTAAAACCAAAAAGTGTCCATCCGACAATCCCAGGTGATAGTCCCCCACGGCCTCAGCATCCATGCTAGCACCGTTTGCAACTCTGAGGGTCATGTCACCTGCCTTCAAAACTCTATGCTTTCTCAACGCCTGCAAAGAATTACAGATATGAGATCCTGATCCGGTATCCAATACCCAGGATGTAGAGTTTATTGATAGACAGTTTTCAATAACATACACACCTGAAGCTGAAGCTGCAACTCGCTTCAAATCCTGTGTTCTGGCCTTCCATGCCTTGCAATCCTGTTTCCAGTGACCACTTTTGTGACAATAGAAGCATTCTTCCTTCCCCACCAGCTTTCCCGCTATCTTTGTTGCTTTTCCTTTTCCCTTCGTATCCACTTTACCGACACCGCCTCTTGGTTTGGCGGGGGCTTTCTTCTTCTTTCCCTTGGCTTTCGCCCTGGACCGAGAAGAGGAAGATCCTCCTACAAACAAAGTGGATGTCTCCCTACCCTTCTGTAGGGTGCCCTCAGCACTCCTCAACATGTTCAGAAGTTCGGAAAGTTCAACCTCCTTTCCTTGCATGTTGAAGTTAAGAATAAACTGGGCGTAAGTGGGAGGAAGGGACTGGAGAATCAAATCAGTATAGAGTTCATTCTCCAACGTGGTCCCAAGGTCCGCGAGCTCCTCTATGTAGCCAATCATCTTAAGCACTTGTTCCGCTACCGATGATCCGACGGCCAACCTTGCCGAAAATAACTTCTTCGACACTTCATATCTTGCGATACGAGACTGCTCTCCATACAGTTCTTTTGTATGAAGAAATATGGACTCTAGGTCCATATTCTCGTGCCTCCTCTGATGTTCGTTGTCCATCGAGGCTAGTACGAGGCATCTGGCCTTCGCGCAATCTATTTCCCAGGTCTTGTAGATTTCCCTATCTACGACACTGGTTTTGGGACCTGGGACAGGGGGAGCTTTGGTGGTAAGGACATACCCCAACTTGTCGTAAGTGATTGCCATCTTGACATTCCTGAGCCAATCTTTGTAGTTTGGCCCTGTCAATATGTTTTTATCTAGTAATAACTTAAGTCTGGTCATGTTGAATGGTCGGTGCAATTAGGAGAGAGAAAAGAAACACTTTAGCATGATGCTCTTGCAAGTTTAGAGTGGTTTTTAATTTGTCTAAACTGGATGGCTCCCACTGTCTCTCGAATCCCTTCTCAAACCGTAAAGAAAGGATTAGTCGGGATCAATCTCACCGTACAATACTTGCTTAACCATTCAGCCAGGCCAGTGACGGTACTTCGAGGGAGGTTTTCCAACGCTTTCGCGAAGTTCCTTAATTAAGTAACCTCTTTTCCCTGGGGGCGTAGCCCCGCTAACACCTTTCTAGACACCTACTAAGTTTATAGCATTGATCGTTAAGTGAGAGTTTTCCCGAGTAGTAGCATATACTCACAGTAGGATCGGGATCCAAATATCATCGCGTGATAAAACCGAAAGAATCCTACCAGAATTATCACACTCCAAATGGTATGCAGCGCTAGCAAGTTTCAGTACTTATGAAACTCCCGATGTGGATTTTTGCCCCATGCTCTTATGACCTTGGCGTGAGGTCAAAATGTCATAAGTCACATGTCAAGTTCTTCCCATCATTATCTCGGTTAATTTGAACCCACCCGTACCTACCCTTGACGTAGGCCAAAATGGCAGTACGACTGTCTCAAACCAACGCATTCTATCTATGCAACAGATAAATATCCGGCAGCTACCAATCACTATGCCTTGGCGTGCGGTCAAAATACATAGCTTGAATACTACCGAATATTTAACTGAAATGATGGAGGGCTACGGATGGTTTTGGCGAAACCGTGAACGTAGTGAACTTGATATAATCGATGGAACAAGATAGCTTTTAAAAGGAGTGGTTCAAGCTCCGCGTTTAAAAGTTTAGTTTTGAAAAGAACCGAGTGGTTTTCAAAGTGTTCCAATCGACTTATACTTGGTTTATTTTCTTGGATTAGTTCTTTTAATGCGTCCCATCATTTAACCCTACCATTGCAGAAAACAACCAAAATATGACGTACGCTTATGCCATTCGCATTCGCCACGGGGCCCCGTCATCACCCGTTAGGTTACTTAACTAACGACAGAGCGGGGGCTGGGCTAGCGCGGCTGTAAAACATAAGCAACGTCTAAATAGTTATCATATATAAATATATAGCAATGATAGACATTACAGATCACAGATGAATACATTGGATATACTAGGAATCCGCAACCCGTTCGAGCCTGTAACGAAAAGCGGATTACACGGTCGCGGTGAATAGCCAATACCCCACCCAAGACCCCTACGGGTGCGGCAAACTACCCGCCAAGTACCCGAAGCGAAGCAACCTCCCTCACCACCGTGAGTAGGCCACTCGGCACTTCAAGATACCCGGTAGTTTGTGCACCCCTTCCATGGGTCTATCCTAGGAGCAAAAACAGTAAAAAGAATTATACAATGACGGCTACAACCCCGACCCGGTTGTGCGGCCACACAAATAATAATATTACATCAATTTACATGTTACAATGAATGAAAGAAAAAGCAACACTCATCTCACATCCACCCCGGCTATTCATCCGCGACAATCCAACCCATTCATATACACATACCACCATCAATCACAGATCACAGATATGTATAACCCCGACTAATCGACATATAGCGATTAGCCGACGTTCAATACATATAAACATCACAGATATAACCTTTTAGTCAAAGTGTATTGAAGTTCGGAAAAAAAAATACGGATTTATAGGCCTCCAAAAACAAATTTCTATTCTGGAAAATCTGGGCACATATAAACCATCTTAAAAATCCTAAAACCAAGCCAGAAATACACTGCACCAAACTCGACCCAGTGAAGAGCCAAGACGGCCGCGGTTGCGCGGCGATAGCTTGCTATGGCCGCGGAACCGCGGCTCTTTGGTTGAATCACTGGATCGTTTTTGGTGGCTTTCTTCACAAAACCCTGAGAAGATTTTTGGAGTATAATTTATTTTGTTTTGAACAGAAAAAAAATTAACAGAAACTTAGGGTTTTGAAAACTTGGTTTTTTGATTTTTCCGATTCGAACTTCGATACACTTTACTACCTAGCTAGTTTATGTTTAGTTAGGCTCTGATACCACTGTAAGTCCACGTTTCCCATCCCGGTACTTGCGGGGAGGCGGAAAACGGAATAAAAATCGAATTTTTATGAGCTTAGGCAACATGGACTTGACTATGAAGGATTTTTGCTAAACAAAAACAAGCTAAAACTAACTAGAAACTAGCTAAGTGCTAGAAAGGTTATACCTTGGGCTTTATGTCCTTCTCTCCTTGCTCCTTAGAGTGGTGGAAGGAGGTCACCTTAGTCGTCTTCTCACGTCGAAGAAAGATCCACCCGAAAGCCTCGACCTTTGGCTTCAACTCCAAGCTAGAAGTAACTAGGGTGCAAGAAGTGCTAATCCTTGAACCCTAGATGAGAGTAGAGATTATCAAGAGAGGGTTTTTCTCAAGCTCAAGTGTTTCTCAACACATGAGAGGGGAGAGCTTGAGGGAGAGGAAGAATAAGAGAGAGAATGTGAATAATAGAATGAGAGAATAATATGAAGCATTCTCTCATATATGTGAATTATTGTAATTAGATAATTAGTGAGATAATTGTCATGGCTAAATCAAGACATGACCATTATCATTTCATTTTTAATGCAAATTGCAAGGATCAAAGAGCATCTTCTAAATGAAATGATGATTGTCAAATGGTCAACAACCATAACCATGCACAATTATTAAACTAATATCAATTAACAATAATACACACATAAGCATTAGGGTTAATAAAATGACAATAGTCATTAACCCTAATCAAAGTCCTCTCCCTCTGTCTCAAGCAACTGTGCATACGCACCCGTATTCGTGATCCGAGGAACACGAATACAATGAGAAAAACCAATCCCAAATCATATACTAGGATCCGGCTTAAACCAAAGCCCGCTAGTATAAGCTGTCCGGACAGCAAACGTGCATAAGTGCGCGGATGTGAACGAACCATGTCGTAAAACCATGCGACCTCTACTCATTTTGCCTAAAGGCGAATAGCTCTCTGTGTGGGACTCTAAAGACTCGACACTACGCTGGCAGTGGGTTTAACCACAGACCGCAAACGGCACTAGCTGTACGTAACGGTCCCCAGGTAGATGTCGATAAGAAGACTGACGAGGTGAACCCCATCTGAACTCCTACTGAGCCTGTATGTGACAATCTCCGTACAGTCCGGTCTGTTCGTCTGATACATCGCATGGCGGGCCTAGGGGGGCGGTGAACGTCAGTCCCCTAATAACGGTACAAGTCGTGTCGGAGTGTAGCCCAGAACACCCTGAGATTGTAGGGTTCCTAGGCATACTAATGAAGTCTCACAAGTGATCAAACATGGCTAATTCAAATTTTACAAGTGCCTACAAACCCTAATACGGATTGTTAACTAGATAATGAGGCGATGCAATGCAAATCAACAAATTTTAACTAAAAGAAAGAAGCTACAACCTTTGTAGATCCGGTCCTCCACGTCCTAGGCTCCGTGATGAGGTCCCTCCGCTGTCCAAATCAAATCCATGACTCTAGCATCGGCTTCATCAGAGAAAAGGGCGGACTTGGTCGTCGGTTCGATGCGGAAGATGATCTACGTCGAGGAATCACAAGATCAAGCTCCAACTTCACCAAGCCTTGAAAACTTGTGAAGGAAACACCCTATACTACTTGGCAAGAGGTAGAGGATGAAGAAATAGGAAGTGGGTTCACTTTAGAATTGGATTTCTCACTCATTTTCACTAGTTGCCATTGATGGTAGCTAGGTTTTCTTCATGTTGAAGATGAAGAAGAAGAAGAAAAAGATATGATAAGTTATTATCCAAATAGAAAATAATATCAATACTTATCATATGGCAACCATGATTAGGTGTAGAGAATAGACCATGGTTAGTTGAATGGTTAGGGTTAGGAGATGAAGACAAAATGGTTGCTTTGGTCAAAGATGCACGAAGCTACAAGAACCTTCTAGCATGAAAGCAACCATTTAGCTTTTCTTTTCTTTTTCAACCAAAATAAATAGATAAAAGAATAAGTGAAATAAATCAAGTGAAACCCTAACCATTGACCAACCATGGTTTAAACCAAACATACACCCAAACAAGCATGTATCATAAAACATGATACAATCTTGTGCACAAAAGTATATCACATATACAATTTGTGTACATCAAGTGAGAAAATCCTTTTAAAGTGAACCAGTACTAGTTAATGCAAAGTAATATATCAAATATATAATTATACATTAAATCATCAAATCAACACTTGATTCAATGACCCGGTCATGTCGCATATAACCGACTAATATCCAATGTATCGACTTATCGAATCAATCCTTGATTCGATAACTAGGTTATATCACATACAACCATTCGATACATTCATCGCGAGAATAGAATACGGTATCACATACACGCATTATTCTCGGTCCCGCACATATCTCATATGCGCTCCTATTTCGTTTCGCTTGAGCCAGGAAACCTCTGTGTAGGACTCTAAAGACTCGTCAATACGCCGGCAGCAGATGATGATCATATCAAGCACCCACAAGCCGCAAGCGGTCTGCTAAACGTAACGGCCACCCGGATATTGAGCGATCAGAAGATCGACGAGCAAGCCCGCTCACACTCCTGTGAATCAAACCAGTAACACTTACCGTACAGTCCGGTCTGTTCGTGTGATATGTCGCATATCTCGCCTAGGGGTGGTAAACGTCAGACCCCAGTAGCTCGATAAGTCATGACGACGTGAAGTCCATGACATGTGTGAAACTACTGATAACACTTACCAGTAGGTCACTGCAACCCTGGCCAGGGATTTCCTGTTATGGCCAGTCGAGCATAGCGCAACATCAACCCCCAATACCGGGAGAGACGAATCCCCTCCTATCGCTCATTGCCTCCATGTGAATCGGGACTGTACCCAAAAACCACCTGTTTGCACGACTCAGTAGAGCCGTGGTAGGGTGGAAATCAAAGCACAGTGGGAGACACACAAGACTCTATGACGATCTCGGGTCAACAGACTAAGCTGTACCAATGTCACCAGAGAACTGCCATCTGACGTGAGGTATAATACCATCTGGGAGTTCTCGGCGAGTCCGTTCAGTGTACCCAGTCTGCACTGAGCACTCGCATACCATCTCAGATGTCAAACACCAATGCATATGGGATCATCCATCGCCCATCACATGGGTCGAGAAGATATACTCTAGTCTACTCTGGAATATTGATACCCCGTCTCGATATTCCCATGACTAGGAACAATGAAGGATGTACTCATTGACTACCCAGGCCCCACTAGTATGATCTGCATCATAGTCCTGGAAGTCGAGTACACATCCTAAGGGCTTTATCAACATGTAACAGAGAGACAGTAAGTATACATGTTAAGATAAAGAGCAACCAGATAGCGTACTATCCTGTCGAGCAAGAAAGTCCTACCTATATATGTCCCAGCATCCACTACAATATACATCCAATGTACAGTAATGGCTTCTAGGGCATACATATAACTAACAATCTCCCACTTGCACTAGGGCCATCTGTAGCAGTAGTTGTAGTATCTAATACTCAACCATCCCCAAAAAGTCTCTCTTTGGGGAAAGGCCTTTGTGAGTGGATCCGCCGTGTTGTCCTCTGAGTCTACTCTCCTATCCTCGATCACCCTGGAGATCAACTATCTCCATGATCAGGTGATGCTGTCTCAGAATATGTCTGGGTCACTGATGGGACCAGGGTTCCAGGGCCAAAACCACACTTCCATTGTCACACAATGGTAGGAACCTAGTTCATCCTATGAACCAATATATACCCAAACTGCCTCTTTGGTAGTTTCTTTAATAGCGATGTTACCAGCCTTTATCGTCTAGTTTGCCACGGTATCTAGCTTGGAACTCTTCCAACATACCGTCCCTTTACTGAGGGTAAAGACAATGCATGTGACTGACATTCAGTCGTCTTTATCACCCTGGAACCCTTCCAGTGATTCTCCCCAGGATCGATTGATACCATCTCACTACATCTAGTGAGAATCCTAGCATCCAATTACATCTATCTCATAGATGAAAACTCAGGATTTAAGAGGTATCACTTTGATCCTATATGGAGAATCCATGTGATAAGAGGAGATCGACCGATCGTAGTATAGGAAACTCTTTTCCTATCAAGAGTATGTTGTCCACGTACAATACGAGGATGACCACCTTACTCTCTACTACCGTTTTGTATATACAAGGTTCATCTACCATTTTGATGATGTCAAACTGTTTGACTAACTCATCAAAACAGATGTTCCAACTCCGCGATGCCTGCTTCATCACATAAAACATCTTGCACACGTTTCCGCTGCTCCCACTGTTTACGTAGCCCTCTGGCTGTGTTCTTATAGACGTTCTCTTCTAAATCATTATTTAGAAAAGTAGTCATGGCACCCAACCACCAGATATCGTAGTCATGGTATGTAGCCGTGGCAAGTAGGATCTGGATGGACTTAAGCATAGTCCCTGGAAAAGGTTTCATCATTATTCGTGCCTGGTCGATGACGAAAACCTTTAACAAGTCTAGCTTTGAAAGTCTCAACTTGTCCATCTACACCAAGTAATCTTCTCAAGATATGCTTGCTCCTGATGGGGATTTAACCCTTCAGATATCGCAACCAAAGTCCATACTTTGTTGGTGTATATGGATTCCATCTCAGATTGCTAAGCATCCAGCCATTCTTACAGAGTCCCTACTCTTGATGGCCTGCTCGAATCTAGTTGGGTCATCATCTCATGATGCAATCCTTGCTCCCACTGTCATCGAGAAACCGAAGTATCTCTCAAGCAGGTGAGGAACCCTGCTAGATCGGCGGAGAGGCTGAGGTTCGTCGGGAACTATTGAATCCTTTGGTTCTGTCAAATCATCAGCTGCAGTTTTGTATAGCTGGAACCTTTCCAGTTCTACACAACTGACTTTACCTCGATCTTGTCCGAATTTTGCTTTCGACATAGGCCAGACAACCCCAAATCTTAACTAACTTAAGATATGGGCTCTTCCCTTTCCATATCACATATGAAGTGGTAGGCAACTGATTTGATTTGAACCCAATTCAATAGGTATGCAGCTTCTCAAGTGCACAACACAAAAAGGAAATAGGTAACTCAGTAATACTCATCATAGAGCACACGATATCTAATATTGTACGATTGCTCCACCCCGATACACCGTTGTGCTGTGGTGTATTCAGAGGAGTAGTACGGAGAGAGAATCTCATTTTCCTTTAAAATAGTCCAGGAATTCCATGCTCAAGTATTCTCCTCCCTGATCACATCAAAGGACATAATACTTATACCCGTTTTGGTTCTCTACTTCTAACTTATATTCTGTGAATATCTCAAGAGGTTCAGACTTGTGTTTCAACATGAACATAGGTCTGAATCTTGAGAGATCATCAGAGAATGTAATGAAGTACAAGGAACCGGTCCTGGCATGTGTAGACAGGGGACCTTACATACATCATCATGTATCAGTCCCAAGAGTTTACTAACTCTTTCTCTGCTTCCAATAAACAGAGCTATGGTCATCTAATCTTTGTGACATGACTGGCAAGTTTCACAAGATGTAAATTCAAACTGATTTAAATATGCATCTAAAATGTAACTTCAGCTAGTCGGGTCGCATTGATATGACCTAGTCTATAATGCCTCAAGAAGGAATCGTTCATTTCTAAACTCTTCCTCTTGTGTGTGTTCTGTATATTAAGAACTGTAGTTTGATTTAGAACGTCAATGCTTTTAGATAACGTGCCTAAACCGATCAACTTTTGATATAGGAAATGTTCAGAGCATTATCCATCAATACAAAATTTTATCATTTCTTTACTAATAAAGAGACTGATATGATTTTGTATATCAGGTTCGGTATCTAATAGTATTTGTTCAGAATCAATGTATCGGTAATATAGGGTGACAGTGACCAACAGACTTGGCTGCAACACTTGCCCCGTTTTCTGTCTCATGAAACTTATCACCCGTTCTTAGTTTTTCTACCTTTAGTAGCCCTATGTAACAGATTACATATCTGGGATCCAGATCCGGTATCAAATACCCAGGATGCAGAGGATACTGAGAAACAGTTCTTTATAATGAACATACCCGAAGGAGATGCATTATATGCACTTTCTTCGTTTGGGCGGCATGGGAATCCTGGTATTCCCCTATTTCCTGCTCTGTCTTATAACAATTATAAGGTGGAGCGGGACCAACGCTCCCCAGCTCAGTATAACAAGCGGGTTCGGTCAATAATCCGTATTATTATCTTAATTAAGGCGTGATATGGTCGCTACCTGGAGAGAGAGAGAAGAAAACACTCAGCGTGCGCTCTTGCAAGATCAGATTGGTTATTATTTTATCTAATCAGGATGGCTCCCGCTGTTTTAATCAAATCTTCCTTCAAACCTTAAAAGGAAAGACTAGCCGGGATTAATTACACTCTACAAGTTCGCCAATCTTTCAGCCAGGCCAGTGTCGGTACTTTGAGGGAGGTTCCCCGTGCTTTCGCACGGACCTAATTACAATAAACCTCGTTTTCCCAGAGGCTTAACCCCGTTGACACCTTTCTAGACACCTACTTGATCGGCTAATTGCAAAGTGCAAAACTCTCCCAGGAGTAACAATTACTCGCAGTGGGTATCGGGATCCAACTATCATATAGAAGATATGCAATCTCATTGCAAATTTCAACACTTGAAACTCCCGATAAAGGTTTTTACCCTTAGCACCTATGACCTTAACTATGGTCAACAAATCATAAGTACTAGTTAAGTTCTACCCGTCATTTCGTGATTAATTAGACCCACCCACATGACCCTTAACTAAGGTCAACAAAGTCACGCGACTGTCCTAACTAATCGCATCATATGCGGTATAGGAAGACATCACTTAGCTACCGTACACTGTGCCTTAACTAAGGTCAACAAACACAGCACGAATACTAAGTACTCTACTTCCTAAAATGAAGGAGGGTTGCGAATGGTTTTTGTGAAAACCTTTAACGCTTTGAACTTGATCTCGTTGCGGAATCAAATGGTTTTTAAATGGAATGTTTTTTAGGCTTTTCTAGTTTTGCTAAAGGGGTCACTCCCGGTGAAGGGATCGTCTGCCCTTTCCTCGTCGAATGAGGTGCGGGATATATCATATATATCACTGTGCAAAGCAGAAACTATAGAAGCAATCAAAGGACAAACCGAGTGTGTAGCATCTGCCAGTTATTGCTAAAGGAGTCACTCCCAGTGAAGGGATCTCGGTCCTTTCCTCATCGAATAAGGTGCAGGATGTTCTACAATGAACACCGCGATGCAAAGCAAGAACTGTAGCTACCTGTTTTATTTTGAAATTCGATTCCACAACATCAATTAGGTTTATTTTCTTTCATTAATCTCATTAATGAATATCCCATCATTTAAGTCCACCTAAACATCACAGATAAATATAACGTACGCTTATGCCATCTGCATTCGCCTCGATGTCCCGTCTGCACCGTTAGGTTAGGTAACTAACGGCAGAGCGAGGCAGGGCTAGCACGGGTGTAAAACATAAGCAACGTCTATATAATATATCATATATACTATATACTATATCTATCACAGAACATCACATGATCACATCACAGATAACGCAGCAGAAAATATCATATGAAATATTGGATATACTAGGACGTCCGTGTTTTCAATACGAGCCAGTATAAAACACGGATTCCACGGTCGTGATGAATAGCCAATCCCACACCCTAGACCCCTACGAGAGCGGCAAGCAACCCTACCAATTCTAGGGTTAGGAGACCCGGACTCGACTCCTCGAGTTGGTCTCCCACTGGACCCCAGAACCCGGTTACTTGTGCTCCCCTCCTTGGGTCTATCCTAATGCGGAAAAGTAAATAATATACATCAATGGTGACATCTTCCGCAACCTGGAAGTGCCCCAATAAAAGAATATTACATACAATTTTTTACATGAATGAAAATGAAAAACACTCTTCTCACATAAAAACCCCCCGGCTATTCAAACACGACGATCCAATATAACATATCCAGCAACACATAACATCACATGTCATCAACGTAAGTAAATATGCGCATCCCAATTGTCGTTGACATATAGCAACGAAACCAGCGATATCACATATTACACTTACGGTCACAGAAAAGAAAGTGTAAAACTACAACAGTTGGAATCCGCAACCTCTTTAGACATCGCATGCCTAACCAAATGAATTCCTTAGACATCGCATGCCTAAAAATTATAAACCCCGCATTTTAGTCTCATTATCGAAAACTCTTTTCAATATCAAGTCGGGCAATTCAACAAGATTCCCTACATCCTGATCGAATGCTCGTCGCAAACTTCAGTAGACGGCCGCACCCCCGACGCCGTCGACGAAGTGCACCAAGGCGGAACACCGCTACCGCGAGCACCCGAACGGATGCTTTCGGCGACGGGGTTCTCCTATAGTCACTTGGTCGGGGCTAAGGGGTGTAGCTGTCTATTAAGTTTATCCAGCGAGTATCCGCGTACGCTACGTGATTGCGACGGACTTTTGATCACATCAAAATTCCGTGGCAACCGATCAAGTGAGACTAAAGTGCTATGTTTATAACATTCAAATCAGTTATCTCATAACTACTTGTGAATTCCAATTATTGTATCGCATTCCAGATAAATAGAAAATGTTAAACTTTCCGATCGAACAGCCAAACACCCAAGTTTTCCCGAAACAGCTCAACACATGAAACAAGTTTAAAAAACATCCAGTTCATGCCTCAGTACCAACGGTCCAGCCGTAGAAGGGTCAAGCCAACGCCTCACATGTGGCACGCCGTACTGCCCCAAACCCTAAGGTTCAAAGGGCAGTTCAAGGCGGTCACATAATCGAGTTAAGGTTTGTTGTCTTCTAGAGGGACCATCGCGTTACTTGCACTACTCAGAACGTCCTTAAACCTCGGAAAAATCCAACACTTGGAAATTTTCCGGCAGGGGAAAAAGTGGGTATTTATATCCGGTCGAACTTTTTAACATATTCTAAAATTACCCGGAAAAACACACACTGACAAAATTAGACAATCCGGTCGAAACACCGAGATCCCAATACAACCCAGAAAATTCAACTCTTGAAAAAATATTAAAAATTCCCAGGAAAACCAGCACTGCAAACTAAGAATTACTGTGCAAAATTTAACGCAAGAAGAGACCACATGGCCGCGGAACCGCCGCATTAGCCATGCTAATGCCGCGGTTCCGCCGCACTTTGGTGGATTCAGGGGTACGGGCTTCTCAGTAATTCTTATAATCTTCTGCTGGTTTTTCTGCATATTTGTAATCTGGAAAAAACCCAGTTTTTCAAAATTGTCCAGAGAGCAAATTTGGGTTTGGGTTTTGATTCGATCGGACTTCTAATTCCGTCTACGCATCGCCTAAGGCTCTAGCTAGGCTCTGATACCACTGTAGGGTTCCTAGGCACACTAATGAAGTCTCACAAGTGATCAAACATGGCTAATTCAAATTTTACAAGTGCCTACAAACCCTAATACGGATCGTTAACTAGATAATGAGGCGATGCAATGCAAATCAACAAATTTTAACTAAAGGAAAGAAGCTACAACCTTTGTAGATCCGGTCCTCCACGTCCTAGGCTCCGTGATGAGGTCCCTCCGCTGTCCAAATCAAATCCATGACTCTAGCATCGGCTTCATCGGAGAAAAGGGCGGACTTGGTCGTCGATTCGATGCCGAAGATGATCTACGTCGAGGCATCACAAGATCAAGCTCCAACTTCACCAAGCCTTGAAAAATTGTGAAGGAAACACCCTATACTACTTGGCAAGAGGTAGAGGATGAAGAAATAGGAAGTGGGTTCACTTT
This sequence comes from Agapanthus africanus, assembly GCA_030015575.1. NCBI lineage: Eukaryota > Viridiplantae > Streptophyta > Magnoliopsida > Asparagales > Amaryllidaceae > Agapanthus > Agapanthus africanus. Next base: position 293,906,963 of record CM057349.1, read on the forward strand.
AGAATTGGATTTCTCACTCATTTTCACTAGTTGCCATTGATGGTAGCTAGGTTTTCTTCATGTTGAAGATGAAGAAGAAGAAGAAAAAGATATGATAAGTTATTATCCAAATAGAAAATAATATCAATACTTATCATATGGCAACCATGATTAGGTGTAGAGAATAGACCATGGTTAGTTGAATGGTTAGGGTTAGGAGATGAAGACAAAATGGTTGCTTTGGTCAAAGATGCATGAAGCTACAAGAACCTTCTAGCATGAAAGCAACCATTTAGCTTTTCTTTTCTTTTTCAACCAAAATAAATAGATAAAAGAATAAGTGAAATAAATCAAGTGAAACCCTAACCATTGACCAACCATGGTTTAAACCAAACATACACCCAAACAAGCATGTATCATAAAACATGATACAATCTTGTGCACAAAAGTATATCACATATACAATTTGTGTACATCAAGTGAGAAAATCCTTTTAAAGTGAACCAGTACTAGTTAATGCAAAGTAATATATCAAATATATAATTATACATTAAATCATCAAATCAACACTTGATTCAATGACCCGGTCATGTCGCATATAACCGACTAATATCCAATGTATCGACTTATCGAATCAATCCTTGATTCGATAACTGGGTTATATCACATACAACCATTCGATACATTCATCGCGAGAATAGAATACGGTATCACATACATGCAATATTCTCGGCCCCGCACATATCTCATATGCGCTCCTATTTCGTTTCGCTTGAGCCAGGAAACCTCTGTGTAGGACTCTAAAGACTCGTCAATACGCCGGCAGCAGATGATGATCATATCAAGCACCCACAAGCCGCAAGCGGTCTGCTAAACGTAACGGCCACCCGGGTATTGAGCGATCAGAAGATCGACGAGCAAGCCCGCTCACACTCCTGTGAATCCAACCAGTAACACTTACCGTACAGTCCGGTCTGTTCGTCTGATATGTCGCATATCTCGCCTAGGGGTGGTAAACGTCAGACCCCAGTAGCTCGATAAGTCATGCTGACGTGAAGTCCATGACATGTGTGAAACTACTGATAACACTTACCAGTAGGTCACTGCAACCCTGGCCAGGGATTTCCTGTTATGGCCAGTCGAGCATAGCGCAACATCAACCCCCAATACCGGGAGAGACGAATCCCCTCCTATCGCTCATTGCCTCCATGTGAATCGGGACTGTACCCAAAAACCACCTGTTTGCATGACTCAGTAGAGCCGTGGTAGGGTGGAAATCAAAGCACAGTGGGAGACACACAAGACTCTATGACGATCTCGGGTCAACAGACTAAGCTGTACCAGTGTCACCAGAGAACTGCTATCTGACGTGAGGTATAATACCATCTGGGAGTTCTCGGCGAGTCCGTTCAGTGTACCCAGTCTGCACTGAGCACCCGCATACCGTCTCAGATGTCAAACACCAATGGATATGGGATCATCCATCACCCATCACATGGGTCGAGAAGATATACGCTAGTCTACTCTGGAATATCGATGCCCCGTCTCGATATTCCCACGACTAGGAACAATGAAGGATGTATTCATTGACTACCCAGGCCCCACTAGTATGCTCTGCATCATAGTCCTGGAAGTCGAGTACACATCCTAAGGGCTTTATCAACATGTAACAGAGAGACAGTAAGTATACATGTTAAGATAAAGAGCAACCAGATAGCGTACTATCATGTCGAGCAAGAAAGTCCTACCTATATATGTCCCAGCATCCACTACAATATACATCCAATGTACAGTAATGGCCTCTAGGGCATACATATAACTAACAGAGATAACACTGGAAACCTACCAGTATATCTCGCTTGCCCTGGCCAGGGACTACTCGTGTAATGGCTCTCCTGGACACAGCGCGATGTCAACCCTCAATACCGGGAGAGATGAATCCTGTCTAACCGTCACTGCCTCCAAGTGCTTCGGGACTGCACCCAAAAACTACCTGTTTGCACGAATCCTTTGAGCCGTAGTAGGGTAGTAATCAAAGTGCAGTGGGAACACACTCGAGGCGAAGTGACAGTGTCAAGTCAGCGGACTAAGCTGTACTCATGTCATCTAGGAACTGATAACTGACGATAGGTATAATACCAACCAACAGTTCCCGACAAGTCCTGTCCAGTATACTCGTAACCTAACGAGCACCCGCATACTATCTCAAGTACGACGTACTGACGGCTGTGGGACAGACCGTCTCCCACGCTGGGATGAGAAGCGCATACGCTAGTCTACTCCGGAGTATCGACGCCCTGTCTCGATAGTCCAACGACTAGGGACCTGTATAAGGATGTGCTTATAGATCACCCAGCTCCCACGAGTGTGAGCGCCATCACAACGCTGGTAATCAAGCAAAGATCCTAAGGGCTCTACTAATATGTATATCAGCGATATGCTAAAAGAAACACATGCACATATTAAAGCAGAGACAAACCAAGTAGCATACTACCATTTCGAGCAAGATTGTATATACAACTGTGAATATCCCAAGCTTCCATCAAGTAATATACAAACTAGTATGATACAGTAATGGCCTCTAGGGCATATACATTAACATAAAGTTGCCTTGACACATGGATTCAAGGGTCTGTCTTGTGTAAGGAGTAATGCCCTCATAAATGATTCGGCACAATTCCCATCTCGGGATGCCATGATGTGGACATTGGACTAACAGATCCTTGAAACGTTCAAGACATTTTGAGAATGTTTCATTTGGAAGCTGGGTGAATTGATAGATTTCGCCTCGGACTTGAGCTGTCTTTTGATGTGGGTAAAATTTCTTCAGGAATGCTTTGACGAATTCGTCCCAATTTGAAATGGAATGTGCGGTAGTGTTATATAGCCACTTCTCGGCTAAATCGCACAAGGTAAATGGGAGAAGACGTAGACGCATAGCATCCACAGAAAGTTGTGAGGTACCCATCATTGCGCATACATTTTCAAATTTCGTGATAAACACGTATGCGTCCTCAGACTCGAGACCGTGAAACTTTGGTAGAAGGTTGATGTGTTGGGGTTTTATTTGAAAATTTTCCCCGTTGGCTGGTGGAATGGAAAGACAGGTGGGAAGGGGACCCCGGGTTGGATAACACCTCTCTTGGAGAGAGATGCGAGGTGGATTCTGCGCACCAACGGATGGCGGCAGAGTAGTGGTAAAGAAATTTGATGGAGTAAGATCCATCAGTGTGGGTGTGGTGGTAGATAAAGAAGGGGTAAATGTAGAAATACCGACTTTAGGGTCGATGGAAGGGACGCGGACTAACAGGCACTAGAATCCCATTGTCCAGCCTATCTTGCACTAAAAAGGGTTAGTACAAGTGGCAGCGTGATTTATAATTAGGGGAAATGAAGTGTTGGTATTTGTTTTTTAAAAATGATACGGATTTTTGAAAATATGATGTGATCACAACAAATGCAACAAGCAATACCCTAATTCTAGGGGCCACCTAGGTCAAATCTCTAGACCGTTCCTAACTGCCAAAAGACAAGTTGCAGGATAAATCCTCCACTGCCTCTTTGTCTCTCCTGTGGCCAGGTAAGTGGGAGGTTCTCCACTACATAAGTAGTGGGCCTAATTAAATAACCACTAGCCTTCGACACACTTGCCTTAGACACCACAAAAGAAACGCGGATAAGCAATGAATTACCCACGGCCTACTTCTGTCCTATGTGAGCGCGACGGTCCTTAGAGTCATCCCTAGATTTCTTTTAATTAATGAGGGTAAATGCGGATGAAAGTTTTGCGATTTTCGGGGCCTAGGAAGGGTAATGAACTCCCCACCTAATTTGGATTTGGCCGTGCCCCTTAATATCCGTATTAATAATGCAAACAACCAAAAACCAAAACACACAAAATTTTTAATCTTCTTTTGCGGCGCTGCGATTATTTGCAAAGAAGCCTGCAGAAATTTGTTAGTTGGACCTAAAAAGAGGAGAGAGGAGAAGGTAAGAAGGTACCTGAGACAAAAATTTCACAGAGAAGCCTCCAAGATGCCGCGGTTCCGCTGCATATGGGTACTTAGACCGTGGAATCACGGTTGAGTAGTGAGATCTCTGCACCAAATTTTTTTCAGAACACTCCTGATCACTTCCCTAGTCCTCTGGAATTCTCCAAATAATTTCCAATTTCACAGCAAGCTCCAGATTTCCTCGCACAAATCACAACAACACGATTAGTGTTTGCACGAATTTAGATCTAAAAATTATAATGGAATAAATTTTTCAACTCAAATTTCAAAATACGAACAATTAGCGCACTATCCCCATATGTGGACTCGATGTGTTAGCCCTTAACCGATTTGATTGATCGATATTTGATTGATCGATATTTTCCGATTATGTGTGTAAATCAAATGATCCCCGACAACGGCGCCATTTGATTGATCGATATTTTCCGATTGTGTGTGTAAATCAAATGATCCCCGGCAACGGCGCCATTTGATTGAATTAAGGATTTCCGATTGTGTATGGTTTTAGAAAATAGAATTTAGAAATCACAATCAAAGAATTATTTGACCGCAATCAATAACGGTGTCGAATGTAGCGCGTTAGTAAGTGCAGATCGTCCACAGGGAAAGTGTAATCGTTCGTCTTTCGAATTAGATGAGTCGAAATTTTAGAGAAAAGAAACGAAAACAATTCATAATTTGTAGTTGAAGTTCAAGAATTAGAGAATCTAGATCTAATAACAAGAAAAGATAAAATCAAAAATTGAGATGTTTGTGATTTTTCCAACCAAATATCAAGAATCTAAATGAGGCTCGTAGGAATCGATCGGATCTATAAATGTGATGTAATCTTACGATGACGTATTCTTATCCTTCGATGAATTGATACTAGATCGATGATGATCGACGAGAATTAGGGATTTCTAGTGAAACTAGGGTTTCATCATTTATCCCTTGTTCCTTCGTCGATATCATTCACATTCTAGCCTCTAGTAAATTCAAGAAACGATCGTAGATCCCTAATTTCGAGCGATAACAATCAAGAAAGAATCGCAACGAAACTTGGTCATCGATTCTTGAACTTGCTAGGGTTTACAAAACCCGTAGGACTTAAGAATCGTATTAAGATTTGTTACATCATCATTCTATTGATCGTCTCGACTCCTTGACGAGCGGAGTTTTACTCAAACATCACAACAAGAACTACAATTACAAATTGAGATCGAATCATGATGCAAGAATTAAAAGAAAGCAAGATTAAAGAATTTCACCTTTTATTTATATCAACAATTTCATTACAATCGCTCAAGAACTACAAGAGGAAAGAACTCGATCGTCGATTTGGCTTCGCTCGTCTCCTTGAGTCGCGGATCGGCTTGGATCACTTGCTCGATTGAAGATCAGCTCGGCTCCTAAAAGGTTGAAGGCTTCTCACTTGATTTAGTACTCGGGATCTTGAATTTGGATTGGAATTAGGGTTAGGGTTTCGCACAAGTCTTGTCACTAGACTTGTGGAAGAAGAGGGAGAGATGAAGAATTAATATTAGGGAAGTAAAAAAATTCCCATTTAACCCTAGGTCTAGGCTTCTATTTATAGACTTCCCTAAACCCTAGATCTAGGATTAGAATTTGAATTTGTAGGGTTCCTAGGCACCCTAATGAGGTCTCACATGGCATCAACCATGCCAATTTCAAATTTAAACGGTGCCGAGAAACCCTAGAACGGATCGTTGGCTAGATTTCTAGGCGAAAAAGAAACTAGTTAACAACTTAACTAAAGTTTAAACGGAAATACAACCTTTGTAGATCCGGTGCTCCACCTCCATAGCTCCGCAACATAGTCCCCTCGCTGTCCAAATGAATTCCCGGGCTCTAGCGTCGGCTTCGTCGGAGAAATGGCGAGCTAGGTCGTCGATGTCCATGCCGAAGATGATCTACGTCGAGGCATCGCTAGATCAAGCTCCACCTTCACCAAGCCATAAAAACTTGTGAAGGAAACACCCTATACTACTTGGAAAGAGGTAGAGGATGAAAAAATAGGAAGTGGGTTCACTTTAGAATTGGATTTCTCACTCTTTATCATCACTTGTCATTAATGGAGCAAGCTTTCTTCCATGAAGAAATGAAGAAGAAGAAGAAGAATGTTATGATAAGAATTAATTAAAATAGAAAAGAAAATCCATTCTTATCATAACTCTTACCATGGTTAAGTGTAGAGAGAGAACTATAGTTAAGTGGAGTGGTTAGGTTTTAACATGAGACAAAATGGTGACTTAATGAAAGCTTCATGAAGCTTCATATACAAACAAAGAAAAGCCACCATTTTCTCACTCTTTTTTCTTTTTCCAAATTAATAACTAAATAAAATAAATGAATAAGAAAATAATAAACCCTAACCACTCATAAAACCATGGTTCAATCTTTACACAAACCCAAGTTTGCATGCATCATCAAACATGATACAAGCAAGTGCACAAAATCATATCGCATATGCAATGCACACATCCGAGCGAGAAAATCCATTTAAAGTGAACCGATACTAGTTAATGCAAAGTAATATATCAAATATATAATTATGCATTAAATCATTAAATCAACACTTGATTTAACGATCCGGTCATATCGTATATAACCGACTAGTATCCTATGTACCGGTTTATTGAATCAATCCTTGATTCGATAATTAGGGTATATCGCATATAACCTAATCGATACATTTATCGCGAGAATGTAATACGGTATCACATACACGCATTACTCTCGGTCCCGCACATATCTCATATGCGCTCCTATTTCGTTTCGCTTGAGCCAGGAAACCTCTGTGTAGGACTCTAAAGACTCGTCAATACGCCGGCAGCAGGTGATGATCATATCAAACACCCACAAGCCGCAAGCAGTCTGCTAAACGTAACGGCCACCCGGGTATTGAGCGATCAGAAGATCGACGAGCAAGCCCGCTCACACTCCAGTGAATCCAACCAGTAACACTACCGTACAGTCCGGTCTGATCGTTTGATATGTCGCATATCTTGCCAAGGGGTGGTAAACGTCAGACCCCAATAGCTCGATAAGTCGTGTCGATATGAGGTCTATAACACTTCGAGAAACTACAGGTAACACTTACCAGTAAATCTCAGCAACCCTGGCCAGGGATTTCCTGTTATAGCCAATCGAACACAGCGCAACATCAACTCCCTATACCGGGAGAGACGAATCCCCTCCTATCGCTCATTGCCTCCATGTGATTCGGGACTGTACCCAAAAACCACTGTTTTGCACACCCTCTTGGACGTGGTAAGATGGAAATCAAAGCACAGTGGGAACCACACAAGACTCTATGACGATCTCGGGTCAACAGACTACTCTGTACCAGTGTCACCAGAGAACTGCCATCTGACGTAAGGTATAATACCATCTGGGAGTTCTCGGCGAGTCCGTCCAGTGTACCCAGTCTCCACTGAGCACCCGTATATCATCTCTGATGTCAAACACCAATGGATATGGGATCATCCATCGCCCATCTGTATGGGTCGAGACGGTATACGCCAATCTACTCTGGTATATCGATGCCCCGTCTCGATACACCCACGACTAGGGACTTTGAAGGATGTACTTATGGACTACCATGTCCCCACTAGTATGATCCGCATTATAGTCCAGGTAGTCAAGTACACATCCTAAGGGCTTTACCAACATGTAACAGAGTGACAATCAGTATACACGTTAAGGTAAAGAGCAACCAGATAGCATACTATCATGTCGAGCAAGAAAGTCCTCCCTATATATGTCCCAGCATCCTCTACGATATACATCCTATGTATAGTAATGGCCTCTAGGGCATACATATAACTAACAGAATTTTCCTCCAAAAGTTAGTTAGGGGAGATTTGAATTTCCCTCCAAAAGTTTGTTGAGGAGAAGCTTCTAGATGAAGTTTGTTAGGAGCTTAATTAGGATTAGCTTAATTAATCATCTTTGCTGATCTGGCAGAAGCTTCGAGAGAATTCTGGAATTTGACATGTATGAAATGAATGTGGGCCTTGAGAGAAGAATTGTGCACTGAAATTGGAGTGCTGAAGTGGAAATACCGCCGCGGAACCGCGGCTCTAGCCGGCTCCCGCCGCGGTTCCGTGGCTCTTTGGGGGCTTTAAAGCTTGGTCTCTCTGCAGTGGTCTTGGGCTGACAATTGGGCCTTTCTTTGATATATTGATTTTTATATTTCCTTTTGAATTGCTACCAGATCTGAAATCATTGAGTTGGCGTATTTTTTATCAGCTCTTTTGGCTTTTCTCCTGCAATTTCCTGCACAAATCTCGTTATAAGTGTTGCACAATACAGGGATGATGTGATGCCATGAAATGCAATCAATTTCCTTTATAGTGCCGGTTTTAGAGTCTAACACATGCAATCTGATATTTAACGACTGATTTGCTAATATGTGCTATATGAATGCCGAACACTTCTAGATGAGTGCAAATGATAGGGAAATTGCCGTGTTAAAAATACATTATTTTCGACTGATCATGATGATCATATCAAACACCCACAAGCTGCAAGCGGCCAGCTAAACGTAACAGCCACCCAGGTATTGAGCGATCAGAAGATCAACAGGCAAGCCTGTACATTCTCCTGTGAATCCAATCAGTAACACTCCCGTACAATCCGGTCTCTTCGTATGATATGTCGCATATCTCGCCTAGGGGTGGTAAACGTCAGACCCCAGTAGCTTGATAAGTCGTGTCGATATGAGATCTATAACAGTTCGAGAAACTACTGATAACACTTACCAGTAAATCTCAGCAACCCAGGCAAGGGATTTCCAGTTATAGCCAATCGAACACAGCGCAACATCAACTCCCTATACTGGGAGAGACGAATCCCCTCCTATCGCTCATTGCCTCCATGTGATTCAGGACTGTACCCAAAAGCCACCTTTTTGCACGCCCTCTTGGTCATGGTATGATGGAAATCAAAGAATAGTGGGAATCACACAACACTTTATGACGATCTCGGATCTACAGACTAACCTGTACCAGTGTGACCAGAGAACTGCCATCTAGAGTGAGGTATATGTAACGTTTTGAAAATCGTTTCGGTGAAATTTCGAAAAAACGGTAAAATAAGGGGGTTTTCCGTAAAATGTCAAAATGTAAATATCTTTAATATAAAATTTAATATACATATTCTAGCTATGTAATTACTAGTTTTTGGTGTTTATTGAGCCACTGGTAAAATTTCTAATTTTCTGAAAAATTTTCCGAAATTAATTATTTTAATATTATTTTAAGCCGTCACTAATACATTTAATTAGGGAAAATTACAAACTGGATTGAGTTGAAACGAATTTTATGAATCATAACACATTAAACAAAATTTTATCATGTAGTTTTTGAAATGAAATGGAACTGTCAAACGATGTTAGAAAATATCGAAGAAAAATGCTAAAATTGTGAAGTTAATTAATGTAATTGAGATAAGGGGGTATTTCCTTCAATTGGAACTTGCTACACACACACCCACACTCACACACCCCCATTTTTCCTCCTCTTTTATGCAGAATTCAGCAGCCCTCCCCAATTGTTTTCCCACTTCAAAAAAAAAAAGAAACATGAAACTAAAAGAAAACTAATAAAGAATGAGGTATGGGTTTTGTTGACTTGGGTTTTTTTCCTTGACTTGGCCATAATTCCCTCACCACACTCCCTCATCCTTCCCTCAATTTCTGGCTAAAAATGGCAGCCCCATCTCCCCCATTTTCCCTTCTCATTCCACCTCAAAAACCATTCAAAAAATGCATCAAAAATCCCATAAAATCAAAATCAAAGCCCTACCCATTTTTCTTTAGCCAATTTAGCATGGATCTTAGGGGATGGAAGATAATTTTGGGAGGCTAGTGGCAAGTGGGATCTACAAAAAAATTGGGAGGTATAAACTTTGACCCTATATAGAATTTGTTGTTTGTATTGCTTAATCTAACATAATTAAGTGTTAATTTGGTTCTTGTTGCTAAATTGAGAATTCTAGAATATGGTTTGAAGCTAATTTGGATTTAACCATCACTATTAGAATAATCAAGTGTAGATTATCATCTTGTGGAATTGTAAAACCTAACCTAATTGCTAGTTTGCAAATTCTTAGGTTGATATTGTCAAAATTAAGTTATTTTGCTAACTAGGGTTTTTGAAAAATTATCAAATGCTTAGATTAAAATATAATTAATTTTTCATGTCATTATAAATATTATAATGAGTGGTTTAATGATTTTGGTTCATGCAAAACCAAGCTTAATTGATGAATTGTGAATTTTGTTTTAAAAGGTGTTAAAAATTGATATTTTTGCAAACTAGGATTTTGGAAATTATGCAAATTTATGAGATTAAATTATGGAAATGGTTTTTATGACTTATTTAAGATATTTGGTGAATATTGTGGCCGCTAGATTCATTTATACATCGAGTTTTGTACTAAAACGGTGATTTGTGCTTGCTAGATTTTCGGAAAAATGACTTTTTAAGTGAAATTGGGGTTTTTGTGAATTTTAACCTAGTTTATATTAAAATTAGTGTTCGTGAATGTGCAAATGAGTGTATTTGGGTTTTTCTCGATGGTCTGGCGTTGTACACCGACGTCGAGGGTTTTTGGGTCGATTTGTGAAAGCAACCATAGGTTTTGACCTATGTGGGATTCGTGCGTCGTTTTGGTCATGAGTCGGATTTTAATGCGATATGGTGCGTTATGATATGTAGGTACCCCATGTGGACTTCGAGACGACATGCAAGCGTGTGGCGACGTCGGCACCGGCGTGCGAGGACCAGGTGAGTAGATTTATATCTACGGGGAGAAGTCGGGTGGATGGCGTAAAGCACCCCCGCAGTCCGTGGTGGTGTATACGGATGCGTATACACACCAACAATTATTATATGTTATTTGGGATTAATAACGATGTTAGGATGGATATTGGTGTGTTGGATTATTTTAGTGTTGCGAACCCTAGGGTAGTGTTGCACTACACATACACACATACATACTTGCATACATTCATATTTATATGTGCTCATGGGATTCTTTATTGTTATGTGTTCACATGGGTATGGGACTATGTGTTCACATACGGATTTGAGGATGATACTTGGGATTGAGCTGAGTCGATGAGATTTGTTTTGTGGTTGTGATATCGGTGATATGGCAGGATTCGTACTTGAGGTACGTCCTGGTGTTATAGCGGGTCTTGGGACGATGATACGGGTGAATAGTGTTGTTAATAAAATGGTCGACATGTGATCGTGATATATGATATGATATGCTAGGATATTGATACTAGGCCGTATTGGGCGATGTATACCCCTTGATGATGATATGTGCTAATGATATCGGTTTATACGAGATTGTCGATCAGTAGTCAGATCATGAGTATATTGAGGATATTAGTATTGTACTAGACATAGGTCAGTATCCTAGACTATGATCTTGAATAAAGAGGATACCATAGGAATGGTGTGAGGAATATGATATTGACCCGTACCCAGATTTGGGGATGCCGTACGACGGTTTTACGTACGAGCTATATATTGATGATTGATCCGCACTCTTGACTTGGGATGCCTGATTGTCACGACCCGCAGGGTACGGAACGTGACTGGCACTTAAGTTTACGAAACGTCTAAAGGCGTCCGTAAAATAAGTAAGCCAAAAGCCCAGAGAACAAAACCAATTAAGCAAAAGAGTGAAGAAAACCCAACATTTGAAAGCAAGTTTATCAAATAAGTCATATAAAACCCCTTTTAAAAACAATACTAATTTTTCCGAAAATTTCGGCAGAGTCTCCTTTGTAAATACCGGCCCCCAAAAAAGGGTACAACAAGAATATATGTAAAACCAACAAATAAGGCATCCCCAAGCGGGAGCTAGCTCTTCGCCATAAGGCGGTCACAAATCCCACGCAATATAAATGACAACAAGCATAATAAAGCATAAAGAAGCATGAAAAAGTAGCATGTCGGCTCAAGTGAGCTCGACCCCAAAATACAGCATAAAATCCACAAACCTCACAGTCTCATCTCTAGGTCAATATACAATAAATCTGATAGAAACAGTAGATGGAGTACACTAGATACAAGAATATACAAGAATGTACGAGGTGGTACAAAAGAAAAATAACATAACCCACCTATGAGCAAATCTCGAGCTCAGGCAAAAGAGGCAAAAGACAAGTGCGCCCGCCGCTACTGAACTGACGGAGCGGACCTGCAAAAGACTGTGGCACAACGGGGGTGAGTTGCCAACTCGTGAGTAATAAATAACATCTACAAAGGCTATCGTATGCATGCACACAAGCATCCTAGCATCTAAAATACAGGTATGACTGGATGCACTAGCAGGTGTGTATATAACATCAGTGTACTAATATGCATGCAACATGAAAATCTGAGGTCTCAATAGGTATATATAAGAAATATTTTATCTCTTTTTGTTTTTGAAACTCTTTTAGAATGCCAGCATAATGTCAATGAATCGACGAAAATCGGTGTCCAGCAACGACACCCAAAAGCTGTCTCAAATCTCATAAATGTATCTCTGGCCTCAGCCGTCCGGCTGACCCATCTCAAATATCAATATCTCATCATCTAGTGGCCACGGTCGGTATCCTCTGGATATCCGCCGTCCCAAACAGTCACCGGTAGGTAATCCGTCCCCTGCCAGGCTCAACGTCATCACCACATTCCTCTTGCCCCGGGGTACCTTACCGGGCCCACCATGTACCCGTGCCGGTTCCTCCACTCCTCGACACGGATTTCCAAAGCCACAGCAAACTCATGGTGGACGACACTTACATCACTAGAAAACCGCAATTTACATGTTTTAAAAATATCATAAGTTTGGAAATTTTGCGGCTTTCCCCCCGAAATCCAGCAATATCATAAAATCTCAAGAAAATCCTCATAAGTGCATATATCAATGACAATGAATGCGTATGATATCAATAATCAAGTTGCGATGCGTGATTAATGGATTAAGCATGAACAATGAATATGATGAAGTACATGCACATGAATAGCAATCCTAGGGTTTCATTTTAAGGAAATAACACAATTTAAGTATCAATTAGTAAAAGGTTTAAATTAAAGGTTATCTAGTGTGGTGGCATGGCAATTACCAGGGTGTGTGTGTAAACATGAATAGTGCTCGTGCTGCATATAAAACCTGGTAATGGTGCATGTGTCCTACAATTGAGTTTGCATATATGGGTATAACCTATTGACCTAATTGCAGCAACTATCATGCCAGTATTATTATTCTAATGTCACAAGTGATTAGCCATTTTACTATTTTCCAGTTTACTAAATCTATCGGGCGACTTGCGCCATCCAGACGATCGTCCCCCGTAGATGTTAAATCTACTCACCGGGATTCCTGGCTAGCTGTGTCCGATCACCGCCTTTCCCTTTCGCGCCGCGTCAGACGTCTCCGCGACCGAACCTGTAATTTATATCAAATATAAGGTTACATATCAAGAACGACGCAAAACCCCAACGAAACTACTAAAGTTCTCTAGCTGGGTACAACGTGCACAAAGTGCGCGGACACACGCGAAAATCGCAAAAACTGCCGAAAAACGCCGATTTGGGTCACCCGGCAAAACTAAAACCCGACTACCCAAAAACCGCACTCACGCATCCTAAAAGTCGTAGGACAAGCCAACAAAATCATCAAGATACCACAATTAACTCATCACAAAATTTTAGTAAAAACTAGTAAGCACTAATTGCAATTTGATGCAAACATCGACAATATAGCGACAAGTCAACACCATCCAACGCCAACATTCCAAACTAACCAAAAAGTTAGCCAAAACACAATTTCTAAACCATTGACTAAGCTTAAAAACCTAATTTACATAACAAAACCTTCTCTTGATTTTTATAAATAGCAAACATAACTCAACTATATAAGAAATCCTTACTTTAACACTAAAATTTAGCCTAATAAGCAAATTAACCACTTAGCTTAAGGTTAGCAAAACACTAGATAGCAAATTAGGTTTAGTCAACACAAATTAGGTTTAATCAACTCACTAATCAAGCTTCAAATATCATTTTCCATACATAACCCTCTCTTGAAAAACCTTAAAACAACAACTTTACACTAAAATCAACTTCTAAAATTACCTAAATTAGTATAATTAAAGACTACTTAATAAGATAACCATATAGATTAGTTTACTAACAACTAGATTAACAAAATAACAACTTAATTAATTATCATGGTTCAAAACCTAGTTAGAATTTTCAAACAAAAATCTAAGAAAACTAGATTAACTACACTAAACTAACACTAAACCATAACACATAAGCACTTAAACAAGGAATTTAACAAGATGGAATTTATACCTCTTGATCAATAGATCAAGCAAGAAAGTTTCCTCCAAATGATGGCCTCAAACACCAAGATCCAAGCAAGAATGGCTAAGGAAAATGATAGCATAAGGAAATTGTTTGGATTTTTGGAATTAATTCATGGATTTTGATGCATTTCCTTGAAGGAAATTGAAGAAAAATGCAAAGAAAAGAGATGAGAAAGAGGGGTGCAGGTTTCGGCCAGGTTGGAGGTATGGGGGAGGGTGTGGGGTGAGTGGGAAGGTCAAGGGTCAAGTTTTAAAGTCAATGTATCATACATTTATCCAATATATTAAAATAAATACCATAAACTATCAATTAACTCAAGAAACAACTCAAGAAAGAGAGAGGTCAGAATTTTCTGGTCTTGGCCAAGGATTGGGCTGTTCTTGGGCTGAGGAAAAAGATAGAGGGGTTTTACAAAAGAAATTTTATGCAAAAAGGCCCCCTACAACTCACAAATTGCAAGTTTTAGCCCAAAAATTCAATAATTTCGTTTCAATTCATAAAAATTGGTTAAAAATCAAAATAAATTACTAAAAATTCATGTTATCACTAGAATATAATTATCATAATTTTTGAGATTAAAATTAGCCCGGAAAAATTTGTATTTATCGCTTATTTAAAGTATTTTCTTACCGGCTTAAAATAATATTAAAAAAATTGAAAAATAGGGAAAAATTTTTAAATGACCAAAATTTCATAATTAACTCATTAGTCACTAAAAACAAGTAATTACCTATCCATTTTAAGTATAATTAGCCCTAAACTGCAAAATATCGAGAAAGACGGTTTTCGGAAAAATACCGAATTTTCACCGAATTTCAGGAAAACACCAAAACGACTTTTCAAGACGCTACAATCTTCCCCCCTTAAAGAAATTCGGTCCCCGAATTTAAAAATATAGCTACGCGTACCTTCGAAGAGATGGGGATACTTCTTCCTCATCTCGCCCTCGGTCTCCCAGGTAACCTCCTCGCTGCTCGGGCTACGCCAAAGGACCTTGACGGTTGGTATAATCTTCGACCTCAACTTCTTCACCTGCCGATCCAAGATGGCCACCGGCTGCTCTGCAAAAGAAAGGTCGCGCTCTAGCTGGACTGTCGGGTGCTGAATCGCATGCGAAGGGTCGTGAAGGTACTTGCGGAGCATCGAAACATGGAAGACGGGGTGAACATCGGGAAAGCTGGGTGGAAGAGCCAAACGATATGCAACAGCGCCGACACGCTCGAGGATCTCGAAGGGACCTACGAATCTAGGGCTAAGCTTCCCCTTTCGCCCAAAACGCATCACGCCCTTCATCGGTGAGACCTTCAGAAAAACATGGTCGCCAACTGCGAACTCTAATCTGCGACGGCGCCTGTCTGCATAGGATTTCTGCCTGCTCTGAGCCGCTCTCATCCGGTCTCGGATCAACTGAATCTTCGCTGTCGTCTCCTCAACAAGCTGCGGCCCCAAAATGCTGCTCTCGCTGAGCTCTGTCCAACAAACGGGCGATCTGCATCTCCTCCCATACAATGCCTCGAAAGGTGCCATCTGAATAGTATCCTGGAAGCTGTTGTTGTAGGAGAACTCCACTAGAGGTAAATGACGATCCCAGCTACCCCCAAAGTCTAAAACGCACGCTCTGAGCATGTCCTCGAGAGTCTGAATGGTCCGCTCTGACTGTCCGTCTGTCTGCGGATGAAACGCTGTGCTGAAGCTCAAACGAGTGCCCAAAGCCTCCTGAAGTCTCTGCCAAAGTCGGCTGGTGAACTGAGTGCCTCGATCTGACACGATACAAGTCGGTACGCCATGTAGTCGCACGATCTCGTCAATATAGAGCTGAGCATACTGAGCGAAGCTGAAAGTCGTCTTCACTGGAAGGAAGTGAGCCGCTTTCGTCAATCTATCCACGATCACCCAGATGGAGTCGTACCCTCGACTGGTCCTGGGTAGACCCACAACGAAGTCCATCGAAATCTGCTCCCATTTCCACTCTGGAATGGGTAACGGCTGTAGCTCTCCTGCGGGCCTCTGGTGCTCGGCCTTGACTTGCTGACAAGTCAGGCATCTCGAAACGAACTCCGCAATGTCCCTCTTCATCCCGTCCCACCAGTAGGTCTCTCTCATATCATGGTACATCTTGGTGGAACCGGGGTGGACACTATACACTGATCGGTGTGCCTCCTCAAGAATGTTGCGCCGTAATCCATCAGTATCTGGTACGCACAGTCTAGATCCATATCGTAAAATCCCCTGATCGTCAACCATGAACTCGGAAAATCTGCCCTGTCCCATCTGTGCCATGATCTCTGAGCAACGGTCGTCACTGCGCTGTGCCCCATATATACGGTCAAGCAACTGTGGGCGTGCACGAACATGCGCGAGCTGTCCCCCTGTCTGAGTGAACTCGAACTCAACTCGGCTGTCGCATAACATCTGCCAATCTGCTGACGACTGCCTCTGCACTGCGCGCAAAAAGGATAGACTACCCCCGGGCCTCCTACTCAACGCATCTGCCACCACATTCGCCTTGCCGGGGTGATATAAGATCTCGCAGTCGTAGTCTTTCACCAACTCCATCCAACGACGCTGTCTGAGGTTCAGGTCTCGCTGCTGAAATATGTACTTTAAGCTCTTGTGATCGGTGAATATCTGACACGACTCGCCGTAAAGGTAATGTCGCCAAATCTTCAGTGCAAAGACCACTGCAGCCATCTCCAAATCATGAGTGGGGTAGTTCTGTTCATGCTTCTTCAACTGCCGAGAAGCATAAGCGATCACCCGGCCATGCTGCATCAAAACGCATCCTAATCCCACTCGCGAAGCATCACAGTAGACAACAAATCCGCCTGATCCCGAAGGCAAAGATAATACCGGCGCCGTAGTCAAACATGTCCGCAGCTGCTGAAAACTGCGCTCGCACTCCTCTGTCCAAACGAAAGGAACTCCCTTCCGGGTCAAACTGGTCAACGGTGCAGCTATACGGGAGAAGTCCTGAACAAAACGCCTGTAGTAGCCCGCCAAGCCTAGAAAACTACGGATCTCGGTAACCGATGTAGGTCGGGGCCACTGCTGAACGGCCTCAATCTTCTTCGGGTCCATACGAATGCCGTCTCTCGTAACCACGTGACCCAAGAATCCGACGCTGTCCAGCCAGAATGCACACTTGGAGAACTTCGCGAACAGCTGGTGCTCCCTCAGAGTCTGTAACGTAATCCGCAAGTGCTGCTCGTGCTCCTCTCTGCTCCGGGAGTACACCAAGATATCGTCGATAAACACGATGATGAACAAGTCAAGATACGGCCTGAATGTACGGTTCATCAAATCCATAAATGCTGCTGGGGCGTTGGTGAGTCCGAACGACATCACCAAAAACTCGTAGTGGCCATAGCGTGTACGGAAAGCTGTCCTCGGTATATCCTCCTGTCGAACTCGCAGCTGATGGTATCCTGATCGCAAGTCGATCCTCGAAAAATACCCCGCACCCTGAAGCTGGTCGAACAAATCATCAATGCGCGGCAACGGATATCTGTTCCGAACGGTAACTTTGTTCAGCTGGCGGTAGTCGATACATAAGCGCAAACTTCCATCCTTCTTCTTGACAAACAGGACCGGAGCACCCCACGGAGAAACACTCGGTCGAATAAGCCCCTTATCCAACAAATCCTGCAACTGCTCCTTCAGCTCTCGAAGCTCTGCCGGGGCCATCCGATACGGTGGTATAGAAATAGGCCCCGAACCGGGAATCAAATCAATGCAGAACTCAACATCGCGCTCAGGCGGTAGCCCGGGTAGCTCATCAGGGAAAACATCAGGGAACTCACAAACTATCGGGACCCGGTCCAACGGAACCTCTGCAGCCCGAGTAACACAAACAAACGCTAAGAATCCCTGACATCCCTTCCGCAAGAGCTGACCAGCGCGAAGAGAAGAAATTAAGCTGGGAAGGGCGACACTGCGGTCTCCCTGAATAACAAGGACTGGCTCTCCCGGAAAGCTAAAACTGACTGCCTTCTCACGGCAGTCCACCGAAGCATAACAAGTGGCTAGCCAATCCATGCCCAGAAGCACATCAAAGTCCAACGTATCGAGGAGTATCAAATCAACTGATGAATCCCTCTCCCCGATACGAACGGAACACAAACGAAATACAAAACGAGCGACAAACGACTCGCCTACCGGAGTAACAACAACAAGCGGCTGATCTAACGACGACGACTCACGGCCCAACATCGGTGCAAAGTGTGTAGATACGTACGAATGTGTGGAACCTGGGTCGAATAACACCCGTGCGTCGAAAGAACAAACTGGCAAAGTACCTGTCACAACGGCATTGGATGCCTGCGCATCCTGCGGTGTCAAAGCAAAAACTCGGGCCTGTCCTCCACCGATAGCGGGCTGACCTCGACCTCGGCCTCTGCCTCCTCGTCCTCTCTGAACAGGACCGCCGCGTCCACGGCCTCTCGGTGCACCTAACTGGCGTGGAGCATCGCCTGGGGTAGGAAGTAGGGCTCTCTGAGGAGGGGGTGGTGATGGTGGTAGAGTCACGTGCGGAACTGTCGCTGCTCCCTGTCGTCTCACCGGACAGTCTCTGACAAGATGATGCAGACTCCCGCACCCAAAACATCCTGGTGACGGCTGCTGCCTCTGGGGATAAGAACCATATAACTGTCCCCGCCCAAATCCTCTGCCAGGCCTATCTCTCGGAAAGAATCTGGCGCGCTGTCTCTGAGATGGTACATCGGTGCGCATCCTCTTCGGCCCAGAAACGGCCGGAGTCTGTGATATGCGTGCCTCCATCCGCAATGCTGTATCCATAGCAGCTGAATAAGTGTCGTAGTGCTGGGCGCCAATGGCAAGGTATAGCTGGGCATCAAGTCCCTGTACGAACCTCTTCACCATCTTCTCCTCGGTATCCACCAAATACTGAGCATATCGGGACAACTGAGTAAACTGGATGTCATACTCAGACACCGTCATCCCAGGTGTCTTGACTAAGGCCTCGAAACTGCGAGCTCTGGCGTCACGAACGCTCTCTGGAAGGAAACGGGCTAGAAAGACCGCTGTAAACTCGGCCCAAGTCATAGGCGGCAGATCTGCAGCTCGACCTCTCAAGACTGACTCCCACCATGTCTGCGCGAGACCCTCTAGCCGGAAACTGGCAAGCTCTACCCATCGATCATCCGAACATCTCAGCGAACGGCAGATCCTGGCTAAACTATCAAGGAACGCCTGTGGGTCCTCCGCTGCCTCGGTGCCGGTGAATACTGGAGGTCTCAGCCTCATGAAGTCCTGTAGTGAAACCGGAATGGACACGATGGTAGTAGTAGGAGCAGGTATCATGGTCGTCTGTGATGTAGTAGGTACGTCATCCTGCCTCGGTGTACGACTGGCTGCAACTAGGGATCCTACCATCTGACGCAGCTCCTGCATGCCTCCCATCATCTGTCGCAACTCCTCCATACCGGTCTCGAGCCTATCCATACGGCCTGGGAAAGGTAGATCGGTCTGTCCCAGCGGCGTAGGCATACCACCCTGCTCAGTCCTAGTCTCGGACGAGCCAGCTCGAATCTCGTCTCTGGCGGCAGCCCTCTGTGCCCTCGTAGCCTTCGGCGGCATAGTGGCTGTTACAAGAAAACGGATAGTAAGAACAGTGCAATAGGATCATAGGATACACGGAATTGAAGAAGGAATTTTTCAAGCAAGTATATCCTAAAGTCACTTAGGCGGAGTACCGTATCGTAAGTATGCCGCGGACATACGTACGCTACGTTACCCTGCTTAAGTCACTTACTCCATCTACCAAGGGTCATCCTACACTCAAAAAGGTAAACCTATCGCTCTGATACCAACTTTGTCACGACCCGCAGGGTACGGAACGTGACTGGCACTTAAGTTTACGAAACGTCTAAAGGCGTCCGTAAAATAAGTAAGCCAAAAGCCCAGAGAACAAAACCAATTAAGCAAAAGAGTGAAGAAAACCCAACATTTGAAAGCAAGTTTATCAAATAAGTCATATAAAACCCCTTTTAAAAACAATACTAATTTTTCCGAAAATTTCGGCAGAGTCTCCTTTGTAAATACCGGCCCCCAAAAAAGGGTACAACAAGAATATATGTAAAACCAACAAATAAGGCATCCCCAAGCGGGAGCTAGCTCTTCGCCATAAGGCGGTCACAAATCCCACGCAATATAAATGACAACAAGCATAATAAAGCATAAAGAAGCATGAAAAAGTAGCATGTCGGCTCAAGTGAGCTCGACCCCAAAATACAGCATAAAATCCACAAACCTCACAGTCTCATCTCTAGGTCAATATACAATAAATCTGATAGAAACAGTAGATGGAGTACACTAGATACAAGAATATACAAGAATGTACGAGGTGGTACAAAAGAAAAATAACATAACCCACCTATGAGCAAATCTCGAGCTCAGGCAAAAGAGGCAAAAGACAAGTGCGCCCGCCGCTACTGAACTGACGGAGCGGACCTGCAAAAGACTGTGGCACAACGGGGGTGAGTTGCCAACTCGTGAGTAATAAATAACATCTACAAAGGCTATCGTATGCATGCACACAAGCATCCTAGCATCTAAAATACAGGTATGACTGGATGCACTAGCAGGTGTGTATATAACATCAGTGTACTAATATGCATGCAACATGAAAATCTGAGGTCTCAATAGGTATATATAAGAAATATTTTATCTCTTTTTGTTTTTGAAACTCTTTTAGAATGCCAGCATAATGTCAATGAATCGACGAAAATCGGTGTCCAGCAACGACACCCAAAAGCTGTCTCAAATCTCATAAATGTATCTCTGGCCTCAGCCGTCCGGCTGACCCATCTCAAATATCAATATCTCATCATCTAGTGGCCACGGTCGGTATCCTCTGGATATCCGCCGTCCCAAACAGTCACCGGTAGGTAATCCGTCCCCTGCCAGGCTCAACGTCATCACCACATTCCTCTTGCCCCGGGGTACCTTACCGGGCCCACCATGTACCCGTGCCGGTTCCTCCACTCCTCGACACGGATTTCCAAAGCCACAGCAAACTCATGGTGGACGACACTTACATCACTAGAAAACCGCAATTTACATGTTTTAAAAATATCATAAGTTTGGAAATTTTGCGGCTTTCCCCCCGAAATCCAGCAATATCATAAAATCTCAAGAAAATCCTCATAAGTGCATATATCAATGACAATGAATGCGTATGATATCAATAATCAAGTTGCGATGCGTGATTAATGGATTAAGCATGAACAATGAATATGATGAAGTACATGCACATGAATAGCAATCCTAGGGTTTCATTTTAAGGAAATAACACAATTTAAGTATCAATTAGTAAAAGGTTTAAATTAAAGGTTATCTAGTGTGGTGGCATGGCAATTACCAGGGTGTGTGTGTAAACATGAATAGTGCTCGTGCTGCATATAAAACCTGGTAATGGTGCATGTGTCCTACAATTGAGTTTGCATATATGGGTATAACCTATTGACCTAATTGCAGCAACTATCATGCCAGTATTATTATTCTAATGTCACAAGTGATTAGCCATTTTACTATTTTCCAGTTTACTAAATCTATCGGGCGACTTGCGCCATCCAGACGATCGTCCCCCGTAGATGTTAAATCTACTCACCGGGATTCCTGGCTAGCTGTGTCCGATCACCGCCTTTCCCTTTCGCGCCGCGTCAGACGTCTCCGCGACCGAACCTGTAATTTATATCAAATATAAGGTTACATATCAAGAACGACGCAAAACCCCAACGAAACTACTAAAGTTCTCTAGCTGGGTACAACGTGCACAAAGTGCGCGGACACACGCGAAAATCGCAAAAACTGCCGAAAAACGCCGATTTGGGTCACCCGGCAAAACTAAAACCCGACTACCCAAAAACCGCACTCACGCATCCTAAAAGTCGTAGGACAAGCCAACAAAATCATCAAGATACCACAATTAACTCATCACAAAATTTTAGTAAAAACTAGTAAGCACTAATTGCAATTTGATGCAAACATCGACAATATAGCGACAAGTCAACACCATCCAACGCCAACATTCCAAACTAACCAAAAAGTTAGCCAAAACACAATTTCTAAACCATTGACTAAGCTTAAAAACCTAATTTACATAACAAAACCTTCTCTTGATTTTTATAAATAGCAAACATAACTCAACTATATAAGAAATCCTTACTTTAACACTAAAATTTAGCCTAATAAGCAAATTAACCACTTAGCTTAAGGTTAGCAAAACACTAGATAGCAAATTAGGTTTAGTCAACACAAATTAGGTTTAATCAACTCACTAATCAAGCTTCAAATATCATTTTCCATACATAACCCTCTCTTGAAAAACCTTAAAACAACAACTTTACACTAAAATCAACTTCTAAAATTACCTAAATTAGTATAATTAAAGACTACTTAATAAGATAACCATATAGATTAGTTTACTAACAACTAGATTAACAAAATAACAACTTAATTAATTATCATGGTTCAAAACCTAGTTAGAATTTTCAAACAAAAATCTAAGAAAACTAGATTAACTACACTAAACTAACACTAAACCATAACACATAAGCACTTAAACAAGGAATTTAACAAGATGGAATTTATACCTCTTGATCAATAGATCAAGCAAGAAAGTTTCCTCCAAATGATGGCCTCAAACACCAAGATCCAAGCAAGAATGGCTAAGGAAAATGATAGCATAAGGAAATTGTTTGGATTTTTGGAATTAATTCATGGATTTTGATGCATTTCCTTGAAGGAAATTGAAGAAAAATGCAAAGAAAAGAGATGAGAAAGAGGGGTGCAGGTTTCGGCCAGGTTGGAGGTATGGGGGAGGGTGTGGGGTGAGTGGGAAGGTCAAGGGTCAAGTTTTAAAGTCAATGTATCATACATTTATCCAATATATTAAAATAAATACCATAAACTATCAATTAACTCAAGAAACAACTCAAGAAAGAGAGAGGTCAGAATTTTCTGGTCTTGGCCAAGGATTGGGCTGTTCTTGGGCTGAGGAAAAAGATAGAGGGGTTTTACAAAAGAAATTTTATGCAAAAAGGCCCCCTACAACTCACAAATTGCAAGTTTTAGCCCAAAAATTCAATAATTTCGTTTCAATTCATAAAAATTGGTTAAAAATCAAAATAAATTACTAAAAATTCATGTTATCACTAGAATATAATTATCATAATTTTTGAGATTAAAATTAGCCCGGAAAAATTTGTATTTATCGCTTATTTAAAGTATTTTCTTACCGGCTTAAAATAATATTAAAAAAATTGAAAAATAGGGAAAAATTTTTAAATGACCAAAATTTCATAATTAACTCATTAGTCACTAAAAACAAGTAATTACCTATCCATTTTAAGTATAATTAGCCCTAAACTGCAAAATATCGAGAAAGACGGTTTTCGGAAAAATACCGAATTTTCACCGAATTTCAGGAAAACACCAAAACGACTTTTCAAGACGCTACACTGATTATAGATATGGTATCGGATGTGATATTATTGAGGCAGGATCACCGACTATACATATACAGGTATGTATATGTATCGACTCAGATGATAGGCGGTTTCCTTACCTGTAGTTCAGCTTGTTAGTTCAGCCGTATAGTTTAGTGTAGTTGTTAGATTAGATTAGACTCCTACCTATTTCAAAACAAACGAATCGTGGGTATTTTAAAAGACAGCCCAAGGGATCCTACGGATATTTCAAAAGATGTATCTTTTCATAAAAACACCGTAGCCCCTATTTTCAAAACCCCATGATTCGTGTTATTTCAAATGGCACCATTGTTTAATATTTAGCTCCCGCTCATTTTGGTTGCTCGCTCCGCATCGCATACTTACATTGTTATTTCATATTGCATTGTTGATATTATGTTGTTAGGACACCAGCACCATTACTGATGATGCGTATGTACCACGTACACTTACTTGCCGGCTCACACACATCTTCATCGATAATTGCCATGTCACGCACACCCTAGAAAATATTATTGCTTATCTTCGCTTGATAGCTAGTGGTTTGACATGATATTTGTGTACTTACCTTATATGCCAGCTTAGATATTGTAGTTATTACTGTCGCTTCATGCATACCGTTATTCATTGTTATGCCGCATTCATGGATTCTCATGCATATATTCACTTTTTACGTGCTATTGAGGTTTTGGATTTGGATTTCCATGAGATTTTCTGGATTTGGGAAAAACCGCAAAACATATACAAACTTCTTCTTTCTCTTTTTAAATGAAAAGCGCGGTTTTTCCCATGATATATGAGTCGTCCACCATGAGTTTGCTGATGGATTTCAAGACCCGATTCGAGGAGTTGGATGAACCGTTTCGGGTACATGGTGGACCCGGTAAGGTACCCCGGGGCAAGAAGCGCGTGATGATGACGATGTGAGCCTAGCAGGGGAGCACTACCTACCGGTGATTTTACCCGACGCGTCGGATATCCGGAGGATACCGTAGTGGTCTTGAGATGGATGGTAGGGGTCGGTCTGGACTGACGGCGCCCTAGAGATTGAGATTGAGACATTGAGATTTCGAGATATTGAGGTACTGAGATTTGATGATACAGGCCAGTCCGGATAGCCGGAGCCTGAGGCTTTGAGGCATTGAGATTTATGTTTTGTGTCGATGCTAGACACTGTTGATGCTGATTTCATTTATGATACCTCATTTTAAAAATACAAAGGAAATCTCACTAATTTATGAAAACAGTTCTTCATTTACATGTATTCTGTTTTCATGCATTCATACCCCATTCATATGATATATTGCTACCTGAGGCACTGACACGGGCACATGAGATTACACTCGGGTTAGATATTTACCCTAGCCTTGTATAGGTTGCATGTTATATATATAATTGAGGATATATTATGATCTTTGTCCTAGGTTGCGTTATTTATGCGATTTCTTTCCGTAGATGTTTTTCTATTCACGAGTTGGCAACTCACCCCCGTTGTGCCCCAGTTTCTTGCAGGTTTGCCGTACAGGTTTCATTACGGCTTGCGGGCATAGTTTCCTTCGGATGATTTGCTAGTAGGTGGGTTTACTTGTATCGTACCCCCATTTATATAACTTGTATATTATTATTCTGTTGTATCTAGAAGTTCCATCAACCAAACATGTTTTACTTTTGAGATAGAGACCAGTGATGTTATTCTTTCGACCTTAGAGTCGCGCGTTGTATTTCTGTGGATTTCTTGTTGTTTTGAGTTTTGATCCTCGCCCTTGGCGTTGTATATTATTGCTTGTGTGGTTGTGGCCGTCGATTGACGAAGAGCTAGCTCCCGCTTGGGGATGCCTTTTATTGATTTCGTATACTATTCATGTTGTATCCCGTTTGGGAGCCAGTATTTACAAAGGAGACTCTGCCGAAATTTTCAGGAAATACTTGATGTTTTTAAAACCGCATAACTCGGCTTATGCTATTAAAACTACTTGATTTTAAATTGGTTTTCCTTTGCTCTACTACTTTTCTTGGTTTGGATTTCTGGGTTTTCGGTTTACTTAGATTACGTACGCCTCGAGACGTTCGTGGTTTAAGTGCCGGTCATGTTCCGTACTTTCGGGTCGTGACAAAGTTGGTATCAGAGCGTTAGGTTTTACCTTCGGAGCGTAGGATGACCCTTGGTTGATGGAATAGGTGACTAAAGTAGAGTGACGTACCGTGGGTATGTTTCGTGGCATACTTACGATACGCCACTCCACTTAAGGAGCCTTAGGATGTACATTTCTTTGCTCGGTATTATATTCATTCCGATCTAGCCTCATCAGTACCAGTTATGGTTTTACTGCCACGATTACGGGCAGGGAGAGCTACAGCTAGAGTTGCGGTCAGCACGAGCTCGTCACGAACGAGGACTGACCAGGGTGAAATTCCGGCAACACACGATTGCAGAGATGTGTCTTTTTACTGTGTTTCCGCGCTACGAGTGTTTGGCGGATCGCCTTTATGAGGTTACTCGGATGTGCTGATCGACACTCGAGGATTGAGCCAATGATAGAGGCCAGCCAGATTTTGATGACCGTTGGTGTGTTGCTTATTCATGATGATCGAGGCACTGTTCAGCGTGCAGACGAGCGAGCCAGTTATTGCTGCGAACGACGAGATATTTCCCCAGATGCTGGAATTAGGGCAGAACGAGTTGTACTAAGATATGATAGCAGGTCGCTAGTCATCGAGGATGAATGACTAGGACATGTGGATCGTTCGCCTACCCCGATGCGAGGTCATCAGATAGATTGGTTCCTGCTAGAGACGACTTCACGCGGAGACGTTGGGAGTCGACATAGACGATCGAATGTCAGAAACCTATTATTCCAAGTTTAAAGTAGTCGGAAAGACATGCAGGCAATTCTATGGTCCCTCTAGAAGAATGAAACCCTAACTCGACTTAATGACCGTGTGAAAGCCTTTGAACCTTCGGGTTTGCGGCAGTTCTACGGCGCCATTAGTGAGGCTTGGGTTTGCCCTTCTACGGCTGGACCACCGATGCTGTGGTATGTACTCGATACTATTAAACTATGCCCAAGAGGTTGAGCTCTTAGGGAATTATGAGGTTTTGATGACTCGATCGGATGGCTCGACTTAATTCGGAAGCTAGGTGGTGAGATGCATTTCTTGGGAGACTCCCGATACGAGGATAGCCGTTGGAGCTCAGTCCATGTAGCCACGATGAGACGAGTCCGAAGCAGTCGACATTAGAGAAAGTGGAGTAAAGAGGTCCGTACAAGATCTGGATAAGACGACGTTCCACTCCGCCGACATCAGAGATGCGATATGCATGCCGAGGCAGAGTACTGGATATACCTTCCAGAAGGAGTCGCGATGGGTATGCAGCCGTTCTGGAGCAAGATGCAGATATAGGAAAGGACGATGACTTCCGGACAGTTGGCAGAAACGAGACATGGAAGAGACCGTGAGCAGGATTCCTTCCAGGACACTGCTGCAATGATACTTGCACCCAGGATCAGATGTGTCACGTACATTTAGAGAGCCAGAGGCCAACGCCAGTGATATGCTGTCTTACGAGTGGTCGCGATGATTGACCGGGAGATGACAAGAGGCATGCCAGAACGGGATCATCCCCGTTAGCACACCTGACAAGGCCGATGAGCCGATGGACCGAGAGATTGGTAATTCCCAGTGAAGACCTTGACCCAGGAGTGGTCATTGTTACGCACACCAGCTGGCTAGAGTTCATGATCATCGACGAGACGTCCAACTAGTGACCGCGACAGTTGGCCCGAGATTCCTAGAGGATACGCTTGAGCGGTACTATGCCGCCATTATTGATTTCGATGTTTTGGGTGATTTATTCGAACGATTTGATTTTGATGATTGAGGATTTACGATCCTTGCACAGTGTTGCACTTGATATCGTTTTCGTGCTTGGGTTTCACATGTTTGTGATTTTACGGTTTTAGACATTTGAGTTGATTTTGTGCGTATGCATGCACACGATTTGGTTCCTGCACTCTGTATAGTTTATATATGCTTGCAGTGCAGTGATACGCGTTTTGTGCACTTAGATGCATTGGACTTTGATTTCGATGGTGATGTTCGATATTTGTTTTGTGCACCTTGTGCACCTGATTTGATTTTGCGCATGTTCGGCACTTGATATTGGATTTCATGATTTCGTGCACGATGGATGCACCTGATTTGGATTTTCGCGCATGTTGGGCGCATGTTTTGAAGTGTGATTTTGGTGCACACCAGATGCGCTAAATCGAGATTTTTCGTGCATGTCAGATGCACCTGATTTTGCTGTCAGGCACACATGTTGCCTACCACAGATGTTTCGTGCACACCCGATGCACTTAGATGTTGTTTCTGTGCATATGTATGGCACATATTTGGATTTTGATTTCCGTGCGCACAAGGCGCGCGTAGTATTCATACGCGTATTTTGGGATTGATTTTTCTTATAGAGCAGTACGTTTTTATGATATTGCTATGTGTTTTCGTACTGAGCAGGACTAGTCAGAGGACAGTACCTGAATATATTTTACATGTATAGTTTCAAATTATATCATATTGGTTTTGCTTTGGATTTGGTATTGATGTCTTCCCCATGACTCCGATGATTGCGGGATGCTTGACGGAGTTCTGATTTGAGTTATATGCTCATTTTTCATGTGCATGCGTTGCGCTACGATTTGTTTTATATATTTATGATTTCGGGGCCCCGGCGATTTGATGGTTTTGGCTGAAATGTTTTAGTATTTGGGGGAAGTTTAAATTTAAATTCGGGGACCGAATTTCTTTAAGGGGGGAAGATTGTAACGTTTTGAAAATCGTTTCGGTGAAATTTCGAAAAAACGGTAAAATTAGGGGGTTTTCCGTAAAAAGTCAAATTGTAAATATCTTTAATACAAAATTTAATATACATATTCTAGCTATGTAATTACTAGTATTTGGTGTTTATTGAGCCACTGGTAAAATTTCTAATTTTCTGAAAAATTTTCCGAAATTAATTATTTTAATATTATTTTAAGCCGTCACTAATACATTTAATTAGGGAAAATTACAAACTGGATTGAGTTGAAACGAATTTTGTGCATTATAACACATTAAACAAAATTTTATCATATGGTTTTTGAAATGAAATGGAACTTTCAAACGATGTTAGAAAATATCGAAGAAAAATGCTAAAATTGTGAAGTTAATTAATGTAATTGAGATAAGGGGGTATTTCCTTCAATTGGAACTTGCTACACACACACCCACACTCACACACCCCCATTTTTCCTCCTCTTTTATGCAGAATTCAGCAGCCCTCCCCAATTGTTTTCCCACTTCAAAAAAAAAAAAGAAACATGAAACTAAAAGAAAACTAATAAAGAATGAGGTATGGGTTTTGTTGACTTGGGGTTTTTTTCTTGACTTGGCCATAATTCCCTCACCACACTCCCTCATCCTTCCCTCAATTTCTGGCCGAAAATGGCAGCCCCATCTCCCCCATTTTCCCTTCTCATTCCACCTCAAAAACCATTCAAAAAATGCATCAAAAATCCCATAAAATCAAAATCAAAGCCCTACCCATTTTTCTTTAGCCAATTTAGCATGGATCTTGGGGGATGGAAGCTAATTTTGGGAGGCTAGTGGCAAGTGGGATCTACAAAAAAATTGGAAGGTATAAACTTTGACCCTATATAGAATTTGTTGTTTGTATTGCTTAATCTAACATAATTAAGTGTTAATTTGGTTCTTGTTGCTAAATTGAGAATTCTAGAATATGGTTTCAAGCTAATTTGGGTTTAACCATCACTATTAGAATAATCAAGTGTAGATTATCATCTTGTGGAATTGTAAAACCTAACCTAATTGCTAGTTTGCAAATTGTTATGTTGATATTGTCTAAATTAAGTTATTTTGCTAACTAGGGTTTTTGAAAAAATATCAAATGCTTAGATTAAAATATAATTAAGTTTTCATGTCATTATAAATATTATAATGAGTGGTTTAATGACTTTGGTTCATGCAAAACCAAGCTTAATTGATGAATTGTGAATTTTGTTTTAAAAGGTGTTAAAAATTGATATTTTTGCAAACTAGGATTTTGGAAATTATGCAAATTTATGAGATTAAATTATCGAAATGGTTTTTATGACTTATTTAAGATATTTGGTGAATATTATGGCCGCTAGATTCGTTTATACATCGAGTTTTGTACTAAAACGGTGATTTGTGCTTGCTAGATTTTCGGAAAAATGACTTTTTAAGTGAAATTGGGGTTTTTGTGAATTTTAACCTAGTTTATATTAAAATTAGTGTTCGTGAATGTGCAAATGAGTGTATTTGGGTTTTTCTCGATGGTCTGGCGTTGTACACCGACGTCGAGGGTTTTTGGGTCGATTTGTGAAAGCAACCATAGGTTTTGACTTATGTGGGATTCGTGCGTCGTTTTGGTCATGAGTCGGATTTTAATACGATATGGTGCGTTATGATATGTAGGTACCCCATGTGAACTTCGAGACGACATGCAAGCGTGTGGCGACGTCGACACCGGCGAGCGAGGACCAGGTGAGTAGATTTATATCTACGGGGAGAAGTCGGGTGGATGGCGTATAGCACCCCCGCAGTCCGTGGTGGTGTATACGGATGCGTATACACACCAACAATTATTATATGTTATTTGGGATTAATAACGATGTTAGGATGGATATTGGTGTGTTGGATTATTTTAGTGTTGCGAACCCTAGGGTAGTGTTGCACTACACATACACACATACATACTTGCATACATTCATATTTATATGTGCTCATGGGATTCTTTATTGTTATGTGTTCACATGGGTATTGGACTATGTGTTCACATACGGATTTGAGGATGATACTTGGGATTGAGCTGAGTCGATGAGATTTGTTTTGTGGTTGTGATATCGGTGATATGGCAGGATTCGTACTTGTGGTACGTCCTGGTGTTATAGCGGGTCTTGGGACGACGATACGGGTGAATAGTGTTGTTAATAAAATGGTCGACATGTGATCGTGATATATGATATGATATGCTAGGATATTGATACTAGGCCGTATTGGGCGATGTATACCCCTTGATGATGATATGTGCTAATGATATCGGTTTGTACGAGATTGTCGATCAGTAGTCAGATCATGAGTATATTGAGGATATTAGTATTGTATTAGACATAGGTCAGTACCCTAGACTATGATCTTGAATAAAGAGGATACCAGAGGAATGGTGTGAGGAATATGATATTGACCCGTACCCAGATTTGGGGATGCCGTACGACGGTTTTACGTACGAGCTATATATTGATGATTGATCCGCACTCTTGACTTGGGATGCCTGATTATAGATATGGTATCGGATGTGATATTATTGAGGCAGGATCACCGACTATACATATACAGGTATGTATATGTATCGACTCAGATGATAGGCGGTTTCCTTACCTGTAGTTCAGCTTGTTAGTTCAGCCGTATAGTTTAGTGTAGTTGTTAGATTAGATTAGACTCCTACCTATTTCAAAACTAACGAATCGTGGGTATTTTAAAAGACAGCCCAAGGGATCCTACGGATATTTCAAAAGACGTATCTTTTCATAAAAACACCGTAGCCCCTATTTTCAAAACCCCATGATTCGTGTTATTTCAAATGGCACCATTGTTTAATATTTAGCTCCCTCTCATTTTGGTTGCTCGCTCCGCATCGCATACTTACATTGTTATTTCATATTGCATTGTTGATATTATGTTGTTAGGATACCAGCAGCATTACTGATGATGCGTATGTACTACGTACACTTACTTGCCGGCTCACACACATCTTCATCGGTAATTGCCATGTCACTCACACCCTAGAAAATATTATTGCTTATCTTCGCTTGATAGCTAGTGGTTTGACATGATATTTGTGTACTTACCTTATATGCCAGCTTAGATATTGTAGTTATTACTGTCGCTTCATGCATACCGTTATTCATTGTTATGCCGCATTCATGGATTCTCATGCATATATTCACTTTTTACGTGCTATTGAGGTTTTGGATTCGGATTTCCATGAGATTTTCTGGATTTGGGAAAAACCGCAAAACATATACAAACTTCTTCTTTCTCTTTTTAAATGAAAAGCGTGGTTTTTCCCATGATGTATGAGTCGTCCACCATGAGTTTGCTGATGGATTTCGAGACCCGATTCGAGGAGTTGGATGAACCGTTTTGGGTACATGGTGGACCCGGTAAGGTACCCCGGGGCAAGAAGCGCGTGATGATGTGTGAGCCTGGCAGGGGAGCACTACCTACCGGTGATTTTACCCGACGCGTCGGATATCCGGAGGATACCGTCATGGGCTTGAGATGGATGGTAGGGGCCGGTCTGGACTGACGGCGCCCTAGAGATTGAGATTGAGACATTGAGATTTCGAGATATTGAGGTACTGAGATTTGATGATACAGGCCAGTCCGGATAGCCGGAGCCTGAGGCTTTGAGGCATTGAGATTTATGTTTTGTGTTGATGCTAGACACTGTTGATGCTGATTTCATTTATGATACCTCATTTTAAAAATACAAAGGAAATCTCACTAATTTATGAAAACAGTTCTTCATTTACATGTATTCTGTTTTCATGCATTCATACCTCATTCATATGATATATTGCAACCTGAGGCACTGACACGGGCACATGAGATTACACTCGGGTTAGATATTTACCCTAGCCTTGTATAGGTTGCATGTTATATATATAATTGAGGATATATTATGATCTTTGTCCTAGGTTGCGTTATTTATGCGATTTCTTTCCGTAGATGTTTTTCTATTCACGAGTTGGCAACTCACCCCCGTTATGCCCCAGTTTCTTGCAGGTTTGCCGTACAGGTTTCATTACGGCTTGCGGGCATAGTTTCCTTCGGGTGATTTGCTAGTAGGTGGGTTTACTTGTATCGTACCCCTATTTATATAATTTGTATATTATTATTCTGTTGTATCTAGAAGTTCCATCAACCAAACATGTTTTACTTTTGAGATAGAGACCAGTGATGTTATTCTTTCGACCTTAGAGTCGCGCGTTGTATTTCTGTGGATTTCTTGTTGTTTTGAGTTTTGATCCTCGCTCTTGGCGTTGTATATTATTGCTTGTGTGGTTGTGGCCGTCGATTGACGAAGAGCTAGCTCCCGCTTAGGGATGCCTTTTATTGATTTCGTATACTATTCATGTTGTATCCCGTTTGGGAGCCAGTATTTACAAAGGAGACTCTGCCGAAATTTTCAGGAAATACTTGATGTTTTTAAAACCGCATAACTCGGCTTATGCTATTAAAACTACTTGATTTTAAATTGGTTTTCCTTTGCTCTACTACTTTTCTTGGTTTGGATTTCTGGGTTTTCGGTTTACTTAGATTACGTACGCCTCGAGACGTTCGTAGTTTAAGTGCCGGTCATGTTCCGCACTTTCGGGTCGTGACAAAGTTGGTATCAGAGCGTTAGGTTTTACCTTCGGAGCGTAGGATGACCCTTGGTTGATGGAATAGGTGACTAAAGTAGAGTGACGTACCGTGGGTATGTTCCGTGGCATACTTACGATGCGCCACTCCACATAAGGAGCCTTAGGATGTACATTTCTTTGCTCAGTATTATATTCATTCCGATCTAGCCTCATCAGTACCAGTTATGGTTTTACTGCCACAATTACGGGCAGGGAGAGCTACAGCTAGAGTTTAGGTCAGCACGAGCTCGTCACGAACGAGGAATGACCAGGGAGAAATTCCGGCAACACACGATTGCAGAGATGTGTCTTTTTATTGTGTTTCCGCGCTACGAGTGTTTGGCGGATCGCCTTTATGAGGTTACTCGGATGTGCTGATCGACACTCGAGGATTGAGCCAATGATAGAGGCCAGCCAGATTTTGATGACCGTTGGTGTGTTGCTTATTCATGATGATCGAGGCACTGTTCAGCGTGCAGACGAGCGAGCCCGTTATTGCTGCGAACGACGAGATATTGCCCCAGATGCTGGAATTAGGGCAGAACGAGTTGTACTAAGAGATGATAGCACGTCGCTAGTCATCGAGGATGAATGACTAGGACATGTGGATCGTTCGCCTACCCCGATGCGAGGTCATCAGATAGATTGGTTCCTGCTAGAGACGACTTCACGCGGAGACGTTGGGAGTCGACAGAGACGATCGAATGTCAGAAACCTATTATTCCAAGTTTAAAATAGTCGGAAAGACAAGCAGGCAATTCTATGGTCCCTCTAGAAGAATAAAACCCTAACTCGACTTAATGACCGTGTGAAAGCCTTTGAACCTTCGGGTTTGCGGCAGTTCTACGGCGCCATTAGTGAGGCTTGGGTTTGCCCTTCTACGGCTGGACCACCGATGCTGTGGTATGTACTCGATACTATTAAACTGTGCCCAAGAGGTTGAGCTCTTGGGGGATTATGAGGTTTTGACGACTCGATCGGATGGCTCGACTTAATTCGGATGCTAGGTGGTGAGATGCATTTCTTGGGAGACTCCCGATACGAGGATAGCCGTTGGAGCTCAGTCCATGTAGCCACGATGAGACGAGTCCGAAGCAGTCGACATTAGAGAAAGTGGAGTAAAGAGGTCCGTACAAGATCTGGATAAGACGACGTTCCACTCCGCCGACATCAGAGATGCGATACGCATGCCGAGGCAGAGTACTGGATATACCTTTCAGAAGGAGTCGTGATAAGTTTGCAGCCGTTCCGGAGCAAGATGCAGATATAGGAAAGGACGATGACTTCCGGACAGTGGGCAGAAACGAGACATGGAAGAGACCGTGAGCAGGATTCCTTCCAGGACACTGCTGCAATGATACTTGCACCCAGGATCAGATGTGTCACGTACATTTAGAGAGCCAGAGACCGACGCCAGTGATATGCTGTCTTACGAGTGGTCGCGATGATTGACCGGGAGATGACAAGAGGCGTGCCAGAACGGGATCATCCCCGTTAGGACACCTGACAAGGCCGATGAGCCGATGGACCGAGAGATTGGTAATTCCCAGTGAAGACCTTGACCCAGGAGTGGTCATTGTTACGCACACCAGTAGGCCAGAGTTTATGATCATCGACGAGACGTCCCACTAGTGACCGCGACAGTTGGCCCGAGATTCTTAGAGGATGCGCTTGAGCGGTACTATGCCGCCATTATTGATTTCGATGTTTTGGGTGATTTATTCGAACGATTTGATTTTGATGATTGAGGATTTACGATCCTTGCACAGTGTTGCACTTGATATCGTTTTCGTGCTTGGGTTTCACATGTTTGTGATTTTACGGTTTTAGACATTTGAGTTGATTTTGTGCGTATGCA
This sequence comes from Agapanthus africanus, assembly GCA_030015575.1. Classification (NCBI taxonomy): domain Eukaryota; kingdom Viridiplantae; phylum Streptophyta; class Magnoliopsida; order Asparagales; family Amaryllidaceae; genus Agapanthus; species Agapanthus africanus. The sequence continues at coordinate 293,942,171 of CM057349.1, forward strand.
CGCACACGATTTGGTTCCTGCACTCTGTATAGTTTATATATGCTTGCAGTGCAGTGATACGTCTTTTGTGCACTTAGATGTATTGGACTTTAATTTCGATGGTGATGTTCAATATTTGTTTTGTGCACCTTGTGCACCTGATTTGATTTTGCGCATGTTCGGCACTTGATATTGGATTTCATGATTTCGTGCACGATGGATGCACCTGATTTGGATTTTCGCGCATGTTGGGCGCATGTTTTGAAGTGTGATTTTGGTGCACACCAGATGCACTAAATCGAGATTTTTCGTGCATGTCAGTTGCACCTGATTTTGCTGTCAGGCACACATGTTGCCTACCACAGATGTTTCGTGCACACCCGATGCACTTAGATGTTGTTTCTGTGCATATGTATGGCACATATTTGGATTTTGATTTCCGTGCGCACAAGGCGCGTGTAGTATTCATACGCGTATTTTGGGATTGATTTTTCTTATAGAGCAGTACGTTTTTATGATATTGCTATGTGTTTTCGTACTGAGCAGGACTAGTCAGAGGACAGTACCTGAATATATTTTACATGTATAGTTTCAAGTTATATCATATTGGTTTTGCTTTGGATTTGGTATTGATGTCTTCCCCATGACTCCGATGATTGCGGGATGCTTGACGGAGTTCTGATTTGAGTTATATGCTCATTTTTCATGTGCATACGTTGCGCTACGATTTGTTTTATGTATTTATGATTTCGGGGCCCCGGCGATTTGATGGTTTTGGCTGAAATGTTTTAGTATTTGGGGGAAGTTTAAATTTAAATTCGGGGACCGAATTTCTTTAAGGGGGGAAGATTGTAACGTTTTGAAAATCGTTTCGGTGAAATTTCGAAAAAACGATAAAATAAGGGGGTTTTCCGTAAAAAGTCAAAATGTAAATATCTTTAATACAAAATTTAATATACATATTCTAGCTATGTAATTACTAGTATTTGGTGTTTATTGAGCCACTGGTAAAATTTCTAATTTTCTGAAAAATTTTCCGAAATTAATTATTTTAATATTATTTTAAGCCGTCACTAATACATTTAATTAGGGAAAATTACAAACTGGATTGAGTTGAAACGAATTTTGTGCATCATAACACATTAAACAAAATTTTATCATATGGTTTTTGAAATGAAATGGAACTTTCAAACGACGTTAGAAAATATCGAAGAAAAATGCAAAAATTGTGAAGTTAATTAATGTAATTGAGATAAGGGGGTATTTCCTTCAATTGGAACTTGCTACACACACACACCCACACTCACACACCCCCATTTTTACTCCTCTTTTATGCAGAATTCAGCAGCCCTCCCCAATTGTTTTCCCACTTCGAAAAAAAAAAAGAAACATGAAACTAAAAGAAAACTAATAAAGAATGAGGTATGGGTTTTGTTGACTTGGGTTTTTTTCCTTGACTTGGCCATAATTCCCTCACCACACTCCCTCATCCTTCCCTCAATTTCTGGCCGAAAATTGCAGCCCCATCTCCCCTATTTTCCCTTCTCATTCCACCTCAAAAACCATTCAAAAAATGCATCAAAAATCCCATAAAATCAAAATCAATGCCCTACCCATTTTTCTTTAGCCAATTTAGCTTGGATCTTGGGGGATGGAAGCTAATTTTGGAAGGCTAGTGGCAAGTGGGATCTACAAAAAAATTGGGAGGTATAAACTTTGACCCTATATAGAATTTGTTGTTTGTATTGCTTAATCTAACATAATTAAGTGTTAATTTGGTTCTTGTTGCTAAATTGAGAATTCTAGAATATGGTTTCAAGCTAATTTGGGTTTAACCATCACTATTAGAATAATCAAGTATAGATTATCATCTTGTGGAATTGTAAAACCTAACCTAATTGCTAGTTTGCAAATTGTTAGGTTGATATTGTCTAAATTAAGTTATTTTGCTAACTAGGGTTTTTGAAAAATTATCAAATGCTTAGATTAAAATATAATTAAGTTTTCATGTCATTATAAATATTATAATGAGTGGTTTAATGACTTTGGTTCATGCAAAACCAAGCTTAATTGATGAATTGTGAATTTTGTTTTAAAAAGTGTTAAAAATTGATATTTTTGCAAACTAGGATTTTGGAAATTATGCAAATTTATGAGATTAAATTATGGAAATGGTTTTTATGACTTATTTAAGATATTTGGTGAATATTGTGGCCGCTATATTCATTTATACATCGAGTTTTTTACTAAAACGGTGATTTGTGCTTGCTAGATTTTCGGAAAAATGACTTTTTAAGTGAAATTGGGGTTTTTGTGAATTTTAACCTAGTTTATATTAAAATTAGTGTTCGTGAATGTGCAAATGAGTGTATTTGGGTTTTTCTCGATGGTCTGGCGTTGTACACCGACGTCGAGGGTTTTTGGGTCGATTTGTGAAAGCAACCATAGGTTTTGACCTATGTGGGATTCGTGCGTCGTTTTGGTCATGAGTCGGATTTTAAAGCGATATGGTGCGTTATGATATGTAGGTACCCCATGTGGACTTCGAGACGACATGCAAGCGTGTGGCGACGTCGGCACCGGCGAGCGAGGACCAGGTGAGTAGATTTATATCTACGGGGAGAAGTCGGGTGGATGGCGTATAGCACCCCCGCAGTCCGTGGTGGTGTATACGGATGCGTATACACACCAACAATTATTATATGTTATTTGGGATTAATAACGATGTTAGGATGGATATTGGTGTGTTGGATTATTTTAGTGTTGCGAACCCTAGGGTAGTGTTGCACTACACATACACACATACATACTTGCATACATTCCTATTTATATGTGCTCATGGGATTCTTTATTGTTATGTGTTCACATGGGTATGGGACTATGTGTTCACATACGGATTTGAGAATGATACTTGGGATTGAGCTGAGTCGATGAGATTTGTTTTGTGGTTGTGATATCGGTGATATGGCAGGATTCGTACTTGAGGTACGTCCTGGTGTTATAGCGGGTCTTGGGACGACGATACGGGTGAATAGTGTTGTTAATAAAATGGTCGACATGTGATCGTGATATATGATATGATATGCTAGGATATTGATACTAGGCCGTATTGGGCGATGTATACCCCTTGATGATGATATGTGCTAATGATATCGGTTTGTACGAGATTGTCGATCAGTAGTCAGATCATGAGTATATTGAGGATATTAGTATTGTACTAGACATAGGTCAGTACCCTAGACTATGATCTTGAATAAAGCGGATACCAGAGAAATGGTGTGAGGAATATGATATTGACCCGTACCCAGATTTGGGGATGCCGTACGACGGTTTTACGTACGAGCTATATATTGATGATTGATCCGCACTCTTGACTTGGGATGCCTGATTATAGATATGGTATCGGATGTGATATTATTGAGGCAGGATCACCGACTATACATATACAGGTATGTATATGTATCGACTCAGATGATAGGCGGTTTCCTTACCTGTAGTTCAGCTTGTTAGTTCAGCCGTATAGTTTAGTGTAGTTGTTAGATTAGATTAGACTCCTACCTATTTCAAAACTAACGAATCGTGGGTATTTTAAAAGACAGCCCAAGGGATCCTACGGATATTTCAAAAGACGTATCTTTTCATAAAAACACCGTAGCCCCTATTTTCAAAACCCCATGATTCGTGTTATTTCAAATGGCACCATTGTTTAATATTTAGCTCCCGCTCATTTTGGTTGCTCGCTCCGCATCGCATACTTACATTGTTATTTCATATTGCATTGTTGATATTATGTTGTTAGGACACCAGCACCATTACTGATGATGCGTATGTACCACGTACACTTACTTGCCGGCTCACACACATCTTCATCGGTAATTGCCATGTCACGCACACCCTAGAAAATATTATTTCTTATCTTCGCTTGATAGCTAGTGGTTTGACATGATATTTGTGTACTTACCTTATATGCCAGCTTAGATATTGTAGTTATTACTGTCGCTTCATGCATACCGTTATTCATTGTTATGCCGCATTCATGGATTCTCATGCATATATTCACTTTTTACGTGCTATTGAGGTTTTGGATTCGGATTTCCATGAGATTTTCTGGATTTGGGGAAAACCGCAAAACATATACAAACTTCTTCTTACTCTTTTTAAATGAAAAGCGCGGTTTTTCCCATGATGTATGAGTCGTCCACCATGAGTTTGCTGATGGATTTCGAGACCCGATTCGAGGAGTTGGATGAACCGTTTCGGGTACATGGTGGACCCGGTAAGGTACCCCGGGGCAAGAAGCGCGTGATGATGACGATGTGAGCCTTGCAGGGGAGCACTACCTACCGGTGATTTTACCCGACGCGTCGGATATCCGGAGGATACCGTCGTGGTCTTGAGATGGATGGTAGGGGCCGGTCTGGACTGACGGCGCCCTAGAGATTGAAATTGAGACATTGAGATTTCGAAATATTGAGGTACTGAGATTTGATGATACAGGCCAGTCCGGATAGCCGGAGCCTGAGGCTTTGAGGCATTGAGATTTATGTTTTGTGTCGATGCTAGACACTGTTGATGCTGATTTCATTTATGATACCTTATTTTAAAAATACAAAGGAAATCACACTAATTTATGAAAACAGTTCTTCATTTACATGTATTCTGTTTTCATGCATTCATACCTCATTCATATGATATATTGCTACCTGAGGCACTGACACGGGCACATGAGATTACACTCGGGTTAGATATTTACCCTAGCCTTGTATAGGTTGCATGTTATATATATAATTGAGGATATACTATGATCTTTGTCCTAGGTTGCGTTATTTATGTGATTTCTTTCCGTAGATGTTTTTCTATTCACGAGTTGGCAAGTCACCCCCGTTGTGCCCCAGTTTCTTGCAGGTTTGCCGTACAGGTTTCATTACGGCTTGCGGGCATAGTTTCCTTCGGGTGATTTGCTAGTAGGTGGGTTTACTTGTATCGTACCCCCATTTATATAACTTGTATATTATTATTCTGTTGTATCTAGAAATTCCATCAACCAAACATGTTTTACTTTTGAGATAGAGAGCAGTGATGTTATTCTTTCGACCTTAGAGTCGCGCGTTGTATTTCTGTGGATTTCTTGTTGTTTTGAGTTTTGATCCTCGCCCTTGGCGTTGTATATTATTGCTTGTGTGGTTGTGGCCGTCGATTGACGAAGAGCTAGCTCCCGCTTGGGGATGTCTTTTATTGATTTCGTATACTATTCATGTTGTATCCCGTTTGGGAGCCAGTATTTACAAAAGAGACTCTGCCGAAATTTTTAGGAAATACTTGATGTTTTTAAAACCGCATAACTCGGCTTATGCTATTAAAACTACTTGATTTTAAATTGGTTTTCCTTTGCTCTACTACTTTTCTTGGTTTGGATTTCTGGGTTTTCGGTTTACTTAGATTACGTACGCCTCGAGACGTTCATAGTTTAAGTGCCGGTCATGTTCCGTACTTTCGGGTCATGACAGCATAATACCATCTGGGAGTTCTCGGCGAGTCAGTCCAGTGTACCCAGTCTTCACTGAGCACCCGTACACCATCTTTGATGTCAAACACCGATGTATATGGGATCATCCATCGCCCATCATATGGGTCAAGATGCGTATACGCTAGTCTACTCTGGTGTATCGATGCCCTGTCTCGATACACCCTCGACTAGGAACAGTTATAGGATGTACTCGTCGACTACCGTGGCCCCACTAGTATGATCTCAACATAGTCCCAGTAGTCGAGTACATATCCTAAGGGCTTTATCAACATGTAATATAGAGACAATCAGAGTACATGTTAAAATAAAGTGCAACCAGATAGCATACTATCATGTCGAGCAAGAAAGTCCTCCCTATATATGTCCAAGCATCCATTACAATATACATCATATGTACAGAAATGGCCTCTAGGGCATACATATAACTAACACGTTTCTTACGGCCGGGATTTGATTAGCCTCAGGATTTTTCGAAGCCTGCTCCCTGTTTCCTTTAAGAGCTTGAATATCCTGCCCTCTGCATCGACCATGGTCCTTGGAAGGTGCCAGTTGTTTGAGCACTGATTTCGTTGGCAAAGCTGCTGCTTGGAGAGCCAGCCTGTGGAAGACAAACTTCCTCTGGGCTTCCTCCATCAACGTTGAGGCACAGAGGGTGAGAGGTGGGAGTATCGACCCAAAGAGAAGCCAGCTGATTTCTTGAAGAGCCGGATTGCAGAGATTTGAGACTGCAAGTGACCCATACTTGACTCTGCCAGATGTGACAGAGCCTGAGTTGGGATGAGTGAAAGCAAATTCCATTCTCATAAAAGACGAAACGCCGGCTTCACTATCCCATCACCCAAGGGCAACCACAAACATATATACCGCAGTTATTTGATTGCGGAAAAACACGACACACGAAGTTTGGAGTGGAATGAGGAAAAGGTCCCACCGGGCGTGCCAGAATCTGTTTACCGCCAAAAACAGAGACGAAACCGCGTAGGTCATCTTGCCTGAAATTGGGGGCAGATGCTATTTGGTTTTATCTGTCTACCTCTCCGAAGATGCCAAGTTGATTTATAGCGCCGTGTATCAAAGGTTTAGATGGATGCGGCCGTTGTAGCAGATTTCGTCAGATTCCCCCTCGTTGTGAGGGGTTTTTGATTGTGGGGAAGCTCTTCCCTGCAGGCTCAAGCCCATGCAGTTAATTACGTTACCACATAGTGATAACCACTTTCTCCTGCTCTAAAAGGTCACTCGTGTCGTGTGTGTTTGTTTTATTTTTGGTTGCCCATGGATTGTATACGGAGACTAATTTGTGTTGTCGCCCGTAGCGCGTGGATTAGTCCAAATCTGTATTTTCTTAGATTTTGGTTTGGTTTGATTTAAGGATCGTTAACCTTGTTTGAGATTAAGATCGACTTAAATATTTGTTAAGGATACGTTAATCCGATATTAGACTAAGATCTACTTAACGGGGGTTCAAGATCATTTTTGATCCAACGAAAGAGCATTTGGGCTCTATCGTTTTAGTTTAAGGACGTTACGGTCCACATCTAGTTTAAGGACATTACGGTCCACTATGGTATGCTCATGGGTTTGAGAGTGCATCCAAGAGCTGTTGGTTGTCCGGACCCTCCATCTCTCTGACATCGTTGAAGAATTAAAACGACATGTATCAGAGGTGTGGAGAGATGTACCCTTGAACCGAACTCCAGATTGAAAGGAGAGATCATGGTGGAACGAACATCAGTTTAGATGCCATGTGTCAGGAGATCATTGGTCATCTTTGGCACTAAGATCAATTCAGGGAGACCTGAGTATAGAAGAGCTCGGTTGATTGATGGTCAAAAGGTTTTGGCCTCGGGAGACTTGGCTAATTTTGGCTAAGGTTGACCTCTTACAGTGTTAAACACTGATATCTGCTTGACGCTCATGTGCTCCCACGTGAAGCTCATAAGTAGTGTTAGACACTGAAATTTGGAGCTCTCACGTGCAGCACGTGAGTCACCTGAAACTTGGGCGTTATGCACTTGGGTCTAAATCCCCATCTGTATATAAGTGTTAAACACTTAGTCCTTGTGGCCATCACGTATGGGCACATGAGGTGCTCCAGAGTTGGGTACCGCCTCCTTTGGATTTATCTTCCTATTATGTTCTAGGTGCTAAGCATTATTGGGGGTCACGTGGGATCACGTGAGGCGCCCTAAGATGAGAACTTTCTTAATTTATTCCTCCTCCCTTTAACAAGTGCTGAGCACTATTAGGGGTCACGTGGGATCACGTGACTCGAACTCAGTCATTCCTTTTTGGTCCTTAGAGGTGCTCACGTGGGAACATGTGATCTGTTATTATAACGTTGAACGCTAATATGCATAGGGCTTTTGATCTTAGTCTTGAGAATTTCAAGTCCTTTGTTTTATAAGAATTAAATTCTTATGCAGGGTTAAACCCTAGTTTTATCAGAGGAATTAAATTCCTATGTCTTTGGAAGAATTAAATTCTTCAAACCTAGTTCTTTCCTCTAAGTTTTGGAACTGCATAACAGAATCTCCCCGATGAGAATTAAATTCTCAACTTGTGGGAAGATCTGCTTCTGCAGACCTCAACCAGAGGAAGAACTAAGTTCTTTTTTGGAAGAGAGAAACTATTATAAAAGGAGATAAAATAATCTCTAGGTCTTTTCCCTCACCTAGGGTTTCTTTTTCTTTAAAGAGAACTCCTCTTCTTCTTTATTTTCTCAAATCTTATGGGGGGTCTCCTCCTCTTCTCTCTTCAGTCTCGAGTTCTTTATATAGTAGAGACAAGTTTGTTGATTTAGTTAAGGAACTCTCTCATTGAGAGATCTTTTGATTGATTCGGGGATTTTATCCACCGTTGAATCTTTGATCCAGGGACTTTTGTTTTACAGAAGACATTTTTCTTATTTTTAACAAGATTGGGAAAATATTTTCCTATATAGAGCTTATTCTGTAGCTTGGTGATTTTTAATTACCATTGGATCTTTAATCCAACGGTGCTCTGTTTTACAGAGCATAATCTTTCTTGTTTAGAAAGATTGGGGAAATATTTTCCTATACAGAGTTTATTCTGTAGCTTGGTGATTTTTACTCACCATTTGATCTTTAATCCAACGGTGCTCTGATTTACAGAGCGTAATATTTCTTGTTTAGAAAGATTCAAGAAAATACTTTCCAAATAGGGTTTTGATCTCTCTTATTTAGAATTTAATTCTATCGGCTTAGAAGGCATTAGGAACCCTCACGTGTAGCACGTGACCCATAGTATTAGACCAGTTTGCTTATATACAGCAGTCTTATAGAAAGGCATCACGTGTTGGCACGGAGTTGATGTTCAGGTATGTCACGTGATCCCTATGAAGTTAAGTCCAACAAAGAGCATCACATGCTGACCCGTGAGATACTCTGGCATGTTATTTGTTTTAGGAAGGCGCCTATATACTTTGTATATAGATGCTCACATGCATGCGCGTGAGACTCAATTTCAGCCTTATTTGTTAAGAGCGATGCCTATAATCTTTTCTCTAAGGCGCATCACGTGTGGGCACGTGATGCTCTATTTGGGGAATTTTTCCCATCGCTTTTTGTTCATTATTTATTTTTTTATAAGGGAACAGCAGTCTGGATGAAGATGTTCATTACTGAACTTGAGGTGGTTCCGTCCATTGTTTATCCAATACCTTTATATTGCGATAACAATGAGGCTACATCTTTAGTGAAGGAACCACGATCCCATCATAAATCCAGACACATCTTGAGGCAGTATCTCCTGATCAGGGAGATCGTAGATTGCCGGGAGATCGAGGTGCGGGGAGTAGATACAAAAGAAAATATAGCGGATTCATTCACGAAGGCCCTCCTTGAAGCACGGTTCGAGAGACTATTTGAGATGTTGGGTATGCGATACGCCAACAACTGGTCCTAGTACAAACGTTGGATACTCGATATGCCAATAACTGGCCTTAGTGCAAGTAGGAGATTGTTGGATATGTATGCCCTAGAGGCTATTATTGTATATATATAGTGGATGCTTGGACATATGTATGTACAAGACAATCTTGCTCGATATGATAGTATACTATTTGGTTTGTCTTTATCTTAACATGTGTATATGTTTTACTTATTATTACGTATCGTTAATGCATGTTGATAAAGCCCGTAGGATTTTTTCTTGACTACCAGCGTTATGATGGCGATCATACATGCAGGGGCTGGGTAGTCCATAAGCACATTCTTAAATGTCCCTGGTCATGGGAATAACGAGACTGGGCATCGATATTCCGGAGTAGACTGGTGTATACGTTTCTAGACCCTGATGAGGAGCGATGGTTGGTCCCACAGCCATTTGTGTCTGGCACCTAAGATCATATAGCTTATTAGGGGTGAGAACACTGGACGGACTCGCCAAGAACTTCTAGATGGTATTATACATATCGTTAGATAGCAGTTCTCAGGTGACATGAGTACATGCTAGTTTTTAGACCTGAGATCGTCATTTTTCTCGTGTGAGTTCCCACTGTACTTAGATTACTGCCTTACCGCGGCTCGACTGAGTTGTGTAAATATATTTTAGTTGGGTACAGTCCCTAGACATATGGAGACAGTGAGCGATTGTTAGGAATTCGTCTCTTCCGGTATAGGGAGTCGATGTCACACTTTGTTCGGTTGGCCGGCACCATAAGAACTTGGCCAAGGCAGATGAGAATTACTGATGGTTAGATCAGTAATTTCTCAGATCGGTCCTAAGCCACATCGGAATGAATTATTGGTTATTAGGGTCTGACGTTTACCCTTCTCTAGACCCGGTATGTAATACTTTTAGAAGAAGAAACCGGACTATACGAAGATTGTCATAGATAGGCTCAGTAGGGGTTCAGATGAGCTTGCTCGTCAGCCTTTCTTTCGACAGATATCTGAATAGCCGTTACGTACAGCTAGTGAGGGTTTCGATTAGATGCTAGTTAACGAGATTCAAGATGAAGTGGTAGCAGCAGTGGCGGCGGCAATGGTGACAGTGGTAGTGCGGTCTAATAGGATGATGGTTGATGATGCTATGGTGGTGAAGATGGTGGTGATGGTGGAGAGGTTGATAACATGATGGTTGATGGGGTTGTGGTGGTGATGGTGTTGGCGGCGGCGGCGGCGAAGCTTCCGATGGCAGTGGTTTTGCCTTCAACACTCTTTATATTCTCCACATACCTCAATTGTCTGTCCTAATAAGGAGATTGAAACCATTTCGTTGGCTCTCATTGCATCCTAATACAAGCTTGAATGGGAAGCTTGCTTTGTATTTCTCGATCTATAAATTCTTCTACCAAATTTTCGCCCCGCTCTATTTTTATAGTCGCAAGCATGATTTGTTTCTCAATGAGCACCTCATAAAACTCAAAGAATTGTTGCCGCAAATTTTTGGGATGGATTAATCGATGGCGAATACCAACTCAAAGCAATATTCGCTCGGGGATTTTTGCAATTTGCTTTCACGATAAAACAACCCAACTTTGTTTACAATCCCCGCGTTGCATCCGTACGGAATTATCCCGAAAACTTAATCTTTATGACTACCGAAATTAGAGAGTAGCGGAGGAGGAGGAGGAGTTGTGTTTTGTAATTATCTTAACTTGGAAATGTTTTGGTTTATTTATAGGCTTTTGAAAGGTTTTGATGATATCTCAATGTTGAACGATAACCCGAGATCCTCCTTGGAGAAGTCGCGACAGTTGGAGAAAGAACAACGGTTGGATTTGTTTAAATAATTAACCATTAGTTCCCTCCAAACATTACAATTATCCTCTTGAGGACTTGTATGCCTCTTTCGGCCTTAAGATGCCAACGGTAAATAGAATGGCCAAACTTCTTTAATCAACTCCAATTATCCTCTCATCCTATTCAAATAATAATTTAGCCTTTTTCAAACACCAAAAAAATGAACAGCCCACTAACTTAGAATAAAACTTATTTTACCTACATATTAATAGATAATTTATTGAAATTCCATAAATACTATATAGAAAATATATTGTCTCAATTAGACCCTCACACAGTTAGTACAGGTTTTCTTTTTCCCTTTTTCGTTTCTTTTTTGTGAATCTGATAATTGCATTTCATTCCGTCTATGACCCGTGCTCATTAGATTTTTTTTTTCGATTTTCTTCTCATTTTGTTCAAAAGAATATTCTCTTAAAGTATAAAGAATAGCTCTTTCTATCTATCTTTTTCTCTGAAGAGGCTTAACTAGTATACAACTAATCTAAATGCAAATTTGATCGCCTTTTGAAAGGCAAGATTGGCCCTTTTTCTTTTAAATGATATGTGCTACAAATAAGGCAATGAGTTTTGTTTTTCTATGGATAACGTAGAAAAATACTATGTTAATAAATGCCAAATTGCAAATTTTTATGTAGACCACGTATTGTTGTTAAGTAGATATGAACTTAAATGGGCATCTTAGCTTAGGTAGTTGCTTAATGGGACTGCATTTCAAAAGTTCCCATTGATGGTTGCTCCCCACACTTCAAACTCTCATCTAATTCTACCACCATTGTTTGTGAATAAGTATATTATCCAATTAGGCAAAAGGATGGCATCTTAGTGCACAAAGCATAGCCTTACAACCCAAATCTTTCATATAATCGGATTCTAATCTTGCATTCTTTGGAGATTTCTTTTCACCGGTCAAAGAGGTCCATTACATTAGCACCACTAAGTGTGTGTGTGTGAGCCTTTCTATTGCAAACCGGTCGGCTTTAATTTTTTAAAAATGGGAACTTTCGATTCATGATATATTTAAACGATCCGAGCCGTTCAAGCTGATCACCCTACCTTCAAGTCTATATGCATGAAAAATCAAAGGATTTGAAGACCTTTAGCTGATGCATCGGATGTAGTTTATGTTGCTATATTGAAATATGCTCATTTTGCACTGGTTCGATGCATGGGTTAGAGATCTTCAAATCCTTTAATTTTTCATACATGTACGTTTGAGGGTACGGTGATCAACTTGAACGGATCGGATCGTTCAAGTATGTTGTGGACCGAGAGTTTCCGTTTTTAAAAAAACACAGACCGGTTTGCAATAGATCACTCTCATATACACACGCACACGCGACACAACAAGAGAGAGAGTGAGAGAGAGAGAGAGTTTCAAGGAAATTTAATTTTTCTGTTTCTACCACAATTGAGATTGCGAACAATCCTCAATCCACTCTTGACTTTATTTTCCATTTAATGTTTATTATTAAATTTTCTTGGCTGATCATCTTTTAGATTTTTAGTTCAGTCTAGAAGAAGAGTTTGGAGGATAAATATAAAGATTTTTCTTTGTCCTTAATATATTTTTTTTTATATTTTTCACATTACTTAAGAAGGTAGGTAAGTTCAACCAAATGATAAAATTACATCAACAATTTTCATGCAACTTGTTTTAAAGAAGAACCAATTTTCATTCAAAAGATTTTAGACAATATAATATCTAAGGGAGAAATTAAATTGTGTCATTACCAACACTACTGCAATTGTACAAAGCATGAACTTGCAAGCTGGGATAAATCATTACACAATTAGTTGTATCATTGTTCGTTACGCTTAAATGTCCCTACCATTGTATCATTAACTGCAGAGCTACAATAAGTTACATTCATCATGGTATTCTAACATGTCCCAGCAAATCGAAAGTCTTTATGCAGTAGTATATTTAATTTTAAATAAATTTATATTTAATAAGCGTTCGATGGAAATCGAATTTAGGTTACTGTGATACCAACTTAATGCGTTACTTTCATTGCATTTTAGTTCCCTAGTTATGACTAGGATTGATGGATTTATTTAACCATCACAATTTAGATTCTAATAATGATTGCTTGAAGATTTCATTATGCTAGTCAAAGAACTCCATTACAAAGCATCACTAAGTACACAACAAGAGTAAAAGTTCCATTGGTCACCATTTTAATGTGGATTTCTGCTCAAAAGCAAGTGGACAGGGTTCTTTCAAAAGCGTTGCCACAAATTTGATAAGCTCAATTTTACTATTATTTGATTTGATTGAAAGGGAAAGTTGGGATCCAAGTTTCAAATCCTACGACACAAAATCTAGATGAAGCATTTTAACTGAATGGAAGGGCTCTAATCCACGTATTAAAAGTGATCAGCTGTAGGCACTCGCGTATAACATCTTGGCTAAATCCCCACAGCTATCATTCTAAATTAAAACACACGTGTTTTGCATGTACGATACACGTAGATACACTTAACCTAAACAGTTAATTTTATAATTAAAGAGAGTAGTTTGCAGGTAGAAGAAGATGGGGAAGGGATTAGTTATTGGGCAGATAAAGAGAGAAATAATTAGGATTCTAATTTTATTTTTAATTTTTAGTTAGGTCAAAAAGAAAATTGTATAGTCATTTGTGAGAAGGTGGTTGAAATTGGAATTTCAAACACTGTAATAATAGAATTATATTAATTATAACATATAATATATCAATAAAGTTTGTAGAGATACACATAAGATGGCCCAACAATTAAACATTTTGTCAAACTATCAGATTTGAAGAATCTTTGGAAAACTGCCTTAAAACAGTTCTTGTCGATATATCAAAATTATATATAAGAATTGGAATAGAGGCAACGGGTCATCAGCTAGCTAGCTGATATTAAACCGTCAGCTAGCTTATTACATAACCCAATCCGACCGTCAGATCGACGATCCGCTTTGGTCACCTTGTTCTACATATAGAGTGGTCTATGTGTAAAAATTTTTAGGGTTTTTAACTTGTAGCCCCCCCCCCCCTCCACACACACAAAACATAGCAAATTCCTTTCTAACCCCCTATAACTTGGTATTTACTTTTTACCCCACTAAAACTAATAAAATACATCATCTTACCTCCTTTACGATTTCCGTAAGAAAAAACCCCATTAACTTTAATTTTAATTTTTCTCCCTTGATTTTAGGTTTATCATTTACCCGATGACAATAAGTAAGACCGCATAAGCATTCAACTTCTTTGAGAAGAATGTTGAAGATGCTTCTAATTCCATGGTTGATTTTGAAAAACGTGCTGCACAAATCTAAACCATAATTTCAATTTGGTAAAGAAATTGAATATTTCCAAAGTAGAAGGGAGGTTAGGATATTTTAAAGAAAAACCTGATGTTAGACCATTAAAAGTTGACGGAAATCGTAAAAGAGGTAAAATTATATATCTTATTTTTGTTTTCGGGTTGTAAAAAGTAAATACCAAAATTTTGAGAGTGGAAAGGAATTTTCTATGTTTTTTTTGGTTACCTACAATTAAAAAAACCCAAAATTTTAATCACTTTGACACCATTTATGTCTTTGATCAAGTGTCCCCGATATATGACATTTTTATTATGTTTAACAGCCATCCATTTTTTAAATGCTTGATCCATAACTTATAATGTATCATATCGATCAAAATTTTGCACACATAGATCACTCTATGTATGGAATAAGACGGCCGGAACGGGCATCGATTTGGTCATCGGATTGGAATATATAATATGCTAGCTAACGGTTTAATATTAGCTATTTAGCTGATAAACCGTTTTATCTTTGGGATATGCAGTGAGTGTATACATATGCCCTTTTGATATCATCAATGTAATCCAAAGTTTACTTAATTAAAATGGGCTTTCATTTTAATTAAAATGGGCTTTCTTTTTGACAAAAAATGTGATAATTTTGCATGCAGTTTCCCAACAGGCCCCACCATATAGTGCCCTCACTCAAAGATGGGTGGGGCCCAAAGGTTTTGTTGCAAATCATTTTTAGGCTCTATCGTAACGACTGTACTTTTTATATATTAATAAAAGCCTTTTTTTTTGGTTTTTGAGCTACATGTTTCTTTTATGGCATTATATTTTATTAGTTTTCAGTAAATAAGGGAATTTAATTTTATTTAGATAAGACAAATTTGTTTAAAGGTTTATTTGATTTATACTAAAGAAAAAAAAGAAGTTTTGTTTTAGGAAAAAGGAATTTTGTTAGATATATGTAAAGAGAAATATTATTTTAGAAAATATTTGATCGTGTTTAAAGAGGCGTTTTCATTTTTGTTAGGGAAAAGAAATTTTTCAAAAGAATAAAACTAATTAGTAGCATTTTAAGGAGAAAAGAATTTTTACTTTATTAAAATTATTTTGAATTTATTAAAATTTATTTATATTTTATTTTAGTTGAAAACTATTTTAAAACCTTTTCTAAAAAAACCAGAAAATGATTTCTTTTAAAAAAACTTATAACCCTAAAGCCCAGCCCAACCCAGGCTGGTCCGGCCCAGTTCAAGCCCGACTCGAGCTGAGCCTGCGCCACGTGCTTGGGCGCAATCGACGCCGACCCGGTCACGTGGGCGACGTTGCCCTCTCTGGACTATTGATCTCGTGATTGATGACCACGAGGCGAGTGGCGAAGGCGAAAGTCACGGATGGATCTAGGGCGTCGATCGTGCGATCAACGACTGAGATATTCTTGTGCGGACCCGGGTTAATAGGTAAGATTTTGTGGGATTTATTTTGACCCGCTAGCTGAAGGTTTCCCTAGCGCTCGCACAACGGAAGCAAAAGATCGAAGCGGATTCCAAAACAAAAATTTTAAGCGAGCGATAGGAAATACAATCTTGAAATTGTTAGGAATATGTATGCCCTAGAGATCATTATTGTACATGTGATGTATATTATAATGGATGCTTGGACATATATATAGAGAACTTTTTTGCTCGACATGATAGTATGCTATCTGGTTACTCCTTATCTTAACATGTTGACTGGTATTATTTACTGCCTTTCTCTCACATGTTGATAAAGCCCTTAAGATATCTACTTGACTACCAGGATTATGATGAGATCATACTAGTGGGGCCAGGGTGGTCCAAAAGTACATCCTTTAATCAGGTTCCTAGTCGAGAGAATATCGAGACTAGGAGACAGATATTCCAGAGTAGACTAGTGTGTATGTTTCTTGTCCCTTAGAGGGCGATGGTTGATCCCACAACTATTGGTGTGTGACATCAAAGATTGTACACAGGTGCTCATTGGAGAATGGGTACACCGAACAGGACTCGCCGAGAACTCCTAGTTGGTAGTATACCTATCATCAGATAGCATTCCTCTGGTGACACTGGTACATGTTAGTCTGTAAACTCGAGATCGTCATAGAGTCTTGTGTGGCTCCCACTGTGCTTTGATTTCCTCTCTAGTACGCTCAAAAGAGACGTGCAAATATGTGGATTTTGGGTACAGTCTCGAGTCACATGGAGGCAATGAGCGATAGGAGCGGTTTCTTCTCTCCCGGTATTGGGGGTTTATGTTGCGCTATGCTCGATTGGTTATAACTGGAAGTCCCTGGCCAGGGCTGCAGCTGAGATTTACTGATAAGAGTTATCAGTAGTTTCTCGAACCGTTATAGGCCAGACATCGGCATGACTTATCACGTTACTGGGGTCTGACGTTTACCACCCCTAGACATGATATGCGACATATCAGACGAAAAGACCGGACTGTACAATAGTGTTACTGATAGGCTTCATGGAGAGTATGGACGAGCTTGCTTGTTGACCTTCATATCGCTCAATACCCGGGTAGCCGTTACGTCCAGATAGTACCGCTGACGGCTTGTAGGTGACTGATGTGATTATCACCTACTGCTGGCGTATTGATGAGACTTTAGAGTCCCACACAGAACTTTCCTGGTTCAAGCGAAACGAAGTAGGGCACATATGTGATATGTGCGTGGGCTTGATTGAATACGTGTATGTGATACCGTATTGTAATCTAGCAGTTCTCTGTTATCAAGTTAGGTTATATGTGATATAACCAGATTATCGAATTAAGTGTTGATTTGATAATGTGATAAACAGATAAATGATATTAATCGGCCATATGTGTATAACCGGATTATTAAATCAAATGTTGATTTAATAATTTGATATATATTTGTATTTGATATAATTATATGTTAACTAATATCATTAGCTCACTAATTGCTTTATTAATATATATATATATATATATATATATATATATATATATATATATATATATATATATATATATATATATCATGGCTTAATTTTCTATTTTAAGAAAATAGAAAAATGAGGTGTAAATTGTAGAGATATTTGTGAAATGGGCAAGGCATGGGTTTTATTATTTATATATTACTCTTGACTCACTATTCAGGCATGGTTATAATTTCTTATAGCATTTTTATTTCATACTTGAATAAGTGAGGAAAGATGGAACCATTTGAGTTTACTCTCATCCGTTCTTTCCTTCATGCCTTAGCTACTTCTTGGGCTCTTTCTCTCTCTTGCTCTCTACCTTTTTCCTCTTCTCACCTCCAAATTCAAACCCTCACATGTGATGTGAATCATTGAACTTGTGAGAACCCTAGTGAGTAAATCAAACCCCTACTTCACTATCTCACATTAGATTAGCAATTTGATGTGGTGTGTTGCCTTCACTAATAAGATTTTAGTGAAGAGCTAGCTTGATCAAGTAGACTACGGGTGGATCATCTTCGGCGAGAAGATCTTTGGAGGAGGCTCATCCAAGCTCGAAGTGGAGTCTAGCGGAGTCGCGTGGAATACAACCCGGAGCTATAGAAGAGAAGGGCTTGATCTATGAGGGTATAATATCTTTTCCTTCTCTCTAGTAGTTTATATCATCATAGCAAACCCTAATATTCTAGTAAAGATCTTGTTAGTCTAACTTGGCACCTAGTAAAAATTAAAATTTGGCATGCTTGATACTACTAAAATCTCATAGTAATTCTAGGGTAGACTTTCATGGTATCAGAGCCAAGCTAGATTATTTGGGTAGGTCGTTACGATGATAAAGTGTTCGATCAGTTTCGAAACTCGGAAAATCTTGAAGTTTCTGTTGAATTTTTCAAACGTTGGAATTTTCGTAATTAAAAATATCCAAAAAATCATGAAGGGTTTTTTATGGAGCCCCAGAAAATTTGAACGCCTAATCCCTCTAAACGACCGTGGAACCGCAGCGCAAACCCATGTTTGGCCGCGGTTCCGCCGCACTTTTAAGGATTTAAGGGTTTTCTTCTTCTGTGCTGCTCCATTGTTAACTTTAGCACTTTCTGGGTGTTTTTGATCATGCTCAAGTTGTTGAGCTCTCTGGATTTTATGGATGTTTCATAAACTAATCGAAATGTTTAGCGTCGTATAGATTTTGATGATATGTGATACAATTGTTAGAATCCGGATTAATTGGTTTTGTGAAAACTAATTAGTATATTGTAAATCTAGCCGTTTAGTCTCACTTGATCGATTGCCATGAGGTTTTGATTCGGATCAAAACTCCGTCACAATTGCGTATAATACGCAATCACTCAGTCGGAAATCTTGTTGAATTATCCGACAAATTATTGAAAAGAGTTTTCAATTTGAGACTAAAATGCAAGGTTTATAAGTTAGGCATGAAATCCGGAATATAAGATATTCCGGGTTTATGATGTCTAAGAATATTGCGGATTCTAATTATTGTAATTTTCCATTTCTTTTCTGCGACCGTAAGTATAATATGTGGGGTATCCCGATCTCGTTGCTATATGTCAACGAATTTCGGGATACGCATATTTACTTACGTTGATGACATGAGATGTTATGTGTTGCCGGTGATATGCTTTATTGGATCATCGTGAATGAATAGCCGGGGGTTTTATGTGAGATGAGAGTTTTTATATTTCATTCATGTAAAATTTGTACGTAATATTCTTTTATTGGGACACTTCCGGGTTGAGGATGATGTCACCATTGATGTATATTATTTACTTTTTCGTATTAGGATTGACCCCAGGTGGGGAGCACAGGTAACCGGGTTCTAGAGTCCAGTGGGAGACCATCTCAAGGAGTTGAGACCGAGTCTCCTAACTCTAAAATTGGTAGGGTTACTTTCCGCTCTCATAGGGGTCTAGGGATGTGGGTTTGGCTATTCTTCACGACCGTGGAATCCGTGTTTTACATTACTGGCTAAATTTAAAACACAGAAATCCTAGTATATCCAATATTTCATATGTTGTTTCTACTGCTTGGTTTTGAGACATGATCATATAACTGCGTGAGACGAATGTTATATTATATATATGATATATAATAAACGTTGCTTATGTTTTACACCCGCGCTAGGCCAGCCCCCGCTCTGCTGGTAGTTAAGTAACCTAACGGTGTATGACGGGGCCCTGTGGTGAATGCGGATGGCATAAGCATACGTTCTATTTTCGTTTCATTTTTCTGTGATGTTTAGGAAATATTAAATGATAGGACTTCATTAATGAGATTAATGAAAAGAAAGAAACCTAAAGATGTTGTAGAATCAAATTTTCAAAAAGGGTAGCTTTAGTTTTTGCTTTGCATAGTGGTATTCCTTGATGAATATCCAGCATCTCATTCGATGAGGAAAGAGCCGAGATCCCTTCACCGGCAGTGGCCTCTTTAGCGAAACTAGCAAATGCTACAACTCACTCGGTTTTGTTTTTCTTAAGCTTCTCTAGTTCTTGCTTTGCATAGTGGTATTCCTTGATGAATATCTAGTACCTCATTCGATGAGGAAAGAGCCGAGATCCCTTCACCGGGAGTGACCTCTTTAGCGAAGCTAAAAAGCCTAAAAAACACTCCTTTTCAAAATCACTAGATTCTACAATGATATCAAGTTCATTACGCTCATGGTTTTCTTAAAAACCTGCGTAGCCCTCCGTCATTTCAGATAAGCACTATTTAGTATTCGTGCTACGTTTGTTAACCATAGCCAAGGCGTAGTGTGCGGCAGCTAATTAGTGCTTGTCTGTAGCATGTGATGCGATTGGATTAGGGTAGTCGTGCGGCTTTGTTGACCTTAGCCAAGGGTCGCACGGGTGGGTTTAATTCAATCAGGAAATGACGGGTTGAACTTGACTAGCACTTATGATTTGTTGACCATAGCCAAGATCATAAGTTGCTAGGGGTAAAACCATTATCGGGAATTTCAAGTGTTGAAATTTGCAATGAGATTGCATACTTTCTATATGATAGTTGGATCCCGATACCCACTGCGAGTAAGAGTTACTCCTGGAAGAGTTTTGCATTTTACAATTAGCAAATCCAGTAGGTGTATAGAAAGGTGTCAACGGGGTTATGCCTCTAGAGAAATGAGGTTTATTTTAATCAGGTCCGTGCGAAAGCTCGGGAAACCTCCCTTGGAGTACCGATACCTTCCTGGCCGAACGATTGTCGAACTTGTAGGGTGTAATTAATCCCGGCTAATCTTACCTTTTATGGCTTGAACGAACATTTGATAAAAACAGTGGGAGCCATCTTGATTAGATAAGATAATAAGCAATCTAATCTTGCAAAGAGCGCACGCTAAAGCGTTTCCTTCTCTCTCTCCAGGAAGCAACCAATGTCACGCCTTAATCAAGATAATAATATGGATGTATTGACCGAACCGGCTTATTATACTAAGCTGGTGAACGTTGGTTCTGTAGGAATAGGGGAGTATCAGGATTCCCGCGCCACCCGTATGAAGAAACAACATGTCGATGCATCTTCTTTGGGTGTGTTCGTTACCGAGAACTGTTTCTCAGTTTGTTCTACATCCTGGGTATTAGGTACCGGATCAGGATCCTACGTATGTAATTTGTTACATGGGCTAAAGAAAGGTAGAGAACCGGGAAAGGGTGATAAATCCCTAACAGTAGGGAATGATACAATTGTTGCCGCCAAGGCAGTTAGCGAATATCACCTTGTATTACCAACAGGTAACACATTGATTCTGAACGACTGTTACTATGTACCAAAAATGATGTGCAACATTATATCGATTTCTTTGCTAATTAAAGAAGAATATAATCTCACATTAGAGGATAATGTTATGAACATTTTCCAAAATCAAGTGTTGATTGGATTTGGTACGTTATGTAACGGAATATATGTTCTTAATCAAAGTACAGTTCTTAACGTACAGAACACAAACAAGAGGAACAGTTCAGAAATGAACGAAGCCTTCTTGTGGTACTGTAGACTAGGTCATATCAATGCGACAAGGCTAGCTAAGTTGTATAAAGATGGATATTTGAATCCGTTCGAATTTTCATCTTATGAAACTTGCCAGTCATGTCTCAAAAGAAAGATGACCAAAACTCCGTTTACTGGAAACGAAGAAAAAGCTACTGAACTCTTGGGACTGATACATAGTGATGTATGCGGTCCTATATCTATACATGCTAGGAATGGTTTCTCGTACTTCATTACATTCACCGATGATCTCTCAAGGTTCGGACATGTGTTCTTGTTGAAACACAAGTCTGAAGCTTTTAAGAAATTCAAGGAATATAAGTGCGAAGTTGAAAACCAGACGGGCAAAAGTATTAAAGTCCTACGATCTGATCGGAGAGGAGAATACTTGAGCAGGAAATTTCGAGACTATCTAAAAGAGAATGGGATTCTCTCTCAGCTTACTCCTCCGTATACGCCACAGCACAATGGTGTATCAGAGAGGAGGAATCACATCCTATTAGATATGGTGTGCTCTATGATGAGTACTACTAAGTTGCCTATTTCTTTTTGGGGTTATGCGCTTGAGATAGCCGCATACCTATTGAATCAAGTTCCATCAAAATCTGTACCTAAAACACCATATGAGATATGGAGTGGAAAAAGACCATATCTTAAGCGAGTTAAGATATGGGGTTGTCCGGCCTATGTCAAAAGGCAAAATCCGGACAAACTCGCGGCAAGATCAGCTCAACGTAAGTTTGTAGGATATCCAAAGATATGGATATCATTTCTACCAAAGTGAGGAATAAAAGGTGTTTGTTGCTCAACATGCCACCTTTTTATAAAAGGAATTTCTTGTAAAAGTAATTAGTGGAAATGAGTTAGAACTGGAAGAAGTCCCAGCAGCACAAACTAAAACTGATGATTTGGTGGAACCGGAGGATCTGATAGTACCCAACGAACCTCAGCCACTCCGCAGATCTACTAGGGTTCCTCATCCACCTGAGAGATACTATGGTTTTCTCTTAGAAGGTGGGAGTGAGGATTGTATTATGAAAGTTGATGACCCGACTAGTTTCGAGCATGCCATCACGAGTGGAGACTCTGTGAAATGGCTGGATGCTATCCGATCTGAGATGGAATCCATGTACACCAACAAAGTATGGACTTTGGAGCTTGCTCCTGAAGGGGTAAAACTGTTAGTGTTTATGCCCTAGAGGCCATTACTGTATCATACTAGTTTGTATATTACTTGATGGAAGCTTGGGATATTCACAGTTGTATAGACAATCTTGCTCGAAATGGTAGTATGCTACTTGGTTTGTTTCTACTTTAATGTGTGCATGTGTTTCTTTTAGCATATCGCCTATACACATTAGTCGAGCCCTTAGGATCTTTGCTTGATTACCAGCGTTGTGATGGCAGTCACACTAGTGGGGGCTGGGTAATCTACAAACACATCCTTATACAGGTCCCTAGTCATAGGATTATCGAGACGGGGTATCGATACTCCGGAGTAGACTAGCGTATACGCTTCTCATCCCAGCAGGGGAGATGGTCTGTCCCACAGCCGTCAGTACGTCGTACTTGAGATAGTATGCGGGTGCTCGTTAGGTCACGAGTACACTGGACAGGACTCGTCGGGAACTGTTGGTTGGTACTATACCTATCGTCAGTTATCAGTTCCCAGGTGACATGAGTACAGCTTAGTCCGCTGACTTGACACTGTCACTTCGCCTCGAGTGTGTTCCCACTGTTCTTAGATTGCTACCCTACCACGGCTCAAATGAGTCGTGCAAACAAGTAGCAGTTGGGTGCAGTCCTGAAGCACTTGGAGGCAGTGACGGTTAGACAGGATTCGTCTCTCCCGGTATTGGGGGTTGATATCGCGCTGTGTCTAGGAGAGCCATTACATAAAGTCCCTGGCCAGGGCAAGCGAGATATACTGGAGCGTTTCCAGTGTTATCTCAGGGTGTTCTGGGCTACACTCCGACATGACTTGTACCGCTATTAGGGGACTGACGTTTACCGCCCCCTAGGCCCGCCATGCGATACTCTCAGACGAACAGACC
The DNA here is from genome assembly GCA_030015575.1 of Agapanthus africanus. Taxonomy (NCBI): domain Eukaryota; kingdom Viridiplantae; phylum Streptophyta; class Magnoliopsida; order Asparagales; family Amaryllidaceae; genus Agapanthus; species Agapanthus africanus. Next base: position 293,965,758 of record CM057349.1, read on the forward strand.
AGACTGTACTGAGATTGTCACATTCAGGCTCAGTAGGAGTTCGGATGGGTTCACCTTATCAGTCTTCTTATCGGCATCTACCTGGGAACCGTTACGTACAGCTAGTACCGCTTACGGCTTGTGGTTAAACTCACTGCCAGCGTAGTGTCGAGTCTTTAGAGTCCCATACAGAGAGCTATTCGCCTTTGGGCAAAACAGAGTAGAGCTCGCATGGTTTTGCGACAGGGTTCGTTCACATCCGCGCACTTGTGCACGTTTGGTGTCCGGGAAGTTATTACTAGCGGCTTTGGTTTAAGCCAGATCCTAGTATATATTTTGGGATTGGTTTTATGTCATTGTATTCATGTTCCTCGGATCACGGATGCGGGTGTGTATGCATAGTTGACAGAGGCAGAGGCAGAGGATTCTCATTAGGGTTGTTGACCGTTGACTTTTTCTAAACCCTAATGAGAATAAGAAATATGATTAATAATAATATTAATTAAGTATTATTGTGCCATGGTTGAGTTGAACATTTGACTTTTGTTGACTTGTTGACTTTGTTGACCGGTTGACCATTGTGGACTTGTTGACCATCATCATTTCATTTCTATGACTTTTGTTTACTTGTTGTTCTTTACAAAATGCATTAAATGCATGAAATGATAATGTTCATTGAAACTAACCATCACAATTCTTAATTATTATTATTATCATCATTATTCTTTCTTTTTGTGAGCATGGTTGTAAATTATTGAGCTCATTCTATCATTCTCATTCTCTCTCATCCAAAGCTCACCCTCTTCCTCTCTCTCAAGGCTCTCATGTCTCATGTGTTGAGAAGCATGAGCCATTGAGATAAAACCCTCAAAACTCTTCTCTACTCATTCTAGAGTACAAGGTCTAGCAAGCCAAGCACTTTAGTTTCCTCTCGGTTGAGGTAGGAGCTCAAGGTAGAGGCTTTCGGGTGGATCCTTCTTCGACAACAAGGAGACTACGAGGTGGAGCCGATCTAACCACTCTAAGGAGCAAGAAGAGAAGGAGTTCAAGACCTAGGTATAACCCTCTAACATAGTAGTTAAACTTCTAGTTAGTTTGCTAGGTTTTTGTTTAGCAAAGATCCTATTTTCTAGTCCATGTTATCTTTACCATAAAAATCGTTTTTTACCGTTTCTGCATCCCCGTAAGAACCGGGACGGGTTACGTGGACTTACAGTGGTATCATAGCCTAGCTAAACAACACCTAGCATGTTAGCAAAGTATTTAGAATTTCGATCGGAGAAAAAATCGCAAAACACGTACGAAAACATAACTTTCTGCCGATTTTTAAAACCGCTCAAAAAATAATTCCACACATCTTAAAAATCGGCTCAGGGTTTTGTAGGAACATACAGCAAAAATGAGTCGCTGACTCGGTCAACGCGCCGCAGAACCGCGGCGAGAACATGCTTCTTGCCGTGGATCCGCGGCCGAGTTGACTCTGCCGCGACTCGTCTTTGATGCAGTTTCATTAATGTTCTGTTTTGGGATTTTTAGGATAATTTGTTTCTGCCCAGAATTTCCAGAGAACAAAGTTGTGTTTGGGGTGGTTACAAATCCGTATTTTTGATCGAGGTTCTGTAGACTTTAGCTAATGGGTTATATCTGTGATGTGATATATATATTGAACGTTTATTAATCGCTATACGTCGATTAGTGGGGGTTATACATATCTGTGATCTGTAATGTTGATGGATTGTGTATATGAACTCGTTGGATTGTCGCGGATGAATGGCCGGGGGGTTGTGAGATGAGAGTTTTCTTTATCTTTCATTTGATGTAATATGTAAATTGATGTAATATTATTTTATGGCCGCACATTCGTGATGAGGTTGTAGCCGCCATTGTATATTATTTCTTTTACTGTTTTTGCTCCTAGGATAGACCCAAGGTGGGGTGCACAAACTACCGGGTATCTCGAAGTGCCGAGTGGCCTACTCACGTTGTTGAGGGAGGTTGCTTCACTTCGGGTACTTGGCGGGTAGTTTGCAGCACCCGTAGGGGTCTAGGGTGGGGTTTTTGGCTATTCATCGCGACCGTGTAATCCATCTCTCATTGCAGGCTCGAACGAAACACGGATTCCTAGTATATCCAAGGTGTTCATCTGTGATCTGGAATGGCTATCATTGCATCTGACGAATGTATATATCTATATATGATATCTAGTAGGCGTTGCTTATGTTTTGCATCCGGGCTAGTCCAGCCCCCGCTCTGTCGTTAGTTAAGTAACCTAACGGGTAATGACGGGGCCCCGTGGAAAATGCAGATGGAATAAGCATACGTCATATTTTCGTTATTTTCTGCAATGGTAGGATTAAATGATGGGACGCATTAAATTAATGCAAGAAAATAAACCAAAGTAAAGTCGTTGGAACAATTTCAAAACCACTCGGTTTCTTTTCAAAAACCAACTTTTAAACGCGGAGCTTGAACCACTCCTTTTAAAAGCTATCACGCTCCTTCGATTATATCAAGTTCACTACGTTCACGGTTTCGCCAAAACCATTCGTAGCCCTCCGTCGTTTCATATGGATAGCCAATAGTATTCAAGCTGCGTTTGTTGGCCAAAGTCAAGGCATAGTGATTGGTAGCTATTGGATATTCATATGTAGCATAGATAGATGCGTTGGTTTGGGACAGTCGTACTGCCTTGTTGGACAAAGTCAAGGGTAGGTACGGGTGGGTTCAAATTAACCTGGAAAATGACGGGTAGAACTTGACATGTGACTTATGATTTGTTGGCAAAAGTCAGGGTCATAAGAGCATGGGGCAAAAATCCACATCGGGAGTTTCTAAAGAAACTGAAACTTGCTAGAGCTGCATACCATTTGGAGTGTGATGATTCTGGTAGGATTCCTTCAGTTTTGTCACACGATGATATTTGGATCCCGATCCTACTGTGAGTATATGCTACTCCTCGGGAAATTTCTCACTTAACGATCAATGCTATAAACCAAGTAGGTGTCTAGAAAGGTGTTTGCGGGGCTACGCCCACAGGGAAAAGAGGTTACTTAATTAAGAACTTCGCGAAAGCGTTGGAAAACCTCCCTCGAAGTATCAACACTGGCCTGGCTGAACGGTTAAGCAAGTATTGTACGGTGAGATTGATCCCGACTAATTCTTCCTTTTTGGTTTGAGGAAGGATTCGAGAAACAGTGGGAGCCATCCTGTTTAGACAAACTAAAAACCACTCTAAACTTGCAAGAGCATCATGCTAAAATGTTTCTTCTCTCTCTCCTAATTGCAGCGACCAAACATCATGACCGGACTTAAGTTACTACTAAATAAAAATATACTGACAGGGCCAAACTACAAAGATTGGCTCAGGAATGTCAAAATGGCAATCACTTATGACAAGTTGGGGTATCTCCTTACCACAAAAGCTCCCCCTGTCCTAGGTCCCACATCCAGCGTCGCGGATAAGGAAATCTGTAAGACCTGGGAGATTGACTGCACGAAGGCCAAGTGCCTCGTGCTTGCCTCTATGGACAATGAACATCAGAGGAGGCACGAGAATATGGACCTAGAATCCATATTTCTCCATACAAAAGATCTGTATGGAGAGCAATCCCGTATCGCCAGATACGAAGTCTCGAAAAAGTTGTTTTCGGAAAGATTGGCCGTCGGATCATCGGTAGCGGAACACGTGCTTAAGATGATTGGCTTTATTGAAGAGCTCGCGGACCTTGGGATCACGTTAGAGAACGAGCTCTATACGGACTTGATTCTCCAGTCCCTTCCTTCCACTTATGCCCAGTTTATCCTGAACTTCAACATGCAAGGAAAAGAAGTTGAACTTTCAGAACTCCTCAACATGTTGAGGAGTGCAGAGGGCACCTTACAGAAAGTAAGGGAAACATCCACTTTGTTTGTTGGAGGATTTTCCTCTTCTAGGTCCAAGGCGAAAGCCAAGGGAAAGAAGAAGAAAGCCCCCACCAAACCAAGGGGAGGTGTTACTAAAGTGGAAGCCAAGGGAAAGGCAAAAGTAGCAAAAGTAGCGAGACAGCTTGTGGGAATGGAAGAGTGCATCTATTGTCATAAGAAAGGACACTGGAAAAAGGATTGCAGGGCTTGGAAGGCCAAGAACCAGGACCCAAAGCAAGTTGTGGCTTCGGCTTCAGGTGTGTATGTTATTGAAAACTGTCTATCAATAAACTCTACTTCCTGGGTATTGGATACCGGATCAGGATCTCATATCTGTAATTCTTTGCAGGCACTGAGAAAGCGTAGGGTTTTGAAGGCAGGTGATATGACCTTCAGAGTTGCAAACGGAGCTGGCATGGATGCTGAGTCCGAGGGGACCTTCACTTGGGATTGTCAGATGGACATGTTTTGGTTTTGCGTGATTGTTATTTTGTACGCAGTGCGACTTGTAATTTCATATCTGTATCTTTAATGTCTAAAGAAGGTTATGATTTTGCATTTGTAAGCAATGTTGTAAACATTCACCTTAATCATGTTCTGATTGGGTCGGGTACATTAAGCAACGGTATATACGTATTAAACCTACTACATATTTTCAATGTCCAGAATACACACAAAAGAAAGTCTCCAGAAATAAATCATGCTTTCTTATGGCATTGTAGACTGGGTCACATCAATGAGAGAAGGTTGACGAAGTTACATACAGAAGGATATTTGGATCCGTTCGAATATCAATCATATGCAACTTGTCAATCCTATCTCAAAGGAAAAATGACAAAGACTCCGTTCACTGGACACGGAGTAAGAGCGAGCGAGCTCTTGGGACTCGTACACAACGATGTATGCAGTCCAATGTCTACACATGCGCGAAGTGGTTATTCATACTTCATTACTTTTACGGATGATTTTTCAAGGTACGGATATGTCTTCTTGATGAAACATAAATCTGAAGCCTTCGAAAAATTCCAAGAATACAAGAATGAAGTAGAAAAACAAACATGCAAAAGTATCAAGACACCGAGATCTGATCGAGATGGTGAATACTTGAGTGTTGAGTTCCTGGGTTACTTAAAAGAGAATGGAATTCTCTCTCAGCTTACTCCTCCATACACTCCACAACATAACGGTGTATCGGAGAGATGGAACCGAACCCTATTAGATATGGTACGTTTCATGATGAGTAACGCTGAGTTGCCGCGATCATTCTGGTGATATGCACTAGAATCAGCTGCATACCTTTTGAACCGAGTTCCAACTAAGACAGTGCCTACCACACCATATCAGATGTGGAGTAGGAAGAAACCCTATCTTAAGCACATTAAGACATAGGGATGTCCAGCTTTTATCAAAAAGCAGCATGCGGACAAACTCGAGGCACGCTCAGTACAGTGCAAGTTTGTTGGATATCCAAAGAACTCCAAGGGATATTTCTTCTATTGCGAAGAGGAACAAAAGGTTTTTGTTTCTCGTCATGCCTACTTCTTGGAAACTGAATTTTTGGAAAATCAGATAGGTGGGAGCGCAATAGAACTGGAAGAAATTCCAGAACCACGAGCTATTACTGAAAGCTTAGTAGAACCAGAGGGTTCGAAAGAACAGGACATTCCTGTCCCGCTCCGTAGGAGTAGTAGGCAGTCTCATCCGCCCGAGAGATACTACGGTTTTCTCATAGACGGTGATAGAGAGGATTGCATCATTGATAATGATGAGCCGACTAGCATCCAGCAGGCCATTCAGAACGTTGACTCGGTAAAATGGCTGGATGCAATACGGACCGAAATGGATTCCATGTACACCAACAAAGTATGGACTTTGGACGTTGCTCCAGAAGGGGTAAAACCCGTAGGCTGCAAATGGATCTTCAAAAGGAAGATTGGTGTAAATGGACAGGTTGAGACCTATAAGGCTTGACTTGTTGCAAAGGGTTTTCGTCAAAGACCTGGTTTGGACTATGACGAAACCTTTTCTCCAGTGGCTATGTTTAAATCCATTCGGATCCTTCTTGCCATTGCTGCCTTCCACGATTATGAGATTTGGCAGATGGACGTAAAGAATGCTTTTTTAAATGGAAATTTAGAGGAGTGTGTCTATATGGACCAGCCAGAGGGTTTCATTCAGAGTGGGAGCAGCGGGAAGGTGTGCAAGTTGCTTAAGTCCATTTATGGACTGAAGCAGGCATCGCGGAGTTGGAACATCTGTTTTGATGCGACGGTCAAAGAATTTGGCTTTATCAAAAATCCAGATGAACCATGCATTTATAGTAAAATTGTAGCACGAACTGTCGTATTCCTCATTTTATACGTGGATGACATTCTCTTGATAGAAAATGACATTCCTATGCTATAATCTGTCAAAGGGTTCTTGTCACACAGGTTCTCCATGAAAGACCTGGGTGATGCCTCTTATATTTTGGGGATCCGGATCTATCGTGATAGGTCAAAGAGGATATTAGGACTTTCACAGTCCAGGTACATCGACACCATACTGAAAAGATTCAGTATGGAAGATTCCAAACGCGGTAATCTACCGGCTTGTCACGGGATCACCCTCTCCAAAGAGATGTCTCCCAAGACTGATTTGGAAAGGGATCGCATGTCTATTATACCCTACACTTTTGCGGTAGGCTCTATAATGTATGCGATGTTGTGTACCAGAACAGATGTAGCTTATGCACTGAGTGTGGTAAGCCGGTATCAGTCAAACCCTGGGGAGAAGCACTGGATAGCGGTAAAGAACATTCTGAAGTACCTGAGAAGGACTAAGGACATGTTTTTGGTTTACGGCGGAAAAGACCTCCAGATGGAGGCCTTTGCTGACTCCAGCTTCCAGAGCGACAAGGATGACTCCAAGTCCATGTCAGGTTATGTCTTTACCCTCAATGGAGGGGCGGTGTATTGGAAGAGTTCCAAACAGGAAACCGTTGCTGACTCGACGATGGAAGCGGAATATATCGCTGCATTTGATGCCGCAAAAGAAGCCGTCTGGATGAGGAAGTTTTTGATAGAACTTCAGGTGGTTCCGTCCATTGTTGATCCAATACCTCTGTATTGTGACAACAACGGGGCTATAGCTTTAGCGAAGGAACCCAGATCCCATCAGAAGTCCAGACACATCTTGAGGCGGTATCTCCTGATCAGGGAGATCGTGGATCGCCGGGAGATCGAGGTTTGGAGGGTTGCTACAGAAGATAACACTGCAGATCCATTCACGAAGGCCTTACCCCAGATTCAGTTCGAGCGGCTGATCGAGATGATAGGTCTTCGATACGCCAGTACATGGCCTTAGTGCAAATAGGAGATTGTTAGTGTTTATGCCCTAGAGGCCATTACTGTATCATACTAGTTTGTATATTACTTGATGGAAGCTTGGGATATTCACAGTTGTATAGACAATCTTGCTCGAAATGGTAGTATGCTACTTGGTTTGTTTCTACTTTAATGTGTGCATGTTTTTCTTTTAGCATATCGTCTATACACATTAGTGGAGCCCTTAGGATCTTTGCTTGATTACCAGCGTTGTGATGGCAGTCACAATAGTGGTGGCTGGGTAATCTACAAGCACATCCTTATACAAGTCCCTAGTCGTAGGATAATCGAGACGGGGCATCGATACTCCGGAGTAGACTAGCGTATACGCTTCTCATCCCAGCAGGGGAGATGGTCTGTCCCACAGCCGTCAGTACGTCGTACTTGAGATAGTATGCGGGTGCTCGTTAGGTCACGAGTACACTGGACAGGACTCGTCGGGAACTGTTGGTTGGTACTATACCTATCGTCAGTTATCAGTTCGTAGGTGACATGAGTACAGCTTAGTCCGCTGACTTGACACTGTCACTTCGCCTCGAGTGTATTCCCACTGTTCTTAAATTGCTACCCTACCACGGCTCAAATGAGTCGTGCAAACAGGTAGCAGTTGGGTGCAGTCCCGAAGTACTTGGAGGCAGTGACGGTTAGACAGGATTCGTCTCTCCCGGTATTGGGGGTTGATATCGCGCTGTGTCTAGGAGAGCCATTACACAAAGTCCCTGGCCAGGGCAAGGGAGATATACTGGTAGCGTTTCCAGTGTTATCTCAGGATGTTCTGGGCTACACTCCGACATGACTTGTACCGCTATTAGGGGACTGACGTTTACCGGCCCCCTAGGCCCGCCATGCGATACTCTCAGAAGAACAGACCGGACTGTTCTGAGATTGTCACATTCAGGCTCAGTAGGAGTTCGGATGGGTTCACCTCATCAGTCTTCTTATCGGCATCTACCTGGGGACCGTTACGTACAGCTAGTACCGCTTGCGGCCTGTGGTTAAACCCACTGCCAGCGTAGTGTCGAGTCTTTACAGTCCCACACAGAGAGCTATTCGCCTTTGGGCAAAACAGAGTAGAGGTCGTATGGTTTTGCGACAGGGTTCGTTCACATCCGCGCACTTGTGCACGTTTGGTGTCTGGGCAGTTATTACTAGAGGGCTTTAGTTTAAGCCATATCCTAGTATATGTTTTGGGATTGGTTTTATCTCATTGTATTCGTGTTCCTCGGAACATGGATGCGGGTGTGTATGCACAGTTGACAGAGGCAGAGGCAGAGGATTCTCATTAGGGTTGTTGACCGTTAACTTTTTCTAAACCCTAATGAGATAAGAAATATGATTAATAATAATATTAATTAAGTATTATTGTGCCATGGTTGAGTTGAACATTTGACTTTTGTTGACTTGTTGACTTTGTTGACCGGTTGACCATTGTGGACTTGTTGACCATCATCATTTCATTTCCATGACTTTTGTTTACTTGTTGTTCTTTACAAAATGCATTAAATGCATGAAATGATAATGGTCATTGAAACTAATCATCCCAATTCTTAATTATTATTATTATCATCATTATTCTTTCTTTTTGTGAGCATGGTTGTAAATTATTGAGCTCATTCTATCATTCTCATTCTCTCTCATCCAAAGCTCACCCTCTTCCTCTCTCTCAAGGCTCTCATGTCTCATGTGTTGAGAAGCATGAGCAATTGAGATAAAACCCTCAAAACTCTTCTCTACTCACTCTAGAGTACAAGGTCTAGCAAGCCAAGCACTTTAGTTTCCTCTCGTTTGAGGTAGGAGCTCAAGGTAGAGGCTTTCGGGTGGATCCTTCTTCGACAACAAGGAGACTACGAGGTGGAGCCGATCCAACCACTTCAAGGAGAAAGAAGAGAAGGATTTCAAGACCTAGGTATAACCCTCTAACATAGTAGTTAAATTTCTAGTTAGTTTGCTTGGTTTTTGTTTAGCAAAGATCCTATTTTCTAGTCCATGTTATCTTTACCATAAAAATCGTTTTTTTACCGTTTCCGCATCCCCGTAAGAACCGGGACGGGTAACGTGGACTTACAATGGGAGCAAGTGGATCTTCAAAAAGAAGATTGGTGTAGATGGAAAAGTTGAGACTTTCAAAGCTAGACTTGTAGCAAAAGGTTTTCGTCAACGACCTGGCCTCGACTTTCAGCTTTTGAGGAGTGAGAGAAATTGTTGGAATTCTATGAAAGAGTTCCGGGAGCCAGGATGCTTGCTAGTTTCGTACGACCTGGTGGATGGAATGTAAGCCAAACTACTTGCTTCTGTTTCTGTGGAGTTTGATCCAATGACTAGGCTTTGTGCGCCGCGCCCATAATGAACCAATTGACACTTACAACTGCCGACCGATGAAACCTTTTCTCCTGTCGCTATGCTTAAGTCCATCAGGATCCTACTTGCCATTGCTGCATATCATGACTACGAAATCTGGCAGATGGACGTCAAGACAGCTTTTCTAAATGGTGATTTAGAAGTGAGCGTGTACATGACACAGCCAGAGGGCTTCGTAGACTGTGGGAGCAGCGAAAAGGTGTGCAAGCTTCTTAAATCCATCTACGGATTGAAGCAGGCATCGCGGAGCTGGAACACCTATTTTGATGAAGCTGTCAAAGAGTTTGACTTCATAAAAAATATAGATGAATCTTGTATATATAAGAAGGCTGTAGAGAGTAAGGTGGTCTTCCTCGTATTATACGTGGATGATATACTCTTGATAGGAAACGATATTCCTATGCTACACTCGGTCAAGCTCTTCTTATCACATAAGTTCTCCATGAAAGATCTAGGTGATGCCTCCTATATCTTGGGGATAAAAATCTATAGAGATAGATCTAAACAAATGTTGGGATTGTCCCAATCCGGGTAAATAGACACCATACTATAGAGGTTTAGTATGGAAGATTCCAAGCGAGGTAATTTACCCGCTTGCTCAGGAATCACTCTCTCCAAAGAGATGTCTCCCAAGACTGATTTGGAGAGAGCTCGCATGCAAGGGATACCCTATGCTTTGGCGGTTGGCTCTATCATATATGCGATGTTATATACCAGACTGGATGTAGCTTACTCACTAGGTGTGGTGAGCAGGTATCAATCAGATCCAAGAGAGAAATAATGGACAACTGTGAAGAACATTTTTAAGTACTTGTGAAGGACTAAAGAAATGTTCTTGGTGTATGGTAATGGTGAACTACAGGTGGAGTCCTTTACCGATACGAGCTTCCAGAGTGATAAGAACAATAGTAAGTCGGTCTCAGGTTTTGTTTTTACCCTCAACGGAGGGACGGTGTGTTGGAAAAGTTCCAAGCAAGACACCGTAGCAGACTCGACGATGGAGGCTGAATACATCGCTGCCAACGATATTTCCAAAGAGGCTATCTGGATGAAGAAGTTCATTGCCGAGCTTGGTGTGGTTCCATCCATTGAGTATCCAATATCTGTGTGTTATGATAATAATGGAGCTGTGGTTTTGGCCAAGGAACCCAGGTCCCATCAGAGATCCAGACATATTCTTAGACGGTATCACCTGATCAAGGAGATAGTACATCGCCGGGAGATCGAGGTCAGGAGAGTTGACACGAAGGAAAACGTAGCGGATCCACTCATGAAGGTCCTCTCCCAGATGCAGTTTAAGAGACTTTTTGGGATGTTGGGTATGAGATACTACAACATTTGGCCTTAGTGCAAGTGGAAGATTGTTAGGAATATTTATGCCCCAAAGGCCATTATTGTACATGTGATGTATATTATAGTGCATGCTTAGACATATATAGAGGACTTTCTTGCTCGACATGATAGTATACTATCTGGTTACTCTTTATCTTAACATGTTGACTGGTATTATTTACTTTCTTTCTCTCACATGTTGATAAAGCGCTTAGGATATGTACTTGACTACCAGGATTATGATGAGATCATACTAGTGGGGCCAGGGTGGTGCAAAAGTACATTCTGTTGGGTTACGGCAGCGCCCCGGCCATTAAACCGTGGCCAAATGCGGAACAAAAATTTACTAAACTGGCGCTACCACAACCCGATGCCCGGATCAACCCTAAACCCTATACTAGCAATCATATATAAAGAAGTTAGAATGGTTATACCGAGTTGATCCGTGTCCTTCGGTCTTCAATCATCTTCCCAAGCTCCTAGTGGTCATCTGGACCGAGTTTGGTTGCCGGTCTTTCTCCATCTACGATGATCCACCTGAGGGAAACGGCGCAAGCTCCAGCCTCGCCATGCGAGGCAACCGACGCTCCAAGGTTGCTAGCAATAGAGAGTGGAGGTGTAGGAATGTGTCCCTATAATTTTTCTCTCATCAAAAATTCTCCATGAGCAACTCAAGATGATGAAGAAGGAGGTGAGGAAACATGTGGCATGAGCAACTAAAGAAAATGGCTAATTATTTTTTTTCCAAGTGAAAGAGAATGATCAAGTGATGATGCAAGTGGAGAAAAACAAGTGGGCAAGGCATATGGAGAATGGTGGCTTCCTCCTCTCTCTCTCTCAATCATGCATACACAAATATCTCATCTCAATTTTTCAATAAACAAATGCAAACCATACCTCTCTACATGCCTTGCATTGTTCATGCCATGTCACCCCCTCCACCTTATTTGTAAAACAAATGATTTTCTAAAAAAGAAAATCATACAAATGAGGTGTCCAATCTTCTAGAAACAATTCCGTATAAATACGGAATACAACCCGGTATACGTATCGAAAGACATATACGCGTATTCGTACAAAAATACGAATAGCCAAGAGAGAAAATGAATAACGAACAATAATACTAGAATACATATATATAAATACATATATAAATTATTAAATCAAAACCTAATTTAATAATCCGGCTTAATCCTAAGCCGCTATTATTATCAACCGTCCGATTAAAGTCTGTGTAGCCTGTACACATATTTAATCGGACACCTGTATGTACCAACATATGTCATCTACACCATATCGCCTGAACCATGAAAACCCTCTGTGTGGAACTCTAAAGACTCGTCAATACACTGGCAGTGGGTTTAACCAAAAGCACGTCAGCGGCACTAGCTGTACATAACGGCTACCCAGGTATTGAGCGAAAGGAAGGCCGATGAGCAAACTCATCCAAACCCCTATTGAGCCTGACAGTAACAATATCCATACAGTTCGGTTTGCTCGTCTAAGAGTATCACATATCGAGTCTAGGGGGTGGATAAAGTCAAGCTCCTAATAACGCGACATTTAGTGTCGGTATGAAACCCATCACCACCTGAGAAACTATCGATCTTAGATCGGTAATTCTCGTTCACCCCGGCCGAGGATTTTTGGTGATGGCCACCCGTGCACAACGCGACATCAACCCCCAATACCGGGAGAGACGAATCCCCGACGATCCGTTTACTGCCTCCCTGTGGCTCGGGACTGTAACCAACTAAAACCTGTTTTCACGACTCCTTTGAGCCGTGGTAGGGTAGTAATCAAAGCACAGTAGGAACTCACATGAGACAAATGATGATTTCAGGTCGACAGACTAACCTGTACCATGTCACCTGGGAACTGCTATCTGACAATAGGTATAATACCAACTAGCAGGTTCCTGCGAGTCCGTCCAGTGTACTCATAACCCAATGAGCACCTATATACTATCTTAGGTGAACAAACTAACACCAATGGCTTGTGAGACCTGGCCACCGCCCCTCGTCGAGGTCTCGATCAGTATACACTAGTCTACACTGGAGTATCGATGCCTAGTCTCGAAACTCCCACGACTAGGGACATTTAAGGATGTGCTTATAGACCACCCGCTCCCACGGTTATATGTATGCCCTAGAGGCCATTACTGTACATACGATGTATATTGTAGTGGATGCTAGGACATATATAGGGAGGACTTTCTTGCTCGACATGATAGTATACTATCTGGTTGTACTTTATCTTAACATGTACTCTGATTGTCTCTATATTACATGTTGATAAAGCCCTTAGGATATGTACTAGACTACTGGGACTATGATGAGATCATACTAGTGGGGCCACGGTAGTCGACGAGTACATCCTATAACTGTTCCTAGTCGAGGGTGTATCGAGACAGGGCATCGATGCACCAGAGTAGACTAGCGTATACGCATCTTGACCCATATGATGGGCGATGGATGATCCCATATCCATCGGTGTTTGACATCAAGGATGGTGTACGAGTGCTCAGTGGAGACTGGGTACACTGGACGGACTCGCCGAGAACTCCCAGATGGTATTATACCATACGTCAGATGGCAGTTCTCCGGTGACACTGGTACAGAGTAGTCTGTTGACCCGAGATCGTCATAGAGTCTTGTGTGGTTCCCACTGTGCTTTGATTTCCATCATACCACGTCCAAGAGGGCGTGCAAAAAGGTGGCTTTTGGGTACAGTCCCGAATCACATGGAGGCAATGAGCGATAGGAGGGGATTCGTCTCTCCCGGTATAGGGAGTTGATGTTGTGCTGTGTTCGATTGGCTATAACCGGAAATCCCTGGCCAGGGTTGCTGAGATTTACTGGTAAGTGTTATCAGTAGTTTCTCAAACCGTTATAGACCTCAAATCGACACGACTTATCAAGCTACTGGGGTCTGATGTTTACCACCCCTAGGCGAGATATGCAACATATCAGACGACGAGACCGGACTGTACGGGAGTGTTACTGTTTGGATTCGCAGGAGAATGTACAGGCTTGCTTGTTGATCTTCTGAGCGCTCAATACCTGGGTAGCTGTTACGTTTAGCTGACCGCTTGCAGCTTGTGGGTGTTTGATATGATCATCACCTACTGCCGGCGTATTGACGATTCTTTAGAGTCCTACACAGAGGTTTCTTGACTCAGGCAAAACGGAGTAGGAGCACATATGTGATATGTGCGGGACCGAGGATAATGCGATATGTGATATCGTATTATATTCTCGCGATATTTGATATCAGCCGGGTCATCGGATCAAGTGTTGATTCGATGAATCGGTACGGATAAATATTAGCCGGTTATATGCGATATAGCCGGATTGTCGGATCAAGTGTTGATTCGATAATTTAATGTATAATAATATATATGATATATTAAATTACATTAACTAATATTTGCTCACTAAAAGATTCTTTTTCTCACTCGGGTAATACATTGATATATATGCGATATATGTTAATTGTATTATTTTATTTTGTTACGATAAATATTATATATGTGATATATAATATTGTAATATGATATGATAACTAATGCAACTTGTTTAGTGGAGTTTAAACATGATTAGGGTTTGGATTAGGGTTAAGCTTTCTAGATGTTTCTAGAAGCTTTTCTTTTTGTCATGATAAAGATATTTTCAAGTGAGTCATGCTTTAACCCAACCCAAACCCTAACCCTAGTTAATTCTCTACAAAGGTTCACTTGACCATGGTTGCATAATTCTATCATATTATTCTTTTCCTATTCATCATAAAAGGATTCTAACATTATTCATCTTCTTCCTCCTTCATTCTTTCATGAAAAGCTTACTAGTTTTTCAAAAGGTGATGAATAAATATAAGAAAAAGATAAATAAAGAGAGCAAAAATCCTACTTCATCATCCTCATCTTCCCTTGCCATTTAGATGAGGGTGTTCACATCATTTCATGAGTGTTAGCTTGTGTTAAAGAAACTTCAAGGTAGATCATCTTAGTATCGAAGATCGGAAGCAAAGGTTGCATCTTTCTCTTCGTGGAGCCTCTTGAGAGTCCGGATCCCGATGATCGCAGCGAAGGGACCACAACACGGAGCATATGAAGTGAAGGACCGGATCTACAAAGGTTGTAATCCCTCTCACTTAGTGTTAAAGTGTTTAGCATGCTTGTTTTCGCCTAATCTCTAGTTTAAAGTTCCGTATTCGGGTTGTTCGGCACGGCTAAATTTTAAATCGGGCATGGTTGATGCCTCGTAGACCCTTGTGCGCGTGCATAGCAACCCTACAGTGGTATCAGAGCTACTAGACATTGGATGTCGACCTATGGGGGGTTCTCACTGTGTGACGGTGTGGCGAAGCATAGGCTCTTACCCCCAGGGTGTCCCGAGACCGGAAGATGTTCCGGTGGGTTGTAGTCCTCGCGAGGGGGCATGCGTAAAAAGTAGCGGCTGAGGGACCCGTTGGTGCCACGGCGACCCCATTGGATGGGGTGGCTGCCTGACCTACAGTGGTATCAGAGCCAAGCTAGAGCTTTAGGCGAAGTCTAGACGACGTTTGAATTCCGATCGAACCCGGAAAACCCGAACAAACCCCTTCTCTGGAAATTTTCTGAAAATTTGGTTTTTTGTGAATTAAAAATTGCTAAAAAATTCAGCAGGGAATTTGATGAATTACTGTGAAGCACGTGCTATTGATTCCACAGAAGAGCCGCGGAACCGCGGCGCCACCCTGGCTTGTGCGGCGGTTCCGCGGCCAAAGTGCTGAATCACTGCACGTGCTTTGCACAGTAATTAGTAACTTTATGTGCTGAGTCTTCTGGAAATTTTTATTTTTACTCAACAGTTGAGTTTTTCTGGGGTTGTTTTGGGGATTCGAATATTCGATCGGATTGTCTAATTTTGTCTATGTGTTTTGTCCGGATAAATTTTAGAAACTGTTAAAAAGTTCGAACGGATATCAATAACTCACTTTTTCCCTTGTCGGAAAATTTTTCAAAAGTTGGATTTTTTCTCTTGTTTAAGGACGTTCTAAGTCGTGCAAGTAACGCGGTGGACCCTCTAGAAGACAACAAACCTTAACTCGATTATGTGACCGTCTTGAACTGCCTTTTGAACCTTAGGGTTTGGGACAGTACGGCGTGCCACATGTGAGGCGTTGGCTTGACCCTTCTACGGCTGGACCACTGGTACTGTGGCATGTGATGGATGTTTTTAAACTGATTTCAAGTGTTGAGATATATTGGGGAAATCTTGGGTGCTTGATGATTCGATCGGAAGGTTTAACTTTTTCTATTTATCTGGAATGTGATACAATATTTGGAATCCACAGGTAGTTATGAGACAACTAATTTGAATATTATAGACATAGCAGTTTAGTCTCAGATGATCGGTTGCCACGGAATTTTGATGCGATCAAAAGTCCGTCGCAATCACGTAGTGTACGCGGATACTCGCCGGGTAAACTTAATAGACAGCTACTCCCCATAGCCCTGACCAAGTGACTGTAGGAGAACCCCGTCGCCGAAAGCATCCGTTCGGGTGCTCGCGGTAGCGGTGTTCCTCCTTAGTGCACTTCGTCGACGGTATCAGGGGTGCAGCCGCCTACTAAAGTTTGCGACGAGCATTCAATCAGGACGTCGGGAATCTTGTTGAATTGGCCGACTTGATATTGAAAAGAGTTTTCGATAATGAGACTAAAATGTGGGGTTTATAATTGTTAGGCATGCGATGTCTAAGGAATTCATTTGGATAGGCATGCGATGTCTAAAGAGGTTGCGGATTCCAACTGTTGTAGTTTTACACTTTCTTTTCTGTGACCGTAAGCGTAGTATGTGGTGTATCGCCGGCTTCGTTGCTATACATCAACGACAATCGGGATACGCATACTTGCTTACGTTGATGATATGAGATATTATGTGTTGCTGTGATTTGTTATATTGGATCGTCGCGTTTTGAATAGCCGGGGGTTTTATGTGAGATGAGAGTTTTTCTTTTTCATTCATGTAAAATTCATTTGTATGTAATATTCTTTTATTGGGGCACTTCCAGGTAGCGGAAGATGTCACCGTTGTATATTATTTACTTTTCTGCATTAGGTAGACCCAAGGCGGGGAGCACAAGTAACCGGGTTTTAGGGTCCAGTGGGAGACCATCTTGAGGAGTCGAGACCGGGTCTCTTAACCCTAGAATTGGCAGTGTTACTTGCCGCTCTCGTAGGGGTCTAGGGATGTGGGTTTGGTTATTCATCGCGACCGTGGAATCCGTGTTTTATACAGGCTCGTATTGAAAACACGGACATCCTAGTATATCCAATATTTCATATATGTTCTTCTGCTGCAATGTTATGTGATGAGATTATATTACTGCCTGAGATGAATGTTTATATTATATATATGAGATATATGTTATATTGCAGATTTCGTTTCAAAAGAGATGCTTGTGAAGCATAATAAAATGGGACTTCATTAATGAGATTGATGAAATAAAAGAAACCTAAGATGTTTTAGAATCGAATTTCAAAATAAAATAGGTAGCTACAGTTCTTGCTTTGCACAGCGGTATATATGATATATCCTGCACCTTATTCGATGAGGAAAGGACCGAGATCCCTTCACCGGGAGTGACTCCTTTAGCAATAACTGGCAGATGCTACACACTCGGTTTGTCTTTTGATTGCTTCTATAGTTCTTGCTTTGCACAACGGTATATATGATATATCCTGCACCTTATTCGATGAGGAAAGGGCCGACGATCCCTTCACCGGGAGTGACCCCTTTAGCAAAACTAGAAAAGCCTAAAAAACACTCCATTTAAAATCACTCGATTCTACAACGATATCAAGTTCATTACGCAAAGGGTTTTCTTAAAAACCTGTCGTAGCCCTCCGTCATTTCAGATAAGTAATAGTTAGTATTCGTGCTGCGTTTGTTGACCTTGTCAAGGCGTAGTGTGCGGTAGCTGATTACTGCTTATCTGTATAAGCATATGATGCGATTGGATTAGGGTAGTCGTGCGACTTTGTTGACCTTGTCAAGGGTCTTGCGGGTGGGTTTAATTCAATCAGGAAATGACGGGTTGAACTTGACTTGCGGTCTATGGTTTGTTGACCTTGTCAAGGTCATAGATTGCTTGGGGCAAAATATTATTGGGAATTTCAAGTGTTGAAATTTGCAATGAGATTGCATACCTTCTATGAGATAGTTGGATCCTGATACCCGCTGCGAGTAAGAGTTACTCCTGGGAGAGTTTTACACATTACAATTAGCCGATCAAGTAGGTGTCTAGAAAGGTGTTAACGGGGTTACGCCTCTGGGAAAACGAGGTTTACTTTAATTAGGTTCGTGCGAAAGCACGGGGGACCTCCCTCAAAGTACCGACACTGGCCTGGCTGAAAGATTGGCGAACTTGTAGCGTGTAATTAATCCCGGCTAGTCTTTCCTTTTAGGGTTTGAAGGAAGATTTGATTAAAACAGTGGGAGACATCCTGATTAGATATATTAGATAACCAATCTAATCTTGCAAGAGCATACGCTGAGTGTTTTCTTCTCTCTCTCTCCAGGTAGCGACCATATCACGCCTTAATCAAGATAATAAAACGGATATATTGACCGAACCCGCTTATTATACTGAGCTGGGGAATGCTGGTCCCGCTCCAGCTTATAATTGTTATAAGACAGAGCAGGAAATTGGGGAATACCAGATTTCCCGTGCCGCCCAAACGAAGAAAGTGCATGTTGATGCATCATCTGCGGGTGTGTTCGTTACAAAGAACTGTTTCTCAGTATCCTTTACGTCCTGGGTATGTGATACCAGATCAGGATCCCACATATGTAATCTGTTACATGGGCTACAGAAAGGTAGAGAACTGAGAACGGGTGATAAGTTTCATGAGACAGAAAACGGTGCAAGTGTTGCAGCCAAGTCTGTTGGTCACTGTCACCCTGTATTATCAGAATACATTGATTCTGAACAAATGTTATTAGATACCGAACCTGATATACAAAATCATATCAGTTTCTTTATTAGTAAAGAAAGGATATAATTTTGTATTGTTGGATAATGTTTTGAACATTTCCTATATCAAGAGTTGATCGGTTCAGGCACGTTATCTAAAAGCACAGACGTTCTAAATCAAACTACAGTTCTTAGTATACAGAACACACACAAGAGGAAGAGTTCAGAAATGAACGAATCCTTCTTGAGGTATTGTAGACTAGGTCATATCAATGCGACCCGACTAGCTAAGATGCATATTTAAACTAGTTTGAATTTACATCTTGTGAAACTTGCCGGTCATGTCACAAAGATAAGATGATCACAGCTCTGTTTGTTGGAAACAGAGAAAGAGTTAGTGAACTTTTGGGATTGATATATGCTGATGTATGAAAGTCTCCTGTCTACACATGCCAAGACTGGTTCTTTGTACTTCATTACATTCTCTGATAATCTCTCAAGATTCAGACATATGTTCCTGCTGAAACACAAGTCCGAAACTTTTGAGATATTCGCAGAATATAAGTTAGAAGTAGAGAACCAACAACGGGTATAAGTATTATGTCCTTTGATGAGATCAAGGAGGAGAATACTTAAGCACGGAATTCCTGGACTATTCTAAAGGAGAATGAGATTCTCTCTCAGCATTACTCCTCCGTATACACCACAGCACGTCGGTGTATCGGGGTGGAGCCATAGCACCCTATGTGATATGGTGTGCTCTATGATGAGTACTACTGAGTTTCCTATTTCCTTTAGGGAGTTATGCACTTGTGAAGTTGCATACCTATTGAATAGGGTTCAAATCAAATCAGTTGCCTACCACTTCATATATGATATGGAAAGGGAAGAGCCCATATCTTAAGCTTGTTAAGATTTGGGGTTGTCCGGCCTATGTCTAAAAAGCAAAATCCGGACAAGCTCGAGGCAAGTTCTGTTACGTAGAACTGGAAATGTTCCAGCTGTACAAACTGCAGCAGATGATTTGATAAAACTAAAAGATTCATTCGGTTTCTCTATGACAGTGGGAGCGAGGGTTGCATCATGAGATGATGACCCAACTGGTTTCGAGCTGGCCATCAGGAGTGGGACTCTGTAAGAATGGCTGGGTGCTTATCGATCTGAGATGGAATCCTTGTACACCAACAAAGTATGGACTTTGGTTGCTTTATCTGAAGGGTTAAATCCCCATCAGGAGCAAGTATATCTTGAGAAGATTACTTGGTGTACATGGAAAAGTTGAGACTTTCAAAGCTAGACTTGTTAAAGGTTTGCATCATAGACCAGGTATGGATTATGTTGAAACCTTTTCTAAGGATCTATGCTTAAGTCCATCCAGATCCTACTTGCCACGGCTACATACCATGACTACGATATCTGGTGGTTGGGTGTCATGACTACTTTTCTAAGTGATGTTTTAGAAGAGAACGTCTATAAGTACACAGCCAGAGGGCTTCGTAGACAGTGGGAGTAGCGGAAACGTGTGAAAGATGTTTTATATGATAAAACAGGCATCGCGGAGTTGGAACATCTGTTTTGATGTGGTAGTCAAAGAATTTGCCTTCATCAAAATGATAGATGAACCTTGTATATACAAAAGGTAGTAGAGAGTATGGTGGAGATCCTCGTAGAGTACGTGGATGACATACTCTTGATAGGGAAGAAGTTTCCTATGCTACGCACGGTCAATCTCCGCTTATCACAAGGATTCTCCATATAGGATCAAGGTGATACCTCCTAAATCCTGGGTCTTTGGATCTATGAGATAGATCTAATTGGATGTTAGGATACTCACTAGTTGTAGTGAGATGGTATCAATCGATCCTGGGGAGAATCACTGGAAAGGTTCCAGGGTGATAAGAACGACTGAATATCAGTCGCAGGCTTGTCTATACCCTCAGTGGAGGGACGGTATGTTGGAAGAGTTCCAAGCTTGATACCGTGACATACTAGACGATTAAAGGCAAGATACATCGTTACCAAGGATACTACCAAAGAGGCAGTCTGGATATTTATAAGTTCATAAGTTGAACTTCGTTCCTACCATTGTGTGACAATGGAGTTGTGGCTTATGCCAAGGAACTACCGTCCCATCAGAAATCCAGATATAATTCTTAGGCAGTATCACCAGATCATGGAGATGGTTGATCTCCAGGGAGATCGAGGTTAGGAGAGTAGACACAGAGGACGACAGCGCGGATCCACTCACAAAGGCCTTTTTCCCAGTAGAGACTTTTATGGGATGGTTGAGTATGAGATACTTCAACCGCAGCTAATTGTTGGGTATGTGATACCACAACAGATGGCCCTAGTGCAAGTGGGAGATTGTTAGTTATATGTATGCCCTAGAGGCCATTACTGTACATACGATGTATATTGTAGTGGATGCTAGGACATATATAGGGAGGACTTTCTTGCTCGACATGATAGTATACTATCTGGTTGTACTTTATCTTAACATGTACTCTGATTGTCTCTATATTACATGTTGATAAAGCCCTTAGGATATGTACTCGACTACTGGGACTATGATGAGATCATACTAGTGGGGCCACGGTAGTCGACGAGTACATCCTATAACTGTTCCTAGTCGAGGGTGTATCGAGACAGGGCATCGATGCACCAGAGTAGACTAGCGTATACGCATCTTGACCCATATGATGGGCGATGGATGATCCCATATCCATCGGTGTTTGACATCAAGGATGGTGTACGAGTGCTCAGTGGAGACTGGGTACACTGGACGGACTCGCCGAGAACTCCCAGATGGTATTATACCATACGTCAGATGGCAGTTCTCCGGTGACACTGGTACAGAGTAGTCTGTTGACCCGAGATCGTCATAGAGTCTTGTGTGGTTCCCACTGTGCTTTGATTTCCATCATACCACGTCCAAGAGGGCGTGCAAAAAGGTGGCTTTTGGGTACAGTCCCGAATCACATGGAGGCAATGAGCGATAGGAGGGGATTCGTCTCTCCCGGTATAGGGAGTTGATGTTGTGCTGTGTTCGATTGGCTATAACCGGAAATCCCTGGCTAGGGTTGCTGAGATTTACTGGTAAGTGTTATCAGTAGTTTCTCAAACCGTTATAGACCTCAAATCGACACGACTTATCAAGCTACTGGGGTCTGACGTTTACCACCCCTAGGCGAGATATGCAACATATCAGACGACGAGACCGGACTGTACGGGAGTGTTACTGTTTGGATTCGCAGGAGAATGTATAGGCTTGCTTGTTGATCTTCTGAGCGCTCAATACCTGGGTAGCTGTTACGTTTAGCTGACCGCTTGCAGCTTGTGGGTGTTTGATATGATCATCACCTACTGCCGGCGTATTGACGATTCTTTAGAGTCCTACACAGAGGTTTCTTGACTCAGGCAAAACGGAGTAGGAGCACATATGTGATATGTGCGGGACCGAGGATAATGCGATATGTGATATCGTATTATATTCTCGCGATATTTGATATCAGCCGGGTCATCGGATCAAGTGTTGATTCGATGAATCGGTACGGATAAATATTAGCCGGTTATATGCGATATAGCCGGATTGTCGGATCAAGTGTTGATTCGATAATTTAATGTATAATAATATATATGATATATTAAATTACATTAACTAATATTTGCTCACTAAAAGATTCTTTTTCTCACTCGGGTAATACATTGATATATATGCGATATATGTTAATTGTATTATTTTATTTTGTTACGATAAATATTATATATGTGATATATAATATTGTAACATGATATGATAACTAATGCAACTTGTTTAGTGGAGTTTAAACATGATTAGGGTTTGGATTAGGGTTAAGCTTTCTAGATGTTTCTAGAAGCTTTTCTTTTTGTCATGATAAAGATATTTTCAAGTGAGTCATGCTTTAACCCAACCCAAACCCTAACCCTAGTTAATTCTCTACAAAGGTTCACTAGACCATGGTTGCATAATTCTATCATATTATTCTTTTCCTATTCATCACAAAAGGATTCTAACATTATTCATCTTCTTCCTCCTTCATTCTTTCATGAAAAGCTTACTAGTTTTTCAAAAGGTGATGAATAAATATGAGAAAAAGATAAATAAAGAGAGCAAAAATCCTACTTCATCATCCTCATCTTTCCTTGCCATTTAGATAAGGGTGTTCACATCATTTCATGAGTGTTAGCTTGTGTTAAAGAAACTTCAAGGTAGATCATCTTAGTATCGAAGATCGGAAGCAAAGGTTGCATCTTTCTCTTCGTGGAACCTCTCGAGAGTCCGGATCCCGATGATCGCAGCGAAGGGACCACAACACGGAGCATATGAAGTGAAGGACCGGATCTACAAAGGTTGTAATCCCTCTCACTTAGTGTTAAAGTGTTTAGCATGCTTGTTTTCGCCTAATCTCTAGTTTAAAGTTCCGTATTCGGGTTGTTCGGCACGGCTAAATTTTAAATCGGGCATGGTTGATGCCTCATAGACCCTTGTGCGCGTACATAGCAACCCTACAAATATAATCTCCATCATATTGCTGGTAGTCAAGTAAGAATCTTATGGGCTCCATCAACATGTAAAAGTGATGATAAAGACAAACCAGATAGTATACTATCATCTCGAGTAAGACTGTTCTACCGGTGTAGGTCCTCCCTCAATCATCATAATCACCTGCCTACGACTACGATAATTGCCTTGAGGGAACTACAGCCAACAATCTCCCACTTGCACTTAAGGCCAATTATTGCGGTGTCGCATACTCACAGCTCGTGCGATACCGAACACCCAACTTCTCTACTAAGCAGTTTCGCAAAGCTCATTTGTGAAACTATTGTGTTCGAGAAATAGCCTCAGTGAGTAGATCCACTCCAGTGTTTCTATCTTTATCTCTCTATACCTCAACTTCCCAGAGAATAACCATCTCCCGAAATGAGCAATACCTTATCTTAGAATTTGTTTGGATATCTGATGGGACCCAGTTCATAAATGAACTCCAAATCCAGAAAACTTCTTAGACTGTATCGTCCACTGAACTTAATACGTATCCTGCGCCATGCCTTCCTGGTATCCGCTTGGACCACCTGTCCAACATACCGTTCCTCAGAAGATGGAAAAACTTTAACTCAGACAGCCACTCTGTCATCCAGGTCACCTTGGAAGCCTGAAATGATAACCGTCTCCTAAAGGAGGCTGTCGTTACCATATCCCTAGAACATCCATTTATGTTCATAAACTTCTTCCCTACATTTCTCCGGAATTGGATTAATATATGTTTATTGCAGCTAGTGCAAAAACAACATCTGGTGTGGTACTTGACATTTCATGATTAACTCAATTGCCTAAGCAAGTGATATGCTAATCATGTAGATCATTCTCCCCTTTAGTCTGTAAGACACCTTTAGAGAGGGTGATTCCATCATCTGCAGGTACACCACCATGTCAGGAGTCGTCCATTCTAAAATACTTTAGAATAGTGTCAAGTACTCAAATTGGGACACTCCCCAAATCTAGATCTAAAACCATAGATCTAGTAACCAGAAAACCTGATATTATATCCATGTCCTATGTGAAGAAACTACTATGTGACAAACATAGTATAACCGATCGTAGTATAGGAATTTCACTTCCTATAAAGTGCATGTCATCCTAAATATCAGGACATCACACCCTACTACCTTCTTACCAGATCCATCTCCTATTCTGATGAAGTCAAAGCCTATGACTATCACATCAAAAATAGATGATCTATTTCTGTTGTACCTGCTTTAGTCTAGAAATAGACATAAGCTACTTACCCTCTATACGTCCGCTGCTCCCATTGACTACAACAACCCTCTGGCAGAGTCATATACACGTGCACTTCTAAAGTTAGTTTAGAACGACGCTATGCTCATCCTCCTGCTTGGTCTTATAGTCTAGAACAGCAGCAATGACAAGTCTGGATAAACAACAACCTCCTTGTCACCGTCTCTGAGAAGACCGAAGTACCTCTCAGGTGCCTGAGGTTATCCACCAAATTTGCGGAGTGGGTAATGGAATGTAAAATCCAATTGAATCCTTAGGTTCTATTAAATTTTCAGTAATCGTTTGTAGTTCTGGAATCACTTCAAGTTCTACCATACTCCCACTTCTGTTTTCTGAAAAAATCCATTTTACTAAAACCGGTGGCGAGTCAAGAACGATATAACTATTGATCTTCCTGATGGTAGAAAGTTAACCCTCGTCAAAGCCCGGGATAACCCACAAACCGTCATTACTGAAACGTGCCTTGAGTTTATCCGGATTCTGGTATTAAGCATCAGCCGGACATGTCACTCCTACCCCCAATATAAAGAGTATTGTCCGCTCTGGCCGAAGCCGCATGGTTTTGTCCTTCAGGGCGAACCGGACCCGACTAGGGGCCACTTCCTAGGAGGTCACCCATCCCAGGACTTCCCTGGCCTGAGCAAGCTTAACTACGGAGTTCTCAAACTCATGTAGTGCCAGTTCACTTAAAAGGCGTCTCTGTATTGAAGAGTGGTATCATTCCATTTATAGTACAGATCTGGTCTCTTTCGGAATGTATTCCGAAGATTCCTCATTGTTCTACAGTAGGTCCCACGTACTCAAGAGGTGGCTGTTGGGTTCCCCAGCGCGGCAGCAAGGTTTCGGGAGGCATCGTGTTAGTAATATGTATGCCCTAGAGGCCATTAGTGTACATAGGATGTATATTGTAGTGGATGCTGGAACATATATAGGTAGGACTTTCTTGCTCGACATGATAGTATGCTATCTGGTTGCTCTTTATCTTAACATGTATACTTTTGTCTCTCTGTTACATGTTGATAAAGCCCTTAGGATGTGTACTATGATGCAGATCATACTAGTGGGGCCTGGGTAGTCCATGAGTACATCCTTCAATGTTCCTAGTCGTGGGAATATCGAGACGGGGCATCGATATTCCAGAGTAGACTAGCGTATATCTTTTCGACCCATGTGATGGGCGATGGATGATCCCATATCCATTGCTGTTTGACATCAGAGATGGTATACGGGTGCTTAGTGGAGACTGGGTACACTGAACGGTCTCGCCGAGAACTCCCAGATCGTATTATACCTCACGTCAGATGGCAGTTCTCTGGTGACACTGGTACAGCTTAGTTTGTTGACCCGAGATCGTCATAGAGTCTTGTGTGTCTCCCACTGTGCTTTGATTTCCACCCTACCATGGCTCTACTGAGTCGTGCAAACGGGTGGTTTTTGGGTACAGTCCTGATTCACATGGAGGCAATGAGCGATAGGAGGGGATTCGTCTCTCCCGGTATTGGGGGTTGATGTTGCGCTATGCTCGACTGGCCATAACTGGAAATCCCTGGCCAGTGTTGCAGTGATATACTGGTAAGAGTTATCAGTAGTTTCACGCTATGTTATGGACCTTACATCGGAATGACTTATCAAGCTACTGGGGTCTGACGTTTACCACCCCTAGGTGAGATATGCGACATATCAGACGAACAGACCGGACTGTACGGTAAGTGTTGCTGGTTGGATTCACAGGAGTGTGAGCGGGCTTGCTCGTTGATCTTCTGATCGCTCAATACCCGGGTGGCCTTTACGTTTAGCAGACCGCTTGCGGCTTGTGGGTGTTTGATATGATCATCACCTGCTGCCGGCGTATTGACGAGTCTTTAGAGTCCTACACAGAGGTTTCCTGGCTCAAGCGAAATGAAATAGGAGCGCATATGAGATATGTGCGGGACCGAGAATAATACCAGTATGTGATACTGAATTCTATTCTCGCGATTCGTATCATCGGACGGTTATATGAGATATAGCCGGGTTACCGAATCAAATGTTGATTCGATATATTGATACACTTGATATTAGTCGGTTATATGCGGTATGACCGGATCATTAAAACAAGTGTTGATTTAATGATTTAATGTATAATTATATATTTGATATATTACTTTACATTAACTAGTATTTGTTCACTTAAGATGGATTTTCTCACTTGATTTGCACAAGTTGTATATGTGATATATTTTTGTGCACTAGTTTGTATCATGTTTGATGATACATGCAAACTTGGGTGTGTGTATGCTATACACCATGTTTAGTTAATGGTTAGGGTTTCCATTACCTTATTTATTTATTTATTTTGGTAAAATAGAATGGTTGCTTTCTTTGTCTTTATGCAAGAAGCTTCATGATGCTTCATGCATCTTTGAAAAAGTCTACCATTTTGTTTTATGCTTAACCTAACCATTTAACTAAACCCTAGTTTATTCTCTACATTAGTTACACTCACCCATTGTTGCTAAATGATAAGGATCACTTGATTTTCTATTTTGAGATAATTCATTATTCATTTTCTTTTCTTCTTCTTCTTCTTCATGAAGAGAAAAAAGCTCTCTTGAAAATTCCAAGTGATGAATCCAAGTGAGAAATCCAATTCCAAAGTGAACCCACTTCCTATTTCTTCATCCTATACCACTTGTCATGTAGTAGAGTGTGTTATCTTCAAAATTTTCATGTCCAAGTGAAGTTGGAGCTTGAGTTAGAGTTGCCTCGACGTAGATCATCTTCGGCATCGAAGTCATCGACCTAGCCCGCCCATTTCTCCGCTGAAACCGACAATAGAGTCCGGGATCCGATGATCGCAGCGGAGAGACGTCATCCTGGAGCTAAAGAAGTGGAGGACCGGATCTACAAAGGTTGTATTTCTATTCACTTAGTAGCAAAGTAGTTTGCTTGCTTGTTTGTTTCGCCTTACCTCTAGTAACGATCTAGTTTAGGGTTCTTTGGCACATAGAAAAATTTGAATTGGACATGTTTGATCAGTTGTAGAACCTCATGGGTGTGCCTAGGAACCCTATAGTGGTATCAGAGTCTAGCTAGAGCTTTAGGCGAAGTGTAGACGACGTTAGAAGTCCGATCTAACCCGAAATCCCAACATTTCACCCCTCTCTGTACAATTTTTCAAACTGTGGATTTTTGTGAATTAAAAATTCGCAGAAAATAGAGCAGGAAATTCTAAGAATATTGGAAGAAAATGAAACCCTAATTCTACTGTAGCGCCGCGGAACGGCAGCATTAACCTCTATTTGCGGCGGTTCCGCGGCCGTATGTACTTATTATGGTCTCGAGTTTCTACAGTTATGCCCGTAGTAGTTTCCTCTGTTCTCTGGAAATTTTTGTAGGGTTCCTAGGCACACTAATGAGGTCTCACAAGGCATCAACCATGCCAATTTCTAAGCTTACGGTGCCGAGAAACCCTAGACTAGATCGTTAACTAGAATTTTAGGCGACAAAAGCAACTAGTTTACAACTAAACTAAAAGAACGGAAATACAACCTTTGTAGATCCATTTCTCCACCTCCATAGCTCCATGATGAAGTCCTCTCCGCTGTCCAAATCGAACCATGACTCTGGCATCGGCTTCATCGGAGAAAAAGCGGGCTAGGTCATCGACGACGATGCCGAAGATGATCTACGTCGAGGCATCACTAGATCAAGTTCCACCTTCACCAAGCCATGAAAACTTGTGAAGGAAACACCCTATACTACTTGGCAAGAGGTAGAGGATGAAGAAATAGGAAGTGGTTTCACTTTAGAATTTGATTTCTCACTCATTTTCTCACTTTGCCATTGATGGAGGCAAGGTTTTCTTCAAGTAGAAGATGAAGAAGAAGAAGAAGATAATATGATAAGTATATTATTTCAAAAATGAAAAAGAAAATCAATACTTATCATATTCAAACCATGATTAGGTGTAGAGAATAAACTAGGGTTAAGTGGAATGGTTAGGTTAAAGGAAAGAAACAAAATGGTCAACTTTTCAAACCTTCATGAACTTTCAATATAAAACAAAACTGGTAACCATTTTATTTCTTGCCAAAATGAAATAAATAAATGAATAAATAAATAAAAACCTTAACCATTTACATAACCATGGTTTAAACCAAAACTACACCCAAGTGAGCATGTACCTTCAAACATGATACAAACAAGTGCACAAAAGTATATCACATATACAAGTTGTGTACTACAAGTGAGAAAATCCTTTTAAAGTGAACCAATACTAGTTAATGCAAAGTAATATATCAAATATATAATTATGCATTAAATCATCAAATCAACACTTGATTCAACGATCTGGTCATATTTCATATGACCGACTAATATGCAATGTATCGATTTATCGAATCAATCCTTGATTCGATAACTAGGTTATATCGCATACAACCATTCGATACATTCATCACGAGAATAGAATGCGGTATCACATACACGCATTATTCTTGGTCCCGCACATATCTCATATGCGCTCCTATTTCGTTTCGTTTGAGCCAGGAAACCTCTGTGTAGGACTCTAAAGACTCGTCAATACGCCGGCAGCAGGCGATGACATATCAAACACCCACAAGCCGCAAGCGGTCTGCTAAACGTAACGGCCACCCGGGTATTGAGCGATCGGAAGATCGACGAGCAAGCTCGCTCACACTCCTGTGAATCCAACCAGTAACACTTACCGTACAGTCCGGTCTCGTCGTCTGATATGTCGCATATCTTGCCTAGGGGTGGTAAACGTCAGACCCCAATAGCTCGATAAGTCGTGTCGATATGAGGTCTATAACAATTCGAGAAACTACTGGTAACACTTACCAGTAAATCTCAGCAACCCTGGCCAGGGATTTCGGGTTATAGCCAATCGAACACAGCGCAACATCAACTCCCTATACCGGGAGAGACGAATCCCTTCCTATCGCTCATTGCCTCCATGTGATTCGGGACTGTACCTAAAAACCACCGTTTTGCACGCCCTCTTGGACGTGGTAAGGTGGAAATCAAAGCACAGTGGGAACCACACAAGACTCTATGACGATCTCGGGTCAACAGACTACTCTGTACCTGTGTCACCAGAGAACTGCCATCTGACGTAAGGTATAATACCATCTGGGAGTTCTCGGCGAGTCCGTCCAGTGTACCCAGTCTCCACTGAGCACCCGTATATCATCTCTGATGTCAAACACCAATGGATATGGGATCATCCATCGCCCATCTGTATGGGTCGAGAAGGTATACGCTAGTCTACTCTGGTATATCGATGCCCCGTCTCGATACACCCACGACTAGAGACTTTGAAGGATGTACTTATGGACTACCATGTCCCCACTAGTATGATCCGCATCATAGTCCAGGTAGTCAAGTACACATCCTAAGGGCTTTACCAACATGTAACAGAGAGACAATCAGTATACGCGTTTAGGTAAAGAGTAACCAGATAGCATACTATCATGTCGAGCAAGAAAGTCCTCCCTATATATGTCCCAGCATCCACTACAATATACATCCAATGTACAGTAATGGCCTCTAGGGCATACATATAACTAACAATCTCCCACTTGCACTAGGGCCATCTGATAGCAGTGGTTGTAGTATCTCATACTCAACCATCCCATAAAAGTCTCTCTCTGGGAATAGGCCTTCGTGAGTGGATCCGCCGTGTTGTCCTCTGAGTCTGTTCTCCTAACCTCGATCACCCTGGAGATCAACCATCTCCATGATCAGGTGATACTATCTTAGATTATGTCTGGGTCACTGATGGGACCGAGGTTCCCTGGCCAAAGCCACACTTCCATTGTCACATAATGGTAGGAACCTAGTTAATCTCATGAACCAACATACACCCAAACAGCCTCTTTGGTAGCATCTTAAGTAGCGATGTATCAAGCCTTTATCGTCTAGTATGCCACGGTATGTAGCTTGGAACTCTTCCAACATACCGTCCCTTTACTGAGGGTAAAGACAATGCCTGTGACTGACATTCAGTCGTCTTTATCACCATGGAACCCTTCCAGTGATTCTCCCCAGGATCGATTGATACCATCTCACTACATCTAGTGAGAATCCTAACATCCAATTAAATCTATCTCATAGATCCAA
This sequence comes from Agapanthus africanus, assembly GCA_030015575.1. NCBI lineage: Eukaryota > Viridiplantae > Streptophyta > Magnoliopsida > Asparagales > Amaryllidaceae > Agapanthus > Agapanthus africanus. The sequence goes on from CM057349.1 coordinate 293,996,600, forward strand.
AACCCAGGATTTAGGAGGTATCACTTTGATCCTATGTGGAGAATGCTTGTGATAAGCGGAGATTGACCGAGCGTAGCATATGAAACTCCTTCCCCATCAAGAGTATGTTATCCACGTACTCTACGAGGATCATCACTATACTCTCTACTATCTTTTTGTATATACAAGGTTCATCTATCATTTTGATGATGTCAAACTCTTTGACTAACTCATCAAAACAGATGTTCCAACTCCGCGATACCTGCTTTATCCTATAAAGCATCTTGTACACATTTCCGCTGCTCCCACTGTCTACGAAGCCCTCTGGCTGTGTACTTATAGACGTTCTCTTCTAAAACATCATTTAGAAAAGCAGTCATGGCACCCAACCGCCAGATATCGTAGTCATGGTATGTAGCCGTGGCAAGTAGGATCTGGATGGACTTAAGCATAGCCACTTAAAAAGGTTTCATCATTTTCCACGCCTGGTCGATGACGAAAAGCTTTAACAAGTCTAGCTTTGAAAGTCTCAACTTTTCCATCTACACCAAGTAATCTTCTCAAGATATACTTGCTCCTGATGGGGATTTAACCCTTCAGATATAGCAACCAAAGTCCATACTTTGTTGGTGTACATAGATTCCATCTCAGATCACTAAGCATCCAGCCATTCTTACAGAGTCCTACTCCTGATGGCCAGCTCGAAACTAGTTGGGTCATCATCTCATGATGCAATCCTCGCTCCCACTGTCATAGAGTAACCGAAGTATCTCTCAGGCGGGTGAGGAACCTTACTAGATCGGCGGAGAGGCTGAGGTTCGTTGGTAACTATTGAATCCTTTGGTTCTTTCAAATCATCAGCTGCAGTTTGTATAGCTGGAACCTTTCCAGTTCTACATTACAGACCTTGTCTCGAGCTTGTCCGGATTTTGCTTTTCAGATATAGGCTGGACAACCCCAAATCTTAACTAACTTAAGAGATGGGCTCTTCCCTTATCATATCAAATATGAAGTGGTAGGCAACTGATTTGATTTGAACCCTATTCAATAGGTATGCAGCTTCTCAAGTGCATAACTCCCAAAAGGAAATAGGTAACTCAGTAGTACTCATCATAGAGCACACCTTATCACATAGGGTGCTATTGCTCCGCCCCGATATACCATCGTGCTATGGTGTATACGGAGGAGTAATGCTGAGAGAGAAACTCATTCTCCTTTAGAATAATCCAGGATTTCCGTGCTCAAGTATTCTCCTCCTCGATCTCATCAAAGGACATAATACTTATACCCGCGTTGGTTCTCTACTTCTAACTTATATTCTGTGAATATCTCAAAAGGTTCGGACTTGTGTTTCAACAGGAACATAGGTCTGAATCTCGAAAGATCATCAGAGAATGTAATGAAGTACAAGGAACCAGTCTTGGCATATGTAGACAGGGGACCTTACATACATCAACATGTATCAATCCCAAGAGTTCACTAACTCTTTCTCTGTTTCCAATAAACAGAGCTGGTGTCATTATATCTTTATGACATGACTGGCAAGTTTCATAAGATGTAAATTCAAACAGATTTAAATATGCATCTAAATGTAACTTCAGCTAGTCAGGTCGCATTGATATGACCTAGTCTACAATACCTCAAGAAGGATTTGTTCATTTCTGAACTCATCCTCCTGTGTGTGTTCTGTATACTAAGAACTGTAGTTTGATTTAGAACATCAATGCTTTTAGATAACGTGCCTGAACCGATCAACTTTTGATATAGGAAATGTTCAAAACATTATCCAACTATACAAAATTTTATCATTTCTTTACTAATAAAGAGATAGATATGATTTTGTATATCAGGTTCGATATCTAATAATATTCGTTCAAAATCAATGTATTTGGAATACAGGGTGATAGTGACCAACAGACTTGGCTGCAACACTTGTCCCGTTTTCTGCCTCATGAAACTTATCACCCGTTCTCAGTTCTCTACCTATCTGTAGCCCTATGTAACAGTTTACATATCTGGAATCCTGATCCGGTATCATATACCCAGGATGCGGAGGATACTGAGAAACAGTTCTTTGTAACGAACACACCCGAAGATGATGCATCAGCATGCACTCTCTTCGTTTGGGCGGCACGGGAATTCCGGTAATCCCCAATTTCCTGCTCTGTCTTATAACAATTATAAGTTGGAGCGGGACCAACGTTCCCCAGCTCAGTATAACAAGCGGGTTCGGTCAAAAATCCGTATTATTATCTTGATTAAGGCGTGACATGGTTGCTACCTGGAGAGAGAGAGAAGAAAACACTCAGCGTATGCTCTTGCAAGATCAGATTGGTTATTATTTTATCTAATCAGGATGGCTCCCACTGCTTTTTATCAAATCTTCCTTCAAACCCTAAAAGGAAAGACTAGCCGGGATTAATTACACACTACAAGTTCGCCAATCTTTCAGCCAGGCCAGTGTCGGTACTTTGAGGGAGGTCCCTCGTGCTTTCGCACGAACCTAATTAATGTAAATCTTGTTTTCCCAGAGGCGTAACCTCGTTAACACCTTTCTAGACACCTACTTGATCGGCTAATTGTAATGTGTAAAACTCTCCCAGGTGTAACTCTTACTCGCAGCGGGTATCGGGATCCAACTATCTCATAGAAGGTTTGCAATCTCATTGCAAATTTCAACACTTGAAATTCCCGATAATTTTGCCCCTAGCGTCCTATGACCTTGACACAGGCCAACAAACCATAGTGCGCTAGTCAAGTTCAACCCGTCATTTCCTGATTGAATTAAACCCACCCACACGACCCTTGACGCAGGCCAACAAAGTCGCACGACTACCCTAATCCAATCTGCATCATATGCATAAGCAGATAAATACTAGTTAGCTACCGCACACTACGCCTTGACGCAGGCCAACAAACGTAGCACGAATACTAACTAGCACTTATCTGAAATGACGGAGGGCTACGACAGGTTTTTCTGAAAACCTATTGCGTAATGAACTTGATATCATTGTAGAATCAAATGATTTTAAAATAGAGTGTTTTTGAGGCTTTTCTAGTTTTGCTAAAGGAGTCACTCCCGATGAAGGGATCGTCGGTCCTTTCCTCGTCGAATGAGGTGCTGGATATATCATATATATCACTGTGCAAAGCAAAAACACTTAAAAGCAATCAAAAGACAAACCGAGTGTGTAGCATCTGCCAGTTTTTGCTAAAGGAGTCACTCCCGGTGAAGGGATCACGGTCCTTTCCTTATCGAATAAGGTGCAGGATATATCATATATACCGCTGTGCAAAGCAAGAACTGTAGCTACCTGTTTTATTTTGAAATTCGATTCTACAACATCTTAGGTTTCTTTTCTTTCATTAATCACATTAATGAAGTCCCATCATTTAAGTACCTAAGCATCACAGATAAATACGACGTACACTTATGCCATCCGCATTCACCTCGATGTCCCCTCGTGCACCGTTAGGTTAGGTAACTAACGGCAGAGCGGGGCAGGGCTAGCGCGGGTGTAAAACATAAGTAACGCCTATATAATATATCATATATACTATATACTGTATCCATCACAGAACATATCACATGATCACATCACAGATATCGCAGCAGAAGAATCATATGAAATATTGGATATACTAGGACGTCCGTGTTTTCAATATGAGCCAGTATAAAACACGGATTCCACGGTCGTGATGAATAGCCAAACCCACACCCCTAGACCCCTACGAGAGCGGCAAGCAACCCTACCAATTCTAGAGTAAGGAGACCCGGACTCGACTCCTCGAGTTGGTCTCCCATTGGACTCCAGAACCCGGTTACTTGTGCTCCCCTCCTTGGGTCTATCCTAGTGCGGAAAAGAAAATAATATACAAAGGGTGACATCATCCGCAACCTGGAAGTGCCCCAATAAAAGAATATTACATACAAGTTTTTACATGAATGAAAATGAAAAACACTCATCTCACATAAAAACCCCCGGCTATTCAAACACGACGATCCAATATAACATATCCAGCAACACATAACATCACATGTCATCAACGTAAGTAAATATGCACATCCCAATTATCGTTGACATATAGCAACGAAACCGGCGATATCACATATTACACTTACGGTCACAGAAAAGAAAGTGTAAAACTACAACAGTTGGAATCCGCAACCTACATAGACATCTCATGCCTAATCAAATGAATTCCTTAGACATCGTATGCCTAACAATTATAAACCCCGCATTTTAGTCTCATTTTCGAAAACTCTTTTCAATATCAAGTCGGGTAATTCAACAAGATTCCCGACATTGTGATCGAATGCTCGTCGCAAACTTTAGTAGGCGGCCGCACCCCCGATACCGTCGACAAAGTGCACCAAGGCGGAACACCGCTGCCGCGAGCACCCGAACGGATGCTTTCGGCGACGAGGTTCTCCTACAGTCACTTGGTCGGGGCTATGGAGTGAGGCTGCCTATTAAGTTTACCCGGCGAGTATCCGCGTACGCTACGTGATTGCGACGGACTTTTGATCAGATCAAAATTCCGTGGCAACCTATCAAGCGAGACTAAAGTGCTATGTTTATAACATTCATTCAGTTATCTCATTACTCTTTGTGAATTCCAATTATTGTATCCCATTCCAGATAATTAGAAAATGTTAAACTTTCCGATCGAACATTCAAACACCCAAGTTTTCCCGATACAGATCAACACATGAAACAAGTCTAAAAACATTCAGTTCGTGCCTTAGTACCAACGGTCCAGCCGTAGAAGGGTCAAGCCAACGCCTCACATGTGGCACGCCGTACTGCCCCAAACCCTAAGGTTCAAAGGGCAGTTCAAGACAGTCACATAATCGAGTTAAGGTTTGTTGTCTTCTAGAGGGTCCATCGAGTTACTTGCACTACTTAGAACGTCTTTAAACCACGGAAAAATCCAACACTTGGAAATTTCCCGACAGGGGAAAAATTGGGTATTTATATCCGGTCGAACTTTTTAACATATTAAAAAATTATCCGGAATCCACATAGACAAAATCTGATAATCCGATCGAATCATCGAATCCCCAAAACAACCCCAGAAAATTCAACTCTTGAATAAAATATAAAAATTTCCAGAAGACTCAGCACTTTGACACAAGAATTACTGTGCAAGACACGTGGTCTAAATCACCAACATGGCCGCGGAACTGCCGCGAAACCCAGGGTGGGGCCGCGGTTCCGCGGCTCTTTGGTCGATTTAGAGTTACGTGCTTCACAGTAACTCATAGGATTCCCTGCTGAATTTTTTGGCAATTTTTAATTCACAAAAATCCCTGTTTTTGAAAAAAGTCCAGAGAGCATGTTTCGAGTTCGGGTTTTGGTTCGATCGGACTTCAAATTGCGTCTACGCATCGCCTAAGGCTCTAGCTAGGCGATGATACCACTGTAGGGTTCCTAGGCACACTAATGAGGTCTCACAAGGCATCAACCATGCCAATTTCTAAGCTTACGGTGCCGAGAAACCCTAGACTAGATCGTTAACTAGAATTTTAGGCGACAAAAGCAACTAGTTTACAACTAAACTAAAAGAACGGAAATACAACCTTTGTAGATCCGTTTCTCCACCTCCATAGCTCCATGATGAAGTCCTCTCCGCTGTCCAAATCGAACCATGACTCTGACATCGGCTTCATCGGAGAAAAAGCGGGCTAGGTCAACGACGACGATGCCGAAGATGATCTACGTCGAGGCATCACTAGATCAAGCTCCACCTTCACCAAGCCATGAAAACTTGTGAAGGAAACACCCTATACTACTTGGCAAGAGGTAGAGGATGAAGAAATAGGAAGTGGGTTCACTTTAGAATTTGATTTCTCACTCATTTTCTCACTTTGCCATTGATGGAGTCAAGGTTTTCTTCAAGTAGAAGATGAAGAAGAAGAAGAAGATAATATGATAAGTATATTATTTCAAAAATGAAAAAGAAAATCAATACTTATCATATTCAAACCATGATTAGGTGTAGAGAATAAACTAGGGTTAAGTGGAATGGTTAGGTTAAAGGAAAGAAACAAAATGGTCAACTTTTCAAACCTTCATGAACTTTCAATATAAAACAAAACTAGTAACCATTTTATTTCTTGCCAAAATGAAATAAATAAATGAATAAATAAATAAAAACCTTAACCATTTACATAACCATGGTTTAAACCAAAACTACACCCAAGTGAGCATGTATCATCAAACATGATACAAACAAGTGCACAAAAGTATATCACATATACAAGTTGTGTACTACAAGTGAGAAAATCCTTTTAAAGTGAACCAATACTAGTTAATGCAAAGTAATATATCAAATATATAATTATGCATTAAATCATCAAATCAACACTTGATTCAACGATCCGGTCATATCTCATATGACCGACTAATATGCAATGTATCGATTTATCGAATCAATCCTTGATTCGATAACTAGGTTATATCGCATACAACCATTCGATACATTCATCGCGAGAATAGAATGCAGTATCACATACACGCATTATTCTCGGTCCCGCACATATCTCATATGCGCTCCTATTTCGTTTCGCTTGAGCCAGGAAACCTCTGTGTAGGACTCTAAAGACTCGTCAATACGCCGGCAGCAGGCGATGATCATATCAAACACCCACAAGCCGCAAGCGGTCTGCTAAACGTAACGGCCACCCGGGTATTGAGTGATCAGAAGATCGACGAGCAAGCCCGCTCACACTCCTGTGAATCCAACCAGTAACACTTACCGTACAGTCCGGTCTCGTCGTCTGATATGTCGCATATCTCGCCTAGGGGTAGAAAACGTCAGACCCCAATAGCTCGATAAGTCGTGTCGATATGAGGTCTATAACAATTCGAGAAACTACTGGTAACACTTACCAGTAAATCTCAGCAACCCTGGCCAGGGATTTCCGGTTATAGCCAATCGAACACAGCGCAACATCAACTCCCTATACCGGGAGAGACGAATCCCCTCCTATCGCTCATTGCCTCCATGTGATTCGGGACTGTACCCAAAAACCACCGTTTTGCACGCCCTCTTGGACGTGGTAAGGTGGAAATCAAAGCACAGTGGGAACCATACAAGACTCTATGACGATCTCGGGTCAACAGACTACTCTGTACCAGTGTCACCAGAGAACTGCCATCTGACGTAAGGTATAATACCATCTGGGAGTTCTCGGTGAGTCCGTCCAGTGTACCCAGTCTCCACTGAGCACCCGTATATCATCTCTGATGTCAAACACCAATGGATATGGGATCATCCATCGCCCATCTGTATGGGTCGAGAAGGTATACGCTAGTCTACTCTGGTATATCGATGCCCCGTCTCGAAACACCCACGACTAGGGACTTTGAAGGATGTACTTATGGACTACCATGTCCCCACTAGTATGTTCCGCATCATAGTCCAGGTAGTCAAGTACACATCCTAAGGGCTTTACCAACATGTAACAGAGAGACAATCAGTATACACGTTAAGGTAAAGAGTAACCAGATAGCATACTATCATGTCGAGCAAGAAAGTCCTCCCTATATATGTCCCAGCATCCACTACAATATACATCCAATGTACAGTAATGGCCTCTAGGGCATACATATAACTAACAATTTTTAATCTGTACTCAAGGGTTGAGTTTTCTGGGTTGTATTGGGAGTTCGTAGATTCGATCGGATTGTCTAATTTTGTCTATGTGTTATTCTGGGTAATTTTAGAACATGTTGAATAGTTCGACCGGATATAAATACCCAATTTTTCCCCTGTCGGGAAATTTCCAAATGTTGGATTTTTCCGTGGTTTAAAGACGTTCTAAGTAGTGCAAGTAACGCGATGGACCCTCTAGAAGACAACAAACCTTAACTCGATTATGTGACCGTCTTGAACTGCCCTTTGAACTTTAGGGTTTGGGGCAGTACGGCGTGCCACATGTGAGGCGTTGGCTTGACCCTTCTACGGCTGGACCGTTGGTACTGTGGCATGAAATGGATGTTTTTGAACATATTTCAAGTGTTGACCTGTTTGGGAAAACTTGGGTGTTTGATTGTTCGATCGAAAAGTTTAACATTTTCTATTTATCTGGAATGTGATACAATATTTGGAATCCACAAGTAGTTATGAGATAACTGATTTGGATGTTATAAACATAGCAGTTTAGTCTCACTTGATCGGTTGCCACGGAATTTTGATGTGATCAAAAGTCCGTCGCAATCACGTAGCGTACGCGGATACTCGTCGGGTAAACTTAATAGACAGCTACACCCCATAGCCCCGACCAAGTGACTGTAGGAGAACCCCGTCGCCGAAAGCATCCATTCGGGTGCTCGCGATAGCGGTGTTCCGCCTTGGTGCACTTCGTCGACGGCATCTGGGGTACGGCCGTCTACTAAAGTTTGCGACGAGCATTCGTTCAGGATGTCGGGAATCTTGTTGAATTGCCCGACTTGATATTGAAAAGTGTTTTCGATATTGAGACTAAAATGCGGGGTTTATAATTGTTAGGCATGCGATGTCTAAAGAGTTTGCGGATTCCAACTGTTGTAGTTTTACACTTTCTTTTCTGCGACCGTAAGTGTAATATGTGATATCGCCGGTTTCGTTGCTATATGTCAACAACAATTGGGATGAGTATATTTACTTACGTTGATGACATGTGATATTATGTGTTGCTGGATATGTTATATTGGATCGTCGTGTTTGAATAGCCGGGGTTTTTTTATGTGAGATGAGTGTTTTTTCATTTTCATTCATGTAAAAACTTGTATGTAATATTCTTTTATTGGGTCACTTCCAGGTTGCGGATGATGTCACCATTTGTATATTATTTACTTTTCCGCATTAGGATAGACCCAAGGAGGGGAGCACAAGTAACCGGGTTCTAGGGTCCAGTGGGAGACCATCTTGAGGAGTCGAGTCCGGGTCTCCTAACCCTAGAATTGGTAGGGTTGCTTGCCGCTCTCGTAGGGGTCTAGGGGTATGGGATTGGCTATTCATCGCGACCGTGGAATCCGTGTTTTATACTGGCTCGTATTAAAAACACGGACGTCCTAGTATATCCAATATTTCATATGATATTTTCTGCTGCGTTATCTGTGATGTGATCATGTGATTTGTTCAGATAGATATTATATATAGTATATATGATATATTATATAGACGTTGCTTATGTTTTACACCCACGCTAGCCCTGCCTCGCTCTGGCGTTAGTTACCTAACCTAACGGTGCAGACGGGACATCGAGACGAATGCGGATGGCATAAGCGTACGTTATATTTATCTGTGATGTTTAGGTGGACTTAAATGATGGGACATTCATTAATGTGATTAATGAAAGAAAATAAACCTAAAAGATGTTGTGAAATCGAATTTCAAAAATAAAAAAAAGGTAGCTATAGTTCTTGCTTTGCATCGCGGTGTTCCTTGTAGAACATCCTGCACCTTATTCGATAGGGAAAGGGCCGAGATCTCTTCACCGGGAGTGACCCCTTTAGCAATAACTGGCAGATGCTACAACTCTCGGTTTGTCTTTTGATTGCTTCTATAGTTTTCGCTTTACACAGCGGTATATATGATATATCCTGCACCTTATTCAATGAGGAAAGGGCCGACGATCCTTTCACCGGGAGTGACCCCTTTAGCAAAAGTAGAAAAGCCTAAAAAACACTCCATTTAAAAACCATTTGATTCCGCCACGAGATCAAGTTCAAAGCGTTAAAGGTTTTATTAAAAACCATTCGCAACCCTCCATCATTTTAGGAAGTAGAGTACTTAGTATTCGTGCTGTGTTTGTTGACCATAGTCAAGGCACAGTGTACGGTAGCTAAGTGATGTCTTCCTAAACCGCATATGATGCGATTAGTTAGGACAATCGCGTGACTTTGTTGACCTTAGTTAAGGGTCATGTGGGTGGGTCTAATTAATCATAAAATGACGGGTAGAACTTGACTAGTACTTATGAGTTGTTGACCATAGTTAAGGTCATAAGTGCTAGGGGTAAAAATCATTATTGGGAGTTTCAAGTGTTGAAATTTGCAATGAGATTGCATACCTTCTATATGATAGTTGGATCCTGATACCCACTGCGAGTAATTGTTACTCCCGGGAGAGTTTTGCACTTTACAATTAGCCGATGAAGTAGGTGTCTAGAAAGGTGTCAACGGGGTTACGCCTCTGGGAAAACGAGGTTTACTTTAATTAGGTCCGTGCGAAAGCACGGGAAACCTCCCTCAAAGTACCGACACTGGCCTGGCTGAAAGATTAGCGAACTTGTAGAGTGTAATTAATCTCGGCTAGTCTTTCTTTTTAGGGTTTGAAGGAAGATTTGATAAAAACAGTGGGAGCCATTCTGATTAGATAAAATAAATAACCAACCTAATCTTGCAAGAGTGCACGCAGAGTGTTTTCTTCTCTCTCTCTCCAGGTAGCGACCATATCACGCCTTAATCAAGATAATAATATGGATGTATTGACCGAACCCGCTTATTATACTGAGCTGGGAAACGTTGGTCCCGCTCCAACTTATAATTGTTATAAGACAGAGCAGGAATTAGGGGAATACCAGGATTCCCATGCCGCCCAAACGAAGAAAGTGCATATGATGCATCTCCTTCGGGTGTGTTCATTACAAAGAACTGTTTCTCAGTATTCTCTACGTCCTGGGTATTTGATGCCGGATCAGGATCCCAGATATGTAATCAGTTACATAGGGCTACAGAAAGGTAGAGAACTGAGAATGGGTGATAAGTTTCATGGGACAGAAAACGGTGCAAGTGTTGCAGCCAAGTCTGTTGGTCACTGTCACCCTGTATTACCAATACATTGATTCTGAACAAATGCTGTTAGATACCGAACCTGATATACAAAATCATATCAGTCTCTTTATTAGTAAAGAAAGGATATAATTTTGTATTGTTGAATATTGTTTTGAACATTTCAAAAGTTGATCGGTTCAGGCACGTTATCTAAAAGTATTGACGTTCTAAATCAAACTACAGTTCCTAGTATACGGAACACACACAAGAGGAAGAGTTCAGAAATGAACGAATCCTTCTTAAAGCATTGTAGACTAGGTCATATCAATGCGACCCGACTGGCTGAAGTTACATTTAGATGTATATTTAAATTAGTTTGAATTTACATCTTATGAAACTTGCCAGTTATGTCACAAAGATTAGATGACCATAGCTCTGTTTATTGGAAACAGAGAAAGAGTTAGTGAACTCTTAGGACTGATACATAGTGATGTATGCAAGGTCCCCTGTCTATACATACCAGGACCGGTTCTTTGTACTTCATTACATTCTCTGATGATCTCTCAAGATTCAGCCATATGTTCCTGTTGAAACATAAGTCCGAAGTTTTTGAGATATTCACAGAATATAAGTTAGAGTAGAGAACCAAAAACCGGGTATAAGTATTATGTCCTATGATAAGATCACGGAGAAAAATACTTGTGCATGGAACTCTTGGACTATTCTAAAGGAGAATGGGATTCTCTCTCGGTGTTACTCCTCTGAATACACCACAACACAACGGTGTATCGGGGCGGAGCAATCGCACCATATTAGATATGGTGTGCTCTATGATGAGTACTACCGAGTTACCTATTTCCTTTTGGGGTTGTGCACTTGAGAAGCTGCATATCTATTGAATTGGGTTCGAATCAAATCAGTGCCTACTACTCCATATAAGATATGGTATGGGAAGAACCTATCTCTTAAGTAAGTTCAGATTTGGGTCCGGCCTATGTCAAAAGCAAAATCCAGACAAGATCGAGGCAAGGTCAGTTCTGTAGAACTGGAAAGGTTCCAGCTATACAAAACCGCAGCTGATTTGACAGGACCAAAGGATTCTATAGTCCCCGAAGAACCTCAGCCTCTCCGCCGATCTGGTAGGGTTCCTCATTCGCCTGAGAGATACTTCGGTTTCTCAATGACAGTGGGAGCGAGGATTGCATCATGAGATGATGACCCAACTAGTTTCGAGCAGGCCATCGAGAGTAGGGACTCTGTAAGAATGGCTGGATGCTTAGCGATCTGAGATGGAATCCATGTACACCAACAAAGTATGGACTTTGGTTGCTATATCTGAAGAGTTAAATCCCCATCAGGAGCAAGTATATCTTGAGAAGATTACTTGGTGTAGATGGAAAGGTTGAGACTTTCAAAGCTAGACTCGTTAAAGGTTTTTCGTCATCAACCAGGCGTGGATAATGATGAAACTTTTTCCAGTGGCTATGCTTAAGTCCATCCGGATCCTACTTGCCATGGCTACATACCATGACTACGATATCTGGTGGTTGGATGTCATGACTGATTTTCTAAATACTGATTTAGAAGAGAACGTCTATAAGTACACAGCCAGAGGGCTTCGTAAACAGTGGGAGCAGCAGAAACGTGTGCAAGATGCTTTACAGAATAAAGCAGGCATCGCGGAGTTGGAACATCTGTTTTGATGCGATAGTCAAAGAGTTTGACTTCATCAAAATGGTAGATGAACCTTGTATGTACAAAAAGGTAGTAGAGAGTAAGGTAGTCATCCTCGTATTGTACGTGGACAACATACTCTTGATAGGAAAAGAGTTTCTTATGCTACACACGGTGAATCTCCTCTTATCATAAGGATTCTCCAATAGGATAAAGGTGATACCTCTTAAATCCTAGGATTTGGATCTATAAGGATGTTAGGGTTCTCACTAGATTTAGTGAGTTGGTATCAATGGATCCTAGGGAGAATCACTGGAAAGGTTCCAGGGTGATAAGGACGACTGAATGTCAGTCGCAGGCATTGTCTTTACCCTCAGTAGAGGGACGGTATGTTGGAAGAGTTCCAAGCTAGATACCGTGGCAAACTAGACGATAAAGGCTGGTAACATCGCTATTAAAGATACTCCCAAAGAGGAAGTTTGGGTGTATATTTGTTCATAAGATGAACTAGGTTCCTACCATTGTGTGACAATGGAAGTGTGGCTTTGGCCCAGGAACCCCGATCCCATCAGTGACCCAGACATATTCTGAGGCAGCATCACCTGATCATGGAGATAGTTGATCTCCAGGGTGATCGAGGTTAGGAGAGTAGACTCAGAGGACAACACGGCGGATCCACTCACAATGGCCTTTTCCCAAAGAGAGACTTTTATGGGATGGTTGAGTATTAGATACTGCAACCACTACTACAGACGGCCCTAGTGCAAGTGGGAGATTGTTAGTAATAGGTATGCCCTAGAGGCCATTACTGTACATAGGATGTATATTGTAGTGGATGCTGGGACATATATAGGTAGGACTTTCTTGCTCGACATGATAGTATGCTATATGGTTGCTCTTTATCTTAACATGTTTACTTTTTGTCTCTCTGTTACATGTTGATAAAGCCCTTAGGATGTGTACTCGACTTCCAGGACTATGATGCAGATCATACTAGTGGGGCCTGGGTAGTCTATGAGTACATCCTTCAATGTTCCTAGTCATGGGAATATCGAGACGGGGCATCGATATTCCAGAGTTAACTAGCGTATATCTTCTCGACCCATGTGATGGGCGATGGATGATCCCATATCCATTGGTGTTTGACATCAGAGATGGTATGCGGGTGCTCAGTGGAGACTGGGTACACTGAACGGACTCGCCGAGAACTCCCAGATGGTATTATACCTCACGTCAGATGGCAGTTCTCTGGTGACACTGGTACAGCTTAGTCTGTTGACCCAAGATCGTCATAGAGTCTTATTTGTCTCCCACTGTGCTTTGATTTCCACCCTACCACGGCTCTACTGAGTCGTGCAAACGGGTGGTTTTTGGGTACAGTCCCGATTCACATGGAGGCAATGAGCGATAGGAGGGGATTCGTCTCTCCCGGTATTGGGGGTTGATGTTGCGCTATGCTCGACTGGCCATAACTGGAAATCCTTGGCGAGGGTTGCAGTGATATACTGGTAAGAGTTATCAGTAGTTTCATGTATGTTATGGACCTTACATCGGCATGACTTATCAAGCTACTGGGGTCTGACGTTTATCACCCCTAGGCGAGATATGCGACATATCAGACGAACAGACCGGACTGTACGGTAAGTGTTGCTGGTTGGATTCACAGGAGTGTGAGCGGGCTTTCTCGTTGATCTTCTGATCGCTCAATACCCGGATGGCTGTTACGTTTAGCAGACCGCTTGCGGCTTGTGGGTGTTTGATATGATCATCACCTGCTGCCGGCGTATTGACGAGTCTTTAGAGTCCTACACAGAGGTTTCCTGGCTCAAGCGAAATGAAATAGGTGCGCATATGAGATATGTGCGGGACCGAGAATAATACCAGTATGTGATACTGAATTCTATTCTCACGATTCGTATCATCGGACGGTTATATGAGATATAACCGGGTTACCGAATCAAATGTTGATTCGATATATTGATACACTTGATATTAGTCGGTTATATGCGGTATGACCAGATTATTAAATCAAGTGTTGATTTAATGATTTAATGTATAATTATATATTTGATATATTACTTTACATTAACTAGTATTTGTTCACTTAAGATGGATTTTCTCACTTGATTTGCATAAGTTGTATATGTGATATATTTTTGTGCACTAGTTTGTATCATGTTTGATGATACATGCAAACTTAGGTGTGTGTATGCTATACACCATGTTTAGTTAATGGTTAGGGTTTCCATTACCTTATTTATTTATTTATTTATTTATTTTGGTAAAATAGAATGGTTGCTTTCTTTGTCTTTATGCAAGAAACTTCATGATGCTTCATGCATCTTTGAAAAAGTCTACCATTTTGTTTTATGCTTAACCTAACAATTAACTAAACCCTAGTTTATTCTCTACATTAGTTACACTCACCCATGGTTGCTAAATGATAAGGATCACTTGATTTTCTATTTTGAGATAATTCATTATTCATTTTCTTTTCTTCTTCTTCTTCTTCTTCATGAAGAGAAAAAAGCTCTTTTGAAAATTCCAAGTGATGAATCCAAGTGAGAAATCAAATTCCAAAGTGAATCCACTTCCTATTTCTTCATCCTCTACCACTTGCCATGTAGTAGAGTGTGTTATCTTCACAAGTTTCATGACCAAGTGAAGATGGAGCTTGAGTTAGAGTTGCATCGACGTAGATCATCTTCGGCATCGAAGTCATCGACCTAGCCCGTCCATTTCTCCGATGAAACCGACAATAGAGTCCGGGATCCGATGATCACAGCGGAGGGACGTCATCATGGAGCTAAAGAAGTGGAGGACCGGATCTACAAAGGTTGTATTTCCATTCACTTAGTAGCAAAGTAGTTTGCTTGCTTGTTTGTTTCGCCTTACCTCTAGTAACGATCTAGTTTAGGGTTCTTTGGCACATAGAAAAATTTGAATTGGATATGTTTGATCAGTTGTAGAACCTCATGGGTGTGCCTAGGAACCTTACACATTGTCCATGCCGTTTTCAAATTTTTTGCCTTTCTAAAGAACCCTAACCTAGAATCTTTAACTAGAGTTTTAAACAATACAACATGAAAACAACTTTGCAAACAAGTGAATGAGGAATACAACCTTTGTAGACCGGTCCTTCACTTCTAAAGCTCCGTGTAGTAGTCCCTTCGCTCCAAGTAGTGAACATCCGAACTCTAGTAAGGGTTCACATGAAGAAATGAACAAGCTTGCTCGATGTCTTCGAGGCCGAAAATGATCTGCGTCGAGGAGACTCAAGCTCATGCTACGTTTTCACTAATTGTAGATTAGTGAAGCAAACACCCTAAACTAAATGGCTAATAGTAGAGGATGATGAAGTAGGAAATGTGCTCACTTTAGAATTAATTTTTTCACAATATTTTCTCACTTAGAAAAAAGCCTGCAAGCCTTTTCTCTTGAATAAGAAGATGAAGAATGAAGATCAGAGAATGAACTCTTGAGGCGAGAATAGCAACCATGGGTGAGTTAGTGTCATACACTAACACATGTAGAGAATAAACCATGAGTTAATAATAATGGTTGGGTTAATAAATATCTTTAAGTAAAACAAAATGAGTGGACTTGATCAATAGTTCCACAGGCTTCTACAAGCTTCAACCATGTGATAATTTCCAATTATTTTGATTTACTTTAAATAAACAAAACCCTCACATTATTATAAGCATGGTGTAAGTATCATACACGCATGTTGCATGACACAATAGTTGTACATTAATATCTCACACACACACACACACACACACACACACACACATATATATGCACACAAGTGAGAAAAAGAAATGTTTAAGTAAGCTAATATTAGTTAATGTAAATTAATATATCATATATATAAATATACATTAAATCATTAAATCAATACTTGATTTAATAATCCGGCTATATCTTATACAACCGACTAATATCAAATGTATCATTTTATCGAATCAACACTTGATCCGATAACCCGGCTATATCACATATAACCGACCGATATCACATATCGCGAGAATAGAATGCGGTATCACATACGCGCATTAAACTCGGTCCCGCAAATATCACATATGTGCTCTTACTTCATTTCGTATGAACTAGGAAACCTCTGTGTAGGACTCTAAAGACTCGTCAATACGCTGGCAGTAGGTGATGATCATATCAAACACCCACATGCCGCAAGCGGTCTGCTAAACGTAACGGCCACCAGGGTATTGAGCGATCAGAAGATCAACAAGCAAGCCTGCTCATACTCCTGCGAATCCAATCAGTAACACTACCGTACAGTCCGGTCTCTTCGTCTGATATGTTGCATATCTCGTCTCGGGGTGGAAAATGTCAGACCCCAATAACTCGATAAGTCATGCCGATATGAGGCTCATAACGGGTCGAGAAACTACTGATAACACTTACCAGTAAATCTCATAAATAACCCTGGCCAGGGACTTTCCTATTATAGCCAATCGAGCACAACGCAATATCAACCCCCAATACCGGGAGAGACGAAATCCCCTCCTATCGCTCATTGCTTCCATGTGACTAGGAACTGTACCCAAAAACAACCGTTTTGTACGTTCTCTTGAACGTGGTATGGTGGAAATCAAAGCACAGTGGGAATCATACAAAACTCTATGACGATCTCGGGTCGACAGACTAACCTGTACCAGTGTCACCAGAGAACTGCCATCTGACGTGAGGTATAATACCATCTAGGAGTTCTCGGCGAGTCCGTCCAGTGTACCCAGTCTCCACTGAGTACCCATATATCATCTCTGATGTCAAACACCAATGGATATAGGATCATCCATCACCCATCTACATAGGTCGAGAAGGTATACGCTAGTCTACTCTGGTATATCGATGCCCCGTCTCGATACACCCATAACTAGGGACATTAAAGGATGTACTCACGAACTACCTTTGTCCCACTGGTATGATCCGCATCATAATCCAGATAGTCAAGTACCCATCCTAAGGGCTTTATCAACATGTAACAGAGAGACAATCAGTGTACATGTTAAGATAAAGAGTAACTAGATTGCATACTATCATGTCGAGCAAGAAAGTCCTCCCTATGTATGTCCAAGAATCCACTATAATATACATCATATGTACAATAATGGCCTCTAGAGCATACATATAACTAACAATCTCCCACTTACACTAGGGCCATCATATAGCAGTGGTTTTAGTATCCCATACTCAAGCATCCCATAAGAGTCTCTCTTGGGAAAATGCCGTTGTGAGTGGTGATTGATCTCTGTAGATTTCCAGATTCGAATTTGTTTGTAGATCCTGCAAAATTCACACAAAAATACCCTTCCCAAAAATAACAGATGATATATTTATATATATATTTTTTTGATTTTTCAGATTTTTATGATTTTTTTAATTTTGATTAACCCGAAATTGCAAAAAGGAAATAACACGCTATCCCCGGCAACGGCGCCATTATACTACGGTACCACCGCTACCTCGTAGGATAGGGTGCCGTAGGGAGTGGTATGTTATTTCCTTTTTGCAATTTCGGGTTAATCAAAATTAAAAAAATCATAAAAATATGGAAAATCAAAAATATATATATAAAAATATATCACCTATTATTTTTGGGAAGGGTATTTTTGTGTGAATTTTGCAGGATCTACGAACAAATTCGGATCTGGAAATCTACAGAGATCAATCAAATGGCGCCGTTGCCGGGGATGGCGTGTTATTTCCTTTTTGCAATTTTGGGTTAATCAAAATTAAATCTAAGAACTAAATTAATCTTGGGCAATTGAATTAAAGATCTAACTATCTAACTAGGGCAAGGAATTAAATTTAATTTAGGGCAGAGAATGAAAAATTACCTAGGGCAAGAATTGAAATTACCTACTTACTTTACAGATGGCTCTCTCTAAACATCAACACAAGACTTGTCAGATCTGAATTTCTGAAATGAAAAGAGGCATCGATACTTTCCAAAAGAAATCTAAATTTTATTGATAAAAAGAGGCATAGGGAGGCATAGCCTTTACAATGATTTAGAGTTCCTATTTATAGAGGATAGGAAACCCTATGTTACAATTGATTCGCACGTCTACATTTACCAAAATATTCTTAGGAAGACCTAGTCAAAGTAGACTCCAAGCTTTGGTAAAATTTTATGTCTCTGTCTCTTTAAAAGGAAGTATTGGGCCTTGAAATTTCCTTTGTTGGCTCTTCTGTCTTTGGGCTTCCTTATTATTTGGTTCTTTTATTAAAATAGCTTCTATGTTTCTTCCAGATCTCCAGTGAATAATTGCGGTGAACTTTTAACCATTCGCATTGTAATCTTAGACCTTGCATTGCCTTGTACTTTGTGAATTTTATCTTTGATGTAGGCTTGATCAAGAGTCTTCTGTTTGTTGGTCAAAGTCCACTTTTGCATCATCTTTTCATCGTTTTCACTGTTTTCTGTCCAAGAACCTGTAACTTGTAATATGTAGCAGACATGCGTCAAAAGCACCTGTTTATTTAAAAAACGAATAAGGATGGGGAATATAATAATGCAATATTATGGTGTGAACAAGTGGATCTGCCGTGTTGTCCTCTGAGTCTACTCTCTTAACCTTGATCTCTCTGGAGATCAACCATCTCCATGATCAGGTGATACTGCTTTAGAATATGTCTGGGTCACTGATAGGATGGGGGTTCCTAGGCATAAGCCACAACTCCATTGTCACACAATGGTAGGAACGAAGTTCATCTCATGAAATAATATACACCCAGACTGCCATTTTGGTAGCATATTTGGTAGCGATGTATCCAGCCTTTATCGTCTAGTTTTCTACTGTCACGACCCGAAAGTACGGAACATGACCGGCACTTAAACTACGAACGTTTTGAGGCGTACGTAATCTAAGTAAACCGAAAACCCAGAAATCCAAACCAAGAAAAGATGTAGAGTGCAGGAAAAACCAACTTAAAGCAAGTAGTTTCAATAGCATAAGCCGAATTATGCGGGTTTCTAAAAACATCAAAAATTTCCTGAAAATTTCGGCAGAGACTCCTTTGTAAATACTGGCCCCCAAACGGGATACAACATGAATAGTATACGAAATCAAAAAAAAGGCATCCCCAAGCGGGAGCTAGCTCTTCGTCAATCGACGGTCACAACCACACAAGCAATATAATATACAACGCCAAGGGCGAGGATCAAAACTCAAAAGGAAACTCAAACCACAAGAAAACCACAGAAAAATAACGCGCGACTCTAAGGTCGAAGGAATAACATCACTGGTCTCTATCTCAAAGTAAATACATGTTTGGTTGATGGAACTTCTAGATACAACTGAATAATAATATACAATGTATAATGATGGGTACGATACAAATAAACCCACCTACTAGCAAGTCACCCGAACGAAAACTGTACCCGCAAAGCCGTAAAGAAACCTGTACGGCGAAACCTGCAAGAAACTGGGGCTCAACGGGGGTGAGTTGCCAACTCGTGAATAGAAAAACATCTACGAATAGAAATCGCATGTATGACGCAATCCTAGGTCATACGATCAATATATATAATCCTCAAATAAAACCAACAGTCTATAACAATGACTAGGGTAAATATCTAATCCAAGTGTAATTCCATGTGCCCGTGCCAGTGCCTCAGGTAGCAATGTATCATATGGATGATGTATGAATGCATGGAACAGAATGCATGTACTGACGAAAACTGCTTTCATAAATCAGTGAGATTTCTATATTTTAAAAGTGAGGTACCATAAATGAAATCAGCATAAAACAGTGCCCAGCATCGACACAAAACAAGTGTCCAAATATCTCGATATCTCTGTATCACAATCTTTGTACCTCAATATCTCAAAATCTCAAAATATCAATCATAATATCTAGGGCGTCGTCAATCCAGACCGGCCCCTACCATCTATCTCAAGACCACGACGGTATCCTCCAGATATCCGATGCATCGGGTAAAATCACCGGTAGGTAGTCTCCCCCTGCTAGGCTCATTGTCATCACCACGAGCTTCTTGCCCCGGGGTACCTTACCGGGTCCACCATGTATCCAAAACGGTTCATCCAACTCCTCGAATCGGGTCTCGAAATCCATCAGCAAACTCATGGTGGACGACTCATACATCATGGGAAAACCGCACTTTTTATTTTAAAAGAAAGAAAAGGTTTATTTATGTTTTTGCGGTTTTCCTCCAAATCCAAGAAATCTCATGAAATCCGAATCCAAGTCATCAATAGCATGTAAACAGTGAATATAGGCATGAGAATCCATGAATGCGACACAACAGTGAATAATAACATGCATGAAGTAGTAGGTAATAACTACAATGTCTAAACTAATATATAAGGCAAGTACGCTAATATCATGTCTAAACTATTAGCTAACAGGCTATTTCAAGCAATAATATTTTCTAAGGTGTACGTGACATGGCAATTACCGATGAAGATGTGTGTGAGCCGGCAATTAAGTGTATGTGGTACATACGCATCATCGGTAATGGTGATGGTGTCCTAACATCATAATATCAATAATGGAGTATGAAACATAATATAAGCATGCGATGCGAAGCGAACCACAGTAATGAGCGGGAGCTGAATACTAGACGCAACTATAACTAATCTGCATTAATCTAATATAAGTCCTACAAATAGTGCCTTTTGAAATAACACGAATCATGGGGTTTTGAAAATAGGGGCTATGGTGTTTTTATGAAAAGATACGTCTTTTGAAATATCCGTAGGATCCCTTGGGCTGTCTTTTAAAATACCCACGATTCGTTAGTTTTTGAAATAGGTAAGAATCGAATCTAATCTAACAACTAAACTAAACTAAGGGGCTAAGCTAACAAGCTGGACTACAGGTAAGGAAACCGCCTAACATCTGAGTCGATACATATACATACCTGTATATATATTAGTCGGTGATCCCGCCTCAATAATATCATATCCGATACCATATCTATAAGCATGCATCCCAAGTCAAGAGTGCGGATCAATCATCAAAATATAGCTCGTGCGTAAATCCGTCGTACGGCATCCCCAAATCTGGGTACAGGTTAATATCACATTCATTATACTATTCACCTGGTATCCTCTTTATCAAATATCATGATCGGGGTACTGATCTACGTCTAGTACAATACTGATACCGCCTAAGTATGCATGCACGTGTGTGAAACACTACGTCAAGGACCCGCTACAACGTCATGTCGTATCTCAAATACGAACCCTGCTATATCACCGATCTCACGTCCTCAAATCAAATCTCATCGACTCATCATAAATCCCAAGTACTATCATCATTATCCATGCATGTGTATATGAATGTACATATGTATAGTCCCATACCCACGCATATATACCAATCTGCGCACAAAAAAGTAAAGTATGCAAGTTTGTGTGTGCGTATGTGGGTATAACAACTACTCTAGGGTTTCGCAACTAACCCAAAGCTAATCCATGAACACATAATCATAACATGAATAAACATTCTCGTATCATAAAACACCTATATAAACATATATATATAAGCTATACTACGGACTGCGGGGGTGCTATACGCCATCCACCCGACTTCTCCCCGTAGATATAAATCTACTCACCTGGTCCTCGCTCGCCGGTGCCGACGTCGCCACGCGCTTGCTTGTCGTCTCGAAGTCCACATGGGGGTACCTACATATCACAACGCATCGTATCGTATTAAAATCCGACTAATGACCAAAACGACACACGAATCCCACATAGGTCAAAACCTATGGTTCCTTTCACAAATCAACCCAAAAACTCTCGACGTCGGTGTACAAACGCTAGACTATCGAGAAAAACCCAAATACACTCATTTTCACATTCACGAACACTAATTTTAATATAAAATAGGTTAAAACTCACAAAAACCCCAATTTCACTTAAAAAGTCATTTTTCCGAAAATCTAGCAAGCACAATTCACCGTTTTAGTACAAAACTCGATATATAAACGAATCTAGCGGCCACAATATTCACTAAATATCTTAATTAAGTCATAAAAACAATTCCCATAATTTAATCTCATTAATTTCCATAAACGTTAAAATTCTAGTTTACAAAATACCTAAATTTTAACAATTTTATAGCAAAAATGCACAAACGACAATCTAGCTTGGATTTTCATGAACTAAAAGCATTAAACCACTCAATATAATCTTTATAATGACATGAAACCTAAATTTGAATTTTATCTCATAAGAATATAATTATTTAAAAAACCTAGTTTACCAATTATATAATTATCACTTTTAAATCAACAAATATGCAAACTAGAAACTTAAATTGGATTCAGCATAACATTAATATGTCAATTATATCAGATAAACTAAATCTCACAACACAAAATACCAATTTGAAATCAAACCCCTCTCTTGAATTTTAAATCATGCACCTAGAACTAATTAAAAACCTAATTAAACAATTAATTAAGCTAACCTAAGCAATTAACAACACATTAAGCAAAAAGGTTAGAATTTATACCCAAATAATTTGAAGATCCCACAAGCACACTTAGCCTCCCAAATTGAAATCTAAATCCCTAGATCCATGCTATGGTAGCCAAGGGAAAATGGGTAGGAGGTGGATTTTGATTTGGATTTTTGCTTGATTTTTTTGTGGATTTTTCAAGCATTTTGATGAACTTTTTTAAAGAGAAGGAGATGAAGAATGAAGGGGCTGTTGTGGGTTCAGATTTTGGCCAGAATTGGTGGGGATTGGGTGAGGGAGGAGAGAGAGTGAGGTGGGGAAAGTCCACTCTAGTCAAAGTCCACTCTAATTCTATCATTTTCTACTCTTTTCTTTTTCTTTTCTTTTGAAAAAAGAAGTGATTGGAGAGAGGAAGAGGGGGAGGGCTGTCATGGTGGGGCCGGCCACATGGGGAGAGCGTAAGGTGTGGGTGTGTGGGTTAGGAAAAAGATAAATGCTAAACCCCAATTCCCATTAACACTAATTTCACCGAAAAAACATTTTTCTTCGATATTTTCTAAACCGTTTTGGCAAACGATTTCGTTTCAAAAACCACATGATAAAATTTTATTTAATGTTTTATGATGCAAAAAATTTGTTTCAACTCATTCCAATTTGTAATTTTCCCTAATTAAATATATTAGTGACGGCTTAAAATAATATTAAAATAATTAATTTCGGAAAAATTTTCAGAAAATTTGAAATTTCACTAGTGGCTCAATAAACACCAAATACTAGCAATTACATACCTAGAATATGTATATTTAATTTTATAATAAAAATATTTGCATTTTGACTTTTTACAGAAAACCCCCTTATTTTACCGATTTTTCGAAATTTCACCGAAACGATTTTCAAAACGTTACAGCTACGGTATCTTGCTTGGAACCCTTCCAACATACCGTCCCTCACCTGAGGGTAAAGACAATGCCTGTGACTGATATTCAGTTGACCTTACCACCCTGGAAGCTATCCAGTGATTCTCCCCAGGATCGTTTGATACCATCTTACTACACCTAGTGAGAATCCTAACATCCATTTAGATCTATCTCATAGATCCAAAACCCAGGATTTAGGATTTATCACCTTGATCCTACATGGAGAATCAATATGGTAAGAGGAGATTGACCGAGTGTAGCATAGGAAACTCCTTTCCTATCAAGAGTATGTCATCTACGTACAATACGAGGAAGACCATCTTACTCTCTACTACCTTTTTGTATATACAAGGTTCATCTACCATTTTGATGAAGTCAAACACTTGGATTACCACATCAAAATAGATGTTCCAACTCCGCGATACTTGCTTTAACATGTAAAGCAACTTGCACATGTTTCCGCTGCTCCCACTATCTACGAAGCTCTCTGGCTGTGTACTTATAGACGCTCTCTTGTAAATCACTATTTAGAATAGCAGTCATAACACCCAACCGCCAGATATCGTAGTCATGGTATGTAGCAATAGCAAGTAGGATCCGGATGGACTTAAGCATAGCCACCGGAGAAAAGGTTTCATCATAATCCACACCCGGTCGATGATGAAAACCTTTTACAACAAGTCTAGCTTTGAAAATCTCAACTTTTCCATCCACACCAAGTAATCTTCTCAAGATATACTTGCTCCTGATAGGGGTTTAACCCTTCAGATATAGCAACCAAAGTCCATACTTTGTTGGTGTATATAGATTCCATCTTAAATTGCTTAGCATCCAGCCATTCTTACAGAGTCCCTACTCTTGATGGCCTGCTCGAAACTTAGTTGGGTCGTCATCTCATGATGCAATCTTCGCTCCCACTGTTATTGAGAAAACCAAAGTATCTCTCAGGTGGATGAGGAACCCTACCAGATCATCGGAGAGGCTGAGGTTCGTCGGGAGCTATTGAATCCTCCGGTTCTACCAAATCATCAGCTGTAGTTTGTATAGCTGGAACTTATTCCAGTTCTACCTCATGACCACTAATTTCTTCCACAAAAAATTCCTTTTCTAAAAAGGTGGCATGCCGAGAAATAAAACACCTTTTGTTCCTCAGTGCGATAGAAGACATTCCCTTGCGAATGCTTGGGATATCCAACAAACTTCTACAGAACTGACCTTGCCTCGAGCTTGTCCGGATTTTGCTTTTAGACATAGACCGGACAACCCCAAATCTTAACTTGCTTAAGACATGGGCTCTTTCCATTCCATATCTCATATGGAGTGGTAGGCACCTAATTTGGTTGGAACCCAATTCAATAGGTATGCAGCTTCTCAAGTGCATAACCCCAAAAGGAAATAAGCAACTCAGTAGTACTCATCATAGAGCGCACCTTATCTAATAGGGTGCGATTGCTCCGCCCCGATACACCGACGTGCTGTGGTGTATACGGAGGAGTAATGCTGAGAGAGAATCTCATTCTCCTTTAGAATAGTCCAGAAACTCCGTGTTGAAGTATTCTCCTCCCCGATCAAATCTAAGGACATAATACTTATACCCATTTTGGTTCTCAACTTCGCATTTATATTCATCGAATTTCTCAAAAGCCTCAGACTTGTGTTTCAACAGGAACACATATGCGAATCTTGAGAGATCATCAATGAATGTAATGAAGTAGAAAGAACCAGTCCTGGCATGTGTAGACAAGAGACCACATACATCATCATGTATCAGTCCCAAGAGTTCACTAACTCTTTCTCTGTTTCCAGTAAACGGAGATATGGTCATTTTATCTTTGTGACATGACTGGAAAGTTTCACAAGATATAAATTCAAACTAATTTAAATATGCATCTTAATATAACTTAGCTAGTCTGGTCGCATTGATATGACCTAGTCTACAATGCCTCAAGAAGGATCCGTTCATTTCTGAACTCTTCCTCTTGTGTGTGTTCTGTACGTTAAGAACTGTGCTTTGATTTAGAACGTATATGCCATTAGATAACGCGCCTGAACTGATCAACTTTTGATATAGGAAATGTTCAAAATATTATCCAACAATACAAAATTATATCCTTATTTACTAAATAAAGAGACTGATATAATGTTGTATATCAGGTTCGGTATCTAATAACATTCGTTTAGAATCAATGTATTTGGTAATATAGAGTGATAACCGCCAACAACTTTGGCTGCAACAATTACACCATTTCCAACTCTTGAAACTTATCACCCTTTCCCAGTTCTCTACCTATCTGTAGCCCATGTAACAGATTACATATGTGGGATCATTATCCGGTATCCCATACCGAGGACTTAGAGGATACTGAGAAACAGTTCTCTGTAATGAACACACCCGAAAAAGATGCATCATCATGCACTTTATTCGTTTGGGCGGCACGAAAATCCTGGTAATCCCCTATCTCTTGCTCGGTCTTATAACAATTATAAGGTAGAGCGGGACCAACGTTCCCCAGCTCAGTATAACAAGCAGGTCCAGTCAATACATCCATATTATTATCTTGATTAAGGAGTGACATGGTCGCTGCCTGGAGAGAGACGGAGAAAAAAACACTCAGCGTATGCTCTTGCAAGATTAGATTGGTTATTATTTTATCTAATCAGGATGGTTCCCACTGTTTTTATCAAATTTCCTTCAAACCCTAAAAGGAAAGACTAGCCGGGATTAATTACACTCTACATATTCGCCAATCTTTTAGCCAGGCCAGTGCCGGTACTTTGAGGGAGGTTACTCGTGCTTTCGCACGGACCTAATTAAAATAAACCTCGTTTTCTCAGGGGCGTAACTCCGTTAACACCTTTTTAGACACCAACTTGATCGGCGAATTGTAATGTGTAAAACTCTCCCAGGAGTAACTCTTACTCGCAGTGGGTATCAGGATCCAACTATCTCATAGAAGGAATGCAATCTCATTACAAATTTTAACATTTGAAATTCTCGATAATGGTTTTTACCCTTAGCGTCCTATGATCTTGACGGAGGCCAAACTGCCCATAGGGCGCTTGTCAAGTTCAACCCGTTCATTTCTTGATTGAATTAGACCCACCCGCACGACCCTTGACGGGGGACAAACTACGCCGTACGAATACCCTAATCCAATCGTATCTCATACCGCAGATAAGAACTAGTTAGCTATCGCACACTACGCCTTGACGGAGGCCAAATTACCGTAGCACGAATACTAAGTAGTACTTATCTGAAATGACGGAGGGCTGCGATAGATTTTTAAGAAAACCTTTTGCGTAATGAACTTGATATCGTTGTAGAATCGAGTTATTTTTGAAAATGAGTGTTTTTGAGGCTTTTTCTAGTTTTGCTTAAGAGGTCACTCCCGGTGAAGGGATCTCGGCTCTTTCCTTATCGAATAAGGTGCAGAATATTTCATAAATACCATTATGCAAAGCAAAAACTATAAAAGCAATCAAAAACAAACCGAGTGGGTTGTAGCATCTATTAGTTTTGCTAAAGAGGTCATTCCCGGTGAAGGGATCTCGGCTCTTTCCTTATCGAATAAGGTGCTGGATATTCTACAAAGAATACCGCTATGGAAAGCAAGAACTAGAGCTACCTGTTTTGAAAATTCGATACCACAACAACTTTAGGTTTATTTTCTTTCATTAATCTCATTAATGAATGTCCCATCATTTAAGTTACCTAAGCATCACAGATAAATACAATGTACGCTTATGCCATCCGCATTCGCCTCGATGTCCCGTCATGCACCGCTAGGTTAGGTAACTAACGGCAGAGCGGGGCAGGGCTAGTGCAGGTGTAAAACATAAGCAAAGTCTATATAATATATCACATATACTATATACAGCATCTATCTCATCATATAAAGTGATCACATCACAGAATATCGCAGCAGAAATCAACATATAAAATATTGGATATACTAGGATTTCCGGGTTTTAAATTGTTAGTTATGTATATGCCCTAGAGGCCATTGTTGTACATATGATGTATATTATGATGGATGCTTGGATATATACAGAGAGGACTTTCTTGCTCGTCATGATAGTATGCTATTTGGTTTCACTTTATCTTGACATGTTGACTTGTATTGGTTTACTGTCTTTCTCTCACATGTTGATAAAGCCCTTAGGATCTGTACTCGACTACTGGGATTATGATGAGATCATACTAGTGGGGCCACGGTAGTCGATGAGTACATCCTATAAATGTTCCTAGTCGAGGGTATATCAAGACAGGGCATCGATACACCAGAGTAGACTAGCGTATACGCATCTTGACCCATATGATGGGCGATGGATGATCCCATATCCATCGGTGTTTGACATCAGAGATGGTGTACGGGTGCTCAGTGGAGACTGGATACACTGGACGGACTCGCCGAGAACTCCCAGATGGTGATATACCACACGTCAGATGGCAGTTCTCCGGTGACACTGGTACAGGGTAGTCTGTAGACCCGAGATCGTCATAGAGTCTTGTATGATTCTGGTCGCACGCTTTTGGCGTGTCGGATTTTCAAAGTTCTAAAGTATAACCGCGATCAGGACGGTGTCACTTTGCAGCTAGCCGGTTGAGCACGGGTCGATCCACAGGGAGATGGTTGTATGTCCGTTCTTGTTTTAGACGAGTCAATAAAGAATGAGTATATGTTTGTTCAATCTAACCTATGTGTATTATTTGCAAGTATAAAGTTGTTAAGAAAAGATACGATAATGTAAGCTAAAGAAATCCGTACTCAAAACCTTTGAGCCGAGTCTTGACCAATTGAAGCTAGAGCAATCGGCAACAACGTGGATTAGGGGATTTAAGCGCGGTATTCGTGGAATCCGGCTTATTTACCCTTGTCCTTCCGTTCTTGTCTCTTGCTTTCGCCTCCGGCCAAACCGAACGCAACCGGTCGCGGTTAGGAATCACCGTTACCTTGTTAGGGTAGGGTGCCTAACGGAGCGCTTACGTATCGTTTGGGCAGAGTTCAATGGAAAATAACGGGAAAAGGAAAAGAGCAAAGAAAATCTTAACTTACAATACCGTATTTATTCTTAACAACAACAATAATTACAACCATTCACAAAGAGAACCAAGAAGAGCAAAAGAAAAGAACAAAGAAAAGAAAAGATTACAAGTAAATAAGTGCATGAATTAAATTGCAAGTAAGTAAAGCAAGGTAATGAAAAGCAAGTAATAAAAAGCGAGAAAGAAAACTAGAAACTAGAACTCAAGACAAGCATGGGATCAATAGCCAACCCTTAAACCTGCAAGCTCAATCAAGAGGTTGCAAGATCAAGAGAAGGGTAAAGAACGCATGTGAAATGAAGCATTAATTCCATAAGAAAAATACGACCCTTGAGATCAATAACAAACCCTTAACCTTTCAAGCTCAATGAAGAGGTTGAAAGATCAAGAGAAAGCAAGAATCTCAAGGGGAAGTTAAACAAAAGAGAATGATACAAAAACCCTCATCTTCATTGATCATCCACTCAATGCTCTCACTACATTTTCATGGAGGAAAGATGAAGAAGAAGAAGAAGAAGAACTACACTAAAACCTACAAAAGAGGAACATGAGAATGAACACCAAGAAGAATCCTTTGGTTTGGCTCAGATCTGGGGTATTTATAGGAGGTGAACTGAAACCCTAGGGCCAGATTCTGCCCCTAAATCAATGTACCCATATGCCCCCAAAATACGACAGAGAGAGGAGTCAACATGGCCGCGGTTCCGCGGCCTAGACCCCCCATTGGTCGCGGATCCGTGGCCATGTGGAGGCTTTAGGGGATCGGGCTTCTTTTGGGGTCTTGTGCTTGCATTTTCTTTTGTTTGTCATATGCAGATTATCAATATCCTTCCTTGATTTCTTCAGTTTCCAGAAGTCAACAATGATGGCTTCATTTTTCAACACATTTGAATTTATCTCCCTCGAGCTCCGCGCACCCATTGATTCTTGTGCAGCCCCCCTCGTGCTCTGTGCTTGTCCCAGACACGAATGACCATTGTCATATGTCTTGTCTCTGGAACTGGTACTCGGCACTGGACGGATATGGATGACCGGAGCCTGGCTTGTGACAGATGTTCTATATTTGGTGTAACTGTGGAGATTTTATCTTGATTTGCAATATTTGTACTGGAAACCTGTAATCTGAAAATATGTAACAAACACAGATTAAAAGCACCTACCTATAAACACACGAGCGTAAGAATGGGCGGTATAAAATGCAATATTCTGATATGAACAAATACCCCCAAACTTAACTTTTGCTCGTCCCGAGCAAAACCAATTATTTACAAAATAAAATCCTAACCGCACTTTCGCAGGGAACGCGATTGTACTGAGCGCGTGCAACAAGCCGTTAAACCTCTAGGTGTCCCTAGTAGGAGGAGTGTTGTCTCCTGAGGGTTTTCAGCGGATTACACCCACAAAATCCCGTCAAGCTAGTGTCATAAGTTAACATTGATTCTACTCCTACAGTTTAGTATTTACGTTAGAAACTCTATCATCCTAAGTTAGAAATATCCAACCCGTATGTTTCACACCTCCTATCTGTTTAACTTTAGATCATATACATTCCAAAAAAGTTTAAAAAGATATTGGTTCTCCTGAGTTTTCCTTCTAAAGTGTGGCCTTAAATCATGGATTTTTATCAACTTTACAGAAAACACAAGTCTTATTCTTTATTTCTATCTTTTATCCAAACATCGATTGTATACCCCTACGTGTGTATATCTTTGCACCCCTACACTTGAGAATTCAATTCAAGCTATAATACCCTTGCCCTAATACCTAATACTACTTCTTTTCATTAAGGATGGACGGATTTGCTCACACACCTTTCATGCGACTATTAATGCTTCTTGAGGCACTAACGGCCGATTACTGAATGTGTGAGCTTAAAGCGTAAATAGCAGTTTCCAGGTCTTGACTTTATTCTATTTTTTTTTCTTTTTCTTTTTCTTTTTCTTTTTCAAGACCGGATATATTTTTCAACATGCTCTTTTGGTGTTTAGCTTTAAATACCGTTTTTTCTTTCATACTAGGCTTTCAGGCAAGAGTATTTCAAGGTATCCTCTACTATCCCAAGTTTCAAGGTGCGTGTAAGTGCAGTTTGTAGGGTATATACTTTCTAAATTTGAACTCAAGAAAAGAAACTAATTTTCAGACTTATCCTTCAGTAAAGCATCAATCATTTCCCTTCATCTTGACTTGACTCAAGAACTGAACTCAAGATTACCTATTTCTCAAAAAAAACTGTAAGGACGTATACTTACCAAAGTTAGACAGAATGAGGGTTATTTTTAGGGTTTTCAATTCCTAAGCCTAGAATTTAGTTATTTCTATC
Organism: Agapanthus africanus; assembly: GCA_030015575.1. NCBI lineage: Eukaryota > Viridiplantae > Streptophyta > Magnoliopsida > Asparagales > Amaryllidaceae > Agapanthus > Agapanthus africanus. Next base: position 294,027,764 of record CM057349.1, read on the forward strand.
ATATCAACTAAACTTTTGGAATAAAGATCTAAGTTACCCTATTAGCTAACTTGACGACAAAGTTTTTATATTTTTGGAAAATTTTCGATTTTTGTGGGTTTTTAATTAAGGTATGCAAATGCAAAATATACACATGAATGCGAAGGAAGAAAGCTTACCGAGCACACCCCCAAACTTGAACTTAACAGTGCCCTCACTGTCAGGCTACACCAAGAGGGTCAAAATTGTCGGCGCTCCCTAGAAACAAATTATATACAAAACAAAAAGGAAAACAAAAAAATATATACAAAAAAAAAGAGTCCCCCCAAACTTAAGTAAAACAGTGTTTCCACTGTTAAGCGTTGAAGTTCAGGATTAGGGGGGAAAGAGAATAGTATCAAGCTATACAAGGCCTTACTAAGGCCAAAAGTTAACACCAACCATTCAAAAATTCTATCTCTGTAAGATGCGGGTTGGTGAAAGAAGGTGAAGAGGAAAGAAATGGAGAATACGCGAGACCGTATGGAGATAGAAGCGGGATACGGTCTCGATATATGAGAAGAAGAAGAATGGCGGAAGGGAAAAAGAAGTGGAATACGAACTTGAGGGTGCAATTGGAGTAAATAGATTAGCACAATTTGTGATGACCGATGTGTGAAAAGCGATTGTGCTAATATATTTACCCGTCGAGAAATGGGGTCAAATCCCTCAAGATTCGTGAGAAACCATGGGTATGCCGAACTCGGTAAACCAGACACAGGAAGTGAAAATGATACGGTTTCTTGCAATGTCGGAACGATGGAAAGGATGGGGGGAAGTGATTGATGAAGGGTATCGGTTAAGGGTTCTGGAGGGTGTACACAGTCAATGACAGGGACAGGATGAATTGGAAAATCCGACTCATCATCTAGAACTGTTTCATCCTCATTACTATCCTCAATATTCTCCTCAAAATTCAGCACATCTATGCATTTATCCTCAAAATCCAGACGCATATGAGGTTCGGGAAAAACGTTTAATGACTCGGGATGATGAATTGAAGAGAAAAACTCAGCCAAATCTATGGGTTCATCGTCCAAAAGATTTCCAGCGTCAATATCCTCAATCAAGTGAAAATCAGAATTCTCAGACACCTCATCAAAAGCATGGATTTCAATCAATTCAGGTTCTAAGATGGAGGTGTAGAGGTCAAAAGGATTGTGTGTGGTTTCACTTGGCAAGGTCCCTTCATAATCTGGCAAATCAAATACTACAAAGTCGCACAACTCATTAAACAATTTATCTTCAACTGATAATTCATTTGGAACACTTGATAGACTTTCAACATAGGAGTTATGGGATTCAATTTGAAACGGGTAGGTTTGATTCGGAAGGGGGTACATCTCACTCTCTCCACTCAAGTTCTCAACTTGTCCTTCCGCCTCTTCATACATTGGAAAATTAGGAGCTAGTTGAAAACTAGCTACCGGGTCAGTATGTTGTACGAGAGCGGCCATGGACGCATTCAAATCCATCATCTGTTGGCTTGACGCTGTCCTAAAGTCTTCCAACGACTGTTCTAGACTAGACATTGGTTGTGAAGGGGTTTCAGTAAAAGATTTAAAATTGTTTGGATACTGAAAACTCCCAAATGGCGGTTCTGATGCAATGTCTAGGGAAGGTGCAAAAGTAGGGTAGGATTGGTAGGAATTGAATGGCTGGACAGGAGCAGGATCAACATTTGGATAGGAAGGTGAATGGAATTGTTGATCCCAAGAATTTGAAGCGGTGAAAGGAGTGAAAGATCGGCTACGGGATAGTTCAATTCGTTCAGCAAAAGACATTGGTCTCGGGGCTACAACTGGATTTTCAAAAGGTGTATCAACGCAAGAAGGGGTGAATGTTTGAAATGGTTGATACGAAGTGGATTGCGGGGTCCAGTTGTTCGTCCTAGACGCGTCTATCCGATCTTTCAAAGAAATTTTTGGCATGGATGGATCGTTCGATGTTCGGCCAAAGCAAGAACCGTAAGAAGTAATGTCTGGTTGTGGGTACCAAAGTTTGGCAAGAGTTTTATGAGGTGTGGTACCCATGATATGAAGAGAGAAAGAAAGAAAGGCAGAGAAAAGGAGGGGAAAAAGAATGTGATTTTTTTTTTAGTTAGATATTAACAAAAGAATGAAATATACAAAAAAAAATGGACAAAAACAATCACGACACAAAAATACCACACACCTAATCGTTCTAGGGTTCACCTAGGTCAACTAGACCTGCTCCAGAACTTGATTGTCGAAGTAAAACTGTGTCGAGAAACGGGCTCAAGATACACTGATCACGAGGCCAGGTAAGTGCAGAGATAAGGGGAGATTTTCCAACGCTTTCGCGAAGTTCCTTAATTAAATAACCCTTTCTCTTTTGGCGGTTTCGCCGTTAACACTTTCCTAGACACCCCGTAAACAATGTACCGTTAAGCGAGGTTCTAAACACAGTCAACTTCTCCTAGTGAGCGCGAAGTCCTTAAGGCTTAAAGTCTAATTTCTTTTAAATTTTGTGCGGGTAAACGTTATGCTCAAGTTCGTGATTTGTGGGCCACGGAAAAGGTGATGAAATCCTTTACCGTATGTTGTGGGGTTCGCTTGCCCTTAAGTCCGTATTAATGTATGCAATGCACAATTCAATAAAAATTCTATAAAGAATCAAACAATCGTTTTTTAGTTTAAGCACGGCACTGCAACAAATACGGGTTAGTCAATTTTTAGCGTTTTCTAGCGAACTTGCAAAGAATCCTGCAAAGATGTTATAGTGGATGTGTCGGATTTGAGAAGAAGGTGTTAGTAAAGTACGTACCGTTAAGATTTTGGGTTAGGAAACCCCCGTTGAATAAAATCCGGTAAGCTTGAAAAGTTCGCTTGCGCGGGTCAAACTACCCGGATCTTTGGCACTGTACCTTGCAAACACCTTAGCCTTGAACGTACACTTTCCTCCCCACAATCGCAGTTTGCAAATCCGCAAAAATCTGCACTCTTGCCCACAAAAATGATCAAAAATAACAAAAAGATTTTTTTATTTATAAATATATACAAAAAGAATATTAACCTGAATAACAAGAAAGAAAATACGCTACCGTCTCCCCGGCAACGGCGCCATTTGGTCACACGCTTTTGGCATGTCGGATTTTCAAAGTTCTAAAGTATAACCGCGATCAGGACGGTGTCGCTTTGCAGCTAGCCGGTTGAGCACGGGTCGATCCACAAGGAGATGGTTGTATGTCCGTTCTTGTTTTAGACGAGTCAATAAAGAATGAATATATGTTTGTTCAATCTAACCTATGTGTATTATTTGCAAGTATAAAGTTGTTAAGAAAAGATACAATAATGTAAGCTAAAGAAATCTGTACTCAAAACCTTTGAGCCGAGTCTTGACCAATTGAAGCTAGAGCAATCGGCAACAACGTGGATTAGGGGATTTAAGCGCGGTATTCGTGGAATCCGGCTTATTTACCCTTGTCCTTCCGTTCTTGTCTCTTGCTTTCGCCTCCGGCCAAACCGAACGCAACCGGTCGCGGTTAGGAATCACCGTTACCTTGTTAGGGTAGGGTGCCTAACGGAGCGCTTGCGTATCGTTTGGGCGGAGTTCAATGGAAAATAACGGGAAAAGGAAAAGAGCAAAGAAAATCTTAACTTACAATACCATATTTATTCTTAACAACAACAGTAATTACAACCATTCACAAAGAGAACCAAGAAGAGCAAAAGAAAAGAACAAAGAAAAGAAAAGATTACAAGTAAATAAGTGCATGAATTAAATTGCACGTAAGTAAAGCAAGGTAATGAAAAGCAAGTAATAAAAAGCGAGAAAGAAAACTAGAAACTAGAACTCAAGACAAGCATGGGATCAATAGCCAACCCTTAAAGTTGCAAGCTCAATCAAGAGATTGCAAGATCAAGAGAAGGATAAAGAACGCATGTGAAATGAAGCACTAATTCCATAAAAAAAATACGACCCTTGAGATCAATAACAAACCCTTAACCTTTCAAGCTCAATGAAGAGGTTGAAAGATCAAGAGAAAGCAAGAATCTCAAGGGGAAGTTAAACAAAAGAGAATGATACAAAAACCCTCATCTTCATTGATCATCCACTCAATGCTCTCACTACATTTTCATGGAGGAAAGATGAAGAAGAAGAAGAAGAAGAACTACACTAAAACCTACAAAAGAGGAACATGAGAATGAACACCAAGAAGAATCCTTTGGTTTGGCTCAGATCTGGGGTATTTATAGGAGGTGAACTGAAACCCTAGGGCCAGATTCTGCCCCTAAATCAATGTACCCATATGCCCCCAAAATATGACAGAGAGAGGAGTCAACATGGCCGTGGTTCCGCGGCCTAGACCCCCTATTGGCCGCGGATCCGCGGCCATGTGGAGGCTTTAGGGGATCGGGCTTCTTTTGGGGTCTTGTGCTTGCATTTTCTTTTGTTTGTCATATGCAGATTATCAATATCCTTCCTTGATTTCTTCAGTTTCCAGAAGTCAACAATGATGGCTTCATTTTTCAACACATTTCAATTTATCTCCCTCGAGCTCCGCGCACCCATTGATTCTTGTGCAGCCCCCCTCGTGCTCTGTGCTTGTCCCAGACACGAATGACCATTGTCATATGTCTTGTCTCTGGAACTGGTACTCGGCACTGGACGGATATGGATGACCGGAACCCGGCTTGTGACAGATGTTCTGTATTTGGTGTAACTGTGGAGATTTTATCTTGATTTGCAATATTTGTACTGGAAACCTGTAATATGAAAATATGTAACAAACATAGATTAAAAGCACCTACCTATAAACACACGAGCGTAAGAATGGGCGGTATAAAATGCAATATTCTGATATGAACAGATTCCTACTGTGCTTTGATTTCCACCTTACCACGTCCAAGAGGGCGTGCAAAACGGTGGCTTTTGGTTACAGTCCCAAATCACATGGAGGCAATGGGCGATAGGAGGGGATTCGTCTCTCCCGGTATAGGGAGTTGATGTTGTGCTGTGTTCGATTGGCTATAACTGGAAGTCCCTGGCCAGGGCTGATATGGAGATATAACTGGTAAGTGTTACTAGTAGTTTCTCGACCTGTTATGAGCTTCATATCGACACGACTTATCGGTTACTGGGGTTTGACGCATACCACCCCTAGACTTGATATGCGACATATCAGAAGAACAGACCGGACTGTACGGGAGTGTTACTGATTGGATTCATAGGAGAACGGACAGGCTAGCTTGTTGATCTTCTGATCGCTCAATACCTGGGTGGCTGTTATGTTTAGCTGACCGCTTGCAGCTTGTGGGTGTTTGATATGATCATCACCTGCTACCGGCGTATTGACGATTCTTTAGAGTCCTACACAGAGGTTTCTTGGCTCAGGCAAAACGGAGTAGAGGCATATATGTGATATGTGCAGGATCGAGGATAATGCGATATGAGATACCGTATTATATTCTCACGATATTTAGATATGAATCGGGACATCGGATCAAGAGTTGATTCGATGAATCGGTACATGATATATTAGTCGGTTATATTCGATATAGCCGGATCGTTGGATCAAGTGTTGATTCGATGATTTAATGTATAATGATATATATGATATATTGTATTACATTATCTAATATTGGCTCGCTTTATTATTTCATTTTCTCACCGGATTAATACATTGATATATATGCGATATATGTTAATTGTATTATTTTCTTTTGTTGCAAATATATAATATATATGTGATATATATTATTGTGACATGATATGATTTATTATAAAACATGTTAAAGGATGATAAAAAGGGATTAGGGTTTGATTAGTGTTAGCTTCTTCTTGTTCATTCTAGAAGGATTCTATTTTGTCTTGGTTAAGATATTATGGTTGATACTTATCTTTAACCTAACTAAACCCTAACTCTAGTTTATTCTCTACAAGTTTTAACCTCTGATCCTTGACCATGGTTCTATGATCAATTATATACTCTTGACTATTATTCAATACAAAACGATTATTCTTTTCATTCTTCATCTTCTTCTCTCTTGAGTTTTGAGAGAGAGCTCACTAGAAAATCCTTTTGTGATGATTTATTGTGAGAAAGTGAATTAAAAAGATAGCATAAATACTACTCCATCATCCTCATCTAATCTAGCCCATTAGATTAGGATGTTCATCTCTTTAGAGTGAGAAAGCTTGGGTTATAGCAACTTCGACGTAGATCATCGGAGAATCGGAACACTTCAAGCTAGCATGGATCGTTCGAGTCGTGGAGCCTCTCTTGAGTCCGAGAGATCGTGGATCGCGGCGAAGGGACTTCTACTCGGAGCTTGTGAAGTGAAGGAGCGGACTACAAAGGTTGTAATCCCTCACACTCAGCTATAAAGATATCATCTTGTATGCTTAACCCTAATAATCTAGCAAAGATCCCGTCTTTGGGTTGTTCGGCACATGTAAAATTTTATTCGGGCATGTTTGATGCTTTATGAACCTTCACAGGTGTGCCTAGGAACCCTACATAAATTAAGCCTGTATAAAACACTGATTCCACGGTCGTGATGAATAGCCAATCCCACATCCCTAGACCCCTATGAGAGAAGCAAGCAACCCTATCAATTCTAGAGTTAGGAGACCCAGACTCGACGCCTCGAGATGGTCTCCCATTGGACTCTAGAACCCAGTTACTTGTGCTCCTCTCCTTCGGTCTATCCAAATGCGGAAAAGTAAATAATATACATCAACGGTGACATCTTCCTCAATGCGTAAGTGCCCCAATAAAAAAATATTACATACAAGTTTTTACATGAATGAAATTGAAAAACTCTCATCTCACATAAAAAAAACCCCGGCTATTCAAACACGACGATCCAATATAACATATCCCAGCAACATATAACATCACATGTCATCAACGTAAGTAAATATGCGTATCCCAATTGTCGTTGACATATAGGAACGAAACTGGCGATACTCCACATATTACACTTACGGTCGCAGAAAAGAAAGTGAAAAACTACAACAATTGGAATCGTCACTGCCCTTAGACAACATAAACCCGGAATATCACATATTCTGGATTTCATGCCTAACAATGAAAATTTTACATTTGGGTCTCAATTATGAAAACACTTATCAAAAGAAGTCGGGTAATTCCACAAGATTCCCGATTTCACCCGAGACCGAAATGTTAAACTTGCATGCAACTAATTACTTATCACATAACTAATTAGTGTAGATTCCAATTATTGTATCACAATCTCAGATAATTAAATGATGTTAAACTTTCCGATCGAATAAACAAACACCCAAAATTTCCCAAAGAGCTTAACACTTGACCGGAGTTTAAAAAAGGATACCCAGAACATGCCACATCACCTAAGAACCGGCCGTAGAAGGGTCAACCAATGCCTCACCTGTGGCACCGCTGAACTACCACAAACCCTAGGGTTTGATGGCGGTTCTGACGGTCAAAGAATCGAGTTAGGGTTTCGTTCTTTTAGAGGGTCCATGGAATCACCTGCATGATTTTCTGAATATTTTAAACTTGGAAAAATCCAACACTTGGATAATTTCCAGCGAGGGAAAAATTGGGTTATTGATATCCGTTCAAACTTTTTATCACCGTCTAATATACCTGAAACAAAGATTAGAATTACGAATACAAAATAGTTCGAGTTGCCTATGCAGAAAATTAACATCATATGCAATTTTAGCAAAAACTAGCAATACCTGAAACCCCAAAACCCAGACACTGGAACACCATGAAAATTTGAAGCCAGAATTCCAAAATTGACCCGAGCACACCGAGTTTTAGCATGATGTGGCCGGTCACTTTGAGGAAAAAATGCTCCAAATTTTGGTGGTGTTCTTGTTATATCTCATATAACATTCTGTAGTTGTTTAAAAAATTTTTAGAGCACTTTTCAAATTCGACAGAAACTAGGTTAAAGGGTTTCAAGTTTTGGATTCGTTTCGGTTTCGTAATCTAACACACATCGTCTAATTCTCTAGCTAGGCATTGATACCATTGTTGGGTTCCCTAGCGCGGCAACAAGGTTTCGGGAGGTATCGTCCATGCCGTTTTCAAATTTTTGCCGTTCTAAAGAACCCTAACCTAGAATCTTTAACTAGAGTTTTAAACAATACAATATGCAAAAAACTTTGCAAACAAGTGAATGAGGAATACAACCTTTGTAGACCGATCCTTCACTTCTAAAGCTCCGTGTAGTAGTCCCTTCGCTCCAAGCAGTGAACATCCGAACTCTAGTAAGGGTTCACATAAAGAAATGAACAAGCTTGCTCGATATCTTCGAGGCCGAAGATGATCTACGTCGAGGAGACTCAAGCTCATGCTACCTCTTCTCTAATTGTAGATTAGTGAAATAAACACCCTAAACTAAATGGCTAATAGTAGAAGATGATGAATTAGGAAATGGGCTCACTTTAGATTTAATTTTCTCACAATATTTTCTCACTTAGAAAAAAACTAGCAAGCTTTTTCTCATGAAGAAGAAGATGAAGAACGAAGATCAGAGAATGAACTCTTGAGATGAGAATAGCAACCATGGGTGAGTTAGTGTCATATACTAACTCATGTAGAGAATAAACCATATGTTAACAATAATGGTTGGGTTAATAAATATCTTCAAGTAAAACAAAATGAGTGGACTTGGTCAATGGTTCCGCAAGCTTCTACAAGCTTCAACCATGTGACAATTTCCAATTATTTTGATTTACTTTAAATAAACAAAACCCTCATATTATTATAAGCATAGTGTAAGTCTCATACACCCATGTTGAATGTGGCATCAAGCATGACACAATAGTTGTACATTAATATATATATATCACACACACACACACATATATGCACACAAGTGAAAAAAAGAAATGTTTAAGTGAGCTAATATTAGTTAATGTAAATTAATATATCACATATATAAATATACATTAAATCATTAAATCAACACTTGATTTAATAATTCGGCTATATCGTATACAACCGACTAATATCAAATGTATCATTTTATCGAATCAACACTTGATCCGATAACCTGGCTATATCACATATAACCGACCGATATCATATATCGTGAAAATAGAATGCGGTATCATATACGCACATTAATCTCGGTCCTGCACATATCAAGTGCTCCTACTTCGTTTCGCATGAACCAGGAATCCTCTGTGTAGGACTCTAAAGTCTCGTCAATACGCCGGCAGTAGGTGATGATCATATCAAACACCCACAAGCCGCAAGCGGTCTGCTAAACGTAGCGGCCACCCGGGTATTTAGCGATCAGAAGATCAACAAGCAAGCCTGCTCATACTCCTGCGAATCCAATCAGTAACACTACTGTATAGTCCGGTCTCTTCGTCTGATATGTCGCATATCTTATCTGAGGGTGGTAAACGTCAGACCCCAATAACTCGATAAGTCATGCCGATATAAGGCTCATAACGGGTCGAGAAACTACTGATAACACTTACTAGTAAATCTCATAAACAGCCCTGGCCAGGGACTTTCCTATTATAGCCAATCGAGCACAGCACAACATCAACCCCCAATACCGGGAGAGACGAAATCCCTTCCTATCGCTCATTGCTTTCATGTGACTCGGGACTGTACCCAAAAACCACCGTTTTGCATATTCTCTTGAATGTGGTAAGGTGGAAATCAAAGCACAGTGAGAATCACACAAGTCTCTATGACGATCTCGGGTCGACAAACTAACATGTACCAGTGTCACCAGAGAACTGCTATCTGACGTGAGGTATAATACCATTTAGGAGTTCTCAGCGAGTCTGTCCAGTGTACCCAGTCTCCACTGAGCACACGTATATCATCTCTGATGTCAAACACCAATGGATATGGGATTATCCATCGCCCATCTACATGGGTCGAGAAGGTATACTCTAGTCTACTCTGGTATATCGATGCCCTGTCTCGATACACCCACGACTAGGGACATTAAAGGATGTACTCATGGACTACCTTTGTCTCACTAGTATGATCCACATCATAATCCAGGCAGTCTAGTACACATCCTAAGGGCTTTATCAACATGTAACCGAGAGACAATTGGTGTACCTGTTAAGATAAAGAGTAACAAGATAGCATACTATCATGTCGAGCAAGAAAGTCCTCCCTATGTATGTCCAAGCATCCATTATAATATACATCATATGTACAATAATGACCTCTACGGCATACATATAACTAACAGTGGCCCCCATGGATTCAAGAGGTGGCCCCCACCCACTTAACATGACACTTGGCGTGGCACTTTGTTCTGTGTGGCACATTGCTCTGTGAGCAAGAACCGGGTCCCGACAGGAAAACTCTCTATACCTTAACATCGTTAAGATATAAATTGATTCTATATATATATTCAATATATAAACAAAAGCACTAATTTAATTGGAACCAGATTCAAAATCATGCAGCTATTTTCAGTGCATATCAACCAAATGGAAAGAGGCTAATCAACATTACTTAACTAGGAGTGCATCTATATATGAGTAATCTGAAAGGGAAGCAAGTTCTCAAAACCATTACTATCAACGGAATACCAAACACAAGTATCTATATTTTCGACTACCTCGAAAAATCCTGATACTTCCAACAAATGGTTCTCTTCTTTATTCTTATACCTAAAACTTCTCAAAATCTGGACCTTGTTTTTCAACGAAATACTTGTCTAGAACTGGAGAAGTCATAAATAAACAGAATATAGTGCGAGTACCAACCCCATTTTCCTAATGGACACCGGATAACATACAATACTTTGTATAAGTCCACTGAGTTTAATAACTCAAACCCTATGCGTCATAGGTTGAAAACTGTACTATATTTAAGAAGAATTACACTGCTGTTGAATGCACCTTACCTAATCACCAACTGATATAGGTAAATGTCATAGACATAATTTCAAAAAGTTATATCTTACCTTATAAAATAAACGTACAGATATATCAGTTTGAAATTGGTGCATAACTATGGATATTCAAAACCAAATATTTGCCATCCGGCAAAAACCCAGGTGATTTCCTCAAATATCACCAAATACAATGAATTCCGATATAATGAGGATATAATCATCTAATTCCCAATATCTTACTCCCACTCACCATCTGTAACACCATACAGATGTGAGAATCAAATCTGATAAATACATACCCTGGAGTCAGAATCTAATTGGGAAATCAGTTTTCAATTAACACTACACAGGGAGACTGAAACATAAAAATTTTTCGAAGGGGTATCCGGGTATTCCTAGTAATGCCTCTTCCACTATCCAGATTCATGACAAAAACCGTATATTTCTTTGCCATCTCTTCAATCCCTTTATTTGTCTTTACGTATTACCTTCTGTACACAACATTTAGGCTAATTGATTTTCTTCCTTCCCTACCTTTCGGCACCAGCCTAAGGTTCGGAAGAAGACTATCCAATAAGCGTAATAGGTGTACTCTCCTAATACCAGGAGCCCTCACAACCTGAGAGAAGGTAAAAAGAAAAGACAACCGAATAATCCTTACTCTATTCCTATAGAACCAGAATCGATCCTCGAACTGGAACAAGTTCCTTCGAGTTCGTATGTAACTATATGATGGAATATCCAATAAATGCGGATCTTCATAGTGATACGGAATGTTCCGGAGAAAAGAAAAGGTGAACTAGGAGTGGCAGGGGTATACGTGGTTTCGTCGTGAATGATAGTAGTCGCAATGTCCTTTGCCCTTATTCTAATCCCTTTATATGTCTTTACTTATTATCTTCTGTGCACCACACTTAGGCTAATTGGTTTTCTTCCTTCCCTACCGTTCGACACCTGCCTATGGTTTGGAGGAAGAGTATCCAATAAGCTCAATAGGTGTACCTTCTCCTAATCCTAGGAGCCCTCACAGCCTGAGAGAAGGTATAGGGTAAAGACAACCAAATAATTTTATTCAATTTCTCCAGAACCAGAATCCGTCCTCAAATCTGGAACAAGTTCCTTTGAATTCATATGTAACTATACGATGGATTTATCCAATATGAGTGGATGCTCGTAGTGATACGGGGTGTTCTGGAGAAATACAACGGTGATACAGAAGAGGCAAGGATATATGCGACTCCGTGACATTCCAAAAGCCAAAGTATTTTAAGAAGATTCGGTTAACTTGGTTCATGAGTTTTAGTCTTGGGTCGGGCTATGGTCGCTGCCAGAGAGAGAGAGAGAGAGAGAGAGAAAAGAAACACTCGGTGTGCACTCTAACCTAGATCAGAATGGTTAATCACTTTATCTAATCAGGATGTCTCCTACTGTTTTCTCGAATTCTCCTCCAAACCCAAAAGGAGAATTAGTCGGGATCATCTAAAATCACCCGAGGAGTAATCCTACTCATCAGTAGGAATCGGGATCCAACTATCATCGCATGACAACTTGATGGAATCCACTCAAGTCACCACACTCCAGAAGGTATGCGCATGCCTGGCAAGTTTCCTGTATATTTGAAACTCTCGATGTGATTTTTACCCCAAGCGGCTTATGACCTTGACTAGGTCAACATATCATATGTCGCAAGTCAAGTTCAACCCGTCATTATCCTAGATTAATTAGACCCACCTGTACGAGGCCTTGACTAGGTCAACATGACCGTACGACTGTCTTAACCAATTGCATATCCATGCAGCAGAAAAGTACTACAGAGCTACCGAACACTACGCCTTGACTAGGTCAATATAGGTAGCACGAATAATAACCAATACTCGTCTAAAATGACGAAGGGCTACGACTGGTTTTTGGCGAAAAACCTTTAACGTAATGAACATGATATCGTTGAAGAAATCCAAGCGGTTTTACAAATATATAGTGGCGAAAGCTTTTGCTAAAGAGGTCACTCCAGGTGAAGGGATCTCGGCTCTTTCCTCATCGAATGAGGTGCAGGATATTCCAAATTGAATACCATGATACAAAGCAAAAGAATCGACTATAATAAAGTTATTACGTTAACGCAAACTTCTGCCCAAGAGGTCACTCCCGATGAAGGGATCTTGGCCTTTGCTTCGTCGAATGAGGAGCAGGATATTCCCAATCGAATACCACTGTGTAAAGTAAAAGAGAATGTCTGTAATGTCAGTTTTTTAAAAAACTTGGTTCCAACAACATCAGATATAGGTTTGTTTTATCCTTGCATTGATTAAAATCAACGCAGTCCTATTAATTAATCACACCAGAAAAGAACGAAAATATGATGTACGTATATGCCATCCGCATTTGCCACTGGGTCCCGTCATCACTCGTTAGATTAACTAACGACAGAGAGGGGACTGGACTAGCGCGGGTGCAAAACATATACAACATCTACTAGTATATATATAAAAATATATAACAATCGTCCCAGGTATGATATAAGCAACATCACAGAAACATCTCAGAAGGAACACAGAATGTTGGATAATCTTGGAGCCCTGACTTTCACTTAAGCCGCAAGTGAGACCCAACGTTCCCCTATCGTGTGGATAGCATGTGCAATGATACCTAGACCCCTACGAGCGCAGTAAGTTACCCGCAAAAACCAGAAGTGAGGCAACCCTCTTCAACAACGTGAATGGGCCACCTAGCATTTCACGGAATCCGGTAACTTAGGCACCCTTCCGTGGGTCAACCTATACCCCCTACGAGTGCGACGAAAAACCCGCTAATTCTAGAGTAAGGTACCCTCCGTCTTAACGCCATGAGATGCTGTCATGACCCGAAAAGTACGGAACATGACCGGCACATAAAGTACGAAACGTCTCGAGGCGTACGTAATCTAAGTAAACCAAAACACAGAAATCAAAACCATAGAAGCCGTAGAGTGAAGGAAAAACCAATTTAAAACAAGTAGTTTTAACAACATAGGCCGAAGTGTATATTTTTAAAATCTCAAGTATTTTCTGAAAATTTCGGCAGTCTCCTTTGTAAATACTGGCCCCAAATGGGATACAACATGAATAGTATACGAAATAAATAAAAAGGCATCCCCAAGCGGGAGCTATCTCTTCGTCAATCGACGGTCACAACCACGCAAGCAATATAATATACAACGCCGAAAGGCGAGAATCAAAACTCAAAAGAAAACCTAAAATCAGCATGAAAACCATAATAATACAACGCGCGACTCTAAGGTCGAAAGAATAACAAGTCTGGTCTTTATCTCTATCAAATATACATTCTGGTTAATGGAGTTTCTAAATACAACTGAAATAATAAATAAACAATGGTGGTCCTGATGGAAAGATCGCACCTACCAAAGCAATCACCCGGAAGGAACAGTGTGCAAGCAAAGCCGCAACGAAACCTGTACGGCAAAACCAGCAAGGAACTGTGGCACAACGTTGGTGAGTTGCCAACTCGTGAGTAGAAAATATCTACTAGCAGAAATCGCATGTATAATGCAATCCTAGGTCATACGATCAGTAATATTCTCAAAATAACAATATGGCCTGAAGCATAATATAATGGCAAGCATAAACATCTATCCCTAAGTGTAATACTAAGTACTCATGTCAGTGCCTCTGGTAACAACATGCCATGAATGTGATGTACAAATGTCTGGTAACAATGTGTCACAAAAATGATGCGCAATGCATGTAATGAGAATAGAGTACATCATGAATCGAAGAACTGTTTTTCTTTAATCAATGAGATTTCTGTATGTATATAAATCGAGATATCATCAGTGAAATCAACATAGAATCCGTGTCAAGCATCGACACAAAACACTAATATCAATATCTCAATATCAAAAAACCTCGGGCTTCGTCAATCCGGATCGGCCCATATCATTAATCTCACGACCACGAATGGTATCCTCCGGATATCTGCCGCGCCAGGTAAAAACACCGGAAGGCAGTCTGCCCCTGCCCGGCTCATCGTCTACTACTCGAATTTCTTGCCCCGGGGTACCATCCCGGGTCCACCATGTACCCGAGGCGGTTCATCCAACTCCCCGAATCGGGTCTCGAAAACATCTCAGAACTGAGAAAATATCATGGTGGACGATACTCAACATATCAAGAAAAACCGCATTTTTTCTCTTTAAAATGGTTCATCAGTTTACAAAACTTTCACATGCGGTTTCCAAATCCATAAAATATCAAGAAGAATCCGAAATCATCAAGTAACCATGTCAATAACAATGAAAACCGGCATAAATCTCCATAATACCGCATAACCAATGAATATATAGATGCATCTGATATCATGCAATAATTAAATTAGAATATGAAAGCTATAACATGTAGCAACTATCAGTTAGCAAGCTATGTCAATGAAATAGTATTTTCTAAAGTGTACGTGACATGGCAATTAACGATGATGATGTGTGTGAGCCGGCAAGTAAGTGTAAGTGGAACATACGCATCATCGGTAATGGTGCTGGTGTCCTGACAGCAAGGTTCATAATCACTAAGTACACAATAAACATGCACTGAGACGATAACAACATGATAAATGGTAATGAATGGTAATTGCAACGATAATATGCGTAACATGAATGATAACGTAATAATAAGGAATCTACATCGCTACACCTGTATTATACAGATTTTCCGTTTGAAATAGTACGAATCGTGGCGTTTTGAAAATAAGGGCTACGGTGTTTTTAAGAAAAGGTATGTCTTTTAAAATATCCATAGTATCCCTTGACATGTCTTTAAAATCCTCATGATTCGTTAGTTTTGGAAATAGGTATGACTCGGGTCCAGTCTGACATCTACTAGGTAAACTACAAGTCTAACCAACAACCAATCGAAAGGGATATGGAAACCACCTAAATCTGAGTCGATATATATATACATATATATAGTTGGTGAACCCGCCTCAATAATATCTCATACGATATATCATCTAATTTGACATCCTCGAGTCAAGAGTGCGGATTTATCATCAATAGCTCGTACGGTAAATCCACCGTACGAAATCCCAAATTAGGGTACGGGTCAAATATCCCATTCATCACATTATTCATCTGGTATCCTCTTTATCAAAAATCATGATCCGGGGTACTGATCTACGTCTAGTACAAAACTGATACCATTTATGTATGCATGCGTGTGTATGAAAATACCACGCCTAAAGGACCTGCTAAATATATCACGTCGTAATTCGAATACGAATCCTGTCACATAACCGATCTCACGGCCTCAAGCCCAATCTCATCGACTCATCTCCAATCGCAGGTACTATCCTCATAATTCGTGTATATGTATACGTATACACACACACACACACACTCTCTCTCACACACACACATAGTCCCATACCCATGTGTGTATATATAAATATATACATATCCATATATACCCACCGGTAATAAAATGAATGCAGGTGTGTGCGTGTGGGTGTAAACCTATTCTAGGCTTCGCGACTAAGAAGCTATGCTAGTCCTAATAACACCAAACTAACCATAAACACATAATCATAACTTGATAATCACCCATGGATCATAAGCCACATATATATCCAATTATATATCATAAATATACTACGAACTGCGGGGGTGCTATACGCCATCCACCCGACTTCTCCCCGTAGATATAAATCTACTCACCTGATCTTCGCTCGCCGGTGCCGACGTCGCCACGCGCTTGCTTGTCGTCTCGAATTCCACATGGGGGTACCTACATGTCACAATGTATCGTATCGCATAAAAACCCAATTTGAAATCGAAACGGCATACGAAAAACAAATCGGCACGCGTATCACGCATAGGTCAAAACCTATCGCCTACGCAGGCAAGAATAGCCAAACCAACCCTCGATGTCAATGTACAAACGTCAAACGATCGAGTTAAATACCAAACGTACCAATCATGGTCTTACAACTCACTAAAAATCTATGAAATAGGATGCAAATCATCAAAACTAATAAATTGATCAAATCGGTTTATTTCCAAAAAGTCTAGTAAAGGGGGTCGTTAACTATTTTAGTACAAGTCTTGATGATTTAGCAAACTAGTGGTCACAATACTCACTAATTACCTTAACCAAGTCACACAAACCAAAACCATATTTTTAATCTCACAACTTTCATTAACCCAAAATTCTAGTTTCAATATAGCTCAAATTTAACACTTTTTAAAGCAAAAATTCACAATTCAACACTTAAGCATGGTTTTGCATGAACTAAAGTATGAAACTACAACTTAAAATACTACTAATGTCATGAATACCCTAATTAGATTTTTATCTCAATTAATTAATAAATTCCCGAAACCTAGTTAACAAAATTAGCATAATTAGCAAAATTTTAAACTAACAATTAGCAACTAGTAACTAGCTTTTCCTTTACATGTCTTAAGATCACAAATACAACACACAATCCATGATCTAAATACCCAAAACCCTAATTTGATCACAACCCATTCTCTTGAATTTTTCCAACTTGCAATTAACCTATTTATACACCTAATTTACACTTAAATAAGCTAAATTAAAGTAATTAGACAACAATTCACTAAAGGTTTAAGATTTATACCTCATGAACCATGGATCAAACTTGCAATCCAGCCTCTCAAAATGCTCTCTTTTCACCACAATCCATGCATGATAGGCTAAACTAAAATGGGTAAGAGTTGGATTTGGATTTTGGGATTTTTTTGATGGATTTTGAGGCAATTTTGATGAATTTTTTTCAAGAGATATGAGGGGAGAAAAGGGAGGGGCTGCTGTTGAGGGAGAGGGAGGGGCTTAGCCAGATGTAGGTGAGGGAGGAGAGAGAGTGAGGTGGGGAAAAAAAGCCAAGTCAACTCAAAAAGTCAAAGCCCATACCTCTTTCTTATTCTTTTCTTTTCATTTCTTTGTTTCCTTTTCTTTTCTTTTTGAAGTAGGGAAAAGAGTGGGAGTGGGGGCAGCCCATGGCTGGCCAAGCCCATGGGGAGGTGGTGAGAGGGTATGGGTGAGTGTGGGTGAAGAAAGAAAATGATAAATATTACCCCAATTTCTATTTTCACTAATTTCACTATTTAAGTCTTTTTCTTCGATATTTTCTAACACCGTTTGGCAGTTTTATTTCATTTCAAAAACAATATTTTACATGTTAGTTTAGTGTGTCATGATGCACAAAATTTGTTTTAACCCATTAAAATTTGTAATTTTCCCTAATTAAATGTATTAGTGATGGATTAAAACAATATTAAAATAATTAATTTCGGAAAATTTTTCAGTAAACTAGAAATTTTACAAGTGGTTCAATAAACACCCAATATTAGCAATTACATAGCTAGAATATGTATATTAAATTTTATATTAAAAGATATTTATATCTTGATTTTTACGGAAGACACCCGTAATTTTACCGATTAACCGAAATTTCACCTGAACGATTTTCAAAGTGTTACAATCTTCCCCTTTAAAGAAATCCGGTCCCCGAATTTAAATTAAAACTCCCTCCTAAATACTAAAATATTTAAGCAAAACCATCAAGTCATCGAGGCTCCGAAATCATAAATACATAAAACACATCGTAGAGCAATGCATGCGCATGAAAAACAGATATATAAAGCAAAATCAAAACTCCGTCAAGCATCCAGCAATCATCGGAGTTATGGGAAAGATATCAATGTCAAGATCCAACACGAAAACCAACATGATATACATTATTAAAACATCTGGAAGTAATGAATGCCAAACCTTTTTCAAATCGCTGTGCGATACTAGCAACACTGCACAGTGGCGGACGTCTATTGTAAGAAAATAACTATATATATATATATATATATATATATATATATATATATATCCTTTGTTTAATATGCATGTCCCGCCGTTTTGAAAGCAATTTAGAAGGGTTTCCCTTTTAAACAGTTTCGTGTCATCACTAACACGTAGGTAAATACTGAGACTATAGCTCCTCCTTGGAAATCCCTTCGATAACTATCAATGCATGCAAAAATATATTCAGGTATTGTCCTCTGACTAGTCCTGCTCAGTACTAAACCAAATGGCAAGTATCATAAATATACTGCTCCAAAAGAAATCAATCCCAAATATATATATGAATGCCACGTGCGTCAGGTGCGCACTGAAATCGAAATCCATGAATGTGCCATACATGTGCATGGAAAAAAAATCTGAGTGCATCGGGTGTGCATGAAAACACCTGTCAAAGGCAACATGTGTGCCTGACAGCAAAACCGGGTGTATCTAATATGCACGAAGAATCTCGATTTAGTGCATCTAGTGTGCACCTAAATCGCATCAAGCGCCATAAGTATGCGCAAAATCCAAATCAATTGCACAATGTGCACGAAAACGAATATCGAATATCACAATCGAAATCGACGGTATACAACACATTTCAATCAAAATCCCAATCAGGTATACCGTGGTATAAAATCTCACCATCCTGTGCATCGGCGTGCACAAAAGCAAATCAAATACTAAAAGTGCATGAAAACTATGCCGAAAGCATAAATCAAATCATATGCTTGTCCTAGGCATGAAATCAAATATCATGAAACTCGGTCACCAAAACTCAATCATGAAATAAATCACCCAAAAATACTGAAAATCCAAAGTGAAGGATACGTGATAGTCAATCATAAAATCAAAAATCATAAATACTGTCGTCGATATGTCCGCCCTTCAAAGTCGAGAAGGTGTCAGTGCATCCAATGCTAGCTGAGCAAGATATCTACTTGCCTTCTGATCATAGCCTATCACCTAGTGCCCTTAGGCTCTTGTCTCTCACTGCAGATTGCTAAGTACATAGCTCCTCGGCTCAACGGTCCAATATAGAAACGATAAGGGAAGCAGTCCGCTCTGACACATCCTCTAAAGATCTCCGGCCAACTCTTATGGTCACTCATATCATGTCTCGTTGACGATGCTGAACTCTAGCCTGCTGGGTGTGTGCAATATGACCGATCCTGAGTCCAAATCTTCTCGTATAGCATTCCAGAAGGGTCCTGTCGAGGTCTCTCCTCGAACCTCGTTTCTGCTGAACTGCCCGGAAGTTATCATCTCTTACTAAATCTGTATCTGTTTCTTGTTCCAGAACGGCTGGATACCCATCATGACTCCTCCTGGAAGATATATCCATAATCAACGCTTCTGCTGGCGTATCACATCTCTGATGTCGGCGGAGTGGAACGTCATCTCATCAAAATCTCGTATGAACCTCTTACTCCACTTTTCGCTAATGTCGACCGATTCGGACTCGTCTCCTCGTGGCTGCATGGACTGCGCTCCAACGGCTATACTCGTATCTGGAGTCTCCTAAGCAATGCATCTCATCACCTGATATCCGAATGAAGTCGAACCATCCGATCGATTGTCAAAACCTCATAATCCCCCACGAGCTCGACATCTTGGGTATAGTTTAATAGTATTGAATATATACCGCAACACCTATGGACCAACTGTAGAAGGGCAGACCCAAGCCTCACTAATGGCACTGCTGAACTGCCGCAAACCCTAAGGTTCACCGGCGTTCCATGGTCATTAAGTCGTGTTAGGGTTTCATTCTTCTAGAGGGTCCGTAGAATTGCTTGCATGTTTTTCGAATACTTTAAACTTGGAAAATGGGTCCCTGACAATCGATCGTCTCTATCGACTCTCAACGTATCAACGTGAAGTCGTCTCTAGCTGGAATCAATCTATCTGATGACCTCGCATCGGGGTAGGCAATGAATTACATGTCCTAGTCTTTCATCTCTGGTGACTAGCGATCTTCTATCATATCTCGAGGTATAACTCGTGCGGCGTTAGCTTCAAACATCTGGGGCGATATCTTTTCATTCGCCAAAATCACTGGCTCATTCGTCCGCACACTAAACAGCGCCTCAATCATCAAAATAATCTATGCTCTGACGGTCATCACAATCTGGCTGGCCTCTTGCAGTGGCCCAATCCTCTAGTGCTGATCTGTACGTTCGAGAAATCTCGTAAAAGCGATCTATCAAATGCTCATAGCGCGAAAACGCAATAAAACGATGCCTCCCTATGTAATCGTATGTCCCTGTAATCACGCCCTGGTAAGTCCTCGTTCGTGAAGAGCTCGTGCCGACCGCAACTCTAGCCATAACTCTCTCTGCCTATGTAATCGTGGAAGCAAATCCATAACTAGTACTGATGAGGCTAGATCATAGGAAGGAATATAATATTGTGCAAGGAAATGTACATCCTAAGGCTTCATAAGCGGAGTATCGTATCATAAGTATGCCGCGGAACATACATACGGTACGTCACTCTACTTGAGTCACCTACTCTATCAACCAAGGGTCATCCTACACTCCGAAGGTAAAACCTAACACTCTGATACCAACTTGGTCACGACCCAAAAAGTACGGAACATGACCGGCACTTAAATTACGAAACGTCTCGAGGCGTACGTAATCTAAGTAAGCCAAAACCCAGAAATCAAAACCATAGAAGCCGTAGAGTGAAGGAAAAACCAATTTAAAACAAGTAGTTTTAACAACAAAGGCCGAAGTGTATATTTTTAAAATCTCAAGTATTTTCTGAAAATTTCGGCAGTCACCTTTGTAAATACTGGCCCCAAACGGGATACAACATGAATAGTATACGAAATAAAAAAAAAGGCATCCCCAAGCGGGAGCTAGCCCTTCGTCAATCGACGGTCACAACCACGCAAGCAATATAATATACAACACCGCAGGGCGAGAATCAAAACTCAAAAGAAAACCCAAAATCAGCATGAAAAGCATAATAATACAACGCGCGACTCTAAGGTCTAAAGAATAACAAGTCTGGTCTTTATCTCTATCAAATATGCAATCTGGTTGATGGAGTTTCTAGATACAACTGAAATAATAAATAAACAATGGTGGTCCTGATGCAAAGAAGCCACCTACCAAAGCAATTACCCGGAAGGAACAGTGTGCCAGCAAAGCTGCAAAGAAACCTGTACGGCAAAACCTGCAAAGAACTGTGGCACAACGGGGGTGAGTTTCCAACTCGTGAGTAGAAAACATCTACTAGCAGAAATCGCATGTATAATGCAATCCTAGGTCATACGATCAGTAATATCCTCAAAATAGCAATATGGCCTGAAGCATAATATAATGGTAAGGGTAAACATCTATCCCCAAGTGTAATACCAAGTACTCGTACCAGTGCCTCAGGTAACAACATGCCACGAATGTGATGTACAAATGTCAGGTAACAATATGTCATAAAAATGATGTGCAATGCATGTAATGAGAATAGAGTACATCATGAATCGAAGAACTGTTTTTCTTTAATCAATGAGATTTCTGTATGTATATAAATCGAGATATCATCAGTGAAATCGACATAGAATCCGTGTCAAGCATCGACACAAAACACTAATTTCAATATCTAAAAACCTCGGGCTCCGCCAGTCCGGATCGGCCCATATCATCAATCTCACGACCACGAACGGTATCCTCCGGATATCCGCCGCGCCAGGTAAAATCACCGGTAGGCAGTCTGCCCCTGCCGGGCTCATCGTCTACTACTCGAACTTCTTGCCCCGGGGTACCATACCGGGTCCACCATGTACCCGAGACGGTTCATCCAACTCCTCGAATCGGGTCTCGAAAATATCTCAGAACTGAGAAAACATCATGGTGGACGATACTCAACATATCAAGGAAAACTGCATTTTTTCTCTTTAAAATGGTTCATCAATTTACAAAAACTTTCACATGCGGTTTCCAAATCCATAAAATATCAAGAAGAATCCGAAATCATCAAGTCACCATGTCAATAACAATGAAAACAGGCATAAATCTCCATAATACCGCGTAAGCCATGAATATATGGATGCATCTGATATCATGCAATAATTAAACTAGCATATGAAAGCTATAACATGTAGCAACAATCAGTTAGCAAGCTATGTCAATGAAATAGTATTTTCTAAAGTGTACGTGACATGGCAATTACCGATGATGATGTGTGTGAGCCGGCAAGTAAGTGTAAGTGGAACATACGCATCATCGGTAATGGTGCTGGTGTCCTGACAGCATGGTTCATAATCACTAAGTACACAATAAATATGCACTGAGACGATAACAACATGATAAATGGCAATGAATGGTAATTGCAACGATAATATGCGGAACATGAATGATAACGTAACAATAATGAATCTACATCGCTACACCTGTGTTATACTGATTTGCCGTTTGAAATAGTACGAATCGTGGCGTTTTGAAAATAAAGGCTACGGTGTTTTTAAGAAAAGGTACGTCTTTTGAAATATCCGTAGTATCCCTTGACATGTCTTTAAAATGCTCACGATTCGTTAGTTTTGGAAATAGGTATGACTCGGGTCCAGTCTGACATCTACTAGGTAAACTACAGATCTAACTAACAACCAATCGAAAGGGATATAGAAACCACCTAAATCTGAGTCGATATATATATATACATATATATAGTCGGTGATCCCGCTTCAATAATATCTCATACGATACATCATCTAATATGACATCCTCGAGTCAAGGGTGCGGATCTATCATCAATAGCTCGTACGGTAAATCTATCGTACGGAATCCCATATTAGGGTACGGGTCAAATATCCCATTCATCACATTATTTATCTGGTATCCTCTTTATCAAAAATCATGATCCGGGGTACTGATCTACGTCTAGTACAAAACTGATATCATCTATGTATGCATGCGTGTGTATGAAAATACCACGCCTAAAGGACCCGCTAAACATATCACGTCGTAACTCATATACGAACCCTGTCACATAACCGATCTCACGGTCTCATGCCCAATCTCATCGACTCATTTTCAATCCCAAGTACTATCCTTATAATCTATGTATTTGTATACGTATATATATATATATATATATATATATATATAGACACACATACATACATACATAGTCCCATACCCATGTGTATATATATATATATACACACATATCCATATATACGCACCAGTAATAAAATGAATGCAGGTGTGTGCGTGTGGGTGTAAACCTATTCTAGGTTTCGCGACTAAGAAGCTATGCTAGTTCTCTTCTAATAACACCAAACTAACCATAAACACATAATCATAACTTGATAAACACCCATGGATCATAAACCACACATATATCCAATTATATATCATAAATATACTACGAACTGCGGGGGTGCTATACGCCATCCACCCGGCTTCTCCCCGTAGATATAAATCTACTCACCTGATCTTCGCTCGCCGGTGCCGACATTGCCACGCGCTTGCTTGTCGTATCGAAGTCCACATGGGGGTACCTATATGTCACAACGTATCGTATCGCATAAAAACCCAATTCGAAATCCAAACGGCATACGAAAACCAAATCGGCACGCGTATCACGCATAGGTCAAAACTTATCGCCTACGCAGGCAAGAATAGCCAAACCAACCCTCGATGTCGATGTACAAACGTCAAACCATCGAGAAAAACACCAAACGTACCAATCATGGTCTTACAACTCACTAAAAATCTATGAAATAGGATGCAAATCATCAAAACTAATAAATTGATCAAATCGGTTTATTTTCAAAAAGTCTCGTAAAGGGGGTCATTAACCATTTTACTACAAGTCTTGATGATTTAGCAAACTAGTGGTCACAATACTCACTAATTACCTTAACCAAGTCACACAAACCAAAACCATATTTTTAATCTCACAACTTTCATTAACCCGAAATTCTAGTTTGCAATATAGCTCAAATTTAACACTTTTTAAAGCAAAAATTCACAATTCAACACTTAACCTTGGTTTTGCATGAACTAAAGTATGAAACTACAACTTAAAATGCTACTAATATCATGAATACCCTAATTAGATTTTTATCTCAATTAATTAATAAATTCCCAAAACCTAGTTAACAAAATTAACATAATTAGCAAAATTTTAAACTAACAATTAGCAACTAGTAACTAGCTTTTCCTTTACATGTCTTAAGATCTCAAATACAACACACAATCCATGATCCAAATACCCAAAACCCTAATTTGATCACAACCCATTCTCTTGAATTTTTCCAACTTGCAATTAACCTATTTCAACACCTAATTTACACTTAAATAAGCTTAATTAAAGTAATTAGACAACAATTCACTAAAGGTTTAAGATTTATACCTCATGAACCATGGATCAAACTTGCAATCTAGCCTCTCAAAATGCTCTCTTTTCACCACAATCCATGCATGATAGGCTAAACTAAAATGGGTAAGAGTTGGATTTGGATTTTGGGATTTTTTTGGTTGATTTTCAGGCAATTTTGATGAATTTTTTTCAAGAGAAATGAAGGGAGAAAAGGGAGGGGCTGCTGTTGAGAGAGAGGGAGGGGCTCAGCCTGATGTGGGCGAGGGAGGAGAGAGAGTGAGGTGGGGAAAAAAGCCAAGTCAACTCAAAAAGTCAAAGCCCATGCCTTTTTCTTATTCTTTTCTTTTCATTTCTTTGTCTCCTTTTCTTTTCTTTTTGAAGTGGGGAAAAGAGTGGGAGTGGGGGCAGCCCATGGCCGGCCAAGACTATGGGGAGGGGGTGAGAGGGTGTTGGTGAGTGTGGGTGTGAATGGAAAATGATAAATATTACCCCAATTTCTATTTACACTAATTTCACTATTTAAGTCTTTTTCTTCGATATTTTCTAACACCGTTTGGCAGTTTTATTTCATTTCAAAAACAATATTTGAAATATTAGTTTAGTGTGTTATGATGCACAAAATTTGTATTAACCCATTAAATTTTTTAATTTTCCCTTATTAAATGTATTAGTGACGGCTTAAAATAATATTAAAATAATTAATTTCGGAAAATTTTTCAGTAAACTAGAAATTTTACAAGTGGTTCAATAAACACCAAATACTAGCAATTACATAGCTAGAATATATATATTTAATTTTATATTAAAAAATATTTATATCTTGATTTTTATGGAAGACACCCGTTATTTTACCGATTAACCGAAATTTCATCTGAACGATTTTCAAAATGTTACAGATGCGTACCTGTTTCCCTCTAGAACCCAGTTATTCGTGCACTCCACCGCGGGGTAATCCTAGTACAGAAAAGAAAATAATATACAAGGGTGACATCGACCTCAACCCCGTTGTGCCCCAAACAAATAATATACAAACTGGCAGTGACGACAGTCCACATGTCGGACGCTCGCCCTGCAATATCAAATGTACAAATGAGACTAAACTGTACTAACATTGCACCATAGCTATCCACCATGACGATCCAACCACAATCACAGCACAACACAGAATATCAACGTGAATGTCACGTTCGCAAACCGTCTAAAAGAACATATAGCAATTAGACGAGTTATACCACTTGAATGACATTCACGGTCGCAGATAGTAATGCATGTACTGATAAACATTTAAACAGTGTTGAATTATCGACTTCGAAACACCCCTAATAGCCCCAAACAACTAGATAAAACAATATAAAAACTGGGCAAAACTAGCAATACCACTGAACCAATATTCCAGAGACCATACCACACAAAAAATACGAAGCCCAAACTCCCTCCCCAGGCCGGCTAGCTCGGAAAATTCCTCAATGTGCTCGGTCCAAAATGGGTGGAATGGGTTCGTATTTGGTGTATGCTCTTGTGGTCATACAAATAGCCTTCTGTAGTTACTAAATTATTTTCTTGAAGACTTTGAAAATCGACAGAGACTGGAATCTGTAGGGTATCATTTTGGGGTTGTTTCGATTTTGATACTTTAATATCGTCTAAAATAGCTAGAAAGGGGTTTAAGAGTTGGCTCTGATACCATGTTAGGTTACGACAGCGCCCCGGCCATCAAACCGTGGCCAAATGCGGAACAAAAATTTACTAAACTGGCGCTACTGTTGGAGATAGTGCCCTCAGAGTCAATTATTAGGTCACAGGTACGTGATTGTAATGATTGAGGGAGGACCTATCCCGGTAGGACAGTCTTACTCGAGATGATAGTATGCTATCTGGTTTACCTTTATCATCGTGTACTGCTTTAGGTGACATGACACGTCGCTATTACACGTTGATAGAGCCCCTAGGATTCTTGCTTGACCACCAGCAGTATGAGGGCGATCATATAAGTGGGAGCTGGGGGTCTACAAGCATATCCTTAAAAGGTCCCTAGTCGTAGGAGTTTCGAGACCGGGCATCGATACTCCATTAGTAGACTAGTGTATACAGTCGAGACCCCGACGAGGGGCGGTGGCCGGTCTCACAAGCCACTGGTGTCAGTTGGATCACCTAAGATGTATACAGGTGCTCATTGGGTTATGAGTACACCGGACAGGACTCGCCGGGAACATGCTAGTTGGTCATATACCAGACGTCAGATGGCAGTTCCCTGGTGACATGTGTGCAGGTTAGTTCATCGACCTGGGGATCGTCATTTGTCTCGTGTGAGTTCCCACTGTACTTTGATTACTACCCTACCACGGCTCAAAGGAGTCGTGCAAACAGGTTTTAGTTGGGTACAGTCCCGAGCCACATGGAGGCAGTGAGCGTATCTTCAGGGGTTCGTCTCTCCCGGTATTGGGGGTGAGGTCGTGCTGTGTCTAGGAGAGCCATTACACAAAGTCCTTGGCCAAGGCAAGGAGATTTACTGGTAGGTATTCCAGTAGTATCTCAGGGTGTTCTGGGCTACACTCCGACACGACTTGTACCGCTTTTGGGGGTCTGACTTTTACCAACCCCCTAGGCCCGCCATGCGATACTCATAGACGAACGGACCGGATTGCACGGATATTGTCACTGACAGGCTCAGTAGGGTGTCAGGATGAGTTCGCTCATCGACGTCCCTTTTAGTCAATAGCTGGTGGCCCGTTACGTATTGGCTTATACCTCTGATGGGCTAGTGGTTAAATCCATAGCCATAGTATTGACGAGTCTTTAGAGTCCACCACACATTTCAGTTACTCAGCTTTCGGGCGAAACGCTGTAGAGGCCGTATGGAGATATGGCAGGGTCCGATCAGATACGTGCGGTATTGCACGGATCAGGATCGGACGGTTTGTACTAGTAGCCGTATAGGTATATGGCAGGGTTCGATCAGATACGTGCGGTATTGCACGGATCAGGATCGAACGGATATTACTAGCCGGCTTTGGTTTAAGCCGGTCCTAGTTTAGTACAGTGTAGATTTTGTCTCATTGCATTTGTATCCGGTCGGAATACAGATGCGGGTGTGTATGCACAGTGTCGGGGTTTTCCTGTAATTTATTACGGGACCAGTTTACTAGAGTTGCCAGTTTGCATTCCGTTCCGGCCGGTTTTCGTTTGTTCTTTCCCGGCCGGACTTTTCCGATGGAGGGGGTAATTTGCAGTTTTGCAAATTACTTTTGTGGAGGGGTTTTATTGCATATATATTGATTATGATGGCTTTCTTTTCTTTGCACCATGCTTGCTTTGACTTGTGATTTGAGTGGGTATGGATTCAATAGTGCAAGCATGGTTGATGTTGATGTTGTGGTCACCCTTTGACCTCTCCTACCCTCACCTCCCTTCTTGATATGTATTTTTTGTTCCCTCCACCATTTTTTCCAAGAGGAGAGGCCGGCCACTAATTGAGGAGAGGAAAAATGAGAGGTTCAATTTTTGATGCTTCATTCTTCATCTCATTTCCTTGCAAAATTGATAGCTTCATTTTCCCTCCAAAGTTCAATCCTCATTCCTCCATCCAAAGGCAACAAACCCCAAAGAGACAAGTAGCCTCTACACTACACTTCCTACAGTATATCTTGAGCATGTCGAGTTGCCGGCTTCATGCTCGAGTTGCCTCGGTATTGAGGCGGGAGCCCGTAAAAGACGAAGGCGATGTGGTGCCCTTTCCGGCGAGGAGGCGACGATGTGGACGGAGATCCCGCGAGGAGATCGGAGTGGAGATGAAGACCGGAGGACTCGGATCAGTCGGTACAACATTTCCACACTCTTTACTGTTTGTTAGTTTAGCAATAATGGTAGATCCGGGTTAAAGTATACGATAGCGCCAAGTTAAAAAGTTTTATTCCGCAATTGGCGTCTGTAGACTGCCGGGGCGCTAACGTAGACTTACAGTGGTATCAGAGCCTCACCATTTTGCTATGCTAACTTGTGCTAACGCGTTTAAAACTTCGATCCGACCGGAAATCGAAAACTGCAAAAATCCAAGCCGACAGTTTCTGTTGTTTTTAAACGGTCTCAAAAATGATTTCTGGATGTCTTAAAAATCAGAGCAGGAACTTTTAAGAGTCACGACAAAATTTGGACTCGTGATCCCTCTAAGTTGCCGCGGAAGCGCGATCAAAACCATGGTTTTGCCGCGCAACCGCGGCCACGTGGGGAGCACGTGCTCCCAAATTTTGTCAGTTGGTTCTTGGTTGGATTATAGGGTTTTTGATATATATCGTTTTTGCCCAGATTTTGTTACTGTTCACCAGTAAGTCGTGGGGCCCACTTCTTGATATTTTGTCGATCGAAATTTAAACACGTTAGTTTTCACAGTATTTACATTATATCTGCGACCGTGAATGTCACTCGATCGGTAAATCCGGTCTAACTGCTATAGCCCGGTTAGACGGATTTGCGAACGTGATTTTCACGTTGATGTTCTATGTATTTGCTGTGATGTTGCGGATCGGTCGTGGGGGATAGCCTGGATGCAATGCTAGTACAGTTTTGTTGTATTATGTACATTTGATATTGCGGGGCGAGCGTCCGACATGTGGACTGCCGTCACTGCCTGTTTGTATTATTTTTTTGGGGCACGACCTGGTTGCGGTCGATGTACCCGGTGTATGTATATTTTACTTTTTGTACTAGGATTGCCCCGCGGAGGGGTGCACGGATAGCCGGGTTCTGGAGGGCAACAAGCCCGCATCTCATGGCATTGGGACGGAGGGGGCTTCACTCTAGGATTGGCAGGCTATTCGCCGCACTCGTAGGGGGTACAGGTTTGACCCAGGAGGGGTGCCCAAGTTGCCGGATTCCGTGAAGTGCTGGGTGGTCCATTCACGGCGCTGAAGGGGGCTGCCTCGCTTCAGGTTTTGGCGGGTGACTTGCCGCGCCCGTAGGGGTCTAGGATTTCATTGCACAGGCTATCCACACGACCAGGGGAACGTCGGGTTTCAGCGGCTCTGTGAAACCCGGGGATCCCAGATATCTGTATTGTTCTGTGATGCTGTACATTTCTGTGATGTTGCATTTTATTCACGCCTTGAGCGAAATACTATATATTGGTATATATATTAGTAGATGTTGTATATGTTTTGCATCCGCGCTAGTCCAGTCCCCGCTCTGTCGTTAGTTAGCTAACCTAACGGGTAATGACGGGACCCAGTGGCGAATGCGGATGGCATATACGTACATCAGTATATTTTCGTTCTTTTTGGTGTGATCAATTGATGGGACTGCATTGATTCGGATCAATGCAAGATAAAACAAACCTAATCTGATGTTGTTGGAACACTTTTCAAAAAGCTGTTATTGCAAGGACGTTTACTTTTGTTTTGCATCGTGGTATTCATTGGAATATCCTGCTCCTCAGTCGACGAGGCAAGGGCCGAGATCCCTTCACCGGGAGTGACCCCTTGGACAGAAGTTTGCGTCAGGGCATTAACTTCACTATAGCCGATTACTTTTGCTTTGCATCGCGGTATTCATTTGGAATATCCTGCACCCCATTCTACGGGGAAAGAGCCGAGATCCCTTCACCGGGAGTGACCTCTTTAGCAACGGTTTTCGTCACTATATTTCTAAAAAGCTATCCGTTCCTTCAACGATATCAAGTTCATTACGTTAAAGGTTTTCGCCAGAAACCATTCGTAGCCCTCCATCATTTCAGTTAAATATTCGGTAGTATTCAAGCTATGTATTTTGACCTCACGCCAAGGCATAGTGTTTGGTAGCTGCCGGGTATTTATCTGTTGCATAGATAGATGCGTTGGTTTGGGACAGTCGTACTACTATTTTGGCCTACGTCAAGGGTATGTACGGGTGGATTCAAATTAACCTGGATAATGATGGGCAGAACTTGACATGTGACTTATGATATTTTGACCTCACGCCAAGGTCATAAGAGCATGGGGCAGAAATCACATCGGGAGTTTCAAAAGTACTGAAACTTGCCAGACATGCGCATACCTTCTGGAGTGTGATACCGTGAGCGGATTCCGTCACGTTGTCATGCGATGAGAGTTGGATCCCGATTCCCACTGATGAGTTAGTATACTCCTCGGGTGACCCCGACTAATTCTTCTTTCAGGTTTGGAGGAGAATTTGAGGTACAGTGGGAGGATTCCAGATTAGATAAATTGGTAACCATTCTGATCTAGGGTAGAGTGCACGCTGAGTGTTTCTTTTCTCTCTCTCTTTGGCAGCGACCATTGACCCGACCCTAAGACTATGACTCAGTGACCAAGTTGACCGAACCTACTTAACACTGGCTTTTGGATTGTCAGAGTTGCAGACCTCATTGCCACTCCTACTTTTACCCTTTTCTCCAGGACACCCCGTATTACTGCGAACGTCCACTTCCATTGGACAAAACCATCGTATGGTTATATACGAACTCGAAGGAATTCGAGGATGGTTTCTGGTTCTGGAGAAAACGGATAGGATTATTCAGTTGTCTTTTCCTTTTACCCTCTCTCAGGTTACGAGTACTCCTTGGTTTAGGGGTAGTACACCTATTACGCAAATTGGATTGTCTTCTTCCAAACCTTAGGCTGGTGCCGACCGGTAGGGAATGAAGAAAACCAATTAGCATAACGATGGTGTGCAGAAGGTATTAAGTTCAGACAAAGCAAGGGATTAGTAAGAGGGCAAAGTAAATTGCAACAAATATTCACGACCAAACCAAATATTTCGTTACCACTCCCACATCACCTTTGTATTTCTCTAGGACACTCCGTATCACTACGAAGATCCACAATTTATTTGGATACTCCATCGTATGGTTATATACGAACTCGAATGGAACTTGTTCCAGTTCGGGGATGGATTCTGGTCCAGGAGAAATAGGAATAAAGTACATTCAGGTGTCTTTTATCTTCACCTTCTCTCGCGTTGCGAGTGCTCCTAGGATTAGGATAGTACACCCTTTATGCTTATTGGATAGTCTTCTTCCAAACCATAGGCTGGTGCCGAACGGTAGGGAAAAGGAAGAAAACCATTTGGCCTAAAGGGGTGTGCAGAAGGTAAAGACTAAAGACATATGAAGGGATTTGGAGAGGTGGCAAAGAATTATACGGTTATAGTTGTGAATTTGGATAATGGAAGAGGCATTACTAAGAATACCGGGATACCCCACCGAAACATTTCAATGTTTCAGTTTCACTGTGTACTGTTAAAAGAAAACTGATTTCCCGATTAGATACTTACTCCAGGGTATGTATTTACCAGGTATGATTCTCACATCTGTATGGTTTTACAGATGATGAGTGGGAGTAGGTTATTGGGAATTGGGTGATCACCCTCATTATATCGGGATTCGTTGTAATCGGTGATATTTGAGGAAATCACCTGGGCTGTTTGCCGGTCGGCAAATATTTGGTTTTGAATATCCGCTGTTATGCACCAATTTCAAATTGATATATCTGTACGTCTATTTTCATAGAGTGAGATATACCTTTCTGAAATTATGTCTACGACATTTACCTATATCAGTGGATGGTTAGGTAAGGAGCATTAAACAGCGGTGTAATTCTTCTTAACCATAAGTACAGTTTTCAACCTACGACACACAGTGAATGAGTTATCAGACTCAAGGGACTTATACAGAGTATTGTATGTTGTCCAGGGTCCATCAGGACAGAGGGGTTGGTCCTCGTACTACATTCAGTTTACTTATGACTTCTCTAATTTTTAGACAGGTGTTTCGTGGAAACACAGGGTCCGAATTTGGAGAAGTTATAGGTATTTGAATAGAGTAGAGAACCAGGTATAGCAAGTATCGGGATTCTTCAAAGAGATCGAAGATGTAGATACTTGTGTATGGTATTCAGTTGATAAAGAGATCTTGCTTCTCTTTTCAGGTTACTCATAATTGGAAGTATTCCTAAGTTGAGTAACGCTGATCGACCTTCTTCCATTTAGTTGACATGCGCTGGGGACAGCTGCATGATTTGAATCTGGTTCAATTAAATCAGTGCCTCTGTTTCTATATTGGATATAGAACAGTTCATATCTTAACGATGTTAAGGTACGGGGAGTTGTCCGGTTTATGATTAAAACCAGACACTGGACAACTCAAGGCACGTTTCTGTAATGGCTGTTTGTGGGTTGACCCAGGCTATGACGAGGGTTGACTTTCTACCATCTGGATGAACAATAGCGATATTGTTCTAGACTCGCCACAGTTTTATTAAAAATGGATTTTTTCAGAAAACAGTAGTGGGAGTATGGTAGAACTGGAAGTGATTCCAGAACCACAAACGATTACTGAAGATTTGATAAGGAACCTAAAGATTCAATATGGATTGACATTCCATTGGCCACTCCGCAGATATGGTGGGTAACTTCAGGCACCCGAGAGGTACTACGGTAGCCTCAAGGACGGTGACGGGGAAGTTCTTGTTTACCCACAATTACCAATGCTGTTGTTCCAGGCTGCGAGACCCGGCGGGAGGATGAGTATAGCGTCGTTCTGAACTCGCTTCAGAAGTGTACGTGTATATGACTCTGCCAGAGGGTTGTCGTAGTCAGTAGGAGCAGCGGAAGCATTGGTGGACAGGTTGCTTATGTCTATTTATAGACTAGAGCAGATGTAGCGGAGATAGATCATCTATTTCTGACGTGACAGTCATGGTTTTGACTTCATCAGAATAGGGGATGGATCTGTTGAGAAGGTAGTAGGGTGTGATATCCTGGTATTTGGATGATATACACAGAGTAGGAAAAGAAACTCCTACACTACGATCGGTTATACTTTGGTCGTCACACAGTGGTTTCTCCACAAAAGACATGGATTTTATATCAGACATACTGGTTACTAGATCTATGGTTTTAGATCTAGATTTGGGTGGTTTCCCAATCAGGGTACTTGACAGCATCCTAAGAGTATTTAGGATGGACGACTCCTGGCACGGTAGTGTACCTGCAGGTAATGGAGTCACCCTCTCCAAAGGTGTCTTACAGACTAAAGGGGAGAGGGACGTGCATGATTGGCAGATCACTTGCTTAGGCAATTGAGTCAATCATGAGATGTCAAGTACCACACCAGATGTTGTTCTTGCACTAGATGCAATAAGTTGACATTAATCCAATCCTGGAGAAACAGTCGGAAGCAGTTTTAGAACATAAGTGGATGTTCTAGGGATATGATAACGACAGCCTCATTCGGGAAACAGTTATCATTCCAGGCTTCCAAGGTGACATGGACGACAAGGAGGTTGTCAGAGCTATAGTTTTTCCTTCTGATGAGGGGCAGTATTTTGGACAGGTGATCCAAGGCAATACTGAGGGAGGCATGGCGCGCAGGATACTGATTAAGTTCAGTTGACGGTACAGTCTAAGAAGTTTGGATTTGGAGTTCATTTATGAGCTATGTCCCATCAGACATCCAGGCACATTCTAAGACAGGTATTGCTCATTTCGGGAGATGGGTTTCTCCGCGAACTTGAGATATAGAGAGACATAGAAAGAAACAACTAAGCGGATCCACTCACTGAGGCTATTCCTCGAACGCAATAGTTCCGCAAACGGGCTTTGTGAGACTGACTAGTAGAGGAGTTGGATGTTCGGTATCACACGGGCTGTGAGTATGCGACATCGCAATAATTAGCCTTGAGTGCAAGTGGGAGATTGTTGGAGATAGTGCCCTCAGAGTCAATTATTAGGTCACAGGTACGTGATTGTAATGATTGAGGGAGGACCTATCCCGGTAGGACAGTCTTACTCGAGATGATAGTATGCTATCTGGTTTACCTTTATCATCGTGTACTGCTTTAGGTGACATGACACGTCGCTATTACACGTTGATAGAGCCCCTAGGATTCTTGCTTGACCACCAGCAGTATGAGGGCGATCATATAAGTGGGAGCTGGGGGTCTACAAGCATATCCTTAAAAGGTCCCTAGTCGTGGGAGTTTCGAGACCGGGCATCGATACTCCATTAGTAGACTAGTGTATACAGTCGAGACCCCGACGAGGGGCGGTGGCCGGTCTCACAAGCCACTGGTGTCAGTTGGATCACCTAAGATGTATACAGGTGCTCATTGGGTTATGAGTACACCGGACAGGACTCGCCGGGAACATGCTAGTTGGTCATATACCAGACGTCAGATGGCAGTTCCCTGGTGACATGTGTGCAGGTTAGTTCATCGACCTGGGGATCGTCATTTGTCTCGTGTGAGTTCCCACTGTACTTTGATTACTACCCTACCACGGCTCAAAGGAGTCGTGCAAACAGGTTTTAGTTGGGTACAGTCCCGAGCCACATGGAGGCAGTGAGCGTATCTTCAGGGGTTCGTCTCTCCCGGTATTGGGGGTGAGGTCGTGCTGTGTCTAGGAGAGCCATTACACAAAGTCCTTGGCCAAGGCAAAGAGATTTACTGGTAGGTATTCCAGTAGTATCTCAGGGTGTTCTGGGCTACACTCCGACACGACTTGTACCGCTTTTGGGGGTCTGACTTTTACCAACCCCCTAGGCCCGCCATGCGATACTCATAGACGAACGGACCGGATTGCACGGATATTGTCACTGACAGGCTCAGTAGGGTGTCAGGATGAGTTCGCTCATCGACGTCCCTTTTAGTCAATAGCTGGTGGCCCGTTACGTATTGGCTTATACCTCTGATGGGCTAGTGGTTAAATCCATAGCCATAGTATTGACGAGTCTTTAGAGTCCACCACACATTTCAGTTACTCAGCTTTCGGGCGAAACGCTGTAGAGGCCGTATGGAGATATGGCAGGGTCCGATCAGATACGTGCGGTATTGCACGGATCAGGATCGGACGGTTTGTACTAGTAGCCGTATAGGTATATGGCAGGGTTCGATCAGATACGTGCGGTATTGCACGGATCAGGATCGAACGGATATTACTAGCCGGCTTTGGTTTAAGCCGGTCCTAGTTTAGTACAGTGTAGATTTTGTCTCATTGCATTTGTATCCGGTCGGAATACAGATGCGGGTGTGTATGCACAGTGTCGGGGTTTTCCTGTAATTTATTACGGGACCAGTTTACTAGAGTTGCCAGTTTGCATTCCGTTCCGGCCGGTTTTCGTTTGTTCTTTCCCGGCCGGACTTTTCCGATGGAGGGGGTAATTTGCAGTTTTGCAAATTACTTTTGTGGAGGGGTTTTATTGCATATATATTGATTATGATGGCTTTCTTTTCTTTGCACCATGCTTGCTTTGACTTGTGATTTGAGTGGGTATGGATTCAATAGTGCAAGCATGGTTGATGTTGATGTTGTGGTCACCCTTTGACCTCTCCTACCCTCACCTCCCTTCTTGATATGTATTTTTTGTTCCCTCCACCATTTTTTCCAAGAGGAGAGGCCGGCCACTAATTGAGGAGAGGAAAAATGAGAGGTTCAATTTTTGATGCTTCATTCTTCATCTCATTTCCTTGCAAAATTGATAGCTTCATTTTCCCTCCAAAGTTCAATCCTCATTCCTCCATCCAAAGGCAACAAACCCCAAAGAGACAAGTAGCCTCTACACTACACTTCCTACAGTATATCTTGAGCATGTCGAGTTGCCGGCTTCATGCTCGAGTTGCCTCGGTATTGAGGCGGGAGCCCGTAAAAGACGAAGGCGATGTGGTGCCCTTTCCGGCGAGGAGGCGACGATGTGGACGGAGATCCCGCGAGGAGATCGGAGTGGAGATGAAGACCGGAGGACTCGGATCAGTCGGTACAACATTTCCACACTCTTTACTGTTTGTTAGTTTAGCAATAATGGTAGATCCGGGTTAAAGTATACGATAGCGCCAAGTTAAAAAGTTTTATTCCGCAATTGGCGTCTGTAGACTGCCGGGGCGCTAACGTAGACTTACAGCTACCACAACCCGATGCCCAGATCTACCCTAGACCCTATATTAGAAATCATATATAAAGGAGTTAGAATGGTTATACCGAGTTGATCCATGTTCTTCGGTCTTCAACCATCTTTCCAAGCTCCTAATGGTCATCTGGATCGAGTTTGGTTGCCGGTCTTTCTCTTTCTACGATGATCCACTTGAGAGAAACAACGCAAGCTCCATCCTCGCCAAGCGAGGCAACCGAAGCTCCAAGGTTGCTAGCAATGGAGAGTGGAGGTGTAGGAATGTGTCACTAAAATTTTTCTCTCATCACAAATTCTCCATGAGCAACTCAAGAAGATGAAGAAGGAAGTGAGGAAACATGTGGCATGAGCAACTAAAGAAAATGGCTAAGTCTTTTTTTTCCAAGTGAAAGAGAATTATCAAGTGATGATGCAAGTGGAGAAAAACAAGTGGGCAAGGCATATGGAGAATGGTGGCTGCCTCTTCTCTCTCTCTCTCAATCACGCGCAAACAAATATCTCATCTCAATTTTTCAATAAACAAATGCAAACCATATCTCTCTACACGCCTTGCATTGTTCATGCCATGTCACCCCCTCCACCTCATTTGTAAAAAAAATGATTTTCTAAAAAAAGAAATCATACAAATGAGGTGTCCAATCTTCTATAAACAATTCCGTATAAATATAGAATACAACCCGGTATACGTATCGAAATATATATACGCGTATTCGTACAAAAATACGAATAGCCAAGAGAGAAAATGAATAGTGAACAATAATACTAGAATACATATATATAAATACATATATAAATTATTAAATCATAACCTGATTTAGTAATACGGCTTAATCCTACGCCGCTAGTATTATCAACCATCCGATTAAAGTCCGTGCAGGCTGTACATATATTTAATTGGACACCTGTATGTACCAACATACGTCATCTACTGTCATGACCCAAAAATTAGCACGTGATGGCCCTTAAACTACATAACATCTCCAGGCGTAACGTAATTCAAGTAAGCCAAAAAGCCAGCAATCTAAACTATCAAAACTAGTAAGTGATAATAACTTTGTTAAAACTTTTGAAATCTCAATCAAATTCTTTAAAGTCTATATTTATTTCCTTTAAAAATTTGGCAGCACCACCTTTGTAAAACAAGCCCCTAAAAAAGGTACAACATAAAGATATAAGTAAAGAATCCCCAACGGAAGCAAATCTACGCCCAAAGGCGGAAAATAACCACCACAAGCAAATATACGATGCCGTAGCGAAGAAAAAGGCGATATAAATGAAACTGCATAAAAGACCTTCAGAGTCACAAAATAATATACAATATCGTCCTTACAACTCGTCTCTAAGTCAAAACATGAAAATGGTAGATGGAGAGTACAGGATACAACGAATATATAATGATCAACATCGGATAACCGCAAAACCCACCTATAGCAAAAATGGTAGATTCGGTTAACTTGGTTCATGAGTTTTAGTCTAGGGTCGGGCTATGGTCGCTGCCAGAGAGAGAGAGAGAGAGAGAGAGAGAGAGAAAAGAAACACTCGGTGTGCACTCTAATCTAGATCAGAATGGTTAATCACTTTATCTAATCAGGATGTCTCCTACCGTTTCCTCGAATTCTCCTCCAAACCCAAAAGGAGAATTAGTCGGGATCATCTAAAATCACCCGAGGAGTAATCCTACTCATCAGTAGGAATCGGGATCCAACTATCATCGCATGACAACTTGATGGAATCCACTCAAGTCACCACACTCCAGAAGGTATGCACATGCCTGGCAAGTTTCCTGTATGTTTGAAACTCTCGATGTGATTTTTACCCCAAGCGGCTTATGACCTTGACTAGATCAACATATCATATGTCGCAAGTCAAGTTCAACCCGTCATTATCCTAGATTAATTAGACCCACCTGTACGAGGCCTTGACTAGGTCAACATGACCGTACGACTGTCTTAACCAATTGCATATCCATGCAGCAGAAAAGTACTACAGAGCTACCGAACACTACGCCTTGACTAGGTCAATATACGTAGCACGAATAATAACCAATACTCGTCTAAAATGACGAAGGGCTACGACTGGTTTTTGGCGAAAAACCTTTAACGTAATGAACATGATATCGTTGAAGAAATCCAAGCGGTTTTACAAATATATAGTGGCGAAAACTTTTGCTAAAGTGGTCACTCCCGGTGAAGGGATCTCGGCTCTTTCCTCATCGAATGAGCTGCAGGATATTCCAAATTGAATACCATGATACAAAGAAAAAGAATCGACTATAATAAAGTTATTACGTTGACGCAAACTTCTGCCTAAGGGGTCACTCCCGATGAAGGGATCTTGGCCCTTGCTTCGTCGAATGAGGAGCAGGATATTCCCAATCGAATACCACTGTGTAAAGCAAAAGAGAATGTCTGTAATGTCAGTTTTTTAAAAAACTTGGTTCCCACAACATCAGATATAGGTTTGTTTTATCCTTGCATTGATTAAAATCAACGCAGTCCTATTAATTAATCACACCAGAAAAGAACGAAAATATGATGTATGTATATGCCATCCGCATTTGCCACTGGGTCCCGTCATCACTCGTTAGATTAACTAACGACAGAGAGGGGACTGGACTAGCGCGGGTGCAAAACATATACAATATCTACTAGTATATATATAAATATATATAACAATCATCCCAAGTATGATATAAGCAACATCACAGAAACATCTCAGAAGGAACACAGAATGTTGGATAATCTTGGAGCCCCGACTTTCACTTGAGCCGCAAGTGAGACCCAACGTTCCCCTGTCGTGTGGATAGCATGTGCAATGATACCTAGACCCCTACGAGCGCAGTAAGTTACCCGCAAAAACTAGAAGTGAGGCAACCCTCTTCAACAACGTGAATGGACCACCTAGCATTTCACGGAATCCGGTAACTTAGGCACCCTTCTGTGGGTCAACCTATACCCCCTACGAGTGCGATGAAAAACCCGCTAATTCTAGAGTAAGGTCCCCTCCGTCTTAACGCCATGAGATGCTGTCACGACCCGAAAAGTACGGAAC
The DNA here is from genome assembly GCA_030015575.1 of Agapanthus africanus. NCBI lineage: Eukaryota > Viridiplantae > Streptophyta > Magnoliopsida > Asparagales > Amaryllidaceae > Agapanthus > Agapanthus africanus. The sequence goes on from CM057349.1 coordinate 294,067,747, forward strand.
ATGACCGGCACATAAAGTACGAAACGTCTCGAGGTGTACGTAATCTAAGTAAACCAAAACGCAGAAATCAAAACCATAGAAGCCGTAGAGTGAAGGAAAAACCAATTTAAAACAAGTAGTTTTAACAACATAGGCCGAAGGGTATATTTTTAAAATCTCAAGTATTTTCTGAAAATTTCGGCAGTCTCCTTTGTAAATACTGGCCCCAAACGGGATACAACATGAATAGTATAGGAAATAAATAAAAAGGCATCCCCAAGCGGGAGCTATCTCTTCGTCAATCGACGGTCACAACCACGCAAGCAATATAATATACAACGCCGAAGGGCGAGAATCAAAATTCAAAAGAAAACCCAAAATCAGCATGAAAACCATAATAATACAACGCGCGACTCTAAGGTCGAAAGAATAACAAGTCTGGTCTTTATCTCTATCAAATATACAATCTGGTTAATGGAGTTTCTAAATACAACTGAAATAATAAATAAACAATGGTGGTCCTGATGGAAAGAACGCACCTACCAAAGCAATCACCCGGAAGGAACAGTGTGCAAGCAAAGCCGCAACGAAAGCTGTACGGCAAAACCAGCAAGGAACTGTGGCACAACGGGGGTGAGTTGCCAACTCGTGAGTAGAAAACATCTACTAGCAGAAATCGCATGTATAATGCAATCCTAGGTCATACGATCAGTAATATTCTCAAAATAACAATATGGCCTGAAGCATAATATAATGGTAAGCGTAAACATCTATCCCTAAGTGTAATACTAAGTACTCGTGTCAGTGCCTCTGGTAACAACATGCCACGAATGTGATGTACAAATGTATGGTAACAATGTGTCACAAAAATGATGTGCAATGCATGTAATGAGAATAGAGTACATCATGAATCAAAGAACTGTTTTTCTTTAATCAATGAGATTTCTGTATGTATATAAATCGAGATATCATCAGTGAAATCAACATAGAATCCGTGTCAAGCATCGACACAAAACACTAATATCAATATCTCAATATCTAAAAACCTCGGGCTCCGTCAATCCGGATCGCCCCATATCATCAATATCATGACCACGAATGGTATCCTCCGGATATCTGCCGCGCCAGGTAAAAACACCGGTAGGCAGTCTGCCCCTGCCGGGCTCATCGTCTACTACTCGAATTTCTTGCCCCGGGGTACCATCCCGGGTCCACCATGTACCCGAGACGGTTCATCCAACTCCTCGAATCGGGTCTCGAAAATATCTCAGAACCGAGAAAATATCATGGTGGACGATACTCAACATATCAAGGAAAACCGCATTTTTCTCTTTAAAATGGTTCATCAGTTTACAAAACTTTCACATGCGGTTTCCAAATCCATAAAATATCAAGAAGAATCCGAAATCATCAAGTAACCATGTCAATAACAATGAAAACCGGCATAAATCTCCATAATACCGCATAACCAATGAATATATAGATGCATCTGATATCATGCAATAATTAAATTAGAATATGAAAGCTATAACATGTAGCAACTATCAGTTAGCAAGCTATGTCAATGAAATAGTATTTTCTAAAATGTACGTGACATGGCAATTAACGATGATGATGTGTGTGAGCCGGCAAGTAAGTGTAAGTGGAACATACGCATCATCGGTAATGGTGCTGGTGTCCTGACAGCAAGGGTCATAACCACTAAATACACAATAAACATGCACTGAGACGATAACAACATGATAAATGGTAATGAATGGTAATTGCAACGATAATATGCGGAACAGGAATGATAACGTAACAATAAGGAATCTACATCGCTACACCTGTGTTATACAGATTTTCCGTTTGAAATAGTACGAATCGTGGCGTTTTGAAAATAAGGGCTACGGTGTTTTTAAGAAAAGGTATGTCTTTTGAAATATCCATAGTATCCCTTGACATGTCTTTAAAATCCTCACGATTCGTTAGTTTTGGAAATAGGTATGACTCGGGTCCAGTCTGACATCTACTAGGTAAACTACAAGTTTAACCAACAACCAATCGAAAGGGATATGGAAACCACCTAAATCTGAGTCGATATGTATATACATATATATAGTTGGTGAACCCACCTCAATAATATCTCATACGATACATCATCTAATTTGACATCCTCGAGTCAAGAGTGCGGATCTATCATCAATAGCTCGTACGGTAAATCCACCGTACGGAATCCCAAATTAGGTTACGGGTCAAATATCCCATTCATCACATTATTCATCTGGTATCCTCTTTATCAAAAATCATGATCCGGGGTACTGATCTACGTCTAGTACAAAACTGATACCATTTATGTGTGCATGCGTGTGTATGAAAATACCACGCCTAAAGGACCTGCTAAACATATCACGTCGTAATTCGAATACGAATCCTGTCACATAACCGATCTCACGGCCTCAAGCCCAATCTCATCGACTCATCTCCAATCGCAAGTACTATCCTCATAATTCGTGTATATGTATACGTATACACACACACACACACACACACACTCTCACACACACACACACACACACACATAGTCCTATACCCATGTGTGTATATATAAATATATACATATCCATATATACCCACCGGTAATAAAATGAATGCAGGTGTGTGCGTGTGGGTGTAAACCTATTCTAGGCTTCGCGACTAAGAAGCTATGCTAGTCCTAATAACACCAAACTAACCATAAACACATAATCATAACTTGATAATCACCCATGGATCATAAGACACATATATTTCCAATTACATATCATAAATATACTACGAACTGCGGGGGTGCTATACGCCATCCACCCGACTTCTCCCCGTAGATATAAATCTACTCACCTGATCTTCGCTCGCCGGTGCCGACGTCGTCACGCGCTTGCTTGTCGTTTTGAAGTCCACATGGGGGTACCTACATGTCACAACGTATCGTATCGCATAAAAAACCAATTTGAAATCGAAACGGCATACGAAAAACAAATCGGCACGCGTATCACGCATAGGTCAAAACCTATCGCTTACGCAGGCAATAATAGCCAAACCAACCCTCGATGTCAATGTACAAACGTCAAACGATCGAGTAAAACACCAAACGTACCAATCATTGTCTTACAACTCACTAAAAATCTATGAAATAGGATGCAAATCATCAAAACTAATAAATTGATCAAATCGGTTTATTTCCAAAAAGTCTAGTAAAGGGGGTCGTTAACTATTTTAGTACAAGTCTTGATGATTTAGCAAACTAGTGGTCACAATACTCACTAATTACCTTAACCAAGTCACACAAACCAAAACCATATTTTTAATCTCACAACTTTCATTAACCCGAAATTCTAGTTTCAATATAGCTCAAATTTAACACTTTTTAAAGCAAAAATTCACAATTCAACACTTAAGCATGGTTTTGCATGAACTAAAGTATGAAACTACAACTTAAAATACTACTAATGTCATGAATACCCTAATTAGATTTTTATCTCAATTAATTAATAAATTCCCAAAACCTAGTTAACAAAATTAGCATAATTAGCAAAATTTTAAACTAACAATTAGCAACTAGTAACTAGCTTTTCCTTTACATGTCTTAAGATCTCAAATACAACACACAATGCATGATCCAAATACCCAAAACCCTAATTTGATCACAACCCATTCTCTTGAATTTTTCCAACTTGCAATTAACCTATTTAAACACCTAATTTACACTTAAATAAGCTAAATTAAAGTAATTAGACAACAATTCACTAAAGGTTTAAGATTTATACCTCATGAACAATGGATCAAACTTGCAATCCAGCCTCTCAAAATGCTCTCTTTTCACCACAATCCATGCATGATAGGCTAAACTAAAATGGGTAAGAGTTGGATTTGGATTTTGGGAATTTTTTGATGGATTTTGAGGCAATTTTGATGAATTTTTTTCAAGAGATATGATGGGAGAAATGGAGGGGCTGCTGTTGAGGGAGAGGGAGGGGCTTAGCCAGATGTAGGTGAGGGAGGAGAGAGAGTGAGGTGGGGAAAAAAACCCAAGTCAACTCAAAAAGTCAAAGCCCATACCTTTTTCTTATTCTTTTCTTTTCATTTCTTTGTTTCCTTTTCTTTTCTTTTTGAAGTGGGGAAAAGAGTGCGAGTGGGGGCAGCCCATGGCTGGCCAAGCCCATGGGGAGGTGGTGAAAGGGTATGGGTGAGTGTGGGTGAAGAAAGAAAATGATAAATATTACCCCAATTTCTATTTTCACTAATTTCACTATTTAAGTCTTTTTCTTCGATATTTTCTAACACCGTTTGGCAGTTTTATTTCATTTCAAAAACAATATTTTACATGTTAGTTTAGTGTGTCATGATGCACAAAATTTGTATTAACCCATTAAAATTTGTAATTTTCCCTAATTAAATGTATTAGTGACGGGTTAAAACAATATTAAAATAATTAATTTCGGAAATTTTTTCAGTAAACTAGAAATTTTACAAGTGGTTCAATAAACACCCAATATTAGCAATTACATAGCTATAATATGTATATTAAATTTTATATTAAAAGATATTTATATCTTGATTTTTACGGAAGACACCCGTAATTTTACCGATTAACCGAAATTTCACCTGAACGATTTTCAAAGTGTTACAATCTTCCCCTTTAAAGAAATTCGGTCCCCGAATTTAAATTAAAACTCCCCCCTAAATACTAAAATATTTAAGCAAAACCATCAAGTCATCGAGGCTCCGAAATCATAAATACATAAAACACATCGTAGAGCAATGCATGCGCATGAAAAACAGATATATAATGCAAAATCAAAACTCCGTCAAGCATCCCGCAATCATCGGAGTTATGGGGAAGATATCAATGTCAAGATCCAACACGAAAACCAACATGATATACATTATTAAAACATCTAGAAGTAATGAATGCCAAACCTTTTTCAAATCGCTGTGCGATACTCGCAACACTGCACAGTGGCGGACGTCTATTGTAAGAAAATAACTATATATATCCTTTGTTTAATATGCACGTCCAGCCGTTTTGAAAGCAATTTAGAAGGGTTTCCCTTTTAAACAGTTTCGTGTCATCACTAACACGTAGGTAAATACTGAGACTATAGCTCCTCCTTGGAAATCCTTTAGATAACTATCAATGCATGCAAAAATATACTCAGGTATTGTCCTCTGACAAGTCCTGTTCAGTACTAAACCAAATGGCAAGTATCATAAATATACTGCTCCAAAAGAAATCAATTCCAAATATATATATGAATGCCACGTGCGTCAGGTGCGCACTGAAATCGAAATCCATGAATGTGCCATACATGTACACGGAAAAAAAATCTGAGTGCATCGGGTGTGCACGAAAACACCTGTCAAAGGCAACGTGTGTGCCTGACAGCAAAACCAGGTGTATCTGATATGCACGAAGTATCTCGATTTAGTGCATCTAGTGTGCACCGAAATCGCATCAAGCGCCATAAGTATGCGCAAAATCCAAATCAATTGCACAATGTGCACGAAAACGAATATCGAATATCACAATCGAAATCGACGGTATACAACACATTTCAATCAAAATCCCAATCAGGTATACCGTGGTATAAAATCTTACCATCCTGTGCATCGGCGTGCACAAAAGCAAATCAAATACTAAAAGTGCATGAAAACTATGCCGAAAGCATAAATCAAATCATATGCTTGTCCTAGGCATGAAATCAAATATCATGAAACCCGGTCACCAAAACTCAATCATGAAATAAATCACCCAAAAAATCTGAAAATCCAAAGTGAAGGATACGTGATAGTCAATCACAAAATCACAAATCATAAATACTGTTGTCGATATGTCCGCCCTTCAAAGTGGAGAAGGTGTCGGTGCATCCAATGCTAGCAGAGCAAGATATCTACTTGCCTTCTGATCATAGCCTGTCACCTAGTGCCCTTAGGCTCTCGTCTCTCGCTGCAGATTGCTAAGTACATAGCTCCTCGGCTCAATGGTCCAATATAGAAATGATAAGGGAAGCAGTCCGCTCTGACACATCCTTTAAAGATCTCCGGCCAACTCTTATGGTCACTCATAACATGTCTCGTTGACGATGCTGAACTCTGGCTTGCTGGGTGTGTGCAATATGACCGATCCTGGGTCCAAATCTTCTCGTATAGTATTCCAGAAGGTTCCTGTCGAGGTCTCTCCCCAAACCTCGTTTCTGCTGAACTGCCCGGAAGTTATCATCTCTTACTAAATCTGTATCTCTTTCTTGTTCCAGAACGGCTGCATACCCATCATGACTCCTCCTGGAAGATATATCCATAATCAACGCTTCTGCTGGCGTATCACATCTCTGATGTCGGCGGAGTGGAACGTCATCTCATCAAAATCTCGTATGAACCTCTTACTCCACTTTTCGCTAATGTCGACCGATTCGGACTCATCTCCTCGTGGCTGCATGGACTGCGCTCCAACGGCTATACTCGTATCTGGAGTCTCCTGAGCAATGCATCTCATCACCTGATATCCGAATGAAGTCGAACCATCCGATCGATTGTCAAAACCTCATAATCCCCCAAGAGCTCGACATCTTGGGTATAGTTTAATAGTATCGAATATATGCCACAACACCTATGGACCAACTGTAGAAGGGCAGACCCAAGCCTCACTAATGGCACAGCTGAACTGCCGCAAACCCTAAGGTTCACCGGCGTTCCATGGTCATTAAGTCGTGTTAGGGTTTCATTCTTCTAGAGGGTCCGTAGAATTGCTTGCATTGTTTTTCGAATACTTTAAACTTGGAAAATGGGTCCCTGACATTCGATCGTCTCTATCGACTCTTAACGTATCAACGTGAAGTCGTCTCTAGCTGGAATCAATCTATCTGATGACCTCGCATCGGGGTAGGCAATGAATCACATGTCCTAGTCTTTCATCTCTGGTGACTAGCAATCTTTTATCATATCTCGAGGTATAACTCGTGCGGCGTTAGCTTCAAACATCTTGGGCGATATCTTTTCATTCGCCAAAATCACTGGCTCATTCGTCCGCACGCTAAACAGCGCCTCAATAATCAAAATAATCTATGCTCTGACGGTCATCACAATCTGGCTGGCCTCTTGCAGTGGCCCAATCCTCTAGTGCTGATCTGTACGTTCGAGAAATCTCGTAAAAGCGATCTATCAAATGCTCATAGCGTGAAAACGCAATAAAACGACGCCTCCCTATGCAATCGTATGTCCCTGTAATCACGCCCTGGTCAGTCCTCGTTCATGACGAGCTCGTGCCGACCGCAACTCTAGCCGTAGCTCTCTCTGCCCATGTAATCGTGGCAGCAAATCCATAACTAGTACTGATGAGGCTAGATCATAGGAAGGAATATAATATTGTGCAAGGAAATGTACATCCTAAGGCTTCTTAAGCGGAGTATCGTATCATAAGTATGCCGCGGAACATACATACGGTACGTCACTCTACTTGAGTCACCTACTCTATCAACCAAGGGTCATCCTACACTCCGAAGGTAAAACCTAACACTCTGATACCAACTTGGTCACGACCCAAAAAGTACGGAACATGACCGGCACTTAAATTACGAAACGTCTCGAGGCGTACGTAATCTAAGTAAGCCAAAACCCAGAAATCAAAACCATAGAAGCCGTAGAGTGAAGGAAAAACCAATTTAAAACAAGTAGTTTTAACAACAAAGGCCGAAGTGTATATTTTTAAAATCTCAAGTATTTTCTGAAAATTTCGGCAGTCACCTTTGTAAATACTGGCCCCAAACGGGATACAACATGAATAGTATACGAAATAAAAAAAGGCATCCCCAAGCGGGAGCTAGCCCTTCGTCAATCGACGGTCACAACCACGCAAGCAATATAATATACAACGCCGCAGGGCGAGAATCAAAACTCAAAAGAAAACCTAAAATCAGCATGAAAAGCATAATAATACAACGCGCGACTCTAAGGTCTAAAGAATAACAAGTCTGGTCTTTATCTCTATCAAATATGCAATCTGGTTGATGGAGTTTCTAGATACAACTGAAATAATAAATAAACAATGGTGGTCCTGATGCAAAGAAGCCACCTACCAAAGCAATTACCCGGAAGGAACAGTGTGCCAGCAAAGCTGCAAAGAAACCTGTACGGCAAAACCAGCAAAGAACTGTGGCACAACGGGGGTGAGTTTCCAACTCGTGAGTAGAAAACATCTACTAGCAGAAATCGCATGTATAATGCAATCCTAGGTCATACGATCAGTAATATCCTTAAAATAACAATATGGCCTGAAGCATAATATAATGTTAAGGGTAAACATCTATCCCCAAGTGTAATACCAAGTACTCGTGCCAGTGCCTCAGGTAACAACATGCCACGAATGTGATGTACAAATGTCAGGTAACAATATGTCATAAAAATGATGTGCAATGCATGTAATGAGAATAGAGTACATCATGAATCGAAGAACTGTTTTTCTTTAATCAATGAGAATTCTGTATGTATATAAATCGAGATATCATCAGTGAAATCGACATAGAATCCGTGTCAAGCATCGACACAAAACACTAATTTCAATATCTAAAAACCTCGGGCTCCGCCAGTCCGGATCGGCCCATATCATCAATCTCACGACCACGATCGGTATCCTCCGGATATCCGCCGCGCCAGGTAAAATCACCGGTAGGCAGTCTGCCCCTGCCGGGCTCATCGTCTACTACTCGAACTTCTTGCCCCGGGGTACCATACCGGGTCCACCATGTACCCGAGACGGTTCATCCAACTCCTCGAATCGGGTCTCGAAAATATCTCAGAACCGAGAAAACATCATGGTGGACGATACTCAACATATCAAGGAAAACCGCATTTTTTCTCTTTAAAATGGTTCATCAGTTACAAAACTTTCACATGCGGTTTCCAAATCCATAAAATATCAAGAAGAATCCGAAATCATCAAGTCACCATGTCAATAACAATGAAAACAGGCAAAAATCTCCATAATACCGCATAAGCAATGAATATATGGATGCATCTGATATCATGCAATAATTAAACTAGCATATGAAAGCTATAACATGCAGCAACTATCAGTTAGCAAGCTATGTCAATGAAATAGTATTTTCTAAAGTGTACGTGACATGGCAATTACCGATGATGATGTGTGTGAGCCGGCAAGTAAGTGTAAGTGGAACATACGCATCATCGGTAATGGTGCTGGTGTCCTGACAGCATGGTTCATAATCACTAAGTACACAATAAATATGCACTGAGACGATAACAACATGATAAATGGCAATGAATGGTAATTGCAACGATAATATGCGGAACATGAATGATAACGTAACAATAACGAATCTACATCGCTACACCTGTGTTATACTGATTTGCCGTTTGAAATAGTACGAATCGTGGCGTTTTGAAAATAAGGGCTACGGTGTTTTTAAGAAAAGGTACGTCTTTTGAAATATCCGTAGTATCCCTTGACATGTCTTTAAAATGCCCACGATTCGTTAGTTTTGGAAATAGGTATGACTCGGGTCCAGTCTGACATCTACTAGGTAAACTACAGATCTAACTAACAACCAATCGAAAGGGATATGGAAACCACCTAAATCTGAGTCGATATATATATAGACATATATATAGTCGGTGATCCCGCTTCAATAATATCTCATACGATACATCATCTAATATGACATCCTCGAGTCAAGGGTGCGGATCTATCATCAATAGCTCGTACGGTAAATCCATCGTACGGAATCCCATATTAGGGTATGGGTCAAATATCCCATTCATCACCTTATTCATCTGGTATCCTCTTTATCAAAAATCATGATCCGGGGTACTGATCTACGTCTAGTACAAAACTGATATCATCTATGTATGCATGCGTGTGTATGAAAATACCACGCCTAAAGGACCCGCTAAACATATCACGTCGTAACTCAAATACGAACCTTGTCACATAACCGATCTCACGGCCTCATGCCCAATCTCATCGACTCATCTCCAATCCCAAGTACTATCCTTATAATCTATGTATATGTATACGTATATATATATATATATATATATATATATATATACACACACATACATAGTCCCATACCCATGTGTGTATATATATACACATATCCATATATACGCACCAGTAATAAAATGAATGCAGGTGTGTGCGTGTACATATATAATGAAAGCCACAGCTCCATTGTTATCGCAATACAGAGGTATTGGATGCTCAATGGATGGAACCACACCAAGTTCACTAATGAACTTCTTCATCCAGACAGCCTCTTTGGCAGCATCGTTGGCAACGATGTATTCTGCCTCCATCGTCGAGTCTGCAACGGTATCCTGTTTGGAACTCTTCCAACATACCGCCCCTCCATTGAGGGTAAAGACAAAACCCAAGTGCGACTTAGAGTCGTCCTTATCACTTTGGAAGCTGGAATCGATAAAGGACTCCACCCGGAGTTCTCCGTTACCATACACTAAGAACATGTCTCTAGTCCTTCGCAAGTACTTGAGAATGTTCTTCACAGCTGTCCAGTGACTCTCTCCAGGATCTGCTTGATACCGACTCACTACACTTAGTGAGTATGCTACATCGGGTCTGGTACATAGCATTGCATACATGATAGAGCCTACTGCCGAAGCATAGGGTATCCCTTGCATGCGAGCTCTCTCCAAATCAGTCTTGGGAGACATCTCTTTGGAGAGAGTGAGTCCAGAGATCGTGGGTTGGTTCCCACGCTTGGATTCTTCCATACTAAATCTCTTTAGTATAGTGTCAATGTACCTGGATTGGGACAATCCCAGTATCCGTTTAGATCTATCTCTATAGATTATTATTCCCAATATGCAGGAGGCATCACCTAGATCTTTCATTGAGAATCTTTGTGATAAGAAGAGCTTGACTGATTGCAGCATAGGAATATCATTTTCTATCAAGAGTATGTCATCCACGTACCATACAAGGAAGACACCCTTACTCTCTGCTACCTTCTTATAGATACAAGGTTCATCTATATTTTTGATGAAGTCAAACTCTTTGACTACAACATCAAAACAGATGTTCCAACTCCGCGATGCTTGTTTTAACCCATAAATGGATTTAAGCAGCTTGCACACCTTTCCGCTGCTCCCACTATCTACGAAGCCCTCTGGCTGAGTCATGTACACGCACTCTTCTAAATCACCGTTTCGAAAGGCGGTCTTAACATCTATTTGCCAGATTTCGTAGTCATGGTATGCAGCAATGGCAAGTAAGATCCGGATGGACTTAAGCATAGCCAATGGAGAAAATGTTTCGTCATAATCCACACCTGGTCGTTGACGAAAACCCTTTGCAACAAGTCTAGCTTTGAAAGTCTCAACTTTTCCATCTACACCAAATTTCTTTTTAAAGATCCACTTGCTCCCAATGGGTTTTACCCCTTCAGGAGCATTTTCCAAAGTCCATACTTTATTGGTGTACATGGATTCCATCTCAGATCGCATTGCATCCAGCCATTTCACAGAGTCACCACTCGTGATGGCCTGCTCGAAACTATTCGGGTCATCATCTTCCGTGATGCAATCCTCGCTCCCACCATTAATGAGAAAACCGTAGTATCTCTCAGGTGGACGAGAAACCCTACTAGATCTGCGGAGAGGCAGGGGTTCGTCGGGTACTACTGAATCCTCTGGTTCTACTAAATCTTCAGTTGCAGTTTGTGTTGCTGGAACCTCTTCCAGCTCTATCTCTTTGCCACTAATTTCTTTTGCAAGAAATTCCTTTTCCAAAAAGGTGGCATATTGAGAAACAAACACTTTTTGTTCTTCAGCGTGGTAGAAAAAATATCCTTGGGAATTCTTAGGATACCCCACAAACTTGCAAAGAACTGATCGTGCCTCGAGTTTGTCTGGATTTTGCCTTTTGACATAGGCCGGACAACCCCATATCTTAACTCGTTTAAAATATAGTCTCTTCCCACTCCATATCTCATATGGTGTGGTAGGTACAGATTTAGACGGAACTTGATTCAATAGGTATGCTGTTGTCTCAAGCGCATAACCCCAGAAGGAAATAGGTAACTTAGCTGTACTCATCATTGAGCGCACCATATCTAATAGGGTGCGATTCCTCCGTTCCGATACACCGTTGTGCTGTGGTGTATAAGGAGGAGTAAGCTGAGAGAGAATCCCATTCTCTTTTAAATAATCTAGAAACTCATTGCTTAAGTATTCTCCTCCTCGATCAGATCGAAGAATCTTAATACTTTTGCCCGTTTGATTCTCTACTTCGTGCTTATATTCTCTGAATTTCTCAAAAGCTTCAGACTTGTGTTTCATCAGGAACACATGTCCGAATCTAGAGAGTTCGTCAGTGAATGTAATGAAGTAGGAAGAACCGTTCCTGGCATGCGTAGACATGGGACCGCATACATCACTATGTACCAGTCCTAAGAGTTCCGTAACTCTTTCTCCGTGTCCACTAAACGGAGCTTTGGTCATTTTTCCTTTGAGACATGAATGGCAAGTATCATAAGATGATAATTCGAACGGATTCAAATATCCATCCTTATGTAACTTAGCCAGTCGTGTCGTATTGATATGACCAAGTCTACAATGCCACAAGTAGGATTCGTTTATTTCTGAACTCTTCCTCTTGTGTGTGTTTTGTATATTGAGGACTGTATTTTGATTTAGAATGAATATGCCATTATGTAACGAGCCTGATGCAATCAACTTTTGATCTAGGAATATGTTCATAACATTATCCTTTACTACAAAATTATATCCTTCTTTACTTAATAAAGAAACTGATATAATGTTGCACATCATGTTCGGTATATAATAACACTCATTTAGAATCAGTGTATTACGACTTGGCAATACTAGGTGATATTCGCCAACTGCTTTGGCTGCAATACTTGCACCGTTTCCTATTTGAATGAAATGATCACCTTTTCCCAGTTCTCTATCTTTTCGTAGCCTATGTAACAATTTACATATGTGGGATCCTGATCCGGTATCTAATACCCAGGACGTAGGGTGAACTGAGAGACAGTTCTCAAGTGTGAGGGATTACAACCTTTGTAGTCCGCTGCTTCGCTTCATATGCTCCGAGTAGAAGTCCCTTCGCCGCGATCCACGATCTCCCGGACTCAAGAGAGGCTCCAAGACTCGAACGATCCATGCTAGCTTGTAGTATTCCGTTTCTCCGATAATCTACGTCGAAGTTGCTATAACTCAAGCTCTCTCACTCTAATGAGGTGAACACCCTAATCCAATGGGCTAGATTATATAAGGATGATGGAGTAGTTTTTATGCTATCTTTTTATATCATATTCTTACAAGAAATCATCACAAAAGAAAAAAATCTAGCAAGCTTTCTCAAAGCTCAAGAGAGAAGAAGATGATGAATAATGAGATAATCCTTTTGTCATGAATAATGAAATGTATATATGAATTAATAATGTAACCATAGTTTAGTATGACAAGGATAACCCTTGTAGAGAATAAACTAGAGCTAGGGTTTGGTTAGGTTAAAAATGAGTCATGGATAAATATCAACCATAATATCTTAACCAAGACAAATTGAATTCCTTCTAGAATGTGCAAGAAGGAGCTAACCTTAATCAAACCCTAACCTTGTTTAATCTTCACTAAACATGTTCCATTATTAATCATATCATGTCACAATAATATATATCACATATATATTATATATTTGCAACAAAAGAAAATAATACAATTAACATATATCGCATATATATCAATGTATTATCCAGTGAGAAAATGAAATAATAAAGGGAGCCAATATTAGATAATGTAATATAATATATGATATATATTATTATACATTAAATCATCGAATCAACACTTGATCCGACAATCCGGCTATCAAATATAACCGACTAATATATCATGTACCGATTCATCGAATCAACACTTGATCCGATGTCCTGGTTCATATCTAAATATCGCGAGAATATAATACGGTATCTCATATCGCATTATCCTCGGTCCTGCACATATCACATATGTGCATCTACTCCGTTTTGCCTGAGCCAAGAAGCCTCTGTGTAGGACTCTAAAGAATCGTCAATACGCTGGTAGCAGGTGATGATCATATCAAACACCCACAAGTTGCAAGCGTACAGCTAAACGTAACAGCCACCCAGGTATTGAGCGATCAGAAGATCAACAAGCTAGCCTGTACGTTCTCCTGTGAATCCAATCAGTAACACTCCCGTACAGTCCGGTCTGTTCTTCTGATATGTCGCATATCAAGTCTAGGGGTGGTATATGTCAGACCCCAGTAACCGATAAGTCGTGTCGATGTGAGACTCATAACAGGTCGAGAAACTACTGGTAAAACTTACCAGTAAATCTTTATATCAGCCCTGGCCAGGGACTTCCAGTTATAGCCAATCGAACACAGCACAACATCAACTTCCTATACCGGAGAGACGAATCTCCTCCTATCGCTCATTGCCTCCATGTGATTCGGGACTGTACCCAAAATCCACCGTTTTGCACGCCCTCTTGGATGTGGTAAGGTGGAAATCAAAGCACAGTGGGAATCACACAAGACTCTATGACGATCTCAGGTCTACAGACTACCCTGTACCAGTGTCACCGGAGAACTGCCATCTGACGTGTAGTATATCACCATCTGGAAGTTCTCGGCGAGTCCGTCCAGTGTACCCAGTCTCCACCGAGCACCCGTACACCATCCTTGATGTCAAACACCGATAGATATGGGATCATCCATCACCCATCATATGGGTCAAGATGCGTATACGCTAGTCTACTCTGGTATATCGATGCCCTGTCTCGATATACCCTCGACTAGGAACAGTTATAGGATGTACTCATCGACTACCGTGGCCCCACTAGTATGATCTCATCATAGTCCCAGTAGTCGAGTACAGATTCTAAGGGCTTTATCAACATGTGAGAGAAAGACAGTAAACCAATACAAGTCAACATGTTAAGATAAAGTGAAACCAAATAGCATACTATCATGACAAGCAAGAAAGTCATCTCTATATATATATCCAAGCATCCATTATAATATACATCATATGTACAATAATGGCCTCTAGGGCATATACATAACTAACAATCTCCCACTTGCACTAAGGCCAGCTGCTGTAGTATCTCATACCTAGCATCCCCAATAATCTCTTAAACTGTAACTGGGGAATAGCCTTCGTGAGTGGATCCGCAGTGTTGTCCTTCGTATCTACTCTCCTGACCTCGATCTCCCGGCGATCAACTATCTCCCTGATCAGGTGATACCGCCTCAGAATATGTCTGGACTTTTGATGGGACCTGGGTTCCTTGGCCAAAGCCACAGCTCCATTGTTATCGCAATACAGAGGTATCGGATATTCAATGGATGGAACCACACCAAGTTCACTAATGAACTTCTTTATCCAGACAGCCTCTTTGGCAGCATCGTTGGCAGCGATATATTCAGCCTCCATCGTCGAGTCTTCAACGGTATCCTGTTTGGAACTCTTCCAACATACCGCCCCTCCATTGAGGGTAAAGACAAATCCCGAGTGTGACTTAGAGTCGTCCTTATCACTTTGGAAGCTGGAATCGGTAAAGGACTCCACACGGAGTTCTCCATTACCATACACCAAGAACATCTCATTAGTCCTTCGTAAGTACTTGAGAATGTTCTTCAAGGCTGTCCAGTGACTCTTTCCAGGATCTGCTTGATACCGACTCACTACACTTAGTGAGTATGCTACATCGGGTCTGGTACATAGCATCACATACATGATAGAGCCTACTGCCGAAGCATAGGGTATCCCTTGCATGCGAGCTCTCTCCAAATCAGTCTTGGGAGACATCTCTTTGGAGAGAGTGAGTCCAGGGATCGTGAGTTGGTTCCCACGCTTGGATTCTTCCATACTAAACCTCTTTAGTATGGTGTCAATGTACCTGGATTGGGACAATCCCATTATCCGTTTAGATCTATCTCTATAGATCATGATTCCCAATATGCAGAAGGCATCACCTAGATCTTTCATTGAGAATCTTTATGATAAGAAGAGCTTGACTGATTGCAACATAGGAATATCATTTCCTATCAAGAGTATGTCATCCACGTACAATACGAGAAAGAAAACCTTACTCTCTGCTGCCTTCTTATAAATACAAGGTTCATCTATATTTTTGATGAAGTCAAACTCTTTGACTACAACATCAAAACAGATGTTCCAACTTCGCGATGCTTGCTTTAATCCATAAATGGATTTAAGCAGCTTGCACACCTTTCCGCTGCTCCCACTATCTACGAAGCCCTCTGGTTGAGTCATGTACACGCACTCTTCTAAATCACCGTTTAAAAAAGTGGTCTTAACATCCATTTGCCAGATTTCGTAGTCATGGTATGCAACAATGGCAAGTAAGATCCGGATGAACTTAAGCATAGCCACTGGAGAAAAGGTTTCGTCATAATCCATACCTGGTCGTTGACGAAAACCCTTTGCTACAAGTCTAGCTTTGAAAGTCTCAACTTTTCCATCTACACCAAATTTCTTTTTAAAGATCCACTTGCTCCCAATGGGTTTTACCCCTTCAGGAGCATTGTCCAAAGTCCATACTTTGTTGGTGTACATGGATTCCATCTCAGATCGCATTGCATCCAGCCATTTCACAGAGTCGCCACTCGTGATGGCCTGCTCGAAACTAGTCGGGTCATCATCTTCCATGATGCAATCCTCGCTTCCACCATCAATGAGAAAACCGTAGTATCTCTCAGGTGGATGAGAAACCTTGGTAGATCGGCGGAGAGGCTGGGGTTCGTTGGGTACTACTGAATCCTCTGGTTCCACTATATCTTCAGTTGTAGTTTGTGTTGCTGGAACCTCTTCCAACTCTACCGCATCGCCACTAATTTCTTTTGCAAGAAATTCCTTTTCTAAAAAGGTGGCATGTTGAGCAACAAACACCTTTTGTTGCTTACTGTGGTAGAATAGATATCCATACGAATTGCTTGGATATCCTACAAACTTACAAAGAACTGATCGTGCCTCGAGCTTGTCCGGATTTTGCTTTTTAACATAGGCCGGACAACCCCATATCTTAACTCTTTTAAGAGATGGTTTCTTCCCATTCCATATCTCATATGGAGTGGTAGGCACAGATTTAGATGGAACTCTATTCAATAGGTATATGGTTGTCTCCAGCGCATACCCCCAGAAGGAAATAGGTAACTCTGCTGTACTCATCATAGAGTGCACCATATCTAATAGGGTGCGATTCCTCCGCTCCGATACACCATTGTGCTGTGGTGTATAAGGAGGAGTAAGCTGAGAGAGAATCCCATTCTCTTTTAGATAATCCAGGAACTCATTGCTTAAGTATTCTCCTCCTCGATCAGATCGAAGGATCTTAATACTTTTGCCCGTTTGGTTCTATACTTCGTGTTTATATTCTCTGAATTTCTCAAAAGCTTCAGACTTGTGTTTCATCAGGAACACATATCCGAATCTTGAGAGATCGTCAGTGAATGTAATAAAGTAGGAAGAACCGTTCCTGGCATGCGTAGACATAGGACCGCATACATCACTATGTACCAGTCCTAAGAGTTCGGTAACTCTTTCTCCGCGTCCACTAAACGGAGCTTTGGTCATTTTGCCTTTGAGACATGAATGGCAAGTATCATAAGATGATAATTCAAACGGATTCAAATATCCATCCTTATGTAACTTAGCTAGTCGTGTCGCATTGATATGACCAAGTCTACAATGCCATAAGAAGGATTCGTTCATTTCTGAACTTTTCCTCTTGTGTGTGTTTTGTATATTGAGGACTGTATTTTGATTGAGAATGAATATGCCATTATGTAACGAGCCTGATGCAATCAACTTTTGATTTAGGAATATGTTCATAACATTATCCTGTACTACAAAATTATATCCTTCTTTACTTAATAAAGAAACTGATATAATGTTGCATATCATGTTCGGTATATAATAGCACTCATTCAGAATCAGTGTATTATGACTTGGTAATACAAGGTGATATTCGCCAGCTGCTTTGGCTGCAATACTTGCACCATTCCCTACTTGAATGGAATGATCACCTTTTCCCAGTTCTCTACCTTTCATTAGCCCATGTAACAATTTACATATGTAGGATCCTGATCCGGTATCTAATACCCAGGACGTAGGGTGAACTGAGAAACAGTTCTCAATAACTAACACACTCGAAGAAGGTGCATCAACATGCATGTTCTCCGTTTGGGTGGCTTTCTCCTATTCCCTGTTCAGTCTTATAACTCTTATAAGAAAGAACGGGACCAACATTCCCTTGCTCAGTATAATAATCGGGTTCAGTCAATACATCCATATTATTATCTTGATTATGGCCTGACATGGTCGCTATCTGGAGAGAGAGAGAAGAAAACACTTTAGCGTATGCTCTTGCAAGATTAGATTGGTTATTATCTTATCTAACCAGGATGTCTCCCACTGGTTTTATCAAATCTTCCTTCAAACCCTAAAAGGTAAGATTAGCCGGGATTAATTACACCCTACAATTTCGTCAATCTTTCAGCCAGATCAGTGTCGGTACTTGAGGGAGGTTCCCCGTGCTTTCGCACGGACCTAATTAAAGTAAACCTCGTTTTCCCAGAGGCGTAACCCCGTTAACACTTTTCTAGACACCTACTTGATCGGCTAATTATCCTGTGTAAAACTCTCCCAGGAGTAACACTTACTCGCAGTGGGTATCGGGATCCAACTATCTCATAGGAGGTATGCAATCTCATTGCAAATTTCAACACTTGAAATTCCCGATAATATTTTGCCCCTAGCAACTTATGACCTTAACATAGTCAACAAATCATAATTGCTAGCCAAGTTCAACCCGTTATTTCCCGATTGAATTAAACCCACCTGCACGACCCTTAACATAGTCAACAAAGTCGTACAACTACCCTAATCCAATCACATCTCATGTTTTAGCAGATAAGTACTAATTAGCTACCGCACACTACGCCTTAACATAGTCAACAAACGTAGCATGAATACTAACTAGTCTTTATCTGAAATGACGGAGGGCTACGCAGGTTTTTCAGAAAACCCTGAGCGTAATGAACTTGATATCGTCGTAGAATCGAGTGTTTTTGAAAAGGAGTGTTTTTGAGGCTTTTCTAGTTTCGCTAAAGAGGTCACTCCTGGTGAAGGGATCTTGGCTCTTTCCCCATCGAATAAGGTGCAGGGTATATCATATATACCGCTATGCAAAGCAAAAACTATAGAAGCTGTCAAAAACTAAACCGCGAGTTTGTAGCATCTGCCAGTTTCGCTAAAGAGGTCACTCCCGGTGAAAGGATCTCGGCTCTTTCCTCATCGAATAAGGTGCAGGGTATATCATATATACCGCTATGCAAAGCAAAACTGTAGCTACCCTTTGTTTATCATGTTTTGATTCTACAACATCTATTAGGTTTCTTTTCTTTTTATTAATCTCATTAATAAAATCCCATCAGCTTATGCTTCCTAAGCATTACAGAAGAAACGACAGCAGTAATATTTATATATCAGCATATATATATAGTATAAGCATTCGTCTCAGGCAGTAATATGATCTCATCACAGAACATTGCAGCAGAAGAACATATATGAAATATTGGATATACTAGGACGTCCGTGTTATCAATACGAGCCTGTATAAAACACGGATTCCACAGTCGCGACGAATAGCCAAACCCACATCCCAAGACCCTTACGACAGTGGCAAGTAACACTGCCAATTCTAGGGTTAGGAAACCCGGTCTCGACTCCTCGAGATGGCCTCCCACTGGACCCTAGAACCCGGTTACTTGTGCTCCCCTCCTTGGGTCTACCTAATGCGGAAAAGTAAATAATATACAATGGTGACATCAACCTCATCCCGGAAGTGCCCCAATAAAAGAATATTACATACAAATGAATTTTACATGAATGAAAATAAAAACCCTCATCTCACATAAAACCCCCGGGTATGCAGCGCTAGCAAGTTTCAGTTTCTTTAGAAACTCCCGATGTGGATTTTCGCCCCATGCTCTTATGACCTTGACGAAAGTCAACAAATCATAAGTCACATGTCAAGTTCTACCCATCATTGTCCAGGTTAATTTGAACCCACCCGTATATACCCTTGATGAAGGTCAACAAGGTAAGTCCCAAACCAACGCATCTATCTATGCTACATATGAACACCCAACATCTACCAATCACTATGCCTTGACGAAGGTCAACAAACATAGCTTGAATACTATTGAATATTCATATGAAATGACGGAGGGCTACGAATGGTTTTGGCAAAACCGTGAGCGTAGTGAACTTGATATAATCGAAGGAACCTTGATAGCTTTTAAAAAGAGTGGTTTAAGCTCCGCATTTTTAAAAGTTTTCTGTTTTGAAAAGAAACCGAGTGGTTTGGAAATTGTTCCAACGACTTTAACTTTGGTTTATTTTCTTGCATTAATTTAATGCGTCCCATCATTTAATCCTACCATTGCAGAAAACAACGAAAATATGACGTACGCTTATGCCATCCGCATTCGCCACGGGGCCCCGTCATTACCCGTTAGGTTACTTAACTAACGACAGAGCGGGGGCTGGACTAGCGCGGATGCAAAACATAAGCAACGCCTACTAGATATCATATATAGATATATACATTCGTCAGATGCAATGATAGCCATTCCAGATCACATATGAACACATTGGATATACTAGGAATCCGCATTTCGTTCGAGCCTGCAACGAAAGACGGATTACACGGTCGCGATGAATAGCAAAACTCCACCCTAGACCCCTACGGGTGCGGCAAACTACCCGCTAAGTACCCGAAGTGAAACAACCTCCCTCAACAACGTGAGTAGGACACTCGGCACTTTGAGGTATCCGGTAGTTTGTGCACCCCACCTTGGGTCTATCCTAGGAGCAAAAACAGTAAAAGAAATAATATACAATGGCGGCTACAACCTCATCCCCGATGTGCGGCCATAGAAATAATATTACATCAATTTACATATTACATCAAATGAAAGATAAAGAAAACTCTCATCTCACAACCCCCGGCTATTCATCCGCGACAATCCAACGAGTTCATATACACAATCCATCAACATTGCAGATCACAGATATGCACAACCCCCACTAATCGACGTATAGCGATTAGTTGACATTCAGTGCATATATCACATCACAGATATAACCCATTAGTTAAAGTCTACAGAACTTCGATCAAAAATACAGATTTGTAACTACCCCAAACACAACTTTGTTCTCTGGAAATCTGGGCAGAAACAAAATACTTTAAAAATCCCAAAACAGAACACTGAACATACTGCAGCAAATCCGAGTCGCGGCCGAGTCAACTCGGCCGCGGATCCGCCGCGAGACGCATGGTCTCGCCGCGGTTCCGTGGCGCGTTGACCGAGTCAGTGGCTCGTTTTTGCTGTACGTTCTTACAAAACCCTGAGCCGATTTTTAAGATATGTGGAATCAATTTTGGAGCAGTTTTTAAAATCGGCAGAAAGATAAGTTCTCGGACGTGTTTTGCGATTTTTTTCGGATCGAAATTCTAAATACTTTGCTAACATGCTAGTTGTTGTTTAGCCAGGCTCTGATACCACTGTAAGTCCAGGTTGCCTACCCCGGTTCTTACGGTGAGACGGAAACGGTAAAAAACGATTTTTTATGACAAGTAAACATGGACTAGAAAAGAGGATCTTTGCTAAACAAAAACCTAGCAAACTAACTACAAGTTTAACTACTATGTTAGAGGGTTATACCTAGGTCTTGAACTCCTTCTCTTCTTGCTCCTTGGAGTGGTTTGAACGGCTCCACCTCGCGGTCTCCTCTTTGTCGAAGAAGGATCCACCCGATAGCCTCTGCCTTGAGCTCCTACCTCAACCGAGAGGCAACTAAAGTGCTTGGCTTGCTAAACATAGAATTCTAGAGTGAGTAGAGAGGAGTTTTAGTAGTTTTATCTCAATAGCTCATGGTTCTCAACACATGAGACATGAGTGCTTTGAGAGAGAGGAAGAGGATGAGCTTTTAATGAGAGAGAGTGATCAAGTGAGAATGAGATAATAATTTACAACCATGCTCACAAAAGTAAGAATAATGATGATAATAATAATAATTAAGAATTGTGATGGTTAGTTTCAAAGACCATTGTCATTTCATGCATTTAATGCATTTTGCAAAGAACAAGAAGCAGCATTGAAATGAAATGATGATGGTCAACAAGTCCACAATGGTCAACTGGTCAAAAAGTCAGCAAAAGTCAAATGTTCAACTCAACCATGGCACAATAATCCTTAATTAATATTATTAATCATATTTCTTATTCTCATTAGGGTTTATAAAAAGTTAACGGTCAACAACCCTAATGAGAATCCTCTGCCTCTGCCTCTGTCAACTGTGCATACACACCGGCATCCGTGTTCCGAGGAACACGAATACAATAAGATAAAACCAATCACAAAACATATACTAGGATCTGGCTTAAACCAAAGCCCGCTAGTAATAACTGGCCGGACACCAAACGTGCACAAGTGCGCGGATGTGAACAAACCTTGTCGCAAAACCATGCGACCTCTACTCTGTTTTGCCCAAAGGCGAATAGCCCTCTGTGTGGGACTCTAAAGACACGACACTACGCTGGCAGTTGGTTTAACCACAAGCCGCAAGCGATACTAGCTGTACGTAACGGTCCCCAGGTAGTTGCCGATAAGAAGACTGATGAGGTGAACCCATCCGAACTCCTACTGAGCCTGAATGTGACAATCTCCGTACAGTCCGGTCTGTTCGTCTGAAAATATCGCATGGCGGGCCTAGGGGGTGGTAAATGTCAGTCCTCTACTAGCGGTACAAGTCGTGTCGGAGTGTAGCCCAGAACACCCTGAGATAACACTGGAAAACCTACAAGTATATCTAGCTTGCCCTGGCCAGGGAGGACTATGTGTAATGGCTCTCCTAGACACAGCGCGATATCAACCCCCAATACCGGGAGAGATGAATCCTGTCTAACCGTCACTGCCTCCAAGTGCTTCGGGACTGCACCCAACTGCTACCTATTTGCACGACTCATTTAAGCCGTGGTAGGGTAGCAATCTAAGAACAGTGGGAAGACACTCGAGGCGAAGTGACAGTGTCAAGTCAGCAGACTAAGCTGTACTCATGTCACCTAGGAACTGATAACTGACGATAGGTATAGTACCAACCAACAGTTCCCGACGAGTCCTGTCCAGTGTACTCGTAACCTAACGAGCACCCGCATACTATCTCAAGTACGACGTACTGACGGCTGTGGGACAGACCATCTACCCTGCTAGGATGAGAAACGCATACACTAGTCTACTCCGGAGTATCGATGCCCCATCTCGATAATCCTACGACTAGGGACCTGTATAAGGATGTGCTTGCAGATTACCCAGCCCCTACTAGTATGACTGCCATCACAACGCTGGTAATCAAGCAAAGATCCTAAGGGCTTCACTAATGTGTATAGGCGATATGCTAAAAGAAACACATGCACACATTAAAATAGAAACAAACCAAGTAGCATACTACCATTTCGAGCAAGATTGTCTATACTACTGTGAATATCCCAAGCTTCAATCAAGTAATATACAAACTAGTATGATACAGTAATGGTCTCTAGGGCATATACACTAACATTATCAGTAGTTTCTCGACCCGTTATGAGCCTTACATCGACACGACTTATCGGTTACTGGGGTCTGACGTTTACCACCCCTAGACTAGATATGCAGCATATCAGACGAAGAGATCGGACTGTACGGGAGTGTTACTGATTGGATTTGCAGGAGAATGTACAGGCTTGCTTGTTGATCTTCTGATTGCTCAATATACGGGTGGCTGTTACGTTTAGCTGACCGCTTGCATCTTGTGGGTGTTTGATATGATCATCACCTGCTGCCGGCGTATTGACGATTCTTTAGAGTCCTACACAGAGGTTTCCTGGCTCAGGCAAAACGGTGTAGGAGCGCATATGTGATATATGCGGGACCGAGAATAATACGATATGTGATACCGTATTCTATTCTCGCGATATGAGATATCGGCCGGGTATATTTGATATGGCCGGGTCATCGGATTAAGTGTTGATTCGATGAATTGGTACATGTTATATTAGTCGGTTATATGTATTATAGCAGGATTGTCGGATCAAGTGTTGATCCGATAATTTAATGTATAATTATATATGTGATATATTACATTACGTTAACTAATATAAGATCGCTTTATAGATTCATTTTCTCACTGGATAATACATTAATGTATATGCGATATATGTTAATTGTATTATTTTCTTTTGTTAAAAAATATATTGTATATGTGATATATAATATTGTAACAAGTTAGGGTTACAAATGCAACATGGTTGTAAAGTTTAAACAAAGTTAGGGTATGGATTTGGGTTAGCTTTTGGGTTAGATTTTTCATGAAATTTCATGAAGTTTTCCTTTTGTCATTTTCCATTGATATTTTGTGTAGATATTATTTAACCCAACCCAAACCCTTAACTTTAGTTCATTCTCTACATGAGTTAAAGCCTTGATATTATTAACTCATGGTTGTCATTTGTACCATAACAATATTCATCATTCATCACAAAAGCTTTCTTCTTCTTCTTCCTCCTTGAAAAAGCTTTCTAGCTTTTTGTGAAGTAATGATTTAAAGTGAGAAATTGAAAACAAAAGAATGTAAAATTCCTACTTCATCATCCTCATCTATTCTAGACACTTAGATTAGGGTGTTCACATCACTAATACTTGATTAGAGAAGTGAGAGCTTGAGTTTGAGATTCTTCAAGGTAGATCATCTTCGAAAAGGAAGACTTCAAGCTAGAATGGATCATTCGACTTGTGGAGCCTCTCTTGAGTCCGGGAGATCATGGATCGCGGCAAAGGGACTACTACTCGGAGCTTATGAAGCAAAGGAACGGACTACAAAGGTTGTAATCCCTCTCTCTTAGATGTAAAATTGTTTACATGCATAGTTAACCCTAATTCTCTAGTTAAGATCTTGGTTAGGGTTTGTTTTGCACCACAAAAATTATAAAGAAGCATGTTTGATGCTTGCCAAAACCTTGCTAAGGTGCTATGCTAACCTACAGTGGTATCAGAGCTAATCTAGAGCATTAGGAGTTGTCTAGACGAAGTTAGAAGTCCGATCGAACCCCGAAACCCCGAAATGACCCCTTTTTTGGAAATTTTTCAAAAAGTTGACATTTTTCATATTAAAAATACTCAGAAAATCATGCAGGTAATTTTATGGACCCACCTAAAGAAAGTGTCCATAACTTGCAACAGTGACCGCGTAACCGCGGCCAAAACCTGGTTTTTGCGGTGGTTCCGCGGTGCCACTGTGGAGGCTTAGGACAGGCACTTCAGCGATGATCCATAGGTGCTGAGGCATGCTACTGGGAGTTTTTATTTTCTGCTCAAGTGTTGAGCTCACTGGGGTATTTTGGGAATTCGTTGTGTCTATCGAATTATCTAACTTCGCCTAATTATCTGCGATGTTTATGTGTTGCTATGATATGTTATATTGGATCGTTGTATATTGAATAGCCGGGGGTTTTATGTGGGATGAGAGTTTTCTTTTTCATTCATGTAAAATTCATTTGTATGTAATATTCTTTCATTAGGGCACTTCCGGGTTGAGGATGATGTCACCATTATATATTATTTACTTTTCCGCATTAGGATAGATCCAAGGCGGAGAGCACAAGTAACCGGATTCTAGGGTCCAGTGGGAGGCCATCTCGAGGAGTCGAGACCGGGTCTCCTAACCCTAGAATTGGCAGGGTTACTTGCCACTCTCGTAGGGGTCTAGGGATGTGGGTTTGGCTATTCATCGTGACTGTAGAATCCGTGTTTTATATAGGCTCAAAATAAAACACGGATGTCCTAGTATATCCAATATTTCATATGTTGACTTCTGCTGCAATGTTCTGTGATGAGATCATATTACTGCCTGAGACGAATGCTTATACTATATGTTCATATATAAATATTGCTGCTTTCGTTTCTTCTATGATGCTTAGGAAGCTTAAATGATGGGTTTTATTAACGAGATTAATAAAAGAAAAGAAATCTAAACGATGTTGTAGAATCAAATTTTTCAAAAAAGGTAGCTACAGTTCTTGCTTTGCACAGCGGTATTCCTTGTAGAATATCCAGCACCTTATTCGATAAGAAAAGAGCCGAGATCCCTTCATCGGGAGTGACCTCTTTAGCAAAACTGGCAGATGCTACAAACTCACGATTTAGTTTTTGATTGCTTCTATAGTTCTTGCTTTGCACAGCGGTATTTATGAAATATCCTGCACCTTATTCGATGAGAAAAGAGCCGAGATCCCTTCACCGGGAGTGACCTCTTTAGCGAAACTAGAAAAGCCTCAAAAACACTCCTTTTCGAAATCACTTGTTTCTACAACGATATCAAGTTCATTATGCTCATGATTTTCAGAAAAACCTGCGTAGCCCTCCGTTATTTCAGATAAAGACTGTTTAGTATTCATGCTGCGTTTGTTGGCCTTTGTCAAGGCGTAGTGTGCGGTAGCTGACTAGTACTTATCTGTTTATGCATGTGATGCGATTGGATTAGAGTAGTCGTATGGCCTTGTTGGCCTTTGTCAAGGGTCGTGCGGGTGGGTTTATTTCAATCAAGAAATGACGGGTTGAACTTGACTAGCTTCCTATGGTTCGTTGGCCTTTGTCAAGGTCATAGAGGGTTAGGGGTAATAGATATTATCGGGAATTTCAAGTGTTGAAATTTGCAATGAGATTACATACCTTCTATAAGATAGTTGGATCCCGATACCCACTGCGAGTAAGAGTTACTCCTTGGAGAGTTTTACACATGACAATTAGCCGATCAAGTAGGTGTCTAGAAAGGTGTTAACGGGGTTATGCCTCTGGGAAAATGAGGTTTATTTTAATTAGGTCCGTGCGATAGCACGGGGAACCTCCCTCAAAGTACCAACACTGATCTAGCTGAAAGATTGGCGAACTTGTAGGGTGTAATTAATCCCGGCTTATCTTACCTTTTATGGTTTGAAGGAAGATTTGATTAAAACAGTGGGAGCCATCTTGAATAGATAAGATAATAACCAATCTAATCTAGCAAGAGCGCACGCTAAAGTGTTTTTCCTTCTCTCTCTCTCCAGGTAGCGACCATGTCAGGCCTTAATCAAGATAATCATATGGATGTATTAACCGAACCCACTTGTTATACTGAGCAGGGGAACGTTAGTTCCGTTCTTTTTTATAATTGTTATAAGACTGAACAGGAAATAGAAGAATACCAGAATTCACACGCCGCCCAAATGAAGAATAAACATGTTGATGTATCTTCTTCGGATGTGTTAGTTACCGAGAACAGTTTCTCAGTTCACTCTACGTCCTGGGCATTAGATACCGGATCAGGATCCCACATATGCAATATATTGCATGGGCTAAAGAAAGGTAGAGAACTGGGAATGGGTGATCATTCCGTAAGAGTAGGGAATGGTGCAAATGTTGCAGCCAAAACAGTTGGCGAATATCACCTTGTATTACCAAGTAGTAATACATTGATTCTGAACGAATGCTATTATATACCGAACATGATATGTAACATTATATCAGTTTCTTTATTAATTAAAGAAGGATAATGTTATGGACATCTTCCTAAATCAAAAGTTGATTGGATAAGACTCGTTACATAATGGCATATACGTTCTAAATCAAAACACAGTTCTTAATATACAGAACACAAACAAGAGGAAGAGTTCAGAAATGAACGAATCCTTCTTGTGGTATTGTAGACTAGGTCATATCAATGCGACACGGCTAGCTAAGTTACATAAGGATGGATATTTGAATCCGTTCGAATTTTCATCTTATGACACTTGCCAGTCATGTGTAAAAGGCAAGATGACCAAAACTCTGTTTAGTGGACACGGAGAAAGAGTTACAGAACTCTTGGAACTGATACATAGTGATGTATGTGGTCCTATGTCTACACATGCCAGGAACGGTTCTTCTTACTTCATTACATTCACTGACGATCTCTCAAGATACAAACATGTGTTCCTGATGAAATACAAGTCTGAAGCTTTTGAGAAATTCAGGGAATATAAGCACGATGTAGAGAACCAAACGGGCAAAAGTATTAAGATCCTTCGATCTGATCGAGGAGGAGAATACTTGAGCAATGAGTTCATGGATTCTCTAAAAGAGAATAGGATTCTCTCTCAGCTTACTCCTTCCTATACACCACAGCATAACGGTGTATCGGAGCGGAGGAATCGCACCCTATTAGATATGGTGCGCTCTATGATGAGTACCACTGAGTTACCTATTTCCTTTTGGGGTCATGCGCTTGAGACAGCAGCATACGTATTGAATCAAGTTCCGTCTAAATCTATACCTACCACACAATATGAGATATGGAGTGGGAAGAGACCATGTCTTAAACGTGTTAAG
Organism: Agapanthus africanus; assembly: GCA_030015575.1. Classification (NCBI taxonomy): domain Eukaryota; kingdom Viridiplantae; phylum Streptophyta; class Magnoliopsida; order Asparagales; family Amaryllidaceae; genus Agapanthus; species Agapanthus africanus. The sequence continues at coordinate 294,096,236 of CM057349.1, forward strand.
ATATGGGGTTGTCCGACCTATGTTAAAACACAAAATCTGGACAAACTCGAGGCACAATCAGTTCTTTGTAAGTTTGTGGGATATCCTAAATATTCATATGGATATCTTTTCTACCACGGCAAGGAACAAAAGGTGATTGTTTCTCGACATGCCACTTTTTTAGAAAAGGAATTTCTTGTAAAAGAAATTAGCGGTGAAGCGGTAGAGCTAGAAGAAGTTCTAGCACCGCGAACAACAACTGAAGATTTAGTAGAACCAGACGATTCAGTAGTTCCCGATGAACCCCCGCCTCTCCGCCGATCTAGTAGGGTTCCTTATCCACCTGAGAGATACTAGGGTTTTCTCATCGATGGTGGGAGAGAGGATTGCATCATGGAAGATGATGACCCGACTAGTTTCGAGCAGGCCATCACGAGTGGTGACTCTGTGAAATGGCTAGATGCAATGCGATCTGAGATGGAATCCATGTACACCAACAAAGCATGGACATTGGAAGTTGCTCCTGAAAGGGTAAAACCCATTGGGAGCAAATGGATCATTAAGAAGAAACTTGGTGTAGATGGAAAAGTTGAGACTTTCAAAGCTAGACTTGTTGCAAAGGGTTTTCGTCAACGACCAGGTGTAGATTATGACGAAACCTTTTCTCCAGTGGCTATGCTTAAGTCCATCCGGATCTTACTTGCCATTGCTGCATACCATGACTACGAAATCTGGCAAATGGATGTTAAGACCGCCTTTCTAAATGGTGATTTAGAGGAGTGCGTGTACATGACTCAGCCAGAGGGCTTCGTAGATAGTGGGAGCAGCGGGAAGGTGTGCAAGCTGCTTAAATCCATCTACGGGTTAAAGTAGGCATCGCGGAGTTAGAACATCTATTTTGATGTTGTAGTCAAAGAGTTTGACTTCATCAAAAACATAGATGAACCTTGTATTTATAAGAAGGTGGCAGAGGGTAAGGTTGTCCTCCTCGTATTGTACGTGGATGACATACTCTTGATAGGAAATGGTTTCCTATGCTGCACTCGTTTAAGCTCTTCTTATCACATAGATTCTGAATGAAAGATCTAGGTGATGCCTCCTGCATTTTGGGAATTAAGATCTATAGAGATAGATCTAAACGGATACTGGGATTGTCCCAATCCAGGTACATTGACACCATACTAAAGAGGTTTAGTATGGAAGAATTCAAGCGTGGGAATTTATCCACCATCTCTGGACTCACTCTCTCCAAAGAGAGGTCTCCCAAGACTGATTTGGAAAGAGCTCGCATGCAAGGGATACCCTATGCTTCGACAGTAGGCTCTATGATGTACGCGATGCTATGTACCAAACCTGATGTAGCATACTCACTAAGTGTAGTGAGTAGGTATCAAGCAGATCCTGGAGAGAATCATTGGACAGCTGTGAAGAACATTCTCAAGTACTTGAGAAGGACTAAAGAGATGTTCTTGGTGTATGGTAACGGAGAACTCCAGGTGGAGTCATTTACCGATTCGAGCTTCCAAAGTGATAAGGACGACTCTAAGTCGCACTCGGGATTTGTCTTTACTCTCAATGGAGGGGCGGTGTGTTGGAAGAGTTCCAAACAGGAAACCATGGCAGACTCGACGATGGAGGCTGAACACATCGCTGCCAACGATGCTGCCAAAGAGGCTGTCTGGATAAAGAAGTTTATCACTGAACTTGGTGTGGTTCCGTCCATTAAGTATCCAATACCTTTGTATTGTGATAACAATAGAGCTGTGACTTTGGCCAAGAAACCCTGGTCCCATCAGAAGTCCAGACATATTCTGAGGTGGTATCACCTGATCCGGGAGATAGTTGATCACCGGGAGATAGAGGTCAGGAGAGTTGATACGAAGGACAACACTGCGCATCCACTCACAAATTCCATTCCTCAGATACAATTTGAGAGACTCTTCGGGATGTTGGGTATGAGATACTATAACAGCTGGCCTTAATGCAAGTGGGAGATTGTTAGTTATATGTATGCCCTAGAGGCCATTGTTGTACATATGATGTATATTATAGTGGATGCTTGGATATATATAGAGAGGACTTTCTTGCTCGATATGATAGTATGCTATCTGGTTTCACTTTATCTAAACATGTTAACAAATACTGTTTTGTGATCACGTGTTGATAAAGCCCTTAGGATATGTATTCGACTACTAGGACTATGATATAGATCATACTAGTGGGGCCAAGGTAGTCTACGAGTACATCCTATAACTGTTCCTAGTCGAGGGTGTATCGAGACAGGGCATCGATACTCCACAGTAGGCTAGCGTATATGCATCTTGACCCATATGATGGGCGATGGTGATCCCATATCCATTGGTGTTGGACATCAAAGATGGTATACGGGCGCTCAGTGGAGACTGGGTACACTGAACAGACTCGCCGAGAACTCCTGGATGGTATTATACCTATCGTCAGATAGCAGTTCTCACTGGTAAAGGTTAGTCTGTAGAACCGAGATCGTCATAGAGTCTTGTGTGATTCCCACTGTGCTTTGATTTCCACCTTACCACGTCCAAGAGGGCGTGCAAAATGGTGGCTTTTGGTACAGTCCCGAATCACATGGAAGCAATGAGCGATAGGAGGGGTTTCGTCTCTCCCGGTATAGGGAGTTGATGTTGTGCTGTGTTCAATTGGCTATAACTGGAAGTCCCTAGCCAGGGCTGATATGGAGATTTACTGATAAGTGTTATCAGTAGTTTCTTGACCCGTTATGAGCCTTACATCGACACGACTTATCGGTTACTGGGGTCTGACGTTTACCACCCCTAGACTAGATATGCAACATATCAGACGAAGAGATCGGACTATACGGGAGTGTTACTGATTGGATTTGCAGGAGAATGTACATGCTTGCTTGTTGATCTTCTGATTGCTCAATACACGGGTGACTGTTACGTTTAGCTGACCGCTTGCAGCTTGTGGGTGTTTGATATGATCATCAACTGCTGTCGGCGTATTGACGATTCTTTAGAGTCCTACACAGAGGTTTCCTGGCTCAGGCAAAACGGAGTAGGAGCACATATGTGATATGTGCGGGACCGAGAATAATACGATATGAGATACCGTATTCTATTCTCGCGATATGAGATATCGGCCGGGTATATTTGATATGGCCGGGGCATCGGATCAAGTGTCGATTCGATGAATAGGTACATGTTATATTAGTCGGTTATATGTACTATAGCCGGATTGTCGGATCAAGTGTTGATTCGATAATTTAATGTATAATTACATATGTGATATATTACATTACGTTAACTAATATAAGCTCGCTTTATTGATTCATTTTCTCACTGGATAATACATTAATGTATATGCGATATATGTTAATTGTATTATTTTCTTTTGTTACAAAAGATATAGTATATGTGATATATAATATTGCAACAAGTTAGGATTACAAATGCAACATGGTTGTAAAGTTTAAACAAAGTTAGGGTTTGGATTTGGGTTAGCTTTTTCATGAAGTTTCATGAAGCTTTCTTTTTGTCATTTCCTTTGATATTTTGTGTAGATATTATTTAACCCAACCCTAACCCTTAACTCTAGTTCATTCTCTACATGAGTTAAAGCCTTGATATTATTAACTCATGGTTGTCCTTTTTAAGCATAGCAATATTCATTATTCATTACAAAAGCTTTCTTCTTCTTCTTCCTCCTTGAAGAAGCTTTCTAGCTTTTTGTGAAGTAATGATTTAAAGTGAGAAATTGAAAATAAAAGAGTATAAAATTCCTACTTCATCATCCTCGTCTATTCTAGCCACTTAGATTAGGGTGGTCACTTCACTAATACTTGATTAGAGAAGTGAGAGCTTCAGTTTGAGATTCTTCAAGGTAGATCATCTTCGAAAAGGAAGACTTCAAGCTAGAATGGATCATTCGACTTGTGGAGCCTCTCTTGAGTCCGGGAGATCATGGATCACGGCAAAGGGACTACTACTCGGAGCTTATGAAGCGAAGGAACGGACTACAAAGGTTGTAATCCCTCTCTCTTAGATGTAAAATTGTTTACATGCATAGTTAACCCTAATTCTCTAGTTAAGAACTTGGTTAGGGTTTGTTTAGCACCCCAAAAATTATAAAGAAGCATGTTTGATGCTTGCCAAAATCTTGCTAAGGTGCTATGCTAACCCTACACATACATATTGTACACTCATACATGCGTACACACATATTGTACACCCATGCTTGCATACATACGTATTTGCACATACTTAGATGATTCTGGCTTGATTTTGGAGATTTAGGAATCGCAAGATATACTTTAAAACTGGATTCATTTTAAAAGAGCGGTTTTTCCCTCGATATGTCCATATTACTGTTCCATGTTGCATGATATACAGATATGCTTACATTTCTGTTATATGTCGCATACATCATGCTTTAGATTATACGCATTGAGATATTTGTTTTCATGAGATTTCTGGATTTGGGAACCGTGGTTATTTCAAAAGAGAGTTTGTATTGTTTTAAAAACCTGGTTTCCCTTGATATGATATTTCATTGTGTCCACCATGCGTTTTCTCGGTTCTGAGACGTGTGACATATGAAACCCGATTCGAGGAGACGGATGATCCGTTTGCGGGTTCATGGTGGACCCGGTATGGTATCCCGGGGCGAGAATGGATCTATCGTGCAGTAGGCGATGGGCCTGGCAGAGGGACCACTACCTACCGGTGATAGTATTTGGGCACGGCGGATATCCGGAGGATACCGACAGGTGTCATGAGATGATACGGGCCGATCCGGAATGACGGAGCCCGTGGGCCGATCCGGACTGACGGAGCCCGATATATATGAGAATTTACGTGCCGATGCTGGGCACGGGTTTCATGATATTTTCGATTGTCGATGCTAGACACTCAGGTTCTATGATTTTGATGTGTTGCGAGGGACACATGTTGATTTATATCCTCATACCTTCATGCATATGCTTTTATGAGTTTTACATGCATGATGTTGTTATGTCATTGGTTGACAAATGGACGAGCTCCACATGTATACAGATATTGATTACATAGTTGGATGATATCCACATACTTATAGACTTCATGATATAGTTGACACTGATTATAATGATCATACCTCATATTTATGATATGTTGCTACCTGAGGCACTGACACGAGTACTTGGTATTATACTGATGTATAGATGTTTACCCTTGCCACCTTATCATGCTTCAGACTTTATCATTTTGAGGATATATATTACTGATCGTTTGACCTAGGATTGAGTCATACATACGATTTCTGCTCTATGATGTTTTCTACTCACGAGTTGGCAACTCACCCCCGTTGTGCCACAGTTTCTTGCAGGTTTTGCCGTACAGGTTTCATTGCTGCTTTTCTGGCATACTACTTCTTTTCTGGGTGATTCCTTTGGTAGGTGGGTACACTCGCATCGTGAACACCCTTGTATTTATTTTAATCAGTTGTATCTAGTAATTCCATCAACCAGACTAGTATATTTAATTCAGACTTAGAAAACCAGTTGTGTATTCTTTCGACCGTAGAGTCGCGCTTATATTATTAGTATGGTTTTCTTGTTATTTTGAGTTCCCTTTTTGAGTTTGATCCTCGCCCTTCGTATACTGCTTGCGTGGTTGTAATCGTCAAATGACGAAGAGCTCGCTCCCGCTTGGGGATGCCTTTTATCATTGATGTCTATATAATTCATGTAGTACCCCGTTCGGGGCCAGTATATACGAAGGAAACTCTGCCGAAATTTTCAGAAAAGACTTGGGAGTTTTAAAATGCACATTCAGCTTATGTTATTTAAAAACACTTGTTTTAAAACTAGTTTTCTTTATTTCATCCTTAAAATGGTTTTAGATTTCTGGGCTTTTGGCTTACTTGAATTAGATGAGGTCCTATAGACTTCATATGATTCAAGGGCCAGTCACGTGTTATTTTGGGTCGTGACAAAGTTGGTATCAGAATGCTAGGTTAACCTTGGTTCGAGTCTAAGTTTGACTATGCGGAGCCTAGAGCGTTTGTATATATTCGGAACTTAGGCTTGACCTTACGGAACTTAGACTTAGTTGAGGGGGTATTAGACCCGAACTTTCGTCGCATAAGTTGACCTTTGTTGATGGAGTAGGTGACTTAAGGAGAGTGATGTACCGTGTGTATGTTCCACGGCATACTTACGATACGCTACTCCACTTAAGGAGCCTTAGGATGTACATTTCCTTGCACAGTATTATATTCATTCCTATGATCTATCCTCATCGATGTTGGTTATGATTTTACTGCCACGATTACATGGGCAGAGAGAGCTACGGCTAGAGTTGTGTCAGCATGAGCTCATCGTGGACGAGGACTGACTAGGGTGTGATTCCAGGGACATACGATTGCATAGAGGCGTCGTTTTATTGTGTTTTCACGCCATGAGCGTTTGACGGATCACTTTTATGGGATTTCTCGGACGTGCAGATCAACACCAGAGGATCAGCCTACTGCTAGAGGCCAGCCAGAATATGATGACCGTCGATGCACCTATTAATTGATGATTGAGGCACTGTTCAGCGTGCGGACAAATGAGGCAGTTGTTGCTGCGAACGATGAGATATTGCCCTAGATGTTGGAGCTATTGCAGTTCGAGTTGTACTTAGAAATATGATGGAAGGTCGCTAGTCACCCGAGGAGGAATGACTAGGACATGTGGTTCATTCGCTTACCCCGATGCAAGGTCATCAGATAGATTGATTCCAGGTAGAGACGACTTTACACAGGTACGTTGAGAGTCGATAGAGGCGATCGAATGTCAGAAACCCATATTCCAAGTTTAAAGTATTCAGAAAGACATGCAAGAAATTTCGTGGACCCTCTAGAAGAATGAAACCCTAACTCGACGTAATGATCATGGAACGCCTTTGAACCTTAGGGTTTGCGACAGTTCAGCGGTGCCACTTGTGAGGCTTGGGTTTGCCCTTCTACGGTTGGTCCACAGGTGCTGTGGCATGTACGCGATATTATTAAACTGTACTCAAGACGTTGAGCTCTTAGGGGATTATGAGGTTTTGATGAATCGATCGAATGGTTCGACATCTTTCGGATATTATGTGACGGGATGCATTGCTTGGGAGACTCCAGATACGAGTATAGCCGTTAGAGCACAGTCCATGCAGCCACGAAGAGGCGAGTCCGAAGCAGTCGACATTTGAGAAAAGCGGAGTAAACGGTTCGCACGAGATCTTGATGAGATGACGTTCCACTCCGCTGACATTAGAGATGCGATACGCATGCAGAGGCATTGTATATGGATATACTTTCCAGAAGGAGTAGCGATGAGTATGCGGCCGTTACGGAACAAGAAACAGATATAGAAAAGGGTGATAACCTCCGGACAGTTCGGCAGAAACGAGATTGAGAGAGACCTCGACAGGACCTTTCTGGAATACTATACGAGAAGATTTGGACCCAGGATGTCACGACCCGCAGGGTACGGAACGTGACTGGCACTTAAGTTTACGAAACGTCTCAAGACGTCCGTAAAATAAGTAAGCCAAAGCCCAGAAACCAAAACCAAATAAGCAAAAGAGTGAAGAGAACCCAATCAATTGAAAACGAGTTTATCAAATAAGTCATATAAAAACCTTTTAAAAAAAACAATATCAATTTTTCTGAAAATTTCGGCAGAGTCTCCTTTGTAAATTCTAGCCCCCAAAATGGGTACAACAAGAATATATATGAATCCAACAAATAAGGCATCCCCAAGCGGGAGCTAGCTCTTCGCCATAAGGCGGTCACAAATCCCACGCAATATAAAGCAACAACATGCGAAATAATCATAAGGAAGCATGAGAAAAACAGCATGTCGACTCAAGTGAGCTCGACCCCAAAATACAACATAAAAAGTCCACAAATCTCACAGTCTCATCTCTAGGTCAATATACAACAATACTGGTAGATACAGTAGATGGAGTACACTAGATACAAAGAATATACAAGGTGGTGCAAAAATGATAATATAACCCACCTAAGAGCAAAACCTCGAGTCCAGGCAAAAGAAGCAAGTGCGTCCTCCGCTACTGTACTGACGGAGCGGACCTGAAAAAGGCTGTGGCACAACGGGGGTGAGTTGCCAACTCGTGAGTAATAAATAATATCTACACAGGCTATCGAATGCATGCACACAAGCATCCTAGCATCTCAAATACAGGTAAGGCAGGACATAATAGCAGGTAGGTATGCAATATGAATATACTAGCAGGTATGAATGCAATGCGAATCAACTCATGATCTGAATGTGTAAGTATAAGAATCATGTTTTTCCTTTAGGAATCTCTTTTGAAATACCAGCACAATACCAATAGAATCAACAAGAATCTGTGTCCAGCATCGACACCTCAAAACTGTCTCAAATCTCATATCAATGTATCTCTGGCCTCAGCCGTCCGGCTGACCCATCTCAAATATCAATATCTCATCATCTCGCGGCCACGGTCGGTATCCTCTGGATATCCGCCGTGCCAAACAGTCACCGGTAGGTAATCTGTCCCCTGCCAGGCTCAACGTCAACACCACATTCATCTTGCCCCGGGGTACCATACCGGGCCCACCATGTACCCGTGACGGTTCCTCCACTCCTCGACACGGATCTCGAAAACCACAGCAAACTCATGGTGGACGACACTTACATCACTAGAAAACCGCAATTTACATATTTTAAAAATATAATAAGTTTAGAAATTTTGCGGCTTTCCCCCGAAATCCAGAAATATCATAAAATCTCAAGAAATCCTCATAAGTGCATATGTCAATGATAATAAATGCATATGGTATTAATAATCAAGTTGCAATGTGTGATTAATATATTAGGCATGAACAAATAATATGATGAAGTACATGCACATGAATAGCAATCCTACGATTTCATTTTAAGGAATTAAAGCAATAGCGCAAGTTTAAGTATCAATTATAGTAAAAGGTTTCCATTTAAAAGTTATCTAGTGTGGTGGCATGGCAATTATCAGGGTGTGTGTGTAAGCATGAATAGTGCTCGTGCCGTATATAAAAACCCTGGCAATGGTGCAGGTGTCCTATAGAATGGGTTCGTATATGTATGTCAATATAAGGCATGAATGTAGCAAATAATCATACAAGTATTACACCCCTAATTACTAACATTACTAAGAATCTTTTTAAACTACTAAAACTATCGGGCGACTTGCGCCATCCAACGATAGTCCCCCGTAGATATTACATCTACTCACCGAAATCCCTAGCTAGTCACGTCCAATCACCGCTTTCCCCTTTCGTGCCGCGTCTGACGTCTCCGCGACCGAACCTGAAATTTACATCAATACCAAACATAAGGTTACATATCAAGAACGACGCAAAACCCAAACGAAAATACTAACGTTTACAAGTTAGGTACAACGTGCACAAGGTACGCGGAACACACGCGAAAATCGCAAACTAACTAAAACGTCGATTTGGTCGCCCGGAAAAACTAAAACCCGAACACCCAAAAATCCGCACTCACACATCCTAAATATCATAGGATATGCCAAAATGTCATCAAGACATCAAAAATAATTTATCACAAACTTTTATCACAAAACTAGTAAGCACAAACATTCTAAAAAAAAAACGACGCAACATCACCGTTATGCGATAAAGTGCTCACAATCCAACACAAACATCCAACTAACCCACTAGATAGCCACTACATTAGTTTTAAACCATTAACAATGCTTAAAAACCTAATTTCCATAAACAAGACCTTTCTTGATTTTCATAATTAGCAATTTCAATCCAAAACTAAACATGACAATACCAAATTAACACTAATTTGAAGCCCACACAAATAAAGTAACCTCATTAACTTAAATTAGCAAACAACTAGATAGCTAATTAGCTTTAATTAACTAAATAATGGTTTCTAAAAACTCTAGTTTAACTCTAACCATAAACCTTTAAAAACTAGATTAAAAACTAACACTAAATTAACACTAGATTTTAGCCCAATTAGCAAGTTAACCACTTAGATTAAGCTAACAAAATAACTAGATAAAAAAATAGCTTAAATAATCTCTTAATGATGTTCTAAACCCTAAATTAATTTCAAAGCACAAACTTTTAAAAAAAACTAGTATGCAAATAGCACTAAAATTAACACTAAACAAATTTCAAGGTTCTAGTTTAGCACACTTAAGCTACAATTTAACTATTTGATTAGAAATTATACCTCAAAAGATCAATCCTAAGCTTGCTCAAGCCTGCCAAGACACCTCCTTTCTCCTTGATTTGAACCAAATTAGGTTGGAGAAGAGATGGAATATGGTTTTGTGTTAAATTTGTGAAGGAAATTGTGGATTTTGTTGAATTTTTAAGATGAAAATGAAGCAAAAGAGAAGAAGAAATGGGGAAAATATTTGGGGCTGTTGGTGCAGGATTTCTGAGCTGAGGAGGGAGTGGGGAGAGGTGTGGGGGAGTTGGGGAAAAGTGCAGAGAAGTTTCAAAGTCAAAAGACCAAGTCAAACAACAAAACCCATACCCAATTTAATATATTAAAGCCCTTATCATATCATTTTGTTCAAATGAGATGGGGAAAAATTTTGTGGGCTTGCTACTGAGGTGGGGCCGGCCTAGGGGTGAGGGAATAGTGAGAGGGGTTTACAAAAAAAATTCTATGCAAAAAGACCCCCTACAAGTCCAAAATTGCAAGTTTTAGCTTAAAATTCAATAAATTTCGATTTCCATAATAAAAATTAGTTAAAATTTAAAATAAAATACTAAAAATTTATATTACAACTAGATTTTAATTAATATGATTTTAAATCTTAAATTTAGCCCAATTAAATTTGTATTTATCGCTAAATTAATGTATTTTCTTACCGGCTTAAAATAATATTAAAAATTGAAAAATTAGGGAAAATTTTTAAACGACCAGAATTTCATAAGTAACTCATTAGATACTAAAAACAAGCAATTACCTATCCATTTTAGGTATAATTAGTCCTAAACTGCAAAATAACGGAAAAAGACGGTTTACGGAAAAATACCGAATTTTCACCGATTTTCAGGAAAACACCAAAACGACTTTTCAAGGCGCTACAATCTTCCCCCCTTAAAGAAATTCGGTCCCCGAATTTAAAAATATAACTACGCATACCTTCAAAGAGATGGGGATATTTCTTCCTCATCTCGCCCTCGGTCTCCCAGGTGACCTCCTCGCTGCTCGGGCCACGCCAAAGGACCTTGACGGTCGGTATAACTTTCGATCTCAACTTCTTCATCTGCCGATCCAGGATGGCCACCGGCTGCTCTGCAAAAGAAAGGTCGCGCTCTAGCTGGACTGTCGGGTGCTGAATCGCAAGCGAAGGGTCGTGAAGGTACTTGCGGAGCATCGAAACATGGAAGACGGGGTGAACACCGGGAAAGCTGGGTGGAAGGGCCAAACGATATGCAACAGCGCCGACACGCTCGAGGATCTCGAAGGGACCTACGAATCTAGGGCTAAGCTTCCCCTTTCGCCCAAAACGCATCATGCCCTTCATCGGAGAGACTCTCAGAAAAACATGATCGCCAACTGCGAACTTTAGTCTGCGACGGCGCCTGTCCGCATACGATTTCTGCCTGCTCTGAGCCGCTCTCATCCGGTCTCGGATCAGCTGTATCTTCGCTGTCGTCTCCTCAACAAGCTGCGGCCCTAAAATGCTGCTCTCGCTGAGCTCTGTCCAACAGACGGGCGATCTGCACCTCCTCCCATACAATGCCTCGAAAGGTGCCATCTGAATAGTATCCTGGAAGCTGTTGTTGTAGGAGAACTCCACTAGAGGTAAATGACGATCCCAGCTACCGCCGAAGTCTAAAACGCACGCTCTGAGCATGTCCTCGAGAGTCTGAATAGTCCGCTCTGACTGGCCGTCGGTCTGCGGATGAAACGCTGTGCTGAAGCTCAAACGAGTGCCCAAAGCCTCCTGAAGTCTCTGCCAAAGTCGGCTGGTGAACTGGGTGCCTCGATCTGACACGAAACAAGTCGGTACGCCATGCAACCGCATGATCTCGTCGATGTAAAGCTAGGCATACTGAGCGAAGCTGAAAGTGGTCATCACTGGCAAGAAGTGAGCCGCTTTCGTCAATCGATCTACGATCACCCAGATGGAGTCATACCCTCGACTGGTCCTGGGTAGACCCACAACGAAATCCATCGAAATCTGCTCCCATTTCCACTCCGGAATGGGTAACGGCTGTAGCTCTCCTGCGGGCCTCTGGTGCTCGGCCTTGACTTTCTGACAAGTCAGGCATCTCGATACAAACTCCGCAATGTCCCTCTTCATCCCGTCCCACCAGTAAGTCTCTTTCATATCATGGTATATCTTAGTGGAACCGGGGTAGACACTATACACTGATCGGTGTGCCTCCTCAAGAATGTCGCGCCGTAATCCATCAGCATCTGGTACGCACAGTCTAGATCCATAGCGTAAAATCCCCTGATCGTCAATCACGAACTCGGAAAATCTGCCCTGACCCATCTGTGCCATGATCTCTGAGCAACGGTCGTCACTGCGCTGTGCCTCATATATACGGTCAAGCAACTGTGGGCGTGCACGAACATGCGCGAGCTGTCCCCCTGTCTGAGTGAACTCGAACTCAACTCGGCTGTCGCATAACATCTGCCAATCTGCTGACGACTGCCTCTGCACTGCACGCAAACATGATAGACTACCCCCGGGCCTCCTACTCAACGCATCCGCCACCACATTCGCCTTGCCTGGGTGATATAAGATCTCGCAGTCGTAGTCTTTCACCAACTCCATCCAACGACGCTGTCTGAGGTTCAGGTCTCGCTGCTGAAATATGTACTTTAAGCTCTTGTGATCAGTGAATATCTGACAGGACTCGCCGTATAGGTAATGTCGCCAAATCTTCAGTGCAAAGACCACTGCAGCCATCTCCAAATCGTGAGTGGGGTAGTTCTGTTCATGCTTCTTCAACTGCCGAGAAGCATATGCGATCACCCGGCCATGCTGCATCAGTACGCATCCTAATCCCACTCGCGAAGCATCACAGTAGACCACAAATCCGCCTGATCCCGAAGGCAAAGATAATACCGGCGCCGTAGTCAAACATGTCCGCAGCTGCTGAAAACTGCGCTCGCACTCCTCTGTCCAAACGAAAGGAACTCCCTTCCGGGTCAAACCGGTCAAAAGTGCAGCTATACGGGAGAAGTCCTGAACAAAACGCCTGTAGTAGCCCGCCAGGCCTAGAAAACTATGGATCTCAGTAACCGATGTAGGTCGGGGCCACTGCTGAACAGCCTCAATCTTCTTCGGGTCCATACATATGCCGTCTCTCGTAACCACGTGACCCAAGAATCCGACGCTGTCCAGCCAGAAAGCACACTTGGAAAACTTTGCAAATAGCTGGTGCTCCCTCAGAGTCTGTAACGTAATCCGCAAGTGCTGCTCGTGCTCCTCTCTGCTCCGGAAGTACACCAAGATATCGTCGATAAACATGATGATGAACAAGTCAAGATACGGCATGAATGTACGGTTCATCAAATCCATGAATGCTGCTGGGGCGTTGGTGAGTCCGAACGACATCACCAAAAACTCGTAGTGGCCGTAGCGCGTGCGGAAAGCTGTCCTCGGTATATCCTCCTGTCGAACTCGCAGCTGATGGTATCCTGATCGTAGGTCGATCCTCGAAAAATACCCTGCACCCTGAAGCTGGTCGAACAAATCATCAATGCGTGGCAATGGATATCTGTTCCGAACGGTAACTTTGTTCAGCTGGCGGTAGTCGATACATAAGCGCAAACTTCCATCCTTCTTCTTGACAAACAGGACCGGAGCACCCCACGGAGAAACACTAGGTCGAATAAGCCCCTTATCTAACAAATCCTGCAACTGATCCTTCAGCTCTCGAAGCTCAGCCGGGGCCATCCGATAAGGCGGTATAGAAATAGGCCCCGAGCCGGGAATCAAATCGATGCAGAACTCAACATCGCGCTCAGGTGGTAGCCCAGGTAGCTCATCAGGGAAAACATCAGGGAACACACAAACAACCGGGACCCGGTCCAACGGAACCTCTGCAGCTCGAGTATCACAAATATACGCTAAGAATCCTTGACATCCCTTCCGCAAGAGCTGACCAGCGCGAAGAGACGAAATCAAGCTGGGAAGGGTGACGCTGCGGTCTCCCTGAATAACAAGGACTGGCTCTCCCGGAAAGCTAAATATGACTGCCTTCTCACGGCAGTCCACCGAAGCATAACAAGTGGCTAGCCAATCCATGCCCAGAAGCACATCAAAGTCCAACATATCGAGGAGAATCAAATCAACTGATGAATCCCTCTCCCCGATACGAACGGAACACAATCGAAATACAAAACGAGCGACAAACGACTCGCCTACCGGAGTAACAACAACAAGCGGATGATCTAACGACGACGACTCATGGTCCAACATCGGTGCAAAGTGTGTAGAGACGTACGAATGTATGGAACCTGGGTCAAATAATACCCGTGCATCAAAAGAACAAACTGAAAAGGTACCTGTCACAACGGCATTGGATGCCTGCGCATCCTGCGGTGTCAAAGCAAATACTCGGGCCTGTCCTCCACCGATAGCGGGCTGACCTCGACCTCGGCCTCTGCCTCCTCGTCCTCTCTGAACAGGACCGCCGCGTCCACGGCCTCTGGGTGCACCTAACTGGCGTGGAGCATCGCCCGCGGTAGGAAGTAGGGCTCTCTGAGGAGGGGGTGGTGATGGTGGTAGGGTCACATGCGGAACTATTGCTGCTCCCTGTCGTCTCGCCGGACAGTCTCTGACAAGATGGTGCAGACTCCCGCACCCAAAACACCCTGGCAATGGCTGCTGTCCCTGGGGATAAGAACCATATAACTGTCCCCGTCCAAATCCTCTGCCAGGCCTATCTCTCGGAAAGAATCTGGCGCGCTGCCTCTGAGACGGTACATCGGTGCGAATCCTCTTCGGCCCAGAAACGGCCGAAGTCTGTGATATGCGTGCCTCCATCCGTAATGCCGCATCCATAGCAGCTGAATAAGTGTCGTAGTGCTGGGCGCCAATGGCAAGATATAGCTGGGCATCAAGTACCTGTACAAACCTCTTCACCATCTTCTCTTCGGTATCCACCAAATACGGAGCATATCGGGATAACTGTGTAAACTGGATGTCATACTCAGACACCGTCATCCCAGGTGTCTTGACTAAGGCCTCGAAGCTACGAGCTCTGGCGTCACGAACGCTCTCTGGGAGGAAACGAGCTAGAAAGACCGCTGTAAATTCGGCCCAAGTCATAGGCGGTAGACCTGCAGCTCGACCTCTCAAGACTGACTCCCACCATGTCTGCGCGAGACCCTCTAGTTGGAAACTCGCAAGCTCTACCCATCGATCATCCGAACATCTCAGAGAACGGCAGATCCTGGCTAAACTGTCAAGGAACGTCTGTGGGTCCTCCGCTGCCTCGGTGCAGGTGAATACTGGAGGTCTCAGCCACATGAAATCCTGTAGCGAAACCGGAATGGCCACGGTGGTAGTAGTAGGAGCAGGTATCATGGTCGTCTGTGATGTAGTAGGTACGTCATCCGGCCTCGGTGTACGACTGGCTGCAACTAGGGATCCTACCATCTGACATAGCTCCTGCATACTCCCCATCATCTGTCGCAACTCCTCCATACCAGTCTCAAGCCTATCCATACGGCCTGGGGAAGGTGGATCGGTCTGTCCCTGCGGCGTAGGCATACCACCCTGCTCAGTCCTAGTCTCGGACGAGCCAGCTCGAATCTCGTCTCGGGCGGCAGCCCTCTGTGCCCTCGTAGCCTTCGGCGGCATAGTGGCTGTTACAGGAAAACGGATAGTAAAAACAGTGCAATAAGATCATAGGATACACGGAATAGAAGAAGGAATTTTCAAGCAAGTATATCCTAAAGTCACTTAGGCGGAGTACCGTATCGCAAGTATGCCGCGGACATACATACGCTACGTTACCCTACTTAAGTCACTTACTCCATCTACCAAGGGTCATCCTACACTCAAAAAGGTAAAACCTATCGCTCTGATACCAACTTTGTCACGACCCGCAGGGTACGGAACGTGACTGGCACTTAAGTTTACGAAACGTCTCAAGACGTCCGTAAAATAAGTAAGCCAAAGCCCAGAAACCAAAACCAAATAAGCAAAAGAGTGAAGAGAACCCAATCAATTGAAAACGAGTTTATCAAATAAGTTATATAAAAACCTTTTAAAAAAAACAATATCAATTTTTCCGAAAATTTCGGCAGAGTCTCCTTTGTAAATACTGGCCCCCAAAATGGGTACAACAAGAATATATATGAATCCAACAAATAAGGCATCCCCAAGCGGGAGCTAGCTCTTCGCCATAAGGCGGTCACAAATCCCACGCAATATAAAGCAACAACATGCGAAATAATCATAAGGAAGCATGAGAAAAACAGCATGTCGACTCAAGTGAGCTCGACCCCAAAATACAACATAAAAAGTCCACAAATCTCACAGTCTCATCTCTAGGTCAATATACAACAATACTGGTAGATACAGTAGATGGAGTACACTAGATACAAAGAATATACAAGGTGGTGCAAAAATGATAATATAACCCACCTAAGAGCAAAACCTCGAGTCCAGGCAAAAGAAGCAAGTGCGTCCGCCGCTACTGTACTGACGGAGCGGACCTGAAAAAGGCTGTGGCACAACGGGGGTGAGTTGCCAACTCGTGAGTAATAAATAACATCTACACATGCTATCGAATGCATGCACACAAGCATCCTAGCATCTCAAATACAGGTAAGGCAGGACATAATAGCAGGTAGGTATGCAATATGAATATACTAGCAGGTATGAATGCAATGCGAATCAACTCATGATCTGAATGTGTAAGTATAAGAATCATGTTTTTCCTTTAGGAATCTCTTTTGAAATACCAGCACAATACCAATAGAATCAACAAGAATCTGTGTCCAGCATCGACACCTCAAAACTGTCTCAAATCTCATATCAATGTATCTCTGGCCTCAGCCGTCCGGCTGACCCATCTCAAATATCAATATCTCATCATCTCGCGGCCACGGTCGGTATCCTCTGGATATCCGCCGTGCCAAACAGTCACCGGTAGGTAATCTGTCCCCTGCCAGGCTCAACGTCAACACCACATTCATCTTGCCCCGGGGTACCATACCGGGCCTACCATGTACCCGTGACGGTTCCTCCACTCCTCGACACGGATCTCGAAAACCACAGCAAACTCATGGTGGACGACACTTACATCACTAGAAAACCGCAATTTACATATTTTAAAAATATAATAAGTTTAGAAATTTTGCGGCTTTCCCCCGAAATCCAGAAATATCATAAAATCTCAAGAAATCCTCATAAGTGCATATGTCAATGATAATGAATGCATATGGTATCAATAATCAAGTTGCAATGTGTGATTAATATATTAGGCATGAACAAATAATATGATGAAGTACATGCACATGAATAGCAATCCTACGATTTCATTTTAAGGAATTAAAGCAATAGCGCAAGTTTAAGTATCAATTATAGTCAAAGGTTTCAATTTAAAAGTTATCTAGTGTGGTGGCATGGCAATTACCAGGGTGTGTGTGTAAGCATGAATAGTGCTCGTGCTGCATATAAAAACCCTGGCAATGGTGCAGGTGTCCTATAGAATGGGTTCGTATATGTATGTCAATATAAGGCATGAATGTAGCAAATAATCATACAAGTATTACACCCCTAATTACTAACATTACTAAGAATCTTTTTAAGCTACTAAAACTATCGGGCGACTTGCGCCATCCAACGATAGTCCCCTTTAGATATTACATCTACTCACCGAAATCCCTAGCTAGTCACGTCCAATCACCGCTTTTCCCTTTCGTGCCGCGTCTGACGTCTCCGCGACCGAACCTGGAATTTACATCAATACCAAACATAAGGTTACATATCAAGAACGACGCAAAACCCAAACGAAAATACTAACGTTCACAAGCTAGGTACAACGTGCACAAGGTGCGCGGAACACACGCGAAAATCGCAAAACTAACTAAAACGTCGATTTGGTCGCCCGGAAAAACTAAAACCCGAACACCCAAAAATCCGCACTCACACATCCTAAATGTCATAGGATATGCCAAAAATGTCATAAAGACATCAAAAATAATTTATCACAAACTTTTATCACAAAACTAGTAAGCACAAACATTCTAAAAAAAAAACGACGCAACATCGCCGTTATGCGATAAAGTGCTCACAATCCAACACAAACATCCAACTAACCTACTAGATAGCTACTACATTAGTTTTAAACCATTAGCAATGCTTAAAAACCTAATTTCCATAAACAAAACCTTTCTTGATTTTCATAATTAGCAATTTCAATCCAAAACTAAACATGACAATACCAAATTAACACTAATTTGAAGCCCACACAAATAAAGTAACCTCATTAACTTAAATTAGAAAACAACTAGATAGCTAATTAGCTTTAATTAACTAAATAATGGTTTCTAAAAACCCTAGTTTAACTCTAACCATAAACCTTTAAAAACTAGATTAAAAACTAACACTAAATTAACACTAGATTTTAGCCTAATTAGCAGGTTAACCACTTAGATTAAGCTAACAAAATAACTAGATAACAAAATAGCTTAAATAATCTCTTAATGGTGTTCTAAACCCTAAATTAATTTCAAACAACAAACTTTTAAAAAAAACTAGTATGCAAATAGCACTAAAATTAACACTAAACAAATTTCAAGGTTCTAGTTTAGCACACTTAAGCTACAATTTAACCATTTGATTAGAAATTATACCTCAAAAGATCAATCCTAAGCTTGCTCAAGCCTCCCAAGACACCTCCTTTCTCCTTAATTTGAACCAAATTAGGTTGGAGAAGAGATGGAATATGGTTTTGTGTTGAATTTGTGAAGGAAATTGTGGATTTTGTTGAATTTTTGAGATGAAAATGAAGCAAAAGAGAAGAAGAAATGGGGAAAATATTTGGGGCTGTTGGTGCAGGATTTCTGAGCTGAGGAGGGAGTGGGGAGAGGTGTGGGGGAGTTGGGGAAAAGTGCAGAGAAGTTTCAAAGTCAAAAGACCAAGTCAAACAACAAAACCCATACCCAATTTAATATATTAAAGCCCTTATCATATCATTTTGTTCAAATGAGATGGGGAAAAATTTTGTGGGCTTGCTACTGAGGTGGGGCCGGCCTAGGGGTGAGGGAATAGTGAGAGGGGTTTACAAAAAAAATTCTATGCAAAAAGACCCCCTACAAGTCCAAAATTGCAAGTTTTAGCTTAAAATTCAATAAATTTCGATTTCCATAATAAAAATTAGTTAAAATTTAAAATAAAATACTAAAAATTTATATTACAACTAGATTTTAATTAACATGATTTTAAAGCTTAAATTTAGCCCAATTAAATTTGTATTTATCGCTAAATTAATGTATTTTCTTACCGGCTTAAAATAATATTAAAAATTGAAAAATTAGGGAAAATTTTTAAACGACCAGAATTTCATAAGTAACTCATTAGCTACTAAAAACAAGCAATTACCTATCCATTTTAGGTATAATTAGTCCTAAACTGTAAAATAACGGAAAAAGACGGTTTACGGAAAAATACCGAATTTTCACCGATTTTCAGGAAAACACCAAAACGACTTTTCAAGGCGCTATACAGGATCGGTTATATTGCGTATACCCAGCAGGCCAAAGTTCGGTATCGTCGACGAGATAGTTGGCCAGAGATCTGTAGAGGATGTGCCAGAGCGGGACTGTTTCCATCGCCATTCCATATCGAACCGTTGAGCCGAGGAGCTATATATCTAGCAATGCACAGTGAGAAACAAGAGCCTAAAAGCACCAGGCGCCAGACTATGAACAGGAGGAAAGTAGATATCTTGCTCTGCTAGCATTAGATGCACCGACACATTCTCGACTTTGAAGGAGGAAATATCGACGACGGTATTTATGATTTGCGATTTGGTGATTCGATCATCATATATCCGTCACCTTGGATTTCGGTATTTTGGGCGATCTATTCGCATGATTTAGTCTTGATGACCGAGTTTCATGATATTCGTTTTTGTGCACCACGATTGCACCTGACTTCGGTTCGATGTCATTCGATATGTTGATTTTGATTTTATGCCTATGTTATGCATGTGATTTGACTTATGCTTTCGGCATAGTTTTCATGCACTTTTATTGTTTTGATTTGATTTGTGCACGCTGATGCACATGGTTGTGAGATTATATACCGCGATATACCTGTTTTGGATTGAGGTTTATTGTATACCGTCGATTTTGATTATGATATTGATGTTGATTTCGTGCACTCTGTGCATTTGATTTGGATTCTTGCGCATATTTAGCACGCTTGGATTGGATTTTGCACATGTTCGGCACTTGATATTGGATTTCGTGATTTCGTGCATGATGGATGCACCTGATTTGGATTTTCGTGCATGTTGGGCGCATGTTATGAGATGCGATTTTGGTTCACACCGGATGCACTAAATCGAAATTCTTCGTGCATATCTGATGCACTGATTTTGCTGTCAGGCACACACGTTGCCTCTGACAGGTGTTTCGTGCACACCCGTTGCACTTAGATGTTGTTTCTGTGCACATGTATGGCACATTTGTTGATTTCGATTTTCGTGTGCCCCAGACGCACATAGTATTTATATGCACATTTTGGGATTGATTTCTTATGGAGCAGTACATTTTTATGATATTTGCTATTTGTTTTCGTACTGAGCAGGACTAGTCAGAGGACAGTACCTGGGTATATTTGCATGCATTGATAGTTACCTAAGGGATTTCCATAAAGGAGCTATAGTCTCAGTATTTACCTACGTGTCCGAGATGACACGAAACATTTTATAAAGGAAACCCTTCTAAATTATTTTCAAAAACGGCGGGACGTATATATTAAACAAAGGATAAGTATATATATAGTTATTTTCTTACAATAGACGTCCGCCACTGTGCCGCGATACGTGCATCGCACAGCAACATGAAAGGTTTGGCATGCATTTCCTTCAGATGTTTACATGTATAGGTTTGATGTATACCATATTGGTTTCATTTTGGATTTGACATTTGTGGCTTCACCATGACTCTGATGATTGCGAGATGCTTGACAGAGTTTTGATTTGGAGTTTTCTGCTCAATGTTCATGCGCCTGCATTATGCTATGATGCATTTTATGTATTGATGATTTCGGAGTCCCGACGACTTTGACTTTTTACTAAAAGGTTTTAGTATTTGAGGGGTTTAAATTTAAATTCGGGAACCGAATTTCTTTAAGAGGGGAAGATAGTAACATTTCAAAAAAATAAAATATTATTTTTGGGAAATTTTATAATTAAATAATATTATATTGAATATTTTATTAAGGCGGTATAATTAAATACCGAAAAATTGAGAAAAATTTGGAAAATTATGGAAATTACTAAAAAGAGGGTGTCTTATGTGAGTCATGCAAATTATAAGTTTTTATAATTAATTTTACGCTATTTAGTGCTAATCACGATTAAATATCGTTAATCGCGAATTAAACTTGTTTTGTGCACATGACATGCACATGTCATTTTTAGCACTTGTTACATTTTTCTTTCATTCTTTCTTTTTATTTATCATGCATGGTTATAAAATTAAAGAGAAGAGAAGAAAAGGAAAAGAAAAGAAAAGAATAGGGAAAGGAATAAACAAATAGGTATGGGTGAGAGAGAGAAAGATGAGGGTTAACTTTGACTTGGCCATTCTCTCATCTCACCATCTTCATCGCATTCTCTCCTCTCCCTCACTCTCTTGTTGTTGCTGCTGCTGCTCTCTCTCTCCCTTTGCCTCTCTACCTCCTTACAATCCATCACAATAAACCCATTAAAACCCCATCTCCTCTTCACAAAAATTGTACATGAGCTCACAAGCTACACTATGGACCAAGAAAAATTTGATTTTGGTGCCATAGGGGATTCATGAGAGCAAAATGAGGTAATTATTCCATCAATAGTGTATAATTTCCATTCCTTTAGCATCCATGTTAAATTAGAACCGATATTGTGTGGTTTTGAGAACTTTGAAAACTTTGAGTTGACGATTAGGGTTTTAGTTGAACCCAAAAGTGAAATTAAGGTTAGTAGAGGCTATACAACCCCTGTGGTGATTGATTGGAGTCCTAAACCAGAGACTAAAACCCCGGAATACGAATTTAGAGACCCGATATCAAAAGAATTGTGGATTCTGTGAGTGTATATTGAAATCTGCTAACACCCGGGTAACCTGAAAATTATTTAGCAAACACAGAGAGATGTGCAGGGGATTTAGAGCATACCCTGAAGACCCCAGCCCCTAACTCCGCCCTTTGGCCACAGAAATATTCTTTCTGGCCGCAATTTGCGGCCAGACCTGGGCCAATGTGTCTCATGTTTGTTCTGTGGTTCCTTCATCAGTAAACTAGACCCTTGGCATATGCAAAATTGGCTGATTTGACCTAGGGTAAAATCTGGGACCATTTTCAAGAGTTGCTGTTTTGATTCAGGATTTCGTTTTGCATATTGTGAATTCTGGATTTGTGTAATTTGTGTTGTATTCTATCACTTGACGTCGAAATCGAGTGTTATTTGGTGGTTTTGAAAGCGTAGTCCATAGGTTCTAACCTATAGGCCTTTAGCGAGTCGTTTTGGTTTTCCGATATGATTTTAATACGCATTTGCGATATGTTATGATGTGTAGGTACCCCATGAAGACTTCGAGATGAAAAGCAAGCGAGTGGCGACGTCGGCAACGGAAAGAGCAAGGTGAGTAGATTATATCTACGGGGAAGTCGGGTGAATGGCGTATAGCACCCCCGCAGTTCGATGTATAGCATGCTATATATATATATACTATATATATGATATCTTTTAAGTGTGACATGGATATTCAAGATATGTTTAGGTGTTCAATGGTTAGATTAGGGTTTTTAGAAGTAACCTAGTATAGCTTCTTAGTTGCGAACCCTAGAATAGCTTTACACCCACACACACACACATGCTTACTTTTTATACTTGTGCATATATGGGGATACGTATATATACACACACACATAGGTATGGGACGATGTGTATATATATACGTATACCTACACTTGGATGATGAGGATAGTGGATGATATTTGGAGATGAGTCGGTGAGATTAGGAATGGTGCCATGAGATCGGAGATATGATGTGATTCGTATTATGAGATACGACATGAGATTTTAGCGGCCCTTTGGGCGTGTGTTTTCATACACGAATATATATATCGATGTTATCAGTTTGTAATAGACGTAGATCAGTACCCCAGTTCATGAGATATGATGATAAGGATACCAAATAATTGATGAGATAAATGTGAGATTTGACCCGTACCCAGATTTGGGATGCCGTACGACGGATTTACGTACGAGCTATATATTGATGATAGATCCGCACTCTTGACTCGAGGATGTCATATTGTATAGTGTATCGTATGTGATACTGTTGAGGCGGGATCACTGACTATTATATGTATATATATATCTACCCAAATTTAGGTGGTTTCCATACCCTTTCAATTAGCATGTTAGATCTGTAGTTTACTTAGTAGATGTTAAACTAGACCCGAGTCATACCTATTTCAAAACTAACGAATCGTGGGTATTTTTAAGACAGGTCAAGGGATTCTACGGATATTTTCAAAGACGCATCTTTTCTTAAACACACCGTAGCCCTTATTTTTCTAAACCCCATGATTTGTGTTATTTCAAATGGCAAAACTGTATGATGTATATATATATATATTGATGTAGATTCTTCACTGTTGTATTTATTATTCATTTTCCACATATTCTTGCTATTCGCATCGCATTGCATGTTTAAATGTGTTTATTATTATACTAAACCCATGTTGTTAGGACACCAGCACCATTATCGATGATGCATATGCTCCACGTACACCTGCTTGCCGGCTCACACACTTCATCATCTATAATTGCCATGTCACTATACAGTAGGATTGTTGCATCAGGATATGACCCCTTGCATGACATACTGTGTACATACATATTGTACACTCATACTTGCGTATACACATATTGAACACCCATGCTTGCATACATACGTATTTGCACATACATAGATGATTCTGGCTGATTTTGGAGATTTGGGAACCGCAAGATATACTTTAAAATTGGATTCATCTTAAAAGAGCGGTTTTTCCCTCGATATGTGCATATTAATGTTCCATGTTGCATGATATACATATATGCTTACATTTCTGTTATATGTCGCATACATTATGCTTTAGATTATACGCATTGAGATATTTGTTTTCATGAGATTTCTGGATTTGGGAACCGTGGTTATTTAAAAAGAGAGTATGTATTATTTTAAAAACCCGGTTTCCCTTGATATGATATTTCAGTGCGTCCATCATGCGTTTTCTCGGTTCTGAGACGTGTAACATATGAAACCCGATTCGAGGAGGCGGATGATCCGTTTGTGGGTTCATGATGGACCCGGTATGGTACCCCGGGGCGAGAACGGATCTATCGTGCATTAGGCAATGAGCCTGGCAGAGGGACCACTACCTACCGGTGATAGTATTTGGGCTCGGCGGATATCCGGAGGATACCGACCGGAGTCGAGAGATGATACGGGCCGATCCGGAATGACGGAGACCATGGGCCGATCCGGAATGACGGAGACCACTGACGGAGCCCGATATATAAGAGTTTTTACGTGCCGATGCTGGGCACGGGTTTCATGATATTTTCGAGTGTCGATACTAGACACTCAGGTTCAATGATTTTGGTGTGTCGCGAGGGACACATGTTGATTTATATCCTCATACCTTCATGCATATGCTTTTATGACTTTTACATGCATGATGTTGTTATGTCATTGGTTGACACGTGGACGAAATCCACATGCATACAGACATTGATTACATAGTTGGATGGTATCCACATATTCATAGACTTCATGATATAGTTGACACTGATTACATTGATCATACCTCATATTTATGATATGTTGCTACTTGAGGCACTGACACGAGCACTTGGTAATACACTGATGTATAGATGTTTACCCTTGCCACCTTATCATGCTTCAGATTTTATCATTTTGATGATATATATTACTGCTCGTTTGACCTAGGATTGAGTCATACATACGATTTCTGCTCTGTGATATTTTCTACTCACGAGTTGGCAACTCACCCCCGTTGTGCCACAGTTTCTTGCAGGTTTTGCCGTACAGGTTTCATTGCGGCTTTTCTGGCACACTACTTCCTTTCTGGGTGATTGCTTTGGTAGGTGGGTACACTCGCATCGTGACCACCCTTGTATTTATTTTAATCAGTTGTATCTAGTAATTCTATCAACCAAACTTGTATATTTAATTCAGAATTAGAAAACCAGTTGTGTATTCTTTCGAACGTAGAGTCGCGCTTGTATTATTAGTATGGTTTTCTTGTTATTTTGAGTTCCCTTTTTAAGTTTGATCCTCGCCCTTCGGCGTTGTATATTATACTGCTTGCGTGGTTGTGACAGTCAATTGACGAAGAGCAAGCTCCCGCTTGGGGATGCCTTTTATCATTGATGTCTATATTATTCATGTTGTACCCCGTTCGGGGCCAGTATTTACAAAGGAAACTCTGCCGAAATTTTCAGAAAAGACTTGGGATTTTTAAAATGCACATTCGGCTTATGTTATTTAAAAACACTTGTTTTAAAACTAGTTTTCTTTATTTCTTCCTTAAAATGGTTTTAGATTTCTGGGCTTTTGGCTTACTTGAATTAAATGAGGTCCTATAGACTTCATATGATTCAAGGGCCAGTCACGTGCTATTTCTGGTCGTGACAGCGGACTATACAGACTGTGGAGGATATGCTTCATGCGTGCGTGCTTGATTTTGGTGGCAGTTGGGATCGTCACTTGCCGTTGATTAAGTTCTCCTACAACAGCAGCTTTCAGGAGACTATTCAGATGGCACCATTTGAGGTATTGTATGGTAGGAAGTGTCGATCGCCAGTCTTTTGGACTGAACACAGCGAGAGTAGGATTTTGGGAGCCCAGCTAGTTTAGGAGACTACGGAGAAGATCCAGCTGATTCAGGATAGGATAAGAGCAGCCCAGTGCAGACAGAAGTCTTATGCCGACCGCCGTCGTCGCAGACTTGAGTTCGCAGTGGGGGATCATGTATTCCTGCGGATTTCTCCGATGAAGGGCGTTATGAGATTTGGGAAAAAGGGGAAGCTTAGTCCCAGATTTGTAGGTCCTTTTGAGATCCTTGAGCGAGTTGGTACCGTTGCCTATCGTTTGGCGCTCCCACACAGTTTTGCGGATGTTCACCCCGTATTCCAAGTGTCAATGCTTCGTAGATACCTTCATGATCCTTCTCACATGATTCAGCACCAGACCGTTCAGCTTGAGCCCGATCTTTCGTTCACTGAGCAGCCGGTAGTTATATTGGATCGGCAGGTGAAGAAACTTCGATCAAAGGTCTTTCCATCTGTGAAGGTTCTTTGGCGTAGCCCAACTGGTGAGGAGATCACTTGGGAGGCCGAGGGCGAGATGCGGAAGAAATTCCCTCATCTCTTTGAAGGTACGCATAGTAAGAATTTTAAATTCGGGGACGAATTTCTTTTAAGGGGGTGATTGTAACACCTTATAATGTGATTAGTGTTAATTGAGTGATAATGCAGGTTTTTAAGGAAAAGTTTAACAAATTGGTTTCCTCACAATTTATAATAATTAATTAATATTTTATTATTATTTGTTTTGGCTTGCACACACTTGTGCATGTTAATGTGGGGGTTAGTTAGTGTTAATCTTGTTAAGTAGCCATGGCACCCTAAGCTAATTCTTGCCAAGTTAACTTTACACTTAGCATTCTTGTGAAGAGTTATCTTCTTGTTTTTGATTGAGGAGAGGTGGCTCGGTGAGTCATGGAGGGCATTAATGCAAGCATTGATGAGGAGAGGGAAAGAGTAAGTGTAAGGCTAAAACTCACCCTACACTCACCCTCTCATACTTATCTCAATTCATCTCTCATTCTCTCCTCACTCTCTCATTCTCAATCATTTCTTCATCTCCTCAACTCTCAAACCCTCACTACTTCATCACAAAACCTTGCAAAACTTCATTAAACCCCCAGAAAACCCTTCTCAAGTCTTGTTTTATCCCCTAAGATGACTTGGAGCTTGGAAAGATTTAATTTTTAAGCAAGAGTGGATAGGTATAACCTCTAAACTGTTAATTAGGTGGTTATTTTGTTGTGTTGCCTTATAGTTGTGGTTTAGAACACTAAAGGTATAGTTTTGTGCAGATATCGTATTTTTAGTGTCATATTGGAGTCTCTGTATTCTGTTGTGACCCCGAATGTGTACTGGAAAATCTAGCAATATAGTAGTGATGTACTAGTAGCCCTATGTGTGCACCTGAAGCACGAACCCTATCTAGGCGGTTTTGGCCGGCGACAATATAGGGAAATCCGGCGAGCTCGGTACTTTGGGGGAGTTGGGGCTTGGGTTTTGTAGGGTAGCTGTCTGCAGTTGTTTATAAGTGTTTGGTACTGCTTGATTTTTATGTTTTAACAGTATACAAAATCTGGGATCACTTTGCTTAAATCTAGTGTTAAAACTACGCGTGTTACGTTATCTGACACGGTTCGTGATCTTGTGTAGCTGCTGCACTTGGGTTGGATTCGGAGTGTCGCCACATACGTTAGCCACTAAATGGACACTTGAGAGTTGGATTGGAGTTGGTATATCAGTCAAACGTAGTTTGTACGTGATATTGGTCGATTTCTGAGATTTGCACTTGTTATGTTTTGTGTTAATAGGATCGCAGTTGGGGACTTCGAACGCTGCGAAGAAAGGGAAGCGGGTGATTGGATTTACCTAGCTCGAGATCGTCGGTGAGAAGATTTAACATCTATGGGGAAATCGCCCGTATGGCGTTAAGCGTCAGGGCTAGATATGATATGATATTAGCCGTGTGTTTATATGTACATATAGAGATTGTGTATGAACTTCATCGCATATTATTACTTGTTTTGCCGGAACTTGTATCCATTAGACTCTGCACTATTATTGACGGTTCATGTCGTACGAGCACTAATTGTATGCTACACACACCGTCGGTAATTGCCATAACACGCACAACATATATACATATGTGATATTGTATTGATTAGTGACATTGAGGCATTGATTCTTGTGTGATTGTGCATATGAAATATAGTTTGCATGCATACCTACAAGCTTACACATATACCTTGCTATAGCTACATGTTCACCTTTATATGATGTTGCATTGGATTTTGGATTAATTGGGAACCGCATGATATATTTAATAACTTGACGCATTTAAATAGCGGTTTTCCCTTGATATGCTCATATTACTGTTCTATATTGCAAACATCATATTACATGGATTTACGCATTGAGATATGGATTTCATGTGATTTTCTGGATTTGAGAACCGTGGGGATATTTCAAGAATCGTGTATTGTTTTGAAAACCCGGTTTCTCTTGTTATGATATTTCGATGCGTCCACCATGAGTGTTCTCGGTTCTGAGACTTGTGTTAGAAATCCGATGCGAGGAATGGATGAGGCCGTGTTGTGGGTTCATGGTGGACCCGGCATGGTACCCCGGGACAAGAAAGGTATGTCGATGGATTAGCCGATGAGCCTAGCATGAGGAATACTACCTACCGGTGATAGTTTTGGACTCGGCGGTTATCCGAAGGATATCGACCGGAGTCGTGAAATGGATATGGGTCGATTCGTACTGCCGGAGCCCGCGGGCTGATCCGGGCAAATGGAGCCCATGATATGTGGATTTGTATGTGAATGTTGGACACAAGTATTTCATTATGTTTCGAGTGTCGATGTTGGACACTCAGGTTCCGTGATATGTACGGATATGAGGGCCGGTCCTAGTGACGGCGCCTGAGGATTTTGGGATTTGGGGTGTCATTGATGGACACCAAGGTTTTTCCATGCTGATGATTTATGCATAAGGTTTATTATTTATCCCACTCAGAATTTATTTGATATGCATTTGATTCATGTAGATGTAGTACCCTGGTGGTGTACCTTCATCATGATTGTTGCATTTTCATATTGCCATACTTATGCTATCAGATTACATGTGATAGATTATCTCCGTTCGTGCATACTTACGATTACAGTATGATGTTATTTACTATTCATGAGTTGGCAACTCACTCCCGTTGTGCCACAGTGTTTTGCAGGTTTGACCCTCAGAGTAGTCGCGGCAGGGCGTCTTCTTGTATCTATTTCAGTGGATACCGCTACTATTGGATGTGAGGCCTTTTGCTATAGGTGGGTTTTGCGGTTATCCGATGATGTTCATTGTATATTTTATTGTATCTGGTACTCTCTATCTACCACATTCATGTATTGATTTAGAGACGAGTTGTGAGGATTGATGTTGTATATTCTTGTGACTCTAGGTGTCGTGCTCGTGTGAGCCGGCCTTTGTTTATGTTGATTTTCTCTTTTATGTTGTTCCTTCACTACGGCGTCGTATATCTTCTTGTGGTGATTGTTTCCGTCTTTGGGCGAGATTTCCTCCCGTTTGGGGATGCTATACTTATATCTTATGTTTGTACACATTTCCGGGCTAGCTTTTACAAAGGAGGTGCTGCCGAAATTTTTATGAAAACAAACTTAAGCTTTAAGATTTGCTTGAGATTTAAAAATGTTTTTATCTTTTCCTTCTTGTAATGGTTTAGATTGCTGGGTTTTCGGCCTACTTAAATTGCGTTACGTCTGTTGACATTACGTGGTCTAAGTGCCGGTCATGTGCCTAACTTTGGTCATGACAAAGACCCTGTCTCGACTCCTCGAGATGGTCTCCTACTGGACCCTAGAACCCGGTTTCTTATGCTCTCCTCCTTGGGTCTATCCTAATGCGGAAAAGTAAATAATATACATCACATGGTGACATCATCCTCAACCTAGAAGTGCCCCAATAAAAGAATATTACATACAAGCTTTTACCTGAATGAAAATGAAAAACTCTCATTTCACATAAAAAAACCCGGCTATTCAAAACACGAAGATCCAATATCACATATCACAGCAACACATAACATCACATGTCATCAACGTAAGTAAATATGCGTATCCCAATTGTCTTTGACATATAGCAACGAAACCGGCGATACACCACATATTACACTTACGGTCGTAGAAAAGAAAGTGAAAAACTACAACAATTGGAATCCGCAACTACCTTAGACATCATAAACCCAATGTATCTCATACTTTGGATTTCATGCCCAACCAAATGAATTCCTTAGATATCGCATGCCTAACAATTATAAACCCTGCATTTTACTCTCGAAGTTGAAAACACTTTTCAATAACCTGTCGGGTAATTCAATAAGATTACCGATAACCTGATCGAATGCTCGTCGGAAACTTTAGTAGACGGCTGCATCCCCGATGCCGTCGACGAAGTGCACTTAGGCGGAACACCGTGACCGCGAGCACCGGAACGGATTCTTTTGGCGACGGGGTTCTCTTATAGTCACTTGGTCGAGGCTATGGGGCTTGTCTATCTAGTAAGGTTACCCGGCGAGTATCCGCATACATTACATAATTGCGATGGAGTTTTGATCCACATCAAAATTCCGTGGCACTCGATCAAAAGAGACTGAATTGCTAGATTTATAAAATTCAAACTAGTTATCACATAACTAATTTTGTGGATTCCAAATATTGTATCACAATCACAGATAGCTAGACGATGTTAAACTTTTCGATCGAATAAACAAACACCCAAAATTTCCCAAAGAGCTCAACACTTGAGCGGAGTTTAAAAAATACCCAGAACATGCCACAGCACCTATGAACCATCCGTAAAAGGGCCGACCCATGCCTCACTCATGTCGCCGTGGAACTGCCACAAACCCTACGGTATGACCGCGGTTCCGTGATCGAAAAAGTCAAGTTCGGGTATCGTTCTTCTAGAGGGTCCACAGAATCGCTTGCATGATTTTCTGAAGATTTTAAACTTGGAAAAAATCCAACTCTTGGAAATTTTACAACGAGGGAAAATATGGGTTATTGATATCCGTTCGAAATTTTTAACGTCGTCTAAATAACCCGAAACAATGTTCAAATTACGAATACGATGTAAGTCCACGTTACCCGTCCCCGGTTCTTTCGGGGTTGCGGAAATGGTGAAAAACAATTTTCGGTGAAGGTAACTGGACTAGAAACCGGATCTTTGCTAAACAAACTATCTAACAACCTAACTAAGAGTTTAGCTACTATGTTAGGGGTTATACCTAATCTTGAACTCCTTCTCTTCGACACCTTGTAGTGGTCGGATCGGCCTCACCTCGTCGTCTCCTTGTGCCGAAGATGGATCCACCCGAAAGCTTCTACCTTTGGCTCCAACCTCCATCTAGAGGAAACTAAAATACTTGGCTTGCTAGACCTTGTACTCTAGGATGAGTATAGAAGTGTTTTGGGTTTTTTTATCTCAATAGTTCTTGTTTCTCAACTCATGAGACAAGAGAACCATGAACAAGAGGAAGAGCAAGAGGAAGAGGGAGAGCTTGGATGAGAGAGAAACAATATGATAGAATGAGAGAAGACTTTTACAACCATGCTCTCAAAAACCAAAATAATCATGATAATAATAATAATTAAGCATTTTGTGATGGTTCATGTCAATGGCATTATCATTTCATGCACTCATTTTGTAAAGCATAACAAGCAAGCAAAAGTCATAGCCATGAAATGATAGCCATGCAATGATGATGGTCAACAAGTCTAAACTAGTGAACCGGTCAACAAGTCAAAAAAGTCAAACTTTCAACCCAACCATGGCACAATAATACTTAACTAATATTATTATTAATCATATTTCTTATTCTCATTAGGGTTTAGAGAAAGTCTACAGTCAACAACCCTCAACTGTGCATACACACCCGCATCCGTGCTCCGAGGAACACGAATACAAAGAGATCCTCTTCCTCTGTCTCTGTCAACTGTGCATACACACCCGCATCCGTGCTCCGAGGAACACGAATACAAAGAGATCCTCTTCCTCTGTCTCTGTCAACTGTGCATACACACCCGCATCCGTTTTTCGAGGAACACGAATACAAACGAGATAAAACCAATCCCAAAATGTATACTAGGATCTGGCTTAAACCAAAGCCCGCTAGTAATAACTGCCCGGACACCAAATGTGAACAAATGCGCAGATGTGACCGAATGCTGTCGCAAAACCATGAGATCTCTACTCTATTTTGCCCAAAGGCGAATAGCTCTCTGTGTGGGACTCTAAAGACTCGACACTACGCTGGCAGTGGGTTTAACCACAGACTGCAAGCGGCACTAGCTGTGCGTAACGGCCCCCAAGTAGATGGCGATAAGAAGACTGATGCGGTGAAACCCATCCGAACTCCTACTGAGCCTGAATGTGACAGTCTTCGTACAGTCCGGTCTGTTCGTCTGAGAATATCGCATGGAGGGCCTAGGGGGTAAACGTCGATCCCCTAATAGCGGTACAAGTCGTGTCGGAGTGTAGCCCAGAACACCCTGAGATAACACTGGAAACCTACCAGTATATCTCGCTTGCCCTGGCCAGGGACGACTATGTGTAATGGCTCTCCTTGACACAACGCGATATCAACTCCCAATACCGGGAGAGACGAATCCTGTCTAACCGTCACTGCCTCCAAGTGCTTCGGGACTACACCCAACTACTACTTGTTTGTACGACTCCTTTGATCCGTGGTAGGGTAGTAATCAAAGTACAGTGGGAACACACTCGAGGCGAAGTGATAGTGTCAAGTCAGCGGACTAAGTTGTACTCATGTCACCTGGGAACTGATAACTGACGATAGGTATAGTACCGACCAACAGTTCCCGACGATTCCTGTCCAGTGTACTCGTAACCTAACGAGCACCCGCATACTATCTCCAGTACGACGTACTGATGGCTTTGGGACAGACCATCTCCCCATGCTGGGATGAGAAGCGCATACGCTAGTCTACTCCGGAGTATCGATGCCCTGTCTCGATAGTCCTACGACTAGGGACCTATATAAGGATGTGCTTATAGATTACCCAGCCCCCACAATTGTGACTTCCATCACAACGCTGGTAATCAAGCAATGATCCTGAGGGCTCTACTAATATGTATAAGCAATATGCTAAAATAAACACATGCACATATTGAAGTAGAAACAAACCAAGTAGCATACTACCATTTTGAGCAAGATTGTCTATACAACTGTGAATATCCCAAGTTTCCATAAAGTAATATACAAGCTAGTATGATACAGTAATGGCCTCTAGGACATATACACTAACAATCTTCCACTTGCACTAAGGCCATGTACTGGCGTATCGAAGACCTATCATCTCGATCAGCCGCTCGAACTGAGTCTGGGGTTAGGCCTTCGTGAGTGGATCTGCAGTGTTATCTTCTGAATTTACTCTCTTCACCTCAATCTCCCGGCGATCTACGATCTCCCTGATCAGGTGGTATCGCCTCAAAATATGTCTAGACTTCTGATAGCACCGGGGTTCCTTCGCTAAAGCTATAGCGCTGTTATTGTCACAATACAGCGGTATTAGATCAACAATGGTAGGAACCACCTGAAGCTCCGTGAGGAACTTCTTCATCCAGACAGCTTCCTTTGCGGCATCGCAAGCAGCTATGTACTCCGCTTCCATAGTTGAGTCAGCAACGGTCTCCTGGTTGGAACTCTTCCAGCAAACCGCCCCTCCATTGAGGGTAAAGACATAGCCCGACATGGACTTGAAGTCATCCTTGTCACTCTGAAAGCTGGGGTCAGCAAAGGACTCGATCTGGAGGTCTTTTCCGCCATACACCAAGAACATCTCCTTAGTCCTTATCAGGTACTTGAGAATGTTCTTTACTGCTATCCAGTGTTTCTCCCCTGGGTCCGACTGATACCGGCTTAAAACGCTCAATGCGTATGCTACATCTGGTCTGGTACACAACATCGCATACATTATAGAGCCTACCGCAGACACGTAGGGTATAGATGACATGCGAGACCTTTCCAAGTCAGTCTTGGGAGACATCTCTTTAGAGAGGGTGATCCCATGACAAGCCGGTTGATTACCGTGCTTGGAATCTTCCATACTGAATCGTTTCAGTATGGTGTCGATGTACCTGAACTGTGAAAGTCCCAACATCCTCTTAGATCTATCACGATAGATCTGGATCCCCAGAATGTAGTTGGCATCGCCCAGATCCTTCATGGAGAACCTCTATGACAAGAATCCTTTGACTGACTGTAGCATAGGAATATCATTTCCTATTAGGAGAATGTCATCCACGTACAAGACGAGGAATACCACAGTTCTCCCTACAATCTTACTGTAAATGCATGGTTCATCTGGGTTTTTGATAAAGTCGAATTCTTTGACAGTATCATCAAAGCAGATGTTCCAACTCCGCGATACCTGCTTCAGTCCATAGATGGACTTGAGCAACTTGCACACTTTGTAGGGTTCCTAGGCACCCTAATGAGGTCTCACAAGGCATCAACCATGCCAATTTCAAATTTAAACGGTGCCGAGAAACCCTAGAACGGATCGTTGGCTAGATTTCTAGGCGACAAAAGAAACTAGTTAACACTTAACTAAGAGAATACGGAAATACAACCTTTGTAGATCCGGTGCTCCACCTCCATAGCTCCGCAACGAAGTCCCCTCGCTGTCCAAATGAATTCCCGGGCTCTAGCGTCGGCTTCGTCGGAGAAATGGCGAGCTAGGTCGTCGATGTCCATGCCGAAGATGATCTACGTCGAGGCATCGCTAGATCAAGCTCCACCTTCACCAAGCCATGAAAACTTGTGAAGGAAACACCCTATACTACTTGGCAAGAGGTAGAGGATGAAGAAATAGGAAGTGGGTAGACTTTAGAATTGGATTTCTCACTCATTTTCATCAATCACCATTGATGAAGAAAGGTTTTCTTCAATGAAGAAGATGAAGAAGAAGATGATGATGATGATTATGATAAGTTTTATGATAAGAATAAGAATAGAAAAGAAAATCAATTCTTATCATAATCTAACCATGGTAAAGTGTAGAGAGCTAACTATAGTTCAATAAATGGTTAGGGTTTAATGAGATGAAGACAAAAGGTTTCTTTGGTCAAAGCTTCATGAAGCTTCAACAAGCTTCATGAAGAAAAGCAACCTTTTGTTTTCTTTATCTCTTATCTTTTTAATACAAATTAAAAGATAAAAGAATTAATAAATATATCAAAACCCTAACCATTTACTTAACTAAAGTTTAACTCTTTACACAAACCCTAGCTATCATATATCATCAAACATGATACAATCAAGTGCACAAAATATATCACATATACAATGTGCACAGGCGAGTGACAAAAACCATCTTAAGTAAACCGATACTAGTTAATGCAAAGTAATATATCATATATATATATATATATAATTATGCATTAAATCATTAAATCAACACTTGATTTAATGATCCGGTCATGTCGAACATAACCGACTAGTATTCAATGTATCGACTTATCGAATCAACGCTTGAATCGATAACTAGGTTATATCGCATACAACCTTTCCGATACATTCATCGCGAGAATGGAATGCGGTATCACATACATGTATTATTCTCGGTCCCGCACATATCTCATATGCGCTCCTATTTCGTTTCGCTTGAGCCAGGAAACCTCTGTGTAGGACTCTAAAGACTCGTCAATACGCCGGCAGCGGATGATGATCATATCAAACATCCACAAGCCGCAAGCGGTCTGCTAAACGTAACGGCCACCCGGGTATTGAGCGATCAGAAGATCGACGAGCAAGCCCGCTAACACTCCAGTGAATCCAACCAGTAACACTACCGTACAGTCCGGTCTGATCGTCTGATATGTCGCATATCTCTCCTGGGGGTGGTAAACGTCAGACCCCAATAGCTCGATAAGTCGTGTCGATATGAGGTTTATAACAATTCGAGAAACTACTGGTAACACTTACCAGTAAATCTCAGCAACCCTGGCCAGGGATTTCCTGTTATAGCCAATCGAACACAGCGCAACATCAACTCCCTATACCGGGAGAGACGAATCCCCTCCTATCACTCATTGCCTCCATGTGACTCGGGACTGTACCCAAAAACCACCGTTTTGCACGCCCTCTTAGACATGGTAAGATGGAAATCAAAGCACAGTGGGAACCACACAAGACTCTATGACAATCTCGGGTCAACAGACTACTCTGTACCAGTGTCACCAGAGAACTGCCATCTGACGTGAGGTATAATACCATCTGGGAGTTCTCGGCGAGTCCGTCCAGTGTACCCAGTCTCTACTGAGCACCCGTATATCATCTCTGATGTCAAACACCGATGGATATGGGATCATCCATCGCCCATCTGTATGGGTCGAGAAGGTATACGCTAGTCTACTCTGGTATATCGATGCCCTGTCTCGATACACCCACGACTAGGGACTTTGAAGGATGTACTTATGGACTACCATGTCCCCACTAGTATGATCCGCATCATAGTCCAGGTAGTCAAGTACAGATCCTAAGGGCTTTACCAACATGTAACAGGGAGACAATCAGTGTACACGTTAAGGTAAAGATCAACCAGATAGCATACTATCATGTCGAGCAAGAAAGTCCTCCCTATATATGTCCAAGAATCCACTACAATATACATCCTATGTATAGTAATGGCCTCTAGGGCATACATATAACTAACACACTTTACCGCTGCTCCCACTCTGAATGAATCCCTCCGGCTGATCCATATATACGCAATCTTCTAAATTTCCATTTAGGAAAGCCGTCTTTACGTTCATCTGCCAGATCTCATAATCGTGGAAGGCAGCAATGGCAAGAAGGATCCGAATGGATTTGAGCATAGCCACTGGAGAAAAGGTCTCGTCAAAGTCCAAACCAGGTCTTTGACGAAAACCCTTTGCAACAAGTCTAGCTTTATAGGTTTCAACCTGCCCATCTACACCAATCTTCTTTCTGAAGATCCATTTGCAGCCTACGGCTTTTACCCCTTCTGGAGCAAAGTCCAAAGTCCAAACTTTGTTGGTGTACATGGACTCCATCTCGGTCCGCATTGCATCCAGCCATTATACTGAGTCACCGCTCTGATTGGCTTGCTGGAAGCTAGTAGGCTCATCATAATCCATGGTGCAATCCTCTCTATCCCCGTCTATGAGAAAACCGTAGTATCTTTCGGGTGGATGAGACTGCCTACTACTCCTGCGGAGCGGCGTAGGAATGTCCTGTTCTTTCGAACTCTCTGATTCTACTAAGCTTTCAGTAATAGTTTGTGGTTCTGGAATTTCTTCCAGTTCTATTGCGCTCCCACTTATTTCTTTTTCTATGAACTGATGTTCCAGAAAGTGGGCATTACGAGAAACAAAGACCTTTTGTTCTTCTGCGTAATAGAAAAGATACCCCCTGAAGTTCTTTGGGTATCCCACAAACTTGCACTGTACTGAGCGTGCCTCGAGTTTGTCCGCATGCTGCTTTTTGACAAAAGCTGGACATCCCCAAATCTTCTGATATTGAAAATAGGGTTTCTTCCCACTCCATATCTGATATGGTGTGGTAGGCACAGTCTTAGTTGGAACTCAGTTCAAAAGATATGCAGCTGATTCTAGTGCATATCCCCAGAATGATCATAGTAACTCAGCGTTACTCATCATGGAACGCACCATATCCAATAGGGTTCGGTTCCGTCTCTCCGATACACCGTTATGTTGTGGGGTTTATGGAGGAGTAAGCTGAGAGAGAATTCCATTCTCTTTTAGGTAATCCAGGAACTCGGCACTCAAGTATTCACCACCTCGATCAGATCTCAGTATCTTGATACTTTTGCCTGTTTGTTTTTCTACTTCATTCTTGTATTCCTGGAATTTTTCAAAGGCTTCAGATTTGTGCTTCATTAAGAAGACATGCCCGAACCTTGAAAAATCATCCGTAAAAGTAATGAAGAATAACCGCTTCGCGCATGTGTAGACATTGGTCCGCACACATCGCTGTGTACGAGCCACAAGAGCTCGCTCGCTCTTACTCCGTGTCCAGTAAACGGAGTCTTTGTCATCTTTCCTTTGAGACAGGATTGACAAGTTGCATAAAATTGATATTCAAACGGATCCAAATATCCTTCTGTATGTAACTTCGTCAACCTTCTCTCATTGATGTGACCCAGTCTACAATGCCATAAGAAAGCCTGATTTAATTCTGGAGACTTTCTTTTAAGTGTGTTCTGGACACTGAAAATCTGAGCTTGATTCAATACGTATATCTCGTTAATTAATGTACCTGACCCAATCAGAACTTGATTTAGGTGGATGTGGACCACATCGCTTACAAAAGTAAAATCATATCCTTCCTTAGAAAGTAAGGATACAGATATGATATTACAAGTCGCACCTGGTACATACAAACAGTTACGCAAAATCAATATCTGCCCAGTTGTCAGTCCAAGATGATATTCCCTAACGGATTCAGCGTTCATGCTCATTCCGTTAGAAACCCTGAGAATCATATAACATATATTGATAACCCTACGGTTTCTCAGAGCCTGTAACGAATTACAGATGTGAGATCCTGATCCGGTACCCAATACCCAGGAAGTTGGGTTAACTGACATACAGTTCTCTATTACAAACACATCCGAAGCCGAAGCCACAACATGCTTCGAATCCTGGCTACTGGCTTTGCTAGCCCTGCAATCCTTTTGCCAATGTTCATTCTCGTAACAATAGGAACGTCCCTCTTTTACTACATCCAGTCCCGAAACTTTTGCCCTTCTCTTTCATTCTACCTCCCTGGTTTCCTTCAGGGTAGATGGCAGAGACTGTAGAATCAAGTCAGTATTTGACCCGTTCTTCAACGTGGTCTTCAGTTCCGTGAGCTCAAAATAGCTGGTCTCTGTAAGGACGTTGCCCCTCTACAGATGACCCGATAGCCAACCTCACTTGAAGCAATTCGTTCGAGGTCTCATATCTTGCGACACGAGATTGCTCTCCATATAAATCTTTGTTATGGAGGAAGATAGAAACTAAGTCCATCTTCTCGTGCTGCCTCTGGTATGCACCATCAACTGAGGCTAACACGAGGCACTTGGCTTTCGCACAGTCTTTTTCCAATGTCTTACGGATGTCAATATCCGCGACAGGGGAAACTGGCCCTGAGACGGTAGGGGTTTGATTAGTTACGAGGTGTCCTAGTTTGTCATGGGCAATGGACATCTGGACAGACCTTTGCCAATCATAACAGTCAGATTCAGTCATTTTATTATCTAGATGTAACCTATGTGTGGTCACTGGGTCGCTGCAATTAAGAGAGAGAGAAGAAAACACTCAGCATGATGCTCTTGCAAATTTAGATTGGTTTTTAATTTATCTAAACAGGATGGCTCCCACTGTTTCTCGAATCTCTCCTCAAACCAAAAAGGAAGAATTAGTCGGGATTAATCTCACCGTACAATTCTTCTTAACCGTTCAGCCAGGCCAGTGTCGGTACTTCGAGGAAGGTTTTCCAACGCTTTCGCGAAGTTTCTTTATTAAATAACCACTTTTCCCTGGGGGCGTAGCCCCGCTAACACCTTTCTAGACACCTACTTGGTTTATAGCATTGTTCGTTAAACGAGAAATTTCCCGAGGAGTAGCATATACTCACAGTAGGATCGAGATCCAAATATCA
The DNA here is from genome assembly GCA_030015575.1 of Agapanthus africanus. Lineage (NCBI taxonomy): Eukaryota > Viridiplantae > Streptophyta > Magnoliopsida > Asparagales > Amaryllidaceae > Agapanthus > Agapanthus africanus. The sequence continues at coordinate 294,136,035 of CM057349.1, forward strand.
TCGCGTGACAAAACTGAAGGAATCCTACCAGAATCATCACACTCCAAATGGTATGCAGCGCTAGTAAGTTTCGGTTTCTTTAGAAACTCTCGATATGGATTTTTGTTCCATGCTCTTATGGCCTTGACGTAGGCCAAAATATCATAAGTCACATGTCAAGTTCTACCCATCATTATCCAGGTAAATTTGAACCCACCCGTACATACCCTTGACGTAGGCCAAAATAGTAGTACGACTGTCCCAAACCAAAGCATCTATCTATGCTACAGATAAATATCCGGCAGCTATCAATCACTATGCCTTGGCGTAGGTCAAAATACATAGCTTGAATACTACCGAATATTTAACTGAAATAATAGAGGGCTACGAATGGTTTTGGCGAAACCGTGAACATAGTGAACTTGATATAATCGATGGAACCTTGATAGCTTTTAAAAGGAGTGGCTTAAGCTCCGCGTTAAAAAGTTGTTTTTGAAAAGAAACCGAGTGGTTTTGAAATTGTTCCAACGACTTTACTTTGGTTTATTTTCTTGCATTAATTTAATGCGTCCCAACATTTAATCCTACCATTGCAGAAAACAACGAAAATATGACGTATGCTTATGCCATCCGCATTCGCCACGGGGCCCCGTCATTACCCGTTAGGTTACTTAACTAACGACAGAGCGGGGGCTGGACTTGTAAGTGCACGGCGGCGCCCCGGCCGTCAAACCGACGGCCAAAAGCGGAAGCGGTGAAAACTTTAATTTTGCGGACTTAGCAAACCGCCGCGCACTAAACACCCGGATCGAAACCATTAACAAGTCTAAGCTAACTAGAAGATGGGTTAGAGATATACCGACGATCCAAGTCCTCCGGTCTTCTCGTCATGGTCCCGATCTCCTGCGGAAAAGTCCCGTCTCCTCCTCGTCGCCGGAAGCGCACCACATCGCCAACTTTGTTTACGGGCTCCCACCTCAATGCCGAGGCAACTCGGGCATGAAGCCGGCTACTCGACGTGCCCAAGATTCGCTGTAGAATGAGTGGTGTAAAGATCCATGTCTCATTTTGGGGTTAAGGAGGTGCCATTTGGTGGAGGATAATGAGATGAGCTTTTTGGAGATGGTGTAGTGGGAATTTTCCAACATGAAAGAACCAAAAATTCCCACAACAAAGTTTTGGACAGCCCCCAATTATCTTGGCCGGCCACACACTATCAAGAAATGGAGAGAATGAGAGGGTGAGCTAAAAAAATGGGGGGGAAACTCTATCATGCAAGAGAGAGGAAAAGACAATCATGTGAACCAATGATAGCAAGGTGAAAACCACACTCTTCTATCACTCATCAACCATGATGATATCCAAAGTCAATCCATCATGAAGTATGAAGTCAAGCAAGTCAATGGATGGTGCTATAATCATGACATGATAATATGCAAGGACCCCCTCCACAAAAATCTATTTGCAACAATGCAAATAAACCCTCCTCCACCAATCTTCGGCCAATGAACGGAACAAAGGAAATTGGCCGAAACGGAAAGCAAACTGGCAACTCCAGAAAACTGGTCCCGTAATAAATTACGGGAAAACCCCGATACTGTGCATACACACCCGCATCTGTATTTCGACCGAAATACAAATGCAATGAGACAAAATCTACACTGTACTATACTAGGATCCGGCTTATACCAAAACCGGCTAGTAATATCTGTTCGATCCTGATCCGTGCAATACCGCACGTATCTGATCGAACCCTGCCATATACCCATACGGCCTATAGTACAAACTGTCCGATCCCGATCCGTGCAATACCGCACGTATTTTGTCGGACCTTGCCATATCTCCATACGGCCTCTACAACCTTTCGCCCGAAAGCTGAGTAACAGAATGTGGGGGACTCTAAAGACTCGTCAACACCTCGGTTGTGGATTTAACCACTAGCACGTCAGAGGTATAAGCCAATACGTAACGGGCTACCAAGTATTGACTAAAAGGGACGTCTGTGAGTGAACTCAGCCTGACAACCCTATTGAGCCTGTCAGTGACAATATCCGTACAGTCCGGTCCGTTCGTCTATGAGTATCGCATGGCGGGCCTAGGGGTTGGTAAAAGTCAGACCCCCAAAAGCGGTACAAGTCGTGTCGGAGTGTAGCCCAGAACCCCCTGAGATACTACTGGAATACCTACCAGTAAATCTCCTTGCCTTGGCCAAGGACTTTGTGTAATGGCTCTCCTAGACACAGCACGACCTCACCCCCAATACCGGGAGAGACGAACCCCTGAAGATACGCTCACTGCCTCCATGTGGCTCGGGACTGTACCCAACTAAAACCTGTTTGCACGACTCCTTTGAGCCGTGGTAGGGTAGTAATCAAAGTACAGTGGGAACTCACACGAGACAAATGACGATCTCCAGGTCGATGAACTAACCTGCACACATGTCACCAGGGAACTGCCATCTGACGTTTGGTATATGACCAACTAGCATGTTCCCGGCGAGTCCTGTCCGGTGTACTCATAACCCAATGAGCACCTGTATACATCTTAGGTGATCCAACTGACACCAGTGGCTTGTGAGACCGGCCACCGCCCCTCGTCGGGGTCTCGACTGTATACACTAGTCTACTAATGGAGTATCGATGCCCAGTCTCGAAACTCCCACGACTAGGGACCTTTTAAGGATAAGCTTATAGACCCCAGCTCCCACTTATATGATCGCCCTCATACTGCTGGTGGTCAAGCAAGAATCCTAGGGGCTCTATCAACGTGTAATAGCGACGTGTCAGGTCACCTAAAGCAGTACACGATGATAAAGGTAAACCAGATAGCATACTATCATCTCGAGTAAGACTGTCCTACCGGGATAGGTCCTCCCTCAATCATTACAATCACGTACCTGTGACCTAATAATTGACTCTGAGGGCACTATCTCCAACAATCTCCCACTTGCACTCAAGGCTAATTATTGCGATGTCGCATACTCACAGCTCGTGTGATACCGAACATCCAACTCCTCTACTAGTCAGTCTCACAAAGCTCGTTTGTGGAACTATTGCGTTCGAGGAATAGCCTCAGTGAGTGGATCCGCTTAGTTGTTTCTTTCTATGTCTCTCTATATCTCAAGTTCGCGGAGAAACCCATCTCCCGAAATGAGCAATACCTGTCTTAGAATATGTTTGGATGTCTGATGGGACTTAGCTCATAAATGAACTCCAAATCCAAACTTCTTAGACTGTATCGACAACTGAACTTAATCAGTATCCTGCGCGCCATGCCTCCCTCAGTATTGCCTTGGACCACCTGTCCAAAATACTGCCCCTCGTCAGAAGGAAAAACTATAGCTCTGACAACCTCCTTGTCGTCCATGTCACCTTGGAAGCCTGGAATGATAACTGTCTCCCGAATGAGGCTGTCGTTATCATATCCCTAGAACATTCACTTATGTTCTAAAACTGCTTCCGACCGTTTCTCCAGGATTGGATCAATGTCAACTTATTGCATCTAGTGCAAGAACAACATTTGGTGTGGTACTTGACATCTCACGATTGACTCAATTGCCTGAGCAAGTGATCTGCCAATCATGCCCGTCCCTCTCCCCTTTAGTCTGTAAGATACCTTTGGAGAGGGTGACTCCATTACCTGCAGGTACACTACCGTGCCAGGAGTCGTCCATCCTAAATACTCTTAGAATGCTGTCAAGTACCCTGATTGGGAAACCACCCAAATCTAGATCTAAAACCATAGATCTAGTAACTAGTATGTCTGATATAAAATCCATTTCCTTTGTGGAGAAACAACTGTGTGACGACCAAAGTATAACCGATCGTAGTGTAGGAGTTTCTTTTCCTACTCTGTGTATATCATCCAAATACCAGGATATCACACCCTACTACCTTCTCAACAGATCCATCCCCTATTCTGATGAAGTCAAACCCATGACTGTCACGTCAGAAACAGATGATCTATCTCCGCTACATCTGCTTTAGTCTATAAATAGACATAAGCTACCTGTCCACCAATGCTTCCGCTGCTCCCACTGACTACGACAACCCTCTGGCAGAGTCATATAGACGTGCACTTCTAAAACTAGTTTAGAACGACGCTATACTCATCCTCCCGCCGGGTCTCGCAGCCTGGAACAACAGCAATGGTAATTGTGGGTGTTCAGTTGATAAAACTGCACACTTGTATTACATTTTTCCTACCATTTTCATATTAAAAAAGGACTATATTATAATATATTATACATATGAGGGTTTATGTGTAAAAACATTATTTTCCATGTGTTAATATATTTTAATTATCATTTGGTAGGAAAATGTATGCAAATAATATTATTGATCTAATCCTAGTAGAACAAAGTCTACTAAAATCTTATTTGAGTTGTTGTGCAGAATATTTCCAAGTTGTTATGAAGGATTTAACAAACAAATCAATTTGTTGAAGAAATCTTGCCAAATTAAGAAGCAAACTTGGAGACCAAGTCTGGAAGCAACAGAGAAAAGATTTTCAGATTCTGAAGATGCCTAGGATTGCCACATGTCACCAGATGAAAGCCCAAGAAAAAGAATCAAATGATCCCTACCCTTGAGCGCAGATCCGCGGCCAAACCCATCCTGGAGCCGCGGATCCGCCGCAATTTGAGGAGGTTAGAGTGCAAGATTTTGGGGCATTATTCTTTGCTGAATTTTACCAAGTTTTCAACAATAAGATTCTGGGTTTTCACTATAAAAAGGCACCGAGAGCCTCTTGGAAAAGGTATCAAGCCGACGAGATCACGAAGTCCAAGACGGCTCACGCATCCAGGCTGATCATCAACGGTTCATCTACCTCCTTGGAAGAGATCGAGAAGCAAACTAGGTTTTTGTAATCATTTTCTAAGGAATCAAAGTGTACTTGATCTTGTTGATTAATAAAGGTAGTTCTTTTTCTTATTCTATTTCTTCGTAGTTTAATTATGCAATTTCTCTCCATCTCTTTTTCTCCCAACATGCGCGAGTAATTCTCCGCTTATTAGGGTTCATAGGATTAGGGTAGGCTAATGGACGATGAAAATAATTAAACCCTTTTTAAGTCCTATAAAGTTTAGGAACTTTATTAAAAGAATCATTAACATCCTAATCGGACGCACTAGCAATTCCTTGCTAGTTCCGACCGCGACTAGAGATTAGATTAATGATTGTTTTGGTAAAGGCTAGATATGAACGGAGTTCCGTGTCGAGATAAGGGTTACGAGTGGGATTCCTTTTCCCTCCAGAAACCCTAATCTACACGCATCACCGTCGTTCTAGTTCTAAATCTATTAATGGATAAAAAGGGTAACTTTTAATTAATCTTCCATAACTACTAAATCCTAACGAACCCTACAAGCCCTATTATTATATTATTTAAATCTCTAAAATAATCTAGATCTATATTTAACATTCTTGTTTAAAGTAGATCTAGAAATCTTTCTACAAAATTCTTTATTCTTCCTCTCTTTCTCAACACATCTAAAGTAAAAGTAAAAGGTTCCACGTTTCCCAGAGGACGACCCGTACTCATCTCGGTCTAGCTACGTGCGACACCGTTATTGATTGCGGTTAAACTACAAAAACACATTTTCGTGACAATCAAATGGCGCCGTTGCCGGGGAAAAGTGCGTAATTTTTTATTTTTGCTATTTGTGTTGAATTCTTCGACGAGTCATATCATTATTAAAACAAAACTGCAAATTGTATATTTAACGATTATTGTATGAATTTTTGCGAGGAAATCTGGAGTCACGGACTTGAGGAAACAGGAGATCTAGGGTTCACACTTCTCTGGTAAGATTCTAACTCCCTTCTCTCTCCTCTAAAATCCAATAAAATCGATTTTCTGCAGGATTCTTTGCAAAATATCGCCGCTCAAAAATCTTTTTGCAAAGTTTTGTTTTTCGGTTTGTTTTTGCATATTTTAATACGGATCTTTAAGGGGTAAGGACCAAATCAAGATTAGGTGGGGATTTTATCACCCTTCCTAAGCCCCACAAATCACAAACCAAGCATATAGATCAACCCTTCATTAATTTAAAAAATATCTAGACCAGACTCTAAGGACTGTCGCGCTCAATAAGGACAGAGGAAGGTCGTGGGTAATCTATCGTTTATCCGCATTACTTTTGTAGTGCCTAGGTAAGTGTGACAAAGGCTAGTGGTTTTTAATTAGGCCCACGACGTGGTTCCTTCCCACTTACCTGGCACTTACCTGGCTACAAGGGTAGTACGGAGGCGGTAGAGGATTTATCCTGCGGCTTGTCCTTTGGAAGTCTAGGAGCGGTCTAGAGACTGGACCTAGTAACCATAGTTCTAGGGTTGTGCATTTTTGTGTGATTTGTCTAAATCCGTCATTTTTCAAAACAAACCAATTACTTTCTCTCCTTTTTACCCCTTCCCCCTTCTTCTCTTCTTATAATGGGTGACCTAAACAGAAGAACACTTGCCAAGCTTTGCTGTCCACAACCAGATATCTCTTGTTTTCGAAATCCCTTCGGTATACCGTCCGGCTCTTCCATGTCCTTAAGAGATCATATAGAACAAGCAGGAAGAAACAGTTGGCCACCTCAGTCTAGGTCTTATCAACCATATCCTAATCCTACACCTGTTTCAGTTCATACCCAGAGTGAGGAAGCCCCTAGACGAATGTCCATTGCTGAGCACATAGCTAGGTCTAGAGGCCAAAGTTTCAACCCGGACCAATATCAACCATCACCACCACTGTCCGGAGAAGAGTTTGATATGCGGTTTGTGGCATATAAGATGTCTGTTGAAAATAGCCAACCAACCAACCCATATCAATATTCTTCTTATCATAATATTGATCCTACTCCTACCCAAGTTCCGCAACCATTCTATTCCTATCAATCCAATCCGACTTTTCCACCTACTCTAGACAGTTCTTCTAATCAGTCATTTGGGAGTTTTAATTATCCACAGGAATTTCAATCTTATACTGAAACCCCTTATCAGCCCAAGACTAGTCTGGAGCAGACATTAGAAAAATTTATGGAAATGTCGAACCAAATTATGAAGGATTTGGGTAGTAAGACAGAACTGTACCTCCAAACTGAAATCCACAACTCCAGTTTCATTGATTCATCAAGTACACCAAATAGAATGACTGATAAGTTGTGTGACTTTGTAGAGTTTGATTTACCCAACTGTGAAGGGTCCCTTTCAAGTGAAACCATACCCAACCCTTGTGATCTCTACACCTCCACTCTTGAACCAAAACTGATTGAAAACCATACTTTTGATGAGGAGTTTGAGAATTTTAACCTTCACTTGAATGAGGTAATTGACATTGGGGATATATTGATTGATGAACCCGAAATTTTGGATGATTTTGTCCCACCAATTCATCAAATCCTTTCACTTCCTTGTGGTCATCATCTTGAGCCTTTAATTCTTCCCGAACCCCAAATATGTCTTGAAGTTGGTGATAAAGGTATACCCGAAGATCGGATCGAAATACAGCCTCCATCTTCTACATCTGGTTCAGTAACACTCGACACACCAATTTGTTTACCCATTTCACCTTCTACTCTCTCCGGTTCTTCTTCTGTTCCTATAGTTTCAGTGAGTTTTGATAAATCACAATCCGTTAATTCAAGTTCAGTAATACCAGAAATTCAACTTGATTTGGATATTTTTGAAAAAGAGGTAGATGAGTTTTTCGAGTCCTCTACCTCAGTGATTTTTTATGAATCAAGTAGAATATATTCTGGCACAAAACTCTTTGACAGCAAAATGTTCAATCACACCATTGATAAAAGTTTTGAAGAACTTTTTGCTGACGAACTTGAATTTTTAAACAATACGGATTTTGTGATTGATCAATCTCCACCTCTAGAGGTTGAACCGTCACCATTCCTTCTTTCTAATCATTCACATTCATTCTCATTCTTTCTTTTCTCTAATTTCAAACCCTTTCCAGACCACCTCTTATGCCTTCCCCACTTTTTCTTGAGTCGATACAACACATTCTTCCACCAACCTATACGATATACCGATAAAATCTTTGAATGGTTGGTGTTAACTTTTGGTCTTTGTAAAGCCTTACTTTGACCAAATGACTCACCCCCTCTTAAAATGCTTCGTATTGTCTAACTCATGTTTGAGGGGGGGTATATTTTTGGCTCTTGAACATAACTTTTGTCCTCAAATTTGTGAGCCTAAAATAAGTTTGGGGGAGGATTTTCACTTTCATATATTCTTGCCCCCATTAATAATTTCCTCCCAAGTCTACAGGTTTTTTGAGCTTAACGGATGACATCAGTGAGGACACTGCTGTAAACAGGTTTGGGGGAGGTTTGTGCTTATTTACACATCAATTTGCATCATATTTTGCATAAGCACAACATTTTCAAAAATTTTAAAAAAAAATTCTTTTATAACAAATGAATAGAAAGTGAAACATTACATCCAAAAGATAGGAATAGTTTAAGAAAACCAAGAAAATTAGAAGTTTTCTTATACGAACTAGTAATAAGTAGTTATGAGCTGTTGTCCCAAGGGTTAGTAAAATGAAGGAAGTCACTAATCTGAGGATAAAAATAAGTCTGAAAAATAGTTTCTATTCTGGAAGCCGAACATTTGAATGTTGATACCCTACTATATGCACATACACACGTCTTGAAACTCGGGATAGTAGAGGATACCTTGAAATGCTCTTGTCTAAAAGCCAAAGTATGAAGGAAGTATAAAAATGGTGAAAAGAAAAAAAAAATGAACACTGGTTTTGTATCGCCAAGGCAGCAATAAAAAAATATAGCGAGGGTGCCTCTTTACCTAGTGCCCTAAGGCCAACTGGTCTGGGAGTCACTGCTAAGCCTTAGGTGGTGCAAGACAAGGAAAATACTATCACCAAATCAGCAAGCACTTGAGTAATCGGTCGGTTAGTACCTCAAGAAGTATTAGCGGTCGCATGAAAAGGTGTGAGCAAACCTAAGTATTCATAAAGTACTGAGGTAGATGGACAAGAGTATGATAGCTTGAATTGAATTCTCCGAGTGTAGGGATGTTCTTTACACACACGTGGGGTTATATGATCAATGTTTGGATGAAAGGTAGGAATGAAGAATAAAGACGATGTTTTATTGAGGGATGATGTGATTTCTAACATTTTTTCATGACTATTAAGATAGGGCTCATAACAACTGAAAAGCTAGTGTAGTTGGAAACTCTTCTTTTTAAGGCCTTTCTTTCATGGTTCTTGTCTTTATATGTAAATTTCACCATCTTTCTTTTGTTATTGGATTTTGTGGGTGTAATCCGCTGAAAACCCTCAGGAGACAACACTCCTCCTACTAGGGACACCTAGAGGTTTAACGGCTTGTTGCACGTGCTCAGTGCAATCGTGTCTGCCTACGAAAGTGTGCTTAGTTTTCTCCTTTCCTTTTCTCTCTTCTTGAATAAACTAGTTTGCTCGGGACGATCAAAGATAAGTTTGGGGATATTTGTTCAGTTGATAAAACTGCACACTTGTATTACATTTTTCCTACCATTTTCATATTAAAAAAGGACTATATTATAATATATTATACATATGAGGGTTTATGTGTAAAAACATTATTTTCCATATGTTAATATATTTTAATTATCATTTGGTAGGAAAATGTATGCAAATAATATTATTGATCTAATCCTAGTAGAACAAAGTCTACTAAAATCTTATTTGAGTTGTTGTGCAGAATATTTCCAAGTTGTTATGAAGGATTTAACAAACAAATCAATTTGTTGAAGAAATCTTGCCAAATTAAGAAGCAAACTTGGAGACCAAGTCTGGAAGCAACAGAGAAAAGATTTTCAGATTCTGAAGATGCCTAGGATTGCCACATGTCACCAGATGAAAGCCCAAGAAAAAGAATCAAATGATCCCTACCCTTGAGCGCAGATCCGCGGCCAAACCCACCCTGGAGCCGCGGATCCGCCGCAATTTGAGGAGGTTAGAGTGCAAGATTTTGGGGCATTATTCTTTGCTGAATTTTACCAAGTTTTCAACAATAAGATTCTGGGTTTTCACTATAAAAAGACACCGAGAGCCTCTTGGAAAAGGTATCAAGCCGACGAGATCACGAAGTCCAAGACGGCTCACGCATCCAGGCTGATCATCAACGGTTCATCTACCTCCTTGGAAGAGATCGAGAAGCAAACTAGGTTTTTGTAATCATTTTCTAAGGAATCAAAGTGTACTTGATCTTGTTGATTAATAAAGGTAGTTCTTTTTCTTATTCTATTTCTTCGTAGTTTAATTATGCAATTTCTCTCCATCTCTTTTTCTCCCAACATGCGCGAGTAATTCTCCGCTTATTAGGGTTCATAGGATTAGGGTAGGCTAATGGACGATGAAAATAATTAAACCCTTTTTAAGTCCTATAAAGTTTAGGAACTTTATTAAAAGAATCATTAACATCCTAATCGGACGCATTAGCAATTCCTTGCTAGTTCCGACCGCGACTAGAGATTAGATTAATGATTGTTTTGGTAAAGGCTAGATATGAACGGAGTTCCGTGTCGAGATAAGGGTTACGAGTGGGATTCCTTTTCCCTCCAGAAACCCTAATCTACACGCATCACCGTCGTTCTAGTTCTAAATCTATTAATGGATAAAAAGGGTAACTTTTAATTAATCTTCCATAACTACTAAATCCTAACGAACCCTACAAGCCCTATTATTATATTATTTAAATCTCTAAAATAATCTAGATCTATATTTAACATTCTTGTTTAAAGTAGATCTAGAAATCTTTCTACAAAATTCTTTATTCTTCCTCTCTTTCTCAACACATCTAAAGTAAAAGTAAAAGGTTCCACGTTTCCCAGAGGACGACCCGTACTCATCTCGGTCTAGCTACGTGCGACACCGTTATTGATTGCGGTTAAACTACAAAAACACATTTTCGTGACAATCAGTGGGTAAACAAGAACTTCCCTGTCACCGTCCTTAAGGCTACCGTAGTACCTCTCGGGTGCCTGAAGTTACCCACCTTATCTGCGGAGTGGCCAATGGAATGTCAATCCAGATTGAATCTTTAGGTTCCTTATCAAATCTTCAGTAATCGTTTGTGGTTCTGGAATCACTTCCAGTTCTACCATACTCCCACTACTGTTTTCTGAAAAAATCCATCTTTAATAAAACTGTGGCGAGTCTAGAACAATATCGCTATTGTTCATCCAGATGGTAGAAAGTCAACCCTCGTCATACCCTGGGTCAACCCACAAACAGCCATTACAGAAACGTGCCTTGAGTTGTCCAGTGTCTGGTTTTAATCATAAACCGGACAACTCCCCGTACCTTAACATCGTTAAGATATGAACTGTTCTATATCCAATATAGAAACAGAGGCACTGATTTAATTGAACCAGATTCAAATCATGCAGCTGTCCCCAGCGCATGTCAACTAAATGGAAGAAGGCCGATCAGCGTAACTCAACTTAGGAATGCTTCCAATTATGAGTAACCTGAAAGAGAAGCAAGTTCTCTTTATCATTACTATCAACTGAATACCATATACAAGTATCTACATCTTCGATCACTTTGAAGAATCCCGATACTTGCTACACCTGGTTCTCTACTCTATTCAAATACCTATAACTTCTCAAAATTCAGACCCTGTGTTTCCACGAAACACCTGTCTAAAAAGTAGAGAAGTCATAAGTAAACCGAATATAGTACGAGGACCAACCCCTCTGTCCTGATGGACCCTGGACAACATACAATACTCTGTATAAGTCCCTTGAGTCTGATAACTCATTCACTGTGTGTCGTAGGTTGAAAACTGTACTTATGGTTAAGAAGAATTACACCTCTGTTTAATGCTCCTTACCTAACCATCCACTGATATAGGTAAATGTCGTAGACATAATTTCAGAAAGGTATATCTCACTCTATAAAAATAGACGTACAGATATATCAATTTGAAATTGGTGCATAACAGCGGATATTCAAAACCAAATATTTGCCGACCGGCAAACAGCCCAGGTGATTTCCTCAAATATCACCGATTACAACGAATCCCGATATAATGAGGATGATCACTTAATTCCCAATAACTTACTCCCACTCATCATCTGTAAAACCATACAGATGTGAGAATCATACCTGGTAAATACATACCCTGGAGCAAGTGCCTAATCGGGAAATCAGTTTTCCTTTAACAGTACACAGCGAAACTGAAACATTGAAATGTTTCGATGGGGTATCCTGGTATTCCTAGTAATGCCTCTTCCAGATTCACGACTGTAACCGTATAATCCTTTGCCACCTCTCCAAATCCCTTCATATGTCTTTAGTCTTTACCTTCTGCACACCCCTTTAGGCCAAATGGTTTTCTTCCTTCCCTACCGTTCGGCACCAGCCTATGGTTTGGAAGAAGACTATCCAATAAGCATAATGGGTGTACTGTCCCAATCCTAGGAACACTCGCAATGAGAGAGGGTGAAGATAAAAGACAACCGAATAAACCTTATTCCTATTCCTCCTGGACCAGAATCCATCCCCGAGCTGGAACAAGTTCCTTTCGAGTTCGTATATAACCATACGATGGAGTATCCAATAAACTGTGGATCTTCGTAGTGATACGGAGTGTCCTGGAGAAATACAAAGGTGATTTTAGGATTGGCGAAGGAATACTTGGTTTGGTCGTGAATATCTGTTGCAATTTACTTTGCCCTCTTACTAATCCCTTGCTTTGTCTGAACTTAACACCTTCTGTACACCATCGTTAGGCTAATTGGTTTTCTTCATTCCCTACCGGTCGGCACCAGCCTAAGGTTTGGAAGAAGACTATCCAATTTGCGTAATAGGTGTACTATCCCCTAAACCAAGGAGTACTCACAACTTGAGAGAAGGTAAAAGGAAAAGACAACTGAATAATCCTATCCGTTTTCTCCAGAACCTGAAACCATCCTCGAATAAATTCCTTCGAGTTCGTATCTAACCATACGATGGTTTTGTCTAATGGAAGTGGGCGTTCGTAGTAATACGGGGTGTCCTGGAGAAAAGGGTAAAAGTAGGAGTGGCAATGAGGTTTGCAACTCAGACAATCCTAAAGCCGGTGTTTAAGAAGGTTCGGTCAACTTGGTCACTGAGTCAAAGTCTTAGGGTCGGGTCAATGGTCGCTGCCAAAGAGAGAGAGAAAAGAAACACTCAGCGTGCACTCTAACCTAGATCAGAATGGTTACCAATTTATCTAATCTGGAATCCTCCCACTGTACCTCAAATTCTCCTCCAAACCTGAAAGAAGAATTAGTCGGGGTCACCCGAGGAGTAAACTAACTCATCAGTGGGAATCGGGATCCAACCATCATCGCATGACAACGTGACGGAATCCCCTCACGGTATCACACTCCAGAAGGTATGCGCATATCTGGCAAGTTTCAGTTCTTTTGAAACTCCCGATGTGATTTCTGCCCCATGCTCTTATGACCTTGACTTTGGCCAACATATCATAAGTCACATGTCAAGTTCTACCCGTCATTCTACAGGTTAATTTGAATCCACCCGTACATACCCTTGACTTTGGCCAACATGGCAGTACGACTGTTCCAAACCAACACATCTATCTATGCTGCATATGAATAACCAACAGCTACCAAACACTGTGCCTTGACTTTGGCCAACATACACAGCTTGAATACTATTGACTATCCATATGAAACGACGGAGGGCTACGAATGGTTTCTGGCGAAAACCTTTAACGTAATGAACTTGATATCGTCGAAGGAACGGATAGCTTTTAAAAATATAGTGACGAAAACCGTTGCTAAAGAGGTCACTCCCTGTGAAGGGATCTCGGCTCTTTCCCCGTAGAATGGGGTGCAGGATATTCCAAATGAATACCGCGATGCAAAGCAAAAGTAATCGGCTATAGTGAAGTTAATGCCCTGACGCAAACTTCTGTCCAAGGGGTCACTCCCGGTGAAGGGATCTCGGCCCTTGCCTCGTCGACTGAGGAGCAGGATATTCCAATGAATACCGCGATGAAAAACAAAAGTGAACGTCCTTGCAATAACAGCTTTTTGAAAAAGTGTTCCAACAACATCAGATTAGGTTTGTTTTTAACTTGCATTGATCCGAATCAACGCAGTCCCATCAATTGATCACACCACAAAGAACGAAAATATACTGATGTACGTATATGCCATCCGCATTCGCCACTGGGTCCCGTCATTACCCGTTAGGTTAGCTAACTAACGACAGAGCGGGGACTGGACTAGCGCGGATGTAAAACATATACAACATCTACTAATATATATACCAATATATTATATTCGCTCAAGGCGTGAATAAAATGCAACATCACAGAGAATGAACAGCATCACAGAAACAATACAGATATCTGGGATCCCCGGGTTTCACAGAGCCGCTGAAACCCGACGTTCCCCTGGTCGTGTGGATAGCCTGTGCAATGAAATCCTAGACCCCTACGGGCGCGGCAAGTTACCCGCCAAAACCTGAAGCGAGGCAGCCCCCTTCAGCGCCGTGAATGGACCACCCAGCACTTCACGGAATCCGGTAACTTGGGCACCCCTCCTGGGTCAACCTGTACCCCCTACGAGTGCGGCGAATAGCCCGCCAATCCCAGAGTGAAGCCCCCTCCGTCTCAATGCCATGAGATGCGGGCTTGTTGCCCTCTAGAACCCGGCTATCCGTGCACCCCTCCGCGGGGCAATCCTAGTACAGAAAGTAAAATATACATACAACGGGTACATCGACCGCAACCAGGTCGTGCCCCAAAATAATAATACAAACAGGCAGTGACGGCAGTCCACATGTCGGACGCTCGCCCCGCAATATCAAATGTACATAATACAACAAAACTGTACTAGCATTGCATCCAGGCTATCCCCCACGACCGATCCGCAGCATCACAGCAAAAACAAAACATCAACGTGAAAGTCACGTTCGCAAATCCGTCTAACCGGGCTATAGCAGTTAGACTGGATTTACCGATCAAGTGACATTCACGGTCGCAGATATAATGTAAATACTGTGAAAAATGTGTTTAAAATATCCGACCGATCAAAATTTAACAAGTGGGCCCCAAAATAATACTGTAGCAGTTACAGAAAATATGGGCCCAATTTTAATATTCCAAAACCCATATTTTAAGCCCAGAAGGCCTCTGTAAAAAATTGGTGAAGTGATCTCCACAGTGTGCGGCGGAAGGGCGGCGGGAAGGGGGTTTTCGCGGCGGTTCCGCGCTCCCACTGTGGAGTTACTTCGTCGAATTTTTACAGAGCTCTTAGATTTTCCAGTACATCAATATTTTACAACCTGAAAAATTTTTCGACACCAAAAATTTCCAACAGAAAACTGATGCTAACAAAAATGTAGTTTTGGAACATTCGATCGATCGAAACAGAAAACACACTACACCAAGCTAGACTAAGTTAATGGCGAGGCTCTGATACCACTGTAAGTGCACGGCGGCGCCCCGGCCGTCAAACCGACGGCCAAAAGCGGAAGCGGTGAAAACTTTAATTTTGCGGACTTAGCAAACCGCCGCGCACTAAACACCCGGATCGAAACCATTAACAAGTCTAAGCTAACTAGAAGATGGGTTAGAGATATACCGACGATCCAAGTCCTCCGGTCTTCTCGTCATGGTCCCGATCTCCTGCGGAAAAGTCCCGTCTCCTCCTCGTCGCCGGAAGCGCACCACATCGCCAACTTTGTTTACGGGCTCCCACCTCAATGCCGAGGCAACTCGGGCACGAAGCCGGCTACTCGACGTGCCCAAGATTCGCTGTAGAATGAGTGGTGTAGAGATCCATGTCTCATTTTGGGGTTAAGGAGGTGCCATTTGGTGGAGGATAATGAGATGAGCTTTTTGGAGATGGTGTAGTGGGAATTTTCCAACATGAAAGAACCAAAAATTCCCACAACAAAGTTTTGGACAGCCCCCAATTATCTTGGCCGGCCACACACTATCAAGAAATGGAAAGAATGAGAGGGTGAGATAAAAAAATGGGGGGGAAACTCTATCATGCAAGAGAGAGGAAAAGACAATCATGTGAACCAATGATAGCAAGGTGAAAACCACACTCTTCTATCACTCATCAACCATGATGATATCCAAAGTCAATCCATCATGAAGTATGAAGTCAAGCAAGTCAATGGATGGTGCTATAATCATGACATGATAATATGCAAGGACCCCCTCCACAAAAATCTATTTGCAACAATGCAAATAAACCCTCCTCCACCAATCTTCGGCCAATGAACGGAACAAAGGAAATTGGCCGAAACGGAAAGCAAACTGGCAACTCCAGAAAACTGGTCCCGTAATAAATTACGGGAAAACCCCGATACTGTGCATACACACCCGCATCTGTATTTCGACCGAAATACAAATGCAATGAGACAAAATCTACACTGTACTATACTAGGATCCGGCTTATACCAAAACCGGCTAGTAATATCTGTTCGATCCTGATCCGTGCAATACCGCACGTATCTGATCGAACCCTGCCATATACCCATACGGCCTATAGTACAAACTGTCCGATCCCGATCCGTGCAATACCGCACGTATTTGGTCGGACCTTGCCATATCTCCATACGGCCTCTACAACCTTTCGCCCGAAAGCTGAGTAACAGAATGTGGGGGACTCTAAAGACTCGTCAACACCTCGGTTGTGGATTTAACCACTAGCACGTCAGAGATATAAGCCAATACGTAACGGGCTACCAAGTATTGACTAAAAGGGACGTCTGTGAGTGAACTCAGCCTGACAACCCTACTGAGCCTGTCAGTGACAATATCCGTACAGTCCGGTCCGTTCGTCTATGAGTATCGCATGGCGGGCCTAGGGGGTTGGTAAAAGTCAGACCCCCAAAAGCGGTATAAGTCATGTCGGAGTGTAGCCCAGAACACACTGAGATACTACTGGAATACCTACCAGTAAATCTCCTTGCCTTGGCCAAGGACTTTGTGTAATGGCTCTCCTAGACACAGCACGACCTCACCCCCAATACCGGGAGAGACGAACCCCTGAAGATACGCTCACTGCCTCCATGTGGCTCGGGACTGTACCCAACTAAAACCTGTTTGCACGACTCCTTTGAGCCGTGGTAGGGTAGTAATCAAAGTACAGTGGGAACTCACACGAGACAAATGACGATCTCCAGGTCGATGAACTAACCTGCACACATGTCACCAGGGAACTGCAATCTGACGTCTGGTATATGACCAACTAGCATGTTCCCGGCGAGTCCTGTCCGGTGTACTCATAACCCAATGAGCACCTGTATACATCTTAGGTGATCCAACTGACACCAGTGGCTTGTGAGACCGGCCACCGCCCCTCGTCGGGGTCTCGACTGTATACACTAGTCTACTAATGGAGTATCGATGCCCAGTCTCGAAACTCCCACGACTAGGGACCTTTTAAGGATAAGCTTATAGACCCCAGCTCCCACTTATATGATCGCCCTCATACTGCTGGTGGTCAAGCAAGAATCCTAGGGGCTCTATCAACGTGTAATAGCGACGTGTCAGGTCACCTAAAGCAGTACACGATGATAAAGGTAAACCAGATAGCATACTATCATCTCGAGTAAGACTGTCCTACCGGGATAGGTCCTCCCTCAATCATTACAATCACGTACCTGTGACCTAATAATTGACTCTGAGGGCACTATCTCCAACAATTAGCGCGGATGCAAAACATAAGCAACGCCTAAATAGATATCATATATAGATATATACATTCGTCAGATGCAATGATAGCCATTCCAGATCACAGATGAACACATTGGATATACTAGGAATCCGCATTTCGTTCGAGCCTGTAACGAAAAGCGGATTACACGGTCGTGATGAATAGCCACTACCCCACCCTTGACTCCTACAGGTGCGGCAAACTACCCACCAAATACCCGAAGTGAAGCAACCTCCCTCAACAACGTGAGTAGGCCACTCGGCACTTCGAGGTACCCGGTAGTTTATGCACCCCACCTTGGGTCTATCCTAGGAGCAAAAATAGTAAAAGAAATAATATACAGTGGCGGCTACAACCTCATCCCGGATGTGCGGCCATACAAATAATATTACATCAATTACATATTACATCAAATGAAAAGTTAAAGAAAACTCTCATCTCACAACCCCCGGCTATTCATCCGCAACAATCCAATGAATTCATATACACATACCAGCAACATTACAGATCACAGATATGTATAACCCCCCACTAATCGACGTATAGTGATTAGCAGACATTCAATACATATATCACATCACAGATATAACCCATTTGCCAAAGTCTATAGAAGTTCGATCAAAATACAGATTTGTAACCACCCTAAAACACAAATTTGTTTTCTGGAAAATCTGGGCAGAAACAACATATTCCAAAAATCCCAAAACACCCTACTAAACACATTGCAGGAAAACCGATCCACGGCCGAGTCAACTCAGCCGCGGATCCGCGGTAAGAAGCTGTTCTTGTCGCGGTTCCGTGGTGAGTTGGTCGACTAACTGGATCGTTTTTCTTGGGTGTTTACAGAAAAGCCTGAGACGATTTTTCAGATGTGTCAAATAATTTTTAGAGCAGTTTAAAAATCGACAGAAAGTTTGGTTTTCGGGCAAGTTTTGTGATTTTTTATCCGATCGAACTTCTAGTTACTTTGCTAACATGCTAGATAGTGTTTAGCTAGGCTATGATACCACTGTAAGTCCATGTTACCCAACCCCGGTTCTTTCGGGGTTGCGGAAATGGTGAAAAACAATTTTTCGGTGAAGGTAACATGGACTAGAAACCGGATCTTTGCTAAACAAACTATCTAACAACCTAACTAAGAATTTAGCTACTACGTTAGGGGTTATACCAATCATGAACTCCTTCTCTTCGACTCCTTGTAGTGGTCGGATCAGCATCACCTCGTCGTCTCCTTGTGCCGAAGATAGATCCACCCGAAAGCTTCTACCTTTGGCTCCAACCTCCATCTAGAGGAAACTAAAATACTTGGCTTGCTAGACCTTGTACTCTAGGATGATCAGAGAAGTGTTTTGAGGTTTTTTATCTCAATGGTTCTTGTTTCTCAACTCATGAGACAAGAGAACCATGAGCAAGAGAAAGAACAAGAGGAAGAGGGAGAGCTTGGATGAGAGAGAAACAATATGATAGAATGAGAGAAGACTTTTACAACCATGCTCTCAAAAACAAAAATAATCATGATAATAATAATAATTAAGCATCTTGTGATGGTTCATGTTAATGGCATTATCATTTCATGCACTCATTTTGTAAAGCACAACAAGCAAGCAAAAGTCATAGCCATGAAATGATAGCCATGCAATGATGATGGTCAACAAGTCCAAACTAGTCAACCGGTCAACAAGTCAAAAAAGTCAAACTTTCAACCCAACCATGACACAATAATACTTAACTAATATTATTATTAATCATATTTCTTATTCTCATTAGGATTTAGAGAAAGTCAACAGTCAACAACCCTAATGAGAATCCTCTGTCTCTGTCTCTGTCAACTGTACAAACACAGCCGCATCCGTGTTCCGAGGAACATGAATACAAAGAGATCCTCTGCCGCTGTCTCTGTCAACTGTGCATACACACCCACATCCGTGTTCCGAAGAACACGAATACAAACGAGATAAAACCAATCCCAAAACGTATACTAGGATCTGGCTTAAACCAAAGCCCGCTAGTAATAACTGCCCGGACACCAAACGTGCACAAGTGCGCGGATGTGACCGAACCCTGTCGCAAAACCATGCGACCTCTACTCTGTTTTGCCCAAAGGCGAATAGCTCTCTATGTGGGACTCTAAAGACTCGACACTACGCTGGCAGTGGGTTTAACCACAGACCGCAAGCGACACTAGCTGTGCGTAACGGCCCCCAGGTAGATGCCGATAAGAAGACTGATGAGGTGAAACCCATCCGAACTCCTATTGAGCCTGAATATGACAGTCTCCGTACAGTCTGGTCTGTTCGTCTGAGAATATCGCATGGCGGGCCTAGGGGAGGTAACGTCAGTCCCCTAATAGCGGTACAAGTCGTGTCGGAGTGTAGCCCAGAACACCCTGAGATAACACTGGAAACCTACCAGTATATCTCGCTTGCCCTGGCCAGGGACGACTACGTGTAATGGCTCTCCTTGACACAGCGTGATATCAACTCCCAATACCGGGAGAGACGAATCCTGTCTAACCGTCACTGCCTCCAAGTGCTTCGGGACTGCACCCAACTACTACCTGTTTGCACGACTCCTTTGAGCTATGGTAGGGTAGTAATCAAAGTACAGTGCGAACACACTCGAGGCGAAGTGACAGTGTCAAGTCAGCGGACTAAGCTGTACTCATGTCACCTGGGAATTGATAACTGACGATAGGTATAGTACCAACCAATAGTTCCCGACGAGTCCTGTCCAGTGTACTCATAACCTAACGAGCACCCGCATACTATCTCTAGTATGACGTACTGATGGCTGTGGGACCGACCATCTCCCCATGCTGGGATGAGAAGCGCGTACGCTAGTCTACTCCGGAGTATCGATGCCCTGTCTCGATAGTCCGACGACTAGGGACCTGTATAAGGATGTGCTTATAGATTACCCAGCCTCCACAAGTGTGACTGCCATCACAAAGCTGGTAATCAAGCAAAGATCCTAAGGGCTCTACTAATATGTATAAGCAATATGCTAAAAGAAACACATGCACATATTGAAGTAGAAACAAACAAAGTAGCATAGTACCATCTTGAGCAAGATTGTCTATACAAGTGTGAATATCCCAAGCTTCCATCAAGTAATATACAAGCTAGTATGATACAGTAATGGCCTCTAGGGCATATACACTAACATACGAAACACTCCGAATTACCTTTGCACAAAGATAACATCACATGCAAATTTAGCAAAAACAAGCAACACCTGAAACACCAAAACCCAGAGACTGGAACACACTAGAAATTTCAACCCAGAAGCCCACTATAAAACCGAACTGGACGGATTTTTAAGGCATGTGGCCGGCCAAATTCCGGCGAGGCCGTGGATTTTCTACTGTGTTCATGTTACATCTCATATAACATTTTGTTGTTGCTTAAAAAAAATTTTGACACCTTTAAAAATTCGACAGAAACTAGATCTTAGTATCGGGTGTTTCGGAGTTGTTTCGGTTTCGTAATCTAACAAATATCGTCTAATTCTCTATCTTGGCTCTAATACCACTGTAGGATTGTTCAGCATGACAGCAAGGTTTCAGGAGGCATCGTCCATGCCAATTTCAAAAATTTGCCGTACTAAAGAACCCTAACCCTAGAATCTTAACTAGAGATTTAGACGAACTAACAATGAAAACAACTTTACATCTAGGTGAATGAGGAATACAACCTTTGTAGACCGTTCTTTCACTTCTAAAGCTCCTTGTAGTAGTCCCTTCACTCCAAGTAGTGAACACCCGAAGTCTAGTAAGGGTTCACATGAAGAAATGAACAAGCTTGTTCGAAGTCTTCGAGGCCGAAGATGATCTACGTCGAGGAGACTCAAGATCATGCTACCCCTTCACTAATAGTATATAAGTGAAGCAAAAACCCTAAACTAAATGGCTAATATAGTAGAGGATGATGAAGTAGGAACTGGGCTCACTTTAGATTAATTTTTCTCACAATATTTCATCACCTTGAGAAAAGCTAGAAAGCTTTCTCATGAGGAAGAAGAAGATGAAGTGGAGATGAGAATGAAACTAATCAGGTGAGAATATCAACCATGGGTGAGTTAGTGTCATACACTAACTCATGTAGAGAATAAACTATGGCTAATGATAATGGTTAGGTTAATAAATATCTACAAGTGAAACAAAATTAGTGGACTTGGTTAATGGTTCCACAAGCTTCTACAAGCTTGTAACCATGACAAATTTCCAACCAATTTTGATTTACTTTGATAAATAAAACCCCCTCATTATATCAAGCATGGTGTGAGTCTCATACACCCATGAAGCATGTGGCATCAAGCATGACATATATAAAATGTACATTAATATATATCACATATATACTATATGCACACATGTGAGAAAAAGAAATGTTTAAGTGAGCAAATATTAGTTAATATAAATTAATATATCACATATATAATTATACATTAAATTATTAAATCAACACTTAATTTAATAATCAGGCCATATCACATACAACTGACTAATATCAAATATAACAACTTATCGAATCAACACTTGATCTGATAACCCGGCTATATCTCATATAACTGACCGATATCACATATCGCGAGAATAGAATGCGGTATCACATACGCACATTAATCTTGGTCCCGCACATATCACATATATGCTTCTACTTCGTTTCGCATGAACCAGGAAACCTCTGTGTAAGAATCTAAAGACTCGTCAATACGTCGACAGTAGGTGATGATCATATCAAATACCCACAAGCCGCAAGCGGTCTGCTAAACGTAACGGCCACCCGGGTATTGAGCGATCAGAATATCAACAAGCAAGCCTGCTCGTACTCCTGCGAATCCAATCAGTAACACTACCGTACAGTCCGGTCTCTTCGTCTGATATGTCGCATATCACAGCTTGGGGTGGTAATCGCCAGACCCCAATAGCTTAATAAGTCAAGACGATGCAAGGTCCATAACGGTCGAGAAACTACTGATAACACTTATCAGCAGATCTCAGCAGCCTTGTCTAGGAATTTCCTGTTATGGCTAATTGAGCATAGCGCAACATCAACCCCCAATACCGGGAGAGACGAAATCCTCTCATATCGCTCATTGCCTCCATGTGACTCGGGATTGTACCCAAAAACCACCGTTTTGCATGATCTCTTGAACGTGGTAAGTTGGAAATCAAAGCACAGTGGGAATCACACAAGACACTATGACGATCTCGGGTCGACAAACTAACCTGTACGAGTGTCACCAGAAAATTGCTATCTGACGATAGGTATAATACCATCTAGGAGTTATCAGCGAGTCCGTTCAGTGTACCCAGTCTTCACTGAGCACCATATAACATCTCTCTAATGTCAAACACCAATGGATATGGGATCATCCATCGCCCATCATATGGGTCGAGAAGCGTATACACTAGTCTACTCTGGAGTATCGATACCCTGTCTCGATACTCCCATGACTAAGAACATATGAAGGATGTACTTACCAACTACCTATGTCCCTACTAGTATGATCTGCATCATAATCCTGGTAGTCAAGTACTCATCCTAAAGGCTTTATCAACATGTAATAGAGAGACAATAAGTGTACATGTTATGATAAAGTGCAACCAGATAGCATACTATCATGTCGAGTAAGAAAGTCCTCCTTATATATGTCCAAGCATCCACTACAATATACATCGTATGTACAGTAATGGCCTCTAGTGCATACATATAACTAATAAGAAGATCAACAAGCAAGCTTTTCTAAACTCCCGTGAAGCCTATAAGTAACACTTACCATACAATCCAGTCTCTTCGTCTGATATGTTGCATATCAAGTCTAGGGGTGGAATCGTCAGACCCCAGTAATTTGATAAGTCATGCCGATGTATGACTCATAACGGTTCGAGAAACTACTGATAACACTTACCAGTAAATCTCATCAGCCCTGCCCAGAGACTTACTGTTATAGCCAATCGAGCATAGCGCAATATCAACTCCTTAGACGAAACCCCTCCTATCGCTCAGTACCTCTATATGACTCGGGACTGTACCCAAAATCCACCTGTTTGCACGACTCCTTTGAGTCATGGTAGAGAGGAAATCAAAGCACAGTGGGAACCACACAAGACACTATAACGATCTCAGGTCTACAGAATAACCTGTACCAGTGTCACCAGAAAACTGCTATCTGACGATAGGTATGGTACCGTCTAGGAGTTCTCGGTGAGTCCTGTTCGGTGTACCCATTCTCTAATGAGCACCTGTGTACAATCTTTGATATTATACACTAATGGTTATAGGATCAACAATCGCCCCCTACAGGGTAAAGAAATATACACACTAGTCTACACTGCAATATCGATGCCCAGTCTCGATATCCCCTCGACTAGGAACAATTAAAGGTTGTGCTTGTGGACTACACAAGTCCCAGTAATATGATCCGCATCATTGTCCTGGAAGTCAAGCAAACATGCTATGGGCTTTATCAACATGTATCAGAGATAAGGTATAATAATACAAGTGTACATGTTAAGATAAAGAGCAATCAAATAGCATACTATCATGTCGAGCAAGAAAGTACTCTATATATATGTCCAAGCATCCACTATATCATACAATAATGTCCTCTAGGGCAGACATATTCCTAACAATTTCCCACTTGCACTAAGACCAGTTGTAATATCTCATACCCAACATTCCAAAAAGTCTCTCAAACTGCGTCTCGGGGAGGGCCTTCGTGAGTAGATCCGCTGCGTTGTCCTTCATGTCAACTCTCCTGACCTCGATCTCCCGTCGATCTACTATCTTCAGGATCAGGTGATACCGCCTAAGAATATGTCTGGATCTCTGATGGGACCGGGGTTCCATGGCCAAAGACACAGCTCTATTGTTATCACAATACACAGGTATTGGATGCTTAATGGACGGAACCACACCAAGTTCAGCTATGAACTTCTTCATCCAGACAGCCTCTTTGGAAGCATCATTGGCTGCGATGTATTCAGCCTCCATCGTCGAGTCTGCTACGGTATCTTGCTTGGAACTATTCCAACATACCCCCCTCCATTGAAGGTGAAGACAAAACCCGAGAACAATTTACTATCGTCCTTATCACTCTGGAAGCTTGAATCGGTAAAGGACTCCACCTGGAGTTCACCATTACCATATGTAAGTCCACGTTACCTCTCCCGGTTTTTTCGGGCTTGCGGAAACGGTGAAAAACAATTTTTAGGGTTTAGGTAACATGGACTACATAATACGGATCTTGGCTAAACAACACACTAGCAACTAACAAGAGAGTTATCTACTCGGTTAGGGGTTATACCTCAACTTGAATTCCATCTTCTTGGACTCTTTGTAGTGGTCGGATGGTGCTTTCCTTGTCGCCTTCTCTTGTCGAAGATGGGTCCACCTGAGGGTCTCTACCTTGAGCTTCTTCCTCGAACTTTGAGAAAACTAAAGTCTCCGGCTTGCTAGACCTTCAACCTTAGGATGAGTAGAGAGTGGCTTTGCGTGTTTTATCTCCAAGGAAAGGTTTCTCAACACATGAGAATTTTTTTCCTTGAACTAGAGGAGGAGGAAGATGAAGGCATGAGAGAGAAAGGATATGAGAGAATGATAATTTTTTTATACAACCATAACAATATATGTGAATTATCTAATTAATAATATTAATCCAAAATGAAAAAGGTGATGGTTGGTTTGATGAGACCATTATCATATCACATTAAAAGTTTTTTGCAAAGATCAAAGAGCATCTTGAAAAGTAATGATGATGGTCAATGTTTCAAACATGGTCAACTAGTCAACCTTGGTCAACAAGTCAACAACCCTAACCATGACACAATTTCATTTAATTAATATTATTAATTGATATTTCACATATTCATTAGGGTTTGGAAAATGTCAACTGTCAACTGTGCATACACACCCGTTCCGAAACCCTAATGAAAATCCTCTTCCTCCGCCTCAATCAACTGTGCATACACACCGGCATTCGTGTTCTGAGGAACATGAATACAATGAGATAAAACTAACCGCAAAACATATACTAGGATCCGGCTCAAACCAGAGCCCGCTAGTAATGACTGTCCGGACACCAAACGTGCACAAGTGCGCGGATGTGAACGAACCCTGTCGCAAAACCATGCGACCTCTACTCTGTTTTGCCCAAAGGCGAATAACCCTCTGTGTGGGACTCTAAAGACTCGACACTATACTGGCAGAGGGTTTAACCACAGACCGCAAGCGGCACTAGCTGTACGTAACGGTCCCCAGGTAGATGCCGATAAGAAGACTGACGAGGTGAAACCCATCTGAACTCCTACTGAGCCTGTATGTGACAATCTCCGTACAGTCCGGTCTGTTCGTCTAAGAACATCGCATGGCGGGCCTAGGGGGCGGTAAACGTCAGTTCCCTAATAGTGGTACAAGTCATGTCGGAGTGTAGCCCAGAACACCCTGAGATAACACTGGAAACCTACCAGTCTATCGCGCTTGCCCTGGACAGGGACTTTGTGTAATGGCTCTCCTAGACACAGCGCGATATCATCCCCTAATACCGGGAGAGACGAATCCTGTCTAACCGTCACTGCCTCCAAGTGCTTCGGGACTGCACCCAACTGCTACCTGTTTGCATGACTCCTTTGAGTCGTGGTAGGGTAGCAATCTAAAAACAGTGGGAACATACTCGAGGCGAAGTGACAGTGTCAAGTCAACGGACTAAGCTGTACTCATGTCACCTGGGAACTGATAACTGATGATAGGTATAATACCAATCAACAGTTCCCGACGAGTCCTGTCCAGTGTACTCATAACCTAACGAGCACCCTCATACTATCTCAAGTACGACGTACTGACGGCTGTGGGACAGACCGTCTCCCAAGCTGGGATGAGAAGTGCATACGTTAGTCTATTCCGGAGTATCGATGCCCTGTCTCGATAGTCCTACGACTAGGGACCTGCATAAGGATGTGTGATCGCACGCTTTTGGCGTGTCGGATGTTCAAAGTTCTAAAGTTTACCGCGATCAGGACGGTGTCGCTATGCAGCTAGCCGGTTGAGCACGGGTCGATCCACAGGGAGATGGTTGTATTTCCGTTCTTGTTTTAGACGAGTCAATAAAGAATTTGTATGAGTTTGTTCGACTCTAACCTATGTGTATTATTTGCAAGTATAAAGTTGTTAAGAAAAAGATACGAGATTATAAGCTAAGGAAATCCGTACTCAAACCTTTGAGCCGAGTCTTGACCAATTGAAGCTAGAGCAATCGGCAACAACGTGGATTAGGGGATTTAAGCGCGGTATTCATGGAATCCGGCTTATTTACCCTTGTCCTTCCGTTCTTGTCTCTTGCTTTCGCCTCCGGCCAAACCGAACGCAACCGGTCGCGGTTAGGAATCACCGTTACCTTGTTGGGGTAGGGTGCCTAACGGAGCGCTTGCGTATGGTTTGGGCGGAGTTCAATGGAAAATAACAGGAAAAGGAAATGAGAAAAGACAATCTTAACTCACAATACCGTATTTCTTCTTAACAATAATAATTACATTCATTCACAAAAAGAACCAAAAAAAGCAAAAGAAAAGAACAAAGAAAAGAAAAGATTACAAGTAATTAAGTGCATGAATTAAATTGCAAGAAAGTAAAACAAGATAATAATAAGCAAGTAATAAAAAGCGATAAAAAAAACAAGAAACTAGAACTCAAGACAAGCATGTGATCAATAGCCAACCCTTAAACTTGCAAGCTCAATCAAGAGGTTGCAAGATCAAGGGAAGGGTAGAGAACGCATGTGAAATGAAGCGCTAATTCCATAAGAAAATACGACCCTTGAGATCAATAACTAACCCTTAACCATTCAAGCTCAATGAAGAGGTTGAATGATCAAGAGAAAGCAAGAATCTCAAGGGGAAGAAGAAACAAAAGAGAATGATACAAAAAGCCCTCATCTTCATTGATCTCCCACTCAAAAAGCTCTCACTACAATTTTCATGGAAAAAGAATGAAGAAGAAGAAGAAAAAGACTAAATCCTAAAAAGAAAGAGGAACAAAGAAATGAACACCAAAGCTTGGCAAGTTCTGGGGTATTTATAGGAGGTGAACTGAGAACCTAGGGCAACAATCTTCCATAATATGAAGTCCCCAAAATGCCCCCAAAATACGACAGAGAGAGGAGTCAACATGGCCGCGGATCCGCGGCCTAGACCCCCTATTGGCCGCGGATCCACGGCCCTGTAGTGGAGTTGGGTTGTGGGCTTTTGTCGTTTTCCCTGGTTTCATGTTGTCTGCTATGTGGTATATGACTTTTCTCAGAAACTCTTCACAATTATTCCAGAATTTTAGTAGAACAAAAAGGTGATGTGATGTGGATCTTTTGCCATGATTTCCTCGAGCTCCGCGTAGATTTCTTGGATCTTGTGTTGACCTAGAGCTTTGTGCATGACATGACAATTGATTTGCCATCTTGTCCCTAAAACTGGTATGTGGCAACACACGGATAGAGAGCGGAAACTCGTGTTTTATCTGTTGTTGGCAGTAATCCAGAATTTGTCGTACTTTTCATGGATTTCACTGTTCAGAGCCGAGAACCTGTATTCTGCAAATATGTAGCAAACACTGATCAAAAGTACCTACCTATAAACACACGAGCGTAAGAATGGGCGGTATAAAATGCAGTATTCTGTTATGAACAAATACCCCCAAACTTAACTTTTGCTCGTCCCGAGCAAAACCAATTATTCACAAAAAAGAAAATCCTAACCGCACTTTCGCAGGGAACACGATTGCACTGAGCACGTACAACAAGCCGTTAAACCTCTAGGTGTCCCTAGTAGGAGGAGTGTTGTCTCCTGAGGGTTTTCAGCGGATTACACCCACAAAATCCCGTCAAGCTAGTGTCATAAGTTAACATCGACTCTATTCCTACAGTTTCGTATTTACGTTAGAAATTCTATCATCCTAAGTTAGAAATATTCAACCCTTATTTTTCACACCTTCTATCTATTTAACCTTAGATCATATACGTTCCAAAAAAGCTTAAAAAGATATTGGTATCTCTTGAGTTTTCCTTCTAAAGTGGGGTCTCAAATCAGGGATTTTTATCAACTTTATAGAAAACACAAGTCTTATTCTTCATTTCTATCTTTTATCCAAACATCGATTGTATACCCCTACGTGTGTGTATATTTGCACCCCTACACTCAAGAATTCAATTCAAGCTATAATACCCTTGCCCTAATAGCTAATACTACTTCTTTTCATTTAATGATGGACGGTGTTGCTCACACACCTTTCACGCGACTATTAATGCTTCTTGAGGCACCAACGGCCGATTACTGAATGTGTGAGCTTAAAGCGTAAATAGCAGTTTCCAGGTCTTGACTTTATTCAATTTTTCTTTTTCTTTTTCTTTTTCTTTTTCAAGACCGGATATATTTTTCAATATGCTCTTTTGGTGTTTAGCTTTAAATACCGTTTTTTCTTTCATACTAGGCTTTCAGGCAAGAGTATTTCTAGGTATCTTCTACTATCCCAAGTTTCAAGGTGCGTGTAAGTGCAGTTTGTAGGGTATATACTTTCTAAATTTAAACTCAAGAAAAGAAACTATTTTTCAGACTTATCCTCCAGTAAAGCTTCAATACTTTCCCTTCATCTTGACTTAACTCAAGAACTGAACTCAAGATTACCTATGTCTCAAAAAAAACTGTAAGGACGTATACTTACCAAAGTTAGACAGAATGAGGGTCATTTTTAGGGTTTTCAAATCCTAAGCCTAGAATTTAGTTATTTCTATCATATCAACTAAACTTTCGGAATAAAGATCTAAGTTACCCTATTAGCTAACTTGACGACAAAGTTTTTATATTTTTTTGGAAAATTTTTCGATTTTTATGGGTTTTTAAATAGGGTATGCAAATGCAAAATATACAAATGAATGCGAAGGAAGAAAGCTTACCGAGCACACCCCCAAACTTAAACTTGACAGTGCCCTCACTGTCAGGCTATACCAAGAGGGTCAAAATTTGTCGGTGCTCCCTAAAAACAAATTATATACAAAACAAAAAGGAAAACAAAAAATATATACAAAAAAGGGTTCCCCCCCAAACTTAAGTAGAACAGTGTTTCCACTGTTTAAGCGATGAAGTTCAGGATTAGGGGGGAAAGAACAGTATTAATCTATACAAGGCCTTACACAGGCCAAAAGTGAGCACCAACCATTCAAAGATTTTATCGCTATAATGTACAGGTTGGTGGAAGAAGGCGTAGAGAAAAGAGAAGGAGAATACGCGAGACCGTATGGAGATAGAAGCGGGATACGGTCTCGGTATATCAGAAGAAGAAGAATGGCGGAAGGGAAAAAGAAGTGGAGTACGAACTTGAGGGTGCAAATGGAGTGAATAGATTAGCACAATTTGTGATGAGCGATGTGTAAACAGCGATTGTGCTAATCTATTAACCCGGCGAGAAATGGGGTCAAATCCCTCAAGATTCGTGAGAAACCATGGGTACGCCGAACTTGGTAAACCAGACATAGTAAATGAAAGTGAGACGGGTTCTTGCAAGGTCGGAACGATGGAAAGGATGGAGGGAAGTGGTTGAGGAAGGGTATCGGTTAAAGGTTCAGGAGGGTGTACACAGTCAATGAAAGGAACAGGATGAATTGGAAAATCCGACTCATCAATTAAAACTGGTTCATCCTCAAAAATATCCTCAAAAGTTTCCTCAAAATTCAGCTAATCCATGCAAATTTCATCAAAATCAAGACGCATATGGGGTTCGGGAAAAACAGTTAATGACTCGGGATGATGAATTGGAGAGAAAAACTCTGCCAAATCTACAGGTTCATCATCCAAAATATTCCCGGCGTCAATATCCTCAATCAAGTGAAAATCAATATTCTCAGACACCTCAACAAAAGCATGGATATTAATCAATTCAGGTTGTAGAGTGGAGGTGTAGAGATCAAAAGGATTGGGTGTGGTTTCACTCGAAAGGGACCTTTCACAATCGGGCAAATCAAACACTACAAAGTCACACAACTCATTATCTGTTCTATCTTTAATCAATGAATCGTTTGGAACACTAGATAGACATTCAAAACCGGGGTTGTGGGATGCAAGTTGAAACGGGTAGGCTTGATTCGGAAGGGGGTACAACTCACTCTCTCCACTCAAATTCTCAACCTGTCCTACCGCCTCTTCATACATTGGAAAATTTGGAGCTAGTTGGAAACTAGCTACCGGGTCAGTAGGTTGTATGAGAGCGGCCATGGACGCATTCAAATCCATCATCTGTTGGCTTGACGCTACCCTAAAGTCTTCCAAGGACTGTTCTAGACTAGACATTGGTTGTGAAGGGGTTTCAGTAAAAGATTCAAAGTTGTTTGGATATTGAAAATTCCCAAAAGGCTGTGTAGAAGCAATGTCTAGGGAAGGTGCAAAAGTCGGGTAGGACTGGTAGGAATTGAATAGCTGGACAGGAGCAGGATCAACAT
This sequence comes from Agapanthus africanus, assembly GCA_030015575.1. Taxonomy (NCBI): domain Eukaryota; kingdom Viridiplantae; phylum Streptophyta; class Magnoliopsida; order Asparagales; family Amaryllidaceae; genus Agapanthus; species Agapanthus africanus. The sequence continues at coordinate 294,167,183 of CM057349.1, forward strand.
TTGGATAAGAATGTGAATGGAATTGTTGATCCCAAGAATTTGAAGTGGTGAAAGGAGTGAAAGATCGGCTACAGGATTGTTCAATACGTTCAGCAAGAGACATAGGTCTTGTGGCTACAACTGGACTTTCAAAAGGGGTATCAACGAAAGAAGGGGTGAATGTTTGAAATGGTTGATATGAAGTGGATTGCGGGGTCCAGTTGTTTTTCCTAGACGCGTCTATCCGATCTTTCAAAGAAATTTTGGGCATGGAGGGGTCGTTCGAAGTTCGGCCAAAGCAAGAACCGTAAGAAGTAATTTCTGGTTATGGGTACCAAAGTTCGGCAAGAGTTTTGCGAGGTGGAGTACCCATGATATGAAAAGAGAAAGAAAAAAAGGCAGAGAAAAGGAGGGGAAAAAGAATGTGATATTTTTTTATTTTTTATTTTTAGTTTATATATTAACAGAAGAATGAAATATACACACAAAAAAAATATTGACAAAAACAATCACGACACAAAAATACCACACACCTAATCGTTCTAGGGTTCACCTAGGTCAACTAGACCTGCTCCAGAACTTGATTGTCGAAGTAAAACTGTGTCGAGAAACAAGCTCAAGATACACTGATCACGAGGCCAGGTAAGTGCAGAGATAAGGGGAGGTTTTCCAACGCTTTCGCGAAGTTCCTTAATTAAATAACCCTTTCTCTTTTGGCGGTTTCGCCGTTAACACTTTCCTAGACACCCCGTAAACAATATACCGTTAAGCAAGGATCTAAACACAGTTAACTTCTCCTAGTGAGCGCGAAGTCCTTAAGGCTTAAAGTCTAGTTTCTTTTAAATTTTGTGCGGGTAAACGTTATGCTCAAGTTCCTGATTTGTGGGCCACGGAAAAGGTGATGAAATCCTTTACCGTATATTGTGGGGTTCGCTTGCCCTTAAGTCCGTATTAATGTATGCAATGCGCAATTCAAAAAAATTCTATAAAGAATCAAACAATCGTTTTTTAGTTTTAAGCACGGCACTGCAACAAATACGGGTTAGTCAATTTTTTAGCGTTTGCTAGCGAACTTGCAAAGAATCCTGCAAAGAATAGTATATTGGAAGCGTCGGATTTGAGAAGAAGGTGTTAGTAAAATACGTACCGTTAAGTTTTGGGTTAGGAAACCCCCGTTGAATCAAATCCGGTAAGCTTGGAAAGTTCGCTTGCGCGGGTCAAACTACCCGGATCTTTGGCACTGTACTTCGCAATCACCTTAGCCTTGAATGCACACTTTGCTCCCACAATCGCAGTTTGCAAATACGCAAAAATCTGCACACTTGCCCACAAAAATGATCACAAAAAAAAAACAAAAAGAATTTTTTTTTATATATATACAAAAAGAATATTAACCCGAATAACAAGAAAGAAAATACGCTACCGTCTCCCCGGCAACGGCGCCATTTGATCGCACGCTTTTGGCGTGTCGGATGTTCAAAGTTCTAAAGTTTACCGCGATCAGGACGGTGTCGCTATGCAGCTAGCCGGTTGAGCACGGGTCGATCCACAGGGAGATGGTTGTATTTCCGTTCTTATTTTAGACGAGTCAATAAAGAATTTGTATGAGTTTGTTCGACTCTAACCTATGTGTATTATTTGCAAGTATAAAGTTGTTACGAAAAAGATACGAGATTATAAGCTAAGGAAATCCGTACTCAAAACCTTTGAGCCGAGTCTTGACCAATTGAAGCTAGAGCAATCGGCAACAACGTGGATTAGGGGATTTAAGCGCGGTATTCGTGGAATCCGGCTTATTTACCCTTGTCCTTCCGTTCTTGTCTCTTGCTTTCACCTCCGGCCAAACCGAACGCAACCGGTCGCGGTTAGGAATCACCGTTATCTTGTTGGGGTAGGGTGCCTAACGGAGCGCTTGCGTATGGTTTGGGCGGAGTTCAATGGAAAATAACGGGAAAAGGAAATGAGAAAAGAAAATCTTAACTCACAATACCGTATTTCTTCTTAACAATAATAATTACATTCATTCACAAAAAGAACCAAAAAGAGCAAAAGAAAAGAACAACGAAAAGAAAAGATTACAAGTAATTAAGTGCATGAATTAAATTGCAAGAAAGTAAAGCAAGATAATAATAAGCAAGTAATAAAAAGCGATAAAAAGAACAAGAAACTAGAACTCAAGACAAGCATGTGATCAATAGCCAACCCTTAAACATGCAAGCTCAATCAAGAGGTTGCAAGATCAAGGGAAGGGTAGAGAACGCATGTGAAATGAAGCGCTAATTCCATAAGAAAATACGACCCTTGAGATCAATAACTAACCCTTAACCATTCAAGCTCAATGAAGAGGTTGAATGATCAAGAGAAAGCAAGAATCTCAAGGGGAAGAAGAAACAAAAGAGAATGATACAAAAAGCCCTCATCTTCATTGATCTCCCACTCAAAAAGCTCTCACTACAATTTTCATGGAAAAAGAATGAAGAAGAAGAAGAAAAAGACTAAATCCTAAAAAGAAAGAGGAACAAAGAAATGAACACCAAAGCTTGGCAAGTTCTGGGGTATTTATAGGAGGTGAACTGAGAACCTAGGGCAACAATCTGCCATAATATGAAGTCCCCAAAATGCCCCCAAAATACGACAGAGAGAGGAGTCAACATGGCCGCGGATCCGCGGCCTAGACCCACTATTGGCCGCGGATCCGTGGCCCTGTAGTGGAGTTGGGTTGTGGGCTTTTGTCGTTTTCCCTGGTTTCATGTTGTCTGCTATGTGGTATATGACTTTTCTCAGAAACTCTTCACAATTATTCCAGAATTTTAGTAGAACAAAAAGGTGATGTGATGCGGATCTTTTGCCATGATTTCCTCGAGCTCCGCGTAGATTTCTTGGATCTTGTGTTGACCTAGAGCTTTGTGCATGACATGACAATCGATTTGCCATCTTGTCCCTAAAACTGGTATGTGGCAACACACGGATAGAGAGCGGAAACCCGTGTTTTATCTGTTGTTGGCAGTAATCCGGAATTTGTCGTACTTTTCATGGATTTCACTGTTCAGAGCCGAGAACCTGTATTCTGCAAATATGTAGCAAACACTGATCAAAAGTACCTACCTATAAACACACGAACGTAAGAATGGGCGGTATAAAATGCAGTATTCTGTTATGAACAATGTGCTTGTGGATTACCCAGCCCCCACGAGTGTGACTGCCATCACAACGCTAGTAATCAAGCAGAGACCCTAAGGGCTCCACTAATGTGCAAAGGCGATATAATAAAAGAAACACATGCACACATTAAAGCAGAAACAAACCAAGTAGCATACTACTATTTTGAGCAAGAATGTCAATACAAGGTGAATATCATAAGCTTCCATTAAGTAATATACAAACTAGTATGATACAGTAATGGCCTCTAGGGCATATACACTAACAATCTCCCACTTGCACTAAGGCCATGTACTGGCGTATCGAAGACCTATCATCTCGATCAGCCGCTCGAACTGAGTCTGGGGTAAGGCCTTCGTGAATAGATCAGCAGTGTTATCTTCCGTAGCAACTCTTCGAACCTCGATCTCCTGGCGATCCACGATCTCCCTGATCAGGTGATACCGCCTCAAGATGTGTCTGGACTTCTGATGGGATCTGTGTTCCTTCGCTAAAGCTATAGCCCTGTTGTTGTCGTAATACAGAGGTATTGGATCAACAATAGACGGAACCACCTGAAGTTCTGTCAAGAACATCCTTATCCAGATGGCTTCTTTTGCGGCATCAGCAGCAGCGATATATTCCGCTTCCATCGTCGAGTCTGCAACGGTTTCCTGTTTGGAACTCTTCCAACACACCGCCCCTCCATAGAGGGTAAAGACATAACCCGACATGGACTTGGAATCATCCTTGTCATTCTGGAAGCTGGAGTAAGCAAAGGCCTCGATCTGGAGGCCTTTTCCGCCATACACCAAGAACATCTCCTTAGTCCTTCTCAGGTACTTGAGAATGTTCTTTACCGCTATCCAGTGTTTCCCCCCAGGGTTTGACTGATACCAGCTTACCACACTCAGTGCATAAGCTACATCCGGTCTGGTACACAACATCGCATACATTATAGAGCCTACCGCAGAAACGTAGGGTATAATCCACATGCGATCCCTTTCCAAATCAGTCTTGGGGGAGACATCTCTTTGGAGAGGGTGATCCCGTGACACGCCGGTAAATTACCACGCTTGGAATCTTCCATACTGAATCTTTTCAGTATGGTGTCGATGTACCTGGACTGTGAAAGTCCTAATATCCTCTTGGATCTGTCACGATAGATCCGGATCCCCAGAATGTAAGAGGCATCACCCAGGTCTTTCATGGAGAACCTGTGTGACAAGAACCTTTTGACAGATTGTAGCATAGGAATGTCATTTCCTATCAAGAGAATGTCATCCACGTATAAAATGAAGAATACTACAGTTCTTGCTACAAATCTACTATACATGCATGGTTCATCTGGATTTTTGATAAAGCCAAATTCTTTGACCGTCTCATCAAAATAGATGTTCCAACTCCGCGATGCCTGCTTTAGTCCATAAATGGACTTAAGCAACTTGCACACCTTTCCGCTACTCCCACTCTGAATGAAACCCTCTGGCTAGTCCATATAGACACACTCCTCTAAATTTCCATTCAGAAAAGCGGTCTTTATGTCCATCTGCCAAATCTCATAATCGTGGAAGGCAGCAATGGCAAGAACGATCCGAATGGATTTCAGCATAGCCACTGGAGAAAAGGTTTCGTCATAGTCCAAACCAGGTCTTTGACGAAAACCCATTGCAACAAGTCTAGCTTTATAGGTCTCAACCTGTCCATCTACACCAATCTTCCTTTTAAAGATCCACTTGCATCCTACGGGTTTTACCCCATCTGGAGCAACGTCCAACGTCCATACTTTGTTGGTGTACATGGACTCCATTTCGGTCCGCATTGCATCCATCCATTTTACCGAGTCAACGCTCTGAATGGCATGCTGGAAGCTAGTCGGCTCATCACTATCAATGATGCAATCCTCTCTATCCCCGTCTATGAGAAAACCGTAGTATCTCTTGGGCGGATGAGACTGCCTACTACTTCTGCGGAGCGGCGCAGGAATGTCCTGATCTTTCGAACCCTCTGGTTCCACTAAGCTTTCAGTAATAGCTCATGGTTCTGGAATTTCTTCCAGTTCTATTGCGCTCCCACTTATCTGATTTTCCAAAAATTGAGTTTCCAAGAAGTGGGCATGACGAGAAACAAAAACCTTTTGTTCCTCTTCGCAATAGAAGAAATATCCCTTGGAGTTCTTTGGATATCCCACAAACTTGCACCGTACTGAGCGTGCCTCGAATTTGTCCGTGTGCTGCTTTTTGACAAAAGCTGGACATCCCCATGTCTTAATGTGATTAAGATAGGGTCTCTTCCCACACCACATCTGATATGGTGTAGTAGGCACAGTCTTAGTTGGAACTCGGTTCAAAAGGTATGCAGCTGATTCTAGTGCATATCCCCAGAATGATCGCGGTAACTCAGCGTTACTCATCATGGACCGTACCATATCCAATAGGGTTCGGTTCCGTCTCTCCGATACACCGTTATGTTGCGGAGTGTATGGAGGAGTAAGCTGAGAGAGAATTCCATTCTCTTTTAAGTAATCCAGGAACTCGGCACTCGAGTATTCACCACCTCGATCAGATCTCAGTGTCTTGATACTTTTGCCTGTTTGTTTTTCTACTTCATTCTTATATTCCTGGAATTTTCCAAAGGCTTCGGATTTATGTTTCATTAAGAAGACATATCCGTACCTTGAAAAGTCATCCATAAAAGTAATGAAGTAAGAATAACCGCTTCGTGCATGCGTAGACATTGGACCGCACACGTCGCTGTGTACGAGTCCCAAGAGCTCGCTCGCTCTTACTCCGTGTCCAGTGAATGGAGTCTTTGTCATCTTTCCTTTGAGACGGGATTGACAAGTTGCATATGATTGATATTCGAACGGATCCAAATATCCTTCTGTATGTAACTTCGTCAACCTTCTCTCATTGATGTGACCCAGTCTACAATGCCATAAGAAAGCCAGATTTGTTTCCGGAGACTTTCTTTTGTGTGTATTATGGACATTGAAAATCTGTGGTTGGTTTAATACGTATATACCATTGCTTAATGTACCTGACCCAATCAGAACTTGATTAAGGTGAATGTTTACAACATTACTTACAAACGCAAATTCATAACCTTCTTTAGATATTAAAGATACAGAAATGATATTACAAGTTGCATTGGGTACAAAAAAGCAATTACGTAAAACCAAAACATGTCCATCTGACATTCCCAGGTGATAGTCCCCCACGGCCTCAGCATCCATGCTAGCTCCGTTTGCAACTCTGAGGGTCATATCATCTGCCTTCAAAACTCTACGCTTTCTCAATGCCTGCAAAGAATTACAGATATGAGATCCTGACCCGGTATCCAATACCCAGGAAGTAGAGTTTATTGATAGACAGTTTTCAATAACATACACACCTGAAGCTAAAGCCGCAACATGCTTCAGATCCTGGGTTCTGGCCTTCCAAGCCCTGCAATCTTTCTTCCAGTGTCCACTCTTATGACAGTAAAAGCATTCTTCCTTATCCACAAGCTTTCCCGCTACCTTTGTTGCCTTTGCCTTTCCCTTCGTATCCACTTTACTAACACCGCCCCTTAGTTTGGCGGGGGTTTTCTTCTTCTTTCCCTTGGCTTTCGCCTTGTACCTAGAAGAGGAAGATCCTCCTACAAACAAAAGTGGATGTTTCCCTAACTTTCTATAGGGTGCCCTCTGCACTCCTCAGCATGTTGAGGAGTTCCGAAAGTTCAACTTCCTTTTCTTGCAAGTTGAAGTTCAGGATAAACTGGGCGTAAGTGGAAGGAAGGGACTGGAGAATCAACTCCGTATAGAGCTCATTCTCCAACGTGGTCCCAAGGTCCGTGAGCTCCTCTATGTAGCCAATCATCTTAAACACGTGTTCCGCTACCGATGATCCGACGGCCAATCTCGCCGAAAACAGCTTTTTCGACACTTCGTATCTGGCGATACGGGATTGCTCTCCATACAGTTCTTTTGTATGGAGAAATATGGATTCGAGGTCTATATTCTCATGCCTCCTCTGATGTTCATTGTCCATAGAGGCAAGCATGAGACACTTGGCCTTCGCGCAGTCGATTTCCTAGGTCTTACGGATTTCCCTATCCACGACGCTGGTTTTGGGATCTGGGACAGTGGGAGCTTTGGTGGTAAGAAGATACCCCAACTTGTCATAAGTGATTGCCATTTTGACATTCCTGAGCCAATCTTTGTAGTTTGGCCCTGTAAGTATGTTTTTATCTAGTAGTAACTTAAGTCTAGTCATGATGTTTGGTCACTGCAATTAGGAGAGAGAGAAGAAACACTTTAGCATGATGCTCTTGCAAGTTTAGAGTGGTTTTTAATTTGTCTAAACAGGATGGCTCCCACTGTCTCTCGAATCCCTCCTCAAACCATAAAGGAAGAATTAGTCGGGATCAATCTCACCGTACAATTCTTGCTTAACCGTTCAGCCAGGCCAGTGTCGGTACATCGAGGGAGGTTTTCCAACGCTTTCGCGAAGTTTCTTAATTAAATAACCTCTTTTCCCTGTGGGCATAGCCCCGCTAACACCTTTCTAGACGCCTACTTGGTTTATAGCATTGATCGTTAAGTGAGAAAGTTTCGGAGGAGTAGCATATACTCACAGTAGGATCGGGATCCAAATATCATCGCGTGACAAAACTGAAGGAATCCTACCAGAATCATCACACTCCAGGTGGTATGCAGCGCTAGCAAGTTTCAGTTCTTTTGAAACTCCCGATGTGGATTTTTGCCCCATGCTCTTATGACCTTGACTTTGGCCAACATATCATAAGTCACATGTCAAGTTCTACCCGTCATTCTCCAGGTTAATTTGAACCCACCCGTACCTACCCTTGACTTTGGCCAACATGGCAGTACGACTGTCCCAAACCAACACATCTATCTATGCTGCACATGAATACCCAATAGCTACCAATCACTATGCCTTGACTTTGGCCAACATACATAGCTTGAATACTATTGACCATTCATGTGAAATGACGGAGGGCTACGAATGGTTTTGGCGAAACCGTGAACGCAGTGAACTTGATATAATCGATGGAACGAGATAGCTTTCAAAAGGAGTGGTTCAAGCTCCGCATTTAAAAGTTGGTTTTTGAAAAGAACCGAGTGGTTTTGAAAGTGTTCCAACGACTTTTACTTGGTTTATTTTCTTGCATTAATTTTAATGTGTCCCATCAATTAATCCTACAATTGCAGAAAACAACGAAAATATGACGTATGCTTATGCCATCCACATTCGTCACGGGGTCCCGTCATCACCCGTTAGGTTACTTAACTAACGACAGAGTAGGGGCTGGACTAGCGCGGATGCAAAACATAAGCAACGCCTAAATAGATATCATATATAGATATATACATTCGTCAGATGCAATGATAGCCATTCCAGATCACAGATGAACGGTGGAAAATGATTGCGGAAACGGTGAAAAACGATTGTCAGATGAACACTGTAAGTCCATGTTACCTCTCCCGGTTCTTTCGGGCCTGCGGAAACGGTGAAAAACGATTTTTAGGGTTTAGGTAACATGGACTACATAATACGGATCTTGGCTAAACTACACACTAGCAACTAACAAGAGAGTTATCTACTCGGTTAGGGGTTATACCTTAACTTGAACTCCTTCTTCTTGGACTTTTTGTAGTGGTCGGATGGTGCTTTCCTTGTCGCCTTCTCTTATCGAAGATGGATCCACCTGAGGGTCTCTACCTTGAGCTTCTTCCTCGAACTTTGAGAAAACTAAAGTCTCCGTCTTGCTAGACCTTCAACCTTAGGATGAGTAGAGAGTGGCTTTGCGTGTTTTATCTCCAAGGAAAGGTTTCTCAACACATGAGAATATTTTTCCTTGAACTAGAGGAGGAGGAAGATGAAAGCATGAGAGAGAAAGGATATGAGAGAATGAGAATAGTTTTTTACAACCATAACAATATATGTGAATTATCTAACTAATAATATTAATCCAAAATGAAAAAGGTGATGGTTGGTTTGATGAGACCATTATCATATCACATTAAAAGTTTTTTGCAAAGATCAAAGAGCATCTTGAAATAATGATGATGGTCAATGTTTCAAACATGGTCAACTAGTCAACAACCCTAACCATGACACAATTTCATTTAATTAATATTATTAATTGATATTTTATATATTCATTAGGGTTTGGAAAAAGTCAACTGTCAACTGTGCATACACACCCGTTCCGAAACCCTAATGAAAATCCTCTTCCTCCGCCTCAATCAACTGTGCATACACACCGGCATTCGTGTTCCGAGGAACATGAATACAATGAGATAAAACTAACCCCAAAACATATACTAGGATCCGGCTCAAACCAGAGCCCGCTAGTAATGACTGTCCGGACACCAAACGTGCACAAGTGCGCGGATGTTAACGAACCCTATCGCAAAACCATGCGACCTCTACTCTGTTTTGCCCAAAGGCGAATAACCCTCTGTGTGGGACTCTAAAGACTCGACACTATACTGGCAGTGGGTTTACCCACAGACCGCAAGCGGCACTAGCTGTATGTAACGGTCCCCAGGTAGATGCCGATAAGAAGACTGACGAGGTGAAACCCATCTGAACTCCTACTGAGCCTGTATGTGACAATCTCCGTACAGTCCGGTCTGTTCGTCTAAGAACATCGCATGGCGGGCCTAGGGGGCGGTAAACGTCAGTCCCCTAATAGCGGTATAAGTCGTGTCGGAGTGTAGCCCAGAACACCCTGAGATAACACTGGAAACCTACCAGTCTATCTCGCTTGCCATGGCCAGGGACTTTGTGTAATGGCTCTCCTAGACACAGCGCGATATCAACCCCCAATACCAGGAGAGACGAATCCTGTCTAACCGTCACTGCCTCCAAGTGCTTCGGGACTGCACCCAACTGCTACCTGTTTGCACAACTCCTTTGAGCCGTGGTAGGGTAACAATCTAAGAACAGTGGGAACACACTCGAGGCGAAGTGACAGTGTCAAGTCAACGGACTAAGCTGTACTCATGTCACCTGGGAACCGATAACTGACGATAGGTATAATACCAACCAACAGTTCCCGACGAGTCCTGTCCAGTGTACTCGTAACCTAACGAGCACCCGCATACTATCTCAAGTACGACGTACTGACGGCTGTGGGACAGACCGTCTCCCAAGCTGGGATGAGAAGCGCATACGCTAGTCTACTCCGGAGTATCGATGCCCTGTCTTGATAGTCCTATGACTAGGGACCTGCATAAGGATGTGCTTGTGGATTACCCAGCCCCCATGAGTGTGACTTCCATCACAACGCTGGTAATCAAGCAAAGACCCTAAGGGCTCCCTTAATGTGCAAAGGCGATATGCTAAAAGAAACACATGCACACATTAAAGCAGAAACAAACCAAGCAGCATACTACTATTTTGAGCAAGAATGTCAATACAAGTTGAATATCCCAAGCTTCCATTAAGTAATATACAAACTAGTATGATACAGTAATGGCCTATAGGGCATATACACTAACACCATACACCAAGAACATTTCCTTATTCCTTCTCAAGTACTTAAGAATGTTCTTCACAGCTGTCCAGTGCTTTTCCCCATGATCCGATTGATACCAACTCACTACACCTAGTGAGTAAGCTATATCCAGTCCGGTACATTCGTATACATGATAGACCGGACTGTCGAAGCATAGGGTATCCCTTGTATGCGAGCCCTCTCCAAATCAGTCTTAGGAGACATCTCTTTGGAGAGAGTGATTCCTGAGCAAGCGGGTAAATTACCACGCTAAGAATCTTCCATACTAAACCTCTTTAGTATGGTGTCTTTGTACCTGGATTAGGACAATACCAACATCCGTTTAGATCTATCTCTATAGATCTTTATCCCCAGGATATAAAAGGCATCACCTAGATCTTTCATGGAGAACTTATGTGATAAGAAGAGCTTGACCGAGTGTAGCATAGGAACATTGTTTCCTATAAAGAGTATGTCATCCATGTACAATACGAGGAAGACAACCTTACTCTCTACAACCTTCTTGTATATACATGGTTCATCTACATTTTTGATGAAGTTAAACCCTTTGATAGCTTCTTCAAAACAGATGTTCCAGCTCCGCGATGCCTGCTTTAATCCGTAGATGGATTTAACCAGCTTGCACACCTTTCCGCTACTCCCACTGTCTACGAAGCCCTCTGGCTAAGTCATGAACACGCTCTCTTCTAAATCACCATTTAGAAAAGCAGTCTTGACATCTATCTTCCAGATTTCTTAGTCATGGTATGCAGCAATGGAAAGTAGGATCTTGATGGACTTGAGCATAGCGACAGGAGAAAAGGTTTCATCATAGTCGACACCAGGTCGTTGACGAAAACCATTTGCTACAAGTCTAGCTTTGAAGGTCTCAACCTTTCTATCTACACAAATTTTCTTCTTAAAGATCCACTTGCTCCCGATGGGTTTTACCCCTTCTGGAGCAACTTCCAAAGTCCATACTTTATTGGTGTACAAGGATTCCATCTCAGATCGCATAGCATTCAGCCATTTCACAAAGTCTCCACTTACGATGGCCTACTCGAAACTAGTTGGGTCATCATCTTCCATGATGCAATCCTCGCTCCCACCGTCTATGAGAAAACCGTAGTATCTTTCAGGTAGATGAGGAACCCTACTAGATCTGCGGAGTGGTTGAGATACGTCGGGGACTATTGAATCCTCCGGTTCTATTAAATCATCAGTTATAGTTTGTGTAACTGGAACTTCTTCCAGCTCTACCTCTTTACCACTAATTTCTTTCACAAGAAGTTCTTTTTCTAAAAAGGTGGCATATTGAAAACAAACATCTTTTGTTCCTCAGTATGGTGGAAGATATATCTATGTGAATTCTTTGGATACCCCACAAACTTGCAAAGAACTGATCGCGCCTCGAGTTTGTCTGGATTCTGTTTTTTAACATAGGTCGGACAACCCCATATCTTAACTCGTTTAAAATATTGTCTCTTTCCACTCCATATCTCATATGGTGTTTTGGGCACAGATTTTGATGGAACTTGATTCAATAGGTATGCAGCTGTCTCAAGTGCATAACCCCAAAAGGAAACAGGTAACTCAACAGTACTCATCATAGAGCGCACCATATCTAATAGGGTGCGATTCCTCCGCTCCGAAACTCTATTGTGCTGTGGTGTATACGGAAGGGTAAGCTGAGAGAGAATCCTATTCTGTTTTAAATAGTCTCGGAATTCCGTGTTCAAGTATTCTCCTCCCCGATCAGATCGAAGGATTTTAATACTTTTACCCGTTTGGTTTTCTACTTCGTACTTATATTCCTTCAATTTTTCAAAATCTTCAGATTTGTGTTTCAACAAGAACACATGTCTGAATCTTTAGAGATCATCAGTGAATGTAATAAAGTATAAGGAACCCTTTCTGGCATGTGTAGACATAGGACCGCATACATCACTATGTATCAGTCCTAAGAGTTCAGTAGCTCTTTCTCCGTGTCCAGTAAACGGAGTTTTGGTCATTTTTCCTTTGAGACATGACTGGCAAGTTTCATAAGATGTAAATTCAAATGGATATAAATATCCATCTTTATGCGACTTAGCTAGTCTTGTCGCATTGATATGACCTAGTCTACAATGCCAGAAGTAGGCTTCGTTCATTTCTGAACTTTTCCTCTTATGTGTGTTCTGTATGTTTAAAATTGTAGTTTGATTTAGAACGTATATACCGTTACATAACATACCAAACCCAATCAGCACTTGATTTAGAAAAATGTTCAAAACATTATCCTCTAATGCAAAGTTATATCCTTCTTTATGCAACAAAGAAACTGATGTAATATTGCACATCATTTTTGGTACGTAATAACAGTCATTCAAAATCAATGTATTACCACTTGGTAATACAAGGTGATATTCGCCAACTGTTTTGGCAGCAACAATTACTCCATTCCTTACTTTTAGAGACATATCACCCTTTCCTAGTTCTCTACCTCTTCTTAGCCCATGTAACAAATTACAGACGTGGGATCCTGATCCGGTATCCAGTACTCAGGACGTAGAGCATACTGAGAAACAGTTCTCCGTAACGAACACACACGAAGAAGATGCATCATCATGCTCTTTCTTCATTCGGGTTGCATGGAAATCCTGATATTCCCCTATTTCTAGCTCAAACTTATGACAATCATAAGAAAAAGCGGAACCAACGTTCCCCGGCTCAGTATAATAAGCGGGTTCGGTCAATATATCCATATTATTATCTTGATTAAGGCGTGCCATGGTCGTTACCTGGAGAGAGAGAGAGAAGGAAATACTTTAGCGTGCGCTCTTTGCAAGATTGGATTGGTTATTATCTTATCTAATCAGGATGGATCGCACTGTTTTTATCAAATCTTTCTTCAAACCCTAAAAGGTATGATTAGCCGGGATTAATTACAACCTACAAGTTCGCCAATCGGTCAGCCAGGCATGTATTGGTACTCTGAGGGAGTCTTCCAATGCTTTCGCATGGAACTGATTAAATAACCTCGTTTCTGCAGGGGCATAACCTCATTAACACCTTTCTTAGATATCTACTGGATCAGCTAATTTGTAAAGTGGAAAACTCTCCCAGGAGTAACTCTTACTCGCAGTGGATATTGGGATCCAACTATCTCATAGAAGGTGTGCAATCTCATTGCAAATTTCAACACTTGAAATCCCCAATATCTGTTTTTACCCCTAACTACTTATGACCTTAACAAGGTCAAAAAATCATAAGCGCTAGCCAAGTTCAACCCGTCATTTCGTGATTGAATTAAACCGACCCGTACGAACCTTAACAATGTCAACAAAGCCGTACGACTATCCTAATCCAATCGCATCACATGCGGTAGATAAGCACTAATCAGCTACCACACACTACGCCTTGACAAGGTCAACAAACGCAGCATGAATACTAAATAGCACTTATCTGAAATGATGGAGGGCTACGAATGGTTTTGATAAAAATCTTTAACGTAATGAACTTGATATCATTGTAGAATCTTGAGTTTTGAAAAGGAGTGGTTTTTATAGCATTTGCTAGTTTTGAAAAAGAGGTCACTCCCGGTGAAGGGATCTCGGCTCTTTCCTCATCGAATGAGGTGCTAGATATTCATCAAGGAATACCACTATGCAAAGCAAGAACTAGAGAAGCTATCAAAACAAAACCGAGTGGGTTGTAGCATTTTCTAGTTTTGCTAAAAAGGTCACTCCCGGTGAAGAGATCTCGGCTCTTTCCTCATCGAATGAGGTGCTGGATATTCATTAAGGAATACCACTATGCAAAGCAAGAACTAGAGCTACCTTTTTAAAATATTTTGATTCTACAACATATTTAGATTTTTTTTCTTTCCATTAATCTCATTAATGAAGTCCCATTATTTATGTTTCCCTAAACATCACAGAAAAGAAACGAAAATAGAATGTACGCTTATACCATCTGCATTCGCCATGGGGCCCCATCATGCACCGTTAGGTTACTTAACTAACGACAGAACGGGGGCTGGACTAGCGCGAGTGCAAAACATAAGCAACTTTTATTTTATATATATATATATATATATATATAGCATTCGTCTCACGCAGTTATATGATCACATCACAGAACTCAAGAAGCAAAAGTCAACATATGAAATATTGGATATACTAGGAGGTCCGTGTTTTAAATTAAACCAGTAATAAAAAACACGGATTCCACGGTCGTGATGAATATCTAAACCCACATCTGTAGACCCTTACGAGAGCGGCAAGCAACCTGCCAATTCTAGAGTTAGGAGACCCAGTCTCGACTCCTCGAGATGGTCTCCCTCTGGACTCTAGAACCTGATTACTTGTGCTTCCTGTCTTGGATCTATCCTAATACGGAAAAGTAAATAATATACATCAATGGTGACATCATCGTCAACCCGGAAGTGTGCGGATAAAAGAATATTACATACATATTTTACATGAATGAAAATTGAAAAACTCTCATCTCACGCAAAAACCCCAGCTATTCAATCATGACAATCCGATATAACATATCACAGCAACACACAACATCACATGTCATCAACGTAAGTAAATATGCGTATCCCGGATTCCGTTGACATACAGCAACAAGATCGGGGATACACCACATATTACACTTACGGTCGCAGAAAAGAAATGAAAAACTACAATAATTAGAATCCGCAAACTCCTTAGACATCATAAACATAGAATATCTCATATTCTGAATTTCATGCCTAACCTGTAAACCTTGCATTTTAATCTCAAACTCAAAACTCTTTTCAATAAACAGTCGGATAATTCAACAAGATTCCCGACTGTCGGGTTCACGTACTATACGCGATTGCGACGGAGTTTTGATCCGAATCGAAACTCCGTGGCAATCGATCAACCAAGACTAAAACGCTAGATTTATAAAACACTAACTAGTTTTCTCAAAACTAATTGTTGTGGATTCCAAATATTGTATCATATATCATCATAATCTAGACGACGTCAAACATTTCGATCGAATTATGAAACACACACAAATCACAGAGACCTCAACAACTTGAGCCTCACTAAAAATACCCAGAATGTGCCAAATATCACAGTGGAGCGACACAAGAAGTATGAGCCATCAATTCACCAAACATGCGGCAGAACCGCGGCCAAACCTATGCCAAACCATAGGTTTGGCGGCGGTTCCGCGGCGGTTTAGATGAATCATGGCCTCGTACTTCTTGGGGTTCCATAGAAAAGCCTGCATCATTTTCTGGATATTTTTAATATGAAAAATTTCAACTTTTGAAAATCTGGATAGAAACTTGTCTAAATGTGGGTTTCGAAAACCGATCAAACACTTTAACATCGTAAAGACATACCCTAACGTTCTAGCTTGGCTCTGATACCATGAAAGTGTTTCCTAGCACTACCATAAGGTTTATACAAGCATGCAATTTTAAAATTTTCTTGGTGCTAAGCTACACTAACCTACAATCTAACGAGAGTATTAGGGTTTAACATGATATAAAACAAGATATATGCTGAGAGAAAGAGACTACAACCTTTGTAGACCAAGTCCTTCTCTTATATAGCTCCGGGTAGTAGTCCATACGACTCCTCTAGACTCCACTTGAAGAACGGATCGAGCTTGCTTTTCGACCTTCGTGTCGAAGATGATCCACCCAAAGTTCCTCTAGGTCAAACTACCTCTTCACTAATCTAGTATTAGTGAATTAAACAATATAGTCTAAAGTGCTAATCTAGACTAGGATGATGAAGTAGGGGTTTTAAGCTCATTTAGATTTATCCAAAGCCTTATGATTCACATCACATATGAGGGTTAAGGCTTGGAGGAGGAAGAAGAAGAAGGAAAATGAGAGAGCTAGCAAAATGAGCAAGAAGAATAATCAATGAATGAAGAATGGCTCACTTATGTTTCTCACTTATTGAAGCATGTAATAAACCCCAATATTTTATCCCAACCATACTTCAATAGTGAGACCAAATGAATAAATAAATGATCAAAGCCATGCTTCACCCATTCCTCAAAAGTCTCCCCATTTTCCACCTCTTATTTCTATTTTCAAAAATAGAAATTACATACTTCATTTAATATATATATATATATATATATAGAAAATAATTAGTGAGCAATAATATTAGTTAATATATAATTATATCAAATATAAATATATATCATATTATTAAATCAACACTTGATTCAATAATCCAGTTATATCACATATAACCGACTAATATCATTTATCTGTATATCACATTATCAAATCAACACTTGATTCAATAATCTGGTTATATCACATATAACCTAACCGATATCAAATTACCGCCAGATTAGAATACGGTATCACATACTCCTATTTAATCAGGCCCCCACACATATCAACATATGTACCCTACTTCGTTTCGCTTGAACTATGAAACCTCTGTGTAGGACTCTAAAGACTCGTCAATACGCCAGCAGTAGGTGATGATCACATCAGTCACCCATAAGCCGTCAGCGGTACTAGCTGGACGTAACGGCTACCCAGGTATTGAGCGATTAGAAGATCAACAAGCAAACTTGTCCAAACTCCCGTGAAGACTATAAGTAACACTTACCGTACAGTCCGGTCTTCGTCTGATATGCCGCATATCAAGTCTAGGAGTGGAATCGTCAGACCCCAGTAATTTGATAAGTCATGCTGATGTATGGCTCATAACGGTTTGAGAAACTACTGATAACACTTACCAGTAAATCTCATCATCTCTGGCCAGGGACTTACTGTCATAGACAATCGAGCATAGCACAACATCAACTCTCTATACCGGGAGAGACGAATCCCCTCCTATCGCTCATTGCCTCCATGTGATTCGGGACTGTACCCAAAAGCCACCGCTTTGCACGTTCTCTTGAACATGGTGAGGTGGAAATCAAAGCACAGTGGGAATCACACAAGACTCTATGAAGATCTCGGGACTACAGACTAACCTTTACCAGTGTCACCAGAGAAATGCTATCTGACGATAGGTATGGTACCATCTAAGAGTTCTCGGTGAGTCCTGTTCGGTGTACCTGTTCCCCGCCGAAAATCGGGAAGACAAACGTCTTGTTTGAATTTGGGGGCAGATGCTAATTGGTGCTATCCGTCCACCTCTCCGAAGATGTCAAGTTGATTTATAACACCACGTATCGAAGGTTTAAACGGATGCGGCCGATGTAGCAGACTTCGTTAGATTCCCCCTCATTTGAGGGGTTTTTTATTGTGGGGACGCTCTTCCCTGCAGGCGCAAGTCCCTGCAGTTAATTACGCTACCCCATCGCGGTAACAACTTTCTCCTTCTCCAGATGATCATTTCGTGTCGTGGGTGTTTGTTTTGTTTTTGGTTGCCCGTGGATTGTATACGGAGACTAATTTATGTTGTCGCCCGTAGGGCGTGGATTAGTCCAAATCCGTATATTCTTAGATTTGGGTTTGGGGGTTGGGTTTAAGGATACGTTAGCCTCATTTGGGACTAAGATCAACTTAAACGTATGTTAAGGATACGTTAGTCTAACTTTTAGACTAAGATCAACTTAACAGGATTGTTTAGATCCAACAAAAAAGCATTTGAACTCTATTGTTTAGTTTAGGGACATTGCGGTCGATTGTTATTTTAAGGACATCTCGGTCCAATGTTAGTTTAAGGACATCTCGGTCCATGGGTTTTAAGGGACCCCACAGTCCGAGGTTAAGGACATCATAGTCCATGAGTTTAAAGACCTCACAGTCAAGGTTAAGGACATCATAGTCCGTGAGTTTAAAGACCTCATAGTCAACGTTAAGGACATCATAGTCCATGGGTTTAAGGACCCCACAGTCCAGTTTAAAGACGTCATAGTCTGTGAAATGTATGGTTGTCGGGACCCGTCATCTCTCTGAAGACGTTGAAGGATTACAACGACGAATATCAGAGGGGTTCAGAGATGTACCCTTGAACCAAAGTTGATTAGAAGATCTATAGTCCAATTTGGAACTAAGATCAATTAATTAGATTATGAGCACATTGGCTCGGTTAAATCTGAATTGAGGACTTATGGCCAATTTGGGCTAAGTCCAATTAAGTTTGAAATGATGACCCTTTGTTGGGCTATTGGACATTTGTCTGGGTTCAACCCCTCATTATTTAGCAATGCTAAACAAGAGTTTGAGGGCTCTGATAACACTTTGTCTTTGGCTGAGCATTAAACATTATACCTCTGGATTTTAAGGCTTATTTGAAGAGGAGATTTGCCTCTGAGAAAACTTAGCCAATTTAGGCTAGGCCGGTTTTAAAGTAGAGTTAAACACTAGAGGACATCTAGTGGTCATGTGTCCTCACGTAATGTATTTAAAACAGTGTTAAACACTGGAGACGAAATGCTTAAAATAGTGTTAAACACCATAAAGGAAGGGGTCACGTGAGGGCACCCAAAGGTAGGGCCAGACCTCCTTTATTTTGTTCTCAGAACTGCCAATAAGTGTTAAACACTTTTGATCTTCTGGCCATCACGTGTTGGCACATGATAGGTATCCAGGCATTGATTATTAAAGCGTTTATTAGGGGTCATGTGGAGACACGTGAGAGCGCCCAAAGCCAATACTGCATTTGCTTTTGTTCCCTTTGATTTGGAAGTCACGTGGGAGCACGTGAGGCATTGCCTCCAAGCTTTTTCTTTTTCATTTTTGGGGATCTATTTAGGGGTCACGTGGGGACACGTGACCTAGTTTTTGTTCTTTCTTTTCTGATCACTGGGGATTGAGGTCACATGTCACCACGTGACCAAGTTCTTTACGTGCATGGAGAGCTTTCAAGTCTCTTTGTTTTAAGAATTAAATTCTCTATAGGGTTAAACCCTAATTCTGTTTTAAAGGAATTAAATTCCTATGTATGTGGAAGAATTAAATTCTTATGTAGGGTTAAACAATAATTTCATTTAAAGGAATTAAATTCTTATGAATTTGAGAGAATTAAATTCTCATGCAGGGTTGAACCCTAGTTTTATCTTGGAGGAATTAAATTCCTATGAATTTAGGAGAATTAAATTCTCATATAGGGTTAAATCCTAGTTTTATTTGGAGAAATTAAATTCCTATGAATTTGGGAGAATTAATTTCACTAAACACAATTCTCCCTCTAAGTTTTGGATCTGCATGGTTGAATCTCCCCGATGAGAATTAAATTCTCAACTTGTGGGGAGATTTGCTTCTGCAGATCTTCAACCAGAGGAAGAACTAAGTTCTTTTGCAGAAGAGTTAAACTCTTAGACTGAGAATTAAATTCTCTTTTTGCTTTATAGAGCTTTGATCTCTTTCCCCTTTCTCACCTAAGGTTTCTCTTCTTGAGAATTAAATTCTCCTTTCTTTTCTCTCTGTTATTGTTTTTTTTCCTCCAGAAAATCAAGATTCCAAAAATCCTTTTTCCTCACCTTTTCTTGGCTCTTATTTATAGGAGAAGGAAAAGAATCAATTTGTTTAGTAAATCTTTCATTGAAAGATTTTGGTGGTTTTTATAACCAACATGATCTTTTAGATAACTCAGTGAATTTTATGCACCATTGGATTTTTAATCCAAAAGATATTCTGTTTGTTATTCTTGATGAATTTCAGGGAAATCTTTCCTTGTATAAAATCTTTCCATGAATTGGTGATTTATAATCACCATTGGTTTTTTAATCCAACGGTGCTCCACTTTACAGAGCATAATCCTTTTTTTTGTTTGGAAAGATTTAAAGAAATACTTTCCCAGTTAGGGTCTTTGATTTCCCTTAATTAGAATTTAATTCTATTAATTCAGAAGGCTTTTAAAGCCCATCACGTGTTGGCACGTGATCCCAATTTTTGATCATTAAAAAAAAATTTAACTCTATTAATTAAAGAGCTAAGGGACCTGTCACGTGTTGGCACGTGACCCTCTTTTATTCAGAATTTAATTATGTCTTTTAACAGAACTAAGGAATCATCACGTGTCAGCACGTGACCCTTGGTCACGTGCGAACACGTGATGCCCCATTGGGGTCTTTCCTTAGCTGTTTTGTTACATTTTTGTCTGATTAGAATTTAATTCTATAAGGTAGAGATCACAGGAAACTATCACGTGTCAACACGTGACCCTTGGTCACGTGCGAGCACGTGATACCTCATTGATGTATTTCCTGATATTTTATCAGGGAACAAATGCCCCCACAGTGTTGTTCTCACGTGTCTGCACATGAGTGCAAAGCTGTCACCTTTGTGACCGTTGGATCTGTCTAGGGAATAGGGAGATGAACCATTTCCCATCACATCCTATAAATGCAAGAGTCCTTTCAGAAGCGCCTCCACTTTGTTCATCTTCTTCCTTGCTTGCTTTTTCCTCTGAGAAATTAATTCTCTTTCCCAGAGCTTAGTTCTCTGTTTCGAAAATTTTCAGAGTTTAACTCTGTTAACAAAAGATTCTCTTTTTTCAGGTAATGATCTTGAACGGCTGAAGAACATTTTGTAGAAATCTTCGTTGGATTTCAAATCCATACCAAGGCTTTTTCCCTTTAAAAAGAACCTATTTTTTTAAAGTTCTTTAAAAAGAAAACTACTCAATCTTTAAACAATAAACCTCTTAGTGCTTCTCTGATCTTCAAGGATCGACGGCGATGCTTGTCTTTTCTCTGGAATTTAATTCCATTCCAAAGAGCTTTTTGCTCTGAGAAATATTTCTGGGAATTTAATTCCCCTGTTCAAAAGGAATTTAATTCCTTTAAAGAACTTAGTTCTTTAAAAGAAGGTCTCTTGGAATTTTTCTTCCTGATTTGTTCTTTGCAACAAAAGAAAAGATTTGCAGTAGGGTTTTCTGGGAATTTAATTCCCTTGTTCTGCTTGATTTTTGCAGACTCCAAGATGGATTTCTTTTTGGGGGAATGTGTAGAGTCATTTGAAATCCACTGTTCATTTATTAAGAATCTTCCTTTTGTTCTCATAATGATTACTTTGCCTCATCATTAGTAAGCCGCCATCTTGATTTTGTGGGACCCATGCGTTTTGTAACCAACGGTCCCATAAAATAAGTCCTCTGTCACTTTCTTCCACTGTCTTATATATATATACATATATATATATATATATACATTTATAAACATATATATATACACGTGTTGGCTTCGCTTAACAGTTTCCCCTTCTTTTATTTTAGACACAATGACTTCTGTTCCATACTTCTCTTTCACCCGCTCAGAGGTTGCCTTTCCTCAGTCACCGTCTGATGAAAAGGTGATGGCGATGATCAGGGCTCATGATCCGAATTGCACCAATTTACTTTTATAGGGGACCTGGTACGGTCACATCATCCGTGGTCGCCGCAGTTTTCTTTGCGAGATACCGACAGATCCTACCTATCCATTCCTGCCGATGGATCCTCCACGGACCACCTTTACTGTAGAGATGCTGAATTGGACCCCTATGGGACGGCTTAAGCCTTCAACAACTGGTATTCCGAACCATCCGGTGCCGGCTATAGACATTTTAGGGCGCCGCATTTGCCAGGGCGAAGCCCAGCCATGGGGACAGATTTACAAGATAGGGCTTACTCCTCTACATCCCATGGGCTACCTTCTCTGGGCCCGTTATATCATGTCCGCCCATCGTCCGCAACTGCAGAGGGACGGACTCTATCAGGCGATATATGCGTCTCTTTTCCACTATCAGTCTCCCCATGTCTGGTGGGTTAAGGCCTTCTTAAACAAATGGAATCTTCCCACCAACACCTTCCTTCTAGGGGACCGCGAAGTTTCAATATCTCTGGAAGAGTTTTGCGAGATATCAGGGTTGCCTGTCAGGGGGACGCTCTATGAAGAACTGCTGCCTCCCGATGAATATGTCTTTGAAACTGAGCCTGCCATGCTCGACAGCCTGTCGACAGAGAATGCCGTCCTCCATAAGCCCTCAAGTTTGATCAAGACTCTGAGCATTTTTGAGAAGTTATTCGCAGAGTCAGAGGAGTAGGGCGTCACTTTCAAAAGCTTTGTTGCATGCTTCCTTTGTGAAGATGTCTTATTGAAGACGGCTCCGAAGTTCGCGAACATTAACGACCCTTTTGGGTTCAGTTTAAATAAGCGACCGACTAAAGAAGAGGACTTGCCGCAGTACTACATTCCCATCATGTCAGCGGTATCTTTCGAGTCGATTGCAGCTCCTGGTATGGATGAGGAGACTTTCTTTGTGGGCTTCATCAGTGTTTGGCTCGGTTGGTTCTCCATTCCCATGCATCGTCGTTTCATGAGAGCCTCAGTTATTTACCCTGCTCATCGCATCGCTGAAGGAACGCGACTAGCTGTGGGCATTGCAGGGCTAGCGCATTTATATCATGGGTTAAGCACCGCTGCCAATACCTCAACTCCAGGCATAGATGTGGTAAATTTCTCTCTTCATTACTTTACGTACTGGATTGAGATGCACGTGCTGGGGGCATTTGCTGCGCACCAAAGACCCAGCTTTTATGACGCTTACACTTTTTCCGCGACTCATGCGGCTGGTGGACGCTTCTGCTCCTGACCAGACTCAGTCTGGGGCTGTTCGCGCGCTGGTTAATCCCTATGCCAATATAGACGGGATGGTATTCAACGACCGAGTTCTCTCTGCTCCTTCAGGACCGGTCCAACACCTCTGCGACTTGTCGAAAGAGGGGGTACCTTATCTGAAGCCCAGGGAAGCCATGCACTTATATTCGATCAGACCAGGTTATCTGGTATTTCGTCAGAACGGTGCGGCCCTTTTTATGCGGTACAACCCATATCGCTTTGCTTGGCAACTTGGATATGACCAAGGCGTCCCCTTTGAGGCATTTACAGTGGCGCCTAGCCCATTGCCAGAAGTTGTTCGTGACGTCGCTCATCACTTCATGCGGCTGAACATTGGTTCCCGCTTCATGATTCCTGAAGCTGATCATATTCCTCGATGTGTGGGGTCATTCACGGGCTGGTACCTCCATCGAGTCAGTCCAATCATTGCCGAGGAGAGAAGGGTACTCCTCGAGTATAGGTCTCTTACTCCGATCCAAGCCACAGGAGTTCCGCCGCAACCGTGCGCAACGGTTCGCCCTCCCTTGAGGGATACCAGCGTCGTGCTTATTCCGGAGGCGGCGAAAGTGGATTTAACTCCCACAGCTGGTATGCCACTACGTACTGTAGGGTTACTGGGCACTCTTACAAGGTTCTACAAGGCATCAACCATGCCCGATTTAAAATTTAGACGTGCCGAACAACCCTAACCAAGATCTTAAACTAGAGATTAGGCGAAACAAAGCATGTAAACAACTTTACATCTAAGAGTTTGGGATTACAACCTTTGTAGTCCGTTCCTTCACTTCTAAAGCTCCGTGTTGTGGTCCCTTCGCTGCGATCATCAAGTTCCCGGACTCTAGAGAAGCTCCACGAAGAGAAAGATGCAAGCTTACTTCCGATCTTCGATAACTAAGATGATCTACCTTGAAGTTTCTTTAACACAAGCTCTCACTCACTAAATGAAGTGAACACCCTAATCTAATTGGCAAGAATAGATTAAGATGATGAAGTAGGAATTTAGCTCTCATTTGTTTTCTTAATCTCACTCATTTTCATCACTTCATAAAAAGCTAGAAAGCTTTTCATGCAAAGAAGAAGAAGGAAGAAGATGATCTATTTCTTTTGTGATGAATAATGAAAGTAGTGTGAGGTTAGAAATGCAACCATGGTTCAAGTGAAAAGACTTAACCATTGTAGAGAGTTTACCATGGTCAAGGGTTTGGGTTGGGTTAAGGAAATACAACAAAATATCATGACAAATATCTTTGCTTAAATCAAAAGCAAAGCTTCTAGAAGCTACTAGAAAGAATTAACCCAAATCAAACCCTAACCATGTTTAATCTCCACTAATCATGTTGCATTTATAACCTTAACTGTTACAATATTATATATCACATATATAATATATTTTGTAACAAAATAAAATAATACAATTAACATATATCGCATATATATCAATGTATTACCCGAGTGAGAAAAAGAATCTTTTAGTGAGCTTATATTAGTTAATGTAATTTAATATATCAAATATATAATTATACATTAAATTATCGAATCAACACTTGATCCGATAATCCGACTACTTCACAAATAACCGACTAATATAATCTGTATTAGTTCATTGAATCAACACTTGATCCGATGACCCGGCTATATCTCATATACCCGGCCGATAACTCATATCGCGAGAATCTAATACGGTATCGCATACTCGTATTATTCTCGGTCTCGCACGTATCATATATGTGCTCCTACTCCGTTTTGCCTGAGCCAGGAAACCTCTGTGTAGGACTCTAAAGAATCGTCAATACGTCGGCAGTAGGTGATGATCATATCAAACACCCACAAGCTGCAAGCGGTCAGCTAAATGTAACAGCCACCCAAGTATTGAGCAATCAGAAGATCAACAAGCAAGCCTGTACATTCTCCCGTGAATCCAATCAGTAACATTCCCGTACAGTCCGGTCTCTTCGTCTGATATGTCGCATATCTCGCCTAGGGGTGGTAAACGTCAGACCCCAGTAGCTTGATAAGTCATGTCGATATGAGGTCTATAACAGTTCAAGAAAATACTGATAACACTTACCAGTAAATCTCAGCAACCCTGGTCAGGAATTTCCAGTTATAGCCAATCTAACACAGCGCAACATCAACTCGCTATACCGGGAGAGACGAAACCCCTCCTATCGCTCATTACCTCCATGTGATTCGGGACTGTACCCAAAAGCCACCTTTTTGCACGCCCACTTGGACGTGGTATGATGGAAATCAAAGCACAGTGGGAATCACACAAGACTCTATGACGATCTCAGGTCTACAGACTAACATGTACCAGTGTCACCAGAGAACTTCCATCTGACGTGAGGTATAATACCATCTGGGAGTTCTCGGCGAGTCCGTCCAGCGTACCCAGTCTCCACTGAGCACCCGTATACCTTCTCTGATGTCAAACACCAATGGATATGAGATCATCCATCACCCATCAAATGGGTCAAGAAGCGCATACGCTAGTCTACTCTGGAGTATCGATGCCCAGTCTCAGTACTCCCACGACTAGGAACATTTGAAGGATGTACTTGGCGACTACTCTGTCCCCACTAGTATGATCTGCATCATAGTCCTGGTAGTCAAGTACTCATCCCAAGAGCTTTATCAACATGTAATATAGTGACAATCAGAGTACATGTTAAGATAAAGAGTAACCAGATAGCATACTATCATGTCGAGCAAGAAAGTCCTCCCTATATATGTCCAAGCATCCACTACAATATACATCGTATGTACAGTAATGGCCTCTAGGGCATACATATAACTAACAATCTCCCACTTGCACTAGGGCCATCTGTTGTGGTATCGCATACCCAACAATCAGCTGTGGTTGAAGTATCTCATACTCATCCATCCCATAAAAGTCTCTACTGGGAAAAAGGCCTTTGTGAGTGAATCTGCGATGTTGTCCTCTGTGTCTACTCTCCTAACCTCAATCTCCCTGGAGATCAACTATCTCCATGATTAGGTGATACTGCTTAAGAATTATATTTGGATTTCTGATGGGACGGGGGTTCCTTGGCATAAGCCACGACTCCATTGTCACACAATGGCTGGAACGAAGTTCATCTCATGAACTTAAATATATCCAGACTGCCTCTTTGGTAGCATCCTTGGTAACGATGTATCTTGCCTTTAATCATCTAGTAAGTCACGGTATCTAGCTTGGAACTCTTCCAGCATACCGTCCCTCCACTGAGGATAAAGACAATGCCTGCGACTGACATTCAGTCATCCTTATCACCCTGGATCCTTTCCAGTGATTCCCTACAGGATCGATTGATACCATCTCACTACTGTTGGAGATAGTGCCCTTAGAGTCAATTATTGGATCACAGGCATGTGATTGCAATGATTGGGGGAGGACCTATGCCGGTAGGACAGTCTTACTCAAGATGATAGTATGCAATCTGGTTTATCTTTATCATCGTGTACTGCTTTAGGTGACCTTACAGGTCACTATTGCGCGTTGATAGAGCCCTTAGGATTCTTGCTTGACGGCCAGCAGTATGATGGCGATCATATACGTGGGAGCTGGGGTCTATAAGCACATCCTTAAAAGGTCCCTAGTTGTGGGAGTTTTCGAGACAGGGCGTCGATACTCCAGAGTAGACTAGTGTATACAGTCGAGACCCCGACGAAAGGCGGTGGCCGGTCTCACAAGCCACTCGTGTCAGTTGGTTCACCTAAGATGTATACAGGTGCTCATTGGGTTATGAGTACACTGGACAGGACTCGCCGGGAACATGCTAGTTGGTCTTATACCTGGCGTCAGATAGCAGTTCCCTGGTGACATGTGTACAAGTTAATTCATCAACCTGAGATCGCCATTTGTCTCGTGTGAGTTCCCACTGTACTTTGATTACTACCCTACCACGGCTCAAAGGAGTCGTGCAAACAGGTTTTAGTTGGGTACAGTCCCGAGCCACATGGAGGCAGTTAGCGGATCGGCAGGGGTTCGTCTCTCCCAGTATTGGGGGTGAGGTCGCACTGTGTCTTGGAGAGCCATTACATGAAGTCCTTGGCCATGGCAGGAGATTTACTGGTAGGTATTCCAGTAGTATCTCAGGGTGTTCTGGGCTACACTCCGACACGACTTGTACCGCTTTTGGGGGTCTTACTTTTACCAACCCCTTAGGCCCGCCATGAGATGCTCATAGACGAACGGACCGGACTATACGGATATTGTCACTGACAGGCTCAGTAGGTTGTCAGGATGAGTTCGCTCATCGACGTCCTTTTTGGTCAATACCTGGTAGCCCGTTACGTATGGCTAATACCTCTGACGTGCTAGTGGTTAAATCCACAGCCAAAGTGTTGACGAGTCTTTAGAGTCCCCCACATACAGTTTCTCAAGTTTCGGGCGAAACGCTGTAGAGGCCGTATGGATATATTGCAGGGTTCGATCATATACGTACGGTATTGCACGGATCATGATCGGACAGATAATACTAGCGGGCTTTGGTTTAAGCCGGATCCTAGTATTGTACAGTGTAGATTTTGTCTCATTTCATTTGTATTCGGTCGCAATACAAATGCGGATATGTATATACAGTCGCGGGATTTTCCTGTAATTTATTACCGGATCACTTTTTGAAGTTGCCAGTTTGCATTCCGTTTCGGCCATTTTTCCTTTGTTCTTTCTTTGGCTGAAAATTGGTGTGGAGGGGGTTATTTGCAAATTAGCCAAGTGGAGGGTGGTTTTTGGAAATTGTTGTTTCATGATGGTTCTACCATTCCTTGACTTCTTTTGTTCATCATTGCTTGACTTTTTGGAGATGGGAATATGATGGGATATGATTAGGTGATGGAGTGGGGACTTGGTTGTGAATCATTTTCATGGTTATCATTCATTTCCTTTTTTTGCTCATGATGACTTTTTCTTTCTCTCCCCTCTATTATCATGGCTGGCCACAACTTGGATGGGGGCTATTCATTTTTGATGGTGTCGGAAAAATATGGTTCTCATTTTTTTGGCTTGAAACAAATATCCTTCACCCTCTCCAAAATTCTTTTTCTCCTCCACATCTAAATGGAAACTTCCAACCCCTTTGAGATATAGCCTACTACACTCCGCCTACAGCATTCTTGGACACGTCGGCTCGCCAACTTTGTGCCCGAGTTGCCTCGGTCCAGAGGTGGGAGCCCGTAAAAGAACCCGGCGATGTGGTGCCCTTTCCGACGAGGAGATGAAGACCGGAGATTCCGCGAGGAGATCGGAATGGAGGCCGAAGGCCGAAGGACACGGATCGCTCTGTATAGCTTTCTACCCATTCTCTAGTTATCTAGGAGTAGGTTAATGGCCCGATCCGGGTTTTATAGTACGCGGTAGCGCCGTTTTTAAAGTTAAAGAAAAGTTTCGTTTCCGCATTCCGGCCTCGGGATGACGGCCGGGGCGCTGCCGTGCACTTACATTGTTATTAGAGCCACGCCATTAACCTAGTCTAGCTTGCTCTAACGTGTTTACAAGTTCGATCGAACGGATTTTCCAAAAACCCCATTTTCAAGTACAGGTTTCTGTCGAATTTTTGCTGTGCTAAAAAAATTATTTGGTACATTGCAAAAATACGTGAAGGGTTTTATAAGAATTCTGTGAAAATTTGGTCGGCTGAAATTACTGTAGCGTGACGGATCAGCGTCTAAAACGACGTTTTGGCCGCGGATCCGCCGCCGTTCTGTGGCCAAACTGCACCAAATTTCTACAGTGGGTTTCTGACATGGAAATAGGGTTTCTGGTATATTCTTTTTGGGCCCAGATTTATTTTGAGTGCTACAGTTGTGTTTGGGGCCCACTTCGGGAAATTTAGTCGATCGAAAATTTTAAACATGTTAGTTCACAGTATTTACATTATATCTGCGACCGTGAATGTCACTTGATCGGTAAATCCTGTCTGACTGCTATAGCCCTTTTAGACGGATTTGCGAACGTGGCATTCACGTTGATGTTCTGTGTTGTGCTGTGATGTTGCAGATTTGTCGTGGTGGATAGCCTGGATGCAATGTTAGTACAGTTTTGGTATTTTATGTACATTTGATAGAGCGGGGCGAGCGTCCGACATGTGGACTGCCGCCACTGCCTGTTTGTATATTATTCTTTTAGGGCACGACCGGGCTGAGGTCGATGTACCCGTTGTATATATTTTACTTTCTGTACTAGGATTACCCCACGGAGGGGTACACGGATAGCCGGGTTCTAAAGGGCAACGAGCCCACATCTCATGGCGTTGAGACGGAGGGGGCTTTACTCTAGAATTGGTAGGCTATTCACCGCACTCGTAGGGGGTACAGGTTGACCCAAGGAAGGGTGCTCAAGTTACCGGATTCCGTGAAGTGCTGGGTGGTCCATTCACGTTGTTGAAAGGGGATGCCTCGCTTCAGGTTTTGGCGGGTAACTTGCCGCGCCCGTAGGGGTCTAGGATTTCATTGCACAGGCTATCCACACGACTAGGGAAACGTCGGGTTTCAGTAGCGGCTCTATGAAACCCGGGGATCCCAGATATCTGTATTGTTCTGTGATACTTATTACATTTCTGTGATGTTGCATTTTATCACGCCTTGAGCGAATATTATATATTGATATATATACTAGTAGATGTTGTATATGTTTTACATCCGCGCTAGTCCAGTCCCCGCTCTGTCGTTAGTTAAGTAACCTAACGGGTGATGACGGGACCCAGTGGCGAATGCAGATGGCATATACGTACATCATTATTTTCGTTCTTTATTGGTGTGATCAATTGATGGGACTGCATTGATTCGGATCAATGCAAGCTAAACAAACCTATTCTGATGTTGTTGGAACAATTTTCAAAAAGCTGTTATTGCAAGGACGTTCTCTTTTGTTTTGCACAGTGGTATTCGGTTATGAATATCCAGCACCTCTGTCGACGAGGCAAGGGCCGAAATCCCTTCACCGGGAGTGACCCCTTGGACAGAAGTTTGCGTCAGGGCAATAACTTCACTATAGTCGTTTACTTTTGCTTTGCATCGTGGTATTCAGTTGGAATATCCTGCGCCTCATTCTACGGGGAAAGAGCCGAGATCCCTTCACCGGGAGTGACCTCTTTAGCAAAGGTTTTCGCCACTATATTTTTATAAAAGCTATCCGGTTCCTTCAACGATATCAAGTTCATTACGTTAAAGGTTTTTCGCCAAAAACAATTCGTAGCCCTCCATCATTTCAGGAAGGTAGCACTTATTATTCATGCTATGTATGTTGGCCTACGTCAAGGCATAGAGTATGATAGCTATTTGTTACTTTTCTGCTGCATAGATAGATGCGTTGGTTTGGGACAGTCGTACTGCCTTGTTGGCCAAAGTCAAGGGTAGGTACGGGTGGGTTCAAATCAATCTGGATAATGACGGGTAGAACTTGACATGTGACTTATGATTTGTTGACCTTCATCAAGGTCATAAGAGCATGGGGTAAAAATCACATCGGGAGTTTCTAAAGAAACTGACACTTGCCAGATATGCGCATACCTTCTGGAGTGTGATAACGTGAGTGGATTTCGTCATGTTATCATGCGATGATAGTTGGATCCTGATTCCTACTGATGAGTTGGTTTACTCCTCAGGTGATCCCGACTAATTCTTCTTTCAGGTTTGGAGGAGAATTTGACGTTACAGTGGGAGGTTTCCTGATTAGATAATATGATAACCATTCTGATCTAGGTTAGAGTGCATGCTGAGTATTTCTTTTCTCTCTCTCTTTGGCAACGACCATGGCCTAACCCTAGACTATGACTCAGTGACCAATTTGACCGAACCTTCTTATAACACTGGCTTTTGGATTGTCAGAGTTGCATACCTCATTGCCACTCCTTCTTTTACCCTTTTCTCCAGAACACCCTGTATTATTACGAACGTCCACTTCCATTGGATAAAACAATCGTATGGTTATATACGAAATCGAACGAACTTGTTCCAGATTCGAGGATGGTTTCCAGTTCTAGAGAAAACGAATAGGACTATTCAGTTGTCTTTTCCTTTTACCTTCTCTCGGGTTGCGAGTGCTCCTTGGATTAGGGGATAGTACACCCGTTACGCCTATTGGATAGTCTTCTTCCAAACCTTAGGCTGGTGCCGAATGGTATGGAATGAAGAAAGCCGATTAGCCTAAGTGTGGTGTACAGAACCTATTAAGTTAAGACAAATAAAGGGATTAGAAAGAGGGCAAAGTAAAATGCGACTGCTATTCACGACCGAACCAACTATTTCATCGCCACTCCTGCTTCACCTTTGTATTTCTCCAGGACACTCCGTATCACTACGAAGATCCACAGTTTTTGGATACTCCATCATATGGTTATATACGAACTCGAAAGGAACTTGTTCCAGTTCAGGGATGGATTCTGGTTCAGGAGAAATAGGAATAAGGTTTATTCGGTTGACTTTCATCTTCACCTTCTCTCGCGTTGCGAGTGCTCCTAGGATTAGGACAGCACACCCA
The DNA here is from genome assembly GCA_030015575.1 of Agapanthus africanus. Taxonomy (NCBI): domain Eukaryota; kingdom Viridiplantae; phylum Streptophyta; class Magnoliopsida; order Asparagales; family Amaryllidaceae; genus Agapanthus; species Agapanthus africanus. Next base: position 294,198,846 of record CM057349.1, read on the forward strand.
TTATGCTTATTGTATAGTCTTCTTCCAAACCATAGGCTGGTGCCGAAAGGTAGGGAAGGAAGAAAACCATTTAGCCTGAGAGGGTGTATAGAAGGTAATGACTAAAGACATATAAAGGGATTTGGAGAGATGGCAAAGAAATATACGGTTACAGTTGTGAATCTGAATAATGGAAGAGGCATTACTAGGAACCCGGATACCCCTACGAAACATTTCATTGTTTCAGTTTCACTGTGTACTGTTAAAAGAAAACTGATTTCCCAATTAGCCCTTGCTCCAGGGTATGTATTTACCAGGTATAATTCTCACATCTGTATGGTTTTATAGATGATGAGTGGGAGTAAGTTATTGGAAATTAGGTGATTGTCCTCATTATATCAGAATTCGTTGTAATTGGTGATATTTGATAAAGTCACCTGGGTTGTTTGCCGGACGGCAAATATTTGGTTTTGAATATCCGTTGTTATGCACCAATTTCAAATTGATATATTTGTATGTCTATTTTTATAGAGTGAGATATACCTTTTTGAAATTATGGCCATGACATTTACCTATATCAGTGGATGGTTAGGTAAGGAGCATTAAACGGCGGTGTAATTCTTCTTAACCATAAATACAGTTTTCAACCTACGACACACAGGGAATGAGTTATTAGACTCAGGGGACTCATACAGAGTATTATATGGTGTCCAGTGTCCATTAGGACAGAGGGGTTGGTCCTCGTACTATATTCGATTTACTTATGACTTCTCTAGTTTTTAGACAAGTGTTTCGTAGAAACACAAGGTCCAAGTTTTAAGAAGTTATAGGTATATGAATAAAGTAGAGAACCAGATGTTGCAAGTATCGGGATTCTTCGAGGAGATCGAAGATGTAGATACTTGTGTATGGTATTCAGTTGATAATAATGGTTTTGAGAAACGTGTTTCTCTTTCAGGTTACTCATAATTGGAAGCACTCCTAAGTTGAGTAATGCTGATCGGCCTCTCTCCATTTAGTTAACATGCACTGGAGACAGCTGCATGATTTGAATCTGGTTCCAATTAAATCAGTGCCTCTATTTCTATATTGGATATAGAATAGTTCGTATCTTAACGATATTAAGGTACGGGGAGTTTTCCGGCTTATGCTTAAAACCAGACTCTGAATAACTCAAGGCAAATTTCTGTAATGGCTGTTTGTGGGTTGACCTGGGCTATGACGAGGGTTGACTTTCTACCATTTGGGAGATCAATAGTGATATTGTTCTAGACTTGCCACAGTTTTAAGTAAAATGGATTTTTTCAGAAAACAGTAGTGGGAGTATGGTAGAACTGGAAATGATCCAGAACCGCAAACGATTACTGAAAATTTAATAGGACCTAAAGATTCAATCTGATTTGACATTCCATTGGCCACTCCGCAGATATGGTGGGTAACCTCAGGCACTCGAGAGGTACTTCGGTATGCTTAAAGACGGTGACAGGGAGGTTCTTGTTTACCCAGACATGACACTACTGTTGTTCCAGACTATGAGACCCGACAGGAGGATGAGTATAGCGTCGTTTTAAACAAGCTTTAGAAGTGCACGTGTATATGACTCTGCCAGAGGGTTGTCGTAGTCAGTGGGAGCAGCGGAAGTATAGTGGATAAGTGGCTTATGTCTATTTATAGACTAAAGCAGATATAGCGGAGATAGATCATCTATTTCTGATGTGGCAGTCATAAGTTTGACTTCATCAGAATAAGGGGTGGATCTGTTATGAAGGTAGTAGGGTGTGATGTCCTGGTATTTGGATGACATACACAGAGTAGGAAGTGAAGTTCCTATACTACGATCGGTTATACTTTGGTTGTCACACAGTGGTTTCTCCGCATAGGATATAGATATAATATCTGACATTCTGGTTACTAGATCTATGGTCTTAGATCTAGATTTGGGTAGTTTCCCAATTAGGGTACTTAGACAGCATTCTAAAGGTGCTTTAGAATGGACGACTCCTGGTATGGTGGTGTACCTGCAGGTGATGGAGTCACCCTCTCTAAAGGTGTCTTACAGACTAAAGGGGAGAGGGATGTGTATGATCGGCAGATCACTTGCTTTGGCAATTGAGTTGATCATGAGATGTCAAGTACCACACCAGATGTTGTTTTTTGCATGAAATGCAATAACTTGATATTGATCCAATCCTGGAGAAGCATTCGAAAGCAGTTTTAGAACATAAGTTGATGTTCTGGGGAAATGATAACGACATCCTCCTTCGGGAGACAGTTATCATTCCAGGCTTCCAAGGTGACCTGGATGACAGAGTGACTGTCAGAGTTATAGTTTTCCCTCTGACGAGGGGCAGTGTTTTGGACAGGTGATCCAAGCGGACACTGAAGGAGGCATTACGCAGGATACTGATTAAGTTCAGTTGACGATACAGTCTAAGAAGTTTGGATTTGGAGTTCATTTATGAACTAGGTCCCATCAGATATCCAAACATATTCTAAGACAGGTATTGCTCATTTCGGGAGATAGCTTTCTCCGCGAACTTGAGATAAAGAGAGACATAGAAAGAAACATCAGGGAGAATCCACTAGCTGAGGCTATTTCTCGAATGCAATAGTTTCGCAAACGGGTTTTGTGAGACTGATTAGTAGAGGAGTTTGGTGTTCGGTATCACACGGGCTGTGAGTATGCGACATCGCAATAATTAGCCTTGAGTGCAAGTGGGAGATTGTGTAAGTCCACGTTGCGACCCCCGGTTCTTACGGGGAGGCGGAAACGGTATAAAAATCAAATTTTTAGCGCAAGGGGCAACATGGACTAAGCAAAGTCGGGATCTTTAGCTAAACTAAAACTAGCATACAAGCTAAAGAAAGTTAGCTACTCGGATGAGGATGGTTATACCTAAACTTGAACTCCTTCTTCTTCAAACTTTTGTAGAGGTTGATGGTTCTCTTCTTGTCACCTTCTTCCGTCGAAGATGGATCCACCTCGAAGGTTCGACCTTTGGGCTCTTCCTCGATCTTTGAGTGAACTAGGGTTTCCGGCTTGCTAAACCTTGAACCTAGAATGAGTAGAGAGAGTCTAAGGGGTGCTTTTCTTTTCTTTTTAAAGAGAAGGATTCTCAACACATGAGAAGGTTTCTCTTTAGCTAGAGGAAGAAGAAGATGAAGTGAAGAGAGAGAATGAATATGATAGAATGAGCTATCCTTTTTCTTTCTTGCAACCATAATGCAAAAGAAAAAGAATTATCAATAATAATAATAATGAAAATGAAAAGGTTGATGGAAAGTTTTAGAATGACCATTATCATTTCAAACATTAAATGAATTTGCTAGAATCAAAGAGCATCTTTCTTTTGTAATGATGATGGTCAAAACTTCAACCATGGTCAACAAGTCAACCATGGTCAACAAGTCAACAAAAACCAACCATGACACAATTTCATTTTATTATATATTATTAATTGATATAATACAAATCCATTAGGGTTTGGAAAAAGACGACTGTCAACTGTGCATACGCACCCGTTCCGAAACCCTAATGAAAGTCATCTTCCTCTTCCTCAAATAACCGTGCATACTGTAAGTGCACGGCGGCGCCCCGGCCGTCAATCCGACGGCCAAATGCGGAAGCGGTGAAAAACTTTAAATTTTGTGGACTTAGCAAACCGGCACCACCGCGCACTAAACACCCGGATCGTAACCATTAACAAGTCTAAGCTAACTAGAAGATGGGTTAGAGATATACCGACGATCCAAGTCCTCCGGTCTTCTCGTCATGGTCCCGATCTCCTGTGGAAAGGTCCCGATCTCCTGCGGAAAGGTCCCGTCTCCTCCTTGTCGCCGGAAGTGCACCACATCGCCTTCTTTGTTTACGGGCTCCCACCTCAATGCCGAGGCAACTCGGGCACGAAGCCGGCTACTCGACGTGCCCAAGGTTTGCTGTAGAATGTTTAGTAGAACTTGTGTCTCACTTTTGGGGTTATCGGAATCACCCTTTTGGTGGAGGAATGATACAAGGAGTATGTGGAGGAGTTTTTGGATTTTGGAACATGAAATGAACCACAAAACCCACACTACAATTTTTGGACAGCCCCCTATCTCCTCTATGAGGCCGGCCACTATATGGTGGAAGAAGAAGAGAGAATGAGAGTGTAGTCACATGGATAATGAGAGAGCCATCTAATTATCCCATGGAGAGAGAGAGAGAAAGCTATCATGCAAAAGAAACATCATCACAACAAAACCAACACTCAAACCTACCATCATCAACATCCATCATGAAAACAAAAGTCAAGTCATCATGATAGCTAGAAGTCAAGGTCAATGAGAGACTATCATGATACAACAATAAGCAAATACCCCCTCCACAAAAGCCTATTTGCAACAATGCAAATAAACCTTCCTCCACCAATCTTCGGCCAATGAACGGAACAATGGAAATTGGCCGAAACGGAAAGCAAACTGGCAACTCCAGAAAACTGGTCCCGTAATAAATTACAGGAAAACCCCGATACTGTGCATACACACCCGCATCTGTATTTCAACCGAAATACAGATGCAATGAGACAAAGTCTACACTGTACTATACTAGGATCCGGCTTAAACCAAAGCCGGCTAGTAATATTCGTTCGATCCTGATCCGTGCAATACCGCACGTATCTGATCGAACCCTGCCATATAACCATACGGCCTATAGTACAGACTGTCCGATCCTGATCCGTGCAATACCGCACGTATCTGATCGGACCGTGCCATATCTCCATACGGCCTCTACAACCTTTCGCCCGAAAGCTGAGTAACTGAATGTGGGGGACTCTAAAGACTCATCAACACCTTGGTTGTGGATTTAACCACTAGCACGTCAGAGGTATAAGCCAATACGTAACGGGCTACCAGGTACTGACTAAAAGGGATGTCTGTGAGTGAACTCAGCCTGACAACCCTACTGAGCCTGTCAGTGACAATATCCGTGCAGTCCGGTCCGTTCGTCTATGAGTATCGCATGGCGGGCCTAGGGGGTTGGTAAAAGTCAGACCCCCAAAAGCGGTACAAGTCGTGTCGGAGTGTAGCCCAGAACACCCTGAGATACTACTGGAATACCTACCAGTAAATCTCCTTGCCTTGGCCAAGGACTTTGTGTAATGGCTCTCCTAGACACAGCACGACCTCACCCCCAATACCGGGAGAGACGAACCCCTGAAGATACGCTCACTGCCTCCATGTGGCTCGGGACTGTACCCAACTAAAACCTGTTTGCACGACTCCTTTGAGCCGTGGTAGGGTAGTAATCAAAGTACAGTGGGAACTCACACGAGACAAATGACGATCCCCAGGTCGATGAACTAACCTGCACACATGTCACCAGGGAACTGCCATCTGACGTCTGGTATATGACCAACTAGCATGTTCCCGGCGAGTCCTGTCCGGTGTACTCATAACCCAATGAGCACCTGTATACATCTTAGGTGATCCAACTGACACCAGTGGCTTGTGAGACCGGCCACCGCCCCTCGTCGGGGTCTCGACTGTATACACTAGTCTACTATGGAGAATCGATGCCCTGTCTCGAAACTCTCACGACTAGAGACCTTTTAAGGATATGCTTATAGACCCCCAGCTCCCACTTATATGATCGCCCTCATACTGCTGGTGGTCAAGCAAGAATCCTAGGGGCTCTATCAACGTGTAATAGCGACGTGTCAGGTCACCTAAAGCAGTACACGATGATAAAGGTAAACCAGATAGCATACTATCATCTCGAGTAAGACTGTCCTACCGGGATAGGTCCTCCCTCAATCATTACAATCACGTACCTGTGACCTAATAATTGACTCTGAGGGCACTATCTCCAACAATCTCCCACTTGCACTCAAGGCTAATTATTGCGATGTCGCATACTCACAGCCCGTGTGATACCGAACATCCAACTCCTCTACTAGTCAGTCTCACAAAGCTCGTTTGCGAAACTATTGCGTTCGAGGAATAGCCTCAGTGAGTGGATCCGTTTTGTTGTTTCTTTCTATATCTCAAGTTCGCGGAGAAAGCCATCTCCCGAAATGAGCAATACCTGTCTTAGAATGTGTCTGGATGTCTGATGGGACATAGCTCATAAATGAACTCCAATTCCAAACTTCTTAGACCGTATCGTCAACTGAACTTAATCAGTATCCTGCGCGCCATGACCCCCTCAGTATTGCCTTGGACCACCTGTCCAAAATACTGCCCCTCATCAGAAGGAAAACTATAACTCTGACAACCTCCTTGTCGTCCATGTCACCTTGGAAGCCTGGAATGATAACTGTCTCCTGAATGAGGCTGTCGTTATCATATCCCTAGAACATCCACTTATGTTCTAAAACTGCTTCCGACTGTTTCTCCAGGATTGGATTAATGTCAACTTATTGCATCTAGTGCAAGAACAACATCCGGTGTGGTACTTGACATCTCACGATTGACTCAATTGCCTGAGCAAGTGATCTGTCAATCATGCCCGTCCCTCTCCCCTTTAGTCTGTAAGACACCTTTGGAGAGGGTGACTCCATTACCTGCAGGTACACTACCGTGCCAGGAGTCGTCCATCCTAAATACTCTTAGAATGTTGTCAAGTACCCTGATTGGGAAACCACCCAAATCTAGATCTAAGACCATAGATCTAGTAACCAGTATGTCTGATATAAAATCCATTTCCTTTGTGGAGAAACAACTGTGTGACGACCAAAGTATAACCGATCGTAGTGTAGGAGTTTCTTTTCCTACTCTGTGTATATCATCCAAATACCAGGATATCACACCCTACTACCTTCTCAACTGATCCATCCCCTATTCTGATGAAGTCAAACCCATGACTGTCACGTCAGAAATAGATGATCTATCTCCGCTACATCTGCTCTAGTCTATAAATAGACATAAGCAACCTGTCCACCAATGCTTCCGCTGCTCCCACTGACTACGACAACCCTCTGGCAGAGTCATATAGACGTACACTTCTAAAACTGGTTTAGAACGACGCTATACTCATCCTCCCGCCGGGTCTCGTAACCTGGAACAACAGCAATGGCAATTGTGGGTAAACAAGAACTTCTCTGTCACCGTACTTGAGGCTACCGGAGTACCTCTCGGGTGCCTGAAGTTACCCACCTTATCTGCGGAGTGGCCAATGGAATGTCAATTCAGATTGAATCTTTAGGTTCCTTATCAAATCTTCAGTAATCATTTGTGGTTCTGGAATCACTTCCAGTTCTACCATACTCCCACTACTGTTTTTCTGAAAAAATCCATTTTTAATAAAACTGTGGCGAGTCTAGAACAATATCGCTATTGTTCATCCAGATGGTAGAAAATCAACCCTCGTCATAGCCTGGGTCAACCCACAAACAGCCATTACAGAAACGTGCCTTGAGTTGTCCAGTATCTGGTTTTAATCATAAACCGGACAACTCCCCGTACCTTAACATCGTTAAGATATGAACTGTTCTATATCCAATATAGAAACAGAGGCACTGATTTAATTGAACCAGATTCAAATCATGCAGCTGTCCCCAGCGCATGTCAACTAAATGGAAGGAGGCCGATCAGCGTTACTGAACTTAGGAATACTTCCAATTATGAGTAACCTGAAAGAGAAGCAAGATCTCTTTATCATTACTATCAACTGAATACCATACACAAGTATCTACATCTTCGATCTCTTTGAAGAATCCCGATACTTGCTATACCTGGTTCTCTACTCTATTCAAATACCTATAACTCCTCAAAACTTAGACCCTGTGTTTCTACGAAACACATGTCTAAGAACTAGAGAAGTTAAAAGTAAACAGAATATAGTATGAGGACCAACCCCTTTGTCCTGATGGACCCTGGACAACATACAATCCTTTGTATAAGTCCCTTGAGTCTGATAACTCATTCACTGTGTGTCGTAGGTTGAAAACTGTACTTATGGTTAAGAAGAATTACACCGCTGTTTAATGCTCCTTACCTAACCATCCACTGATATAGGTAAATGTCGTAGACATAATTTCAGAAAGGTATATCTCACTCTATGAAAATAGACATACAGATATATCAATTTGAAATTGGTGCATAACAGCGGATATTCAAAACCAAATATTTGCCGACCGGCAAACAGCCCAGGTGATTTCCTCAAATATCACTGATTACAACGAATCCCGATATAATGAGGATAATCACCCAATTCCCAATAACTTACTCCCACTCATCATCTGTAAAACCATACAGATGTGAGAATCGTACCTGGTAAATACATACCCTGGAGTAAGTATCTAATCGGGAAATCAGTTTTCCTTTAACATTACACAGTGAAACTGAAACATTGAAATGTTCCGATGGGGTATCCCGGTATTCCTAGTAATGCCTCTTCCAGATTCACGACTGTAACCGTATAGTTCTTTGCCACCTCTCCAAAATCCCTTCATATGTCTTTAGTCTTTACCTTCTGCACACCCTTTTAGGCCAAATGGTTTTCTTCCTTCCCTACCGTTCGGCACCAGCCTATGGTTTGGAAGAAGACTATCCAATAAGCATAATGGGTGTATTGTCCCAATCCTAGGAACACTCGCAATGAGAGAGGGTGAAGATAAAAGACAACCGAATAAACCTTATTCCTATTTCTCCTGAACCAGAATCCATCCCCGAACTGGAATAAATTCCTTTCGAGTTCGTATATAACCATACGATGGAGTATCCAATAAACTGTGGATCTTCGTAGTGATACGGAGTGTTCTGGAGAAATACAAAGGTGATTTGGGAGTGGTAATGAAATACCTGGTTTGGTCGTGAATATCTGTTGCAATTTACTTTGCCCTCTTACTAATCCCTTGCTTTGTCTTAACTTAATACCTTCTGCACACCATCGTTATGCTAATTGGTTTTCTTCATTCCCTACCGGTCGGCACCAGCCTAAGGTTTGGAAGAAGACAATCCAATTTGCGTAATAGGTGTACTACCCCTAAACCAAGGAGTACTCGTAACCTGAGAGAGGGTAAAAGGAAAAGACAACTGAATAATCCTATCCGTTTTCTCCAGAACCGGAAACCATCCTCGAATAAATTCTTTCGAGTTCGTATCTAACCATACGATGGTTTTGTCCAATGGAAGTGGACGTTCGTAGTAAAACGGGGTGTCCTGGAGAAAAGGGTAAAAATAGGAGTGGCAATGAGGTTTGCAACTCTGACAATCCAAAAGCCGGTGTTTAAGAAGGTTCGGTCAACTTGGTCACTGAGTCAAAGTCTTAGGGTCGGGTCAATGGTCGCTGCCAAAGAGAGAGAGAAAAGAAACACTCAGCGTGCACTCTAACCTAGATCAGAATGGTCACCAATTTATCTAATCTGGAAACCTCCCACTGTACCTCAAATTCTCCTCCAAACCTGAAAGAAGAATTAGTCGGGGTCACCCGAGGAGTAAACTAACTCATCAGTGGGAATCGGGATCCAACTATCATTGCATGATAACGTGACGGAATCCGCTCACGCTATCACACTCCAGAAGGTATGCGCATATCTGGCAAGTTTCAGTTCTTTTGAAACTCCCGATGTAATTTCTGCCCCATGCTCTTATGACCTTGACTTTGGCCAACATATCATAAGTCACATGTCAAGTTCTACCCGTCATTCTCCAGGTTAATTTGAATCCACCCGTACATACCCTTGACTTTGGCCAACATGGCAGTACGACTGTTCCAAACCAACGCATCTATCTATGCTGCATATGAATAACCAACAGCTACCAAACACTGTGCCTTGACTTTGGCCAACATACACAGCTTGAATACTATTGACTATCCATATGAAACGACGGAGGGCTACGAATGGTTTCTGGCGAAAACCTTTAACGTAATGAACTTGATATCGTTGAAGGAACGGATAGCTTTTTAAAAATATAGTGACGAAAACCTTTGCTAAAGAGGTCACTCCCGGTGAAGGGATCTCGGCTCTTTCCCCGTAGAATGGGGTGCAGGATATTCCAAATGAATACCGCGATGCAAAGCAAAAGTAATCGGCTATAGTGAAGTTAATGCCCTGACGCAAACTTTTTGTCCAAGGGGTCATTCCCGGTGAAGGGATCTCGGCCCTTGCCTCGTCGACTGAGGAGCAGGATATTCCAACTGAATACCACGATGCAAAACAAAAGTGAACGTCCTTGCAATAACAGCTTTTTGAAAAGTGTTCCAACAACATCAGATTAGGTTTGTTTTTAACTTACATTGATCCGAATCAATGCAGTCCCATCAATTGATCACACCAAAAAGAACGAAAATATACTGATGTACGTATATGCCATCCGCATTCGCCACTGGGTCCCGTCATTACCCGTTAGGTTAGCTTACTAACGATAGAGCAGGGACTGGACTAGCGCGGATGCAAAACATATACTACATCTACTAATATATATACCAATATATTATATTCGCTCAAGGCGTGAATAAAAATGCAACAACACAGAAATGTACAGCATCACAGAAACAATACAGATATCTGGGATCCCCGGGTTTCACAGAGCCACTGCTGAAACCCGACGTTCCCCTGGTCGTGTGGATAGCCTGTGCAATGAAAACCTAGACCCCTACGGGCGCGGCAAGTCACCCGCCAAAACCTGAAGCGAGGCAGCCCCCTTCAGCGACGTGAATGGACCACCCAGCACTTCACGGAATCCGGTAACTTGGGCACCCCTCCTGGGTCAACCTGTACCCCCTACGAGTGCGGCGAATAGCCCGCCAATCCTAGAGTGAAGCCCCCTCCGTCTCAATGCCATGAGATGCGGGCTTGTTGCCCTCCAGAACCCGGCTATCCGTGCACCCCTCCGCGGGGCAATCCTAGTACAGAAAGTAAAATATACGTACACCGGGTACATCGACCGCAACCAGGTCGTACCCCAAAATAATAATACAAACAGGCAGTGACGGCAGTCCACATGTCGGACGCTCGCCCCGCAATATCAAATGTACATAATACAACAACACAGTACTAGCATTGCATCCAGGCTATCCCCCACGACCGATCCGCAACATCACAGCATAAACATAGAACATCAACGTGAAAGTCACGTTCGCAAATCCGTCTAACCGGGCTATAGCAGTTAGACCGGATTTACCGATCAAGTGACATTCACGGTCGCAGATATAATGTAAATACTGTGAAAAATGTGTTTAAAATATCCGATCAATCAAAATTTAACAAGTGGGCCCAATGTTATTATTCCAAAACCCTACTTTTCACCCCAGAAAGCCTCTGTAAAAAATTGGTGCAGTGATGTCAACAGTGCGCGGCGGAAGGGCGGCAGAATGGGGGTTAGTGCGGCGCTTCCGCGCTTTGACTGTGGAATCACTTCATCGAAATTTTACAGAGTTCTTAGATTTTCTAGTACATCAAAATTTTACAACCTGAAAAATTTTTCGACACCAAAAAATTTCAACAGAAAACTGATGTGGGCAAATACGGGTTTTTGAACATTTCGATCGATCGGAACAGAAAATCACATTACACAAAGCTAGACTAAGTTAATGGCGAGGCTCTGATACCACTGTAAGTGCACGGCGGCGCCCCGGCCGTCAATCCGACGGCCAAATGCGGAAGCGGTGAAAAACTTTAAATTTTGCGGACTTAGCAAACCGGCACCACCGCGCACTAAACACCCGGATCGTAACCATTAACAAGTCTAAGCTAACTAGAAGATGGGTTAGAGATATACCGACGATCCAAGTCCTCCGGTCTTCTCGTCATGGTCCCGATCTCCTGCGGAAAAGTCCCGTCTCCTCCTTGTCGCCGGAAGTGCACCACATCGCCTACTTTGTTTACGGGCTCCCACCTCAATGCCGAGGCAACTCGGGCACGAAGCCGGCTACTCGACGTGCCCAAGGTTTGCTGTAGAATGTTTAGTAGAACTTGTGTCTCACTTTTGGGGTTATCGGAATCACCCTTTTGGTGGAGGAATGATACAAGGAGTATGTGGAGGAGTTTTTGGATTTTGGAACATGAAATGAACCACAAAACCCACACTACAATTTTTGGACAGCCCCCTATCTCCTCTATGAGGCCGGCCACTATATGGTGGAAGAAGAAGAGAGAATGAGAGTGTAGTCACATGGATAATGAGAGAGCCATCTAATTATCCCATGGAGAGAGAGAGAGAAAGCTATCATGCAAAAGAAACATCATCACAACAAAACCAACACTCAAACCTACCATCATCAACATCCATCATGAAAACAAAAGTCAAGTCATCATGATAGCTAGAAGTCAAGGTCAATGAGAGACTATCATGATACAACAATAAGCAAATACCCCCTCCATAAAAGCCTATTTGCAACAATGCAAATAAACCCTCCTCCACCAATCTTCGGCCAATGAACGGAACAATGGAAATTGGCCGAAACGGAAAGCAAACTGGCAACTCCAGAAAACTGGTCCCGTAATAAATTACAGGAAAACCCCGATACTGTGCATACACACCCGCATCTGTATTTCGACCGAAATACAGATGCAATGAGACAAAGTCTACACTGTACTATACTAGGATCCGGCTTAAACCAAAGCCGGCTAGTAATATCCGTTCGATCCTGATCCGTGCAATACCGCACGTATCTGATCAAACCCTGCCATATAACCATATGGCCTATAGTACAGACTGTCCGATCCTGATCCGTGCAATACCGCACGTATCTGATCGGACCGTGCCATATCTCCATACGGCCTCTACAACCTTTCGCCCGAAAGCTGAGTAACTGAATGTGGGGGACTCTAAAGACTCATCAACACCTTGGTTGTGGATTTAACCACTAGCACGTCAGAGGTATAAGCCAATACGTAACGGGCTACCAGGTACTGACTAAAAGGGATGTCTGTGAGTGAACTCAGCCTGACAACCCTACTGAGCCTGTCAGTGACAATATTCGTGCAGTCCGGTCCGTTCGTCTATGAGTATCGCATGGCGGGCCTAGGGGGTTGGTAAAAGTCAGACCCCCAAAAGCGGTACAAGTCGTGTCGGAGTGTAGCCCAGAACACCCTGAGATACTACTGGAATACCTACCAGTAAATCTCCTTGCCTTGGCCAAGGACTTTATGTAATGGCTCTCCTAGACACAGCACGACCTCACCCCCAATACCGGGAGAGACGAACCCCTGAAGATACGCTCACTGCCTCCATGTGGCTCGGGACTGTACCCAACTAAAACCTGTTTGCACGACTCCTTTGAGCCGTGGTAGGGTAGTAATCAAAGTACAGTGGGAACTCACACGAGACAAATGACGATCCCCAGGTCGATGAACTAACCTGCACACATGTCACCAGGGAACTGTCATCTGACGTCTGGTATATGACCAACTAGCATGTTCCCGGCGAGTCCTGTCCGGTGTACTCATAACCCAATGAGCACCTGTATACATCTTAGGTGATCCAACTGACACCAGTGGCTTGTGAGACCGGCCACCGCCCCTCGTCGGGGTCTCGACTGTATACACTAGTCTACTATGGAGAATCGATGCCCTGTCTCGAAACTCTCACGACTAGAGACCTTTTAAGGATATGCTTATAGACCCCCAGCTCCCACTTATATGATCGCCCTCATACTGCTGGTGGTCAAGCAAGAATCCTAGGGGCTCTATCAACGTGTAATAGCGACGTGACAGGTCACCTAAAGCAGTACACGATGATAAAGGTAAACCAGATAGCATACTATCATCTCGAGTAAGACTGTCCTACCGGGATAGGTCCTCCCTCAATCATTACAATCACGTACCTGTGACCTAATAATTGACTCTGAGGGCACTATCTCCAACACATACACACCTGCATCCTTGTTCCGAGGAACATGAATACTGAGATAAAAGCAACCCCAAAAACATATACCAGTATCTGACTCAAACCAGAGCCAGCCAGTAATATCCGTCCGGACTCTAAACGTGCACAAGTGCGCGGATGAGAACGAACCCTGTCGCAAAACCATGCGACCTCTACTCTGTTTTGCCCAGAGGCGAATACCCTCTGTGTGGGACTCTAAAGACTCGACACTACGCTGGCAGTGGGTTTAACCACAGACCGCAAGCGGCACTAGCTGTGCGTAATGGTCCCCAGGTAGATGTCGACAAGAAGGCTGACGAGGTGAAACCCCATCTGAACTCCTACTGAGTCTGAATGTGACAGTCTCCGTACAGTCCGGTCTGTTCGTCTGATACATCGCATGTCGGGCCTAGGGGGCGGTAAAACGTCAGTCCCCCAATAGCGGTACAAGTCGTGTCGGAGTGAAGCCCAAAACACCCTGAGATAACACTGGAAACCTACCAGTATATCTCGCTTGCCCTGGCCAGGGACTACTCGTGTAATGGCTCTCCTAGACACAGCGCGATGTCAACCCCCAATACCGGGAGAGACGAATCCTGTCTAACCGTCACTGCCTCCAAGTGCTTCGGGACTGCACCCAACCACCACCTGTTTGCACGACTCCTTTGAGCCGTAGTAGGGTAGTGATCAAAGTGCAGTGGGAACACACTCGAGGCGAAGTGCCAGTGTCAAGTCAGCGGACTAAGCTGTACTCATGTCACCTGGGAACTGATAACTGACGATAGGTATAGTACCAACCTGTCAGTTCCCGACGAGTCCTGTCCAGTGTACTCGTAACCTAACGAGCACCCGTATACTATCTCCAGTACGACGTACTGATGGCTGTGGGACAGACCATCTCCCATACTGGGATGAGAAGCGCATACGCTAGTCTACTCCGGAGTATCGATGCCTTGTCTCGATAGTCCTGCGATTAGGGACCTGTATAAGGATGTGCTTATAGATTACCCAGCCCCCACTAGTGTGACTGCCATCACAACGCTGGTAATCAAGCAAAGATCCTAAGGGCTCCACTAATGCGTATAAGTGATATACTGAAATAAACACAAGTACACATTGAAGTAGAAACAAACCAAGTAGCATACTACTATATTGAGCAAGATTGTTTATACAAGGTGAATATCCCAAGCTTCCATCAAGTAATATACAAACTAGTATGATACAGTAATGGCCTCTAGGGCATATACACTAACAATCTCCCACTTGCACTAAGGCCATGTACTGGCGTATCGAAGACCTATCATCTCGATCAGCCGCTCGAACTGAGTCTGGGGTAAGGCCTTGGTGAATGGATCTGCAGTGTTCTCTTCTGAAGCAACCCTCCGAACCTCGATCTCCTTGCGATCCACGATCTCCCTGATCAGGTGATACCGCCTCAAGATGTGCCTGGATCTCTGATGGGACCTGGGTTCCTTTGCTAAAGCTATAGCCCCGTTGTTGTCGCAATACAGAGGTACTGAGTCAACAATGGACGGAACCACCTGAAGTTCTTTTAAGAACTTCCTCATCCAGACAGCTTCTTTTGCGGCATCAGATGCAGCGATGTATTCCGCTTCCATAGTCGAGTCTGCAACGGTTTCCTGTTTGGAACTCTTCCAACACACCGCCCCTCCATTGAGGGTAAAGACAAAACCCGACATGGACTTGGAATCATCCTTGTCACTCTGGAAGCTGGAGTCAGCAAAGGCCTCGATCTGGAGGTCTTTTCCGCCATACACCAAGAACATCTCCTTAGTCCTTCTCAGGTACTTGAGAATGTTCTTTACTGCTATCCAATGTTTCTCCCCAGGGTTTGACTGATACCGGCTTACTACACTCAGTGTATAAGCTACATCCGGTCTGGTACACAACATCGCATACATTATAGAGCCTACCGCAGAAGTGTAGGGTATAATAGACATGCGATCCCTCTCCAAATCAGTCTTGGGAGACATCTCTTTAGAGAGGGTGATCCCGTGACAAGCCGGTAGGTTACCGCGCTTGGAATCTTCCATACAGAATCTTTTCAGTACGGTGTCGATGTACCTGGACTGTGAAAGTCCTAATATCCTCTTGGATCTATCACGATGGATCCGGATCCCCAGGATGTAAGAGGCATCACCCAGGTCTTTCATGGAGAACCTGTGTGACAAGAAACCCTTGACAGATTGTAGCATAGGAATGTCATTTCCTATTAAGAGAATGTCATCCACGTATAAAACAAGGAATACTACAGTTCTCGCTACAAATCTACTATAGATGCATGGTTCATCTGGATTTTTGATAAAGTCAAATTCCTTGACCGTCTCATCAAAACAGATGTTCCAACTCCGCGACGCCTGCTTTAGTCCATAAATGGACTTAAGCAACTTGCACACCTTTCCGCTGCTCCCACTCTGAATGAAACCCTCTGGCTGATCCATATAGACACACTCCTCTAAATTTCCATTTAGAAAAGCGGTTTTTACGTCCATCTGCCAAATCTCATAATCGTGGAAGGCAGCAATGGCAAGAAGGATCCGAATGGATTTCAGCATAGCTACTGGAGAAAAGGTTTCGTCATAGTCCAAGCCAGGTCTTTGACGGAAACCCTTTGCTACAAGTCTAGCTTTATAGGTCTCAACCTGTCCATCTACACCAATCTTCCTTTTGAAGATCCACTTGCATCCTACGGGTTTTACCCCGTCTGGAGCAATGTCCAACGTCCATACTTTGTTGGTGTACATGGACTCCATTTCGGTCCGCATTGCATCCAGCCATTTTACCGAGTCAACGCTCTGAATGGCCTGCTATAAGCTAGTAGGCTCATCATAATCTATGATGCAATCCTCTCTATCCCCGTCTATAAGAAAACCGCAGTATCTCTCGGGCGGATGAGACTGCCTACTACTCCTACGGAGTGGCATAGGAATGTCGTGTTCTTTTGAACCCTCTGGTTCCACTAAGCTTTCAGTAATAGTCTGAGGTTCTGGAATTTCATCCAGTTCTACTGCGCTCCCACTTATCTGATTTTCCAAAAACTCAGTTTCCAAGAAGTGGGCATGACGAGAAACAAGGACTTTTTGCTCCTCTGCGTAATAGAATAGATACCCCTTGGAGTTCTTTGGGTATCCCACAAACTTGCACTGTACTGAGCGTGCCTCGAGCTTGTCCGCATGCTGCTTTTTTACAAAAGCCGGACATCCCCATGTCTTAAAGGCTTTAAGACAGGGTTTCTTCCCACTCCACATCTGATATGGTGTGGTAGGCACAGTCTTAGTAGGAACTTGGTTCAAGAGATGTGCAGCTGTTTCTAGTGCATATCCCCAGAAAGATCGCGGTAACTCAGCCTTACTCATCATGGAACAAACCATATCCAATAGGGTTCGATTCCTCCTTTCTGATACACCGTTATGTTGCGGAGTGTATGGAGGAGTACGCTGAGAGAGAATACCATTCTCTTTTAAATAGTCCAGGAACTCGGCACTCAAGTATTAACCACCTCGATCCGATCTTAGGATCTTGATACTTTTGCCTGTTTGTTTTTCAACTTCATTCTTGTAATCCCGAAATTTCTCAAAGGCCTCGGATTTGTGCTTCATTAAGAAGACATGTCCATACCTAGAGAAATCGTCTGTGAAAGTAATGAAGTATGAATAACCGCTTCTCGCATGTGTAGACATTGGACCACACACGTCACTGTGTATGAGTCCTAAGAGCTCGCTCGCTCTTTCTCCGTGTCCAATGAACGGAGTCTTTGTCATCTTTCCCATGAGATAAGATTCACAAGTGGCATAAGACTGATACTCGAACGGATCCAAGTATCCTTCTTTATGTAACTTAGTCAACCGTGTCTCATTGATGTGACCCAGTCTACAATGCCATAAGAAAGCCTGATTGATATCTGGAGACTTTCTTTTGTGTGTATTCTGGATATTGAAAATCTGTGGTTGGTTTAATACGTATATACCATTGCTCAGTGTACCTGACCCAATCAGAACTTGATTAAGGTGAATGTTTACAACATTACTTACAAACGCAAATTCATAACCTTCTTTAGAAACCAAAGATACAGAAATGATATTACAAGTTGCGTTGGGTACAAAAAAGCAATTACGCAAAACCAAAACATGCCCATCTGTCATTCCCAGGTGATAGTCCCCCACGGCTTTAGCATCCATGCTAGCTCCGTTCGCAACTCTGAGGGTCATGTCACCTGCCTTCAAAAACCTACGGTTTCTCAACGCCTGCAAAGAATTACAGATATGAGATCCTGATCCGGTATCCAATACCCAGGAAGTAGAGTTTATAGAAAGACAGTTTTCAATAACATACACACCTGAAGCTGAAGCCGCAACCTGCTTCAGTTCCTGTGTCCTGGCTTTCCAAGCCCTGCAATCTTTCTTCCAGTGTCCACTCTTATGACAATAGAAGCACTCTTCCTTTCCAATAAGCTTCCCCGCAATCTTTGTTGCCTTTTCCTTTCCCTTCGTACCCACTTTACTAACACCGCCTCTTGGTTTGGCGGGGGCTTTCTTCCTCTTTCCCTTGGCTTTCGCCTTGGACCTAGAGGAAGAAGATCCTCCTACAAACAAAGCGGGTGTATCCCTACCCTTCTGTAGGGTGCCCTCTGCGCTCCTCAGCAGGTTGAGGAGTTCTGAAAGTTCAACTTCCTTTTCTTGCAAGTTGAAATTCAGTATGAACTGGGCGTAAGTGGATGGAAGGGACTGGAGAATTATATCCGTATAGAGTTCACTGTCCAACGTGGTCCCAAGTTCTGCGAGCTCCTCAGTGTAGCCAATCATCTTAAGCACGTGGTCCGCTACCGATGATCCGACGGCCAACTTTGTCGAAAATAACTTCTTCGACACTTCATATCTTGCGATACGAGACTGCTCTCCATGCAGTTCTTTTGTATGAAGAAATATGGATTCCAAATCCATATTCTCGTGCCTCCTCTGATGGTCATTGTCCATCGAGGCAAGTACGAGGCACCTGGCCTTCGCGCTGTCAATCTCCCAAGTCGTACGGATTTCCTTATCCGCGACGCTGGAGGTGGGACCTGGGACGGGGGGAGCTTTGGTGGTAAGAAGATACCCCAGCTTGTCGTAAGCGATTGCCAATTTGACATTCCTGAGCCAATCTTTGTAGTTTGGCCCTGTCAGTATGTTTTTATCTAGAAGTAACTTAAGTCCAGTCATTTCGATTTGGTCGCTGCAGGGGGAGAGAAGAAACACTTAGCACGATGCTCTTGCAAGTTTAGAATGGTTTTTAATTTGTCTAAACAGGATGGCTCCCACTGTCTCTCGAATCCCTCCTCAAACCACAAAGGAAGAATTAGCCGGGATCAATCCCACCGTACAATACTTGCTTAACCGTTCAGCCAGGCCAGTGTCGGTACTTCGAGGGAGGTTTTCCAACGCTTTCGCGAAGTTCCTTAATTTAAGAACTTCTTTTCCCTGGGGGCGTAGCCCCGCTAACACCTTTCTAGGCACCTACTAGGTTTATAGCATTGATCGTTTAGTGAGAAATTTCCCGAGGAGTAGCATATACTCACAGTAGGATCGGGATCCAAATATCATCGCGTGACGAAAATGAAGGAATCCTACCATAATCATCACACTCCAAATGGTATGCAAATCTAGCAAGTTTCAGTACTTATGAAACTCCCGATGTGGATTTTTGCCCCATGCTCTTATGACCTTGACTAAGGCCAACAAATCATAAGTCACATGTCAAGTTCTTCCCGTCGTTATCCAGGTTAATTTGAACCCACCCGTATGTACCCTTGACTATGGCCAACAAGGCAATACGACTGTCCCAAACCAACGCATTCTATCTATGCAACATATGAATACCCAGCAGCTACCAAACACTGTGCCTTGACTAAGGCCAACAAACACAGCTTGAATACTGTTGAATATTCATATGAAACGACGGAGGGCTACGGATGGTTTTGGTAAAACCGTGAACGTAGTGAACTTGATATAATCGATGGAACGAGATAGCTTTTAGAAGGAGTGGCTCAAGCTCCGCATTTAAAAGTTAGTTTTGAAAAGAACCGAGTGGTTTTCCGAAAGTGTTCCATCGACTTAAACTTGGTTTATTATCTTGCATTAGTTCTTTTAATGCGTGATATTCTTGCATTAGTTCTTTTAATGCGTCCCATCATTTAATCCTACCATTGCAGAAAACAACCAAAATATGACGTACGCTTATGCCATTCGCATTCGCCACGGGGTCCCGTCATCACTCGTTAGGTTACTTAACTAACGACAGAGCGAGGGCTGGGCTAGCGCGGCTGTAAAACATAAGCAACGCCTAAATAGAAAGCAATGATAGACATTACAGATCACAGATGAATACATTGGATATACTAGCAATCCGCAATCCTTTCGAGCCTGCAATGAAAAGCGGATTACACGGTCGCGGTGAATAGCCAAATACCCCACCCAAGACCCCTACGGGTGCGGCAAACTACCCGCCAAGTACCCGGCAGTTTGTGCACCCCTCCATGGGTCTATCCTAGGAGCAAAACAGTAAAAAGAATTATACAATGACGGCTACAACCCCGACCCGGTTGTGCGGCCAAACAAATAATAATTATTACATCAATTTACATTTACAATGAATGAAAGAAAAACAAAAGCTCATCTCACATCCACCCCGGCTATTCACCCGCGACAGTCCAACACATTCATATACACAATCCAATATCAAACACAGATCATGTATAACCCCGACTAATCGACCTATAGCGATTAGCCGACGTTCAATACATGCAAACATCACAGATATAACCATCATAGTCAAAGTGCAGTGAAGTTCGGAAAAAATACGGAATTATAGGACCCCAAAAGTGAATTTCAGTTCTGGAAAATCTGGGCACATATAATATATTTTAAAAATCCCAAAACCAACACAGACACACACTGCACGAAAAACGATGCACAGAAGACGACAAACCGCGGCGCTTCCGCGGCACATGCCTACCTCGTGCGGCGGAAGCGCGGCGGTTTGAACGAATCACTGCATCGTTTTTCTTGGGTGTTCACACAAAACCCTGAGCCGAATTTACAAGTGTAAAGTATTTCATTTAGAGCAGAAAAAATTTCAACAGAAACTTAGGGTTTTGTTTTTCCGGTTTTGTGATTTTTTTCGGTTCCGAACTTCGTTACACTTCACTACCAAGCTAGTTTAAGTTTAGTTAGGCTCTGATACCACTGTAAGTCCACGTTGCGACCCCCGGTTCTTACGGGGAGGCGGAAACGGTATAAAAATCAAATTTTTAGCGCAAGGGGCAACATGGACTAAGCAAAGTCGGGATCTTTAGCTAAACTAAAACTAGCATACAAGCTAAAGAAAGTTAGCTACTCGGATGAGGATGGTTATACCTAAACTTGAACTCCTTCTTCTTCAAACTTTTGTAGAGGTTGATGGTTCTCTTCTTGTCGCCTTCTTCCGTCGAAGATGGATCCACCTCGAAGGTTCGACCTTTGGGCTCTTCCTCGATCTTTGAGTGAACTAGGGTTTCCGGCTTGCTAAACCTTGAAACTAGAATGAGTAGAGAAAGTCTAAGGGGTGCTTTTCTTTTCTTTTTAAAGAGAAGGATTCTCAACACATGAGAAGGTTTCTCTTTAGCTAGAGGAAGAAGAAGATGAAGTGAAGAGAGAGAATGAATATGATAGAATGAGCTATCCTTTTTCTTTCTTGCAACCATAATGCAAAAGAAAAAGAATTATCAATAATAATAATAATGAAAATGAAAAGGTTGATGGAAAGTTTTAGAATGACCATTATCATTTCAAACATTAAATGAATTTGCTAGAATCAAATAGCATCTTTCTTTTGTAATGATGATGGTCAAAACTTCAACCATGGTCAACAAGTCAACCATGGTCAACAAGTCAACAAAAACCAACCATGACACAATTTCATTTTATTATATATTATTAATTGATATAATACAAATCCATTAGGGTTTGGAAAAAGACGACTGTCAACTGTGCATACGCACCCGTTCCGAAACCCTAATGAAAGTCATCTTCCTCTTCCTAAAATAACCGTGCATACACACCTGCATCCTTGTTCCGAGGAACATGAATACTGAGATAAAAGCAACCCCAAAAACATATACCAGTATCTGACTCAAACCAGAGCTAGCCAGTAATATCCGTCCGGACTCTAAACGTGCACAAGTGCGCGGATGAGAACGAACCCTGTCGCAAAACCATGCGACCTCTACTCTGTTTTGCCCAGAGGCGAATACCCTCTGTGTGGGACTCTAAAGACTCGACACTACGCTGGCAGTGGGTTTAACCACAGACCGCAAGCGGCACTAGCTGTGCGTAACGGTCTCCAGGTAGATGTCGACAAGAAGGCTGACGAGGTGAAACCCCATCTGAACTCCTACTGAGTCTGAATGTGACAGTCTCCGTACAGTCCGGTCTGTTCGTCTGATACATCGCATGTCGGGCCTAGGGGGCGGTAAAATGTCAGTCCCCCAATAGCGGTACAAGTCGTGTCGGAGTGAAGCCCAAAACACCCTGAGATAACACTGGAAACCTACCAGTATATCTCGCTTGCCCTGGCCAGGGACTACTCGTGTAATGGCTCTCCTAGACACAGCGCGATGTCAACCCGCAATACCGGGAGAGACGAATCCTGTCTAACCGTCACTGCCTCCAAGTGCTTCGGGACTGCACCCAACCACCACCTGTTTGCACGACTCCTTTGAGCCGTGGTAGGGTAGTGATCAAAGTGCAGTGGGAACACACTCGAGGCGAAGTGCCAGTGTCAAGTCAGCGGACTAAGCTGTACTCATGTCACCTGGGAACTGATAACTGACGATAGGTATAGTACCAACCTGTCAGTTCCCGACGAGTCCTGTCCAGTGTACTCGTAACCTAACGAGCACCCGTATACTATCTCCAGTACGACGTACTGATGGCTGTGGGACAGACCATCTCCCATACTGGGATGAGAAGCGCATACGCTAGTCTACTCCGGAGTATCGATGCCCTGTCTCGATAGTCCTGCGACTAGGGACCTGTATAAGGATGTGCTTATAGATTACCCAGCCCCCACTAGTGTGACTGCCATCACAACGCTGGTAATCAAGCAAAGATCCTAAGGGCTCCACTAATGCGTATAAGTGATATACTGAAATAAACACAAGTACACATTGAAGTAGAAACAAACCAAGTAGCATACTACTATATTGAGCAAGATTGTTTATACAAGGTGAATATCCCAAGCTTCCATCAAGTAATATACAAACTAGTATGATACAGTAATGGCCTCTAGGGCATATACACTAACAGATTGTTGGAGATAGTGCCCTCAGAGTCAATTATTGGATCACAGGCACGTGATTGCAATGATTAGGGGAGGACATATGCCGGTAAGGCAGTCTTACTCAAGATGATAGTATGCTATCTGGTTTATCTTTATCATCGTGTACTGCTTTAGGTGACCTTACAGGTCACTATTGCGCGTTGATAGAGCCCTTAGGATTCTTGCTTAATGGCCAGCAGTATGATGGCGATCATATATGTGGGAGCTGGGGTCTATAAGCACATCCTTAAAAAGTCCCTAGTCGTGGGAGTTTTCGAGACAGGCCATCGATACTCCAGAGTAGACTAGTGTATACAGTCGAGACCCCGACGAAAGGCGGTGGCCGGTCTCACAAGCCACTGGTGTCAGTTGATTCACCTAAGATGTATACAGGTGCTCATTGGGTTATGAGTACACCGGACAGGACTCGCCGGGAACATGCTAGTTGGTCTTATACCTGGCGTCAGATAGCAGTTCCCTGGTGACATGTGTACAGGTTAGTTCATCGACCTGAGATCGTCATTTATCTCGTGTGAGTTCCCACTGTACTTTGATTACTACCCTACCACGGTACAAAGGAGTCGTGCAAACAGGTTTTAGTTGGGTACAGTCCCGAGCCAAATGGAGGCAGTGAGCGGATCGACAAGGGTTCGTCTCTCCTGGTATTGGAGGTAAGGTCGCGCTGTGTCTAGAAGAGCCATTACACGAAGTCCTTAGCCAAGGAAGGAGATTTACTGGTAGGTATTTCAGTAGTATCTCAGGGTGTTCTGGGCTACACTCCGACACAACTTGTACCGTTTTTAGGGGTCTGACTTTTACCAACCTTCTAGGCCCGCCATGCGATGCTCATAGACGAACGGACCGGACTGTACGAATATTGTCACTGACAGGCTCAGTAGGGTGTCAGGATGAGTTCGCTCATCGACATCCCTTTTGGTCAATACCTGGTAGCCCGTTACGTATGGCTAATACCTCTGACGTGCTAGTGGTTAAATCCACAGCCAAAGTGTTGACGAGTCTTTAGAGACCCCACAGACAGTTTCTCAAGTTTCGGGCGAAACGCTGTAGAGGCCGTATGGATATATGGCAGGGTTCGATCATATACGTGCGGTATTGCACGGATCATGATCGTACGGATAATACTAGCGGGCTTTGGTTTAAGCCGGATCCTAGTATTGTACAGTGTAGATTTTGTCTCATTGCATTTGTATTCGGTCGCAAAACAAATGCGGGTATGTATATACAGTCGCGGGGTTTTCCTGTAATTTATTACCGGATCACTTTTTGAAGTTGCCAGATTGCATTCCGTTTCGGCCAATTTTCCTTTGTTCTTTCTTTGGCTGAAAATTGGTGTGGAGGGGGTTATTTGCAAATGTGCAAATTAGCCAAGTGGAGGGTGGTTTTTGGAAATTGTTGTTTCATGATGGTTCTACCATTCCTTTACTTCTTTTGTTCATCATTGCTTGATTTTTTGGAGATGGGAATATGATGGGATATGATTAGGTGATGGAGTAGGGACTTGGTTGTGAATCATTTTCATGGTTATCATTCATTTCCTTTTTTTGCTCATGATGACTTTTTCTTTCTCTCCCCTCTATTATCATGGTCGACCACAACTTGGATGGGGGATATTCATTTTTGATGGTGTGGGAAAAATATGGTTCTCATTTTTTTTGGCTTGAAACAAATATCCCTCACCCTCTCCAAAGTTCTTTTTCTCCTCCATATCTAAATGGCAACTTCCAACCCCTTTGAGACATAGCTTACTACACTCCGCCTACAGCATTCTTGGACACGTCGGCTCACCAATTTCGTGTCCGAGTTGTCTCGTTCCAGAGGTGGGAACCCGTAAAAGAACCCAGCGATGTGGTGCCCTTTCCGACGGGGAGATGAAGACCGGAGATTCCGCGAGGAGATCGGGATGGAGGCCGAAGACCGAAGGACACGGATAGCTCGGTATAGCTTTCTACCCATTCTCTAGTTAGCTAGGAGTAGGTTAATGGCCCGATCCGGGTTTTATAGAACGCGGTAGCGCCGGTTTTAAAGTTAAAGAAAAGTTTCGTTTCCGCATTCCGGCCTCGGGATGACGGCCGGGGCGCTGCCGTGCACTTACAACTACAACTAGTGAGAATCCTAACATCCATTTAGATCTATCTCATAGATCCATAACTCAGGATTTAGGAGGTATCACCTTGATCCTATATGGAGAATCTATATGATAAGAGGAGATTGACCGAGCGTAGCATAGGAAACTCCTTCCCTATCAAGAGTATGTCATCCACGTACTCTACGAGGATCACCACCATACTCTCTATTACCTTTTTGTATATACAAGGTTCATCTACCATTTTGATGAAGTCAAACTCTTTGACTACTACATCAAAACAGACGTTCCAACTCCGCGATGCCTGATTTATCACATAAAACATCTTGCTCACGTTTCTGCTGCTCCCACTGTCTACGAAGCCCTCTGTCTGTGTACTTATAGACGCTCTCTTCTAAATCATCATTTAGAAAAGTAGTCATGACACCCAACTGCCAGATATCGTAGTCATGGTATGTAGCCATGGCAACTAGGATCTGGATGGACTTAAGCATAGCTTTGAAAGTCTCAACTTTTCCATGTACACCAAGTAATCTTCTCAAGATATACTTGCTCCTGATGGGGATTTAACCCTTTAGATAAAGCAACCAAAGTCCATACTTTGTTGGTGTATAAGGATTCCATCTCAGATCTCTAAGCATCCAGCCATTCTTACAGAGTCCCACTCCTGATGGCCAGCTCGAAACTATTTGGGTCATCATCTCATGATGCAATTCTCGCTCCCACTGTCATAGAGAAAACCGAAGCATCTCTCAGGTGGGTGAGGAACCCTACTAGATTGGCGGAGAGGCTGAGGTTCGTTGGAAACTATTGAATCCTTTGGTTCTACTAAATCATCAGCTGCAGTTTGTATAGCTGGAACTCTTTCCAGTTCTACCTCATGATCAATAATTTCTTCACAAGAAATTCCCTTTCACAAAGGTGGCATGCTGAGAAACAAAACATCTTTTGTTCCTCGGTTTGGTAGAAGATATTCCCTTGCGAATGCTTGGGATATCCAACAAACTTCTACAGAACAGACCTTGCCTCGAGCTTGTCCGGATTTTGCTTTTTAGACATAGGCCGGACAACCCCAAATCTTAACAAACTTAAGATATGGGCTCTTCCCTTTCCATATCACGTATGAAGTGGTAGGCAACTGATTTGATTTGAACCCTATTCAATAGGTATGCAGCTTCACAAGTGCATATCTCCCAAAAGGAAATAGGAAACTCAGTAGTACTCATCATAGAGTGCACCATATCAAATAGGGTGTGATTGCTCCGTCCCGATAAACCGACGTGTTGTGGTGTATACGGAGGAGTAATGCTAAGAGAGAATCTCATTCTCCTTTAGAATAGTCCAGGAATCCAGTGCTCAAGTATTCTCCTCCTTGATCTCATCAAAGGACATAATACTTATACCCGTTTTTGGTTCTCTACTTCTAACTTATATTCTGTGATTATATCAAAAGTTTCGGACTTATGTTTCAACAGGAACATATGTCTGAATCTTGAGAGATCATCAGTGAATGTAATTAAGTACAAAGAACCGGTCCTGGCTTGTGTAGACAGGGGACCTTCATACATCAGCATGTATCAATCCCAAGAGTTCACTAACTCTTTCTCTGTTTCCAATAAACAGAGCTGTGGTCATCTTATCTCTGTGACATGACCGGCAAGTTTCACAAGATATAAATTCAAACTAATTTAAATATGCATCTATATGTAATTTCAGTTAGTCAGGTCGCATTGATATGACCTAGTCTACAATGCCTCAAGAAGGATTCGTTTATTTCTGAACTCTTCCTCTTGTGTGTGTTCTGTACTTTAAGAACTGTGGATTGATTTAGAACGTCTATGCTTTTAGATAACGTGCCTGACCCGATCAACTCTTGATATAGGAAATGTTCAAAACATTATCCAACAATACAAAACTATATCCTTCTTTACTAATAAAGAGACTGATATGATGTTGTATATCAGGTTCGGTATCTAATAACATTCGTTCAGAATAATGTATTCTGATAATACAGGGTGATAACTACCAACAGATTTGGCTGCAACACTTGCACCGTTTCTATCTCATGAAATTTATCATCCGTTCTCAGTTCTCTACCTATCTGTAGCCCATATAACAAATTACATATGTGGGATCCTGATCCGGTATCAAATACCCAGAACGTAAAGGATATTGAGAAACAGTTCTGTGTAATGAACACACCCGAAGAAGATGCATCAACATGTACTTTCTTCGTTTGGGCGGCACGGGAATTCTGGTAATCCCCTATTTCCTGCTCTGTCTTATAACAATTATAAGTTGGAGCGGGACCAACGTTCCCTAGCGCAGTATAACAAGCAGGTTCGGTCAATACATCCGTATTATTATCTTGATTAAGACGTGACATAGTCGCTACCTGGAGAGAGAGAGAGAAGAAAACACTCAGTGTGCGCTTTTATAAGATTAGATTGGTTATCAATTTATCTAATCAGGATGGCTCCCACTGTTTTAGCCAAATCTTCCTTCAAACCCTAAAAGGAAAGACTAGCTGGGATTAATTACACCCTACAAGTTCGCCAATCTTTCAGCCAGGCCAGTGCCGGTACTTTGAGGGATGTTCCCCGTGCTTTCGCACGGACCTAATTAAAGTAAACTTTATTTTCCCAGAGGCATAACCCCGTTGACACTTTTCTAGACACCTACTTGATCGGCTAATTGTAATGTATAAAACTCTCCCAGGAGTAACTCTTACTCGCAGCGGGTATCGGGATCCAACTATCTCATAGAAGGTATGCAATCTCATTGCAAATTTCAACACTTGAAATTCCCGATAATATTTTACCCCAAGCGTCCTATGACCTTGACAGAGGTCAACAAACCATAGGCTGCAAGTCAAGTTCAACCCGTCATTTTTTGATTGAAGTAAACCCACCAGCACGACCCTTGACAGAGGTCAACAAGGTCGCACGACTACCCTAAATCAATCACATCATATGCTTATGCAGATAAGCACTAATCAGCTACCACACACTACGCCTTGACAGAGGTCAGCAAACGTCGCACGAATACTAACTATTACTTATCTGAAATGACGGAGGGCTACGACAGGTTTTTAAGAAAATCTTTTGCGTAATGAACTTGATATCGTTATAGAATCGAGTGATTTTAAATGGAATGTTTTTTAGGCCTTTTCTAGTTTTGCTAAAGAGGTCACTCCCGGTGAAGGGATCGTCAGCTCTTTCCTCATCGAATAAGGTGCAGGATATTTCACAAATATCACTATGCAAAGCAGAAACTATAAAAATAATCAAAAGACAAACCGAGTTTGTAGCATCTGCTAGTTTCCCTAAAGAGGTCACTCCCGGTGAAGGGATCTCGGCTCTTTCCTTATCGAATAAGGTGCTGGATGTTCTACAAGGAACACCGCTGTGCAAAGCAAAAACTAGAGCTACCAGATTTTAAGAGAAGTTTGTACAACATCTTTAAGTTTCTTATAGTTTCATTAATCTCATTAATGAAGTCCCATTTTATTATGCTTCACAAGCATCTCATTTGAAACGAAATCTGCAATATAACATATATCTCATATATATAATATAAACATTCGTCTCAGGCAGTAATATGATCTCATCATAGAACATTGCAGCAGAAGAACACATATGAAATATTGGATATACTAGGACGTCCGTGTTTTAATACGAGCCTGTATAAAACACGGATTCCACGGTCGCGATGAATAGCCAAACCCACATCCCTAGACCCCTACGAGAGCGGCAAGCAACACTGCCAATTCTGAGGTTAGGAGACCCGGTCTCGACTCCTCGAGATGGTCTCCCACTGGACCCTAAAACCCGGTTACTTGTGCTCCCCGCCTTGGGTCTACCTAATGCGGAAAAGTAAATAATATACGATGGTGACATCATCCTCAGCCCGGAAGTTCCCCAATAAAAGAATATTACATACAATTGTATTTTACATGAATGAAAAAGAAAAACTCTCATCTCACATAAAACCCCCGGCTATTCAGAACACGACGATCCAATATAACATATCACAGCAACACATAATATCTCATATCATCAACGTAAGCAAGCATGCGTATCCCGATTGTCGTTGATGTATAGCAACGAAACCGGCGATACACCACATACTATGCTTACGGTCACAGAAAAGAAAGTGTAAAACTACAACAGTTGGAATCCGCAACCTCCTTAGACATCGCATGCCTAACAAAATGAATTCCTTAGACATCGCATGCCTAACAATTATAAACCCCGCATTTTAGTCTCATTATCGAAAACTCTTTTCAATATCAAGTCGGGCAATTCAACAAGATTCCCGACATCCTGATCGAATGCTCATCGCAAACTTTAGTAGACGGCCGCACCCCCGGATGCCGTCGACGAAGTGCACTAAGGCGGAACACCGCTGCCGCAAGCACCCGAACAGATGCTTTTGGAGACAAGGTTCTCTTACAGTCACTTGGTCGGGGCTATGGAGCGTGGCTATCTATTAAGTTTACCCAGCGAGTATCCGCGTACACTACGTGATTGCGACGGAATTTTGATCACATCAAAATCCCGTGGCAACCGATCAAATGAGACTAAACTGCTAAATTTACAACATTCAAATTAGTTATCTCATAACTACTTGTGGATTCCAAATATTGTATCACATTCCAGATAAATAGACAATGTCAAACTTTCCGATTGAATAAACAAACACCCAAGATTTCCCAAATAGCTCAACACTTGAGTGGAGTTCAAAAAGTATCCATCACATGCCACAGTACCAATGGACCAGCCGTCGAAGGGTCAAACCGACGCCTCACATGTGGAAACGCCGTACTGCCCCAAAACCCTAAGGTTTAGAGACGGTTCAGACGGTCACATAATCGAGTTAAGGTTTGTGTTCTTCTAGAGGGTCCACCGCGTTTTTTGCACGACTAGGAACGTTCTTAAACTGCGGAAAAATCCAACACTTAGAAATTTTTCCGGCAGGGGAAAAAGTGAGTTATTGATATCCGTTTGAACTTTTTAACACGTTCTAAAATTACCTGGAAAAAGTTAAACGAAGTTAAATTATCCGACCGAATCAACGAATACAAAAGATCTCTAGAAAACTCAACACTTGAGTAAAATTAAAAATTCCAAGAAGCATGTAGAAACACCTACGGATGTTACTGTGCAAAAAGCAAAACATGAATTCATTGTTTGGCCGCGGAACCGCCGCGCAAGGCAAGGTATTGCCGCGGTTCCGCGGCGCTTTAATGGTATTGGTGGCTTGTTTTTCATAGTAACTCTTAGATTTTCCTGCTTAATTTTCTAAGTATTTTTAATATGAAAAAAGTCAACTAGGGTTTTACAGGTATTCGGAGTTCGATCAGACTTTAAACTTCTCCTAGATTTCGCCTAAAGCTCTAGCTTGGCTATGATACCACTGTAGGGTTACTAGGCACTCTCACAAGGTTCTACAAGGAATCAACCATACCCGATTTAAAATTTAGACGTGCCGAACAACCCTAACCAAGATCTTAAACTAGAAATTAGGCGAAACAAAGCATGTAAAAAACTTTACATCTAACAGTTAGGGATTACAACCTTTGTAGTCCATTCCTTCACTTCTAAAGCTCCGTGTTGTGGTCCCTTCGCTGCGATCATCAAGTTCCCGGACTCTAGAGAGGCTCCACGAAGAGAAAGATGCAAGCTTACTTCCGATCTTCGATAACTAAGATGATCTATCTTGAAGTTTCTTTAACACATGCTCTCACTCACTAAATGAAGTGAACACCCTAATCTAATTGGCAAGAATAGATTAGGATGACGAAATAGGAATTTAGCTCTCATTTGTTTTCTTAATCTCACTCATTTTCATCACTTCATAAAAAGCTAGAAAGCTTTTCATGCAAAGAAGAAGAAGGAAGAAGATGATCTATTTCTTTTGTGATGAATAATGAAAGTAGTGTGAGGTTAGAAATACAACCATGGTTCAAGTGAGAAGATTTAACCATTGTAGAGAGTTTACCATGGTCAAGGGTTTGGGTTGGGTTAAGGAAATACAACAAAATATCATAACAAATATCTTTGCTTAAATCAAAAGCAAAGCTTCTAGAAGCTACTAGAAAGAATTAACCCAAATCAAACCCTAACCATATTTAATCTCCACTAATCATGTTGCATTTATAACCTTAACTTGTTACAATATTATATATCACATATATAATATATTTTGTAACAAAATAAAATAATACATATAACATATATCGCATATATATCAATGTATTACCCGAGTGAGAAAAAGAATCTTTTAGTGAGCTTATATTAGTTAATGTAATTTAATATATCAAATATATAATTATACATTAAATTATCGAATCAACACTTGATCCGATAATCCGACTACTTCATAAATAACCGACTAATATAATCTGTATTAGTTCATCGAATCAACACTTGATCCGATGACCCGGCTATATCTCATATACCCGGCCGATAACTCATATAGCGAGAATCTAATACGATATCGCATACTCGTATTATTCTCGGTCTCGCACGTATCATATATGTGCTCCTACTCCGTTTTGCCTGAGTCAGGAAAGCTCTGTGTAGGACTCTAAAGAATCATCAATACGCCGGCAGTAGGTGATGATCATACCAAACACACACAAGCTGCAAGCGGTTAGCTAAACGTAACTGCCACCCAGGTATTGAGCAATCAGAAGATCAACAAGCAAGCCTGTACATTCTCCCGTGAATCCAATCAGTAACATTCCCGTACAGTCCGGTCTCTTCGTCTGATATGTCGCATATCTCGCCTAGGGGTGGTAAACGTCAGACCCCAGTAGCTTGATAAGTCATGTCGATATGAGGTCTATAACAGTTCGAGAAAATACTGATAACACTTACCAGTAAATCTCAGCAACCCTGGCCAGGGATTTCCAGTTATAGCCTATCTAACACAGCGGAATATCAACTCCCTATACCGGGAGAGACAAAACCCCTCCTATCGCTCATTACCTCCATGTGATTCGGGACTGTACCCAAAAGCCACCTTTTTGCACGCCCTCTTGGACGTGGTATGATGGAAATCAAAGCATAGTGGGAATCACACAAGACTCTATGACGATCT
This sequence comes from Agapanthus africanus, assembly GCA_030015575.1. Taxonomy (NCBI): domain Eukaryota; kingdom Viridiplantae; phylum Streptophyta; class Magnoliopsida; order Asparagales; family Amaryllidaceae; genus Agapanthus; species Agapanthus africanus. Next base: position 294,231,181 of record CM057349.1, read on the forward strand.
CGGGTCTACAGACTAACCTGTACCAGTGTCACCAGAGAACTGCCATCTGACGTGAGGTATAATACCATCTGGAAGTTCTCGGCGAGTCCGTCCAGTGTACCCAGTCTCCACTTGGCACCCGTATACCTTCTCTGATGTCAAACACCAATGGATATGAGATCATCCATCGCCCATCATACGGGTTAAGAAACGCATACGCTAGTCTACTCTGGAGTATCGATGCCCTGTCTCGGTACTCCCACAACTAGAAACATTTGAAGGATGTACTTGGCGACTACTCTGTCCCCACTACTATGATCTGCATCATAGTCCTGGTAGTCAAGAACTCATCCTACGGGCTTTATCAACATGTAATATAGAGACAATAAGAGTACATGTTAAGATAAAGAGTAACCAGATAGCATACTATCATGTCGAGCAAGAAAGTCCTCCCTATATATGTCCAAGCATCCACTACAATATACATCGTATGTACAGTAATGGCCTCTAGGGCATACATATAACTAACACGTATTTAGGCGTAATCAAGGGCTAATAGGGCGCCAGTAGCATTGTCATCGGCCGCGGTGTCAACAATGGCCGTGTCGTCATCGGTAGCACAGCCGAGCGAGGACTTTGAAGGCGAAGTGGGTCAACACCGTACCAAAGCTCCACGGGGAAGGAAACGATCGTCTTCGGCGGTTAGTTCTGGGGCCAAGAGGCGGAGGAAGACGGTCACCAATCTGTTCGACTCTATAATAGAGTCCGAGCCTATTCTTCAAGATGAACCACTAGCCATGCAAGAATCGGATGGTGGTCTACTTTTCCCGGGTTCATCAGCCGAGGAAGCCGCACAATTGGCTGAGGCTATAAGACGTTCATAAGATGAATCCGAGAATGTAAGGATCCCGAAGAAGCCTTACCCTGCTGTCATTTTTTATGAAGACCCTCCATCGATACGGCGGCTATTCATAGGTGTTAGTGTATATGCCCTAGAGGCCATTACTGTATCATACTAGTTTGTATATTACTTAATGGAAGCTTGGGATATTCACAGTTGTATAGACAATCTGTAGGGTTCCTAGGCACACTAATGAAGTCTTGCAAGTGATCAAACACGGCCAATTTAAATTTTACAAGTGCCGAGAAACCCTAATACGGATCGTTAACTAGAAAACAAGGCGATGCAAAGCAAATAAAAGAATTTATCTAAGAGGAAAGGGGCTACAACCTTTGTAGATCAGGTCCACCACTTCCTAAGCTCCGCGATGATGTCCCTCCGCTGTCCAAATCGTATTTCGGACTCTAGCATCGGCTTCATCGAAGAAATGGGCGGGCTTGGTCGTCGGCTTCGATGCCGAAGATGATCTACGTCGAGGCATCGCTAGATCAAGCTCCCACTTCACCAAGTCTTAAAACTTGTGAAGAAAACACCCTATACTACTTGGCAAGAGGTAGAGGATGAAGAAATAGGAAGTGGGTTCACTTTAGAATTAGATTTCTCACTCATTTTGGCTAGTTGCCATTGATGTAGAAAGCTTTTCTTTCTTGCTCATGAAGAAGAAGAAGAAAGAAAATGAATATGATAAGTATTTTTAAAAAGAAAATAAAAATGAATACTTATCATGTATTCAACCATGGTTTAGTGTAGAGATTTAACTAAGGTTAGATGAATGGTTAGGGTTAGAGAAGAGACAAGAATGGTGGACTTGTTCAAAGCTTCAAGAAGCTTCAAATAAAAACAAAACTAGCAACCATTCTTTTCTCTTTATCTTTTCTAAATGAAATAAATAAATAGATAAATGAATAAGTAAAAGAAATGAAACCCTAACCACTAACTAACCATGGTTTAATTCTTTACACAAAACCAAGCTAGAATGTATCATCAAACATGATACAATCATGTGCACAAAAAATATATCACATATACAATGTGCATTTCAAGTGAGAAAATCCATTTAAAGTGAACCAATACTAGTTAATGCAAAGTAATATATCAAATATATAATTATACATTAAATCACTAAATCAACACTTGATTCAATGATCCGGTCATGTCGCACATAACCGACTAGTATCCAATGTATCGATTTATCGAATCAATCCTTGATTCGATAACTAGGTTATATCGCATATAACCAATCAATACATTCATCGCGAGAATGGAATACGGTATCACATACACGCATTATTCTCGGTCCCGCACATATCTCATATGCGCTCCTATTTCGTTTCGCTTGAGCCAGGAAACCTCAGTGTAGGACTCTAAAGACTCGTCAATACGCCGGTAGCAGATGATGATCATATCAAGCACCCACAAGCCGCAAGCGGTCTGCTAAACGTAACGGCCACCGGGATATTGAGCGATCAGAAGATCGACGAGCAAGCCCGCTCACACTCCTGTGAATCCAACCAGTAACACTTACCGTACAGTCCGGTCTGTTCATCTGATATGTCGCATATCTCGCCTATGGGTGGTAATCGTCAGACCCCAATAGCTTGATAAGTCATGCTGACATGAAGTCCATAACATGTATGAAACTACTGATAACACTTACCAGTAGATCACTGCAACCCTGGCCAGGGATTTCCTGTTATGGCCAGTCGAGCATAGCGCAACATCAACCCCCAATACCAGGAGAGACGAATCCCCTCCTATCGCTCATTGCCACCATGTGAATCGGGACTATACCCAAAAACCACCTGTTTGCACGACTCAGTAGAGCTGTGGTAGGGTGGAAATCAAAGCACAGTGGGAGACACACAAGACTCTATGACGATCTCGGGTCAACAGACTAAGCTGTACCAGTGTCACCAGAGAACTGCCATCTGACGTGAGGTATAATACCATCTGGGAGTTCTCGGCGAGTCCGTTCAGTGTACCCAGTCTCCACTGAGCACCCATATACCATCTCTGATGTCAAACACCAATGGATATGGGATCATCCATCGCCCATCGCATGGGTCGAGAAGATATACGCTAGTCTACTCTGGAATATCGATGCCCCGTCTCGATATTCCCACGACTAGGAACATTGAAGGATGTACTCATGGACTATCCAGGCCCCACTAGTATGATCTGCATCATAGTCCTGGAAGTCGAGTACACATCCTAAGGGCTTTATCAACATGTAATCAGAGAGACAGAAAATATACATGTTAAGATAAAGAGCAACCAGATAGCGTACTATCATGTCGAGCAAGAAAGTCCTACCTATATATGACCCAGCATCCACTACAATATACATCCAATGTATAGTAATGGCCTCTAGGGCATACATATAACTAACAATCTCCCACTTGCACTACGGCCATCTGTAGCAGTAGTTGTAGTATCTAATACTCAACCATCCCCTAAAAGTCTCTCTTTGGGAAAAGGCCTTCGTGAGTGGATCCGCCGTGTTGTCCTCTAAGTCTACTCTCCCATCCTCGATCATCCTGGAGATCATCTATCTCCATGATCAGGTGATACTGCCTCAGAATATGTCTGGGTCACTGATGGGATCGGGGTTCTTTAGCCAAAGCCACACTTCCATTGTCATACAATGGTAGGAACCTAGTTCACCTTATGAACCAATATACACCCAAACTGCCTCTTTGGTAGTATCTTTAATAGCGATGTTACCAGCCTTTATCGTCTAGTTTGCCACGGCATCTAGCTTGGAACTCTTCCAACATACCGTCCCTCGATAGAGGGTAAAGACAATGCCTGTGACTGACATTCAGTCGTCTTTATCACCCTGGGACAATTCCAGTGATTTTCCCCAGGATCAAGTGATACTATCTCACTACAACTAGTGAGTATCCTAACATCCATTTAGATCTATCTCATAGATCCAAAGCTTAGGATTTAGTAGGTATCACTTTGATCCTATGTGGAGAATCATTGTGATAAGCGGAGATTGATCGAGCGTAGCATAGGAAACTCTTTCCCTATCAAGAGTATGTCATCCACGTACTCTACGAGAATCGCCACCATACTCCCTACTACCCTTTTGTTTATACAAGGTTCATCTACCATTTTGATGATGTCAAACGCTTTGATTAATTCATCAAAACAGATGTTCCAACTCCGCGATGCCTGCTTTATCCTATAAAGCATCTTGCACACGTTTTCGCTGCTCCCACTGTCTACGAGGCCCTCTGGCTGTGTACTTATAGACGTTCTCTTCTAAAACATCATTTAGAAAAGCAGTCATGACACCCAACCACCAGATATCATAGTCATGGTATGTAGCCGTGGCAAGTAGGATCCGGATGGACTTAAGCATAGGCCCCAGAAAAGGTTTCATCATTATCCACGCCTGGTTGATGACGAAAACCTTTAACAAGTCTAGTTTTGAAAGTCTCAACCTTTCCATCTACACCAAGTAATCTTCTCAAGATATACTTGCTCCTGATGGGGATTTAACCCTTCAGATTTAGCAGCCAAAGTCCATACTTTGTTGGTGTACATGGATTCCATCTCAGATCGCTAAGCATCCAGCCATTCTTACAGAGTCCCTACTCTCGATGACCTGCTCGAATCTAGTTGGGTCATCATCTCATGATGCATTCCTCACTCCCACTGTCATCGAGAAACCGAAGTATCTCTCAGGCGGATGAGGAACCCTACCAGATCGGCGGAGAGGCTGAGGTTCTTCGGGAACTATTGAATCCTTCGGTTCTGTCAAATCATCAGCTGCAGTTTTGTATAGCTGGAACCTATCCAGTTCTACAGATCTGACATTGCCTCGATCTTGTCCGGATTTAGCTTTTGACACAGGCCGGACAATCCCAAATCTTAACTTACTTAAGAGATAGGCTCTTCCCATACCATATCTTCTATGGAGTGGTAGGCACTGATTTGAATCGAACCCAATTCAACAGGTATGCAGCTTCATAAGTGCATAACTCCCAAAAGGAAATAGGTAACTCAGTAGTACTCATCATAAAGCACACCATATCATATAGGGTGTTATTGCTCCGCCCCGATATACCATCGTGCTATGGTGTATACGGAGGAGTAATGCTGAGAGAGAATCTCATTCTCTTTTAGAATAGTTCAGGAATTCTATGCACAAGTATTCTCCTCCTTGATCTCATCAAAGGACATAATACTTATACCCGTATTGGTTCTCTACTTCTAACTTATATTCTGTGAATATCTCAAAAGGTTCGGACTTGTGTTTCAGCAGGAACATATGACTGAATCTTGAGAGATCATCAGAGAATGTAATGAAGTACAAAGAACCGGTCCTGGCATGTGTAGACAGGGGACCTTTATACATCAACATGTATCATCCCAAGAGTTCACCAACTCTTTCTCTGTTTCCAATAAACAGAGCTGGTGTCATTATATCTTTGTGACATGACTGGCAAGTTTCACAAGATGTAAATTCAAACTGATTTAAATATGCATCTACATGTTACTTCAGCTAGTCGGGTCGCATTGATATGACCTAGTCTATAATGCCTCAAGAAGGATTCGTTCATTGCTGAACTCTTCCTCTTGTGTGTGTTCTGTATACAAAAACTGTAGTTTGATTTAGAACATTAATGCTTTTAGATAACGTGCCTGAACCAATCAACTTTTGATATAGGAAATGTTCAAAACATTATCCAACAATACAAAATTTTATCGTTTCTTTACTAATAAAGAGACAGATATGATTTTGTACATCAGGTTCGGTATCTAATAGCATTTGTTCAGAATCAATGTACTTAGGTAATACAGGGTGACAGTGACCAACAGACTTGGCTGCAACACTTGCCCCGTTTTCTGTCTCATGAAACTTATCACCCGTTCTCAGTTTTCTACCTTTTTGTAGCCCTATGTAACAGATTACATATCTGGGATCCTGACCCGGTATTAAATACCTAGGATTCAGAGGATACTGAGAAACAGTTCTTTATAACGAACACACCCGAAGATGATGCATCAACATGCACTTTTCTTCGTTTGGGCGGCATGGGAATCCTGGTATTCCCCTATTTCCTGCTCTGTCTTATAACAATTATAAGTTGGAGCGGGACCAACGTTCCCTAGCTCAGTATAACAAGCGGGTTCGGTCAATAATCCGTATTATTATCTTGATTAAGGCGTGATATGGTCGCTACCTGGAGAGAGAGAGAGAAGAAAACACTCTGCGTGCGCTCTTGCAAGATTAGATTGGTTATATATTTTATCTAATCAGGATGGCTCCCACTGTTTTTATCAAATCTTCCTTCAAACCCGAAAAGGAAAGACTAGCCGGGATTAATTGCACTCTACAAGTTCGCCAATCTTTCAGCCAGGCCAGTGTCGGTACTTTGAGGGAGGGTCCCCGTGCTTTCGCACGGACCTATTTACAGTAAACCTCGTTTTCCCAGAGGCGTAACCCCGTTGACACCTTTCTAGACACCTACTTGATCGGCTAATTGTAAAGTGCAAAACTCTCCCAGGAGTAACAATTACTCGCAGTGGGTATCGGGATCCAACTATCAGATAGAAGGTATGCAATCTCATTGCAAATTTCAACACTTGAAACTCCCGATAATGGTTTTTACCCCTAGCACCTATGACCTTGGCTAAGGTCAACAAATCATAGGTACTAGTCAAGTTCTGCCCGTCATTTCGTGATTAATTAGACCCACCCACATGACCCTTGGCTAAGGTCAACAAAGCCACATGACTGTCCTAACTAATCGCATCATATGCTGTGTAGGAAGACATCACTTAGCTACCGCACACTATGCCTCGGCTATGGTCGACAAACGTAGCACGAATACTAAGTACTCTACTTCCTAAAATGACGGAGGGTTGCGAATGGTTTTTATGAAAACCTTTAACGCTTTGAACTTGATCTCGTTGCGGAATCAAATGGTTTTTTAAATGGAATGTTTTCGAGGCTTTTCTAGTTTTGCTAAAGGGGTCACTCCCGGTGAAGGGATCGTCGGCCCTTTCCTCGTCGAATGAGGTGCGGGATATATCATATATATCACTGTGCAAAGCGGAAACTATAGAAGCGATCAAAGACAAACCGAGGGTTGTAGCATCGACCAGTTATTGCTAAAGGAGTCACTCCCGGTGAAGGGATCTCGGTCCTTTCCTCATCGAATAAGGTGCAGGATGTTCTATAATGAACACCGCGATGCATAGCAAGAACTGTAGCTACCTGTTTTTATTTTGAAATCCGATTCCACAATATCAATTAGGTTTATTTTCTTTCATTAATCTCATTAATGAATATCCCATCATTTAAGTCCACCTAAACATCACAGATAAATATAACGTACGCTTATGCCATCCGCATTCGCCTCGATGTCCCGTCTGCACCGTTAGGTTAGGTAACTAACGGCAGAGCGGGGCAGGGCTAGCACGGGTGTAAAACATAAGCAACGTTTATATAATATATCAATCATTGAACATCACATGATCACATCACAGATAACGCAGCAGAAAATATCATATGAAATATTGGATGTACCAGGACGTCCGTGTTTTCAATACGAGCCAGTATAAAACACGGATTCCACGGTCGTGATGAATAGCAAATCCCACACCCCTAGACCCCTACGAGAGCGGCAAGCAACCCTACCAATTCTAGGGTTAGGAGACCCGGACTTGACTCCTCGAGTTGGTCTCCCACTGGACCCTAGAACCCGGTTACTTGTGCTCCCCTCCTTGGTTCTATCCTAATGCGGAAAAGTAAATAATATACAAACGGTGACAACATCCGCAACCTGGAAGTGCCCCAATAAAAGAATATTACACACAAGTTTTTACATGAATGAAAATGAAAAACACTCATCTCATATAAAAAACCCCGGCTATTCAAACACGACAATCCAATATAACATATCCAGCAACACATAACATCACATGTCATCAACGTAAGTAAGTATGCATACACCGATTGTCGTCGACGTATAGCAACGACAATCGGCAATACCACTACATACTACACTTACGGTCACAGAAAAGAAAGTGTAAAACTACAACAGTTGGAATCCGCAACCTCTTTAGACATCACATGCCTAATCAAATGAAATAGTTAGACATCACATGCCTAACAATTATAAACCCCGCATTTTAGTCTCATTATCGAAAACTCTTTTCAATATCAAGTCGGGCAATTCAACAAGATTCCCGACATCCTGATCGAATGCTCGTCGCAAACTTCAGTAGACGGCCGCACCCCCGATACCGTCGACGAAGTGCACCAAGGCGGAACACCGCTACCGCAAGCACCCGAACGGATGCTTTCGGCGACGGGGTTCTCCTACAGTCACTTGGTCGGGGTTAAGGCATGTAGCTGTCTAATAAGTTTACCCGGCGAGTATCCGCGTACGCTACGTGATTGCGACAGACTTTTGATCACATCAAAATTCCGTGGCAACCGATCAAGTGAGACTAAAGTGCTTATTTATAACATTCATTCAGTTATCTCATAACTACTTGTGAATTCCAATTATTGTATCACATTCCAGATAAATAGAAAATGTTAAACTTTCCGATCGAACATTCAAACACCCAAGTTTTCCGAAACAGATCAACACATGAAATAAGTTTTAAAACATTCACTTCGTGCCTCAGTACCAACGGTCCAGCCATAGAAGGGTCAAGCCAACGCCTCACATGTGGCACGCCGTACTACCCCAAACCCTAAGGTTCAAAGGGCAGTTCAAGACGGCCACATAATCGAGTTAAGGTTTGTTGTCTTCTAGAGGGACCATCTCTTTACTTGCACTACTTAGAACGTCTTTAAACCATGGAAAAATCCAACACTTGGAAATTTCCCGGCAGGGGAAAAAGTGGGTATTTATATCCGGTCGAACTTTTTAACAGTTTCTAAAATATCCGGAAAAACATAAACGAACTTAAATTATCCGATCAAATTAACGAATCCCCAATAAAACCCTAGAAAACTCAACACTTGAGTGGAATTAAAAAATTCACATAAAAAATTGCCAAGAAAGGACCTAAGAATAAATATATGAAATTTGAGGGACTAAGTCCAAATTTGGGCCGCGGAAGAGCCGCTAAACCCCTGGTTTGGCCGCGGTTCCGCGGTCTAATTATGGAATTAGGGCCCCAAACTTCACAGTAATTCTTAGTTTTTCCTGCTTACTTTTCTGCATATTTTTAATTCACAAAAATCCACGAATTTCAAAAATGTACAGAGAGCATTTTAGGGTTTGGGTTTCGGTTCGATCGGACTTCTAATTCCTTCTACGCATCGCCTAAGGCTCTAGCTAGGCTCTGATACCACTGTAGGGTTCCTAGGCACACTAATGAAGTCTTGCAAGTGATCAAACACGGCCAATTTAAATTTTACAAGTGCCGAGAAACCCTAATACGGATCGTTAACTAGAAAACAAGGCGATGCAAAGCAAATAAAAGAATTTATCTAAGAGGAAAGGGGCTACAACCTTTGTAGATCCGGTCCACCACTTCCTAAGCTCCGCGATGATGTCCCTCCGCTGTCCAAATCGGATTCCGGACTCTAGCATCGGCTTCATCGAAGAAATGGGCGGGCTTGGTCGTCGGCTTCGATGCCGAAGATGATCTACGTCGAGGCATCGCTAGATCAAGCTCCCACTTCACCAAGTCTTGAAACTTGTGAAGAAAACACCCTATACTACTTGGCAAGAGGTAGAGGATGAAGAAATAGGAAGTGAGTTCACTTTAGAATTGGATTTCTCACTCATTTTGGCTAGTTACCATTGATGTAGAAAGCTTTTCTTTCTTGCTCATGAAGAAGACGAAGAAAGAAAATGAATATGATAAGTATTTTTAAAAAGAAAATAAAAATGAATACTTATCATGTATTCAACCATGGTTTAGTGTAGAGATTTAACTAAGGTTAGATGAATGGTTAGGGTTAGAGAAGAGACAAGAATGGTGGACTTGTTCAAAGCTTCAAGAAGCTTCAAATAAAAACAAAACTAGCAACCATTCTTTTCTCTTTATCTTTTCTAAATGAAATAAATAAAATAAATAAATAGATAAATGAATAAGTAAAAGAAATGAAACCCTAACCACTAACTAACCATGGTTTAATTCTTTACACAAAACCAAGCTAGAATGTATCATCAAACATGATACAATCATGTGCACAAAAAATATATCACATATACAATGTGCATTTCAAGTGAGAAAATCCATTTAAAGTGAACCAATACTAGTTAATGCAAAGTAATATATCAAATATATAATTATACATTAAATCATTAAATCAACACTTGATTCAATGATCCGGTCATGTCGCACATAACCGACTAGTATCCAATGTATCGATTTATCGAATCAATCCTTGATTCGATAACTAGGTTATATCGCATACAACCAATCGATACATTCATCGCGAGAATGGAATACGGTATCACATACACGCATTATTCTCGGTCCCGCACATATCTCATATGCGCTCTTATTTCGTTTCGCTTGAGCCAGGAAACCTCAGTGTAGGACTCTAAAGACTCGTCAATACGCCGGTAGCAGATGATGATCATATCAAGCACCCACAAGCCGCAAGCGGTCTGCTAAACGTAACGGCCACCCAGGTATTGAGCGATCAGAAGATCGGCGAGCAAGCCCGCTCACACTCCTGTGAATCCAACCAGTAACACTTACCGTACAGTCCGGTCTGTTCGTCTGATATGTCGCATATCTCGCCAAGGGGTGGTAATCGTCAGACCCCAATAGCTTGATAAATCATGCTGACGTGAAGTCCATAACATGTATGAAACTACTGATAACACTTACCAGTAGATCACTGCAACCCTGGCCAGGGATTTCCTGTTATGGCCAGTCGAGCATAGCGCAACATCAACCCCCAATACCGGGAGAGACGAATCCCCTCCTATCGCTCATTGCCTCCATGTGAATCGGGACTATACCCAAAAACCACCTGTTTGCACGACTCAGTAGAGCCATGGTAGGGTGGAAATCAAAGCACAGTGGGAGACACACAAGACTCTATGACGATCTCGGGTCAACAGACTAAGCTGTACCAGTGTCACTAGAGAACTGCCATCTGACGTGAGGTATAATACCATCTGGGAGTTCTCGGCGAGTCCGTTCAGTGTACCCAGTCTCCACTGAGCACCCGTATACCATCTCTGATGTCAAACACCAATGGATATGGGATCATCCATCGCCCATCGCATGGGTCGAGAAGATATACGCTAGTCTACTCTGGAATATCGATGCCCCGTCTTGATATTCCCACGACTAGGAACATTTAAGGATGTACTCATGGACTACCCAGGCCCCACTAGTATGATCTGCATCATAGTCCTGGAAGTCGAGTACACATCCTAAGGGCTTTATCAACATGTAATCAGAGAGACAGAAAATATACATGTTAAGATAAAGAGCAACCAGATAGCGTACTATCATGTCGAGCAAGAAAGTCCTACCTATATATGACCCAGCATCCACTACAATATACATCCAATGTATAGTAATGGCCTCTAGGGCATACATATAACTAACAATCTCCCACTTGCACTAGGGCCATCTGTAGCAGTAGTTGTAGTATCTAATACTCAACCATCCCCTAAAAGTCTCTCTTTGGGAAAAGGCCTTCGTGAGTGGATCCGCCGTGTTGTCCTCTGAGTCTACTCTCCCATCCTCGATCATCCTGGAGATCATCTATCTCCATGATCAGGTGATACTGCCTCAGAATATGTCTGGGTCACTGATGGGATCGGGGTTCTTTGGCCAAAGCCACACTTCCATTGTCATACAATGGTAGGAACCTAGTTCACCTTATGAACCAATATACACCCAAACTGCCTCTTTGGTAGTATCTTTAATAGCGATGTTACCAGCCTTTATCGTCTAGTTTGCCACGGTATCTAGCTTGGAACTCTTCCAACATACCGTCCCTCGATAGAGGGTAAAGACAATGCCTGTGACTGACATTCAGTCGTCTTTATCACCCTGGGACAATTCCAGTGATTTTCCCCATGATCAAGTGATACTATCTCACTACAACTAGTGAGTATCCTAACATCCATTTAGATCTATCTCATAGATCCAAAGCTTAGGATTTAGTAGGTATCACTTTGATCCTATGTGGAGAATCATTGTGATAAGCGGAGATTGATCGAGCGTAGTATAGGAAACTCTTTCCCTATCAAGAGTATATCATCCACGTACTCTACGAGAATCGCCACCATACTCCCTACTACCCTTTTGTTTATACAAGGTTCATCTACCATTTTGATGATGTCAAACGCTTTGACTAATTCATCAAAACAGATGTTCCAACTCCGCGATGCCTGCTTTATCCTATAAAGCATCTTGCACACGTTTCCGCTGCTCCCACTGTCTACGAGGCCCTCTGGCTGTGTACTTATAGACGTTCTCTTCTAAAACATCATTTAGAAAAGCAGTCATGACACCCAACCACCAGATATCATAGTCATGGTATGTAGCCGTGGCAAGTAGGATCCGGATGGACTTAAGCATAGGCCCCAGAAAAGGTTTCATCATTATCCACGCCTGGTTGATGACGAAAACCTTTAACAAGTCTAGTTTTGAAAGTCTCAACCTTTCCATCTACACCAAGTAATCTTCTCAAGATATACTTGCTCCTGATGGGGATTTAACCCTTCAGATTTAGCAGCCAAAGTCCATACTTTGTTGGTGTACATGGATTCCATCTCAGATCGCTAAGCATCCAGCCATTCTTACAGAGTCCCTACTCTCGATGACCTGCTCGAATCTAGTTGGGTCATCATCTCATGATGCATTCCTCACTCCCACTGTCATCGAGAAACCGAAGTATCTCTCAGGCGGATGAGGAACCCTACCAGATCGGCGGAGAGGCTGAAGTTCTTCGGGAACTATTGAATCCTTCGGTTCTGTCAAATCATCAGCTGCAGTTTTGTATAGCTGGAACCTATCCAGTTCTACAGATCTGACATTGCCTCGATCTTGTCCGGATTTAGCTTTTGACACAGGCCGGACAATCCCAAATCTTAACTTACTTAAGAGATAGGCTCTTCCCATACCATATCTTCTATGGAGTGGTAGGCACTGATTTGAATCGAACCCAATTCAATAGGTATGCAGCTTCATAAGTGCATAACTCCCAAAAGGAAATAGGTAACTCAGTAGTACTCATCATAAAGCACACCATATCATATAGGGTGTTATTTCTCCGCCCCGATATACCATCGTGCTATGGTGTATACGGAGGAGTAATGCTGAGAGAGAATCTCATTCTCTTTTAGAATAGTTCAGGAATTCTATGCACAAGTATTCTCCTCCTTGATCTCATCAAAGGACATAATACTTATACCCGTATTGGTTCTCTACTTCTAACTTATATTCTGTGAATATCTCAAAAGGTTCGGACTTGTGTTTCAGTAGGAACATATGACTGAATCTTGAGAGATCATCAGAGAATGTAATGAAGTACAACACCAATGGATATGGGATCATCTATCGCCCATCGCATGGGTCGAGAAGATATACGCTAGTCTACTCTGGAATATCGATGCCCCGTCTCGATATTCCCACGACTAGGAACATTGAAGGATGTACTCATGGACTACCCAGGCCCCACTAGTATGATCTGCATCATAGTCCTGGAAGTCGAGTACACATCCTAAGGGCTTTATCAACATGTAATCAGAGAGATAGAAAATATACATGTTAAGATAAAGAGCAACCAGATAGCGTACTATCATGTCGAGCAAGAAAGTCCTACCTATATATGACCCAGCATCCACTACAATATACATCCAATGTATAGTAATGGCCTCTAGGGCATACATATAACTAACACAATCTTGCTCAAAATAGTAGTATGCTACTTGGTTTGTTTCTACTTTATTGTGTACATGTGTTTATTTTAGTATATCACCTATACATATTAGTGGAGACCTTAGGATCTTTGCTTGATTACCTGTGTTGTGATGGCAGTCACACTCGTGGGGGCTGGGTAATCCACAAGCACATCCTTATACAGGTCCCTAGTCGTAGGACTATCGAGACAGGGCATCGATACTCCGGAGTAGACTAGCGTATGCGCTTCTCATCCCAGCAAGGGAGACGGTCTGTCCCACAGCCGTCAGTACGTCATACTTGAGATAGTATGCGGGTGCTCGTTAGGTTACGGGTACACTGGACAGGACTCGTCGGGAACTGATTGGTTGGTACTATACCTATCGTCAGTTATCAGTTCCCAGGTGACATGAGTACAGCTTAGTCCGCTGACTTGACACTGTCACTTCGCCTCGAGTGTGTTCCCACTGTACTTTGATTACTACCCTACCACGGCTCAAAGGAGTCGTGCAAACAGGTAGTAGTTGGGTGCAGTCCCGAAGCACTTGGAGACAGTGACGGTTAGACAGGATTCGTCTCTCCCGGTATTGGGAGTTGATATCGCGCAGTGTCATGGAGAGCCATTACACATAGTCATCCCTGGCCAAGGCAAGCAAGATATACTGGTAGGTTTCCAGTGTTATCTCAGGGTGTTCTGGGCTACACTCCGACACGACTTGTACCGCTATTAGGAGACTGACGTTTACCGCCCCCCTAGGCCCGCCTTGCGATATTCTCTGACGAACAGACCGGACTGTACGGAGATTGTCACATTCAGGCTCAGTAGGAGTTCAGATGGGTTTCACCTCGTCAGTCTTCTTATCGGCATCTACTTGGGGGCCGTTACGCACAGCTAGTGCCGCTTGCGGTTTGTAGTTAAACCTAAGTGTCGAGTCTTTAGAGTCCCACACAGAGAGCTATTCGCCTTTAGGCAAAAGAGTAGAAGTCGCATGGTTTTGCGATAGGGTTCGGTCACATCCGTGCACTTGTGCAAAGACTTTTGCTTGCTTTTTATTCTTTACAAAATGAGTGCATGAAATGATATTGCCATTTGATATGATATGAACCATCACATAATACTCAATTACTATTGTTATGATTATTTTGGATTATGAGAGCAAGGGTGGAAAAAGTCTTGCTCATTCTATCATTCTCATTCTCTCTCATCCTCAAGCTCTCCCTCTTCCTCTTGCTCTCTCTCTCTCGTTCATGGTTCTATTGTCTCATGTGTTGAGAAGCAAGAACCATAGAGATAAAACCCAAAACACTTCTCTACTCATCCTAGTGTACAAGGTATAGCAAGCCAAGTATTCTAGTTTCCTCTAGATTGAGTTTGGAGCCAAAGGTAGAAGCTTTCATGTGGATCCATCTTCGGCACAAGGAGACGACGAGGTGAGGCCGATCCGACCACCACAAGGAGTTGAAGAGAAAGAGTTCAAGTTTAGGTATAACCCCTAACATAGTAGCTAAACTCTTAGCTAGGTTGTTAGATAGTTTGTTTAGCAAAGATCCTTTTTTTTGAGTCCATGTTACCTCCACAGAAAAATCGTTTTTCACCATTTCCGCAACCCAAAAGAATCGGGGACGGGTAACGTGGACTTACAGTGGTATCAGATCCTAGCTAAACACTATCTAACATGTTAGCAATGTAACTAGAGGTTCGATCGGAGAAAAAACCGCAAAACACCCCGAAAATATCGACTTTCTGCCGATTTTGTTTTCTGTTCAAAAAATAATTAATCTTACACTAAAAATCAGCTCAGGCTTTTTATAGAACAAGCAAGAAAAATGGTCCACTAACTCGGTCAAAGCGCCGCGGAACCGCGGCAGGAGAGTGCTCCTGCCGCGGATCCGCGGCCGAGTTGACTCGGTCGTGGGAAATTTTTCCTGCAGTGTTTTCAGTGGGGTGTTTTGGGATTTTTGGAATATGATTTTTCTGCCCAGATTTTCCAGAAAGAAAATTTTGTTTTTGGGGTTTAAAAATCCGTATTTTGGTCGAACTTCTAAAGACTTTAGCTAACGGGTTATATCTGTGATGTGATATATGTATTGAATGTCTGCTAATCGCTATACGTCGATTAGTGGGGGTTATACATATCTGTGATCTGTAATGTTGATGGTATGTGTATATGAATTCATTGGATTGTCACGGATGAATAGCTGGGGGTTGTGAGATGAGAGTTTTCTTTATCTTTCAATTCATGTAAATTTGTAATTGATGTAATATTATTTATATGGCCGCACAACCGGGATGAGATTGTAGCCGTCATTGTATAATTTCTTTTACTGTTTTTGCTCCTAGGATAGACCCATGGAGGGGGTGCACAAACTACCGGGTACCTCGAAGTGCCAAGTGGCCTACTCACGTTGTTGAGGGAGGTTGCTTCACTTCGGGTATTTGGCGGGTAGTTTGCCGCACCCGTAGGGGTCTAGGGTGGGGTATTGGCTATTCATCGCAACCGTGTAATCCGCCTTTCGTTACAGGCTCGTACGAATTGCGGATTCCTAGTATATCCAATGTGTTCATCTGTGATATGGAATGTCTATCATTGCATCTGACGAATGTATATATCTAAATATGATATCTATTTAGGCGTTGCTTATGTTTTGCATCCGCGCTAGTCCAGCCCCCGCTCTGTCGTTAGTTAAGTAACCTAACGGGTAATGACGGGGCCCCTTGGCGAATGCGGATGGCATAAGCGTACGCTATATTTTCGTTGTTTTCTGCAATGGTAGGATTAAATGATGGGACGCATTAAAATTAATGCAAGAAAATAAACCAAAGTAAAGTCGTTGGAACAATTTCAAAACCACTCGGTTTCTTTTCAAAAACAACTTTTAAACGCGGAGCTTAAGCCACTCCTTTTAAAAGCTATCAAGGTTCCTTCGATTATATCAAGTTCACTACGTTCACGGTTTCGCCAAAACCATTCGCAGCCCTCCGTCATTTCATATCAATATCCAACAGTATTCAAGCTGTGTTTGTTGGCCTTAGTCAAGGCACAGTGTTTGGTAGCTGGTGGGTATTCATATGTTGCTTAGATAGATGCGTTGGTTTGAGACAGTCGTATTACTTTGTTGGCCATAGTCAAGGGTATATACGGGTGGGTTCAAATCAACCTGGACAACGACGGGTAGAACTTGACATGTGACTTATGATTTGTTGGCCTTAGTCAAGGTCATAAGAGCATGGGGCAAAAATCCACATCGGGAGTTTCTAAAGAAACTGAAACTTGCTAGCGCTGCATACCATTTGGAGCGTGATGATTCTGGTAGGATTCCTTCAGTTTTATCACACGATGATATTTGGATCCCGATCCTACTATGAGTATATGCTACTCCTCGGAAACTTTCCCACTTAACGATCAATACTATAAACCAAGTAGGTGTCTAGAAAGGTGTTAGCGGGGCTACGCCCCCAGGGAAAAGAGGTTATTTAATTAAGGAACTTTGCGAAAGTGTTCGAAAACCTCCCTCGAAATACCGACACTGGCATGGCTGAACGGTTAAGCAAGTATTGTACGGTGAGATTGATCCCGACTAATTCTTCCTTTTTGGTTTTAGGAGGGATTCGAGAAACAGTGGGAGCCATCCTGTTTAGATAAATTAAAAACCAATCTAAACTTGCAAGAGCATCATGCTGAGTGTTTTCTTCTCTCTCTCTTAATTGCAGCGACCCAGTGACCACACATAGGTTACATCTAGATAATAAAATAACTGAATCTGACTGTTATGATTGGCAAAGGTCTGTCCAGATGTCCATTGCCCATGACAAGCTGGGACACCTCTCAACTAATCAAACCCCTGCCGTCTCAGGACCAGTTTCCCCTGTCACGGATATTGATATCCGTAAGATATCGGAAAAGGAATGTGCGAAAGCCAAGTGCCTCGTGTTGGCCTCAGTTGATGGTGCATACCAGAGGCAGCACGAGAAGATGGACTTAGTTTCTATCTTCCTCCATAACAAAGATTTATATGGAGAGCAATCTCGTATCGCAAGATATGAGAGCTCGAACGAATTGCTTCAAGCGAGGTTAGCTATCGGGTCATCTGTAAGGGGC
The DNA here is from genome assembly GCA_030015575.1 of Agapanthus africanus. Lineage (NCBI taxonomy): Eukaryota > Viridiplantae > Streptophyta > Magnoliopsida > Asparagales > Amaryllidaceae > Agapanthus > Agapanthus africanus. The sequence goes on from CM057349.1 coordinate 294,249,025, forward strand.
AACGTCCTTACAGAGACCAGCTATTTTGAGCTCACGGACCTGAAGACCACGTTGAAGAACGGGTCAGATGCTGACTTGATTCTACAGTCTCTACCTTCTACCCTGAAGGAAACCAGGGAAGAAGAAAGAAAGGGAAGGGCAAAAGTTTCGGGGCTGGATGTAGTAAAAGAGGGACATTCCTATTGTTACGGGAATGAACATTGGCAGAAGGATTGCAGGGCTAGCAAAGCCAGTAGCCAGGATTCGAAGCATGTTGTGGCTTCAGCTTCGGGTGTGTTTGTAATAGAGAACTGTATGTCAGTTAACCCTACTTCCTGAGTATTGGATACCGGATCAGGATCTCACATCTGTAATTCGTTACAGGCTCTGAGAAACCGTAGGGTTATCAGGAAAGGTGATATGACTCTCAGGGTTGCTAACGGAATGAGCATGGATGCTGAATCCGTAGGGGAATATCATCTTGGACTGACAACTGGGCAGATATTGATTCTGCGTGACTGTTTGTATGTACCAAGTGCGACTTGTAATATCATATCTGTATCCTTACTTTCTAAGGAAGGATATGATTTTACTTTTGTAAGCGATGTGGTCCACATCCACCTAAATCAAGTTCTGATTGGGTCAGGTACATTAAATAACGGGATATACGTATTGAATCAAGCTCAGATTTTCAGTGTCCAGAACACACTTAAAAGAAAGTCTCCGGAAACAAATCAGGCTTTCTTATGGCATTGTAGACTGGGTCACATCAATGAGAGAAGGTTGACGAAGTTACATACAGAAGGATATTTGGATCTGTTCGAATATCAATCATATGCAACTTATCAATCCTGTCTCATGGGAAAGATGACAAAGACTCCGTTCACTAGACACGGAGAAAAAGCAAGGGAGCTCTTGGGACTCATACACAGTGACATGTGTGGTCCAATGTCTACACATGCGCGAAGTGGTTATTCATACTTCATTACTTTCACAGATGATTTCTCTAGGTTTGGACATGTCTTCCTGATGAAGCATAAATCTGAAGCCTTTGAGAAATTTCGGGAATACAAGAATGAAGTTGAAAAACAAACAGGCAAAAGTATCAAGACACTGAGATCTGATCGAGGTGGAGAATACTTGAGTGCCGAATTTCTGGACTACTTAAAAGAGAATGGAATTCTCTCGCAGCTTACTCCTCCATACACACCACAACACAACGGTGTATCGGAAAGACGGAATCGAACTCTATTGGATATGGTTCGTTCCATGATGAGTAAGGCTGAGTTACCACGATCTTTCTGGGGTTATGCACTAGAAACAGCTGCATATCTCTTGAACCAAGTTCCTACTAAGACAGTGCCTACCACACCATATCAGATGTGGAGTGGGAAGAAACCCTGTCTTAAACACTTTAAGACATGGGGATGTCCAACTTTTGTCAAAAAGCAGCATGCGAGCAAGCTCGAGCCACGTTCAGTACAGTGAAAGTTTGTGGGATACCGAAAGAACTCCAAGGGTATCTTTTCTATTACGCAGAGGAGAAAAAAGTCTTTGTTTCTCGTCATGCCCGCTTCTTGGAAACTAAGTTTTTAGAAAATCAGATAAGTGGGAGCGCAATAGAACTGGAAGAAATTCCATAACCACAAGCTATTACTGAAACCTTAGTAGAACCAGAAGGTTCAGGGGAACCGGACATTCCTGCGCCGCTCCGCAGTAGTAGTAGGCAGTCTCATCCGCCCGAGAGATACTATGGTTTTCTCATAGACGGGGATAGAGAGGATTGCGTCATTGATTATGATGAGCCTACTAGCTTCCAGCAAGCCATTCAGAACGGTGACTCAGTAAAATAGCTGGATGCAATGCGGACCGAGATGGAGTCCATGTACACCAACAAAGTTTGGACTTTGGACTTTGCTCCAGAAAACGTAAAACCCGTAGGCTGCAAGTGAATCTTCAGAAAGAAGATTGGTGTAGATGGGCGGGTCGAAACCTATAAAGCTAGGCTTGTTGCAAAGGGTTTTCGTCAAAGACCTGGTTTGGACTATGACGAGACCTTTTCTCCAGTAGCTATGCTCAAATCCATTCGGATCCTTCTTGCCATTACTGCTTTCCACGATTATGAGATCTGGCAGATGGACATAAAGACGGCTTTCCTAAATGGAAATTTAGAAGAGTGCGTCTATATGGATCAGCCAGAGGGATTCATTCAGAGTGGGAGCAGCGGTAAAGTGTGCAAGTTGCTCAAGTCCATCTATGGACTGAAGTAGGCATCGTGGAGTTGGAACATCTGCTTTGATGATACTGTCAAAGAATTCGACTTTATCAAAAACCCAGATGAACCATGCATTTACAGTAAGATTGAAGTGAGAACTGTAGTATTCCTCGTCTTGTACGTGGATGACATTCTCCTAATAGGAAATGATATTCCTATGTTACAGTCAGTCAAAGGATTCTTGTCACAGAGGTTCTCCATGAAGGACCTGGGCGATGCCAACTACATTCTGGGGATCCAGATCTATCGTGATAGATCTAAGAGGATGTTGGGACTTTCACAGTCCAGGTACGTTGACACCATACTGAAACGATTCAGTATGGAAGATTCCAAGCGCAGTAATCTACCGGCTTGTCACGGAACCACCATCTCCAAAGAGATGTCTCCCAAGACTGATTTGGAAAGGGCTCGCATGTCATCTATACCCTACGCATCTGCGGTAGGCTCTATAATGTATGCGATGTTATGTACCAGACCAGATGTAGCATACGCATTGAGCGTTGTAAGCCGGTATCAGTCGGACCCAGGGGAGAAACACTGGATAGCAGTAAAGAACATTCTCAAGTACCTGAGAAGGACTAAGGAGATGTTCTTGGTGTATAGCGGAAAGGACCTCCAGATCGAGGCCTTTGCTGACTCCCGCTTCCAGAGTGACAAGGATGACTCCAAGTCTATGTCGGGTTATGTCTTTACCCTCAATGGAGGGGCGGTTTGCTGGAAGAGTTCCAAGCAGGAGACTGTTGCTGACTCAACTATGGAAGCGGAGTACATAGCTGCTTGCGAAGCCGCAAAGGAAGCTGTCTGGATGAAGAAGTTCCTCACGGAGCTTCAGGTGGTTCCTACCAGTGTTGATCCAATACCGCTGTATTGTGACAACAACGGCGCTATAGCTTTAGCGAAGGAACCCACGTCCCATCAGAAGTCCAGGCACATCTTGAGGCGGTATCACCTGATCAGGGAGATCGTGGGTCGCCAGGAGATCGAAGTTCGGAGAGTTGCTACGGAAGATAACACTGCTGATCCACTCACGAAGGCCTTACCCCAGACTCAGTTCGAGCGCCTGATCGAGATGATAGGTCTTCGATACGCCAGTACATGGCCTTAGTGCAAGTGGGAGATTGTTAGTGTATATGCCCTAGAGGCCATTACTGTATCATAGTAGTTTGTATATTACTTAATGGAAGCTTGGGATATTCACAGTTGTATAGACAATCTTGCTCAAAATGGTAGTATGCTACTTGGTTTGTTTCTACTTTAATGTGTACATGTGTTTATTTTAGTATATCACCTATAAACATTAGTGGAGCCCTTAGGATCTTTGCTTGATTACCAGCGTTGTGATGGCAGTCACACTCGTGGGGTCTGGGTAATCCACAAGCACATCCTTATACAGGTCCCTAGTCGTAGGACTATCGAGACAGGGCATCGATACTCCGGAGTAGAATAGCGTATGCGCTTCTCATCCCAGCAGGGGAGACGGTCTGTCCCACAGCCGTCAGTACGTCGTACTTGAGATAGTATGCGGGTGCTCGTTAGGTTATGGGTACACTGGACAGGACTCGTCGGGAACTGATTGGTTGGTACTATACCTATCGTCAGTTATCAGTTCCCAGGTGACATGAGTACAGCTTAGTCCGCTGACTTGACACTGTCACTGCGCCTCGAGTGTGTTCCCACTGTACATTGATTACTACCCTACCACGGCTCAAAGGAGTTGTGCAAACAGGTAGTAGTTGGATGCAGTCCCGAAGCACTTGGAGGCAGTGACGGTTATACAGGATTCGTCTCTCCCGGTATTGGGAGTTGATATCGCGCAGTTTCATGGAGAGCCATTACACATAGTTGTCCCTGGCCAGGACAAGCGAGTTATACTGGTAGGTTTCCAGTGTTATCTCAGGGTGTTCTGGGCTACACTCCGACACGACTTGTACCGCTATAAGGGGACTGACGTATACCGCCCCCCTAAGCCCGCCATGCGATATTCTCAGACGAACAGACCGGACTGTACGGAGATTGTCACATTCAGGCTCAGTAGGAGTTCAGATGGGTTTCACCTCGTCAGTCTTCTTATCGGCATCTACCTGGGGGCCGTTACGCATAGCTAGCGCCGCTTGCGGTCTGTGGTTAAGCCTACTGCCAGCGTAGTGTCGAGTCTTTAGAGTCCTACACAGAGAGCTATTCGCCTTTAGGCAAAAGAGTAGTGGTCGCATGGTTTTGCGACAGGGTTCGGTCACATCCGCGCACTTGTGCACGTTTGGTGTCTGGGCAGTTATTACTAGCGGGCTTTGGTTTAAGCCAGATCCTAGTATACGTTTTGGGATTGGTTTTATCTCGTTCGTATTCGTGTTCCTCGGAACGCGGATGCAGGTGTGTATGCACAGTTAACAGAGGCAAAGGCAGAGGATTCTCATTAGGGTTGTTGACTGTTGACTTTTGCTAAACCTTAATGAGAATTAGAAATATGATTAATGATAATATTAATTAAGTATTATTGTGCCATGGTTGGGTTGAAAGGTTGACTTTGTTGACCGGTTGACTAGGTTGGACTTGTTGACCATCATCATTACAATGGCTATCATTTCATGGCAAAGACTTTTGCTTGCTTGTTTTCTTTACAAAATGAGTGCATGAAATGATATTGCCATTTGATATGATATGAACCATCACGTAATACTCAATTACTATTGTTATGATTATTTTGGATTATGAGAGCAAGGGTGGAAAAAGTCTTGCTCATTCTATCATTCTCATTCTCTCTCATCCTCAAGCTCTCCCTCTTCCTCTTGCTCTCTCTCTAGTTCATGGTTCTATTGTCTCATGTGTTGAGAAGTAAGAACCATAGAGATAAAACCCAAAACACTTCTCTACTCATCCTAGTGTACAAGGTCTAGCAAGCCAAGTATTCTAGTTTCCTCTAGATTGAGGTTGGAGCCAAAGGTAGAAGCTTTCGGGTGGATCCATCTTCGGCACAAGGAGACGACGAGGTGAGGCCGATCCGACCACCAAAAGGAGTTGAAGAGAAGGAGTTCAAGTTTAGGTATAACCCCTAACATAGTAGCTAAACTCTTAGCTAGGTTGTTAGATAGTTTGTTTAGCAAAGATCCTTTTTTTGAGTCCATGTTACCTCCACAGAAAAATCGTTTTTCACCATTTCCGCAACCCCAAAGAACCGGGGACGGGTAACGTGGACTTACAATAGGCCCTTTGGAAGAATGGGGTGAGAGGGCCCTTAAGCAGGCTGTTTCGGCCGACGCCGAGGACGCACTTTCATTGTGGACCGGTGGCCACAAGTCTACTCTCAAACCTCGGCGAGCATATCTCCTCAGGAAGGAGCGTCGGCTTGAACAAGCCATATTAGAGGCTCCCTTGCGCATCGGTATGTTCATGTATCTCTTTGTAATAATTTTTATTGCTCGTATACATATATATATATATATATATATATATATATATATATATATATATATATATATGTATATCCTTATCATCGTACAAACTTTGCAGGACTTCGGCGATGGCGGAGGATCTGAATTCGAGTCGCGCTTTGACTGTAGACTCCGCTAATATCCCTATTAAGACACTAATCAGTGTGGATGGGGTCGACGCAACCGATGCCCCTAAAATGGAGCCTCCCTTGGTGACTCCTGCTCCCCAAGCGCTTGCTCTCCCATGAAAGGCATCTTTGTTGGTCACCGATCCGATGGATCTTTCTGGGGGCAGCCCGGAGATTATGGGACAGGTAGTCGAGGCTACCATCCTTCCGCTGGAGCCTGCAATGGCGGCCACTGCTCCTTGCTCGGAAGTCGTTACACTGGCCCACGTCCCCGATGATGTGCCTGGGGGCACGAAGGAAGCCGCTGAAGCTGCTATCCCTCCAGCCCACAATGGGAGAAGTATCGAAGGTAGCCTTCTATATTTTACATTAATGATCTCTCCATTATCTGAGCCCTTTTGTCTTTTCAGAATTGCGTGGATTGGCGGCGTCTATTGCCGATCTGTCTCCCAGGAAGTCTTTTCAGCGCCTGTTGTAGATGGCCGCTCCGCAGGCGATATCTCCTCAACGCATCATCCTCTCTTCCGGGCAAGGTCAGTGTCTTTTGCCCTCTCCTCACTGTGTTATTATTATTTCATATAATGAAATTGATGTCTTCTACAGTTCTGGAAGCTGATGACGAGGTTGAAATTCTTGATGGGCCTGGGGAGCTTTCAGACCCCTCCTGCATGACTGTGGGTAAGTAAAGTCTCACCGTCGTTCCATTTGTTCTTTGCTTATAAGTCTCACTGACTGTTTAAAAATCTGAACAGCTTTGCCAGTTCTTACCACGCTGGAGTCTCGCATCGTCATGCCACCCGGCCCCTATGCTCTACGTGCCTCGGAATGGATGGCAAAGCTAAGCCTCCACTCCCTGTCAGCCCTAATTGAGGATCTTCGTGCTGGCAGTCTAATCACGGCCGAAGCGTTTGCTGCTGAAGCCAACGGCTCTCTTCCCTTTCTTGCCACCTACCATAGTGAAACATTGGTGCAAGTTTGGGTTGAGTTTTGTCGGCAGGTGGAAGCTTGCTTGCATGTTCTTGAATGTACACGCCTTCTTTCAGAGGTTGTGGCCACGAAGGCGAGCTTAAAGGGGCTTATTGAGCGGTGCGCTGCGAATATGATATCATGCAAGAAGAGGCTCAGCCGCAAGTTTTCGGAGAGGGAGCTAGCTTCCAAAGCACTGAGGGAGCTTCAAGCCAACCTTACAGCTAAGAACACTAAAGCATATGAACTTTGGCGGGTGCTTCAAGAGGCTATCAAGGAGGTGGTAGCCATTGATAAGGCCACCGTGTTTACTCGTGAAATGGTCGAAGCCCATAAGGTTACTGAAAAAGAGCTTGAAGGCCGGCTTGCCTCATACCAGGCCTAACAGGCTCAAGCGGAGGCCCGTCTTTTGACGATAATGAATCATGAAGCCGAGGCCCTGCGGAAAAGGGGTGAACTGGCAAATCTACTAAATCGCCCGCCGACTTGAAGAATTGTATATATATTTTTTCATTCTTCTTTTGTACATACTCCCGAATGAGAGTATATTTTTTTGTTCTTTCGTAAATTGTACTTTGTATTCATTTTGATTCATGAATAAAAGACATATTTTTCTTCATGATGGTGTGTCCCTTTTAGTAAGTGTATTCTGTGGATAGTCTATTTCGATTTCTTTGCAGGACAATGATGGCTTAGGAAGGGTTAAGATCTGCCTCCTAAGACTTTTCAACTTTATGAGCCATGAGGGTCTCATAAAGAATTTTCTCCCTACAGGTCGAGAGGATCCCGTAGGTGTTATTTCTCATTAAGAATCGTGAGGATTACTAAGTGTGTTTTCTCTTAAAAGTCGTAAGGATCTTACAAGAGAGTTTGCTCTCTTACGAGTCCTGAGGACCCGCAAGTGATGGGTAAGGTTACCATTATCCGCATTTCACGGAGTCAGGAGTTGCTCTGGATGCTTCCCACAGGGTCGGTTAGACATGGCCGTGTGCTACGAGGACCAGGCTCCGCTCTGGATGCTTCCCACGGGGTCGGGTTGACATAGCCGTGTTCTGCGAGGACCAGGATCCGCTCTGGACGTTTCCCACGAGGTCAGGATTGACATAGGCCGTGTTCCATGTGACTAGGAATTTTGCTCTGGATGCTTCCCACGGGGTCATAGCCGTGTTCTGCGAGGACCAAGATCCGCTCTGGACGTTTCCCATGGGGTCAGGATTGATATAAGCCGCGTTCCACGTGACCAGGAATTTTGCTCTGGATGCTTCCCACGGGGTCATAGCTGTGTTCTGCGAGGACCAGGCTCCGCTCTGGACACTTTCCATGGGATTATAGCCGTGTTCTGCGAGGACCAAGATCCGCTCTACGAGTTTCCCATGGGGTCAGGATTGACATAAGCCGCGTTCCACGTGACCAGGAATTTTTCTCTGGATGCTTCCCACGGGGTCATAGCCGTGTTCTGCGAGGACCAGGATCCGCTCTGGATGCTTCCCATGGGGCCATAGCCATGTTCTGCGAGGACCAGGATCCGTCTGGACGTTTCCCACAGGGTCAGGATTGACATAAACCGCGTTCCACGTGACCAGGAATTTTGCTCTGGATGCTTCCCATGGGGTCATAGCCGTGTTCTGCGAGGACCAAGCTCCGTTTTGGATGCTTCCCATGGGGTCATAGCCGTGTTCTGCGAGGTCCAGGATCCTCTCTGGACGTTTCCCATGGGGTCGGGATTGACATAAGCTGTGTTCCACGTGACCAGGAATTTTGCTCTGGATGCTTCCCATGGGGTCATAGCCGTGTTCTGCGAGGACCAAGCTCCGCTCTGGATGTTTCCCATGAGGTCAAGATTGACTTAAGCCGCGTTCCACGTGACCAGGAATTTTGCTATGGATGCTTCCCACGGAGTCATAGCCATGTTCTGCGAGGACCAGGCTCCGCTCTGGATGTTTCCCACGGGGACAGGATTGACATAAGCCGCGTTCCACGTGACTAGGAATTTGCTCTGGATGCTTCCCACGGGGTTATAGCCGTGTTCTCCGAGGACCAGGCTCTGCTCTGGACGTTTCCCACGGGGTCAGGATTGACATGGGCCGTGTTCCACGTGACCAAGAATTTTGCTCTGGATGCTTCCCACGGGGTCATAGCCGTATTCTGCGAGGACCAGGCTCCGCTCTGGACATTTCCTATGGGGTCAGGATTGACATAAGCCGCATTTCACGTGACCAGGAATTTGCTCTGGATGCTTCCCACAGGGTCATAGCCCTGTTCTGCGAGGACCATGCTCCGCTCTGGACGTTTCCCACGGGGTCAGGATTGACATAAGCCGCGTTCCACGTGACCAGGAATTTTGCTCTGGATGCTTCCCACGGGGTCATAGCCGTGTTCTGCGAGGACCAGGCTCTGCTCTGGACGTTTCCTAAGGGGTCAGGATTGACATAAACTGCGTTCCACGTGACTAGGAATTTGCTCTGGATGCTTCCCACGGGGTCATAGCCGTGTTCTGCGGGGACCAGGCTCCGCTCTGGATACTTCCCACGGGGTCAGAATTGACATAACCGCGTTCCACGTAACCAGGAAGGGTTGACTTTATCCACATTTCACGGAGTCGGGGTTTGACTCTCGGTTATCTGCGCACTGTCGAGTCATAGAACTGGGAATTTCCGCGGTTCCGCTTTGCTTGATGTTGTGTCTGTTGCAATGAGACGAATGTTGAGATGATCTCCAGGCTATCTGTGAACCGTTGAGATTTGGCTTCTTCTTCTGATGAATCCTGGGGAGGAAAGGTGTGATTCCCTCTTTGTTTATGCCCCTGGATTGTTTACAGGGATTAATGTGATATCACCTGTAAGGCATAAAAAAAAAATTATTTCTTTCCGCGATACTCTATCATTTCAGCTTTTATTTCGCGAAGGAAGCGATTGCCCAATCATTTCGGCTATTTTTCGCGGTGCCCAATCATTTCAGCTATTTGTTTTATTTTTACTCACTGCTTTTTATTGCGAGTTGCCTAATCATTTCGGCTATTTCGCTTGCATATATTTTAACTTGCTGATTTTGTTTGCAAGCTGCCCCATCATTTCGGCTGTTTCGTATGCATGTGTAACTCGCTAGCTTTTTTTTGCTGCAAGCTTGGAATTAGACCTTGATTTCGGCATCAGCACCGCTACAACTGGGATATTTCCAGGAGCGAATCATCATTTTCCTCTATCGATGACGAACAAAGGTGGCTTAGCAAACAAGGTTAAGATCCTGTCGACTAAGGCTTTTGACTTCATGAGCCGTAAGGGTCTCATAAAGGTGTTTCTCCCTACTAGTCGTAAGGATCTCGTAGGTGCATTTTCTCCCTAGGAATCGTGAGGATTCTAAGTGCATGATCTCTTATAAGTCGTAAGGATCTTACAAGAGTGCTTTCTCCTTATAAGTCGAGAGGGCGTACAAGGGGATTCACCGTGCAAACATATCCCTAGTCACGGATGAGACTTTGTTAGGGAAATGTTTATTCGCGCTCGTGGATTGTATACAAGGGTCAGCATTGAGCCGCTTGTAAGGCAGAATTGGAGGTTGTGGTGGCCGCTTAAGAACAGGTACAGATCCCTGTGGCTTAAGACTTTTGAATCTTATGAGCTGTGAGGGTCTCATAAGAGGGTTCTCCTTACGAGTCGTGAGGATCTCGTAAGTGTAATTTCTCCTTAGGAATTGTGGGGATCCCTAAGTGTGTTTCTCCCTCGTGAATCGTAAGGATCTCACGCAGGTGGTTTCTCCTTACAAGGTCGAGAGGACCTTGCAAGTGTCTTGTAATGAGGTTACGCCCTTTCGGGTTTTCACAAAAGCTCGCCGGTAGCCCTGCTGTTTTTACTCACGGAGCCCTTTAAGGTTTTCATCCATTCCCATTTTGCTTATGGACATACCTTTTTCTTTTTTCTTTTTTTTTTATTCTTCTTTTTTTTGTGTCAGCCTTAAGATGCTGCAATCCACAGTAGTTTATCGGCGTCTCGGTCAACAGCTAATTTTAGGACATAGTGGTCCATTGTTAGTTTAAAGACGTTTCGGTCCGTCATTAGTTTAAGGATGTATCGGTCCATTGTTAGTTTAAGGACGTTTCGGTCCGTTGCATTAGGGCGGCCCTGAATAAACTATCTCTTCTTCCTCCTCGGTATCACTCCCGAAGACCGGAATAGTAGTGATGGCTTTGTTCTTCGATCTATGACATCTTTCCGTGTCCTCAAAATCTGGTAAGAAATATTTTACATCTTCATACTTTCGGACTTCATTCACGGAGAATGGGTTCAACTCTCCCATTACGGTATACTCGAGACCATCCTTGAAATACTTCATACACTGATGTTGTGTAGAAGGGATCATGTTGTACTCGTATAACCAAGGCCTGCCGAGCAAAGCGTTATAGCAGGTCTTAGTATCAATGACGTGGAATTTAATGTCAGTGATTAGCAGCCCAAAGCGCAGCGTCAGTATCACAGACCCGAGCGTCCGTGATTACTGGGAGTCAAACCCGGAGATGGTGATTTTATCACGAGCGAGGTGCTGAACGCTCATGCAGATTTCCTTCAACACTCTCATATTGAGGAGATTGACAGAGGACTCATTGTCGACCAGGATTTTACCTATCTTGATGTTATGACAGTATCCGGAGACGTAAAGGGGACGGTTGTGCTCGCACGTCCCAAGGAGGAGATCTTCATCGCCGAAGGTGATATCCGCGGTGTGCACTTCTTCCAGCTCGTCCTTCATCTTTTCTTCGGCGAGAAAAGCTTGGAATTGCTCTGGCTCTTGTAGTGCCTTGATCAATGAATCTCTCGCCTCTTTGGATAGCAGAAAGGCGTCGAGAATGCTTAGTTGCGAAGGTAGCTTTCTCAAATGTGCCAGAACATTGTAGTCCACCTTACTTATCTTTGGCGGGTCTTTGGCTGTCAGCTCTTCGAGGGCTTGGTCATCAAGGATGATATCCTCAGGGACTTTTTCTTTCCCCTTATCTCTTCTATTTGACCCACTATTAGAGGGCCCAAGGTTCTTTTTGGGCAGCGTACGATTGCGCAGCTGAATATTTTCACAGGTCTTCGGTTCTTCTCTTTTTCCCGAGGTGGACTCTTTAAAAAGAGGGCCAAGAGACATTTCTTCGTCAGAGTCACTCCCGAAGGTAAGAACTTGCGGTCCGCCAGCGTCGACCATGTGACAGCTGCCGGTAGTTCTTTTGTGCTCCTCGGTCGTATTTCTTTGCTCCCGATGAATTTTGCGTTTCAATCGCTAGAAATGTTGTCGGTGAGCGACATACCCCTGCCACCATCTTTTAAAAGAGTTGCACTCTGTTAGTTATATGTATGCCCTAGAGGCCATTACTGTACATAGGATGTATATTGTAGTGGATGCTGGGACGTATATAGGGAGGACTTTCTTGCTCGACATGATAGTATGCTATCTGGTTGAACTTTACCTTAACATGTATACTGATTGTCTCTCTGTTACATATTGGTAAAGCCCTTAGGATGTGTGCTTGACTACCTGGACTATGATGCGGATCATACTAGTGGGGACATGGTAGTCCATAAGTACATCCTTCAAAGTCCCTAGTCGAGGGTGTATCGAGACGGGGCATCGATATACCAGAGTAGACTAGCGTATACCTTCTCGACCCATACAGATGGGCGATGGATGATCCCATATCCATTGGTGTTTGACATCAGAGATGATATACGGGTGCTCAGTAGAGACTGGGTACACTGGACGGACTCGCCGAGAACTCCCAGATGGTATTATACCTCACGTCAGATGGCAGTTCTCTGGTGACACTGGTACAGAGTAGTCTGTTGACCCGAGATCGTCATAGAGTCTTGTGTGGTTCCCACTGTGCTTTGATTTCCATCTTACCACGTCCAAGAGGGCGTGCAAAACGGTGGTTTTTGGGTACAGTCCCGAGTCACATGGAGGCAATGAGCGATAGGAGGGGATTCGTCTCTCCCGGTATAGGGGGTTGATGTTGCGCTGTGTTCGATTGGCTATAACAGGAAATCCCTGGCCAGGGTTGCTGAGATTTACTGGTAAGTGTTACCAGTAGTTTCTCAAACAGTTATAGATCTCACATCGACACGACTTATTGAGCTATTGGGGTCTGACGTTTACCACCCCTAGGCGAGATATGCGACATATCAGACGATCAGACCGGACTGTACGGTAGTGTTACTGGTTGGATTCACTGGAGTGTGAGCGGGCTTGCTCGTCGATCTTCAGATCGCTCAATACCCGGGTGGCCGTTACGTTTAGCAGACCGCTTGCGGCTTGTGGATGTTTGATATGATCATCATCTGTTGCCGGCGTATTGACGAGTCTTTAGAGTCCTACACAGAGGTTTCCTGGCTCAAGCAAAACGAAATAGGAGCGCATATGAGATATGTGCGGGACCGAGAATAATACGAGTATGTGATACTGTATTCAATTCTCGCGATGTGACATTGATCGGTTATATGCGATATAGCCGGGTTATCGGATCAAGTGTTGATTCGATAAGATGTTACTAATGATACCAGTCGGTTATGTGCGTCATGACCGGATCGTTAAATCAAGTGTTGATTTAATGATTTAATGCATAATTATATATTTGATATATTACTTTGCATTAACTAGTATCGGTTCACTTTAAATGGATTTTCTCGCTCGGTTGTGCACATTGTATATTCGATATATTTTCGTGCACTTGAGTGTATCATGTTTGATGATACATGTTTAACTATAGTTAAGTGTAATGGATTAAGCCATGGTTAAACTAATGATTAGGGTTTTCTTTTCTTACTTATTTATTTATTTATTTATTTTGAATAGATAAGAAAAGAATGGTTGCTAATTTTGGAGTTTAGTTGAAGCTTCATGAAGCTTTGACTTTGTAACCATTCTTGTCTTCATCTTTAACCCTAACCATTAATCTAACCTTAGTTAATTCTCTACACTTGACCATGGTTCTAATATGATAAGTATTCATTTTCTTTTCCAATTATAATAATCTTATCATATTATTATTCTTCTTCTTCCTTGCTTCAAGTGAAGAAAAGCTTACCTCATCAATGGTGATTGATGTTTTTGAGTGAGAAATCCAATTCTAAAGTTAACCCACTTCCTATTTCTTCATCCTCTACCTCTTGCCAAGTAGTAGAGTGTGTTTTCTTCACAAGTTTCTTGACTTGGTGAAGTCGGAGCTTGATTTAGCGATGCCTCGACGTAGATCATCTTCGGCATGGACATCGACGACCTAGCTCGCTTTTTCTCCGATGAAGCCGACGCTAGAGCCCGGATTTGATTTGGACAGCGGAGAGGACCTCATCTCGGAGCCGTGGAGGTGGAGGACCGGATCTACAAAGGTTGTATTTCCGTATCTCTTAGTTAAGTGTTAACTAGTTAGCTTTTTCGCCTAGTTTTCTAGCAAACGATCCGTAGTCGGGTCTCTCGGCACCTAGATTTTTTGAAATTGGCATGTTCGATGCCTTGTGAGACCTCACTAGAGTGCCTAGGAACCCTACACACTCCTCGATGGGGTACGCAATCTTTCGATGATATAAGCAGTAGCTTGGATGTATTTCCGCTTCACCAAGGGCGTTCCCTTCGGAGGGTGGCAGCTTCATTCCCATCGATATGGCTTTGGCGAACCTTTTCCTCGTCTTGACCTGCTTTTATTTGTGGCGGATGTACTTTGATCTGGCGGGAGTATTTCAACCCTTTCGTCCAGTCGCTGGCGTTTGGCTTTTTCAAATATGGCCATCTCATGCTCTTGAACGGCTTTGCTTTTAAGAAGAGCTTCGTTCAGGAATGCATCAATCATTTCGTCTGATGGTCCTGGAAGTTCCGGCTCAGGATCTGCCCCCAGTTTCTCTGTGTAAGGAACTTCTTCATCGTTTATCGATGAATGAGAGATCACATGGCAACTTGCTACGTAATCTTCAGATTCATCCGACGAGACTTCTCCATCATCTCTATCCTCAAGGACGTGACTGAGAAATTCTTGGAGTGTGCCTGGAGTCCGTGCCTTCTGGTTATACTCTTCCAACGCGTCAATCTGTTTTTGCAGGTCCGTGTGCTTGTCACCAGGCTTTGTTGGAGATAGTGCCCTCAGAGTCAATTATTGGATCACAGGCATGTGATTGCAATGATTGAGGGAAGACCTATCCCAGTAGGAAAGTCTTACTCGAGATGATAGTATGCTATCTGGTTTATCTTTATCATCGTGTACTGCTTTGGGTGACTAGACAGGTCGCTATTACACGTTGATAGAGCCCCTAGGATTCATGCTTGACTGCCAGCAGTATGAGGGCGATCATATACGTGAGAGCTGGTAGTCTATAAGCACATCCTTAAATGGTCCCTAGTCGTGGGAGTTTCGAGACAGGGCATCGATACTCCAGAGTAGACTAGTGTATACAGTCGAGACCCCGACGAAGGGCGGTGGCCGGTCTCATAAGCCACTGGTGTCAGTTGGTTCACCTAAGATGTATACAGGTGCTCATTGGGTTATGAGTACACCGAACAGGACTTGCCGGGAACATGCTAGTTGGTCTTATACCTGACATCAGATAGCAGTTCCCTGGTGACATGTGTACAGGTTAGTTCATCGACCTGAGGATCGTCATTTGTCTCGTGTGAGTTCCCACTGTACTTTGATTACTACCCTACCACGCTCAAAGGAGACGTGCAAACAGGTTTTAGTTGGGTACAGTCCCGAGCCACATGGAGGCAGTGAGCGGATCTTCGGGGGTTCGTCTCTCCCGGTATTGGGGGTGAGGTCGCGCTGTGTCTAGGAGAGCCAGAACATGAAAATTCCTTGGCCAAGGCAGGAGATTTACTGGTAGGTATTCCAGTAGTATCTCAGGGTGTTCTGGGCTGATCTCTGACACGACTTGTACCGCTTTTGGGGGTCTGACTTTTACCAACCCCCTAGGCCCGCCATGCGATGCTCATAGACGAACGGACCGGACTGTACGGATATTGTCACTGACAGGCTCAATAGGGTGTCAGGATGAGTTCGCTCATCGACGTCCCTTTTGGTCAATACCTGGTAGCCCGTCACGTATTGGCTTATACCTCTAACGTGCTAGTGGTTAAATCCACAACCAAGGTGTTGACGAGTCTTTAGAGTCCCCCGCATTCATTTGCTCAAGTTTTCGGGCGAACCGCTGTAGAGGCCGTATGGAGATATGGCAGGGTTCGATCAGATACGTGCGGTATTGCATGGATCAGGATCGAACGGATGATACTAGCCGGCTTTGGTTTAAGCCGGATCCTAGTATAACACAGTGTAGATTTGTTTCATTGCATTTGTATTTCGGTCAGAATACAGATGCGGGTGTGTATACACAGTATCGGGGTTTTCCTGTAATTTATTACGGGACCAGTTTTCTGGAGTTGCCAGTTTGCTTTCCGTTTCGGCCATTTTCATTTGTATCTTTCAATGGCCGAAGTTTGGTGAAGGAGGGCTTATTTGCATTTGTGCAAATAAGCATTTTGGAGGGTGGTATTTGCATATTGTTGTATCATGATTATTCCTCCACCATTTGACTTATTCATTTCATCATGGCTTGACTTTGGAGCAATCATGGTTGTTGATGATTGGTTGATGGAGTGTGAGTTTTAGTGGGTCATCATTTCCTTTTTCATGATAACCTTTTTCTCTCTCTTTCTATTATTATTGATCCATACACTCCCTCATTGACACTCTCCTCTCTATTCCTACATGGCCGGCCACATTGGGGAGGGGCAGCCCCAAAATTATGGAGGTGGGGTTTTTGTTCATTTGGCTTTGCAAAATTCCCACAAGTTCCATCTCCAAACTACATATCATTTCCTCCACCAAAAGGAAACTCCCTACAACCCCAATTGAGACATAGCACTACACCATTCTACAGCAAACCTTGGGCACGTCGGCTCGCCAACTTCGTGCCCGAGTTGCCTCGGTATAGAGGTGGGAGCCCGTAAAAGAAGCAGGCGACGTGGTGCCCTTCCGGCGACGAGGAGGAGACCGGACATTCCACGGAAGATCAGGACGACGGCGAGAAGACCGGAGGACTCGGATCACTCGGTATATCTCTCTTCCCTATCTTGTAGTTAGCTAGGACTAGTTAATGGCACGATCCAGGTTTATAGTGCGCGGTGGTGCCGGTTTGAAATTTAAAGTTAACCATCGCTTCCGCATTTGGTCTCGGGATGGAGGCTGGGGCGCCGCCGTGCACTTACAGTGGTATCAGAGCCTCGCCATTAACATAGTCTAGTTTTGTCTAATGTGTTTTACATTTCCGATCGAACAATTTTCCAAAAACCGTATTTTTCTTCACATCAGTTTCTGTCGAAATTTTTTGAAGTCCAAAAATTTTTCAGGTTGTTTCAGAATGATGTGTTGGATATTCTAAGAGTTCTGTGAAAATTTAGGCTCGTGAACAGTCCAAACCACCGCGGAACCGCGGCCAAACCCTTGCTTGGGCCGCGGTTCCACCGCGACTTGAACTGTTCAGTCCCCCAAAATTCTACAGAATGCTCCTGAGTGGAAAATAGGTTTTCTGGAATGTTAATTTTTGGGCCCAGATTTCTTGATGTGCTACAGTAGTACTTGGGGGCCCACTTGGTAAATTTGATCGATCGGATATTTAAAACACATTAGTTCACAGTATTTACATTATATCTGCGACCGTGAATGTCACTTGATCGATAAATCCTGTCTAACTGCTATAGCCCGGTTAGACGGATTTGCGAACGTGACCTTCACGTTGATGTTCTGTGTATTGCTGTGATGTTGTGGATTGGTCGTGGGGATAGCCTGGTTGCAGTGGTAGTACAGTTTTTGTTGTATTATGTACATTTGATATTGCGGGGCGAGCGTCCGACATGTGGACTGCCGTCACTGCCTGTTTATATTATTATTTTGGGGCACGACCAGGTTGCGGTCGATGTACCCGTTGTATGTATATTTTACTTTCTGTACTAGGATTGCCCCGCGGAGGGGTGCACGGATAGCCGGATTCTAGAGGGAAATAAGCCCGCATCTCATGGCATTGAGACGGAGGGGGCTTCACTCTAGAATTGGCGGGCTATTCGCCGCACTCTTAGGGGGTACAGGTTGACCCAGGAGGGGTGCCCAAGTTACCGGATTCCGTGAAGTGTTGGGTGGTCCATTCACGTTGCTGAAGGGGGCTGCCTCGCTTCAGGTTTTGGCGGGTAACTTGCCGCGCCCGTAGGGGTCTAGGATTTCATTGCACAGGCTATCCACACGACCAGGGGAACGTCGGGTTTCAGTAGTGGCTCTGTGAAACCCGGGGATTCCAGATATCTGTATTGTTCTGTGATGCTGTACATTTCTGTGATGTTGCATTTTATCACGCCTTGAGCGAATATAATATATTGGTATATATATTAGTAGATGTTGTATATGTTTTGCATCCGCGCTAGTCCAGTCCCCACTCTGTCGTTAGTTAGCTAACCTAACGGGTAATGACGGGACCCAGTGGCGAATGCGGATGGCATATACATACATCAGTATATTTTCGTTCTTTGTGGTGTGATCAATTGATGGGACTGTGTTGATTCGGATCAATGCAAGTAAAACAAACCTATTCTGATGTTGTTGGAACACTTTTCAAAAAGCTATTATTGCAAGGACGTTCACTTTTGTTTTGCATCGTGGTATTCAGTTGGAATATCCTGCTCCTCAGTCGACGAGGCAAGGGCCGAGATCCCTTCACCGGGAGTGACCCCTTGGACAAAAAGTTTGCGTCGGGGCAATAACTTCACTATAGCCGATTACTTTTGCTTTGCACCGTGGTATTCAGTTGGAATATCCTGCACCTCATTCTACGGGGAAAGAGCCGAGATCCCTTCACCGGGAGTGACCTCTTTAGCAAAGGTTTTCGTTACTGTATTTTCTAAAAGCTATCCGTTCCTTCAACGATATCAAGTTCACTACGTTAAAGGTTTTCGCCAGAAACCATTCGTAGCCCTCCGTCGTTTCATATGGGTGGTCAATAGTATTCAAGCTGTGTATGTTGGCCAAAGTCAAGGCACAGTGATTGGTAGCTATTGGGTATTCATATGCAGCATAGATAGATGCGTTGGTTTGGGGCAGTCGTACTACTATTTTGGCCAAAGTCAAGGGTATGTACGGGTGTGCTCAAATTAACCTGGAGAATGACGGGTAGAACTTGACATGTGACTTATGATATGTTGGCCAAAGTCAAGGTCATAAGAGCATGGGGAAAAAATTATATCGGGAGTTTCTAAAGAAACTGAAACTTGTCAGATATGCGCATACCTTCTGGAGTGTGATAGCGTGAGCGGATTCCGTCACGTTATCATACGATGATAGTTGGATCCCGATTCACACTGATGAGTTAGTTTACTCCTCGGGTGACCCCGACTAATTCTTCTTTCAGGTTTGGAGGAGAATTTGACGGTACAGTGGGAGGTTTCCTGATTAGATAAATTGGTAACCATTCTGATCTAGGTTAGAGTGCACGCTGAGTGTTTCTTTTCTCTCTCTCTTTGGCAGCGACCATTGACCCGACCCTAGACTATGACTCAGTGACCAAGTTGACCGAACCTTCTTAAAAACTGGCTTTTTGGATTGTCAGGGTTACAGACCTCATTGCCACTCCTACTTTTACCCTTTTTCTCCAGGACACCCTGTATTACTACGAACGTCCACTTCCATTGGACAAAACCATCGTATGGTTAGATACGAACTCGAAGGAATTTATTCGAGGATGGTTTCCGGTTCTGGAGAAAACGAATAGGACTATTCAGTTGTCTTTTCCTTTTACCTTCTCTCAAGTTGTGAGTACTCCTTAGTTTAGGAGATAGTACACCTATTACGCAAATTGGATAGTCTTCTTCCAAACCATAGGCAGGTGCCGACCGGTAGCGAATGAAGAAAACCAATTAGCCTAGCGATGGTGTACAGAAGGTATTATGTAAAGACAAAGAAAGGGATTAGAAGGAGGGCAAAGTAAATTGCGACTGCTATTCACGACCAAACCAAATATTTCTTCGCCAATCTTAAATCACCTTTTTATTTCTCCAGGACACTCCGTATCACTACGAAGATCCACAGATATTTGGATATTCTATCGTATGGTTATATACGAACTCGAAAGGAACTTGTTCCAGTTCGGGGATGGATTCTGGTTCAGGAGAAATAGGAATAAGGTTTATTCGGTTGTCTTTTATCTTCACCTTCTCTCGCATTGCGAGTGCTCCTAGGATTAGGATAGTACACCCATTATGCTTATTGGATAGTCTTCTTCCAAACCATGGGCTGGTGCTGAACGGTAGGGAAGGAAGAAAACCATTTGGCCTAAAGGGGTGTACAGAAGGTAATGACTAAAGACATATGAAGGGATTTGGAGAGGTGGCAAAGAGATATACGGTTACAGTTGTGAATCTGGATAATGGAAGAGGCATTACTAGGAATACCAGGATACCCCATCGAAACATTTCAATGTTTCAGTTTCACTGTGTACTGTTAAACGAAAACTGATTTCCCGATTAGATACTTACTCCAGGGTATGTATTTACCAGGTATGATTCTCACATCTGTATGGTCTTACAGATGGTGAGTGGGAGTAAGTTATTGGGAATTGGGTGATCATCCTCATTATATCGGGATTCGTTGTAATCGGTGATATTTGAGGAAATCACCTGGGCTGTTTGCCGGTCGGCAAATATTTGGTTTTGAATATCCGCTGTTATGCACCAATTTCAAATCGATATATCTGTACGTCTATTTTCATAGAGTGAGATATACCTCTTTGAAATTATGTCTGTGACATTTACCTATATCAGTGGATGGTTAAGTAAGGAGCATTAAACAGCGGTGTAATTCTTCTTAACCATAAGTACACTTTTCAACCTACAACACACAGGGAGTGAGTTTTTAGACTCAAGGGACTTGTACAGAGAATTGTATATTGTCCAGTGTCCATTAGGACAGAGGGGTTGGTCCTCGTACTATATTCGGTTTACTTATGACTTCTCTAGTTTTTAGACAGGTGTTTCGTGGAAACACAGGGTCCGAATTTTGAGAAGTTATAGGTATATGAATAAAGTAGAGAACCAGGTGTTGCAAGTATCGGGATTCTTCAAGGAGATCGAAGATGTAGATACTTGTGTACGGTATTCAGTTGATAGTAATGATTAAGAGAACTTGCTTCTCTTTCAGGTTACTCATAATTGGAAGTACTCCTAAGTTGAGTAACGCTGATCGGCCTCTTTCCATTTAGTTGACATGCACTGGAGACAGCTGCATGATTTGAATCTGGTTCAATTAAATCAATGCCTCTGGTCCTATATAGAACAGTTCGTATCTTAACGATGTTAAGGTACGGGGAGTTGTCTGGCTTATGCTTAAAACCAGACTCTGGATAACTCAAGGCAAGTTTCTGTAATGGCTGTTTGTGGGTTGACCCAGGCTATGACGAGGGTTGACTTTCTACCATCAGGAAGATCAATAGCGATATTGTTCTAGACTCGCCACAGTTTTAATAAAAATGTTTTTTTTCCAGAAAACAGTAGTGGGAGTATGGTAGAACTGGAAGTGATTCCAAAACCACAAACGATTACTGAAGATTTTGATAGGAACCTAAAGATTCAATCTGGTTTGACATTCCATTGGCCACTCCGCAGAAAAGGTAGGTAACTTCAGGCACCCGAGAGGTACTCCGGTAGCCTCAAGGACGGTGACAGGGAAGTTCTTGTTTACCCAGACTTGCCATTGCTGTTGTTCCAGACCGTGAGACCCGGCAGGAGGATGAGTATAGCGTCGTTCTAAACTAGCTTTAGAAGTGTACGTCTATATGACTCTGCCAGAGGGTTGTCGTAGTCAGTGGGAGCAGCGGAAGCATTGGTGGACAAGTGGCTTATGTCTATTTATAGACTAAAGCAGATATAGCGAAGATAGATCATTAATTTCTGATGTGACAGTCATAGGTTTGACTTCATCAGAATAGGGGATGGATCTGTTGAGAAGCTAGTAGGGTGTGATGTCATGGTATTTGGATGACATACACAGAGTAGGAAGTGATATTCCTATACGACAATCGGTTATACTTTGGTCGTCACACAGTGGTTTCTCCACATGGGACTTGGACATTATATCAGGCATACTGGTTACTGGATCTATGGTTTTAGATTTATATTTGGGTAGTTTCCCAATCTGGGTACTTAGACAGCATTCTTAGAGTTTTAGAATGGACGACTCCTGGCACGGTAGTGTACCTGCAGGTAATGGAGTTACCCTCTCTAAAGGTGTCTTACAGACTAAGGGGGAGAGGGATGTGCATGATTGGCAGATCACTTGCTCAGGAAATTGAGTCAATCATGAAATGTCAAGTACCACACCAGATGTTGCTCTTGCACTAGATGCAATAAGTTGATATTGATCCAATCCTGGAGAAACAATCGGAAGCAGCTTTAGAACATAAGTGGATGTTCTAGGGATATGATAACGACAGCCTCTTTCGGGAGACAGAAATCATTCCAGGCTTCCAAGGTGACCTGGACGACCAGAAGGTTGTCAGAGTTATAGTTTTCCCTCTGACGAGGGGCAGTATTTTGGGCAGGTGATCTAAGCAGATACTGAGGGAGGCATGGCGCTGGATACTGATTTAGTTCAGTTGATGATACAGTCTAAGAAGTTTGGATTTGGAGTTCATTTATGAGCTAGGTCCCATCAGACATCCAGACATTCTAAGACAGGTATTGCTCATTTTGGGAGATGGCTTTCTCCGCGAACTTGAGATATAGAGAGACATAAAAGGAAACATCAAAGCGGATCCACTCACTGAGGCTATTCCTCGAACGCAATGGTTTCGCAAACTAGCTTTGTCAGACTGACTAGTAGAGGAGTTGGGTGTTCGGTATCACACGGGCTGTGAGTATGCGACATCGCAATAATTAGCCTTGAGTGCAAGTGGGAGATTGTTGGAGATAGTGCCCTCAGAGTCAATTATTGGATCACAGGCACGTGATTGCAATGATTGAGGGAGGACCTGTCCCAGTAGGACAGTCTTACTCGAGATGATAGTATGCTATCTGGTTTATCTTTATCATCGTGTACTGCTTTGGGTGACCAGACAGGTCGCTATTACACGTTGATAGAGCCCCTAGGATTCATGCTTGACTGTCAGCAATATGAGGGCGATCATATACGTGAGAGCTGGTAGTCTATAAGCACATCCTTAAATGGTCCCTAGTCGTGGGAGTTTCGAGACAGGGCATCGATACTCCAGAATAGACTAGTGTATACAGTCGAGACCCCGATGAGGGGCGGTGGCCGGTCTCACAAGCCACTGGTGTCAGTTGGTTCACCTAAGATGTATACAGGTGCTCATTGGGTTATGAGTACACCGGACAGGACTCGCCGGGAACATGCTAGTTGGTCTTATACCTGACGTCAGATAGCAGTTCCCTGGTGACATGTGTACAGGTTAGTTCATCGACCTGAGGATCGTCATTTGTCTCGTGTGAGTTCCTACTGTACTTTGATTACTACCCTACCACGCTCAAAGGAGACGTGCAAACAGGTTTTAGTTGGGTACAGTCCCGAGCCACATGGAGGCAGTGAGCGGATCTTCGGGGGTTCGTCTCTCCCGGTATTGGGGGTGAGGTCGCGCTGTGTCTAGGAGAGCCAGAACATGAAAAGTCCTTGGCCAAGGCAGGAGATTTACTGGTAGGTATTCCAGTAGTATCTCAGGGTGTTCTGGGCTGATCTCTGACACGACTTGTACCGCTTTTGGGGGTCTGACTTTTACCAACCCCCTAGGCCCGCCATGCGATGCTCATAGACGAACGGACCGGACTGTACGGATATTGTCACTGACAGGCTCAGTAGGGTGTCAGGATGAGTTCGCTCATCGACGTTCCTTTTGGTCAATACCTAGTAGCCCGTCACGTATTGGCTTATACCTCTGACGTGCTAGTGGTTAAATCCACAACCAAGGTGTTGACGATTCTTTAGAGTTCCCCCACATTCAGTTGCTCAAGTTTTCGGGCGAAACGCTGTAGAGGTCGTATGGAGATATGGCAGGGTTCGATCAGATACGTGCGGTATTGCACGGATCAGGATCGAACGGATGATACTAGCCGGCTTTGGTTTAAGCCGGATCCTAGTATAGCACAGTGTAGATTTGTCTCATTGCATTTGTATTTCGGTCGGAATACAGATGCGGGTGTGTATACACAGTATCGGGGTTTTCCTGTAATTTATTACGGGACCAGTTTTCTGGAGTTGCCAGTTTGCTTTCCGTTTCGGCCATTTTCATTTGTATCTTTCAATGGCCGAAGTTTGGTGGAGGAGGGCTTATTTGCATTTGTGCAAATAAGCATTTTGGAGGGTGGTATTTGCATATTGTTGTATCATGATTATTCCTCCACCATTTGACTTATTCATTTCATCATGGCTTGACTTTGGAGCAATCATGGTTGTTGATGATTGGTTGATGGAGTGTGAGTTTTAGTGGGTCATCATTTCCTTTTTCATGATAACCCTTTTCTCTCTCTTTCTATTATTATTGATCCATACACTCCCTCATTGACACTCTCCTCTCTATTCCTACATGGCCGGCCACATTGGGGAAGGGCAGCCCCAAAATTATGGAGGTGGGGTTTTTGTTCATTTGGCTTTGCAAAATTCCCACAAGTTCCATCTCCAAACTACATATCATTTCCTCCACCAAAAGGCAACTCCCTACAACCCCAATTGAGACATAGCACTACACCATTCTACAGCAAACCTTGGGCACGTCGGCTCGCCAACTTCGTGCCCGAGTTGCCTCGGTATAGAGGTGGGAGCCCGTAAAAGAAGCAGGCGACGTGGTGCCCTTCCGGCGACGAGGAGGAGACCGGACATTCCGCGGAAGATCGGGACAACGGCGAGAAGACCGGAGGACTCGGATCACTCGGTATATCTCTCTTCCCCATCTTGTAGTTAGCTAGGACTAGTTAATGGCACGATCTGGGTTTATAGTGCGCGGTGGTGCCGGTTTGAAATTTAAAGTTAACCATCGCTTCCGCATTTGGCCTCGGGATGGAGGCCGGGGCGCCGCCGTGCACTTACAGGCTTCACGGGCTTGTTGGTCTTCTTCTTCTTCTTCTTCGAAGACTTTGACGGCTGGGTGTGAGCACTTTGAATATCACCACCAATTTTTGGAGTTTGGCGCGGCTTCAGCATTCCCTCGATGATCTCAGGTTCCAGTGGATTCTTCCACCTGATCGCTGGGCATGTTTGGAGATCGTTCAGCAATCTTTTAGTTTTGGCTAAAAGAGCGACCTCCCATGGAGTTTCTTCTATGAAAGAGCATGATGCCCCTGGTGTGTCTGTCTTCTTGGGAGCGTGTGGCTGTGGTGGGTTCACCTTCCAATTTTCGGACAGCGCAAACTTGCCTTGTTGGTATTGGTCCTCGATCCATCCCTTGAAGACGAAGCAATCTTCAATTGGACGGCTTACCGTTTGATGGTAAGGGCAATAATTAGGACTATTAGTCTCGCCAGGTTGCAATGGTCGTTTTGGATTCGGCAGATTGATGAGTCTATTGCGCACCGCCAGTTCGAACAGTCTCTTCGTTTTGTCCCAAGGGAACGAATAAGGACGCTTCATTTTCTCATTATAGTATCACCGTCTCTCTTCTAGTTGATCCGTTAATTTTGGACCACTGGGCTGCTGTTGAGTATTCGCGATGAAGGTCGCCTTTCTTTTACCCTTTTTGTTCCGCGGCTCAGGCTTTCGAGGAGACGGTCTATGGCCCATCTGGTCCATTTGGGCCAGTTTGTCGATCAAGGCCTGGAACGTGGTCGGCTTGAAGAACGTCATGAATTGGGAAATAGTTGCCTGAGGGTCCAGAGTGCCCACGAACATTCCCACTGTCGGCGCTTCCTCGATGCGCTGCTCACATTTTGACCATAAATTTCGCCACCGTATTGCGTATTGTATCCAAGTTTCGCATGGCTTCACCCTGGCGTTAATTAATGCGGTAATCGAGGTACGCTCGCTAGCGCTCGTGAATCTCTGCGTAAACAGCAGTTCCATCTCCGCAAATGTCTTGACGGAGTCATTTGGATGTTCAGAATACCACTCGAACGCCGTCTCTGACAAGCTACCAACAAACTGGCGGAGTAGAAGTTTATCATCACCTCCGGTATTGCCGCACAAGGCTCTGAATTGAGCGACGTGCTGATGCGGATTTCCCGTCCCTTTATATACATGAAATTTAGAGATCGTATATCCCGGCGGGTACTTTATTTGGTCATACCAGCCTGGATATGGTCGCTCAGTTTTAACAATTTGGCCGGC
Organism: Agapanthus africanus; assembly: GCA_030015575.1. Taxonomy (NCBI): domain Eukaryota; kingdom Viridiplantae; phylum Streptophyta; class Magnoliopsida; order Asparagales; family Amaryllidaceae; genus Agapanthus; species Agapanthus africanus. Next base: position 294,275,116 of record CM057349.1, read on the forward strand.
CGCTTCATTCGCCTGGTGAGCTCGTATTTGCTGAGCAATGTAGTCATCCAGAGAGTCCTTAGAGAAGGTTTCCTCTTTGGCTGCTGAAAGAGCCGGAGGAGGGTTCGATGTCTCCCCTCTGTCGTCTTCAACGATGATCGGGGGGTCTTCAGCTGGAGGTTCCAGCTGTAACATCATCCCAACCATGTCTTAAAACAAAAGAGCCATTCGTTTTATATTGGCTGCCTGCTCCTCCGCCTCTTTTTCTTTCCTCTAGAGAATTCTTCGGAGGAACTCGGTATTAGTTTCTTGTTCCTGCGCTGCTCCAAGGTATCTGGATTTTCTTTTGGCCCAGTGAGTGCGGCCATTGCAGTCAGCATCTCCTGAAGTTTCTGCTGCTGTTGTTCCTGAGCCTTCGTTATCGATCGGGTAAGCGGTCGATGACCCATAGAAGCATGGCTTTCCTCTTTTCCGGAAGCCATATAAACAGTATGCACCATCATGCCTATTGGATATAGTGCCCTCAGAGTCAATTATTGAATCTAAGGCACGTGATTGCAATGATTGAGGGAGGACCTATGCCGGTTGGACAGTCTTACTCGATATGATAGTATGCTATCTGGTTTATCTTTATCATCGTGTACTGCTTTATGTGACCTTACAGATCACTATTACACATTGATAGAGCCCTTAGGATTCTTGCTTGACTACCAGCAGTATGATGGAGATCATATACGTGGGAGATGGGGTCTATAAGCACATCCTTAAAGAGGTCCTTAGTCGTGGGAGTTTCGAAACTGAGCATCGATACTCCATTAGTGGACTAGTGTATACAGTCGAGACCCCGACGAGAGGCGGTGGCCGGTCTCACAAGCCATTGATGTCAGTTGGTTCACCTAAGATGTATACAGGTGCTCATTGGGTTATGAGTACACCGGACAGGACTCACTGGGAACATGATAGTTGGTATTATACCTGACACACATAGCAGTTCCCTGGTGACATGTGCACAGGTTAGTTCATCGACCTGAGATCGTCATTTTTCTTGTGTGAGTTCCCACTGTGCTTTGATTACTACCCTACCATGGCTCAAAGGACTCGTGCAAACAGGTTTTAGTTGGGTACAGTCCCGAGCCATATGGAGGCAGTGAGCGGATCGGCAGAGGTTTCGTCTCTCCCGGTATTGGGGGTGAGATCGCGCTGTGTCTAGAAGAGCCATTACATGAAGTCCTTGGCCAAGACAGGAGATTTACTGGTAGGTATTCCAGTAGTATCTCAGGGTGTTCTGGGCTACACTCCGACACGACTTGTACCGCTTTTAGGGGTCTGACTTTTACCAACCCTCTAGGCCCGCCATGCGATGCTCATAGACGAACGGACCGGACTGTACGGATATTGTCACTGACAGGCTCAGTAGGGTGTCAGGATGAGTTCGCTCATCGACCTCCCTTTTGGTCAATACCTGGTAGCCCGTTACGTACGGCTAGTACCTCTGACGAGCTAGTGGTTAAATCCACAGCCAAAGTATTGACGAGTCTTTAAAGTCCCCCACAGACAGTTTCTCAAGTTTCGGGCGAAACGAGATGTAGAGGCCGTATGACATATGGCAGGGTCTGATCATATACGTGCAGTAGTGCACGTATCATGATCGGGCGGATCATACTAGTGGGCTTTGGTTTAAGCCGGATCCTAGTATTAGATTTGTTGGATTACTTTAGTCTCATCACATTCGCATTCGGTCAGAATGTGGATGCATGTATGTATATACAGGAGAGGGTATCCTTGTGATCCGTCACGAGTTTACTTTAGATGTTGCCGTATCTTTTTATTGTTGTAAACATTTGGGTTAATGTTTACAAATGGAAATTATGAGCTAGATATCATGATTTGGAGCATTTATTGCGACACATGCACATGTGGTGACTCATGGTCTCTTTTCTTGTGCATGTGTCACATTATGAGATGGATTTGTGTCTTGATATGATAAGGAGAGAGAGAGGGGCTGCCATAATATAGTTTTTGGTCTTGTATTTTTCACATAACACTCTCACTCTCATTATCAACATAAGAAAGAAAAAGGCTCCTTCTTCTTCTTCTTCCTCTTTCTCCTCTAGCTCATTATCTCCATCAATGGCAACACCTCTAACCTCCATCCAAATCAATGGATGCAAGAGACAAAGTGATCACAAACATTCTCTACATCACATTGGACACGTCGACTAGCACACTTCGTGCCCGAGTTGCTTCGGATGAAGCGGGAGCCCGTAAAAAGACTCGTAGAAGTGGTGCCATTTCCGATGAGGAGATCGAGACCGGAGTTGCCGCGAGGAGCTTGGGATGGTGGCCAAAGACCGAAGGAAACGGATCAATCGGTATAGCCTTTCTATCCCTTCTCTAGATAGCTAGTTGTAGGTTAATGGTTCAATCCGGGTTTTAAGCATACGATACCGCCGGTTTCCAAGTTAAGAAAAATTTTTGTTTCCGCATTTTGGCCTCGAACAGACGGCCGGCGCGCTACCGTAGACGTACATGGTATCAGAGCCATGCCATTAACCTTTACTAGCTTGCTCTAACGTGTTTAGAACTTCGATCGAACGAAAATTCCGAAACCGCGATTCCAAGTCATCAACTTTCTGTCAAATTTTTTTTGTGCTCGAAAAATTATTTGGAGTATTGCAGAAATTCGTGCAGGCTTTTCTAAGATTACTGTGAAATTTTGGTTGCCTAATACTACTGTTGCGCCGCAGAACCGCGACCTTACCCATGCTTTAGCCGCGGTTCCGCCGCCATTCCATGTCATCAATGCGCCAAATTTTCTACAGTGCTCTCTAAGTTGGAATTGGGGTTTCTGGTAATTTTTGTTTAAGCCCAGATTTTTTTGAGTATTGGGAATTGTGCTTAGGGCCCACTTCGGGAAATTTTGGCGATCGAAATTTTTAAATATGTTAGTTCACAGTATTTACGTTATATCTGCGACCGTGAATGTCATTTGATCGGTAAATCTTGTCTAATTGCTATAGTTCTTTTAGACGGATTTGCGAACATGACATTCGCGTTGATGTTCTGTGTTGTGCTGTGATATCGTGGATTTGTCGTGGTGGATAGCTCGGATGCAATGGTAGTACAGTTTGGTTGTATTTGTACATTTGATATTGCGGGGAGATCGTCCGACATGTGGACTGCCGTCACTGCCTGTTTGTATATTATTCTTTTGGGGCACGACCGGGCTGAGGTCGATGTACCCGTTGTATATATTTTACTTTCTGTACTAGGATTACCCTAAGGTGGGGTGCACGGATAACCGGGTTCTAGAGGACAACGGGCCCGCATCTCATGGCTTTGAGATGGAGGGGGCTTTACTCTAGAATTGACGGGTTATTCGCCGCACTCGTAGGGGGTATAGGTTGACCCAAGAAGGGGTGCACAAGTTACCGGATTCTGTGAAGTGTTGGGTGGTCCATTCACTTTGTTGAAGGGGACTGCCTCTCTTCAGGTTTTGGCGGGTAACTTGCCGCACCCGTAGGGGTCTAGAATTTCATTGCACAGGCTATCCACACGACCAGGGGAACATCGGGTTTCAGTAGCGGCTCTATGAAACCCGGGGATCCCAGATTATTTGTATTGTTCTGTGATGTTGCATTTTATTACGCCATGAGCGAATATTATATATTTATATATATACTAGTAGATGTTGTATATGTTTTACACCCGCGCTAGTCCATGAAGGGTCCCGGCAGCGCCCCGGCCGTCGAAACACGGCCAAAATGCGGAACAAAATTTTTCTAAACTAGCGCTACCGCTACCCGAATCTCGGATCTACCTTAAACCCTAAACTAGAAAACAAAGAAGAGGTTAGAATTGTTAAACCGAGTTGATCCGTGTCCTTCAGTCTTCATTCCAAGCTCCTAGCGGCTCCTTGATGTGGTTTGGTTGCCGATCTTCCTTCGTCTCCGATGATCCACCCGAGGGAAACGGCGCAAGCTCCAACCTCGTCGGATGAGATAACCGACGCTCCAAAGTCGCTAGCGAAGGAGAGTGGGGGTGTAATAATGTGTCACTATGATTTTCTCTCAGCTATGTGCTCCATGGAGCAACTCAAGAAGAAGATTAAAGAGGTGATGAAGCTTTGGCATGAAGAACAATGGTTAAGTGTTTTGTGGTCAACTTGAGAGAGTGTGAGAGTGGGCTTAATCAAAATCCATCATCCAAATGAAATGAGAACCCCTCACCAAATATTGGCCGGCCCCCCTCTCTCTCTCTCATCAAAAAATTTCCACCACATTTCATTAAACAATTAAACAAAGTGCAACCCATACTTTGCTACATGCAAAAACCCATGCCCAAAGTCTTGTTCATGCCACATCATACCTCCTTTCCACCTCATTTCCAAATGATTTTCAATAAATAAAATCATTAATGAGGTGGAACCTTCTAGAAGCTATTCCGTATAAAATACGGAATACTTCCGGTACATGTACCGAAATACATATACGCGTATTCGTACCAAAATACGAATAGCCGAGAGAGAAAACGTATAGTGAACAATAATACTAGATTATGTATATACAAATACATATATAAATTATTAAATCAAAGCCTGATTTAATAAACTGGCTTAATCCTAAGCCGCTAGTATTATCAACCGTCCAATTAAAGTCCGCGCAGCAAGTGCACATATTTAATCGGACATCTGTATGTATCAACATACCTCATGTACACCATATCGCCTGAACCGTGAAAACTCTCTGTGTGGGACTCTAAAGACTCGTCAATACGCTGGCAGTGGGTTTAACCACAAGCACGTCAGCGGCACTAGCTGTACGTAACGGCTACCCAGGTATTGAGCGAAAGGGAGGCCGACGAGCAAACTCATCCTGAACCCCTACTGAGCCTGTCAGTGACAATATCCGCACAGTCCGGTCTGTTCGTCTAAGAGTATCGCATATCGAGTCTAGAGGGGTGGATAAAGTCAGACCCCCAACAACGCGATATTTAGTGTCGGTATGAAACCCATCACCACCTGAGAAACTATCGATCCTAGATCGATAATTCTCGTCCACCGTGGCCACGAATTTATGGTGATGGCCATCCGTACACAACGCGACATCAACCCCCAATACCGGGAGAAACGAATCCCCAACGATCTGATCACTGCCTCCATATGGCTCAGGACTGTACCCAACTAAAACCTGTTTGCACGACTCCTTTGAGCCGTGGTAGGGTAGTAATCAAAGCATAGTGGGAACTCACACGAGACAAATGACGATCTCAGGTCGACAGACTAACCTGTACACATGTCACCTGGGAACTGCTATCTGACAATAGGTATAATACCAACTAGCAGGTTCCCGACGAGTCCGTCCAGTGTACTCATAACCCAATGAGCACATGTATACTATCTTAGGTGAACAAACTAACACCAATAGCTTGTGAGACCTGGCCACCGCCCCTCGTCGGGGTCTCGATCAGTATACACTAGTCTACACTGGAGTATCGATGCCCGGTCTTGATACTCCTACGACTAGGGACATTTAAGGATGCGCTTATAGACCCCAGCTCCCACATATATGATCGCCATCATAATGCTGGCAGTCAAGCAAGAATCCTATGGGCTTTATCAACATGTATATGATGATAAAGACAAACCAGATAGCATACTATCATCTTGAGTAAGACTGCTTTATCGGTATAGGTCCTCACTCAATCATTATAATCACAAGTCCGCGACTATGATAATTGCCTTGAGGGCACTATAGCCAACAATCTCCTACTTGCACTTAAGGCCAATTATTGCGATGTCGCATACTCACAGACCGTGTGATACCGAACACCCAACTTCTCTACTAATCAGTTTCGCAAAGCCCATTTGCGAAAATGATTGCGTTCGAGAAATAGCCTCAGTGAGTGGATCCGCTCCAATGATTCTTTCTGTATCTCTCTTAATCTCAACTTCGTGGAGAAAACTATCTCCCGAAATGAGCAATACTTGTCTTAGAATTTGTCTGGATATCTGATGGGACCCAGTTCACAAATGAACTCCAAATTCAGCAAACTACTTAGACTGTATCGTCCACTGAATTTAATCAGTATCATGCGCCTTACCTTTCCTCGGTATCCTCTTGGACCACCTGTCCAACATACTGTACCTCAAAAGAGGGAAAACTATAACTCTGGCAGTCACTCTGTCATACAGGTCACTTTGGAAGCCTAAAATGATAACCGTCTCCCGAAGGAGGCTGCCGTAATCATTTCCCAAGAACATTCACTTATGTTCAATAACTTCTTCCCAATGTTTCTCCAGGATTGGATTAATATATCTGCTTATTGCATCTAGTGCAAAAGAAATATCTGGTGTGGTACTTGACATTTCATGATTAACTCAATTGCCTAAGCAAGTGATATGCTAATCATGCAGATCCCTCTCCCCTTTAGTCTGTAAGACACCTTTAGAGAGGGTGACTCCATCACCTGCAGGTACACCACCATGCCAGGAGTCATCCATTTAATGTCAAAGTACCCAGATTAGGATACTTCCCAAATCTAGATTTAATAACCAGAAAACTTGATATTATATCCACATCCTCTGCGGAGAAACAACTTTGTGACAACCACAGTATAACCGATCGTAGTATAGGAATATCTCTTCCTATCAAGTGCATGTCATCCAAAATACCTGGACATCACTCTCTACTACCTTCTTAGCATATCCATCTCCTATTCTGATGAAGTCAAAGCTTATGACTGTCATATTAAAATTAGATGATCTATTTCCGCTATACCTGCTTTAGTCTATAAATAGACATAAGCTTCTTGCCCACTATGCTTCCGCTGCTCCCACTGACTACAACAACCCTCTGGCAGAGTCATATACACGTGCACTTCTAAAGCTAGTTTAGAACGACGCTATACCCATCCTCCTTCCGGGTCTTATAGTCTAGAACAGCAGCAATGGCAAGTCTGGGTAAACAAGAACCTCCCTGTCACCGTCTCTGAGAAGACCGAAGTACCTCTCAGGTGCCTGAGGTTACCCACCAAATCTGCGGAGTGGCTAATGGAACATCAAATCCAATTGAATCCTTAGGTTCTTTTAAATTTCCAGTAATCGTTTGGGGTTCTGGAATAACTTCCGGTTCTACCATACTCCCACTTGTGTTTTCTGAAAAATTCCATTTTATTAAAACTGTGGCGAGTCAAGAACAATATATGTAAGTGCACGGCGGCGGCCCGGCCGTCAATCCGACGCCGGAATGCGAAGGCGATACTTTTCTTTTCTTTAATTTTCTGAACCGGCACCACCGCGCACTATAAACCCGGATCGTGCCATTAAACAAGTCCTAGCTATCAAGAGAGGGAAGAGAGATATACCGAGTGATCCGAGTCCTCCGGTCTTCTCGTCGTCGTCCCGATCTCCCCGCGGAATGTCCGGTCTACCTCGTCGCCGGAAGGGCACCACATCGCCGGCTTCTTTTACGGGCTCCCACCTCTATACCGAGGCAACTCGGGCACGAAACTGGCGAGTCGACGTGCCCAAGATTTGCTGTAGAATGTAGTGTGGAACTTGTGTCTCATTTGGGGTTATGGAGTTGCCTTTGGTGGAGGAAAGGAACTAAGACTTTTTGGAGATGAAACTTTGGGAATTTTGTAGCATGAAAGGAGCAAAAATTCCCACATCAAAAATTGGGCACACCCTTCTCCTTGCTTGGCCGGCCATGAATAATGGGGAGTGGAGAATAAGAGAGGGAGTGTGTGTATCACAAAAGAGTGAGCCCAAAAAACAAGAGAGAGAAAAGGGTTATCATGAAAAAGGAAATGATCACCCACTAAAACTCACACTCCATCAACCAATCATCAACAACCATGATTGCTCCAAAACCAACACTCCAACAACCTAATCATCAACAACCATGATGACTCAAAAGTCAAGCCATGATGAAAAGAAGAAGTCAAATGAAGTCAAATGGTGGAGGAACTATCATGATACAACAATAAGCAAAGACAACCCTCCACAAAGCAAATTTGCGCAAATGCAAATAAGCCCTCCACCACCAATCTTCGGCCAATGAAAGATACAAAGAAATATGGCCGAAACGGAAAGCAAGCTGGCAACACCAGAAAACCGGTCCCGTAATAAATTACAGGAAAAAAACCCCGCTACTGTGCATACACACCCGCATCTGTATTCCGACCGAATACAAATGCAATGAGACAAAATATACACTGTACTATACTAGGATCCGGCTTAAACCAAAGCCGGCTAGTAATAACCGTCCGATCCTGATCCATGCAATACCGCACGTATCTGATCGAACCCTGCCATATCTCCATACGGCCTCTACAGCGCTTCGCCCGAAAACTTGAGCAACTGTCTGTAGGGGACTCTAAAGACTTGTCAACACCTTGGTTGTAGATTTAACCACTAGCACGTCAAAGGTATAAGCCAATAGGTGAAGGGCTACCAGGTATTGACCAAAAGGGACGTCGATGAGCGAGCTCATCCTGACACCCTACTGAGCCTGTCAGTGACAATATCCGTACAGTCCGGTCCGTTCGTCTATGAGCATCGCATGGCGGGCCTAGGGGGTTGGTAAAAGTCAGACCCCCAAAAGTGGTACAAGTCGTGTCAGAGATCAGCCTAGAACACCCTGAGATACTACTGGAATACCTACCAGTAAATCTCCTGCCTTGGCCAAGGACTTTTCATGTTCTGGCTCTCTTAGACATAGCGCGACCTCACCCCCAATACCGGGAGAGACGAACCCCCGAAGATCCGCTCACTGCCTCCATGTAGCTCGGGACTGTACCCAACTAAAACCTGTTTGCACATCTCCTTTGAGCGTGGTAGGGTAGTAATCAAAGTACAGTGGGAACTCACATGAGACAAATGACGATCCTCAGGTCGATGAACTAACCTGTACACATGTCACCAGGGAACTGCTATCTGACGTCAGGTATAAGACCAACTAGCATGTTCCCGGCGAGTCCTGTCCGGTGTACTCATAACCCAATGAGCACCTGTATACATCTTAGGTGATCCAACTAACACCAGTGGCTTGTGAGACCGGCCACCGCCCCTCGTCGGGGTCTCGACTATATACACTAGTCTACTCTGGAGTATCAATGCCCTATCTCGAAACTCCCACGACTAGGGACCATTTAAGGATGTGCTTATATACTACCAGCTCCTACGTATATGATTGCCCTCATACTGCTGGCAGTCAAGCATGAATCCTAGGGGCTCTATCAACGTGTAATAGCAACCTGTCAGGTCACCTAAAGCAGTATACGATGATAAAGATAAACCAGATAGCATACTATCATCTTGAGTAAGACTGTCCAACCGGGATAGGTCCTCCCTCAATCATTGCAATCACGTGCCTGTGATCCAATAATTGACTCTGAGGGCACTATCTCCAACAATCTCCCACTTCCACTCAAGGCTAATTATTGCGATGTCGCATACTCACAGCCCGTGTGATATCGAACACCTAACTCCTCTACTAGTCAGTCTCACAAAGCTAGTTTGCGAAACTATTGCGTTCGAGGAATAGCCTAAGTGAGTGGATCCGCTTTGATGTTTCTTTCTATGTCTCTCTATATCTCAAGTTCGCGGAGAAAGCCATCTCCCGAAATGAGAAATACCTGTCTTAGAATGTGTCTGGATGTCTGATGGGACCTGGCTCATAAATGAACTCCAAATCCAAACTTCTTAGACTGTATCGTCAACTGAACTTAATCAGTATCCTGCGCCATCCTTCCCTCAGTATCCACCTGGACCACCTGTCCAAAATACTACCCCTCGTCAGAAGGAAAACTATAACTCTGACGACCTCCCTGTCGTCCAAGTCACCTTGGAAGCCGGGAATGATAATTGTCTCCCGAATGAGGATATCGTTATCATATCCCTAGAACATCCTCTTATGTTCTAAAACTGCTTCCGACTGTTTCTCCAGGATTGGATTAATATCAACTTATTGCATCTACTTCAAGAACAACATCTGCTGTGGTACTTGACATCTCATGATTGACTCAATTGCCTAAGCAAGTGATCTGCCAATCATGCACATCCCTCTCCCCTTTCGTCTGTAAGACACCTTTAGAGAGGGTGACTCCATTACCTGCAGGTACACTACCGTGCAAGGAGTCATCCATTCTAAATACTCTTAGAATGCTGTCTAAGTACCCTTAATTGGGAAACCACCCAAATCTAGATCTAAAACCATAGATCTAGTAACCAGTATGTCTGATATAATGTCCAAGCCCCATGTGGAGAAACCACAGTTTGACGACCAAAGTATAACCGATCGTAGTATAGGAGTTTCTTTTCCTACTCTGTGTATGTCATCCAAATACTAGGACACACACCCTACTACCTTCTTAACAGATCCATCCCCTATTCTGATGAAGTCAAACCTATGACTGTCACATCAGAAATTGATGATCTATCTCCGCTATATTTGCTTTAGTCTATAAATTGACATAAGCCACTTATCCACCAATGCTTCCGCTGCTCCCACTGACCACGACAACCCTCTGGCAGAGTCATATAGACGTACACTTCTAAAGCCAGTTTAGAACGACGCTATACTCATCCTCCTGCCGGGTCTCACGGTCTGGAACAACAGCAATGGCAAGTCTGGGTAAACAAGAACTTCCCTGTCACCGTCCTTGAGGCTACCGGAGTACCTCTCGGGTGCATGAAGTTACCCACCTTATCTACGGAGTGGCCAATAGAATGTCAGACCAGATTGAATCTTTAGGTTCCTATCAAATCTTCAGTAATCGTTTGCGGTTCTGGAATCACCTCCAGTTCTACCATACTCCCACTGCTGTTTTCTGAAAAAATCCATTTTTATTAAAACTGTGGCGAGTCAAGAACAATATCACTATTGATCTTCCAGATGGTAGAAAGTCAACCCTCGTCATAGCCTGGGTCAACCCACAAACAGCCATTACAGAAACGTGCCTTGAGTTATCCAGAGTCTGGTTTTAAGCATAAGCCGGACAACTCCCCGTACCTTAACATCGTTAAGATACGAACTGTTCTATATCCAATATAGGACCAGAGGCACTGATTTAATTGAACCAGATTCAAATCATGCAGCTGTCTCCAGTGCATGTCAACTAAATGGAAGAAGGCCGATCAGCGTTACACAACTTAGGAATGCTTCCAATTATGAGTAACCTGAAAGAGAAGCAAGTTCTCTTAATCATTACTATCACCTGAATACCGTACACAAGTACCTACATCTTCGATCACCTTGAAGAATCCCGATACTTGCAACACCTGGTTCTCTGCTTTATTCAAATACCTATAACTTCTCAAAATTCGGACCCTGTGTTTCCACGAAACACCTGTCTAAAAACTAGAGAAGTCATAAGTAAACCGAATATAGTACGAGGACCAACCCCTCTGTCCTGATGGACCCTGGACAACATACAATACTCTGTATAAATCCCTTGAGTCTAATAACTCATTCCCTGTGTGTCGTAGGATGAAAACTGTACTTATGGTTAAGAAGAATTACACCACTGTTTAATGCTCCTTACCTAACCATCAACTGATATAGGTAAAAGTCATCGACATAATTTCAAAAAGGTATATCTCACTCTATAAAAATAGACGTACAGATATATCAATTTGAAATTGGTGCATTATAACGGATATTCAAAACCAAATATTTGTCGTCCGGCAAACAACCAAGGTGACTTCCTCAAATATCACCGATTACAACGAATCCCGATATAGTGAGGATGATCACCCAATTCCCAATAACCTACTCCCACTCATCATCTGTAAAACCATACAGATATGAGAATCATACCTGGTAAATACATACCCTGGAGTAAGTATCTAATCGGGAAATCAGTTTTCCTTTAACAGTACACGGTGAAACTGAAACATTGAAATGTTTCGATGGGGTATCCTGGTATTCCTAGTAATGCCTCTTCCAGATTCACGACTGTAACCATATAATTCTTTGCCACCTCTCCAAATCCCTTCATATGTCTTTAGTCATTACCTTCTGTACACCCCTTTAGGCCAAATGGTTTTCTTCCTTCCCTACCGTTCGGCACCAGCCTATGGTTTGGAAGAAGACTATCCAATAAGCATAATAGGTGTACTGTCCCATCCTAGGAACACTCGCAATGCGAGAGAAGGTGAAGATAAAAGACACCTGAATAAACCTTATTCCTATTTCTCCTGAACCAGAATCCATCCCCGAACTGGAACAAGTTCCTTTCGAGTTCGTATATAACCATACGATGGAGTATCCAATAAACTGTGGGTCTTCGTAGTGATACGGAGTGTCCTGGAGAAATACAAAGGTGAAGTGGGAGAGGTAAAGAAATACTTGGTTTGGTCGTGAATATCAGTCGCAATTTACTTTGCCCTCCTTCCAATCCCTTTCTTTGTCTTCACTTAATACCTTCTATACACCTTCGTTATGCTAATTGGTTTTCTTCATTCCCTACCGGTCGGCACCAGCCTAAGGTTTGGTAGAATACTATCTAATTTGCGTAATAGGTGTACTATCTCCTAAACCAAGGAGTACTCGCAACCTGAGAGAAGGTAAGCAGCAAAAGACAACTGAATAGTCCTATCCGTTTTTTCCAGAACCGGAAACCATCCTCGAATAAATCCCTTCGAGTTCGTATATAACCATACGATGGTTTGGTCCAATGGAAGTGGACGTTCGTAGTAATACGGGGTGTCCTGGAGAAAAGGGTAAAAGTAGGAGTGGCAATGAGGTATGCAACTCTGACAATCCAAAAGCCAGTGTTAAAGAAGGTTCGGTCAACTTGGTCACTGAGTCATAATCTTAGGGTCGGGTCAATGGTCGCTGCCAGAGAGAGAGAGAAAAGAAACACTCAGCGTGCACTCTAACCTAGATCAGAATGGTTACCAATTTATCTAATCTGGAAACCTCCCACTGTCACCTCAAATTCCCCTCCAAACCTGAAAGAAGAATTAGTCGGGGTCACCCGAGGAGTAAACTAACTCATCAGTGGGAATCGGGATCCAACTATCACCGCATGATAACGTGACGGAATCCGCTCACGCTATCATACTCCAGAAGGTATGCGCATATCTGGCAAGTTTCAGTTTCTTTTGAAACTCCCGATGTGATTTTTTCCCCATGCTCTTATGACCTTGACGAAGGCCAACAAATCATAAGTCACATGTCAAGTTCTACCCGTCATTGTCCAGGTTAATTTGAACCCACCCGTACAAGCCCTTGACGAAGGCCAACAAGGCTATACGACTGTCCCAAACCAACGCATCTATCTATGCAGCAGAAAGGTAACAAGCAGCTACCATACACTATGCCTTGACGAAGGCCAACAAACATAGCATGAATACTACGTGCTACCCGTCTGAAACGACGGAGGGCTACGAATGGTTTCTGGCGAAAACCTTTAACGTAATGAACTTGATATCGTTGAAGGAACCGGATAGTTTTATAAAAATATAGTGACGAAAACCTTTGCTAAAGAGGTCACTCCCGGTGAAGGGATCTCGGCTCTTTCCCCGTAGAATGAGGTGCAGGATATTCCAACTGAATACCACGGTGCAAAGCAAAAGTAATCGGCTATAGTGAAGTTATTGCCCTGACGCAAACTTTTGTCCAAGGGGTCACTCCCGGTGAAGGGATCTCGGCCCTTGCCTCGTCGACTGAGGAGCAGGATGTTCCAGCTGAATACCACGGTGCAAAACAAAAGTGAACGTCCTTGCAATAACAGCTTTTTGAAAAGTGTTCCAACAACATCAGATTAGGTTTGTTTTACTTGCATTGATCTGAATCAATGCAGTCCCATCAATTGATCACACCACAAAGAACGAAAATATACTAATGTACGTATATGCCATCCGCATTCGCCACTGGGTCCCGTCATTACCCGTTAGGTTAGCAAACTAACGACAGAGCGGGGACTGGACTAGCGCGGATGCAAAACATATACAACATCTACTAGAATATATATAATATATAATTTTCGCTCAAGGCGTGATAAAATGCAACATCACAGAAATGTACAGTATCACAGAACAAAACAGATATCTGGGATCCCCGGGTTTCACAGAGCCGCTGAAACCCGATGTTCCCCTGGTCTTGTGGATAACCTGTGCAATGAAAATCCTAGACCCCTACGGGCGCAGCAAGTCACCCGCCAAAACCTGAAGCGAGGCAGCCCCCTTCAGCAACGTGAATGGACCACCCAGCACTTCACGGAATCCGGTAACTTGGGCACCCCTCCTGGGTCAACCTGTACCCCCTACGAGTGCGGCGAATAGCCTACCAATTCTAGAGTGAAGCCCCCTCCGTCTCAATGCCATGAGATGCGGGCCCGTTGCCCTCTAGAACCCGGCTATCCGTGCACCCCTCCACGGGGCAATCCTAGTACAGAAAGTAAAATATACATACAACGGGTACATCGACAGCAACCTGGTCGTGCCCCAAAATAATAATACAAACAGGCAGTGACGGCAGTCCACATGTCGGATGCTCGCCCCGCAATATCAAATGTACATAATACAACAAAACTGTACAACCACTGCAACCAGGCTATCCCCACAACCGATCCGCAACATCACAGCAAAATCACAGAACATCAACGTGAAAGTCACGTTCGCAAATCCGTCTAACCGGGCTATAGCAGTTAGACAGGATTTACCGATCAAGTGACATTCACGGTCGCAGATATAATGTAAATACTATGAACTAATGTGTTTAAAATTTTCCGATCGATCAAAATTATACCAAGTAGGCCCCAAGCTTTACTGTAGCAGATAAAGAAATTCTGGGCCCAAAAAGAATGTTCCAAAACCCCTATTTTCACTGTTTAAAGATTACTGTGCAAAATTGGTGCACAGAAGGCTCTATACTGCGGAGGAACCGCGGCCCAATGGGGGGTTTGGCCGCGGTTCCGCGGTCATCTTGCCTTATCAGTACACCAAATTTTCACAGATGTCTTATCTTTCTCTGCACATCAGTCTGCAACTTACTGAAAAAAATTCGAGCCAGAAAAAAATCGACAGAAACTGATGCTAGGAAAAATACGGGTTTTGGAATTTTGTTTGATCGGAAACGTAAAACACATTAGACAAAGCTAGACTATGTTAATGGCGAGGCTCTAATACCACTGTAAGTGCATGGCGGCGTCCCGGCCGTCAATCCGACGCCGGAATGCGGAGGCGATGTTTTTCTTTAATTTTCTGAACCGGCACCACCGCGCACTATAAACCCGGATCGTGCCATTAAACAAGTCCTAGCTATCAAGAGAGGGAAGAGAGATATACCGAGTGATCTGAGTCCTCCGGTCTTCTCGTCGTCGTCCCGATCTCCCCGCGGAATGTCCGGTCTCCACCTCGTCGCCGGCTTCTTTTACGGGCTCCCACCTCTATACCGAGGCAACTCGGGCACGAAGCTGGTGAGTCGACGTGCCCATGATTTGCTGTAGAATGTAGTGTGGAACTTGTGTCTCATTTGGGGTTATGGAGTTGCCTTTGGTGGAGGAAAGAACTAAGACTTTTTGGAGATGAAACTTTGGGAATTTTGTAGCATGAAAGGAGCAAAAATTCCCACATCAAAAATTGGGCACACCCTTCTCCTTGCTTGGCCAGCCATGAATAATGGGGAGTGGAGAATGAGAGAGGGAGTGTGTGTATCACAAAAGAGTGAGCCCAAAAAACAAGAGAGAGAAAAGGGTTATCATGAAAAAGGAAATGATCACCCACTAAAACTCACACTCCATCAACCAATCATCAACAACCATGATTGCTCCAAAACCAACACTCCAACAACCTAATCATCAACAACCATGATGACTCAAAAGTCAAGCCATGATGAAAAGAAGAAGAAGTCAAATGAAGTCAAATGGTGGAGGAACTATCATGATACAACAATAAGCAAAGACAACCCTCCACAAAGCTAATTTGTGCAAATGCAAATAAGCCCTCCTCTACCAATCTTCGGCCAATGAAAGATACAAAGAAATATGGCCGAAACGGAAAGCAAGCTGGCAACCCCAGAAAACTGGTCCCGTAATAAATTACAGGAAAAAAAACCCCGCTACTGTGCATACACACCCGCATCTGTATTCCGACCGAATACAAATGCAATGAGACAAAATCTACACTGTACTATACTAGGATCCGTCTTAAACCAAAGCCGGCTAGTAATAACCGTCTGATCCTGATCCGTGCAATACCGCACGTATCTGATCGAACCCTGCCATATCTCCATACGGCCTCTACAGCGTTTCGCCCGAAAACTTGAGCAACTGTCTGTGGGGGACTCTAAAGACTCGTCAACACCTTGGTTGTGGATTTAACCACTAACACGTCAGAGGTATAAGCCAATACGTGACGGGCTACCAGGTACTGACCAAAAGGGACGTCGATGAGCGAACTCATCCTGACACCCTACTGAGCCTGTCAGTGACAATATCCGTACAGTCCGGTCCATTCGTCTATGAGCATCGCATGGCGGGCCTAGGGGGTTGGTAAAAGTCAGACCCCCAAAAGCGGTACAAGTCGTGTCAGAGATAAGCCCAGAACACCCTGAGATACTACTGGAATACCTACCAGTAAATCTCCTGCCTTGGCCAAGGACTTTTCATGTTCTGGCTCTCCTAGACACAGCGCGACCTCACCCCCAATACCGGGAGAGACGAACCCCCGAAGATCCACTCACTGCCTCCATGTGGCTCGGGACTGTACCCAACTAAAACCTGTCTGCACGTCTCCTTTGAGCGTGGTAGGGTAGTAAACAAAGTACAGTGGGAACTCACACGAGACAAATGACGATCTTCAGGTCGATGAACTAACCTGTACACATGTCACCAGGGAACTGCTATCTAACGTCAGGTATAAGACCAACTAGCATGTTCCCGGCGAGTCCTGTCCGGTGTACTCATAACCCAATGAGCATCTGTATACATCTTAGGTGATCCAACTGACACCAGTGGCTTGTGAGACCGGCCACCGCCCCTCGTCGGGGTCTCGACTATATACACTAGTCTACTCTGGAGTATCAATGCCCTATCTCGAAACTCCCACGACTAGGGACCATTTAAAGATGTGCTTATAGACTACCAGCTCCCACGTATATGATCGCCCTCATACTGCTGGCAGTGAAGCATGAATCCTAGGGGCTCTATCAACGTGTAATAGCGACCTGTCAGGTTACCTAAAGCAGTACACGATGATAAAGATAAACCAGATAGCATACTATCATTTTGAGTAAGACTGTCATACCGGGATAGGTCCTCCCTCAATCATTGCAATCACGTGCCTGTGATCCAATAATTGACTCTGAGGGCACTATCTCCAACAATATAAATATTGATCTTCCTGATGGTAGAAAATTATCCCTCGTCAAAGCCCGGGATAACCCACGAACAGCCATTACTAAAACGTGCCTAGAGTTTATCCGGATTCTGGTTTTAAGCATTAGCCGAACAACTCCCTATACCTTAACATCATTAAGATATAAATTGATTCTATATAAATCTAATATAGAAACAAAAGCACTAATCTAATTTGGAACCAGATTAAAAATCATGCAGCGGTCTCCAGTGCATATCAACCAGATGGAAAAGGACAATCAGCATTACTCACCTAGGAGTGCATCCATATATGAGTAACCTGAAAAAGATGCAAGTTCTCAAAACCATTACTATTAACTGAATACCAAACACAAGTATCTACATCTTTGACTTCCTCGAAGAATCCTAATACTTACAACAAATGGTTCTCAACTTTATTCTTATACCTATAACTTCTGAATATCTGGACCTTGCATTTCAACGAAATACATGTACAGAACTGGAGAAGTCATGAGTAAACAGAATATAGTACGAGTACCAACCCCTTTGTCCTAACGGACACTGGACAACATACAATACTTTGTATAAGTCCCCTGAGTTCAATAACTCAAACTCTGTGCGTCGTAGGTTGAAAAACTGTACTTTGGTTAAGAAGAGTTACACCGCTGTTTAATGCACCTTACCTAACCACCAACTCGATATAGGTAAATGTCACAGACATAATATCAAAAAGTTATATCTCACTTTATAAAATAAATGTACAGATATATTAGTTTGAAATTGGTGCATAACAACGGATATTCAAAACCAAATATTTGCCATCCGGCAAAATTCAGATGATTTCCTCAAATATCACCAATTACAACGAATTCCGATATAATGAGGATCTAATCACTCAATTCCCAATATCTTACTCCCACTCACCATCCGTAATAACATGCAGATGTGAGAAACTGATCTGGTAAATACATACCCTGGAGTTAGATTCCAATTGGGAAAACAGTTTTCAATTAACATTGCATAGTAAAACTGAAACATGAAAATGTTTCAAAAGGGTTAACTGGTATTCTTAGTAACGCCTCTTCCATTATCCTGAATCATAACAGTAACCATATACTTATCTGCGCTCACTACAATCCCTTTATTATGTCTTTACTTATTACCTTCTGTACACCTCTTTTACCCTAATTGGTTTTCTTCATTCCCTACCTTTCGGCACCAGCCTAAGGTTTGGAAGAAGACTATCCAATAAGCGTAATAGGTGTACTCTCCTAATCCTAGGAGCCCTCGCAACCTGAGAGAAGGTAAAGAGAAAAGACATCTGAATAATCCTATTCTTTTTCTCCTGAACCAGAATCCATCCTCGAATCTGGAACGAATTCCTTCGAGTTCGTATGTAACTATACGATGGCATATCCAATGGAAGTGGATATCCGTAGTATACGGAGTGTTCTAGAGAAAAGCAAAGTGGATGTAGGAGTGGCAGGGGTGCACACGGTCTTTGTCGTGAATGATGGTGATCGCAATTTCCTTTGCCATTATTCTAATCCCTTTTTTTATGTATTTACTTATTACCTTCTGTACACCACACTTAAGCTTAATTGGTTTTCTTCCTTCCCTACCGTCCGGCACCTGCCTATGGTTTAGAAGAAGACTATCCAATAAGCTCAATAGGTGTACCCTCTCCTAATCTTAGCAGCCCTCACAACCTGAGAGAAGGTAAAGAGAAAAGACAACCGAATAATCCTATTCAAACTCTCCAGAACCAGAATCCATCCTTGAAAAAGTTCCTTCGAGTTCGTATGTAACTATACGATGGATTTATCCAATAGAAGTGGATACTCGCAGTGATACGAGGTGTTCTGGAGAAAAGCAAAGGTGATATATAAGTGGCAATGATGTATGCAACACCGTGACATTCCAAAAGTCAAAGTGTTTTAAGAAGGTTCGGTTAACTTGGTTTCATGAGTTTTAGTCAAAGGTCGGGTCATAGTCGCAGTCAGAGAGAGAGAGAGAAGAAACACTCAGCGTGCACTCAAACCTAAATCAGAATGGTCAATCATATTATCTAATCTGGATGGCTCCCACTGTTTCCTCGAATTCTCCTCCAAACCTAAAAGGAGAATTAGTCGGAATCACCCGAGGAGTAATCCTACTCATCAGTGGGAATCGGGATCCAACTATCATTGCATGATAACTTGATGGAAGCCACTCAAATCACCACACTCCAGAAGGTATGCGCAAGCCTGGCAAGTTTCCTGTATGCTTGAAACTCCCGATATGATTTTTACCCCTAACGACCTATAACCTTGACGCTTGCCAACAAATTATAGGTCACTAGTCAAGTTCAACCCGTCATTGTCCTGTATTAACTCGAACCAACCCGCACAAGCCCTTGACGCTTGCCACCAGAAAAGAACGAAAATAAAATGTACGTATATGCCATCCGCATTAGCCACTGGGTCCCGTCATCACCCGTTAGGTTACTTAACTAACGACAGAGCGGGGACTGGGCTAGCGCGGGTGCAAAACATATACAACATCTACTACTATATATAAATATATGTAACAATCGTCCCAGGCATGATATAAAGCAACATCACAGAAGCAATAAAGAATGGTGGATAATCTGGAACCCCGGGTTTCACTTGAGCCGCAAATGAGACCCGACGTTCTCTGTCGTGTGGATAGCCTGTGCAATAAAACCTAGACCCCTACGAGTGCGGCAAGTTATCCGCCAAAACCAGAAGCGAGGCAGCCCCCTTCAGCAACGTGAATGGACAACCCGGCACTTCACGGAATCCGGTAACTTGAGCACCCCTCCGTGGGTCATACCTATACCCCATACGAGTGCGGCGAATAGCCCGCCAATTCTAAAGTAAGGTCCCCTCCGTCCCAACGCCATGAGATGCGGACCAGTTGCCCTCTAGAATCCGGCTACTCGTGCACCCCACCGTGGGGTAATCCTAGTATAGAAAATAAAATAATATACAAGGGTGACATCGACCTCAGCCCGGTCGTGCCCCAAAAGAATAATATACAAACTGGCAGTGACGGCAGTCCACATGTCGAACGCTTGTCCCGCAATATCAAATGTACAAATAAAATAAAACTGTACTATCATTGCACCTTAGCTATCCACCACGACGATCCAACCAACATCACAGCACAACAGAGAACATCAACGTGAATGTCACGTTCGCAAATCCTTCTAAAAGACATATAGCAGTTAGACGGGTTTACCGATCAAATGACATTCACGGTCGCAGATATAAATGTATGTACTGTCAAACGCACGCTTAAATTATCGATCGACAAAATTCCAAATTGTCCCCAATAGCAAAAACAGCACTGCACAGAACACTGGGCCAAAACAGAATATCACAAAAATCACATTTCCAAGAAATAGAGCTACAGAAAAAAATTTGGCGCCCGTTGCCACAAATCTGCCGCGGAACCGCCGCCAATGGGGGCTAAGTGTGGCGGATCCGCGGCGCTTTAGAGAATTCATGGGCCCAAATTTTTTGTGTACTCTTAGAAAAGCCTGCACGGATTTTTAAGCTACTGCAAATTATTTTTGAACACTTTTGAAAATCGGAAGAAAGTACGAAAATGGAATCGTGATTTCGGTAAAATCCGTCGATCGATCTTTTAAGCACGTCTAAACAAGCTAGTAAGGGGTTTAAAGGGTGTCTCTGAAACCATGAAGGGTCCCGGCAGCGCCCCGGCCGTCGAAACGCGGCCAAAATGCGGAACAAAATTTTTCTAAACTGGCGCTACCGCTACCCGAATCCCGGATCTACCTTAAACCCTAAACTAGCAAACAAAGAAGAGGTTAGAATTGTTATACTGAGTTGATCCGTGTCCTTCGGTCTTCATTCCAAGCTCTTAGCGGCTCCTTGATGTGGTTTGGTTGCCGGTCTTCCTTCATCTCCGATGATCCACCCGAGGGAAACGGCGCAAGCTCCAACCTAGTCGGACGAGATAACCGACGCTCCAAAGTCGCTAGCGATGGAGAGTGGGGGTGTAATAGTGTGTCACTATGATTTTCTCTCAGCTATGTGCTCCATGGAGCAACTCAAGAAGAAGATTAAAGAGGTGATGAAGCTTTGGCATGAAGAACAATGGTTAAGTGTTTTGTGGTCAACTTGAGAGAGTGTGAGAGTGGGCTTAATCAAAATCCATCATCCAAATGAAATGAGAACCCCTCACCAAATATTGGCCGGCCCGCCTCTCTCTCTCTCATCAAAAATTTCCACCACATTTCATTAAACAATTAAACAAAGTGCAACCCATACTTTGCTATATGCAAAAACCCATGCCCAAAGTCATGTTCATGCCACATCATACCTCCTTTCCACCTTATTTCCAAATGATTTCAAGAAATAAAATCATCAATGAGGTGGCACCTTCTAGAAGCTATTCTGTATAAAATACGGAATACTTCCGGTACATGTACCGAAATACATATACGCGTATTCGTACCAAAATACGAATAGCCGAGAGAGAAAACGTATAGTGAACAATAATACTAGAATACGTATATACAAATACATATATAAATTATTAAATCAAAACCTGATTTAATAAACTGGCTTAATGCTAAACCGCTAGTATTATCAACCGTCCAATTAAAGTCTGCGCAGCAAGTGCACATATTTAATCGGACATATGAACGTATCAACATACCTCATGTACACCATATCGCCTGAACCGTGAATACCCTCTGTGTGGGACTCTAAAGACTCGTCAATACGCTGGCAGTGGGTTTAACTACAAGCACGTCAGCGGCACTAGCTGTACGTAACGGCTACCCAGGTATTGAGCGAAAGGGAGGCCGACGAGCAAACTCATCCTAAACCCTTACTGAGCCTGTTAGTGACAATATCCGCCCAGTCCGGTCTGTTCGTCTAAGAGTATCGCATATCGAGTCTAGGGGGTGGATAAAGTCAGACCCCCAACAACGTGATATTTAGTGTCGGTAAGAAACTCATCACCACCTGAGAAACTATCGATCCTGAATCGATAATTCTCGTCCACCGTGGCCCACGGATTTATGGTGATGGCCATCCGTACACAACGCGACATCAGCCCCCAATACCGGGAGAGACGAATCCCCAACGATCCGATCACTGCCTCTATGTGGCTCGGGACTGTACCCAACTAAAACCTGTTTGCATGACTCCTTTGAGTCATGGTAGGGTAGTAATCAAAGCATGGTGGGAACTCACACGAGACAAATGACGATCTCAGGTCGACAGACTAACCTGTACACATGTCACCTAGGAACTGCTATCTGACAATAGGTATAATACCAACTAGCAGGTTCCCGGCGAGTCCGTCCAGTGTACTCATAACCTAATGAGCACCTGTATACTATCTTAGGTGAACAAACTAACACCAATGGCTTGTGAGACCTGGCCACCGCCTCTCGTCGGGGTCTTGATCAGTATACACTAGTCTACACTGGAGTATCAATGCCCGGTCTCGATACTCCTACGACTAGGGACATTTAAGGATGCGCTTATAGACCCCAGCTCCCACATATATGATCGCCATCATAATACTGGCAGTCAAGCAAGAATCCTATGGGCTTTATCAACATGTATATGATGATAAAGACAAACCAGATAGCATACTATCATCTTGAGTAAGACTGCTTTATCGGTATAGGTCCTCACTCAATCATTATAATTACAAGTCCGCGACTATGATAATTGCCTTGAGGGCACTATAGCCAACAGTCCAGTCCCCGCTCTGTCGTTAGTTAAGTAACCTAACGGGTGATGACGGGACCCAGTGGCGAATGCGGATGGCATACGCGTACATCATATTTTTGTTCTTTTGTGGTGTGATCAATTGATGGGACTGCATTGATTCGGATCAATGCAAGCTAAACAAACCTTTTCTGATGTTGTTGGAACATTTTTCAAAAAGCTTTTATTGCAAGGACGTTCTCTTTTGTTTTGCACAGTAGTATTTGGTTATGAATATCCAGCACCTCAGTCGACGAGGCAAGGGCCGAGATCCCTTCACTGGGAGTGATCCCTTGGACAGAAGTCTGCGTCAGGGTAATAACTTCACTATAGCTGATTACTTTTTGCTTTGTATCGTGGTATTCAATTGGAATATCCTGCACCTCATTCTACGGGGAAAGAGCCGAGATCCCTTCACCGGGAGTGACCTCTTTAGCAAAGGTTTTCGCCACTATATTTTCATAAAAAGCTATCCGGTTCCTTCAACGATATCAAGTTCATTACGTTAAAGGTTTTTCGCCAAAAACCATTTGTAACCCTCCATCATTTCAGACAGGTAGAACTTAGTATTCATGCTATGTTTGTTGACCTTCGTCAAGACATAGTGAATGATAGCTGCTTGTTACCTTTCTGTTGCATAGATAGATGCGTTGGTTTGGGACAGTCGTATAGCCTTGTTGACCTTCGTCAAGGGCTTGTACGGGTGGGTTCAAATTAACCTGGACAATGACGGGTAGAACTTGACATGTGACTTATGATTTGTTGACCTTCGTCAAGGTCATAAGAGCATGGGTAAAAATCACATCGGGGGTTTCTAAAAAAACTAAAACTTGCCAAATATGCGCATACCTTCTGGAGCGTGATAATGTGAGTGGATTCCATCACATTATCATGCGATAATAGTTGGATCCCGATTCCTACTAATGAGTTGGTTTACTCCTCGGGTGATCCCGACTAATTCTTCTTTCAGGTTTGGAGGAGAATTTGACGATACAGTGGGAGGTTTCCTGATTAGATAAATTGATAACCATTCTGATCTAGGTTAGAGTGCACGCAGAGTGTTTCTTTTCTCTCTTTCTCTTTAGCAGCGACCATAACCCGACCCTTGACTATGACTCAGTGACCAAGTTAACCGAACCTTCTTAAAACACTGGTTTTTGGATTGTCTGAGTTGCATACCTCATTGTCACTCCTACTTTTACCCTTTTCTCCAGAACACCCTGTAATACTATGAACATCCACTTCCATTGGATAAAACCATCGTATTGTTATATACGAACTCGAAGGAACTTATTCGAGGATGGTTTCTGGTTCTGGAGAAAACGAATAGGACTATTCAGTTGTCTTTTCCTTTTACCTTCTCTCAGGTTGCGAGTGCTCATAGATTAGGACGGTACACCTATTATGCTAATTAGATAGTCTTCTTCCAAACCATAGGCAGGTGCCGAAAGGTAGGGAATGAAGAAAACCAATTAGCCTAACGATGGTGTACAGAAGGTAATAAGTTAAGACAAATAAAGGGATTAGAAAGAGAGCAAAGTAAATTGCGACTGCTATTCACGACCAAACAAAGTATTTCTTCACCAATCCTACATCACCTTTGTATTTCTCCAGAACACTCCGTATCACTACGAAGATCCATAGTTATTTAGATACTCCATCGTATGGTTATATACGAACTCGAAGGAACTTGTTCCAGTTCGGGGATGGATTCTGGTTCAGGAGAAATAGGAATAAGTTTTTATTCAGTTGTTTTTTATCTTTACCATCTGATTGATACGAATTCTCGGTGTGTATGTAGAAAGTGTATAGAAATCACAACCAAAAATATTTTTGACCGCAATCAATAACGGTGTCGATTGTAGTGCGTTAGCGAGTGCAGATCGTCCACAGGGAAAGTGAGAACCGTTCGAATTTGAATTAGATGAATTGAAAATTAAAGAAAAGAGAAAAGACAATTCAATTCAAGATTAAAAGTGAATTTCAAGAATTATTAAAATCTAGATCTAATAACAAGAAAACATTAAAATCAAGAATTAAGAATTGATGATATCCAATCCAATAATCAAGAATCGAAGTGAGGCTCGTAGGAATCGATTAAATCTATAGACGTGATGAAATCTATTGATTACGTATTCTTATCCATCGATGATTTGATACTAGATCGACGATGATCAACGAGAATTAGGGATTTCTTGCGGAAACTAGGGTTTCATCATCTATCCCTTGTCCTTTCGTTGATTTCATTCACATACTAGCCTCTAGTAAATTCAAGAATCGATCGTGGATCACTAATTAAGAGCGAACACAATCAAGAAAGCATCGCTCGAAACTAGGTTGTCGATTCTTCAATTTACTAAAGTTTACAAAACTTAGAGGACTTAAGAATCGTTTCAAGATTTGTAACATCATCATCTATTGATTCTCTCGACTCCTTCACGAGCGGATTTTTACTCAAACATCATAACAAGAAACACAATCAAGAATTGAGATCGAATCATGATGCAAGAATGTAAAGAAAGTAAGATAAAAGAATTTCACCTTTTATTTATCAACAATTTTGTTACAATTCTCTCAAGAACTACAATAAGGAAAGAACTCGATCGTCGATTTAGCTTCGCTCGTCTTCGTGAGTCGCGGATCGTCTTGGATCACTTGCTCGGATGAAGATCGACTTCGCTTCTAAAAGGTTGAAGGCTTCTTGCTTGAATTGTACTCGGGGATCTTGATTTTTGGCTTTGGATTTGATTGGATTAGGGTTAGGGTTTAGAGATACAAGTTGTGTCACTCAATTTGTGGGAGAAATGGTTATTGAACAACCTAAAACCCTAGATCTAGGTTTCCTTTTATAAGCATCACAACCTTAGATCTAGAATTCAAATTTCAAATTTCCCTCCAAAAGTTTGTTAAAGAGAGGCTTCTAGAAGAAGTTAGTTGGAGGGAATATTCTAGAGCTAGGTTGTTAGGCCGAGCCTTCTGGATGAAGCCACGTGGTGTTCTGGAGTCTTCTGGAAGCTTTGTTAGTTACAGGAAGCCACGTGTTGAAATTGGAAGCGATGATGTCATCATACAGCCACGGATCCGCGGCGGGAATGGGCTATTGGCCATGGATCCGCGGTCCTTTGGTGCCCTCTGTGCATAAAATTTCTGTGTCACTCTTGAGCTGATATTGTGGCCTTTTTCTGATGTGTTGAATCTCATTTTGCTTTCTCTATTTTTTTCAGATCTCAAGTCTTGGACTTGGCGTATTTTTCTCAGCACTTTTAACAATTTCGGTTCTGTTCCTGGAATTTCCTGCACAGATT
Organism: Agapanthus africanus; assembly: GCA_030015575.1. Classification (NCBI taxonomy): domain Eukaryota; kingdom Viridiplantae; phylum Streptophyta; class Magnoliopsida; order Asparagales; family Amaryllidaceae; genus Agapanthus; species Agapanthus africanus. The sequence continues at coordinate 294,301,484 of CM057349.1, forward strand.
CTCGAGACATGTGTTGCGCTATACAAAAATAATGTGATGCAATGATAAACACTCAATTTCCCTCAAAATGTCGGTTTTAATATATAACACAAGTAATTTGGTATTTTACTGTTGTTTTGCTAATATGTTCTATATTAATACCGAACACCTATAGATGAGTGCAAATGGTAGGGAAATTGACGTGTTAAAAATGCAATATTTTCGACTGATCAAATTCCCCCAAACTTATTTTCGGTCATCTCGAGCGAATTGTTTTATTAAAAAGAGAAGGAGAAAATAAAGAAACAGAAAAACTAACTAGCACACTTTCGTAGGCAATACGATTGCACTGAGCACGTGCAACAAGCCTTTAAACCTCTACGCGTCCCTAGTAGGAGGGGTGTTGTCTCCTGAGGGTTTTCAGCGGATTGCACCCATAAAATCCAATAATAAAAGGAAGACCGTGAAAGTTACATTTAAAGATAAGAATTATAAAAGAAAGACTTTGAAAATTAGAGTTTCCAACTATGCTAGCTTTTTGGTTGTCATGAGCCCTATCTTAATAGTCATGAAAAGATGTTAGAAATCACATCATCCCTCAATAAAACATCGTCTTTATTCTTCATTCCTATCTTTCTTCCAAACACCGATCATATAACCCTACGTGTGTGTAAAAGACATCCCTACACTCGGAGAATTCAATTCAAGCTATCATACTCTTGTCCATCTGCCTCGGTACTTTTTAATTAATGAATATTTAGATGAATTTGCTTACACACTTTCATGCGACCGTTAATACTTCTTGAGGTACTAACCGACCGATTACTCATGTGCTTGCTTATTAGGTGTTTTTCCTCGTCTTGCACCACCTAAATCTTAGCAGTGACTCCCAGACCAGTTGGTCTAAGGCACTAGGTGAAGAGGCACCCTCGCTATATTTTTTTATTGCTGCCTTGGCGATAACAAAATCAGTGTTCATTTTTTTCTTCACCATTTATATTTTATTCATTTTTTTTATTTCCTTCATACTTTGGCTTTTAGACAAGAGCATTTCAAGGTATCCTCTACTATCCCGAGTTTCAAGACGTGTGTAAGTGCGAATAGCAGGGTATCAACGTTCAAAATGTTTAGCTTCCAGAATAGGAACTATTTTTCAGACTTATTTTTATCCGCAGATTAGTGACTTCTAGTATCTTACTAACCCTTGGGACAACGGCTCATAACTACTTATTACTAGTTCGTATAAGAAAACTTCTAATTTTCTAGGTTTTCTTAAATTTTTCCAATCTTTTGGATGAAATTTTTCACTATCTAATCTTTTATTATCTTATTTATGTACACAAAAAAAAATTTAAATTTTTTTTAAAATTTTTATATTTTTATAGGTTTTTAAAATGTTTTGTGCTTATGCAAAGTATGATGCAAATGATGCGCAAATAAGCACAAACCTCCCCCAAACTTGTTTTCAACAGTGTCCTCACTGTTGCCATCCGCTAAATCTCGAAAACCTGTAAGCTTGGGAGGAAATTTATTAATGGAGGCAAAATATTTAAGTGAAGATCCTCCCCCAAACTTAATTTTGGCTCATAAATTTGTGTAAAAATTTTCTTTTCAAGAGCCAGATTATCCCCCCCCCCCCAAACTTGAGTTAAGCAATATTAATCTTTGAAAATCACATGAGGGGGTCAAGAATCATTGGTCGATGCCAAGCTTTGCAAAGACCGAAGGTTAACACTAACCATTCGAAAATTTTATCAATGAAGTGCTCAGGTTGGTAGAAGAAGAAGTAAGGAAAAGGTAAGTGGTGCGAAAGAATGTGTTTGCGTCTCATTTTGGAGAGACGATGCAGTGAATGTGATGGATTACTCGCATCCTTTTTACAGTCCAAAAGAAGGGGTGGAGGTTTAATTTCATTGATTGGGAGATGATTCATCTCAACACCCGTGTCATTCAAAAATGCGAGTTCATCAGCGAAGATCTCCTCAAAAGTTCTATCAATACCCCGAAGAATAATGTCATCACAAAGCGTGGGGTGATCTTCAGACTCCAAAAACGGTTCATAATCAGTGTTAGTTGTTGATCCGGACAACTCGGTGGAAGAGTCCGTATGTGTATGATACATAGTTGGGTCAAACAATAACATATGAAAAGAGTCAAGATCAGTATCATGAGGATCATCAATTTCGCTGCTGTCGACATCCATTAAGTCGACAGAACAGACCTGAGCAGTAGGTTCGGAGAGTACACTTCCCAACTTGTAAATGTTCAGCTCAATTGACCTATTCCCGAAGGATAGGGTCATAGAGCCATTACGATAGTTGATGAGAGCATTGGAAGTGGCCAAAAAGGGGCGACCTAAAATCACCGGAATTTGATTCCGTGGGTTCGCTACAGGCTGTGTATCAATTACAATAAAATCCACAGGGAATACAAATTCCCCGATTTTTATTAACACATCCTCCAGTTCACCCCTAGGTTTGGTGATTGATCGGTCAGCCATCTGGAGAGTGCAAGGAGCTGGTTTCAACTCTCCGATCCCTAACTGCTCGTAGACCGAGAAAGGAAGCAGGTTAACACTTGCACCAAAGTCAAGTAAAGCATGGTTGATGCGTTTCTCCCCAATAGAAATGGAAATAGTAGGATAGCCAGGATCCTTACGTTTCCTCGGTAATTGCTGGGGGAAAGCCGTGTCTACAGTTTTTGCCATGAATATCTTCTTGGGCACTTGAGTCTTCCTCTTTCTAGTGCACAAGTCTTTAAGAACTTTCGCATAAGCGGGGACTTGTTGTATTGCATCTAGAAGAGTGATGTTGATGTTAACCTGTTTAAACATTTCTGTGATTTTCTCCATTTGCGGACTCAGTGTGTTTCCCCTTAACCGATTCGGATAAGGAGCTTGAGCAATAAGATCAGGATCCAACATTGGAGAAGATCGTGTAGGTGGAAACGATCTAAGAATAGGAGTGGGGATCGTTTTCGGTGTGGGCTGAGGTGTCGAGCCTTGGGGAAAACGGAGAATAGGCTCGGAAGAAAGTGGTGGGGTAGAAGAACTGGGGTCAGAATTAGAAGTAGAAGTGAAAGGAAAGGTCTCAGCCGGGGTATCATTGATAGATTTTTCAGTGTCATCAATCTCTTCCCCAACGTGATTGTCAAGCACTCTTCCAGATCTCAACGTGATTGCATTCACATGATGTGAATAGCCAGGATTGGGCAAAGGTTGAGCTGGAAGTTTTCCTTTCTCTCTTGCACTCAATTCAGCTTTCAATCGTGCAATTTCTTCTTCCATCGATTTAATAGTCTCGCTTTGGGACGCAGAGTTTTTCTCGATATCGACGGAAGACTTTATTGTCCAAAGCAAGTTCATGAATGAAGAGGATTCATCAGTATCGGTCAACTGCAAAGGATTATTTGGTGCAGGTGTGTTGACCGGATTTTGGAAGTTTTGTGCTTAGAAGGGGTGCTGACTCAATTGAAGTGGTTGTTGTTGTGGTGGAGGAGCCCTTTGGAAATTGTTTTAGGTTGGAACCGTGTTTTGAGCTGTGATTGGTTCCAAGCAAAGTTAGGGTGATTCCTCCAACCCTGATTATATGTAGAAGAAAATGGATCGTTTCTAGGTCTTTGAAAGCAGCATTGGTATGCTCATGACCTTAAAACGGAGAATTCAATGGATATTCTTCCGTCAAATGAGAAGGATCAGAACAGCATCTGTAAGTCCACGGCAGCGCCCCGGCCGTCATTCCGAGGCCAAAATACGGAAACGAAAACTTTTCTTTAACTTTAGAAAACCGGCGCTACCGCGTACTATAAACCCGGATCGGGCCATTAACCTAATGCTAGCAAACAAGAGAAAGGGTAAAAAGCTATACCGAGCGATCCTGTCCTTCGGTCTTCGGCCTCCATCCCGATCTCCTTGCGGAATCTCCGTTCTTCATCTCCTCGTCGGAAAGGGCACCACATCGCCGATTCTTTTTACGGGCTCCCACCTCTGGACCGAGGCAACTCGGACACGAAGTTGGCAAGCCGACGTATCCAAGAATGCTGTAGACTAAGTGTAGAATCATTTTTCTCAAAGGGGTTGATGAAGTTGCCATTGAAAGAGGGAAGAGGAAAAATGAACTTTGGAAAAATGGAGCTCTCATTTTTCTTGCAAGGAATGAAATGAGAATGAAATTCCTCACTCCAAAAATCTCACTCCCTCTCTTTAATATGTGGCCGGCCAAATCAAGAATGGAGGAGGGAAAAAATCAATGGAATAAAGCAAGAGAAGAAATTGTATGATAATGAGAAGAATATGTCACACCAAACATCCAAATCAACTCTCATCTCATTAATGCAAAGAATGAGCACAAGTAAAGCATCAAAAGATGCTAGAACCATCCAATAAACCATATGCCACAAAGAACCCTCCACATTTGCTAATTTGCACACTTGCAAATAAGCCCCTCTCATCACAAAAATTAGGCCATGAAGGAACAAAGGAAAACTGGCCGAAACGGAATGTAAACCGGCAACTTCAAAAAAGCGATCCCGTAATAAATTACAGGAAAACCCCGCGACTGTATATACATACCCGCATTTGTATTCCGACCGAATACAAATGCAAAGAGACAAAATCTACACTGTACAATACTAGGATCCGGCTTAAACCAAAGCCCGCTAGTATTATCCGTCCGATCATGATCCGTGCAATACCGCACGTATAAGATCGAACCCTGCCATATATCCATACGGCCTCTACAGCGTTTCGCCCGAAACTTGAGAAACTGTCTGTGGGGGACTCGTCAATACTTTGGCTGTGGATTTAACCACTAGCACGTCAGAGGTATTAGCCATACGTAACGGGCTACCAGGTATTGACCAAAAGGGACGTCGATGAGCGAACTCATCCTGACACCCTACTGAGCCTGTCAGTGACAATATCCGTACAGTCCGGTCCGTTCGTCTATAAGCATCGTATGGCGGGCCTAGGGGGTTGGTAAAAGTCAGACCCCCAAAAGCGGTACAAGTCGTATCGGAGTGAAGTCCAGAACACCCTGAGATACTACTGGAATACCTACAAGTAAATCTCCTGCCTTGGCTAAGGACTTCGTGTAATGGCTCTCCTAGACACAGCGCGACCTCACCCCCAATACCGGGAGAGACGAACCCCTGCAGATCCGCTCACTGCCTCCATGTGGCTCGGGACTGTACCCAACTAAAACCTGTTTGCACGACTCCTTTGAGCCGTGGTAGGGTAGTAATCAAAGCACAGTAGGAACTCATACGAGACAAATGACGATCTCAGGTCGATGAACTAACCTGTACACATGTCACCAGGAAACTGCTATCCGACGCTAGGTGTAATACCAACTAGGATGTTCCCGGTGAGTCCTGTGCAGTGTACTCATAACCCAATGAGCACCTGTATACATCTTAGGTGAACCAACTGACACCAGTGGCTTGTGAGACCGACCACCGCCCCTCGTCAGGGTCTCGACTGTATACACTAGTCTACTCTGGAGTATCGATACCCTGTCTCGAAACTCCCACAACTAGGGACCTTTTAAGGATGTGCTTATAGACCCCACCTCCCACGTATATGATCGCCATCATACTGCTGGCAGTCAAGCAAGAATCCTAGGGGCTCTATCAACGTGTAATAGTGATCAGTAATGTCACCTAAAGCAGTACACGATGATAAAGATAAACCAGATAGCATACTATCATCTTGAGTAAGACTGTCCTACCGGTATAGGTCCTCCCTCAATCATTGAAATCACGTGCCTGTGATCCAATAATTGACTCTGAGGGCACTATATCGAACAATCTCCCACTTGCACTCAAGGCTAATTATTGCGATGTCGCATACTCACAGCCCGTGTGATACCGAACACCCAACTCCTCTACTAATGAGTCTCACAAATCCCGTTTGCGAAACTATTGCGTTCGAAAAATAGCCTCAGTGGGTGGATCCGCCCTGATGTTTCTTTCTATGTCTCTCTTTATCTCAAGTTCGCGGAGAAAGCCATCTCCCGAAATGAGCAATATCTGTCTTAGAATATGTCTAGATATCTGATGGGACCTAGCTCATAAATGAACTCCAAATCCAAACTTCTTAGACTGTATCGTCAACTGAAACCAATCAGTATCCTGCGCCATGCCTCCCTTAGTATCCACTTGGACCACCTGTCCAAAATACTGCCCCTCGTCAGAGGGAAAACTATAACTCTGATAGCCACTCTGTCATCCAGGTCACCTTGGAAGCCTGGAATGATAACCATCTCCCGAATGAGGCTGTCGTTATCATATCCCTAGAACATCCACTTATGTTCTAAAACTGCTTCCGAATGTTTCTCCAGGATCGGATCAATATCAACCTATTGCATCTAGTGCAAAAACATCTGGTGTGGTACTTAACATCTCATGATTGACTCAATTGCCTAAGCAAGTGATCTGCCAATCATGCACATCCCTCTCCCCTTTAGTCTGTAAGACACCTTTAGAGAGGGTGACTCCATCACCTGCAGGTACACTACCGTGCTAGGAGTCGTCCATTCTAAATACTCATAGAATGCTGTCTAAGTACCCTGATTGGGAAACTACCCAAATCTAGATCTAAAACTATAGATCTAGTTTCCAGAATATCTGATATAATATCCATGTCCTATATGGAGAAACTATTGTGTGACAACCAAAGTGTAACCGATCGTAGTATAGGAACTTCACTTCCTACTCTGTGTATGGCATCCAAATACCAGGACACTACACCCTACTACCAACTTAACAGATCCATCCCCTATTCTGATGAAGTCAAATCTATGACTGTCACATCAGAAATAGATGATCTATCTGTATGGTTCCTAGGCACACTCAAGAGGTTCCACAAGGCATCAACCATGCCAAAATCAAATTTTTTACAAGTGCCGAGAAACCCTAAGCAAGATCGTTACTAGAGGTAAGGCGAAACAAAACAAGTTAACTACTTAACTACAAATGAAAGGGATTACAACCTTTGTAGATCCGGTCCTCCACTTCTTTAGCTCCATGATGACGTCCCTCCGCTGCAATCATTGGGATTCTGGACTCTAGCGTTGGTTTCATCGGAGAAATGATCGGGCTAGGTCGTTGACTTCGATGCCGAAGATGATCTACGTCGAGGTGACTCTAACTCAAGCTCCATCTTCACTAGGTCATGAAACTTGTGAAGAAAACATCCTATACAACATGGCAAGTGGTAGAGGATGAAGAAATAGAAAGTGGGTTCACTTTGGATTTGGATTTCTCACTTGATTTCATCACTTGAAAATTTTCAAGAAAGCTTTCATCACTTCATGAAGAAGAAGAAGAAGAAGAATAGAAAATGAATTATTTCTAAAAGAAAATTCAAGTGAAGCTTATCATATTGCAACCATGGGTGAGTTAACACGTGTAGAGAATAAACTAGGGTTTAGGTGTAATGGTTAGGTTAAAGGAAAAAACAAAATGGTCAAAGATGCTAAGAAGCTTCATGAAGCTTAAAGCAAAGAAAGAAAACCACCATTTTATTTTTTTTCCAAAAATAAATAAATAAAATAAATAAATAAGTTAAAACCCTAACCATTAACCTAAGCATGGTTTAAAGCATACACACACCTAAGTTTGCATGTATCATCAAATATGATACAAACTAGTGCACAAATATATATCATATATACAATGTGCACAATCTAGTGAGAAAAATAATCTTAAGTGAACCAATACTAGTTAATGTAAAGTAATATATCCAATATATAATTATACATTAAATCATTAAATCAACACTTGATTTAATGATCCGGTCTTACTGCATATAACCGACTAATATCAAGTGTATCAATATATCGAATCAACATTTGATTCGGTAACCCGGCTATATCTTATATAACCGTCCGATGACATACAAATCGCGAGAATAGAATTCAGTATCACATACTGGTATTATTCTCGGTCCCGCACATATCTCATATGCACTCCTATTTCGTTTCGCTTGAGCCGGAAACCTCTGTGTAGGACTCTAAAGACTCGTCAATACGCCGGCAGCAGGTGATGATCATATCAAACACCCACAAGCCTCAAGCGGTCTGCCAAACGTAACGGCCACCCGGGTATTGAGCGATCAGAAGATCAACGAGCAAGCCCGCTCACACTCCTGTGAATCCAACCAGTAACACTTACCGCACAGTCCGGTCTGTTCGTCTGATATGTCGCATATCTCGCCTAGGGGTGGTGAACGTCAAACCCCAGTAGCTTGATAAGTCATGCCAATGTAAGGTCCATAAAAAGCGTGAGACTACTAATAACTCTTACCAGTAAATCACTGCAACCCTGGCCAGGGATTTCCAGTTATGGCCAGTCGAGCATAGCGCAACATCAACCCCCAATACCGGGAGAGACGAATCCCCTCCTATCGCTCATTGCCTCCATGTGAATCGGGACTGTACCCAAAAACCACCTGTTTACATGACTCTGTAGAGCCATGGTAGGGTGGAAATCAAAGCACAGTGGGAGACACACAAGACTCTATGACGATCTCGGGTCAACAGACTAAGTTGTACCAGTGTCACCAGAGAACTGCCATCTGACGTGGGGTATAATACCATCTGGGAGTTCTCAGCGAGTCCGTTCAGTGTACCCAGTCTCCACAGAGCACCCGCATACCATCTCTGATGTCAAACACCAATGGATATGGGATCATCCATCGCCCATCATATGGGTCGAGAAGATATACGCTAGTCTACTCTGGAATATCGATGCCCCGTCTCGATATTCCCACGACTAGGAACATTGAAGGATGTACTCATGGACCACCCAGGCCCCACTAGTATGATCTACATCATAGTCCTGGAAGTCGAGTACACATCCTAAGGGCTTTATCAACATGTAACAGAGAGACAAAAAGTATACATGTTAAGATAAAGAGCAACCAGATAGCATACTATCATGTCGAGCAAGAAAGTCCTACCTATATATGTCCCAGCATCCACTACAATATACATCCTATATACAGTAATGGCCTCTAGGGCATACATATAACTAACACTATCTCCGCTATATCTGCTTTAGTCTATAAATAGACATAAGCCACTTGTCCACTATACTTCCGCTGCTCCCACTGACTACGACAAACCTCTGGTAGAATCATATACACGTGCACTTCTAAAACTTATTTAGAATGACGCTATAATCATCCTCCTGCCAGGTCTCATAGTCTGGAACAACAGTAATGGAAAGTCTGGGTAAACAAGAACCTCCATGTCACCATCCTTGAGGCTACCGGAGTACCTCTCGGGTGCCTGAGGTTACCCATCATGTCTGCGGAGTGGCTAATAGAATGTCAAGTCAGATTGAATCTTCAGGTTCTTATTAAATTTTCAGTAATCGTTTTCGGTTCTGGAATCACTTCCAGTTCTACCATACTCCCACTACTGTTTTCTGAAAAAATCTATTTTTATTAAAACTGTGGCGAGTCAAGAACAATATCACTATCGATCATCCAGATGGTAGAAAGTCAACCCTCGTCATAGCCCGGGTCAACCCACAAACAGCCATTACGGAAACGTGCCTTGAGTTATCCAGAGTCTGGTTTTAAGCATAAACCGGACAACTCCCTATACCTTAACATCGTTAAGATATGAACCGTTCTATATCCAATATAGAAACAGAGACACTAATTTAATTGGAACCAGATTCAAATCATGCAGATGTCTCCAGTGTATGTCAACTAAATGGAAAGAGGCCGATCAGCATTACTCAACTTAGGAGTGCTTCCAATTATGAGTAACCTGAAAGAGAAGCAAGTTCTCTTAAAATCATTACTATCAACTGAATACCATACACAAGTATCTACATCTTCGATCACCTTGAAGAATCCCGATACTTGCAATACCTGGTTCTCTACTTTACTCTTATACCTATAACTTCTCAAAACTTGGACCTTGTGTTTCTACGAAACACATGTCTAAGAACCAGAGAAGTCACAAGTAAACAGAATATAGTACGAGTACCAACCCCTCTGTCCACATGGACACTGGACAACATACAATACTCTGTATAAGTCCCTTGAGTCTAATAACTCATTCCATGTGTGTCGTAGGTTGAAAACTGTACTTATGGTTAAAAAGAATTACACCGCTGTTTAATACTCCTTACCTAATCATCCACTGATATAGGTAAATGTCATAGACATAATTTCAAAAAGGTATATCTCACTCTATAAAAATAGACGTACAGATATATCAATTTGAAATTGGTGCATTATAACGGATATTCAAAACCAGATATTTGCCGTCCGGCAAACAGCCCAAGCGATTTCCTCAAATATCACCAATTACAACGAATTCCGATATAATGAGGATAATCACCTAATTCCCAATAGCTTACTCCCACTCATCATCTGTAAAACCATACAGATGTGAGAATCATATCTGGTAAATACATACCCTGGAGCAAGTGTCTAATTGGGAAATCAGTTTTCTTTTAACAGTACACAGTGAAACTGAAACATGTAAATGTTTCGAAAGGGTATCCGGGTATTCCTAGTAATGCCTCTTCCATTATCAGATTCACAACTGTAACCGTATACTTCTTTGCCATCTCTTCAAATCCCTTTATTTGTCTTTTAGTCGCTACCTTCTGCACACCATTGTCAGGCTAAATGGTTTTCTTCTTTCCCTACCGTTCGGCACCAGCCTATGGTTTGGAAGAAGACTATCCAATAACCATAATGGTTGTACTGTCCTAATCTTAGGATCACTCGCAATGCGAGAGAAGCTAAACATAAAAGACAACTGAACCTTATTCCTATTTCTCCTGAACCAGAATCCATCCCCGAACTGGAACAAGTTCCTTTCGAGTTCGTATATAACCATACGATAGAGTAACCAAAAAACTGTGGATCTTCGTAGTGATACTGAGTGTTCTGGAGAAATACAAAGGTGATGTAGGATTGGCGAAGAAATACTTGGTTTGGTCGTGAATAGCAGTCGCAGATTACTTTGCCCTCTTACTAATCCCTTTATTTATCTTTACTTAATACCTTCTGTACATCATTTAGGCTAATTGGTTTTCTTCATTCCCTACCGTTCGGCACCTGCCTATGGTTTGGAAGAAGACTATCCAATTTGCGTAATAGATGTACTGTTCTAATCCAAGGAGCACTCACAACCTGAGAGAAGGTAAAAGGAAAAGACAACTGAATAGTCCTATTCGTTTTCTCCAGAACCGGAAACCATCATCGAATCTGGAACAAGTTCCTTCGAGTTCGTATATAACCATACGATGGTTTTATCCAATGGAAGTGGATGTTCATAGTGATACGGGGTGTTCTGGAGAAAAGGGTAAAAGTAGGAGTGGCAATGAGGTATGCAACTCTGACAATCCAAAAGCAAGTGTTTTAAGAAGGTTCGGTTAACTTGGTCACTGAGTCATAGTCAAGGGTCGGGTCATGGTCGATGCCAAAGAGAGAGAGAAAAGAAACACTCAGCGTGCACTCTAACCTAGATCAGAATGGTTATCACTTTATCTAATCAGGAAACCTCCCACTGTAACGTCAAATTCTCCACCAAACCTGAAAGAAGAATTAGTCGGGATCACCCGAGGAGTAAACCAACTCATCAGTGGGAATCGGGATCCAACTATCATCGCATGATAACGTGATGGAATCCACTCATGTTATCACACTCCAGAAGGTATGCGCATATCTGGCAAGTTTCAGTTTCTTTAGAAACTCCCGATGTGATTTTTACCCCATGCTCTTATGACCTTGTTGAAAGCCAACATATTATAAGTCACATGTCAAGTTCTACCCGTCATTATCCAGGTTAATTTGAACCCACCCGTACATACCCTTGACGAAGGCCAAAACAGTAGTACGACTGTCCCAAACCAACGCATTTATCTATGCGGCAGAAAAGTAACAAATAGCTACCATACACTATGCCTTGACGAAGGCCAACATACATAGCATGAATACTAAGTGCTACCTTTCTGAAATTACGGAGGGCTACGAATGGTTTTTGGTGAAAAACTTTTAACGTAATGAACTTGATATCGTTGAAGGAACCGGATAGCTTTTTATAAAAATATAGTGACGAAAACCTTTGCTAAAGAGGTCATTCCCGGTGAAGGGATCTCGGCTCTTTCCCCGTAGAATGAGGTGCAGGATATTCTAGCTGAATACCACGATGCAAAGCAAAAAGTAATCGACTATAGTGAAGTTATTACCCTGACGCAAACTTCTGTCCAAGGGGTCACTCCCGGTGAAGGGATCTCGGCCCTTGCCTTGTCGACTGAGGTGCTGGATATTCATAACTGAATACCACTGTGCAAAACAAAAGAGAACGCCCCTGCAATAACAGCTTTTTTTTTGAAAAATGTTCCAACAACATCAAACAGGTTTGTATAGCTTGCATTGATCCGAATCAACGCAGTCCCATCAATTGATCACACCACAAAAGAACAAAAATAATGATATACGTATATGCCATCCGCATTCGCCACTAGGTCCCGTCATCACCCGTTAGGTTACTTAACTAACGACAGAGCGGGGATTGGACTAGCGCGGATGCAAAACATATACAACATCTACTAGTATATATATCAATATATAATATTCGCTCAAAGCGTGATCAAATGCAACATCACAGAAATGTAATAAGCATCACAGAACAATACAGATATCTGGGATCCCCGGGTTTCATAGAGCCGCTACTGAAACCCGACGTTCCCCTGGTCGTGTGGATAGCCTGTGCAATGAAATCTTAGACCCCTAAGGGCGCGGCAAGTTACCCGCCAAAACCTGAAGAGAGGCAGCCCCCTTCAACAACGTGAATGGACCACCCAGCACTTCACGGAATCTGGTAACTTGTGCACCCCTCCTTGGGTCAACCTATACCCCCTACGAGTGCGGCGAATAGCCCGCCAATTCTAGAGTAAATCCCCCTCTGTCTCAAAGCCATGAGATGCGGGCTCGTTGCCCTCTAGAACCCGGCTATTCGTGCACCCCTCCGTGGGGTAATCCTAGTACAGAAAGTAAAATATACAACGGGTACATCGACCTCAGCCCGGTCATGTCCCAAAAAGAATAATATACAAACAGGCAGTGACGGCAGTCCACATGTCAGACGCTCGCCCCGCAATATTAAATGTACATATACAACCAAACTGTACTACCATTGCATTCAGGCTATCCACCACGACAAATCCGCAACAACACAGTACAACACAGAACATCAACATGAATGTCATGTTCGCAAATCCGTCTAAAAGGGCTATAGCAGTTAGACAGGATTTACCGATCAAATGACATTCACGGTCGCAGATATAATGTAAATACTGTGAACTAACATGTTTAAAATTTTCGATCGGCTAAATTTTCCGAAGTGGTCCCCAAGCACAACTGTAGCACTCAAAATAAATCTGGGCCCAAAACGAATATACCAGAAACCCTATTTCCATGTCAGAAACCCACTGTAGAAATTTGGTGCAGAGAGGAGATAAAGTGGTGGTGGAACCGCGGCTAGAGCATGGGTTTGGCCGCGGTTCCACGGCTGAACAGTAAGTTCAGGGCACCAAATTTTCACAGAATTCTTATAAAACCCTGCACGTATTTTTGCAATGTACCAAATAATTTTTTGAGCACAGCAAAAATTCGAAAGAAACTGTAACATGGAAACGCGGTTTTTGGAAAATCCGTTCGATCGAACTTTTAAACACGTTAGAGCAAGCTAGACTAGGTTAATGGCGTGGCTCTGATACCAATGTAAGTCCACGGCAGCGCCCCGGCCGTCATTCCGAGGCCAAAATGCTGAAACGAAAACTTTTCTATAACTTTAGAAAACCGGCGCTACCGCGTACTATAAACCCGGATCGGGCCATTAACCTAATGCTAGCAAACAAGAGAAATGGTAGAAAGCTATACCGAGCGATCCATGTCCTTCGGTCTTCGGCCTCCATCCCGATCTTCTCGCGGAATCTCCGTTCTTCATCTCCTCGTCGGAAAGGGCACCACATCGCCGATTCTTTTTACGGGCTCCCACCTCTGGACCGAGGCAACTCGGACACGAAGTTGGCAAGCCGACATGTCCAAGAATACTGTAGACTAAGTGTAGAATCATTTGTCTCAAAGGGGTTGATGAAGTTGCCATTGAAGGAGGGAAGAGGAAAAATGAACTTTGGAAAAATGGAGCTCTCATTTTTCTTGCAAGGAATGAAAAGAGAATGAAATTCCTCACACCAAAAATCTCACTCCCTCTCTCTAATATGTGGCCGGCCAAATCAAGAATGGAGGAGGGAAAAATTCAATGGAATAAAGCAAGAGGAGAAATTGTATGATAATGAGAAGAATATGTCACACCAAACATCCAAACCAACTCTCATCTCATTAATGCAAAGAATGAGCACAAGTAAAGCATCAAAAGATGCTAGAACCATCCAATAAACCATATTCCACAAAGAACCCTCCACATTTGCTAATTTGCACACTTGCAAATAAGCCCCTCTCATCACAAAAATTCGGCCATGAAGGAATAAAAGAAAACTGGCCGAAACGGAATGTAAACCGGCAACTTCAAAAAAGCGATCCCGTAATAAATTACAAGAAAACCCCGCGACAGTATATACATACCAGCATTTGTATTCCGACCGAATACAAATGCAAAGAGAAAAAATCTATACTGAGCAATACTAGGATCCGGCTTAAACCAAAGCCCGCTAGTATTATCCGTCCGATCATGATCCGTGCAATACCGCACGTATAAGATCGAACCCTGCCATATATCCATACGGCCTCAACAGCGTTTCGCCCGAAACTTAAGAAACTGTCTGTGGGGGACTCGTCAATACTTTGGCTGTGGATTTAACCACTAGCACGTCAGAGGTATTAGCCATACGTAACGGGCTACCAGGTATTGACCAAAAGGGACGTCGATGAGCGAACTCATCCTGACACCCTACTGAGCCTGTCAGTGACAATATCCGTACAGTCCGGTCCGTTCGTCTATGAGCATCGCATGGCGGGCCTAGGGGGTTGGTAAAAGTCAGACCCCCAAAAGCGGTACAAGTCGTGTCGGAGTGAAGTCCAGAACACCCTGAGATACTATTGGAATACCTACCAGTAAATCTCCTGCCTTGGCCAAGGACTTCGTGTAATGGCTCTCCTAGACACGGCGCGACCTCACCCCCAATACCGGGAGAGACGAACCCCTGCAGATCCGCTCACTACCTCCATGTGGCTCAGGACTGTACCCAACTAAAACCTGTTTGCACGACTCCTTTGAGCCATGGTAGGGTAGTAATCAAAACACAGTGGGAACTCACACGAGACAAATGACGATCTCAGGTCAATGAACTAACCTGTACACATGTCATCAGGAAACTGCTATCTGACGCTAGGTATAATACCAACTAGCATATTCCCGGCGAGTCCTGTCCGGTGTGCTCATAACCCAATGAGCACCTGTATACATCTTAGGTGAACCAACTGACACCAGTGGCTTGTGTGACTGGCCACTGCCCCTCGTCGGGGTCTCGACTGTATACACTAGTCTACTCTGGAGTATCGATGCCCTGTCTCGAAACTCCCACGACTAGGGACCTTTTAAGGATGTGCTTATAGACCCCAGCTCCCACGTATATGATCGCCATCATACTGCTGGCAGTCAAGCAAGAATCCTAGGGGCTCTATCAACGTGTAATAGTGATCAGTAATGTCACCTAAAGCAGTACACGATGATAAAGATAAACCAGATAGCATACTATCATCTTGAGTAAGATTGTCCTACCGGTATAGGTCCTCCCTCAATCATTGCAATCATGTGCCTGTGATCCAATAATTGACTCTGAGGGCACCATATCCAACAGCATCCACATACAGTTTTGGAGAGTGACATTTGATTTAAGGCGGCAGCTAAAAATTTGTTTTCCATAGTCTCGAGTTTCCTATGTATAGCTGAAATTTCAGCTCTAACTCCTATGGAAACTTCCGATTGGTTATTGCCACCCCTAGACGATTGACTCCCACCCTCCCACTGTAAAGATTTTTCAACGAAATCTTCTAGGAATTTCCAGGCTTCCCCATCATCTTTGGTCATGAAGTTGCCTTGACACATGGATTCAAGGGTCTGTTTTGTGTTAGGATTAATGCCCTCATATATAATTCGGCACAGATCCCATCTGGGGATTCCATGATGTGGACATTGAACTAACAGATCCTTAAAGCGTTCAAGACATTTTGAGAATGTTTCATTTGGGAGCTGGGTGAATTGATTGATTTCGCTACGGACTCGAGCTGTCTTATGATTTGGGTAGAATTTCTTTAGGAATGGTTTGACGAATTCTTCCCAATTTGAAATGGAATGTGCGGTTGTGTTATACAGCCACTTCTCGGCTATATCGCACAAGGTAAATGGGAGAAGACGAAGACGCATAGCATCCACAGAAAGCTGTGAAGTATCCATCATTGCGCATACATTTTCAAATTTGGTGATAAAGACATATGCGTCTTCAGACTCGAGACCGTGATATTTGGGTAGAAGGTTGATGTATTAGGGTTTAATCTGAAAATTGTCCCCGTTGGCTGGTGAAATGGAGAGACAGATCGAAAGAGGACCTCGCATAGGATAGCACCTCTCTTGGAGAGAGATGCGGGGTGGATTCTGCGCACCAGCGGACGGCGGCAGATTAGTGGTAAAGAAGTTCGATGGAGAACCGTCCATCGAAGTGGGTGTGGTGGTGGATAAAGAAGAGGTAAATGTAGAAATACCGACTTCGGAGTCGATCAGGGGAACGCGGACTAAACGGGCACTAGAATCCCGTGTCCAGCCTATCTTGCACTAAAGGGTTTAGTACAAGTGGCAGCGTTAAAATAATTAGAGAAAATGATGTGATTGGTGTTTGTTTTGAAAAAGATGTACGGATTTTTGAAAAAATGATGCAAATCACAACAAATGCAACAAGCAACCCTAAGTCTAGTGGTCACTGATTCGTATCTCAAAAACTATTTCTATTACCGCAATTAAGAACGGCGTCGCATGAAGCTAGCCGGTGAGTACGGGTCGGTCCACAGGGAGGTTGTGAATCTCCTAATCGCGCTAACGAGTTAATTCCGAAGGGTGTTCGGATTGGTTATTAAATCTAAAAACCTAATTATTCTACCTAGGGCAATTAATTGAAAGTTATAATTAGGGCAGATAAATAAAATCTATACTAGGGCAGAAAAATAAATTTAATCTAGGGCAGGAATTGAAATTATCTAGGGCAAGGAAATAAATAAATCTACTTACTTTACAGATAGATCTCTCCAACCATTTACGCAGGGTTGTCATATCTGAATAGATGAATTGAAGAGAGGCACCGATGCTCTCCATAAAGAAATTTGTATTTTATTAAAAGGAGGCATGAAAATTACAATCTTTAGAGTTCCTATTTATTGAGAATAGGAAACCCTAGGTTACATTTTGATCCGCATGTCTAAAATTACAAATATACCCCTAGGAAATCTTTACAGAGCCACACTAAACTTTGGTAAAATTTTCACCACCTCCGGGCATTATACGGCCGTGGAACCGCGGCATGGGTATCCCTTTGGTGAGGTCTTCTGATAAATTTTTCTGGGCTGCTTCAGGGTTCTCTGGTCTGGTTATTTCTTTAGTATTTTTTCATTTGGGCTTCTACATTGGTTCCAGATCTTCAGTGAACAATTTGCAATGGATTTTTAACCGTTCGCTTTGTATTCTTGGACCTTGCGCTGCCTTATGCTTTGTGAACTTTATCTTTGTGTAGGCTTGACTAAGATCCTTCTATTTGTTGGTCAAAGTCCACTTTTGCATCATCTTTTTATCGTTTTCACTGTTTTAGATCCATGAGCCTATAACCTGTAACATGTAGCAGACATGCGTCAAAAGCACCTGTTTATTTATAAAAAGAATAAGAATGGGGAATATAATAATACAATATTATGGTGTGAACAAATACCCCCAAACTTATCTTTTGCTCGTCCTCGAGCAAACTTATTTTTATTCACTAAAATCGTAACCACACTTTCGCAGGGAAACGTGATTGCACTGAGCACGTGCAACAAGCCGTTAAACCTCTAGGTGTCCCTGATAGGAGGAGTGTTGTCTCCTGAGGGTTTTCAGCGGATTACACCCACAAAATCCTATCAATTTGGCCCATCGACTTTTGTTCTCCAAAAGAGTTTCTAACAAGGAATTCTATCATCTTCTACTCGTAAATTATCCACCCATATTCTTCACACTTCCTCATCATCTAATTTAAGATTATATATGTTCTGCAGATCTACTTAGCTTTCGGCATTTCTTAAGTTTTCCTTCTAGGGTTCCATCTCCACTTAAGAATTTTTATCAACTCTATTAAAGATACAAGTTCTATTCTTCACTCCTTTCTCTCATCTAAACTCCAATTACATACCCCTACGTGTGTGTATAGATCACCCCCACACTCGAAAATTCAAATCAAGCAATCATACTCTTGTCCGTTGTCCAAAGCACTTCTTAATTGGTGAATTTTTAATTAAATTTTGCTTACACATCTTTCATTCGACCGTTAATACTTCTTGAGGTACCAACGACCGATTACAAAATGCGTTTGAACTTTAAAGCGTAATTCCTAGTCTTGCAACACCCAAGGCTTTAGCAGTGACCCCAAACCAGTTGGTCTAAGGCACTAGGTGATGAAGCACCCTCGCTAAATATTTTTCTATTTTTGCAGCCTTAAGTAATCACAAAAACCAGTGTCCGTTTTTTTTTATTCTTTATTTACACTTTTTTTTCTTTTAATTTTCTTCATACTAACGACTTTAGACAAGAGCATTTCAAGGTCTCTTCTACCATTCCAAGTTTCAAGGTGTGTGATTGTGCAAATTGTAGGGTATACATTTTCAGAATCTAGACTTAAGCTAGGAATTATTTTTCAAACTTATACTCTAATAAGAACATCAATACTCTTCCCTTGTTTCGACTTAGCCCAAGAAGTGAACCCAAAATTTGCCTATTTCTAAATAAACTACAAAGACATATACTCTCTACCATTAAACTTTAAGGAAGCTTATTTTTAGGGTTTTTAATTTACTAAGTCTAGGATCTAGTTGTTCCCAGCCAGTTAACCTATTTATCAAACTCAAGTCAATTAGCCAAAATTGAATACATTAATTTTTATAATTTTTTGAAATTTTTTCAATTTTTATGGGTTTTCAAATATGTATGCAAATGCAAAAATATGTACAAATGAATGCGAAGGAAGAAGACGTACCGAGCATACCCCCAAACTTGAACTTGACAGTGTCCTCACTGTCATGCTAAACCAAGAGGGTCAAAATTGTCGGCACTCCCCTGTTTATTTATTTATAATTTTTTTTTTATTTTTTTATGTTTTGAAATTTTTTTATTTTTTTATAGAAAAAGAAAACAAAGAATATATATACATATATACAACAAGGTTCCCCCCAAACTTAAGCTTGGCCTTACACAAGCCAAAGGTTAGCACCTACCATTCAAAAATCTTATCGTAGTAATGGTATAGTTGGTGCAAGAATGGGGTGGAAAGAAAAGAAATGAGAAACACGCGAGACCGTGTGGAAAGAAGAATGGAAGATGGTCTCGGCGGAGGAGAAGAATGGCGGAAAGAAGAAAGAAGTAGAGTACGATCTTGAGGGTGTAAATTGAGTGAATAAATTAGCGCAATTTGTGATGACCGATGTGTTAAAAGCGATTGCGCTAACCTATCAACCCGTCGTGCAATGGGATCAAATCCCTCAAGATTCTCAAGAAAACATGGGTACGCCGAACTTGGTATAGGAGATGAAAGCGTAACGGTCTCTTGTAAGGTCGGAACGATAGGAAGGACGAAAGGGAGTGAATTAGGGATAGTCTCATTCTCACCGTAGTAAATTGTCTCGAACTTGAAAGATTCCATTAATGGTTCAAAACTACTGTAAGCAACCGAGTCTGATGGTTCAACTAACTCATCTTAAAATGTAAAGGACTCAAACTCGGGCGGGGAGACATCAACATCGTCCGAAAAAGTGAAACACTCGTCTGTGAGAACTGTGTCAGACTCAAAGGAAAAGCATTCAAGCTCACAGTCTTCAAGCGTGGTCGGAACGATGGAAAGGAGGGAGGTCGATTTAGTTAAAGGTTCAAGAGGATGGATTGGAAAATCAGACACATCAAACAAAAATGGTTCAACCTCAATATGATCCTCATAACTCTCCTCACTACTATCCTTATAATTCTCCTCAGAATTCAACTCATCCATGCCATTATCATCAAAATCAAGACGCATATAAAGTTCGGGAGAAGCATTTAATGACTCGGGATGATGAATTGGACATAAAATTTCAAGCAAATCGACAGGTTCATCATCCGAAATATTCCCAGCGTCTATATCCTCAATCAAGTGAAAATCAATATGTACTGACACCTCATCAAAAGCATGGATATTTATCAATTTAGGTTCTAGAGTGGAGGTGTAAAGGTCAAACGGATTAGGTGCGGTTTCACTCGAAAGGGGTTCTTCACAATATGGCAAATCAAACACTACAAAGTTGCACAACTCATCATTTTAGACACATGTTTGAAAATTGGAGTTGTCGGATTCAATTGGGTAGGGGTAGGTTTGATTTGGAAATCCTCTCACATTCTCACTATGTCCAACCGCCTCCTTATACATTGAAAAATTTGAAGCTAGCGGGAAACTAACTACCGGTTCACTAGGTTGCATAAGGGCGGCCAAGGACGCTTCCACATTCCTAGTCATTTTATTTGTTGCTGCAATATAAGCCTCCAACGACTCTTCCAAACTAGACTTGGGTGGTGAGGGGGTTTCGGTAAAAGATTCGAAATCGTGTGGATATGCAAAACTCCCAACAAGCTGTGTAGAATCAGTGTCTAGTGAAGATGGGAAGGTCGGGTATGACTGGTAGGAAGTGGGTGGTTGGGTAGGGGTAGGGTCAACATATGGATAAAAAGGTGAATAATCGTGCGGATCCCTAGAACTAGATGAGTGGAGAGGGGTGAAAGATCGGCTGCAAGATTGAGCAATATGCTCAGCAATGGACATCGGCTTAGGAGTGACAGAAGGACTTGAAAAAGTGGTATCAACATATGGAAGTGGTGAAGGTTGACTTGGTTGACACAAAGTGGGTTGAAAAGTCAAACTGTTTCTCCTAGACTCCTCTATTTGATCTTTCAAAGATTTTTTAGGCAAGGAAGGATCGTCTTTAAATTGACCGAACAAATTGACGTACGACGCAAAATTAGGTTCGGGATACCAAAGTTCGGCTAATGATTTATTATGTGGGGTACCCATGTTGTAAGAAAGAAAGGTGACAAGAAAGAAGGTTTGTGGTGGTGCAAGGATCTATTTGCGGCCAAAAATTTTGCAAGTTTCCATAAAAGATTTGTCCTTTTTATTTTTATTCTTTTTCTCTTTATTTGGAAAAATTTGTTAGAAAAAGATTTTAAAGAAAAGATACGCAACAGCAAAATATTACTTGCAATCAATTTTATTTCAAGCGGGGCCCAAAAATCCTGCACAAGATTGTTATTTGGAAGGGGAAATATTTTTAAAGCGCACCAAATTCTGCAGGCATTTTTCAGAAAATATCTTAAAATTTGCAGAGGAGAAATAACAGAGGAGCTTACAGTGCAAATTGCAGACGATGATGTCACCAAAAAGGCGCGTTTCCCCGGCAACGACGCCATTTGATTCGTATCTCAAAAACTATTTCTATTACCGCAATCAAGAACGGCGTCGCATGAAGCTAGCCGGTGAGTATGGGTCGGTCCACAGGGATGTTGTGAATCTCCTAATCGCGCTAACGAGTTAATTCCGAAGGGTGTTCGGATTGGTTATTAAATCTAAAAACCTAATTATTCTACCTAGGGCAATTAATTGAAAGTTATAACTAGGGCAGATAAATAAAATGTATACTAGGGCAGGAAAATAAATTTAATCTAGGGCAGGAATTGAAATTATCTAGGGCAAGGAAATAAATAAATCTACTTACTTTACAGATGGATCTCTCCAACCATTTACGTAGGGTTGTCAGATCTGAATAGATGAATTGAAGAGAGGTACCGATGCTCTCCATAAAGAAATTTGTATTTTATTAAAAGGAGGCATGAAAATTACAATCTTTAGAGTTCCTATTTATAGAGAATAGGAAACCCTAGGTTACATTTTGATCCTCATGTCTAAAATTACAAATATACCCCTAGGAAATATTTACAGAGCCGCACTAAACTTTGGTAAAATTTTCACCACCTCCGGGCATTATACGGCCGCGGAACCGCGGCATGGGTAGGCCTTGGGCCGCGGTTCCGCGGCCCTTTGGTGAGGTCTTCTGATAAATTTTTCTGGGCTGCTTCAGGGTTCTCTAGTCTGGTTATTTCTTTAGTATTTTTTCCATTTGGGCTTCTACATTGGTTCCAGATCTTCAGTGAACAATTTGCAATGGATTTTTAACCGTTCGCTTTGTATTCTTGGACCTTGCGCTGCCTTATGCTTTGTGAACTTTATCTTTGTGTAGGCTTGACTAAGATCCTTCTATTTGTTGGTCAAAGTCCACTTTTGCATCATCTTTTTATCGTTTTCACTGTTTTAGATCCATGAGCCTGTAACCTGTAACATGTAGCAAACATGCGTCAAAAGCACCTGTTTATTTATAAAAAGAATAAGAATGGGGAATATAATAATACAATATTATGGTGTGAACAGTCACCTAGGTCAAGACTCTAGACCGCTCCTAACTGCCAAAAGACAAGTCGCAAGATCAATCCTCCACTGTCTCTTTGTCTCTCCTGTGGCCAGGTAAATGCCAGGTAAATGGGAGGTTCTCCACTACGTAAGTAGTGGGCCTTATTAAGTAACCACTTGCCTTAGACACACTTGCCTTAGACACTACAAAAGAAACGCGGATAAGCAATAGATTACCCACGGCCTTCCTCTGTCCTAAGTGAGCGCGACGGTCCTTAGAATCATGTCTAGATCTTTTTTAGTTAATGAGGGTAATGCGGATGCAAGTTTGTGATTTTCGAGGCTTATGAAGGGTAATGAACTCCCCACCTAATCTGAATTTGGCCGTGCCCCATAAATTACGTATTAATATGCAAACAACCAAGATCAAAAAAAGCACAATTTTTATTGCTTTTGCGGCGCTGCGAATTATTTGCAAAGAAACCTGCAGCAAATTGTTATTGGAGCAGACAGAGAGAGAGATAAGAAAGTTAGAGAGTTACCAAAAAATTTTGGAACAGTGAAGCCTTATCTCTGCCGCGGAAACGCCACGGGAAACGCCCCCTGACCGCGGAAACGCGGTTCAATGTTAAGATCACTGCACAAAATTTTGTGCAGAAGCTCCTGTTCACTTGCTGAACTCTCTGGAATGATCTAAAAAAATTTCCTCTCGCTCCACAGATTGCAGATTTCCTCGCAACAAATCACAACAACACGTTTAGTGTTTGTGCGAATTTAGATCTAAAAATATAGATGGAATAAATTTTTCAACTCAAATTTCAAAAACGAACAAATTAGCACACTATCCCCGGCAACGGCGCCATTTGATTGATACGAATTCTCGGTGTGTATGTAGAAAGTGTATAGAAATCACAACCAAAAATATTTTTGACCGCAATCAATAACGGTGTTGATTGTAGCGCGTTAGCGAGTGCGGATCGTCAACAGGGAAAGTGAGATCCGTTCGAATTTGAATTAGATGAATTGAAAATTAAAGAAAAGAGAAAAGACAATTCAATTCAAGATTAAAAGTGAATTTCAAGAATTATTAAAATCTAGATCTAATAACAAGAAAACATTAAAATCAAGAATTAAGAATTGATGATATCCAATCCAATAATCAAGAATCGAAGTGAGGCTTGTAGGAATCGATCAAATCTATAGACGTGATGAAATCTATTGATTACGTATTCTTATCCATCGATGATTTGATACTAGATCGATGATGATCAATGAGAATTAGGGATTTCTTGCGGAAACTAGGGTATCATCATCTATCCCTTGTCCTTTCGTTGATTTCATTCACATTCTAGTCTCTAGTAAATTCAAGAATCGATGGTGGATAACTAATTAAGAGCAAACACAATCAAGAAAGCATCGCTCGAAACTAGGTTGTCAATTCTTCAATTTACTAAAGTTTACAAAACTTATAGGACTTAAGAATCGTTTCAAGATTTGTAACATCATCATCTATTGATTCTCTCGACTCCTTCACGAGTGAAGTTTTACTCAAATATCATAATAAGAAACACAATCAAGAATTGAGATCGAATCATGATGCAAGAATGTAAAGAAAGCAAGATAAAAGAATTTCACCTTTTATTTATCAACAATTTCGTTACAATTCTCTCAAGAACTACAATGAGGAAAGAACTCGATCATCGATTTGGTTTCGCTCATCTTCGTGAGTCGCGGATCGTCTTGGATCACTTGCTCGGCTGAAGATCGGCTTCGCTCCTAAAAGGTTGAAGGCTTCTTGCTTGAATTGTACTCGGGGATCTTGATTTTTGGCTTTGGATTTGATTGGATTAGGGTTAGGGTTTGGAGATACAAGTTGTTTCACTCAACTTGTGGGAGAAATGGTTATTGAACAACCTAAAACCCTAGATCTAGGTTTCCTTTTATAAGCATCACAACCTTAGATCTAGAATTCAAATTTCAAATTTCCCTCCAAAAGTTTGTTAGAGAGAGGCTTCTAGAAGAAGTTAGTTGGAGGGAATATTCTAGAGCTAGGTTGTTAGGCCGAGCCTTCTGGATGAAGCCACATGGTGTTCTGGATTCTTCTGGAAGCTTTATTAGTTACAGGAAGCCACGTGTTGAAATTGGAAGCGATGATGTCATCATACAGCCGCGGATCCATGGTGGGAATGGGCTATTGGCCGCGGATCCGCGGTCCTTTGGTGCCCTCTGTGCATAAAATTTCTGTGTCACTCTTGGGCTGATATTGTGGCCTTTTTCTAATGTGTTGAATCTCATTTTGCTTTCTCTATTTCTGCCAGATCTCAAGTCTTGGACTTGGCGTATTTTTCTCAGCACTTTTAACAATTTCGGCTCTGTTCCTGGAATTTCCTGCACAGATTCTCGAGACAAGTGTTGCGCTATACAAAGATAATGCGATGCAATGATAAACACTCAATTTCCCTCAAAATATCGGTTTTAATATATAACACAAGTAATTTGGTATTTTACTGCTATTTTGCTAATATGTGCTATATTAATACCGAACACCTATAGATGAGTGCAAATGGTAGGGAAATTGACGTGTTAAAAATGCAATATTTTCGATTGATCACCTTCTCTCGGGCTGCGAGTGTTCCTAGGATTAGGATAGTACACCTATTACGCTTATTGGATAGTCTTCTTCCAAACCATAGGCTGGTGCCGAACGATAGGGAAGGAAGAAAACCATTTAGCCTAAAAGGGTGTACAGAAGGTAATGATTAAAAACATATAAAGGGATTTGGAGAGATGGTAAAGAAATATACGGTTATAGTTGTGAATTTGATAATGGAAGAGGCATTACTAGGAATACCCGGATACCCCTTCGAAATATTTATATGTTTCAGTTTCACTGTGTATTGTTAAAAGAAAACTGATTTCCCAATTAGTTCTTACTCCAGGGTATGTATTTACAAGGTTTGATTCTCACATTTGTATGGTTTTACAGATGATGAGTGGGAGTAAGTTATTGGGAATTGGGTGATTATCCTCATTATATCGGGATTCGTTGTAATTAGTGATATTTGAGGAAATCACCTGGGTTGTTTGCCGGACGGCAAATATTTGGTTTTGAATATCCGTTGTTATGCACCAATTTCAAATTGATATATCTGTACGTTTATTTTTATAAAGTGAGATATAACCTTTTGAAATTATGTCTATGACATTTACCTATATCAGTGGATGATTAGGTAAGGAGCATTAAAACAGCGGTGTAATTCTTTTTAACCATAAGTACAGTTTTCAACCTACGACACACAGGGAATGAGTTATTAGACTCTGGGGACTTATACAGAGTATTGTATGTTGTCCAGTGTCTATTAGGACAGAGGGGTTGGTATTCGTACTATATTCTGTTTACTTATGATTTCTCTAGTTCTCAGACATGTGTTTCGTAGAAATACAACATCCAAGTTTTGAGAAGTTATAGGTATAAGAATAAAGTAGAGAACCAGGTGTTGCAAGTATCAGGATTCTTTAAGGTGATCGAACATGTAGATACTTGTGTATGGTATTCAGTTGATAGTAATGATTATGAGAACTTGCTTCTCTTTCAGATTACTCATATCTGGATGTATTCCTAAGTTGAGTAATACTGATTGGCCTCTCTCCATTTAGTTGACATGCACTAGAGACAGCTGCATGATTTGAATCTGGTTCCAATTAAATCAGTGCCTCTGTTTCTATATTGGATATAGAATAGTTCATATCTTAACAATGTTAAGGTACGGGGAGTTGTCCGGCTTATGCTTAAAACCAGACTCTGGATAACTCAAGGCACGTTTCCGTAATGGCTGTTTGTGGGGTGACCCGGGCTATGACGAGGGTTGACTTTCTACCATCTGGAAGATCAATAGTGATATTGTTCTTGACTGGCCACAGTTTTAATAAAAATGGATTTTTTCAGAAAACAGTAGTGGGAGTATGGTAGAACTGGAAGTGATTCCAGAACCGCAAACGATTACTGAAAATTTGATAAGAACCTAAATATTCAATCTGGTTTGACATTCCATGGACCACTCCGCAGATATGGTGGGTAACCTCAGGCACCCGAGAGGTACTCCGGTAGCCTCAAAGGCGGTGACAGGGAGGTTCTTGTTTACCCAGATTTGACACTACTGTTGTTCCAGGCTATGAGACCCGGCAGGAGGATGAGTATAGCGTCGTTCTAAACTAGTTTTAGAAATGCACGTATATATGACTCTGTCGTATTCAGTGGGAGCAGCGGAAGCATAGTGGACAAGTAGCTTATGTCTATTTATGGACTAAAGCAGATATAGCGGAGATAGATCATCTATTTCTGATGTGACAGTCATAGGTTTGACTTCATCAGAATAGGGGATGGATCTGTTAAGAAGGTAGTAGGGTGTGATGTCCTGGTATTTGGATGACATACACAGAGTAGGAAGTGAAATTACTTCGATCGGTTATACTTTGCTTGTCACACAGTGGTTTCTCCACATAGGATATAGATATTATATCAGACATTCTGGTTACTGGATCTATGGTTTTAGATCTAGATTTGGGTAGTTTCCCAATCTGGGTACTTAGACAGCATTCTAAAGGTGTTTTAGAATGGACGACTCCTGGCACGGTAATGTACCTACAGGTGATGGAGTCACCCTCTCTAAAGGTGTCTTACAGACTAAAGGGGAGAGGGATGTGCATGATTGGCAGATCACTTGCTTAGGCAATTGAGTCAATCATGAGATGTCAAGTACCACACCAGATATTGTTTTTGCATGAGATGCAGTAAGTTGATATTAATCCTATCCTGGAGAGACATTCGGAAGCAGTTTTAGAACATAAGTGGATGTTCTAGGGATATGATAACAACCGCCTCTTTTAGGAGACGGTTATCATTCCAGGCTTCCAAGGTGACCTGAATGACAGAGTGGCTGTCAGAGTTATAGTTTTCCCTCTAACGAGGGGCGGTATTTTGGACAGGTGGTACAAGCAGATACTGAGGGAGGCATTGTAGGGTTCCTAGGCACGCTAAGGAGGTCTCACAAGGCATCAACCATGCCAATTTCACAATTTACGGTGCCGAGAAACCCTAAACTACGGATCGTTGGCTAGAAAACTAGGCAAAAAGTAAACTAGTTAACACTTAACTAAGAGATTACGGAAATACAACCTTTGTAGATCCGGTGCTCCACCTCCATAGCTCCGCAATGAAGTGCTCTCGCTGTCCAAAACAAATCCCGGGCTCTAGCGTCGGCTTCATCGGAGAATAGGCGAGCTAGGTCGTCGACAACGTGCCGAAGATGATCTACGTCGAAGCATCACTAGATCAAGCTCCACCTTCACCAAGCCATGAAAACTTGTGAAGGAAACACACTCTATTACTTGGCAAGAGGTAGAGGATGAAGAAATAGGAAGTGGGTAGACTTTAGAATTGGATTTCTGACTCTAATTCACCAATCACCATTGATGAGCTAAGCTTTCTTCTTGAAGTGAAGAAGAAGAAGATGATGAAAGTTATGATAAGTTCATTTTGTAAAAAGAAATAAATATGAATACTTATCATTAACCAACCATATTTTAGTGTAGAGAATAAATCATGGTTAGATTGAAGGGTTAGGGTTAAGCATCAAGACAAAATGGTGACTTAGTCAAAGTTTCATGAAGCTTCATAATCCATCCAAAGAAAGCCACCATTTATTCTTTATGCAAATCATTTTCCAAAAAGAATAAATAGATAAATAAATGAATAAGTAAAAACAAAACCCTAACCATTACACAACCATGGTTTAATCTTTACACTTAGCCAATTTAGCATGCATCATCAAACATGATACAAACTAATGCACAAAAGTATATCACATATACAATGTGCACATCCGAGTGAGAATATCCATTTAAAGTGAACCAATACTAGTTAATGCAAAGTAATATATCAAATATATAATTATACATTAAATCATTAAATCAACACTTGATTTAATGATCCGGTCATATCGCATATAACCGACTAATATCAACAGTAACAACTTATCGAATCAACACTTGATCCGATATGCCGGCTATATCGCATATAACCGATCAATGTCACATATCGCGAGAATCGAATACAGTATCACATACTGGTATCATTCTCGGTCCCGCACATATCTCATATGCACTCCTATTTCGTTTCGCTTGAGCCAGGAAACCTCTGTGTAGGACTCTAAAGACTCGTCAATACGCCGGCAGCAGATGATGATCATATCAAACACCCACAAGCCGCAAGCGGTCTGCTAAACGTAACGGCCACCCGGGTATTGAGCGATCTGAAGATCGACGAGCAAGCCCGCTCACACTCCAGTGAATCCAACCAGTAACACTACCGTACAGTCCGGTCTGATCGTCTGATATGTCGCATATCTCGCCTAGGGGTGGTATACGTCAGACCCCAATAGCTCGATAAGTCGTGTCGATATGAGGTCTATAACAATTCGAGAAACTGCTGGTAACACTTACCAGTAAATCTCAGCAACCCTGGCCAGGGATTTCCTGTTATAGCCAATCGAACACAGCGCAACATCAACTCCCTATACCGGGAGAGACAAATCCCCTCCTATCGCTCATTGCCTCCATATAACTCGGGACTGTACCCAAAAACCACCGTTTTGCACGCCCTCTTGGACGTGGTAAGATGGAAATCAAAGCACAGTGGGAACCACATAAGACTCTATGACGATCTCGGGTCAACAGACTACTCTGTACCAGTATCACCAGAGAACTGCCATCTGACGTGAGGTATAATACCATCTGGGAGTTCTCAGCGAGTCCGTCCAGTGTACCCAGTCTCTACTGAGCACCCGTATATCATCTCCGATGTCAAACACCAATGGATATGGGATCATCCATCGCCCATCTGTATGGGTCGAGAAGGTATACGCTAGTCTACTCTGGTATATCGATGCCCCATCTCGATACACCCACGACTAGGGACTTTCAAAGATGTACTTATGGACTACCATGTCCCCACTAGTATGATCCGCATCATAGTCCAGGTAGTCAAGCACACATCGTAAGGGCTTTACCAACATGTAACAGAGAGACAATCAGTGTACACGTTAAGGTAAAGAGCAACCAGATAGCATACTATCATGTCGAGCAAGAAAGTCCTCCCTATATATGTCCCAGCATCCACTACAATATACATCCAATGTACAGTAATGGCCTCTAGGGCATACATATAACTAACAGGCATGACGTAGGATACTGTTTTAGTTCAGTTGACGATACAGTCTAAGAAGTTTGGATTTGGAGTTCATTTATAAACTAGGTCCCATCAGATATTCAGACATATTCTAAGACAGGTATTGCTTAGTTCGGGAGATGGCTTTCTCCGCGATCCTGAGATAAAGACAGACATAGAAAGAAACATCAGAGCGGATCCACTCATTGAGGCTATTCCTCGAACGCAATAATTTCGCAAACGGGCATTGTGAGACTTATTAGTAGATGAGTTGGGTGTTCGGTATCACACGGGCTGTGAGTATGCGATATCGCAATAATTAGCCTTGAGTGCAAGTGGGAGATTGTTGGATATAGTGCCCTCAGAGTCAATTATTGGATCACAAGCACGTTATTGCAATGATTGAGGGAGGAGCTATGCCGGTAGGACAATCTTACTCGATATGATAGCATGCTATCTGGTTTATCTTTATCATCGTGTACTGCTTTAGGTGACCTTACAGATCACTATTACACATTGATAGAGCCCTTAGGATTCTTGTTTGACTGCCAGCAGTATGATGACGATCATATACGTGGGAGCTGGGGTCTATAAGCACATCCTTAAAGAGGTCCCTAGTCGTAGGAGTTTCGAGACTGGGCATCGATACTCCATTAGTAGACTAGTGTATACAGTCGAGACCCCGACGAGGGACGGCGGCCGGTCTCACAAGCCATTGGTGTCAGTTGGTTCACCTAAGATGTATACAGGTGCTCATTAGGTTATAAGTACACCGGACAGGACTCGCCGGGAACATGCTAGTTGGTATTATACCTGACGTCAGATAGCAGTTCCCTGGTGACATGTGTACAGGTTAGTTCATCGACCTGAGATCATCATTTGTCTCGTGTGAGTTCCCACTGTGGTTTGATTACTACCCTACCACGGCTCAAAGGAGTCGTGCAAACAGGTTTTAGTTGGGTACAGTCCCGAGCCATATGGAGGCAGTGGGCGGATCGGTAGGGGTTTCGTCTCTCCCGGTATTGGAGGTGAGATCGCGCTGTGTCTAGGAGAGCCATTACACGAAGTCCTTGGCCAAGGGAGGAGATTTACTAGTAGGTATTCCAGTAGTATCTCAGGGTGTTCTGGGCTACATTCCAACACGACTTGTACCGCTTTTGGGGGTCTGACCTTTACCAACCCCCTAGTCCCGCCATGCGATGCTCATAGACGAACGGACCGGACTGTACGGATATTGTCACTGATAGGCTCATTAAGGTGTCGGGATGAGTTTGCTCATCGACCTCCCTTTTGGTCAATACCTGGTAACCCGTTACGTACGGCTAGTACCTCTGACGAGCTAGTGGTTAAATCCACAGCCAAAGTATTGACGAATCTTTAGAGTCCCCCACAGACAGTTTCTCAAGTTTCGGGCGAAACGATGTAGAGGCCGTATGACATATGGCAGGGTCCGATCATATACGTGCAGTAGTGCACGTATCATGATCGGGCGGATCATACTAGTGGGCTTTGGTTTAAGCCGGATCCTAGTATTAGATTTGTTGGATTACTTTAGTCTCATCACATTCGCATTCGGTCGGAATGCGGATGCAGGTATGTATATACAGGAGAGGGGTATCCTTGTGATCCATCACGAGTTTACTTTAGATGTTGCCGTATGCTTTTTTTGTTGTAAACATTTGGGTTAATGTTTACAAATGGAAATTATGAGCTAGATATCATGATTTGGAGCATTTATTGTGACACATGCACAAGTGGTGACTCATGGTCTCTTTTCTTGTGCTTGTGTCACATTATGAGATGGATTTGTGTCTTGATATGATAAGGAGAGAGAAAGGGACTGCCATAATATCGTTTTTGGTCTTATATTTTTCACATAACACTCTCACTCTCATTATCAACATAAGAAAGAAAAAGGCTCCTTCTTCTTCTTCTTCCTCTTTCTCCTCTAGCTCATTATCTTCATCAATGGCAACACCTCTAACCTCCATCCAAATCAATGGATGCAAGAGACAAAGTGATCACAAACATTCTCTACATCATCTTGGACACGTCGACTAGCACACTTCGTACCCGAGTTGCTTCGGATGAAGCGAGAGCCTGTAAAAAGACTCATAGATGTGGTGCCCTTTCCGACGAGGAGATCGAGACCGGAGTTGCTGCGAGGAGCTTGGGATGGTGGCCAAAGACCGAAGAACACGGATAGATCGGTATAGCCTTTCTATCCCTTCTCTAGATAGCTAGTTGTAGGTTAATGGTTCGATCCGGGTTTTAAGCATACGATAGCGCCAGTTTCCAAGTTAATAAAAATTTTCATTTCCGCATTTTGTCCTCGGACAGACGGCCGGGGTGCTACCGTAGACTTACAATTCCCCCAGACTTGGGGCGTTTAGATTTAGTGTCTTTGCGGTTCGCCGCAGTCACAGGGGCTTTCTCTGGCCTCCTTCTCTTATGAGCAGTTGAAGTCGAGAGAGCCGTTGCAGCGGGCACCCAGACGGCTGTTGCCTTTTGTGGCTTGACAGGATGGTTTTTTCCTTGTCGAGCTTTAAGCTTCTTTGATCGGCGAGAGCAGTCCTGGTCAATCACCGATTCCTGGACCTGCTGCCAGACTTTATAAATTTTGGAGGACAGCCGCTGAGGGGGCTGCTCCGGCTTCTTTTCTGTGGTAATCTCCATAGGTGGAGGAGATCTCTTTAGCACGGCGGTCGAAGAGTTCTTGCAAACCCTCCTAAGCGGTTCAAAGTTGTTCCCAGTTGGAACAGCAGCATTGATTTCCACCATGGAGGCTGGCAGAGTTAGCCCGGAGGGGGAGTTGCCCCCGGCCTTCCTTACTCGGCGCCAGTGGCGACGTCGAGCATGTCGTGCGGATGGGATTGTCTCAGCCGTAAGGGCAACTCCCTCATGCCTCCTGTGTTGGTCAGAAGTTGTTGTTGTCGTCATCCTATTGAAGACAGACGTCCGTTGAGAGGGGATACCCAACCTATCGAAGGCAGATTTCCGAGTAGGGGAAGCAACCTTGACAATTTCGCCTGGAACAGGAGCTGAAATAGTTAGTCTTTTGAAGACCGACCCTTTGGCAGGAGAAGCCGCCTTGACGACTTCGGGAGCAGAGATGGCTATCCATTTTGGGATAACCCTTTCTGGTATCGCGGGCTTCTTCATGGGCCCAACTGAGCTTTGGCCTAGTCTGTCAAAGACTGAGGCGTTAGAGATGGACGACCCATTGAGAGGGGCCGCAGTAGTTGTAAACCGATCAAAGACCGACTTCTTCTGAGCTTCTTGTGTTGGTACAGGAGCGCTGAAGCTCATTGGCGGGATCATGGTCCCGAAGAACAATCCAGTGGTAGCCTGAGTGACCTGTTCCATCGGCATAGCCAAGATGGAGGCCGCTTGGGGCCCGTAAGTCACTTTTCCGGACGGGACGGAGCGAGAGTTGCAGTTGCAGTTAGTGCAGGTTGAAGCCATTGATCTTCTGTTTTCTGCACGGAGTAAGACACCAAATCTTAGTATCTCGAACCCAAGGGCAACCATATCAAACCGTGATTCGTTTGCGAACACGACACACGAAGTGTGGAGTGGAAAGAGGTAAAGGTCCCACCGGGCGTGCTAGAATCTGTTTCCCGCCGAAAACTGGGAAGACAAACGTCTTGCCTGAATTTGGGGGAAGATGCTAATTGGTGCTATCCGTCCACCTCTCCGAAGATGCCAAGTTGATTTATGACACCACGTATCGAAGGTTTAAATGGATGTGGAAGATGTAGCAAATTTCGTCAGATTCCCCCTTATTTGAGGGGTTTTTGATTGTGGGGACGCTCTTCCCTGCAGGCACAAGCCCCTGGAGTTAATTTCGCTACCGCATCGCGGTAACAACTTTCTCCTTCTCCAGATGGTCACTTCGTGTCATGGGTGTTTGTTTTGTTTTTGGTTGCCCGTGGATTGTATACCGAGACTAATTTATGTTGTCGCCCATAGGGCGTGGATTAGTCCAAATCCGTAATTTCTTAGATTTGGGTTTGGGGGTTGGGTTTAAGGATGCGTTAGTCTCATTTGGGACTAAGATCAACTTAAACGTATGTTAAGGATACGTTGGTCTAATTTTTAGACTAAGATCAACTTAACAGGATCGTTTAGATCCAACAAAAGAGTATTTGAACTCTATTGTTTAGTTTAGGGACATTGCAGTCGATTGTTAGTTTAAGGACATCTCGGTCCAATGTTAGTTTAAGGACATCTCGGTCCAATGTTAGTTTAAGGACATCTCGGTCCAAGGGTTTTATGGGACCCCACAGTCCGAGGTTAAGGACATCATAGTCTGCGAGTTTAAAGACCTCACAGTCAAGGTTAAGGACATCATAGTCCGTGAGTTTAAAGACCTCACAGTAAAGGTTAATGACATCATAGTCCATGGGTTTAAGGACCCCACAGTCCAGTTTAAAGACGCCGTAGTCTGTGAAATGTATGGTTGTCGGGACCCATCACCTCTCTGAAGACGTTGAAGGATTACAATGACAAATATCAGAAGGGTTCAGAGATGTACCCTTGAACCAAAGTTGATTGGAAGATTTATAGTCAAATTTTGAACTAAGATTGATTAATTAGATTATGAGCACATTGGCTCAGTTAAATCTGAATTGAGGACTTATGGCCAATTTGGGCTAAATCCAATTAAGTTTGAAATGTTGACCCTTTGTTGGGCTATTGGACATTTGTCTGGGTTCAACCCCTCATTATTTAGCAATGCTAAACAAGAGTTTGAGAGCTCTGATAACACTTTGTCTTTGGCTGAGCATTAAACATTATAGCTCTGGATTTTAAGGCTTATTTGAAGAGGAGATTTGCCTCTGAGAAAACTTAGCCAATTTAGGCTAGGCCAGTTTTAAAGTAGTGTTAAACACTAGAGGACATCTGGTAGTCACGTGTCCTCACGTAATGTATCTAAAACAGTGTTAAACACTGGAGATGAAATGCTTAAAATAGTGTTAAACACTAGAAAGGAAGGGGTCACGTGAGGGCACATGAGGGCACCCAAAGGTGGGGCCAGACCTCCTTTATTTTGTTCTCAGAACTGCCAATAAGTGTTAAACACTTTTGATCTTCTGGCCATCACGTGTTGGCATGTGATAGGTATCCGTGCATTGATTAATAAAGCGTTTATTAGGGGTCACGTGGAGACACGTGAGAGCGCCCAAAGCCAATACTACCTTTGCTTTTGTTCCCTTTGTTTTGGAAGTCGCGTGGGAGCACGTGAGGCATTTCCTCCAAGCTTTTTCTTTTTCATTTTGGGGGATTTGTTTAGGGGTCACGTGGGGGCACGTGACCTGGTTTTTGTTCTTTCTTTTCTGATCACTGAGGATTGAGGTCACGTGTCACCACGTGACTAAGTTCTTTACGTGCATGGAGAGCTTTCAAGTCTCTTTGTTTTAAGAATTAAATTCTCTGTAGGGTTAAACCCTAATTCTGTTTTAGAGGAATTAAATTCCTATGTAAGTGGAAGAATTAAATTCTTATGTACGGTTAAACCCTAATTTCATTTAGAGGAATTAAATTCTTATGAATTTGAGAGAATTAAATTCTCATGCAGGGTTGAACCGTAGTTTTATCTTGGAATCTATGAATTTGGGAGAATTAAATTCTCATATAGAGTTAAACCCTAGTTTTATTTGGAGGAATTAAATTCCTATGAATTTAGGAGAATTAAATTCTCTAAACTCAATTCTCTCTCTAAGTTTTGGATCTGCATGGCAGAATCTCCCCGATGAGAATTAAATTCTCAACTTGTGGGGAGATTTGCTTCTGCAGATCTTCAACCAGAGGAAGAACTAAGTTCTTTTGCACAAGAGTTAAACTCTTAGACTGAGAATTAAATTCTCTTTTTGCTTTATGGAGCTTTGATCTCTTTCCCCTTTCTCACCTAGGGTTTCTTTTCTTGAGAATTAAATTCTCCTTTCTTTTCTCTCTGTTGTTGTTGTTTTTTTCTCCAGAAAATCAAGATTCCAAAAGTCCTTTTTCCTCTTCTCTTCTTGGCTCTTATTTATAGGAGAAGGAAAGGAATCAATTTGTTTAGTAAATCTTTCATTGAAAGATTTTGGTTGTTTTGTAACCAACATGATCTTTAAGATCACTCAGTGAATTTTATTCACCATTGGATTTTTAATCCAAAAGATATTCTGTTTGTTATTCTTGTTGAATTTCAGGGAAATCTTTCCTTGTGTAAAATCTTTCCATGAATTGGTGATTTATAATCACCATTGGATTTTTAATCCAACGGTGCTCCACTTTACAGAGCATACTCCTTTTTTCTGTTTGGAAAGATTTAAAGAAATACTTTCCCAGTTAGGGTCTTTGAACTCCCTTAATTAGAATTTAATTCTATTAATTCAGAAGGCTTTTAAAGCCCATCACGTGTTGGCACGTGATCCCAATGTTTGATCATTGAAAATAAATTTAACTCTATTAATTAAATAGCTAAGGGACCTGTCACGTGTTGGCACGTGACCCTCTTTTATTCAGAATTTAATTCTGCCTTTTAACAGAGCTAAGGAATAATCACGTGTCAGCACGTGACCCTATTCTATAAGGTAGAGATCACAGGAAACTATCACGTGTCAACACGTGACCCTTGGTCACGTGCGAGCACGTGATACCTCATTGAAGTATTTCCTGATATTTTATCAGGGAACATTACCCATTCTATAATGAGCACCTGTGTACAATCTTTAATGTCAAACACCAATAGTTATGGGATCAACCATCGCGCCCTACAGGGTCAAGAAACGTACACACCAGTCTACACTGTAATATCGATACCCTATCTCGATATCCCCTCGACCAGGAACAATTAAAGGATGTGCTTGTGGACAACATAAGTCCCAGTAGTATGATCCGCATCATAGTCCTGGTAGTTAAGCAAACATTATATGGACTTTATCAACATGTATCAGAGAGACAGTTAACAATACAAGTGTACATATTAAGATAAAGAGCAACCAGATAGCATACTACCATGTCGAGCAAGAAAGTCATCTATATATATATCCAAGCATCCACTATATCATACAATAATGGCCTCTAGGGCATACATATTCCTAACAGTTTCTACATTTATAATTAATATAATTAGGGATGTAAGTCCACGTTACCCATCCCCGGTTCTTTCGGGGTTGCGAAAATGGTGAAAACGATTTTTTCGGTGAAGGTAACATGGAATAGAAACCGGATCTTTGCTAAACAAACTATCTAACAACCTAACTAAGAGTTTAGCTACTATGTTAGGGGTTATACCTAATCTTGAACTCCTTCTCTTCAACTCCTTGTAGTGGTCGGATCGGCCTCACCTCGTCGTCTCCTTGTGCCGAAGATGGATCCACCCGAAAGCTTATACCTTTGGCTCCAACCTCAATCTAGAGGAAACTAAAATCCTTGGCTTGCTAGACCTTGAACTTTAGAGTGAGTAGAGAATTGTTTTTAGGGTTTTATCTCAATGGTTCTTGTTTCTCAACTCATGAGACAAGAGAACCATGAGCAAGAGGAAAAGGGAGAGCTTGGATGAGAAAGAGTGAGAATGATAGAATGAATGAATACTTTTACAACCATGCTCTCAAAAACAAAAATAATCATGATAATAAATAATAATTAAGTATTTCTGATGGTTCATGTCAATGGCATTATCATTTCATGCACTCATTTTGTAAACAACAACAAGCAAGCAAAAGTCATAGCCATGAAATGATAGCCATTGTAATGATGATGGTCAACAAGTCTAAACTAGTCAACAAGTCAACAAAGTCAAACTTTCAACCCAACCATGGCACAATAATACTTAATTAATATTATTATTAATCATTTTTCTTATTCTCATTAGGGTTTAGAAAAAGTCAACAGTCAACAACCCTAATGAGAATCCTCTGCCTCTGTCTCTGTCAACCGTGCATACACACCCGCATCCACGTTCCGAGGAACACGAATACAAACGAGATAAATCCAATCTCAAAACGTATACTAGGATCTGGCTTAAACCAAATCCCGCTAGTAATAACTGCCCGGACATCAAACGTGCACAAGTGCGCGGATGTGACCGAACCCTGTCGCAAAACCATGCGACCTCTACTCTGTTTTACCCAAAGGCGAATAGCTCTCTGTGTGGGACTCTAAAGACTCGACACTACGCTGGCAGTGGGTTTAACCACAGACCGCAAGCGGCACTAGCTGTGCGTAACGACCCCGAGGTAGATGCCGATAAGAAGACTGATGAGGTGAAACCCATCCGAACTCCTACTGAGCCTAAATGTGATAGTCTCCGTACAGTCCGGTCTGTTCGTCTGAGAATATCGCATGGCGGGCCTAGGGGCGGTAAACGTCAGTCCCCTAATAGCGGTACAATTCGTGTCGGAGTGTAGCCCAGAACACCCTGAGATAACACTGGAAACCTACCAGTATATCTCGCTTGCCCTGGCCAGGGACGACTATGTGTAATGGCTCTCCATGACACAGCGCGATATCAACTCCCAATACCGGGAGAGACGAATCCTGTCTAACCGTCACTGCCTCCAAGTGCTTCGGGACTGCACCCAACTACTACCTGTTTGCACGACTCCTTTGAGCCGTGGTAGGGTAGTAATCAAAGTACAGTAGGAACATACTCGAGGCGAAGTGACGGTGTCAAGTCAACGGAGTAAGCTGTACTCATGTCACCTGGGAACTGATAACTTACGATAGGTATAGTACCAACCAACAGTTCCCGACGAGTCCTGTCCAGTATACTCGTAACCTAACGAGCACCCGCATACTATCTCAAGTACGACGTACCGACGGCTGTGGGACAGACCGTCTACCCTCCTGGGATGAGAAGCGCATACGCTAGTCTACTCCGGAGTATCGATACCCTGTCTCGATAGTCCTACGACTAGGGACCTGTGTAAGGATGTGCTTATAGATTACCCAACCCCCACAAGTGTGACTGCCATCACAACGCTAGTAATCAAGCAAAGATCCTAAGGGCTCTACTAATATGTATAAGCGATATGCTAAAAGAAACACATGCACATATTGAAGTAGAAACAAACCTAATAGCATACTACCATTTTGAGCAAGATTGTCTATACAACTGTGAATATCCCAAGCTTCCATCAAGTAATATGCAAGCTAGTATGATACAGTAATGGCCTCTAGGGCATATACACTAACAATCTCCCACTTGCACTAAGGCCATGTACTGGCGTATCGAAGACCTATCATCTCGATCAGCCGCTCGAACTAAGTCTGGGGTAAGGCCTTCATGAGTGGATCTGCAGTGTTATCTTCTGAATTTACTCTCTTCACCTCGATCTCCCGGCGATCTACGATCTCCCTGATCAGGTGGTACCGCCTCAAAATGTGCCTGGACTTCTGATGGGACCTGGGTTCCTTCGCTAAAGCTATAGCGCCGTTGTTGTTACAATACAGCGGTATTGGATCAACAATGGTAGGAACCACCTGAAGCTCCATGAGGAACTTCTTCATCCAGACAGCTTCCTTTGCGGCATCGCAAGCAGCTATGTACTCCGCTTCCATAGTTGAGTCAGCAACGGTTTCCTGCTTGGAGCTCTTTCAGCAAACCGCCCCTCCATTGAGGGTAAAGACATAACCCGACATGGACTTGGAGTCATCCTTGTCACTCTGGAAGCTGGAGTCAGCAAAGGCCTCGATCTGGAGGTCTTTTCCGCCATACACCAAGAACATCTCCTTAGTCCTTCTCAGATATTTGAGAATGTTCTTTACTGCTATCCAGTGTTTCTCCCCTTGGTCCGACTGATACCGGCTTACAACGCTCAATGCGTATGCTACATCTGGTCTGGTACACAACATCGCATACATTATAGTGCCTACCGCAGACGCGTAGGTTATAGATGACATGCGAGCCTTTTCCAAATCAGTCTTGGGAGACATCTCTTTGGAGAGGGTGATCCCGTGACAAGCCGGTAGATTACCGCGCTTGGAATCTTCCATACTGAATCGTTTCAGTATGGTGTCGATGTACCTGGACTGTGAAAGTCCCAACATCCTCTTAGATCTATCACGATAGATCTGGATCCCCAGAATGTAGTTGGTATCGCCCAGGTCCTTCATGGAGAACCTCTGTGACCAGAATCCTTTGACTGACTGTAGCATAGGAATATCATTTCCTATTAGGAGAATGTCATCCACGTACAAGACGACGAATACCACAGTTCTCCCTACAATCTTACTGTAAATGCATGGTTCATCTGGATTTTTGATAAAGTCGAATTCTTTGACAGTATCATCAAAACAGATGTTCCAACTCCGTGATGCCTGCTTCAGTCCATAGATGGACTTGAGCATCTTGCACACTTTACCGCTGCTCCCACTCTAAATGAATCCCTCTGGCCGATCCATATAAACGCACTCTTCCAAATTTCCATTTAGGAAAGCCGTCTTTACGTCCACCTGCCAGATCTCATAATAATGGAAGGCAGCAATGGCAAGAAGGATCCGAATGGATTTGAGCATAGCCACTGGAGAAAAGGTCTCGTCATAGTCTAAACCAGGTCTTTGACGAAAACCTTTTGCAATAAGTCTAGCTTATAGGTTTCAACCTGCCCATCTACACCAATCTTCTTTCTGAGGATCCATTTGCAGCCTACGGGTTTTATCCCTTCTGGAGCAAAGTCCAAAGTCCAAACTTTATTGGTGTACATGGACTCCATCTCGGTCCGCATTGCATCCTGCCATTTTACTGAGTCACCACTCTGAATGGCTTGCTGGAAGCTAGTAGGCTCATCATAATCAACGGTGCAATCCTCTCTATCCCCGTCTATGAGAAAACCGTAGTATCTTTCGGGCGGATGAGACTGCCTACTACTCCTGCGGAGCAGCGCAGGAGTGTCCGGTTCTCCTGAACCTTCTGGTTCTACCAAGGTTTCAGTAATAGCTTGTGGTTCTGGAATTTCTTCCAGTTCTATTGCGCTCCCACTTATCTAATTTTCCAAAAACTCAGTTTCCAAGAAGCGGGCATGACGAGAAACAAAGACTTTTTGCTCCTCTGCGTAATAGAAAAGATACCCCTTGGAGTACTTTGGGTATCCCACAAACTTACACTGTACTGAGCGTGCCTCGAGCTTGTCTGCATGCTGCTTTTTGATAAAAGCTGGACATCCCCATGTCTTAAAGTGTTTAAGACAGGGTTTCTTCCCACTCCATATCTGATATGGTGTGGTAGGCACTGACTTAGTAGGAACTTGGTTTAGAAGATATGCAGCTATTTATAGTGCATAACCCCAGAAAGATCGCGGTAACTCAGCCTTACTCATCATAGAATGAACCATATCCAATAGAGTTCAATTCCGTCTTTCCGATACACCGTTGTGTTGTGGTGTGTATGGGGGAGTAAGCTGCGAGAGAATTCAATTCTCTTTTAAGTAGTCCAGAAACTCGGCACTCAAGTATTCACCACCTCGATTAGATCTCAGTGTCTTGATACTTTTGCCTGTTTGTTTTTCAACTTCATTCTTGTATTCCCGAAATTTCTCAAAGGCCTCGGATTTGTGCTTCATCAAGAAGACATGTCCATACCTAGAGAAATCATCTGTGAAAGTAATGAAGTATGAATAACCACTTCGCACATGTGTAGACATTGGACCACACATGTCACTGTGTATGAGTCCCAAGAGCTCGCTCGCTCTTACTCTGTGTCCAGTGAATGTAGTCTTTGTCATCTTTCCCATGAGACAAGATTCACAAGTGGCATAAGACTGATACTCGAACGGATTCAAGTATCCCTCTTTATGTAACTTGGTTAACCGTTTCTCATTAATGTGACCCAGTCTATAATGCCATAAGAAAGCCTGATTTGTTTCTGGAGACTTTCTTTTAAGTGTGTTCTGGACACTGAATATCTGAGCTTGATTCAATACGTATATCCCATTATTTAATGTACCTGACCCAATCAGAACTTGATTTAGGTGGATGTGGACCACATCGCTTACAAAAGTAAAATCATATCCTTCCTTAGAAAGTAAGGATACAGATATGATATTACAAGTCGCACCTTGTACATACAAACAGTTACGCAGAATCAATATCTGCCCAGTTGTCAGTCCAAGATGATATTCCCCTACGGATTCAGCGTTCATGCTCATTCCGTTAGCAACCCTAAGAGTCATATCATATTTCCTGATAACCCTACAGTTTCTCAGAACCTGTAACGAATTACAGATGTGAGATCCTGATCCGGTATCCAATACCCAGGAAGTAGGGTTAACTGACATACAGTTCTCTACTACAAACACACCCGAAGCCGAAGCCACAACATGCTTCGAATCCTAGCTACTGGCTTTGCTAGCCCTGCAATCCTTCTGCCAATGTTCATTCCCGTAACAATAGGAACGTCCCTCCATTACTACATCCATTCCCGAAACTTTTTCCCTTCCCTTTCCTTCTACTTCCCTGGTTTCCTTCAGGTTATAAGCAGAGGGCAGAGACTGTAGAATCAAGTCAGTATTTGACCCGTTCTTCAACGTGGTCTTCAGGTCCGTGAGCTCAAAATGGCTGGTCTCTGTAAGGACGTTGCCCCCTACAGATGACCCGATAGCCAACCTCGCTTGAAGCAATTCGTTCGAGATCTCATATCTTGCGATACGAGATTGCTCTCCATATAAATCTTTGTTATGGAGGAAGATAGAAACTAAGTCCATCTTCTCGTGCTGCCTCTG
This sequence comes from Agapanthus africanus, assembly GCA_030015575.1. Classification (NCBI taxonomy): domain Eukaryota; kingdom Viridiplantae; phylum Streptophyta; class Magnoliopsida; order Asparagales; family Amaryllidaceae; genus Agapanthus; species Agapanthus africanus. The sequence continues at coordinate 294,344,105 of CM057349.1, forward strand.
GTATGCACCTTCAACTGAGGCTAACACGAGGCACTTGGCTTTTGCACAGTCTTTCTCCGATGTCTTACGGATAACAATATCCGTGACAGGGGAAACCGGTCCTAAGACGGCAGGGGTTTGATTAGTTAAGAGGTGTCCCAGTTTGTCATGGGCAATGGACATCTGGACAGACCTTTTCCAATCATAACAGTCAGATTCAGTCATTTTATTATCTAGATGTAACCTATGTGTGGTCACTGGGTCGCTGCAATTAAGAGAGAGAGAAGAAAACACTCAGCATGATGCTCTTGCAAGTTTAGATTGGTTTTTAATTTATCTAAACAGGATGGCTCCCACTGTTTCTCGAATCCCTCCTCAAACCAAAATGGAAGAATTAGTCGGGATCAATCTCACCGTACAATACTTGCTTAACCGTTCAGCCAGGCCAGTGTCGGTACTTCGAGGGAGATTTTCCAACGCTTTCGCGAAGTTCCTTAATTTAAGAACCTCTTTTCCCTGGGGACGTAGCCCCGCTAACACCTTTCTAGACACCTACTTGGTTTATAGCATTGATCGTTAAGTGAGAAAGTTTCCGAGGAGTAGCATATACTCACAGTAGGATCGGGATCCAAATATCATCGTGTGATAAAACTGAAGGAATCCTACCAGAATCATCACACTCCAAATGGTATGCAGCGCTAGCAAGTTTCAATTTCTTTAGAAACTCCCGATGTGGATTTTTGCCCCATGCTCTTATGACCTTGACTAAGGCCAACAAATCATAAGTCACATATCAAGTTCTACCCGTCATTGTCCAGGTTGATTTGAACCCACCTGTATATACCCTTGACTATGGCCAACAAAGTAATACGACTGTCCCAAACCAACGCATCTATCTATGCAACATATGAATACCCACCAGCTACCAAACACTATGCCTTGACTAAGGCCAACAAACACAGCTTGAATACTGTTGGATATTCATATGAAACGACGGAGGGCTACGAATGGTTTTGACGAAACCGTGAACGTAGTGAACTTGATATAATCGAAGGAACCTTGATAGCTTTTAAAAGGAGTGGCTTAAGCTCCGCGTTTAAAAGTTGTTTTTGCAAAGAAACCGAGTGGTTTTGAAATTATTCCAACGACTTTACTTTGGCTTATTTTCATGCATTAATTTAATGTGTCCCATCATTTAATCCTACCATTGCAGAAAACAACGAAAATATGACGTACGCTTATGCCATCCGCATTCGCCACGGGGCCCGTCATTACCCGTTAGGTTACTTAACTAACGACAGAGTGGGGGCTGGACTAGCGAAGATGCAAAACATAAGCAACGCCTAAATAGATATCATATATAGATATATACATTCGTCAGATGCAATGATAGCCATTCCAGATCACAGATGAACACATTGGATATACTAGGAATCCGCGTTTCGTTCGAGCCTGCAACAAAAAGCGGATTACACGGTCGCGATGAATAGCCAAGACCTCACCCTAGACCCCTACGGGTGCGGCAAACTACCCGCCAAATACCCGAAGTGAAGCAACCTCCCTCAACAACGTGAGTAGGCCACTCAGCACTTCGAGGTACCCGGTAGTTTGTGTACCCCATCTTGGGTCTATCCTAGAAGCAAAAACAATAAAAGAAATAATATACAATGGCGGCTACAACCTCATCCCGAATGTGCGGCCATACAAATAATATTACATCAAATGAAAAGTTAAAGAAAACTCTCATCTCACAACCCCCCGGCTATTCATCCGCAACAATCCAACGAAGTCATATACACATACCAGCAACATTACAGATCACAGATATGTATAACCCCCACTAATCAACGTATAGCGATTAGCAGACGTTCAATACATATATCACATCACAGATATAACCCGTCAGCTAAAGTCTATAGAAGTTCGATCAAAATACAGATTTGTAACCACCCCAAAACACAAATTTGTTTTCTGGAAAATCTAGGCAGAAACAGCATATTCCAAAAATCCCAAAACACCCCTCTTTAAACACTTCAGGAAAACCGATCCACGGCCGAGTCAACTAGGCCGCGGATCCGAGGCAAGAAGCTTGTTCTTGCCGCGGTTCCGCGGTGAGTTGGTCGACTCGTTGGATCATTTTTATTGTGTGTTCATTAAAAACCCTGAGCCGATTTTTGGTATGTGTCAAATAATTTTTAGAGCAGTAAAAAAATCGACAGAAAGTTTATGTCTCGGGCAAGTTTTGTGATTTTTTCTCCGACCGAACTTCTAGTTACTTTGCTAACATGCTAGATAGTGTTTAGCTAGGCTCTGATACCACTGTAAGTCCACGTTACCCGTCCCCGGTACTTTCGGGTTGCGGAAATGGTGAAAAACGATTTTTTCGGTGAAGGTAACATGGACTAGAAACCGGATCTTTGCTAAACAAACTATCTAACAACCTAACTAAGAGTTTAGCTACTATGTTAGGGGTTATACCTAATCTTGAACTCCTTCTCTTCAACTCCTTGTAGTGGTCGGATCTGCCTCACCTCGTCGTCTCCTTGTGCCGAAGATGGATCCACCCGAAAGCTTATACCTTTGGCTCCAATCTCAATCTAGAGGAAACTAAAATCCTTGGCTTGCTAGACCTTGAACTTTAGAGTGAGTAGAGAAGTGTTTTTAGGGTTTTATCTCAATGGTTCTTGTTTCTCAACTCATGAGACAAGAGAACCATGAGCAAGAGGAAGAGGGAGAGCTTGGATGAGAGAGAGTGAGAATGATAGAATGAATGAATAATTTTACAACCATGCTCTCAAAAACAAAAATAATCATGATAATAAATAATAATTAAGTATTTGTGATGGTTCATGTCAATGGCATTATCATTTCATGCACTCATTTTGTAAACAACAACAAGCAAGCAAAAGTCATAGCCATAAAATGATAGCCATTGTAATGATGATGGTCAACAAGTCCAAACTATTCAACCGGTCAACAAAGTCAACAAGTCAAAAAAATCAAACTTTCAACCCAACCATGGAATAATAATACTTAATTAATATTATTATTAATCATATTTCTTATTCTCATTAGGGTTTAGAAAAAGTCAACAGTCAACAACCCTAATGAGAATCCTCTGCCTCTGTCTCTGTCAACCGTGCATACACACCCGCATCCGCGTTCTGAGGAACACGAATACAAATGAGATAAAACCAATCCAAAAACGTATACTAGGATCTGGCTTAAACCAAAGCCCGCTAGTAATAACTGCCCGGACATCAAACGTGCACAAGTGCGCGGATGTGACCAAACCCTGTCGCAAAACCATGCGACCTCTACTCTGTTTTGCCCAAAGGCGAATAGCTCTCTGTGTGGGACTCTAAAGACTCGACAATACGCTGGAAGTGGGTTTAACCACAGACCGCAAGTGGCACTAGCTGTGCGTAACGACCCCCAGGTAGATGCCGATAAGAAGACTGATGAAGTGAAACCCATCCGAACTCCTACTGAGCCTGAATGTGACAGTCTCCGTACAGTCCGGTCTGTTCGTCTGAGAATATCGCATGGAGGGCCTAGGGGGCGGTAAACGTCAGTCCCCTAATAACGGTACAAGTCGTGTCGGAGTGTAGCCCAGAACACCCTGAGATAACACTGGAAACCTACCAGTATATCTCGCTTGCCCTGGCCAGGGACGACTATGTGTAATGGCTCTCCATGACACAGCGCGATATCAACTCCCAATACCGGAAGAGACGAATCCTGTCTAACTGTCACTGCCTCCAAGTGCTTCGGGACCGCACCCAACTACTACCTGTTTGCATGACTCCTTTGAGCCGTGGTAGGGTAGTAATCAAAGTACAGTGGGAACACAATCGAGGCGAAGTGACAGTGTCAAGTCAGCGGACTAAGCTGTACTCATGTCACCTGAGAACTGATAACTGACGATAGGTATAGTACCAACCAACAGTTCCCGACGAGTCATGTCCAGTGTACTCGTAACCTAACGAGCACCCGCATACTATCTCAAGTACGACGTACTGACGGCTGTGGGACAGACCGTCTCCCCTCCTGGGATGAGAAGCACATACGCTAGTCTATTCCGGAGTATCGATGCCCTGTCTCGATAGTCCTACGACTAGGGACCTGTATAAGGATGTGCTTATAGATTACCCAGCCCCTACAAGTGTGACTGCCATCACAACGCTGGTAATCAAGCAAACATCCTAAGGGCTCTACTAATATGTATAAACGATATGCTAAAAGAAACACATGCACATATTGAAGTAGAAACAAACTAAGTAGCATACTACCATTTTGATCAAGATTGTCTATACAACTGTGAATATCTCAAGCTTCCATCAAGTAATATACAAGCTAGTATGATACAGTAATGGCCTCTAGGGCATATACACTAACAAGGGAAAATATATGCATATAATATTTAAATGAAATATTAGTAATTAAAATATGTATATCATATCAAATATTCCAAATCAATATTCTTAAGATATTATATCATATAAATGGTTGGAATAATATTTCAAAAACACCAAATGCTACTAACAATTTGATTTGAGATATTATGCAAGTATTAGCTCAGTTCTGAAATTCAAGTAAAAGATCCAAGTCAAATCGGGGTATCGAAACCGAATCTGCCAAATTTTAGAAGCATATTGAAGAATCTAGCAATGGCGGAGACTCAGGGCAATATTTGCAGAATCTATATATCAAAAGGATATCTACATATCAAGAAGAAAATGCAGAAAAAATCCCAACACCCATTCCCACCAAGTGGCGGTGGAACCACGGCCAACAAGGGGTAAGGGCGGCAATTCCGCGGTCTCATAGTAGCCGTTGGATCTGGGATTTTGTGGATATGATTGTAACTACATTTGCTCTCATATGGAATCTAGAGTTTCTGGTTTCAAAGACTATATAAAGGACCGAGAGCTGTGCATTCAAAATCATCCAAGAGATCACATAATCATCTCATTGTCTATCCCTCTACCTCCATAAAGAAAAAGATATAGAGCAAAACCAGGGTTCTTATAATCTACTTTCTATGGAGAAAAGTTGCACTGCAATAGTTGATTAATAAAGGTAGTTTTTATTCTTTTTGCATTTACTTTTTCGCATTTTACTTTACGCATTATTTTTCCGCATTAATTTTATGCATTACTTTTCTGCATCTTAATTATGATTTCATTCATCTTCAACCTTTCTTCTAAAACACCACTAATCATGAGCGAGTAACTTCTTACTTGTTAGGGTTTGTAGGATACGGTAGAATAATGGATGAAATATCTTTTAATTTCTTTTGACATTTTAATGTTTATAGTAGCAAAATAAATGTTAACCTTCTTATCGGGCACGCTATCAATTAATGTTAGTCACGACCACGATTTGAAATTGGTTAAACACTTATTTTGTTAAGGGCTTGAGATAAATAGAGATCAATGGAAGGACAAGGGTTAGTAGTGGGAAACCCTAATTCCCTCCAAGAATCCTAATCCGCATTCATCCCTATCTCTTTAGTTTTAAACTATTAAAAAATAAAAAGAGTCATTTTTAAACATTCATCCATTAACTAATAAGTCCTATGAACCCTACAAGCCTTTTTATTATAAATTTTATATCTGTCTTAAAATAGAACAACAACAATCACCCATCTCTTTTATCAACTCGTCTAAAACAAGAAAAGAAGTTCACGTTTCCCTGCGGACGACCCATACTCATCACGACTAGCTATTAGCGACACCGTATTGATTGCGGTTATTTACAAAACGCTCTTTCGCATGATCAATCAATCATCATAGTATCTTATGTGTGTTTCCATTGTACTTTGATTACTGCCCTACCACAGCTCTACTGAGTCGTGCAAACAGATTTTAGTTGGGTACGGTCCCAAAGCATATGGAGTCAATGAGAGATCGAAGGAATTTCGTCTCTCCCGGTATAGGGAGTCGAGGTCATGATGTGCCAGATAGACTATAACCATAATTTTTTGGCCAAGGCAGATGAGATTTACTAATAGGTATTATCAGTAGTTTCTCGGGTGGTTATGAGTTCATGATCGGCATAACTTATTGAGTTCTTAAGAGTCTGATGGTTTCCACATCCCAGATTCGGTATGCGACACTCTCAGACGAAAAGACCGGACTGTACAGTGACTATCACTGATAGACTTTGCAGGGTTCGGATGAGCTTTCTCATTGACCTTCTTTCGATCAATACATGGATAGTCGTTACGTGCAGCTAGTACCGCTGACGTGCTTGTAGGTTATGGATATGATTCTAAACCTACTGCCAGCGTATTGTCAAGTGTTTAGAGTCTCACACAGAGGTTTCCCAGCTCAGGTGAAACGATATAGAGTCCGTATAATGATATGCATAGGAGTTCGATTAAATACGTCTATTTGATACACATGTGTTAATCAGATGTTTTAAGAATACTAGCCGACTCTTGTTGAAGCCGAGTTATTAAATCAATTGATGATTTAATAATTTGATATATATATTCTAGTATTATGCTCGCTTTATTTACCTCTCATTATGTATTTGTATTTATACAAATACTTGTGTATGTATTTGATACATATTATATGTGTATATGATACACATATACTTGATTTAATGTATTTGATACATTAATCTAGTGGACAACTCATTTCTCTATAAGAGATAAAGAAATAATGTGATATGAATATGAGAAGAGAGTGGAATGTTTGAGTATCTTTGACAAAAATATAAAAAAAGAAACATTTCTTTCTCTCTTCTTCTAATTCATTAATACACTTTCTTTTGCTCTCTTGATTTTTTCCTTAGAGAAAAAGAGTGAGAACTGAGAGGGAAATATTATGTGAGCAAACATTCTACATCTTTTGCAAAGTATTCCTAGCAAGTTTACCTTACAAGTTGCTTCATGAAAACTTGATCTAGTGAAGCTAGAGCATGGGTTGGGCTATCTCAAGATAGATCATCTTTGACGAGAAGATCGTCGTGCAAACTCGATCCTTATCAAGTAGACACTAATCAGAGTCTCAGGAGAGATGGCTACCACGATATAAAGGTTATAGCCACCAAATTTTTAGTTTAGCCATCTCTATTTGTTTCAACTTTTGTCTTTTGGATTGATTCTAGGATTTGGATGAAATAAGTCTTCAGATTTTTTAAATTATCCATTCCGCTACATTTTAAAACCCTTCTAGACGACTGTAGCATCCTTAAAATAAAACCCACACACTGAGTAATCGGTTGGTTGGTGTCTCAGGAAGCATTAATGGTCGCATTGAAAGGTGTTTTGTGTACACACACACACGAAGATATGAGACATTGTTATGATAGTTTGAATTGAAATCTCAAGAGAGAAAAATGCATTGCATATACACGTAGTGGTATAGGATCTACATTTAAGGGAAAGATGAACGTGAAGAATAAGATCGAGTTCTATTGAGAGAGGATAGAAATTCTGAATTTGAAACGATATTTTAGGATGATATTTCTTGAAAACCGAAAAACTAGCGGGATTCTATCTTTTCTGTCTTCCTTTTCTTTGTTTATAGTTTTTATCTTTCTTTATTTTTAGTTTTTCTATTATTCTCTTTTGTTTTCCTTTTTGGGATTTTGTGTGTAGTATCCGCTGAAAACCTTCACGAGACAATATTCGTCCACTTGGATAATCTTGGGGTTTAACGGCTTGTTGCACATGCTAACTACAATCGCAATGCCTACGAAAAGGATTATAGGTTTAGTTTAGTTTTTAGAACTTTTCATTTTTTTAGAATTTTCGTTTTTAGTTTTGCTCAAGAACTAGCAAAAGGTAAGTGTGGGAGTATTTGATAGGTGTAATTTATTGCACAATTTTATATCCTTATTTACCTTATTTGATGTATTTAATTCTGCTCAAGGTGTGTTTTGATGATAATTGCAGATTAGAAGGTCTCAAATGCAAAAGGACTTAAAGACGAACTTACGTGCTTTCGACGTAACCGAGTTAGTAAAGAAACCGATACAAAAGATGAGCTAAAGGACCAAGTTAGCATCCAAAGGAGTCAACACAGAAGACCAAATAACCAGACCAAAACCGAGCCAATATGGGCCCCACAGCTCGGCTAAAATGGGCCTAGGTCGGTTAAAAGCCGGTTGATTTTTTAGGATGGCTCTGGAATTTTACGTGCACTCCATGCATTTGATAATATTATTGTTTATATATTGTATTCGACGGAGAGCCCTATATATATTGTTGTACATTTAATCTAAGGTTTTATCTCTTCTTTTACCTTTCAAACGGTCTAGGGTTTGTTTTGAGGTGATCAACAAGTTTGTAAGGATTTTTAGTTTTCTTTTAATTATGAATTTTTTATGCATTGCTTTCTTTTTAATTATGTGTAGCTAATTTTATATGTACCTAGGTTAATGAATATAGGGAGGTTATGCTCAGAATATTTATGATGGGTTTTTCTATGTGCTTTATTGATTGATTCTATATTTGCAAGATATGATCTCTTCTTTTGTTTACTCTCTTCGATTTATTATGATGCAGATGCTTATAATTTATTCTTAGATATTGCAATATGTTTTAATCCATGTCAATGCTAAATAGGGTTCATTAAAAATTAGGTTTTTATGATGCAAATATAAGTTTTGTATGCAATTTTGATGGGATATCTTGCTTTGCATATATTTCCTACTTAATAGTATTAGAATTTTATTTGTTATCACAGAGATTTAAATATCATTCAAATTGTGATTGATCTATATAATTGATAAGTTATTTTGAAAACCTTATAATTTATGTTTTTTTTAATATTGATAAATTACAATGGATATCATATAATTTATTCTTTTGTAGTTTTTAATGTGATATAGAGGAAATTCAATAGGATAACAAATTATAATTTATTCTATGCAAACACCTATCTAAAGAATTCAAACTTAGGTATATTTCTCCCTGTTACTTAAATGTCTCTATTTTTATTTTCCTTTTATTAGTATTAATCAACATTCCATCACAAAATATTTACCTTTAGTTCATCTAGATTCAATTAAGTATCATCTTCTCTGTAGGGTCGACTTGCCCTTGCACACGTGCTACAACGCGACCGTGCACTTGCAGATAATTAATAGGACTAATAAATCACCTATCAGCTATACTTATTTGATTTTCCAACGGATTTCCATGGGTTCATTAATGGAAATTTTTTGATCTAGTGAGTAATAGGCTTTAGTTGTTCACCGTTCAAGAAATCTTGTTTAGGCAATTCATATCATCTATACATGGTGTTTTGATCTAAAATTTCAATTCTTCCATGTTTCAATAAAACTATCTTTTAAAATCAATACGCTTTAGTGTGGGACATACCGAGCACAAGTTTGCCGATGGACATTCTGTTTTGTTTCATTCTATTTTGGAAATATTTGTCAGGTGATTTAGGGATAGGCGAAAAGATAGGGGGAGAGACTAAACCATCGGAGAAGGAATTCCTACAACTATTGTCTCAAGCAGACTATTAGTCGCCTATCAGCTTTTATTTTCAGTATGCCTACTTGTAAGCCTCTCTTTGTTTCTATTTTAGTTGTATCGGATGATAACATTTATATGGTTTTCTTTGTATCTGTAGAACTTGAATTATAATAAATGCAGTTGGATTATTTGTTTTTGCTAAATTCTTATTGTATTAAACTGCTCGTTTTAACGCTTAATATATCTATCTCGAGTAAGTTCCTTCCTCAATATAGATATGTCGCGGATCTAGTCACGTGACAGCTACTCTTTTTTAGGAAGTGTGGCGTGACAGAGAATGGCGATGCAGCAACGACCAGGAATGGATTCATGACAAGAACCAGAGGACGACGGGGAAGGGGTTGGACAACATAGAGATGACGGCCAGCGGTGGAGACGGTCGCCACCAACCAATCGACGACCAACGACGGAGACGGTCACCTATGGTTGTGGCCGTCGAGGGGCCACGGAGACAGATTACTGAGCAATGACAACTGGTAGTCCTAGAACTAATTGTTTTAGGCGGGAGTATTTGGTGGGAATATCAGATTGACACATGTAGAATGGTAATAAGATTCCCATAATTCGAAGTTGTCTCATTTTTGTGGGAATCCTAAATTTCCAGAAACATTTATTCGTGTCAAAACTAGAATGGTAATATTTGATGGCAATAGATTACGACGTAACAAGTGTCCCCGAATGTACAAGATCGACGGTCTCATTATCTACCCGACATGAATTGTTTTTTGACATTGTTAAATTGTATTTGCCAAAGAAGCACAATAAAGTAAAGACAAATAAAAGACAAATACCCTATCTCTATTATAAATTCAATCTTATACAAAGGACCCCAGGTCCCCAACCCTAACCCTATTGGAAACTTATTAAGAACGCTCTATTATAAGTGCAATCCTCATATTTATGGGACCCAACCCTACGCCATCACCACCAATTAGGCACCATCTCGCGTTCAATGGTCCCAAAGGGAAAGGATCGGTCCAAATGGAATAAATTAAGAAGTTATTAAAACATAAAATACAATTGAAAAAGATTGAGCAAGTTGGTCACTCTCAAAATTTTTAATGACAAATCAAAATAAAAATGACCATGGATCATAAAAGGGTTCTCTAATAATGTCAAAAGCTTGTAACAAGGCTGATCGACCCGACTCTTCCATTGTTGTAGCTCCTAATAGAATTACCCACTTAAATATTAGCCTTGTTTAAGTAATTGAAAATTATATATATACTTATAGAAAATTTGCCATCAACATAGCCAGAGTGCAGTAGAATGAGAAAATGTTATATGTTTTATAATCAGATCATATAAAGATCAGCTATAACCAAGTTGCATCAAATCTAATGCGAGCCGACAAGATTACCGTCCATAGATTTTATTTTTCCCACAAATGGCCTGACATCACACGTGTCAAGTTTACGGAGTTTCGGCTAAAGCTAGGCTATAGCCATAGGGCATCACTTTAGGTCCCTCTCATAGCCAACCCACACCCCTCTACCCCCAAACCCCACCCCCAACCCCCACCAAATCACAAGGAGGCTATGACCAAAGCCTATCACTTCACAAGAAATATATGCTTCTTAACCCCACTTAATTAGAGACCTCTGTAATGGCTACAAGACATGCAAACATTATGTCATAGAATTGAAAAAAAGTTGAGGCCACAAGTTGTGGTCACCACCTGGTTCCTTTAACCTCCTAAAATTTCATAATTTGACAATTGAACTAGAAAAGCAATCAAATTCAAGTAATGGTCTCTATAAACTCAAATTGATCAATTAATATAATGCATATAGCTAATTGGCAACCGCCCTTTCCACTCTTTTCTATAAAAAAGAGAGACTAAGCTTTCAAAACTAACCTTAATTATGTGCCTTCTTCTTCTGTTACAAGCAACTACTCCATCAACATGCCAATTTAAATAGCCATCACCTATTTGGTCGGATTTGATTAGTTCAAATTGTTGCAATTCATTAATTTTATGCGTATTAATTAGTTGAAGAGCAAATACGGTAATCTCATTTAAAGCAAAACGCTTTCGATCACATTGACAACCAATATAAATACACTTCTTTTTTAATTATAAACAAACTGTACGCTCGGCGGTCATAATATTAGAACAATTTGAAATCAATAAGAATAGGACATTGTGGTACATGATGCCCAAATTCAAGTTGTGTGATTGACCCATTTGTTGAATACAATTTTTAGGGGCAATTTTGCTATTTGTATTTATTTTCTTTTAGACTAATTAAGTTGAGAGGGAGAGGGAGAGGGAGGTAAGCTCACCTAGAAGTGTCCTTGATGAGAAAGAGTTGTAATAGGAACAGAAGGGGAGGGTGGTGTTGCCTTATCAACCCATAGAAGGAAAGGGATATCCCTTTAGCTTTCCCTTAATTTAATACCCAAGGGAAATAATAGACATAGACTCTTCCCACAAGCCAATCTTAATCAATGTTATTTAACACTAATAAATCAAATCACACTACACAAATATCTAATACTTAATTTACCTTTTCACATTAGTCCCTATAAGTTTGCATTATATTTTTGTCAGCCTTTTTTTTTTTACTTGCTAATTGAATATCAATCCTTACAAAGAAAACTAAATATTTATATTGACATAATTTCATTATTGATATTAGTTCCCAAGGGGCTTGCATTATTTCATGTTAACCCTTTTAAGAGTCAAAACAAGAATATTAGTCCTTGTAAACAACTATAAATTTTTATTCCTAGCCTATATATACCGACATGATTATACTTTGGTGCTCGAGATAAACGCAAGGGATCCTCATCCCCCCTCCTCCTCCCTCCTCTTCGTCCTCGGGTGATGATCTACATGTGCGATTTACATATACATATTCATATGTTAGACATTAAGAATAAAGATATGAGAAGATTACTAGAGGGTTTTTAGTTGATATAGTAGAAATTCTTACAGAATTGATCCACAATAATTATTTTCTTTTTCAATTCTATATGAGGGTCTTGCCACTTGTCAAATAAAATTAAAATTCCAATTTTGGAGTCTCTCTTCATTTGAGTTAAAATAGTAAAGCAATGCAGTTTTGTGAATGTCCATTGTATATGTGTGGTGGTGGGGGGTGGGGGGAGGGGGAAGAAGGGGCACAAATTTATTTTACATAGCATTATTTCAATCTTTATTTGGAAAATATTGGGGGTTAACTGTATAAGACTTGATACGAATACTAGTCCTAGTAAACAACCATAATTGCATAAACTTAATTTCATTCAAAGACTAAACATATGATTTATTTGGGTGTTCAAGATAAATACAACAGACCGTAGCATTTATGATCTATCTCTTCCGCGCATGCGTATCTCTACTATTATAACCAGAAGAGAACGGGGACACGTGGCTCTTTCGCATTTAATTCAAATAAAATATTCAAATTATAAGGAAAAATTTCCTTGTTTATAAAATTTTCCAAGTCATTGATTTTGTAACGAGAAAATCATATAGAACAGCTATAAAGCCTTAAAGATATATTTAAAATGAAAAAAATTTAATATCTTATTATGGTTAACAACAGCTTCAACACTTATATTCATGTTAAGGTATGTATGGGTGTAAAAAAAAAGTTTTTTACGGTTATAGAGAGAGTATCAAGTTTTGTGCTATCAAAAGTCAACTCTTCATCAGTTAAAAAAAACTGAAGGCATGTATATTAATCACTAAACGAATATAGCTCTAAGGATGAAACTTGGCTGTCTGTTCAATTCCTAAAAATGTAGCACCGAAAAGACATGCGTATGAATACCATACACAAAATATTAAATCACAGTGTCTTAGCTCATGAATCTAGGGTTGGAGAAACAAGTATGCCATCAAACATTTGTGCACCTTTAATACATATATATCCAATATAAAACAATGTTTATCAAAAAGATGTGATTATCTTTATACATCTATGTATATATCAAGATGGTTGGTGTCAATTACCTTAAAATTATAGATAATTAATTGTTTCCCCGACCTTTAAGAAAAACCTAAGGAAAATTTATACAAAGTGCAAACATGGAAACACACAACAGGTAAGATATTTTTACAATAATATTATGCGGTAAGATTCAACAGATCATGCGGACCACCATTTTAGGCAACACTAAGCGAAGCATGCAAGTGTTGTGAGAGAGAGGTATAGCAAACCCAATATTACAAAAGTTTAGAGGACCTTAATGCAAAAAGTAATGAAAGAAAAGGTTAATCCCCCCGTTTTGTAATTAGGGGATATCACAAACAGTAGAGTTTTCCTTAATCAAATCAATAATCAATAATCATCATCATCTTAATTTCTCTCTCCCTATACGCCCTCCTTCCCACTTCCATCCATCTCCCCTTATTATATCCATGTCCGGCGTCCCACCGTTCTCCAACAACGGGACTCACATGGACGTCTCCGTCCGGCCGCCGCGCCTGCCGCGGTGGACCCGTCAAGAAATACTGGTACTGATCGAAGGGAAACGGGCCGTCGAGAGCCGGGGCCGTAACCGGTCCGGCATCAACCGGGCAGGACCTGTCGGTGCATCGAACCCGGTCGAGCCGAAGTGGGCCTCGGTCTCGACGTACTGCAAGCGGCACGGGGTCGACCGGGGCCCGGTGCAGTGCCGGAAGAGGTGGAGCAACCTCGCCGGCGACTACAAGAAGATAAAAGAATGGGAGGGTAGCTGTGGTGGTAGCAAGAAGGAGAGCTTCTGGGTGATGAGGAATGATTTGAGGAGGGAGAGGAGGCTGCCGGGGTTTTTCGATAAGGAGGTTTATGATGTTATGGATGGGGCGGCAGAGGCGAAGGAGGCGGCGGAGGAGGTTGAGGCGGAGGAGGCAGAGGAGGAGGAGGTGAAGGAGGAGGAGGAGGTGGTGTTTGATAGCGGGAGGACCGCGGCGGAGGATGGGTTGTTTTCGGATTGCGAGGGGGAGGAGGAGGAGATGCCGGCGGCAGCAGAGGAGGTGCCGGAGGCTGCGGCAGAGGTGGTCAGGCCTATATCCGGTAATTTGATTTACTGTTTGATTGTGTATCATACCTTTTTTTTTTACAGTAAAAAGCTTTTTTATGGCCACATAGAAAAGAGAAAAGCCAAAAATTCTCCCAAAAAGAAATGCTTCTCTTTTTTATAGAGAAGCGCAATTTTAATATTTGCAAAGTAGCAATTAAATATGACAGATGAACTGCAATAAAACTTTAATAGATATCATATTTCAAGATTGTTTTTTAAAGATATATCATCAGAGATACAACCTATTAATTATATATATTTAAGATTGGAGTTTGCAAATTAGAATTTAAAACTAAGGATATGGTAATATAGAGAGGAGTTCATATGGAAAAAAGAATTTATATAAGAGTTATTTTAAAGGTAAGTTTAACACATTATTAGAGTTTCCTAGGATTTTGTAGGTTTGCTTTACTTAATTTTTTAATATGGTTTACGGAAAACTGAATGGTTGAAAGAGATAAAATGTTAAGGATATGATTGTTAATAATCAACGAATTTATGTTACATTAAAGGGTGAATTTGGTTAATTAACACAAAAGCTAAGTAGAAAGTACTATTTTGTGTCTTGGTCGCAATAAAATTGAACAAGCAATATCGTAAAGCTTTAGTTCAAAACAGATGTAGGGAAGGAGATGCCTGGAAGGGTGGTCGCACCCCTTGATTTTCGGAAAATGTGATACTGCTATCCATCGTCCCTAGTATATTTTGAAGTCTGCAACTTACAAGCAAATTTATCAACCTTCAATTACTAACTACTAACTCTGAAATCTTTTACACTTTGTAGCAACAATTACTTCATCCTTCTAAATGAATAATCATCAAGTTTTAGAGTCACTCTCTATCTTTAACTTTTTTAATTGATGCCAACTTCTCTATTAATAACTAATCAACCGATCTAAGCTCCCCTGGTAGCTGCTCAAGACTTCTTTTCACAAAAAAACTAATTAATCAACAAAACAATCAAAAAAAGAGGTGATTTTTTCGAAGAACTAAGATACGTTGCCAGCAAATGGCAACATCCTTGGGTGTTAGGTGGGGACTTCAACATAGTCAGATACATGGAGGAAAGAAAGGGAGGTATGGGAGACGAGAGGGATAGCAGATTTTTCAACTGTCTGATCAGCGACCTGCAGCTGGTGGACTTAATCAACAACGACATGTTGTTTGCTTGGTCGAATCGTCAAGCTAAACCTTGTCTGGCCAAACTTGATAGGATTTTCGTGTCCTTGACTTGAGAAGCAAGATTCCTTCTGGCACATTCGTTTTTGCTGAAAAGTCGCATCTCGGATCACGTTCCTGTGAACTTAAATAACGGGATACGGGTGAACGTCCAGAGAAAAAAAATAGATTTGAAAGGATGTTGGAGGAGCCGTCCTGCAAAAAGGTTATAAAGCAATGTTGGAACAATCACGCCCGTTTGGATGACTCGTCGGCCTCTCGAAGATTGGTAGCAAAATTTTCTCATCTAAGATTGTTTCTATCGAAATGGGTGAAAGAAAAGTTCGGTGGTATAAAAGACCAAAAGAAAAATTTGCTGGGAAAGCTGAAGCTTTTTGAAAAGAAAGAAGAATCATACGACCTGTTTCTCCAAGAGTGGGAAGAGATGCGCATGCTACAGGAGTCCTTGAAGAACATTTATAAGAAAGAGAAGATCATGTGGAGACAAAGATCCAAGGTGCAATGGCTAAAAGAGAGGGATTTGAACACAAATTTTTTTCATCAGGTGGCTAATGGTAGGCGTAAAAGAAATCTCTTTAATAAGATGATAATTGGGGATCAGGAGGTAGAAAACGAGAATATGATTCGTTCCAACGTCAGAGACCATTTCACAGACTTATTTTCCAATGGCAAACCTCAAAGACCGAGAGCCAATATGGAAATCTAGGATCTAGATAATGCCATATCGATAGAACAAAGGGACGGATTGGAATGTCCATTCTCAGAGAAAGAGGTCAAGTGCGCAGTATGTTAGTGATATATACCCTAAAGGCCATTATTGTATCATACGGGATTGTATATTACATATTGGATGCTTGATATATTTCACAGTTATAATAACAGTCTTGCTCGATATGGCAGTATGCTACCTGGTTTTATTCTATCTCAATATGTGCATGTGTTTCTTTTAGCATATCGCTTATACATATTGGTAAAGCCCTTAGGATGTTTGCTTGACTACTAGCGTTGTAATGGCAGTCACACTTGTGGAGGCTGGGTAGTCTATAAGCATATCTTTATACAGGTCCCTAGTCGTTGGATTATCGAGACGGGGTATCGATACTCCGGAGTAGACTAGTGTGTACGCTTCTCATCCCAGCAAGGGATATGGTCTGTCCCACAGCCATTAGTATGATGTACTGGAAAAGGTATGCAGGTGCTCACTGGGTTGTGAGTTACACTAGACAGGACTCGTCGGGAACTGCTGGTTGGTATTATACCTATCGTCAGGTAGGAGTTCTCAGGTGGCATGAGTACAGCTTAGTATATTGACTTGCCATCGCTACTTCGTCTCGAATGTGTTCCCACTGCACTTTGATTACTATCCTACGATGCATAAAGGAGTCGTGCAAACAGGTAGTAGTTGGGTGTAGTCCCGAAGCACCTAGAGACGGTAGCGATTAGATAGGATTCGTCTCTCCCGGTATTTGGGGTTGATATTGCGCAGTGTTCGGAAAGCCATTACACAAAGTCCCTGGCCAGGGCAGTCGAGAAATACTGGTAAGGTACTCCAGTAGTTTCTCATGGTGTATTGGGCTCTCCTCCGATACGACTTATCACGTTGTTAGGGGTCTGACGTTTACCATCCCCCTAGACGGATATGCGAGTATCTCAGACGAACAGACCGGACTGTACGGAGATTGTCACTGATAGGCTCAGTAGGAGTCCGGGTGAGTTTGCTCATCGGTTTTCTTATCGACAGATACCTGGGTAGTCGTTACGTGCAGCTAGTACCGCTGACGGCTTATGGTTAAACCCACTGCCAGCGTACTGTCAAATCTTTAGAGTCCCACACAGAGGGTTTCCCTGCCTTAGGTAATTGATGTTGACGTCGTATGGTTTTATGACTGGGCTTCGATCACGTACATGTACTTGTACACGGATGCTGATCGGACGGACAATACTAGTGGGTTTTGGTTTAAGCCGAATCCTAATATTGTATTATTGGATTGTTATCGTCTTAGTATATCCGTATTTTTCAGAATACGGATACGGGTATGTATATACAGTGAGAGGGGCAATCTTGTAATTTGTCAAGGCATGCTTCTAGAAGGCGCCACCTCATTATTTAGTTTTATCCATTTTCCAAATGGATTAATGAGGTGGAAATGGAGGAGACTTATTTGTGGCATGGTGTAAAGAATGGGCTTTGATTATTTTATTTGCTTTGGGTTCACTATTAAGGCATGGCACATATATTCTATTAGGATTTATTCCATGGCTCAATGAGTGAGTGATATTATCAGCCGTTCTCTACACTTTGCCTACATACTTGATCATTTTCTATCTTGAGCTCGTTTTCTTGAGTTGCTCTCCTCTCATACTCTCTTGAGTTCCTCCATCTCTTTCTTCCTCAAGAACTAAATCCTGACCTTCACATGTGCTGTGAGCCAAGGGTTTAGTGAGACTAAACAATCCATTATACTTTCTACATCTCCTAGGCTAGTTAGTTTAGCGAACCATCTACCTTAGTTACCTCATTTAGAGATTGAAATTTGGAGCACATTCTATCGCGGTGGATCATCTTTGACGCAAGAAGGCCGATGGAGCTAGCCCGATCCGATCACCGAGGAGCCTTGGAGAGAAGTACTAGAAGACCCGAAGGTCTCGATCTTGAAGGTATAACCATTCTAACAGAGTAGTTAAACCTCTAGATAAATTAGCTAGTTAAGGCTTTAGTAAAGATCCTGAAGTTTAGCCGGCGTTGCGTAGTCAAACATCATCATTTTTGAAAATTCCGCCTCCCCGCGAACCGCGGGGTACGCGACATCGGCTTACAGTGGTATCAGAGCCTACAAAACCTTAACTAGCTAGTTAGCAAAGTCTTTAGAAATTTGATCGCAGAAAAATCCCAAAATCACGTCTGAAAATGCATGTTTCTGTCGATTTTAAAATCAGGTCCAAAAATATTTTTAGGGGTCTTAAAATTACGTGCAGGGTTTTTGGAGACTACTAGAGAAAATTAGGTCCCTGAATCCCCAAGACCGCCGTGGAAACGCGGCTAAAGCATGAGTTTGGCCGCCATTCCGCTGCCGGGTCAAGGGTGACTCGGCTCGATTTTCTATAGTTGGTATATATTGTTGAGTTGTGAATTTTGGGATATTTTGTTTCTACCCAGGATCTTTTGTGCATAGTGTTGTACTTAAGGTAGATTCAAATTTGGATAATCGATCGAAATTCGAAGTACTTTAGCTAATCGGGTTTTCTGTGTTTGATATATGTGTTTGTAAACCTCCGCTAATTGTTATACGTCGATTAGTTAGGGGTTGCACATATCTGTGATCTGTGATGATTTGTGTATATGAATTTAATTGGATCGTCGTGGATGATTAGCTGGGGTATGTAAGAAGAGTGTTTTCTTTTCTTTCATTTATGTAATTTGTAAAAGTAATGTAATATTATTTTGCGGGGCATATCTGGATTGAGGTTGTAGCCACCAATGTATATTATTTCTTTTTACTGTTTCTGCTCCTAGGATAGACCCAAGGTGGGGTGCACAAACTACCGGGTTTTTTGAAGTACCGAGTGGCCTACTCATTTTACTGAGGGATGTTGCTTCACTTCGGGAATTTGAAGGGTAGTTTGCCGCATCCGTAGGGATATGGGGTTGGGTATTTGGCTATTCATCATGACCGTGGAATCCGTCTTTCGTTACAGGCTTAAACGAAACGCGGAATTCCTAGTATATCCAATATATTCATCTGTGATCTGGAATGCCTGTTATTGTGTGAGACGGATGCATATATATATATATTATATATCTAGTAGGCGTTGCTTATGTTTTGCACCCGCGCTAGTCTAGCTCCTGCTCTGGCGTTAGTTAAGTAACCTAACGGTGTAAGACGAGACCCAGTGGCGAATGCGGATGGCATAAGCGTACGTTGTATTTTCGTTTCTTTTGCTGCAATGATAGGATTTGTAAATGATGGGACCGCAATAACATTGATTAATGTAAGATAAAACAAACCAAAGCTTAATCGTTGGAACAATTTCAAAACCACTCGGTTTTTTTCAAAAAGAAATTTAAAATGCGGAGCTTAAACCACTCCTTGTAAAAAGCTATCATGGTTCCTTCGACTATATCAAGTTCACTACGTTCACGGTTTCGCCAAAACCATCCGTAGCCCTCCGTCATTTCATATGAATATTCAGTAGTATTCAAGCTATGTATTTTGACTTTCGCCAAGGCATAGTGATTGGTAACTGCTGGGTATTCATATGTAGCATAGAAAGATACGTTGTTTGGGACAGTCGTACTACTTTGTTGGCCTTCGTCAAGAGTATTTACGGATGGGTTCAAATTAACCAGGATAATGACGAGTAGAACTTGACACGTGACTTATGATATGTTAGCCTTCGTCAAGGTCATAAGAGCATGGGGAAAAAATCCACATCGGGAGTTTCTAAGGTACTGAAACTTGCTAGTGTTGCATACCATTTGGAGTGTGATAATCATGGTAGGCTTCCTTCTTGGTTATCACATAATGATATTTGGATCCCGATCCTACTATGAGTATGCGCTACTCTTCGGGAGATTTTTCACTAAACGATCAATGATATAAACCAAGTAGGTGTCTAGAACGGTGTTAGCGGGGTTACGCCTCTAGGGAAAAGAGGTTATGTAATTACGGAACTTCGCGAAAGCGTTGGAAAACCTCCCTCGAAGTACCAACACCAGCCTGGCCGAAAGGTTAAGCAAGCATTGTAAAAGTGAGATTAATCCTGACTAATTCTTCTTTTATGGTTTGAGGAAGGATTCGAGAAAATAGTAGGAACCATCCTGTTTAGATAAACTAATAACCAATCTAAACTTGCAAGAGCATCATGCTAAGTGTTTCTTCTCTCTCTTCTAATTGCAGCGACCACAATGACCGGACATAGGTTATTAGATAATAATTTGACTGGGCCAAACTATATTGATTGGCTAAGGTATGTCCAGATGGCACTTACTTATGACAAGCTGGACTACCTTCTTACTACAAAACCCCCACCATCCCAGGTCCAAGTTCCACCATCGCGGATATGGATATTCATCTGACATGGGAAAAAGATTGTGCGAGAGCCAAGTGCCTCGTGTTAGCCTCCATGGATAGTGAACACCAGAGGCAGCATGAGAAGATGGAATTAGCTTCCATCTTCCTCCATACCAAAATTTTATATGGAGAGCAATCTCATATCGCAAGATATGAGACCTCGAAGATATTACTTCAAGCGAGGTTGGCTATCGAGTCATCTGTAGGAGACCATGTCCTTACAATGATTAGCTACTTTGAAGAGCTCACGGACCATGGAACTGTTAGTGTATATGCCCTAGGGGCCATTATTGTATCATACTAGGTTGTATATTACTTAATGGAAGCTTGGGATATTCACAGTTGTATTGACAGTCATGCTAAACATGGTAGTATGCTACTTGGTTTTGTCTACTTTAATATGTGCATATGTTTCTTGTAACGTATCACTTATACATATTAGTAGAGCCCATATGATCTTTGCTTGATTACCAGCGTTGTGATGGCAGTCACACTAGTGGGGGCTGGGTAGTCTATAAGCAACATCCTATACTTGTCCCTAGTCGTAGGATTATCGAGACAGGGCATTGATACTCCGAAATAGACTAGTGTGTACGCTTCTCATCCCAGTTGGGGAGATGGTCTGTCCCACAGCCATCAGTACGTCGTACTGGAGATAGTATACAGGTGCTCATTGGGTTACGGGTACACCGGACAGGACTCGCAGGAGAACTGACTGGATGGTATTATACCTAACGTCAAATAGCAGTTCTCAGGTGACATGTGTGCAGATAGTCTGTTGACTTAAGGTCGTCATTTGTCTCGTGTGAGTTCCCACTGTGCTTTGATTACTACCCTACCACGGCTCAAAGGAGTCGTGCAAACAGGTTTTAGTTGGGTACAGTCCCGAGCCACATGGAGGCAGTGAGCGACTGTTAGGGATTCGTCTCTCCCGGTATAGGGAGTTGATATCGCACTGTGATCGGTTGGTCATTACCATAAGTCCCTGGGCAGGGCTGATTGAGAATTACTGGTGGACTGATCAGTAGATTCTCGGATGGTCTTGAGCCATACCGGCATGATTTGTACAGTTATTAGGGGTCTGACGCTTACCACCTCCCTAGACCATACATACGATACTCTTAGACAAACAGACCGAACTGCGCGGATATTGTCATGGACAGGCTCAGTAGGAGTTCGGATAGGTTTCCTCATCGGCCTTCTTATCGACATCTACCTAGGGACCGTTACGTACAGCTAGTGCCGCTTGCGGTCTGTGGTTAAACCCACTGCCAGCGAAGTGTCGAGTCTTTAGAGTCCCACACAGAGAGTTTTCCTGCTCCAGGCGAAACGATATAGAGGTCGTATGGTTTTACGACAAGGGTTCGGACGCATACGCGTTTAAACACACGTACGACGTTCGGACAGTTTTTACTAGCCGGCTTTGGTTTAAGCCAGATTCTAGTATCGGGTTATTGGATTTATACAGTCTAAAGTTTTTCCGTGTTTTCACGGATAGGAGGGGCATTCTCGTAATTTGGCGAGGAGCTTCTAGAAGAGTGGTGACTTGAGGGTTTAGGTGGCATTTACATTTAATGCATTTATAACCCACTTAGATGAATCATTCAAGTGAGTTAATAAAGCATTTATTGCTTAATGACTCACTTGATGATTCATTGCATATATTTAATGAAGCATGATGATGATGCATTTTGAATTATTCATTTTGATTTTCTTATGCTTCATAATATATTAGAAGTGAGAAGCTTTTTCATTCATAACTTATGCTCAACTTCTCTCTCCTCAAGCTCTCTCTTGAAACCCTAATCCTCCTCTCTCATATGTTGAGATCAAGGATTAGATAGACTAATTAATCCATAACCTCACTCTATATCATCTAGGTCATTTTGATTAGCAACTAAAGAAACCTAGTTATCTCAAGTTAGAGATCAAGCTTGGAGTAGGAGCTCTCGGGTGGATCGTCTTTGACTCGAGGAGGCCGTTGAGGTGCCGACGTTCCAAGGAGCCAACGAGGAGTGGAGGACAGCGAAGAAGACCCGAAGGACATGTAACGTGAGGTATAACTTCGAATCCGAGTAGTTAAACCTCTCGTAGTATGTTAGTAACGGTTTAGACACGATTCATGCACTCAAGTCCGTGTTACGAAGCTTTGATAATCATTTTTCATATATTCCGCCTCCCCGCAAGTTCGTGGGGTGCGTGACATGGACTTACAGTGGTATCAGAGCCAACTAAACCATTACTAGCTTGTTAGCAACTAATTAGAACTTCGATCGTCGGAAAAACGCGAAAACGAAACCACGGAACCCTATCCGTTTCTGTTAATTTTAAACGTGTTGAAAAAATATTTGATATGCCTTAAAATTCACAGCAGGGAATTATAAGAATACTGGGAAAATACGAGCACTCAACTCCACAAGACGGCCGCGGATCCGCGGCCAAATGGTGCTTTTGGCCGCGGATCCGCCTCGGAGTCAACCCCGAGTTGACTCGGATTTGCTCTGTTATTCATGTTTTTTGGTGTTTTGTTTTCCAGTATATTCTGTTTCTGCCCAGGTTACTTCTGTGCTGGTTTGCTTTTGGGGTAGACACGGAAAAAGGTAGTCGATCGATGTTCTAAGTTATTTGCTAATTGGGTTTTTTATCTGTAATGTTTAATGTGTTCGTAAACCTCCCCTAACTGCTAGTATGTCGGTTGGCAGGGGGTTGCACATTTCTGTAATGTTTACTGTTTGTGTATATGGACTTGATTGGAATGTTGTGATGATTAGCCGGGATTTGAGATGTGTTTTATATTCATTCATTCGATGTAATTTTAATATGATGTAATATTCTTTTGCGGGGTGCATCCAGATTGCGGTTGTAGCCACCGTTGTATTATTTCATTTTTACTGTTTTTGCTCCTAGGATAGACCCAAGGTGGGGTGCACAAACTACCGGGTACTTTGAAGTGTTTAGTGGCCTACTCACGTTGTTGAGGGAGACCGCTTCACTTCGGCTACTTGGCGGGTAGTTTGCCGTACCCGTAGGGGTCTAGGATGGGATAATGGCTATTCATCACAACTGTGTAATCCGTCTTTTGTTGCAGGCTCAAAGCAAACGCGAATTGCTAGTATATCCAATAAAGTTCATCTGTGATCTGGAATGCCTATTATTGCGTCTGACGAATGTACAATATCTATATATGATAGCTATTAGACGTCACTTATGTTTTACACCCGCGCTACCCCAGCCCCCGCTCTGTCGTTAGTTAAGTAACCTAACGGGTGATGACGGGACCCCGTGGCGAATGCGGATGGCATAAGAGGACGTGGTATTTTCGTTGTTTTCTGCAATGATAGGATAAATGACGGGACGCATTATTATAATGCAAAGAAAATAAACCAAAGTTCAATCGTTGGAACAAATTTAAAAACCACTCGGTTATTTTAAAAGACCAGAATTTTAATTGCGGAGCTTTAACCACTCCTTTTAAAAAGTATCAAGTTCCTTCGATTATATCAAGTTCACTACGTTCATAGTTTTGCCAAAACCAGTTGTAGCCCTCCGTCATTTCTTATGGATGGTCAGTAGTATTCAAGCTATATTTGTTTGGCCCTTAGTCAAGACATAGTGTTTGGTAGCTGCTGGGGTATTCATTTGTTGCATAGATAGATGCGTTGGTTTGGGACAGTCGTATTACTTTGTTGGCCCTTAGTCAAGAGTATGTAGGGTGGGTTCAAATTAACCTGGATAATGACGGGTAGAACTTGACATGTGACTTATGATTTGTTGGCCCTTAGTCAAGGTCATAAGAGCATGGGGCAAAAATCCACATCAGAAGTTTCTAAAGAAACTGAAACTTGCTAGTGTTGCATACCATTTGGAGTTTGATGAATGTTGGTAGGATTCCTTCAACATTATCATACGATGATATTTGGATCCCGATCCTACTGTGAGTACATGATACTTATCAGGAGATTCGTCACTTAACGATCAATGCTATAAACCAAGTAGGTGCCTAGAAAGGTGTCAGCGGGGCTACGCCCCCAGAGAAAAGAGGTTCTTTAATTAAGGAATTTCGTGAAAGCGTTGGAAAACCTCCCTCGAAGTATCGACACTGGCCTGGCTGAACGGTTAAGCAAGTATTGTACGGTGAGAATAGTCCTGGCTAATTCTTCTTTTATGGTTTGAGGAAGGATTCGAGAAACAGTGGGAACCATCCTGTTTAAATAAATTAAAAACCACTCTAAACTTGCAAGAGCATCATGCTAAAGTGTTTTCTTCTCTCTCTCTTAATTGCAGCGACCTTGTGACCACGACTAGGTTACATCTAGATAACAAATTGACTGAATCTGACTTATATGACTGGCAAAGGTCTGTCCAGATGTCCATTGCCTATGACAAGATGGACCACCCTATTACTACTCAAGATCCCGCCGTCCCAGGTCCAGTTTCCACTGTCGCGGATATGGATATCTGTCAGAAAAGGGAAAAGGATAAAGCGAAAGCCAAGTGCCTCGTGTTGGCTTCAGTTGATGGTGTATACCAGAAGCAGCAAGAAAAGATGGACTTAGTTTCCATCTTTCTCCATAACAAAGATTTATATGGAGAGCAATCTCATATCACAAGATATGAAACCTCGAACGAATTAATTCAAGCGAGGTTGGCTTTCGGGTCATCTGTAGGGGACAACGTCCTTACAATGACTAGCTATATTGATGAGCTCAAGGACATGGAGACCACGTTGGAGAACGGGTCAAATACTGACTTGATTCTACAGTCTCTACCTTATACCTTGAAGGAAACCAGGGAAGTAGAAGGAAAGAGAAGGGCAAATGTTTCGGAACTGGATGTAGTAAAAGAGGGACATTCCTATTGTTACAGGAATGAACATTGGCAGAAGGATTGCAGGGCTAGCAAAGCCAGTAGCCAGGATTCGAAGCATGTTGTGGCTTCGGCTTCGGGTGTGTTTGTGATAGAGAACTGTATGTCAGTTAACCCTACTTCCTGAGTATTGGATACCGGGTCAGGATCTTACATCTGTAATTCGTTACAGGCTCTGAGAAACCGTAGGGTTATCGGGATAGGTGATATGACCCTCAAGGTTGCTAACAGAATGAGCATGAACGCTGAATCCGTAGGGGAATATCATCTTGGACTGACAACTGGGCAGATATTGATTCTGCGTAACTGTTTTTATGTACCAGGTACGACTTGTAATATCATATCTGTATCCTTACTTTCTAAGGAAGGATATGATTTTACTTTTGTAAGCGATGTGGTTCACATCCACCTAAATCAAGTTCTGATTGGGTCAGGTACATTAGAAAACGGAATATACGTATTAAATCAAGCTCAGATTTTCAGTGTCCAGAACACAATTAAAAGAAAGTCTCCGGAAACAAATCAGGCTTTCTTATGGCATTGTAGACTGGGTCACATCAATGAGAGAAGGTTGACTAAGTTACATATAGAAGGATATTTGGATCCGTTCGAATATCAATCATATGCAACTTGTCAATCCTGTCTCAAAGGAAAAATGACAAAGACTCCATTCACTGGACACAGAGAAAGAGCAAGCGAGCTCTTAGGACTCATACACAGTGACGTATGCGGTCCAATGTCTACATATGCGCGAGGTGGTTATTCCTATTTCATTACTTTTACGGATGATTTCTCTAGGTATGGATATGTCTTCTTAATGAAGCATAAATCCGAGGCTTTTGAGAAATTCCAAGAATATAAGAATGAAGTGGAAAAACAAACAGGCAAGAGTATAAAGACACTGAGATCTGATCGAGATGGTGAATACTTGAGTACCGAGTTCCTGGATTACCTAAAAGAGAATAGAATTCTCTCTCAGCTTACTCCTCCATACACCCCACAACATAACGGTGTATCGGAGCGACGGAACCGAACCCTATTGGATATGGTTCGTTCCATGATGAGTAACGCTGAGTTACCGCGATCATTCTGGGGATATGCACTAGAATCAGCTGCTTATCTTTTGAACCAGGTTCCTACCAAGACTGTGCCTACCACACCATATCAGATGTGGAGTGGGAAGAAAGCCTGTCTAAAACATTTTAAGACATGGGGATGTCCAGCTTTTGTAAAAAGGCAACATGCGGACAAGCTCGAGGCACGCTCAGTACAGTGTAAGTTTGTGGGATATCCAAAGCACTCCAAGGGATATTATTTCTATTACGCAGAGGAACAAAAGGTTTTTGTTTCTCGTCATGCCCACTTCTTAGAAGCTGAATTTTTAGAAAATCAGAAGAATGGGAGCGCAGTAGAACTGGAAGAAATTCCAGAACCACAAGCTGTTACTGAAAGTATGGTAGAACCAGAGGTTTTAGAAGAAAGGGATATACCAGTGCCTATCCGCAGAAGTAGTACGCAGTCTTATCCGCCCGAGAGATACTACGGTTTTCTCATAGACGGGGATCATGAAGATTGCGTCATTGATAATGATGACTCTACTAGCTTCCAGCAAGCCATTCAGAGCGGCGACTCGGCAAAATGGCTGGATGCAATGCGGACCGAAATGGAGTCCATGTACACTAACAAAGTATGGACTTTGGACATTGCTCCAGATGGGGTAAAACCCATAGGATGCAAATAGATCTTCAGAAAGAAGATTGGTGTAGATGGACAGGTTGAAACCTATAAGGCTAGACTTGTTGCAAAGGGTTTCTGTCAAAGACCTGGTTTGGACTATGACGAAACTTTTTCTCCGGTGGCTATGATCAAATCCATTCGGGTCCTTCTTGCTATTGCTGCCTTCCACGATTATGAAATCTGGCAGATGGACGTAAAGACGGCCTTTTTAAATGGAAATTTGGAAGAGAGCGTCTATATGGATCAGCCAAAGGGATTCATTCAGAGTGGGAGCAGCGGTAAAGTATGCAAGTTGCTTAAGTCCATTTATGGACTAAAGCAAGCATCGCGGAGTTGGAACATCTGTTTTGATGATGCTGTCAAAGAATTCGACTTTATCAAAAATCCAGATGAACCATGCATATACAGAAAGATTGTAGGGAGAGCTGTAGTTTTCCTCGTCTTGTACGTGGGTGACATTCTCCTAATAGGAAATGATATTCCTATGTTACAGTCAGTCAAAAGATTCTTGTCACAGAAATTCTCCATGAAGGACCTGGGAGATGCCACATACATTCTGGGGATCCAGATCTGTCGTGATAGATCTAAAAGGATGTTGGGACTTTCGCAGTCCAGGTACATAGACACCATATTGAAAAGATTCAGTATGGAAGATTCCAAGCACGGTAACCTACCGGATTGTCACGGAATCACCTTCTCCAAAGAAATTGTCACGTCCCGAAAGTACGGAATATGACCGGCACTTAAACTACGAAACGTCTCGAGGCGTACGTAATCTAAGTAAGCCGAAAACCCAGAAATCCAAACCAAAAAAAATAGTAGATTGAAGAAAAACCAATTTAAATCAAGTAGTTTTAATAGCACAAGCCGAATTATGCGTTTTTTTAAAAAAAACATCAAATATTTCCTGAAAATTTCGGCAGAGTCTCCTTTGTAAATACTGGCTCCCAAACGGGATACAACATGAATAGTATACGAAATCAATAAAAGGCATCCCCAAGCGGGAGCTAGCTCTTCGTTAATCGACGGTCACAACCACACAAGCAATATAATATACAACGCCAAGGGCGAGGATCAAAACTCAAAAGGAAACTCAAAACCACAAGAAATCCACAGAAATATAACGCGCGACTCTAAGGTCGAAAGAATAACATCACTGGTCTCTATCTCAAAATAAATACATGTTTGGTTGATGGAATTTACTAGATACAACTGAATAATATTATACAAGGTAATATGATGGGTATGATACCAATAAACCCACCTACTAACAAGTCACCTGGAAAAGGAAGTAGTGCCAGCAAAGCCGTAATGAAACCTGTACGGCAAAACCTGCAAGAAACTGGGGCACAACAGGGGTGAGTTGCCAACTCGTGAATAGAAAAAAATCTACGAATAAAAATCGCATGTATGACGCAATCCTAGGTCATACGATCATAATATATAATCCTCAAATATATAACCAGCAACCCATAACCATGGTTAGGGCAAATATCTAACCCAAGTGTAATCCCATGTGCCCGTGTCAGTGTCTCAGGTAGCAATGTATCATATGGATGATGTATGAATGCATGAAACAGAATGCATGTACTGAAGAAAACTGCTTTCATAAATCAGTGAGATTTCTGTATTTTAAAAATGAGGTACCATAAATGAAATCAGCATAAAACAGTGCCCAGCATCGACACAAAACAAGTGTCCAAACATCTCGATATCTCTGTATCATAATCTTGGTACCTCAATATCTCAAAATCTCAATGTCTCAACCACAATATCTAGGGCGCCGTCAGTCCAGTCTGGCCTCTACCATCCATCTCAAGACCACGACGGTATCCTCCGGATATCCGACGCGTCGGGTAAAATCACCGGTCGGTAGTGCTCCCCTGCCAGGTTCAACGTCAACAACACGACCTTCTCGCCCTGGGGTACCGCACCGGGCCCACCATGTACCCGAAACGGTTCATCCAACTTCTCGAATCGGGTCTCGAAATCCATCAGCAAACTCATGGTGGACGACTCATACATCATGGGAAAACCGCGCTTTTCATTTAAAAAGAGAGAGAAGAAGTTTGTATAAGTTTTGCGGTTTTCCCCCAAATCCAGAAAATCTCATGGAAATCCGAATCCAAAACCTCAATAGTACGTAAAATAGTGAATATATGCATGAGAATCCATGAATGCGGCATAACAATGAATAACAGTATGCATGAAGTAGCAGGTAATAACTACAATGTCTAAACTAACATATAAGGCAAGTACACTAATATCATGTCCAAACTATTAGCTAACAGGCTATACCAATGTAATAGTATTTTCTAAGTGTACGTGACATGGCAATTACCGATGAAGATGTGTGTGAGCCGGCAAGTAAGTGTACGTGGTACATACGCATCATCGGTAATGGTGATAGTGTCCTAACCGCATGATATCAATAATGAAATATGAATTACAATAAGTATGCGATGCAGAGCAACAGCAATAATATGCGGGAGCTGAATACTAGACACAACGATAACTAATCTGCATTACCCTAATATAAGTCCTACAATAGTGCCTTTTGAAATAACACGAATCGCGGTGTTTTGAAAATAAGGGCTACGGTGTTTTTAAGAAAAGATACGTCTTTTCCGTAGAATCCCTTGACCTGTCTTTTAAAATACCCACGATTCGTTAGTTTTGAAATAGGTAGGAGTCTAATCTAGTCTAACAACTACACTAAACTATACGGCTGAACTAACAAGCTGAACTACAGGTAAGGAAACCACCGAACATCTGAGTCGATACATATACATACCTGTATATATATTAGTCGGTGATCCCGCCTCAATAATATCATATCCGATACAATATCTAAAATCAGACATCCCAAGTCAAGAGTGCGGATCAATCATCAATATATAGCTCGTACGTAAATCCGTCGTACGGCATCCCCAAATCTGGGTACGGGTCAATATCATACTCATCACATTGTTCATCTGGTATCCTTTTTATCAAGATCATCATCTGGGGTACTGACCTACGTCTAGTACACTACTAATCTCACTATTCACATGGCATTGTCATTCAAAGATCCGCTATAACATCAGGACGTATCTCAAGTACGAATCCTGCCATATCACCGTTCTCACGGTCTCAAATCAATTTCATCGA
The DNA here is from genome assembly GCA_030015575.1 of Agapanthus africanus. NCBI lineage: Eukaryota > Viridiplantae > Streptophyta > Magnoliopsida > Asparagales > Amaryllidaceae > Agapanthus > Agapanthus africanus. The sequence continues at coordinate 294,374,609 of CM057349.1, forward strand.
CTCACCTCAATTCCCAAACATTATCCTCAAATCCAGTATGTGAACACATAGTCCCATACCCATGTGAACACAAACACATCTCCCCATATACGTACAGGTAATAACATAGATGTATGCATGTGTGTGTGCGTGTGTGGGTGTAAGGACTACTCTAGGGTTTCGCAACCAACACTAAACTAATCCATGAACACCTAGAATCTACCTTTACCATCAAGTCTCATATCAACATAAAATATATAATCAAAATATGTGTGTGTATACGTATTCGTATACATCACCACGAACCGCGGGGATGCTATACGCCATCCACCCGACTTCTCCCCGTAGATATAAATCTACTCATCTGGTCCTCGCTCGCTGGTGCCGACGTCGCCACGCGCTTGCTTGTTGTCTCGAAGTCCACATGGGGTACCTACATATCATAACGCACCGTATCGCATTAAAACCAAATTCGAAATCGAAACGGCATACGAAAATCAAATCGGCACGCGTATCACGCATAGGTCAAAACCTATCGCCTACGCATGCAAGAATAGTCAAACCAACCCTCGATGTCGATGTACAAACGTCAAACCATTGAGAAAACCCAAACACACTCATTTGCGCATCCACGAACACTAACTATAATATAAAATATGTTAAAATTCACAAAAACCCCAAATTCACCTTAAAAGCCATTTTTCCGAAAATCTAGCAAGCAAAAGTTACCCGTTTTAGTACAAAACTCGACGTTTAAACAAATCTAGCGGCCATAATACTTATTAAATATCTTAAATAAGTCATAAAAACAATTTCCATAATTTAATCCCAATAAATTTCATTAACCCCAAAATTCTAGTTTACAATATACCCAAATTTTAACAATTTTATAGCAAAAATACACAAACAACAATTTAGGTTGGATTTCCATGAACTAAAGTGTTAAACTACACTTTATAATGTTAATGAAGTCATGAAAAACCTAATCACATTTTTAATCCCAATTATTTAACCAATTTCAAAAACCTAGTTAGCAATTTAGCATAATTAACATAATTTTTAAACTAACCATTAACAACTAGCTACTAATCTTGTTTTAACATATCATAAGAGCCTAAATACATCATACAACCATACACCAATTTCACAAAACCCTAACCTGCATTCAAATTCTTCTCTTGAATTTTAAAACTTTCACTTAGAACCACAATTCATATCCTAATTAAGTTAGATTAAAGCAATAACCAACAATTAACAAAAAGCTCAAGATTTTTACCTCACAAGATTTGAGATCTAGCATGAAAATCTTGACCTCCAATTTGAAAACTTTTCACCAAAAACCATGCTTGAGAGGCTAAGGAAAAATGGATAGGAGTTGGATTTGGAATTAGCTTTGAAATTGTTTGGATTTTGAAGCATTTTTGTGGATTTTTGATGCAAATTGGGTGCGATTTTTTTTGAGAGAGGGCTGCTGAAATTTCCAGCAGTGAGAGGGAGAGAGGAGAGAGAGTCAAGTGGGGAAAATGATATGAAGTCAACCCAAGGTCAAAGCACATACTTATATAATCTTTTATTCTTTAAATTTATTGTTTTCTTTTCTTTTAAACTTGAATTGGGGCAAACTTGGGGGGAGGGGGGTCTTCCTACAAATTTCGGTCAGCCACAAGGTGGGGAAGAGAGAGGATGTGGGTGAGAAAAAAATGATAAATGTTATACCCCAATATCTATTTACACTAATCTCACCAAAAGAAAGCCTTTTTTCTTCAATAATTATAACACCGTTTGGCAGTTTCATTTTGTTTCAAAAACAACATATTAAAATTTTATTTAATGTGCTATGATGCACAAAAATTGTTTCAACTCATTCTAATTTATAATTTTCCCTAATTAAATGTATTACTGACGGCTTAAAATAATATTAAAATAATTAATTTCGGAAAATTTTCAGAAAATTTGAAATTTCACCAGTGGCTCAATAAACACCAAATACTAGTTATTTCATAGCTAGAATATGTATATTTAATTTTATAATAAAGATATTTGTATTTTGACTTTTTACAGAAAACCGCCTTATTTTACCGATTTTCTGAAATTTCACCGAAACGATTTTCAAAACGTTACAGAAATGTCTCCCAAGACTGATTTGGAAAGGGATCGCATGTCGATTATACCCTTCGCTTCTGCGGTAGGCTCTATAATGTATGCAATGTTATGTACCAGACCAGATATAGCATACGTATTGAGCGTTGTAAGCCGGTATCAGGCAAACCCAGGGGAGAAGCACTGGATAGCAGTAAAGAACATTCTCAAGTACCTGAGGAGGACTAAGGAGATGTTCTTGGTGTATGGCGGAAAAGACCTCCAGATTGAGGCCTTTGCCGACTCCGGCTTCCAAAGTGACAAGGATGACTCCAAGTCCATGTCGGGTTATGTCTTTACCCTCAATGGAGGGGCGGTCTGTTGGAAGAGTTCCAAGCAGGAGACCGTTGCTGACTCAACAATGGAAGCGGAGTACATAGCTGCTTGTGATGCCGCAAAAGAAGCTGTCTGGATGAAGAAGTTCCTCACAGAACTTCAGGTGGTTCCTACCAGTGTTGGTCCAATACCTCTGTATTGTGACAATAACGGCGCTATAGCTTTAGCGAAGGAACCCAGGTCCCATCAGAAGTCCAGACACATCTTAAGGCGGTATCACCTGATCAGGGAGATCGTAGATCGCTGGGAGATCGAGGTGAAAAGAGTAGAGACGGAGAATAACATTGCTGATCCATTCACAAAGGCCATTCCTCAGACGCAGTTCGAGAAGCTAATCGAAATGATAGGTCTACGATATGCCAGCTCATGGCCCTAGTGCAAGTGGGAGATTGTTAGTGTATATGCCCTAGGGACATTATTGTATCATACTAGGTTGTATATTACTTAATGGAAGCTTGGGATATTCACAGTTGTATTGACAGTCATGCTAAACATGGTAGTATGCTACTTGGTTTTGTCTACTTTAAAATGTGCATATGTTTCTTGTAACATATCACTTATACATATTAGTAGAGCCCATAGGATCTTTGCTTGATTACCAGCGTTGTGATGGCAGTCACACTAGTGGGGGCTGGGTAGTCTGTAAGCAACATCCTATACTTGTCCCTAGTCGTAGGATTATCGATACAGGGCATCGATACTTCGGAGTAGACTAGTGTGTATGCTTCTCATCCCAGTTGGGGAGATGGTCTGTCCTACAGCCATCAGTACGTCGTACTGGAGATAGTATACAGGTGCTCGTTGGGTTACGGGTACACCGGACAGGACTCGCAGGAGAATTGACTGGATGGTATTATACCTAACGTCAGATAGCAGTTCTCAGGTGACATGTGTGCAGATAGTCTGTTGACTTAAGGTCGTCATATGTCTCGTGTGAGTTCCTACTGTGCTTTGATTACTACCCTACCACGGCTCAAAGGAGTCGTGCAAACAGGTTTTAATTGGGTACAGTCCCGAGCCACATGGAGGCAGTGAGCGACTGTTAGGGATTCGTCTCTCCCGGTATAGGGAGTTGATATCGCACTGTGATCGGTTGGTCATTACCATAAGTCCCTGGGCAGGGCTGATTGAGAATTACTGGTGGACTGATCAGTAGATTCTCGGATGGTCTTGAGCCATACCGGCACGATTTGTACGGTTATTAGGGGTCTGACGCTTACCACCTCTCTAGACCATACATACGATACTCTTAGACGTACAGACCGGACTGCACGGATATTGTCACGGACAGGCTCAGTAGGAGTTCGGATGGGTTTCCTCATCGGCCTTCTTATCGACATCTACCTAGGGACCGTTACGTACAGCTAGTTGCCGCTTGCGGTCTGTGGTTAAACCCACTGCCAGCGTAGTGTCGAGTCTTTAGAGTCCCACACAGAGAGTATCCCTGCTCCAGGCGAAACGATATAGAGGTCGTATGGTTTTACGACAAGGGTTCGGACGCATACGCGTTTAAACGCACGTACGACGTTCGGACAGTTTTTACTAGCCGGCTTTGGTTTAAGCCAGATTCTAGTATCGGGTTATTGGATTTATACAGTCTAAAGTTTTTCCGTGTTTTCACGGGTAGGAGGGGCATTCTCGTAATTTGGCGAGGAGCTTCTAGAAGAGTGGTGACTTGAGGGTTTAGGTGGCATTTACATTTAATGCATTTGTGACTCACTTAGATGAATCATTCAAGTGAGTTAATGAAGCATTTATTGCTTAATGACTCACTTGATGATTCATTGCATATATTGAATGAAGCATGATGATAATGCATTTTGAATTATTCATTTTGATTTTCTTATGCTTCATAATATATTAGAAGTGAGAAGCTTTTTCATTCATAACTTATGCTCACCTTCTCTCTCCTCAAGCTCTCTCTTGAAACCCTAATCCTCCACTCTCATGTGTTGAGATCAAGGATTAGATAGACTAATTAATCCATAACCTCACTCTATATCACCTAGGTCACTTTGATTAGCAACTAAAGAAACCTAGTTATCTCAAGTTAGAGATCAAGCTTGGAGTAGGAGCTCTCGGGTGGATCGTCTTTGACTCGAGGAGACCGTTGAGGTGCCGACGTTCCAAGGAGCCAACGAGGAGTGGAGGACAGCGGTGAAGACCCGAAGGACAAGTAACATGAGGTATAACTTCGAATCCGAGTAGTTAAACCTCTCGTAGTATGTTAGTAACGGTTTAGACACGATTTATGCGCTCAAGTCCATGTTACGAAGCTTTGATAATCGTTTTTCATATATTCCGCCTCCTCACAAGTTCGTGGGGTGCGTGACATGGACTTACAGGAACCACGTTGGAGAATGAGTTATGCATTGACTTGATTCTAAAGTCCTTACCATCTACGTACACCTAGTTTATCTTGAATTGCGAAATTCAAGGGAAGGAAATTACACTTCCAAATCTCCTCAATTTATTGAGGAGCTCAGAGGGTACCCTGAAAGAATTCAGGGAGACACCCGCTTTACTTATTGGGGAATCTTCCTCTTCTAGATCCAAGGTGAAAACCAAGAGAGAGAAGAAGAAGGCCTCCACCAAGCCGATAAGCAGTGTCAGTAAGGTAGAGGGAAAGGGCAGGGCAAAAGTTTCGGGGCCAGTAGTAGGGAAGGAGGCATGTCTTTGTAGTCACGGGAAAGCGCATTGTCAGAAGGTCTGCAGGGCTTGGAAAGCCAAAAGCCAGAATTCGAAGCACGTTGTGGTTTTGGCTTCGAGTGTGTTTGTAATTGAAAACTGTCTATCTATTAACTCTGTTAGTGTATATGCCCTAGGGGCCATTATTGTATCATACTAGTTTGTATATTACTTAATGAAAGCTTGGGATATTCACAGTTATATTAACAGTCTTGCTCAACATAGTAGTATGCTACTTGGTTTAAGTCTATCTTAATATGTGTATATGTTAGCATATCGCGAATACATATTGATAGAGCCCTTAGGATCTTACTTGACTACCAGCGTTATGATGGCAGTCATACTAGTGGGAGCTGGGTAGTCTACAAGCACATCCTTTTTTAGGTCCCTAGTCATAGGATTATCGAGACAGGGCATCGATACTCCGGAGTAGACTAGTGTGTACGCTTCTCATCCCAACAGGGGAAATGGTCTGTCCCACAGCCATTAGTACATTGTACTGGAGATAGTATACAGGTGCTCGTTAGGTTACGGGTACACCGGACAGGACTCGTAGGGAACTGTTGGTTGGTATTATACCCGTCGTCAGTTAACAGTTCCCAGGTGACATGAGTACAGCATAGTCCACAGACTTGACACTGCTGCTTCGTCTCGAGTGTGTTCCCACTGTTATTAGATTGCTACCCTACCACGGCTCAAAGGAGTCGTGCAAACAAGTAGCAGTTGGGTGCAGTCCCGAAACACTTAGAGGCAGTGGCGGTTAGATAGGATTCGTCTCTCCCGGTATTGGGAGTTGATATCACGCTGTGTTTGGAAAGCCATTACGCAAAGTCCCTGGCCAAGGCAAACGAGATTTACCGGTAGGATTTCCAGTAGCTTCTCAAGGTGTAATGGGCTTCGCTCCGACACGACTTATACCACCTATAGGGGACTGACGCTTGCCGCCCCTAGGCCCGATATGCGATAGTCTTAGACGAATAGACCAGACTGTACGGAGATTGTCACATCAGGCTCAGTAGGAGTTCGGATGGGTTTCCTCATCGGCCTTCTTATCGACATCTACCTGGGGACCGTTACGTACAGCTAGTGCTGCTTGCGGTCTGTGGTTAAACCCAATGCCAGCGTAGTGTCGAGTCTTTAGAGTGCCACACAGAGAGTTTCCCTGCTTCAGGCGAAACGATATAGAGGTCGTATGGTTTTACGACAGAGTTCGGACACATACGTGTTTTTACGCACGTACGATGTTCGGACAGTTTATACTAGCAGGATTTGGTTTAAGCCAGATTCTAGTATTGGATTATTGGATTTATACAGTCTCAGTATTTCCGTGTTTTCACGGATAAGAGGGGCATTCTCGTAATTAGTCGAGAAGGTTCTAGAAGATTGATGAGTTGGAGGCTTAGGTGGAATTTGCATTAAATGCTTAATGACTCATGAGGTGATTCATACATAGTGAGTTAATGAAGCATGGTTGATATTATCATATGTTATTCATTTAATAATTATCATGCTTCATATATATTCACAAATAAGATATTATTCATATCATTCTCACTCTCACCTTCTCTCTCCTGAAGCTCTCTCTCTTCAAAGAACTAACCCTAACCTCTCATGTGTTGAGATCCAAGGGTTAGCAAGACTAATAGATCCCTAATCCTCTTCTATATACTCTAGGTTATCTTGATTAGCACTCATAGCAACCTAGTTACCTCAAGTGAGAGGTTAAAACTTGGAGAAGTAGCTCTCGGGTGGATCTTCTATCACAACGAGGAGGCCGACGAGGAGGTGGTCAACGAGAACAAGAAGGACTTGATTCATTAGGTATAATCATCTATTATAGTAGCCAATCACTTCTAGATAGTTGTTAGTTAGGGTTTAGCAAAGATCCGTAAAGTTAGTCGATGTTAGTTTAAACAAAATGATTGTTTTACCTATTCCGCCTCCCCGCATCATGTGGGGTGTCTAACATCGACTTACAGTGGTATCAGAGCCTTACTAAACCATAACTAACTTGTTAGCAAAGTCGTTAGAAATTCGATCGCAAAACGAACCCGTAAAAACATCATTTTAACCAAGTTTCTGCCGATTTTAAAACGGGGTCTAAAAATTTTTCAGGGACCCTTAAAAATACAAGCAGGGAATTATAAGATTACTGGAGAAATTTGGGATCGTGACTCGGCCAAACCGCTACGGAACCGTGGCCAATCCAAGCGATCCGCCGCGGATCCACGGCCGAGTTGAAGCCGAGTCGGCCCAAATTTGCCCAGTAACTCTTCTGTGTTGATTTTGTATTTTCTGGGATGTTCTGTTTCTGCTCAGGTTTCAGATGCACAGAGAATTATTTGGAGTAGAATCATTTGTGTTTGCTTGATCGAAATTCTAAGATGTTTGGCTAACTTGATTATATCTGTGATTTGTTTAATGTGTTCGTAAACCTCCCCTAACTGCTAGTATGTCGGTTAGCAGGGGGTTGCACATTTCTGTAATGGTTTTTACTGGTTCGTGTTTGTGGACTTGTTGGATTGTCGTGAATGGATAGCCGGGGATGTGAGACGAGTGTTTCTTTCATTCAAATGTAATTTGTAAATTGTTGTAATATTCTTTTGCGGGGCACATCCGAGTTGAGGTTGTAGCCACCGTTGTATTATTTCATTTACTGTTTTCTGCTCCTAGGATAGACCCAAGATGGGGTGCACAAACTACCGGGTACTTTGAAGTGTTTAGTGGCCTACTTACGTTGTTGAGGGAGACCGCTTCACTTCGGATACTTGGCGGGTAGTTTGCCGTACCCGTAGGGGTCTAGGGTGGGGTTTTGGCTATTCATCGCGACTGTGTAATCCGTCTTTCTTTGCAGGCTCAAAAGGAATGCGGATTCGTAGAAAATCCAATATGTTCATCTGTGGTCTGGAATGCCTATTATTGCGTCCGACGAATGTACAATATCTATATATGATATCTATTAGGCGTCACTTATGTTTTGCACCCGCGCTAGCCCAGCCCCGCTCTGTCGTTAGTTAAGTAACCTAACGGGTGAATGACGGGACCCAATGGCGAATGCGGATGGCATAAGAGAACGTTGTATTTTATTTGTTTTCTGCAATGATAGGTTAATTGATGGGACGCATTATATTAATGTAAAGAAAATAAACCAAAGTTGAATCGTTGGAACAGTTTAAAAGAAACCACTCGGTTATTTTAAAACAGAAAATATTTTTTAAATTGCAGAGCTTAAGCCACTCCTTTTAAAAACTATCTGGTTCCTTCGATCATATCAAGTTCACTACGTTCACGGTTTCGCCAAAACCATTCGTAGCCCTTCTTCATTTCATTTGGGTATTCAGTAGTATTCAAACTATGTATTTTGACCAACGCCAAGGCATAGTGTTTGGTAGCTGCTGGGTATTTATTTGTTGCATAGATAGATGAGTTAGTTTGGGACAGTCGTATTATCATTTGGCCAACGTCAGGGGTATGTACGGATGGGTTCAAATTAACAAGATAATGATGGGTAGAACTTGACATGTGACTTATGACATTTTGACCAACGCCAAGGTCATAAGAGCATGGGGCAGAAATTTATATCGGGAATTTCTAAAGAAACTGAAATTTGCTAAGAGTTGCATACCATTTGGAGTGTGATAATTCTGGTAGGATTCCTTCAGTTTTATCACACGATGATATTTGAATCCCGATCCTACTGTGAGTATCCGCTACTCATCAGGAGATTCGTCACTTAACGATCAATGCTATAAACTAAGTAGGTATCGAGAAAGGTGTCAACGGGGCTACGCCCCCAGAGAAAAGAGATTATTTAATTAAGGAACTTCACGAAAGCGTCGTAAAACCTCCCTCGAAGTACCGACACCGGCCTGGCCGAAAGGTTAAGCAAGTATTGTACGGTAAGAATAGTCCTGACTAGTTCTTCCTTTTTGGTTTGAGGAGGGATTCGAGAAACAGTGGGAGCCATCCAGTTTAGATAAACTAAAATCCACTCTAAACTTGCAAGAGCATCATGCTAAAGTGTTCCCTCTCTCTCTCATTGCAGCGACCCAGAACATGACAGGCCTTAAGTTACTATTAGATAAAAATATTTTGACAGGGCCAAACTATAAAGATTGGTTCCGGAATGTTAAGATGGCAATTACTTATGACAAATTGGGGTATGTCCTTACCACTAAGGCACCTGCTGTCCCTGGTCCAGAATTCAGTGTCGCAGATAAGGAAATCCGCAAGACCTGGGAGATTGATTGCGCGAAGGCCAAATGCATCGTGCTTGCCTCTATGAATAATGAACATCAGAGGAGGCACGAGAATATGGATCTTGAATCCATATTTCTCCACACAAAGGATATGTATGGAGAGCAATCTCGTATAGCTAGATACGAGACCTTGAAGAACTTGTTTCAGTCGAGACTGGCCGTCGGTCATCTGTAGGAGAACATGTCCTTAAGATGATTGGCTATATAGAAGAGCTCGCGGACCTTGGGATGACTTTAGAGAATGAGCTATATACAGACTTGATTCTTCAGTCCCTTCCTTCCACCTACGCCCAGTTTATTCTGAATTTCAACATTCAAGGAAAAGAAGTTGAACTTCCAGAACTCCTTAACATGTTGGGGAGTGCAGAGGGTACCTTGCAGGAAGCAAGGGAAACACCCACTATGTTTATTCGCGGTGCTTCCTCTTCCAGGTCCAAGGCAAGGCCAAAGGAAGGAAGAAGATGGCCGCTACCAAACCGAGAGGTGGTGTTGGTAAGGTGGGAGTTAAGGGAAAGGTAAAGGCAAAGGTTTCGGTGCCAGTAGTGGAAAAGGACGAGTGCTTCCACTGTCGTAGGAAAAGCCATTGGAAGAAAGATTGCAAAGCTTGGATTGCCAAGAACCAGGATTCAAAGCATGTTGTGGCTTCGGCCTCGGGTGTGTTTGTTATTGAGAACTGTTTGTCAATTAACTCTACTTCCTGGGTACTAGATACCGGAGCAGGATCTCATATCTGTAATTCATTACATGCTTTGAGAAACTGTAGAGTTATTAGAGTAGGCGATTTGTTTCTCAGAGTTGCGAACGGAATGAGCGTGGACGCTGAATCCGTGGGAGAATATCGCCTAGGTTTGACAAGTGGGCAGATATTAATTCTACGTAACTTTTTGTATGTACCTAGTTTGAATTGTAATATCATATCAGTGTCCTCACTTTCAAGAGAGGGATATGATTTTACATTCGTAAGCGATGTAGTAAACATCCACCTAAATCAAGTTCTGATTGGGTCCGGTACATTAGATGACGGTATATATGTATTAAATCAAGCTCAGGTTTTCAATGTCCAGAACACACTAAAAAGAAAGTCTCCAGATATAAATCAGGCTTTCTTATGGCATTGTAGACTGGGTCACATCAATGAGACAAGGTTAACTAAGTTACATAGAGAAGGATATTTGGATCCGTTCGAATATCAATCTTATGCAACTTGTCAATCATGTCTCAAAGGAAAGATGACAAAGACTCCATTCACTGGACATGGAGTAAGAGCGAGCGAGCTCTTAGGACTCATACACAGCGATATATGTGGTCTAATGTCTACACATGCAGGAGGTGGTTTTTCATATTTCATTACTTTTACGGACGATTACTCTAGGTATGGATTCATTTTCTTAATGAAACATAAATCCGAGGCCTTTGAGAAATTCCAAGAATATAAGAATGAAGTAGAAAACCAAACCGGCAAAAGTATCAAGACACTGAGATCTGATCGAGGTGGTGAATACTTAAGTGCCGAGTTCCTGGGTTACCTAAAAGAGAAAGGAATTCTCTCTCAGCTTACTCCTCCATACACTCCACAGCATAACGGTGTATCGGAAAGACGGAACCGAACCCTATTGGATATTGTACGTTCCATGATGAGTAATGCTGAGTTACCGCGATCTTTCTGGGGTTATGCGCTAGAATCAGCAGCATATCTTTTGAACAGGGCTCCTACCAAAACTGTGCCTACCACGCCATATCAGATGTGGAGTGGGAAGAAACCCTATCTTCAGTATCTGAAGATATGGGGATGTCCAGCTTTTGTTAAAAAGCAGCATGCGGACAAACTCGAGGTACAATCAGTACAGTGTAAGTTTGTGGGATATCTAAAGAACTCCAAGGGGTATTTCTTCTATTACGCAGAGGAACAAAAGGTTATTGTTTCTCGTAATGCCCATTTTCTAGAACAACAATTTTTAGAAAAGGAAACAAGTGGGAGCGCAATAGAACTGGAAGAAATTCCAGAACCACAAACTACTACTGAAAGTTTGGTAGAACCAGTAGTTCAAGAAGAACAGGACATTCCCGCACCCCTCCGCAGGAGTAGTAGGCCGTCTTATCCGCCTGAGAGATACTACGGTTTTCTCATAGATGGGGATAGAGAGGATTACGTCATTGATAATGATGAACCTACTAGCTTCCAGCAGGCCATCTAGAGCGGCAACTCGGTAAGATGGCTGGATGCAATGCGGACCGAGATGGAGTCCATGTACACCAGCAAAATATGGACTTTGGACTTTGCTCCAGATGGGGTAAAACTCATAGGATGCAAATGGATCTTAAGAAAAAGATTGGTGTAGATGGACAGGTGGAAACCTATAAGGCTAGACTTGTTGCAAAGGATTTTCGTCAAAGACCTAGTTTGGACTATGACGGAACTTTTTCTCCAGTGGCTATGCTCAAATCCATTCGGATCCTTCTTGCCATTGCCGCCTTCCATGATTATGAGATCTGGCAGATGGACGTAAAGACGGCTTTTCTAAATGGTAATTTAGAAGAGTTCGTCTATATGGATCAGCCAGAAGGTTTCAATCAGAGTGGGAGCAGCGGGAAAGTGTGCAAGTTGCTTAAGTCCATTTATGGACTAAAACAGGCATCGCGGAGTTGGAACATCTGTTTTGATGAAACGGTCAAAGAATATGACTTTATCAAAAATCCAGATGAACCATGTATATATGGTAAAATTGTAGCATGAACTGTCGTATTCCTCGTCTTGTACGTGAATGACATTCTATTGATAGAAAATGACATTCCTATGCTACAATCTGTCAAAGGATTCTTGTCACACAGGTTCTCCATGAAAGACCTGGGTGATGCCTCTTACATTCTGGGGATCCATATCTATCGTGATAGATCTAAGAGGATGTTGGGACTTTCGCAGTCCAGGTATATCAACACTATACTGAAAAGATTCAGTATGGAAGATTCTAAGCGCGATAATTTACCGGCTTGTCACGGAATCACCCTATCCAAAGAGACATCTTGGGAGACCAGATGTAGCTTACGCACTGAGCATGGTAAGCAGGTATCAGTCAGACCCAGGGGAGAAGTACTGGATAGCAGTAAAGAACATTCTCAAGTACCTGAGAAGGACTAAGGATATGTTCTTGGTTTACGGCGGAAAAGACCTCCAGATCGAGGATTTTGCCGACTCCATCTTCCAGAGTGACAAGGATGACTCTAAGTCCATGTCAGGTTATGTCTTTACCCTCAATGGAGGGGCGGTGTGCTGGAAGAGTTCCAAGCAGGACACCGTTGCTGACTCGATGATGGAAGCGGAGTATATCGCTGCCTGCGATGCCACAAAAGAAGCAGTCTGGATGAAGAAGTTCCTAACAGAACTTCAGGTGGTTCCTACCATTGCTGATCCAATACTGCTGTATTGTGACAACAACGGAGCTATAGCTTTAGCAAAGGAACCCAGGTCCCATCAGAAGTCCAGACACATCTTGAGGCGGTATCACCTGATTAGGGAGATCATAAATCGCCAGGAGATCGAAGTTCGGAGAGTTCCTACAGAGGAGAACATTGCAGATCCATTCACTAAGACCTTACCTCAGATTCAGTTCGAGAGGCTACTCGAGATGATAGGTCTTCGATACGCCGGTACATGGCCCTAGTGCAAGTGGGAGATTGTTAGTGTATATGCCCTAGGGGCCATTATTGTATCATACTAGTTTGTATATTACTTAATGGAAGCTTGGGATATTCACAGTTATATAAACAGTCTTGCTCAACATAGTAGTATGCTACTTGGTTTAATCTATCTTAATATGTGTATATGTTAGCATATCGCGAATACATATTGATAGAGACCTTAGGATCTTGCTTGACTACCAGTGTTGTGATGGCAGTCACACTAGTGGGGGCTGGGTAGTCTACAAGCACATCTTTTTTCAGGTCCCTAGTCGTAGGATTAACGAAGAAGGGCATCGATACTCCGGAATAGACTAGTGTGTACGCTTCTCATCTCAGCAAGGGAAATGGTGGGTCCCACAGCCATTAGTACGTTGTACTGGAGATAGTATACAGGTGCTCGTTGGGTTACGGGTACACCGGACAGGACTCGCACGGAACTGTTGGTTGGTATTATACCCGTCGTCAGTTAACAGTTCCCAGGTGACATGAGTACAGCATAGTCCACAGACTTGTCACTTCTGCTTTGTCTCGAGTGTGTTCCCACTGTTCTTAGATTGCTACCCTACCACGGCTCAAAGGAGTCGTGCAAACAAGTAGCAGTTGGGTGCAGTCCCGAAGCACTTGGAGGCAGTGGCGGTTAGATAGGACCCGTCTCTCCCGGTATTGGGAGTTGATATCGCGCTGTGTTTGGAAAGCTATTATGCAAATTCCCTGGCCAGGGCAAACGAGATTTACTGGTAGGATTTCAAGTAGCTTCTCAAGGTGTAATAGGCTTCGCTCTGACACGACTTATACCGCCTATAGGGGACTGACGCTTGCCGCCCCCTAGGCTCGATATGCGATAGTCTTAGACGAACAGACCGGACTGTACGGAGATTGTCACATCAGGCTCAGTAGGAGTTCGGATGGGTTTCCTCATCGGCCTTCTTATCGACATCTACCTGGAGACCGTTACGTACAGCTAGTGCCGCTTGAGGTCTGTGGTTAAACCCAATGCCAGCGTAGTGTCAAGTCTTTAGAGTCCCACACAGAGAGTTTCCCTGCTTTGGGCAAAACGATATAGAGGTCGTATGGTTTTACAACAGGGTTCGGACACATACGTGTTTTTACGCACGTATGATGTTCCGACAGTTTATACTAGCAGGCTTTGGTTTTAGCCAGATTCTAGTATTGGATTATTGAATTTATAGAGTCTCAGTATTTCCGTGTTTTCACGGATAAGAGGGGCATTCTCGTAATTAGTCGAGAAGGTTCTAGAAGATTGATGAGTTGGAGGCTTAGGTGGAATTTGCATTAAATGCTTAATGACTCATGAGGTGATTCATACATAGTGAGTTAATGAAGCATGGTTGATATTATCATATGTTATTCATTTAATAATTATCATGCTTCATATATATTCACAAATGAGATATTATTCATATCATTCTCACTCTCACCTTCTCTCTCCTCAAGCTCTCTCTCTTCAAAGAACTAACCCTAACCTCTCATGTGTTGAGATCCAAGGGTTAGCAAGACTAATAGATCCCTAATCCTCTTCTATATCCTCTAGGTTACCTTGATTAGCACTCATAGTAACCTAGTTACCTCAAGTGAGAGGTTAAAACTTGGAGAAGTAGCTCTCGGGTGGATCTTCTATCACAACGAGGAGGCCGACGAGGAGATGGTCAACGAGAACAAGAAGGACTTGATTCATTAGGTTTAATCATCTATCATAGTAGCTAATCACTTCTAGATAGTTGTTAGTTAGGGTTTAGCAAAGATCCGTAAAGTTAGTCGATGTTAGTTTAAACAAAATGATTGTTTTACCTATTCCGCCTCCCCGTATCATGTGGGGTGTCTAATATCGACTTACAAACTCTACTTCCTGGGTACTATATACCGGATCAGGATATCATATATGTAATTCATTACAGGCTTTAAGAAACTATAGAGTTATCAAGGTAGGTAATATGTCTCTCAGAGTTGCTAACGGAATGAGCGTGGACGCTGAATCCATTGGGGAATATCACCTAGGATTAACAAGTGGGCAGATATTGATTTTACGTAACTGTTTGTATGTACCTAGTCTAGCCTGTAATATCATATCTGTATCTTTACTTTCTAAAGAAGGATATGATTTTACATTTGTAAGGGATGTAGTACACATCCAGCTAAATCAAAATTTGATTAGATCAGGTACATTAGATAATGGAATATACGTACTGAATCAAGTTCAGGCTTTCAGTGTCCAGAACACACTTAAAAGAAAGTCTCCGAAAATAAATCAGGCTTTCTTGTAGTATTGTAGACTGGGTCACATTAATCTAACACGATTGACGAAGTTATATAAGGAGGGATATTTGGATCCGTTCGAATATCAGTCCTATGCAACTTGTCAATCATGTCTCAAAGGAAAGATGACAAAAACTCCGTTCACTGGACACGGAGAAAGAGCGAGCGACTTGGGACTCATACACAGCGACGTGTGTGGTCCAATGTCTATACATGCAAGAAGCGGTTATTCCTACTTCATTACTTTTACGGATGATTTCTCAAGGTATGGACATGTATTCTTGATGAAATATAAATCCGAGGCCTTTAAGAAATTCTGGGAATACAAGAATGAAGTGGAAAAACAAACCGGAAAAAATATCAAGACACTGAGATCTGATCGAGGTGGTGAATACTTAAGTGCCGAGTTCCTGGGTTACTTAAAAGAGAATGGAATTCTCTCTCAGCTTACTCCTCCATACACACCTCAGCACAAAGGTATATCAGAAAGATGGAACAGAACCCTATTGGATATGGTTCATTCCATGATGAGTAATGCTGAGTTACCGCAATCCTTCTAGGGTTATGCACTAGAATCAGCTACATATATTTTGAACAAGATTCCTACTAAGTCAGTGCCTACCACACCATATCAGATATGGAGTGGGAAGAAACCCTATATTAAGTACCTTAAGACATGGGGATGTCCAGCTTTTGTAAAAATGCAGCATGCGGACAAGCTCGAGACACGCTCAGTATTGTGTAAATTTGTGGGATACCTAAAGAACTCCAGGGGGTATCTTTTCTATTACGCAGAGGAACAAAAAGTTTTTGTTTCTCGGCATGCCCACTTCTTGGAAACTGAATTTTTAGAAAATCAGATAAATGGGAGCGCAATAGAACTGGAAGAAATTCCAGAACCGCAGACTATTACTGAAATCATGGTAGAACCAAACGTTTCGAAAGAACCGGACACTCCCGCGGCACTCCGCAGAACTAGTAGGCAGTCTCATCCTCCCAAGAGATACTACGGTTTTCTCATAGACGGGGATCGAGAGGATTGCATCATCGAAGATGATGAGCCAACTAGCTTCCAGCAAGCCATTCAGAGCCGAAACTCGGTAAAATGGCTGGATGCAATGCGGGCCGAAATGGAGTCTATGTACACTAACAAAGTATGAACTTTGGACTTTTCTCCAGAAAGGGTAAAACCCGTAGGCTGCAAATAGATTTTCAGAAAAAAGATTAGTGTAAATGGACAGGTGGAAACCTATAAGGCTAGACTTATTGCAAAAGGTTTTCGTCAAAGACCTGGTTTAGACTATGATGAAACCTTTTCTCCAGTGGCTATATTCAAATCCATTCGGATCCTTCTTTCCATTGTTGCCTTCCACGACTATGAGATCTGGCAGATGGACGTAAAGACCGATTTTCTGAATGGAAATTCGGAAGAGTGCGTCTATATGGATCAGGCAGAGGGTTTCATTCAGAGTGGGAGCAGCGGGAAAGTGTGCAAGTTGCTTAAGTCCATTTATGGGCTAAAGCAGGCATCGTGGAGTTGGAACATCTGTTTTGATGAGACGGTCAAGAAATTCGACTTTATCAAAAATCCAGATGAACCATGCATATATAGTAAAATTGTAGCGAGAAGTGTGGTATTTCTCGTCCTGTACGTGGATGACATTCTCTTGATAAGAAATGACATTCCTATGCTACAATCACTCAAGAGATTCTTGTCACAGAGGTTCTCCATGAAGGACCTGGATAATGCCTCCTATATTCTGGGGATCCAGATCTATCGTGACAGATCTAAATGGATGTTGGGACTCTCACGGTCAAGGTACATCGACTCCATACTAAAACGATTCAGTATGGAAGATTCTAAGCGCAGTAATCTACCGGCTTGTCACGGAATCGCCCTCTCCAAAGAGATGACTCCCAAAAATGATTTTGAAAGGGCTCACATGTCTATTATACCCTACGCTTCAACGGTAGGTTCTATAATATATGCGATGTTGTGTACCAGACCAGATGTAGCATACGCCCTGAGCATTATAAGCCGGTATCAGTCAAACCCAGGGGAGAAGCACTGGATAGCAGTGAAGAACATTCTCAAGTACTGATTGATCAAAGAATATTTATAACCACAATCAAGAACGGCGTCGCTTGGTAGCTAGCCAGTGAGTACGGGTCGGTCCACAGGGATTTTGTGTATTCTCGATTTGTTCTAACGAGTTAATTCCGATTAGTGTCGGATTGATTAAATCTAAAAACTAAGTTGATCTAGACTAAGACTAGAATTTTGCTAGGGTTAGGTTTAGGTTAAGTTTGGAAAGTCAATAAATCTCACCGCTTTCTATGCCCTGTTTAAGATCTATTAGGTGTTATGGTAATAATTAATAAAGTGGATTAGTACCATCGGGAGGAAACTAGGTTTCTTCCTCTAGGTTCTTGTCCTTCCTTTCTTAATCCTTACCCTAACCTCCATGGAAAACATTCACAACCGGTCGTTTATACTACGGTATCACCGCTACCTCATGGGATA
The DNA here is from genome assembly GCA_030015575.1 of Agapanthus africanus. Taxonomy (NCBI): domain Eukaryota; kingdom Viridiplantae; phylum Streptophyta; class Magnoliopsida; order Asparagales; family Amaryllidaceae; genus Agapanthus; species Agapanthus africanus. The sequence continues at coordinate 294,392,486 of CM057349.1, forward strand.
GGGTGCCGTAGGGAGTGGTGTGTGCATGTATGCATGGAGTCCTATAAAAACGTGTGATGGGCAAGAAAGGGGTGAGAGATCTTCATCTCTCAAGCCTTCCCTAAATCTAACCCTAACAAGCGAGGAGACTACTCGCTCATTAGGGAATTCATTAACATTGTTTAACTATCTAACTAGGGCAGAGAATAAAATCTAAATTAGGGCAGAAAGGAATATTTATACTAGGGCAGATAATAAAATTAACTAGGGCAAGAATTGAAAACTTACTCTAATTTGATGCACTCTTCATACTTTACAGAAATTTACAGATCTGAATTTTGATATAATGAAAATGAGGCACAAGAAGAGGCATCACCTAAAAAAGGTTTTAGGGTTTCTATTTATAGAACATAGAAACCCTAGGGTTACAATCGAGTCATATCTGCAATTACAAGTATACCCCTGAGAAGACTAGTCAACGCGCGCCACTCTGAATTTTTTATCACCGACACGGCCTTCACATGGCCACGGATCCACGGCCAAAACCCATGTTTGGCCGCGGATCCGCGGCCAAAAAGAGGGCTTATGGGCTCAATTCTCTAGGTATTCTTCTGTTGCATTTTTCCTTCTATTTTCTTCAGTTGTTTTCTCAGATTGGCTTCTATATTTCTTCCAGATTTCCACAGTGAATATAGTCGTGGACTTTTACCGCTTGCTTCATGACGAAGTCTTGAACCTTGCGCTGCCTTTGTTCTTTGTGAAATCGTCCATTGATCTTCGTTTAGTCTTCAAACTGTAGGCTTGATCAAGATTCTTCCATTTGTTGGTCATAGTCTCACTTTTGTATCGTCTTTTTATCTTTTTCACTGTTTTTGTTCCGAGAACCTGTAACCTGCAACTATATAGCAGACATGGGTCAAAAGCACCTGTTTATTTGTAAAATGAATAAGAATGGGGAATATAATAATGCGAAATTATGATATGAACAAGTACCTGAGAAGGACTAAGGAGATGTTCTTGGTGTACGGCAGGGAAGACCTCCAGATCGAGGCTTTCGCCGACTCCAGCTTCCAGAGTAACAAAGATGACTCCAAATCCATGTCGGGTCATGTCTTTAGCCTCAATGGAGAGGCGGTTGTTTGGAGAGCTCCAAACAGGAAACCGTTGCTGACTCGACTATGGAAGAGGAGTATATTACTACCTGTGATGTCGTGAAAGAAGAAGTCGAGATCAGGAAGTTCATGACAGAGCTTCAGGTGGTTCCATCCATTGTTGATCCAATACCGCTGTATTGTGACAACAACGGCGCTATAGTTTTGGCGAAGGAACCAAGGTCCCATAAGAAGTCCATACACATCCTAAGGCGGTTCCACCTGATCAGGGAGATCATTGATCGACGGGAGATTGAGGTGCGGAGAGTAGAGACAGAGAACAATACTGCAGATCCACTCACAAAGACTATCTCTCAGATACAGTTCGAACGGCTAATCGAGATGATAGGTCTGCGATATGCCAATATATGGCCTTAGTGCAAGTGGGAGATTGTAAGTGATATATGCCCTAGATGTCATTATTGTATCATACTGGATTGTATATTACATATTGGATACTTAGGATATTTCACATTTATAATAATAGTCTTTCTCGATATGATAGTATACTACCTGGTTTGATTCTATCTCAATATGTGCATGTATTTCTTTTATCATATCGCTTATATATATTGGTAGAACCCTTAGGATCTTTGCTTGACTACCAGCGTTGTGATGGCAATCACACTTGTGGGGGCTGGATAGTCTATAAGCACATCTTTATATAGATCCCTAATCGTTGGATTATCGAGACGGAGCATCGATACTCCGGAGTAGACTAGTGTGTATGCTTCTCATCCCAGCAGGGGATATGGTCTGTTCCACAGCCATTAGTACGACGTACTGGAGAAGGTATGCAGGTGCTCACTGGGTTGTGAGTTACACTGGACAGGACCGTTGGGAACTACTGGTTGGTATTATACGTATCGTCAGGTAGCAGTTCCCAGATGGCATGAGTACGGCTTAGTCCGTTGACTTGCCATCGCTACTTTGTCTCAAATGTGTTCTCACTGCACTTTGATTACTACCCGACCACGCTCAAAGGAGTCGTGCAAATAGGTAGTAGTTGGGTGTAGTCCTGAAGCACTTGGAGACGGTAGCAATCAGATAGGATTCGTATTTCCCGATATTGGGGATTGATATCGTGTAGTGTTCGGAAAGCCATTACACAAAGTCCCTGTCCAGGGCATCCGAGAAATACTGGTAAGGTACTCTAGTAGTTTCTCATGGTGTATTGGGCTCTCCTCCGACACGACTTATCACGTTGTTAGGAGACTGACGTTTACCATCCCCCTAGGAGGATATGCAAGTATCTCAAACGAACAAACCGGACTGTATGGAGATTGTCACCGATAGGCTCAGTAGGAGTCCGGGTGAGTTTGCCCATCGGTCTTCTTATCGACAGATACCTAGGTTGACGTTACATGCAGCTAGTACCGCAGACGGCTTATGGTTAAACCCACTGCTGGCGTGTTGTCGAGTCTTTAGAGTCCTACACAGAGGGTTTCCCTGCTTCAGGCAATTATGTAAACGTCGTATGGTTCTATGACCGGGCTTCGATCACGTACGTGTACTTGTACATGGATGCTGATCGGGTGGACAATACTAGTGGGTTTTGGTTTAAGACGGATACTAGTATTGTATTATTGGATTATTATCGTCTCAGTATATCCGTAATTTTCGGAATACGGATACGGGTATGTATATACGGTGAGGGGGGCATTCTTGTAATTTGTCAAGGCATGCTTCTAGAAGGTGCCACCTCATTATTTAGTTTTATCCATTTCCTAAATGGATTAATGAGGTGGAAATGGAGGAGACTTATTTGTGGCATGGTGTAAAGAATGGGCTTTGATTATTTTATTTGTTTTGGGTTCACTATTGAGGCATGGCACATATATTCTATTAGGATTTATTCCATGGTTCAATGAGTGAATGATATTATTAGCCATTCTCTACACTTTGCCTACACACTTGATCATTTTCTTTCTTGAGCTCATTTTCTTGAGTTGCTCTCCTTTCATACTCTCTTGAGTTCCTCCATCTCCTTCTTCCTCAAGAACTAAACCCTAACCTTCACATGTGTTTTGAGCCAACGATTTAGTGAGACTAAACAATCCATTAGACTTTCTACATCTCCTAAGTTAGTTGGTTTAGCGAACCATCTCCTTAGTTACCTCAATTAGAGGTTGAAACTTGGAGCACATTCTCTCGCGGTGGATCATCTTTGACGCAAAAAGGCCGATAGAGCTAGCCTGATCCGATCACAGAGGAGCCTTGGAGAGGAGTACTAGAAGACCCGAAGGACTCGATCTTGAAGGTATAACCATTCTGACAAAGTAGTTAAACCTCTAGATAGATTATCTAGTTAAGGCTTTAGTAAAGATCTTGGAATTTAGCCGGTGTTGCATAGTCAAACATCATCGTTTTTGAAATTTCCGCCTCCCTGCGAACCACGAGGTGCGTGACATCGGCTTACACAGTATTCAATCTTAGACCAGATAAAGCAGCGGGACCTGACGGCTTCCCAATGTTTTTCTTCCAAATTTTTTAGGATCTCATACGGGGAGAGGTTTATCATCTTATCAAGCAATGGTACGATGGAGCTGGGGAGGTACATAAGTTCAATTATACTAATGTGATCCTGCTTCCCAAGAAAGAAGGTGTATCAACTGTCAACGACTATAGGTCGATTAGCCTGGTGAATAGTGTTATAAAGATTATATCTAAACTAATGGCTAATAGGCTAAAGGAACTTTTGACATCTTTAATCCAAGGTTACCAAACAGGTTTTATCCCTGAAAGATCCATTGTGGAAGGCGTAGTAATGACACAAGAGATTATACAATCATGTAAGTAAAGACGATTGAAAGGGTATATGTTGAAGCTGGACTTTGAGAAAGCATATGACATGATGGACTGGAGATGTATATTGAAAATACTTAATGGCCATGATTTTGGGAGAAAATAGTGTTCCTAGATTTTGGAATGGTTGCGCTCTGTCGAGGTGGCTGTAACTGTGAATAGTACACTTACAAGCCATTTTAAAGATAAAAGAGGATTAAGAAAGGGAGATCCACTGTCTCCTCTCATTTTTATGTTAGTGGCCGACGTATTCAACAAGATGATTAATTTGGCAAACGGAACGGGCTTAATAGATGGTCTGGGTAGTCTTAGAACGTTTGTCATTAATCTTCAGTACGCGGATGACAAGTTGTTATTTGGTAAGAGGGACAGCGTTCAAGCTAAGAGAATGAAAGGGATACTTGGTCTTTTTGAAGAGTGGTCGGGTTTAAAGATCAATTATCATAAAAGCTCGCTAACATTGATCAGGGAAAATGAGGAGGATCAAGAGGATTTAGATAATATTTTCGGCTGCAGCATGGAGGTCTTCCCAATAAAATACCTGGGTTTACCACTATGACCGAGTAAATTAAAAAACGCAGATTGGACGTCGGTGATTGATGGAATAACAAAAGAACTGAAAGGTTGGAAAAGGCGTCTATTGTCTATTGAGTGAAGAGTGACTCTATTGAATGTTGTTCTCACTGCTATCCTTTTGTATTATCTTGCTGTATATGACCTGCCCGTCAATATTGAGAAGTGTATAGAAAAAATCCGCAGAAATTTCTTATGGAGAGGCGGTAACAGAGATGTCGGCTACTCATTGGTGAAATGGTCGACTGTGTGCAAGCCTAAAGAGTTGGAAGAATCGGGGGTGATAAACTTGAGGGACATGAATCAGGCTTTGCTTGCTAAATGGTGGTATGGTGGTGGAAATTGTATGAAGAAAATCCATGCAAATGGAAAAGTATCATTAAGGAGAAGTACCTGAGAAATGACCATTTTAGAGGAAAGCTGAAGAATGCAGCAACTTGCTTAGGTTTATAGAGAGGAGTATATAAGAGCAAAAAGATTTTCCTTTCAGGGTTAACTTTCATAATTGGAGATGGAAAAAATATTAACTTTTGGAAAGATGTTTGGTGTGGAGAGATGTCATTGCGTTTTAAATTTTCAAAACTTTATGGCTTAGTGAGAGATAGACACATGAAGGTCGTGGACATTTGGAATGGACGGGAGTGGAGACCAACCTTCAGGCGAACTCTGGCTATAATGGAAAGACAGGAGTTAAGGGAACTTGTGATATTCTAAGATTGGCATCCAAACGATCAGAGTAGGGATAGAACAAAATGGAGATAGAATTGCAATAGAAAGTTCTCTATCAAGTCGCTACACAAGATCAAAAATGGAGGGGGAAACGGGAGGACAAGTCCAGCCTATATGGAAGGCTAGAGTACCAAGCAAAATAAAAGTATTCAATTGATTGGTGACTGAGAGGGTGGTTTTAACAAGAGACGATCTGATAAAACGGAAATGGCAAGGGCCTTCCGTTTGCGAGCTTTGCAAAACTTCATAGGAAACAGAAGATAACGTATTCTTCATTTTGTAGGGATTCTATAGCACCACACTTGGTTTAGGGTTGCATCACACATGCTATAACAAAAATTTTAGAGGGTGCTAAACAATTCCAACCATGAATCGAACTAGAAAGATAGAGTAACAACATACTAGTATCACATACTACAAGTGTCTAACACTAAGTGGGAGAGAATACAACCTTTGTAGATCTCCTCCTAGACTCCTTGAATCGATTGAGGTTTGAACCGGTTAGCTTGTGTCCTTCGAAGTCCATGATGATCCACCACGAAATCTCTTTGCACCAAGCTCCAAGCTTCTCTTGATCAAGGAAGAAGAAGAAGCAAACACTCCAATCTAGTGGGCTAAACTAAAGTGGAATGGTGATTTGGGTTTGGATCTCAATTAAAAACCTTTTCTTTTTAATCATTTCTCTTTCTTTTGAAACCCTAGTGAGCTTTGAGGAGAGAGAGGAAGAAGGAGATGGCACAAAACAAACTCAAGAGAGAATAATGATCACCATTCCCAAACTCAAAAGAGTAAGAAAGAGTTGTCATGCCAAACCATGGTTATAAAATATCTAGATATTTTGTAACTTGAGTTTAAGAAAAACCATGGGCCAAAATCAAGGGCAAAAGAAACCATTGATTTTGTCAACTCAAGAGAGTTGAATAGTCAACCACGATTTTAATCCCATTTTGCTTTTCTCAAATAAACAAAATATCTAAAAATTGTTACCATGTAAGTCTTGCATTGCCACCACCAATGTATATCAACCATGATACATGTATGCTTGCATGTGTGCATCCATATCAACATATACATATACTCATGCATGCATCATAAGAAATAGGTTTAAATAAATGAGCTAATGGACTTAATATTAAATCAGCACTTGATTTAATAACCCGGTCATATCATATACGACCCGTCCAATAGAAAACGGCCGAATAAAATACGGTATCCAATACACGCATTTAATCCAGCTCCCGCGCATATCACATATGCATCCCAAATCATTTCGCCTAAGCTAGGAGACTCCTTTGTAGGATTCTAAGACTCGTCAATACGCTAGCAGTCGGCAGTGATCACATCACATGCCCACAAACCATCAGTGGCACCAGCAGTACGTAACGACTCTTAAGTATTGTGCGATCAGAAGAAACACAAGCAAACCTGCTAAAACTCCTGTCGAGCCAACTGGCAACACTTACCATACAGTTCGGTCTCTTCATCAAATATGCTGCATATCAGGTCTAGGGATGGCATCATCGACCCCAATAACTCAGATAAGTCATGCCGGTATATGGCTCATAACAGATCGAGAAACTACTGATAACACTTATCAGTAAATCTCAGCAGCCCTGGCCAGAGACTTCCTGTTATAGCTAATTGTACATGGTGCAACATCAACCCCCAATACCGGGAGAGACGAAACCCCTCCTATCGCTTATTGCATCCATGTACCTCGGGACTGTACCCAAAATCCACCTGTTTGCACGACTCAGTAGAGCCGTGGTAGGGTAGAGATCAAAGTACAGTGGGAGACACACAAGACTCTATGACGATCTCGGGTCTACATATTAACCTGTACCAGTGTTACCTGAGAACTGCTATCCGATGATAGATATAATACCACATAGGAGTTCTCGGATATTCCGTTCAGTGTACCCAGTCTCCACTGAGCACCCGTATATGATCTTTGGTGTCACCACACCAATGGATATGGGATCATCCATCGCCCATCATATGGGACAAGTAACGTATACGCTAGTTTACTCTGGTGATATCGATGCCCCATCTCAATACACCCACGACTAGGAACATTTCAAGGATATGCTCATAGACTACACATGTCCCACTAGTATGATCCGCATCATAATCTCAGTAGTCCTGCATCATCCTAAAGGCTATATCAACATGTACCAAATGAATGAAAGCACGATCAAATGAATATGTCAAAATAAAAGGTGCAACCAGATAGCATACTATCATGTCGAGCAAGAATGTCCCCTGGATACACATACACACACACACACACACACACACACACACATACCGGTACATACACTATCATATAATGACCTCTAGGGCATACATATATCCAACAATCTCCCACTTGCACTAAAGCCAATTATTGGCGTATCTCATACCCAACCTCTCAAAAAGTGGCTCATACTGCGGCAAAGGGAGGGCCTTTGTGAGTGGATCCGCGGTGTTATCTTTTGTATCTACTCTCCGAATCTCGATCTCGAGGCGATCAACTATCTCCCAGATCAGATGATATCGCCTGAGGATGTGCCTGGATCGCTGATGGTACCTGGGATCTTTGGCTAACGCCATAGCCCCATTATTATCACAATACAAAGGTATTGGATCAATAATGGTCGGAACTACTCCTAGCTCCGAGATGATCTTCCTCATCCAGACGGCTTCCTTGGCAGCATCATTTGCAGCAATATACTCAGCTTCCATTATGGAGTCTGCAACGGTATCCTGTTTGGAACTCTTCCAACACACCGCCCCTCCATTGAGGGTAAAGACAAACCCAGAGATAGATTTGCTGTCATCCTTGTCACTCTGGAAGCTCGAATCGGTAAAGGCCTCCATTTGGAGATCTCCGTTACCATACACCAAGAACATTTATTTAGTCCTTCGCAAGTACTTAAGAATGTTCTTCACTGCTGTCCAGTGATTCTCCCTTAAGTTGGATTGATACCTGCTTACTACACTTAGTGCATAAGCTACATCAGGGCGTGTACATAACATCGCATACATTATAGATCCTACAGCAGAAGCGTACGGTATAATGCTCATGCGAGCTCTCTCTTCATCGGTCTTTGGGCAAAAGTCCTTAGAGAGAGTGACTCCATGACTAGCGGGTAAGGAACCCCGCTTGGAGTCTTCCATACTAAACCTCTTTAGGATGGTGTTAATGTACCTGGTTTGGGACAATCCCAATAACCGTTTAGATCTATCCCTATAGATCTTTATGTCCAATATGTACGAGGCATCACCCAGGTCCTTCATGGAAAACCTTTGTGATAAGAATAGTTTGACCGATTATAGCATAGGAACGTCGTTTCCTATCAGAAGAATGTCATCCACGTACAATACGAGGAATGCGACAGTACTTCCCACAATCTTCTTATAAACACAAGGTTCATCTGGATTTTTGATGAAATCAAACTCTTTGATAACATCATCAAAACAGATGTTCCAACTCCGTGATGTCTGTTTTAATCCATAAATGGATTTAAGCAACCTACATGCTTTCCCGCTGCTCCCACTATCAATGAAGCCCTCTGGCTGATCCATATAAACGCACTTTTCTAAATCACCATTTAGAAAAGCAGTTTTAACGTCCATCTGCCAGATTTCATAGTCCTAGTGAGCAGCAATAGTAAGTAGGATCCGAATGTATTTAAGCATGGCTACAGGGGAAAAGGTTTCGTCATAGTCCAGTCCTAGTCTTTGTCGAAATTCTTTCGCCATAAACCTTGCTTTATAAGTCTCCACCTGCCCATCTACACCGATTTTTCTCTTAAAGATCAATTTGCACCCTACGGGTTTTACCCCAGAGGGTACAACATCCAAAGTCCACACTTTGTTGGTGTACATAGACTCCATTTCGGATCTTATGGTATCCAGCCACTTCACATAGTCACCACTCATGATAGCTTGCTGAAAACTGGTAGGGTCATCATCATTCATGATGCAGCCTTCTCCATCACCATCAATGAGAAAACCGTAGCATCTCTCCGGTGGGCGAGAAGTCCTACCAGATCTACGGAGCAGCTGAGGTTCATTAGGTTCTGTTGCAACATCAGGTTCAACCAAGTTGTTATTTGTAATTTGTGTTTCTAGAACATCATCTAGATCTACCACATTGCCATCAGTATCATTTGGAAAAATCTCATTTTCTAAAAATATGGCATTCCGAGAAACAAACAGCCTTTGTTCCTCCTTGTGGTAGAAAAGATATCCATATGAAACTTTTGGATATCCCACAAATAAACATTTGAACGATCGTGTCTCGAGTTTGTCCGGATTCTGCTTTTTGACAAAAGCCGGACAACCCCAAATCTTAACTCGCTTAAGAGATGGTCTCTTCCCATATCATATCTCATATGGAGTGGTAGACACGGTCTTGGTCGGAACCCTGTTTAACAGAAAAGCTGCAGTCTCCAATGCATGCCCCCAAAAGGAGAGGGGCAACTCAGCATCACTCATCATGGATCGTACCATATCTAATAGGGTTCGATTCCGCCGCTTTGAAACACCGTTGTGCTGTAGTGTGTAAGGGGGAGTGAGCTAAGAGAGAATCCCATTCTCTTTTAGGAAGTTCGAAAACTCTGTACTAAGATACTCTCCACCTCGATCCGATCGAAGTATCTTGATGCTCAATCCAGTTTGTTTTTCTACTTCAAGTTTGTACTTCTTGAATTTCTCGAAAGCTTCAGACTTATGCTTTATCAAAAATCACATGACCGAATCTTGAGAAATCATCAGTAAAATTTATGAAGTAAGAAAAACCCCCTCTCGCATGTGTAGACATTGGCCCACATACATCACTATGTATGAGGCCCAAGAGCTCAGTAGCTCTTTCTCCGTGTCCAGTAAATAGAGTTTTGGTCATTTTCCCTTTGATACAAGACTGGCAAGTCGCATAAGATTTATACTCAAAAGAATTTAAATATCCATCTTTATGAAGCTTGTTTAGTCTTGTTTCATTAATATGATTAAGCCTACAATGCCAAAGAAAAGATTCATTTATATCTGAAAATTTTCTTTTGTTTGTGTGCTGTATGTTGAAAACTGTGTGTTGATTAAGGACGTATATCCCGTTATTAAGTATACCACAACCAATCAACTCTTGATTAAGTTTAATGTTCATAATATTGTGCTGCAATATAAAATGATATCCTTCATTGTCCAACAAAGAAATGGATATTATATTATAAAGCATGCTTGGTACAAAATAACATGGGTTTAAAACCAATATACAACCGGATGGCAACCCCAGATGATACTCTCCCACTGAAACTGCATGTACATTGGAACCATTTCCAACCCGGAGAGTATGATCACCTGTCTTCAAAACTCTGCTATTTCTCAGCCCCTGCAGTGAATTGCAGATGTGAGAACCCGAACCGGTATCCAATACCCAGGAAGAAGAGTTTATAGAAAAACAGTTTTCAGTTACAAACACACCTGAAGCTGAAGCATCAACATGCTTCCCTTTCTTGAGGCCAAGGTATTCAGTACAATTCCACTTCCAGTGTCCCGTCTTCTTGCAGTAGAAACATTCTCCTTTTCCCGACTCCGCAGCTTTGGATTTGTCTTTCCCCTTTGCCTTTTTTATTCCACCTCTCGGCTTGGTGGATTTCTTCTTGTTCTTTCCCTTGGCCTTGGCATTTGGGATGGAAGAAGAAGATTGTCCAATAAGCAGGGAGGGGACTTTGCCTTAAGAGTGCTCTCCGCATTTCTCAACATATTGAGAAGTTCGGGTAGTGACTTCTCCATGTTGTGCATGTTGAAGTTCACTACGAAAGGAGCAAAGGCAGAGGGAAGAGACTGTAGAAAAATATCCGTATATTGCTCATTGTCCATTGTCCATTGTCCATCCGAGGCCCTCAAGCTCTTCAATAAGAGCTATCATCTTCAAAACGTGGTCACCTACTGAAGTGCCAAGAGCCATCCGCATCTGAAACAGCTTTCGAGATGCTTCGTATCGTAAGATACGAGACTGCTCCCCATACAACTCCTTTGTATGGAGAAAGATGGATTGAATATCCATCTCCTCGTGCTGCTTTTGATGTGTATTGCCCATCGATGCAAGCGCGAGGCATTTGGAAGTGGCACAGTCAATATCCCATGATTTCCGGATCTCCCTATCTGCAACAGAAGATTCAGGGCCTGGTTTGGGCGGGGCTGTGGCAGTGAGGACATATGATACTTTATCATATGTGAGAGCAATGTTAATGTTCGTCAACCAGTCTTTATAGTTCGGTGCGGTAAGCTTATTTTTCTCTAATAGTAGCTTAAGTCCAGTCATGGTTATCTGCCATTAGAAGAGAGAAAAGAATACACTCAGCGTAAGCACTTGCAAAGATTAGATTGGTTTATTATCTTATCTAATCAATGTCTCCCACTGCTTTTATCAAATTCTCCTTCAAACCTTAAAAGGAAAAAATTAGCCAGGATTAATTATATTCTACAACTTCGCTAACCGTTCAGCCAGGCCAGTGCCGGTACTTCTGAGGGAGGTTCCTCATGCTTTCGCACGGACCTAATTATAATAAACCCCATTTTCCCAGAGGCGTAGCCCCATTGACACCTTTCTAGACACCTAATGAGTTAGCTAATTGTAAAGTGCAAAATTCTCCCGGGAGCAACTATTGCTCACAGTAGGATCGGGATCCTACTATCACATAGAAGGTATGCAATCTCATTGCAAATTTCAACACTTGAAACTCCCGATATGTTTTTACCCCTAGCACTTATGACCTTGACTATGATCAACATATCATAAGTACTAGTCAAGTTCTACCCATCATTTCATGATTAATTAGACCCACCCATATGACCCTTGACTATAATTAACATAATCACATGAATGTCCTAATTAATCCTATCATATGGTGTGTAGGAAGACATCACTTAGATACCGTACACTACACATTGACTGTAATCAACATACGTAGCACGAATACTAAGTACTCTACTTCCTAAAATGATGGAGACCTGCGTATAGTTTTTAAGAAAACCTTTAACGCTTCGAACTTGATATCGATGTAGAATCTAATGGTTTTAAAAGGAGTGGCTTAAGCTCCGCCTTTTGAAACCTTGCTTTTTCATAAAAAGCCGAGTAGGTTTCAAATCTGATTCTACAACATCTTTTTAGGTTTCTTTTGTTTACATTAATCATATTAATATAGTCCCATCATTTAAGTCCTTAGCCATTACAGAAAAGAAACGAAAATAGAACGTACGCTTATGCCATCCACATTCGCCACAATGTCCCGTTATGGACCGTTAGGTTACTTAACTAATGGCAACGTTTATTATATATCATAAGCAACGTTTATTATATATCATATATATAATATATCATTCGTCTCAAAGTAATCACATTACAAAATATCCACAGCAGAAGCACATATATGAAAATACAGGATATACTAGGAGGTCCGTATTTGGTATTTAGCCAACAATAGAAAATACGGATTCCATGGTCGTGATGAATAGCCAAGCCTATACCCCTAGACCCCTACGAGAGCGGCAAGTGACCCTACCAATTCTAGAGTTTAGAAGACCCGGTCTCGACTCCTTGAGATGGCCTCCCACTAAACCCTAGAACCTGGTCATTTGTGCTCCCCTCCTTAGGTCTATCTTAATGTGGAAAAGTAAATAATATACAACAATGGTGACATCATCCTCAACCCGGAAGTGCCCCAATAAAAGGATATTACATACAATTAATTTTACATGAATGAAAAGAAAAACACTCATCTCACATAAAACCCCTGGCCATTCATTCGCGACGATCATGCACATCATATCTCAGCAACACATAATATCTCATATCATCAACGTAAGTAAGTATGCGTACCCCAATTGTCGTTGAGTATAGCAATGAAACCGGCAATACACCACATACTACACTTACAGTCGCAGAAAAGAAAGTGAAAAACTACAACAATTGGAATCAACATTGCCTTTAGACATCATAAACCCGGAATATCACATATTCAGGATTTCATGCCTAACAATGCAAATCTTATATTTAGGTCTCAACCATGAAAACACTTTTCAAAAGAAGCCGGGTAATTCAACAAGATTCCCGATTCTACCGAGATCGAAATATAAGATTTACACGCAACTAATTACTTTTTATAAAACTAATTAGTGTAGCTTCCAATTATTGTATCACATCACAGATATCTAGACAATGTTAAACGTTTCAATCGAATTAACAAGCACCCTCAAATTACCCCGATGAACTCAACACTTGAGCAAATTTAAAGTACCCAAAAACGTGCCACGGTAGCTATGATCCATCCGTAGAAGGGCCAAACCAATGCCTCACCTATGACACCGTGGAACTACAGCAAACCCTAAGATTCAGTCGCAGTTCCGAGGGCATAGAATCAAGTTAAGGTTTTTATTCTTCTAAAGGGTCCATAGAGTTACTTGCACGACTATCGAATATAATTAACTTAAAAAAATCCCAACACTTGGAAATTTTCAGCGAGGGTAATGGGGGGTTATTAATCTTCGGTTGAACCGTCAAACATCGTCAAAGTTACCATTACAATGTTAAAAAATGTGACTACGAAATACTCCGAATAAGGTCCTAAGCACAATTTGCATCACATGAAAAATTGGCCTAAACAAACAATACCTAAAACCGCAAAACCTAGACACCAGAGCACAGAAAAATTTTGAAGCAATTTGGGGGTATGGCGGCCGGCCACATCGGAATTTTAGTGGGGGAGCTCGGCCAAAATTCGAGCGGTCTTGCTCAAATTTGTTCTGTGCTCATATTATTGTGTTAGTAAGCTTCTGCAGTTGTTTGGTAATTTTTCTGGGCACTTTAAAAATTCGACGGAGAAGCTTATTTTCAGAGTTGCAGTTTTGTTTGATTCGGAGTTGTTTCGTTTCCGTATTCTATCTAACATTGTCTATGTTTCTAGCTTGGCTCTGATACCACTGTAGGGATTCTATAGCACCACACTTGGTTTAGGGTTGCATCACACATGCTATAACAAAAATTTTAGAGGGTGCTAAACAATTCCAACCATGAATCGAACTAGAAAGATAGAGTAACAACATGCTAGTATCACATACTACAAGTGTCTAACACTGAGTGGGAGAGAATACAACCTTTGTAGACCTCCTCCTAGACTCTTTGGATCGATTGAGATTTGAACCGGTTGGCTTGTGTCCTTCCAAGTCCACGATGATCCACCACGAAATCTCTTTGCACCAAGCTCCAAGCTTCTCTTGATCAAGGAAGAAGAAGAAGAAAACACTCCAATCTAGTGGACTAAACTAAAGTGGAATGGTGATTTGGGTTTGGATCTCAATTAAAAATCTTTTCTTTTTAATCATTTCTCTTTCTTTTGAAACCCTAGTGAGCTTTGAGGAGAGAGAGGAAGAAGGAGATGGCACAAAACAAACTCAAGAGAGAATAATGATCACCATTCCCAAACTCAAAAGAGTAAGAGAGAGTTGTCATGCCAAACCATGGTTACAGAATATCTAGATATTTTGTAACTTGAGTTTAAGCAAAACCATGGGCAAAAGAAACCATTGACTTTGTCAACTCAAGAGAGTTGAATAGTCAACCACGATTTTAATCTCATTTTGCTTTTCTCAAATAAACAAAATATCTAAAAATTGTTACCATATGAGTCTTGCATTGCCACCACCAATGTATCATCAACCATGATACATGTATACTTGCATGTGTGCATCCATATCAACATAACATATACTCATGCATGCATCATAAGAAATAGGTTTAAATAAATGAGCTAATAGACTTAATATTAAATCAACACTTGATTTAATAACCCGGTCATATCACATACGACCCGTCCAATAGAAAACGGCCGAATAAAATACGGTATCTAATACACACATTTAATCCAACTCCCGCGCATATCACATATGCACCCCAAATCATTTCGCCTAAGCTAGGAGACTCCTTTGTGGGATTCTAAGACTCGTCAATACGCTAGCAGTCGGCAGTGATCACATCACATTCCCACAAACCGTCAGTGGCACCAGCAGTACGTAACGGCTCCTATGTATTGAGCGATCAGAAGAAACACAAGCAAACTTGCTAAAACTCCTATCGAGCCAATTGACAACACTTACCGTACAGTCCAGTCTTTTCGTCAAATATGCTGCATATCAGGTCTAGGGATGGCATCGTCGACCCCAATAACTCAGATAAGTCATGCCGGTATATGGCTCATAACAGATCGAGAAACTACTGATAACACTTATCAGTAAATCTCATCAGCCCTGGCCAGGGACTTCCTGTTATAGCCAATCGTACATGGTGCAACATCAACCCCTAATACCGGGAGAGATGAAACCCCTCCTATCGCTCATTGCCTCCATGTGCCTCGTGACTGTACCCAAAATCCACCTGTTTGCACGACTCAGTAGAGCCGTGGTAGGGTGGAGATCAAAGTACAGTGGGAGACGCACAAGACTCTATGAAGATCTCGGGTCTACAGACTAACCTGTACCAGTGTCACCTGAGAACTGCTATCCGACGATAGATATAATACCACATAGGAGTTCTCGGCGAGTCCGTTCAGTATACCCAGTCTCCACTGAGCACCCGTATACGATCTTTAGTGTCACCACACCAATGGATTTGGGATCATCCATCGCCCATCATATGGGACAAGTAACGTATACGCTAGTCTACTCTGGTGATATCGATGCCCCGTCTAGATACACCCACGACTAGGAACATTTCAAGGATATGCTCATAGACTACACATGTCCCACTAGTATGATCCGCATCATAATCTCAGTAGTCCTGCATCATCTTAAGGGCTATATCAACATGTACCAAATGAATGAAAGCACGATCAAATGAACATGTCAAGATAAAAGGTGCAACCAGATAGCATACTATCATGTCGAGCAAGAATGTCCCCTGGATACATACACACACACATACACACACATACTGATACATACACTATCATATAATGGCCTCTAGGGCATACATATATCCAACACATTTGTCCCTTTGCTAAAGATGTGTAGTCGCATTTTTGCTATAAGAATAACATTCTTCAGTTACCTACATCGATCTCTGATGTCTGAGAAAATTGGAGAAAATATTTAGGAGGGGGAACTAATATGAGGAATTGGGACATTATTATTATAGGAATTACTTTGGGTATACGGAAAGAACGGAACGAGAGAATTTTTAGGGGAAAAATAATGGTATAAACAATGTGGTCTATCATACATCTTCCATGTTTCTCAACTGGTCAAACTTGCTTGTAGATAAAGCAAAGCTAAAAATTAGAAAGATGTTACCAGAGACTGTGGAAAAGGAGGAGGAGGACCCGATGTTAGTGATATATGCCCTAGAGGCCATTATTGTAAAGTACTGGATTATATATTATATTTTGGAAGCTTAGGATATTCACAGATATAATAACAGTCTTACTCAAAATGATAGTATGCTACTTGGTTTGATTCTACCTCAATATGTGTATATGTTTCTTTTAGTATATCGCTAATACATATTGGTAGAGCCTTTAGAATTTTTGCTTGACTATCAGCGTTATGATGGCAGTCACACTAGTGGGGGCTGGGTAGTCTATAAGCACATACTTATAAAGGTCTCTAGTCGTAGGATATCGAGACGGGGCATCAATATTCCAGAGTAGACAAGTGTATACTCTTCTCATCCCAGCAGGGGAGGTGGTCTGTCCCACAGCCATTGGTATGTCGTACCAAAGATAGTATACATGTGCTCATTGGGTTATGAGTTACACTGGACAAACTCGCAGGGGAACTGCTAGTTGGTATTATACCTATCGTCAGTTAGCAGTTTCCGGATGGCATGAGTACATGTTAGTCCGCTGACTTGACATCACTATTTGTCTCGAGTGTGTTCCCACTGTACTTAGATTACTACCATACTATGGCTCAAAGGAGTCATGCAAACAGATAGTAGTTGGGTGCAGTCCCTAAACACTTGGAGACGGTAGCGGTTAGATAGGATTCATCCCTCCCGGTATTGGGGGTTGATATCACGCTGTGTTCAGAAAAGCCATTACACAACGTCCCTGGTCAGGACAAGCGAGATTTACTGGTAGGTACTCCAGTAGTTTCTCAGGGTGTATTGGGTTTTACCTGGCACGACTTATTGTGCTATTAGGGGTCTGACGGTTACCATCCTCCTAAGCCCGATATGCGAGTATCTTAGACGAACAGAACGGACTGTACGGAGATTATCACGGATAGGCTTAGTAGGAGTTCGGAGGAGTTTGCTCATCGACCTTCTTATCGACAGATATCTGGATATCCGTTACGTGCAGCTAGTACCGCTGACGGACTTGTGGTTAAATCCACTACCAGTGTACTGTCGAGTCTTTTGAGTCCCACACAGAGAGTTTTCTTGCTTCGGACAAAATGATGTAGAGGTGTATGGTTTTACGGCAGGGTTCCGATCATATACGTGTACTGGCTGCACGGATGTTGTTCGGACGGATAATACTAGTGGGCTTTGGTTTAAGCCGGATTATAGTATTATATTATTGGATTATTATTATCTCATTGTATTCGTATTTTTCGGAATACGAATACGGGTATGTATATACGGTTAGGGCATTCTTGTAATTTCACAAGAGATTCTTCTATAAGGGGACACCTCATTATTTGGTTTATCTATTTTTGGAAATAGATTAATGAGGTGGAAATTGAAGATATTTGTGGTATGGGGTGAAGCATGGCTCATTGCATTTGTTTATTGGTTTATGTTTACTATTGAAGCATGGTTGCTATTTTCAATTGGAAAATAATCCATGCTTTATGTGAGATAATGAGTGAGCCATTCTTCACTTGCCAAGACCTTAGCTCATTTGTAGTTTTACTTTCTCTCTCTGTCCAATTTTTCTCTCTTTCTTCCTCAAGACCTAAAACCTTCACATGTGTTGTGAATCATTAGGTCTATTGAGATTAAATACTCAATTAGACACTCTACATCTTTTAAGGTATCCAGCTTAGCACACTAGGTATCTTAGTTAGTTCGATTTAGAGGTTAGAGCTTGAATTATAGACTCTCGGTGGATCATCTTCGACACATGGAGGCCGACGATCAAGCGTGATCTGGATCTTCGAGAAGCTCAACAAGGAGAGGAGAAGAAGACCCGAAGGATAAGAACTCGCAGGAAAGTAAAAAAGAAATTCCTGAATTGCAGCTGAGCCCGAAACTCTTACCGAGTAGTTAAACCTCTAAGTAGTATAGCTAGTTTAAGTTTTTTATTAAGATTCTGGAGTTTAAGTCGGTGTTGCAATGTATAAAAATCGTTTTTTGTAAATTTCGTCTCTCCACAAGTGCATGAGGTGTGCGACATCGACTTACACCGGACATGTGATGACGACGCATGAGTTGGGAGCATGAAATGGGGGGTGGGGAGGGGGGGTGGAGAAGTGTTTTTTGGGTTTTGCGTACCTCGTATGTGAGACACTTGCTCTCCTTTCACTTGGCATGTAAAGCTAAGCTTTAATGCTTGGGGGAATGTTTGTATGTCTTTTCTGGCCTTGATGGCGTATCGGTGTATCCATTAAAAACTTTTTAATGCAATAAGATGGCTAATTATCCATCTTTTTCTCAAAAAACAAAACAAAACAATATACTCTATTATCTATTTTTTTTATCTCATCAACATGAATGAGGGTAGATTAACTTACCATGTTCAAAATAATGCTAATTAATGTCAATACAATCATTTTTTTACTATTCCAAATGTGAGTGCGTTTGAAAAGATCATGAAGCTCTGCGTTATTTTTTTTTAAAATCTATCTGGAATTCTGACATTGCTTCTTATTCATCATATAGTTTGTTTGTGTATATTTCCTCTTATATATTTTGGGTTGAATTTTAAATAGAACTCTTTTTCTTTCTTTGTACATGCCTAATTTAATATTGCAAGCACTAAAAATTTAGAATATGGGTCTTCGGTCCATGAATAACCTGTATATATATTTAGATATAACTGGTACGCCATCTTTAGTTAGTCTTTCTTTTTTACCTTTTAATTTACTCTAAAGTTGGTGTAAATCTTCTAAAAGATGTTATTGACTACCAAATTAAACTTTCAACCAACCTCAAAAAAATTGATTTTAATGTAATATTTATTTATTTTTGTACTTCCTTATTATTTTTATTTGTATTTTTAGCATTAAGATTGCCCCAAGTTACGACCAATATCTAGTTTTTTGGTGGGTTTTTTAATGCTATATTTTTCACTCTCATAGTCTAAAAGATATATCGCAGAATGCTATCATGAACCTTTGTCTTAAACGACCAATTTGTTGATTTTAGATGATTGAAGGCATGTAAGGCTGGCCTCGTTTCAGCCATTGATTTCAATGAAGCATATATAGTTTTAACTTTCTTAAGTTTGTTCACCATAACCTGAGGTTTTAAAACCATAGTCCAATTGGTGAATGAGCGCGAGGTATAATAATGATCTTATTTAATTTAAAAGAATTAGAGTGAAAATGAATTAGAGCTGGGAAAGTAGATCGATGTGTCATATATTTTTAATTGTAGTGTTGAATATTCAATATATGGATCTGGATTATTTCTGGTGTATATATAGGAGAGATTCTCTCATTCTCTTCACTCGTGGAGTGAGGAAGGAAAAAGGTTTTGTAAATGGAAAATCGATCTATTTCGATTCGATTTGCCTCCTTAAAATCTCGATACTTGCCACCAAATTGCTTCAACTATTTAAGTTGTTTTAATTAATCGAGACAATCTAGACAAATCCATAGATGTTTAACTTAGCCATACTTATATGCTGCATTTAATAGTTAATATTTTTCAACTCTCTCGAATTCTTCTATCACGTCTTACCAAGCTCTAAATCAAAATGGCTAGCTAGATTGCATGAAATACCTCTTAACTATTGTTCCAGTAGTTGGAAATACCCTACCTTTATAAAAGCAGCATTTTGACCCCTCAACTTTAACTCTTTTTCAAAATGTTCTTAATTTATTTTAATATTTATATTTAAAGTTTCTATTTCGTTAAAAGGGCATTTTGGGGACACCATATGCAGATAAGTTAAATATTGTTGACATGTAAGAGGGATATATTTTAGAATAATAATTTAATTGAGGGCACTTTGGGCATGAGTGTTGGGGAGGGGGAGGAGCGCGGGGGGCAGCGGGGTGGATGCAGGTTGTACAAAGGTAGGGGTATGTAATACTATTGCGACAAAAGTTAGAGGTGTTTCTTGCAATTTAGCCAAATTAAATTAGGTCAAATGTTCAAAATAATAAATAGAAATAAAGGTAGTGAGCTTTGTATCATGCATAAAATAGAGAATAAAATTGATTTGTGGAGATAATCAAACGTCAAGGTACTAGGGTTTTTGCACGTGCATGTGTAGTAGATATTATATAATTGAAATCAATGTGGTTTAAATATTGTAAATTTAGAATGAAATTCCAAAAATACTTCTGGAAATAAGGGAGGATGCTTACTCTATAGAGGATTTTTTTTAAAGAAGTGGGGGTGGGATTAAGGAGTTTGAAATTTGAATATGATGGAGGTCCTTTTCGGATCTCCGTCAGATGTTGTCTTCCGTCGATCTCCCGGTGAATTCTGATGATTATCTTCTGTTGCGTATAGGTCTCAATGGGTTTTGGTGGAAGAGATGGTATGAGGAGTTTGGTGCCGAATACATGCAAAGAAGTCCCGGGGTGGTTTGATACCACCAAGGACCCTCCGACGATCAAGTTAGTGATGAGATCCGAGCGGAGTAACGGCTTAGAAGAGTAAAGAATGGCTTACTTGACCCCTCTGTGATGGGGGTTTATATAACGGTAGTGGCACGCAGCAGCAGGCGCGAGAATCTGGCTGGCAGTTACGCTCCCGACGTCACGCTCGCGTAGAGAGTGGATCGCCCATTAATGGGGATTGTGATGGCGTGGAACGTAAGATGTTGCTGGCGTAAAATCCGTGCATGGCGAGATTCGCGGAGCGGCGGTTACGCCTGCGAGTGGTTGAGTTGGTCGGAGGGCCGAGGACGACGGCCTCGGCGGGAGCTCGGGGACGAGCGAGGAGGCCTAGGAGTCTTGGTCCTATGACAGCTCGAGGCGAGCTGAGAGGCCGATGAGGCTAATTCGCAGGGGGCCCCGAGGAGGGCCAGCTTGAGCTTACAGTTCGGGCACAGGGTGGCCTGGCCGGCCCCCGTGGGCCCTTTCTTCTGAGTCATGGGATACGTCATCTGCCACGTGTCCTGATCTTGGAGATCGCCAATATTGAGCATCATCATTAGCCCCCCACTCTTGTCCCGACCAGCTAGCGGGTCGGGCCAGGAGTGGACTACCAGGTCTCCCGGGGTGAGCTCCTTTCTCGGGCTTAGTCGGGACGAGTCCTCGGGCCGTCGGTTGTCTTTTCCACTAGCGAATCAAGGCGAGATCTCTGCATTAAAGAAGGTGTGCCGGTTTGTGCACTCTGCAACTGAAGCGACGGTCCATGCGTCAAGCGTCGATTGGCTGACGTGATGTATGCAGGCTTGCGGTGTCAGACGGGACGCGGTCCAGCGCAGGGTCGACACGTGGAGCGATCGGAGCCGCTGGTCGAAGGGGTTGTTTCGGCGGGAGATGACGGGCGCCATTGGATGAGGCCGTATGCAGCAATAAACAGGGGTGGGGCCCGCCCCAGGGCTCCAATCTTTCATTTTTCCCTTTTCCATGAGTCGTTGCTGCTCGGCGTTCTTCTTCCATTTGAATACATGGTTCACTCCCACTCTTCGGGTTGCCCGCGCCAGAAGGAGGCTAGTGGTGCGGCCGAGCCCCCGGTCAACTCATGCCCTCCGCCGGATCCTCTGCCGGCGGTAGGGCCGTCTGCTTCGTCGACGGCATCTAGTGGTTTCTCTAGCGGCGGCCAGAGACGCCCACAGTTACCCGAGCCCCAGACGGGGACGGAGGGAAGGGCGAGGGCAGGCCCCCTCTCAAGAGGAAGAGGACAGTTTCTCGCGCGTCGTCGTCGAGGGTCCCTGAGGGAATTTCCATGCAGGAGGGGGACGCCATCTTCACGGTCCCGTCTGAACTTTCTGTTGCCGCTGGCCTGCTCGCCGGGATGGAGGAGTCGGCTGGGGGAAAGCTTCCGCGCGGCTCCCTAAAGGATCAATTAGAGGCCATGGCCCAGGGGACGGTCCAGGTATGAACCCCTTCACGTGTATTTTTCTTGGTATACCTTTCCTTCGCTCGGGGGCCTCATGGTTTCTCATCGGCTTTCCGTCAGGTTCTTCAACACTGCGTCCTTGCCACTGTATGGAGGCCGAGGGGGCATTCCACGCCCCAAGGCAAGTGGAAGCGTTCCCTTCAGAGGTCGAGGTTTTGCGACGCGACCTGTGCCTGGAGAGGGCAAGGGCCGACTTCTTGGCGGGCCGGGCGGAGGCTGCGGAACTTGCCAATTCAGCGAGTCGGGGTGTCCTTCGTCATCTGAATGCGTCCCTCCGGGTTGCCGATAGGAAGCTGGTAGATCTGGCCGAACGCTTCGCGGCTCTGGAAAAAGAGAGGGACGCCAGCAGGGGAGATGCTGAGGCTGCGCTTCTGGAGGCCCAGGTTGCCGAGGCTCGGGCCAAGAAAGCTGTGGTCGATTATAAGGAGTCAGAGCAGTTTTACGCCGAGCTCGGGAAGTATTCTGTCGTCGCATGAAACAAGGCCCTGGACGCCGTGAAGGAACAACTTCCTGAGTTCGACGATGGTGAACTCCGCGCTCGGGCTCTGCTTCCGGCGGCGAGGCCTCCGGTGGGAGATGGCGAGGGGAGCAGGACGCGGCCCTGGTGGCAAAATCTCCGGTGGTAGAGCCCCAGGCAGGCCATGATGCCAGCGATGAAGGGACCGAAGTAAGCCTCTGGGCAGTTTGTAGGGCTGGGGAGCCCCAGAATACCTTTTGTAAAACTTTGCTTTTGGTAATAAAAGGAAATCCTTGTTTCATCGGTTTGCATTTCGTCTTCTGTGTGTGAAGGATGTTCGTAGGATATCTTTGCTTGTACCGTTGTGTTTTCATGTTAGGTTGGCCATCTGTCTTGCGATCTTCCTTCGAGTTGACTTCAATCACTAGCCAACGAGCATGTCAAGCGCTGCCGAGGAGGTATCCCCATAGGCCCCGGAGTCGAGGGGAGATCGTCTAGATTTGGATAAACCTGACGTCCCTCCCTGATGTCTCGGATCCTCCGCGGGCCACAAGGCATCATTGACTTCGAGCATCGACCACCAGCCGGGGGTGATTGGGCAGGTTAGCTGCGCAGTTGCCTCTTGCAAGGGCTTACCGATCCCTGGCGTTGTGGTAGGGAAGCTACAAGCCAAGGAAGACCGAGCAGGGTAGCTGCTCGGTCGCCCCTTGCGGGGGCCTCGATCCTTAGCGTTGGGGGGTGCTGTAAGGATCCCGCTAAGGATGACCGGGCAGTGAAGCTGCGCGGTTGCCTCCTGGCGAGGGCTTTGATTCCTGTTAGTTGTGGTAGGAAGCTACCAGCCGGGGATAGCCGAGCAAGGACTCGACTGCCTCTGGGAGGACTTTGGTCCTTAGCGCTGGAGGGACTGTAAAAAGCTCGCTAAGGATGACCGTGCAGTGAAGCTGCGCGGTTACCTCTTGGCGAGGGCTTTGACCTCTGGTGTCGGGGGTAGGCAACTACCAGCCTGGGATGGACGAGCGGGGTAGCCGCTCCGGTGCCTCTTCCGAGGGAATTCTGATCCCTGACGTCGTGGATAGGGAGCTACCAGCCGGAGTAGACCGAGCAGGGTAGCTGCTCGGTTGCCTCTTGCGAGGGCTTTGATCCTTCAGGACGGGAACTGAGCAAGGTTACTGCCCAGTGCCTCTTGGCGAGGACTTTGATCCCTGTCGGTTGTGGTAGGAAGCTACCAGCCGAGGATAGCCGAGCAAGGACTCGACTGCCTCTGGGAGGACTTTGGTCCTTAGCGCGGGAGGGGTTGTAGAAGCCTACCAAGGACCCTTGGCCGGGAAGGGTTAATGCCTGGTGCCTCTTGGCGAGGACTTTTGTCCTGAAGGATAGCCGAGCGAAGGATCCTCGGGATCGACTGCCTCTGCGAGGGCTTTTTGATCCCCCGGCATTGTGGCAGGGAAGCTGCCCGCTGGGAATAGCCGAGCGAGGGATCCTCGGGCTCGACTGCCTCTGTGAGGGCTTTTTGATCCCGGCGTTGTGGCAGGAAAGCTACCCAAGGGGGATAGCCGAGCGAGAGATCCTCAGACTCGACTGCCTTTGGGAGGGCTTTTTGGTCCGGGCAGTGGGTCGCACCGTGGCGAGGGCCCGTGGGTTGTACAGCCGCCTCGTGGCGAGGGCCTTGAGTTGTAAAGGAGGAACTCTACTGGGGGAAAAAAGATTTGACGTTTCTTTATTCGTATGGACAGGAATTTCAAAAAACGCTTTACACCATCTTTGTGAAAGGGAAATCTCGAGGGGGGGTGGGGGGGGCAACACTCGCTGGCTTTGACCTCATTGGTATAGCTTGAGCTTCTCGGCGTTGTAAGGCCGTGGCAGCTTTCATCTGTCCGCATCCTATAGGCGGTAGGCTCCGCCGGGGAGCGCTTCATAGACGAGGAAAGGTCCCTCCCACTTTGGGAGAACTTATGAAGCCTGCCTTGGTCGATGAATTCGTTCCTCCGTAGGACCAGGTCCCCGGTATTGAAGGAGCGGCGTTTTGTAGGGTTCCTAGGCACTCTCAAGAGGTCTCACAAGGCATCAACCATGCCAATTTCAAATTTAAACGGTGCCGAGAAACCCTAGAACGGATCGTTGGCTAGATTTCTAGGCGAAAAGTAAACTAGTTAACACTTAACTATTAGAATACGGAAATACAACCTTTGTAGATCCGGTGCTCCACCTCCACGGCTCCGTAATGAAGTCCTCTCCGCTGTCCAAATTGAACCATGACTCTCACGGTGGTTTCATCGGAGAAAAGACCGGGCTAGGTCGTCGACAACGTGCCGAAGATGATCTACGTCGAAGCATCACTAGATCAAGCTCCACCTTCACCAAGCCATGAAAACTTGTGAAGGCAACACACTCTACTACTTGGTAAGAGGTAGAGGATGAAGAAATAGGAAGTGGGTAGACTTTAGAATTAGATTTCTCACTCATTTCATCAATCCACCATTGATGTAGTCAAGCTTTTCTTCTTGAGTTCAAGGAAGAAGAAGATGATAATTGATATGATAAGTTATTCTAAAATGATAAGAATAATGAATTCTTATCATAATAGAACCATGGTCAAGTGTAGAGAATAAATCATGGTTAGTGGGATGGTTAGGGTTAAGCATGAGACAAAATGGTCACTTGGTCAAAGTCTTCATGAAGCTTCATGAACAAAACAAAACAAGCCACCATTTTCTCATTTGCTTTTCTTTTTCCAAAAGAATAAATAAATGAATAAAATGAATAAGGAAATAGTAAACCCTAACCATTTCATTAACCAAGGTTTAATTATTTACACTTAAGCAAAAGGCATGCATCATCAAACATGATACAAGCAAGTGCACCAAATCATATCGCATATGCAATGCGCACATCCGAGTGAGAAAATCCATCTTAAGTAAACCGATACTAGTTAATGCAAACTAATATATCAAATATATAATTATGCATTAAATCATTAAATCAACACTTGATTTAATGATCCGGTCATGTCGCATATAACCGGCTAATATCAACAGTAACAACTTATCGAATCAACACTTGATCCGATAACCCGGCTATATCGTATATAACCGATCAATGTCACATATCGCGAGAATGAAATACGGTATCACATACACGCATTATTCTCAGTCCCGCACATATCTCATATGCGCTCCTATTTCGTTTCGCTTGAGCCAGGAAACCTCTGTGTAGGACTCTAAAGACTCGTCAATACGCCGGCAGCAGGCGATGATCATATCAAACACCCATAAGCCGCAAGCGGTCTGCTAAACGTAACGGCCACCCGGGTATTGAGCGATCTGAAGATCGACGAGCAAGCCCGCTCACACTCCAGTGAATCCAACCAGTAACACTACCGTACAGTCCGGTCTGATCGTCTGATATGTCGCATATCTTGCCTAGGGGTGGTATACGTCAGACCCCAATAGCTCGATAAGTCGTGTCGATATGAGGTCTATAACACTTCGAGAAACTACTGGTAACACTTACCAGTAAATCTCAGCAACCCTGGCCAGGGATTTCTTGTTATAGCCAATCGAACACAGCGCAACATCAACTCCCTATACCGGGAGAGACGAATCCCCTCCTATCGCTCATTGCCTCCATGTGACTCGGGACTGTACCCAAAAACCACCGTTTTGCACGCCCTCTTGGACGTGGTAAGATGGAAATCAAAGCGCAGTGGGAACCACACAAGACTCTATGACGATCTCGGGTCAACAGACTACTCTGTACCAGTGTCACCAGAGAACTGCCATCTGACGTGAGGTATAATACCATCTGGGAGTTCTCGGCGAGTCCGTCCAGTGTACCCAGTCTCTACTGAGCACCCGTATATCATCTCCGATGTCAAACACCAATGGATATGGGATCATCCATCGCCCATCTGTATGGGTCGAGAAGGTATACGCTAGTCTACTCTGGTATATCGATGCCCCGTCTCGATACACCCACGACTAGGGACATTGAAGGATGTACTTATGGACTACCATGTCCCCACTAGTATGATCCGCATCATAGTCCAGGTAGTCAAGCACACATCCTAAGGGCTTTACCAACATGTAACAGAGAGACAATCAGTATACACGTTAAGGTAAAGAGCAACCAGATAGCATACTATCATGTCGAGCAAGAAAGTCCTCCCTATATATGTCCCAGCATCCACTATAATATACATCCTATGTACAGTAATGGCCTCTAGGGCATACATATAACTAACAATCTCCCACTTGCACTAGGGCCATCTGTAGCAGTGGTTGCAGTATCTCATACTCAACCATCCCATAAAAGTCTCTCTCTGGGAAAAGGCCTTTCGTGAGTGGATCCGCTGTATTGTCCTCTGAGTCTACTCTCCTAACCTCGATCTCCCTGGAGATCAACCATCTCCATGATCAAGTGATACTGCCTTAGAATATGTCTGGATCACTGATGGGACCGGTGTTCCTTGGCATAAGCCACAACTCCATTGTCACACAATGGTAGGAACATAGTTCATCTCATGAACCTATATACACCCAAACAGCCTCTTTGGTAGCATCTTAAGTAGCGATGTATCCTGCCTTTATCGTCTAGTATGTCACAGTATCCAGCTTGGAACTCTTCCAACATACCGTCCCTTTACTGAGGGTATAGACAATGCCTGTGACTGACATTCAGTCGTCTTTATCACCCTGGAACACTTCCAGCGATTCTCCCCAGGATCAATTGATATCATCTCACTACAACTAGTGAGTATCCTAATATCCATTTAGATCTATCTCATAGATCCAAAACCCAGGATTTAGTAGGTATCACTTTGATCCTATGTGGAGAATCATTGTGATAAACGGAGATTGATCGAGCGTAGCATAGGAAACTCCTTCCCTATCAAAAGCATGTCATCCACGTACTCTACGAGGATCGTCACCATACTCCCTACTACCTTCTTGTATATACAAGGTTCATCTACCATTTTGATGAAGTCAAACTCTTTGACTACCACATCAAAACAGATGTTCCAACTCCGCGATGCCTGCTTTAATCCTATAAAGCATCTTGCACACGTTTCCGCTGCTCCCACTGTCTACGAAGCCCTCTGGCTGTGTACTTATAGACGCACTCTTCTAAAACATCATTTAAAAAAGCAGTCATGACACCCAACCACCAGATATCGTAGTCATGGTATGTAGCCGTGACAAGTAGGATCTGGATGGACTTAAGCATAGTCACTTGAAAAGGTTTCATCATTATCCACACTTGGTCAATGATGCAAACCTTTAACAAGTCTAGCTTTGAAAGTCTCAACTCTTCCATGTACACCAAGTAATCTTCTCAAGATATACTTGCTCCTGATGCGGATTTAACCCTTCAGATATAGCAACTAAAGTCCATACTTTGTTGGTGTATAAGGATTCCATCTCAGATCACTAAGCATCCAGCCATTCTTACAGAGTCTTACTCCTGATGGCCAGCTCGAAACTAGTTGGGTCATCATCTCATGATGCAGTCCTCGCTCCCACTGTCATAGAGAAACCGAAGTATCTCTCAGGTGGGTGAGGAACCCTACTAGATCGGCGGAGAGGCTGAGGTTCGTTGGAATCTACTGAATCCTTTGGTTCTACCAAATCATCTGCTGTTGTTTGTATAGCTGGAACCTTTCCAGTTGTACATAACAGATCTTGCCTCGAGCTTGTCCGGATTTTGCTTTTCAGACATAGGCTGGACAACCCCAAATCTCAACTAACTTGAGAGATGGGCTCTTCCCTTATCATATCAAATATGAAGTGGTAGACAACTGATTTGATTTGAACCCTATTCAATAGGTATGCAGCTTCTCAAGTGCATAACTCCCAATAAGGAAACAGGTAACTCAGTATTACTCATCATAGAGCACACCTTATCATATAGGGTGTGATTGCTCCACCCCGATTTGCCATCGTGCTATGGTGTATACGGAGGAGTAATGCTGAGAGAGAATCTCATTCTCCTTTAGAATAATCCAGGATTTCCGTGCTTAAGTATTCTCCTCCTCGATCTCATTAAAGGACATAATACTTATACCCGTATTTTGGTTCTCTACTTCTCGCTTATATTCTGTGAATATCTCAAAAGGTTCGGACTCATGTTTCAACAGGAACATATGACTTAATCTTGAGAGATTATCAGAGAATATAATGAAGTATAAAGAACCAGTCCTGGCATGTGTAGAAAGGAGACATTACATACATCAACATGTATCATCCCAAGAGTTCACTAACTCTTTCTCTGTTTCCAATAAACAGAGCTAGTGTCATTATATCTTTGTGACATGACTGGCAAGTTTCACAAGATGTAGATTCAAACTGATTTAAATATGCATCTACATGTAACTTCAGCTAGTCGGGTCACATTGATCTGACCTAGTCTACAATACCTTAAGAAGGATCCGTTCATTTCTGAACTCTTCCTCTTATGTGTGTTCCATATACTAAGAACTGTAGTTTGATTTAGAACATCAACGCTTTTAGATAACGTGCCTGAACCGATCAACTTTTGATATAGGAAATGTTCAAAACATTATCCAACAATACAAAATTGTATCCTTTCTTTACTAATAAAGAGACTGATATGATTTTGTATATCAGGTTCGGTATCTAATAACATTCGTTCAGAATCAATGTATTGGTAATACAGGGTGACAGTGACCAACAGACTTGGCTGCAATACTTGCCCCGTTTTCTGCCTCATGAAACTTATCACCCGTTCTCAGTTCTCTACCTTTCTGTAGCCCTATGTAACAGATTACATATTTGGGATCCTGATCTGGTATCACATACCCAGGACGTAAAGGACACTGAGAAACAGTTCTCTGTAATGAACACACCCGAAGATGATGCATCAGCATGCACTCTCTTCGTTTGGGCGGCACGGGAATTCTGGTATTCCCCAATTTCCTGCTCTGTCTTATAACAATTATAAGTTGGAGCGGGACCAACGTTCCCCAGCTCAGTATAACAAGCGGGTTCGGTCAATAATCCGTATTATTATCTTGATTAAGGCGTGATATGGTCGCTACCTGGAGAGAGAGAGAAGAAAACACTCAGCGTGCGCTCATGCAAGAATAGATTGGTTATTATTTTATCTAATCAGGATGGCTCCCACTGCTTTTTATCAAATCTTCCTTCAAACCCAAAAAGGAAAGACTAGCCGGGATTAATTACACACTACAAGTTCGCCAATCTTTCAGCCAGGCCAGTGTCGGTACTTTGAGGGAGGTCCCCCGTGCTTTCGCACGAACCTAATTAATGTAAACCTCGTTTTCCCAGAGGCGTAACCTCGTTGACACCTTTCTAGACACCTACTTGATCGGCTAATTGTAATGTATAAAACTCTCCCAGGAGTAACTCTTACTCACAGCGGGTATCGGGATCCAACTATCTCATAGAAGGTATGCAATCTCATTGCAAATTTCAACACTTGAAATTCCCGATAATATTTTGCCCCTAGCTCGCTATGACCTTGACGCATGCCAAACAACCCATAGTCTGCTAGTCAAGTTCAACCCGTACATTTCTTGATTGAATTAAACCCACCCGCACGACCCTTGACGCATGCCAAACAACGCCGTACGAATACCCTAATCCAATCGCATCGTATGCTAGCAGATAAGCACTAGTTAGCTACCGTACACTACGTCTTGACGCATGCCAAACAACCGCAGCACGAATACTAACTAGTACTTATCTGAAATGACGGAGGGCTACGACAAGTTTTTCTGAAAACCTATTGCGTAATGAACTTGATATCGTCGTAGAATCAAATGATTTTTAAAATGGAGTGCTTTTGAGGCTTTCCTAGTTTTGCTAAAGGAGTCACTCCCGGTAAAGGGATCGTCGGTCCTTTCCTCGTCGAATGAGGTGCGGGATATATCATATATATCACTGTGCAAAGAAAAAACTTTTAAAAGCAATCAAAAGACAAACCGAGTGTGTAGCATCTGCCAGTTATTGCTAAAGGAGTCACTCCCGGTGAAGGGATCTCGGTCCTTTCCTCATCGAATAAGGTGCTGGATATATCACATATACCGCTGTGCAAAGCAAGAACTGTAGCTACCTGTTTTATTTTTGAAATTCGATTCTACAACATCTTAGGTTTCTTTTCTTTTCATTAATCACATTAATGAAGTCCCATCATTTAAGTTACCTAAACATCACTGATAAATACGACGTACACTTATGCCATCCGCATTCGCCTCGATGTCCCCTCGTGCACCGTTAGGTTAGGTAACTAACGGCAGAGCGGGACAGGGCTAGCGCGGGTGTAAAACATAAGTAACATCTATATAATATATCATATATACTATATACTGTATCTATCACAGAACATCACATGATCACATCACAGATATCGCAGCAGAAGAATCATATGAAATATTGGATATACTAGGACGTCCGTGTTTTCAATACGAGCCAGTATAAAACACGGATTCCACGGTCGTGATGAATAGCCAAACCCACACCCTAGACCCCTACGAGAGCGGCAAGCAACCCTACCAATTCTAGAGTTAGGAGACCCGGACTCGACTCCTCGAGTTGGTCTCCCACTGGACTCCAGAACCCGGTTACTTGTGCTCCCCTCCTTGGGTCTATCCTAGTGCGGAGAAGTAAATAATATACAAAGGGTGACAGCTTCCGCAACCTGGAAGCGCCCCAATAAAAGAATATTACATACAAGTTTTTACATGAATGAAAATGAAAAACACTCATCTCACATAAAAACCCCCGGCTATTCAAACACGACGATCCAATATAACATATCCAGCAACACATAACATCACATGTCATCAACGTAAGTAAATATGCGCATCCCAATTGTCGTTGACATATAGCAACGAAACCGACGATATCACATATTACACTTACGGTCACAGAAAAGAAAGTGTAAAACTACAACAGTTGGAATCCGCAACCTGCATAGACATCGCATGCCTAATCAAATGAATTCCTTAGACATCGCATGCCTAACAATTATAAACCCCGCATTTTAGTCTCATTATCGAAAACACTTTTCAATACCAAGTTGGGTAATTCAACAAGATTCCCGACATCCTGATCGAATGCTCGTCGCAAACTTCAGTAGACGGCTGCACCCCTGATACCGTCGACGAAGTGCACCAAGGCAGAACACCGCTACCGCGAGCACCCGAACGGATGCTTTCGGCGACGGGGTTCTCCTACAGTCACTTGGTCGGGACTATGGGGTGTAGCAGTCTATTAAGTTTACCCGGCGAGTATCCGCGTACGCTACGTGATTGCGACGGACTTTTGATCACATCAAAATTCCGTGGCAACCGATCAAGTGAGACTAAAGTGCTTGATTTATAACATTCATTCAGTTATCTCATAACTACTTGTGAATTCCAATTATTGTATCCCATTCCAGATAAATAGAAAATGTTAAACTTTCCGATCGAACAATCGAACACCCAAGTTTTCCCGATACAGCTCAACACATGAAATAAGTCTAACAGCATTCAGTTCGTGCCTCAGTACCAACGGTCCAGCCGTAGAAGGGTCAAGCCAACGCTTCACATGTGGCACGCCGTACTGCCCCAAACCCGAAGGTTCAAAGGGCAGTTCAAGACGGTCACATAATCGAGTTAAGGTTTGTTGTCTTCTAGAGGGACCATCGCGTTACTTGCACTACTTAGAACGTTGTTAAACTACGGAAAAATCCAACACTTGGAAATTTTCCGGCAGGGGAAAAAGTGGGTATTTATGTCCGGTCGAAATTTTTAACATATTCTAAAATATCCGAAAAACACATAGACAAAATTAGACAATCCGATCGAATGTACGAACTCCTAATACAACCCAAAAAACTCAACTCTTGATTTCAGATAAAAAAAATTCCCAGGAAAACCAGCACTGCAAAATAGGAATTACTGTGCAAAATTGAATGCCTAATAAGACAAAACGGCCGCGGAACCGCCGCATTAGCATGCTAATGCCGCGGTTCCGCCGCACTTTTGAGGGATCATTAGTTACTTTTTGCACCGTAATTCTTATAATTTCCTGCTGATTTTTCTGCATATTTTTAATTCTCAAAAATCCACGAAAACAGAAAATGTCCAGAGAGCACTTTCAAGTCGTGGTTTCGGGTCGATCGGACTTCTAACTCCGTCTACGCATCGCCTAAGGCTCTAGCTAGGCTCCGATACCACTGTAGGGTTCCTAGGCACTCTCAAGAGGTGTCACAAGGCATCAACCATGCCAATTTCAAATTTAAACAGTGCCGAGAAACCCTAGAACGGATCGTTGGCTAGATTTCTAGGCGAAAAGTAAACTAGTTAACACTTAACTATTAGAATACGGAAATACAACCTTTGTAGATCCGGTGCTCCACCTCCACGGCTCCGCAATGAAGTCCTCTCCGCTGTCCAAATCGAACCATGACTCTCACGGTGGTTTCATCGGAGAAAAGACCGGGCTAGGTCGTCGACAACGTGCCGAAGATGATCTACGTCGAAGCATCACTAGATCAAGCTCCACCTTCACCAAGCCATGAAAACTTGTGAAGGAAACACACTCTACTACTTGGCAATAGGTAGAGGATGAAGAAATAGGAAGTGGGTAGACTTTAGAATTAGATTTCTCACTCATTTCATCAATCCACCATTGATGTAGTCAAGCTTTTCTTCTTGAGTTCAAGGAAGAAGAAGATGATAATTGATATGATAAGTTATTCTAAAATGATAAGAATAATGAATTCTTATCATAATAGAACCATGGTCAAGTGTAGAGAATAAATCATGGTTAGTGGGATGGTTAGGGTTAAGCATGAGACAAAATGGTCACTTGGTCAAAGTCTTCATGAAGCTTCATGAACAAAACAAAACAAGCCACCATTTTCTCATTTGCTTTTCTTTTTCCAAAAGAATAAATAAATGAATAAAATGAATAAGGAAATAGTAAACCCTAACCATTTCATTAACCAAGGTTTAATTATTTACACTTAAGCAAAAGGCATGCATCATCAAACATGATACAAGCAAGTGCACCAAATCATATCGCATATGCAATGCGCACATCCGAGTGAGAAAATCCATCTTAAGTAAACCGATACTAGTTAATGCAAACTAATATATCAAATATATAATTATGCATTAAATCATTAAATCAACACTTGATTTAATGATCCGGTCATGTCGCATATAACCGGCTAATATCAACAGTAACAACTTATCGAATCAACACTTGATCCGATAACCCGGCTATATCGTATATAACCGATCAATGTCACATATCGCGAGAATGAAATACGGTATCACATACACGCATTATTCTCAGTCCCGCACATATCTCATATGCGCTCCTATTTCGTTTCGCTTGAGCCAGGAAACCTCTGTGTAGGACTCTAAAGACTCGTCAATACGCCGGCAGCAGGCGATGATCATATCAAACACCCACAAGCCGCAAGCGGTCTGCTAAACGTAACGGCCACCCGGGTATTGAGCGATCTGAAGATCGACGAGCAAGCCCGCTCACACTCCAGTGAATCCAACCAGTAACACTACCGTACAGTCCGGTCTGATCGTCTGATATGTCGCATATCTTGCCTAGGGGTGGTATACGTCAGACCCCAATAGCTCGATAAGTCGTGTCGATATGAGGTCTATAACACTTCGAGAAACTACTGGTAACACTTACCAGTAAATCTCAGCAACCCTGGCCAGGGATTTCCTGTTATAGCCAATCGAACACAGCGCAACATCAACTCCCTATACCGGGAGAGACGAATCCCCTCCTATCGCTCATTGCCTCCATGTGACTCGGGACTGTACCCAAAAACCACCGTTTTGCACGCCCTCTTGGACGTGGTAAGATGGAAATCAAAGCGCAGTGGGAACCACACAAGACTCTATGACGATCTCGGGTCAACAGACTACTCTGTACCAGTGTCACCAGAGAACTGCCATCTGACGTGAGGTATAATACCATCTGGGAGTTCTCGGCGAGTCCTTCCAGTGTACCCAGTCTCTACTGAGCACCCGTATATCATCTCCGATGTCAAACACCAATGGATATGGGATCATCCATCGCCCATCTGTATGGGTCGAGAAGGTATACGCTAGTCTACTCTGGTATATCGATGCCCCGTCTCGATACACCCACGACTAG
The DNA here is from genome assembly GCA_030015575.1 of Agapanthus africanus. NCBI lineage: Eukaryota > Viridiplantae > Streptophyta > Magnoliopsida > Asparagales > Amaryllidaceae > Agapanthus > Agapanthus africanus. Next base: position 294,427,562 of record CM057349.1, read on the forward strand.
GGACATTGAAGGATGTACTTATGGACTACCATGTCCCCACTAGTATGATCCGCATCATAGTCCAGGTAGTCAAGCACACATCCTAAGGGCTTTACCAACATGTAACAGAGAGACAATCAGTATACACGTTAAGGTAAAGAGCAACCAGATAGCATACTATCATGTCGAGCAAGAAAGTCCTCCCTATATATGTCCCAGCATCCACTATAATATACATCCTATGTACAGTAATGGCCTCTAGGGCATACATATAACTAACACGTTTGACCCGAGCGTTGTAGTATCGGGCCGTCTGTTGTGGATAGGCTGCGGCTCTGATCTGGGCCTGATCCTTTTTTTCCAAGAATATGTCGAGGTTGGTCCGTAGCGCCATGGTGTTTGCGTCATCGTCGAAGTGCTTGACCCGGTGACTGGGTAGCCCGATCTCCGCTGGGACCATCGCTTCGGTCCCGTAGCAGAGGCTGAAGGGGGTCTCCCTGGTGGGAGTCTTTTTTGACGTGTGCAGGGCCCATAAGACCCGGGGCAGCTTTTCAACCCAACTGCCTTGTCTCCCTTCTAGGCGGGTCCGGAGACCCCGGAGGATGTCTCGGTTAGCGACCTCGGCCTACCCGTTACATTGGGGATGCGCGACCGCGGAAAAATTCATAAGGATATGGCACTCTTTGCAGAAGTCCTTCAGTTTCTCGTTCTCGAAGTTCGTCCCGTAGTTGGTGATGACGCACATCGGGATGCCAAACCGGAATATCAGGTTGTTTTGCAGGAACTTGATGGTCGTGGCGGCGTCCGGTTTCCTGATGGGGACGGCCTCGATCCACTTGGTGAAGCAGTCCACCGCAACGAGGACATATTTATGCCCGCCTGTTCTGATAGGAAACTGGCCGATCATATCTAGTCCCCACTGGGCGAATGGCCATGGGGACGTCAGGGCGGTTAGCTCGATAGCCGGGAGGCGGGGAATGCTGCCGTGGAGCTGGCAGCTCTTGCACCTCCTGACCAGTTTCAGGGCGTCCTCGTGCATGGTGGGCCAGTAGTACCCTTGGAGTAACGCCTTTTGGATCAAAGTTCGAGCCCCCTCGTGTGCACCGCCCACCCCTTCATGGATTTCCCGAAGGACGTAGTCGGCCTCTTGGGGGTCAACACATCGGAGCAGGGGCTGAGTGAAGGCCTTCTTGTAGAGGTTCCCGTTGCTCCAGACGAAGTGGAGGGCTTTGGCCCGGAGACGGCGGGCGGCCGCCCGGTCCTCCGGGAGCGCGCCGTCCTTCAGGAACTCCACAAGGGGCTTCCTCCAATCTTAGTCGCTCTCTTGCGCCGCATACACATGGAGTGTCGTCGCTTCATCTCCCACGCTGGGTCGAGGCAAGGTTTCGAAGAGGATTGACCGCCTATTGTTGGCCGAGTACGACGAAGCTAGCTTGCTCAGGGCGTCTGCTTGGGCGTTCAGCTGTCTGGGTATTTGTTCTACCTGGACCTCGTCGAAGTTTTTTCGGAGTTTCCTTACCTCGTCTAGGTGCTTCATCATTAGAGGCTCTCGAGCTTCGAAGCATCCGGTCACTTGGCTGACAACAAGGGCCGAGTCGCCGTGGACTCGAATTATCTTCAGCCCCAACCCGACGGCCATGCGCAGTCCGACTAGGAGGGCCTCGTATTCTGCCGCGTTGTTCGACGCTTTGAAACCGAGCCTCAAGGAGTACTCCATCTCAGCTTCGTTTGGGCCCCAGATGATGAGGCCGGCACCGCAGCCTTCCTCGGTAGAAGACCCGTTGACGTAGATGACCCACTCCGGAACTGAGCTAGGGCTTTCCGGGATGGGACACCGGGTTGCGAAGGGCGGCGCGGACTCCGGCTTCCTACTAGGGATGGTGCATTCAACGATGAAATCGGCTAAGGCCTGTGCCTTGATGGCTTACCTCGGGCGATACCTTATGTCGAATTGAGATAGCTCCCATCTCCATTTTTCCAGGCGGCCTGAAGATTCCGGTGATGCCAGGATAGCTCCCAACGGGTGCTCGGTGAGGACGATGATGGTCTGTGCTTGGAAGCAGTGCCGCAGCTTCCGCGAGGTTACCACGAGGGCCAAGACAATCTTTTCTATGGCGGGTACCTCGTCTCTGCGTCCTTAAACACGTGGCTCACATAGTACACCGGCTTCTGCGCCCCTTCGGCTTTTTAGACGAGCACCGAGCCTGCTGTTTGGTCGGATACTGCCAGATACAGCGATAGCTCATCCCCTTCCACTAGCCGGGTGAGCAGTGGCGGTGTTGCGAGGTGCTTCTTTAATTGGTCGAAGGCGGCTTGGCATTCCTCCGACCACTCGAACCTCGGAATTTTCCTCAGCGCCTTAAAGAACGGAAGGCACTTCTCCCCCGACCTGGACATGAAACAGCTCAGAGAGGCGACCCGCCCCATGAGCCGCATGATCTCGACGTTGGTCTTGGGTGCAGCCATGCTCAGGATAGCTTCGATCTTCTTCGGGTTAGCTTCGATTCCGCGGTGAGTGACCATAAACCCGAGGAACTTTCCTCCGGTTACTCCAAATGCGCACTTGGCGGGGTTTAATTTCATGTTGAATTTGCAGAGCACTCCGAATGCCTCGCCCAGGTCCTTAGCATGGTCAGCCGACGAGGTGGACTTGACGAGCATATCGTCAACGTAGACTTCCATGTTCCTGCCGATCTGTGGCTTGAACATGCGATTGACCAGCCTTTGGTACGTGGCCCCGGCGTTCTTGAGGCCGAAGGGAATCATCCTGTAGCAGTACACCCTCCGGTCCGTTGTGAATGCGGTCAGGTCTTCGTCCTGAGGGTTCATACGGATTTGGTTGTAGCCGGAGAAAGCGTCCATGAAGCTCAGTAGCTCATAACTGGCCGAGCTGTCGACAAGCTGGTCTATGCGGGGGAGCGGGAAGTTGTCCTTGGGGCAGGCCTTATTAAGGTCGGTGAAGTCGACACACATACGCCATTTCCCGCTCGATTTTTTGACCAGGACTACGTTTGCTAGCCACTCTGAGTAGGGCACATTCCTGATGAAGTTGGCGGTGAGGAGCCGATCAACCTCCTCTTCGATCGCCTTCTGCTTGACCGGGGCGAAGCTTCTTTTCTTCTATCTGACGGGTCGGGCCGTAGGATCAACTCTGATCTTGTGGGAGATGATTTTGGGGTCGATCCCAGGCATGTCAGCAGGCGTCCAGGCGAAAACGTCGGAGTTGCTTCTGAGGAACTTGATCAGGTCATCCCGCTGGGTCCCCGTCAGGAGCGACCCGACCTGGACGGTCTTTCCTTGGTCTCCTTCTGCTAGGGGTACCTCGATAAGAGGTTCGACCGGCGCCCCCACGGACCTCCTTCCGCTCGTCCCGGGTGTCCAGGGATCCTTTGATGTTGCTGCACGCATCGGCGTCGTCAGCATGTTGCTCGAGCGAAGACGTCTCTGTGAGGCCTATCCTCGCGACCCGCTGGCTCCCGTATGCCCGACCTATCCCGCCCCGATCGAGGGGGAATTTTACCGCCAGGTGGGATGTCGAGATCTGGGCCTGGAGGGAGTTCAGCGTCGGGCGGCCGAGGAGGACGTTGTAGGCCGACGGAACCTTCGCTACGATAAAGTCCACAAGCAGCGTGCACGTGCGGCCGGGCTCCCCGATCATGAACTGCAGGATGACCACCCCTTGTGCTGGGATGGAGTGGTTGGTGAAACCCGAGAGGACGTGGGAGATCGGTCTCAGGTCTGTTGGGGCGAGCCCCATGCGCAGGAAGCAGTCGTGGAAGAGGATGTTCGCCGAGCTACCCGAATCGATGAGTATCCGGTGGACCTCGTATCGGTGAATTTGGGCTATGATCACCAGCGGGTCAATATGGGGCACAGATATGCCGTGAAGATCCTCGTCGCCAAAGGTGATGGACTCTCAACCCCTAGCCCTTTTGCTCGGGCGGCCAGCGGGGAGGCCGCCAACATTGGGTGATGGTTCGTCGGCGTCTCCATCGTGAGGGAGGCGACAGCGGGTGTTTGGATCTTCAGGGGGATCGATTGCCATATGGACGGAGATCGGAAGGTCAACTTTTGTTTTTGTGGAGTTTTTGAGTTCCCACAGACGGCGCCAGCTGATGGAGGTCCTTTTCAGGCCTCCGTCAGATGTTGTCTTACGTCGATTTCCCGGTGGATTCTGATGATTATCTTCTGTTGCGTGTGGGTCTCAATGGGTTTTGGTGGAAGAGGTGGTATGAGGAGTTTGGTGCCGAGTACCTGCAAAGAAGTCCCGGGGTAGTTTGGTACCACCAAGGACCCTCCGACGATCAAGTTAGTGATGAGATCCGAACAGAGTAACGGCTTAGAAGAGTAAAGAATGGCTTACTTGACCCCTCTGTGATGGGGGTTTATATAACAGTGGTGGCACGCAACAGCAGGCGCGAGAACCTCGCCGGCAGTTACGCTCCCGACGTCACGCCCGCGTAGAGAGCGGATCGCCCATTAATGGGGATCGTGATGGCGTGGAACGTGGGATATTGCTGGCGTAAAATCCGCGCATGGCGAGATTCGCGGAGCGGCGGTTACGCCTGCGAGTGGCGGAGTTGGTCGGAGGGCCGAGGACGACGGCCTCGGCGGGAGCTCGGGGACGAGCGAGGAGGCCGAGGAGTCTTGGTCCTGTGACAGCTCGAGGCGAGCTGAGGGGCCAAGGAGGCTAATTCGCTGGGGGCCCCGAGGAGGGCCAACTTGTGCTTATAGTTTGGGAACAGGGTGGCCTGGCCGGCCCCCGTGGACCCTTTCTTCTGAGTCTTGGGACACGTCATCTGCCACGTGTCCTGATCTTGGAGATCGCCAATATTGAGCATTATCAGAATATAACAAAAAAGAGTCGATTAAATCATTTTGATTGGGATGATGATGTTGATGACTTGAGAGGAATAGATTAAAAATATTTTTCTCATTTTTTTTCTTGTAAAAGATAAGAGCATCAAGTGAGGATACTATCAGCACTCTTGGAGTTTGCATTGTAAGGATAGAGATGGGCAAAAAAGGATTCATTTTTGTGCAACATTTTATTACATAAAATAAAAATCAACTATGTAGTTTATTACCATTTTGATGGATTGATATTTATATTTGATTTTAATATATTTCTTTAAGTTCTATGTTGAGCGAGATCACATGAGAGGTGAAATGGTCCATAAATAATATAAATGTTTATTTGAGTAGAACATAGCATCTATCTATAGAATAATCTAACTAGATGTGATCCTTAAAAGATTTGGCTTGGTAGCAAATACTGAGATTGCAGGGACTCATATCGAAATAGGTCTATTTTAAGGGACTTATTATAAATAAATATCCATAGGAAATGGTTCGATATGGAATTTTATAAAATTCAATATTTTGCTTCGAAGGGCAAATGTTACTTTAGAAGGGAATAATTATTTTCCTTTCTCTTCTATTTTGCAGCTGGTGGATGTACTCCTCTTTAGCTCTTTTCTTTATTTGTATCTAGAGTCGAGCATAGTTTCATATAGCAAAATTTTATGCATTTTTTCGGTAACAAATTTTTAGTCGGCCGTAAAAATTTGTCTAATATTTTGTCCAACTTACTGCCTATAGAGAGAGATTAAGAAACTTAAATGATGATAACATAAGCTTAGGTTGTATAACTTTAACTCTTAGGTTAACTATTCATTATCCTTTTTTTTTCTTTCTTTAAAACTGAACCGTAAGCCTAAACCACGCATACAAAATGTCCAAACACACAAGCACACAACAGACATACACACCGAAGAACCCACGTATTTGCTCCGAAAACGTTAAATTGTGACCACTTCCTTTCTTAGCGATCGAACCCCGCACTCTCTCCGGAAGGGAAAGTGCCATAGAAACTGAGCTATGGCTAACGATTTTTCAATTTCTTTTTAGTATGTGGAGGGTTGAGTCAATTGTTAACTATTTTTCAGTTTCTTATTGTTGCAGAAAAGAAATTTGAAACCTCTCAACAGGATTGTTCTGACTCAGGTGCTGCTCTTTTCTCAGAATTGTATTTCATTTGCTTTCTGTTGCTTATTCTTCCTTCTTTTTTTAATGAAATGCAACCAATTGTTAATTAAGCTCGCTAGGAAATTCAATTTTATATCTTGTTTGTTCTGTTAGCAGTTCCTTTTCATATGATGCATAACTCTAAGTAGTTTATGTCAAGCATTTGGACAACCTAACCAACACAAAAAAAAATTTGTTCTATGTTTATTTTCCATCAATGTGTTTGTGTATGTTGCGAGACTCATTTAAAAATAATGGAGGACAAAGGCAATTTGAGGAATACTTCAATGGTGAGTGGTCAAAATTCAATCCAACTTCGGTTTTCTTTCTTTTTTCTCTTAACGATCGTCGCAGGTTGTTTAGATCTTCTTCGCATAAGAAGTAAATACAAAAAAAATTTGTGATTAAATGTTTACGATGATTCAGTGGTTGAAAAATTAATGGTTTTTCATAATAGAATTGCGTGAACTTTGTATTGTCTATATTTAGACAATAAAGATCAAGATAGTCTATATTGATTATCCGATAAAATGGTGTAGGATTGACTTTTTTGAACACTGAGAATTCTCTCACACAGCCTTTGTCTTCTATTATTCTCGTTTTGCAACCATCTATTGATCGAACTTCAACTCTCTTCAAACTAGCGCAAAGTTTATGATCGAGAAATTATCTCACGATATCGTGTTTCACACGAGCATACACACAAATAAAATGTCCTGCTCTTGTATCCGAACTTCAATTTTAAGGTAAGCAATTTTTTTTACAGGTTTGCAAAAGGGTAAACAAGCGGCAGAGAACCCCGAGAAGGGGCCCTCGTCATCATCCCAAGAAGGACACAAGCGAAAAAAGGCATCAGACGAAGCGTATGAAGACACCGGCCTTCAGAACCAACTAATTGAAGTCCTGGATAGAAACAGTAGGATGCTGGCAGCACAGTTGGAAGCGCAAAACGTTAACAACCGATTGGATCGAGAGCAAAGGAAGGAACAAGCCGACGGCTTGCTAGGTGTCCTCAACAAAGTTGCCGACGCTCTTGGAAGAATTGCCGATAAGTTATAGCCCATAGCTAGTTATGGGCGGAACATGCACGCTCGAATGTGATGGGATCTCAGCGTGTCATCCTCTGAGTGTGTATGGAAGTAGACATGCGTTGTTAAACCAACATTTTTACCATGGATTTGATATATAGTGATTAGAAGATAGAAACTTACAGAGATTGTTGAGGGGCTTGGAACCTTCGGATTCAGCTGACCTTCTTGTGAGTGTCGGTGGTGTTTGTAGTTTCAGTGATTGATTGTTGATTTAGTTCTAATGGCATTTAAAGAATTGAGAAGCATAAGATTATAGCCGTATAAGTTGTACATTGGATTTCTGATTATTTGTGTTTTTTTTTCTCATTTGTGTGAAATTGTGGAGCATTTGCAATACTTCTTATTGAGTTCTATATCATTTAATTAACAATTGTTCGTCTTTTGGGGGTCTACGGAATTTAAGCTTTATAATCGGTTAACGACTTATAAGAAGAGGAATGTGTCCGTAAGTCAACTCATAAGCAAAGAAACAGATGAATAGTGAAGACGCGGGAAGTTCTACGAAACATGTTTCCTCGGGATAGAAATTCTTAAAATTGGAAACCGTTTCATATTAGTATTTTGCGCGTGCGATTTTCATGGAATGGAGGCTTTACTATTAGAATTAATTATTTTTATAGAGAAAAATATATTTGAAATTTAAAAACATAGATGAGAGAGATTACAAGATGAGTGTATTCGGACAGAAAAGTCTTTTTTTAGGGTGATAGAATATTATTTAAAATTTTAAAATATTAAAATTGGCATGGATTCCTTAACAATATTTCTTGTTGTTTATAAGTTTTCCTAAGAAAAGGACATCTTATCTATATAATTGATAATTGATTGTAAATTTGGTAAGGCCCAAATAAGCAAGTACTCTGAAAGTGCTAGTATTTTGCACGTGCGATGCACGTTTATATTACAAATTGAAAATGACCAGTGTGATATTTTTAAGGAAAATATATGTTTAAAGGAAATAAATAAATCGTATACGTTACACAAATTTTTATTCTCAAATAATAATGGTTAAGATATGATATATACGAGGAATCAAAATGTTAAGTACTAATAAAACAATTTATTTTTTCTTATTGTAGGTGCATGTCTTTTTTTGAGTGTGGGTGTGCATGGGTAGGTGCATGGGTGGGTGGGTGCGTGGGGGTGAGGGGGAGGAGAGGGAGGGTTAGTGTGTGTGAGAGAGTGAGAGATGAGTTGGGTGTTTCATTTTGACTTTTTCCAAGAAAGTAGAGAGAGATGGAGTTGGATGTCCTTTTGTTTTATGGACACATCACTTAAAGAGTTACGGTTATTATCGCTACCACAACTTATATAGCTTACTCATATTTTAGAAATACAAAAAAAAGATAGAAGAAAAAAGATTATCATTTATAATGCATTGGATGGTGCCATGTCACTATAATAAGATAAAACTAATGAATACAACTTCTCTTTCTTAACAACTTTTTAAATTCAAATTCAAATCCAAATCAAACAATGAATCCAAAAAACTATATTTATGACTCAACATTATATTCAATAATATATAAAATCGTAAAATAACTACGAGAATGGATGAAGTTAAGCAGATGAAAATAAATACAAAGCCTGCCTAGCACATGCAAAATTACTAGTAATAGTAAAGATAAGAGAGATGAATAAGGTTTTAGCTCAAGTCCTGAACTTTCACCCCATTTCAAAGCTTTTAGCTCTGAATCACTTTTCCTCAAAAATCTGATGTGGCATCCCCAATTCATGAAATAGCATTTCACTTGAAAGTTGAAACAAACAAGGCGACCTCTTCAAGCATTTCCCAATCAAAATCAAATTCATGGAAAAGAAAGACACACAAAAACAAGTACAAGATGGACAGAAAATAAAACCATTACATAAATTATAGCAAATCAAGCCATATGATCATAGATAAGGCGTTTCAAATCACATCACCGTCTGTAGCCAACTTTGATCGATATCGTCGACCTCTTCGAGCAATCATATTCACATCAACCAAAAGAGCTTTTGAATCGTCTTCATCCATTTCACATTCATCACTCTCACAAGCGATGCCCAAAACATTAACGTCCTCCTTCCGATTTATAAGGGAATCATCCATCGGAGCAACATCAGAAGACTTTTTGCGAGGTGTAAAAGTCACAGTTTTCGGAAGAACATCAGGCTCTGGCTCCGGCTCCGATTTCTTCACTAAGTTGCAAAAATCTTCAAACTCTCGTTTATTTGTAGTTTCTCCGTCACCGACCTCTGATGAGCCGAAAGTGTAGCGAGTATACTTCAAGGGATTCTTTAAATAATCAGGAACCCCAACAGTTTCCATAGATTGTGGGACCGGAAAAAATTCTTGTGGTTCTTCAGAATCTTTATATTCAGAATTGAATCGAACTCGTTTCTTTGGCTTTTCATCGGTCTGAGCGTCTTTCCTTTTCAAAATGGGCTTTGTTATATTTTCAGTACGCTTGTCGTCTTTGAGCCGGACACTTGCAGTGAAATGATCAGCACGCAAATCCCTAGGGAAATAACCAGTTTCATCTTCATCGATAAAATCAGGGACTACAGCATGGTAATTCATGTAAGGGCCGTGATCATGGACATCGCTCATGTAAATGCGTTCACTGACATTTTCTTGGCATAGAGCTGCTTTGTCATATTCATCTTCCTCATCCTGAAATGAGTCAAGTTTAAATCCCTGGATCCAGAAAATATGTAATTTTGGAGTACTTAGCAAAGACTAAACTGTAGACCCACATTGTACCTGCTTCTTTTCAAGTTTAATTTTGTGCTTTTGGTCTATTTCACCATTAAGTATGAAGCGTATTTTCTCTTAAAAAGAGAATGGTAGGCATGTAAAAATTCTACAGTAATCTCATACTGGATTGAGAAAGAGTGTGTTTGTCACGAAAAGGTTATGTTCCTTTTGGTAATTTACACGCAAACATTGTAGATAATTCTAAAAGTCTACTAACAAACAAGGTAGCTGAAAAGAAAAGTTAATTGGAAATGAAGGGGGTAAATGAAAATACATGCAGCAGCATTTTACAGATTGCTGCATATGCTGACATTACAAAGAATCACGCTAAGACTAGCTTAGTTGAGCTGAAAAGAAAGAAATTATCATAGCCGCAACAGTTTTCACCATGACTTAATTCAATAATTTTAGCTAACCATGTTGAAAATAAAATTCTTGTTACTTCTGAAAAAACCCTCTATAATATGAACTAAATCAAAACACAGAATAGTCCGCACCCCCGCCCCACCCCAGCTTATGCCAGTGATCTTGAAATGTCGTGTCATGAGCAAAGCAGAGCATGTGCATTTGCAATGCTACTAGATCATACTTTCATGCTTGCAATGTTGCAATTTTATTAGTATTTGAAGAAACGTTAAAAGTCTTGGGAGCTCGCCAAAGAAATATTTTAGTAACAAGGAAGCCCAGAGAGGTGTTAATGGAAATAAACCAAAATCATATAAGAATTTTAGGCAAGGTGGGATAGAAGGATATGTAAGTTTCCTAAGATGTGTGTGTGTGTGTGTGAGGGGGGGGGGGAGGCAGGCAGGGAGAGAGAATACCTAAGTAATATTAACTAGTCAGAAAGAACGTCGAAAAGACCTATCATAGAACAAAGAAATTAAACAAAGGTGGAGAAGATACTATCATAAATTGTTTGATTTTCGACTAGAGCGCTTAAGGTAGTCCGGTTCAAGGTAGGAATATTAAGTTAATAGGTATTGACGTATTGTTGAAAGATTAAGCTTAGAGGTATCAAAGATGATTATAGAATACGAAAAAAACGAAAAAGCTGCAGATTACATATTCCTGTTAAAGCCTGAAAGTGCTTGAAAGATATAGGCCTTTGTGGTGAACTAAGTTCTTTGACAACCAAATACTAAAAAAATTCTTCTGAATAAGAAAATCACTTTAGTGCCTATTCCTAAGAATAAATTAGAATTGTACAGACCATTATTTTGAGTCATGTGGTAGCGGCGGAAACAATGATATTTTTACCTAGAATATTACTATTGCTTACATCAAAGCTTTAGTTCTAACTTCTAAGTCAAGAGGGATCTCTTAGTCATATTATACTGAGGCATTAGTGTGTAACACAATCAAAATGACAGATTTTTCAACTTCAGATTTCCGACTATATGTTACATTTAAGGAATTTACGTTTCTAGCCACCCACCAAGTAAGCATGCCAGATCATCACCAGAACCCATTCAGAACTACTACATCTTATATCTAATATACATTCTAGCGATCCAATCTGTAAGGATAGCTTCTAAATCTTGTGATCACGGATAACCTTGTGATCACGAAAAAATCAAACAATTTTTTTAAACACACTCCGGTGAAAAATGATGTCACGAATAAATCATCCAACTTTATCAATCCCGTCAATGAACACAGGTTCTAGATCTTGTGATCACCAATAAATCATCCAACTTTATTACCAGAATCCATGTACAACTTAGGATCCTATTTAATCATAATATATAGAAAGAGACAATATATTCAAAATTGTTCCTGTCAAGAACCACCCTGCCCAAAAGCATAAGCTATTAGGTTAAGGGATAACAATGTATCAATACAACATAATACTTTAATAGTTCCAAAATATAAGCCAAAGCACAATTCAATGTGAAGCAGTAGCAAACCTCGTTGTCTAGGGTCGGATCGAGCCCAACCGAAGACCGAATCTCCCTCTCCTCGTCGTCATCGCCTCCCCTTGCTCTCTCTTCATCATCATCGTCATCCTCAACCTCATCGTCATCATCGAGATCGCCTTCGAACTCCCTCTGCTTGTCACTCTTGCTCTTCTTGTTCTTAAACAAGCACCCGCCTTTGTCATAAAACGCAGAGGAGCAGGGGTCTTCCTCTCGCTCGTGGTCGAGCCCTCGCTCTCGGTTCCATTCCTGGCGCTCGACCTCGCCGTCGGCGACGGACCATGAGGACGAAGGGAAGGAGCTCTTGGGAACCGATTCGAAGAGGCTTGATCCGAAGAGCCGCTTCACTCGGTCCTCGAAGCCGTTGCTCATGGCGCTGCGTCTCTGCTGTTGATTTTTTTTTGTTTTCTGAGGAAATTAGAAATTTAGGGTTTTCAATTTGGGGGAATTGGCATTTTAAATTAGGAAAACGACAAGGAGTGCCTTGGCACACGTCCTAATTTCAACACCCCAAATCTTTGTTATTTCGAAAACCACCCCCAAACATTCTATTTTGATAAAGGCCGCCCATATCCTCCTATTAGCTTGGATAACACTCGAGTTAAGTTCACTGTGAGTCATTAGTTCCCCTCAATCTTGCTCAATCTGTTTTGGAAGCCGCATACAAAAATCTCTCGCTCTGTCTTCATCCTCTCGTTTTCTTTTCGGTCCTTTATCTTGGGGGAACGAAACTGTGTTTTAGATATCGAAACAGTAATATGTAAACATGCCAAAAACAAGCCGAATTTTATCCATAATCCAGCTTATCCTTGAAATTTATTAATACTGAAAAAAAGAAGGGACAACTCAAGGCTTTTACCTAAAGATGGGGAAACTTAAAAAGTTTTTTTAAATTTTTTTTTAAGGTTTTGGACTCAAGAATAACTACGAGGAATTATGGTCTATGCGCACAAGGAAAGCTTGCAAGGTTCAAATATCTCTTGTGTCCTTGATTGATCTTGTGTCATGTGATAAAAACTACATGTGATGATGCTTGAAACTGGTGATCTTCCAGATCAGGACACGTGGCAGATGACGTGTCCTAGGGCTCACAAGAAAGGACCTACAGTGGCCGACCAGACCACTCCTGTGCCCGTCCTATGAGCAAACGCTGGCTCACCTCCAAGCCCCCAGCACAATTGGCCTCCTCGGCCCCACATCTCGTCTCCGAGCTATCACAGGCTCGAGCCTCCTCGGCCCTCTCAGCTCGCCTCCGGGCTCGAGTAGAACCAAGATACCTCGGTTCTCCCGCTCCTCCGCGAGCTTTCCCGCCGAGGTCATCTTCCTCAGTCTCATCGGCCGACCAACAGTACCGCTTGCAGGCGTAATCGCCATCCCGCGAATCTCGCTATGCGTGAGATCTTCGCCGGTCACATCCCACGTTCCACGCCACCACGATCTCCCATTAACGAGCATGTCTCGCCATTAATAGGAAGTCCCGCTCATTACGCGGGCGTGAAGTTGGGAGCGCAACGGCCGGCGTGATTCTCGCGCCTGCCTCGCCTGTTGCCACCGCTATATAAACCCCTCCTTCAGACGGTCTAGGTAAGCCATTTTGACTCAACTAAACCGTTACTCTGCTCGGATTTCTAGTCTAACTTGACCGTCGGAGGGTTCTCGGTTGTACAACCACTCTGGGACTTCCTTGCAGGTAACTCGGCAACCACAACCTCAAACCCATTGAGATCCACAAGCTTCAGGAGCGACAGCCTCCAGATCCAATCTCAGTCACCCATCGCCGCCATCAGCAGATCAACGGAAGGTAATATCTTGGCACGATCCAGGCCGCGTCAACATGATTTTGGACCTTTTGGCATTACTTTAGGAGAGAGAGAGACATAAAGGGATAGAAGAGAGAGAGATGAACAGTGGGGATCATTGACACTAAAACTTTAGGTGCCATATTTTAAATTTTAGGTAGTTAAGTACTATATTGGTGAAATATCGAGTGTTAAAGTGTCATTTAATCAAATAATAGAAATAGAGTTAACAATACATCAGTGTTCTTAATTATCATTCTTTTTCAACAGAGTACCTTAAACAAATTAATTAGAGTAAAAACCTTAGATTGCCATTGATTTTTCGTTAAAATAGCTTATGTCTGCATTTTATGTAGCTAGCTAATTCTTTGATGATGTGGCTTTTAAGACCAAAAAATATGCCTCCTAAATGATGATTTTGGCCATTCTATTTTCTTTCCTTCCCCGTCTTCTTCTCCTCTAACCTCAACTTATTGCCTTCTTATTTTATTGGGAGAAAATCGATACACGGAATCATGCTCGCGACAGATCGATTCATGCAACAACACAAATACCGACGAAAGAACATGATGATGCTCGATATCGGTGATCTTCAAGATCGTGACATGTGGTTGATGACGTGTCCCGAAGCGTGCAAGAAAGAACCCGCAGTGGCCGACCAGACCACTCCTATGCCCGTCCTACAGACAACCGTTGGCTCACCTCCGAGCCTCCTGCACATTTGGCCTCCTCGGCCCTCTCAGCTTGCCTCCGGGCTACCACAGAACCAAGATAGCTCGGCCTTCCACTCGGTCCCCAGCCCGCGCCTAGCTCATCTTGCTTGGTCCCTTCGACCGACCGACGGCATCATCCGCAGGTGCTTCCGTCTCGCCTCCGCGAATCTCGCCATGCGCGAGATCTCCGCTGCCCACGATCCCGCGTTCCACGCCATCACGATCCCCATTAACGAGCCTGTCTCGCCATTAATGGGAGATCCCGCCCATCACGCGGGCGTGACGTCGGGGACGTAATGGCCGGCGTGATTCTCGCACCTGCCTGCCTGTTGCCACCGCTATATAAACCCCTCCTTCAGAAGGTTCAAGTAAGTCATTTCCCACTCACTAGGCCGTCACTCTGCTCGGATTTCCTGTCTAACTTGATCGTCGGAGGGTCCTCGGTGGTACAACCACCCCGGGACTTCCTTGCAGGTAGCTCGGCCCCAACAACCTCAAACCCATTGAGATCCACACGCTTCAACAGCTATCCTCCAACTCAAATCTCGGTCGTCCATCATCGCCAACAGCAGATCAACGGAAGGTAACATCTTGACGCGATCCGCACCGCGTCAGCTGGCGCCTTCTGTAGGAACTTCTTGATTCCATTCAACAAAGTTCATCTTCCGATCTCAACCCAATGGCGAGCGGTCACCACGACGATCCAAGCACTAGCCGCCGCCTCCCCCACAATGGAGGCGCGGACGAATCTCCTCCCCCGAACGCCATCAACGCCCTAGCCGTCCGGATAGATCGACTTACGTCCGTCGTGAACGCGCTCGTCCATGTCCAAACGGCGGGGCAAGCTCCGCGGGTCGCCGCTCCCCCGCCTCGGGACCGGGACCCCTACAGAGGGAGAGAAGACTCTGCCCGCGTCAGCACGACTGGTCATCGCCACGCTGTCTCCAACAGTCGCATGTCTTTCGGGCCGACCTATTTGACTTTGAGGTCTCACGTCAGAGAGCTTCACCCCAAGTCTCGTCGCACCCCTGTCCCTCCCGAGGCGGTGGCGGTCAGCTCGCCTACTCCCAGGCATGTACCGGCACCTCCTCCCTCGACGGGGTCGCGCACGCGAGACTCGCCAAGGCAGCTCAAAAACGACCTCGCCAGGAGACCTAAGGGACCTCGCCGGAAGGAACCGAGGCTCATCAAAAATCATGGTCATGTCAGCAGGGGGGCCGTCGAGCACCTACGAGACTCAGCACCCCACGTCGGCAGTGGAGGCCGACAGCCGCCCGAGGAAGAAGGCCAGGGATAACGAGCCGATCATTTTTGACAATGGGGACTTTCATGGCATATTCTTGCCCCACAATGACCCTCTGGTGATCACGGCTCGAGTCCACCAATACGAGATGCACAGGATACTGGTCGACTCGGGTAGCTCGGCGGACATTCTCTTCTACGACTGCTTTCTGCGCATGGGGATCACCCCAGCAGACCTAAGGCCGACCTTCCATGTCCTTTCAGGGTTCACCAACCACTCCAACCCGGCGGATGGGATAGTTACTCTGCAGTTTAACGTCGGGGAGGCCGGCCGTACGCGAACATTGCCCGTCTAATTCATCGTAGCAAGAATCCCATCGGCCTACAACATCCTCCTCGGCCGCCCAACGCTGAACTCCCTCCGTACCCAGATATCGACCTACCACCCGGCGATAAAGTTCCCTCTAGATCAGGGCGGGATAGGTCGGGTCTACGGAGACCAGCGGATTGCAAAGGTATACTTCACCGCAACATCTTCGTCTGAGCAGCCCGCCGACGATGTCGAGGGTGAAGGCGACATCAGGGGTTCTCTGGACACTCGAGACGAACAAAAAGAGGTCCGAGGAATCCCGGTCGAACCGCTGACAGAGGTCCCCCTGATAGAAGGAGACGACGAAAAGATCGTCCAGATTGGATCTCTTCTAACAGGAACTCAACGAGATGACTTGGTTAATTTCCTCTGGAACAACTTCGACGTTTTCGCCTGGGCGCCTGCTAACATGCCTGGGATCGACTCCAAAATCATATCTCACAATCTCAGGGTTGATCCTACGGCCCGACCGGTCAGGCAGAAAAAGCGAAGCTTCACCCCGGTCAAACAGAAGGCTTTTGAAGACGAGGTGGATCGGCTCCTCGCCGCCAACTTCATTCAGAATGTACCCTATTCGGAGTGGCTGGCGAACGTAGTTCTGGTCAAGAAGTCAAGCGGGAAGTGGCGCATGTGCGTCGACTTCACCGACCTCAATAAGGCCTGCCCCAAGGACAACTATCCTCTCCCTCGGATAGATCAGCTCGTCGACAGCTCGGCTGGCCACGAGCTATTGAGCTTCATGGATATAATCAGATCCATATGAATCCGGCAGATGAAAATCTTACCGCATTCACAACGGACCAGCGGGTATACTGCTACAAGGTGATGCCCTTCGGCCTCAAGAACGCCGGAGTTACGTACCAACGATTGGTCAACCGCTTGTTCAAGCCGCAGATCGGCAGGAACATGGAAGTTTACGTCGACGATATGCTCGTCAAATCAGTCTCGTCGACCGACTACGCCAAGGACCCGGGCGAGGCCTTCGGAGTGCTCCGCAAGTTCAAGATGAAGCTGAACCACGCAAAGTGCACATTCGGGGTCACCGGGGGAAAGTTCCTCGGTTTCATGGTCACCCACCGTGGAATCGAAGCTAACCCAGAAAAAATCGATGCTATTCTTTGTAGGGTTCCTAGGCACGCTTACAAGGGTTCATAAGGCATCACCCATGCCCGAATAAAAATTTAGACGTGCCGAACAACCCAAAGCCGGGATCTTTGCTAGATTATTATGGTTTAACATATAAGTAAACATCTTTACAACTAAAAGTGAGGGATTACAACCTTTGTAGTCCGCTCCTTCGCTTCATAAGCTCCGAGTAGAAGTCCCTTCACCGCGATCCACGATCTTCCGGACTCAAGAGAGGCTCCACAACTCGAACGATCCATGCTAGCTTGCAGTGTTCCTTTTCTCCGATGATCTACGTCAAAGTTGCTATAACTCAAGCTCTCTCACTCTAATGAGGTGAACACCCTAATCTAATGTAGGGTTCCTAGGCACTCCCAAGAGGTCTCACAAGGTATCAACCATGTCAATTTCAAATTTTAACGGTGCCGAGAAACCCTAACAAGATCGTTGGCTAGATTTTTAGGCGACAAAGCAAACTAGTTAACACTTAACTACAAGAATACGGAAATACAACCTTTGTAGATCCGGTCCTCCACCTCCACGGCTCCGTGATGAAGTCCTCTCCGCTGTCCAAATCAAATCCCGGGCTCTAGCGTCGGCTTCATCGGAAAAAGAGCGGGCTAGGTCATCGACGACGTGCCGAAGATGATCTACGTCGAGGCATCTCTAGATCAAGCTCCAACTTCACCAAGTCTAGAAAACTTGTGAAGGAAACACACTCTACTACTTGGCAAGAGGTAGAGGATGAAGAAATAGGAAGTGGGTTCACTTTAGAATTGGATTTCTCACTCTTTTTCAAGAGTTGCCATTGATGGAGCAAGGTTCTTCATCTTGAAGATGAAGAAGAAGAAGAAGAAAAAGTTATGATAAGTTATTTAGAAAATAGAAAAGAAAAGAATACTTATCATAAACCAACCATGGTTATGTGTAGAGAGTTGACTAAGGTTAGATGAATGGTTAGGGTTAAGGATGAAGACAAAGTGGTCACTTTGGTCAAAGCTTCATGAAGAATCAAGATGCAAACAAAGAAAGCCACCATTTTGTTTTCTTATCCCATTTCTTTTAATCCAATTAAAAGATAAATGAATGAATAACAAAATAAAAACCCTAACCATTTATTTAACCAAGGTTTAATTCTTTACACAAACCCTAGCAAACATGTATCATCAAACATGATACAATCATTTGCACAAAAAGTATATCACATATACAACTTGTACATCCAAGTGAGAAAATCCATTTAAAGTGAACCAATACTAGTTAATGCAAAGTAATATATCAAATATATAATTATACATTAAATCAACACTTGATTTAACGATCTGGTCATATCGCATATAACCGACTAGTATCCTATGTATCGGTTTATCGAATCAATGCTTGAATCGATAACTAGGTTATATCGCATACAACCAATCGATACATTTATCGCGAGAATGGAATACGGTATCACATACACGCATTATTCTCGGTCCCGCACATATCTCATATGCGCTCCTATTTCGTTTCGCTTGAGCCAGGAAACCTCTGTGTAGGACTCTAAAGACTCGTCAATACGCCGGCAGCAGGTGATGATCATATCAATCACCCACAAGCCGCAAGCGGTCTGCTAAACGTAACGGCCACCCGGGTATTGAGCGATCAGAAGATCGACGAGCAAGCCCGCTCACACTCCAGTGAATCCAACCAGTAACACTACCGTACAGTCCGGTCTGATCGTCTGATATGTCGCATATCTCGCCTAGGGGTGGTAAACGTCAGACCCCAATAGCTCGATAAGTCGTGTCGATATGAGGTCTATAACAATTCGAGAAACTACTGGTAACACTTACCAGTAAATCTCAGCAACCCTGGCCAGGGATTTCCGGTTATAGCCAATCGAACACAGCGCAACATCAACTCCCTATACCGGGAGAGACGAATCCCCTCCTATCGCTCATTGCCTCCATGTGACTCGGGACTGTACCCAAAAACCACCGTTTTGCACGCCCTCTTGGACGTGGTAAGATGGAAATCAAAGCACAGTGGGAACCACACAAGACTCTATGACGATCTCGGGTCAACAGACTACTCTGTACCAGTGTCACCAGAGAACTGCCATCTGACGTAAGGTATAATACCATCTGGGAGTTCTCGGCGAGTCCGTCCAGTGTACCCAGTCTCCACTGAGCACCCGTATATCATCTCTGATGTCAAACACCAATGGATATGGGATCATCCATCGCCCATCTGTATAGGTCGAGATGGTATACGCTAGTCTACTCTGGTATATCGATGCCCCGTCTCGATATACCCACGACTAGGGACCTGAAGGATGTACTTGTGGACTACCATGTCCCCACTAGTATGATCCGCATCATAGTCCAGGTAGTCAAGTACACATCCTAAGGGCTTTACCAACATGTAACAGAGAGACAGTCAGTATACAAGTTAAGGTAAAGATCAACCAGATAGCATACTATCATGTCGAGCAAGAAAGTCCTCCCTATATATGTCCAAGCATCCACTACAATATACATCCTATGTATAGTAATGGCCTCTAGGGCATACATATAACTGACAATCTCCCACTTGCACTAGGGCCATCTGATAGCAGTGGTTGTAGTATCTCATACTCAACCATCCCATAAAAGTCTCTCTCTGGGAACAGGCCTTTGTGAGTGGATCCGCTGTGTTGTCCTCTGAGTCTTCTCTCCAAACCTCGATCACACTGGAGATCAACCATCTCCATGATCAGATGACACTGCCTTAGAATATGTCTGGATCACTGATGGGACCGGCGTTCCTCGGCATAAGCCATAACTCCATTGTCACACAATGGGAGGAACATAGTTCATCTCATGAACCTATATACACCCAAACAGCCTCTTTGGTAGCATGTTTAGTAGCGATGTATCCTGCCTTTATCGTCTAGTATGCCACGGTATCTAGCTTGGAACTCTTCCAACATACCGTCCCTCTACCGAGGGTAAAGACAATGCCTGTGACTGACATTCAGTCGTCCTTATCATCCTGGAACACTTCCAGTGATTCTCCCCAGAATCAATTGATACCATCTCACTACAACTAGTGAGAATCCTAACATCCATTTAGATCTATCTCATAGATCCAAAACCCAGGATTTAGGAGGTATCACTTTGATCCTATATGGAGAATCATTGTGATAAGCGAAGATTGACCGAGCGTAGCATAGGAAACTCTTTCCCTATCAAGAGTATGTCATCCACGTACTCTACAAGGATCATCACCATACTCCCTACTACCTTTTTGTTTATACAAGGTTCATCTGCCATTTTGATGATGTCAAACTCTTTGACTACCACATCAAAACAGATGTTCCAACTCCGCGATGCCTGCTTTATCCTATAAAACATCTTGCACACGTTTCCGCTGCTCCCACTGTCTACGAGGCCCTCTGGATATGTACTTATAGACTCCCTCTTCTAAAACATCATTTAGAAAAAGCTGTCATGACACCCAACCACCAGATATCGTAGTCATGGTATGTAGCCGTGGCAAGTAGAATCTGGATGGACTTAAGCATAGATACTGGAAAAAGGTTTCATCATTATCCATGCCTGGTCAATGACGAAAACCTTTAACAAGTCTAGCTTTGAAAGTCTCAACTTTTCCATCTACACTAAGTAATCTTCTCAAGATATACTTGCTCCTGATGGGGATTTAACCCTTCAGATATAGCAACTAAAGTCTATACTTTGTTGGTGCATAAGGATTCCATCTCAGATCGCTAAGTATCCAGCCATTCTTATAGAGTCTTACTCCTGATGGCCAGCTCGAAACTAGTTGGGTCATCATCTCATGATGCAATCCTCGCTCCCACTGTCATAGAGAAACCGAAGCATCTTTCAGGTGGGTGAGGAACCCTACTAGATCGGCGGAGAGGCTGAGGTTCGTTGGTAACTATTGAATCCTTTGGTTCTTTCAAATCATTAACTGCAGTTTGTATAGCTGGAACATTTCCAGTTCTACATAACAGATCTTGCCTCGAGCTTGTCCGGATTTTACTTTTCAGACATAGGCTGGACAACCCCAAATCTCAACTAACTTGAGAGATGGGCTCTTCCCTTATCATATCAAATATGAAGTGGTAGGCAACAGATTTGATTTGAACCCTATTCAATAAGTATGCAGCTTCTCAAGTGCATAATTCCCAAAAGGAAATAGGTAACTCAGTAGTACTCATCATAGAGCACACCTTAACTGTTGGATATATGTATGCCCTAGAGGCCATTATGTGATAGTGGATGTATCTATACATATATATATATTCAGTTTGCATTCTTGCTCGACATGATAGTATGCTATCTGGTTCTTCTTTATCTGACATGTTGATTTGATCATGCTTTTATTCATTTATACATGCTGATAAAGACCTGAGGATATTGGCTTGACTACTCTGATTATGATGGAGATCATACTAGTGGGACATCTGTAGTCTATAAGCATATCCTGGAACATCCCTAGTCATAGGTATATCGAGACGGGGCATTGATATACCAGAGTAGACTAGCGTATATGATTCTAGACCCATACGATGGGCGATGGATGTTCCCACATTCATCGATGTTTGACATCAAGATCATATACGGGTGCTCAGTGGTGACTGGGTACACTGGACGGACTCACCGAGAACTCCTATATGGAATTATATCTATCGTCGGATAGCAGTTCTCAGGTGACACTGGTACAGGTTAGTCTGTAGACCCGAGATCGTCATGGAGTCTTGTGTGTTCTCCCACTGTACTTTGATTGCCACCCTACCACGGCTCTACTGAGTCGTGCAAACAGGTGGCCGTTGGGTACAGTCCCGAGACACACAAAGACGATGAGCGATAGGAGGGGTTTCGTCTCTCCCGGTATTGGGAGTTGATACTGTGCTGTGCCCGACTGGTTATAACAGCAAGTCCCTGGCCAGGGCTGCTGAGATTTGCTGATAAGTGTTATCAGTAGTTTCTCGATCTGTTATAGACCATTCACCGACTTGACTTATTGAGTTATTGGGGTCGACATGACCATCCCTAGGCTCGATATGCAGCATATCTGACGAAGAAACCGGACTGTACGGTAGTGTTGCCGGATGGCTCGACGGGAGTTGTAGCAGGTTCGCTTGTTGTCTTCTGATCGCTCAATACCCGGGTGGCCGTTACGTTTAGCTGACCGCTTGCGGCTTGAGGGTACTTGATATGATCATTACCCTCTGCCGGCGTATTGACAAGTCTTAGAGTCCCACAAAGGAGTTACCCAGTCCAGGCGAAACGTTGTGGTGCGCGTATGCGATATGCGCATGCACCCGATTGAAATGTCCGTATATGATACCGAACATTGATCGGGTGAACTGCTTTTGGTGGGGTCATATGAGATATGACCGGATTGATAAATTAAGTGTTGATTTATCATCTAACCATTAGTATTCTCACTTGAAACCTTTCTAGGGTTTGATGGATGTATGCATGCATGCATGTGTTTCTTTCTTCTTTTCTAGTTTCATGCACATGTAGATGTGCATACATGTATACATACATACACCCATCTATCATGGTTGATTGCATATGGAAATGGTGGCAATATAAGACTCACACCATAGATTAAATAATAGATTATTATTTAATTTTGGTTTTAAAGTAAAATGAAAAAGGAAAGGATAAACATTCTTGCTTCTACATTCTTCTTCTAACCTAACCTATCTCAACTACCACTAACCAAGGGTTATCCTTCTCTTTATCATTTAAAACCCAAGTTAAATTAACTATCTATGATTTAATCATGGTTGAAGTTAAGAAGGAAATAAATATATATAGTGATATATATTTCATTTGTTTTCTTAACTCAAGGTTATCTTTTACTCCTCTTGTTCATTTTAGCCACCATCTTCATCCTCCTTCATCTCTTCCTCTCTAGTCTTTTCTAGTGAGCTAAATACAACTAAAGAAAGGTTTTTGAAGTGAGATTCCAAACCACAACATCATTCTACTCAAGTCTAGCCGACTTGATTAGAGTGTTTCCTTCGGTTTTCCAAAGTAGCGAGCTTGGACGGAGTGCTCCGTGGTGGATCGTCGTGGACGCAAGGAAACTTCAAGAGGACCTCGATTCAACACCCAAGAAACCAAGGAGTCCAACAAAGGGGAGCTACAAAGGTTGTAGCCTTCAAACCCTTATCTTTACTAGCTTAAAGTTTCATAACCCTAATTTTCTAGGATCGATCCCTTTGCATGTTAGTTTAGCACCTTAAAAATTATAACTTTGGGTCATGTGATGCTTCAAAACACTTCATAGGGTGCTATACTAACCTAACATTGGTATCAGAGCCAACCTAGAACATTAGGCGATGTTTTTACGAAGTGAAAACCCCGATCGGACAAAAATACGGTATTTTTGAGTGCTCTCTGGAAATTTTTTAAAATTTGATAATTTGCAGAATTAAAAATATGTAAAAAATACAGCAGGAAAAAATAAGAGTTATGGTACAAATTTTTTTCAGTGAACAGTGATTCTCGCCGCGGAAACGCGGCCTAAGCTTGCTTAGGCCGCGGTTCCGCGGTCGTATATATGTATTGATGAATACCTTTTGTACAGTAATTCATGAATCTGCTTGTATAAATTTTTGGATATTTTTAATCTGTATTTGGTTTTGAAAAATTCTGGAGATGGTTTTGAACTCGTCATTTCGATCGGGATTTTTATTTCGTAGCTTTTCCGGGTAAATTAGAAAGTATTGAAGTGTTTGAACGAGTATCATTTACTCACTATTCACGGAGTTTAAATACTTTGGAGATACGTGCAAGTCTTTTTGCGGTGGTCCCTCTAGAAGACAACAAACCTTAACTCGATTATGTGACCGTCTCAAACTGCCCTTTGAACCTTAGGGTTTGGGGCAGTACGGCGTGCCACATGTGAGGCGTTGGCTTGACCCTTCTACGGCTGGACCGCTACTACTGTGTCACACTCCGGATTTTTTGAACCCTGCTCAAGTGTTGAGCTTTAGTGAATCTTGGGTGCTTGATCGTTCGTTTGAAAACTTTAATACTGTCTGTTTGTCTGGAATGTAATACAATATGTGGAATTCATATAGTGTAGGCATGAAATACGAAATATGTGATATTTCGCATTTATGATGCCTAAAGAGAATCTGGATTCCAAATATTGTAGTTTTACACTTTCTTTTCTGTGACCGTAAGTGTAGTATGTACGATATCGCCGATTTCGTTGCTATACATCAACGACAATCGGGGTACGCATACTTACTTACGTTGATGATATGTGATATTATGTGTTGTTGAGATATGATGTGCAGGATTGTCACGATCGAATAGCCGGGGGTTTTTTGTGAGATGAGAGTTTTATATTTTCATTCATGTAAATTCAAATGTAATATTCTTTAATTTGGGGCACTTCCAGGTTGCGGTTGTATCACCAGTGTTGTATATTATTTACTTTTCCGCATTAGGATGGACCCAAGGAGGGGAGCACAGGTGACCGGGTTCTGGGGTTCAGTGGGAGGCCATCTCGAGGAGTCGAGACCGGGTCTCCTAAACTCCAGAATTGGTAGGGTCACTTGCCGCTCTCGTAGGGGTCCAGGGTGTGGGCTTGGCTATTCATCGCGACTGTGGAATCCGTATTTTCTATTCTGGCTAAATACTAAATATGGACGTCCTAGGATATCCCACGTTATATCTATGTTTCTGCTGCCTGTGTTCTGTGATATCTGAGACGAATGACATATTATATATATAATATATAGTAGACGTTGCTTATGTTTTACACCCGCGCTGGTCCCGTCCCGGTATGCCGTTAGTTAAGTAACCTAACGGTGCATAACGGAACATTGCGGCGAATGCGGATGGCATAAGCGTACGTGTTATTTTCGTTTCTTTTCTGTGATTGGCTTAAGGACTTAAATGATGGGATTACATTAATGTGATTAATGTAAAGAAAATAAACCTAAAAAGATGTTGTAGAATCGGATTTGAAAACCACTCGGCTATTTATGAAAAAGCTATATTTCAAAACTGCGGAGCTTAAGCCACTCCTTTTGAAAACCATTTGATTCTACAACGATATCAAGTTCAAAGCGTTAAAGATTTTCTTAAAAATCATTCGCAACCCTCCGTCATTTTAGGAAGTAGAGTACTTAGTATTCGTGCTACGTTTGTTGACCTTAGCCAAGGCGTAGTGTACGGTAGCTAAGTGATGTCTTCCTACAAACGCATATAATGCAGATTAATTAGGACGGGCATATGACTTTGTTGACCTTAGCCAAGGGTCATGTGAACGGGTCTAAATTAATCAAGAAATGACGGGTTGAGCTTGACTAGTGCTCGTGATTTGTTGACCTTAGCCAAGGTCACGGGTATTAGGGGTAAAAACCACATCGGGAATTTCAATAGTTGAAATTTGCAATGAGATTGCATACCTTCCATATGATGGTTGGATCCCGATCCCACTGTGGGCAATAGTTGCTCCTAGGAGAGTTTTACAGTTTACAATTAGCTAACTCATTAGGTGTCTAGAAAGGTGTTAACGGGGCTCCGCCTCTGGGAAAACGAGGTTTACTCTAATTAGGTCCGTGCGAAAGCACGGGGAACCTCCCTCAAGTACCGACACTAGCCTGGCTGAACGGTTAGCGAAGTTGTAGACTGTAATTAATCCTGGCTAGTTTTTCTTTTTAAGGTTTGAAAGAAAAACTCGATAAAAGCAGTGGGAAATATCGATTAGACAAGATAATAAACCAATCTAATCTATGTAAGAGCTTTCGCTGAGTGTATTCTTTTCTCTCTCTTAATGGCAGATACCAATGACTGGACTTAAGCTTCTACTAGATAAAAACAAACTGAATGGGACCAACTATAAAGACTGGCTGAGGAATCTGAAGATCGCCTTGACTTATGATAAAGTATCATATGTCCTCATGGCTTCAGCCCCGCCCGTCCCTGGTCCAAAATCCTCAGTTGCGGACATTGAAGTCCGTAAGACATGGGACGCTGACTGTGCCACGGCCACATGCCTCGCGCTTGCATCGATGGATAACACACATCAAAAGCAGCACGAGGACATGGACATTCACGGTATATTGCTCCATACAAAGGAGTTGTATGGGGAGCAATCCTGCGTATTACGATACGAAGCATCAAAGAAATTGTTTCAGATGCGAATGGCCCCTGGCACACCAGTAGGAGACCATGTTCTGAAGATGATAGCTCTTATAGAAGAGCTTGAGGACCTTGGATGGACAATGGACAATGAACAATATATAGATATTATTCTGCAGTCCCTCCCCTCCACCTTTGCTCAGTTCATAGTGAACTTCAACATGCATGGCATGGAGAAGGACCTTCCTGAACTCCTTAATATGTTAAGGAGTGCAGAAAGCACTATGAAGTTAGCAAAAACTCCCGTTATGACTATTGGACAGTCTTCCTCTTCTCGCCCGAAAGCCAAGGCCAAGGGAAAGAAAAAGAAGAAACCCACTAATCCTAAGGGCGGAGTTAAAAATGTGAAGGGAAAGGGAAAGTCCAAGGCTGGAGACTCGGGGAAAGGCGAATGTTTTCATTGCCACAAGACAGGACATTGGAAGCGCAATTGCACGGAGTACTTAAGTCTCAAGAAGAAGCATGGTGATGCTTCTGCTTCAGGTGCGTTTGTGACTGAAAACTGTTTTTCTATAAACTCTGCTTCCTGGGTATTGGATACCGGTTCAGGTTCTCACATTTGCAATTCTATGCAGGGGCTGAGAAATAGCAAGGTTTTGAGGACAGGTGACCATACTCTCCGCGTTGGAAATGGTTCCAATGTACATACAGTCGCAGTGGGAGAGTATCACTTGGGGTTGCCATCTGGATGTATTTTGATTTTGAATCCATGTTATTTTGTACCAAGTATGCTATGTAATATAATATCCGTTTCTTTGTTGGACAATGAAGGGTATAATTTTGTGTTGCAGAACAATGTTATGAACATTCACCTAAATCAAATGTTGGTTGGGTATGGTACGCTTAATAACGGAATATATGTCCTAAATCAACACACAGTTTTCAGTATACAACACACTAATAAAGGAAAACTTTCAGAATTAAATGAAGCTTTTCTTTGGCATTGTAGACTTGGTCATATTAACGAAACAAGACTAAACAGGTTACACAAAGATGGATATTTAAACTCTTTTGAATATAAATCTTATGCGACTTGCCAGTCTTGTATCAAGGGTAAAATGACCAAAACTCCGTTTACCGGACACGGAGAAAGAGCTACCCAGCTCCTTGGCCTCATACATAGTGATGTATGTGGGCCAATGTCTACACAGGCTATAGGCGGTTTTTCATACTTCATTACATTCACCGACGATTTCTCAAGATTCGGTCATATATTTTTATTAAAGCACAAGTCCGACGCTTTCGAGAAATTCGTTGAATATAAACAAGAAGTAGAAAAACAAACCGGCTTGAGTATTAAGATGCTTCGATCAGATCGAGGTGGAGAGTATCTCAGTACAGAATTTGCAAACTTCCTAAAAGAGAATGGGATTCTCTCTCAGCTCACTCCTCCTTACACACCACAACACAACGGTGTGTCAGAACGACGGAATAGGACCCTATTAGATATGGTCCGGTCCATGATGAGTGACGCTGAATTACCAGTCTCGTTTTGGGGGCATGCATTGGAGACTGCAGCGTATCTGCTAAACAGGGTTCCAACCAAAGCCGTGTCTACCACGCCATATGAGATATGGAATGGGAAGAGACCATCTCTTAAGAGAATTAAGATTTGGGGTTGCCCGGCCTATGTTAAAAAGCAGAATCCGGACAAACTCGAGACACGGTCGGTCATGTGTAACTTTGTGGGATATCCAAAGAATTCTTATGGATATCTATTCTACCACAAAGAGGAACAAAAAGTGTTCGTTTCTCAACATGCCACATTCTTAGAAAAAGAGTTTTTCACAGACAAAGATGATGGCAAGGTGGTAGATCTAGAAGAGGTTCTAGAGACACAAACTATAAATGACGATTTGGTTGAACCGGCTGTTGCAGCAGAAACTGAAGAACCTCGGCCACTCCGTAGGTCTGGTAGGACTTCTCGCCCACCGGAGAGGTACTACGGTTTCCTCATTGATGGCGACAGAGAAGATTGCATCATGGATGATGATGATCCTACCAGTTTTCAGCAAGCTATCACAAGTTATGACTCTGTGAAGTGGCTGGATGCCATGAGATCCGAAATGGAGTCTATGTACACCAACAAAGTATGGACTTTGGATGTTGTACCCCCTGGGGTAAAACCTGTAGGGTGCAAATGGATCTTTAAAAGAAAGATTGGTGTAGATGGGCAGGTAGAGACCTATAAGGCAAGACTTGTAGCGAAAGGTTTTCGTCAAAGACCAGGTTTGGACTATGACGAAACTTTTTCGCCCGTAGCCATGCTTAAATCCATTCGGATCCTACTTGCTATTGCTGCTCACTACGACTATGAAATCTGGCAGATGGACGTTAAAACAGCATTTCTAAATGGAGATTTAGAAGAATGCGTTTATATGGATCATCCAGAGGGCTTCATTGACAGTGGGAGCAGCGAAAAAGCATGTAGACTGCTTAAATCCATATATGGGTTAAAGCAGGCATCTCGGAGTTGGAACATCTGTTTCGATGATGTTATCAAAGAGTTTGATTTCATCAAAAATCCAGATGAACCTTGTGTTTATAAGAAGGCTGTAGGAAGAGCTGTCACATTCCTCGTATTGTACGTGGATGATATTCTTCTGATAGGAAATGATATTCCTATGCTACAGTCGGTCAAATCATTCTTATCACTAAGGTTCTCCATGAAGGACCTGGGTGATGCCACATACATCCTGGGCATACGGATCTATAGGGATAGATCCAAAAAGTTATTGGGACTGTCCCAAACCAGGTACATCAACACCATCCTAAAGAGGTTTAGTATGGAAGACTCCAAGCGGGGTGCCTTACCCGCTTGCCATGGAGTCACTCTCTCCAAGGATTCTTGTCCAAAGACCGATGAAGAGAGAGCTCGCATGAGCATTATACCTTATGCTTCGGCAGTAGGATCTATAATGTATTGGATGTTATGTACACGCCCAGATGTAGCTTATGCACTTAGTGTTGTAAGCAGGTATCAATCAAACCCAGGGGAGAACCACTGGACAGCTGTGAAGAACATTCTTAAGTACTTATGAAGGACTAAAGAATTGTTCTTGGTGTATGGTAATACAGATCTCCAAATGAAGGCCTTTACCGATTCGAGCTTCCAGAGCGATAAGGATGACAGAAAATCTATCTCAGGGTTTGTATTTACCCTCAATGGAGGGGCGGTAAGTTGGAAGAGTTCCAAACAAGATACCGTTGTAGACTCTACGATGGAAGCTGAGTACATTGCTGCAAATGATGCCGCCAAGGAAGCCGTCTGGATGAAGAAGTTCGTCTCGGAGCTAGGAGTAGTTCTAACCATTATTGATCCAATACCTTTGTATTGTGACAATAATGGGGCGATGGCGTTAGCCAAGGAGCCCAGATCCCATCAGCGGTCCAGACATATCCTGAGGCGCTTTCATTTGATCCGGGAGATTGTAGATTGCCGCGAGATCGAGATTAAGAGAGTAGATACAAAGAACAACGCCGCGGATCCACTCACCAAGGCCCTCCCTCAGCCACAGCATGAGCGACTTTTTGAGATGTTGGGTATGAGATACGCCAATAACTGGCCTTCGTGCAAGTGGGAGATTGTTGGATATATGTATGCCCTAGAGGCCATTATGTGATAGTGGATGTATCTATACATATATATATATATTCAGTTTGCATTCTTGCTCGACATGATAGTATGCTATCTGGTTCTTCTTTATCTGACATGTTGATTTGATCATGCTTTTATTCATTTATACATGCTGATAAAGCCCTGAGGATATCGGCTTGACTACTCTGATTATGATGGAGATCATACTAGTGGGACATCTGTAGTCTATAAGCATATCCTGGAACGTCCCTAGTCGTAGGTATATCGAGACGGGGCATTGATATACCAGAGTAGATTAGCGTATATGATACTAGACCCATACGATGGGCGATGGATGTTCCCACATTCATCGATGTTTGACATCAAGATCATATACGGGTGCTCAGTGGTGACTGGGTACACTGGACGGACTTACCGAGAACTCCTATATGGAATTATATCTATCGTCGGATAGCAGTTCTCAGGTGACACTGGTACAGGTTAGTCTGTAGACCCGAGATCGTCATGGAGTCTTGTGTGTTCTCCCACTGTACTTTGATTGCCACCCTACCACGGCTCTACTGAGTCATGCAAACAGGTGGCCGTTGGGTACAGTCCCGAGACACACGAAGACGATGAGCGATAGGAGGGGTTTCGTCTCTCCCGGTATTGGGAGTTGATGCTGTGCTGTGCCCGACTGGTTATAACAGCAAGTCCCTGGCCAGGGCTGCTGAGATTTGCTGATAAGTGTTATCAGTAGTTTCTCGATCTGTTATAGACCATTCACCGACACGACTTATTGAGTTATTGGGGTCTACGTGACCATCCCTAGGCTCGATATGCAGCATATCTGACGAAGAGACCGGACTGTACGGTAGTGTTGCCGGATGGCTCGACGGGAGTTGTAGCAGGTTCGCTTGTTGTCTTCTGATCGCTCAATACCCGGGTAGCCGTTACGTTTAGCTGACCGCTTGCGGCTTGAGGGTACTTGATATGATCATTACCCTCTGCCGGCGTATTGACGAGTCTTAGAGTCCCACAAAGGAGTTACCCAGTCCAGGCGAAACGTTGTGGTGCGCGTATGCGATATGCGCATGCACCCGATTGAAATGTGCGTATATGATACCGAACATTGATCGGGTGAACTGCTTTTGGTGGGGTCATATGAGATATGACCGGATTGATAAATTAAGTGTTGATTTATCATCTAACCATTAGTATTCTCACTTGAAACCTTTCTAGGGTTTGATGGATGTATGCATGCATGCATGTGTTTCTTTCTTCTTTTCTAGTTTCATGCACATGTAGATGTGCATACATGTATACATACATACACCCATCCATCATGGTTGATTGCATATGGAAATGGTGGCAATATAAGACTCACACCATAGATTAAATAATAGATTATTATTTAATTTTGGTTTTAAAGTAAAATGAAAAAGGAAAGGATAAACATTCTTGCTTCTACATTCTTCTTCTAACCTAACCTATCTCAACTACCACTAACCAAGGGTTATCCTTCTCTTTATCATTTAAAACCCAAGTTAAATTAACTATCTATGATTTAATCATGGTTGAAGTTAAGAAGGAAATAAATATATATAGTGATATATATTTCATTTGTTTTCTTAACTCAAGGTTATCTTTTACACCTCTTGTTCATTTTAGCCACCATCTTCATCCTCCTTCATCTCTTCCTCTCTAGTCTTTTCTAGTGAGCTAAATACAACTAAAGAAAGGTTTTTGAAGTGAAATTCCAAACCACAACATCATTCTACTCAAGTCTAGCCGACTTGATTAGAGTGTTTCCTTCGGTTTTCCAAAGTAGCGAGCTTGGACGGAGTGCTCCGTGGTGGATCGTCGTGGACGCAAGGGAACTTCAAGAGGACCTCGATTCAACACCCAAGACACCAAGGAGTCCAACAAAGGGGAGCTACAAAGGTTGTAGACTTCAAACCCTTATCTTTACTAGCTTAAAGTTTCATAACCCTAATTTCTAGGATCGATCCCTTTGCATGTTAGTTTAGCACCTTAAAAATTATAACTTTGGGTCATGTGATGCTTCAAAACACTTCATAGGGTGCTATACTAACCTAACATTAACATATAGGGTGTGATTGCTCCTCCCCGATATACCATCGTGCTATGGTGTATACGGAGGAGTAATGCTGAGAGAGAATCTCATTCTCTTTTAGAATAATCCAGGATTTTCGTGCTCAAGTATTCTCCTCCTCGATCACATCAAAGGACATAATACTTATACCCGTATTTTGGTTCTCTACTTCTAACTTATATTCTGTGAATATCTCAAAAGGTTCGGACTTGTGTTTCAACAGGAACATATGTCTGAATCTTGAGAGATTATCAGAGAATGTAACGAAGTACAAAGAACCAATCCTGGCATATGTAGACAGGGGACCTAACATACATCAACATGTATCATCCCAAGAGTTTACTAACTCTTTCTCTGTTTCCAATAAACAGAGCTAGTGTCATTATATCTTTGTGACATGACTGGCAAGTTTCACAAGATGTAAATTCAAACTGATTTAAATATGCATCTACATGTAACTTCAGCTAGTCAGGTCGCATTGATATGACCTAGTCTACAATGCCTCAAGAAGGATTCGTTCATTTCTGAATTCTTCCTCTTTTGTGTGTTCAGTATACTAAAGAACTGTAGTTTGATTTAGAACATCAATGCTTTTAGATAACGTGCCTGAACCGATCAACTTTTGATATAGGAAATATTCAAAACATTATCCAACAATACAAAATTTTATCATTTCTTTACTAATAAAGAGACTGATATGATTTTGTATATCAGGTTCGGTATCTAATAACATTCGTTCAGAATCAATGTATTTGGAATACAGGGTG
Organism: Agapanthus africanus; assembly: GCA_030015575.1. Lineage (NCBI taxonomy): Eukaryota > Viridiplantae > Streptophyta > Magnoliopsida > Asparagales > Amaryllidaceae > Agapanthus > Agapanthus africanus. The sequence continues at coordinate 294,460,191 of CM057349.1, forward strand.
ACAGTGACCAACAGACTTAGCTGCAACACTTGCCCCGTTTTCTGCCTCATGAAACTTATCATCCGTTCTCAGTTCTCTACCTATCTGTAGCCCTATGTAACAGATTACATATCTGGGATCCTGATCCGGTATCATATACCCAGGATGAGGAGGATACTGAGAAACAGTTCTTTGTAACGAACATACCCGAAGATGATGCATCAGCATGCACTCTCTTCGTTTGGGCGGCATAGGAATTCTGGTAATCCCCAATTTCCTGCTCTGTCTTATAACAATTATAAGTTGGAGCGGGACCAACGTTCCCCAGCTCAGTATAACAAGCGGGTTCGGTCAATAATCCGTTTTATTATCTTGATTAAGGCGTGACATGGTCGCTACCTGGAGAGAGAGAAGAAAACACTTAGCGTATGCTCTTGCAAGAATAGATTGGTTATTATTTTATCTAATCAGGATGGCTCCCACTACTTTTTATTAAATCTTCCTTCAAACCTAAAAAGGAAATACTAGCCGGGATTAATTACACACTACAAGTTCGCCAATCTTTCAGCCAGGCCAGTGTTGGTACTTTGAGGGAGGTCCCCCGTGCTTTCGCACGAACCTAATTAATGTAAACCTCGTTTTCCCAGAGGCGTAACCCCGTTAATACCTTTCTAGACACCTACTTGATCGGCTAATTTGTAATGTGTAAAACTCTCCCAGGAGTAACTCTTACTCGCAGCGGGTATCGGGATCCAACTATCTCATAGAAGGTATGCAATCTCATTGCAAATTTCAACACTTGAAATTCCCGATAATATTTTGCCCCGAACGATCTATGATCTTGACAAGGTCAACAAACCATAGACCGCAAGTCAAGTTCAACCCGTCATTTCTTGATTGAATCAAACCCACCCGCACGACCCTTGACAAGGTCAACAAGGCCGCACGACTACCCTAACCCAATCTGCATCATATGCATAAGCAGATAAATACTGGTTAGCTACCGCACACTGCGCCTTGACAAGGTCAACAAACGCAGCACGAATACTAAACAGGATTTATCTGAAATGACGGAGGGCTACGACAGGTTTTTCTGAAAACCTATTGCGTAATGAACTTGATATCGTTGTAGAATCGAATGAATTTTGAAATGGAGTGTTTTTGAGGCTTTTCTAGTTTTGCTAAAGGAGTCACTCCCGGTGAAGGGATCGTCGGTCCTTTCCTCGTCGAATGAGGTGCGGGATATATCATATATATCACTGTGCAAAGCAAAAACACTTAAAAGCAATCAAAAGACAAACCGAGTGTGTAGCATCTTCCAGTTATTGCTAAAGGAGTCACTCCCGGTGAAGGGATCTCGGTCCTTTCCTCATCGAATAAGGTGCAGGATATATCATATATACCGCTGTGCAAAGCAAGAACTGTAGCTACCTGTTTTATTTTGAAATTCGATTCTACAACATCTTAGGTTTCTTTTATTTCATTAATCACATTAATGAAGTCCCATCATTTAAATACCTAAACATCACAGATAAATACGACGTACACTTATGCCATCCGCATTCGCCTTGATGTCCCCTCGTGCACCGTTAGGTTAGGTAACTAACGGCAGAGCGGGGTAGGGCTAGCGCTGGTGTAAAACATAAGTAACGCCTATATAATATATCATATATACTATATACTGTATCTATCACAGAACATCACATGATCACATCACAGATATCGCAGCAGAAGAATCATATGAAATATTGGATATACTAGGACGTCCGTGTTTTCAATACGAGCCAGTATAAAACACGGATTCCACGGTCGTGATGAATAGCCAAACCCACACCCCTAGACCCCTACGAGAGCGGCAAGCAACCCTACCAATTCTAGAGTTAGGAGACCCGGACTCGACTCCTCGAGTTGGTCTCCCACTGGACTCCAGAACCCGGTTACTTGTGCTCCCCTCCTTGGGTCTATCCTAGTGCGGAAAAGTAAATAATATACAAAGGGTGACATCTTCCGCAACCTGGAAGTTTCCCAATAAAAGAATATTACATACAAGTTTTTACATAAATGAAAATGAAAAACACTCATCTCACATAAAAACCCCCCGGCTATTCAAACACGACGATCCAATATAACATATCCAGCAACACATAACATCACATGTCATTAACGTAAGTAAATATGCATATCCCAATTGTTATTGACATATAGCAACGAAACCGGCGATATCACATATTACACTTATGGTCACAGAAAAGAAAGTGAAAAACTACAACAGTTGGAATCCGCAACCTGCATAGACATCGCATGCCTAATCGAATGAATTCCTTAGACATCACATGCCTAACAATTATAAACCCCGCATTGTAGTCTCATTATCGAAAACTCTTTTCAATATCAAGTCGGGCAATTCAACAAGATTCCCGACATCCTGATCGAATGCTCGTCGCAAACTTCAGTAGACGGCTGCACCCCCGATGCCGTCGACGAAGTGCACGAAGGCGGAACACCGCTGCCGCGAGCACCCGAACGGATGCTTTCGGCGACGGGGTTCTCCTACAGTCACTTGGTCGGGGCTATGGAGTGAGGCTGTCTATTAAGTTTACCCGGCGAGTATCCGCGTACGCTATGTGATTGCGACGGACTTTTGATCACATCAAAATTCCGTGGCAACCGATCAAGTGAGACTAAATTACTAGATTTACAACATTCATTCAGTTATCTCATAACTTTTGTGAATTCCAATTGTTGTATCCCATTCCAGATAATTAGAAAATGTTAAACTTTCCGATCGAACAATCGAACACCCAAGTTTTCCCGATATAGATCAACACATGAAATAAGTCTAACAACATTCAGTTCGTGCCTCAGTACCAACGGTCCAGCCGTAGAAGGGTTAAGCCAACGCCTCACATGTGGCACGCCGTACTGTCCCAAACCCGAAGGTTCAAAGGGCAGTTCAAGACGGTCACATAATCGAGTTAAGGTTTGTTGTCTTCTAGAGGGACCATCGCGTTACTTGCACTACTTAGAACGTCGTTAAACTACGGAAAAATCCAACACTTGGAAATTTCCCGACAGGGGAAAAGGTGGGTATTTATATCCGGTCGAACATTTTAACATATTCTAAAATTTATCCGGAAAGCCACATAGACAAAATCTGATACCCCGATCGAAACACCGAATCCCCAAAACAACCCCAGAAAATTCAACTCTTGAATAAATATTAAAAATTCCCAGAAAATCCAGCATAATAATATAGGAGTTACTGTGCAAACAGGGAAGGATGACGTCATCAACTTGCCGCGGAACCGCCGCAGAAGGCAGGCTTCTGCCGCGGTTCCGCCGCACTATGAACAGTTCATGGAAAAATTTTTGCACCGTAATTCTTAGATTTCCCTGCTGATTTTTCTGCATATTTTTAATTTGGAAAAAACCCAGATTTTAGAAAAAGTCCAGAGAGCATGTTTGGTTTAGGGTTTCGGGTTCGTTCGGACTTCAAACTCCGTCTAGACTTCGCCTAAGGCTCTAGCTAGTCTCTGATACCACTGTAGGGTTCCTAGGCACTCCCAAGAGGTCTCACAAGGTATCAACCATGTCAATTTCAAATTTTAACGGTGCCGAGAAACCCTAACAAGATCGTTGGCTAGATTTTTAGGCGACAAAGCAAACTAGTTAACACTTAACTACAAGAATACGGAAATACAACCTTTGTAGATCCGGTCCTCCACCTCCACGGCTCCGTGATGAAGTCCTCTCCGCTGTCCAAATCAAATCCCGGGCTCTAGCGTCGGCTTCATCGGAAAAAGAGCGGGCTAGGTCATCGACGACGTGCCGAAGATGATCTACGTCGAGGCATCTCTAGATCAAGCTCCAACTTCACCAAGTCTAGAAAACTTGTGAAGGAAACACACTCTACTACTTGGCAAGAGGTAGAGGATGAAGAAATAGGAAGTGGGTTCACTTTAGAATTGGATTTCTCACTCTTTTTCAAGAGTTGCCATTGATGGAGCAAGGTTCTTCATCTTGAAGATGAAGAAGAAGAAGAAGAAAAAGTTATGATAAGTTATTTAGAAAATAGAAAAGAAAAGAATACTTATCATAAACCAACCATGGTTATGTGTAGAGAGTTGACTAAGGTTAGATGAATGGTTAGGGTTAAGGATGAAGACAAAGTGGTCACTTTGGTCAAAGCTTCATGAAGAATCAAGATGCAAACAAAGAAAGCCACCATTTTGTTTTCTTATCCCATTTCTTTTAATCCAATTAAAAGATAAATGAATGAATAACAAAATAAAAACCCAAACCATTTATTTAACCAAGGTTTAATTCTTTACACAAACCCTAGCAAACATGTATCATCAAACATGATACAATCATTTGCACAAAAAGTATATCACATATACAACTTGTACATCCAAGTGAGAAAATCCATTTAAAGTGAACCAATACTAGTTAATGCAAAGTAATATATCAAATATATAATTATACATTAAATCAACACTTGATTTAACGATCCGGTCATATCGCATATAACCGACTAGTATCCTATGTATCGGTTTATCGAATCAATGCTTGAATCGATAACTAGGTTATATCGCATACAACCAATCGATACATTTATCGCGAGAATGGAATACGGTATCACATACACGCATTATTCTCGGTCCCGCACATATCTCATATGTGCTCCTATTTCGTTTCGCTTGAGCCAGGAAACCTCTGTGTAGGACTCTAAAGACTCGTCAATACGCCGGCAGCAGGTGATGATCATATCAATCATCCACAAGCCGCAAGCGGTCTGCTAAACGTAACGGCCACCCGGTATTGAGCGATCAGAAGATCGACGAGCAAGCCCGCTCACACTCCAGTGAATCCAACCAGTAACACTACCGTACAGTCCGGTCTGATCGTCTGATATGTCGCATATCTCGCCTAGGGGTGGTAAACGTCAGACCCCAATAGCTCGATAAGTCGTGTCGATATGAGGTCTATAACAATTTGAGAAACTACTGGTAACACTTACCAGTAAATCTCAGCAACCCTGGCCAGGGATTTCCGGTTATAGCCAATCGAACACAGCGCAACATCAACTCCCTATACCGGGAGAGACGAATCCCCTCCTATCGCTCATTGCCTCCATGTGACTCGGGACTGTACCCAAAAACCACCATTTTGCACGCCCTCTTGGACGTGGTAAGATGGAAATCAAAGCACAGTGGGAACCACACAAGACTCTATGACGATCTCGGGTCAACAGACTACTCTGTACCAGTGTCACCAGAGAACTGCCATCTGACGTAAGGTATAATACCATCTGGGAGTTCTCGGCGAGTCCGTCCAGTGTACCCAGTCTCCACTGAGCACCCATATATCATCTCTGATGTCAAACACCAATGGATATGGGATCATCCATTGCCCATCTGTATAGGTCGAGATGGTATACGCTAGTCTACTCTGGTATATCGATGCCCCGTCTCGATATACCCACGACTAGGGACCTTGAAGGATGTACTTGTGGACTACCATGTCCCCACTAGTATGATCCGCATCATAGTCCAGGTAGTCAAGTACACATCCTAAGGGCTTTACCAACATGTAACAGAGAGACAATCAGTATACACGTTAAGGTAAAGATCAACCAGATAGCATACTATCATGTCGAGCAAGAAAGTCCTCCCTATATATGTCCAAGCATCCACTACAATATACATCCTATGTATAGTAATGGCCTCTAGGGCATACATATAACTAACATCTAATTGGCTAGATTAGATGAGGATGATGGAGTAGTATTTATGCTTTCTTTTTATATCAAATTCTCACATATAAACATCACAAAATGAAAACCTAGTAAGCTTTCTCAAAGCTCAAGGTTGAAGAAGAAGATGATAAATGAATTAAACCTTTTGTGATGAATAATGAAATGAATATATGATTAATAATGTAACCATGGTCAAGGATGACAAGGATAACTCTTGTAGAGAATTAACTAAGGCTAGGGTTTGGTTGGGTTAAAAAAATGAGTCATAAGAAAATATCAACCATAATATCTTCTTCATGACAAAAGAAAAGCTTCTAGAAGGTGCAAGAAAGAACTAACCCAAATCAAACCCTAACCTTGTTTAATCTCCACTAAACATGTTTCATTATTAATCATATCATGTTACAATAATATATATCACATATATATTATATATCTGTAACAAAAGAAAATAATACAATTAATATATATCGCATATATATCAATGTATTATCCGGTGAGAAAGTGAAATAATAAAGCGAGCCAATATTAGATAATGTAATACAATATATCATATATATTAGTATACATTAAATTATCGAATCAACACTTGATCCGACAATCCGGCTATATCGAATATAACCGACTAATATATCATGTACCGATTCATCGAATCAACACTTGATCCGATGACCCGGCTCATATCTAAATATCGCGAGAATATAATACGGTATCTCATATCGCATTATCCTCGGTCGTGCACATATCACATATGTGCCCCTACTCCGTTTTGCCTGAGTCAAGAAACCTTTGTGTAGGACTCTAAAGAATCGTCAATACGCCGGTAGCAGGTGATGATCGTATCAAACACCCACAAGCTGCAAGCGGTCAACTAAACGTAACAGCCACCCAGGTATTGAGCGATCAGAAGATCAACAAGCTAGCCTATCCATTCTCCTATGAATCCAATCAGTAACACTCCCGTACAGTCCGGTCTCTTCGTCTGATATGTCGTATATCAAGTCTACGGGTGGTATACGTCAGACTCCAGTAACCGATAAGTCGTGTCGATGTGAGGCTCATAACGTGTCGAGAAACTACTGGTAACACTTACCAGTAAATCTCTATATCAGCCCTGGCCAGGGACTTCCAGTTATAGCCAATCGAACACAGCACAACATCAACTCCCTATACCGGGAGAGACAAATCCCCTCCTATCGCTCATTGCCTCCATGTGATTCGGGACTGCACCAAAAACCACCCTTTTGCACGCCCAATTGGACGTGGTAAGGTGGAAATCAAAGCACAGTGGGAATCACACAAGACTCTATGATGATCTCGGGTCTACAGACTACCCTGTACCAGTGTCACCGGAGAACTACCATCTGACGTGTGGTATATCACCATCTAGGAGTTCTCGGCGAGTCCGTCCAGTGTACCCGGTCTCCACTGATCACCTGTACACCATCCTTGATGTCAAACACCGATGGATATGGGATCATCCATCGACCATCATATGGGTCAAGATGCGTATACGCTAGTCTACTCTGGTGTATCGATGCTCTGTCTCGATATACCCTCGACTAGGAACAGTTATAGGATGTACTCATCGACTACCGTGGCCCCATTAGTATGATCTCATCATAGTCCCAGTAGTCGAGTACAGATCCTAAGGGCTTTATCAACATGTGAGAGTAAGACAGTAAACCAATACAAGTCAACATGTTAAGATAAAGTGAAACCAAATAGTATACTATCATGACGAGCAAGAAAGTCCTCTCTATATATATCCAAGCATCCATTATAATATACATCATATGTACAACAATGGCCTCATGGGCATATACATAACTAACATTCTCAACATGACCGCGCCCAGGACCAACGTCGAGATCATGCAATTAACAGGGCGGGTAGCTGCTCTGGGCCGTTTCATGTCGAGGTCTGGGGAGAAGTGCATCCCATTCTTCAAAGCTCTAAGGAAGATCCCAAGGTTCGAGTGGTTAGAAGAGTGCCAGATCGTATTTGACCAATTAAAGAAGCACCTTGCGACACCTCCGCTGCTCACCCGACCAGTTGAAGGAGACGGGCTATCACTGTATCTGGTGGTATCCGACTAAACAACAGGCTCAGTTTTTGTCCAAGAGGTCGACGGAGTGCAGAAGCCGGTGTACTACGTGAGCCACGTCTTCAAAGACGCTGAAACGATGTACCCAGCCATAGAGAAGATCGTTCTGGCACTCGTTGTGGCCTCAAGGAAGCTACGCCACTATTTCTAAGCGCACACCATCCTCGTTCTTATCGAGCGCCCGCTAGAGGCTATCCTCGCGTCACCCGAATCCTCGGGTCGCTTAGAGAAGTGGAGGTGGGAACTGTCCCAATTTGACATAAAATACCGCCCAAGGCAGGCCATCAAAGCACAGGCCCTGGTCGATTTTATCGTCGAATGCACCATCCCCAGTAAGGTGCCAGAGTCCACGCCGACCCTCGTGGCTCAACCTTCAATTGAGGGGGGCCCTGACTCAGTCCCTGAGTGGATTATTTACATCGACGGGTCCTCAACCGAGGAAGGTTGTGGATCCGGTCTCACCATTCGAGGCCCGAACGAGGCAGAAATGGAGTACTATCTGAAGCTCGGGTTCAAGGCCTCAAACAACGCGGAAGAATATGAGGCCCTGCTGGCTGGACTTCGCATGGCCTCCGAGCTGGGGTTGAAAACAATTCGGATCCACAGTGACTCAACACTCGTCGTTGGCCAAGTGACCGGCCATTTCGAAGCCCGGGAACCTCTAATGGTGAAGTATGTCGCCGAGGTAAGAAGACTTCAGAAGAACTTCGACGAGGTCCAGGTGGAACAGATACCCAGACAGCTCAATGCCTAAGCCGACGCCCTGAGTAAGCTGGCTTTATCCTACTCGGCCAACAACAAGCGATCTATCCTCTTCGAGACCCTGCCTCGGCCCAGCGTGGAAGACGGGGCGACAATGCTTCATGTGTACACAGCCCAGGAAGAGGACCGAGATTGGAGGAAGCCCCTCATAGAATTCCTAAGGGAAGGCACGCTCCCAGAAGATCGGAAAGCAGCCCGCTGTCTCCGAGCCAAAGCCCGTCACTTCGTCTGGAGCAATGGGAACCTTTACAAGAAGTCTTTCACTCAACCCCTGCCCCGGTGAGTCGACCCCCGCGAAGCTGACTACGTCCTCCGTGAAATCTACGAAGGGGTCGGTGGCGCGCACCAAGGGGCCCGCACCTTGATCCAGAAGGCATTGCTCCAGGGGTACTACCGGCCAACTATTCACCAAGACGCCCAGAAGCTCGTCAGAAGATGCAAAAGTTGCCAACTCCACGGAAGCATACCTTGCCTTCCGGCCACCAAGCTGACCGCCCTTACCTCCCCGTGGCCGTTCGCCCAGTGGGGGTTGGACATGATAGGCCAGTTCCCTACTGGTACGGGCGGGCACAAGTATGTCCTCGTCGCGGTGGATTACTTCACGAAATGGATTGAGGCCGTCCCCATCAGGAAACCAGATGCCACCACGACCATCAAGTTCCTGCAGAACGACGTGATACTCCAGTTCGGCATCCCAAGGTGTATCATCACCGACCACGGAACAAATGAGAATAAGAAAGTAAAGAAATTCTGCAATGAGTATCACATCCTCATGAAGTTCGCCGCGGTTGTGCATCCCCAATGCAACGGGCAAGCCGAAGCCGCTAATCGGGACGTCCTCCGAGGTCTCCAGACCCGCCTAGAAGGAAGCCAAAGCAGTTGGGTCGAGAAATTACCCCGGGTCTTATGGGCCATGCGCACGTCAAAGAAGACCCCCACCGGGGAAACCCCTTTTAGCCTCTGCTACGGGACTGAGGCAATGGTCCCAGCGGAGATCGGGCTCCCAGTCACCAGGTCGAACACTTCGACGACGAAGCCAACACCACGGCCCTCCGGACCAACCTAAATATCTTATTAGAGAAGCGAGACCGGGCTCAGATCAGAGCTGCCGCTTATCAGCAGCAAATCGCCCGATACTACAATGCGCGAGTCAAGCGCCGCTTCTTCAAGACCGGAGACCTAGTCCTGAGGTGAAATGAGTTCTTCGATCAAGGTAGGCTGCATAAGTTTTCCCCTAAATGGGACGACCCCTTCCTCGTCTCCGAGGTCCTTCCCGGCAGAGCCTACCGATTGCAAGACGCGGACGGGCGCAAGTTTCCACGGCCTTACAACGTTAAGAAACTCAAGCTATACCAGTGAAGGGAATATCCACGAGTGTGTATTTCTTCTTTCACAAGAACAATGTAAACTTTTCTAAAGCCTTTTCTATTTAATAATACGGAGGGAACGCTAGAACGTTGCGAAAAGAAGAATTTTATTCATTCAAAAAGGTACTATGGGCTCGTTAGCCTTACAAAAAAGGTGGAATGGGATCAAGGAAGTACTCCTGGTGATACTCAGAGTAGATTTTAGTCAGCTGGGCCCTAGCCATTGTAGCCCGCTCCTGCCGACGCTGCCCACGGACCCGGGACACCACGCAGCAGACCTCGTGCCTTTCTTGGAGAAATTGAAACGACGCGGCTTTGGCTCTTCACCTCCCCACGCGTTCGATACACGTGTCGCCCATGACTATTACCCTTCCCGATTCTCACACGTCAGGAGGGTCGGACAAACCCTTGCGCGACCGGGCAACAAACCTGCTCGGTCCATCCTTAGCAGGCCTCTTACGGCCCCTCCCACATTAAGGATCGAAGCCCTCATCAAGAGGTAGCCGAGCGGCTACCCTGCTCGGCTATCCCTGGCTGGTATCTCACTGCCACACAACGCCAGGGATCAAAGCCCTCATCAAGAGGCAGCCAAGCGGCTACCCTGCTCGGCTATCCCTGGCTGGTAGCACCCCACCCTACGACGCCAGGGATCAAAGCCCTCACCAAGAGGCAGCCGAGTGGCTAACCTGCTCGGCTATCCTTGGCTGGTTGTTCCCTATCCCATGGTGCCAGGGATCAAAGCCCTCATCAAGAGGCAACCGAGCGGCTACTCTGCTCGGCTATCCTTGGCTGGTAGGTCCCTATCCCACAACGCCAGGGATCAAATCCCTCACCAAGATGCAGCCGAGTGGCTACCCTGCTCGGCTATCCCTGGCTGGTAGCTCCCTACCCCACAACGCCAGGGATCAAAGCCCTCATCAAGAGGCAGCCGAGCGGCTACCCTGCTCGGCTATCCCTGGTTGGTAGTTCCCTACCCCATGACGCCAGGGATCAAAGACCTCACCAAGAGGCAGCCGAGCGGCTACCATGCTCGGCTATCTCTGGTTGGTAGTTCCTTACCCCACGACGCCAGGGATTAAATCCCTCACCAAGAGGCAGCCGAGCAGCTACCCTGCTCGGCTATCCCTGGCTGGTAGTTCCCTACCCCACGATGCCAGGGATCAAAAGCCCTCGCCAAGAGGCACTGGGTAGTAACCCTGCTCGGCCCATCCTTAAGGATCAAAGCCCTCACCAAGAGGCACCGGGCAGTAACCCTGCTCGGCCCATCCTTAGTAGGCCTCTTACGGCCCCTCCCACTCTAAGGATCAAAAGCCCTCATCAAGAGGCAACCGGGCCCGTCCTTGCTCGGTTATCCCTGGCTGGTATTTTCCTACCCCACAACTCCAGAGATCAAAGCCCTCGCCAAGAGGCACCGGGCAGTAACCCTGCTCGGCCCGTCCTTAAGGATCAAAGCCCCCGCAAAGATGCACGGGGCAGTAACCCTACTCAGCCCATCCTTAGTAGGCCTCTTATGGCCCCTCCCGCGTTAAGGATCAAATCCCTCATCAAGAGGCAACCGGGCCTGCCCTTGCTCGGTTATCCCAGGCTGGTAGCTCCCTACCCCACGACGCCAGGGATCGAAGCCCTTACCAAGAGGCAGCCGAGCGGCTACCCTGCTAGGCTATCCCTGGCCGGTAGTTCCCTACCCCATGATGCCAAGGATCAAAGCCCTCACCAAGAGGCACTGGGCAGCAACCCTGCTCGGACCGTCCTTAGCAGGCCTCCTACGGCCCCTCCCGCGCTAAGGATCAAAAGCCCTCGCCAAGAGGCAGCCGAGCGGCCACCCTGCTCGGTTATCCCCGGCTGGAAGCTCCCTACCCCACAACACCATGGATCAAAGCCCTCATCAAGAGGCAACCGGGCCCGCCATTGCTCGGTTATCCCTGGCTGGTAGCTCCCTACCCCACAACACCAGGGATCAAAGCCCTCACCATGAGGCACCGGACAGCTATCCTGCTCGGCCCGTCCTTAGAATACATCATCGCGCCACCTGCAACTAAGGAACAAAGCCTTCACCAAGAGGCATCCGGTCTATCTACGTCTGAGCGATCTCCATCTCGACTTCGGGGCCATGGTGGTACCGTCTCCCCGCTGGTCTTTGCACACTTGGCAAATGAACCGATTCAACTCGACGTGTGATCGCTAGACGAAAAACGGGCTTAACACGAAGGCAGTACTGTGCAAATACAAGTGTTTACCGACAAAGGAAAATACGCGCGCAAATACTACTGCAAAAAGTTTTTATTCACAAAGCCAAAAGTCTTTACAAGGGTATTGTGGGCTCTCTACCCTTATCAAATTACCCGGAGGCTTACAAAAGAGAGAGGAGGAAAAGCCAAAAAGTTCAAGCCGCAAGCCCCACCTAGACCTCACCTCCCTCATCACCATCCGCCGGAGGCATGACCACCCAAAGTGGGACCCGAGCACGGAGCTCACCGTCAGCAAACTCTGAAAACTGATCCTTGACGGCGTCAAGAGCTTTATTCCATGCAATGGCGGAGGCCTCGCCGAGGTCGACGTAAAACTGGTCCGACCCCTTGGAATCAGTCACTGCATTTCTAGCCCGAATCTCGGCAACCTCCGCCGCCTAAAGTGCCGCCTCGGCATCCCGCCTGCTGGCATCCCCTGCCCTCTTCATGGCTGCAAAGCGATCGGCCGGTTCCATCAACTTTGCCTCGATGACTCGGTGAGACTCATTTAGGTGGTGATAGGACTCCCGGCACTTTGAGACGGCGAGCTCCGCGGCGGCCGATCGGGCTTCAAGGACGGCCATCCTCTCCCTCTCTAGACGCAGCTCAAGTCGGAGATCCTTGGCATCCGAAGAAGACTCTCCCGCCAACCTCGCAGCATAGATAGCCCCCTCGGCCTCCATGCGAGTAACGAGGGCGCAGTGCTGAAGGACCTGACGAAAAACAGCAAAAAGACTTAGAGACACTCGAACTAAAGAAAGGGCGCTCAAAATAACACAGGAAGGAGTACATACCTGCACCGCCACCTGAGCTATAGCCGCCATTTGAGCTCTCAGGGTCCCCCGCGGAATCTTTCCCCCGGCCGACTCTTCCATACCAGCAAGCAGGCTGGTAGCAACGGAAAGCCCGGACGGGACTACGAAATGGACGTCCCCCTCCTGCATAGGAATCCCCTAAGGAATCTCCGTCAGTGGCACGCGAGAGACCGTCCTCTTCCTCTTAAGAGGAACCCCATCCTCGTCCTCTCCTGCATCCCTCATCCGGGGCTCGGAAACCCGTGGACGCCTTTGGCCGCCGCCGGGGCAACCATCGGGAGCTTGTGACGAGGCAGATGGCCCCGCTGTCGGCGGCACATTTGGTGTGGGGCTCGGGTCAGCCGGAGGCGTGGCCGCACCGTCGGCCCCCCTCTGGGATAGAGCACCGAGGGCACCAAGAGTCCTGGATCGCTCCATTTGTCCCGCCAAAGGGAGAGGCAGGCTTGACTCAGAAGGAGAAGAAGCAGAAGAAAGAAAAGGTAGAATATACGGGGTGCCCCCTAGACTCTACCCGAACTATTTCTACGGACTCCTCAGAAGAAGACACCTAACCTGATAGAGAGAAGTCCTCGGGAGAGAAAACGCAGAGATCCGACCTAAAAATGAGAGCGCCGAGCTAACGAGACTCAGGACAAGGAAAATTTGTAGAGGTATGGGCCTTGATGGGGACCCCACCTCTATTTATAGTTGCAGGCGTACACATCCCGCGGAGACAGTCATATCCCGCCGAAATGGCTCAGTGCATTCGATGGCCACGATCTCCCCACCTGTCGCACGCGCATTGGTCGTATCCCATCAGACGCCAAAAGCCTGCGGCCCGTCGCGTCAGCCAACCAGCGCCCGACACGTGGGCTATCGCTTCGGCGAACGTACGCACGATCCATCGCATCCTTTTTAATGCAAGATCTGGCCCCTGATCCGCTGACATCACCCAGAAGTAGCATCTTGATTGCCCGAGAACACACGCTCACGATATTTATGACGAGGAGCTCACCTCGGGTGACCCGGTAGACCACCCTCGACCCGACCCGTGAACAGGTCGGGATGAGAGTAGGGGGCTAATGATGATGCTCGATATCGGTGATCTCCCAGACCGTGACACGCGACTGATGACGTGTCCTAAAGCGTGCAAGAAAGGGCCCGCAGTGGCCGACCAGACCACTCCTATGCCCGTCCTACAGACAACCGCTGGCTCACCTCCTAGCCTCCTGCACATTTGGCCTCCTCGGCCCTCTCAACTCGCCTCCGGGCTACTATAGAACCAAGATAGCTCGGCTTCCCACTCGGTCCCGAGCCCGCGCCGAGCTCATCTTGCTCGGTCCCTTCGACTAACCAACGACATCATTTGCAGGTGCTTCCGCCTCGCCTCCGTGAATCTCTCCATGCGTGAGATCTCCGCTGCCCACGATCCTGCGTTCCACGCCATCACGATCCCCATTAACGAGCCTGTCTCGCCATTAATGGGAGATCCCGCCCATCACGCGGGCATGACGTCGGGAGTGTAACGGCTGGTGTGATTCTCGCACCTGCTTGCCTGCTTCCACTATATAAACCCCTCCTTCAGACGGTTCAAGTAAGTTATTTTCCACTCATTAGGCCATTACTATGCTCAGATTTCCTGTCTAACTTGATCGTCGGAGGGTCCTCGGTGGTACAACCACCTCGGGACTTCCTTGCAGGTAGCTCAGCCCTAACAACCTCAAACCCATTAAGATCCACACACTTCAAAAGCTATCCTCCAACTTAAATCTCGGCCGTCCATCATCGCCAACAGCAGATCAACGGAAGGTAACATCTTGACGTGATCCGCATCGCGTCAGAACAATAAATAAAATACGCGAGAACAAAATAGAATCACAAACTAGAGAGGCACAAGGAATTTATTAACGGTGTTCATCCACCATATGGCTAGTCCCAGGCTGACGCGGTGCGGATCACGTTAAGATGTTTCCTTCCGTTGATCTACTGTTGACGATGATGGACGGTCGAGATTTAAGTTGGAGGATAGCTGTTGAAGTGTGTGGATCTCAATGGGTTTGAGGTTGTTGGGGCCGAGCTACCTGCAAGGAAGTCCTGGGTTGGTTGTACTACCGAGGACCCTCCGACGATCAAGTTAGACAGGAAATCCGAGTAGAGTAACGACCTAGTGAGTGAAAAATGACTTACTTGAATCGTCTGAAGGAGGGGTTTATATAGCGGTGGCAGCATGCAGGCAGGTGCGAGAATCACGCCGGCCGTTACGCCCCCGACGTTACGCCTGCGTGATGGGCGGGATCTCCCATTAATGGCGAGACAGGCTCGTTAATGGGGATCGTGATGGCGTGGAACGCGGGATCGTGGGCAGCAGATATCTCGCGCATGGTGATATTCATGGAGGAGAGGCGGAAGCACCTGCGATCAGCGCTGCGGGTCGGTCAGGATGAGATCGAAGAGGATGAGCTAGGCGGGAATCTCAGGGACGAGCGGGAGGCCGAGGTGTCCTGGTTCTGCTAAAGCCCGGAGATGAGCTGAGGGGGCCGAGGAGGCTAATTCTGTGACTGCTCGGAGGTGAGCCGTAGATGGTCTGGAAGGCCACCGAAGGTCAGGAGACTTCTCAGGCCGGAGGATGTCTCGGAGGCGAGCTAGAAGGGCGAGGAAGCTCAGCCCGAAGGAAGGCTCGGAGGCGAGCCGGATGGCCGAGGAAGCTCAGGCCTGTGATAGCTCGGAGTAGAGAAGAGGGACAGTTGGCTTGGCTGCTGAAGTGCTCGGGGGCAAGGAGTGGGGTGCAACCTCGGAGACGGGGTTCGAGGGAAGCCCCCACTATAGCACCCTTATTCCCTCTCTGTGGCCCTTAGGGGCCTAACTGGCTTACGCCTGTGACACGTCATCCGCCACGTGTCATGATCTAAGGAATTACCGTTATTGAGCATCATCATTAGCCCCCACTCTCATTCCGATCTATTTGTGGGTCGGGTCGAGAGTGGACTGCTTGGTTCTTTCTGTGCGGCTTGGCGCTGGTAATTTCTCGTGGTGGATTGTTCGGGGACGACACGGCGTTCTTGTTGTCGCGCATCGAGTATGAGTCGAATGAAGGACGAGTATGGGAAGGTCGGTATCCTCCCTTTGTCGGAGTTGATGCGTTGATCGCGCGTTGAGTATGAGTCTATTCAGCGGGTTATGGATCCGTGTCTTTGTAAGGTAGGAAATGCGCCGAGCAGGAAGAAACTCGGCGGCCTCGTGAAGAAGGCTTCAGATCCTCAGCGTCCGATGGGCAGGAGTCTGTCCACTGGAGATGCGCCGAGCAGGAAAAAAACTCGGCGGCCTCGTAAAGAGGGCTTCGGATCCTCAGCGTCTGATGAGAAGGAGGCTTCCTGCTGAGGAATGCGCCGAGCAGGGTAGCTGCTCGGTGGCCTCTTGGCGAGGGCTTTGATCCTTGGCGTTGGTGGGTCGTAAGAGGCCTGCTAAGGATGGACCGAGCAGTGAAGCTGCTCAGTTGCCTCTTAGTGAGGGCTTGGATCCCTGGCATTGCGAGGTAGGGAACTACCAGCCAGGGATAGCCGAGCAGGATAGCTGCTGGGCTGCCTCTTAGTGAGGGCTTAGTTCCCTGGCGTTGCAAGGTAGGGAACTACCAGCAGGGGATAGCCGAGCAGGGTAGCCACTGAGCTGCCTCTTAGTGAGGGCTTAGATCCCTGGCGTTGCGAGGTAGGGAACTACCAGCTGGGGATATCCGAGCAGGGTAGCCGCTGGGCTGCCTCTTAGTGAGGGCTTAGATCCTTGGCATTACGAGGTAGGGAACTACCAGCCAGGGATAACCGAACAAGGGCGGTCCTGGTTGCCTCTTGGTGAGGGATTCGATCCTTAGCGCGGGAGGGGCCGTAAGAGGCCTACTAAGGACGGGCCGAGCAGGGATACTGTCCGGTGCCTCTTGGCGATGGCTTTGATCCTTAAGGACGGGACAAGCAGGGTTGCTTCCCGGTGCCTCTTGGCGAGGGCTTTGATTCCTAGCATTGTGGGGTAGGGAACTACCAGCTAGGGATAACCGAGCAAGGGCGGGCCCGGTTGCCTCTTGATGAGGTCTTTTGATTCTTAGCGCGGGAGGGGCCGTAAGAGGCCTACTAGGGACGGGCCGAGCAGGGTTACTGCCCGGTGCCTCTTGGCGAGGGCTTTGATCCTTAAGGACGAGCTAAGCAGGGTTACCGCCCGGTGCCTCTTGGCGAGGGATTTTGATCCCTGGCGTCGTGGGGTAGGGAACTACCAGCCAGGGATAGCCGAGCAGGGTAGCCACTCGACTGCCCCTTGGTGAGGGCTTTGATCCTTGGCGTCTTGGGGTAGGGAACTACCAGGCAGGGATAGCCGAGCAAGGTAGCCGCTCGGCTGCCTCTTGGTGAGGGCTTTGATCCCTGGCGTCGTGGGATAGGGAACTACCAGCCAGGGATAGCCAAGCAGGGTAGCAGCTCGGCTTGCTCTTGGTGAGGGCTTCGATCCCTGGCGCTGTGTGGCAGTGAACTACCAGCTGGGGATAGCCGAGCAGGGTAGCCGCTCGGCTGCCTCTTGATGAGGGCTTGATCCCTGGCGTTGTAGGGTAGGGAACTACCAGCTAGGGATAGCCGAGCAGGGTAGACGCTCGGCTGCCTCTTGGTGAGGGCTTTGATCCCTGGTGTCATGGGGTAGGGAACTACCAGCTAGGGATAGCCGAGCAGGGTAATCGCTCGGCTGCCTCTTGATGAGGGCTTCGATCCTTAGCGCAGGAGGGGCCGTAAGAGGCCTGCTAAGGATGGTCCGAGCAGTGAAGCTGCTCGGTTGCCTCTTGGCGAGGGTTTCGATCCCTGGCGCTGTGTGGCAGTAAACTACCGGCCAGGGATAGCTGAGCAGGGTAGTCGCTTGGCTGCCTCTTGATAAGGGCTTTGATCCCTGGCGTTGTGGGTAAGGAACTACCAGCCAGGGATAACCGAGCAGGGTAGCTGCTCGGCTGCCTCTTGGTGAGGGCTTTGATCCCTAGCATCGTGGGGTAGGGAACTACCAGCCAGGGATAGCCGAGTAGGGTAGCTGCTTGGCTGCCTCTTGATGAGGGCTTTGATCCCTGGCATTGTGGGGTAGGGAACTACCGGACAAGGATAGCCGAGCAGGGTAGCCGCTCGGCTGCCTCTTGGTGAAGGCTTTAATCCCTGGCGTCGTGGGGTAGGGAACTACCAGCCAAGGATAGCCGAGCAGGGTAGCCGCTCGACTGCCTCTTGGTGAGGGCTTCGATCCTTAGCGCTGGAAGGGCCGGAAGAGGTCCGCTAAGGACGGACTGAGCGGTGAAGCCGCCCAGTCGATTCGGGAGGTTCTGTCCGACCTTCCCAGTGTAAGTATGGAGAACAGGCCCTCGGGAGGGACAGGAGCGCGCAGGGGCTTATGGCGAGGCTTTCTGGCGATAGACCTTAGGGTTGCACTGTACGGCACCCAGCGGGTCATAGAATATGCCGGCTAGGGAGATCTGCGGCCATGAGAGGCAGCGAGGTGGTGGTCGGCAATGCCGACGCGAGCTGAGTCTTCTCTCCCTCTGTAGGGGTCCCGGTCCCGAGGTGGGGGAGCGACGACCTGGAGAGATGGCCCCGCCGTTTGGACACGGACGGGTGCGTCCACGACGGATGCAAGTCGATCTATCCGGGCGGCTAGGGCGTTGATGGCGTTCGGGGGAGGATATTCATCCGCCCCTCCGTTATGGGGGAGGCGGCGGCTAGTGCTTGGATTATCGTAGTGACCGCTCACCATTGGGTTGAGACTGGAAGATGAACTTTGTTGAGTGGAATCAAGAGTTTCCCACAGATGACGCCAGCTGACGCGGTGCGGATCGCGTCAAGATGTTACCTTCCGTTGATCTGCTGTTGGTGATGATGGACGGCTGAGATTTGAGTTGGAGGATAGCTGTTGAAGTGTGTGGATCTCAATGGGTTTGAGGTTGTTGGGGCTGAGCTACCTGCAAGGAAGTCCCGGGGTGGTTGTACCACCGAGGACCCTCCAACGATCATGTTAGACAGGAAATCTGAGCAGAGTAACGGCCTAGTGAGTGGAAAATGACTTACTTGAACCGTCTGAAGGAGGGGTTTATATAGCGGTCGCAGCAGGCAGGCAGGTGCGAAAATCACGCGGGCCGTTACGCCCCCGACGTCACGCTCGCGTGATGGGTGGGATCTCCCATTAATGGCGAGACAGGCTTGTTAATGGGGATCGTGATGGCGTGGAACGTGGGATCGTGGGCAGCGGATATCTCGCGCATGGAGAGATTCGCGGAGGCGAGGCGGAAGCACCTGCGATCAGCGCTGCGGGTCGGTCAGGATGAGACCGAGGAGGATGAGCTCGGTGGGAAGCTCGGGGAGGAGCGGAAGGCCGAGGTGTCCTGGTGTAACGTTTTAAAAATAAATAAATAAATAATTAAATAAATAAAATCCTTTAGGTGAACATTCTGATAATCGGTAAAATAAACCGTATTTTACATAAAACTCAATTATAATTATTTTTCAATATAGAATTAAATATGCCTATTTTAACTATGTAATTACTAGTAAATGGTGTTTATTTAGTGACTTATAAATTATTAGTTTACTAAAATATTTTTCGTAATTAATTAATTTTCAATATTTACATAAGCTTTTAATTATACATTAAATGGGTGAAAATTACAAATTGCAATGGGTTTATTTTTCAAAAGTGAACCATGACATATTAGAATTAGGTTTGTAGCATGCTTTTCTCTTCTTGAGCTGTCTCCATAATTCTAAAGTTTTCTAAGATAAATTGAATTAAAAAAAATTAATAAAATAAGGAAATTAATGAAAAGACTTATAATATGTAATTAATTGGAGAAGTTTCTACATAATACCACACACTTCTCTTTCTCTCCCCTCACTCTATCCCGTGGCCGGCCTCACCTTAGGCAGCCCCCCATTTTTCCACTTCTTTTTCATTCAAAAAAAATTCATCAAAATTCATGAAAAATCCATAAAAAACATCACAAATTCCTAATTTAACCTATACCCACTATTCTTTGTTCATTTAGCATGGACCTTGAAGCAAAGATTAGCATTTTGGGAGGCTAAGTTTTCATGTTGATCCACAATCCTTGAGGTATAAAACCCTAAACCATAGTTAAATTGTTGATTTCTTCTTTAATCTAGCTTAATTGGAAAATTAATTGTGCTTTCAATTTCAAGATTCAAAATTAAAGACAGGGTTTCTAAAATCAAGTTAGGGTTTTTATAATGTGTTCATGATTACATGGTGTAGTTATATATGTTAAGACATAGAAAACTTAAATTAGTTGCTAATTTGTAAATTGTTCTAATTAGGAATTTTTTCTAACTAGGTTTTTATAAAATATATATATTGGTGAGACAAAATTCTAATTAGGGTTTTTATCATTAGGTTATGGTTTTAATGGGTAGATTAACATGTTAATTGAATGCAGAGGCTAATCTAGTTACTAGTTTCAAATTGTTAGTTGGAAATTGTGATAAATATGCTAATTTTTGCTAACTAGGTTTTTAGAAATTAATTTAATTGTGGGATTAAAATATAGTCAGGATTTTTAGTGCATCATTAAGGTTTCCATGAGTGGGTTAACAATTTAAAATATGTAAAATCTAGCTTAATTGTTGAATTGTGAATTTTTCTTTAAAAAGTACTAAAATTTGATATTTTTGCAAACTAGAATTTTCAATTCAATGCAAATTGATGAGGATAAATTATAGGAATGGTTTATATATCCTAGTTATGATATTTGGTGAATATTATGGCCATTATTTTCATTTAAACATCAAGTTTTGCAGTGAAACGGTTAATTGACGCTTTCTACGTTTTCGGAAATAAATCGATTTGATTTATTTTGAGTTTTGATGAGTTGCAATTTATTTTATCTTATAATTAGTGATTTGTGAAACCACGATTGGTGTGCTTGGGTTTTTCTCGATCAATCGGCGTTTGTACGCCGATGTCGAGGGTTATTTGGTTATTTTGCATGAGCGGGTCATAGGTTTTAACCTATGAGCGTTTTGTGCGACTTTTTGGTTTTTTCCGCGATTCGGTATACAATATTATATATGTTGCGTATAGGTACCCATCACGTGGACTTCGGACGATGAAGAAGAGGATGGCGACATCGACTTCGGCAGACAGGGACCAGGTGAGTAGATGTATATCTACGGGGGAAGTCGGGTGGATGGCGTATAGTACCCCCGCAACGTAGAATAGGGATAGTACTTAATGTTATTAGGAAGTCGGACGTGACCTTAGATTCTTGGAGAGTAGGGTCCTATTGAAGAATTTAGGTTGGACTAGACTGATTTAGAAAGACTTAACCATGAGGATGACTGCCTTGGAGGGAATTCTTAGGTTTCATGTAGACACATACACACAAGCACACACATAAACTTGACTTGGTGTATGTGTGTGTGTATATATATACATATAGGAATGTGTGTAGGTACACACACACACATACAACATATACATGTAATATGAGGAGGTTATATGATACTTGGGGATGAGTCGATATGACTGGGCTTGATGCCGTGATCTATTGGAGATACGATCGAGTTATGATATGAGATGTGTTATGATAGTAGCGGATCGTTGGGTAATGAGATTATATAAAATATACTTATATAAACGATAATAGGTGATGATGACATTGAAATGTACGAGACTCTAGAATAGCACCCGGATTGTAATATGTGACTTAATCACGATATGATATATGACATGATATTTTAGTGGATCATTTGACGATGTATATTTACACAGACAATGATTATGTTTGATGATATTGGGATGCATGCGATTATAGTACAGTACCCTTGATCATGATATTGTTTGAGGATGATACTATACGAACGATGATGTATATCTTTGATAGTTGACCCGTATCCCGATTTTGGAAAGCCGTACGATAGATTTTACCGTACGAGGCATAGATGTGATGAATGATCCGCACTCATGATTTGAGAAAGTCGTACTACGTACGTAACGTTATTGAGGCTGGATCGCCGACTATTAGAGATATCGACTCAGACATTAGGTGGATTCTTATTCCCTATCGACTAGTTTCTTTAGTTTAGTTCTTTAGTGGGTTAGATAGATACTAGTTTAGGCTCGAGTCATATAGTTTGTAGTTAGATATGTATATTCTAAATGTGCGGTTAATACACTTTCACCCTTATATTCAGATTGTAATCATCACATTGCATGTTCATGCATATGTTTCTTTAGTTAATATGAAACTCTGCCTGTTAGGATACCGGCACCATTACCGATGATGCGCATGATCCACGTACACTTATTTGCCGGCTCACACATCATCATTGGTAATTGCCATGTCACGTACACTTTAGAACATATTATCATTTTATTGATATATCAGCTAAATGCTAGTCCAATATAATATTGTGTGATTACCCTCATGTGCTAGTTTAGACATTACATTTATTATTTAGACACTTCATGCATTCACATATTCATATTATCATGCAGTATTATGGGGCTTATACCGATACTCATTATTTATTTACTCATGACTTTGGGATTTTGGATTCCTATGAGTTTTCTGGATTTTGGGGAAAACCGCAAGAATATATATAAAAACTTCTCTCTTTCTCTCCCTCTCATTTTAAAATACAAGTTGTGGTTTTCTCGTGATGTATGTGTCGTCCATCATGAGATTTCATGTTTTCTGTTGGATTTCGAGACCCGATTCGAGGAGTGGATGAACCGTCTTGGGTACATGGTGGGCCCGGTATGGTACCCCGGGGCAAGGAGATCGAGTTGTATACGATGAGCCTGGCAGGGGAAGACTACCTACCGGTGATGTCTGGCGCAGCGGATATCCAGAGGATACCGACCGTTGTCGTGAGATTTGATGATATGGGCCGATCCGGACTGACGGAGCCCGAGATATTGAGACTATGAGGTATTGAGACTTTGAGATTTACATGTTTTGTGTCGATACTTGACACAGATTTCCATGGATTTCATTGATGATGTTTCAGATTACCATACAAATTTTACTATGATAAAAGTTAAAGATTTCTTATACAGATTTATCCAGAATTCATGGTTGATTGTTTTACATTCATGGTGCATGCATACTCATACACATGACATGTTACTACTTGAGGCACTGACACAAGCACTGAGCATTGCACTTACGCATAGATTATTACCCTGCCACTACCAGATGACTAGTGTTATATTAGGTATATTATTATGACTTAGGAAAGCGTCGTGCATGCGATTTCTACTCGCAGATGGTTTCTACTCACGAGTTGGCAACTCACCCCCGTTGTGCCAAATTTTCTTATAGGTTCAGATGTACAGGTTTCCTTGGCAGCTTGCTGGCACATCATTTCATTCAGGGTGTTTTGCTCGGTAGGTTGGTTCACTTGTATCAGGACCGCCGTTGTACTTTTATTATTTCATTTTTATCTAGTAAGCTCCATGAACCAGACTTTTATTACTTGACAATTTAGTAGGCCAGTTGCTTATTCTTTCGACCTTAGAGTCGCGCTTGTACTATTATGATTTTCTGGTGGTTTGGTTTTCTTTTGAGTTTTGAGCCTCGCCCTTCGGCGTTGTATATTATAGTGCATTGTGTGGTTATTTCCGCCATTTGGCGTAGAGCTAGCTCCCACTTGGGGATGACTTTTTATTATTGCATATGTATATATTCTTATTTGTACCCGTTTGGGGCCAGTTTTTACAAAGGAGAAACTGCCGAAATTTTTGAGAAATTTGATGTTGTTTTTCCTACACTTCTTCTTTTAAAGGGTTTAGATTTCTGGGCTTCGGCTTGCTTAGATTATGCTACGCCTCTAGACGTTTTGTAATTTAATTGCCGGTCATGTTCCGTACCTTTGGGGCATGACAATGTTGGTATCAGAGCGCTAGGTTTAACCCTTGTCTAAGTCTAGGATGACCCTTGGTTGATGGAGTAGGTGACTTAGGTAGAGTGACGTACCGTGGGTATGATCCGCGGCATACTTACTATACGCTACTCTGCTTAAAAAGCCTTAGGATGTACATTCCTTTGCACCGTATTCTATTCGTTCTTTGATCTATCTTCGTCGATATCGGATGGTGGTTTCTGTTACCATGGTCGCACGGGCAGAGGGAGCTGCGGCTTGAATGCGATGACCGTTAGGGTATTGTCTACTCTGGAAGGTTGAAGTATTGTTTAGCGTACGGACGAAAGGTATTCACATGTCGTCTAGACAAAGGTAAAAGGTTCGAACGAATGTCAGAAACCCATTTTCCCAAGTTTATAGTATTCGGAAGAACATGCAAGTATTTCTATGGACCCTCTAGAAGAATGAAACCCTAACTCGACATAATGACCATAAGAACGCTGGTGAACCTTAGGGTTTGCGGAAGTTCCGTGGTGCCATTAGTGAGGCTTGGGTTTGTCCTTCTATGGCTGGTCCGCAGATGCTGGGGCATGTACTGGATATTTTTAAACTGTGCTTGAGCGTTGAGCTCTCGGGGAATTCTGGGATTTTGATGAATCGATCGAAAAGTTTAACGTAGTCCGGATATCAGGTGAAGGGATAGATTACGTGGGACTCTCGATATGAGTATAGCCGTTTGTAGAGCATCAGCACAACTATGAAGAGACGAGTTCGAATCAGTCGACACCAGAGGAAAGAGGCGCACATTGTCGATAGTGTTTACGATTGCGATTTGGTGATTTGAATTCCATATTTCCGTTGTTTGGATTTTGGTATTTTGAGGATTTTGTTCTATGATTGGTATTTCCTATGTGTACATTCATTACACTCTATTTGTGTTTCATATATCAGTAGTATTGATGTTGTTTTGTGCATACCTAGTGCACTCGATTTGGTTTTATACATTTTGAGATATTGATTTGATTTCGTGCATATGGGTTGCACATGATTTTGACATATGCTTCGGCATAGTTTTCATGCACTTTTCGTACTGTGATTTCGATTTTGATATTCGGTATATGTTTTCGTGCACCATGTGCACTTGATTGAGATTCTTGCACACACTTGGCGCACTTGATGCGATTTTGTGCACACCAAATGCACGAAATCGGGGTCTTGTGCAGATTAGATTCACCTGATATTATTGTCGTGCACGCCCGTTGCACTTGATAGATGTTTTTAGTGCACACCCGTTGCACTCAGTTGTGTTTCTGTGCGCATTCATGGCATCTGTATTTGACTTCGATTTTCGTGCGCACTGGACGCATGTGGTACCTCGTATACTGTGATTGGGATTGATTTCATTTTGAGCAGTATGTTTTTATAATCATTACTATTGGATTTAGTAACCAGGCGGGACGTGTATGTTAAATAAAAGATATATATGTATAGCTATTTTTTAAAAAAAATAAACGTCCGCTACTTATGCCATGACACGCGCATCGCACGACGATTTTAAAAAGGTTTTTTTGCATGTTTCTTTACTAAGATGTTTAGACGATTTTACTACGATGCGCACTATGTATAAGTTATAGTTTTGATGTATATCATGTTGGTTTTCGTATTGGGCTTTGATATTTTATTCTCACCATAACTCCGATGATTGCGTTATGTTTGACGGAGTTTTGATTTTGAGTTATGTACTCATTTTTCATGCGCATGCATTGCGCTAAGATGTGTTTTATGTATTGATGATTTCGGAGCGCCGACGATTTGAGTGTTTTGGCTAAATGTTTTAGTATTTGGAGGGGGGGTTAATTTAAATTCGGGGACCGAATTTCTTTAAGGGGGGAATATTGTAACTTTTTAAAAATAAATAAATAAATAATTAAATAAATAAAATCCTTTAGGTGAACTTTCTGATAATCGGTAAAATAAACCGTATTTTCCATAAAACTCAATAATAATTATTTTTCAATATAGAATTAAATACGCCTATTTTAACTATGTAATTACTAGTAAATGGTGTTTATTTAGTAACTTATAAATTATTAGTTTACTAAAATATTTTTCTTAATTAATTAATTTTCAATATTTACATAAGCTTTTAATTATACATTAAATGGGTGTTGCAATGGGTTTATTTTTCAAAAGTGAACCATGACATATTAGAATTAGGTTTGTAGCATGCTTTTCTCTTCTTGAGTTGTCTCCATAATTCTAGAGTTTTCTAAGATAAATTGAATTAAGAAAATTAATAAAATAAGAATATTAATGAAAAGACTTATAAGATGTAATTAATTGGAGAAGTTTCTACATAATACCACACACTTCTCTTTCTCTCCCCTTACTCTATCCCATGGCCGGCCTCACCTTAGGCAGCCCCCCATTTCTCCACTTCTTTTTCCTTCAAAAAAAATTCATCAAAATTCATGAAAAATCCATAAAAAACAATCACAAATTCATAATTTAACCTATACCCACTATTCTTTGTTCATTTAGCATGGACCTTGGAGCAAAGATTAGCATTTTGGGAGGTTAAGTTTTTATGTTGATCCACAATCCTTGAGGTATAAAACCCTAAACCATAGTTAAATTGTTGATTTCTTCTTTAATCTAGCTTAATTGGAAAATTAATTGTGGTTTCAATTTCAAGATTCAAAATTAAAGAAAGAGTTTCTAAAATCAAGTTAGGCTTTTTATAATGCGTTCATGATTACATGGTGTAGTTATATATGTTAAGACATAGAAAACTTAAATTAGTTGCTAATTTGTAAATTGTTGTATTTAAATTATTCTAATTAGGATTTTTGGTTAACTAGGTTTTTATAAAATATATATATTGGTGAGACAAAATTCTAATTAGGGTTTTTATCATTAGGTTATGGTTTTAATGGGTAGATTAATATGTTAACTGAATGCAAAGGCTAATCTAGTTAATAGTTTCAAATTGTTAGTTGGAAATTGTGATAAATATGCTAATTTTTGCTAACTAGGTTTTTAGAAATTAATTTAATTGTGGGATTAAAATCTAGTTAGGATTTTTAGTGCATCATTAAGATTTCCATGAGTGGGTTCACAATTTAAAATATGCAAAATCTAGCTTAGTTGTTGAATTGTGAATTTTTCTTTAAAAATTATAAAAATTTGATATTTTTGCAAACTAGAATTTTCAATTCAATGCAAATTGATGAGGATAAATTATAGGAATGGTTTATATATCCTAGTTATGATATTTGGTGAATATTATGGCCATTATTTTCGTTTAAACATCAAATTTTGCAGTGAAACGGTTAATTGACGCTTTCTACGTTTTCGGAAATAAATCGATTTGATTTACTTTGAGTTATTGATGAGTTGCAATTTATTTTATATTATAATTAGTGATTTGTGAAACCACGATTGGTGTGCTTGGGTTTTTCTCGATCAATCGGCGTTTGTACGCCGATGTCGAGAGTTATTTGGTTATTTTGCATGAGCGGGTCATAGGTTTTAACCTATGAGCGTTTCGTACGTCGTTTTGGTTTTGTCCGCGATTCGGTTTACAATATTATATATGTTGCATATAGGTACCACTCACGTAGATTTCGGACGATGAAGAAGAGGATGGCGATATCGACTTCGGCAGACAGGGACCAGGTGAGTAGATGTATATCTACGGGGGAAGTCGGGTGGATGGCGTATAGCACCCCCGCAACGTAGAATAGGAATAGTACTTACTGTTATTAGGAAGTCGGATGTGACCTTAGATTCTTGGCGAGTAGGGTCCTATTGAAGACTTTAGGTTGGACTAGACTGATTTAGAAAGACTTAACCATGAGGATGACTTCTTTGGAGGGAATTCGTATGTTTCATGTAGACACATACACACACATAAACTTTGCTTGGTGTATATGTGTGTGTATATATATATATATATACATATAGGAATGTGTGTAGGTATACACACACACACACATACACACACACACACACATACAACATATACATATGATATAAGGAGGTTATATGATACATGGGGATGAGTCGATATGACTGGGCTTGATGCCGTGATCTGTTGGAGATATGATCGAGTTATGATATGAGATGTGTTATGATAGTACCGGATCGTTGGGTAATGCGATTATATAAAATATACTTATATAAACGATAATAGGTGATGATGACATTGAAATGTACGAGACTCTAGAATAGCACCCGGATTGTAATATGTGACTTAATCACGATATGATATATGACATGATATTTTAGTGGATCATTTGACGATGTATATTTATACAGACAATGATTATGTTTGATGATATTGGGATGCATGCGATTATAGTACAGTACCCTTGATCATGATATTGTTTGAGGATGATACTATACGAACGATGATGTATATCTGTGATAGTTGACACGTACTCCGATTTTGGGAAGCCGTAGGATGGATTTTACCGTACGAGGCGTAGATATGATGAATGATCCGCACTCGTGACTTGAGGAAGTCGTACTACGTACGTGACGCTATTGAGGCTGGATCGTCGACTACTAGAGATATCGACTCAGACTTTAGGTGGATTCTTATTCCCTATCGACTAGTTTCTTTAGTTTAGTTCTTTAGTGGGTTAGATAGATACTAATTTAGGCTCGAGTCATATAGTTTGTAGTTAGATATGTATATTCTAAATGTGCGGTTAATACACTTTCACCTTAATATTCAGATTGTAATCATCACATTATATGTTCATACATATGTTTCTTTAGTTAATATGAAACTCTGCCTGTTAGGACACTGGCACCATTACCGATGATGCGCATGATCCACGCACACTTATTTGCCGGCTCACACACATCATCATCGGTAATTGCCATGTCACGTACACTTTAGAACATATTATCTTTTTATTGATATATCAGCTAAATGCTAGTCCAATATAATATTGTGTGATTACCCTCATGTGCTAGTTTAGACATTACATTTATTATTTAGACACTTCATGCATTCACATATTCATATTATCATGCAGTATTGTGGGGCTTATGCCGATACTCATTATTTATTTACTCATGACTTTGGGATTTTGGATTTCTATGAGATTTCTGGATTTTGGGGAAAACCGCAAGAATATATATAAAAACTTCTCTCTCTCTCCCCCTTTCATTTTAAAATACAAGTTGCGGTTTTCTCGTGATGTATGTGTCGTCCACCATGAGATTTCATGTTTTCTGTTAGATTTCGAGACCCGATTTGAGGAGTGGATGAACCGTCTCGGGTACATGGTGGGCCCGGTTTGGTACCCCAGGGTAAGTAGATCGAGTTGTAGACGATGAGCCTGGCAAGGGAAGACTACCTACCGGTGATGTCTGGCGCGGCGGATATCCGAAGGATACCGACCGTTGTCGTGAGATTTGATGATATGGGCCGATCCGGACTGACGGAGCCCGAGATATTGAGACTATAAGGTATTGAGACTTTGAGATTTACATGTTTTGTGTCGATGCTTGACACGGATTTCCATGGATGATATTTCAGATTACCATACAAATTTTACTATAATAAAAGTTAAAGATTTTTTATATAGATTTATCCAGAATTCATGGTTGATTGTTTTACATTCATGGTGCATGCATACTCATACACATGACATGTTACTACTTGAGGCACTGACACAAGCACTGAGCATTGCACTTACGCATAGATTATTACCCTGCCACTACTAGATGACTAGTGTTATATTAGGTATATTATTATGACTTCGGAAAGCGTCGTGCATGCGATTTCTAATTGCAGATGGTTTCTACTCACGAGTTGGCAACTTACCCCCGTTGTGCCAAATTTTCTTATAGGTTCAAATGTACAGGTGTCCTTGGCAGCTTGCTGGCACATCATTTCATTCAGGGTGTTTTGCTCGGTAGGTTGGTTTACTTGTATCAGGACCGCCGTTATATTTTTATTATTTCATTTGTATCTAGTAAGCTCCATGAACCAGACTTGTATTACTTGACAATTTAGTAGGCCAGTTGCTTATTCTTTCGACCTTAGAGTCACGCTTGTACTATTATGATTTTCTAGTGGTTTGGTTTTCTTTTGAATTTTAAGCCTCTCCTCTCGGCGTTGTATATTATAGTGCATTGTGTGGTTGTTTCCGCCATTTGGCGTAGAGCTAGCTCTCGCTTGGGAAAGCCTTTTTATTATTGCATATGTATATATTTTTATTTGTACCCGTTTGGGGCCAGTTTTTACAAAGGAGACTCTGCCGAAATTTTTGAGAAATTTGATGTTGTTTTTAAAACTTGTTTTTCCTACACTTCTTCTTTTAAAGAGTTTGGATTTCTGGGCTTCGGCTTGCTTAGATTACGCTACGCCTCTAGACGTTTCGTAATTTAAGTGCCGGTCACGTTCCGTACTTTTGGGTCGTGACACCTGGTTCTTCTAAAGTCCAGAGACGAGCTGAGGGGGTCGAGGAGGCTAATTCTGTGACAACTCGGAGGTGAGCTGTGGATGTTCTGGAAGGCCACCGAAGTCGGGAGACTCCTCGGGCCGGAAGATGGCTCGGAGGCGAGCCGGGAGGGCAAGGAAGCTCAGCCCGAAGGAGGGTTCGGAGGCGAGCCAGATGGCCGAGGAAGATCGGGTCTATGATAGCTCGGAGTAGAGCAGAGGGACAATTGCCATGGCTGCTGAAGTGCTCGGGGGCAAGGAGTGGGGTGTAAGCTCGAAGACGGGGTTCGAGGGAAGCCCCCACTGTAGCACCCTTCTTCCCCCTCCGTGGCCCTCAGAGGCCTAATTGGCTTACGCCTGTGACACGTCATCCGCCATGTGTCATGATCTAAGGAATTACTGTTATTGAGCATCATCACCGGCAGAGAGCGGAATCTGCAAACGTCTACTATTCTTGAATCAAGTTTACAAGCAACCCTAAAAGATTTCTCTCAAATCTCTTTATTAGCCGTCACCCTCTCAATACAATGATCTCTCAATCTCTCTCTAAAAGCCGCAAACCTTGTAAATAGGCTCTGATTCTTGGCCGCCACCTTCTGTTGGATTTGTTGCTGTAAATTTTTCTTGATTTTCTACGGCCCTTCTCTAAAGGCTCTAGTGGATTTAAATTATGGCCGTGCCCATTAATTTTTCACAACATTAATTCTCGCAGCCCCAAGCCTTTACAGGCTCTGTAGTTGAATCTTTGTAGCTACGCCAAATCTTTTCATGATTGGCTTCTATCTATATTGTTTTAATCTCAATTGATTAAATTGATATATATCTACAGAGCCTGTAAAGATAGATCCTGGGAAATAAGGTTCAAATTGAACTTAGACATAAGGTTGAATTTAAATTAAATATTAATTTAAATCCTACTACGTGCACTGCACGTATTCACTCTTGGGCTTTTAGGCTCTTGATCCACAGGAAGATTCTCCACAACATAACATTCTCCCAATTGGAGATTTCTTCCATCTTGATTCCTAACTAAACTAGTAGACTTCACACGATTCCACTGCCGCTCTCTCCTCATCAAATTTTCATGGAAAGGTTCACCAATCTGCAATAGAGAATCGGCTTATCTCTGTTTACGGCCTTGGTGAAGATATCAGCTGGATTCTTTTCTTCAGTGATCTTATTCAATGTCAACTTCTCCTCTTCAATCGCTATACGAATGAAATGGTACCACACTTTGATTTGCTTCGTCCGAGAATGATATAACGCATTCTTTGCCAAATGTATCGCACTTTGACCGTCGCTCCACATGGTATTGAAGTCTTGCTTCTTGACCAATTTTTTAAGTAGCTGATGAGGCTCGATATCGTGACTCCCCAGATACAGACACGTGGCAGATGATGTGCCCCCGAACTACGAGAAGGGATCAGGAACTTTAGTTGGGAGTGCACCTCGGATTCCGGACCGAGGAGTCTCCAGACCTTTGGCGACCTTCCCGACCTCTCCCGGCTCGCTCCAAGCTATCATGGTACAAAGACGCCTCGGCCTCCCGCTCGTTCCCGAGCCTCTCGCCGAGCTCATCTTTCTCGGTCTCATCCTGATCGACCCGCAGCGCTGATCACAGGCACCTATGCCACAGATCCGTGAATCTCGCCATGCGCGAGATATCCGCCGCCCACGATCCCACGTTCCACGCCATCACGATCCCCCATTAACGAGCCTGTCTCGCCATTAATATAGGATCCCGCCTATCACGCGGGCGTGACGTCATGGGCGTAACGGCCGGCGTGATTCTCATGCCTTCCTGCCCATTACTGCCGCTATATAAACCTCTCTCTCAGACGATCGTCGGAGGGTCCTCGGTGGCGCAACTATCCCGGGACTTCCTTGCAGGTAGCTTGGCCACAACCACTCAAAACCCATTGAGATCCACACTTTTCAGGGGGTCAACCCTCCAACTCAATCTCAGCCGTCCATCAGCCCTTGCAGCACATCAACGGAGGATAATATCTGAAGGAGATCCAGAGCTCCATCAGTTGGCGCCGTCTGTGGGAAACTAGTTCCACTCAACCGAAAGTTCATCTTCCCATCTCGACTACATGGCAAGCGGTCACCGCGACGATCCAAGCACCAGCCGTCGGCCTCCCTACAATGGAGATGAGGGAGAATCCCCTCCTCCGCCGAGCATCTATAACGCCCTATCCGCCAGGATAGATCGACTCACGTCCGTCGGGGATGCGCTCGTCCGTGTCCAAGCGGCTGGGCAAGCTCCCCAGGTCGCCGCTCCGCTTCCGCGGGACCGAGACCCCTACAGAGGGAAAGAAGACTCTGCACGCGTTGGCGCGACCGATCACTACCTCGCTGTCTCCAGCGGCCGTGGATCCCCCGGGCCGGCATATTCAATGACCCGATAGGCACCGCACAGTTTAACTCTAAGGTCTTATGCCAGAGCGCCTCGCCCCGAGTCCCGTCGCCCCCCTGTCCCTCCTGAGGAGGTGTCGGTCAGCTCGCCTGCTCCAAAGCATGACCGGCACCCCCTCCCTCGACGGGGTCGTGCACACGAGACTCGCCACGGCAGTTCGAAAACGACCTCGCCAGGAGACCTGAGGAACGTCATCGAACGGAACTGGGGCCGTGTCCACGCAGAGACCTCCGGCAGCCGAGGTCAGAAATCTAGTATCCTGACTCATCAGGATATCACGACCGACTCGACGCCCCGAGAAGAAGATCGAAGGCATGCATCGGGAAGGTCGTCATTCGAGCGACGAGGCTAAATACGCCACCGACTCACTCACGAAGCCTTTCACCGAGGAGCTTCTCGCCGTCCATGTCTCCTTCCGGAACAAGCCCCCAAAGGTCTCACTCTTCGATGGGAAGTCTGACCCGAAGGACCATCTTGACGCGTTCACAGCCGGGATGAGTTTCTAGGACCGTTCTAACGCTGCCCAATGTCGCGCTTTACCGGCCACTCTCATCCGCTCCGGACGAGACTGGTTCCGAGGACTCGCGCCATGCTCCATCTCGACCTTCAGTGAGCTGGCCACTCAATTCCTCGGCCACTTCCTCGGGAATAGACGGTAGAAGCGGACCGTCGACCATCTCTTCATAATAAAGTGGGGACAATAAGACCTTCAAAGGGTACGTCACCCACTTCTACAACGCCCTCTTCGAAGTCCTGGAACACTGGGACGAGACGGTCATCATGGCACTTAGGTCGGGTCTTAGGCAAAAGGAGTGGTTATGCTCCTTTGCATTATCGCAAACTACGACCATGGCCGAGGTCAAGGCCTGGACCGAACGTGAGATCCAGCTCGAATCCGAGGTGAACACCAATTTGCCCCGGACAGAACAGACAGATCATAAGAAAAGGGCCCGACAAGAGAAAAAGAGGCTTGAGCGGCCAAAGCCCTACTCCCCAAAGTTTCAGGAGTACACCCCGCTCAACGTCTCCCAAATAGTACTACTGGAAGAGGCCAAGGGCGAGAGGTTCTTCAAGCTCCCCCCGGTCTCGCGCATGGCGGCAAAGCGCACCCGGGGCCCCTACTGCGACTTTCATTGTTCACAGGGCCATTCTACGGAGAACTGCAAACAGCTCCGAGACTACATCGAGGAGCTCATCTGTTCGGGGCACCTGGCAACTTACTTGCGGGACAAGCGGCAGACTGACCGTGAGCAAGAGCAACGTCCCCCTCCCGGCGAGTTGACAATTAGCCAAATCATGGTCATGTCAGCGGGGGGTACATCGGGTACCTACGAGGCTCAACACCCCAAGCCGGTTGTGGAGTCTAGCAGCTGTCCGAGGAAGAAGTCTAGGGATACCGAGCCGATCATTTTCAACGACGAGGACCTCCACGGTATATCCCTGCCCCATAACGACCCTCTGGTGATTACGGCTTGTGTCCACCAATACGAAGTGCAGAGGATACTGGTTGACTCGGGATGCTCGGTGGATATACTCTTTTACGACTGCTTTCTGCACATGGGACTCACCCTGGCGGACCTGAGGCTGACCTCCCACGTCCTCTCAGAGTTCACCAACCACTCCATCCCGGCAGAAGGAGTAATCACTCTCCAGTTTAACATCAGGGAGGCCGGCCATACGCGAACAGTGCCCATGGAAATCATCGTAGAGAGAATCCCATCGGCATACAACATCCTCCTCGGCCGTCCTACGCTGAACTCCTTTAGGTCCCAGATATCGACCTTCCAATTGGCTATGAAATTCCCGCTCGACCAAGGCGGCGTAGGTTGGGCCTACGGAGACCAACAGACTGCGAAGGTTTGCTTCACTGCAGCATCTTCGTCTGAACGTCTGAACAACGATGTTGAGGCCGAGAGTGAAATCAGGGGTTCTCTGGACACTCGGGACGAGCAAAAGGAGGTTCGAGGGACTCCGGTGGAGCCATTGACAGAGGTCCTCCTCATAGAAGGGGACGTTGAATGTACCGTTCAGATCGGTTCACTTCTGACAGGGACTCAGCACGACGACCTAGTTGGATTCCTCAGAAAAAACGCCGACGTCTTCGCCTGGGCACCTACTGACATGCCTGGGATTGACCCCAAAATCATATCTCATAAGCTCGGGTAGATCCTACTGCCCGACTCGTCAGGCAGAAGAAGCGAAGCTTCGCCCCGATCAAGCAGAAAGCAATCGAGGACGAGGTAGACAGGCTCCTCGCCACTAACTTCATTCGGAATGTACCTTACTCCGAATGGTTGGCAAACGTGGTTTGGGTGAAAAAGTCAAGCGGGAAGTGGCGAATGTGCATCGACTTCACCGACCTCAACAAGGCCTGTCTGAAAGACAACTATCCCCTCTCTCGAATTGATCAGCTCGTCGACAGCTCGGTAGGCCACGAGCTACTTAGCTTCATGGATGCCTTCTCCGGCTACAATCAGATCCATATGAATTCGGAAGATGAAGATCTCACCGCATTCACAACGGATCAGGGGGTATACTACTACAAGGTAATTCCTTTCAGCCTCAAAAATGTCGGAGCTACGTACCAACGCTTGGTCAATCGCATGTTCAAGCCGCAGATCGGCAGGAACATGGAAGTTTACGTCGACGATATGCTCGTCAAATTGGTCTTGTCAGTTGACCACGCCAAGGATCTGGGCGAGGCCTTCTAAGTACTCCGCAAGTCATGATGAAACTGAACCCCGCCAAGTGTGCATTCGGGGTCACTGGGGGAAAGTTCCTCGGTTTCATGGTCACTCACCGCGGGATCGAGGCTAACCCGGAGAAAATCAACGCCATCCTCAACATGGCCACGCCCAAGACTAACGTCGAGACCATGTGACTGACAGGACGAGTAGCCGCTCTGTCACCTTTCATGTCGAGGTCTGGCGAGAAGTGCCTCCCGTTCTTCAAAGCTCTAAGGAAAATTCCGAGGTTCGAGTTGTCGGTGGAGTGCCAGACCGCCTTTGACCAATTAAAGAGGCACTTTGCAACTCCACCTCTGCTCACCCGACCGGTGGAAGGGGACGAGCTATCGCTGTATCTGGCAGTATCCGACCAAGCAGCGGGCGCAGTGCTCGTCCGTAAGATCGATCGAGTCCAGAGGCCGGTATACTATGTGAGCCACGTCTTCAAAGACACAGAAACAAGGTACCCAGCGATAAAGAAAATCGTCTTAGTGCTCATCGTGACCTCAAGAAAACTGCTGCACTATTTCTAGGAGGACACCATCCTTATTCTTACTGAGCACCCCTTGGGGGATATCCTCGCCTTACCCGAGTCCTCTGGCCGCTTGGAGAAGTGGAAGTGAGAGTTGTCCCAATTCGACATAAAATACCACCCGAGGCAGGCCATCAAAGCACAAGCCCTGGTCGATTTTGTCGTCGAGTGCACTATCCCCAGCAAAAAGCCGGGGTCAACGCCGGCCCCCGTAACTCATCTCTCTGTCGATGGGAAGCCCGACTCAGTCCCTGATTGGATCTATTATGTCGACGGGTCCTCGACCGAGGAAGGTTGTGGTGCCGGCCTTATCATTCGAGGCCCAAACGAGGCAGAAATGGAGTATTCTCTGAAGCTCGGGTTCAAGGCCTCAAATAACGTGGCGGAATACGAGGCCCTGTTAGCCATACTGCGCATAGCCTCCGGGCTGGGGCTGAAAACAATTCGGATCCGCAGTGACCCAGCCCTAGTCGTTGGCCAAGTGACCGGTCATTTCGAGGCTCAGGATCCTCTGATGGTGAAGTATCTGGCCGAGGTAAGAAGACTTCGAAAGAACTTTGACGAAGTCTAGGTAGAGTAGATCCCCAGACAGCTCAACGCCCAAGCCGACGCCTTGAGTAAGCTGGCTTCATCCTACTCGACCAACAACAAGCGGTCCATCCTCTTCAAGATTTTTCCACGACCTAGTGTAGAAGACGGGGCAACAACACTTCATGTGTACACAGCCCAGGAAGAAGACCGGGACTGGAGGAAGCCCCTCGTGGAATTCCTAAGGGAAGGTGTGCTCCTAGAAGATCGGGGAGAAGCCTACCGTCTCTGAGCCAAAGCCCGTCACTTCATCTGGAGCAATGGGAACCTCTACAAGAAGCCCTTCACTCAGCCCTTGCTCCGGTGCGTAGACCCCCATGAAGCTGACTACGTCCTCCGTGAGATCCACGAAGGGGTCGGCGGCGCACACCAAGGGGCCCGCACGTTAATCCAGAAGGCATTGCTCCAGGGGTACTACTGGCCAACTATTCACCAAGACCCCCAGAAGCTCGTCAGGAGATGCAAAAGTTGCCAACTCTACGGAAGCGTACCTCGCCTTCCGGCTACCGAGCTGACCGCCCTAACCTCACCGTGGCCGTTTGCCCAGTGGGGAATGGACATGATAGGCCAGTTCCCTACCGGCAAGGGTGGGCACAAGTACGTCCTCATCGCAGTGGATTACTTCACGAAGTGGATCGAGGCCATCTCCATCAGGAAACCGGATGTCACCACAACAATCAAGTTTCTGCAGAACAACGTGATACTCCGGTTCGGCATCCCGAGGTGTATCATCACCGACCACGGGATGACCTTCGAAAATGAAAAAGTGAAGGAATTTTGCAATGAATATCATATCCTCATGAAGTTTGCTGCGGTTGCGCATCCCTAATGCAACGGACAAGCCGAAGTCGCTAATCGGGACGTCCTCCGAGGTCTCCGGACACGCCAAGAAGGACGCCAAGGTAGTTGGATCGAGGAATTGCCCCGGGTCCTATAGGCCCTATATACGTCAAAGAAGACCTCCACCGGGAAAACCCCTTTCAGTCTCTGCTACGGGACCGAGGCAATGGTCCCAGCGGAGATCGGGCTACCCAGTCACCTGGTTGAACACTTCGACGATGAAGCAAACACCTCGGTGCTACGAACAAACTTGGACATCTTGTTAGAAAAATGAGACCGGGCTCAGATCAGAGCTGCCACCTATCAACAACAGACCGCCCGCTACTACAATGCATGAGTCAAGCGTCGCCTCTTTAAGGCCGGAGATTTATTCCTAAGGCGGAACGAGTTCGTCGACCAAGGCAGGCTGCATAAGTTTTCCCTAAAATAGGACGTTCCTTTCCTCATCTCCGAGGTACTGCCTGGCGGAGCCTACCATTTACAAGACGCGGAAGGACGTATGTTTCTACGTCCCTACAATGCCGAGAAACTCAAGCTATACCAATAAAAAGAGCATCTGCTAGCGTGCACTTATTTTACTAAAGCAATGTAAACTTTTCTCAAGTTCTTTCTATTCATATAATAAGAAAGGAACAATAAGACATTGCAAAAAAAAGAAGAGTTTTATTTATTCCAAAGGGTACTATGGGCTCTTCAGCTGTACATTGAAATAAAAGAAAATTACAATAGCGGGGGAAGGGGGTACAGAAAACATTGCTCGTGGTACTCCGAGCATATTTCCGCCAGCCGAGTCCTCGCCGCCTTGGACCTTTGTCTCTGATGCCGCCCGCGAACGTCTGCGTGGTGCCTCAGTTTGTAGCACTCGGGGACGATCGCCACCGAGCGATCCCGCCGACCCGCCGAGATCAAGTCGAAGCGGCACAGAGACCTCAGCTTACCGACCGCCTCATCCTTTAGCTGCTCGGACAGGGGGTTGTGCAGCCCCGGCGACGCCCTCCAGATAGAGTACATCAATAGCTGGAGTAGGGGGGAGCTCCGGGGAAGTATTCGGCCTAAATAATCTTCGATGCGGCCTATCACTAACTATACCGTGTCCTCGGTGCAGTACTGATCGTAGAGGTACACGTCTTCGAATCTTATGATGTCGAGGATGTTAAAAGGGATGTCTTCCATTTTTACGTTTTGGAGATGGAGAAAGGAGTGCTCAACAAGCCCTCCGCTTTATAGCCCCACTGCGCCCTCAAGAGTCCAACAGTCGCTCGTGCCTTCCACAACTATACCGCCACACGGCGGGCGTCCCGCCTTTCTCGGCAAAATCGGAACGACGCGGCTCTTACGATCCACCCCCCCATGCGTTAATGACACATGTCGACCACGACGGTCACTCTTGCCGATGTTCGAACACCATGGAAGATCAGACAGAACCTCATGACTCAACAGTGCAGCTTCACTGCTCGGTCCATCCTTAGCAGGCCACTTCCGGCCCTTCCCGCGCTAAGGATCGAAGCCCTCGCCAAGAGGCAATCGGGCAGCAACCCCGCTTGGTTATCCCTGGCTGGTAGTCCCCTACCTCTATGATGCCACGGATCTAAGCCCTCACCAAGAGGCACCGGGAAGCAACCCTGCTCGGCCCGTCCTTAGCAGGCCACTTCCGGCCCCTCCCGCGCTAAGGATCGAAGTCCTCGCCAAGAGGCAATCGGGCAGCTACCCTGCTCGGTTATCCCTGGCTGGTAGTACCCTATCTCCATGATGCCAGGGATCTAAGCCCTCGCCAAGAGGCACTGGGAAGCAACCCTGCTCGGCCCGTCCTTAAGGATCCAAGCCCTCGCCAAGAGGCACCGGGCAGCAACCCTGTTCGGCCCATCCTTAAGGATCAAAGCCCTCGTCAAGAAGCAACTGGGCTCGCCCCTGCTCGGTTATCCCTGGCTGGTAGTTCCCTACCCCACGGCGCCAGGGATCTAAGCCCTCACCAAGAGGCACCGGGTAGAAACCCTGCTCGGCCTGTCCTTAGCAGGCCACTTCCGGCCCCTCCCGCGCTAAGGATCAAAGCCCTCACCATGTGGCACTGGGCAACAACCCTGCTCGGCCCATCCTTAAAGATCCAAACCCTCGCCAAGAGGCACCGTGCAGCAACCCTGCTCGGCCCGTTCTTAGCAGGCCTCTTACGGCCCCTCCCATGCTAAGGATCAAAGCCCTCACCAAGAGGCACCTTGCAGCAACCCTGCTCGGCCCGTTCTTAGCAGGCCTCTTACGGCCCCTCCCACGCTAAGGATCAAAGCCCTCGCCAAGAGGCACCGGGCAGTAATCCTGCTCGGCCAATCCTTAAGGATCTAAGCCCTCGCCAAGGGGAAACCGAGCTCGCTCTTGCTCGGTTATCCCTGGTTGGTAGTTCCCTACCCTACGACGCCAGGGATCCAAGCCCTCTCCAAGAGGCAACTGAGCTGCTTCATAGCCCGATCCATCCTTAGCATGCTTCCCTACCCACCGACGCCAAGGATCAAAGCC
Organism: Agapanthus africanus; assembly: GCA_030015575.1. Classification (NCBI taxonomy): domain Eukaryota; kingdom Viridiplantae; phylum Streptophyta; class Magnoliopsida; order Asparagales; family Amaryllidaceae; genus Agapanthus; species Agapanthus africanus. The sequence goes on from CM057349.1 coordinate 294,500,133, forward strand.
CTCGTCAAGCGGCCATGCTCGTCTAAGCGATCCCCACCTCGACTTCGGGGCCATGGAGATACCGACTCTTCACCGGTCTTTGCACACTTGGCAAATGATTAAATTCAACTCGACGTGCGATCGCTAGACGAAGAACCGACCTGACATAGAAGCAGCACCGTGCAAATGCAAATGTTTACTACAAACAAAAGGAAAATGTGCACGCAAAGAAACTGCAAAAAGATTTTTTATTCACAAAAATCAAAAGTCTCTACAAGGGTATTATGGGCTCCCCAGCCTATCAAAAGTGCCCGGAGACTTACAAAATTTCAGAGCAAAAGGGAGAAATAAGAAGACGGGGGGCTTCAAGCTTCAGGGGCAGGGAGGACCTCAACGAACCGCGCCTCCACTACGACCACCGGAGCGACATCTTTAGGGTCAGCACCAACGGCGGGAAATTCGGTGCCAGCAGCCGGGGCGACCAACTTACCCCTTACGATCCCATCGGGGGCCACTTTCCCTGCATCGTGTCCGGGGGCGATCCCCTGCGCGTCGTCCTCGAGAGGGTACAAGGCCCGGAGCTCGGCGTCGGGGAACTCCGGCATCTGAGCCTTGACAGAGTCGAGGGCATCGTGCCAAATGACGCCCCCGGCTCTGGCAAGGTCGGCGTAGAACTGATCCGACTTCTTATAGTTCTCCACTGCCTTCAGCGCCCGGTCCTTCACCTCATCGTTCTCCTTCTGAAGGGTGCTCGCCGTCTTCTTCATGGTGGTGACGAGCACCATGGAGTCCTCCAACTGGGACTCAGCGGCTCGGGTGGCCTCTCGGCATCTGGCGGTCTCCCGACTCGCGGCCGCCACCTGGTCTTCAAGAGCAGCGATCCTCTCCCTCCCCGCCTCCAACTCCAGCCTCGAGCTCTCCCCCCGTGAGGAGAACTCGCCCGCGGTCCGCATCGCCGGGGCAATCTCCTCGTCCTCCATGTTGACGACAAGGACGACGTGGTGGAGGACCTAAAGAAAAGAAAGAGTGTTAAGAGGGAAAGGAAGGCACCCAACTACGTGAACAAAAATGCTGAATGAAGAACCGAGTGGGGTGCGAACACTAACCTGCACGGCCTCTTGAGCTAGGCCGCCATTTGGGCACGGAGGGTCCCCCGAGGGATTCTTCCCCCGGCCGACCTCTCCATCTCTGAGAGGAGGCTGTCGGTGACGGAGAGCCCAGAAGGCACCTCAAAGCAAAGATCCCCGTCATCCATAAGGATCGGGGAAGCCGGGGTGCGGGGTGACGTCCTGTGGAACCTCTTGAGGAGCGACACGGGATAACCGGTCTCACCTCCCTCCTCGGCGGCCCGGGGCTCTTGTTCCCGAGCATGTTTTCGGATAGGTGCGCGACTGGACTCTAGGGCCCGGGGTGCATTTGGGAGCCTGGATGAAGTGGCCGCCGGTGGAGCCGGAACCAACTACGGGTAAGCAGAGACGGCGCCTCCGGCCTTCTTCCTCTTCTTGACGTCGACCACTGCCGCCCGAAATTTGCTCATGTCCATGGGTACTGCATAAGATGAAAATACGAGGAGTCAGCAACGCCAGGAAAAATGAAAAATGCATAAGTCTAAAGAGGTCTCCTAAAAGCCCCTAACTTACCCGCGTACTCGACGGGGCTGAGCCCGGCCCAACTGACGGCCCGCTCAGACAGCATCACGTCGACCCGAGGAAGGGGCTCCCACTCAGACACCGCCACCGCGTCGTGATCATTTGACCGAATCACCCGTGGACAACTGTCCCTTTGCCACTTGGTGGGCACAGGCCAATCCTCACCCGCGGGCGGGGCGATAAAGAAAACTTCTTCTTCTATTCGTGAATGGAAGAAGGTACTATGACGACTCCCGACCCAGGGGCGTCCCCCCGCTGTCTTCTAAAGGAGAGATACACCCAGCTCGGCTCGCCTCTATGAGTCTAAGTGCACGGCAGCGCCCCGGCCGTCATCCCGAGGCCAAAATGCGGAAACGATACTTTTCTTTAACTTTTAAAACCAGCGCTACCGCGTACTGTTAACCCGGATCAGGCCATTAACTTAATGCTAGATAACTACAGAATGGGTAGAAAGCTGTACCGTGCGATCCGTGTCCTTCGGTCTTCGGCCTCCATCCCAATCTCCTCGTGGAATCTCCGGTTTTCATCTCCTCGCCGGAAAGGGCACCACATCGCCGGGTTCTTTTACGGGCTCCCACCTCTGGACCGAGGCAACTCGGGCACGAAGTTGGCGAGCTGACGTGTCTAAGAATGCTGTAGGCTAGTGTAGTACTCTTTGTCTCAAGGGGTTTTAAAGAAGTTGCCATTTTAGATGTAGAGGAGAAAATGAACTTTGGAGAGAGATGAGGAATTTAGTAGCAAGCAAAAATGAGAACAACAAATTTCCCACCACCAAAAATGAATTCTCCCCACACCCCAAATGTGGCCGGCCATGCTAGAAGAAAGAGAGAGGAGGGAGTGTGTGAATCAAGCAAAGGAATGATGAGTGATGATCATGAAATATGTCACACCAAAAAGTCCAACTCTTAAACCCATCACTCAACCCATCATTGCAAGCAATGATGAACAAAAAAGAAGTCAATGGAAGCTTCAACCATCATGAACCAACTAGTTACAAAAACCACCCTCCACTTTGCTAATTTGCACATTTGTAAATGAGCCCCTCCACACCAATTTTCAGCCAAAGAAAGAACAAAGGAAAAATGGCCGAAACCGGAAAGCAAACTGGCAACTTCAGAAAAACGATCCCGTAATAAATTACAGGAAAACCCCGCGACTGTATATACATACCCGCATTTGTATTCCGACCGAATACAAATGCAATGAGACAAAATCTACACTATACAATACTAGGATCCGGCTTAAACCAAAGCCCGCTAGTATTATCCGTCCGATCATGATCCGTGCAATACCGCACGTACATGATCGAACCCTGCCATATCTCCATACGGCCTCTACAGCGTTTCGCCCAAAACTTGAGAAACTGTCTGTGGGGGACTCTAAAGACTCGTCAATACTTTGGCTGTGGATTTAACCACTAGCACGTCAGAGGTATTAGCAATACGTAACGGGCTACCAGGTATTGACCAAAAGGGACGTCGATGAGCGAACTCATCCTGACATCCTACTGAGCCTGTCAGTGACAATATCCATACAGACCGGTCCGTTCGTCTATGAGCATCGCATGGCGGGCCTAGGGGGTTGGTAAAAGTCAGACCCCCAAAAGCGGTACAAGTCGTGTCGGAGTGTAGCCCAGAACACACTGAGATACTACTGGAATACCTACCAGTAAATCTCCTGCCTTGGCCAAGGACTTCGTGTAATGGCTCTCCTAGACACAGCGCGACCTCACCCCTAATACCGGGAGAGACGAACCCCTGCAGATCCGCTCACTGCCTCCATGTGGCTCGGGACTGTACCCAACTAAAACCTGTTTGCACGACTCCTTTGAGCCGTGGTAGGGTAGTAATCAAAGTACAGTGGGAACTCACACGAGACAAAAGACGATCTCAGGTCGATGAACTAACCTGTACACATGTCACCAGGGAACTGCTATCTGACGTCAGGTATAAGACCAACTAGCATGTTCCCGGCGAGTCCTGTCCAGTGTACTTATAACCCAATGAGCACCTGTATACATCTTAGGTGAACCAACTGACACCAGTGGCTTGTGAGACCGGCCACCGCCCCTCGTCGGGGTCTCGACTGTATACACTAGTCTACTCTGGAGTATCGATGCCCTGTCTCGAAAACTCCTATGAATAGGGACCTTTTAAGGATGTGCTTATAGACCCCAGCTCTCACGTATATGATCGCAATCATACCGCTGGCCGTCAAGCAAGATTCCTAAGGGCTCTATTAACGCACAATAGTGACCTGTAAGGTCACCTAAACCAGTACACGATGATAAAGATAAACCAGATAGCATACTATCATCTTGAGTAAGACTGTTCTACCGGTATAGGTCCTCCCTCAATCATTGCAATCACGTGCCTGTGATCCAATAATTGACTCTGAGGGCACTATATCCAACAATCACCCACTTGCACTGAAGGCTAATTATTGCGATATCGCATACTCACAGCCTGTGTGATACCGAACACCCAACTCCTCTACTAATCAGTCTCATAAAACCCGTTTGCGAAATTATTGCGTTGGAGGAATAGCCTCAGTGAGTGGATCCGCTTTGATGTTTCTTTCTATGTCTCTCTTAATCTCAAGTTCGCGGAGAAACCCATCTCCCGAAATGAGCAATACCAGTCTTAGAATATGTCTGGATATCTGATGGGACCTAGCTCATAAATGAACTCCAAATCCAAACTTCTTAGACTGTATCGTCAACTGAACTTAATCAGTATCCCGCGTAATGCCTCCCTCAGTGTCCGCTTGGATCACCTGTCCAAAACACTGCCCCTTGTCAGAGGGAAAACTATAACTCTGACAGTCACTCTGTCATCCAGGTCACCTTGGAAGCCGGGAATGATAACTGTCTCCCGAATGAGGCTGTCATTATCATATCCCTAGAACATCCACTTATGTTCTAAAACTGCTTCCGAATGTTTCTCCAGGATTGGATCAATATTGACTTACTGCATCTTGTGCAAAAACAACATCTGGTGTGGTACTTGACATCTCATGATTGACTCAATTGCCTAAGCAAGTGATCTGCCAATCATGCACATCCCTCTCCCCTTTAGTCTGTAAGACACCTTCAAAGAGGGTGACTCCATCACCTGCAGGTACACTACCGTGCCAGGAGTCGTCCATTCTAAAACACCTTTAGAATGCTGTTTAAGTACCCATATTGGGAAACTACCCAAATCTAGATCTAAAACCATAGATCTAGTAACTAGAATGTCTAATATAATATCCATATCCTTTGTGGAGAAACCACTGTGTGACAACCAAAGTATAACCGACCGTAGTATAGGAATTTCACTTCCTAATCTATGTATGTCATCCAAATACCAGGACATCACACCTTACTATCTTCTTAACAGATCCATCCTCTATTCTGATGAAGTCAAACCTATGACTGTCATATCAGAAATAGATGATCTATCTCCGCTACATCTGCTTTAGTCTCTTAATAGACATAAGCCACTTGTCCACCAATGCTTCCGCTGCTCCCACTGACTACGACAACCCTCTGGCAGAATCATATACACGTGCACTTCTAAAGCTTTTTTAGAACGACGCTATACTCATCCTCCTGCCGGGTCTCATAGTCTGGAACAACAGCAATGGCAAGTCTGGGTAAACAAGAACCTCCCTGTCATCGTCTTTGAGCATACCGAAGTACCTCTCGAGTGCCTGAGGTTACCCACCATATCTGCGGAGTGGCTAATAGAATGTCAAACCAGATTGAATCTTTAGGTTCTTATCAAATTTTCAGTAATCGTTTGCGGTTCTGGAATCACTTCCAGTTCTATCATACTCCCACTTCTGTTTTCTGAAAAATCCATTTTACTTAAAACTGTGGCGAGTCTAGAACAATATCACTATTGATCTTTCAGATGGTAGAAAGTCAACCCTCGTCATAGCCCGGGTCAACCCACAAACAGCCATTATAGAAACGTGCCTTGAGTTATCCAGAGTTTGGTTTTAAGCATAAGCCGGACAACTCCCCATACCTTAACATCGTTAAGATATGAACCGTTCTATATCCAATATAGAAACAGAGGCACTGATTTAATTGGAACCAGATTCAAATCATGCAACTGTCTCCAGTGCATGTCAACTAAATGGAGAGAGGCCAATCAGCATTACTCAACTTAGGAGTGCTTCCAATTATGAGTAACCTGAAAGAGAAGCAAGTTCTCTTAATCATTACTATCAACTGAATACCATACACAAGTATCTACATCTTCGATCACCTTGAAGAATCCCGATACTTGCAATACCTGGTTCTCTACTTTACTCTTATACCTATAACTTCTCAAAACTTGGACCTTGTGTTTCTACGAAACGCATGTCTAAGAACCAGAGAAGTCACAAGCAAACAGAATATAGTACGAGTACCAACCCCTCTGTCCCCATGGACACTGGACAACATACAATACTCAGTATAAGTCCCTTGAGTCTAATAACTCATTCCCTGTGTGTCGTAGGTTGAAAATTGTACTTATGGTTAAGAAGAATTACACCGCTGTTTAATGCTCCTAACCTAACCATCCACTGATATAGGTAAATGTCATAGACATAATTTCAAAAAGGTATATCTCACTCTATAAAAATAGACGTACAGATATATCAATTTGAAATTTGTGCATTAAAACGGATATTCAAAACCAAATATTTGCCGTCTGGCAAACATCCCAGGCGATTTCCTCAAATATCACCAATTACAACGAATCCCGATATAATGAGGATAATCACCCAATTCCTAATACCTTACTCCCACTCATCATCTGTAAATGTAAGTCCATGCTACCTCTCCCGGTACTTTCGGGCATGCGGAATTTGGTGAAAAACAATTTTCTAGAGGCGGTAACATGGACTCAAAACCGGATCTTTGTTAAACATCTAACTAACAACCAAACTAGGAGTTGTTAACTACTCGGTTAGGGGGTTATACCTTTCTTTCTTGAACTCCTTCGTCTTCAAGCCTCGATGGTTTTCCGGATCGGCTTCACCCCGTCGTCTCCTTGCGCCGAAGATCGATCCACCTGAAAGCTTCTACCTTTGGCTTCTTCTTCGAACTTTGAAGAAACTAGTTCACTCGGTTTGCTAAACCTTATGAACTAGAGTGAGTAGAGGAGAGTGTGTTGGGATTTTCTCTATGGTTCTTGGTTCTCAACACATGAGACAAGTGAACCATAAACTAAAGAGAGGGAGAGCAAGAGGAAGAAGATGAGAGCTCAAGAACACAAGAGAGAGAATGAAAATGATAGAATGAGCAAGACTTTTCTCACTTGGCTCTCATAATCCAAAACCATCATCACAAAAATAGTAATCAAGTATTGTGTAAATGGTTTAAGTCAAAATGGCTATATCATTTCATGCACTCATATTGCACAAGAGAACAAGCAAGTAAAAAGTCTTTGCCATGAAATGATAGCCATTGTCATCATGATGGTCAACTAGTCCAACCTAGTCAACCGGTCAACAAAGTCAACAAGTCAACAAAGTCAACCCCTCAACAACCATGTCACCACAATACTTAATTAATATTATTGTTAATTACATATCATATTCTCATTAGGGTTGAGCAAAAAGTCAATAGTCAACAGTCAACGGTCAACAACCCTAATGAGAATCCTCTGCCTCTGTCTCTCCGTCAACTGTGCATACACACCCGCATTCGCGTTCCGAGGAACACGAATACACACTGGATAAAACCAATCCCAAAATGTACACTAGGATCTGGCTTAAACCAAAGCCCGCTAGTGTTAACTGTCCGGACACTGTACGTGCACAAGTGCACGGATGTGACCGGACCCTGTCGCAAAACCATGCGACCTATCGCAAAACCATGCGACCTCTACTCTTTTGCTTAAAGGAGAATAGCTTTCTGTGTGGGACTCTAAAGACTCGACACTACGCTGGCAGTGGCTTTAACCACAGACCGCAAGCGGCACTAGCTGTGCGTAACGATCCCCAGGTAGATGCCGACAAGAAGACTGACGAGGTGAAACCCATCTGAACTCCTACTGAGTCTGACTGTGACAGTCTCCGTACAGTCCGGTCTGTTCGTCTGATACATCGCATGGCGGGCCTAGGGGGGTGGTAAATGTCAGTCCCCTAATAGCGGTACAAGTCGTGTCGGAGTGAAGCCCAATACACCCTGAGATAACACTGGAAGCCTACCAGTATATCTCGCTTGCCCTGGCCAGGGACTACTCGTGTAATGGCTCTCCTAGACACAGCGCGATGTCAACCCCCAATACCGGGAGAGACGAATCCTGTCTAACCGTCACTGCCTCCAAGTGCTTCGGGACTGCACCCAACTACTACCTGTTTGCATGACTCCTTTGAGCCGTGGTAGGGTAGTAATCAAAGTACAGTGGGAACACACTCGAGGCGAAGTGACAGTGTCAAGTCAGCGGACTAAGCTGTACTCATGTCACCTGGGAACTGATAACTGACGATAGGTATAATACCAACCGGTCAGTTCCCGACGAGTCCTGTCCAGTGTACTCGTAACCCAACGAGCACCCGCATACTATCTCCAGTACGATGTACTGATGGCTGTGGGACAGACCATCTCCCACACTGGGATGAGAAGCGCATGCACTAGTCTACTCCGGAGTATCGATGCCCTGTCTCGATAGTCCTGCGACTAGGGACCTGCATAAGGATGTGCTTATAGATTACCCAGCCCCACTAGTGTGACTGCCATCACAACGCTGGTAATCAAGCAAAGATCCTAAGGGCTCCACTAATGCGTATAGGTGATATAATTGTTAGTGTATTTGCCCTAGAGGCCATTACTGTATCATACTAGTTTGTATATTACTTAATGGAAGCTTGGGATATTCACAGTTGTATATACAATCTTGCTCGAAATGGTAGTATGCTACTTGGTTTGTCTCTGCTTTAATATGTGCATGTGTTTCTTTTAGCATATTGCTGATATACATATTAGTAGAGCCCTTAGGATCTTTGCTTGATTACCAGCGTTGTGATGGCGCTCACACTCGTGGGAGCTGGGTGATCTATAAGCACATCCTTATACAGGTCCCTAGTCGTTGGACTATCGAGACAGGGCATCGATACTCCGGAGTAGACTAGCGTATGCGCTTCTCATCCCAGTGTGGGAGACGGTCTGTCCCACAGCCGTCAGTACGTCGTACTTGAGATAGTATGCGGGTGCTCGTTAGGTTACGAGTACACTGGACAGGATTCGTCGGGAACTGTTGGTTGGTATTATACCTATCGTCAGTTATCAGTTCCCAGGTGACATGAGTACAGCTTAGTCCGCTGACTTGACACTGTCACTTCGCCTCGAGTGTGTTCCCACTGCACTTTGATTACTACCCTACCACGGCTCAAAGGAGTCGTGCAAACAGGTAGTTTTTGGGTGCAGTCCCGAAGCACTTGGAAGCAGTGACGGTTAGACAGGATTCGTCTCTCTCGGTATTGGGAGTTGACATCGCGCTGTGTCCAGGAGAGCCATTACACGAGTAGTCCCTGGCCAGGGCAAGCGAGATATACTGGTAGGTTTCCAGTGTTATCTCAGGGTGTTCTGGGCTACACTCCGACACGACTTGTACCGCTATTAGGGGACTGACGTTTCACCGCCCCCTAGGCCCGCCATGCGATGTATCAGACGAACAGACCGGACTGTACGGAGATTGTCACATACAGGCTCAGTAGGAGTTCAGATGGGGTTCACCTCGTCAGTCTTCTTATCGACATCTACCTGAGGACCGTTACGTACAGCTAGTGCCGCTTGCGGTCTATGGTTAAACCCACTGCCAGCATAGTGTCGAGTCTTTAGAGTCCCACACAGAGAGCTATTCGCCTTTAGGCAAAATGAGTAGAGGTCGCATGGTTTTGCGACAGGGTTCGTTCACATCCGCGCACTTGTGCACGTTTGCTGTCCGGACAGCTTATACTAGCGGGCTTTGGTTTAAGCCAGATCCTAGTATAGATTTGGGATTGGTTTTTTCTCATTGTATTCGTATTCCTCGGATCACGAATACGGGTGCGTATGCACAGTTGCTTGAGACAGAGGGAGAGGACCTTGATTAGGGTTAATGACTATTGTCATTTTATTAACCCTAATGCTTATGTGTGTATTATGGTTAATTGATATTAGTTTAATAATTGTGCATGGTTGTGGTTGTTGACCATTTGACCTTCTTGACTTGTTGACCTTGGTTGACACTTTGACCATCATCATTTCATTTGGAAGATGCTTTTTGATCCTTATAATTTGCATTAAAAATGAAATGATAATGGTCATGTCTTGATTAAGCCATGACAATTATCTTGTAGAAACTAGTATAATTATCCTTTCCTTTTCATTTTCTTTTAAAACCAAAATTAAATAATTATCCATAGTTTAATCTATGGTGTGAAGCTTATATTGCCACCATTTCCATATATAAACAACCATGATAGTTTGATGTATGTATGTGTACATGTATGCACATCTTCATGTGCATGAAGCTAGAAAAGAAAAATAGAAACACATGCATGCATGCATACATCCATCAAACCCTAGAAAGGTTTTGAGTGAGAAAACTAATGGTTAAATGATAAATCAACACTTGATTTATCAATCCGGTCATATCTCATATGACCCCACCAAAAGCAGTTCACCCGATCAATGTTCGGTATCATATACGCACATTTCAATCGGGTGCATGCGCATATCGCATATGCGCACCACAACGTTTCGCCTGGACTGGGTAACTCCTCTGTGGGACTCTAAGACTCGTCAATACGCCGGCAGAGGGTAATGATCATATCAAGTGCCCTCAAGCCGCAAGAGGTCAGCTAAACGTAACGGCCACCCGGGTATTGAGCGATCAGAAGACAACAAGCGAACCTGCTACAACTCCCGTCGAGCCATCCGGCAACACTACCGTACAGTCCGGTCTCTTCGTCAAATCTGCTGCATATCGAGCCTAGGGATGGTCACGTCGACCCCAATAACTCAATAAGTCGTGTCGGTGAATGGTCTATAACAGATCGAGAAACTACTGATAACACTTATCAGCAAATCTCATCAGCCCTGGCCAGGGACTTGCCGTTATAACCAGTCGAGCACAGCACAGCATCAACTCCCAATACCGGGAGAGACGAAACCCCTCCTATCGCTCATCGTCTTCATGTGTCTCGGGACTGTACCCAACGGCCACCTGTTTGCACGACTCAGTAGAGCCGTGGTAGGGTGGCAATCAAAGTACAGTGGGAGAACACACAAGGCTCTATGACGATCTCGGGTCTACAGACTAACCTGTACCAGTGTCACCTGAGAACTGCTATCCGACGATAGATATAATTCCATATAGGAGTTCTCGGCGAGTCCGTCCAGTGTACCCAGTCACCACTGAGCACCCGTATATGATCTTGATGTCAAACATCGATGAATGTGGGAACATCCATTGCCCATCACATGGGTCTAGTATCATATACGCTAGTCTACTCTGGTATATCGATGCCCCGTCTCGATACACCTCCGACTAGGGACATTTCAGGATATGCTTATAGACTACAGATGTCCCACTAGTATGATCTCCATCATAATCAGAGTAGTCAAGCCGATATCCTCAGGGCTTTATCAGCATGTATGAATGAATAGAAGCATGATCAAATAAACATGTCAGATAAAGAATAACCAGATAGCATACTATCATGTCGAGCAAGAAAGTAAACTGAATATATATACATGTATAGATACATCCACTATCACATAATGGCCTCTAGGGCATACATATATCCAACAATCTCCCACTTGCACTAAGGCCAGTTATTGGCGTATCTCATACCCAACATCTCAAAAAGTCGCTCATGCTGCGGCTGAGGGAGAGCCTTGGTGAATGGATCCGCGGCGTTGTTCTTTGTGTCAACTCTCTTAATCTCGATCTCGCGGCGATCTACAATCTCCCGGATCAAATGAAAACGCCTCAGGATGTGTCTGGACCGCTGATGGGATCTGGGTTCCTTGGCTAACGCCATCGCCCCATTATTGTCACAATACAAAGGTATTGGATCAATAATGGTTGGAACTACTCCTAGCTCCGAGACGAACTTCTTCATCCAGACGGCTTCCTTGGCGGCATCATTTGCAGCAATGTACTCAGCTTCCATCGTAGAGTCTGCAACGGTATCTTGTTTGGAACTCTTCCAACTTACCGCCCCTCCATTGAGGGTAAATACAAACCCTGAGATAGATTTGCTGTCATCCTTGTCGCTCTGGAAGCTCGAATCGGTAAAGGCCTCCATTTGGAGATCTTTATTACCATACACCAAGAACAATTCTTTAGTCCTTCGCAAGTACTTAAGAATGTTCTTCACAGCTGTCCAGTGGTTCTCCCCTGGGTTGGATTGATACCTGCTTACAACACTAAGTGCATAAGCTACATCTGGGCGTGTACATAACATCGCATACATTATAGACCCTACTGCCGAAGCATAAGGTATAATGCTCATGCGAGCTCTCTCTTCATCGGTCTTTGGACAAGAATCCTTGGAGAGAGTGACTCCATGGCAAGCGGGTAAAGCACCCCGCTTGGAGTCTTCCATACTAAACCTCTTTAGGATGGTGTTGATGTACCTGGTTTGGGACAATCCCAATAACTTTTTGGATCTATCCCTATAGATCCTTATGCCCAGGATGTATGTGGCATCACCCAGGTCCTTCATGGAGAACCTTAGTGATAAGAATGATTTGACCGACTGTAGCATAGGAATGTCATTTCCTATCAGAAGAATGTCATCCACGTACAATACGAGGAATGTGACAGCTCTTCCTACAGCCTTCCTATAAACACAAGGTTCATCCGGATTTTTGATGAAATCAAACTCTTTGATAACATCATCGAAACAGATGTTCCAACTCCGAGATGCCTGCTTTAACCCATATATGGATTTAAGCAATCTACATGCTTTCTCGCTGCTCCCACTGTCAATGAAGCCCTCCGGCTGATCCATATAAACACATTCTTCTAAATCTCCATTTAGAAATGCCGTTTTAACGTCCATCTGCCAGATTTCATAGTCGTAGTGAGCAGCAATAGCAAGTAGGATCCGAATAGATTTAAGCATGGCTACGGGCGAAAAAGTTTCGTCATAGTCCAAACCTGGTCTTTGACGAAAACCCTTCGCCACAAGTCTTGCTTTATAGGTCTCTACCTGCCCATCCACACCAATCTTTCTTTTAAAGATCCATTTGCACCCTACAGGTTTTACCCCAGGGGGTACAACGTCCAAAGTCCATACTTTGTTGGTGTACATAGACTCCATTTCGGATCTCATGGCATCCAGCCACTTCACAGAGTCACCACTCGTGATAGCTTGCTGAAAACTGGTAGGATCATCATCTTCCATGATACAGTCTTCTCTGTCACCATCAATGAGGAAACCGTAGTACCTCTCCGGTGGGCGAGAAGTCCTACCAGACTTACGGAGTGGCCGAGGTTCTTCAGTTTCTGTTGCAACAGCCGGTTCAACCAAATCGTCATTTGTAGTTTGTGTCTCCAGAACCTCTTCCAGATCTACTACCTTGCCATCATCTTTATCTGTGAAAAACTCTTTTTCCAAGAATGTGGCATACTGAGAAACAAACACCTTTTGTTCCTCTTTGTGGTAGAACAGATATCCATAAGAATTCTTTGGATATCCCACAAAGTTACACATGACTGACCGTGTCTCGAGTTTGTCCGGATTCTGCTTTTTAACATAGGCCGGGCAACCCCAAATCTTAATTCTTTTAAGAGATGGTCTCTTTCCATTCCATATCTCATATGGCGTGGTAGACACGGCTTTGGTTGGAACCCTGTTTAGCAGAAACGCCGCAGTCTCCAATGCATGCCCCCAAAACGAGACTGGTAACTCAGCGTCACTCATCATGGACCGGACCATATCTAATAGGGTCCTATTCCGTCGTTCTGACACACCGTTGTGCTGTGGTGTGTAAGGCGGAGTGAGCTGAGAGAGAATCCCATTCTCTTTTAGGAAGTTTGCAAATTCTGTACTGAGATACTCACCACCTCGATCTGATCGAAGCATCTTAATACTCAAGCCGGTTTGTTTTTCTACTTCTTGTTTATATTCAACGAACTTCTCGAAAGCGTCGGACTTGTGTTTTAATAAAAATACATGACCGAATCTTGAGAAATCATCGGTGAATGTAATGAAGTATGAAAAACCGCCTCTAGCCTGTGTAGACATCGGCCCACATACATCACTATGTATGAGGCCCAGGAGCTGAGTAGCTCTTTCTCCGTGTCCAGTAAACGGAGTTTTGGTCATTTTACCCTTGATACAAGACTGGCAAGTCGCATAAGATTTATATTCAAAAGAGTTTAAATATCCATCTTTATGTAACTTGTTTAGTCTTGTTTCGTTAATATGACCAAGTCTACAGTGCCAAAGAAAAGCTTCATTTAATTCTGAAATTTTTCTTTTATTAGTGTGTTGTATACTGAAAACTGTGTGTTGATTTAGGACATATATTCCGTTATTAAGTGTACCATACCCAACCAACATTTGATTTAGGTGAATGTTCATAACATTGTTCTGCAACACAAAATTATATCCTTCATTGTCCAACAAAGATACGGATATTATATTACATAGCATATCAGGTACAAAATAACATGGATTCAAAATCAAAATACATCCAGACGGCAACCCCAAGTGATACTCTCCCACTGCGACTGTATGTACATTGGAACCATTTCCAACGCGGAGAGTATGGTCACCTGTCTTCAAAACCTTGCTATTTCTCAGCCCCTGCATAGAATTGCAAATGTGAGAACCTGAACCGGTATCCAATACCCAGGAAGCAGAGTTTATAGAAAAACAGTTTTCTGTCACAAACGCACCTGAAGCAGAAGCATCACCATGCTTCTTCTTAAGACTTAGGTACTCCGTGCAGTTGCGCTTCCAATGTCCTGTCTTGTGGCAATGAAAACACTCGCCTTTCGTATATTGTTCATTGTCCATTGTCCATCCAAGGTCCTCAAGCTCTTCTATAAGAGCTATCATCTTCAAAACATGGTCTGCTACTGGTGTGCCAGGGGCCATCCGCATGTGAAACAGTTTCTTTGATGCCTCGTATCGTAATACGCGGGACTGCTCCCCATACAACTCCTTTGTATGGAGCAGTATCCCGTGGATGTCCATGTCCTCGTGCTGCTTTTGATGTGTGTTATCCATCGATGCAAGCGCGAGGCATGTGGCCGTGGCACAGTCAGCGTCCCATGTCTTGCGGACTTCTATGTCCGCAACTGAGGATTTTGGGCCTGGGACGGGCGGGGCTGAAGCCGTGAGGACATATGATACTTTATCATAAGTCAAGGCGATCTTCAGATTCCTTAGCCAGTCTTTATAGTTGGTCCCGTTCAGTTTGTTTTTATCTAGTAGAAGCTTAAGTCCAGTCATTGGTATCTGCCATTAAGAGAGAGAAAAGAATACACTCAGCGAAAGCTCTTGCATAGATTAGATTGGTTTTATTATCTTGTCTAATCGATGTTTCCCACTGCTTTTTATCAAGTTTTTCTTTCAAACCTTAAAAAGAAAAACTAGCCAGGATTAATTACAGTCTACAACTTCGCTAACCGTTCAGCCAGGCCAGTGTTGGTACTTTGAGGGAGGTTCCCCGTGCTTTCGCACGGACCTAATTAGAGTAAACCTCGTTTTCCCAGAGGCGGAGCCCCGTTAACACCTTTCTAGACACCTAATGAGTTAGCTAATTGTAAACTGCAAAACTCTCCTAGGAGCAACTATTGCCCACAGTGGGATCGGGATCCAACCATCATATGGAAGGTATGCAATCTCATTGCAAATTTCAACACTTGAAATTCCCGATGTAATTTTTACCCCTAGTACTTATGACCTTAACTATGGTCAACAAATCATAAGTACCAGTCAAGTTCTACCCGTCATTTCTTGATCAATTAGACCCACCCATATGACCCTTAACTATGGTCAACAAAGTCGTATGAATGTCCTAATTAATCTGCATCATATGCAGTGTAGGAAGACATCACTTAGCTACCGTACACTACGCCTTAACTAAAGTCAACAAACGTAGCACGAATACTAAGTACTCTACTTCCTAAAATGACGGAGGGTTGCGAATGATTTTTAAGAAAATCTTTAACGCTTTGAACTTGATATCGTTGTAGAATCAAACAGTTTTTCAAAAGGAGTGGCTTAAGCTCCGCAGTTTTGAAATAAAGCTTTTTCATAAATAGCCGAGTAGTTTTTAAATCCGATTCTACAACATCTTTTTAGGTTTATTTTCTTTACATTAATCACATTAATGTAATCCCATCATTTAAGTCCTAAAGCCAATCACAGAAAAGAAACGAAAATATCACGTACGCTTATGCCATCCGCATTCGCCGCAATGTTCCGTTATGCACCGTTAGGTTACTTAACTAACGGCATACCGGGACGGGACTAGCGCGGGTGTAAAACATAAGCAACGTCTACTATATATCATATATATAATAAGTCATTCGTCTCAGATTTCACAGAACACAGGCAGCAGAAATATAGATATAACGTGGGATATACTAGGACGTCCGTATTTAGTATTTAGCCAGAATAGAAAATACGGATTCCACAGTCGCGATGAATAGCCAAGCCCACACCCTGGACCCCTACGAGAGCGACAAGTGACCCTACCAATCCTGGAATTTAGGAGACCCGGTCTCGACTCCTCGAGATGGCCTCCCACTGAACCCCAGAACCCGGTCACCTGTGCTCCCCTCCTTGGGTCCATCCTAATGCGGAAAAGTAAATAATATACAACACTGGTGACACAACCGCAACCTGGAAGTGCCCCAAATAAAAGAATATTACATTACATTTGAATTTACATGAATGAAAATATAAAACTCTCATCTCACAAAAACCCCCGGCTATTCGATCGCGACAATCCTGTACATCATATCTCAGCAACACATAATATCATATATCATCAACGTAAGTAAGTATGCGTACCCCGATTGTCGTTGATGTATAGCAACGAAACCGGCGATATCTAACATACTACACTTACGGTCACAGAAAAGAAAGTGTAAAACTACAATATTTGGAATCCAGATTCTCATTAGACATCATAAATGCGAAATATCACATATTTCGTATTTCATGTCTACACTATTTGAATTCCACATATTGTATCACATTCCAGATAAACAGACAGTATTAAAGTTTTCGAACGAACTGTCAAGCACCCAAGATTCACTAAAGCTCAACACTTGAGCAGGGTTCAAAGATCCGGAGTGTGACACAGTAGCGGCGGTCCAGCCGTAGAAGGGTCAAGCCAACGCCTCACATGTGGCACGCCGTACTGCCCCAAACCCTAAGGTTCAAAGGGCAGTTCGAGACGGTCACATAATCGAGTTAAGGTTTGTTGTCTTCTAGAGGGACCACCGCAAAAAGACTTGCACACATCTCCAAACTATTTAAACCCCGTGAATATTGAGTAAATGATAATCGTTCAAACACTTCAATACTTTCTAGTTTACCCGGAAAAGAAATACGAAATGAAAATTCCGATCGAAACATCTAGTTCAAAACCATCTCCAGAATTTTCAACAGAAGATTCAGATTAAATACTCTCAAAATGTACTGTAGCAGGTAAATAAAATTACTGTACAAAAAAATATCAGAGGGCCCCATATTTGGCCGCGGAAGCGCGGCACAAGCTTGCTTATGCCGCCCTTCCGCGGTCAAACTTACTGTTCACAGGTACGAATTTTGCAGATCATCTAATTTTTACCTGCTCTAATTTTTGAGAATTTTTAATTCTGAAAAAGATTAATTTTTAAAAAATTTCCAGAGAGCATCCCATAAACCCGTATTTTTGTTTCGATCGGACTTTTTACTCCGCAAAAAGGTCGCCTAATGTTCTAGGTCGGCTCTGATACCAATGTAAGGTTAGTATAGCACCCTATGAAGAGATTACAAGCATCACATGACCTAAAGTTTTCATTTTTAAGGTGCTAAACTAACATGCAAAGGATGGATCCTAGAAAATTAGGGTTTGCTAAACATAAAGCTAACAAAATTAGGATTTGAAGGCTACAACCTTTGTAGCTCCCGTTTTTGCTTCGCTCCTTAGGCTCTTTTGTGTTGAATCAAGGTTCTCTTGATCTCCCCTTGTGTCCACGATGATCCACCGCGGAGATATCCGTCCAAGCTCGCTACTTCGTCAAATCTGCTGCATATCGAGCCTAGGGATGGTCACGTCGACCCCAATAACTCAATAAGTCGTGTCGGTGAATGGTCTATAACAGATCGAGAAACTACTGATAACACTTATCAGCAAATCTCATCAGCCCTGGCCAGGGACTTGCCGTTATAACCAGTCGAGCACAGCACAGCATCAACTCCCAATACCGGGAGAGACGAAACCCCTCCTATCGCTCATCGTCTTCATGTGTCTCGGGACTGTACCCAACGGCCACCTGTTTGCACGACTCAGTAGAGCCGTGGTAGGGTGGCAATCAAAGTACAGTGGGAGAACACACAAGGCTCTATGACGATCTCGGGTCTACAGACTAACCTGTACCAGTGTCACCTGAGAACTGCTATCCGACGATAGATATAATTCCATATAGGAGTTCTCGGCGAGTCCGTCCAGTGTACCCAGTCACCACTGAGCACCCGTATATGATCTTGATGTCAAACATCGATGAATGTGGGAACATCCATTGCCCATCACATGGGTCTAGTATCATATACGCTAGTCTACTCTGGTATATCGATGCCCCGTCTCGATACACCTCCGACTAGGGACATTTCAGGATATGCTTATAGACTACAGATGTCCCACTAGTATGATCTCCATCATAATCAGAGTAGTCAAGCCGATATCCTCAGGGCTTTATCAGCATGTATGAATGAATAGAAGCATGATCAAATAAACATGTCAGATAAAGAATAACCAGATAGCATACTATCATGTCGAGCAAGAAAGTAAACTGAATATATATACATGTATAGATACATCCACTATCACATAATGGCCTCTAGGGCATACATATATCCAACATATCTTACTAATTATCTAATTAAAATAATACACACATATATGTGAGAATGGTTTATTTTATTCTCATTCTATCATTTGCTTTCTCTCTCTTGTTCTTCCTCTCCCTCAAGCTCTCCCCTCTCATGTGTTGAGAAACACTTGAGATTGAGAAAAACCTCTTCTTGATAATCTCTACTCTCATCTAGGGTTTAAGGATTAGCACTTCTTACACCCTAGTTACTTCTAGCTTGGAGTTGAAGCCAAAGGTTGAGGCTTTCGGGTGGATCTTTCTTCGACGTGAGAAGACGACAAAGGTGACCTCTTTCCACTACTCCAAGGAGCAAGGAGAGAAGGACATAAAGCCCAAGGTATAACCTTTTTAGCACTTAGCTAGTTTCTAGTTAGCTTTAGCTTGTTTTTGTTTAGCAAAGATCCTTCTTTGTCTAGTCCATGTTGCCTAAGTTGATAAAAATTTGATTTTTATTCCGTTTTCCGCCTCCCCGTAAGTACCGGGATGGGCAACGTGGACTTACAATAATAAAATAAACACATGTACACATTGAAGTAGAAACAAACCAAGTAGCATACTACTATTTTGAGCAAGATTTTTTATACAAGGTGAATATCCCAAGCTTCCATTAAGTAATATACAAACTAGTATGATACAGTAATGGCCTCTAGGGCATATACACTAACAATCTCCCACTTGCACTAAGGCCATGTACTGGCGTATCGAAGACCTATCATCTCGATCAGCCGCTCGAACTGAGTCTGGGGCAAGGCCTTGGTGAATGGATCTGCAGTGTTATCTTCTGAAGCAACCCTCCGAAGCTCGATCTCCTGGCGATCCACGATCTCCCTGATCAGGTGATACCGCCTCAAGATGTGTCTGGATCTCTGATGGGACCTGGGTTCCTTCGCTAAAGTTATAGCCCCGTTGTTGTCGCAATACAGAGGTATTGGATCAACAATGGACGGAACCACCTGAAGTTCTTTCAAGAACTTCCTCATCCAGACAGCTTCCTTTGCGGCATCAGATGCAGCGATGTATTCTGCTTCCATCGTCGAGTCTGCAACGGTTTCCTGTTTGGAACTCTTCCAACACACCGCCCCTCCATTGAGGGTAAAGACAACACCCGGCATGGACTTGAAATCATCCTTGTCACTCTGGAAGCTGGAGTCAGCAAAGGCCTCGATCTGGAGGTCTTTTCCGCCATACACCAAGAACATCTCCTTAGTCTTTCTCAGGTACTTGAGAATGTTCTTTACCGCTATCCAGTGTTTCTCCCCAGGGTTTGACTGATACCGGCTTACCACACTCAGTGCATAAGCTACATCCGGTCTGGTACACAACATCGCATACATTATAGAGCCTACCGCAGAAGCGTAGGGTATAATAGACATGCGATCCCTCTCCAAATCAGTCTTGGGAGACATCTCTTTAGAGAGGGTGATCCCGTGACAAGCCGGTAGGTTACCACGCTTGGAATCTTCCATACTGAATCTCTTCAGTATGGTGTCGATGTACGTGGACTGTGAAAGTCCTAATATCCTCTTGGATCTATCACGATGGATCCGGATCCCCAGGATGTATGAGGCATCACCCAGGTCTTTCATGGAGAACCTGTGTGACAAGAACCCCTTGACAGATTGTAGCATAGGAATGTCATTTCCTATTAAGAAAATGTCATCCACGTATAAAACGAGGAATACTACAGTTCTCGCTACAAATCTACTATAGATGCATGGTTCATCTGGATTTTTGATAAAGCCAAATTCCTTGACCGTCTCATCAAAACAGATGTTCCAACTCCGCGATGCCTGCTTTAGTCCATAGATGGACTTAAGCAA
The DNA here is from genome assembly GCA_030015575.1 of Agapanthus africanus. NCBI lineage: Eukaryota > Viridiplantae > Streptophyta > Magnoliopsida > Asparagales > Amaryllidaceae > Agapanthus > Agapanthus africanus. Next base: position 294,520,659 of record CM057349.1, read on the forward strand.
CTTGCACACCTTTCCGCTGCTCCCACTCTGAATGAAACCCTCTGATTGGTCCATATAGACACACTCCTCTAAATTTCCATTTAGAAAAGCGGTCCTTACGTCCATTTGCCAGATCTCATAATCGTGGAAGGCAGCAATGGCAAGAAGGATCCGAATGGATTTCAGCATAGCCACTGGAGAAAAGGTTTCGTCATAGTCCAAGCCAGGTCTTTGACGAAAACCCTTTGCAACAAGTCTAGCTTTATAGGTCTCAACCTGTCCATCTACACCAATCTTCCTTTTGAAGATCCACTTGCATCCTACGCGTTTTACCCCGTCTGGAGCAATGTCCAACGTCCATACCTTGTTGGTGTACATGGACTCCATTTCGGTCCGCATTGCATCTAGCCATTTTACCGAGTCAACGCTCTGAACGGCCTGCTGGAAGCTAGTAGGCTCATCATAATCTATGATGCAATCCTCTCTATCCCCGTCTATAAGAAAACCGCAGTATCTCTCGGGCGGATGAGACTGCCTACTACTCCTACGGAGCGGCGTAGGAATGTCTTGTTCTTTTGAACCCTCTGGTTCCACTAAGCTTTCAGTAATAGTCTGTGGTTCTGGAATTTCTTCCAGTTCTACTGCGCTCCCACTAATTTCCTTTTCTAAGAACTGCTGTTCTAGAAAGTGGGCATTACGAGAAACAAGGACTTTTTGTTCCTCTGCGTGGTAGAAAAGATACCCCCTGGTGTTCTTTGGGTATCCCACAAACTTGCACAGTACTCAGCGTGCCTCGAGTTTGTCCGCATGCTACTTTTTGACAAAAGCTGGACATCCCCAGATCTTCAGATATTGAAGATAGGGTTTCTTCCCACTTCATAACTCATATGGTGTGGTAGGCACATTCTTAGTGGGAACTCGGTTCAAAAGGTATGTGGCTGATTCTAGCGCATGCCCCCAGAATGATCGCGGTAACTCAGCGTTACTCATCATGGACCGTACCATATCCAATAGGGTTCGGTTCCGTCTCTCCGATACACCGTTATGTTGCGGAGTGTATGGAGGAGTAAGCTGAGAGAGAATTCCGTTCTCTTTTAAATAGTCCAGGAACTCGGCACTCAAGTATTCACCACCTCGATCCGATCTTAGGATCTTGATACTTTTGCCGGTTTGTTTTTCTACTTCATTCTTATATTCCTGGAATTTTCCAAAGGTTTCGGACTTATGTTTCATTAAGAAGACATAACCGTACCTTGAAAAGTCATCCGTAAAAGTAATGAAGTAAGAATAACCGCTTCGCGCATGTGTAGACATTGGACCGCACACGTCGCTGTGTACGAGTCCCAAGAGCTCGCTCGCTCTTACTCCGTGTCCAGTGAACGGAGTCTTTGTCATCTTTCCTTTAAGACAGAATTGACAAGTGGCATACGATTGATATTCGAACGGATTCAAATATCCTTCTGTATGTAACTTCGTCAACCTTCTCTCATTGATGTGACCCAGTCTACAATGCCACAAGAAAGTCTGATTTATTTCCGGAGACTTTCTTTTGTGTGTGTTCTGGACATTGAAAATCTGTGGTTGGTTTAACACGTATATACCATTGCTTAATGTACCTGACCCAATCAGAACTTGATTAAGGTGAATGTTTACAACATTACTTACAAACGCAAATTCATAACCTTCTTTAGAAGTCAAAGATGCAGAAATGATATTACAAGTTGCGTTGGGTACAAAATAGCAATTACGCAAAACCAAAACGTGTCCATCTGACAACCCCAGGTGATAGTCCCCCACGGCCTTAGCATCCATGCTAGCTCCGTTTGCAACTTTGAGGGTCATGTCACCTGCCTTCAAAACCCTACGGTTTCTCAACGCCTGCAAAGAATTACAGATATGAGATCCTGATCCGGTATCCAATACCCAGGAAGTAGAGTTTATTGAAAGACAGTTTTCAATAACATACACACCTGAAGCTGAAGCCGCAACCTGCTTCAGTTCCTGTGTTCTGGCCTTCCAAGCCCTGCAATCATTCTTCCAGTGTCCTTTCTTATGACAATAGAAGCATTCTTCCTTATCCACAAGCTTTCCGACTTTCTTTATTGCTTTTGCCTTTCCCTTCGTATCCACTTTACTAACACCGTCCCTTGGTTTGGCGGGGGCTTTCTTCTTCTTTCCCTTGGCTTTCGCCTTGGACCTAGAAGAGGAAGATCCTCCGACAAACAAAGTGGATGTTTCCCTACCTTTCTGTAGGGTGCCCTCAGCGCTCCTCAGCATGTTGAGGAGTTCTGAAAGTTCAACTTCTTTTTCTTGTAAGTTGAAGTTCAGGATAAACTGGGCGTAAGTGGAAGGAAGGGACTGGAGAATTAAGTCCGTATAGAGCTCATTCTCCAACGTGGTCCCAAGGTCCGCGAGCTCTTCTATGTAGCCAATCATCTTAAGCACGTGTTCCGCTACCGATGATCCGACGGCCAACCTTGCCGAAAATAACTTCTTCGACACTTCGTATCTTGCGATACGAGACTGCTCTCCATACAGTTCTTTTGTATGGAGAAAGATGGATTCGAGGTCCATATTCTCGTGCCTCCTCTGATGTTCGTTGTCCATAGAGGCAAGCACGAGGAACTTGGCCTTCGCGCAATCTAGTTCCCAGGTCTTATGGATTTCCTTATCCGCGACGCTGGTTTTGGGACCTGGGACAGGGGGAGCTTTGGTGGTGAGAAGATACCCCAGCTTGTCGTAAGTGATTGCCATCTTGACATTCCTGAGCCAATCTTTGTAGTTTGGCCCTGTCAGTATGTTTTTATCTAGGAGTAACTTAAGTCCAGTCATGTCGATTGGTCGCTGTAATTAGGAGAGAGAAGAAATACTCAGCATGATGCTCTTACAAGTTTAGAGTGGTTTTTAGTTTGTCTAAACATGATGGCTCCCACTGTTTCTCGAATCCCTCCTCAAACCAAAAAGGAAGAATTAGTCAGGATCAATCTCACCGTACAATACTTATTTAACTGTTCAGCCAGGCCAGTGTCGGTACTTCGAGGGAGGTTTTCCAACGCTTTCGTGAAGTTCTTTAATTAAATAACCCCTTTTCCCTGGGGGCGTAGCCCCGCTAACACCTTTCTAGACACCCACATGGTTTATAGCATTGATCGTTAAGTGAGAAATTTCCCGAGGAGTAGCATATACTCACAGTAGGATCGGGATCCAAATATCATCGAGTGACGAAACTGAAGGAATCCTACCAGAATCATCACACTCCAAATGGTATGCAACACTAGCAAGTTTCAGTTCTTTTGAAACTCCCGATGTGGATTTTTGCCCCATGCTCTTATGACCTTGGCGTGAGGTCAAAATGTCATAAGTCACATGTCAAGTTCTTCCCATCATTATCCAGGTTAATTTGAACCCACCCGTACCTACCCTTGACGTAGGCCAAAATGGCAGTACGGCTGTCCCAAACCAACGTATTCTATCTATGCAATAGATAAATATCCGGCACTACCAATCACTATGCCTTGGCATGAGGTCAAAATAAATAGCTTGAATACTACCGAATATTTAACTGAAATGATGGAGGGCTACGAATGGTTTTGGCTAAACCGTGAACGTAGTGAACTTGATATAATCGATGGAACGAGATAGCTTTTAAAAGGAGTGGCTCAAGCTCCGCATTTAAAAGTTGGTTTTGAAAAGAACCGAGTGGTTTTTCGAAAGTGTTCCAACGACTTTTACTTGGTTTATTTTCTTGCATTAGTTCTTTTAATGCATGATATTCTTGCATTAGTTCTTTTAATGCGTCCCATCATTTAATCCTACCATTGCAGAAAACAACCAAAATATGACGTACGCTTATGCCATTCGCATTCGCTACGGGGCCCCGTCATTACCCGTTAGGTTACTTAACTAACGACAGAGCGGGGGCTGGGCTAGCGCGGCTGTAAAACATAAGCAACGCCTAAATAATATCATATATAGATATATTGCAATGATAGCCATTTCAGATCACAGATGAACACATTGGATATACTAGGAATCCGCAATTCGTACGAGCCTGTAACGAAAAGCAGATTACACGGTCGCGGTGAATAGCCAATACCCCACCCAAGACCCCTACGGGTGCGGCAAACTACCCGCCAAGTACCCGAAGCGAAGCAACCTCCCTCAACTCCGTGAGTAGGCCACTTGGCACTTCGGCATACCCGGTAGTTTGTGCACCCCCTCCATGGGTCTATCCTAGGAGCAAAAACAGTAAAAAGAAATTATACAATGACCGCTACAACCCCGACCCGGTTGTGCGGCCATACAAATAATTATTACATCAATTTACAAATTTACATGAATTGAAAGAAAAGAAAAATCTTGTCTCACAACCCCCGGCTATCCACCCGCGATAATCCAATGAATTCATATACACATTCCAATAGCATTACAGATCACAGATTTGTATAACTCCCACTAATCGACATATAGCGATTAGCAGACATTCAATACAAATATCACATCACAGATAAAAACCCGTCAGCTTAATTCTTTAGAAGTTCGATCAAAAATACGGATTTTCAGGCCCCAAACACAAAATTTTCGTTCTGGAAAATCTGGGCAGAAAATACATATTTCAAAAATCCCAAAACAACCCCATAAAAACACTGCACAAAATTTGGACCTCGGCCGAGTCAACTCGGCCGCGGAACCGCGACGGGAGCGTGGTCCAGCCGCGTTTCCGCGGCGCTTTGACCGGTTCGTGGGACCAAATTTCGTGGGTGTTTAATAAAAACCCTGAGCCGATTTTTAAGATGAAATTTATCAATTTTACAGAACTTTAAAAATCGACAGCAACTTTGAATTTCGGGTTTATTTCGGGACTTTTTCTCCGATCGAATTTCTAGCTACTATGCTAACATGTTAGATAGAGTTTAACTAGGCTCTGATACCACTGTAAGTCCATGCTACCTCTCCCGGTACTTTCGGGCATGCGGAATTTGGTGAAAAACAATTTTCTAGAGGCGGTAACATGGACTCAAAACCGGATCTTTGTTAAACATCTAACTAACAACCTAACTAGGAGTTGTTAACTACTCGGTTAGGGGGTTATACCTTTCTTTCTTGAACTCCTTCGTCTTCAAGCCTCGATGGTTGTCCGGATCGGCTTCACCCCGTCGTCTCCTTGCGCCGAAGATCGATCCACCTGAAAGCTTCTACCTTTGGCTTCTTCTTCGAACTTTGAAGAAACTAGTTCACTCGGTTTGCTAAACCTTATGAACTAGAGTGAGTAGAGGAGAGTGTGTTGGGATTTTCTCTATGGTTCTTGGTTCTCAACACATGAGACAAGTGAACCATAAACTAAAGAGAGGGAGAGCAAGAGGAAGAAGATGAGAGCTCAAGAACACAAGAGAGAGAATGAAAATGATAGAATGAGCAAGACTTTTCTCACTTGGCTCTCATAATCCAAAACCATCATCACAAAAATAGTAATCAAGTATTGTGTAAATGGTTTAAGTCAAAATGGCTATATCATTTCATGCACTCATATTGCACAAGAGAACAAGCAAGTAAAAAGTCTTTGCCATGAAATGATAGCCATTGTCATCATGATGGTCAACTAGTCCAACCTAGTCAACCGGTCAACAAAGTCAACAAGTCAACAAAGTCAACCCCTCAACAACCATGTCACCACAATACTTAATTAATATTATTGTTAATTACATATCATATTCTCATTAGGGTTGAGCAAAAAGTCAATAGTCAACAGTCAACGGTCAACAACCCTAATGAGAATCCTCTGCCTCTGTCTCTCCGTCAACTGTGCATACACACCCGCATTCGCGTTCCGAGGAACACGAATACACACTGGATAAAACCAATCCCAAAACGTACACTAGGATCTGGCTTAAACCAAAGCCCGCTAGTGTTAACTGTCCGGACACTGTACGTGCACAAGTGCACGGACCCTGTCGCAAAACCATGCGACCTGTCGCAAAACCATGCGACCTCTACTCTTTTGCTTAAAGGCGAATAGCTTTCTGTGTGAGACTCTAAAGACTCGACACTACGCTGGCAGTGGGTTTAACCACAGACCGCAAGCGGCACTAGCTGTGCGTAACGGTCCCCAGGTAGATGCCGACAAGAAGACTGACGAGGTGAAACCCATCTGAACTCCTACTGAGTCTGACTGTGACAGTCTCCGTACAGTCCGGTCTGTTCTTCTGATATATCGCATGGCGGGCCTAGGGGGCGGTAAACGTCAGTCCCCTAATAGCGGTACAAGTCGTGTCGGAGTGAAGCCCAATACACCCTGAGATAACACTGGAAGCCTACCAGTATATCTCGCTTGCCCTGGCCAGGGACTACTCGTGTAATGGCTCTCCTAGACACAGCGCGATGTCAACCCCCAATACCGGGAGAGACGAATCCTGTCTAACCGTCACTGCCTCCAAGTGCTTCAGGACTGCAACCAACTACAACCTGTTTGCATGACTCCTTTGAGCCGTGGTAGGGTAGTAATCAAAGTACAGTGGGAACACACTCGAGGCGAAGTGACAGTGTCAAGTCAGCGGACTAAGCTGTACTCATGTCACCTGGGAACTGATAACTGACGATAGGTATAATACCAACCGGTCAATTCCCGACGAGTCCTGTCCAGTGTACTCGTAACCCAACGAGCACCCGCATACTATCTCCAGTACGACGTACTGATGGCTGTGGGACAGACCATCTCCCACACTGGGATGAGAAGCGCATGCGCTAGTCTACTCCGGAGTATCGATGCCCTGTCTCGATAGTCCTGCGACTAGGGACTTGCATAAGGATGTGCTTATAGATTACCCAGCCCCACTAGTGTGACTGCCATCACAACGCTGGTAATCAAGCAAAGATCCTAAGGGCTCCACTAATGCGTATAGGTGATATAATAAAATAAACACATGTACACATTCAAGTAGAAACAAACCAAGTAGCATACTACTATTTTGAGCAAGATTGTATATACAAGGTGAATATCCCAAGCTTCCATTAAGTAATATACAAACTAGTATGATACAGTAATGGCCTCTAGGGCATATACACTAACAGTAAAACCATACAGATGTGAGAATCATACCTGGTAAATACATACCCTGGAGCAAGGGCTAATTGGGAAATCAGTTTTCTATTAACAATACACAGTGAAACTGAAACATTGAAAATGTTTCGTAGGGTTATCCGGGTATTCCTAGTAATGCCTCTTTCATTATCCAGATTCACAACTGTAACCGTATATTTCTATGCCATCTCTCCATATCCCTTCATATGTCTTTAGTCATTACCTTCTGTACACCCTCTTAGGTTAAATGGTTTTCTTCCTTCCCTACCTTTCGGCACCAGCCTATGGTTTGGAAGAAGACTATCCAATAAGCATAATGGGTGTACTGTCCTAATCTTAGGAGCACTCGCAACCCGAGAGAAGGTAAAGATAAAAGACACCTGAATAAACCTTATTCCTATTTCTCCTGAACCAGAATCCATCCCCGAACTGGAACAAGTTCCTTTCGAGTTCGTATATAACCATACGATGGACTATCTAAATGACTGTGGATCTTCGTAGTGACACGGAGTGTTCTGGAGAAATACAAAGGTGAAGTAGGAGTGGTAATGAAATACTTGGTTTGGTCGTGAATAGCAGTCGTAGTTTACTTTGCCCTCCTTCTAATCCCTTTATTTGTCTTTACTTATTACCTTCTGCACACCATCGTTAGGCTAATTGGTTTTCTTCATTCCCCACCATTCGGAACCTGCCTATGGTTTGGAAGAAGACTATCCAATAAGCGTAATAGGTGTACTGTCCTAATCCATGGAGCACTCGTAACCTGAGAGAAGGTAAAAGGAAAAGACAACTGAATAGTCCTATTCGTTTTCTCCAGAATCAGAAACCATCCTCGAATCTGGAACAAGTTCCTTCGAGTTCGTATATAACCATACGATGGTTTTATCCAATGGAAGTGGACGTTCGTAGTAATACGGGGTGTTCTGGAGAAAAGGGTAAGAGTAGGAGTGGCAATGAGGTATGCAACTCTGACAATCCAAAAGCCAGTCTTATAAGAAGGTTCGGTTAATCTTGGTCACTGAGTCATAGTCAAGGGTCGGGTCATGGTCGCTGCCAAAGAGAGAGTGAAAAGAAACACTCAACGTGCACTCTAACCTAGATCAAAATGGTTATCACTTTATCTAATCAGGAAACCTCCCACTGTACCGTCAAATTCTCCTCCAAACCAGAAAGAAGAATTAGTCGGGATCACCCGAGGAGTAAATTAACTCATCAGTAGGAATCGGGATCCAACTATCATCGCATGATAACGTGATGGAATCCACTCACGTTATCACACTCCAGAAGGTATGCGCATAACTTGCAAGTTTCAGTTTCTTTAGAAATTCCCGATGTGATTTTTGCCCCATGCTCTTATGACCTTGACTAAGGCCAACAAATCATAAGTCACATGTCAAGTTCTACCCGTCATTGTCAAGGTTAATTTGAACCCACCCGTACAAGCCCTTGACTAGGGCCAACAAGGCTGTACGACTGTCCCAAACTAACGCATCTATCTATACTGCAGAAAGGTAACAAATAGCTACCATACACTATGTCTTGACTAAGGCCAACAAACATAGCATGAATACTAAGTGCTACCCGTCTGAAATGACGGAGGGCCACGAATGGTTTTTGGCGAAAAACCTTTAATGTAATGAACTTGATATCGTTGAAAGAACCGGATAGCTTTTATAAAAATATAGTGGCGAAAACCTTTGCTAAAGAGGTCACTCCCGGTGAAGGGATCTCGGCACTTTCCCCGTAGAATGAGGTGCAGGATATTCCAACTGAATACCACGATGCAAAGCAAAAGTAATCGACTATAGTGAAGTTATTGCCCTGACGCAAACTTCTGTCTAAGGGGTCATTCCTGATGAAGGGATCTCGGCCCTTGCCTCATCGACTGAGGTGCTGGATATTCATAACCGAATACCACTGTGCAAAACAAAAGAGAACGTCCTTGCAATAACAGCTTTTTGAAAAATATTCCAACAACATCAAACAGGTTTGTTTAGCTTGCATTGATCCAAATCAATGCAGTCCCATCAATTGATCACACCAATAAAGAACGAAAATACGATGTACGTATATGCCATCCGCATTCGCCACTGGGTCCCGTCATCACCCGTTAGGTTACTTAACTAACGAAAGAGCGGGGACTGGACTAGCCCGGATGTAAAACATATACAACATCTACTAGTATATATATCCATATATAATATTCGCTCAAGGCGTGATAAAATGCAACATCACAGAAATGTAATAAGCATCACAGAACAATACAGATATCTGGGATCCCCGGGTTTCATAGAGCCGCTACTGAAACCTGACGTTCCCCTGGTCGTGTGGATAGCCTGTGTGTAACATTTCGAAATAATAAAAATATTATTTTTAGGGAATATTTATAATTTAATATTATTTTATTGAATATTTTAATAATTCGGTATATTTAAATCCAAATAAATAGGGGAAAATTTTGGAAAAGTTATGGAAAATTCTAAAATAGGGTAATTTAGAGAATTATGCCATTTCTAAGTTTAATTGATTAGTTATATGCTAATTTAGTGTTAATCGCGATTAAAAATCGCTAATCGGTTTTTCTAGCTTTTTGTGCAAAACATGCACATATCATCTTTTCTTACACTTGTGCATTTTTCCACCATGGTTTCTCATTTAGGTTTACTATTTGAGTGAGAAGGAATTTATAGAAAAGAAAAAGAAAAGAAAAGAGAAAGGGGAATATTATATGAGGTATGGTGAGAGAGAGAGAGGTATGGGCTTTTTTGACCAAGGACTCAACCATTTCCTTTGATCCCAACACTCATTTTCTTCCCCTCTCCCTCAACTCCCTGCAGTTGCTGCTGCTCCTCACCTCCCTCCCCACTTCACCTCCTCAAAACATCTCAAAAACATCACCAAAACCCCATATTCATTTCATTAAAAGTGTGCACAAGCTCAAGATCTACACATTGGACCAAGGAAGCAAGGATTTTGGCCACTAGGGGCAACTTAAGAAAATTCTTGAGTTGCCAAATGAGGTATTTTTCTGGATCATTAACTTAGTTTTAGCATTTCCTTTACCCCCATGTTTAGATTGAACCGATATTGTGTGATATTATGGAGTTAAGGAAAACCTAGTTAGGGTTTGAGGAAATTATGAGTTGTAATGTGAAATTTAGTTCAGTAGAGGCTACACCAACACCCTAGTGCATGAATTGAGACCCTAACCTGAGACTTAAGGCCCGGAATACGGATTTAGAAACCGATATCGGAAAGTTTGTGGAATCTGTGAAGGTTATTTGAGATCTGCTATCAACCCGAGTCTCTGAAAATTATATTGAATGGACAGTGACATGTGCAGGCACCCTGGAAGCTAACCCCAAGACCCTAGCCCCTAACTCCTAGACCCGGCCGCAAATTTATCCAGTTTGGCCGCAAATTGCGGCCTGGACCGCACCATTTTGCCTCGTTCTGGTTCTGTAGCTCCTACATGTGTAGATTAGGCCCCTGGCACGTATATATTTGTCTAATTTGACCTATGGTGAAATCTGGAGCCTTTTTCCTTAGTTGCTGTTTTGGATTCGTTTTTCCGTATTCCGTATTTATAGTTCTGAAATTATGTATTGTGTTTTACCTCGACCATTCGGCGTTTATACGACGATATCGAGGGTTTATTGATGGTCTTGAAGGCGTGCCCATAGGTTCTAACCTATAGGCCCCTTATCGTATCGTTTTAGGTTTGGTGTGCTGTTTTAGCCTTGATTTGGTTTTAATACGTATTACGATACTTTGATGTGTAGGTACCTATGAAGACTTCGGGATGACGAGCGAGCGCGTGGCGATGTCGACAAATGAAGACGCAAGGTGAGTAGATTATATCTACAGGGGGAAGTCGGGGGATGACGTATAGCACCCCCGCAGTCCGTAGTTGATATACTATATATGATAGTTATAGTGTGTCATGGATATTGTGTTAGGTGTTTTATGAATAGTTTAGGCTTAGAAGTAAACTAGTGTAGTTCATAGCCACGAACCCTAGAATAGGTTTACACCCACACGCACACCCTTGCATATTCACTATACTTACACTGCGTTGATGATGATATTGGATGACTTTGGAGATGAGTCGATGATATTGGGCTTGGTGCCGTGAGATCGGTGATTTGATATGATTCGTATTTGGGATACGATATTTGATTCTTAGCGGGCCTTTGGTCATGTGTTTTACCCCCGCATTCATAATTATATAGATGGTATCGATTTGTACTAGACTTAGATTCAGTATCCCAGATTATGTGTTATGATGATAAGAATACCAGGTACTTGATGAGATAATGTGATATTGACCCGTACCCAGCTATTGGGATGCCGTACGACGATTTACCGTACGAGCTTTATATTGATGATAGATCCGCACTCATGACTTGAGGATTGTCATATGATATACTGTATTGTACGTGATACTATTGAGGCGGGATCACTGACTATTATATGTATATATATATTTATATCGACTTAGATTTAGGTGGATTTCATACCCCTCCCGGTTGACTTGATACTTAGATCTGTGGTTTGCTTAATAGATGTTAGACTAGACCCAAGTCATACCTATTACAAAAACCCCGATTTGTCTTATTTCAAATGGCAAGCTGCATTATTATTCATTTACCATTTATTCTACGGCTTGCATTGCATTGCATGCTCATATGTTAATGATTCATATTCCTTGTGCACATGCCTTTACATAGTTGCATGCTTATATTAGTGTTCTTGTAGCATGTATTATAATTCATGGATTTCGCACTGTGATATGGTTGCATATGATGATTATGGATTGTTTTACTCCTGTGTATATATATCAGTGGTATAGAACGCTGAAATATATATGTATACCCATAGAGTATATATATATTAGTGGTATGGGACGCTGATATATATATATACGCATACTTAATATATCATCATGATGATCTATGCAAATTTACATATGCATTGTAAGAGGAGCCTATGTGCTCGGAGCCTATGAGCTCGATGTGAGAGGAGCCTATGAGCTCGATGTGAGAGGAGCCTATGTACTCGGAGCCTGTGAGCTCGATTGGAGAGGAGCCTATGTGCTCGGGGCCTTTATGGTCGATGGTATATTATATCTCCCCTACCCCACATTTATTGTATATGCATTGCATCACATATTAGTAGTACTTGATAGAGTACCTTCATGATTGCTGCATACATGTCGGATACATGATATAGGGGTTTCATTTGATATTGAGATATATAGTTGTGTCAATGCTCGACGTTGATTTTCTGATGATTTCATTCACGATATCTCCTGTTTTCATTTTACCGCATACATACATCATATTTGTGATATATTGTTACGTGAGGCACTGGCACGAGTACTTGGCACTACACTTATGTTCAGATGTTACATTGCCACTTTACTATGCTTTAAACTTATTCATTTGAGGTTTATATTATTTCTAATCGTTATGACTTAGGTTTATGTCATGCTTCCAATTTCTGCTTGTTGATATTTTCTATTCACGAGTTGGCAACTCACCCCCGTTGTGCCACAGTTCTTGCAGGTTTTGCCGTACAGGTTCCATAGCGGCATTTCCGGCACATTGCTTCCTTTGCGGGTGATTTGCTTGGTAGGTGGGTTCTTTGCATCAGAACCACCCTTGTATATGTATTATTCCTTGTATCTAGAAATTCTATCAGCCAAAACTTGTATATTGTTTCAGACTTAGACGTAAGTGATGTATTATTTCGACCTTAGAGTCGCGCTCAGTAGTATTACGATTTTCTTGCTTATTGGAGATTCTCTTGGGTTTGATCCTCGCCCTTCGGCGTTGTATATTGTATTGCTTGTGTGGGTTGTGCTCTTTGCTTAGGCGTAGTAAGTGATTGATAAAATGCCACATTGGAAAATAATTTACAAAATATGTTTCTTTACTCTAAATGGTTTTAGATTTCTGGGCTTTTGGCTTACTTGGATCAGATGGAGTCCTATAGACTCCATATGGTTCAAGGGCCAGTCACGTGCTCTTTTGGGTCGTGACAAAGTTGGTATCAAAGCGCTGGGTTAACCTTGGTTCAAGTCTAAGTTTGACTATGTGGAGCCTAGGGTGTCTATATATATACGGAACTTAGGCTTGACCTTACGGAACTTAGACTTAGTCGAGGGGGTATTAGACCCGAACTTTCGTCGTGTAGGATGACCCTTGGTTGATGGAATAGGTGACTAAAGTAGAGTGACGTACCGTGGATATGTTCCGCGGCATACTTACGATACGCTACTCCGCTTAAGGAACCTTAGGATATACATATTTTCGAGATCAGTGATTCTTTTCATATCCATGATTATACATCCATTTGAGATCCTCGATTCTGTTAGTTTCATGATCATACCTTCATTGATGCTGTTCCTTCTTATGATCATGTATCCACTCTGGATCTGCTGTTCTCTTCTTGCCATTGATCTGCTCTCTTCGATACTCGATTGAGGTTCCTGTCGCCATGTTTGAGCGCAGTTCGGGCTGCTGCTAGAGTTACGGTCAGTGTGAGCTCGTCTGGTACGAGGGCCGCCATTGTGTTTTCTGGTGACATGGGAACGTCTCGAGTTAGTATTAGTGACTGTGACCTCTAGTGGAGGCGAGTGCTTGGTTTTGCACCGGATGATCAGATCATTGTTAGAGCTGTCAGTTGAGAGAGGACTGTTGATGTACAGCATACCTCAGAGGTTATGATGTCGCCTACCGTGCAGAAAGATGAAACAGCTGTTGCTGAGATTGACAGGATGTCGCTTCCGGAGCTTACGAGCTGAGATCGCCGGAGTTTCTAGGCAGATATGAGACAGACGATAGCGAGTCTACCCAATTTGAGAAACGAAGGTGATTCGTCCGATTTATGCGCCGGAGCAGGCCCAGTTGAGTTAAAGATTTTCAGTGCGGAGAGTCTTACTCAGATCTAGAGCAGACCGATTTAGAGATGACCGCCAATGTATTGCCTTTCCTGAAGGATTGAGGCGCTGTTCAGCATACAGACGAATAAACCAGTTGCTGCTGCAAATGACGAGATATCGCCCAGATGGTTGGGGCTACTGCAGCATGAGCATATACTTAGAGATATGATGGACGGTCGCTAGTCACCGAGGGTGGATGACTAGGGCGTGCGGTTCGTTCGCTTACCGATGCGAGGTCATCAGATAGGTTGCTTCCAGCTAGAGACGACTTCACGCGGAGACGTTGAGAGTCGATAGAGACGATCGAATGTCAGGAGCCCATTTTCCAAGTTTAAAGAATTCGGAAGGACATGCAGGCAATTCTATGGACCCTCTAGAAGAATGAAACCCTAACCCGACATAATGACCGTGTGAAAGCCTTTGAACCTTAGGGTTGCGGCAGTTCTGCGGCGCCATTAGTGAGGCTTGAGTTTGCCCTTCTACGGCTGGATCATTGATGCTGTGGTATGTACTCGATGCTGTTAAACCGTACCCAAGATGTTGAGCTCTTAGGGGATTAAGAGGTTTTGACGAATCGATCAAATGGTTCGACTTCCTTCGGATGCTAGGTGGTGAGATGCATTTCTTGGGAGACTCTAGATACGAGGATAGCCGTTGGAGCACCGTCCATGCAGCCATGATGAGACGAGGCCGAAGCAGTCGACATTGAGGCAGAGTGAAGTAAAGAGTTCGCAAGATATTTCGACGAGATGACGTCCCACTCCGCTGACATCAGAGATGCGATACGCACGCAGGGGCGTTGTATATGGATACATCTTCCAGAAAGAGGCGCGATAAGTATGCAGCCGTTCAGGAACAAGAATTAGTTTTTGCAATGGATGATGACTTCCGGGCAATCCGGCAGGAATGAGATTTGAGAGAGAAACCTCGACAGGACCTTTCTGGAATACGATACGAGAAGACCTAGACCCAGGAGTGGTCATATTGCGCAGACCCAGCAGGCCAGAGTTCGGCATCGTCGACAAGGTAGTTGACCAGGTTCGGATAAAGGACATTACCCAGATGCGTTGTAATTGATCGAGGACGAAAGAGTATTGAGTATTCCTACGATGGTTGGGACGCATTCCCGAGGACCTGTTCGTCCAGACATCTTCTATAGAATGGTAAAGCTACAGAGTACGCGATTTCGAGTCCGTGCGAGAGACTTCGGATTGTCCGTGGCCGAGAACAGTGCAGTGCGCAGATAGCATGGCGTGACGCCATAGTGGACGACGATAGAGACAAGCGGAACCAGAGGTTCGTGGGAGACGCTGACGAGCTGTCATTACTTCCCGTCAAGGCTAGAGACCTGATATGCTTACAAAGGCATTAGGATGCGGACGCGTTCCCGAGGACCTGTTCGTCCAGACATCTTCTATAGAATGGTAAAGCTATAGAGTACGCGATTTCGAGTCCGTGCGAGAGACTTCGGATTTTCCGTGGCCGAGAACAGTGCAGTGCTCAGATAGCATGGCGTGACGCCATAGTGGACGACGATAGAGACAAGTGGAACCAGAGGTTCGTGCGAGACGCTGACGAGCTGTCATTACTTCCCGTCAAGGCTAGAGACCTGATATGCTTACAAAGGCATTAGGATGCGACCAATTTCCGAGAAAATGTTGTGCAGAGGACACAGATGTCCATCGAGTGAGAAGAGATTATGCAAGAGAGCCAGCCTCCGTACAGTTCGGCATAGGCAAGATCGGAAGAGACCTTGAGCAGGATTCCTTCCAGGACATTGCTGCAATGATGCTTTCACCCAGGATCAGATGTGTGATGTGCATTCAGAGAGCCAAAGGCCGACGCCAGTGACATACTGCTTTACGAGTGGTCGTGAGGATTGACCGAGAGATGACCAGAGAAGTGCCAGAATGGAAACGTCCCCGTTAGCACACCTGATAGGGCCGATGAGCCGATTGACTGCGAGGTAGGTAATCCACATAGAAGATAAAGACCCAGAGTCAGAGGACGCCAGACCGTGAGCAAGAGGCAAGTAGATATCTTGCGCTGCTAGCATTGGATGCACCGACTCCTTCTCGACCTTGAAGGAGGAACTACCGACGACGGTACTTATGATTTGGTTTTGATATACGATCTTGGTGCATGCCAGATGCACTAAATCGAAATTCTTCGTGCATGTCAAATGCGCCTGATTTTACTGTCAGGCACACACGTTGCCTATAACAGATGTTTCGTGCACACCAGTTGCACCTAGATGTTGTTTTGTTCACCTGTATGACACATACATGGATTTTGATTCCGTGCGCACCAGACGCACCGGATATTCTTATATACATTTTTGGGGATTGATTTCTTAGAGAGCAGTACACTTTGATGATATTCGCTATGTATTGATGTTTTCGGAGCCCCGACAAATTGGATTTTGCTGAAATGTTTTAGTATTGGGGGTTTAAATTTAAATTTGGGGACCGAATTTATTTAAGGGGGGTAGATTGTAACATTTTGAAATAATAAAAATATTATTTTTAGGGAATATTTATAATTTAATATTATTTATTGAATATTTTAATAATTCGGTATATTTAAATCCAAATAAATAGGGGAAAATTTTGGAAAAGTTATGGAAAATTCTAAAATAGGGTAATTTAGAGAATTATGCCATTTCTAAGTTTAATTGATTAGTCATATGCTAATTTAGTGTTAATCGCGATTAAAAATCGCTAATCGGTTTTTCTAGCTTTTTGTGCAAAACATGCACATATCATCTTTTCTTACACTTGTGCATTTTTCCACCATGGTTTCTCATTTGGATTTACTATTTGAGTAAGAAGGAATTTATAGAAAAGAAAAAGAAAAGAAAAGAGAAAGGGGAATATTATATGAGGTATGGTGAGAGAGAGAGAGGTATGGGCTTCTTTGACCAAGGACTCAACCATTTCCTTTGATCCCAACACTCATTTTCTTCCCCTCTCCCTCAACTCCCTGCAGTTGCTGCTGCTCCTCACCTCCCTCCCCACTTCACCTCCTTAAAACATCTCAAAAACATCACCAAAACCCCATATTCATTTCATTAAAAGTGTGCACAAGCTCAAGATCTACACATTGGACCAAGGAAGCAAGGATTTTGGCCACTAGGGGCAACTCAAGAAAATTCTTGAGTTGCCAAATGAGGTATTTTTCTGGATCATTAACTTAGTTTTAGCATTTCCTTTACCCCCATGTTTAGATTGAACCGATATTGTGTGATATTGTGGAGTTAAGGAAAACCTAGTTAGGGTTTGAGGAAATTATGAGTTGTAATGTGAAATTTAGTTCAGTAGAGGCTACACCAATACCTTAGTGCATGAATTGAGACCCTAACCTGAGACTTAAGGCCCGGAATACGGATTTAGAAACCGATATCGGAAAGTTTGTGGAATCTGTGAAGGTTATTTGAGATCTGCTATCAACCCGAGTCTCTGAAAATTATATTGAATGGACAGTGACATGTGCAGGCACCCTGGAAGCTAACCCCAAGACCCTAGCCCCTAACTCCTAGACCCGGCCGCAGATTTATCCTGTTTGGCCGCAAATTGCGGCCTGGACCCTACCATTTTGCCTCGTTCTGGTTCTGTAGCTCCTACATGTGTAGATTAGGCCCCTGACATGTATAGATTTGTCTAATTTGACCTATGGTGAAATCTGGAGCCTTTTTCCTTAGTTGCTGTTTTGGATTCGTGTTTCCGTATTCCGTATTTATAGTTCTAAAATTATGTATTGTGTTTTACCTCGACCATTTGGCGTTTATACGACGATATCGAGGGTTTATTGATGGTCTTGAAGGCGTGCCCATAGGTTCTAACCTATAGGACCCTTATCGTATCGTTTTAGGTTTGGTGTGCCGTTTTAGCCTTGATTTGGTTTTAATACGCATTACGATACTTTGACGTGTAGGTACCTATGAAGACTTCGGGATGACGAGCGAGCGCGTGGCGATGTCAACAAATGAAGACACAAGGTGAGTAGATTATATCTACAAGGGGAAGTCGGGGGATGACGTATAGCACCCCCGCAGTCTGTAGTTGATATACTATATATGATAGTTATAGTGTGTCATGGATATTGTGTTAGGTGTTTTATGGATAGTTTAGGCTTATAAGTAAACTAGTGTAGTTCATAACCACGAACCCTAGAATAGGTTTACACCCACACGCACACCCTTGCATATTCACTATACTTACACTGCGTTGATGATGATGTTGGATGACTTTGGAGATGAGTCGATGATATTGGGCTTGGTGCCGTGAGATCGGTGATTTGATATGATTCGTATTTGGGATACGATATGTGATTCTTAGCGGGCCTTTGGGCATGTGTTTTACCCCCGCATTCATAATTATATAGATGGTATCGATTTGTGCTAGACTTAGATTCAGTATCCCAGATTATGTGTTATGATGATAAGCATACCAGGTACTTGATGAGATAATGTGATATTGACCCGTACCCAGCTATTGGGATGCCGTACGACGATTTACTGTACGAGCTTTATATTGATGATAGATCCGCACTCATGACTTGAGGATTGTCATATGATATACTGTATTGTACGCGATACTATTGAGGCGGGATCACTGACTATTATATGTATATATATATATTTATATCGACTTAGATTTAGGTGGATTCCATACCCCTCCCGGTTGACTTGATACTTAGATTTCTGGTTTGCATAATAGATGTTAGACTAGACCCAAGTCATACCTATTACAAAAGCCCCGATTTGTCTTATTTCAAATGGCAAGCTACATTATTATTCATTTACCATTTATTCTACGCTCGCATTGCATTGCATGCTCATATGTTAATGATTCATATTCCTTGTGCACATGCCTTTACATAGTTGCATGCTTATATTAGTGTTCTTGTAGCATGTATTATAATTCATGGATTTTGCACTGTGATATGGTTGCATATGATGATTCTGGATTGTTTTACTCCTGCGTATATATATCAGTGGTATGGGACGCTGAAATATATATGTATACCCATAGAGTATATATATATTAGTGGTATGGGACGCTGATATATATATATATATATACGCATACTTAATATATCATCATGATGATCTATGCAAATTTACATATGCATTGTGAGAGGAGCCTATGTGCTCGGAGCCTATGAGCTCGATGTGAGAGGAGCCTATGTGCTCGGAGCCTATGAGCTCGATTGGAGAGGAGCCTTTATGCTCGGGGCTTTTATGGTCGATGGTATATTATATCTCCCCTACCCCACATTTATTGTATATGCATTGCATCACATATTACTAGTACTTGATAGAGTACCTTCATGAATGCTGCATACATGTCGGATACATGATATATGGGTTTCATTTGATATTGAGATATATAGTTGTGTCAATGCTCGACGTTGATTTTCTGATGATTTCTTTCACGATATCTCCTGTTTTCATTTTACCGCATACATACATCATATTTGTGATATATTGTTACGTGAGGCACTGGCACGAGTACTTGGCACTACACTTATGTTCAGATGTTACATTGCCACTTTACTATGCTTTAAACTTATTCATTTGAGGTTTATATTGTTTCTGATCGTTATGACTTAGGTTTATGTCATGCTTCCAATTTCTGCTTGTAGATATTTTCTATTCACAAGTTGGCAACTCACCCCCGTTGTGCCACAGTTCTTGCAGGTTTTGCCGTACAGGTTCCATAGCGGCATTTCCGGCATATTGCTTCCTTTGCGGGTGATTTGCTTGGTAGGTGGGTTCTTTGCATCAGAACCACCCTTGTATATGTATTATTCCTTGTATCTAGAAATTCCATCAGCCAAAACTTGTATATTGTTTCAGACTTAGACGCAAGTGATGTATTATTTCGACCTTAGAGTCGCGCTCAGTAGTATTACGATTTTCTTGCTTATTAGAGATTCTCTTGGGTTTGATCCTTGCCCTTCGGCGTTGTATATTGTATTGCTTGTATGGGTTGTGCTCTTTGCTTAGGCGTAGTAAGTGTTTGATAAAATGCCACATTGGAAAATAATTTACAAAATATGTTTCTTTACTCTAAATAGTTTTAGATTTCTGGGCTTTTGGCTTACTTGGATCAGATGGAGTCCTATAGACTCCATATGATTCAAGGGCCAGTCACGTGCTCTTTTGAGTCGTGACACTGTGCAATGAAATCATAGACCCCTACGGGCGCGACAAGTTACCGGCCAAAACCTGAAGCGAGGCAGCCCCCTTCAACAACGTGAATGGACCACCTAGCACTTCACGAATTCGGTAACTTGAGCACCCCTCCTTGGGTCAACCTGTACCCCCTACGAGTGCGGCGAATAGCCCGCCAATTCTAGAGTGAAGCCCCCTCCGTCTCAACGCCATGAGATGCGGGCCCGTTGCCCTCTAGAACCCGGCTATCCGTGCACCCCTCCGTAGGGTAATCCTAGTACAGAAAGTAAAATATACACAACGGGTGCATCGACCTCAGCCCGGTCGTGCCCCAAAAGAATAATATACATACAGGCAGTGACGGCAGTCCACATGTCGGACGCTCGCCCCGCAATATCAAATGTACATATACAACCAAACTGTACTAACATTGCATCCAGGCTATCCACCATGACAAATCCGCAACATCACAGCACAACACAGAATATCAACGTGAATGTCACGTTGGCAAATCCGTCTAAAAGGGCTATAGCAGTTAAACTGGATTTACCGATCAAATGACATTCACGGTCGCAGATATAATGTAAATACTGTGGACTAACATGTTTAAAATTTTCGATCGACTAAATTTCCCGAAGTGGGCCCCAAGCACAACTGTAGCTCTCAAAGAAAATCTGGGTCCAAACAGAACATACCAAACCCCCCAATTTCAAGTATAAAGGTCACTGTAGAAAAATGGTCATGTGTTTACCCTTGACTGCAGTGGAACCGTAGCCGGAACATGGGTTTGGCCGCGGTTCCACGGTCTTCCTGTAGCAACACAGTACCTTATTTTTACAGAACTCTTAAAAACACCTGCACAAATTTCTTCAACACTCAAAAAAAAATTTCGAGCACAAATAAAATCGACAGAAACTGATGCACTTGAAATTGCGGTTTTAGGATATTTGTTCGATCGAACCTTTAAACACACTAGAGCAAGCTAGACTAGGTTAATGGCGTGGCTCTGATACCAGTGTAAGTGCACGGCAGCGCCCCGGCCGTCATCCCGAGGCCAAAATACGGAAACGATAATTTTCTTTAACTTTTAAAACCGGCTCTACTGCATACTGTTAACCCGGATCGGGCCATTAACTTAATGCTAGCTAACTAGAGAATGGGTAGAAAGCTGTACCGAGCGATCCGTGTCCTTCGGTCTTCGGCCTCTATCCCGATCTCCTCGCGGAATCTCCGGTCTTCATCTCCTCGCAGGAAAGGGCACCACATCGCCGGGTTCTTTTACGGGTTCCCACCTCTGGACCGAGGCAACTCGGGCACGAAGTTGGCGAGCCGACGTGTCCAAGAATGCCGTAGGCTAGTGTAGTACTCTTTGTCTCAAGGGGTTTTAAAGAAGTTGCCATTTTAGATGTAGAGGAGAAAATGAACTTTGGAGAGAGATGAGGAATTTAGTAGCAAGCAAAAATGAGAACAACAAATTTCCCACCACCAAAAATGAATTCTCCCCACACCCCAAATGTGGCCAGCCATGCTAGAAGAAAGAGAGAGGAGGGAGTGTGTGAATCAAGCAAAGGAATGATGAGTGATGATGATGAAATATGTCACACCAAAAAGTCCAACTCTTAAACCCATCACTCAACCCATCATTGTAAGCAATGATGAACAAAAAAGAAGTCAAAAGAAGCTTCAACCATCATGAACCAACTAGTTACAAAAACCACCCTCCACTTTGCTAATTTGCACATTTGCAAATAAGCCCCTCCACACCAATTTTCAGCCAAAGAAAGAACAAAGGAAAAATGGCCGAAACCGGAAAGCAAACTGGCAACTTCAGAAAAACGATCCCTTAATAAATTACAGGAAAACCCCGTGACTGTATATACATACCCGGATTTGTATTCCGACCGAATACAAATGCAATGAGACAAAATCTACACTGTACAATACTAGGATCCGGCTTAAACCAAAGCCCGCTAGTATTATCCGTCCGATCATGATCCGTGCAATACCTCACGTACATGATCGAACCCTGCCATATCTCCATACGGCCTCTACAGCGTTTCGCTCGAAACTTGAGAAACTGTCTGTGGGGGACTCTAAAGACTCGTCAATACTTTGGCTGTGGATTTAACCACTAGCACGCCAGAGGTATTAGCCATACGTAATGGGCTACCAGGTATTGACCAAAAGGGACGTCGATGAGCGAACTCATCCTGACACCCTACTGAGTCTGTCAGTGACAATATCCGTACAGTCCGGTCCGTTCGTCTATGAGCATCGCATGGCGGGCCTAAGGGGTTGGTAAAAGTCAGACCCCCAAAAGCGGTACAAGTCATGGCGGAGTGTAGCCCAGAACACCCTGAGATACTACTGGAATACCTACCAGTAAATCTCCTGCCTTGGCCAAGGACTTCGTGTAATGGCTTTCCTAGACACAGCGCGACCTCACCCCCAATACCGGGAGAGACGAACCCCTGCAGATCCGCTCACTGCCTCCATGTGGCTCGGGACTGTACCCAACTAAAACCTGTTTGCATGACTCCTTTGAGCCGTGGTAGGGTAGTAATCAAAGTACAGTGGGAACTCACACAAGACAAATGACTATCTCAGGTCGATGAACTAACCTGTACACATGTCACCAGGGAACTGCTATCTGACGTCAGGTATAAAACCAACTAGCATATTCCCGGCGAGTCCTGTCCGGTGTACTCATAACCCAATGAGCACCTGTATACATCTTAGGTGAACCAACTGACACCAGTGGCTTGTCAGACCAGCCACCGCCCCTCGTCGGGGTCTCGACTGTATACACTAGTCTACTCTGGAGTATCGATGCCCTGTCTCGAAAACTCCCATGACTAGGGACCTTTTAAGGATGTGCTTATAGACCCCAGCTCCCACGTATATGATCGCCATCATACTGCTGGCCGTCAAGCAAGAATCCTAAGGGCTCTATCAACGCGCAATAGTGACCTGTAAGGTCACCTAAAGCAGTACACGATGATAAAGATAAACCAGATAGCATACTATCATCTTGAGTAAGACTGTTCTACCGGCATAGGTCCTCCCTCAATCATTGCAGTCATGTGCCTGTGATCCAATAATTGACTCTAAGGGCACTATATTCAACAATGAGCGCCAGGGTGGTTTTTGTAGCAAAGAGAAGAGTGGAGAAGGTTCAGGCTGAAAGGGATCTGACACAATTTCAACCGGACCAGGAACCCGAGGAGGATCCTCTAAGAGTTCGGCACTAGCTGGCCCGGAGCTAACCCAAAGCAACTCAACGCCTCACTCACCTCAGTGGAGAAGGGCAGATGCACCCCAGCCAAAAAGGCCTCTAGGTACAAGGTAATCTCCTTGCCATATACCTGGTTTGCCCTCTCCCCCTCCTCGGCTAGACGAAGCGAATAGCCGGGAGGAATGAAGAAACAGGTCTTAATGTTAACAAGCTCTTCTGCACGCTTCAGTGAGGATCGCATGCCAAGAACACCCGCGACCTGTGCTCTGGGGACCACCCTATCTTCCCGGGTGAACTCCAACTTAGAGAGGGAAGAGGAAGAAGTAGAAGAGGAAGAAGCAGAAGTGGAAGCTTCAGAAGACCCCATAGACTCTACCCGCACTACATCTACAAACTCTTCTAAAGAAAACATCTAACCTGATCAAAGAAAGGTATCCCCGGGAGATTGATAGCACGGAATCCGAACTGAGGAGAAGAGCGCCGAGCTGACAAGACTAAGGACGAGGAAATTGTGAAGAGGTATGGGCCATGATAGGGATCCTACCTCTATTTATAGCTGCCGGCGCACGCATCCTACGGCTCCGATCGACTCCCGCCAAAACAACGTTTCGCAACCAACAACCGACAACGTTCTACCTGTCGTACTTGCATTAGACGCGTCCCTTCGTGCGCAAGGACGCCTGCGACGCGTCTCGCCAGCCAACCAATGCTAGACACGTGGGCCGTCACTTCGTCGGATGTACACACGATCCGGCGCTTCCCCTTTAATGCGAGATCTCTCCACTGATCCGCTGACGCCCTCAAGAAAATACCACTCCCTACCTGGGAATGCACGACCGACGATATCTTCAAACGAGAACTCACCTCAGATGATCGTTCAGACCACTCTCGACCGGACCCGGGAGCGGGTCGAGATGAGAGTGGGCCCCAGATACAGACACGTGGCAGATGACGTGCCCCCGAACTACGAGAAGGGATCAGGAACTTCAGTTGGGAGCTGCAACATTTCAGAAAAATAAAATATTATTTTTGGGAATTTTTAAAATTAAATAATAATATATTGAATATTTTAATAATGCGGTATAATTAAATACCGATAAATTGGGAAAAATTTGGAAAATTATAGAAATTACTGAAAAGAGGGTGTTTTATTGGATTTAAGCAAATTATGAATTTTTATGAAGTATTATATTCACTTTTAATGCTAATCGCGATTAAATATCGCTAATCTCGCATTAATCCGGTTTTAAGTCATTTTTCACACTTGTTACATTTTCTTTCATGGTTTCCTTCTTGTTATCATGCATGGTTCTAAATTTAAAAGAGAAGATTAGAAAAGAAAATAGAAAAGAAAAGAAAAGGAAAACATTAAATAATTAGGCATGGGCATGAGAGAGAGCGGTGAGGGGTCTTTGACCATGGCTTCTATTGTTCCCTCTTCATTGTTTTCCTTATCTCTTTCCTCTCCTCTCTCATACTTGGCTGCCCTCTCCCTCTACCATATTCAACCCTCACAAACACCATTAATCCATCATCAAAAGTTCATCCCCCATTCACAAAAAACATGCACAAGCCCACAATAAACACTTTGGACCAAGAAAAGATGGATTTTGAAGACTTGGGGAAACTCAAGAAACTTCTTGAGTTGCCAAATGAGGCAATCCTTGCACCATTAGAGTAGTATTTCATTTTCTTTAGCCTTCATGCATGTTTAGAAGTGATTAGGCGATGTTTAGTGATGCTTGGAAATTTCAAGTTAGGGTTTGGGGAATTCTTGAGTTGTGTTGTGTTAGTGAACCTTATTGGTGACCTTAAACCCCCCCATAGTGTCTAGAACCCAGACCAAACCTTAACTGAAACCTGAAACCCAAAACATAAACTTTCTGTATCAGTTTTGTGAGGATTTGTGAGCCTACAGGGAATCTGGGTTGATCCGGGGAATTTTTGAGTTAAGCAAACAATACCAGGGACCAAATTAGGGCACTTCGAGACCACCCTAGAAAAACAAGACCCCAACTCCCCTGTAAAACCGAGCTCACCGGATTTTAGGCATGTGTGTGTTCATCTCATAATATTGCAGTTTATATTCCCCAATTCTTATTCGTTTTATAAATAAACAGGTGCTTTTGACTCATGTCTGCTACATATTACAGGTTACAGGTTTTTGGACAGAAAACAGTGCAAACGATGTAAAGACGATGAAAATGTGGACTTTAACCAACAAACAGAGAATCTTGATCAAGCCTACATAAGGAACAATTCACAAAGCAAGATTCAAGACATCGACTCAAAGCGAACGGTTAAAAATCCATTGCAAATTGTTCACTGAAGATCTGGAACCAACCTAGAAGCCCAAATGGAAAAAAATATATATAAATAAGAAGCCCAAGCCAACAAGAAGCAACCAAGGATATTTCACTGAGAGATCTCCCCAAAGGGCCGCGGAACCGCGGCCCAAGCCCACTAATGCCGCGGTTCCGCGGCCATTTAAAGCCCGTGTCGGTGGATTTTTCTCGTGTCGGTGCGTTGGTGCGGGTGTTGGAATTTTTCGTGGGCATATCTGTAATTGCACATGCGCGAGATTCTGTAACCCTAGTTTTCCTGTTTTCCTATAAATTGTAATCACAGATCTGTAAAACTCATGCCTCTTTTCAATCAATAAAATTTAGAATTGCTGGGAGTATTATTCAGATCTGTTCTATATTGCTTGAAGGGAGCCGTCAACCTAGTAAGTTATTTCATGTCTTTTTTTTAATTCTTTTAATTAGTATGTCTTATCATCCCCTAATGAGCGAGTAGTCTCCTCGCTTGTTAGGGTTAGCCTTAGGGAAAGGTTTGAGAGATGAGATCTCTCACCCCTTTCATGCCATCCACACCTAAGAGTTAGAACTCCATGCACGCACGCACAACCGCTCCCTACGGCATCCTACCCCACGAGGTAACGATGAACCGTAGTATAAAGAGCCGGTTGCGCGTGTTTTCCATGGGGGTTAGGGTAATTATCGATAAAGGAAGGATACGAATCTAGAGGAAGAAACATCTTCCCAAAAGATTCGGATCCACTTTATTGATAATTACCGTAACATCTAATAGATCTAAAATAGGGCAATGAAAGCGGTGAGGAAACCTTTAATCTCCAAACTTCCCCTAAACCTAACCCTAACAAGACTTTAATTTAGATTAATTTAGTTTAGTGATAGATCTAGTATTTTAGATTAAATCAATCCAAACAACAATTGGAATCAACTCGTAAAAACACAATAAGAAATCTACCCATCTCTGTGGATCGACCCGTACTCACCGGCTAGCTGCAAAGCGACGCCGTTTCTGATTGCGGTAACAAATGTTTTTGGACAAATCAAATGGCGCCGTTGCCGGGGATGGCGTAAAATTTCTTTCTGTGTAATTTCGGGTTGATATAAATTTTAAAAATTATGAAAATCTGAAAATAAAATAAAAAAATTATCAATTTTGATCTGTTTGAAGGGTGTATCTTTTGAATCTTGCAGGAATAGCGAGGATTCTCGGATCTGAAAATTTACAGAGGGTAAACCAGAAAAAATCATATCAGAACAGAAGGGAAATTGGATAACAGAGCATCCAAATTTTTTTCAGAGAGTGATTCCCTCAACGGACCGCGCTTCCGCCGCAAAAGGGTGCCCAGTGCCGCGGTTCCGCCGCATGTTAGCCACGTCAGCTCCTCAATTTTACATGGTTTGATCCCTCATTCTCCCCTCTGTAACCTTCCATATATCTTTCTGTAAAAAATTTCTGCAGAAATTCTTTGCGCTAAAAATCTTCTCCCCCCTTCTAAATAACAGATTTTCTGCAGGTTTCTTTGCGCCGCGCTAAAAATTGATTGCAAGTGAATTTTACTGTTTTGCATAATTTAATCAGACTTTAAGGGGCTAATTGACCAAACTCAGATTAGGTGGGGATTTCATCACCCTTCACAGGACCCTAGAAAACACCTAAAGCATGTGCATTGGCCACAAGTAATTAAAAAATATTAGACTCAGACCTAAGGACATCGAGCTCAATAGGAAAAAGACTAGTATAGGTATCGACCGTTTATCCTAACTGACATTGCGGTGTCTAGGCTAGTGGTTATTAATTAGGCCCACTGTAGTGGTGGTTCCTTCCCACTTACCTGGCCGTACTTGTCCGTGAAGAGGCGGTTTGAGGTCCTATTTCTAGCCCTAGTTAGGAGCTGTCTAGCAGACCTAGGTGACCCTAGATCTAGGCCTGATTGTGCATGTGTGGTTGATACATTTGTGTCACGAGTCCTATTTCCAAAAACCTTTTTGCAAAACTCTCACATAAATAAAAAAAAAAGAGAAAAATCTTTTCAAAACTTGCAACTTGTCGCTAAGAAACCTTGCAACTCACTTCCATCACTTCCCTCCATTGACGTTATCTTACCCCCACATTCTGTTTTTCTTTTTTTCTGACTACATTACTCTTTTAGTGTATGTCACTTTGGACTAGGGATACTAACGCCCGATTAGTCCGTGTTTCGTTGGTACCGACCAACGAACCCTTCGACGAACCCTTCGTCGACATTCCGTCCATTTCCTTACCTCCACCTTCAAATTCTTCTTTCGAAGGTATGTCGGGACACGACCCCAACGATACCTTACCGACGGTAATGATTCCACCTCAGTTAGGTGCGAATAACCCGAATCTTCCGCCTGTTGTAGCGCCCGCACGAGTTGCGCTCCAGGATCTCTTCTACCCCGTCCGCACTTCTTTACCTACATGTCTTTCACCCCCACCGGCAAATGGGGACAACTTTGAAATAAAACCACATTTCATCAATATGCTGCAAAATTTCATGGTTTGGAATCCGAAGATGCATATATCTTTATCAATAAATTCCAAAATGTGTGCGCTATGATGAAAACGACCCAATTAAGTGATGACGCTATAAGGCTAAGGGTCATTCCTTTTACCTTATGTGACCTAGCCGAGAAGTGGCTATATAGCACCGCATTACATTCCATTAGAAATTGGGAAGAGTTTGTGAGAGCTTTTCTGAAAAAGTTCTATCCTCATCACAAAACTGCTAGAATCCGTAACGAGATTATACAATTTTCACAGCTTCCTTCCGAACCATTTTGGAAGTGTTTCGAGAGATTTAAAGACCTACTCGTTCAATGCCCTCATCATGGGATCGAAAGTTGGCAACTTTGCCAAACATTATACGAGGGATTGAACTCGGTAACGAAGCAGTTGCTAGAAACCATATGTCAAGGTCATTTTCTTTCCAAATCTAGCGACGAAGCTTGGCAGTTTCTTGAGGATCTTAGTGAGCAAACAATTCAGTGGGAGAGTACCAAGACCACATCATCTTCTTCTGTTGGTCAATCTAGGGCAGGCATACATCTAGTAGATATGTCAATCGCTATGAAGGCCGAGATGGCCGCACTTATGAAAAAGCTAGAAGCCATTGAGACCAAAATCTCATCGTCTTCTCCTGCCCCTGTTATGCCTCCACGAACTGTTTGTGCTTGTTGTTCGAATCCATCGCATCTTACCGAAGAGTGTCCTTACAATGCATCTACTCAAGGACAGGATCAAGTCAATGCTGCATTTCAGCAATGACAAAGAAACGATCCGTACTCTTCGACATACAATCCGGGGTGGAGGAGTCACCCAAATTTCGCTTGGAACCAAAATCAACAAGTCCAAGGAAATAACAATTTTCAAAGACCTCCTCCTCCACAACAACAACAAGCACCTCCACAAACTCAAAACCAGCAACCTTTCCAACAACAACCTTATACAAATCAAACGAACAATTTGATTCAACCAAATGATGATAGGGTTATCTCGCTCGAAAAAAGTCTAGATGCATTTCTCAAGCAATCTACAGAATCTGCAACAAGATTTGAAAATTATGTTCAATCTTTGATGACTAACAATGCTTCACACGATCAAAGTATCAAATCTATTGAGGCACAAATTGCATAATTAACTGCTGCGTTGAGCGAGAGAGAAAAGGGAAAGCTTCCGTCTCAACCAATGCCAAATCCTGGTCACACACAAAACGCATTTCACAATCACAATGTAAATGCGGTGACCACGTTGAGATCCGGAAGAGAGTTGCAAAATAATGTGGGAACTAATGATGACATCCCCGCCGGTGGTTCTTCTTCTTCTTTTTCTTCTTCTTCTCCATCGTCACCTTCCCCTTCTTCATTTTCTTCACTTTCTTCTTCACATTTTTCTTTAGAGCCTATTCTCCACCCTTCACACGGCTCTACTTCTTCTAACTCGAAAGGACCCATTTCTCACAACACGAACACATCCACACTGGGATCCGTTCCTACTCTGCATTCTACTCCACAGACATTTGACTCAACAAATTTTCAAAATGCTCCATTTCCAAACAGGTTGAGTCCCAATAAACCAACTGCACAAGTGGAGAAGATTGTGGAATTATTTAAGCAGGTTAGCATAAATATACCTCTCCACTATATGGCATCACCCAGGTCCTTCATGGAGAACCTTAGTGATAAGAATGATTTGACCGACTGTAGCATAGGAATATCATTTCCTATCAGAAGAATGTCATCCACGTACAATACGAGGAATGTGACAGCTCTTCCTACAGCCTTCCTATAAACACAAGGTTCATCTGGATTTTTGATGAAATCAAACCCTTTGATAACATCATCGAAACAGATGTTCCAACTCCGAGATGCCTGCTTTAACCCATATATGGATTTAAGCAATCTACATGCTTTCTCGCTGCTCCCACTGTCAATGAAGCCCTCCGGCTGATCCATATAAACACATTCTTCTAAATCTCCATTTAGGAATGCTGTTTTAACGTCCATCTGCCAGATTTCATAGTCGTAGTGAGCAGCAATAGCAAGTAGGATCCGAATAGATTTAAGCATGGCTACGGGCGAAAAAGTTTCGTCATAGTCCAAACGTGGTCTTTGACGAAAACCTTTCGCCACAAGTCTTGCCTTATATGTCTCTACTTGCCCATCCACACCAATCTTTCTTTTAAAGATCCATTTGCACCCTACAGGTTTTACCCCAGGGGGTACAACGTCCAAAGTCCATACTTTGTTGGTGTACATAGACTCCATTTCGGATCTCATGGCATCCAGCCACTTCACAGAGTCACCACTCGTGATAGCTTGCTGAAAACTGGTAGGATCATCATCTTCCATGATACAGTCTTCTCTGTCACCATTAATGAGGAAACCGTAGTACCTCTTCGGTGGGCGAGAAGTCCTACCAGACCTACGGAGTGGCCGAGGTTCTTCAGTTTCTGTTGCAACAGCCGGTTCAACCAAATCGTCATTTGTAGTTTGTGTCTCCAGAACCTCTTCCAGATCTACTACCTTGCCATCATCTTTATCTGTGAAAAACTCTTTTTCCAAGAATGTAGCATACTGAGAAACAAACACCTTTTGTTCCTCTTTGTGGTAGAACAGATATCCATAAGAATTCTTTGGATATCCCACAAAGTTACACATGACTGACCGTGTTTTGAGTTTGTCCGGATTCTGCTTTTTAACATAGGCCGGGAAACCCCAAATCTTAATTCTCTTAAGAGATGGTCTCTTCCCATTCCATATCTCATATGGCGTGGTAGACACGGCTTTGGTCGGAACCCTGTTTAGCAGAAACGCTGCAGTCTCCAACGCATGTCCCCAAAACGAGACTGGTAACTCAGCATCACTCATCATGGACCGGACCATATCTAATAGGGTCCTATTCCGTCGTTCTGACACACCGTTGTGCTGTGGTGTGTAAGGCGGAGTGAGCTGAGAGAGAATCCCATTCTCTTTTAGGAAGTTTGCAAATTCTGTACTGAGATACTCTCCACCTCGATCTGATCGAAGCATCTTTATACTCAAGCCGGTTTGTTTTTCTACTTCTTGTTTATATTCAACGAACTTCTCGAAAGCGTCGGACTTGTGCTTTAATAAAAATACATGACCGAATCTTGAGAAATCATCGGTGAATGTAATGAAGTATGAAAAACCGCCTCTAGCTTGTGTAGACATCGGCCCACATACATCACTATGTATGAGGCCCAGGAGCTGAGTAGCTCTTTCTCCGTGTCCAGTAAACGGAGTTTTGGTCATTTTACCCTTGATACAAGACTGGCAAGTCGCATAAGATTTATATTCAAAAGAGTTTAAATATCCATCTTTATGTAACTTGTTTAGTCTTGTTTCGTTAATATGACCAAGTCTACAGTGCCAAAGAAAAGCTTCATTTAATTCTGAAAATTTTCTTTTATTAGTGTGTTGTATACTGAAAACTGTGTGTTGATTTAGGACATATATTCCGTTATTAAGTGTACCATACCCAACCAACATTTGATTTAGGTGAATGTTCATAACATTGTTCTGCAACACAAAATTATATCCTTCATTGTCCAACAAAGATACGGATATTATATTACATAGCATATCAGGTACAAAATAACATGGATTCAAAATCAAAATACATCCAGACGGCAACCCCAAGTGATACTCTCCCACTGCGACTGTATGTACATTGGAACCATTTCCAACGCGGAGAGTATGGTCACCTGTCTTCAAAACCTTGCTATTTCTCAGCCCCTGCATAGAATTGCAAATGTGAGAACCTGAACCGGTATCCAATACCCAGGAAGCAGAGTTTATAGAAAAACAGTTTTCAGTCACAAACGCACCTGAAGCAGAAGCATCACCATGCTTCTTCTTAAGACTTAGGTACTCCGTGCAGTTGCGCTTCCAATGTCCTGTCTTGTGGCAATGAAAACACTCGCCTTTCCCTGGGTCTCCAGCCGTGGACTTTCCTTTTCCCTTCACCTTTTTGACTCCGCCCTTAGGATTAGTGGGTTTCTTCTTTTTCTTTCCCTTGGCTTTAGCTTTCGGGTGAGAAGAAGAAGACTGTCCAATCGTCATAACGGGAGTCTTTGCTGACTTCATAGTGCTCTCTGCACTCCTTAACATATTAAGGAGTTCAGGGAGGTCCTTCTCCATGCCATGCATGTTGAAGTTCACTATGAACTGAGCAAAGGTGGAGGGGAGGGACTGCAGAATAATATCTATATATTGTTCATTGTCCATAGTCCATCCGAGGTCCTCAAGCTCTTCTATAAGAGCTATCATCTTCAAAACATGGTCTGCTACTGGTGTGCCAGGGGCCATCCGCATGTGAAACAGTTTCTTTGATGCCTCGTATCGTAATACGCGGGACTGCTCCCCATACAACTCCTTTGTATGGAGCAGTATCCCGTGAATGTCCATGTCCTCGTGCTGCTTTTGATGTGTGTTATCCATCGATGCAAGCGCGAGGCATGTGGCCGTGGCACAGTCAGCGTCCCATGTCTTGCGGACTTCTATGTCCGCAACTGAGGATTTTGGGCCTGGGACGGGCGGGGCTGAAGCCGTAAGGACATATGATACTTTATCATAAGTCAAGGCGATCTTCAGATTTCTTAGCCAGTCTTTATAGTTGGTCCCGTTCAGTTTGTTTTTATCTAGTAGAAGCTTAAGTCCAGTCATTGGTATCTGCCATTAAGAGAGAGAAAAGAATACACTCAGCGAAAGCTCTTGCATAGATCAGATTGGTTTATTATCTTGTCTAATCGATGTTTCCCACTGCTTTTTATCAAGTTTTTCTTTCAAACCTTAAAAAGAAAAACTAGCCAGGATTAATTACAGTCTACAACTTCGCTAACCGTTCAGCCAGGCCAGTGTCGGTACTTTGAGGGAGGTTCCCCGTGCTTTCGCACGGACCTAATTAGAGTAAATCTCGTTTTCCCAGAGGCGGAGCCCCGTTAACACCTTTTTAGACACCTAATGAGTTAGCTAATTGTAAACTGCAAAACTCTCCTAGGAGCAACTATTGCCCACAGTGGGATCGGGATCCAACCATCACATGGAAGGTATGCAATCTCATTGCAAATTTCAACATTTGAAATTCCCGATGTAATTTTTACCCCTAGCACTTATGACCTTAACTATGGTCAACAAATCATAAGTACCAGTCAAGTTCTACCCGTCATTTCTTGATTAATTAGACCCATCCATATGACCCTTAACTATGGTCAACAAAGTCGCATGAATGTCCTAATTAATCTGCATCATATGCAGTGTAGGAAGACATCACTTAGCTACCGTTCACTATGCCTTAACTAAAGTCAACAAACGTAGCACGAATACTAAGTACTCTACTTCCTAAAATGACGGAGGGTTGCGAATGATTTTTAAGAAAATCTTTAACGCTTTGAACTTGATATCGTTGTAGAATCAAACAGTTTTTCAAAAGGAGTGGCTTAAGCTCCGCAGTTTTGAAATATACCTTTTTCATAAATAGCCGAGTAGTTTTCAAATCCGATTCTACAACATCTTTTTAGGTTTATTTTCTTTACATTAATCACATTAATGTAATCCTATCATTTAAGTCCTAAAGCCAATCACAGAAAAGAAACGAAAATAACACGTACGCTTATGCCATCCGCATTCGCCGCAATGTTCCGTTATACACCGTTAGGTTACTTAACTAACGGCATACCGGGACGGGACTAGCGCGGGTGTAAAACATAAGCAACGTCTACTATATATCATATATATAATATGTCATTCGTCTCAGATATCACAGAACACAGGCAGCAGAAATATAGATATAACGTGGGATATACTAGGACGTCCGTATTTAGTATTTAGCCAGAATAGAAAATACGGATTCCACAGTCGCGATGAATAGCCAAGCCCACACCCTGGACCCCTACGAGAGCGGCAAGTGACCCTACCAATCCTGGAGTTTAGGAGACCCGGTCTCGACTCCTCGAGATGGCCTCCCACTGAACCCCAGAACCCGGTCACCTGTGCTCTCCTCCTTGGGTCCATCCTAATGCGGAAAAGTAAATAATATATAACACTGGTGACACAACCGCAACCTGGAAGTGCCCCAAATAAAAGAATATTACATTACATTTGAATTTACATGAATGAAAATACAAAACTCTCATCTCACAAAACCCCCCGGCTATTCGATCGCGACAATCCTGCACATCATATCTTAGCAACACATAATATCACATATCATCAACGTAAGTAAGTATGCGTACCCCGATTGTCGTTGATGTATAGCAACGAAACCGGCGATATCTAACATACTACACTTACGGTCACAGAAAAGAAAGTGTAAAACTACAATATTTGGAATCCAGATTCTCTTTAGACATCATAAATGCGAAATATCACATATTCCGTATTTCATACCTAAACCATATGAATTCCACATATTGTATCACATTCCAGACAAACAGACAGTATTAAAGTTTTCGAACGAACAATCAAGCACCCAAGATATACTAAAGCTCAACACTTGAGCAGGGTTCAAAAAATTTGGAGTGTGACACAGTAGCGGCGGTCCAGCCGTAGAAGGGTCAAGCCAACGCCTCACATGTGGCACGCCGTACTGCCCCAAACCCGAGGGTTCAAAGGGTAGTTCGAGACGGTCACATAATCGAGTTAAGGTTTGTTGCCTTCTAGAGGGACCACCGCAAAAAGACTTGCACGTATTTCCAAATTATTTAAACCCCGTGAATATTGAGTAAATGATATTCGTTCAAACACTTCAATACTTTCTAGTTTACCCGGAAAAGCTACG
Organism: Agapanthus africanus; assembly: GCA_030015575.1. Classification (NCBI taxonomy): domain Eukaryota; kingdom Viridiplantae; phylum Streptophyta; class Magnoliopsida; order Asparagales; family Amaryllidaceae; genus Agapanthus; species Agapanthus africanus. The sequence continues at coordinate 294,555,712 of CM057349.1, forward strand.
AAATGAAAGTCCCGATCGAATCGATGAATCCAAAAACATCTCCAGAATTTTTCAAAACTTTATTCAGTTTAAAAATACCCAAAAAATTAAACATGCAGAAAGTAGAATTACAGCAGAAACAGTATACACTAATTCATTTGTACGGCCGCGGAACAGCGGCCTAAGCAAGCTTAGGCCGCGTTTCCGCGGCTGTAACTACTGTTCATTGGATTATTTTTCTGCCGTAATTCTTATATTTTCCTGCTATGATTTTTACATATTTTTAATTCTGGAAAATGTCAAGTTTTAGAAAATTTCCAGAGAGCATCAAAAAATACGGTATTTTTGTCCGATCGGGGTTTTCACTTCGTCGAAACGTCGCCTAATGTTCTAGGTCGGCTCTGATACCAATGTAAGGTTAGTATAGCATCCTATGAAGAGTTTTGAAGCATCACATGACCCAAAGTTTTAATTTTTAAGGTGCTAAACTAACATGCAAAGGATAGATCCTAGAAAATTAGGGTTTACTAAACTTAAAGCTAACAAAAGTTAGGGTTTGAAGGCTACAACCTTTGTAGCTCCCGTTTTTGCTTCGCTCCTTAGGCTCTTTGGTGTTGAAACGAGGTCCTCTTGAACTCCCCTTGTGTCCACGATGATCCACCGCGGAGATATCCGTCCAAGCTCGCTACTTCGTCAAACCGAAGATAACACTCTAAACGAAACGGCTAAGCTTGTGTAGAATGTTGTTGTGGCTTTGGATCTCACTTCAAAAACCTTTCTTTGATTGTGTTTTTCTCACTAGAAAAAACTAGAGAGGAGAAGATGAAGAAGGATGAAAATGGTGGCTATTTTTCTTCAAGAGATAAAAAGATAACCATAAGGTTAACTTGCAAAAGAAAATAAATATCACTATATATATATTTATTCCTTCTTGACTCCAACCATGATTAAATAATAGATGATTAATTTAACTTGGGTTTAGAATGATAAAGGAAAAGATAACCATGGTTTAGTGGTGGGTGAGAATGGTTAGGTTAAAAGAAGCATGTAGAAACTAGCATAATTATCCTTTCCTTTTCATTTTCTTTTAAAACCAAAATTAAATAATTATCCATTGTTTAATCTATGGTGTGAGGCTTATATTGCCACCATTTCCATATATAATCAACCATGATGGTTTGATGTATGTATGTGTACATGTATGCACATCTTCATGTGCATGAAACTAGAAAAGAAAAATAGAAACACATGCATGCATGCATACATCCATCAAACCCTAGAAAAGTTTTGAGTGAGAAAACTAATGGTTAAATGATAAATCAACACTTGATTTATCAATCCGGTCATATCTCATATGACCCCACCAAAAGCAGTTCACCCGATCAATGTTCGGTATCATATACGCACATTTCAATCGGGTGCATGCGCATATCGCATATGCGCACCACAACGTTTCGCCTGGACTGGGTAACTCCTCTGTGGGACTCTAAGACTCGTCAATACGCCGGCAGAGGGTAATGATCATATCAAGTGCCCTCAAGCCGCAAGAGGTCAGCTAAACGTAACGGCCATCCGGGTATTGAACGATCAGAAGACAACAAGCGAACCTGCTACAACTCCCGTCGAGCCATCCGGCAACACTACCGTACAGTCCGGTCTCTTCGTCAGATATGCTGCATATCGAGCCTAGGGATGGTCACGTCGACCCCAATAACTCAATAAGTCGCGTCGGTGAATGGTCTATAACAGATCGAGAAACTACTGATAACACTTATCAGCAAATCTCAGCAGCCCTGGCCAGGGACTTGCTGTTATAACCAGTCGAGCACAGCACAGCATCAACTCCCAATACCGGGAGAGATGAAACCCCTCCTATCGCTCATTGCCTTCGTGTGTCTCGGGACTGTACCCAACGGCCACCTGTTTGCACGACTCAGTAGAGCCGTGGTAGGGTGGCAATCAAAGTACAGCGGGAGAACACACAAGGCTCTATGACGATCTCGGGTCTACAGACTAACCTGTACCAGTGTCACCTGAGAACTGCTATCCGACAATAGATATAATTCCATATAGGAGTTCTCGGCGAGTCCGTCCAGTGTACCCAGTCACCACTGAGCACCCGTGTATGATCTTGATGTCAAACATCGATGAATGTGGGAACATCCATCGCCCATCGTATGGGTCTAGTATCATATACGCTAGTCTACTCTGGTATATCGATGCCCCATCTCGATATACCTACGACTAGGGACGTTCCAGGATATGCTTATAGACTACAGATGTCCCACTAGTATGATCTCCATCATAATCAGAGTAGTCAAGCCGATATCCTCAGGGCTTTATCAGCATGTATGAATGAATAAAAGCATAATCAAATAAACATGTCAGATAAAGAAGAACCAGATAGCATACTATCATGTCGAGCAAGAATGCAAACTGAATATATATATACATGTATAGATACATCCACTATCACATAATGGCCTCTAGGGCATACATATATCCAACAATCTCCCACTTGCACTAAGGCCAGTTATTGGCGTATCTCATACCCAACATCTCAAAAAGTCGCTCATGCTGCGGCTGAGGGAGAGCCTTGGTGAATGGATCCGCGGCGTTGTTCTTTGTGTCTACTCTCTTAATCTCGATCTCGCGGCGATCTACAATCTCCCGGATCAAATGAAAGCGCCTCAGGATATGTCTGGACCGCTGATGGGATCTGGGCTCCTTGGCTAACGCCATTGCCCCATTATTGTCACAATACAAAGGTATAGGATCAATAATGGTTGGAACTACTCCTAGCTCCGAGATGAACTTTTTCATCCAGACAGCTTCCTTGGCGGCATCATTTGCAGCAATGTATTCAGCTTCCATCGTAGAGTCTGCAACGGTATCTTGTTTGGAACTCTTCCAACTTACCGCCCCTCCATTGAGGGTAAATACAAACCCTGAGATAGATTTGCTGTCATCCTTATCGCTCTGGAAGCTCGAATCGGTAAAGGCCTCCATTTGGTGATCTTTATTACCATACACCAAGAACAATTCTTTAGTCCTTCGTAAGTACTTAAGAATGTTCTTCACAGCTGTCCAGTGGTTCTCCCCTGGGTTGGATTGATACCTGCTTACAACACTAAGTGCATAAGCTACATCTGGGCGTGTACATAACATCGCATACATTATAGATCCTACTGCCGAAGCATAAGGTATAATGCTCATGCGAGCTCTCTCTTCATCGGTCTTTGGACAAGAATCCTTGGAGAGAGTGACTCCATGGCAAGCGGGTAAGGCACCCCGCTTGGAGTCTTCCATACTAAACCTCTTTAGGATGGTGTTAATGTACCTGGTTTGGGACAGTCCCAATAACTTTTTGGATCTATCCCTATAGATCCTTATGCCCAGGATGTATGTGGCATCACCCAGGTCCTTCATGGAGAACCTTAGTGATAAGAATGATTTGACCGACTGTAGCATAGGAATATCATTTCCTATCAGAAGAATGTCATCCACGTACAATACGAGGAATGTGACAGCTCTTCCTACAGCCTTCCTATAAACACAAGGTTCATCTGGATTTTTGATGAAATCAAACCCTTTGATAACATCATCGAAATAGATGTTCCAACTCTGAGATGCCTGCTTTAACCCATATATGGATTTAAGCAATCTACATGCTTTCTCGCTGCTCCCACTGTCAATGAAGCCCTCCGGCTGATCCATATAAACACATTCTTCTAAATCTCCATTTAGGAATGCTGTTTTAACGTCCATCTGCCAGATTTCATAGTCGTAGTGAGCAGCAATAGCAAGTAGGATCCGAATAGATTTAAGCATGGCTACGGGCGAAAAAGTTTCGTCATAGTCCAAACGTGGTCTTTGACGAAAACCTTTCGCCACAAGTCTTGCCTTATATGTCTCTACTTGCCCATCCACACCAATCTTTCTTTTAAAGATCCATTTGCACCCTACAGGTTTTACCCCAGGGGGTACAACGTCCAAAGTCCATACTTTGTTGGTGTACATAGACTCCATTTCGGATCTCATGGCATCCAGCCACTTCACAGAGTCACCACTCGTGATAGCTTGCTGAAAACTGGTAGGATCATCATCTTCCATGATACAGTCTTCTCTGTCACCATTAATGAGGAAACCGTAGTACCTCTTCGGTGGGCGAGAAGTCCTACCAGACCTACGGAGTGGCCGAGGTTCTTCAGTTTCTGTTGCAACAGCCGGTTCAACCAAATCGTCATTTGTAGTTTGTGTCTCCAGAACCTCTTCCAGATCTACTACCTTGCCATCATCTTTATCTGTGAAAAACTCTTTTTCCAAGAATGTAGCATACTGAGAAACAAACACCTTTTGTTCCTCTTTGTGGTAGAACAGATATCCATAAGAATTCTTTGGATATCCCACAAAGTTACACATGACTGACCGTGTTTCGAGTTTGTCCGGATTCTGCTTTTTAACATAGGCCGGGAAACCCCAAATCTTAATTCTCTTAAGAGATGGTCTCTTCCCATTCCATATCTCATATGGCGTGGTAGACACGGCTTTGGTCGGAACCCTGTTTAGCAGAAACGCTGCAGTCTCCAACGCATGTCCCCAAAACGAGACTGGTAACTCAGCATCACTCATCATGGACCGGACCATATCTAATAGGGTCCTATTCCGTCGTTCTGACACACCGTTGTGCTGTGGTGTGTAAGGCGGAGTGAGCTGAGAGAGAATCCCATTCTCTTTTAGGAAGTTTGCAAATTCTGTACTGAGATACTCTCCACCTCGATCTGATCGAAGCATCTTTATACTCAAGCCGGTTTGTTTTTCTACTTCTTGTTTATATTCAACGAACTTCTCGAAAGCGTCGGACTTGTGCTTTAATAAAAATACATGACCGAATCTTGAGAAATCATCGGTGAATGTAATGAAGTATGAAAAACCGCCTCTAGCTTGTGTAGACATTGGCCCACATACATCACTATGTATGAGGCCCAGGAGCTGAGTAGCTCTTTCTCCGTGTCCAGTAAACGGAGTTTTGGTCATTTTACCCTTGATACAAGACTGGCAAGTCGCATAAGATTTATATTCAAAAGAGTTTAAATATCCATCTTTATGTAACTTGTTTAGTCTTGTTTCGTTAATATGACCAAGTCTACAGTGCCAAAGAAAAGCTTCATTTAATTCTGAAAATTTTCTTTTATTAGTGTGTTGTATACTAAAAACTGTGTGTTGATTTAGGACATATATTCCGTTATTAAGTGTACCATACCCAACCAACATTTGATTTAGGTGAATGTTCATAACATTGTTCTGCAACACAAAATTATATCCTTCATTGTCCAACAAAGATACGGATATTATATTACATAGCATATCAGGTACAAAATAACATGGATTCAAAATCAAAATACATCCAGACGGCAACCCCAAGTGATACTCTCCCACTGCGACTGTATGTACATTGGAACCATTTCCAACGCGGAGAGTATGGTCACCTGTCTTCAAAACCTTGCTATTTCTCAGCCCCTGCATAGAATTGCAAATGTGAGAACCTGAACCGGTATCCAATACCCAGGAAGCAGAGTTTATAGAAAAACAGTTTTCAGTCACAAACGCACCTGAAGCAGAAGCATCACCATGCTTCTTCTTAAGACTTAGGTACTCCGTGCAGTTGCGCTTCCAATGTCCTGTCTTGTGGCAATGAAAACACTCGCCTTTCCCTGGGTCTCCAGCCGTGGACTTTCCCTTTCCCTTCACCTTTTTGACTCCGCCCTTAGGATTAGTGGGTTTCTTCTTTTTCTTTCCCTTGGCCTTAGCTTTCGGGTGAGAAGAAGAAGACTGTCCAATCGTCATAACGGGAGTCTTTGCTGACTTCATAGTGCTCTCTGCACTCCTTAACATATTAAGGAGTTCAGGGAGGTCCTTCTCCATGCCATGCATGTTGAAGTTCACTATGAACTGAGCAAAGGTGGAGGGGAGGGACTGCAGAATAATATCTATATATTGTTCATTGTCCATAGTCCATCCGAGGTCCTCAAGCTCTTCTATAAGAGCTATCATCTTCAAAACATGGTCTGCTACTGGTGTGCCAGGGGCCATCCGCATGTGAAACAGTTTCTTTGATGCCTCGTATCGTAATACGCGGGACTGCTCCCCATACAACTCCTTTGTATGGAGCAGTATCCCGTGAATGTCCATGTCCTCGTGCTGCTTTTGATGTGTGTTATCCATCGATGCAAGCGCGAGGCATGTAGCCGTGGCACAGTCAGCGTCCCATGTCTTGCGGACTTCTATGTCCGCAACTGAGGATTTTGGGCCTGGGACGGGCGGGGCTGAAGCCGTAAGGACATATGATACTTTATTATAAGTCAAGGCGATCTTCAGATTTCTTAGCCAGTCTTTATAGTTGGTCCCGTTCAGTTTGTTTTTATCTAGTAGAAGCTTAAGTCCAGTCATTGGTATCTGCCATTAAGAGAGAGAAAAGAATACACTCAGCGAAAGCTCTTGCATAGATCAGATTGGTTTATTATCTTGTCTAATCGATGTTTCCCACTGCTTTTTATCAAGTTTTTCTTTCAAACCTTAAAAAGAAAAACTAGCCAGGATTAATTACAGTCTACAACTTCGCTAACCGTTCAGCCAGGCCAGTGTCGGTACTTTGAGGGAGGTTCCCCGTGCTTTCGCACGGACCTAATTAGAGTAAACCTCGTTTTCCCAGAGGCGGAGCCCCGTTAACACCTTTTTAGACACCTAATGAGTTAGCTAATTGTAAACTGCAAAACTCTCCTAGGAGCAACTATTGCCCACAGTGGGATCGGGATCCAACCATCACATGGAAGGTATGGAATCTCATTGCAAATTTCAACATTTGAAATTCCCGATGTAATTTTTACCCCTAGCACTTATGACCTTAACTATGGTCAACAAATCATAAGTACCAGTCAAGTTCTACAAGTCATTTCTTGATTAATTAGACCCACCCATATGACCCTTAACTATGGTCAACAAAGTCGCATGAATGTCCTAATTAATCTGCATCATATGCAGTGTAGGAAGACATCACTTAGCTACCGTTCACTATGCCTTAACTAAAGTCAACAAACGTAGCACGAATACTAAGTACTCTACTTCCTAAAATGACGGAGGGTTGCGAATGATTTTTAAGAAAATCTTTAACGCTTTGAACTTGATATCGTTGTAGAGTCAAACAGTTTTTCAAAAGGAGTGGCTTAAGCTCCGCAGTTTTGAAATATACCTTTTTCATAAATAGCCGAGTAGTTTTCAAATCCGATTCTACAACATCTTTTTAGGTTTATTTTCTTTACATTAATCACATTAATGTAATCCCATCATTTAAGTCCTAAAGCCAATCACAGAAAAGAAACGAAAATAACACGTACGCTTATGCCATCCGCATTCGCCGCAATGTTCCGTTATACACCGTTTGGTTACTTAACTAACGGCATACCGGGACGGGACTAGCGCGGGTGTAAAACATAAGCAACGTCTACTATATATCATATATATAATATGTCATTCGTCTCAGATATCACAGAACACAGGCAGCAGAAATATAGATATAACGTGGGATATACTAGGACGTCCGTATTTAGTATTTAGCCAGAATAGAAAATACGGATTCCACAGTCGCGATGAATAGCCAAGCCCACACCCTGGACCCCTACGAGAGCGGCAAGTGACCCTACCAATCCTGGAGTTTAGAAGACCCGGTCTCGACTCCTCGAGATGGCCTCCCACTGAACCCCAGAACCCGGTCACCTGTGCTCTCCTCCTTGGGTCCATCCTAATGCGGAAAAGTAAATAATATATAACACTGGTGACACAACCGCAACCTGGAAGTTCCCCAAATAAAAGAATATTACATTATATTTGAATTTACATGAATGAAAATACAAAACTCTCATCTCACAAAAACCCCCCGGCTATTCGATCGCGACAATCCTGCACATCATATCTTAGCAACACATAATATCACATATCATCAACGTAAGTAAGTATGCGTACCCCGATTGTCGTTGATGTATAGCAACGAAACCGGCGATATCTAACATACTACACTTACGGTCACAAAAAAGAAAGTGTAAAACTATAATATTTGGAATCCAGATTCTCTTTAGACATCATAAATGCGAAATATCACATATTCCGTATTTCATACCTAAACCATATGAATTCCACATATTGTATCACATTCCAGACAAACAGACAGTATTAAAGTTTTCGAACGAACAATCAAGCACCCAAGATACACTAAAGCTCAACACTTGAGCAGGGTTCAAAAAATTTGGAGTGTGACACAGTAGCGGCGGTCCAGCCGTAGAAGGGTCAAGCCAACGCCTCACATGTGGCACGCCGTACTGCCCCAAACCCGAGGGTTCAAAGGGTAGTTCGAGACGGTCACATAATCGAGTTAAGGTTTGTTGTCTTCTAGAGGGACCACCGCAAAAAGACTTGCACGTATTTCCAAATTATTTAAACCCCGTGAATATTGAGTAAATGATATTCGTTCAAACACTTCAATACTTTCTAGTTTACCCGGAAAAGCTACGAAATGAAAGTCCCGATCGAATCGATGAATCCAAAAACATCTCCAGAATTTTTCAAAACTTTATTCAGTTTAAAAATACCCAAAAAATTAAACATGCAGAAAGTAGAATTACAGCAGAAACAGTATACACTAATTCATTTGTACGGCCGCGGAACAGCGGCCTAAGCAAGCTTAGGCCGCGTTTCCGCGGCTGTAACTACTGTTCATTGGATTATTTTTCTGCCGTAATTCTTATATTTTCCTGCTATGATTTTTACATATTTTTAATTCTGGAAAATGTCAAGTTTTAGAAAATTTCCAGAGAGCATCAAAAAATACGGTATTTTTGTCCGATCGGGGTTTTCACTTCGTCGAAACGTCGCCTAATGTTCTAGGTCGGCTCTGATACCAATGTAAGGTTAGTATAGCACCCTATGAAGAGTTTTGAAGCATCACATGACCCAAAGTTTTAATTTTTAAGGTGCTAAACTAACATGCAAAGGATAGATCCTAGAAAATTAGGGTTTACTAAACTTAAAGCTAACAAAAGTTAGGGTTTGAAGGCTACAACCTTTGTAGCTCCCGTTTTTGCTTCGCTCCTTAAGCTCTTTGGTGTTGAAACGAGGTCCTCTTGAACTCCCCTTGTGTCCACGATGATCCACCGCGGAGATATCCGTCCAAGCTCGCTACTTCGTCAAACCGAAGATAACACTCTAAACGAAACGGCTAAGCTTGTGTAGAATGTTGTTGTGGCTTTGGATCTCACTTCAAAAACCTTTCTTTGATTGTGTTTTTCTCACTAGAAAAAACTAGAGAGGAGAAGATGAAGAAGGATGAAAATGGTGGCTATTTTTCTTCAAGAGATAAAAAGATAACCATAAGGTTAACTTGCAAAAGAAAATAAATATCACTATATATATATTTATTCCTTCTTGACTCCAACCATGATTAAATAATAGATGATTAATTTAACTTGGGTTTAGAATGATAAAGGAAAAGATAACCATGGTTTAGTGGTGGGTGAGAATGGTTAGGTTAAAAGAAGCATGTAGAAACTAGCATAATTATCCATTCCTTTTCATTTTCTTTTAAAACCAAAATTAAATAATTATCCATTGTTTAATCTATGGTGTGAGGCTTATATTGCCACCATTTCCATATATAATCAACCATGATGGTTTGATGTATGTATGTGTACATGTATGCACATCTTCATGTGCATGAAACTAGAAAAGAAAAATAGAAACACATGCATGCATACATACATCCATCAAACCCTAGAAAAGTTTTGAGTGGGAAAACTAATGGTTAAATGATAAATCAACACTTGATTTATCAATCCGGTCATATCTCATATGACCCCACCAAAAGCAGTTCACCCGATCAATGTTCGGTATCATATACGCACATTTCAATCGGGTGCATGCGCATATCGCATATGCGCACCACAACGTTTCGCCTGGACTGGGTAACTCCTCTATGGGACTCTAAGACTCGTCAATACGCCGGCAGAGGGTAATGATCATATCAAGTGCCCTCAAGCCGCAAGAGGTCAGCTAAACGTAACGGCCATCCGGGTATTGAACGATCAGAAGACAACAAGCGAACCTGCTACAACTCCCGTCGAGCCATCCGGCAACACTACCGTACAGTCCGGTCTCTTCGTCAGATATGCTGCATATCGAGCATAGGGATGGTCACGTCGACCCCAATAACTCAATAAGTTGCGTCGGTGAATGGTCTATAACAGATCGAGAAACTACTGATAACACTTATCAGCAAATCTCAGCAGCCCTGACCAGGGACTTGCTGTTATAACCAGTCGAGCACAGCACAGCATCAACTCCCAATACCGGGAGAGACGAAACCCCTCCTATCGCTCATTGCCTTCGTGTGTCTCGGGACTGTACCCAACGGCCACCTGTTTGCACGACTCAGTAGAGCCGTGGTAGGGTGGCAATCAAAGTACAGTGGGAGAACACACAAGGCTCTATGACGATCTCGGGTCTACAGACTAACCTGTACCAGTGTCACCTGAGAACTGCTATCCGACGATAGATATAATTCCATATAGGAGTTCTCGGCGAGTCCGTCCAGTGTACCCAGTCACCACTGAGCACCCGTGTATGATCTTGATGTCAAACATCGATGAATGTGGGAACATCCATCGCCCATCGTATGGGTCTAGTATCATATACGCTAGTCTACTCTGGTATATCGATGCCCCATCTCGATATACCTACGACTAGGGACGTTCCAGGATATGCTTATAGACTACAGATGTCCCACTAGTATGATCTCCATCATAATCAGAGTAGTCAAGCCGATATCCTCAGGGCTTTATCAGCATGTATGAATGAATAAAAGCATGATCAAATAAACATGTCAGATAAAGAAGAACCAGATAGCATACTATCATGTCGAGCAAGAATGCAAACTGAATATATATATACATGTATAGATACATCCACTATCACATAATGGCCTCTAGGGCATACATATATCCAACAATTGCAAGATCTTCTCAGCTGTCTTTTTGGGGCCAAAATGCCCGCCACATGCTTGATCGTGGCAAAATGACAGCACACTCTTGAATTCCTTGTCAGGGACACACCGACGAATAATCTGGTCGGGACAGTACTTGAACAAATAGGGTTCGTCCCAGTAAAAGTGTTTTACTTGGGATAAGAAGCGAAGTCTGTCCTGACTTGACCATTCAGTCGGTAGTAATCCTGTGGCCAAATAGTTCACAATATCTGCGAACCAGGGTTCGCAAGATACTGTCAAGAGCTGTTCATCCGGGAAAACGTCATTGATCGGGATTGGAAGTGAAGGCGAAGAAGGAAGTCGTGAGAGATGGTCGGCAACTACGTTTTCACATCCTCGTTTGTCCTTAATGACAAGATCAAACTCTTGAAGCAAAAGGATCTAACGTATTAACCGAGATTTTGCATCTTTCTTCGCAAAAAGATGGCGCAGAGCAGAATGGTCTGTGTAGACAATGACTGGAGAGCCGATGAGGTAGGGCCTGAACTTTTCTAAAGCAAATACAACAGCTAAGAATTCCTTCTCAGTTGTTGTATAATTGAGTTGGGCGTCGTTCAGGGTTCGGCTCGCATAATAGATTACGTGCGGCATCTTGTTTATGTATTGTCCAAGGACAGCACAAATGGCAAAGTCGGATGCATCGCACATAATCTCAAATGGGTGCGTCCAGTCAGGCGAAGAAAGAACGGGAGCAGAAGTGAGTGAGCTTTTCAATGACTCGAATGCAGTCCCACAGCTCGAGTTGAAGTCGAATGGCGTATCCTTGGCCAGCAAAAGAGTCAAGGGCCTAGCAATCTTGCTAAAGTCCTTGATGAACCGTCTATAGAAACCGGCATGGCCAAGGAAGGCTCGGATGTCTCGGACGCATCTGGGAGGAGGTAGATTGGAAATGACCTCAATCTTTGCTTTGTCAACCTCTATGCCATTTTGCGAGATGATATGTCCTAAGACAATACCTTCGCGCACCATGAAGTGGCACTTCTCCCAATTCAAAGTGAGATTCTTGTCCTTACATCGGGTAAGGACAGCGTCAAGATGCAGCAAACACTCGTTGAAGGAATCGTCGAAGATGGAGAAATCATCCATGAAGATCTCCAGAAAATTTTCCACCATGTCTGAGAAGATTCCCATCATACATCGCTGGAAGGTAGCGGGCGCATTGCATAACCCAAAGGGCATGCGACGATATGCAAACGTGCCGAAAGGACAAGTGAAAGTGGTCTTGTCCTGGTCTTTTTCGGCAATGGGAATTTGATTATAGCCAGAGTAGCCATCAAGAAAGCAGTAGTACTCGTTTCCGGCCAATCGTTCAAGCATTTGGTCAATGAAAGGTAGCGGAAAGTGGTCCTTCCGCGTTGCGGCGTTGAGTTTTCTGTAATCGATGCATACTCGCCACCCAGTTTGGGTGCGAGTAGGGATTAACTCGTTCGCCTCGTTAGTGATGACCGTTATACGTGATTTCTTGGGGACAACGTGAATGGGGCTAACCCACTGGCTATCAGAGATAGGGTAAATGATACCACTATCCAGACATTTTACGATCTCCTTCTTCACAGCCTCTTTCATGAATGGATTGAGACGTCTTTGTGGATCCCGGGCTGGTTTGGCTTCATCCATCAGATGAATGTGATGTTCAACGATCAGGGGACTAATCCCCTTGATGTCCGCCATGGACCAGCCAAAAGCTTGCCTGTTGCTGTGCAAGACCGCGAGAAGGGCTTTCTCTTGCTCTGGAGCTAGAGAAGCCGAGATGATGACAGGGAGGGTCTCGTTCTCACCTAAGTAAGCGTACTTAAGGTGAGACGGCAAAGGCTTGAGTTCGAGCGTTGGAGGTGAAACGATGGAAGGCAAGATTGGTGAAGCGGTCTCGAACTCAAAAGGTTCCAGCAAAGGTTCAAAACGAGTGTAAGCGACCGAGTCAGATGGTTCAGGTAACTCATCCGGAAATTCGAAGGATTCAAACTCAGGTTGCGAGCGGAAAAGATCGTTCAAGAACGTGAAACACTCGTAGTCGTTGTCGGGCGCAGAAACAGCAGCAGGTTCGAGGAGGAACGCACTAGTGGCGTTAAGGTTAGCATGATCGAACAGAAACTCCTCGAATTCACACTCTTCAGGAGTGATCTCCTGGATCGAGCAGACGTCCAGTATATGAGCATTAGGTTCGGAGGGCTGATTCCCCAACCTAAAAATGTTGATTTCAATTGTCATGTTTCCAAAAGAGAGGTTCATCGAACCATTGCGACAATTGATCACAGCATTTGAGGTTGCAAGGAATGGGCGACCGAGTATCACCGGAATTTGATTCTGGGGGTTAGCTACAGGCTGTGTGTCTAATACAATGAAGTCAACGGGGAATATGAAGTCCCCGACTTTGATTAACACATCCTCTAGCTCACCCCTAGGATGGGTGATCGATCGGTCGGCTATTTGGAGAGTACAGTGTGTGGGTTTCAGCTCTCCTACGCCTAATTGCTCGTATACTGAGTACGAAAGCAGGTTAACACTGGCACCAAGATCTAATAGTGCGCGGTTGATGTTCTTATGCCCAATGGTAATAGAAATCGTAGGACAGCCATGGTCCTTCTGTTTTTGTGGTAAAGATTGGGTAAGAGCATCACTCACAGCACTAGCCAAGAAAACTTTCTTTGGTACCTGAGACTTCCTCTTTTTCGTGCATAAGTCCTTTAAGATTTTCGCGTAGGATGGGACTTGTTGGACGGCATCTAAAAGAGGAATGTTAATGTTAACCTGCTTAAATAACTCCAGAATCTTCTCCATTTGAGGATTTTGTTTATTAGACCTCAACCGATTTGGAAATGGGATGTTTTTAAAATTGGTTGAGTCTAATGCTTGTGGAGGAGATTGTGGAGTTGGAACGGATCCTAGAACAGGTGTTTTCGTGGAGTGAGAAGTGGGTCCGTTCAGAGCAGAAGAAGAAGAAGAAGAAGAAGAAGAAGAAGAAGAAGAAGAAGGAGAGCCTTTTGAAGAATGGAGAATAGACTCAGAAGACGAAGAAGCAGGGGAAGAAGAAGAAGAAGAAGCGGCCGGGGTGTCATCGTTGATCCATGTGCCAATGTTGTTTTGCAGCATCCTTCCCGATCTCAATGTGGTCACGGCACTCACATTATGGTTCTGTTGTTCAAGAGCAACATGTACATTCTGTGGGTGACCGGGATTTGGGAGTGGCTGGGACGGGAGCTTCCCCTTCTCTTATTCGCTTAAGGCCACATTCAGCTGTGCAATCTGGGCCTCGATGGTCTTGATGCTTTGCCCGTGAGCGGCAGTGTGTTGCACTAAGGACTGAATAGAAGACTGGATGTTGGCAGTGGATTGTGTCGATTGTTTAACGAATGCCTCCAGACTTCGTTCGAGCGAGGAAACTTTATCGTTGTTTGACGGAACAAAGTTGTTTGGTGGAAAAGAATTGTTGGGTGCAAAGTTGTTCATTTGATTTTGAAAAGGTTAGGGTTGGAAGGGCTGCTGAAATTGATGTTGAGTTTGTTGTTGCGCTTGTTGTTGCGGCGGAGGGGGCCTTTGGAAATTGTTGCCTTGGAATTGATTCTGATTCTGATTCCAGGCGAAATTAGGGTGGTTCCTCCAACCGGGATTGTAGGTGGAAGAGTATGGATCATTCCTCGGTCTTTGCTGAAATGCAGCATTAACCTGATCCTGTCCTTGCGATGGTGGATTGTAAGGACACTCTTCGGTTAAGTGAGAAGGATCGGAACAACAAGCGCAAATGGTGCGAAGGGGGAGAACAGGGGTAGGAGCAGGAGAAGAAAATTTGCTCTCTATCGCTTCAAGCTTTCTTGTTATTGCAGCCATTTCAGCTTTCATCGCAATAGAAACATCAAGTTGGTGAATTCCTACCCTAGACTGACCAGTAGAAGTGGAGGTAGAAGAAGAAGTAGTCGGTCTGGTGCTCTCCCATTGTAGCGTTTGCTCCGCAAGGTCGTCAAAGAATTGCCACGCTTCCTCGTCAGATTTGGATAGGAAGTGGCCCTGACAGATGGTTTCCAACAACTGCTTCGTTGCTGGGTTCAGGCCCTCGTATAAGCTTTGGCAAAGTTGCCATTTCTCTATACCGTGGTGAGGACACTGAACAAGAAGGCCTTTGTACCGGTTAAATCACTTCCAGAAGGGTTCAGAAGGAAGCTGAGAGAATTGGTTGATTTCATTGCGAATCCTTGCGGTTTTATGATTCGGATAAAATTTCTTTAGAAACGCTTTTACAAACTCGTCCCAACTGGTTATGGAATGGGAAGCGGTGCTATACAGCCATTTTTCAGCAATATCGCATAAAGTGAACGGAATGACCCGTAGACGTATAGCATCGTTCGACAGTTGGGTAGTTTTCATCATGGCACAAACGTTTTGAAATTTATTGATGAAGATATAGGCATCTTCAGATTCAAGCCCATGAAATCGTGGAAGCATGTTGATGAAGTGGGGCTTAATTTCAAAATTATCCCCATTGGCCGGTGGAAGAGAAAGGCAGGTGGGAAGTGCAGAACGGGTGGGATAGAAACGATCCTGGAGCGCGATTCGCTGCGGCGCTACAACAGGCGGTGGTGGTGGGTTATTGGTCTCCGTAGGAGGTGGAGCCAATCCAGGGGTAGTCAAAGAGATGTTCAGATTAAATCCTGACATCGCGGAAGCAGAGGTTGGTGATGGTGAAGGCGAAGATGTATGAACAGAATTCCGGTCAACGTCGGAGTTGGCCGGCAAAGGTAAAGGTGAAAGAGGAGTGGACGGAGTTTCGACGTCTGAGTCGATCGCGTAGTCGGTAGCGACTAACGTAACGCGGACTAGGCGGGCGCTAGTGTCCCGAGTCCAAGAGGACATACACTAAACGAGTTTAGTATAGTCAAAGCGGAGAAGGTGAGGGTAAGAAAACGCTAATGGAGAAAGGTGATGGGTGGTGGGTGAAAAATGGATTTTGGTGACAAAGGGCAAGTTTTTATAAAAGTTTTTGATTTTTTTTTCTTTTTTTTTTACTTTTAGAAAGAGCTTTACAGAAATATGTACGGACTTACGGCTTTAAGCAATCACAAACAAGATATGCACAATCACACCTAGATCTAGGGTCACCTAGGTCTGCTAGACAGCTACTAACTGTTCCAGAGGGCTAGAAATAGGACCTCAAACCGCCTCTTCTCCGTCAATTGCGACCAGGTAAGTGCCAGGTAAGTGGGAGGTTGTCCAACGCTTTCGCGAAGTTCCTTAATTAAATAACCACTTGCCTTCGACACACTTGCCTAGACACCGCAAAAGTCGGATAGGATAAACGGCTGATGCCTGTAACTAGTCCTCTGTCCTATTGAGCGCGAAGTCCTTAGGGCTGAGTCTAGTATTTTTTAATTTTAACAATGGTCAATGCATATGCTTTTTGTGATTTCTAGGGTCCTGGGAAGGGTGATGAAATCCCCACCCAATCTGAATTGGTTTCAAGCCCCTTAAGTCCGTATTAATGAATGCAAAGCGGTAACAAATCAACTGCAAACAATTTTTATTTTTAGCGCGGCGCAAAGAATCCTGCACAAGAACAGTTTATTGGAAGGGGGAAGAGAATTTGCGCAAAGAATGCTGCAGAAAACACAGTTTATTGGAGTCCAGAGGAGTGGGAGAGAGAAGAGAGACTCACCCAAAAATTTTGGCACACTGAGGGGACCAAACGGCCGCGTTTCTGCGGCCTAAGCTGGCTTATGCCACGGTTCCGCGGCAAGATGGAAGAGTTGGGCTTCTGTATTTCTGGTGTGAGCTCCTGTAGGTGTCCTCTGCTTGTTTGGATTTTCTGAATTTTTATTTGCTCACTGTGCCTGCTCCAGATTTTGACAGTAGACCGTTTGCTTCGTTTTGATCCGTCGCGGTGTAGCCGCGAAATATGGGTCTATCTTCCCACGTCTTTGGCACTGAACTTGAATTTCGTATCTTCCCATATCTTTGGCACTGAACTTGAACTCCGTATTATCCTGCACACTTGCACAAAAATTAATCAAAAATACCAAGATGGTTTTTTTTCTTCTTACAATGTATATTTTTTTTTGTTTTGTTTTTCGGTTAGATTTATATTCACAAGTTAACCCGAAATTACACAAAGAAATAAACTACCGTCTCCCCGGCAACGGCGCCATTTGATTGGTAGCGATTCTGCGTGTTCAAGTTTAGTTAATTACCGTAATCAAAACGGTTTCGCTTGTAGCTAGCCGGTTGAGTACGGGTCGTCCGTAGGGAGATGGGAATATTTTTCTATGTGCTTTAACGAGTTAAGTCCGAAAGTCCAGATTTGTTTGTGATTATCTAAGTGTTAAAATGATATGTAAATAGAGCTTGTTAGGGTTAGGATTAGGTTAGTTTGAGTTAGGAGTCGCTCACTTCTTTCGTTGCCACTCTTAATATCGGTGTTACGGTAATCGGCAACAACGGGGATTAGCACGACTAGGAAGGAACTTGTGAGTATAAGCTAGGCTTTCCAACGCTTAAGTTCTTCCTTTTGGTGCTTGTCCGTCCGTTCTTGGCTCTTAGCCATAACTTCCGGTTAATTCAACCACAACCGGTCTCACTACGGAATCACCGCTATCATGTAGGATAGGGTGCCGTAGGGAGCGGATTGTGGTTCAATTAACGGGAGTCGATTTAAGATGTTTGGCAAGGAAAGAGTGAGAGAGATTTCCTTCTCTCAAACTTCCCTTATCCTACCCTAACAAGTATGGAAACTACTCACACATCATAATGAAAAGAAAACAAAACAAAGAGAAAGATAGAAAGAAGGAGATTAGAAGATAACAACTAGCTATTTGCGACCTCACCTTGGCAAGGATCAAGCGTAAGCGTCATGGTTGTTTAAGGATAAAGGAAAAGAGAAAAGAAAGAAACAATAAGAAATAACAACAACTAAGTTAACAAATGAAAATTACAAGCAATAATAAAAGAACAAGACAAGTATAATAACAAAAGGAACTTCTTTATTTATCATCCTTCACTCACAAAAGCTCACTACAAGTTTTTCAATGGAGAAGAGATGAGAAGAGGAAGAAGAACAAGTATTCTAAAACCTAGAAAAAATACAAGATTATGCACCCTTGGCTTCACAAGGTTCTGGGCTATTTATAGGCTGGAAAATGAAAACCTAGGGCAACATTCAGAACTAAAGTGAAATGACCAATCTACCCACAAAAATTGGTCAACTGCCGCCACTATACGGCCGCGGTTCCGCGGCCTAAGCCTGCTATTGCCGCGGAACCGCGGCACTTTAGTGGAATTGGGTCTTCATTTTTTGGTGGAATTTCCTGGTTTGCTGTGCCCTTTATTCTGGTATATGTATTTTCTCAGATTTTCTTCACGATTTTTCCAGAATTTCTGTTGAGCAAAAGGTGATTTGATGTGGATCATTTTGTCATGATTTCCTCGAGCTCCGTGTAGATTTCTTGGATCTTGTGTTGCCATTGAGCCTTGTGCATGAAAACGACATTGATTTGCCATTTTGTCTCTTAAACTGGTGTGTGGCAACAGATGGATAAAGAGCGGAGATCCGTATTTTATCTGTGGTTGGCAGGAACCCGGGTTATTGTCGTGTTTTTCCATGAATTTCACCGTTTTAGAGCCGAGAACCTGTATCCTGCAATTGACTAGCAAACACGGCTCAAGAGTACCTACCGATATGCAATGTGATAAAAATTGGGCGGTATGAAAATGCAAAAATCTGATATGAACAGCGTACATGCACATTGTACACTCATACTTGCGTATATACCTACTTGTACATCTATATTGGCGCATAGGCATATTGTACACTCATACTTGCGTATATACCTACTTGTACATCGATATTGGCGCACAGGTTTATTGTACACTCATACTTGCGTATATACCTACTTGTATATCAATATTGGCGCACGGGCATATTGTACACTCATACTTGCGTATATACCACTTGTACATACATAGATGATGCTGGTTTGATTTTGGAGAATTGGGGACCACATATTATATTTTCAAAACTGGATCCACTTAAAAGTGCGGTTTTCCCTTGTTGCTCTTAGTACGACTTTATGCTTCATACATCACATTACATGGATTTACGCATTGAGTTTTGGATTTTATGTGATTTCTGGATTTGAGAACCGAGGTATTATTTAAAGAAAGTATGCATTGTTTGAAAACCTGGTTTCTCTTGATATGATATTTCTGTACGTCCACCATGCGTTTTCTCGGTTCTGAGACGTATGATAGAAACCCGATTCGAGGAGGAGGATGATCCGTTTGCGGGTTCATGGTGGACCCGGTATGGTACCCTGGGGCGAGAGAGAGATTTCGTCGGGATGATGATGAGCCTGGCAGAGGGACTACTACTTACCGGTGATAGTATTTGGGCTCGACGGATATCCGGAGGATACCGACCGGAGTCGAGAGATGATATGGGCCGATCCGGACTGACGGAGCCCATGGGCCGATCTGGACTGATGGAGCTCGAGATATGAGGATTTACGTGTCGATGCTTGACACGGGTTTCATGATGTTTTCGAGTGTCGATGTTGGACACCCAGGTTCCATGATTTTAATGTGTCACGAAGGACACGCGTTGATTTAAATCCTCATACTTTCATGCATTTGCTTTTATCACATTTACATGCATGATGTTGTTGTGTCATTGGTTGACACGTGGACGAGATCCACATGCATACAGGCATTGATCACATAGTTGGATGATTATCCACATACTTATAGACTTGAGTATATAGTCGACGCTGTTTCATGCTGATTACATTGATCATACCTTATATATATGATATGTTGCTACCAGAGGCACTGGCATGAGCACTTGGTATTACACTTACGTATATATGTTTACCCTTGCCACCTTATCATGCTTCAGACGTTATCATTTTGAGGATATATATATATATATATATATATATATATATATATATATATATATATATTACTGACCGTATTGACCTAGGATTGAGTCATACATACGATTTCTGCTCTGTGATGTTTTCTACTCATGAGTTGGCAACCCACCTCCGTTGTGCCACAGTTTCTTGCAGGTTTTGTCGTACAGGTTTCATTGCGGTTTTGCTGGCACACTGCTTTCATTCCGGGTGATTGCTTTGGTAGGTAGGTTCACTTGTATTGTGACCACCATTGTATTTATTTATATTCAGTTGTATCTAGTAAACTCCATCAACCAGATTTGTATTATTTATAGACTTAGAAGACCAGTTATATATTATTTCGACCGTAGAGTCGCGCTTGTATTATTATGGTTTTCTTGTTGTTTTGAGTTTCCTTTTGAGTTTTGATCCTCGCCCTTGGCGTTGTATATTATATTGCTTGCATGGTTGTGACTGTCAACGGACGAAGAGCTTGCTCCCGCTTGGAGATGCCTTTATTCATATTATTCATGTTGTACCCCGTTCGGGATCAGTATTTACAAAGGAAACTCTGCCGAAATTTTCAGAAATGACTTGATGTTTTAAAAACGCATAATTCGGCTTATGCTATTAAAACCACTTGCTTTTAAACAAGTTTTCCTTTATTTATTATTTAAAATGGTTTTAGATTTCTGGGCTTTTGGCTTACTTGAATTAGATGGGATCCTATAGACTTCATATGATTCAAGGGCCAGTCACGTGCCATTTTGGGTCGTGACAAAGTTGGTATCAAAGCGCCAGGTTAACCTTGGTTCGAGTCTAGGTTTGACTATGTGGAGCCTAGGGCGTTTGTATATATACGGAATCTAAGCATGACTTTACGGAACTTAGACTTAGTCGAGGGGGTATTAGACCCGAGCTTTCGTCGCGTAGGTTGACCTTGGTTGATCGAGTAAGTGACTTAAGGAGAGTGACGTACCGTTTGTATGTTCCGCGGCATACTTACGATACGCTACTCCGCTTAAGAAGCCTTAGGATGTACATTTCCTTTCACAGCATTATATTCATTCATGATCTATCCTCATCGATATCGGTTTATGGTTTTGCTGCCACGATTACACGGGCAGAGAGAGCTACGGCTAGAGTTGCGGTCAGCATAAGCTCGTCACGGACGAGGACTGACCAGGGCGTGATTTCAGGGACATACGATTGCATAGAGGCGTCGTTTTATTGTGTTTTCGCGCTATGAGCGTTTGATGGATCGCTTTTACGAGATTTCTTGGACGTGCAGATCAGTACTAGAGGATTGGGCCGCTGATAGAGGCCAGCCAGATTGTGGTGACCATCAATGCACCGACTATACTTGATGATTGAGGCACTGTTCAGCGTGCGGACAAATGAGCCAGTTGCTGCTGCGAACGACAAGATATCGCCCAGATGTTTGAAGCAAATGCCATACGAGTTATACTTCGAGGTATGATAGAAGATCGCTAGTCACCAAAGATGAAGGACTAGGACATGTGATTCATTGCCTACCCCGATGCGAGGTCATCAGATTGATTGATTCCGGCTTGAGAAGACTTCATACAGATACGTTGGGAGTCGATAGAGACGATAGAATGTCAGAAACCCATTTTTTCCAAGTTTAAAGTATTCAGAGACAAATGCAAGTAATGCTATGAACCCTCTAGAAGAATGAAACCCTAACTTGACATAATGACCATGAAAATGCCTTCAAACCTTAGGGTTTGTGGCAGTTCAGCGGTGCCATTAATGAGGCTTGGGTTTGCCCTTCTACAGTTGGTCCATAGGTGCTGTGGCATGTACTAGAATACTATTAAACTGTACCTAAGATGTTGAGCTCTTGGGGGATTATGGAACTTTGACGGATCGATCGGAAGGTTCGACGACATTCGGATATCATGTGATAGGGTACATTGCTTGGGAGACTCCAGGTACGAGTATAGCCGTTGGAGCGCAGTCCATGAAGCCACGAAAAGACGAGTCTGAAGCAGTCGACATTAGAGAAAAGTAGAGTAAGAGGTTCGTACGAGATCTTGATGAGATGACGTTCCACTCCGCCGACATCAGAGATGCGATACGCATGCAGAGGCGTTGATTATTGATATATCTTCCAGAAGGAGTCGCGATGAGAATGCAGCCATTCCGGAACAAGAAAAAGATATCGTAAAGGGTGGTAACCTCCGGGCAGTTCGGCAGAAACGAGATTTAGGAGAGATCTCGATAGGAACTTTCTGGAATACTATACGAGAAGACTTGGACCCAGGAGAGGTCATATTGTGCACAACCAGCAGGCCAGAGTTCGGCATCGTCGACGAGATAGTTGGCTAGAGATCTTTAGAGGATGTGCCAGAACGGGACTGTTTCCGTCATCATTCCATATTGGGCCGTTGAGCCGAGGAGCTATATTTCTAGCAATTTGCAGTGAGAGACAAGAGCCTAAGGCACCAGGCGCCAGACCATGAACAGGAGGCAAGTAAATATCTTGCTCTGCTAGCTTTGGATGCACCGACACCTTCTCGACTGCGAAGGAAGGACATATCGACGACAATGTTTACGATCTGGGATTTGGTGATCCGAATATCATGCATCCGTCATTTTTGGATTTCGGTATTTTGGACGATTTGTTTGTATGATTGAGATTTTGTACACTACAGTTGCACTGGACTTTGATTTGATGTCATTTGAGATATTGATTTTGATTTCATGCCTAGGGCATGCATATGATTTGACTTATGCTTTCGGCATAGTTTTATTGCACTTTTAGTATTTTGATTTTCTTTTGTGCACACTGATGCACATGGTTGTGAGATTATATACTACGGTATACCTGATTTGGATTTAGATTGAGATGTGTTGTATACCGTCGATTTCGATTGTGATACTCGATATTTGTTTTGTGCACCTTGTGCACCTTGTGCACCTGATTGGATTCTTGCGCATATTTGACGCGCCTGGATTGGATTTCACGCATGTTGGACGCATGATATGAGATGCGATTTTGGTGCACACCAGATGCACTAAATCGGGATTTCTTGTGCATATCAGATGCACCTGATATTACTGTCAGGCACACCGTTACCTCTGACAGGTGTTTCGTGCACGCCCGTTGCACTTAGATGTTGTTTCTGTGCACATGTATGGCACATTCATGGATTTTGATTTCCGTGCGCACCAGACGCACGCAGCATTCTTATGCACATTTGGGGATTTATTTCTTGTGGAGCAGTACGTTTTATGATATTTACTATTGTTTTCGTACTGAGCAGGACTAGTCAGAGGGCAGTACCTGGATATATTTTGCATGCATTGATAGTTATCGAAGGGATTTCCAAAAAGAGAGCTATAGTCTCAGTATTTACCTACGTGTCTGAGATGACACGAAACGTTTAAACAAGGAAACCTTTCTAAATTATTTTCAAAACGGCGGGACATGCATATTAAACAAAAGATATATATATAGTTATTTTCCTACAATAGGCGTCCGCCACTGTACAGTGTTATGCGCATCGCACATTGACTTAAAAAGGCTTGGCATGCATTTCTTTCAGATGTTTACATGTATAGTGTTGATGCATATCATGCTGGTTTTCGTAGAGGATTTAGACATTGGTGTCTACACCATGACACCAATGATTGCGGGATACTTGACGGAGTTTTGTTTTTGTTTGATATACTCGTTTTCATGTGCATGCATTGTGTTATGATGTGATTTATGTATTGATGATTTCGGAGCCCCGTCGACTTGATCTTTTTACTGAAATGTTTTAGAAATTGGGGGAGTTTAAATTTAAATTCGGGGACCGAATTTCTTTAAGGGGGGAAGATTGTAACATTTCAGAAAAATAAAATATTATTTTTCGGATTTTTATATTTAAATAATAATATATTGAATATTTTAATAATGCGGTATAATTAAATACCGATAAATTGGGAAAAATTTGGAAAATTATAGAAATTACTGAAAAGAGGGTGTTTTATTGGATTTAAGAAAATTATGAATTTTTATGAAGTATTATATTCACTTTTAATGCTAATCGCGATTAAATATCGCTAATCTCGCATTAATCCGGTTTTGTGCACATGACATGCACTAAGTCATTTTTCACACTTGTTACATTTTCTTTCATAGTTTCCTTCTTGTTATCATGCATGGTTCTAAATTTAAAAGAGAAGATTAGAAAAGAAAATAGAAAAGAAAAGAAAAGGAAAACATTAAATAATTAGGCATGGACATGAGAGAGAGAGGTGAGGGGTCTTTGACCATGGCTTCTATTGTTCCCTCTTCATTGTTTTCCTGATCTCTTTCCTCTCCTCCCTCATACTTGGCTGCCCTCTCCCTCCACCATCTTCAACCCTCACAAACACCATTAATCCTTCATCAAAAGTTCATCCCCCATTCACAAAAGCCATGCACAAGCCTACAATAAGCACTTTGGACCAAGGAATGATAGATTTTGAAGACTTGGGGCAACTCAAGAAACTTCTTGAGTTGCTAAATGAGGTAATCCTTGCACCATTAGTATAGTGTTTCATTTTCTTTAGCTTTCATGCATGTTTAGAAGTGATTAGGCGATGTTTAGTGATGTTTGGAAATTTCAAGTTAGGGTTTGGGGAATTCTTGAGTTGTGTTGTGTTAGTGAACCTTATTGGTGACCTTAAACCCCCCCATAGTGTCTAGAATCCAGACCAAACCTTAATTGAAACCTAAAACCCAAAACAGAAACTTTCCGTATCAGTTTTGTGAGGATTTGTGAGCCTACAGGGAATCTGGGTTGATCCGGGGAATTTTTGTGTTCAGCAAACAATAGCAGGGACCAAATTAGGGCACTATGAGACCACCCTTGCAAAACGAGACCCCAACTCCCCTGTAAAACCGAGCTCACCAGATTTTAGGCATGTGTGGCCGGCCAATCTGTGGATTTTGGTGCCCGGGTTTCTTCTGTAGGTCATATACACCCTATACATCACCCAGTACTGTTTGTTTAGCCAAATTTCACTTGAAATAAAATATGGGAGCACATTGGTATGATTTTTGCTTATGTTTTCCGTATTTTGAATGCTAGATTTTGATATTTGTGTTTTGTATTGGACACTTGACGTTTGTATGTTGATATCCGGTGTTGTTTGGTTGTTTTGCATGAGTTGACCATAGGTTTTAACCTATGAGTGTTTCGTGTGTCGTTTCGATTGCGGATTGGATTTTAATGCGTTAATATGTGTTATGATGTGTAGGTACCCCACGAGAACTTCGAGACGACAAGCAAGCGCGTGGCGACGTCGGCAACGGCAAGCGGAGAGCAGGTGAGTAGATATATATCTACGGGGGAAGTCGGGTGGATGGCGTATAGTACCCCTGCAGTTAGTAGTGTAGCTTATGATATGTTATATATGTATACATGTGTTTTGCGAACTTAGATGATTAGCAAGTAGGATCTTAGATGATCACGAGCTAAATTGTAAGATTGGTTGTTAGTGTCGTTAGTTAGTTTAGTCGCGAACCCTAGAATAAGGTTGAAACCCACACGCACACACATGCTTACTTTGTTTTACTTATGCGTATTTGGGGATATGTATATATATACACACATAGGTATGGGACGTATTTGGGGATATGTATATATACACACACATAGGTATGGGACTATGTATATATATATATACGTATACCTATACATGGATGATGAGGATTGTACGTGGTACTTGGAGATGAGTCGATGAGATTAGGCATGATGCCATGAGATCGGTGATTTGTTTTGATTCGTATTATGAGATACGGCATGAGTTATTAGCGGGCTTTTAGGCGTTGTGTTTTCATACACACGCATATATATATATATGTAGGAGGTATCAGTTTATACTAGACTTAGATCAGTACCCCCAGCCCATGAGATATGATGATAAGGATACAAGATAATTGATGAGATAAATATGATATTCGACCCGTACCCAGATTGGGATGCCGTACGATGGATTTACCGTACGAGCTTTATATTGATGATAGATCCGCACTCTTGACTCGAGAATGTCATGTTATATATTGTATCGTATGTGATACTATTGAGGCAGGATCACCGACTATTATATTTTATATGTATTGACTCAGATTTTGATGGTTTTCGTACCTTCTAGTTTAGCCTATTAGTTTAGTCTGGTAGTTACTTGTAGGCGTTAGATTAGACTCGAGTCATACCTATTTCAAAACTAACGAATCGTGAGTATTTTAAAAGACAGGATAAGGGATCCTACGGATATTTCAAAGGACGTACTTTTTCTTAAAAACACCGTAGCCCCTATTTTCCCAAACACCACGATTCGTGTGATTTCAAATGGCAAAACTGTATGACTCATATATATTTTAATATAGATTCTTCACTGTTGCGTTTATTATTCATTTTCCGCATATTCTTGTTATTTGCATCGCATTGCGTGCTTAACTTCGTTTTATTGTTATATTGAAACCCATGCTGTCAGGACACCAACACCATTACCGATGATGCATATGCTCCATGTACACCTGCTTGCCGGCTCACACACTTCATCATCGATAATTGCCATGTCACTACACAGTAGGATTATTGCATCAGGATATGACTCCTTACATGCTATACTTGCGTACATACATATTGTACACTCATACTTGCGTATATACCACTTGTACATCCATATCGGCGCATATGCACATTGTACACTCATACTTGCGTATATACTACTTGTACATCCATATTGGCGCACAGGCATATTGTACACTCATACTGGCGTATATACCACTTGTACATCCATATTGGCGCACATGCACATTGTACACTCATACTTGTGTATATACTACTTGTACATCCATATTGGCACACAGGTATATCGTACACTCATACTGGCGTATATACTACTTGTACATCCATATTAGCGCACATGCACATTGTACACTCATACTTGCGTATATACCTACTTGTACATCTATATTGGCGTACAGGCATATTGTACACTCATACTTGCGTATATACCACTTGTACATCCATATTGGCGCACATACACATTGTACACTCATACTTGCGTATATACCTAATTGTACATCCATATTTGTGTACATGCACATTGTACACTCATACTTGCGTATATACCTACTTGTCCATCCATATTGGCGCACAAGAATATTGTACACTCATACTTACGTATATACCTGCTTGTATATCCATATTAGCGCACAGACATATTGTACACTTATACTTGCGTATATACCTACTTGTACATCCATATTGGCGCACAGGCATATTGTACACTCATGGGTGTGTCCAACAATGACACACAAAATCATGATAAAACCTGAGTGCCAAGCATCGACACTCGAAAACATAATGAAAACTGTGTCCATCAACGATACGTAATCCGCATAACTCGGGCTCCGTCAGTCCGGATCGGCCCATATCATCTGAATCTTGGGCTCCGTCTGTCCTGATCTGCCTATAACATCTTATCTCATGACTACGGTTGGTATCCTCCGGATATCCGCCACGCCAACTATCATCGGTCGGTAGTGCTCCCCTGCCGGGCTCAACGTTTCAATCTCTATATGGCCTTCTTGCCCCGGGATACCGCACCGAGTCCACCATGTACCTGCAGACGGTGTCTCCTCACTCCTCGTGGTGGGTAATCATATATCATATTGTTGAGTTACGGCAGCGCCCCGGCCATCAATCCGTGGCCAAATGGAGAACAAAACTTTTAAAATCCGGCGCTAACGGAACCCTAATCAACGGATCGTACCGTTAACCCTA
This sequence comes from Agapanthus africanus, assembly GCA_030015575.1. Classification (NCBI taxonomy): domain Eukaryota; kingdom Viridiplantae; phylum Streptophyta; class Magnoliopsida; order Asparagales; family Amaryllidaceae; genus Agapanthus; species Agapanthus africanus. The sequence continues at coordinate 294,583,449 of CM057349.1, forward strand.
TACTAGTTCTATACAAGGAGTTTATAGAGGTTATACCGATCGATCCGTGTCCTTTGGTCTTCAACATCTTTCCCAAGCTCTTCGCGGCTTCCCCGATCAAGTTTGATCTCCGGTCTCCCTCCATCGAAGAAGATCCACGTCGAGGGTTCGTAATACGGGCTCCCGCCTCAAAACCGAAGAAGCAACTTGAGCATCTAGTTTGCTAGCCTAGATACCCAAGATGAAGTAGAGATAGTGTGTGAATACTTTGTCTCAAAACACCTAAGGATTCTCAACTCATGAGACAATAGGGTAGAGGTTGAAGAAGATGCCATTGGAGAGGAAGTGTGAGCTCAAGAAAAATAAAAGAGCAAATGAAGAATGAAATGTGTAGTGTTGTGTTAATACTTTGTGAGCATGTGTACAACTAAAGAAAATCCCCACCACAAAAATATCTGCCATCCCTCACAAAATATCCCATAACACATGCACACAAATATCTTAGCCAAGACAAAAACCCAGTCATGCCATCATGACTTGCAACCACGAGTCAACAAGTGCACAAGCTAGATTCATGCCAAGAAATGAGTCACCCTTTCCATTTTCAATAAACATTTAATCCAAAATGTTTAATCCAAAAAAGAAATGGCATCAACTAAAGTAATCTTGTAACGAATTACAAGAATACCCATCATCCGTATATAAATACCCGCATTCGTATTCCGACTGAATACGAATACTATGAGACGAAAATGATCCAACAATATAATACTAGGATCCGGCTTAAACCAAAGCCCACTAGTATTATCCGTCCGATCATGATCCGTGCACAAGTGCACGTATATGATCGAACCCTGCCATAAAACTATACGGCCTCTACAACGTTTCACCCGAACCAGGGAAACCCTCTGTGTGGGACTCTAAAGACTCGTTAATACGCTGGCAGTGGGTTTAACCATAAGCACGTCAGTGGCACTAGCTGTACGAAACGGATACCCAGATATTGAGCGAAAGGGAGGCCGACGAGCAAACTCATCCTCAAACCCTACTGAGCCTGACAGTGACAATATCCGTACAGTCCGGTCCGTTCGTCTATGAGTATCGCATATCGAGTTTAGGGTGGTGGATAAAGTCAGACTCCTAATAACGTGACATTTAGTGTCGGTATGAAGCCTATCACCACCTGATAAACTACTGATCCGAATCAGTAATTCTCGACTACCTTGGCCAAGGATTTCTGGTGATGGCCACCCATACACACCGTGACATCAACCTCCAATACCGGAAGAGACGATTCCCCTGATGATCCGCTCACCGCCTCCATGTGGCTCGGGACTGTACCCAACTAAAACCTGTTTGCACGACTCCTTTGAGCCATGGTAGGGTAGTAATCAAAGCACAGTGGGAACTCACACGAGACAAATGACGATCTCAGGTCGATAGACTAACCTGTACACATGTCACCAGGGAACTGCTATCTGACAATAGGTATAATATCAACTAGCATGTTCCCGGCGAGTCCGTCCGGTGTATTCATAACCCAATGAGCGCCTGTATACATCTTAGGTGAACCAACTAACACCAATGGCTTGTGAGACCGGCCACCGCTCCTCGTCGGGGTCTCGATCCGTATACACTATTCTGTAGGATTACTAGGCACTCTAATAAGGTTCTACAAGGCATCAACCATGCCCGATTCAAAATTAAGCCGTGCCGAACAACCCTAAACGAGCTCTTTAAACTAGAGATTAGGCGAAAACAAGCATGTTAAACACTTTAACACTAAGTGAGAGTGATTACAACCTTTGTAGATCCTGTCCTTCACTTCTAAAGCTCCGTGTTGAGGTCCCTTCGCTGCGATCATCAAGTTCCAGACTCTCGAGAGGCTCCACGAAGAGAAAGATGCAAGCTTGCTTCCGATCTTCGATAACAAAGATGATCTATCTTGAAGTTTCATTAACACAAGCTCTCACTCACTAAACGAAGTGAACACCCTCATCTAAATGGCAAGGATAGATGAGGATGATGAAGTAGGAATTTAGCTCTCTTTTGTTTTCAATTACTCACTCATAATCATCACTTAGCAAAAGCTAGAATGCTTTTCCCAAGGAAGAAGAAGAAGAAGAAGAATATTCAATTCCATTTGTGATGAATAATGAAAGTCAAGTAAGGTTAGAAAATGCAACCATGGTTCAAGTAACCCTTGTAGAGATTTAACCAAGCTTAAAGGGTTGGGTTGGGTTAAGGAAATATCTTGCAAAATATCATAACAAATATCTTTGCAAGAAACAAAACAAAACCTTCTAGAAGGTTCTAGAAAAGATTAACCCAAATCAAACCTTAACCATGTTTAATCTCCACTAAACATGTTGCATTAATAACCCTAACATGTTACAATATTATATATCACATATACAATATTTATTGTAACAAAATAAAATAATACAATTAACATATATCGTATATATATCAATGTATTACCCGAGTGAGAAAAAGAATCTTTTAGTGAGCTTATATTAGTTAATGTAGTTTAATATATCATATATATAATTATACATTAAATCATCCAATCAACACTTGATCCGACAATCCGGCTATATCGCATATAACCGACTAATATAATCTGTATCAGTTCATCGAATCAATACTTGATCCGATGACCCGGCTATATCTCATATACCCGGTCGATATCTCATATCGTGAGAATCTAATACGGTATCACATACTCGTATTATTCTCGGTCCCGCACATATCATATATGTGCTTCTACTCCGTTTTTCCTGAGCCAAGAAACCTCTGTGTAGGACTCTAAAGAATCGTCAATACGCCGGCAGTAGGTGATGATCATATCAAACACCCACAAGGTGTAAGCGGTCAGCTAAACGTAACAGCCACCCAGGTATTGAGCGATCATAAGATCAATAAGCAAGCCTATACATTCTCCTGCGAATCCAATCAGTAACACTCCCGTACAGTCCGGTCTCGTCGTCTGATATGTCGCATATCTCGCCTAGGGGTGGTATACGTCAGACCCCAGTAGCTTGATAAGTCGTGTCGATATGAGGTCTATTACAGTTCGAGAAACTACAGATAACACTTACCAGTAAATCTCAACAACCCTGGCCAGGGATTTCCAGTTATAGCCAATCGAACACAGCACAACATCAACTCCCTATACCGGGAGAGACGAATCTCCTCCTATCACTCATTGCCTCCATGTGATTCGGGGCTGTACCCAAAAGACACCTTTTTTCACACCCTCTTGGACGTGGTATGATGGAAATCAAATCACAGTGGGAATCACAAAAGACTCTATGATGATCTCGGGTCAACAGACTACTCTGTACCAGTGTCACCGGAGAACTTCCATCTGACGTGAGGTATAATACCATCTGGGAGTTCTCGGCGAGTCCGTCCAGTGTACCCAGTCTCTACTGAGCACCCATACACCATCCTTAATGTCAAACACCGATGGATATGGGATCTTCCATCGCCCATCATATGGGTCAAGATGAGTATACGCTAGTCTACTCTGGTGTATCGATGCCCTGTCTCGATACACCCACGACTAGGAACAGTTATAGGATGTACTCATCGACTACCGTGGCCCTACTAGTATGATCTCATCATAGTCCCAGTAGTCGAGTACATATCCTAAGGGATTTATCAACATGTAACATAGAGACAATCAGAGTACATGTTAAGATAAAGAGCAACCAGATAGCATACTATCATGTTGAGCAAGAAAGTCCTCCCTATATATGTCCAAGCATTCACTACAATATATATCGTATGTACAGTAATGGCCTCTAGGGCATACATATATCTAACAATCTCCCACTTGCACTAGGTCCATCTGTTGTGCTATCACATACCCAACAATCAGCCGTGGTTGAAGTATCTCATACTCAACCATCCCATAAAAGTCTCTACTGGGAAAAAGGCCTTTGTGAGTGGATCCGTGCTGTTGTCCTCTGTGTCTACTCTCCTAACCTCGATCTCCGTGGAGATCATCCATCTCCATGATCAGGTGATACTGCCTAAGAATTATATCTGGATTTCTGATGGGACGGGGGTTTCTTGGAATAAGCCGCAACTCCATTGTCACACAATGGTAGGAATGAAGTTCATCTCATCAACTTATATTTATCCAGACTGCCTCTTTGGTAGCATCCTTGGTAACGACGTATCTTCCCTTTAATCGTCTAGTAAGTCACGGTATCTAGCTTGGAACTCTTCCACCATACCGTCCCTCGACTGAGGGTAAAGACAATGCCTGCGACTGACATTCAGTCGTCCTTATCACTCTGGGACCTTTCCAGTGATTCTCCCCAGGATCGATTGATACCATCTCACTACAACTAGTGAGAATCCTAACATCCAATTACATCTATCTCATAGATCAAAAACCCAGGATTTAGGAGGCATCACTTAGATCCTCTATGGAGAATCCTTATGATAAGCGGAGATTGACCGAGCGTAGCATAGGAAACTCCTTCCCTATCAAGAGTATGTCATCCACGTACTCTACGAGGATCATCACCATACTCCCTACTACCTTTTTGTATACACAAGGTTCATCTACCATTTTGATGAAGTCAAACTCTTTGACTACCACATCAAAACAGACGTTCCAACTCTGCGATGCCTGCTTTATCACATAAAACATCTTGCACACGTTTCCGCTGCTCCCACTATCTACGAAGCCCTCTGGCTGTGTACTTATAGACGCTCTCTTCTAAATCATCATTTAGAAAAGCAGTCATGACACCCAATCGCCAGATATCGTAGTCAAGGTATGTAGCCGTGGCAAGTAGGATCTGGATGGACTTAAGCATAGCTCTGAAAGTCTCAACTTTTCCATGTACACTAAGTAATCTTCTCAAGATATACTTGCTCCTGATGGGGATTTAACCCTTCAGATAAAGCAACCAAAGTCCATACTTTGTTGGTGTATAAGGATTCCATCTCAGATCGCTAAGCATCCAGCCATTCTTACAGAGTCCCACTCCTGATGGCCTGCTCAAAACTAGTTAGGTCATCAGCTCATGATGCAATCCTTGCTCCTACTGTCATAGGGAAAACTGAAGTATCTCTCAGGTGGGTGAGGAACCCTACTAGATCGGCGGAGAGGCTGAGGTTCGTTGGAAACTATTGAATCCTTTGGTTCTACCAAATCATCAGCTGCAGTTTGTATAGCTGGAACACTTTCCAGTTCTACCTCATGTCCAATAATTTCTTCACAAGAAATTCCCTTTCACAAAGGTGGCATGCTGAGAAACAAAACATCTTTTTTTCCTCGGTTTGGTGTAAGATATTCCCTTGCGAATGCTTGGGATATCCAACAAACTTCCATAGAACTGACTTTGCCTCGAGCTTGTCCGGATTATGCTTTTAGACATAGGCTGGACAACCTAAAATCTTAACAAACTTAAGATATAGGCTCTTTCCTTTCCATATCACATATGAAGTGGTAGGCAACTGATTTGATTGGAACCCTATTCAATAGGTATGCAGCTTCACAAGTGCATAACTCCCAAAAGGAAATAGGAACTCAGTAGTACTCATTATAGAGCATACCATATCACATAGGGTGTAATAGCTCCACCCCGATACACCGACGTGCTGTGGTGTATACGGAGGAGTAATGCTGAGAGAGAATCTCATTCTCCTTTAGAATAGTCCAGGGATCCCATGCTCAAGTATTCTCCTCCTTGATCTCATCAAAGGACATAATACTTATACCCGTTTTTGGTTCTCTACTTCTAACTTATATTCTGTGATTATCTCAAAAGTTTCGGTCTTGTGTTTCAACAGGAACATATGTCTGAATCTTGAGAGATCATCAGTGAATATAATGAAGTACAAAGAACCGGCCCTGGCATGTGTAGACATGGGACTTTCATATATCAGCATGTATCAATCCAAAGAGTTCACTAACTCTTTCTCTGTTTCCAATAAACGGAGCTGTGGTCATCTTATCTCTGTGACATGACCGGCAAGTTTCACAAGATGTAAATTCAAACTAATTTAAATATGCATCTATATGTAACTTCAGCTAGTCGGGTCGTGATCAGTTGAAAATACTACATTTCTAACACGGCAATTTCCCTACCTTTTGCACTCATATAGAAGTGTTCGGTATTCATAATTGCACATATTACCAAATCATCTATGAAATACCAAATTGCATGTGTTAGACTTTTTAACCGGCACTTTAAGGGAAATTAACTGCGTTTCATGGCATCGCATCATCCTTGTATTGCGCAACTCTTGTCTTGGAGTCTATGCAGGAAATTCCGGAAGCAGAGCCCAAAATTGGGAAAAGATCTGATAAAAGATGTGCCAACTCAAAGGCTGAAGATCTGGTAGTAATACAGAAGGCCAAATAAAAATCCACATATCAAAACAAGGCCCATAAATCAGCCCAAGCCCACAGCAGAAAATCCAAGCTCTGAAGCCCCCAAAGTGCCGCGGTTCCGCGGCGGGAGCCTGCTTGTGCCGCGGAACCGCGGCGTGATGACATCATCACTTGTTCAAATTTCCTCACATGCTTATTTATAACGGCCAAAGCTTCCAGAATACTGTAGAAACTCCACGTGGCATATCTAGAAGGCTCGGCTTAACAAATTCTTGGAGGGAAATTCAAATTTTAGCCTTAACTAACTTTTTGGAGGGAAATTTAAATAATTTGGTTAACTAACTTATGGGGGGAATTCAAATTTCAATTCTAGATCTAAGATTTGGGAGGCCTATAAAAAGGAGCCTAGATCTAGGTTGTAAGTTGTTCAAGAATCATCACCATCTTCAACCCACAAGTTTAGTGACAAAAACTTGTGCCTCAAATTCAACCCCAATTCAAAATCAAGATCAAGATCCCGAGAGCAATTCAAGCAAGAGTGCCTTCAACCTTTAGAAGCGACGCCGGATTCCAACGGAGCAAGAGATCCACGCCGATCCGCGACTCAAGGATCTGAGCGAAGCCGAAATCGACGATCTAGTTCCTTCCTTTTATAAATTCAAGAGAGTTGTAACGAAATTTGTCGATAAATAAAGGTGAATTTTCTATATTCTTGCTTATCTTTTAATTCAAGCATAATGATTAGATATCAATTTGTGATCGTGTTTGTGATCATGATGTTTGAGTAATCTCCGCTCGTATAGGAGTTGTGACGATCTTTAGATGATGATGATTTAGATATTCTTACAATTCTTAAGTCCTATAATGCTTTGAAATTCTAGTGAATCAAATGATTAATGACCTAGTTTCGAGATGATGCTTTCTAGATCATGTTCACTCGAAACTAGGGAACAACTATTGACCATTTGATTAATTAGAAACTAGAATTTGAATGCGATCCATCGAAAGGACAAAGGATGAGTTGCGAAACCCCTAATTCCCTCGCAAGATCCTTAAACCTCATTGAAATTGCATCGATCTAGTATCAATTCGTTAATGGATAAGAATTAGTAATCTTTAGATCTCATCACATCTATAGATCCGATCTACTCCTACGAGCCATACTTCTAATATTGATTGTTGGTTAGAAATTATCACACATCTCAATTCTTGCTTTTAATGTCTTTTCTAGATCTAGATTTTTCTTATTTCTTGATCTTCAAATTCAAATCATGAATTGTTTTCTTTTCTTTTCCCTAAATTTTCAACTCATCTAATTCGGAAATTGAACGGATTACACTTTCCCTGTGGACGATCCGCACTTACTAACGCGCTACATCCGACACCGTTATTGATTGCGGTCAAATATTTTTGGTTGTGATTTCTTTACAAATTTCTAAAACTACACATCACAAAAATCATTAAATCAAATGGCGCCGTTGCCGGGGATCGTGTGCTATTTGTTCGGTTTTTGAAATTTGAGTTGAAAAGTTTATTCCATCAATATTTTTTAGATCAAAACTCGCGCAAAATACTAATACGTGTTGTTGTGGTTAATTGCAAGGAGATCTGGAGTTTGCTGTGAAATTGGAAAATTATTTGGTGAATTCCAGAGGACTAAAGGGAGCAACAGGAGCATTGTGATAAATTTCTGTGCAGAGATCCCACCATCCCACCGCGATTCCGCGGCATAAGAGCCCATATGCGGCGGAACCGCGGCCTTGTCGAGGGTTCTCTGTAAAATTTTTCTTCCAGGTGCTTTCTTACCTTCTTCTCTCTCCTCTTTTTAGCTCCAATTAACATTTTGTGGAGGTTTCTTTGCAAATATTCGCAGCGCGCAAATTGCAAAAAAAATAAATTGTGCTTGTTTTGACTTTGTGGTTGTTTGCATAATTAATACAGATATTAAGGGGCACGGCCAAATCCAGATTAGGTGGGGAGTTCATTACCCTTCCTAGGCCCAAAAAATCACAAACCTGCATCCGCATTACCCTCATTAATTAAAAAATATCTAGAGATGACTCTAAGGACCGTCGCGCTCACTTAGGACAGAAGAAGGTCGTGGGTAATTCATTGCTTATCCCCGTTTTCTTGTGGTGTCTAAGGCAAGTGTGTCGAAGGCTAGTGGTTATTAATTAGGCCCACTACTTACGTAGTGGAGTACCTTCCCACTTACCTGGCACTTACCTGGCCACAGGGGGATAAAGAGGCAGTGGAGGATTTTATCTTATGACTTGTCTTTTGGCAGTTAGGAGCGGTCTAGAGCCGGTGACCACTAGAATTAGGGTTTTGTGTGTTGCATTTTGGGATTCGCATCATTTTTTCAAAATCCGTATCATTTTTCAAAACAAACACCACACTCACTTCATTTCCCCTAATTATAAATCACGCCGCCACTTGTACTAACCCCTTTTAGTGCAAGATAGGCTGGACACGGGATTCTAGTGCTCGTTTAGTCCGCGTCCCCTCGATTGACTCCGAAGTCGGTATTTCTCCATTTTCCTTTCTTTTACCCCCCACCGCACCCATACCGATGGATCCGTCTCCATCGAACCTCTTTTCCGCTGCTCTGCCGCCGTCCGTTGGTGCGCAGAATCCTCCCCGCATCTCTCTCCAAGAGAGGTGCTACCCTTTGCGAGGTCCTCTCTCGACCTGCTTATTCATTCCACCAGCCAACGGGGATAACTTTGAGATTAAGCCCCAGTACATCAACCTCTTACCTAAATTCCACGGTCTCGAGACTGAAGACGCTTACGTTTTCATTACCAAATTTGAAAACGTATGCGCAATGATGGGTACATCACAACTTTCTGTAGATGCCATGCGTCTACGACTTCTTCCATTTACCTTGTGCGATTTAGCCGAGAAGTGGCTATATAACACCACCGCACACTCCATCATGAATTGGGAAGAATTCGTTGCGGAATTCCTTAAGAAATTTTACCCCATGCAAAAGACAGCTCGAATCCGTAGCGAACTCTATCAATTCTCCAAGCTTCCGGCTGAACCATTTTCAAAATACTTTGACCGATTCAAGGATCTTTTGGTTCAATGCCCACATCAAGGCATCTCGAGATGGGAACTTTGCCGAATCATATATGAGGGCAGTAACCCTACCACTAAACAAAACCTTGAAAACATGTGTCAAGGAACCTTTATGACCAAGGATGATAGGGAAGCGTGGAAATTTTTAGAAGAGTTCGCTGAAAAGTCATTATAGTGGGAGACTGGAACCCAGCCATCGAGTAGGGGTGGCGTACACCAAATAGACGTGTCCATAGGTGTTCGAGCTGAGATGGCAGCAATGCAAAAGAAGCTCGACGCTATGGAACACAAATTCTTAGCAGCCTCCCTAAACCCAATGTCGCTCCCCAAAACTGTTTGTGGGTGCTGTTCTGATCCTTCTCACTTGACGGAAGAATGTCCATTAAACTCTCAGTTTCGAGGTCTCGAGCATACCAATGCCGCATTTCAAAGACCTGGAAACGACCCTTTTTCTTCCACATATAATCAGGGTTGGAGGAATCACCCGAATTTTGCTTGGAACCAATCCCAAAACACGGTTCCAAACCTTAATTAATTCCAACGGGCTCTTCCTCCACAACAGCAATCACTTCAACTCACCCAGCACCCCTACCAGTCACAAAACTTCCAAAACCAGGTCAACACTCCTGCACCTTCTAATCCTATGCAGTCGACCTGTTCTGACGAATTCTCTCAATTCGCTCAAACCATGAAATCTCTCATGTCAAATTTCATGGAAGTGTCGGCCGAGGTTAAGTCTTCTGTTGGTGAGATAAAGAAAAACTCAGCGTCCCAAGCTGAGAGTATCAAAACGATGGAAGCTGAAATTGCACGACTTAAGGCCGAAATGAGTGTAAGAGAGAAAGGGAAACTCCCAGCTCAACCTGTACCCAATCCTGGCTATTCATATCATGTGAATGCAATCACCACGTTGAGATCTAGGAGAGTGCTGGATAACCATGTTGGGGAAGAAGTTGATGATACTGAGAATCCTATCAACACCCCGGCTGAGACCTTTCCTTACACACACACTTCTACGTCTGATTCTTGTTCTCCTACCCCACCGCCTTCTCGCGAGCCTATTCTCCATTTCCCTCTAGGCTCGACACCTCAGCCCACCTCTTTTACTCTCCTCCACAGACGATCCCCACTTCTATTTTAGGATCGGGGCCACACACACTTCCTTCTCTTATGATGGACCCAGCGCTTATTGCTAAAGCACCTTATCCTAATCGGTTAAGGGCTAACACATCGAGTCCACATATGGAGAAGATTATGGACATGTTCAAGCAAGTTAACATTAACATCCCTCTCCTAGATGCCATTCAACAAGTCCCCGCTTATGCGAAAATTCTTAAGGACTTGTGCACTAGGAAGAGGAAGACTCAAGTGCCAAAGAAGGTCTTCATGTCTAATAGCATTAGCACTGCTTTTATCCCTCCGCTACCAAAGAAACGTAAGGACCCAGGATGTCCTACGATATCGATTTCTATTGGGGATAAACACATCAACCGTGCTCTTTTAGACCTTGGCGCAAGTGTTAACCTGCTTCCTTTCTCAGTCTATGAGCAGTTAGGAATCGGAGAGTTGAAGCCAACCAATTGCACTATCCAGATGGCTGACTGATCAATCACCAAACCTAGGGGTGAACTGGAGGATGTGTTAATAAAAATCGGGGAATTCGTATTCCCTGTGGATTTTATTGTACTTGATACACAGCCTGTAGCGAACCCACGGAATCAAATTCCGGTGATTTTAGGTCGCCCCTTTTTGGCCACTTCCAACGCTATCATCAACTGTCGTAATGGTTCTATGACCCTATCCTTCGGGAATAGGTCAATAGAGCTGAACATTTACAAGTTGGGAAGTTTACCCTCCGACCCTACTGCTCATGTCTGTTCTGTCGACTTAATGAATATCGAGGGCAGCGAATTTGATGATCCTCCTGATACCGATCTTGACTCTTTTCATACGTTGTTGTTTGACCCAACTATGTATCATACACATACGGACTCTTCCACCAAGATGTCCGGGTCAACAACTAACACCGATTATGAATTGCTCTTAGAGTCTGAAGATCACCCCGCAATTTGTGATGACATTATTCTTCGGGGTATTGATGAAACTTTTGAGGAGATCTACGCTGATGAACTCGCATTTCTGAATAACACGGGTGTTGAGATGAATCATGTCCCAATCATTGAAATTGAACCTCCACCCCTTCTTCTGAATTGTAAAAAGAATGTGAGCAATCCATCACATTCACTGCATCGTCTCTCCAAAATGAGACGCACACACATTCTGTTCCACCACTTACCCTTTCCCCACTTCTTCTTCCACAAACCAGAGCACTGCATTGATAAAATTTTCGAATGGTTGGTGTTGACATTCGGTCTTTGCAAAGCTTGGCATCGACCAATGGTTCTTGACCCCCTCATGTGATTTTCAAAGCTTAACATTGTATAACTCAAGTTTGGGGGGGGGCAATTTTTCTGGCTCTTGGAAAGAAAATTTTTACAAAAATTTTGAGCCAAGAATAAGTTTGGAGGAGGATATTCACTTATATATTTTGCCCCCACTAATAAATTCCTTCCAGGCTTACAGGTTTTGTAGGTATAGCGGTTGGCAACAGTGAGGACACTGTTGAAAACAAGTTTGGGGGAGGTTTGTGCTTAGTTTTGCATCATGTGCATATCATTTGCATAAGCACAAAACATTTCTTAAAAAAAAAACATAAAAATTTAAAAATTTTCAAAACCCATAAAAATTCAAAAAATTTCAAAACTCATAAAAATTTTAAAAATTTTCAAAATATAAAAATATTTAATAAAAGATTAGATAGTGAAAAATTACATCCATGAGATTAGAAAAATTTAAGAAAACTAAGAAAATTAGAAGTTTTCTTATATGAACTAGTAATAAGTAGTTATGAGCCATTGTCCCAAGGGTTAGTAAGATGAAAGACGTCACTAATCTGAGGATAAAAATAAGTCTGAAAAATAGTTTCTATTCTGGAAGCTAAACATTTTGAACGTTGCTACCCTGCTAATCGCACTTATACACGTCTTAAAGCCCAGGATAGTAGAGGATACCTTGAAATGCTCTTGTCTTAAAGCCAAAAGTATGAAGGAAATAAAATAAAAGAAATGAATAAAAAAAATAAAGTGGTGAGAAAAATGGACACTGGTTTTTTTATCACCAAGGGCAATAAAAAAATTTATAGCAAGGGTGCCTCTTCACCTAGTGCCCTAAGGCCAACTGGTCTGGGAGTCACTGCTATGCCTAAGGTGGTGCAAGACGAGGGAAATATACCAAATAAGCAAGCACATGAGTAATCGGTCGGTTAGTACCTCAAGAAGTATTAACGGTCGCATGAAAGTGTGTGAACAAATTCAGCTAAATATTCATTAATTAAAAGTACTGAGGCAGAAGGGCAAGAGTATGATAGCTTGAATTGAATTCTCCGGGTGTAGGGATGTCCTTTACACACACGCAGGGTTATATGATCGATGTTTGGAAGAAAGATAGAAATGAAGAATAAGACGATGTTTTATTGAGGGAGGACGCGATTTCTGACATCTTTTCATGACCATTAAGATAGGGCTCATGACAACCGAAAAGCTAGCTTAGTTGGAAACCCTAATTTTCAAGGCTTTTCGTTTACAATTCTTTTCTTTAAATGTAATATTCATGATCTTACTTTTATTATTGGATTTTGTGGGTGCAATCCGCTGAAAACCCTCAGGAGACAACACTCCTCCTACTAGGGACACCTAGAGGTTTAAAGGCTTGTTGCACGTGCTCAGTGCAATCGTGTTGCCTACGAAAGTGTGCTTTTCTCTTTCTTTATTTTCTCCTTTTCTTTAATAAAACAGTTCGATCGAGACGATCGAAAATAAGTTTGGGGGAATTTGATCAGTCGAAAATCTGCATTTCTAACACGGCAATTTCCCTACCTTTTGCACTCATATAGAAGTGTTCGGTATTCATAATTGCACATATTACCAAATCATCTCTGAAATACCAAATTGCATGTGTTAGACTTTTTAACCGGCACTTTAAGGGAAATTAACTGCGTTTCATGGCATCGCATCATCCTTGTATTGCGCAACTCTTGTCTTGGAGTCTATGTAGGAAATTCCGGAAGCAGAGCCTAAAATTGGGAAAAGATCTGATAAAAGATGCACCAACTCAAAGGCTGAAGATCTGGTAGTAATACAGAAGGCCAAATAAAAATCCACATATCAAAACAAGGCCCATAAATCAGCCCAAGCCCACAGCAGAAAATCCAAGCTCTGAAGCCCCCAAAGCGCCGCGGTTCCGCGGTGGGAGCCTGCTTGCGCCGCGGAACCGCGGCGTGATGACATCATCACTTGTTCAAATTTCCTCACATGCTTATTTATAACGGCCAAAGCTTCCAGAATACTGTAGAAACTCCACGTGGCATATTTAGAAGGCTCGGCTTAACAAATTCTTGGAGGGAAATTCAAATTTTAGCCTTAACTAACTTTTTGGAGGGAAATTTAAATCATTTGGTTAACTAACTTATGGGGGGAATTCAAATTTCAATTCTAGATCTAAGATTTGGGAGGCCTATAAAAAGGAGCCTAGATCTAGGTTGTAAGTTGTTCAAGAATCATCACCATCTTCAACCCACAAGTTTAGTGACAAAAACTTGTGCCTCAAATTCAACCCCAATTCAAAATCAAGATCAAGATCCCGAGAGCAATTCAAGCAAGAGTGCCTTCAACCTTTAGAAGCGACGCCGGATTCCAACGGAGCAAGAGATCCATGCCGATCCGCGACTCAAAGAGCCGAGCGAAGCCGAAATCGACGATCTAGTTCCTTCCTTTTGTAAATTCAAGAGAGTTGTAACAAAATTTGTCGATAAATAAAGGTGAATTTTCTATATTCTTGCTTATCTTTTAATTCAATTATAATGATTAGATCTCAATTTGTGATTGTGTTTGTGATCATGATGTTTGAGTAATCTCCGCTCGTATAGGAGTTGTGACGATCTTTAGATGATGATGATTTAGATATTCTTACAATTCTTAAGTCCTATAATGCTTTGAAATTCTAGTGAATCAAATGATTAATGACCTAGTTTCGAGATAATGCTTTTTAGATCGTGTTCACTCGAAACTAGGGAACAGCTATTGACCATTTGATTAACTAGAAACTAGAATTTGAATGCGATCCATCGAAAGGACAAAGGATGAGTTGCAAAACCCCTAATTCCCTCGCAAGATCCTTAAACCTCGATGAAATTGCATCGATCTAGTATCAATTCGTTAATGGATAAGAATTAGTAATCTTTAGATCTCATCACATCTATAGATCTGATCTACTCCTACGAGCCATACTTCTAATCTTGATTGTTGGTTGGAAATTATCACACATCTCAATTCTTGCTTTTAATGTCTTTTCTAGATCTAGATTTTTCTTATTTCTTGATCTTCAAATGCAAATCATGAATTGTTTTCTTTTCTTTTCCCTAATTTTTCAACTCATCTAATTCGGAAATTGAACGGATTACACTTTCCCTGTGGACGATCCGCACTTACTAACGCGCTACATCCGACACCGTTATTGATTGCGGTCAAATATTTTTGGTTGTGATTTCTTTACAAATTTCTAAAACTACACATCACAAAAATCATTAAATCAGGTCGCATTGATATGACCTAGTCTACAATGCCTCAAGAAGGATTCGTTCATTTTTGAACTCTTCCTCTTGTGTGTGTTCTGTACATTAAGAACTGTAGTTTAATTTAGAACGTCTATGCTTTTAGATAACGTGCCTGAACCGATCAACTCTTGATATAGGAAATGTTCAAAATATTATCCAACAATACAAAATTATATGCTTCTTTACTAATATAGAGACTGATATGATGTTGTATTTCAGGTTCGGTATCTAATAACATTCGTTCAGAATCAATGTATTCTGGTAATACAGGGTGATAACTACCAACTGACTTGGCTGCAACACTTGCACCGTTTCTATCTCATGAAATTTATCACCCGTTCTCAGTTCTCTACCTATCTGTAGCCCATGTAACAAATTACATTTGCGGGATCCTGATCCGGTATCTCATACCCAGGACGTAAAGGCTACTGAGAAACAGTTCTGTGTAATGAACACACCCGAAGAAGATGCATCAACATGTACTTTCTTCGTTTGGGCGGCACGGGAATTCTAGTAATCCCCTATTTCCTGCTCTGTCTTATAACAATAATAAGTTGGAGTGGGACCAACGTTCCCTAGCGCAGTATAACAAGTGGGTTCGATCAATACATCCGTATTATTATCTTGATTAAGACGTGACATGGTCGCTACCTGGAGAGAGAGAGAAGAAAACACTCAGCGTGCGCTTTTACAAGATTAGATTGGTTATCAATTTATCTAATCAGGATGTCTCCCACTGTTTTAGTCAAATCCTCCTTCAAACCCTAAAAGGAAAGACTAGCCAGGATTAATTACACCCTACAAGTTTGCCAATCTTTCAGCCAGGCCAGTGCCGGTACTTTGAGGGAGGTTTCCCGCGCTTTCGCACGGACCTAATTAAAGTAAACCTCGTTTTCCCAGGGGCGTAACCCTGTTAACACCTTTCTAGACACCTACTTGATTGGCTAATTGTACTGTGTAAAACTCTCCCAGGAGTAACTTTTACTCGCAGCAGGTATTGGAATCCAACTATCTCATAGAAGGTATGCAATCTCATTGCAAATTTCAACACTTGAAATTCCCAATAATATTTTACCCCTAGCATCCTATGACCTTGACGGAGGCCAAACTACCCATAGTCCGCTAGTCAAGTTCAACCCGTCATTTCCTGATTGAATTAAACCCACCCGCACGACCCTTGACGAAGGCCAAACTACGCCGTACGAATACCCTAATCCAATCGCATCGTATTCTAGCAGATAAGCACTAGTTAGCTACCGTACACTACGCCTTGACGGAGGCCAAACTACCGCAGCACGAATACTAAGTAGTTCTTATCTTAAATGACGGAGGGCAACGACAGGTTTTTAAGAAAACCTTTTGCGTAATGAACTTGATATCGTTGTAGAATCGAGTGAATTTTAAATGGAGTGTTTTTGAGGCTTTTCTAGTTTTGCTAAAGAGGTCACTCCCGGTGAAGGGATCGTCGGCTATTTCCTCATCGAATAAGGTGCAGGATATTTCACAAATACCGCTGTGCAAAGTAAGAACTATATAAGCAATCAAAAGACAAACCGAGTTTGTAGCATCTGCCAGTTATTGCTAAAGAGGTCACTCCCGGTGAAGGGATCTCGGCTCTTTCCTTATCGAATAAGGTGCTGGATGTTCTATAAGGAACACCGCTATGCAAAGCAAGAACTAGAGCTACCAGTTTTTAAACAAGTTTCTACAACATCTTTAGGTTTCTTTTATTTCATTAATCTCATTAATGAAGTCCCATTTTATTATGCTTCACAAGCATCACATTTGAAATGAAATCTGCAATATAACATATATCTCATATATATAATATAAACATTCGTCTCAGGAAGTAATATGATCTCATCACAGAACATTGTAGCAGAAGAAACATATATGAAATATTGGATATACTAGGAGGTCTGTGTTTTAGTATGAGCCTGTATAAAACACGGATTCCACGGTCGCGATGAATAGCCAAATCCACATCCCGAGACCCCTACGAGAGCGGCAAGCAACACTGCCAATTCTAGGGTTAGGAGACCCGATCTCGACTCCTCGAGATGGTTTCCCACTGGATCCTAGAACCCGGTTAATTGTGCTCCCCGCCTTGGGTCTACCTCATGCGGAAAAGTAAATAATATACAATGGTGACATCATCCTCAGCCCTGAAGTGCCCCAATAAAAGAATATTACATACAAATGAATTTTACATGAATGAAAATAAAAATCCTCATCTCACATAAAACCCCCGGCTATTCAAAACGCGACGATCCAATATAACATATCACAGCAACACATAATATCTCATATCATCAATGTAAGCAAATATGCGTATCCCGATTGTCGTTGACGTATAGCAACGAAGCCGGCGATACACTACATACTACGCTTACGGTCACAGAAAAGAAAGTGTAAAACTACAACAGTTGGAATCCATAACCTCCTTAGACATCGCATGCCTAACCAAATGAATTCCTTAGACATCGCATGCCTAACAATTATAAACCCCGCATTTTAGTCTCATTATCGAAAACTCTTTTCAATATCTAGTCGGGCAATTCAACAAGATTCCCGACATCCTGATCAAATGCTCGTCGCAAACTTTAGTAGACGGCCGCACCCCCGGATGCCGTCGACGAAGTGCACTAAGGCGGAACACCGCTGCCGCGAGCACCCGAACGGATGCTTTTGGCGACGGTGTTCTCCTACAGTCACTTGGTCGGGGCTATGGGGCGTGGCTATCTATTAAGTTTGCTCGGCGAGTATCCGCGTATGCTACGTGATTGCGACGGACTTTTGATCACATCAAAATCTCGTGGCAACCGATCAAAGGAGACTAAACTGCTAGATTTATAACATTCAAATTAGTTATCTCATAACTACATGTGGATTCCAAATATTTTATCACATTCCAGATAAATAGATAATGTTAAACTTTCTGATCGAATAAACAAACACCCAAGATTTCCCAAAATAGCTCAACACATGAAATTAGTTTAAAAACATCCATCATATACCACCGTACCAATGGTCCAGCCGTAGAAGGGTCAAGCCAACGCCTCACATGTGGCAACGCCGTACTGCCCCAAACCCTAAGGTTTAGAGGCAGTTCATACGGTCACATAATCGAGTTAAGGTTTGTGTTCTTCTAGAGGGTCCACCGCGTTACTTGCACGACTTAGAACGTTCTTAAACTACGGAAAAATCCAACACTTGGAAATTTTCCGGCAGGGGAAAAAGTGAGTTATTGATATCCGGTCGAACTTTTTAACATGTTCTAAAAATTACCCGGACAAACTAAACGAAGTTATACTTTCCGATCGAATCAACGAGCTCCCAATACAACCCAGAAAACTCAACACTTGAGTGGAATTAAAAATGCCCAGAATAGTACAAAAGAACCCAGGAATAATACTGTGAAGTTGTGGGCCCCAATGACACTGTTCGGCCGCGGAACCGCGACCACGTGGGTGGTTTAGCCGCGGTTCCGCAGTCACATGATTGATTTGGTGGTCCGTACTTCACAGTAATTCTTAGATTTTCCTGCTTATTTTTCTGAGTATTTTTAATACGAAAAAATCAACAGTTTTGAAAAATTTCCAGAAACTAGGGTTTTACGGGTATTCGGAGTTCGACCGGACTTTAAACTTCGCCTAAAGCTCTAGCTTGGCTCTGATACCACTGTAGGGTTACTAGGCACTCTAATAAGGTTTTACAAGGTATCAACCATGCCAGATTCAAAATTTAGCTGTGCCGAACAACCCTAAACGAGATCTTTAAACTAGAGATTAGGTGAAAATAAGCATGTTAAACACTTTAACACTAAGTGAGAGGGATTACAACCTTTGTAGATCCTGTCCTTCACTTCTAAAGCTCCGTGTTGAGGTCCCTTTGCTGCGATCATCAAGTTCCGGATTCTCGAGAGGCTCCACGAAGAGAAAGATACAAGCTTGCTTCCGATCTTCGATAACAAAGATGATCTACCTTGAAGTTTCATTAACACAAGCTCTCACTCACTAAATGAAGTGAACACCCTCATCTAAATGGAAATGATAGATGCGGATGATGAAGTAGGAATTTAGCTCTCTTTTGTTTTCAATTACTCACTCATAATCATCACTTAGCAAAAAGCTAGAAAGCTTTTTCCAAGGAAGAAGAAGAAGATGTAACGTCTTCAAAATAATAAAATATGATTTTTGGGAAATTTTATAATTTAATATTATTTTAATGAATATTTTAATATTCTGGTATAATTAAATACAAATAAATGGGGAAAAATTTTGGAAAATTCTAAAATAAGGTATTTTATGGAATTATGCCATTTTAAAGTTTTTAAGATTAGTTATATGCTAATTTAGTGCTAATCGCGATTAAAAATCGCTAATTGGATTTTTAGTTTTTTTTGTGCAAAAATGTGCACATATCATTTTCTACACTTGTGTTGCTTGTGCATTTCTACCATGGCTTTCTTTTGGGTCTACTATTCAAGTGAGAAGAGTTTGGTGGAGAAAAGAAAAGAAAAGAACAAGATAAGTTATGAGAGAGAGAGAGTAGGTGGCTTTTGGACATTTGACCATTTCCTTCATCATTTCCCCATCTCTTTTCTCTCTCCCCTCTCCCTTGTTGCTGCTGCTGCTGCCCTCTCCCCCTCTCTCACCCTCTTCATGAAACCCTAGATCCACCATGATAACAAAGCCAAAACCCCATTCCCACTTCACAAAACTTACTCCCAAGCTCACTAGCTACACATTGAACCTAGCAAGATTGGATTTGGAGGACTTTGAGCAACTCAAGAATTTTCTTGAGTTGCCAAAGGAGGTAATTTCTGCACCTAATAAAGTAGTATTTCAATTACTTGTGCATCTAATCTAGTTTCATATCGATATTGTGTTGTTTGTGGACTTTGGAGAATTCAAGTTAGGGTTTAGGGTAAAACTGAAATTTAAGATGAAATTGATGATTTAGGTGACCTTAGAATCCCTTGTGTGATGCTAATTTGAACCCAAACCTGAACTTGAAAACAGAATACGGAATTACGGAATCGATATCGGGGAAAAACAGTAAATCTGGAAGTGTTTTGTGGAATCTGCTATCACCCCGAAATCCCAAAAATGAAATTGAGTCGACAGTGAGATGTGCAGGCACCAATGAACCACCACCCCAAACCCTAGCCCCCAACTCCTTTTCGAGGCCGCCAATTATTCTATTCTGGCCGCAATTTGCGGCCAGAGCAGGGTGGATCTGCCTCGTTTTCTGTGCATGGCCCCATTTCCTCTAGTTTTGACCCTGGGTATGTCTAGTTTTGACTGATTCCATCTAGGGTGAAATCTGGGTTGATTTTCCTATGTTGGTGCATGGTTTACGACTTGATTTAGCATGGATTTTGGTATTTGGTGATTCATTCCTGTCGGGTGGCGTTTGGACGTCAACGACACGTGGATATTGAACGTGTTTATATGCGAGTCGATAGGTTTTTACCTATGCGGGTAGCGTGTGCTATTTTGGTTTCCGATGTGGTTCTCATGTGCTTTAGCGTTGTGATATACTTGTAGGTACCCTACGAGAGGTTGAGGCAAAGAAGATGAAGATGGCGACATCGGCACCGACACATGAGAAGCAAGGTGAGTAGATTATATCTACGGGGAGAAGTCGGGTGGATGGCGTATAGCACCCCCGCAGTCCGTGGTGATGTATACGAATACGTATACACACATATATTTATTATGTGTTGTTTAGGGTTATTGATGGTAATATGGATTATTGGTGATAAGGATGTATTGGATGAGTATAGTGCGAAACCCTAGAATAGCGGTTGCACCCACACTCACACATACACACATACTTGCATACATTCTTTCATATATCTGTGCGCATATGATGGTGTGTATATCTACACATGGGTATGGGACTATGTGTTTATATACGGGTTTTGAGGATGATACGTGGGATTGAGATGAGTCGATGAGATTCGATTGAAGCCGTGGGATTTGGCGACATGACAGAGTTCGTATTGGAGATGTGATATGATGGTAGTGATGCCTGTCATGTGATGAGATATTGTGATATCGACTCAGATTTAGGTGGTTTCCATACCCCTCTCTATTGGCTTGATTGTCGGGTTCGTAGTTCGCATAGTAGGCGTTAGGCTAGACCCGAGTCATACCTATTTCAAAACTAATGAATCGGGGATATTTTAAAGATATGCAGAAGGGTTTATACGGGTATTTTCAAATGATGTATCTTTTCTTAAAACACCGTAGCCCTTGTTTTACCAAAAGCCCTGATTCGTCTTATTTCAAATGGCACCACTGCATGACATGTACAGATTGGTGTAGATTCTTTACCTTTGCGTTGATTATTCGATTCCGCATATTCATGCTATTTGCATTGCATCGCTTGTACTGTGGTTATATTTCAGTCATGCTGCTAGGACACCAGCACCATTATCGATGATGCATATGTTCCACGTACACTTGTTGCCGGCTCACACACTCATCATCGATAATTGCCATGTCACTACACTGTAGTACTATTGCATTCAGTATATGATCCTTGCATGACTTGATGATGTGCATACCTTCCTTTAACATGTCGCATACTTCATGCTTTTGATTATACGCATTGAGATATGTTGTTTCTATGATATTTCTGGATTTAGGAACCGAGGATGTTTCAAAAGAGAATATGTAATTGTTTTTAAAAAACCGGTTACTCGTGATATGATATTTTGGTGTGTCCACCACGCGTTTTCTCGGTGCTGAGACGTGTGCTTGAAACCCGATTCGAGGAGTGGATGTTCCGTTTGCGGGTTCGTGGTGGGCCCGGTATGGTTCCCCTCGGCAAGATGATCGATGAGCTTTGCCGATTGAGCCTGGAGGCGGGCGAGTACCTACCGGTGATTGGTTGGACCTGGCGGTTATCCGGAGGATACTGACCAGTGTCGATAGATGGATATGGGCATACTGCCGGGGCCGAGGGCCGATACCGCAGACAGAGCCCGCGGGCCGATCCGGACTGACGGAGCCCGATATATGAGGATTTACGTGCCGATGCTGGGCACAGTTTTCATGATGTTTTCGAGTGTCGATGCTGGGCACTCCGGTTCCATGATTTTGACGTGTCGCGAGGGACACAGATGGTTTATATCCTCATATTATCCCCATGCACATGATTTATGATATTTACATGCATGGTGGTTATTGTCAGTGGGTGACGAGTGGACGGGATCCACGTGTGTGCAGATTTGATTACTTTGATCATACCTCATATTCATGACATGCTATTACCTGAGGCACTAGTACGAGCACTTGGCACTACACTCATGTATAGGGATTACATTGCCAGTTTAGCAGGCTTCAGCTTTATTCATATTGAGGTTTATTTATATCTGATCGTATTGACCTAGGATGGGTCATGCATTCGATCTCTGCTTGTAGATATTTTCTATTCACGAGTTGGCAACTCACCCCCGTTGTGCCCCAGTTCTTGCAGGTTTGCCGTACAGATTCCATAGCGGTATTTCTGGCACATTGCTCCTTTATGGGTGATTTGCTTTGGATAGGTGGGTTCTTTTGTATCAGAACCGCCATTGTTCATGTATTATTTATTGTATCTAGAATTTCCATCAACCAAAACTTGTATATTGTTTCAGACTTAGAAAACAGTGTTGTATTATTTCGACCTTAGAGTCGCGCTTGTAGTATTACGGTTTTCTGGCTGTTTGAGTTTCTTTTTCGGTTTTGATCCTCGCCCCTTGGCGTTGTATATTATTATTGCTTGCGTGGTTGTGACCGTCGATTGACGAAGAGCTAGCTCCCGCTTGGGGATGCCTTTTATCATTTCTTATATATTATTCTTGTTGTACCCCGTTCGGGGCCAGTTTTACAAAGGAAACTCTGCCGGAATTTTCAGGAAAGTTTACACATTTTAAAAATACACATTCGGCTTAGTTATTTAAAAACTTTGATTTTCGAAACATGATTTCTTTACTTTTCAAAACCAGTTTTCCTTATTTACTCTTTAAATGGTTTTAGATTGCTGGGATTTTGGCTTACTTGGATTAGATGGGGGTCCTATAGACTTCATATGGTTCAAGGGCCAGTCACGTGCTCTTTCGGGTCATGACAAAGTTGGTATCAGAGCGCTAGGTTGACCTTGATTCGAGTCTAAGTTTGACTATGTGGAGACTTGGGCGTTATTTATATACGGAACTTAGGCTTGACCTTACGGAACTTAGACTTAGTCGAGGGGGTATTAGACCCGAACTTTCGCCGTGTAGGATGACCCTTGGTTGATGGAATAGGTGACTAAAGTAGAGTGACGTACCGTGGGTATGTTCCGCGGCATACTTACGACACGCCACTCCACTTAAGAAACCTTAGGTTGTACATTTCCTTGCACCGTATTATATTCCTTCCTATGATCTACCTTCATCGATACTGGTTATAGTTTTGCTGCCGCGATTGCACGGGCAGAGTGAGCTACGGCTCGAGTTGTGTCAGCATGAGCTCGTCGGGGACGAGGGCTGACCGGGGCGTGATTTCAGAAACTTACGGTTGCATTGAGGCTTCGTATTTTGTGTTTCCGCACTATGAGCGTTTGACAGATCGCTGTTGCGAGATTTTCCGGTTGTGCTGATCGGCACCAGAGGATTGAGCCACTGATAGAGGCCAGCCAGGGTGTGATGACCGTTGATTTATTGCTTATTCATGATGGTTGAGGCGCTGCTTAGCGTACCGACGAATGAGCCAGTTGTTGCTGTGAATGATGAGATATCGCCCAGATGATTGGAGCTACTGCAGCATGAGCATATTCTTAGAGATATGATAGTGAGTCGCTAGTCACCGAGGATTAATGACTAGGACAGGTGGTTCGTTCGCTTACCCCGATGCGAGGTCATCAGGTAGATTGACTCCAGCTAGAGACGACTTCACGCAGATTCGTTGAGAGTCGATTGAGACGATCGAATGTCAGGAACCCATTTTCTAAGTTTAAAGTATTCGGAAAGACATGCAAGCGATTCTATGGACCTTCTAGAAGAATGAAACCCTAACTCGACTTAATGACTGTGTGAAAGCCTTTGAACCTTAGGGTTTGCGGCAGTTCCTCGGCGCCATTAGTGAGGCTTGGGTTTGCCCTTTTACGGCTGGACCACCGATGCTGTGGCATGTACTCGATACTATTAAACTGTACCCGAGATGTTGAGCTCTTGGGAGATTGTGAGGTTCTGACGAGTCGATCGGATGAGTCGACATCATTCGGATATCATGTGATGGGACGCTGCTTGGGAGGCTCCAGATACGAGCATAGCCGTCGGAGCGCAGTCCGTGTAGCCACGATGAGATGAGTCCGAATCAGTCGACATTGAAGCAAGGTGGAGTAAAGAGTTTGCACGAGACTTCGACGAGATGACGTTCCACTCCGTTGACATCAGAGATGTGACATACACGCTGAGGACGTGTTCGGGTAGATATCTTCTACTGAGTAAGGAAGATACCGTGTTCGTGATTTTAAGTCCGTATGAGGGACTTCGGATGGACCGTAGCCGAAGACATTGTAGTGCGCAGAAAAAGATGCGACGTCGAATGGTCGATGATACAGACAAGCGGGACAAGAAGTTCGTGCGAGAAGCAGACGAGCTGCTACTACACCCCGTTAAGATTAAAAATCGGATATGCATACAGAGGCACAGGGATGCGACCAGCTTCCGAGGAGATGTTGTACTAAGGACGCAGATGTCCTGAAAGCGAGGAAAGATTACGCCAGAGTACCAGCCTCCTTACAGTTTGGCTTAGGCAAGATCAGAAGAGACCTTGAGTAGGATTCCTTCCAGTAAACTGCTGCAATAAGAGTTGAACCCAGGATCGGGTGTGTGATGGGCATTCAGAGGACCAGAGGTCGGCGCCAGAGATGTGCTGCTTTACGAGCGGTCGTGAGGATTGACCGAGAGGTGACCAGGAAAGTGCCAGAACGGAATCGTTCCTGTCAGCACACCTGACCGGGCCGATGAGCCGATGGATTACGAGATTGGTAATCTACAGGAAAGATCAGGAACCAGAGGCAGAGGACGCCAGCCGCGAGCAAGAGGCAAGTAGATATCTTGCGCCGCTAGCATCGGATGTACCGGTACCTTCTCGACCCTGAAGGAGGATATACCGACGACGGTATTTATGATTTGTGATTTTGTGATTTGATTATCACGTATCCGTTGCTTTGGATTTCGGTATTTTGGGCGATCTATTCGCATGATTTAGTCTTGATGACTGAGTTCCATGATATTTGATTTTGTGCATCATGGTTGCACTTACTGGGCATTTATACCTTGCACATAGTTATTAGTCTTGAGGTGTTGATTGCGATTTCATGCCTATTTTATGCCGGTGATTTGATTTACGCTTCCAGCATAGTTTCACGTACTCTTAGTGTTTTGATTTGTGCACTCGGTATAGCTTATATGTGCTTGTAGTGCATTGATATGTGTTTTGTGCACGCAGTTGCACACGTTCAAGATTTTCTTTATATCTGAGTACACTTAGTGTTGCTGCTTACGCATTTGAGTTATTGCTGATATTTGTGCATGGGATGCACCAGTTCTATACTTCGTGCGTTTGTCGCACCAGTTTTATGTTTCTTGCGTTTATCACATCAGATTTATATTTCGTGCCTTTGTTGCACCGGATTTATATTTTGTGGATTTCGGTTGCACCTGACTTCGATTTGATGTCTTTCGATTGTCGATTTTGATTGTGATATTGATGTGGATTCTTGCACTCCGTGCTTTGACTGGACTTACGCATATTCGGCGTTGCTATTGGATTTTTGTGATTCCGTGCATATTGAGTGCACAGGGTTTAGATTTTCATTCGTGCACGATGGATGCACCGATTTGGATTTTCGCGCATGTTGAGCGCAGGCTTTGAGATACGATTTTGGTGCACACCCGATGCACTAAATCGAGATTCTTCGTGCATGTCAGATGCACATGTTTGGGCTGTCAGGCACACACGTTGCCTATGACAGATGTTTCGTGCACACCCGTTGCACCTAGACGATGTTTTGTGCACCTGTATGGCACATATTTGGATTTTGATTTCCGTGCGCACCAGGCGCACAGGGTGATGTTATGTGCATTTTTGGGATTTATTCCTTTTGGAGCAGTACATTTCTATGATATTGGATATTTGTTTTCATACTGAGCAGGACTAGTCAGAGGACAGTGCCTGGATATATTTTGCATGTATCGATAGTTATCGAAGGGATTTCCAAAGAGCGAGCTATAGTCTCGGTATATATATACCTACGTGTCCGATATGACACGGAACGTTTTAAAAAAAAAAAAAAAAAACAGGAAACCCTTCTAAATTGTTTTCAAAACGGCGGAACGCACCTATTAAACGAAGGATATATATATACATATATACTTATTTTCTTATGAAAAACGTCCGCCACTGTGCAGTGTTACGCGCATCGCACAGCGACTTAAAAAGATTGGGCATGCATTTACATCAGCTATTCACATGTTTAGATTGGATGTCTACATGTATAGTTCTGATTTATATCATATTGATTTTGTATTGGATTTGACATTTGTGTCTTTACCATGACTCCGATGATTGCGGGACGCTTGATGGAGTGTTGCTTTTGAGTTATCTGCTCAGTACTCATGCGCATGCATTGCGCTATGATGTTTTAGGTATAGATGATTTCGGAGCCCCGATGACTTGGAATTTGTATTGAAATATTTTAGTATTTGGAGGTTTAAATTTAAAATTCGGGGACCGAATTTCTTTAAGGGGGGTAGATTGTAACGTCTTCAAAATAATAAAATATGATTTTTGGGAAATTTTATAATTTAATATTATTTTAATGAATATTTTAATATTCTGGTATAATTAAATACAAATAAATGGGGGAAAATTTTGGAAAATTCTAAAATAAGGTATTTTATGGAATTATTCCATTTTAAAGTTTTTAAGATTAGTTATATGCTAATTTAGTGCTAATCGCGATTAAAAATCGCTAATTGGATTTTTAGTTTTTTTTGTGCAAAAATGTGCACATATCATTTTCTACACTTGTGTTGCTTGTGCATTTCTACCATGGCTTTCTTTTGGGTCTACTATTCAAGTGAGAAGAGTTTGGTGGAGAAAAGAAAAGAAAAGAACAAGATAAGTGATGAGAGAGAGAGAGTAGGTGGCTTTTGGACATTTGACCCTTTCCTTCATCATTTCCCCATCTCTTTTCTCTCTCCCCTCTCCCTTGTTGCTGCTGCTGCCCTCTCCCCCTCTCTCACCCTGTTCATGAAACCCTAGATCCACCATGATAACAAAGCCAAAACCCCATTCCCACTTCACAAAACTTACTCCCAAGCTCACTAGCTACACATTGAACCTAGCAAGATTGGATTTGGAGGACTTTGAGCAACTCAAGAATTTTCTTGAGTTGCCAAAGGAGGTAATTTCTGCACCTAATAGAGTAGTATTTCAATTACTTGTGCATCTAATCTAGTTTCATATCGATATTGTGTTGTTTGTGGACTTTGGAGAATTCAAGTTAGGGTTTAGGGTAAAACTGAAATTTAAGATGAAATTGAGGATTTAGGTGACCTTAGAATCCCTTGTGTGATGCTAATTTGAACCCAAACCTGAACTTGAAAATAGAATACGGAATTACGGAATCGATATCGGGGAAAAACAGTAAATCTGGAAGTGTTTTGTGGAATCTGCTATCACCCCGAGATCCCAAAAATGAAATTGAGTCGACAGTGAGATGTGCAGGCACCAATGAACCACCACCCCAAACCCTAGCCCCCAACTCCTTTTCGAGGCCGCCAATTATTCCATTCTGGCCGCAATTTGCGGCCAGAGCAGGGTGGATCTGCCTCGTTTTCTGTGCATGGCCCCATTTCCTCTAGTTTTGACCCTGGGTATGTCTAGTTTTGACTGATTCCATCTAGGGTGAAATCTGGGTTGATTTTCCTATGTTGGTGCATGGTTTACGACTTGATTTAGCATGGATTTTGGTATTTGGTGATTCATTCCTGTCGGGTGGCGTTTGGACGTCAACGACACGTGGATATTGAACGTGTTTACATGCGAGTCGATAGGTTTTTACCTATGCGGGTAGCGTGTGCTATTTTGGTTTCCGATGTGGTTTTCATGTGCTTTAGCGTTGTGATATACTTGTAGGTACCCTACGAGAGGTTGAGGCAAAGAAGATGAAGATGGCGACATCAGCACCGACACATGAGAAGCAAGGTGAGTAGATTATATCTACGGGGAGAAGTCGGGTGGATGGCGTATAGCACCCCCGCAGTCCGGGGTGATGTATACGAATACGTATACACACATATATTTATTATGTGTTGTTTAGGGTTATTGATGGTAATATGGATTATTGGTGATAAGGATGTACTGGATGAGTATAGTGCGAAACCCTAGAATAGCGGTTGCACCCACACTCACACATACACACATACTTGCATACATTCTTTCATATATCTGTGGGCATATGATGGTGTGTATATCTACACATGGGTATGGGACTATGTGTTTATATACGGGTTTTGAGGATGATACGTGGGATTGAGATGAGTCGATGAGATTCGATTGAGGCCGTGGGATTTGGCGACATGACAGAGTTCGTATTGGAGATGTGATATGATGGTAGTGATGCCTGTCATGTGATGATATATTGTGATATCGACTCAGATTTAGGTGGTTTCCATACCCCTCTCTATTGGCTTGATTGTCGGGTTCGTAGTTCGCATAGTAGGCGTTAGGCTAGACCCGAGTCATACCTATTTCAAAACTGACGAATCGGGGATATTTTAAAGATATGCAGAAGGGTTTATACGGGTATTTTCAAATGATGTATCTTTTCTTAAAACACCGTAGCCCTTGTTTTACCAAAAGCCCTGATTCGTCTTATTTCAAATGGCACCACTGCATGACATGTACAGATTGGTGTAGATTCTTTACCTTTGCGTTGATTATTCGATTCCGCATATTCATGCTATTTGCATTGCATCGCTTGTACTGTGGTTATATTTCAGTCATGCTGCTAGGACACCAGCACCATTATCTATGATGCATATGTTCCACGTACACTTGTTGCCGGCTCACACACTCATCATCGATAATTGCCATGTCACTACACTGTAGTACTATTGCATTCAGTATATGATCCTTGCATGACTTGATGATGTGCATACCTTCCTTTAACATGTCGCATACTTCATGCTTTTGATTATACGCATTGAGATATGTTGTTTCTATGATATTTCTGGATTTGGGAACCGAGGATGTTTCAAAAGAGAATATGTAATTGTTTTAAAAAAACCGGTTACTCGTGATATGATATTTTGGTGTGTCCACCACGCGTTTTCTCGGTGCTGAGACGTGTGCTTGAAACCCGATTCGAGGAGTGGATGTTCCGTTTGCGGGTTCGTGGTGGGCCCGGTATGGTTCCCCTCGGCAAGATGATCGATGAGCTTTGCCGATTGAGCCTGGAGGCGGGCGAGTACCTACCGGTGATTGGTTGGACCTGGCGGTTATCCGGAGGATACTGACCAGTGTCGATAGATGGATATGGGCATACTGCCGGGGCCGAGGGCCGATACCGCAGACAGAGCCCGCGGGCCGATCCGGACTGACAGAGCCCGATATATGAGGATTTACGTGCCAATGCTGGGCACAGTTTTCATGATGTTTTCGAGTGTCGATGCTGGGCACTCCGGTTCCATGATTTTGACGTGTCGCGAGGGACACAGATGGTTTATATCCTCATATTATCCCCATGCACATGATTTATGATATTTACATGCATGGTGGTTATTGTCAGTGGGTGACGAGTGGACGGGATCCACGTGTGTACAGATTTGATTACTTTGATCATACCTCATATTCATGACATGCTATTACCTGAGGCACTAGCACGAGCACTTGGCACTACACTCATGTATAGGGATTACATTGCCAGTTTAGCAGGCTTCAGCTTTATTCATATTGAGGTTTATTTATATCTGATCGTATTGACCTAGGATGGGTCATGCATTCGATCTCTGCTTGTAGATATTTTCTATTCACGAGTTGGCAACTCACCCCCGTTGTGCCCCAGTTCTTGCAGGTTTGCCGTACAGATTCCATAGCGGTATTTCTGGCACATTGCTCCCTTATGGGTGATTTGCTTGGATAGGTGGGTTCTTTTGTATCAGAACCGCCATTGTTCATGTATTATTTATTGTATCTAGAATTTCCATCAACCAAAACTTGTATATTGTTTCAGACTTAGAAAACAGTGTTGTATTATTTCGACCTTAGAGTCGCGCTTGTAGTATTACGGTTTTCTGGCTGTTTGAGTTTCTTTTTCGGTTTTGATCCTCGCCCCTTGGCGTTGTATATTATTATTGCTTGCGTGGTTGTGACCGTCGATTGACGAAGAGCTAGCTCCCGCTTGGGGATGCCTTTTATCATTTCTTATATATTATTCTTGTTGTACTTCGTTCGGGGCCAGTTTTACAAAGGAAACTCTGCCGGAATTTTCAGGAAAGGTTACACATTTTAAAAATACACATTCGGCTTAGTTATTTAAAAACTTTGATTTTCGAAACATGATTTCTTTACTTTTCAAAACCAGTTTTCCTTATTTACTCTTTAAATGGTTTTAGATTGCTGGGCTTTTGGCTTACTTGGATTAGATGGGGTCCTATAGACTTCATATGGTTCAAGGGCCAGTCACGTGCTCTTTCGGGTCGTGACAGAAGAAGAAGAAGAAGAAGAATATTCAATTCCATTTGTGATGAATAATGAAAGTCAAGTAAGGTTATAAAATGCAACCATGGTTCAAGTAACCCTTGTAGAGATTTAACCAAGGTTAAAGGGTTGGGTTGGGTTAAGGAAATATCTTGCAAAATATCATAACAAATATCTTTGCAAGAAACAAAACAAAACCTTCTAGAAGGTTTTAGAAAAGATTAACCCAAATCAAACCCTAACCATATTTAATCTCCACTAAACATGTTGCAATAATAACCCTAACATGTTACAATATTATATATCACATATACAATATTTATTGTAACAAAATAAAATAATACAATTAACATATATCGCATATATATCAATGTATTACCCGAGTGAGAAAAAGAATCTTTTAGTGAGCTTATATTAGTTAATGTAGTTTAATATATCATATATATAATTATACATTAAAACATCGAATCAACACTTGATCCGACAATCCGGCTATATCGCATATAACCGACTAATATAATCTGTATCAGTTCATCGAATCAACACTTGATCAGATGACCCGGCTATATCTCATATACCCGGCCGATATCTCATATTGTGAGAATCTAATACGATATCACATACTCGTATTATTCTCGGTCCCGCACATATCATATATGTGCTTCTACTCCGTTTTGCCTGAGTCAAGAAACCTCTGTGTAGGACTCTAAAGAATCGTCAATACGCCGGCAGTAGGTGATGATCATATCAAACACCCACAAGCTGCAAGCGGTCAGCTAAACGTAACAGCCACCCAGGTATTGAGCGATCAGAAGATCAAGAAGCAAGACTGTACATTCTCCTGCGAATCCAATCAGTAACACTCCTGTACAATCCGGTCTCGTCGTCTGATATGTCGCATATCTCGCCTAGGGGTGGTATACGTCAGACCCCAGTAGCTTGATAAGTCGTGTCGATATGAGGTCTATAACAGTTTGAGAAACTACTGATAACACTTACCAGTAAATCTCAGCAACCCTGGCCAGGGATTTTCAGTTATAGCCAATCGAACACAGCACAACATCAACTCCCTATATCGGGAGAGACGAATCCCCTCCTATCGCTCATTGTCTCCATGTGATTCGGGACTGTACCCAAAAGCCACCTTTTTGCATGCCCTCTTGGACGTGGTATGATGGAAATCAAAGCACAGTGGGTATCACACAAGACTCTATGACGATCTCTGGTCGACAGACTACTCTGTACCAGTGTCACCGGAGAACTGCCGTCTGACGTGAGGTATAATACCATCTGGGAGTTCTCAGTGAGTCCGTCCAGTGTACCCAGTCTCTACTGAGCACCCGTACACCATCGTTGATGTCAAACACCGATGGATATGGGATCATCCATCGCCCATCATATGGGTCAAGATGCGTATACGCTAGTCTACTCTGGTGTATCGATGCCCTGTCTCGATACACCCACGACTAGGAACAGTTATAGGATGTACCCGTCGACTACCGTGGCCCCACTAGTATGATCTCATCATAGTCCCAGTAGTCGAGTACATATCCTAAGGGCTTTATCAACATGTAACATAGAGACAATCAGAGTACATGTTAAGATAAAGAGCAACCATATAGCATATTATCATGTCGAGCAAGAAAGTCTTCCCTATATATGTCCAAGCATCCACTACAATATACATCGTATGTACAGTAATGGCCTCTAGGGCATATATATAACTAACATATTCTACTCTTGGAGTATCGATGCCCAGTCTCTAAACTCCCACGGCTAGGGACACTTTAAGGATGTGCTTATAGACCACCCAACTCTTATGTATATGATCGCCATCATACTGCTGGTAGTCAAGCATGTATCCTATGGGCTCTATCAACATGTAATAGTGATCTGTAATGTCACCTGAAGCATGTACACGATGATAAAGACATACCATATAGCATACTATCATCTCGAGTAAGA
Organism: Agapanthus africanus; assembly: GCA_030015575.1. Taxonomy (NCBI): domain Eukaryota; kingdom Viridiplantae; phylum Streptophyta; class Magnoliopsida; order Asparagales; family Amaryllidaceae; genus Agapanthus; species Agapanthus africanus. The sequence continues at coordinate 294,616,261 of CM057349.1, forward strand.
CTGTTCTACCGGTATAGGTCTTCCCTCAATCATTGCAATCACGTGCATGCGATCCAATAATTGACTTGAGGGCACTATAGCCAACAATCTCCCAATTTGCACTTAAGGCTAATTATTGCGTTGTCGCATACTCATAGCCCGTGTGATACCAAACACCTAACTTCTCTACTAATCAGTTTTCACAAAGCCCGTTTGTAAAACTATTGCATTCGAGAAATAGCCTCAGTGAGTGGATCCGCTCCAATGTTTCTTTCTATGTCTCTCTTAATCTCAAGTTCGCGGAGAAAGCCATCTCCCGAAATGAGCAATACCTGTCTTAGAATATGTCTGGATGTCTGATGGGACCCAGTTCACAAATGAACTCTAAATCCAGCAAACTTCTTAGACTGTATCGTCCACTGAATTTAATCAGTATTCTACGCCATGCCTCCCTCAGTATCCGCTTGGACCACCTGTCCAAACTACTGTCCCTTGTCAAGAGGGAAAACTATAACTCTAACAGTCACTCTGTCATCCAGGTCACCTTGGAAGCCTGGAATGATAACCGTCTCCCGAAGGAGGCTGCTGTTATCAAATCCCTAGAACATCCACTTATGTTGATAAACTACTTCCGAACTTTTCTCCAGGATTGGATTAATATATAAACTTATCGCAGCTCGTGCAAAAACAACATCTGGTGTTGTACTTGACATCTTATGATCGACTCAATTGCCTTAGTAAGTGATATGCTAATCATGCACATCCCTCTCCCCTTTAGTCTGTAAGACACCTTTAAAGAGGGTGACTCCATCACCTGCAGGTATACCACCATGCCAGGAGTCGTCCATTCTAATATACCTTTAGAATACTGTCTAAGTACCCAGATTGGGAAACTATATAAATCTAGATCTAAAACCATAGATCCAGTAACCAGAATGCATGATATAATATCCATATCCTATGTGGAGAAACCACTGTGTGACAACCACAGTATAACCGATCGTAGTGTAGGAATTTCACTTTCTACAAAGTGTATGTCATCCAAATACCAGGACATCACACCATACTACCTTCTTAACAGATCCATCTCCTATTCTGATGAAGTCAAAGCCTATGACCGTCACATCAGAAATAGATGATCTATCTCCGCCATATCTGCTTTAGTCTATAAATAGACACAAACTACTTGTCCTCTATGCTTACACTGCTCCCACTGACTACAACAACCCTCTGGCAGAGTCATATACACGTGCACTTCTAAAGCTAGTTTAGAATGACGCTATACTCATCCTCCTGCCGGGTCTCATAGTCTAGAACAGCAGTAATGGAAAGTCTGGGTAAACAAGAACCTCCCTGTCACCGTCTTTGAGGATACCGAAGTACCTCTCGGGTGCCTGAGGTTATCCACCATATCTGCGGAGTGGCTAATGGAATGTCAAACCCGATTGAATCTTTAGGTTCTATTAAATTTTCAGTAATCGTTTGTGGTTCTGGAATCACTTCCAGTTCTACCATACTCCCACTACTGTTTTCTGAAAAAGTTCATTTTACTAAAATTGTAGCGAGTCAAGAACAATATCACTATTGATCTTCCAGATGGTAGAAAGTTAACCCTCGTCATAGCCCGGGTTAACCCACAAACTGCCATTACTGAAGCGTGCCTTGAGTATGTCCAGAGTCTGGTTTTAAGCATAAGGCGGACAACTCCATATAACTTAACATCGTTAAGATATGAACCATTCTATATATAATATAGAAACAGCGGCTCTGATTTAATTTGAACCAGATTCAAATCATGCAGCTGTCTCCAGTGCATGTCAACTAAATGGAGAGAGACCGATCAGCATTACTCAACTAGGAGTGCATCCAAATATGATTGACCTGAAAGAGAAGCAAGTTCTCAAAACCATTACTATCAACTGAATACCAAACAAAAGTATCTATATCTTCGATCACCTCGAAAAATCCTGATACTTTCAATGTTAGTGATATATGCCCTAGAGGACATTATTGTATAGTACTAGTTTGTATATTACATTTTGGAGGCTTGAGATATATACACGGATTTATGACAATCTTGCTCAATATAGTAGTATGCTACTTGGTTTGTATCTATCTAAATATGTGTATATGTTTCTTGTAACGTATCGCTAATACATATTGATAGAGCCCTTAGGATCTTTTGCTTGACTACTAGCGTTGTGATGGCAGTCGCACTAGTGGGGGCTGGGTAGTCCACAAGCACATCCTTATATAGGTCCCTAGTGTAGGATTATCGAGACAGGGCATCGATACTCCAGAGTAGACTAGTGTATACACTTCTCATCCCAGCAGGGAAGATGGTCTGTCCCATAGGCATTAGCATGTCATACTGGAGATAGTATGCAGGTGCTCATTAGGTTATGAGTTATACTGGATGGATTTGTGGGGAACTGTTGGTTGGTATTATACATATCGTCAGATAGCAGTTCCCAGGTGACATGAGTACTGCATAGTCCGTTGACTTGACACTGCTGCTTCGCCTCGAGTGTGTTCCTACTGTTCTTAGATTACTAACCTACCACGGCTCTATTGAGTCGTATAAACATGTATTAGTTGGGTGCAGTCCCAAAGCACTTTGAGGCAGTGGCGGTTAGATAGGATTCTTTTCTCCCGGTATTGGAGGTTGGTATTGCACTGTGTTCGGGAAGTCACTACACAAAGTCCCTAGCCAGAGCAAGTGAGATTTACTAGTAGGTACTCCAGTAGTTTCTCAGGGTGTTTTGGACTTTCCCCGGGCACGATTTATTGCGTTATTAGGGGTCTGACGTTTACCGCTCCTCTAGGCCCGATATGTGATACTCTTAGACGAACAGACCGGACTGTACAGAGATTGTCACAGACATGCTCAGTAGGAGTTCGGATGAGTTATGCTTGTGAGTCCATGTCACGCACCCCACGTGTTCGCGGGGAGGCGGAATATATGAAAAACAATTATCAAAGCTTCGTAACACGGACTTGAGCACACGGATCATGTCTAAACCATTACTAACAAACTACGAGAGGTTTAACTACTCTGATTCGAAGTTATACCTCACATTACTTGTCCTTCGGGTCTTCATCTCTGTCCTCCACACCTCGTCGGCTCTATGGAACATGGGTACCTCAACGGCCTCCTCAAGTCAAAGACGATCCACCCGAGAGTCTATAGTCCGAGCTCCTATCTCGAATCTGAGATAAATACAACTTCTAGTTTGCTAATTTAGAAGTCCTAGAGGGTGTAGAGTATTTAGATGGATTACTTAGTCACTTTAAACCCTAGGATTCTCAACTCATGAGAGCTTTTAGGGTTTGAGGAAGAAGATGAAGACTTGAGGAGAGAGAAGTGTTTTGTGATAATGAATTGAACCTTGATTCAATTTGAATTATCATGAAGCATCTAAAATATCTTGCACAAATATCTTGCACAAATATCATCTATGCTTGATTTAATTCTTGAGATGAATCATCTCATGAGTTATGGTGCAATTAATGATAATTACACCTCATCTCCTCCACCTCATTTAGTTTAAATCTAAAAAGAAATAAACAAAAATGAGTCACCTCCTTCTAGAAGCTTCCCGACAAATAACGAGACTGCCCCTCCCATCCGTATTTCCGAAAAACACGGATAAACTGAGACTGAATAAATCCATCTGTATAATACTAGGATCCAGCTTAAACCAAAGCCTACTAGTATTATCTGCCTGGTCACAGTACGTGCACAAGTATACGTAAGTGATCGCGGCCCTGCCGTAAAACCTTACGGCCTCTACACCTTTTGCTTAGTGTAGGGAAACTCTCTGTGTAGGACTCTAAAAACTCAACACTACACTGGCAGTGGGTTTAACCACAGGCCACAAGCGGTACTAGCTGTATGTAACGGTCCCCAGGTAGATGTCGATAAGAAGGACGATGAGGAAATCCATCCGAACTCCTACTGAGCCTGTATGTGACAATCTCCGTACAGTCCGGTCTGTTCGTCTAGGACTATCGCATATCGGGCCTAGGTGGTGGTAAACATCAGACCCATAATAGCGGTATAAGTCGTGTCGGAGTGAAGCCCATTACACCTTGAGAAACTACAGGAGAACCTACCAGTAAATCTCGCTTGCCCAGGCCAGGGACCTTGCGTAATGGCTCTCCAAACACAGCGCGATATCAACCCCCAATACCGAGAGAGACGAATTCTGTCTAACCGCCACTGCCTCCAAGTGCTTCGGGACTGCACCCAACTACTACCTGTTTGCACTCCTTTGAGCCGTGGTAGGGTAGTAACCTAAGTATAGTAGGAACACACTCGAGGCGAAGTAGCAATGTCAAGTCGACGGACTAAGCTGTACTCATGTCACCTGGGAACTGCAATCTGACGATAGCTATAGTACCAACCTGCAGATTCCGGCGAGTCTTGTCCGGTGTACTCGTAACCTAACGAGCACCAGCATTGTCACGACCCAAATGTGGATGTGACCGGCACTTAGATTGTAGCATGTCTAAAGATATGCACACAGTCCAAGTAAGCCGAAAACCAAGATCCAAATACCTTTTTGCGGAATTCTTTATAAAATTTTTAGTTTTTAAGTAAAAATCACAATTTATAAAGTTAAATTATTTGAATAAGTATAAAGTGTTATGTTCGGTTGCATCCCTAGTTGGGATCAACAATATCAACAACGAAAATAAATCTCAACATATAGGACATCAATATGAATCTCATACATAAAGAAAGAAACCACAATGTATCGACCAAACGATGTCAACTGTCAATATATATATATATATATATATTCTCTCATTCTAAGTCAAAATACAGGTTTGATGGAGACTTTCTAGATACAAAATACCATATCAAAAGGGAAGGTTACTACATATGTAACCCACCTAGCAAAAGATGCAATACAGCTGCAAAAGTAACTCTGCACCGCAGCTAACCGTCCACTCTACCCCTGCAAGGAACTGTGGCACAACGGGGGTGAGTTGCCAACTCAGTGAATATAACTAACATATAACGGTTAATAAAGTAAATATGACGATCATACTAACTGAAATGTGAACAAGTATAATGTAAATCTCATAATACAACTGAAATCTCATCATTTATTCTCAATAAATTCAATTCCCTGTGTCCATCATCGACACAAAACTTCCATTTCTCACAGGCATCATTCCTCGAATGATCATGAATCAACAATACCGGTCGTTATCATCTAGATACACGCCGTATTTTTACTACTATCTCCGGTATCGAGTAACCTCGCTAGGCTCCCCCGCCTCAATGCGGCTATCATGCCCCTCGGTCTCGACTGGGTCCACAATGTATCCAACTGTATATCTCCTCCACTCAGTATGGATAACGTAAAATCCGTAACCGTATATCTCCCCCACTCGGTCCGGAATAAACCAAAACAGAAAACATCTCATGGTGGACATGACACATCAATCATGAAAACACTGGATTCATGTAATAGTATTCAAAACTCAAAATCATAAATCCTCAATACTACATTTACCTCTTATATAAACATGAGATACACATATATTAACATGAAATAGATGATGCAATTTACTACTATTATTGATATGTGAGATACGATATAAATTCATTTTAACAAGTATTATGCTTAAGTGTAAAGTGACATAGCAATATCGACGAGGTGTGTGTAGCATATAAGACGTGCACGTGGCATGATTCATCGATAATTGTGAAGTGTTCTAACAACTAAGCAATTTGTATGTGTAAATGATGAATGCAAACTATCAATTTGGCATAACAATATAAAGCATTTAAGTTAGATAAAACTACGGGCGAAACACGCCATCTTTACAAAATTCCCCGGTAGATGTTTAGTCTGCTCACCGGAAATGTCGAATCTAATCAGGAATTGCTAATCCTTTCCCTTTTCTTGCTGCCTCCGTAATTTCCGTATTCGAATATAAATTCACAATTTAACGTATATAAGAAAACGGCTATTCCGATATGACGGAAATGAAAAACACCCGTTCCTACGTACAAGTTATATACTATACGATTATATCGAGTTATTAAACACTTAATCTTACTGGATTTTAGCTTTAACCTGCATCTCTACAGAATTTAAATCGCAACGTATTTTAACCGTGTCGTATTTGGCGTTTTAAGATATCCTTTCCGATATATGTTTCCAGATTCTATTTACAGTGAAACTAGTTTAATTAAACAATACCAAAATAGCCAATATTATACACTGGAACCTACCCAACAGAACAAACCCACTTAGCTTCCTACCCGGCCGGCGACGCCGGAATTTCCTTTATGGCCGCCGGCCAAAAACCGGCCCCTTGTGTCGTGGTCCTATGGTTTATTCTAGTTGTTACCTACATCATTTTAACTCTGTTTAGTTAAGTTAATTATCTTCCAGATCAAAGCAGATTTTAACAGAGTTTAAATTTAACTAAAATACGATATTATGTGACTTTTGTTCAATCTACACTAATTAATCTACAGAACCTAATTTACCTACTGTGATTAAGGATTTTACCCTCCAATTAGCTGTAGGAATAACCCCTCCAAGATGCTAAGTTTCTCCTAGCTTGATGGTGATGAAAAACCAAGAATAAAGCTCCCTTCTTCTTCTTCTTCCTCTTGTTTTCTCTTTCTCTTTTAAATTTTCTTTTCTTTTAATTCCTTTGAGTTTTAATCTGAGCTTGTAAACTGAATATGTGCTATATATATGTGAGGAGGAAGGGATAAGGTGAAGGTGGAGGTGTCAAGGGTTAAAGGGTGTGCATTTCATGCAAGGAGGAGGTGTGAGATGAGAGTGTGCATGCAAGCATGAGGTGTTTATGCATTATCTTAAATTTTTGTTTTTAATTTAAATATAAATTCTGAACTAAAAAGGATTTCTATCCACTTTCATTTATAACCCTAACAATCTCTTATTTGCATAAAAACTTAAACTTTACTTATACACCCTTCACAACCTAACTTATTATAAAACACACATTTTGTTAAAATGAAGCTAATTTTGTCACTAAAACCTTTATAACTTATTTATTTTGCATACTAAAATTTTAATTTAAATTGTAATACATATAACTTATGAAGATTGACTTATTTGATTTTAACAGTTTTGTGATTTATCATATTATTCTTTAATTAATTAATTTTATTTATTTTTAAATTTTCAAAATGCTACAATATTCCCCCCTTAAGAAAATTCGGTCCCCGAATTTAAAATAATTACTAGACATACCTTTGAAAAGATGTGGAAATTTCTTCCGCATCGCATCCTCGATCTCCCAAGTAATCTCCTCGCGATTCTTTCCTTGCCAGAGAACCTTTATAGACGGAAGTACCCTCGATCATAGTTTCTTTGCCTGCCTGTCAAGAATAGCGACTGGCTGCACAGTGTAGGATAAATCCGGCTCAAGCTGTACGGTCTGATGCTGGATCGCGTGAGATGGATCCTGAAGATACTTACGAAGCATTGAAAAGTCGAACACCGGATGCAAGTCGGAAAAACTCGGTGGAAGTGCTAACCGATAAGCTACAGCGCCCACTCTCTCCAGAATCTCGTAAGGTCCAACATATCTAGGGCTGAGCTTCCTTTTCTTCCCGAAACGCATCACGCCTTTCATTGGAGATACCCGAAGGAACACATGATCTCCTACTCCAAACTCGAGTCTACGACGTCGTCGATCTGTATATGATTTCTGTCTGCATTGGGCCGCCTTCATTCTGTCACGTATCAACTGAATCTTCTCTGTAGTCTCCTGTACTATCTGCGGTCCCAATATGCAACTCTCGATAAGTTCCGTCCAGCAAACGGGGGATCGACATTTCCTCCCATACAAAGCTTCGTAGGTTGCCATCTGGATCGTCTCCTGAAAACTGTTGTTGTATGAGAATTCTACCAACGGTAGGTGACGATCCCAACTACCACCGAAATCAAGGCTACAAGCCCGAAGCATATCCTCTAGTATCTGAATGGTCCGCTCTGACTGACCATCTGTCTGGGGGTGGAAAGCTGTACTAAAACTCAGTCATGTACCAAGAGCGTCTTGAAGTTTCTGCTATAGCCTGCTAGTAAACTGGGTACCTCGATCTGATACTATGCATGTCGGCACTCCATGTAGACGTACAATCTCATCGATGTAAACCTGTGCATACTGAGCAAATCCATACGTCATCTTCACTGGAAGAAAATGAGCGGCCTTTGTCAATCTATCAACAATCACCCAAATGGAATCATACCCTCTGCTAGTCCTGGGTAGTCCCACCACGAAATCCATGGAAATCTGTTCCCATTTCCACTCTGGAATAGGTAAGGGCTGTAACTCTCTGGCTGGCCTCTGGTGTTCTGCTTTGACTTGCTGACAAGTCAATCATCTTGAAACATAATCCGTAACATCTTTCTTCATTCCTTCCCACCAGTAAACATCTTTCAAATCATGATACATCTTGGTGGAACCAGGATGAATACTATATGCTGACCTGTGAGCCTCCTCTAAAATCTCACGCCTCAAATTGTCAGAAGCTGGCACACAGAGACGAGTCCTAAAATGTAATACTCCATGATCATCAATCACAAACTCCGTCTCCCTGCTCTGCTTAACCAGATCCATAATCTCCATCATACTAGTATCTGTGGGCTGCGCCTCTCGAATACGATCCAATAACTGAGGTCTGGTGCGAACACATGCTAGTTGGCCTCTTGCTGGTGTGAACTCAAACTGTATACGACTATTACATAAGACCTGCCAGTCTGTAGAAGACTGTCTCTGCCAAATGCTCAAATGAGATAAGCTACCTCCAGGTCTTCGACTCAAGGCATCTGCTACAACATTCGCCTTGCTTGGATGGTACAAGATCTCACAATCGTAATCTTTCACCAGTTCCATCCACCTACGCTGCCTTAGGTTCAGATCTCTCTGCTGAAAAATATACTTTAAACTCTTATGATCTGTGAAGATTTGACATGACTCTCCATACAAGTAATGTCTCCAAATCTTCAACGCGAATACCACAGCAGCCATCTTTAGATCATGAGTGGGGTAGTTTTGTTCATGCCTCTTCAACTGTCGAGAAGCATAAGCTACAACCCTGCCGTGTTGCATCAACACACAGCCTAAACCCACTCTAGAAGCATCACAATACACAACGAAACCCCCTGACCCGGAAGGTAAAGATAATACAGGTGCAGTCATCAAGCGCGTCTTCAACTGCAGGAAAATCTGCTCACACGCATCAGTCCACTGAAATGGAACCTCCTTCCTAGTCAATCCGGTCAAAGGTGCAGCTATCCGTGAAAAATCCTGCACAAAGCGTCGGTAATAACCTGCCAGACCTAAGAAACTCCGAACCTCCGTAACTGACACTGGTCTGTGCCAGTGCTGTACCGCTTCAATCTTCTTTGGGTCCACACATATACCTTCTTTCGTAACTATGTGACCTAAGAACTCCACACTATCGAGCCAAAAAGCACACTTAGAGAATTTTGCAAACAGCTGATGCTCCTTCAAGGTCTGCAACGTAGTACGCTAATGCTGCTCGTGCTCCGTCTGACTCCGAGAATATACAAGAATATCATCTATGAATACTATAATAAACCGATCAATAAATGGTCTAAAGATATGGTTCATCATATCCATAAAAGCTGCTGGAGCATTGGTGAGTCCGAACGACATCACCAGAAATTCATAGTGCGCATATCTCGTATGAAACGCCGTCTTCGGAATATCGTCCTTCCGAACCCTCAACTGGTGATACCCTGACCTCAAATCAATCTTCGAGAAAAACCCAGTTCCTTGCAACTGATCGAACAAGTCATCTATACGTGGTAATGGATACCTGTTTCGCACAGTGACGCGATTCAGCTGTCGGTAGTCGATGCGCATTCTCATACTACCGTCCTTCTTCTTTACAAATAAGACAGGAGCTCCCCACGGTGATACACTGGGACGAACAATTCCTCTATCTAACAACTCTTGCAACAGGCTTTTGAGTTTCTTCAATTCCGTCGGTGCCATTCGATAGGGTGGTATAGAAATAGGTCCCGCACCCGGAATCAAGTCAATGCAAAATTTAATGTCCCGATCGGGTTGCAATCCTGGTAATTCAGCAGGAAATACCTCAGGAAATTCTCGTGCGATCGGAATCTGGTCCAATGGAACCTCAGCGACCCCTAAGTCCTGAACGAATGCCAAGAACCCATGACAACCCTTCTTCAAGAGTCGCCCCGCACAAAGAGCAGAAATCATGTTGACAGGAGTAAATTTACAATCCCCCTGCATAACAAATACCGTTCACCTGGAAAACAAAATCTAACCACCTTTCCCCGACAATCTACATAGGCATGACAAGCGGCTAACCAATCCATACCAAGAAGTACATCAAAATCTAACATATCCAGGAGAATCAGATCAACTAGCGAATCTCTATCACCAATATGCACAGAACACGATCTGAATACGTGCCGAGCTATAAAAGAATCTCCCACCGGGGTAATCACTACTAAGGGTAACTCTAACAATGATGACTCTTTCCCTAAAGAAAGTGCAAATCATGAAGATACATAAGAATGTGTAGAACCGGGATCAAATAAAACATGTGCCTCTAACGAGCATACTGTAAGAGTACCTGTCACGACTGCATTTGATGCCTGGGCAACCTGTGGAGTCAGTGCAAATACTCATGCCTGGCCCCTGCCCGCATCCTGTCGTCCTCTACCTCTATCTACTCGTCTTCTCTGAGCACGTCCTGCAAAGCCTCGACCTCGTGGTGCAACTGCCTGGCGTGTAGCGCCAACTGGGAGAGGAAGTAAATCCATCGGCGTAGGAGATGGAAGGGGTAAAGCAGCCTGTGGAACAACGGTCCCTCCCTGAGATCTACAATCCTGTGCAAAGTGTCCGGGAAGTCCGCAACTAAAACATGTAGATGGTGGTCTCTGATCATCGGGATAAGAACTGAACATCTGGCCCTGTGTCCAACCTCGTCCGACACTGCGGCCTGGAGTATATCTGCCTCTACCTCTGCCAAACTGTCTGGTCATCGGCACGATCAGTCTACTCCTCTTTGGCTCCGGAACAACTACTGACTCGCTCAAACGCTCCTTTACTCGAATTGCTGCATCCATGGCCTATGCATACGTATCAAAATGCTGGGAGCCTATAGCCAGATACAACTGCGTGTCCAAACTCCTTAGGAACCTCTTCACCCGAAGATCCTCCGTAGGTACTAAGTATGGGGCATAGCGCGACAGCTGGGTGAATTGTAAGTCATAATCTGCTACCGACATACTTGCCGATTTCCGCAACGCTTCAAAATTGCTAGCTCTAGCGTCCTTCACACTCTGGGGAAGAAATCTGGCAAGAAAGACCGTGGAAAACTCGGTCCACGACATCGGAGGAAGACTCGCAGCTTGCCCTCTCTCCATTGACTCACACCACTCCTGTGCAAGTCCCTCCAAACAAAAGCTAGTCAGCTCAACTGACCTCGCATCAGAACATCGTAATGATCTGCCAATCCTCGCCATCCTATCAAGAAAGGACTGAGGATCTTCCGCCACATTGGTCCCTGTAAATACCGGAGGTCTCAATCTCATAAACTCTGCTAGTGATACTTCCATCACTTTCATATCTACTAGTGCCACCGTCTGTGTAGGCTGTACCTCGGACTCTGCTACGGTCGGTGCTGGATCCGGTCTCAATACTCGAGTGGCCTCAGCTAACTGTCCTACCACTCGTTGTAATCCCAACATACCCTCCTCAATCCTAGTCATACGATCTGGAGGAGGAGGATCAATATGCTCATGCACTTCCGGAACGTCCGGTGTACCAGTCGTCGTCACTGGCGTACTCGCCCTAGCTGCATCTCTGGCTGCGGCTCTCCTAGCCCGCGTAGCCATAGCAACTGGAACAAGAAACGAGAGTTGATAAGGCATAGGAATAGGAACAATCAATAATGGAGAATCAACGAAAGAATAGATCAAGATACACATCCTAAGGTTAGTTAGGCTGATTACGATAACGTAGATATGCCGCGGAACGTACATACGGTACTGCATTCATCCTAATTCACCTACTCCATCAAACCAAAGGTCATCCTAACTCACGGACTCACAGCAACCTATTTAAATCCCTTACTTAATTCCGAGAGGTTACTCCTAAGCTCTGATACCAACTTTGTCACGACCCAAATGTGGATGTGACCGGCACTTAGATTGTAGCATGTCTAAAGATATTCACACAGTCCAAGTAAGCCGAAAACCAAGATCCAAATACCTTTTTGCGGAATTCTTTATAAAATTTTTAGTTTTTAAGTAAAAATCACAATTTATAAAGTTAAATTATTTGAATAAGTATAAAGTGTTATGTTCGGTTGCATCCCTAGTTGGGATCAACAATATCAACAATGAAAATAAATCTCAACACATAGGACATCAATATGAATCTCATACATAAAGAAAGAAACCATAATGTATCGACCAAACGATCTCAACTGTCAATATATATATATATATATAATCTCTCATTCTAAGTCAAAATACAGGTTTGATGGAGACTTTCTAGATACAAAATACCATATCAAAAGGGAAAGTTACTACATATGTAACCCACCTAGCAAAAGATGCAATACAGCTGCAAAAGTAACTCTGCACCGCAGCTAACCGTCCACTCTACCCCTGCAAGGAACTGTGGCACAACGGGGGTGAGTTGTCAACTCAGTGAATATAACTAACATATAACGGTTAATAAAGTAAATATGACGATCATACTAACTGAAATGTGAACAAGTATAATGTAAATCTCATAATACAACTGAAATCTCATCATTTATTCTCAATAAATTCATTTCCCCGTGTCCATCATCGACACAAAACTTCCATTTCTCACAGGCATCATTCCTCGAATGATCCTGAATCAACAATACCGGTCGTTATCATCTAGATACACGCTGTATTTTTACCACTATCTCCAGTATCGAGTAACCTCGCTAGGCTCCCCCGCCTCAATGCGGCTATCATGCCCCTCGGTCTCGACCGGGTCCACCATGTATCCAACTGTATATCTCCCCACTCAGTATGGATAACGTAAAATCCGTAACCGTATATCTCCCCCACTCGGTCCGGAATAAACCAAAACAGAAAACATCTCATGGTGGACATGACACATCAATCATGAAAACACTGGATTCATGTAATAGTATTCAAAACTCAAAACCATAAATTTTCAATACTACATTTACCTCTTATATAAACATGAGATACACATATATTAACATGAAATAGATGATGCAATTTACTACTATTATTGATATGTGAGATACAATATAAATTCATTTTAACAAGTATTATGCTTAAGTGTAAAGTGACATAGCAATATCGACGAGGTGTGTGTAGCATATAAGACGTGCACGTGGCATGATTAGTCGATAATTGTGAAGTGTTCTAACAACTAAGCAATTTGTATGTGTAAATGATGAATGCAAATTATCAATTTGGCATAACAATATAAAGCATTTAAGTTAGATAAAACTACGGGCGAAACACGCCATCTTTACAAAATTTCCCGGTAGATGTTTAGTCTACTCACCGGAAATGTCGAATCTAATCAGGAATTGCTAATCCTTTCCCTTTTCTTGCTGCCTCCGTAATTTCCATATTCGAATATAAATTCACAATTTAACGTATATAAGAAAACGGCTATTCCGATATGACGGAAATGAAAAACACACATTCCTACATACAAGTTATATACTATACGATTATATCGAGTTATTAAACACTTAATCTTACTGGATTTTAGCTTTAACCTGCATCTCTACAGAATTTAAATCGCGACGTATTTTAACCGTGTCGTATTTGGCGTTTTAAGATATCCTTTCCGATTTATGTTTCCAGATTCTATTTACAGTGAAACTAGTTTAATTAAATAATACCAAAATAGCCAATATTATACACTGGAACCTACCCAACAGAACAAACCCACTTAGCTTCCTACCCGGCCGGCGACGCCGGAATTTCCTTTATGGCCGCCGGCCAAAAACCGGCCCCCTTGTGTCATGGTCCTATGGTTTATTCTAGTTGTTACCTACATCATTTTAACTCTGTTTAGTTAAGTTAATTATCTTCCAGATCAAAGCAGATTTTAACAGAGTTTAAATTTAACTAAAATACGATATTATGTGACTTTTGTTCAATCTACACTAATTAATCTACAGAAACTAATTTACCTACTGTGATTAAGGATTTTACCCTCCAATTAGCTGTAGGAATAACCCCTCCAAGATGCTAAGTTCCTCCTAGCTTGATGGTGATGAAAAACCAAGAATAAAGCTCCTTCTTCTTCTTCTTCCTCTTGTTTTCTCTTTCTCTTTTAAATTTTCTTTTCTTTTAATTCCTTTGAGTTTTAATCTGAGCTTGTAAACTGAATATGTGTTATATATATGTGAGGAGGAAGGGATAAGGTGAAGGTGGAGGTGTCAAGGGTTAAAGGGTGTGCATTTCATGCAAGGAGGAGGTGTGAGATGAGAGTGTGCATGCAAGCATGAGGTGTTTATGCATTATCTTAAATTTTTGTTTTTAATTTAAATATAAATTCTGAACTAAAAAGGATTTCTATCCACTTTCATTTATAACCCTAACAATCACTTATTTGCATAAAAACTTAAACTTTACTTATACACCCTTCACAACCTAACTTATTATAAAACACACATTTTGTTAAAATGAAGCTAATTTTGTCACTAAAACCCTTATAACTTGTTTATTTTGCATACTAAAATTTTAATTTAAATTGTAATACATATAACTTATGAAGATTGACTTATTTGATTTTAACAGTTTTGTGATTTATCATATTATTCTTTAATTAATTAATTTTATTTATTTTTAAATTTTCAAAATGCTACAAGCATACTATCTCCTGTACGACGTACTGATGGCTGTGGGACAGACCATCTCCCCATGCTGGGATGAGAAGCGTATACACCTGTCTACTCCGGAGTATCGATGCCCCATCTCGATAATCCTACGACCAGGGACCTATATAGGATGTTGCTTATAGACTACCGAGCCCCCACTAGTGTGAATGCCATCACAACGCTGGTAATCAAGCAAAGATCTTAAGGGCTCTACTAATATGTATAAGCGATATGTTAAAAGAAACAAATGCACATATTAAAGTAGAAATAAACCAAGTAGCATACTACCATTTTTAGCACGCCTGTCAATATAACTTTGAATATCCCAAGCTTCTATTAAGTAATATACAATCTAGTATGATACAGTAATGGCCTCTAGGGCATAAACACTAACAATCTCCCACTTGCACTAGGGCCATGTGCTGGCATATCGCAGACCTATCATCTCGAATAACCTCTCGAACTGCGTCTAAGGAATGGCCTTTGTGAATGGATCAACATTGTTATTCTTCGTATCTACTCTCTTCACCTCGATCTTCCGGCGATCTATGATCTCCCTGATCAGGTGATACCGTCTTTAGATGTGTCTGGACTTCTGATGGGACCTGGGTTCCTTCACTAAAGCTATAGCACCGTTGTTGTCGCAATACAGAGGTATTAGATCAACACTGGTAGGAACCACCTAAAGTTCTGTGAGAAACTTCTTCATCCAGACAGCTTCTTTTGCGGCATCACAAGCAGCTATGTACTCCACTTCTATCGTCGAGTCAGCAACGGTGTCCTGCTTGGAACTCTTCCAACATACCGCCCCTCCATTGAGGGTAAAGACATAACCCGGCATGGAATTGGAGTCATCCTTGTCACTCTGGAAGCTGGAGTCAGCAAAGGCCTCGATCTGGCGGTTCTTTCCGCTATACACCAAGAACATCTCCTTAGTCCTTCTCAGGTACTTGAGAATGTTCTTTATTGCTATCCAGTGCTTCTCCCCTGGGTTTTCCTGATACCGGCTTACAACGCTCAATGCGTATGCTACATCTGGTCTAGTACATAACATCGCATACATTATAGAGCCTACCGCAGAAGCGTAGGGTATAATCGACATGCGAGCCCTTTCTAAATCAGTCTTGGGAGACATCTCTTTGGAGAGGGTAATTCCGTGACAAGCCGGTAGGTTACCGCGCTTAGAATCTTCCATACTGAATCTTTTCAATATGGTGTCTATGTACCTGGACTGCGAAAGTCCCAGCATCCTCTTTGATCTATCACGATAGATCTGGATCCCCAGAATATAGGAAGCATCACCCAGGTCCTTCATGGAAAACTTCTGTGACAAGAATCTTTTGACTGACTGTAGGATAGGAATATCATTTCTTATTAGGAGAATGTCATCCACGTACAAGACGATGAATACTACAGTTCTCTCTACAATCTTACTATATATGCATGGTTCATCTGGATTTTTGATAAAGTTGAATTCTTTAACAGTATCATCAAAATAGATGTTCCAACTCCGCGATGCCTGCTTTAGTCCATAAATGGACTTAAGCAACTTGCACACTTTACCGCTGCTCCCACTCTGAATGAATCCCTATGGCTGATCCATATAGACGCATTCTTCCAAATTACCATTTAGAAAAGCCGTCTTTACGTCTATCTGCCAGATCTCATAATCGTGGAAGGCAGCAATGGCAAGAAGGACCCGAATGGATTTGAGCATAGCCACTGGAGAAAAGGTTTCGTCATAGTTCAAACCAGGTCTTTGACGAAAACCCTTTACAACAAGTCTAGCCTTATAGCTGTTAGTGTATATGCCCTAGGGGCCATTATTGTATCATACTAGCTTGTATATTACTTAATGGAAGGTTGGGATATTCACAGTTATATAACAGTCTTGCTAAACATGGTAGTATGCTACTTGGTTTTATCTATCTTAATATGTGAGCATACGTATTGATAGAGCTCTTAGGATCTTGCTTGACTACCAGCGTTGTGATGGCAGTCACACTAATGGGGGCTGGGTAGTCTACAAGCACATCCTTTTTCAGGTCCCTAGTCGTAGGATTATCGAGACAGGGCATCGATACTCCGGAGTAGACTAGTGTGTACGCTTCTCATCCCAGTTCGGGAGATGGTCTGTCCCACAGCCGTCAGTACGTCGTACTGGAGATAGTATACAGGTGCTTGTTGGGTTACGGGTACACCGGACAGGACTCGCAGGGAACTGTTGGTTGGTTTTATACCAGTCGTCAGTTAACAGTTCCCAGGTGACATGAGTACAGCTTAGTCCGCAGACTTGACACTGCTACTTCGCCTTGAGTGTGTCCCACTATTCTTAGATTACTACCCTACCACGGCTCAAAGGAGTCATGCAAACAGGTAGCAGTTGGGTGCAGTCCCGAGCACTTGGAGGCAGTGGCAGTTAGACAGGATTCGTCTCTCCCGGTATTGGGAGTTGATATCGTGCTGTGTCAGAGAGCCATTATGCAAAGTCCCTAGCCAGGGCAAGCGAGATTTACTGGTAGGTTCCAGTTGTTTCTCAGGGTATAATGGGCTACGCTCCGACACGAATTATACCGCTATTAGGGGACTGACGCTTGCCGTCCCCTAGGCCCGATATGCGATAGTCTTAGACGAACAGACCGGACTGTACGGAGATTGTCACATCAGGCTCAGTAGGAGTTCGGATGGGTTTCCTCATCGGCCTTCTTATCGACATCTACCTGGGGACCGTTACGTACAGCTAGTGCCGCTTGCGGTCTGTGGTTAAACCCACTGCCAGCGTAGTAGTCGAGTCTTTAGAGTCCTACACAGAGAGTTTCCCTGCTCCAGGCGAAACGATATAGAGGTCGTATGGTTTTACGAAAAGGGTTCGGACGCATACGTGTGTTTGCGCACGTACGACATTCGGACAGTTTTTACTAGCCGGCTTTGGTTTAAGCCAGTTTCTAGTATCGGGTTATTGGATTTATACAGTCTAAAGTTTTTCCGTGTTTTCACGGATAGGAGGGGTGTTCTCGTAGTTTCGCGAGAAGCTTCTAGAAGGATGGTGACTTGGGGGTTTAGGTGGCATAAGCATTAAAAGAGATTAGTGACTCATTTGTGTGATTCATCCTTGTCATTAATGCATCATAAATGGTTAATGACTCATATAGATGAATCACTCATATGTATTTATGAAGCATGGTTGTTAAATCATTTATTTATTTATTTGATAGATAATAATGCTTCATATATATCATGATAGATCATCATCTCTTCTCATTCTCATGCTCACCTTCTCTCTCCTCAAGCTCTCTCTCTTCAAACCCTAATCCTCCCCTTTCATGTGTTGAGATCAGGGATTAGTATAGACTAATTAATCCATAACCCAACTCTATATCACCTAGGTTGCTTAGATTAGCACTTTAAGAAACCTAGTTACCTCAAGTTAGAGGTGAAGCTTGGAGTAAAGCTCTCGGGTGGATCATCTATTACGTGGAGGAGGCCGAGAAGGAGGTGGATAAAAAAAAGGAGAAGGACACGATTCATTAGGTATAATCACTTCTCATAGTAGTTAACAACTTCTATGTTTCTTGTTAGTTATAGTTTAGCAAAGAATCTCGGTTAGTCGATATTTATGCATAGAACAAGATCGTTTTTCATATTTCCTCCTCCCCGCAAGTCGTGGGGTGTTGTACATCGACTTACAGTGGTATCAGAGCCTCGCTAAACAATAATTAACTCATTAGCAAAGTCGTATGAATTTCGAACGCAAAATGAACCGAAAAAGACATCGATATCACTAAGTATCTGTCGATTTTAAAACAGGCTCTAAAAATTTTTCAGGGAGCTGCAGTATAACCTACAGAGAAATCTAAGAACACTGAAAAAAATTGGGTTCATGAATCGTCCATACCGCCGCGGAACCGCGGCCGATCCCACCGATCCGCCGCGGATCCGCGGCCGAGTTGGAGCCGATTCAACCCAAGTTTTTCCAGTGGCTCTTCTGTGATATTTTTGTGTTTTCTAGAATGTTTATTTTCTGCTCAAGTCTCAGGTGCACAGAGAAGTTTTGGGAGTAGAATCTGATGTGTTTGCTCGATCGAAATTATACGATGTTTGATAATTTGATTATATCTGTGATTGTATAATGTGTTTGTAAACCTCCCCTAACTGCTAGTATGTCGGTTGGCAAGGGGTTGCATATTTCTGTAATGGATTTTATCTGTTTGTGATTATGAACTGTATTGGATTGTTGTGATGATTAGCCGGGGTTTTGTGATGGGTTATAATTTTAATTCATTCAATGTAATTGTAATATGTTGTAATATTATTTTGTGGGACACATCCAGGTTGCGGTTGTAGCCACCGTTGTATTATTTCATTTTACTGTTTTTGCTCCTAAGATAGACCCAAGGTGGGGTGCACAAACTACCGGGTACTTTGAAGTGTTTAGTGGCCTACTCACGTTGTTGAGGGAGACCGCTTCACTTCGGGTACTTGGCGGGTAGTTTGCCGTACCCGTAGGGGTCTAGGGTGGGGTAAAGGCTATTCATCATAATTGTGTAATCCGTCTTTTGTTGTAGGCACAAAGCAAACGCGGATTGCTTGTATATCCAATAATATTCATCTGAGATCTGGAATGCCTATTATTGCATCTGACGAATGTACAATATCTATATATGATAGCTATTTAGACGTCACTTATGTTTTACACCCGCGCTAGCCCAGCCCCCGCTCTGCTGTTAGTTAAGTAACCTAACGGGCGATGACGGGACCCAGTGGCGAATGCGGATGGCATAAGAGGACGTTGTATTTTCGTTGTTTTCTGCAATGATAGGTTAATGATGGGACGCATTATTATTAATGCAAAGAAAAAAAACCAAAGTTTAATCGTTGGAACAATTTAAAAGAAATCACTCGGTTATTTTTAAAACAGAAGATATTTTTAATTGTGGAGCTTTAACCACTCCTTTTAAAAGCTATCAGGTTCCTTCGATCATATCAAGTTCACTACGTTCACGGTTTCGCCAAAACCAGTCATAGCCCTCCGTCATTTCTTATGAATGGTCAGTAGTATTCAAGCTATGTTTGTTTGGCCCTTAGTCAAGACATAGTGATTGGTAGCTGCTGGGGTATTCATTTATTGCATAGATATATGAGTTGGTTTGGGACAGTCATATTACTTTGTTTGGCCCTTAGTCAAGAGTATATATGGGTGGGTTCAAATTAACAAGATAATGATGGATAGAACTTGACATGTGACTTATGATTTGTTGGCTCTTAGTTAAGGTCATAAGAACATGGGGCAAAAATACATATCGGGAGTTTCTAAAGAAACTGAAACTTGCTAGTATTGCATACCATTTGGAGTTTGATGAATGTTGGTAAGATTCTTTCAACATTATCATACGATGATATTTGGATCTCGATCCTACTGTGAGTATATGCTACTTATCAGGAGATTCGTCACTTAACGATCAATGCTATAAACCAAGTAGGTGTCGAGAAAGGTGTCAGCGGGGCTACGCCCCCAGAGAAAAGAGGTTATTTAATTAAGGAACTTCGCGAAAGCGTTGGAAAACCTCTCTCGAAGTATCGACACTGGCCTGGCTGAACGGTTAAGCAAGTATTGTACGGTGAGAATAGTCCTGGCTAATTCTTCTTTTATGGTTTGAGGAAGGATTCGAGAAATAGTGGGAGCCATCCAGTTTAGATAAACTAAAAACTACTCTAAACTTGCAAGAGCGTCATGCTAAAGTGTTTTCTTCTCTCTCTCTCATTGCAGCGACCTTGTGACCATGACTAGGTTACATCTAGATAACAAGTTGACTGAATCTAACTTATATGACTGGCAAAGGTCTGTCCAGATGTCCATTACCCATGACAAGCTGGACCACCCTATTACTACTCAAGATCCCGCCGTCCCAGGTCCAGTTTCCACTGTCGCGGATATGGATATCCGTCAGACAAGGGAAAGGACAAAGCGAAAGCCAAGTGCCTCGTGTTGGCTTCAGATGATGGTGTATACCAGAAGCAACACGAGAAGATGGACTCAGTTTCCATCTTTCTCCATAACAAAGATTTATATGGAGAGCAATCTCATATCGCAAGATATGAGACCTCGAACGAATTAATTCAAGCGAGGTTGGCTGTCGGGTCATCTGTAGGGGACAACGTCCTTACAATGACTGGCTATATTGATGAGCTCAAGGACCTGGAGACCACATTGAGAAACAGGTCATACGCTGACTTATTTCCACAGTCCCTACCCTCTACTTACACCCTGAAAGAAACCAGGAAGACACAAGCTCTGCTTAATGGGGGACCTTCTTCTTCTACATCCAGGGCGAAAGCAAAGGGTGAAAAGAAGAAGACCTCTACAAAGCCGATATACGGTGTCGGTAAAGTAGGAGGAAAGGGAAGAGCAAAAGTTTCGGGACTTAGTAAGGAGGGATGTTCCTATTGTTATGGGAACGGGCATTGGCAGAAGGATTGCGGGGCTTTGGAAGCCAGTAGCCAGGATACGAAGCATGTTGTGGCTTCGGCCTCAAGTGTGTTTGTAATTGAGAACTGTTTGTCAATTAACTCTACTTCCTGGGTACTAGATACCGGAGCAGGATCTCATATCTGTAATTCATTACAGGCTTTGAGAAACCGTAGAGTTATAAGGGTAGGTGATTTGTCTCTCAGAGTTGCAAACGGAATGAGCGTGGACGCTGAATCCGTGGGAAAATATAACCTAGGTTTGACAAGTGGGCATATATTGATTCTACGTAACTGTTTGTATGTACCTAGTTTGACTTGTAATATCATATCAGTGTCCTCACTTTCGAGAGAGGGATACGATTTTACATTCGTAAGTGATGTAGTTCACATCCACCTAAATCAAGTTCTGATTAGGTTCGATACATTAGATAACGGTATATACGTATTGAGTCAAGCCCAGGTTTTCAATGTCCAGAAAACACTTAAAAGAAAGTCTCCAGAAATAAATCAGGCTTTCTTATGTCATTGTAGACTAGGTCACATCAATGAAACACGGTTGACGAAGTTACATAGAGAAGGATATTTGAATCCGTTCGAATATCAATATTATGCTGTTAGTGTATATGCCGTAGAGGCCATTACTGTATCATACTAGTATGTATATTACTTGATGGAAGCTTGGGATATTCACAGTTGTATATACAATCTTGCACGAAATGGTAGTATGCTATTTGGTTTGTCTCTGCTTTAATATGTGCATGTGTTTCTTTTAGCATATCGCTTATATACATATTATTAGAGCCCTTAGGATCTTTGCTTGATTACCAGCGTTGTGATGGCGCTCACACTCGTGGGGGCTGGGT
Organism: Agapanthus africanus; assembly: GCA_030015575.1. Classification (NCBI taxonomy): domain Eukaryota; kingdom Viridiplantae; phylum Streptophyta; class Magnoliopsida; order Asparagales; family Amaryllidaceae; genus Agapanthus; species Agapanthus africanus. The sequence continues at coordinate 294,638,491 of CM057349.1, forward strand.
AATCCATAAGCACATCCTTATACAGGTCCCTAGTCGTTGGACTATCGAGACAGGGCATCGATACTCCGGAGTAGACTAGCGTATGCGCTTCTCATCCCAGCGTGGGAGACGGTCTGTCCCACAGCCGTCAGTACGTCGTACTTGAGATAGTATGCGGGTGCTCGTTAGGTTACGAGTACACTGGACATGACTCGTCGGGAACTGTTGGTTGGTATTATACCTATCGTCAGTTATCAGTTCCCAGGTGACATGAGTACAGCTTAGTCCGCTGACTTGACACTGTCACTTCGCCTCGAGTGTGTTCCCACTGTACTTTGATTACTACCCTACCACGGCTCAAAGGAGTCGTGCAAACAGGTAGTAGTTGGGTGCAGTCCTGAAGCACTTGGAGGCAGTGACGGTTAGACAGGATTCGTCTCTCCCGGTATTGGGGGTTGACATCGTGCTGTGTCTAGGAGAGCCATTACACGAGTAGTCCCTGGCCAGGGCAAGCGAGATATACTGGTAGGTTTCCAGTGTTATCTCAGGGTGTTCTGGGCTACACTCCGACACGACTTTTACCGCTATTAGGGGACTGACGTTTATCGTCCCCTAGGCCCGCCATGCGATGTATCAGACGAACAGACCGGACTGTACGGAGACTGTCACATACAGGCTCAGTAGGAGTTCAGATGGGGTCACCTTGTCAGTCTTCTTATCGGCATCTACCTGGGGACCGTTACGTACAGCTAGTGCCGCTTGCGGTCTATGGTTGAACCCACTGCCAGCGTAGTGTCGAGTCTTTAGAGTCCCACACAGAAAGCTATTCGCCTTTAGGCAAAATGAGTAGAGGTCGCATGGTTTTGCGACAGGGTTCGTTCACATCCGCGCACTTGTGCACGTTTGCTGTCCGGAAAGATTATACTAGCGGGCTTTGGTTTAAGCCAGATCCTAGTACATGATTTGGGATTGGTTTTATCTCTTTGTATTCGTGTTCCTCGGATCACGGATACGGGTGCGTATGCACAGTTGATTGAAACAGAGGGAGAGGACTTTGATTAGGGTTAATGACCATTATCATTTTATTAACCCTAATGCTTATGTGTGTATTATAATTAATTGATATTAGTTATATATAATTGTGCATGGTTAGGGTTGTTGACATTTTGACCATACTCGACTTGTTGACCTTAGTTGACATGTTGACCATCATCATTCCATATAAAAGATGCTCTTTGATCCTTGCAATTTTCATTTAATGTGAAATGATAATGGTCAAGTCTTGATTAAACCATGACAATTATCTAATTTTTATAATTCACACATATATGTGAGAATGGCTTATTATTCTCTCATTCTATCATATACTTTCTCTCTCTTGTTCTTCCTCTCTCTCAAGCTCTCCCCTCTCATGTGTTGAGAAACACTTGAGCTTGAGAAAAACCTCTTCTTGATAATCTCTACTCTCATCTAAGGTACTAGGATTAGCACTTCTAGCACTTTAGTTGCTTCTAGCTTGGAGTTGAAGCCAAAGGTTGAGGCTCTCGGGTGGATCCTTCTTCGACTCAAGAAGGCGACAAGGTGATCTCTTTCTTCCACTTCAAGGAGCAAGGAGAGAAGGACATAAAGCCCAAGGTATAACCTTTCTTCCATGTAGCTAATTTCTAGTTAGCTTTAGTTAGTTTTTGTTTAGCAAAGATCCTTCTTTTGTTAGTCCATGTTGCCTAGCATGATAAAAATCCGATTTTTATTCCGTTTTCCGCCTCCCCGCAAGCACCGGGGTAGGCAACGTGGACTTACAGTGGTATCAGAGCCTAACTAAACATAAACTAGCTAGGTAGTAAAGTGTATGGAAGTTTGATCGGAAAAATCGCAAAACCCAAACATCAAAGCCCTAAGTTTTTTTTGAAAATTTCTCTACTCTAAAAATAAAAAATCATACGTCAAAAATCATCTTAGGGTTTTGTGAAGAAAGCCACCAAAAACGATCCAGTGAATCGCTCAAAGCGCGGCGGTTCCGCGGCAAAAGCATGCCTATTGCCGCGGAACCGCGGCTGTTTTGACTCGGTTCTGGTCCGAGTTTGGTGCAGTGTTCTTCTGACATGGTTTTGGGATTTTTAAGATGGTTTATTTGTGCCCAGATTTTCCAGAAAAGAAATTTGTTTTTGGGGGCCTATAAATCCGTATTTTTGATCGAACTTCACTACATTTTGACTAAAGGGTTATATCTGTGATGTTTACATGTATTGAACGTCCGCTAATCGCTATACGTCGATTAGTGGGGGTTATACATATCTGTGATCTGTGTTTGTTGATGGTATGTGTATATGAATGCGTTGGATTGTCGTGGGTGAATAGCCGGGGTGGATGTGAGATGAGTGTTTCTTTTTCTTTCATTCATGTAATATGTAAATTGATGTATTATTATTTGTTTGGCTGCACAACCGGGTCGGGGTTGTTGCCGTCATTGTATAATTCTTTTTACTGTTTTTGCTCCTATGATAGACCTATGGAGGGGGTGCACAAACTACCGGGTATCTCGAAGTGCCGAGTGGCCTACTCACGGTGTTGAGGGTGGTTGCTTCGCTTCGGGTACTTGGCGGGTAGTTTGCCGCACCCATAGGGGTCTTGGGTAGGGTATTGGCTATTCACCGCGACCGTGTAATCCGCTTTTCGTTGCAGGCTCGAACGGATTGCGGATTCCTAGTATATCCAATGTTTTCATCTGTGATCTGTAATGTCTATCATTGCTATATATCTATATACTATAACTATTTAGGCGTTGCTTATGTTTTACAGCCGTGCTAGCCCAGCCCCCGCTCTGTCGTTAGTTAAGTAACCTAATGGGTGATGACGGGGCCCCGTGGCGAATGCGAATGGCATAAGCGTACGTCATATTTTGGTTGTTTTCTGCAATGGTAGGATTAAATGATGGGACGCATTAAAAGAACTAATGCAAGAAAATAAACCAAGTAAAACTCGATTGGAACACTTTGAAAACCACTCGGTTCTTTTCAAAACTAAACTTTTAAACGCGGAGCTTGAACCACTCCTTTTAAAAGCTATCTCGTTCCATCGATTATATCAAGTTCACTACGTTCACGGTTTCGCCAAAACCATTCGTAGCCCTCCGTCATTCCACATGAATGGTCAAAAAGTATTCAAGCTATGTATTTTGGCCAAAGTCAAGGCATAGTGATTGGTAGCTATTGGGTATTCATGTGCAGCATAGATAGATGCGTTGGTTTGGGACAGTCGTTCTGCCATTTTGGCCAAAGTCAAGGGTAAGTACGGGTGGGTCCAAATTAACCAGGAGAATGACGGGTAGAACTTGACATGTGACTTATGATATTTTGGCCAAAGTCAAGGTCATAAGAGCATGGGGCAAAAATCCACACCAGGAGTTTCATAAGTACTGAAACTTGCTAGCGCTGCATACCATTTGGAGTGTGATGATTCTCGTAGGATTCCTTCAGTTTTATCACGCGATGATATTTGGATCCCGATCCTACTGTGAGTATATGCTACTCCTCGGGAAAACTCTCACTTAACGATCAATGCTATAAACCTAGTAGGTGTCTAGAAAGGTGTTAGCGGGGCTACGCCCACAGGGAAAAGAGGTTACTTAATTAAGGAACTTCGCGAAAGCGTTGGAAAACCTCCCTCGAAGTACCGACACTGGCCTGAATGAACGGTTAAGCAAGTATTGTACGGTGAGATTGATCCCGACCAATTCTTTCTTTATGGTTTTAGACGGGATTCAAGAGACAATGGGAGCCATCCTGTTTAGACAAACTAAAAACCACTCTAAACTTGCAAGAGCATCATGCTAAAGTGTTTCTTTTCTCTCTCCTAATTGTAGCGACCATTCAACATGACCGGACTTAAGTTATTACTAGATAAAAACATACTGACAGGGCCAAACTACAAAGATTGGCTCAGGAATGTCAAGATGGCAATCACTTACGACAAGTTGGGGTATCTCCTTACCACCAAAGCTCCCCCTGTCCCAGGTCCCAAAACCAGTGTCGCGGATAGGGAAATCCGTAAGACCTGGAAAATAGATTGCGTGAAGGCCAAATTCCTTGTACTTGCCTCGATGGACAACGAACATCAGAGGAGGCATGAGAATATGGACCTAGAGGCCATATTTCTTCATACAAAAGAACTGTATGGAGAGCAGTCTCGTATCGCCAGATACGAAGTGTCGAAGAAGTTATTTTCGGCAAGGTTGGCCGTCGGATCATCGGTAGCGGAACACGTGCTTAAGATGATTGGCTACATAGAGGAGCTCGCGGAGCTTGGGACCACGTTGGAGAATGAGCTCTATACGGACTTGATTCTTCAGTCCCTTCCTTCCACTTACGTCTAGTTCATCCTGAACTTCAACTTACAGGAAAAGGAAGTTGAACTTTCAGAGCCCCTCAACATGTTGAGGAGTGCGGAGGGCACCATACAGAAAGGTAGGGAGACATCCACTTTGTTTGTAGGAGGATCTTCCTCTTCTAGGTCCAGGGCGAAAGCCAAGGGCAAGAAGAAGAAAGCCCCCGCCAAACCAAGAGGCGCTGTCAGTAAAGTGGATACGAAGGGAAAAGGAAAGGCAAAAGCAACAAAGGTAGCGGGAAAGCTTGTGGGGAAAGAAGAGTGCTTTTACTGTCACAAAAGTGGACACTGGAAACAGGATTGCAAGGCTTGGAAGGCCAGAACCCAGGATCTAAAGCAAGTTGCGGCTTCAGCTTCAGATGTGTATGTTATTGAAAACTGTCTATCAATAAACTCTACATCCTGGGTATTGAATACCGGATCAGGATCTCATATCTGTAATTCTTTGCAGGCGTTGAGAAAGCGTAGAGTTTTGAAGGCAGGTGACATGACCCTCAGAGTTGCAAACGGAGCTAGCATGGATGCTGAGGCCGTGGGGGACTATCACCTGGGATTGTCAGATGGACACTTTTTGGTTTTGCGTAGTTATTTTGTACCAAATGCAACCTGTAATATCATTTCTGTATCTTTATTATCTAAAGAAGGTTATGAATTTGCATTTGTAAGTAATGTAGTGAACATTCACCTTAATCAAGTTTTGATTGGGTCAGGTACATTAAACAACGGTATATACGTATTGAACCAACCACAGATTTTCAATGTCCAGAATACACACAAAAGAAAGTCTCCAGAAATCAATAAAACTTTCTTATGGCATTGTAGACTGGGTCACATCAATGAGAGAAAGTTGACTAAGTTACATACAGAAGGATATTTGGATTCGATCGAATATCAATCGTACGCAACTTGTCAATCCTGTCTCAAAGGAAAGATGACAAAGACTCCGTTCATTGGACACGGAGTAAGAGCGAGCGAGCTCTTGGGACTCGTACACAGCGACGTGTGCGGTCTAATGTCTACGCATGCACGAAGCGGTTATTCTTACTTCATTACTTTTACGGATGACTTTTCAAGGTACGGTTATGTCTTCTTAATGAAACATAAATCCGAGGCTTTTGAAAAATTCCAGGAATATAAGAATGAAGTAGAAAAACAAACAGGCAAAAGTATCAAGGCACTGAGATCTGATCGAGGTGGTGAATACTTGAGTGCCGAGTTCCTGGGTTACTTAAAAGAGAATGGAATTCTCTCTCAGCTTACTCCTCCATACACTCCGCAACATAACGGTGTATCGGAGAGACGGAACCGAACCCTATTGGATATGGTACGGTCCATGATGTGTAACGCTGAGTTGCCGCGATCGTTCTGGGGATATGCGCTAGAATCAGCTGCATACCTTTTGAACCGAGTTCCTACTAAGACTGTGCCTACTACACCATATCAGATGTGGTGTGGGAAGAGACCCTATCTTAATCAGATTAAGACATGGGGATGTCCAGCTTTTGTCAAAAAGTAGCATGCAGACAAGCTCGAGGCACGCTCAGTACAGTGCAAGTTTGTGGGATATCCAAAGAACTCCAAGGGATATTTCTTCTATTGCGAAGAGGAACAAAAGGTTTTTGTCTCTCGCTATGCCCACTTTCTAGAACATCAGTTCTTAGAAAAAGAAATAAGTGGGAGCGCAATAGAACTGGAAGAAATTCCAGAACCACGAGCTATTGCTGAAAGCTTAGTAGAACCAGAGGGTTCGAAAGATCAGGACATTCCTACGCCACTCCGCAGGAGTAGTAGGCAGTCTCATCCGCCCGAGAGATACTACGGTTTTCTCATTGACGGGGATAGAGAGGATTGCATCATAGATTGTGATGAGCCTACTAGCTTCCAGCAAGCCATTCAGAGCGTCGACTCGGTAAAATGGCTGGATGCAATGCGGACCGAAATGGAGTCCATGTACACCAAGAAAGTATGGACGTTGGACATTGCTCCAGATGGGGTAAAACCGTAGGATGCAAGTGGATCTTCAAAAGGAAGATTGGTGTAGATGGACAGGTTGAGACCTATAAAGCTAGACTGGTTGCAAAGGGTTTTCGTCAGCGACCTGGTTTGGACTATGACGAAACCTTTTCTCCAGTAGCTATGCTGAAATCCATTCGGATCCTTCTTTCCATTGCTGCCTTCCACGATTATGAGATTTGGCAGATGGACGTAAAAACCGCTTTTCTAAATAGACATTTAGAGGAGTGTGTCTATATGGACCAGCCAGAGGGTTTCATTCAGAGTGGGAGCAGCGAAAAGGTGTGCAAGTTGCTTAAGTCCATTTATGGACTAAAGCAGGCATCGCGAGTTGGAACATCTGTTTTGATGAGACGGTCAAGGAATTTGGCTTTATCAAAAATCCAGATGAACCATTCATCTATTGTAGATTTTTAGCGAGAACTGTAGTATTCCTCGTTTTATACGTGGATGACATTCTCTTAATAGGAAATGACATTCCTATGCTACAATCTGTCAAGGGGTTCTTGTCACACAGGTTCTCCATGAAAGACCTGGGTGATGCCTCATACATTCTAGGGATCCGAATCTACCGTGACAGATCCAAGAGGATTTTAGGACTCTCACAGTCCAGGTACATCGACACCATACTGAAAAGATTCAGTATGGAAGATTCTAAGCGCGGTAATTTACCGGCTTGTCACGGGATCACCCTCTCTAAAGAGATGTCTCCCAAGACTGATTTGGAGAGGGATCGCATGTCTATTATACCCTACGCTTCTGCGGTAGGCTCTATAATGTATGCGATGTTGTGTACCAGACCAGATGTGGCTTATGCACTGAGTGTGGTAAGCAGGTATCAGTCAAACCCTGAGGAGAAACATTGGATAGCGGTAAAGAACATTCTCAAGTACCTGAGAAGGACTAAGGAGATGTTCTTGGTGTATGGCGGAAAAGACCACCAGATTGAGGCCTTTACTGACTCCAGCTTCCAGAGTGACAAGGATGATTCCAAGTCCATGTCGGGTTTTGTCTTTACCCTCAATGGAGGGGCGGTGTGTTGGAAGAGCTCCAAACAGGAAACCGTTGCTGACTCGACTATGGAAGCGGAATACATCGCTGCATCTGATGCTGCAAAAGAAGCTGTCTGGATGAGGAAGTTCTAGAAAGAACTTCAGGTGGTTCCGTCCATTGTTGATCCAATACCTCTGTATTGCGACAACAACGGGGCTATAGCTTTAGCGAAGGAACCCAGGTCCCATCAGAAATCCAGACACATCTTAAGGCGGTATCACCTGATCAGGGAGATCGTGGATCGCCAGGAGATCGAGGTTCGGAGGGTTGCTTCAGAAGATAACACTGCAGATCCATTCACGAAGGCCTTACCCCAGACTCAGTTCTAGCGGCTGATCGAGATGATAGGTCTTCGATACGCCAGTACATAGCCTTAGTGCAAGTGGGAGATTGTTAGTGTATATGCCCTAGAGGCCATTACTGTATCATACTAGTATGTATATTACTTGATGGAAGCTTGGGATATTCACAGTTGTATATACAATCTTGCTCGAAATGGTAGTATGCTACTTGGTTTGTCTCTGCTTTAATATGTGCATGTGTTTCTTTTAGCATATCGCTTATATACATATTAGTAGAGCCCTTAGGATCTTTGCTTGATTACCAGCGTTGTGATGGCGCTCACACTCGTGGGGTTGGGTAATCCATAAGCACATCCTTATACAGGTCCCTAGTCATTGGACTATCGAGACAGGGCATCGATACTCCGGAGTAGACTAGCGTATGCGCTTCTCATCCCAGCGTAGGAGACGGTCTGTCCCACAGCCGTCAGTACGTCGTACTTGAGATAGTATGCGGGTGCTCGTTAGGTTACGAGTACACTGGACAGGACTCATTGGGAACTGTTGGTTGGTATTATACCTATCGTCAGCTATCAGTTCCCAGGTGACATGAGTACAGCTTAGTCCGCTGACTTGACACTGTCACTTCGCCTCGAGTGTGTTCCCACTGTACTTTGATTACTACCCTACCACGGCTCAAAGGAGTCATACAAACAGGTAGTAGTTGGGTGCAGTCCCGAAGCACTTGGAGGCAGTGACGGTTAGACAGGATTCGTCTCTCCCGGTATTGGGGGTTGACATCGCGCTGTGTCTAGGAGAGCCATTACACGAGTAGTCCCTGGCCAGGGCAAGCGAGATATACTGGTAGGTTTCCAGTGTTATCTCAGGGTGTTCTGGGCTACACTCCGACACGACTTGTACCGCTATTAGGGGACTGACGTTTACCGCCCCCCTAGGCCCGCCATGCGATGTATCAGATGAACAGACCGGACTGTACGGAGACTGTCACATACAGGCTCAGTAGGAGTTCAGATGGGGTCACCTCGTCAGTCTTCTTATCGGCATCTACCTGGGGACCGTTACGTACAGCTAGTGCCGCTTGCGGTCTGTGGTTGAACCCACTGCCAGCGTAGTGTCGAGTCTTTAGAGTCCTACACAGAGAGCTATTCGTCTTTAGGCAAAATGAGTAGAGGTCGCATGGTTTTGCGACAGGGTTCGTTCACATCCGCGCACTTGTGCACGTTTGCTGTCCGGACAGCTTATACTAGCGGGCTTTGGTTTAAGACAGATCCTAGTACATGATTTGGGATTGGTTTTATCTCTTTGTATTCGTGTTCCTCGGATCACGGATACGGGTGCGTATGCACAGTTGATTGAGACAGAGGGAGAGGACTTTGATTAGGGTTAATGACCATTGTCATTTTATTAACCCTAATGCTTATGTGTGTATTATAATTAATTGATATTAGTTATATATAATTGTGCATGGTTAGGGTTGTTGACATTTTGACCATACTTGACTTGTTGACCTTAGTTGACATGTTGACCATCATCATTCCATATAAAAGATGCTCTTTGATCCTTGCAATTTTCATTTAATGTGAAATGATAATGGTCAAGTCTTGATTAAACCATGACAATTATCTAGCTAATTATCTAATTTTTATAATTCACACATATATGTGAGAATGGCTTATTATTCTCTCATTCTATCATATACTTTCTCTCTCTTGTTCTTCCTCTCCCCTCTCATGTGTTGAGAAACACTTGAGCTTGAGAAAAACCTCTTCTTGATAATCTCTACTCTCATCTAAGGTACTTGGATTAGCACTTCTAGCACTTTAGTTGCTTCTAGCTTGGAGTTGAAGCCAAAGGTTGAGGCTCTCGGGTGGATCCTTCTTCGACTCAAGAAGGCGACAAGGTGATCTCTTTCTTCCACTTCAAGGAGCAAGGAGAGAAGGACATAAAGACCAAGGTATAACCTTTCTTCCATGTAGCTAATTTCTAGTTAGCTTTAGTTAGTTTTTGTTTAGCAAAGATCCTTCTTTTGTTAGTCCATGTTGCCTAGCATGATAAAAATCCGATTTTTATTCCGTTTTCCGCCTCCCCGCAAGCACCGGGGTGGGCAACGTGGACTTACATATGCTACTTGTGAATCTTGTCTCATGGGAAAGATGACAAAGACTCCGTTTACTGGACACGGAGTAAGAGCGAGCGAGCTCTTGGGACTCGTACACAGTGACATGTGCGGTCCAAAGTCTACACATGCGCGAGGTGGTTATTCCTACTTCATTACTTTTACGGATGATTTTTCTAGGTATGGATATATCTTCTTAATGAAGCATAAATCCGCGGCCTTTGAGAAATTCCGAGAATACAAGAATGAAGTGGAAAAACAGAAAGGAAAAAGTATCAAGACACTGAGATCTGATCGAGGTGGTGAATACTTATGTGCCGAGTTCCTGGGATACTTAAAAGAGAATGGAATTCTCTCTCAGCTTACTCCTCCATACACACCACAACACAACGGTGTATCGAAAAGGAAGAATCGAACCCTATTGGATATGGTTCGTTCCATGATGAGTAAGGATGAGTTACCGCGATCTTTCTGGGGTTATGCACTAGAATCAGCTGCATATCTTTTGAACCAGGTTCCAACCAAGACTGTGCCTACAACACCATATCAGATGTGGAGTGGGAAGAAACCCTGTCTTAAACATTTTAGGACATAGGGATGTCCAGCTTTTGTAAAAAAGCAGCATGCGGACAAGCTCGAGGCACGCTCAGTACAGTGTAAGTTTGTGGGATATCCAAAGAACTCCAAGGGATATTATTTCTATTACGCAGAGGAACAAAAGGTTTTTATTTCTCGTCATGCTCACTTCTTAAAAACTGAATTTTTAGAAAATCAGAAGAGTGGGAGCGCAGTAGAACTGGAAGAAATTCCAGAACAACAAGCTATTACTGAAAGTTTGGTAGAACCAGAAGTTTCAGAAGAAAGGGACGTACCAGCGCCTATCCGCAGAAGTAGTAGGCAGTCTCATCCGCCCGAGAGATACTACGGTTTTCTTATAGACGGGGATCGAGAAGATTGCATAATTGATAATGATGACCCTACTAGCTTCCAGCAAGCCATTCAGAGCGGCGACTCAGTAAAATGGCTGGATGCAATGCGGACCGAAATGGAGTCCATGTACACTAACAAAGTATGGACTTTGGACATTGCTCCAGATGGGGTAAAACCCGTAGGATGCAAGTGGATCTTCAGAAAGAAGATTGGTGTAGATGGACAGCTTGAAACCTATAAGGCTAGACTTGTTGCAAAGGGTTTCCGTCAAAGACCTGGTTTGGACTATGACGAAACCTTTTCTCCAGTGGCTGTACTCAAATCCATTCGGATCCTTCTTGCCATTGCTGCCTTCCACGATTATGAGATCTGGAAGATGGACGTAAAGACGGCTTTTCTAAATGGTAATTTGGAAGAGTGCGTCTATATGGATCAGCCAAAGGGATTCATTCAGAGTGGGAGCAGCGGTAAAGTGTGCAAGTTGCTTAAGTCTATTTATGGACTAGAGCAAGCATCGCGGAGTTGGAACATCTGTTTTGATGATACTGTCAAAGAATTCGACTTTATCAAGAATCCAGATGAACCATGCATATACAGTAAGATTGTAGGGAGAGTTGTAGTATTCCTCGTCTTGTACGTGGATGACATTCTCCTAATAGGAAATGATATTCCTATGCTACAGTCTGTCAAAAGATTCTTGTCACAGAAGTTCTCCATGAAGGACCTAGGTGATGCCACCTACATTCTGGGGATCCAGATCTATCGTGATAGATCAAAGAGGATGTTGGGACTCTCGCAGTCCAGGTACATAGACACCATATTGAAAAGATTCAGTATGGAAGATTCTAAGCGCGGTAACCTACCGGCTTGTTACGGAATCACCCTCTCCAAAGAGATGTCTCCTAAGACTGATTTGGAAAGGGATCGCATGTCGATTATACCTTACGCTTCTGCGATAGGCTCTATAATGTATGCGATGTTATGTACCAGACCAGATGTAGCATACGCATTGAGCGTTGTAAGCCGATATCAGGCAAACCCAGGGGAGAAGCACTAGATAGCAGTAAAGAACATTCTCAAGTACCTGAGGAGGACTAAGGAGATGTTCTTGGTGTATGGCGGAAAAGACCTCCAGATCGAGGCCTTTGCTGACTCCAGCTTCCAGAGTTACAAGGATGACTCCAAGTCCATGTCGGGTTATGTCTTTACCCTCAATGGAGGGGCGGTCTGTTGGAAGAGTTCCAAGCAGGAGACCGTTGCTGACTCAACGATGGAAGCGGAGTACATAGCTGCTTGCGATGCCGCAAAAGAAGCTGTCTGGATGAAGAAGTTCCTCACAGAACTTTAGGTGGTTCCTACCAGTGTTGGTCTAATTCCTCTGTATTGCGACAACAACGGCGCTATAGTTTTAGCGAAGGAACCAAGGTCCCATCAGAAGTCCAGACACATCTTAAGGCGGTATCACCTGATCAGGAAGATCGTTGATCGCCGGGAGATCGAGGTAAAGAGAGTAAATACAGAGGATAACACAGCTGATCCATTCACAAAGGCCATTCCTCAGACGCAGTTCGAGAGGCTATTCGAGATGATAGGTCTGCGATATGCCAGTACATGGCCCTAGTGCAAGTGGGAGATTGTTAGTGTATATGCTCTAGGGGCTATTATTGTATCATACTAGCTTGTATATTACTTAATGGAAGGTTGGGATATTCACTGTTATATAACTGTCTTGCTAAACATGGTAGTATGCTACTTGGTTTTATCTATATTAATATGTGAGTATACGTATTGATAGAGCTCTCAGGATCTTGCTTGACTATCAGCGTTGTGATGGTAGTCACAATAGTGGGGGCTGGGTAGTCTACAAGCACATCCTTTTTCAGGTCCCTAGTCGTAGGATTATCGAGACAGGGCGTCGATACTCCGGAGTAGACTAGTGTGTACGCTTCTCATCCCAGTTGGGGAGATGGTTTGTCCCACAGCCGTCAGTATGTCGTACTGGAGTTAGTATACAGGTGCTCGTTGGGTTACGGGTACACCGAACAGGACTCGCAGGGAACTGTTGGTTGGTTTTATACCAGTCGTCAGTTAATAGTTCCCAGGTAATATGAGTACAGCTTAGTCCGCAGACTTGACACTGCTACTTCGCCTCGAGTGTGTCCCACTGTTCTTAGATTGCTACTCTACCACGGCTCAAAGGAGTCGTGCAAACAGGTAGCAGTTGGGTGCAGTCCCGAGCACTTGGAGGCAGTGGCAGTTAGACAGGATTCGTCTCTCCCGGTATTGGGAGTTGATATCGCGCTGTGTCAGAGAGCCATTACGCAAAGTCCCTGGTCAGGGCAAGCGAGATTTACTGGTAGGTTCCTGTTGTTTCTCAGGGTGTAATGGGATACGCTCCGACACGACTTATACCGTTATTAGGGGACTGACACTTGCCTCCCCCTAGGCCCGATACGCGATAGTCTTAGACGAACAAACCGGACTGTACGGAGATTGTCACATCAGGCTCAGTAGGAGTTCGGATGGGTTTCCTCATCGGCCTTCTTATCGACATCTACCTGGGGACCGTTACGTACAGCTAGTGCCGCTTGCTGTCTGTGGTTAAACCCACTGCAAGCGTAGTAGTCGAGTCTTTAGAGTCCCACACAGAGAGTTTCCCTGCTCCAGGAGAAACGATATAGAGGTCGTATGGTTTTACGACAAGGGTTCGGACGCATACGTGTGTTTACGCACGTACGACATTCGGACAGTTTTTACTAGCAGGCTTTAGTTTAAGCCAGTTTCTAGTATCGGGTTATTGGATTTATACAGTCTAAAGTTTTTCCGTATTTTCACGGATAGGAGGGGCGTTATCGTAATTTCGCATGAAGCTTCTAGAAGGATGGTGACTTGGGGGTTTAGGTGGCTCATTTGTGTGATTCATCCTTGTCATTAATGCATCATAAATGGTTAATGACTCATATAGATGAATCACTCATATGTATTTATGAAGCATGGTTGTTAAATCATTTATTTATTTATTTGATAAATAATAATGCTTCATATATATCATGATAGATCATTATCTCTTCTCATTCCCATGCTCACCTTCTCTCTCCTCAAGCTCTCTCTCTTCAAACCCTAATCCTCCCCTCTCATGTGTTGAGATCAAGGATTAGTATAGACTAACTAATCCATAACCCAACTCTATATCACCTAGGTTGCTTAGATTAGCACTTTAAGAAACCTAGTCACCTCAAGTTAGAGGTGAAGCTTGGAGTAAAGTTATCGGGTGGATCATCTATTACGTGGAGGAGGCCGAGAAGGAGGTGGATAACAAAAAGGAGAAGGACACGGTTCATTAGGTATAATCACTTCTAATAGTAGTTAACAACTTCTATGTTTCTTGTTAGTTATAGTTTAGCAAAGGTTCTCGGTTAGTCGATGTTTATGCATAAAACAAGATCGTTTTTCATATTTCCGCCTCCCCGCAAGTCGTGGGGTGTTGTACATCGACTTACAATAGCTTTCAACCTGTCCATCTACACCAATCTTCCTTCTGATGATCCATTTTCATCCTACGGGTTTTACCCCATCTATAGCAATGTCCAAAGTCCATACTTTGTTAGTGTACATAGACTCCATTTCGGTCCGCATTGCATCCAGCCATCTTACCGAGTCGCCGCTCTGAATGGATTGTTGGAAGTTAGTAGGGTCATCATTGTCAATGATGCAATCCTCTCGATTCCCGTCTATAAGAAAACCGTAGTATCTCTCGGGCGGATGAGACTGCCTACTATTTCTGCGGATAGGCGCTGGGATGTCCCTTTCTTCTGAAACTTCTGGTTCTACCATACTTTCAGTAACAACTTGTGGTTCTGGAATTTCTTCCAGTTCTATTGCTCTCCCACTCTTTTAATTTTCTAAAACTTTAGCTTCCAAGAAGTGGGCATGACGAGAAATAAAAACCTTTTGTTCCTCTGCGTAATAGAAATAATACCCGTTGGAGTTCTTTGGATATCCCACAAACTTACACTGTACTGAGCGTGCCCCGAGCTTGTCCGCATGCTGCTTTTTAACAAAAGATGGACATCCCCATGTCTTAAAGTGTTTAAGACAGGTTTCTTCCCACTCCATATCTGATATGGTGTGGTAGGCACAGTCTTTGTTGGAACCTGGTTCAAAACATATGCAGCTGATTCTAGTGCATAACCCCAGAAAGATCGCTGTAACTCAGCTTTACTCATCATGGAACGAACCATATCCAATAGGGTTCGATTCCGCCTTTCCGATACACCATTGTGTTGTGGTGTGTATGGAGGAGTAAGCTGAGATACAATTCCATTCTCTTTTAAGTATCCCAGGAACTCGGCACTTAAGTATTTACCACCTCGATCAGATCTTAGTGTCTTGATACTTTTGCTTGTCTGTTTTTCTACTTCATTCTTGTATTCCTGGAATTTCTCAAAGGCCTCGGATTTATGCTTCATCAAGAAGATATGTCTATACCTAAAGAAATCATTCGTAAAAGTAATGAAGTAGGAATAACCACCTCTCGCATGTGTAGACATTGGACCACACACATCGTTGTGTATGAGTCCCAAGAGCTCGCTCGCTCTTACTCTGTGTCCAGTAAACGGAGTCTTTGTCATCTTTCCCATGAGACAAGATTCACAAGTAGCATAAGATTGATATTTGAATGGATTCAAATATCCTTCTCTATGTAACTTAGTCAACCGTGTTTCATTGATGTGACCTAGTCTACAATGCCATAAGAAAGCCTGATTTACTTCCAGAGACTTTCTTTTAAGTGTGTTTTGGACATTGAAAACCTGAGCTTGATTTAATATGTATATACCGTTATCTAATGTACCGGACCCAATCAGAACTTGATTTAGGTGTATGTTTACCACATCGCTTACGAATGTAAAATCATATCTCTCTCTAGAAAGTGAGGATACCGATATGATATTATAAGTCAAACTAGGTACATACAAACAGTTACGTAGAATCAAGCTCTACCCACTTGTCAGTCCTAAGCGATATTCCCCCACGGATTCAGCATCCATGCTCATTCCGTTCGCAACTCTGAGAGACATATCACCTACCCTGATAACTCTACGGTTTCTCAAAGCAAGTAATGAATTACAGATGTGAGATCCTGATCCGGTATCTAGTACCCAGGAAGTAGAGTTAATTGACAAATAGTTCTCAATTACAAACACCCCGAGGCCGAAGCCCCAACATGCTTCGAATCCTGGCTACTGGCTTCCAAAGCCCTGCAATCTTTCTACCAATGCCCATTTCCATAACAATAGGAACATTCCTCCTTCCCTAAACCAAGTCCCGAAACTTTTGTTCTTCCCTTTCCTTCTACTTCACTGACACCGTATATCGACTTTGTGGAGGTTTTCTTCTTTTCACCCTTTGCTTTCGCCCTGGATGCAGAAGAAGAAGGTCCCCCATTAAGCAGAGCGGGTGTATCCCTGGTTTTTTTGAGGGTGTAAGTAGAGGGTAGGGACTGTGGAAATAAGTCAACATATGACCTGTTTCCCAACGTGGTCTCCAGGTCCATGAGCTCATCAATATAGCTAGTCATCGTAAGGACGTCCTCCCTTACAGATGACCCGACAGCCAACCTCGCTTGAAGCAATTCGTTCAAGGTCTCATATCTTGCGATATGAGATTGCTCTCCATATAAATCTTTGTTATAGAGGAAGATGGAAACTAAGTCCATCTTCTCGTGCTGCTTCTGGTATACACCATCAACTGAAGCCAACACGAGGCACTTGGCATTCACACTGTCCTTTTCCCTTGTCTGGCGGATATCCATATCCATGACGGTGGAAACTGGACCTGGGACGGCGGGGGCTTGAGTAGTAATAGGGTGGTCCAGCTTGTCATAGGGAATGGACATCTGGACAGACCTTTGCCAGTCATAAAAGTTAGATTCAGTCAACTTATTATCTAGATGTAACCTAGTCATGGTCACAGGGTCGCAGCAGTTGAGAGAGAGAAGAAAACACTTTAGCATGATGCTCTTGCAAGTTTAGATTGGTTTTTAGTTTATCTAAACAGGATGGCTCCCACTGTTTCTCGAATCCTTTCTCAAACCATAAAAGAAGAATTAGTCATGACTGATCTCACCGTACAATACTTTCTTAACCGTTCAGCCAGGCTAGTGTTAGTACTTCGAGGGAGGTTTTACGACGCTTTCGCGAAGTTCCTTAATTAAATTACCTCTTTCCTCTGGAGGCATAGACCCGCTAACACCGGTCTAGACACCTATTTGGTTTATAACATTGATCGTTAAGTGACGAATCTCCTGATGAGTAGCATATACTCACAGTAGGATCGGGATCCAGATATCATCGTATGATAATGCTGAAGGAATCCTACCAACATTATCAAACTCCAAATGGTGTGCAACATTAGCAAGTTTCAGTTTCTTTAGAAACTCCCGATGTGGTTTTTTTGCCCAATGCTCTTATGAACTTGACTAAGGGCCAACAAATCATAAGTCACATGTCAAGTTCTACCCGTCATTATCCAGGTTGATTTGAACCCACCCGTATATACTCTTGACTAAGGGCCAACAAAGTAATACGATTGTCCCAAACCAACGCATCTATCTATGCTACATGTGAACACCCCAGCAGCTACCAATCACTATGTCTTGACTAAGGGCCAAACAAACATATCTTGAATACTACTGGCCATTCATATGAAATGACGGAGGGCTACGACTGGTTTTGGCGAAACCGTGAACGTAGTGAAGTTGATATAACCGAAGGAACTTGATAGCTTTTTAAAAGGAGTGGTTAAAGATCCACAATTAAAAATTCTGCTCTTTTAAAATAACCGAGTAGTTTCTTTTAAATTTGTTCCAACGATTCAGCTTTGGTTTGTTTTCTTTGCATTAATATAATGCGTCCCATCATTTATCCTATCATTGCAGAAAACAATGAAAATACAACGTCCGCTTTTGCCATCCGCATTCGCCACTGGGTCCCGTCATTCACCCGTTAGGTTACTTAACTAACGACAGAGCGGGGGCTGGGCTAGCGCGGATGCAAAACATAAGCAACGCCTACTAGATATCATTTATAGATATTGTACATTCGTCAGACGCAATAATAGGCATTCCAGATTACAGATGAACATATTGGATATATTAAGAATCCGCGTTTCGTTTGAGCCCGCAACAAAAGAAGGATTACACGGTCGTGATGAATAGCCAAACCCTACCCTAGACCCCTACGGGTGCTGCAAACTACCCTCCTAGTACCAGAAGTGAAACAGTCTCCCTCAACGACGTGAATAGGCCATTAAACACTTCTAAATACCCGGTAGTTTGTGCACCCCATCTTGGGTCTATCCTAGGAGCATAAAACAGTAAATGAAATAATACAACGGTGGCTACAACCTCAACCCGGTGTGCCCCACAAAAGAATATTACAACATATTACAATTTACATTGAATGAAAGATAAAAACCCTCATCTCACATCCCCAGCTACTCATCCACGACGATCCAATAGAGTTCATATACACAAACCAATATCCATCACAAAAATGTGCAACCCCCAACTAACCGACATACTAGCAATTAGCGGAGGTTTATGAACACATTAAACATCACAGATAAAACCTGATTAGCAAATAACGTAGAATTTCGATCGACAACCTTTTTCCGCGTCTACCCCAAATTCAAGCCAGCACTGAAAAAACCTGGGCAGAAACAAAATATACAGGAAAATAGAACACCCCAAAATAAGACAAACTATGTAAATACGAGTCAACTCGGAGTCGACTCGGCCGCGGATCCGCGGCGAATTGCACCAACTCACCGCGCTTCCGCGGTCATCTAACCGAGTTAGGGTCTCTTATTTCTCCAGTATTCTTATAATTTCCTGCTGTGAATTTTCATGCCTCCGAAATAATTTTTTCGACAGGTTTAAAATCAACAGAAACTTGAGGGGTCCGGGGTTAAGTTTTCGTGTTTTTCCGACGATCGAAGTTCTAATTAGTTGCTAACAAGCTAGTAAAGGTTTAGTAGGCTCTGATACCATTGTAAGTCTATGTCACGCACCCCACGTGTTCACGGGTAGGCGGAATATATGAAAAACAATTATCAAAGCTTCGTAACACGGACTTGAGCACATGGATCGTGTCTAAATCATTACTAGCAAACTACGAGAGGTTTAACTACTCTGATTTGAAGTTATACCTCACGTTACTTGTCCTTCGGGTCTTCATCGCTGTCCTCCACACCTCGTCGGCTCTATGGAACATGGGTACCTCAACGGCCTCCTTGAGTCAAAGACGATCCACCCGAGAGTCTATAGTCTGAGCTGCTATCTCGAATCTGAGATAACTACGGCTTCTAGTTTCCTAATCTAGAAGTCATAGAGGGTGTAGAGTATTTAGATGGATTACTTAGTCACTTTAAACCCTAGGATTCTCAACTCATGAGAGCTTTTAGGGTTTGAGGAAGAAGATGAAGACCTGAGGAGAGAGAAGTGTTTTGTGATAATGAATTGAACCTTGACTCAATTTGAATTATCATGAAGCATCTAAAATATCATGCACAAATATCATCCCTGCTTCATTTAATTCTTGAGATGAATCATCTCATGAGTCATGGTGCAATTAATGATAATTACACCTCATCTCCTCCATCTCATTTAGTTTAAATCTAAAAAGAAATAAACACAAATGAGTCACCTCCTTCTAGAAGCTTCCCGATAAATTACTGTAAGTCTACGGTAGCGCCCCGGCCGTCTACAGACGCCAAATGCGGAACAAAAACTTTTTAACTGGCGCTATCGTATACTTTAACCCGGATCTGCCATTATTGCTAAACTAACAAACTGTAAAGAGGGTAGAAAGGTTATACCGAACGATCCGAGTCCTTCGTTCTTTAACCATCATCCCACGCTCTGTTGCGGCTGCTCCGATCTCGTCGATCTCCGATCTACTCATCCAGGTGGCACCACATCAACGATTCTTTAAACGGGCTTCCGCCTCTGACTCGAGGCAACTCGGTCGTCAAGTTTGCTAAAAGAGATGACCAAGAATGATGTAGAGAATGGGTAGAATACTTTATCTCGTTACGTCCAAGGTTATGGACGAACGGTTAATGAAGTTGCCACTCGAATCGGGTGATGGAATGAAATGAGCTATGAAATTTCCATACACCCCAAAACTATCATAATCTTTTTCCAAATGAATTATCAAGTCAGTGAGAGAGAGGAGAGGGGCCGGCCATATATAGGAGGGGGGTGAGTGTAGGAGAGAGGGAGGTGACAATAAGAAAATATCTAGTGTGAACACAAAATATGAACACAATAAATGCACCATTAAAGCACCATTAATGAATAAATGAGTCACAAGCCTAATCACCGCTTCTAGAACCTTCTAGAAGCATCTACACTCTTCTCAAGAAAAGACAAAATCCGTATTTAACCAAATGTTAAATACGGCTGATAGAAAACTGGAAACTGGCAACTTCCAAAAGCGATCCTGAAACGAATTTCAGGACAACCCCGTAACTGTATAAATATACCCGCATTTGTATTACGACCGAATACAAATGCAACTGAGACAAAGATATTATATCTACACAATATAATACTCGGATCCGGCTTAAACCAAAGCCGACCAATATTATCTGCCCGAAATATGACACGTGCGTAAACGCACGTGCATTTTCCGAACCCTGCCATAAAACCATACGGCCTCTACAACGTTTCGCCCGAACTTGGAAAACTGTCTGTGGGGGACTCTAATGACTCGTTAGTACCCTGGCAGTGGGTTTAACCACAAGCCGTCAGCGGCACTAGCTGTGCGTAACGGCTGCCCAAGGACTGACCTCAAGGGATGCCAATGAGCGAACTCATCCGGAAACCCTACTGAGCCTAACAGTGACAATGTATATACAGTCCGGTCCGTTCTTCTATGAGTATCGCATATCTGCCTAGGGGGCTAGTAACGTCAGACCCCCAATAGCAGTATAAGTCGTGTCGGAGTATAGCCTAAATACACCCTGAGATACTACTGGAGTACCTACCAGTAAATCTCCTGCCACGGCCGTGGGCTTTGTGTAATGGCTCTCCTAGACACATCACGATCTCACCCCCAATACCGGGAGAGACGAATCCCCTGCTGATCCGCTCACGTGCCTCCATGTGGCTCGGGACTGTACCCAAAAACTACGTGTTTGCATGACTCCTTTGAGCCGTGGTAGGGTAGAAATCAAAGCACTGTGGGAACTCACACGAGACAAATGAAGACCTCAGGTCGATGAACTAACCTGTACACATGTCACCAGGGAACTGCTATCTGACGATATGTATAATACCAACTAGCAGGTTCCCGGCGAGTCCTGTCCGGTGTACTCATAACCCAATGAGCACCTGTATACATCTTAGGTGATCCAACTAACACCGGTGGCTTGTGAGACCGGCCACCTCCCCTCGTCGGGGTCTCGACTGTATACACTAGTCTACTCCGGAGTATCGATGCCCTGTCTCGAAACTCCCACGACTAGGGACTACAATTAAGGATATGCATATAAACCACCCAACTCTCACGTATATTGTCACGACCCGAAAGTACGGAACATGACCGGCACTTAAACTATGAACGTCTCGAGGCGTACGTAATCTAAGTAAACCGAAAACCCAAATATCCAAACCAAGAAAAAATGTAGAGTGCAGGAAAAACCAACTTAAAGCAAGTAGTTTCAATAGCATAAGCCGAATTATGCGGTTTTTTAAAAACATCAAAAATTTCCTGAAAATTTCGGTAGAGTCTCCTTTGTAAATACTGGCCCCCAAACGGGATACAACATGAATAGTATACGAAATCAATAAAAAGGCATCCCCAAGCGGGAGCTAGCTCTTCGTCAATCGACGGCCACAACCACACAAGCAATATAATATACAACGCCAACGGTGAGAATCAAAACTTAAAAGGAAACTCAAAACCACAAGAAATCCACAGAAATATAACGCGCGACTCTAAGGTCGAAAGAATAACATCACTGGTCTCTATCACAAAAATAAATACATGTTTGGTTGATGGAACTTCTAGATACAACTGAATAATAATATACAATGTATACTGATGGGTATGATACAATAAACCCACCTACTAGCAAATCACCCGAAAGAAACAGTGCCAGCAAAGCCGTAATGAACCTGTACGGCAAAACCTGCAAGAAACTGGGCACAACGGGGGTGAGTTGCCAACTCGTGAATAGAATACATCTACGAACAGGAATCGCATGTATGACGCAATCCTAGGTCATACGATCAATATATATATCCTCAAATATGTATATAACATGCCTCCTATAACAAAGGCTAGGGTAAATATCTAACCGGAGTGTAATCTCATGTGCCCGTATCAGTGCCTCTGGTAGCAATATATCATATGAATGAGGTATGAATGCATGAAAACAGAATACATGTAGATGAAGAAATGTTTTCATAAATTAGTGAGATTTCCTTTGTATTTTTAAAATGAGGTATCATAAATGAAATCAGCATCAAGAGTGTCTAGTATCGACACAAAACATAAATCTCAATGTCTCAAAGCCTCAGGCTCCGGCTATCCGGACTGGCCTGTATCATCAAATATCAGTACCTCAATATCTCGAAATCTCAATGTCTCAATCTCAATATCTAGGGCGCCGTCAGTCCAGACCGGCCCCTACCATCCATCTCAAGACCACGACGTTATCCTCCGGATATCCGACACGTCGGGTAAAATCACCGGTAGGTAGTCTCCCCCTGCCAGGCTCATCGTCATCACCATGAGCTTCTTGCCCCGGGGTACCTTACTGGGTCCACCATGTACCCGAAACGGTTCATCCATCTCCTCGAATCGGGTCTCGAAATCCATCAGCAAACTCATGGTGGACGACTCATACATCATGGGAAAAACCGCGCTTTTTATTTAAAAGGAGAAAGAAGAAGTTTGTATATGTTTTGCGGTTTTCCCCAAATCCAGAAAATCTCATGGAAATCCGAATCCAAAACCTCAATAGTGTAGGGTTCCTAGGCACGCTAATGAGGTCTCACAAGGCATCAACCATGCCAATTTCAAATTTTACGGGTGCCGAGAAACCCTAATACGGATCGTTAACTAGAATTTTAGGCGAAAAGAGAAACAAGTAAACAACTTAACTACTTTGAACGGAAATACAACCTTTGTAGATCCGGTGCTCCACCTCCATAGCTCCGCGATGAAGTCTCCTCGCTGTCCAAATCAAATCCCGGGCTCTAGCGTCGGCTTCATCGGAGAAATGGGCGGGCTAGGTCATCGAATACGATGCCGAAGATGATCTACGTCGAGGCATCGCAAGATCAAGCTCCCACTTCACCAAGTCATGAAACTTGTGAAGAAAACACCCTATACCACTTGGCAAGAGGTAGAGGATGAAGAAATAGGAGGTGGGTTCACTTTAGAATTGGATTTCTCTCTCTTTTTCATCAATCACCATTGATGGTCAAGCTTTTTCTTCTTGTGAAGAAGAAGAAGAAGATGATGATAATTTATGATAAGTATTAAAGAATAGAAAAGAATAATCATTCTTATCATAATCAAACCATAGTTAAGTGTAGAGAGCTAACTAGAGTTTATGTGAGTGGTTAGGGTTAAAGAAGAAGACAAAATGGTCACTTGGTCAAAAGCTTCATGAAGCTTCAACAAGCTTCATGAAAGAAAGAATGAAAGAAAACCATTTTGTTTTTTCTCTTTATGCTTTTATTTTCCAAAACTAATAAATAAATAAATGAATAAGTAATCATAACCCTAACCATTCATATAACCATGGTTCAATCTTTACACTTAACCAATTTTGCATGTATCATCAAACATGATACAATCAAGTGCACAAAAGTATATCACATATACAACTTGTGAACTTCAAGTGAGAAAATCCATTTAAAGTGAACCAATACTAGTTAATGCAAAGTAATATATCAAATATATAATTATACATTAAATCATTAAATCAACACTTGATTTAACGATCCGGTCATATCGCATATAACCGACTAGTATCCTATGTATCGGCTTATCGAATCAATGCTTGATTCGATAACTAGGTTATATCGCATATAACCAATCGATACATTCATCGCGAGAATGAAATACGGTATCACATACACGCATGATTCTCGGTCCCGCACATATCTTATATGCGCTCCTATTTCGTTTCGCTTGAGCCAGGAAACCTCTGTGTAGGACTCTAAAGACTCGTCAATACGCCGGCAGCAGGTGATGATCATATCAAACACCCACAAGCCGCAAGCGGTCTGCTAAACATAACGGCCACCCGGGTATTGAGCGATCAGAAGATCGACGAGCAAGCCCGCTCATACTCCTGTGAATCCAACCAGTAACACTTACCGTACAGTCCGGTCTGATCATCTGATATGTCGCATATCTCGCCTAGGGGTGGTAAACGTCAGACCCCAATAGCTCGATAAGTCGTGTCGATATGAGGTCTATAACAGTTTGAGAAACTACTGGTAACACTTACCAGTAAATCTCAGCAACCCTGGCCAGGGATTTCCGGTTATAGCCAATCGAACACAGCGCAACATCAACTCCCTATACCGGGAGAGACGAATCCCTTCCTATCGCTCATTGCCTCCATGTGACTCAGGACTGTACCCAAAAACCACCGTTTTGCACGCCCTCTTGGATGTGGTAAGATGGAAATCAAAGTACAGTGGGAACCACACAAGACTCTATGAGGATCTCGGGTCAACAGACTACTCTGTACCAGTGTCACCAGAGAACTGCCATCTGACGTAAGGTATAGTACCATCTGAGAGTTCTCGGCGAGTCCGTCCAGTGTACCCAGTCTCCACTGAGCACCCGTATATCATGTCTGATGTCAAACACCAATGGATATGGGATCATCCATCGCCCATCTGTATGGGTCGAGAAGGTATACGCTAGTATACTCTGGTATATCGATGCCCCGTCTCGATATACCCACGACTAGGGACTTTGAAGGATGTACTTATGGACTACCATGTCCCCACTAGTATGATCCGCATCATAGTCCAGGTAATCAAGTACACATCCTGAGGGCTTTACCAACATGTAACGGAGAGACAATCAATGTACACGTTAAGGTAAAGAGTAACCAGATAGCATACTATCATGTCGAGCAAGAAAGTCCTCCCTATACATGTCCCAGCATCCACTACAATATACATCCTATGTATAGTAATGGCCTCTAGGGCATACATATAACTAACAATCTCCCACTTGCACTAGGGCCATCTGATAGCAGTGGTTGTAGTATCGCATACTCAACCATCCCATAAAAGTCTCTCTCTGGGAAAAGGCCTTTGTGAGTGGATCCGCCGTGTTGTCCTCTGAGTCTGTTCTCCTAACCTCGATCACTCTAGAGATCAACCATCTCCATGATCAAGTGATACTGCCATAGAATATGTCTGGATCACTGATGGGACGGGTGTTCCTTGGCCTAAGCCATAACTCCATTGTCACACAATGGGAGGAACTAAGTTCATCTCATGAACTAATATACACCCAGACTGTCTCTTTGGTAGCATCTTAAGTAGCGATGTATCCAGCCTTTATCGTCTAGTATGCCACGGTATCTAGCTTGGAACTCTTCCAACATACCGTCCCTTTACTGAGGGTAAAGACAATGCCTGCGACTGACATTCAGTCGTCTTTATCACCCTGGAAACCTTCCAGTGATTCTCCCCAGGATCGATTGATACCATCTCACTACAACTAGTGAGAGTCCTAACATCCAAATAGATCTATCTCATAGATCCAAAACCCAGGATTTAGGTGGTATCACTTTGATCCTATATGGAGAATCTTTGTGATAAGCGGAGATTGACCGAGCGTAGCATAGGAAACTCCTTCCCTATCTAGAGTATGTTATCCACGTACTTTATGAGGATCGTTACTTGTAGGGTTCCTAAGCACTCTCAAGAGGTCTCATAAGGCATCAACCATGCCAATTTCAAATTTTACGGGTGCCGAGAAACCCTAATACGGATCGTTAACTAGAAATTTAGGCGAAAAACGAATCTAGTTAACAACTTAACTAAAGATAAGAAGCTACAACCTTTGTAGATCCAGATATCCACTTCCTTAGCTCTACGTAGGCGTCCTCTCGCTGTCCATCTCGAATCTCGGACTCAATCGTCGGCTTGATCGGAGAAATGGACGGACTAGGTCATCGGCTTCGTGCCGAAGATGATCTACGTCGAGGCATCACAAGTTCAAGCTCCGACTTCACAAAGTTGTGAAACTTGTGAAGAAAACACCCAAAACAACTTGGCAAGAGGTAGAGGGTGAAGAAATAGGAGGTGGGTTCACTTTAGAATTGGATTTCTCACTTTAGATCTCAAGTTGCCATTGATGGCATCAAGCTTTCTATCTTGAAGAAGAAGATGAAGAAGAAGAAAGAATATGATAAGTGTTGAATTAAAATGAAAAATAATTCAATACTTATCATAAGCAAACCATAGTTGAGTGTAGAGAATAGACCATGGTTACTTGGATGGGTTAGGGTTAAGCATGAAGACAAGAATGGTTAAGAAGTCAAAGCTTCATGAAGCTTCAACTAGAAACAAAGAAAGCCACCATTCTCATCTTTATCTTTTCCAAATAAATAAATAAACAAACAAATAAATGAATGAATATGCAAAACCCTAATTATCAAATTAACCATGGTTTAATTCTATACACTTAACTAAATGATCAAGTATCATCAAACATGATACAAATATGTGCACAAAAGTATACCACATATACTTCTTGCACATCAAGTGAGAAAATCCATATAAAGTGAATTAATACTAGCTAATGCAAAGTAATATATCAAATATATAATTATACATTAAATCATTAAATCAACAATTGACTTAACGATCCGGTCATATCGCATATAACCGACTAGTATTCTATGTATCGGCTTATCGAATCAATGATTCGATAACTAGGTCATATCGAATATAACCAATCCATACATCCATCGCGAGAATGTAATACGGTATCACATACACGCATTATTCTCGGTCCTGCACATATCTCATATGTGCTCCTATTTCGTTTCGCTTGAGCCAGGAAACCTCTGTGTAGGACTCTAAAGACTCGTCAATACGCCGGTAGCAGATGATGATCATATCAAGCACCCACAAGCCGCAAGCGGTCTGCTAAACGTAACGGCCATCCGGGTATTGAGCGATCAGAAGATCGACGAGCTAGCCCGCTCACACTCCTGTGAATCCAACCAGTAACACTTACCGTACAGTCCGGTCTGTTTGTCTGATATGTCGCATATCAAGTCTAGGGGTGGTAAACGTCAGACCCCAATAACCGATAAGTCGTGCCGATGTGAGGCTCATAACGGGTCGAGAAACTACTGGTAACACTTACCAGCAAATCTCTGATCAGCCCTGGCTAGGGACTTCCCTGTTACGGCAAATCGAGCACTGCGCAACATCAACCCCCAATACCGGGAGAGATGAAACCCCTCCTATCGCTCATTGCCTCCATGTGACTCGGGACTGTACCCAAAGACCACCGTTTTGCACGCCCTCATGGACGTGGTATGGTGGACATCAAAGCACAGTGGGAATCACACAAGACTCTATGACGATCTCGGGTCTACAGACTAACCTGTACAAGTGTCACCTGAGAACTACCATCTGACGTGAGGTATAATACCATCTGGGAGTTCTCGGCGAGTCCGTCCAGTGTACCCAGTCTCCACTGAGCACCCGTATACCATCTCTGATGTCAAACATCAATGGATATGGGATCATCCATCGCCCATCTCATGGGTCGAGAAGCGTATACGCTAGTCTACACCGGTATATCGATGCCCTGTCTCGATACACCCACGACTAGGGACCTTGAAGGATATACTTATGCACTACCATGTCCCCACTAGTATGATCTGCATCATAGTCCAGGTAGTCAAGTACACATCCTAAGGGCTTTACCAACATGTAACTATAAGACAGTTTAAAGAGACAAGTGTACATGTTAAGATAAAGAGTAACCAGATAGCATACTATCATATCGAGCAAGAAAGTCATCTCTATATATATGTCCAAGCATCCAATATAATATACATCATCTGTACAATACTGGCCTCTAGGGCATACATACAACTAACAATCTCCCACTTGCACTAGGGCCAGCTGCTGTAGTATCGCATACCAAGCATTCCGAAGAGTCTCTCAAACTGTATCTGGGGAATGGCCTTCGTGAGTGGATCCACCGTGTTGTTCTTCGTGTCAACCCTCCTGACCTCGATCTCCCGGCGATCAACTATCTCCCAGATCAGGTGATACCGCCTCAGAATATGCCTGGATCGCTGATGGGACCTGGGTTCCTTGGCCAAAGCCACCGCTCCATTGTTATCGCAATACAAAGGTATTGCATGCTCAATGGATGGAACCACTCCAAGTTCAGTAATGAACTTCTTGATCCAGACAGCCTCTTTAGCAGCATCGTTGGCAGCGATGTATTCAGCCTCCATCGTCGAGTCTGCCACGGTTTCCTGCTTGGAACTCTTCCAGCTAACCGCCCCTCCGTAAAGGGTAAAGAAAAAACCCGACTGCGACTTAGAGTTGTCCTTATCACTCTGGAAGCTCAAATCGGTAAAGGACTCCACTTGGAGTTCTCCGTTACCATACACCAAGAGCATCTCTTTAGTCCTTCGTAAGTACTTGAGAATGCTCTTCACAGCTGTCCAGTGACTCTCTTCAGGATCAGCTTGATACCTGCTCACTACACTTAGTGAGTATGCTACATCGCGTACATGATAGAGCCTACAGCCGAAGCATAGGGTATCCCTTGCATGCGAGCTCTCTCCAAATCAGTCTTGGGAGACATCTCTTTGGAGAGAGTGACTCCAGAGATCGTGGGCAAGTTCCCACGCTTGGATTCTTCCATACTAAACCTCTTTAGTATAGTGTCAATGTACCTGGATTGGGATAATCCCAATATCCGTTTGGATCTATCTCTATAGATCTTGATTCCCAATATGCAGGAGGCATCACCAAGATCTTTCATTGAGAATCTTTGTGATAAGAAGAGCTTGACCGATTGCAGCATAGGAATATCATTTCCTATCAAGAGTATGTCGTCCACGTACAATACGAGGAAGACAACCTTACTCTCTGCCACCTTCTTGTAAATACAAGGTTCATCTGGGTTTTTGACGAAATCAAACTCTTTGATAACGACATCAAAGCAGATGTTCCAACTCCATGATGCTTGCTTTAATCCATAAATGGATTTAAGCAGCTTGCACACCTTGCCGCTACTCCCACTGTCTACGAAGCCCTCTGGCTGAGTCATGTACACGCACTCTTCTAAATCACCATTTAGAAAGGCGGTCTTAACATCCATTTGCCAGATTTCGTAATCATGATATGCAGCGATGGCAAGCATGATCCGGATGGATTTAAGCATAGCCACTGGAGAAAAGGTCTCGTCATAGTCCACACCTGGTCTTTGACGAAAACCCTTTGCTACAAGTCTAGCTTTGAAAGTCTCCACTTTCCCATCTACACCAAGTTTTTTCTTGAAGTCCACTTGCTCCCAATGGGTTTTACCCCTTCAGGAGCAACTTCCAAAGTCCATACTTTGTTGGTGTACATGGATTCCATCTCGGACCGCATAGCATCCAGCCATTTTACCGAGTCCCTACTCGTGATGGCCTGCTCGAAGCTAGTTGGGTCATCATCCTCCATGATGCAATCCTCGCTCCCTCCATCCATGAGAAAACCGTAGTATCTCTCAGGCTGGCGAGGAACCCTACTAGATCGGCGGAGAGGCTGAGGTTCATTGGGAGCTACTGAATCTTCTGGTTCCACTAAATCTTCAATTATGGTTTGTGTATCTGGAACTTCTTCCAGCTCTACCACTTTGCCACTAATTTCTTTTTCAAGGAATTCCTTTTCTAAAAAGGTGGCATGTTGAGCAACAAACACTTTTTGTTCCTCACTGTGGTAGAAAAAATACCCATAGGAGTTCTTTGGATATCCCACAAACTTGCAAAGAACTGACCGTGCCTCGAGCTTGTCCGGATTTTGTCTTTTGACATAGGATGGACAACCCGATATCTTAACTCGTTTAAGATATGGCCTCTTCCCACTCCATATCTCATATGGTGTGGTAGGTACAGATTTAGATGGAACTTGATTCAATAGGTATGCTGCTGTCTCCAGGGCATATCCCCAGAAGGAAATAGTTAACTCAGCTGTGCTCATCATAGAGCGCACCATATCTAATAGGGTGCGGTTCCTCCGTTCTGATACACCGTTGTGCTGTAGTGTATATGGAGGAGTCAGCTGAGAGAGAATCCCATTCTCTTTTAGGAAGTCCAGGAATTCATTGCTCAAGTATTCACCTCCTCGATCAGATCGTAGGATTTTAATACTTTTTCCGGTTTGGTTCTCAACTTCTTGTTTATATTCTCTAAATTTCTCAAAAGCTTCTGATTTGTGTTTCATCAGGAACACATATCCGAATCTAGAGAGATCGTCAGTGAATGTAATGAAGTATGAAGAACCATCCCTGGCATGTGTAGACATAGGACCGCATACATCACTATGTATCAGTCCTAAGAGTTCGGTAACTCTTTCTCCGTGTCCCGTAAACGGAGTTTTGGTCATCTTGCCTTTGAGACATGACTGGCAAGTGTCATAAGATGAAAATTCGAATGGTTTCAAATATCCATCCTTATGCAACTTAGCCAGTCGTGTCGCATTGATGTGACCCAGTCTACAATGCCACAAGAAGGATTCGTTCAGTTCTGAACTCTTCCTCTTGTGTGTGTTTGTTATGCTCAGAACTGTTGATTGATTTAGAACATAAATGCCATTGCACAACGTGCCTGATCCAACCAACTTTTGGTTACGGAAAATGTTCATAACATTGTCCTGTAATACAAAATTATATCCCTCTTTACTCAATAAAGAAACCGATATAATGTTGCATATCAGGTTCGGCATGTAATAACATTCGTTCAGAACCAATGTATTACCAGTTGGTAATACAAGGTGATATTCCCCGACAGTCTTAGCTGCAACAATTGCACCATTTCCAACTCTAATATCTTTATCACCTTCTCCAAGTTCTCTACCTTTCCTAAGCCCATGTAACTGATTACATATATGGGATCCTGACCCGGTATCTAATACCCAGGACGTGGAGCAAATGGAGAAACAGTTCTCTGTAACGAACACACCCGAAGAAAATGCATCAACATGTACTTTCTTCATTCGGGTGGCATGGGAATCCTGGTATTCCACTATATCCTGTTCAG
This sequence comes from Agapanthus africanus, assembly GCA_030015575.1. Taxonomy (NCBI): domain Eukaryota; kingdom Viridiplantae; phylum Streptophyta; class Magnoliopsida; order Asparagales; family Amaryllidaceae; genus Agapanthus; species Agapanthus africanus. Next base: position 294,669,601 of record CM057349.1, read on the forward strand.
TCCTATAACTCTTATACGAAAGAACGGAACCAACGTTCCCCAGCACAGTATAACATGCGGGTTCGGTCAATACATCCATATTATTATCTTTATTAAGGCATGAAATGGTCGCTACCTGGAGAGAGAGAGAAGAAAACACTTTAGCGTAAGCTCGTGCAAGATCAGATTGGTTATTATCTTATCTAATCAGGATGGCTCCCACTGGTTTTTATCAAATCTTCCTTCAAACCCTAAAAGGAAAGACTAGCCGGGATTAATTACACCCTACAACTTCGTCGATCTTTCAACCAGGCCAGTGTCGGTACTTTGAGGGAGGTTCCCCGTGCTTTCGCACGGACCTAATTAATGTAAACCTCGTTTTCCCAGAGGCGTAACCCCGTTGACACCTTTCTAGACACCTACTTGATCGGCTAATTGTAGTGTGTAAAACTCTCCCAGGGGTAACTCTTACTCGCAGTGGGTATCGGGATCCAACTATCTCATAGAAGGTATGCAATCTCATTGCAAATTTCAACACTTGAAATTCCCGATAATGCTTTTGCCCCAAACGATCTATGACCTTAACAAGGTCAACAAACCATAGACCGTAAGTCAAGTTCAACCCGTCATTTCTTGATTGAATTAAACCCACCCGCACGACCCTTGACAAGGTCAACAAGGCCGTACGACTACCCTAACTCAATCTGCATCATATGCATAAGCAGATAAATACTGGTTAGCTACCGCACACTGCGCCTTGACAAGGTCAACAAACGCAGCACGAATACTAGACAGGACTTATCTGAAATGACGGAGGGCTACGACAGATTTTTATGAAAACCTATTGCGTAATGAACTTGATATCGTTGTAGAATCAAATGAAGTTTTGAAATGGAGTGATTTTGGGGCTTTTCCAGTTTCGCTAAAGGGGTCACTCCCGGTGAAGGGATCGTCGGCCCTTTCCTCGTCGAATGAGGTGCGGGATATATCATATATATCGCTGTGCAAAGAAGAAACTATAGAAGCAATCAAAAACAAACCGAGTGTGTAGCATCTGCCAGTTATTGCTAAAGGAGTCACTCCCGGTGAAGGGATCTCGGTCCTTTCCTCATCGAATAAGGTGCAGGGTATATCATATATACCGCTATGTAAAGCAAGAACTGTAGCTACCTGTTTTATTTAAAATTTGATTCTACAACATCATTTGGTTTCTTTTCTTTCATTAATCACATTAATGAAGTCCCATCATTTAAATACCTAAACATTACAGATAAATACGACGTACACTTATGCCATCCGCATTCGCCTCGATGTCCCCTCCTGCACTGTTAGGTTAGGTAACTAACGACAGAGCAGGGCAGGGCTAGTGCGGGTGCAAAACATAAGTAACGTCTATATAATATATCATATATACTATATACTGTATCTATCACAGAACATCACATGATCACATCACAGATATCGCAGCAGAAAATATCATATGAAATATTGGATATACTAGGACGTCCGTGTTTTTAATACGAGCCAGTATAAAACACGGATTCCACGGTCGTGATGAATAGCCAATACCACACCCCTAGACCCCTACGAGAGCGGCAAGCAACCCTACCAATTCTAGGGTTAGGAGACCCGGACTCGACTCCTCGAGATGGTCTCCCACTGGACCCTAGAACCCGGTTACTTGTGCTCCCCTCCTTGGGTCTATCCTAGTGTAGAAAAGTAAATAATATACAAAGGGTGACAACTTTCGCTACCTGGAAGTGCCCTAAATAAAAGAATATTACATACAAGTTTTTACATGAATGAAAATGAAAAACACTCATCTCACATAAAAACCCCCGGCTATTCGAACACGACAATCCAATATAACATATCCTGCAACACATAACATCACATGTCATCAACGTAAGTAAATATGCGCATCCCAATTGTCGTTGACATATAGTAACGAAACCGGCGATATCACATATTACACTTACGTTCACAGAAAAGAAAGTGTAAAACTACAACAGTTGGAATCCGCAACCTCTTTAGACATCACATGCCTAATCAAATGAAATACTTAGACATCACATGCCTAACAGTTATAAACCCTGCATTTTAGTCCCATTATCGAAAACTCTTTTCAATATCAAGTGAAACTAAACCGCTAGATTTATAACATTCATTCAGTTATCTCATAACTGTTTGTGAATTCCAATTATTGTATCACATTCCAGATAAACAGAAAATGTTAAACTTTCCGATCGAACAGTCGAATACCCAAGTTTTCCCGATACAGCTCAACACATGAAATAAGTTTAACAACATTCAGTTCGTGCCTCAGTACCAACGGTCCAGCCGTAGAAGGGTCAAGCCAACGCCTCACATGTGGCACGCCGTACTGCCCCAAACCCGAAGGTTCAAAGGGCAGTTCAAGACGGTCACATAATCGAGTTAAGGTTTGTTGTCTTCTAGAGGGTCCATCGCGTTACTTCCACTACTTAGAACGTCGTTAAACTACGGAAAAATCCAACACTTGGAAATTTCCCGACAGGGGAAAAATTGGGTATTTATATCCGGTCGAACTTTTTAACATATTCTAAAATTTATCCAGAAAGCCACATAGACAAAATCTGATATTCCGATCGAAACACCGAATCCCCAAAACAATCCCAGAAAATTCAACTCTTGAAAAAATATTAAAAATTCCCATAAAACTCAGCACCAGAAAAAAGGAATTACTGTGCAAAAATTATTGCGCATTATGAACAGTAGGAGGCGGAACCGCGGCAGAAGCCATGCTTCTGCCGCGTTTCCGCGGCGGTTTAGACGCATCATGAGCTCGTTTTGCACCGTAATTCTTATATCTTCCTGCTGATATTTTTAAGAATTTTTAATATGGAAAAATCCCATTTTTTAGAAAAAATCCAGAGAGCAATATTTGAGTTGGGGTTTCGGGTCGATCGGACTTCAAACTCCGTCTAGACTTCGCCTAAGGCTCTAGCTAGGCTCTGATACCACTTTCGGGTTCCTAGGCACTCTCAAGAGGTCTCACAAGGCATCAACCATGCCAATTTCAAATTTTATGGGTGCCGAGAAACCCTAATACGGATCGTTAACTAGAAATTTAGGCGAAAAACGAATCTAGTTAACAACTTAACTAAAGATAAGAAGCTACAACCTTTGTAGATCCGGATATCCACTTCCTTAGCTCCACGTAGGCGTCCTCTCGCTGTCCATCTCGAATCTCGGACTCAATCGTCGGCTTGATCGGAGAAATGGGCGGACTAGGTCGTCGGCTTCGTGCCGAAGATGATCTACGTCGAGGCATCACAAGTTCAAGCTCCGACTTCACAAAGTTGTGAAACTTGTGAAGAAAACACCCAAAACAACTTGGCAAGAGGTAGAGGGTGAAGAAATAGGAGGTGGGTTCACTTTAGAATTGGATTTCTCACTTTAGATCTCAAGTTGCCATTGATGGCATCAAGCTTTCTATCTTGAAGAAGAAGATGAAGAAGAAGAAAGAATATGATAAGTGTTGAATTAAAATGAAAAATAATTCAATACTTATCATAAGCAAACCATAGTTGAGTGTAGAGAATAGACCATGGTTACTTGGATGGGTTAGGGTTAAGCATGAAGACAAGAATGGTTAAGAAGTCAAAGCTTCATGAAGCTTCAACTAGAAACAAAGAAAGCCACCATTCTCATCTTTATCTTTTCCAAATAAATAAATAAACAAACAAATAAATAAATGAATATGCAAAACCCTAATTATCAAATTAACCATGGTTTAATTCTATACACTTAACTAAATGATCAAGTATCATCAAACATGATACAAATATGTGCACAAAAGTATATCACATATACTTCTTGCACATCAAGTGAGAAAATCCATATAAAGTGAATTAATACTAGCTAATGCAAAGTAATATATCAAATATATAATTATACATTAAATCATTAAATCAACACTTGACTTAACGATCCGGTCATATCGCATATAACCGACTAGTATTCTATGTATCGGCTTATCGAATCAATGATTCGATAACTAGGTCATATCGAATATAACCAATCGATACATCCATCGCGAGAATGAAATACGGTATCACATACACGCATTATTCTCGGTCCTGCACATATCTCATATGCGCTCCTATTTCTTTTCGCTTGAGCCAGAAAACCTCTGTGTAGGACTCTAAAGACTCGTCAATACGCCGGTAGCAGATGATGATCATATCAAGCACCCACAAGCCGCAAGCGGTCTGCTAAACGTAACGGCCATCCGGGTATTGAGCGATCAGAAGATCGACGAGCTAGCCCGCTCACACTCCTGTGAATCCAACCAGTAACACTTACCGTATAGTCCGGTCTGTTCGTCTGATATGTCGCATATCAAGTCTCGGGGTGGTAAACGTCAGACCCCAATAACCGATAAGTCGTGCCGATATGAGGCTCATAACGGGTCAAGAAACTACTGGTAACACTTACCAGCAAATCTCTGATCAGCCCTGGCCAAGGACTTCCCTGTTACGGCCAATCGAGCACTGCGCAACATCAACCCCCAATACCGGGAGAGACGAAACCCCTCCTATCGCTCATTGCCTCCATGTGTCTCGGGACTGTACCCAAAGACCACCGTTTTGCACGCCCTCATGGACGTGGTAAGGCGGAGATCAAAGCACAGTGGGAATCACACCAGACTCTATGACGATCTCGGGTCTACAGACTAACCTGTACAAGTGTCACCTGAGAACTGCCATCTGACGTGAGGTATAATACCATCTGGGAGTTCTCGGCGAGTCCGTCCAGTGTACCCAGTCTCCACTGAGCACCCGTATACCATCTCTGATGTCAAACATCAATGGATATGGGATCATCCATCGCCCATCTCATGGGTCGAGAAGCGTATACGCTAGTCTACACTGGTATATCGATGCCCTGTCTCGATACACCCACGACTAGGGACCTTGAAGGATGTACTTATGGACTACCATGTCCCCACTAGTATGATCTGCATCATAGTCCAGGTAGTCAAGTACACATCCTAAGGGCTTTACCAACATGTAACTATAAGACAGTTTAAAGAGACAAGTGTACATGTTAAGATAAAGAGTAATCAGATAGCATACTATCATATCGAGCAAGAAAGTCATCTCTATATATATGTCCAAGCATCCAATATAATATACATCATCTGTACAATACTGGCCTCTAGGGCATACATACAACTAACATTATTATACTCCCTACTACCTTTTTGTTTATACAAGGTTCATCTCCCATTTTGATGATGTCAAACTCTTTGACTAATACATCAAAACAGATGTTCCAACTCCGCGATACCTGCTTTATCCTATAAAGCATCTTGTACACGTTTCCGCTGCTCCCACTGTCTACGAAGCCCTCTGGCTGTGTACTTATAGAATTTCTCTTCTAAAACATCATTTAGAAAAGCAGTCATGACACCCAACCGCCAGATATCGTAGTCATGGTATGTAGCCGTGGCAAGTAGGATCTGGATGGATTTAAGCATAGCTACTTGAAAAGGTTTCATCATTATCCACGCCTGGTCGATGACGAAAAGCTTTAACAAGTCTAGCTTTGAAAGTCTCAACTTTTCCATCTACACCAAGTAATCCTCTCAAGATATACTTTCTCCTGATGGGGATTTAACCCTTCAGATATAGCAACCAAAGTCCATACTTTGTCGGTGTACATGGATTCCATCTCAGATCACTAAGCATCCAACCATTCTTACAGAGTCCTACTCCTGATGGCCAGTTCGAAACTAGTTGGGTCATCATCTCATGATGCAATCCTCGCTCCCACTGTCATAGAGAAACCGAAATATCTCTCAGGTGGGTGAGGAACCCTACTAGATCGGCGGAGAGGCTGAGGTTCGTCAGTAACCATTGAATCCTTTGGTTTTATCAAATCATCTGCTGTAGTTTGTATAGCTGGAACCTTTCCTGTTCTACATTACAGAACTTGCCTCGAGCTTGTCCGGATTTTGCTTTTCAGACATAGGCTGGACAACCCCAAATCTTAACTAACTTAAGAGATGTGCTCTTCCCTTATCATATCAAATATGAAGTGGTAGGCAACTGATTTGATTTGAACCCTATTCAATAGGTATGCAGCTTCTCAAGTGCATAACTCCCAAAAAGGAAATAGGTAACTCAGTAGTACTCATCATAGAGCACACCTTATCATATAGGGTGTGACTGCTCCACCCCGATATACCATCGTGCTATGGTGTATACGGAGGAGTAATGCTGAGAGAGAATCTCGTTCTCCTTTAGAATAGTCCAAGAATTCCGTGCTCAAGTATTCTACTCCTTGATCTCATCAAAGGACATAATACTTATACCCGTATTTTGGTTCTCTACTTCTAAATCATATTCTATGAATATCTCAAAAGGTTCGGACTTGTGTTTCAACAGGAACATAGGTCTGAATCTCGAAAGATCATCAGAGAATGTAATGAAGTACAAAGAACCAGTACTGGCATATGTAGACAGGGGACCTTATATACATCAACATGTATCATCCCAAGAGTTTACTAACTTTTTCTCTGTTTCCAATAAACAGGGCTATGGTCATCTAATCTTTGTGACATGACTGGCAAGTTTCACAAGATGTAGATTCAAACTGATTTAAATATGCATCTACATGTAACTTCAGCTAGTCGGGTCGCATTGATATGACCTAGTCTACAATGCTTCAAGAAAGATTCGTTCATTTCTGAACTCTTCCTCTTGTGTGTGTTCCGTATACTAAAGAACCGTTGTTTGATTTAGAACATCAATGCTTTTAGATAACGTGCCTGAACCGATCAACTATTGATATAGGAAATGTTCAAAACATTATGCAACAATACAAAATTTTATCGTTTCTTTACTAACAAAGAGACATATATGATTTTGTATATCAGGTTCGGTATCTAATAACATTCGTTCAGAATCAATGTATTGGTAATACAGGGTGACAGTGACCAACAGACTTGGCTGCAACACTTGCCCCGTTTTCTGCCTCATGAAACTTATCACCCGTTCTTAGTTCTCTTCCTTTCTGTAGCCCTATGTAACAGATTACATATCTGGGATCCTGATCTGGTATCACATACCCAGGACGTAAAGGATACTGAGAAACAGTTCTTTGTGATGAACACACCCGAAGATGATGCATCAGCATGCACTTTCTTCGTTTGGGCGGCATGGGAATTCTGGTAATCCCCAATTTCCTGCTCTGTCTTATAACAATTATAAGGTGGAGCGGGACCAACGTTCCCCAGCTCAGTATAACAAGCGGGTTCGGTCAATATTCCGTATTATTATCTTGATTAAGGCGTGACATGGTCACTACCAGGAGAGAGAGAGAAGAAAACACTCAGCGTGCGCTCTTGCAAGAATAGATATGGTTATTATTTTATCTAATCAGGATGGCTCCCACTGCTTTTTATCAAATCTTCCTTCAAACCCTAAAAGGAAAGACTAGCCGGGATTAATTACACACTACAAGTTCGCCAATCTTTCAGCCAGGCCAGTGTCGGTACTTTGAGGGAAGTCCCCCGTGCTTTCGCACGAACCTAATTAATGTAAACCTCGTTTTCCCAGAGGCGTAACCCCGTTGACACCTTTCTAGACACCTACTTGATCGGCTAATTGTAATGTGTAAAACTCTCCTAGGAGTAACAATTACTCGCAGTGGGTATCGGGATCCAACTATCTCATAGAAGGTATGCAATCTCATTGCAAATTTCAACACTTGAAATTCCCGATAATATTTTGCCCCTAACCTCCTATGACCTTGACAAAGGCCAACAAACCATAGGATGCTAGTCAAGTTCAACCCGTCATTTCCTGATTGAATTAAACCCACCCGCACGGCCCTTGACAAAGGCCAACAAGGTCGCACGACTACCCTAATCCAATCTGCATCATATGCATAAGCAGATAAGCACCAGTTAGCTACCGCACACTGCGCCTTGACAAAGGCCAACAAACGCAGCACGAATACTAACTACTACTTATCTGAAATGACGGAGGGCTACGTCAGATTTTTCTGAAAACCTATTGCGTAATGAACTTGATATCGTTGTAGAATCAAATGATTTTAAAATGGAGTGTTTTTGAGGCTTTTCTAGTTTTGCTAAAGGAGTCACTCCCGGTGAAGGGATTGTCGGTCCTTTCCTCATCGAATAAGGTGCAGGATATATCATATATATCACTGTGCAAAGCAAAAACTCTTAAAAGCAATCAAAAGACAAACCGAGTGTGTAGCATCTGCCAGTTATTGCTAAAGTAGTCACTCCCGGTGAAGGGATCTCGGTCCTTTCCTCATCGAATAAGGTGCAGGATATATCACATATATACCGCTGTGCAAAGCAAGAACTGTAGCTACCTGTTTTATTTTGAAATTCGATTATACAACATCTTAGGTTTCTATTATTTCATTAATCACATTAATGAAGTCCCATCATTTAAGTACCTAAACATCACAGATAAATACGACGTACACTTATGCCATCCGCATTCGCCTCGATGTCCTCTCGTGCACCGTTAGGTTAGGTAACTAACGGCAGAGCGGGGCAGGGCTAGCGCGGGTGTAAAACATAAGTAATGCCTATATAATATATCATATATACTATATACAGTATCCATCACAGAACATCACATGATCACATCACAGATATCGTAGCAGAAGAATCATATGAAATTTTGGATATACTAGGACGTCCGTGTTTTCAATACGAGCCAGTATAAAACACGGATTCCACGGTCGTGATGAATAGCCAAACCCACACCCCTAGACCCCTACGAGAGCGGCAAGCAACCCTACCAATTCTAGGGTTAGGAGACCCGAACTCGACTCCTCGAGTTGGTCTCCCACTTGACCCCAGAACCCGGTTACTTGTGCTCCCCTCCTTGGGTCTATCCTAGTGCAGAAAAGTAAATAATATACAAAGGGTGACATCTTCTGCAACCTGGAAGTGCCCCAATAAAAGAATATTACATACAAGTTTTTACATGAATGAAAATGAAAAACACTCATCTCACATAAAAACCCCCGGCTATTCAAACACGACGATCCAATATAACATATCCAGCAACACATAACATCACATGTCATCAACGTAAGTAAATATGCGCATCCCAATTGTCGTTGACATATAGCAACGAAACCGGCGATATCACATATTGCACTTACGGTCACAGAAAAGAAAGTGTAAAACTACAACAGTTGGAATCCGCAACCTGCATAGACATCGCATGCCTAATCAAATGAATTCCTTAGACATCACATGCCTAACAATTATAAACCCCGCATTTTAGTCTCATTATCGAAAACTCTTTTCAATATCAAGTCGGACAATTCAACAAGATTCCCGACATACTGATCGAATGCTCGTCGCAAACTATAGTAAGCGGCTGCACCCCCGATACCGTCGACGAAGTGCACCAAGGCGGAACACCGCTGCCGCGAGCACCCGAACGGATCTTTCGGCGACGGGGTTCTCCTACAGTCACTTGGTCGGGGCTATGGAGTGAGGCTGTCTATTAAGTTTACCCGGCGAGTATCCGCGTACGCTACGTGATTGCGACGGACTTTTGATCACATCAAAATTCCGTGGCAACCGATCAAGTGAGACTAAAGTGCTATGTTTATAACATTCATTCAATTATCTCATAACTAATTGTGAATTCCAATTATTGTATCCCATTCCAGATAAATAGAAAATGTTAAACTTTCCGATCGAACAGTCGAACACCCAAGTTTTCCCAAAACAGATCAACACATGAAACAAGTCTAAAAACATTCAGTTCGTTCCTCAGTACCAACGGTCCAGCCGTAGAAGGGTCAAGCCAACGCCTCACATGTGGCACGCCGTACTGCCCCAAACCCGAAGGTTCAAAGGGCAGTTCAAGACGGTCACATAATAGAGTTAAGGTTTGTTGCCTTCTAGAGGGTCCATCGCGTTACTTGCACTACTTAGAACGTCTTTAAACCACGGAAAAATCCAACACTTGGAAATTTTCCGGCAGGGGAAAAGTTGGGTATTTATATCCGGTCGAACTTTTTAACATATTCAAAAATCATCCGGAAAGACACATGACAGAGTTTGACAATCCGATCGAATAAACGAATCCCCAAAACAACCCCAGAAAATTCAACTCTTGAATAATATTTAAAAATACCCAGAGAACTCAGCACTGAATAAAGGAAGTTACTGTGCAAAATTGGGTGGGTGACGTCATCATAGGGCCGCGGAACCGCCGCAGAATCCAGGCTTCTGCCGCGGTTCCGCCGCACTTTGGAGGAATCATGGACACGTGTTGCACAGTAATTCTTAGGATTCCCTGCTGATTTTTATGCATATTTTTAATTTGGAAAAATCCCAGTTTTTAGAAAAAGTCCAGAGAGCTATTTTGGGGTTAGGGTTTTGGTTCGATCGGGTTTCAAACGTCGTCTACTCATCGCCTAAGGCTCTAGCTTGGCTCTGATACCACTGTAGGGTTCCTAGACACGCTAATGAGGTCTCACAAGGCATCAACCATGCCAATTTCAAATTTTACGGGTGCCGAGAAACCCTAATACGGATCGTTAACTAGAATTTTAGGCGAAAAAAGAAACAAGTAAACAACTTAACTACTTAGAACGGAAATACAACCCTTGTAGATCCGGTGCTCCACCTCCATAGCTCCGCGATGAAGTCTCCTCGCTGTCCAAATCAAATCCCGGGCTCTAGCGTCGGCTTCATCGGAGAAATGGGCGGGCTAGGTCATCGACTACGATGCCGAAGATGATCTACGTCGAGGCATCGCAAGATCAAGCTCCCACTTCACCAAGTCATGAAACTTGTGAAGAAAACACCCTATACCACTTGGCAAGAGGTAGAGGATGAAGAAATAGGAGGTGGGTTCACTTTAGAATTGGATTTCTCACTCTTTTTCATCAATCACCATTGATGGTCAAGCTTTTTCTTCTTGTGAAGAAGAAGAAGAAGATGATGATAATTTATGATAAGTATTAAAGAATAGAAAAGAATAATCATTCTTATCATAATCAAACCATAGTTAAGTGTAGAGAGCTAACTAGAGTTTATGTGAGTGGTTAGGGTTAAAGAAGAAGACAAAATGGTCACTTGGTCAAAAGCTTCATGAAGCTTCAACAAGCTTCATGAAAGAAAGAATGAAAGAAAACCATTTTGTTTTTTCTCTTTATGCTTTTATTTTCCAAAACTAATAAATAAATAAATGAATAAGTAATCATAACCCTAACCATTCATATAACCATGGTTCAATCTTTACACTTAACCAATTTTGCATGTATCATCAAACATGATACAATCAAGTGCACAAAAGTATATCACATATACAACTTGTGAACTTCAAGTGAGAAAATCCATTTAAAGTGAACCAATACTAGTTAATGCAAAGTAATATATCAAATATATAATTATACATTAAATCATTAAATCAACACTTGATTTAACGATCCGGTCATATCGCATATAACCGACTAGTATCCTATGTATCGGCTTATCGAATCAATGCTTGATTCGATAACTACGTTATATCGCATATAACCAATCGATACATTCATCGCGAGAATGAAATACGGTATCACATACACGCATGATTCTCGGTCCCGCACATATCTCATATGCGCTCCTATTTCGTTTCGCTTGAGCCAGGAAACCTCTGTGTAGGACTCTAAAGACTCGTCAATACGCCGGCAGCAGGTGATGATCATATCAAACACCCACAAGCCGCAAGCGGTCTGCTAAACGTAACGCCCACCCGGGTATTGAGCGATCAGAAGATCGACGAGCAAGCCCGCTCATACTCCTGTGAATCCAACCATTAACACTTACCGTACAGTCCGGTCTGATCGTCTGATATGTCACATATCTCGCCTAGGGGTGGTAAACGTCAGACCCCAATAGCTCGATAAGTCGTGTCGATATGAGGTCTATAACAGTTTGAGAAACTACTGGTAACACTTACCAGTAAATCTCAGCAACCCTGGCCAGGGATTTCCGGTTATAGCCAATCGAACACAGCGCAACATCAACTCGCTATACCGGGAGAGACGAATCCCCTCCTATCGCTCATTACCTCCATGTGACTCAGGACTGTACCCAAAAACCACCGTTTTACACGCCCTCTTGGACGTGGTAAGATGGAAATCAAAGCACAGTGGGAACCACACAAGACTCTATGAGGATCTCGGGTCAACAGACTACTCTGTACCAGTGTCACCAGAGAACTGCCATCTGGCGTAAGGTATAGTACCATCTGGGAGTTCTCGGCGAGTCCGTCCAGTGTACCCAGTCTCCACTGAGCACCCGTATATCATCTCTGATGTCAAACACCAATGGATATGGGATCATCCATCGCCCATCTGTATGGGTCAAGAAGGTATACGCTAGTCTACTCTGGTATATCGATGCCCCGTCTCGATATACCCACGACTAGGGACTTTGAAGGATGTACTTATGGACTACCATGTCCCCACTAGTATGATCCGCATCATAGTCCAGGTAATCAAGTACACATCCTAAGGGCTTTACCAACATGTAACAGAGAGACAATCAGTGTACACGTTAAGATAAAGAGTAACCAGATAGCATACTATCATGTCGAGCAAGAAAGTCCTCCCTATACATGTCCCAGCATCCACTACAATATACATCCTATGTATAGTAATGGCCTCTAGGGCATACATATAACTAACAAATAGCACACAAAAAGTGAATATATGCATGAGAATTCATGAATGCGGCATAACAATGAATAACGGTATACATCAAGTAGCAGGTAATAACTACAATGTCTAAACTACCAAATAAGGCAAGTACACTAATATCATGTCTAAACTATTAGCTAACAGGCTATGTCAAGCAATAATATATTCTAAGGTGTACGTGACATGGCAATTATCGATGAAGATGTGTGTGAGCCGGCAAGTAAGTTTACGTGGTACATACGCATCATCGGTAATGGTGCTGGTGTCCTAACCACAAGATATCAACAGTAGAATATGAAGCATAATATAAGCATGCGATGCGGAGCGAACAACAATAATGTGCGGGAGCTGAATACTAGACGCAACGATAACTAATCTGCATTAACCTAATATAAGTCCTACAATGGTGCCTTTTGAAATAACACGAATCGTGGGGTTTTGAAAATAGGGGCTACGGTGTTTTTAAGAAAAGATACGTTTTTTTTGAAATATCCGTAGAATCCCTTGACTTGTCTTTTAAAATACGCACGATTCGTAAGCTTTGAAATAGGTAGGAACCGAATCTAATCTAACAACTAATTAAACTAAATGGCTAAGCTACAAGCTAGACTACAGGTAAGGAAACCGCCTAACATCTGAGTCGGTACATATAGATACCTGTATATATATTAGTCGGTGATCCGCCTCAATAATATCATATCCGATACCATATCTATAATCAGACATCCCAAGTCAAGAGTGCGGATCAATCATCAAGATATTGGTCGTACGTAAATCCGTCGTACGGCATCCCCAAATCTGGGTACGGGTCAATATCATATTCCTCACACTATTCCTCTGGTATCCTCTTTATCAATATCATGATCGGGGTACTGATCTACGTCTAGTACAATACAGATACCGCCTAAGTATGTATGGACGTGTGTGAAACACTACGTCAAGGACCCGCTACAACGTCATGTCGTATCTCAATTATGAACCCTGCTATATCACCGATCGCACGGCCTCAAATCAAATATCATCGATTCATCTAAAATCCCAAGTACTATCCTCATTATCCATGCATGCGTATATGAATGTACATATGCATAGTCCCATACCCACGCATATATACATATATACACATCCCAATCTGCGCACAAGAAAGTAAAGTATGCAAGTCTGTGTCTGCGTATGTGGGTATAACAACTATTCTAGGGTTTCGCTGTAGGGTTCCTAGGCACACACTAGAGGTCTCACAAGGCATCAACCATGCCAATTTCAAAATTTAACGGTGCCGAGAAACCCTAATACGGATCGTTGGCTAGAAGTTTAGGCGAAAAACAAACTAGTTAACACTTAACTACAAGAATACGGAAATACAACCTTTGTAGATCCGGTCCTCCACCTTCATAGCTCCATGATGAAGTCCTCTCCGCTGTCCTCATGCAATCCCAGGCTCTAGCGTCGGCTTCATCGGAGAAGAAGCGGGCTAGGTCATCGACGACGTGCCGAAGATGATCTACGTCGAGGCATCGCTAGATCAAGCTCCAACTTCACCAAGTCTCGAAAACTTGTGAAGGAAACACACTCTACTACTTGGCAAGAGGTAGAGGATGAAGAAATAGGAAGTGGGTAGACTTTAGAATTGGATTTCTCACTCATTTTCATCAATCACCATTGATGAAGTGAAGCTTTCTTCATTGAAGAAGATGAAGAAGAAGAAGAAAGAATATCATAAGTATTATCCAAAATGAATAATAAATTGAATACTTATCATATCCTAACCTTGGTTAGGTGTAGAGAATAGACTAGGGTTAAATGGAGTGGTTAGGGTTAAGCATGAGACAAAATGGTCACTTTGGTCAAATGTTTAAGAAGCTTCAACTAGAAAACAAATTTAGCAACCATTTTCCCCTTATGCTTTCCTTTTTCCAAAATGAATAAATAGATAAATAAATGAGAAAAGGAAATGAAACCCTAACCACTTAAGTAACCATGGTTTAATTCTTTACACAAACCCAAACTAGCATGTATCATCAAACATGATACAATCTTGTGCACAAAAGTATATCACATATACAACTTGCACAATCCAAGTGAGAAAATCCATTTAAAGTGAACCAACACTTGTTAATGCAAAGTAATATATCAAATATATAATTATGCTTTAAATCATTAAATCAACACTTGATTTAACGATCCGGTCATATCGCATATAACCGACTAATATTCAATATATCGATTTATCGAATCAATCCTTGATTCGATAACTAGGTTATATCGCATACAACCATTCGACACATTCATCGTGAGAATAGAATATGGTATCACATACACGCATTATTCTCGGTCCCGCACATATCTCATATGCGCTCCTATTTCGTTTCGCTTGAGCCAGGAAACCTCTGTGTAGGACTCTAAAGACTCGTCAATACTCCGGCAGCAGGTGATGATCATATCAAATACCCACAAGCCGCAAGCGGTCTGCTAAACGTAACGGCCACCCGGGTATTGAGCGATCTGAAGATCGACGAGCAAGCCCGCTCACACTCCAGTGAATCCAACCAGTAACACTACCGTACAGTCCGGTCTGATCGTCTGATATGTCGCATATCTCGCCTAGGGGTGGTAAACGTCAGACCCCAATAGCTCGATAAGTCGTGTCGATATGAGGTCTATAACAATTCGAGAAACTACTGGTAACACTTACCGGTAAATCTCAGCAACCCTGGCCAGGGATTTCCTGTTATAGCCAATCGAACACAGCGCAACATCAACCCCCTACACCGGGAGAGACGAATCCCCTCCTATCGCTCATTGCCTCCATGTGACTCGGGACTGTACCCAAAAACCACCATTTTGCACGCCCTCTTGGACGTGGTAAGATGGAAATCAAAGCACAGTGGGAACCACACAAGACTCTATGACGATCT
The DNA here is from genome assembly GCA_030015575.1 of Agapanthus africanus. Classification (NCBI taxonomy): domain Eukaryota; kingdom Viridiplantae; phylum Streptophyta; class Magnoliopsida; order Asparagales; family Amaryllidaceae; genus Agapanthus; species Agapanthus africanus. The sequence goes on from CM057349.1 coordinate 294,685,239, forward strand.
CGGGTCAACAGACTACTCTGTACCAGTGTCACCAGAGAACTGCCATCTGACGTAAGGTATAATACCATCTGGGAGTTCTCGGCGAGTCCGTCCAGTGTACCCAGTCTCTACTGAGCACCCGTATATCACCTCTGATGTCAAACACCAATGGATATGGGATCATCCATCGCCCATCTGTATGGGTCGAGAAGGTACACGCTAGTCTACTCTGGTATATCGATGCCCCGTCTCGATATACCCACGACTAGGGACTTTGAAGGATGTACTTATGGACTACCATGTCCCCACTAGTATGATCCGCATCATAGTCCAGGTAGTCAAGTACACATCCTAAGGGCTTTACCAACATGTAACAGAGAGACAATCAGTATACAAGTTAAGATAAAGATCAACCAGATAGCATACTATCATGTCGAGCAAGAAAGTCCTCCCTACATATGTCCCAGCATCCACTACAATATACATCCTATGTATAGTAATGGCCTCTAGGGCATACATATAACTAACAATCTCCCACTTGCACTAGGGCCATCTGATAGCAGTGGTTGTGATTGATGTGAAAATTTGTGTTTGTAGTTAACCGCAATCAATAACGGTGTCGCGCGTAGCTAGACCGAGATGAGTACGGGTCGTCCTCTGGGAAACGTGGAACCTTTTATTTTTACTTTAGATGTGTTGAGAAAGAGAGGAGGAATAAAGAATTTTGTGAAAAGTTTCTAGATCTACTTTAAACAAGAATGTTAAATATAGATCTAGATTATTTTGGAGATTTAAATAATATAATAATTGGGCTTGTAGGGTTCGTTAGGATTTAGTAGTTATGGAAGATTAATTAAAAGTTACCCTTTTTATCCATTAATAGATTTAGAACTAGAACGACGGTGATGTGTGTAGATTAGGGTTTCTGGAGGGAAAAGGAATCCCACTCGTAACCCTTATCTCGACACGGAACTTCGTTCATATCTAGCCTTTACCAAAATAATCATTAATCTAATCTCTAATCGCGGTCGGAACTAGCAAGGAATTTCTAGCGCGCCCGATTAGGATGTTAATGATTATTTTGATAAAGTTCCTAAACTTTATAGGACTTAAAAAGGGTTTAATTATTTTCATCGTCCATTAACCTACCCTAATCCTACGAACCCTAACAAGCGGAGAATTACTCGCGCATGTTGGGAGAAAAAGAGATGGAGAGAAATTGCATAATTAAACTACGAAGAAATAGAATAAGAAAAAGAACTACCTTTATTAATCAACAAGATCAAGTACACTTTGATTCCTTAGAAAATGATTACAAAAACCTAGTTTGCTTCTCGATCTCTTCCAAGGAGGTAGATGAACCATTGATGATCAGCCTGGATGCGTGAGCCGTCTTGGACTTCGTGATCTCTTCGGCTTGATAGCTTTTCCAAGAGGCCCTCGGTACCCTTTTATAGTGCAAACCCAGAATCTTTTTGTTGAAAAGTTGGTAAAATATTGCATAGATCAATCTCCCAAAATATTGCCTTCTAACTCTTCAATAGTGCGGCGGATCCGCGGCGCCAGGGGGGTTTGGCCGCGGATCCGCGCTCAAGGGGCAAGATTGATTAATGATTTTTCTTGTGCTTTCATCTGGTGACATTTGGCAATCCTAGGCATCTTCATATTTCAGAAATATTCTCTCGGTTGCTTCCAGACTTGGTCTCCAAGTTTGCTTCTTAATTTGGCAAGTTTTCTTCAACAAATTGATTTGTTTGTTAAATCCTTCATAACAACTTGGAAATAATCTGCACAACAACTCAAATAAGATTTTAGTAGACTTTGTTCTACTAGGATTAGACCATTAATATTATTTGCATACATTTTCCTACCAAATGATAATTAAAATATATTAACACATGGAAAATAATGTTATTACACATAAACCCTCATATGTATAATATATTATAATAAAGTCCTTTTTTAATATAAAAATGGTAGGAAAAATGTACTACAAATGTGCAGTTTTATCGACTGAACAAATACCCCCAAACTTATCTTTGATCGTCCCGAGCAAACTAGTTTATTTTTAAGAGGAGAAAAAGAAAGGACAAAACTAAGCACACTTTCGTAGGCAGACACGATTGCACTGAGCATGTGCAACAAGCCGTTAAACCTCTAGGTGTCCCTAGTAGGAGGAGTGTTGTCTCCTGAGGGTTTTCAGCGGATTACACCCACAAAATCCTATAACAAAAGAAAGATGGTGAAATTTACATATAAAGATAAGAACCATAAAAGAAATACTTTGAAAAGAAGAGTTTCCAACTATACTAGCTTTTCAGTTGTCATGAGCCCTATCTTAATAGTCATGAAAAAATGTTAGAAATCACATCATCCCTCAATAAAACATCGTCTTTATTCTTCATTCCTACCTTTTTTCCAAACATTGATCATATAACCCCACGTGTGTGTAAAGAACATCCCTACACTCAGAGAATTCAATTCAAGCTATCATACTCTTGTCCATCTACCTTAGTACTTTTTACTTTGATGAATACTTAGAATTGCTTACACATTTTCATGCGACCGTTAATACTTCTTGAGATACTAACCGACCGATTACTCATGTGCTTGCAGATTTGGTGATAATATTTTCCTTGTCTTGCACCACCTAAGGCTTAGCAGTGACTCCCAGACCAGTTGGCCTTAGGGCACTAGGTGAAGAGGCACCCTCGCTATATTTTTTTATTGCTGCCTTGGCGATACAAAACCAGTGTTCATTTTTTTCTTTTCACCATTTTTATATTTTCTTCATTTTTTTATTTCCTTCATACTTTGGCTTTTAGACAAGAGCATTTCAAGGTATCCTCTACTATCCCGAGTTTTAAGACGTGTGTAGGTGCATATTGTAGGGTATCAACATTCAAATGTTTGGCTTCCAGAATAGAAACTATTTTTCAGACTTATTTTTATCCTCAGATTAGTGACTTCCTTCATCTTACTAACCCTTGGGACAACAGCTCATAACTACTTATTACTAGTTCGTGTAAGAAAACTTCTAATTTTCTTGGTTTTCTTAAACTATTCCAATCTTTTGGATATAATTTTTCACTTTCTATTCTTTTGTTATATAAAAAAAAAAAATTTTTTAATGCCCGGTGTCAAAGATAATTCAGTGAATACAAACCTCCCCCCCAAACCTGTTTTCAGCAGTGTCCTCACTGATGTAGCCTTTTGAGAACATGGACCTGTATACTAAGGGAGAGATACAAGGGGTAAAATAATAGTGAAATGAAAAATTCCCCCAAACTTATTCTTAGACACGCACAGATATTCAATCAAATCATTTTTTTACTCACCTCCATTCTTAAAATGTGAAAAAGTTATCAAAACATGGAGGTGAGGCGGAGGAATTTTAGTTTTGATAAAGCGGCTCCTGTAAAAACAGGAGCTCCTCCGCGGGGTCAGCAGAAAAATACGGTTTTAATCTATGCCCATTCACTTTAAAAATCGAACCGTTTTTCAAATTTTCGACTTCAACTGCTCCGTGCGGGTGTACATACCGCACCACAAAAAGTCCTTTCCAACGAGATTTAAGCTTACCCGGATGAAGATGGAGACGGGAATCGTAAAGAAGGACTTGTTGCCCCGATGTGAAGGTTTTTCTAGAAAGATTTTTATCGTGGAATACTTTAGTCCTATTCTTTACTATCACTGCATTATCGTAAGCTTCATCGCGGAGTTCGCTTAGCTCATTCAATTGCAGCTTCCGATAGCTGCCTGCATGATCAAGATCAAAATTAAGCTCTTTAATAGCCCACATTGCCTTATGTTCAATCTCGACAGGGAGGTGACATGCCTTCCCAAACACAAGACGGTATGGAGACATACCGAGATCGGTCTTATAAGCGGTGCGGAATGCCCAAAGAGCATCCGTCAATTTGGTTGACCAATCCTTACGGTTTTTGGAAACCGTCTTCTCCAATATCTGTTTGATCTGCCTATTTGAGATCTCCGCCTGCCCGCTTGTTTGGGGGTGATAGGGCGTAGAAAGCTTGTGAGTGATTGAATATTTCCGCATCAAGGCCTCAAAAGACCTATTGCAGAAATGTGTCCCGTTGTCGCTAATGATAGCGCGAGGGTGTCCGAATCGCGAGAAGATGTTTTCTTTCAGGAACTTAATGACAACTTTGTTGTCATTAGTGCGACACGGTACAGCTTCTACCCACTTCGAGACATAATCAACCGCTAACAAGATATATAAATTCCCAAAGGAGTTGGGAAAAGGGCCCATAAAATCAATACCCCAAACATCAAATATTTCCATAACCAATATAGGTTGGAGCGGCATCTCGTTCCTCCGTGAAATCCGACCCAAATGCTGACATCGCGGATAAGTTTTGCAATGTTCAAATGCATCTTTAAATAATGTTGGCCAATAAAAACCACATTACAAAACTTTCTCCGCCGTTTTTCGAGGTCCAAAATGACCGCCGCATGCCTGATCATGACAAAATGATAACACGCTCTTGAATTCATCGTTAGGGACACACCTGCGAATGATTTGATCGGAACAATACTTGAATAGATATGGTTCATCCCAGTAAAAATATTTTACTTGGGATAAAAACCGAAGTTTGTCTTGTTTCGACCAATCGCTAGGTATAAGTCCCGTCGCAAGATAGTTCACGATATCCACGAACCAAGGTTCGTAGGATACATTCAAGAGCTGTTCGTCGGGAAATGAGTCATTTATTGGCACGGTCACAGTTGGCGAAGAAGTGATGCGTGAAAGATGGTCTGCTACTACGTTTTCACATCCACTCTTGTCTTTGATAACAAGATCAAATTCTTGTAACAATAGGATCCAACGTATTAGCCTGGCCTTCGCATCCTTCTTCGATAAAAGATGTCGTAGGGCGGAATGATCTGTGTAAACCACAATAGGCGAGCCAATCAAGTAGGGCCTGAATTTCTCTAATGCAAATACAACTGCCAAGAGTTCTTTCTCGGTAGTTGTGTAATTTATTTGTGCATCATTCAAGGTCCTACTTGCATAGTAAATTACATGTGGCATCTTATCAATGTGCTGTCCTAAGACCGCACCAATAGCAAAATCTGATGCATCACACATAAGCTCGAACGGGTGGTTCCAATCCGGAGATGATAAAACAGGGGCTGTAGTGAGTGATTCTTTAAGCGATTCAAAAGCAGCCTCACAATCCGAATCGAAGTGAAAAGTAGTGTCCTTGGCCAATAGAAGGGTTAAGGGTCTAGCAATTTTGCTAAAGTCCTTAATAAATCTCCTATAAAATCCTGCATGACCAAGGAAGGATCGTATATCTTTGACGCAATTGGGACGAGGGAGGTTTTGAATGACATCTATTTTAGCTCTGTCAACCTCAATGCCTTTATGTGAAATTATATGTCCAAGCACAATACCTTCTTGGACCATAAAATGGCATTTTTCCCAATTCAAAGTCAAGTTCTTATCCTTACAGCGGGTAAGAACAGCATCAAGATTACGAAGGCAGTCCTCAAAGGAGTCCCCAAAAATGGAGAAATCGTCCATAAAAATTTCTAGAAAATTTTCCACCATATCTGAAAATATCCCCATCATGCACCGCTGAAATGTAGCGGGAGCGTTGCATAACCCAAAGGGCATGCGTCTATAAGCAAAAGTTCCGAAAGGACAAGTAAAAGTGGTTTTATCTTGATCCTTTTCGGCGATGGGGACCTGGTTATAACCAGAGTATCCGTCCAAGAAACAGTAGTATTCGTGTCCTGCTAATCGTTCTAACATCTGGTCAATGAAAGGTAGAGGGAAGTGATCTTTCCTCGTCGCGGCATTGAGTTTCCTGTAATCGATACATACGCGCCACCCAGTTTGGGTGCGTGTTTGGATTAACTCATTAGCCTCGTTAGTGATGACCGTGATGCCAGACTTTTTAGGGACCACATGAATTGGACTTACCCATTGACTATCAGATATGGGGTAAATTATTCCACTATCAAGACACTTGACGATTTCTTTCTTTACCGCCTCCTTCATAACCGGATTTAACCGTCTTTGTGGGTCTCGGGTTGGTTTGGCTTCATCCATCAGATGTATGTAATGTTCAACAATTAAGGGACTAATCCCTTTGATGTCAGCCATAGTCCAACCAAATGCTTCCCGATTCGATCTCAATACTGCCAAAAGTGCATTCTCTTGCTCTAAGGCTAGAGAAGCGGAAATAATCACTGGCAAAGTCTCATTCTCTCCTAAATATGCATATTTAAGATGAGAAGGTAGCGGTTTGAGATCAAGAATTGGCGGAGAGACAATAGAAGGTGGGGTAAGCGAATGATATTCGGACTCCCGAAGAGGTTCAAAACTTGCATAAGATATTGACTCGGAAAGTGCTGCTGACTTTTGCAACGAGTTAACGGGTTCAATCTCAAGGTCGGACTCATTGAACATATCCTCACTGTAAAGTGGTGCAAGATCAAACGATGTCTCATTAATGCTGTCGAGAACATCAAAGCAAAGCTCCTCATCCATGCAGCTTTCGGAAGCTATCTCGTGGATGGAACAAACATCCAGCAATTGAGCAGAAGGTTCTGATGGCTGACTTCCTAGCTTGTAAATATTAAGCTCAATTGTCATTTTCCCGAAGGATAAGTTCATAGAACCGTTACGACAATTAATTACAGCGTTAGAAGTTGCTAGGAAGGGTCGACCAAGTATCACCGGGATTTGATTGCGTGGGTTTGCTACAGGTTGTGTATCTAAAACAATAAAGTCCACGGGAAATATGAATTTCCCGACTTTAATTAACACATCCTCAAGTTCGGCCCGAGGTTTGGTGATAGATCGGTCTGCCATTTGGAGAGTACAATGGGCGGGTTTTAACTCTCCAATTCCTAACTGCTCGTATACTGAATAAGGAAGCAAGTTGACGCTAGCGCCTAGATCGAGTAAAGCACGATTTATATTTTTACCCCCAATAGAAATAGAGATTGTAGGACAGCCGGGGTCCTTACGTTTCTTTGGTATTTGTTGGGTAAAAGCTGTGCTAACATTACTCGTCATGAAAACCTTTTTAGGCACTTGAGTTTTTCTCTTCCTAGTGCACAAGTCTTTAAGGATTCTTGCATAAGATGGGACTTGTTGAATAGCATCTAGAAGAGGAATATTCACGCTAACTTGCTTAAACATTTCCACAATCTTCTCCATTTGCGGGTTAGGTCGGTTGGCCCTTAATCGGTTTGGAAATGGAGCTCGATCAATAATTTTTGGGTCCAACGTTTGTGGAGAAGACTGTGGCGACGGACTCGATCCCAAAATTGGAGTGGGCATCGACTTAGATAGATTTGGCGAAATGTTTGAGCCTTGGGAAAAACGGAGAATAGGCTCGGAGGAAGGTGGAAGACTAGACGAGTTAGGGGAAGAAGAAGAAGAAGGGGTATCAAATGTGTCACTATCATCAACTTGCTCACCCACTTGGTTGTTCAGCACTCTCCCCGATCTCAACGTAGTGACGGCATTCACATTATGACTTTGTGAATGGTCAGGATTCGGTAGGGGTTGAGATGGGAGTTTCCCTTTCTCTCTCGCACTCATTGCGGCGTTTAACTGTGCGATTTGGTTTTCTATTGATTTAATACTCTCACCATGGGAGGAGGAGTTTTTCGTTAGGATATCAATAGAAGACCTTATCTCAGCCGAATTTTGCATGGATTGTTTCATGAACATCTCCAAAGTTTGTGCAAGTGAGTTGTCAGTACCGGCCACTTGTGGTGTAGAAATGTTGGCCGGATTTTGGAAATTTTGTGACTGAAAGGGGGGCTGATTCTGTGGTTGTGGTTGCTGTGGAGGAGGTCTTTGATAATTACTTTGTTGGTTTTGATTCCAAGCAAAGTTAGGATGATTCCTCCATCCTTGATTATATGTGGAAGAATAAGGATCGTTTCTAGGTCGCTGCTGAAAAGCAGCATTAGCATGAAATGATGCATTCATAGGACATTCTTCCGTTAAGTGTGAAGGATCCGAACAGCAACCACAGACGGTCTTAGGAAGCGTGACCTGATTTAGGGAGAAAGATGAGAACTTGTTTTCAATAGCGTCGAGTTTCTTTTGTATCGCTGCCATTTCGGCTTTCACTGCGATGGAAACGTCGAGCTGGTGAATACCTCCCTTAGTTGAAAGTGGTCTTACGCTTTCCCACTGCAAAGTGCTTTCTGCGAGATCTTCCAGATATTTCCAAGCTTCACCATCATCTTTAGACATGAAATTGCATTGACACATTGTTTCAAGCATCTGCTTTGTCGCTGGATTAATGCCCTCATATATAATCCGACATAAATCCCATCTTTGTATTTCGTGATGGGGGCATTGGACAAGCAGATCTTTGAAACGTTCAAAGCACTTCCAAAATGGTTCATTGGGAAGCTGGGTGAACTGGTTAATCTCGCTCCTAACATGTGCAGTCTTATGATTTGGGTAAAACATCTTAAGAAATGCTACGACGAATTCATCCCAATTAGTGATAGAGTGTGCGGCAGTATTATAAAGCCATTTTTCTGCCAAGTCGCACAGTGTGAATGGGAGAAGACGTAAGCGCATAGCATCTAAATTCAATTGTGAAGTACCCATCATTGCGCATACGTTCTCAAATTTGGTGATGAAAACGTACGCGTCTTCCGACTCAAGCCCATGAAATTTGGGCAGCAGATTGATGTAGTGGGGTTTAATTTCGAAATTATCCCCGTTAGGTGGTGGAAGAGATAGACAAGTAGGAAGAGGACCACGAATAGGATAGCATCTCTCTTGGAGAGAGATGCGCGGTGGATTCTGCGCACCTGCGGGCGGTGGTAGCGTGGTGTTATACTCTGATGGAGTGCCGTCCATCTCGGTTGATGTGGTGTGTGGTGGGGAAAAAGAAGATGAAGAAGTACCGACTTCGGTGTCGATAGCAGGAACGCGGACAAGACGGGCACTAGGATCCCGTGTCCAGCCGAGCATGCACTAAGCGGGTTTAGTGCAAGTGGCAGCGTGTGTGTGATTTAAATTTGGCTTGTTTTGAAAAATGTGGGACTCAAGACAAATCTCCCTAAGATGCACAAGCAACCCTAGAACTAAGGTCACCTAGGTCCAGTCTCTAGACCGCTCCTAGACTTCCAAAGGACAAGCCGCAGGATAAATCCTCTACCGCCTCCGTACTACCCTTGCAGCGAGGTAAGTGCCAGGTAAGTGGGAAGGAACCACCACTACAGTGGGCCTAATTAAAAACCACTAGCCTTTGTCACACTTACCTAGGCACTACAAAAGTAATGCGGATAAACGATAGATTACCCACGACCTTCCTCTGTCCTTATTGAGCGCGACAGTCCTTAGAGTCTGGTCTAGATATTTTTTAAATTAATGAAGGGTTGATCTATATGCTCGGTTTGTGATTTGTGGGGCTTAGGAAGGGTGATGAAATCCCCACCTAATCTTGATTTGGTCTTTGCCCCTTAGAATCCGTATTAAAATATGCAAAACAAAACCAATCACAAAACTTTTGCAAAAATATTTTTGAGCGGCGCAATTTTGCAAAGAATCCTGCAGAAAATAGATTTTATTGGATTTGAGGAGAGAGAGAAGGAGTTAAGAAAGATACCAGAGAAGATTGAAGCCCTGATTCCTCTAGCCTGCCGCGCTTCCGCCGCCAAAAGTGCCTTTATACCGCGGTTCCGCCGCGTGGTAGAGAGAACAGTTGATGAAATTTTTTCTGTGATCTCCTTTGCTCCTCTGGATCTTTAAAAATCTCTCTGTTTCCTGTTTTCCTCAATTCTGTGACTCCAGATCTCCTTGCAAAAATCCACGCACAAATCGTTAAATATGCAATTTGCAGTTTTGTTTTAATAATAATATGACTCGTTTAAGAATTCAACACAAATAGTAAAAATAAAAAAATTACGCACGTATCCCCTGCAACGGCGCCATTTGATTGATGTGAAAATTTGTGTTTGTAGTTAACCGCAATCAATAACGGTGTCGCGCGTAGCTAGACCGAGATGAGTACGGGTCGTCCTCTGGGAAACGTGGAACCTTTTATTTTTACTTCAGATGTGTTGAGAAAGAGAGGAGGAATAAAGAATTTTGTGAAAAGTTTCTAGATCTACTTTAAACAAGAATGTTAAATATAGATCTAGATTATTTTGGAGATTTAAATAATATAATAATAGGGCTTGTAGGGTTCGTTAGGATTTAGTAGTTATGGAAGATTAATTAAAAGTTACCCTTTTTATCCATTAATAGATTTAGAACTAGAACGACGGTGATGCGTGTAGATTAGGGTTTCTGGAGGGAAAAGGAATCCCACTCGTAACCCTTATCTCGACACGGAACTCCGTTCATATCTAGCCTTTACCAAAACAATCATTAATCTAATCTCTAATCGCGGTCGGAACTAGCAAGGAATTTCTAGCGCGCCCGATTAGGATGTTAATGATTATTTTGATAAAGTTCCTAAACTTTATAGGACTTAAAAAGGGTTTAATTATTTTCATCGTCCATTAACCTACCCTAATCCTACGAACCCTAACAAGCGGAGAATTACTCGCGGGGAGAAAAAGAGATGGAGAGAAATTGCATAATTAAACTACGAAGAAATAGAATAAGAAAAAGAACTACCTTTATTAATCAACAAGATCAAGTACACTTTGATTCCTTAGAAAATGATTACAAAAACCTAGTTTGCTTCTCGATCTCTTCCAAGGAGGTAGATGAACCGTTGATGATCAGCCTGGATGCGTGAGCCGTCTTGGACTTCGTGATCTCTTCGGCTTGATAGCTTTTCCAAGAGGCCCTCGGTACCCTTTTATAGTGCAAACCCAGAATCTTTTTGTTGAAAAGTTGGTAAAATATTGCATAGATCAATCTCCCAAAATATTGCCTTCTAACTCTTCAATAGTGCGGCGGATCCGCGGCCCCAGGGGGGTTTAGCCACGGATCCGCGCTCAAGGGGCAAGATTGATTGATGATTTTTCTTGTGCTTTCATCTGGTGACATTTGGCAATCCTAGTCATCTTCATATTTCAGAAATATTCTCTCGGTTGCTTCCAGACTTGGTCTCCAAGTTTGCTTCTTAATTTGGCAAGTTTTCTTCAACAAATTGATTTGTTTGTTAAATCCTTCATAACAACTTGGAAATAATCTGCACAACAACTCAAATAAGATTTTAGTAGACTTTGTTCTACTAGGATTAGACCATTAATATTATTTGCATACATTTTCCTACCAAATGATAATTAAAATATATTAACACATGGAAAATAATGTTTTTACACATAAACCCTCATATGTATAATATATTATAATAAAGTCCTTTTTTAATATAAAAATGGTAGGAAAAATGTAGTACAAATGTGCAGTTTTATCGACTGAACAGGTTGCAGTATCTCATACTCAACCATCCCATAAAAGTCTCTCTCTGGGAACAGGCCTTCGTGAGTGGATCCGCCGTGTTGTCCTCTGAGTCTCGTCTCCTTACCTCGATCACCCTGGAGATCAACCATCTCCATGATCAGGTGACACTGCTTTAGAATATGTCTGGATCACTGATGGGACCAGCGTTCCTCGGCATAAGCCACAACTCCATTGACTCACAATGGTAGGAACGTAGTTCATCTCATGAACCAATATACACCCAAACAGCCTCTTTGGTAGCATCTTTAGTAGCGATGTATCCTGCCTTTATCGTCTAGTATGCCACGGTATCTAGCTTGGAACTCTTCCAATATACCGTCCCTCCACTGAGGGTAAAGACAATGCCTGTGACTGACATTCAGTCGTCTTTATCACCCTGGAACCCTTCCAGTGATTCTCCTCAGGATCGGTTGATACCGTCTCACTACAACTAGTGAGAATCCTAACATCCATTTAGATATATCTCATAGATCCAAAAACCCAGGATTTAGGAGGTATCACTTTGATCCTATGTGGAGAATCATTGTGATAAGCGGAGATTGATCGAGCGTAGCATAGAAAACTCCTTCCCTATCAAGAGTATGTCATCCACGTACTCTACGAGGATTACCACCATACTCCCTACTACCTTTTTGTATATACAAGGTTCATCTACCATTTTGATGATGTCAACTTTTTTGACTACTTCATCAAAACAGATGTTCCAACTCTGCGATGCCTGCTTTAATCCTATAAAGCATCTTGCACACGTTTCCGCTGCTCCCACTGTTTACGAAGCCCTCTGGCTGTGTACTTATAGACGCACTCTTCTAAAACTTCATTTAGAAAAGCTGTCATGACACCCAACCACCAGATATCGTAGTCATGGTATGTAGTCGTGGCAAGTAGGACCTGGATGGACTTAAGCATAGGTACTTGAAAAGGTTTCATTATTATCCACAGCTGGTCAATGATGCAAACTTTTAACAAGTCTAGCTTTGAAAGTCTCAACTTTTCGATGTACACCAAGTAATCTTCTCAAGATATACTTGCTCCTGATGGGGATTTAACCCTTCAGATATAGCAACCAAAGTCCATACTTTGTTGGTGTATAAGGATTCCATCTCAGATCGCTAAGCATCCAGCCATTCTTACAGAGTCACACTCCTGATGGCCAGCTCGAAACTAGTTGGGTCATCATCTCATGATGCAGTCCTCGCTCCCACTGTCATAGAGAAACCGAAGTATCTCTCAGGTGGGTGAGGAACCCTACTAGATCGGCGGAGAGGTTGAGGTTCATTGGAATCTACTGAATCCTTTGGCTCTATCAAATCATCTGCTGTAGTTTGTATAGCTCGAACCTTTCCAGTTCTACATTACAGACCTTGCCTCGAGCTTGTCCAGATTTTGTTTTTAGACATAGGCCGGACAACCCCAAATCTTAACTAACTTAAGATATGGGCTCTTTCCATATCATATCTCATATGGAGTGGTAGGCAACTGATTTGATTGGAACCCTATTCAATAGGTATGCAGCTTCTCAAGTGCATAACCCCCTGAGGAAAAAGGTAACTCAGTAGTACTCATCATAGAGCACACCATATCAAATAGGGTGTATCTGCTCCGCCCCGACATACCATCGTGCAATGGTTGTTGCGCCACGGCAGCGCCCCGGCCGTCTTACCGAGGCCAAAATGCAGAATCAAAAATTTTCCTTACTTGGAAACTGGGGCTAACGCGGACAATAAAACCCGGATTGTTAACCATTAACCTATACTAGCAAACAAGAGATGGGAAGAGAAGTATACCAAATGATCCGAGTCCTCTGGTCTTCTCCTCGCCATCCCGATCTCCTGCGGAAACTCCGGTCGTCGCCTCCTCGCCGGAAGGGCACCACATCGCCTGTATCTTTTACGGGCTCCCACCTTAATACCGAGGCAACTCGGGCGTGTAAGTGCACGGCGGCGCCCCGGCCGTCAATCCGACGGCCAAATGCGGAAGCGGTGATAAACTTAAATTTTTCTTGAACTGGCAAACCGCCGCGCACTAATACCCGGATCGAACCATTAACTAGTCCTAGCAAACAATAAGATGGGAAAGAGATATACCGACGATCCAAGTCCTCCGGTCTTCTCATCATCGTCCCGATCTCCTGCGGAATGTCCCGTCTCCTGCCCGTCGCCGGAAGCGCACCACATCGCCTACTTCTTTTACGGGCTCCCACCTCAATGCCGAGGCAACTCGGGCATGAAGTCGGCTACTCGACGTGCCCAAGGTTTGCTGTAGAATGTGTAGTAGAGGATTGTGTCTCATTTGGGGTTCATGGAGGTGCCTTTTGGTGGAGGGATGATACAAGGATTATGTGGAGGAACTTGTAGGCTTTTGGAGCATGAAATGAACAAGATTTCCACCCTCAAAAAACTTGGACAGCCCTTCCAAGGGGAAGGCCGGCCATGACATAAAGAGAGGAGAGAATGAGAGTGTCATATGCAAGATAATGAGAGAGCCATCCAAATAATACCAAAGGGAGAGAGAGAGAAGACTATCATGCAAAAGGAAATGATCACCAAATCAAAACCCACACTCAACCACCTACCACCAACCTCATCATCAACAACCATGATGATATACAAAGTCAAGCAATCATGAGTTTATGAAGTCAAATGATGGGACAAGTATCATGACATGATAATATGCAAAGACCCCCTCCACAAATGCTTATTTGCAACAATGCAAATAAGCCCTCCTCCACCAATCTTCGGCCAATGAACGGAACAAAGGAAATTGGCCGAAACGGAAAGCAAACTGGCAACTCCAAAAACTGGTCCCGTAATAAATTACAGGAAAACCCCGATACTGTGCATACACACCCGCATTTGTATTCCGACCGAAATACAAATGCAATGAGACAAAATCTACACTGTACTATACTAGGATCCGGCTTATACCAAAACCGGCTAGTAATATCTGTTCGATCCTGATCCGTGCAATACCGCACGTATCTGATCGAACCCTGCCATATAACCATACGGCCTATAGTACAAACTGTCCGATCCTGATCCGTGCAATACCGCACGTATCTGATCGGACCTTGCCATATCTCCATACGGCCTCTACAACCTATCGCCCGAAAGCTGAGTAACTGAATGTGGGGGACTCTAAAGACTCGTCAACACCTCGGTTGTGGATTTAACCACTAGCACGTCAGAGGTATAAGCCAATACGTAACGGGCTACCAAGTATTGACTAAAAGGGACGTCTGTGAGTGAACTCAGCCTGACAACCCTACTGAGCCTGTCAGTGACAATATCCGTACAGTCCGGTCCGTTCGTCTATGAGTATCGCATGGCGGGCCTAGGGGGTTGGTAAAAGTCAGACCCCCAAAAGCGGTACAAGTCGTGTCGGAGTGTAGCCCAGAACACCCTGAGATACTACTGGAATACCTACCAGTAAATCTCCTTGCCTTGGCCAAGGACTTTGTGTAATGGCTCTCCTAGACACAGCACGACCTCACCCCCAATACCGGGAGAGACGAACCCCTGAAGATACGCTCACTGCCTCCATGTGGCTCGGGACTGTACCCAACTAAAACCTGTTTGCACGACTCCTTTGAGCCGTGGTAGGGTAGTAATCAAAGTACAGTGGGAACTCACACGAGACAAATGACGATCCCCAGGTCGATGAACTAACCTGCACACATGTCACCAGGGAACTGCCATCTGACGTCTGGTATATGACCAACTAGCATGTTCCCGGCGAGTCCTGTCCGGTGTACTCATAACCCAATGAGCACCTGTATACATCTTAGGTGATCCAACTGACACCAGTGGCTTGTGAGACCGGCCACCGCCCCTCGTCGGGGTCTCGACTGTATACACTAGTCTACTAATGGAGTATCGATGCCCAGTCTCGAAACTCCCACGACTAGGGACCTTTTAAGGATAAGCTTATAGACCCCAGCTCCCACTTATATGATCGCCCTCATACTGCTGGTGGTCAAGCAAGAATCCTAGGGGCTCTATCAACGTGTAATAGCGACGTGTCAGGTCACCTAAAACAGTACACGATGATAAAGGTAAACCAGATAGCATACTATCATCTCGAGTAAGACTGTCCTACCGGGATAGGTCCTCCCTCAATCATTACAATCACGTACCTGTGACCTAATAATTGACTCTGAGGGCACTATCTCCAACAATCTCCCACTTGCACTCAAGGCTAATTATTGCGATGTCGCATACTCACAGCCCGTGTGATACCGAACATCCAACTCCTCTACTAGTCAGTCTCACAAAGCTCGTTTGCGGAACTATTGCGTTCGAGGAATAGCCTCAGTGAGCGGATCCACTTAGTTGTTTCTTCCTATGTCTCTCTATATCTCAAGTTCGCGGAGAAAGCCATCTCCCGAAATGAGCAATACCTGTCTTAGAATGTGTCTGGATGTCTGATGGGACATAGCTCATAAATGAGCTCCAAATCCAAACTTCTTAGACTGTATCGTCAACTGAACTTAATCAGTATCCTGCGCCATGCCTCCCTCAGTATTGCCTTGGATCACCTGTCCAAAATACTGCCCCTCGTCAGAGGGAAAACTATAACTCTGACAACCTCCTTGTCATCCATGTCACCTTGGAAGCCTGGAATGATAACTGTCTCCTGAATGAGGCTGTCGTTATCATATCCCTAGAACATCCACTTATGTTCTAAAACTGCTTCCGACTGTTTCTCCAGGATTGGGTCAAAAGTCAACTTATTGCATCTAGTGCAAGAACAACGTCTGGTGTGGTACTTGACATCTCATGATTGACTCAATTGCCTGAGCAAGTGATCTGCCAATCATGCACGTCCCTCTCCCCTTTAGTCTGTAAGACACCTTTGGAGAGGGTGACTCCATCTTCTGCAGGTACACTACCGTGCATGGAGTCGTCTATTCTAAATACTCTTAGAATGCTGACTAAGTACCCTGACTGGGAAACCACCCAAATCTAGATCCAAAGCCATAGATCTAGTAACCAGTATGTCTGATATAAAATCCATTTCCTTTGTGGAGAAACCACTGTGTGACGACCAAAGTATAACCGATCGTAGTATAGGAGTTTCTTTTCCTATTCTGTGTATGTCATCCAGATACCATGACATCACACCCTACTACCTTCTCAACAGATCTATCCCCTATTCTGATGAAGTCAAACCCATGACTGTCACGTCAGAAATAGATGATCTATCTCCGCTATATCTGCTTTAGTCTACAAATAGACATAAGCTACCTGTCCACCAATGCTTCCGCTGCTCCCACTGACTACGACAACCCTCTGGCAGAGTCATATAGACGTACACTTCTAAAACTAGTTTAGAACGACGCTATACTCATCCTCCTGCCGGATCTCGTAACCTGGAACAATAGCAATGGCAATTGTGGGTAAACAAGAACTTCCCTGTCACCGTCCTTGAGGCTACCGTAGTGCCTCTCGGGTGCCTGAAGTTACCCACCTTATCTGCGGAGTGGCCAATGGAATGTCAATCCAGATTGAATCTTTAGGTTCCTTATCAAATCTTCAGTAATCGTTTGTGGTTCTGGAATCACTTCCAGTTCTACCATACTCCCACTACTGTTTTCTGAAAAAATCCATCTTTAATAAAACTGTGGCGAGTCTAGAACAATATCGCTATTGTTCATCCAGATGGTAGAAAGTCAACCCTCGTCATAGCCTGGGTCAACCCACAAACAGCCATTACAGAAACGTGCCTTGAGTTGTCCAGTGTCTGGTTTTAATCATAAACCGGACAACTCCCCGTACCTTAACATCGTTAAGATATGAACTGTTCTATATCCAATATAGAAACAGAGGCACTGATTTAATTGAACCAGATTCAAATCATGCAGCTGTCCCAGCGCATGTCAACTAAATGGAAGGAGGCCGATCAGCGTTACTCAACTTAGGAATACTTCCAATTATGAGTAACCTGCAAGAGAAGCAAGATCTCTTTATCATTACTATCAACTGAATACCATACATAAGTATCTACATCTTCGATCACCTTGAAGAATCCCGATACTTGCTACACCCGGTTCTCTACTCTATTCAAATACCTATAACTCCTCAAAACTTAGACCCTGTGTTTCTACGAAACACATGTCTAAGAACTAGAGAAGTTAAAAGTAAACAGAACATAGTATGAGGACCAAACCCTCTGTCCTAATGGACACTGGACAACATACAATACTTTGTATAAGTCCCTTGAGTCTGATAACTCATTCACTGTGTGTCGTAGGTTGAAAACTGTACTTATAGTTAAGAAGAATTACACCGCTGTTTAATGCTCCTTACCTAACCATCCACTGATATAGGTAAATGTCATCGACATAATATCAAAAGGTATATCTCACTCTATGAAAATAGACGTACAGATATATCAATTTGAAATTGGTGCACAACAGCGGATATTCAAAACCAAATATTTGCCGACCGGCAAACAGCCCAGGTGATCTCCTCAAATATCACCGATTACAACGAATCCCGATATAATGAGGATGATCACCCAATTCCCAATAACTTACTCCCACTCATCATCTGTAAAACTATACAGATGTGAGAATCATACCTGGTAAATACATGCCCTGGAGTAAGTATCTAATCGGGAAATCAGTTTTCCTTTAACATTACACAGTGAAACTGAAACATTGAAATGTTCCGATGGGGTATTCTGGTATTCCTAGTAATGCCTCTTCCAGATTCACGACTGTAAGCGTATAGTTCTTTGCCACCTCTCCAAATCCCTTCATATGTCTTTAGTCTTTACCTTCTGCACACCCTTTTAGGCCAAATGGTTTTCTTCCTTCCCTACCGTTCGGCACCAGCCTATGGTTTGGAAGAAGACTATCCAATAAGCATAATGGGTGTACTGTCCCAATCCTAGGAACACTCGCAATGAGAGAGGGTGAAGATAAAAGACAACCGAATAAACCTTATTCCTATTTCTCCTGAACCAGAATCCATCCTCGAACTGGAACCAGTTCCATTCGAGTTCGTATATAACCATACGATGGAGTATCCAAATAAACTGTGGATCTTCGTAGTGATACGGAGTGTCCTGGAGAAATACAAAGGTGATGTGGGAGTGGTAACGAAATATTTGGTTTGGTCGTGAATATCTGTTGCAATTTACTTTGCCCTCTTACTAATCCCTTGCTTTGTCTGAACTTAATACCTTCTGCACACCATCGTTATGCTAATTGGTTTTCTTCATTCCCTACCGGTCGGCACCAGCCTAAGGTTTGGAAGAAGACAATCCAATTTGCGTAATAGGTGTACTACCCCTAAACCAAGGAGTACTCATAACCTGAGAGAGGGTAAAAGGAAAAGACAACTGAATAATCCTATCCGTTTTCTCCAGAACCTGAAACCATCCTCGAATGAATTCCTTCGAGTTCGTATCTAACCATACGATGGTTTTGTCCAATAGAAGTGGACGTTCGTAGTAATACGGGGTGTCCTGGAGAAAAGGGTAAAAGTAGGAGTGGCAATGAGGTTTGCAACTCTGACAATCCAAAAGCCAGTGTTCAAGAAGGTTCGGTTAACTTGGTCACTGAGTCATAGTCTTAGGGTCGGGTCAATGGTCGCTGCCAAAGAGAGAGAGAAAAGAAACACTCAGCGTGCACTCTAACCTAGATCAGAATGGTTACCAATTTATCTAATCAGGAAACCTCCCACTGTACCTCAAATTCTCCTCCAAACCTGAAAGAAGAATTAGTCGGGGTTACCCGAGGAGTAAACCAACTCATCAGTGGGAATCGGGATCCAACTATCATCGCATGATAACGTGACGGAATCCGCTCACGTCATCACACTCCAGAAGGTATGCGCATATCTGGCAAGTTTCAGTTCTTTTGAAACTCCCGATGTGATTTTTGCCCCATGCTCTTATGACCTTGACGAAGGCCAACAAATCATAAGTCACATGTCAAGTTCTGCCCGTCATTATCCAGGTTAATTTGAATCCACCCGTACAAGCCCTTGACGAAGGTCAACAAGGCTATACGACTGTCCCAAACCAACGCATCTATCTATGCAGCAGAAAAGTAACAAGCAGCTACCATACACTATGCCTTGACGAAGGTCAACAAACATAGCATGAATACTACGTGCTACCCGTCTGAAACGACGGAGGGCTACGAATGGTTTCTGGCGAAAACCTTTAACGTAATGAACTTGATATCATTGAAGGAACGGATAGCTTTTTAAAATATAGTGACGAACACCGCTGCTAAAGAGGTCACTCCCGGTGAAGGGATCTCGGCTCTTTCCCCATAGAATGGGGTGCAGGATATTCCAACTGAATACCACGGTGCAAAGCAAAAGTAATCGGCTATAGTGAAGTTAATGCCCTGACGCAAACTTTTTGTCCAAGGGGTCACTCCCGGTGAAGGGATCTCGGCCCTTGCCTCGTCGACTGAGGAGCAGGATATTCCAGCTGAATACCACGATGCAAAACAAAAGAGAACGTCCTTGCAATAACAGCTTTTTGAAAAGTGTTCCAACAACATCAGATTAGGTTTGTTTTTAACTTGCATTGATCCGAATCAATGCAGTCCCATCAATTGATCACACCAAAAAGAACGAAAATATACTGATGTACGTATATGCCATCCGCATTCGCCACTGGGTCCCGTCATTACCCGTTAGGTTAGCTTACTAACGACAGAGCGGGGACTGGACTAGCGCGGATGCAAAACATATACAACATCTACTAATATATATACCAATATACAGTATTTCGCTCAAGGCGTGAATAAAATGCAACATCACAGAAATGTACAGCATCACAGAAACAATACAGATATCTGGGATCCCCGGGTTTCACAGAGCCACTACTGAAACCCGACGTTCCCCTGGTCGTGTGGATAGCCTGTGCAATGAAATCGTAGACCCCTACGGGTGCGGCAAGTCACCCGCCAAAACCTGAAGCGAGGCAGCCCCCTTCAGCGCCGTGAATGGACCACCCAGCACTTCACGGAATCCGGTAACTTGGGCACCCCTCCTGGGTCAACCTGTACCCCCTACAAGTGCGGCGAATAGCCCGCCAATCCTAGAGTGAAGCCCCCTCCGTCCTAATGCCATGAGATGCGGGCTTGCTGCCCTCTAGAACCCGGCTATCCGTGCACCCCTCCGCGGGGTAATCCTAGTACAGAAAGTAAAATATACATACACCGGGTACATCGACCGCAACCAGGTCGTGCCCCAAAAGAATAATACAAACAGGCAGTGACGGCAGTCCACATGTCGGACGCTCGCCCCGCAATATCAAATGTACATAATACAACAAAACTGTACTAGCATTGCATCCAGGCTATCCCCCACGACCGATCCGCAACATCACAGCAAAAACAGAACATCAACGTGAATGTCACGTTCGCAAATCCGTCTAACCGGGCTATAGCAGTTAGACCGGATTTACCGATCAAGTGACATTCACGGTCGCAGATATAATGTAAATACTGTGAAAAATGTGTTTAAAATATCCGATCGATCAAAAATTAACAAGTGGGCCCCCAATCAAAACTGTAGCACTCACAGAAAACCTGGGCCCAATTTTAATATTCCAAAACCCATATTTTAAGCCCAGAAGGCCTCTGTAAAAAATTGGTGAAGTGATCTCCACAGTGTGCGGCGGAAGGGCGGCGGGAAGGGGGTTTTCGCGGCGGTTCCGCTCTCCCACTGTGGAGTTACTTCGTCGAATTTTTACAGAGCTCTTAGATTTTCTAGTACATCAATATTTTACAACCTGAAAAATTTTTCGACACCAAAAATTTCCAACAGAAAACTGATGCTAACAAAAATGTAGTTTTGGAACATTCGATCGATCGAAACAGAAAAACACACTACACCAAGCTAGACTAAGTTAATGGCGAGGCTCTGATACCACTGTAAGTGCACGGCGGCGCCCCGGCCGTCGATCCGACGGCCAAATGCGGAAGCGGTGATAAACTTAAATTTTTCTTGAACTGGCAAACCGCCGCGCACTAATACCCGGATCGAACCATTAACTAGTCCTAGCAAACAATAAGATGGGAAAGAGATATACCGACGATCCAAGTCCTCCGGTCTTCTCATCATCGTCCCGATCTCCTGCGGAATGTCCCGTCTCCTCCCCGTCGCCGGAAGCGCACCACATCGCCTACTTCTTTTACGGGCTCCCACCTCAATGCCGAGGCAACTCGGGCACGAAGCCGGCTACTCGACGTGCCCAAGGTTTGCTGTAGAATGTGTAGTAGAGGATTGTGTCTCATTTGGGGTTCATGGAGGTGCCTTTTGGTGGAGGGATGATACAAGGATTATGTGGAGGAACTTGTAGGCTTTTGGAGCATGAAATGAACAAGATTTCCACCCTCAAAAAACTTGGACAGCCCTTCCAAGGGGAAGGCCGGCCATGACATAAAGAGAGGAGAGAATGAGAGTGTCATATGCAAGATAATGAGAGAGCCATCCAAATAATACCAAAGGGAGAGAGAGAGAAGACTATCATGCAAAAGGAAATGATCACCAAATCAAAACCCACACTCAACCACCTACCACCAACCTCATCATCAACAACCATGATGATATACAAAGTCAAGCAATCATGAGTTTATGAAGTCAAATGATGGGACAAGTATCATGACATGATAATATGCAAAGACCCCCTCCACAAATGCTTATTTGCAACAATGCAAATAAGCCCTCCTCCATCAATCTTCGGCCAATGAACGGAACAAAGGAAATTGGCCGAAACGGAAAGCAAATTGGCAACTCCAAAAACTGGTCCCGTAATAAATTACAGGAAAACCCCGATACTGTGCATACACACCCGCATTTGTATTCCGACCGAAATACAAATGCAATGAGACAAAATCTACACTGTACTATACTAGGATCCGGCTTATACCAAAACCGGCTAGTAATATCTGTTCGATCCTGATCCGTGCAATACCGCACGTATCTGATCGAACCCTGCCATATAACCATACGGCCTATAGTACAAACTGTCCGATCCTGATCCGTGCAATACCGCACGTATCTGATCGGACCTTGCCATATCTCCATACGGCCTCTACAACCTTTCGCCCGAAAGCTGAGTAACTGAATGTGGGGGACTCTAAAGACTCGTCAACACCTCGGTTGTGGATTTAACCACTAGCACGTCAGAGGTATAAGCCAATACGTAACGGGCTACCAAGTATTGACTAAAAGGGACGTCTGTGAGTGAACTCAGCCTGACAACCCTACTGAGCCTGTCAGTGACAATATCCGTGCAGTCCGGTCCGTTCGTCTATGAGTATCGCATGGCGGGCCTAGGGGGTTGGTAAAAGTCAGACCTCCAAAAGCGGTACAAGTCGTGTCGGAGTGTAGCCCAGAACACCCTGAGATACTACTGGAATACCTACCAGTAAATCTCCTTGCCTTGGCCAAGGACTTTGTGTAATGGCTCTCCTAGACACAGCACGACCTCACCCCCAATACCGGGAGAGACGAACCCCTGAAGATACGCTCACTGCCTCCATGTGGCTCGGGACTGTACCCAACTAAAACCTGTTTGCACGACTCCTTTGAGCCGTGGTAGGGTAGTAATCAAAGTACAGTGGGAACTCACACGAGACAAATGACGATCCCCAGGTCGATGAACTAACCTGCACACATGTCACCAGGGAACTGCCATCTGACGTCTGGTATATGACCAACTAGCATGTTCCCGGCGAGTCCTGTCCGGTGTACTCATAACCCAATGAGCACCTGTATACATCTTAGGTGATCCAACTGACACCAGTGGCTTGTGAGACCGGCCACCGCCCCTCGTCGGGGTCTCGACTGTATACACTAGTCTACTAATGGAGTATCGATGCCCAGTCTCGAAACTCCCACGACTAGGGACCTTTTAAGGATAAGCTTATAGACCCCAGCTCCCACTTATATGATCGCCCTCATACTGCTGGTGGTCAAGCAAGAATCCTAGGGGCTCTATCAACGTGTAATAGCGACGTGTCAGGTCACCTAAAACAGTACACGATGATAAAGGTAAACCAGATAGCATACTATCATCTCGAGTAAGACTGTCCTACCGGGATAGGTCCTCCCTCAATCATTACAATCACGTACCTGTGACCTAATAATTGACTCTGAGGGCACTATCTCCAACAGGGCGCGAAGTAGGCTAGCCGACGCGTCCAAGATTTGCTGTAGAATGTGTAGGGTTGAAGCTATGTCTCATTTGGGGTTTTGTTGCCTTTGAAGATGATGGAGGAATCAAGATAAGAAAAATGGTGCTTGCATTTTTCTAGCATGAAAATGAGATCAAGAATGAAACTCTCAAGAATGAAAAACCTCTCCTTCTTCTTTCTCAAAATGAAACCTTATACTTTTAGAATGGTGGAGGAAAGAATACATAAGCAAGAGGGAGGTGAGTGTAGGAAAAGAAAGAGGGTGACCATAACCAAACACCATCATAACAAACTCACATCAAACTCTAATCACCTTTTAGTGATGTAAAGAGAATCAAATGATGGTTGAAAAGAAAAGATGCCATCATAATCAATACATATGCAAGAAACCCCTCCACAAAATGTTATTTGCAAACTTGCAAATAACACCCTCCATCGAAAAAGTCCGGCCGGGAAAGAACAAAGGAAAACCGGCCGGAACGGAATGCAAACTGGCAACTCCAGAAACTGGTCCCGTAATAAATTACAGGAAAACCCCGATACTGTGCATACACACCCGCATTTGTATTCCTGCCGGATACAAATGCAATGAGACAAAATCTACACTGTACTATACTAAGATCCGACTTAAACCAAAGCCGGCTAGTAATATCCGTTCGATCCTGATCCGTGCAATACCGCACGTATCTGATCGAACCCTGCCATATATCCATACGGCCGCTAGTACAAACCGTCCGATCCTGATCCGTGCAATACCGCACGTATCTGATCGGACCCTGCCATATCTCCATACGGCCTCTACAGCGTTTCGCCCGAAAGCCTGAGTAACTGAAAGTGTGGTGGACTCTAAAGACTCGTCAATACTATGGCTGTGGATTTAACCACTAGCACGTCAGAGGTATTAGCCAATACATGACGGTCCACCAGCTATTGACCAAAAGGGACGTCGATGAGCGAACTCATCCTGACACCCTACTGAGCCTGTCAGTGACAATATCCGTACAGTCCGGTCCGTTCGTCTATGAGTATCGCATAGCGGGCCTAGGGGGTTGGTAAAAGTCAGACCCCCAAAAGCGGTACAAGTCGTGTCGGAGCGTAGCCCAGAACACCCTGAGATACTACTGGAATACCTACCAGTAAATCTCCTGCCTCGGCCGAGGGCTTTGTGTAATGGCTCTCCTAGACACAGCGCGACCTCACCCCCAATACCGGGAGAGACGAACCCCTGCAGATCCACTCACTGCCTCCATGTGGCTCGGGACTGTACCCAACTAAAACCTGTTTGCACGACTCCTTTGAGCCGTGGTAGGGTAGTAATCAAAGCACAGTGGGAACTCATACGAGACAAATGACGATCTCAGGTCGATGAACTAACCTGTACACATGTCACCAGGGAACTGCTATCTGACATCTGGTATATGACCAACTAGCAGGTTCCCGGCGAGTCCTGTCCGGTGTACTCATAACCCAATGAGCACCTGTATACATCTTAGGTGAACCAACTGACACCAGTGGCTTATGAGACCGGCCACCGCCCCTCGTCGGGGTCTCGACTGTATACACTAGTCTACTAATGGAGTATCGATGCCCTGTCTCGAAACTCCTGCGACTAGGGACCGTTTAAGGATGTGCTTATAGACCCCAGCTCCCACGTATATGATCGCCATCATACTGCTGGCAGTCAAGCAAGAATCCTAGGGGCTCTATCAGCGTGTAATAGCGACCTGTAAGGTCACCTGAAGCAGTACACGATGATAAAGGTAAACCAGATAGCATACTATCATCTCGAGTAAGACTGTCCTTCCGGGATAGGTCCTCCCTCAATCATTGCAATCACGTGCCTGTGATCCAATAATTGACTCTGAGGGCACTATCTCCAACAATGGTGTATACGGAGGAGTAATGCTGAGAGAGAATCTTATTCTCCTTTAGAATAGTCCAGTATTTCCGTGCTCAAGTATTCTCCTCCTTGATCACATCAAAGGACATAATACTTATACCCATATTTTGGTTCTCTACTTCTAACTTGTATTCTGTGAATATCTCAAAAGGTTCGGACTTGTGTTTCAACATGAACATATGTCTGAATCTTGAGAGATCATCAGAGAACGTAATGAAGTACAAAGAACCGGTCCTGGCATATGTAGACAGGGGACCTTGCATACATCATCATGTATCAGTCCCAAGAGTTTACTAACTCTTTCTCTGTTTCCAATAAACGGAGCTATGGTCATCTTATCTCTGTGACATGACTGGCAAGTTTCACAAGATGTAAATTCAAACTGATTTAAATATGCATCTATGTGCAACTTCAGCCAGTCTGGTCGCATTGATATGACCTAGTCTACAATACCTCAAGAAAGATTCGTTCATTTCTGAACTCTTCCTCTTGTGTGTGTTCAGTATATTAAAGAACTGTAGTTTGATTTAGAACATCAACGCTTTTAGATAACGTGCCTGATCCGATCAACTTTTGATATAAGAAATGTTCAAAACATTATCCAACAATACAAAATTTTATCATTTCTTTACTAATAAAGAGACTGATATGATTTTGTGTATCAGGTTCGGTATCTAATAACATTTGTTCAGAATCAATGTATTGGTAATACAGGGTGACAGTGACCAACAGACTTGGCTGCAACACTTGCCCCGTTTTCTGCCTCATGAAACTTATCACCCGTTCTCAGTTCTCTACCTTTCTGTAGCCCTATGTAACAGATTACATATCTGGGATCCTGATCTGGTATCAAATACCCAGGACATAGAGGATACTGAGAAACAGTTCTTTGTAATGAACACACCCGAAGATGATGTATCAGCATGCACTCTCTTCGTTTGGGTGGCACGGGAATTCTGGTAATCCCCAATTTCCTGCTCTGTCTTATAACAATTATAAGTTGGAGCGGGACCAACGTTCCCCAGCTCAGTATAACAAGCGGGTTCGGTCAAATATCCGTATTATTATCTTGATTAAGGCGTGAAATGGTCTCTACCTGGAGAGAGAGAAAAGAAAACACTCAGCGTGCGCTTTTGCAAGAATAGATTGGTTATTATTTTATCTAATCAGGATGGCTCCCACTGGTTTTTATCAAATCTTCCTTCAAACCCTAAAAGGAAAGACTAGCCGGGATTAATTACACACTACAAGTTCGCCAATCTTTCAGCCAGGCCAGTGTCGGTACTTTGAGGGAGGTCCCCCGTGCTTTCGCACGAACCTAATTAATGTAAACCTCGTTTTCCCAGAGACGTAACCCCGTTGACACCTTTCTAGTCACCTACTTGATCAGCTAATTGCAATGTATAAAACTCTCCCAGGAGTAACTCTTACTCGCAGCAGGTATCGGGATCCAACTATCTCATAGAAGGTATGCAATCTCATTGCAAATTTCAACACTTGAAATTCCCGATAATATTTTGCCCCTAGCTCGCTATGACCTTGACGCATGCCAAACAACCCATAGTCTGCTAGTCAAGTTTAACCCGTACATTTCTTGATTGAATTAAACCCACCCGCACGACCCTTGACGCATGCCAAACAACGCCGTACGAATACCCTAATCCAATCGCATCATATGCTAGCAGATAAGCACTAGTTAGCTACCGTATACTACGCCTTGACGCATGCCAAACAACCGCAGCACGAATACTAACTAGTACTTATCTGAAATGACGGAGGGCTACGACAGGTTTTTCTGAAAACCTATTGCGTAATGAACTTGATATCGTTGTAGAATCAAATGATTTTAAAAATGGAGTGTTTTTGAAGCTTTTGTAGTTTTGCTAAAGGAGTCACTCCCGGTGAAGGGATCGTCGGTCCTTTCCTCGTCGAATGAGGTGCGGGATATATCATATATATCACTGTGCAAAGCAAAACACTTAAAAGCAATCAAAAGACAAACCGAGTGTGTAGCATCTGCCAGTTATTGATAAAGGAGTCACTCCCGGTGAAGGGATCTCGGTCCTTTCCTCATCGAATAAGGTGCAGGATATATCACATATACCGCTGTGCAAAGCAAGAACTGTAGCTACTGTTTTATTTTGAAATTCGATTCTGCAACATCTTAGGTTTCTTTTATTTTCATTAATCACATTAATGAAGTCCCATCAATTATGTACCTAAACATCACAGATAAATACGACGTACACTTATGCCATCCGCATTCGCCTCGATGTCCCCTCGTGCACCGTTAGGTTAGGTAACTAACGGCAGAGCAGGGCAGGGCTAGCGCGGGTGTAAAACATAAGTAACGTCTATATAATATATCATATATACTATATATTGTATCTATCACAGAACATCACATGATCACATCACAGATATCGCAGCAGAAGAAACATATGAAATATTGGATATACTAGGACGTCCGTATTTTCAATACGAGCCAGTATAAAACACGGATTCCACGGTCGCGATGAATAGCCAAACCCACACCCCTAGACCCCTACGAGAGCGGCAAGCAACCCTACCAATTCTAGAGTTAGGAGACCCGGACTCGACTCCTCGAGTTGGTCTCCCACTGGACTCCAGAACCCGGTTACTTGTTCCCTCCTCCTTGGGTCTATCCTAGTGCGGAAAAGTAAATAATATACAAAGGGTGACAACATCCGCAACCTGGAAGTGCCCCAATAAAAGAATATTACATACAAGTTTTTACATGAATGAAAATGAAAAACACTCATCTCACATAAAAAACCCCGGCTATTCAAACACGACGATCCAATATAACATATCCAGCAACACATAACATCACATGTCATCAACGTAAGTAAATATGCGCATCCCAATTGTCGTTGACATATAGCAACGAAACCGACGATGTCACATATTACACTTACGGTCACAGAAAAGAAAGTGTAAAACTACAACAGTTGGAATCCGCAACCTCCTCAGACATCGCATGCCTGACCAAATGAATTCCTTAGACATCGCATGCCTAACAATTATAAACCCCGCATTTTAGTCTCAAAATCGAAAAATCTTTTCAATATCAAGTCGGGCAATTCAACAAGATTCCCGACATCCTGATCGAATGCTCGTCGCAAACTTTAATAGACGGCCGCACCCCCGACGCCGTCGACGAAGTGCACCAAGGCGGAACACCGCCACCGCGAGCACCCGAGCGGATGCTTTCGGCGACGGGGTTCTCCTACAGTCACTTGGTCGGGGCTATGGGGTGAGGCTGTCTATTAAGTTTACCCGGCGAGTATCCGCGTACACTACGTGATTGCGACGGACTTTTGATCACATCAAAATTCCGTGGCCACCGATCAAGTGAGACTAAACTGCTATGTTTATAACATTCATTCAGTTATCTCATAACTTCTTGTGAATTCCAATTATTGTATCCCATTCCGGATAAATAGAAAATGTTAAACTTTCCGATCGAACAGTCAAACACCCAAGTTTTCTCGAAACAGATCAACTCTTGAAATAAGTCTAAAAACATTCAGTTCGTGCCTCAGTACCAACGGTCCAGCCGTAGAAGGGTCAAGCCAACGCCTCACATGTGGCACGCCGTACTCCCCCAAACCCTAAGGTTCAAAGGGCAGTTCAAGACGGTCACATAATCGAGTTAAGGTTTGTTGTCTTCTAGAGGGTCCATCGAGTTACTTGCACTACTTAGAACGTCTTTAAACTACGGAAAAATCCAACACTTGGAAATTTCCCGACCGGGGAAAAATTGGATATTTATATCCGGTCGAACTTTTTAACATATTCTAAAATTTATCCGGAAAGCCACACAGACAAAATTTGATAATCCGATCGAACATTCGAATCCCCAAAACAACCCAGAAAAATTCAACTCTTGAATAGATATTAAAAAAATTCCCAGAAAATCCAGCATAATAAAATAAGAGTTACTGTGCAAACATGGAATGATGATGTCACCATGTGGCCGCGGAACCGCCGCAGAAGCCAAGCTTCTGCCGCGGTTCCGCCGCACTTTGTACTGTTCATGAGAAACTTTTTGCGCCGTAATTCTTAGATTTCCCTGTTGAATTTTTTAGCAATTTTTAATTTGGAAAAATCCACGTTTTCAGAAAAAGTCCAGAGAGCGTGGAAAAGTGGGGTTTCGGGTTCGATCGGACTTCAAACTCCGTCTAGACTTCGCCTAAGGCTCTAGCTAGGCTCTGATACCACTGTAGGGTTCCTAGGCACACACTAGAGGTCTCACAAGGCATCAACCATGCCAATTTCAAAATTTAACGGTGCCGAGAAACCCTAATACGGATCGTTGGCTAGAAGTTTAGGCGAAAAAAAAACTAGTTAACACTTAACTACAAGAATACGGAAATACAACCTTTGTAGATCCGGTCCTCCACCTTCATAGCTCCATGATGAAGTCCTCTCCGCTGTCCTCATGCAATCCCGGGCTCTAGCGTCGGCTTCATCGGAGAAGAAGCGGGCTAGGTCATCGACGACGTGCCGAAGATAATCTACGTAGAGGCATCGCTAGATCAAGCTCCAACTTCACCAAGTCAAGAAAACTTGTGAAGGAAACACACTCTACTACTTGGCAAGAGGTAGAGGATGAAGAAATAGGAAGTGGGTAGACTTTAGAATTGGATTTCTCACTCATTTTCATCAATCACCATTGATGAAGTGAAGCTTTCTTCATTGAAGAAGATGAAGAAGAAGAAGAAAGAATATCATAAGTATTATCCAAAATGAATAATAAAATTAATACTTATCATATCCTAACCTTGGTTAGGTGTAGAGAATAGACTAGGGTTAAATGGAGTGGTTAGGGTTAAGCATGAGACAAAATGGTCACTTTGGTCAAATGTTCAAGAAGCTTCAACTAGAAAACAAATTTAGCAACCATTTTCCCTTTATGCTTTCCTTTTTCCAAAATGAATAAATAGATAAATAAATGAGAAAAGGAAATGAAACCCTAACCACTTAAGTAACCATGGTTTAATTCTTTACACAAACCCAAACTAGCATGTATCATCAAACATGATACAATCATGTGCACAAAAGTATATCACATATACAACTTGCACAATCCAAGTGAGAAAATCCATTTAAAGTGAACCAACACTAGTTAATGCAAAGTAATATATCAAATATATAATTATGCATTAAATCATTAAATCAACACTTGATTTAACGATCCGGTCATATCGCATATAACCGACTAATATTCAATGTATCGATTTATCGAATCAATCCTTGATTCGATAACTAGGTTATATCGCATACAACCATTCGACACATTCATCGCGAGAATAGAATACTGTATCACATACACGCATTATTCTCGGTCCCGCACATATCTCATATGCGCTCCTATTTTGTTTCGCTTGAGCCAGGAAACCTCTGTGTAGGACTCTAAAGACTCGTCAATACTCCGGCAGCAGGTGATGATCATATCAAATACCCACAAGCCGCAAGCGGTCTGCTAAACGTAACGGCCACCCGGGATTGAGCGATCTGAAGATCGACGAGCAAGCCCGCTCAAACTCCAGTGAATCCAACCAGTAACACTACCGTACAGTCCGGTCTGATCGTCTGATATGTCGCATATCTCGCCTAGGGGTGGTAAACGTCAGACCCCAATAGCTCGATAAGTCGTGTCGATATGAGGTCTATAACAATTCGAGAAACTACTGGTAACACTTACCGGTAAATCTCAGCAACCCTGGCCAGGGATTTCCTGTTATAGCCAATCGAACACAGCGCAACATCAACCCCCTATACCGGGAGAGACGAATCCTCTCCTATCGCTCATTGCCTCCATGTGACTCGGGACTGTACCCAAAAACCACCGTTTTGCACGCCCTCTTGGACGTGGTAAGATGGAAATCAAAGCACAGTGGGAACCACACAAGACTCTATGACGATCTCGGGTCAACAGACTACTCTGTACCAGTGTCACCAGAGAACTGCCATCTGACGTAAGGTATAATACCATCTGGGAGTTCTCGGCGAGTCCGTCCAGTGTACACAGTCTCTACTGAGCACCCGTATATCTCCTCTGATGTCAAACACCAATGGATATGGGATCATCCATCGCCCATCTGTATGGGTCGAGAAGGT
Organism: Agapanthus africanus; assembly: GCA_030015575.1. Classification (NCBI taxonomy): domain Eukaryota; kingdom Viridiplantae; phylum Streptophyta; class Magnoliopsida; order Asparagales; family Amaryllidaceae; genus Agapanthus; species Agapanthus africanus. Next base: position 294,716,871 of record CM057349.1, read on the forward strand.
ACACGCTAGTCTACTCTGGTATATCGATGCCCCGTCTCGATATACCCACGACTAGGGACTTTGAAGGATGTACTTATGGACTACCATGTCCCCACTAGTATGATCCGCATCATAGTCCAGGTAGTCAAGTACACATCCTAAGGGCTTTACCAACATGTAACAGAGAGACAATCAGTATACACGTTAAGATAAAGATCAACCAGATAGCATACTATCATGTCGAGCAAGAAAGTCCTCCCTACATATGTCCCAGCATCCACTACAATATACATCCTATGTATAGTAATGGCCTCTAGGGCATACATATAACTAACATTCGCAACTAACCCAAAGGTAAACCATGAACACATAACCATAACATGAATAAACATTCTCGTATTATAAAACACCTATATAAACATATATATATGAGCTACACTACGGACTGCGGGGGTGCTATACGCCATCCACCCGACTTCTCGCCGTAGATATAAATCTACTCACCTGGTCCTCGCTAGCCGGTGCCGACGTCGCCACGCGCTTTCTTGTCGTCTCGAAGTCCACATGGGGTACCTACATATCATAATGCACCGTGTCGTATTAAAATCCGACCCATGACCCAAAACGACACGTGAATCCCACATAGGCCAAAACCTATGGTTGCTTTCACAAATCAACCCAAAAACCCTCGACGTCGGCGTACAAACGCCAAACCATCAAGAAAAACTCAAACGTATCAATCGTGGTTTCACAACACCTTAATTATATATATAAAATAGGGTTAAAATCACCAAAACTTCAAATTCGCTTTAAAGCTATTTTTCCGAAAACCTAATAAGCAAAATTAACCGCTTTAATACAACATCTTGATGTTTAAACGAATCTAGCGGCCACAATATTCACTAAATATCATAACAAAGTCATATAAACCATTCCTATAATTTATTCTCATCGATTTCCATAAATTCCAAAATTCTAGTTTACCATATACCCAAATTTTAACAATTTTATAGCAAAAAAATGCACAAACCACAATCTAGCTTGGATTTTCATTAACTAAAGTATTAAACTACTCTTTAAAATGTTAATAATGCCATGAATACCCTAATTAGATTTTTAAACCCAATATTTAAACAATTTTTAAAAACCTAGTTAGCAATTTAGCAAAATTATCACCATTTTAATTTAACAAATTAGCAAGTAGCAACCAACTTAGATTTTGCATACAATTACATGTTAATCTCCTCATTACAACTATAAACTAATGATAAAAACCCTAATTAAATTCAAACCCTAGTCTTGAATTTCCTAAAGTTGCAATAAAACCCAATTAAACATCAAATTTGTTAACATAGAAGCAATTAAACAACAATATATGAATAAGGTTTAAATTATACCTCACGATAATGGATCAATCATGAAATCTAGCCTCTCAAAATGCTCTCTTTTCACCACAATCCATGCTTGTTAGGCTAAGCTAAAATGGGTAAGAGTTGGATTTGGATTTTGGGATTTTTTTGAGGGATTTTGAGGCAATTTTGAAGCACTTTTTGAAGAGAAATGAGAGGAGAAAAGGGGGAGGGGCTGCTGTTGAGAGGGGGCTGTGGGTTTCGGCTGGTATGGGGAGGGGGAGAGGGAGAATGTATGGTGTGGGTCAATGGAATGGTCAAAGTCAACTAAGCCCATACCTTATTAACTAATTTCTTTCATTTCCTTTTCTTTTGTTTGCTTTATTGTGTGAAATGGGAGGCCCATGAATGTTGGGCTGATCAAGGGGGGCCGGCCAAAGCATGTTGGGGGAATGGGTGTGGGTTTTGTTTGGATGAGAAAAAGAGATAAGTGTAGTAACCCACTTCCATTACACTAATTTCACCGAAAAAAGCCTTTTTCTTCGATATTTTCTAAACCGTTTTGGCAAACCATTTCATTTCAAAAACCACATGATAAAATTTTGTTTAATGTTTTATGATGCACAAAATTTGTTTCAACACATTCCAATTTGTAATTTTCCCTAATTAAATGTATTAGTGACGGCTTAAAATAATATTAAAATAATTAATTTCGGAAAAAATTTCAGAAAATTTGAAATTTCACCAGTGGCTCAATAAACACCAAATACTAGCAATTACATAGCTAGAATATATATATTTAATTTTATAATAAAGATATTTGCATTTTGACTTTTTACAGAAAACCCCCTTTATTTTACCGTTTTTTCGAAATTTCACCGAAACGATTTTCAAAACGTTACAATCTTCCCCCCTTAAAGAAATTCGGTCCCCGAATTTAAATAAAAACTCCTCCCCCAAATACTAAAATATTTCAGCCAACACCATCAAATCGCCGGGGCTCCGAAATCATAGATACATAAACGCATCATATCGCAATGCATGCGCATAAGTAATGAGCAGATAACTCGAAATCAAAACTCCGTCAAGCATCCCGCAATCATAGGAGTCAAGGTGAAGACACGAATGCCAAATCTCAAGCAAGACCGATATGCGATAAATCGGAACTATACATGTAAATATCAGGAGGAAATGCATGCCAAATCCTTTAAGTTGCTGTGCAATGCACATAACAATGCACAGTGGCGGACGTCTATCATAAGAAAATAACTATATACATATATACCTTTGTTTGAAATGTACGTTCCGCCGTTTTGGGAAATAATTTAGAAGGGTTTTCCTTGTTTTAAACGTTTCGTGTCATATCAGACACGTAGGTAAATACTGAGACTATAGCTCGCTTTTTGGAATTCCCCTCAATAGCTATCAATGCATGCAAAATACATTCAGGTACTGTCCTCTGACTAGTCCTGCTTAGTACGAAAACACCTCGCAATTATCATAAAAAAAACGTACTGCTCTATAAGAAATCCATCCCAAAAATACGCGTATGAATACTACGTGCGTCTGGTGCGCACGACCAACAAAATCCATATACGTGCCATACAAGTGCACAGAAACAAGATCTAAGTGCATCGGGTGTGCAAAAAGCATCTGTCATAGGCAACGCGTGTGCCTGACAGCAAAATCAGGTGCATCGGACATGCACGAAAAAAAATCTCGATTTAGTGCATCTGGTGTGCACCAAAATCGCATCTCAAGACATGGGCTCAACCAGCGCGAAAACCCAAAACCAGGGGCATCCATCATGCACGAAATCATGAAATCCAATATCAAACACCGAACATGCACAACATCAAATCAGGTGCACAAGGTGCACAAAACAAATATCGAGTATCACAATCGAAATCGAAGTCCAGTGCATCTAAGTGCACAAAAGGCGTATCACTGCACTGCAAGCATATATAAACTATACAGAGTGCAGGAACCAAATCGTGTGCGTGCATACGCACAAATTCAACTCAAATGTCTAAAACCGTAAAATCATAAACATGTGAAACCAAAGCATGAAAACGATATCAAGTGCAACACTGTGCAAAGATCGTAAATCCTCAATCATCAAAATAAAATCATGCAAATAAATCACCCAAAACATCGAAATCAATAATGGCGGAATAGTACCGCTTAGCGCATCCTCTATGAATCTCGGGCCAACTGTCGCGGTCACCAGTGGGACGTCTCATCGATGATCATGAACTCTGGCCTGCTGGTGGACGTAACAATGACCACTTCTGGGTCAAGGTCTTCACTGTGAATTACCAATCGCTCGGTCCATCGGCTCATCGGCCCTGTCACATGGGCTAACGGGGATGATTCCGTTCTGGCACTTCTCTGGTCATCTCTCGGTCAATCATCGCGACCACTCGTAAGATAGTATATCACTGGTGTTGGCCTATGGCCCTCTGAATGTACGTGACACATCTGATCCTGGGTGCAAGTATCATTGCAACAGTGTCCTGGAAGGATTCCTGCTCACGGTCTCTTCCATGTCTCGTCTCTGCCAACTGTCCGGAAGTCATCGTCCTTTCCTATATCTGCATCTTGCTCTGGAATGACTGCATACTCATCGCGACTCCTTCTGGAAGGTAAATCCAAGTACCATGCCTCGGCATGTGCATCGTATCTCTGATGTCGGCGGAGTGGAACGCCATCTCATCTAGATCTGGTACGAACCTCTTACTTCACTTTTCTCTAATGTCGTCTGCTTTGGACTCGTCTCGTCGCGGCTGAATGGACTGAGCTCCAACGGCTATCCTCGTATCGGGTGTCTCCCAAGAAATGCATCCCACCACCTAGCATCCGAATTAAGTCAAGGCATCCGATCGAGTCGTCAAAACCTCATAATCCCCCAAGAGGTCAACATCTTGGGCACAGTTTAATAGTATCGAATACATACCACAGCATCGGTGGTCCAGCCGTATAAGGGCAAACCCAAGCCTCACTAATGGCGCCATGGAACTGCCGCAAACCCGAAGGTTCCAAGGATTTCACACGGTCATTAAGTCGAGTTAGGGTTTCATTCTTCTAGAGGGACCATAGAATTGCCTGCATATCTTTCTAACTACTTTAAACTTGGAATAATAGGTTTCTGACATTCGATCGTCTCTGTCGACTCTCAACGTCTCCGTGTGAAGTCGTCTCTAGCTGGAATCAATCTATCTGATGACCTCTCATCGGGTAGGCGAACGAACCACATGTCCTAGTCATTCATCCTCGGGTGACTAGCGACCTTCTATCATCTCTTAGTACAACATGTACTGCAATAGCTCCAACATATGGGGCGATATCTCGTCGCTCGCAGCAACAACTGGCTCACCCGTCTGCACGCTGAACAGTGCCTCAATCATCATGAGTAAGCAATACACCAACGGTCATCAAAATCTGGCTGGCTTCTATCATTGGCTCAATCCTCTAGTGTCGATCAGCACATCCGAGTAACCTTATAAAGGCGATCCGCCAAACGCTCGTGGCGCGGAAACACAGTAAAAAGACACATCTCCGCAATCGTGTGTCACTGGAATTTCGCCCTGGTCAGTCCTCGTTCGTGACGAGCTCGTGCTGACCGCAACTCTAACTGTAGCTCTCCCTGCCCGTAATCGTGGCAGCAAAACCATAACTGGTACTGATGAGGCTAGATCGGAATGAATATAATACTGAGCAAAGAAATATACATCCTAAGGCTTCTTAAGTGGAGTAGCGTATCGTAAATATGCCGCGGAACATACCCACGGTACGTCACTCTACTTTAGTCATCTATTCCATCAACCAAGGGTCATCCTACGCTTCGAAGGTAAAACCTAACGCTCTAATACCAACTTTGCCACGACCCGAAAGTACGGAACATGACCGGCACTTAAACTACGAACGTCTCGAGGCGTACGTAATCTAAGTAAACCGAAAACCCAGAAATCCAAACCAAGAAAAAATGTAGAGTGCAGGAAAAACCAACTTAAAGCAAGTAGTTTCAATAGCATAAGCCGAATTATGCGGTTTTTTAAAAACATAAAAAATTTCCTGAAAATTTCGGCAGAGACTCCTTTGTAAACACTGGCCCCCAAACGGGATACAACATGAATAGTATACGAAATCAATAAAAAGGCATCCCCAAGCGGGAGCTAGCTCTTCGTCAATCGACGGCCACAACCACACAACCAATATAATATACAACGCCAACGGCGAGGATCAAAACTAAAAAGGAAACTCAAAACCACAAGAAATCCACAGAAATATAACGCGCGGCTCTAAGGTCGAAAGAATAACATCACTGGTCTCTATCTCAAAAATAAATACATGTTTGGTTGATGGAACTTCTAGATACAATTGAATAATAATATACAATGTATACTGATGGGTATGATACAATAAACCCACCTATTAGCAAATCACCCGAAAGAAACAGTGCCAGCAAAACCGTAATGAACCTGTACGGCAAAACCTGCAAGAAACTGGGCACAACGGGGGTGAGTTGCCAACTCGTGAATAGAATACATCTACGAACAGGAATTGCATGTATGACGCAATCCTAGGTCATACGATCAATATATATATCCTCAAATATGTATATAACATGCAGCCTATAACAAAGGCTAGGGTAAATATCTAACCCGAGTGTAATCTCATATGCCCGTATCAGTGCCTCAGGTAGCAATATATCATATGAATGAGGTATGAATGCATGAAAACAGAATACATGTAGATGAAGAACTGTTTTCATAAATTAGTAAGATTTCCTTTGTATTTTTAAAATGAGGTATCATAAATGAAATCAGCATCAACAGTGTCTAGCATCGACACAAAACATAAATCTCAATGTCTCAAAGCCTCAGGCTCCGGCTATCCGGACTGGCCTGTATCATCAAATATCAGTACCTCAATTTCTCGAAATCTCAATGTCTCAATCTCAATATCTAGGACGCCGTCAGTCCAGACCGGCCCCTACCATCCATCTCAAGACCACGACGGTATCCTCCGGATATCCGCTGCGTCGGGTAAAATCACCGGTAGGTAGTCTCCCCCTGCTAGGCTCATCGTCATCACCACGAGCTTCTTGCCCCGGGGTACCTTACCGGGTCCACCATGTACCCGAAACGGTTCATCCATCTCCTCCAATCGGGTCTCGAAATCCATCAGCAAACTCATGGTGGACGACTCATACATCATGGGAAAAACCGCGCTTTTCATTTAAAAAGAGAAAGAAGAAGTTTGTATATGTTTTGCGGTTTTCCCCAAATCCAGAAAATCTCATGGAAATCCGAATCCAAAACCTCAATAGCACATAAAAAGTGAATATATGCATGAGAATCTATGAATGTGGCATAACAATGAATAACAGTATGCATCAAGTAGCAGGTAATAACAACAATGTCTAAACTAACATATAAGGCAAGTACAATAATATCATGTCTAAACTATTAGCTAACAGGCTATGTCAAGCAATAATATTTTCTAAGGTGTACGTGACATGGCAATTACCGATGAAGATGTGTGTGAGCCGGCAAGTAAGTGTACGTGGTACATACGCATCATCGGTAATGGTGCTGGTGTCCTAACCATAAGATATCAACAGTAGAATATGAAGCATAATATAAGCATGCGATGCGGAGCGAACAACAATAATGAGCGGGAGCTGAATACTAGACGCAACGATAACTAATCTGCATTAACCTAATATAAGTCCTACAATGGTGCCTTTTGAAATAACACGAATCGTGGGGTTTTGAAAATAGGGGCTACGGTGTTTTTAAGAAAAGATACGTTTTTTTTGAAATATCCGTAGAATCCCTTGACTTGTCTTTTAAAATACGCACGATTCGTAAGCTTTGAAATAGGTAGGAACCGAATCTAATCTAACAACTAACTAAACTAAAGGGCTAAGCTACAAGCTAGACTACAGGTAAGGAAACCGCCTAACATCTGAGTCGATACATATACATACCTGTATATATATTAGTCGGTGATCCCGCCTCAATAATATCATATCCGATACCATATCTATAATCAGACATCCCAAGTCAAGAGTGCGGATCAATCATCAAGATATTGGTCATACGTAAATCCGTCGTACGGCATCCCCAAATCTGGGTACGGGTCAATATCATATTCCTCACACTATTCCTCTGGTATCCTCTTTATCAATATCATGATTGGGGTACTGATCTACGTCTAGTACAATACAGATACCGCCTAAGTATGCATGGACGTGTGTGAAACACTACGTCAAGGACCCGCTACAACGTCATGTCGTATCTCAAATACGAACCCTGCTATATCACCGATCGCACGGCCTCAAATCAAATATCATCGACTCATCTAAAATCCCAAGTACTATCCTCATTATCCATGCATGCGTATATGAATGTACATATGCATAGTCCCATACCCATGCATATAAACATATATACACATCCCAATCTGCGCACAAGAAAGTAAAGTATGCAAGTACGTGTGTGCGTATGTGGGTATAACAACTATTCTAGGGTTTCGCAACTAACCCAAAGGTAAACCATGAACACATAACCATAACATGAATAAACATTCTCGTATCATAAAACACCTATATAAACATATATATATGAGCTACACTACGGACTGCGGGGGTGCTATACGCCATCCACCCGACTTCTCCCCATAGATATAAATCTACTCACCTGGTCCTCGCTAGCCGGTGCCGACGTCGCCACGTGCTTTCTTGTCGTCTCGAAGTCCACATGGGGTACCTACATATCATAATGCACCGTGTCGTATTAAAATCTGACTCATGACCCAAAACGACACGTGAATCCCACATAGGCCAAAACCTATGGTTGCTTTCACAAATCAACCCAAAAACCCTCGACGTCGGCGTACAAATGACAAACCATCAAGAAAAACTCAAACGTATCAATCGTGGTTTCACAACACCTTAATTATATATATAAAATAGGGTTAAAATCACCAAAACTTCAAATTCGCTTTAAAGCTATTTTTCCGAAAACCTAATAAGCAAAATTAACCGCTTTAATACAACATCTTGATGTTTAAACGAATCTAGCGGCCACAATATTCACTAAATATCATAACAAAGTCATATAAACCATTCCTATAATTTATTCTCATCAATTTCCATAAATTCCAAAATTCTAGTTTACCATATACCCAAATTTTAACAATTTTATTGCAAAAAAATGCACAAACCACAATCTAGCTTGGATTTTCATGAACTAAAGTATTAAACTACTCTTTAAAATGTTAATAATGCCATGAATACCCTAATTAGATTTTTAAACCCAATATTTAAACAATTTTTAAAAACCTAGTTAGCAATTTAGCAAAATTATCACCATTTTAATTTAACAAATTAGCAAGTAGCAACCAACTTAGATTTTGCATACAATTACATGTTAATCTCCTCATTACAACCATAAACTAATGATAAAAACCCTAATTAAATTCAAACCCTAGTCTTGAATTTCCTAAAGTTGCAATAAAACCCAATTAAACATCAAATTTGTTAATATAGAAGCAATTAAACAACAATATATGAATAAGGTTTAAATTATACCTCATGATCATGGATCAATCATGAAATCTAGCCTCTCAAAATGCTCTCTTTTCACCACAATCCATGCTTGTTAGGCTAAGCTAAAATGGGTAAGAGTTGGATTTGGATTTTGGGATTTTTTTGAGGGATTTTGAGGCAATTTTGAAGAACTTTTTGAAGAGAAATGAGAGGAGAAAAGGGGGAGGGGCAGCTGTTGAGAGGGGGCTGTGGGTTTCGGCTGGTATGGGGAGGGGGAGAGGGAGAATGTATGGTGTGGGTCAATGGAATGGTCAAAGTCAACTAAGCCCATACCTTATTAACTAATTTCTTTCATTTCCTTTTCTTTTGTTTGCTTTATTGTGTGAAATGGGAGGCCCATGAATGTTGGGTTGATCAAGGGGGGCCGGCCAAAGCATGTTGGCGGAATGGGTATGAGTTTTGTTTGGGTGAGAAAAAGAGATAAGTGTAGTAACCCACTTCCATTACACTAATTTCACCGAAAAAAAGCCTTTTTCTTCGATATTTTCTAAACCGTTTTGGCAAACCATTTCATTTCAAAAACCACATGATAAAATTTTGTTTAATGTTTTATGATGCACAAAATTTGTTTCAACACATTCCAATTTGTAATTTTCCCTAATTAAATGTATTAGTGACGGCTTAAAATAATATTAAAATAATTAATTTCGGAAAAAATTTCAGAAAATTTGAAATTTCACCAGTGGCTCAATAAACACCAAATACTAGCAATTACATAGCTAGAATATGTATATTTAATTTTGTAATAAAGATATTTGTATTTTGACTTTTTACAGAAAACCTCCCTTGTTTTACCGTTTTTTCGAAATTTCACCGAAACGATTTTCAAAACGTTACATATATGATCGCCATCATACTGTTGGTAGTAAAGCAAGATCCTAAGGACTCTATCAAAGTGTAACAGTGATCAGTCACCTGGACCGGTACACGACTGATAAAGGCAAACCAGATAACATACTATTATCTCGAGTAAGATTGTCCTACCGGTATAGGTCCACCGCAATCATTGCAATCACGTACCTGCGATCCAATAATTGACTCTGAGGGCACTATCTCCAACAATCTCCCACTTGCACTTAAGGCTAATTATTGCGATGTTGACTACTCACAGCCCGTGTGAAACCGAACATCCAACTCCTCTACTAATCAGTTTCACAAAGCCCGTTTGGAAAACTATTGTGTTCGAGAAATAGCCTCAGTGAGTGGATCCGCCCTGATGTTTCTTTCTATATCTCTCTTAATCTCAAATTCGCGGAGAAAGCCATCTCCCGAATTGAGTAATACCTGTCTTAGAATATGTCTGGAAATCTGATGGCACCTAGTTCATAAATGAACTCCAAATCCAGACTTCTTCGACTGTATCAATCACTGAACCAAATCAGTATCCAGCACCATGCCACCCACAGTATCCTCTTGGACCACCTGTCCATAATACTGTCCCTCGTAAGAGGAAAAACTATAACTCTGACAATCACTCTGTCAACCATGTCACCTTTGAAGCCTGGAATGATAACCGTCTCCCAAAGGAGGCTGCCGTCATCAAATCCGTAGAAGATCCACTTATATTCTAAAACTGCTTCCTTATGTTTCTCCAGGATTGGATTAATACAAACTTATTGTATCTAGTGCAAAAACAACATCTGGTGTGGTACTTGACATCTCATGATTGACTCAATTGCCTAAGCAAGTGATCTGCCAATCATGCACATCCCTCTTCCCTTTAGTCTGTAAGACACCTTTAGAGAGGGTGACTCCATCACCTACAGGTACACCACTATGCCAGGAGTCACCTATTCCAAAAACTATCAGAATACTGTCAAAGTACCCACATTGGGAAACTACCCAATCTAGATCTAAAAACATAGATCCAGAAACCAGAATGTCAAATATTATATCCATATCCTGTCTGGAGAAACAACTGTGTGACGACCACAGTACAACCGATCGTAGTATTGTAATTTTACTTCCTACTCTGTGTATGTCATCCAGATACCATGACATCACACCCTACTACCTTCTTAACAGATCCATCCCCTGTTTTGATGAAGTCAAACCTATGACTATCACATCAAAACTAGATGATCTATCTCCGCTATATCTGCTCTAGTCTATAAATAGACATAAGCTACTTGCCCACTATGCTTCCGCTGCTCCCATTGACTACGACAACTCTCTGGCAGAATAATATATACGTGCACTTCTAAAGCTAGTTTAGAATGACGCTATACTTATCCTCCTGCCGGGTCTCATAGTCTGGAACAACAGTAGTGTCAAGTCTGGGTAAGCAAGAACCTCCCTGTCACCGTCCTTGAGGCTACCGAAGTACCTCTCGGGTGTCTGAGGTTACCCACCAAATCTGCGGAGTGGCTAATGGAATGTCAAACCTGATTGAATATCTAGGTCCTATTAAATTTTCCGTAATCGTTCGCGGTTCTGGAATCACTTCCAGTTCTACCATACTCCCACTACTGTTTTCTGAAAAATTCCATTTTACTAAAACTGTGGCGAGTTAAGAACAATATCACTATTGATCTTCCAGATGGTAGAAAGTCAACCCTCGTCATAGCCTGGGCCAACCCACAAACTGCCATTACAGAAAATACCCTGAGTTATCCAAAGTCTGGTTTTAAGCATAAGCCGGACAACTCCCCGTACCTTAACATCGTTAAGATATGAACTATTCTATATCCAATATAGAAACTTTGGCACTTATTTAATTGGAACCATATTCAATCATGCAGCTGTCTCCAGTGCATATCAACTTAATGGAAAAAGGCTAATCAGCATTACTCAACTTAAGAATCCATCCAATTATGAGTAACCCGAAAGAGAAACAAGTTTCTCAAAACTATTACTATCATCTGAATACCAATCACAAGAATCTACATCTTCGATCTCTTTGAAGAATCCCGATACTTGTGACACCTGGTTCTCTACTTTATTCTTATACCCAAAACTTCTCAAAACTTAGACCTTATATTTCTACGAAACACTTGTCTAAAAACTAGAGAAGTCATAAGTAAACAGAATATAGTACGAGGACCTACTCCTTTATCCTGATGGACACTGGACAACATACAATACTCTGTATAAGTCCGCTGAGTTGAATAACTCAAAACCTGTGCGTCGTAGGTTGAAAACTGTACCCAGGCGATTTCCTCAAATATCACCAATTACAACGAATTCCGATATAATGAGGATAATTACCTAATTCCCAATAACTTACTCTCACTCATCATCTGTAAAACCATACAGATATGAGAATGAAACCTGGTAAATACATACCCTTGGAGTAAGTATTTAATCCGGGAAACAGTTTTCTTTTAACAATGCACTGAAACATGAAAATATTTCGTAGGGGTATCCTGGTATTCCTAGTAATGCCTCTTCCATAATCCAATTCATGACTATTACCGTATATTTCTTTGCCATCTCTCCAAATCCCTTTATTTGTCTTTAGTCGTTACCTTCTGTACACCTTCGTTAGGCTAAATGGTTTTCTTCCTTCCCTACTGTTCGGCACCAGCCTATGGTTTGGAAGAAGACTATCCAGTAAGCATAATAGGTGTACCCTCCTAAACCAAGGAGTACTCGTAACCTGAGAGAAGGTGATGATAAAAGACAACTGAATAATACCTTATTCTATTTCTCCCGAACTGGGGAAAAAAACAAAGGTGAAATAGCAGTGGCGATGAACTACACGGTTTGGTCGTGAATGATAACAGTCGCAATTTACTTTGCCCTCTTTCTAATCCCTTTATTTTGTCTTTAGTTATTACCTTCTGCACACCCTACTTAGGATAATTGGTTTTCTTCATTCCCTACCTTTCGGCACCTGCCTATGGTTTAGAATAAGACTATCCAATAAGCGTAATAGGTGTACTCTCCTAAACCAAGGAGCCCTCGCAACCTGAGAGAAGGTGATAATAAAAGACAACTGAATAAACCAATTCTATTTCTCCTGAACCTTGATCAATCCTCGAAGAAATCCCTCCGAGTTCGTATATAACCATACGATGGATCTATCCAATGGAAGTGGATGTCCATAGCAATACGGGGTGTTCTGAGAAATCCAAAGGGTAAAAGGAGTGGCAATGACTTATGCAACTCGGACAATCCAAAAGGAGGTTTTTAAGAAGGTTCGGTCAACCTGGTCACTGAGTCATAGTCTAGGGTCGGTCAAAGGTCGCTGCCAAAGAGAGAGAGAAAAGAAACACTCTGCGTGCACTCTAGCCTAGATCAGAATGGTTATCACTTTATCTAATCTGGAAACCTTCCACTGTCCTGTCAAATTCTCCTCCAAACCTGAAAGAAGAATCAATCGGGATCGCCCGAAGAGTAAACCAACTCATCAGTGGGAATCGGGATCCAACTCTCATCGCATGATAACGTGACGGAATCCACTCACGTTACTCACACTCCAGAAGGTATGCGCATACTTGGCAAGTTTCAGTTTCTTTAGAAACTCCCGATATGATTTTTGCCCCATGCTCTTATGACCTTGACTTTGGCCAAAATGCCATAAGTCGCATGCCAAGTTCTTCCCATCATTATCTTGTCAATTTGAACCCACCCGCACATGCCCCTGACTTTGGCCAATCGGCAGAACGACTGTCCCAAACCAACTCATCTATCTATGCAACAAATGAATACCCAGCAGCTACCAAACACTATGCCTTAACTTTGGCTAAAATGCATAGCTTGAATACTACTGAATACCCAAAAGAAATGACGGAGGGCTACGGCTGGTTTTTGGCGAAAAACCTTTAACGTAGTAAACTTGATATCGCTGAAGGAACCTGATAGCTTTTTATAAAAATATAGTGGCGAAAACCTTTTGCTAAAGAGGTCACTCCCGGTGAAGAGATCTCGGCTCTTTCCTCGTGGAATGAGGTGCAGGATATTCCACTGAATACCGCGATGCAAAGCAACCTGTAATCGACTATAGTGAAATTATTATCCTGACGCAAACTTCTGCCTAAGGGGTCATTCCCGGTGAAGGGATATCGGCCCTTGCCTCGTCGAATGAGGTGCAGGATATTCCAACCGAATACCGCTATGCAAAACAAAAGGAAACGTCTTTGTAATAACACCTTTTTAAAATTGTTCCAACAACTCTAAATAGGTTTGTTTTTTCTTTGCATTGATAAGAATCAACGTAGTCCCATCAATCAATCACACCAGAAAAGAACGAAAATAAAATGTACGTATATGCCATCCGCATTCGTCACTGGGTCCCGTCATCACCCGTTAGGTTACTTAACTAACGACAGAGCGGGGACTGGACTAGCACGGGTGTAAAACATATACAACATCTAATAGTATATATACCAATATACAATAATCGCTCCAGGCGTGATAACATGCAACATTACAGAAAAGTAATAAGCATCACAGAACAATACAGATAATCTGGGATCCCCGGGTTTCATAGAGCCGCTGCTGAAACCCGACGTTCCCCTGGTCGTGTAGATAGCCTGTGCAATGAAACCTAGACCCCTACGGGTGCGGCAAGTTACCCGCCAAAACCTGAAGCGAGGAAGCCCCTTACAGCAAAGTGAATGGACCACCCAGCACTTCACGGAATCCGGTAGCTTGAGCACCCCTCCTTCGGTCAACCTATACCCCCTACGAGTGCGGCGAATAGTCTGCCAATTCTAGAGTGAGGCCCCTCTGCCTCTCAAAGCCATGAGATGCGGACCCATTGCCCTCCAGAACTCGGCTATCCGTGCACTCCGTCGCGGTAAGCCTAGTACAGAAATGAAAAATAGTACAACAGGTACATCGACCTCAACCTGGTCGTGCCCCAAAAGAATATTATACAACAGGCAGTGACGGCAGTCCACATGTTGGACACTCGCTCCGCAATATCATATGTACAAATAAATCCAAACTGCACTATCATTGCACACTGCTAACTACCACGATAAATCCGCAACATCACAGCACAACACAGAATATCAACGCGAATGTCACGTTCGCAAACCCGTCTAAAAGAACTATAGCAATCAGACGCGGTTTACCGATCAAATGACATTCCCGGTCAGAGATATAATGTAAGTACTGAAAACTAACATGTTTAAATTTCGATCGACTAAATATCACGAAGTCGGCCGCACGAACATCTGCTGTACAGTAACAAAATCTGGGCCCAAAAGATATATACCAAAAACCCCAATTTCCAGAGAACAAGCCACTGTGCAAATTTGGGCTCATGAACTCACAGACTGGCCGCGGATGCGCGGTCAAACCCAACGTTTGACCGCGATTCCGCAGCTATCTTGTTGAGTCACATGCTCAAATTTTCACCACGTGCTTATAAAACCCTGCACAGATTTCTGTGATATGTAAAATAATTTTTGGAACCCTTTAAAAATCGTCAGAAACTGTGAATGGAAATATTGCATTTTTTGATATTCGGTCCGATCGATGTTTTAAACGCGTTAGCACTAGTTAGTAAAGCAAAATGATGAGGCTCTGATACCACTGTAAGTCTACGGTAGCGCCCCGGCCGTCTACAGACGCCAAATGCGGAACAAAAACTTTTTAACTGGCGCTATCGTATACTTTAACCCTGATCTGCCATTATTGCTAAACTAACAAACTGTAAAGAGGGTAGAAAGGTTATACCGAATGATCCGAGTCCTTCGTTCTTTAACCATCATCCCACGCTCCGCTGCGGCTGCTCCGATCTCGTCGATCTCCGATCTGCTCGTCCAGGTGGCACCACATCAACGATTCTTTAAACGGGCTCCCGCCTCTGACTCGAGGCAACTCGGTCATCAAGTTTGCTAAAAGAGACGACCAAGAATGATGTAGAGAATGGGTAGAATACTTTGTCTCGTTACGTCCAAGGCTATGGACGAACGGTTAATGAAGTTGCCACTCGAATCGGGTGATGGAATGAAATGAGCTATGAAATTTCCATACACCCCAAAACTATCATAATCTTTTTCCAAATGAATTATCAAGTCAGTGAGAGAGAGGAGAGGGGCCGGCCATATATAGGAGGGGGGTGAGTGTAGGATAGGGGGAGGTGACAATAAGAAAATATCTAGTGTGAACACAAAGTATGAACACAATAAATGCACCATTAAAGCACCATTAATGAATAAATGAGTCACAAGCCTAATCACCTCTTCTAGAACCTTCTAGAAGCATCCACACTCTTCTCAAGAAAAGACAAAATCCGTATTTAACCAAATGTTAAATACGGCTGATAGAAAACTGGAAACTGGCAACTTCAAAAAGCGATCCTGAAACGAATTTCAGGACAACCCCGTAACTGTATAAATATACCCGCATTTGTATTACGACCGAATACAAATGCAACTGAGACAAAGATATTATATCTACACAATATAATACTCGGATCCGGCTTAAACCAAAGCCGACCAGTATTATCTGTACGAAATATGACACGTGCGTAAACGCACGTGCATTTTCCGAACCCTACCATAAAACCATACGGCCTCTACAACATTTTGCCCGAACTTGGGAAACTGTCTGTGGGGGACTCTAATGACTCGTCAGTACCCTGGCAGTAGGTTTAACCACAAGCCGTCAGCGGCACTAACTGTGCGTAATGGCTGCCCATGGACTGACCTCAAGGGATGCCGATGAGCGAACTCACCCGGAAACCCTACTGAGCCTAACAGTGACAATGTATATACAGTCCGGTCCGTTCGTCTATGAGTATCGCATATCTGCCTAGGGGGCTAGTAACGTCAGACCCCCAATAGCAGTATAAGTCATGTCGGAGTATAGCCTAAATACACCCTGAGATACTACTGGAGTACCTACCAGTAAATCTCCTGCCACGGCCATGGGCTTTGTGTAATGGCTCTCCTAGACACGGCACGATCTCACCCCAATACCGGGAGAGACGAATCCCCTGCCGATCCGCTCACGTGCCTCCATGTGGCTCGGGACTGTACCCAAAAACTACCTGTTTGCACGACTCCTTTGAGCCGTGGTAGGGTAGAAATCAAAGCACAGTGGGAACTCACAAGAGACAAATGAAGACCTCAGGTCGATGAACTAACCTGTATACATGTCACCAGGGAACTGCTATCTGACGATATGTATAATACCAACTAGCAGGTTCCCGACGAGTCCTTTCCGGTGTACTCATAACCCAATGAGCACCTGTATACATCTTAGGTGATCCAACTGACACCAGTGGCTTATGAGACCGGCCACCTCCCCTCGTCGGGGTCTCGACTGTATACACTAGTCTACTCCAGAGTATCGATGCCCTGTCTCGAAACTCCCACAACTAGCGACCACAATTAAGGATATGCATATAAACCACCCAACTCTCACGTATATGATCGCCATCATACTGTTGGTAGTAAAGCAAGATCCTAAGGGCTCTATCAAAGTGTAACAGTGATCAGTCACCGGGACCGGTACACGACTGATAAAGGAAAACCAGATAGCATACTATCATCTCGAGTAAGACTGTCCTACTGGTATAGGTCCTCCGCAATCATTGCAATCACGTACCTGCGATCCAATAATTGACTCTGAGGGCACTATCTCCAACAATTACGAGACTGCCCCTCCCATCCGTATTTCCGAAAAACACGGATAAACTAAGACTGAATAAATCCATCTGTATAATACTAGGATCCGGCTTAAACCAAAGTCTACTAGTATTATCCGCCCGGTCACAGTACGTGCACAAGTGTACGTAAGTGATCGCGGCCCTGCCGTAAAACCATACGGCCTCTACACCTTTTGCCCGGTGCAGGGAAACTCTCTGTGTGGGACTCTAAATACTTGACTCTACGCTGGCAGTGGGTTTAACCACAGGCCACAAGTGCTACTAGCTGTACGTAGCGGTCCCCAGGTAGATGTCGATAAGAAGGACGATGAGGAAACCCATCCGAACTCCTACTGAGCCTGTATGTGACAATCTCCGTATAGTCCGGTCTGTTCGTCTAGGACTATCACATATCGGGCCTAGGGGCGGTAAACGTCAGACCCCTAATAACGGTATAAGTCATGTCGGAGTGAAGCCCATTACATCTTGAGAAACTACTAGAGCACCTACCAGTAAATATTGCTTGCCCTGGCCATGGACCTTGCGTAATGGCTATCTATACACAGCGCGATATCAACCCCCAATACCGGGAGAGACGAATCCTGTTTAACCGCCACTGCCTCCAAGTGCTTCGGGACTGCACCCAACTACTACCTGTTTGCACGACTCTTTTGAGCCGTGGTAGGATAGTAATCTAAGTACAGTGGGAACACACTCGAGGCGAAGTAGCAATGTCAAGTCGACGGACTAAGCTGTATTCATGTCACCTGGGAACTGCAATCTGACGATAGGTATAGTACCAACCTGCAATTCCCAGTGAGTCCTGTCCGGTGTACTTGTAACCTAACGAGCACCTGCATACTATCTCCAATACGACATACTGATAGCTGTGGGACAGACCATCTCCCCATGCCGGGATGAGAAGCGTATACACCAGTCTACTCCAGAGTATCGATACCCCGTCTCGATAATCCTACGACCAGGGACCTATATAGCATGTTGCTTATAGACTACCCAGTCCCCACTAGTGTGACTGCCATCACAACGCTGGTAATCAAGCAAAGATCCTAAGGGCTTTACTAATATGTATAAGCGATATGTTAAAAGAAACACATGCACATATTAAAGTAGAAACAAACCAAGTAGCATGCTACCATTTTTAGCAAGACTGTCAATTTAACTGTGAATATCCCAAACTTCCATTAAGTAATATAAATCTAGTATGATACAATAATGGCCTCTAGGGCATAAACACTAACAATGCTCATCGGCTTTCTTATCGACATCTACCTGGGGGCCGTTACGTACAGCTAGTGCCACTTGCGGCCTGCAGTTAATCCCACTACCAGCGTAGTGTCGAGTCTTTAGAGTCCCACACAGAGGGTTTCCCTGCATCTGGCAAAACGTGTAGAGGTTGTATGGTTTTACGATAGGGTTCGATCACGTGCGTGTACTTGTGAACGCATGATGATTCGGACGGACAATACTAGTGGGCTTTGGTTTAAATCGGATCATAGTATTGTACTGATGGATTGTCTTCGTCTTCTGTATTCGTATTTTTCGGAATACGAATACGGGTATGTATATACGGAAGAGGAGTATTATTGTAAAATGCTTGATGAAGATGACATGACATAATTGCATTATTCTTTTTAGGTTAAATTAATAATGCATTATGTAATTAGGAAACGAGGTGGATATTGCATGAATTTAGACATGGCTTCTTTGGACACTTGTTTTTTTTTCAAGCCATGAGTCATTTGTTGACTATTCAACTCTTTTACTAATTATTCATTATGATTTATCTCATGAATAATAGAGAGAGAGTTCGGTTCACAAAAAAAGAAAAATATAGACTCGTTTCTATTTTCATTACAAGAGCTCACTAGCTTTTCCTTCTTCATCTTCATCAACCTCAAAACCTTAGAACTCTCATGTGTTGAGTAACCTAGGGAAAAAGGAGACACCTCAATCCATCTACAATCTCTACACACCCTAGGTCATTTAGTGTAGCATACTACTTGACTTAGTTTCTTCAGTTGTTGAAGAAGGAGCCCGGTACACAAGCTCTCGGGTGGATCATCTTCGATCCAAGAAAGCCGACGAGGAGACGAAATCTGCACCACTCCAAGGAGCTCGCGCAGGTGAGGATTACAGCGAGGAGAAGAAGGACCGGTTATGTGAGGTATAACTTCTGTTCATGTAGCATATACTTTATATTATTTGTGCTAGTTTAGGTTTAGATACGATCTTGGTGGTTCGTCGATGCTACGAAGCTCATAATTTTCGTATTTTATATTTTCAGCCTCCCCGCGATTCCACGGGGTGCGTAGCATGGACTTACAGTGGCATCAGAGCCAACTAAACCTATTCTTGCTTTTTAGCAAGTATTAGAACTTCGATCGTCGGAAAAACCGGAAAACTAAACAACGAAAACCCTACTTTCTGTCGAATTTTAAAACTGTCTGGAAAATAATTTCAGTACCATGAAAAATATGTGCAGGGTTTTCTAAGATAACATAAGAAAAATGAGCCACTGAATCGCCGCAGAATGGACCGTTCTGCGGCGGAGTCGCGGCCGATTCAACTCATCTTTCTTTTGTTATTTCTTAATTTTGGTGTTTTCTTTTCTGGAATATTTGGTTCTACCCAGTATGTTTTTGGATGCTGGTTTGCATTTGGGGTGGTTACGGAAAATATGTTTCTATCGAATTTCTATTGTACTTGGCTAATTGGTCCTTCTTTAATGTTATATGTGTTTTTAAATCTCAGCTAATTGCTATATGTCGGTTAGTCTGGGATTGCGCATATCTGTTGGTTTGTGTATATGAATTTTGTTGGATCGTCGATGATGAATAGCCGGGGATGTGAGATAAGTGGTTTTTTTCTTTCATTCAAATGTAAATTGTAATTTGATGTAATATTATTTTGCGGGGCACATCCGGGTTGAGGTTGTAGTCGCCGTTGTATTATTTTCTTTTTTTACTGTTTTCTGCTCCTAGGATAGACCTAAGGTGGGGTGCACAAACTACCGGGTTCTTTGAAGTGCCGAGTGGCCTACTCACTTTGTTGAGGGAGGTTGCTTCACTTCTGGAACTTGGCGGGTAGTTTGCCGCACCCGTAGGGGTCTAGGGTGGGGTTTGGATATTCATCACGACTGTGGAATCCGTCTTTCGTTACAGGCTTAAACGAAACACGGTATTCCTAGTATATCCAACATATTCATCTGTGATCTAGAATGCCTATTATTGCGTCAGACGAATGCTATTATTATATATATATATTATATAATAGATGCTACTTATGTTTTGCATCCGCGCTAGTCCAGCCCCCGCTCTGGCGTTAGTTAAGTAACCTAACGGTGTTAGACGGGGCCCAGTGGAGAATGCATATGGCATAAGTGGACGTTGTACTTTCGTCTTTTTCTGTAATGATAGGTGTAAATGATAGGACTGCATTAGATTAATGCAAAGCAAATAAACAAAAGTTGAATCATTGTAACAAATTTAAAACCACTCGGTTTTTCATCAAAACAGCAGACTTTTAATTGCGGAGATTAAACCACTCCATTAAAAAGCTATCAGGTTCCTTTGATTATATCAAGTTCACTACGTTTACGGTTTCGCCAAAACCATTCGTAGCCCTCCGTCATTTCAGTTAGGTATTCAGTAGTATTCAAGCTATGTATTTTAACTTCGCCAAGGCATAGCGATTGGTAGCTGCTGGCTATTCATATGTAGTATAGATAGATGCGTTGGTTTGGGACAGTTGTACTACTATTTTGGCCTTCGTCAAGGGTATGTACGGTTGGGTTCAAATTAACCTGGATAATGACCGGTAGAACTTGACATGTGACTTATGATATGTTGGCCTTCGTCAAGGTCATAAGAGCATGGGGTAAAAATCCACATCAGGAGTTTCTAAAGAAACTGAAACTTTCTAGTGTTGCATACCATTTGGAGTGTGATAATTTTGGTAGGATTCCTTTAGCTTTATCACACGATGATATTTAGATCCCGATCCTACTGTGAGTATATGCTACTCCTCGGGAGATTTTTTCACTTAACGATCAATGCTATAAACTAAGTAGGTGTCTAGAACGGTGTTAGCGGGGCTACGCCTCTAGGGAAAAGAGGTTATATAATTAAGGAATTTCGCGAAAGCGTTGGAAAACCTCCCTCGAAGTATCAAAACCAGCCTGGCTGAAAGGTTAAGCAAGTATTGTACGGTGAGATTAATCCTGACTAATTCTTCTTTTATGGTTTGAAGAGGGCTTTCTGAAGTGAGAGAAGGAGGGAAGGCATGCTAGCGCGCTACAACTAACAGCCTGCTAAAAAATGATCGAGAAACAGTAGGAGCCATCCTGTTTAGATAAACTAAAATCTAATCTAATCTTGCAAGATCATCATGCTAAAGTGTTTCTTCTCTCTCTCTTAATTGCAGCGACCAAAAGATGACATGCCTTAAGTTACTTCTAGACAAAAACATATTGACCGGGCCAAACTATAAAGATTGGCTCAGGAATGTCCAGATGGCCCTCACGTATAACAAATTGGGCTATCTTCTTACTACCAAAGCCCCCGCCGTCCCGGATCTAGCTTCCAGTGTCACGGACAAGGAGATCCGTAAGACCTGGGAAATAGACAGTGCGAAGGCTAAGTGCCTCGTGTTAGCATCCATGGACAATGAACTCCAAAGGTGACACGAGAAGACGGACCTTGCTTCCATCTTCCTCCATAAAAAAGATTTATATGGAGAGCAATCTCGTATCACAAGATACGAGACCTCGAATAAATTGTTTCAGGAGAGGTTGGCCATCGGGTCATCTATTTGGGACTACGTCCAAAAGATGATCAGCTTAATAGAAGAGCTCGCGGACCTCGGGACCACGTTGGAGAATGAGTTATAGACTGTCTTAATTCTACAGTCCCTCCCATCTACCTATGCCCAGTTTATCCTGAATTTCAACATTCAGGGTAAAGAAGTATCACTTCCTGAGCTCCTCAATATATTGAGGAGCGCTGAGGGCACCTTGCAGAAAGCAAAAGAGACACCCGCTCTATTTGTTGGAGGATCTTCCTCTTCTAGATCCAAGGTGAAAGCTATGGGGAAGAAGAAGAAGGCCCCCACCAAACCGAGAGGAGGGGTCAATATGGTAGAGGCAAAGGGCAAGGCAAAAGTTGGGGGGCCGACGGTAGGGAAGCAAGAATGCTTTTGCTGTCACAAGAGGGGCCATTGGAAGAAGGATTGCAGGGCCTGGACAGCCCAAAATCAGGGAGCGAAGCAGGTTGTGTCTTTGGCTTCTTGTGTGTATGTAATTGAAAAACTGTCTGTCAATAAACTCTACTTCCTGGGTATTGGATACCGGATCAGGATCTCATATCTGTAATTCTTTGCAGGCATTGAAAAGCCGTAGAGTTTTGAAGGCGGGTGATATGACCCTTAGAGTTGTTAGTGTTTATGCCCTAGAGGCCATTATTGTATAATACTAGATTGTATATTACTTAATGGAAGCTTGGGATATTCACAGTTGTATTGACAGTCTTGTTAAAAATGGTAGTATGCTACTTGGTTTGTTTCTACTTTAATATATGCATGTGTTTCTTTTAACATATCGCTTATACATATTAGTAGTGCCCTTAGGATCTTTGCTTGATTGCCAGCGTTGTGATGGCAGTCACACTAGTGGGGGCTGGGTAGTCTACAAGCACATCCTATACAGGTCCCTGGTCGTTGGATTATCGAGACGGGGCATCGATACTCCGGAGTAGACTGGTGTATACGCTTCTCATCCCACCACGGGGAGATGGTCTGTCCCACAGCCATAAGTACGTCGTACTGGAGATAATATGCAGGTGCTCGTTAGGTTACGAGTACACCGGACATGACTCGCCGGGAACTGCAGGTTGGTACTATACCTATCGTCAGATTGCAGTTCCCAGGTGACATGAGTACAGCTTAGTCCGTCAACTTGACATTGCTACTTCGCCTCGAGTGTGTTCTCACTGTACTTAGATTACTACCCTACCACGGCTCAAAGGAGTCATGCAAACAGGTAGTAGTTGGGTGCAGTCCCGAAGCACTTGGAGGCAGTGGTGGTTAGACATGATTCGTCTCTCCCGGTATTGGGGGTTGATATCGTGCTGTGTATGGAGAGCCATTACGTAAGGTCCCTGGCCAGGGCAAGTGAGATTTACTGGTAGGAACTCCAGTAGTTTCTCAAGATGTAATGGGCTTCACTCCGACACGACTTATATCGCTATTAGGGGTTTGACGTTTACCGCCCCCTAGGCTCGATATGCGATAGTCCTAGACGGACAAACCGGTCTGTATGGAGATTGTCACATACAGGCTCAGTAGGAGTTCAGATGGGTTTCCTCATCGTCCTTCTTATCGACATCTACCTGGGGACCGTTACGTACAGCTAGTACCGCTTGCGGCCTGTGGATAAACCCACTGCCAGCATAGTGTCGAGTCTTTAGAGTCCCACACAGAGAGTTTCCCTGCACCGGGCAAAAGATGTAGATGCCGTATGGTTTTATAGCAGGGCCACGATCACTTACGTACACTTGTGCACGTACTATGATCGGGCAGATAATACTAGTGGGCTTTTGTTTAAGCCGGATCCTAATATTATACAGATAAATTTATTCAGTCTCAGTTTATCTGTGTTTTTCGGAAATACGGATGGGAGGGGTAGTCTCGTAATTTGTCGGGAAGCTTCTAGAAAGAGGTGACTCATTTGTGTTTATTTCTTTTTAGATTTAAACTAAATGACGTGGAGGAGATGAGGTGTTATTATCATTAATTGAACCATGACTCATGAGATGATTCATTTCAAGAATTAAATGAAGCATGGATGATATTTGTTCAAGATATTTGTGCAAGATATTTTTGATGCTTCATGACAATTCAAATTGAGTCAAGGTTTAATTCATTATCACAAAACACTTCTCTCTCCTCAAGTCTTCATCTTCTTCCTCAAACCCTAAAATTTCTCAAGAGTTGAGAATCTTAGGGTTTAAAGTGACTAAGTAATCCATCTAAATACTCTATACCCTCTAGGACTTTTAGATTAGCAAACTAGAAGCCGTAGTTATCTCAGATTCAAGATAGGAGCTCGGACTATAGACTCTCCGGTGGATAGTCTTTGACTCGAGGATGCCATTGAGGTACCTATGTGTAAGTCCACGTTACCCGTCCCCGGTTCTTTGGGGTTGCGGAAATGATGAAAAACGATTTTTCTTCGGGGGTAACATGGACTCAAAATACGGATCTTTGTTAAACAACTATCTAACAACCTAACTAGGTGTGTTACCTACTCGGTTAGGGGGTTATACCTTAACTTGAACTCCTTCTCTTCAACTCCTTGCGGTGGTCGGATCGGCCTCACCTCGTCGTCTCCTTGCTCCGAAGATGGATCCACCCGAAAGCTTCTACCTTTGGCTTCAACCTCAAACTAGAGGAACTAGAACACTTGGCTTGCTAGACTTTGTGTACTAGGATGAGTAGAGAAGTGTTTTGGGTTTTTATCTCCAAGGCAAATGATTCTCAACACATGAGAGGTTTTTGCCTTGAACTAGAGAGAGAGCAAGAGGAAGAGCGAGAGCTTGAGGATGAGAGAGCTTTCATGAGAGAGAAAGCAAATGAAAGAATGAGCAAGACTTTTCTCACCCTTGCTCTCATAATCCAAAATAATCATAACCAATAATAATAATTGAGTATTATGTGATGGTTCATATCATATCAAAATGGCAATATCATTTCATGCACTCATTTTGTAAAGTATAACAAGCAAGCAAAAGTCTTTGCCATGAAATGATAGCCATTGTAATGATGATGGTCAACAAGTCCAACCTAGTCAACCGGTCAACTAAGTTAACAAGTAAACAAAGTCAACCTTTCAACCCAACCATGGCACAATAATACTTAATTAATATTATCATTAATCATATTTCTTATTCTCATTAGGGTTTAGCAAAAGTCAACAGTCAACAACCCTAATGAGAATCCTCTGCCTCTGTCTCTCTGTCAACCGTGCATACACACCAGCATCCGCGTTCCGAGGAACACGAATACAAACGAGATAAAACCCATCCCAAAACGTACACTAGGATCTGGCTTAAACCAAAGCCCGCTAGTGATAACTGCCCGGACACTAAACGTGCACAAGTGCACGGATGTGACCGAATCCTGTCGCAAAACCATGCGACCTCTACTCTTTTGCCTAAAGGCGAATTGCTTTCTGTGTGGGACTCTAAAGACTCGACACTACGCTGGCAGTGGGTTTAACCACAGCCCGCAAGCGGCACTAGCTGTGCGTAACGGTCCCCAGGTAGATGCCGATAAGAAGACTGACGAGGTGAAACCTATAGTAACTCCTACTGAGCGTGAATGTGACAATCTCCGTACAGTCCGGTCTGTTCGTCTGAGAATATCGTATGGCGGGCCTAGGGGGTGATAAACGTCAGTCCCCTAATAGCGGTACAAGTCGTGTCGGAGTGTAGCCCAGAACACCCTAAAATAACACTGGAAACCTACCAGTATATCTCGCTTGCCCTGGCCAGGGACTTTGTGTAATGGCTCTCCTAGACACAGCGCGATATCAACCCCCAATACCAGGAGAGACGAATCCTCTCTAACCGTCACTGCCTCCAAGTGCTTCGGGACTGTACCCAACTACTACTTGTTTGCACGGCTCCTTTGATCCGTGGTAGGGTAGTAATCAAAGTACAGTGGGAACACATTCGAGGCGAAGTGACAGTGTCAAGTCAGCGGACTAAGCTGTACTCATGTCACCTGGGAACTGATAACTGACGATAGGTATAGTACTAACCAACAGTTCCCGACGAGTCCTGTCCAGTGTACTCGTAACCTAACGAGCACCCGCATACTATCTCAAGTACGATGTACTGACGACTGTGGGACAGACCGTCTCCCATGCTGGGATGAGAAGTGCATACGCTAGTCTACTCCGGAGTATTAATGCCCTGTCTCGATAGTCCTACGACTAGGGACCTATATAAGGATGTGCTTGTGGATTACCCAGCCCCTATGAGTGTGACTGCCATCACAATGCTGGTAATCAAGCAAAGATCCTAAGGGCTCTATTAATATGTATAGGTGATATACAAAGAAACACATGTACACATTAAAGTAGAAACAAACCAAGTAGCATACTACCATTTTGAGCAAGATTGTCTATACAACTGTGAATATCCCAAGCTTCGATTAAGTAATATACAAAATAGTATGATACAGTAATGGCCTCTAGGGCATATACACTAACAATCTCCCACTTGCACTAAGGCCATGTACTGGCGTATCGGAGACCTATCATCTCGATCAGCCGCTCGAGCTGAGTCTGGGGTAAGGCCTTCTTGAGTGCATCAGCAGTGTTATCTTCCGTATTTACTCTCTTCACCTCGATCTCCCGGCGATCAACGTTCTCCCTGATCAGGTGGTACCGCCTCAAAATGTGCCTGGACTTCTGATGGGACCTGGGTTCCTTCGCTAAAGCTATAGCGCCGTTGTTGTCACAATACAGCGGTATTGGATCAACAATGGTAGGAACCACCTGAAGCTCTGTGAGGAACTTCTTCATCCAGACAGCTTCCTTTGCGGCGTCGCAAGCAGCTATGTACCCCGCTTCCATAGTTGAGTCAGCAACGGTCTCCTGCTTGGAACTCTTCCAGCAAACCGCCCCTCCATTGAGGGTAAAGACATAACCCGACATGGACTTGGAGTCATCCTTGTCACTCTGGAAGCTGGAGTCAGCAAAGGCCTCGATCTGGAGGTCTTTTCCGCCATACACCAAGAACATCTCCTTAGTCCTTCTCAGGTACTTGAGAATGTTCTTTACTGCTATCCAGTGTTTCTCCCCTGGGTTCGACTGATACCGTCTTAAAACGCTCAATGCGTATGCTACATCTGGTCTGGTACACAACATCGCATACATTATAGAGCCTACCGCAGATGCATAGGGTATTGATGACATGCGAGCCCTTTCCAAATCAGTCTTGGGAGACATCTCTTTGGAGAGGGTGATTTCGTGACAAGCCGGCAGATTACCGCTCTTGGAAACTTCCATACTGAATCATTTCAGTATGGTGTCTATGTACCTGGACTGTGAAAGTCCCAACATCCTCTTAGATCTATCACGATAGATCTGGATCCCCAGAATGTAGTTGGCATCGCCCAGGTCCTTCATGGAGAACCTCTGTGACAAGAATCCTTTGACTGACTGTAACATAGGAATATCATTTCCTATTAGGAGAATGTCATCCACGTACAAGACGAGGAATACTACAGTTCTCCCTACAATCTTACTGTAAATGCATGGTTCATCTGGGTTTTTGATAAAGTCGAATTCTTTGACAGTATCATCGAAGCAGATGTTCCAACTCCGCGATGCCTGCTTCAGTCCATAGATGGACTTGAGCAACTTGCACACTTTACCGCTGCTCCCACTCTGAATGAATCCCTCCGGCTGATCCATATAGACGCACTCTTCCAAATTTCCATTTAGGAAAGCCTTCTTTACGTCCATCTGCCAGATCTCATAATCTTGGAAGGCAGCAATGGCAAGAAGGATCCGAATGGACTTGAGCATAGCCACTGGAGAAAAGGTCTCGTCATAGTCCAAACCAGGTCTTTGACGGAAACCTTTTGCAACAAGTCTAGCTTTATAGGTTTCAACTTGCCCATCTACACCAATCTTCTTTCTGAAGATCCATTTGCAGCCTACGGGTTTTGCCCCTTCTGGAGCAAAGTCCAAAGTCCAAACTTTGTTGGTGTACATGGACTCCATCTCGGTCCGCATTGCATCCAGCCATTTTACTGAGTCACCGCTCTGAATGGCTTGCTGGAAGCTAGTAGGCTCATCATAATCAACAGTGCAATCCTCTCTATCCCCGTCTATGAGAAAACCGTAGTATCTCTCGGGCGAATGAGACTGCCTACTACTCCTGCGGAGCGGCGCAGGAATGTCCGGTTCCCCTGAACATTCTGGTTCTACTAAGGTTTCAGTAATAGTTTGTGGTTCTAGAATTTCTTCCAGTTCTATTGCACTCCCACTTATCTAATTTTCTAAAAACTCAGTTTCCAAGAAGCGGGCATGACGAGAAACAAAGACTTTTTGCTCCTCTGCGTAATAGGAAAGATACCCTTTGGAGTTTCTTGGGTATCCCACAAACTTACACTGTACTGAGCGTTCCTCGAGCTTGTCCGCATGCTGCTTTTTGACAAAAGCTGGCCATCCCCATGTCTTAAAGTGTTTAAGACAGGGTTTCTTCCCACTCCACATCTGATATGGTGTGGTAGGCACTGTCTTAGTAGGAACTTGGTTCAAGAGATATACAGCTGTTTCTAGTGCATAACCCCAGAAAGATCGCGGTAACTCATCCTTACTCATCATGGAACGAACCATATCCAATAGAGTTCGATTCCGTCTTTCCGATACACCATTGTGTTGTGGTGTGTATGGAGGAGTAAGCTGCGAGAGAATTCCATTCTCTTTTAAGTAGTCCAGAAACTCGGCACTCAAGTATTCTCCACCTCGATCAGATCTCAGTGTCTTGATACTATTGCCTGTTTGTTTTTCAACTTCATTCTTGTATTCCCGAAATTTCTCAAAGGCCTCAGATTTATGCTTCATCAGGAAGACATGTCCAAACCTAGAGAAATCATATGTGAAAGTAATGAAGTATGAATAACCACTTCGCGCATGTGTAGACATTGGACCACACACTTCGCTGTGTATGAGTCCCAAGAGCTCGCTTGCTCTTTCTCCGTGTCCAGTGAAAGGAGTCTTTGTCATCTTTCCCATGAGACAGGATTAACAAGTTGCATATGATTGATATTCGAATGGATCCAAATATCCTTCTGTATGTAACTTCGTCAACCTTCTCTCATTGATGTGACCCAGTCTACAATGCCATAAGAAAGCCTGATTTGTTTCCGGAGACTTTCTTTTAAGTGTGTTCTGGACACTGAAAATCTGAGCTTGATTCAATACGTATATCCCGTTATTTAATGTACCTGACCCAATCAAAACTTGATTTAGGTGGATGTGGACCACATCGCTTACAAAAGTAAAATCATATCCTTCCTTAGAAAGTATGGATACAGATATGATATTACAAGTCGCACCTGGTACATACAAACAGTAACGCAGAATCAATATCTGCCCAGTTGTCAGTCCAAGATGATATTCCCCTACGGATTCAGCATGCATGCTCATTCCGTTAGCAACCCTGAGAGTCATATCACTTTTCCTGATAACCCTACGGTTTCTCAGAGCCTGTAACGAATTACAGATGTGAGATCCTGATCCGGTATCCAATACCCAGGAAGTAGGGTTAACTGACATACAGTTCTCTATTGCAAACACACCCGAAGCCGAAGCCACAACATGCTTCGATTCCTGGCTACTGGCTTTGCTAGCCCTGCAATCTTTCTGCCAATGTTCATTCCCGTAACAATAGGAACGTCCCTCTTTTACAACATCCAGCCCCGAAACTTTTGCCCTTCCCTTTCTTTCTTCTTCCCTGGTTTCCTTCAGGGTAGAAGGTAGAAACTGTAGAATCAAGTCAGCATCTGACCCGTTCTTCAACGTGGTCTTCAGGTCCGTGAGCTCAAAATAGCTGGTCTCTGTAAGGACGTTGCCCCTTACAGATGACCCGACAACCAACCTCGCTTGAAGCAATTCGTTCGAGGTCTCATATCTTGCGATACGAGATTGCTCTTCATATAAATCTTTGTTAAGGAGGAAGATAGAAACTAAGTCCATCTTCTCATGCTGCCTCTGGTATGCACCATCAACTGAGGCTAACACGAGGCACTTGGCTTTCGCACAGTCTTTTTTCGATGTCTTACGGATATCAATATCCGTGACAGGGGAAACTGGTCCTGAGACGGCAGGAGTTTGATTAGTTAAGAGGTGTCCCAGTTTGTCATGGGCAATGGACATCTGGACAGACCTTTGCCAATCATAATAGTCAGATTCAGTCATTTTATTATCTAGATGTAACCTATGTGTGGTCACTGGGTCGCTGCAATTAAGAGAGAGAGAGAGAAGAAAACACTCAGCATGATGCTCTTGCAAGTTTAGATTGGTTTTTAATTTATCTAAACAGGATGGCTCCCACTGTTTCTCGAATCCCTCCTAAAACCAAAAAGGAAGAATTAGTCGGGATCAATCCCACCGTACAATACTTGCTTAACCG
Organism: Agapanthus africanus; assembly: GCA_030015575.1. Classification (NCBI taxonomy): domain Eukaryota; kingdom Viridiplantae; phylum Streptophyta; class Magnoliopsida; order Asparagales; family Amaryllidaceae; genus Agapanthus; species Agapanthus africanus. The sequence goes on from CM057349.1 coordinate 294,747,591, forward strand.
TTCAGCCAGGCTAGTGTTGATACTTCGAGGGAGGTTTTCCAACGCTTTCGCGAAGTTCCTTAATTAAATAACCTCTTTTCCCTGGGGGCGTAGCCCCGCTAACACCTTTCTAGACACCTACTTGGTTTATAGCATTCATCGTTAAGCGAGAAGGTTCCCGAGGAGTAGCATATACTCACAGTAGGATCGGGATCTAAATATCATCGTGTGATAAAACTGAAGGAATCCTACCAGAATCATCACACTCCAAATGGTATGCAGCGCTAGCAAGTTTTAGTTTCTTTAGAAACTCCCGATGTGGATTTTTGCCCCATGCTCTTATGACCTTGACTAAGGCCAACAAATCATAAGTCACATGTCAAGTTCTACTCGTCATTGTCCAGGTTGATTTGAACCCACCCGTATATACCCTTGACTATGGCCAACAAAGTAATACGACTGTCCCAAACCAACTCATCTATCTATGCAACATATGAATACCCACCAGCTACCAATCACTGTGCCTTGACTAAGGCCAACAAACACAGCTTGAATACTGTTGGATATTCATATGAAACGACGGAGGGTTACGAATGGTTTTCGCGAAACCGTGAACGTAGTGAACTTGATATAATCGAAGGAACGATATAGCTTTTAAAAGGAGTGGCTTAAGCTCCGCGTTTAAAAGTTGTTTTTGAAAAGAAACCGAGTGGTTTTGAAATTGTTCCAACGACTTTAACTTTGGTTTATTTTCTTGCATTAATTTTTAATGCGTCCCATCATTTAAACCTACCATTGCAGAAAACAACGAAAATATGACGTACGCTTATGCCATCCGCATTCGCAACGGGGCCCCGTCATTACCCGTTAGGTTACTTAACTAACGACAGAGCGGGGGCTGGACTAGCGCGGATGCAAAACATAAGCAACGCCTAAATAGATATCATATATAGATATATATACATTCGTCACATGCAATGATAGCCATTCCAGATCACAGATGAACACATTGGATATACTAGGAATCCGCATTCCGTACGAGCCTGTAATGAAAAGCGGATTACACGGTCGCGATGAATAGCCAATACCCCACCCTAGACCTTTACGGGTGCGGCAAACTACCCGCCAAATACCCGAAGTGAAGCAACCTCCCTCAACAACATGAGTAGACCACTCAGCACTTCGAGGTACCCGGTAGTTTGTGCACCCCCTCCATGGGTCTATCCTAGGAGCAAAAACAGTAAAAGAAATTATACAATGACGGTTACAACCTCATCCCGGTTGTGGGGCTAAATAAATAATATTACATCAATTACATATTTACATGAATTGAAAGATAAAGAAAACTCTCATCTCACAACCCCCGGCTATTCATCCGCGGCAATCCAATGAATTCATATACACATACCATCAACATTACAGATCACAGATATGTATAACCCCCACTAATCGACGTATAGCGATTAGCAGACGTTCAATACATATATCACATCACAGATATATACCCGTCAGCTTAAGTCTTTAGAAGTTCGATCAAAATACGGATTTTTAAACCCCAAAAACAAATTTTGCTTTCTGGAAAATCTGGGCAGAAAAATCATATTGTAAAAATCCCAAAACACCCCCAGAAAAACACTGCAGGAAAATTGTGCTGCGGCCGAGTCAACTCGGCCGCGGATCCGTGGCGGGAGCCTGCTCCTGCCGCGTTTCCGCGGCGCTTTGACCGAGTCGGTGGACCAATTTTCTTGTGTGGGTTTTAAAAAAGCCTGAGCCGATTTTGAGTGTAAGATTAATTATTTTTTGAACAGAAAACAGAATCGGCAGAAACTTGATATTTCGGGCATGTTTCGCGACTTTTTCTCCGATCAAACTTCTAGTTACTTTCCTAACATGTTAGATAGTGTTTAACCTGGCACTGATACTACTGTAAGTCCACGTTATCCGTCTCCACTTCTTTGGGGTTGCGGAAATGATGAAAAACGATTTTTCTTTGGGGGTAACATGGACTCAAAATACGGATCTTTGTTAAACAACTATCTAACAACCTAACTAGGAGTGTTGCCTACTCGGTTAGGGGGTTATACCTTAACTTGAACTCCTTCTCTTCAACTCCTTGCGGTGGTCGGATCGGCCTCACCTCGTCGTCTCCTTGCGCCGAAGATGGATCCACTCGAAAGCTTCTACCTTTGGCATCAACCTCAAACTAGAGGAAACTAGAACACTTGGCTTGCTAGACTTTGTGTACTAGGATGAGTAGAGAAGTGTTTTGGGTTTTTATCTCCAAGGCAAATAATTCTCAACACATGAGAGGTTTTTGCCTTGAACTAGAGAGAGAGCAAGAGGAAGAGGGAGAGCTTGAGGATGAGAGAGCTTTCATGAGAGAGAAAGCAAATGAAAGAATGAGCAAGACTTTTCTCACCCTTGCTCTCATAATCCAAAATAATCATAACCAATATTAATAATTGAGTATTATGTGATGATTAATATCATATCAAAATGGCAATGCCATTTCATGCACTCATTTTGTAAAGTATAACAAGCAAGCAAAAGTCTTTGCCATGAAATGATAGCTATTGTAATGATGATGGTCAACAAGTCCAACCTAGTCAACCGGTCAACTAAGTCAACAAGTCAACAAAGTCAACCTTTCAACCCAACCATGGCACAATAATACTTAATTAATATTATCATTAATCATATTTCTTATTCTCATTAGGGTTTAGCATAAGTCAACAGTCAACAACCCTAATGAGAATCCTCTGCCTCTGTCTCTCTGTCAACCGTGCATACACACCCGCATCCGCGTTCCGAGGAACACGAATACAAACGAGATAAAACCAATCCCAAAACGTACACTAGAATCTGGCTTAAACCAATGCCCGCTAGTGATAACTGCCCGGACACTAAACGTGCACAAGTGCACGGATGTGACCGAACCCTGTCGCAAAACCATGCGACCTCTACTCTTTTTTCTAAAGGAGAATAGCTTTCTGTGTGGGACACTAAAGACTCGACACTACGCTGGCAGTGGGTTTAACCACAGACCGCAAGCGGCACTAGCTGTGCGTAACGGCCCCCAGGTAGATGCCGATAAGAAGACTGACGGGGTGAAACCCATCGGAACTCCTACTGAGCGTGAATGTGACAATCTCCATACAGTCCGGTCTGTTCGTCTGAGAATATCGCATGGCGGGCCTAGGGTGCGGTAAACGTCAGTCCCATAATAGCGGTACAAGTCGTGTCGGAGTGTAGCCCAGAACACCCTGAGATAACACTGGAAACCAATCAGTATATCTCGCTTGCCCTGGCCAGGGACTTTGTGTAATGGCTCTCCTAGACACAGCGCGATATCAACCCCTAATACCGGGAGAGACGAATCCTGTCTAACTGTCACTACCTCCAAGTGCTTCGGGACTGCACCCAACTACTACCTGTTTGCATGACTCCTTTGACCCGTGGTAGGGTAGTAATCAAAGTACAGTGGGAACACACTCGAGGCGAAGTGACAGTGTCAAATCGGCGGACTAAGCTGTACTCATGTCACCTGGGAACTGATAACTGACGATAGGTATAGTACCAACCAACAGTTCCCGACGAGTCCTGTCCAGTGTACTCGTAACCTAACGAGTACCCGCATACTATCTCAAGTACGACGTACTGACGGCTGTGGGACAGACCGTCTCCCATGCTGGGATGAGAAGCGCATATGGTAGTCTACTCCGGAGTATCGATGCCCTGTCTCGATAGTCCTACGACTAGGGACCTGTATAAGGATGTGCTTGTGGATTACCCAGCCCCCACGAGTGTGACTGCCATCACAACGCCGGTAATCAAGCAAAGATCCTAAGGGCTCTACTAATATGTATAGGTGATATACAAAGAAACACATGTACACATTAAAGTAGAAACAAACCAAGTAGCATACTACCATTTTGAGCAAGATTGTCCATACAACTGTGAATATCCCAATCTTCCATTAAGTAATATACAAACTAGTATGATACAGTAATGGCCTCTAGGGCATATACACTAACACCATATTCCATAGAGCCGACGAGGTGTGGAGGACAGCGATGAAGACCCGAAGGACAAGTAACGTGAGGTATAACTTCGAATCAGAGTAGTTAAACCTCTCGTAGTTTGCTAGTAATGATTTAGACACGATCCGTGTACTCAAGTCCGTGTTACGAAGCTTTGATAATTGTTTTTCATATATTCTGCCTCCCCGCGAACACGTGGGGTACGTGACATGGACTTACAGTGGTATCAGAGCCTACTAAACCTTTACTAGATTGTTAGCAACTAATTAGAACTTCGATCATCGGAAAAACACGAAAAAATAACCCTGCTTCCCTAAAGTTTCTGTCGATTTTAAACCTGTCGAAAAAATTATTTCAGAGGCATGAAAATTCATAGCAGGGAATTATAAGAATACTGGAGAAATACGAGACCCTAACTCGGTTAGACGACCGTGGAAGCGCGGCGAGTTGGTGCAATTCACCGCGGATCCGCGGCTGAGTCGACTCCGAGTTGACTTGTATTCACAGTTTGTTTTATTTTTGGGTGTTCTGTTTTCCTGTATATTTTGTTTCTGCCCAGGTCTTTTCAGTGCTGGCTTGCATTTGGGGTAGACACGGAAAAAGGTTGTCGATCGAAATTCTAAGCTATTTTCTAATCAGGTTTTATCTGTGATGTTTAATGTGTTCGTAAATCTCCACTAATTGCTAGTATGTCGGTTAGTTAGGGGTTGCACATTTCTGTGATGGATATTGGTTTGTGTATATGAACTCTATTGGATCGTCGTGGATGAATAGCCAGGGACGTGAGATGAGGGATTTTATCTTTCATTCGATGTAAATTGTAATATGTTGTAATATTCGTTTGCGGGGCACATCCGGGTTGAGGTTGTAGGCACCGTTGTATTATTTCATTTACTGTTTTATGCTCCTAGGATAGACCCAAGATGGGGTGTACAAACTACCGGGTACTTTGAAGTGTTTAATGCCTACTCACGTCGTTGAGAGAGACTGTTTCACTTCTGGTACTAGGCGGGTAGTTTACCGCACCCGTAGGGGTCTAGGGTGGGGTTTGGCTATTCATCACGACCGTATAATCCATTTTTGTTGCAGGATCAAACGAAACGCGGATTCCTAGTATATCCAATATGTTCATCTGTGATCTGGAATGCCTATTATTGCGTCTGACGAATGTACAATATCTATATATGATATATAGTAGGCGTTGCTTATGTTTTGCATCCGCGCTAGCCCAGCCCCCGCTCTGTTGTTAGTTAAGTAACCTAACGGGTGCATGACGGGGCCCAGTGGCGAATGCGGATGGCATAAGCGGACGTTGTATTTTCATTGTTTTCTGCAATGATAGGATAAATGATGTGACACATTATTTTAATGCAAAGAAAACAAACCAAAACTAAATCGTTGGAACAAATTTAAAAGAAACCACTCGGTTATTTTAAAAGAGAAGAATTTTTAATTGCGGAGCTTTAACTACTCCTTTTAAAAAGCTATCAGGTTCTTTCGAATATATCAAGTTCACTACGTTCACGGTTTCGCCAAAACCATTCTTAGCCCTCCGTCATTTAATTTGGGTATTCAGTAGTATTCAAGCTATGTATTTTGACCAACGTCAAGGTGTAACATTTCAAAAAAATAAAATATTATTTTTTGGGAATTTTTATAATTAAATAATAAAATATTGAATATTTTAATAAGGCGGTATAATAAAACACCGATAAATTGGGAAAAATTTGGAAAAAATTATGGAAATTACTTAAAAGAGGGTGTTTCATGCGAATTATGCAAATTTTAAGATTTTATGATTAATTATACGCTAATTTAGTGCTAATCGCGATTAAAAATCGCTAATCGGGTTTTAAGCGCATTTTGTGCAAAACATGCACCATATCATTTTTACACTTGTTACATTTATTTTCATGGCTTTCCTTCATGTTTTATAGCATGGTTATTGATTTATTAGAAAAAGGAAAAGAAAAGAAAAGAAAAGAAAAAGAATAAAGAATGAGGGATGAGCATGAGAGAGACAGTGAGAAGGGTTACCTTTGACTTTGGACATTCCTCCTTCATTCCTTCACCCTCATCATCTCTCCCCTCAACTTCCTTGTTGCTGCTGCTGACCTACTCCCTCCCCCTCTTCAACCCTCTCAAATCACCTCAGTAAACACCTCAAAACCCCATCTCCTTTTCATCAAAAGCGTTCACAAGCTCAAGGGAAGCACATTGGACCAAGAAAAATCAAATTTTGGACACTTGGGGCAAAGAAAATTCTTGAGTTGCTAAATGAGTTATTTTCTGAACCTTTAGCTTAGTATTTCCATTGCTTTTACCCCCATGTTAGATTAGAACCGATATTGTGTGGTTTGGGTGAACTTTGAAAACTCTAGTTAGGGTTTAGGGAAAATTGGGAGTTGTGATGTGAAATTGAGCTCAGTAGAGGCCATACAAACCCCCTAGTGCTAGAATTCAGACCTAAACCAGAAACTAGAACCCCGGAATGCGGATTTAGAAAACCCGATATCGGACAATTGTGGATTCTGTGGATGTAAAATGAGATCTGCTATCATCCGGAGACTCTGAAAATTATTTTGCAAACACAGAGAGATGTGCAGGCACCTAGGAAGCTAACCCCAAGACCCCAGACCCTGAATCCTTTTCCAGGCCGCAAATAAAAGCTTTCTGGCCGCAAATTACTGCCAGACCTGAGCCAATGTGCCTCGTGTTGGTTCTGTGGTCCCCTCATCAGTAAAATAGACCCTTGGCATATAGAAAATTAACCAATTTGACCTAGGGTAAAATCTGGGACCGTTTATAAGGGTTGCTGTTTTGATTTGGGGTTTCGTCTCTCGTATTTTGAATTCTGGATTTGCGTATTTGTGTTTCACCTTGATCATTTGACGTTTGTACGTCGAAATCGAGTGTTATTTGGTGGTTTTGAAAGCGTAGTCCATAGGTTCTAACCTATAGGCCTTAGCGTGTCGTTTTGGTTTTCCGATGTGATTTTAATACGCATTTCCGATTGTGTTATCTATGTAGGTACCTTCATGTAGATTTCATACAATGAAGAAAATGATGGCGACATCGACACCGGCACGCAAGATGCAAGGTGAGTAGATTATATCTATGAGGGAAGTTGGGTGGATGGCGTATAGCACTCTCGCAGTTCGGTGTTTAGTATACTATATATACTATATATGATAGCTTTATGCGTGACATGGAAATTCTAGATGTGATTAGTTGTACCCTGGTTAGATTAGGGTTTAGAAGTAAACTAGTATAGTTTCCTAGTTGCGAACCCTAGGATAGGTTTACACCCACACGCACACACATGCTTATTTGTTATACTTATACTTGGATGATGAGGATAGTGGATGATATTTGGAGATGAGTCGATAGGGTTGGGCATAGTGCCGTGAGATCGGTGATATGATATGGTTCGTATTTGGGATACGACATGAGATTTTAGCGGGCCTTTGGGCGTGTTTTCATACACGTACATATATCTATATAGATGGTATCGGTTAGTACTTGACTAGATCAGTACCCCAGATCATGAGATATGACGATAAGGATACCAGATAGTTGATGAGATGATTGTGATATTGACCCGTGCCCAGATTTGGGATGCCGTACGATGGATATACAGTACGAGCTTTATATTGATGATAGATCCGCACTCATGACTTGAGGATGTCATATGATATATTGTATCGTACGTGATACTATTGAGGCGGGATCACCGACTATTATATTTATATATATATATCGACTCAGATTTAGGTGGTTTCTATACCCCTCCCGATTAGCTTGTTAGTTAGATCTGTAGTTTGCTTAGTAGATGTTAGGCTAGACCGATGTCATACCCATTTCAAAACAAACGAATCGGGAGTATTTTAAAGACAGGAAAAGGGATCATACGGATATTTTCAAAAGACGCATCTTTTCTTAAAAACACTGTAGCCCTTATTTTACTAAAAACCCGGATTCGTCTTATTTCAAATGGCAAAACTGTATGACATTTTTATATTGATGTAGATTCTTCACTGTTGTGCTTATTAGTCGATTTCTGCATATTCTTGCTATTCGCATCGCATCGCATGTGTAAATGTGTTTATTGTTATATTAAAACTATGCCGTCAGGACACCAGCACCATTATCGATGATGCGTATGTTCCACGTACACCTACTTACCGGCTCACACACTTCATCATCGATAATTGCCATGTCACTACACAGTAGGATTATTGCATCAGGATATAACCAGGGCATACTTGTGTACATACATATTGTACACCCATACTTGCATACATACATATTTGCACATATATAGATGATTCTGGCTTGATTTGGAGATCTGGGAACCGCAAGATACATTTTAAAACTGATTCATTTTAAAGGAGCGGTCTGTCCTCGATATGTGTATATTACTGTTTATGTTGCATGATATACTGATATGCTTACATTTCCTTTATATGTCGCATACATTATGCTTTTATGATTATATGCATCGAGATATGTTGTTTCTATGATATTTCTGGATTTGGGAACTGTGGCCATTTCAAAAAAGAGTATGTATTGTTTTAAAAACCCGGTTACCCTTGATATGATATTTCGGTGCGCCCACCAAGAGTTTTATCGGTGCTGATACATATATATACCCTATGCGAGGAGGAGCCGTGGGCCGTGTGCGGGTACATGGTGGGGCCCGGTATGGTACCCCGGGGCAAGAAAGGGATGCTGTGTATACAGACGGTGAGCCTGGCCGAGGGACTACTACCTACCGGTGATATTATTTGGGCTCGGCGGATATCCGGAGGATACCGACCGGAGTCGAGAGATGATACGGGCCGATCCGGACCGGCGGAGCCCGTGGGCCGATCCGGACTGACGGAGCCCTATATATTTGAGGATTTACACGCCGATGCTAGGCACAGGTTTCATGATGCTTTCGAGTGTCGATGCTAGACACTCAGGTTCCATGATTTTGATATGTCGCGAGGGACACATGTTGATTTACATCCTCATACTTCCATGCATATGCATTTATGATATTTACATGCATGATGTTTTATGTCATTGGGTGACACGTGGACGAGATCCACATACATACTGACATTGATTACATAGTTGGATGATATCCACATACTTACAGACTTCATGATATAGTTGACCTTGATTCATGTGGATTACATTGATCATAACTCATATTTATGATATGTTGTTACCTAAGGCACTGACACAAGCACTTGGTATTACACCGTATGTATAGATGTTTACCCTTGCCACCTTATCATGCTTCAGACTTTATCATTTGAGGTTTATATATATATTTGATCGTATTGACCTAGGATTGTGTCATACATACGATTTCTGCTCTGTGATGTTTTCTATTCACGAGTTGGCAACTCACTCCCGTTGTGCCACAGTTCTTGCAGGTTTTGCCGTACAGGTTTCATTGCGGCTTTTCTGGCACACTGCTTCCTTTCTGGGTGATTTCTTTGGTAGGTGGGTTCACTCGCATCGTGACCACTCTTGTATTTATTTTAATCAGTTGTATCTAGTAATTTCATCAATCAAACTTGTATATTGTTTCCGACTTAGAAAATCAGTTATGTATTATTTGGACCTTAGAGTCGCGCATTGTAGTATTATAGTTTTCATGCTGTTTTTGAGTTTCCTTTTGAGTTTTGATCCTTGCCCTTCGGCGTTGTATATTATACTGCTTGAGTTGTTGTGGCCGTCGATTGACGAAGAGCTAGCTTCCGCTTGGGGATACCTTTTATTATTGTGCATATATTATTCTTGTTGTACCCCGTTCGGGGCCAGTATTTACAAAGGAAACTCTGTCGAAATTTTCAGAAAAGACTTGAGATTTTATAAATGCATATTCGGCTTACTTATGTAAAAACCTTGCTTTTAAAACATGTTTTCTTTATTTCTTAAAAAACTAGTTTTCCTTATTTACTCCTTAAAATGGTTTTAGATTTCTTGGCTTTTGGCTTACTTGAATTAGATGAGATCCTATAGACTTCATATGATTCAAGGGCCAGTCACGTACTATTTCGGGTCGTGACAAAGTTGGTATCAAAGCACTAGGTTAACCTTGGTTCGATTCTAAGTTTGACTATACGGAGCCTAGAGCGTTTATATATATATATACGGAACTTAAGCTTGACCTTACGGAACTTAGACTTAGTCGAGGGGGTATTATACCCGAACTTTCGTCGCCTAGGATGAACCTTGGTTGATAGAGTAGGTAGCTTGAGTAGAGTGACGTACCGTACGTATGTTCTGCGGCATACTTACGATACGCTACTCCGCTTAAGAAACCTTAGGGTGTACATTTCCTTGCACAGTATTATATTCATTCCTATGATCTATCCTCATCGATATTGGTTATGATTTTGCCGCCATGATTACACGGGCAGAGAGAGCTACGGCTAGAGTTGCGGTCAGCATGAGCTCGTCACGGACGAGGACTGACCAGGGCGTGATTCCAGAGACGTACGATTGCATAGAGGCTTCATTTTTTTGTGTTTTCGTGCCTTGAGCGTTTCACAGATCACCTTTATGAGATTTCTCGGACCTCTATATCAGCACCAGAGGATCTGGCTACTGCTAGAGGCCAGCCAGAATGTGATGACCATTGATATATCGCTTATTCATGATGATTGAGGCGCTGTTCAACGTACAGACGAATGAGCCAGTTGTTGCTGTAAATGACGAGATATCGCCCAGATGATGGAGCTACTGCAGTATGAGTATATACATAGAGATATGATAGAAGGTCGCTAGTAACCCATGGAGTAAAGACTAAACATGTGGTTCGTTCGCTTACCCCGATGCGAGGTCATCAGATTGATTGATTCCAGCTAGAGACGACTTTACGCAGATTCGTTGGTAGTCGGTAGAGACGATCGAATGTCAGGAACCCATTTCCAAGTTTAAAGTATTCGGAAGACAATGCAAGTAATACTATGGACCCTCTAGAAGAATGAAACCCTAACTCGACGTAATGACCATGGAATGCCTCCGAACCTTAGGGTTTGCGGCAGTTTAGCGGTGCCATTTGTGAGGCTTGGGTTTGCCCTTCTACGGTTGGTCCACAGGTGCTATGGCATGTACTGGAATACTATTAAACTATACTCAAGATCCTGATCTTTTTGGGGATTATGAGGTTTTGACAAATCGATCGAATGGTTCGACATCATTCGGATATCATGTGATGGGACACATTGCTTGGGAGACTCCAGATACGAGTATAGCCGTTGGAGCGCAGTCCATGCAGTCACGAGAAGACGAGTCCGAATCAGTCGACATTGGAACAGAGTGGAGTAAGGAGTTCACACGAGAATTCGACGAGATGACGTTCTACTCCGCTGACATCAGAGATGTGATACGCATGCAGAGGCGTTGTATGTGGATATACCTTCCAGAAGGAGTCGCGATGAGCATACAGCCGTTCCAGAAAAAGAAACAGATATAGTAAGGGTGGTAACTTCCGGGAAATTCGGCAGAAATGAGATTTGAGAGAGACCTCGACAGGAACTTTCTGGAATACTATACGAGAAGACTTGGACTCAGGAGCGGTCATATTGCGCACACCCAGCAGGCCAGAGTTCGACTTCGTCGACGAGATAGTTGGCCAGAGATCTGTAGAGGATACGCCAGAGCAGGACTGTTTCCGTTGTCATTCGATATTGGGCCGTTGAGCCGAGGAGCTATATATCTAGCAATGCACAGTGAGAGACAAGAGCTTAAAAGCACCAGGCGCCAAACCATGAACAGAATGCAAGTAGATATCATGCTCTGCTAGCATTGGATGCACCGACACCTTCTCGACCTTGAGGGAGGATATATCGATGGCGGTATTTATGATTTGTGATATGGTGATTTGATTATCACGTATCCGTCACCTTGGATTTCGGTATTTTAGGCGATCTATTTGCATGATTTAGTCTTGATGGCTGAGTTCCATGATATTTATTTTCGTGCACCATGGTCGCACCTACTGGGTATTCATATTTGTCCACGGTTATTGCACCTGATATCGTTTTTGTGCCTTGGCTGCACATGCTTATGACTTCATGGATTTCGTACAGTTGGATTGATTTTGTGCATATGGCATGGACCCGATTTGATTTTTGCACTCGGTATAGTTCATATATGCTTGCAGTACTGTGATACGTATTTTGTGCACTACAGTTGCACAGGACTTCGATTTGATATCATTCGATATGTTGATTTTGATTTCATGCCTATGTTATGCATGTGATTTGACTTATGCTCTCGGCATAGTTTCAAGTACTTTTAGTGTTTTGATTTGATTTGTGCACGCTGATGTACATAGTTGTGAGATTATATACCGCGGTATATCTGATTTGGATTGAGCCGTATTGTATACCGACGATTTTGATTCTGATATTGATGTTGATTTCTTGCACTCTGTGCATTTGATTTGGATTTTCGCGCGTGTTGAGCGCATGTTTTGAGATGCGATTTTGGTGTACACGGATTCTTTGTGCATGTCAGATGCACCTGATGTTGCTGTCAGGCACGCCCGTTGCCCTTGGCAGATGTTTCGTACACACCCGTTACACCTAGATGTTGTTTCTGTGCACATGTATGGCACATATATGGATTTTGAATTCCGTGTGCACCAGACGCACATGGTATTCTTATATATATTTTGGGATTGATTTCTTATGGAGCAGTACGTTTTTATGATATTCGCCATTTGTTTTCATACTGAGCAGGACTAGTCAGAGGACAGCACCTGGATATATTTTGCATGCATTGATAGTTATCGAAGGGATTTCCAAGAAAAGAGCTATAGTCTCAGTATTTACCTACGTGTCTGATATGACATGAAACGTTTAAAACAAGGAAACCCTTCTAAATTGTTTTCAAAACGGCGAGTCACACATATTAAACAAAGGATAAGTATTTATATAGCTATTTTCTTGCAATAGCCGTCCGCCAGTGTGCCGCGATACGCGCATCGCACAGCAACATGAAAGGTTTGGCATGCATTCTTTCATATGTTTACATGTACATATTTGATGTTTATATGTATAGTGTTGATGTATATCATATTGGTTTTCATATTAGATTTAGACATCGATGTCTTCACCATGACTCCGATGATTGCGGGATACTTGACGGAGTTTTGATTTTGAGTTATTTGCTCATTGTTCATGCGCGTGCATTGCGCTATGATGCGTTTTATGTATTGATGATTTCGGAGCCCCGACGACTTGGACTTTTTACTGAAATGTTTTAGTAATTGAGGGGTATAAATTTAAATTCGGGGACCGAATTTCTTTAAGGGGGAGGATTGTAACATTTCAAAAAAATAAAATATTATTTTTTGGGAATTTTTATAATTAAATAATAAAATATTGAATGTCTTAATAAGGCGGTATAATAAAATACCGATAAATTATGAAAAATTTGGAAAAAATTATGGAAATTTCTTAAAAGAGGGTGTTTCATGCGAATTATGCAAATTTTAAGTTTTTATGATTAATTATACGCTAATTTAGTGCTAATCGCGATTAAAAATCGCTAATCGGGTTTTAAGCGCATTTTTTGCAAAACATACACCATATCATTTTTACACTTGTTACATTTATTTTCATGGCTTTCCTTCAAGTTTTATAGCATGGTTATTGATTTATTAGAAAAAGGAAAAGAAAAGAAAAGAAAAAGAATAAAGAATGAGGGATGGGCATGAAAGAGAGTGAGAAGGGTTACCTTTGATTTTGGACATTCCTCCTTCATTCCTTCACCCTCATCATCTCTCCCCTCAACTTCCTTATTACTGCTGCTGCTGCCCTACTCCTTCCCCCTCTTCAACCCTCTCAAATCACCTCAATAAACACCTCAAAACCCCATCTCCTTTTCATCAAAAGTGTTTACAAGCTCAAGGGAAGCACAATGGACCAAGAAAAATCAAATTTTGGACACTTGGGGCAACTCAAGAAAATTCTTGAGTTGCCAAATGAGGTATTTTCTGAACCTTTAGCTTAGTATTTCGATTAGTTTTACCCCCATGTTAGATTAGAACTGATATTATGTGGTTTGGGTGAACTTTGAAAACTCCAGTTAGGGTTTAGGGAAAATTGGGAGTTGTGATGTGAAATTGAGCTCAGTTGTCACGACCCGAAATATCCCGTGACTGGCACTTGAATCATATGAAGTGTATAGGACCCCATCTAATCCAAGTAAGCCAAAAGCCCAGAAATCTAAAACTATTTTAAATGATAAATAAGGAAAACTAGTTTAAAGAAGTGAAGAAAACGTATTTTAAATAAAAGGTTTTTAAATAAGTAAGCCGAAAGTGCATTTTTAAAATGTATAGTCTTTTCTAAAAATTTCGGCAGAGTTTCCTTTGTAAATACTGGCCCCGAATGGGGTACAACAAGAACAATATACATGCAATGATAAAAGGCATCCCCAAGCGGGAGCTAGCTCTTCGTCAATCGACGGTCACAACCACACAAGCAATATGATATACAACGCCGAAGGGCGAGGATCAAAACTCAAAAGAAAACTCAAAATAACATGAAAACCGTAATACTATTACACGCGACTCTAAAGTCGAAATAATACATCACTAGTGTCTAAGTCTAAAACAATATACAAGTTTTGGTTGATGGAAAATTCTAGATACAATGAATAATACATATACAAGGGTGGTTCTGATGCGAAGAACCCACCTACCAAGCAAATCACCCGCAAAGGAAAGCAATATGCCGGAAATGCCGCTATGGAACCTGTACGGAAAAAGCTGCAAGAACTGTGGCACAACGGGGGTAAGTTGCCAACTCGTGAATAGAAAATATCTACAAGCAGAAATCGAATGCATGACATACTCCTAGGTCAATACGATCAGATAGATAAACCTCAAAGAATAAGCCTGAAGCATGATAAGGTGGCAATATAACATCTAAACATGTAGGTAGCGCCAAATACTCGTGCCAGTGCCTCAGGTAATAACATGTCATAAATATAAGGTATGTCTGCGTGAAATAAATATGATGAAGTATCAAAATGGATATCAATACACATATATTAGCGTCCCATTCCACTAATATTGGTGTAAGGGTATATATAACAGCGCCCTCATACCCTGTTATATATACAAATGAAGTATGATCAATGTCTGTATAACCGTGGATCCCGTCCACCTGTCACCCAATGACAACAAGCATCATGCATGTAAATGTGAGGATATAATCAAAATCATGGAAAACATCATGAAACCTATGCCTAGCATCGGCACGTAAATTCTCATGCATCGGGCTCCGTCAGTCCGGATCAGCCTACGTGCTCCGTCTGCGGTATCGGCCCTCGGCTCCAGCAGTACGCCCATATCCATCTATCGACTCTGGTCAGTATCCTCCGGATAACGGCCATGTCCAACCAATCATCGGTAGGTACTCGCCCACCTCCAGGCTCAATCGGCAAAGTCCATCGATCATCTTGCCGAGGGGAACCATACCGGGCCCACTATGTACCCTTATACGACACCCACTCCTCCTATGAGGTATATAATCAGAACTGATAAATCTCATTGTGGCTGCGCAAATATCATATCAAGGAAACCGGGTTTTTCAAATAAGTACATACATTCTTTTGAAATTATCCACGGTTCCCAAATCCAAAAATATCATGAAAATGAATATCTCGATGCGTATAATCAGAAAGCACGATCTATGTGACATATTAATGAAAATCAAGTATAACAGGATATCATGCAGCATGGAATAATAGTATGCACATACAAGGTCATATCCTGATGCAATAATACTATTGTGTAGTGACATGGCAATTATCGATGATGAAGTGTGTGAGCCGGCAAGCAAGTGTACGTGGAACATATGCATCATCGATAATGGTGCTGGTGTCCTAACAGCATGATTGCAATATAGAAATAAACACATGCAATGCGATGCGAATAGCAATGAAAATGCGGAATCGAATAAATCAACGCAATAGTGAAGAATCTACACCAATATGTATATGTCATGCAGTGGTGCCATTTGAGATAAGACGAATCGGGGTTTTGGTAGAATAAGAGTTACGGTGTTTTTAAGAATAGATACGTCCTTTGAAAATACCCATAGAATCCCTTTACTTGTCTTTAAGATAATCCCGATTCGTTAGTTTTGAAATAGGTATGACTCGGGTCTAGTCTGACATCTATTATGCAAACTACAGATCTAGGTATCAAGTCTGTCAGGAGGGGTTTGGAAACCACCTAAATCTGAGTCGATATATATATAAATATAATAGTCGGTGATCCCGCCTCAATAGTATCGCGTACGATACAGTATATCATAAGACATGCTCGAGTCATGAGTGCGGATCTATCATCAATATAAGCTCGTACGGTACATCGTCGTACGGCATCCCACTAGCTGGGTATGGGTCAATATCATAATCAGCTCATCAATTATCTGGTATCCTTATCATTATATCACATAATCTGGGGTACTGATCATAGTCTAGTACAAATCGATACCATCCATCACTGCGTGTGTAAACACACGTCCAAAGGCCCACTAGAGATCACATGTCGTATCCCAAATATGAATCACATCACATCACCGATCTCCCGGCACAATGCCCAACATCATCGACTCATCTCCAAAGTCATCCAATATCATCAAACACAGTGCAAGTATAATGAATATGCAAGGGTGTGCGTGAAGGTGTAAATATATTCTAGGGTTCGCAACTAGGAACTATACTAGTTTACTTCTAACCTTAATCTATACATAGTACACCTAACACAAAGACCACAACACACTAAAAACTATCTTATATATAATATATATATATAAGGTATACTAACTACGGACTGCGGGGGTGCTATACGCCATCCACCCGACTTCCCTCTGTAGATATAATCTACTCACCTTGCGTCCTGTGTGCCGAAGCCGACGTCGCCATCTTTATCTTCAACGCCTTGACGTCACGTAGGGTACCTACAAAGATACACAACTATAAAAACATATGAAAATCATGTCGGAAACCAAAACGGCATACGCTACGCTCATAGGTACAAACCTATAGCCTCGCGTGCAAACACGACCAATAACCCTTTGTCGTTGACGTTCAAACGCCACTCGACAGAAATGAATCACCAAACACCAAAATCCATGCTAAAACAAGTCGTAAATCATGCGCCAACATAAGAAAATCAACCCAGATTTTACCCTGATTGGAACCAGACAAAATTGCACATACCAAGGGTCAAATTTATAGGGTATCAAGTTACAGAACAAATACGGAGCATAGAACCCATGCTGTGGCCGCAAATTACGGCCAGATGGGATTTATCTGCGGCCAAGAAGTGGATTCAGGGGCTGGGGCTTTGGGTGGTGGTTCCAGGGTGCCTGCACGTCATACTGCCAAGTCAATTTCATTTTAGGGGTCTCGGGTTATAGCAGATTTCAAAATACGATCACAGATTCACAGTTTTTCCCCAACATCGTCTCATAAATCCGTATTCTGGTTTAAGTTCCAGGTTTGGGTCTAAAGTGTTGGAGATAGTGCCCTCAGAGTCAATTATTGGATCACAGGCACGTGATTGCAATGATTAAGGGAGGACCTATCCCGGTAGGACAGTCTTACTCAAGATGATAGTAAGCTATCTGGTTTACCTTTATCATCGTATACTGCTTTAGGTGACCTGACAGGTCGCTATTACACGTTGATAGAGCCCCTAGGATTCTTGCTTGACTGCCAGCAGTATGAGGGCGATCATATACGTGAGAGCTGGTAGTCTATAAGCACATCCTTAAAAGGTCCCTAGTCATGGGAGTTTCGAGACAGGGCATCGATACTCCAGAGTAGACTAGTGTATACAGTCGAGACCCCGACGAGGGGCGGTGGCCGGTCTCACAAGCCACTGGTGTCAGTTGGTTCACCTAAGATGTATGTAGGTGCTCATTGGGTTATGAGTACACCGGACAGGACTCGCCGGGAACATGCTAGTTGGTCTTATACCTGACATCAGATAGCAGTTCCCTGGTGACATGTGTACATGTTAGTTCATCGACCTGATGATCGTCATTTGTCTCGTGTGAGTTTCCACTGTACTTTGATTACTACCCTACCACGCTCAAAGGAGACGTGCAAACAGGTTTTAGTTGGGTACAGTCCCGAGCCACATGGAGGCTTTGAGCGGATCTTCAGGGGTTCGTCTCTCCCGGTATTGGGGGTGAGGTCGCGCTGTGTCTAGGAGAGCCAGTACATGAAAGTCCTTGGCCAAGGCAGGAGATTTACTGGTAGGTATTCCAGTAGTATCTCAGGGTGTTCTGGGCTACACTCCGACATGACTTGTACCGCTTTTGGGGGTCTGACTTTTACCAACCCCCTAGGCCCGCCATGCGATGCTCATAGACGAACGGACCGAACTGTATAGATATTGTCACTGACAGGCTCAGTAGGGTGTCAGGATGGGTTCGCTCATCGACATCCTTTTGGTCAATAGCTGGTAGCCCGTCATGTATGGCTAATACCTCTGGCGTGCTAGTGGTTAAATCCACAGCCATAGTATTGACGAGTCTTTAGAGTCCCCCACATTCAGTTGCTCAAGTTTTCGGGCGAAACGCTGTAGAGGCCGTATAGAGATATGGCAGGGTTCGATCAGATACGTGTGGTATTGCACGGATCATGATCGGACGGAAAATACTAGCGGGCTTTGGTTTAAGCCAGATCCTAGTATTGCACAGTGTAGATTTTGTCTCATTGCATTTGTATTTCGGTCGGAATACAAATGCGGGTGTGTATACACAGTAGCGGGGTTTTCCTGTAATTTATTACGAGACCAGTTTTCTGGAGTTGCCAGTTTGCTTTCCGTTTCGGCCATATTTCTTTGTATCTTTCATTGGCCGAAGTTTGGTGGAGGAGGGCTTATTTGCATTTGTGCAAATTAGCTATTTGGAGGGTTGTCTTTGCATACTTTTGTATCATGATGTTTTCATGATGGAGCACCATCCCTTGACCTTCTTGCTTCATGATTGCTTGACTTTTTGACTTGTTGATGAGAGATGGTTGTTGAGTATAGACTTTGGCTTGTGATCATTTTATTCTCTCATGATCACTCCTTACTCTTCTTGCATTATTGATCCATACACCCCTCATTTTTCACTCTCACTCCCTCCACACATGAGATGGCCGGCCAAGCCATGTAGGGGCTGTCCAATTTTTGGTAGTGGGGATTTTTGCTCTTTATGCTTGCTAAAATCCTAAGTTCATCACAAAATTCCACCACTTCATTTCCTCCACCAAAATGGCAACCTCCTACAACCCCAAATGTGACATAACACGCTACACTGTATTCTGCAGCAAATCTTGGGCACGTCGACTCGCCAGCTTCGTGCCTGAGTTGCCTCGGACCAGAGGCGGGAGCCCGTAAAAGAAGCCGGCGACGTGGTGCCCTTCCGGCGACGTGGTGGAGACCGGAGATTCCGCGGGGAGATCGGGACGACGACGAGAAGACCGAAGGATACGGATCGCTCGGTATATCTCTCTACCCCTTCTCTTGTTAGCTAGGACTAGATTAATGGCCCGATCCGGGTTTTAGTGCGCGGTGGTGCCGGTTATAAAGTGTAAAGTAAATCATCGCTTCCGTATTCCGGCGTCGGATTGACGGCCGGGGCGCCGCCGTGCACTTACATAAAGTAACATCCCACCAGGGTTCTAAGGTCACCACAATCCTCAATTTCACCCTTGAATTCAGATCTAACCTAAACCCTAACTAGAATTCTCCAAAGTCCACAAAACGACACAATATCGATATGAAACTAGTATTGATGCATAAGAAATGAAATACTACTCTAATAGGTGCAGAATTTTCCTCCTTTGGCAACTCAAGAAAATTCTTGAGTTGCTCAAAGTCTTCCAAATCCATTCTTGCTAGGTTCAATGTGTAGCTAGTGAGCTTGGGAGCAAGTTTTGTGAAATGGGAATAGGATTTTGGGGTTGTATTCATGATGGATCTAGGTTGAAGAGGGAGGAGGAAGAAAAGGGAGCAAGAGCAGCAGCAGCTCAAGTTGAAGAGGGGATAGAAAATGAGAAGGGAAATGATGGGGGGCATGGGTCAAAAGAGGCTTGACCTAGTCTTCCTCTCTCATCATCATACTAACCTTTTTCTTTTCCTTTTCTTTTCTTTTTCCCTTTTTATTCTTCTCACACAATGGTTACCCTAGGCCACCATCTACCCACAACATGTAAGAAATGTAATAAGTGTGGAAAAATGATATGTGCACATTTTGCACAAAAAGGCTAAAAATCCAATTAACGATTTTTAATCGTGATTAATCACCAAAATAGCATATAGATAACCATTAAAACTTAAAAATGGCAAAATTCCATAAAATGCCTTATTTTAGAATTTTCCATAATTTTTCCAAATTTTTCTGTATTTAATTATAACAAAATATTAAAATATTCAATAAAATAATATTAAATTATAAAAATTCCAAAAAAATAATTTTTTTTTGAAATGTTACAATCTTCCACCCTTAAATAAATTCGGTCCCCGAATTTAAATTTAAACCCCCAAGTACTAAAACATTTCAGTAAAAATCCAAGTTGTCGGGGCTCTGAAAACATCAATATATAAAACACATCATAGCGCAATACATGCGCATAAGTAATGAGCAGATAACTCAAAATCGAAACTCCGTCAAGCATCCTGCAATCATCGGAGTCATGGTAAAGACACAAATGTCAAATCCAAAACAAAACCAGTATGATGTACATCAAAATTATACGTGTATATATGAAAGCTATATATGTAAATAACTAAGTAAATGCATGCAAAAGTATGCGAGTACGGTCCTCTGACTAGTCCCGCTCAGTATGAAAACACATGGCAAATATCATTAAAAAAAGTACTGCTCCATGAAAATCAATCCTAAGACGTATATAAGAATACCCCGTGCGTCTGGTGCGCACGGAAAACAAAATCCATATATGTGCCATACATGTGCACAAAACAACATCTAGGTGCAACTGGTGTGCACGAAACATCTGTCATAAGCAACGTGTGTGCCCGAAAGTAAAATAAGGTGCATCTGTCATGCACGAAGAATCCCGATTTAGTGCATCTGGTGTGCACCAAAATCGTATCAAAACACTAATGGTGCATGAAAACTATGCTGGAAGCGTAAATCAAATCACTGGCATAAAATAGGCATGAAATCACAATTAATACCTCAAACGTAATAGCTATGCGCAAAATATAAAGACCCAGTGGTTGCAACCATAGTACATAAAAACAAATATCATGAAACTCAGCCATCAAGACTAAATCATGCAAATAGAACGCCCACAATACCGAAATCCAAGATGATGGACACGTGATAATCGAATCACAAAATCATAAGTCATAAATACCGTCGTCGGTAATCCCTCCTTCAAAGTCGAGAAGGTGTCGGTGCATCCAATGCTAGCAGCGCAAGGTATCTACTTGCCTCTTGCTCACGGTCTGGCATCCTCTGTCTCTGGGTCCTTATCTTCTCCGTGGATTACCAATCTCATAATCAATCGGCTCATCGGCCCTGTCGGGTGTGCTAACGGGGATGATTCCGTTTTGGCACTTCTCTAGTCATCTCTCGGTCAATCCTCACGCCCATTCGTAAAACAGCATGTCCTGGCGTCGGCCTCTGGCTTTCTGAATGCACGTGACGCATCTGATCCTGGGTACAAATATCATTGCAGCAGTATCCTGGAAGGAATCCTGCTCAGGGTCTCTTCTGATCTTGCCTATGCCGATCTGTACGGAGGCTGGTACCCTTATCTAATCCTTTCTCGTTTTCTGGACATCTGCGTGTGCCGCACACATTTCCTCGGAAACTGGCCGTATCCCATGCCTTTGTAAGTCTATCAGGTCTCTAACCTCGACGGAAAGTAATGACAGCTCGTCAGTGTCTCGCACGAACCCGAAATCTCGTACTCTGTAGCTTCATCATTCTGTAGAAGATGTCTGGCCGAACAGGTCCTCGGGAACGCGTCCCAACCATCGGAGGAATACTCAATACTCGTCCGTCCTCGATCAACTCACAACGCATCTGGGTGAGGTCCTTTATCCGAACCTGGTCAACTATGTCGTCGACGATGCCGAACTTGGCCCGCTGGGTGTGCGCAATATGTCCACTCCTGGGTCCAGGTCTTCTCGTATCTCGTTTTTGCCGAATTTCCCGGAAGCCATCATCCTTTACTGAAGCAAATTCTTGTTCCGGAACGGCTGCATACGCCTCGCGACTCCTTCTGGAAGGTATATCCATATACAACGCCTCTGCATGCGTATCGCATCTCTGATGTCAGCGGAGTGGAACGTCACCTGGTCGAATTCTCGTGCGAACTCTTCACTTCACTCGGCTCCAATGTTGACTGATTCGGACTCGTCTCATCGTGGCTGCATGGACTGCGCTCCAACGGCTATTCTCGTATCTGGAGTCTCCCAAGCAGTGTGTCCCATCACATGATATTCGAATGATGTCGACCCATCCGATCGACTCGTCAGAACCTCATAACCCCCCAAGAGATCAACATCTTGGGTACAATTTAATAGTATCGAGTACATACCACAGCATCGGCGGTCCAGCCGTAGAAGGGCAAACCCAAGCCTCACTAATGGCGCCGCGGAACTGCCGCAAACCCTATGGTTCAAAGGCTTTCATACTGTCATTATGTCGAGTTAGGGTTTCATTCTTCTAGAGAGCCCATAGAATTGCCTGCATGTCTTTCCGAATACTTTAAATTTGGAATAGTAAGTTTCTGACACTCGATCGTCTCTGTCGACTCTCAACGTCTCCGCGTGAAGTCGTCTCTAGCTAGAATCAATCTATCTGATGACCTCGCATCGGGGTAAGCGAACGAACCACACGTCCTAGTCATTCATCCTCGGTTGACTAGCGATTCACTATCATATCTCTAAGTATATACTCACGCTGCAGTAGCTCCAATCATCTGGGCGATATCTCGTCATTTGCAGCAACCACTGGCTCATTCGCCTGTACGATGAACAGCGCCTCAATCATCATGAATAAGCGATATATCAATGGTCATCTGTCACGACCCAAAATTGGTCCGTGACGGCCCTAATACTACGCAACGCCTAAAGACGTAATGCAATAAAAGAAAGCCAAAACCCAGAAATCTAAACCAAGAAAATACGGAAAAGATAATATAAGTTTTTGAAATATTTGAAATCGCAACCTAAATTCTTTAAAAGTCTTACTTTCTTTCTTAAAATTTTGGCAACACCCCCTTTTTGTAAAAACTAGCCAAGATGAATACAATATAAATATACGATGCCGTAGCGAAGAAATAAAGACAATAAAGAGAAAGCTGTATATAAAAGACAACAAATCCACAATAATATACAGTAACGTCCTCACCAAGTCTCTAAGTCGACAATACAATAGTAGATGGAGAGTACAAAATATAACGAATGTACAATAAGAAATACAGATAATCATCTAACCCACCTAAGCAAAACGGTATACTGTGAGCTGATGCGATTTCTGTAGCAAAAGATGATAGATGAGAAGCTGAATAGCCTGCCTCGACTACTCTGGGGAACAACCTGAAACACC
The DNA here is from genome assembly GCA_030015575.1 of Agapanthus africanus. Lineage (NCBI taxonomy): Eukaryota > Viridiplantae > Streptophyta > Magnoliopsida > Asparagales > Amaryllidaceae > Agapanthus > Agapanthus africanus. The sequence goes on from CM057349.1 coordinate 294,771,226, forward strand.
TGTGGAACAACGGGGGTGAGTTGCCAACTCGTGAATAGTAGATAACATATGCAGGTAATCACAGGAATGTACGCACAGCATGAATCTAAGATATACAATTTACAGTAATAACAGGTCATGTGAAAGCAAAGTAATGGAGATGAACACTAGAAGGTACTACCAATATATGAATCTGTGCAAAGAATAGATAAGTGTGAGGTATGGGGTGGAATATGTCATTTCCACGGAAACCTGACATCGTGGCCGGATCACAATCCATTAAGACACTCAAAATCCCAAATCCTCAAATCAGCCCCCAAGTTGGGCTCTCATATCATATAAGTCATACATCTCCTCAATGTACAATATCGAATAGATCTCCTATATCCCGACTGTACAAACCATCAATCTCTTTCATATCCAATATCCAATCTCAATGAATCACCTATATCCCAAGTCGAATCTCAAATAATTTCTAACATCCTATATATATATATATTTGCAGAAGTAAAATATGATGGGGGCAATACACATATATTAGCGTCCCATTCCACTAGTATTGGTGTAAGGGTATATGTAACAACGGCTAAATCCTCTGTTATATATACAAAGGTATTAAAGAAATATCATGAAAACCATGTGCCAAGCATCGACACAGAAATCCTGATCACGTATCATACGCTATCCCGAAAGCACGAGTGCCTAGCTCTGACCCTCGCTTCTCGACGTATGCATACGTACATGACTCCCAGCGGTGTCTCTGTGATCCCCCGCCGAGTCATGGGTACTGTCACCGGTAGGTACTCGCCCGCCTCCAGGCTCAATCGGCAAAATCCATCGATCTTCTTGCCGAGGGGAACTATACCGGGCCCCACCATGTACTCTCATACGGCAACCACACCTCGTATGGAGTATATAATCAGCCCCGATAAAACTCATGGTGGACGCGCAAATAACATATCAAGAAAACCGGGTTTTTCAATGTATGCATAATTTCATGAACTCCCACGGTTCCCAAATCCAGAAAATACCATGTAAAATCCAAATAAACAATGAGCAAATCCAGGAACAAATAAATGCGATATATCTGAATATGAGCATATAAATGAGAACATGTAGCTGAAACCAGATGTATGCGAAATCAATAAGGTACAGCTAAGTATAGGTATCTACCTATAAGTAAAATATGTGCATGGTATACTTGTAGCTATATCGCAAGGTGTATATGTACCTATCACAAATAGTAAGATACACTACCGGTATACCGATAAGATAGATGTCATATAGTATCACTAAGGGGTTGTGTGTGACATGACAATTATTGACGGTGTGTGTGTAGCATACAATCCGTGCTCGTGCAACATGAACCGTCAATAATATGTGCAGTGTCCTACGGCTGCTAGTCACAGTATAACTATATCAAGGAAATAAAGTAAAGGCGCAATTCTAACAATGACGTAGAATGTGCGACAGGTATTTGAATCCTAGCCCAGATGCATAACGCCATGCGGGCGATTCCCCTGTAGATGTTAAATCTACTCACCTACGCTCCACGCTAGGTGAATCCTACCATCTGCTCCCCCCTGTAGTAGTGTCCGTAGTCCCTGCCTGTAAACCTGCAAATAAGACACGGAAATCAGTTATAAGCCAAATATTTCGCGAAACGCGATATCGAACCAAAACGAGAAACTCACGTCGCGAACTAAACGCGCGTATGCACGATATGCTAAAACGTGTGTATACGCGTCTAAAACCATCGCGACACGCCACGACACGCTGGATCACAGAACCCACTCACGTATCGCGCGTATCGCGCAAACACAACGGACATGAAAAACGGTATTTGATCCTAGATTTTACTACAGGTCAAAACTTACAAAACCATACATGCCAAGTCACTAGACTACACAGAATAAAACCCTAGCCAAGACCGCAACACCCATGTCAACTTCCTGGCCGCAATTTGCGGCCATACGCATTAAATCTGCGGCCAAGATGAAACATTTTGGGCTCGTGTTCTGGTGGTGTTATCTATACCTAGTGGGCATGCCCCAGTTTTCTCAATTTTGTCCTGAAGGTCCCGGGTCAAAAGCAGATCACAGAATGTCACAATGTCGCTTTAAAAACGCTAATTTAGCACAAAAGCAAACCCTATGGTATTTTAGTGTAATCTGGGTCAAATCTCAGTTAAGGTGACCTTAACAACACTTAAATAGGTTGGGTTAACTAACACAATCAACACTTAATCAACATTCCACACAAATCACCTTAATTAGCACTAAACTAGCTTTAAATGCAAACCGTAGCTAATTATCACATAAGCTAAGCAAAAAGGGATGTTGGGTTCAAGAAAATATACCCTAACAAACCCTAGAAGGCAGGTGAAGAAGTGAATGGGGGAAACGAGGGCTTGCTGCAGTTGTTGGGCTCCTGTTGCTGCTGCCAGAGCTGCTGCTGATGCAGTTGCTACTACTGCTGTTGTTGATATTGTTGCTGTTGCTGTGGCTGCTTCTGGGGCTGCTGCTTCAGCTGTTGATGCTAATGGTGTTGATGCTAATGGTGCTGATGCTCGAGTTGCTTCTTCTGGTGCTGCTGTTGTTTCTGCTGGTGTTGCAGTTGTTGCTGATGGAGCTGCTGCTGTTGCTAGCTTCTGGTGTTGTTGCTGAAGCCTCTGCTGCTGCTGCTTCTGGGGCTGAGTGAGTGTGTGTGTGTTGTGTGAGAGAATGGGAGTGAGAGAATGGGATAACACAAACAAGTCAACCCCCTCCTCTCTCTCTCTCTCTCTTGATTAATGAAGGCATGGGCAAAGCCATGATGCCCCATCATGCACTCTTTCTCTCACCAAGGTCAACCATTCAAACAATATTTAAAATTCCATTTCAAATTCATTTTCATTTTATTAAAACAACCATAACTAATTAACCCAAAACATCTAAATAATTAACTTAAAGAGAATGGGTTAATCCATCATGCTTGCTAAACGTGGTCTAACCCCATCTCTAAACCCTAGTTTACATGCACAAATGTGTGTAAGCCTAGGAAAAATCTAATAAAATATTCATTAAATAGGATAAAATATTTGGAAATCATTTTGGTAAACTTTTTATTAAAAACTATATATATTAAAATATAATTAGCCACAAAACACATCCTAAGGTGTTACAATCTCCCCCCTTAAAAGAAATTCGTCCCCGAATTTAAAAATATACCGATACACGTACCTTCAAAGTGAATATTACAACTTTCAAATCTCGCTCGCAGCCTCCCAAGTGACTATCTCACTAGACGGCTACGTCTAAGAAAACCCTTCACAGATGGCAAGACCCTTGACCGACGTTTCTCCACCTGCCGGGCCATTAACACAACTGGCTGCTGGTGAACGAAAGATCGCGTCCAAGCCAAAAGGTTTGGTGCCAATTCATGTGAGAAAGGGCAAGAAGGTAATTGTAAAGTATTATCACAAGGAATACGAGGTGAAAATCCAATAATCTGGGCGGAAGTGCAAAATTAAGGGCAACAAAACTAACTCGCTTATAGGATCTCAGAAGGACCAAAATTCTGGGACAAACTTCCCAAAATCCAACACGTCTTTTATCGGATAAATCCGCAGGAATATATAGTTTGCCATTGCGCACTTAAGTCTACAACCAACACGGTTGCATAAGACCTCTGTCCGCGATGAACAATTTTCATCCTGACCTGAATCAATTGGATCATCTCCGAAGTCTCTAGACATAGCTGGAGTCCAAAATCCTACTTACGCAGAGTCAGAAAAACAATAGACCGGTGATCGACACGACCTAACCCCTAAGACTAAGGGTGGCCAATTGGAGTGTCTCCTGATAACAGCTATCGAAGGAGAACCCTAACGATGGCGAGTGACGATCCCCAAGTGCCGACAACAATCAAAACAAACACACCACTTAACAAGAAACAACTGAGCACATTGAGTATAATTGGACGACAAGAATCCGAATGGAGTCACACCCTGACTAAACTTGGGTAGAAAGCATACCGAAATTCGTGGAGATCTGCTCCCACTCCTACTTTGGAACGGTAAAAGATTGCAACTCTCCAGCCGGCCTCAGATGTTCGACCCAAGCACACAACAAGACAGACACCTTGAAACGAAACCTGGAACTTCTCTTTACATCCCTGTCCACCCGTAACTATCTCACAAGTCACCTAAATGTTGGTGGAACTTGAATGCATATAGAGAGTTGACAGATGTGCATGTTCTAGGATTACACGTCTCTACCCGATGATGTCAGGTACACAAACGTGTCCCTAACTTAGCACGTCATTATCACAAATCAAGGTCTCCGAATCATTACCCAGCCGAGCATGCTCAAGTATCACTTACGAACGAGAATAGGCGAGCAGTGTCTCGCAAAAACGATTAAGGAAAAGTGGTCGGGTGCGGACATGAGCAAGCTGTCCCCTCCGTAGAGACGAACTTAAGCTGTACTCGACGATCACACAAGAACTGTAAATCTGCAGAAGACTATCACAACAATCAAAATCCGCTGCAGGAAGATGTACGTTAAGCTCTGGTTGTCCGTAAAAATCTGACATGACTCTCGCACAAGTAGTGTCTCCAAATCTCCAACGCAAAACCACCGCGGCCATCTCCAGATCATGAGTGGAATATCCTTCTCTTACTTTCTCCAAATGTAGGGAAGCAAAATCGATGACTCTGTAGCGTCACCTCAGCACACACTCGAGCCCCACTCACGAAACATTACAGTTAAACAATAAGGTCGCCCGAACCAAAAGCAAGGAAAGAACTGATGCAGTTGTTAACCGAATCTTCAACTGTTGAAAATTCCGCACACATGCCTCAGTCCAAAGAAAAGAAACCTCCTTTCCGGTCAATTCAGTCGACGGTGCAGCACCACTCTAGCAATCCTGCATGAAACGGCGGTAGAAACCTGCTAAGCCCAACAATCTGCGGATCTCCGTCCTGCACACAAGTCTGGGCCTAGGTTGTACGGCCACGATCTCCCTCGGAACCATACGAAACTGTCTCCCGTGACTATAAAACCTAGGAGTCAACACGAACAAGCCTGAAGAAACACTCCATGAATCTAGCGAACCACTGGGACTCTCCCAGTATCTGCAACAAATCCTCAAGTGTTACTCCCGTCCCTCAAGACACATTAGATAGACCAGAATGTCGTAAATAACACAACAATAACTGGTCGAGGAACGGCCTAAAGAAATCTGGTTCATCACATCTACGAATGCTGCTAGGGCATCAGTGAATCCAACGACTTGCAAAAACACCCAAAGCCCGTAGCACACATAAGGCAGTCTCCGGAAAGCCATCACTCCGAACCCGCAATAATGATGACCTGATCCCAAGCAAACATAGAAAATGTCTCGCACTGTGGAGCTGATCGAAGAAATCGCCAATGCGAGGTAAAGGATACCTATCCGCACCGTAAGCCGGTTCAATTGATGATCCGTCGATACACAATCTCAAACTGCCGTCTTTCTCCTTGAATAAGAGGAATAGGAGCTTCCAAAAGTGAAACACTCAGACGCACAAAACCCCCAACAAATAACTCTGCAGCTGATCCTTAAGCTCCCTAAGCTTCGCCGACTTATCCGGAACAACGTCGGAAAAACCCTCGCACGAAATAAAACCGGTCCAACAATCCCACTGTGGCTCCGGTATCATGAATGAACGCCAAGAATCCACGACATCACCTCAGTAGCCGACTAGAGAAAAAGGCTGAATTCAAGCTGTGAGAGGCGGCACAACTATCCACCTGCACAACAAGAACTGACTTGCCGGGAAAACAAACTTGACTGTTTCCTCACAGTAGTCCACAGACGCCTAGCACGTAATTAACCAGTCCGTGCCCAGGAGAACGTCAAATCCAACATCTCTAGAAGGATGAAAACGACGAACGAATTTCTATCTCCTATCCGATTGGCACACAACTGAATACGTGTCGCGCAACAAAAGAATCGCTGACAGAAGTTAGCACAACTACGACTAATCTACCCAACCACGGTACAAGCATGAAAAACAAACGAACACATCAAAAGAACATGCGAAATAAGGATACCTGGAGACTCTGCATTGGACGTCTGTGCGTCCCGATGAGTAGAAGCAAACTCCCGTGTCTGCCCTCTACTCACAGCTGGATGAACTCCTCTTGTAGACTGAGCCCTCTGAGCAAATCTTCCACATCCACGGCCTCTCTGAATACGACTCTGACGAGGTGCTAAGGAACAATCCCGCATCGAAAACATCCACGCGCTGACCGCTGACCATCCTGGGGATGAGAGCTGAACGACTGTCCTCGTCCTAAGCCTCTGCTACTCCCGCGACGGCCACGAAATCTGTCTCGATGTCCAAACCTCTGTCTCCGGGCTGGTACACTGGTACGAGTCCTCCACTGTCCTGGAACTCTTTAGGCCTCTGGAATATACGCCTCGTCAACTGGAGCTGCAACCACTGGTGCTATGTAGGTGACGGACTGCTGCATGCTGATCGCAAGTGACAACTGAGTAACAGGGGTGACAACCTCCTGTCGTAGCTCCCGAACGACATCAACTAAATAACTCATAGTCTGGCGGAAGTCCTGCATCTCTGCCACAAGCCTATCAATAGTATATACCGCAGGCTGATCCGTCTGCACCTGCGCAACTAGAGTGCCATCCTGGTCAGTACTCGTCTCACCCGAGCCAACTCTGACCTCGGCTCTCGCTGCATCACTCTGAGTCCCCATAGTCATCGGCGGCAAGGCTATAAATAGATATAAGATTCAATGAGAATAAGGAATCGAATCTCAAGGATATGAATCATCAAGGAAGGAATTTCAAGCAAATTGTACTTAGGTCACTTAATGCAAGGTACCGTATCGTGGGTATGCTGCAGACATACACACACTACGCTACTCTGCTTAAGCTACCTACTCCATCATACTAAGGTCATCCTACACTCCGAAAGGTAAAACCTAGCGCTCTGATACCAATTTGTCACGACCCAAAATTGTCCCGTGACGGCCCTAATACTACGCAACGCCTAAAAACGTAACGCAGTAAAAGAAAGCCAAAGCCCAGAAATCTAAACCAAGAAAATACTGAAAAGATAATATAAGTTTTTGAAACATTTGAAATCGTAACCCAAATTCTTTAAAAGTCTTACTTTCTTTCTTAAAATTTTGGCAACACCCCCTTTTTGTAAAAACTAGCCAAGATGAATACAATACAAATATACGACGCCTTAGCGAAGAAATAAAGACAATATAGAGAAAGATGAATATAAAAGACAACAAATCCACAATAATATACAGTAACGTCCTCACCAAGTCTCTAAGTCAACAATACAATAGTAGATGGAGAGTACAAAATATAACGAATGTACAATAAGAAATACAGATAATCATCTAACCCACCTAAGCAAAACGGTATACTGTGAGCTGATGCGATATCTGTAGTAAAAGATGATAGATGAGAAGCTGAATAGCCTTCCTCGACTACTCTGGGGAACAACCTGAAACACCTATGGCACAACGGGGGTGAGTTGCCAACTCATGAATAGTAGATAACATATGCAGGTAATCACAGGAATGTACGTACAGTATGAATCTAAGATATACAATTTACAGTAATAACAGGTCATGTGAAAGCAAAGTAATGGAGATGTACACTAGCAGGTACAACCAATATATGAATCTGTGCAAAGAATAGATAAGTGTGAGGTATGGGGTGGAATATGTCATTTCCACGGAAACCTGATATCGTGGCCGGATCACAATCCATTAAGACACTCAAAATCCCAAATCCTCAAATCAGCCCCTAAGTTGGGCTCTCATATCATATAAGTCTCACATCTCCTCAATATACAATATCGAATAGATCTCCTATATCCCGATTGTACAAACCATCAATCTCTTTCATATCCAATATCCAAACTCAATGAATCACCTATATTCCAAGTCGAATCTCAAATAATTTCTAACATCCTATATATATATATTTGCAGAAGTAAAATATGATGGGGGCAATACACATATATTAGCGTCCCATTCCACTAATATTGGTGTAAGGGTATATATAACAACGGATAAATCCCCTGTTATATATACAAAGGTGTTAAAGAAATATCATGAAAACCATGTGCCAAGCATCGACACAGAAATCCTGATCACGTATTATACGCTATCCCGAAAGCACGAGTGCCTAGCTTTGACCCTCGCCTCTCGACGTATGCATACGTACATGACTCCCAGCGGTGTCTCCGTGATCCCCCGCCGAGTCATGGATACTGTCACCGGTAGGTACTCGCCCGCCTCCAGGCTCAATCGGCAAAATCCATCGATCTTCTTACCGAGGGGAACCATACCGGGCCCAACCATGTACTCTCATACGGCAACCACACCTCGTATGGAGTATATAATCAGCCCCGATAAAACTCATGGTGGACGCGCAAATATCATATCAAGGAAACCGGGTTTTTCAATGTATGCATAATTTCATGAACTCCCACGGTTCCCAAATCCAGAAAACACCATGTAAAATCCAAATAAACAATGAGCAAATCCAGGAACAAATAAATGCGATATATCTGAATGTGAGCATATAAATGAGAACATGTAGCTGAAACCAGATGTATGCGAAATCAATAAGGTACAGCTAAGTATAGGTATCTACCTATAAGTAAAATATGTGCATGGTATACCTGTAGCTGTATCGCAAGGTGTATATGTACCCATCACAAATGGTAAGATACACTACCGGTATACCGATAAGATAGATGTCATATAGTATCACTAAGGGGTTGTGTGTGACATGGCAATTATTGACGGTGTGTGTGTAGCATACAATCCGTGCTCGTGCAACATGAACCGTCAATAATATGTGCAGTGTCCTACGGCTGCTAGTCACAGTATAACTATATCAAGGAAATAAAGTAAAGGCGCAATTCTAACAATGATGTAGAATGTGCGACAGGTATTTGAATCCTAGGCCAGACGCATAACGCCATGCGGGCGATTCCCCTGTAGATGTTAAATCTACTCACCTACGCTCCATGCTAGGAGAATCCTACCATCTGCTCCCCCCTGTATTAGTGTCCGTAGTCCCTGCCTGCAAACCTGCAAATAAGACACGGAAATCAGTTATAAGCCAAATATTTCGCGAAACGCGATATCGAACCAAAACGAGAAACTCGCGTCGCGAACTAAACGCGCGTGTGCACGATACGCTAAAACGTGTGTATACGCGTCTAAAACCATCGCGACACGCCACGACACGCTGGATCACAGAACCCACTCACGTATCGCGCGTAACGCGCAAACACAACGGACATGAAAAACGGTATTTGATCCGAGATTTTATTACAGGTCAAAACTTACAAAACCATACATGCCAAGTCACTAGACTACACAGAATAAAACCCTAGCCAAGACCCCAACACCCATGTCAACTTCCTGGCCGCAATTTGCGGCCATACGCATTAAATCTGCGGCCAAGATGAAACATTTTGGGCTCGTGTTCTGGTGGTGTTATCTATACCTAGTGGGCATGCCCCAGTTTTCTCAATTTTGTCCTGAAGGTCCTGGGTCAAAAGCAGATCACAGAATGTCACAATGTCGCTTTAAAAATGCTAATTTAGCACAAAAGCAAACCCTATGGTATTTTAGTGTAATCTGGGTCAAATCTCAGTTAAGGTGACCTTAACAACACTTAAATAGGTAGGGTTAACTAACACAATCAACACTTAATCAACATTCCACACAAATCACCTTAATTAGCACTAAACTAGCTTTAAATGCAAACCGTAGCTAATTATCACATAAGCTAAGCAAAAAGGGAAGTTGGGTTCAAGAAAATATACCCTAACAAACCCTAGAAGGCAGGTGAAGAAGTGAATGGGGGAAACGAGGGCTTGCTGCAGTTGCTGGGCTCCTGTTGCTGCTGCCAGAGCTGCTGCTGATGCAGTTGCTGCTACTGCTGTTGTTGATATTGTTGCTGTTGCTGTGGCTGCTTCTGGGGCTGCTGCTAATGGTGTTGATGCTAATGGTGCTGATACTCGAGTTGCTTCTTCTGGTGCTGCTGTTGTTTCTGCTGGTGTTGCAGTTGTTGCTGATGGAGCTGCTGCTGTTGCTAGCTTCTGGTGTTGTTGCTGAAGCCTCTGCTGCTACTGCTTCTGGGGCTGAGTGAGTGTGTGTGTGTTGTGTGAGAGAATGGGAGTGAGAGAGTGAGAGTGAAAGAATGAGAGAACACAAACAAGTCAACCCCCTCCTCTCTCTCTCTCTCTTCATTAATGAAGGCATGGGCAAAGCCATGATGCCCCATCATGCACACACTCTCTCTCTCACCAAGGTCAACCATTCAAAAAATATTTAAAATTCCATTTCAAATTCATTTTCATTTTTTTAAAACAACCATAAGTATTTAACCCAAAATACCTAAATAATTAACTTAAAGAGAATGGGTTAATCCATCATGCTTGCTAAACGTGGTCTAACCCCATCTCTAAACCCGAGTTTACAGGCACAAGTGTGTGTAAGCCTAGGAAAAATCTAATAAAATATTCATTAAATAGGATAAAATATTTAGAAATCATTTTGGTAAACTTTTTATTAAAAACTATATATATTAAAATATAATTAGCCACAAAACACATCCTAAGGTGTTACATCATCACATCCTGGCTGGCCTCTATCAGTGGCTCAATCCTCTGGTACCAGTCGGTACATCCGAGAAATCTCATGAAAGAGATCTGTCAAACGCTCATGGCGCGAACACAATAAGACGACGCCTCTCAATGCAATCGTATGTCTCTGGAATCATGCCTTGGTCAGTCCTCGTCTGCGACGAGCTCAAGCTGACGCAACTCTAGCCGTAGCTCTCTATGCCCGTGTGATCGTGGCAGCACAATCACAACCAGTATTGATGAGGGTAGATCATAGGAAGGAATATAATACTGTGCAAGGAAATGTACATCCTAAGGCTCCTTAAGCGGAGAGGCGTGTCGTAAGTATGCCGCGGAATATACACACGGTACGTCACTCTACTGATGTCACCTACTCTATCAACCAAGGGTCATCCTACACGACGAAAGTTTGGGTCTAATACCCCCTCGACTAAGTCTAAGTTCCGTAAGGTCAAGCCTAAGTTCCGTATATATATAGACGCCTTAGGCTCCACATAGTCAAATTTAGACTCGAACCAAGGTTAACCTAGCGCTCTGATACCAACTTTGTCACGATCCGAAATAGCCCGTGACTGGCACTTGAACCATATGAAGTCTATAGGACCCCATCTAATCCAAGTAAGCCAAAAGCCCAGAAATCTAAAACCATTTTAAATGATAAATAAGAAAAACTAGTTTAAAGAAATGAAGAAAACATATTTTAAATACATGGTTTTTAAATAAATAAACCGAAAGTGCATTTTTAAAATGTATAGTCTTTTCTAAAAATTTCGGCAGAGTTTCCTTTGTAAATACTGACCCCGAACGGGGTACAACAAGAACAATATACATGCAATGATAAAAGGCATCCCCAAGCAGGAGCTAGCTCTTCGTCAATCGACGGTCACAACCACACAAGCAATATGATATACAACGCCGAAGGGCAAGGATCAAAACTCAAAAGAAAACTCAAAATATCATGAAAACCGTAATACTACTACACGCGACTCTAAGGTCGAAATAATACATCACTAGTGTCTAAGTCTGAAACAATATACAAGTTTTGGTTGATGTAAAATTCTAGATACAATGAATAATACATATACAAGGGTGGTTCTGATGCGAAGAACCCACCTACCAAGCAAATCACCCGCAAAGGAAAGCAATGTTCCGGAAATGCCGCTATGGAACCTGTACGGCAAAACCTGCAAGAACAGTGGCACAACGGGAGTGAGTTGCCAACTTGTGAATAGAAAATATCTACAAGCAGAAATCGAATGCATGACACACTCCTAGATCAATACGATCAGATAGATAAACCTCAAAGAATAAGCCTGAAGCATGATAAGATGGCAATGTAACATCTAAACATGTAGGTAGTGCCAAATACTCGTGCCTGTGCCTCAGGTAATAACATGTCATAAATATAAGGTATGTCTGCATGAAGTAAATATGATGAAGTATCAAAATGGATATCAATACACATATATTAGCGTCCCATTCCACTAATATTGGTGTAAGGGTATATATAACAGCGCCCTCATACCCTGTTATATATACAAATGAAGTATGATCAATGTATGTATAACCGTGGATCCCGTCCATCCGTCACCCAATGACAACAAGTATCATGCATGTAAATGTGAGGATATAATCAAAATCATGGTAAACATCATGAAACCTGTGCCTAGCATCGGCACGTAAATCCTCATGCATCGGGCTCCATCAGTCCGGATCAGCCCACGGGCTCCGTTTGCGGTATCGGCCCTCGGCCCCAGCAGTACGCCCATATCCATCTATCGACTCTGGTCAGTATCCTCCGGATAACCGCCAGGTCCAACCAATCACCTATAGGTATTCGCCCACCTCCAGGCTCAATCGGCAAAGTCCATCGATCATCTTGCTGAGGGGAACCATACCGGGCCCACCATGTACCCTCATACGGTACCCACTCCTCGTATGGGGTATATAATCAGAACCGATAAATCTCATGGTGGCTGCGCAAATATCATATCAAGGAAACCGGGTTTTTCAAATAAGTACATACTTTCCTTTGAAATTATCCACGGTTCCCAAATCCAGAAATATCATGAAAACGAATATCTCGATGCGTATAATCAGAAAGCACGATGTATGTGACATATTAATGAAAATCAAGTATAATAGGATATCATGCAACATGGAATAATAGTATGCACATACAAGGTCTTATCCTGATGCAATTATACTACTGTGTAGTGACATGGCAATTATCGATGATGAAGTGTGTGAGCCAGCAAGCAAGTGTACGTGGAACATATGCATCATCGATAATGGTGCTGGTGTTCTAACAGCATGATTGCAATATAGAAATAAACACATGCAAAGCGTTGCAAATAGCAATGAAAATGCGGAATCGAATAAATCAACGCAACAGTGATGAATCTACACCAATATGTATATGTCATGCAGTGGTGCCATTTGAGATAAGACGAATCGGGGTTTTGGTAGAATAAGGGTTACGGTGTTTTTAAGAATAGATACGTCCTTTGAAAATACCCGTAGAATCCCTTTACTTGTCTTTAAGATAATCCCGATTCGTTAGTTTTGAAATAGGTATGACTCGGGTCTAGTCTGACATCTACTATGCAAACTACAGATCTAAGTATCAAGTCAGTCGGGAGGGGTATGGAAACCACCTAAATCTGAGTCGATATATATATAAATATAATAGTCGGTGATCCCGCCTCAATAGTATCGCGTGCGATACAATATATCATAAGACATCCTCGAGTCATGAGTGCGAATCTATCATCATTATAAGCTCGTACGGTACATCGTCGTACGGCATCCCACTAGCTGGGTATGGGTCAATATCATAATCAGCTCATCAATTATCTGGTATCCTTATCATCATATCACATAATCTGGGGTACTGATCATAGTCTAGTACAAATCGATACCATTCATCACTGCGTGTGTAAACACACGTCCAAAGGCCCGCTAGAGATCACATGTCGTATCCCAAATATGAATCACATCACATCACCGATCTCCCGGCACAATGCCCAACATCATCGACTCATCTCCAAAGTCATCCAATATCATCAAACACAGTGCAAGTATAATGAATATGCAAGGGTGTGCGTGAAGGTGTAAATATATTCTAGGGTTCGCAACTAGGAACTATACTAGTTTACTTCTAACCCTAATCTATACATAGTACACCTAACACAAAGACCACAACACACTAAAAACTATCTTATATATAATATATATATAAGGTATACTAACTACGGACTGCGGGGGTGCTATACGCCATCCACCCGACTTCCCCCTATAGATATAATCTACTCACCTTGCGTCCTGTGTGCCGAAGCCGACATCGCCATCTTTATCTTCAACGCCTCGACGTCACGTAGGGTACCTACAAAGATACACAACCGCAAAAATATATGAAAATCATGTCGGAAACCAAAACGGAATACGCTACGCCCATAGGTACAAACCTATAGCCTCGCGTGCAAACACGACCAATAACCCTTTGCCGCTGACGTTCAAACGCCACCCAAAAAAATTGAATCACCAAACACCAAAATCCATGCTAAAACAACTCGTAAATCATGCGCCAACATAGGAAAATCAACCCAGATTTTACCCTGATTGGAACCAGACAAAATTGCACATATCAATGGTCAAATTTATAGGATATCAAGCTACAGAACAAATACGGAGCCCCGAACCCATGCTCTGGCCACAAATTGCGGCCAGATGGGAATTATCTGCGGCCAAGAAATGGATTCAGGGGCTGGGGCTTTGGGTGGTGGTTCCAGGGTGCCTGCATGTCATCCTGCCAAGTCAATTTCATTTTAGGCGTTACGGGGTGATAGCAGATTTCAAAATACGATCATAGATTCACAGTTTTTCCCTGACATCGTCTCATAAATCCGTATTCTGGTTTCAATTCCTGGTTTGGGTCTAAAGTAACATCCCACCAGGGTTCTAAGGTCAGCACAATCCTCAATTTCACCCTTGACTTCAGATCTAACCTAAACCCTAACTAGAATTCTCCAAAGTCCACAAAACGACACAATATCGATATGAAACTAGTATTAATGCACAAGAAATGAAATACTACTCTAATAGGTGCAGAATTTACCTCCTTTGGCAACTCAAGAAAATTCTTGAGTTGCTCAAAGTCCTCCAAATCCATTCTTGCTAGGTTCAATGTGTAGCTAGTGAGCTTGGGAGCAAGTTTTGTGAAATGGGAATAGGATTTTGGGGTTGTATTCATGGTGGATCTAGGTTGAAGAGGGAGGAGGAAGAAGAGGGAGCAAGAACAGCAGCAGCTCAAGTTGAAGAGGTGATAGAAAATGAGAAGGGAAATGATGGGGGCGCATGGGTCCAAAGAGGTTTGACCTAGTCTTCCTCTCTCATCATCATACTTACCTTTTTCTTTTCCTTTTCTTTTCTTTTTCCCTTTTTATTCTTCTCACACAATGGTTACCCTAGGCCACCATCTACCCACAACATGTAAGAAATGTAACAAGCGTGGAAAAATGATATGTGCACATTTTGCACAAAAAGGCTAAAAATCCAATTAGCGATTTTTAATCGTGATTAATCACCAAAATAGCATATAGATAACCATTAAAACTTAAAAATAGAAAAATTCCATAAAATACGCTATTTTAGAATTTTCCATAATTTTTCCAAATTTTTCTGTATTTAATTATACCAAAATATTAAAATATTCAATAAAATAATTTTAAATTATAAAAATTCTCAAAAAATAATAATTTTTTTTTGAAATGTTACATCAGTAGAGGCCACACAAACCCCCTAGTGCTAGAATACGGACCTAAACCAGAGACTAGAACCCCGGAATACGGATTTAGAAAACCCGATATCGGACAATTGTGTTGCGCCACGGCAGCGCCACGGCCTTCTATCCGAGGCCAAAATGCGGAATCAAAATTTTTCTTAACTTTAAACTGGCGCTACCGCGGACAATATACCCGGATCGAAACCATTAACCGATACTAGCAAACAAGAGAAAGGGTGAGAGATATACCGAGTGATCCGAGTCCTCCGGTCTTCTCGTCGTCGTCCCGATCTCCCGCGGAAACTCCGGTCGTCGCCTCCTTGCCGGAAGGGCACCACAACGTCTGCATCTTTTACGGGCTCCCACCTCAATACCGAGGCAACTCGGGCACGAAGCTGGCTAGTCGACGTGCCCAAGGTTTGCTGTAGAATGTGTAGTGCTTTGTCTCTTTGGGGTTATGTTGCCTTGATGGAGGAATGAGGTTGAGAAATGAACTTGGGAATTTTGGTAGCAATGGAAAAATGATATGAATGATAATTTTCCCACACCCTCACCAAAAGAAAACTCTCTCATCTCATCTCTCAAAAAATGTGGCCGGCCATCCATATGTGGAAAAAATGGTGGAGAGAATCAACTAAGGGAGGTGAGTGTAGGATAAAGAGAATGGTGACCATATCCAAACATCATCATAACAATCTCACATCAAACTTCAAATCAATCCTAATCACCTTTATGCAAGAAATGATGATAGAAAAGAAAGGAATAAAAAGATGCTTTCATAATCAAACCATTTGCATGAAACCCCTCCACAATGTGTTATTTGCAAACTTGCAAATAACACCCTCCATCAAAAGGTCCGGCCGGGAAAGAACAAAGGAAAACTTGCCGGAACGGAATGCAAACTGGCAACTCCAGAAAACTGGTCCCGTAATAAATTACAGGAAAACCCCGATACTGTGCATACACACCCGCATCTGTATTCCTACCGGATACAAATGCAATGAGACAAAATCTACACTGTACTATCCGTCCGATCCTGATCCGTGCAATACCGCACGTATCTGATCGAACCCTGCCATATATCCATACGGCCACTAGTACAAACCGTCCGATCCTGATCCGTGCAATACCGTACGTATCTGATCGGACCCTGCCATATCTCCATACGGCCTCTACAGCGTTTCGCCCGAAAGCTTGAGTAACTGTAAGTGTGGTGGACTCTAAAGACTCGTCAATACTATGGCTGTGGATTTAACCACTAGCACGTCAGAGGTATTAGCAAATACGTGACGGGCCACCAGCTATTGACCAAAAGGGACGTCGATGAGCGAACTCATCCTGACACCCTACTGAGCCTGTCAGTGACAATATCCGTACAGTCCGGTCCGTTCGTCTATGAGTATCGCATGTCGGGCCTAGGGGGTTGGTAAAAGTCAGACCCCCAAAAGCGGTACAAGTCGTGTCGGAGTGTAGCCCAGAACGCCCTGAGAAACTACTGGAATACCTACCAGTAAATCTCCTGCCTCGGCCGAGGGCTTTGCGTAATGGCTCTCCTAGACACAGCGCGACCTCACCCCCAATACCGGGAGAGACGAACCCCTGAAGATCCACTCACTGCCTCCATGTGGCTCGGGACTATACCCAACTAAAACTTGTTTGCACGACTCATTTGAGCCGTGGTAGGGTAGTAATCAAAGTAAAGTAGGAACTCACATGAGACAAATGACGATCCCCAGGTCGATGAACTAACCTGTACACATGTCACCAGGGAACTGCTATCTGACGTCAGGTATAAGACCAACTAGCATGTTCCCGGCGAGTCCTGTCCGGTGTACTCATAACCCAATGAGCACCTGTATACATCTTAGGTGAACCAACTGACACTAGTGGCTTGTGAGACCGGCCACTGCCCCTCGTCGGGGTCTCGACTGTATACACTAGTCTACTCTGGAGAATCGATGCCCTGTCTCGAAACTCCCACGACTAGGAACCTTTTAAGGATGTGCTTATAGACCACCAGCTCTCACGTATATGATCGCCCTCATACTGCTGGCAGTCAAGCAAGAATCCTAGGGGCTCTATCAGCGTGTAATACGACCTGTAAGGTCACCTGAAGCAGTACACGATGATAAAGGTAAACCAGATAGCATACTATCATCTCGAGTAAGACTGTCCTACCGGGATAGGTCCTCCCTCAATCATTGCAATCACGTGCCTGTGATCCAATAATTGACTCTGAGGGCACTATCTCCAACAATCTCCCACTTGCACTCAAGGCTAATTATTGCGATGTCGCATAGTCACAGTCCGTGTGATACCGAACACCCAACTCCTCTACTAGTCAGTCTCACAAAGCTCGTTTGCGAAACTATTGCGTTCGAGGAATAGCCTCAGTGAGTGGATCCGCTGTGATGTTTCTTTCTATATCTCTCTATAACTCAAGTTCGCGGAGAAAGCCATCTCCTGAAATGAGCAATACCTGTCTTAGAGTATGTCTGGATATCTGATGGGACCTAGCTCATAAATGAACTCCAAATCCAAACTTCTTAGACTGTATCGATAACTAAACTTAATCAGTACCCAGCGCCATGCCTCCCTCAGTATTGCCTTGGACCACCTGTCCAAAATACTGCCCCTCCTCAGAAGGAGAAACTATAACTCTGACAGCCACTCTGCCATCCATGTCACCTTGGAAGCCTGGAATGATAACCGTCTCCTAAAAGAGGCTGTCGTTATCACATCCCTAGAACACGCACTTATGTCTTAAAACTGCTTCCGATTGTTTCTCCAGGATTGGATTAATATCAACTTATTGCATCTACTGCAAGAACAACATCTGGTGTGGTACTTGACATCTCATGACTGACTCAATTGCCTAAGTAAGTGATCCGTCAATCATGCGTATCCCTCTCCCCTTTAGTCTGTAAGACACCTTTAGAGAGGGTGACTCCATTACCTGCAGGTGTACTACCGTGCCATGAGTCGTCCATTCTAAACACTCATAGAATGCTGTCAAGGTACCCAGATTAGGAAACCACCCAAATCTAGATCTAAAACTATAGATCTAGTAACCAGAATGTCTGATATAATATCCAAGTCCTGTGTGGAGAAAACACTGTGTGACAACCAAAGTATAACCGATCGTTGTGTAGGAATATCACTTCCTACTCTGTGTATGTCATCAAATACCAGGACATCACACCCTACCACCTTCTTAACAGATCCATCCCCTATTCTGATGAAGTCAAACCTATGACTTCACATCAGAAATAGATGATCTATCTTCGCTATATCTGCTTTAGTCTATAAATAGACATAAGCCAACTGTCCACCAATGCTTCCGCTGCTCCCACTGACTACGACAACCCTCTGGCAGAGTCATATACATGTACACTTCTGAAGCTAGTTCAGAACGACGCTATACTCATCCTCATGCCAGGTCTCATAGTCTGGAACAACAACAATGGCAAGTGTGGGTAAACAAGAATCTCCCTGCTACCGTCCTTGAGCATACCGAAGTACCTCTCGGGTGCCTAAGGTTACCCACTTTATCTGCGGAGTGGCCAATGGAATGTCAAATTAGATTGAATCTTTAGGTTCTTATAAAATCTTCAGTAATCGTTTGCGGTTCTAGAATCACTTCCAGTTCTACCATACTCCCACTACTGTTTTCTGAAAAAATCCATTTCTTTTAAAAATGTGGCGAGTCAAGAACAATATCTCTATTGATCTTCAGGTGGTAGAAAGTCAACCCTCATCATAGCCTGGGTCAACCCACAAACAGCCATTACAGAAACGTGCCTTGAGTTATCCGGAGTCTGGTTTTAAGCATAAGCCGGACAACTCCCCGTGCCTTAACAATGTCAAGATATGAACTGTTCTATATCCAATACAGAAACAGAGGCACTGATTTAATTGAACCAGATTCAAATCATGCAGCTGTCTCCAGTGCATGTCAACTAAATGGAAGGAGGCCGATCAGCGTTATTCAACTTAGGAATGCTTCCAATTATGAGTAACCTAAAAGAGAAGCAAGTTCTCTTAACCATTACTATCAACTGAATACCATACACAAGTATCTACATCTTCGATCACTTTGAAGAATCCCGATACTTGCAATACTTGGTTCTCTACTTTATTCAAATACCTATAACTTCTCAAAATTCGGACCCTGAGTTTCCACGAAACAGCTGTCTAAAAACTAGAGAAGTCATAAGTAAACCGAATATAGTACGGGGACCAACCTCTCTGTCCTGATGGACGCTGGACAACATACAATACTCTGTACAAGTCCCTTGAGTCTGATAACTCATTCACTGTGTGTCGTAGGTTGAAAACTGTACTTTATGGTTAAGAAGAATTACACCGCTGTTCAATACTCCTTACCTAACCATCCACTGATATAGGTAAATGTCATGGACATAATTTCAAAAAGGAACATCTCACTCTATAAAAATAGACGTACAGATATATCAATTTGAAATTGGTGCATAGCAACGGATATTCAAAACCAAATATTTGCCGACCGGCAAACAACCCAGGTGGCTTCCTCAAATATCACCAATTACAACGAATCCTGATATAATGAGGATGGTCACCTAATTCCCAATAACTTACTCCCACTCATCATCTGTAAAACCATACAGATGTGAGAATCTAACCTGGTAAATACATACCCTGGAGCAAGTGTCTAATCGGGAAATCAGTTTTCTTTTAACAGTACACAGTTGAACTGAAACATTGAAATGTTTCGATGGGGTATCCTGGTATTCCTAGTAATGCCTCTACCATTATCCAGATTCACAACTATAACCGTATAATTCTTTGCCATCTCTCCAAATCCCTTTATATGTCTTTAGTCATTACCTTCTGCACACCCCTTTAGGCCAAATGGTTTTCTTCCTTCCCTACCGTTCGGCACCAGCCTATGGTTTGGAAGAAGACTATCCAATAAGCATAATGGGTGGACTGTCCTAATCCTAGGAGCACTCGCAATGCGAGAGAAGGTGAAGATAAAAGACAACCGAATAAACCTTATTCCTATTTCTCCTGAACCAGAATCCATCCCCGAACTGGAACAAGTTCCTTTCGAGTTTGTATATAACCATACGATGGAGTATCCAATAAACTGTGGATCTTCGTAGTGATACGGAGTGTCCTGGAGAAATACAAAGGTGATTTAGGATTGGCGAAGAAGTACTTGGTTTGGTCGTGAATAGTAGTCGCAATTTACTTTGCCCTCTTACTAATCCCTTTCTTTGTCTTTACTTAATACCTTCTGTACACCATCGTTATGCTAATTGGTTTTCTTCATTCCCCACCGTTCGGCACCAGCCTAAGGTTTGGAAGAAGACTATCCAATTTGCGTAATAGGTGTACTACTCCTAAACCAAGGAGTACTCGCAGCCTGAGAGAAGGTAAAAGGAAAAGATAACTGAATAGTCCTATTCGTTTTCTCCAGAACCGGAAACCATCCTCGAATTCCTTCGAGTTCGTATCTAACCATACGATGGTTTTGTCCAATGGAAGTGGACGTTCGTGGTAATACGGGGTGTCCTGGAGAAAAGGGTAAAAGTAGGAGTGGCAATGAGGTTTGCAACTCTGACAATCCAAAAGCCAGTGTTAAGAAGGTTCGGTCAACTTGGTCACTGAGTCATAGTCTAGGGTCGGGTCAATGGTCGCTGCCAAAGAGAGAGAGAAAAGAAACACTCAGCGTGCACTCTAACCTAGATCAGAATGGTTATCACTTTGTCTAATTTGAAAACCTCCCACTGTAACGTCAAATTCTTCCCCAAACCGGAAAGAAGAATTAGTCGGGATCAGCCGAGGAGTAAACCAACTCATCAGTGGGAATCGGGATCCAACTATCATCGCATGATAACTTGACGGAATCCACTCAAGTCATCACACTCCAGAAGGTATGCGCATATCTGGCAAGTTTCAGTTCTTTTGAAACTCCCGATGTGATTTTTTTTTTTTTACCCCTAGGACCCAAGTGACCTTGACTGAGCCAACATATCAAAAGATCCTAGTCAAGTTCAACCCGTCATTATCTTGATTGCATTAGACCCACCCGCACGAATCCTTGACTGAGCCAAAATGACCGCACGACTGTCCTAACCAATCTCATATCCATGCAACAGAAAAGCACTACATAGCTACCGAACACTACGCCTCGGCTAAGCACGACATACGCAGCACGAATACTAAGTAATACTAATCTGAAATGACGGAGGGCTACGACTGGTTTTTAGCGAAAAACCTTTAACGTAATGAACTAGATATCGTTGAAGGAACTGCATAGCCTTTTATAAAAATATAGTGACGAAAACCTTTGCTAAAGAGGTCACTCCCGGTGAAGGGATCTCGGCTCTTTCCCCGTAGAATGAGGTGCAGGATATTCCAACTAAATACCACGATGCAAAACAAAAGTGAACGTCCTTGCAATAACAGTTTTTTGAAAAGTGTTCCAACAACATCAGAATAGGTTTGTTTATGTTGCATTGATCCGAATCAACGCAGTCCCATCAATTGATCACACCACAAAGAACGAAAATATACTGATGTACGTATATGCCATCCGCATTCGCCACTGGGTCCCGTCATTACCCGTTAGGTTAGCTAACTAACGACAGAGCGGGGACTGGACTAGCGCGGATGTAAAACATATACAACATCTACTAATATATATACCAATATATTATATTCGCTCAAGGCGTGATAAAATGCAACATCACAGAAATGTACAGCATCACAGAACAATACAGATATCTGGAAGCCCCGGGTTTCACAGAGCCGCTGCTGAAACCCGACGTTCCCCATGGTCGTGTGGATAGCCTGTGCAATGAAAACCTAGACCCCTACGGGCGCGGCAATTCACCCGCCAAAACCTGAAGCGAGGCAGCCCCCTTCAGCGCCGTGAATAGACCATCCAGCACTTCATGGAATCCGGTAACTTGGGCACCCCTCCTGGGTCAACCTGTACCCCCTACGAGTGCGGCAAATAGCCGGCCACTCCTAGAGTGAAGCCCCCTCCGTCTCAATGCCATGAGATGCGGGCCCGTTGCCCTCTAGAACCCGGCTATCCGTGCACCCCTCCGCGGGACAACCGTAGTACAGAAAGTAAAATATACATACAACGGGTACATCGACCGCAACCAGGTCGTGCCCCAAAAGAATAATACAGACAGGCAGTGACGGCAGTCCACATGTCGGACGCTCGCCCCGCAAAATCAAATGTACATATAAAACAAAACTGTACTAACATTGCATCCAGGCTATCCCCCACGACCGATCCGCAACATCACAGCATAAACACAGAACATCAACGTGAAAATCATGTTCGCAAATCCGTCTAACCGGGCTATAGCAGTTAGACTGGATTTACCGATCAAGTGACATTCACGGTCGCAGATATAATGTAAATACTGTGAAATAATGTGTTTAAAATATCCGATCGATCAAATTTTAACAAGTGGGCCCCCAAGCAATACTGTAGCACTCACAGAAATTCTGGGCCCAATTTTAATATTCCAAAACCCCTATCTAAAGCCCAAAAGCCCACTACAAAAAATTGGCAAAATGAAGCGAATACACTGCGGCGGAACCGCGGCAAAAGAGGGGTCATTGCCGCGGTTCCGCGGTTATCTGGAGTGATCAGCTTACCAAATTTTTGCAGTTATCTTAGAATTTCATGTACATCAGTTTTCTACAACCTGAAAATTTTTTCGAGCCCGGGAAAAATCGACAGAAAACTGATGCATGCAAAACGCGGATATTGGAATTTTGGTCGATCGGATAAGTAAAACACATTAGAACAAGCTAGTCTAGGTTAATGGCATGGCTCTGATACCATGTTGCGCCACGGCAGCGCCCCGGCCGTCTATCCGAGGCCAAAATGCGGAATCAAAATTTTTCTTAACTTTAAACTGGCGCTACCGCGGACAATATACCCGGATCGTAACCATTAACCGATACTAGCAAACAAGAGAAAGGGTGAGAGATAAACCGAGTGATCCGAGTCCTCCGGTCTTCTCGTCGTCCTCCCGATCTCCCGCGGAAACTCCGGTCGTTGCCTCCTTGCCGGAAGGGCACCACAACGTCTGCATCTTTTACGGGCTCCCACCTCAATACCGAGGCAACTCGGGCACGAAGCTGGCTAGTCGACGTGCCCAAGGTTTGCTGTAGAATGTGTAGTGCTTTGTCTCTTTGGGGCTATGTTGCCTTGATGGAGGAATGAGGTTGAGAAATGAACTTGGGAATTTTGGTAGCAATGGAAAAATGATATGAATGATAATTTTCCCACACCCTCACCAAAAGAAAACTCTCTCATCTCATCTCTCAAAAAATGTGGCCGGCCATCCATATGTGGAAAAAATGGTGGAGAGAATCAACTAAGGGAGGTGAGTGTAGGATAAAGAGAATGGTGACCATATCCAAACATCATCATAACAATCTCACATCAAACTTCAAATCAATCCTAATCACCTTTATGCAAGAAATGATGATAGAAAAGAAAGGAATAAAAAGATGCTTTCATAATCAAACCATTTGCATGAAACCCCTCCACAATGTGTTATTTGCAAACTTGCAAATAACACCCTCCATCAAAAGGTCCGGCCGAGAAAGAACAAAGGAAAACCGGCCGGAACGGAATGCAAACTGGCAACTCCAGAAAACTGGTCCCGTAATAAATTACAGGAAAACCCCGATACTGTGCATACACACCCGCATCTGTATTCCTACCGGATACAAATGCAATGAGACAAAATCTACACTGTACTATACTAGGATCCGGCTTAAACCAAAGCCGGCTAGCAATATCCGTCCGATCCTGATCCGTGCAATACCGCACGTATCTGATCGAACCCTGCCATATATCCATACGGCCACTAGTACAAACCGTCCGATCCTGATCCATGCAATACCGTACGTATCTGATCGGACCCTGCCATATCTCCATACGGCCTCTACAGCGTTTCGCCCGAAAGCTTGAGTAACTGTAAGTGTGGTGAACTCTAAAGACTCGTCAATACTATGGCTGTGGATTTAACCACTAGCACGTCAGAGGTATTAGCAAATACGTGACGGGCCACCAGCTATTGACCAAAAGGGACGTCGATGAGCGAACTCATCCTGACACCCTACTGAGCCTGTCAGTGACAATATCTGTACAGTCCGGTCCGTTCGTCTATGAGTATCGCATGTCGGGCCTAGGGGGTTGGTAAAAGTCAGACCCCCAAAAGTGGTACAAGTCGTGTCGGAGTGTAGCCCAGAACGCCCTGAGAAACTATTGGAATACCTACCTGTAAATCTCCTGCCTCGGCCAAGGGCTTTGCGTAATGGCTCTCCTAGACACAGCGCGACCTCACCCCCAATACCGGGAGAGACGAACCCCTGAAGATCCGCTCACTGCCTCCATGTGGCTCGGGACTGTACCCAACTAAAACCTGTTTGCACGACTCCTTTGAGCCGTGGTAGGGTAGTAATCAAAGTACAGTAGGAACTCACACGAGAAAAATGACGATCCCTAGGTCGATGAACTAACCTGTACACATGTCACCAGGGAGCTGCTATCTGACGTCAGGTATAAGACCAACTAGCATGTTCCCGGCGAGTCCTGTCCGGTGTACTCATAACCCAATGAGCACCTGTATACATCTTAGGTGAACCAACTGACACTAGTGGCTTGTGAGACCGGCCACCGCCCCTCGTCGGGGTCTCGACTGTATACACTAGTCTACTCTGGAGAATCGATGCCCTGTCTCGAAACTCCCATGACTAGGGACCTTTTAAGGATGTGCTTATAGACCACCAGCTCTCACGTATATGATCGCCCTCATACTGCTGGCAGTCAAGCAAGAATCCTAGGGGCTCTATCAGCGTGTAATAGCGACCTGTAAGGTCACCTGAAGCAGTACACGATGATAAAGGTAAACCAGATAGCATACTATCATCTCGAGTAAGACTGTCCTACCGGGATAGGTCCTCCCTCAATCATTGCAATCACGTGCCTGTGATCCAATAATTGACTCTGAGGGCACTATCTCCAACAAATTGTGGATTCTGTCGATGTAAAATGAGATCTGCTATCACCCGGAGACTCTGAAAATTATTTTGCAAACACAGAGAGATGTGCAGGCACCTAGGAAGCTAACCCCAAGACCCCAGACCCTGAATCCTTTTCCTGGCCGCAAATAAAAGCTTTCTGGCCGCAAATTGCGGCCAGACCTGGGCCAATGTGCCTCGTGTTGGTTCTGTGGTTCCTTCATCAGTAAAATAGATCCTTGGCATATGCAAAATTAACCAATTTGACCTAGGGTAAAATCTGGGACCATTTATAAGGGTTGCAGTTTTGATTTGGGGTTTCGTCTCTCGTATTTTGAATTCTGGATTTGCGTATTTGTGTTTCCCCTCGATCATTTGACGTTTGTACGTCGAAATCGAGTGTTATTTGGTGGTTTTGAAAGCGTAGTCCATAGGTTCTAACCTATAGGCCTTAGCGTGTCGTTTTGGTTTTCCGATGTGATTTTAATACGCATTTCCGATTGTGTTATCTATGTAGGTACCTTTACGTGGATTTCATACGATGAAGAAGATGATGGCAACATCGACACCGACATGCAAGATGCAAGGTGAGTAGATTATATCTACGGGAGAAGTCGAGTGGATGGCGTATAGCACCCCCGCAGTTCGGTGTTTAGTATACTATATATACTATATATGATAGCTTTATGCGTGACATGGATATTCTAGATGTGATTAGGTGTACCATAGTTAGATTAGGGTTTAGAAGTAAACTAGTATAGTTTCCTAGTTGCGAACCCTAGAATAGGTTTACTCCCACACGCACACACATGCTTATTTGTTATACTTATACCTGGATGATGAGGATAGTGGATGATATTTGCAGATGAGTCGATATGGTTGGGCATAGTGCCGTGAGATCGGTGATATGATGTGGTTCATATTTGGGATACGATATGAGATTTTAGCGGGCCTTTGGGCGTGTTTTCATACACGCACATATATCTATATAGATGGTATCCGTTAGTACTAGACTAGATCAGTACCCCAGATCATGAGATATGACGATAAGGATACCAGATAGTTGATGAGATGATTATGATATTGACCCGTGCCCAGATTTGGGATGCCGTACGATGGATATACCGTACGAGCTTTATATTGATGATAGATCCGCACTCATGACTTGAGGATGTCATATGATATATTGTATCGTACGTGATACTATTGAGGCGGGATCACCGACTATTATATTTATATATATATATCGACTCAGATTTAGGTGGTTTCCATATCCCTCCCGATTAGCTTGTTAGTTATATCTATAGTTTGCTTAGTAGATGTTAGGCTAGACCGATGTCATACCCATTTCAAAACTAACGAATCGGGAGTATTTTAAAGACAGGCAAATGGATCATACGGATATTTTCAAAAGACGCACCTTTTCTTAAAAACACCGTAGCCCTTATTTTACTAAAAACCCCGATTCGTCTTATTTCAAATGGCAAAACTGTATGACATTTTTATATTGATGTAGATTCTTCACTGTTGTGCTTATTAGTCGATTTCTGCATATTCTTGCTATTCGCATCGCATTGCATGTGTAAATGTGTTTATTGTTATATTAAAACCATGCCGTCAGGACACCAGCACCATTATTGATGATGCGTATGTTCCACGTACACCTACTTGCCGGCTCACACACTTCATCATCGATAATTGCTATGTCACTACACAGTAGGATTATTGCATCAGGATATGACCAGGGCATACTTGTGTACATACATATTGTACACCCATACTTGCATACATACATATTTGCACATACATAGATGATTCTGGCTTGATTTGGAGATCTGGGAACCGCAAGATACATTTTAAAACTGATTCATTTTAAAGGAGCGGTCTTCCCTCGATATGTGTATATTACTGTTTATGTTGCATGATATACTGATATGCTTACATTTCCTTTATATGTCGCATACATCATGCTTTATGATTATACGCATTGAGATATGTTGTTTCCATGATATTTCTGGATTTGGGAACTGTGGCCATTTCAAAAGAGAGTATGTATTGTTTTAAAAACCCGGTTACCTTTGATACGATATTTCAGTGCGCCCACCATGAGTTTTATCGGTGCTGATACATATATATACCCCATGCGAGGAGGAGCCGTGGGCCGTGTGCGGGTACATGGTGGGCCCCCGTATGGTACCCCGGGGAAAGAAAGGGATGCTGTGTATACAGACGGTGAGCCTGGCAGAGGGACTAATACTTACCGGTGATATTATTTGGGCTCGGCGGATATCCGGAGGACACCGACCGGAGTCGAGAGATGATACCGGCCGATCGTGACTGACGGAGCCCGTGGGCCGATCCGGACTGACGGAGCCCTATATATATGAGGATTTACGTGCCGATGCTAGGCACAGGTTTCGTGATGTTTTCGAGTGTCGATGCTAGACACTCAGGTTCCATGATTTTGATATGTCGCGAGGGACACATATTGATTTACATCCTCATACTTCCATGCATATGCATTTATGATATTTACATGCATGATGTTTTATGTCATTGGGTGACACGTGGACGAGATCCACATACATACTGACATTGATTACATAGTTGGATGATATCCATATACTTACAGACTTCATGATATAGTTGACCTTGATTCATGTTGATTACCTTGATCATAACTCATATTTATGATATGTTGTTACCTAAGGCACTGACACGAGCACTTGGTATTACACCGTATGTATAGATGTTTACCCTTGCCACCTTATCATGCTTCAGACTTTATCATTTGAGGTTTATATATATATTTGATCGTATTGATCTAGGATTGTGTCATACATACGATTTATGCTCTGTGATGTTTTCTATTCACGAGTTGGCTGTTGGATATAGTGCCCTCAAGGCAATTATCATAGTCGTGGACTGATGATTGTGATGATTGAGGTAGGACCTATACCGATAAAACAGTCTTACTCAAGATGACAGTATGCTATCTGGTTCGTCTTTATCATCATGTACGTATTGATAGAGCCCTTAGGATTCTTGCTTGACTGCCAGCAGTATGATGGCGATCATATATGTGGGAGCTGGGGTCTATAAGCACATCCTTAAGTGTCCCTAGTCGTAGGAGTATCGAGATCGGGCATCGATACTCCAGTGTAGACTAGTGTATACTGATCGAGACCCCGACGAGGGGCGGTGGCTAGGTCTCAACAGCCACTGGTGTTAGTTTGTTCACCTAAGATAGTATTAAGGTGCTCATTGGGTTATGTGTACACTGGACGGACTCGCCGGGAACCTGCTAGTTGGTATTATACCTATTGTCAGACAGCAGTTCCCAGGTGACATGTGTACAGGTCAGTCAGTCGACCTGAGATCGTCATTTGTCTCGTGTGAGTTCCCACTGTACTTTGATTACTACCCTACCACGGCTCAAAGGAGTCATGCAAACATGTTTTAGTTGGGTACAGTCCCGAGCCACATGGAGGCTGTGATCGGATCGTCGGGGATTCGTCTCTCCCGGAATTTCTTCATTTGTTTTTTTGTAAATGAGGTGGAAATGGAGGCATGGTCATCGACATGTTGAGGTGGCATTTGCATAGTGTTATGCATGGTCAAAGCATGGAGCAAAGTATGGTTTGGTTTATTGTTTATTTGATTAATTGCAAATTTGGAAATGACATTTTTTATGATGGGAGAGAGAGGGGGGGCCGGCCACTTTATGGTAGTGGGGGGTTCATTTCATTATGAGATGAGATGAAACATTATGCTAGCCCACTCTCTCATTCTCATTACTTGCACACTTAGCCATTTTTGCTCATGCAAAGTCCACCACCTTCTTCATCTTTCTTGAGTTGCTCCATGGAGCTCATGAGTATGAGAGAAAATATAGTGACACACTACTACACCTCGACTCTCCATCGTTAGCAACTTTGGAGCGCCGGTAGCCTCATTCGTCGAGCTGGAGCTTGCGCCGTTTCCCTCGGGTGGATTATCAGAGACGAAGGAAGACCGGCAACCAAACCACATCAACGAGCCGCTAGGAGCTTGGAATGAAGACCGAAGGACACGGATCAACTCGGTATAACGATTCTAACTCTTAGTTAGTTTGCTAGTTTAGGGTTTAAGGTCGATCCGGGATTCAGGTAGCGGTAGCGCCGGTTTCAGAAATTTTTGTTCCGCATTTTGGCCGCGTTTCGACGGCCGGGGCGCTGCCGGGACCCTTCATTGGCAACTCACCCCCGTTGTGCCACAGTTCTTGCAAGTTTTGCCGTACAGGTTTCATTGGGGCTTTTCTGGCACATTGCTTCCTTTCTTGGTGATTGCTTTGGTAGGTGGGTTCACTCGCATCGTGACCACTCTTGTATTTATTTTAATCAGTTGTATCTAGTAATTCCATCAACCAAACTTGTATATTGTTTCCGAATTAGAAAACCAGTTGTGTATTATTTCGACCTTAGAGTTGCGCGTTGTAGTATTATAGTTTTCATGCTGTTTTTTAGTTTCCTTTTGAGTTTTGATCCTCGCCCTTCGGCGTTGTATATTATACTGCTTGCGTTGTTGTGGCCGTCGATTGACGAAGAGCTAGCTCCCGCTTGGGGATGCCTTTTATCATTGTGCATATATTATTCTTGTTGTACCCTGTTCGTGGCCAGTATTTACAAAGGAAACTCTGTCGAAATTTTCAGAAAAGACTTGAGATTTTATAAATGCATATTCGGCTTACTTATGTAAAAACCTTGCTTTTAAAACATGCTTTCTTTATTTCTTAAAAAACTAGTTTTCCTTATTTACTCAAAATGGTTTTAGATTTCTGGGCTTTTGGCTTACTTGAATTAGATGAGATCCTATAAACTTCATATGATTCAAGGGCCAGTCACGTGCTATTTCGGGTCGTGACACAATGCATAGTGTTTGGTAGCTGCTGGGTATTCATATGTTGCATAGATAGGTGAGTTGGTTTGGGACAGTCGTACTGCCATTTGGCCAACGTCAGGGGTATGTACGGGTGGGTTTCAAATTAACAAGATAATGATGGGTAGAACTTGACATATGACTTATGATATTTTGGCCAACGTCAAGGTCATAAGGGCATGGGGCTAAAATCCACATCGGGAGTTTTCTAAAGAAATTGAAACTTGCTAGTATTGCATACCATTTGGAGTTTAATAATGTTAGTAGGATTCCTTCAGCATTATCACACGATGATATCTGGATCCCGATCCTACTGTGAGTATATGCTACTCATCAGGAGATTCGTCACTTAACGATCAATGCTATAAACCAAGTAGTTGTCTAGAACGGTGTTAGCGGGGCTATACCTCTAGAGGAAAGAGGTTATTTAATTAAGAAACTTCACGAAAGTGTCGTAAAACCTCCCTCGAAGTACCAACACTAGCTTGGCTGAACGGTTAAGCAAGTATTGTATGGTGAGATCAGTCCTGACTAATTCTTCTTTTATGGTTTGAGGAAGGATTCGAGAAACAGTGGGAGCCATCCTGTTTAGATAAACTAAAAACCAATCTAAACTTGCAAGAGCATCATGCTAAAGTGTTTTCTTCTCTCTCTTAACTGTAGCGACTCTGTGACCATGACTAGGTTACGTCTAGATAAAAAGTTGACTGAATCTAACTTTTATGACTGGCAAAGGTCTGTCCAGATGTCCATTGCCTATGACAAGCTGGACCACCCTATTACTACTCAAGCCCCTGCCGTCCCAGGTCCAGTTTCCACCGTCACGGATATGGATATCCGTCAGACAAGGGAAAAGGACAGTGCGAATGCTAAGTGCCTCGTGTTGGCTTCAGTTGATGGTGTATACCAGAAGCAGCAAAAGAAGATGGACTTAGTTTCCATCTTCCTCCATAACAAAGATTTATATGAAGAGCAATCTTGTATCGCAAGATATGAGACCTCCAACGAATTGTTTCAAGTGAGGTTGGCTGTCGGGTCATCTATAAGGGATGACGTCCTTCTGATGACTAGCTATATTGATGAGCTCACGGACCTGGAGACCACGTTGGGAAACAGGTCATATGCTGACTTATTTCCACAGTCCCTACCCTCTACTTACACCCTGAAAGAAACCAGGGAGACACCCGCTCTGCTTAATGGGGGGCCTTCTTCTTCGGTATCCAGGGCGAAAGCAAAGGGTGAAAAGAAGAAAACCTCCACAAAGCCGATATACAGTGTCAGAGAAGTAGAAGGAAAGGGAAAAGCAAAAGTTTCGGGACTTGGTGTAGGTAAGGAGGGATGTTCCTATTGTTATGGAAATGGGTATTGGCAGAAAGATTGCAGGGCTTTGGAAGCCACTAGCCAGGATTCGAAGTATGTTGTGGTTTCGGCCTCGAGTGTGTTTGAAATTGAGAACTATTTGTCAATTAACTCTACTTCCTGGGTACTAGATACCAGATCAGGATCTCACATCTGTAATTCGTTACATGCTTTGAGAAACCGTAGAGTTATCAGGGTAGGTGATATGTCTCTCAGAGTTGCGAACGGAATGAGCATGGACACTGAATCCGTGGGGAAATATCGCCTAGGACTGACAAGTGGGAAGACATTGATTCTACGTAACCGTTTGTATGTACCTAGTTTGACTTGTAATATCATATCAGTATCCTCACTTTCTAGAGAGGGATATGATTTTACATTCCTAAGCAATGTGGTAAACATCCACCTAAATCAAGTTCTGATTGGGTCCGGTACATTAGATAACGGTATATACGTATTAAATCAAGCTCATTTTTTCAATGTCCATAACACACTTAAAAGAAAATCTCCGGAAGTAAATTAGGCTTTCTTATGGCATTGTAGACTAGGTCATATCAATGAAACACGATTGACTAAGTTAAATAGAGAAGAATATTTGAATCCGTTCGAATATCAATCTTATGCTATTTGTGAATCTTATCTCATGGGAAAGATGACAAAGACTCCGTTTACTGGACACGGAGTAAGAGCGAGCGAGCTCTTGGGACTCATACACAGCGATGTGTGTGGTCTAATGTCTACACATGCAAGAGGTGGTTATTCCTACTTCATTACTTTTACGGATGATTTCCTTAGGTATGGACATATCTTCTTGATGAAGCATAAATCCGAGGCCTTTGAGAAATTCTGGGAATACAAGAATGAAGTAGATAAACAGACAGGCAAAAGTATCAAGACACTGAGATCTGATCGAGGTGGTGAATACTTAAGTGCCGAGTTCCTAGGATACTTAAAAGAGAATGGAATTCTCTCTCAGTTTACTCCTCCATACACACTACAAAACAATGGTGTATCGGAAAGGCGGAATCGAACCCTATTGGATATGGTTTGTTCCATGATGAGTAAGGCTGAGTTACCGCGATCTTTCTGGGGTTATGCACTAGAATCAGCTGCATATCTTTTGAACCAGGTTCCAACAAAGACTGTGCCTACCACACTATATCCGATATGGAGTGGGAAGAAACCCTGTCTTAAACACTTTAGGACATGGGGATGTCCAGCTTTTGTTAAAAAGCAGCATGCGGACAAGCTCGAGGCACGCTCAGTACAGTGTAAGTTTGTGGGATATCCAAAGAACTCCAAAGGGTATTATTTCTATTACGCAGAGAAACAAAAGGTTTTTGTTTCTCGTCATGCCCACTTCTTGGAAGCTGAATTTTTACCAAATTAGAAGAGTGGGAGCGCAATAGAATTGGATGAAATTCGAGAACCACAAGCTGTTACTGAAAGTATGGTAGAACCAGAAGTTTCAGAAGAAAGGGACATCCCAGCGCTTATCCGCAGAAGTAGTATGCAGTCTCATTTTCCCGAGAGATACTACGGTTTTCTCATATACGGGGATCGGGAGGATTGCATCTTTGACAATGATGACCCTACTAACTTTTAGCAAGCCATTCAGAGCGACGACTCAGTAAGATGGCTGGATGCAATGCGGACCGAAATGGAGTCCATATACACTAACAAACTATGGACTTTGGACATTGCTCCAGATGGGGTAAAACCCGTAGGATGCAAATGGATCTTTTGAAGGAAGATTAGTGTAGATGGACAGGTTGAAACCTATAAGGCTAAACTTGTTACAAAGGGTTTTCTTCAAAGACCTGGTTTGAACTATGACGAAACCTTTTCTCCAGTGGTTATGCTCAAATCCATTCGGGTCCTTCTTGCCATTGCTGCCTTCCACGATAATGAGATCTGGCAGATGGACGTAAAGACGGATTTTCTAAATGGTAATTTGGAAGAATTCTTCTATATGGATCAGCCAGAGGGATTCATTTAGAATGGGAGCAGCGGTAAAGTGTGAAAGTTGCTTAAGTCCATTTATGGACTAAAGCAGGCATCGCGGAGTTGGAACATCTGTTTTGATGATACTGTTAAAGAATTCAACTTTATCAAAAATCCAGATGAACCATGCATATATAGTAATATTGTAGAGAGAACTGTAGTATTCATCGTCTTGTATGTGGATGACATTATCTTAATAGGAAATGATATTCCTATGCTACAGCCAGTCAAAGGATTCTTTTCACAGAAGTTCTCCATGAAGGACCTGGGTGATGCCACCTACATTCTGGGGATCCGGATCTATCGTGATATATCAAAGAGGATGTTGGGACTTTCACAGTCCAGGTACATAGACACCATATTGAAAAGATTCAGTATGGAAGATTCTAAGCGCGGTAACCTACCGGCTTGTCACGGAATCACCCTCTCCAAAGAGATGTCTCCCATGACTGATTTAGAAAGGGCTCGCATGTCGATTATACCCTACGCTTTTGTAAGTCCATGTCACGCACCCCACGAGCTTGCGGGGAGGCGGAATATATGAAAAACAATTATCAAAGCTTCGTAACACGGACTTGAGCACACGGATCGTGTCTAAACCATTACTAGCAAACTACGAAAGGTTTAACTACTCTGATTCGAAGTTATACCTTACGTTACTTGTCCTTCGGGTCCTCATCGCTATCCTCCACGCCTCGTAGGCTCTATGGAACGTCGGCACCTCAACGGCCTCCTCGAGTCAAAGACGATCCACCCGAGAGTCTATAGTCCGAGCTCCTATCTCGAATCTGAGATAACTACGGCTACTAGATCGCTAATCTAGAAGTCCTAGAGGGTGTAGAGTAATAAGATGGATTAGCTAGTCACTTAAACCCTAGGTTTCTCAACTCATGAGAGCTATTAGAGTTTGAGGAAGAAGATGAAGAAGTGAGGAGAGAGAAAGCTTTTGTGATAATGAAATGAATAATGTCTCATCTTAGAATAATATGAAGCATCAAAATATCATAACAATTATCTATCATAATATCTAGCATGCTTCATTTAATTCATTTGAGATGAATCATCTCATGAGTCATTATCCATTTAATGAAAACCTACACCTCATCTCTCCACCTCATTTTTTTAAATCCTAAAAAGAATTAATCACAAATGAGTCACCTTCTTCTAGAAGCCTCCCGAAAAATTACGAGACTGTCCCTCCCATCCGTATTTCCGAAAAATACGGATAATCTTTGACTGAATAAATCCATCTGTATAATACTAGAATCTGGCTTAAACCAAAGCCCGCTAGTATTATCTGCCCGATCATAATACGTGCACAAGTGTACGTAAGTGATCGCAGCCCTGCCGTAAAACCATACGGCCTCTACACCTTTTGCCCGGTGTAGGGAAACTCTCTGTATGGGACTCTAAAGACTCGACACTACGCTGGCAGTGGGTTTAACCACAGGCCGCAAGCGGTACTAGCTGTACGTAACGGTCCCCAGGTAGATGTCGATAAGAAGGACGATGAGAAAACCCATCCGAACTCCAACTGAACCTGATGTGACAATCTCCGTACAGTCCGATCTGTTCGTCTAGGACTATCGCATATCGGGCCTAGGGGGACGGTAAACGTCAGACCCCTAATAGCGGTATAAGTCGTGTCGGAGTGAAGCCCATTACACCTTGAGAAACTACTGGAACCTACCAGTAAATCTCGCTTGCCCTGGCCAGGGACTTTGCGCAATGGCTCTCTATATACAGCGCGATATCAACCCCCAATACCGGGAGAGACGAATCCTGTCTAACCGCCACTGCCTCCAAGTGCTTCGGGACTGCACCCAACTACTACCTGTTTGCACGACTCCTTTGAGCAGTGGTAGGGTAGTAATCTAAGAACAGTGGGAACACACCCGAGGCGAAGTAGCAGTGTCAAGTCGACGGACTAAGCTGTACTCATGTCACCTTGGAACTGCTATCTGACGATGGGTATAAATCCAACCGGCAGTTCCCGGCGAGTCCTGTCCGGTGTACCCGTAACCTAACGAGCACCTGCATACTATCTCCAGTACGTCGTACTGATGGCTGTGGGACATACCATCTCCCCAACTGGGATGAGAAGCATACACACTAGTCTACTCCGGAGTATCGATGCCCTGTCTCGATAATCCTACGACCAGTGACCTGTATACGATGTTGCTTATAGACTACCCATCCCCCACTAGTGTGACTGCCATCAGAACACTGGTAATGAAGCAAAGATCCTAAGGGCTCTACTAATATGCATAAGCGATACATTACAAGAAACATATGCACATATTGAAGTAGACACAAACCAAGTAGTATATTACCATTTTTAGCAAGACTGTCAATACAACTGTGAATATCCCAAGCTTCCATTAAGTAATATACAAACTAGTATGATACAGTAATGGCCTCTAGAGCATAAACACTAACAATCTCCCACTTGCACTAGGGCCATGTACTGGCATATCGCAGACCTATCATCTCGAATAGCCTCTCGAACTGCGTCTGAGGAATGGTCTTTGTGAATGGATCAGCAATGTTATTCTCCGTATCTACTCTCTTTACCTCGACCTCCCGGTGATCTACGATCTCCCAGATCAGGTGATACCGCCTTAAGATGTGTCTGGAGTTCAGATAGGACCTGCGTTCCTTCGCTAAAGCTATAGCGCCATTGTTTTCGCAATACAGAGGTATTGGATTAACACTGGTAAGAACCACCTGAAGTTCTGTGAGGAACTTCATCATCCAGACAGCTTCTTTTGCGGCATCGCAAGCAGCTATGTACTCCGCTTCCATTTGTAAGTCCACGTTACCCATCCCGGTTCTTTCGGGGATGCGGAAATGGTGAAAAACGATTTTTTCGGTGGAGGTAACATGGACTCAAAAACCGAATCTTTGCTAAACAAACTATCTAACAACCTAACTAAAAGTTTAGCTACTATGTTAGGGGTTATACCTAATCTTGAACTCCTTCTCTTCGACTCCTTGTGGTGGTCGGATCGGCCTCACCTCGTCATCTCCTTGTGTCGAAGATGGATCCACTCGAAAGCTTCTACCTTAGGCTCCAACCTCAATCTAGAGGAAACTAAAATACTTTGCTTGCTAGACCTTGTATTCTAGGATGGGTAGAGAAGTGTTTTAGGGTTTTATCTCAATGGTTCTTGTTTCTCAACTCATGAGACAAGAGAACCATGAGCAAGAGTAAGAGGAAGAGGAAGAGAGAGAGCTTGGATGAGAGAGAGTGAGAATGATAGAAATGAGTGAAGACTTTTGCAGCCATGCTCTCAAAAAACAAAATAATCATAATAATAATAGTAATCAAGTATTTTGTGATGGTTCATTTCAATGGCAATATCATTTCATGCATTTAATGCATTTTGTGAACAAACAAGCAAGCAAAAGTCATAGCCATGAAATGATAGCCATTGTAATGATGATGGTCAATAAGTCCAAACTAGTCAACCGGTCAACCAAGTCAACAAGTCAACAAAGTCAAACTTTCAACCCAACCATGGCACAATAATACTTTATTAATATTAATATTAATCATATTTCTTATTCTCATTAGGGTTTAGAAAAAGTCAACAGTCAACAATCCTAATAAGAATCCTCTGCCTCTGTCTCGGTCAACCGTGCATACACATCTGCATCCGCGTTCCGAGGAACATGAATACAAACGAGATAAAACCAATCCCAAAACGTATACTAGGATCTGGTTTAAACCAAAGCTCGCTAGTAATAACTGCCCGGACACCAAACGTGCACAAGTGCGCGGATGTGACCGAACCCTGTCGCAAAACCATGCGACCTCTACTCTGTTTTGCCCAAAGGCGAATAGCTCTCTGTGTGGGACTCCAAAGACTCGACACCATGCTGGCAGTGGGTTTAACCACAGACCACAAGCGGCACTAGCTGTGCGTAACGGCCCCCAGGTAGATGCCGATAAGAAGACTGATGAGGTGGAACCCATTCGAACTCCTACTGAGCCTGAATGTGACAGTCTCCGTACAGTCCGGTCTGTTCGTCTGAGAATATCGCATGGCGGGCCTAGGGGGCGGCAAACGTCAGTCCCCTAATAGCGGTACAAGTCGTGTCGGAGTGTAGCCTAGAACACCCTGAGATAACACTGGAAACCCACCAGTATATCTTGCTTGCCCTGGCCAGGGACGACAATGTGTAATGGCTCTCCTTGACACAGCGCGATATCAACTCCCAATACCGGGAGAGACGAATCCTGTCTAACTCTCACTGCCTCCAAGTGCTTCGGGACTGAACCCAACTACTACCTGTTTGTACGACTCCTTTGAGCCGTGGTAGGGTAGTAATCAAATTACAGTGGGAAAACACTCGAGGCGAAGTGACAGTGTCAAGTCAGCGGACTAAGCTGTACTCATGTCACTTGGGAACTGATAACCGACGATAGGTATAGTACCAACCAACAGTTCCCGACGAGTCCTGTCCAGTGTACTCGTAACCTAACGAGCACCCGCATACTATCTCAAGTACGACGTACTGACGGCTGTGGGACAGACCGTCTCCCCTGCTGGGATGAGAAGCTCATACGCTAGTCTACTCCGGAGTATTGATGCCCTGTCTCGATAGTCCTACGACTAGGGACCTGTATAAGGATGTGCTTGTGGATTACCCAGTCCTCCACGAGTGTGACTGCCATCACAACGCTGGTAATCAAGCAAAGATCCTAAGGGCTCCACTAATGTGTATAGGTGATATACTAAAAGAAACACATGTACACATTAAAGTAGAAACAAACCAAGTAGCATACTACCATTTTGAGCAAGATTGTCTATACTACTGTGAATATCCTAAGCTTCCATCAAGTAATATACAAACTAGTATGATACAGTAATGGCCTCTAGGGCATATACACTAACAATCTCCCACTTGCACTAAGGCCATGTACTGGTGTATCGAAGACCTATCATCTCGATCAGCCGCTCGAACTGAGTCTGGGGTAAGGCCTTCGTGAGTGGATCTGCAGTGTTATCTTCCGTAGCAACCCTCCGAACGTCGATCTCCTGGCGATCCACGATCTCCCTGATCAGGTGATACCGCCTCAAGATGTGTCTGGACTTCTGATGGGACCTGGGTTCCGTTGCTAAAGCTATAGCCCCGTTGTTGTCACAATACAGAGGTATTGGATCAACAATAGACGGAACCACCTGAAGTTCAGTCAAGAACTTCCTGATCCAGACGGCTTCTTTTGCGGCATCAGATGCAGCGATATATTCCGCTTCCATCGTCGAGTCAGCAACGGTTTCCTGTTTGGGACTCTTCCAACACACCGCCGCTCCGATTAGGGTAAAGACATAACCCGACATGGACTTGGAATCATCCTTGTCACTCTGGAAGCTGGAGTCAGCAAAGGGCTCGATATGGAGGTCTTTTCTGCCATATACCAAGTACATATCCTTAGTCCTTCTTAGGTACTTAAGAATGTTCTTTACCGTTATCCAGTGCTTCTCCCCAGGGTTTGACTGATACCGGCTTACCACACTCAGTGCATAAGCTACATCTGGTCTGGTACACAACATTGCATACATTATAGAGCCTATCGCAGAAGCGTAGGGTATAATAGACATGCGATCCTTTTCTAAATCAGACTTGGGAGACATCTCTTTGGAGAGGATGATCCCCTGACAAGACGGTAGATTACCACACTTGGAATCTTCCCTACTGAATCTTTTCAGTATGGTGTCGATGTACCTGGACTGTGAAAGTGCTAATATCCTCTTGGATCTATCACGATGGATCCGGATCCCCAGAATGTAAGAGGCATCACACAGGTCTTTCATGGAGAAACTGTGTGACAAGAACCCTTTGAAAGATTGTAGCCTAGGAATGTCATTTTCTATCAAGAGAATGTCATCCACGTACAGAACGAGGAATACGACAGTTCTTGCAACAAATCTACTATAAATGCATGGTTCATCTGGATTTTTGATAAAGCCAAAATCTTTGACTGTCTCATCAAAACAGATGTTCCAACTCAGCGATGCCTGCTTAAGTCCATAGATGGACTTAAGCAACTTGCACACCTTTTCGCTGCTCCCACTCTGAATGAAACCTTCTTGCTGGTCCATATAGACACACTCCTTTAAATTTCCATTTAGAAAAGCGGTTTTTACGTCCATCTGCCAAATCTCATAATCGTGGAAGGCAGCAATGGCAAGAAGGATCCGAATGGATTTTAGCATAGCCACTGGAGAAAAGGTTTCGTCATAGTCTAAACCAGATCTTTGACGAAAACCCTTTGCAACAAGTCTAGCCTTATAGGTCTCAACCTGTCCATCTACACCAATCTTCCTCTTGAAGATCCACTTGCATCCTACGGGTTTTACCCCATCTGGAGCAACATCCAAAGTCCATACTTTGTTGGTGTACATGGACTCCATTTCGGTCTGCATTGCATCCAGCCATTTTACTGAGTCAACGCTCTGAATGGCCTGCTGGAAGCTAGTCGGCTCATCATTATCAATAATGCAATCCTCTCTATCCCCGTCTATGAGAAAACCGTAGTATCTTTCGGACGGATGAGACTGCCTACTACTCCTGCGGAGCGGCGTAGGAATGTCCTGTTCTTTCGAACCCTCTGGTTCTTCTAAGATCTCAGTAATAGCTCGTGCTTCTGGAATTTCTTCCAGTTCTATTGTGTAAGTTCATGCTACCTGTCCCGGTACTTTCGGGCATGCGGAATTTGGTGAAAAACAATTTTCTAGAGGCGGTAACATGGACTCAAAACCGAATCTTTGTTAAACATTTAACTAACAACCTAACTAGGAGTTGTTAACTACTCGGTTAGGGGGTTATACCTTTCTTTCTTGAACTCCTTCATCTTCAAGCCTCGATGGTTGTCCGGATCGGCTTCACCCCGTCTTCTTCTTGCGCCGAAGATCGATCCACCTGAAAGCTTCTACCTTTGGCTTCTTCTTCGAACTTTGAAGAAACTAGTTCACTCGGTTTGCTAAACCTTGTGGACTAGAGTGAGTAGAGGAGAGTGTGTTGGGATTTTCTCTATGGTTCTTGGTTCTCAACACATGAGACATGTGAACCATAGACTAAAGAGAGGGAGAGCAAGAGGAAGGAGATGAGAGCTCAAGAACACAAGAGAGAGAATGAAAATGATAGAATGAGCAAGACTTTTCTCACTTGGCTCTCATAATCCAAAACCATCATCACAAAAATAGTAATCAAGTATTGTGTAAATGGTTTAAGTCAAAATGGCTATATCATTTCATGCACTCATATAGCACAAGAGAACAAGCAAGTAAAAAGTCTTTGCCATGAAATGATAGCCATTGTCATCATGATGGTCAACTAGTCCAACCTAGTCAACCGGTCAACAAAGTCAACAAGTCAACAAAGTCAACCCCTCAACAACCATGTCACCACAATACTTAATTAATATTATTGTTAATTACATATCATATTCTCATTAGGGTTGAGCAAAAAGTCAATAGTCAACAGTCAACGGTCAACAACCCTAATGAGAATCCTCTGCCCCTGTCTCTCCGTCAACTGTGCATACACACCCGCATTCGCGTTCGGAGGAACACGAATACACACTGGATAAAACCAATCCCAAAACGTACACTAGGATCTGGCTTAAACCAAAGCCCGCAAGTGTTAACTGTCCGGACACTGTACGTGCACAAGTGCACGGATGTGACCGGACCCTGTCGCAAAACCATGCGACCTTTACTCTTTTGCCTAAAGGCGAATAGCTTTCTGTGTAGGACTCTAAAGACTCGACACTACGCTGGCAGTGTGTTTAACCACAGACCGCAAGCGGCACTAGCTGTGCGTAACGGTCCCCAGGTAGATGCCGACAAGATGACTGACAAGGTGAAACCCATCTGAACTCCTACTGAGTCTGACTGTGACAGTCTCCGTACAGTCCGGTCTGTTCGTCTGATACATCGCATGGCGGGCCTAGGGGGCGGTAAACGTCAGTCCCCTAATAGCGGTACAATTCGTGTCGGAGTGAAGCCCAATACACCCTAAGATAACACTGGAAGCCTACCAGTATATCTCGCTTGCCCTGGCCAGGGACTACTCGTGTAATGGCTCTCCTAGACACAGCGCGATGTCAACCCCCAATACCGGGAGAGACGAATCCTGTCTAACCGTCACTGCCTCCAAGTGCTTCGGGACTGCACCCAACTACTACCTGTTTGCACGACTCCTTTGAGCCGTGGTAGGGTAGTAATCAAAGAACAGTGGGAACACACTCGAGGCGAAGTGACAGTGTCAAGTCAGCGGACTAAGCTGTACTCATGTCACCTGGGAACTGATAACTGACAATAGGTATAATACCAACCGGTCAGTTCCCGACGAGTCTTGTCCAGTGTACTCGTAACCCAACGAGCACCCGCATACTATTCCCAGTACGACGTACTGATGGCTGTGGGACAGACCATCTCCCACACTGGGATGAGAAGCGCATGCGCTAGTCTACTCCGGAGTATCGATGCCCTGTCTCGATAGTCCTGCGACTAGGGACCTGCATAAGGATGTGCTTATAGATTACCCAGCCCCCACTAGTGTGACTGTCAT
Organism: Agapanthus africanus; assembly: GCA_030015575.1. Taxonomy (NCBI): domain Eukaryota; kingdom Viridiplantae; phylum Streptophyta; class Magnoliopsida; order Asparagales; family Amaryllidaceae; genus Agapanthus; species Agapanthus africanus. Next base: position 294,813,576 of record CM057349.1, read on the forward strand.
CACAACGCTGGTAATCAAGCAAAGATCCTAAGGGCTCCACTAATGCGTATAGGTGATATAATAAAACAAACACATGTACACATTGAAGTAGAAACAAACCAAGTAGCATACTACTATTTTGAGCGAGATTGTATATACAAGGTGAATATCCCAAGCTTCCATTAAGTAATATACAAACTAGTATGATACAGTAATGGCCTCTAGGGCATATACACTAACAATCTCCCACTTGCACTAAGGCCATGTACTGGCGTATCGAAGACATATCATCTCGATCAGCCGCTCGAACTGAGTCTGGGGCAAGGCCTTGGTGAATGGATCTGCAGTGTTATCTTCTGAAGGAACCCTCCGAACCTCGATCTCCTGGCGATCCACGATCTCCCTGATCAGGTGATACCGCCTTAAGATGTGTCTGGATCTCTGATGGGACCTGGGTTCCTTCGCTAAAGCTATAGCCCCATTGTTGTCGCAATACAGAGGTATTGGATCAACAATGGACGGAACCACCTGAAGTTCTTTCAAGAACTTCCTCATCCAGACAGCTTCTTTTGCGGCATGAGATGCAGCGATGTATTCCGCTTCCATCATCGAGTCTGCAACGGTTTTCTGTTTGGAACTCTTCCAACACACCGCCCCTCCATTAAGGGTAAAGACAAAACCCGACATGGACTTGGAATCATCCTTGTCACTCTGGAAGCTGGAGTCAGCAAAGGCCTCGATCTGGAGGTCTTTTCCGCCATACACCAAGAACATCTCCTTAGTCCTTCTTAGGTACTTGAGAATGTTCTTTACCGCTATCTAGTGTTTCCCCCCAGGGTTTGACTGATACCGGCTTACCACACTCAGTGCTTAAGCTATATCCGGTCTGGTACACAACATCGCATACATTATAGAGCCTACTGCAGAAGCGTAGGGTATAATAGACATGCGATCCCTCTCCAAATCAGTCTTGGGAGACATCTCTTTAGAGAGGGTGATCCCGTGACAAGCCGGTAGGTTACCGCGTTCGGAATCTTCCATACTGAATCTCTTCAGTATGGTGTCGATGTACCTGGACTATGAAAGTCCTAATATCCTCTTGGATCTATCACGATGGATCCGGATCCCCAGGATGTATGAGGCATCACCCAGGTCTTTCATGGAGAACCTGTGTGACAAGAACCCCTTGACAGATTGTAGCATAGGAATGTCATTTCCTATTAAGAGAATGTCATCCACGTATAAAACGAGGAATACTACAGTTCTCGCTACAAATCTACTATAGATGCATGGTTCATCTGGATTTTTGATAAAGCCAAATTCCTTGACCGTCTCATCAAAATAGATGTTCCAACTCCGCGATGCCTGCTTTAGTCCATAGATGGACTTAAGCAATTTGCACACCTTTCTGCTGCTCCCACTCTGAATGAAACCCTCTGGTTGGTCCATATAGACACACTCCTCTAAATTTCCATTTAGAAAAGCAGTCCTTGTACGGTTCCTAGGCACTCTCAAGAGGTCTCACAAGGCATCAACCATGCCAATTTCAAATTTTACGGTGCCGAGAAACCCTAAACTACGGATCGTTGGCTAGAATTCTAGGCGAAACAAAAACCTAGTTAACACTTAACTACAAGTAAACGGAAATACAACCTTTGTAGATCCGGTGCTCCACCTCCATAGCTCCGCAACGAAGTCCCCTCGCTGTCCAAATGAATTTCCGGGCTCTAGCGTCGGCTTCGTCGGAGAAATGGCGAGCTAGGTCGTCGATGTCCATGCCGAATATGATCTACGTCGAGGCATCGCTAGATCAAGCTCCAACTTCACCAAGTCAAGAAACTTGTGAAGAAAACACACTCTACTACTTGGCAAGAGGTAGAGGATGAAGAAATAGGAAGTGGGTAGACTTTAGAATTGGATTTCTCACTCTTTTTCTCACTTTTCCATTAAAGCTTTCAAGCCTTTTCTTGAAGTGAAGAAGAAGAAGAAGATGAAGAATATGATAAGTGTTAATTCAAAAAAAGGAAAAGAAAATCAAACCTTATCATATTCAAACCATGGTTTAGTGTAGAGAGTTAATCATGGTTAAATGGAATGGTTAGGGTTAAGCATGAGACAAAATGGTCACTTGGTCAAAGTCTTCAAGAAGCTTCAATATGAAACAAAATTAGCCACCATTTTCTCTTTATGCTTATTTATTTATTTCCAAAATGAATAAATGAAATAAACAAATGAGAAAAGGAAATGAAAGCCTAACCACTTAAGTAACCATGGTTTAATTCTTTACACAAACCCAAACTAGCATGCATCATGATACAATCATGTGTACAAAAGTATATCACATATACAATGTGCACAAACCAAGTGAGAAAATCCATTTAAAGTGAACCAATACTAGTTAACGCAAAGTAATATATCAAATATATAATTATGCATTAAATCATTAAATCAACACTTGATTTAACGATCCGGTCATATTGCATATAACCGACTAGTATCCAATGTATCGGCTTATCGAATCAACCCTCGATTCGATAACTAGGTTATATCGCATATAACCATTCGACACATTCATCGCGAGAATGAAATACGGTATCACATACACGCATTATTCTCGGTCCCGCACATATCTCATATGCGCTCCTATTTCGTTTCGCTTGAGCCAGGAAACCTCTGTGTAGGACTCTAAAGACTCGTCAATACGCCGGCAGCAGGTGATGATCATATCAAACACCCACAAGCCGCAAGCGGTCTGCTAAACGTAACGGCCACCCGGGTATTGAGCGATCAGAAGATCGACGAGCAAGCCCGCTCACACTCCAGTGAATCCAACCAGTAACACTACCGTACAGTCCGGTCTGATCGTCTGATATGTCGCATATCTCGCCTAGGGGTGGTAAACGTCAGACTCCAACAGCTTGATAAGTTGTGTCGATATGAGGTCTATAACAATTCGAGAAACTACCGGTAACACGTACCAGTAAATCTCAGCAACCCTGGCCAGGGATTTCCGGTTATAGCCAATCGAACACAGCGCAACATCAACTCCCTATACCGGGAGAGACGAATCCCCTCCTATCGCTCATTGCCTCCATGTGACTCGGGACTGTACCCAAAAACCACCGTTTTGCACGCCCTCTTGGACGTGGTAAGATGGAAATCAAAGCACGGTGGGAACCATACAAGACTCTATGACGATCTCGGGTCAACAGACTACTCTGTACCAGTGTCACCAGAGAACTGCCATCTGACGTAAGGTATAATACCATCTGGGAGTTCTCGGCGAGTCCGTCCAGTGTACCCAGTCTCTACTGAGCACCCGTATATCATCTCTGATGTCAAACACCAATGGATATGGGATCATCCATCGCCCATCTGTATGGGTCGAGAAGGTATTCGCTAGTCTACTCCGGTATATCGATGCCCCGTCTCGTTACACCCACGACTAGGGACTTTGAAGGATGTTCTTATGGACTACCATGTCCCCACTAGTATGATCTGCATCATAGTCCAGGTAGTCAAGTACACATCCTAAAGGCTTTACCAACATGTAACAGAGAGACAATCAGTATACACGTTAAGGTAAAGATCAACCAGATAGCATACTATCATGTCGAGCAAGAAAGTCCTCCGTATATATGTCCAAGCATCCACTACAATATACATCCTATGTATAGTAATGGCCTCTAGGGCATACATATAACTAACAATCTCCCACTTGCACTAGGGCCATCTGATAGCAGTGGTTGTAGTATCTCATACTCAACCATTCCATAAAAATCTCTCTCTGGGAACAGGCCTTTGTGAGTGGATCCGCTGTGTTGTCCTCTGAGTCTACTCTCCTAACCTCGATCTCCTTGGAGATCAACCATCTCCATGATCAGGTGACACTGCCTTAGAATATGTCTGGATCACTGATGGGACCTGCGTTCCTTGGCATAAGCCACAACTCCATTGTCACACAATGGGAGGAACATAGTTCATCTCATGAACCAATATACACCCAAACAGCCTCTTTGGTAGCATCTTAAGTAGCGATGTATCCTGCCTTTATCGTCTAGTATGCCACGGTATCTAGCTTGGAACTCTTCCAACATACCGTCCCTTTACTTAGGGTAAAGACAATGCCTGTGACTGACATTCAGTCGTCTTTATCACCCTGGAACCCTTCCAGTGATTCTCCCCAGGATCAACTGATACCATCTCACTACAACTAGTGAGTAGCCTAACATCCATTTAGATCTATCTCATAGATCCAAAATCCAGGATTTAGTAGGTATCACTTTGATCCTATGTGGAGAGTCATTGTGATAAGCGGAGATTGATCGAGCGTAGCATAGGAAACTCCTTCCCCATCAAGAGTATGTCATCCACGTACTCTACGAGGATCGTCACCATACTCCCTACTACCTTTTTGTTTATACAAGGTTCATCTACCATTTTGATGATGTCAAACTCTTTGACTAATTCATCAAAACAGATGTTCCAACTCCGTGATGCCTGCTTTATCCTATAAAGCATCTTGCACACGTTTCCGCTGCTCCCACTGTCTACGAGGCACTCTGGCTGTGTACTTATAGACGCTCTATTCTAAAACATCATTTAGAAAAGCTGTCATGACACCCAACCACCAGATATCGTAGTCATGGTATGTAGCCGTGGTAAGTAGGATCTAGATGGACTTAAGCATAGGTACTGAAAAGGTTTCATCATTATCCACGCCTGGTCGATGACGAAAACCTTTAACTAGTCTAGCTTTGAAAGTCTCAACTTTTCCAAGTACACCAAGTAATCTTCTCAAGATATACTTGCTCCTGATGGGGATTTAACCCTTCAGATATAGCAACCAAAGTCCATACTTTGTTGGTGTATAAGGATTCCATCTCAGATCGCTAAGCATCCAGCCATTCTTACAGAGTCCCACTCCTGATGGCCAGCTCGAAACTAGTTGGGTCATCATCTCATGATTCAATCCTCGCTCCCACTGTCATAGAGGAACCGAAGTATCTCTCAGGTGGGTGAGGAACCTTACTAGATCGGCGGAGAGGCTGAGGTTCGTTGGTAACTATTGAATCCTTTGGTTCTATCAAATCATCAGCTGTATTTTGTATAGCTGGAACCTTTCCAGTTCTACATTAAAGACTTTGTCTCGAGCTTGTCCGGATTTTGCTTTCAGACATAGGCCGGTCAACCCCAAATCTTAACTAGCTTAAGACATGGGCTCTTCCCTTTCCATATCACATATGAAATGGTAGGCAACTGATTTGATTCGAACCCTATTCAATAGGTATGCAGCTTCTCAAGTGCATACATCCCAAAAAGGAAATAGGTAACTCAGTAGTACTCATCATAGAGCACACCTTATCATATAGGGTGTTATTGCTCCGCCACGATATACCATCGTGCTATGGTGTATACAGAGGAGTAATGCTGAGAGAGAATCTCATTCTCCTTTAGAATAATCCAGGATTTTCGTGCTCAAGTATTCTCCTCCTTGATCTCATCAAAGGACATAATACTTATACCCGTATTGGTTCTCTACTTCTAACTTATATTCTGTGAATATCTCAAAAGGTTCTGACTTGTGTTTCAACAGGAACATATATCTGAATCTTGAGAGATTATCAGAGAATGTAATGAAGTATAAAGAACCGGTCTTGGCAAGTGTAGACAGGGGACCTACATACATCAACATGTTTCATCCCAAGAGTTCACTAACTCTTTCTCTGTTTCCAGTAAACGGAGCTATGGTCATCTTATCTCTGTGACATGACTGGCAAGTTTCATAAGATGTAAATTCAAACTGATTTAAATATATATCTAATATGTAACTTCAGCCAGTCGGATCGCATTGATATGACCTAGTCTACAATGCCTGAAGAAGGATCTGTTCATTTCTGAACTCTTCCTCTTCTGTGTGTTCCGTATACAAAGAACTGTAGTTTGATTTAGAACATTAATACTTTTAGATAACGTGCCTGAACCGATCAACTTTTGATATAGGAAATGTTCAAAACATTATCCATCAATACAAAATTTTATCGTTTCTTTACTAATAAAGAGACAGATATGATTTTGTATATCAGGTTCGGTATCTAATAACATTCGTTCAGAATCAATGTATTGGTAATACAGGGTGACAGTGACCAACAGACCTGGCTGCAACTCTTGCCCCGTTTTCTGCCTCATGAAATTTATCACCCGTTCTCAGTTCTCTACCTTTCTGTAGCCTTATGTAACAAATTACATATCTGGGATCCTGATCTGGTATCACATACCCAGGACGTAAAGGATACTGAGAAACAGTTCTCTGTAATGAACACACCCGAAGATGATGCATCAGCATGCACTCTCTTCGTTTGGGCGGCACGGGAAATCTGGTATTCCCCAATTTCCTGCTCTGTCTTATAACAATTATAAGTTGGAGCGGGATCAACGTTCCCCAGCTCAGTATAACAAGCGGGTTCGGTCAATATTCCGTATTATTATCTTGATTAAGGCGTGATATGGTCGCTACCTGGAGAGAGAGAGAAGAAAACACTCAGCGTGCGCTCTTGCAAGAATAGATTGGTTTTTATTTTATCTAATCAGGATGGCTCCCACTGCTTTTTATCAAATCTTCCTTCAAACCCTAAAAGGAAAGACTAGCCGGGATTAATTACACACTACAAGTTCGCCAATCTTTCAGCCAGGCCAGTGTCGGTACTTTGAGAGAGGTTCCCCGTGCTTTCGCACGAACCTAATTAATGTAAACCTCGTTTTCCCAGAGACATAACCCCGTTGACACCTTTCTAGACACCTACTTGATCGGCTAATTGTAATGTATAAAACTCTCCCAGGAGTAACAATTACTCGCAGCGGGTATCGGGATCCAACTATCTCATAGAAGGTATGCAATCTCATTGCAAATTTCAACACTTGAAATTCCCGATAATTTTTTGCCCCTAGCGTCCTATGACCTTGACAGAGGTCAACAAACCATAGGTTGCTAGTCAAGTTCAACCCGTCATTTCCTGATTGAAGTAAACCCACCCGCACGAACCTTGACAGAGGTCAACAAGGTCGCACGACTACCCTAAATCAATCACATCATATGCTTATGCAGATAAGCACTAATCAGCTACAGCACACTACGCCTTGACAGAGGTCAACAAACGCAGCACGAATACTAACCAGTACATATCTGAAATGACGGAGGGCTACGACAGGTTTTTCTGAAAACCTATTGCGTAATGAACTTGATATCGTTATAGAATCAAATGATTTTAAAATGGAGTGCTTTTGAGGCTTTTCTAGTTTTGCTAAAGGAGTCACTCCCGGTGAAGGGATCGTCGGTCCTTTCCTCGTCGAATGAGGTGCGGGATATATCATATATATCACTGTGCAAAGAAAAAACACTTAAAAGCAATCAAAAGACAAACCGAGTGTGTAGCATCTGCCAGTTATTGCTAAAGGAGTCACTCTCGGTGAAGGGATCTCGGTCCTTTCCTCATCGAATAAGGTGCAGGATATATCACATATACCTCTGTGCAAAGCAAGAACTGTAGCTACCTGTTTTATTTTGAAATTCGATTCTACAACATCTTAGGTTTCTTTTCTTTCATTAATCACATTAATGAAGTCCCATCATTTAAGTACCTAAACATCACAGATAAATACGACGTACACTTATGCCATCCGCATTCGTCTCGATGTCCCCTCGTGCACCGTTAGGTTAGGTAACTAACGACAGAGCGGGGCAGGGCTAGCGCGGGTGTAAAACATAAGTAACGCCTATATAATATATCATATATACTATATACAGCATTTATCACAGAACATCACATGATCACATCACAGATATCGCAGCAGAAGAAACATATGAAACATTGGATATACTAGGACGTCCGTGTTTTCAATACGAGCAAGTATAAAACACGGATTCCACGGTCGTGATGAATAGCCAAGCCCACACCCCTAGACCCTTACGAGAGCGGCAAGCAACCCTACCAATTCTAGAGTTAGGAGACCCGGACTCGACTCCTCGAGTTGGTCTCCCACTGGACTCCAGAACCCGGTTACTTGTGCCCTCCTCCTTGGGTCTATCCTAGTGCGGAAAAGTAAATAATATACAAAGGGTGACATCTTCCGCAACCTGGAAGTGCCCCAATAAAATAATATTACATACAAGTTTTTACATGAATGAAAATGAAAAACACTCATCTCATATAAAAAAAACCCCGGCTATTCAAACACGACGATCCAATATAACATATCCAGCAACACATAACATAACATGTCATCAACGTAAGTAAATATGTCCATCCCAATTGTCATTGACATATAGCAACGAAACCGGCGATATCACATATTACACTTACGGTCACAGAAAAGAAAGTGTAAAACTACAACAGTTGGAATCCGCAACCTCCTCAGACATCGCATGCCTGACCAAATGAATTACTTAGACATCGCATGCCTAACAATTATAAACCCCGCATTTTAGTCTCATCATTGAAAACACTTTTCAATATTAAGTCGGGTAATTCAACAAGATTCCCGACATCCTGATCGAATGCTCGTCGCAAACTTCAATAGACGGCTGCACCCCCGATACCGTCGACGAAGTGCACCAAGGCGGAACACCGCTACCGCGAGCACCCAAACGGATGCTTTCGGCGACGGGGTTCTCCTACAGTCACTTGGTCGGGGCTATGGAGTGAGGCTGTCTATTAAGTTTACCCGGCAAGTATCCGCGTACGCTACGTGATTGCGACGGACTTTTGATCACATCAAAATTCCGTGGCAACCGATCAAGTGAGACTAAGCTGCTATGTTTATAACATTCATTCAGTTATCTCATAACTTCTTGTGAATTCCAATTATTGTATCACATTCCGGATAAATAGAAAATGTTAAACTTTTCGATCGAACAGTCAAACACCCAAGTTTTCCAGATACAGCTCAACACTTGAAATAAGTCTAACAACATTCAGTTCGTGCCTCAGTACCAACGGTCCAGCTGTAGAAGGGTCAAGCCAACGTCTCACATGTGGCACGCCGTACTGCCCCAAACCCGAAGGTTCAAAGGGCAGTTCAAGACGGTCACATAATCGAGTTAAGGTTTGTTGTCTTCTACAGGGTCCATCGCGTTACTTGCACTACTTAGAACGTCGTTAAACTACGGAAAAATCCAACATTTGGAAATTTCCCGACAGGGGAAAAATTGGGTATTTATATCCGGTCGAACTTTTTAACATATTCAAAAAATTATCCGGAAAGCCATATAGACAAAATCTGATACTCCGATCGAAACACCGAATCCCCAAATCAACCCAGAAAATAAAACTCTGGAATAAATATTAAAATATTCCCAGGAAAACCAGCACTGACTATTATTGATTATGGTGCAAATTTCGATGATCAATACGACAAAATGGCCGCGGATGCGCCGCACGAGCCATGCTCGTGCCGTGGATCCGCGGCGGAATAATGGAATTAGGTCATCAAAATTCACCGTAACTCTTAGATATCTCTGCTGGTTTTTCTGCATATTTTTAATCTAGAAAAAACCACGATTTTAGAAAAAGTACAGAGAGCATTTTCCGGGTTGGGTTTTCGGTTCGATCGGGTTTCAAACATCGTCTAGACTTCGCCTAAGGCTCTAGCTTGGCTCTGATACCACTGTAGGGTTCCTAGGCACTCTCAAGAGGTCTCACAAGGCATCAACCATGCCAATTTCAAATTTTACGGTGCCGAGAAACCCTAAACTACGGATCGTTGGCTAGAATTCTAGGCGAAACAAAAACCTAGTTAACACTTAACTACAAGTAAACGGAAATACAACCTTTGTAGATCCGGTGCTCCACCTCCATAGCTCCGCAACGAAGTCCCCTCGCTGTCCAAATGAATTCCCGGGCTCTAGCGTCGGCTTCGTCGGAGAAATGGCGAGCTAGGTCGTCGATGTCCATGCCGAAGATGATCTACGTCGAGGCATCGCTAGATCAAGCTCCAACTTCACCAAGTCAAGAAACTTGTGAAGAAAACACACTCTAATACTTGGCAAGAGGTAGAGGATGAAGAAATAGGAAGTGGGTAGACTTTAGAATTGGATTTCTCACTCTTTTTCTCACTTTGCCATTAAAGCTTTCAAGCTTTTTCTTGAAGTGAAGAAGAAGAAGAAGATGAAGAATATGATAAGTGTTAATTCAAAAAAAGGAAAAGAAAATCAAACCTTATCATATTCAAACCATGGTTTAGTGTAGAGAGTTAATCATGGTTAAATGGAATGGTTAGGGTTAAGCAAGAGACAAAATGGTCACTTGGTCAAAGTCTTCAAGAAGCTTCAATATGAAACAAAATTAGCCACCATTTTCTCTTTATGCTTATTTATTTATTTCCAAAATGAATAAATGAAATAAACAAATGAGAAAAGGAAATGAAACCCTAACCACTTAAGTAATCATGGTTTAATTCTTTACACAAACCCAAACTAGCATGCATCATGATACAATCATGTGTACAAAAGTATATCACATATACAATGTGCACAAACCAAGTGAGAAAATCCATTTAAAGTGAACCAATACTAGTTAACGCAAAGTAATATATCAAATATATAATTATGCATTAAATCATTAAATCAACACTTGATTTAACGATCCGGTCATATCGCATATAACCGACTAGTATCCAATGTATCGGCTTATCGAATCAACCCTCGATTCGATAACTAGGTTATATCGCATATAACCATTCGACACATTCATCGCGAGAATGAAATACGGTATCACATACACGCATTATTCTCGGTCCCGCACATATCTCATATGCGCTCCTATTTCGTTTCGCTTGAGCCAGGAAACCTCTGTGTAGGACTCTAAAGACTCGTCAATACGCCGGCAGCAGGTGATGATCATATCAAACACCCACAAGCCGCAAGCGGTCTGCTAAACGTAACGGCCACCCGGGTATTGAGCGATCAGAAGATCGACGAGCAAGCCCGCTCACACTCCAGTGAATCCAACCAGTAACACTACCGTACAGTCCGGTCTGATCGTCTGATATGTCGCATATCTCGCCTAGGGGTGGTAAACGTCAGACCCCAATAGCTCGATAAGTCGTGTCGATATGAGGTCTATAACAATTCGAGAAACTACTGGTAACAATTACCAGTAAATCTCAGCAACCCTGGCCAGGGATTTCCGGTTATAGCCAATCGAACACAGTGCAACATCAACTCCCTATACCGGGAGAGACGAATCCCCTCCTATCGCTCATTGCCTCCATGTGACTCGGGACTGTACCCAAAAACCACCGTTTTGCACGCCCTCTTGGACCTGGTAAGATGGAAATCAAAGCACAGTGGGAACCACACAAGACTCTATGACGATCTCGGGTCAACAGACTACTCTGTACCAGTGTCACCAGAGAAATGCCATCTGACGTAAGGTATAATACCATCTGGGAGTTCTCGGCGAGTCCGTCCAGTGTACCCAGTCTCTACTGAGCACCCGTATATCATCTCTGATGTCAAACACCAATGGATATGGGATCATCCATCGCCCATCTGTATGGGTCAAGAAGGTATACGCTAGTCTACTCCGGTATATCGATGCCCCGTCTCGATACACCCACGACTAGGGACTTTGAAGGATGTTCTTATGGACTACCATGTCCCCACTAGTATGATCCGCATCATAGTCCAGGTAGTCAAGTACACATCATAAGGGCTTTACCAACATGTAACAGAGAGACAATCAGTATACACGTTAAGGTAAAGATCAACCAGATAGCATACTATCATGTCGAGCAAGAAAGTCCTCCCTATATATGTCCAAGCATCCACTACAATATACATCCTATGTATAGTAATGGCCTCTAGGGCATACATATAACTAACAGTCCTTACGTCCATTTGCTAGATCTCATAATCGTGGAAGGCAGCAATGGCAAGAAGGATCCGAATGGATTTCAGCATAGCCACTGGAGAAAAGGTTTCGTCATAGTCCAAGCCAGGTCTTTGACGAAAACCCTTTGCAACAAGTCTAGATTTATAGGTCTCAACCTGTCCATCTACACCAATCTTCCTTTTGAAGATCCACTTGCATCCTACGGGTTTTACCCCGTCTGGAGCAATGTCCAACGTCCATACCTTGTTGGTGTACATGGACTCCATTTCGGTCCGCATTGCATCTAGCCATTTTACCGAGTCAACGCTCTGAACGGCCTGCTGGAAGCTAGTAGGCAAATCATAATCTATGATGCAATCCTCTCTATCCCCGTCTATGAGAAAACCGCAGTATCTCTCGGGCGGATGAGACTGCCTACTACTCCTGCGGAGCGGCGTAGGAATGTCTTGTTCTTTTGAACCCTCTGGTTCCACTAAGCTTTCAGTAATAGTCTGTGGTTCTGGAATTTCTTCCAGTTCTACTGCGCTCCCACTAATTTCCTTTTCCAAGAATTGGTGTTCTAGAAAGTGGGCATTACGAGAAACAAGGACTTTTTGTTCCTCTGCGTGGTAGAAAAGATACCCCTGGTGTTCTTTGGGTATTCCACAAACTTGCACAGTACTGAGCGTGCCCCGAGTTTGTCCGCATGTTGCTTTTTGACAAAAGCTGGACATCCCCAGATCTTCAGATATTGAAGATAGGGTTTTTTCCCACTCCATAACTCATATGGTGTGGTAGGTACAGTCTTAGTGGGAACTCGGTTCAAAAGGTATGCGGCTGATTCTAGCGCATACCCCCAGAATGATCACGGTAACTCAGCGTTACTCATCATGGACCGTACCATATCCAATTGGGTTCGGTTCCGTCTCTCCGATACACCGTTATGTTGCGGAGTGTATGGAGGAGTAAGCTGAGAGAGAATTCCGTTCTCTTTTAAATAGTCCAGGAACTCGGCACTCAAGTATTCACCACCTCGATCCGATCTTAGAATCTTGATACTTTTACCGGTTTGTTTTTCTACTTCATTCTTATATTCCTGGAACTTTCCAAAGGCTTCGGACTTATGTTTCATTAAGAAGACATAACCGTACCTTGAAAAGTCATCCGCAAAAGTAATGAAGTAAGAATAACCGCTTCGCGCATGTGTAGACATTGGACCGCACACATCGCTGTGTACAAGTCCTAAGAGCTCGCTCGGTCTTACTCCGTGTCCAGTGAACGGAGTCTTTGTCATCTTTCCTTTGAGACAGGATTGACAAGTGGCATACGATTGGTATTCGAACGGATTCAAATATCCTTCTGTATGTAACTTCGTCAACCTTCTCTCATTGATGTGACCCAGTCTACAATGCCACAAGAAAGTCTGATTTATTTCCGGAGACTTTCTTTTGTGTGTATTCTGGACATTGAAAATCTGTGGTTGGTTTAACACGTATATACCATTGCTTAATGTACCTGACCCAATCAGAACTTGATTAAGGTGAATGTTTAAAACATTACTTACAAACGCAAATTCATAACCTTCTTTAGAAGTCAAAGATATAGAAATGATATTACAAGTTGCGTTGGGTACAAACGCAAAACCAAAACGTGTCCATCTGACAACTGATTGATAGAATTAAAGTTAACCGCAATCAAGACGGTGTCGCTATGCAGCTAGCCGGTTGAGCACGGGTCGATCCACAGGGAGATGGTTGTATGTCCTTTCTTGTTTTAGACGAGTCAATAAATAATTTTTATGTGTTTGTTCAGTCTAACCTATGTGTTTTATTTGCAAGTTTAAAGTTGTTAAGAAAAAGATACGAGATTGTAAGCTAAAGAAATCCGTACTCAAAACCTTTGAGCCGAGTCTTGACCAATTGAAGCTAGATCAATCGGCAACAACGTGGATTAGGGGATTTAAGTGCGGTATTCGTGGAATACGGCTTATTTACCCTTGTCCTTCCGTTCTTGTCTCTTGCTTTCGCCTCCGGCCAAACCGAACGCAATCGGTCGCGGTTAGGAATCACCGTTACCTTGTTAGGGTAGGGTGCCTAACGGAGCGCTTGCGTATCGTTTGGACGGAGTTCAATGGAAAATAACGGGAAAAGGAAATGAGCAAAGAAACGTTAACTTACAATATCGTATTGATTCTTAACAACGACAATTATTACAACCATTCACAAAAAGAACCAAAAAGAGAGAACAAAAAGAACAAAGAAAAGAAAAGATTACAAGTAAATAAGGGCATGGAATTTAAAGTGCAAGAAAGTAAAGCAAGGTAATAAAAAGCAAGTAATAAAAAGCGAGAAAGAAAACTAGAAACTAGAACTCAAGACAAGCATGGGATCAATAGCCAACCCTTAAACTTGCAAGCTCAATTAAGAGGTTGCAAGATCAAGAGAAGGGTAGAGAACGCATGTGAAATGAAGCACTAATTCCATAAGAAAATACAACCCTTGAGATCAATAACTAACCCTTAATCTTTCAAGCTCAATGAAGAAGTTGAAAGATCAAGAGGAAGCAAAAATCTCAAGGGGAAGCTAAACAAATAAGAATGATACAAAAACCCTCATCTTCATTCATATCCACTCAATGCTCTCACGCCATTTCCATGGAGGAAGAATGAAGAAGAAGAAGAAGAAAGAAACTAAAACTACACTAAAGTGGCTAAAAGAGGAACAAAGAATTGACACCCTTGGCTTGGCAAATTCTGGGGTATTTATAGGCAGGGAACTGGAAACCTAGGGCAAGAATCGGGCTCCATATGAAAGTACCAAACTGCCCCCAAAAAACGACAGAGAGAAGAGTCTACATGGCCGCGGTTCCGCGGCCTAAGCGCGCTAATGCCGCGGAACCGCGGCGCTTTAGAGGAGTTAGGCCATAGGATTTTGTGGGGTTCCCTGGTTTGATGTCTTCTTCAGTGTGGTATATGACTTTTCTCAGAAACTTTTCACAATTCTTCCAGAATTTCAGTAGATCAAAAGGTGATGTGATGTGGATCTTTTGCCATGATTTCCTCGAGCTCCGCGTAGATTTCTTGGATCTTGTGTTGACATTGAGCTTTGTGCATGACATGACAATCGATTTGCCATTTTGTCCCTTAAACTGGTATGTGGCAACACACGGATAGAGAGCGGAGACCCGTGCTTTATCTGTTGTTGGCAGTAATCCGGAATTTGTCGTACTTTTCCATGGATTTCACTGTTTAGAGTTGACAACCAGTATTCTGCAAATATGTAGCAAACACTGATCAAAAGCACCTGCCTATAAATAAACGAGCGTAAGAATGGGCGGTATAAAATGCAATATTCTGGTATGAACAAATACCCCCAAACTTAACTTTTGCTCGTCCCGAGAAAAACCAATTATTCACAAAAAAGTCCTAACCGCACTTTCGCCGGGAACGCGATTGCACTGAGCGCGTGCAATAAGCCGTTAAACCTCTAGGTGTCCCTAGTAGGAGGAGTGTTGTCTCCTGAGGGTTTTCAGCGGATACTACCTACAAAATCCCGTCAAGCTAGTGTCATAAGTTAACATCGATTCTACTCCTACAATTTAGTATTTACGTTAGAAATTCTATCATCCTAAGTTAGAAATATCCAACCCTTATGTTTCACACCTCCTATCTGTTTAACTTTAGATCCTATACGTTCCAAAAAAGTTTAGAAAGATGTTGGTTCTCCTGAGTTTTCCTTCTAAAGTTCGGCCTAAAATCAGGGATTTTTATCAACTTTACAGAAAACACAAGTCTTATTCTTTATTTCTATCTCTTATCCAAACATCAATTGTATACCCCTACGTGTGTGTATATTTGCACCCCTACACTCAGGAATTCAATTCAAGCTATAATACCCTTGCCCTAATACCTAATACTACTTCTTTTCATTTAATGATGGACGGTTTTGCTCACACACTTTTCATGCGACTATTAATGCTTCCTGAGGCACCGACGGCCGATTACTGAATGTGTGAGCTTAAAGCGTAAATAACAGTTTCCAGGTCTTGACTTTATTCTATTTTTCTTTTTCTTTTTCTTTTTCTTTTTCTTTTTCAAGACCGGATATATTTTTCAACATGCTCTTTTGGTGTTTAGCTTTAAATACCGTTTTTTCTTTCATACTAGGCTTTCAGGCAAGAGTATTTCAAGGTATCCTCTACCATCCCAAGTTTCAAGGTGCGTGTAAGTGCAGTTTGTAGGGTATATACTTTCTAAATTTGAACTCGAGAAAAGAAACTATTTTTCAGACTTATCCTTCAGTAAAGCATCAATATTTTCCCTTCATCTTGACTTGACTCAAGAACTGAACTCAAGATTACCTATTTCTCAA
Organism: Agapanthus africanus; assembly: GCA_030015575.1. Taxonomy (NCBI): domain Eukaryota; kingdom Viridiplantae; phylum Streptophyta; class Magnoliopsida; order Asparagales; family Amaryllidaceae; genus Agapanthus; species Agapanthus africanus. Next base: position 294,829,795 of record CM057349.1, read on the forward strand.
AAAAAAAACTGTAAGGACGTATACTTACCAAAGTTAGACAGAATGAGAGTTATTTTTAGGGTTTTCAATTCCTAAGCCTAAAATTTAGTTATTTCTATCATATCAACTAAACTTTCGGAATAAAGATCTAAGTTACCCTATTAGCTAACTTAACGACAAAGTTTTTATATTTTTTTGGAAAATTTTCGATTTTTGTGGGTTTTTAATTAAGGTATGCAAATGCAAAATATACAAATGAATGCGAAGGAAGAAAGCTTACCGAGCATGCCCCCAAACTTAAACTTGACAGTGCCCTCACTGTCAGGCTACACCAAGAGGGTCAAAATTGTCGGCGCTCCCTAGAAACAAATTATATACAAAACAAAAAGGGAAAAATATATACAAAAAAGGAGTCCCCCCCCAAACTTAACTAAAACAGTGTTTCCACTGTTAAGCATTGAAGTTCAGGATTAGGGGGAAAGAGAATAGTATCAAGCTATACAAGGCCTTACAAAGGCCAAAAGTTAACACCAACCATTCAAAAATTCTATCTCTGTAAGATGCGGGTTGGTGAAAGAAGGTGAAGAGGAAAGAAATGGAGAATACGCGAGACCGTATGGAGATAGAAGCGGGATACGGTCTTGGTATATGAGAAGAAGAATAGCGGAAGGGAGAAGGAAGTGGAATACGAACTTGAGGGTGGAAATGGAGTGAATAGATTAGCACAATTTGTGATGACCGATGTGTGAAAAGCGATTGTGCTAATATATTAACCCGTCAAGAAATAGGGTCAAATCCCTCAAGATTCGTGAGAAACCATGGGTACACCGAACTTGGTAAACCAGACAATGGAAATGGAAGTGATACGGTTTCTTACCAGGTCGGAACGATGGAAATGATGGAAGGAAGTGGTTGAGGAAGGTTATCGGTTAAAGGTTCAAGAGGGTGTGCACAGTTAGTGACAGGAACAGGATGAACTGGAAAAGCCGACTCATCAATTAAAACTGGTTCATCCTCAAAGCTATCCTCAAAATTCTCCTCAAAATTTAGCACATCCATGCATTTCTCTTCAAAATCCAGACGCATATGGGGTTCGGGAAAAATATTTAATGACTCGGGATGATGAATTGGAGATAAAAACTCTGCCAAATCTACATGTTCATCATCCAAAATATTCCCGGCGTCAATATCCTTAATCAAGTAAAAGTCAATTTTCTCAGACACCTTATCAAAAGCATGGATTTCAATCAATTCAGGTTCTAAGATGGAGGTATAGAGGTCAAAAGGATTGGATGTGGTTTCAATTGGCAAGGTGATTAGTCGAAAATATTGCATATTTGAGCCGGCAATTTCCTCATCATTTGCATTCATATAGAAGTGTTCGGTATCCGTATTTCACATATTAGCAAATCTATCGCAAATTATCAGATTACATGTATTAGACCTTAAAACCGGCATTTCTAAGGAAATTGACTGCATTGCATGGCATCGCAATATTTCTATATGTCGCAACCCGTGTTTCGAAGTCTGTGCAGGAAAAGGAGAAGCTCGCTCAAATTTACACCGCTCAAAAGATACGTCAACCCACTAATTTCAGATCTGGTATCAATCCAAAGGAGCAATCACAATTCAGCATATCAGACAAAGCCCCAAATAGCAGTACAAGACCACTCCAGAAAGCACAAAGCCCAAGGCTCCAATATGGCCGCGGAACCGCGGCCATAGCCGGCTTAAGCCGCGGTTCCGCGGTGGCTTGATGACATCATCACCTGAATTTTGTACCACAATGCTTCTTACAGGGCCCACTGCTCAGAAATGTATCTCAGTTTCCAGAAGACTCCAGGGGTTTCTGCCAGATCAGCAAACAAGGGTTTCCAAGCTTAATTAATCCTAGCTTAAACCCTAAGCTAGCTCCTAACAAACTATCTTCTAGAAGACTCAACAAACTTTTGGAGGGAACTACCATTTCAAACCTAAACCTAGGGTTTGGGAGCTCTATAAATAAGACCCTAGGCTCACTTGTAAAAGAATCTTGGATCCCCAATCTAGTATCAAACTAGAGCCATTCTATCTCTTTCTTCATCTTCTTCCACAAGTCTAGTGACAAGGCTTGTGTGAAACCCTAACCCTAAATTCCAATCAAAAAGCCAAGATCCCGAGTACCCATCAAGCAAGAAGCCTTGCAACCTTTTATGAGCTGAGCCGATCTTCAACGGAGCAAGTGGTCAAAGCCGATCCGCGAGTCACGGAGCCGAGCGACGCCAATTCAACAACTTAGATTCTTCCTCTTGTAGTTCTTGAGCGATTATAATCAAAGTGTTGATATAAATAAAAGGTGATATTCTTTTATCTTGTTTTCTTTAAATTCTTGCATCATGAATCAATCTAAAATTCTAGTTATAATTCTTGTTGTGATGTTTGAGTAATACTCCGCTCGTCGAGGAGTCGAGACGATCAATAGAATGATGTTGTAATATATCTGAAAACGATTCTTGATTCCTACGAGTTTTGTAAACCCTAGCAAGTTCAAGAATCGACGACCTATTTTGTTGCGATGCTTTCTTGATTGATATCGCTCGAAATTGGGAAGTTACGATCGTTTCTTGAAAATTGCTAGAGGCTAGAGTGTGAATGATATCGACGAAAGAACAAGGGTTAAAAGATGAAACCCTAGTTTCATCAAGAAAGCCCTAACTCTCGTCGATCATCATCGATCTAGTATCAATCCTTCGAAGGACAAGAACACGTTATCTTTAGATTACATCACGTTTATAGATCCGATCGATTCCTACGAGCCTCTTTTAGATTCTTGACTGTTGATTGGAAATATCATCAATACACCGATTCTTGATTGTTTAACATTTTCTTGATTCTTGAATAAGAATAGTGACACTTGATATGAATCATTCTTGAATCATGTTTTCTTTTATCGTTACTTAACTTTTCAATTCAAACATATTAAAAAATATAAATGAATCGTGCAATCCCTGTGGACGATCCGCACTCATTCATGAACTATAATTGACACCGTAGTTTGATTGCGGTCAAAATAATTTTTGGTTGTGATTTCTTTACAATTTTCTACAAACACAACGGAAAATCTACCAGTCAAAATGGCGCCGTTGCCGGGGATCGCGCGCTAATTCATTTACATTTTTAGTTTGAAGTGAAAGAATTATTACATTCTACTTCTTGAAATCAAAATTCGTACAAACTCTTATACGTGTGTTGTGATTGATTGCAAGGTGATCTGGAGCATTCTGTGCTGTGGAAAATTTTTTTGGAATATACCAGAGAACAGATGGAAGCAACAGGAGCTTCCTAGTGAATTTTGGTGCAGAGATCACACCAGAGGACCGCGTTTCCGCGGCCATTGCCTACCATGTGCGGCGGAACCGCCGCGCATTTGGGGGTTCTCTGCAAAATTTTTAGTGCAGGTGACTTGTTGCTTTATCCCCTCTCCTCTTTTTAGCTCCAACTAACACTTTGCTGCAGGATTCTTTGCAAATAATCGCAGCGCCGCAAAAGCAAAATTAAATTTGTGCGTGATTTTGATTTCTTGGTTGTTTGCATTCTAATACGGAATTTAAGGGGCACGGCCAAATCCAAATTAAGTGGGGATTTCATTACCCTTCCTAGGCCCCGAAAATCGCAAAACTTGCATCCGCATTACCCTCATTAACTAAAAGAAATCTAGAGAAGACTCTAAGGACTGTCGCGCTCAATTAGGACAAGAGAAGGCCGTGGGTAATTCATTGCTTATCCGCGTTTTCTTGTGGTGCCTAAGGCGAGTGTGTCTAAGGCTAGTGGTTTTTAATTAGGCCCACTACTTACGTAGTGGAGTACCTTCCCACTTACCTGGCACTTATCCGGCCACAGGGGGACAAAGAGGCAGTGGAGGATTCTATCCTGCGACTTGTCTTTTGGCAGTTAGGAGCGGTCTAGAGCTGGACCTAGGTGACCACTAGATTCTAGGGTTGTGTGCTGCATTTGTTTTGTCGCATCATTTTTTCAAAAATCCGTCCCTTTTTCAAAAGCAAACACCGCATTCATTACCCCTAATTATAAGTCAACGCTGCCACTTGTACTAACCCTTTTTAGTGCAAGATAGGCTGGACACGGGATTCTAGTGCCCGTTTAGTCCGCGTACCCTTTATCGACTCCGAAGTCGATATTTCTCCATTTACCTTTCCTTTACCCACTACCACACCCACACCGATGGATCCGAATCCATCAAACTTCTTTAACCCTAACCTGCCGCCGTCCGTTGGTGCGCAGAATCCACCCCGCATCTCTCTCCAGGAGAGGTGCTATCCTGTTCGAGGTCCTCTTTCGACCTGCTTATCCACACCACCAGCCAATGGGGATAACTTTGAGATTAAGCCCCAGTATATCAATCTTTTACCCAAATTCCACGGACTCGAGACTGAGGACGCTTACGTTTTCATTACCAAATTTGAAAACGTATGCGCAATGATGGGTACGTCACAACTTTCAGTGGATGCGATGCGTCTACGACTTCTTCCATTTACATTGTGCGATATAGCCGAGAAGTGGCTATATAACACTACCGCACACTCTATTACGAATTGGGAAGAATTCGTCGCCGCATTCCTTAAGAAATTTTACCCAATCCAAAAGACAGCTCGAATCCGCAGCGAACTGAATCAATTTGCCCAGCTCCCTGCTGAACCATTCTCTAAATACTTTGAACGTTTCAAGGATCTATTGGTTCAATGTCCTCATCACGGCATCCCGAGATGGGAGCTTTGCCGAATCATATATGAGGGCAGTAACCCTAACACTAAACAGAGCCTTGAAAATATGTGTCAAGGTACTTTTATGACTAAGGATGATGGGGAAGCTTGGCGATATTTAGAAGAGTTCGCTAAAAAGTCACTACAGTGGGAGAGTGGAACCCAACCATTGAATAGGGGTGGCGTACACCAAATAGATGTGTCCATAGGTGTTGGAGCTGAAATGGCAGCAATGCAAAAGAAGCTCGACGCTATGGAACACAAATTTGCAGCAGCCTCCCTAAACCCAGTGTCACTCCCAAAAACTGTTTGTGGGTGCTGTTCTGATCCGTCTCATTTAACGGAAAAATGTCCATTAAACTCTGCGTTTCAAGGTCACGAGCATTCTAATGCCGCATTTTAACGACCTAGAAACGATCCATATTCTTCCACGTACAATCAGGGTTGGAGGAATCACCCGAATTTTGCTTGGAACCAAAACCAATCTCAAAACACGGTTACAAACACGAATCAATTTCAAAGGGTTCTTCCTCCACCACAACAGCAACCCCTTCAACTCACTCAGCATCCCTACCAGTCACAAAATTTCCAAAACCAGGGCAACATTCCTGCACAGTCTAATCCTATGCAGTCCTGTTCTGACGAGTTCTCTCAATTCACTCAAACCATGAAATCACTTTTGTCAAATTTCATAGAGGTTTCGACTGAGGTTAGATCTTCCGTCAGTGAGATAAAGAAAAACTCAGCGTCCCAAGCTGAGAGTATCAAATCGATGGAAGCTGAAATCGCACGCCTAAAAGCCGAAATGAGTGCGAGAGAAAAAGGGAAACTTCCCTCTCAACCCCTACAGAATCTTGGGCATTACAATGTAAATGCCGTCACAACGTTGAGATCGGGAAGAGTGCTGAACAATCATGTCGGGGAAGGTATTGAAGATACTGAAAATCATATCAACACCCCGGCTGAGACCTTTCCACACACACACACTTCTACTTCTGATCCTTCTTCTTCTACCACACCACTTTCTCGTGAGCCTATTCTCCATTTCCCATTAGGCTCAACACCTTCACCCAACCCTTATAGTTCTCCACAGACGGTCCCCACACCTCTTTTGGGACCGCGTCTACCCCCTCTTCCTTCTCCTGTGATGGACCCTGCGCTTATTGCGAAAGCTCCTTACCCGAACCGGTTAAGGGCAAATAGAACGAGTCCTCATATGGAGAAAATAATGGAAATGTTCAAACAGGTTAACATCAATATTCCTCTCCTAGATGCGATTCAACAAGTCCCCGCTTATGCGAAAATTCTTAAGGACTTGTGCACTAGGAAGAGGAAGACTCAAGTGCCGAAGAAGGTCTTTATGTCTAATAATATCAGCACTGCTTTTATACCCCAGCTTCCAAAGAAAAGAAAGGACCCAGGATGTCCTACAATATCGATTTCGATTGGGGGTAAAAACATAAATCGTGCTCTGTTAGACCTTGGCGCAAGTGTTAACTTGCTCCCTTATTCTGTCTATGAGCAATTAGGGATTGGAGAGCTTAAACCTGCTCATTGCACTCTCCAGATGGCAGACCGATCTATCACCAAACCAAGGGGTGAATTAGAGGATGTATTGATAAAGGTCGGGAAATTTGTTTTCCCTGTAGACTTCATTATGCTCGACACACATCCTGTAGCAAACCCCCGGGGCCAAATTCCGGTGATTCTGGGTCATCCTTTCCTTGCCACTTCCAACGCTGTTATAAACTGTAGAAACGGTTCAATGAACTTATCATTTGGAAATATGACCATTGAACTAAACATCTATAAAGTTGGAAGTCAGCCATCAGAACCCTCTGCTCATATTTTAGATGTGTGCTCTGTCCATGAGATCGCTCCCGATAGTTGTAGAGCGGAGGATCTTTGCTTTACTGATCTCGATGACATTACCACATCTCTGTTTGATGTCACACATGATCTTAGTGAGGACACTTTCTCTACACTTGAGTCCTGCACTTCTGACTTTTCTCCACCCGAGTCTGTATCTTTCACAGGCTCTGAGCTTTTTTGTAGATCCAAAAATCACTCAATGATCCCTCCTTCTATCATTTCTCCGCCTGAGTTAGATCTCAAAATTTTACCTTCTCACCTCAAATATGCATATCTAGGTGAGAATGAGTCTTTACCGGTTATCATATCCGCTTCTCTTGCATCAGAGCAAGAGAATGCCCTTTTATCGGTATTGAGATCTAACAAAGAGGCGTTTGGTTGGAGTATGGCGGACATCAAAGGGATTAGTCCCTTGATAGTTGAACATCATATACATGTGATGGATGATGCCAGACCGACCCGAGAACCACAGAGACGGTTGAATCCCGTCATGAAGGAAGCGGTCATGAAAGAGATCGTCAAATGCTTAGATAATGGTATTATATACCCCATCTCCGATAGCCAGTGGGTGAGTCCTATACATATCGTTCCTAAGAAATCCGGCATCACAGTTATAACCAATGTGGCAAATGAGTTGATTCAGACACGCGCCCAAACTGGGTGGCGTGTATGTATTGATTATAGAAAACTCAATGCCGCCAGGAGGAAAGACTACTTTCCTCTACCATTCATTGATCAGATGCTGGAACGCTTAGCGGGACGACAGTACTATTGTTTTATGGACGGATACTCAGGCTATAATCAGGTCCCCATCGCCAAAAAGGATCAAGATAAAACCACTTTTACTTGTCCTTTTGGTACCTTTGCTTACAGTCGCATGCCCTTTGGGTTATGCAATGCTCCCGCTACCTTTCAGCGGTGTATGATGGGGATATTCTCTGATATGGTAGAGAATTTTCTGGAGATCTTTATGGACGATTTCTCGATTTTTGGAGACTCTTTTTCTAATTGCCTAGCGAATCTTGACGCTGTTCTTACTCGTTGCAAAGAGAAGAACTTGACTTTGAACTGGGAAAAATGCCACTTTATGGTCCAAGAAGGAATAGTACTTGGACATGTCATTTCACAGAAAGGCATTGAGGTTGACAGAGCTAAGATAGATGTCATTCAAAACCTACCTCATCCCAAAAGCGTCAAAGATATTCGCTCTTTCCTTGGCCATGCGGGCTTTTATAGGAGATTCATTAAAGATTTTAGCAAAATTGCTAGACCTTTAACACTACTCCTGGCCAAGGATACGACCTTCCATTTTGACTCGGATTGCGAGACAGCTTTCGACTCACTTAAGCACTCACTCACTTCAGCCCCCGTTTTATCATCACCAAATTGGGACTACCCCGTTGAGCTGATGTGTGACGCATCTGATTTTGCAGTAGGTGCAGTCTTAGGACAGCACATCGATAAGATGCCACACGTGATATACTATGCAAGTAAGACCCTGAATGATGCGCAAATCAATTATACAACCACCGAGAAAGAGCTTTTAGCGGTTGTATTTGCTTTAGAAAAGTTCAGGCCTTACTTAATCGGCTCACCTATAGTTGTGTATACTGACCATTCCGCTTTAAAACATCTTCTGGCGAAGAAAGATGCAAAAGGTCGACTAATGCGTTGGATCCTTTTGTTACAAGAATTCGATCTTGTTATCAAAGATAAGAAAGGATGTAAAAACGTAGTAGCTGACCACCTTTCACGCATCATTTCTTCCCCTGTGACCCTGCCGATCAATGACTCGTTCCCTGACGAACAACTCTTGAGCGTATCCACTGAACCATGGTTCAGGGATATTGTGAACTATCATGCCACGGGACTGATACCGAGCGAATGGTCAAAACAGGACAAATACCGTTTTTTATCCCAAGTAAAACACTTTTACTAGGACGAGCCTTATTTGTTTAAATATTGTCCTGATCAGATCATTCGCCGGTGCGTCCCAAATGAAGAATTCAAGAGTGTTCTTTCTTTTTGTCATGATCAGGCCTGTGGGGGTCACTTTGGTCCTAGAAAGACAGCGGAAAAGGTTTTGCAATGTGGATTTTATTGGCCGACCTTATTCAAGGACGCATTTGAGTATTGCAAAACCTGTACACAATGTCAGTATACGGGTAGAATATCCCAGAGGAATGAAATGCCTCAGCAACCCATTCTGGTTGTTGAAATGTTCGATGTTTGGGGCATAGATTTTATTGGTCCTTTTCCCAACTCCTTTGGGAACTTGTACATATTGCTGGCGGTTGATTATGTCTCCAAGTGGGTAGAAGCCATTCCATGTCGCACTAATGACAAGAAAGTTGTCATTAAGTTCTTAAAAGAGAATATCTTCTCGCGATTTGGACACCCACGTGCTATCATTAGCGATAATGGGACACATTTCTGCAACAGATCTTTTGAGACTCTGATGTGAAAATACTCAATCAACCACCGACTTTCTATACCCTATCATCCCCAAACAAGCGGGCAGGCTGAAATCTCAAACAGACAAATCAAACTTATCCTGGAGAAGACTGTTGCTAAAAATATAAAAGACCGGTCGACCAAATTGACGGATGCTCTTTGGGCATTCAGAACTGCATATAAAACCGACCTAGGAATGTCTCCATATAGGATAGTGTTCGGGAAAGCATGTCATTTACCTGTCGAGATAGAGCATAAAGCATTGTGGGCTATAAAAGAAATAAATTTTGATCTAAACCTTGCTTGCAACTTTCGGAAGCTGCAAATAAATAAGCTAAGCGAACTCCGCGATGAAGCTTATGATAACGCTGTAATCACAAAGAATAGGACTAAGGTTTTTCACGATAAAAACATTTTGAGGAAAACATTTTCACCTGGTCAACAAGTCCTTCTTTATGATTCACGATTACACCTTCACGCGGGTAAGCTCCGATCTCGATGGAAGGGACCTTTTGTTGTGCGGTCTGTATACCCGCACGGGGCGGTAGAAGTTGAAAATGTTAAAAACGGCACTGTTTTCAAAGTAAATGGACATAGATTAAAGCCGTATTATTCCACTGACCCCACGGAGGAGCTCTAGTTCTTACAAGAGCCAGTTTATTTGGATTAAAATTCCTCCGTCTCACCTTCATGTCCAGTATATCACTGCATCATATTTTTTGAATGAAGGTGAGTGAAAAGATAAGTTTGGGGGAAGTTCTTCACTTATATATTTTGCCCCCACTAATAATTCCCCCCAGGCTTACAGTTTTGTAGGTATAGCATTCGGCAACAGTGAGGACACTGTTGAAAACAAGTTTGGGGGAGGTTTGTGCTTATTTTCGCATCATTTGCATATCATCTGCATAAGCACAAAACATTTCATTAAAAATCTATAAAAATTGAAAAATTTTCAAAACCCATAAAAAATTTAAAAATTTTCAAGTATAAAAATAATTTTAATATTTACACTTTTTTGTATATAAATAAGATAATGAAAGTTTAGATAGTGAAAAGTAACATCCATGAGATTAGAAAAATTTGAGAAAACTAAGAAAGTTAGAAGTTTTCTTATACGAACTAGTAATAAGTAGTTATGAGCCATTGTCCCAAGGGTTAGTAAGATGAAGGACGTCACTAATCTGAGGATAAAAATAAGTCTGAAAAATAGTTTCTATTTTGGAAGCCAAATATTTTGAACGTTGCTACCCTGCTATTCGCACTTACACACGTCTTGAAGCCTGGGATAGTAGAGGATACCTTGAAATACTCTTGTCTTAAAGCCAAAAGTATGAAGGAAATAAAAAGAAAAGTGAATAAAAAAATATAAAGTGGTGAGAAAAATGGACACTGGTTTTGTTATCACCAAAGGCAATAAAAAAATGTATAGCAAGGGTGCTTCTTCACCTAGTGCCCTAAGGCCAACTGGTCTGGGAGTCACTGCTATGCCTAAGGTGGTGCAAGACGAGGAAAATACACCAAATAAGCAAGCACAGGAGTAATCGGTCGGTTAGTACCTCAAGAAGTATTAACGGTCGCATGAAAGTGTGTGAGCAATCTCATCTAAATATTCATTAATTAAAAAGTACTGAGGCTGATGGGCAAGAGTATGATAGCTTGAATTGAATTCTCCGGGTGTAGGGATGTCTTTACACACACGCAGGGTGATATGATCGATGTTTTGGAAGAAAGATAGGAATGAAAAATAAGACGATGTTTTATTGAGGGAGGACGTGATTTCTGACATCTTTTCATGACCATTAAGATAGGGCTCATGACAACCGAAAAAATAGCTTAGTTGGAAACCCTAATTTTCAAGGCTTTTCTTTTACAATTCTTGTCTTTAAATGTAATATTCATGATCTTCCTTTTATTATTGGATTTTGTGGGTGCAATCCGCTGAAAACCCTCAGGAGACAACACTCCTCCTACTAGGGACACCTAGAGGTTTAAAGGCTTGTTGCACGTGCTCAGTGCAATCGTGTTGCCTACGAAAGTGTGCTAGTTAGTTTTTTGTCTTTCTTTATTTTCTCTTTCTCTTTTTAATAAAACATTCGCTCGAGACGATCGAAATTAAGTTTGGGGGAATTTGATTAGTCGAAAATATTGCATATTTGAGCCGGCAATTTCCTCATCATTTGCATTCATATAGAAGTGTTCGGTATCCGTATTTCACATATTAGCAAATCTATCGCAAATTATCAGATTACATGTATTAGACCTTAAAACCGGCATTTCTAGGGAAATTGACTGCATTGCATGGCATCGCAATATTTCTATATGTCGCAACCCGTGTTTCGAAGTCTGTGCAGGAAAAGGAGAAGCTCGCTTAAATTTACACCGCTTAAAAGATACGTCAACCCACTAATTTCAGATCTGGTATCAATCCAAAGGAGCAATCACAATTCAGCATATCAGACAAAGCCCCAAATAGCAGTACAAGACCACTCCAGAAAGCACAAAACCCAAGGCTCCAATATGGCCGCGGAACCGCGGCCATAGCCGGCTTAAGCCGCGGTTCCGCGGCGGCTTGATGACATCATCACCTGAATTTTGTACCACAATGCTTCTTACAGGGCCCACTGCTCAGAAATGTATCTCAGTTTCCAGAAGACTCCAGGGGTTTCTGCCAGATCAGCAAACAAGGGTTTCCAAGCTTAATTAATCCTAGCTTAAACCCTAAGCTAGCTCCTAACAAACTATCTTCTAGAAGACTCAACAAACTTTTGGAGGGAACTACCATTTCAAACCTAAACCTAGGGTTTGGGAGCTCTATAAATAAGACCCTAGGCTCACTTGTAAAAGAATCTTGGATCCCCAATCTAGTATCAAACTAGAGCCATTCTATCTCTTTCTTCATCTTCTTCCACAAGTCTAGTGACAAGGCTTGTGTGAAACCCTAACCCTAAATTCCAATCAAAAAGCCAAGATCCCGAGTACCCATCAAGCAAGAAGCCTTGCAACCTTTTATGAGCTGAGCCGATCTTCAACGGAGCAAGTGGTCAAAGCCGATCCGCGAGTCACGGAGCCGAGCGACGCCAATTCAACAACTTAGATTCTTCCTCTTGTAGTTCTTGAGCAATTGTAATCAAAGTGTTGATATAAATAAAAGGTGATATTCTTTTATCTTGTTTTCTTTAAATTCTTGCATCATGAATCAATCTAAAATTCTAGTTATAATTCTTGTTGTGATGTTTGAGTAATACTCCGCTCGTCGAGGAGTCGAGACGATCAATAGAATGATGTTGTAATATATCTGAAAACGATTCTTGATTACTACGAGTTTTGTAAACCCTAGCAAGTTCAAGAATCGACGACCCATTTTGTTGCGATGCTTTCTTGATTGATATTGCTCGAAATTGGGAAGTTACGATCGTTTCTTGAAAATTGCTAGAGGCTAGAGTGTGAATGATATCGATGAAAGAACAAGGGTTAAAAGATGAAACCCTAGTTTCATCAAGAAAGCCCTAACTCTCGTCGATCATCATCGATCTAGTATCAATCCTTCGAAGGACAAGAACACGTTATCTTTAGATTACATCACGTCTATAGATCCGATCGATTCCTACGAGCCTCTTTTAGATTCTTGACTGTTGATTGGAAATATCATCAATACACCGATTCTTGATTGTTTAACATTTTCTTGATTCTTGAATAAGAATAGTGACACTTGATATGAATCATTCTTGAATCATGTTTTCTTTTATCGTTACTTAACTTTTCAATTCAAACATATTAAAAAATATAAATGAATCGTGCAATCCCTGTGGACGATCCGCACTCATTCATGAACTACAATTGACACCGTAGTTTGATTGCGGTCAAAATAATTTTTGGTTGTGATTTCTTTACAATTTTCTACAAACACAACGGAAAATCTACCAGTCACAAGGTCCCTTCACAATCTGGCAAATCAAACACTACAAAGTCGCACAACTCATTAAACATTCTATCTTCAACTGATAATTCATTTGGAACACTTGATAGACTTTCAACACAGGAGTTGTGGGATTCAATTTGAAACGGATAGGTTTGATTTGGAAGGGTATACAGCTCACTCTCTCCACTCAAATTCTCTGCCTGTCCTACCGCCTCTTCATACATTAGAAAATTTGGAGCTAGCTGGAAACTAGCTACCGGGTCAGTAGGTTGTATGAGAGCGGCTATGGACGCATTCAAATCCATCATCTGTTGGCTTGACGCTACCCTAAAGTCTTCCAACGTCTGTTCCAGACTAGACATAGGTTGTGAAGGGGTTTCAGTAAAAGATTCAAAGTTGTTTGGAGACTGAAAACTCCCAAATGGCGGTTCTGAAGCAATGTCTAGGGAAGGTGTAAATGTAGGGTAGGATTGGTAGGAATTGAATGGTTGGATAGGGGTAGGATCAACAGTTGGATAAGAAGGTGAATGAAATTGTTGATCCCAAGAATTTGAAGTGGTGAAAGGAGTGAAAGATCGGCTACGAGATTGTTCAATACGTTCAGCGATGGACAAAGGACGACTTGCAAAAGGGGTATCAACATAAGAGGGTCAGGGAGGTTGAAAAGGTTGATACAAAGTGGATTGCGGAGGGCAAGTGTTTGTCCTAGACGTGTCTATCCGATCTTTCAAAGAGATTTTGGGCATGGAGGGATCGTTCGACGTTCGGCCAAAGCAAGAACCGTAAGAAGTAATGTCTGGTTGTGATACCAAAGTTCGGCAAGTGTTTTGCGAGGTGGGGTACCCATGATATGAAGAGAGGGAGAAAGAAAGGCAGAGAAAAGGAGGGGAAAAAGAATGTGATTTTTTTTTTATAAAATTTTTAGTTAGTTATTAACAAAAGAATGAAATATACAAAAAAGAATCTGGACAAAAACAATCACGACACAAAAATACCACACACCTAATCGTTCTAGGGTTCACCTAGGTCAACTAGACCTGCTCCAGAACTTGATTGTCGAAGTAAAACTGTGTCGAGAAACGGGCTCAAGATACACTGATCACGAGGCCAGGTAAGTGCAGAGATAAGGGGAGGTTTTCCAACGCTTTCGCGAAGTTCCTTAATTAAATAACCCTTTCTCTTTTGGCGGTTTCGCCGTTAACACTTTCCTAGACACCCCGTAAACAATGTACCGTTAAGCGAGGTTCTAAACACGGTTAACTTCTCCTAATGAGCGTGAAGTCCTTAAGGCTTAAAGTCTAGTTTCTTTTAAATTTTGTGCGGGTAAACGTTATGCTCAAGTTCGTGATTTGTGGGCCACGGAAAAGGTGATGAAATCCTTTACCGTATGTTGTGGGGTTCGCTTGCCCTTAAATCCGTATTAATGTATGCAATGCGCAATTCAATAAAAATTCTATAAAGAATTAAACAATCGTTTTTTTATTTTAAGCACGGCACTGCAACAAATACGGGTTAGTCAATTTTTAGCGTTTGCTAGCGAACTTGCAAAGAATCCTGCAAAGAATAGTATATTGGATGCGTCGGATTTGAGAAGAAGGTGTTAGTAAAGTAAGTACCGTTAAGTTTTTGGGTTAGGAAACCCCCGTTGAATCAAATCCGGTACGCTTGAAAAGTTCGCTTGCACGGGTCAAACTACCCGGATCTTTGGCACTGTACTTTGCAATCACCTTAGCCTTGAACGTACACTTTGCTCCCCACAATCGCAGTTTGCAAATCTGTAAAAATCTGCACTCTTGCACACAAAAATTATCAAAAAAAACAAAAAGATTTTTTTTTAAATATATACAAAAATAATATTAACCCGAATAACAAGAAAGAAAATACGCTACCGTCTCCCCGGCAACGGCGCCATTTGATTGATAGAATTAAAGTTACCCGCAATCAAGACGGTGTCGCTATGCAGCTAGCCGGTTGAGCACGGGTCGATCCACAGGGAGATGGTTGTATGTCCTTTCTTGTTTTAGACGAGTCAATAAAGAATTTGTATGTGTTTGTTCAGTCTAACCTATGTGTTTTATTTGCAAGTATAAAGTTGTTAAGAAAAAGATACGAGATTGTAAGCAAAAGAAATCCGTACTCAAAACCTTTGAGCCGAGTCTTGACCAATTGAAGCTAGAGCAATCGGCAACAACGTGGATTTGGGGATTTAAGCGCGGTATTCGTGGAATACGGCTTATTTACCCTTGTCCTTCCGTTCTTGTCTCTTGCTTTCGCCTCCGGCCAAACCGAACGCAATCGGTCGCGGTTAGGAATCACCGTTACCTTGTTAGGGTAGGGTGCCTAACGAAGCGCTTGCGTATCGTTTGGGCGGAGTTCAATGGAAAATAACGGGAAAAGGAAATGAGCAAAGAAACGTTAACTTACAATATCGTATTGATTCTTAACAATGACAATTATTACAACCATTCACAAAAAGAACCAAAAAGAGAGAACAAAAAGAACAAAGAAAAGAAAAGATTACAAGTAAATAAGGGCATGGAATTTAAAGTGCAAGAAAGTAAAGCAAGGTAATAAAAAGCAAGTAATAAAAAGCGAGAAAGAAAACTAGAAACTAGAACTCAAGACAAGCATGGGATCAATAGCCAACCCTTAAACTTGCAAGCTCAATCAAGAGGTTGCAAGATCAAGAGAAGGGTAGAGAACGCATGTGAAATGAAGCACTAATTCCATAAGAAAATACAACCCCTGAGATCAATAACTAACCCTTAATCTTTCAAGCTCAATGAAGAGGTTGAAAGATCAAGAGGAAGCAAAAATCTCAAGGGGAAGCTAAACAAATAAGAATGATACAAAAACCCTCATCTTCATTCACATCCACTCAATGCTCTCACTACATTTCCATGGAGGAAGAATGAAGAAGAAGAAGAAGAAAGAAACTAAAACTACACTGAAGTGGCTAAAAGAGGAACAAAGAATTGACACCCTTGGCTTGGCAAATTCTGGGGTATTTATAGGCAGGGAACTGGAAACCTAGGGCAAGAATCGGGCTCCATATGAAAGTACCAAACTGCCCCCAGAAAACGACAGAGATAAGAGTCTACATGGCCGCGGTTCCGCGGCCTAAGCGCGCTAATGCCGCGGAACCACGGCGCTTTAGAGGAGTTAGGCCATAGGATTTTGTAGGGTTCCCTGGTTTGATGTCTTCTTCAGTGTGGTATATGACTTTTCTCAGAAACTCTTCACAATTCTTCCAGAATTTCAGTAGATCAAAAGGTGATGTGATGTGGATCTTTTGCCATGATTTCCTCGAGCTCCGCGTAGATTTCCTGGATCTTGTGTTGAAATTGAGCTTTGTGCATGACATGACAATCGATTTGCCAGTTTGTCCCTTAAACTGGTGTGTGGCAACACACGGATAGAGAGCGGAGACCCGTGCTTTATCTGTTGTTGGCAGTAATCCGGAATTTGTCGTACTTTTCCATGGATTTCACTGTTTAGAGTTGAGAACCAGTATTCTGCAAATATGTAGCAAACACTGATCAAAAGCACCTGCCTATAAATAAACGAGCGTAAGAATGGGCGGTATAAAATGCAATATTCTGGTATGAACAACAACCCCAGGTGATAGTTCCCCACGGCCTTAGCATCCATGTTAGCTCCGTTTGCAACTTTGAGGTGTTAGTTGTACGTATGCCCTAGAGGCCAGTATTGTACAGATGATGTATATTATATTGGATGCTTGGACATATATAGAGATGACTTTCTTGCTCGATATGATAGTATGCTATCTGGTTACTCTTTATCTTAACATGTACACTTGTCTCTTTAAACTGTCTTATAGTTACATGTTGGTAAAGCCCTTAGGATGTGTACTTGACTACCTGGACTATGATGTAGATCATACTAGTGGGGACATGGTAGTCCATAAGTATATCCTTCAAGGTACCTAGTCGTGGGTGTATCGAGACGGGGCATCGATATACCAGAGTAGACTAGCGTATACGCTTCTCGACCCATGAGATTGGCGATGGATGATCCCATATCCATTGGTGTTTGACATCAGAGATGGTATACGGGTGCTCAGTGGAGACTGGGTACACTGGACGGACTCGCCGAGAACTCCCAGATGGTATTATACCTCACGTCAGATGGCAGTTCTCAGGTGACACTTGTGCAGGTTAGTCTGTAGACCCGAGATAGTCATAGAGTCTTGTGTGATTCCCACTGTGCTTTGATCTCCACCTTACCACGTCCATGAGGGCGTGCAAAACGGTGGTCTTTGGGCACAGTCCCGAGTCACATGGAGGCAATGAGCGATAGGAGGGGTTTCGTCTCTCCCGGTATTGGGGGTTGATGTTGCGCTGTGCTCGATTGGCCGTAACAGGGAAGTCCCTGGCCAGGGCTGATCAGAGATTTGCTGGTAAGTGTTACCAGTAGTTTCTCGACCCGTTATGAGCCTCACATCGGCACGACTTATCGGTTATTGGGGTCTGACGTTTACCACCCCTAGACTTGATATGCGACATATCAGACGAACAGACCGGACTGTACGGTAAGTGTTACTGGTTGGATTCACAGGAGTGTGAGCGGGCTAGCTCGTCGATCTTCTGATCGCTCAATACCCGGGTGGCCGTTACGTTTAGCAGACCGCTTGCGGCTTGTGGATGCTTGATATGATCATCATCTGCTACCGGCGTATTGACGAGTCTTTAGAGTCCTACACAGAGGTTTCCTGGCTCAAGCGAAACGAAATAGGAGCGCATATGAGATATGTGCAGGACCGAGAATAATGCGTGTATGTGATACCGTATTTCATTCTCGCGATAAATGTTTCGATTGGTTATATTCGATATGACCTAGTTATCGAATCATTGATTTGATAAATCGATACATTGGATACTAGTCGGTTATGTGCGACATGACCGGATCATTGAATCAAATGTTGATTTAATGATTTAATGTATAATTATATATTTGATATATTACTTTGCATTAACTAGTATTGGTTCACTTTAAATGGATTTTCTCACTTGATGTGCACATTGTATATGTGATATACTTTTGTACACTAGTTTGTATCATGTTTGATGATACTTGCTCACTTGGGTTTGTGTAAAGATTAGACCATGGTTATATGAATGGTTAGGGTTTTGTTTATTCACTTATTTATTTATTTATTTTGGATATTAGTAAGGATGGTGGCTTATTTTGTTTTTATGTTGAAGCTTCTTGAAGCTTTGATTAAGTCAACCATTCTTATCTCATCCTTAACCCTAACCATTCCAACTAACCTTAGTTTAATCTCTACACTTGACCATGGTTTAGATTATGATAAGTATTCTTTTTCTTTTCATTTTAAAATAACACTTATCATAATTCTATCATCATCTTTAAGATAGAAAGCTTGATGCCGTCAATGGCAACTTGAGATCTAAAGTGAGAAATCCAATTCTAAAGTGAACCCACCTCCTATTTCTTCACCCTCTACCTCTTGCCAAGTTGTTTTGGGTGTTTTCTTCACAAGTTTCACAAACTTGTGAAGTCGGAGCTTGAACTTGTGATGCCTCGACGTAGATCATCTTCGGCACGAAGCCGACGACCTAGTCCGCCCATTTCTCCGATCAAGCCGACGATTGAGTCCGGGATTCGAGATGGACAGCGAGAGGATGCCTACGTGGAGCCAAGGAAGTGGATATCCGGATCTTCAAAGGTTGTAGCCTCTAATCTTTTGTTAAACTGTTAACTAGATTAGTATATCGCCTAAATTTCTAGTCGACGATCCGTATTAGGGTTTCTCGGCACCCGTAAAATTTTAAATTGGCATGGTTGATGCCTTGTGAGACCTCTATTGTGTGCCTAGGAACCCTACAGTGGTATCAGAGCCTAGCTAGAGCCTTAGGCGAATTGTAGATGACGTTTGAAACCCGATCGAATCGAAACCCTAAAAACCCAAGTGCTCTCTGGTCTTTTTCTAAAAATTGGGTTTTTTCCAGATTAAAAATATGCAGAAAATTCAGCAGGAAATTCTAAGAATTACGATGCAAAAAGTACCTAATGATCTTTCTAAAGTGCGGCGGAACCGCGGCATTAGCTTGCTAATGCGGCTGTTCCGCGGCCCTTTTGTCTTATCTCCCATTGATTTTTGCACAGTAATTCCTATTTTGCAGTGCAGGTTTTCCTGGGAAGTTTTGATCTGAAATCAAGAGTTGAGTATTTTGGGTTGTATTGGGAGTTCGTACATTCGATCGGATTGTCAAATTTTGTCTATATGTTTTTCCGGATAATTTTAGAATATGTTAAAAAGTTCGACCGGATATAAATACCCAACTTTTCCCCTACCGGAAAATATCCAAGTGTTGGATTTTTGTGTGGTTTAAGGACGTTCTGAGTAGTGCAAGTAACGCGATGGTCCCTCTAGAAGACAACAAACCTTAACTCGATTATGTGACCGTCTTGAACTGCCCTTTGAACCTTCGGGTTTGGGGCAGTACGGCGTGCCACATGTGAGGCGTTGGCTTGACCCTTCTACGGCTGGACCGTTGGTACTGAGGCATGAAGCGAATGTTTTTGAACTTATTTCATATGTTGATCGGTTTCGGGAAAACTTGGGTGTTCGAATGTTCGATCGGAAAGTTTGATATTTTCTATTTATCCGGAATGGGATACAATAATTGGAATTCACAAACAGTTATGAGATAACTGAATGAATGTTATAAATCTAGCCGTTTAGTCTCACTTGATATTGAAAAGAGTTTTCGATAATGAGACTAAAATGCGGGGTTTATAACTGTTAGGCATGTGATTTCTAAGTATTTCATTTGATTAGGCATGCGATGTCTAAAGAGATTGCGGATTTCAATTGTTGTAGTTTTACACTTTCTTTTCTGTGACCGTAAGTGTAATATGTGATATCGCCGGTTTCATTGCTATATGTCAACGACAATTGGGATGCGCATATTTACTTACGTTGATATCATGTGATATTATGTGTTGCTGGATATGCTATATTGGATTGTCGTGTTTGAATAGCCGGGTTTTTTTATGTGAGATGAGTGTTTTTCATTTTCATTCATGTAAAAACATGTATGTAATATTCTTTTATTTGGGGCACTTCCAGGTTGCGGAAGTGGTCACCTTTTGTATATTATTTACTTTTCCGCATTAGGATAGACCCAAGGAGGGGAGCACAAGTAATCGGGTTCTGGGGTCCAGTGGGAGACCAACTCGAGGAGTCGAGTCCGGGTCTCCTAACCCTAGAATTGGCAAGGTTGCTTGCCGCTCTCGTAGGGGTCTAGGGGTGTGGGATTGGCTATTCATCACGACCGTGGAATCCGTGTTTTATACTGGCTCGTATTAAAAACACGGATGTCCTAGTATATCCAATGTTTCATATGTTTCTTCTGCTGCGATATCTGTGATGCGATCATGTGATGTTCTTTGATAGATACTGTATATAGTATATATGATATATTATATAGACGTTACTTATGTTTTCCACCCGCACTAGCCCTGCCCTGCTCTGTCGTTAGTTACCTAACCTAACGGCGCACGAGAGGACATCGAGGCGAATGCGGATGGCATAAGTGTACGTCATATCTATCTGTGATGTTTAGGTATTTAAATGATGGGACTTCATTAATGTGATTAATGAAAGAAAAGAAACCTAAGTTGTTGTAGAATCAAATTTTAAAACAAAACAGGTAGCTACAGTTCTTGCTTTGCATAGCGGTATATATGATATACCCTGCACCTTATTCGATGAGGAAAGGACCGAGATCCCTTCACCGGGAGTGACTCCTTTAGCAATAACTGGCAGATGCTACACAATCGGTTTGACTTTTGATTGCTTCTATAGTTTCTGCTTTGCACAGTGATATATATGATATATCCCGCACCTCATTCGACGAGGAAAGGGCCGACGATCCCTTCACCGGGAGTGACCCCTTTAGCAAAACTAGAAAAGCCTCAAAATCACTCCATTTCAAAACTTCATTTGATTCTACAACGATATCAAGTTCATTACGCAATAGGTTTTCAGAAAAACCTGTCGTAGCCTTCCGTCATTTCAGATAAGAACTGTTTAGTATTCGTGCTGCGTTTGTTGGCCTTTGTCAAGGCGTAGTGTGCGGTAGCTGAATAGTGATTATCTGTTTATGCATGTGATGCAGATTGTTTCAGGGTAGTCGTATGACCTTGTTGGCCTTTGTCAAGGGTCATGCGGGTGGGTTTGATTCAATCAAGAAATGACGGGTTGAACTTGACTAGCATGCTATGATTTTGTGGCCTTTGTCAAGGTCATAGGACGCTAGGGGCAAAATATTATCGGGAATTTCAAGTGTTGAAATTTGCAATGAGATTGCATACCTTCTATGAGATAGTTGGATCCCGATGCCCGCTGCGAGTAAGAGTTACTCCTGGGAGAGTTTTACACATTACAATTAGCCGATCAAGTAGGTGTCTAGAAAGGTGTCAACGGGGTTACGCCTCTGGGAAAACGAGGTTTACAGTAATTAGGTTCGTGCGAAAGCACGGGGGACCTCCCTCAAAGTACCAACACTGGCCTGGCTGAAAGATTGGCGAACTTGTAGTGTGTAATTAATCCCGGCTAATCTTTCCTTTTAGGGTTTGAAGGAAGATTTGATAAAAACCAGTGGGAGCCATCCTGATTAGATAAGATAATAACCAATTTGATCTTGCACGAGTATACGCTAAAGTGTTTTCTTCTCTCTCTCTCCAGGTAGCGACCATTTCATGCCCTAATGAAGATAATAATATGGATGTATTGACCGAACCCGCATGTTATACTGTGCTGGGGAACGTTGGTTCCGTTCTTGCTTATAAGAGTTATAGGAATGAACAGGACATAGGGGAATACGAGGATTCCCATGCCACCCGATTGAAGAAAGTACATGTTGATGCATTTTCTTCAGGTGTGTTCGTTACTGAGAACTGTTTCTCCATTTGCTCTACGTCCTGGGTATTAGATACCGGGTCAGGATCCCATATATGTAATCAGTTACATGGGCTTAGGAAAGGTAGAGAGCTTGGAGAAGGTGATAAAGACATTAGAGTTGGAAATGGTGCAATTGTTGCAGCTAAGACTGTCGGGGAATATCACCTTGCATTACCAACTGGTAATACATTGGTTCTGAACGAATGCTATTACATGCCGAACCTGATATGCAACATTATATCGGTTTCTTTATTGAGTAAAGAGGGATATAATTTTGTATTACAGGATAATGTTATGAACATTTTCCGTAACCAAAAGTTGGTTGGATCAGGCACGTTGTGCAATGGCATTTATGTTCTAAATCAATCAACAGTTCTAAGAATAACTAACACACACAAGAGGAAGAGTTCTGAACTCAACGAATCCTTCTTGTGGCATTGTAGACTGGGTCACATCAATGCGACACGACTAGCTAAGTTGCATAAAGATGGATATTTAAATCCGTTTGAATTTTCATCTTATGACACTTGCCAGTCATGTCTCAAAGGCAAGATGACCAAAACTCCGTTTACGGGACACGGAGAAAGAGTTACCGAACTCTTAGGACTAATACATAGTGATGTATGCGGTCCCATGTCTACACATGCCAGGGATGGTTCTTCGTACTTCATTACATTCACTGACGATCTCTCTAGATTCGGATATGTGTTCATGATGAAACACAAATCAGAAGCTTTTGAGAAATTTAGAGAATATAAACAAGAAGTCGAGAACCAAACCGGAAAAAGTGTTAAAATCCTTCGATCTGATCGAGGAGGTGAATACTTGAGCAATGAATTCCTGGACTTCCTAAAAGAGAATGGGATTTTCTCTCAGCTGACTCCTCCATATACACCACAGCACAACGGTGTATCAGAACGGAGGAACCGCACCCTATTAGATATGGTGCGCTCTATGATGAGCACAGCTGAGTTACCTATTTCCTTCTGGGGATATGCGCTGGAGACAGCAGCATACCTATTGAATCAAGTTCCATCTAAATCTGTACCTACCACACCATATGAGATATGGAGTGGGAAGAGACCATGTCTTAAACGAGTTAAGATATGGGGTTGCCCGGCCTATGTCAAAAGGCAAAATCCGGACAAACTCGAGCCACGGTCAGTTCTATGCAAGTTTGTGGGATATCCCAAACATTCACATGGATATCTTTTCTACCATGGAGAGGAACAAAAAGTGTTTGTTTCTCGACATGCCACCTTTTTGGGAAAGGAATTTCTTGCAAAAGAAATTAGTGGCGATAAGGTAGAACTGGAAGAAATTCCAGCTACACAAACTCAAACTGAAGATTTAGTGGAACCAGAAGATTCAGTAGTTCCCAATGAACCTCATCCTCTCCGCCGATCTAGTTGGGTTCCTCGCCAACCTGAGAGATACTACGGTTTTCTCATTGATGGTGGCAGTGAGGATTGCATCATGGAGGATGATGACCCAACTAGCTTCGAGCAGGCCATCACGAGTGGGGACTCAGTGAAATGGCTGGATGCTATGCGGTCCGAGATGGATTCCATGTACACCAACAAAGTATGGACTTTGGAAGTTGCTCCTGAAGGGGTAAAACCCATTGGGAGCAAGTGGATCTTCAAGAAGAAACTTGGTGTAGATGGGAAAGTGGAGACTTTCAAAGCTAGACTTGTAGCAAAGGGTTTTCGTCAAAGACCAGGTGTAGACTATGACGAGACCTTTTCTCCAGTGGCTATGCTTAAATCCATCCGGATCATGCTTGCCATCGCTGCATATCATGACTATGAAATCTGGCAAATGGATGTTAAGACCACCTTTCTAAATGGTGATTTAGAAGAGTGCGTGTACATGACTCAGCCAGAGGGCTTCGTAGACAGTGGGAGCAGCGGGAAGGTGTGCAAGCTGCTTAAATCCATTTATGGATTAAAGCAAGCATCGCGGAGTTGGAACATCTGCTTTGACGTCGTTATCAAAGAGTTTGATTTCGTCAAAAACCCAGATGAACCTTGTATTTACAAGAAGGTAGCAGAGAGTAAGGTTGTCTTCCTCGTATTGTACGTGGACGACATACTCTTGATAGGAAATGATATTCCTATGCTGCAAGCGGCCTAGCTCTTTTTATCACAAAGATTCTCAATGAAAGATCTTGGTGATGCCTCCTGTATATTGGGAATTAGGATCTATAGAGATAGATCCAAACGGATTTTGGGATTGTCCCAATCCAGGTACATTGACACCATACTAAAGAGGTTTAGTATGGAAGAATCCAAGCGTGGGAACTTACCCACGATCTCTGGACTCACTCTCTCCAAAGAGATGTCTCCCAAGAATGATTTGGAGAGAGCTCGCATGCAAGGAATACCCTATGCTTCGGCAGTAGGCTCTATCATGTATGCGATGCTATGTACCAGACCCGATGTTGCATACTCACTAAGTATAGTGAGTCGGTATCAAGCAGATCCTGGAGAGAGTCACTAGACAGCTGTGAAGAACATTCTCAAGTACTTGCGAAGGACTAGAGATATGTTCTTGGTGTATGATAACGGAGAACTCCAAGTGGAGTCCTTTACCGATTCGAGCTTCCAGAGTGATAAGGACGACTCTAAGTCGCAGTCGGGATTTGTCTTTACCCTTTACGGAGGGGCGGTTAGCTGGAAGAGTTCCAAGCAGGAAACCATGGCAGACTCGACGATGGAGGCTGAATATATCGCTGCCAACGATGCTGCAAAAGAGGCTGTCTGGATCAAGAAGTTCATTACTGAACTTGGAGTGGTTCTATCCATTGAGCATCCAATACCTTTGTATTGCGATAACAATGGAGCGGTGGCTTTAGCCAAGGAACCCAGGTCCCATCAACGATCCAGGCATATTCTGAGGCGGTATCACCTAATCCGGGAGATAGTTGATCGCCGGGAGATCGAGGTCAGGAGAGTTGACACGAAGAACAACACGGCGGATCCACTCACGAAGGTCATTCCCCAGATACAGTTTGAGAGACTCTTCGGGATGCTCGGTATGCGATACTACAGCAGCCGGCCCTAGTGCAAGTGGGAGATTGTTAGTTGTATGTATGCCCTAGAGGCCAGTATTGTACATATGATGTATATTATATTGGATGCTTGGACATATATAGAGATGACTTTCTTGCTCGATATGATAGTATGCTATCTGGTTACTCTTTATCTTAACATGTACACTTGTCTCTTTAAACTGTCTTATAGTTATATGTTGGTAAGGCCCTTAGGATGTGTACTTGACTACCTGGACTATGATGTAGATCATACTAGTGGGGACATGGTAGTCCATAAGTACATCCTTCAAGGTCCCTAGTCGTGGGTGTATCGAGACGGGGCATCGATATACCAGAGTAGACTAGCGTATACGCTTCTCGACCCATGAGATGGGCGATGGATGATCCCATATCCATTGGTGTTTGACATCAGAGATGTTATACGGGTGCTCAGTGGAGACTGGGTACACTGGACGGACTCGCCGAGAACTCCCAGATGGTATTATACCTCACGTCAGATGGCAGTTCTCAGGTGACACTTGTGCAGGTTAGTCTGTAGACCCGAGATTGTCATAGAGTCTTGTGTGATTCCCACTGTGCTTTGATCTCCACCTTACCACGTCCATGAGGGCGTGCAAAACGGTGGTCTTTGGGCACAGTCCCGAGTCACATGGAGGCAATGAGCGATAGGAGGGGTTTCGTCTCTCCCGGTATTGGGGGTTGATGTTGCGCTGTGCTCGATTGGCCGTAACAGGGAAGTCCCTGGCCAGGGCTGATCAGAGATTTGCTGGTAAGTGTTACCAGTAGTTTTCTCAACCCGTTATGAGCCTCACATCGGCACGACTTATCGGTTATTGGGGTCTGACGTTTATCACCCCTAGACTTGATATGCGACATATCAGACGAACAGACCGGACTGTACGGTAAGTGTTACTGGTTGGATTCACAGGAGTGTGAGCGGGCTAGCTCGTCGATCTTCTGATCACTCAATACCCGGGTGGCCGTTACGTTTAGCAGGACCGCTTGCGGCTTGTGGATGCTTGATATGATCATCATCTGCTACCGGCGTATTGACGAGTCTTTAGAGTCCTACACAGAGGTTTTCCTGGCTCAAGCGAAACGAAATAGGAGTGCATATGAGATATGTGCAGGACCGAGAATAATGCGTGTATGTGATACCGTATTTCATTCTCGCGATAAATGTTTCGATTGGTTATATTCGATATGACCTAGTTATCGAATTATTGATTCGATAAATCGATACATTGGATACTAGTCGGTTATGTGCGACATGACCGGATCATTGAATCAAATGTTGATTTAATGATTTAATGTATAATTATATATTTGATATATTACTTTGCATTAACTAGTATTGGTTCACTTTAAATGGATTTTCTCACTTGATGTGCACATTGTATATGTGATATACTTTTGTATACTAGTTTGTATCATGTTTGATGATACTTGCTCACTTGGGTTTGTGTAAAGATTAGACCATGGTTATATGAATGGTTAGGGTTTTGTTTATTCACTTATTTATTTATTTATTTATTCATTTTGGATATTAGTAAGGATGGTGGCTTATTTTGTTTTTATGTTGAAGCTTCTTGAAGCTTTGATTAAGTCAACCATTCTTATCTCATCCTTAACCCTAACCATTCCAACTAACCTTAGTTTAATCTCTACACTTGACCATGGTTTAGATTATGATAAGTATTCTTTTTCTTTTCATTTTAAAATAACACTTATCATAATTCTATCTTCATCTTCTTCTTCATCTTCAAGATAGAAAGCTTGATTCCATCAATGGCAACTTGAGATCTAAAGTGAGAAATCCAATTCTAAAGTGAACCCACCTCCTATTTCTTCACCCTCTACCTCTTGCCAAGTTGTTTTGGGTGTTTTCTTCACAAGTTTCACAAACTTGTGAAGTCGGAGCTTGAACTTGTGATGCCTCGACGTAGATCATCTTCGGCACGAAGCCGACGACCTAGTCCGCCCATTTCCGATCAAGCCGACGATTGAGTCCGGGATTCGAGATGGACAGTGAGAGGACGCCTACGTGGAGCCAAGGAAGTGGATATCCGGATCTACAAAGGTTGTAGCCTCTAATCTTTTGTTTAAACTGTTAACTAGATTAGTATATCGCCTAAATTTCTAGTCGACGATCCGTATTAGGGTTTCTCGGCACCCGTAAAATTTTTAAATTGGCATGGTTGATGCCTTGTGAGACCTCTATTGTGTGCCTAGGAACCCTACATGAGGGTCATGTCACCTGCCTTCAAAAACCCTACGGTTTCTCAACGCCTGCAAAGAATTACAGATATGAGATCCTGATCCGGTATCCAATACCCAGGAAGTAGAGTTTATTGAAAGACAGTTTTCAATAACATACACACATGAAGCTGAAGCGGCAACCTGCTTCAGTTCCTGTGTTCTGGCCTTCCAAGCCCTGCAATCATTCTTCCAGTGTCCTTTCTTATGACAATAGAAGCATTCTTCCTTATCCACAAGCTTTCCCACTTTCTATGTTGCTTTTGCCTTTCCCTTCGTATCCACTTTACTAACACCGCCCCTTGGTTTGGCGGGGGCTTTCTTCTTCTTTCCCTTGGCTTTCACCTTGGACCTAGAAGAGGAAGATCCTCCTATAAACAAAGTGGATGTTTCCCTACCTTTCTGTAGGGTGCCCTCAGCGCTCCTCAGCATGTTGAGGAGTTCTGAAAGTTCAACATCTTTTTCTTGTAAGTTGAAGTTCAGGATAAACTGGGCGTAAGTGGAAGGAAGGGACTGGAAAATCAAGTCCGTATAGAGCTCATTCTCCAACGTGGTTCCAAGGTCCGCGAGCTCCTCAATTTAGCCAATCATCTTAAGCACGTGTTCCGCTACCGATGATCCGATGGCCAATCTTGCCGAAAATAACTTCTTCGACACTTCGTATCTTGTGATACGAGATTGCTCTCCATACAGTTCTTCTGTATGAAGAAATATGGATTCCAGGTCCATATTCTCGTGCCTCCTCTGATGTTCATTGTCCATAGAAGCAAGCACGAGGCACTTGGCCTTCGCGCAGTCTAGTTCCCAGGTCTTACGGATTTCCTTATCCGCGACGCTGGTTTTTGGGACCTGGGACAGGGGGAGCTTTGGTGGTTAGAAGATACCCCAGCTTGTCGTAAGTGATTTCCATCTTGACATTCCTGAGCCAATCTTTGTAGTTTTGGCCCTGTCAGTATGTTTTTATCTAGGAGTAACTTAAGTCCAGTCATGTCGATTGGTCGCTGCAATTAGGAGAGAGAAGAAACACTCAGCATGATGCTCTTGCAAGTTTATAGTGGTTTTTAGTTTGTTTTAAACAGGATGGCTCCCACTGTTTCTCGAATCCCTCCTCAAACCAAAAAGGAAGAATTAGTTAGGATCAATCTCACCGTACAATACTTGCTTAACCGTTCAGCCAGGCCAGTGTCGGTACTTCGAGGGAGGTTTTCCAACGCTTTCGCGAAGTTCCTTAATTAAATAACCTCTTTTCCCTGGGGGCGTAGCCCGGTAACACCTTTCTAGACACCTACTTGGTTTATAGCATTGATCGTTAAGTGAGAAATTTCCCGAGGAGTAACATATACTCACAGTAGGATCGGGATCCAAATATCATCGCGTGACGAAACTGAAGGAATCCTACCAGAATCATCACACTCCAAATGGTATGCAACACTAGCAAGTTTCAGTTCTTTTGAAACTCCCGATGTGTATTTTTGCCCCATGCTCTTATGACCTTGGCGTGAGGTCAAAATGTCATAAGTCACATGTCAAGTTCTTCCCATCATTATCCAGGTTAATTTGAACCCACCCGTACCTACCCTTGACGTAGGACAAAATGGCAGTACGGCTGTCCCAAACCAACGCATTCTATCTATGCAACAGATAAATATCCGGCAGCTACCAATCACTATGCCTTGGCGTGAGGTCAAAATACATAGCTTGAATACTACCGAATATTTTACTGAAATGATGGAGGGCTACGAATGGTTTTGGCTAAACCGTGAACGTAGTGAACTTGATATAATCGATGGAACGAGATAGCTTTTAAAAGGAGTGGCTCAAGTTCAGCATTTAAAAGTTGGTTTTGAAAAGAACCGAGTGGTTTTTCGAAAGTGTTCCAACGACTTTTACTTGGTTTATTTTCTTGCATTAGTTCTTTTAATGCGTCCCATCATTTAATCCTACCATTGTAGAAAATAACCAAAATATGACGTACGCTTATGCCATTCGCATTCGCCACGGGGCCCCGTCATTACCTGTTAGGTTACTTAACTAACGACAGAGCGGGGGCTGGGCTAGCGCGGCTGTAAAACATAAGCAACGCCTAAATAATATCATATATAGATATATTGCAATGATAGCCATTTCAGATCACAGATGAACACATTGGATATACTAGGAATCCGCAATTCGTACGAGCCTGTAACGAAAAGCAGATTACACGGTCACGGTGAATAGCCAATACCCCCCCCAAGACCCCTACGGGTGCGGCAAACTACCCTCCAAGTACCCGAAGTGAAGCAACCTCCCTCAACTCCATGAGTAGGCCACTCGGCACTTCGGCATACCCGGTAGTTTGTGCACCCCCTCCATGGGTCTATCCTAGGAGCAAAAACAGTAAAAAGAAATTATACAATGACGGCTACAACCCCGACCCGGTTGTGCGGCCATACAAATAATTATTACATCAATTTACAAATTTACATGAATTGAAAGAAAAGAAAACTCTCGTCTCACAACCCCGGCTATTCACCCGCGACAATCCAATGAATTCATATACACATTCCAATAACATTACAGATCACAGATTTGTATAACTCCCACTAATCGACATATAGCGATTAGCAGACGTTCAATACAAATATCACATCACAGATAAAAACTCGTCAGCTTAAGTCTTTAGAAGTTCGATCAAAAATACGGATTTTCAGGCCCCAAACACAAAATTTTCGTTCTGGAAAATCTGGGCAGAAAATACATATTTCAAAAATCCCAAAACAACCCCATAAAAACACTGCACAAAATTTGGACCTCGGCCGAGTCAACTCGGCCGCGGAACCGCGGCGGGAGCGTGCTCCCGCCGCGTTTCCGCGGCGCTTTGACCGGTTCGTGGGACCAAATTTCGTGGGTGTTTAATAAAAACCCTGAGCCGATTTTTAAGATGAAATTTATCAATTTTACAGAACTTTAAAAATCGACAGCAACTTTGAATTTCGGGTTTATTTCGGGACTTTTTCTCCGATCGAATTTCTAGCTACTATGCTAACATGTTAGATAGAGTTTAACTAGGCTCTGATACCACTGTAAGTCCATGCTACCTCTCCCGATACTTTCGGGCATGCGGAATTTGGTGAAAAACAATTTTCTAGAGGCGGTAACATGGACTCAAAACCGGATCTTTGTTAAACATCTAACTAAGAACCTAACTAGGAGTTGTTAACTGCTCGGTTAGGGGGTTATACCTTTCTTTCTTGAACTCCTTCGTCTTCAAGCCTCAATGGTTGTCAGGATCAGCTTCACCCCGTCTTTTTCTTGCGCCGAAGATCGATCCACCTGAAAGCTTCAACCTTGTGGACTAGAGTGAGTAGAGGAGAGTGTGTTGGGATTTTCTCTATGGTTCTTGGTTCCCAACACATGAGACAGGTGAACCATAGACTAAAGAGAGGGAGAGCAAGAGGAAGGAGATGAGAGCTCAAGAACACAAGAGAGAGAATGAAAATGATAGAATGAGCAAGACTTTTCTGACTTGGCTCTCATAATCCAAAACCATCATCACAAAAATAGTAATCAAGTATTGTGTAAATGGTTTAAGTCAAAATGTCTATATCATTTCATGCACTCATTTTGCACAAGAGAACAAACAAGTAAAAAGTCTTTGCCATGAAATGATAGCCATTGTCATCATGATGGTCAACTAGTCCAACCTAGTCAACCGGTCAACAAAGTCAACAAGTCAACAAAGTCAACCCCTCAACAACCATGTCACCACAATACTTAATTAATATTATTGTTAATTACATATCATATTCTCATTAGGGTTGAGCAAAAAGTCAATAGTCAACAGTCAACGGTCAACAACCCTAATGAGAATCCTCTGCCTCTGTCTCTCCGTCAACTGTGCATACACACCCGCATTCGCGTTCCGAGGAACACGAATACACACTGGATAAAACCAATCCCAAAACGTACACTAGGATCTGGCTTAAACCAAAGCTCGCTAGTGTTAACTGTTCGGACACTGTACGTGCACAAGTGCACGGATGTGACCGGACCCTGTCGCCAAAACCATGCGACCTCTACTCTTTTGCCTAAAGGCGAATAGCTTTCTGTGTGGGACTCTAAAGACTCGACACTACGCTGGCAGTGGGTTTAACCACAGACCGCAAGCGGCACTAGCTATGCGTAACGGTCCCCAGGTAGACGCCTGTAAGTCCACGGTAGCGCCCCGGCAGTCTAACAGACGCCAAATGCGGAACAAAAACTTTTAACGAAACTGGCGCTATCGTGTACCGTAACCCGGATCTGCCATTAAAGCTAAACTAACAAACTACAAAGTGGGTAGAAGAGTTATACCGAATGATCCGAGTCCTTCGGTCTTCAACCATCATCCCATGCTTGTTGCGGCTGTTCCGATCTCCTGGAACTCCAATCTTCTCGTCCAGGTGGCACCACGTCGACGGATCTTTAAACGGGCTCCCGCCTCTGAACCGAGGCAACTCGATCGTCAAATTTGCTAGAAGAGACGACCAAGATGAAGTAGAGAATGAGTAGAACACTTTGTCTCGTTACGTCCAAGGCTATGGACGAACGGTTAATGAAGTTGCCTTTTGGATCGATACGAAATGAGAAATGAAGTATATCAATTTCCATAAACCAAAGTCCTTAATCTTTTCAAACAACAACCATCATCTTTCATCAAGGGGTGGCCGGCCATTTAAGGAGAGGGGGGAGGTGAGTGTAGGAGAGGGAGGGTGAGAATAAGCACTAATACAAAAGAATGAGTCATAATACACCTAGTATGAACCCATTAAAAGAAACAATGATTCATAACCATAGTCATCAACTCAATTAATGCACCATTAATGAACAAAGCCACCTCACTATCCTAGTCACCATCCTAGTCACCTCTTCTAGAAGCTTCCACATAAATCCCAAGAAAAGATAAATCCGTATTTAACCGACTGTTAAATACGGCTGATAGAAAACTGGAAACTGGCAACTTCAAAAAATGATCCTGAAACGAATTTCAGGATAATCCCGTATCGGTATAAACATACCCGCATTTGTATTACGACCGAATACAAATGCATCTGAGACAAAGATATTATATCTACACAGTATAATACTGGGTTCCGGCTTAAACCAAAGCCTACCAGTATTATCCGCCCGAAAAACGACACGTGCGAAAACGCACGTGCTTTTTCCGAACCTTGCCATATCACCATACGGCCTCTACAACGTTTTTCCCGAACTTTGGAAAGTGTCTGTGGGGGACTCTAATGACTCATCAATATACTGGCACTGGGTATAACCACTAGCACGTCAGAGGTACAAGCTGTACGTAACGGTTTGCCTATGTATTGATTGGAAGGGAAGCTGACGAGCGAACTCATCTATAAACCCTACTGAGTCTGACAGTGACAATGTATATACAGTCCGGTCCATTCGTCTAAAGAATATCGCATATCGAGTCTAGAGGGTGGATAAAGTCAGACCCCTAATAACGCGATAAATCGTGTCGGCATGAAGCCCATCACCACCTGAGAAACCACTGATCGAAATCAGTAGTTCTCCACTACCTCGGCCGAGGGTTTCTAGTGATGGCCACCCGTGCACTGCGCGACATCAACCTCCAATACCGGGAGAGACGAATCCCCGACGATCCGCTCACTTGCCTCCAATGTGGCTCGGGACTGTACCCAAAAAAGACCTGTTTGCACGACTCCTTTGAGCCGTGGTAGGGTAGAAATCAAAGCACAGTGGGAACTCACACGAGACAAATGACGACCTCAGGTCGATGAACTAACATGTACACATGTCACCAGGGAATTGCTATCTGACGATATGTATAATACCAACTAGCAGATTCCCGGCGAGTCCTGTCCGGTGTACTCATAACTCAATGAGCACCTGTATACATCTTAGGTGATCCAACTGACACCAGTGGCTTGTGAGACCGGCCACCGTCCCTCGTCGGGGTCTCGACTGTATACACTAGTCTACTCTGGAGTATCGATGCCCTGTCTCGAAACTCCCACGACTAGGGACACTTTTAAGGATGTGCTTACAGACCCCAGCTCCCACGTATATGATCGCCATCATATTGCTGGTAGTCAAGCAAGAATCCTATGGGCTCTATCAATCATGCAATAGCGAACTAAAGCATGTATACGATGATAAAGACAAACCAGATAGCATACTATCATCTCGAGTAAGACTGTCATATCGGTATAGGTCCTGCCTCAATCATTGTAATCACGTACCTGCGATCCAATAATTGAATTTGAGGGCACTATCTCCAACAATCTCCCACTTGCACTCAAGGCTAATTATTGCGATGTCGCATACTCACAGCCCATGTGATACCGAACACCCAACTTCTCTACTAATCAGTTTCACAAAGCAAGTTTGTAAAACTCTTGTGTTCGAGAAATAGCCTCAGTGAGTGGATCCGCCCTGATGTTTCTTTCTACATCTCTCTATATCTCAAATTCGCGGAGAAAGCCATCTCCCGAATTGAGTAATACCTGTCTTAGAATATGTCTGGATATCTGATGGGACCTAGTTCATCAATGAACTCCAAATCCAAACTTCTTAGACTGTATTGATAACTGAACCTAATCAGTATCCAGCACCATGCCTCCCACAGTATCCTCTTGGACCATCTGTCCATAATACTGTCCCTTATCAGAGGGAAAACTATAACTCTGACAATCACTCTGTCATCCATGTCACCTCTGAAGCCTGGAATGATAACCGTCTCCCGAAGGAGGCTGCCGTCATCAAATCCGTAGAACATGCACTTATGTTCTAAAACTGCTTCATTATGTTTCTTCAGGATTGGATTAATATAAACTTATCGCATCTAGTGCAAAAACAACATTTGGTGTGGTACTTGACATCTCATGATTGACTCAGTTGCCTAAGCAAGTGATCTGCCAATCATGCACTTCCCTCTCTTCTTTAGTCTTTAAGACACCTTTAGAGAGGGTGACTCCATCACCTGCAGGTACACCACCATGCCAGGAGTCATCTATTCTAAAATACTATTAGAATACTGTCAAAGTACCCAAATTGGGAAACTGCCCAAATCTAGATCTAAAGCCATAGATCTAGTAACCAGAATGTCTGATATTATATCCATATCCTTTGTGGAGAAACAACGGTGTGACGACCACAGTACAACCGATCGTAGTATAAGAATTTTACTTCCTACTGTGTGTATGTCATCCAAATACCAGGACATCACACCCTACTACCTTCTTAACAGATCCATCCCTATTCTGATGAAGTCAAACCCATGACTGTCACATCAAAATTAGATGATCTTATCTCCGTTACATATGCTCAAGCCTATAAATAGACATAAGCTACTTGCTCATTATGCTTCCGCTGCTCCCACTGACTACAACAACCCTCTGGCAGAATAATATCTACGTACACTTCTAAAGCTAGTTTAGAACGACGCTATACTTATCCTCTTGCCGGGTTTCATAGTCTGGAACAACAGTAGTGTCAAGTTTGGGTAAACAAGAACCTCTCTGTCACCGTCCTTGAGGCTACCGGAGTACCTCTCGGGTGTCTGAGGTTACCCACCATATCTGCGGAGTGGCTAATGGAATATCAAATCTGTTTGAATATATAGGTCCTATTAAATTTTCCGTAATCGTTTGCGGTTCTGGAATCACTTCCAGTTCTACCATACTCCCACTACTGTTTTTCTGAAAAATCCATTTTTACTAAAACTGTGGCGAGTCAAGAACAATATCACTATTGATCTTCCAGATGGTAGAAAAATCAACCCTCGTCGAAGCCAGGGTCAACCCACAAACAGCCATTACAGAAACGTGCCTTGAGTTATCCAGTGTCTGGTTTTAAGCATAAGCTGGACAACTCCCCTTATCTTAACATCGTTAAGATATGAACCATTCTATATCCAATATAGAAACAGAGGTACTAATTTAATTGGAACCAGATACAAATCATGCAGCTGTCTCCAGTGCATGACAACTTAATGGAAAAAAGGCCAATCATCATTACTCAACTTAGGAGTCCATCCAATTATGAGTAACCTGAAAGAGAAACAAGTTTCTCAAAACCATACTATCAACTGAATACCAATCACAAGAATCTACATCTTCAATCTCTTTGAAGAATCCCGATACTTGTGATACCTGGTTCTTTACTTCATTCTTATACCCACAACTTCTCAAAAATTAGACATTGTATTTCTACGAAACACTTGTCTAAAAACTAGAGAAGTGATAAGTAAACAGAACATAGTACGAGGACCTACCCCTTTGTCCTGAAGGACACTGGACAACATACAGTACTCTGTAAGTCCCCTGAGTTGAATAACTCAAAACCTATGCATCGTAGGTTGAAAACTGTACCCAGGCGATTTTCCTCAAATATCACCAATTACAACGAATTCCGATATAATGAGGATGATCACCCAATTCCCAATAACTTACTCCCACTCATCATCTGTAAAAACCATACAGTTATGAGAATGAAACCTGGTAAATACATACCCTGGAGTAAGTATCTAATCGGGAAATCAGTTTTCTTTTAACAATGCGTAGTGTAACTGAAACATTAAAATGTCTCGTAGGGGTATCCTGGTATTCCTAGTAATGCCTCTTCCATAATCCAATTCATGACTGTAACCGTATATTTCTTTGCTATCTCTCCAAATCCCTTTATTTGTCTTTAGTCGTTACCTTCTGTATACCTTCGTTAGGCTAAATGGTTTTCTTCCTTCCCTACCGTTCGGCACCAGCCTATGGTTTGGAAGAAGACTATCCAGTAAGCATAATAGGTGTACCCTCCTAATCCTAGGAGTACTCGCAACTTGAGAGAAGGTAATGATAAAAGAATACTGAATAAAACTTTATTCTATTTTTCCCGAACTGGGGAAAAAGCAAAGGTGAAATAGGAGTAGCGATGAAGTACGCAGTTTGGTCGTGAATGATAACAGTCGCAATTTACTTTGCCCTTTTTCTAATCCCTTTTATTTTGTCTTTAGTTATTACCTTCTGTACACCCTACTTAAGCTAATTGGTTTTCTTCATTCCCTACCTTTCGGCACCAGCCTATGGTTTGGAATAAGACTATCCAATAAGCGTAATAGGTGTACTCTCCTAAAACTGAGGAGCCCTCGCAACCTGAGAGAAGGTGATAATACAAGATAACTGAATAAACCAATTCTATTTCTCCTGAACCTGGATCCATCCTCGAAGAAGTCCCTTCGAGTTCGTATATAACCATACGATGAATCTATCCAATGGAAGTGGATGTCCGTAGTAATACGGGGTGTTCTGAGAAATACAAAGGGTAAAAGAAGGAGCGGCAATGACTTATGCAACTCAGACAATCCAAAAGCCAGTATTTTAAGAAGGTTCGGTCAACTTGGTCACTGGGTCATAGTCTAGGGTCGGTAAAAGGTCGCTGCCAAAGAGAGAGAGAAAAGAAACACTCTGCGTGCACTCTAACCTAGATCAGAATGGTTATCACTTTATCTAATTAGGAAACCTCCCACTGTTATCTTAAATTCTCCTCCAAAACAGAAAGAAGAATTAGTCGGGATCACCCGAAGAGTAAACCAACTCATCAGTGGGAATCGGGATCCAACTATCATCGCATGATAACTTGATGGAAGCCACTTAAGTTATCACACTCCAGAAGGTATGCGCATATCTGGCAAGTTTGCTTTATGTTTGAAACTCCCGATGTGATTTTTGCCTCATGCTCTTATGACCTTGACTTTAGTCAACAAATCATAAGTCACATGTCAAGTTCTACCCGTCATTGTCCAGGTTGATTTGAACCCACCCGTACATACCCTTGACTTTAGTCAACAAGGTAATACGACTGTCCCAAACCAACACATCTATCAATGCAACATACGAATACCCAGCAACTACCAAACACTATGCCTTGACTTTAGTCAACAAACATAGCTTGAATACTACTGACCACCCATAAGAAATGACGGAGGGCTACGGCTGGTTTTTGGCGAAAAACCTTTAACGTAATGAACTTGATATCGCTGAAAGAACCTGATAGCTTTTTATAAAATATAGTGACGAAAACGTTTTGCTAAAGAGGTCACTCCCGGTGAAGGGATCTCGGCTCTTTCCTCGTGGAATGAGGTGCAGGATATTCTAACTGAATACCGCGATGCAAAGCAACTTGTAATCGACTATATTAAAGTTATTACCCTGACGTAAATTTCTGCCAAGGGGTCACTCCCGGTGAAGGGATCTCGGCCCTTGCCTCGTGGAATGAGGTGCAGGATATTCCAACTGAATATCACTATTCAAAACAAAAGTAAACACCTTTGTAATAACACTTTTTTAAAATTTGTTCCAACAACATCAAATATAGGTTTGTTTTATCCTTGCATTGATAAGAATCAATGCAGTCCCATCAATCAATCACACCAGAAAAGAACGAAAAATAAAATGTACGTATATGCCATCCGCATTCGCCACTGGGTCCCGTCATCACTCGTTAGGTTACTTAACTAACGACAGAGCGGGGACTGGACTAGCGCGGGTGTAAAACATATACAACATCTAATAGTATATATACCAATATACAATAATCGCTCCAGGCGTGATAATATGCAACATTACAAAAAAGTAATAAGCATCACAGAACAATACAGATAATCTGGGATCCCCGGGTTTCACAGAGCCGCTACTGAAACCCGACGTTCCCCTGGTCGTGTGGATAGCCTGTGCAATGAAACCTAGACCCCTACGGGTGCGGCAAGTTACCCGCCAAAACCTGAAGCGAGGTAGTCCCCACAACATAGTGAATGGAACACCCGGCACTTCACGGAATCCGGTAAATTGAGCACCCCTCCTTGGGTCAAACTGTACCCCCTACGAGTGCGGCGAGTAGTCTGCCAATTCTAGAGTGGGGTCCCTTTGCCTCTCAAAACCATGAGATACGGATCCGTTGCCCTACAGAACCCGGCTATCCGTGCACTCCTTCGTGGGATAAACCTAGTACAGAATTAAAAATAGTACAACAGGTACATCGACCGCAACCTGGTCGTGCCCCAAAAGAATATTATACAAACAGGCAGTGACGGCAGTCCACATGTTGGACGCTCGCCACGCAATATCAAATGTACAAATAAATCCAAACTGCACTATCATTGCACCCTGCTATCCACCACGACATATCCGCAACAATACAGCACAACACAGAACATCAACGCGAATGTCACGTTCGCAAACCCGTCTAAAAGAACTATAGCAATCAGACGCGGTTTACCGATCAAATGACATTCCTGGTCGGAGATATAATGTAAATACTGTAAACTAACAAATTTAAAATTTCGATCGACTAAATTTCCCGGAGTGGGCCCCACGAACAATTGGTGTACAGTAACAAAATCTGGGCCCAAAATATATATACCAAAAACCACAATTTCCCATGTAGAACTTACTGTAGAAATTTGGAGTGCCAATCTCACAATACTGCGGCGGATCCGCGGCCAAACCCATGTTTGCGCGGCGGATCCGCGGCGGTTCTGTGGAATTGGGCCACCAAATTTCACCAGTATTCTTAGAAAACCATGCTCTGTCTTCTGTGATATGCAAAAAAATTTTAGGACATCATTTAAAATCGACAGAAACTGACATGCTTGAAAATTGTGTTTTTGCGAAATCCGTTCGATCGATATTTTAAACGTGTTAGCACAAGTTAGTATAGCTTAATGGTGAGGCTCTGATACCACTGTAAGTCCACGGTAGCGCCCCGGCAGTCTAACAGACGCCAAATGCGGAACAAAAACTTTTAACGAAACTGGCGCTATCGTGTACCGTAACCCGGATCTGCCATTAAAGCTAAACTAACAAACTACAAAGTGGGTAGAAGAGTTATACCGAATGATCCGAGTCCTTCGGTCTTCAACCATCATCCCACGCTTGTTGCGGCTGTTCCGATCTCCTGAAACTCCAATCTTCTCGTCCAGGTGGCACCACGTCGACGGATCTTTAAATGGGCTCCCGCCTCTGAACCGAGGCAACTCGATCGTCAAATTTGCTAGAAGAGACGACCAAGATGAAGTAGAGAATGAGTAGAACACTTTGTCTCGTTACGTCCAAGGCTATGGACGAACGGTTAATGAAGTTGCCTTTTGGATCGATACGAAATGAGAAATGAAGTATATCAATTTCCATGAACCAAAGTCCTTAATCTTTTCAAACAACAACCATCATCTTTCATCAAGGGGTGGCCGGCCATTTAAGGAGAGGGTGGAGGTGAGTGTAGGAGAGGGAGGGTGAGAATAAGCACTAATACAAAAGAATGAGTCATAATACACCTAGTATGAACTCATTAAAAGAAACAATGATTCATAACCATAGTCATCAACTCAATTAATGCACCATTAATGAACAAAGCCACCTCACTATCCTAGTCACCATCCTAGTCACCTCTTCTAGAAGCTTCCACACAAATCCCAAGAAAAGATAAATCCGTATTTAACCGACTGTTAAATACGGCTGATAGAAAACTGGAAACTGGCAACTTCAAAAAATGATCCTGAAACGAATTTCAGGATAACCCCGTATCGGTATAAACATACCCGCATTTGTATTACGACCGAATACAAATGAATCTGAGACAAAGATATTATATATACACAGTATAATACTGGGTTCCGGCTTAAACCAAAGCCTACCAGTATTATCCGCCCGAAAAACGACACGTGCGAAAACGCACGTGCTTTTTCCGAACCTTGCCATATCACCATACGGCCTCTACAACGTTTTGCCCGAACTTGGGAAAGTGTCTGTGGGGGACTCTAATGACTCATCAATATACTGGCACTGGGTATAACCACTAGCACGTCAGAGGTACAAGCTGTACGTAACGGTTTGCCTATGTATTGATTGGAAGGGAAGCTGACGAGCGAACTCATCTATAAACCCTACTGAGTCTGACAGTGACAATGTATATACAGTCCGGTCCATTCGTCTAAAGAATATCGCATATCGAGTCTAGGGGGGTGGATAAAGTCAGACCCCTAATAACGCGATAAATCGTGTCGGCATGAAGCCCATCACCACCTGAGAAACCACTGATCCAAATCAGTAATTCTCCACTACCTCGGCCGAGGGTTTCTAGTGATGGCCACCCGTGCACTGCGCGACATCAACCCCCAATACCGGGAGAGACGAATCCCCGACGATCCGCTCACTTGCCTCCAATGTGGCTCGGGACTGTACCCAAAAAAGACCTGTTTGCACGACTCCTTTGAGCCGTGGTATGGTAGAAATCAAAGCACAGTGGGAACTCACACGAGACAAATGACGACCTCAGGTCGATGAACTAACCTGTACACATGTCACCAGGGAATTGCTATCTGACGATATGTATAATACCAACTAGCAGATTCCCGGCGAGTCCTGTCCGGTGTACTCATAACTCAATGATCACCTGTATACATCTTAGGTGATCCAACTGACACCAGTGGCTTGTGAGACCGGCCACCGCCCCTCGTCGGGGTCTCGACTATATACACTAGTCTACTCTGGAGTATCGATGCCCTGTCTCGAAACTCCTACGACTAGGGACACTTTTAAGGATGTGCTTACAGACCCCAGCTCCCACGTATATGATCGCCATCATATTGCTGGTAGTCAAGCAAGAATCCTATGGGCTCTATCAATCATGCAATAGCGAACTAAAGCATGTATACGATGATAAAGACAAACCAGATAGCATACTATCATCTCGAGTAAGACTGTCATATCGGTATAGGTCCTGCCTCAATCATTGTAATCACGTACCTGCGATCCAATAATTGAATTTGAAGGCACTATCTCCAACAACGCCGACAAGAAGACTGACGAGGTGAAACCCATCTGAACTCCTACTGAGTCTGACTGTGACAGTCTCCGTACAGTCCGGTCTGTTCGTCTGATACATCGCATGGCGGGCCTAGGGGGCGGTAAACGTCAGTCCCCTAATAGCGGTACAAGTCGTGTCGGAGTGAAGCCCAATACACCCTGAGATAACACTGGAAGCCTACCAGTATATCTCGCTTGCCCTGGCCAGGGACTACTCGTGTAATGGCTCTCCTAGACACAGCGCGATGTCAACCCCCAATACCGGGAGAGACGAATCCTGTCTAACCGTCACTGCCTCCAAGTGCTTCGGGACTACACCCAACTACTACCTGTTTGCACGACTCCTTTGAGCCGTGATAGGATAGTAATCAAAGTACAGTGGGAACACACTCGAGGCGAAGTGACAGTGACAAGTCAGCGGACTAAGTTGTACTCATGTCACCTGGGAACTGATAACTGACGATAGTGTCACGACCCGAAAGTACGGAACATGACCGGCACTTAAACTACGAACGTCTCGAGGCATACGTAACCTAAGTAAACCGAAAACCCAGAAATCCAAACCAAGAAAGATGTAGAGTGCAGGAAAAACCAACTTAAAGCAAGTAGTTTCAATAGCATAAGCCGAATTAGGCGGTTTTAAAAACATCAAAAATTTTCCGAAAATTTCGGCAGAGTCTCCTTTGAAAATACTGGCCCCCAAATAGGATACAATATGAATAGTATACGAAATCAATAAAAAGGCACCCCAAGCGGGAGCTAGCTCTTCGTCAATCGACGGTCACAACCACACAAGCAATATAATATACAACGCCATGGGCGAGGATCAAAATTCAAAAGGAAACTCAAAAACCACAAGAAAACCACATAAATACAACGCGCGACTCTAAGGTCGAAAGAATAAACATCACTGGTCTCTATCTCAAATAAATACATGTTTGGTTGATGGAACTTCTAGATACAACAGAATAATGATATACAAGATATATAATGGCGGTACGATACAAGTAAACCCACCTACTAGCAAATCACCCGAAGGAATCTATGCCCGCAAAGCCGTAATGAAACCTGTACGGCAAACCTGCAAGAAACTGGGGCACAACGGGGGTGAGTTGCCAACTCGTGAATAGAAAAATATCTACGCACAAAAATCGCATAAATAACGCAACCTAGATCAATGATCATAATATATCCTCAAATATATGAATAACACGTAGCCTATAATAAGGCTAGGGTAAATATCTAACCCGAGTGTAATCTCATGTGCCAGTATCAGTGCCTCAAGTAGCAATATATCATATGAATGAGGTATGAATGCATGAAAATATAATACATGTAAATGAAGAACTGTTTTCAAAATTTAGTGAGATTCCCTTTGTATTTTTAAAATGAGGTATCATAATGAAATCAGCATAAAACAGTGCCTAGCATCGGCACAAAACATAATCCCAATATCTCGATATCTCTGTATCACAGTCTCTGTACCTCAATATCTCGAAATCTCAATGTCTCAATTACAATATCTAGGGAGCCGTCAGTCCAGACCGGCCCCTACCATCCATCTCAAGACCACGACGGTATCCTCCGGATATCCGACGCGTCGGGTAAAATCACCGGTAGGTAGTGCTCCCCTGCCAGGCTCACATCATCATCATCACGCGCTTCTTGCCCCGGGCTACCTTACCGGGTCCACCATGTACCCGAAACGGTTCATCCGTCTCCTCGAATCGGGTCTCGAAATCCATCAGCAAACTCATGGTGGACGACTCATACATCATGGGAAAAACCGCACTTTTTATTTAAAAAAAGAGAAATCAGTTTATATAAGTTTTGCGGTTTTCCCCCCAAATCCAGAAAATTTCATGGAAATCCGAATCCAAATCATCAATAGCATGTAAAAACCATGAATATAGGCATAACAATGAATAACAGTATGCATGAAGTGACAAGTAATAACTACAATGTTAAGCTGGCATATAAGGCAGGCACACTAATATCATGTCAAATTACTAACTAACAAGCTAAGTCAAGCAATAATATTTTCTAAGGTGTACGTGACATGGCAATTACCGATGAAGATGTGTGTGAGTCGGCAAGTAAGTGTACGTGGTACATACGCATCATCGGTAATGGTGCTGGTGTCCTAACAATATGATATCAACATTGCAATAAGAAATTATAACATAAGTATGCGATGCGAAGCGAACCACAATAATAAGCGGGAGCTGAATACTAGACGCAACTGTAACTAACCTGCATTAATCTAATATAAGTCCTACAAATGGTGCCTTTTGAAATAACACGAATCATGGGGTTTTGAAAATAGGGGCTACGGTGTTTTTATGAAAAGATACGTCTTTTGAAATATCCGTAGGATCCCTTGGGCTGTCTTTTAAAATACCCACGATTCGTTAGTTTTTGAAATAGGTAAGAATCGAATCTAATCTAACAACTAAACTAAACTAAAGGGGTAAACTAACAAGCTGGACTACAGGTAAGGAAACCGCCTAACATCTAAGTCGATCCATATACAAACCTGTAAATATATTAGTCGGTGATCCCGCCTCAATAATATCATATCCGATACCATATCTACAATCAGCCATCCCAAGTCAAGAGTGCGGATCAATCATCAAGATATAGCTCGTACGTAAATCCGTCGTACGGCATCCCCAAATCTGGGTACGGGTCAATATCATATTCCTCACACCATTCCTCTGGTATCCTCTTTATTCAAGATCATAGTCTAGGGTACTGACCTATAT
Source organism: Agapanthus africanus (assembly GCA_030015575.1). NCBI lineage: Eukaryota > Viridiplantae > Streptophyta > Magnoliopsida > Asparagales > Amaryllidaceae > Agapanthus > Agapanthus africanus. The sequence goes on from CM057349.1 coordinate 294,873,658, forward strand.
CTAGTACAATACTAATATCCTCAATATACTCATGATCTGACTACAGATCGACAATCTCGTACAAACCGATACCGTCAGCACATAGCATCATCAAGGGTATACATCGCCCGATACGGCCTAATATCAATATCCTAGCATATCATGCCTCATATCACGTTCACATGTCGACCATTTTATTTGTAACACTATTCACCCGTATCGCCGCCCCAAGATCCGCTATAACACCAGGACGTACCTCAAGTACGAATCCTGCCATATCACCGATATCACAACCACAAAACAAATCTCATCGAATCAGCTCAATCCCAAGTATCATCCTCAAATCCGTATGGGAACACATAGTCCCATACCCATGTGAACACATAACTATAAAGAATCTCATGAGCACATATAAAAAGGAATGTATGCAAGTATGTATGTGTGTATGTGTAGTGCATCACTACCCTAGGGTTCGCAACACTAAAGTAATCCAACACACCAATATCCATCCTAACATCGTTATTAATCCCAAATAACATATACTAATTGTTGGTGTGTATACGCATCCGTATACACCACCACGGACTGCAAGGGTGCTATACGCCATCCACCCGACTTCTCCCCGTAGATATAAATCTACTCACCTAGTCCTCGTTCGCCGGTGCCGACGTCGCCACGCGCTTGCTTGTCGTCTCGAAGTCCACATGGGGTACCTACATATCATAACGCACCATACCGCATTAAAATCCGACTCATGACCAAAACGATGCACGAATCCCACATAGGTCAAAACCTATGGTTGCTTTCGCAAATCGACCCAAAAACCCTCGACGTCGGCGTACAAACGCCAAACCATCGAGAAAACTCCCAACACACTCATTTGCACATTCACGAACACTAATTTTAATATAAAATAGGTTAAAATTCACAAAAAGCCCAATTTCACCTAAAAAGTCATTTTTCCGAAAATCTAGCAAGCACAATTCGCCGTTTTTGTACAAAACATGATGTTTTAACAATTCTAGTGACCAAGATGATAACTTAATTTCTTAATTATGCCATAGAAACCATTACGTAAATTTTAAACCCACAATTTAATTCGATTTCAGAAACCTAGTTTGCAATATTAACCAATTTTAACAATTTTATAGCAAAATACACAAACTACAATCTAGCTTGGATTTTCATGAACTAAAGTATTAAAATACACTTAGTAATGTTAATGAAGTCCTGAAAAAACCTAATTATATTTTTCTTATAATCAAATTCATGGTTTACAAAAACCTAGCTAGCAATATAGCTTAAATATTACAATTCCAAACTAACAATTTGCAACTAGAAATTTGATTAGGTTTTCATTTCACAATATGAAGAACTACAATTTCAACCACAATTACATACACAAAAACCTAACTTGAATTTCATAAACCCTTACTATGTTTTTCCAAACATACAATTAAACCCAAATTAATAACTAATAATGCTTGATTTAAGGTATTCAAACAACAATTTAACAAAAGGTCTTGATTTATACCTCACAGGATCAAGGATCTATCATGCAAATTCTAGCCTTCAAAAGTAGCTTCCATGCTCCTAGATCCATGTAAGTTTGGCTAATGAGAAATGGGTAGGAGTTGAATTTGGATTTTGGGATTTATTTGATGGATTTTGAGGCAATTTTTGAAGCAAAAGAGATGGAAAATGGGGGGAAAAGATGGGGGCTGTTGTAGAAGAATTTCGGCTGAGGAGGGAGTGGGGAGAGGTGTGGGGGAGTTGTGGAAAAGAATCCAAGTCAAAGCCCCTCCCAAATTACCATAATACCCCCACCTACTTTACTATATATAAAAACCTTATTTTAACTCATTTCTCACATGATTTAAGGTCAAAAAGAGGGAAATAAAATTCTTGGGCTACTACAATAGTGTGTGGCCGGCAAAGGGATGTGAGGGTGAGTGTGAGAGACTTTACAAAAAAATTCTATGCAAAAAGACCCCCCACAATACCATATTTGCAAGTTTTAGTTCAAAATAACTATATTTTTGTTTTCCATATAATAAATCAATTAAAACTTGAAATAAAATACTAAAAAATTATATTACAACTATATTTTAATTAACATGATTTTAAAGATTAAAATTAGCCCATTTAAATTTGTATTTATCGCTAATTTAATGTATTTTCTTACCGGCTTAAAATAATATTAAAATAATTAATTTCGGAAAAAGTTTCAGAAAATTTGAAATTTCAGCAGTGGCTCAATAAACACCAAATACTAGCAATTACATAGCTAGAATATGTATATTTAATTTTATAATAAAGATATTTGCATTTTGACTTTTTACAGAAAACCCCCTTATTTTACCGTTTTTTCGAAATTTCACCGAAACGATTTTCAAAACGTTACAATCTTCCCTCCTTAAAGAAATTCGGTCTCCGAATTTAAATTAAAACTTTCCCCAAATACTAAAATATTTCAGCCAAAACCATCAAATCGCCGGGGCTCCGAAATCATAAATACATAAAACAAATCGTAGCGCAACGCATGCGCATGAAAAATGAGCATATAACTCAAACCAGAACTCCGTCAAGCATCCCGCAATCATCGGAGTCATGGGGAAGACATCAATACCAAATCCAAAGCAAAACCAATATGATATAACTCGAAACTATACATGTAAAATATATTCAGGTACTGTCCTCTGACTAGTCCTGCTCAGTACGAAAACACATAGCAATATCATAAAAACGTACTGCTCTATAAGAAAAATCAATCCCCAAAATACGCGTATGAATACTACGTGCGTCTTATGTGCACGGAAATCAAAATCCAAATAGGTGCCATACATATGCACAGAAACAACATCCAAGTGCATCGGGTGTGCATGAAACATCTGTCATAGGCAACATGTGTGCCTGACAGCAAAATCCGGTGCATCTGACATGCATGAAAAATCTCGATTTAGTGCATCTGGTGTTCACCAAAATCACACGTCAAAACATGCACCCAACATGCGCGAAAATCCAAATCAGGTGCATCCATCGTGCACGAAATCGTGAAATCCAATATAAAGTGCCGAACATGCGCAAAATCAAATCAGGTGCACAAGGTGCACAAAACAAATATCGAACATCACCATCGAAATCAAAGTCCAGGGCATCTAAATGCACAACATACGTAACACTGCACTGCAAGCATATATGAACTATACCGCGTGCAAAAACCAAATCGTGTGCGTATATACGCACAAAATCAACTCAAATGTCTAAAACCGTAAAATCGCAAACATGTGAAACCAAGCACGAAAACGATATCAAGTGAAACACTGTGCAAAGATCGTAAATCCTCAATCATCAAAATCAAATCATGCGAATAAATCACCCAAAACATCGAAATCAATAATGGCGGAATAGTACCGCTCAAGTGCATCCTCTAAGAATCTCGGGCCAACTGTCGCGGTCACTAGTGGGACGTCTCGTCGATGATCATGAACTCTGGCCTGCTGGTGTGCGTAACACGGCCACTCCTGGGTCCAAGTCTTCTCGTAATTTGTCCCAGAAAGGTCCTGTCGAGGTCTCTCCCAAATCTCGCCTCTGCCGAACTATCCGAAAGTCATCGTTCCTTACTAGATCTGTTCTCGTTCCAGAACGGCTGCATACTCATCACGACTCTTTCTGGAAGGTAAATCCAAGTACCATGCCTCGGCATGCGCATCGCATCTCTGATGTCGGCGGAGTGGAACGTCATCTCATCTAGATCTGGTACGAACCTCTTACTTCACTTTCCTCTAATGTCGTCTTCTTTGGACTCGTCTCGTCGCGGCTGCATGGTCTGAGCTCCAACGGCTATCCTCGTATCTAGAGTCTCCCAAGAAATGCATCTCACCACCTAGCATCCTAATTAAGTCGAGCCATCCGATCGAGTCGTCAAAACCTCATAATCCCCCAAGAGCTCAATATCTTGGGCACAGTTTAATAGTATCGAGTACATACCACAGCATCGGTGGTCCAGCCGTAGAAGGGCAAACCCAAGCCTCACTAATGGCGCCGTAGAACTGCCGCAAACCCGAAGGTTCAAAGGCTTTCACACGGTCATTAAGTCGAGTTAGGGTTTCATTCTTCTAAAGGGACCATAGAATTGCCTGCATGTCTTTCCGACTACTTTAAACTTGGAATAATAGGTTTCTGACATTCGATCGTCTCTATCGACTACCAACGTCTCCGCGTGAAGTCGTCTCTAGCTGGAATCAATCTATCTGATGACCTCGCATCGGGGTAGGCGAACGATCCACATGTCCTAGTCATTCATCCTCGATGACTAGCGACCTTCTATCATCTCTTAGTACAACTCGTTCTGTACTAACGCCAGCATCTGGGGCAATATCTCGTCGTTCGCAGCAATAACTGGCTCGCTCGTCTTCACGCTGAACAGTGCCTCGACCATCATGGATAAGCAACACACCAACGGTCATCAAAATCTGGCTGGCCTCTGTCAGTGGCCCAATCCTCTGATACTGATCGGCACGTCCGAGAAATCTCATAAAGGCGATCCGCCAAACGCTCGTGGCGCGGAAACACAGTAAAAAGACACATCTCCGCAATCGAGTGTCGCCGGAATTTCGCCCTGGTCAGTCCTCGTTTGTGATGAGCTCGTGCTGACCGCAACTCTAGCCGTAGCCCTCCTTGCCCGTAATCGTGGCAGCAAAACCATAACTGGTACTGATAAGGCTAGATCGGAATGAATATAATACCGAGTAAAGAAATGTACATCCTAAGGCTTCTTAAGTGGAGTAACGTATCGTAAATATGCCGCGGAACATACCCACGGTACGTCACTCTACTTTAGTCACCTATTCTATCAACCAAGGGTCATCCTACGCTCTGAAGGTAAAACCTAACGCTCTGATACCAACTTTGTCACGACCAGAAAGTACGGAACATGACCAGCACTTAAACTACGAACGTCTCGAGGCGTACGTAATCTAAGTAAACCGAAAACCCAGAAATCCAAAACAAGAAAGATGTAGAGTGCAGGAAAAACCAACTTAAAGCAAGTAGTTTCAATAGCATAAGCCGAATTAGGCGGTTTTAAAAACATCAAAAATTTCCCAAAAATTTCGGCAGAGTCTCCTTTGAAAATACTGGCCCCCAAATGGGATACAACATGAATAGTATACGAAATCAATAAAAAGGTATCCCCAAGCAGGAGCTAGCTCTTCGTCAATCGACGGTCACAACCACACAAGTAATATAATATACAACGCCAAGGGCGAGGATCAAAATTCAAAAGGAAACTCAAAAACCACAAGAAAACCACATAAATACAACGCGCGACTCTAAGGTCGAAAGAATAAACATAACTGGTCTCTATCTCAAATAAATACATGTTTGGTTGATGGAACTTCTAGATACAACAGAATAATAATATACAAGATATATAATGGGGGTACGATACAAGTAAACCCACCTACTAGCAAATCACCCGAATAAAACTATGCCAACAAAGCCGTAATGAAACCTGTACGGCAAACCTGCAAGAAACTGGGGCACAACGGGGGTGGGTTGCCAACTCGTGAATAGAAAAATATCTACGCACAGAAATCCCATAAATAACGCAACCTAGGTCAATGATCATAATATATCCTCAAATATATGAATAACACGTAGCCTATAACAAGGCTAGGGTAAATATCTAACCCGAGTGTAATCTCATGTGCCCGTGTCAGTGCCTTAAGTAGCAATATATCATATGAATGAGGTATGAATGCATGAAAATAGAATACATGTAAATGAAGAACTGTTTTCATAATTTAGTGAGATTCCCTTTGTATTTTTAAAATGAGGTATCATAATGAAATCAGCATAAAACAGTGCCTAGCATCGGCACAAAACGTAATCCCAATATCTCGATATCTCTGTATCACAGTCTCTGTACCTCAATATCTCGAAATCTCAATGTCTCAATTACAATATCTAGGGCGCCGTCAGTCCAGACCGGCCCCTACCATCCATCTCAAGACCACGACGGTATCCTCCGGATATCCGACGCATCGGGTAAAATCACCGGTAGGTAGTGCTCCCCTGCTAGGCTCACATCGTCATCATCACGCGCTTCTTGCCCCGGGGCACCTTACCGGGTCCACCATGTACCCGAAACGGTTCATCCGTCTCCTCGAATCGGGTCTCGAAATCCATCAGTAAACTCATGGTGGACGACTCATACATCATGGGAAAAATCGTACTTTTTATTTAAAAAGAGAGAAATCAGTTTATATAAGTTTTGCGGTTTTCCCTCCAAATCCAGAAAATTTCATGGAAATCCGAATCCAAATCATCAATAGCATGTAAAAACCATGAATATAGGCATAACAATGAATAACAGTATGTATGAAGTGACAAGTAATAACTACAATGTTAAGCTGGCATATACGGCAGGCACACTAATATCATGTCAAATTACTAACTAACAAGCTAAGTCAAGCAATAATATTTTCTAAGGTGTACGTGACATGGCAATTACCGATGAAGATGTGTGTGAGCCGGCAAGTAAGTGTACGTGGTACATACGCATCATCGGTAATGGTGCTGGTGTCCTAACAATATGATATCAACATTGCAATAAGAAATTATAATATAAGTATGCGATGCGAAGCGAACCACAATAATAAGCGGGAGCTGAATACTAGACGCAACTGTAACTAACCTGCATTAATCTAATATAAGTCCTACAAATGGTGCCTTTTGAAATAACACGAATCATGGGGTTTTGAAAATAGGGGCTACGGTGTTTTTATGAAAAGATACGTCTTTTGAAATATCCGTAGGATCCCTTGGGCTGTCTTTTAAAATACCCACGATTCGTTAGTTTTTGAAATAGGTAAGAATCGAATCTAATCTAACAACTAAACTAAACTAAAGGGCTAAGCTAACAAGCTTGACTACAGGTAAGGAAACCGCCTAACATCTAAGTCGATCCATATACATACCTGTAAATATATTAGTCGGTGATCCCGCCTCAATAATATCATATCCGATACCATATCTACAATCAGCCATCCCAAGTCAAGAGTGCGGATCAATCATCAAGATATAGCTCGTACGTAAATCCGTCGTACGGCATCCCCAATCTGGGTACGGGTCAATATCATATTCCTCACACCATTCCTCTGGTATCCTCTTTATTCAAGATCATAGTCTAGGGTACTGACCTATGTCTAGTACAATACTAATATCCTCAATATACTCATGATCTGACTACAGATCGACAATCTCGTACAAACCGATACCGTCAGCAGATAGCATCATCAAGGGTATACATCGCCCGATACGGCCTAATATCAATATCCTAGCATATCATGCCTCATATCACGATCACATGTCGACCATTTTATTTATAACACTATTCACCCGTATCGCTGCCCCAAGATCCGCTATAACACCAGGACGTACCTCAAGTACGAATCATGCCATATCACCGATATCACAACCACAAAACAAATCTCATCGACTCAGCTCAATCCCAAGTATCATCCTCAAATCCGTATGGGAACACATAGTCCCATACCTATGTGAACACATAACTATAAAGAATCTCATGAGCACACATAAAAAGGAATGTATGCAAGTATGTATATGTGTATGTGTAGTGCAACACTACCCTAGGGTTCGCAACACTAAAGTAATCCAACACACCAATATCCATCCTAACATCGTTATTAATCCCAAATAACATATACTAATTGTTGTTGTGTATACGCATCCGTATACACCACCACGGACTGCGGGGGTGCTATACGCCATCCACCCGACTTCTCCCCGTAGATATAAATCTACTCACCTGGTCCTCGTTCGCCGGTGCCGACGTCGCCACGCGCTTGCTTGTCGTCTCGAAGTCCACATGGGGTACCTACATATCATAACGCACCATACCGCATTAAAATCCGACTCATGACCAAAACGACGCACGAATCCCACATAGGTCAAAACCTATGGTTGCTTTCGCAAATCGACCCAAAAACCCTCGACGTCGGCGTACAAACGCCAAACCATCGAGAAAACTCCCAACACACTCATTTGCACATTCACGAACACTAATTTTAATATAAAATAGGTTAAAATTCACAAAAACCCCAATTTCACCTAAACAGTCATTTTTCCGAAAATCTAGCAAGCACAATTCGCCGTTTTTGTACAAAACATGATGTTTTAACAATTCTAGTGACCAAGATGATAACTTAATATCTTAATTATGCCATAGAAACCATTACGTAAATTTTAAACCCACAATTTAATTCGATTTCAAAAACCTAGTTTGCAATATTAACCAATTTTAACAATTTTATAGCAAAATGCACAAACTACAATCTAGCTTGGATTTTCATGAACTAAAGTATTAAAATACACTTAGTAATGTTAATAAAGTTATGAAAAACCTAATTATATTTTTCTCATAATCAAATTCATGGTTTACAAAAACCTAGCTTGCAATATAGCTTAAATATTACAATTCCAAACTAACAATTTGCAACTAGAAATTTGATTAGGTTTTCATTTCACAATATGAAGAACTACAATTTCAACCACAATTACATACACAAAAACCTAACTTGAATTTCATAAACCCTTACTAAGTTTTTCCAAACATACAATTAAACCCAAATTAATAACTTAAGGTATTCAAACAACAATTTAACAAAAGGTCTTGATTTATACCTCACAAGATCAAGGATCTAGCATGCAAATTCTAGCCTCCAAAAGTAGCTTCCATGCTCCTAGATCCATGTAAGTTTGGCTAATGAGAAATGGGTAGGAGTTGGATTTGGATTTTGGGATTTATTTGATGGATTTTGAGGCAATTTTTGAAGCAAAAGAGATGGAAAATGGGGGGAAAAGATGGGGGCTGTTGTAGCAGAATTTTGGCTGAGGAGGGAGTAGGGAGAGGTGTGGGGGAGTTGTGGAAAAGAATCCAAGTCAAAGCCCCTCCCAAATTACCATAATACCCCCACCTACTTTACTATATATAAAAACCTTATTTTAACCCATTTCTCACATGATTTAAGGTCAAAAAGAGGGAAATAAAATTCTTGGGCTGCTACAATAGTGTGGGGCCGGCCAAGGGGAGTGAGGGTGAGTGTGAGAGACTTTACAAAAAAATTCTATGCAAAAAGACCCCCCACAATACCATATTTGCAAGTTTTAGTTCAAAATAACTATATTTTTGTTTTCCATATAATAAATCAATTAAAACTTGAAATAAAATACTAAAAAATTATATTACAACTAGATTTTAATTAACATGATTTTAAAGATTAAAATTAGCCCATTTAAATCTGTATTTATCGCTAATTTAATGTATTTTCTTACCGGCTTAAAATAATATTAAAATAATTAATTTCGGAAAAATTTTCAGAAAATTTGAAATTTCAGCAGTGGCTCAATAAACACCAAATACTAGCAATTACATAGCTAGAATATGTATATTTAATTTTATAATAAAGATATTTGCATTTTGACTTTTTACAGAAAACCCCCTTATTTTACCGTTTTTTCGAAATTTCACCGAAACGATTTTCAAAACGTTACAGATAGGTATAATACCAACCGGTCAGTTCCCGACGAGTCCTGTCCAGTGTACTCGTAACCCAACGAGCACCCGCATACTATCTCCAGTACGACGTACTGATGGCTGTGGGACAGACCATCTCCCACACTGGGATGAGAAGCGCATGCGCTAGTCTACTTCGGAGTATCGATGCCCTGTCTCGATAGTCCTGCGACTAGGGACCTGTATAAGAATGTGCTTATAGATTACCCAACCCCTACTAGTGTGACTGCCATCACAACGCTGGTAATCAAGCAAAGATCCTAAGGGCTCCACTAATGCGTATAGGTGATATAATAAAATAAACGCATGTACACATTGAAGTAGAAACAAACCAAGTAGCATACTACTATTTTGAGCAAGATTGTATATACAAGGTGAATATCCCAAGCTTCCATTAAGTAATATACAAACTAGTATGATACAGTAATGGCCTCTAGGGCATATACACTAACATATTGCGCTCCCACTTATCTGATTTTCCAAAAACTCAGTTTCCAAGAAGCTGGCATGACGAGAAACAAAAACCTTTTGTTCTTCTTCGCAATAGAAGAAATATCCCTTGGAGTTCTTTGGATATCCCACAAACTTGCACTGTACTGAGCATGCCTCGAGTTTGTCCGCATGCTGCTTTTTGACAAAAGCTGGGCATCCCCATGTCTTAATGTGCTTAAGATAGGGTTTCTTCCCACACCACATCTGATATGGTGTGGTAGGCACAGTCTTAGTTGGAACTCATTTCAAAAGGTATGCAGCTGATTCTAGTGCATATCCCCAAAATGATCGCGGCAACTCAGCGTTACTCATCATGGAACATACCATATCCGATAGGGTTTGGTTCCGTCTCTCCGATACACTGTTATGTTGCGGAGTGTATGGAGGAGTAAGCTGAGAGAGAATTCCATTCTCTTTTAGGTAATCTAGGAACTCGGCACTCAAGTATTCACCACCTCGATCAGATCTCAGTGTCTTGATACTTTCGCCGGTTTGTTTTTCTACTTCATTCTTATATTCCTGGAATTTTCTAAAGGCTACAGATTTATGTTTCATTAAGAAGACATATCCGTACCTTGAAAAGTCATCCGTAAAAGTAATGAAGTAAGAATAACTGCTTCGTGCATGTGTAGACATCGGACCGCACACATTGCTGTGTACGAGTCCCAAGAGCTCGCTCGCTCTTACTCCGTGTCCAGTAAACAGAGTCTTTGTTATATTTCCTTTGAGACAGGATTGACAAGTTGCATATGATTGATATTCGAACGGATCCAAATATCCTTCTGTATGCAACTTCGTCAACCTTCTCTCATTGATGTGACCCAGTCTACAATGCCATAAGAAAGCATGATTGATTTCTGGAGACTTTCTTTTGTGTGTATTCTGGACATTGAAAATCTGTGGTTGGTTTAATACGTATATACCATTGCTTAATGTACCTGACCCAATCAAAACTTGATTAAGGTGAATGTTTACAACATTGCTTACAAATGCAAATTCATAACCTTTTTTAGACAGTAAAGATACAGATATGATATTACAAGTTGCATTGGATACAAAATAACAATCACGCAAAACCAAAACATGTCCATCTGACATTCCTAAGTGATAGTCCCCCACGGACTTAGCATCCATGCCAGCTCCGTTTGCAAATCTGAGGGTCATATTACCTGCCTTCAAAACCCTACGCTTTCTCAGTGCCTGCAAAGAATTACAGATATGAGATCCTGCTCCGATATCCAATACCCAGGAAGTAGAATTTATTGATAGACAGTTTTCAATAACATACACACCTGAAGCCGAAGCCGCAACTTGCCTCGGGTCCTGGTTCTTAGCCTTCCAAGCCCTGCAATCCTTTTTCCAGTGTCCACTCTTGTGACAATAAAAGCACTCTTCTTTCCCCACAAGCTTTCCCGCTACCTTTGTTGCTTTGGCTTTTCCCTTTGTTTCCACTTTACTAACACCGCCCCTTGGTTTGGTGGGGGTTTTCTTTTTCTTTCCCTTGGCTTTCGCCCTGGACTTAGAAGAGGAAGGTCCTCCAACAAACAAAGTGGATGTTTCCCTACCTTTCTGTAGGGTGCCCTCTGCACTCCTCAGCAGGTTGAGGAGTTTTGAAAGTTCAACTTCTTTTTCTTGCAAGTTGAAGTTCAGGATAAACTGGGCGTAAGTGGAAGGAAGGGACTGGAGAATCAAGTCAGTATAGAGCTCGTTCTCTAACGTAGTCCTAAGGTCCGCGAGCTCTTCAATATAGCCAATCATCTTAAGCACGTGTTCCGCTACCGATGATCCGACGGCCAATCTCGCCGAAAACAGCGTTTTCGAGACTTCGTATCTGGCGATACGGGATTGCTCTCCATACAGTTCTTTTGTATGGAGAAATATGGATTCAAGGTCTATATTCTCGTTGCTCCTCTGATGTTCATTGTCCATAGAGGCAAGCACGAGGCACTTGGCCTTCGCACAGTCGATCTCCCAGGTCTTACGGATTTCCTTATCCGCGACGCTAGAGGTGGGACCTGGGACAGGGGGAGCTTTGGTGGTAAAAAGATACCCTAGCTTGTCATAAGTGATTGCCATTTTGACATTCCTGAGCCAATCTTTGTAGTTTGGCCCTGTTAGTATGTTTTTATCTAGTAATAACTTAAGTCCGATCATGACGATTGGTCGCTGCAATTAGGAGAGAGAGAAGAAACGCTTTAGCATGATGCTCTTGCAAGTTTAGAGTGGTTTTTAGTTTGTCTAAACAGGATGGCTCCCACTGTTTCTCGAATTCCTCCTCAAACCAAAAAGGAAGAATTAGTCGGGATCAATCTCACCGTACAATACTTGCTTAACCGTTCAGCAAGGCCAGTGTTGGTACTTCGAGGGAGGTTTTCCAACGCTTTTGCGAAGTTTCTTAATTAAATAACCTCTTTTCCCTGGGGGCGTAGCCCCGCTAACACCTTTCTAGACACCTACTTGGTTTATAGCATTGATCGTTAAGTGAGAAATTTCCCGAGGAGTAACATATACTCACAGTAGGATCGGGATCCAAATATCATCGCGTGACGAAACTGAAGGAATCCTACCGGAATCATCACACTCCAAATGGTATGCAGCACTAGAAAGTTTCAGTTTCTTTAGAAACTCCCGATGTGGATTTTTGCCCCATGCACTTATGACCTTGACTTTGGCCAACAAATCATAAGTCACATGTCAAGTTCTACCCGTCATTCTCCAGGTTAATTTGAACCCACCCGTACCTACCCATCTCGGATGTGCGGCCATACAAATAATATTACATCAATTACATATTACATCAAATGAAAAGTTAAAGAAAACTCTCATCTCACAACCCCCGGCTATTCATCCGCGACAATCCAACGAATTCATATACACAAACCATCAACATTACAGAACACAGATATGTATAACCCCCACTAATCGACGTATAGCGATTAGCAGACGTTCAATACATATATCACATCACAGATATAACCCGTTAGCTAAAGTCTATAGTGGTTCGATCAAAATACGGATTTGTAACCACCACAAAACACAAATTTGTTTTCTGGAAAATCTGGGCAGAAACAAACCATCCTAAAAATCACAAAACACCATTATAAGAACACTGCAGGAGAAACGACCCACGGCCGAGTCAACTCGGCCGCGGATCCGCGGCGAGAGAATGCTTTTGCCGCGGTTCCGTGGCGCGTTGACCGAGTCACTAGATCGTTTTTCTTTGGTATTCTATAAAAACCCTGAGCCGATTTTTAGTACATGATTTATTATTTTTTTGAACAGAAAAAAATCGGCAGAAAGTTCACTTTTTTGGGGTGTTTTGTGGTTTTTTTCTCCGATCGAAATTCTAGATACTTTGCTAACATGCTAGATAGTGTTTAGCTAGGCTCTGATACCACTGTAAGTCCACGTTACCCGTCCCGGTTCTTTCGGGGATGTGGAAATGGTGAAAAACGATTTTTTTGGTGGAGGTAACATGGACTCAAAAACCGGATCTTTGCTAAACAAACTATCTAACAACCTAACTAAAAGTTTAGCTACTATGTTAGGGGTTATACCTAATCTTGAACTCCTTCTCTTCGACTCCTTATGGTGGTCGGATCGGCCTCACCTCGTCGTCTCCTTGTGCCGAAGATGGATCCACCCGAAAGCTTCTACCTTTGGCTCCAACCTCAATCTAGAGGAAACTAAAATACTTGGCTTGCTAGACCTTGTATTCTAGGATGGGTAGAGAAGTGTTTTAGGGTTTTATCTCAATGGTTCTTGTTTCTCAACTCATGAGACAAGAGAACCATGAGCAAGAGGAAGAGGAAGAGGAAGAGAGGGAGCTTGGATGAGAGAGAGTGAGAATGATAGAAATGAGTGAAGACTTTTGCAGCCATGCTCTCAAAAAACAAAATAATCATCAAAATAATAGTAATCAAGTATTTTGTGATGGTTCATTTCAATGGCAATATCATTTCATGCATTTAATGCATTTTGTGAACAAACAAGCAAGCAAAGGTCATAACCATGAAATGATAGCCATTGTAATGATGATGGTCAACAAGTCCAAACTAGTCAACCGGTCAACCAAGTCAACAAGTCAACAAAGTCAAACTTTCAACCCAACCATGGCACAATAATACTTAATTAATATTAATATTAATCATATTTCTTATTCTCATTAGGATTTAGAAAAAGTCAACAGTCAACAACCCTAATGAGAATCCTCTGCCTCTGTCTCGGTCAACCGTGCATACACACCCGCATCCGCGTTCCGAGGAACACGAATACAAACGAGATAAAACCAATCCCAAAATGTATACTAGGATCTGGCTTAAACCAAAGCCCGCTAGTAATAACTGCCCGGACACCAAACGTGCACAAGTGCGCGGATGTGACCGAATCCTGTCGCAAAACCATGCGACCTCTACTCTGTTTTGCCCAAAGGCAAATAGCTCTCTGTATGGGACTCTAAAGACTCGACACTACACTGGCAGTGGGTTTAACCACAGACCGCAAGCGGCACTAGTTGTGCGTAACGGCCCCCAGGTCGATGTTGATAAGAAGACTGATGAGGTGGAACCCATCCGAACTCCTACTGAGCCTGAATGTGACAGTCTTCGTACAGTTGTTCAGACCATAATATTGCATTTATCATTCCCCTATTCTTAACCGTTTTAGAAATAAACAGGTACTCTTGATGCACTTTTGTTGCATGTTACAGGATACAGGCTCTTGGAGCAAATACAGTGAAAAAGACGAAAGCTGATACAGAAAAGGGATTTTTGACCAACAAGTAGACGAACCTAGTCAAGCCTAGACGAAGAACAGTGCAAGGTCCAAAATGTCAAGACAAACGGTTAAAAGATCATTACAAGTTTCACTGAAAGATCTTGAGAAAACACAGAAGCCAAAAGAAGAAAAGAACCAGAGAAGTAGAAAGCTCAAACACCATAGAAAAGGCCCATAAAAATTGAGCACAAGATCTTACCAAAGGGCCGCGGAACCGCGGCCCAAGCCAACCAATGCCGCGGTTCCGCGGCCGTTAAGAGCCCGTGTCGGTGGAAAATCTCTGTGTCGGTGCGTCGGTGCGGGTGTTGGGATTTTCCGAGGGCAAATCTGTAATTGCACATGTGTGAGACTCTGAAACCCTAATTCTCCTGTTTGCTTATAAATTGTAATCAAAAATTGTAAAACCCGATGCCTCTTTTCAATCAATAAAATTCAGACTTTCTGGGAGTTTATTCAGATCTGTTCTTCTTGATTGGAGGGAGCCATCGAATTAGTAAGTAATTTTGTTTCCATTCCTTTATTCAAAATGTTTTCTCATCCCCTAATGAGCGAGTAATCTCCTCGCTTGTTAGGGTTAGCCTTAGGGAAAGGGTTGAGAGATGAGATCTCTCACCCCTTTCAATGCCACATTCACCTAATGAATTAGAATTCCATGCATGCACGCACAACCGCTCCCTACGGCATCCTACCCCTCGAGGTAACGATGAACCGTAGTATAAAGGGCCGGTTGCGCGTGTTTTCCATGGGGGTTAGGGTAATTATCAACAAAGGAAGGATGCGAATCTAGAGGAAGAAACATCTTCCCAAAAGATTCGGACCGACTTTATTGACAATTACCGTAACATCTAATAGATCTAAAAAAGAAGGCATTGAAAGCGGTGAAGAAAAACGTTAATCTCCAAAACTTCCCCTAAGCCTAACCCTAGCAAGATTTTTAATTAGATTAATTAGATCCAGTTTTCATAGATTTTTATAAACCAACCAAAACGACACTTTGAATCAACTCGTTAAAACACATAAAAGGAATTTAGCCATCTCTGTGGATCGACCCGTACTCACCGGCTAGCTGCGAAGCGACGCCGTTTCTGATTGCGGTAAATACAAGTTTTGAGACTAATCAAATGGCGTCGTTGCCGGGGATGGCGTAATATTTCTTTTTGTGAATTTTCGGGTTGATATAAATTTTAAAAATTATAAAAATCTGAAAATATAAAAAATACAAAAATTATCAATTTTGATCTGTTTGAAGGGTGTATATTTTTTTTTGAATATTGCAGGAACAGCGAAGAATCGCGGATCTGGAATTTTACAGAGGGAAAAACAAAAAAGTACATATAAGAACAGAGAGGAACTGAAGGTACAGAATAGCAGAAAATTTTTCAGAGACTGATCCCACCAGGAGACCGCATTTCCGCCGCAGAAGTGGGCCCCACGCCGCGGTTCCGCCGTGCCTTGGCCACGTTAGCGCATCATTTTTATATGGTTTGCTCTCTTTTCCTCCCCTCTGCATCCTCCATATCTCCACTGTAAAAAATTTTCTGCAGGAATTCTTTGAGCTAAAAAGTCTTTCTTCCCCTTCTAAATAACAGATTTTCTGCAGCTTTCTTTGCGCCGCGCTAAAAAATTGATTGCAAGTGACTTTTACTATTTTGCATAATTTAATCGGACTCTAAGGGACTAATTGACCAAACTCAGATTGGGTGGGGATTTCATCACCCTTCCCAGGACCCCAGAAAACACCTAAAGCATGTGCATTGACCACAAGTAATTAAAAAATATTAGACTCAGACCTAAGGACATCGAGCTCAATAGGAAAAGGACTAGTATAAGCATCGACCGTTTATCCTAACTGACATTGCGGTGTCTAGGCTAGTGGTTATTAATTAGGCCCACTGTAGTGGTGGTTCCTTCCTACTTACCTGGCCGTATTTGTCCGTGAAGAGGCGGTTTGAGGTCCTATTTCTAGCCCTAGTTAGGAGCTGTCTAGCAGACCTAGGCGACCCTAGATCTAGGCCTGATTGTGCATGTGTGGTTGATACATTTGTGTCACGAGTCCCATTTCAAAAACCTCTTTGCAAAACTCACACAAAAATAAAAAAAAATACAATTCTTTTCAAAAACTTGCAACTTGCCGCTAAAAAACTTGCAACTCACTTTCACTCACTTCTTCTCATTGACGTTATCTTACCCCCACATTCTGTTTTTCTATTCTTTCTGACTACACTACTCCTTTAGTGTATGTCACTTTGGACTAGGGATACTAACGCCCGATTAGTCCGTATTTCGTTGGTACCGACCGGCGAACCCTTCGACGAACCCTTCGTCGACATTCCGTCCATTTCCTTACCTCCATCTTCAAATTCTTCTTTCGAAGGTATGTCGGGATTCAACCCCAACGATACCTTACCGACGGGAATGATCCCACCTCCACCAGGTGCGAATAACCCAAATCTACCGCCTGTTGTAGCGCCCGCACGAGTTGCGCTCCAGGATCTCTTCTACCCCGTCCGCACTTCTTTACCCACATGTCTTTCACCCCCACCGGCAAATGGGGATAATTTTGAAATAAAACCACATTTCATCAATATGCTGCCAAAATTTCATGGTTTGGAATCTGAAGATGCGTATATTTTTATTAATAAATTCCAAAATGTATGCGCTATGATGAAAACGACCCAATTAAGTGATGACGCTATAAGGCTAAGGGGCATTCCTTTCACCTTATGTGACTTAGCCGAGAAGTGGCTATATAGCACCGCATCATATTCCATTAGAAATTGGGACGAGTTTGTGAGAGCTTTTCTGAAAAAGTTCTATCCTCATCACAAAACTGCTAGAATCCGAAACGAGATAATACAATTTTCACAGCTTCCTTCCGAACCATTTTGGAAGTGCTTCGAGAGATTTAAAGACCTACTCATTCAATGCCCTCATCATGGGATCGAAAGTTGGCAACTTTGCCAAACATTATACAAGGGATTGAACACAGCAACGAAGCAGTTGCTAGAAACAATATGTCAAGGTCATTTTCTCTCCAAGTCTAGTGATGAAGCATGGCAGTTTCTTGAGGATCTTAGTGAGCAAACAATTCAGTGGGAGAGTACCAAGACCACATCATCTTCTTCTGTTGGTCAATCTAGGGCAGGCATACATCAAGTAGATATGTCAATCGCTATGAAGGCCGAGATGGCCTCACTTATGAAAAAGCTAGAAGCCATTGAGACCAAAATCTCATCGTCTTCTCCTGCCCCTACTCTACCCACACGAACTGTTTGTGCTTGTTGTGCGAATCCATTGCATCTAACCGAAGAGTGTCCTTATAATGCACCACTTCAAGGACAGGATCAAGTCAATGCTGCATTTCAGCAACGACAAAGAAACGATCCGTACTCTTCGACATACAATCCGGGGTGGAGGAGTCACCCGAATTTCGCTTGGAACCAAAATCAACAAGTCCAAGGGAATAATAATTTTCAAAGACCTCCTCCACAACAACAACAAGCACCCTTACAAACTCAAAACCAGCAACCTTTCCAACAACAACCTTATACAAATCAAACGAACAATTTAGTTCAACCAAATGATGATAAGGTTAGCTCGCTAGAGAAAAGTCTAGATGCATTTCTCAAGCAATCTACAGAATCCGCAGCAAGATTTGAAAGTTATGTTCAATCTTTAATGCATAACAATGCCTCACACGATCAAAGTATCAAATCTATTGAGGCATAAATTGCACAATTAACTGCTGCGTGGAGCGAGAGAGAAAAGGGAAAGCTTCCATCTCACCCATTGCCTAATCCTGGTCACCCACAAAACGCATATCACAATCACAATGTTAATGCGGTGACCACGTTGAGATCCGGAAGAGTGTTGCAAAATAATGTGGGAATTAGTGATGACATCCCCGCCGGTGGTTCTTCTTCTTCTTCCTCTCCATCATCACCTTCCCCTGCTTCACTTTCTTCTTCACCTTTTTCTTTAGAGCCTATTCTCCACCCTTCACACGGCTCTACTTCTTCCAGCTCGAACGGACCCATTTCTCACAACACGAACACATCTACACCGGGATCCGTTCCTACTCCACATTCTACTCCACAGACATGTGACTCAACAAATTTTCAAAATGCACCATTTCCAAACAGGTTGAGTCCCAATAAACCAACTGCACAAGTGGAGAAGATTATGGAATTGTTTAAGCAGGTTAGCATAAATATACCTCTCTTGGATGCCATCCAACAAGTCCCTTCATACGCGAAAATTTTAAAGGGCTTGTGCACCTCGAAGAGAAAGGCATCTCAAGTACCCAAGAAAGTGCTAGTGGCTAGTGCAGTGAGCAATGCTATTAACCACCATCAAACCTTACCCCAAAGACGAAAGGACCCCGGCTGTCCTACGATTTCCATCACAATTGGGGATAAGAAAATTAATCGAGCACTTTTAGATCTTGGGTCTAGTGTTAACCTGATTCCCTACTCCGTGTACGAACAATTAGGGGTTGGAGAGTTGAAACCCACTCGTTGTACTCTCCAAATGGCTGATCAATCAATCACCTATCTACGGGGCCAGCTAGAGGATGTGTTGATCAAAGTCGGGGAGTTCATATTCCCCGTTGATTTTATTGTCATGGATACACAACCTGTTGCTAACCCAAGAAACCAAATTCCGGTGATTCTCGGTCGACCATTTTTGGCCACTTCCAATACTGTAATAAACTATCGCAATGGCTCCATGACTCTATCCTTTGGGAAAATGTCTAGTGAGTTCAATATTTATAAGATGGGAAGTCTGCCCCCCGTACCAAAAACTAGTACATGAGAAGTTTGCTCTATTCACGAAATCATGCAGGAGGACTGCGAGCTTGAGAGATTTCTATTTGATGAAGACAGTTTTGACGCCACTAGTGCGTCCCTCCTTGAGCCTACCACCGTTGACACAACCGATGTTGATTATGAATGTTTCACTTTTTTGGATGATGACGACTCACAGCCCGAATATGAGTCGTTTGAATTTTTGGATGAGTCAGTCGAGCCATCCGAATCGGTTGTCTGCAGTGATTTCGAACCTGTGTTGGAGTCCTTTGAGTTCGAGGTAGATTCCGCAATGATTCTTTCACCTCCGAAACTCGAACTCACGCCCTTGCCGTCTCACCTTAAATATGCTTACATAGGTGAGAATGAGACCTTTCCCATTATCATATCAGCCTCTGTAGCCCTCGAGCAAGAGAACGCCCTCTTAATGGTCTTACAAGATAGGCGGCAAGTTTTCGGTTGGACTATGGCGGACATCGAGGAAATCAGTTCCCTTATAATTGAATATCATATGAAATTGATGGATGATACCAATTCAATAGAGGACCCACAGGAACATCTTGGGGATATTGTGGTTAGTCAACCTCCTCCTTTAGAAGTTGAACCACCCCCATTTCTTTTAAGAAGCTACGAGAATGCCAATATTCCACTGATTCCTGATCAATCGCATTCTCGTTTTGATTCATCACCACCTCCTGTCTATTCACCTCCATACCTTCCATACCACCACTTCTATCTTCCCTAATTCTTTTTGGACAACCATAACTTATTCTTCCACCAACCAATACTCTTTACTGATAAATTTTTCAACTGGTTGGTGTTGGTCTATGCAAAGTTTGGTAGTAATGTCTAACATAGTTTAAATAAAGTTTGGGGGAGGGCCTTTTTGTATATATTCTTTGTTTTTCTTAACAATAAAAAAATTGTAAATAAATAAACAGCGGTGTGCCGACATTTTGACCCTCTTGGTTTAGTATGACAGTGAGGACACTGTCAAGTACAAGTTTGGGGGTATGCTCGGTACGTCTCTTTCCTTCGCATTCATTTGTATATATTTTTTGCATTTGCATATTTATTTGAAAAAACCATAAAAAATTGAAAAATTTCAAAAATTATAAAAATTATCGTATTCAGTTTTGGCTTATTTGACTAGAGTTTGACAGATAGGTTAACTAGCTAGGAGCAACTAGATCTTAGACTTAGTGAATTAAAAACCCTAAAAATAACATTCCTTAAAATTTAACGGTAGAAAGTATATGCCTTGTAGTTTATTTAGAAATAGGCAAATTTTGGGTTCACTTCTTGGGCTAAGTCAAAATGAGGGAAGAGTATTGATGTTCTTATTAGAGTATAAGTTTGAAAAATAGTTCCTAGCTTAAGTCTAGATTCGGAAAATGTATACCCTACAATTTGCACAATCACACACCTTGAAACTTGGAAGAGTAGAAGAGACCTTGAAGTGCTCTTGTCTAAAGTCCTCAGTACAATGAAAATAAAAAAAATAAAAAAAATAAAAAAAAGGTGAATAAAGAATAAAAAAATGGACACTGGTTTTTGTGATTATTTAAGGCTGCAAAAATAGAAAAATCTCTAGCGAGGGTGCTTCATCACCTAGTGCCTTAGACCAACTGGTTTGGGAGTCACTGCTAAAAGCCTTGGGTATTGCAAAAACTAGGAAGTACGCTTTAAAGTGCTAACGCATCTTGTAATCGGTTGTTGGTACCTCAAGAAGTATTAACGGTCGCATGAAGGATGTGTAAGCAAAAATTCAATTAAAAATTCACGTATTAATAAGTACTTTGGACAATGGACAAGGGCATGATTGCTTGAATTGAATTTCCAAGTGTAGGGGTGATCTATACACACACGTAGGGGTATGTGATTGGAATTTAGATAAGAGAGAGGAATGAAAGATAAAATTTGTATCTTTAGTAGAGTTGATAGAAATTCCTAAGTAGAGGTGAAACCCTAGAAGGAAGACTTAAGAGATGCCGAAAGCTAAGTAAATCTATAGAACATATATAATCTTAAGTTAAATGATAAGGAAGTGTGAAGAATATGGGTGGATAATTTGCAGGTCGATGATAATAGAATTCCTTCTTAGAAAACCTAATTGGTAAACAAAAGTCAATGGGACGAATTGATAGGATTTTGTGGGTGTAATCCGCTGAAAACCCTCAGAAGACAACACTCCTCCTACTAGGGACACCTAGAGGTTTAACGGCTTGTTGCACGTGCTCAGTGCAATCGCGTTTCCCTGCGAAAGTGTGGTTAGGATTTTAGTGAATAAAAAATAAGTTTGCTCGAGGACGAGCAAAAGGTAAGTTTGGGGGTATTTGTTCAGACCATAATATTGCATTTATCATTCCCCTATTCTTATCCGTTTTAGAAATAAACAGGTACTCTTGATGCACTTTTGTTACATGTTACAGGATACAGGCTCTTGGAGCAAATACAGTGAAAAAGACGAAAGCTGATACAGAAAAGGGATTTTTGACCAACAAGTAGACGAACCTAGTCAAGCCTAGACGAAGAACAGTGCAAGGTCCAAAATGTCAAGACAAACGGTTAAAAGATCATTACAAGTTTCACTGAAAGATCTTGAGAAAACACAGAAGCCAAAAGAAGAAAAGAACCAGAGAAGTAGAAAGCTCAAACACCATAGAAAAGGCCCACAAAAATTGAGCACAAGATCTTACCAAAGGGCCGCGGAACCGTGGCCCAAGCCAACCCATGCCGCGGTTCCGCGGCCGTTAAGAGCCCGTGTCGGTGGAAAATCTCTGTGTCGGTGCGTCGGTGCGGGTGTTGGGATTTTCCGAGGGCAAATCTGTAATTGCACATGTGCGAGACTCTGAAACCCTAATTCTCCTGTTTGCTTATAAATTGTAATCAAAAATTGTAAAACCCAATGCCTCTTTTCAATCAATAAAATTCAGACTTTCTGGGAGTTTATTCAGATCTGTTCTTCTTGCTTGGAGGGAGCCATCGAATTAGTAAGTAATTTTGTTTCCGTTCCTTTATTCAAAATATTTTCTCATCCCCTAATGAGCGAGTAATCTCCTCGCTTGTTAGGGTTAGCCTTAGGGAAAGGGTTGAGAGATGAGATCTCTCACCCCTTTCAATGCCACATTCACCTAATGAATTAGAACTCCATGCATGCACGCACAACCGCTCCCTACGGCATCCTACCCCTCGAAGTAACGATGAACCGTAGTATAAAGAGCCGGTTGCGTGTGTTTTCCATGGGGGTTAGGGTAATTATCAACAAAGGGAGGATGCGAATCTAGAGGAAGAAACATCTTCCCAAAAGATTCGGACCCACTTTATTGACAATTACCGTAACATCTAATAGATCTAAAAAAGAAGGTATTGAAAGCGGTGAAGAAAAACGTTAATCTCCAAAACTTCCCCTAAGCCTAACCCTAGCAAGATTTTTAATTAGATTAATTAGATCCAGTTTTCATAGATTTTTATAAACCAACCAAAACGACACTTTGAATCAACTCGTTAAAACACATAAAAGGAATTTACCCATCTCTGTGGATCGACCCGTACTCACCGGCTAGCTGCGAAGCGACGCCGTTTCTGATTGCGGTAAATACAAGTTTTCAAACTGATCAACTGTCCTGTCTGTTCGTCTGAGAATATCGCATGGCGGGCCTAGGGGGCGGCAAACGTCAGTCTCCTAATAGCGGTACAAGTCGTGTCGGAGTGTAGCCCAAAACACCCTGAGATAACACTGGAAACCCACCAGTATATCTCGCTTGCCCTGGCCAGGGACGACTATGTGTAATGACTCTCCTTGACACAGCGCGATATCAACTCCCAATACCGGGAGAGACGAATCCTGTCTAACCGTCATTGCCTCCAAGTGCTTCGGGACTGCACCCAACTACTACCTGTTTGCACGACTCCTTTGAGACGTGGTAGGGTAGTAATCAAAGTACAGTGGGAACACACTCGAGGCGAAGTGACAGTGTCAAGTCAGCGGACTAAGATGTACTCATGTTACCTGGGAACTGATAACTGACGATAGGTATAGTACCAACCAACAGTTCCCGATGAGTCCTGTCTAGTGCACTCGTAACCTAACGAGCACCCGCATACTATCTCAAGTACGACGTACTGACCGCTGTGGGACAGACCGTCTCCCCTGCTGGGATGAGAAGCTCATACGCTAGTCTATTCCGGTGTATCGATGCCCTGTCTCGATAGTCCTACGACTAGTGACCTGTATAAGGATGTGCTTATGGATTACCCAGTCCCTACGAGTGTGACTGCCATCACAACGCTGGTAATCAAGCAAAGATCCTAAGGGCTCCACTAATGTGTATAGGTGATATACTAAAAGAAACACATGTACACATTAAAGTAGAAATAAACCAAGTAGCATACTACCATTTTGAGCAAGATTGTCTATACAACTGTGAATATCCCAAGCTTCCATCAAGTAATATACAAACTAGTATGATACAGTAATGGCCTCTAGGGCATATACACTAACACCATTGTTGAGTCAGCAACGGTGTCCTGCTTGGAACTCTTCCAACAGACCGCACCTCCATTGAGAGTAAAGACATAACCCGACATGGACTTGGAGTCATTCTTGTCACTCTGGAAGCTGGAGTAGGCAAAGGCCTCGATCTGGAGGTCTTTTCCGCCATAGACCAAGAACATCTCCTTAGTCCTCCTCAGGTACTTGGAATGTTCTAACCTGCTATCCAGTGCTTCTCCCCTAGGTTTGCCTGATACCGGCTTACAACCCTCAATGCGTATGCTATATCTGGTCTGTACATAACATCGCATACATTATAGAGCCTACCGTAGAAGCGTAGGGTATAATCGACATGCGATCCCTTTCCAAATCAGTCTTGGGAGACATCTCTTTGGAAAGGTTGATTCCGTGACAAGCCGGTAGGTTACCGCGCTTAGAATCTTCCATACTGAATCTTTTCAATATTGTGTCTATGTACCTGGAATGCGAAAGTCCCAACATCCTTTTTGATCAATCACGATAGATCTGGATCCCCAGAATGTAGGTGGCATCACCCAGGTCCTTCAAGGAGAACTTCTGTGACAAGAATCTTTTGACTGACTGTAGCATAGGAATATCATTTCCTATTAGGAGAATGTGATCCACGTACAAGACGAGGAATACTACAACTCTCCCTACAATCTTACTCTATATGCATGGTTCATCTGGATTCTTGATAAAGTCGAATTCTTTGACAGTATCATCAAAACAGATGTTCCAACTCTGTGATGCCTTCTTTAGTCCATAAATGGACTTAAGCAACTTGCACACTTTGCCGCTGCTCCCACTCTGAATGAATCCCTCTGGCTGATCCATATAGACGCATTCTTCCAAATTACCATTTAGAAAAGCCGTCTTTACGTCCATCTGCCAGATCTCATAATCGTGGAAGGCAGCAATGGCAAGAAGGACCCGAATGGATTTGAGCATAGCCACTGGAGAAAAAGTTTCGTCATAGTCCAAGCCAGGTCTTTGACGAAAACCCTTTGCAACAAGTCTAGCCTTATAGGTTTCAACCTGTCCATCTACACCAATCTTCTTTCTGAAGATCCATTTGCATCCTACGGGTTTTACCCCATCTGGAGCAATGTCCAAAGTCCATGCTTTGTTAGTGTACATGGACTCGATTTCGGTCCGCATTGCATCCAGCCATTTTACCGAGTCGCCGCTCTGAATGGCTTGCTCGAAGCTAGTAGGGTCATCATTATCAATGACGCAATCTTCTCGATCCCCGTCTATGAGAAAACCGTAGTATCTCTCGGGCGGATGAGACCGCCTACTACTTCTGCGGATAGGCGTTGGTATGTCCCTTTCTTCGGAAACCTCTGGTTCTACCATACTTTCAGTAACAGCTTGTGGTTCTGGAATTTCTTCCAGTTCCATTGCGCTCCAACTCTTCTGATTTTCTAAAAATTCAGCTTCTAAGAAGTGGGCATGACGAGAAACAAAAACCTTTTGTTCCTCTGCGTAATAGAAATAATACCCCTTGGAGTTCTTTGGATATCTCACAAACTTACACTGTACTGAGCGTACCTCGAGCTTGTCCGCATGCTGCTTTTTTTCAAAAGCTGGACATCCCCATGTCCTAAAATGTTTAAGACAGGGTTTCTTCCCACTCCACATCTGATATGGTGTAGTAGGCACAGTCTTGGTTGGAACCTGGTTCAAAAGATAAGCAGCTGATTCTAGTGCATAACTCCAGAAAGATCGCGTTAACTCAGCCTTACTCATCATGGAACGAACCATATCCAATAGCGTTCGATTCCTACTTTCCGATACACCATTGTGTTGTGGTGTGTATGGAGGAGTAAGCTGAGAGAGAATTCCATTCTCTTTTAAGTAATCCAGAAACTCGGCACTTAAGTATTCACCACCTCGATCAGATCTTATTGTCTTGATACTTTTACCTGTTTGGTTTTCCACTTCATTCTTGTATTCCCGGAATTTCTCAAAGGCCTCGGATTTATGCTTCATCAAGAAGATATGTCCATACCTGGAGAAATCATCCGTAAAAGTAATGAAGTAGGAATAACCACCTCGCGCATGTGTAGACATTGGACCGCACATGTCACTGTGTACGAGTCCCAAGAGCTCGCTCGCTCTTACTCCATGTCCAGTAAACGGAGTCTTTGTCATCTTTCCCATGAGACAAGATTCACAAGTAGCATAAGATTGATATTCGAACGGATTCAAATATCCTTTTCTATGTAACTTAGTTAATCGTGTTTCATTGATGTGACCTAGTCTACAATGCCATAAGAAAGCCTGATTTATTTCTGGAGACTTTCTTTTAAGTGTGTTCTGGACATTGAAAACCTGAGCTTGATTCAATACGTATATACCGTCATCTAATGTACCGGACCCAATCAGAACTTGATTTAGGTGGATGTGAACTACATCGCTTACGAATGTAAAATCGTATCCCTCTCTTGAAAGTGAGGATACTGATATGATATTACAAGTCAAACTAGGTACATACAAACAGTTACGTAGAATCAATATCTGCCCACTTGTCAAACCTAGGCGATATTCTCCCACGGATTCAGCGTCCACGCTCATTCCGTTTGCTACTCTGAGAGACAAATCACCTACAATGATGACTTTACGGTTTCTCAAAGCATGTAATGAATTACAAATATGAGATCCTGCTCCGGTATCTAGTACCCAGGAAGTAGAGTTAATTGACAAACAGTTCTCAATTACAAACACACTTAAGGCCGAAGCCACAACATGCTTCGTATCCTGGCTACCGGCTTCCAAAGCCCTGCAATCCTTCTGCCAATGCCCGTTCCCATAACAATAGGAACATCCCTCCTTCCCTACACCAAGTCCCGAAACTTTTACTCTTCCCTTTCCTTCTACTTCACTGACACCGTATATCGGCTTTGTGGAGGTCTTCTTCTTTTCACCTTTTGCTTTCGCCCTGGATGCAGAAGAAGAAGGTCCCCCATTAAGTAGAGCGGGTGTCTCCCTGGTTTCTTTCAGGGTGTAAGTAGAGGATAGGGACTGTGGAAATAAGTCAGCATATGACCTGTTTCCCAACGTGGTCTCTAGGTCCTTGAGCTCATCAACATAGCTAGTCATCGTAAGGACGTCGTCCTTTATAGATGACCCGACAACCAACCTCGCTTGAATTAATTCGTTCGAGGTCTCATATCTTGCAATATGAGATTGCTCTCCATATAAATCTTTGTTATGGAGAAAGATGGAAACAAAGTCCATCTTCTCGTGCTGCTTCTGGTATACACCATCAACTGAAGCCAACACGAGGCACTTGGCATTCGCATTATTCTTTTCCCTTGTCTGACGTATA
Organism: Agapanthus africanus; assembly: GCA_030015575.1. Lineage (NCBI taxonomy): Eukaryota > Viridiplantae > Streptophyta > Magnoliopsida > Asparagales > Amaryllidaceae > Agapanthus > Agapanthus africanus. Next base: position 294,901,161 of record CM057349.1, read on the forward strand.
TCCATATCCGCGATGGTGGAAACTGGACCTGGGACGGCGGGGGCTTGAGTAGTAATATGGTGGTCCAGCTTGTCATAGGCAATAGACATCTGGACAGACCTTTGCCAGTCATAAAAGTCAGATTCAGTCAACATGTTATCAAGATGTAACCTAGTCATGGTCACAAGGTCGCTGCAATGAGAGATAGAGAGAGAAGAAAACACTTTAGTATGATGCTCTTGCAAGTTTAGATTGGTTTTTAGTTTATATAAACTGGATGGCTCCCACTGTTTCTCGAATCCTTCCTCAAACCATAAAAGAAGAATTAGCCAGGACTGGTCTCACCGTACAATACTTGCTTAACCGTTCAGCTAGGCCGGTGTCGGTACTTCGAGGGAGGTTTTCCAACGCTTTCGCGAAGTTCCTTAATTAAATAACCTCTTTTCTCTGGGAGCGTAGCCCCGCTGATACCTTTCTCGACACCTACTTGGTTTATAGCATTGATCGTTAAGTGACGAATCTCCTGATGAGTAGCAGATACTCACAGTAGGATCGGGATGCAAGTATCATCGTGTGATAATGCTGAAGGAATCCTACCAATATTCATCAAACTCCAAATGGTATGCAACACTAGCAAGTTTCAGTTTCTTTAGAAACTCCGGATGCGGATTTTTTCCCCATGTTCTTATGACCTTGACTAAGGGCCAACAAATTATAAGTCACATGTCAAGTTCTACCCATCATCATCTTGTTAATTTGAACCCACCCGTATATACTCTTGACTAAGGGCCAAACAAAGTAATACGACTGTCCCAAACCAACTCATCTATCTATGCTACATGTGAACACCCCAGCAGCTACCAATCACTATGTCTTGACTAAGGGCCAAACAAACATAGCTTGAATACTACTGACCATTCATATGAAATGACGGAGGGCTACGACTGGTTTTGGAGAAACCGTGAACGTAGTGAACTTGAAATAATCGAAGGAACCAGATAGCTTTTTAAAAGGAGTGGTTAAAGCTCCGCAATTAAAAATTCTGCTCTTTTAAAATAACCGAGTGTTTCTTTTAAATTTTTTCCAACGATTCAACTTTGGTTTGTTTTCTTTGCATTAAAATAATGCGTCCCATCATTTATCCTATCATTGCAGAAAACAACGAAAATACAACGTCCTCTTATGCCATCCGCATTCGCCACTGGGTCCCGTCATTCACCCGTTAGGTTGCTTAACTAACGACAGAGCGGGGGCTGGGCTAGCGCGGGTGCAAAATATAAGTGACGTCTAATAGCTATCATATATAGATATTGTACATTCGTCAGACGCAATAATATGCATTCCAGATCACAGATGAACATTATTGGATATACAAGCAATCCACGTTTCCTTTGAGCCTGCAACGAAAGACGGATTACACAGTTGTGATGAATAGCCATTATCCCACCCTTGACCCCTACGGGTATGGCAAACTACCCGCCAAGTACCCGAAGTGAAGCGGTCTCCCTGAACAACGTGAGTAGGCTACTAACCACTTCAACATACCCGGTAGTTTGTGTACCCCACCTTGGGTCTATCCTAGGAGCATAAAACAGTAAATGAAATAATACAACGGTGGCTACAACCTCAGCCCGGATGTGCCCCGCAAAAGAATATTACATCATATTACAATTTACATCGAATGAATGAATATAAAAACCCATCTCAAACCACGGCTAATCATCACAACGATCCAATCAAGTTCATATACACAAACCATTACAGAAATGTGCAACCCCCTGCTAACCGACATACTAGCAATTAGGGGAGGTTTACGAACACATTAAACATTACGGATAAAATCCGATTAGCAAATAACTTAGAATATCGATCGACAACCTTTTTCCGTGTCTACCCCAAATGCAAGCCAGCACTGAAGTAACCTGGGAAGAAACAAAATATACAGGAAAACAAAACACCCAAATTCAAGAGTTACTGTGCAAATCCGAGTCAACTCGGAGTTAACTCGGCGGCGGATCAGCGGCGGATAGCACTAATCTGCCGCGGTTCCGCGGCCTTATCACCGAGTTAGAAGCTCGTATTTCCCTAGATTTCTTAGAATTCCCTGCCGTGAATTTTCATACCTATCAAATAATTTTTTCGACACGTTTAAAATTGACAGAAACTTGAGGGCTCCGGGGTTATGTTTTCGCGTTTTTCCGACGATCGAAGTTCTAATTAGTTGCTAACAAGGTAGTAAAGGTTTAGTAGGCTCTGATACCACTGTAAGTCCATGTCACGCACCCCACGAGCTTGCGGGGAGGCGGAATATATGAAAAACAATTATCAAAGCTTCGTAACACGGACTTGAGCACACGGATCGTGTCTAAACCATTACTAGCAAACTATGAAAGGTTTAACTACTCTGATTCGAAGTTATACCTCACGTTACTTGTCCTTCGGGGCTTCATCGCTATCCTCCACGCCTTGTAGGCTCTATGGAATGTCGTCACCTCAACGGCCTCCTCGAGTCAAAGACGGTCCACCTGAGAGTCTATAGTCCGAGCTCCTATCTCGAATCTGAGATAACTACGGCTCCTACATCGCTAATCTAGAAGTCCTAGAGGGTGTAGAGTAATAAGATGGATTAGTTAGTCACTTAAACCCTAGGTTTCTCAACTCATGAGAGCTATTAGGGTTTGAGGAAGAAGATGAAGAAGTGAGGAGAGAGAAAGCTTTTATGATAATGAAATGAATAATGTCTCATCTTAGAATAATATGAAGCATCAAAATATCATAACAAATATCTATCATAAAATCTAGCATGCTTCATTTAATTCATTTGAGATGAATCATCTCATGAGTAACGGGCTTCACTCCGACACGACTTATACCACTATTAGGGGTCTGACGTTTACCGTCCCTAGGCTCGATATGCGATAGTCTTAGACGAACAGACCGAACTGTACGGAGTTGTCACATACAGGCTCAGTAAGAGTTCAGATGGGTTTCCTCATCGTCCTTCTTATTGACATCTACCTGGGGACCGTTACGCACAGCTAGTACTGCTTGCGGCCTGTGGTTAAACCCACTTCCAGTGTAGTGTCGAGTCTTTAGAGTCCCACATAGAGAGTTTCCTTACACCGGGAAAAAGGTGTAGAGGCCGTATGGTTTTACGGCAGGGCCATGATCACTTACGTATACTTGTGCACGCACTATGATCGGGCAGATAATACTAGTTGGCTTTGGTTTAAGCCGGATCCTAGTATTATACAGATGGATTTATTCAGTCTCAGTTTATCCATGTTTTTCGGAAATACGGATGGGAGGGGCAGTCTCGTAATTTGTCGGGAAGCTTCTAGAAGGAGGTGACTCATTTGTGTTTATTTCTTTTTAGATTTAAACTAAATGAGGTGGAGGAGATGAGGTGTTATTATCATTAATTGCACCATGACTCATGAGATGATTCATCTCAAGAATTAAATGAAGCATGGATGATATTTGTGCAAGATATTCGTGCAAGATATTTTTGATGCTTCATGATAATTCAAATTGAGTCAAGGTTCAATTCATTATCACAAAACACTTCTCTCTCCTCAAGTCTTCATCTTCTTCCCCAAACCCTAAAAGCTCTCATGAGTTGACAATCCTAGGGTTTACAGTGACTAAGTAATCCATCTAAATACTCTACACCCTCTAGGACTTCTAGATTAGCAAACTAGAAGCCGTAGTTATCTCAGATTCGAGAAGGAGCTCGGACTATAGAATCTCGGGTGGATCGTCTTTGACTCGAAGAGGCGGTTGAGTTACCCATGTTCCATAGAGCCGATGAGGTGTGGAGGATGGTGATGAAGACCCGAAGGAAAAGTAACATGAGGTATAACTTCGAATCAGAGTAGTTAAACCTCTCGTAATTTGCTAGTAATGATTTAGACACGATCCGTGTGCTCAAGTAAGTGTTACGAAGCTTTGATAATTGTTTTTCATATATTCCGCCTCCCCGCGAACACGTGGAGTGCGTGAAATGGACATTAAAGAGTTGCAAATGGAGCTAGCATGGATGCAGTGTCCGTGGGGGAATATCACTTAGGATTGACGAGTGGACATGTTTTGGTTTTATGCAACTGTTTTTATGTACCTAATTTGACTTGTAATATCATTTCTGTATCTTTAATGTCTAAAGAAGGTTATGATTTGACATTTGTAAGTAATGTCGTAAACATCCACCTTAATCATGGTTTGATTGGGTCGGGTACCTTAAACAACGGTATATACGTATTAAACCAACCGCAAGATTTCAATATCCAAAATACACACAAAAGAAAGTCTCCAGAATTAAATCATGCTTTCTTATAGCATTGTAGAATGGGTCACATCAACGAAACAAGGTTGACCAAGTTACATAAAGAAGGATATTTGGATCCGTTCGAATATCAATCTTATGCAACTTGTCAATCATGTCTCAAGGGAAAGATGACAAAGACTCTGTTCACTAGACACGGAGTAAGAGCGAGCGAGCTTTTGAGACTCATACACAGCGACGTGTGTGGTCCAATGTCTACAAATGCAAGAGGTGTTTATTCCTATTTTATTATTTTTACGGATGATTTCTCTAGGTATGGAGATATCTTCTTGATGAAGCATAAATCCGAGACCTTTGAGAAATTCCAAGAATATAAGAATGAAGTGGAAAACCAAACCGGTAAAAGTATTAAGACACTAAGATCTGGTCGAGGTGGTGAATACATGAGTGCCGAGTTCCTGGATTACCTAAAGGAGAAAGGAATTTTCTCGCAGCTTACTCCTCCATACACACCACAACACAACGGTGTATCGGAAAGGAGAAACAGAACCCTATTAGAATCAGCTGCATATCTTTTGAATAAGGTTCCTACCAAGACTATGCCTACCACACCATATCAGATGTGGAGTGGGAGGTGTAGCGCCTTGAAAAGTCGTTTTGGTGTTTTCCTGAAAATCTGTGAAAATTCGGTATTTTTCCGTAAACCGTCCTTTTTGTTATTTTGCAGTTTAGGACTAATTATACCTAAGATGGATAGGTAATTGCTTGTTTTTAGTAGCTAATGAGTTACTTATTAATTTTTGGTCATTTAAAAAATTTTCCCTATTTTTCAATTTTTTTAATATTATTTTAAGCCGGTAAGAAAATACATTAAATTAGCGATAAATACAAATTTTTTTGGGCTAATTTTAATCTTTAAAATCATGTTAATTAAAATCTAGTTGTAACATAAATTTTTAGAAATTTATTTCAAGTTTTAACTAATTTTTATTATGGAAAACGAAATTTATTGAATTTAAGCTTAAACTTGCAATTTTGGACTTGTAGGGGGTCTTTTTGCATAAATTTTTTTTTGTGCACTCTCTCTCACTTTTCCCTCACCCTAGGTCGGCCCATTTCCAGCAGGTCATGGAAAAAAAATTCCATGCTCCTTTGACTTTTTATATTGTGTGGGAATGAGGTTTTTTTTAAAGGATTTTGAATTGTTAATTGGGTATGGGTCTTTTGTGGGTTGGTAGGGGTTGACCATGACCTTTTCCCACACCCCACACCAATCCCCTTCCCTTGTTCTGGCCGAATTCCAGCAGCCCCCCTTCATCTTTTTTTTTCTTTGCATCTTCTTGTTAAACTCTTCAAGTTTGCTCCAAATTTCAAGTTAAAACTCACAAATTAAACCCCATTCTTCATCCCTTTTCTCTTTAGCCTCTCTTGCTTGGAATTATGGTGCTATGAGGCCATCATTGAGGCAAATTCTTCTTGCTAGATCTATAAAATTTGAGGTATAATTTCTACTCATTTAAGTTCATATGGTTAAAATTCTTTAATTGAGTTGTTTAGTGTTAATTTTAGTGCTAATTTCCAATCTAGTTTTTTTTAGTTCATGTCTTTAATTTTAGTTAGGGTTAGGAAACCATTATTTAGTTAATTAAACCTATTTAATTAATCTAGTTGTTTAACCAATCTATAAGGTTACTTTGCTTAAGTGGCTTGATGTTATGCTAATCCAAGTTAATCTTGTGTGAAATTTTCCTTGTTTTGCTAATTACCAAAAATCAAGAGAAGGGTTGGTTATGGAAAATATGTTTTGAAGCATAGTTAATGGTTTAAAATTAGTGTAGTGGCTATCTAGTGGATTAGTTTGGATTGTTGTGTTGGATTGTGTTAACTTTGTCGCTAATTTTCGATGTTTGCACCAAATTGCAAATTTCTAGCTTACTAGGTTTTTATTAAAATATTGTGATGAATTAATTGCGATATCTAGATTATTTTTTTGGCATATCCTATGACATTTAGGATGTGTGAGTGCGGATTTTTTTGAGTGGTCAGGTTTTAGTTTTGCCGGGCGAGCGATCGACGTTTTAGTTAGTTTTCGCGATTTTCGCGTGTGTTCCGCGCACCTTGTGCACGTTGTCCCTAGCTTGTGAACGTTAGTATTTTCGTTTGAGTTTTGCGTCGTTCTTGATATGTAACCTTATGTTTGGTATCGATGTAAATTCCAGGTTCGGTCGCGGAGACGTCAGACGCGGCACGAAAGGGGAAAGCGGTGATTGGACGTGACTAGCTAGGGATTCCGGTGAGTAGATGTAACATCTACGGGGGATTATCGTTGGATGGCGTAAGTCGCCCGATAGTTTTAGTAGCTTAAAAAGATTCTTAGTAATGTTAGTAATTAGGGGTGTAATACTTGTATGATTATTTGCTACATCCATGCCTTATATTGACATACATATGCGAACCCATTCTATAGGACACCTGCACCATTGCCAGGGTTTTTATATGCAGCACGAGCACTATTCATGCTTACACCCACGCCCTGGTAATTGCCATGCCACCACACTAGATAACCTATAATTTGAAACCTTTTATTATAATTGATACTTAAACTTGTGCTATTGCCTTTAAATCCTTAAAATAACATCGTAGAATTGCTATTCATGTGCATGTATATCATTATATCATTTGCTCTTGCCTAGTCTATTAATCATACATTGTAACTTGAACATTAATACATATGCATTCATTATCATTGACGTATGCATTCATGATGATTTCTTGAGATTTATGATATTTCTGTATTTCGGGGGAATGCCGCAAAATTTCTAAAACTTATTACCCTTTTTAAAATATGCAAAATTGCGGTTTTCTAGTGATGTAAAGTGTCGTCCACCATGAGTTTGCTGTAGTTTTCGAGATCCATGTCGAGGAGTGGAGGAACCGTCACGGGTACATGGTGGGCCCGGTAAGGTACCCCGGGGCAAGAGGAATGTGTTGTTGACGTTGAGCCTGGCAGGGGACGGATTACCTACCGGTGACTGTTTGGCACGGCGGATATCCAGAGGATACCGACCGTGGCCGCGAGATGATGAGATATTGATATTGAGATGGGTCAGCCGGATGGCTGAGGCCAGAGATACTATGACATGGATATATGAGATTTGTGATAGTTTTGAGGTGTCGTTGCTGGACACCGGTTCTTGTTGATTCTAGTGGTATTATGCTGGTATTTCAAAAGAGGTTCCTAAAGGAAAAACATGATTCTTATACTTACACATTCAGATCATGAGTTGATTCACATTGCATTCATACCTGCTAGTATATTCATATTGCATACATACCTGCTATTATGTCCTGCCATACCTGTATTATAGATGCTAGGATGCTTGTGTGCATGCATTCGATAGCCTGTGTAGATGTTATTTAGTACTCACGAGTTGGCAACTCACCCCCATTGTGCCACAGCCTTTTTCAGGTCCGCTCCGTCAGTACAGTAGCGGCGGGCGCACTTGCTTCTTTTGCCTTTTTTGCCTGGACTCGAGGTTTTGCTCTTAGGTGGGTTATATTTTTATTTTTGTACCACCTTGTATATTCTTTGTATCTAGTGTACTCCATCTACTGTATCTACCAGTATTGTTGTATATTGACCTAGAGATGAGACTGTGAGATTGTGGACTTTTCATGCTGTATTTTGGGGTCGAGCTCACTTGAGTCGACATGCTGTTTTTCTCATGCTTCTTTATGATTTTTTGCATGTTGTTGTTTTATATTGCGTGGGATTTATGACCGCCTTGTGGCGAAGAGCTAGCTCCCGCTTGGGGATGCCATATTTGTTGGATTTATATATATTCTTGTTGTACCCATTTTGGGGGCCAGTATTTACAAAGGAGACTCTGCCGAAATTTTCGGAAAAATTGATATTGTTTTTAAAAAAGGTTTTATATGACTTATTTGATAAACTCGCTTTCAATTGATTGGTTCTTCTTCACTCTTTTGCTTATTTGGTTTTGGGTTCTGGGCTTTGGCTTACTTATTTTACGGACGTCTTGAGACGTTTCGTAAACTTAAGTGCCAGTCATGTTCCGTACCCTGCGGGTCGTGACAAAGTTGGTATCAGAGCGATAGGTTTTACCTTTTTGAGTGTAGGATGACCCTTGGTAGATGGAGTAAGTGACTTAAGTAGGGTAACGTAGCGTGTGTATGTCCGCGGCATACTTGCGATACGGTACTCCGCCTAAGTGACTTTAGGATATACTTGCTTGAAAATTCCTTCTTCAATTCCGTGTATCCTATGATTCTATTGCACTGTTCTTATTATCCTTTTTCCTGTACCAGCCACTATGCCGCCGAAGGCTACGAGGGCACAGAGGGCTGCCGCCCGAGACGAGATTTGAGCTGGCTCTTCCGAGACTAGGACTGAGCAGGGTGGTATGCCTACGCCGCAGGGACAGACCGATCCACCTTCCCCAGGCCGTATGGATAGGCTCGAGACTGGTATGGAGGAGTTGCGACGGATGATGGGGGCATGCAGGAGCTACGTCAGATGGTAGGATCCCTAGTTGCAGCCAGTCGTACACCGAGGCCGGATGACGCACCTACTACATCCTAGACTACTATGATACCTTCTCCTACTACTACCGCCGTGACCATCCTGGTTTCACTACAGGATTTCATGAGGCTGAGACCTCCAGTATTCACCGGCACCGAGGCAGCGGAGGACCCACAGACGTTCCTTGACAGTTTAGCCAGGATCTGCCGTCCGCTGAGATGTTCGGATGATCGATGGGTAGAGCTTGCGAGTTTCCGACTAGAGGGTCTCGCGCAGACATGGTGGGAGTCAGTCTTGAGAGGTCGAGCTGCAGGTCCATCGCCTATGACTTGGGCCGAGTTTACAGCGGTCTTTCTAGCTCGTTTCCTCCCAGAGAGCGTTTGTGACGCCAGAGCTCGTAGCTTCGAGGCCTTAGTCAAGACACCTGGGATGACGGTGTCTGAGTATGACATCCAGTTTACACAGTTATCCCGATATGCTCCGTATTTGGTGGATACCGAAGAGAAGATGGTGAAGAGGTTCATACAGGGACTTGATGCCCAGCTATATCTTTCCATTGGCGCCCAGCACTACGACACTTATTCAGCTGCTATGGATGCGGCATTACGGATGGAGGCACGCATATCACAGACTTCGGCCATTTCTGGGCCGAAGAGGATTCGCACCGATATACCGTCTCAGAGGCAGCGCGCTAGATTCTTTCCGAGAGATAGGCCGGGCAGAGGATTTGGACGGGGACAGTTATACGGTTCTTATCCCCAGGGACAGCAGCCGTCGCCAGGGTGTTTTGGGTGCGGGAGTCCGCACCATCTTGTTAGAGACTGTCCGGCGAGACGACAGGGAGCGGCGACCGTTCCGCATGTGACCCTACCACCATCACCACCCCCTCCTCAGAGAGCCTTACTTCCTACCACAGGCGATGCTCCACGCCAGTTAGGTGCACCCAGAGGCCGTGGATGCGGCGGTCCTGTTCAGAGAGGACAAGGAGGCAGAGGCTGAGGTCGAGGTCAGCCCGCTATCGATGGAGCACAGGCCCGAGTATTTGCTTTGACACCGCAGGATGCGCAGGCATCCAATGCCGTTGTGACAGGTACCTTGCCAGTTTGTTCTTTCTACGCACGGGTATTATTCGACCCAGGTTCTACACATTCGTACGTCTCTACACACTTTGCACCGATGTTGGGCTGTGAGTCATCGTCATTAGATCTTCCGCTTGTTGTTGTTACTCCGGTAGGCGAGTCGTTTGTCGCTCGTTTTGTATTTCGTTTGTGTTCCGTTCTTATCGGGGAGAGGGATTCATCGGTTGATTTGATTCTCCTCGATATGCTGGACTTTGATGTGCTTCTGGGCATGGATTGGCTAGCCACTTGTTATGCTTCGGTGGACTGCCGTGAGAAGGCAGTTATATTTAGCTTTCCGGGAGAGCCAGTCCTTGTTATTCAGGGAGACCGCAGCGTCACCCTTCCCAGCTTGATTTCGTCTCTTCGCGCCGGTCAGCTCTTGCGGAAGGGATGTCAGGGATTCTTAGCGTATATTTGTGATACTCGAGCTGCAGAGGTTCCGTTGGACCGGGTCCCGGTTGTTTGTGAGTTCCCTGATGTTTTCCCTGATGAGCTACCTGGGCTACCACCTGAGCGCGATGTTGAGTTCTGAATCGATTTGATTCCCGGCTCAGGGTCTATTTCTATACCGCCTTATCGGATGGCCCCGGCTGAGCTTCGAGAGTTGAAGGATCAGTTGCAGGATTTGTTAGATAAGGGGCTTATTCGACCTAGTGTTTCACCGTGGGGTGCTCCGGTCCTGTTTGTCAAGAAGAAGGATGGAAGTTTGCGCTTATGTATCGACTACCGCCAGCTGAACAAAGTTACCGTTTGGAACAGATATCCGTTGCCACGCATTGATGATTTGTTCGACCAGCTTCAGGGTGCGGGGTACTTTTCGAGGATCGACTTGCGATCAGGATACCATCAGCTGCGAGTTCGACAGGAGGATATACCGAGGACAACTTTCCGCACGCGCTATGGCCACTATGAGTTTTTGGTGATGTCGTTCGGACTCACCAACGCCCCAGCAGCATTCATGGATTTGATGAACCGTACATTCAGGCCGTATCTTGACTTGTTCATCATCGTGTTTATCGACGATATCTTGGTGTACTCCCGGAGCAGAGAGGAGCACGAGCAGCACTTGCAGATTACGTTACAGACTCTGAGGGAGCACCAGCTATTTGCAAAGTTCTCCAAGTGTGCTTTCTGGCTGGACAGCGTCGGATTCTTGGGTCACGTGGTTACGAGAGACGGCATATGTGTGGACCCGAAGAAGATTGAGGCTGTTCAGCAGTGGCCCCGACCTACATCGGTTACTGAGATCCGTAGTTTTCTAGGCCTGGCAGGCTACTACAGGCGTTTTGTTCAGGACTTCTCCCGTATAGCTGCACCTTTGACCGGTTTGACCCGGAAGGGAGTACCTTTCGTTTGGAAAGAGGAGTGCGAGCGCAGTTTTCAGCAGCTACGGACTTGTTTGACTACGGCGCCGGTATTATCTTTGCCTTCGGGATCAGGCGGATTTGTGGTCTACTGTGATGCTTCGCGAGTAGGGTTAGGATGCGTATTGATGCAGCATAGCCGGGTGATCGCTTATGCTTCTCGGCAGTTGAAGAAGCATGAACAGAACTACCCCACTCACGATTTGGAGATGGCTGCAGTGGTCTTTGCACTGGAGATTTGGCGACATTACCTATATGGCGAGTCGTGCCAAATATTCACAGACCACAAGAGCTTAAAATACGTATTTCAGCAGCGAGACCTGAACCTCAGACAGCGTCGTTGGATGGAGTTGGTGAAAGACTACGACTGTGAGATCCTATATCACCCAGGCAAGGCGAATGTGGTGGCAGATGCTTTGAGCAGGAGGCCCGGGGGTAGTCTATCCCTTTTGCGCGCCGTGCAGAGGCAGTCGTCAGCAGATTGGCAGATGTTATGCGACAGCCGAGTTGAGTTTGAGTTCACTCAGACAGGAGGACAGCTCGCGCATGTTCGTGCACGTCCACAGTTGCTTGACCGTATATATGAGGCACAGCGCAGTGACGACCGTTGCTCAGAGATCATGGCACAGATGGGACATGGCAGATTTTCTGAGTTCGTGATTGACGATCAGGGGATTTTACGCTATGGATCTAGACCGTGCGTACTAGATGCTGATGGATTGTGGCGCGACATTCATGAGGAGGCACACCGATCAGTGTATAGTGTCCACCCTGGTTCCACCAAGATGTACCATGATATGAGAGAGACCTACTGGTGGGACGGGATGAAGAAGGACATTGCGGAGTTTGTATCGAGATGCCTGACTTGCCAGCGAGTCAAGGCCGAGCACCAGAGGCCCGCAGGGGAGCTACAGCCTTTACCCATTCCGGAGTGGAAATGGAAGCAGATTTCGATGGATTTCGTTGTGGGTCTACCCAGGACCAGTCGAGGGTATGACTCCATCTGGGTGATCGTAGATCGATTGACGAAAGCGGCTCACTTCCTGCCAGTGAAGACCACTTTCAGCTTCGCTCAGTATGCTCAGCTCTACATTGACGAGATCGTGCGACTACATGGCGTACCGACTTGTATCGTGTCAGATCGAGGCACCCAGTTCACCAGCCGACTTCGGCAGAGACTTCAGGAGGCTTTGGGCACTCGTTTGAGCTTCAGCACAGCGTTTCATCCGCAGACCGACGGACAGTCAGAGCGGACCATTCAGACTCTCGAGGACATGCTCAGAGCGTGCGTTTTAGACTTTGGCGGTAGCTGGGATCGTCATTTACCTTTAGTGCAGTTCTCCTACAACAACAACTTCCAGGATACTATTCAGATGGCACCTTTCGAGGCATTGTATGGGAGGAGATGCAGATCGCCCGTCTGTTGGACAGAGCTCAGCGAGAGCAGTATTTTGGGGCCGCAGCTTGTTGAGGAGACGACAGCGAAGATACAGTTGATCCGAAACCGGATGAGAGCGGCTCAGAGCAGGCAGAAATCGTATGCGGACAGGCGCCGTCGCAGATTAGAGTTCGCAGTTGGCGACCATGTTTTTCTGAGAGTCTCTCCGATGAAGGGCGTGATGCGTTTTGGGCGAAAGGGGAAGCTTAGCCCTAGATTCGTAGGTCCCTTCAAGATCCTCGAGCGTGTCGGCGCTGTTGCATATCGTTTGGCCCTTCAACCCAGCTTTCCTGATGTTCACCCCGTCTTCCATGTTTCGATGCTCTGCAAGTACCTTCAAGACCCTTCGCATGCGATTCAGCACCTGACAGTCCAGCTGGAGCGCGACCTTTCGTTTGCAGAGCGGCCGGTGGCCATCCTGGATCGGCAGGTGAAGAAGTTGAGATCGAAGATTATACTAACCGTCAAGGTCCTCTGGCGTAGCCGAGCAGCGAGGAGGTTACTTGGGAGACCGAGGGCGAGATGAGGAAGAAATATCCCCATCTCTTTGAAGGTACGCGTAGCTATATTTTTAAATTTGGGGACCGAATTTCTTTAAGGGGGGAAGATTGTAGCGCCTTGAAAATGTTGGAGATAGTGCCCTCAGAGTCAATTATTAGGTCACAGGTACGTGATTGTAATGATTGAGGGAGGACCTATCCCGGTAGGACAGTCTTACTCGAGATGATAGTATGCTATCTGGTTTACCTTTATCATCGTGTACTGTTTTAAGTGACATGACACGTCGCTATTACACGTTGATAGAGCCCCTAGGATTCTTGCTTGACCACCAGCAGTATGAGGGCGATCATATAAGTGGGAGCTGGGGGTCTACAAGCATATCCTTAAAAGGTCCCTAGTCGTGGGAGTTTCGAGACTGGGCATCGATACTCCATTAGTAGACTAGTGTATACAGTCGAGACCCCGACGAGGGGCGGTGGCCGGTCTCACAAGCCACTGGTGTCAGTTGGATCACCTAAGATGTATACAGGTGCTCATTGGGTTATGAGTACACCGGACAGGACTCGCCGGGAACATGCTAGTTGGTCATATACCAGACGTCAGATGGCAGTTCCCTGGTGACATGTGTGCAGGTTAGTTCATCGACCTGGGGATCGTCATTTGTCTCGTGTGAGTTCCCACTGTACTTTGATTACTACCCTACCACGGCTCAAAGGAGTCGTGCAAACAGGTTTTAGTTGGGTACAGTCCCGAGCCACATGGAGGCAGTGAGCGTATCTTCAGGGGTTCGTCTCTCCCGGTATTGGGGGTGAGGTCGTGCTGTGTCTAGGAGAGCCATTACACAAAGTCCTTGGCCAAGGCAAGGAGATTTACTGGTAGGTATTCCAGTAGTATCTCAGGGTGTTCTGGGCTACACTCCGACACGACTTGTACCGCTTTTGGGGGTCTGACTTTTACCAACCCCCTAGGCCCGCCATGCGATGCTCATAGACGAACGGACCGGACTGCACGGATATTGTCACTGACAGGCTCAGTAGGGTGTCAGGATGAGTTCGCTCATCGACGTCCCTTTTGGTCAATAGCTGGTGGCCCGTCACGTATTGGCTTATACCTCTGACGTGCTAGTGGTTAAATCCACAGCCATAGTATTGACGAGTCTTTAGAGTCTACCACACTTTCAGTTACTCAAGTTTCGGGCGAAACGCTGTAGAGGCCGTATGGAGATATGGCAGGGTCCGATCAGATACGTGCGGTATTGCACGGATCAGGATCGGACGGTTTGTACTAGTAGCCGTATAGGTATATGGCAGGGTTCGATCAGATACGTGCGGTATTGCACGGATCAGGATCGAACAGATATTACAGGCCGGTTTTGGTATAAGCCGGATTCTAGTATAGTACAGTGTAGATTTTGTCTTTTTGCATTTGTATCCGGACGGAATACAGATGCGGGTGTGTATGCACAGTGTCGGGGTTTTCCTGTAATTTATTACGGGACCAGTTTTCTGGAGTTGCCAGTTTGCATTCCGTTCCGGCCGGTTTTCCTTTGTTCTTTCCCGGCCGGACTTTTCCGTTGGAGGGGGTTATTTGCAGTTTTGCAAATAAGTTTTGTGGAAGGGGTTTTATGTAAAAGATTGATATGATAGCATCATTATCCTTTGCTCCATCCCTTGCATTTATTTTGACATGATTGGGTATGGGTTAGTGATGGGCCGGCCACTGTGGATAATTGGAGTGGGGTTTATTTTTAGTGGATTAATTTATAGGCTACATAGTGATATGAGTGTGCTGGAGAATTTTTTCCTTCCTGGTGATTTTCGTGGGCCCCCCCTCATTGTGTGTGTGTGTGTAGTGAAGTCTTTTAATTTCCTTGGGTTTAATTCCTTCACACATCCATTTTTAGAAAGAGAGCTTGCTTCATGTATTTTTCCAGTGAACAAAAAAAAGTCTTGGCCGAGCTCTTCTTTGTTTTGGGTGCTCCATTCTTCATTAAGCATCCATGGAAATTCTTGTCCACAAATTCCTCCGACATGGCAATCTCATAAACCCCAAAGAGACAAGTTTCTATATTATTCTACAGCAAATCTTGGACGCGTCGGCTAGCCCACTTCGCGCCCGAGTTGCCTCGGTATTGAGGTGGGAGCCCGTAAAAGATACAGGCGATGTGGTGCCCTTCCGGCAAGGAGGCGACGACCGGAGGATCCGCGGGAGATCGGGACGACGACGAGAAGACCGGAGGACTCGGATCACTCGGTACATCTCTAACCCGTATTCTAGTTAGTTTAGACTTGTTAATGGTTACGATCCGGAGTTTAGTGCGCGGTGGTGCCGGTTTGCTAAGTCCGTAAAATTAAAGTTTTTCACCGCTTCCGCATTCCGGCGTCGGATTGACGGCCGGGGCGCCGCCGTGCACTTACAGTGGTATCAGAGCCTCGCCATTAACTTCGTCTAGCTTTGTTTAATGTGTTTTACGTTTCCGATCGAACAAAATCCCGAAAACGCGTATTGCAAGCACATCAGTTTCTGTCGATTTTTTTTTTGAGTCCAAAATTTTTTCAGGTTGTCTCAGAGTGATGTGCAGGGAATTAGAAACATACTGTAAAAATTTGGTACCATGAACTCACTGTTCCACCGCGAAAGCGCGGCCAAACCCCTGCTTGGGCCGCGCTTCCGCCGCTGTTGTAACTGTTCATGCCCCCAAAACTTTGCAGTATGTTTCTGAGTTGAAAATATGGTTTTTGGAATATTAAAGTTGGGCCAATTATTTCTGTGAGTGCTACAGTTTTCTTTGGGGCCCACTTGTTAATTGTTTGATCAATCGGAAAATTTTAAAACACATTTTTCACAGTATTTACATTATATCTGCGACCGTGAATGTCACTCGATCGGTAAATCCGGTCTAACTGCTATAGCCCGGTTAGACGGATTTGCGAACGTGACCTTCACGTTGATGTTCTATGTTTATGCTGTGATGTTGCGGATCGGTCGTGGGGGATAGCCTGGATGCAATGCTAGTACTGTGTTGTTGTATTATGTACATTTGATATTGCGGGGCGAGCGTCCGACTTGTGGACTGCCGTCACTGCCTGATTGTATTATTCTTTTGGGGCACGACCTGGTTGCGGTCGATGTACCCGGTGTATGTATATTTTACTTTCTGTACTAGGGTTACCCCGCGGAGGGGTGCACGGATAGCCGGGTTCTAGAAGGCAACAAGCCCGCATCTCATGGCATTGGGACGGAGGGGGCTTCACTCCAGGATTGACGGGCTATTCGCCGCACTCGTAGGGGGTACAGGTTTGACCCAGGAGGGGTGCCCAAGTTACCGAATTCCGTGAAGTGCTGGGTGGTCCATTCACGGTGCTGAAGGGGGCTGCCTCGCTTCAGGTTTTGGCGGGTGACTTGCCGCGCCCGTAGGGGTCTAGGATTACATTGCACAGGCTATCCACACGACCAGGGGAACGTCGGGTTTCAGTAGTGGCTCTGTGAAACCCGGGGATCCCAGATATCTGTATTGTTCTGTGATGCTGTACATTTCTGTGATGTTGTATTTTATTCACGCCTTGAGCGAAATACTATATATTGGTATATATATTAGTAGATGTTGTATATGTTTTTCATCCGCGCTAGTCCAGTCCCCGCTCTGCCGTTAGTTAGCTAACCTAACGGGTGATGACGGGACCCAGTGGCGAATGCGGATGGCATATACGTACGTCAGTATATTTTCGTTCTTTGTGGTGTGATCAATTGATGGGACTGCATTGATTCGGATCAATGCAAGTTAAAAACAAACCTAATCTGATGTTGTTGGAACACTTTTTCAAAAGCTGTTATTGCAAGGACGTTTACTTTTATTTTGCATCGTGGTATTCATTAGAATATCCTGCTCCTCAGTCGACGAGGCAAGGGCCGAGATCCCTTCACCGGGAGTGACCCCTTGGACAGAAGTTTGCGTCAGGGCATTAACTTCACTATAGCCGATTACTTTTGCTTTGCACCGTGGTATTCATTTGGAATATCCCGCACCTCATTCTACGGGGAAAGAGCCGAGATCCCTTCACAGGGAGTGACCTCTTTAGCAACGGTTTTCGTCACTATATTTTTAAAAGCTATCCGTTCCTTCGACGATATCAAGTTCATTACGTTAAAGGTTTTCGCCAGAAACCATTCGTAGCCCTCCGTCGTTTCATATGGGTGGTCAATAGTATTCAAGCTGCGTATGTTGGCCAAAGTCAAGGCACAGTGATTGGTAGCTATTGGGGTATTCATATGCAGCATAGATAGATGCGTTGGTTTGGGACAGTCGTGCTGCCATTTTGGCCAAAGTCAAGGGTATGTACGGGTGGATTCAAATTAACCTGGAGAATGACGGGTAGAACTTGACATGTGACTTATGATATGTTGGCCAAAGTCAAGGTCATAAGAGCATGGGGCAGAAATCACATCGGGAGTTTCAAAAGTACTGAAACTTGCCAGATATGCGCATACCTTCTGGAGTATGTTGACGTGAGCGGATTCCGTCACGTTATCATGCGATGATAGTTGGATCCCGATTCCCACTGATGAGTTGGTTTACTCCTCGGGTGTTCCCGACTAATTCTTCTTTCAGGTTTGGAGGAGAATTTGAGGTACAGTGGGAGGATTCCAGATTAGATAAATTGGTAACCATTCTGATCTAGGTTAGAGTGCACGCTGAGTGTTTCTTTTCTCTCTCTCTTTGGCAGCGACCATTGACCCGACCCTAAGACTATGACTCAGTGACCAAGTTGACCGAACCTTCTTAAACACTGGCTTTTGGATTGTCAGAGTTGCAGACCTCATTGCCACTCCTACTTTTACCCTTTTCTCCAGGACACCCCGTTTTACTACGAATGTCCACTTCCATTGGACAAAACCATCGTATGGTTAGATACGAACTCGAAAGAATTTATTCGAGGATGGTTTCCGGTTCTGGAGAAAACGGATAGGATTATTCAGTTGTCTTTTCCTTTTACCCTCTCTCAGGTTACGAGTACTCCTTGGTTTAGGGGTAGTACACCTATTACGCAAATTGGATTGTCTTCTTCCAAACCTTAGGCTGGTGCCGACCGGTAGGGAATGAAGAAAACCAATTAGCATAACGATGGTGTGCAGAAGGTATTAAGTTCAGACAAAGCAAGGGATTAGTAAGAGGGCAAAGTAAATTGCAACAGATATTCACGACCAAACCAAATATTTCGTTACCACTCCCACATCACCTTTGTATTTCTCCAGGACACTCCGTATCACTACGAAGATCCACAGTTTATTTGGATACTCCATCGTATGGTTATATACGAACTCGAAAGGAACTTGTTCCAGTTCGGGGATGGATTCTGGTCCAGGAGAAATAGGAGTAAGGTTTATTCGGTTGTCTTTTATCTTCACCTTCTCTCGCATTGCGAGTGCTCCTAGGACTAAGACAGTACACCCATTATGCTTATTGGATAGTCTTCTTCCAAACCATAGGCTGGTGCCGAACGGTAGGGAAGGAAGAAAACCATTTGGCCTAAGGGGTGTGCAGAAGGTAATGACTAAAGACATATAAAGGGATTTGGAGAGGTGGCAAAGAACTATACGGTTATAGTTGTGAATCTGGATAATGGTAGAGGCATTACTAGGAATACAGGGATACCCCATCGAAACATTTCAATGTTTCAGTTCACTGTGTGCTGTTAAAAGAAAACTGATTTCCCGATTAGACACTTGCTCCAGGGTATGTATTTACCAGGTTTGATTCTCACATCTGTATGGTTTTACAGATGGTGAGTGGGAGTAAGTTATTGGGAATTGGGTGATCATCCTCATTATATCGGGATTCGTTGTAATCGGTGATATTTGAGGAGATCACCTGGGCTGTTTGCCGGTCGGCAAATATTTGGTTTTGAATATCCGCTGTTGTGCACCAATTTCAAATTGATATATCTGTACGTCTATTTTCATAGAGTGAGATATACCTTTCTGAAATTATGTCTATGACATTTACCTATATCAGTGGATGGTTAGGTAAGGAGTATTAAACAGCGGTGTAATTCTTCTTAACCATAAGTACAGTTTTCAACCTACGACACACAGTGAAAGAGTTGTTAGACTCAGCGGACTTATACAGAGTATTGTATGTTGTCCAGTGTCCATTAGGACAAAGGGGTTGGTCCTCATACTATATTCTGTTTACTTTTAACTTCTCTAGTTCTTAGACATGTGTTTCGTGGAAACACAGAGTCTAAGTTTTGAGGAGTTATAGGTATTTGAATAGAGTAGAGAACCAGGTGTAGCAAGTATCGGGATTCTTCAAAGTGATCGAAGATAAAGATACTTGTGTATGGTATTCAGTTGATAGTAATAATAAAGAGAAATTGCTTCTCTTTCAGGTTACTCATAATTGGAAGCATTCCTAAGTTGAGTAACGCTGATCGGCCTCTCTCCATTTAGTTGACATGCACTGGAGACAGCTGCATGATTTGAATCTGGTTCAATTAAATCAGTGCCTCTGGTTCTATATTGGATATAGTACAGTTCATATCTTAACATTGTTAAGGTACGGGGAGTTGTCCGGCTTATGATTAAAACCAGACTCTGGATAACTCAAGGCACGTTTCTGTAATGGCTGTTTGTGGGTTGACCCAGGCTATGACGAGGGTTGATTTTCTACCATCTGGAAGATCAATAGTGATATTGTTCTTAACTCGCCACATTTTAAAAGAAATGGTTATTTTTCAGAAAACAGTAGTGGGAGTATGGTAGAACTGGAAGTGATTCCAGAACCGCAAACGATTACTGAAGATTTGATATGGAACCTAAAGATTCAATCTGGATTGACATTCCATTGGCCACTCCGCAGATACGGTGGGTAACTTCAGGCACCCGAGAGGCACTCCGGTAGCCTCAAGGACGGTGACAGGGAAGTTCTTGTTTACCCACACTTGCCATTGCTGTTGTTCCAGGCTGCGAGACCCGGTGGGAGGATGAGTATAGTGTCGTTCTAAACTAGCTTTAGAAGTGCACGTCTATATGACTCTGCCAGAGGGTTGTCGTAGTCAGTGGGAGCAGCGGAAGCATTGGTGGACATCAGGCTTATGTCTATTTATAGACTAAAGCAGATATAGCGGAGATAGATCATCTATTTCTGACGTGACAGTCATAGGTTTGACTTCATCAGAATAGGAGATGGATCTGTTGAGAAGGTAGTAGGATGTGATGTCATGGTATTTGGATGACATACACAAAGAAGGAAAAGAAACTCCTATACTACGATCGGTTATACTTTGGTCGTCACACAGTGGTTTCTCCACAAAGGAAATGGATTTTATATCTGACATACTGGTTACTGGATCTATGGTTTTAGATCTAGATTTGGGTGGTTTCTCAATCAGGGTACCTTGACAGCATTCTAAGAGTATTTAGAATGGACGACTCCTAGCACGGTAGTATACCTGCAGGTGATGGAGTCACCCTCCCTAAAGGTGTCTTATAGACTAAAATAGAGAGGGATGTGCATGATTGGCAGATCACTTGCTTAGGCAATTGAGTCAATCATAAGATGTCAAGTACCACACCAGATGTTGTTCTTGCACTAGATGCAATAAGTTGATATTGATCCAATCCTGGAGAAACAGTCGGAAGCAGTTTTAGAACATAAGTGGCTGTTCTAGGGATATGATAACGAAAGCCCCACTCGGGAAACTGTTATCATTCCAGGCTTCCAAGGTGACATGGACGACAAGGAGGTTGTCAGAGTTATAGTTTTCCTTCTGATGAGGGGCAGTATTTTGGACAGGTGATCCAAGGCAATACTGAGGGAGGCATGGCTCGCAGGATACTGATTAAGTTCAGTTGACGATACAGTCTAAGAAGTTTGAATTTGGAGTTCATTTATGAGCTATGTCCCATCAGACATCCAGACACATTCTAAGACAGGTATTGCTCATTTCGGGAGATGGGTTTCTCCGCGAACATGAGATATAGAGAGACATGGAAAGAAACAACAAAGCGGATCCACTCACTGAGGCTATTCCTCGAACGCAATAGTTCCGCAAACGAGCTTTGTGAGACTGACTAGTAGAGGAGTTGGATGTTCGGTATCACACGGGCTGTGAGTATGCGACATCGCAATAATTAGCCTTGAGTGCAAGTGGGAGATTGTTGGAGATAGTGCCCTCAGAGTCAATTATTAGGTCACAGGTACGTGATTGTAATGATTGAGGGAGGACCTATCCCGGTAGGACAGTCTTACTCGAGATGATAGTATGCTATCTGGTTTACCTTTATCATCGTGTACTGTTTTAAGTGACATGACACGTCGCTATTACACGTTGATAGAGCCCCTAGGATTCTTGCTTGACCACCAGCAGTATGAGGGCGATCATATAAGTGGGAGCTGGGGGTCTACAAGCATATCCTTAAAAGGTCCCTAGTCGTGGGAGTTTCGAGACTGGGCATCGATACTCCATTAGTAGACTAGTGTATACAGTCGAGACCCCGACGAGGGGCGGTGGCCGGTCTCACAAGCCACTGGTGTCAGTTGGATCACCTAAGATGTATACAGGTGCTCATTGGGTTATGAGTACACCGGACAGGACTCGCCGGGAACATGCTAGTTGGTCATATACCAGACGTCAGATGGCAGTTCCCTGGTGACATGTGTGCAGGTTAGTTCATCGACCTGGGGATCGTCATTTGTCTCGTGTGAGTTCCCACTGTACTTTGATTACTACCCTACCACGGCTCAAAGGAGTCGTGCAAACAGGTTTTAGTTGGGTACAGTCCCGAGCCACATGGAGGCAGTGAGCGTATCTTCAGGGGTTCGTCTCTCCCGGTATTGGGGGTGAGGTCGTGCTGTGTCTAGGAGAGCCATTACACAAAGTCCTTGGCCAAGGCAAGGAGATTTACTGGTAGGTATTCCAGTAGTATCTCAGGGTGTTCTGGGCTACACTCCGACACGACTTGTACCGCTTTTGGGGGTCTGACTTTTACCAACCCCCTAGGCCCGCCATGCGATGCTCATAGACGAACGGACCGGACTGCACGGATATTGTCACTGACAGGCTCAGTAGGGTGTCAGGATGAGTTCGCTCATCGACGTCCCTTTTGGTCAATAGCTGGTGGCCCGTCACGTATTGGCTTATACCTCTGACGTGCTAGTGGTTAAATCCACAGCCATAGTATTGACGAGTCTTTAGAGTCTACCACACTTTCAGTTACTCAAGTTTCGGGCGAAACGCTGTAGAGGCCGTATGGAGATATGGCAGGGTCCGATCAGATACGTGCGGTATTGCACGGATCAGGATCGGACGGTTTGTACTAGTAGCCGTATAGGTATATGGCAGGGTTCGATCAGATACGTGCGGTATTGCACGGATCAGGATCGAACAGATATTACAGGCCGGTTTTGGTATAAGCCGGATTCTAGTATAGTACAGTGTAGATTTTGTCTTTTTGCATTTGTATCCGGACGGAATACAGATGCGGGTGTGTATGCACAGTGTCGGGGTTTTCCTGTAATTTATTACGGGACCAGTTTTCTGGAGTTGCCAGTTTGCATTCCGTTCCGGCCGGTTTTCCTTTGTTCTTTCCCGGCCGGACTTTTCCGTTGGAGGGGGTTATTTGCAGTTTTGCAAATAAGTTTTGTGGAAGGGGTTTTATGTAAAAGATTGATATGATAGCATCATTATCCTTTGCTCCATCCCTTGCATTTATTTTGACATGATTGGGTATGGGTTAGTGATGGGCCGGCCACTGTGGATAATTGGAGTGGGGTTTATTTTTAGTGGATTAATTTATAGGCTACATAGTGATATGAGTGTGCTGGAGAATTTTTTCCTTCCTGGTGATTTTCGTGGGCCCCCCCTCATTGTGTGTGTGTGTGTAGTGAAGTCTTTTAATTTCCTTGGGTTTAATTCCTTCACACATCCATTTTTAGAAAGAGAGCTTGCTTCATGTATTTTTCCAGTGAACAAAAAAAAGTCTTGGCCGAGCTCTTCTTCGTTTTGGGTGCTCCATTCTTCATTAAGCATCCATGGAAATTCTTGTCCACAAATTCCTCCGACATGGCAATCTCATAAACCCCAAAGAGACAAGTTTCTATATTATTCTACAGCAAATCTTGGGCGCGTCGGCTAGCCCACTTCGCGCCCGAGTTGCCTCGGTATTGAGGTGGGAGCCCGTAAAAGATACAGGCGATGTGGTGCCCTTCCGGCAAGGAGGCGACGACCGGAGGATCCGCGGGAGATCGGGACGACGACGAGAAGACCGGAGGACTCGGATCACTCGGTACATCTCTAACCCGTATTCTAGTTAGTTTAGACTTGTTAATGGTTACGATCCGGAGTTTAGTGCGCGGTGGTGCCGGTTTGCTAAGTCCGCAAAATTAAAGTTTTTCACCGCTTCCGCATTCCGGCGTCGGATTGACGGCCGGGGCGCCGCCGTGCACTTACAGAAAAGTCGTTTTGGTGTTTTCCTGAAAATCGGTGAAAATTCGGTATTTTTCCGTAAACCGTCCTTTTTGTTATTTTGCAGTTTACGACTAATTATACCTAAGATGGATAGGTAATTGCTTGTTTTTAATAGCTAATGAGTTACTTATTAATTTTTGGTCATTTAAAATTTTTTCCCTATTTTTCAATTTTTTTAATATTATTTTAAGCCGGTAAGAAAATACATTAAATTAGCGATAAATACAAATTTCTTTGGGCTAATTTTAATATTTAAAATCATGTTAATTAAAATCTAGTTGTAACATAAATTTTTAGTAATTTATTTTAAGTTTTAACTAATTTTTATTATGGAAAACGAAATTTATTGAATTTAAGCTTAAACTTGCAATTTTGGACTTGTAGGCGGTCTTTTTGCATAATTTTTTTTTTTGTGCACTCTCTCTCACTTTTCCCTCACCCTAGGCCGGACCATTTCCAGCAGCTCATGGAAAAAAAATTCCATGCTCCTTTGACTTTTTATATTGTGTGGGAATGAGGTTTTTTTTAAAGGATTTTGAATTGTTAATTGGGTATGAGTCTTTTGTGGGTTGGTAGGGGTTGACCATGACTTTTTCCCATACCCCACACCATCTCCCTTCCCTTGTTCTGGCCGAATTCCAGCAGCCCCCCTTCATCTTTTTTTTTTCTTTGCATCTTCTTGTTAAACTCTTCAAGTTTGCTCCAAATTTCAAGTTAAAACTCACAAATTAAACCCCATTCTTCATCCCCTTTCTCTTTAGCCTCTCTTGCTTGGAATCATGGTGCTATGAGGCCATCATTGAGGCAAATTCTTCTTGCTAGATCTATAAAATTTGAGGTATAATTTCTACTCATTTAAGTTCATATGGTTAAAATTCTTTAATTGAGTTGTTAAGTGTTAATTTTAGTGCTAATTTCCAATCTAGTTTTTTTTAGTTCATGTCTTGAATTTTAGTTAGGGTTAGGAAACCATTATTTAGTTAATTAAACCTATTTAATTAATCTAGTTGTTTAACCAATCTATAAGGTTACTTTGCTTAAGTGGCTTGATGTTATGCTAATCCAAGTTAATCTTGTGTGAAATTTTCCTTGTTTTGCTAATTACCAAAAATCAAGAGAAGGGTTGGTTATGGAAAATATGTTTTGAAGCATAGTTAATGGTTTAAAATTAGTGGAGTGGCTATCTAGTGGGTTAGTTTGGATTGTTGAGTTGGATTGTGTTAACTTTGTCGCTAATTTTCGATGTTCGCACCAAATTGCAAATTTCTAGCTTACTAGGTTTTTATTAAAATATTGTGACGAATTAATTGCGATATCTAGATTATTTTTTTGGCATATCCTATGACATTTAGGATGTGTGAGTGCGGATTTTTTTGAGTGGTCAGGTTTTAGTTTTGTCGGGCGACCGATCGACGTTTTAGTTAGTTTTCGCGATTTTCGCGTGTGTTCCACGCACCTTGTGCACGTTGACCCTAGCTTGTGAACGTTAGTATTTTCGTTTGGGTTTTGCGTCGTTCTTGATATGTAACCTTATGTTTGGTATCGATGTAAATTCCAGGTTCGGTCGCGGAGACGTCAGACGCGGCACGAAAGGGGAAAGCGGTGATTGGACGTGACTAGCTAGGGATTCCGGTGAGTAGATGTAACATCTACGGGGGATTATCGTTGGATGGCGCAAGTCGCCCGATAGTTTTAGTAGCTTAAAAAGATTCTTAGTAATGTTAGTAATTAGGGGTGTAATACTTGTATGATTATTTGCTACATCCATGCCTTATATTGACATACATATGCGAACCCATTCTATAGGACACCTGCACCATTGCCAGGGTTTTTATATGCAGCACGAGCACTATTCATGCTTACACCCATGCCCTGGTAATTGCCATGCCACCGCACTAGATAACCTATAATTTGAAACCTTTTATTATAATTGATACTTAAACTTGTGCTATTGCCTTTAAATCCTTAAAATAACATCGTAGAATTGCTATTCATGTGTATGTATATCATTATATCATTTGCTCCTGCCTAGTCTATTAATCATACATTGTAACTTGAACATTAATACATATGCATTCATTATCATTGACGTATGCATTCATGATGATTTCTTGAGATTTATGATATTTCTGTATTTCGGGGGAAAGCCGCAAAATTTCTAAAACTTATTACCCTTTTTAAAATATGCAAAATTGCGGTTTTCTAGTGATGTAAAGTGTCGTCCACCATGAGTTTGCTATAGTTTTCGAGATCCGTGTCGAGGAGTGGAGGAACCGTCACGGGTACATGGTGGGCCCGGAAAGGTACCCCGGGGCAAGAGGAATGTGTTGTTGACGTTGAGCCTGGCAGGGGACGGATTACCTTGCGGTGAATGTTTGGCACGGCGGATATCCAGAGGATACCGACCATGGCCGCGAGATAATGAGATATTGATATTGAGATGGGTCAGCCGGATGGCTGAGGCCAGAGATACTATGACATGAATATATGAGATTTGTGATAGTTTTGAGGTGTCGTTGCTGGACACAGGTTCTTGTTGATTCTAGTGGTATTATGCTGGTATTTCAAAAGAGGTTCCTAAAGGAAAAACATGACTCTTATACTTACGCATTCAGATCATGAGTTGATTCACTTTGCATTCACACCTGCTAGTATATTCATATTGCATACATACCTGCTATTATGTCCTGCCATACCTGTATTATAGATGCTAGGATGCTTGTGTGCATGAATTCGATAGCCTGTGTAGATGTTATTTATTACTCACGAGTTGGCAACTCACCCCCGTTGTGCCACAGCCTTTTTCAGGTCCGCTCCGTCAGTACAGTAGCGGCGGGCGCACTTGCTTCTTTTGCCTCTTTTGCCTGGACTCGAGGTTTTGCTCTTAGGTGGGTTATATTTTTATTTTTGTACTACCTTGTATATTCTTTGTATCTAGTGTACTCCATCTACTGTATCTACCAGTATTGTTGTATATTGACCTAGAGATGAGACTGTGAGATTGTGGACTTTTCATGCTGTATTTTGGGGTCGAGCTCACTTGAGTCGACATGCTGTTTTTCTCATGCTTCTTTATGATTATTTGCATGTTGTTGTTTTATATTGCGTGGGATTTGTGACCGCCTTGTGGCGAAGAGCTAGCTCCCGCTTGGGGATGCCATATTTGTTGGATTTATATATATTCTTGTTGTACCCATTTTGGGGGCCAGTATTTACAAAGGAGACTCTGCCGAAATTTTCGGAAAAATTGATATTGTTTTTAAAAAAGGTTTTTTATGACTTATTTGATAAACTCGCTTTCAATTGATTGGTTCTTCTTCACTCTTTTGCTTATTTGGTTTTGGGTTCTGGGCTTTGGCTTACTTATTTTACGGACGTCTTGAGACGTTTCGTAAACTTAAGTGCCAGTCACGTTCCGTACCCTGCGGGTCGTGACAGGAGGAAACCTTATCTTCAGTACCTAACGATATAGGGAAGTCCAGCTTTTGTTAAAAAGCAACATGCGGACAAACTCGTGGCATGCTCAGTACTGTGTAAGTTTGTAGGATACCTAAAGAACTCCAGGAGGTATCTTTTCTATTACGCAGAGGAACAAAAGGTTTTTGTTTCTCGTTATGCCCACTTTTTAGAAAATCAATTTTTAGAAAAGGAAACTAGTGGGAGCGCAATAGAACTGGAAGAAATTCCAGAACCAAAAGCTATTACTGAAAGTATGGTAGAACCAGAGGTTTCAAAAGAACAGGACATCCCCGTGCCACTCCGCAGGAGTAGTAGGCTGTCTCATCCGCCCAAGAGATACAACGGTTTTCTCATAGACAGGGATAGACATGATTGCATCATTGACAATGATGAGCCAACTAGCTTCCAACAGGCCATTCAGAGCGGTGACTCGATAAAATGGCTGGATGCAATGCGGGCTGAGATGGAGTCCATGTACACTAACAAAGTATGGACTTTGGACTTTGCTCCAGAAGGGGTAAAACCCGTAGGCTGCAAATGGATCTTCAAAAAGAAGATTGGTGTAGATGGACAGGTTGAAACCTATAAGGCTAGATTTGTTGGAAAAGGTTTTCGTCAAAAACCTGGTTTGGACTATGATGAAACCTTTTCTCCAGTGGCTATGCTCAAATCCATTCAGATCCTTCTTGCCATTGCTGTCTTCCACGATTATGAGATCTGACAGATGGACGTATAAACGGCCTTCCTAAATGGATATTTGGAAGAGTGCGACTATATGGATCAGCCAGAGGGTTTCATTCAGAGTGGGAGCAGCGGGAAAGTGTGCAAGTTGCTTAAGTCCATTTATGGACTAAATAAGGCATCGCGGAGTTAGAACATCTGTTTTGATGAGACAGTCAAAGAATTCGACTTTATTAAAAATCTAGATGAACCATGCATTTATAGTAAGATTGTAGCAAGAAATGTGGTATTCCTCATCTTGTACATGGATGATATTCTTTTGATAGGAAATGATATTCCTATGCTACAATCTGTCTAACGATTCTTATCACAAAGGTTCTCCATGAAAGACTTGGGTGATGCCTCTTACGTTCTGGGGATCTGGATCTATCGTAATAGATCCAAGAGGATGTTGGGACTTTCATAGTCCAGGTATATCGACACTATACTAAAAAGATTCAGTATATAAGATTCAAAGCGCGGTAATCTACCGGCTTGTCACGGAATCACCCTATCCAATAAGATGTCTCCCAAGACTGATTTGGAAAGGGATCGCATAGCAATTATACCCTACGCTTTTGCGGTAAGCTCTATAATGTATGCGATATTGTGTACAAGACCAGATGTTGCTTACGCACTCAGCGTGGTAAGACGGTATCAGTCAAATCCTGGGAAGAAACACTAGATGGCAGTAAAGAGCATTCTCAAGTACTTGAGAAGGACTAAGGAGGTGTTCTTGGTGTATAGCGGAAAAGACCTCCAGATCGAGGCCTTTGCTGACTCCAACTTCCAGAGTGACAAGGATGAGTCCAAATCCATGTCGGGTTATGTCTTTACCCTCAATGGAGGGGCGGTCTATTGGAAGAGTTCCAAGCAGGATACCAATGCCGACTCGACGATGGAAGCGGAGTATATCGCTGCTTCTGACGCCGTAAAAGAAGCAGTCTGGATGAGAAAGTTCTTAACAGATCTTCAGGTGGTTCCATCCATTGTTGATCCAATACCTCTGTATTGTGATAATGACAGGGCTATAGCTTTAGCAAAGGAACCCAGGTCCCATCAGAAGTCCAGAAACATCTTGAGGCGGTATCACCCGATCAGGGAGATCGTGGATCACCGGGTGATCGAGGTATGGAGAGTTGACACGGAGAACAACACTGCAGATCCACTCACAAAGGACATCGCTCAGACACAGTTCGAGAGGCTATTCAAGATGATAGGTCTGCGATTCGCCAATACCTGGCCTTTGTGCAAGTGGGAGATTGTTAGTGATACATGCCCTAGAGGCCATTATTGTATAGTACTAGTTTGTATATTACATTCTGGAGGCTTGGGATATATACACGAATTTATGACAATCTTTCTCAATATAGTAATATGCTACTTGGCTTGTATCTATCTAAATATGTGTATATGTTTCTTGTAACGTATCGCTAATACATTTTGATGGAGCCCTTCGGATCTTTTGCTTGACTACCAGCGTTGTG
The DNA here is from genome assembly GCA_030015575.1 of Agapanthus africanus. Taxonomy (NCBI): domain Eukaryota; kingdom Viridiplantae; phylum Streptophyta; class Magnoliopsida; order Asparagales; family Amaryllidaceae; genus Agapanthus; species Agapanthus africanus. The sequence goes on from CM057349.1 coordinate 294,930,524, forward strand.
ATAGCAGTCACACTAGTAGGGGCTGGGTAGTCCACAAGCACATCCTTATATAGGTATCTAGTCGTAGGATTATCGAGACAGGGCATCGATACTCCAGAGTAGACTAGTATATACGCTTCTCATCCCAGCATGGGAGATGGTCTGTCCTACAGCCATTAGTACGTCGTACTGGAGATGGTATGTAGGTGCACATTAGGTTATGAATTACACTGGACGGACTCGTAGGGAACTGTGCTGGGATACCTACAATGGAAGCAAGGTTTCGGGTGGCATCTCACATGCCAATTTCAAAATTTTCCATTATAGATAACCCTAAACCTAGGATCTTAACTAAAGAATCAAACAAAAACCAACAATTAAACATCTTTACTTCTAAGAGTTTGGGATTACAACCATTGTAGTCCGTTCCTTCGCTTCATAAGCTCCAAGTTGAGGTCCCTTCGCTGCGATCATCAAGTACCCAGACTCTAGAGAGGCTCCATGAGGTGAATGAGGTATCTTGCTTGAAGTCTTCACATTCTAAGACGATCTATCTTGAAGAAACTCTAACCTAAGCTCACACTTCTCTAATGAGGTATAAGTGAAGTGAACACCCTATTCTAAGTGGCTAGAATAGATGAGAATGATGAAATAGGAATTTTTCTCTCTTTTGTTTTCTATTTCTCACAATATATCATCACAAATAAAAATCTAGAAAAGCTTTTGGAGAGAGGAAGAAGAAGATGAAGTTTTGTGATGAATAATGAATTATTGTTGAGGTTAGAATTGCAACCTAGGGTTAAGCATGTCATGCTTAACCCTTGTAGAGACTTAACCATGGACAAGGGTTAGGGTTTGGGTTAACAAATATCTAGCAAAATATCAAGGAGAGTTGACAAAGTCATAATGAATAAATATCTACACAATTTCGAATTTACCCAAAGCAAAACATTAACCCTAATCCAAACCCTAGCATGGTTTAATCTCAAAAACCAAGTTGCAATTATAACCCTGACATGTTAAAATATTATATATCACATATATAATATATAATGTAACAAAAGAAAATAATACAATTAACATATATCACATATACATCAATGTATCATCAAGTGAGAAAAAGAATCTTTAAGTAAGCTTATATTAGTTAATGTAATGTAATATATCAAATATATAATTATACATTAAATTCTCGAATCAACACTTGATCCGATAATCCGACTATTTTGCAAATAACCGACTAATATAATCTATATCATTTCATCGAATAAACACTTGATCCGATGACCCGGCTATATCACATATACCCGGCCGATATCACATATCGAGAGAATCGAATACGGTATCTCATATCGTATTATTCTCGGTCCCGCACATATCACATATGTGCTCCTACTCCGTTTTGCCTGAGCCAGGAAACCTCTGTGTAGGACTCTAAAGAATCGTCAATACGCCGGCAGTAGGTGATGATCATATCAAACGCCCACAAGCTGCAAGCGGTCAGCTAAACGCAACAGCCACCCGGGTATTGAGCGATCAGAAGATCAACAAGCAAGCCTGCACACACTTCTGTGAATCCAATCAGTAACACTACCGTACAGTCCGGTCTCTTCGTCTGATATGTCGCATATCCAGTATAGGGGTGGTAAACGTCAGACCCCAGTAATCGATATGTCGTGTCGATATGAGGCTCATAACGGGTCGAGAAACTACTGATAACACTTACCAATATATCTCCATATCAACCCTGGCCAGGAACTTCCAGTTATAGTCCACCGAACACAGCGCAACATCAACTCCCAATACCGGGAGAGACAAAACCCCTCCTATCGCTCATTGCCTCCATGCGATTCGGGACTGTACCCAAAAGCCACCGTTTTGTACGTCCTCATGAACGTGGTAAGGTGGAAATCAAAGCACAGTGGGAATCACACAAGACTCTATGACGATCTCGGGTCTATAGACTAACCTGTACCAGTATCACCAGAGAACTGCTATCTGACGATAGGTATAATGCCATCTAGGAGTTCTCGGCGAGTCCGTTCAGTGTACCCAGTCTCCACTGAGCACCCGTATACCTTCTCTGATGTCAAACACCAATGGATATAGTATCATCCATCGCCCATCATATGGGTCGAGAAGCGTATACGCTAGTCTTCTCTGGAGTATCGATACCCTGTCTCGATACTCTCTCGACTAGGAACAATTATAGGATGTACTCATGGACTACCCTAGCCCCACTAGTATGATCTGCATCATAGTTCCAGTAGTCGAGTACATATCCTAAGGGCTTTATCAACATGTGAGAGCAAGACAGTAAACCAATACAAGTCAATATGTTAAGACAAAGTGAAACCAAATAGCATACTATCATGTCGAGCAAGAAAGTCCTCTCTATATATATCCAAGTATCCACTATAATATACATCATATGTACAACAATGGCCTCTAGGGCATATATATAACTAACAAACTGTTGGTTGGTATTATACATATCATTAGATAGTAGTTCCCAGGTGACATGAGTACGGCATAGTTCGTTGACTTGACACTGCTGCTTCGCCTCAAGTGTGTTTCCACTGTTCTTAGATTACTACCCTACCACGGCTATATTGAGTCGTGCAAACAGGTAATAGTTGGGTGCAGTCCCGAAGCACTTGGAGGCAGTGGCGGTTAGATAGGATTCGTCTCTCCCGGTATTGGGGGTTGATATCGCACTGTGTTCGGGAAGTCACTACACAAAGTCCCTGGCCAGGGCAAGTGAGTTTTACTGGTAGGTACCCTAGTAGTTTCTTAAGGTGTTTTGGACTCTCCCCCGGCATGACTTATTGCGTTATTAGGGGTCTGACATTTACCACCCTTCTAGGCCCAATATACGATACTCTTAGACGATCAGACCGGACTGTACGGAGATTATCACAGACAGGCTCAGTAGAAGTTCGGATGAGTTACGCTCATCAGCTTTCTTATCGACATCTACCTGGGAGCCGTTACGTACAGCTAGTACCGCTTACGGCCTGTGGTTAAACCTACTGCCAGCGTAGTATTGAGTCTTTAGAGTCCCATACAGAGGGTTTCCCTGCATCGTGCAAAACGTGTAGAGGTCGTATGGTTTTACGACAGGGTTTGATCACGTGCGTGTACTTGTGCACGCATGATTATTCGGACGGGCAATACTAGTGGTCTTTGGTTTAAACCGGATCCTAGTATTGTACTGATGGATTGTCTTCGTCTTCTATATTCGTATTTTTCCGTATACGAATACGGGTATGTATATACGGACGAGGGGAATTTTTGTAAAATGCTTGATGAAGATGAAATGACATAATTGCATTATTCTTTTTATGTTAAATTAATAATGCATTATGTAATTAGGAAATGAGGTGGATATTGCATGAATTTAGACATGTCTTCTTTGGACACTTGTTGCCTTTTCAAACCATGAGTCATTTGTTGACTATTCAACTTTTTTACTAATTATTCATTGTGATTTATCTCATGAATAATAGAGAGAGTTCAGTTGACAACAAAAGAAAAAGTTAGACTCATTTCTATTTTCATTGCAAGAGCTCACTACCTTTTCCTTCTTCATCTTCATCAACCTCAAAACCCTAGAACACTCATGTGTTGAGTAACCTAGGGAAAAAGGAGAGTCCTCAATCCATCTACACTCTCTACACACCCTAGGTCATTTAGTGTAGCATACCACTTGACTTAGTTTCTTCGGTTGTTGAAGAAAGAGCCCGGTATACAAGCTCTCGGGTGGATCATCTTCGATCCAAGAAAGCCGACGACGGCATCCGCACCACTCTAAGGAGCTCGCGCAGGTGAGGAGGACAGCGAGGAGAAGAAGGACCGGTTACATGAGGTATAACTTCTATTCATGTAGCGTATACTTCAAATTATTTTTGCTAGTTTAGGTTTAGATACGATCTTGGCGGTTCGTTGATGCTACGAAGCTCATAATTTTCGTATTTTATATTTTTCGCCTCCCCGCGATTCTGTGGGGTGCATAGTATGGACTTACAACATATGGTTTTCTACTTTATTTTTGTACTTATAACTTCTCAAAACATGGACCTTGTATTTCTACGAAGTACTTGTCTAAAACTGGAGAAGTCACAAGTAAACAGAATATAGTACGCGTACCATCTCTTTTGTCCTAATGGACACCGGACAACATACAATACTTTGTATAAGTCTCCTGAGTTGAATAACTCAAACCCTGTGCGTCGTAGGTTGAAAACTGTACTATGGTTAAGAAGAATTACACCGTTGTTTAATGTTCCTTACCCAATCATCAACTGATATAGGTAAATGTCATGGACATAATTTCAAAAGGTTATATCTCACTTTATAAAATAAATGTACATATATATCAGTTTAAAATTGGTTCATAACAACGGATATTTAAAACCAAATATTTGCCATCAGGCAAAACCCCAGGTGATTTCCTCAAATATCACCAATTACAACGCATTCCGATATAACGAGGATATAATCACCTAATTCCCAATAACTTACTCCCACTCATCATCTGTAAAACTATATAGATATGAGAATTAAACCTGGTAAATACATACCCTGGAGTAAGGATCTAATTGGGAAATCAGTTTTCAATTAACAACGCACAGTGAAACTGAAACATGTAAATGTTTCGAAGGGGTAGCCGGCTATTCCTAGTAATGCCTCTTCCATTATACAGATTCATGAATGTAACTGTATATTTCCTTGCCATCTCTCTAAATCCCTTTATTTGTCTTTATTCATTACCTTCTGTACACAGTACTTAGGCTAAATGGTTTTCTTCCTTCCCTACCATTCGGCACCAGCCTATGGTGTAGCGTTTTGAAAATCGTTTCGGTGAAATTTCGGAAAATCGGTAAAATAAGGGGGTTTTCTGTAAAAAGTCAAAATTCAAATATCTTATTATAAAAATTAAATATACATATTCTAGCTATGTAATTGCTAGTAATTGGTGTTTATTGAGCCACTGGTGAAATTCCAAATTTTCTGAAGAAAATTTATTTTATTATTATTTTAAGCCGTCACTAATACATTTAATTAGGGAAAATTACAAATTGGAATGAGTTGAAACAAATTTTGTGCATCATAAAACTTTAAATAAAATTTTATCATGTGGTTTTTGAAACGAAATCATTTGCCAAAACGGTTTAGAAATTATCGAAGAAAAAGGCTTAAATAGTGAATTTAGTGTTAATGGATGTTTGGGGGTATAGTATTTATCATTTTCCATCACCCCACACCCATACCCACACTCACACACCCCCATTTTCCCTCCCCCTTGGCTGAATTCAGCAGCCCCCCTCTCTTGTCCCCACTTGTTTTGCAAAAGAAAAGAAAAGAAAAGAAAAAGGAAATGTAGAAATGAGAGTGGATTTTGACTAGGTTGACTAGATGTTATCTTTCCCCACCTCACTCTCTCTCCTCTTCCCTCAATTTCAGCCGAGCCTTCCCATTTCCTGAACCACCAACAGCCCCCCTCTCTCCCTATCTCATTTTGCATCAAAAAATTCATCAAAATACCTCAAAAATCAAGCTAAAATCCAAATCCGACTCCTACCCATTTTCTCTCATCTCCTTTAGCATGGATCTTGGTGCAAGGATTTCAAATTGGAGGTCTAGATCTCAAGTTTCATCCATGGTTCATGAGGTATAAATCTTGGCCTTTTGTTTAAATTGTTGCTAAATACTTTAGTCTAGCCTAATTATACGTTTAATTATGGGTTAATTTAAAGATGTGGCTTTTCAAGAGGAGGTTTAGATTAGGGTTTTGTTGTGAAATTGTGCTGTGATATATTGTGCATGGTTTAGTGATGTTGATTAACATCTTAAGTTTAGTAGAAAGCTAATCTAGTTGTTAATTACAAAGCATTACTTATAAAATACCCTAATTAAGTTATTTTGCTAACTAGGGTTTTGGAAAATTATTAAACGCTTTAGATTAAATTATAATTATGGTTTCATGTCATTATAGATAATATATTGAGCGGTTTAATGCCTTTAGTACATGAAAATCCTAGCTAAATTGTTGTTTGTGCATTTTTGCTATAAATTGTTAAAAATTGGGTATTTTGTAAACTAGAATTTTGGGGTTAATGGAATTTAATGAAATTAAATTGTGGAAATTATTTTTATGACTTATTTAAGATATTTAGTGAATATTGTGGCCGCTAGATTCGTTCATACATCGAGTTTTGTACTAAAGCGGTGATTTGTGCTTGCTAGATTTTCGGAAAAATGACTTTTTAAGTGAAATTGGTGTTTTGTGAGTTTTAACCTATTTTATATTAAAATTAGTGTTCGTGAATGTGAAAATGAGTGTGTTTGGTGTTTTTCTTGATCAATCGACGTTTGTACGCCGATGTCGAGGGTTTTTGGGTCGATATGTGAAAGCAACCATAGGTTTTGACCTATGTGAGATTCGTGAGTCGTTTTGGTCATGAGTCGGATTTTAATGCGATATGATGCGTTATGATATGTAGGTACCCCATGTGGACTCCGAGACGAAAAGCAAGCGCGTGGCGACATCGGCACCGGCGAGCGAGGACCAGGTGAGTAGATTTATATCTACGAGGAGAAGTCGGGTGGATGACGTATAGCACCCCCGCAGTCCGTGGTGGTGTATACGGATGCGTATACACACCAGCAATTATTATTTGTTATTTGGGATTAATAACGAAGTTTAGGATGGATATTGGTGTGTTGGATTATTTTAGTGTTGCGAACCCTAGGGTAGTGTTGCACTACACATACACGCATACATACTTGCATACATTCCTATTTATATGTGCTCATAGGATTCTTTATAATTATGTGATCACATGGGTATGGGACTATGTGTTCACATACGGATTTGAGGATGATACTTGGGATTGAGCTGAGTCGAGGAGATTTGTTTTGTGGTTGTGATAGCGGTGATATGGCAGGATTCGTACTTGAGGTACGTCCTGGTGTTATAGCGGATCTTGGGACGACGATATGGGTGAATAGTGTTATAAATAAATGGTCATCATGTGATCGTGGTATGAGGCATGATATGCTAGGATATTGATATTAGGCCGTATAGGGCGATGTATACCCCCCTTGATGATGATATGTGCTGACGATATCGGTTTGTACGAGATTGTCGATCAGTAGTCAGATCATGAGTATATTGAGGATATTAGTATTGTACTAGACATAGGTCAGTACCCTAGACTATGATCTTGAATAAAGAGGATACCAGAGGAATGGTGTGAGGAATATGATATTGACCTGTACCCAGATTTGGGGATGCCGTACGACGGATTTACTTACGAGCTATATCTTGATGATTGATCCGTACTCTTGACTTGGGATGTCTGATTGTAGATATGGTATCGGATATGATATTATTGAGGCGGGATCACCGACTAATATATATACAGGTATGTATATGGATCGACTCAGATGTTAGGCGGTTTCCTTACCTGTAGTCCAGCTTGTTAGCTTAGCCCTTTAGTTTAGTTTAGTTGTTAGATTAGATTCGATTCTTACCTATTTCAAAAACTAACGAATCGTGGGTATTTTAAAAGACAGCCCAAAGGATCCTACGGATATTTCAAAAGACGTATCTTTTTATAAAAATACCGTAGCCCCTATTTTCAAAACCCCATGATTCGTGTTATTTCAAAAGTCACCATTTGTAGGACTTATATAAGATTAATGCAGGTTAGTTACAGTTGCATCTAGTATTCAGCTCCCGCGTATTATTGTGGTTCGCTTCGCATCGCATACTTATGTTATAATTTCTTATTACAATGTTGATATCATATTGTTAGGACACCAGCACCATTACCGATGATGCGTATGTACCACGTACACTTACTTGCCGGCTCACACACATCTTCATCGGTAATTGCCATGTCACGTACACCTTAGAAAATATTATTGCTTGACATAGCGTACTTGCCTTATATGTTAGTTTAGACATTGTAGTTATTACCTGCTACTTCATGCATACCGTTATTCATTGTTATGCCGCATTCATGGATTCTCATGCATATATTCACTATTTTACGTGTTATTGAGGTTTTGGATTCGGATTTCCATGAGATTTTCTGGATTTGGAGGAAAACCGCAAAAACATAAATAACCCTTTTCTCTCTTTTAAAATAAAAAGTGCGGTTTTTCCCATGATGTATGAGTCGTCCACCATGAGTTTGCTGATGGATTTCGAGACCCGATTCGAGGAGACAGATGAACCGTTTCGGGTACATGGTGGACCCGGTAAGGTACCCCGGGGCAAGAAGGCGTGATGATGACGATGTGAGCCTGGCAGGGGAGCACTACCTACCGGTGATTTTACCCGACGCGTCGGATATCCGGAGGATACCGTCGTGGTCTTGAGATGGATGGTAGGGGCCGGTCTAGACTGACGGCGCCCTAGATATTGTGATTGAGACATTGAGATTTTGAGATATTGAGGTACAGAGACTGTGATACAGAGATATCGAGATATTGGGATTACGTTTTGTGCCGATGCTAGGCACTGTTTTATGCTGATTTCATTATGATACCTCATTTTAAAAATACAAAGGAAATCTCACTAAATTATGAAAACAGTTCTTCATTTACATGTATTCTGTTTTCATGCATTCATACCTTATTCATATGATATATTGCTACCTGAGGCACTGACACGGGCACATGAGATTACACTCGGGTTAGATATTTACCCTAGCCTTGTTATAGGTTGCATGTTATATATATTGAGGATATATTATGATCATTGACCTAGATTGCGTTATTTATGAGATTTCTATTCGTAGATGTTTTTTCTATTTACGAGTTGGCAACTCACCCCCGTTGTGCCCCAGTTTCTTGCAGGTTTGCCGTACAGGTTTCATTACGGCTTGCGGGCATAATTTCCTTCGGGTGATTTGCTAGTAGGTGGGTTTACTTGTATCGTACCCCCATTATATATCTTGTATATTATTATTCTGTTGTATCTAGAAGTTCCATCAACCAAACATGTATTTATTTTGAGATAGAGACCATTGATGTTATTCCTTCGACCTTAGAGTCGCGCGTTATATTTCTGCGGTTTTCTTGTGGTTTTGAGTTTCCTTTTGAATTTTGATCCTCGCCGTTGGCGTTGTATATCATATTGCTTGTGTGGTTGTTGTAAGTCCATGCTACCTCTCCCGGTACTTTCGGGCATGCGGAATTTGGTGAAAAACAATTTTCTAGAGGTGGTAACATGGACTTAAAACCCGGATCTTTGTTAAACATCTAACTAACAACCTAACTAGGAGTTGTTAACTACTCGGTTAGGGGGTTTATACCTTTCTTATCTCGAACTCCTTCGTCTTCAAGCCTCGATGGTTGTACGAATCGGCTTCTCCCCATCGTCTCTTTGCGCCGAATATAGATCCACCTGAAAGCTTCTACCTTTGGCTCCTTCTTCGAACTTTGAAGAAACTAGTTCACTCGGTTTGCTAAACCTTGTGAACTAGAGTGAGTAGAGAAGAGTTTGTTTGGGATTTTATCTATGGTTCTTGGTTCTCAACTCATGAGACAAGTAAACCATAGACTCAAGAGAGGGAGAGCAAGAGGAGGAAGATGAGAGCTCAAGAACAAGAGAGAGAATGAGCATAGGAGAATGAGAGAAGACTTTTCTCATTTGGCTCTCATAATCCAAAAACATCATAACACATCATAGCAATCAAGTATTATGTGATGGTTTAAGTAACAATAGCCATATCATTTCATGCACTTATTATGCACAAGAGAGCAAGCAAGCAAATGTCTTTTCCATGAAATGATAACTATTGTTATCATGATGGTCAACTAGTCAAGCCTAGTCAACCGGTCAACAAAGTCAACAAGTCAACAAAGTCAATCCCTCAACAACCATGTCACCATAATACTTAATTAATATAATTGTTAATTACATATCATATTCTCATTAGGGTTGAGCAAAAAGTCAACTGTCAACGGTCAATGGTCAACAACCCTAATGAGAATCCTCTGCCTCTGTCTCTCCGTCAACTGTGCATACACACCCGCATTCGCGTTCCAAGGAACACGAATACATACTGGATAAAACCAATCCCAAAACGTACACTAGGATCTGGCTTAAACCAAAGCCCGCTAGTGCTAACTGTCCGGACACTGTACGTGCACATGTGCACGGATGTGACCGGACCCTGTCGCAAAACCATGCGACCTCTACTCTTTTGCCTAAAGGCGAATAGCTTTCTGTATGGGACTCTAAAGACTCGACACTACGCTGGCAGTGGGTTTAACCACAGACCGCAAGCGGCACTAGCTGTGCGTAACGGTCCCCAGGTAGATGCCGACAAGAAGACTGACGAGGTGAAACCCATCTGAACTCCTACTGAGCCTGAATGTGACAATCTCCGTACAGTCCGGTATGTTCGTCTGATACATCGCATGGCGGGCCTAAGGGGCGGTAAACGTCAGTCCCCTAATAGCGGTACAAGTCATGTCGGAGTGAAGCCCAATACACCCTGAGATAACACTGGAAGCCTACCAGTATATCTCGCTTGCCCTGGCCAGGGACTACTCGTGTAATGGCTCTCCTAGACACAGCGCGATGTCAACCCCCAATACCGGGAGAGACGAATCCTGTCTAACCATCACTGCCTCCAAGTGCTTCGGGACTGCACCCAACTACTACCTGTTTGCACGACTCCTTTGAGCCGTGGTAGGGTAGTAACCAAAGTACAGTGGGAACACACTCGAGGCGAAGTGACAGCGTCAAGTCAGCGGACTAAGCTGTACTCATGTCACCTGGAAACTGATAACTAATGATAGGTATAATACCAACCGGTCAGTTCCCGACAAGTCCTGTCCAGTGTACTCGTAACCCAACGAGCACCCGCATACTATCTCCAGTACGACGTACTGATGGCTGTGGGACAGACCATCTCCCACTCTGGGATGAGAAGCGCATGCGCTAGTCTACTCCGGAGTATTGATGCCCTGTCTCGATAGTCCTGCGACTAGGGACCTGCATAAGGATGTGCTTATAGATTACCCAGCCCCCACTAGTGTGACTGCCATCACAACGCTGGTAATCAAGCAAAGATCCTAAGGGCTCCACTAATGTGTATAGGTGATATACTAAAATAAACACATGTATACATTGAAGCAGAAACAAACCAAGTAGCATACTACTATTTTTAGCAAGATTGTCAATACAAGGTGAATATCCCAAGCTTCCATTAAGTAATATACATACTATTATAATACAGTAATGGCCTCTAGGGCATATACACTAACAATCTCCTACTTGCACTAAGGCCATGTACTGGCGTATCGAAGACCTATCATCTCGATTAGCCGCTCGAACTGAGTCTGGGGTAGGGCCTTCGTGAGTGGATCTGCAGTGTTATCTTCTGAATTTACTTTCTTTACCTCGATCTCCCGGCGATCAATGATCTCCTTGATCAGGTGGAACCGCCTCAAAATGTGCCTGGACTTCTGATGGGACCTGGGTTCCTTCGCTAAAGCTATAGCGCCGTTGTTGTCACAATACAGCGGTATTGGATCAACACTGGTAGGAACCACCTGAAGTTCCGTGAGGAACTTCTTCATCCAGACAGCTTCCTTTGCGGCATCGCAAGAAGCTATGTACTCCGCTTCCATAGTTGAGTCAGCAACGGTTTCCTGCTTGGAACTCTTCCAGCAAACCGCCCCTCCATTGAGGGTAAAGACATAACCCGACATGGACTTGGAGTCATCCTTGTCACTCTGGAAGATGGAGTCAGCAAAGGCCTCAATCTGGAGGTCTTTTCCGCCATACACCAAGAACATCTCCTTAGTCCTTCTCAGATACTTGAGAATGTTCTTTACTGCTATCCAGTGTTTCTCCTCTGGGTTCGACTGATACCGGCTTACAACGCTCAATGCGTATGCTACATCTGGTCCGGTACATAACATCGCATACATAATAGAGTCTACCGCAGATGCGTAGGGTATTGATGACATGCGAGCCCTTTCCAAATCAGTCTTGGGAGACATCTCTTTGGAGAGGGTGATTCCGTGACAAGCCGGTAGATTACCGCGCTTGGAATCTTCCATACTGAATTGTTTTAGTATGGTGTCGATGTACCTTGACTGTGAAAGTCCCAACATCCTCTTAGATCTATCACGAAAGATCTGGATCCCCAGAATGTAGTTGGCATTGCCCAGGTCCTTCATGGAGAACCTCTGCGACAAGAATCCTTTGACTGACTGTAGCATAGGAATATCATTTCCTATTAGGAGAATGTCATCGACGTACAAGACGAGGAATACCACATTTCTCCCTACAATCTTACTGTAAATGCATGATTCATCTGGGTTTTTGACAAAGTCGAATTCTTTGACAGTATCATCAAAGCAGATGTTCCAACTCCGCGATGCCTGCTTGAGTCCATAGATGGACTTGGGCAACTTGCACACTTTACCGCTGCTCCCATTCTGAATGAATCCCTCTGGCTGATCCATATAGATGCACTCTTCCAAATTTCCATTTAGGAAAGCCATCTTTATGTCCATCTGCCAGATCTCATAATCGTGGAAGGCAGCAATGGCAAGAAGGATCCGAATGGATTTAAGCATGGCTACCGGAGAAAAGGTCTCGTCATAGTCCAAACCAGGTCTTTGATGAAAACCCTTTGCAACGAGCCTAGCTTTATAGGTTTCAACCTGCCCATCTACACCAATCTTCTTTCTGAAGATCCATTTGCAGCCTACGGGTTTTACCCCTTCTGGAGCAAAGTCCAAAGTCCAAACTTTGTCGGTGTACATGGACTCCATCTCGGTCCGCATTGCATCCAGCCATTTTACCGAGTCACCGCTCTGAATGGCTTGCTGGAAGCTAGTAGGCTCATCATAATTAACCGTGCAATCCTCTCTATCCCCGTCAATGAGAAAACCAAAGTATCTCTCGGGCGGATGAGATTGCCTACTACTTCTGCGGAGCGGCGTAGGAATGTCCGGTTCTCTTGAAACGTCTGGTTCATCCAAGCTTTCAGTAACAGCTTGTGCTTCTGGAATTTCTTCCAGTTCTATTGCGCCCCCACTTATCTGATTTTCCAAAAATTCAGTTTCCAAGAAGTGGGCATGCGGAGAAACAAAAACTTTTTGTTCTTCTGCGGAATAGAAAAGATACCCTCTGGAGTTCTTTGGGTATCCCACAAACTTACACAGTACTGAGCGTGCCTCGAGCTTGTCCGCATGCTGCTTTTTTACAAAAGCTGGACATCCCCATACCTTAAGATACTTAAGACAGGGTTTCTTCCCACTCCACATCTGATATGGGGTGGTAGGCACAGTCTTGGTTGGAGCCTTGTTCAAGAGATATGCAGCTGCTTCTAGTGCATAACCCCAGAAAGATCACGGTAACTCAGCCTTACTCATCATGGAACGAACCATATCCAATAGGGTCCGATTCCGCCTTTCCGATACACCGTTGTGTTGTGGTGTGTATGGAGGAGTAAGTTGAGAGAGAATTCCATTCTCTTTTAAGTAGCCCAGAAACTCGGCACTCAAGTATTCTCCACCTCGATCCGATCTTAGAATCTTGATACTTTTGCCGGTTTGTTTTTCAACTTCATTCTTGTATTCTTGAAATTTCCCAAAGGCCTCGGATTTGTGCTTCATTAAGAAGACATGTCCATACCTAGAGAAATCATCTGTGAAAGTAATGAAGTATGAATAACCACTTCGCGCATGTGTAGACATTGGACCACAGACATCACTGTGTATGAGTACCAAGAGCTTGCTCGCTCTTTCTCCGCGTCCAGTGAACGGAGTCTTTGTCATCTTTCCCATGAGACAAGATTCACAAGTGGCATAAGACTGATACTCGAACGGATTCAAGTACCCTTCTTTATGTAACTTAGTTAATCGTGTCTCATTAATGTGACCCAGTCTACAATGCCATAAGAAAGCCTGATTTGTTTCCGGAGACTTTCTTTTAAGTGTGTTCTGGACAATGAAAATCTGAGCTTGATTTAACACGTATATTCCGTTCTGTAATGTACCTGACCCAATCAGAACTTGATTTAGGTGGATGTGTACTACATCGCATACAAAAGTAAATTCATATCCTTCCTTAGAAAGTAAGGATACAGATATGATATTACAAGTCGCACCTGGTACATACAAACAGTTACGCAAAATCAATATCTGCCCAGTTGTCAGTCCAAGATGATATTCCCCTACGGATTCAGCATCCATGCTCATTCCGTTAGCAACCCTGAGGGTCGTATCACCTTTCCTGATAACCCTACGGTTTCTCAGAGCCTGTAACGAATTACAGATATGAGATCCTGATCCGGTATCCAATACCCAGGAAGTAGGGTTAACTGACATACAGTTCTCAATTACAAACACACTCGAAGCCGAAGCCACAACATGCTTCGAATTCTGGCTACTGGCTTTGCAAGCCCTGCAATCCTTCTGCCAATGTTCATTCCTGTTACAATAGGAACGTCCCTCTTTTACTATATTCAGTCCTGAAACTTTTGCCCTTGTTTTCCCTTTTTCTTCCCTGGTTTCCTTCAGGGTATAAGCAGAGGGCAGGGACTGTAGAATTAAGTCTGTACTTGACATATTCTCCAACGTGGTCTCCAGGTCCGTGAGCTCAAAATAGCTGGCATCTGTAAGGACGTTGTCCCCTACAGATGACCCGACAGCCAACCTCTCTTGAAGCAATTCGTTCGAGGTCTCATATCTTGCGATACGAGATTGCTCTCCATATAAATCTTTGTTATGGAGGAAGATAGAAACTGAGTCCATCTTCTCGTGCTGCCTCTGGTTTGCACCATTAACTGAGGCTAACACGAGGCACTTGGCTTTCGCACAATCCTTTTCCGATGTCCTACGGATGTAAATATTCGTGATAGGGGAAACTGGACCTGAGACGGTAGGGGTATGATCAGTTAAGAGGTGTCCCAGCTTGTTATAGGTAATGGACATCTGGACAGACCTTTGCCAGTCATAACAGTCAGGTTCAGTCATTTTATTATCTAGATGTAACCTAGGTGTGGTCACTGGGTCACTGCAATTAAGAGAGAGAGAGAAGAAAACACTCAGCATGATGCTCCTGCAAGTTTAGATTGGTTTTTAATTTATCTAAACAGGATGGCTCCCACTGTCTCTCGAATCCCTCCTCAAACCATAAAGGAAGAATTAGTCGGGATCAATCTCACCGTACAATACTTACTTAACCGTTCAGCCGGGCTAGTGTCGGTACTTCGAGGGAGGTTTTCCAACGCTTTCGCGAAGTTCCTTAATTAAATAACCTCTTTTCCCTGTGGGCGTAGCCCCGCTAACACCTTTCTAGACACCTACTTGGTTTATAGCATTGATCGTTAAGTGAGAAATTTCCCGAGGAGTAGCATATACTCACAGTAGGATCGGGATCCAATTATCATTGCGTGACAAAACTGAAGGAATCCTACCAGAATCATCACACTCCAAATGGTATGCAACGCTAGCAAGTTTCAGTTCTTTTGAAACTCCCGATGTGGATTTTTGCCCCATGCTCTTATGACCTTGACGAAGGTCAACAAATCATAAGTCACATGTCAAGTTCTACCCGTCATTATCCAGGTTAATTTGAACCCACCCGTATATACCCTTGACGAAGGTCAACAAGTTAATACGACTGTCCCAAACCAACGCATCTATCTATGCAACATATGAACACCCAACAGCTACCAATCACTATGCCTTGACGAAAGTCAACAAACATAGCTTGAATACTATTGAATATTCATACGAAACGACGGAGGGCTACGAATGGTTTTGGCGAAACCTTGAACGTAGTGAACTTGATATAATCGAAGGAACGAAATAGCTTTTAAAAGGAGTGGCTCAAGCTCCGCATTTAAAAGTTAGTTTTGAAAAGAACCGAGTGGTTTTTCGAAACTGTTCCAACGATTTTAACTTGGTTTATTTTCTTGCATTAGTTCTTTTAATGCGTGATATTCTTGCATTAGTACTTTTAATGCGTCCCATCATTTAATCCTACCATTGCAGAAAACAACCAAAATATGACGTACGCTTATGCCATTCGCATTCGCCACGGGGCCCCGTCATTACCTGTTAGGTTACTTAACTAACGACAGAGCGGGGGCTGGGCTAGCGCGGCTGTAAAACATAAGCAACGCCTAAATAATATCATATATATATATTGCAATGATAGCCATTTCAGATCACAGATGAACACATTGGATATACTAGGAACCCGCAATTCGTACGAGCCTGTAACGAAAAGCAGATTACACGGTCGCGGTGAATAGCCAATACCCCACCCAAGACCCCTACGGGTGCGGCAAACTACCCGCCAAGTACCCGAAGCGAAGCAACCTCCCTCAACTCCGTGAGTAGGCCATTCGGCACTTCGGCATACCCGGTAGTTTGTGCACCCCCTCCATGGGTCTATCCTAGGAGCAAAAACAGTAAAAAGAAATTATACAATGACGGCTACAACCCCGACCCGGTTGTGAGGCCATACAAATAATTATTACATCAATTTACAAATTTACATGAATTGAAAGAAAGGAAAACTCTCGTCTCACAACCCCCGGCTATTCACCCGCGACAATCAAATGAATTCATATACACATTCCAATAACATTACAGATCACAGATTTGTATAACCCCCACTAATTGACATATAGCGATTAGGCGACGTTCAATACAAATATCACATCACAGAAAAACCCGTCAGCTTAAGTCTTTTAGAAGTTCGATCTAAATACGGTTTTTAAAGCCCCAAAAATAAATTTTTCTTTCTGGAAAATCTGGGCTGAATAAACACATACCAAAAATCCCAAAATACCCTTATTAACATACTGTAGCAAAGAAGACCCAGAGAGGAGCCAAGACGGTCGCGGAACCGCGGCAATAGCAAGCTATTGCCGCGTTTCCGCGGCGTTTTGATGAGATCAAGGGACCATTTTTCTACAGTATACTCTAAAAACCCTGAGTCGATTTTTGGTGTATCTCAAATAATTTTTGCAGCACTTTGAAAATCGACAGAAAGTTTGAAAACGGGGTTCATTTCGGGACTTTTTCTTTGATCGATCTTCTAGCTATTTTTCTAACATGTTAGATAGAGTTTAACTAGGCTCTGATACCACTGTAAGTCCATGCTACCTCTCCCGGTACTTTCGGGCATGCGGAATTTGGTGAAAAACAATTTTCTAGAGGTGGTAACATGGACTTAAAACCCGGATCTTTGTTAAACATCTAACTAACAACCTAACTAGGAGTTGTTAACTACTCGGTTAGGGGGTTTATACCTTTCTTATCTCGAACTCCTTCGTCTTCAAGCCTCGATGGTTGTCCGAATCGGCTTCTCCCTGTCGTCTCCTTGCGCCGAAGATAGATCCACCTGAAAGCTTCTACCTTTGGCTCCTTCTTCGAACTTTGAAGAAACTAGTTCACTCGGTTTGCTAAACCTTGTGAACTAGAGTGAGTAGAGAAGAGTTTGTTTAGGATTTTATCTATGGTTCTTGGTTCTCAACTCATGAGACAAGTGAACCATAGACTCAAGAGAGGGAGAGCAAGAGGAGGAAGATGAGAGCTCAAGAACAAGAGAGAGAATGAGCATAGAAGAATGAGAGAAAACTTTTCTCATTTGACTCTCAAAATCCAAAAACATCATAACACATCATAGCAATCAAGTATTATGTGATGGTTTAAGCAACAATAGCCATATCATTTCATGCACTCATTATGCACAAGAGAGCAAGCAAGCAAAAGTCTTTTCCATGAAATGATAGCTATTGTTATCATGATGGTCAACTAGTCAAGCCTAGTCAACCGGTCAACAAAGTCAACAAGTCAACAAAGTCAATCCCTCAACAACCATGTCACCATAATACTTAATTAATATAATTGTTAATTACATATCATATTCTCATTAGGGTTGAGCAAAAAGTCAACAGTCAACGGTCAACAACCCTAATGAGAATCCTCTGCCTCTGTCTCTCCGTCAACTGTGCATACACATCCGCATTCGCGTTCCAAAGAACACGAATACATACTGGATAAAACCAATCCCAAAACGTACACTAGGATCTGGCTTAAACCAAAGCCCGCTAGTGCTAACTATCCGGACACTGTACGTACACAAGTGCAAGGATGTGACCGGACCCTGTCGCAAAACCATGCGACCTCTACTCTTTTGCCTAAAGGCGAATAGCTTTCTGTGTGGGACTCTAAAGACTCGACACTACGCTGGCAGTAGGTTTAACCACAGACCGCAAGCGGCACTAGCTGTGCATAACGGTCCCCAGGTAGATGCCGACAAGAAGACTAACGACGTGCAACCCATCTGAACTCCTACTGAGCCTGAATGTGACAATCTCCGTACAGTCCGGTCTGTTCGTTTGATACATCGCATGGCGGGCCTAGGGGGGCGGTAAACGTCAGTCCCCTAATAGCGGTACAAGTCGTGTCGGAGTGATGCCCAATACACTCTGAGATAACACTGGAAGCCTACCACTATATCTCGCTTGCTCTGGCCAGGGACTACTCGTGTAATGGCTCTCCTAGACACAGCGCGATGTCAACCCCCAATACCGGGAGAGACGAATCCTGTCTAACCGTCACTGCCTCCAAGTGCTTCAGGACTGCACCTAACTACTACCTGTTTGCACGACTCCTTTGAGCCGTGGTAGGGTAGTAACCAAAGTACAGTGGGAACACACTCGAGGCGAAGTGACAGCGTCAAGTCAGCGGACTAAGCTGTACTCATGTCACCTGGGAACTGATAACTGACGATAGGTATAATACCAACCGGTCAGTTCCCGACGAGTCCTGTCCAGTGTACTCGTAACCCAACGAGCACCCGCATACTATCTCCAGTACGACGTACTGATGGCTGTGGGACAGACCATCTCCCACTCTGGGATGAGAAGCGCATGCGCCAGTCTACTCCGGAGTATCGATGCCCTGTCTCGATAGTCCTGCGACTAGGGACCTGCATAAGGATGTGCTTATAGATTACCCAGCCCCCACTAGTGTGACTGCCATCACAACGCTGGTAATCAAGCAAAGATCCTAAGGGCTCCACTAATGTGTATAGGTGATATACTAAAATAAACACATGTACACATTGAAGCAGAAACAAACCAAGTAGCATACTACTATTTTGAGCAAGATTGTCAATACAAGGTGAATATCCCAAACTTCCATTAAGTTATATACATACTAGTATGATACAGTAATGGCCTCTAGGGCATATACACTAACAGTTGTGACCGTCGATTGACGAAGAGCTAGCTCCCGCTTGGGGATGCCTTTTTATTGATTTCGTATACTATTCATGTTGTATCCCGTTTGGGGGCCAGTATTTACAATGGAGACTCTGCCGAAATTTTCAGTAAATTTTGATGTTCTTAAAAACCGCATAATTCGGCTTATGCTATTAAAACTACTTGTTTTAAATTGGTTTTCCTTCACTCTACTACTTTTCTTGGTTTGGATTTATGGGTTTTCGGTTTACTTAGATTACGTACGCCTCGAGACGTTTCGTAGTTTAAGTGCCGGTCATGTTCCGTACTTTCGGGACGTGACAAAGTTGGTATCAGAGCGTTAGGTTTTACCTTCGGAGCGTAGGATGACCCTTGGTTGATGGAATAGGTGACTAAAGTAGAGTGACGTACCGTGGGTATGTTCCGCGGCATATTTACGATACGCTACTCCACTTAAGAAGCCTTAAGATGTACATTTCTTTGCTCAGTATTATATTCATTCCGATCTAGCCTCATCAGTACCAGTTATGGTTTTGCTGCCACGATTACGGGCAGGGAGAGCTACGGCTAGAGTTGCGGTCAGCATGAGCTCGTCAAGAACGGGGACTGACCAGGGCATGATTCCGGCGACACATGATTGCAGAGATGTGTCTTTTCATTGTATCTTCGCGCGACGAGCGTTGGGTGGATTGCTGTATGAGATTACTCGGACGTGCCGATTTGCACTAGAAGATTGAGCCACTGATAGAGGCCAGCCAGATTTTGATTACCATTGAAGTATTGCTTACTCCTGATGATTGAGGCACCGTTCAGCGTGCAGACGAGCGAGCCAGTTATTGCTGCGAACGACGAAATATTGCCCCAGATACTGGAGTTAGTGCAGAATGAGTTGTACTAAGAGATGATAGAAGGTCCCTAGTCATCGAGGATGAATGACTAGGACATGTGGATCGTTCGCCTACCCCGATGCGAGGTCATCAGATAGATTGATTCCAGCTAGAGACGACTTCACGCGGAGACGTTGGGAGTCGACAGAGACGATCGAATGTCAGAAACCTATTATTCCAAGTTTAAAGTAGTCGGAAAGACATGCGGGCAATTCTATGGTCCCTCTAGAAGAATGAAACCCTAACTCGACTTAATGACCGTGTGAAAACCTTTGAACCTTCGAGTTTGCGGCAGTTCTACGGCGCCATTGGTGAGGCTTGGGTTTGCCTTCTACGGCTGGACCACCGATGCTGTGGTATGTACTCGATACTATTAAACTGTGCCCAAGATGTTGAGCTCTTGGGGGATTATGAGGTTTTGACGACTCGATCGGATGGCTCGACTTAATTCGGATGCTAGGTGGTGAGATGCATTTCTTGGGGGACTCCCGATACAAGGATAGCCGTTGGAGCTCAGTCCATGCAGCCGCGACGAGACGAGTCCAAAGCAGACGACATTAGAGAAAAGTGAAGTAAGAGGTTCGTACCAGATCTAGATGAGATGACGTTCCACTCCGCCGACATCATAGATGCGACACGTATGCCGAGGCATTGTACTTGGATATACCTTCTAGAAGGAGTCGCGTTGAGTATGCAGCCGTTCCAGAACGAGAACAGATCTAGTAAGGGACGATGACTTCCGGACAGTTCAGCAGAGACGAGATTTAGGAGAGATCTCGATAGGACCTTTCTGGAATAAATTACGAGAAGACTTGTACCCAGTAGTGGTCATGTTATGCACACCGGCAGGCCAAAGTTCAGGATCGTCGACGAGACATGCTATGAGTGACCACGGCAGTTGGCCAGATATTCTTGGAGGATGTGCTTGAGCGGGACTATTCCGCTATACTTGATTTTGGTATTTTGAGCGATCTCTTTGCATGCTTGATTTTGATGATGGAGTTTCGTGATATTTGTTTCCATGGACCATGGTTGCACCTACGGAGTATTCACGATTTTTGCACAGTTGTTGCACTTGAGATAGTTTTCGTGCCTTGGTTCTCATGTTTGTGATTATATGGATTTCATACAGTTGAGTTGATTTGTGCGTATATACGTACACGATTTGGTTTTTGCACTCGGTATAGTTCTTATATGCTTGCAGTGCAGTGTTACGTATGTTGTACATTTAGATGCCCTGGACTTCGACTTCGATGGTGATATTCGATATTGGTTTTGTGCACCTTGTGCACCTGATTGGATTTTGCGTATATTCGGCACTTGATATTGGATTTCATGATTTCGTGCACGATGGATACACCTGATTTGGATTTTCGCGCATGTTGGGCGCATGTTTTGAAGTGTGATTTTGGTGCACACCAGATGCACTAAATCGAGATTTTTTGTGCATGTCAGATGCACCTGATTTTGCTGTCAAGCACACATGTTGCCTACGACAGATGTTTCGTGCACACCTAATGCACTTAGATGTTGTTTCTGTGCATATGTATGGCACATATTTGGATTTTGATTTCCGTGCGCACCAGACGCATGTAGTATTCATACGCGTATTTTGGGATTGGTTTTTCTTATAGAGCAGTACGTTTTATGATATTGCTATGTGTTTTCATACTGAGGAGGACCAGTCAGAGGACAGTACCTGAATATATTTTGCATGCATTGATAGTTATTGAAGGGATTTTCAAAAAGCGAGCTATAGCCTCAGCATTTACCTACGTGTCTGATATGATACGAAATGTTTAAAACAAGGAGACCCTTCTAAATTGTTTCCAAAACGGCGGAACGTACATTTCAAACAAAGGTATATATGTATATAGTTATTTTCTGATGATAGACGTCCGCCATTGTGCAGTGTTATACGCGTTGCACAACAACTTAAAGAGATTTGGCATGCATTTCCTTCAGATACTTACATATATAGATTCGATATTTACATGTATAGTTTTGAGTTATATGCTCATTTTTCATGCGCATGCGCTGCGCTACGATTTGTTTTATGTATTTACAATTTCGGAGCCCCGACGACTTGATGGTTTTGGTTTAGATGTTTGAGTATTTGGGGGGAGTTTTACTTTAAATTCGGGGACCAAATTTTTTTTAAGGGGGGCAGATTGTAGCGTTTTGAAAATCGTTTCGGTGAAATTTCGGAAAATCGGTAAAATAAGGGGGTTTTCTGTAAAAAGTCAAAATGCAAATATCTTATTATCAAAATTAAATATACATATTCTAGCTATGTAATTGCTAGTAATTGGTGTTTATTGAGCCACTGGTGAAATTCCAAATTTTCTGAAGAAAATTTATTTTATTATTATTTTAAGCCGTCACTAATACATTTAATTAGGGAAAATTACAAATTGGAATGAGTTGAAACAAATTTTGTGCATCATAAAACTTTAAATAAAATTTTATCATGTAGTTTTTGAAACGAAATCATTTGCCAAAACGGTTTAGAAATTATCGAAGAAAAAGGCTTAAATAGTGAATTTAGTGTTAATGGATGTTTGGGGGTATAGTATTTATCATTTTCCATCACCCCACACCCATACCCACACTCACACACCACCATTTTCCCTCCCCCTTGGCTGAATTCAGCAGCCCCCCTCTCTTGTCCCCACTTGTTTTGCAAAAGAAAAGAAAAGAAAAGAAAAAGGAAATGTAGAAATGAGAGTGGACTTTAACTAGGTTGACTAGATGTTATCTTTCCCCACCTCACTCTCTCTCCTCTTCCCTCAATTTCAGCCGAGCCCTCCCATTTCCTGCACCACCAACAGCCCCTCTCTCTCCCTCTCTCATTTTGCATCAAAATACCTCAAAAATCAAGCTAAAATCCAAATCCGACTCCTACCCATTTTCTCTCATCTCCTTTAGCATGGATCTTGGTGCAAGGATTTCAAATTGGAGGTCTAGATCTCAAGTTTCATCCATGGTTCATGAGGTATAAATCTTGGCCTTTTGTTTAAATTGTTGCTAAATACTTTAGTCTAGCCTAATTATACGTTTAATTATGGGTTAATTTAAAGATGTGGGTTTTCAAGAGGAGGTTTAGATTAGGGTTTTGTTGTGAAATTGTGTTGTGATATATTGTGCATGGTTTAGTGATGTTGATTAACATCTTAAGTTTAGTAGAAAGCTAATCTAGTTGTTAATTACAAAGCATTACTTATAAAATACCCTAATTAAGTTATTTTGCTAACTAGGGTTTTGGAAAATTATTAAACGCTTTAGATTAAATTATAATTATGGTTTCATGTCATTATAGATAATATATTGAGCGGTTTAATGCCTTTAGTTCATGAAAATCCTAGCTAAATTGTTGTTTGTGCATTTTTGCTATAAATTGTTAAAAATTGGGTATTTTGTAAACTAGAATTTTGGGGTTAATGGAATTTAATGAAATTAAATTGTGGAAATTGTTTTTATGACTTATTTAAGATATTTAGTGAATATTGTGGCCGCTAGATTCGTTCATACATCGAGTTTTGTACTAAAGCGGTGATTTGTGCTTGCTAGATTTTCGGAAAAATGACTTTTTAAGTGAAATTGGGGTTTTTGTGAGTTTTAACCTATTTTATATTAAAATTAGTGTTCGTGAATGTGAAAATGAGTGCGTTTGGTGTTTTTCTTGATCATTCGACGTTTGTACGCCGATGTCGAGGGTTTTTGGGTCGATTTGTGAAAGCAACCATAGGTTTTGACCTATGTGAGATTCGTGAGTCGTTTTGGTCATGAGTCGGATTTTAATGCGATATGATGCGTTATGATATGTAGGTACCCCATGTGGACTTCGAGACGACAAGCAAGCGCGTGGCGACGTCGGCACCGGCGAGCGAGGACCAGGTGAGTAGATTTATATCTACGGGGAGAAGTCGGGTGGATGGCGTATAGCACCCCCGCAGTCCGTGGTGGTGTATACGGATGCGTATACACACCAGCAATTATTATTTTTTATTTGGGATTAATAACGATGTTTAGGAAGGATATTGGTGTGTTGGATTATTTTAGTGTTGCGAACCCTAGGGTAGTGTTGCACTACACATACACGCATACATACTTGCATACATTCCTATTTATATGTGCTCATGGGATTCTTTATAGTTAATGATCACATGGGTATGGGACTATGTGTTCACATACGGATTTGAGGATGATACTTGGGATTGAGCTGAGTCGAGGAGATTTGTTTTGTGGTTGTGATAGCGGTGATATGGCAGGATTTGTACTTGAGGTACGTCCTGGTGTTATAGCGGATCTTGGGACGACGATACGGGTGAATAGTGTTATAAATAAATGGTCGTCATGTGATCGTGGTATGAGGCATGATATGCTAGGATATTGATATTAGGCCGTATAGGGCGATGTATACCCCCCTTGATGATGATATGTGCTGACGATATCGGTTTGTACGAGATTGTCGATCAGTAGTCAGATCATGAGTATATTGAGGATATTAGTATTGTACTAGACATAGGTCAGTACCCTAGACTATGATCTTGAATAAAGAGGATACCAGAGGAATGGTGTGAGGAATATGATATTGACCCGTACCCAGATTTGGGGATGCCGTACGACGGATTTACGTACGAGCTATATCTTGATGATTGATCCGCACTCTTGACTTGGGATGTCTGATTGTAGATATGGTATCGGATATGATATTATTGAGGCGGGATCACCGACTAATATATATACAGGTATGTATAAGGATCGACTCAGATGTTAGGCGGTTTCCTTACCTGTAGTACAGCTTGTTAGCTTAGCCCTTTAGTTTAGTTTAGTTGTTAGATTAGATTCGATTCTTACCTATTTCAAAAACTAACGAATCGTGGGTATTTTAAAAGACAACCCAAGGGATCCTACGGATATTTCAAAAGACGTATCTTTTTATAAAAACACCGTAGCCTCTATTTTCAAAACCCCATGATTCGTGTTATTTCAAAAGGCACCATTTGTAGGACTTATATTAGATTAATGCAGGTTAGTTACAGTTGTGTCTAGTATTCAGCTCCCGCGTATTATTGTGGTTTGCTTCGCATCGCATACTTATGTTATAATTTCTTATTGCAATGTTGATATCATATTGTTAGGACACCAGCACCATTACCGATGATGCGTATGTACCACGTACACTTACTTGCCGGCTCACACACATCTTCATCGGTAATTGCCATGTCACGTACACCTTAGAAAATATTATTGCTTGACATAGCGTACTTGCCTTATATGTTAGTTTAGACATTGTAGTTATTACCTGCTACTTCATGCATACTGTTATTCATTGTTATGCCGCATTCATGGATTCTCATGCATATATTCACTATTTTACCTGTTATTGAGGTTTTGGATTCTGATTTCCATGAGATTTTCTGGATTTGGAGGAAAACCGCAAAAACATAAATAACCCTTTTCTCTCCTTTAAAATAAAAAGTGCGGTTTTTCCCATGATGTATGAGTCGTCCACCATGAGTTTGCTGATGGATTTCGAGACCCGATTCGAGGAGACGGATGAACCGTTTCGGGTACATGGTGGACCCGGTAAGGTATCCCGGGGCAAGAAGCACGTGATGATGACGATGTGAGCCTGGCAGGGGAGCACTACCTATCGGTGATTTTACCCGACGCGTCGGATATCTGGAGGATACCGTCGTGGTCTTGATATGGATGGTAGGGGCCGGTCTGGACTGACGGCGCCCTAGATATTGTGATTAAGACATTGAGATTTCGAGATATTGAGGTACAGAGACTGTGATACAGAGATATCGAGATATTGGGATTACGTTTTGTGCCGATGCTAGGCACTGTTTTATGCTGATTTCATTATGATACCTCATTTTAAAAATACAAAGGAAATCTCACTAAATTATGAAAACAGTTCTTCATTTACATGTATTCTGTTTTCATGCATTCATACCTCATTCATATGATATATTGCTATCTGAGGCACTGACACGGGCACTTGAGATTACACTCGGGTTAGATATTTACCCTAGCCTTGTTATAGGTTGCATGTTATATATATTGAGGATATATTATGATCATTGACCTAGGTTGCGTTATTTATGCGATTTCTATTCGTAGATGTTTTTTCTATTCACGAGTTGGCAACTCACCCCCGTTGTGCCCCAGTTTCTTGCAGGTTTGCCGTACAGGTTTCATTACGGCTTACGGGCATAGTTTCCTTCGGGTGATTTGCTAGTAGGTGGGTTTACTTGTATCGTACCCCCATTATATATCTTGTATATTATTATTCTGTTGTATCTAGAAGTTCCATCAACCAAACATGTATTTATTTTGAGATAGAGACCAGTGATGTTATTCCTTCGACCTTAGAGTCGCGCGTTATATTTCTGCGGTTTTCTTGTGGTTTTGAGTTTCCTTTTGAATTTTGATCCTCGCCGTTGGCGTTGTATATCATATTGCTTGTGTGGTTGTGACCGTCGATTGACGAAGAGCTAGCTCCTGCTTGGGGATGCCTTTTTGTTGATTTCGTATACTATTCATGTTGTATCCCGTTTGGGGGCCAGTATTTACAAAGGAGACTCTGCCGAAATTTTCAGTTAATTTTGATGTTCTTAAAAACCGCATAATTCGGCTTATGCTATTAAAACTACTTATTTTAAATTGGTTTTCCTTCACTCTACTACTTTTCTTGATTTGGATTTCTGGGTTTTCGGTTTAGTTAGATTACGTACGCCTCGAGACGTTTCGTAGTTTAAGTGCCGGTCATGTTCCGTACTTTCGGGACGTGACATATGGTTTGGAAGAAGACTATCCAATAAGCGTAATAGGTGTACTTTCCTAATCCTAGGAGCACTCACAACCTGAGAGAAGGTAAAGATAAAAGACAACTGAATAAACCTTATTCTATTTCTCCTGAACCAAAATCCATTCTTGAACTGGAACAAGTTCCTTCGAGTTCGTATATAACTATACGATGGATTATCGAATAACTGTAGATCTTCGTAGTGATACGGGGTGTTCTGGAGAAATTCAAAGGTGAAGTAGGAGTGGCGATGATATACGCGGTTTCATCATGAATGATAGCAGTCGCAATTTACTTTGCTCTCTTTCTAATCCCTTTATTTGTCATTACTTATTATCATCTGTACACATCCCTTAGGCTAATTGGTTTTCTTCCTTCCCTATCTTTCGGCACCTGCCTAAGGTTTGGGAGAAGACTATCCAATAAGCGCAATAGGTGTGCCCTCTCCTAATTCTAGGAGCCTTCGCAAGCTGAGCGAAGGTAAAAAGAAAAGACAACTGAATAGTCCTATTCAATTTCTCCAGAACCGGAAACCATTCTCGAATCTGAAATAAGTTTCTTTGAGTTCGTATGTAAATATACTATGGTCATATCCAATAAATGTGGATCTTCGTAGTGATACAGAATGTTTCGGAGAAATGCAAAGGGTAAAAGTAGGAATGGCAATGAAGTATGCAAGTTTGACAATCCAAAAGCCAATGTGTTTTAAGAAGGTTCGGTTAACTTGGTTTATGAGTTCTAGTCTAGGGTCGGGACATGGTCGCTGCCAAAGAGAGAGAGAAAAGAAACACTCAGCGTGCATTCTAACCTAGATCAGAATGGTTAATCACTTTATCTAATCAAGATGTCTCCCACTGTATCCTCAAATTCTCCTCCAAACCTGAAAGAAGAATTAGTCGGGATCATCTGAAATCACCTGAGGAGTAAACCAACTCATTAGTGGGTATCGGGATCCAACTATCATCGCATGATAACCTGATGGAATCCACTCAAGTTATCACACTCCAGAAGGTATGCGCATGCCTGGCAAGTTTCCTGTATGTTTGAAACTCCCGATGTTATTTTTTACCCCATGATCTTATGACCTTGACGAAGGCTAAGAAATCATAAGTCACATGTCAAGTTCTACCTGTTATTGTCCAGGTTAATATGAACCCACCCATACTCGCCCTTGACGAAGGCCGACAAGGTTGTACGACTGTCCCAAACCAACGCATCTATCTATGCAATAGAAAAGTAACAAACAGCTACCATACACTATGCCTTGACGAAGGCCAACAAACATAGCATGAATACTAAGTGCTACCCATCTGAAATGACGGAGGGCTACGAATGGTTTTTGGCGAAAAACATTTAACGTAATGAACTTGGTATCGTTGAAGGAACCGGATAGCTTTTTACAAATATATAGTGGCGAAAACCTTTGCTAAAGAGGTCACTCCCGGTGAAGGGATCTCGGCTCTTTCTTCGTAGAATGAGGTGCAGGATATTCCCACCGAACACCACGATGCAAAGCAAAAATTAATCGACTAAAACTTCTACCCAAGAGGTCACTCCCGGAGAAGGGACCTCGTCTCTTTCCTCGTCGAATGAGGTGCTGGATATTCATAATCGAATACCGTTGTGCAAAACAAAAGAAAACGTCCTTGTAATAACAGCTTTTGAAAATTGTTCCAACAACATCATATAGGTCTGTTTTCCTTACATTGATCAGAATCAACGCAGTCCTATCAATTAATCACCCCAGAAAAGAACGAAAATATGATGTACGTATATGCCATCCGCATTCACCACTGGGCCCCATCATCACCCATTAGGTTACTTATCTAACGACACAGCGGGGCCTGGACTAGTGCGGGTGTAAAACATCTACAACATCTACTAGTATATATATAACAATATATAATAATCGCTCCAGGCGTCATAAATGCAACATCACAGACAAGCGATAAGCATCACAGAACAATACAGATAATCTGGGAGCTCCGAATTTCCTTTGAGCCGCAACTGAAACCCGACGTTCCCCTGGTCATGTAGATAGCCTGTGCAATGAAAACCTAGACCCTTACGAGTGCGGCAAGTTACCCACCAAAACCAGAAGTGAGGCAGCCCCCTTCAACAAAGTTAATGGGCCACCCGACACTTCACAGAATCCGGTAAATTGAGAACTCCTCCTTGGGTCAACCTGTACCCCCTACGAGTGCGGCGAATAGCCTGCCAATTCTAGAGTGAGGCCCCCTCCTTCTCAATGCCATGAGATGCGAAACCGTTGCCCTCCAGAACCCGGCTATCCGTGCACTCCATCGCGGGGTAATCCTAGTACAGAAAAGAAAATATGTACAATGGTGACATCGACCTCAACCCGGTCATGCCCCAAACAAATAATATACAAACAGGCAGTGACGACAGTCTACATGTCGGACGCTCGCCCCGCGATATCAAATGTACAAATAAAACTAAACTGTACTGCCATTGCATCCAAGCTATCCACCACAACGAATCCGCAACAACACAGCACAACACAGAACATCAACATGAATGTCACGTTCGCAAACCCATCTAAAAGAACTATAGCAATTAGGCAAGTTGTACCGCTCTAATGACATTCACGGTCACATATAGTAATGTAAGTACAGTAAACATTAAACAATGTTAGAAATATCAACTTCGAAATAACCCCGAATATCCCCAAACAATTAGATAAAACCATATTCAAACTGGACTAAACTAGCAATACCACTAACCAATATTCCATAGAATAGAACACAAACGAAACCACTGTTAGGCTACGGTAGCACCCCGGCCGTCTTTCCGAGGGCAAAATGCGGAAACGAAAATTTTTCACAACTAGAAAACCGGCGCTATCGTATGCTTAAAACCCGGATCGTAACCATTAACCTAATGCTAGCTAACTAGAGATGGGATAGAATGCTATACCGATCGATCCGTGTCCTTCGGTCTTCAGCCCCATCCCAAGCACCACGTGACATCTCCTGTCTTCATCTCCTCGTCGGAAAGGGCACCACATCGAGAAGTCTTTTTACGGGCTCCCGCTTCGTCCGAAGCAACTCAGGCATGAAGTATGCTAGCCGACGTGCCCAAGGTTGAAGTAGAGTATGTTGTGGTCACTTTGTCTCTTTCATCCATGGATTTGGATGGAGGTAGAAAGTGTTGCCATTGGAGGAGACAATGAGCTAGAGGAAGAAGAAGAAGAAGAGAAGGCTTTTTCATCTTTTCTTTTCTTTTGTTGTGATCTTATGATAGAATGAGAGAGAGTCCTTTAAAAAATAATATGAGAGCTAACCATATACCCATGGCAGCCCCTCTCTCTCTCTTCCTCTCATATCATCACTAATCAATCCATTAATGTGACACTTTTGCTAAAAAAGAGACCATGACTCATGATACAAGTCCATGTCACATTAATGCATTGTCATGATGATTTCTAGGTCATTATTTCCTTAAGCAAACATTAATCCAAATGTTTGCCACAACAAAAAGATCCGGCAATATCTAAACTAAACTCATGACAGATCACAAGGATACCCCTCACCTGTATATACATACCTGCACCCGCATTCCGACTGAATGCGAATGCGATGAGACTAAAGTAATCCAACAAATCTAATACTAGAATCCGGTTTAAACCAAAGCCCACTAGTATGATCCGTCCGATCATGATCCGTACAATACCGCACGTATAAGATCGAATCCTGCCATATATCATACGGCCTCTACAACGTTTCGCCCGAAACTTGAGAAACTGTCTGTGGGGGACTCTAAAGACTAGTCAATACTTTGGCTGTGGATTTAACCACTAGCACGTCAGAGGTATTAGCCGTACGTAACGGGCTACCAGGTATTGACCAAAAGGGACGTCGATGAGCGAACTCATCCTGACACCCTGCTGATTGTCAGAGATTCTGCGTGTTCAAGTTTAGTTAGTTACCACAATCAAGACGGTTTCGCTTGTAGCTAGCCGGTTGAGTACGGGTCGTCCGCAGGGTGATGGGAATCTTTTTCTATGTGCTTCAACGAGTTATGTCCAGTTTTTCAGATTTTGTTGTGATTAATTAAGTGGTAAAATGATATGTAAAGAGAGCTTGTTAGGGTTAGGATTAGGTTAGTTTGAGTTAGGAGTCTCCCACATCTTTCGTTGCCCCTCTTAATATCGGTGTTACGATAATCGGCAACAACGAGGATTAGCACGACTAGGAAGGAACTTACGAGTATAAGCTAGGCTTTCCAACGCATAAGTTCTTTCTTTTGGTGCTTGTCCGTCCGTTCTTGGCTCTTAGCCATAACCTCCGGTTAATTCAACCACAACCGGTCTCACTACGGAATCACCGCTATCATATAGGATAGGGTGCCGTAAGGAGCGGATTGTGGTTCAATTAACGGGAGTCGAATTAAGTTGTTGGGCAAGGAAAGAGTGAGAGAGATTTCCTTCTCTCAAACTTCCCTTATCCTACCCTAACAAGTATGAAACTACTCGCACATCATGATACGGAAAAATAAAACAAAACAAAAGAGGAAGATAGAAAGAAGAGATTAGAAGAGAACAACTAGCTATTTGCGACCTCACCTTAGCAAGGATCAAGCGTAAACATCATGGTTGTTTTAATGATAAAGGAAAAGAGAAAAGAAAGAAACAACAAGAAATAACAACAACTAGTTAACAAATTAAAATTACAAGCAATTATAAAAGAACAAGACAAGATATAATAGCAAAAGAGTCTTCTTTATTCATCATTCTTCACTCACAAAGCTCACTACAAGTTTTAATGGAGAAGAGATGAGAAGAGGAAGAAGAAACACAACTAAACCTAGAAAAGAAAATACAAGATTATGCACCCTTTCCTTCACAAGGTTCTAGGGTATTTATAGGCTGGAAAATGAAAACCTAGGGCAACATTCAGAACCAAAATGAAAAGACCAATAAGCCCCTGAAAAATCTTCTGCTGACGAGTCTAAACGGCCGCGGAACCGCGGCCTAGACCCTCCTTTGGCCGCGGTTCCGCGGTTGAATGGAGGAGTTGGGCCTAGGGCTTTTTGGTGGTACCCTGGTTTGATGTACCCTTCAATCTGGTATATGTGTTTTCTCATAATTTCTTATCGAATTTTCCAGAATTTCTGTTGAGGGAAAGGTGGACTTTTTGTCAAGATTTTCTTGAGCTCCGCGTAGATTTCTTGGAACTTGTGTTGCCATTGAGTCTTGTGCATGAAGGTGACAATCGATTTGCCATTTTGTCACCTAACTGGTGTGCGGCAACAGACGGATAAAGAGCGGAGACCCGTGTTTTATCTGTGGTTGGCAGGAACCCGGATTTTGTCGTGTTTTTCCATGGATTTCACCGTTTAGAGCCGAGAACCTGTATCCTGCAATTGACTAGCAAACACGGCTCAAGAGTATCTATCGATATGCAATGTGATAAAAATTGGGCGGTATGAAAATGCAAAAATCTGATATGAACAAATACCCCCAAACTTATCATTTGCTCGTCCCGAGCAAAGCCAATTTATTCACAAAAAATTTCCTAACCTCACTTTCGCAGGGAACGCGATTGCACTGAGCATGTGCAACAAGCCGTTAAACCTCTAGGTGTCCCTAGTAGGAGGAGTGTTATCTCCTGAGGGTTTTCAGCGGATACTACCCACAAAATCCGGTCAAGTTGGTTTTGTAAAATAACTATGATTCAAACCCTAAAGTTTTGTTTCAGAAAATAACAATTCTATAATCCTAAGTCTAGACTATCGAACCTTTATTTTTCACTCCTCGCTTCTTATTTAACTACAGATTTTATATGTCTTTACGTGCAGTGCAAATAGTGTCGTTAAGTTCCAGAAGGATCGATTAAAGTCATCATGTCGCACAATAAAGCCCAGATAACAATTTTAAAAGGATCACATAAGTTTTATAAAGAGTTAAGCATTTTTCAAGTTTCGTTTTCCAGTAAGGTTTCAACTTCAGAATTTCTATCTTCCTTAACAGGAAACTAAGTCGTATTTTTCACTCTACCTTTTTCTTGTTTTCATTTCATACACACCTCTGTGAACGTGCAATAGTCTTTATCATAGAATAAAACCTTTATATCTCCGTTAAAATTTTTTTTTTATAAAAGCCTGTCTTTTATCAAGATTATTCTCACACAAAGAACCGTTAGGAATTTTAACTCGGAGAGAACACTTGCTTGACTTTGTTTTAATCTGGACTTTCTAGGCTTTTTAGCGAGCTTTGGGCCAATGCACCCAAACCAGTTGGTTTTAGGGCATTAGGTGTAGAAACACCCCAGCGGACTTAATTACTCACGTTACCTAGGTCCAAAAACAAAAGACAGTTTGGCGTGAAAATCATATGATTTAATACGAACGGAGATATAACCGGCAGTTCAGTTATTTTTTGGATAAAAGACGTGTTTAGTGGGTTTTGGTGTGTAATCATTCCAATCAAGTTCCAGATGGGTTATTTTTCAGACTTAGTTCCAATTAAGGCATCAATAACATTCCTTCATATTCACTTTACTTCATAAACTATTCTTGACATTACTTATTTCAGAACAAACCTATTTGATCCTCAGAAAATCATTTATCTGTTTAAAAGTTTTTAAACATAAAAGACTTGTCATCTAATTCCCAAAAACTCACGAAACGTGTAGTGTGATGTAAAGACGTATATCAGCTATAGTTAACTTCAAAGGAGGGTTATCTTTCAGGTTTTCAAAATCTAAACATAAGATTTAGTTATTCTTATTTTATCAAACAAAACCGTCGAAATGTTGAATCAGAGTCCTCCCACTAGCTAACTTGACAGAAAAGTTTTTATGTTTTTAGAAAATTTTCAGATTTTTATGGATTTTATGGATTTAAATATGCAGATGCAAAATATACATATGAATGCGAAGGTAAGAAATGCGTACCGAGCGTACCCCCAAACTTAAACTGGACAGTGTCCTCACTGTCATTGCAGAAGAGATCATTTGAAGGGTCAAAAATGTCGGTTAGCGATACACAATTTTTATTTGTTTTGTTTTTGTTTTTTAAAGAAAAAAAAAGAATATCCACAATAATGTACAAAATGGTATATACATACCCCCAAACTTATTTGGAACAGTGTCCACTTGTTCTTGGCTGGATAACCGAAGTTTGGAGGTAGGCAGAGGAAGATCATGCAGGGTAAACCGGCTCCTGTAAGAACAGGAGCTCCTCTGTTGGTTCGGCGCTAAGGTACGGTTTGCATCGGTGTCCGTTTACTTTGAAAAATGAACCGTCCTTTGGATTCTCCAAATCCACAGCGTCCTGCGGATACACATTCCGCACAAAATACGGCCCTTTCCAGCGAGATCTGAGCTTTCCTGGATGGAAGTGAAGTCGGGTGTCGTAAAGCAGTACCTGCTGACCAGGTACGAAGGTTTTGAGCAAAAGGTGTTTATCGTGAAACACCTTCGTTCGATTCTTAACGACAACCGCGTTATCGTAAGCCTCATCCCTAAGCTCGCTCAGTTCGTTCAGTTGCAGCTTCCGATGGCTGCCCGCATCCTCGAGAGACAGATTCAGCTCCTTTATCGCCCAAAATGCGCGATGCTCTATTTCGACAGGTAGGTGGCAGGCTTTTCCGTACACAAGCCGATAGGGAGACATGCCAAGGTCGGTCTTATAAGCGGTTCGAAAGGCCCAAAGGGCATCAGTGAGTTTCAGCGACCAATCCTTACGGTTCTTGGAAACCGTCTTCTCCAGTATCTGCTTGATTTGTCGATTTGAGACTTCGGCTTGACCACAGGTTTGGGGGTGATAGGGCGTGGATAGCTTATGATTAATGGAATACTTCCGCATCAAGGCCTCGAAAGTCTTATTGCAGAAATGACTTCCATTGTCGCTAATGATCGCTCGGGGGTGCCCAAACCGGGAGAAAATGTTTTCTTTAAGGAACCTAACGGCAACCTTGTTGCCGTTAGTCCGGCTGGGCACAGGCTCGACCCATTTAGAGACGTAATCAACAGCGAGAAGGATGTACAAGTTCCCAAAAGAGCTGGGAAACGGCCCCATGAAATCTATCCCCCAAACATCGAAAATCTCCACAACCAAGATCGGTTGGAGCGGCATCTCGTTCCTCCGGGATATCCGGCCCAAGTGTTGGCACCGGGAGCAAGTCTTGCAATAGTCATGAGCGTCTTTGAAAAGTTGTGGCCAGTAGAAACCACATTGCAAGATCTTCTCGGCTGTCTTTCTGGGGCCAAAATGCCCGCCACACGCTTGATCGTGGCAAAATGACAGCACACTCTTGAATTCCTCGTCAGGGACACACCGACGAATAATCTGGTCGGGACAGTACTTGAACAAATAGGGTTCGTCCCAGTAAAAGTGTTTTACTTGGGATAAGAAGCGAAGTCTGTCCTGACTTGACCATTCAGTCGGTAGTAATCCTGTGGCCAAATAGTTCACAATATCTGCGAACCAGGGTTCGCAAGATACTGTCAAGAGTTGTTCATCCGGGAAAACGTCGTTGATCGGAATTGGAAGCGAAGGCGAAGAAGGAAGTCGTGAGAGATGGTCGGCAACCACGTTTTCACATCCTCGTTTGTCCTTAATGACAAGGTCAAACTCTTGAAGCAAGAGGATCCAACGGATTAACCGAGATTTTGCATCTTTCTTCGCAAAAAGATAGCGCAGAGCAGAATGGTCTGTGTAGACAATGACTGGAGAGCCGATGAGGTAGGGCCTGAACTTTTCTAAAGCAAATACAACAGCCAAGAATTCCTTCTCAGTTGTTGTATAATTGAGTTGGGCGTCGTTCAGGGTTCGGCTCGCATAATAGATTACGTGCGGCATCTTGTTGATGTGTTGTCCAAGGACAGCACCAATGACAAAGTCGGATGCATCGCACATAATCTCAAATGGGTGCGTCCAGTCAGGTGAAGAAAGAACGGGAGCAGAAGTGAGTGAGCGTTTCAATGACTCGAATGCAGTCACACAGCTCGAGTTGAAGTCGAATGGCGTGTCCTTGGCCAGCAAAAGAGTCAAGGGCCTAGCAATCTTGCTAAAGTCCTTGATGAACCGTCTATAGAAACCGGCATGGCCAAGGAAGGCTCGGATATCTCTGACGCATCGGGGAGGAGGCAGATTGGAAATGACCTCAATCTTTTCTTTGTCAACCTCTATGCCATTTTGCGAGATGATATGTCCTAAGACAATACCTTCGCGCACCATGAAGTGGCATTTCTCCCAGTTCAAAGTGAGATTCTTGTCCTTACATCGGGTAAGGACAGCGTCAAGATGCAGCAAACACTCGTTGAAGGAATCGCCGAAGATGGAGAAATCATCCATGAAGATCTCTAGAAATTTTTCCACCATGTCTGAGAAAATTCCCATCATACACCGCTGGAAGGTAGCGGGCGCATTGCATAACCCAAAGGG
Source organism: Agapanthus africanus (assembly GCA_030015575.1). Lineage (NCBI taxonomy): Eukaryota > Viridiplantae > Streptophyta > Magnoliopsida > Asparagales > Amaryllidaceae > Agapanthus > Agapanthus africanus. The sequence continues at coordinate 294,966,892 of CM057349.1, forward strand.
CATGCGACGATATGCAAACGTGCCGAAAGGACAAGTGAAAGTGGTCTTGTCCAGGTCTTTTTCGGCGATGGGAATTTGATTATAGCCGGAGTAGCCATCAAGAAAGCAGTAGTACTCGTGTCCGGCCAATCGTTTAAGCATCTGGTCAATGAAAGGTAGCGGAAAGTGGTCTTTCCGTGTTGCGGCGTTGAGTTTTCTGTAATCAATGCACACTCGCCACCCAGTTTGGGTGCGAGTAGGAATTAACTCGTTCGCCTCGTTGGTTATGACCGTGATGCCCGACTTCTTGGGGACAACGTGGATGAGGCTAACCCACTGGCTATCAGAGATAGGGTAAATGATAACACTATCTAGACATTTTACGATCTCCTTCTTCACAGCCTCTTTCATGACTGGATTGAGACGTCTTTGTGGATCCCGGGCTGGTTTGGCATCATCCATCAGATGAATGTGATGCTCAACGATCAGGGGACTAATCCCCTTGATGTCCGCCATGGACCAGCCAAAAGCTTGCCTGTTGCTGTGCAAGACCGCGAGAAGGGCATTCTCTTGCTCTGGAGCTAGAGAAGCCGAAATGATGACAGGGAGGGTCTCGTTCTCACCTAAGTAAGCGTACTTAAGGTGAGACGGCAAAGGCTTGAGTTCGAGCGTTGGAGGTGAAATGATGGAAGGCAAGATTGGTGCAGAGGTCTCGAACTCAAAGGACTCCAGCAAAGGTTCGAAACGAGTGTAGGCGACCGAGTCGGATGGTTCAGGTAACTCATCCGGAAATTTCAAAGATTCAAACTCGGGTTGTCCGTGGCTAAGATCGTTTGAAAACGTGAAACACTCGTAGTCGTTGTCGGGCGCAGAAACAGCAGCAGGTTCGAAGAGAAACGCACTAGTGGCGTCAAGATTATCGTGATCAAACAGAAACTCCTCGAATTCACACTCTTCTGGGGTGATCTCCTGGATTGAGCAGACGTCCAGTATATGAGCATTAGGTTCGGCGGGCTGATTCCCCAACCTAAAAATGTTGAGTTCAATCATCATGTTTCCAAAAGAGAGGTTCATTGAACCATTGCGACAATTGATCACAGCATTTGAGGTTGTAAGAAATGGGCGACCGAGTATCACCGGAATCTGATTCCGGGGGTTAGCTACAGGCTGTGTGTCTAATACAATGAAGTCAACGGGGAATATGAAGTCCCCGACTTTGATTAACACATCCTCTAGCTCACCCCTAGGATGGGTGATCGATCGGTCGGCCATTTGGAGAGTGCAGTACGTGGGTTTCAGCTCTCCGACGCCCAATTGCTCGTATACTGAATACGGAAGCAGGTTAAAACTGGCACCAAGATCTAATAGTGCGCGGTTGATGTTCTTATCCCCAATGGTAATTGAAATCGTAGGACAGCCAGGGTCCTTCCGTTTTTGTGGTAAAGATTGGGTAAGAGCATCACTCACAGCACTAGCCAAGAAAACTTTCTTTGGTACCTGAGATTTCCTCTTTTTCGTGCACAAGTCCTTTAAGATTTTCGCGTAGGACGGGACTTGTTGGACAGCATCTAAAAGAGGAATGTTAATGTTAACCTGCTTAAATAACTCCAGAATCTTCTCCATTTGAGGATTTTGTTTATTAGACCTCAACCGGTTTGGAAATGGAACATTTTGAAAATTGGTTGAGTCTAATGCTGGAGGAGGAGATTGTGGAGTTGGAACGGATCTCAGAACAGGTGTTTTCGTGGAGTGAGAAGTGGGTCCGTTCAGAGCAGAAGAAGAGGAAGGAGAGCCTTGTGAAGAACGGAGAATAGGCTCAGAAGACGAAGAAGAAGAAGAAGAAGAAGAAGAAGAAGAAGAAGAAGAAGCAGCGGCCGGGGTGTCATCGTTGATCCTTTTGCCAATGTTGTTTTGCAGCATCCTTCCCGATCTCAGTGTGGTCATGGCACTCACATTATGGTTCTGTTGTTCAAGAGCAACATGTGCATTATATGGGTGACCGGGATTTGGGAGTGGCTGGGACGGGAGCTTCCCCTTCTCTCGCTCGCTTAAGGCCGCGTTCAGCTGTGCAATCTGGGCCTCGATGGTCTTGATGCTATGCCTGTGTGCGGCAGTGTGTTGCACTAAGGACTGAATGGAAGACTGGATGTTGGCAGTGGATTGGGTCGATTATTTACCGAACGCCTCCAGACTTCGTTCGAGCGAGGAAACCTTATCGTTGTTTGACGGAACAAAGTTGTTTGGTGGAAAAGAATTGTTGGGTGCAAAGTTGTTCGTCTGATTTTGAAAAGGTTGGGGTTGGAAGGGCTGCTGAAATTGATGTTGAGTTTGTTGTTGCGCTTGTTGTTGCGGCGGAGGGGCCCTTTGGAAATTGTTGCCTTGGAATTGATTCTGATTCCAGGCGAAATTGGGGTGGTTCCTCCAACCGGGATTGTAGGTGGAAGAGTATGGATCATTCCTCGGTCTTTGCTGAAATGCAGCATTAACCTGATCCTGTCCGTGCAATGGTGGATTGTAAGGATACTCTTCGGTCAAGTGAGAAGGATCGGAACAACAATCGCAAATGGTACGAAGGGGAAGAACAGGGGTAGGAGCAGGAGAAGAGAATTTGCTCTCTATCGCTTCAAGCTTTCTCGTTATTGCAGCCATCTCAGCTTTCATCGCAATAGAGACATCAAGTTGGTGAATTCCTACCCTAGACTGACCGGTAGAAGTGGAGGTAGAAGAAGAAGAAGTCGGTCTGGTGCTCTCCCATTGTAGCGTTTGCTCCGCAAGGTCGTCAAAGAACTGCCATGCTTCCTCGTCAGATTTCGATAGGAAGTGGCCCTGACAGATGGTTTCCAACAACTGCTTCGTTGCTGGGTTCAGGCCCTCGTATAAGGTTTGGCAGAGTTGCCATTTCTCTATACCGTGGTGAGGACACTGAACAAGAAGGTCTTTGTACCGGTCAAAGCACTTCCAGAAGGGTTCAGAAGGAAGCTGAGAGAATTGGTTGATTTCATTGCGAATCCTTGCGGTTTTATGATTCGGATAGAACTTTTTGAGAAACGCTTTAACAAACTCGTCACAACTGGTTATGGAATGGGAAGCGGTGCTATACAGCCATTTTTCAGCAAGATCGCATAAAGTGAACGGAATGACCCGTAGACGTATAGCATCGTCCGACAGTTGGGTGGTTTTCATCATGGCACAGACGTTTTGAAATTTGTTGATGAAGATATAGGCATCTTCAGATTCAAGCCCATGAAATCGTGGAAGCATGTTGATGAAGTGGGGCTTAATTTAAAAATTATCCCCATTAGCCGGTGGAAGAGAAAGGCAGGTGGGGAGTGCAGAACGGGTGGGATAGAAACGATCCTGGAGCGCAATTCGCGGCGGCGCTACAACAGGCGGGTGTGGTGGGTTATTGGTCTCCGTAGGAGGTGGAGCCAATCCAGGGGTGGTCAAAGAGATGTTCGGATTAAATCCTGACATCGCGGAAGAAGAGGTCGGTGAAAGTGAAGGTGAAGGCGAAGATGTATGAACAGAATTCTGGTCAACGTCGGAGTTGGCCGGCAAAGGTAGGGGTGAAAGAGGAGTGGACGGAGTATCGACGTCTGAGTCGATCGCGTAGTCGGTAGCGACTAACGTAACGCGGACTAGACGGGCGCTAGTGTCCCGAGTCCAAGCGGACATACACTAAACGAGTTTAGTATAGTCAAAGCGGAGAAGGTGAGGGTAAGAAAACGTCAATGGAGAAACGAAGGGTGGTGGGTGAAAAATGGATTTGGCGACAAAGGGCAAGTTTTTATAAAAGTTTTTGATTTTTTTCTTTTTTTTTTAGAAAGAGCTTTACAGAAATATGTACGGACTTACGGCTTTAAGCAATCACAAACAAGATATGCACAATCACACCTAGATCTAGTGTCTCCTAGGTCTGCTAGACCTGCTCCAGAACTTGATTGTCGAAGCAAAACTGTGTCGAGAAACGGGCTTAAAAATACACTGATCACGAGGCCAGGTAAGTGCAGAGATAAGGGGAGGTTTTCCAACGCTTTCGCGAAGTTCCTTAATTAAATAACCCTTTCTCTTTTGGCGGTTGCGCCGTTAACACTTTCCTAGACACCCCGTAAACAATATACCGTTAAGCGAGGTTCTAAACACGGTTTAACTTCTCCTAATGAGCGCGAAGTCCTTAGGGCTGAAGTCTAGTATTTTTTAATTACAATGGACAATGCACATGCTTTTGTGATTTTTGGGGTCCTGGGAAGGGTGATGAAATCCCCACCCAATCTGAATTGGTTTCAAGCCCCTTAAGTCCGTATTAAAGAATGCAAAGCGGTAACAAATCAACTGCAAACAATTTTTATTTTTTTAGCGCGGCGCAAAGAATCCTGCACAAGAACAGTTTATTGGAAGAGGGAGAAGAGTTTGCGCAAAGAAGGCTGCAGAAAACACAATTTATTGGAGTCCAGAGGAGTGGGAGAGAGAAGAGAGAGACTTACAGAGATTTTGGAAGCCTGAGGCCACCAAATGGCCGCGGATCCGCGGCCTAACCCAGCTTATGCCGCGGTTCCGCGGCAATTAAGTGGAGTTGGGGCTTCGATTTTTGTGTAGGTGCTCTGTTGGGTGTCCTCTACTTGCCTGGATGTGCTGAATTTTTATTTGCTTACTGTATCTGCTCCAGATTTTTACAGTAGACCGTTTGCTTCGTTTTGATCCGTCGCGGTGTAGCCGCGAAATGTGGGTCTATCTTCCCACGTCTTTGGCACTGAACTTGAACTCCGTATATTCTATGTCTTGGCCACTGAACTCGAACTTCGTATTTTCCTGCACACTCGCACAAAAACTAATCAAAAATAACAAGATGGTTTTTTTACAATGTATATATTTTTTTGTTTTTCGGTTATATTCACAAGTTAACCCGAAATTACACAAGGAAATAAACTACCGTCTCCCCGGCAACGGCGCCATTTGATTGTCAGGGATTCTGCGTGTTCAAGTTTAGTTAGTTACCGCAATCAAGACGGTTTCGCTTGTAGCTAGCCGGTTGAGTACGGGTCGTCCGCAGGGAGATGGGAATCTTTTTCTATGTGCTTTAACGAGTTAAGTCCAGTTTTTCAGATTTTGTTGTGATTAATTAAGTGGTAAAATGATATGTAAAGAGAGCTTGTTAGGGTTAGGATTAGGTTAGTTTGAGTTAGGAGTCTCCCACATCTTTCGTTGCCCCTTTTAATATCGGTGTTACGGTAATCGGCAACAACGGGGATTAGCACGACTAGGAAGGAACTTGCGAGTATAAGCTAGGCTTTCCAACGCATAAGTTCTTCTTTTTGGTGCTTGTCCATCCGTTCTTGGCTCTTAGCCATAACCTCCGGTTAATTCAACCACAACCGGTCTCACTACGGAATCACCGCTATCATGTAGGATAGGGTGCCGTAAGGAGCGGATTGTGGTTCAATTAACGGGAGTCGAATTAAGTTGTTGGGCAAGGAAAGAGTGAGAGAGATTTCCTTCTCTCAAACTTCCCTTATCCTACCCTAACAAGTATGAAACTACTCGCACATCATGATACGGAAAAATAAAACAAAACAAAAGAGGAAGATAGAAAGAAGAGATTAGAAGAGAACAGCTAGCTATTTGCGACCTCACCTTAGCAAGGATCAAGCGTAAGCATCATGGTTGTTTTAATGATAAAGGAAAAGAGAAAAGAAAGAAATAACAACAACTAGTTAACAAATTAAAATTACAAGCAATTATAAAAGAACAAGACAAGATATAATTGCAAAAGAGTCTTCTTTATTCATCATTCTTCACTCACAAAGCTCACTACAAGTTTTAATGGAGAAGAGATGAGAAGAGGAAGAAGAAACACAACTAAACCTAGAAAAGAAAATACAAGATTATGCACCCTTTCCTTCACAAGGTTCTGGGGTATTTATAGGCTGGAAAATGAAAACCTAGGGCAACATTCAGAACCAAAATGAAAAGACCAAAAAGCCCCTGAAAAATCTTCTGCTGACGAGTCTAAACGGCCGCGGAACCGCGGCCTAGACCCTCCTTTGGCCGCGGTTCCTCGGTTGAATGGAGGAGTTGGGCCAAGGGCTTTTTGGTGGTACCCGGTTTGATGTACCCTTCAATCTGGTATATGTGTTTTCTCATAATTTTTTCACGAATTTTCCAGAATTTCTGTTGAGGGAAAGGTGGACTTTTTGTCAAGATTTTCTTGAGCTCCGCGTAGATTTCTTGGAACTTGTGTTGCCATTGAGCCTTGTGCATGAAGGTGACAATCGATTTGCCATTTTGTCTCCTAACTGGTGTGCGGCAACAGATGGATAAAGAGCCGAGACCCGTGTTTTATCTGTGGTTGGCAGGAACCCGGATTTTGTCGTGTTTTTCCATGGATTTCACCGTTTAGAGCCGAGAACCTGTATCCTGCAATTGACTAGCAAACACGGCTCAAGAGTATCTATCGATATGCAATGTGATAAAAATTGGGCGGTATGAAAATGCAAAAATCTGATATGAACACCTACTGAGCCTGTCAGTGACAATATACGTACAGTCCGGTCCGTTCGTCTATGAGCATCGCATGGAGGGCCTAGGGGGTTGGTAAAAGTCAGACCCCCAAAAGCGGTACAAGTCGTGTCGGAGTGTAGCCCAGAACACCCTGAGATACTACTGGAATACCTACCAGTAAATCTCCTTCCTCGGCCGAGGGCTTTGTGTAATGGCTCTCCTAGACACAGCGCGACCTCACCCCCAATATCGGGAGAGACGAACCCCTGTAGATCCGCCCACTTCCTCTATGTGGCTCGGGACTGTACCCAACTAAAACCTGTTTGCACGACTCCTTTGAGCCGTGGTAGGGTAGTAATCAAAGTACAGTGGGAACTCACACGAGACAAATGACGATCTCAGGTCGATGAACTAACCTATACACATGTCACCAGGGAACTGCTATCTGACGTCCGGTATAAGACCAACTAGCATGTTCCCCGCGAGTCCTTTCCGGTGTACTCATAACCCAATCAGCACCTGTATACATCTTAGGTGAACCAACTGACACCAGTGGCTTGTGAGACCGGCCACCGCCCCTCGTCGGGGTCTCGACTGTATACACTTGTCTACTCTGGAGTATCGACGCCCTGTCTCGAGAACTCCCACGAATAGGGACCTTTTAAGGATGTGCTTATAGACCCCAGCTCCCACGTATATGATCGCCATCATACTACTGGCCGTCAAGCAAGAATCCTAAGGGCGATATCAAAGCGCAATAGTGACCTGTAAGGTCACCTAAAGCAGTACACGATGATAAAGATAAACCAGATAGCATACTATCATCTTGAGTAAGACTGTTCTAACGGTATAGGTCCTCCCTCAATCATTGCAATCACAGGTGTGTGATCCAATAATTGACTCTGAGGGCACTATATCCAACAATCTCCCACTTGCACTCAAGGCTAATTATTGCGATGTCCTATACTCATAGCCCGTGTGATACCGAACACCCAACTCCTCTACTAATCAGTCTTACAAAACCCGTTTGTGAAACTAATGCGTCCGAGGAATAGCCTCAGTGAGTGGATCCGCTTTGATGTTTCTTTCTATGTCTCTCTTTATCTCAAGTTCGCGGAGAATGCTATCTCCCGAAATGAGCAATACCTGTCTTAGAGTATGTCTGGATATCTGATGGGACCTAGTTCATAAATGAACTCCAAATCCAAACTTCTCAGACTGTATCGTCAACTGAACTTAATCAGTATCCTGCGCCATGCCTCCCTCAGTATCTGCTTGGACCACCTGTCCAAAATGCTTCCCCTCGTCAGAGGGAAAACTATAACTCTGATAGTCACTCTGTCATCCAGGTCACCTTGGAAGCCTGGAATGATAACCGTCTCCCGAATGAGGCTGCCGTTATCATATCCCTAGAACATCCACTTTATGTTCTAAAACTGCTTCCGAACGTTTCTCCAGGATTGGATCAATATCACCTTATTGCATCTAGTATAAAAACATCTGGCGTGGTACTTGACATCTCATGATTGACTCAATTGCCTAAGCAAGTGATCCGCCAATCATGCACATCCCTCTCCTCTTTAGTCTGTAAGACACCTTTAGAGAGGGTTACTCCATCACCTGCAGGTATACTACCATGCCAGGAGTCGTTCATTCTAAATCACCTTTAGAATGCTGTCTAAGTACCCAGATTGGGAAACTACCTAAATCTAGATCTAAAACCATAAATCTAGTAACCAGAATGTATGATATAATATCCATATCCTATATGGAGAAACCACTGTGTGACAACCAAAGTATAACCGATCGTAGTATAGGAATTTCACTTCCTACTATGTGTATGTCATCCAAATACCAGGACATCACACCTTACTACCTTCTTAACAGATCCATCCCCTATTCTGATGAAGTCAAACCTATGACTGTCACATCAGAAATAGATGATCTATCTCCGCTATATCTGCTTTAGCCTATAAATAGACATAAGCCACTTGTCCACTATACTTCCGCTGCTCCCACTGACTACGACAACCCTCTGGCAGAGTCATATAGACGTACACTTCTAAAGCTAGTTTAGAACGACGCTATACTCATCCTCCTGCCGGGTCTCACAGTCTGGAACAACAGCAATGGAAAGTCTGGGTAAACAAGAACCTCCCTGTCACCGTCCTTGAGGCTACCGGAGTACCTCTCGGGTGCCCGAGGTTACCCACCATATCTGCGGAGTGGCCATTGGAATATCAAATCAGATTGAATCTTTAGGTTCTTATCAAATTTTCAGTAATCGTTTGCGGTTCTGGAATTACTTCCAGTTCTACCATACTCCCACTACTGTTTTCTGAAAAAATCCATTTTTATTAAAACTGTGGCGAGTCAAGAACAATATCACTATTGATCTTCCAGATGGTAGAAAGTCAACCCTCGTCATAGCCCGGGTCAACCCATAAACACCCATTACAGAAACGTGCCTTGAGTTATCCGGAGTCTGGTTTTAAGCATAAGCCGGACAACTCCCCGTACCTTAACATCGTTAAGATACGAACTGTTCTATATCCAATACAGAAACAGAGGCACTGAGTTAATTGAACCAGATTCAAATCAAGCAGCTGTCTCCAGTGCATGTCAACTAAATGGAGGGAGGCCGATCAACATTACTCAACTTAGGAGTGCTTCCAATTATGAGTAACCTGAAAGAGAAGCAAGTTCTCTTAATCATTACTATTAACTGAATACCATCCACAAGTATCTACATTTTCGATCATCTTGAAGAATCCCGATACTTGCAACACCTGATTCTTTACTTTATTCATATACCTGTAACTTCTCAATAGTTGGTCCTTATATTTCTACGAAACATATGTCTAAGAACTAGAGAAGTCACAAGTAAACAGAATATAGTATGAGTATCATCTCCTCTGTCCTCATGGACACTGGACAACATTCAATACTCTGTATAAGTCCCCTGAGTCTAATAACTCATTCCTTGTGTGTCATAGGTTAAAAACTGTACTTATGGTTAAGAAGAATTACACCGCCGTTTAATTCTCCTTACCTAACCATCCACTGATATTGGTAAATGTCATGGACATAATTTCAAAAAGGTATATCTCACTCTATAGAAATAGACGTACAGATATATCAATCTGAAGTTGGTGCATAACAGCGGATATTCAAAACCAAATATTTGCCGTCCGGCAAACAATCCAGGAGATTTCCTCAAATATCACCAATTACAACGAATTCCGATATAATGAGGATGATCACCTAATTCCCAATGAGTTACTCCCACTCATCATCTGTAAAACTATGCAGATGTGAGAATCATACCTGGTAAATACATACCCTGGAGTAAGGACTAATTGGGAAATTAGTTTTCTTTTAACAATACACAGTGAAACTGAAACATTGAAATGTTTCTTTGGGGTATCCGGGTATTCCTAGTAATGCCTCATCCATTATCCAGATTCACAACTGTAACTGTATACTTCTTTGCCATCTCTCCAGATCCCTTTATATGTCTTTAGTCATTACCTTTTGTACACCCCTTTAGGCCAAATGGTTTTCTTCCTTCCGTATTGTTCGGCACCAGCCTATGGTTTGGAAGAAGACTATCCAATAAGCATAATGGGTGTACTATCCTAATCCTAGGAGCACTCGCAATGTGAGAGATGCTGAAGAGAAAAGACAACCGAATAAACCTTATTCCTATTTCTCCTGAACCAGAATCCATCCCCGAATTGGAACAAGTTCCTTTCGAGTTCGTATATAACCATACGATGGAGTATCCAATAAACTGTAGATCTTCGTAGTGATACGAAGTGTCCAGGAGAAATACAAAGGTGAAGTGGGAGTGGTAAAGAAACACTTGATTTGGTCGTGAATATCAGTCGCAATTTACTTTGCCCTCCTTCTAATCCCTTTATTTGTCTTAACTTAATACCTTCTGTACACCACAGTTAGGCTAATTGGCTTTCTTCATTCCCTACCGTTCGGCACCAGCCTAAGGTTTGGAAGAAGACTATCCAATAGGCGTAACGGGTGTACTATCCCTTAATCCAAGGAGCACTCGCTACCTGAGAGAAGGTAAAAGGAAAAGACAACTGAATAGTCCTATCCGTTTTCTCCAGAACCGGAAACCATCCTCGAATAAATTCCTTCGAGTTCGTAAATAACCGTACGATGGTTTTATCCAATGGAAGTGGACGTTCGTAGTAATACGGGGTGTCCTGGAGAAAAGGGTAAAAGTAGGAGTGGCTATGAGGTATGCAACTATGACAATCCAAAAGCCAGTGTTTAAGAAGGTTCGGTTAATTTTGGTCACTGAGTCATAGTCAAGGGTCGGGTCATGGTCGCTGCCAAAGAGAGATAAAAGAAACACTCAGCGTGCAGTCTAACCTAGATCAGAATGGTTATCACTTTATCTAATCAGGAAACCTCCCACTGTATCCTCAAATTCTCCTCCAAACCTGTAAGAAGAATTAGTCGGGATCACCTGAGGAGTTAAACAACTCATCAGTGGGAATCGGGATCCAACTATCATCGCATGATAATGTGATGGAATCCACTCACGTTATCACACTCCAGAAGGTATGCGCATATCTGGCAAGTTTCAGTTTCTTTAGAAACTCCCGATGTGATTTTTCCCCAAGCGGCTTATGACCTTGACTAGGTCAACAAACCATAAACCGCTAGTCAAGTTCAACCCGTTATTATTCTGGATTGCATTAAACCAACCCATACGTGCTCTTGACTAGGTCAACAAGGCCACACGACTGTCCTAACCAATCCCACTTATGCAACAAACAAGTACCACTTAGCTACCGAACACTACGTCTTGACTAGGTCAACAAACGCAGCACGAATACTAAATAATACCCGTAGGAAATGACGGAGGGCTACGGCTTATTTTTGGCGAAAAACTTTTAACGTAATGAACTTGATATCGTTGAAGGAACTGCATAGCTTTTTATAAAAATATAGTGGCGAAAACCTTTGCTAAAGAGGTCACTCCCGGTGAAGGGATCTCGGGTCTTTCCCCGTAGAATGAGGTGCAGGATATTCCAACTGAATACCGCGATGCAAAGCAAAAGTAACCGACTATAGTGAAGTTATTGCCCTGACGCAAACTTTTGTCCAAGGGGTCACTCCCGGTGAAGGGATCTTGGCCCTTGCCTCGTTGACTGAGGTGCTGGATATTCATAACCGAATACCACTGTACAAAACAAAAGAGAACGGCTTTGCAATAACAGCTTTTTGAAAAATGTTCCAACAACATCATAATAGGTTTGTTTAGCTTGCATTGATCCGAATCAACGCAGTCCCATCAATTGATCACACCAATAAAGAACGAAAATAATGATGTACGTATATGCCATCCGCATTCGCCACTGAGTCCCGTCATCACCCGTTAGGTTACTTAACTAACGACAGAGCGGGGACTGGACTAGCGTGGATGCAAACCATATACAACATCCAATAGTATATATATCAATATATAATATTCGATCAAGGCGTGATAAAATGCAACATCACAGAAATGTAATAAGCATCACAGAACAATACAGATATCTGGGATCCCCGGGTTTCATAGAGCCGCTACTGAAACCCGACGTTCCCATGGTCGTGTGGATAGCCTGTGTAATGAAATCCTAGACCCCTACGGGTGCGGCAAGTTACCTGCCAAAACCTGAAGCTAGGCAGTCCCCTTCAACAACGTGAATGGACCACCCAGCACTTCACGGAATGCGGTAACTTGAGCACCCCTCCTTGGGTCAACCTGTACCCACTACGAGTGCGGCGAATAGCCCGCCAATTCTAGAGTGAAGCCCCCTCCGTCTCAACGCCATGAGATGCGGGCCCCTTGCCCTCTAGAACCCGGCTATCCGTGCACCCCACCGTGGGGTAATCCTAGTACATAAAGTAAAATATACATACAACGGGTACATCGACCTCAGCCCGGTCGTGCCCCAAAAGAATAATATACAAACAGGCAGTGATGGCAGTCCACATGTCGGACGCTCGCTCCGCAATATCAAATGTACATATACTACCAAACTGTACTACCATTGCATCCAGGCTATCCACCATAACAAATCCGCAACATCACAGCACAACACAGAACATCAAAGTGAATGTCGCGTTCGCAAATCCGTCTAAATGGGCTATAGCAGTTAGACAGAATTTACCGATCAAGTGACATTCACGGTCGCAGATATAATGTAAATACTGTGAACTAACATGTTTAAAATTTTTGATCGACTAAATTTACCGAAGTGGGCCCCAAGCACAACTGTAGCACTCAAAGAAAATCTGGGCCCAAACAATATATACCAAAAACCCTATTTCCAAGTCATAAGCCCACTGTAAAAATTTAGTGCTGTGAAGAGTTAAAGTGGCGGCGGAACCGCGGCCAATGCGTGGGTTTGGCCACGGTTCCGCGGTGGAACAGTGACGTCACACAACCAAATTTTCACAGAATGCTTAAAAACGCTGCTCGTATTTTTACAATGTACCAAATAATTTTTAGAGCACTGGAAAAATTCGACAGAAACTGTACTTTAGAAATCGGGTTTTCGGAAAATCCGATCGATCGAACTTGTAAACACGTTAGAGCAAGCTAGACTAGGTTAATGGCCTGGCTCTGATACCATGTTAGGCTACGGTAGCGCCCTGTCCGTCTTTCCGAGGCCAAAATGCGGAAACGAAAATTTTTCACAACTAGAAAAATGGCGTTATCGTATGCTTAAAACCCGGATCGTAACCATTAACCTAATGCTAGCTAACTAGAGATGGGATAGAATGCTATACCGATCGATCCGTGTCCTTCGGTCTTCGGCCACCATCCCAAGCTCCACGCAGTATCTCCGGTCTTCATCTCCTCGTCGGAAAAGGCACCACATCGAGAAGTCTTTTTATGGGCTCTCGCTTCGTCCGAAGCAACTCGGGCACGAAGTGTGCTAGCCGACATACCCAAGGTTGAAGTAGAGTATGTTGTGGTCACTTTGTCTCTTTCATCCATGGATTTGGATGGAGGTAGAAGGTGTTGCCATTGGAGGAGACAATGAGCTAGAGGAAGAAGAAGAAGAAGAGAGGGCTTTTTCATCTTTTCTTTTCTTTTGTTGTGATCTTATGATAGAATGAGAGAGAGAGTCCTTTAAAAAATAATATGAGAGCTAACCATATACCCATGGCAGCCCCTCTCTCTCTCTTCCTCTCATATCATCACTAATCAATCCATTAATGTGACACTTTTGCTAAAAAAGAGACCATGACTCATGATACAAGTCCATGCCACATTAATGCATTGTCATGATGATTTCTAGGTCATTATTTCCTTAAGCAAACATTAATCCAAATGTTTGCCACAACAAAAAGATCCGGCAACATCTAAAGTAAACTCGTGACGGATCACAAGGATACCCCTCACCTGTATATACATACTTTTAGTTATATGTATGCCCTAGAGGCCATTACTATACATAGGATGTATATTGTAGTAGATGCTGGGACATATATAGGGAGGACTTTCTTGCTCGACATGATAGTATGCTATCTGGTTGCTCTTTACCTTAACGTGTATACTGATTGTCTCTCTGTTACATGTTGGTAAAGCCCTTAGGATGTGTACTTGACTACCTGGACTATGATACAGATCATACTAGTGGGGACATGGTAGTCCATAAGTACATCCTTCACAGTCCCTAGTCGTGGGTATATCGAGACGGGGCATCGATATACCAGAGTAGACTAGCGTATACCTTCTCGACCCATACAGATGGGCGATGGATGATCCCATATCCATCGGTGTTTGACATCAGAGATGATATACGGGTGCTCAGTAGAGACTGGGTACACTGGACGGACTCGCCGAGAACTCCCAGATGGTATTATACCTCACGTCAGATGGCAGTTCTCTGGTGACACTGGTGCAGGTTAGTCTGTAGACCCGAGATCGTCATAGAGTCTTGTGTGGTTCCCACTGTGCTTTGATTTCCATCTTACCACGTCCAAGAGGGCGTGCAAAACGGTGGTTTTTGGGTACAGTCCCGACTCACATGGAGGCAATGAGCGATAGGAGGGGATTCGTCTCTCCCGGTATAGGGAGTTGATGTTGCGCTGTGTTCGATTGGCTATAACAGGAAATCCCTGGCCAGGGTTGCTGAGATTTACTGGTAAGTGTTACCAGTAGTATCTCGAATTGTTATAGACCTCATATCGACACGACTTATTGAGCTATTGGGGTCTGACGTTTACCACCCCTAGGCAAGATATGCGACATATCAGACGATCAGACCGGACTGTACGGTAGTGTTACTGGTCGGATTCACTAGAGTGTGAGCGGGCTTGCTCGTCGATCTTCAGATCGCTCAATACCCGGGTGGCCGTTACGTTTGGCAGACCGCTTGCGGCTTGTGGGTGCTTGATATGATCATCACCTGCTGCCGGCGTATTGACGAGTCTTTAGAGTCCTACACAGAGGTTTCCTGGCTCAAGCGAAACGAAATAGGAGCGCATATGAGATATGTGCGGGACCGAGAATAATGCGTGTATGTGATACCGTATTTCATTCTCGCGATGAATGTGTCATATGGTTGTATGCGATATAACCTAGTTATCGAATCGAGGGTTGATTCGATAAGCCGATACATTGGATACTAGTCGGTTATATGCGATATGACCGGATCGTTAAATCAAGTGTTGATTTAATGATTTAATGCATAATTATATATTTGATATATTACTTTGCGTTAACTAGTATTGGTTCACTTTAAATGGATTTTCTCACACGGATTGTACACATTGTATATGTGATATACTTTTGTGCACTTGATTGTATCATGTTTGATAATACATGTCATGCTAGGGTTTTTGTGTAAAGATCAAACCATGGTTACATGATTATGGTTAGGGTTTTGTTTTATTCACTTATTTATTTATCCATTTCATTTTGGAAAATAAATGGAAAAGAGAAAAGAATGGTGGCTAATTTTGTTTCATGTTGAAGTTTCTTGAAGCTTTGATCAAGTCAACCATTCTTATCTCATCCTTAACCCTAACCATTCCCACTAACCCTAGTTTAATCTCTACACTTTACCATGGTTACCTTTATGATAAGAATGATTATTCTTTTCTTTTCTAATAAAACTTATCATATTTTTTCTTCTTCTTCTTCCTTGAACTTAAGAAGAAAACCTTGAGGTCATCAATGGTGATTGATGATAAAGTGTGTTTTCTTCACAAGTTTCTTGACTTGGTGAAGTCAGAGCTTGATTTAGCGATGCCTCGACGTAGATCATCTTCGGCATGGACATCGATGACCTAGCCCGTCCATTCTCCGATGAAGCCGACGCTAGAGCCCGGGTCTTGTTATGGACAGCGAGGAGACTTCGTTGCAGAGCCGTGGAGGTGGAACACCGGATCTACAAAGGTTGTATTTCCGTTAAACTTTTAGTTAAGTGTTAACTAGTTTATTGTTTCGCCTAGATTTCTAGCCAACGATCCGTAGTCGGGTTTCTCGGCACCTAGGATTTTTGAAATTGGCATGGTTGATGCCTTGTGAGACCTCATTAGGATGCCTAGGAATCTTACAGTGGTATCAGAGCCTAGCTAGAGCCTTAGGCGAAGTCCAGACGAAGTTTGAAACCCGAACGAACCCGAAACCCCAACTCAAATGTGCTCTCTGTACTTTTTCTAAAAACAGGGATTTTTCAGTATTAAAAATATGTAGAAATATCAGCAGGAAATTGTAAGAATTACTGTGCAAATACGACACTGTTTGGAGTTTAAACAGCCGCGGAACCGCGGCACGAGCATGGCTCGTGCGGCTGTTCCGCCGCCACTTGATGACGTCAGCAATACCTATTTTCACAGTAACTCCTATTTAACTGTGCTGAGTTCTCTGGGTATTTTTAAAAATTATTCAAGAGTTGAATTTTCTGGGTTGTTTTGGGGATTCGAATGTTCGATCGGATTATCGAATTTTGTCTGTGTGGCTTTCCGGATAAATTTTTAGAATATGTTAAAAAGTTCGACCGGATATAAATACCCAATTTTTCCCCTGTCGGGAAATTTCCAAGTGTTGGATTTTTCCGTAGTTTAACGATGTTCTAGGTAGTGCAAGTAACGCGATGGTCCCTCTAGAAGACAACAAACCTTAACTCGATTATGTGACCGTCTTGAACTGCCCTTTGAACCTTCGGGTTTGGGGCAGTACGGCGTGCCACATGTGAGGCGTTGGCTTGACCCTTCTACGGCTGGACCGTTGGTACTGAGGCACGAACTGAATGTTGTTAGACTTGTTTCATTTGTTGATCTATATCGGGAAAACTTAGGTGTTCGATTGTTCGATCGGAAAGTTTAACATTTTCTATTTATCCGGAATGTGATACAATAATTGGAATTCACAAGTAGTTATGAGATAACTGATTGAATATTATAAACATAGCAGTTTAGTCTCACTTGATCAGTTGCCACGGAATTTTGATGTGATCAAAAGTCCGTCGCAATCACGCAGCGTACGCGGATACTCGCCGGATAAACTTAATAGACAGCTACATCCCGTAGCCCCGACCAAGTGACTGTAGGAGAACCCCGTCGCCGAAAGCATCCGTCCGGGTGCTCGCGGTAGCGGTGTTCCGCCTTGGTGCACTTCGTCGACGGTATCTGGGGTGCGGCCGCCTACTGAAGTTTGCGACGAGTATTCGATCAGGATGTCGGGAATCTTGTTGAATTACCCGACTTGATATTGAAAAGTGTTTTCGATTTTGAGACTAAAATGCTGGGTTTATAATTGTTAGGCATGCGATGTCTAAGTAATTCATTTGGTCAGGCATGTGATGTCTGAGATGGTTGCGGATTCCAACTGTTGTAGTTTTACACTTTCTTTTCTGTGACCGTAAGTGTAATATGTGATATCGCCGGTTTCGTTGCTATATGTCAACGACAATTAGGATGCGCATATTTACTTACGTTGATGACATGTGATGTTATGTGTTACTGGGTATGTTATATTGGATCGTCGTGTTTGAATAGCCGGGGGTTTTTATGTGAGATGAGTGTTTTTCATTTTCATTCATGTAAAAACTTGTATGTAATATTCTTTTATTGGGGCACTTCCAGGTTGCGGAAGTTGTCACCCTTGTATATTATTTACTTTTCCGCACTAGGATAGACCCAAAGAGGAGGGCACAAGTAACCGGGTTCTGGAGTCCAGTGGGAGACCAACTCGAGGAGTCGAGTCCGGGTCTCCTAACTCTGGAATTGGTAGGGTTGCTTGCCGCTCTCGTAGGGGTCTAGGGGTGTGGGTTAGGCTATTCATCACGACCGTGGAATCCGTGTTTTATACTGGCTCGTATTGAAAACACGGACGTCCTAGTATATCCAATATTTCATATGATTATTCTGCTGCGATATCTGTGATGTGATCATGTGATGTTCTGTGATAGATACAGTATATAGTATATATGATATATTATATAGACGTTACTTATGTTTTACACCCGCGCTAGCCCTGCCCTGCTCTGCCGTTAGTTACCTAACCTAACAGTGCACGAGGGGACATCGAGGCGAATGCGGATGGCATAAGTGTACGTCGTATTTATCTGTGATGTTTAAGTAACTTAAATGATGGGACTTCATTAATGTTATTAATGAAAGTAAAAGAAACCTAAGATGTTGTAGAATCGAATTTCAAAATAAAACAGGTAGCTACAGTTTTTGCTTTGCACAGAGGTATACATGATATATCCTGCACCTCATTCGACGAAGAAAGGACCGACGATCCCTTCACCGGGAGTGACTCCTTTAGCAATAACTGGCAGATGCTACACACTCGGTTTGTCTTTTGATTGCTTTTAAGAGTTTTTGCTTTGCACAGTGATATATATGATATATCCCGCACCTCATTCGACGAGGAAAGGACCGACGATCCCTTCACCGGGAGTGACTCCTTTAGCAAAACTAAAAAAGCCTCAAAAACACTCCATTTCAAAATTCATTTGATTCTACAACGATATCAAGTTCATTACGCAATAGGTTTTCAGAAAAACCTGTCGTAGCCCTCCGTCATTTCAGATAAGTAGTAGTTAGTATTCGTGCTACGTTTGTTGGCCTGCGTCAAGGCGTAGTGTGCGGTAGCTAACTGGTGCTTATCTGCATAAGCTTATGATGTGAATGGATTAGGGTAATCGTGCGACTTTGTTGGCCTGCGTCAAGGGTCGTGCGGGCGGGTTTAATTCAATCAGGAAATTACGGGTTGAACTTGACTAGCGGACTATGGTTTGTTGGCCTGCGTCAAGGTCATAGGACGCTAGGGGCAAAATATTATCGGGAATTTCAAGTGTTGAAATTTGCAATGAGATTGCATACCTTCTATGAGATAGTTGGATCCCGATACCCGCTGCGAGTAATTGTTACTCCTGGGAGAGTTTTATACATTACAATTAGCCGATCAAGTAGGTGTCTAGAAAGGTGTTAACGAGGTTACGCCTCTGGGAAAACGAGGTTTACATTAATTAGGTTCGTGCGAAAGCACGGGGGACCTCCCTCAAAGTACCGACACTGGCCTGGCTGAAAGATTGGCGAACTTGTAGTGTGTAATTAATCCCGGCTAGTCTTTCCTTTTAGGGTTTGAAGGAAGATTTGATAAAAAGCAGTGGGAGCCATCCTGATTAGATAAAATAATAACCAATCTATTCTTGACAGAGCGCACGCTGAGTGTTTTCTTCTCTCTCTCTCCAGGTAGCGACCATATCACGCCTTAATCAAGATAATAATACGGATTATTGACCGAACCCGCTTGTTATACTGAGCTGGGGAACGTTGGTCCCGCTCCAACTTATAATTGTTATAAGACAGAGCAGGAAATTGGGGAATACCAGAATTCCCGTGCCGCCCAAACGAAGAGAGTGCATGCTGATGCATCATCTTCGGGTGTGTTCATTACAGAACTGTTTCTCAGTATCCTCTACGTCCTGGGTATGTGATACCAGATCAGGATCCCAGATATGTAATCTGTTACATAGGGCTACAAAAGGGTAGAAAAACTGAGAACGGGTGATAAGTTTCATGAGACAGAAAACGGGGCAAGAGTTGCAGCCAAGTCTGTCGGTCACTGTCACCCTGTATTACCAATACATTGATTCTGAACGAATGTTATTAGATACCGAACCTGATATACCAAATCATATCACTCTCTTTGTTAGAAAAGAAAGGATATAATTTTGTATTGATGGATAATGTTTTGAACATTTCCTATATCAAAAGTTGATCGGTTCAGGCACGTTATCTAAAAGCATTGATGTTCTAAATCAAACTACAGTTCGTAGTATATGGAACACACGTAAGAGGAAGAGTTCAGAAATGAACGGATCCTTCTTGAGGTATTGTAGACTAGGTCATATCAATGCGACCCGACTAGCTAAGTTACATTTAGATGCATATTTAAATCAGTTTGAATTTGCATCTTATGAAACTTGCCAGTCATGTCACAAAGATAAGATGACCATAGCTCTGTTTATTGGAAGCAGAGAAAGAGTTAGTAAACTCTCGGGATGATACATGTTTGATGTATGTAGATCCCCAGTCTACATATGACAAGACTGGTTCTTTGTACTTCATTACATTCTCTGATAATCTCTCAAGATTCAGTCATATGTTCCTGTTGAAACATGAGTCCGAACCTTTTGAGATAGTCACAGAATATAAGTGAGAAGTAGAGAACCAGAATACGGGTATAAGTATTATGTCCTTTGATGTGATCAGGGAGGAGAATACTTGTGCATGGAATTCCTGGACTATTCTAAAGGAGAATGAGATTCTCTCTCAGCATTACTCCTCCGTATACACCATTGCACGATGGTATGTCGGGGCGGAGCAGATACACCCTATTTGATATGGTGTGCTCTATGATGAGTACTACTGAGTTACCTTTTTCCTTAGGGGGTTATGCACTTGAGAAGCTGCATACCTATTGAATAGGGTTCAAATCAAATCAGTTACCTACCACTTCATATTTGATATGATAAGGGAAGAGCCCATCTCTTAAGATAGTTAAGATTTGGGGTTGTCCGGCCTATGTCTAAAAGCATAATCCGGACAAGCTCGAGGCAAGGTCAGTTATGTACAACTGGAAAGGTTCCAGCTATACAAACTACAGCAGATGATTTGGTACAACCAGAGGATTCAGTAGAAACCAACGAACCTCAGCCTCTCCGCCGATCTAGTAGGGTTCCTCACCCACCTAAGAGATACTTCGGTTTCTCTATGACAGTGGGAGCGAGGAATGCATCATGAGATGATGACCTAACTAGTTTCGAGCTGGCCATCAAGAGTGAGACTCTGTAAGAATGGCTGGATGTTTATCGATCTGAGATGGAATCCTTATACACCAACAAAGTATGGACTTTGGTTGCTATATCTGAAGGGTTAAATCCCCATCAGGAGCAGGTATATCTTGAGAAGATTACTTGGTGTACATGGAAAAGTTGAGACTTTCAAAGCTAGACTTGTTAAAAGTTTGCATCATTGACCAGGTGTGGATAATGATGAAACCTTTTCAAGTAGCTATGCTTACGTCCATCCAGATCCTACTTGTCACGGCTACATACCATGACTGCGATATCTGGTGGTTGGGTGTCATGACAGCTTTTCTAAATGATGTTTTAGAAGAGAGCGTCTATAAGTACACATCCAGAGGGCTTCGTAGACAGTGGGAGCAGCGGAAACGTGTGCAAGATGCTTTATAGGATAGAGCAGGCATCGCGGAGTTGGAACGTCTGTTTTGATGTGTTAGTCAAAGAAGTTGACATCATCAAAATGGTAGATGAACCTTGTATAAACAAGAAGGTAGTAGGGAGTATGGTGACGATCCTCGTAGAGTATGTGGATGACATACTCTTGATAGGGAAGGAGTTTCCTATGCTACGCTCGATCAATCTCCGCTTATCACTATGATTCTCCATATAGGATCAAAATGATACCTCCTAAATCCTGAGTTTTGGATCTATGAGATAGATTTAATTGGATGTTAGGATTCTCACTAGTTGTAGTGAGATGGTATCAATCGATCCTGGGGAGAATCAATGGAAGGGTTCCAAGGTGATAAAGACAACTGAATGTCAGTCGTAGGCATTGTCTTTACCCTCAGTAAAGGGATGGTATGTTGGAAGAGTTCCAAGCTAGATACCGTGACATACTAGACGATAAAGGCAGGATACATCGCTACTTAAGATGCTACCAAAGTGGCTGTCTGGGTGTATATTGGTTCATGAGATGAACTTAGTTCCTCCCATTGTGTGACAATGGAGTTGTGGCTTATGCCAAGGAACGTCCGTCCCATCAGCGATCCAGACATATTCTAAGGCAGTATCACCTGATCATGGAGATGGTTAATCTCCAGGGGATCGAGGTTAGGAGAGTAGACTCAGAGGACAACACAGCGGATCCACTCAAAAAGGCCTGTTCCCAGAGAGAGACATTTATAGGATGGTTGAGTATGAGATACTGCAACCACTGCTACAGATGGCCCTAGTGCAAGTGGGAGATTGTTAGTTATATGTATGCCCTAGAGGCCATTACTATACATAGGATGTATATTGTAGTAGATGCTGGGACATATATAGGGAGGACTTTCTTGCTCGACATGATAGTATGCTATCTGGTTGCTCTTTACCTTAACGTGTATACTGATTGTCTCTCTGTTACATGTTGGTAAAGCCCTTAGGATGTGTACTTGACTACCTGGACTATGATGCGGATCATACTAGTGGGGACATGGTAGTCCATAAGTACATCCTTCACAGTCCCTAGTCATGGGTATATCGAGACGGGGCATCGATATACCAGAGTAGACTAGCGTATACCTTCTCGACCCATACAGATGGGCGATGGATGATCCCATATCCATCGGTGTTTGACATCAGAGATGATATACGGGTGCTCAGTAGAGACTGGGTACACTGGACGGACTCGCCGAGAACTCCCATATGGTATTATACCTCACGTCAGATGGCAGTTCTCTGGTGACACTGGTGCAGGTTAGTCTGTAGACCCGAGATCGTCATAGAGTCTTGTGTGGTTCCCACTGTGCTTTGATTTCCATCTTACCACGTCCAAGAGGGCGTGCAAAACGGTGGTTTTTAGGTACAGTCCCGAGTCACATGGAGGCAATGAGCGATAGGAGGGGATTCGTCTCTCCCGGTATAGAGAGTTGGTGTTGCGCTGTGTTCGATTGGCTATAACAGGAAATCCCTGGCCAGGGTTGCTGAGATTTACTGGTAAGTGTTACCAGTAGTATCTCGAATTGTTATAGACCTCATATCGACACGACTTATTGAGCTATTGGGGTCTGACGTTTACCACCCCTAGGCAAGATATGCGACATATCAGACGATCAGACCGGACTGTACGGTAGTGTTACTGGTCGGATTCACTGGAGTGTGAGCGGGCTTGCTCGTCGATCTTCAGATCGCTCAATACCCGGTTGGCCGTTACGTTTGGCAGACCGCTTGCGACTTGTGGGTGCTTGATATGATCATCACCTGCTGCCGGCGTATTGACGAGTCTTTAGAGTCCTACACAGAGGTTTCCTGGCTCAAGCGAAACGAAATAGGAGCGCATATGAGATATGTGCGGGACCGAGAATAATGCGTGTATGTGATACCGTATTTTATTCTCGCGATGAATGTGTCGTATGGTTATATGCGATATAACCTAGTTATCGAATCGAGGGTTGATTCGATAAGCCGATACATTGGATACTAGTCGGTTATATGCGATATGAGCGGATCGTTAAATCAAGTGTTGATTTAATGATTTAATGCATAATTATATATTTGATATATTACTTTGCGTTAACTAGTATTGGTTCACTTTAAATGGATTTTCTCACTCGGATTGTACACATTGTATATGTGATATACTTTTGTGCACTTGATTGTATCATGTTTGATGATACATGTCATGCTAGGGTTTTTGTGTAAAGATCAAACCATGGTTACATGATTATGGTTAGGGTTTTGTTTTATTCACTTATTTATTTATCCATTTCATTTTGGAAAATAAATGGAAAAGAGAAAAGAATGGTGGCTAATTTTATTTCATGTTGAAGCTTCTTGAAGCTTTGATCAAGTCAACCATTCTTATCTCATCCTTAACCCTAACCATTCCCACTAACCCTAGTTTAATCTCTACACTTTACCATGGTTATCTTTATGATAAGAATGATTATTCTTTTCTTTTCTAATAAAACTTATCATATTTTTTCTTCTTCTTCTTCCTTGAACTTAAGAAGAAAACCTTGAGGTCATCAATGGTGATTGATGATAAAGAGTGAAAAATCCAATTCTAAAGTCTACCCACTTCCTATTTCTTCATCCTCTACCTCTTGCCAAGTAGTAGAGTGTGTTTTCTTCACAAGTTTCTTGACTTGGTGAAGTCGGAGCTTGATTTAGCGATGCCTCGACGTAGATCATCTTCGGCATGGACATCGATGACCTAGCCCGTCCATTCTCCGATGAAGCCGACGCTAAAGCCCGGGTCTTGTTATGGACAGCGAGGAGACTTCGTTGCGTAGCCGTGGAGGTGGAACACCGGATCTACAAAGGTTGTATTTCCGTTAAACTTTTAGTTAAGTGTTAACTAGTTTATTGTTTCACCTAGATTTGTAGCCAACGATCCGTAGTCGGGTTTCTCGGCACCTAGAATTTTTGAAATTGGCATGGTTGATGCCTTGTGAGACCTCATTAGGATGCCTAGGAACCCTACACATACCTGCACCCGCATTCCGACTGAATGAGAATGCGATGAGACTGAAGTAATCCAACAAATCTAATACTAGGATCCGGTTTAAACCAAAGCCCACTAGTATGATCAATCTGATCATGATCCGTGCAATACCGTACGTATAAGATCGAACCCTGCCATATATCATATGGCCTCTACAACGTTTCGCCCGAAACTTGAGAAACTGTCTGTGGGGGACTCTAAAGACTCGTCAATACTTTGGCTGTGGATTTAACCACTAGCACGTCAGAGGTATTTGTTGGAGATAGTGCCCTCAGAGTCAATTATTAGGTCACAGGTACGTGATTGTAATGATTGAGGGAGGACCTATCCCGGTAGGACAGTCTTACTCGAGATGATAGTATGCTATCTGGTTTACCTTTATCATCGTGTACTGCTTTAGGTGACATGACACGTCGCTATTACACGTTGATAGAGCCCCTAGGATTCTTGCTTGACCACCAGCAGTATGAGGGCGATCATATAAGTGGGAGCTGGGGGTCTATAAGCTTATCCTTAAAAGGTCCCTAGTCGTGGGAGTTTCGAGACTGGGCATCGATACTCCATTAGTAGACTAGTGTATACAGTCGAGACCCCGACGAGGGGCGGTGGCCGGTCTCACAAGCCACTGGTGTCAGTTGGATCACCTAAGATGTATACAGGTGCTCATTGGGTTATGAGTACACCGGACAGGACTCGCCGGGAACATGCTAGTTGGTCATATACCAGACGTCAGATGGCAGTTCCCTGGTGACATGTGTGCAGGTTAGTTCATCGACCTGGGGATCGTCATTTGTCTCGTGTGAGTTCCCACTGTACTTTGATTACTACCCTACCACGGCTCAAAGGAGTCGTGCAAACAGGTTTTAGTTGGGTACAGTCCCGAGCCACATGGAGGCAGTGAGCGTATCTTCAGGGGTTCGTCTCTCCCGGTATTGGGGGTGAGGTCGTGCTGTGTCTAGGAGAGCCATTACACAAAGTCCTTGGCCAAGGCAAGGAGATTTACTGGTAGGTATTCCAGTAGTATCTCAGGGTGTTCTGGGCTACACTCCGACACGACTTGTACCGCTTTTGGGGGTCTGACTTTTACCAACCCCCTAGGCCCGCCATGCGATGCTCATAGACGAACGGACCGGACTGCACGGATATTGTCACTGACAGGCTCAGTTGGGTGTCGGGGTGAGCTTCCTCATCGACGTCCCTTTTGGTCAATTGCTGGTGGCCCGTCACGTATTGGCATATACCTCTGACGTGCTAGTGGTTAAATCCACAGCCATAGTATTGACGAGTCTTTAGAGTCCACCACATTTACAGTTACTCAGCTTTCGGGCGAAAGGTTGTAGAGACCGTATGGAGATATGGCAAGGTCCGATCAGATACGTGCGGTATTGCACGGATCAGGATCGGACAGTCTGTACTATAGGCCGTATGGTTATATGGCAGGGTTCGATCAGATACGTGCGGTATTGCACGGATCAGGATCGAACAGATATTACTATCCGGTTTTGGTATAAGCCGGATTCTAGTATAGTACAGTGTAGACTTTGTCTCATTGCATTTGTATTTCGGTCGAAATACAGATGCGGGTGTGTATGCACAGTATCGGGGTTTTCCTGTAATTTATTACGGGACCAGTTTTTGGAGTTGCCAGTTTGCTTTCCGTTTCGGCCAATTTCCATTGTTCCGTTCATTGGCCGAAGATTGGTGGAGGAGGGTTTATTTGCATTGTTGCAAATAGGCATTTGTGGAGGGGGTCTTTGCATTTTTGTTGTATCATGATAGCACCCTCCTTTGACTTGCTTGACTTCATACTTCATGATGGCTTGACTTTGTTAGCATCATGGTTGTTGATGATGGTTGTGGTTGTGTGTGGTTTTTGCTTATGATCATATTCTTTCATGATGCCCTCTTGCATCATTGCTTCCACCCACCCCTTGACCTTGCTCTCTTTTTCTCTCTCCAATCACATATGAAGGAAGGGGGGCCGGCCATTCCTTTAGTGGAGGGGATTCATTTCTCATTTTGTGGTGGAAAATGTTACTCTCATTTTTTTGTATGCTACATTTTCCCCACCTCTCTCCAAGCTCTCTTCTCCTCCACCAAATGGCATCTCCACTACCCCATAAGGAGACACAAGTTCTACTACATATTCTACAACGAATCTTGGGCACGTTGACTAGCCAGCATCGTGCCCGAGTTGCCTCGGCATTGAGGTGGGAGCCCGTATACATAGTAGGCGATGTGGTGCACTTCCGGCGACGAGGAGGAGACGGACGGAGATCCCGCGAGGAGATCGGAGTGGAGATGAAGACCGGAGGACTTGGATCGTCGGTATATCTCTAACCCATCTTGTTTAGTAGCTTAGACTAGTTAATGGTTCGATCCGGGTTATAGTGCGCGGTGGTGCCGGTTTGCTAAGTCCGCAAAATTTAAGTTATTCACCGCTTCCGCATTCCGGCGTCGGATTGACGGCCGGGGCGCCGCCGTGCACTTACAGTGGTATCAGAGCCTCGCCATTAACTTCGTCTAGCTTCGTTTGATGTGTTTTGCGGTTCCGATCGACCAAAATTCCAAAAACTCATTTTTACCTCACATCAGTTTTCTGTTAAGATTTTTTGGTGTCTAAAAATTTTTCTGGTGGTCTCAGAATGATGTGCAGGAGATTCTAAGAACTCTGGGAAAATTCGACGCACTGATCCCTCTTCCAGAGCGCGGAACCGCGGCCTCACCCTTCTATTGGGCCGCGGATCCGCCGCAACTTAGAGAGGTCAGTGGGCCATCTTTTTCCAGTGGGCTTCAGGGGTGTAATTAGGGGTTTTGGAATATTAAAATTGGGCCAATTATTTCTGTGAGTGCTACAGTATTAGTTTGGGGCCCACTTGTTAATTTTTGGTCAATCGGAAAATCTTAAACACATTTTTCACAGTATTTACATTATATCTGCGACCGTGAATGTCACTCGATCGGTAAATCCGGTCTAACTGCTATAGCCCGGTTAGACGGATTTGCGAACGTGACTTTCACGTTGATGTTCTATGTATTTGCTGTGTTGTTGCGGATCGGTCGTGGGGGATAGCCTGGATGCAATGCTAGTACAGTTCGGTTGTATTATGTACATTTGATATTGCGGGGCGAGCGTCCGACATGTGGACTGCCGTCACTGCCTGTTTGTATTATTATTTTGGGGCACGACCTGGTTGCGGTCGATGTACCCGGTGTATGTATATTTTACTTTCTGTACTAGGATTGCCCCGCGGAGGGGTGCACGGATAGCCGGGTTCTGGAGGGCAACAAGCCCGCATCTCATGGCATTGAGACGGAGGGGGCTTCACTCTAGGATTGGCGGGCTATTCGCCGCACTCGTAGGGGGTACAGGTTGACCCAGGAGGGGTGCCCAAGTTACCGGATTCCGTGAAGTGCTGGGTGGTCCATTCACGGCGCTGAAGGGGGCTGCCTCGCTTCAGGTTTTGGCGGGTGACTTGCCGCACCCGTAGGGGTCTAGGATTTCATTGCACAGGCTATCCACACGACCAGGGGAACGTCGGGTTTCAGCAGTGGCTCTGTGAAACCCGGGGATCCCAGATATCTGTATTGTTTCTGTGATGCTGTTCATTCTCTGTGATGTTGCATTTTATTCACGCCTTGAGCGAATATAATATATTGGTATATATATTAGTAGATGTTGTATATGTTTTGCATCCGCGCTAGTCCAGTCCCCGCTCTGTCGTTAGTTAGCTAACCTAACGGGTAATGACGGGACCCAGTGGCGAATGCGGATGGCATATACGTACATCAGTATATTTTCGTTCTTTTTGGTGTGATCAATTGATGGGACTGCATTGATTCGGATCAATGCAAAGTTTAAAACAAACCTAATCTGATGTTGTTGGAACACTTTTCAAAAAGCTGTTATTGCAAGGACGTTTACTTTTGTTTTGCATCGTGATATTCATTGGAATATCCTGCTCCTCAGTCGACGAGGCAAGGGCCGAGATCCCTTCACCGGGAGTGACCCCTTGGACAAAAGTTTGCGTCAGAGCAATAACTTCACTATAGCCGATCACTTTTGCTTTGCATCGCGGTATTCATTTGGAATATCCTGCACCCCATTCTACGGGGAAAGAGCCGAGATCCCTTCACCGGGAGTGACCTCTTTAGCAACGGTTTTCGTCACTATATTTTTAAAAGCTATCCGTTCCTTCGACGATATCAAGTTCTTTACGTTAAAGGTTTTCGCCAGAAACCATTCGTAGCCCTCCGTCGTTTCATATGGGTAGTCAATAGTATTCAAGCTGTGTTTGTTGGCCAAAGTCAAGGCACAGTGTTTGGTAGCTGTTGGTTATTCATATGCAGCATAGATAGATGCGTTGGTTTGGAACAGTCGTGCTGCCATTTTGGCCAAAGTCAAGGGTATGTACGGGTGGATTCAAATTAACCTGGAGAATGACGGGCAGAACTTGACATGTGACTTATGATATGTTGGCCAAAGTCAAGGTCATAAGAGCATGGGGCAGAAATCACATCGGGAGTTTCAAAAGTACTGAAACTTGCCAGATATGCGCATACCTTCTGGAGTGTGATACCGTGAGCGGATTCCGTCACGTTATCATGCGATGAGAGTTGGATCCCGATTCCCACTGATGAGTTGGTTTACTCCTCGGGTAACCCCGACTAATTCTTCTTTCAGGTTTGGAGGAGAATTTGAGGTACGGTGGGAGGATTCCAGATTAGATAAATTGGTAACCATTCTGATCTAGGTTAGAGTGCACGCTGAGTGTTTCTTTT
The DNA here is from genome assembly GCA_030015575.1 of Agapanthus africanus. Lineage (NCBI taxonomy): Eukaryota > Viridiplantae > Streptophyta > Magnoliopsida > Asparagales > Amaryllidaceae > Agapanthus > Agapanthus africanus. Next base: position 294,995,935 of record CM057349.1, read on the forward strand.
CTCTCTCTCTTTGGCAGCGACCATTGACCCGACCCTAAGACTTTGACTCAGTGACCAAGTTGACCGAACCTTCTTAAACACCGGCTTTTGGATTGTCAGAGTTGCAGACCTCATTGCCACTCCTACTTTTACCCTTTTTCTCCAGGACACCCCGTATTACTACGAACGTCCACTTCCATTGGACAAAACCATCGTATGGTTAGATACGAACTCGAAAGAATTTATTCGAGGATGGTTTCCGGTTCTGGAGAAAACGGATAGGATTATTCAGTTGTCTTTTCCTTTTACCCTCTCTCAGGTTACGAGTACTCCTTGGTTTAGGGGTAGTACACCTATTACGCAAATTGGATTGTCTTCTTCCAAACCTTAGGCTGGTGCCGACCGGTAGGGAATGAAGAAAACCAATTAGCATAACGATGGTGTGCAGAAGGTATTAAGTTCAGACAAAGCAAGGGATTAGTAAGAGGGCAAAGTAAATTGCAACAGATATTCACGACCAAACCAAATATTTCGTTACCACTCCCACATCACCTTTGTATTTCTCCAGGACACTCCGTATCACTACGAAGATCCACAGTTTATTTGGATATTCCATCGTATGGTTATATACGAACTCGAAAGGAACTTGTTCCAGTTCGGGGATGGATCCTGGTTCAGGAGAAATAGGAATAAAGTATATTCGGTTGTCTTTTATCTTCACCCTCTCTCTCATTGCGAGTGTTCCTAGGATGCGGACAGTACACCCATTATGCTTATTGGATAGTCTTCTTCCAAACCATAGGCTGGTGCCGAACGGTAGGGAAGGAAGAAAACCATTTGGCCTAAAAGGGTGTGCAGAAGGTAAAGACTAAAGACATATGAAGGGATTTGGAGAGGTGGCAAAGAACTATACGGTTACAGTCGTGAATCTGGAAGAGGCATTACTAGGAATACCAGAATACCCCATCGGAACATTTCAATGTTTCAGTTTCACTGTGTAATATTAAAGGAAAACTGATTTCCCGATTAGATACTTACTCCAGGGTATGTATTTACCAGGTACGATTCTCACATCTGTATGGTTTTACAGATGATGAGTGGGAGTAAGTTGTTGGGAATTGGGTGATTATCCTCATTATATCGGGATTCGTTGTAATCGGTGATATTTGAGGAAATCACCTGGGCTGTTTGCCGGTCGGCAAATATTTGGTTTTGAATATCCGCTGTTATGCACCAATTTCAAATTGATATATCTGTACGTCTATTTTCATAGAGTGAGATATACCTTTCTGAAATTATGTCTACGACATTTACCTATATCAGTGGATGGTTAGGTAAGGAGCATTAAACAGCGGTGTAATTCTTCTTAACCATAAGTACAGTTTTCAACCTACGACACACAGTGAATGAGTAATCAGACTCAAGGGACTTTTACAGAGTATTGTATGTTATCCTGAGTCCATCAGGACAGAGGGGTTGGTCCTCGTACTATATTCGGTTTACTTATGACTCCTCTAGTTTTTAGACAAGTGTTTCGTGGAAACACATGGTCCGAATTTGGAGAAGTTATAGGTATTTGAATAGAGTAGAGAACCAGGTGTAGCAGGTATCGGGATTCTTCAAAGAGATCGAAGATGTAGATACTTGTGTATGGTATTCAGTTGATAGTAATGATTAAGAGATCTTGCTTCTCTTTCAAGATACTCATAATTGGAAGTATTCCTAAGTTGAGTAACGCTGATCGGCCTCCTTCCATTTAGTTGACATGCACTGGAGACAGTTGCATGATTTGGATCTGGTTCAATTAAATCAGTGCCTCTGTTTCTATATTGGATATAGAACAGTTCATATCTTAACATTGTTAAGGTACGGGGAGTTGTCCGGTTTATGCTTAAAACCAGACACTGGACAACTCAAGGCGCGTTTCTGTAATGGCTGTTTGTGGGTTGACCCAGGCTATGACGCGGGTTGACTTTCTACCATCTGGATGAACAATAGCAATATTGTTCTAAACTCGCCACAGTTTTATTAAAAATGGATTTTTCAGAAAACAGTAGTGGGAGTATGGTAGAACTGGAAGTGATTCCAGAACCACAAACGATTACTGAAGATTTGATAAGGAACCTAAAGATTCAATCTGGATTGACATTCCATTGGCCACTCCGCAGATAAGGTGGGTAACTTCAGGCACCCGAGAGGTACTACGGTAGCCTCAAGGACGGTGACAGGGAAGTTCTTGTTTACCCACAATTACCATTGCTGTTGTTCCAGGGTGCGAGACCCGGCGGGAGGATGAGTATAGCGTTGTTCTAAACTAGTTTTAGAAGTGTACGTCTATATGACTCTGCCAGAGGGTTGTCGTAGTCAGTGGGAGCAGCGGAAGCATTGGTGGACAGGCAGCTTATGTCTATTTATAGACTAAAGCAGATGTAGCGGAGATAGATCATCTATTTCTGACATGACAGTCATAGGTTTGACTTCATCAGAATAGGGGATGGATCTGTTGAGAAGGTAGTAGGGTGTGATATCCTGGTATTTGGATGATATACACAGAGTAGGAAAAGAAGCTCCTACACTACGATCGGTCATACTTTGGTCGTCACACAGTTGTTTCTCCACAAAGGAAATGGATTTTATATCAGACATACTGGTTACTGGATCTATGGTTTTAGATCTAGATTTGGGTGGTTTCCCAATCAGGGTACTTGACAGCATTCTAAGAGTATTTAGGATGGACGACTCCTGGCACGGTAGTGTACCTGCAGGTAATGGAGTCACCCTCTCCAAAGGTGTCTTACAGACTGAAGGGGAGAGGGGCGTGCATGATTGGCAGATCACTTGCTCAGGCAATTGAGTCAATCATGAGATGTCAAGTACCACACCAGATGTTGTTCTTTCACTAGATGCAATAAGTTGACATTAATCCAATCCTGGAGAAACAGTCGGAAACAGTTTTAGAACATAAGTGGATGTTCTAGGGATATGATAACGACAGCCTCATTCAGGAGACAGTTATCATTCCAGGCTTCCAAGGTGACATGGACGACAAGGAGGTTGTCAGAGTTATAGTTTTCCTTCTGATGAGGGGCAGTATTTTGGACAGGTGGTCCAAGGCAATACTGAGGGAGGCATGGCGCGCAGGATACTGATTAAGTTCAGTTGACGATACAGTCTAAGAAGTTTGGATTTGGAGTTCATTTATGAGCTATGTCCCATCAGACATCCAGACACATTCTAAGACAGGTATTGCTCATTTCGGGAGATGGTTTTCTCCGCGAACTTGAGATATAGAGAGACATAGAAAGAAACAACTAAGCGGATCCACTCACTGAGGCTATTCCTCGAACGCAATAGTTCCGCAAACGAGCTTTGTGAGACTGACTAGTAGAGGAGTTGGATGTTCGGTATCACACGGGCTGTGAGTATGCGACATCGCAATAATTAGCCTTGAGTGCAAGTGGGAGATTGTTGGAGATAGTGCCCTCAGAGTCAATTATTAGGTCACAGGTACGTGATTGTAATGATTGAGGGAGGACCTATCCCGGTAGGACAGTCTTACTCGAGATGATAGTATGCTATCTGGTTTACCTTTATCATCGTGTACTGCTTTAGGTGACATGACACGTCGCTATTACACGTTGATAGAGCCCCTAGGATTCTTGCTTGACCACCAGCAGTATGAGGGCGATCATATAAGTGGGAGCTGGGGGTCTATAAGCTTATCCTTAAAAGGTCCCTAGTCGTGGGAGTTTCGAGACTGGGCATCGATACTCCATTAGTAGACTAGTGTATACAGTCGAGACCCCGACGAGGGGCGGTGGCCGGTCTCACAAGCCACTGGTGTCAGTTGGATCACCTAAGATGTATACAGGTGCTCATTGGGTTATGAGTACACCGGACAGGACTCGCCGGGAACATGCTAGTTGGTCATATACCAGACGTCAGATGGCAGTTCCCTGGTGACATGTGTGCAGGTTAGTTCATCGACCTGGGGATCGTCATTTGTCTCGTGTGAGTTCCCACTGTACTTTGATTACTACCCTACCACGGCTCAAAGGAGTCGTGCAAACAGGTTTTAGTTGGGTACAGTCCCGAGCCACATGGAGGCAGTGAGCGTATCTTCAGGGGTTCGTCTCTCCCGGTATTGGGGGTGAGGTCGTGCTGTGTCTAGGAGAGCCATTACACAAAGTCCTTGGCCAAGGCAAGGAGATTTACTGGTAGGTATTCCAGTAGTATCTCAGGGTGTTCTGGGCTACACTCCGACACGACTTGTACCGCTTTTGGGGGTCTGACTTTTACCAACCCCCTAGGCCCGCCATGCGATGCTCATAGACGAACGGACCGGACTGCACGGATATTGTCACTGACAGGCTCAGTTGGGTGTCGGGGTGAGCTTCCTCATCGACGTCCCTTTTGGTCAATTGCTGGTGGCCCGTCACGTATTGGCATATACCTCTGACGTGCTAGTGGTTAAATCCACAGCCATAGTATTGACGAGTCTTTAGAGTCCACCACATTTACAGTTACTCAGCTTTCGGGCGAAAGGTTGTAGAGACCGTATGGAGATATGGCAAGGTCCGATCAGATACGTGCGGTATTGCACGGATCAGGATCGGACAGTCTGTACTATAGGCCGTATGGTTATATGGCAGGGTTCGATCAGATACGTGCGGTATTGCACGGATCAGGATCGAACAGATATTACTATCCGGTTTTGGTATAAGCCGGATTCTAGTATAGTACAGTGTAGACTTTGTCTCATTGCATTTGTATTTCGGTCGAAATACAGATGCGGGTGTGTATGCACAGTATCGGGGTTTTCCTGTAATTTATTACGGGACCAGTTTTTGGAGTTGCCAGTTTGCTTTCCGTTTCGGCCAATTTCCATTGTTCCGTTCATTGGCCGAAGATTGGTGGAGGAGGGTTTATTTGCATTGTTGCAAATAGGCATTTGTGGAGGGGGTCTTTGCATTTTTGTTGTATCATGATAGCACCCTCCTTTGACTTGCTTGACTTCATACTTCATGATGGCTTGACTTTGTTAGCATCATGGTTGTTGATGATGGTTGTGGTTGTGTGTGGTTTTTGCTTATGATCATATTCTTTCATGATGCCCTCTTGCATCATTGCTTCCACCCACCCCTTGACCTTGCTCTCTTTTTCTCTCTCCAATCACATATGAAGGAAGGGGGGCCGGCCATTCCTTTAGTGGAGGGGATTCATTTCTCATTTTGTGGTGGAAAATGTTACTCTCATTTTTTTGTATGCTACATTTTCCCCACCTCTCTCCAAGCTCTCTTCTCCTCCACCAAATGGCATCTCCACTACCCCATAAGGAGACACAAGTTCTACTACATATTCTACAACGAATCTTGGGCACGTTGACTAGCCAGCATCGTGCCCGAGTTGCCTCGGCATTGAGGTGGGAGCCCGTATACATAGTAGGCGATGTGGTGCACTTCCGGCGACGAGGAGGAGACGGACGGAGATCCCGCGAGGAGATCGGAGTGGAGATGAAGACCGGAGGACTTGGATCGTCGGTATATCTCTAACCCATCTTGTTTAGTAGCTTAGACTAGTTAATGGTTCGATCCGGGTTATAGTGCGCGGTGGTGCCGGTTTGCTAAGTCCGCAAAATTTAAGTTATTCACCGCTTCCGCATTCCGGCGTCGGATTGACGGCCGGGGCGCCGCCGTGCACTTACAGTATTAGCCGTACGTAACGGGCTACCAGGTATTGACCAAAAGGGACGTCGATGAGCGAACTCATTCTGACACCCTACTGAGCCTGTCAGTGACAATATCCGTATAGTCCGGTCCGTTCGTCTATGAGCATCGCATGGCGGGCTTAGGGGGTTGGTAAAAGTCAGAACCCCAAAAGTGGTACAAGTCGTGTCGGAGTGTAGCCCAGAAAACCCTGAGATACTACTGGAATAGCTACCAGTAAATCTCCTGCCTCGGCCGAGGGCTTTGTGTAGTGGCTCTCCTAGACGCAGCACGACCTCACCCCCAATACCGGGAGAGACGAACCCCTATAGATCCGCTCACTGCCTCCATGTGGCTCGGGACTGTACCCAACTAAAACCTGTTTGCATGACTCCTTTGAGCCATGGTAGGGTAGTAATCAAAGTACAGTGGGAACTCACACGAGACAAATGACGATCTCAGGTCGATGAACTAATCTGTACACATGTCACCAGGGAACTGCTATCTGACGTTAGGTATAAGACCAACTAGCATGTTCCCGACGAGTCCTGTCCGGTGTACTCATAACCTAATGAGCACCTGTATACATCTTAGGTGAACCAACTGATACCAGTGGCTTGTGAGATCGGCCACCGCCCCTCATCGGGGTCTCGACTGTATACACTAGTCTACTCTGGAGTATCGATGCCCTGTCTCGAGAACTCCCACGACTAGGGACCTTTTAAGGATGTGCTTATAGACCCTAGCTCCCACGTATATGATCGCCATCATACCGCTGGCCGTCAAGCAAGAATCCTAAGGGCTCTATCAACGCGCAATAGTGACCTGTAAGGTCACCTAAAGCAGTACACGATGATAAAGATAAACCAGATAGCATACTATCATCTTGAGTAAGACTGTTCTAACGGTCTAGGATCCTCCCTCAATCATTGCAATCACAGGCGTGTGATCCAATAATTGACTCTGAGGGCACTATATCCAACAACCACAAGTCCTAAGTCCCCCAGAAATTCGGCCATGCCGATTTTTAGGCTAATGTGGCCAGGTCAAATGTGGAATTTCAAGATCGTGTTTGGTATGTGTTCTAGTGGTCATACATGTAGTCTTCTGTAGTTGCTTAAATAGTTTTAGAAGACCATTTAAAATTCGATAGAGAATGGAATACTACGGGTATTGTTTCGGAGTAGTTTCGGTTTCGATACTTTAACGTCGTCTAAACAAACTAGTATGTGGTTAATGGGTTGGCTTTGATACCATGTTGGGTTATGGCAGCACCCCGGCCATCAATCCGTAGACAAATGAGGATCAAAATTTTAAAACCCGGCGCTAACGGAATCCTAATCAACGGATCATACCATTAACCCAATACTAGTTCTATACAAGGAGTTTAGAGAGGTTATACCAATCGATCCGTGTCCTCCGGTCTTCAACCTCTGTCCCAAGCTCCTCGCGGCTTCCTCGATCAAGTTTGATCTCCGGTCTCCCTCCGTCGAAGAAGATCCACGTCGAAGGTTCGTAATACGTTCTCCCGCCTCAGAACCGAAGTAACTCGAGCATCCAGTTTTCTACCCTAGATACCCAAGATGAAGTAGAGATAGTGTGTGAATACTTTGTCTCAAAACACCCAAGGATTCTCAACTAATGAGACAATAGGGTAGAGGTTGAAGAAGATGCCATGGGAGAGGAAGTGTGAGCTCAAGAAAAATAAAAGAGCAAGTGAAGAATGAAATGTGTAGAGTTGTGTTAATACTTTGTGAGCATGTGTACAACTAAAGAAAAGCCCTACCCCAAAAATATCTGCCATCCCTCAGAAAATATCCCACAACACATGCACATAAATATCTTAGCTAAGACAAAAGCCAAGTCATGCCATCATGACTCACAACCATGAGTCACCAAGTGCACAAGCTAGATTCATGCCAAGAAATGAGTCACACTTTCCATATCTAATAAACATTTAAACCAAAATGTTTAACCCAAAAACAAATGGTATTAACTAAAGTAATCTTGTAACGAATTACAAGAATTCCCCTCATCCGTATATACACACCCTGTAAGTCCATGCTACCTCTCCCGGTACTTTCGGGCTTGCCGAATTTCATGAAAAACAATTTTCTAGAGGCGGTAACATGGACTCAAAACCGGATCTTTGTTAATCTACTAACTAACAACCTAACAAGAGTTTACCTACTTGGTTAGGGGGCTATACCTTTCTTGAACTCCTTCGTCTTCGACTCCTTCCGGTGTACGGATCGGCCTCACCTCGTCGTCTTCTTGCGCCGAAGATGGATCCACCCGAAAGCTTCTACCTTTGGCTTCTTCTTCGAACTTTGAAGAAACTAGATCACTTGGCTTGCTAGGCCTTGTGAACTAGAATGAGTAGAGGAATGTTTTGGTGTCTTTTTATCTCTAAGGCAATGAGTCTCAACACATGAGAATGGTTTTCCTTGAGGTAGAGAGAGAAAGAGGAAGAGGGAGAGCTTGAGAATGAGAGAGCTCAAGAGAGAGAAAGCAAATGATAGAATGAGAAAGAATTTTCTCTCTTGGCTCTCATAATCCAAAGCCATCATAACAAATCATAGCAATCAAGTATTATGTGATGGTTTAAGCTACAATAGCCATATCATTTCATGCACTCATTTTGCATAAATAAACAAGCAAGCAAAAGTCTTTGCCATGGAATGATAGCCATTGTCATGATGATGGTCAACTAGTCCAACCTAGTCGACCGGTCAACAAAGTCAACAAGTCAACAAAGTCAACAAGTCAACAAAGTCAACCCCTCAATAACCATGTCACTATAATACTTAATTAATATTAATGTTAATTATATATCTTATTCTCATTAGGGTTAAGCAAAAGTCAATGGTCAACAGTCAACTGTCAACAGTCAACAGTCAACAACCCCAATGAGAATACTCTGCCTATGTCTCTCTGTCAACTGTGCATACACACCCGCATCCGCGTTCCGAGGAACACGAATACAAACGAGATAAAATCAATCCCAAAACGTACACTAGGATCTGGCTTAAACCAAAGCCCGCTAGTGTTAACTGTCCGGACACTGTACGTGCACAAGTGCACGGATGTGACCGAACCCTGTCGCAAAACCATGCGACCTGTCGCAAAACCATGCGACCTCTACTCTTTTGCCTATAGGCGAATAGCTTTCTGTGTGGGACTCTAAAGACTCGACACTACGCTGGCAGTGGGTTTAACCACAGACCACAAGCGGCACTAGCTGTGTGTAACGGTCCCCAGGTAGATGCCGACAAGAAGACTGACGAGGTGAAACCCAGCTGAACTCCTACTGAGCCTGAATGTGACAGTCTCCGTACTGTCCGGTCTGTTCGTCTGATACATCGCATGGCGGGCCTAGGAGGGCGGTAAACGTCAGTCCCCTAATAGCGGTACAAGTCGGGCCGGAGTGAAGCCCAAAACACCCTGAGATAACACTGGAAGCCTACCAGTATATCTCGCTTGCCCTGACCAGGGACTACTCGTGTAATGGCTCTCCTAGACACAGCGCGATGTCAACCCCCAATACCGGGAGAGACGAATCCTGTCTAACCGTCACTACCTCCAAGTGCTTCGGGACTGCACCCAACTACCACCTGTTTGCACGACTCCTTTGAGCCGTGGTAGGGTAGTAATCAATGTACAGTGGGAACACACTCGAGACGAAGTGACAGTGTCAAGTCAGCAGACTAAGCTGTACTCATGTCACCTGGGAAATGATAACTGACGATAGGTATAATACCAACCGGTCAGTTCCTGACGAGTCCTGTCCAGTGCACTCGTAACCCAACGAGCACCCGCATACTATCTCCAGTACGACGTACTGATGGCTGTGGGACTGACCATCTCCCACACTGGGATGAGAAGCGCATACGCTAGTCTACTCCGGAGTATCGATGCCCTGTCTCGATAGTCCTGCGACTAGGGATCTGCATAAGGATGTGCTTATAGATTACCCAGCCCCCACTAGTGTGACTGCCATCACAACGCTGGTAATCAAGCAAAGATCCTAAGGGCTCCACTAATGCGTATAGGTGATATAATAAAATAAACACATGTACACTTTGAAGTAGAAACAAACCAAGTAGCATACTACTATTTCGAGCAAGATTGTATATACAAGGTGAATATCCCAAGCTTCCATTAAGTAATATACAAACTAGTATGATACAGTAATGGCCTCTAGGGCATATACACTAACAATCTCCCACTTGCACTAAGGCCATGTACTGGCGTATCGAAGACCTATCATCTCGATCAGCCGCTCGAACTGAGTCTGGGGCAAGGCCTTGGTGAATGGATCTGCAGTGTTATCTTCTGAAGCAACCCTTCGAACCTCGATCTCCTGGCGATCCATGATCTCCCTGATCAGGTGATACTGCCTCAAGATGTGTCTGGATCTCTGATGGGACCTGGGTTCCTTCGCTAAAGCTATAGCCCCGTTGTTGTCGCAATACAGAGGTATTGGATCAACAATGGACGGAACCACCTGAAGTTCTTTCAAGAACTTCCTCATCTAGACAGCTTCTTTTGCGGCATCAGATGCAGCGATGTATTCCGCTTCCATCGTCGAGTCTGCAACGGTTTCCTGTTTGGAACTCTTCCAACACACCGCCCCTCCATTGAGGGTAAAGACAAAACCCGACATGGACTTGGAATCATCCTTGTCACTCTGGAAGCTGGAGTCAGCAAAGGCCTCGATCTGGAGGTCTTTTCCGCCATACACCAAGAACATCTCCTTAGTCCTTCTCAGGTACTTGAGAATGTTCTTTACCGCTATCCAGTGTTTCTCCCCGGGGTTTGACTGATACCGGCTTACTACACTTAGTGCATAAGCTACATCCGGTCTGGTACACAACATCGCATACATTATAGAGCCTACCGCAGAAGCGTAGGGTATAATAGACATGCGATCCCTCTCCAAATCAGTCTTGGGAGACATCTCTTTAGAGTGGGTGATCCCGTGACAAGCCGGTAGGTTACCGCGCTTGGAATCTTCCATACTGAATCTTTTCAGTATGGTGTCGATGTACCTGGACTGTGAAAGTCCTAATATCCTCTTGGATCTATCACGATGGATCCGGATCCCCAGGCTGTATGAGGCATCACCCAGGTCTTTCATGGAGAATCTGTGTGACAAGAACCCCTTGACAGATTGTAGCATAGGAATGTCATTTCCTATTAAGAGAATGTCATCCACGTACAAAACGAGGAATACTACAGTTCTCGCTACAAATCTACTATAGCTGCATGGTTCATCTGGATTTTTGATAAAGCCAAATTCTTTGACTGTCTCAACAAAACAGATGTTCCAACTCCGCGATGCCTGCTTTAGTCCATAGATGGACTTAAGCAACTTGCACACCTTTCCGCTGCTCCCACTCTGAATGAAACCCTCTGGCTGGTCCATATAGACACACTCCTCTAAATTTCCATTTAGAAAAGCGGTCTTTACGTCCATCTGCCAAATCTCATAATCAGTGGAAGGCAGCAATGGCAAGAAGGATCCGAATGGATTTCAGCATAGTCACAGGATAAAAGGTTTCGTCATAGTCCAAACCAGGTCTTTGACGAAAACCCTTTGCAACAAGTCTAGCTTTATAGGTCTCAACCTGTCCATCTACACCAATCTTCCTTTTGAAGATCCACTTGCATCCTACGGGTTTTACCCCATCTGGAGCAACGTCCAACGTCCATACTTTTTTGGTGTACATGGACTCCATTTCGGTCCACATTGGATCCAGCCATTTTACCGAGTCAACGCTCTGAACGGCCTGCTGGAAGCTAGTAGGCTCATCATAATCTATGATGCAATCCTCTCTATCCCCGTCTATGAGAAAACCGTAGTATCTCTCGGGCGGATGAGACTGCCTACTACTCCTGCGGAGCGGCGTAGGAATGTCCTGTTCTTTTGAACCCTCTGGTTCCACTAAGCATTCAGTAATAGTCTGTGGTTCTGGAATTTCTTCCAGTTCTACTGCGCTCCCACTAATTTCCTTTTCTAAGAACTGGTGCTCTAGAAAGTGGGCATGCCGAGAAACAAAAACCTTTTGTTCCTTTTCGCAGTAGAAGAAATATCCCTTGGAGTTCTTTGGATATCCCACAAACTTGCACTGTACTGAGCATGCCTCGAGCTTGTCCGCATGCTGCTTTTTGACAAAGGCTGGACTTCCCCCTGTCTTAAGGTGATTAAGATAGGGTCTCTTCCCACACCACATCTCATATGGTGTGGTAGGCACAGTCTTAGTTGGAACTCGGTTCAAAAGGTATGCAGCCGATTCTAGCGCATACCCCCAGAATGATCGCGGTAACTCAGCGTTACTCATCATGGACCGTACCATATCCAATAGGGTTCGGTTCCGTCTCTCCGATACACCGTTATGTTGCGGAGTGTATGGAGGAGTAAGCTGAGAGAGAATTCCGTTCTCTTTTAAATAGTCCAGGAACTCGGCACTCAAGTATTCACCACCTCGATCCGATCATAGAATCTTGATACTTTTGCCGGTTTGTTTTTCTACTTCATTCTTATATTCCTGGAATTTTCCAAAGGCTTCGGACTTATGTTTCATTAAGAAGACATAACCGTACCTTGAAAAGTCATCCATAAAAGTAATGAAGTAAGAATAACCGCTTCGCGCATGTGTAGACATTGGACCGCACACGTCGCTGTGTACGAGTCCCAAGAGCTCGCTCGCTCTTACTCCGTGTCCAGTGAACGGAGTCTTTGTCATCTTTCCTTTGAGACAGGATTGACAAGTGGCATACGATTGATATTCGAACGGATTCAAATATCCTTCTGTATGTAACTTAGTCAACCTTCTCTCATTGATGTGACCCAGTCTACTATGCCATAAGAAAGTCTGATTGATTTCTGGAGACTTTCTTTTGTGTGTATTCTGGACATTGAAAATCTGTGGTTGGTTTAATACGTATATACCATTGCTCAATGTACCTGACCCAATCAGAACATGATTAAGGTGAATGTTTACAGCATTGCTTACAAACGCAAATTCATAACCTTCTTTAGAAACCAAAGATACAGAAATGATATTATAAGTTGCGTTGGGTACAAAAAAGTAATAACACAAAACCAAAACATGTCCATCTGACATTCCCAGGTGATAGTCCCCCACGGCCTTAGCATCCATGCTAGCTCCGTTTGCAACTTTGAGGGTCATGTCACCTGCCTTCAAAAACCTACGATTTCACAACACCTGCAAAGAATTACAATTATGAGATCTTGATCCGGTATCCAATACCCAGGAAATAGAGTTTATTGAAAGACAGTTTTCAATAACATACACACCTGAAGCTGAAGCCGCAACCTGCTTCAGATCCTGTGTTCTGGCCTTCCAAGCCCTGCAATCTTTCTTCCAGTGTCCACTCTTATGACAATAGAAGCATTCTTCCTTATCCACAAACTTCCCCACTTTCTTAGTTGCTTTTGGCTTTCCCTTCGTATCCACTTTACTAACACCGCCCCTTGGTTTGGCGGGGGCTTTCCTCTTCTTTCCCTTGGCTTTCGCCTTAGACCTAGAAGAAGAAGATCCTCCTACAAACAAAGTGGATGTTTCCCTACCTTTCTGTAGGGTGCCCTCTGCGCTCCTCAGCATGTTGAGGAGTTCTGAAAGTTCAACTTCCTTTTCTTGTAAGTTGAAGTTCAGGATAAACTGGGCGTAAGTGGAAGGAAGGGACTGGAGAATCAAGTCCGTATAGAGCTCATTCTCCAACGTGGTCCCAAGGTCCGCGAGCTCCTCAATGTAGCCAATCATCTTAAGCACGTGTTCCGCTACCGATGATCCGACGACCAATCTTGCCGAAAATAACTTCTTCGACACTTCGTATCTTGCGATACGAGACTGCTCTCCATACAGTTCTTTTGTATGAAGAAATATGGATTCCAGGTCCATATTCTCGTGCCTCCTCTGATGTTCATTGTCCACAGAGGCAAGCACGAGGCACTTGGCCTTTGCGCAGTCTAGTTCCCAGGTCTTATGGATTTCCTTATCCGCGACGCTGGTTTTGGGACCTGGGACAGAGGGAGCTTTGGTGGTAAGAAGATACCCTAGCTTGTCGTAAGTGATTGCTATCTTGACATTCCTGAGCCAATCTTTGTAGTTTGGCCCTGTCAGTATGTTTTTATCTAGCAGTAACTTAAGTTCAGTCATGTCGATTGGTCGCTGCAATTAGGAGAGAGAGAAGAAACACTCAGCATGATGCACTTGCAAGTTTAGAGTGGTTTTTAGTTTGTCTAAACAGGATGGCTCCCACTGTCTCTCGAATCCCTCCTCAAACCAAAAAGGAAGAATTAGTCAGGATCAATCTCACCGTACAATACTTGCTTAACCGTTCAGCCAGGACAGTGTCGGTACTTCGAGGGAGGTTTTCCAACGCTTTCGCGAAGTTCCTTAATTAAATAACCTCTTTTCCCTGTGGGCGTATCCCCGCTAACACCTTTCTAGACACCTACTTGGTTTATAGCATTGATCGTTAAGTGAGAAATTTCCCGAGGAGTAGCATATACTCACAGTAGGATCGGGATCCAAATATCATCGCGTCACGAAACTGAAGGAATCATACCAGAATCATCACACTCCAAATGGTATGCAACACTAGCAAGTTTCAGTTCTTTTGAAACTCCCGATGTGGATTTTTGCCCCATGCTCTTATGACCTTGACTTTGGCCAAAATATCATAAGTCACATGTCAAGTTCTACCCGTCATTCTCCAGGTTAATTTGGATCCACCCGTACCTACCCTTGACTTTGGCCAAAATGGCAGTACGACTGTCCCAAACCAACGCATCTATCTATGCTACACATGAATACCCAATAGCTACCAATCACTATGCCATGACTTTGGCCAATATACATAGCTTGAATACTATTGACTATCCATGTGAAACGACGGAGGGCTACGAATGGTTTTGGCGAAACCGTGAACGTAGTGAACTTGATATAATCGATGGAACGAGATAGCTTTTAAAAGGAGTGGCTCAAACTCCGCATTTTAAAAGTTGGTTTTGAAAAGAACCGAATGGTTTTTCGAAAGTGTTCCAACGACTTTTACTTGGTTTATTTTTCTTGCATTAGTTCTTTTAATGCGTGATATTCTTGCATTAGTTCTTTTAATGCGTCCCATCATTTAATCCTATCATTGCAGAAAACAACCAAAATATGACGTACGCTTATGCCATTCGCATTCGCCACGGGGCCCCGTCATTACCCGTTAGGTTACTTAACTAACGACAGAGCGGGGGCTGGGCTAGCGCGGCTGTAAAACATAAGCAACGCCTAAATAATATCATATATAGATATATTGCAATGATAGCCATTTCAGATCACAGATGAACACATTGGATATACTAGGAACCAGCAATTCGTACGAGCCTGTAACGAAAAGCAGATTACACGGTCGCGGTGAATAGCCAATACCCCACCCAAGACCCCTATGGGTGCGGCAAACTACCCGCCAAGTACCCGAAGCGAAGCAACCTCCCTCAACTCCGTGAGTAGGCCACTCGGCACTTCGGCATACCCGGTAGTTTGTGCACCCCCTCCATGGGTCTATCCTAGGAGCAAAAACAGTAAAAAGAAATTATACAATGACAGCTACAACCCCGACCCGGTTGTGCGGTCATACAAATAATTATTACATCAATTTACAAATTTACATGAATTGAAAGAAAAGAAAACTCTCGTCTCACAACCCCCCGGCTATTCACCCGCGACAATCCAATGAATTCATATACACATTCCAGCAACATTACAGATCACAGATTTGTATAACCCCCACTAATCGACATATAACGATTAGCAGACGTTCAATACAAATATCACATCACAGAAATACCCGTTAGCTTAAGTCTTTAGAAACTCGATCGAAATACGGTTTTTAAAGCCCCAAAAACAAAATTTTCTTTCTGGAAAATCTGGGCTGAAAACACATATACCAAAAATCCCAAAATACCCCACTGAACAAACTGCAACCAAAATTTCCCACAGCCGAGTCAACTCGGCCGCGGAACCGCGGCGGGAGCACGCTCCCGCAGCGTTTCCACGGCGCTTTGATCGGATCAGTGGATGAAATTTTTGCAGTTTGCAATAAAAACCCTGAGTCGAATTTTAAAGTATGATTTATCATTTTTGGAACAGAGGAAAAATTCGACAGCAAGCATGAATTCCGGGTTCATTTTGGGACTTTTTCTCCGATCGAATTTCTAGCTACTATGCTAACATGTTAGATAGAGTTTAACTAGGCTCTGATACCAATGTAAGTCCATGCTACCTCTCCCGGTACTTTCGGGCATGCAGAATTTGATGAAAAACAATTTTCTAGAGGCGATAACATGGACTCAAAATCGGATCTTTGTTAAACTACTAACTAACAACCTAACAAGAGTTTACCTACTCGGTTAGGGGGCTATACCTTTCTTGAACTCCTTCGTCTTTGACTCCTTCCGGTGTACGGATCGGCCTCACCTCGTCGTCTCCTTGCGCCGAAGATGGATCCACTCGAAAGCTTCTACCTTTAGCTTCTTCTTCGAACTTTGAAGAAACTAGATCACTTGGCTTGCTAGGCCTTGTGAACTAGAATGAGTAGAGGAATGTTTTGGTGTCTTTTTATCTCTAAGGCAATGAGTCTCAACACATGAGAATGGTTTGCCTTGAGGTAGAGAGAGCAAGAGGAAGAGGGAGAGCTTGAGAATGAGAGAGCTCAAGAGAGAGAAAGTAAATGATAGAATGAGAAAGACTTTTCTCTCTTGGCTCTCATAATCCAAAGCCATCATAACAAATCATAGCAATCAAGTATTATGTGATAGTTTAAGCTACAATAGCCATATCATTTCATGCACTCATTTTGCATAAATAAACAAGCAAGCAAAAGTCTTTGCCATGGAATGATAGCCATTGTCATGATGATGGTCAACTAGTCCAACCTAGTCAACTGGTCAACAAAGTCAACAAGTCAACAAAGTCAACCCCTCAATAACCATGTCACTATAATACTTAATTAATATTAATGTAAATCATATATCTTATTCTCATTAGGGTTAAGCAAAAGTCAATGGTCAACAGTCAACTGTCAACAGTCAACAGTCAACAACCCCAATGAGAATACTCTGCCTCTGTCTCTCTGTCCACTGTGCATACACACCAGCATCCGCGTTCCGAGGAACACGAATACAAATGAGATAAAATCAATCCCAAAACGTACACTAGGATCTGGCTTAAACCAAAGCCCGCTAGTGTTAACTGTCCGGACACTGTACGTGCACAAGTGCACGGATGTGACCGAACCCTGTCGCAAAACCATGCGACCTGTCGCAAAACCATGCGACCTCTACTCTTTTGCCTAAAGGCGAATAGCTTTCTGTGTGGGAATCTAAAGACTCAACACTACGCTGGCAGTGGGTTTAACCACAGACCGCAAGCGGCACTAGCTGTGCGTAATGGTCCCCAGGAAGATGCCGACAAGAAGACTGACGAGGTGAAACCCATCTGAACTCCTACTGAGCCTGAATGTGACAGTCTCTGTACAGTCCGGTCAGTTCGTCTAATACATCGCATGGCAGGCCTAGGGGGCGGTAAACGTCAGTCCCCTAATAGCGGTACAAGTCGTGCCGGAGTGAAGCCCAAAACACCCTGAGATAACACTGGAAGCCTACCAGTATATCTCGCTTGCCCTGGCCAGGGACTACTCGTGTAATGGCTCTCCTAGACACAGCGCGATGTCAACCCCCAATACCGGGAGAGACGAATCCTGTCTAACCGTCACTGCCTCGAAGTGCTTCGGGACTGCACCCAACTACCACCTGTTTGCACGACTCCTTTGTGCCGTGGTAGGGTAGTAATCAAAGTACAGTAGGAACACACTCGAGGCGAAGTGACAGTGTCAAGTCAGCGGACTAAGCTGTACTCATGTCACCTGGGAACTGATAACTGACGATAGGTATAATACCAACAGGTCAGTTCCCGACGAGTCCTGGCCAGTGCACTCATAACCCAACGAGCACCCGCATACTATCTCTAGTACGACGTACTGATGGCTGTGGGACAGACCATCTCCCACACTGGGATGAGAAGCGCATACGCTAGTCTACTCCGGAGTATCGATGCCCTGTCTCGATAGTCCTGCGACTAAGGACCTGCATAAAGATGTGCTTATAGATTATCCAGCCCCACTAGTGTGACTGCCATCACAACGCTGGTAATCAAGCAAAGATCCTAAGGGCTCCACTAATGCGTATAGGTGATATAATAAAATAAACACATGTACACATTGAAGTAGAAACAAACCAAGTAGCATACTACTATTTCGAGCAAGATTGTATATACAAGGTGAATATCCCAAGCTTCCATTAAGTATTATATAAACTAGTATGATACAGAAATGGCCTTTAGGGCATATACACTAACATACCCGCATCCGTATTCTGACTAAATACGAATACTACGAGACGAAAATAATCAAACAATATAATACTAAGATCCGGCTTAAACCAAAGCCCACTAGTATTATCCGTCTGATCATGATCCGTGCACAAGTGCACGTATATAATCGAACCCTGCCATAAAACCATACGGCCTCTACAACGTTTCGCCCGAACCAGAAAACCTTCTGTGTGGGAGTCTATAGACTCGTCAATACGCTGGCAGTGGGTTTAACCACAAGCACGTCAGTGGCACTAGCTGTACGTAACGGCTACCCAGGTATTGAGCGAAAGGGAGGCCGATGAGCAAACTGTTAGTTATATGTATGCCCTAGAGGCTATTACTGTACATGAGATGTGTATTGTAGTGGATGCTGGGACATATATAGGTAGGACTTTCTTGCTCGACATGATAGTACGCTATCTGGTTGCTCTTTATCTTAATATGTATACTTACTGTCTCTCTGTTACATATTGATAAAGCCCTTAGGATGTGTACTCGACTTGCAGGACTATGATGCAGATCATACTAGTGGGGCCTGCGTAGTCCATGAGTACATCCTTCAATGTTCCTAGTCGTGGGAATATCGAGACGGGGCATCGATATTCCAGAGTAGACTAGCGTATATTTTCTCGACCCATGTGATGGGCAATGGATTATCCCATATCCATTGGTGTTTGACATCAGAGATGGTATGCGGGAGCTCAGTGGAGACTGGGTACACTGAACGGACTCGCCGAGAACTCCCAGATGGTATTATACCTCACGTCAGATATCAGTTCTCTGGTGACACTGGTACAGCTTAGTCTGTTGACCCGAGATCGTCATAGAGTCTTGTGTGTCTCCCACTGTGCTTTGATTTCCACCCTACCATGGCTATACTGAGTCGTGCAAACTGGTGGTTTTTGGGTACAGTCCCGATTTACATGGAGGCAATGAGCGATAGGAGGGGATTCGTCTCTCCCGGTATTGGGGGTTGATGTTGCGCTATGCTCGACTGGCCCTAACTGGAAATCCCTGGCCAGGGTTGCACTGATTTACTGGTAAGTGTTATCAGTAGTTTCATGCTTGTTATGGACCTTATATCGGCTTGACTTATCAAGCTACTGGGGTCTGACGTTTACCACCCCTAGGCAAGATATGCGACATATCAGACGAACAGACCGGACTATGCGGTAAGTGTTACTGGTTGGATTCGTAGGAGTGTGAGCAGGCTTGCTCGTTGATCTTCTAATCGCTCAATACCCTGGTGGCCGTTACGTTTAGCAGACCGCTTGCAGCTTGTGGGTGATTGATATGATCACCACCTACTGCCGGTGTATTGACGAGTCTTTAGAGTCCTACACAGAGGTTTCCTGGCTCAAGCGAAACGAAATAGGAGCGCATATGAGATATGTGCAGGACCGAGAACAATACCAGTATGTGATACTGAATTCTATTCTCGCGATTTGTATCATCGGACGGTTATATGAGATATAGCCGGGTTACCGAATCAAATGTTGATTCGATATATTGATACACTTGATATTAGTCGGTTATATGCGATATGACCGGATCATTAAATCAAGTATTGATTTAATGATTTAATGTATAATTATATATATTTGATATATTACTTTACATTAACTAGTATTTGTTCGATTGATTTTCTTACTTGATGTGCACAAGTTGTATATATGATATATGTTTGTGCACTAGTTTGTATCATGATTGATGTTACATACAAACTTGGGTGTTTGGATGACTTACACCATGTTTAGGTTAATGGTTTAAGGTTTTTATTTGTTTTTGGTAAAACAAAATGGTGGTTTCTTTGTCTTTGCATGAAGCTTCATGAAGCTTTCAAGCATCTTTGACAAAGTCTAACCATTTTGTTTTGCATGAGATTTTCATTAACCTAACCATTAACTTAAACTCTAGTTTAATCTCTACAAAGGTTAACTTACCTATGGTTGCATTATGATAGACTTCACTTGATTATTCCTTTTAATTAACTCATATTCTTTTCTTTCTTCTTCATCTTCTTCAAGTGAAGAAAAGCTTTTCTAGAAAATTTTCAAGTGAAGAAACAAAGTGAGAAATCCAAATCCAAAGTGAACCCACTTCCTATTTCATCATCCTCTACTACTTGCCATTTTGTTTAGGGTGTTCTCTTCACAAAGTTTATGACCAAGTGAAGAAATAGCTTGAGTTTGAGTCTCCTTGACGTAGATCATCTTCGGCCTCGAAGTCAACGACCTAGCCCGCTCATTTCTCCGAAGAAACCATCGCTAGAGTCCGGGATCCCGATGATCGCAGCAAAGGGACGTCAACACGGAGCTTTAGAAGTGAAGGACCAGATCTACAAAGGTTGTAATCTCTTTCACTTAGTAGTAAAGTAGTTTACTTGCTAGTTTTCGCCTTACCTCTAGTAAACGATCTAGATTAGGGTTGTTCGGCACATCTATTTTTTTGAATCGGACATGGTTGATGCCTTATAGAAACTTTTTAGAGTGCCTAGGAACCCTACAGTGGTATTCGAGCCTAGCTAGAGCTTTAGGCGAAGTGTAGACGAAGTTAGAGATCCGATCGAACCCCAAAACCTTAGTCTATACCCTTCTCTGTACATTTTTTAAAACTGTGGATTTTTCCTAATTAAAAATGCTAAAAAAAATCAGCAGGGTTTTCTAGGAGTTACTGTGCAGCACATGCTCCCAATTCAATCAAGGCGCCGAGGAACCGCGGCCGTACCCTAGGTTGCGCGGCGGTTCTGCGGCTATACTGTAGCCTCTTGCTACACTGTTTGCACAGTAATGCCCTTAAGTAATTCCTGTGTTTTCTGGGAATTTTTAATTTATACTCAAGAGTTGAGTTTTCTGGGTTTTATTGGGGACTCGATGATTCGATCGGATTATTTAACTTTGTTTATTTTGTCTGGGTAATTTTAGAACGTGTTAAAAAGTTCGACCGGATATCAATAACTCACCTTTTCCCGACTCGGAAAATTTCCAAGTGTTGGATTTTTCCGTAGTTTAAAAACGTTATAAATTGTGCAAGTAACGCGATGGACCCTTTAGAAGACAACAAACCTTAACTCGATTATATGACCGTCTTGAACTGCCTTTTGAGCTTTAGGGTTTGGGGCAGTACGGTGTGCCACATGTGAGGCGTTGGCTTGACCCTTCTACGGCTGGACCGTTGGTACTGTGGCATGAAATGGATGTTTTTAAACTTATTTCAAGTGTTGAGCGATTTGGGAAAACTTGGGTGTTTGATTATTTGATCGGAAAGTTTAACATTGTCTATTTATCTGGAATGTGATACAATATTTAGAATCCACAAGTAGTTATGAGATAACTAATTTGAATGTTATAAATCTAGCACTTTAGTCTCATTTGATCGGTTGCCACGGGATTTTGATTTGATCAAAAGTCCGTTGCAATCACGTAGCGTACGCGGATACTCGCCGGGTAAACTTAATAGATTACCACGCCCCATAGCCCCGACCAAGTGACTGTAGGAGAACCCCGTAGCCAAAAGCATCCGTTCGGATGCTTGCGGCAGCGGTGTTCCGCCTTAGTGCACTTCGTCGACGGCATCGGGGGTGGGGCCGTCTACTAAAGTTTGCGACGAGCATTCGATCAGGATGTCGGGAATCTTGTTGAATTGCCCGACTTGATATTGAAAAGAGTTTTCGATAATGAGCCTAAAATGCGGGGTTTATAATTGTTAGGCATGCGATGTCTAAGGAATTCATTTGGTTAGGCATGCGATGTCTAAAGGGTTTGCGGATTCCAACTGTTGTAGTTTTACACTTTCTTTTCTGTGACCGTAAGTGTAATATGTGATATCGCCGGTTTCGTTGCTATATATCAACGACAATTGGGATGGGCATATTTACTTACGTTGATGACATATGATGTTATGTGCTGCTGGATATGTTATATTGGATCGTCGTGTTTGAATAGCCGGGTTTTTTTTAATGTGAGATGAGTATTTTTCATTTTCATTCATGTAAAAACTTGTATGTAATATTCTTTTATTGCGGCACTTCCGGGCTGAGAATGATGTCACCATTGTATATTATTTACTTTTTCGCATTAGGATAGACCTAAGGCGGGGGGCATAAATGACCGGGTTCTAGGGTCCAGTGGGAGACCATCTCGAGGAGTCAAGTCCGGGTCTCCTAACTCTAGAATTGGTAGGGTTGCTTGCCGCTCTCGTAGGGGTCTAGGGGTATGGGATTGGCTATTCATCACGACCGTGGAATCCGTGTTTTATACAGGCTCAAAATAAAACACGGACGTCCTAGTATATCCAATATTTCATATGATATTTTCTGCTGCGTTATCTGTGGTGTGATCATGTGATATATTCAGATAGATATAGTGTATAGTATATATGATATATTACATAGACGTTGCTTATGTTTTACACCCGCACTAGCCCTGCCCCGCTATGCCGTTAGTTACCTAACCTAACGGTGCATGACGGGACATCGAGGCGAATGCTGATGGCATAAGCGTACGTTGTATTTATCTGTGATGTTTAGGTGGACATAAATAATAGGACATTCATTAATGTGATTAATGAAAGAAAATAAACCTAAAAGATGTTGTGGAATCGAATTTCAAAAATAAGGTAGCTCTAGTTGTTGCTTTGTATAGCGGTGTTCCTTGTAGAACATCCAGCACCTTATTCGACAAGGAAAGAGCCGAGATCCCTTCACCGGGAGTGACCTCTTTAGCGATAACTAGCAGATGCTGCAACCTTCGGTTTGTCTTTTGATTGCTTTTCTAGTTCTTGCTTTGCATAGTGGTATTGTGAATATCCTGCACCTCATTCGACGAGGAAAGAGCCGAGATCCCTTCACCGGGAGTGACCTCTTTAGCGAAACTAGCAGAAGCCTCAATGACACTCTATTTAAAAACCATTTGATTCCGCAACGAGATCAAGTTCAAAGCATTAAAGGTTTTCTTAAAAACCATCCGCAACCCTCCATCATTTTAGGAAGTAGAGTACTTAGTATTCTTGCTGTGTTTGTTGACCATAGTCAAGGCACAGTGTACGGTAGCTATGTGATGTCTTCCTACACCGCATATGATGCGATTAGTTAGGACAGTCACGTGACTTTGTTGACCTTAGTTAAGGGTCAAGTGGGTGGCTTTAATTAATCACGAAATGACGGGTAGAACTTGACTAGTGCTTATGATTTGTTGACCATAGTTAAGGTCAAAAGTACTAGGGGTAAAAACCTTTATCGGGAGTTTCAAGTGTTGAAATTTGCAATGAGATTGCATACCTTCTATAAGATTGTTGGATCCTGATACCCACTGCGAGTAATTGTTACTCCTGGGAGAGTTTTGCACTTTACAATTAGCCGATCAAGTAGGTGTCTAGAAAGGTGTCAACGGGGTTACGCCCCTGAGAAAACGAGGTTTATTTTAATTAGGTCCGTGAGAAAGCACGGGGAACCTCCCTCAAAGTACCGGCACTGGCCTGGCCGAAAGATTGGCGAACTTGTAGAGTGTAATTAATCCCGGTTAGTCTTTCCTTTTAAGGTTTGAAGGAAGATTTTATAAAAACGGTGGGAGCCATCCTGATTAGATAAAATATACAACCAATCTAATCTTGCACGAGCGCACGCAGAGTGTTTTCTTCTCTCTCTCTCTCCAGGTAGCGACCATGTCACGCCTTAATCAAGATAATAATATGGATGTATTGACCGAACCCTCTTATTATACTGAGCTGGGGAACGTTGGTCTATACTCCAACTTATTATTGTTATAAGACCGAGCAGGAAATGGGGGAATACCAGGATTCCCATGCCTCCCAAACGAAGAAAGTGCATGAGATGCATCTCCTTCAGATGTGTTCATTACAAAGAACTGTTTCTCAGTATCCTCTACGTCCTTGGTATCTGATACCGGATCAGGATCCCAGATATGTAATCTGTTACATAGGGCTACAGAAATGTAGAGAACTGAGAACAGTTGATAAGTTTCAAGTGATTGAAAATGGTGCAATTGTTGCAGCCAAAGTGTTGGCAGTTATCACCCTGTATCACTAAATACATTGATTTTGAACGAATTCTATTAGATACCGAACCTGATATACAACATCATATCAATCTCTTTATTTATTAAAGAAGGATATAATTTTGTATTGTTGGATAATGTTTTGCACATTTCCTATATCAATAGTTGATCGGTTCAGGCACGTTATCTAAAAGCATGTCCATTCTAAATCAAACTACAGTTCCTTACGTACAGAACACACACAAGAGGAAGAATTCAGAAATGAACGAATCCTTCTTGAAGCATTGTAGACTAGGTCATATCTATGCGACCCGACTAGCTAAGTTACATTTAGATGCATATTTAAATCAGTTTGAATTTACATCTTGTGAAACTTGTCGGTCATGTCGCAAAGATAAGATGATCATAGCTCCGTTTACTGGAAACAGAGAAAGAGTTAGTGAACTCTTGGGACTGATACATGATGATGTATAAAGGTCCCCAGTCTACATATGCCAGAACCGGTTCTTTGTACTTCATTACATTCACTGATGATCTCTCTAGATTCAGACATATGTGCCTGTTGAAACACAAGTCCGAAACTTTTGAAATAATCACCGAATATAAGTTAGATGTAGAGAACCAAAAACGGGTATAAGTATTATATCCTTTGATGTGATCAGGGAGGAGAATACTTGAGCACGGGATTCCTAGACTATTCTAAAGGAGAATGGGATTCTCTCTCAGCATTACTCCTCCGTATACACCACAGCACGTCGGTGTATCGGGGCGGAGCAATCACACCATATTAGATATTGTGTGCTCTATGATGAGTACTACTGAGTTACCTGTTTCCTTTTGGAGGTTGTGCACTTGAGAAGCTGCATACCTATTGAATTGGATTCCAATCAAATCAATGCCTACCACTCCATATGAGATATGGTATGGGAAGAGCCTATCTCTTAAGTAAGTTAAAATTTGGGATTGTCCGGCCTATGTCAAAAGCAAAATCCGGACATGATCAAGGCAAGGTCAGTTCTGTAGAACTGGAAGGATTTCCAGCTATACAAACTACAGCTGATGAGTTGACAGAACCAAAGGATTCGATAGTCCAAGACGAACCTCAGCCTCTCCGCCGATCTGGTAGGGTTCCTCATCCGCTGAGAGATACTTCGGTTTCTCGATGACAGTGGGAGCGAGGAATGCATCATGAGATGATGACCCAACTAGTTTCGAGCAGGCCATCGGGAGTAGGGACTCTGTAAGAATGGCTGGATGCTTAGTGATTTGAGATGGAATCCATGTACACCAACAAAGTATGGACTTTGGCTGCTATATCTGAAGGGTTAAATCCCCATCAGGAGCAAGTATATCTTGAGAAGATTACTTGGTGTAGATGGAAAAGTTGAGGCTTTCGACGCTAGACTTGTTAAAGGTTTTCTTCATCGGCCAGGCGTGGATAATGATGAAACCTTTTCCAATAGCTGTGCTTAAGTCCATCCGGATCCTACTTGCCATTGCTGCATACCATAACTACGATATCTGGTGGTTGGGTGTCATGACTATTTTTCTAAATACTGATTTAGAAGAGAATGTCTATAATTACACAGCCAGAGGGCTTCGTAAATAGTGGGAGCAACGGAAACGTGTGCAAGTTGCTTTACATGATAAAGCAGGCATCGCGGAGTTGGAACATCTATTTTGATGTGGTAGTCAAAGAGTTTGACTTCATCAAAATGGTAGATGAACCTTGTATATACAAAAGGGTAGTAGGGAGTATGGTGGTCATCCTTGTATTATGCGTGGACAACATACTCTTGATAGGAAAAGAGTTTCCTATGCTACGCACGGTCAATCTCCGCTTATCACAAAGATTCTCCGTATAGGATAAAGGTGATACCTCCGAAATCCTGGGTTTTGGATCTATGAGATAGATCTAAATGGAAATTAGGATTCTCACTAGATGTAGTGAGATGGTATCAATCGATCCTGGGGAGAATCACCGGAAAGGTTCCAGGGTGATAAGGACAACTGAATGTCAGTCGCAGGCATTGTCTTTACCCTCAGTGGAGGGACGGTATGTTGGAAGAGTTCCAAGCTAGATACCGTGGCAAACTAGACGATAAAGGCTGGTGACATCACTATCAAAGATACTACCAAAGAGGAAGTTTGGGTGTATATTAGTTCATGAGATGAACTAGGTTCCTACCATTGTATGACAATGGTGTTGTGGCTTTGGCCCAGGAACCCCGGTCCCATCAGTGACCCAGACATATTCCAAGGCAGTATCACCTGATCATGGAGATAGTTGATCTCCAGGGTGATCGAGGTTAGGAGAGTAGACTAAGAGGACAACACGGCGGATCCACTCACAAAGGCCTTTTCCCAGAGAGAGACTTTTATGGGATGGTTGAGTATGAGATACTGCAACCACTGCTACAGATGGCCCTAGTGCAAGTGGGAGATTGTTAGTTATATGTATGCCTTAGAGGCCATTACTGTACATGAGATGTGTATTGTAGTGGATGATGGGACATATATAGGTAGGACTTTCTTGCTCGACATGATAGTACGCTGTCTGGTTGCTCTTTATCTTAACATGTATACTTACTGTCTCTATATTACATGTTGATAAAGCCCTTAGGATGTGTACTCGACATGCAGGACTATGATGCAGATCATACTAGTGGGTCCTGGGTAGTCCATGAGTACATCCTTCAATGTTCCTAGTCGTGGGAATATCGAGACGGGGCATCGATATTCCAGAGTAGACTAGCGTATATCTTCTCGACCCATGTGATGGGCGATGAATGATCCCATATCCATTGGTGTTTGACATCAGAGATGGTATGCGGGTGCTCAGTGGAGACTGGGTACACTGAACGGACTCGCCGAGAACTCCCAGATGGTATTATACCTCACGTCAGATGACAGTTCTCTGGTGACACCGGTACAGCTTAGTCTATTGACCCGAGATCGTCATAGAGTCTTGTGTTTCTCCCACTGTGCTTTGATTTCCATCCTACCACGGCTCTACTGAGTCCTGCAAACAGGTGGTTTTTGGGTACAGTCCCGATTCACATGGAGGCAATGAGCGATAGGAGGGGATTCGTCTCTCCCGGTATTGGGGGTTGATGTTGCGCTATGCTCGACTGGCCATAACTGGAAATCCCTGGCCAGGGTTGCACTGATTTACATGTAAGTGTTATCAGTAGTTTCATGCTTGTTATGGACCATACATCGGCATGACTTATCAAGCAATTGGGGTCTGACGTTTACCACCCCTAGGCAAGATATGCGACATATCAGACGAACAGACCAGACTGTGCGGTAAGTGTTACTGGTTAGATTCGCAGGAGTGTGAGCAGTCTTGCTCGTTGATCTTCTGATCGCTCAATACCCGGGTGGCCGTTACGTTTAGCAGACCGCTTGCGACTTGTGGGTGATTGATATGATCACCACCTACTGCCGGCATATTGACGAGTCTTTAGAGTCCTACACAGAAGTTTCCTGGCTCAAGCGAAATGAAATAAGAGCGCATATGAGATATGTGCGGGACCGAGAACAATACCAGTATGTGATACTGAATTCTATTCTCACGATTTGTATCATCGGACGGTTATATGAGATATAGCCGGGTTACCGAATCAAATGTTGATTCGATATATTGATACACTTGATATTAGTCGGTTATATGTGATATGACCGGATCATTAAATCAAGTATTGATTTAATGATTTAATGTATAATTATATATATTTGATATATTACATTGCATTAACTAGTATTTTTTCGATTGATTTTCTTACTTGATGTGCACAAGTTGTATATATGATATATGTTTGTGCACTAGTTTGTATCATGATTGATGATACATGCAAACTTGGGTGTGTGTATGACTTACACCATGTTTAGGTTAATGGTTTAAGGTTTTTATTTGTTTTTGGTAAAACAAAATGGTTGTTTCTTTGTCTTTGCTTTAAGCTTCATGAAGCTTTCAAGCATCTTTGACAAAGTCTAACCATTTTGTTTTGCATGAGATTTTCATTAACCTAACCATTAACTTAAACTCTAGTTTAGTCTCTACAAAGGTTAACTCACCCATGGTTGCATTATGATAGACTTCACTTGATTATTCCTTTTTATTAATTCATATTCTTTTCTTTCTTCTTCATCTTCTTCAAGTGAAGAAAAGCTTTTCTAGAAAATTTTCATGTGAAGAAACAAAGTGAGAAATCCAAATCCAAAGTGAACCCACTTCCTATTTCATCATCCTCTACTACTTGCCATTTAGTTTAGGGTGTTTTCTTCACAAAGCTTATGACCAAGTGAAGAAATAGCTTGAGTTTGAGTCTCCTCGACGTAGATCTTCTTCGGCCTCGAAGTCAACGACCTAGTCCGCTCATTTCTCCGAAGAAACCATCGCTAGAGTCCGGGATCTCGATGATCGCAGCAAAGGGATGTCAACACGGAGCTTTAGAAGTGAAGGACCGGATCTACAAAGGTTGTAATCCCTTTCACTTAGTAGTAAAGTAGTTTACTTGCTAGTTTTCGCCTTACCTCTAGTAAACGATCTAGATTAGGGTTGTTCGACACATCTATTTTTTTGAATCGGACATGGTTGATGCCTTGTAGAACCTTGTTAGAGTGCCTAGGAACCCTACACAAACTCATCCTGAAACCCTACTGAGCCTGACAGTGACAATATCCGTACAGTCCGGTCCGTTCGTCTATGAGTATAACATATCGAATCTAGGAGGGTGGATAAAGTCAGACCCCTAATAACGCGACATTTAGTGTCGGTATGAATCCTATAACCACCTGAGAAACTACTGATCTGAATCAGTAATTCTCGACTACCTTGGCCAAGGATTTCTGGTGATGGCCACCCGTGCACACCGTGATATCAACCCCCAATACCGGGAGAGACGAATCCCGTGACGATCCGCTCACTGCCTCCATGTGGCTCGGGACTGTACCTAACTAAAACCTGTTTGCACGACTCTTTTGAGCCATGATAGGGTAGTAATAAAAGAACAATGGGAACTCACACGAGACAAATGACGATCTTAGGTCGATAGACTAACCTGTACACATGTCACCATGGAACTGCTATCTGACAATAGGTATAATACCAACTTGCATGTCCCCGGCGAGTCCGTCCGGTATACTCATAACCCAATGAGCACCTGTATACATCTTAGATGAATCAACTAACACCAATGGCTTATGAGATCGGCCAACGCCCCTCGTCGGGATCTCGATCCGTATACACTAGTCTACTCTTGGAGTATCGATGCCCAGTCTCGAAACTCCCACGACTAGGGACACTTTAAGAATGTGCTTATAGACCACCCAACTCTCATGTATATGATCGCCATCATACTGCTGGTAGTCAAGGATGAATCCTATGAGCTCTATCAATATGTAATAGTGATTTATAATGTCACCTGAAGCATGTACACGATGATAAAGACAAACCAGATAGCATACTATCATCTCGAGTAAGACTGTTCTACCGGTATAGGTTCTCCCTCAATCATTGCAATCACGTGCCGGCGATCCAATTGAAGGGTCCCGGCAGCGCCCCGGCCATCGAAACGCGGCCAAAATGCGGAACAAAAATTTCTAAACTGGCGCTACCGTTACTCGAATCCCGGATCGACCTTAAACCCTAAACTAGCAAACTAAATAAGAGTTAGAATCGTTATACCGAGTTGATCCATGTCCTTCAGTCTTCATTCCAAGCTCCTAGCGGCTCCTTGATGTGGTTTGGTTGCCGGTCTTCCTTCGTCTCCAATGATCCACCCGAGGGAAACGGCACAAGCTCCAACCTCGTCGAACGAGGTAACCGACGCTCCAAAGTCGCTAGCGATGGAGAGTAGGGGTGTATGAAAGTGTCACTACAATTTTCTCTCAACTCTTGTGCTCATGAGAGCAACCATAGAAGATTAATGGAGGTGATGAAGCTTTGGCATGAGGCAACAAAAATGGCTAAGTATTTGTGAGAATGAGAGTGGATAGTTATTAATCAAGTGTGTAAAAAAACAAATGAAATGAGCCCACCCCAAATGAAGTAGCCGGCCCCCCCTTTTTTCTCTCATTCCCACGAAAAAAAATCTTTTCTAATTGCAATAAACAAATCCAAACCATACTATACACCATGCTTTGACTCATGCCAATACCATGAACTATGTTCATGCCACATCACATATTCCTCCTCATTTATAAAACAAATGAATTTCCATAAATGGAAAATCATATAAATGAGGTGGCAACTTCTAGAAGCTATTCCGTACAAAATACGGAATACTTTCCGGTACATGTATCGACATACATATACGCGTATTCGTACAAAAATACGAATAGCCAAGAGAGAAAATAAATAGCGAACAATAATACTAGAATACATATATATATAAATTCATATTTAAATTATTAAATTAAAAGCCTGATTTAATAATCCGGCTTAATCCTAAGCCTCTAGTATTACCAACCGTCCGATTAAAGTCTACGCAGCATATACACATATTTAATCGGACACCTGTATGTATCAACATACCTCATATACACCATATCGCCTGAACCGTGAAAACCCTCTGTGTGGGACTCTAACGACTCGTCAATACGATGGTAGTGGCTTTAACTACAAGCACGTCAGCGGCACTAGCTGTACGTAACGGCTGCCCAGGTATTGAGCGAAAGGGAGGCCGATGAGCAAACTCATCCTGAACCCCTACTGAGCCTGACAGTGACAATATCCGTACAGTCCGGTCTGTTCGTCTAAGAGTATCGCATATCGAGTCTAAGGGGGTGGATAAAGTCAGACCCCTAACAACGCGACATTTAGTGTCGGTATGAAACCCCATCACCACCTGGGAAACTATCGATCCTGGATCGGTAGTTCTCGTCCACCGTGGCCACGGATTTTTGGGGATGGTCATCCGAACATAACGCGACATCAACCTCCAATACCGGGAGAGACGAATCCCCGACGATCCAATCACTGCCTCCATGTGGCTCGGAACTGTACCCAACTAAAACCTGTTTGCACGACTCCTTTGAGCCGTGGTATGGTTGTAATCAAAGTACAGTGGGAATTCACACGAGACAAATGACGATCTCAGGTCGACAGACTAACCTGTACACATGTCACCTGGGAACTGCTATCTGACAATAGGTATAATACCAACTAGAAGGTTCCCGGCGAGTCCGTCCAGTGTACTCATAAGCTAATGAGCACCTGTATACTATCTTAGATGAACAAACTAACACCAATGGCTTGTGAGACCTGGCCACCGCCCCTCGTCGGGGTCTTGATCAGTATACACTAGTCTATACCGGAGTATCGATGCCCGGTCTCGATACTCCTACGACTAGGGACATTTAAGGATGTGCTTATAGACCCCAGCTCCCACATATATGATCTCCATCATAATGCTGGCAGTCAAGCAAGAATCCTATGGGCTCTATCAACACGTACATGATGATAAAGACAAACCAGATAGCATACTATCATCTTGAGTAAGACTGTTTTATCGGTATAGGTCCTCACTCAATCATCATAATCACAAGTCTGCGACTATGATAATTGCCTTGAGGGTATTATAGCCAACAATCTCCCACTTGCACTTAAGGCTAATTATTGCGATGTCGCATACTCACAGCCCGTGTGATACCGAACACCCAACTTCTCTACTAATCAGTTTCGCAAAGCCCGTTTGCGAAAATGATTGCGTTTGAGAAATAGCTTCAGTGAGTGGATCGGCTCTAATGTTTCTTTCTGTATCTCTCTGTATCTCAACTTCGTGGAGAAAACTATCTCCCGAAATGATCAACACTTGTCTTAGAATTTGTCTGGATATCTGATGGGACCCAGTTCATAAACGAACTCCAAATCCAGCAACCCTCCTAGACTGTATCATCCACTGAATTTAATCAGTATTCTGCGCCATGCCTTTCCTCAGTATCCGCTTGGACTACCTGTCCAACAAACTGTCCCTCAAAAGAGGAAAAACTATAACTCTGACAGTCACTCTGTCGTCCAGGTCACCTTGGAAGCCTGAAATGATAACCGTCTCCTGAAGGAGGCTGCCGTTACCATATCCCAATAACATTCACTTATGTTCAATAACTGCTTCCCAATGTTTCTCCAGGATTGGATTGATATATCTTCTTATTGCAGCTAGTGCAAAAACAACATCTGGTGTTGTACTTGACATTTCATGATTAACTCAATTGCCTAAGCAAGTGATATGCTAATCATGCAGATCCCTCTCCCCTTTAGTCTGTAAGATACCTTTATAGAGGGTGACTCCATCATGTGCAGGTTCACCACCATGCCAGGAGTCGTCCATTCTAAAATACCTTTTAGAATAATGTCAAATTACCCAGATTGAGATACACCCCAAATCTACATCTAAAATCATAGATCTAGTAACCAGAAACGCTGATATTATATCCATATCCTGTGTGGAGAAACAACTTTATGACAACCACAGTATAACCGATCGTAGTATAGGAATATCTCTTCCTATCAAGTGCATGTCATCCCAATACCTGGACATCACTCTCTACTACCTTCTTAGCACATCCATCTCCTATTCTGATGAAGTCAAATAAAAAATAGATGATCTATTTCCGCTATACCTGCTTTAGTCTGTAAATAGACATAAGCTACTTGCCTACAATGCTTCCGCTACTCCCACTGACTACAACAACCCTCTGGCAGAGTCATAGACACGTGCACTTCTAAACCTAGTTTAGAATGACGCTATCCCATTCTCCTACCGGGTCTTATAGTCGAGAACAGCAGCAATGGCAAGTCTGGGTAAACAAGAACCTCCCTGTCACCGTCTCTGAGAAGACCGAAGTACCTCTCGGGTGCCTGAGGTTACCCACCAAAATTTGCGGGGTGGCTAATGGAACGTCGAAACTAATTGAATCGTTAGGTTCTATTAAATCATCAGTGATCGTTTGTGGTTCTGGAATCACTTCTAGTTCTACCATACTCCCACTATTGTTTTTCTGAAAAAATCCATTTTACTAAAACTGTGACGAGTCAAGAACAATATAAATACTGATCTTCCTAATGGTAGAAAATTAACCATCGTCAAAGCCCGGGATAACCCACAAACTGCAATTACTGAAACGTGCCTTGAGTTTATCCGGATTCTGGTTTTAAGCATCAACCGGACAACTCCCTATACCTTAACATCGTTAAGATATAAATTGATTCTATATATATCTGATATAGAAACAAAAGCACCAATTTAATTTGAAACCAAATTCAAATCATGCAGCTGTCTCCAGTGCATATCAACCAAATGGAAAAAAGGCTATTCAGCATTACTCATCTAGGAGTGCATCCATATATGAGTAACCCGAAAGAGAAGCAAGTTCTCAAAACCATTACTATCAGTGGAATACCAAACACAAGTATCTGCATCTTCGACTTCCTCGAAGAATCCTGATACTTCCAACAAATGGTTCTCTACTTTATTCTTATACCTATAACTTCTCAAAATCTGAACCTTACACTTCAAGGAAATACATGTTTAGAATCAGAGAAGTTATGAGTAAACAGAATGCAGTGCGAGTACCAAACCCATTGTCCTAATGGACACTGGACAACATACAATACTTTGTATAAGTCCCCTGAGTTCAATAACTCAAACCCTGTGCATCGCAGGTTGAAAAACTGTAGTATGGTTAAGAAGGATTACACCGCTGTTGAATGCATCTTACCTAATCACCAACTGATATAGGTAAATGTCATAGACATAATATCAAAAAGTTACATCTCACATTATAAAATAAATGTACGGATATATCAGTTTGAAATTGGTGCATAACAACGGATATTCAATACCAAATATTTGCCATTCGGCAAAATCCAGATGATTTCCTCAAATATCACCAATTACAACGAATTCCGATATAAAGAGGATCTAATCACCAAATTCCCAATATCTTACTCCCACTCACCATCTGTAATAACTTACAGATGTGAGAAACTGATCTGGTAAATACATACCCTGGAGTTAGATTCCAATTGGGAAAACAGTTTTCAATTAACATTGCACAGTGAAATATGACAATGTTTCAAAAAGGGTTAACTGGTATTCCTAGTAACGCCTCTTCCATTATCCTGAATCATGACAGTAACCATATACTTACCTGCCCTCACTACAATCCCTTTATTATGTCTTTACTTATTATCTTCTGTACGCCTCCTTTACGCTAATTGGTTTTCTTCATTCTCTACCCTTCGGCACCAGCCTAAGGTTTGGAAGAAGACTATCGAATAAGCGTAATAGGTGTACTCTCCTAATCCTAGGAGCCCTCGCAACCTGAGAGAAGGTAAAGAGAAAAGACATCTGAATAATCTTATCTAATCTCTCCAGAACCAGAATCCATCCTCGAAAAAGTTCCTTCGAGTTCGTATGTAACTATACGATCGATTTATCCCATGGAAGTGGATATCCATAGAGATACGAAGTGTTCTAGAGAAAAGCAAAGTGGATGTAGGAGTGGCAGGGGTATACACGGTCTTTGTCGTGAATGATGGTGATCGCAATTTCCTTTGCCATTATTCTAATCCCTTTATATGTCTTTACTTATTTCCTTCTGTACACCACACTTAAGCTTAATTGGTTTTCTTCCTTCCTTACCGTTCGGCACCTGCCTATGGTTTGGAAGAAGACTATCCAATAAGCTCAATTGGTGTACCCTCTCCTAATCCTAGGAGCCCTCACAACCTGAGAGAAGGTAAAGAGAAAAGACAACCGAATAATCCTATTCAATCTCTCCAGAACCAGAATCCATCATCGAAAAAGTTCTTTCGAGTTCGTATGTAACTATACGATGGATTTATCCAATGGAAGTGGATGTTCATAGTGATACGAGGTATTCTGGAGAAAAGCAAAGGTGATATAGAAGTGGCAATGATGTATGCGACACCGTGACATTCCAAAAGCCAAAGTGTTTTAAGAAGGTTCGGTTAACTTGGTTTCATGAGTTTAGTCAAAGGTCTGGTCATAGTCGCAGCCAGAGAGAGAGAGAGAAAAGAAACGCTCAGCGTGCACTCTAACCTAGATCAGAATGGTTAATCACTTTATCTAATCTGGATGGCTCCCACCGTTTTCTCGAATTCTCCTCCAAACCCAAAAGGAGAATTAGTCGGAATCACCCGAGGAGTAATCCTACTCATCAGTGGGAATCAGGATCCAACTATCATCGCATGATGATTTGATGGAAGCCACTCAAGTCAACACACTCCAGAAGGTATGCGCAAGCCTGGTAAGTTTCCTGTATGTTTGAAACTCCCGATATGATTTTTACCCCAAGCGGTTTATGATATTGACTTTGGCCAACAAATCATAACCTGCAAGTCAAGTTCTACCCGTCATTGTCCTGATTGATTTAGACCAACCCGCACACACCCTTGACTTTGGCCAACAAAGTGGTACGACTGTCCTAAACCAATGCATATCCATGCAACGGACAAGCAACACACAACTACCGCACACGATGCCTTGACTTTGGCCAACAAACACCGCACGAATACTATGCGCTACTTATCCGAAATGACGGAGGGCTATGGCTGGTTTTTGGTGAAAAACCTTTAACGTAATGAACTGTAAGTCCATATTGTGACCCCCGGTTCTTACGGGGAGGCGAAAACGGTATAAAAATCAAATTTTTAGCGCATGGGGCAACATGGACTAACAAAGTCGGGATCTTTTCCTAAACTAAAATTAGCAAACAAGCTAAAGAGAGTTAGCTACTCGGAAAGATGGTTATACCTAAACTTGAACTCCTTCTTCTTCAAACTTTGTAGAGGTTGATGGTTCTTTCCTCGTCGCCTTCTTCCGTCGAAGATGGATCCACCTGAGGGTTCAACCTTCGGGCTCTTTTTCGAACTTTGAGAGAACTAGAAACTTCGGCTTGCTAAACCTTTGATCCTAGAGTGAGTAGAGAGTGTCTAGGGGTTGTTTTCATTTCAAGGAGAGGGATTCTCAACACATGAGAAGGATTCTCCTTGAGCTAGAGGAAGAAGAAGATGAAGTGAGGAGAGAGAATGATTATGATAGAATGAGCTTTCTTTTTCCTTTTGCAACCATATCAAAAGAAAAAGAATTATCTAATTAGTAATAATAATTCAAATGAGAATAGTTGATGGTTGTTTTGGAATGACCACTATCATACTTCATTAAATGAATGTTGGCAAGAATCAAGGAGCATCCTTGCAAAATAATGATGATGGTCAAACATTCAACCATGGTCAACAAGTCAACCATGGTCAACAAGTCAACAAAACCAACCATAACATAATTTCATTTAATTACTATTATTAATAGATATCTCACTAATTCATTAGGGTTTGGAAAAAAGACGATTGTCAACTGTGCATGCGCACCCGTTCCGAAACCCTAATGAAAAACCTCTTCTTCCGCCTCAAACAACTGTGCATACACACCTGCATTCTTGTTCCGAGGAACATGAATACTGAGAGATAAAAGTAACCCCAAAACATATACCAGTATCCGGCTCAAACCAGAGCCCGCTGGCAATAACCGTCCGGACTCCAAACGTGCACAAGTGCGCGGATGAGAACGAACCCTGTCGCAAAACCATGCGACCTCTACTCTGTTTTGCCCAGAGGCGAATACCCTCTGTGTGGGACTCTAAAGACTCGACACTACGCTGGCAGTGGGTTTAACCACAGACCGCAAGCGGCACTAGCTGTGCGTAATGGTCCCCAGGTAGATGCCGACAAGAAGGCTGACGAGGTGAACCCCATCTGAACTCCTACTGAGTCTGAATGTGACATTCTCCGTACAGTCCGGTCTGTTCGTCTGATACATCGCATGTCGGGCCTAGGGGGCGGTAAAACGTCAGTCCCCCAATAGCGGTACAAGTCGTGTCGGAGTGAAGCCCAAAACACCCTGAGATAACACTGGAAGCCTACCAGTATATCTCGCTTGCCCTGGCCAGGGACTACTCGTGTAATGGCTCTCCTAGACACAGCGCGATGTCAACCCCCAATACCGGGAGAGACGAATCCTATCTAACCGGTACTGCCTCCAAGTGCTTCGGGACTGCACCCAACTACCACCTGTTTGCACGACTCCTTTGAGCCGTGGTAGGGTAGTAGTCAAAGTACAGTGGGAACACACTCGAGGCGAAGTGCCAGTGTCAAGTCAGCGGACAAAGCTGTACTCATGTCACCTGGGAACTGATAACTGATGATAGGTATAATACCAACCTGTCAGTTCCCGACGAGTCTTGTCAGTGTACTCGTAACCCAACGAGCACCCGTATACTATCTCCAGTACGACGTACTGATGGCTGTGAGACAGACCATCTCCCAAACTGGGATGAGAAGCGCATACGCTAGTCTACTCCGGAGTATCGATGCCCTGTCTCGATAGTCCTGCGACTAGGGACCTGTATAAGGATGTGCTTACAGATTACCCAGCCCCCACTAGTGTGACTGCTATCACAACGCTGGTAATCAAGCAAAGATCCTAAGGGCTCCACTAATGCGTATAGGTGATATCGCAAAATAAACACATGTACACATTGAAGTAGAAACAAACCAAGTAGCATACTACTATATTGAGCAAGATTGTTTATACAAGGTGAATATCCCAAGCTTCCATTAAGTAATATACAAACTAGTATGATACAGTAATGGCCTCTAGGGCATATACACTAACAATCTCCCACTTGCACTAAGGCCATGTACTGGCGTATCGAAGACCTATCATCTCGATCAGCCGCTCGAATTGAGTCTGGGGTAGGGCCTTGGTGAATGGATCTGCAGTGTTTTCTTCTGAAGCAACCCTCCGAACCTTGATCTCCTTGCGATCCACGATCTCCCTGATCAGGTGATACCGCCTCAAGATGTGCCTGGATCTATGATGGGACCTGGGTTCCTTCGCTAAAGCTATAGCCCCGTTGTTGTCGCAATACAAAGGTATTGGGTCAACAATGGACGGAACCACCTGAAGTTCTTTCAAGAACTTCCTTGTCCAGACAGCTTCTTTTGCGGCATCAGATGCAGCGATGTATTCCGCTTCCATCGTCGAGTCTGCAACGGTTTCCTATTTGGAACTCTTCCAACACACCGCCCCTCCATTGAGGGTAAAGACAAAACCCGACATGGACTTGGAATCATCCTTGTCACTCTGGAAGCTGGAGTCAGCAAAGGCCTCGATCTGGAGGTCTTTTCCGCCATACACCAAGAACATCTCCTTAGTCCTTCTCAGGTACTTGAGAATGTTCTTTACTGCTATCCAGTGTTTCTCCCCAGGGTTTGACTGATACCGGCTTACTACATTCAGTGCATAAGCTACATCCGGTCTGGTACACAACATTGCATACATTATAGAGCCTACCGCAGAAGCGTAGGGTATAATAGACATGCGATCCCTCTCCAAATCAGTCTTGGGAGACATCTCTTTAGAGAGGGTGATCCCGTGACAAGCCGGTAGGTTACCGCGCTTGGAATCTTCCATACTGAATCTCTTCAGTATAGTGTCGATGTACCTGGACTGTGAAAGTCCTAATATCCTCTTGGATCTATCACGATGGATCGGATCCCCAGGATGTACGAAGCATCACCCAGGTCTTTCATGGAGAACCTTTGTGACAAGAACCCCTTGACAGATTGTAGCATAGGAATGTCATTTCCTATTAAGAGAATGTCATCCACGTATAAAATGAGGAATACTACAGTTCTCGCTACAAAT
This sequence comes from Agapanthus africanus, assembly GCA_030015575.1. NCBI lineage: Eukaryota > Viridiplantae > Streptophyta > Magnoliopsida > Asparagales > Amaryllidaceae > Agapanthus > Agapanthus africanus. The sequence goes on from CM057349.1 coordinate 295,034,826, forward strand.
CTACTATAGATGCATGGTTCATCTGGATTTTTGATAAAGCCAAATTCCTTGACCGTTTCATCAAAACAGATGTTCCAACTCCGCGATGCCTGCTTTAGTCCATAGATGGACTTAAGCAACTTGCACACCTTTCCGCTGCTCCCACTCTGAATGAAACCCTCTGGCTGATCCATATAAACACACTCCTCTAAATTTCCATTTAGAAAAGCGGTTTTTACGTCCATCTGCCAAATCTCATAATCGTGGAAGGCAGCAATGGCAAGAAGGATCCGAATGGATTTCAGCATAGCCACTGGAGAAAAGGTTTCGGCATAGCCCAAACCAGGTCTTTGACGGAAACCCTTTGCTACAAGTCTAGCTTTATAGGTCTCAACCTGTCCATCTACACCAATCTTCCTTTTGAAGATCCACTTGCATCCTACGGGTTTTACCCCGTCTGGAGCAATGTCCAACGTCCATACTTTGTTGGTGTACATGGACTCCATTTCGGTCCGCATTGCATCCAGCCATTTCACTGAGTCAACGCTCTGAACGGCCTGCTGGAAGCTAGTAGGCTCATCATAATCTATGATGCAATCCTCTCTATCCCCGACTATGAGAAAACCGTAGTATCTCTCGGGCGGATGAGACTGCCTACTACTCCTGCGGAGCGGCGTAGGAATGTCCTGTTCATTTGAACCCTCTGGTTCTACTAAGCTTTCAGTAATAGTCTGTGGTTCTGGAATTTCTTCCAGTTCTACTGCGCTCCCACTTAATTCTTTTTCTAAGAACTGGTGTTCTAGAAAGTGGGCATGACGAGAAACAAGAACTTTTTGTTCCTCTTCGTAGTAGAAGAGATATCCGTTGGAATTCTTTGGATATCCCACAAACTTACACAGTACTGAGCGTGCCTCGAGCTTGTCCGCATGCTGCTTTTTAACAAAAGCTGGACTTCCCCAAGTCATAATGTGACTGAGATGGGGCCTCTTCCCACACCACATCTCATATGGTGTAGTAGGCACAGTCTTAGTAGGAACTCGGTTCAAAAGGTACGCAGCTGATTCTAGCGCATACCCCCAGAATGATCGCGGTAACTTAGCGTTACTCATCATGGACCGTACCATATCCAATAGGGTTCGGTTCCGTCTCTCCGATACACCGTTGTGTTGCGGAGTGTATGGAGGAGTAAGCTGAGAGAGAATCCCGTTCTCTTTTAAATAATTCAGGAACTCGGCACTTAAGTATTCTCCACCTCGATCCGATCTTAGAATCTTGATACTTTTGCCGGTTTGTTTTTCTACTTCATTCTTATATTCCTGGAACTTTTCAAAAGCTTCGGACTTATGTTTCATTAAGAAAACATAACCGTACCTTGAAAAATCATCCGTAAAAGTAATGAAGTAAGAATAACCGCTTCGCGCATGTGTAGACATTGGACCGCACACGTCGCTGTGTACGAGTCCCAAGAGCTCGCTCGCTCTTACTCCATGTCCAGTGAACGGAGTCTTTGTCATCTTTCCTTTGAGACAGGATTGACAAGTGGCATATGATTGATATTCGAACGGATCCAAATATCCTTCTGTATGTAACTTAGTCAACCTTCTCTCATTGATGTGACCCAGTCTACAATGCCATAAGAAAGTCTGATTGATATCTAGAGACTTTCTTTTGTGTGTATTCTGGACATTGAAAATCTGTGGTTGGTTTAATACGTATATACCATTGCTCAGTGTACCTGACCCAATCAGAACTTGATTAAGGTGAATGTTTACAACATTACTTACAAACGCAAATTCATAACCTTCTTTAGAAACCAAAGATACAGAAATGATATTACAAGTTGCGTTGGGTACAAAAAAGCAATTACGCAAAACCAAAACATGCCCTTCTGACATTCCCAGGTGATAGTCCCCCACGGCTTTAGCATCCATGCTAGCTCCGTTCGCAACTCTGAGGGTCATGTCACCTGCCTTCAAAACCCTACGGTTTCTCAACGCCTGCAAAGAATTACAGATATGAGATCCTGATCCGGTATCCAATACCCAGGAAGTAGAGTTTATAGAAAGACAGTTTTCAATAACATACACACTTGAAGCTGAAGCCGCAACCTGCTTCAGTTCCTGTGTCCTGGCTTTCCAAGCCCTGCAATCTTTCTTCCAGTGTCCACTCTTGTGACAATAGAAGCATTCCTCTTTACCCACAAGCTTCCCCGCTATCTTTGTTGCCTTTTCCTTTCCCTTCGTACCCACTTTACTAACACCGCCTCTTGGTTTGGCGGGGGCTTTCTTCCTCTTTCCCTTGGCTTTCGCCTTGGACCTAGAGGAAGAAGATCCTCCTACAAACAAAGCGGGTGTTTGCCTACCCTTCTGTAGGGTGCCCTCTGCGCTCCTCAGCATGTTGAGGAGTTCTGAAAGTTCAACTTCCTTTTCTTGTAAGTTGAAGTTCAGTATAAACTGGGCGTAAGTGGATGGAAGGGACTGGAGAATTAAATCCGTATAGAGTTCACTGTCCAACGTGGTCCCAAGTTCCGCGAGCTCCTCAGTGTAGCCAATCATCTTAAGCACGTGGTCCGCTACCGATGATCCGACGGCCAACTTTGTCGAAAATAACTTCTTCGACACTTCGTATCTTGCGATACGAGACTGCTCTCCATACAGTTCTTTTGTATGGAGAAATATGGACTCGAGGTCCATATTCTCATGCCTCCTCTGATGTTCGTTGTCCATAGAGGCAAGCACGAGGCACCTGGCCTTCGCGCAATCAATCTCCCAAGTCTTACGGATTTCCTTATCCGCGACGCTGGAGGTGGGACCTGGGACGGGGGGAGCTTTGGTGGTAAGAAGATACCCCAGCTTGTCGTAAGTGATTGCCAATTTTACATTCCTTAGCCAATCTTTGTAGTTTGGCCCTGTCAGTATGTTTTTATCTAGAAGTAACTTAAGTCCAGTCATTTCGATTTGGTCGCTGCAGGGGGAGAGAAGAAACACTTAGCACGATGCTCTTGCAAGTTTAGAATGGTTTTTAATTTGTCTAAACAGGATGGCTCCCACTGTCTCTCGAATCCCTCCTCAAACCACAAAGGAAGAATTAGCCGGGATCAATCCCACCGCACAATACTTGCTTAACCGTTCAGCCAGGCCAGTATCGGTACTTCGAGGGAGGTTTTCCAACGCTTTCGCGAAGTTCCTTAATTTAAGAACCTCTTTTCCCTGGGGGCGTAGCCCCGCTAACACCTTTCTAGGCACCTACTAGGTTTATAGCATTGATCGTTTAGTGAGAAATTTCCCGAGGAGTAGCATATACTCACAGTAGGATCGGGATCCAAATATCATCGCGTGACGAAAATGAAGGAATCCTACCATAATCATCACACTCCAAATGGTATGCAAATCTAGCAAGTTTCAGTACTTATGAAACTCCCGATGTGGATTTTTGCCCCATGCTCTTATGACCTTGACTTTGGCCAAAATATCATAAGTCACATGCCAAGTTCTGCCCGTCACTATCCAGGTTAATTTGGATCCATCCGTGCCTACCCTTGACTTTGGCCAAAATGGCAGTACGAGTGTCCCAAACCAACGCATCTATCTATGCTACACATGAACACCCAATAGCTACCAATCACTATGCCTTGACTTTGGCCAACATACATAGCTTGAATACTATTGCCTATTCATGAGAAACGACGGAGGGCTACGAATGGTTTTGGTAAAACCGTGAACGTAGTGAACTTGATATAATCGATGGAACGAGATAGCTTTTAGAAGGAGTGGCTCAAGCTCCGCATTTAAAAGTTAGTTTTGAAAAGAACCGAGTGGTTTTTTGAAAGTGTTCCAACGACTTTAACTTGGTTTATTATCTTGCATTAGTTCTTTTAATGCGTGATATTCTTGCATTAGTTCTTTTAATGCGTCCCATCATTTAATCCTACCATTGCAGAAAACAACCAAAATATGACGTACGCTTATGCCATTCGCATTCGCCACGGGGTCCCGTCATCACCCGTTAGGTTACTTAACTAACGACAGAGCGGGGGCTGGGCTAGCGCGGCTGTAAAACATAAGCAACGCCTAAATATAAAGCAATGATAGACATTACAGATCACAGATGAATACATTGGATATACTAGGAATCCGCAATCCGTTCGAGCCTGCAACGAAAAGCGGATTACACGGTCGCGGTGAATAGCCAAAACCCCACCCAAGACCCCTACGGGTGCGGCAAACTACCCGCCAAGTATCCGGTAGTTTGTGCACCCCTCCATGGGTCTATCCTAGGAGCAAAAACAGTAAAAAGAATTATACAATGACGGCTATAACCCCGACCCGGTTGTGCGGCCATACAAATAATATTATTACATCAATTTACATTTACAAATGAATGAAAGAAAAACAAAAGCTCATCTCACATCCACCCCGGCTATTCACCCGCGACAGTCCAACACATTCATATACACATTCCAATGTCAAACACAGATCACAAAGATGTATAACCCCGACTAATCGACTTATAGCGATTAGCCGCCGTTCAATACATACAAACATCACAGATATAACCAATATAGCCAAAGTGTAGCGAAGTTCGAAAAAAAATACGGATTTATAGGACCCCAAAAGTAAATTTCTTTTCTGGAAAATCTGGGCACATATAACATATTTTAAAAATCCCAAAACCCTACCAAAAGAACACTGCACAAAACAGGATCGCATGAAGCGGCTAAACGGCGGCGGATCCGCGGCTAAGAGAATAGCTGAGGCCGCGGATCCGCGGCGGTTTGAATGAATCATGGGATCGTTTTTCGTGGGTGTTCTCACAAAACCCTGAGACGATTTTAGGAGTAAAAAGTTTTACTTTTAGAGCACAAAAAAATTCAACAGAAACTTAGAGTTTTGGATTTTCCGGTTTTGCGATTTTTCGGTTTCGAACTTCCATACACTTCGCTACCAAGCTAGTTTAAGTTTAGTTAGGCTCTGATACCACTGTAAGTCCATATTGCGACCCCCGGTTCTTACGGGGAGGCGGAAACGGTATAAAAATCAAATTTTTAGCGCATGGGGCAACATGGACTAACAAAGTCGGGATCTTTTCCTAAACTAAAACTAGCAAACAAGCTAAAGAGAGTTAGCTACTCGGAAAGATGGTTATACCTAAACTTGAACTCCTTCTTCTTCAAACTTTGTAGAGGTTGATGGTTCTTTCCTCGTCGCCTTCTTCCGTCGAAGATGGATCCACCTGAGGGTTCAACCTTCGGGCTCTTTCTCGAACTTTGAGAGAACTAGAAACTTCGGCTTGCTAAACCTTTGATCCTAGAGTGAGTAGAGAGTGTCTAGGGGTTGTTTTCATTTCAAGGAGAGGGATTCTCAACACATGAGAAGGATTCTCCTTGAGCTAGAGGAAGAAGAAGATGAAGTGAGGAGAGAGAATGATTATGATAGAATGAGCTTTCTTTTTCCTTTTGCAACCATATCAAAAGAAAAAGAATTATCTAATTAGTAATAATAATTCAAATGAGAATAGTTGATGGCTGTTTTGGAATGACCACTATCATACTTCATTAAATGAATGTTGGCAAGAATCAAGGAGCATCCTTGCAAAATAATGATGATGGTCAAACATTCAACCATGGTCAACAAGTCAACCATAGTCAACAAGTCAACAAAACCAACCATAACATAATTTCATTTAATTACTATTATTAATAGATATCTCACTAATTCATTAGGGTTTGGAAAAAAGACGACTGTCAACTGTGCATGCGCACCCGTTCCGAAACCCTAATGAAAAACCTCTTCTTCCGCCTCAAACAACTGTGCATACACACCTGCATTCTTGTTCCGAGGAACATGAATACTCAGAGATAAAAGTAACCCCAAAACATATACCAGTATCCGGCTCAAACCAGAGCCCGCTGGCAATAACCGTCCGGACTCCAAACGTGCACAAGTGCGCGGATGAGAACGAACCCTGTCGCAAAACCATGCGACCTCTACTCTGTTTTGCCCAGAGGCGAATACCCTCTGTGTGGGACTCTAAAGACTCGACACTACGCTGGCAGTGGGTTTAACCACAGACCGCAAGCGGCACTAGCTGTGCGTAACGGTCCCCAGGTAGATGCCGACAAGAAGGCTGACGAGGTGAACCCCATCTGAACTTCTACTGAGTCTGAATGTGACATTCTCCGTACAGTCCGGTCTGTTCGTATGATACATCGCATGTCGGGCCTAGGGGGCGGTAAAACGTCAGTCCCCCAATAGCGGTACAAGTCGTGTCGGAGTGAAGCCCAAAACACCCTGAGATAACACTGGAAGCCTACCAGTATATCTCGCTTGCCCTGGCCAGGGACTACTCGTGTAATGGCTCTCCTAGACACAGCGCGATGTCAACCCCCAATACCGGGAGAGACGAATCCTGTCTAACCGGTACTGCCTCCAAGTGCTTCGGGACTGCACCCAACTACCACCTGTTTGCACGACTCCTTTGAGCCGTGGTAGGGTAGTAGTCAAAGTACAGTGAGAACACACTCGAGGCGAAGTGCCAGTGTCAAGTCAGCGGACTAAGCTGTACTCATGTCACCTGGGAACTGATAACTGAAGATAGGTATAATACCAACCTGTCAGTTCCCGACGAGTCCTGTCCAGTGTACTCGTAACCCAACGAGCACCCGTATACTATCTCCAGTACGACGTACTGATGGCTGTGGGACAGACCATCTCCCACACTGGGATGAGAAGCGCATACGCTTGTCTACTTCGGAGTATCGATGCCCTGTCTCGATAGTCCTGCGACTAGGGACCTGTATAAGGATGTGCTTACAGATTACCCAGCCCCCACTAGTGTGACTGCCATCACAACGCTGGTAATCAAGCAAAGATCCTAAGGGCTCCACTAATGCGTATAGGTGATATCGCAAAATAAACACATGTACACATTGAAGTAGAAACAAACCAAGTAGCATACTACTATATTGAGCAAGATTGTTTATACAAGGTGAATATCCCAAGCTTCCATTAAGTAATATACAAACTAGTATGATACAGTAATGGCCTCTAGGGCATATACACTAACATGAACTTGATATCGTTGAAGGAATCCAAGTGGTTTTATAAATATATAGTGGCGAAAATATTTTCTAAAGAGGTCACTCCCGGTGAAGGGATCTCGGCTCTTTCCCCGTCGAATGGGGTGCAGGATATCCCAAACTGAATACCACGATGCAAAGCAAAAGTAGTCGACTATAGTGAAGTTATTACATTGACGCAAACATTTACCCAAGGGGTCACTCCCGATGAAAGGATCTCGGCCCTTGCCTCGTCGAATGCGGTGCAGGATATTCCAAAATGAATACCACGATGCAAAGCAAAAGAGAACGACTGTAATGTCAGTTTTTAAAAACTTGGTTCCAACAATATCATATATATGTTTGTTTTATCCTTGCATTGATCAGAATCAACACAGTCCCATCAATTAATCACACCAGAAAAGAACGAAAATAAAATGTACGTATATGCCATCCGCATTCGCCACTAGGTCCCGTCATCACCCGTTAGGTTACTTAACTAACGACAGAGCGGGGACTGAGCTAGCGCGGGTGCAAAATATATACAACATCTACTAGTATATATATAAATATATATAACAATCGTCCCAGGCATGATATAAAGCAAAAGCACAGAAACATTACAGAAACAATACAGAATGGTGGATAATCTGGATCCCCGGGTTTCACTTGAGCCGCAAGTGAGACTCGACGTTCCCTGTCGTGTGGATAGCCAGTGCAATGAAACCTAGACCCCTACGAGCGCGGCAAGTTACCCGCCAAAACCAGAAGTGAGGCAGCCCCCTTCAACAACGTGAATGGGCCACCCGGCACTTCATGGAATCCGGTAACTTGAGCGCCCCTCCGTGGGTTAACTTATACCCCCTACGAGTGCGGCGAATAGCCCGCCAATTCTAGAGTAAGGTCCCCTCCGTCCGAATGCCTTGAGATGCGGACCGGTTTCCCTCTAGAACCCGGCTATTCGTGCACTCCACCTCGGGGTAATCCTAGTACAGAAAATAAAATAATATACAAGGGTGACATCGACCTCAGCCCGGTCGTGCCCCAAAAGAATAATATACAAACTGGCAGTGAAGGCAGTCCACATGTCGGACGCTCGCCCCACAATATCAAATGTATAAATTAAAATAACTGTACTATCATTGCACCATTGCTATCCACCACGACGATCCAACCAACATCACAGCACAACACCGAACATCAACGTGAATGTCACGTTCGCAAACCCGTCTAAAAGAACATATAGCAGTTAGACGGGTTTAACGATCAAATGACATTCACGGTCGCAGATATAAATGTATGTACTGACAAACGCACGCTTAAAATATCGATCGACTAACTTCCAAATTGGCCCCAATAGCAAAAACAACATTTCACTGAAACTTGGGCCAAGACAGTATATGTCAAAAATCACAATTTCAAGTCAGGGGGCTATAGGAAAAATTTCGAAGCCCGTCGCCACTAAATGGCCACGGATCTGCCGCCAATAGGGGGTAGGTACGGCGGTTCCTCGGCGATTTGGAGGAATCAGAAGCCCAATTTTTTTCTGTACCCATAAAATCGCCTGCAGGATTTTTAAGCCACTGGAAAATATTTTTTGAACACTTTTGAAAATCGGCAGAGAACAGAAAAAAGGAATCGTGTTTTTGGAAATTTCCATCGATCGATCTTTCAAGCACGTTTAAACAAGCTAGTAAGGGGTTTAAAGGGTGGCTCTGATACCATGAAGGGTCCCGGCAGCGTCCCGGCCATCGAAACACGGCCAAAATGCGAAACAAAAATTTCTAAACTGGCGCTACCGTTACCCGAATCCCGGATCGACCTTAAACCCTAAACTAGCAAACTAACTAAGAGTTAGAATCGTTATACCGAGTTGATCCGTGTCCTTCGGTCTTCATTCTAAACTCCTAGCGGCCCCTTGATGTGGTTTGGTTGCCGGTCTTCCTTCGTGTCCGATGATCCACCCGAGGGAAACTGCCCAAGCTCCAAACTCGTCGAACGAGATAACCGACGCTCCAAAGTGTCTAGCGATGGAGAGTAGGGGTGTATGAATGTGTCACTACAATTTTCTCTCAACTCTTGTGCTCATGAGAGCAACCATAGAAGATTAATGGAGGTGAAGAAGTTTTGGCATGAGGCAACAAAAATGGCTAAGTATTTGTGAGAATGAGAGTGGAGAGTTTTTAATCGTGTAAAAAAAATGAAATGAGCCCACCCCAAATGAAGTGCCCGACCCCCCCCCCCCCCTTTTCTCTCATTCCCACTCAAAAAAAATCTTATCCAATTGCAATAAACAAATCCAAACCATATTATACACCATGCTTTGACTCATGCCTATACCATGAACTATGTTCATGTTGTTAGTTGTATGTATGCCCTAGAGGCCAGTATTGTACAGATGATGTATATTATATTGGATGCTTGGACATATATAGAGAGAACTTTCTTGCTCGATATGATAGTATGCTATCTGGTAGCTCTTTACTTTAACATGTGGACTTGTCTCTTTATACTGTCTTATAGTTACATGTTGGTAAATCCCTTAGGATGTGTACTTGACTACCTGGACTATGATACAGATCATACTAGTGGGGACATGGTAGTCCATAAGTACATCCTTCAAGGTCCCTAGTCCTGGGTGTATCGAGACAGGGCATCAATATACCAGAGTAGACTAGCGTATACGCTTCTCGACCCATAAGATGGGCGATGGATGATCCCATATCCATTGGTGCTTGACATCAGAGATGGTATGCGGGTGCTCAGTGGAGACTGGGTACACTGGATGGACTCGCCGAGAACTCCCAGATGGTATTATACCTTACGTCAGATGGCAGTTCTCTGGTGACACTTGTACAGGTTAGTCTGTAGACCCGAGATCGTCATAGAGTCTTGTGTGATTCCCACTGTGATTTGATTTCCACCTTACCACGTCCATGTGGGCATGCAAAACGGTGGTTTTTGGGTACAGCCCCAAGCCACATGGAGGCAATGAGCGATAGGAGGGGTTTCGTCTCTCCCGGTATTGGGGGTTGATGTTGTGCTGTGCTCGATTGGCCGTAACAGGGAAGTCCCTGGTCAGGGCTGATTTAGAGATTTACTGGTATGTGTTACCAGTAGTTTATCGACCCGTTATGAGCCTCACATCGGCACGACTTATCAGTTATTGGGGTCTGACGTTTACCACCCCTAAACTTGATATGCGACATATCAGACGAGGAGACCGGACTGTACGGGAAGTGTTACCGGCAGGCTTTTTACAGGAGTTGGAGCGGGCTTGCTTGCTGATCTTCTGATCGCTCAATACCCGGGTAGCCGTTACGTCCATCTAGTACCGCTGACGGCTTGTGGGTGCTTGATGTGATCATCACCTACTGCCGGCGTATTGACGAGTCTTTAGAGTCCTACACAGATGTTTTATTGGCTCAGGCAAAACGAAATAGGAGCACGTATGTGATATGTGCGGGACCGAGAATAATGCGTGTATATGATACCGTATTTTATTCTCGCGACTTTTTGTATCGGTCGGTTATATATGATATGACCGGGTTAGCGAATCAAGTGTTGATTCGATAAGTCGATACGATGAATGTTAGTCGGTTATATGAGATATTACCGGATTATTAAGTCAAGTGTTGATTAAATAATTAAGTGTATAATTGTATATTAGATATACTAGTTTACATTTATTAACACATGTTCACTTAGGGTTTTTTCTCACATGTACACATTTTTGCTATATATGATATATATGAAAATGTGTTGTATTTATCGTATCATGGTTGATGATACACTATACATGGGTGTATGAGACTTACACTATGCTAATTTTTATTTAGGGTTTTTAATATCTAAAGTAATTACAAAATCAAGTGGAGGATTAGAAAATGCATGAAACTTGTGGAAGCTTGTGGATGCATTGACTAATTCAACTTGGTTTTGTTTTTACTATGGATATTTCTTAACCCAACCATAAAGATTAGCCTAGGGTTAAGTCTCTACAAGGGTTAGTATATGAGACTCTCTCACCATGGTTACTCTTCACACTTGATCATTATCCTCATTCCTTTCTTTTGTTCATCTTCTTCATTGAGCAAAAGAAATTGCTTGCTAGGGTTTTGAAAAAAGAGTGAAACTTTGTGAGAATTAAAAATCCAAAGAGAACCCACTTCCTATTTCTCTATCCTCTACAAGACTAGCACACTTGTATAGGGTGTTTGCTTCACTAATTCTCAAATTAGTGAAGTAGTAGCTTGAGTCGGAATTCCCTCGACGTAGATCATCTTCGGCCTCGGAGACTTCAAGCAAGGTCGCACCTTTCGCCTCGTGAAGCCATGCAAGGGTCCGGGAGATCCACGATCGCAGCGAAGGGACTTCATCAAGGAGCTAAAGAAGTGGAGGAGCGATCTACAAAGGTTGTATTTCGCATCTCTTTAGAGTAAAGTTGTTTACTTGCTTTAAGTTTCGCCTTAACTCTAGTATACGATCTTGCTTAGGGTCGTTAGGCACATAAAAATTTTAATTTGGCATGGTCGATGCCTTGTAGAGCCTTATTAGTGTGCCTAGTAACCCTACAGTGGTATCAGAGCCTAGCTAGAGCATTAGACGATGCGTTAACGAAGTTAAAACTCCGAACGAACCCGAATACGACAAAACGACCCCCTCTCTGGACAATTTTTAAAATCTGGGTTTTTTCTGAATTAAAAATACATAAAAAATTCAGCAGGGTTTTATAAGCATTATTGTGAAAAACGATCACCTGAACCGTACAGATGACCGCGGTTCCGCGGCAAATCCCTGCCTGTGCCGCGGAACCGCGGCAGTACAGTGACGTTGGGGTCCTCTGTTTCCACAGTAATGTTTAATTCTTCTGTTGGAGTTTTATGGGTATTTTAAATCTGACTCATGTGTTGAGTATTCAGGGGTTCATTTTGTAATCATCGATTCGTTCGGAGAATTTAATTTTGTTCTGTCATTCCGGATAATTTAGAAAGTACTAAAATGTTCGAACGGATATCATTAACTCAATTTTTCCCGGCACGAAAAAGTTTCAAGTGATGAATTTTTCTCGGGTTTAAATCTTTCGGAAAAACGTGCAAAGAATGTGACGGACCCTCTAGAAGACAACAAATCTTAACTTGATTATGTGACCGTCTTGAACTGCCCTTTGAACCTTAGGGTTTGGGGCAGTACGGCGTGCCACATGTGAGGCGTTGGCTTAACCCTTCTACGGCTGGACCGTTGCTACTGTGACGTATTCTAGAATTTTTGAACTCCGCTCAAGTGTTGAGCTATTTAGGAAATTTTGGGTATTTGATTATCTGTTCAGAAAGTTTAATACTGTCTATGTATCTGGAATGTGATACAATATGTGGAATTCATACAGTTAGGCATGAAATGCGAAATATGTGATATTTCGGATTTACGATGTCTAAAGAGATTATGGATTCCAAATGTTGTAGTTTTACACTTTCTTTTCTGCGACCGTAAGTGTAATATGTGATATCGCCGGTTTCGTTGCTATATGTCAACGACAATTGGGATACGCATATTTACTTACGTTGATGACATGTGATGTTCTGTGTTGCTCGATATGTTATATTGGATCGTCGCGTTCGGAATAGCCGGGGGTTTTATGTGAGATAAGAGTTTTTATTTTCATTCATGTAAATTTAAATGTATGTAATATTCTTTTATTGGGGCACTTCCGGGTCGAGGTTGATGTCACCATTTGTATATTATTTACTTTTCCGCACTAGGATAGACCCAAGGAGGGGAGCACAAGTAACCGGGTTCTAGGGTCCAGTGGGAGACCAACTCGAGGAGTCAAGTCCGAGTCTCCTAACCCTAGAATTGGTAGGGTTGCTTGCCGCTCTCGTAGGGGTCTAGGGGTGTGGGTTTGGCTATTCGTCGCGACCGTGGAATCCGTGTTTTTTAGAGGCTCAAAATAAAAGGCGGACGTCCTAGTATATCCAATGTTTCGTATGTTTCTTTGCTGCGATATCTGTGATGTGATCATTTGATGTTCTGTGATAAATACTGTATATAGTATATATGATATATTATATAGAAGTTACTTATGTTTTACACCCGCGCTAGCCCTGCCCTGCTCTACCATTAGTTACCTAACCTAACGGTGCACGAGGGGACATCGAGGCGAATGCGGATGGCATAAGTGTACGTCGTATTTATCTGTGATGTTTAGGTGACTTAAATGATGGGGCTTCATTAATGTGATTAATGAAAGAAAAGAAACCTAAAAGATGTTGTAGAATCAAATTTTCAAATAAAAAGGGTAGCTACAGTTTTGCTTTGCATAGCGGTATATATGATATACCCTGCACCTTATTCGATGGGGAAAGAGCCGAGATCCCTTCACCGGGAGTGACCTCTTTAGCAAAACTGGCAGATGCTACAATACTCGGTTTGACTTTTGACTGCTTTTGGAGTTTTGCTTTGCATAGCGGTATATATGATATACCCTGCACCTTATTCGATGGGGAAAGAGCCGAGATCCCTTCACCGGGAGTGACCACTTTAGCAAAACTAATGAAAGCCTCAAAATCACTCCATTTCAAAATTTCACTCGATTCTACAACGATATCAAGTTCATTACGCAATAGGTTTTCAGAAAAAACTGTCGTAGCCCTCCGTCATTTCAGATAAGTCCTGCTTAGTATTCGTGCTGCGTTTGTTGACCTTGTCAAGGCGTAGTGTGCGGTAGCTGACCAGTATTTATCTGCTTATGCATATGATGCAGATTGGATTAGGGTAGTCGTACGGCCTTCTTAACCTTGTCAAGGGTCGTGCGGGTGGGTTTAATTCAATCCAGAAATGACGGGTTGAACTTGACTTACGGTCTATGGTTTGTTGACCTTGTCAAGGTCATAGATCGTTTGGGGAAAAATATTATCGGGAATTTCAAGTGTTGAGATTTACAATAAGATTGCATACCTTCTATGAGATAGTTGGATCCCGATACCCACTGCGAGTAATTGTTACTCCCGGGAGAGTTTTACACAGGACAATTAGCCGATCAAGTAGGTGTCTAGAAAGGTGTCAACGGGGTTACGCCTCTGGGAAAACGAGGTTTACTTTAATTAGGTCCGTGCGAAAGTACGGGGAACCTCCCTCAAAGTACCGACACTGGCCTGGCTGAAAGATTGGCGAAGTTGTAGGGTGTAATTAATCCCGGCTAGTCTTTCCTTTTAGGGTTTGAAGGAAGATTTGATAAAAAACAGTGGGAGCCATCCTGATTAGATAAGATAATAACCAATCTGGTCTTGCAAGAGCATACGCTAAAGTGTTTTCTTCTCTCTCTCTCCAGGTAGCGACCATATCATGCCTTAATAAAGATAATAATATGGATGTATTGACCGAACCCGTAAGTTATACTGTGCCGGGGAACGTTGGTTCCGTTCTTTCTTATAAGAGTTATAAGACTGAACAGGATATAGGGAAATACCAGGATTCTTATGCCACCCGAATGAAGAAAGTACATGTTGATGCATTTTCTTCGGGTGTGTTCGTTACAGAGAACTGTTTCTCCATTACCTCTACGTCCTGGGTATTAGATACCGGGTCAGGATCCCATATATGTAATCAGTTACATGGGCTTAGGAAAGGTAGAGAACTTAGAGAAGGTGATAAAGACATAGGGGTTGGAAATGGTGCAATTGTTGCAGCTAAAACCGTCGGGGAATATCACCTTGTATTGCCAACTGGTAATACATTGATTCTGAACGAATGCTATTACTTGCCGAACCTGATATGCAACATTATATCGGTTTCTTTGTTGAGTAAAGAGGGATATAATTTTGTATTACAGGATAATGTTATGAACATTTTCCTAAACCAAAAGTTGGTCGGATCAGGCACGATGTGCAATGGCATTTATGTTCTAAATCAATCAACAGTTCTGAGCATAACAAACACACACAAGAGGAAGAGTTCAGAACTGAACGAATCCTTCTTATGGCATTGTAGACTGGGTCACATCAATGCGACACGAATCGCTAAGTTGCATAAGGATGGATATTTGAATCCGTTTGAATTTTCATCTTATGACACTTGCGAGTCATGTCTTAAAGGCAAGATGACCAAAACTCCGTTTACGGGACACGGAGAAAGAGTTACCGAACTCTTGGGACTGATACATAGTGATGTATGCGGTCCTATGTCTACACATGCAAGGGATTGTTCTTCGTACTTCATTACATTCACTGACGATCTCTCTAGATTCGGATATGTGTTCTTGATGAAACACAAATCAGAAGCTTTTGAGAAATTTAGAGAATATAAACAAGAAGTCGAGAACCAAACCGGAAAAAGTATTAAAATCCTACGATCTGATCGAGGAGGTGAATACTTGAGCAATGAATTCCTGGACTTCCTAAAAGAGAATGGGATTCTCTCTCAGCTGACTCCTCCATATACACCACAGCACAACGGTATATCTGAACGGAGGAACCACACCCTATTAGATATGGTGCGCTTTATGATGAGCACAGCTGAGTTACCTATTTCCTTCAGGGGGTATGCGCTGGAGACAGCAGCATACCTATTGAATCAAGTTCCATCTAAATCTGTACCTACCACATCATATGAGATATGGAGTGGGAAGAGACCATGTCTTAAACGAGTTAAGATATTGGGTTGTCCGGCCTATGTCAAAAGGCAAAATCCGGACAAACTCAAGCCACGGTCAGTTCTTTGCAAGTTTGTGGGATATCCAAAGAACACAAATGGGTATTTTTTCTACCACAGTGAGGAACAAAAAGTGTTTGTTGCTCAACATGCCACCTTTTTAGAAAAGGAATTTCTTGTAAAAGAAATTAGTGGCAAAGTGGTAGAGCTGGAAGAGGTTCCAGATACACAAACTGCAACTGAAGATTTAGTGGAACCAAAGGATTCAGTAGTTCCCAACGAACCTCAGCCTCTCCGCCGATCTAGTAGGGTTCCTCACCCACCTGAGAGATACTACGGTTTTCTCATGGATGGTGGGAGCGAGGATTGCATCATGGTTGATGATGACCCAACTAGCTTCGAGCAGGCCATCACGAGTGGAGACTCAGTGAAATGGCTGGATGCAATGCGGTCCGAGATGGAATCCATGTACACCAACAAAGTATGGACATTGGAAGATGCCCCTGAAGTGGTAAAACCCATTGGGAGCAAGTGGATCTTCAAGAAAAAACTTGGTGTAGATGGGAAAGTGGAGACTTTCAAAGCTAGACTTGTTGCAAAGGGTTTTCGTCAATGACCAGGTGTGTTCTATGACGAAACCTTATCTCCAGTGGCTATGCTTAAATCCATCCGGATCATGCTTGCCATCGCTGCATATCATGACTACGAAATATGGCAAATGGATGTTAAGACCGCCTTTCTAAACGGTGATTTAGAAGAGTGCGTGTACATGACTCAGCCAGAGGGCTTCGTAGATAGTGGGAGCAGCGGGAAGGTGTGCAAGCTGCTTAAATCCATTTATGGATTAAAGCAAGCATCAGGGAGTTGGAACATCTGCTTTGACGTCGTTATCAAAGAGTTTGATTTCATCAAAAACGTAGATGAACCTTATATCTACAAGAAGGTAGCAGGGAGTAAGGTTGTCTTCCTCGTATTGTACGTGGACGACATACTCCTGATAGGAAATGACATTCCTATGCTGCAATCGGTCAAGCTCTTCGTATCACAAAGATTCCCAATGAAAGATCTTGGTGATGCCTCCTGCATATTAGGAATTATGATTTATAGAGATAGATCTAAAAGGATTTTGGGATTGTCCCAATCCAGGTACATTGACACCATACTAAAGAGGTTTAGTATGGAAGAGTCCAAACGTGGGTTTTTACCCACGATCTCAGGGCTCACTCTCTTCAAAGAGATGTCTCCCAAGACTGATTTAGAGAGAGCTCGCATGCAAGGGATACCCTATGCTTCGGCAGTAGGCTCTATCATGTACGCGATGCTATGTACCAGACCCAATGTAGCATACTCACTAAGTGTAGTGAGTAGGTATCAAGCTGATCCTGGAGAGTGTCACTGGACAGCTGTGAAGAGCATTCTCAAGTACTTACGAAGGACTAAAGAGATGCTCTTGGTGTATGGTAACGGAGAACTCCAAGTGGAGTCCTTTACCGATTCGAGCTTCCAGAGTGATAAGGACGACTCTAAGTCGCAGTCGGGATTTGTCTTTACCCTTTACAGAGGGGCGGTTAGCTGGAAAAGTTCCAAGCAGGAAACCGTGGCAGACTCGACGATGGAGGCTGAATACATTGCTGCCAACGATGCTGCCAAAGAGGCTGTCTAGATCAAGAAGTTCATTACTGAACTTGGAGTGGTTCCATCCATTGAGCATCCAATACCTTTGTATTGCGATAACAATGTAGCGATGGCTTTGGCCAAGGAACCCAGGTCCCATCAGCGATCCAGGCATATTCTGAGGCGGTATCACCTGATCCGGGAGATAGTTGATCGCCGGGAGATAGAGGTAAGTAGGGTTGACACGAAGAACAACACAGCGGATCCACTCACGAAGGACATTCCCCAGATACAGTTTGAGAGACTCTTCGGGATGCTCGGTATGCGATACTACAGTAGCTGGCCTTAGTGCAAGTGGGAGATTGTTAGTTGTATGTATGCCCTAGAGGCCAGTATTGTACAGATGATGTATATTATATTGGATGCTTGGACATATATAGAGAGGACTTTCTTGCTCGATATGATAGTATGCTATCTGGTTGCTCTTTACTTTAACATGTGCACTTGTCTCTTTATATTGTCTTATAGTTACATGTTGGTAAAGCCCTTAGGATGTGTACTTGACTACCTGGACTATGATACGGATCATACTAGTGGGGACATGGTAGTCCATAAGTACATCCATCAAGGTCCCTAGTCATGGGTGTATCGAGACAGGGCATCGATGTACCAGAGTAGACTAGCGTATACGCTTCTCGACCCATGAGATGGGTGATGGATGATCCCATATCCATTGGTGTTTGACATCAGAGATGGTATGCGGATGCTCAGTGGAGACTGGGTACACTGGAAGGACTCGCCGACAACTCCCAGATGGTATTATACCTTACGTCAGATGGCAGTTCTCTCGTGACACTCGTACAGGTTAGTCTGTAGAACCGAGAATTTCATAGTGTCTTGTGTGATTCCCATTGTGCTTTGATTTCCACCTTACCACGTCCATGAGGGCGTGCAAAACGGTGGTTTTTGGGTACAGTCCCGAGTCACATGGAGGCAATGAGCGATAGGAGGGGTTTCGTCTCTCCCGGTATTGGGGGTTGATGTTGCGCTGTGCTCGATTGGCCGTAACCGGGAAGTCCCTGGCCAAGGCTGATTCAGAGATTTACTGGTAAGTGTTACCAGTAGTTTCTCGACCCGTTATGAGCCTCACATCGGCATGACTTATCGGTTATTGGGGTCTGACGTTTACCACCCCTAGACTTGATATGCGACATATCAGACGAGGAGACCGGACTGTACGGGAAGTGTTACCGGTAGGCTTTTTACAGGAGTTGGAGCGGGCTTGCTTGCTGATCTTCTGATCGCTCAATACCCGGGTAGCCGTTACGTCCAGCTAGTACCGCTGACGGCTTGTGGGTGCTTAATGTGATCATCACCTACTGCCGGCGTATTGACGAGTTTTTAGAATCCTACACAGAGGTTTTATTGGCTCAGGCAAAACGAAATAGGAGCACGTATGTGATATGTGCGGGACCGAGAATAATGCGTGTATATGATACCGTATTTTATTCTCGCGACTTTTTGTATCGGTCGGTTATATATGATATGATCGGGTTATCGAATCAAGTGTTGATTCGATAAGTCGATACGATGAATGTTAGTCGGTTATATGACATATGACCGGATTATTAAGTCAAGTGTTGATTTAATAATTAAGTGTATAATTGTATATTAGATATACTAGTTTACATTTACTAACACATGTTCACTTAGGGTTTTTTCTCACATGTACACATTTTTGCTATATATGATATATATGAAAATGTGTTGTATTTATCGTATCATGGTTGATGATACACTATACATGGGTGTATGAGACTTACACTATGCTAATTTTTATTTAGGGTTTTTAATATCTAAAGTAATTAAAAAATCAAGTTGAGGATTAGAAAATGCATGAAGCTTGTGGAAGCTTGTGGATGCATTGACTAATTCAACTTGGTTTTGTTTTTACTATGGATATTTCTTAACCCAACCATAAAGATTAGCCTAGGGTTAAGTCTCTACAAGGGTTAGTATATGATACTCTCTCACCATGGTTACTCTTCACACTTGATCATTATCCTCATTCCTTTCTTTTGTTCATCTTCTTCATTGAGCAAAAGAAATTGCTTGCTAGGGTTTTGAAAAAAGAGTGAAACTTTGTGAGAATTAAAAATCCAAAGAGAACCCACTTCCTATTTCTCCATCCTCTAGAAGACTAGCACTCTTGTATAGGGTGTTTGCTTCACTAATTCTCAAATTAGTGAAGTAGTAGCTTGAGTCGGAATTCCCTCGATGTAGATCATCTTCGGCCTCGGAGACTTCAAGCAAGGTCGTACCTTTCGCCTCGTGAAGCCATGCAAGGGTCCGGGAGATCCACGATCGCAGCGAAGGGACTTCATCAAGGAGCTAAAGAAGTGGAGGAGCGATCTACAATGGTTGTATTTCGCATCTCTTTAGAGTAAAGTTGTTTACTTGCTTTAAGTTTCGCCTAAACTCTAGTATACGATCTTGCTTAAGGTCGTTAGGCACATAAAAATTTTAATTTGGCATGGTCGATGCCTTGTAGAGCCTTGTTAATGTGCCTAGTAACCCTACACATGCCACATCACATATTCCACCTCATTTATAAAACAAATGAATTTCCATAAATAGAAAATCATATAAATGAGGTGGAATCTTCTAGAAGCTATTCCGTACAAAATACGGAATACTTCCCAGTACATGTATCGAAATACATATACGCGTACTCGTACAAAAATACGAATAGCCAAGAGATAAAATAAATAGCGAACAATAATACTAGAATACATACATACATACATATATATATATATATATACATATGTAAATTATTAAATCAAAAACCTGATTTAATAATCTGGCTTAATCCTGAGCCGCTAGTATTACCAACCGTCCGATTAAAGTCTGAGCAGCATATGCACATATTTAATCGGACACCTGTATGTATCAACATACCTCTTGTACACCATATCTCCTGAACCTTGAAAACCCTCTGTGTAGGACTCTAAAGACTCGTCAATACGCTGGCAGTGGCTTTAACCATAAGCACGTCAGCGGCACTAGCTGTACGTAACGGCTACCCAGGTATTGAGCGAAAGGGAGGCCGACGAGCAAACTCATCCTGAACCCCTACTAAGCCTGACAGTGACAATATCCGTACAGTCTGGTCTGTTCGTCTAAGAGTATTGCATATCGAGTCTAAGGGGGTGGATAAAGTCAGACCCCTAACAACGCGACATTTAGTATCGGTATGAAACCCCATCACCACCTGAGAAACTATCGATCCTAGATCGGTAGTTCTCGTCCACCGTGGCCATGGATTTTTGGTGATGGTCATCCGAACACTACGCGACATTAACCCCCAATACCGGGAGAGACGAATCCCCGACGATCCAATCACTTCCTCCATGTGGCTCGGGACTGTACCTAACTAAAACCTATTTGCACGACTCCTTTGAGCCGTGGTAGGGTAGTTTGGGAACTCACACGAGACAAATGATGATCTCAGGTCGATAGACTAACCTGTACACATGTCATCTGGGAACTGCTATCTGACAATAGGTATAATACCAACTAGCAGGTTCCCGGCAAGTCCGTCCAGTATACTCATAACCTAATGAGCACCTGTATACTATCTTAGGTGAACAAACTAACACCAATGGCTTTTGAGACTTGGCCACCGCCCCTCGTCGGGGTCTCGATCAGTATACACTAGCCTACATTGGAGTATCGATGCCCGGTCTCGATACTCCTACGACTAGGGACATTTAAGGATGTGCTTATAGACCCCAGCTCCCATATATATGATCGCCATCATAATGCTGGCAATCAAACAAGAATCCTATGGGCTCTATCAACACGTACATGATGATAAAGACAAACCAGATAGTATACTATCATCTTGAGTAAGACTGTTTTATCGGTATAGGTCCTCACTCAATCATCATAATCACAAGTCCCGACTATGATAATTGCATTGAGGGCACTATAGCCAACACCGATAATTGACTTGGGGGCACTATAGCCAACACATATATGCTCCAGAACCGAGAAATCTCATAGTGGACGTCACACATTATATCGAAGAAAACCACATTTTTCTTTTTAAAGGAGCATATGTTTTTAGTTTCACTTGCGGTTTCCCAAATCCAGAAATCTCATAAAAAATGGAATCTCATAATCATGAGCTAATAATGAACAATGAATATCGCCATAGAGCCCAACTGCAGTACATAACCGGAATGTATGTATGTGAAAGCATGTGGCATCTAAGTAAGAAATACAAAGTCTAAACTAGCATATGATATTATGAATGCAAAACAGTACTACTTAGCTTCAATTTATTAGGCTATACACATGAAGTAACGGTTACTAAAGTGTAAGTGACATGGCAATCACCGATGCCGATGTGTGTGAGCCAGCAAGCAAGTGTACGTGCAACATACGCATCATCAGTAATGGTTCAGGTGTCCTAACAGGCGAGATCATAACAGAAAATAAACAGTAAATGCAACATTATAAGATATATATATATCTATATACGAGTTATACAGATATAGTATTGGAAATGGCACCAATCGTTGTTTTGGAAAAGTAGGGGTTACGGTGTTTTTGAGAAAAGAGATATCATTTTGAAAATCCGTAGCGTCCCTCGGGTTATCCTTTGAAAATTCCTACGATTTGTTAGTTTGGAAAATAAGTATGACTCGAGCCTAATCTAATATCTATCTAAGCAACTAAAGACAAAACTAAGAACCGATTCGAAAGTGATATGAAAGTCTATAGCATTTTCCGAGTCGATATATCTAGTAGTCGGCGATCCATCCTCATAGCATCACGTACGATAATATCCATCATACGGCATTCTTGAGTCAAGAGTGCGGATCAATCATCATATAAATATATCTCGTATGGTAAAATCCATCGCACGACATCCTCAAAATCGAGAGTACGGGTCAAATATCATATATATCATATTTCGTACGGTATCATTCGTCGTACAATATCATAATCAAGGGTACGGATCTAAGGTCGCGTACGTTCTATTATATCATCAAGTTACATGTTATCGCATGTTATGTATATAACGCCCATCGATCCTTTAATATATATCGCATCATATACGATGTGTCAACTCTTATCATATATCAATTATCTCTTGACATATTGCTCGATCATATCGACTCAAACTATAATACATCATATCATCATCATACACGTATATGTATAGTGTGTGTGTGTGTGTGTGTGTGTGTGTGTATGAGAATAATGGAGGAAAGAGGCCCTAGGAGGCTTTTTGCGTTAGGCGGCGCCACAAATTATGTCCTCTACCATTTTATTCGACGATCGGCAGTGGCCATCTTGATCTTCATTATGTAATATGTCAATACACCAAATTTCATGTGATTCCAACACCATTTCACCGTTGATTTAGCAATGTAAAAAGTTCTATTGTCGGTAAACCTCTAATTTTGCACCCACTAAATTGATGGTGAAAAGGTGTTGGAATCACATGAAATTTGGTGTATTGACATATTACATAATGAAAATCAAGATGGCCGGTGCCGATCGTCGAATAAAATGGTGGAGGACGTGATTTGTGGCGCCGCCTAACGTAAAAAGCCTCCTAGGGCCTCTTTCCTCCATTATTCTCTCTCTCTCTCTATATATATATATATCACATATACATATATATACACATACACACATACATATACATATACAGATACACACGCATCATATCATGTGTGTGTGTGTGTGCAACAAAATAAAACTAACAGCTCACGAGTAAAGAATATAGACTAAGGATAACCAACCTACAAGTACGCCTATTCTAACCTAGAGTCACCTAGTGCCCTACTTTCTAAGTATCCATCTCGCATTGCTATATATATATATATACTATAGATAATAAACATATTCTATGGTTGCGGGGGTGCTATATGCCATCCACCTGACTTCCCCCGTAGATATACATCTACTCACCTTCGATCCTCGCATGCCAAAGTCGATGACGCCTTGCTCTCCCTTGTCATCCCGAAGTCCACGCGGAGGTACCTACAGTTCAAATACGTCGTATCGCAAATACGAATCGAATACAGAAACTAATATAGCACACGAAAAATACATAGGTTAGAACCTATGGTCCACGCATGCAAGAATATCCAAACAACTCTCGACGTTGAGGTACAAATGTCAAACGACCGAGTCAAAACCCAAATATCAAAACTCCCGTTTACAAAACTCGCAAAACGAAATCAGCAACTCAAGAAAACACCTTCATATTTTACCCTAAGTTGAATTAGGCAATTTTGCATATATGATAGGTCTAATTACAAGATATTAGAGCTATGGACCAAGCACGAAGCAATTCCCTCATACCAAGGATGCAATTTACGGACAAAACTCATTTATTTGCGGCCATGGTTTAGAGATGGGGTCTCGAGTCTCTAGGGTAGCTTCTAGGTCACGTGCATGTTAGTTGTTAGTTGTATGTATGCCCTAGAGTCCATTATTGTACATGCGATGTATATTATAGTGGATGCTGGGACATATATAGGGAGGACCTTCTTGCTCGACATGATAGTATGCTATCTGGTTGCTCTTTATCTTAATATGTACACTTACTGTCTCTCTATTACATGTTGATAAAGCCCTTAGGATGTGTATTTGACTACCAGGATTATGATACAGATCATACTAGTGGGGCCTGTGTAGTTCATGAGTTCATCCTTCAATGTTCCTAGTCGTGGGAGTATCGAGACGGGGCATCAATATTCCAGAGTAGACTAGCGTATATCTTCTCGACCCATGTGATGGGCGATGGATGATCCCATATCCATTGGTGTTTGACATCAGAGATCGTATACGGATGCTCAGTGCAGACCGGGTACACTGAACGGACTCGCCGAGAACTCCAAGATGGTATTATACCTTACGTCAGATAGCAGTTCTCTGATGACACTGGTACAAGTTAGTCTGTCGACCCGAGATCGTCAAAGAGTCTTGTGTGTCTCCCACTGTCCTTTGATTTCCACCCTACCATGGCTCTACTGAGTCATTCAAACAGGTGGTTTTTGGGTACAGTCCCGAGTCACATGGAGGCAATGAGAGATAGGAGGGGATTCGTCTCTCCCGGTATTGTGGGTTGATGTTGCGCTATGCTCGATTGGCCATAACTGAAATCCTTAGCCAGGGTAGATGAGATTTACTGGTATGTGTTATCAGTAGTTTATCGACCCGTTATGGACCTTACATCGGCATGACTTATCAGGCTACTGGGGTCTGACATTTACCACCCCTAGGCGAGAAATGTGACATATTAGACGAAGAGACCAGACTGTAAGGTAGTGTTGCTGATTGGATTCGCAGGAGTATGAGTAAGCTTGCTTGTTGATCTTCCGATCGCTCAATACCCGGGTGGCCGTTACGTTTAGCAGACCGTTTGCGGCTTGTGGGTGACTGATATGATCACCACCTACTGCCGGCGTATTGACGAGTCTTTAGAGTTCTATACAGAGGTTTCCTGGTTCATGCAAAACAAAGTAGGAGCACATATGTGATATGTGCGGGACCGAGATTAATGCGCGTATATGATACCGCATTCTATTCTCGTGATATGTGATATCGGTCGGTTATATGCGATATAGCCGAGTTATTGGATCAAGTGTTGATTCGATAGATTGTTACATTTGATATTAGTCGGTTGTATGTGATATAGCCGGATTATTAAATCAAGTGTTGATTTAATAATTTAATGTATAATTATATATCTGATATATTAACTTACATTAACTAATATTAGCTCACTTAACATTTCTTTTTCTCACTAGTGTGCATATAGTATATATGTAATATATATTAATGTACATGTTTTTGTGTCATGCTTGATGCCACATGCAACATGGGTGTATGAGAATCACACCATGCTTAATATCATGTAAGGTTTTTATTTATTTAAGTAAATCACAAATTAGTGGAATTAAGTCACATGGTTGAAGCTTGTAGAAGCTTGTGGAACCATTGACCAAGTCCACCAATTTTTTTTTATTTGTAGATATTTATTAACCTAACCATTATTAATTAGCCATGGTTTATTCTCTACATGGGTTAGTGTATGACACTAACTCATCCATGGTTGCTATTCTTACCTCATGAGTTCATTCTCTCATCTTCATTCTTCATATTCTTCTTCATGAGAGAAAAAACTTGCTAGCTTTTTCTAAGTGAGAAAATATTGTGAGAAAATAAAATCTAAAGAGAGCCTACTTCCTACTTCATCATCCTCTACTATTAGCCATTTAGTTTAGAGTGTTTGCTTCACTAATTCACATATTAGATAAGAGGTAGCTTGAGCTTGAGTCTCCTCGACGTAGATCATCTTCGGCCTCGAAGACTTCGAGCAAGTTTGTTCATTTCTTCATGTGAACGCTTACTTGAGTTCGGATGTTCACTACTTTGAGTGAAGGGACTACTACACGGAGCTTTAGATGTGAAGGACCGGTCTACAAAGGTTGTATTCCTCATTCACTTTCTATTTAAAATTGTTTACATTTTTGATTTGCTAATATAACTCTTGTTAGATCCTAGGTTAGGTTGTTTGGCACACTAGAAATTTTAAATACGACATGCTTGATGCTTTGTGAAACCTTTAGCCCGTGCCAAATAACCCTACAGTGGTATCAGAGCCTTGCTGGAGCATTAGGAGTTGTCTAGGCGAAGTTAGAAGTTCGAACGAACTCAGAAAACCCGATCTTACCCATTCTCTGGAAATTTTTCAAAATGTTGGAATTTTTCATGTTAAAAATACTCTAAAAATCATGCAGGTAATTTTATGGACCCACCTGAAGAACGAGTCCCTAACTCGTCTAAGTTACCGCGGAACCGTGGTCAAAACATGGTTTTGGCAGCGGTTCCGCGGCGCCACTTGAGAGGCTTGGGATGGGCCTTCAGCTGCTGGTCCATGGGCACTGTGGTATGGTTCTGGGTACTTCTAACACTGCTCAAGTGTTGAGATCTCTGGAAAATTTTGGGAATTCGTTGATTCGACCGAAACGTTTAACATCGTCTAGCTATCTTTGATTGTGATACAATATTTGGAATCCACACTAATTTGAATTTTATAAATCTAGCAATTTTATCTCATTTGATCGATTGCCACGGGATTTTGATGTGATCAAAAGTCCGTCGCAATCACGTAGCGTACGTGGATACTCGTCGGGTAACCTTACTAGATAGCCACGCTCCATAGTCCCGACCAAGTGACTGTAGGAGAACTCTGTTGCCAAAAGCATCTGTCCGGGTGCTCGCGGCCGCGGTGTTCCGCCTAAGTGCACTTCGTCGACGGTATTGGGGGTGCGCCGTCTACTAAAGTTTCCGACGAGCATTCGATCAGGATGTCGGGAATCTTGTTGAATTGCCCGACTTATTATTGGAAAGTGTTTTCAATATCGAGACTAAAATTCAGGGTTTATAATTATTAGGCATGCGATGTCTAAAGAATTCATATTGTTAGGCATTAAATCTGGAATATAAGATATTTCGGGTTTATGATGTCTAAGGTGGTTGCGGATTCCAACTGTTGTAGTTTTCATTTTCTTTTCTGCGACCGTAAGTGTAATATATGGGGTGTCGCCGGTTTCGTTGCTATACGACAACGACAATTGGGATACATATTTACTTACGTTGATGACATGTGATGTTATGTGTTGCTGTGATATGTTATATTGGATCGTCATGTTTAAATAGCCGGGTTTTTTTTTATGTGAGATGAGAGATTTTCTTTTTCATTCATGTAAAAACTTGTATGTAATATTCTTTTATTGAGTCACTTCCGGGTTGAGGAAGATGTCGCCGTTGATGTATATTATTTATCTTTTCCGCATTAGGATAGACCCAAGGAGGGGAGCACAAGTAACCGGGTTCTAGAGTCCAGTGGGAGACCATCTCGAAGCATCGAGTCCGGATCTCCTAACTCTAGAATTGGTAGGGTTGCTTGCCGCTCTCGTAGGGGTCTTGGGATGTGGGATTGGCTATTCATCACAACCGTGGAATCCGTGTTTTATACAGACTTAAATTAAAACCCGGAAATCCTAGTATATCTAATAATTCATATGTTGTCTTCTGCTGCTGATATTCTGTGATGTGATTACTTTACATTTTGAGATGGATACATTATATAATATATATGATATATTATAGACGTTGCTTATGTTTTTCACCCGCCCCTTCTCTGCCCTTCTCTGCCGTTAGTTACCTAACCTAACGGTGCATGACGGGACTTCGTGGCGAATGCGGATGGCATAAGCGTACGTTGTATTTATCTGTGATGCTTAGGTAACTTAAATGACGGGACATTCATTAATGAGATTAATGAAAGAAAATAAACCTAAAGATGTTGTAGAATTGAATTTTCAAAAATAGGTAGCTCTAGTTGTTGCTTTGCATAGCGGTATTCCTTGTAGAATATCGTGCACCTTATTCGATGAGGAAAGAGCCGAG
Organism: Agapanthus africanus; assembly: GCA_030015575.1. Classification (NCBI taxonomy): domain Eukaryota; kingdom Viridiplantae; phylum Streptophyta; class Magnoliopsida; order Asparagales; family Amaryllidaceae; genus Agapanthus; species Agapanthus africanus. The sequence goes on from CM057349.1 coordinate 295,062,628, forward strand.
ATCCCTTCACCGGGAGTGACCTCTTTAGCAATAACTAGCAGATGCTACAACCATCGGTTTTGTCTTTTGATTGCTTTTCTAGTTCTTGCTTTGCATAGTGGTATTGTGAAAATCCCGCACCTCATTCGACGAGGAAAGAGCCGAGATCCCTTTACCGGGAGTGACCTCTTTAGCGAAACTAGCGAAAGCCTAAAAAACACTCCATTTTAAATCATTTAATTCTGCAACGAGATCAAGTGCAAAGCGTTAAAGGTTTTCTTAAAAACCATCCGCAACCCTCCGTCATTTTAGGAAGTAGAGTACTTAGTATTCATGCTGCGTTTATTGACTATAGTTAAGGCGCGGTGTACGGTAGCTAAGTGTTGTCTTCCTACACAGCACATGATGCGACTAATTAGGACAGTCATGTAACTTTGTTGACCATAGTTAAGGGTCATATGGGTGGGTCTAATTAATCATGAAATGATGAGTAGAACTTGACTAGTGCTTATGATTTTTTGACCATAGTTAAGGTCATGTGTCACTAGGGGTAAAAACCATTATCGGGAGTTTCAAGTGTTGAAATTTGCAATGAGATTGCATACCTTCTATGGGATAGTTGGATCCTGATACCTACTGCGAGTAATTGTTACTCCTGGGAGAGTTTTGCACTTTACAATTAGCCGATCAAGTAGGTGTCTAGAAAGGTGTCAACGGGGTTACGCCCCTGGGAAAATGAGTTTTATTTTAATTAGGTCCGTGCGAAAGCACGGGGAACCTCCTTCAATGTACCGGCACTAGCCTGGCTGAAAGATTGGCGAACTTGTAGGGTTTAATTAATCCCGGCTAGTCTTTCCTTTTAAGATTTGAAAGAAGATTTGATAAAAACAGTGGGAGCCATCCTGATTAGATAAAATATATATAACCAATCTAATCTTGCAAGAGCGCACGCAGAGTGTTTTCTTCTCTCTCTCTCCAGGTAGCGACCATGTCACGCCTTAATCATGATAACAATATGGATGTATTGACCGAACCCGCTTGTTATACTATGCTGGGGAACGTTGGTCCCGCTCCAACTTATAATTGTTATAAGACCGAGCAGGAAATAGGAGAATACTAGGATACCCATGCAGCCTAAACGATGAAAGTGCATGTTGATGCATCTTCTTCGGGTGTGTTCATTACAGAGAACTATTTCTCAGTATCCTCTACGTTCTGGGTATTTGATACTGGATCAGGACCCCGCATATATAATCTGTTACATGGGCTACGGATAGGTAGAGAACTGAGAATAGGGCGATATGTCTCTAAGTATAGAGAATGGTGCAATTGTTGCAGTCAAATCAGTTGGCAAATATCACCTTGTATTAACAAATACATTGATTCTAAATGAATGTTATTAGATACCGAACCTTATATGCAACATTATATCAGTCTTTTTATTTACTAAAGAAGGATATAATTTTGTATTGCTGGATAATGTTTTGAACATTTCCTATATCAAGAGTTGATCAGTTCAGGCATGTTATCTAATAGCATATACGTTCTAAATCAAACCACAGTTCTTAATGTACAGAACACACATACGAGGAAGAGTTCAGAAATGAATAAATCCTACTTATGGCATTGCAGACTAGGTCATATCAATGTGACCCGACTAACTAAGTTACATTAAGATGCATATTTAAATCAGTTCGAATTTATATCTTGTGAAACTTGCCAGTCATGTCACAAAGATAAGATGACCATAACTCCGTTTACTTGAAACAGAGAAAGAGTTTGTGAACCCTTGGGACTGATACAAGATGATATATGTGGTCCCCTGTCTACACATGCCAGGACTGGTTCTTTGTACTTCATCGTATTCATTGATGATCTCTCAGGATTCGGAAATGTGTTCCTGTTGAAACACAAGCCTGAAGCTTTTGAGAAATTCAATGAATATAGATCCGAAGTAGAGAACCAAAACGGGTATAAGTATTATGTCCTTTGATTGGATCAGGGAGGAGAATACTTGTGCATGGAATTCCTGGACCGTTCAACAGGAGAATGAGATTCTCCCTCAGCATTACTCCTCCGTATACACCACAGCACAACGGTGTATCGGGGCGGAGCAATCGCACCCTATGAGATATGGTGCGCTCTATGATGCGTACTACTGAACTGCCTGTTTCTTTTTGGGGGTTATGCACTTGAGGAAGCTACATACCTATTGAATTGGGTTCCAACCAAATCCGATGCCTACCAACTCCATATGAGATATGGTATGGGAAGAGCTCGTCTCTTACTTAAGTTAAGATTTGGGGTTGTCCGGCCTATGTCTAAAAGCAAAATCCGGACAAGCTCGAGGCAAAGTCAGTTTCATGAAAGTTTGTTGGATATCCCAAGCATTCGCAAGGGAATATCTTCTACCACACCGAGAAACAAAATGTGTTTTATTTCTCGGCATGCCACCTTTTTAGGAAAAGGGATTTTTTAAGGAAGAAATTTATGGTCATGAGGTAGAACTGGAATTGGTTCCAGCTATACAAAGTACAGCTGATGATTTGGTAGAACCATAGGATTCAATAATTCCCAACGAACCTCAGCCTCTCCGCCGATCTGGTAGGATTCCTCATCCGCCTGAGAGATACTTAGGTTTCTCGATAATAGTGGGAGCGAGGATTGCATCATAGAGATGATGATCCAACTAGTATCGAGCAGGCCATCAAGATTAGGGTCTCTATAAGAATGGCTGGATGCTAAGCGATCTGAGATGGAATCCATGTACACCAACAAAGTATAGACTTTGGTTGCTATATCTGAAGGGTTAAATCCCCATCAGGAGCAAGTATATCTTGAGATGATTACTTGGTGTAGATGGAAAAGTTGAGAATTTCAAAGTTAGAGTTGTTGCAAAAGGTTCTCGTCATTGACCAGGCGTGGATAATGATGAAACCTTTTCTCCAATAGCTATGCTTAAGTCCATCCAGATCCTACATGCCATTGCTACATACCATGACTACGATAACTGGTGGTTGGGTGTCATGACTGCTTTTTCTAAATAATGATTTAGAATAGAGCGTCTATAAGTACACAACTAGAGGGCTTCGTAGATAGTGAGAGCAGCGGAAACGTGTGCAAGTTGCTTTATGAGTTAAAGCAGGCATCGCGGAGTTGGAACATCTGTTTTGATATGATAGTCAAAGTGTTTTACTTCATCAAAATGGTAGATGAACCTTGTAAATAAAAAAAGGTTGTAGAGAGTATGGTAGTCATTCTCGTATTGCATGTGGATGGCATACTCTTGATAGGAAAGGTGTTTCCTATGCTACACTTGGTCAATCTCCTCTTATCATATTAATTCTCCATATAGGATCAAGGTGATACCTCCTAAATCCTGGGTTTATGATCTAGGAGATAGATCTAAGTGGATGTTAGGATTCTCACTAGGTGTAGTGAGATGGTATCAATCGATTCTGGGGATAATCACTGGATAGCTTCCAAGGTGGTAAGGAAGACTGAAAGTCAGTCACAGGTATTGTCTTTACCCTTAGTAGAGGGACGGTATGTTGGAAAATTTCCAAGCTAGATACCGGGACAAACTAGACGATAAAGGCTAGATATATCGCTATCAACAATGACCAAAGAGGCAGTCTGGGTGTACATTTGTTCATGAGATGAACTAGATTCCCACCATTGTGTGACAATGGAGGTGTGGCTTTGTCCTAGGAACCCCAGTCCCATCAGTGACTAAGATATATTATAAGGCAGTATCACCTAATCATGGAGATGGTTGATCTCCAAGAGATCGAGGTTAGGAGAGTAGACTCAGAGGTTAACATAGCGGATCCACTCACTGAGGCCTTTCCTGCGAGGGACATTTATAAGACGTTGGGTATGCTACACTACAACAACTGTCCTTAGTGCAAGTAGGAGATTGTTAGTTGTATGTATGCTTTAGAGGCCATTATTGTACATGAGATGTATATTATAGTGGATGCTGGGACATATATAGGGAGGTCTTTCTTACTCAACATGATAGTATGCTATTTGGTTGCTCTTTATCTTAACATGTACAATTATTGTCTCTCTGTTACATGTTGATAAAGCCCTTAGGATGTGTACTTGACTACCAGGATTATGATGCAGATCATACTAGTGGGGCCTGTGTAGTCCATAAGTACATGCTTCAATGTTCCTAGTCATGCGAGTATCGAAACGGGGCATCGATATTCTAGAGTAGACTAGCGTATATCTTCTCGACCCATGTGATGTGCGATGGATGATCCCATATCCATTGGTGTTTGACATCAGAGATCGTATACGGGTGCTCAGTGGAGACTGGGTACACTGAACGGACTCGCCGAGAACTCCTAGATGGTATTATACCTCACGTCAGATAGCAGTTCTCTGGTGACACTGGTACAGGTTAGTCTGTCGACCCGAGATCGTCATAGAGTCTTATGTGTCTCCTACTGTGCTTTGATTTCCACCCTACCACGGCTCTACTGAGTCGTGCAAACAGGTGGTTTTTTGGTACAGTCCCGAGTCACATGGAGGTAATGAACGATAGGAGGGGATTCGTCTCTCCCGGTATTGGGGGTTGATGTTGCGATATGCTCGATTGGCCATAAATGAAATCCCTGGTCAGGGTAGATGAGATTTACTGGTAAGTGTTATCAGTTGTTTCTTGACCCGTTATGGACCATACATCGGCATGACTTATCAAGCTATTAGGGTATGACGTTTATCACCCCTAGGCGAGATATGGGACATATCAGACGAACAGACCGGAATGTACGGTAGTGTTACTGATTGGATTCCCAGGAGAATGAGCAAGCTTGCTTGTTGATCTTCTGACCGCTCAATACCCGGGTGGCCGTTACGTTTAGCAGACCGCTTGTGGCTTGTGGGTGACTGATATGATCACCACCTTCTGCCGGCGTATTGACGAGTCTTTAGAGTCCTACACAGTCGTTTCCTGGTCCATGCGAAACGAAGTAGGAGCATATATGTGATATGTGCGGGACCGAGATTAATGCACGTATGTGATACCGCATTCTATTCTCGCGATATGTGATATTGGTCGGTTATATGTGATATAGCCGGGTCATCGGATCAAGTGTTGATTCTATAGATTATTACATTTGATATTAGTCGGTTGTATGTGATATAGCCGGATTATTAAATCAAGTGTTGATTTAATAATTTAATGTATAATTATATATTTCATATATTAACTTACATTAACTAATATTAGCTCACTTAACATTTCTTTTTCTCACTAGTGTATATAGTATAAATGTGATATATATTAATGTACATGTTTTTGTGTCATGCTTGATGCCATATGCAACATGGGTGTATGAGAATCACACCATGCTTAATATAATGTAAGGTTTTTATTTATTTAAGTAAATCACAAATTACTGGAATTAAGTCACATGGTTGAAGCTTGTAGAAGCTTGTGGAACTATTGACCAAGTCCACTAATTTTGTTTTATTTGTAGGTATTTATTAACCTAACCATTATTAATTAGCCATGGTTTATTCTCTACATGGATTAGTGTATGACACTAACTCACCCATGGATGCTATTCTTACCTCATGAGTTCATTCTCTCATCTTCATTCTTCATCTTCTTCTTCATGAGAGAAAAAGCTTGGTAGCGTTTTTTAAGTGAGAAAATATTGTGAGAAAATATTGTGAGAAAATAAAATCTAAAGAGAGCCTACTTCCTACATCATCATCCTCTACTATTAGCCATTTAGTTTAGGGTGTTTGCTTCACTAATTCACATATTAGTAAAGAGGTAGCATGAGCTTGAGTCTCCTCGACGTAGATCATCTTCGGCCTCGAAGACTTCGAACAAGCTTGTTCATTTCTTCTTGTGAACCCTTACTAGAGTTCGGATGTTCACTACTTGGAGTGAAGGGACTACTACACGGAGCTTTAGAAGTGAAGGACCGGTCTACAAAGGTTGTATTTCTCATTCACTTTCTATGTAAAATTGTTTACATTTTAGTTTTGCTCCTAAAAGTCTAGTTAGATCCTAGGTTAGGTTGTTTGGAACACTAGAAATTTTAAATATGGCATGTTTGATGCCTTGTGAAATCTCGTGGTTGTGCCAAATAACCCTACATTAGTTGTATGTATGCTCTAGAGGCCATTATTGTACATGATTGTATATTATAATGGATGCTTGGACATATATGGGGAGGACTTTCTTGCTCGACATGATAGTATGCTATCTAGTTACTCTTTATCTTAACATGTAGACTAGTATTGTGATACTGTCTTGATCTCACATGTTGGTAAAGCCCTTAGGGTGTAAACTTGACTACCAGGATTATGATGAAGATCGAACTAGTGGGGCCAGGGTAGTCTACAAGTTCATCCTTTAATTGTTCCTAGTCGTGGGTGTATCGAGACGGGGCATTGATATTCCAGAGTAAACTAGCGTATACGTTTCTTGACCCATTTGATGGGCGATCGATGATCCCATATCCATTCGTGTTTTACATCAAAGATTTTATACGGGTGCTCAGTGGAGACTGGGCACACTGAATAGGACTCGCTGAGAACTCCTAGATGGTATTATACCTAACATCAGATAGCAGTTCTCTGGTGACACTGGTACATGTTAGTCTATAGATCTGATATCGTCATAGAGTCTTGTGTGATTCCCACTTTGCTTTGATTTCCACCCTACCACGTTCAAGAGAGCGTGCAAACAGGTGGTTTTTTGGTACAGTCCCGAGTTATATGGAGGCAATGAGCGATAGGAGGGGTTTCGTCTCTCCCGGTATTGGGGGTTGATATTGCGCTATGCTCGATTGGCCATAACAAGAAGTCCCTGGCCAGGGCTAATACTGAGATTTACTGGTTAGTGTTATCAGTAGTTTCTCGACCCGTTATGAGCCTCGCATCGGCATGACTTATCAAGTTATTGGGGTCTGACATTTACCACCCCCAGACTCGATATGCGACATATCAGACGAAGAGACCGGACTGTACGGTAGTGTTACTTATTGGATTCACGGGAGTACTTGGATAGCCGTTACGTGCAGCTAGTACCGCTGATGGCTTGTGGGTGACCGATATGATCATCACCTACTGCTAGCGTATTGACGAGTCTTTAGATTCCTACATAGAGGTTTCCTAGTTCATGCGAAACGAAGTAGGGCATATATGTGATATGCGCGGGACCGAGATTGATGCTTGTATGTGATAAAATATTCTAATCTCGCGATATAGGTTATATGTGATATAACCGGATTATTGACATACATGTATATGATATTAGTCTGTTATATGTGATATAGCCGGATTATTAAATCAAGTGTTGATTTAATAATTTAATATATAATTATATATTTGATATATTAGTATATATTAACTAATATTATCTCACTTAAGAAATTGTTTTCTTTAAATGCATTTATATATATGTGTGATATATATTAATGTATTTGTTTATGGGTCATGCTAGATGATACATAGGACTTGGGTGTATGAGACTCATACCTAACTAAAGATAATTTGGGTAATTAATTATTAAGGGATAAAACAAAATTAGGTGGAAATTGGCATGGTTTGAGATGCCTGTGGAATCATGTAGAAACCTTGACTTAAGTCCACTAATTTTGTTTTACTCTAGATATTTATTAACCTAAATATTATCTTTAGCCATGGTTAAGTCTCTACATGAGTTTATATGAGATATTTTCTCATCCATGGTTCAATACTTGATCACTTGAGTTTTCGCTCTCTGGCTTTAAAAGTGAGAAGAAAAGGAAAAAGAGAAAAATAATTCTAAAGTGAGCAAAATTCCTACTTTATCAATCTATACAAAACTAGCCATTTAGTATAGGTTGTTTGCTTCACTAAATCCATCAATTAGTGAAGAGATAGCTTGAGTTAGAGATTCTTCAACGTAGATCATCTTCGGCCTCGAAGATCCTTGAGCAAGCTCATTCCTTTCGCCTAGTGGAGCCGAAGGAGAGTCCGGGACACCACTATTTGGAGCTGTAAGTCCGCGGCGGCGCCCCGGCCATCGATCCGACGCCGGAAACGCGGAAACAAAAACTTTGCAAACTAGCAAACCGGCACCACCGCGCACTTTTCACCCGGATCGGGCCATTAACCTAGCTACTAGCAAACAAGAAAAGAGTAGAGAAGCTATACCAAGCGATCTGTGTCCTTCGGTCTTCGTCTCCACTCCGATCTCCCGCGGAATCTCCGTCCGTCACGTCCTTTTCGGAAAGGGCACCACGTAGCCAGAATCTTTTACGGGCACCCACCTCTGGACCGAGGCAACTCGGGCGCGAAGTTGGCTAGCCGACGCGTCCAAGGTTTGCTGCAGACTAGTGTAGAAGCTTGTTTCTTTTGGGGTTATGAGACAGCCATGGTGAAATGGAGGTGAAGAAGTCAACTATGGAAATGAGCTTAGGAATTTGGTAGCATCAAAGATGAGATGAAACATTTTCCCTCATACTAAAATGAAGCTCTCCCCTCTCCCTCAATGTGGCCGGCCCCTTTTGGAAATATGGTGGAGAATAAAATCAAGAAGGGAGGTGAGTGTAGGATAGCTCAAAGGTGACCATAACCAAAAGCAATGATAACAATATGATATCAACCTTCATCTCATTTCTAATCACAAATAAAGCAAAGAATGGATGGAAAAAGAATCTCATCATGATGCCACATAATGCAAGAAAACCCCTCCACAAAATGTTATTTGCACACTTGCAAATAACCCCCCTCCATCGGAAAATCCGGCCGTGAAGGAACAAAAGAAAACCGGCCGGAACGGAATGCAAACTGGCAACTTCAGAAAACTGATCCCGTAATAAATTACAGGAAAAACCCCGCGACTGCATATACATGCCCGCATTTGTATTCCCACTGAACATAAATGCAAAGAGACAAAATCTACACTGTCTAATACTAGGATCCGGCTTAAACCAAAACCGGCTAGTAAAAACCATCTGATCACGATCCGTGCAATACCGCACGTATCTGATCGAACCCTGCCATATCTCCATACGGCCTCTACAGCGTTTCGCCCGAAACTTGAGTAACTGTGTGTGTGGTGGACTCTAAAGACTCGTCAATACTATGGCTGTGGATTTAACCACTAGCACGTCAGAGGTATTAGCCATACGTGACGGGCCACCAGCTATTAACCAAAAGGGACGTCGATGAGCGAACTCATCCTGACACCCTACTGAGCCTGTCAGTGACAATATCCGTACAGTCCGGTCCGTTCGTCTATGAGCATCGCATGACGGGCCTAGGGGGTTGGTAAAAGTCAGACCCCCAAAAGCGGTACAATTCGTGTCGGAGTGTAGCCCAGAACACCCTGAGATACTACTAGAATACCTACCAGTAAATCTCCTGCCTCGGCCGAGGGCTTTGTGTAATGGCTCTCCTAGACACAGCGCGACCTCACCCCCAATACCGGGAGAGACAAACCTCTGCAGATCCGCTCACTGCCTCCATGTGGCTCGGGACTGTACCCAACTAAAACCTGTTTGCACGACTCCTTTGAGCCGTGGTAGGGTAGTAATCAAAGTACAGTGGGAACTCACACGAGACAAATGACGATCTCAGGTCGATGAACTAACCTGTACTCATGTCACCAGGGAACTGCTATCTGACGTCTGGTATAATCCCAACTAGCAGGTTCCCGGCGAGTCCTGTCCGGTGTACTCATAACCCAATGAGCACCTGTATACATCTTAGGTGAACCAACTGACACCAGTGGCTTGTGAGACCGGCCACCGCCCCTCGTCGGGGTCTCGACTGTATACACTAGTCTACTCTGGAGAATCGATGCACTGTCTCGAAACTCCCACGACTAGGGACCTTTTAAGGATGTGCTTATAGACTCCAGCTCTGACTTATATGATCGCCCTCATACTGCTGGTAGTCAAGCAAGAATCCTAGGGGCTCTATCAACGTGCAATAGCGACTCGTAAGGTCACCTAAAGTAGTACACAATGATAAAGGTAAACCAGATAGCATACTATCATCTCGAGTAAGACTGTCCTACTGGGACAGGTCCTCCCTCAATCATTGCAATCACGTGCCTGTGATCCAATAATTGACTCTGAGGGCACTATCTCCAACAATCTCCCACTTGCACTCAAAGCTAATTATTGCGATGTCGCATACTTACAGCCCGTGTGATACCGAACACCCAACTCCTCTACTAGTCAGTCTCACAAAGCTCGTTTGCGAAACTATTGCGTTCGAGGAATAGCCTCAGTGAGTGGATCCGCTGTGATGTTTCTTTCTATGTCTCTCTATATCCCATGTTCGCGGAGAAAGCCATCTCCCGAAATGAGCAATACCTGTCTTAGAATGTCTGGATGTCTGATGGGACCTAGCTCATAAATGAACTCCAAATCCAAACTTCTCAGACTGTATCGTCAACCGAACTTAATCAGTATCCTGTGCCATGCCTTCCTTCAGCATCTACCTGGACCACCTGTCCAAAATACTGCCCCTCGACAGAGGGAAAACTATAACTCCGACAGCCACTCTGCCATCCAGGTCACCTTGGAAGCTTGGAATGATAACCGTCTCCTAAAGGAGGCTGCCGTTATCAATTCCCTAGAACATCAACTTATGTTCTAAAACGGCTTCCGATTGTTTCTCCAGGATTCGATCAACATCAACTTATTGCACCTACTGCAAGAACAACATCTGGTGTGGTACTTGACATCTCATGATTGACTCAATTGCTTAAGCAAGTGATCTGTCAATCATGCACATCCCTCTCCCCTTTAGTCTGTAAGTCACCTTTAGAGAGGGTGACTCCATTACCTGCAGGTACACCACCATGCCAGGAGTCGTCCACTCTAAATACTCATAGAATGCTGTCTAAGTACCCAGATTGGGAAACTACCCAAATCTAGATCTAAAACCATAGATCTAGTGACCAGAATGTCTTATATAATATCCAAGTCCTATATGGAGAAACCACTATGTGACGACCAAAGTATAACCGATTGTAGTATAGGAATATCACTTCCTACTCTGTGTATGTCATCAAATACCAGGACATCACACACTACTACCTTCTTAACAGATCCATCCCCTATTCTGATGAAATCAAACCTATGACTGTCACATCAGAAATAGATGGTCTATCTCCGCTATATCTGCTTTAGTCTATAAATAGACACAAGCCTGATGTCCACCAATGCTTCCGCTGCTCCCACTGACTACGACAACCCTCTGGCAGAGTCATATACACGTGCACTTCTAAAGCCAGTTTAGAACGACGCTATACTCATCCTCCTGCCGGGTCTCACAGTCTGGAGCAACAGCAATGGCAAGTCTGGGTAAACAAGAACCTCTCTGTCACCGTCCTTGAGGTACCGGAGTATCTCTCGAGTACCTGAGGTTACCTACTTTATCTGCGGAGTGGCCAATGGAATGTCAAATCAGATTGAATCTTTAGGTTCTTCTCAAATCTTCAGTAATCGTTTGCGGTTCTGGAATCACTTCCAGTTCTACCATACTCCCACTACTGTTTTCTGAAAAAATCCATTTTTGTTAAAACTGTGGCGAGTTAAGAACAATATCACTATTGATCTTCCAGATGGTAGAAAGTCAACCCTCATCATAGCCCGGGTCAACCCACAAACAGCCATTACAGAAACGTGCCTTGAGTTATCCGGAGTCTGGTTTTAAGCATAAGCTGGACAACTCCCCGTACCTTAACGAAGTCAAGATATGAACTGTTCTATATCCAATATAAAAATAGAGGCACTGATTTAATTGAACCAGATTCAAATCATGCAGCTGTCTTCAGTGCATGTCAACTAAATGGAAGGAGGCTGATCAGCGTTACTCAACATAGGAGTACTTCCAATTATGAGTAACCTGAAAGAGAAACAAGTTCTCTTAATCATTACTATCAACAGAATACCATCCGCAAGTATCTACATCTTCGATCACCTTAAAGAATCCTGAAGCTTGCAATACCTGGTTCTCTACTTTATTCTTATACTTATAACTTCTCAAAACTCAGACCCTGTGTTTCTACGAAACACCTTTCTAAGAACTAGAGAAGTCACAAGTAAACAGAATATAGTACGAGGACCTACCCCTCTGTCCTAATGGACACTGGAAAATATACAATACTCTGTATAAATCCCTTGAGTCAAGTGACTCATTCACTGTGTGTCGTAGGTTGAAAACTGTACTTATGGTTAAGAAGAATTACACCGTTGTTCAATGCTCCTTACCTAACCATCCACTGATATAGGTAAATGTCATCGACATAATTTCAAAAAGCTATATCTCACTCTATAAAAATAGACGTACAGATATATCAATTTGAAATTGGTGCATAACAACGGATATTCAAAACCAAATATTTGCCGACCGGCAAACAACCCAGATGACTTCCTCAAATATCACCAATTACAACGAATTCCGATATAATGAGGATGATCACCTAATTCCCAATAACTTACTCCCACTCATCATCTGTAAAATCATACAGATGTGAGAATCATACCTGGTAAATACATACCCTGGAGCAAGTGTCTAATTGGGAAATCAGTTTTCATTTAACTGTACACGGTGAAACTGAAACATTAAAATGTTTCGATGGGGTATCCTGGTATTCCTAGTAATGCCTCTTCTATTATCCAGATTCACAACTGTAACCGTATAATTCTTTGCCACTTCTCCAAATCCCTTTTTATATCTTTAGTCATTACCTTCTGTACACCCCTTTAGGCCAAATGGTTTTCTTCCTTCCCTACCGTTCGGCACCAGCCTATGGTTTGGAAGAAGACTATCCAATAAGCATAATGGGTGTACTGTCATAATCCTAGGAGCACTCGCAATGCGAGAGAAGGTGAAGATAAAAGACAACCGAATGAACCTTATTCCTATTTCTCCTGAACCAGGATCCATCCCCGAACTGGAACAAGTTCCTTTCGAGTTCGTATATAACCATACGATGGATTATCCAATAAACTTGGGATCTTCATAGTGATACGGAGTGTCCTGGAGAAATACAAAGGTGATTTAGGATTGGCGAAGAAATACTTGGTTTGGTTGTGAATAGCAGTCGCAGATTACTTTTCCCTCTTACTAATCCCTTTCTTTGTCTTAATTTAATACCTTCTGTACACCGTTTAGGCTAATTGGTTTTCTTCATTCCCTACCGTTCGGCACCAGCCTAAGGTCTGGAAGAAGACTATCCAATTTGCGTAATAGGTGTACTATCTCCTAAACCAAGGAGTACTCGCAATGAGAGAAGGTAAAAGGAAAAGACAACTGAATAGTCATATTCGTTTTCTCCAGAACCGGAAACCATCCTCGAACTCCTTCGAGTTCGTATATAACCATACGATGGTTTTGTCCAATGGAAGTGGACGTTCGTAGTAATACGGGGTGTCCTGGAGAAAAGGGTAAAAGTAGGAGTGGCAATGAGGTTTGCAACTCTGACAATCCAAAAGCCAGTGTTAAGAAGGTTCGGTCAACTTGGTCACTGAGTCATAGTCTAGGGTCGGGTCAATGGTCGCTGCCAAAGAGAGAGAGAGAAAAGAAACACTCAGCGTGCACTCTAACCTAGATCAGAATGGTTATCACTTTATCTAATCTGGAAACCTTCCACTGTAACGTCAAATTCTTCCCCAAACCTGAAAGAAGAATTAGCCGGGATCACCCGAGGAGTAAACCAACTCATCAGTGGGAATCGGGATCCAACTATCATTGCATGATAACGTGACGGAATCCGCTCACGCTATCACACTCCAGAAGGTATGCGCATATCTGACAAATTTCAGTTCTTTTGAAACTCCCGATGTGGATTTTTGCCCCATGCTCTTATGACCTTGGCGTGAGGTCAAAATATCATAAGTCACATGTCAAGTTCTACCCATCATTGTCCAGGTTAATTTGAACCCACCCGTACATACCCTTGACGTAGGCTAAAATAGTAGTACGACTGTCCCAAACCAACGCATCTATCTATGCACAGATAAATACCCGGCAGCTACCAAACACTATGCCTTGGCGTGAGGTCAAAATACATAGCTTGAATACTACCGAATATTTAACTGAAATGATGGAGGGCTACGAATGGTTTCTGGCGAAAACCTTTAACGTAATGAACTTGATATCGTTGAAGGAACTGATAGCTTTTATAAAAATATAGTGACGAAAACCTTTGCTAAAGAGGTCACTCCCGGTGAAGGGATCTCGGCTCTTTCCCCGTAGAATGAGGTGCAGGATATTCCGACTGAATACCACGATGCAAAGCAAAAGTAATCGGCTACAGTGAAGTTATTGCCCTGACGTAAACTTTTGTCCAAGGGGTCACTTCCGGTGAAGGGATCTCGGCCCTTGCCTCGTCGACTGAGGAGCAGGATATTCCTACTGAATACCACGATGCAAAGCAAAAGAGAACGCCCTTGCAATAACAGCTTTCAGAAAAAGTGTTCCAACAACATCAAATAGGTTTGTTTATCTTGCATTGATCTGAATCAACGCAGTCCCATCAATTGATCACACCACAAAAAGAACGAAAATAATGATGTACGTATATGCCATCCGCATTCACCACTGGGTCCCGTCATCACCCGTTAGGTTACTTAACTAACGACAGAGCGGGGAGTGGACTAGCGCGGATATAAAACATATACAACATCTACTAGTATATATATAATATATAATTTTCGCTCAAGGCGTGATAAAATGCAACATCACAGAAATGTACAGCATCACAGAATAATACAGATATCTGGGATCCCCGGGTTTTACAGAGCCGCTGCTGAAACCCGACGTTCCCCTTGGTCGTGTGGATAGCCTGTGCAATGAAAATCCTAGACCCCTACGGGCGCGGCAAGTTACCCGCCAAAACCTGAAGCGAGGCAACCCCCTTCAGCAACGTGAATGGACCACCCAGCACTTCACGAAATCCGGTAACTTGGGCACCCCTCCTGGGTCAACCTGTATCCCCTACGAGTGCGGCGAATAGCCCGCCAATTCTAGAGTAAAGCCCCTTCCGTCTCAACGCCATGAGATGCGGGCTTGTTGCCCTCTAGAACCCGGCTATCGGTGCACCCTGTTAGTTATATGTATGCCCTAGAGGCCATTACTGTACATTAGATGTATATTGTAGTGGATGCTGGGACATATATAGGGAGGACTTTCTTGCTCGACATGATAGTATGCTATCTGGTTACTCTTTACCTTAACGTGTATACTGATTGTCTCTCTGTTACATGTTGATAAAGCCCTTAGGATGTGTACTTGACTACCTGGACTATGATGCGGATCATACTAGTGGGGACAGGGTAGTCCATAGGTACATCCTTCAAGGTCCCTAGTCGTGGGTGTATCGAGACGGGGCATCGATATACCAGTGTAGACTAGCGTATACGCTTCTCGACCCATGAGATGGGCGATGGATGATCCCATATCCATTGGTGTTTGACATCAGAGATGGTATATGGGTGCTCAGTGGAGACTGGGTACACTGGACGGACACGCCGAGAACTCCCAGATGGTATTATACCTCACGTCAGATGGCAGTTCTCAGGTGACACATGTACAGGTTAGTCTGTAGACCCGAGATCGTCATAGAGTCTTGTATGATTCCCACTGTGCTTTGATCTCCACCTTACCACGTCCATGAGGGCGTGCAAAACGGTGGTCTTTGGGTACAGTCCCGAGTCACATGGAGGCAATGAGCGATAGGAGGGGTTTCGTCTCTCCCGGTATTGGGGGTTGATGTTGCGCTGTGCTCGATTGGCCGTAACAGGGAAGTCCCTGGCCAGGGCTGATCAGAGATTTGCTGGTAAGTGTTACCAGTAGTTTCTCGACCCGTTATGAGCCTCACATCGGCACGACTTATCGGTTATTGGGGTCTGACGTTTACCACCCCTAGACTTGATATGCGACATATCAGACGAACAGACCGGACTGTACGGTAAGTGTTACTGGTTGGATTCACAGGTGTGTGAGCGGGCTGGCTCGTCGATCTGCTGATCGCTCAATACCCGGATGGCCGTTACGTTTAGCAGATCGCTTGCGGCTTGTGGGTGCTTGATATGATCATCATCTGCTGCCGGCGTATTGACGAGTCTTTAGAGTCCTACACAGAGGTTTCCTGGCTCAAGCGAAACGAAATAGGAGCGCATATGAGATATGTGCAGGACCGAGAATAATACGTGTATGTGATACCGTATTTCATTCTCGCGATGAATGTATCGATTGGTTATATACGATATAACTTAGATATCGAATCAAGGATTGATTCGATAAGCCGATACATAGGATACTAGTCGGTTATATGCGATATGACCGGATCATTAAATCAAGTGTTGATTTAATGATTTAATGTATAATTATATATTTGATATATTACTTTACATTAACTAGTATTGGTTCACTTTAAATGGATTTTCTCACTTGGATGTGCAAGTTGTATATGTGATATACTTTTGTGCACATGATTGTATCATGTTTGATGATACATGCTTATTTGGTTAAGTGTAAAGAATTAAACCATGGTTAAGTTGATGATTAGGGTTTTGCTTATTCATTTATTTATTTGTCTATTCATTTTTGATAGATAAACATGAATGGTGGCTTTGTTTGTTTTTAGTTGAAGATTCATGAAGCTTTGACTTAGTCACCATTCTTGTCTCATGCTTAACCCTAACAATTTGAACTAACCCTAGTTCATTCTCTACACTTAACTATGGTTGAGAATATGATAAGAATGAATTCTTTTTCAATTATTCTTTAACACTTATCATATTCTTTCTTCTTCTTGTTCTTCTTCAAGAAGAAAACCTAGCTTTCATCAATGGTGATTTGATGAAAAGAGTGAGAAATCCAATTCTAAAGTGAACCCATCTCCTATTTCTTTATCCTCTACCTCTTGCCAAGTAGTATAGGGTGTTTTCTTCACAAGTTTCATGACTTGGTGAAGTGGGAGCTTGATCTTGTGATCATCTTCGGCATCGTTGTCGATGACCTAGCCCGCCCATTTCTCCGATGAAGCCGATGCTAGAGCCCGGGATTGGATTTGGACAGCAAGGGGACTTCATCATGGAGCTCTGGAGGTGGAGAACCGGATCTACAAAGGTTGTATTTCCGTTCACTTAGTTAAATTGTTAATTAGCTTCTTGTTTCGCCTAAAATTCTAATTAACGATCCGTATTAGGGTTTCTCGGCACTTGTAAAAAATGAAATTGGCATGGTTGATGCCTTGTGAGACCTCATTAGTGTGCCTAGGAACCCTACACACCCCTCCACGGGGTAATCCTAGTACAGAAAGTAAAAATATACATACAACGGGTACACCGACCTCGACCTGGTCGTGCCCCAAAAGAATAATACAAACAGGCAGTGACGGCAGTCCACATGTGGGACGCTCGCCCCGCAATATCAAATGTACATAACACAACAAAACTGTACTAATACTGCAATCAGGCTATCACCCACGACCGATCCGCAACAACACAGCACAATCACAGAACATTAACGTGAATGTCACGTTCGCAAATCCGTCTAACTGGGCTATAGCAGTTAGACAGGATTTACCGATTAAGTGACATTCACGGTCGCAGATATAATGTAAATACTGTGAACTAATGTGTTTAAACTTTTTGATCGATCAAATTTATCGAAGTGGGCCCCAAGCATTACTGTAGCACGTAAAGAGAGTCTAGGCCCAAAAAGAATATTCCAAAAACCCCATTTTCAACCCAGAAGCTCACTGCAAAAATTTGGTCCAATGAATAGTAAAAATGGCCGCGGAACCGCCGCAAATACGTGGGTTTGGCCACGGTTCCGCGGTGGAATAGTGAGGTCACGCTACCAAATTTTCACAGAATGCTTAGAATTCCCTGCACATGTCACTGCAATGTACTGAAAAAATTTTGGAGCCAAAAAAATTTCGACAGAAAACTGAGCAAATGAAAATGGGTTTTCGGAAAATCCATTCGATCGAACATGTAAACACACTAGAACAAGCTAGGCTAGGTTAATGGCGTGGCTCTGATACCAATGTAAGTCCGCGGCGGCGCCCCGGCCGTCGATCCGACGCCGGAAACGCGGAAACAAAAACTTTGCAAACTAGCAAACCGGCACCACCGCACACTTTTCACCCGGATCGGGCCATTAACCTAGCTACTAGCAAACAAGAAATGAGTAAAGAAGCTATACCAAGCGATCCGTGTCCTTCGGTCTTCGTCTCCACTCCGATCTCCCGCGGAATCTCCGTCCGTCACGTCCTTGTCGGAAAGGGCACCACGTAGCCGGAATCTTTTACGGGCTCCCACCTCTGGACCGAGGCAACTCGGGCGCGAAGTTGGCTAGCCGACGTGTCCAAGGTTTGCTACAGACTAGTGTAGAAGCTTGTCTCTTTTGAGGTTATGAGGCAGCCATGGTGAAATGGAGGTGAAGAAATCAACTATGGAAACGAGCTTAGGAATTTGGTAGCATCAAAAATGAGATGAAACATTTTCCCTCATACTAAAATGAAGCTCTCCCCTCTCCCTCAATGTGGCCGGCCCCTTTTGGAAATATGGTGGAGAATAAAATCAAGAAGGGAGGTGAGTGTAGGATAGCTCAAAGGTGACCATAACCAAAAGCAATGATAACAATATCATATCAACCTTCATCTCATTTCTAATCACAAATAAAGCAAAGAATGGATGGAAAAAGAATCTCATCATGATGCCACATGATGCAAGAAAACCCCTCCACAAAATGTTATTTGCACACTTACAAATAACCCCCCTCCATCGGAAAGTCCGGCCGTGAAGGAACAAAAGAAAACCGGCCGGAACGGAATGCAAACTGGCAACTTCAGAAAACTGATCCCATAATAAATTACAGGAAAAACCCCGCGACTGCATATACATGCCCGCATTTGTATTCCTACTGAACACAAATGCAGCCCCTCGTCGGGGTCTCGACTGTATACACTAGTCTACTCTGGAGAATCGATGCCCTGTCTCGAAACTCCCACGACTAGGGACCTTTTAAGGATGTGCTTATAGACTTCAGCTCTCACTTATATGATCGCCCTCATACTGCTGGTAGTCAAACAAGAATCCTAGGGGCTCTATCAACGTGCAATAGCGACTCGTAAGGTCACCTAAAATAGTACACGATGATAAAGGTAAACCAGATAGCATACTATCATCTCGAGTAAGACTGTCCTACTGGGACAGGTCCTCCCTCAGTCATTGCAATCACGTGCCTTGTTAGTTGTATGTATGCCCTAGAGGCCAGTATTGTACAGATTATGTATATTATATTGGATGCTTGGACATATATAGAGATGACTTTCTTGCTCGACATGATAGTATGCTATCTGGTTGCTCTTTATCTTAACATGTACACTAGTCTCTTTATACTGTCTTATAGTTACATGTTGGTAAAGCCCTTAGGATTTGTACTTGACTACCTGGACTATGATGCAGATCATACTAGTGGGGACATGGTAGTCCATAAGTACATCCTTCAAGGTCCCTAGTCGTGGGTGTATCGAGACGGGGCATCGATATACCAGAGTAGACTAGCATATACGCTTCTCGACCCATGTGATGGGCGATGGATGATCCCATATCCATTGGTGTTTGACATCAGAGATGGTATACGGGTGCTCAGTGGAGACTGGGTACACTGGACGGACTCTCCGAGAACTCCCAGATGGTATTATACCTCACGTCAGATGGCAGTTCTCAGGTGACACTTGTACAGGTTAGTCTGTAGACCCGAGATCGTCATAGAGTCTTGTGTGATTCCCACTGTGCTTTGATCTCCACCTTACCATGTCCATGAGGGCGTGCAAAACGGTGGTCTTTGGGTACAGTCCCGAGTCACATGGAGGCAATGAGCGATAGGAGGGGTTTCGTCTCTCCCGGTATTGGGGGTAGATGTTGCGCTGTGCTCGATTGGCCGTAACAGGGAAGTCCCTGGCCAGGGCTGATCAGAGATTTGCTGGTAAGTGTTACCAGTAGTTTCTCGACCCGTTACGAGCCTCACATCGGCACGACTTATCGGGTTATTGGGGTCTGACGTTTACCACCCCTAGACTTGATATGCGACATATCAGACGAAGAGACCGGACTGTACGGTAAGTGTTACTGGTCGGATTCGCAGGAGTGTGAGCGGGCTAGCTCGTCGATCTTCTGATCGCTCAATACCCGGGTGGCCGTTACGTTTAGCAGACCGCTTGCGGCTTGTGGGTGTTTGATATGATCATCATCTGCTACCGGCGTATTGACGAGTCTTTAGAGTCCTACACAGAGGTTTCCTGGCTCAAGCGAAACGAAATAGGAGCGCATATGAGATATGTGCAGGACCGAGAATAATGCGTGTATGTGATACCGTATTCCATTCTCGCGATATATGTATCGAATGGTCATATTCGATATAACCTAGTTATCGAATCGAAGATCGATTCGATAAGCCGATACATTGAATACTAGTCGGTCATGTGCGACATGACCGGATCATTGAATCAAGTGTTGATTTAATGATTTAATGTATAATTATATATTTGATATATTACTTTGCATTAACTAGTATTGGTTCGCTTTAAACGGATTTTTCTCACTTAGGTTGCACATTGTATATGTGATATACTTTTGTGCACTTTTTGTATCATGTTTGATGATACTTGATCATTTAGTTAAGTGTATAGGATTAAACCATGATTAATTTGATAATTAGGGTTTTGCATATCCATTTATTTATTTATTTGTTTATTTATTTATTTGGAAATGATTATGATAAGAATGGTGGCTTTCTTTGTCTTTTAGTTGAAGCTTCATGAAGCTTTGACTTCTTAACCATTCTTGTCATCATGCTTAACCCTAACCCATCCATTAACCATGGTCTATTCTCTACACTTAACCCTAGTTGGAATTATGATAAGGATTCTTTTTTCTTTTCATTTTAAAGAGACTTATCATAACTAGCTCATCTTCTTCTTCTTCTTCAAGCTTGCTACATCAATGGCAACTTGAGTTTTAGTGAGAGAAATCCAAATCTAAAGTGAACCCACCTCCTATTTCTTCATCCTCAACCTCTTGCCAAGTGGTTTTGGGTGTTTTCTTCACAAGTTTCACTACTTGGTGAAGTCGGAGCTTGAACTAGTGCAACCTCGACGTAGATCGTCTTTGACACGAAGCCGACGATCTTGCTCGCCCGTTTTCCGATGAAGCCGACGAATGAGTCGAGGATTCATGATGGACAGCGAGGGCATGACCACGTGGAGCTAAGAAGGTGGAAATCCGGATCTACAAAGGTTGTAGCATCTAACCTATAGTTAAATAGTTAACTAGTTTTCCGTTTCGCCTAAACATCTAGTCTAAGATCCGTAGTCTAGGGTTTCTCGGCACCATTTTTTTAAAATTGGCATGTTCGATGCCTTGTGTGACCTTACTAGAGTGCCTAGGAACCTTTCAGTGCCTGTGATCCAATAATTGACTCTGAGGGCACTATCTCCAACAGGAGCAAAAGGACTACTACTACACGGAGCCTTAGAAGCGAAGGACCGGTCTACAAAGGTTGCATTCCTATATCACTTAGTGTAAAGTTTATTTGCATGCAGTTTTAACCCTAATTCTCTAGTTAGATCCTTGGTTCGGGCTCGCTCGGCACCCTAAATTTTTTAAATAGTATACTTGATGCTTGCCGAAATCCGTCGGGGGTGCTAAGCGAACCCTTCACTGCATACCTCACTGTAATCGTTATATATATTTCAGGTCTTCCGGGTCATAGAAGATCCCTAAATATCATCACAAAATCCATAAAAACCGATATCAGCAAATCCAAAGTTCAAGTCTTGGGATATAGTCTTTGGTTTTGTCCATAATACTAACACTACAGGGGTTGTGGTCACTAATTACACCTCAAATACACCTTCACAAGTCATACTATACCCTAAACCTCATCTTGGAATATTCTAACATCACTAAACCTCATTAGTTTTGCTCAAAACTACAGTAGGATGTTTGGAAAACAAGATACTTAACTAAGGGTGTGGTATTTACCTCCTATAGCAACTGAAGAGAATTCTTGGGTTGTCCAAAGTGTTCAAAATCTCCACTTGATCTACCTATGGGGTTTGTAATGATGAGAGGGATACTTTTTGTGATGGTGGCATGGTGGTTTAAGATGGTTTTGGAGGTGGTAGAGGGTAGTAGTAGGGTAGAGAAATTAGGGAAGGAGTAATGAAGAAGATGAAGATGAGAATTGAGGGAGGAAAAAGAAATATGAGCCATGAAGGGTGTGTAGAAGTTTTCTCCTCTCTCTCTCTAAGTCCATGCCCCATGGTCCCCCTCATGTCCCCCCCTCTCTTTAATTTCTCTTTTCTTTAATTTAAAACAAAAACACAAAAAACCATATAATGAAATGAAGCATGTTTCATAATGATGCAACAAGTCTTGCAACATGTCATGTTGCATGTCATGAACATAAGCAAGATTAATGCATAATTAGCGAAATGTTAATCAAGTCTAGCATTAACTTGTTTACAAATAATTGTATAATAATTCATGAAATATCCAAATCACATAAATTCTTTCAAAATCAATAATTCAATATTAATTTTCCAATTATTCTTCAAACTATAAGTGTATAACTATACTACTTCATTAACACCAATTTCTATATCTTTATAATATTCATGAAATTTATTATTTTATTATTTAAATCCCAAAATAATATTTTATTTTCCTAAAATGTTACAATCTTCCCCCCTTAAATAAATTCGGTCTCCGAATTTAAATTTAAACCCCCCAATAACTAAAACATTTCAGCAAAACAATCAAGTCTTCGGGGCTCCGAAATCATGAATACATAAAACATATCATAGCGCAATGCATGCGCATGAGAACGAGGCAAAACTCAAAATCAAAACTCCGTCAAGCGTCACGCAATCGTCGGAGTTAATGCGAAAATACCAGTTTCAAAATCCATTGTCAAGATCAAGTATAATGTAGTTATGACTATATCATATATATAGTAAGCATCGTTAGGAAGTTGTCAAAACAACCAAATAAAAGTTCATGTAAAACCCCTCATGAAGTTGCCGTGCGATGCGCAAATCACGACACAAGTAGCGGATGTTCATTTTTAAGAAAATAGCTATGTATATATGTATATCCTTTTTTTAACATACACGTCCCGCCTTTTGAAAATGATTTAGAAGGGTTTTCTTCGTAAAGT
The DNA here is from genome assembly GCA_030015575.1 of Agapanthus africanus. Classification (NCBI taxonomy): domain Eukaryota; kingdom Viridiplantae; phylum Streptophyta; class Magnoliopsida; order Asparagales; family Amaryllidaceae; genus Agapanthus; species Agapanthus africanus. The sequence continues at coordinate 295,085,824 of CM057349.1, forward strand.
TTCGTGTCTTCATGGACACGTAGGAAAATATCGAGACAATAGCTCCATTTTGAAAATCCTTTCGGTAAATATCGATGCATGCAAAATACTCAGGTACAGTCCTCAAACCAGTCCTGCTTGGTTATTAAACCATATAGTATATATCATAAAAACTTGCTGTTTGAAAGAAATCATTCCCAAAAATGTATACAAAGAATTCCACGTGCGTCTGGTGCGCACGGAAATCGAATCAAATACAGGTGCCACGTATGTGCACAGAAACAAAACTAAGTTCAATGGGTGTGCACGAAAACATATGTAGAAGGCGACGGGTGTGCTTGACAACAATATCGGGTGCATCTAATGTGCACAAAGAATCTTGATTATGTGCATCTGGTGTGCACAAAATCACATAAAGTGCGCCTAGTGTGTGCAAAAATCTCAATCAAGTGCACAAAGTGCACGAAAACATAAATCCAGTGCACTAGGGTGCACGAAATCAAATATCGAGTATCAAAATCGAAATCAACGGTATACGACATACACCAAATCAAAATCAAGTATACTGCGGTATATAAACTCAGAAACATGTGCATCCGTGCGCAGAAAAGCATATTAAAGTACTGAAAACTCGTGTAACTACACCGAATGCATAAGTCAAAATCATGTGCATACCGTATACACAAAATCAAATATCTCGGAATGCGTAAAAATCAAAATTAAGTGCAATAGGTATGCACAAAAATGAACATCAGTACAATTAACACATGAAAATACAATCAAGTGCAACTATGGTGCGCATAGGAAATATCAATCATGAAACAAATCATCAAAATATCGGAATCCAAAATGATGGAAACGTGATATATGAATCAACGAGACGAAATCCACAGTAACTGCCATCGAGGTGCCCCTCCTTCAATGTAGAATGGCGCCAGTGCATCTAAGGCTGGCAGAGCAAGAATATCTACATACCTCTTGCCTACGGTCCGGTGTCTTCTGCTTTTAGATCCTTGTTTCTCTCTGCGGATTACAACTTACATGATTCCTCGGCTCGACAGCCCGATTCAGAGTAATGACGGAAATAGTTCCGCTCTGGCGCTTCTCTGAAGACCTCCTGACCAATTATCATAGTCACTCATAACGTATCACGTCAATGATGGACATCTTTGGCCCACTGAGTGTGCAAGATACAATCAATCCTGGTTCAAGTCTTTATCGTGAAGTACTCTCGAAAGATCCTGTCAGGGTCTCTTCCTAATCTCATCTCTGCAGGACTGCCCAGAAGTTGTCACTCTTTACTTAATCTATTTCTTGTTCCGGGACAGTTGCATACTCATCACGACGTTCTTCTAGAAAGGTGGCCATATCCAACGCTTCTGCGTGCGTGGTAAATTTCTAACATCAACGGAGTGGAATGACAACTCGGGAAAATCTCGCACGAACTTCTTGCTTTGCTTTCCTTCAATATGGACAAATTCGGAATCATCTCCTCGTAGCTGTGTGGACTGTGCTCCAATTGGCTGTAATCGTATCTAGAGTCTCTTTCGAAGCTACGAACTCGACATCTCCAATGCTCTGTAGAAGGCATCAGGCCAAATACGTCCTCGGGAACTCGTCCAAGTCACCAGAGTAATGCACATTCGCTCTTCTTTTTCTTGATTGACTCACAACACGTCTGTGTGAGATCTCCTTCTAACTGAAGTTAGACAATTGAGACCTTGCATCGGAGCATCCAAATGAACAAAATTTCCTGGTAACTTATCTACGGGTGACTAGCGATCTTCTATCATGTCCCTGCCTGTAAACTCGTGTTGCATTAGCTTCATAGGTCTGGGGCTATATCTTATCAAACTCAGCAACAGCTGGATCATCTGTCCGCACAGTAGACAATGCCTCGATCATCTAGAGTAGACGGTACCTTAACAGTCTTCACAATATGGCTGGCCTCTGGCAATGGCCCGATCATCTGGTGCAAATCTAAAACATTCGTGTCAACGAGAAAACTTAGTAAAACAATATATCAAAACGTTCGTGTCGCCGGAATACATCCTGGTGAGTCTCGTCCCTGACAAGCATATGCTGACCGTATCTCTAGCCGTAGCTCTCCCTGCTCGTGTAGCCAAGGTAACGGAAACCACAATCCAATATCGTTGAGGATAGATCACAAGAATGAATAGAAATACAGTGCATAAGAAATGTATATCCTAAGGCTACTTAAGCGAAGTAGCGTATCGTAAGTATGCCGCGGAACATACATACGGTATGCTACTCTACTTAAGTTACCTACTCCATCAACCAAAGTCTACCTACGCGACGAATGTTTGGGTCTAATACCCCCTCGGCCAAGTTGAAGTTCTGTAAGGTCAATCCTAGGTTCCGAAACATATATACGCCCTAGATTTCGCATAATCAAATATAAACTCGAACTAAGGTTAAACCTAACGCTCTGATACAAACTTTGTCATGACCCGGAAAAGGTACGCGACTGGCACTTGAATCAAGTGAAGTCTATAGAACCCTACCTAATTCAAGTAAGCCAAAAGCCCATAATTCTAAACTTTTTAGGGAAAATAGTGGAGGTGGAGTTTTGAAATAATGGTGTAATGAAATCAAGTTCTTCTTTTACAAGAATAAGTAATAACATATGAAAATGAAATATTTATATCTAATTTGAAAACCTTTTTCGACGTTTGAAATTTCGGCAGCACCTCCTTTGTATATTTAAACCCGAAAACCGTACAATCATAATAATAATATGCATCCCCAAGCGGGAGCTAGCTCTTCGCCAATTGGCGGAAACAACCACGCAAAGATATAAATATACAACGCCGAAGGCGAGGATCAAAACACAGAAGTAAAGAAAATAAAAAATAATATCATCAAGAAACCAAATGCAATTGTAACATTTCAGGAAAATAAAATATTTTTTCGGAATAAATAATTAAATAATAAATATTATGGATATTTTAAAAGTATGGAGATTAGTTGTAAATGAAATTGTATAATTATATACCGATAGTTTGGAAAATATTTGGAAAATTAATATGAATTATTGATTTTGAAGGTATTTATGTGATTTGGATATGTATAAATATTTATACAATTATTTGTATACAAGTTTATTACCAAACTTAATTAATATTTCACTAATTATGCATTTATCTTGTTTATGCATATGACATGCAACAAATCATGTTGCAAAACACTTGTTACAATTTTTATTTGTGACCATTGTAAGGTTCCGTAGGGTGACATCAAGGTTTTGGGAGGCATCGTCCATGCCGTTTTCAAATTTTTGCCGTACTAAAGAACCCTAACCCTAGAATCTTAACAAGAAATTTAGACGAACAATAATGTAAACAACTTTACATCTATGTGAATGAGGAATACAACCTTTGTAGACCGGTCCTTCACTTCTAAACCTCCATGTAGTAGCCCCTTCGCTTCAAGTAGTGAACACCCGAACTCTAGTAAGGGTTCACATAAAGAAATGAACAAACTTGCTCGCAGTTTTTGAGGCCGAAATGAACTATGTCGAGGAGACTCAAGCTCATGCTACCTCTTCACTAATGGTAAATTAGTGAAGCAAACACTCTAAACTAAATGGCTAATATAGTAGAGGATGATGAAGTAGGAAATGGGCTCACTTTAGATTAATTTTTCTCACAATATTTTATCACCTTTTCAAAAGCTAGAAAGCTTTTCCATGAGGAAGATAGAGATGAAGATGAGATGAGAATGAAAAACTCATAAGGTGACAATAGCAACCATGGGTGAGTTAGTGTCATACACTAACCCATGTAGAGACTTAACCATGGGTTAACAATAATGTTTGGGTTAATAAATATCTTCAAGTAAAACAAAATGAGTGGACTTGGTCAATAGTTCCACAAGCTTCTACAAGCTTCAACCATGTGACTAATTATCACTAATTTATGAATTACCAAAATAAATAAAATCTTTAGGATTGTCATAACCATGGTGTAAGTCTCATACACCCATGTTGCATGTGGCATCAAACATGACACAATAAAATGTACATTAATATATATCACATATATACTATATGCACACAAGTGAGAAAAAGAAATGTTTAAGTGATCTAATATTAGTTAATGTAAATTAATATATCAAATATATAATTATAAATTAAATTATCAAATTAACACTTGATTTAATAATCCGGCTATATCACATTCAACCAACCAATATCAAATATAACAATTTATCGAATCAACACTTGGTCCGATAACCCGGCTATAACACATATAACCGACCGATATCATATATCGCGAGAATAGAATGCGATATCTCATACGCGCATTAATCTCGGTCCCGCATATACCACATATGTGCTCCTACTTCGTTTCGCATGAACCACGAAACCTCTGTGTAGGACTCTAAAGACTCGTCAATACGCCGGCAGTAGGTGATGATCATATCAAACACTTACAAGCCGCAAGCAGTTTGCTAAACGTAACGGCCACCCGGGTATTGAGCGATCAGAAGATCAACAAGCAAGCCTGCTCATACTCCTGCGAATCCAATTAGTAACACTACCGTACAGTCCGGTCTCTTTGTCAGATATGTCGCATATCACAGCCTAGGGGTGGTATAACGTCAGACCCCAATAACCTGATAAGTCATGCCGATGCAAGGTCCATAACAGTTCGAGAAACTACTGATAACACTTACTAGTAGATCTCAGCAACCCTGGCCAAGGATTTCGTGTTATAGCCAATCGAGCACAGTGTAACATCAACTCCCAATACCGGGAGAGACGAAACCCCTCCTATCGCTCATTGCCTCTATGTGATTCGGGACTGTATCTAAAAACCACCTTTTTGCACGATCTCTTGACCGTGGTATTTTGGAAATCAAAACACAGTGGGAATCACACAAGACTCTATGACGATCTCCGGTTGACAGACTAACCTGTACCAGTGTCACCAGAGAACTGCTACCTGACGTTAGGTATAATACCATTTAGGAGTTCTCGGTGATTCCGTCCAGTGTACCCAGTCTCAACTGAGGACCCGTATACCTTCTTTGATGTCAAACACCAATAGATATGGGATCATCCATCGCCTATCATATGGGTCGAGAAGCGTATACGCTAGTCTACTCTAAAGTATCGATGCCCTATCTCGATACTCCCACGAGTAGGAACATTTGAAGGATGTACTTGGCGACTACCTATACCCCACTAGTAAGATCCGCATCATAATCCTGGTAGTCAAGTACTCATCATAAGGGCTTTATCAACATGTAATATAGAGACAATAAGTGTACATGTTAAGATAAAGTGCAACCAGATAGCATACTATCATGTCGAGCAAGAAAGTTCTCCCTATATATGTCCAAGCATCCACTACAATATACATCACATGTACAGTAATGGCCTCTAGGGCATACATATAACTAACAATCTCCCACTTGCACTAAGGCCATTTGTTGCAGTATCTCATACCTAACGTCCTATAGAAGTCTCTCTAGGGAAAGGCTTTTATGAGTGGATCCGACATGTTATCCTTCGTGTCTACTCTCCTTACCTCGATCCCTTGGAGATCAACCATCTCCCTTGATCAGGTGATACTGTCCTCAGAATATGTCTGGAACGCTGATGGGACCGGCGTTCCTAGGCCTAAACCACAACTCTATTGTTGTCACAATAACAGTTATTGGATGCTCAATGGTAGGAACCATGTTCATCTTATGAACAAGTAATGCCCAGACAACCACATTGGCAGTATCGTTGGTAGCAATGTATTCAGCCTTTATCGTCTAGTATGTCACGGTATCTAGCTTGGAACTCTTTCAACATACCGTCTCTCCATCGAGGGTAAAGACAAATCCTGTGACTGACTTTCAATCAATCTTATCACTCTGGAAGCTCGAATTGGTAAAGGACTCCCACTGGAGTTCACCGTTACCAAAACCCCAAGAACATTTCTTTAGTACTTCTCAAGTACTTAAGAATGTCCTACACAGCTGTTCAGTGATTCTCCCAAGATCCGATTGATTCCTGATCACTACACCTAGTGAGTTAGCTATATCTGTTCTGGTACATAACATCACATGCATGATAGAGCCTACTGTCGAACCATAGGGTATGCTTTGCATGCGAGCACTCTCTAAACCCTTAGATAGCTAGTTTAGACAATGTTAAAGTATCGAAATCGAAACAATCCCAAAACGATGCACTACTGATTCCAGTTTCTGTTGTTTTTCAAAGTCTTCAAAAAATTTTTAGCAACTGCAGAAGACTTCTTGAGTGACCAATAGAACATACCCCAAATACGAACCCATTTCACCCTTTTTGACCCGAGCACATGCTCAGAAAAACTGAGGAAGCCGGCCTGGGTTGGGGCTTCATATTTTGTGTGTGGTTTGGTCTCTGGAATGTTGGTTCAGTGGTATTGCTAGTTTTTCCCATTTTGGATATTATGTAATCTGTTGTTCAGGGGCAATTCGGGGTGTTTCGAAGTCGATAATTTAGCACTTTTTAAATGTTTATCAGTACTTACATTACTATCAGCTACCGTGAATGTCATTAGATCGGTACAACTTGTCTAATTGCTTTAGTTCTTTTAGACGGGTTTGCGAACGTGACATTCACGTTGATGTTCTGTGTTGTGGTTGGATCGTCGTGGTGGATAGCTATAGTGCAATATTAGTATAGTTTAGTTTCATTTGTACATTTGATATTGCAGGGCGAGCGTCCGACATGTGGACTGCCGTCACTTCCAGTTTGTATATTATTCGTTTGGGGCACGACCGGGTTGAGGTCGATGTCACCGTTGTATATATTATTTTCTTTTCTGTACTAGGATTACCCCACGGTGGAGTGCATGAATAGCCGGGTTCTAGAGGGCAACGGGTCCGCATCTCATGGAGTTGAGATGGAGGGGACCTCACTCTAGAATTGGCGGACTATTCGCTACACTCGTAGGGGGTATAGGTTCACCCATGGAGGGGTGCTCAATTTACCAGATTCCATGAAGTGTTGGGTGGCCCATTCACGTTGTTGAAGGGGGTTGCCTCACTTCTGGTTTTGGTGGGTAACTTGCCACGCTCGTAGGGGTCTAGGTTTTTATTGCACAGGCTATCCATACGATAGGGAACGTCGGGTCTCATTTGCGGCTGAAGTGAAACAAGGGGCTCTAAGATTATCCACCATTCCATGTTGCTTCTGTGATGCTTCTGTGATGTTGCTTTATATCATGTCTGGGACGATTGTTATATATATTTATATATATACTAGTAGATGTTGTATATGTTTTGCACCCGCGCTAGTCCAGTCCCCGCTCTGTCGTTAGTTAAGTAACCTAAGGGGTTATGACGGGACCCAGTGGCGAATGCGGATGGCATATACATACATTATATTTTCTTTCTTCTCTGGTGTGACTAATTGATAGGACTGCATTGATTCTTATCAATGCAAGGATAAAATAAACCTATATGATGTTGTTGGAACCAAGATTTTCAAAACTGACATTACAGACGTTCTCTTTTGCTTTGCACAGTGTTATTCGATTGTGAATATCCTGCACCTCATTCGACGAGGCAAGGGCCGAGATCCCTTCATCGGGAATGACCCCTTGATTAAAAGTTTGCATCAACGTAATAACTTCACTATAGTCGATTCATTTTCTTTGCATCATGGTATTCAGTTTGGAATATCCTGCACCTCATTCGACGAGGAAAGAGCCGAGATCCCTTCACCGGGAGTGGCCTCTTTAGCAAAAGTTTTCGCCACTATACATTTGTAAAAACCACTTGGATTCCTTCAACGATATCAAGTTCATTACGTTAAAGCTTTTTCACCAAAAACCAGCCGCGGCCCTCCGTCATTTCAGACGAGTATTTCTTAGTATTCGTGCTACGTATGTTGACCTAGTCAAGGCGTAGTGATCGGTAGCTCTGTAGTACTTTTTCTGCTGCATGGATATGCAATTGGTTAGGATAGTCGTATGGTCATGTTGACCTAGTCAAGGGCTCGTACGGGCGGGTCTAATTAATCCAGGATAATGACGGGTTGAACTTGACTTGCGACTTATGATATGTTGACTTAGTCAAGGTCATAAGCCGTTTGGGGTAAAAACACACATCGGGAGTTTCAAACATACAAGAAACTTGCCAAGCATGCGCATACCATCTAAAGTGTGGTGACTTGAGTGGCTTCCATCAAGTTATCATGCGATGATAGTTGGATCCTGATTCCCACTGATGAGTAGGTTTACTCCTCTGGTGATTTTAGATGATCCCGACTAATTCTCCTTTAGGGTTTGGAGGAGAATTCGAGGAAACAGTGGGAGCCGTCCTGATTAGATAAAGTAATTAACCATTCTGATCTAGGTTAGAGTGCACGCTGAGTGTTTCTTTTCTCTCTCTCTTTAGCAGCGACCATGGCCCGACCCTTGACTAAAACTCATGAACCAAGTTAACCGAACCTTCATAAAAACACTTTGGCTTTTGGAATTTCACGGTGTCGTATATATCATTACCACTTTTATATCACCTTTGCATTTCTCCAGAACATCCCGTATCACTACGAACATCCACTCCTATTGGATAAACCCATCGTATAATTACATACGAACTCGAAAGAACTTGTTCCAGATTCGAGGATGGATTCTGGTTCTGGAGAGATTGAATACGATTATTCAGTTGTCTTTTCTCTTTACCTTCTCTCAATTTGTGAGGGCTCCTAGGATTAGGAGAGGGTACACCTATTAAGCTCATTGGATAGTCCTCTTAAAAACCAAAGGCAGGTGCCGAAAGATGTAGAAGAAAGAAAACTAATTAGCCTAAAGGTTGTGTACAGAAGGTAATAAGTAAAGATATATAAAGGGATTAGAATAACGGCAAAGAAAATTGCGATTGCTATCATTCACGACAAAAACTGTGTATACCCCTGCCACTCCTACATCCAATTTGCATTTCCCCAGAACACTCCGTATCACTACAGATATCCACTCCTATTGGATATGCCATCGTATAGTTACATACGAACTCGAAGGAACTTGTTCCAGATTCGAGGATGGTTTCCGGTTCAAGAGAAATTGAATAGGATTATTCAGATGTATTTTCCCTTTACCTTCTCTCAGGTTATGAGGGCTCCTAGGATTAGGAGAGTACACCTATTACGCTTATTGGATAGTCTTCTTCCAAACCTTCGGCTGGTGCCGAAGGGTAGGGAAGGAAGAAAACCAATTAGCCTAAAGGTTGTGTAAAGAAGGTAATAAGTAAAGACATAATAAAGGGATTGGAGTGAGGGTAAGTAAGTATATGGTTACTGTCATGAATCAGGATAGTGAAAGAGACGTTACTGGGAATACCAGTTAACCTCTTTTTAAACATTTTAATGTTTCAGTTTCACTGTGCGATGTTAATTGAAAACTGTTTTCCCAATTGGAATCTAACTCCAGGATATGTGTTTACTAGATCATTTTCTCACATCTGTATGTTATTACGGATGGTGAGTGGGAGTAAGATATTGGGAATTGGGTGATTAGATCCTCATTATATCGGAATTCGTTGTAATTGGTGATATTTGAGGAAATCATCTGGATTTTGCCGGATGGCAAATATTTGGTTTTGAATATCCTTTATTATGCACCAATTTCAAAATGATATATCTGTACGTTTATTTTATAAAGTGAGATATAACTTTTTGATATTATGTCTGTGACATTACCTATATCAGTTGGTGATTAGGTAAGGTGCATTCAACAGCGGTGTAATTCTTCTTAACCATAGTACAGTTTTCAACTTACGACGCACATGCACTTGATAGGAAGAAATATTCCTATAGTACGATCGGTTATACTGTGGTTGTCACAAAGTTGTTTCTCCACATAAGATATGGATATAATATCAGGGTTTCTGGTTACTAGATCTATGGTTTAAGATCTAGATTTGGGAAGTATCCTAATTTGGGTACTTTGACATTATTCTAAAGGTATTTTAGAATGGACGACTCCTGGCATGGTAGTGTACCTGCAGATGATGGAGTCACCCTCTCTAAAGGTGTCTTACAGACTAAAGGGGAGAGGGGTTTGCATGATTAGCATATCCCTTGCTTAGGTAATTGAGTTAATCATGAAATGTTATGTACCACACCAGATGTTGTTTTTGCACTAGCTGCAATAACCAGATATATTAATCCAATCCTGGAGAAACGCAGGGAAGCAGTTTATGAACATAAGTGAATGTTCTTGGGATATGGTAATAGCAGCCTCCTTCAGGAGACGGTTATCATTTCAGGCTTCCAAGGTGACCTGGATGACAGAGTGACTGTCAGAATTATAGTTTTCCTTCTTTTGAGGGACAGTATATTGGACAGGTGGTCCAAGCGAATACTGAGAAAAGGCATGGCGCATGATACTGATTAAATTCAGTGGATGATACAGTCTAGGAAGTTTGCTGGATTTGGAGTTCGTTTATGAACTGGGTTCCATCAGATATCCAGACAAATTCTAAGACAGGTATTGCTCATTTCGGGAGATAGCTTTCTCCGCAAAGTTGATATATAAAGAGATACAGAAAGAAACATTGGAGCGGATCCACTAACTGAGGCTATTTCTCGAACATAATAGTTTCGCAAACGGGCTTTGCGAAACTGATTAGTCGAGAAGTCGGGTGTTCGGTATCACACGAGCTGTGAGTAAGTGACACCGCAATAATTGGCCTTAAGTGCAAGTGGGAGATTGTTGGCTATAGTGCCCTCAAGGCAATTATCATAGTTGCAAGTAGATGATTATGATGATTGGGGAAGGACCTATACCGGTAGAACATTCTTACTCGAGATGATAGTATGCTATCTGGTTTGTCTTTATAATCACTATTATATGTTGATAGAGTCCATAGGATTCTTGCTTGACTACCAGCATTATGATGGTGATCAAATACGTGGGAGCTGGGAGTCTATAAGCACATCCTTAAATGTCCCTAGTCGTAGGAGTATCGAGACTGAGCATCGATACTCCAGTCTAGACTAGTGTATACTGATCGAGAACCAGACGAGGGGCGGTGGCCAGGTCTCACAAGCTATTGGTGTTAGTTTGTTCACCTAAGATAATATACAGGTGCTCATTGGGCTATGAATACACTGGACGGACTCGCCGGGAACCTGCTAGTTGGTATTATACCTATTGTTAGATAGCAGTTCCCAGGTGACATGTGTACAGGTTAGTCTGTCGACCTGAGATCGCCATTTGTCTCGTATGAGTTCCTACTGTTCTTTGATTACTACCCTACCACGGCTCAAAAGAGTCGTGCAAACAGGTTTTAGTTGGGTACAGTCCCGAGCCACATAGAGGCAGTGATCGGATCGTCGGGGATTCGCCTCTCCCGGTATTAGGGGTTGATGTCGCGTTGTGCACGGGTGGCCATCACCAGAAATCCATGTCTATGGTGAACGAGAATTACCGATCCAGGATCGATAGTTTCTCAGGTGGTGATGTATTTCATGCCGACACTAAATGTCGTGTTGTTAGGGGTCTGACTTTATCCATCCCCTAGACTCGATATGCGATACTCTTAGACGAACAGACCGGACTATACATATATTGTCACTATCAGGCTCAGTAGGGGTTCAGGATGAGTTTGCTCGTTGACCTCCCTTTCGCTCAATACCTGGGTAGCCGTTACATACAGGTAGTGCCGTTGACGTGCCTGTGGTTAAACCCACTGCCAACGTATTGACGAGTCTTTAGAGTACCACACAGATGGTTTTCATGGATCAGGTGATATGGTGTAGATGACATATGTTGGTACATATAGGTGTCCGATTAAATATGTGCACATGCTGCACAGACTTTAATCGGACGGTTGATAATACTAGCGGCTTAGGATTAAGCTGGATTATTAAACCAGGTTTTGATTTAATAATTTATATATATATATATATATATATATATTCTAGTATTATTGTTCACTATTCATTTTCTCTCTTGGCTATTCGTATTTTTGTACGAATATGCGTATATTAATTTTGATAAATGTACCGGGAAGTATTCCGTATTTATATGGAATAGCTTCTAGAAGTGGACACCTCATTTGTATGATTTTCCATTTTTGGAAATTCATTTGTTTCACAAATGAGGTGGAGGAGTGAGGTGGCATGAACATGGGTCATAGGTATGGCTTGGAATTATTTATTTGCAAATTGAAATGAGATATTTTTTGCGATGAGAGAGAGGGGGCAGCCACAACATTTGTGTGGACTTGGTCATTTTTCTTCACTTGCTTCATTGCTTGCATTCTATTATCACTTCAACACTTATCCATTCTTGTGTTGCATATGCCATTGTTTCCTTACCTCCTTCATCTTCTATGGATGCTCATTGAGCACATTGTGATGAGAGAAAAAGATAGTGACACATTCTTACACCTCCACCATCCATTGCTAGCAACCTTGGAGCATCGGTTGTCTCGTTTCGCGAGGCTGAAGCTTGCGCCGTTTCCTTCAAGTGGATCATCGTAGATGGAAGAAGAATGGAAACCAAACTCGATCAAGGAGCCACTAGGAGCTTGGGGATGATGGTTGAAGACTGAAGGACACAGAGCAACTCGGTATAACCGTCTAACTTCTTATATATAGCTTACTAGTTTAGGGTTTAAGGTAGGTCCGGGCATCGGGCAATGGTAGCGCCATTTTAGTAAATTTTTGATCCGCATTTGGCCACGGTTTGATGGCTGGGGCGCTGCCGTAACCCAACACCATCAAATTATGCTTCCTAAGCATCACAGAAGAAACGAAAGCAACAATAGTTATTATATATCATATTTATAATATAGGCATTCGTCTCAGAACATATCAAGTGATCACTTCACAGAATATCAGCAGCAGAAGAACACTTATGAAATATTGGATATACTAGGAATTCCGTGTTTTAAATTAAGCCAGTAAAAAACGCGGATTCAACGGTCATGATGAATAGCCAAACTCACATCACTTAACCCCTACGAGAGCGGCAAGCCACCCTCCCAATTCTAGAGTTAGGAGTATTGGGTTCCCTAGCACGGCAGCAAGGTTTCGGGAGGCATCGTCCATGCCATTTTCAAATTTTTGCCGTATTAAGGAACACAAACCTAGGACATTTAACTAGAGAATCAAACGAAACAATATTGTAAAAAACTTTACAACTAAGTGAATGCGGAATACAACTTTTATAGACCGATCCTTCACTTCTATAGCTCCGTGTAGTAGTCCCTTCGCTGCGATCATCAAATTCCCGGACTTAAGTGAGGGTTCACATGAAGAAATGAATGAACTTGCTCGATGCCTTCGAAGCCGAAGATGATCTACGTCGAGGAGACTCAAGCTCATGCTATCTCTTCACTAATTGTGTAGATTAGTGAAGCAAACACCCTAAACTAAATGGCTAATAGTAGAGGATGATGAAGTAGGAATTTTGCTCACTTTAGATTTAATTTTCTCACAATCTATCATCACTTTCACAAAATCTAGAAAGCTTAAAATGAGGAAGAAGAAGATGAAGCTCAAGTGATGAAAGAAATAAATCATTGGGTTTTAAATGCAACCTTGGGTGAGTATATCATATACACTAACCTATGTAGAGAGTTAACCATTGTGTATGGTTAATGGTTGGGTTGATAAATATCATAAGAAAAACAAAAGAGTGGACTAAGTAAATGGTTATCTTCTAGCTTCTCCAAGCTTCCAACCATCAAAATATCTCCACTAATTTGTAATTACTTATGAATAAATATTAAACCCTAACATTAACCTTAGCATGGTGTGAGTCTCATAAATCCATGTTGGATGTGTAAGCTAGCATGTCACAACAATATATATCACATATATATTATCTGTGAACAAAAGAAAATAATACATTTAACATATATCACATATATATCAATGTATTAGATGTGAGAAAAAGAAATACTTAAGTGAGCTAATATTAGTTAATGTAATTTAATATATCAAATATATAATTCTACATTAAATTATTAAATCAACATTTGATTTAATAATCCGGCTATATTATATATAACCGACTAATATCAAATGTAACAACTTATCGAATGACCACTTGATCCAATAACCCGGCTCCGTTTCGCATGAACCTACTGCTATTATATATGTGCACCCACGCATATCACATATCGCATATCGCTATAACCTACTGCTATCACATATCGCGAGAATAGAATGCGGTATCACATACGCGCATTAATCTCGGTCTCGCACATATCACATATGTGCACCCACTCCGTTTCGCTTGAACCAGGAAACCTCTATGTAGGACTTTAAAGACTCGTCAATACGCCGGCAGTAGGTGATGATCATATCAAACACCCATAAGCCGCAAGCGGTCTGCCAAACGTAACGACCACCCGGGTATTGAGCGATCAGAATATCAACAAGCAAGCCTGCTCACACTTATGGCAATCCAATCGGTAACACTACCGTACAGTCCAGTCTCTTCGTCCGATATGTCGCATATCAACAGTCTGGGGGTGGAATAACATCAGACCCCAATAGCCTTATAAGTCATGCTGATGCAAGGTCCATAACGGTTCGAGAAACTACTGATAACACTTACCAGTATATCTCAGCAACCCTGGCCAGGGATTTTCTGTTATGGCCAATCGAGCATAGCGCAACATCAACTCCCAATACCGGGAGAGACGAAACCCCTCCTATCGCTCATTACCTCCATATGACTCGGGACTGTACCCAAAAACCACCTTTTTGCACGATCTCATGACCGTGGTATGGTGGAAATCAAAGTACAGTGGGAATCACACAAGACTCTATGACGATCTTGGGTCTACAGACTAACCTGTACCAGTATCAGCAGAGAACTGCTATCCGACGATAGGTATAATACCATCTAGGAGTTCTCGGTGAGTCCGTTCAGTGTACCCAGCATCCACTGAGTACCCGTATACCTTCTCTGATGTCGAACACCAATGGATATGGGATCATCCATCGCCCATCATATGGGTCGAGAAGTGCATAAGCTAGTCTATTATGGAGTATCGATGCCCTAGCTCGATACTCCCACGACTAGGAACAATTATAGGGTGTACTTGTGGACTAACTTTGGCCCCACTAGTATGATCTCCATTATAGTCCTCGTAGTCAAGTACACATCCTAAGGGCTTTGTCGACATGTGAGAGCAAGACAGTATCACAATACAAATCTCCATGTTAAGACAAAGAGCAACCAGATAGCATACTATCATGTTGAGCAAAAAAGTCCTCCCTATATATGTACAAGCATCCACTACAATATACATCACATGTACAGTAATGGCCTCTAGGGAATACATATAACTAACAATCTCCCACTTGCAGTAAGGCCATCTGTTATTGTATCCTATTCTCAATAATTTAGCAGTGGTTGTAGTATCCTATACTCAACCATCCCAAAATATCTTAAATAATATTTGGGGAAGCAGGCCATGGTGAGTGGATCCGCCGTGTTAACCTCCGTGTCAACTCTCCTGACCTTGATCCCTTAGAGATCAACCATCTCTATGACCAGGTGATACTTGCCTTAAAATGTGTCTGGAACGCTGATGGGACCTTCGTTCCTAGTACAAAGCCACAATTCCATTGTTGTCACAATAATAGTTACTGGACTCTCAATTGTAGGGACCTTGTTCATCTCATGAACAAGAAATGTCTAGACAGCCAATTTGGTAGTATCGTTGGTAGCAATGTATTCAGCCTTTGTTTTCTAGTATGTAACGGTATCTAGCTTGGAACTCTTCCAACATACCGTCCCTCTACTAAGGGTAAAGACAATGCCTATGACTGACTTTCAGTCGAACTTATCACTTTAGAAGCTGGAACCAAGAACTTTCTTTTAGTGCTTCTCAAATACTTAAGAATGTCCTCCACAGCTGTCCAGTGATTCTCCCAAGATCCGAGTGATTCCTGATCACTACACCTAGTGAGCTATCTACATCTAGCCTGGATTTGGGACATTCCCAACATCTACTTAGATCTATCATCATAGATCAGAAACAACAAGATATAGTAGGTATCATCCAGATCTTCTATGGAGAATCCCCGTGATAAGAGGAGCTTGACCGAGTGTAGCATAGGAAACCCTTTCCTATCAAGAGTATGTCATCTACGTACAATACGTGTAAGACAACTGCACTCTCTACAACCTTCTTGTATATACAAGGTTCATCTACCATTTTGATGAAGTCAAACTCTTTGACTGTCACATTAAAACAGATGTTCCAACTACGCGATGCGCGCATTGATCTTGATGGACTTAAGCATAGCTTTAAAAGTCTTAACTTTTCCATCTACACCAAGAATCTTCTGAAGATCCATTTGCTCCCAATGGGTTTTACCCCTTTAGGTGCAACATGCAAAGTCATACTTTGTTGGTGTATATGGATTCCATCTTTGATCGCATAGCATCCAGCCATTTTACAGAGTCCCCACTCATGATGGCCTGCCTGAACCTAGTTGGGCCATCATCGACCATGATGCAATCCTTGCTCCCACTATCACTGAGAAGACTGTAGTATCTCTCAAGTAGTTGATGTACCCTACCAGATTCGCGGAGAGGCTGAGGTTCGTTGGAGACTATTGAATCCTTTGGTTTCACCAAATCATCAGTTGTTAGTTTGTCTAGCTGGAATTCCTTCCAGTTCAACCTCATATCCATTAATTTCAACACAAGAAATACATTTTCTAAAAAGGTGCCATGCTGAGAAACAAAACACCTTTTGTTCCTCAGAGTGGTAGAAGATATTCTCTAGCAAATGTTTGGGATATCCTAACAAACTTATACAGAAATGACGTTGCCTCGAGTTTGTCCAGATTTTTCTTTTCATCATAGGCCAGACTACCCCACATCTTAACTCATTTAAGACATGGCCTCTTACCATTTCATATCGCATATGTAGTGGTAGGCTGTGATTTGGATTGAACCCCATTCAATAGGTATGCAGCTTCCCAAGTGCATAACACCAAAAAGAAACAGGTAACTCAGCAATACTCATCATAGAGCGCGCCATATCTCATAGGGTGCGATACTTCCGCCTCGATACACCATTGTGTTGTGCTGTATACGAAGCAGTAAGCTGAGAGAGAATCTCATTCTTCTTTTAGAAAATCCAGAAACTCCATGCCCAAGTATTTGTCTTCTAGATCACATCGAAGGACTGTAATACTTCTACCCGTCTGGTTCTTCAACTTCAAGCTTATATTCCTTGAATTTCTCAAAAGTTTCAGACTTGTGTTTCAACAAGAACACATGTCCGAATCTTGAGAGAAGATCAGTGAATATAATGAAGTACGAAGAACCAACCTTGGCATTTATAGACATAGGACCGTATACATCATCATGTATCTGTCCCAAGAGTTCAATAACTCTTTCTCTGTTTCCAGTAAACGGAGTATTGGTCGTTGTACCTTTGAGACAAGACTGGAATGTATCATAAGATGAAAATTCGACAGATTCTCATACTCATCGTTATGTAACTTATCCGGTCGTGTGGCATTGATATGACCTAGTCTACAATACCACAAGAAGCATTCGTTCATTTCTGAACTACTCATCTTGTGTGTGTTCTATATACTTTGAACTGTAGTTTGATTTAGAACGTATATGCTATTATATAACGTGTCTGATTGAATCAACTCTTGGTTCAGGAAAATGTTCACAACATTATCCTCTAATACAGAATTATAACCTTCTTTAACTTAATAAAGAGACCTATGTAATGATGTATATCAGGTTCAGTATGTAATAACATTTGTTCATAATCAATGTATTAATACAAAATGATATTTGCCAACTCACTTAGCTGCAACACCTGCACCATTCTCTACACTTAGAGACATATCATCCATTCCCAGTTCTCTACCATTCTGTTGCCTATGTAACATATTACATATACGGGATCCTGATCAGGTATCACATACCCAGGACGTAGAGGATACCGAGAAAAAGTTCTTGGTAATGAACACATCCGAAGAAGATGCATCAACATGCACTTTCTTCAATTGGGTGGCATAGGAATCCAGATATTCCCCTATTTCCTGCTTAGACTTATAACAGTTATAAGATAGAGCAGAACCAACGTTCCCTAGCACAGTATAATAAGCAGGTTCTGTCAATGCATCCATATTATTATCTTGATTAAGGCATGATATGGTCGCTACTAGGAGAGAGAAAGAAGAAAACACTCTGCATGCGCCCTTGCAAGATTGGATTGGTTATTATTTTATCTAATCACGATGGCTCCCACTGTTTTTATCAAATCTTCCTTCAAACCCTAAAAGGTAAGATTAGACGGGATTAATTACACCCTACAAGTTCTTCAATCTTTCTGCCAGGCCAGTGTCGGTAATTTGAGGGAGGTTCCCCATGCTTTAACACAGGCCTAATTAAAATAAACCTCATTTTCCTAGGGGCGTAACCCCGTTAACACTTTTCTAGACACCTACTTGATCAGCTAATTATAATGTGTAAAACTCTCCCAGTAGTAACTCTTACTCACAGTGGGTATCGGAATCCAACAATCTTACAGAAGGTATGCAATCTCATTGCAAATTTCCACACTTAAAATTCCCGATAATATTTTGCTCCTAGTAACTTATGACCTTGGCTAAGATCAACAAATCATAAGCGCTAGCCAAGTTCAACCCGTCATTTCTTGATTGAATTAAATCCACCCGCACAACCCTTAGCTAAGGTCAACAAAGCCGCACGACTATCTTAACTCAATCACATCATATGCTGCAGATAAGCACTAATTAGCTACCGCACATTACGTCTTGGCTAAGGTCAACAAACGTAGTACGAATACTAAATAGTACTTATCTGAAATGACGGAGGGCTACGACAGGTTTTTATGAACAGCCTTTGCGTAATGAACTTGATATCGTTGTAAAATCGAGTGATTTTGAAAAAGAGTGTTTTTGAGGCTTTCACTAGTTTTGCTAAAGTGGTCACAACCGGTGAAGGGATCTCGGCTCTTTCCTTATCGAACAAGGTGCAGGATATTTCACAAATACCACTATGCAAAGCAAAAACTATAAAAGCAATCAAAAGACAATCCGAGTTTGTAGCATCTTTTAGTTTCTCTAAAGAGCTCACTCCCGGTAAAGGGATCTCGGCTCTTTCCTTATCGAATAAGGTGCTGGATATTCTATAAGGAATACCGCTATGCAAAGCAAGCACTAGAGCTACCAGTTTTTAAACAAGTTTCTACAACATCTTTAGGTTTCTTTTATTTCATTAATCTCATTAATGAATTCTCATCAATTATTCTTCCCAAGCATCACAGAAAAAACGAAAGCAACAATATTAATTATATCTCATATATATAATATAGGCATTCGTCTAAGAACATATCAAGTGATCACATCACATAATATTAGCAGCAGAAGAACATATATGAAATATTGGATATACTAGGAATTCCGTGTTTTAAATTAAGCCTGTATAAAACACGGATTCTGTAACGCCTTAGAATTTCGGTTAGTGTTAATTAGACGATAATGCGGGTTTTTGGTAAAAAGTATACCAATTTGGGTTCCTCACATTTTATAACATTTAATTAATAATTTATTATTATTTGTTATGGCATGCACACACATGTGCATGTTTATGTGAGGGTGTGTTTGTGTTAATCTAGTTTTAGTGACCATAACAACTTAACCCTAATCCTAATCCTTTGCTTTAACCTAATCCTTAACCTTATTCTCTAGATTTTTGTTGAGAGAGAAGATATTTTCTTTAGGGTTTTGTTTGGAGAGGTGGCGGCATGGTGAGCATGTGCTTGCATTAATGTGGAGTTATTGCAAGGTGCACTCACCTTAACCTCACCTCTCTCTCTCTCTCTCTCTCTCTCTCTCTATCATTTCT
Source organism: Agapanthus africanus (assembly GCA_030015575.1). Lineage (NCBI taxonomy): Eukaryota > Viridiplantae > Streptophyta > Magnoliopsida > Asparagales > Amaryllidaceae > Agapanthus > Agapanthus africanus. The sequence continues at coordinate 295,105,686 of CM057349.1, forward strand.
TTCACTCTTATTCTTTCTCACTCTATCTCTTTCTCATATTTCTCATCTCCTTCATTCCCTCAACTGAACACTTGCTAATTCTTCACTAAACCTACACAAAACTTCATCAAAACTCACAAAAATCACATCTTTAGACTTGTTTTGCCTCTTGGATGCCTTGGAGCTTGGAAAGCTAGGAACTTTGAGCTTGTGGGAGTAGGTAATGATCTCTTTCTGTAAATTAAGTCTTTTTTGTTGGATATAGTGCCCTCAGAGTCAATTATTGGATCACAGGAACGTGATTGCAATGATTGAGGGAGGACCTATACCGGTAGGACAGTCTTACTCAAGATGATAGTATGCTATCTGTTTTATCTTTATCATCATGTACTGCTTTAGGTGACATTACTGATCACTATTGCACGTTGATAGAGCCCCTAGTATTCTTGCTTGACTGCCAGCAGTATGATGGCGATCATATACGTGGGAGCTGGGGTCTATAAGCACATCCTTAAAAGGTCCCTAGTCGTGGGAGTTTCGAGACAGGGCATCGATACTCCAGAGTAGACAAGTGTATACAGTCGAGACCCCGACGAGGGGCGGTGGCCGGTCTCACAAGCCACTGGTGTCAGTTGGTTCACCTAAGATGTATACAGGTGCTCATTGGGTTATGAGTACACCGGACAGGACTCGCCGGGAACATGCTAGTTGGTATTATACCTAGCGTCAGATAGTAGTTCCCTGGTGACATGTGTACAGGTTAGTTCATCGACCTGAGATCGTCATTTGTCTCGTGTGAGTTCCCACTGTACATTGATTACTACCCTACCACGGCTCAAAGGAGTCGTGCAAACAGGTTTTAGTTGGGTACAGTCCCAAGCCACATGGAGGTAGTGAGCGGATCTGCAGGGGTTCGTCTCTCCCGGTATTGGGGGTGAGGTCGCGCTTGTTAGTTGTGTATATGCCCTAGAGGTCACTGTTGTACATATGATGTATATTATGATGGATGCTTGGATATATATATACAGAGAGGACTTTCTTGCGCGTCATGATAGTATGCTATTTGGTTTCACTTTATCTTAACATGTTGACTTGTATTGGTTTACTGTCTTACACTCACATGTTGATAAAGCCCTTAGGATCTGTACTCAACTACTGGGATTAGGATGAGATCATACTAGTGGGGCCATAGTAGTCGATGAGTACATCCTATAACTGTTCCTAGTCAAGGGTATATCGAGACAGGGCATCGATACACCAGAGTAGACTAGCGTATACGCATCTTGACCCATATGATGGGCGATGGGTGATCCCATATCCATCGGTGTTTGACATCAGAGATGGTGTACGGGTGCTCAGTGGAGTCTGGGTACACTGGACGGACTCGCCGAGAACTCCCAGATGGTGATATACCACACGTCAGATGGCAGTTCTCCGGTGACACTGGTACAGGGTAGTCTGTAGACCCGAGATCGTCATAGAGTCTTGTGTGATTCCTACTGTGCTTTGATTTCCACCTTACCACGTCCAAGAGGGCGTGCAAAACAGTGGCTTTTGGGTACAGTCCCAAATCACATGGAGACAATGAGCGATAGGAGGGGATTCGTCTCTCCCGGTATAGGGAGTTGATGTTGTGCTGTGTTCGATTGGCTATAACTGGAAGTCCCTGGCCAGGGCTGATATAGATATATACTGGTAAGTGTTACTAGTTGTTTCTCGACCTGTTATGAGCCTCACATCGACACGACTTATCGGTTACTGGGGTCTGACGTATACCACCCCTAGACTTGATATGCGACATATCAGACGAACAGACCGGACTGTACGGGAGTGTTACTGATTGGATTCACAGGAGAACGGACAGGCTAGCTTGTTGATCTTCTGATCGCTCAATACCTGGGTGGCTGTTACGTTTACCTGACCGCTTGCAGCTTGTAGGTGTTTGATATGATCATCACCTGCTACCGGCGTATTGACGATTCTTTAGAGTCCTACACAGAGGTTTCTTGGCTCAGGCAAAACGGAGTAGAGGCACATATGTGATATGTGCAGGACCGAGGATAATGCGATATGAGATACCTTATTATATTCTTGCGATATTTAGATATGAATCGGGACATCGGATCAAGTGTTGATTCGATGAATCAGTACATATGATATATTAGTCGGTTATAATCGATATAGCCGGATCGTTGGATCAAGTGTTGATTCGATGATTTAATGTATAATGATATATATGATATATTGTATTACATTATCTAATATTGGCTCGCTTTATTATTTCATTTTCTCACCGGATTAATACATTGATATATATGCGATATATGTTAATTGTATTATTTTCATTTGTTGCAAATATATAATATATATATGTGATATATATTATTGTGACATGATATGATTTATTATAAAACATGTTTAAGGATGATAAAAAGGGATTAGGGTTTGATTAGGGTTAGCTCCTTCTTGTTCATTCTAAAAGGATTCTATTTTGTCTTGGTTATGATATTATGGTTGATACTTATCCTTAACCTAACCAAACCCTAACTCTAGTTTATTCTCTACAAGTTTTAGCCTCTCATCCTTGACCATGGTTATATAATCAATCATATACTCTTCACTACTATTCATCACAAAAGGATTATTCTTTTCATTCTTCATCTTCTTCTCTCTTTAGTTTTTGAGAGAGAGCTCACTAGAAATTCTTTTTGTGATGATTTCTTGTGAGAAAGTGAATTAAGAAGATAGCATAAATACTACTCCATCATCCTCATCTAATCTAGCCCTTTAGATTAGGGTGTTCATCTCTTTAGAGTGAGAAAGCTTGCGTTATAGCAATTTCGACGTAGATCGTCGGAGAATCGGAACACTTCAAGCTAGCATGGATCGTTCGAGTCGTGGAGCCTCTCTTAAGTCCGGGAGATCGTGGATCGCGGCGAAGGGACTTCTACTCGGAGCTTGTGAAGCGAAGGAACGGACTAAAAAGGTTTTAATCCCTCACACTTAATTTTAAAGATGTTATCTTGCATGCTAAACCCTAATATTCTAGCAAAGATCCCGTCTTTGGGTTGTTCGGCACATGTAAAATTTTATTCGGGCATGTTTGATACTTTATGAACCTTCACAAGTGTGCCTAGGAACCCTTCAGTGGTATCAGAGCCTAGCTAGAGCATTAGGCGACGTGTTTACGAAGTTAAAACTCCGATCGAACCCGAACCGACAAAGTTAACCCCCTCTCTGGATATTTTTCAAAATCTGGGATTTTTCTGAATTAAAAATACCTAAAAAAATCAGCAGGAAAACATAAGCACTTCTGTAGAAAACGAGCTCCTATTCCGTACAAACCGCCGCGGAACCGCGGCCGTACCTCACTTGGGCCGCGGAACCGCGGCAGTATTGAGGAATCAAGGACTAATTTTTGCACAGTTTTTTCTTTTTCTGTGATTTAAATTTTATGGGTATTTTTAATCTGACTCAAGTGTTGAGTATTCTGGGGTTTATTTTGTATTCGTAGATTCGATCGGAATATTTAAATTCGTTATAATTTCCGGGTATTTAGAATCTGTTAAAATGTTCGAACGGATATCATTAACTCAATTTTTCCCGACACAAAAAAATTTCAAGTGTTGAATCTTTTCTCGAGTTTAAATCTTTCGCAAATGCGTGCAAGTTTTGTGGTGGACCCTCTAGAAGACAACAAACCTTAACTCGATTATGTGACCGTCTTGAACTTCCTTTTGAACCTTCGGGTTTGGGGCAATACAGCGTGCCACATGTGAGGCGTTGGCTTGACCCTTCTAGGCTGGACCGCTACTACTGTGACACATTCCGGATTATTTGAACTCTGCTCAAGTGTTGAGCAATTTAGGAAATTTTGGGTATTTGATTATCTGTTTGAAAAGTTTAATACTGTCTATTTATCTGGAATGTGATACAATATGTGGAATTCATAGAGTTAGGCATGAAATGCGAAGTATGTGATATTTCGGATTTACGATGTCTAAAGTGATTGTGGATTCCAAATATTGTAGTTTTACACTTTATTTTCTGTGACCGTAAGTGTAGTACGTAGTTGTATTGCCGGTTGTTGTTGCTATACATCTATGACGATCGGTGTATGCATACTTACTTACGTTGATGATATGAGATATTATGTGTTGCTGAGATATGATGTGCAGGATTGTCGCGATGGAATAGCCGGGGGTTTTATGTGAGATGAGAGTTTTATATTTTCATTCATGTAAATTCAAATGTAATGTAATATTCTTTTATTTGGGGCACTTCCGGGTTGAGGTTGATGCCACCAGTGTTGTATATTATTTACTTTTCCGCATTAGGATAGACCCAAATAGGGGAGCACAGGTGACCGGGTTCTGGAGTTCAGTGGGAGGCCATCTTGAGGAGTCGAGACCGGGTCTCCTAAACTCCAGAATTGATAGGGTCGCTTGCCGCTCTCGTAGGGGTCTAGGGTGTGGGCTTGGCTATTCATCGCGACTATGGAATTCGTATTTTCTATTGTTGGCTAAATACTAAATACGGACGTCCTAGTATATCCCACATTATATCTATGTTTTTGCTGCAATATCTGTGATGTGATCATTTGATATGTTGTGATGGATACAGTATATAGTATATATGATATATTATATAGACGTTATTTATGTTTTACACCCGAACTAGCCCTGCCCTGCTCTGTCGTTAGTTACCTAACCTAACGGTGCACGAGGGGACATCGAGACGAATGTGGATGGCATAAGTGTACGTCGTATTTATCTGTGATGCTTAGGAAGCATAAGCTGATGGGATTTTTTATTAATGAGATTAATAAAAAAAAAGAAAAGAAACCTAAAAGATGTTGTAGAATCAAAACTTTATAAAAAGGGTAGCTACAGTTTTGCTTTACATAGTGGTATATATGATATACCCGGCACCTTATTCGATGAGGAAAGAGCCGAGATCCCTTCACCGGGAGTGACCTCTTTAGCGAAACTGGCAGATGCTACAAAACTCAGTTTGTCTTTGATTGCTTTTAGATTTTTGCTTTCCACAGTGATATATATGATATGTCCTGCACCTTATTCGATGAGGAAAGAGCCGAGATCCCTTCACCGGGAGTGACCTCTTTAGCAAAACTAATGAAAGCCTCAAAAACACTCCATTTCAAAATTTCACATGATTCTACGACGATATCAAGTTCATTACGCTCATGGTTTTCTGAAAAACCTGCGTAGCCCTCCGTCATTTCAGATAAAGACTAGTTAGTATTCGTGCTACGTTTGTTGACTATGTTAAGGCGTAGTTTGCGGTAGCTAATTAGTACTTATCTTCTAAAACATGAGATGTTATTGGATTAGGGTAGTTGTACGACTTTGTTGACTATGTTAAGGGTCGTACAGGTGGGTTTAATTCAATCGGCAAATGACGGGTTGAACTTGGCTAGCAATTATGATTTGTTGACTATGTTAAGGTCATAAATTGCTAGGGGCAAAATATTATCGGGAATTTCAAGTGTTGAAATTTGCAATGAGATTGCATACCTTCTATGAGATAGTTGGATCCCGATACCCACTGCGAGTAAGAGTTACTCCTGTGAGAGTTTTACACAGGACAATTAGTCGATCAAGTAGGTGTCTAGAAAAGTGTTAACGGGGTTACGGCTTTGGGAAAACGAGGTTTACTTTAATTAGGTCCGTGCGAAAGCACGGGGAACCTCCTTCAAGTACCGACACTGATCTGGCTGAAAGATTGACGAAATTGTAGGGTGTAATTAATCCCGGCTAATCTTGCCTTTTAGGGTTTGAAGGTAGATTTGATAAAAACAGTGGGAGACATCCTGATTAGATAAGATAATAACCAATCTAATCTTGCAAGAGCATACGCTAAAGTGTTTTCTTCTCTCTCCCTCTTCAGGTAGCGACCATGTCAGGCCATAATCAAGATAATAATATAGATGTATTGACTGAACCCGCTTATTATACTGAGCAGGGAAACGTTGGACCCGTTCTTTCTTATAAGAGTTATAAGACTGAACAGGGAATAGGGGAATATCTGGATTCTCAAGCCGCCCAGCAGAACATGCATGTTGATGCATCTTCTTCAGGTGTGTTAGTTATTGAAAACTGTTTCTCAGTTCACCCTACGTCCTGGGTATTAGATACCGGATCAGGATCCCACATATGTAAATTGTTACATGGGCTACGAAAAGTTAGAGAACTGGGAAAAGGTGATCATTCCGTTCAAGTAGGAAACGGTGTAAGTATTGCAGCCAAAGCAGTTGGCGAATATCACCTTGTATTGCCAAGTCGTAATACACTGATTCTAAATGAGTGCTGTTATATACCGAACATGATGTGCAACATTATATCAGTCACTTTATTAAGTAAAGAAGGATATAATTTTGTAGTAAAGGATAATGTTATGAACATATTCCTAGATCAAAAGTTGATTGCATCAGGCTCGTTACATAATGGCATATTCATTCTAAATCAGAATACAGTCTTCAATATACAAAACACACACAAGAGGAAAAGTTCAGAAATGAACGAATCCTTCTTGTGGCATTGTAGACTTGGTCATATCAATGCGACACGACTGGCTAAGTTACATAAGGATGGTTATTTGAATCCGTTTGAATAATTATCTTATGATACTTGCCATTCATGTCTCAAAGGAAAAATGACCAAAGCTCCGTTTAGTGGACACGGAGAAAGAGTTACTGAACTCTTAGGACTGGTACATAGTGATGTATGCGGTCCCATGTCTACGCATGCCAGGAACGGTTCTTCCTACTTCATTACATTCACTGACGATCTCTCTAGATTCGGACATGTGTTCCTAATGAAACACAAGTCTGAAGCTTTTAAGATTCTTCGATCTGATCGAGGAGGTGAATACTTAAGCAATGAGTTCCTAGATTATCTAAAAGAGAATGGGATTCTCTCTCAGCTTACTCCTCCTTATACACCATAGCACAACGGTGTATCGGAACGGAGGAATCGCACCCTATTAGATATTGTGCGCTCTATGATGAGCGAGGCTGAGTTGCCTATTTCCTTCTTGGGTTATGCGCTTAAGACAGCAGCATACCTATTGAATCAAGTTTCGTCTTAATCTGTGCCTACCACACCATATGAGATATGGAGTGGGAAAAGACCATATTTTAAACGAGTTAAGATATGGGGTTGTCCAGCCTATGTCAAAAGGCAAAATCCAGACAAACTCGAGGCACGGTCAGTTCTTTGCAAGTTTGTGGGATATCCTAAGAATTCCCAAAGATATTTTTTCTACCACGCTGAAGAACAAAAAGTGTTTGTTTCTCAATATGCCACCTTTTTGGAAAAGGAATTTCTTGCAAAAGAAATTAGTGGCAAAGAGGTAGAGCTGGAAGAGGTTCCAGAAACACAAATTGCAACTGAAGATTTAGTAGAACCAGAGGATTTAGTAGTACCCGACGAACCCCAGCCTCTCCGCCGATCTAGTAGGGTTTCTCGTCCACCTGAGATATACTACAGTTTTCTCATTGATAGTAGAAGCGAGGATTGCATCGTGGAAGATGATGACCCGACTAGTTTCGAGCAGGCCATCATGAGTGGTGACTCTATGAAATGTCTGGATGCAATGCGATCTGAGATGGAATCCATGTACACCAATAAAGTATGGATTTTGGAAAATGCTCCTGAAGGGGTAAAACCTATTAGGAGCAAGTGGATTTTTAAAAGGAAATTTGGTATAGATGGAAAAGTTGAGACTTTCAAAGCTAGACTTGTAGCAAAGGGTTTTCGTCAACGACCAGGTGTGGATTATGACGAAACCTTTTCTCCAGTGGCTATGCTTAAGTCCATCCGGATCTTACTTGCCATTGCTGCATACCATGACTACGAGATCTTGCAAATGGATGTTAAGACCGCCTTTCTAAATGGTGATTTAGAAGAGTGCGTGTACATGACTCAGCCAGAGGGCTTCGTAGATAGTGGGAGCAGCGGAAAGGTGTGCAAACTGCTTAAATCCATTTATGGGTTAAAGCAAGCATCGCGGAGTTGGAACATCTGTTTTGATGTTGTAGTCAAAGAGTTTGACTTCATCAAAAACATTGATCAACCTTGTATCTATAAGAAGGTAGCAGAGAGTAAGGTTGTCTTCCTCTTATTGTACGTGGATGACATACTCTTGATAGGAAATGATATTCCTATGCTGCAATCAGTCAATCTCTTCTTATCACAAGATTCTCAATGAAAGATCTAGGTGATGCCTCCTGCATATTGGGCATTAGGATATATAGAGATAGACCCAAACGGATACTGGGATTGTCCCAATCCAGGTATATTGACACCATACTAAAGAGGTTTAGTATGGAAGAATCCAAGCGTGGGAACCAACCCACGATCTCTGGACTCACTCTCTCCAAAGAGATGTCTCCCAAGAATGATTTGGAGAGAGCTCGCATGTAAGGGATACCCTATGCTTCGGCAGTAGGCTCTATCATGTATGCGATGCTATGTACCAGACCCGATGTAGCATACTCACTAAGTGTAGTGAGTCGGTATCAAGCAGATCCTGGAGAGAGTCACTGGACAGCTGTGAAGAACATTCTCAAGTACTTGTGAAGGACTAGAGACATGTTCTTTGTGTATGGTAACGGAGAACTCCGGGTGGAGTCCTTTACCGATTCCAGCTTCCAAAGTGATAAGGACGACTCTAAGTCGCACTCGGGATTTGTCTTTACCCTCAATGGAGGGGCGGTATGTTGGAAGAGTTCCAAACAGGATACCGTTGCAGACTCGATGATGGAGGCTGAATACATCGCTGCCAACGATGCTGCCAAAGAGGCTGTCTGGATGAAGAAGTTCATTACTGAACTTGGTGTGGTTCCATCCATTGAACATCCAATACCTCTGTATTGCGATAACAATGGAGCTGTGGCTTTGGCCAAGGAACCCAGATCCCATCAGAAATCCAGACATATTCTGAGGCGGTATCACCTGATCAGGGAGATAGTTGATCGCCGGGAGATCGAGGTCAGGAGAGTAGATACGAAGGACAACACTGAGGATCCACTCATGAACAACATTCCCCAGATACAGTTTGAGAGATTATTCGGGATGATGGGTATGAGATACTACAGTAGCTGGCCTTAGTGCAAGTGGGAGATTGTTAGTTGTGTATATTCCCTAAAGGCCATTGTTGTACATATGATGTATATTATGATGGATGCTTGGATATATACAGAGAGGACTTTCTTGCTCGTCATGATAGTATGCTATTTGGTTTCACTTTATCTTAACATGTTGATTTGTATTGGTTTACTGCCTTACTCTCACATGTTGATAAAGCCCTTAGGATCTGTACTCGACTACTGGGATTATGATGAGATCATACTAGTGGGGCCATAGTAATCGATGAGTACATCCTATAACTGTTCCTAGTCGAGGGTATATCGAGACAGGGCATCGATACACCAGAGTAGACTAGCGTATATGCATCTTGACCCATATGATGGGCGATGGATGATCCCATATCCATCGGTGTTTGACATCAGAGATGGTGTACGGGTGCTCAGTGGAGACTGGGTACACTGGACGGACTCGCCGAGAACTCCCAGATGGTGATATACCACACGTCAGATGGCAGTTCTCCGGTGACACTGGTACAGGGTAGTCTGTAGACCCGAGATCGTCATAGAGTCTTGTGTGATTCCCACTGTGCTTTGATTTCCACCTTACCACGTCCAAGAGGGCGTGCAAAACAGTGGCTTTTGGGTATAGTCCCGAATCACATGGAGGCAATGAGCGATAGGAGGGAATTCGTCTCTCCCGGTATTGGGAGTTGATGTTGTGCTGTGTTCGATTGGCTATAACTGGAAGTCTCTGGCCAGGGATGATATAGAGATATACTGGTAAGTGTTACTAGTAGTTTCTCGACCTGTTATAAGCCTCACATCGACACGACTTATCGGTTACTGGGGTCTGACGTATACCACCCCTAGACTTGATATGCGACATATCAGACGAACAGACCGGACTGTACGGGAGTGTTACTGATTGGATTCACAGGAGAACGGACAGGCTAGCTTGTTGATCTTCTGATCGCTCAATACCTGGGTGGCTGTTACGTTTAGCTGACCGCTTGCAGCTTGTGGGTGTTTGATATGATCATCACCTGATACCGGCGTATTGACGATTCTTTAGAGTCCTACACAGAGGTTTCTTGGCTCAGGAAAAACGGAGTAGAGGCACATATGTGATATGTGCAGGACCGAGGATAATGCGATATGAGATACCGTATTATATTCTCGCGATATTTAGATATGAATCGGGACATCGGATCAAGTGTTGATTCGATGAATCGGTACATGATATATTAGTCGGTTATATTCGATATAGCCGGATCGTTGGATCAAGTGTTGATTCGATGATTTAATGTATAATGATATATATGATATATTGTATTACATTATCTAATATTGGCTCGCTTTATTATTTCATTTTCTCACCAGATTAATACATTGATATATATGCGACATATGTTAATTGTATTATTTTCTTTTGTTGCAAATATAAAATATATATGTGATATATATTATTGTGACATGATATGATTTATTATAAAACATGTTTAAGGATGATAAAAAGGATTAGGGTTTGATTAGGGTTAGCTCCTTCTTGTTCATTCTTGAAGGATTCTATTTTATCTTGGTTAAGATATTATGGTTGATACTTATCCTTAACCTAACAAAACTCTAACTCTAGTTTATTCTCTACAAGTTTTAGCCTCTCATCCTTGACCATGGTTATATAATCAATCATATACTCTTCACTACTATTCATCACAAAAGGATTATTCTTTTCATTCTTCATCTTTTTCTCTCTTTAGTTTTTGAGAGAGAGCTCACTAGAAATTCTTTTTGTGATGATTTCTTGTGAGAAAGTGAATTAAAAAGATAGCATAAAGGCTACTCCATCATCCTCATCTAATCTAGCCCTTTAGATTAGGGTGTTCATCTCTTTAGAGTGAGAAAACTTGGGTTATAGCAACTTCGACGTAGATCATCGGAGAATCGGAACACTTCAAGCAAGCATGGATCGTTCGAGTCGTGGAGCCTCTCTTGATTCCGCGAAATCGTGGATCACGGCGAAGAGGACTTCTACTTGGAGCTTGTGAAGCGAAGGAGCGGACTACAAAGGTTGTAATCCCTCACACTTAATTTTAAAGATGTTATCTTGTATGCTAAACCCTAATATTCTTGCAAAGATCCCGTCTTTGGGTTGTTCGGCACATGTAAAATTTTATTCGGGCATGTTTGATTCTTTATGAACCTTCACAAGTATGCCTAGGAACCATACAGCGCTGTGTCTAGGAGAGCCATTACACGAAGTCCTTGGCCAAGACAGGAGATTTACTGGTAGGTATTCCAGTAGTATCTCAGGGTGTTCTGGGCTACACTCTGACACGACTTGTACCGCTTTTGGGGGTCTGACTTTTACCAACCCCTAGGCCCGTCATGCGATACTCATAGACGAACGGACCGCACTGTACGGATATGGTCACTGACAGGCTCAGTAGGGTGTCAGGATGAGTTTGCTAATCGACGTCCCTTTTGTTCAATAGCTCGTAGCCCGTTACGTATGGCTAATACCTATGACGTGCTAGTGATTAAATCCACAGCCAAAGTATTGATGAGTCTTTAGAGTCCCTCAAAGACAGTTTCTCAAGTTTCGGGAGAAACGCTGTAGAGGCCGTATGGATATATGGCAGGGTTCGATCATATACGTGCGGTATTGCACGGATCATGATCAGACGGATAATACTAGTGGGCTTTGGTTTAAGCCGGATCCTAGTATTGTACAGTGTAGATTTTGTCTCATTGCATTTGTATTCGGTTGGAATACAAATACGGGTATGTATATACAGTCGCGGGGTTTTCCTGTAATTTATTACGAGACCGTTTTTCTGAAGTTGCCAGTTTGCTTTCCGTTTCGACCATTTTCGTTTGTTTCTTTCTTTAGCTGAAAATTGGTGGTGGGGGGGGGGGGTTAATTGCAATTGTGCAATTTATAATGGAGAAGACTTTTTGTTGCTTCATGATGGTTCAACCATCATTTAACTTCTTTTGTTCATGATTACTTGACTTTGGTGATGAGATGGTTGATGGAGTGAAAGACCTTGGATAGGATTTGAGGTGACATAATTTTCTCATTATCATACACTTTCCCCACTTACTTTATTCCATGATCATTTTCCCCTTTCACCATTGATATGGCCGGCCACTTCTAATGAGGTGAGGGATTTTCATTTGATGGGGGAAAAATTTGTTGTTCTCATTTTGGTTTTGCTCCAAAAATTCATCACCTCTCTCCAAAGTTCATTTTCTCCTCCACATCAAAACATGGCAACTTCACAACCCCTTGAGACAAACCACTCTACACTTAGCCTACAGCATTTTTGGACACGTCGGCTCGCCAACTTCGTGCCCGAGTTGCCTCGGTCCAGAGGTGGGAGCCCGTAAATGAACCCGGCGATGTGGTGCCCTTTCCGACGAGGAGATGCAGACCGAAGATTCCACGAGGAGATCGGGATGGAGGCCGAAGACCGAAGGACACGGATCGCTCGGTATAGCTTTCTGCCCATCTTCTAGTTTGCTAGCATTAGGTTAATGGCCCGATCCGGGTATTTAGTACGCGGTAGCGCCGGTTTTTAAAGTTAAAGAAAAGTTTCGTTTCAGCATTTTGGCCTCGGAATGACGGTCGGGGCGCTGCCGTGCACTTACATTTTTAGTGTTGCGTAGCTTATTCATTTCAGTTTAGATCACGTATTGTATCGTTTCATGCAAATATCGTATTTTTTAGTGTAGTTTTGGGTCTCGGATGATCTGCTATCAAACCAGCTATTTGTTGCAAAAGTTCCCATCATAGTGACCTATTGTAGCGACCTAGAACCTACCCTCAAAATACAAGTCCATTTCCTCAAGTTTTGGCCTCAGTTTTATTGCTTATGGCCGCAATTTGCGGCCAGAGTGGGGACTGAAGGGTTGAGTTTTGGTGTAGGGGTCTCTGGGGTTGTGTGTGGTCTCGTGTTACTTGCAACTTTTACAAATTGTTGGTATAGAAAAATCTGGGATCACTTGCTTGTTTTCTTGTGTTTCGTTTCACGCGTTACGTTATCCGATACGGTTCGCGTCGTTGTGATCTGTTGCTCTTGAGTTGGTTTCGTTGTGTCGCTATGCACGTTAGCTACTAAGCGAACACTTGAGAGTTTGTTTGGAGTTGGTGCGTCGGTTATACGTAGTGTGTATGTGTTTTTGGTCGTTTGCTAATATACATACTTGTTATATTTTTGTATGTTTTAGGTTCGCAGGCTGGGACTTCGGACGCTGCGAAGAAGAGAAAACAGGTGGTTGGGTTTACTTAGTCAGGAGAGTTGGTGAGTAGATTTAACTTCTACAGGGGAATCGCCCGCATGGCGTTATGCGTCTGGGCTAGAGATGATATGATATTAGCCGCATATTCTATTGCATATATAGAGTCTGCGCATACACCTCATTGCATATTATTACGTGTTGTGCTTGGACCTGTACCCTTAGGACACTACACTATTATTGACGGCTCATGTTGCACGAGCACTGATTGTATGCTACACACACACCGTCAATAATTTCCATGACACACACAACACCTATACATATGTGATATTGTATTTTTTAGGGATATTGAGACATGATCCTTATATTCTTTCGTGCATATGACCTATAGCATACCTGTATACCTACATGCTTACACATATGCCTTGACATGCTTATATATTAGTTACCCTTGTACCTATATGGTATTGTACCATTAGTGATAGGTATATACACATATGAGATATAGCTACATGTACATCTTGCATACATACTTACACTTATACCTGGAGGGTATTACATCATTACTGATAGGTAGATACATATACCTTGCTATATCTGCATGTTTACACATATATCTGGCTATAGCTACATATTCTCCTTTATTTGATGTTATATGGACTTGGAGAAATTAGGAACAACATGATATAAATTAACTTGTTGCAGTTAAATATCGGCTTTTCCTTTATATGCTCACATTACAGTTTTATGTTGCATATATTATATTCATGGATTTTCGCATTGAGATATGGATTTTTCATGATGTTTTCTGGATTTGAGGACCGTTATGGTTTCATGAAATTATGCATTATTTGAAAAACCTGGTTTCTCTTGATATGATATTTCAGCAGCCACCATGAGATTTATCGGTTTTGATATATATACCCCATGGGAGGAGGCGTCGTGGGCCGTGTGCGGGTACATGGTGGGGCCCGGAGGTACCCCGGGGCAAGAAGATCGATGGACCATGCCAATGAGCCTGACAGGGCAACCATACCTACCGGTGACAGTACCTATGACTCGGCAGTTATCGTGGGGATACTGACCGGAGTCATGTACGTTTGGATACATCGAAATGCGAGGGTCGAAGCTGGGCACTCGAGTTTTCGAGATAGCGTATCATACGTACCTATCAGGGGGCCAGTCGTGGTGATAGCACCTGATAGATCAGTATTTATGTGTCGATGCTTGACACTTGGTTTCATGATATTTTTACTCCTATGTATATATAACAGTGGAATGGGACGCTGTTATATATATATATATGTATGTATGTATGTATGTATATATATATATATGTATGTATGTATATATATATATATATGTATGTATGTATGTATGTATATATATATTAGTGGAATATGACGCTAATATATACGTATACATATCAATTTATATACATCATCATAATGATTCATGCAAATATACTTATTCAGGATATATGAGATTCACTTGATATTGGATACAGGATATACGAGATTTACTTGATATTGGACACTCAGGATATATGAGATTTACGTGATATTGGACACTCAGAATATATGAGACTTACATGATATGAGAGCCAATTTGGGAGCTGATTTGAGGAAATTGGGATTTGGATTGTCTTGATGGACTTTGATCCTGCCACGAGGTCAGGATTCCGTGGAAATGACATGTTTTATTCCATACTCCGCATTTACTTTACATGCATTGCTTCATGTATTAGTAGTACCTGATAGAGTACATTTCATGAATGTTGCATATACATATTGCGACTTATTGCTTCATGTATTAGTGGTACCTGATAGAGTACCTGTCATGACTGTTGCATATACATATTGCCACTTATTGCTTCATATATTAGTAGTACTTGCTAGAGTACCTTTCATGACTGTTGCATACATATGACCATTTATTGGTATTAGCTTGCATATGTTAGATTCGCACTGCACGTGCATACTTTTGATTACCTGCATATGTTATTTACTATTCACGAGTTGGCAACTCATCCCCGTTGTGCCATAGTGTTTTGCAGGTTGTTCCTCAGAGTAGTCGAAGCAGGCTTCTTTTCATCTATCGTATCATCTTTTGCTGCGGATACCGCTTTGGCTCATAGTATGTAGTTTTGCTTTAGGTGGGTTTTGCGGTTATCTGTTTATGTACATTGTATCTTGTTATATCTTGTACTCTCCATCTACTACTTTCATGTATGAGTTAGAGACTTGATGTGAGGACGATATTGTATATTTTTTATGACTTGGAGGTATTTTATGCAGTTTCTTTATATCGTCTTTTATTTCTTCGCTACGGCGTCGTATATCTGTTTTAGTGGTTATTTTCCGCTTTTGGGCGTGTATTTTCTCCCGTTTGGGGATGCTTTACTTATTTTCTTGTTGTACCCCTTTTGGGGATGGTTTTTACAAAGGAGGTGCTGACAAAATTTTAAAGGAAATAAAGTTGGACTTTAAAGAATTTAGTTTGAGATTTCAATGTTTTTAAAAATTTATTATCACTTACTACTTTTGATGCTTTAGATTGCTGGGTTTTCGGCTTACTTAAATTGCATTACGCCTGTAGACGTTGCGTAGTTTAAGGGTCGTCACGTGCCAATTTCGGGTCGTGACAAAGTTGATATCAGAGCGCTAGGTTTTACCTTTCGGAGTATAGGATGACCTTGGTATGATGGAGTAGGTAGCTTAAGCAGAGTAACGTAGTGTGTGTATGTCCACGGCATACTCACGACACGGTACTCCGCCTAAAGTGACCTAAGTAAAAATTGCTTGAAATTCGTTCCTTGATGATACATCTCCTTGTGATTCGATTTTCATGTTCTTATCGAATCATTTTCCGTTTATAGCCTTTGCCGCCGATGACTATGAGGACTCAGAGTGGTGCAGCGAGAGTCGAGGTCAGAGTTGATTCGTTTGTGGCGAGGACTGACCAGGATGGTACGCTCGTTGCACAGGAGCAGATAGATCCGCCTTCGATAGATCGTATCGCTAGGCTTGAGGCAGAGATGCAGGACTTGCATCAGACGATGAGGTCGTTCGTTGAGGCCAGTCGATCACAGCGACAGGAGGTTGCCACCCTTGTTACCCAGTTATTCCTTGCGATCAGCACACAACATAGTGTTACTTACACATCACCATTGGACGCAGCCCTATTCGACGAGACACGTCTTCTAGAGACTTTGGGAGTGCCACAACAGAGGAGGGCTCGTGCAGGTGTACCATCCCAGAGACAGAGGTTCAGTCGCCATGACAGGTTTCGTGCACATCGCGGGAGTAGCAGAGGCTTGGGACGAGGAGAGTCGGTTAGCTAGGTCAGCCGTTGTTGTGTTAACTTCTGTCAGCGATTCTTTTGTTGCGCAACACGTATTTCGGTCGTGTGCCAATCGGTTAGGAGATATAGCTTCGTCTGTCATTTTGATCCTTCTTGAAATGTTGGATTTGACGTTCTCCTGGGCAAGGACTGGTTAGCTACATGCTCTGCGTCTGTGGACTTCCGCGAGGAAACAGTCAGGTTTTGTTTTTCCCGGCGAGTTAGTTCTTGTTATGTAGGGGGACAGTGGTGCCGCCTCTCACAGCTTGAATTCAGCCTTTTTCGCTAGTCGTCTTTTGAGGAGAGGATGTCGAGAATTCTTGGCTTCCATTTATGATACCGTAGCCACAGTGGGTTTGTTGGACCGGGTTCCTATCGTACGAAAGTTTTCTGACGTTGTTCCAGATGAGCCGGTGGAGCTTATGGAGCTTAAGGATCAGCTGCAGAGTTGCTATATAGGGGGACTTGTACGTCCAAGTGTTTCTCTTTGGGGAGCTCCTATTCTGTTCATCAGGGAGAAAGATGGGAGTTTGAGGTTGTGTATTGATAGATCGTCAATTGAACCGAGTTACGGTGCGGATGAGTATCCTTCACCTCGCGCTGACGATTTCTTCGATCAGCTCCAGAGTGCGAGACATTTTCTAAGTTTGTTTGGGATCAGGTCATCATTGGTTGCGGGTTCGGACTATTGACATTCCAAAGACCGCTTTTATGCGTGCTACGGGCTTTTTGGGTTTTTGGTGCTGTCGTTGGACTCACCAGTGCCCTAGCAGCATTCGTGATGTGATGAACCAGATTTCTTCAGGCCGTTCCTCGACCAGCTGATTGTTATGTTATTGATGACATTCTGGTCTATTCCAAGAGTCGTGAGGAACGTGGGCAGCACTTGAGGATTTGTTTCGCAGACATTGTGAGAGCACCAGCTATTTGCTAAATTCTCGGAGTGTTCTTTCAGGCTTGATTGTGTTGACTCTTAGGTCTCGGAAGACGGTTTTCGTATGGTCCCGAGGAAGATTGAGGCCGTACAGCTTTGGCCCAGACCTGTGTACGGGACGGAGGTCCGCAGATTTTTGGGCTTAGCAGGTTTTTACCGCCGTTTCGTGCAGGATTGCTTGTGTATCGCTGCACCGTCGACTAGACTGACCGGAAAGGATGTTCCTTTTCTTTGGACTGAGGCATGCGTGCGGAGTTTTCAGCAGTTGAAGACTCGGTTGACAACTGCACAGGTTCTTTCTTTGCTTTCTAGTTCGGGCGACTTTGTTGTTTACGGTGATGTTTTACGAGTGAGGCTCGATTGTGTACTGATGTGGCATATAGATTTATTGCCTTCGCTTTCTGACAGTTGGAGGTAGTATGAGCAGGATATCCCACTCATGATCTGGAGGTGGCCGCGGTGGTCGTGCGTTAAAGATTTGGGACACTACTTGTGTGGAGAGTCGTGTCAGATTTTCATGGACCACCAGAGCTTAATGTCCATCTTCCTGCAGCTGGTTTTGATTATTGAGTCAGCGCCGTTGGATGGAGCTTGTAAAGGATTTTGTTTATGAGATCCTCGTTACCCGTGGCAAGGCGATTGTGGTAGCTGATGCTAGAGTCGTAGGCCCGGGGTAGCTTGTTCCAGTTGTGCGCAGTTCAGAGACAGTCTTCTGTAGATTTACAGTTCTTGTGCGATCGTTGAGTACGGCTTAAGTTCGCCTCTACTGAGGAGACAGCTTGCTCATGTCCACGCCCGTCCACTTTTGCTTAATCGTTTTCGTGAGGCACAGCCCGCCGATACTCGTTTGTCAGATATTCTTGAGCATACTCGGCTGGGTAAAGATTCGGAGTCCTTAATTTATGACCAGGGTGTGCTACGTTTAGGGACGCGTTTGTGTGCACCTGATACTGATGGGTAGAAACACGAAATCCTAGAGCAGGCACACCAGTTAGGTTTCCGTGTTCGTCCAAGTTCCACCAATATGTGACGTGACTTGTGAGATAGTTACGAGTGGGCAGGGATGAAGAGTGAAGTTTCGGATTACGTTTCAAGGTGTTTGTCTTGTTGTGAGATAAGGTTGAGCATTTGAGACCGGCTGGAGAGTTGCAACCTTTAACCATTCCGGAGTGGGAATGGGAGCATATCTCCATGAATTTCGTTGTGGTGTCTACCCAGATCTAGACAGGGTGTGACTCCATTTAGGTGTTTGTTGTCCGGTTATGCTCAGTTTTCTCAGTTGTTCTTCGTTAAGTTTGTGTGTTGCACGGAGTTCCTTCACGTGTTGTATCCAATAGAGGCACCCTGTTCCCTTGCCGTCTTTGGCAGAAGCTTCAGGTAGCCTTAGGTACTGGTTGAGCTTTAGCTCCGCTTTTCCATCCGCAGGACGATGGTTTGTCATAGCGGACTATACAGACTCTGAAGGATATGCTTGTGCGTACGTACTAAGTTGTTGTTGGCAGTTGGGATCGTCACTTTCTATTGTTAGGGTTCTCCTTCAATAGCTGTTATCAGGAGATATTCCAATTGGCAAACTTTAGGCTTGTTGTTAGGTGGTGTCAATCGCCAGTCTGTTTTTCTGACTCCGCGAGAGTAGGATTTTTGGACCCCAGCTAGTCGAGAGGCTTCGAAGATGATCCAGTTGATTCAGGTCATATTAAGAGTAGCCCAGTGCAGACAGAGGTCTTATGCCAACCGTGGTGGTCGCAGACCTGAGTTCGCAGTGGGAGATCATGTATTCCTACGGATTTTCCGATTAATGACGTGTTGAGTTTTGGGAAGCTTATCCCAGAATTATAGGTCGTTTTGAGATCTTTAAAGCGAGTTAGTTCTGTTGCCTATAATTTTGCACTTCCGCCCAGATTATTGAGTATTCACCCCATATTCCTTGTGTCGATACTTTGCAAATACCTTCAAGACCTTTCTCACATGATTTAGCACCAGACCAAATAGCTTGGACGCGATCTTTTCATTCACCGGCAGCCAATTGTGTTAGTGGTTCGGCAGGTGGAGAAACTTCGTTCAAGGGTCTTACCATCTGTGGAGGGTTTACTTTTGCGTAGCCGTATAGTGAGGTGATCACCCGGAAGGCTGCGAGCGAGATGTGGAAATTTTGCACTCATCTCTTTGAAGGTACGCTTAGTGAGAATTTTAAATTAAGGGACGAATTTCTATAGGGGGAGATTGTAACACATTAGAATTTCGGTTAGTGTTAATTAAACGATAATACGGGTTTTTGGTAAAAAGTTTACCAATTTGGGTTCCTCACATATTATAACATTTAATTAATAATTTATTATTATTTTTATTTCATGCACACACATGTGCATGTTTATATGAGCCTGTGTTTGTGTTAATCTAGTTTTAGTGACCATGACAACTTAACCCTAATCCTAATCTTTTGCTTTAACCTTATCCTTAACCTTATTCTCTAGATTTTTGTTGAGATAGAAGATATTTTCTTTAGGGTTTTGTTTGGAGAGGACGTGGCATGGTCAGCATGTACTTGCATTAATGTGGAGTTATTGCAAGGTGCACTCACCTTAACCTCACCTCTCTCTCTCTCTCTTTATCATTTCTTTCACTCTCATTCTCTCTCACTCTATCTCTTTCTCATATTTCTCATCTCCTTCATTCCCTTAACCGAACACATTCTAATCCTTCACTAAACCTACACAAAACTTCATCAAAACTCACAAAAATCACATTTTTAGACTTGTTTTGAATCTTGGATGCCTTGGAGCTTGGAAAGCTAGGATCTTTGAGCATGTGGGAGTAGGTAATGATCTTTTTCTGTAAATTAAGTATTTTTAGTGTTGCGTAACTTATTCGTTTCAGTTTAGATCGCGTATTGTATCGTTTCGTGCAAATATCGTATTTTTAGTGTAGTTTTTGGTCTCGGATGATCTGCAATCAAACCAGGTATTTGTTGCAAAAGTTCCCATCACAGTGACCTAGTGTAGTGACCTAGAACCTACCCTCAAAATACGAGCCCATTTACTCAAGTTCTGGCCGTAGTTTTATTGCTTATGGACGCAATTTGCTGCCCGAGTGGGGACTGAAGGGTTGAGTTTTGGTGTAGGGGTCTCTGGGGTCGTGTGTGGTCTTGTGGTACTTGCAACTTTTACAAATTGTTGGTATAGCAAAATATGGGATCACTTCCTTGTTTTCATGTGTTTCGTTTCACGCGTTACGTGTTAGTTATATATATGCCCTAGAGGCCATTGTTGTACATATGATGTATATTATAGTGGATGCTTGGATATATATAGAGAGGACTTTCTTGCTCGTTATGATAGTATGCTATCTGGTTACACTTTGTCTTAGCATGTTGACTTGTATTGGTTTACTGTCTTGCTCTCACTTGTTGATAAAACCCTTAGGATATATACCTGACTACTAGGGCTATGATGAGATCATACTAGTGGGGCCAGGCTGGTCAACGAGTACATCCTACAATTGTTCCTAGTCGAAGGTGTATCGAGACAGGGCATCGATACACCAGAGTAGACTAGCGTATACGCATCTTGACCCATATGATGGGCGATGGATAATCCCATATCCATCGATGTTTTGACATCAAAGATGGTGTACGGGTGCTCATTGGAGACTGGGTAAACTGAACGGACTCGCCGAGAACTCCTAGATGGTATTATACCTATCGTCAGATAGCAGGTCTCCGGTGACACTGGTACAGGTTAGTCTGTGTCACGACCCGAAAAGTACGGAACATGACAGGCACTTAAACTACGAAACGTCTCGAGGCGTACGTAATCTAAGTAAGCCAAAGCCCAGAAATCCAAATCAATTAAATCAGTAGAGTGAAGGAAAAACCAATTTTAGAGCAAGAATTTTAACAACATAAGCCGAAGTATGCATTTTAAAAATGTCAAGTCTTTTCTAAAAATTTCGGCAGAATTTCCTTTGTAAATTTAGACACCAAACGGGTACAAAACCTGATAAAGCATGTATAGTGAAAAAAGGCATCCCCAAGCGGGAGCTAGCTCTTCGCCAAACGGCGGACAAACCACACAATGTAATATAATATACAACGCCGAAAGGCGAGGATCAAACTCAGGATAAAAATCCAACATCATCGAGAAAATCCCAGAGGAAAAATCATAATAATACAGCGCGCGACTCTAAGGTCGAAAGAATATACATAGGTCATCTATCTCTATCAAGTATACAAGTCTAGTTGATGGAGTTTTACTAGATACAACTGAAATAACAAATATACCATGGTGGTTCTGATGCAAAAGATCCCACCTACCAAAGCAATTACCCGGAAGGAACAGTGTACCAGCAAAGCCGCAACGAAACCTGTATGGCAAAACCTGCAAGGAACTGTGGCACAACGGGGGTGAGTTGCCAACTCGTGAGTAGAAAACATCTACGAGTAGAAGTCACATGCATGACGCTATCCTAGGTCATATCAAGTAATATCCTCAAATAAATATCCTGGTCCATCTATGTATAAATGTAATACTACATGCTCGTGTCAGTACCTCAGATAGCAACATATCAGATATATGATGTATGAATGCATTACAAATGAAACAGAATACATCATGAATGAGACAACTGTTTTCTTTATTTTAATGAGATTTCTGTATGTATATAAATCGCGTATCATCAATGAAATCGACAGATAAAATAGTGTCCAGCATTGACACAAAACATAAATCCCAGTATCTCAATACCTCAGGCTCCGGCTATCCGGACTGGCCTGCATCATCAATCGTAATATCACAGTGTCTCAAATCTCAATATGTCAATACCTCGGGCTCCGTCAGTCCGGATCGGCCCACATCATCAATCACACGACCACGAACGGTATCCTCCGGATATCCGCCGCGCCAGGTAAAATCACCGGTAGGCAGTCTGCCCTTGCCGGGCTCATCGTCTATAACTCGAGCTTCTTGCCCCGGGGCACCTTACCGGGCCCACCATGTACCCGAGACGGTTCATCCAACTCCTCGAATCGGGTCTCGAAAACATCTCAGAACCGAGAAAACACAATGGTGGACAATACTCAACATATCAAGGAAAACCGCATTTTTCTTTTTAAAATAATCATCAGTTTACAAAACTTTCACATGCGGTTTCCAAATCCAGAAAATATCAAGAAGAATCCGAAATTATTAAGTCACCATGTCAGTAACAATGAAAACCGGCATAAATCTCCATAATACTGCATAACCAATTAATATCCGGATGCATATGATATTATGCAATAATTAAACTAGCATATGAAAGCTATAACATGTAGCAACTATCAGTTAGCAAGCTATGTCAATGAAATAGTATTTTCTAAATTGTACGTGACATGGCAATTACCGATGAAGATGTGTGTGAGCCGGCAAGCAGGTGTACATGGAACATACGCATCATCGGTAATGGTGCTGGTGTCCTGACAGCAGAGTTTCATGATAATTACAGAGAACATATGTACAAGCATGCAATGCGATGAAACATCATGAATATATAGAAAGTGATGTAGTAACATCAACCCTGAAAAATATATACTTACCCAATATACGAGTCATACAGTTTGGTATTTAAAATACTCACGATTCTCCACTTTTGAAAATGAGTATGACTCGAGCCCAGTCAAAAGGGTAAGGAAAACCACCTAAGTCTGAGTCGATCTATATATATATATATATATATATATATATATATATATATATAGTAGTCGGTGATTTCTCCTCATAAGTATCACATACGATACAATAAATAATATGACATCCTTGAGTCAAGAGTGCGGATCTATCCTCATAACTATATCTCGTACGGTAAATCTATCATACGGCATCCCAAATCTGGGTACGGGTCAAATATCACATTTATCTCATTATTCATCTGGTATCCACATCATCACATATCGTGAACCGAGGTACAGATCTAAGTCTAGTACACTACTAATATCATCAACAATATCCTGATCTGGCTACTGATCTAAGGTCTCATAAAATCCGATGTCATCAACATATATTATCATATAGAAATATACACCGCCCAAGCGATCCATTATAAATATTATAACATATCTCATCTCATATCTCGATCATATGTCAACTATCATATATATATCATCATCCACATGGTATCGTCGTCCAACGATCCGCTATAATATCATGACATATCTCGGTCACATATTAATATATCCCGGCATCATGCCCGATCATATCGACTCATTCCGAAGTATCATATAACATCCTCATCATCCAAGCACATGAATACCAATATATATATATGTCCCCAATATGCACAAGGAAATAAAAGTATTCGAGTATGTGTATGTGCGTGTATGCAAATCTTTACTCTAGGTTTTCGTGACTAAGAAATCGACTAAAGTCCTTTCTTCAATTCTCGCTAACACTAACCCCTAATCTCCTAATGCTTTTCATGCTAAGGTTCATATCACACACTAACATGTAAAAGTATATATATATATATACTTATATATATATATATCACATCCCATCATTTCTCACAACTTTGCGGGGGTGCTATACGCCATCCACCCGACTTCCCCCATAGATATAATCTACTCACCTTGATCTTCGTTTTCTGGAGTCGATGATGCCACGCTCATCCTCATCGTCTCGAAGTCCACGTGAGGTACCTACACACCATAACGTATCGTATCGCATTAAAATCTAAATCAAAGCCAAAACGGCACGCTAAAAGCCTATAGGTTCGAACCTACAGACTACGCCTTCAAATCCACCAAACAACTCTCGATATCGTCGTACAAACGTTAAAACATCGAGTTAAAACCAAATTCCAAAAATCCAGAATTCAAAATACGCAAAACAAAATCCCGAATCAAAACAGCAGCATAAGGAAATGGTCCCAAATTTTTCCCTAGGCCAAATTAGCCAAAGTTGCATATATGGCGGGTCTAGTTTACTGGAGATGGAGCTACAGACGAAACACGAGGCAAAATGCCTCAGGTCTGGCTACAAATTGCGGCCAGAAGGAATTTTTCTGCGGCCTGGGTAGTGGGTTAGGGTCTAGGGTTTCAGTGAGGGGTCCTAGGTTGCCTGCATGTATCTCAGTGTTTGCTAAATAATTTTTCAGGTCCCCGAGTGTTAGCAGATTTCAAATTACCATCATATTTTCACAGTTTTCCGACGTCGGGGTTTCTAAGTTCATATTCCGGGGTTTATTCTATGGTTTCAGTCCAAGATACCATCCCTACAGGGGTCATAAGGTCTCTACTAACCTTAATTACACTTCATAATTCAAAATTTCACAAAACCCCCATCAAGAAATTTCTAGGTTCACAAAACCACTCGATATCGATACTAAACATATATGGATGCCTAAAGAATTTAAATACTATTCTAAAGGTGCAGAAATTACCTCAATTGGCAACTCAAGAATTTTCTTGAGTTGCCCAAAGTCCTCAAAATTTGATTTTTCTTGGTCCAATGTGCTCCCCTTGAGCTTGTGTATGCTTTTTGTGAAATGGAGATGGGGTTTTGGGTTTGTTTTGGGGGTGTATTGAGGGTTTAGAGGTGGAAGGAGATAGGGTTTTTCCATGGGTGAAGAGGGAGAAGAAATGGTGAAAAGATGAAGAGAGAAACAATGAACAATGCCTAGGTTTGACCCCTCACCTTCTCTCTCTCTTGCCCATCCCTCTTGTCATCATGATGCCTCTTCGACTTTTCTTTTTCTTGTTTTCTTTATCTTTTCTTTTCGTTCAAAAAGCCATGCATGATAAAAATAAGGATAAAGGCATGATAGAAAAATGCAACAAGTGTGAAAATGATATGGTACATGTCATGTGCACAAAACACGCTTAATGCGCGATTAGCGATATTTAATCGTGATTAGCACTAAAATGGGGTATAATAAATCATAAAACTTCATAATTTGCATAAATTACACAAAGCACCCTCTTTTTAGTAATTTCTATAATTTTCCAAATTTTCCCTAAATTTATCGGTATTTAATTTTACCGCCTTATTAAAATATTCAAAATTATTATTATTTAATTATAAAAATTCCCAAAAAAAATATTTTATTTTCTTGAAATATTACAATCTTCCCCCCTTAAAGAAATTCGGTACCCAAATTAAATTTAAACCCCTCAAATAGTAAAACATTTCAGTAAAAAGTCCAAGTAGTCGGGGAACCGAAATCATCAATACATCAAACGCATCATAGCGCAAAGCAAGCGCATGAACAGTGAGCAGATAACTCCAAATCAAAACTCCGTCACGCATCATGCAATCATCGGAGTCATGGCGAAGATATCATTGTCAAAGCCCAAAACGAAACCAATCATGATATACATTAAAACCATACTTGTAAACGTCAGAAGGAAATGCATACCAAACCTTTCATATTGCTGTGCGATGCGCGTATCGCGGCACAGTGGTGGACGTCTATTGTAAGAAAATAACTATATATAGACTTATCCTTTGTTTAATATGTACGGCCCGCTGTTTTTGAAAATAATTTAGAAGGGTTTCCTTGTTTTAAACGTTTCGTGTCATATCAGACACGTAGGTAAATACTGAGACTATAGATCTCTTTTTGGAACTCCCTTCGATAACTATCAATGCATGCAAAATAAATCCAGGTACTGTCCTCTGACTAGTCCTGCTCAGTACGAAAACAAATAACAAATATCATAAAAACGTATTGCTCCATAAGAAATCAATTCCAAAATGTGCATATGAATGTCATGTGCGTCTGGTGCGCACGGAAATCGAAATCAATAATTTTGCCATACATGTGCACAGAAACAAAATCTAAGAGCAACGGGTGTTCATGAAAACACCTGTCAAGGGCAACGGGTGTGCCTGACAGCAACATTAGGTGCATCTGATGTGCACGAAGGATCTCGATTTAGTGCATCTGGTGTGCACCAAAATCGCATCTCATATCATGCGCCCAACATACGCGAAAATCCAAATCAGGTGCATCCATCATGCACGAATAAAATCTAAATCATGTGCATCCAATATGCACGAAATCACGAAATCCAATATCACGCGCCGAACATGCGCAAAATCCAATCCAAGCGCGTCAGTCCGTAAAAAGTATCTAGTGCAGTAACATGCATGAAAACGAACATCAAGTGCAAACGCGCATAAAACACAAATCTGGTAACACAAATGCTTATGACATAGATCGGGTGCAACGAGGGTACGGAGTATATGTCCCGTGCAACCAATGCACAAGATACCTAGCTGGTGCAACAAAAGCTCGAAATACGAATCTGGTGCATCTAGTGCACGAAATATCAAATACAGTGCATCCAGTGCACAAAAATGCATCAATAACTCAAATGCGTATAAAAACAACACCGAGAGTACCAAGGTGTATAAAATCCAAAAACGCGTGCAACTGCATGCACGAACCACGTACTAATGCACTGCAAGCACATGTAAGCTAGTGCAAAAACCAAATCGAGTGCATACCATATGCACAAAAATCAAATCAACTATAGGGAAATCCACGAAATCATAAACATGTGCAGCCAAGGCACAAACCGATATCAAGTGCAATAAATACACACAAATCATAAATCGACACAACGGTGTACAAAAACATATCTCAAGTGCAATAACTATGCACAGAAACGTAAATACCCAGTAGTTGCAGCCATGGTGCACGAAAAACAATACCATAAAGTCCAATCATCAAAACTCAATCCAAGCGATAAAAGCATGATACTCGGATCACAACGCAAATCACAACGAAGGACACTAAGGTACGCCTCCTACAACGTCGAAAAGTGTCGGTACATCCAAAACTGGAAGAGCAAGAACATCCGCTGCCTCCTGCTCACGTTCTGGCGTTTTCTATCTCTGGGTCCTCATTTATGGATTACCGATCTCGCAATCCCTCGGCTCATCGGCCTGGTCCGGTGTACTAACGGAAACGGTCCGCTCTAGTACTCCTCTGGTCCTCTCACGGCCAATTAGCATGACCACTCATCAAGCGGCACGTCTCTGGCGTCGGTTTCTGGTCCTCTAAATATACGTCACACATCTGATCCTCGGTGCAAATCTCATTGCAGCAGTGTCCTGGGAAGAACCTGCTCAGGGTCTTTTCTGATCTCGCCTATGCCGAACTGTACGGAGGCTGGTACTCTTGCATAATCCTTTCTCTTCTTCCGGACATCTGCGTTCTCAGCACAACTCCTCCTCGGAAACTGGTCGTATCTCAACGCCTCTGTATGCATATCAGCTCTTTAATCTCGACGGGGAGTTACGACAGCTCGTCAGCATCTCGCAAGAACCTATGGTTTCACTTCGCTCTAATGTCGACTGATTCGGACTCGTCTCTTCATGGCTGCATGGACTGGGCTCCAACGGCTATACTCGTATCTGGGGTCTCCCAAGCAGTGTATCCCATCACATGATATCCGAATAATGTAGAACTTTTCGATCGATTCGTCAAGGTTCCATAATCCCCCAAGAGCTCAACATCTTGGGTACAGTTTAATAGTATCGAATATATGCCACAGCACTTATGGACCAATCGTAGAAAGGCAAACCCAAGCCTCACTAATGGCGCCGCTAAACTGCCGCAAACCCTAAGGTTCACCGGCGTTCCATGGTCATTATGTCGAGTTAGGGTTTCATTCTTTTAGAGGGTCCGTAGAATTACTTGCATTGTTTTTCGAATACTTTAAACTTGGAAAATAGTTTCCTGACATTCGATCGTCTATATCGACTCTCAACGTATCAGCGTGAAGTCGTCTGGAGCTGGAATCAATAAATCTGATGACCTCGCATTGGGGTAGGCAATGAATCACACGTCCTAGTCTTTCATCCCTGGTGACTAGCGATCTTCTATCATATCTCGAAGTATAACTCGTGCGGCATTAGCTCAAAACATCTAGGGTGATATCTCCTCAGTCGCAGCAACTACTGGCTCATTCGTCCGCACGCTGAACAGTGCCTCAATCATCAAGTATAATCGGTGCTTTGACGGTCATCACATCCTGGCTGGCTTCTATCAGTGGCCCAATCCTCTGGTGCTGATCTGCACGTCCGAGAAATCCTTGTACAAGCAATCCGTCAAACACTCGGGGCACGAAAAACACCATAAAAAGACGCCTCTATACAATCGTATGTCCCTGGAATCACGTCCTGATCAGTCCTCGTCCGTGACGAGCTCGTGCTGACCGCAACTCTAGCCATAGCTCTTTGTGCCCGTACAACCGTGGTAACAAAATCATAACTGGTACTGATGAGGATAGATCATAGGAATGAATATAATACTGTGCAAGGAAATGTACATCTTAAGGCTTCTTAAGCGGAGTATCGTAGCGTAAGTATGCCGCGGAACAAAGACACGGTATGTCACTCTGCTTGAGTCACCTACTCCATCAACCAAGAGTCATCCTACACTCAGGAGGTAAAACCTAACGCTTTGATACCAACTTTGTCACGACCCGAAAAGTACGGAACAAGACAGGCACTTAAACTATGAAACGTCTCGAGGCGTATGTAATCTAAGTAAGCCAAAGCCCAGAAATCCAAACCAAGTAAAGCAGTAGAGTGAAGGAAAAACCAATTTTAAAGCAAGAAGTTTAACAACATAAGCCGAAGTATGCATTTTTAAAATGTCAAGTCTTTTCTAAAAATTTCGGTAGAGTTTCCTTTGTAAATTCAGACCCCAAACGGGTACAAAACCAGATAAAGCATGTATAATGAATAAAGGCATCTCCAAACGGGAGCTAGCTCTTCGCCAAACGGCGGACAAACCGCGCAATGCAATATAGGATACAACGCCAAAAGGCGAGGATCAAACTCAGGATAAAAATCCAAAATCATCAAGAAAAACCAGAGGAAAAATCATAATAATACAGCGCGCGACTCTAAGGTCGAAAGAATATACACAGGTCATTTATCTCTATCAATTATACAAGTCTGGTTGATGGAGATTTACTAGATACAACTGAAATAAAAAATATACAATGGTGGTCCTGATGCAAAAGATCCTACCAACCAAAGCAATCACCCGGAAGGAACAGTGTGCCAGTAAAGCCGCAACGAAACCTGTATGGCAAAACCTTTAAGGAACTGTGGCACAATGGGGGTGAGTTGCCAACTCATAGGTAGAAAACATCTACGAGTAGAAATCGCATGAATGACACTATCCTAGGTCATATCAAGTAATATCCTCAAATAAATATCCTGGTCCATCTATGTATAAGTGTAATACTGTATGCTCATGCCAGTACCTCAGATAGCAACATATCAGATATATGATGTATGAATGCATTACAAATGAAACATAATACATCATGAATGAGACAACTGTTTTCTTTATTTTAATGAGATTTCTGTATGTATATAAATCGCGTATAATCAATGAAATCGACAGATAAAACAGTGTCCAATATCGACACAAAACATAAATTCCAGTATCTCAATACCTCAGGCTCCTGCTATCCAGACTGGCCTGCATCATCAATCGCAATATCTCAATGTCTCAAATCTCAATATCTCAATACCTCGGGCTCCGTCAGTCCGGATCGTCCCATATCATCAATCACACGACCACGAACGGTATCCTCCGGATATCCGCCGCGCCAGGTAAAATCACCGGTAGGCAGTCTGCCTCTGCCGAGCTCATCGTCTACAACTCGAGCTTCTTTCCCCAGGGTACCTTACCAGGCCGACCATATACCCGAGACGGTTCATCCAACTCCTCGAATCGGGTCTCGAAAACATCTCAGAACCGAGAAAACACAATGGTGGACAATACTCAACATATCAAAGAAAACCGCATTTTTCTCTTTAGAATAATTCATCAGTTTACAGAACTTTCACATGCGGTTTCCAAATCCAGAAAATGTCAAGAAGAATCCGAAATCATCAAGTCACCATGTCAATAACAATGAAAACCGGCATAAATCTCCATAATACTGCATAACCAATGAATATCTGGATGCATCTGATATGATGCAATAATTAAACTAGCATATGAAAGCTATAACATGTAGCAACTATCAATTAGCAAGCTATGTCAATGAAATAGTATTTTCTAAAGTGTATGTGACATGGCAATTACCGATGAAGATATGTGTGAGCCGGCAAGCAGGTGTACGTGGAACATACGCATCATCGGTAATGGTGCTGGTGTCCTGACAGCTGGGTTTCATGATAATTACAGAGAGCATATTTACTAGCATGCAATGCGATGAAACATCATGAATATACAGAAAGTGATGTAGTAACAGCAACCCTGAAAAAAATATGCTTACCCAATATACGAGTCATACAGTTTGGTATTTAAAATACTCACGATTCTCCACTTTTGAAAATGAGAATGACTCGAGCCCAGTCAAAAGGGTAAAGGAAACCACCTAAGTCTAAGTCGATCTATATATATATCTAGTAGTCGGTGATCTCGCCTCAATAGTTTCACGTAAGATACAATAAATAATATGACATCCTCGAGTCAAGAGTGCGAATCTATCCTCATAACTATATCTCGTACGGTAAATCTATCGTACGGCATCCCAAATCTGGGTACGGGTCAAATATCACATTTATCTCATTATTCATCTGGTATCCATATCATCACATATCGTGAACAGGGGTACAGATCTAAGTCCAGTACAGTACATCATTAACAATATTCTGATCTGGCTACTGATCTAAGGTCTCATACAACCTGATGTCATCAATACATATTATCATATAGAAATATACACCTCCCAAGCGATCCATTATAAATATCATAACATATCCCATCTCATATATCGATCATATGTCAACTATCATATATGTATCATCATCCACATGATATCGTCGTCCAACGATCCGCTATAACATCTTGACATATCTCGGTCACATATTAATATCTCCCGGCATCATGCCCGATCATATCGACTCATTCCCAAGTATCATATAACATCATCATCATCCAAGCACATGAATACCAATATATATATGTCCCCAATACGCACAAGGAAATAAAAGTATGCGAGTATGTGTATGTGCGTGTATGCAAATCTTTACTCTATGTTTTCGTGACTAAGAAATCGACTAAAGTCCTTTCTTCAATTCTCGCTAACACTAACCCCTAATCTCCTAAAGCTTTTCTTGCTAAAGTTCATATCACAAACTAACATGTAAAAGTATATATATATCACATCCCATCATTTCTCACAACTTTGCGGGGGAGCTATATGCTATCCACCCGACTTCCCCCGAAAATATAATCTACTCACCTTGATCTTCGTTCTCTAGAGTCGATGACGTCACGCTTATCCTCGTCGTCTCGAAGTCCATGTGAGGTACCTACACATCATAATGTATCGTATCGCATTAAAATCTAAATCAAAGCCAAAACGGCACGCTAAAAGCCTATACGTTCGAACCTACGGACTACGCCTTCAAAACCACCAAACAACTCTCGATATCATCGTACAAAGGTCAAACCATCGAGTTAAAACCAAATTCCAAAAATCCAGAGTTACGCAAAATAAAACCCCGAATCAAAACAGCAACACAAGAAATGGTCCCAGATTTTTCCCTAGGGCAAATTAGCCAAAGTTTCATATATGGAGGGTCTAATTTACTAGAGATGGAGCTACAGACGAAACACGAAGCAAAATGCCCCTGATCTAGCCGTAAATTGCGGCCAGAAGGACTTTTTCTGTGTCCTGGGTATAGGGTTAGGGGCTAGGGTTTCAGTGGGGGGTCCTAGGTTGCCTGCATGTATCTCTGTGTTTGCTAAATAATTTTTCAGGTCCCCGAGTGTTAGCAGATTTCCAATTACCATCATATTTTCACAGTTTTCCGATGTCGGGGTTTCTAAGTTTGTATTCCGGCGTTTATTCTATGGTTTCAGTCCAAGATACCATCCCTACAGGGGTCATAAGGTCTCTACTAACCTCAATTACATTTCATAATTCAAAATTTCACAAAACCACCATCAAGAAATTTCTAGGTTCACAAAACCACTCGATATCGATACTAAATATATATGTATGCCTAAAGAATTTAAATACTATTCTAAGGGTGCAGAAATTAGCTCAATTGGCAACTCAAGAATTTTCTTGAGTTGCCCAAAGTCCTCAAAATTTGATTTTTCTTGGTCCAATGTGCTCCCCTTGAGCTTGTGCATGCTTTTTGTGAAATGGAGATGGGGTTTTGGGTTTGTTTTGGAGGTGTTTTGAGGGTTTAGAGGTGGAGGGAGATGGGGTTTTGCCATGGGTGAAGAGGGAGAAGAAATGGCGAAAAGATGAAGAGAGAAACAATGAACCATACCTAAGTTTGACCCATCACCCTCTTTCTCTCATGCCCATCCCTCTTGTCATCATGATGCCTCTTTGACTTTTCTTTTTCTTGTTTTCTTTATCTTTTCATTTCATTTAAAAAGCCATGCATGATAAAAATAAGGAAAAAGCCATGATAGAAAAATGTAACAAGTGTGAAAATGATATGGTGCATGTCATGTGCACAAAACACGCTTAATGCGCGATTAGCGATATTTAATCGCGATTAGCACTAAAATGGTGTATAATAAATCATAAAACTTCATAATTTGCATAAATTACACAAAGCACCCTCTTTTTAGTAATTTCTATAATTTTCCAAATTTTCCCCAAATTTATCGGTATTTAATTTTTCCACCTTATTAAAATATTCAAAATAATTATTATTTAATTATAAAAATTCCCAAAAATAATATTTTATTTTCCTGAAATGTTACAGTCTGTAGACCCGAGATCGTCATGGAGTCTTGTTTAATTCCCACTGTGCTTTGATTTCCACCTTACCACATCCAAGAGCGTGCAAAACGGTGGCTTTTGGGTACAGTCCCGAATCACATAGAGGCAATGAGCGACAGGAGGGTTTCGTCTCTCCCGGTATAGGGAGTTGATATTGTGCTTTGTTCAATTCGCTATAACTGGAAGTCCCTGGCCAGGGCTGATATGAAGTGCTACTGGTAAGAGTTTTCAGTAGTTTCTCGACCCGTTATGAGCCTTGCAACGACACGACTTATCGGTTACTGGGGTCTGATGTTTACCACCACTAGACTTGATATGCGGCATACCAGACGAAGAAACCAGACTGTACGGTAGTGTTACTGATTGGCTCGACGGGGGTTTTGACAGCTTCGCTGGTTATCTTCTGATCGCTCAATACCCAGGTGGCCGTTACGTTTAGCTGATCGCTTATGGCTTGTGGGTGTTTGATACGATCATCACCTACTACCGGCGTATTGATGATTCTTAGAGTCCCACACATGAGTTTCTTAGCTCAGGCGAAATGATGTGATGTGCATAAGAGATATGCGCGGGGACCCGATTGAATGCGAGTATGTGATACCGTATGTTAATCGGGCGTTTTTCTATTGGTCGGGTCGTATGCGATATGACTGGATTGTTAAATCAAATGTTGATTTAACATTAGACTTTTGGTTTTATTCTTTACTTAAAACCCTTTTCTTAAACGAAGATGTATGCATATATGTATGCACATGCTGATGTGCATGGACACATACATGCATAGTGTCATGGTTGATGATACAACATTTGTGGCAATATAAGACTTACATGATTCAATATATATATATATATTTGGAAATAAAAAGGCAAATGGAAATTAAATCATTAATAGTTTTTTCCACACACTTCTTTGCTTTGACCTTGGTTAAACCCTGTAGGGTTACTAGGCACACTCAAGAGGTTCTACAAGGCATCAACCACGCCAAAATCAAAAATTTATGTGCCGAGAAACCCTATGTAAGATCGTTAACTAGAGGTAAGGCGACAACTAAACAAGTTAACAACTTAACTACAAGTGAAAGAGACAACAACCTTTGTAGATCCGGTCCTCCGCTTCTCTAGCTCCGTGTTGACGTCCCTCCGCTGCGATCATCGGAATCCCGGACTCTAGCGTCGGTTTCATCGGAGAAATGATCGGGCTAGGTCGTTGACTTCGATGCCGAAGATGATCTACGTCGAGGCAACTCAAACTCAAGCTCCATCTTCACTAAGTGATGAAACTTGTGAAGAAAACACCCTATACAACATGGCAAGTGGTAGAGGATGAAGAAATAAGAAGTGGGTTCACTTTGGATTTGGATTTCTCAATTGATTTCTTCACTTGGAATTTTTCTAGAAAGCTTTCTTCTCTTCATGAAGAAGAAGAAGAAAAGAATGAATGAATAAAATGAATAATAATGTGAAGACTTATCATCTTGCAACCATGGGTGAGTTTATATTTTGTAGAGAATAAACCATAGTTAGTTGTAATGGTTAGGTTAATGAATGTCTTAATCAAGACAAAATGGATGGACTTTTTCAAAGTTGCTACAAGCTTCAAGAAGCTTCAAACCATGATAAAAATTCCACCATTTTAGAATAATTAAGATAAACAAAACCTAAATTACAATTAACATGGTGTATGTCACACACCCACCCATATTTGCATGTATCATCAAACATGATACAAACTAGTGCACAAAAATATATCACATATACAACTTGTGCACATCAAGTGAGAAAATCAATCTTAAGTGAACAAATACTAGTTAATGTAAAGTAATATATCAAATATATAATTATACATTAAATCATTAAATCAACACTTGATTTAATGATCTGGTCATACTGCATATAACCGACTAATATCAAGTGTATCAATGTATCGAATCAACATTCGATTCGGTAACCCGGCTATATCTTATATAACCGTCCGATGATACAAATCGCGAGAATTGAATACAGTATCAAATACTGGTATTATTCTCAGTCCCGCACATATCTCATATGCGCTCCTATTTCGTTTCGCTTGAACCAGGAAACTTCTGTGTAGGACTCTAAAGACTCGTCAATACGCCAGCAGCAGGTGATGATCATATCAAACGCCCACAAGCCGCAAGCGGTCTGCTAAACGTAACGGCCACCCGGGTATTGAGCGAACAGAAGATCAACGAGCAAGCCCGCTCACACTCCTCTGAATCCAACCAGTAACACTTACCGTACAGTCCGGTCTGTTCGTCTGATATGTTGCATATCCCGCCTAGGGGTGGTAAACGTCAGACCCCAGTAGCTTGATAAGTCATGCCGATGTAAGGTCCATAACAAGCGTGAAACTACTGATAACTCTTACCAATAAATCACTACAACCCTGACCAGGGATTTCCCGTTATGGCCAGTCGAGCATAGCGCAAAATCAACCCCCAATACCGGGAGAGACGAATCCCCTCCTATCGCTCATTGCCTCCATGTGAATCGGGACTGTACCCAAAAACCACCTGTTTGCATGACTCAGTAGAGCCGTGGTAGGGTGGAAATCAAAGCACAGTGGGAGACACACAAGACTCTATGACGATCTCGGGTCAACAGACTAAGCTGTACCAGTGTCACCAGAGAACTGCCATCTGACGTAAGGTATAATACCATCTGGGAGTTCTCGGCGAGTCCGTTCAGTGTACCCAGTCTCCACTGAGCACCCGCATACCATCTCTGATGTCAAACACCAATGGATATGGGATCATCCATCGCCCATCACATGGGTCGAGAAGATATACGCTAGTCTACTCTGGAATATCGATGCCCCGTCTTGATATTCCCACGACTAGGAACATTGAAGGATGTACTCATGGACTACCCAGGCCCCACTAGTATGATCTGCATCATAGTCCTGGAAGTCGAGTACATATCCTAAGGGCTTTATCAACATGTAACAGAGAGACAGAAAGTATACATGTTAAGATAAAGAGTAACCAGATAGCGTACTATCATGTCGAGCAAGAAAGTCCTACCTATATATGTCCCCGCATCCACTACAATATACATCCTATGTATAGTAATGGCCTCTAGGGCATACATATAACTAACAATCTCCCACTTGCACCAGGGCCATCTGTAGCAGTGGTTGAAGTATCTAATACTCAACCATCCCAAATAAGTCTCTCTCTGGGAAAAAGCCTTTGTGAGTGGATTCGCCGTGTTGTCCTCTGAGTCTACTCTCCTAACCTCGATCATCCTGGAGATCAACTATCTCCATGATCAGGTGATGCTGCTTCAGAATATGTATGGGTCACTGATGGGACCAGGTTTCCTGGGCCAAAGACACACTTCCATTGTCACACAATGGTAGGAACCTAGTTCATCTCATGAACCAATATACACCCAAACTGCCTCTTTGGTAGTATCTTTAATAACGATGTTACCAGCCTTTATCGTCTAGTTTGCCACGGTATCTAGCTTGGAACTCTTCCAACATACCGTCCCTCCACTGAGGGTAAAGACAATGCCTGCGACTGACATTCAGTCGTCCTTATCATTCTGGAACTTTTCCAGTGATTCTCCCCAGGATCGATTGATACCATCTCACTAAACCTAGTGAGACCTCTAATATCCATTTAGATCTATCTCATAGATCCAAATCCCAGGATTTAGGAGGTATCACCTTTATCCTATTTGGAGAATCCTTGTGATAAGAGGAGATTGACCGTGTGTAGTATAGGAAACTCTTTTCCTATCAAGAGTATGTTGTCCACGTACAATACGAGGATCACCACCATACTCCCTACTACCTTTTTGTATATACAAGGTTCATCTACCATTTTGATGAAGTCAAACTTTTTTACTATCACATCAAAACAGATGTTCCAACTCCGCGATGCCTGCTTTATCCTGCAACGCAACTTGCACACGTTTCCGCTGCTCCCACTGTTTATGAATCCCTCTGGCTGTGTACTTATAAACGTTCTCTTCTAAATCATTATTTAGAAAAGCAGTCATGGCACCCAACCACCAGGTATCGTAGTCATGGTATGTAGCAATGACAAGTAGGATCGGGATGGACTTAAGCATAGCCACTGAAAAAAAGGTTTCATCATTATCCACGCCTGGTCGATGACGAAAACCTTTAACAAGTCTAGCTTTGAAAGTCTCAACTTTTCCATCTACACCAAGTAATCTTCTCAAGATATACTTGCTCCTGATGGGGATTTAACCCTTCAGATAAAGCAACCAAAGTCCATACTTTGTTGGTGTATAAGGATTCCATCTCAGATCGCTAAGCATCCAGCCATTCTTACAGAGTCCTTACTCTCGATGGCCTGCTCGAAACTAGTTGGGTCATCATCTCATGATGCAATACTTGCTCCCACTGTCATCGAGAAACCGAAGTATCTCTCAGGCGGATGAGGAACCCTACCAGATCGGCGGAGAGGCTGAGGTCTGTCGGAATCTATTGAATCCTTTGGTTCTACCAAATCATCAGCTACAGTTTGTATAGCTGGAACCATTCCAGTTCTACATAAAAGACTGTAACGTTTCCAAAATAATAAAATATTATTTTCGGGAATTTTTATAATTTAATATTATTTTAATAAATATTTTAATATTCCGGTATAATTAAATACAATTAAATGGGGAAATTTTTTGGAAAATTATGGAAAATTCATAAATAGGGTATTCTTATGGAATTATGCCATTTTAAAGTTTTTAAGATTAGTTATATGCTAATTTAGTGCTAATCGCGATTGAGAATCGCTAATTGGATTTTCAGATTTTTTGTGCAAAAATGTGCACATATCATTCCACACTTGTTACACTTGTGTTACATTTCTATTGCTATGGTTGTTCTTTTGGGTTCACTATTGGAGTGAGAAGGAAAAGAAAAGAAACAAAAAGTAAGTGATGATGAGAGAGAGAGAGTAGGTTGCTTTTGACTTTTGACCCTTTCCTCCATCATTTCCCTTCTCATTTTCTCTCCCCTCTTCAAACAAGAGCTGCTGCTGCTCTTGCTCCTGCTCCCTCATCTCCCTCCCCTTCATTTCATAGATCCCTCTCATTTCCCTTACCAAAACCCCATTCCCACTTCACAAAACTTGCTTCCAAGCTCACTAGCTACACATTGAACCTAGCAAGATTGTATTTGGAGGACTTTAAGCAACTCAAGAATTTTCTTGAGTTGCCAAAGAAGGTAATTTCTGCACCCATAGTTTAGTAATTCAATTCTTATTGCATCAATACTAGTTTCATATCGATATTGTGTCGTTTTGTGGATTTTGGAGAATTCAAGTTAGGGTTTAGGGTTAGACCTGATATCAAATGAAATTGAGGATGGTGGTGACCTTAGAACCCCTGGTGTGATGTTATTTTCGACCAAACCTGAAGCTAGAACACAGAATACGGAATTACGGAATCGATATCGGGGAAAACTGTGAATCTGTGATTGTAATTAGGAATCTGCTATCACCCCGAGACCCCAAAAATAAAACTGAGTTGACAGTGAGATGTGCAGGCACCATGGAACCACCAAACCATACCCTGGCCCCCAACTCATTCCCACGGCCGCCAATTAATTCCTTCTGGCCGCAATTTGCGGCCAGAGCAGGAGGAAACCGTCTCGATTTTGGTGCATGGCCCTATTTCCTCTATTCTTGACCCTGGGTATGTCTAGTTTTGACTGATTCCATCTAGGGTAAAATCTGGGTTGATTTTCCTATGTTGGTGCATGGTTTATGACTTGTTTTAGCATGGATTTTGGTATTTGGTGTTTCGTTCCTGTCGGTGGCGTTTGGACGTCAACGACAAGTGGATATTGATCCTGTTTGCATGCGAGGTTATAGGTTTTTACTTATAGGCGTAGCGTGTGCCGTTTTGGTTTCCGATGTGATTTTCATGTGCTTTAGCGTTTGTGATATCCTTGTAGGTACCCCACGTGATGTTGAGGCAAAGAAGATGAAGATAGCGACATCGGCATTGGCACACGAAAAGCTAGGTGAGTAGATTATATCTACGGGGAGAAGTCGGGTGGATGGCGTATAGCACACCCGCAGTCCGTGGTGATGTATACGAATACGTATACACACATATATTTATTATATGTTGTTTAGGATTATTGATGGTAATAATGGTATTATTGGTGATAAGGATGTATTGGTTTAGTATAGTGCGAAACCCTAGAGTAGTGGTTGCACCCACACATACACGTACACATATACTTACATGCATTCTTTCATTTATCTGTGCGCATACAGAGGTGTGTATATCTACACATGGGTATAGGACTATGTGTTCATATACAGGATTGAGGATGATACATGGGATTGAGATGAGTCGATGAGGTTTGATTGAGGCTGTGAGATTCGGCGATATGACGGAGTTCGTATTTGAGATGTGATATGATGGTAGTGATACCGGATATATGATGAGATGAATGGGATATTGACCTGTACCCAGCTATTGGGATGCCGTACGACGATTTACCGTACGAACTTTATATTGATGTTAGATCCCCACTCATGACTCGATGATGTTATATGATATACTGTATCGTATGTGATACTATTGAGGCGAGATCACCG
Organism: Agapanthus africanus; assembly: GCA_030015575.1. Taxonomy (NCBI): domain Eukaryota; kingdom Viridiplantae; phylum Streptophyta; class Magnoliopsida; order Asparagales; family Amaryllidaceae; genus Agapanthus; species Agapanthus africanus. The sequence continues at coordinate 295,145,663 of CM057349.1, forward strand.
ACTATATATATATATATGTATATCGACTCAGATTTAGGTGGTTTCCATACCCCTCTCGATTGACTTGATTGTTGGGTTCGTAGTTCGCATAGTAGGCGTTAGACTAGTCCCGAGTCATACCTATTTCAAAACTAACGAATCGGGGATATTTTAAAGATAGGCAAAAAGGGATTCTACCGATATTTTCAAGCGACGCATCTTTTCTTAAAACAAAGTAGCCCTTATTTTACCAAAAGCCCTGATTCGTCTTATTTCAAAAGGCAAGGTTGCATGATATATCTATTGAGGCAGGTTCTTTACTGTTGCGTTGATAATTCGATTCCGCATATTCATGCTATTTGCATTGCATCGCTTGTATTGTTGATATATTTCAGTCATGCTGCTAGGACACCAGCACCATTATCGATGATGCGTATGTTCCACGTACACTTGTTTGCCGGCTCACACACTTCATCATCGATAATTGCCATGTCACTACACTGTAGTACTGTTGCATTCAGTGTATGTTGCTTACATTTCTTTACATGTCGCATACATCATGCTTTCTGATTATACGCATTGAGATATGTTGTTTCCATGATATTTCTGGTTTTTGGGAACCGTGGGTGTTTCAAAAAGAGAATATGTAATTATTTTAAAACCCGGTTACCCTTGATATGATATTTCAGTGCGTCCACCATGTGTTTTCTCGATGCTGAGAGCGACATGTGAAACCCGATTCGAGGAGGCGGATGAGGCCGATTGCGGGTACATGGTGGACCCGGTATGGTTCCCCGGGGCAAGAAATGTTTTTCGTAGAGTAGACGATGAGCCTGGCAGGGTGGCGAGTACCTACCGGTGATTGGTTAGACCTGGCGGTTATCCGGAGGATACTGACCAGAGTCGATAGTGTTAGTTGTATGTATGCCCTAGAGGCCAGTATTGTACAGATGATGTATATTATATTGGATGCTTGGACATATATAGAGATGACTTTCTTGCTCGACATGATAGTATGCTATCTGGTTACTCTTTATCTTAACATGTACACTAGTCTCTTTAAACTGTCTTATAGTTACATGTTGGTAAAGCCATTAAGATGTGTACTTGACTACCTGGACTATGATGCAGATCATACTAGTGGGGACATGGTAGTCCATAAGTACATCCTTCACGGTCCCTAGTCGTGGGTGTATCGAGACAGGGCATCGATATACCAGAGTAAACTAGCGTATATGCTTCTCGACCCATGAGATGGGCGATGGATGATCCCATATCCATTGGTGTTTGACATCAGAGATGGTATACGGGTGCTCAGTGGAGACTGGGTACACTGGACGGACTCGCCGAGAACTCCCAGATGGTATTATACCTCACGTCAGATGGCAGTTCTCAGGTGACACTTGTACATGTTAGTCTGTAGACCCGAGATCGTCATAGAGTCTTGTGTGATTCCCACTGTGCTTTGATCTCCACCTTACCACGTCCATGAGGGCGTGCAAAACGGTGGTCTTTGGGTACAGTCCCGAGTCACATGGAGGCAATGAGCGATAGGAGGGGTTTCGTCTCTCCCGGTATTGGGGGTTGATGTTGCGCTGTGCTCGATTGGCCGTAACAGGGAAGTCCCTGGACAGGGCTGATCAGAGATTTGCTGGTAAGTGTTACCAGTAGTTTCTCGACCCGTTATGAGCCTCACATCGGCACGATTTATCGGTTATTGGGGTCTGACGTATACCACCCCTAGACTTGATATGCGACATATCAGACGAACAGACCGGACTGTACGGTAAGTGTTACTGGTTGGATTCACAGGAGTGTGAGCGGGCAAGCTCGTCGATCTTCTGATCGCTCAATACCCGGATGGCTGTTACGTTTAGCAGACTGCTTGCGGCTTGTGAGTGCTTGATATAATCATCATCTGCTACCGGCGTACTGACGAGTCTTTAGAGTCCTACACAGAGGTTTCCTGGCTCAAGCGAAACGAAATAGGAGCGCATATGAGATATGTGCGGGAGCGAGAATAATGCGTGTATGTGATACCGCATTTCATTCTCGCGATAAATGTTTCGATTGGTTATATTCGATATGACCTAGTTATCGAATCATTGATTCGATAAATCGATACATTGAATACTAGTCGGTTATGTGCGACATGACCGGATCATTGAATCAAAAGTTGATTTAATGATTTAATGTATAATTATATATTTGATATATTACTTTGCATTAACTAGTATTGGTTCACTTTATACGGATTTTCTCACTTGATATGCAAGTTGTATATGTGATATACTTTTGTGCACATATATGTATCATGTTTGATGATACTTGATCATTTGGTTAAGTGTGAAGAATTAAACCATGGTTAAATGATAATTAGGGTTTTTCCTTATCATTTATTTATTCATTTCTTTATTTATTTTATTGGATAAATGAAAATGAAATGGTTTGTTTTTGTCATGAAGCTTGTTGATGCTTCATGAAGCTTTGACCAAAGAGACCATTTTGTCTTCATGCTTAACCCTAACCCATCCACTTACCATGGTTTATTCTCTGCACTTAACCCTTGTTAGATTATGATAAGTATGTATTTTTATTTTCATTTTAAACAATACTTATGATATTCTATTTGCTTCTTCATCTTCATCTTCAAGAGAAAAGCTTGATGCCATCAATGGCAACTTGAGCAATAGTGAGTGAAATCCAATTCTAAAGTGAACCCACCTCCTATTTCTTCACCCTCTACCTCTTGCCAAGTTGTTTTGGGTGTTTTCTTCACAAGTTTCACAACTTGGTGAAGTTGGAGCTTGAACTTGTGCAACCTCGACATAGATCATCTTCGGCACGAAGCCGACGACATTGCCCGCTCGTTTTCTCGATGAAGCCGACGATCGAGTCTAGGATTCGAGATGGACAGCGAGAGGACACCTATGTGGAGCCAAGGAAGAGGGTAACCGGATCTACAAAGGTTGTAGCCTCTCTCCTTTAGTTAATATGTTAACTAGATTTGCTTTTTGCCTAGGATTCTAGCCGACGATCCGTATTAGGGTTTCTCGGCACCATAATTTTTATAAATTGGCATGGTTGATGCCTTGTGAGACCTCAATAGGGTGCCTAGGAACCTTTCACTGGTATCAGAGCCTAGCTAGAGCCTTAGGCGAAGTCTGGACGCAATTTGAAGCCCGAACGAACCCGAAACCCTAAACCATACATGCTCTCTGGACTTTTTCCAAAATCTGGAGTTTTTCGATATTAAAAATATGCAGAAAAATCAGCAGGAAATTCTAAGGTTTACTGTGAAATTCGTGAGCCTAATTCCACTAATCCGGCGAGGATCCGCGGCATGAGCATGGCTCATGCGGCGGATCCGCGGCCGTACGGCCTCAATATTTAAAGAATTTTAGACAGTAATTCTTAGTTTCCAGTGGTGATTTTCCTGGGTATTTTTAATAATTATTCAAGAGTTGAATTTTCTGGGGTTGCTTTGGGGATTCGGTGTTTCGATCGGGGTATCAAATTTCATCTTTGTGTATTTCCGGATAATTTTTAGAATATGTTAAAAAGTTCGACCGGATATAAATACCCAATTTTTCCCCTGTCGGGAAATTTCCAAGTGTTGGATTTTTCCGTAGTTTAACGACGTTCTAAGTAGTGCAAGTAACGCGATGGACCCTCTAGAAGACAACAAACCTTAACTCGATTATGTGACCGTCTTGAACTGCCCTTTGAACCTTCGGGTTTGGGGGAGTACGGCGTGCCACATTTGAGGCGTTGGCTTGACCCTTCTACGGCTGGACCGTTGGTACTGAGGCACGAACTGAATGTTGCTAGACTTATTTCATGTGTTGGACTGTATCAGGAAAACTTGGGTGTTCGATTGTTCGATCGGAAAGTTTAACATTTTCTGTTTATCTGGAATGTGATACGATAATTGGAATTCACAAACAGTTATGAGATAACTGAATGAATGTTATAAATCTAGCAGTTTAGTCCCACATGATATTGAAAAGAGTTTTCGATAATGAGACTAAAATGCGGGATTTATATCTGTTAGGCATGTGATGTCTAAGTATTTCATTTGATTAGGCATGCGATGTCCAATGAGGTTGCGGATTCCAATTGTTGTAGTTTTACACTTTCTTTTCTGTGACCGTAAGTGTAATATGTGAATCGCCGGTTTCGTTGCTATATGTCAACGATAATTGGGATGCGCATATTTACTTACGTTGATGACATGTGATGTTATGTGTTGCTGGATATATTATATTGGATTGTCGTGTTTGAATAGCCGGGGGTTTTTATGTGAGATGAGTGCTTTTCATTTTCATTCATGTAAAAACTTGTATATAATATTCTTTTATTTGGGGCACTTCCAGGTAGCGGAAGTTGTCACCTTTTGTATATTATTTACTTTTCCGCATTAGGATAGACCCAAGGAGGGGAGCACAAGTAACCGGGTTCTGGGGTCCAGTGGGAGACCAACTCGAGGAGTCGAGTCCGGGTCTCCTAACCCTAGAATTGGTAGGGTTGCTTGCCGCTCTCGTAGGGGTCTAGGGGTGTGGGATTGGCTATTCATCACAACCGTGGAATCCGTGTTTTATACTGGCTCGTATTGAAAACACGGACGTCCTAGTATATCCAATGTTTCATATGTTTCTTCTGCTGCGATATCTGTGATATGATCATGTGATGTTCTGTGATGGATATAGTATATATATGATATATTATGTAGACGTTACTTATGTTTTACACCCGCGCTAGCCCTGCCCTACTCTGTCGGTAGTTACCTAACCTAACGGTGCATGAGGGGACATCGAGGCGAATGCGGATGGCATAAGTGTACGTCATATCTATCTGTGATGTTTAGGTATTTAAATGATGGGACTTCATTAATGTGATTAATGAAAGATAAGAAACCTAAGATGTTGTGGAATCGAATTTCAAAATAAAAACAGGTAGCTACAGTTTTTGCTTTGCACAGCGATATATATGATATATCCCGCACCTCATTCGACGAGGAAAGGACCGAGATCCCTTCACCTGGAGTGACTCCTTTAGCAATAACTGGCAGATGCTACACACTCGGTTTGCTTTTGACTGCTTTTGGGTTTTTGCTTTGCACAGCGATATATATGATACATCCCGCACCTCATTCAACGAGGAAAGGACCGAGATCCCTTCACCGGGAGTGACTCCTTTAGCAAAACTAGAAAAGCCTCAAAATCACTCCATTTCAAAACTTCATTTGATTCTATAACGATATCAAGTTCATTACGCTCATGGTTTTCAGAAAAACCTGGCGTAGCCCTCCGTCATTTCAGATGAGTAGTAGTTAGTATTCGTGCTACGTTTGTTGGCCTGCGTCAAGGCGTAGTGTACGGTAGCTAACTAGTATTTATCTGCTTATGCATATGATGCAGATTGGATTAGGGTAGTCGTGCTACTTTGTTGGCCTGCGTCAAGGGTCGTACGGGTGGGTTTAATTCGATCAGGAAATGACGGGTTGAACTTGACTAGCGCACTATGGTTTGTTGGCCTGCGTCAAAGTCATAGGAAGCTAGGGGCAAAATATTATCGGGAATTTCAAGTGTTGAAATTTGCAATGAGATTGCATACCTTCTATGAGATAGTTGGATCCCGATACGCACTGCGAGTAAGAGTTACTCCTGGGAGAGTTTTACACATTGCAATTAGCTGATCAAGTAGGTGTCTAGAAAGGTGTTAACGAGGTTACGCCTCTGGGAAAACGAGGTTTACATTAATTAGGTTCTTGCGAAAGCACGGGGGACCTCCCTCAAAGTACCGACACTGGCCTGGCTGAAAGATTGGCGAACTTGTAGTGTGTAATTAATCCCGGCTAGTCTTTCCTTTTAAGGTTTGAAGGAAGATTTGATAAAAAGCAGTGGGAGCCATCCTGATTAGATAAGATAATAACCAATCTGATCTTGCACGAGCTTACGCTAAAGTGTTTTCTTCTCTCTCTCTCCAGGTAGCGACCATTTCATGCCTTAATCAAGATAATAATATGGATGTATTGACCGAACCCGCATGTTATACTGTGCTGGGGAACGTTGGTTCCGTTCCTTCTTATAAGAGTTATAGGAATGAACAGGAAATAGGGGAATACCAGGATTCCCATGCCACCCGAATGAAGAAAGTACATGTTGATGCATTTTCTTCGGGTGTGTTCGTTACAGAGAACTGTTTCTCCATTTGCTCCACGTCCTGGGTATTAGATACCGGGTCAGGATCCCATATATGTAATCAGTTACATGGGCTTAGGAAAGGTAGAGAACTTGGAGAAGGTGATAAAGACATTAGAGTTGGAAATGGTGCAATTGTTGCAGCTAAGACTGTCGGGGAATATCACCTTGCATTACTAAATGGTAATACATTGGTTCTGAACGAATGCTATTACATGCCGAACCTGATATGCAACATTATATCGGTTTCTTTATTGAGTAAAGAGTGATATAATTTTGTATTACAGGATAATATTATGAACATTTTCCGTAACCAAAAGTTGGTTGGATCAGGCACGTTGTGCAATGGCATTTATGTTCTAAACCAATCAACAGTTCTGAGCATAACAAACACACACAAGAGGAAGAGTTCTGAACTGAACGAATCCTTCTTGTGGCATTGTAGACTGGGTCACATCAATGCGACACGACTGGTTAAGTTGCATAAGGATGGATATTTAAATCCGTTTGAATTTTCATCCTATGACACTTGCCAGTCATGTCTCAAAGGCAAGATGACCAAAACTCCGTTTACGGGACACGGAGAAAGAGTTACCAAACTCTTGGGACTGATACATAGTGATGTATGCGGTCCCATGTCTACACATGCCAGGGATGGTTCTTCATACTTCATTACATTCACTGACGATCTCTCTAGGTTCGGGTATGTGTTCCTGATGAAACACAAATCAGAAGCTTTTGAGAAATTTAGGGAATATAAACAAGAAGTTGAGAACCAAACCGGAAAAAGTATTAAAATCCTACGATCTGATCGAGGAGGTGAATACTTGAGCAATGAATTCCTGGACTTCCTAAAAGAGAATGGGATTCTCTCTCAACTGACTCCTCCATATACACCACAGCACAACGGTGTATCAGAACGGAGGAACCGCACCCTATTAGATATGGTGCGCTCTATGATGAGCACAGCTGAGTTACCTATTTCCTTCTGGGGATATGCACTGGAAACAGCTGCAGACCTATTGAATATGGTTCCCACCAAAACCGTGCCGACCACTCCATATGAGATATGGAAAGGAAAGAGACCATGTCTTAATTATGTTAAGATATGGGGTTGTCCGGCCTATGTAAAAACGCAAAATCCGGACAAACTCGCGGTAAAGTCTATTCTGGGTAAGTTTATTGGATATCCCAAACATTCGCGAGGGTATATCTTTTACCATACCGAGGAACAAAAAGTGTTTGTTTCTCGACATGCCACCTTTTTAGAAAAGGAATTTCTTGAAAAAGAGATTAGTGGCATGGAGGTAGAACTGGAAGAGGTTCCAGCAATACAGACTACAACAGAAGATTTGGTTGAACCAGAGAATTTAGTAGCTCCCGATGAACCTCAGCCTCTCCGACGATCTAGTAGGGTTCCTCGCCCACCTGAGAGATACTACGGTTTTCTCATGGATGGTGGGAGCGAGGATTGCATCATAGAGGATGATGACCCAACTAGCTTCGAGCAGGCCATCACGAGTGGGGACTCGGTGAAATGGCTGGATGCTATGCGGTCTGAGATGGATTCCATGTACACCAACAAAGTATGGACTTTGGAAGTTGCTCCTGAAGGGGTAAAACCCATTGGGAGCAAGTGGATCTTCAAGAAAAAACTTGGTGTAGATGGGAAAGTGGAGACTTTCAAAGCTAGACTTGTAGCAAAGGGTTTTCGTCAAAGACCAGGTGTGGACTATGACGAGACCTTTTCTCCAGTGGCTATGCTTAAATCCATCCGGATCATGCTTGCCATCGCTGCTTATCATGATTACGAAATCTGGCAAATGGATGTTAAGACCGCCTTTCTAAATGGTGATTTAGAAGAGTGCGTATACATGACTCAGCCAGAGGGCTTCGTAGACAGTGGGAGCAGCGGGAAGGTGTGCAAGCTGCTTAAATCCATTTATGGATTAAAGCAAGCATCGCGGAGTTGGAACATCTGCTTTGACGTCGTTATCAAAGAGTTTGATTTCGTCAAAAACCCAGATGAACCTTGTATCTACAAGAAGGTGGCAGAGAGTAAGGTTGTCTTCCTCGTATTGTACGTGGACGACATACTCTTGATAGGAAATGATATTCCTATGCTGCAATCGGTCAAGCTCTTCTTATCACAAAGATTCTCAATGAAAGATCTTGGTGATGCCTCCTGCATATTGGGGATTAGGATCTATAGAGATAGATCAAAACGGATTTTGGGATTGTCCCAATCCAGGTACATTGACACCATACTAAAGAGGTTTAGTATGAAAGAGTCCAAGCGTGGGAATTTGCCCACGATCTCTGGAGTCACTCTCTCTAAAGAGATGTCTCCTAAGACTGATTTGGAGAGAGCTCGCATGCAAGGGATACCCTATGCTTCGGCAGTAGGCTCTATCATGTATGCGATGCTATGTACCAGACCCCATGTAGCATACTCACTAAGTGTAGTGAGCAGGTATCAAGCTGATCCTGGAGAGAGTCACTGGACAGCTGTGAAGAGCATTCTCAAGTACTTACGAAGGACTAGAGATATGTTCTTGGTGTATGGTAACGGAGAGCTCCAAGTGGAGTCCTTTACCGATTCGAGCTTCCAGAGTGATAAGGACGACTCTAAGTTGCAGTCGGGCTTTGTCTTTACCCTTTACGGAGGGGCGGTTAGCTGGAAGAGTTCCAAGCAGGAAACCGTGGCAGACTCGACGATGGAGGCTGAATACATCGCTGCCAACGATGCTGCCAAAGAGGCTGTCTGGATCAAGAAGTTCATTACTGAACTTGGAGTGGTTCCATCCATTGAGCGTCCAATACCTTTGTATTGCGATAACAATGGAGCGGTGGCTTTGGCCAAGGAACCCAGGTCCCATCAGCGATCCAGGCATATTCTGAGGCGGTATCACCTGATCCGGGAGATAGTTGATCGCCGGGAGATCGAGGTCAGGAGGGTTGACACGAAGAACAACACGGCGGATCCACTCACGAAGGCCATTCCCCAGATACAGTTTGAGAGACTCTTCGGGATGCTCGGTATGCGATACTACAGCAGCTGGCCCTAGTGCAAGTGGGAGATTGTTAGTTGTATGTATGCCCTAGAGGCCAGTATTGTACAGATGATGTATATTATATTGGATGCTTGGACATATATAGAGATGACTTTCTTGCTCGACATGATAGTATGCTATCTGGTTACTCTTTATCTTAACATGTACACTAGTCTCTTTAAACTGTCTTATAGTTACATGTTGGTAAAACCCTTAGGATGTGTACTTGACTACCTGGACTATGATGCAGATCATACTAGTGGGGACATGGTAGTCCATAAGTACATCCTTCAAGGTCCCTAGTCGTGGGTGTATCGAGACAGGGCATCGATATACCAGAGTAGACTAGCGTATATGCTTCTCGACCCATGAGATGGGCGATGGATGATCCCATATCCATTGGTGTTTGACATCAGAGATGGTATACGGGTGCTCAGTGGAGACTGGGTACACTGGACGGACTCGCCGAGAACTCCCAGATGGTATTATACCTCACGTCAGATGGCAGTTCTCAGGTGACACTTGTACATGTTAGTCTGTAGACCCGAGATCGTCATAGAGTCTTGTGTGATTCCCACTGTGCTTTGATCTCCACCTTACCACGTCCATGAGGGCGTGCAAAATGGTGGTCTTTGGGTACAGTCCCGAGTCACATGGAGGCAATGAGCGATAGGAGGGGTTTCGTCTCTCCCGGTATTGGGGGTTGATGTTGCGCTGTGCTCGATTGGCCGTAACAGGGAAGTCCCTGGTCAGGGCTGATCAGAGATTTGCTGGTAAGTGTTACCAGTAGTTTCTCGACCCGTTATGAGCCTCACATCGGCACGATTTATCGGTTATTGAGGTCTGACGTATACCACCCCTAGACTTGATATGCGACATATCAGACGAACAGACCGGACTGTACGGTAAGTGTTACTGGTTGGATTCACAGGAGTGTGAGCGGGCAAGCTCGTCGATCTTCTGATCGCTCAATACCCGGATGGCCTTTACGTTTAGCAGACCGCTTGCGGCTTGTGGGTGCTTGATATGATCATCATCTGCTACCGGCGTACTGACGAGTCTTTAGACTCCTACACAGAGGTTTCCTGGCTCAAGCGAAACGAAATAGGAGCGCATATGAGATATGTGCGGGAGCTAGAATAATGCGTGTATGTGATACCGCATTTCATTATCGCGATAAATGTTTCGATTGGTTATATTCGATATGACCTAGTTATCGAATCATTGATTCGATAAATCGATACATTGAATACTAGTCGGTTATGTGCGACATGACCGGATCATTGAATCAAATGTTGATTTAATGATTTAATGTATAATTATATATTTGATATATTAATTTGCATTAACTAGTATTGGATCACTTTATACGGATTTTCTCACTTGATATGCAAGTTGTATATGTGATATACTTTTGTGCACATATATGTATCATGTTTGATGATACTTGATCATTTGGTTAAGTGTGAAGAATTAAACCATTGTTAAATGATAATTAGGGTTTTGCCTTATTATTTATTTATTCATTTCTTTATTTATTTTATTGGATAAATGAAAATGAAATGGTTTGTTTTTGTCATGAAGCTTGTTGAAGCTTCATGAAGATTTGACCAAAGAGACCATTTTGTCTTCATGCTTAACCCTAACCCATCCACTTACCATGGTTTATTCTCTGCACTTAACCCTTGTTAGATTATGATAAGTATGTATTTTTCTTTTCATTTTAAACAATACTTATGATATTCTATTTGCTTCTTCATCTTCATCTTCAAGAGAAAAGCTTGATGCCATCAATGGCAACTTGAGCAATAGTGAGTGAAATCCAATTCTAAAGTGAACCCACCTCCTATTTCTTCACCCTCTACCTCTTGCCAAGTTGTTTTGGGTGTTTTCTTTACAAGTTTCATAACTTGGTGAAGTTGGAGCTTGAACTTGTGCAACCTCGACGTAGATCATCTTCGGCACGAAGCCGACGACATTGCCCGCTCGTATTCCCGATGAAGCCGACGATCGAGTCTAGGATTCGAGATGGACAGCGAGAGGACACCTACGTGGAGCCAAGGAAGAGGGTAACCGGATATACAAAGGTTGTAGCCTCTCTCCTTTAGTTAATATGTTAACTAGATTTGTTTTTCGCCTAGGATTCTAGCCGACAATCCGTATTAGGGTTTCTCGTCACCATAATTTTTATAAATTGGCATGGTTGATGCCTTGTGAGACCTCAATAGGGTGCCTAGGAACCTTTCAGATAGATGGATATGGGCGTATTGCCGGGGCTGAGGGCCAATACCGCAGACAGAGCCCGTGGGCCGATCCGGACTGATGGAGCCTGATATATGAGGATTTACGTGCCGATGCTAGGCACAGGTTTCATGATGATTTCCATGATTTTGATTATACCCTCATATTTACATACATGATGTTTATTGTCATTGGGTGACGGGTGGACGGGTTCCACGTTTTTACAGACTTGATCACATACAGACTGGATTTAAATGATCATACTTCATTTGTATATATAACAGGGTATGAGGGCGCTGTTATATATACCCGTACACCAATATTAGTGGAATGGGACACTAATATATGTGTATTGACATCCATTTGATACTTCATCCAGACATTCCTTATACTGATGACATGTTCTTACCTGAGTACTTGGCATTACATACATATTTAGATGTTACATTGCCACCTTATCATGCTTCAGACGTACTCTTGTGGTTTATATATACTGATCGTTTGACTTAGGATTATGTCGTGCATTCGGTTTCTGCTTGTAGATATTTTCTATTCACGAGTTGGCAACTCACCCCTATTGTGCCACAGTTCTTGCTGGTTTTGCCGAACAGATTCCATAGCGGCATTTCTGGCACACTGCTTCCTTATGGGTGACTTGCTTGGGTAGGTGGGTTCTTTTGTATCAGAACCGCCATTGTTCATGTATTATTTATTGTAACTAGAAATTCCATCAACCAAAACTTGTATATTGTTTCAGACTTAGAAAACGGTGTTGTATTATTTCGACCTTAGAGTCGCGCTTGTAGTATTACGGTTTTCTGGCTGTTTTGAGTTCTTTTTGGGTTTTGATCCTCGCCCTTTGGCGTTGTATATTATTATTGCTTGCGTGGTTGTGTCCGTCGATTGACGAAGAGCTAGCTCCCGCTTGGGGATGCCTTTTATCATTTCATATATATTATTCTTGTTGTACCCCGTTCGGGGCCAGTTTTTACAAAGGAAACTCTGCCGAAATTTTCAGGAAAGGTTGCACATTTTTAAAAATGCATATTCGGCTTAGTTGCTTAAAAACTTTGATTTTCGAAACATGATTTCTTTACTTCTTAAAACCAGTTTTCCTTATTTACTCTTTAAATGGTTTTAGATTTCTGGGCTTTTGGCTTACTTGGATCAGATGGGGTCCTATAGACTTCATATGGTTCAAGGGCCAGTCACGTGCTCTTTCGGGTCGTGACAAAGTTGGTATCAGAGCGCTAGGTTGACCTTGGTTCGAGTCTAAGTTTGACTATGTGGAGCCTAGGGCGTTATCTATATACGGAACTTAGGCTTGACCTTACGGAACTTAGACCTAGTCGAGGGGGTATTAGACCCGAACTTTCGTCGCATAGGATGACCCTTGGTTGATGGAATAGGTGACTAAAGTAGAGTGACGTACCGTGGGTATGTTCCGCGACATACTTACGACACGCCACTCCACTTAAGAAACCTTAGGTTGTATATTTCCTTGCACCGTATTATAATCCTTCCTATGATCTATCCTCATCGATACTGGTTATGGTTTTGTCGCCACGATTACACAGGCATAGTGGAGCTACGGCTCGAGTTACGTCAGCATGAGCTCGTCGTGGATAAGGACTGACCAGGGCGTGATTCCAGAGACATACGATTGCATATTGAGGAGTCGTCTTATTGTGTTTTCGCGACATGAGCGTTGGATTGATCGCTTTTATGAGATTTCCGGATGTGCTGATCGGCACCAGCGGATTGAGCCACTGATTGACGCCAGCCAGGATGTGATGACCGTTGATATTATCGCTTATCCAGGACGATTGAGGCGTTGTCCCGCGCACGGACGAAGGAGCCAGTTGTTGCTGCGGAAGATGAGATATCGCCCAGATGATCGGAGCTACTGCAGCATGAGCATATTCTTAGAGATATGATAGTGAGTCGCTAGTCACCGAGGATTAATGACTAGGACATATGGTTCGTTCGCTTACCCCGATGCAAGGTCATCAGATAGATTGATTCCAGCTAGAGGCGACTTCACGCAGATTCGTTGAGAGTCGATTGAGACGATCGAATGTCAGGAACCCATTTTCCAAGTTTAAAGTATTCGGAAAGACATGCAAGTGATTCTATGGACCCTCTAGAAGAATGAAACCCTAACTCGACATAATGACCGTGTGAACGCCTTTGAACCTTAGGGTTTGCGGCAGTTCCGCGGCGCCATTATTGAGGCTTGGGTTTGCCCTTCTACGGCTGGACCACCAATGCTGTGGTATGTACTCGATACTATTAAACTATACCCGAGATGTTGAGCTCTTGGGGGATTGTGAGGTTCTGAGGAGTCGATCGGATGGTTCGACATCTTTCGGATATTGTGATGGGACACTGCTTGGGAGACTCCAAGCATAGCCGTTGGAGCGCAGTCTGTGTAGCCGAGGAGATGAGTCCGAATCAGTTGATATTGAAGCAGAGTGAAGTAGAGTTCGCATGAGATTTCGACGAGATGACGTTCCACTCCGCTGACATCAGACATGCGATACGCACGCTGAGGACGTGATCAGCTAGATATCTCCTACTGAGTGACGACGATACCGAGTTCGTGATTTCGAGTCCGTGTTAGAGACTTCGGAGGGACCGTGGCCGAGGACATTGCAGTGCGCAGATAGAGACGCGATGTCGAAATGGTCGATGATACAGACAAGCGGGACAAGAAGTTCGTGTGAGATGCAGACGAGCTCGTGCTACACCCCGTTAAGATTAAAGGTCGGATATGCATACAGAGGTGCAGGGATGCGACCAACTTCCGAGAAGATGTTGTACTAAGGGCGCAGTTGTCCAGAAAGCGAGGAAAGATTACGCCAGAGTACCAGCCTCCGTACAGTTTGGCTTAGGCGAGATCAGAAGAGATCTTGAGCAGGGATTCCTTCCAGTACACTGCTGCAAGAAGATTTGCACTAGGAGCCGATGTATGAAGTGCATTTAGAGGACCAGAGGTCAGCGCCAGAGATGTGCTGCTTTACGAGCGGTCGTGAGGATTGACCGAGTGATGACCTGAAAAGTGCCAGAACGGAATCGTTCCTGTCAGCACACCTGACCGGGCCGATGAGCCGATGGATTGCGAGATTGGTAATCTACAGGAAAGATCAGGAACCAGAGGCAGAGGACGCCGGCCGCGAGCAAGAGGCAAGTGGATATCTTGCGCCGCTAGCATCGGATGTACCGGTACCTTCTCGACCCTGAAGAAGGGTATACCGACGGCGGTATTTATGATTTGTGATTTTGTGATGTGACTATCACGTATCCGTCACTTTGGATTTCGGTATTTTGGCGATCTATTTGCATGATTTAGTCTTGATGACTGAGTTCCATGATATTTGATTTTGTGCACCATGGTTGCACTTACTGGGTATTCATATTTTGTGCAGAGTTATTATTCTTGAGGTATTGATTGTGATTTCATGCCTATTTTATGCCGGTGATTTGATTTACACTTCCAGCGTAGTTTTCATGTACTTTTAGTGTTTTGATTTGATTTGTGCACGCTGATGCACACGGTTGTGAGATTTTCCATCGCGGTACACTTGATTTTGATTGAGCCATATTATATATCGTCGACTTGACCCTGATATTTATGATTCTTGCACTCCGTGCTTTCGACTGGACTTACGCATGTTCGACGTTTGCTATTGGATTTTATGATTCCGTGCATGTTGAGTGCGCAGGGTTTAGATTTCATTCGTGCACGATGGATGCACCGATTTGGATTTTCGCGCATGTTGGGCGCATGTTTTGAGGTACGATTTTGGTGCACACCCGATGCACTAAATCGAGATTCTTCGTGCATGTCAGATGCACCGGATTTTTGGCTGTTAGGCACACACATTGCCTATGACAGATGCTTCGTGCACACCCGTTGCACCTAGATGTTGTTTTGTGCACCTGTATGGCACATATATGGATTTTGATTTCCGTGCGCACCAGACGCACAGGGTGGTGTTATGTGCATTTTTGGGATTTATTCCTTTTGGAGCAGTACATTTTTATGATGTTGGATATTTGTTTTCATACTGAGCAGGACTAGTCAGAGGACAGTACCTGGATATATTTTGCATGCATTGATATTCAAAGGGATTTCCAAAGAGCGAGCTATGGTCTCGATATATATATACCTACGTGTCCGATATGACACGAAACGTTTAAAAACAAGGAAACCCTTCTAAATTGCTTTCAAAACGGCGGAACGTACCTATTAAACAAAGGATATATATATATATACGTATATAGCTATTTCTTATGAAAAACGTCCGCCACTGTGCAGTGTTACGCGCATCGCACAGTGACTCAAAAAGATTTGGCATGCATTTACATCAGTTATTCACATGTATAGATTGGATGTCTACATGTATAGTTCTGATCTATATCATATTGGTTTTATATTGGATTTGACATTTGTGTCTTTACCATGACTCCGATGGTTGGGGGATGCTTGATGGAGTGTTGCTTTTGAGTTATCTGCTCAGTACTCGTGCGCATGCATTCCGCTATGATACGTTTTATGTATTGCTGATTTCGGAGCCCCGATGACTTGGAATTTGTATAGAAATATTTTAGTATTTAGGGGTTTAAATTTAAATTCGGGAACCGAATTTCTTTAAGGGGGGTAGATTGTAACGTTTCCAAAATAATAAAGTATTATTTTCGGGAATTTTTATAATTTAATATTATTTTAATAAATATTTTAATATTCTGGTATAATTAAATACAAATAAATGGGGGGAAATTTTGGAAAATTATCGAAAATTCATAAATAGGGTATTTTTATGGAATTATGCCATTTTAAAGTTTTTAAGATTAGTTAAATGCTAATTTAGTGCTAATCACGATTGAGAATCGCTAACTGGATTTTTAGCTTTTTTGTGCAAAAATGTGCACATATCATTTTCCACACTTGTTACACTTGTGTTACATTTCTATTGCCATGGTTGTTCTTTTGGGTTCACTATTGGAGTGAGAAGGAAAAGAAAAGGAAAAGAAAAGAAAGAAAAAGTAAGTGATGATGAGAGAGAGAGAGAGAGTAGGTTGCTTTTGACTTTTGACCCTTTCCTCCATTATTTCCCTTCTCATTTTCTCTCCCCTCTTCAAACAAGAGCTGCTGCTGCTCTTGCTCCTGCTCCCTCATCTCCCTCCCCTTCATTTCATAGATCCCTCTCATTTCCCTCACCAAAACCGCATTCCCACTTCACAAAACTTGCTCCCAAGCTCACTAGCTACATATTGAACCTAGCAAGATTGGATTTGGAGGATATTGAGCAACTCAAAAAATTTCTTGAGTTGCCAAAGAAGGTAATTTCTGCACCTCTAGTTTAGTAATTCAATTCTTATTGCATCAATACTAGTTTCATATCGATATTGTGTCGTTTTGTGGATTTTGGAGAATTCAAGTTAGGGTTTAGGGTTAGACCTGAAATCAAATGAAATTGAGGATGGTGGTGACCTTAGAACCCCTGGTGTGATGTTATTTTGGACCAAACCTAAAGCTAGAACACAGAATACGGAATAACGGAATCGATATCGGGGAAAACTGTGAATCTGTGATCGTAATTAGGAATCTGCTATCAACCCGAGACCCCAAAAATAAAACTGAGTTGACAGTGAGATGTGCAGGCACCATGGAACCACCACACCAAACCCTAGCCCCCAACTCATTCCCTCGGCCGCCAATTAATTCCTTCTGGCCGCAATTTGCGGCCAGAGCAGGAGGAAACCGTCTCGATTTTAGTGCATGGCCCTATTTCCTCTATTCTTGACCCTGGGTATGTCTAGTTTTGACTGATTCCATCTAGGGTAAAATATGGGCTGATTTTCCTATGTTGGTGCATGGTTTACGACTTGTTTTAGCATGGATTTTGGTATTTGGTGTTTCGTTCCTGTCGGGTGGCGTTTGGACGTCAACGACAAGTGGATATTGATCGTGTTTGCATGCGAGGTTATAGGTTTTTACCTATAGGCGTAGCGTGTGCCGTTTTGGTTTCCGATGTGATTTTCATGTGCTTTAGCGTTTGTGATATCCTTGTAGGTACCCCACATGATGTTGAGGCAAAGAAGATGAAGATAGCGACATCGGCATTGGCATACAAGAAGCAAGGTGAGTAGATTATATCTACGGGGAGAAGTCGGGTGGATGGCGTATAGCACCCCCGCAGTCCGTGGTGATGTATACGAATACGTATACACACATATATTTATTATGTGTTGTTTAGGTTATTGATGGTAATAATGGTATTATTGATGATAAGGATGTATTGGTTTAGTATAGTGCGAAACCCTAGAGTAGTGGTTGCACCCACACATACACATACACATATACTTGCATGCATTCTTTCATTTATCTGTGCGCATATAGAGGTGTGTATATCTACACATGGGTATGGGACTATGTGTTCATATACGGGATTCAGGATGATACATGGTATTGAGATGAGTCGATGAGGTTTGATTGAGGCAGTGAGATTCGGCGATATGATGGAGTTCGTATTTGAGATGTGATATGATGGTAGTGATACCGGATATGTGATGAGATGAATGGGATATTGACCCGTACCCAACTATTGGGATGCCGTACGACGATTTACCGTACGAGCTTTATATTGATGTTAGATCCGCACTCATGACTCGATGATGCTATATGATATACTGTATCGTATGTGATACTATTGAGGCGAGATCACCGACTATATATATATATATATATATATATATATATATATATATATATATCGACTCAGATTTAGGTGGTTTCCATACCCCTCCCGATTGACTTGATTGTTGGGTTCGTAGTTCGCATAGTAGGCGTTAGACTAGACACGAGTCATACCTATTTCAAAACTAACGAATCGGGGATATTTAAAGATTGCCAAAAAGGGATTCTACCGATATTTTCAAGCGACGCATCTTCTCTTAAAACACCGTAGCCCTTATTTTACCAAAAGCCCTGATTCTTCTTATTTCAAAAGGCAAGGTTGCATGATATATCTATTGAGGCAGGTTCTTTACTGTTGCGTTGATTATTCGATTCCGCATATTCATGCTATTTGCATTGCATCGCTTGTATTGTTGATATATTTCAGTCATGCTGCTAGGACACCAGCACCATTATCGATGATGCGTATATTCCACGTACACTTGTTTGCCAGCGCACACACTTCATCATCAATAATTTCCATGTCACTACACTGTAGTACTGTTTCATTCAGTGTATGTTGCTTACATTTCTTTACATGTCGCATACATCATGCTTTCTGATTATACGCATTGAGATATGTTGTTTCCATGATATTTCTGGTTTTTGGGAACCGTGGGTGTTTCAACGAGAATATGTAATTGTTTTAAAACCTGGTTACCATTGATATGATATTTCAGTGCGTCCACCATGTGTTTTCTCGGTGCTGAGAGCGACATGTGAAACCCGATTCGAGGAGGTGGATGAGGCCGATTGCGGGTACATGGTGGACCCGGTATGGTTCCCCCGGGCAAAAAATGTTTTTCGTGGAGTAGACGATGAGCCTGGCAGGGTGGCGAGTACCTACCGGTGATTGGTTGGACCTGACGGTTATCCGGAGGATACTGACCAGAGTCGATAGATGGATATGGGCATACTGCCGGGGCCGAGGGCCAATACCGCAGACAGAGCCCGTGGGCCGATCCGGACTGACGGAGCCCGATATATGAGGATTTACGTGCCGATGCTAAGCACAGGTTTCATGATGATTTCCATGATTTTGATTATACCCTCATATTTACATACATGATGTTTATTATCATTGGGTGACGGGTGGACGGGTTCCACGTTTTTACAGACTTGATCACATACAGACTGAATTTACATGATCATACTTCATTTGTATATATAACAGGGTATGAGGGCGCTGTTATATATACCCTTACACCAATATTAGTAGAATGGGACGCTAATATATGTGTATTGACATCCATTTGATACTTCATCATATTTACTTCATGCAGACATACCTTATACTGATGGCATGTTATTACCTGAGTACTTGGCACTACATACATGTTTAGATGTTACATTGCCACCTTATCATGCTTCAGACGTACTCTTGTGCTTTATATATACTGATCGTTTGACTTAGGATTATGTCGTGCATTCGGTATCTGCTTGTAGATATTTTCTATTCATGAGTTGGCAAGTCACCCCCGTTGTGCCACAATTCTTGCAGGTTTTGCCATACAGATTCCATAGCGGCATTTCTGGCACACTGCTTCCTTATGGGTGACTTGCTTGGGTAGGTGGGTTCTTTTGTATCAGAACCGCCATTGTTCATGTATTATTTATTGTATCTAGAAATTCCATCAACCAAAACTTGTATATTGTTTCAGACTTAGAAAACAGTGTTGTATTATTTCGACCTTAGAGTCGCGCTTGTAGTATTACGGTTTTCTGGCTATTTTGAGTTCTTTTTGTGTTTTGATCCTCGCCCTTTGGCGTTGTATATTATTATTGCTTGCGTGGTTGTGACCGTCGATTGACGAAGAGCTAGCTCCCGCTTGGGGATGCCTTTTATCATTTCATATATATTATTCTTGTTGTACCCTGTTCGGGGCCAGTTTTTACAAATGAAACTCTGCCGAAATTTTCAGGAAAGGTTACACATTTTTAAAAATGCATATTCGGCTTAGTTGCTTAAAAACTTTGATTTTCGAAACATGATTTCTTTACTTCTTAAAACCAGTTTTCCTTATTTACTCTTTAAATGGTTTTAGATTTCTGGGCTTTTGGCCTACTTGGATCAGATGGGGTCCTATAGACTTCATATGGTTTAAGGGCCAGTCACGTGCTCTTTCGGGTCGTGACACAAACCTTGCCTCGATCTTGTCCGGATTTTGCTTTTGACATAGGCCGGACAACCCCAAATCTTACCTTGCTTAAGAGATGGGCTCTTCCCCTACCATATCTCATATGGAGTGGTAGGCAACTTATTTGATTCGAACCCTATTCAATAGGTATGCAGCTTCTCAAGTGCATAACCCCCAAAAGGAAATATGTAACTCAGTAGTACTCATCATAGAGCGCACCATATCACATTGGGTGCGATTGCTCCGCCCTGTTATACCAACGTGCTATGGTGTATACGGAGGAGTAATGCTGAGAGAGAATCTCATTCTCCTTTTGAATAGTCCAGGAATCCCGTGCTCAAGTATTCTCCTCCTTGATCAGATCAAAGGACATAATACTTATACCCGTATTTTGGTTCTTTACTTCCAACTTATATTCTGTGAATATCTCAAAAGCTTTAGACATGTGTTTCAACAGAAACATGTGTCCGAATCTTGAGAGATCATCAGTGAATGTAAGGAAGTACAAAGAATCAGTCCTGGCATATATAGACTGGGGACCTTCATACATCATTATGTATCAATCCCTAGAGTTCATTAACTCTTTCTCTGTTTCGAGTAAACAGAGCTATGGTCATCTTATCTTTGAGACATGACAGGCAAGTTTCACAAGATGTAAATTCAAACTGATTTAAATATGCATCTAAAATGTAACTTAAGCTAGTCAGGTCACATTGATATGACCGAGTCTACAATACCTCAAGAAGGAATCGTTCATTTCTGAACTCTTCTTCTTGTGTGTGTTCTGTATACTAGGAACTGTAGTTTGATTTAGAACATCAATGCTTTTAGATAACGTGCCTGAACCGATTAACTTTTGAAATAAAAAATGTTCAAAACATTATCCAACAATAAAAAATTATATCCTTCTTTAATAAATAAAGAGATTGATATGATTTTGTATATCAGGTTCGGTATCTAATAACATTCGTTTAGAATCAATGTATTGGTAATACAGGGTGACAGTGACCAACAGACTTGGCTGCAACACTTGCACCGTTTTCTGTCTCATGAAACTTATCACCTGTTCTCAGTTCTCTACCTATCTGTATCCCATGTAACAGATTACATATGCGGGATCCTCATCCGGTATCTAATACCCAGGATGTAAAGGATACTGAGAAACAGTTCTTTGTAATAAACACACCCGAAGGAGATGCATCTAATGCACTTTCTTTGTTTGGGCGGCATGGGAATTCTGGTATTCCCCTATTTTCTGCTCGGTCTTATAACAATTATAAGTTGGAGCGGGACCAACGTTCCCCAGCTCAGTATAACAAGCGGGTTCGGTCAATACATCCATATTATTATCTTGATTAAGGCGTGATATGGTCGCTACCTGGAGAGAGAGAGAAGAAAACACTCTGCGTGCGCTCTTGCAAGATTAGATTGGTTATTTATTTTATCTAATCAGGATGGCTCCCACTGTTTTTATCAAATCTTCCTTCAAACCCTAAAAGGAAAGACTAGCCGGGATTAATTACACTCTACAAGTTCGCCAATCTTTCAGCCAGGCCAGTGCCGGTACTTTGAGGGAGGTTCCCCAGTGCTTTCGCACGGACCTAATTAAAATAAACCTCGTTTTCCCCGAGGCGAAACCTTGTTGACACCTTTCTAGACACCTACTTGATCGGCTAATTGCAAAGTGCAAAACTCTCCTAGGAGCAACAATTACTCGCAATGGGTATCGGGATCCAACTATCATATAGAAGGTATGCAATCTCATTGCAAATTTCAACACTTGAAACTCCCGATAATGGTTTTTACCCCTAGCTCTTATGACCTTAATTATGGTCAACAAATCATAAGTACTAGTCAAGCGCTACCCGTCATTTCGTGATTAATTAGACGCACCCATATGACCCTTAACTAAGGTCAACAAAGTCACGCGACTGTCCTAACTAATCGCATCATACGCGGTGTTGGAAGACATCACTTACTACCGTACACTGTGCCTTAACTAAGGTCAACAAACACAGCACGAATACTAAGTACCCTACTTCCTAAAATGACGGAGGGTTGCGGATAGTTTTTAAGAAAACCTTTAACGCTTTGAACTTGATCTCGTTGCGGAATCAAATGGTTTTTAAATGGAGTGTTTTTAAGGCTTTTCTAGTTTTGCTAAAGGGGTCACTCCTGGTGAAGGGATCGTCGGCCCTTTCCTCATCGAATAAGGTGCAGGATATATCATATTTACCGCTGTGCAAAGAAAAAACTATCGAAGCAATCAAAAGACAAACCGAGGGTTGTAGCATCTGCCAGTTATTGCTAAAGGGGTCACTCCCGGTGAAGGGATCTCGGCCCTTTCCTCATCGAATAAGGTGCAGGATGTTCTACAAGGAACACCGCGATGCAAAGCAAGAATTGTAGCTACCTGTTTTATTTTTGAAATTCGATTCCACAACATCTTTTAGGTTTATTTTCTTTCATTAATCTCATTAATGAATGTCCCATCATTTAAGTCCACCTAAACATCACAGATAAATATAACGTACGCTTATGCCATCCGCATTCGCCTCGATGTCCCGTCTGCACCGTTAGGTTAGGTAACTAACGCCAGAGCGAGGCAGGGCTAGCGCGGGTGTAAAACATAAGCAACGTCTATATAATATATCATATATACTATATACATTATCTATCCGAACAAATTACATGATCACATCACAGATAACGCAGCAGAAAAATATCATATGAAATATTGGATATACTAGGACGTCCGTGTTTTATTTTGAGCCTTAATAAAACACGGATTCTACGGTCGTGATGAATAGCCAACCCTACACCCCTAGACCCTTAAGAGAGCGGCAAGCAACCCTACCAATTCTAGAGTTAGGAGACCCGGACTCGACTCCTCGAGATGGTCTCCCACTGGACCGTAGAACCCGGTTACTTGTGCTCCCCTCCTTGGGTCTATCCTAATGCGGAAAAGTAAGTAATATACATCAACAGTGACATCTTCCGCAACCTGGAAGTGCCCTAATAAAAGAATATTACATACAAGTTTTTACTTGAATGAAAATGAAAAACACTCATCTCACATAAAAAAAACCCCGGCTATTCAAACACGACGATCCAATATAACATATCCAGCAACACATAACATCACATGTCATCAACGTAAGTAAATATGCCAACCCCAATTGTCGTTAACATATAGCAACGAAACCGGCGATATCACATATTACACTTACGGTCACAGAAAAAAAAGTGTAAAACTACAACAGTTGGAATCCGCAAACTCTTTAGACATCGCATTCCTAAACAAATGAATTCCTTAGACATCGCATGCCTAACAATTATAAACCCCGCATTTTAGTCTCATTATTGAAAACTCTTTTCAATATCAAGTCGGGCAATTCAACAGGATTCCCGACATTCTGATCGAATGCTCGTCGCAAACTTTAGTAGACGGCCGCACCCCCCATACCGTCGACGAAGTACACCAAGGCGGAACACCGCTGCCGCGAGCACCCGAACGGATGCTTTCGGCGACGGGGTTCTCCTACAGTCACTTGGTCGGGGCTATGGGGTGTAGCTGTCTATTAAGTTACCCGGCGAGTATCCGCGTACGCTATGTGATTGCGACGGATTTTTGATCACATCAAAATTCCGTGGCAACCGGTCAAGTGAGACTAAACTGCTAGATTTATAGCATTCATATTAGTTATCACATAACTACTTGTGGATTCCAATTATTGTATCACATTCCAGATAAATAGAAAATCTTAAACTTTCCGATCGAACAATCAAACACCCAAGTTTTCCCGAAACAGCTCTACAGAAGAAATAAGTTTAAAAACATTCACTTCATGCCACAGTACCGACGGTCCAGCCGTAGAAGGGTCAAACCAACGCCTCACATGTGGCACGCCGTACTGCCCCAAACCCTAAGGTTCAAAGGGCAGTTCAAGACGGCCATATAATCGAGTTAAGGTTTGTTGTCTTCTAGAGGGTCCATCGAGTTACTTGAACTACTTAAACGTTCTTAAACTACGGAAAAATCCAACACTTGGAAATTTCTCGGCAGGGGAAAAAGTGGGTATTTATATCCGGTCGAACCTTTTAACATATTCTAAAATTACCCGGAAAAACACATAGACGAAGTTAAACTTTCGATCGAAACAACGAACTCCCAATACAACCCAGAAAACTCAACTCTTGAGTATAAATTCAAAATACCCAGAAAACACATTAATAACATAGGGACATTACTGTGCAAACAGGGAATCAAGAAGACATATTATGGCAGCGGAACCGCCGCACGACCTAGGGTACGGCCGCGGTTCCACGGCGCCTTGGATGAGTTGGGGTCACGTGATGCACAGTAATGCTTAAAAAACCCTGCTGATTTTTCTGCATATTTTTAATTAACAAAAATCACAGTTTTAAAAAATTGTACAGAGAAGGGTTTTCAATTAGGGTTTCGGGTTCGATCGAACTTCTAACATCGTCTACAGTTCGCCTAAAGCTCTAGCTAGGCTCTGATACCACTGTAGGGTTATTAGGCACACTCAAGAGGTTCTACAAGGCATCAACCATACCAAAATCAAAAATTTATATGCCGAGAAACCCTATGTAAGATCGTTAACTAGAGGTAAGGCGAAAACTAAACAAGTTAACAACTTAACTACAAGTGAAAGAGACAACAACCTTTATAGATCCGGTCCTCCACTTCTCTAGCTCCGTGTTGACGTCCCTCCGCTGCGATCATCGGAATCCTGGACTCTAGCGTCGGTTTCATCGGAGAAATGATCGGGCTAGGTCGTTGACTTCGATGCCGAATATGATCTACGTCGAGGCAACTCAAACTCAAGATCCATCTTCACTAAGTCATGAAACTTGTGAAGAAAACACCTTATACAACATGGCAAGTGGTAGAGGATGAAGAAATAGGAAGTGGGTTCACTTTGGATTTGGATTTCTCACTTGATTTCTTCACTTGGAATTTTTCTAGAAAGCTTTCTTCTCTTCATGAAGAAGAAGAAGAAGAAGAAGAAGAAGAAAAGAATGGATGAATAAAATGAATAATAATGTGAAGACTTATCATCTTGCAACCATGGGTGAGTTTATATTTTGTAGAGAATAAACCATAGTTAGTTGTAATGGTTAGGTTAATGAATGTCTTCATCAAGACAAAATGGATGGACTTTTTCAAAGTTGCTACAAGCTTCAAGAAGCTTCAAACCATGATAAAAATTCCACCATTTTAGAATAATTAAGATAAACAAAAACCTAAATTACAATTAACATGGTGTATGTCACACACCCACCCATGTTTGCATGTATCATCAAATATGATACAAACTAGTGCACAAAAATATATCACATATACAACTTGTGCACATCAAGTGAGAAAATCAATCTTAAGTGAACAAATACTAGTTAATATAAAGTAATATATCAAATATATAATTATACATTAAATCATTAAATCAACACTTGATTTAATGATCCGGTCATACTGCATATAACCGACTAATATCAAGTGTATCAATGTATCGAATCATCATTCGATTCGATAACCCGGCTATATCTTATATAACCGTCCGATGATACAAATCGCGAGAATAGAATACAGTATCACATACTGGTATTATTCTCGGTCCCGCACATATCTCATATGCGCTCCTATTTCATTTCGCTTGAGCCAGGAAACCTCTGTGTAGGACTCTAAAGACTCGTCAATACGCCGGCAGCAGGTGATGATCATATCAAACGCCCACAAGCCGCAAGCGGTCTGCTAAATGTAACGGCCACCCGGGTATTGAGCGAACAGAAGATCAACGAGCAATCCCGCTCACACTCCTCTGAATCCAACCAGTAACACTTACCGTACAGTCCGGTCTGTTCGTCTGATATGTCGCATATCCCGTCTAGGGGTGGTAAACGTCAGACCCCAGTAGCTTGATAAGTCATGCCGATGTAAGGTCCATAACAAGCGTGAAACTACTGATAACTCTTACCAGTAAATCACTGCAACCCTGGCCAGGGATTTCCAGTTATGTCCAGTCGAGCATAGCGCAACATCAACCCCCAATACCGGGAGAGATGAATCCCCTTCTATCGCTCATTGCCTCCATATGAATCGGGACTGTACCCAAAAACCACCTGTTTGCACGACTCAGTAGAGCCTTGGTTGGGTGGAAATCAAAGCACAGTGGGAGACACACAAGACTCTTTGACGATCTCGGGTCAACAGACTAAGCTGTACCAGTGTCACCAGAGAACTGCCATCTGACTTAAGATATAATACCATCTGGGAGTTCTCGGCGAGTCCGTTCAGTGTACCCAGTCTCCACTGAGCACCCACATACCATCTCTGATGTCAAACACCAATGGATATGGGATCATCCATCGCCCATCACATGGGTCGAGAAGATATACGCTAGTCTACTCTGGAATATCGATGTCCCGTCTCGATATTCCCACGACTAGGAACATTGAAGGATGTACTCATGGACTACCCAGGCCCCACTAGTATGATCTGCATCATAGTCCTGGAAGTCGAGTACATATCCTAAGGGCTTTATCAACATGTAACAGAGAGACAGAAAGCATACATGTTAAGATAAAGAATAACCAGATAGCGTACTATCATATCGAGCAAGAAAGTCCTACCTATATATGTCCCAGCATCCACTACAATATACATCCTATGTACAGTAATGGCCTCTAGGGCATACATATAACTAACAAACCCTTGGTTTAGTTTCCATTTGGACTTTAACCCAAATAGAAAATATCGAGATATTATTTGAACTATGGTTTGTAATGACAAATAGAAAATATATATACTATCTTTTCTATTTTTTTGAAAAAAAGCTTGATCATTATCTTTTGACAAAATCTTTAGCCACCATTATCATCATCTTCCTCATTCTCCAAGCTCTCTTGAGTTTTCCATAGAGTGAGGGTATACAAAAGAAAGGGTTTTGATTAGAGAATACAAACCACATCATCATTCTACACATCTCTAGCCTATTTGTGTAGAGTGTTTGCTCTACTTTTTCATGGATCAAGTAAAGGAAGGAGGTTTGGGCAAAGGGATTTCGGGTGGATCATCGTGGACTTGGAAGGTTGCTAGGGATCCGTTCGAAACTCTTAAAGGTCCAAGGAGTCAACAAAGAGAGACTACAAAGGTTGTAATCTCTACTCTTAGTGATTGATTATTCGTTGTTTGTGATACAAATCTTGTTACCCTAAATATTCTAGTTTAAAGATTCATCGTTATTTACTTTGCACCTCTTTATTTTTTAAAGTGGCATGAGTGGTGCTACCAAACCCTAGACTTGGTGTAAGGGAAACCCAACAGTGGTATCAGAGCCTAGCTAGAATTTTAGATATGGTGTTAATACAATTACGAAAATGAAATCAACTCCGAAAAATACGGTATTATGAAACCCTAAATTGCCCTCTGTAAATTTTCTAAAATGTCCTTTAAAATTTTTTCAAACAGGTGCAGAATGTTATATGGGAGATCCTAAGAACATGGGTGAAATACGGAGAGAGGGGCTCGGACTTTGGCCGAGCACCACGACAGAAATTCCGGCCTGGCGTGCCCCCTTACCCTCTCTTGACTCCGTATTTCTCCTGTGCTCTTATCTTCTATATTTGGGGTTTCTAGTACTGTTTGCTTAGCCCAATTTTCATATGATGATTATTTTAACTCGGGGCTAATTCGTAGTGTTTCGTAGTCGTATTATTTAACTCTGTATTGGTAACTTTGAATATATTTAGCAGTTCGATCGAATTTCGAACACCACATTTTGTACTCCGCTGAAATTTCCAAGTGTTGTAATTTTCCGAAGTTGATTGTATTCGTAAAATTGTGCAAGTACCTCCATGGACCCTCTAGAAGACTATACTAACCTTAACTCGATTCTATGCCCATGGAACCGCGATCGAACCCTAGGGTTTGCCGTAGTTCCGTGGTGTCATAGGTGAGGTATTGGTTAACTCCTTCTACGGCTGGTCCATTGACATTGTGGCACGATTTTTCAGTATTTTGACTTTGCTCAAGTGTTGAGCTCACGGGGGTAATTTGTGAGTGTATGTTGATTCGATCGAAACGTTAAACATTGTCTTGATATATCTGTAATGTGATACAATATGTGGAATTCATAGAGTTAGGCATGAAATCCGCAATATGTGATATTTCGGCTTCACGATGTCTAAGGTGATAATGGATTCCAAATGTTGTGGTTTTTAACTTTTCTTTTCTGCGACCGTAAGTCTAGTATGTGGTGTATCGCCGGCTTCGTTGCTATACATTAACGACAATCGGGATACGCATACTTGCTTACGTTGATGATATGAGATATTATGTGTTGCTGTGATATGTTATATTGGATCGTCGTATTTTGAATAGCCGGGGGTTTTATGTAAGATGAGGGTTTTATTTTCATTCATGTAAAATTCATTGTATGTAATATTCTTTTATTGGGGCACTTCCGGGTTGAGGATGATGTCACCATTGTATATTATTTACTTTTCCGCATTAGGATAGACCCAAGGAGGGGAGCACAAGTAGCCGGGTTCTAGGGTCCAGTGGGAGGCCATCTCGAGGAGTCGAGATCGGGTCTCCTAACCCTAAAATTAGGAGGGTTTCTTGCCGCTCTCGTAGGGGTCTAGGGGTGTGGGTTTGGCTATTCATAGCGACCGTGGAATCCGTGTTTTATACAGGCTTAAAATAAAACACGGACCTCCTAGTATATCCAATATTTCATATGTTTGTTCTGTTGTTGATATACTGTGATGTGATCAAATTATATGCATAAGACGAATGCTTTATTATTGTATATATTATATATAATAAACGTTGCTTATGTTTTACACCCGCGCAAGTCCCGTCCCGGTATGCCATTAGTTAAGTAATCTAACGGTGCATAACGGAACATTGTGGCGAATGCGAATGGCATAAGCGCACGTTGTATTTTCGTTTCCTCTGTGATGCTTAGGAAGCATAAATGATGGGATTTATTAATAAGATTAATAAAAGAAAAGAAACCTAAAGGATATTATAGAATCAAATTTTCAAAAAGGGTAGCTACAGTTTGTTGCTTTGCATAATGGTATATGTGATATACCCTGCACCTTATTCGATAAGGAAAGAGCCGAGATCCCTTTACCGGGAGTGACCTCTTTAGGAAAACTGGCAGATGCTACAAACTCACGGTTTAGTTTTTGATTGCTTCTATAGTTCTTGCTCTGCACAGCGGTATTTGTGAAATATCCTGCACCTTATTCGATAAGGAAAGAGCCGAGATCCCTTCACTGGGAATGACCTCTTTAGCGTAACTAGAAAAGCCTAAAAAACATTCCTTTTCAAAATCACTTGTTTCTACAACGATATCGAGTTCTTTATGCTCATGGTTTTCTGAAAAACCTGCGTAGCCCTCCGTCATTTCAGATAGGTACTACTTAGTATTCGTGCTACGTATGTTGGCCTGCGTCAAGGCGTAGTGTGCGGTAGCTAACTAGTGCTTATCTGCAACATAAGATGAGATTGGATTAGGGTAGTTGTATGACTTTGTGGGCCTGCGTCAACGGTCGTGCGGGTAGGTTTAATTCAATCAGGAAATGACGGGTTGAACTTGACTAGCGGACTATGGTTTGTTGGCCTGCATCAAGGTCATAGCACGCTAGGGGCAAAAGCATTATCGGGAGTTTCAAGAGTTGAAATTTGCAAAGAGATTGCATACCTTCTATGAGATAGTTGGATCCTGATACACACTGCGAGTAAGAGTTACTCCTGGGAGAGTTTTACACAGGATAATTAGCCAATCAAGTAGGTGACTAGAAAGGTGTTAACAGGGTTATGCCTCTGGGAAAACGATGTTTATTTTAATTAGGTCCATGCGAAAGCACGGGGAACCTCCCTCAAAGTACCAATACTAGCCTGGCCAAAAGATTGGCGAACTTGTAAGGTGTAATTAATCCCGGCTAGTCTTACCTTTTAGGGTTTTAAGGAAGATTTGATAAAAAGCAGTGGGAGCCATCCTGATTAGATAAGATAATAACCAATCTAATCTTGCAAGAGCATACGCTAAAGTGTTTCCTTCTCTCTCTCTCCAGGCAGCGACCATGACATAATCAAGATAATAAAATGGATGTATTGACTGAACCCGCTTATTATACTGAGCAGGGAAACGTTGGTCCCTCTCCAACTTATAATTGTTATAAGTCCGAGCAGGGAATAGGAGAATACCCGGATTCTCACGTCGCCCAAAAGAAGAATAAGCATGCTGATGCATCTTCTTCAGGTGTGTTAGTTATCGAGAACTGTTTCTCAGTTCACTCTACGTCCTAGGTATTAGATACCGGATCGGGATCCCACATATGTAATATGTTACATGGGCTGCGGAAAGTTAAGGAACTAGGAGAGGGTGATCATTCCATACGAGTAGGGAATGGTGAAAATATTGCAGCCAAAACTGTTGATGAATAGTACCTTGTATTACCAAATGGTAATACATTGATTATGAACGAATGCTATTACATTCCGACCCTGATATGCAATCTTATATCAGTATCTTTATTGAGTAAAGAAGGATATAATTTTGTAGTACAGGATAATGTTATAAATATCTTCCTGAATCAAAAGTTGATTGGATCAGGCTCGTTAAATAATGGCATATACGTTCTGAATCAAACAACAGTACTTAATGTACAAAACATACACAAGAGGAAGAGTTCAGAAATGAACAAATCCTTTTTGTGGCATTGTAGACTAGGTCATATCAATGCGACACGGCTAGTTAAGTTGCATAAGGATGGATATTTGAATCCGTTCGAATTTTCATTTTATGATACTTGTCAATCATGTCTCAAAGGCAAGATGACCAAAACTCCGTTTAGTGGACACAGAGAAAGAGTTACAGAACTCTTAGGACTGATACATAGTGATGTATGTGGTCCCTTGTCTACACATGCCAGGAATGGTTCTTCCTATTTTATTACATTCGCTGACGATCTCTCAAGATATGGACATGTGTTCTTGTTGAAACACAAGTCTGAAGCTTTTGATAAATTCAGAGAATATAAGCAAGAAGTAGAGAACCAAACAGGCAAAAGTATTAAGATCCTTCGATCAGATCGAGGAGGAGAATACTTGAGCAATGAGTCCTGGACTATCTAAAAGAGAATGGGATTCTCTCTCAGCTTACTCTTCCTTATACACCACAGCATAACGGTGTATCAGAGTGAAGGAATCACACCCTGCTAGATATGGTGCGCTCTATGATGAGCACTGCTGAGTTGCCTATTTCCTTTTGGGGATATGCACTGGAAACAGCTGCAGACCTATTGAATATGGTTCCATATGAGATATAGAAAGGAAAGAGACCATATCTTAATTATGTTAAGATATGGGGTTGTCCGGCATATGTGAAAACAGAGAATCCGGACAAGTTCGGCGCAAGGTCTTTTCTGTGTAAGTTTATTGGATATCCCAAACATTCGTGCGGATATATCTTCTACCACACCGAGGAACAAAAGGTGTTTGTTTCTCGACATGCCACCTTTTTAGAAAAGTAATTTATTGAAAACGAAATTAGTGGCAAGGAGGTAGAACTGGAAGAGGTTCCAGCGACACAAAGTACGACAGAAGATTTGGTAGAACCAGAGGATTCGATAGTTCCCAACGAACCTCAGCCTCTCCTCCGATATAGTAAGGTTCCTCATCCACCTAAGAGATACTACGGTTTTCTCATAAACGGTGGGAGCGAGGATTGCATCATGGAAGATGATGACCCCACTAACTTCGAGCAGGCCATCACGAGTGGGGACTCTGTGAAATGGCTGGATGCAATGCGATCTGAGATGGAATCCATGTACACCAACAAAGTATGGACTTTGGAAGTTGCTCCTGAAGGGGTAAAACACATTTGGAGCAAATGGATCTTTAAGAAGAAACTTGGTGTGGATGGAAAAATTGAGACTTTCAAGGCTAGACTTGTTGCAAAGGGTTTTCGTCAACGACCAGGTGTGGATTATGACGAAACCCTTTCTCCAGTGGCTATGCTTAAGTCCATCCGGATCCTGCTTGCCATTGCTGCATAGCATGACTACGAAATCTGGCAGATGGATGTTAAGACTGCCTTTCTAAATGGTGATTTAGACGAGTGCATGTACATGACTCAGCCAGAGGGCTTCATAGATAGTGGGAGCAGCGGAAAGGTGTGCAAGCTGCTTAAATCCATCTACGGGTTAAAGCAGGCATCGCGGAGTTGGAACATCTGTTTGATGTAGTAGTCAAAGAGTTTGACTTCATCAAGAACATAGATGAACCTTGTATTTACAAGAAGATTGCAGAGAGTAAGGTTGTCTTCCTCGTATTGTACGTGGATGACATACTCTTGATAGGAAATGATGTTCCTATGCTGCACTCGGTCAAGCTCTTCTTATCACATAGATTCTCAATGAAAGATCTAGGTGATGCCTCCTGTATTTTGGGAATTAAGATCTATAAAGATAGATCTAACCGGATACTGGGATTGTCCCAATCCAGGTACATAGACACCATACTAAAGAGTTTTAGTATGGAAGAATCCAAGCGTGGGAACCAACCTATGATCTCTGGACCCACTCTCTCCAAAGAGATATCTCCCAAGACTGATTTGGAGAGAGCTCGCATACAAAGGATACCTTATGCTTCGGCAGTAGGCTCTATCATGTACATCATGTACGTGATGCTATGTACCAGATCCGATGTAGCATACTCACTAAGTGTAGTGAGTAGGTATCAAGCAGATCCAGGAGAGAGTCACTGGACAGCTGTGAAGAACATTCTCATGTACTTAAGAAGGACTAAGGAGATGTTCTTGGTGTATGGTAACAGAGAGCTCCAAGTGGAGTCCTTTACCGATTCGAGCTTCCAAAGTGATAAAGACGACTCTAAGCCGCACTCGGAATTTGTCTGTACCTTAAATGGAGGGGCGGTTTATTGGAAGAGTTCCAAGCAAGAAACCGTGGCAGACTCGACGATGGAGGCTGAATACATCGCTGCCAACGATGCTGCCAAAGAGGCTGTCTGGATGAAGAAGTTCATTACTAAAATTAGTGTGGTTCCATCCATTGAGCATCCAAAACCTTTGTATTGCGATAACAATGGAGCCGTGGATTTGGCCAAGGAACCCAGGTCCCATCAGAAGTCCAGACATATTCTGAGGCGGTATCACCTGATCCGGGAGATAGTTGATCGGCGCGAGATCGAGGTCAGGAGAGTTGACACGAAGGAAAACACTGCGGATCCACTCACGAAGGCCATTACCCAGATACAACTTGAGAGACTCTTCGGGATGTTGGGTATGAGATACTACAAAAGCTGGCCTTAGTGCAAGTAGGAGATTGTTAGTTATAAATATGCCCTAGAGGTCATTGTTGTACATATGATGTATATTATAGTGGATGCTTGGATATATATAGAGAGAATTTTCTTACTCGATATGATAGTATGCTATCTGGTTACACTTTGTCTTAACTTGTTGACTTGTATTGGTTTACTGTCTTGCTCTCACATGTTGATAAAGCCCTTAGGATATGTACTTGACTACTAGGGATATGATGAGATCATACTAGTGGGGCCAGGGTAGTCAACAAGTACATCCTACAACTGTTCCTAGTCGAGGGCGTATCGAGATAGGGCATCGATACACCAGAGTAGACTAGCGTATACGCATCTTGACCCATATGACGGGCGATGGATGATCCCATATCCATCGGTGTTTTGACATCAAAGATGGTGTACGGGTGCTCAGTGGAGACTGGGTACACTGAACGGACTCACCGAGAACTCCTAGATGGTATTATACCTATCTTCAGATAGCAGTTCTCCGGTGACACTGGTACAGGTCAGTCTGTAGACCTGAGATCATCATAGAGTCTTGTGTGATTCCCACTGTGCTTTGATTTCCACCTTACCACGTCTAAGAGGGCGTGCAAAACTATGGCTTTTGGGTACAGTCCCGAATCACATGGAGGCAATGAGCGATAGGAGGGGTTTCGTCTCTCCCGGTATAGGGAGTTGATGTTGTGCTGTGTTCAATTGGCTATAACTGGAAGTTCTTAGCCAGGGCTGATATGGAGTGCTACTGGTAAGAGTTATCAGTAGTTTCTCGGCCCGTTATGAGCCTCACATCGACACAACTTATCAGTTACTGGGGTATGACGTTTACCACCCCTAGACTTGATATGCGACATACCAGACGAAGTGACCGGACAGTACGGTAGTGTTACTGATTGGCTCGACGGGAGTTTTGACAGCTTCGCTGGTTTTCTTTTGATCGCTCAATACCCGGGTGGTCGTTACGTTTAGCTGACCGCTTGCGGCTTGTGGGTGTTTGATACGATCATCACCTACTGCCACGTATTGACGAGTCTCAGAGTCCCACACAGGAGTTTTCTAGCTCAGGCGAAACGATGTGGTGTGCATATGAGATATGCGCGGTGACCTGATTGAATGCGAATATGTGATACCGTATATTAATCGGGCATTTTTCTATTGGTCGGGTCGTATGTGATATGATCGGATTGTTAAATCAAATGTTGATTTAACATTAGACTTTTAGTTTTATTCTTTATTTAAAACCCTTTTCCTTAAAGAAGACGTATGCATATATGTATGCACATGTTGATGTGCATGGACACATACATGCATAGTGTCATGGTTGATGATACAACATTGGTGGCAATATAAGACTTTCATGGTTCAATATGTATATATATACATATATTTTTATTTGGAAATAAAAAGGCAAATGGAAATTAAATCATTAATACTTTTTTCCACACATTTCTTTGCTTTGACCTTGGTTAAACCCATGGTTTAGTTTCCATTTGGAATTTAACCCAAATAGAAAATATCTAGATATTATTTGAACCATGGTTTGTAATGACAAATAGAAAATATATATACTATCTTTTCTATTTTTTTTAAAAAAAGCTTGATCATTATCTTTTGACAAAATCTTTAGCCACCATTATCATCTTCTTCCTCATTCTCCAAGCTCTCTTTAGTTTTCCAAAGA
Source organism: Agapanthus africanus (assembly GCA_030015575.1). Lineage (NCBI taxonomy): Eukaryota > Viridiplantae > Streptophyta > Magnoliopsida > Asparagales > Amaryllidaceae > Agapanthus > Agapanthus africanus. The sequence continues at coordinate 295,181,084 of CM057349.1, forward strand.
GTGAGGGTATACAAAAGAAAGAGTTTTGATTAGAGAATACAAACCACATCATTATTCTACACATTTCTAGCCTATTTGTCTAGAGTGTTTGCTCTACTTTTTCATGGATCAAGTAAAGCAAGGAGCTTTGGGCAAAGGGACTTCGGGTGGATCATCGTGGACTTGGAAGGTTGCTAGCGATCCGTTCCAAACTTTCAAAGGTCCAAGGAGCCACCAAAGAGAGACTACAAAGGTTGTAAACTCTACTCTTAGTGATTGATTATTCTTTGTTTGTGATACAAATACTGTTACCCTAAATATTCTAGTTTAAATATTCATGGTTATTTACTTTGTACCTCTCTATTTTTTAAAAGGGCATGAGTGATGCTACCAAAGCCTAGACTAGGTGCAAGGGAAACCCAACATTACGTTATCCGATACGGTTCGTGTCGTTGAGATCTGTTGCTCTTGAGTTGGTTTCGTTTTGTCGCTATGCACGTTAGCTACTAAGAGAACACTTGAGAGTTTGTTTGGAGTTGGTGCGTCGGTTAAACGTAGTGTATACGTGTTTTTGGTCGTTTGCTAATATACATACTTGTTATATTGTTTTATATTTTAGGTTCGTAGGCAGGGACTTCGGACGCTGCGAAGAAAAGAAAACAGGTGGTTGGCTTTACTTAGCCAAGAACGTTGGTGAGTAGATTTAACATCTACACGGGAATCGCCAGCATAGCGTTATGCGTCTGGGCTAGAGATGAGATGATATTAGTCGCATATTTTATTGCATATATAGAGTTTGCGCATACACCTCATTGCATATTATTACCTGTTGTGCTTGGACCTGTACCCTTAGAAACTGCACTATTATTGACGGCTTATGTTGCATGAGCACTGATTGTATGCTACACACACACCGTCAATAATTGCCATGACACGCACAACACCTATACATATATGATATTGTATTGTGTAGGGATATTGAGACATGATCCTTATTTTCTTTCGTGCATATGACCTATAGCATACCTGTATACCTACATGCTTACACATATGCCTTGACATGCTTACATGCTAGTTACCCTTGTACCTATATGGTATTGTACCATTAGTGATAGGTATATACACATATGAGACATAGCTACATGTACATCTTGCATACATACTTACACTTATACCTGGAGGGTATTACATCATTACTGATAGGTAGATACATATACCTTGCTATACCTGCATATTTACACATATATCTGGCTATAGCTACATGTTCACCTTTATTTGATTTTATATGGACTTAGAGAAATTAGGAACCGCATGATATATATATTAACTTGTTGCGGTTAAATATCGGCTTTTCCTTTATATGCTCATATTACAGTTTTATGTTGCATACATTATATTCTTGTATTTTCGCATTGAGATATGGATTTTTCATGATGTTTTCTGGATTTGAGGACCGTGGTAGTTTCATGAAATTATGTATTATTTGAAAAACCCGGTTTCTCTTGATATGATATTTCAGCAGCCACCATGAGATTTATCGGTTCTGATATATATACTCCATGCGAGGAGGCATCGTGGGCCGTGTGCGGGTACATGGTGGGGCCCGGAGGTACCCCGTGGCAAGAAGATCGATGGACTACGCCGATGAGCCTGACAGGGGAACCATACCTACCGGTGACAGTACCTATGACTCGGCGGTTATCGCGGGGATACCGACAGGAGTCATGTACGTATGGATACGTCAAAATGCGAGGGTCGTAGCCGGGCACTCGGGTCTTCGAGATTGCGTATGATACATACCTATCAGGGGGCCAGTCATGGTGACAGCACCTGATAGATCAGTATTTATTTGTCGATGCTTGACACTTGGTTTCATAATATTTTTACTCCTAGGTATATATAACAGTGGAATGGGACGCTGTTATATATGCATATATATATATATATATATATATATTAGTGGAATGGGACGCTAATATATATGTATACATATCAATTTATATACATCATCATAATGATTCATGCAAATATACTTATTCAGAATATATGAGATTCACTTGATATTAGATACAGGATATATGAGATTTACTTGATATTGGACACTCGGGATATATGAGATTTGCTTGATATTGAACACTCAGGATATATGAGATTTACGTGATATTGGACACTCAGGATATATGAGACTTACATGATATGAGAGCCAATTTGGGGGCTGATTTGAGGAAATTGGGATTTGGATTGTCTTGATGGAATTTGGTCCTGCTACGAGGTCAGGATTTCGTGGGAATGACATGTTTTATCCCATACTCCGCATTTACTTTATATGCATTGCTTCATGTATTAGTAGTACCTGATAGAGTACCTTTCATCACTGTTGCATATACATGTTGCCACTTATTGCCTCATGTATTAGTAGTACCTGATAAAGTACCTTTCATGACTGTTGCATATACATATTGCTACTTATTGCTTCATGTATTAGTAGTACCTGTTAGAGTACCTTTCATGACTGTTGCATACATATGACCATTTATTGCTATTAGCTTGCATATGTTAGATTCGCGTTGTACGTGCATACTTGCGATTACCTGCATATGTTATTTACTATTCACGAGTTAGCAACTCACCCCCGTTGTGCCACAGTATTTTGCAGGTTGTTCCTCAGAGTAGTCAAGGCAGGCTTCTTTTCATCTATCGTATCATCTTTTGCTGCGGATACTGCTTCGGCTCATAGTGTGCTGTTTTTCTTTAGGTTGGTTTTGCGGTTATCCGTTTATGTACATTGTATCTTGTTGTAACTTTCACTCTCCATATACCACTTTCATGTATGACTTAGATACTTGATGTGGGGACGATATTGTATATTTTTTTTGTGACTTGGAGGTCTTTTATGCAGTTTCTTTATATCGTATTTTATTTCTTCGATACGGCGTCGTATATCTGTTGTGGTGGTTGTTTTCCGCCTTTAGGCGTGTATTTGCTCCCGTTTGGGGATGCTTTACTTATTTTCTTGTTGTACCCCTTTTAGGGCTGGTATTTACAAAGGAGGTGCTGCCAAAATTTTAAAGGAAATAAAGTTGGACTTTAAAGAATTTGGATTGAGATTTCAAAGTTTTAAAAATGTTATTATCACTTACTACTTTTGATGGTTTAGATTGCTGGGTTTTCGGCTTACATAAATTGCGTTACGCCTATAGACGTTGTGTAGTTTAAGGGCCGTTACGTGCCAATTTCGAGTCGTGACAGATTCCACGGTCGCGATGAATAGCCAAACCCACATCCCTAGACCCCTACGAGAGCGACAAGCAACCTTACCAATTCTAGAGTTAGGAGACCCGGTGTTGACTCCTCGAGATGGTCTCTCACTAGACTCTAGAACCCGGTTACTTGTGCTCTCCTCCTTGGGTCTATCCTAATACGGAAATATAAATAATATACATCAATGGTGATATCATCCTCAACCCAGAAGTGCCACTATAAAAGAATATTACATACAAGCTTTTACATGAATGAAAATGAAAAACTCTCATCTCACATAAAAAAAACCCGGCTATTCAGAACACGATGATCCAATATAACATATCACAGCAACACATAACATCACATGTCATCAACGTAAGTAAATATGCGTATCCCAGTTGTCGTTAACATATATCAACGAAACCGGTGATACACCACATATTACACTTACGGTCGCAGAAAAAAAATTGAAAAACTACAACAGTTGGAATCTGCAATCACCTTAGACATCATAAACCTAATGTATCACATACTTTGGATTTCATGCCCAACAGAATTAATTCCTTAGACATCACATGCCTAACAAATATAAACCCCGCATTTTAGTCTCGATATTGAAAACATTTTCCAATAGCCTGTCGGGTAATTCAACAAGATTCCCGATAACCTGATCGAATGCTCATCGGAAACTTTATTAGATGGACGCACCCCTGATGCCGTCGACGAAGTGCACTAAGGCGGAACACCGCTGCCGCGAGCACCCGAACAGTTGCTTTTGGCGACAGGGTTCTCCTACAGTCACTTAGTCCGGGCTATGGGGCGTAGCTATATAGTCAGGTTAACCGGCGAGTATCCGCGTACACTACGTAATTGCGAAGGACTTTTGATCAGCATCAAAATTCCATGGCAACCGATCATATGAGACTAACTTGCTAGATTTATAAAATTCAAATTAGTTATCTCATAACTATTATGTGGATTCCAAATATTGTATCACAATCACAGATAGCTAGACGAAGTTAAACTTTTCGATCGAATAAGCAAACACCCAAAATTTCCCTACAAGCTCAACACTTGAGCGGAGTTCAAAAATTACCCAGAACAAGCTCACCTGTGGCACCGCTGAACTAACAAAAACCCTAGGGTTTGATGGCAGTTCTGACAGTTACAGAATCGAGTTAGGGTTTCGTTCTTCTAGAGGGTCCACAGAATCGCTTGCAAGATTTTTTGAAAATTTTAAACTCGGAAAAATCTAACACTTGTAAAATTTCCAGCGGGGAAAAATTGGGTTATTCATATCCGTTCAAACTTTTTAACATCGTCTAAAAAACACAATACATGTTAGAATTACGACTGCGAAACACTCCGAGTTGCCTTTGCAGAAAGTTAACATCACATGAAAATTTAGCAAAAACAAACAACACAAACACCAAAACCCAAAGACTGGAACACCCTGAAAATTTAAAGCCTGAACACCCAAAACGGGCCGAGCTCGCCAGATTTTAGCCCTATGTGGCCGGCCAAAATTGCACAAAACCCCCTCAAATTTTCATGATGTTCATGTCATATCTCATACAACATTCTGCAATTGTTTAAAAAAAATTTAGAGGCCTTTTAAAATTCGACAGAAACTAGGTGATTTTGTTTCAAGTTTCGGAGTTGTTTCGGTTTCGTAATCTAACAAACATCGTTTAAATCTCTAGCTTGGCTCTGATACCACTGTTGGGTTCCCTAGCACGGCAGCAAGGTTTTGGGAGGTATCGTCCATGCCGTTTTCAAATTTTTGCCGTATTAAGGAACACAAACCTAGGACCTTTAACTAGAGAATCAAACGAAACAATATTGTAAACAATTTTACAACTAAGTGAATGCGGGATACAACCTTTGTAGACCGGTCCTTCACTTCTATAGCTCCGTGTAGTAGTCCCTTCGCTGCGATCATCGAACTCCCGGACTCAAGTGAGGGTTCATATGAAGAAATGAACGGACTTGCTCGATGCCTTCGAAGCCGAAGATGATCTACGTCAAGGAGACTCAAGCTCATGCTACCTCTTCATTAATTGTGTAGATTAGTGAAGCAAACACCCTAAACTAAATGGCTAATATTAGAGGATGATGAAGTAGGAATTTTTCTCACTTTAGATTTAATTTTCTCACAATCTATCATCACTTTCACAAAAGCTAGAAAGCTTAAAGTGATGAAGAAGAAGATGAAGCACAAGTGATGAAAGAAATAAATCATTAGGTTTTAAATGTAACCTTGGGTGAGTATATCATATACACTAACTCTTGTAGAGAGTTAACCATTGTGTATGCTTAATGGTTGGGTTGATAAATATCTTAAGAAAAACAAAAGTGTGGACTAAGTCAATGGTTATCTTGAAGCTTCTCCAAGTTTCCAACCATCAAAATATCTCCACTAATTTGTAATTAATTATGAATAAATATTTAACCCTAACGGTAACCCTAGCATGGTGTGAGTCTCATACATCCATGTTGCATGTGTAACCTAGCATGTCACAACAATATATATCACATATATATTATTTGTGAACAAAAGAAAATAATACATTTAACAAATATCACATATATATCAATGTATCAAATGTGAGAAAAAGAAATACTTAAGTGAGGTAATATTAGTTATTGTAATTTAATGTATCAAATATATAATTCTACATTAAATTATTAAATCAACATTTGATTTAATAATCCGGCTATATTACATATAACCGTCTAATATCAAATGTAACAACTTATCGAATCAACACTTGATCCGATAACCCAACTATATCTCATATAACCTACGGCTGTTACATATTGCGAGAATAGAATGCGGTATCACATACGCGCATTAATCTCGGTCTCGCACATATCACATATGTGCACTTACTCCGTTTCACATAAACCAGAAACCTCTGTGTAGGACTCTAAAGACTCATCAATACGCCGGCAGTAGGTGATGATCATATCAAACACCGACAAGCCGCAAGCGGTCTGCCAAACGTAGCGGCCACCCGGGTATTGAGCGATCAGAAGATCAACAAGCAATCCTGCTCACACTCCTGCGAATCCAACCAGTAACACTACCGTACAGTCCGGTCTATTCATCTGATATGTCTCATATCAACAGTATGGGGGTGGTATAACGTCAGACCCCAATAGCCTGATAAGTCATGCTGATGCAAGGTCTATAACGGTTCGAGAAACTACTGATAACACATACTAGTAAATATCAGCAACCCTGGCCAGGGATTTCCTGTTATGGCCAATCGAGCATAGCGCAACATCAACTCCCAATACCGGGAGAGACGAAACCCCTCCTATCGCTCATTGCCTCCATGTGACTCGGGACTGTACCCAAAAACCACTTTTTTCACGATCTTTTGACCGTGGTATGGTGGAAATCAAAGCACAATGAGAATCACACAAGACTCTATGACGATCTCGGGTCTACAGACTAACCTGTAACAGTGTCATCAGAGAACTGCTATCCGATGATAGGTATAATACCATCTAGGAGTTCTCGGCGAGTCTGTTCTGTGTACCCAGTCTCTACTGAGCACCTGTATACCTTCTATAATGTCAAACACCAATGGATATGGGATCATTTATCGCCCATCATATGGGTCGAGAAGCGCATACGCTAGTCTACTCTGGAGTATCGATGCCCTGTCTTGATACTCCCATGACTAGGAACAATTATAGAGTGTACTTGTGGACTACCTTTGGCCCCACTAGTATGATCTCCATCATAGTTCTGGTTGTCAAGTACACATCCTAAGGGCTTTGTCAACATGTGAGAGCAAGACAATATCACAATACAAATCTACATGTTAAGACAAAGAGCAACCAGATAGCATACTATCATGTCAAGCAAGAAAGTCCTCCCTATATATGTCCAAGAATCCACTACAATATACATCACATGTATAGTAATGGCCTCTACGGCAAACATATAACTAACAAGAAAACCCGGTCTCGACTCCTTGAGTTGGTCACCCACTGGACCCTAGAACCCGGTTACTTGTGCTCCCCGCCTTGAGTCTATCCTAATGTGGAAAAGTAAATAATATACATCAATGGTGACATCATCCTCAACCCAGAAGTGCCCCAATAAAAGAATATTACATACAAGTTTTTACATGAATGAAAATGAAAAACTCTCATCTCACATAAATACCCCGGCTATTCAAAACACGACGATCCAATATAACATGTCACAGTAACACATAATATCACATGTCATCAACGTAAGTAAATATGCGTATCCCAATTGTAGTTGACATATAGCAACGAAACTGGCGATACACCACATATTACGCTTATGATCGTAGAAGAGAAAGTGAAAAAATACAACACTTGAAATCCGCAACCACCTTAGACATCATAAACCAAATGTATCACATACTTTGGATTTCATGCCCAACCAAATGAATTCCTTAGACATCACATACCTAACAATTATAAACCCCACATTTTAGTCTCGATATTGAAAACTCTTTCCAATAACCTGTCAGGTAATTCAACAAGATTCCCGATAACTTGATCGAATGCTCGCCAGAAACTTTAGTAGACGGCCGCACCCCTGATGCCGTCGACGAAGTGCACTAAGGCCGAACACCGCGGCCACGAGCACCCGAACGGATGCTTTTGGCGACGGGGTTATCCTACAGTCACTTGGTCAGGGCTATGGGGCGTGGTTATCTAGTAAGGTTACCCGGTGAGTATCCGCGTACACTACGTAATTGCGACTGACTTTTGATCCACATCAAAATTCCGTGGCAACTGATCAAATAAGACTAAGCTGCTAGATTTTAAAAATTCAAACTAGTTATCACATAACTAATTATGTGGATTCCAAATATTGTATCACAATCACAGATAGCTAGACGATGTTAAACTTTTCGATCGAATAAACAAACACCCAAAATTTCCCAAACAGCGCAGCACTTGAGCAGAGTTCAAAAAGTACCCAGAACATACCACGGCTCCTATGAACCATCCGTAGAAGGGCCGACCCATGCCTCACTCATGTCGCCACGGAACTGCCGCAAACCCTAAGGTATGACCGTGGTTCCGCGATCCAAAAATTCAAGTTTGGGTATCGTTCTTCTAGAGGGTCCACATAATCGCTTGCATGATTTTTTGAAGATTTTAAACTTGAAAAAATCCAACTCTTGGAAAATTTCCAGTGAGGTAAAATATGAGTTATTGATATCCATTCGAACATTTTAACGTCGTCTAAATAACCCGAATAGATGTTAGAATTACGACTACGAAACACTCCGAATTGCCTTTGTAGAAAGTTAACATCACATGCAAATTTAGTAAAAACAAGCAACACCTGAAACACCAAAACCCAGAGACTGGAACACCATGAAAATTTGAAGCCCAAAAGCCACAAATGACCCTGTGAGTTCTGATTTTGCATGCATGTGGCCGGCCAGATTCTCACCAACTGCTTCAAATTTTCATAGTGTTCATGTTATATCACATACAATATTCTGTAGTTGCTTAAAATTTTTTTTGACTCCTTTAAAAATTCGACAGAAACTAGATTTTCATATCGGGTGTTTCGGAGTTGTTTCGGTTTTGTAATCCTACAAACATCGTTTAAATCTCTAGCTTGGCTCTGATACCACTGTAAGGTTCCGTAGGGTGGCAGCAAGGTTTCGGGAGGCATCATCCATGTCGTTTTCAAATTTTTGCCGTACTAAAGAACGCTAACCCTAGAATCTTAACTAAAGATTTAGATGAACAATAATGTAAACAACTTTACATCTAAGTGAATGAGGAATACAACCTTTGTAGACTGGTCCTTCACTTCTAAAGCTCCGTATAGTAGTCCCTTCGCTCCAAGTAGTGAACACCCGAACTCTAGTAAGGGTTCACATAAATAAATGAACAAGCTTGCTCGAAGTCTTCGAGGCCGAAAATGATTTACGTCGAGGAGACTCAAGCTCATGCTACTTCTTCACTAATGGTAGATTAGTGAAGCAAACACCCTAAACTAAATGGCTAATATAATAGAGGATGATGAAGTAAGAAATGAGCTCACTTTAGATTAATTTTTCTCACAATATTTCATCACCTTTTCGAAAGCTAGAAAGCTTTTCCATGAGGAAGATAAAGATGAAGATGGGATGAGAATGAAAAACTCATAAGGTGAGAATAGAAACCAAGGGTGAGTTAGTGTCATACACTAACCCATGTAGAGACATAACCATGGGTTAACAATAATGGTTGGGTTAATAAATATCTTCAAGTAAAACAAAATGAGTGGACTTGGTCAATAGTTCCACAAGCTTCTACAAGCTTCAACCATGTGACTAATTACCACTAATTTGTGAATTACAAAAATAAATAAAAACCCTAGGATTATCATAACCATGGTGTAAGTCTCATACACCTATGCTGTTTGTGGCATCAAACATGACACAATAAAATGTACATTAATATATAACATATATACTATATGCACACAAGTGAGAAAAAGAAATGTTTAAGTGTGCTAATATTAGTTAATGTAAATTAATATATCAAATATATAATTATACATTAAATTATCAAATCAATACTTGATTTAATAATCCGGCTATATCACATACAACCGACCAATATATAATGTAACAATTTATCGAATCAACACTTGATCCGATAACCCGGCTATATCACATATAACCGACCGATATCACATATCGCGAGAATAGAATGAGGTATCTCATACGCGCATTAATCTCGGTCCCGCACATATCACATATGTGCTCCTACTTCGTTTCGCATGAACCAGGAAACCTCTGAGTAGGACTCTAAAGACACGTCAATACGCCGGCAGTAGGTGATGTGTTAGTTATATGTATGCCCTAGAGGCCATTACTATACATAGGATGTATATTGTAATGGATGCTTGGACATATATAGGGAGGACTTTCTTGCTCGACATGATAGTATGCTATCTGGTTGCTCTTTACCTTAACGTGTACACTGATTGTCTCTCTGTTATATGTTGGTAAAGCCCTTAGGATATGTACTTAACTACCTGGACTATGATGCGGATCATACTAGTGGGGACATGGTAGTCCATAAGTACATCCTTCAAGGTCTCTAGTCATGGGTGTATCGAGACGGGGCATCGATATACCAGAGTAGACTAGCGTTTACCTTCTCGACCCATACAGATGGGCGATGGATGATCCCATATCCATTGGTGTTTGACATCAGAGATGATATACGGGTGTTCAGTGGAGACTGGGTACACTGGACGGACTCGCCGAGAACTCCCAGATGGTATTATACCTTACGTCAGATGGCAGTTCTCTGGTGACATTGGTACAGAGTAGTCTGTTGACCCGAGATCGTCATAGAGTCTTGTGTGATTCCCACTGTGCTTTGATTTCCACCTTACCACGTCCAAAAGGGCGTGCAAAACGGTGGTTTTTAGGTACAGTCCCGAATCACATGGAGGCAATGAGCGATAGGAGGGGATTCGTCTCTCCCGGTATAGGGAGTTGATGTTGCGCTGTGTTCGATTGGCTATAACCGGAAATCCCTGGCCAGGGTTGCTGAGATTTACTGGTAAGTGTTACCAGTAGTTTCTCAAACTGTTATAAACCTCATATCGACATGACTTATCGAGCTATTGGGGTCTGACGTTTACCACCCCTAGGCAAGATATGCGACATATCAGACGACGAGACCGGACTGTACGGTAAGTGTTACTGGTTGGATCACAGGAGTCTGAGCGGGCTTGCTCGTTGATCTTCTGATCGCTCAATACCCGAGTGTCCGTTACGTTTAGCAGACCGCTTGCGGCTTGTGGGTGTTTGATATGATCATCACCTGCTGCCGGCGTATTGACGAGTCTTTAGAGTCCTACACAGAGGTTTCCTGGCTCAAGCGAAACGAAATAGGAGCGCATATGAGATATGTGCGGGACCGAGAATAATACCAGTATGTGATACTGTATTCTATTCTCGCGATATGTGACATTGATCGGTTATATGCGATATAGCCGGGTTATCGGATCAAGTGTTGATTCAATAAGTTGTTACTATTGATATTAGTCGGTTATATGCAATATGACCGGATCATTAAGTCAAGTGTTGATTTAATGATTTAATGTATAATTATATATTTAATATATTACTTTACATTAACTAATATTGGTTCACTTAAGATGTTTTTCTCACTTGATTGTGAACATTGTATATGTGATATATTTTTGTGCACTTGTTTGTATCATGTTTGATGATACATGCAAACATGGGTGTGTGTAAGACTTAAACCATGTTTAGTTAATGGTTTTGGGTTTTTACTTGTTTATTTATGTTATTTATTTATTTTGGCAAGAAATAAAATGGTGGCTTGTTTTGTTTTTACACATGAAGCTTCATGAAGCTTTGAAAGTCATAACCATTTTGTTTCTTTCCTTGACCTAACCATTTTAACTAAAGTCTAGTTTATTCTCTACACTTGTTGACTCACCCATGGTTGCATTATGATAATGGTCACTTGATTTTCAATTTTAATGAATTCATTTTTCCATTTCCTTCTTCTTCTTCTTGAAGAAGAAAGAAAACCCTTGCTAGAAATAATCAAGTGATGAATCCAAGTGAGAAATCAAAATCCAAAGTGAACCCACTTCCTATTTCTTCATCCTCTACCACTTGCCATGTAGTATAGGGTGTTTTCTTCACAAGTTTCATGACTTGGTGAAGATGGAGCTCGAGTTAGAGTCGCCTCGACGTAGATCATTTTCGGCATCGAAGTCAACGACCTAGCCCGATCTTTTCTCCGATGAAACCACTGCGAGAGTCCAGGATTCCGATGGTTGCAGCGGAGGGACGTCATCACGGAGCCAAGGAAGTGGAGGACCGGATCTACAAAGGTTGTACCCCCTTTCACTTAGCAGTAAAGTTGTTTATTCGCATTTGTTTTCGCCTAAACTCTAGTAACGATCTAGTATAGGGTTTCTTTAGCACATGAAAAATTAGAATTTGGCATGGTTGATGCCTTGTGGAACCTCATTAGTGTGCCTAGGAACCCTACAGTGGTATCAGAGCCTAGCTAGAGCCTTAGGCGATGCGTAGATGATGTTAGAAAGCCGATCGAACCCGAAACCTTAATCCGAAACCCTTCTCTGTACATTTTATCAAAACTGGGATTTTCGTGAATTAAAAATATGCAGAAAAATCAGCAGGGAATTTTAAGAAATACTGTGCAGCACGTGCGCCTGAATCCTCTAAAGCGCCACGGAAGAGCGGCACGGGCATGGCTCGTGCGGCGGTTCCGCGGCCATATAGTCACTTCAGCATTTGGAAATTGTACAGTAATTCCTATATTTTAGTGCTGTATTTTTTGGGAATTTTTAACTTCTACTCAAGAGTTGAGTTTTCTGGGTTGTATTGGAAACTCGGTGTTTCGATCGGGAAGTCTAATTTCTTCTGTGTTTTTCCGGATAATTTTTGAACATGTTGAAAAGTTCGACCGGATATAAATACCCACTTTTTCCCTTATCGGGAAATTTCCAAGTGTTGGATCTTTCCGTAGTTTAAGAACGTTCGAAGTAGTGCAAGTAACGTGATGGACCCTCTAGAAGACAACAAATCTTAACTCGATTATGTGACCGTCTTGAACTGCCCTTTGAACCTTAAGGTTTGGGGCAGTACGGCGTGCCACATGTGAGGCGTTGGCTTGACCCTTCTACGGCTGGACCGTTGGTACTGTGGCACGAAGTGAATGTTCTTAAACTTATTTCATGTATTGAGCTGTTTCGGGAAAACTTGGGTGTTTGACTGTTCGATCGGAAAGTTTAACATTTTCTGTTTATCTGGAATGTGATACAATATTTGGAATCCACAAAAAGTTATGAGATAACTGAATGAATGTTATAAACATAGCAGTTTAGTCTCACTTGATCGAATGCCACGGAATTTTTATGCGATCAAAAGTCCGTCGCAATCGCGTAGCGTACGCGGATACTCGCCGGTAAACTTAATAGACAGCTACGCTCCATAGCCCCGACCAAGTGACTGTAGGAGAACTCCGTCGCCGAAAGCATCCGTTCGGGTGCTCACGGCAGCGGTGTTCCGCCTTAATGCACTTCGTTGACGGTATCGGGGGGTGCGGCCGTCTACTAAACTTTGCGACGAGCATTCGGTCAGGATGCCGGGAATCTTGTTGAATTGCCCGACTAGATATTGAAAAGAGTTTTCGATAAATGAGACTAAAATGCGGGGTTTATAATTGTTAGGCATGTGATGTCTAAGGAATTCATTTGATTAGGCATGCGATGTCTAAAGAGTTTGCGGATTCCAACTGTTGTAGTTTTACACTTTCTTTTCTGTGACCGTAAGTATAATATGTGATATCGCCGGTTTCGTTGCTATATGTCAACAACAATTGGGATACGCATGTTTACTTACGTTGATGACATATGATGTTACGTGTTGCTGAATATGTTATATTGGATCGTCGTGTTTGAATAGCCGGGTTTTTTTTATGTGAGATGGGTGTTTTTCATTTTCATTTATGTAAAAACTTGTATGTAATATTCTTTTTTTGGGGCACTTCTAGGTTGCAGAAGATGTCACCTTTTGTATATTATTTACCTTTCCGCACTAGGATAGACCCAAGGAGGAGAGCACAAGTAACCGGGTCCTAGGGTCCAGTGGGAGACCAACTCGAGATATCGAGTCCGGGTCTCCTAACTCTAGAATTGATAGGGTTGCTTGCCGCTCTCGTAGGGGTCTAAGGGTGTGGGATTGGCTATTCATCACGACCGTGGAATCCGTGTTTTATACTGGCTCGTATTGAAAACATGGACGTCCTAGTATATCCAATATTTCATATGTTTCTTCTGCTGCGATATATGTGATGTGATCATGTGATATGTTCTGTGATAAATACTGTATATAGTATATATGATATATTATATAGACGTTACTTATGTTATACACCCGCGCTAGCCCTGCCCCGCTCTGCCGTTAGTTACCTAACCTAACGGTGCACGAGGGGACATCGAGGCGAATGCGGATGGCATAAGTGTACGTCGAATTTATTTGTGATGTTTAGGTACTTAATGATGGGACTTCATTAATTTGATTAATGAAAGAAAAAGAAACCTAAGATGTTGTAGAATCGAATTTCAAAAATAAAATAGGTAGCTACAGTTCTTGCTTTGCACAGCGGTATATATGATATATCCTGCACCTTATTCGATGAGGAAAGGGCCGACGATCCCTTCACCGGGAGTGACCCCTTTAGCAATAACTGGCAGATGCTACACACTCGGTTTGTCTTTTGATAGCTTCTATAGTTTCTGCTTTGCACAGTGATATATATGATATATCCCGCACCTCATTCGACGAGGAAAGGGCCGACGATCCCTTCACCGGGAGTGACCCCTTTAGCAAAACTAGAAAAGCCTAAAAAACACTCCATTTTAAAATCATTTGATTCTACAATGATATCATGTTCATTACGCAAAAGGTTTTCAGAAAAACTTGTGGTAGCCCTCCGTCATTTCAGATAAGTCCTACTTAATATTCGTGCTATGTTTGTTGGCCTGCGTCAAGGCGTAGTGAGCGGTAGATAACTAGTATTTATCTGTTTATGCATATGATGCAGATTGGATTAGGGTAGTCGTGCGACTTTGTTGGCCTGCGTCAAGGGTCGTTCTGGTGGGTTTAATTCAATTAAGAAATGACGGGTTGTACTTGACTAGCGGACTATGATTTATTGGCCTGCGTCAAGGTCATAGGACGCTAGGGGCAAAATATTATCGAGAATTTCAAGTGTTGAAATTTGTAATGAGATTGCATACCTTCTATGAGATAGTTGGATCCCGATACCCGCTGCGAGTAAGAGTTACTCCTGGGAGAGTTTTACACATTACAATTAGCCGATCAAGTGGGTGTCTAGAAAGGTGTTAACGAGGTTACGCCTATGGGAAAACGAGGTTTACATTAATTAGGTTCGTGCAAAAGCACGGGGGACCTCCCTCAAAGTACCGACACTGGCCTGGCTGAAAGATTGGCGAACTTGTAGTGTGTAATTAATCCCGGCTAGTCTTTCCTTTTAGGGTTTGAAGGAAGATTTGATAAAAACAGTGGGAGCCATCCTGATTAGATAAAATAATAACCAACCTGATCTTGCAAGAGCGCACGCAGAATGTTTTCTTCTCTCTCTCTCCTGGTAGCGACCATATCACGCCTTAATCAAGATAATAATACGGATATATTGACCGAACCCGCTTGTTATACTGAGCTGGGGAACGTTAGTCCCGCTCCAACTTATAATTGTTATAAGATAGAGCAAGAAATTGGGGATTACCAGAATTCCCGTGCTACCCAAACGAAGAAAGTGCATGTTGATGCATCATCTTCGGGTGTGTTCATTACAAAGAACTGTTTCTCAAATGTCCTTTACGTCCTAGGTATATGATACCGGATCAGGATCCTGCTAATGTAATTCATTACATGGGCTACAGAAAGGTAGAGAACTGAGAACGGGTGATAAGTTTCATGAGACAGAAAACGGTGCAAGTGTTGCAGCTAAGTCTGTTGGTCACTGTCACTCTGTATTACCAGAATACATTGATTCTGAATGAATGTTATTAGATACCGAACCTGATATACAAAATTTTATCAGTCTCTTTATTAGTAAAGAAATGATAAAATTTTGTATTGTTGGATAATGTTTTGAACATTTCCTATATCAAAAGTTGATCGGTTCAGGCACGTTATCTAAAAACATTGATGTTCTAAATCAAACTACAGTTCTTAGTATACAGAACACACACAAGAGGAAGAGTTCAGAAATGAACGAATCCTTCTTGAGGCATTGTAGACTAGGTCATATCAATGCGACCCGACTGGCTTAAGTTACATTTAGATGCATATTTAAATTAGTTTGAATTTACATCTTGTGTAACTTGCCGGTCATGTCACAAAGATACGATGATCATAGCTCTGTTTACTGGAAACAGAGAAAGTGTTAGTGAACTCTTGGGATGATACATGTTGATGTATGTAGGTCCCCTGTCTACACATGCCAAGACCGGTTCTTTGTACTTCATTACATTCTCTGATGATCTCTTTAGATTCAGACATATGTTCCTGTTGAAACACAAGTCCGAACCTTTTGAGATATTCACAGAATATAAGTTAGAAGTAGAGAACCAAAACGGGTATAAGTATTATGTCCTTTGATGTGATCAAGGAGGAGTATACTTGAGCACGGAATTCTTGGACTTTTCTAAAGGAGAATGAGATTCTCTCTCAGCATTACTCCTCCGCATACACCATAGCACGATGATATATCGGGGCAGAGCAATTGCACCCTATTCGATATGGTGTGCTCTATGATAAGTACTACTGAGTTACCTATTTCCTTTTTGAGGGTTATGCACTTGAGAAGCTGCATACCTATTGAATTAGGTTCGAATCAGATCACAGCCTACCACTCCATATAAGATATGGTATGGGAAGAGCCCATGTCTTAAGCTAGTTAAGATTTGGGGTTGACCGGCCTATGTCTAAAAGCAAAATCCGGACAAGCTCGAGGCAAGGTCTGTAATGTAGAACTGGAAAGGTTCCAGCTATACAAACTACAGCAGATGATTTGATAAAACCAAAGGATTCAGTAGTTACCAACGAACCTCAGCCTCTCCGCCGATCTAGTAGGGTTTCTCACCCACCTGAGAGAAACTTATGTTTCTCTATGATAGTGGGAGCGAGGATTGCATCATGAGATGATGACCCAACTAGTTTCGAGCTGGCCATCAGGAGTGAGACTCTGTAAGAATGGCTGGATGCTTAGTGATCTGAGATGGAATCCTTATACACCAACAAAGTATGGACTTTGGTTGCATTATCTGAAGGGTTAAATCCCCATCAGGAGCAGGTATATCTTAAGAAGATTACTTGGTGTACATGGAAAAGTTGAGACTTTCGAAGCTAGACTTGTTAAAGGTTTTCGTCATCGACCAGGCGTGGAAAATGATGAAACCTTTTCCAGTAGCTATGCTTAAGTCCATCCGGATCCTAATTGCCACGGCTACATACCATGACTACGATATCTGGTGGTTGGGTGTCATGACTGCTATTCTAAATGATATTTTAGAAGAGAGAGTCTATAAGTACACAGTCGGAGGGCTTCGTAGACAGTGGGAGCAGCGGAAACGTGTACAAGATGCTTTATCGGATAAAGCAGGCATCGCGGAGTTGGAACATCTGTTTTGATGTAGTAGTCAAATAGTTTGACTTCATCAAAATGGTAGATGAACCTTGTATAAACAAAAAAGGTAGTAGCGAGTATGGTGACGATCCTCGTAGAGTACGTGGATGACATACTCTTGATAGGGAAGGAGTTTCCTATGCTACGCTCGGTCAATCTCCGCTTATCACAAGGATTCTCCATATAGGATCAAAGTGATACCTACTAAATTCTGGGTTTTGGATCTATGAGATAGATCTAATTGGATGTTAGGATACTCACTAGTTGTAGTGAGAAGGTATCAATCGATCCTGGGGAGAATCGCTGGAAGGGTTCCAGGGTGATAAGGACGACTGAAAGTCAGTCACAGGCATTATCTTTACCCTCAGTAAAGGGACGGTATGTTGGAAGAGTTCCAAGATAGATACCGTGGCAAACTAGACGATAAAGGCTGGATACATCGCTACTTAAGATGCTACCAAAGAGGCAGTCTGGATGTATATTTGTTCATGGGATGAACTTCGTTCCTCCCATTGTGAGACAATGGAGTTGTGGCTTTTGCCTAGGAATGCCTGTCCCATCAATGATCCAGACATATTCTAAGGCAGTATCACCTGATCATGGAGATGGTTGATCTCCAGGGTGATCGAGGTTAGGAGAACAGACTCAGAGGACAACACGGCGGATCCACTCACAAAGGCCTTTTCCCAGAGAGAGACTTTTATGGGATGGTTGAGTATGAGATACTACAACCACTGCTATACAGATGGCCCTAGTGCAAGTGGGAGATTGTTAGTTATATATATGCCCTAGAGGCCATTACTATACATAGGATGTATATTGTAGTGGATGCTTGGACATATATAGGGAGGACTTTCTTGCTCGACATGATAGTATGCTATCTGGTTGCTCTTTACCTTAACGTGTACACTGATTGTCTCTCTATTACATGTTGGTAAAGCCCTTAGGATATGTACTTGACTACCTGGACTATGATGCGGATCATACTAGTGGGGACATGGTAATCCATACGTAATCCATCAAGGTCCCTAGTCATGGGTGTATCGAGACAGGGCATCGATATACCAGAGTAGACTAGCGTTTACCTTCTCGACCCATACAGATGGGCGATGGATGATCCCATATCCATTGGTGTTTGACATCAGAGATGATATACGGGTGCTCAGTGGAGACTGGGTACACTGGACGGACTTGACGAGAACTCCCAGATGGTATTATACCTTACGTCAGATGGCAGTTCTCTGGTGACACTGGTACAGAGTAGTCTGTTGACCCGAGATCGTCATGGAGTCTTGTGTGATTCCCACTGTGCTTTGATTTCCACCTTACCACGTCCAAGAGGGCGTGCAAAATGGTGGTTTTTGGGTACAGTCGCGAATCACATGGAGGCAATGAGCGATAGGAGGGGATTCGTCTCTCCCGGTATAGGGAGTTGATGTTGCGCTGTGTTCGATTGGCTATAACCGGAAATCCCTGGCCAGGGTTGCTGAGATTTACTCGTAAGTGTTACTATTAGTTTCTCGAACTGTTATAGACCTCATATCGACACGACTTATCGAGCTATTGGGGTCTGACCTTTACCACCCCTAGGCAAGATATGCGACATATCAGACGACAAGACCGGACTGTACGGTAAGTGTTACTGGTTGGATTCACAGGAGTCTGAGCGGGCTTGATCGTTGATCTTCTGATCGCTCAATACCCGGGCGGCCGTTACGTTTAGCAGACCACTTGTAGCTTGTGGGTGTTTGATATGATCATCACCTGCTGCCGGCGTATTGACGAGTCTTTAGAGTCCTACACAGAGGTTTCCTGGCTCAAGCGAAACAAAATAGGAGCGCATATGAGATATGTGCGGGACCGAGAATAGGAAAGTGTTAGACCACCATTGTCTGGGGAAGGTATCAATCAGCTCGATGTTTCCGTCACAATGAGAGCCGAAATGGCCGCAATGTAAAGGAAGCTCGACGCTATAGAAAACAAAATCTCTTCAGCCTCCCTAAACCAATACACACTTCCCAAAACTGTGTGTGGTTGTTGTTCAAACCCATCACATTTGACGGAAGAATTTCCTTTGAATATACCGTTTCAAGGTCACACTAATGCTGCATTTCAGCAAAAACGTGGAAACGATCCTTCTGTTTCCTCATATAATCAAGATTGGAGGAATCACCCTGATCTTTCTTGGATCCAACACCAAACTCAATACACGGATCCAAACAATAATAACTTTCAATGGGTCCCTCCACAGCAACAGCAACCACCACAACCGAGTCAGCACCCCTTCCAACCACAAAATTTTCAAAACCCGGCCAACAACTTTGATCCTTTTTCTGCCGGAACCAATAACACCTCTGCACTCGAACAAACCATGAATTTGTTTCTAACAAATTTCATGCAATTTACGGCAAATTTTAAGTCTTCCGTCGATAAAATCTAGAAAAACTCTGACTCCCAAAGTGAGAGTATTAAATTGATGGAAGCACAAATTGCCCATATAAATGCCGAAATGAGTGCTAGAGAGAAAGGGAATCTTCCATCTCAACCCCTACCTAATCCTGGACCTTCACATTACACTAATGTGGATGCATTTACCACGTTGAGATCTGGAAGAGTGCTAAACAATCATGTGGGTGAACAAATTGATAAAGATGAATTGGTCATTAACACCCCGTCTTCCACTTCCACTTCCACTCCCACTTCTATTTCTTACCCTATTTTGTCCAATTTACCTTCTTCTTCTTCCGAGCCTATTCTCCGTTTTCCCAAAGGCTCGAACCCTCCACCCACTTCATCCTTCCCACCCCAACAAACTTCTCCACAAATATTGGACCCAACACTTTTTGACAGAGCTCCATTTCCGGAAAGGTTGAGGCCTAACAAACCGAATGCCCAAATGGAGAAGCTTGTGGACATGTTTAAGGAAGTTAACATCAACATCCCTCTCCAAGATGCTATCCAACAAGTTCTGTCCTATGCGAAAATTCTTAAGAACTGTTGCACTAGGAAGAGGAAGACTCAAGTGCCGAAAAAAGTGTTCATGTCGAGTACTGTAGACACGGCTTTTCCCCAACAATTACCAAGGAAATGTAAGGACCCTGGTTGTCCTACTATTTCTTTTTCTATTGTGGATAAACACATTAACCGTGCTTTACTTGACCTTGGCGCTAGTGTTAACTTTCTTCCATATTCAGTCTATGAGCAACTAGGTATCGGAGTGTTAAAGCCCTCGAACATAACTCTCCGATGGCCGACCGATCAATCACCAAACCTAGGGGTGAACTTGAGGATGTGTTGATAAAAATCGGGGAATTTGTATTCCCTGTGGACTTTATTGTTCTTGATACACAGCCTATAGTGTACCCACGGAACCAAATTCCGGTGATTCCAGGTCGTCCCATTTTGGCTACTTCCAACGCTGTAATCAACTGTAGAAATGGCTCTATGAAACTATCTTTCGGTAGTAGGTCAATTGAGCTCAACATTTACAAGTTGGGAAGTCAACCCTCCGTTCCTCATGCTCGGGTCTGTTCTGTCGAATTAATGGATGTCGACAGCAGCGAATTTGATCAGCTTTACGATACAGATCCAGACTTCCTTTATACGTTGTTGTTTGACCCAGATATGTATCATATACATACGGACCCTTCTTTCGAGTTGTCCGGGTCAACATCTAACGTCGATTATGAACCTTTTCTGGAGTCTGAGTATCATCATGTTCTTTCAAATGAGAATATTCTTCAGGATATGGATGAAAGCTTCAAGGAAATGTTCGCTGATAGATTTGCATTCTTAGCAAACACGGGTGTTGAGATGAATCATCACCACAACGAAAAAATTGAACCTCCACCCTTTCTTCTTGACAATCACGAGAATGCGAGTAATCCATCACAATCACTTTGTCATCTCTCCAGAACGAGACGCAAACACATTCTTTCACACCACTTACCTTTTCCCCACTTCTTCTTGTTCTTCCACCAACTGAAGCTATACACTGATAAAAAAATTTAATGGTTGGTGTTGACTTTCGGTCTTTGTAAGGATTTGCATTGACCAGTAACTTTTGTTGGATATAGTGCCCTCAGAGTCAATTATTGGATCACAGGCACGTGATTGCAATGATTGAGGGAGGACCTATACCGGTAGGACAGTCTAACTCAAGATGATAGTATGCTATCTGGTTTATCTTTACCATCATATACTGCTTTAGGTGACATTACTGATCACTATTACACGTTGATAGAGCCCCTAGGATTCTTGCTTGACTTCCAGCAGTATGATGGCGATCATATACGTGGGAGATGGGGTCTATAAGCACATCCTTAAAAGGTCCCTAGTCATGGGAGTTTCGAGGCAGGGCATCGATACTCCAGAGTAGACTAGTGTATACAGTCGAGACCCCGACGAGGGGCGGTGGCCGGTCTCACAAGCCATTGGTGTCAGTTGGTTCACCTAAGATGTATACAAGTGCTCATTGGGTTATGTGTACATCGGACAGGACTCGCCGGGAACATGCTAGTTGGTATTATACCTGACGTCAGATAGCAGTTCCCTGGTGATATGTGTACAGGTTAGTTCATCGACCTGAGATCGTCATTTGTCTCGTGTGAGTTCCCACTGTACTTTGATTACTACCCTACCACGGCTCAAAGGAGTAATGCAAACAGGTTTTAGTTGGGTACAGTCCCGAGCCACATGGAGGCAGTGAGCGGATCTGCAGTGGTTTGTCTCTCCTGGTATTGGGGGTGAGGTCGCGCTGTGTCTAGGAGAGCCATTACATGAAGTCCTTGGCCAAGGCAGGAGATTTACTGGTAGGTATTCCAGTAGTATCTCAGGGTGTTCTGGGCTACACTCCGACACGACTTGTACCGCTTTTAGGGGTCTGACTTTTACCAACCCCCAAGGCCCGCCATGCGATGCTCATAGACGAACGGACCGGACTGTACGGATATTGTCACTGAAAGGCTCAGTAGGGTGTCAGGATGAGTTCGCTCATCGACATCCCTTTTAGTCAATACCTGGTAGCTCGTTACGTATGGCTAATACCTCTGACGTGCTAGTGGTTAAATCCACAGCCAAAGTATTGACGAGTCTTTAGAGTCCCCCACAGACAGTTTCTCAAGTTTCGGGCGAAACGCTGTAGAGGCCGTATGGATATATGGCAGGGTTCGATCATATACGTGCGGTATTGCACAGATCATGATCGGACGGATAATACTAGCGGGCTTTGGTTTAAGCCGGATCCTAGTATTATACAGTGTAGATTTTGTCTCATTGCATTTATATTCGGTCGCAATACAAATGCGGGTATGTATATACAGTCGCGGGGTTTTCCTATAATTTATTACGGGATCATTTTTCTGAAGTTGCCAGTTTGCATTCCGTTTCGGCCATTTTCCTTTGTTTCTTTCCTTGGCTAAATATTGATGGGAGGGGCTTATTTGCAATTGTGCAATTTATATTGGAGAAGACTTTTTGTGGCTCATGATGGTTCTAGTATATGATGATTATTTGTGCATCATTGCTTGCTTTATATGATGGATTTAGTGATGGGTCTTGGATTTGACTTGGTTGTGATCATTAGTTCTCATCATCACCCACTTTTCTCTTTTGCTCACCCCCCTTGACTTTTTCTTCCTCTCATATATGCTTGGCCGGCCACAACTTGGGAGGGTGCTGCCAAATTTTTGGTGTGGGATTTTGGTTCTCATTTGCTTGCAAAAAAGTTCTCTAGTTCATCTCCAAAAGCCTATTCCTCCACCATCACAAAATGGAAACCTCAATAACCCCATGAGACAAAACCATTCTACACATAGCCTACAGCATTCTTGGATACGTCGGCTCGCCAATTTCATGCCCGAGATACCTCGGTCCAGAGGTGGGAGCCCGAAAAAGAACCCGGTGATGTGGTGCCCTTTTCGACGAGGAGATGAAGACCGGAGATTCCGCGAGGAGATCGGGATAGAGGCCGAAGACCGAAGGACATGGATAGCTCGGTATAGATTTCTACCCATCATCTAGTTAGATAGCAGTAGGTTAATGGTCCGATCCGGGTTTATAGTCCGTGGTAGCGCCGTTTTCTATTTTAAGAAAAGTTTTTGTTTCCGCATTTTGGCCTCGTTCAGACAGCTGGGGCGCTGCCGTGGCCTAACATGGTATCAGAGCCACGCCATTAACCTAGTCTAGCTTGCTCTAACGTGTTTACTAGTTCGATCGAACGGATTTTCCAAAAACCCCATTTTCATGTCCAGGTTTCTGTCGAATTTTTGCCGTGCTCAAAAATTATTTGGTACATTGTAAAAATACGTGCAGGGTTTTATAAGAATTCTGTAAAAATTTGGTCGGCTGAAATTGCTGTAGCGCGGCGGAGCAGCGGCCAAAACCACGTTTTGGCCGCGGATCCGCCGCCGTACTGTGGCCAAACTGCACCAAATTTCTATAGTGGGTTTCTGACATGGAAATAGGGTTTCCAGTATATTCTTTTTGGGCCCAGATTTATTTTGAGTGCTACAGTAGTGCTTGGGGCCCACTTCGGGAAATTTAGTCGATCGAAAATTTTAAACATGTTAGTTCACAGTATTTACATTATATCTGCGACCGTGAATGTCACTTGATCGGTAAATCCTGTCTAACTGCTATAGCTCTTTTAGACGGATTTGCGAACGTGACATTCACGTTGATGTTCTGTGTTGTGCTGTGATGTTGCGGATTTGTCGTGGTAGATAGCCTGGATGCAATGTTAGTACAGTTTTGGTATTATGTACATTTGATATTGCAGGGCGAGCGTCCGACATGTGGACTGCCGTCACTGCCTGTTTGTATATTATTCTTTTGGGGAACGACCGGGCTGAGGTCGATGTACCCGTTGTATATTTTACTTTCTATACTAGGATTACCCCAAGGAGGGGTACAAGGATAGCCGGGTTCTAGAGGGTAACGGGCCCGCATCTTATGGCGTTGAGACGGAGGGGGCTTCACTCTAGAATTGGCGGGCTATTCGCCGCACTCGTAGGGGGTACAGGTTGACCCAAGGAGGGGTGCCCAAGTTACCGGATTCCGTGAAGTGCTGGGTGTTCCATTCACGTTGTTGAAGGGGGCTGCCTCGCTTCAGGTTTTGGCGGGTGACTTGCCGCGCCCGTAGGGGTCTAGGATTTTCATTACACAGGCTATCCACACGACCAGGGGAACGTCGGGTTTCAGTAGTGGCTCTATGAAACCCGGGGATCCCAAATATCTGTATTGTTCTGTGATGCTTATTACATTTCTGTGATGTTGCATTTTATCACGCCTTGAGCGAATATTATATATTGATATATACACTAGTAGATGTTGTATATGTTTTGCATTCGCGCTAGTCCAGTCCCCGCTCTGTCGTTAGTTAAGTAACCTAACGGGTGATGACGGGACCCAGTGGTGAATGCGGATGGCATATACGTACATCATTATTTTCGTTCTTTATTGGTGTGATCAATTGATGGGACTGCATTGATTCGGATCAATGCAAGTTAAAAAAACCTGTTTGATGTTGTTGGAACATTTTTCAAAAAGCTGTTATTGCAAGGACGTTCTCTTTTGTTTTGCACAGTGGTATTCGGTTATGAATATCCAGCACCTCGGTCGACGAGGCAAGGGCCGAGATCCCTTCACCGGGAGTGACCCCTTGGACAGAAGTTTGCGTCAGGGTAATAACTTCACTATAGCCGATTGCCTTTTGCTTTGCATCTTGGTATTCAGTTGGGATATCCTGCACTTCATTCTATGGGGAAAGAGCTGAGATCCCTTCACCGGGAGTGACCTTTTTAGCAAAGGTTTTCGCCACCATATTTCTATAAAAAGCTATGTAGTTCCTTCAACGATATCAAGTTCATTATGTTAAAGGTTTTTCGCCAAAAACCAACTGTAGACCTCCGTCATTTCTTACGGGTATTATTTAGTATTCGTGCTGCGTTTGTTGACCTAGTCAAGACGTAGTGATCGGTAACTAAGTGGTACTTGTTTGTTGCATAAGTGGGATTTGTTAGGACAGTCGTGCGTCCTTGTTGACCTATTCAAGGGCACGTACGGGTGGGTTTAATGCAATCCAGAATAATGATGGGTTGAACTTGACTGGCGGTTTATGGTTTGTTGACCTAGTCATGGTCGTAAGCCGCTTGGGGTAAAAACACACGTCGGGAGTTTCTAAAGAAACTGAAACTTGCCAGATATGCGCATACCTTCTGGAGTGTGATAACGTGAGTGGATTCCATCACATTATCATGCGATGATAGTTGGATCCCGATTCCCACTGATGAGTTGGTTTACTCCTCGGGCGATTCCGACTAATTCTTTTTTCAGGTTTGGAGGAGAATTTGAGCTTACAGTAGGAGGTTTCCTGATTAGATAAATTGGTAACCATTCTGATCTAGGTTAGAGTGCACGCTTAGTGTTTCTTTTATCTCTCTCTTTGCCAGCAACCATGGCCCGACCCTTGACTATGACTCAAGTGACCAAAATTAACCGAATCTTTTTAAACACTGGCTTTTGGATTGTCAGAGTTGCATACCTCATTGCCACTCCCACTTTTACCCTTTTCTCCAGGACACCCCGTATTACTACGAACATCAACTTCCATTGGATAAAACCATCGTATGGTTATATACGAACTCGAAGGAACTTATTCCAGATTCGAGGATGGTTTCCGGTTCTGGAGAAAACAAATAGGACTATTCAGTTATCTTTTCCTTTTACCTTCTCTCAGGTTAGGAGTGCTCCTTGGATTAGGGGATAGTACACCCATTACACCTATTGGATAGTCTTCTTCCAAATCTTAGGCTGGTGCCGAACGGTAGGGAATGAAGAAAACCGATTAGCCTAAGTGTGGTGTACAGAAGGTATTAAGTTAAGACAAATAAAGGGATTAGTAAGAGGGCAAAGTAAATTGTGACTGCTATTCACGACCAAACCAAGTATTTCATTACCACTTCTACTTCACCTTTGTATTTCCCCAGGACACTCCGTATCACTACGAAGATCCACAGTTTTTTGGATACTCCATCGTAAGGTTATATACGAACTTGAAAGGAACTTGTTCCAGTTCGGGGATGGATTCTGGTTCAGGAGAAATAGGAATAAGGTTTATTTGGTTGTCTTTTATCTTTACCTTCTCTCGCATTGCGATTGCTCCTAGGATTTGGACAGTACACCTATTATGCTTAATGGATAGTCTTCTTCCAAACCATAGGCTGGTGCCGAACGGTAGGGAAGGAAGAAAACCACTTAGCCTAAAGAGGGTGTACAGAAGGTAATGACTAAAGACATATGAAGGGATTTGGAGAGATGGCAAAGAAATATACGGTTACAGTTGTGAACCTGATAATGGAAAAGGCATTATTAGGAATATCCGGATACCCCTATGAAACATTTCAATGTTTCAGTTTCACTGTGTACTGTTAAAAGGAAAACTGATTTCCCAATTAGTCCTTGCTCCAGGGTATGTATTTACCACGTATGATTCTCACATCTGTATGGTTTTACAGATGATGAGTGGGAGTAAGTTATTGAGAATTAGGTGATCATTCTCATTATATCGTAATTCGTTGTAATTGGTGATATTTGAGGAAATCGCCTGGGTTGTTTGCCGGACGACAAATTTTTGGTTTTGAATATCCGCTGTTATGCACCAATTTCAAATTGATATATCTGTACGTCTATTTTTATAGAGTGAGATATACCTTTTTGAAATTATGTCCATGACATTTACCTATATCAGTGGATGGTTAGATAAGGAGCATTAAACAGCGGTGTAATTCTTCTTAACCATAAGTACAGTTTCCAACCTACGACACGCAGGGAGTGAGTTATTAGACTCAAGGGAATTGTACAGAGTATTGTATATTGTCCAGTGTCCATTAGGACAGAGGGGATGGTCCTCGTACTGTATTCAGTTTACTTATGACTTCTCTAGTATTTAGACAAGCGTTTCGTAGAAACACAAGCTCTGAGTTTTGAGAAGTTATAGGTATAAGAGTAAAGTAGAGAACCAGATGTTGAAAGTATCGGGATTCTTCAAGGTGATCGAAGATGTAGATACTTGTGTATGGTATTCAGTTGATAATAATGATTAAGAGAACTTGCTTCTCTTTCAGGTTACTCATAATTGGAAGTACTCCTAAGTTGAGTAATGCTGATCGGCCTCTCTCCATTTATTTGATATGCACTGGAGACAGCTGCATGATTTGAATCTGGTTCAATTAAATCAGTGCCTCTGTTTCTGGATTGGATATAGAACAGTTCATATCTTAACATTGTTAAAGTACGGGGTGTTGTCCAGCTTATGCTTAAAACCAGACACTGGACGACTTAAGGCACGTTTCTGTAATAGCTGTTTGTGGGTTGAACCGGGCTATGACGAGGGTTGACTTTCTACCATCTGGAATATCAATAGTGATATTGTTCTTGACTCGCCACAGTTTTAAAAGAAATGGATTTTTTCAGAAAACGGTAGTGGGAGTATGGTAGAACTGGAAGTGATTCTAGAACCGCAAACGATTACTGAAAATTTGATAAGAACCTAAACATTCAATCTGGTTTGAAATTCCATTGGCCACTCCGCAAATATGGTGGGTAACCTCAGGCACTCGAGAGGTACTTCGATATGCTCAAAGACGGTGGCAGGGAGGTTCTTGTTTACCCAGACTTGCCATTACTGTTGTTCCAGGCTATGAGACCCGGCAGGAGGATGAGTATAGCGTCGTTCTGAACTAGCTTTAGAAGTGTACGTGTATATTATTCTACCAGAGGGTTGTCGTAGTCAGTGGGAGCAGCGGAAGCATTGGTGGACAAGTGGCTTATGTCTATTTATAGACTAAAGCAGAAATAGCGGAGATAGATCATCTATTTCTGATGTGACAGTCATAGGTTTGACTTCATCAGAATAGGGGATGGATCTGTTAAGAAGGTAGTAGAGTGTGATGTCCTGGTATTTGGATGACATACACAGAGTAGGAAGTGAAGTTCCTATACTACGATCGGTTATACTTTGGTTGTCACACAGTGGTTTCTCCACATAGGATATAGATATAATATCAGACATTCTGGTTACTAGATCTATGGTTTTAGATCTAGATTTGGGTAGTTTCCCAATCAGGATACTTAGACAGCATTCTAAAGGTATTTAGAATGGACGACTCCTGGCACGGTAGTATACCTGCAGGTGATGGAGTCACCCTCTCTGAAGGTGTCTTACA
Source organism: Agapanthus africanus (assembly GCA_030015575.1). NCBI lineage: Eukaryota > Viridiplantae > Streptophyta > Magnoliopsida > Asparagales > Amaryllidaceae > Agapanthus > Agapanthus africanus. The sequence continues at coordinate 295,209,772 of CM057349.1, forward strand.
GACTAAAGGGGAGAGGGATGCACATGATTGGCAGATCACTTGCTTAGGCAATTGAGTCAATCATGAGATGTCAAGTACCACACCAGATGTTGTTTTTGCACAAGATGCAGTAAGTTAATATTGATCCAATCCCGGAGAAACATTCGGAAGCAGTTTTAGAACATAAGTGGATGTTCTAGAGATATGATAACGACAGCCTCATTCGGGAGACAGTTATCATTCCAGTCTTGCAAAGTGACCTGGATGACATAATAACTGTCAGAGTTATAGTTTTCCCTTTGACGAGGGGCAGTGTTTTGGACAGGTGATCCAAGCGGACACTAAGGGAGGCATTACGCAGGATTCTGATTATGTTCAGTTGATGATACAGTCTAAGAAGTTTGGATTTGGAGTTCACTCATGAACTAGGTCCCATCAGACATCCAAACATATTCTAAGACAGGTATTGCTTATTTCGGGAGATGGCTTTCTCCGCGAACTTGAGATATAGAGAGACGTAGAAAGAAACATCAGGGCGGATCCACTAGCTGAGGCTATTCCTCGAAAGTAATAGTTTCGCAAATAGGCTTTGTAAGACAGATTAGTAGAGGAGTTGGGTGTTCGGTATCACACGGGCTGTGAGTATGCGACATCGCAATAATTAGCCTTGAGTGAAAGTGGGAGATTGTTGGATATAGTGCCCTCAGAGTCAATTATTGGATCACAGGCACGTGATTGCAATGATTGAGGGAGGACCTATACCGGTAGGACAGTCTTACTCAAGATGATAGTTTGCTATCTGGTTTATCTTTATCATCGTATACTTCTTTAGGTGACATTACTGATCACTATTACACGTTGATAGATCCCCTAGGATTCTTGCTTGACTGCCAGCAGTATGATGGCGATCATATACGTGGAAGATGGGGTCTATAAGCACATCCTTAAAAGGTCCCTAGTCGTGGGAGTTTCGAGACAGGGCATCGATACTCCAGAGTAGACTAGTGTATACAGTCGAGACCCCGACGAGGGGCGGTGGCCGGTCTCACAAGCCACTGGTGTCAGTTGGTTCACCTAATATGTATACAGGTGCTCATTGGGTTATGAGTACACCGGACAGGACTCGCCAGGAACATGCTAGTTGGTATTATACCTGACGTCAGATAGCAGTTCCCTGGTGACATGTGTACAGGTTAGTTCATCGACTTGAGATCGTCATTTGTCTCGTGTGAGTTCCTATTGTACTTTGATTACTACCCTACCACGGCTCAAAGGAGTCGTGCAAACAGGTTTTAGTTGGGTACAGTCCCGAGCCACATGGAGGCAGTGAGCAGATCTGCAGGGGTTTGTCTCTCCCGGTATTGGGGGTGAGGTCGCGCTGTGTCTAGGAGAGTCATTACACGAAGTCCTTGGCCAAGGCAGGAGATTTACTGGTAGGTATTCCCGTAGTATTTCATGGTGTTCTGGGCTACACTCCGACACGACTTGTACCGCTTTTGGGGGTCTGACTTTTACCAACCCCCTAGGCCCGCCATGCGATGCTCATAGACGAACGGACCGGACTGTACGGATATTGTCACTGACAGGCTCAGTAGGGTGTCAGGATGAGTTCGCTCATTGACGTCCCTTTTGTTCAATACCTGGTAGCCCGTTACGTATGGCTAATACCTCTGGCGTGCTAGTGATTAAATCCACAGCCAAAGTATTGACGTGTCTTTAGAGTCCCCCACAGACAGTTTCTCATGTTTCGGGTGAAACACTGTATAGGCCGTATGGATATATGGCAGGGTTCGATCATATACGTGCGGTATTGCACGGATCATGATCGGACGGATAATACTAGCGGGCTTTGGTTTAAGCCGGATCCTAGTATTGTAAAGTGTAAATTTTGTCTCATTGCATTTGTATTCGGTCGCGATACAAATGCGGGTATGTATATACCGTCGCGGGGTTTTCCTGTAATTTATTACGGGATCGTTTTTCTGAAGTTTCCAGTTTGCATTCCGTTTCGGCCACGTTCCTTTGTTTCTTTCCTTGGCTGAACATTGATGGGAGGGGCTTATTTGCAATTGTGCAATTTATATTGGAGAGGACTTTTTGTGGTCATGATGGTTCTAGTATATGATGATTATTTGTGCATCATTGCTTGCTTTATATGATGGGTTTAGTGATGGGTCTTGAATTTGACTTGGTTGTGATCATTGGTTCTCATCATCACCCACTTTTCTCTTTTGCTCACCCCCCTTGACTTTTTCTTCCTCTCATATATGCTTGGCCGGCCACAACTTGGGAGGGTGCTGCCAAATTTTTGGTGTGGGATTTTGGTTCTCATTTGCTTGCAAAAAAGTTCTCTAGTTCTTCTCCAAAAGCCTATTCCTCCACCTTCACAAAATGGCAACCTCAATAACCCCATGAGACAAAACCATTCTACACTTAGCCTACAGCATTCTTGGACACGTCGGCTCGCCAACTTCATGCCCGGGTTGCCTCGGACCAGAGGTGGGAGCCCGTAAAAGAACTCGGCGATGTGGTGCCCTTTCCAACGAGGAGATGAAGACCGGAGATTCCGCGAGGAGATCGGGATGGAGGCCGAAGACCGAAGGACACGGATCGCTCGGTATAGCTTTCTACCCATTCTCTAGTTAGCTAGCAGTAGGTTAATGGTCCGATCCGGGTTTATAGTCCGCGGTAGCGCCGGTTTCTGTTTTAAGAAATGTTTTTGTTTCCGCATTTTGACCTCGTTCAGACGGCCGGGGCGCTGCCGTGGCCTAACAACTTTGACCCCCACTTGTGATTTTAAAAGATTAACATTGTTTAACTCAAGTTTGGGGGGTGTATTTTTGACTTTTGAAAATAAAAGTTGTCCTCAAAATGGTGAGCCAAAAATAAGTTTGGGGGAGATTTTCACGTCCATAATTCTTGACCCCGTTAATAAATGTCCTCCCATGCTTACAGGTTTTTTGTGATCTAGCAGAAGGCAACAGTGAGGACACTGTTGAAAACAAGTTTGGGGGAGGTTTGTGCTTATTTACACATCACTTTGCATCATACTTTGCATAAGCACAAAACATATCATAAAACATATAAAAAAAATTGTACATAAATAAGATAATAAAAGATTAGATAGTGAAAAATTACATCCAAAAGATTAGAAAAATTTAAGAAAACTAAGAAAATTAGAAGTTTTTTTAAACGAACTAGTAATAAGTAGTTATGAGCCATTATCCCAAGGGTTAGTAAGATGAAAGAAGTCACTAATCTGAGGATAAAAATAAGTCAAAAAAATAGTTTCTATTCTGGAAGTCAAACATTTGAACGTTGAAACTCGGGATAGTAGAGGATACCTTAAAATGCTCTTGTCTAAAAGCGAAAGCATGAAGGAAATTATAAATGAATAAAATATAAAATGGTATAGAAAAATGAATACTGGTTTTGTTATCACCAAGGCAGCAATAAAAAAATATAGCGAGGGTGCTTCATCACCTAGTGCCTTAGACCAACTGGTTTGGGAGTCACTGCTAAGCCTTAGGTGGTGCAAAACGAGGAAAATATTAATACACCTAATAAGCATGCACATGAGTAATCGGTCGGTTAGTACCTCAAGAAGTATTAACGGTCGCATGAAAAATGTGTGAGCAATCCCATCTAAATATTCACTAATTAAAAAGTACTGAGGCAGATGGACAAGAGTATGATAGCTTGAATTGAATTCTCCGAGTGTAGGGATGTCTTTTACACACACGTAGGGGTATACGATCGATGTTTGGAAGAAAAGTAGGAATGAAGAATAAAGACGATGTTTTATTGAGGGGTGATGTGATTTCTAGCATCTTTTCATAACTATTAAGATAGGGCTCATGACAACCGAAAAGCTGGTGTAGTTGGAAACTCTAATTTTCAAAGTCTTTCTTTTATAATTCTTGTCTTTACATGTAGCTTTCATGGTCTTCCTTTTATTATGGGATTTTGTGGTCGCAATCCGCTGAAAACCCTCAGGAGACAACACTCCTCCTACTAAGGACACCTAGTGGTTTAAAGGCTTGTTGCACATGCTCAGTGCAATCGTGTTATCTACGAAAGTGTGCTCGTTAGTTTTTCTTTTTATTTATTTTATCCTTCTCTTTTTAACAAAACAAGTTTGCTCGAGACGACCAAAATTATGTTTGGGGGAATTTGATCAGTCGAAAATATTGCATTTTTAACACATCAATTTCCCTACTATTTGCAATCATCTAAAGATGTTCGGTATGAATATAGCACATACTAGCTATTTATCTGTAAAATATCAAATAACATGTGTTATACATTATAACCGGCATTTTGAGGGAAATCGTGTGTTTATTATTGCACACATGATCTTTTGTATTTCACAACACTTGTCTCGAGATTGTGTGCAGGAAATTCCAGGAAAAAGAGACAGAACTGCCAAAAATGCTGATAAAAATACATCAAGTCCAAGACTTGTAATCTGGCAATGATTCTGAAAGTACAAAAAGATTCCAAACATCCCATGAAGTGCCAAAAAGCCAACACATAGCAGCCCAGAGAAATCATGCAGCAAGCTTCTTACTCGGCCGCGGATCAGTGGCCGAGTCAGCCGATCCGCCGCGGATCCGCGGCTAGTTGGACATATCATCAGCTCATATTTCCTCCACGTGTTTCCTTGTAACGTCCAAGCTTCCAGAATACTCTAAAAGACCATGTGGCTTCTTCCAGAAGGCTCGGCCTAACAGCCTTATCTTAGAATATACCTTATTCTAGAATATTCCCCCCAACAAACTTCTTCTAGAAGACACTCCCTAACAACCTAGCCTTGGAGGGAAGATTCAAATGAGGAGGTTATAAAATGAGATCTAGATCTAGGGTTTGAGGTTGTTGAATATTGAGCCAAATTTCCACAAGTTGAGTGACACAACTTGTAATTCAAAACCCTAGCCCCAAATCCATTTTCAAAGAGTCAAATCAAGATTCATCGAGTACCAAATCGAGCAAGCATCCAACGAGCCTTTTGAAGCAACGCTGATCTTCATCCGAGCAAGAGATCCAAGATGATTCGCGACTCAAGAAGACGATGGGAAGCTAGTTTCGACGATTGAGTTCTCTCCTCAAAATCTTATAGTCTTTGAGTGAATTGTAACGAAACGTTGATTAATAAAAGGTGAAGATCTTTATTCTTTCTTTCTTTACATTCTTGCATTGAGGAATTTCTTGATCTTTGATTCAATTATTTTCATGATGTTTGAGAAAATCTCTGCTTGTGGAAGATTCGAGAGAATTGATATATCTAATGATGATCAAATCTTAATACTAATTTTTAAGTCTTATAAGATTTGTGAACTCTAGGAAAAAGAATCATCAATGACCTAATTTGGATCGAGATCACATTCTTGTGAATTTCGTTGCAAATTAGGGATCAAATGATTGATAATTTTCTTTGCTAGAGGCTAGATCCGAATGATCATGATTGAAAAGACAAGGGACAGAAGGAGAAACCCTAGTTTCTTCAATAGATCCCTAATCTTCATTCATCATCATCAATCTAGCTACAAATTATCAATAGACAAGATTAGGAATTATTAGATTCATCATTAACTATTAACTCAATCGAATCCTACAAGCTATTCTTCAATATCTTGATAAATCAAAGTGATTGGGACATTTCTTGATTCTTGATTCTAGATCTACTATTTTCTTGATGTTTCTTAAAATCAAATCATACAAATCTTGAATCAATTTTCTTGCATTTTCTTTTATATTTTCATTTCGACTCATCTAAAACGAAATCGATCAAAACACACATCTCAGTGGACGATCCGTATTCATTAACGCGCTACATCGACACCGTTAATTGATTGCAGATAAATTTCTTTGGTTGTGATTAAAACATTTCCATACGACACCAAGAATGATCAATCACTGCCGTTGCAGACGTCTCCATGGGCTTGCTTGTCGTCTCGAAGTTCTCGTGGGGGTACCTACACATCATAACATATCGTGCCGCATTAAAACCCAATTCAAATCAAAACGACACGCTAAAAGCCTATAGGTTAGAACCTATGGACTACGCCCTTCAAACCACCAAACAACACTCGATATAGACATACAAACGTCAAGTGATCGAGGTAAAACAAAAATACTAAAATCCAGAATTCACAATACGTAAAACGAAACCCCGAATCAAACAGCAACTCTTGAAAATAGCCCCAGAATCTACCCTAGGTGAAATTATCCAAATTTGCATATATGGAGGGTCTAATTTACTGGAGATAAAGACACAGAACAAATACAAACACCAATGGTCCCACCCTGGCCGCAATTTGCGGCCAGATTGATTAAAATTACGGCCAGAACATGGAGGAGATGGCTCAGGTTTTGGGGTTAGCATCTAGGTTTCCTGCCTGCATCACTGTCTTCGCTAAATATTTTTCAGGTCACCCGGGTGTTAGCAGATTTCATTATACTCTCACAGAATCCATAATTTTTTCGATATCGGGTTTCTAAGTTTGTAATCCATGGTTTAAGTCTCGGGTTAAATCCACTAAATCATCACAACAGGGGTTGTGGTCCCTAATTACACCTCAATTTTACTTTTGGAATCAATTCAACCCGAATCCCTAACTTGAAATTTTCAAATTTCACATAAACACACTAAATCGGTTCTAAACATTCAAGGATACAAAAGTAAATGAAATTCTATACTAATGGTAATGTGATTACCTCAATTGGCAACTCAAGAAGCCCCAAGTGTCCAAAATCCGATTTTTCTTAGTCCAAAGTGAAGCTTGTGAGCTTGTGCATACTTTTTGTGAAATGGGGATGAACTTTTGATGATATTTTTCATGGAGTTGTGAGGGATTTTGAGATGGGGGAGGAAGAGGGCAGCCAACTTCTGAAATGCGAAGGAAAATGGTGAAGAAAATGAAGGATGAAGCCAAGTCAAAGAAGACCCCCCACTCTTTTTCATGCCCATGCTTCATATAATATTGTTTTCCTTTTCCTTTCCTTTTCTTTTATATTCTTTTCATTTAAAACCCAAAATGAAATGATCATGTCGGAAAACCATGATAAAAATGTAACAGGTGTTAAAATTGACATGTGCATGTCATGTGCTCAAAACACGCTTAATGTCCCATTACCGATATTTAATCGCGATTAGCATTAAAATAGTGTACAATAAATCATAAAATTTCATAATTTTCATAAATCACATAAAGCACCCTCTTTTTAGTAATTTCTATAATTTTCCAAATTTTCCCCATTTATCGGTATTTAATTATACCGCCTTATTAAAATATTCAATATAATATTATTTAATTATAAAAAAAATCCATAAAAATAATATTTTATTTTTCTGAAATGTTACAATCTTCCCCCCTTAAAGAAATTCGGTCCCCGAATTTAAATTTAACCCCTCAAATACTAAAACATTTCGGTAAAAAGTACAAGTCGTCGGGCCTCCGAAATCAACAATACATAAAACGCATCGTAGCGCAATACATGCGCATGAAAAATGAGCAGATAACTCTAAATAAAAAATCCGTCAAGCATCTCGCAATTATCGGAGTCATGGTGAAGACACAAATGTCCAATCCAATACGAAAACCAATATGATATATATCAAAACTATACATGTAAACATCTGAAGGAAATGCATGCCAAACCTTTCATGTTACTGTGCGATGCGCGTATCGCGGCACAGTGGCGGACGTCTATTGTAAGAAAATAACTATATATATACTTATCCTTTGTTTAATATGTACGTCCCGCCGTTTTTTGAAAATAATGTAGAAGGGTTTCCTTTATAAAATGTTTCGTGTCATCATAGACACGTAGGTAAATACTGAGACTATAGCTCCCTTTTTGGAAATCCCTTCGATAACTATCAATGCATGCAAAATATATCCAGGTACTGTCCTCTGACTAGTCCTTCTCAGTACGAAAACAAGTTGCAAATATCATAAAAACGTACTTCTTCATAAAAAATCAATCCCAAAATGTGCATAAGAATGCCGCGTGCGTCTGGTGTGCACGGGAATCAAAATCCATGAATGTGCCATACACGTGCATAGAACAACATCTAAGTGCAACGGGCGTGCACGAAACACCTGTCAGATGCAACGGTGTGCCTGACAGCAATATCAGGTGTATCTAATATGCACGAAGAATCCCAATTTAGTGCATCTGGTGTGCACCAAAATCGCATCTTATAACATGCGCCCAACATGCACGAAAATCCAAATCAGGTGCATCTATCATGCACGAATAAAATCTAAATCATGTGCATCCAACATGCAGGAAATCATGAAATCCAATATCAAGCGCCGAACATGCGCAAAATCTAATCAAATGCACAGAGTGCACGAAATCAACATCAATATCAGAATCGAAATCGACGGTATAAAATAAACCTCAGTCCAAATCAGGTCAGGTATACCGCGGTATATAATCTCACAACCATGTGCATCAGCGTGCACAAATCAAATCAAAACACTAAAAGTGCATGAAAACTATGCCGAAAGTATAAGTCAAATCACATGCATAACATAGGCATGAAATCAAAATCAACATATCGAATGACATCAAACCGAAGTCAGGTGCAACCGTGGTGCACAAAATACTTATCAATGCACTACAAGCATATATGGACTATACCGAGTGCAACAACCAAATCGTGTGCGTACCATATACACAAAATCAACCCAACTGTATGAAATCCATGAAATCATAAACATGTGCGACCAAGGAAAAAAAATGATATTAAGTGCAATAACGGTGCACAAATCATAAATCAACACAACGGTGTATAAAGCATATCTCAAGGGTAATAACTATGCACAAAATATGAATATCCAGTAGGTACAACCATGGTGCATGAAAACAAATATCATGAAACTCAGTCATCAAGACTAAATCATGCGAATAGATCGCCCAAAATACCGAAATCCAAGGTCACGGATACGTGATAATCGAATCACCAAATCACAAATCATAAATACCATCATCGATATTTCCTCCTTCAAAGTCGAGAAGGTGTCGGTGCATCCAATGCTAGCAGAGCAAGATATCTACTTGCCTCATGTTCATGGTCTGGCGCCTGGTGCTTTTAGGCTCTTGTCTCTCACTGTGCATTGCTAGATATATAGCTCCTCGGCTCAACGGCCCAATATGGAATGCCGACGGAAACAGTCCCGCTCTGGCACATCCTCTAAAGATCTCTGGCCAACTATCTCGTCGACGATGCTGAACTCTGGCCTGTTGGGTGTGCACAATATGACCGCTCCTGGGTCTAAGTCTTCTCGTATAGTATTCCAGAAAGGTCCTGTCGAGGTCTCTCTCAAATCTCGTTTCAGCCGAACTGCCCGGAAGTTACCACCCTTTACTATATCTTTTTCTTGTTCCGGAACGGCTGCATTCTCATTGCGACTCCTTCTGGAAGATATATCAATAATCAATGCCTCTGCATGCGTATCGCATCTCTGATGTCAGCGGAGTGGAACGTCATCTCATCAAGATCTCGTACGAACCTCTTAGTCCACTTTTCTCTAATGTCGACTGCTTCGGAATCGTCTCTTCGTGGCTGCATGGACTGCACTCCAACGGCTATACTCGTATCTATAGTCTCCCAAGCAATGTATCCCATCACATGATATCCGAACGACGTCGGACCTTTCGATCGATTCGTCAAAGTTCCATAATCCTCCAAGAGCTCAACATCTTGGGTACAGTTTAATAGTATTCCAATACATGCCACAGCACCTGTGGACCAACCGTAGAAGGGCAAACCCGAGCCTCACAAATGGCACCGCTGAACTGCCGCAAACCCTAAGGTTCGAAGGCGTTCCATGGTCATTACGTCGAGTTAGGGTTTCATTCTTCTAGAGGGTCCATAGCATTACTTGCATTTGTCTCTGAATATTTTAAAATTGGAAAATGGGCTTCTGACATTTGATCGTCTCTATCGACTCCTAACGTACCTGCGTGAAGTCATCTCTAGCTAGAATCAAACAATCTGATGACCTCGTATCGGGGTAGGCAACGTATCACATGTCCTAGTCCTTCCTCCATAGGTGACTAGCGATCTTCTATCATATCTCTAAGTACAACTCGTGCGGTATAGCTCTAACATCTGGGGCGATATCTCGTCATTCACAGCAACAACTGGCTCATTTTTCCGCACGTTGAACAGTGCCTCAATCATCAATTAATCGGTGTATCGACGGTCATCACATTCTGGTTGGCCTATAGCAGTAGCATGATCCTCTGGTGCTGATCTGCACGTTCGAGAATTCTCGTAAAAGCGATCCATCAAGCGCTCACGGCACGAAAACACAATAAAATGACACCTCTATGCAATCGTGTGTCCCTGGAATCACACCCTGGTCAGTCCTCGTTCTCGATGGGCTCATGATGACGCAACTCTAGCCGTAGCTCTCTCTGCCATGTAATCATGGCAGCAAAACCATAAACCGATATCGATGAGGATAGATCATAGGAATGAATATAATACTGTGCAAGGAAATGTACATCCTAAGGCTTCTTAAGCGGAGTAGCGTATCGTAAGTATGCCGCGGAACATATACACGGTACGTCACTCCCCTTAAGTCACCTACTCCATCAACCAAGGTCAACCTATGTAACGAAAGTTCGGGTCTAATACCCCCTCGACTAAGTCTATGTTCCGTAAGGTCAAGCCTAAGTTGCGAATATATACAAACGCTCTAGGCTCCGCATAGTCAAACTTAGACTCGAACCAAGTTTAACCTAGCGTTCTGATACTAACTTTGTCACGACCCGAAATGGCACTTGAATCATATGAAGTCTATAGGACCCCATCTAATTCAAGTAAGCCAAAAAATCCCAGAAATCTAAACAATTTTAAATAAGAAGTGAAGAAAACATGTTTTAAAACAAGGGTTTTTAAATAATATAAGCCGAATATGCATTTTAAAAATCTCAAGACTTTTCTGAAAATTTCGGCAGAGTTTCCTTTGTTAATACAGGCCCCAAACGGGGTACAACATGAATAATATATGTACAAAGATAAAAGGCATCCCCAAGCGGGAGCTAGCTCTTCTTCAATCGACGGTCACAACCACGCAATGCAATATAATATACAACGCCGAAGGGCGAAGATCCAAAACTTAAAAGGAAACTCAAAACATCAAGAAAACCATAATAATACAACGCGCGACTCTAAGGTCGAAAGAATATATAATTGGTTTTCTAAGTCTGAAACAATATGCAAGTCTGGTTGATGGAATTTTACTAGATACAACTAAAAATAAATAAGTACAATGGTGGTCACGATGCGAGTGAACCCACCTACCAAAGCAATCACCCAGAAAGAAAGCAGTGTGCCAGAAAGCCGCAATGAAACCTGTACGGCAAAAACCTGCAAGAACTGTGGCACAACAGGGGTGAGTTGCCAACTCGTGAGTAGAAAACATCATAGAGCAGAAATCGTATGTATGACTCAATCCTAGGTCAAACGATCAGTAATATATATCCTCAATATGATAAAGTCTGAAGCATGATAAGGTGGCAAGGGTAAACATCTAAACATAAGTGTAATACCAAGTGCTCGTGTCAGTGCCTCAGGTAACAACATATCATAAATATGAGGTATGATCAATGTAATCAATATGAATCAATGTCAACTATATCATGAAGTCTATAAGTATTTGGATATCATCCAACTATGTAAGCAATGTCTGTATGCATCTGGATCTCGTCCACGTGTCAAACAATGACACAAAACATCATGCATGTAAATATCATAAAGCATATGCATGGAAGTATGAGGATATAAATCAACGTGTGTCCCTCACGACACATCAAAATCATGGAACCTGAGTGTCCAACATTGACACTCGAAAACATCAAGAAACCTGTGCCCAGCATCGGCACGTAAATCCTCATATATATATAGGGCTCCATCAGTCCGAATCGGCCCACGGGCTCCGTCAGTCCGGATCGGCCTATATCATCTCTCAACTCCGGTTGGTATCCTCCGGATATCCGCTGAGCCCAAATACAATCACCGGTAGGTAGTAATCCCTCTGCCAGGCTCACCGTCTGTATACACAGCATCCCTTTCTTGCCCTGGGGTACCATACCGGGCCCCACCATGTACCCGCACACAGCCCACGACTCCTTTCATGGGGTATATACATATCAGAACCGATAAAACTCATGGTGGACACACTGAAATATCATATCAAGAGAAACCGGGTTTTTAAACAATACATACTTTCTTTCGAAATAGCCACGGTTGTCAAATCCAGAAATCTCATGAAAACAGCATATCTCAATGCGTATAATCACAAAGCATGATGTATGCGACATATAATAGAAATGTAAGCATATCCGTATATCATGCAACATAAAACAGTAATATGCACACGTCGAGGGAAAACCGCTCTTTTGAATGAATCCAGTTTTAAAATATATCTTGCGGTTCCCAAATCTCAAAAATTAAGCCAGATTCATCTATGTATGTGCAAATACATATGTATGCAAGTATGGGTGTACAATATGTGTATACGCAAGTATGAGTGTACAATATGTCTGTGCGCCAATAAAGATGTACATGTAGGTATATACGCAAGTATGAGTGTACAATATGCTTGTGTGCCAGTATGTCATACAAGGGGTCATATCCTGATGCAACATTCCTACTGTGTAGTGACATGGCAATTATCGATGATGAAGTGTGTGAGCCGGCAAGCAGGTGTACGTGGAACATACGCATCATCGATAATGGTGTTGGTGTCCTGACAGCATGGGTTTAATATAACAATAAACACATTTAAACATGCAATGCGATGCGAATAGCAAGAATATACGGAAAATGAATAATAAACACAACAGTGAAGAATCTACATCAATATATATATATATATATATGTCATACAGTTTTACCATTTGAAATAACACGAATCGTGGTGTTTAGAAAAATAAGGGCTACAGTGTTTTTAGGAAAAGATGCGTTTTTTGAAAATTTCTGTAGAATCCCTTGGCCTGTCTTTAAAATACTCACGATTCGGTAGTTTTTGAAATAGGTATGACTCTGGTCTAGTCTAACATCTACTAAGTAAACTACAGATCTAACTAACAAGCTAATCGAAAGGGTATGGAAACCACCTAAATCTGAGTCAATATATAAATACATATATAATAGTCAGTGATCTCGCCTTAATAGTACCGCGTACGATACAATATATCATATGACATCCTCGAGTCAAGAGTGCAGATCTATCATCATAGTTATCTCGTACGGTAAATCCGTCGTACGGCATCCCAAATCTGGGTACGGGTCAAATATCACATTCATCTCATTATTCATCTGGTATCCATTATCATCATATCTCATGAACTGGGGTATTGATCTAAGTCTAGCACAAACTGATACCATCGATATATATAAATGCGTATGTAAAACACACGTCCAAAGGCCCGCTAAAATCCCATGTCGTATCTCATAATACGAACCACATCATATCACCGATCTCATGGCACCATGCCCAATCTCATCGACTCATCTTCAAATACCATATACAATCCTCATCATCCATGTGTAGGTATACATGTATATATATATATATACATAGTCCCATACCTATGTGTGTGTGTATATATATATATATACAAATCCCTATGTACGCATAAGTATAACAAGTAAGCATGTGTGTATAAACCTTATTCTAGGGCTCGCGACTAAACTAACTAGCGACACCATCATCCAATTACGCTAAACTTATCCATGACTCCCAAAGTCTATCTAGATAATCATAACCTCACAATACCATATAAATATATCCATATAATATATATACCATACACTATGCTACGAACTGCGGAGGTGCTATACACCATCCACCCGACTTTCTCCGTAGATATAATCTACTCACCTGCTTTTCGCTTGTCGTTGCCGACGTCGCTACGCGCTTGCTTGTCGTCTCGAAGTCCTCATGGGGGTACCTACACATCATATTGTATCGTGCCGCATTAAAACCTAATTCAAATCAAAACGACACGCTAAAAGCTTATAGGTTAGAGCCTATGGACTACGCCCTTCAAACCACCAAACAACACTCGATATAGATGTACAAACGTCAAGCGATCGAGGTAAAACAAAAATACTAAAATCCAGAATTCACAATACGTAAAACGAAACCTCGAATCAAACAACTCTTGAAAATAGCCCCAGATTCTACCCTAGGTGAAATTAGCCAATTTTGCATATATGGAGGGTCTAATTTACTGGAGATAAAGCCACAGAAAAAATACGAACACCAATGGTCCGACCCTGTCTGCAATTTGCTGCCAGATTGATTAAAATTGCGGCCAGAACAAGGAGGAGATGGCTCATGTTTTGGGGTTAGCATCTAGGTTGCATGCATGCATTACTGTCTTCGCTAAATATTTTTCAGGTCACCCGGGTGTTAGCAGATTTCATTATACTCTCACAGAATCCACAATTTTTCCGATATCGGGTTTCTAAGTTCGTAATCCGGGGTTTAAGTCTCGGGTTCAGTCCACTAAATCGTCACAACAGGGGTTGTAGTCCCTAATTACACCTCAATTTCACTTTTGGAATCAATTCAACCATAATCCCTAACTTGAAATTTTCAAAGTTCTTATAAACACACTAAATCGGTTCTAAACATTCAAGGATACAAAAGTGAATGAAATTCTATACTAATGGTAAAGTGATTGTCTCAATTGGCAACTCAAGAAAATTCTTGAGTTGCCCTAAGTGTCCAAAATCCGATTTTTCTTGGTCCAAAGTGAAGCTTGTGAGCTTGTGAGTTTGTGCATGCTTTTTGTGAAATGGGGATGAACTTTTGATAATATTTTTCATGGAGTTGTGAAGGTTTTTAAGATGGGGGAGGAAGAGGGCAGCCAACTTCTGAAATGAGAAGGAAAATGGTGAAGAAAATGAAGGATGAAGCCAAGTCAAAGAAGACCCCTCACTCTCTCTCTCATGCCCATGCTTCATATAATATTGTTTTCCTTTTCCTTTTCTTTTCTTTTCTTTTCATTCATTTAAAACCCAAAATGAAATGATCATGAAGGAAAACCATGATAAAAATGTAACAAGTGTTAAAAATGACATGTGCATGTCATGTGCACAAAACACGCTTAATGTCCGATTAGCGATATTTAATCGCGATTAGCATTAAAATAGTGTACAATAAATCATAAAATTTCATAATTTGCATAAATCACATAAAGCACCCTCTTTTTAGTCATTTCTATAATATTCCAAATTTTCCCCATTTATCGGTATTTAATTATACCGCCTTATTAAAATATTCAATATAATATTATTTAATTATAAAAAAAAATCCCCAAAAATAATATTTTATTTTTCTAAAATGTTACAACTTTAGAATTTAATTTCTCACTATTTTTCTTTATCTCCTCAAATCAAAGAGAGAGAGCTTGAAGGAAATGAAGAAAGAAGAAGATGAATGAATAATGAGATGAGGTTAGAAATTCAACCATGGTGAGTTTATGTCATACACTAACCCATGTAGAGAATAGACCATGGTTAAGTACTAAGGATTAGGTTAATAAATTTTGTAGGTAAGAAAAAATTGGTGGACTAAGTCAATAGTTCTACAAGCTTCTTCCTAGCTCAACCATGACAAATATCCTATCAATTTTGAATTACTTAATATAAATAAAATCCCACCATTATCATATATCATGGTGTGAGTCTCATACACCCATGTTGCATGTATAACCTAACATGTCACAGTAATATATATCACACATATATTATTTATGTAACAAAAGAAAACAATACAATAAACATATATCACATATATGTTAAATGTATCAAAAGTGAGAAAAAGAAATACTTAAGTGAGCATATATTAGTTAATGCAATTTAATATATCAAATATATAATTATAAATTAAATTATTAAATAAACACTTGATTTAATAATCCGGCTATATCACATATAACCGACTAAAATAAAATGTATCATTTCATCGAATCAACACTTGATCTGATGACCTGGCTATATCACATATAACAGGCCAATATCACATATCACGAGAATAGAATACGATATCACATACACGTATTAATCTCGGTCCCGCACATATCACATATGTGTTCCTACTCCGTTTCTCCTGAGCTAGGAAACTCTGTGTAGGACTTTAAAAACTCGTCAATACGCCGGTAGTAGGTAACGATCATATCAGTCACCTACAAGCCGTCAGCGGTCAGCTAAATGTAACGGCCACCCGGGTATTGAGCGATCAGAAGATCAACAAGCAAGCATGCTTATACTCCTGTAAACCCTATCAGTAACACTACCGTATAGTCCGGTCTCTTCGTCTAATATGCCGCTGCATATCCAGTCTAGGGGTGGTAAACATCAGACCCCAGTAACCGATAAGTCGTGCCGATATGAGGCTCATAACGGGTTAAGAAACTACCGATAACACTTACCAGTAGATCTCTGGATCAGCTCTGGCCAGGGGCTTCCACTTATGGCCAATAGAGCACAGCGCAACATCAACCCCCTATACCGGGAGAGACGAATCCTCTCTTATCGCTCATTGCCTCCATATGATTCAGGACTGTACCTAAAAGCCACCGTTTTGCACATTCTTTTGAACGTGGTAAGGTGGAAATCAAAGCACAGTGGGAATCACACAAGACACTATGACGATCTTGGTTCAATAGACTAACTTGCACCAGTGTCACCGGAGAACGGCTATCTGACGATAGGTATAATACCAACCAGGAGTTCTCAGCGAGTCCGTTCAGTGTACCCAGTCTCCACTGAGCACCCGTATACCATCTCTGCTGTCAAACACCAATGGATATGGGATCATCCATCGCCCATCACATGGGTCGAGAAGCGTATACACTAGTCTACTCTCGAATATCAATGCCCCGTCTCGATACACCCTCGACTCGGAACAATTAAAGGATGTACTTATGGACAACACTGGCCCCACTAGTATGATCACCATCATAGTCCTGGTAGTCAAGTACTCATCCTAAGGGCTTTATCAACATGTGAGAGCAAGACAGTATCACAATACAAGTCTACATGTTAAGACAAAGTGCAACCAGATAGCATACTATCATGTCGAGCAAGAAGTCCTCTCTATATATATCCAAGCATCCACTATAATATACATCATATGTACAATAATAGCCTCTACGGCATATACATAACTAACAATCTCCCACTTGCACTAAGGCCAGTTGTTGTAGTATCTCATACCCAACGTCCCGAAGAGTCTCTCAAATTGTGCCTGGGGTATGGCCTTTGTGAGTGGATCCGCTGTGTTGTCCTTCGTGTCAACTCTCCTGATCTCGATCTCCCGGCGATCAACTATCTCCCGGATCAGGTGATACCGCCTTAGAATATGCCTGGATCGCTGATGGGACCTGGGTTCCTTGGCTAAAACCACTGCTCCATTGTTATCATAATACAAAGGTATTGGATGCTCGATGGACGGAACCACACCAAGTTCGTTTATGAACTTTATCCAGACAGCCTCTTTGGCAGCATCATTGGCAGCGATGAATTCAGCCTCCATCGTCGAGTCTGCCACGGTTTCTTGCTTGGAACTCTTCCAGCATACCGCCCCTCTATTGAGGGTAAAGACAAATCCAGAGACCGACTTAGAGTCGTCCTTATCACTCTGGAAGCTTGATTCGGTAAAGGACTCCACTTGGAGTTCCCTGTTACCATACACTAAGAACATCTCTTTAGTCCTTCTCAAGTACTTGAGAATGTTCTTCACAGCTTTCCGGTGATTCACGCCAGGATCTGCTTGATACCTACTCACTACACTTAGTGAGTATGCTACCTCAAGTCTGGTACATTGTTAGTTATATGTATGCCCTAGAAGCCATTACTGTACATACGATATATATTGTAGTGGATGCTTAGACATATATAGGGAGGACTTTCTTGCTCGACTTGATAGTACTCTATCTGGTTGCTCTTTATCTTAACATATACTCTTATTGTCTCTATGTTACATGTTGATAAAGCCCTTAGGATGAGTACTTGACTACCAGGACTATGATGCGGATCATACTAGTGGGGACTGTAAGTCCGCGGCGGCGCCCCGGCCGTCGATCCGACGCCGGAAACGCGGAAACAAAACTTTCAAAAACTATTGAACCGGCACCACCGCGTACTTTTACCCCGGATCGGGCCATTAACCTAGCAACTAGCAAACTAAAATAAGAGTAGAGAAGTATACCAAGCGATCCGTGTCCTTCGGTCTTCGTCTCCACTCCGATCTCCCGCGGAATCTCCGTCCATCACGTCCTCGTCGGAAAGGGCACCATGTAGCCGGATTCGTTTACGGGCTCCCACCTCTGGACCGAGGCAACTCGGGTGCGAAGTTGGCTAGCCGACGCGTCCAAGGGATGCTGTAGGCAAGTGTAGAAAACCATGTCTCTTTTGGGGTTTATGTTGCCATGGATGGAGGTAGAATGAACTTTTGAGAGAGCTAGGAATTTTTGTAGCAAGAAATATGTGATATGAATAATATTTCACACTCACCAAATCAAAACTCATCCTCTCTCTCTGTAAAAAAATGGCCGGCCCTCTAAATAATGGTGGGGAAAAAAAGGCATAAACAAAAAAATGAAGAGAATGATTAATTAATCTCACATCAAAAAACCTTGTCAAATCCTAATCAAACCCCATCATCATAAATGCAAGGGAAGAGACTAGAAAAGAATCTCATCTTGATTATGAAGGCACAATCACAATAAACCCCCTCCACAAAATGTTATTTTCAAACTGCAAATAACACCCTCCAACGAAAGGTCCGGCCGTGAAGGAATAAAAGAAAACCGGCCGGAACGGAATGCAAACTGGCAACTTCAGAAAACTAATCCCGTAATAAATCACAGGAAAACCCCGCTACTGCAAATACATGCCTGCATTTGTATTCCCACTGAACACAAATGCAAAGAGACAAAATCTACACTGTCAAATACTAGGATCCGGCTTAAGCCAAAGCCGGCTAGTAAAAACCGTCCGATCACGATCCGTGCAATACCGCACGTATCTGATCGAACCCTGCCATATCTCCATACGGCCTCTACAGCGTTTCGCCCGAAACTTGAGTAACTGTGTGTGGTGGACTCTAAAGACTCGTCAATACTATGGTTGTGGATTTAACCACTAGCACGTCAGAGGTATCAGCCAATACATAACGGGCCACCAGGTATTGACCAAAAGGGACGTCGATGAGCGAACTCATCCTGACACCCTACTGAGCCTGTCAGTGACAATATCCGTACAGTCCGGTCCGTTCGTCTATGAGCATCGCATGGCGGGCCTAGGGGGTTGGTAAAAGTCAGACCCCCAATAGCGGTACAAGTCGTGTCGGAGTGTAGCCCAGAACACCCTGAGATACTACTGGAATACCTACCAGCAAATCTCCTGCCTTGGCCAAGGACTTTCCATGTTCTGGCTCTCCTAGACACAGCGCGACCTCACCCTCAATACCGGGAGAGACGAACCCCTGCAGATCCGCTCACTGCCTCCATGTGGCTCGGGACTGTACCCAACTAAACCATGTTTGCATGACTCCTTTGAGCCGTGGTAGGGTAGTAATCAAAGCACAGTGGGAACTCACACGAGACAAATGACGATCTTAGGTCGATGAACTAACCTGTACACATATCACCAGGGAACTGCTATCTGACGTCAGGTATAATACCAACTAGCAGGTTCCCGGCGAGTCCTGTCCGGTGTACTCATAATCCAATGAGCACCTATATACATCTTAGGTGAACCAACTGACACCAGTGGCTTGTGAGACCGGCCACCGCCCCTTGTCGGGGTCTCGACTGTATACACTAGTCTACTCTGGAGTATCGATACCCTGTCTCGAAACTCCCACGACTAGGGACCTTTTAAGGATGTGCTTATAGACTCCAGCTCTCACTTATATGATCGCCCTCATACTGCTGGTAGTCAAGCAAAAATCCTAGGGGCTCTATCAACGCGTAATAGTGACTCGTAAGGTCACCTAAAACAGTACACGATGATAAAGATAAACCAGATAGCATACTATCATCTCGAGTAAGACTGTCCTACCGGGATAGGTCCTCCCTCAATCATTGCAATCACGTGCCTGTGATCCAATAATTGACTCTGAGGGCACTATCTCCAACAATCTCCCACTTGCACTCAAGGCTAATTATTGCGATGTCGCATACTCACAGCCCGTGTGATACCGAACACCCAATTCCTCTACTAGTCAGTCTCACAAAGCTCGTTTGCGAAACTATTGCGTTCGAGGAATAGCCTCAGTGAGTGGATCCGCTATGGTGTTTCTTTCTATGTCTCTCTTTATCTCAAGTTCGCGGAGAAAGCCACCTCCCGAAATGAGCAATACCTTTCTTAGAATGTCTGGATGTCTGATGGGACCTAGCTCATAAATGAACTCCAAATCCGAACTTCTTAGACTTTATCGACAACTGAACTTAATCAGTGTCCTGCGCCATGCCTTCCCTCAGTATCCATCTGGACCATCTGTCCAAAATACTGCCCCTCGTCAGAGGGAAAAACTATAACTCTGACAGCCACTCTGCTGTCCAGGTCACCTTGGAAGCCTGGAATGATAACTGTCTCCTGAAGGGGGCTGCCGTTATCATATCCCTAGAACATTCACTTATGTTCTAAAACTGCTTCCGAATGTTTCTCCAGGATTGGATGAATATCAACTTATTGCACCTACTGCAAGAACAACATCTGGTGTGGTACTTGACATCTCATAATTGACTCAATTGCCTAAGCAAGTGATCTGCCAATCATACACATCCCTCTTTACTTTATTCTGTAAGACACCTTTAGAGAGGGTGACTCCATCACCTGCAGGTATACTACCGTGCCAGGAGTCGTCCATTCTAAATACTC
Organism: Agapanthus africanus; assembly: GCA_030015575.1. Taxonomy (NCBI): domain Eukaryota; kingdom Viridiplantae; phylum Streptophyta; class Magnoliopsida; order Asparagales; family Amaryllidaceae; genus Agapanthus; species Agapanthus africanus. Next base: position 295,230,680 of record CM057349.1, read on the forward strand.
TTAGAATGCTCTCTAAGTACCCTGATTGGGAAACCACCCAAATCTAGATCTAAAACCATAGATCTAGTGACCAGAATGTCTGATATAATATCCAAGTCCTATGTGTAACAACCAAAGTATAACTGATCGCAGTATAGGAATATCACTTTCTACTCTGTGTATGTCATCCAAATACCAGGACATCACACCCTACTACCTTCTTAACAGATCCATCCCCTATTCTGATGAAGTCAAACCTATGACTGTCACATCAGAAATAGATGATCTATCTCCGCTATATCTGCTTAAGTCTATAAATAGACATAAGCCTCTTGCCCACTATGCTTCCGCTGCTCCCACTGACTACGACAACCCTCTGGCAGATGTTAGTTATATGTATGCCCTAAAGGCCATTACTGTACACTGGATGTATATTGTAGTGGATGCTGGGACATATATAGGGATGACTTTCTTGCTCGACATGATAGTATGCTATCTGGTTGATCTTTACCTTAACGTGTATACTGATTGTCTCTCTGTTACATGTTGGTAAAGCCCTTAGGATGTGTGCTTGACTGCCTGGACTATGATGCAGATCATACTAGTGGGGACATGGTAGTCCATAAGTATATCCTTCAAAGTCCCTAGTCGTGGGTGTATCGAGACGGGGCATCGATATACCAGAGTAGACTAGCGTATACCTTCTCGACCCATACAGATGGGCGATGAATGATCTCATATCCATTGGTGTTTGACATCAGAGATGATATACGGGTGCTCAGTGGAGACTGGGTATACTGGACGGACTTGCCGAGAACTCCCAGATGGTATTATACCTTACGTCAGATGGCAGTTCTCTGGTGACACTGGTACAGAGTAGTCTGTTGACCCGAGATCGTCATAGAGTCATGTGTGGTTCCCACTGTGCTTTGATTTCCATCTTACCACGTCAAAGAGGGCGTGCAAAACGGTGGTTTTTGGGTACAGTCCCGAGTCACATGGAGGCAATGAGCGATAGGAGGGGATTCGTCTCTCCCGGTATAGGGAGTTGATGTTGCGCTGTGTTCGATTGGCTATAACAGGAAATCCCTGGCCAGGGTTGCTGAGATTTACTGGTAAGTGTTACCAGTAGTTTCTCGAAATGTTATAGACCACATATCGACACGACTTATCGAGCTATTGGGGTCTGACGTTTACCACCCCTAGGCGAGATATGCGACATATCAGACGATCAGACCGGACTGTACGGTAAGTGTTACTGGTTGGATTCACAGGAGTGTGAGCGGGCTTGCTCGTCGATCTTCTGATCGCTCAATACCCGGATGGCCGTTACGTTTAGCAGACCGCTTGCGGCTTGTGGGTGTTTGATATGATCATCACCTGCTGCCGGCATATTGACGAGTCTTTAGAGTCCTACACAGAGGTTTCCTGGCTCAAGCGAAACGAAATAGCAGCGCATATGAGATATGTGCAGGACCGAGAATGATACCAGTATGTGATACTGTATTCGATTCTCGCGATTTGTGACATTGATCGGTTATATGCGATATAGCCGGGTTGTCGGATCAAGTGTTGATTCGATAAGTTGTTACTGTTGATATTAGTCGGTTATATGCGATATGACAGGATCATTAAATCAAGTGTTAATTTAATGATTTAATGCATAATTATATATTTGATATATTACTTTGCATTAACTATTATCGGTTCACTTTAAATGGATATTCTCACTCGGATGTGCACATTGTATATGTGATATACTTTTGTGCACTTGATTGTATCATGTTTGATGATACATGTTTGCTAGGGTTTTTGTGTAAAGATCAAACCATGGTTACATAATAATGGTTAGGGTTTTGTTTTATTCACTTATTTATTTATCTATTGAATTTTGGAAAATGAAAAGCATAAAGAAAATGGTGGCTAACTTTGTTGTATATTGAAGCTTCATGAAGCTTTGACTATGTGACCATTTTGTCTCATGCTTAACCCTAACCATTCCCACTAACCCTAGTTTAATCTCTACACTTGACCATGGTTGGTAGATGATAAGTATTATTATTATTTTCATTTTACTTAATACTTATCATATTATCTTCTTCTTCTTCTTCATCTTCTACTTGAAGAAAACCTTGCCTCCATCAATGGCAAGGTGAGAAAATGAGTGAGAAATCCAATTCTAAAGTGAACCCACTTCCTATTTCTTCATCCTCTACCTCTTGCCAAGTAGTAGAGTGTGTTTTCTGCACAAGTTTCATGACTTGGTGAAGTGGGAGCTTGATCTTGTGATGCCTTGACGTAGATCATCTTCGGCACGAAGCCGACGACCTTGCCCGCCCATTTCTCCGATGAAGCCGACGCTAGAGCCCGGGTTTCCATTTGGACAACAAGGAGACTTCATTGCGGAGCTATGGAGGTGGAGGACCGGATCTACAAAGGTTGTATTTCCGTTCTCTTAGTAAAGTAGTTTACTAGTTCTATTTTCGCCTAGACATCTAGTTAACGATCCGTAGTCTAGGGTTTCTCGGCACCCCTAAATTTTGAAATTAGCATGGTTGATGCCTTGTGAGACCTCTTGAGAGTGCCTAGGAACCCTACAGTGGTATCAGAGCCTAGCTAGAGCCTTAGGCGATGCGTAGACGGAATTTCGAATCCGAATAAACCCCGAAACCCTAATCCGACCCGCTCTCTGGACTTTTTTCAAAATTGTGGAATTTTCCATATTAAAAATATGCAGAAAATTCAGCAGGGAATTGTAAGAAATACTGTGCAGCACGTACCTTTGATTCATCCAAAGCGCGGCGGAACCGCGGCACGAGCATGGCTCGTGCGGCGGTTCCGCGGCCATTATGTCACATCAGCTATAGAAATTTATACAGTAATTCTTATTTTTCAGTGCTGGTTTTCCTGGGAATTTTTAATAATTTATTCAAGAGTTGAATTTTCTGGGGTTGTTTTAGGGATTCGGTGTTTCGATCGGAGTATCAGATTTTGTCTATGTGGCTTTCCGAATAAATTTTAGAATATGTTAAAAAGTTCGACCGGATATAAATACCCAATTTTTCCCCTGTCGGGAAATTTCCAAGTGTTGGATTTTTCCGTAGTTTAACGACGTTCTAAGTAGTGCAAGTAACGCGATGGACCCTCTAGAAGACAACAAACCTTAACTCGATTATGTGACCGTCTTGAACTGCCCTTTGAACCTTCGGGTTTGGGGCAGTACGGCGTGCCACATGTGAGGCGTTGGCTTGACCCTTCTACGGCTGGACCGTTGGTACTGAGGCACGGAGTGAATGTTTTTGAACTTATTTCATGTGATGATCTGTTTCGGGAAAACTTGGGTATTCGATTGCTCGATCGGAAAGTTTAACATTTTCTATTTATCTGGAATGTGATACAATAATTGGAATTCACAAGTAGTTATGAGATAACTGATTTGAATATTATAAACATAGCACTTTAGTCTCACTTGATCGGTTGCCACGGAATTTTGATGCGATCAAAAGTCCATCCCAATCACGTAGCGTACGCGGATACTCACCGGGTAAACTTAATAGACAGCCTCACTCCATAGCTCCGACCAAGTGACTGTAGGAGAACCCCGTCGCCGAAAGCATCCGTTCGGGTGCTCGCGGCAGCGGTGTTCCGCCTAGGTGCACTTCGTCGACGGCGTCGGCGGTGCGGCCGTCTACTAAAGTTTGCGACGAGCATTCGATCAGGATGTCGGAAATCTTGTTGAATTGCCCGACTTGATATTGAAAAGTGTTTTCGATTTTGAGACTAAAATGCGGGGTTTATAATTGTTAGGCATGCGATGTCTAAGGAATTCATTTGATTAGGCATGCGATGTCTATGCAGGTTGCGGATTCCAACTGTTGTAGTTTTACACTTTCTTTTCTGTGACCGTAAGTGTAATATGTGATATCGCCGGTTTCGTTGCTATATGTCAACGACAATTGGGATGCGCATATTTACTTACGTTGATGACATGTGATGTTATGTGTTGCTGGATATGTTATATTGGATCGTCGTGTTTGAATAGCCGGGGGTTTTTATGTGAGATGAGTGTTTTCATTTTCATTCATGTAAAAACTTGTATGTAATATTCTTTTATTGGGGCACTTCCAGGTTGCGGAAGATGTCACCCTTTGTATATTATTTACTTTTCTGCACTAGGATAGACTCAAGGAGGGGAGCACAAGTAACCGGGTTCTGGAGTCCAGTGGGAGACCAACTCGAGGAGTCGAGTCCGGGTCTCCTAACTCCAGAATTGGTAGGGTTGCTTGCCGCTCTCATAGGGGTCTAGGGGTGTGGGTTTGGCTATTCATCGCGACCGTGGAATCCGTATTTTATACTGGCTCGTATTGAAAACACGGACGTCCTGGTATATCCAATATTTCATATGTTTCTTCTGCTGCGATATCTGTGATGTGATCATGTGATGTTCTGTGATAGATACTTTATATAGTATATATGATATATTATATAGACGTTACTTATGTTTTACACCCGCGCTAGCCCTGCCCTGCTCTGCCGTTAGTTACCTAACCTAACGGTGTACGAGGGGACATCGAGGCGAATGCGGATGGCATAAGTGTACGTCGTATTTATCTGTGATGTTTAGGTACTTAAATGATGGGACTTCATTAATGTGATTAATGAAAGTAAAAGAAACCTAAAGATGTTGTAGAATCGAATTTCAAAATAAAACAGGTAGCTACAGTTCTTGCTTTGCACAGAGGTATATGTGATATATCCTGCACCTTATTCGATGAGGAAAGGACCGAGATCCCTTCACCGGGAGTGACTCCTTTAGCAATAACTGGCAGATGCTACACACTCGGTTTGTCTTTTGATTGCTTTTAAGAGTTTTTGCTTTGCACAGTGATATATATGATATATCCCGCACCTCATTCGACGAGGAAAGGACCGACGATCCCTTCACCGGGAGTGACTCCTTTAGCAAAACTAGAAAAGCCTCAAAAACACTCCATTTTAAAATCATTTGATTCTACAACGATATCAAGTTCATTACGCAATAGGTTTTCCGAAAAACCTGTCGTAGCCCTCCGTCATTTCAGATATGTACTGGTTAGTATTCGTGCTACGTTTGTTGACCTCTATCAAGGCGTAGTGTGCGGTAGCTGATTAGTGCTTATCTGTATAAGCATATGATGTGATTGATTTAGGGTAGTCGTGCGACCTTGTTGACCTCTGTCAAGGGTCGTGCAGGTGGGTTTACTTCAATCAGGAAATGACAGGTTGAACTTGACTAGCAGCCTATGGTTTGTTGACCTCTGTCAAGGTCATAGGACGCTAGGGGCAAAATATTATCGGGAATTTCAAGTGTTGAAATTTGCAATGAGATTGCATACCTTCTATGAGATAGTTGGATCCCGATACCCGCTGCGAGTAATTGTTACTTCTGGGAGAGTTTTACACATTACAATTAGCCGATCAAGTAGGTGTCTAGAAAGGTGTCAACGGGGTTACGCCTCTGGGAAAACGAGGTTTACATTAATTAGGTTCGTGCAAAAGCATGGGGGACCTCCCTCAAAGTATCGACACTGGCCTGGCTGAAAGATTGGCGAACTTGTAGTGTGTAATTAATCCCGGCTAGTCTTTCCTTTTAGGGTTTGAAGGAAGATTTGATAAAAAGCAGTGGGAGCCATCCAGATTAGATAAAATAATAACCAATCTATTCTTGCAAAGAGCGCACGCTGAGTGTTTTCTTCTCTCTCTCTCTCCAGGTAGCGACCATATCACGCCTTAATCAAGATAATAATACGGAATATTGACCGAACCCGCTTGTTATACTGAGCTGGGGAACGTTGGTCCCGCTCCAACTTATAATTGTTATAAGACAGAGCAGGAAATTGCGGATTACCAGAATTCCCGTGCCACCCAAAAGAAGAGGGTGCATGCTGATGCATCATCTTCGGGTGTGTTCATTACAGAGAACTGTTTCTCAGTATCCTTTACGTCCTGGGTATGTGATACCAGATCAGGATCCCAGATATGTAATCTGTTACATAGGGCTACAGAAAGGTAGAGAACTGAGAACGGGTGATAAGTTTCATGAGGCAGAAAACGGGGCAAGTGTTGCAGCCAAGTCTGTTGGTCACTGTCACCCTGTATTCCAAATACATTGATTCTGAACGAATGTTATTAGATACCGAACCTGATATGCAAAATCATATCACTCTCTTTATTAGTAAAGAAATGATAAAATTTTGTATAGTTGAATGATGTTTTGAACATTTCCTATATCAAAAGTTGATCGGTTCAGGCACGTTATCTAAAAGCATTGATGTTCTAAATCAAACTACGGTTCTTAGTATACAGAACACACACAAGAGAAAGTGTTCAGAACTGAACGAATCCTTCTTGAGGTATTGTAGACTAGGTCATATCAATGCGACCAGACTAGCTGAAGTTACATATAGATGCATATTTAAATCAGTTTGAATTTACATCTTGTGAAACTTGCCAGTCATGTCACAAAGATACGATGACCATAGCTCTGTTTACTGGAAACAGAGAAAGAGTTAGTGAACTCTTGGGATGATACATGTTGATGTATGTAGGTCCCCTGTCTACACTTGCCAAGACCGGTTCTTTGTACTTCATTACATTCTCTGATGATCTTTCGAGAATCAGACCTATGTTCCTGTTGAAACACAAGTCCGAACCTTTTGAGATATTCACAGAATATAAGTAAGAAGTAGAAAACCAAAACACGGGTATAAGTATTATGTCCTTTGATGAGATCGAGGAGGAGAATACTTGAGCACGGAAATCCTGGATTATTCTAAAGGAGAATGAGATTCTCTCTCAGCATTACTCCTCCGTATACACCATAGCACGATGGTATATCGTGGCGGAGCAATCACACCCTATATGATAAGGTGTGCTCTATGATGAGTACTACTGAGATACCTATTTCCTTTTGGGAGTTATGCACTTGAAAAGCTGCATACCTATTGAATAGGGTTCAAATCAAATCAGTTGCCTACCATTTCATATGTGATATGATAAGGGAAGAGCCCATATCTTAAGTTGGTTAAAGATTTAGGGTTTTCCGGGCCATGTCTAAAAGCATAATCCGGACAAGCTCGAGGCAAGATCAGTTATGTAGAACTGGAATGGTTTCAGCTATACAAACTGTAGCTGATGATTTGGTAGAACCAAAGGATTCAATAGTTTCCAACGAACCTCAACCTCTCCGCCGATCTAGTAGGGTTCCTCACCCGCCTGTGAGATACTTCGGTTTCTCTATGACAGTGGGAGCGAGGATTGCATCATGAGATGATGACCCAACTAGTTTCGAGCTGGCCATCAGGAGTGGGACTCTGTAAGAATGGCTGGATGCTTAGTGATCTGAGATGGAATCCTTATACACCAACAAAGTATGGACTTTGGTTGCTATATCTGAAGGGTTAAATCCCCATCAGGAGCAAGTAAATCTTGAGAAGATTACTTGGTGTAGATAGAAAAGTTGAGACTTTCAAAGCTAGACTTGTTAAAGCTTTTCGTCATCGACCAGGCATGGATAATGATGAAACCTTTTCAAGTGGCTATGCTTGAGTCCATCCAGATCCTACTTGCCACGGCTACATACCATGACTACGATATCTGGCGGTTGGGTGTCATGACTACTTTTCTAAATGATATCTTAGAAGAGAACGTCTATAAGTACACAGCCAGAGGGCTTCGTAGACAGTGGGAGCAGCGGAAACGTGTACAAGATGCTTTATAGGATAAAGCAGGTATCGCGGATTTGGAACATCTGTTTTGAAGTGTTAGTCAAAGAGTTTGACATCATCAAAATGGTAGATGAACCTTGTATAAACAAAAAGGTAGTAAGGTGTATGGTGGTGATCCTCGTAGAATACGTGGATGACATACTCTTGATGGGGAAGGAGTTTCCTATGCTACGCTCAGTCAATCTCCGCTTATCACAATGATTCTCCGTATAGGATCAAAGTGATACCTCCTAAATCCTAGGTTTTGGATCTATGAGATAGATCCAATTGGATGTTAGGATTCTCACTAGTTGTAGTGAGATGGTATCAACCGATCCTGGGGAGAATCACTGGAAGGGTTCCAGGGTGATAAGGACGACTGAAAGTCAGTCACAGGCATTGTCTTTACCCCCAGTAAAGGGATGGTATGTTGGAAGAGTTCCAAGCTAGATACCGTGGCAAACTAGACGATAAAGGCAGGATACATCGCTACTTAAGATGCTACCAAAGAGGCAGTCTGGATGCATGTTGGTTCATGAGATGAACTACGTTCCAACCATTGTCAGACAATAGAGTTGTGGCTTATGCCAAGGAACACCCGTCCCATCAGTGATCCAGATTTATTCTAAGGCAGTATCACCTGATCATGGAGATGGTTGATCTCCAAGGAGATCGAGGTTAGGAGAGTAGACTCAGAGGACAGCACGGCGGATCCACTCACAAAGGCCTTTTCCCAGAGAGAGACTTTTATGGGATGGTTGAGTATGAGATACTACAACCACTGCTATCAGATGGCCCTAGTGCAAGTGGGAGATTGTTAGTTATATGTATGCCCTAGAGGCCATTACTGTACATTGGATGTATATTGTAGTGGATGCTGGGACATATATAGGGATGACTTTCTTGCTCGACATGATAGTATGCTATCTGGTTGATCTTTACCTTAACGTGTATACTGATTGTCTCTCTGTTACATGTTGGTAAATCCCTTAGGATGTGTGTTTGACTACCTGGACTATGATGCAGATCATACTAGTGGGGACATGGTAGTCCATAAGTACATCCTTCAAAGTCCCTAGTCGTGGGTGTATCGAGACGGGGCATCGATATACCAGAGTAGACTAGCGTGTACCTTCTCGACCCATACAGATGGGCGATGGATGATCCCATATCCATTGGTATTTGACATCAGAGATGATATACGGGTGCTCAGTAGAGACTGGGTACACTGGACGGACTCGCCGAGAACTCCCAGATGGTATTATACCTTACGTCAGATGGCAGTTCTCTGGTGACACTGGTACAGAGTAGTCTGTTGACCCGAAATCGTCATAGAGTTTTGTGTGGATCCCACTGTGCTTTGATTTCCATCTTACCACGTCCAAGAGGGCGTGCAAAACGGTGGTTTTTGGGTACAGTCCTGAGTCACATGGAGGCAATGAGCGATAGGAGGGGATTCGTCTCTCCCGGTATAGGGAGTTGATGTTGCGCTGTGTTCGATTGGCTATAACAGGAAATCCCTGGCCAGGGTTGCTGAGATTTACTGGTAAGTGTTACCAGTAGTTTCTCGAAATGTTATAGACCTCATATCGACACGACTTATCGAGCTATTGGGGTCTGACGTTTACCACCCCTAGGCGAGATATGCGATATATCAGACGATCAGACCGGACTGTACGGTAAGTGTTACTGGTTGGATTCACAGGAGTGTTAGCGGGCTTGCTCATCGATCTTCTGATCGCTCAATACCCGGGTGGCCGTTACGTTTAGCAGACCGCTTGCGGCTTGTGGGTGTTTGATATGATCATCACCTGCTGCCGGCGTATTGACGAGTCTTTAAAGTCCTACATAGAGGTTTCCTGGCTCAAGCGAAACGAAATAGGAGCGCATATGAGATATGTGCGGGACCGAGAATGATACCAGTATGTGATACTGTATTCGATTCTCGCGATTTGTGACATTGATCGGTTATATGCGATATAGCCGGGTTGTCGGATCAAGTGTTGATTCGATAAGTTGTTACTGTTGATATTAGTCGGTTATATGCGATATGACCGGATAATTAAATCAAGTGTTAATTTAATGATTTAATGCATAATTATATATTTGATATATTACTTTGCATTAACTAGTATCGGTTCACTTTAAATGGATATTCTCACTCGGATGTGCACATTGTATATGTGATATACTTTTGTGCACTTGATTGTATCATGTTTGATGATACATGTTTGCTAGGGTTTTTGTGTAAAGATCAAACCATGGTCACATAATAATGGTTAGGGTTTTGTTTTATTCACTTATTTATTTATCTATTGATTTTTGGAAAATGAAAAGCATAAAGAAAATGGTGGCTAACTTTGTTGTATATTGAAGCTTCATGGAGCTTTGACTATGTGACCATTTTGTCTCATGCTTAACCCTAACCATTCCCACTAACCCTAGTTTAATCTCTACACTTGACCATGGTTGGTAGATGATAAGTATTATTATTATTTTTATTTTACTTAACACTTATCATATTATCTTCTTCTTCTTCTTCATCTTCTACTTGAAGAAAACCTTGCCTCCATCAATGGCAAGGTGAGAAAATGAGTGAGAAATCCAATTCTAAAGTGAACCCACTTTCTATTTCTTCATCCTCTACCTCTTGCCAAGTAGTAGAGTGTGTTTTCTTCACAAGTTTCATGACTTGGTGAAGTGGGAGCTTGATCTTGTGATGCCTCGACGTAGATCATCTTCGGCACGAAGCCGACAACCTTGCCCGCCCATTTCTCCGATGAAGCCGACGCTAGAGCCCGGGTTTCCATTTGGACAGCGAGAAGACTTCATTGCGGAGCTATGGAGGTGGAGGACCGGATCTACAAAGGTTGTATTTCCGTTCTCTTAGTAAAGTAGTTTACTAGTTCTATTTTCGCCTAGACAACTAGTTAACGATCCGTAGTCTAGGGTTTCTCGGCACCCCTAAATTTTGAAATTGGCATGGTTGATGCCTTGTGAGACCTCTTAAGAGTGCCTAGGAACCCTACAGCAGTGTCATATAGACGTACACTTCTAAAGCTAGTTTAGAACGACGCTATACTCATCCTCCTGCCGGGTCTCATACTCTTGAATAACAGCAATGGCAAGTCTGGGTAAACAAGAACCTCCCTGCCACCGTCCCTGAGCATACCGAAGTACCTCTCGGGTGCCTGAGGTTACCCACTTTATCTGCGGAGTGGCCAATGGAATGTCAAATCAGATTGAATCATTAGGTTCTTATCAAATCTCCAGTAATCGTTTGCGGTTCTGGAATCACTTCCAGTTCTACCATACTTCCACTACTGTCTTCTGAAAAATCCATTTCTTTTAAAAAATATGGCGAGTCAAGAACAATATCACTATTGATCTTCCAGATGGTAGAAAATCAACCATCGTCATAGCCCGGGTCAACCCACAAACAGCCATTACAGAAACGCGCCTTGAGTTATCCGGAGTCTGGTTTTAAGCATAAGCCGGACAACTCCCCGTATTTTAACAATGTCAAGATATGAACTGTTCTATATCCAATATAGAAACAGAGGCACTGATTTAATTGAACCAGATTCAAATTATGCGGCTGTCTCCAGTGCATGTCAACTAAATGGAAGGAGGCCGATCAGCGTTACTCAACTTAGGAGTACTTCCAATTATGAGTAACCTGAAAAAGAAACAAGTTCTCTTAATCATTACTATCAACTGAATACCATACACAAGTATCTACATCTTCGATCACCTTGAAGAATCCCGATACTTGCAATACCTGGTTCTCTACTCTATTCTTATACCAATAACTCCTCAAAACTCAGACCCTGTGTTTCTACGAAACACATGTCTAAGAACTAGAGAAGTTAAAAGTAAACAGAATATAGTACGAGGACCAACCCCTCTGTCCTAATGGACACTGGACAATATACAATACTCTGTATAAGTCCTTGAGTCTAACAACTCATTCACTGTGTGTTTAGGTTGAAAACTATACTATGGTTATGAAGAATTACACCCCTGTTCAATGCTTCTTACCTAACCATCCACTGATATAGGTAAATGTCATAGACATAATTTCAAAAAGGTATATCTCACTCTATAAAAATAGACGTACAGATATATCAATTTGAAATTGGTGCATAACAACGGATATTCAAAACCAAATATTTGCCGTCCGGCAAACAACCCAGGTGACTTCCTCAAATATCACCAATTACAACAAATCCCGATATAATGAGGATGGTCACCTAATTCCCAATAACTCACTCCCACTCATCATCTGTAAAACCATACAGATGTGAGAATCATACCTGGTAAATACATACCCTGGAGTAAGTATCTAATCGGGAAATCAGTTTTCCTTTAACAGTACACAGTGATACTAAAACATTGAAATATTTCGATGGGGTATCACGGTATTCCTAGTAATGTCTCTTCCATTATCCAGATTCACAACTATAACCGTATAATTCTTTGCCACCTCTCCAAATCCCTTTATATGTCTTTAGTCATTACCTTCTGTACACCCCTTTAGGCCAAATGGTTTTCTTCCTTCCCTACCGTTCGGCACCAGCCTATGGTTTGGAAGAAGACTATCCAATAAGCATAATGGGTATACTGTACTAATCCCAGGAGCACTCGCAATGCGAGAGAAGGTGAAGTTAAAGGACAACCGAATAAAACTTATTCCTATTTCTCCTGAACCAGAATCCATCCCCGAACTGGAACGAGTTCCTTTCGAGTTTGTATATAACCATACGATGGATTATCCAATAAACTTGGGATCTTTGTAGTGATACGGAGTGTCCTGGAGAAATACAAAGGTGATTTAGGATTGGCGAAGAAATACTTGGTTTGGTCATGAATGTCAGTCGCAATTTACTTTGCCCTCCTTCTAATCCCTTTCTTTGTCTTAACTTAATACCTTCTGTACACCGTTTAGGCTAATTGGTTTTCTTCATTCCCCACCGTTCGGCACCAGCCTAAGGTTTGGAAGAAGACTATCCAATTTGCGTAATAGGTGTACTATCTCCTAAACCAAGGAGTACTCGCAACCTGAGAGAAGGTAAAAGGAAAAGACAACTGAATAGTCCTATTCTTTTTCTCCAGAACCGGAAACCATCCTCGAATAACTTCGAGTTCGTATATAACAATACGATGGTTTTGTCCAATGGAAGTGGACGTTCGTAGTAATACGGGGTGTCCTGGAGAAAAGAGTAAAAGTAGGAGTGGCAATGAGGTTTGCAACTCTGACAATCCAAAAGCCGGTGTTAAGAAGGTTCGGTCAACTTGGTCACTGAGTCATAGTCTAGGGTCGAGTCAATGGTCGCTGCCAAAGAGATAGAGAAAAGAAACACTCAGCGTGCACTCTAACCTAGATCAGAATGGTTATCACTCTATCTAATCTGGAAACCTCCCACTGTAACCTCAAATTCTTCCCCAAACCTGAAAAAAGAATTAGCCGGGATCACCCGAGGAGTAAACCAACTCATCAGTGGGAATCGGGATCCAACTATCATCGCATGATAACGTGACGGAATCCGCTCACGTCACCACACTCCAGAAGGTATGCGCATACCTGGCAAGTTTCAGTTCTTTTGAAACTCCCGATGTGGATTTTTGCCCCTAGGACTCAAGTGACCTTGACACAGTCAACAAATCAAAGAGTCCTAGTCAAGTTCAACCCGTCATTATCCTGGATTGCATTAAACCCACCCGTACGATCCCTTGACACAGTCAACAAGGCCGCACGACTGTCCTAACCAATCCCATTAATATGCTACAAACAAATACTACTTAGCTACCGCACACTACGCCTTGACACAGTCAATAAACGAAGCACGAATACTAAGTAATACTTGTAAGAAATGATGGAGGGCTACGTCTTGTTTTTGGCGAAAAACTTTTAACGTAATGAACTTGATATCGTTGAAGGAACTGTATAGCTTTTTATAAAAATATAGTGATGAAAACCCTTTGCTAAAGAGGTCACTCCCGGTGAAGGGATCTCGGCTCTTTCCCTGTAGAATGAGGTGCAGGATATTCCAACTGAATACCACGATGCAAAGCAAAAGTAATCGGCTATAGTGAAGTTATTGCCCTGACGCAAACTCTTGTCCAAGGGGTCACTCCCGGTGAAGGGATCTCGGCCCTTGCCTCGTCGACTGAGGAGCAGGATATTCCAACTGAATACCACGATGCAAAACAAAAGAGAACGCCCTTGCAATAATAGCTTTTTGAAAAAGTGTTCCAACAACATCAGAATAGGTTTTTTTATCTTGCATTGATCCGAATCAACGCAGTCCCATCAATTGATCACACCACAAAAGAACGAAAATAATGATGTACGTATATGCCATCCGCATTTGCCACTGGGTCCCGTCATCACCCGTTAGGTTACTTAACTAACGACAGAGCGGGGATTGGACTAGCGCAGATGCAAAACATATACAACATCTACTAGTATATATATCAATATATAATATTTCGCTCAAGGCGTGATAAAATGCAACATCACAGAAATGTAGAGCATCACAGATCAATACAGATATCTAGGATCCCCGGGTTTCACAGAGCCGCTGTTGAAACCCGACGTTCCCCTGGTCGTGTGGATAGCCTGTGCAATGAAATCCTAGACCCCTACGGGCGCGGCAAGTTACCCGCCAAAACCTGAAGCGAGGCAGCCCTTTTTCAGCAACGTGAATCCACCATCCAGCACTTCACGGAATTCGGTAACTTGGGCACCCCTCTTGGGTCAATCCTATACCCCCTACGAGTGCGGCGAATAGCCCGCCAATTCTAGAGTAAAGCCCCTTCCGTCTCAACGCCATGAGATGCGGGCTCGTTGCCCTCTAGAACCCGGCTATCCATGCACCCCTCCGCGGGGTAATCCTAGTACAGAAAGTAAGATATACATACAACGGGTACATCGACCGCAACCTGGTCGTGCCCCCAAAAGAATAATACAAACAGGCAGTGACGGCGGTCCACATGTCGGACGCTCTCCCCGTAATATCAAATGTACATATAAAACAAAAATGTACTAACATTGCATCCAGGCTATCCCCCACGACCGATCCGCAACAACACAGCACAATCACAGAACATCAACGTGAATGTCACGTTCGCAAATCCGTCTAAAAGGGCTATAACAGATAGACTGGATTTACCGATCAAGAGACATTCACGGTCGCAGATATAATGTAAATACAGTGAACTAGCAAGTTTAAAATATCCGATCGAACAAATTTTATCAAGTGGGCCCCAAGCAGTACTGTAGCGCTTACAGAAAATCTTGGCCTAAAAATAATATACCAAAACCCTTATTTCCTATTCAAAAGACCACTGGAAAAATTCGGTTCAACGATACCACTTACCCACCGCGGAACCGCGGCCAAACCAGGGGTTTGGCCGCGTTTCCGCGGTCATAGTAAGGAATCAGTGAATCGTATTTTCCCAGAATTCTTAGAATTTCTTGCATGTCTTTTTGCAATGATCTGAAAAAATTTTGGAGCTGAAAAAATTTCAACAGAGAACACATGCACTAGAAATACGTTTTTTGCGATTTTTGTTCGATCGGGTTCTAAACATACTAGAGCAAGCTAGGCATGGTTAATGGCGTGGCTCTGATACCATTGTAAGTCCGCGGCGGCGCCCCGGCCGTCGATCCGACGCCAGAAACGCGGAAACAAAAATTTCAAAAACTATTGAACTAGCACCACCGCGTACTTTTACCCCGGATCGGGCCATTAACCTAGCAACTAGCAAACTAAAATAAGAGTAGAGAAGTATACTAAGCGATCCGTGTCCTTCGGTCTTCGTCTCCACTCCGATCTCCCGCGGAATCTCCGTCCATCACGTCCTCGTCGGAAAGGGCACCACGTAGCCGGATTCGTTTACAGGCTCCCACCTCTGGACCGAGGCAACTCGGGTGCGAAATTGGCTAGCCGACACGTCCAAGGGATGCTGTAGGCAAGTGTAGAAAACCATGTCTCTTTTGGGGTTTATGTTGCCATGGATGGAGGTGGAATGAACTTTTGAGAGAGCTAGCAATTTTTATAGCAAGAAATATGTGATATGAATAATATTCCACACTCACCAAATCAAAACTCATCCTCTCTCTCTGTAAAAAAATGGCCGGCCCTCTAAATAATGGTGGGCAAAAAAAAGGCATAAACAAAAAAATGAAGAGAATGATTAATTAATCTCACATCAAAAAACCTTGTCAAATCCTAATCAAACCCCATCATCATAAATGGAAGGGAAGAGACTAGAAAAGAATCTCATCATGATTATGAAGGGACAATCACAATAAACCCCCTCCACAAAATGTTATTTTCAAACTGCAAATAACACCCTCCAACGAAAGGTCCGGCCGTGAAGGAATAAGAGAAAACCGGCCGGAACCGAATGCAAACTGGCAACTTCAGAAAACTGATCCCGTAATAAATTACAGGAAAACCCCGCTACTGCAAATACATGCCTGCATTTGTATTCCCACTGAACACAAATGCAAAGAGACAAAATCTACACTGTCAAATACTAGGATCCGGCTAGTAAAAACCGTCCGATCACGATCCATGCAATACCGCACGTATCTGATCGAACCCTGCCATATCTCCATACGGCCTCTACAGCGTTTCGCCCGAAACTTGAGTAACTGTGTGTGGTGGACTCTAAAGACTCGTCAATACTATGGCTGTGGATTTAACCACTAGCACGTCAGAGGTATCAGCCAATACATAACGGGCCACCAGGTATTGACCAAAAGGGACGTCGATGAGCGAACTCATCCTGACACCCTACTGAGCCTGTCAGTGACAATATCCGTACAGTCCGGTCCGTTCGTCTATGAGCATCGCATGGCGGGCCTAGGGGGTTGGTAAAAGTTAGACCCCCAATAGCGGTACAAGTCGTGTCGGAGTGTAGCCCAGAACACCCTGAGATACTACTGGAATACCTGCCAGCAAATCTCCTGCCTTGGCCAAGGACTTTCCATGTTCTGGCTCTCCTAGACACAGCGCGACCTCACCCCCAATACCGGGAGAGACGAACCCCTGCAGATCTGCTCACTGCCTCCATGTGGCTCGGGACTGTACACAACTAAAACCTGTTTGCACGACTCCTTTGAGCCGTGGTTGGGTAGTAATCAAAGCACAGTGGGAACTCACACGAGACAAATGACGATCTCAGGTCGATGAACTAACCTGTACACATGTCACCAGGGAACTGCTATCTGACGTCAGGTATAATACCAACTAGCAGGTTCCCGGCGAGTCCTGTCCGGTGTACTTATAACCCAATGAGCACCTGTATACATCTTAGGTGAACCAACTGACACCAGTGGCTTGTGAGACCGGCCACCACCCCTCGTCGGGGTCTCGACTGTATACACTAGTCTACTCTGGAGTATCGATGCCCTGTCTCGAAACTCCCATGACTAGGGACCTTTTAAGGATGTGCTTATAGACTCCAGCTCTCACTTATATGATCGCCCTCATACTGCTGGTAGTCAAGCAAAAATCCTAGGGGCTCTATCAACGCGTAATAGTGACTCGTAAGGTCACCTAAAACAGTACACGATGATAAAGATAAACCAGATAGCATACTATCATCTCGAGTAAGACTGTCCTACCGGGATAGGTCCTCCCTCAATCATTGCAATCACGTGCCTGTGATCCAATAATTGACTCTGAGGGCACTATCTCCAACAATCTCCCACTTGCACTCAAGGCTAATTATTGCGATGTCGCATACTCACAGCCCGTGTGATACCGAACACCCAATTCCTCTACTAGTCAGTCTCACAAAGCTCGTTTGCGAAACTATTGCGTTCGAGGAATAGCCTCAGTGAGTGGATCCGCTATGGTGATTCTTTCTATGTCTCTCTTTATTCACTCCAGGATCTGCTTGATACCTACTCACTACACTTAGTGAGTATGCTACCTTAAGTCCGGTACATTGTTAGTTATATGTATGCCCTAGAGGCCATTACCGTACATACGATGTATATTGTAGTGGACGCTTGGACATATATAGGGAGGACTTTCTTGCTCGACTTGATAGTACGCTATCTGGTTGCTCTTTATCTTAACATATACTCTTATTGTCTCTATGTTACATGTTGATAAAGCCCTTAGGATGAGTACTTGACTACCAGGACTATGATGCGGATCATACTAGTGGGGACAGCGTAGTCGCCAAGTACATCCTTCAAATGTTCCTAGTCGTGGGAGTACAGAGATAGGGCAACGATACTCCAGAGTAAACTAGCGTATGCGCTTCTTGACCCATATGATGGGCGATGGATGATCTCATATCCATTGGTGTTTGACACCAAAGAAGGTATACGGGTGCTCAGTGGAGACTGGGTACACTAGACGGACTCGCCGAGAACTCCGAGATGTTATTATACCTCATGTCAGATGGCAGTTCTCTGGTGACACTGGTACAGGTTAGTCTGTAGACCCGAGATCGTCATTGAGTCTTGTGTGATTCCCACTGTGCTTTGATTTCCATCATACCACATCCAAGAGGGCGTGCAAAAAGGTGGCTTTTGGGTACAGTCCCGAATCACATGGAGGCAATGAGCGATAGGAGGGGATTCGTCTCTTCCGGTATAGGGAGTTGATGTTGTGCTGTGTTCGATTGGCTATAACTGGAAATCCCTGGCCAGGGTTGCTGAGATTTACTGGTAAGTGTTATCAGTAGTTTCTCGAACTGTTATAGACCTCATATCGACATGACTTATCAAGCTACTGGGGTCTGACGTTTACCACCCCTAGGTGAGATATGCGACATATCAGACGAAAAGACCGGACTGTACAGGAGTGTTACTGATTGGATTCGCAGGAGAATGTGCAGGATTTCTTGTTGATTTTCTGATCGCTCAATACCTGGACGGCTGTTACGTTTAGCTGATCGCTTGCAGCTTGGGGTGTTTGATATGATCATCACCTACTGCCGGCGTATTGACGATTCTTTAGAGTCCTACATAGAGGTTTCTTGGCTCAGGCTAAACGGAGTAGGAGCACATATATGATATGTGCAGAACCGAAAACAATACGTGTATGTGATACCGTATTAGATTCTCATGATATGAGATATCGGCCGGGTATATGAGATATAGCCGGGTCATCGGATCAAGTGTTGATTCGATGAACTGATACAGATTATATTAGTCGGTTATTTGTGAAATAGCCGGATTATTGGATCAAGTGTTGATTCGATAATTTAATGTATAATTATATATTTGATATATTAAATTACATTAACTGATATAAGCTCACTAAAAGATTCTTTTTCTCACTCGGGTAATACATTGATATATATGCGATATATGTTAATTGTATTATTTTATTTTGTTACAATAAATATTGTATATGTGATATATAATATTGTAACAAGTTATGTTTACAAATGCAACATGATTAGTGGAGATTAAACATGGTTAAGGTTTGATTTGGGTTAACTTCTTCTTGAAGCTTCTAGAAGCTTATGTTTTGTTTCTTGCAAAGATATTATGTGTTGATATTTTTGCAAGATATTATTTAACCCAACCCAAACCCTTCATCCTAGGTTAAATCTCTACATGAGTTAAAGTAACTCAAGGGTTGTATTTGTAACCATAGGTTTAATTCATTATTCATCACAAAGTAAATTGATTCTTCTTCTTCTTCCTTGGATGCTTTCTAGCTTTTTGCTTAGTGATGATTTTGTGTGAGTTAAAGAAAACAAATGAGAGCTAAAATCCTACTTCATCATCCTAATCTATCCTAGCCATTTAGATTAGGGTGTTCACTTCATTTGTTAGTGAGAGCTTGTGTTTAAGAAACTTCAAGGTAGATCATCTTATTTATCGAAGATCGGAAGCAAGTTTGCATCATTCTCTTCGTGGAGCCTCTCTAGAGTCCGGGTACATGATGATCGCAGCGAAGGGACCTCAACACGGAGCCTATGAAGTGAAGGACCGGACTACAAAGGTTGTAATCCCAAACTCTTAGATGTTAAAGTGTTTAACATGCTTTGTTTCGCCTAATCTCTAGTTTAAAGATCTTGGTTAGGGTTGTTCGGCACGTCTAAATTTTAAATCGGGCATGGTTGTTGCCTAATAGAACCTTGTGAGAGTGCCTAGTAACCTTACATTGGTATCAGAGCCAAGCTAGAGTTTTAGGCAAAGTCTAGACGAAGTTTAAAGTCCGATCGAACTCTGAATACCCATAAAACCCTAGTTTCTGGAAATTTATCAAAAAAGTTGATTTTTTCATATTAAAAATGCTCAGAAAATTAAGCAAGGAAACACAAGCATTACTGTGTAAAATGAGCCACCAACACCATTAAAGAGCTGCGAAACCGCGGCCATACCTTGGCTTGCGCGGCGGTTCCGCGGCCAAACAGTAATGTTATGGTTTTTGTTTGGCACAGTAACATCCATAGGCACTTCCTGATGCTTCTGAGAATTTTTAATCATACTCAAGTGTTGAGTTTTCTGGGTTGTATTAGGAGCTCGTTGATTCTATCGGAAAGTATAACTTCGTTTAGTTTGTCCGGGTAATTTTTAGAACGTGTTAAAAAGTTCGAACGGATATCAATAACTCAC
Organism: Agapanthus africanus; assembly: GCA_030015575.1. Lineage (NCBI taxonomy): Eukaryota > Viridiplantae > Streptophyta > Magnoliopsida > Asparagales > Amaryllidaceae > Agapanthus > Agapanthus africanus. The sequence continues at coordinate 295,251,008 of CM057349.1, forward strand.
TTTTTCCCCTGCCGGAAAATTTCCAAGTGTTGGATTTTTCTATAGTTTAAGAACGTTCTAAGTCATGCAAGTAACGCGGTGGACCCTCTAGAAGAACACAAACCTTAACTCGATTATGTGACCGTCTTGAACTGCCTCTAAACCTTAGGGTTTGTGGCAGTACGACGTTGCCACATGTGAGGCGTTGGCTTGACCCTTCTACGGCTGGACCATTGGTACTGTGGCATGTGATGGATTTTTTTAAACTAATTTCAAGTGTTGAGAACTATTTGGGAAAACTTGGGTGTTTGATTATTCGATCGGAAAGTTTAACATTGTCTATTTATCTGGAATGTGATACGATATTTGGAATCCACATGAAGTTATGAGATAACTAATTTGAATGTTGTAAATTTAGCAGTTTAGTCTCATTTGATCGGTTGCCAGGGGATTTTGATGCGATCAAAAGTCCGTTGCAATCATGTAGTGTACGCGGATACTCGTCGGGTAAACTTAACAGACAGCCACGCCCTATAGCCCCGACCAAGTGACTATAGGAGAAACCCGTCGCCAAAAGCATCCGTTCGGGTGCTCGCAGCAGCGGTGTTCCGCCTTAGTGCACTTCGTCGACGGCATCCAGGGGTGCGGCCGTCTATTAAAGTTTGCGACGAGCATTCGATCAGCATATCGGGAATCTTGTTGAATTGCCCGACTATATATTGAAAAGTGTTTTCGATATTGAGACTAAAATGCGGGGTTTATAATTGTTAGGCATGAGATGTCTAAGGAATTCATTTGGTTAGGCATGCGATGTCTAAGGAGGTTGCGGATTCCAACTGTTGTAGTTTTACACTTTCTTTTCTGTGACCGTAAGTGTAGTATGTAGTTGTATCGCCGGTTTTCGTTGCTATACATCAACGACAATCGGTGTATGCATACTTACTTACGTTGATGACATGTGATGTTATGTGTTGCTGTGATATGTTATATTGGATCGTCGTGTTTGAATAGCCGGGGGTTTTATGCGAGATGAGAGTTTTTTCTTTTTCATTCATGTAAAATTCATTTGTATGTAATATTCTTTTATTGGGGCACTTCCGGGCTGAGGATGATGTCACCATTGTATATTATTTACTTTTCCGCATTAGGTAGACCCAAGGCGGGGAGCACAAGTAACCGGGTTCTAAGGTCCAGTGGGAGACCATCTCGAGGAGTCGAGACCGGGTCTCCTAACCCTAGAATTGGCAGTGTTGCTTGCTGCTCTCGTAAGGGTCTAGGGATGTTGGTTTAGCTATTCATCGCGACTGTGGAATCCGTGTTTTATACAGGCTCGTATTAAAAACACGGACCTCCTACTATATCCAATATTTCATATATGTTCTTCTGCTGCAATGTTCTGTGATGAGATCATATTACTGCCTGAGACGAATGTTTATATTATATATATGAGATATATGTTATATTGCAGATTTCGTTTCATATCTGATGCTTGTGAAGCAAAATTAAAATGGGCCTTCATTAATGAGATTAATGAAATAAAAGAAACCTAAAGATGTTGTAGAAACTTGTTTAAAAACTGGTAGCTCTAGTTCTTACTTTGCATAGCGGTGTTCCTTGTAGAACATCCAGCATCTTATTCGATAAGGAAAGAGCCGAGATCTCTTCACCGGGAGTGACCTCTTTAGAGAAACTTGCAGATGCTACAAACTCGGCTTGTCTTTTGATTGTTTCTATAGTTTTTGCTTTGCATAGTGATATTTGTGAAATATTCTGCACCTTATTTGATGAGGAAAGAGCTGACGATCCCTTCACCGGGAGTGACCTCTTTAGCAAAACTAGGAAAAGCCTAAAAAACATTCCTATTAAAATCACTCGATTCTACAACGATATCAAGTTCTTTACGCAAAGGGTTTTCTTAAAAACCTGTCGTAGCCCTCTGTCATTTCAGATAAGTCCTACTTAGTATTCGTACTGCGTTTGTTGACCTCTATCAAGGCGTAGTGTGCGGTAGCTGATTAGTGCTTATCTGTATAAACATATGATGTGATTGATTTAGGGTAGTCGTGAGACCTTGTTGACCTCTGTCAAGGGTCGTGCGGGTGGGTTTACTTCAATCAGGAAATGACGGGTTGAACTTGACTAGCAGCCTATGGTTTGTTGACCTCTGTCAAGGTCATAGGATGCTAGGGGTAAAATATTTATTGGGAATTTCAAGAGTTGAAATTTGCAATGAGATTGCATATCTCCTATGAGATAGTTGGATCCCGATACCCGCTGCGAGTAAGAGTTACTCCTGGGAGAGTTTTGCACATTACAATTAGCCAATCAAGTAGGTGTCTAGAAATGTGTTAACAGGGTTACGCCCCTCGGAAGACGAGGTTCATTTTAATTAGGTCCGTGCGAAAGCGCGGGGAACCTCCCTCAAAGTACCGGCACTGGCCTGGCTGAAAGATTGGCGAACTTGTAAAGTGTAATTAATCCCGGCTAGTCTTTCCTTTTAAGGTTTGAAGGAAGATTTGACTAAAACAGTGGGAGCCATCATGGTTAGATAAATTGATAACCAATCTAATCTTGTAAAAGCGCACGCTGAGTGTTTTCTTCTCTCTCTCTCCAGGTAGAGACCATGCCACGCCTTAATCAAGATAATAAAATGGATGTATTGACCGAACCCGCTTGTTATACTGCGCTAGGGAACGTTGGTCCCGCTCCAACTTATAATTGTTATTAGACAGAGCAGGAAATAGGGGATTGCCAGAATTCCCGTACCGCCCAAACGAAGAAAGTGCATGATGATACATCTTCTTCGGGTGTGTTCATTACACAGAACTGTTTCTCAATATCCTTTATGTCCTGGGTATTTAATACCGGATCAGGATCCCACATATGTAATTTGTTATATGGGCTACAGATAGGTAGAGAACTGAGAACGGGTGATAAATTTCATGAGATAGAAACGGTGCAAGTGTTGCAGCCAAGTCTGTTGGTAGTTATCACCCTGTATTACCAGAATACATTGATTCTGAACGAATGTTATTAGATACCGAACCTGATATACAACATCATATCATTCTCTTTATTAGTAAAGAAGGATATAATTTTGTATTGTTGGATAATGTTTTGAACATTTCCTATATCAAGAGTTGATCGGATCAGGCACGTTATCTAAAAGCATTGACGTTCTAAATCAAACCACAGTTCTTAGTGTACAGAACATACACAAGAGGAAGAGTTCAGAAATGAATGAATCCTTCTTGAGGTATTGTAGACTAGGTCATATCAATGTGACTAGACTAGCTGAAGTTACATTTAGATGCATATTTAAATTAGTTTGAATTTACATCTTGTGAAACTTGCCGGTCATGTCACTAAGATAAGATGACCAGAGCTCTGTTTATTGGAAACAGAGAAAGAGTTAGTGAACTCTTGGGATTGATACATGCTGATGTATGAAGGTCCCATGTCTACACATGCCAGGACCGGTTCTTTGTACTTCATTACATTCACTGATGATCTCTCAAGATTCAGACATATGTTCCTGTTGAAACACAAGTCCGAAACTTTTGATATAATCACAGAATATAAGTTAGAAGTAGAGAACCAAAAACGGGTATAAGTATTATGTTCTTTGATGAGATCAAGGAGGAGAATACTTGAGCTCGGAATTCCTGGACTATTCTAAAAGAGAATGAGATTCTCTCTCAGCATTACTCCTCCGTATACACCACAGCACGTCGGTGTATCGGGGCGGAGCAATCACACCCTATTTGATATGGTGTGCTCTATGATGAGTACTACTGAGTTTCCTATTTCCTTTTGGGAGTTATGCACTTGAGAAGTTGCACACCTATTGAATAGGCTTCCAATCAAATCAGTTTCCTACCACTTCATATGTGATATGGAATGGGAGGAGCCCATATCTTAAGTAAGTTAAGATTTGGGCTTGTCCGGCCTATGTCTAAAAGCAAAATCCGGACAAGCTCGAGGCAAAGTCAGCTCTGTGGAAGTTTGTTGGATATCCCAAGCATTCGCAAGGGAATATCTTCTGCCAAACCGAGGAACAAAAGATGTTTTGTTTCCCAGCAAGCCACCTTTGTGAAAAGGAATTTCTTGTGAAGAAATTATTGGTCATGAGGTAGAACTGGAAAGAGTTCCAGCTATACAAACTGCAGCTGATGATTTGGTAAACCCGGAGGATTCAATAGTTTCCAACGAACCTCAGCCTCTCCGCCGATCTAGTAGGGTTCCTCATCCACCTGAGAGATACTTCGGTTTCTCTATGATAGTGGGAGCAAGGATTGCATCATGAGATGATGACCCAACTAGTTTCGAGCAGGCCATCAGGAGTAGGACTCTGTAAAAATGGCTGGATTCTTAGCGATCTGAGATGGAATCCTTATACACCAACAAAGTATGCACTTTGGTTGCTTTATCTGAAGGGTTAAATCTCCATCAAGAGCATGTATATCTTGAGAAGATTACTTGGTGTACATGGAAAAGTTGAGACTTTCAAAGCTATGCTTAAAGTCCATCTAGATCCTACTTGCCACGGCTACATACCATGACTACGATATCTGGCGGTTGGGTGTCATGACTGCTTTTCTAAATGATGATTTGGAAGAAAGCGTCTATAAGTACACAGCCAGAGGGCTTCGTAGACAGTGGGAGCAGCGGAAACGTCAGTAAGATGTTTTATGTGATAAATCAGGCATCGCGGAGTTAAAACGTCTGTTTTGATGAGGTAGTCAAAGAGTTTGACTTCATCAAAATGGTAGATGAACCTTGTATATACAAAAAGGTAGTAGAGAGTATGTTGATGATCCTCGTAGAGTACGTGGATGACATACTCTTGATAGGGAAGGAGTTTCCTATGCTACGCTCGGTCAATCTCCTCTTATCACAAAGATTCTCTATAGGATCAAGCTGATATATCCTAAATCCTGGGTTATAGATTTATGAGATAGATCTAATTGGATATTAGGATTCTCACTAGTTGTAGTGAGATGGTATCAATTGATCCTGGGGAGAATCACTGGAAAGGTTCCAGGGTGATAAGGATGACTGAATGTCAGTCGCAGGCATTGTCTTTACCCTTAGTGGAAGGACGGTATGTTGGAAGAGTTCCAAGCTAGATACCGTGACTTACTAGACGATTAAAGGCAAGATACGTCGGTACCAAGGATGTTACCAAAGAGGCAGTCTGGATATATATAAGTTCATGAGATGAACTTCATTCCTGCCATTGTGTGACAATGGAGTTATGGCTTCGGCCTAGGAACCCCCGTCCCATCAGAAATCCAGATATAATTCTTAGGCAGTATCACTTGATCATGGAGATGGTTGATCTCCAGGGAGATCGAGATTAGGAGAGTAGACACAGAGGACAACAGTGCGGATCCACTCACAAAGGCCTATTTCCCAGTAGAGACTTTTATGAGATGGTTGAGTATGAGATACTTCAACCACAGCTGATTGTTGGGTATGCGATACCACAACAGATGGCCCTAGTGCAAGTGGGAGATTGTTAGTTATTTGTATGCCCTAGAGGCCATTACTGTACATACGATGTATATTGTAGTAGATGCTTGGACATATATAGGAAGGACTTTCTTGCTTGACATGATAGTACGCTATCTGGTTGCTTTTTATTTTAACATATACTCTGATTGTCTCTATGTTACATGTTGATAAAGCCCTTAGGATGAGTACTTGACTACCAGGACTATGATGTGGATCATACTAGTGGGGACAGTGTAGCCGCCAAGTACATCTTTCAAATGTTCCTAGTCGTGGGAGTACTGAGATAGCGCATCGATACTCTAGAGTAGACTAGCGTATGCGCTTCTTGACCCAAATGATGGGCGATGGATGATCTCATATCCATTGGTGTTTGACATCAGAGAAGGTATACGGGTGCTCAGTGGAGACTGGGTACACTGGACGGACTCGCCGAGAACTCCAAGATGGTATTATACCTCACGTCAGATGGCAGTTCTCTGGCGACACTAGTGCAGGTTAGTCTGTAGACCCGAGATCATCATAGAGTCTGGTGTGATTCCCACCGTGCTTTGATTTCCATCATACCACGTCCAAGAGGGCGTGCAAAAAGGTGGCTTTTGGGTACAGTCCCGAATCACATGGAGGCAATGAGCGATAGGAGGGGATTCGTCTCTCCTGGTATAGGGAGTTGATGTGGTGCTGTGTTCGATTGGCTATAACTGGAAATCCCTGGCCAGGGTTGCTGAGATTTACTGGTAAGTGTTATCAGTAGTTTCTCAAACTATTATAGACCTCATATCGACATGACTTATCAAGCTACCGGGGTCTGATGTTTACCACCCCTTGGTGAGATATGCAACATATCAGACGAAGAGACCGGACTGTACGGGAGTGTTACTTATTGGATTCACAGGAGAATGTGTAGGCTTTCTTGTTGATCTTCTGATCACTCAATACCTGGGTGGATGTTACATTTAACTGACCGCTTGCAGCTTGTGGGTGTTTGATATGATCATCACCTACTGCCGGCGTATTGACGATTCTTTAGAGTCCTACACAGAGGTTTCTTGGCTCAGGCAAAACGGAGTAGGAGCACATATATGATATGTTCAGGACTGAGAACAATACGTGTATGTGGTACCGTATTAGATTATAATGTTTTGAAAATCGTTTCGGTGAAATTTCGGAAAAATCGATAAAATAAGGGGTTTTTCTGTAAATAGTCAAAATACAAATATCTTTATTATAAAATTAAATATACATGTTCTAGCTATGGAATTGCTAGTATTTGGTGTTTATTGAGCCACTGGTAAAATTTCTAATTTTCTGAAATTTTTTCCGAAATTAATTATTTTAATATTATTTTAAGTCGTCACTAATACATTTAATTAGCAATGAATACAAATTTGAATGGGCTAATTTTAATCTATAGAACCATAACAACTAAAACTAGTTTGTAATATAAATTTTTAGTATTTTATTTTAAGTTCTATTTAGTTATAATCGAAGGAAACTAAAATTTTAATTAATTGAACTAAAACATGCAATTTGGAGCTTGTAGGGGGTCTTTTGCATAGAACATTTTTTTTCAATCACTCACAAAACCTCACCCTCATATTGGCCGGCCCCACCACTGCTGCAACAGCAACCCATCCCCCCCATTCTTTTGCTTCTTTGACTTATTTAAATGATTTAAATATAGGTTTTTATTATATTATTTTGGATAGGGGTATTATGGTAATTTGGGAGGGGCTTTGACTTGGATTCTTTTCACACAACTCCCTCAAACTTTTCCCCATCCCTCCCCATCTCCTCTGGCCAAAAAAGCTGCACCCAACAGCCCCAAAAAATTTCCCCAATTCTCCTTCTCTTTTGCTTCATTTTCATCTCAAAAATCCATCAAAATCCAAAATTTCCTTCATAATTCTAATGCAAACCCTTAATCCATCTCTTCTCACACCCTAATTGGTTTAAAATAAGGAGAAAGATGGCATCTTGAGAGGCTAGAGCAACCTAGTGTTTGAGTTTGTGAGGTATAAATTTCAATCTTTGGTTAATTTGTAGTCAAGTGTGCTAAATTAGAACTTGATGTGTTAATTTTGGTTGTTGATTTCTAGTCTAGGTTTTTAAAGTGAGTGGTTTGATTTGAGCTAGGGTTTTAGAAACCATTATTAGGTTAATTAAATTATTTTGCTATCTAGTTGTTTGCTAATCTAAGTTAATGAGGTTACTTTATTTGTGTGGGCTTCAAATTAGTGTTAATTTGGTGTTTTCATGTATAGTTTGGATTGGAATTGCTAATTATGAATAATCAAGAAAGGGTTTAATGTTGGAAATAGGATTTGAAGCATTGCTAATGTGTTGGAAATTAGAGTAGTGGCTATCTATGGTTTAACTTGGGGGATTTTGCTTGATGGTTGTCTTTTTGTCGCAAAGCGACGATGTTACACCAAATTTGCAAGTTTTGTGCTTACCAGGTTTTAAAAATATTTATAAATTGATGAAATTAATTTATGAAAGTGATTTGTATGACCTAATTATGTTATTTAATGAGCATTTTGGCCATTTGAATCGTTAAAATTTGTAGATTGGTAAAACATCAAGTTTTGAACCGAAATGGGAATTTGTGGTAACTAGGTTTTTGGAAAATAAAACGATTGGTTTAATTTTAAGGTTTTGACGAATTAAACCCTATTTCTTATACATTTAGTGAGTTTTGAACCCATGATTGGTATGTTTGGTGTTTTTCTTGATCAATCGACGTTTGTACGCTGATGTCGAGGGTTTTTGGGTTGATTTGTGAAAGCAAACCATAGGTTTTGACCTATGTGGAATTCGTGTGTCGTTTTGGTCATGAGTCGTATTTTAATGCGATACGGTGCGTTATGATATGTAGGTACCCCATGTGGACTTCGAGACGACAAGCAGGTGCGTGGCGACGTCGGCACCGGTGAGCGAAGATCAGATGAGTAGATTATATCTACGGGGGAAGTCGGGTGGATGGCGTATAGCACCCCCGCAATTCATGATGATGTATAAGAATACGTATACACACATATATTTATTATAGGTTGAATTGAGTTTATTGATGATAAAGATGGATTCTAGGTATTCTTAGATTGATTTAAGTGTTAGTTGCGAGACCCTAGAGTAGAGCTTGCACCCACACACCGCACACACATACTTGCATACATTCTTTCTTTTACCAGTACGTATATGTGGATATGTATATTTACACATGGGTATGGGACTATGTGTTCATATACTGGATTTGAGGATAGTACTTGGGATTTGAGATGAGTCGATGAGATTCGATTTGAGGCCGTGAGATCGGTGATATGACAGGGTTCGTATTTGAGATACGACATGATGTTTTAGCGGGTCCTTTGGCGTAATGTTTGTTGGGTTACTAGGCATACTAACAAGGCTCTACAAGGCATCGACCATGCCAAAATTAAATTTTTTAGGTGCCGAACAACCCTAAGCAAGATCGTATAGTAGAGTTTAGGCGAATCAAATAGCAAGTAAACAACTTTACTCTAAAAGGATTCGAAATACAACCTTTGTAGATCGTTCCTTCACTTCATTTGCTCCTTGTTGAAGTCCCTTTGCTACGATCAAGGTTCTCCCGGGCTCTTGCATGGCTTCACGACGCGAAGGATGCGACCTTGCTTGAAGCCTCCGACGCCGAAGATGATCTATGTCGAGAGAATTCCGACTCAAGCTCATACTTCACTAATTTTATAATTAGTGAAGCAAACACCCTATACTAAAGTGCTAGTCTAGTAGAGGATGGAGAAATAGGAAGTGGGTTCTCTTTGGATTTTTATTTCTCACAATCTTTTGCTCTCTTTTTCAAAACCCTAGTTTTCTTTTTCTCTTGTTCAATGAAGAAGATGAACAAAAGAAAGTGAAGAGGATAATGATCAAGTGAGAAGGCTAACCATGGTGAGTGAGTATCATATACTAACTCTTGTAGAGACTTAACCCTAGGCTTATCTTTATGGTTGGGTTAAGAATATCAATAGTAAAGACAATTTTAGTGGAATTAGTCAAATGCTTCCACAAGCTTCCACAAGCTTCAAGCATTTAGCTAATCCTCCACTATTTTGTAATTACTTTGAATATTTAAAATCCAACATAAAAGATAGCATGGTGCAAGTCTCATATACCCAAGTCATGTGTATCATCAACCATGATACATAAAGATAACACATTTTAACATATATCATATACATGTTAAAGTAGTGTAGATGTGAGAAAAAACCCTAAGTGAACTAGTGTTAGCAAGTGTAAATTAGTATATCTAATATACAATTATACACTTAATTATTAAATCAGCACTTGACTTAATAATCCGGTCATATCTCATATAACCGGCTAACATCCATTGTATCGACTTATCGAATCAACACTTGATTCGATAACCCGGTCATATCATATATAACCGACCGATACAAAAAGTCGCGAGAATAGAATACGGTATCACATACACGTATTTATTCTCGGTCTCGCACATATCACATACGTGCTCCTATTTCGTTTTTCCTGAGCCAGTAAAACCTCTGTGTAGGACTCTAAAGACTCGTCAATACGCCGGCAGTAGGTGATGATCACATCACGCACCCACAAGCCGTCAGCGGCACTAGATGGATGTAACGGCTACCCGAGTATTGAGCGATCAGAAGATCAGCAAGCAAGCCCGCTCCAACTCCTGTAAAAGCCTACCGGTAACACTTCCCGTACAGTCTGGTCTCCTCGTCTGATATGTCGCATATCAAGTCTAGGGGTGGTAAACGTCAGACCCCAATAACTGATAAGTCGTGCCGATGTGAGGCTCATAACGGGTCGAGAAACTACTGGTAAAACTTACCAGTAAATCTCTAAATCAGCCCTAGCTAGGGACTTCCCTGTTACGGCCAATCGAGCACAGCGCAACATCAACCCCCAATACCGGGAGAGACGAAACCCCTCCTATCGCTCATTGCCTCTATGTGACTCGGGACTGTACCTAAAAACCACCGTTCTGCACGCCCTCATGGACGTGGTAAGGTGGAAATCAAAGCACAGTGGGAATCACACAAGACTCTATGATGATCTCGGTTCTACAGACTAACCTGCACAAGCGTCACCAGAGAACTGCCATCTGACGTGAGGTATAATACCATCTGGGAGTTCTCGGCGAGTCCGTCCAGTGTACCCAGTCTCTACTGAGCACCCGTATACCATCTCTGATGTCAAACACCAATGGATATGGGATCATCCATCGCCCATCTCATGGGTCGAGAAGCGTATATGCTAGTCTACTCTGGTTTATCGATGCCCTGTCTCGATACACCCACGACTAGGGACCTTGAAGGATGTACTTATGGACTACCATTTCCCCACTAGTATGATCCGCATCATAGTCCAGGTAGTCAAGTACACATCCTAAGGGCTTTACCAACATGTAACTATAAGACAGTATAAAGAGACAAGTATACATGTTAAGATAAAGAGCAAACAGATAGCATACTATCATATCGAGCAAGAAAGTCCTCTCTATTTATGTCCAACCATCCAATCTAATATACATCATCTGTACAATACTGGCCTCTAGGGAAGACATACAATTAACAATCTCCCACTTGCACTAGGGCCATGCGCTGTAGTATCGCATACCGAGCATCCCGAAGAGTCTTTCAAACTGTATCTGGGGAATAGCCTTCGTGAGTGGATCCGCTGTGTTATTCTTCGTGTCAACCCTCCTGACCTCGATCTCCCGGCGATCAACTATCTCCCGGATCAGGTGATACCGCCTCAGAATATGCCTGGATCGCTGATGGGACCTAGGTTCCTTGGCTAAAGCCACCACTCCATTGTTGTCGCAATACAAAGGTATTGGATGCTCAATGGATGGAACCACTCCAAGTTCAGTAATGAACTTCTTGATCCAGACAGCCTCTTTGGCTGCATCGTTGGCAGCGATGTATTCAGCCTCCATCGTCGAGTCTGCCACGGTTTCCCGCTTGGAACTCTTCCAGCTAACCGCCCCTCCGTAAAGGGTAAAGACAAATCCCGACTGCGACTTAGAGTTGTCCTTATCACTCTGGAAGCTCGAATTGGTAAAGGACTCCACTTGGAGTTCTCCGTTACCATACACCAAGAGCATCTATTTAGTCCTTCGTAAGTACTTGAGAATGCTCTTCACAGCTGTCCAGTGACTCTTTCCAGGATCAGCTTGATACCTACTCACTACACTTAGTGAGTATGCTACATCGGGTCTGGTACATAGCATCGCTTACATGATAGAGCCTACAGCCGAAGCATAGGGTATCCCTTGCATGCGAGCTCTCTCCAAATCAGTCTTGGGAGACATCTCTTTGGAGAGAGTGAGCCCTGAGATTGTGGGTAAAAACCCACGTTTGGACTCTTCCATACTAAACCTCTTTAGTATGGTGTCAATGTACCTGGATTGGGACAATCCCAATATCCTTTTAGATCTATCTCTATAGATCATAATCCCCAATATGCAGGAGGCATCACCAAGATCTTTCATTGAGAATCTTTGTGATAAGAAGAGCTTTACCGATTGCAACATAGGAATGTCATTTCCTATCAGGAGTATGTCGTCTACGTACAATACGAGGAAGACAACCTTACTCCCTGCTACCTTCTTATAGATACAAGGTTCATCTACGTTTTTGACGAAATCAAACTCTTTGATAACGACATCAAAGCAGATGTTCCAACTCCGCGATGCTTTCTTTATTCTATAAATGGATTTAAGCAGCTTGCACACCTTCCCGCTGCTCCCACTATCTACGAAGTCCTCTGGCTGAGTCATGTACACGCACCCTTCTAAATCACCGTTTAGAAAGGCGGTCATAACATCCATTTGCCAGATTTCGTAATCATGATATGCAGCGATGGCAAGCATGATCCAGATGGATTTAAGCATAGCCACTGGAGAAAAGGTTTCGTCATAGTCCACACCTGGTCTTTGACGAAAACCCTTTGCAACAAGTCTAGCTTTGAAAGTCTCCACTTTCCCATCTACAACAAGTTTTTCCTTGAAGATCCACTTGCTCCCAATGGGTTTTACAACTTCAGGAGCAACTTCCAAAGTCCATACTTTGTTGGTGTACATGGATTCCATCTCGGACCGCATTGCCTCCAGCCATTTCACTGAGTCTCCACTCGTGATGGCCTGCTCGAAGCTAGTTGGGTCATCATCAACCATGATGCAATCCTCGCTCCCACCATCCATGAGAAAACCGTAGTATCTCTCAGGTGGGTGAGGAACCCTACTAAATCGGCGGAGAGGCTGAGGTTCGTTGGGAACTACCGAATCCTCCGGTCCCACTAAATCTTCAGTTTGAGTTTGTGTAGCCGGAATTTCTTCCAGTTCTACCTCACTGCCACTAATTTCTTTTGCAAGAAATTCCTTTTCTAAAAAGGTTGCATGTCGAGAAACAAACACTTTTTGTTCCTCAGTATGGTAGAAAAGATATCCATGTGATTGTTTGGGATATCCCACAAACTTACATAGAAACGACCGTGCCTCAAGTTTGTCCGGATTTTGCCTTTTGACATAGGCCGGATAACCCCATATCATAACTCGTTTAAGACATGGTCTCTTCTCACTCTATATCTCATATGGTGTGGTAGGTACAGATTTAGATGGAACTTAATTCAATAGGTATGCTGCTGTCTCTAGCGCATACCCCCAGAAGGAAATAGGTAACTCAACTGTGCTCATCATAGAGCGCACCATATCTAATAGGGCGCGGTTCCTCCATTCCGATAAACCGTTGTGCTGTGGTGTATATGGAGGAGTCAGCTGAGAGAGAATCCCATTCTCTTTTAGGAAGTCTAGGAATTCATTGCTTAAGTATTCACCTCCTCGATCAGATCGAATGATTTTAATACTTTTTCCGGTTTGGTTCTCGACTTCTTGTTTATATTCTCTAAATTTCTCAAAAGCTTCTGATTTGTGTTTCATCAGGAACACATATCTGATTCTAGAGAGATCGTCAGTGAATGTAATGAAGTACGAAGAACCATCCCTGGCATGTGTAGACATGGGACCGCATATATCACTTTGTATTAGTCCTAAAAGTTCGGTAACTCTTTCTCCGTGTCCCGTAAAAGGAGTTTTGGTCATCTTGCCTTTAAGAAATGACTGGAAAGTATCATAAGATGAAAATTCAAACGGATTTAAATATCCATCCTTATGCAACTTTGCTAGTCGTGTCGCATTGATGTGACCTAGTCTACAATGCCACAAGAAGGATTCGTTCAGTTCTGAACTCTTCCTCTTGTGTGTGTTTGTTTTGCTCAGAACTGTTGATTGATTTAGAACATAAATGTCATTGCACAACGTGCCTGATCCAACCAACTTTTGGTTAAGGAAAATGTTCATAACATTATCCTGTAATACAAAATTATATCCCTCTTTACTTAGTAAAGAAAACGATATAATGTTGCATATCAGGTTCGGCATGTAATAGCATTCGTTCAGAACCAATATATTACCAGTTGGCAATACAAGGTGATATTCCCCGACGGTTTTAGCTGCAACAATTGCACCATTTCCAACTCTTATGTCTTTATCACCTTCTCCAAGTTCTGTACCTTTCCTAAGCCCATGTAACTGATTACATATATGGGATCCTGACCCGGTATCTAATACCCAGGATGTAGAGCAAATGGAGAAACAGTTCTCAGTAACGAACACACCCGAAGAAAATGCATAAATATGTACTTTCTTCATTCGGGTGGCATGGGAATCCTGGTATTCCCCTATATCCTGTTCAGTCTTATAACTCTTATAAGAAAGAACGAAACCAACGTTCCCCAGCACAGTATAACATGCGGGTTCGGTCAATACATCCATATTATTATCTTGATTAAGGCATGAAATGGTCACTACCTGGAGAGAGAGAGAAGAAAACACTTTAGCGTATGCTCTTTGCAAGATCAGATTGGTTATTATTTTATCTAATCAGGATGGCTCCCACTGTTTTTATCAAATCTTCCTTCAAACCCTAAAAGGAAAGACTAGCCGGGATGAATTACACCCTACAACTTCGCCAATCTTTCAGCCAGGCCAGTGTCGGTACTTCGAGGGAGGTTCCCCGTACTTTTGCACGGACCTAATTAAAGTAAACCTCATTTTCCCAGAGGCGTAACCCCGTTGACACCTTTCTAGACACCTACTTGATCGGCTAATTGTCCTGTGTAAAACTCTCCCAGGAGTAACAATTACTCGCAGTGGGTATCGGGATCCAACTATCTCATAGAAGGTATGCAATCTCATTGCAAATCTCAACACTTGAAATTCCCGATGATATTTTGCCCCTAACCCCTACGACCTTGACAAAGGCCAACAAATCATAGGATGCTAGTCAAGTTCAACCCGTCATTTCTTGATTGAATCAAACCCACCCGCACGACCCTTGACAAAGGCCAACAAGGTCGTACGACTACCCAAAAACAATCTGCATCATATGCATAAGCAGATAAGCACTATTCAGCTACCGCACACTACGCCTTGACAAAGGCCAACAAATGCAGCATGAATACTAAACAGTTCTTATCTGAAATGACGGAGGGCTACGACAGGTTTTTCTGAAAACCTATTGCGCAATGAACTTAATATCGTTGTAGAATCGAGTGAAATTTTGAAATGGAGTGATTTTGAGGCTTTCATTAGTTTTGCTAAAGAAGTCACTCCCGGTGAAGGGATCTCGGCTCTTTCCTCATCGAATAAGGTGCAAGATATATCATATATATCACTATGCAAAGCAAAACTCTAAAAGCAATCAAAAACAAACCGAGTGTTGTAGCATCTGTAGGGTTCCTAGGCACACTAATGAGGTCTCACAAGGCATCAACCATACCAATTTCAAATTTTACGGGTGCCGAGAAACCCTAATACGGATCATTAACTAGATGTCTAGGCGAAACAATGAAACTAGTTTACAACTAAACTAAAAGAACGGAGATACAACCTTTGTAGATCCGTTTCTCTACCTCCATAGCTCCATGATGAAGTCCTCTCCGCTATCCAAATCGAACCATGACACTAGCATCGGCTTCATCGGAGAAAAAGCGGGCTAGGTCATCGACGACGATGCCGAAGATGATCTACGTCGAGGCATCGCTAGATCAAGCTCCCACTTCACCAAGTCATGAAACTTGTGAAGAGAACACCCGATACTTCTTGGCAAGAGGTAGAGGATGAAGAAATAGGAAGTGGGTTCACTTTAGAATTGGATTTCTCACTCATTTTCAAGAGTTGCCATTGATGGAGGAAGCTTTCTTCAAGTGAAGTGTAGGGTTCCTAGGCACTCAAGTAAGGTCTCACAAGGCATCGAACATGCCACTTTAAAAAAATATGGTGCCGAGAAACCCTAGACTACGGATCTTAGACTAGATGTTTAGGCGAAACGTAAACTAGTTAACACTTAACTACTTGGATATGGAAATTACAACCTTTGTAGATCCGGATATCCACCTCCACGGCTCCGCAATGAAGTCTCCTCGCTGTCCATGTTGAACCCCGGGCTCTAGCGTCGGCTTCATCGGAGAAGTGAGCGGAATAGTTCGTCGGCTTCGTGTCAAAGACGATCTACGTCGAGGTTGCACTAGATCAAGCTCCCTACTTCACAAAGTGATGAAACTTGTGAAGGAAACACACTCTACTACTTGGCAAGAGGTAGAGGATGAAGAAATAGGAGGTGGGTTCTCTTTAGATTTGGATTTCTCACTCTCAAGCTCAAGTTGCCATTGATGGCCTCAAGGTTTTAAGCTTGAAGATGAAGAAGAAGATGAGCTAGAAAATATGATAAGTCTTTTTGAATAATGAAATAAAATTGATACTTATCATAATCTAACATGGGTTAAGTGTAGAGAGCAAACCATGGTAAGTGGGAATAGTTAGGGTTTAGCATAAAGACAAAATGGTCTTTGAGTCAAACCTTCATGAAGCTTCATTAAGCTTCATGACAAAAGAAAACCATTTTGTTTTTATAAAACAATTTAAATAAAAAGGAATGGATAAATAAATGTGTGATAAAATCAAAACCCTAATTATCCTCTTAACCATGGGTTTATTCTTTACACTTAACCAAATAAACATGCATCATCTAATATGATACAAACAAGTGTACAAAAGTATATCACATATACATCATGCACATCAAGTGAGAAAATCCATTTAAAGTGAACCCATATTAGTTAATGTAAAGTAATATATCAAATATATAATTATACATTAAATCATTAAATCAACACTTGATTTAACGACCCGGTCATATCGCATATAACCGACTAATATCAATAGTAACAACTTATCGAATCAACACTTGATCCGATAACCCGGCTATAATGCATATAACCGATCAATGTTACAAATCGCGAGAATCGAATACAGTATCACATACTGGTATTATTCTCGGTCCCGCACATATCTCATATGCGCTCCTATTTCGTTTCGCTTGAGCCAGGAAACCTCTGTGTAGGACTGTAAAGACTCGTCAATACGCCGGTAGCAGATGATGATCATATCAAGCACCCACAAGCCGCAAGCGGTCTGCTAAACGTAACGGCCACCCGGGTATTGAGCGATCAGAAGATCGACGAGCTAGCCCGCTCACACTCCTGCGAATCCGACCAGTAACACTTACCGTACAGTCCGGTCTCTTCGTTTGATATGTCGCATATCAAGTCTAGGGGTGGTAAACGTCAGACCCTAATAACCCGATAAGTCATGCCGATGTGAGGCTCGTAACGGGTCGAGAAACAACTGGTAACACTTACCAGCAAATCTCTGATCAGCCCTGGCCAGGGACTTCCCTGCTACGGCCAATCGAGCACTGCGCAACATCAACCCTCAATACCGGGAGAGACGAAACCCCTCCTATCGCTCATTGCCTCCATGTGACTCGGGACTGTACCCAAAGACCACCGTTTTGCACGCCCTCATGGACGTGGTAAGGTGGAGATCAAAGCACAGTGGGAATCACACAAGACTCTATGACGATCTCGGGTCTACAGACTAACCTGTACAAGTGTCACCTGAGAACTGCCATCTGACGTGAGGTATAATACCATCTGGGAGTTCTCGGCGAGTCCGTCCAGTGTACCCAGTCTCCACTGAGCACCCGTACACCATCTCTGATGTCAAACACCAATGGATATGGGATCATCCATCGCCCATCACATGGGTCGAGAAGCGTATACGCTAGTCTACTCTGGTATATCGATGCCCCGTCTCGATATACCCACGACTAGGGACCTTGAAGGATGTACTTATGGACTACCATGTCCCCACTAGTATGATCTGCATCATAGTCCAGGTAGTCAAGTACAAATCCTAAGGGCTTTACCAACATGTAACTATAAGACAGTATAAAGATACTAGTGTACATGTTAAGATAAAGAGTAACCAGATAGCATACTATCATATCGAGCAAGAAAGTCATCTCTATATATGTCCAAGCATCCAATATAATATACATCATCTGTACAATACTGGCCTCTAGGGCATACATACAACTGACAATCTCCCACTTGCACTAGGGCCAACTGCTGTAGTATCGCATACCGAGCATCCCGAAGAGTCTCTCAAACTGTATCTGGGGAATGTCCTTCGTGAGTGGATCCGCCGTCTTATTCTTCGTGTCAACCCTCCTGACCTCGATCTCCCGGCGATCAACTATCTCCCGGATCAGGTGATACCGCCTCAGAATATGCCTGGATCGCTGATGGGACCTGGGTTCCTTGGCCAAAGCCACCGCTCCATTGTTATCGCAATACAAAGGTATTGGACGCTCAATGGATGGAACCACTCCAAGTTCAGTAATGAACTTCTTGATCCAGACAGCCTCTTTGGCAGCATCGTTGGCAGCGATGTATTCAGCCTCCATCGTCGAGTCTGCCACGGTTTCCTGCTTGGAACTCTTCCAGCTAACCGCCCCTCCGTAAAGGGTAAAGACAAAGCCCGACTGCGACTTAGAGTCGTCCTTATCACTCTGGAAGCTCGAATCGGTAAAGGACTCCACTTGGATCTCTCCGTTACCATACACCAAGAACATATCTCTAGTCCTTCGCAAGTACTTGAGAATGCTCTTCACAGCTGTCCAGTGACTCTCTCCAGGATCAGCTTGATACCTGCTTACTATACTTAGTGAGTATGCTACATCGGGTCTGGTACATAGCATCGCATACATGATAGAGCCTACTGCCGAAGCATAGGGTATCCCTTGCATGCGAGCTCTCTCCAAATCAGTCTTGGGAGACATCTCTTTGGAGAGAGTGACTCCAGAGATCGTGGGCAAGTTCCCACGCTTGGACTCTTCCATACTAAACCTCTTTAGTATGGTGTCAATGTACCTGGATTGGGACAATCCCAAAATCCGTTTGGATCTATCTCTATAGATCCTAATTCCCAATATGCAGGAGGCATCACCAAGATCTTTCATTGAGAATCTTTGTGATAAGAAGAGCTTGACCGATTGCAGCATAGGAATATCATTTCCTATCAAGAGTATGTCGTCCACGTACAATACGAGGAAGACAACCTTACTCTCTGCCACCTTCTTGTAGATACAAGGTTCATCTGGGTTTTTGACGAAATCAAACTCTTTGATAACGATGTCAAAGCAGATGTTCCAACTCCGCGATACTTGCTTTAATCCATAAATGGATTTAAGCAGCTTGCACACCTTTCCGCTGCTCCCACTGTCTACGAAGCCCTCTGGCTGAGTCATGTACACGCACTCTTCTAAATCACCGTTTAGAAAGGCGGTCTTAACATCCATTTGCCAGATTTCGTAATCATGATATGCAGCGATGGCAAGCATGATCCGGATGGATTTAAGCATAGCCACTGGAGAAAAGGTCTCGTCATAGTCCACACCTGGTCTTTGACGAAAACCCTTTGCTACAAGTCTAGCTTTGAAAGTCTCCACTTTCCCATCTACACCAAGTTTCTTCTTAAAGATCCACTTGCTCCCAATGGGTTTTATCCCTTCAGGAGCAACGTCCAAAGTCCATACTTTGTTGGTGTACATGGATTCCATCTCAGACCGCATAGCATCCAGCCATTTCACTGAGTCCCTACTCGTGATGGCCTGCTCGAAGCTAGTTGGGTCATCATCCTCCATGATGCAATCCTCGCTTCCACCGTCAATGAAAAAACCATAGTATCTCTCAGGTGGACGAGATACCCTACTAGATCGGCGGAGAGGCTGGGGTTCGTTGAGTTCTACTGAATCCTCTGGTTCCACCAAGTCTTCTGTTACAGTTTGTGTTGCTGGAACTTCTTCCAGTTCTACCTCAATGCCACTAATCTGTTTAATAAGAAAACCTTTTTCTAAGAAAGTGGCATGTCGAGAAACAAACACCTTTTGTTCCTCGGGGTGGCAGAAGATATACCCTTGTGAATTTTTGGGATATCCTACAAACTTACATAAGACAGATCTTGCCTCGAGTTTGTCCGGATTTTGTCTTTTGACATAGGCTGGACAACCCCATATCTTAACATACTTAAGAGATGGTCTCTTCCCTCTCCATATCTCATATGGAGTGGTAGGCACTGATTAGGTAGGAACCATATTCAATAGGTGTATGGCTGTCTCAAGCGCATACCCCCAGAAGGAAATAGGTAACTCAGCTGTGCTCATCATTGAACGCACCATATCTAATAGGGTGCGATTCCTTCGTTCCGATACACCGTTGTGCTGTGGTGTATAAGGTGGAGTAAGCTGAGATAGAATCCCATTCTCTTTTAGATAATCTTGGAACTCATTGCTCAAGTATTCTCCTCCTCGATCAGATCGAAGGATCTTAATACTTTTGCCCGTTTGGTTCTCTACTTCGTGCTTATATTCTCTGAATTTCTCAAAAGCTTCAGACTTGTGTTTCAACAGGAACACATGCCCGTATCTAGAGAGATCGTCAGTGAATGTAATGAAGTAGGAAGAACCATCCCTGGCATGTGTAGACATAGGACCGCATACATCACTATGTATCAGTCCTAAGAGTTCAGTAACTCTTTCTCCGTGTCCACTAAACGGAGCTTTGGTCATTTTTCCTTTGAGACATGAATGGCAAGTATCATAAGATGATAATTCGAACGGATTCAAATAACCATCCTTATGTAATTTAGCCAGTCGTGTCGCATTGATATGACCAAGTCTACAATGCCACAAGAAGGATTCGTTCATTTCTGAATTTTTCCTCTTGTGTGTGTTTTGTATATTGAGGACTGTATTTTGATTTAGAATGAATATGCCATTATGTAGCGAGCCTGATGCAATCAACTTTTGATCTAGGAATATGTTCATAACATTATCCTTTACTACAAAATTATATCCTTCTTTACTCAATAAAGAAACTGATATAATGTTGCACATCATGTTCGGTATATAATAGCACTCATTCAGAATTATTGTATCACCACTTAGTAATACTAGGTGATATTCGCCAACTCCTTTGGCTGCAACACTTGCACCGTTCCCAACTTGAACGGAATGATCACCTTTCCCCAGTTCTCTACCTTTTCGTAGCCCATGTAACTGTTTACATATGTGGGATCCTGATCCGGTATCTAATACCCAGGACGTAGGGTGAACTGAGAAACAGTTCTCAATAACTAACATAGCTTTAGAAGATGCATCAACATGCATGTTCTTTTGGGCGTCTTGAGAATCCAGATATTCTCCTGTTTCCTGTTCATTCTTATAACACTTATAAGATAGAACGGGTTCAACGTTCCCCTACACAGTATAACATGCGGGTTCGGTCAATACATCCATATTATTATCTTGATTAAGGCATGAAATGGTCGCTACCTGGAGAGAGAGAGAAGAAAACACTTTAGCGTATGCTCGTGCAAGATCAGATTGGTTATTATCTTATCTAATCAGGATGGCTCCCACTGCTTTTTATCAAATCTTCCTTCAAACCCTAAAAGGAAAGACTAGCCGGGATTAATTACACACTACAAGTTCGCCAATCTTTCAGCCAGGCTAGTATCGGTACTTTGAGGGAGGTCCCCCGTGCTTTCGCACGAACCTAATTAATGTAAACCTCGTTTTCCCAGAAGCGTAACCTCGTTAACACCTTTCTAGACACCTACTTGATCGGCTAATTGTAATGTGTAAAACTCTCCCGGGAGTAAATCTTACTCGCAGTGGGTATCGGGATCCAACTATCTCATAGAAGGTATGCAATCTCATTGCAAATTTCAACACTTGAAATTCCCGATAATATTTTACCCCTAGTGTTCTATGACCTTGACGAATGCCAAACAACCCATAGTCCACTAGTCAAGTTCAACCCGTACATTTCTTGATTGAATTAAACCCACCGGCACGACCCTTGACGAATGCCAAACAACGCCGTACGAACACCCTAATCCAATCTGCATCATATGCATAAGCAGATAAATACTAGTTAGCTACCGTACACTACGCCTTGACGAATGCCAAACTACCGTAGCACGAATACTAATTAGTACTTATCTGAAATGACGGAGGGCTACGCAGGTTTTCATAAAACCATGAGCGTAATGAACTTGATATCGTTGTAGAATCAAATGAAGGTTTAAAAATGGAGTGATTTTGAGGCTTTTCTAGTTTTGCTAGAGGGGTCACTCCCGGTGAAGGGATCGTCGGCCCTTTCCTCGTCGAATGAGGTGCGGGATATATCATATATATCACTGTGCAAAGCAAAAACTCTTAAAAGCAATCAAAGCCAAACCGAGTGTGTAGCATCTGCCAGTTATTGCTAAAGGAGTCACTCCCGGTGAAGGGATCTCGGTCCTTTCCTCATCGAATAAGGTGCAGGGTATATCATATATACCGCTGTGCAAAGCAAGAACTGTAGCTACCTGTTTTATTTTAAAATTTGATTCTACAACATCTTAGGTTTCTTATCTTTCATTAATCACATTAATGAAGTCCCATCATTTAAATACCTAAACATCACAGATAGATATGACGTACACTTATGCCATCCGCATTCGCCTCGATGTCCCCTCGTGCACCGTTAGGTTAGGTAACTAACGACAGAGCAGGGCAGGGCTAGCGCGAGTGTAAAATATAAGTAGCGTCTATATGATATATCATATATTATATCCATCACAGAATCACAACACAGATATCGCAGCAGAATCAACATATGAAATATTGGATATACTAGGACGTCCGTGTTTTCAATACGAGCCAGTATAAAACACGGATTCCACGGTCGTGATGAATAGCCAATCCCACACCCCTAGACCCCTACGAGAGCGGCAAGCAACCCTGCCAATTCTAGGGTTAGGAGACCCGGACTCGACTCCTCGAGTTGGTCTCCCACTGGACCCCAGAACCCGGTTACTTGTGCTCCCCTCCTTGGGTCTATCCTAATGCGGAAAAGTAAATAATATACAAAGGGTGACAACTTCCGCTACCTGGAAGTGCCCCAAATTAAAAGAATATTACATACAAGTTTTTACATGAATGAAAATGAAAAACACTCATCTCACATAAAAACCCCCGGCTATTCGAACACGACGATCCAATAAAACATATCCAGCAACACATAACATCACATGTCATCAACGTAAGTAAATATGCGCATCCCAATTGTCGTTGACATATAGCAACGAAACCGGCGATATCACATATTACACTTACGGTCACAGAAAAGAAAGTGTAAAACTACAACAATTGGAATCCGCAACTTCTTTAGACATCGCATGCCTAATCAAATGAAATACTTAGACAACACATGCCTAACAGATATAAATCCCGCATTTTAGTCTCATTATCGAAAACTCTTTTCAATATCAAATGAAACTAAACCGCTAGATTTATATCATTCATTCAGTTATCACATAACTGTTTGTGAATTCCAATTATTGTATCACATTCCAGATAAACAGAAAATGTTAAACTTTCCGATTGAACAGTCGAATACCCAAGTTTTCCCGATACAGCTCAATACATGAAATAAGTCTAACAACATTCAGTTCGTGCCTCAGTACCGACGGTCCAGCCGTAGAAGGGTCAAGCCAACGCCTCACATGTGGCACGCCGTACTGCCCTAAACCCGAAGGTTCAAAGGGCAGTTCAAGACGGTCACATAATCGAGTTAAGGTTTGTTGTCTTCTAGAGGGTCCATCGCGTTACTTGCACTACTTAGAACGTCGTTAAACTACGGAAAAATCCAATACTTGGAAATTTCCCGACAGGGGAAAAATTGGGTATTTATATTCGGTCGAACTTTTTAACATATTCTGGAAATTATCCGGAAATACAAAAAAGACGGAATTTTGATAATCCGATCGAAATACCGAATCCCTATACAACCCCAGAATACTCTTCTGTAGAGTCACAAAAAAAATACCCCAGAAAATAAATCATTATATTATATGAGTTACTATGCAGAAAATATTAAATAAGGGAACAGTAAGGCCGCGGAACCGCCGCACCATGCATAGCACGTGCCGCGTTTCCGCGGTGGGAAAGTTGATTCAGACCCTCGAATTTCACAGTATTTCATATAAGACCCTGCATGATTTTCTGCATATTTTTAATTGACAAAAATCCAGAATTTTAAAAAATGGACAGAGAGCACTTTGTTAGTTAGGTTTTCGGTTCGTTCGGATTGCAAACGCCGTCTAGACTTCGCCTAAGGCTCTAGCTAGGCTCTGATACCACTGTAGGGTTCCTAGGCACTCAAGTAAGGTCTCACAAGGCATCGAACATGCCACTTTAAAAAAATATGGTGCCGAGAAACCCTAGACTACGGATCTTAGACTAGATGTTTAGGCGAAACGTAAACTAGTTAACACTTAACTACTTGGATATGGAAATTACAACCTTTGTAGATCCGGATATCCACCTCCACGGCTCCGCAACGAAGTCTCCTCGCTGTCCATGTCGAACCCCGGGCTCTAGCGTCGGCTTCATCGGAGAAGTGAGCGGAATAGTTCGTCGGCTTCGTGTCAAAGACGATCTACGTCGAGGTTGCACTAGATCAAGCTCCCTACTTCACAAAGTGAGGAAACTTGTGAAGGAAACACACTCTACTACTTGGCAATAGGTAGAGGATGAAGAAATAGGAGGTTGGTTCTCTTTAGATTTGGATTTCTCACTCTCAAGCTCAAGTTGCCATTGATGGCCTCAAGGTTTTAAGCATGAAGATGAAGAAGAAGATGAGCTAGAAAATATGATAAGTCTTTTTGAATAATGAAATAAAATTGATACTTATCATAATATAACATGGGTTAAGTGTAGAGAGCAAACCATGGTAAGTGGGAATAGTTAGGGTTTAGCATAAAGACAAAATGGTCTTTGAGTCAAACCTTCATGAAGCTTCATTAAGCTTCATGACAAAAGAAAACCATTTTGTTTTTATAAAACAATTTAAATAAAAAGGAATGGATAAATAAATGTGTGATAAAATCAAAACCCTAATTATCCTCTTAACCATGGGTTTATTCTTTACACTTAACCAAATAAACATGCATCATCTAATATGATACAAACAAGTGTACAAAAGTATATCACATATACATCATGCACATCAAGTGAGAAAATCCATTTAAAGTGAACCCATATTAGTTAATGTAAAGTAATATATCAAATATATAATTATACATTAAATCATTAAATCAACACTTGATTTAACGACCCGGTCATATCGCATATAACCGACTAATATCAATAGTAACAACTTATCGAATCAACACTTGATCCGATAACCCGGCTATAATGCATATAACCGATC
This sequence comes from Agapanthus africanus, assembly GCA_030015575.1. Classification (NCBI taxonomy): domain Eukaryota; kingdom Viridiplantae; phylum Streptophyta; class Magnoliopsida; order Asparagales; family Amaryllidaceae; genus Agapanthus; species Agapanthus africanus. Next base: position 295,276,253 of record CM057349.1, read on the forward strand.
AATGTTACAAATCGCGAGAATCGAATACAGTATCACATACTGGTATTATTCTCGGTCCCGCACATATCTCATATGCGCTCCTATTTCGTTTCGCTTGAGCCAGGAAACCTCTGTGTAGGACTCTAAAGACTCGTCAATACGCCGGTAGCAGATGATGATCATATCAAGCACCCACAAGCCGCAAGCGGTCTCCTAAACGTAACGGCCACCCGGGTATTGAGCGATCAGAAGATCGACGAGCTAGCCCGCTCACACTCCTGCGAATCCGACCAGTAACACTTACCGTACAGTCCGGTCTCTTCGTTTGATATGTCGCATATCAAGTCTAGGGGTGGTAAACGTCAGACCCTAATAACCCAATAAGTCGTGCCGATGTGAGGCTCGTAACGGGTCGAGAAACTACTGGTAACACTTACCAGCAAATCTCTGATCAGCCCTGGCCAGGGACTTCCCTGCTACGGCCAATCGAGCACTGCGCAACATCAACCCCCAATACCGGGAGAGACGAAACCCCTCCTATCGCTCATTGCCTCCATATGATTCGGGACTGTACCCAAAGACCACCGTTTTGCACGCCCTCATGGACGTGGTAAGGTGGAGATCAAAGCACAGTGGGAATCACACAAGACTCTATGACGATCTCGGGTCTACAGAGTAACCTGTACAAGTGTCACCTGAGAACTGCCATCTGACGTGAGGTATAATACCATCTGGGAGTTCTCGGCGAGTCCGTCCAGTGTACCCAGTCTCCACTGAGCACCCGTACACCATCTCTGATGTCAAACACCAATGGATATGGGATCATCCATCGCCCATCACATGGGTCGAGAAGCGTATACGCTAGTCTACTCTGGTATATCGATGCCCCGTCTCGATATACCCACGACTAGGGACCTTGAAGGATGTACTTATGGACTACCATGTCCCCACTAGTATGATCTGCATCATAGTCCAGGTAGTCAAGTACAAATCCTAAGGGCTTTACCAACATGTAACTATAAGACAGTATAAAGAGACTAGTGTACATGTTAAGATAAAGAGTAACCAGATAGCATACTATCATATCGAGCAAGAAAGTCATCTCTATATATGTCCAAGCATCCAATATAATATACATCATCTGTACAATACTGGCCTCTAGGGCATACATACAACTAACATGAAGAAGAAGAAGAAAAGAAAGAATATGATAAGTTTCTTATTTTAAAAAGAAAATAGTATGAATACTTATCATATCATAACCATAGTCAAGTGTAGAGAGTAAACTAGGGTTAGTTGGAATGGTTAGGGTTAAGGATGAGATAAGAATGGTGGACTAGGTCAAAGCTTCATGAAGCTTCAACAAAACTACAAATAAAGCCACCATTCTTTTCTTATCATTTCCAAAATGAATAAACAAATAAATAAATGAATAAGAAAATGAAAAACAAAACCCTAACCATTTAAATAACCATGGTTTAATCTTTACACAAACTCAAGTAAGCATGTATCATCAAACATGATACAATCAAGTGCACAAAAGTATATCACATATACAACTTGTGAACTTCAAGTGAGAAAATCCATTTAAAGTGAACCAATACTAGTTAATGCAAAGTAATATATCAAATATACATTTATGCATTAAATCATTAAATCAACACTTGATTCAATGATCTGGTCATGTGGCACACAATTGACTAGTATACAATGTATCGATTTATCGAATCAATCCTTGATTCGATAACTAGGTTATATCGCATACAACCAAACGACACATTCATCGCGAGAATGAAATACGGTATCACATACACGCATTATTCTCGGTCCCGCACATATCTCATATGCGCTCCTATTTCGTTTCTCTTGAGCCAGGAAACCTCTGTGCAGGACTCTAAAGACTCATCAATACGCCGGCAGCAGGTGATGATCATATCAAACACCCACAAGCCGCAAGCGGTCTGCTAAATGTAACGGCCACCCGGGTATTGAGCGATCAGAAGATCGACGAGCAAACCCGCTCACACTCCTGTGAATCCAACCAGTAACACTACCGTACAGTCCGGTCTGATCGTCTGATATGTCGCATATCTCGCCTAGGGGTGGTAAACGTCAGACCCCAATAGCTGGATAAGTCGTGTCGATATGAGGTCTATAACAGTTCGAGAAACTACAGGTAACACTTACCAGTAATTCTCAGCAACCCTGGCCAGGGATTTCCGGTTATAGCCAATCGAACACAGCGCAACATCAACTCCCTATACCGGGAGAGACGAATCCCCTCCTATCGCTCATTGCCTCCATGTGATTCGGGACTGTACCCAAAAACCACCGTTTTGCACGCCCTCTTGGACGTGGTAAGGTGGAAATCAAAGCACAGTGGGAACCACACAAAACTCTATGACGATCTCGGGTCAACAGACTACTCTGTGTAAGTGCACGGCGGCGCCCCGGCCGTCGATCCGACGGCCAAAAGCGGAAGCGGTGAAAAACTTTAAATTTTGCGGACTTAGCAAACCGGCACCCCCGCGGACTAAACACCCGGATCGTAACCATTAACAAGTCTAAGCTAACTAGAAGATGGGTTAGAGATATACCGACGATCCAAGTCCTCCGGTCTTCTCGTCATGGTCCCGATCTCCTGCGGAAAAGTCCCGTCTCCTCCTCGTCGCCGGAAGTGCACCACATCGCCAACTTTGTTTACGGGCTCCCACCTCAATGCCGAGGCAACTCGGGCACGAAGCCGGCTACTCGACGTGCCCAAGATTCGCTGTAGAATGAGTGGTGTAGAGATCCATGTCTCATTTTGGGGTTAAGGAGGTGCCATTTGGTGGAGGATAATGAGATGAGCTTTTTGGAGATGGTGTAGTGGGAATTTTCCAACATGAAAGAACCAAAAATTCCCACAACAAAGTTTTGGACAGCCCCAAACAAGGGGGAGGCCGGCCATGCTCAAGTGAGGGAGGGAGAGAATGAGATGGATCACCATGAGAGAGTGAGAGGCTTGAACAATAATCCAAGGCATCAAAAACCAATTATGAAAGTATATGATCACAACACCAAAACCACACTCAAACCACAACCATCACTAAACAAAGTCAAGCCATCATGATAGCTAGAAGTCAAGGTCAAGCAAGTCAATGGATGGTGCACCATCATGAAGACTATCATGATGCTACAAAAAGCAAAGACCCCCTCCACAAATGCCTATTTGCAACAATGCAAATAAACCCTCCTCCACCAATCTTCGGCCAATGAACGGAACAATGGAAATTGGCCGAAACGAAAAGCAAACTGGCAACTCCAGAAAACTGGTCCCGTAATAAATTACAGGAAAACCCCGATACTGTGCATACACACCCGCATTTGTATTTCGACCGAAATACAAATGCAATGAGACAAAGTCTACACTGTACTATACCAGGATCCGGCTTATACCAAAACCGGCCAGTAATGTCTGTTCGATCCTGATCCGTGCAATACCGCACGTATCTGATCGAACCCTGCCATATAACCATACGGCCTATAGTACAAACTGTCCGATCCTGATCCGTGCAATACCGCACGTATCTGATCGGACCTTGCCATATCTCCATACGGCCTCTACAACCTTTCGCCCGAAAGCTGAGTAACTGAATGTGGGGGACTCTAAAGACTCATCAACACCTTGGTTTTGGATTTAACCACTAGCACGTCAGAGGTATAAGCCAATACGTAACGGGCTACCAAGTATTGACTAAAAGGGACGTCTGTGAGTGAACTCAGCCTGACAACCCTACTGAGCCTGTCAGTGACAATATCCGTGCAGTCCGGTCCGTTCGTCTATGAGTATCGCATGGCAGGCCTAGGGGGTTGGTAAAAGTCAGACCCCCAAAAGCGGTACAAGTCGTGTCGGAGTGTAGCCCAGAACACCCTGAGATACTACTGGAATACCTACCAGTAAATCTCCTTGCCTTGGCCAAGGACTTTGTGTAATGGCTCTCCTAGACACAGCACGACCTCACCCCCAATACCGGGAGAGACGAACCCCTGAAGATACGCTCACTGCCTCCATGTGGCTCGGGACTGTACCCAACTAAAACCTGTTTGCACGACTCCTTTGAGCCGTGGTAGGGTAGTAATCAAAGTACAGTGGGAACTCACACGAGACAAATGACGATCTCCAGGTCGATGAACTAACCTGCACACATGTCACCAGGGAACTGCCATCTGACGTCTGGTATATGACCAACTAGCATGTTCCCGGCGAGTCCTGTCCGGTGTACTCATAACCCAATGAGCACCTGTATACATCTTAGGTGATCCAACTGACACCAGTGGCTTGTGAGACCGGCCACCGCCCCTCGTCGGGGTCTCGACTGTATACACTAGTCTACTAATGGAGTATCGATGCCCAGTCTCGAAACTCCCACGACTAGGGACCTTTTAAGGATAAGCTTATAGACCCCCAGCTCCCACTTATATGATCGCCCTCATACTGCTGGTGGTCAAGCAAGAATCCTAGGGGCTCTATCAACGTGTAATAGCGACGTGTCAGGTCACCTAAAGCAGTACACGATGATAAAGGTAAACCAGATAGCATACTATCATCTCGAGCAAGACTGTCCTACCGGGATAGGTCCTCCCTCAATCATTACAATCACGTACCTGTGACCTAATAATTGACTCTGAGGGCACTATCTCCAACAATCTCCCACTTGCACTCAAGGCTAATTATTGCGATGTCGCATACTCACAGCCCGTGTGATACCGAACATCCAACTCCTCTACTAGTCAGTCTCACAAAGCTCGTTTGCGGAACTATTGCGTTCGAGGAATAGCCTCAGTGAGTGGATCCGCTTAGTTGTTTCTTTCTATGTCTCTCTATATCTCTAGTTCACGGAGAAAGCCATCTCCCGAAATGAGCAATACCTGTCTCAGAATATGTCTGGATGTCTGATGGGACCTAGCTCATAAATGAACTCCAAATCCAAACTTCTTAGACTGTATCGTCAACTGAACTTAATCAGTATCCTGCGCGCCATGCCTCCCTCAGTATTGCCTTGGACCACCTGTCCAAAATACTGCCCCTCATCAGAAGGAAAACTATAACTCTGACAACCTCCTTGTCGTCCATGTCACCTTGGAAGCCTGGAATGATAACTGTCTCCTGACTGAGGCTGTCGTTATCATCTCCCTAGAACATCCACTTATGTTCTAAAACTGCTTCCGACTGTTTCTCCAGGATTGGATTAATGTCAACTTATTGCATCTAGTGCAAGAACAACATCTGGTGTGGTACTTGACATCTCACGATTGACTCAATTGCCTGAGCAAGTGATCTGCCAATCATGCCCGTCCCTCTCCCCTTTAGTCTGTAAGACACCTTTGGAGAGGGTGACTCCATTACCTGCAGGTACACTACCGTGCCAGGAGTCGTCCATCCTAAATACTCTTAGAATACTGTCAAGTACCCTGATTGGGAAACCACCCAAATCTAGATCTAAGACCATAGATCTAGTAACCAGTATGTCTGATATAAAATCCATTTCCTTTGTGGAGAAACCACTGTGTGACGACCAAAGTATAACCGATCGTAGTGTAGGAGTTTCTTTTCCTACTCTGTGTATATCATCCAAATACCAGGATATCACACCCTACTACCTTCTCAACAGATCCATCCCCTATTCTGATGAAGTCAAACCTATGACTGTCACGTCAGAAATAGATGATCTTTCCCCGCTACATCTGCTCTAGTCTATAAATAGACATAAGCAACCTGTCCACCAATGCTTCCGCTGCTCCCACTGACTACGACAACCCTCTGGCAGAGTCATATAGACGTACACTTCTAAAACTGGTTTAGAACGACGCTATACTCATCCTCCCGCCGGGTCTCGTACCCTGGAACAACAGCAATGGCAATTGTGGGTAAACAAGAACTTCCCTGTCACCGTCCTTGAGGCTACCGTAGTGCCTCTCGGGTGCCTGAAGTTACCCACCTTATCTGCGGAGTGGCCAATGGAATGTCAATTCAGATTGAATCTTTAGGTTCCTTATCAAATCTTCAGTAATCGTTTGTGGTTCTGGAATCACTTCCAGTTCTACCATACTCCCACTACTGTTTTTCTGAAAAAAAATCCATTTTTAATAAAACTGTGGCGAGTCTAGAACAATATCGCTATTGTTCATCCAGATGGTAGAAAATCAACCCTCGTCATAGCCTGGGTCAACCCACAAACAGCCATTACAGAAACGAGCCTTGAGTTGTCCAGTGTCTGGTTTTAATCATAAACCGGACAACTCCCCGTACCTTAACATCGTTAAGATATGAACTGTTCTATATCCAATACAGAAACAAAGGCACTGATTTAATTGAACCAGATTCAAATCATGCAGCTGTCCCCAGCGCATGTCAACTAAATGGAAGGAGGCCGATCAGCGTTACTCAACTTAGGAATACTTCCAATTATGAGTAACCTGAAAGAGAAGCAAGATCTCTTTATCATTACTATCAACTGAATACCATACACAAGTATCTACATCTTCGATCACTTTGAAGAATCCCGATACTTGCTACACCTGGTTCTCTACTCTATTCAAATACCTATAACTCCTCAAAACTTAGACCCTGTGTTTCTACGAAACACATGTCTAAGAATTAGAGAAGTTAAAAGTAAACAGAATATAGTATGAGGACCAACCCCTTTGTCCTGATGGACCCTGGACAACATACAATCCTTTGTATAAGTCCCTTGAGTCTGATAACTCATTCACTGTGTGTCGTAGGTTGAAAACTGTACTTATGGTTAAGAAGAATTACACCGCTGTTTAATGCTCCTTACCTAACCATCCACTGATATAGGTAAATGTCGTAGACATAATTTCAGAAAGGTATATCTCACTCTATGAAAATAGACGTACAGATATATCAATTTGAAATTGGTGCATAACAGCGGATATTCAAAACCAAATATTTGCCGACCGGCAAACAGCCCAGGTGATTTCCTCAAATATCACCGATTACAACGAATCCCGATATAATGAGGATAATCACCCAATTCCCAATAACTTACTCCCACTCATCATCTGTAAAACCATACAGATGTGAGAATCGTACCTGGTAAATACATACCCTGGAGTAAGTATCTAATCGGGAAATCAGTTTTCCTTTAACATTACACAGTGAAACTGAAACATTGAAATGTTTCGATGGGGTATCCTGGTATTCCTAGTAATGCCTCTTCCAGATTCACGACTGTAACCGTATAGTTCTTTGCCACCTCTCCAAATCCCTTCATATGTCTTTAGTCTTTACCTTCTGCATACCCCTTTAGGCCAAATGGTTTTCTTCCTTCCCTACCGTTCGGCACCAGCCTATGGTTTGGAAGAAGACTATCCAATAAGCATAATGGGTGTACTGTCCCAATCCTAGGAACACTCGCAATGAGAGAGGGTGAAGATAAAAGACAACCGAATAAACCTTATTCCTATTTCTCCTGAACCAGAATCCATCCCCGAACTGGAACAAGTTCCATTCGAGTTCGTATATAACCGTACGATGGAGTATCCAAATAAACTGTGGATCTTCGTAGTGATACGGAGTGTCCTGGAGAAATACAAAGGTGATGTGGGAGTGGTAACGAAATATTTGGTTTGGTCGTGAAAATCTGTTGCAATTTACTTTGCCCTCTTACTAATCCCTTGCTTTGTCTGAACTTAATACCTTCTGCACACCATCGTTATGCTAATTGGTTTTCTTCATTCCCTACCGGTCGGCACCAGCCTAAGGTTTGGAAGAAGACAATCCAATTTGCGTAATAGGTGTACTACCCCTAAACCAAGGAGTACTCGTAACCTGAGAGAGGGTAAAAGGAAAAGACAACTGAATAATCCTATCCGTTTTCTCCAGAACCGGAAACCATCCTCGAATAAATTCTTTCGAGTTCGTATCTAACCATACGATGGTTTTGTCCAATGGAAGTGGACGTTCGTAGTAAAACGGGGTGTCCTGGAGAAAAGTGTAAAAGTAGGAGTGGCAATGAGGTTTGCAACTCTGACAATCCAAAAAGCCAGTGTTTAAGAAGGTTCGGTCAACTTGGTCACTGAGTCATAGTCTTAGGGTCGGGTCAATGGTCGCTGCCAGAGAGAGAGAGAAAAGAAACACTCAGCGTGCACTCTAACCTAGAACAGAATGGTTACCAATTTATCTAATCTGGAAACCTCCCACTGTACCTCAAATTCTCCTCCAAACCTGAAAGAAGAATTAGTCGGGGTTACCCGAGGAGTAAACTAACTCATCAGTGGGAATCGGAATCCAACTATCATTGCATGATAACGTGACGGAATCCGCTCACGCTATCACACTCCAGAAGGTATGCGCATATCTGGCAAGTTTCAGTTCTTTTGAAACTCCCGATGTGATTTCTGCCCCATGCTCTTATGACCTTGACTTTGGCCAACATATCATAAGTCACATGTCAAGTTCTGCCCGTCATTCTCCAGGTTAATTTGAATCCACCCGTACATACCCTTGACTTTGGCCAAAATGGCAGCACGACTGTCCCAAACCAACGCATCTATCTATGCTGCATATGAATAACCAACAGCTACCAAACACTGTGCCTTGACTTTGGCCAACATACACAGCTTGAATACTATTGACTACCCATATGAAACGACGGAGGGCTACGAATGGTTTCTGGCGAAAACCTTTAACGTAATGAACTTGATATCGTCGAAGGAACGGATAGCTTTTAAAAATATAGTGACGAAAACCTTCGCTAAAGAGGTCACTCCCGGTGAAGGGATCTCGGCTCTTTCCCCGTAGAATGGGGTGCAGGATATTCCAACTGAATACCACGGTGCAAAGCAAAAGTAATCGGCTATAGTGAAGTTAATGCCCTGACGCAAACTTCTGTCCAAGGGGTCACTCCCGGTGAAGGGATCTCGGCCCTTGCCTCGTCGACTGAGGAGCAGGATATTCCAACTGAATACCACGGTGCAAAACAAAAGTGAACGTCCTTGCAATAACAGCTTTTTGAAAAGTGTTCCAACAACATCAGATTAGGTTTGTTTTTAACTTGCATTAATCCGAATCAATGCAGTCCCATCAATTGATCACACCAAAAAGAACCAAAATATACTGATGTACGTATATGCCATCCGCATTCGCCACTGGGTCCCGTCATTACCCGTTAGGTTAGCTTACTAACGACAGAGCGGGGACTGGACTAGCGCGGATGCAAAACATATACAACATCTACTAATATATATACCAATATATTATATTCGCTCAAGGCGTGAATAAAATGCAACATCACAGAAAAGTACAGCATCACAGAAACAATACAGATATCTGGGATCCCCGGGTTTCACAGAGCCGCTGAAACCCGACGTTCCCCTGGTCGTGTGGATAGCCTGTGCAATGAAATCCTAGACCCCTACGGGCGCGGCAAGTTACCCGCCAAAACCTGAAGCGAGGCAGCCCCCTTCAGCAACGTGAATGGACCACCCAGCACTTCACGGAATCCGGTAACTTGGGCACCCCTCCTGGGTCAACCTGTACCCCCTACGAGTGCGGCGAATAGCCCGCCAATCCTAGAGTGAAGCCCCCTCCGTCTCAATGCCATGAGATGCGGGCTTGTTGCCCTCCAGAACCCGGCTATCCGTGCACCCCTCCGCGGGGCAATCCTAGTACAGAAAGTAAAATATACATACAACGGGTACATCGACCGCAACCAGGTCGTGCCCCAAAATAATAATACAATCAGGCAGTGACGGCAGTCCACATGTCGGACGCTCGCCCCGCAATATCAAATGTACATAATACAACAAAACTGTACTAGTATTGCATCCAGGCTATCCCCCACGACCGATCCGCAACATCACAGCAAAAACAAAACATCAACGTGAAAGTCACGTTCGCAAATCCGTCTAACCGGGCTATAGCAGTTAGACCGGATTTACCGATCAAGTGACATTCACGGTCGCAGATATAATGTAAATACTGTGAAAAATGTGTTTAAAATTTTCCGATTGACCAAAAATTAACAAGTGGGCCCCCAATCAAAACTGCAGCACTCACAGAAAACCTGGGCCCAATTTTAATATTCCAAAACCCATATTTTAAGCCCAGAAAGCCTCTGGAAAAAAAATGCTGCAGTGATGTCTACAGTCCGCGGCGGAAGAGCGGCGGAATGGGGGTTTGTGCGGCGCTTCCGCGCTCTGACTGTGGAATCACTTCATCGAAATTTTACAGAGTTCTTAGATTTTCTAGTACATCAATATTTTACAACCTGAAAAATTTTTAGAGACCAAAAATTTTCAACAGAAACTGATGCGAAGGTAAAATGCAGTTTTGGAACTTTTTGATCGATCGGAAATGCAAACACATTAAACCAAGCTAGACTAAGTTAATGGCGAGGCTCTGATACCACTGTAAGTGCACGGCGGCGCCCCGGCCGTCGATCCGACGGCCAAAAGCGGAAGCGGTGAAAAACTTTAAATTTTACGGACTTAGCAAACCGGCACCCCCGCGCACTAAACACCCGGATCGTAACCATTAACAAGTCTAAGCTAACTAGAAGATGGGTTAGAGATATACCGACGATCCAAGTCCTCCGGTCTTCTCGTCATGGTCCCGATCTCCTACGGAAAAGTCCCGTCTCCTCCTCGTCGCCGGAAGTGCACCACATCGCCAACTTTGTTTACGGGCTCCCACCTCAATGCCGAGGCAACTCGGGCACGAAGCCGGCTACTCGACGTGCCCAAGATTCGCTGTAGAATGAGTGGTGTAGAGATCCATGTCTCATTTTGGGGTTAAGGAGGTGCCATTTGGTGGAGGATAATGAGATGAGCTTTTTGGAGATGGTGTAGTGGGAATTTTCCAACATGAAAGAACCAAAAATTCCCACAACAAAGTTTTGGACAGCCCCAAACAAGGGGGAGGCCGGCCATGCTCAAGTGAGGGAGGGAGAGAATGAGATGGATCACCATGAGAGAGTGAGAGGCTTGAACAATAATCCAAGGCATCAAAAACCAATTATGAAAGTATATGATCACAACACCAAAACCACACTCAAACCACAACCATCACTAAACAAAGTCAAGCCATCATGATAGCTAGAAGTCAAGGTCAAGCAAGTCAATGGATGGTGCACCATCATGAAGACTATCATGATGCTACAAAAAGCAAAGACCCCCTCCACAAATGCCTATTTGCAACAATGCAAATAAACCCTCCTCCACCAATCTTCGGCCAATGAACGGAACAATGGAAATTGGCCGAAACGAAAAGCAAACTGGCAACTCCAGAAAATTGGTCCCGTAATAAATTACAGGAAAACCCCGATACTGTGCATACACACCCGCATTTGTATTTCGACCGAAATACAAATGCAATGAGACAAAGTCTACACTGTACTATACCAGGATCCGGCTTATACCAAAACCGGCCAGTAATGTCTGTTCGATCCTGATCCGTGCAATACCGCACGTATCTGATCGAACCCTGCCATATAACCATACGGCCTATAGTACAAACTGTCCGATCCTGATCCGTGCAATACCGCACGTATCTGATCGGACCTTGCCATATCTCCATACGGCCTCTACAACCTTTCGCCCGAAAGCTGAGTAACTGAATGTGGGGGACTCTAAAGACTCATCAACACCTTGGTTTTGGATTTAACCACTAGCACGTCAGAGGTATAAGCCAATACGTAACGGGCTACCAAGTATTGACTAAAAGGGACGTCTGTGAGTGAACTCAGCCTGACAACCCTACTGAGCCTGTCAGTGACAATATCCGTGCAGTCCGGTCCGTTCGTCTATGAGTATCGCATGGCAGGCCTAGGGGGTTGGTAAAAGTCAGACCCCCAAAAGCGGTACAAGTCGTGTCGGAGTGTAGCCCAGAACACCCTGAGATACTACTGGAATACCTACCAGTAAATCTCCTTGCCTTGGCCAAGGACTTTGTGTAATGGCTCTCCTAGACACAGCACGACGTCACCCCCAATACCGGGAGAGACGAACCCCTGAAGATACGCTCACTGCCTCCATGTGGCTCGGGACTGTACCCAACTAAAACCTGTTTGCACGACTCCTTTGAGCCGTGGTAGGGTAGTAATCAAAGTACAGTGGGAACTCACACGAGACAAATGACGATCTCCAGGTCGATGAACTAACCTGCACACATGTCACCAGGGAACTGCCATCTGACGTCTGGTATATGACCAACTAGCATGTTCCCGGCGAGTCCTGTCCGGTGTACTCATAACCCAATGAGCACCTGTATACATCTTAGGTGATCCAACTGACACCAGTGGCTTGTGAGACCGGCCACCGCCCCTCGTCGGGGTCTCGACTGTATACACTAGTCTACTAATGGAGTATCGATGCCCAGTCTCGAAACTCCCACGACTAGGGACCTTTTAAGGATAAGCTTATAGACCCCCAGCTCCCACTTATATGATCGCCCTCATACTGCTGGTGGTCAAGCAAGAATCCTAGGGGCTCTATCAACGTGTAATAGCGACGTGTCAGGTCACCTAAAGCAGTACACGATGATAAAGGTAAACCAGATAGCATACTATCATCTCGAGCAAGACTGTCCTACCGGGATAGGTCCTCCCTCAATCATTACAATCACGTACCTGTGACCTAATAATTGACTCTGAGGGCACTATCTCCAACACTCTGTACCAGTGTCACCAGAGAACTGCCATCTGACGTAAGGTATAATACCATTTGGGAGTTCTCGGCGAGTCCGTCCAGTGTACCCAGTCTCTACTGAGCACCCGTATATCATCTCTGATGTCAAACACCAATGGATATGGGATCATCCATCGCCCATCTGTATGGGTCGAGAAGGTATACGCTAGTCTACTCTGGTATATCGATGCCCCGTCTCGATACACCCACGACTAGGGACTTTGAAGGATGTACTTATGGACTACCATGTCCCCACTAGTATGATCCGCATCATAGTCCAGGTAGTCAAGTACACATCCTAAGGGCTTTACCAACATGTAACAGAGAGGCAATCAGTGTACACGTTAAGGTAAAGTGCAACCAGATAGCATACTATCATGTCGAGCAAGAAAGTCCTCCCTATATACGTCCTAGCATCCACTACAATATACATCATATGTACAGTAATGGCCTCTAGGGCATACATATAACTAACAATCTCCCACTTGCACTAGGGCCATCTGTAGCAGTGGTTGTAGTATCTCATACTCAACCATCCCATAAAAGTCTCTCTCTGGGAAAAGGCCTTTGTGAGTGGATCCGCCGTGTTGTCCTCTGAGTCTACTCTCCTAACCTCGATCACCCTGGAGATCATTCATCTCCATGATCAGGTAATACTGCCTTAGAATATGTCTGGATCACTGATGGGACGGGCGTTCCTTGGCATAAGCCACAACTCCATTGTCTCACAATGGTTGGAACGTAGTTCATCTCATGAACCAATATACATCCAGACTGCCTCTTTGGTAGCATCTTAAGTTGCGATGCATCGAGCCTTTATCGTCTAGTATGCCACGGTATCTAGCTTGGAACTCTTCCAACATACCGTCCCTTTACTGAGGGTAAAGAAAATGCCTGTGACTGACTTTCAGTCGTCCTTATCACCCTGGAACCCTTCCAGTGATTCTCCCCAGGATCGGTTGATACCATTTCACTACACTTAGTGAGAATCCTAACATCCAATTAGATCTATCTCATAGATCCAAAATCCAGGATTTAGGAGGTATCATTTTGGTCCTATATGGAGAATCATTGTGATAAGCGGAGATTGACCGAGCATAGCATAGGAAACTCCTTCCCTATTAAGAGTATGTCATCCACGTACTCTACGAGGATCATCACCATAATCCCTACTACCTTTTTTGTATATACAAGGTTCATCTACCATTTTGATGATGTCAAACTCTTTGACTAACACATCAAAACAGATGTTCCAACTCAGCGATAATTGCTTTATCCTATAAAGCATCTTGTACATGTTTCCGCTGCTCCCACTGTCTACGAAGCCCTCTGGCTGTGTACTTATAGACGTTCTCTTCTAAAACTTCATTTAGAAAAGCAGTCATGGCACCCAACCACCAGATATCGTAGTCATGGTATGTAGCCGTGGCAAGTAGGATCTGGATGGACTTAAGCATAGCCACTTGAAAAGGTTTCATCATTATCCACGCCTGGTCGATGACGAAAAGCGTTAACATGTCTAGCTTTGAAAGTCTCAACTTTTGCATCTACACCAAGTAATCTTCTCAAGATATACTTGCTCCTGATGGGAATTTAACCCTTCAGATATAGCAGCCAAAGTCCATACTTTGCTGGTGTACATGGATTCCATCTCAGATCGCTAAGCATCCCGCCATTCTTACAGAGTCCCACTCCTGATGGCCAGCTCGAAACTAGTTGGGTCATCATCTCATGATGCAATCCTCGCTCCCACTGTCATAGAGAAACCGAAATATCTCTCAGGTGGGTGAGGAACCCTACTAGATCGGCGGAGAGGCCGAGGTTCGTTGGTAACTATTGAATCCTTTGGTTCTTTCAAATCATCAGCTGCAGTTTGTATAGCTAGAACATTTCCAGTTCTACATAACAGACCTTGCCTCGAGCTTGTCCGGATTTTGTTTTTAGACATAGGCCGGACAACCCCAAATCTTAACCAACTTAAGATATGGGCTCTTCCCTTTCCATATCACATATGAAGCGGTAGGCAACATATTTGATTTGAACCCTATTCAATAGGTATGCAGCTTCTCAAGTGCATAACTCCCAAAAAGGAAATAGGTAACTTATTAGTACTTATTATAGAGCACACCATATCACATAGGGTGCTATTGCTCCGCCCCGATATACCATCGTGCTATGGTGTATACGGAGGAGTAATGCTGAGAGAGAATCTCATTCTCCTTTAGAAAAGTCCAAGAATTTCGTGCTCAAGTATTCTCCTCCTTGATCTCATCAAAGGACATAATACTTTTACCCGTATTGGTTCTCTACTTCTAACTTATATTCTGTGAATATCTCAAAAGGTTCTGACTTGTGTTTCAACAGGAACATATGTCTGAATCAAAAGAGATCATCAGAGAATTTAATGAAGTAGAAAGAACCGGTCTTGGCATATGTAGACAGGGGACCTTTATACATCAACATGTATTATCCCAAGAGTTCACCAACTCTTTCTCTGTTTCCTTTAAACAGAGCTGGTGTCATTATATCTTTATGACATGACTGGCAAGTTTCACAAGATGTAAATTCAAACTGATTTAAATATGCATCTAAAATGTAACTTCAGCCAGTCGGGTCGCATTGATATGACCTAGTCTACAATGCCTCAAGAAGGATTCGTTCATGTCTGAACTCTTCCTCTTATGTGTGTTCCGTATACTAAGAACTGTATTTTGATTTAGAACATTAATGCTTTTAGATAACGTGCCTGAACCGATCAACTTTTGATATAGGAAATGTTCAAAACATTATCCAACAATACAAAATTTTATCATTTCTTTACTAATAAAGAGACTGATATGATTTTGTATATCAGGTTCGGTATCTAATAACATTCGTTCAGAATCAATGTATTGGTAATACAGGGTGACAGTGACCAACAGACTTGGCTGCAACTCTTGCCCCGTTTTCTGCCTCATGAAACTTATCACCCGTTCTCAGTTCTCTACCTTTCTGTAGCCCTATGTAACAGATTACATATCTGGGATCCTGATCCGGTATCATATACCCAGGACGTAGAGGATACAGAGAAACAGTTCTGTGTAACGAACACACCCGAAAGAGATGCATCATATGCACTTCCTTCGTTTGGGCGGCACGGGAATTCTGGTAATCCCCAATTTCCTGCTCTGTCTTATAACAATTATAAGTTGGAGCGGGACCAACGTTCCCCAGCTCAGTATAACAAGCGGGTTCGGTCAATAATTCGTATTATTATCTTGATTAAGTCGTGATATGGTCGCTACCTGGAGAGAGAGAGAAGAAAACACTCAGCGTGCGCTCTTGCAAGAATAGATTGGTTTTTATTTTATCTAATCAGGATGGCTCCCACTGCTTTTTATCAAATCTTCCTTCAAACCCTAAAAGGAAAGACTAGCCGGGATTAACTACACACTACAAGTTCGCCAATCTTTCAGCCAGGCCAGTGTCGGTACTTTGAGGGAGGTCCCCCGTGCTTTCGCACGAACCTAATTAATGTAAACCTCGTTTTCCCAGAGGCATAACCTCATTGACACCTTTCTAGAAACCTACTTGATCGGCTAATTGTAATGTGTAAAACTCTCCCAGGAGTAACTCTTACTCGCAGCGGGTATCGGGATCCAACTATCTTATAGAAGGTATGTAATCTCATTGCAAATTTCAACACTTGAAATTCCCGATAATATTTTGCCCCTAGCGTCCTATGACCTTGACGCAGGCCAACAAACCATAGTACGCTAGTCAAGTTCAACCCGTCATTTCCTGATTGAATTAAACCCACCCGCACGACCCTTGATGCAGGCCAACAAAGTCGCACGACTACCCTAATCCAATCTGCATCATATGCATAAGCAGATAAATAATAGTTAGCTACCGCACACTACGCCTTGATGCAGGCCAACAAACGTAGCACGAATACTAACTACTACTTATGTGAAATGACGGAGGGCTACGACAGGTTTTTCTTAAAACCTATTGCGTAATGAACTTGATATCGTTGTAGGATCGAATGAGTTTTGAAATGGAGTGTTTTTGAGGCTTTTCTAGTTTTGCTAAAGGAGTCACTCCCGGTGAAGGGATCGTCGGTCCTTTCCTCGTCGAATGAGGTGCTGGATATATCATATATATCACTGTGCAAAGCAAAAAAATACTTAAAAGCAATCAAAAGACAAACCGAGTGTGTAGCATCTGCCAGTTATTGCTAAAGGAGTCACTCCCGGTGAAGGGATCTCGGTCCTTTCCTTATCGAATATGGTGCAGGATATATCATATATACCGCTGTGCAAAGCAAGAACTGTAGCTACCTGTTTTATTTTTGAAATTCGATTCTACAACATCTTAGGTTTCTTTTCTTTCATTAATCACATTAATGAAGTCCCATCATTTAAATACCTAAACATCACAGATAAATACGACGTACACTTATGCCATCCGCATTCGCCTCGATGTCCCTTCGTGCACCGTTAGGTTAGGTAACTAACGGCAGAGCGGGGCAGGGCTAGCGCGGGTGTAAAATATAAGTAACGCCTATATAATATATCATATATACTATATAAAGTATCCATCACAGAACATCACATGATCACATCACAGATATCGCAGCAGAAGAAACATATGAAATATTGGATATACTAGGACGTCCATGTTTTCAATACGAGCCAGTATAAAACACGGATTCCACGGTCGTGATGAATAGCCAAACCCACACCCCTAGACCCCTACGAGAGCGGCAAGCAACCCTACCAATTCTAGAGTTAGGAGACCTGGACTCGACTCCTCGAGTTGGTCTCCCACTGGACTCCAGAACCCGGTTACTTGTGCTCCCCTCCTTGGGTCTATCCTAGTGCGGAAAAGTAAATAATATACAAACGGTGACACCTTCCCCCACATGAAAGCCCCAATAAAAGAATATTACATACAAGTTTTTACATGAATGAAAATGAAAAACACTCATCTCACATAAAAACCCTCCGGCTATTCAAACACGACGATCCAATATAACATATCCAGCAACACATAACATCACATGTCATCAACGTAAGTAAATATGCGCATCCCAATTGTCGTTGACATATAGCAACGAAACCGACGATATCACATATTACACTTACGGTCACAGAAAAGAAAGTGTAAAACTACAACAGTTGGAATCCGCAACCACCTCAGACATCGCATGCCTGACCAAATGAATTACTTAGACATCGCATGCCTAACAACTATAAACCCCGCATTTTAGTCTGAAAATCGAAAACACTTTTCAATATCAAGTCGGGGAATTCAACAGGATTCCCGAGATTCTGATCGAATGCTCGTCGCAAACTTTAGTAGGCGGCCGCACCCCCGATACCGGCGACGAAGTGCACCAAGGAGGAACACCGCTGCCACGAGCACCCGGACGGATGCTTTCGGAGACGGGGTTCTCCTACAGTCACTTGGTCGGGGCTATGGAGTGAGGCTGTCTATTAAGTTTACCCGGCGAGTATCCGCGTACGCTACGTGATTGCGACGGACTTTTGATCACATCAAAATTCCGTGGCAACCGATCAAGTGAGACTAAATTGCTAGATTTATAACATTCATTCAGTTATCTCATAACTTATGGTGAATTCCAATTATTGTATCATATTCCGAATAAGATAGAAAATGTTAAACTTTCCGATCGAACAATCGAACACCCAAGTTTTCCCGAAACAGCTCAACTCATGAAATAAGTTCAAAGACATTCACTTCGTGCCTCAGTACCAACGGTCCAGCCGTAGAAGGGTCAAGCCAACGCCTCACATGTGGCACGCCGTACTGCCCCAAACCCGAAGGTTCAAAGGGCAGTTCAAGACGGTCACATAATCGAGTTAAGGTTTGTTGTCTTCTAGAGGGTCCATCGCGTTACTTGCACTACTTAGAACGTCTTTAAACCTCGGAAAAATCCAACACTTGGAAATTTTCCGGTAGGGGAAAGATTGGGTATTTATATCCGGTCGAACCTTTTAACATATTCAAAAATTATCCGGAAGCCACATAGACAAAATTAGACAATCCGATCGATACCCCGAGTCCCCAATACAACCCAGAAAATTCAACTCTTGAATAAATATTAAAAATTCCCAGGAAAACCAGCACTGCAAAGTAGGAGTTACTGTGCAAATTTCAATGCACAAGGAGACATTTCGGCCGCGGAACCGCCGCACAAGCCTTGCTTGTGCCGCGGAACCGCGGCGGTTTGATGGATTCAGGCTGTTGAATTTCACAGTAACCCTTACAATCTCCTGCTGAATTTTTTGCATATTTTTAATATCGAAAAACTCCAGATTTTGGAAAAAGTCCAGAGAGCATGTTTGTGTTAGGGTTTCGGGTTCGTTCGGGTTTCAAACTTCGTCTAGACTTCGCCTAAGGCTCTAGCTAGGCTCTGATACAACTGTAGGGTTCCTAGGCACACTAATGAGGTCTCACAAGGCATCAACCATGCCAATTTCAAATTTTACGGGTGCCGAGAAACCCTAATACGGATCGTTAACTAGATGTCTAGGCGAAACAATGAAACTAGTTTACAACTAAACTAAAAGAACGGAAATACAACCTTTGTAGATCCGTTTCTCCACCTCCATAGCTCCATGATGAAGTCCTCTGTGCTGTCCAAATCAAATCATGACTCTAGCATCGGCTTCATCGGAGAAAAAGCGGGCTAGGTAATCGACGACGATGCCGAAGATGATCTACGTCGAGGCATCGCTAGATCAAGCTCCCACTTCACCAAGTCATGAAACTTGTGAAGAGAACACCCTATACTTCTTGGCAAGAGGTAGAGGATGAAGAAATAGGAAGTGGGTTCACTTTAGAATTGGATTTCTCACTCATTTTCAAGAGTTGCCATTGATGGAGGAAGCTTTCTTCAAGTGAAGAAGAAGAAGAAGAGAAAGAATATGATAAGTTTCTTATTTTAAAAAGAAACTAATATGAATACTTATCATATCCTAACCATAGTCAAGTGTAGAGAGTAAACTAGGGTTAGTTGGAATGGTTAGGGTTAAGGATGAGATAAGAATGGTGACTAGGTCAAAGCTTCATGAAGCTTCAACAAAACTACAAATAAAGCCACCATTCTTTTCTTATTATTTCCAAAATGAATAAACAAATAAATAAATGAATAAGAAAATGAAAAACAAAACCCTAACCATTTAAATAACCATGGTTTAATCTTTACACAAACTCAAGTAAGCATGTATCATCAAACATGATACAATCAAGTGCACAAAAGTATATCACATATAAAACTTGTGAACTTCAAGTGAGAAAATCCATTTAAAGTGAACCAATACTAGTTAATGCAAAGTAATATATCAAATATATATTTATGCATTAAATCATTAAATCAACACTTGATTCAATGATCCGGTCATGTCGCACACAACCGACTAGTAAACAATGTATCGATTTATCGAATCAATCCTTGATTCGATAACTAGGTTATATCGCATACAACCAATCGACACATTCATCGCGAGAATGAAATACGGTATCACATACACGCATTATTCTCGGTCCCGCACATATCTCATATGCGCTCCTATTTCGTTTCGCTTGAGCCAGGAAACCTCTGTGTAGGACTCTAAAGACTCGTCAATACGCCGGCAGCAGGTGATGATCATATCAAACACCCACAAGCCGCAAGCGGTCTGCTAAACGTAACGGCCACCCGGGTATTGAGCGATCAGAAGATCGACGAGCAAGCCCGCTCACACTCCTGTGAATCCAACCAGTAACACTACCGTACAGTCCGGTCTGATCGTCTGATATGTCGCATATCTCGCCTAAGGGTGGTAAACGTCAGACCCCAATAGCTCGATAAGTCGTGTCGATATGAGGTCTATAATAGTTCGAAAAATTACAGGTAACACTTACCAGTAATTCTCAGCAACCCTGGCCAGGGATTTCCGGTTATAGCCAATCGAACACAGCGCAACATCAACTCCCTATATCGGGAGAGACGAATCCCCTCCTATCGCTCATTGCCTCCATGTGATTCGGGACTGTACCCAAAAACCACCGTTTTGCACGCCCTCTTGGACGTGGTAAGGTGGAAATCAAAGCACAGTGGGAACCACACAAAACTCTATGACGATCTCGGGTCAACAGACTACTCTGTACCAGTGTCACCAGAGAACTGCCATCTGACGTAAGGTATAATACCATCTGGGAGTTCTCGGCGAGTCCGTCCAGTGTACCCAGTCTCTACTGAGCACCCGTATATCATCTCTGATGTCAAACACCAATGGATATGGGATCATCCATCGCCCATCTGTATGGGTCGAGAAGGTATACGCTAGTCTACTCTGGTATATCGATGCCCCGTCTCGTTACACCTACGACTAGGGACTTTGAAGGATGTACTTATGGACTACCATGTCCCCACTAGTATGATCCGCATCATAGTCCAGGTAGTCAAGTACACATCCTAAGGGCTTTACCAACATGTAACAGAGAGACAATCAGTGTACACGTTAAGGTAAAGTGCAACCAGATAGCATACTATCATGTCGAGCAAGAAAGTCCTCCCTATATACGTCCTAGCATCCACTACAATATACATCATATGTACAGTAATGGCCTCTAGGGCATACATATAACTAACAGCATCTGCCTGTTTTGCTAAAGAGGTCACTCCCGGTGAAGGGATCTCGGCTCTTTCCTCATCGAATAAGGTGTAGGGTATATCATATATACCGCTATGCAAAGCAAAACTGTAGCTACCCCTTTTTATTAAAATTTGATTCTACAACATCTTTTAGGTTTCTTTTCTTTCATTAATCACATTAATGAAGTCCTATCATTTAAGTCACCTAAACATTACAGATAAATACGACGTACACTTATGCCATCCGCATTATCCTCGATGTCCCCTCGTGCACCGTTAGATTAGGTAACTAACGGCACAGCAGGGCAGGGCTAGCGCGGGTGTAAAACATAAGTAGCGTCTATATAATATATCATATATACTATATATAGTATCTATCACAGCACATCACATGATCACATCACAGATATCACAGCAGAAGAAACATATGAAACATTGGATATACTAGAACGTCAGTGTTTTATTGTGAGCCTCTATAAAACACGGATTCCACGGTCGCGATGAATAGCCAAACCCACACCCCTAGACCCCTACGAGAGCGGCAAGCAACCCTTCCAATTCTAGGGTTAGGAGACCCGGACTCGACTCCTCAAGTTGGTCTCCCACTGGACCCTAGAACCCGGTTACTTGTGCTCCCCTTCTTGGGTCTATCCTAGTGCGGAAAAGTAAATAATATACAAAAGGTGACATCAACCTCGACCCGAAAGTGCCCCAATAAAAGAATATTACATACATTTAATTTTACATGAATGAAAATAAAAACTCTCATCTCATATAAAAACCCCGGGCTATTCTGAACGCGATGATCCAATATAACATATCCAGCAACACAGAACATCACATGTCATCAACATAAGTAAATATGCGCATCCCAATTGTCGTTGACATATAGCAACGAAACCGACGATATCACATATTACACTTACGGTCGCAGAAAAGAAAGTGTAAAACTACAACATTTGGAATCCACAATCTCTTTAGACATCGTTGTTAGTTGTATGTATGCCCTAGAGGCCAGTATTGTACAGATGATGTAAATTATATTGGATGCTTGGACATATATAGAGATGACTTTCTTGCTCGACATGATAGTATGCTATCTGGTTGCTCTTTATCTTAACATGTACACTTGTCTCTTTAAACTGTCTTATAGTTACATGTTGATAAAGCCCTTAGGATGTGTACTTGACTACCTAGACTATGATGCAGATCATACTAGTGGGGACATGGTAGTCCATAAGTACATCCTTCAAGGTCCCTAGTCGTGGGTGTATCGAGACAGGGCTTCGATATACCAGTTTAGACTAGCGTATACACTTCTCGACCCATGAGATGGGCGATGGATGATCCCATATCCATTGGTGTTTGACATCAGAGATGGTATACGGGTGCTCAGTGGAGACTGGGTACACTGGACGGACTCACCGAGAACTCCCAGATGGTATTATACCTCACGTCAGATGGCAGTTCTCAGGTGACACTTGTACAGGTTAGTCTGTAGACCCGAGATCGTCATAGAGTCTTGTGTGATTCCCACTGTGCTTTGATCTCCACCTTACCACGTCCATGAGGGCGTGCAAAACGGTGGTCTTTGGGTACAGTCCCGAGTCACATGGAGGCAATGAGCGATAGGAGGGGTTTCGTCTCTCCCGGTATTGGGGGTTGATGTTGCGCTGTTCTCGATTGGCCGTAACAGGGAAGTCCCTGGCCAGGGCTGATCAGAGATTTGCTGGTAAGTGTTACCAGTAGTTTCTCGACCCGTTATGAGCCTAATATCGGCACGACTTATCGGTTATTGGGGTCTGACGTTTACCACCCCTAGACTTGATATGCGACATATCAGACGAACAGACCGGACTGTATGGTAAGTGTTACTGGTTGGATTCACAGGAGTGTGAGCGGGCTAGCTCGTCGATCTTCTGATCGCTCAATACCCGGGTGGCCGTTACGTTTAGCAGACCGCTTGCGGCTTGTGGGTGCTTGATATGATCATCATCTGCTACCGGCGTATTGACGAGTCTTTAGAGTCCTACACAGAGGTTTCCTGGCTCAAGCGAAACGAAATAGGAGCGCATATGAGATATGTGCAGGACCGAGAATAATGCGTGTATGTGATACCGCATTTCATTCTCGCGATATATGTTTCGATTGGTTATATTCGATATGACCTAGTTATCGAATCATTGATTCGATAAATCGATACATTGGATTCTAGTCGGTTATGTGCGACATGACCGGATCATTGAATCAAATGTTGATTTAATGATTTAATGTATAATTATATATTTGATATATTACTTTACATTAACTAGTATTGGTTCACTTTAAACGGATTTTTCTCACTTGATGTACATGTTGTATATGTGATATACTTTTGTGCACATCTTTGTATCATGTTTGATGATGCATGTTCTTTGGTTTTGTGTTAAGACTTAAACCATGGTTATGATAATAGTTAGGGTTTTTATTTATTTACTTATTTATTTATCTATTCCTTTTTGATAAATAAATATATGATAACAAAATGGTTTCTTTTATGAAGCTTGATGAAGCTTCATGAAGCTTTGACTAAAGTGACCATTTTGTCATCATCCTTAACCCTGACCATTCTCATTTGACCATGGTTTATTCTCTACACTTAACCTAGGTTAGAAGATGATAAGTATTGATTTTATTATTCTTTTTACTTAACACTTATCATATTCTAGCTTTATCTTCTCCTTCTTCTTCAAGAGAGAAAACTAGATGCCATCAATGGCAACTTGAGCAAAAGTGAGTGAAATCCAATTCTAAAGTGAACCCACCTCCTATTTCTTCACCCTCTACCTCTTGCCAAGTTGTTTTGGGTGTTTTCTTCACAAGTTTCACAACTTTGTGAAGTCGGAGCTTGAACTTGTGATGCCTCGACGTAGATCGTCTTTGACACGAAGCCGACAACCTAGCTCGCCCGTTTCTCCGATGAAGCCGACGATTGAGTTCGGGATTCATGATGGACAGCGAGAGGACACCCATGTGGAGCTAAGGAAGTGGAAAACCGGATCTACAAAGGTTGTAGCATCTAACTTTTAGTTAAAGTGTTAACTAGTTTATTGTTTCGCCTAGAAATCTAGCCGACGATCCGTATTAGGGTTTCTCGGCACCCATAAAATTGTAAATTGGCATGATCGATGCCTTGTGAGACCTCTATAGTGTGCCTAGGAACCCTACAGTGGTATTAGAGCCTAGCTAGAGCCTTAGGCGAAGTCTAGATGGAGTTTGAAGTCCGAACGAACCCGAAACCCAAAAACCCATGAGCTCTCTGTACTTTTTCTAAAATCTGGGATTTTTCCATATTAAAAATGCTTAAAAAATTCAGCAAAGAATTCTAAGAATTACGGTGCAATTTTTTTTCAATGAACAGTACACTCTGCGGCGGAACCGCGGCAGAAGCATGGCTTCTGCGGCGGTTCCGCGGCTATATGGTGACGTCAGCCCTAATTTTTTGCACAGTAATTCCTGATAAATTATGCTGAGTTTTCTGGTAATTTTTAAATTGACTCAAGGGTTGAGTGCTCTGGGGTTGTATTGGGAATCGACGATTCGATCGGATTATCAAACCTTGTCTAAGTGTTTTTCCGGATAACTTTAGAATATGTTAAAAAGTTCGACCGGATATAAATACCCAACTTTTCCCCTGTCGGGAAATTTCCAAGTGTTGGATTTTTCCGTAGTTTAACGACGTTCTAAGTAGTGCAAGTAACCCGATGGACCCTCTAGAAGACAACAAACCTTAACTCGATTATGTGACCGTCTTGAACTGCCCTTTGAACCTTCGGGTTTGGGGCAGTACGGCGTGCCACATGTGAGGCGTTGGCTTGACCCTTCTACGGCTGGACCGTTGGTACTGAGGCACGAACTGAATGTTGTTAGACTTATTTCATGTGTTGAGTTGTATCGGGAAAACTTGGGTATTCGACTGTTCGATCGGAAAGTTTAACATTTTCTGTTTATCTGGAATGTGATACAATAATTGGAATTCACAAACAGTTATGAGATAACTGAATGAATGTTATAAATCTAGCAATTTAGTCCCACATGATATTGAAAAGAGTTTTCGATAATGAGACTAAAATGCGGGATTTATATCTGTTAGGCATGTGATGTCTAAGTATTTCATTTGATTAGGCATGTGATGCCTAAAGAGGTTGCGGATTCAAACTGTTGTAGTTTTACACTTTCTTTTCTGTGACCGTAAGTGTAATATGTGATTTCGCCGGTTTCGTTGCTATATGTCAACGACAATTGGGATGGACATATTTACTTACGTTGATGACATGTGATGTTATGTGTTGCTGGATATGTTGTATTGGATCGTCGTGTTTCAATAGCCGGGGGTTTTTATGTGAGATGAGTGTTTTTCATTTTCATTCATGTAAAAACTTATATGTAATATTCTTTTATTTGGGGCACTTCCAGGTAGCGGAAGTTGTCACCTTTTGTATATTATTTACTTTTCCGCATTAGGATAGACCCAAGGAGGGGAGCACAAATAACCGGGTTCTGGGGTCCAGTGGGAGACCAACTCGAGGAGTCGAGTCCGGGTCTCCTAACCCTGGAATTGGCAGGGTTGCTTGCCGCTCTCGTAGGGGTCTAGGGGTGTGGGATTGGCTATTCATCACGACCGTGGAATCCGTGTTTTATACTGGCTCGTATTGAAAACACGGACGTCCTAGTATATCCAATGTTTCATATGTTTCTTCTGCTGCGATATCTGTGATGCGATCATGTGATGTTCTGTGATAGATACTTTATATAGTATATATGATATATTATATATACGTTACTTATGTTTTGCACCCGTACTAGCCCTGCCCTGCTCTGTCGTTAGTTACCTAACCTAACGGTGCACGAGGGGACATCGAGGCGAATGCGGATGGCATAAGTGTACGTCGTATTTATCTGTGATGTTTAGGTATTTAATTGATAGGACTTCATTAATGTGATTAATGAAACAAAAGAAACCTAAGATGTTGTAGAATCAAATTTTAAACAAAACAGGTAGCTACAGTTCTTGCTTTGCATAACGGTATATATGATATACCCTGCACCTTATTCGATGAGGAAAGGACCGAGATCCCTTTACCGGGAGTGACTCCTTTAGCAGTAACTGGCAGATGCTACACACTCGGTTTGGCTTTGATTGCTTTTAAGAGTTTTTTTCTTTGCACAGTGATATATATGATATATCCCGCACCTCATTCGACGAGGAAAGGGCCGACGATCCCTTCACCGGGAGTGACCCCTTTAGCAAAACTAGAAAAGCCTCAAAATCACTCCATTTCAAAACTTCATTCGATTCTACAACGATATCAAGTTCATTACGCTCATGGTTTTTTCTGAAAGAACCCGCGTAGCCCTCTGTCATTTCAGATAGATATTATTTAGTATTCGTGCTATGTTTGTTGACTTAGTCAAGGCATAGTGTATGGTAGCTAAATTATGTTTATCTGTAACAACATGAGATGTGATTGGATTAGAGCATTCGCACAGCCTTGTTGACTCAGTCAAGGGTCGTACGGGTGGGTTTAATTCAATCGGGAAATGTACGGGTTGAACTTGACTTGCGATTTATGGTTTGTTGACTTAGTCAAGGTCATAGATCGCTAGGGGCAAAAGCATTATCGGGAATTTCAAGTGTTGAAATTTGCAATGAGATTGCATACCTTCTATGAGATAGTTGGATCCCGATACCCACTGCGAGTAAGAGTTACTCCTGAGAGAGTTTTACACATTACAATTAGCCGATCAAGTAGGTGTCTAGAAAGGTGTTAACGAGGTTACGCCTCTGGGAAAACGAGGTTTACATTAATTAGGTTCGTGCGAAAGCACGGGAGACCTCCCTCAAAGTACCGACACTGGCCTGGCTGAAAGATTGGCGAACTTGTAGTGTGTAATTAATCCCGGCTAGTCTTTCCTTCTAAGGTTTGAAGGAAGATTTGATAAAAAGCAGTGGGAGCCATCCTGATTAGATAAGATAATAACCAATCTGATCTTGCACGAGCATACGCTAAAGTGTTTTCTTCTCTCTCTCTCCAGGTAGCGACCATTTCATGCCCTAATAAAGATAATAATATGGATGTATTGACCGAACCCGCATGTTATACTGTGCAGGGGAAAGTTGGACCCGTTCTATCTTATAAATGTTATAAGACTGAACAGGAAACAGGAGAATATCTAGATTCTCACGCCGCCCAAACGGAGAACGTGCATGTTGATGCACCTTCTTCGGGTGTGTTTGTTATTGAGAACTGTTTCTCAGTTCACCCTACGTCCTGGGTATTAGATACCGGATCAGGATCCCACATATGTAAGCAGTTACATGGGCTACGGAAAGGTAGAGAACTGGGAAAAGGTGATCATTCCGTTCAAGTAGGGAATGGGGCAAATGTTGCAGCCAAAGCAGTTGGCATATATCACCTGGTATTACCAAATGGTGATACACTAGTCCTGAATGAGTGCTATTATATACCGAACATGATGTGCAACATTATATCAGTTTCTTTATTAAGTAAAGAAGGATATAATTTTGTAGTAAAGGATAATGTTATGAACATATTCCTGGATCAAAGGATGATTGCATCAGGCTCGCTACATAATGGCATATTCATTCTCAATCAAAATACAGTCTTCAATATACAAAACACACACAAAAGGAAAAGCTCAGAAATGAACGAATCCTTCTTGTGGCACTGTAGACTTGGCCATATCAATGAGACACGACTAGCTAAGTTGCATAAGAATGGATATTTGAATTCATTCGAATTATCATCTTATGACACTTGCCATTCATGTCTCAAAGGAAAAATGACCAAAACTCCGTTTACGGGATACGGAGAAAGAGTTACTGAACTCTTGGGACTGGTGCATAGTGATGTATGCGGTCCAATGTCTACACACGCCAGAAATGGTTCTTCCTACTTCATTACATTCACTGACGATCTCTCTAGATACGGGCATGTGTTCCTGTTGAAACATAAGTCTGAAGCTTTTGAGAAATTCAAAGAATATAAGCACGAGGTAGAGAACCAAACGGGCAAAAGTATTAAGGTTCTTCGATCTGATCGAGGAGGTGAATACTTAAGCAGTGAATTCCTGGATTATCTAAAAGAGAATGGGATTCTCTCTCAGCTTACTCCTTCTTATACACCACAGCACAACGGTGTGTCGGAGCGAAGGAATCGCACCCTATTAGATATGGTGCGTTCAATGATGAGTAATGCTGAGTTACCTATTTCCTTTTGGGGGTATGCGCTTGAGACAGCCATATACCTATTGAATCTGGTTCCGTCTAAATCTGTACCTACCACACCATATGAGATATGGAGTGGGAAGAGACCATATTTTAAACGAATTAAGATATGGGGTTGTCCGGCCTATGTCAAAAAGCAAAATCCGGACAAACTCGAGGCACGATCAGTCCTTTGCAAGTTTGTGGGATATCCTAAGAATTCTCAAGGATATTTTTTCTACCAAGCTGAGGAACAAAGAGTGTTTGTTGCTCAACATGCCACCTTTTTGGAAAGGGAATTTCTTGCAAAAGAAATTAATGGCAAAGAGGTAGAGCTGGAAGAGGTTCCAGCACCACAAACTGCAACTAACGATTTAGTAGAACCAGAGGATTCAGTGGTGCCCGACGTACCCCAGCCTCTCCGCCGATCTAGTAGGGTATCTCGTCCACCTGAGAGATACTACGGTTTTCTCATTGACGGTGGAAGCGAGGATTGCATCATGGAGGGTGATGACCCAACTAGCTTCGAGCAGGCCATCACGAGTGGAGACTCAGTGAAATGGCTGGATGCTATGCGGTCCGAGATGGAATCCATGTACACCAACAAAGTATGGACTTTGGAAGTTGCTCCTGAAGGGGTAAAACCCATTGGGAGCAAGTGGATCTTCAAGAAAAAACTTGGTGTAGATGGGAAAGTGGAGACTTTCAAAGCTAGACTTGTAGCAAAGGGTTTTCGTCAAAGACCAGGTGTGGACTATGACGAGACCATTTCTCCAGTGGCTATGCTTAAATCCATCCGGATCATGCTTGCCATCGCTGCATATCATGACTACGAAATCTGGCAAATGGATGTTAAGACCGCCTTTCTAAATGGTGATTTAGAAGAGTGCGTGTACATGACTCAGCCAGAGGGCTTCGTAGACAGTGGGAGCAGCGGGAAGGTGTGCAAGCTGCTTAAATCCATTTATGGATTGAAGCAAGCATCGCGGAGTTGGAACATCTGCTTTGACGTCGTTATGAAAGAGTTTGATTTCGTCAAATATCCAGATGAACCTTGTATCTACAAGAAGGTGGCAGAGAGTAAGGTTGTCTTCCTCGTATTGTACGTGGACGACATACTCTTGATAGGAAATGATATTCCTATGCAGCAATCGGTCAAGCTCTTCTTATCACAAAGATTCTCGATGAAAGATCTTGGTGATGCCTCCTGCATATTGGGAATTAGGATTTATAGAGATAGATCCAAAAGGATATTGGGATTGTCCCAATCCAGGTACATTGACACCATACTAAAGAGGTTTAGTATGGAAGAATCCAAGCGTGGGAACTTGCCCACGATCTCTGGACTCACTCTCTCCAAAGAGATGTCTCCCAAGACTGATTTGGAGAGAGCTCGCATGTAAGGGATACCCTATGCTTCGGCAGTAGGCTCTATCATGTATGCGATGCAATGTACCAGACCCGATGTTGCATACTCACTAAGTGTAGTGAGTCGGTATCAAGCAGATCCTGGAGAGAGTCACTGGACAGCTGTGAAGAACATTCTCAAGTACTTGCGAAGGACTAGAGATATGTTCTTGGTGTATAGTAACGGAGAACTCCAAGTGGAGTCCTTTACCGATTCGAGCTTCCAGAGTGATAAGGACGACTCTAAGTCGCAGTCGGGCTTTGTCTTTACCCTTTACGGAGGGGCGGTTAGCTGGAAGAGTTCCAAGAAGGAAACCGTGGCAGACTCGACGATGGAGGCTGAATACATCGCTGCCAACGATGCTGCCAAAGAGGCTGTCTGGATCAAGAAGTTCATTACTGAACTTGGAGTGGTTCCATCCATTGAGCATCCAATACCTTTGTATTGCGATAAAAATGGAGCGGTGGCTTTGGCCAAGGAACCCAGGTCCCATCAGCGATCCAGGCATATTCTGAGGCGGTATCACCTGATCCGAGAGATAGTTGATCGCCGGGAGATCGAGGTCAGGAGGGTTGACACGAAGAACAACACGGCGGATCCACTCACGAAGGCCATTCCCCAGATACAGTATGAGAGACTCTTCGGGATGCTCGGTATACGATACTACAGCAGCTGGCCCTAGTGCAAGTGGGAGATTGTTAGTTGTATGTATGCCCTAGAGGCCAGCATTGTACAGATGATGTATATTATATTGGATGCTTGGACATATATAGAGATGACTTTCTTGCTCGACATGATAGTATGCTATCTGGTTGCTCTTTATCTTAATATGTACACTTGTCTCTTTAAACTGTCTTATAGTTACATGTTGATAAAGCCCTTAGGATGTGTACTTGACTACCTAGACTATGATGCAGATCATACTAGTGGGGACATGGTAGTCCATAAGTACATCCTTCAAGGTCCCTAGTCGTGGGTGTATCGAGACAGGGCATCGATATACCAGTGTAGACTAGCGTATACGCTTCTCGACCTATGAGATGGGCGATGGATGATCCCATATCCATTGGTGTTTGACATCAGAGATGGTATACGGGTGCTCAGTGGAGACTGGGTACACTGGACGGACTCGCCGAGAACTCCCAGATGGTATTATACCTCACGTCAGATGGCAGTTCTCAGGTGACACTTGTACAGGTTAGTCTGTAGACCCGAGATCGTCATAGAGTCTTATGTGATTCCCACTGTGCTTTGATCTCCACCTTACCACGTCCATGAGGGCATGCAAAACGGTGGTCTTTGGGTACAGTCCCGAGTCACATGGAGGCAATGAGCGATTGGGGGGGTTTCGTCTCTCCCGGTATTGGGGGTTGATGTTGCGCTGTGCTCGATTGGCCGTAACAGGGAAGTCCTTGGCCAGGGCTGATCAGAGATTTGCTGGTAAGTGTTACCAGTAGTTTCTCGACCCGTTATGAGCCTCTTATCGGCATGACTTATCGGTTATTGGGGTCTGACGTTTACCACCCCTAGACTTGATATGCGACATATCAGACGAACAGACCGGACTGTATGGTAAGTGTTACTGGTTGGATTCACAGGAGTGTGAGCGGGCTAGCTCGTCGATCTTCTGATCGCTCAATACCCGGGTGGCCGTTACGTTTAGCAGACCGCTTGCGGCTTGTGGGTGCTTGATATGATCATCATCTGCTACCGGCGTATTGACGAGTCTTTAGAGACCTACACAGAGGTTTCCTGGCTCAAGCGAAACGAAATAGGAGCGCATATGAGATATGTGCAGGACCGAGAATAATGCGTGTATGTGATACCGCATTTCATTCTCGCGATATATGTTTTGATTGGTTATATTCGATATGACCTAGTTATCGAATCATTAATTCGATAAATCGATACATTGGATTCTAGTCGGTTATGTGCGACATGACCGGATCATTGAATCAAATGTTGATTTAATGATTTAATGTATAATTATATATTTGATATATTACTTTACATTAACTAGTATTGGTTCACTTTAAACGGATTTTTCTCACTTGATGTACATGTTGTATATGTGATATACTTTTGTGCACATCTTTGTATCATGTTTGATGATGCATGTTCTTTGGTTTTGTGTTAAGACTTAAACCATGGTTATGATAATAGTTAGGGTTTTTATTTATTTACTTATTTATTTATCTATTCCTTTTCGATAAATAAATATATGATAACAAAATGGTTTCTTTTATGAAGCTTGATGAAGCTTGATGAAGCTTTGACTAAAGTGACCATTTTGTCATCATCCTTAACCCTGACCATTCTCATTTGACCATGGTTTATTCTCTACACTTAACCTAGGTTAGAAGATGATAAGTATTGATTTTATTATTCTTTTTACTTAACACTTATCATATTCTAGCTTTATCTTCTCCTTCTTCTTCAAGAGAGAAAACTAGATGCCATCAATGGCAACTTGAGCAAAAGTGAGTGAAATCCAATTCTAAAGTGAACCCACCTCCTATTTCTTCACCCTCTACCTCTTGCCAAGTTGTTTTGGGTGTTTTCTTCACAAGTTTCACAACTTTGTGAAGTCGGAGCTTGAACTTGTGATGCCTCGACGTAGATCGTCTTTGACACGAAGCCGACGACCTAGCTCGCCCGTTTCTCCGATGAAGCCGACGATTGAGTTCGGGATTCAGGATGGACAGCGAGAGGACACCCATGTGGAGCTAAGGAAGTGGAAAACCGGATCTACAAAGGTTGTAGCATCTAACTTTTAGTTAAAGTGTTAACTAGTTTATTGTTTCGCCTAGAAATCTAGCCGACGATCCGTATTAGGGTTTCTCGGCACCCATAAAATTGTAAATTGGCATGATCAATGCCTTGTGAGACCTCTATAGTGTGCCTAGGAACCCTACAATCGTAAATCCGAAATATCACATATTTCGCATTTCATGCCTAACTGTATGAATTCCACATATTGTATCACATTCCAGATAAATAGACTGTATTAAACTTTCCGATCGAATAATCAAATACACAAGATTTCCATAATAGCTCAACACTTGAGCGGAGTTCAAAAATTCCAGAATACGTCACAGTAGCAATGGTCCAGCTGTAGAAGGGTCAAGCCAACGCCTCACATGTGGCACGCCGTACTGCCCCAAACCCTAAGGTTCAAAAGGCAGTTCAAGACGGTCACGTAATCGAGTTAAGGTTTGTTGTCTTCTAGAGGGTCCATTGCATCGCATGCACGTTTTTCCGAAAGATTTAAACCCGAGAAAAATTCAACACTTGAATGTTTTTCGTGCCAGGAAAAATTGAGTTAATGATATCCATTTGAACATTTTAATACTTTCTAAATTATCCGGAAAACATAACAAAATTAAATTCTCCGATCGAATCGACGATTACAAAATAAACCCCAAAATACTCAACACTTGAGTCAGATTAAAAATACCCATAAAATAGAAATTACAGAAAAATAAATAACAGGAAAAAAATGATGGCATAGTTCCTCTGTACGGCCACGGAACCGCGGCCCAATCATAGGTACGGCCGCGGTTCCGCTGTGGGTTGTACGGAACATGCTATCGTTTTTCACCAAAATTCTTAGAAAACCCTGCTGAATTTTTTAGATATTTTTAATTCAGAAAAATCCCAGATTTTAAAAATTGTCCATAGAGGGGGTTATCTTGACGTATTCGGGTTCGATCAGGGTTTTAACTTCGTTAACACATCGCCTAATGCTCTAGCTAGGCTCTGATACCACTGTTGGGTTACTAGGCACACTAACAAGGCTCTACAAGGTATCGACCATGCCAAAATTAAAGTTTTTTAGGTGCCGAACAACCCTAAGCAAGATCGTATACTAGAGTTCAGGCGAATCAAATAGCAAGTAAACAACTTTACTCTAAAGGGATTCGAAATACAACCTTTGTAGATCGGTCCTTCACTTTATTTGCTCCTTATTGAAGTCCTTTCGCTGCGATCAAGGTTCTCCCGGGCTCTTGCATGGCTTCACGACGCGAAGGATGCGACCTTGCTTGAAGTCTCCGAGGCCGAAGATGATCTACGTCGAGGGAATTCCGACTCAAGCTCCTACTTCACTAATTTTATAATAAGTGAAGCAAACACCCTATACTAAAGTGCTAGTCTAGTAGAGGATGGAGAAATAGGAAGTGGGTTCTCTTTGGATTTTTATTTCTCACAATCTTTTGCTCTCTTTTTCAAAACCCTAGTTTTCTTTTTCTTTTGTTCAATGAAGAAGATGAACAAAAGAAAGTGAAGAGGATAATGATCAAGTAAGAAGGCTAACCATGGTGAGTGGGTATCATATACTAACTCTTGTAGAGACTTAACCCTAGGCTTATCTTTATGGTTGGGTTAAGAATATCCATAGTAAAGAAAATTTTAGTGGAATTAGTCAAATGCTTCCACAAGCTTCAAGCATTTAGCTAATCCTCCACTATTTTGTAATTACTTTGAATATTTAAAATCCAACATAAAAGATAGCATGGTGCAAGTCTCATACACCCAAGTCATGTGTATCATCAACCATGATACATAAAGATAACACATTTTAACATATATCATATACATGTTAAAGTAGTGTAGATGTGAGAAAAAACCCTAAGTGAACTAGTGTTACAAGTGTAAATTAGTATATCTAATATACAATTATACACTGAATTATTAAATCAACACTTGACTTAATAATCCGGTCATATCTTATATAACCGGCTAACATCCATTGTATCGACTTATCGAATCAACACATGATTCGATAACCCGGTCATATCATATATAACCGACCGATACAAAAAGTCGCGAGAATAGAATACGGTATCACATACATGCATTTATTCTCGGTCTTGCACATATCACATACGTGCTCCTATTTCGTTTTTCCTGAGCCGGTAAAACCTCTCTGTAGGACTCTAAGGACTCGTCAATACGCCGGCTGTAGGTGATGATCACATCACGCACCCACAAGCCGTCAGCGGTAC
The DNA here is from genome assembly GCA_030015575.1 of Agapanthus africanus. Classification (NCBI taxonomy): domain Eukaryota; kingdom Viridiplantae; phylum Streptophyta; class Magnoliopsida; order Asparagales; family Amaryllidaceae; genus Agapanthus; species Agapanthus africanus. Next base: position 295,311,253 of record CM057349.1, read on the forward strand.
TAGCTGGACGTAACGGCTACCCGAGTATTGAGCGATCAGAAGATCAGCAAACAAGCCCGCTCCAACTCCTGTAAAAGCCTACCGGTAACACTTCCCGTACAGTCTGGTCTCCTTGTCTGATATGTCGCATATCAAGTCTAGGGGTGTTAAACGTCAGACCCTAATAACCGATAAGTCGTGCCGATGTAAGGCTCATAATGGGTCGAGAAACTACTGGTAACACTTACCAGTAAATCTCTAAATCAGCCCAGGCCAGAGACTTCCCTGTTACGGCCAATCGAGCATAGCGCAACATCAACCCCCAATACCGGGAGAGACGAAACCCCTCATATCGCTCATTGCCTCCATGTAACTCGGGACTGTACCCAAAAACCACCGTTTTGCACACCCTCATGGACGTGGTAAGGTGGAAATCAACGCACAGTGGGAATTGTTCCCCTCCGAACGGCGGCGCGCAGGACTGCGATGTCTTGGCGCTGAGATTCGGGGCAGATGCTAATTGGTGCTATCCGTCCACCTCTCCGAAGATGCCAAGTTGATTTATGGCACCATGTATCGAAGGTTTAGACGGATGCGTCCGATGTAGCAGACTTCGTCAGATTCCCCCTCGTTTGAGGGGTTTTTTGATTGTGGGGATGCTCTTCCCTTCAGGCGCAAGCCCCTGCAGTTAATTACGCTACCGCATTGCGGTAGCAACTTTCTCCTTCTCCAGATGGTCACTTCGTATCGTGGGTGTTTGTTTTGTGTTTTGTTGCCCGTGGATTGTTTACGGAGACTGAGTTATGTCGTCGTCCGTAGGGCGTGGACTAGTCCAAATCCGTATTATCTTAGATTTGGGTTTGGGGGTTTGGTTTGAGGATACGTCAGCCATACTTGAGGCTAAGATCAACTCAAACGTTTGTTAAGGATACGTTAGTCTAATTTGTGACTAAGATCAACTTAACGGGATCGTTTAGATCCGACAAAAGAGCATTTGGGCTCTAATGTTCCAGTTTAGGGACATAGTGGTCCATCGTATGTATGGCCGTTGGGACCCGTCACCTCTCTGACGACGTTGAAGGATTACAACGACAGATGTCAGAGGAGTTCAGAAATGTACCCTTGAGCCAGAGTTAATTAGGGGGATTCATAGTCCAGTCTGTTTGAAGGTTTAAGGATACGTTAGCCATCTTTGAGGCTAAGATCAACTTAAACGGGGCCGTTTAGATCCGACAAAAGAGCATACGGGGCTCTATTGTTCTAGTTTAAGGACATTGCGGTCCATGGGTAGTTTAAGGACGTTGCGGTCCATTGTTAGTTTTAAGACATCTCGGTCAAGGTTAAGGACGTCGTAGTCCGTGGGTTTAAGGACCCCACAGTCCATTGTTAGTTTTAAGACATCTCGGTCAAGGTTAAGGACGTCGTAGTCTATGGGTTTAAGGACCCCACAGTCCGGTATGTGCTCTGGATGCTTCACACGGGTTCACTGCCGTGCTCTGCGAGGACCAGGCTCCGCTCTGGACGTTTTCCACGGGGTCAAAGAGTGACATTATCCGCGTCCCACGTAACCAGGAATTTTGCATTAGACACGGGTTTAAGGACCCCACAGTCTATATCAATGTGTGGTCGTCGGGACCCGTCACCTCTTTGAAGACATTGAGGGATTACAATGCCAAGTATCAAAGGAGTGAAGAGATGTCCCCTAGAACCAGAATGGCTTAAATAGTCTTTGACCCAATTTGGGATCAAGACCAATTAATTATGTTATGAGTCCATTAGCCCAGTTGATTACGAATTGAGGACTTATGGCCAGCTTGGGCTAAGTCCAATCAGGAGAGGCTTTGCCTCTATCCATTTAGCCAATTGGACCAATGTCTAATGTTAAACACTAAATACCAACCAGTGCTGAACACTGAGGATGAGATTGACAAGTTATTGTTTAACACTAAAAGATAATTGGTGTTAAATACCAGCAACAGGGCTTTTCAAATTAGTGTTAAACACTAAAACAAATCAGTATCAAACACTGGCAACAGAGATCTCAAATTAGTGTTAAACACTAAGGTAGTCAGTGTTGAACACTGCAAATAAAGTTTTTTGATTAGTGTTGAACACTAAGGCCCAACAGTGTTTTAACACTGGGTTCGGGAGTTTCAATTTAGTGTTAACACTAAGGCAAGAGGGGTCACGTGGCAGCACGTGAGAGCGCCCTCCCTTCATTTATTCTGCTGAGATTATCGCGTCTTTCAGAGCATCACGTGCCATCACGTGATGGGCATTCAAATGCCTGTGCATTAAAGCTTCTGTCAAGGGTCACGTGGGTCACGTGGGGTGCTGCCTCAAAGGGGTTTTCTGTAGATCTCTTGGGGGGGTCACGTGGTGACACGTGACCCTGCCTCTATGTATGTTGTTTAGAGGATCTGTTAATCTTTTCCAGGAATTAAATTCATCGTAGGGTTAAACCCTGACAGTAATTTCAGAGGAATTAAATTCCTACTTCCTTTTGAAGGTTTATATTCTGAATAGAGTTGGACTCTGAATTTTCTGTGGGAATTAAATTCCTCATACATGTGAAGAACCAAATAGGGTTAAACCCTAATAAAAGCTTTTAAGGAATTAAATTCCCACTTTCTGTTAAGTTATGATCAAGGGAATTAAATCCCCGCTGTTCCAACAGAACTAGGTTCTTAATTAGGGTTAAACCCTGTCTCTCTTTGTTCTGAAGGAATTAAATTCCCATAACACAGGGTCAAGCCCTAGTTTTATTTTAAAGGAATTAAATTCCTATAGTTCTGTGAGAATTAAATTCTCGTGCTTCCATTCCCTCTCTATGTTTTGGATCGGCATGGCAGGATCTCGACCCATTGAGAATTAAATTCTCAACCTCAAGGGGAGATGTGCACTTTGCAGATCCTCTATCAAAGAGAGAAGAAATATGTTCTTCTGTTTTATATATATCAGAGTTAAACTCTGTTGAGAATTAAATTCTCTTTTCCTTCAAGGAGCCTTCCCTTTCTTACCTAGGGTTTTCTTTTGCAGAAGATCCAAGTTCCTCGAAGTATCAAGGCTCTCTCTCCCTTTCTTCCCTCTGCGTATCTATCTCTTTTTGTGTGTCCCTTGGCTCCTATTTATAGGAGAAGCAGCCGAATCAATTAGTTTTTGACGAATCTTCATTGAGAGGTTTGATTTGCATCCATCATTTGTTTTTGACCTTTGGATTATTGGGTGAATTTTATTCACCATTGGATTTCAAGTCCCGGGATTCTCCTTTGTTATTTCGGTTAGATTTAAAGGGGAAATCTTTCCAAACCCGAGATTTTCCCATAGATAAATGATATTCAATCATCTTTAAATCTTTAATTCGACTGGTCCCAGATAATCGCTTTCCTTTGGAAAGATTCGAATCTCTTTCAGAATTTAATTCTGTCAACGAAATGGGCTTTGAAAGCCGGTCACGTGTGACCACGTGACCCATGGTCACGTGTGGGCACGTGACCCCCTTTGGAATGAGCCTTCTTCTTTCTTTCTGCGCTCTGTCTTCTGGTTGCTGCTTAACCGTCACGTGCCACCACGTGACCCCTGGTCACGTGCGAGCACGTGACCCTTGTCTGAACTCTTTTTCTTGATTTAGTTGGAGAACAATTCTGATGTTTTGATCGTCACGTGCCAACACGTGACCCTGGTCACGTAGGAGCACGTGACCTCTTCCGAAGCTTTTTCCTTGATTTGATCAGGAAGCGTTGGGTCTTTGCTGCTGCTTTTAAATGTCACGTGCCGACACGTGACCCAGGTCACGTGGGAGCACGTGACCCTTACTGAAGCCTCTCTCTTTGATGTAGTTGGGAAACTGAACTTGCTTTGCCGGTACTTTTGGGTGTCACGTGCCAACACGTGACTGCTGGTCACGTGTAAGCACGTGACCCTCTTCTGAAGCTTTTCCCATAAGCTTTCCTGATTTTAAATCAGGAAACAAATGCCCCCACAGTGTTGTTCTCACGTGTCAGCACGTGAGTGCAACGCTGTCACCTCTTACGACCGTTGGATTCCTTTAGGGATCTGGGGAGACGAAACGTTTCCATTGCCTTCTATAAATACCTCTGTCTCTTCATAGGAGCCTTCACTTTGCTCATCTTCTTCTTCTGAGAACTTTTTCCTTGAGAATTTAATTCTCGCTTCCAGAGCTTAGTTCTCTGTCTTGAAACAATTTTCAGAGTTTAACTCTGTTCGAAAAGAATTCTTTTCCTCAGGTAATGTTCTTGGACAAACGATGGACCTTCACATTCCTCTGGATTTTAAATCCAAAACAAGGGTTTTTACCCTTTTTTCTTCCAGTTTTTTTTTATAAGAACATGAAACCGCTTAACCTTCAAACTGTAGATCTCTTAGGGTTTAGATGATCTTTGGGGAGATGATGATGGCGTTCCAACTCCATGGAATTTAATTCCATCCAAAAATGTTTTTGGGAATTTAATTCCCTTTTCTTAATAAGCAATTTTAATTCCAATGAAGGACTTGATTTCTTCACGCGGAAGCTTCCTGGGGTCTGTTGGCCCGAGGTTGTTCTTCTGCAGTTAATGAAATGGGGGTTTTGTAATGATGTCTTCTATGGGAATTTAATTCCTTTGATCTTGTTGGATTCATTGTAGAGCCCGAGACAGATCCTGTTGGGGGGAATGTGCATGGCCATCATTCTTTATTAAATGAGGATATTCCCTTTGTTTTATTGTAACCATTTGGTATTATTATTAATGAGCCGTCACCCGGATTTTGTGGGGCCCATGTGTTTTGTAGCCAATGGTCCCAGGAAACTCTGTTGTTGCTTTCTTCAACTAGTCTTCATGTTCATGCATGAATATATATTGCTAACTTTTCTTTTAACGGTCTTCCTTTATTGGATTTCAGGTGCGATGGCTTCTGTTCCACGCTTTCCCTTTTCTCGCTCGGAGGATGCTTTTCCTCAGTCACCATCTGATGAGGAAGCGATGGCGATGATTCGGGCCCATGACTCGAACTGTACAAACCTTCTTCAATGGGGATCTTGGTACAGTCAGATTATTCAGGGTCGCCGGAGTTTTCTTTGCACGGTGCCGACGGAGCCCACTTTCCCATTTTTACCGATGATCCTCCGAGGACAGTTTTTGCTGTGGAAATGCCAAACTGGACTCCAACGGGGAGGCTGGAGCCTTCGACGACCGGCATACCGAATCATCCGATCCCGGCCATAGACATCTTGGGACGGCGTATCTGCCAGGGTGAGGCCCACCCGTGGGGGCAAATTGTTGGAGATAGTGCCCTCAGAGTCAATTATTGGATCACAGGCACATGATTGCAATGATTGAGGGAGGACCTATCCCGGTACGACAGTCTTACTCGAGTTGATAGTTTGCTATCTGGTTTACCTTTATCATCGTGTACTGCTTCAGGTGACCTTACAGGTCGCTATTGCACGTTGATAGAGCCCCTAGGATTCTTGCTTGACCACCAGCAGTATGAGGGCGATCATATAAGTGGGAGCTGGAGTCTATAAGCGCATCCTTAAAAGGTCCCTAGTCGTGGGAGTTTCGAGACAGGGCATCGATTCTCCAGAGTAGACTAGTGTATACAGTCAAGACCCCGACGAGGGGCGGTGGCCGGTCTCACAAGCCACTGGTGTCAGTTGGTTCACCTAAGATGTATACAGGTGCTCATTGGGTTATGAGTACACCGGACAGGACTCGCCGGGAACATGCTAGTTGGTCTTATACCTGACGTCAGATAGCAGTTCCCTGGTGACATGTGTACAGGTTAGTTCTTCGACCTGGGGATCGTCATTTGTCTCGTGAGAGTTCCCACTGTGCTTTGATTACTACCCTACCACGGCTCAAAGGAGTCATGCAAACAGGTTTTAGTTGGGTACAGTCCCGAGCCACATGGAGGCAGTGAGCGGATCTTCAAGGGTTTGTCTCTCCCGGTATTGGGGGTGAGGTCGCGCTGTGTCTAGGAGAGCCATTACACGAAGTCCTTGGCCAAGGCAGGAGATTTACTGGTAGGTATTCCAGTAGTATCTCAGGGTGTTCTAGGCTACACTCCGACACGACTTGTACCGCTTTTGGGGGTCTGACTTTTACCCACCCCCTAGGCCCGACATGCGATGCTCATAGACGAACGGACCGGACTGTACGGATATTGTCACTGACAGGCTCAGTAGGGTGTCAGGATGAGCTTGCTCATCGACGTCCCTTTTGGTCAATAGCTGGTGGCCCGCCACGTATTGACTTATACCTCTGACGTGCTGGTGGTTAAATCCACAGCCATAGTATTGACGAGTCTTTAGAGTCCACCACACATTCAGTTACTCAGCTTTCGGGCGAAACGCTGTAGAGGCCGTATGGAGATATGGCAGGGTCCGATCAGATACGTACGGTATTGCACGGATCAGGATCGGACGGTTTGTACTAGTGGCCGTATGGATATATGGCAGGGTTCGATCTGATACGTTCGGTATTGCACGGATCAGGATCGGACGAACATTACTAGCCGGCTTTGGTTTAAGCCGGATCCTAGTATAGTACTGTGTAGATTTTGTCTCTTTGCATTTGTATCCGGACGGAATACAGATGCGGGTGTGTATGCACAGTATCGGGGTTTTCCTGTAATTTATTACAGGAACAGTTTTCTGGAGTTGCCAGTTTGCATTCCGTTCCGGCCGGTTTTCCTTTGTTCTTTCCCGGCCGGACTTTTCCGATGGAGGGGGTTATTTGCAATTATGCAAATAACATTTATGGAGGGGGTTTCATGCAATTGTATTGATTATGATATCTTTCATCCATCACTTGCATTAATGGTGATTAAGAGAGGGTATGGGTTTGATATGATTTGAGTATGGTTGATGTTTGTTTATAGTCACCTCCACCTTTTTCCTACACTTACCTTCCTCTTGCTTTTGGTTCTCACTCCACCACCATTCCCCACTTGAGATGGCCGGCCACAATATTGAGAGGAGAGGAAAAATGAGAGGTCCCAACTTTGTATGAGGGATTAATTCACATCTCCTTTTCATGCTTGCCAAATTCTCAACAACCCTCTCCAAAGTTCATGATTCTCTCCATCCTTCATGGCAACCAAAACCCCAATGAGACATAGACTCTACACATCCTACAGCAAGTCTTGGGCATGTCGATTTGCCGGCTTCATGCCCGAGTTGCCTCGGTATAGAGGCGGGAGCCCGTAAAAGAAACAGGCGATGTGGTGCCCTTCCGGCGAGAAGGCGACGACCGGATTTTCCGCGGGAGATCGGGACGACGACGAGAAGACCGGAGGACTCGGATCACTCGGTATATCTCTTCCCATCTTGTAGTTAGCTAGAACTAGTTTAATGGTCCGATCCGGGTGTTTAGTGCGCGGTGGTGCCGGTTTGCAAAGTTCGCAAAAATTGAAGTTTATCACCGTTTCCGCATTTGGCCGTCGCATTGACGGCCGGGGCGCCGCCGTGCACTTACAGTGGTATCAGAGCCTCGCCATTAACTTCGTCTAGCTTCGTTTGATGTGTTTTTCAGTTCCGATCGACCAAAATTCCAAAAATCCAATTTTAGCTCACATCAGTTTTCTGTTAAAATTTTTTGGTGTCTAAAAATTTTTCAGGTTGTCTCAGAATGATGTGCAGGGAGTTCTAAGAACTCTGGGAAAATTCGAGACAATGATCCCTCAGCTCGAGCGCGGAACAGCGGCAAAACCCCCCTTGTTGCCGCGGTTCCGCCGCAGGTTGGTGGGATCAATGCTTCGAAATTCTCCAGTGGGCTTCTGGGCTGTAATTAGGGGTTTTGGAATATTAAAATTGGGCCCAGATTTTCTGTGAGTGCTACAGTATTTCTTGGGGGCCCACTTGTTAATTTTTGATCGATCGGATATTTTAAACACATTTTTCACAGTATTTACATTATATCTGCGACCGTGAATGTCACTCGATCGGTAAATCCAGTCTAACTGCTATAGCCCGGTTAGACGGATTTGCGAACGTGACTTTCACGTTGATGTTCTGTGTTTTGCTGTGATGTTGCAGATCGGTCGTGGGGGATAGCCTGGATGCAATGCTAGTACAGTTGTGGTTGTATTATGTACATTTGATGTTGCGGGGCGAGCATCCGACATGTGGAGCGCCGTCACTGCCTGTTTGTATTATTCTTTTGGGGCACGACCTGGTTGCGGTCGATGTACCCGTTGTATGTATATTTTACTTTCTGTACTAGGATTGCCCCGCGGTGGGGTGCACGGATAGCCGGGTTCTGGAGGGCAACAAGCTCGCATCTCAGGGCATTGAGACGGAGGGGGCTTCAGTCTGGAATTGGCGGGCTATTCGCCGCACTCGTAGGGGGTACAGGTTGACCCAGGAGGGGTGCCCAAGTTACCGGATTCCGTGAAGTGCTGGGTGGTCCATTCACGGCGCTGAAGGGGGCTGCCTCGCTTCAGGTTTTGGCAGGTGACTTGCCGCGCCCGTAGGGGTCTAGGATTTCATTGCACAGGCTATCCACACGACCAGAGGAACGTCGGGTTTCAGCAGTGGCTCTGTGAAACCGGGGGATCCCAGATATCTGTATTGTTCTGTGATGCTGTACATTATCTGTGATGTTGCATTTCTTTCACGCCTTGAGCGAAATACTATATATTGGTATATATATTAGTAGATGTTGTATATGTTTTTCATCCGCGCTAGTCCAGTCCCCGCTCTGCGTTAGTTAGCTAACCTAACGGGTGATGACGGGACCCAGTGGCGAATGCGGATGGCATATACGTACGTCAGTATATTTTCATTCTTTGTGGTGTGATCATTTGATGGGACTGCATTGATTCGGATCAATGCAAGTTAAAACAAACCTAATCTGATGTTGTTGGAACATTTTTCAAAAAGCTGTTATTGCAAGGGCGTTCACTTTTGTTTTGCATCGTGGTATTCATTTGGAATATCCTGCTCCTCAGTCGACGAGGCAAGGGCCGAGATCCCTTCACCGGGAGTGACCCCTTGGACAGAAGTTTGCGTCAAGGCATTAACTTCACTATAGCCGATTACTTTTGCTTTGCATCGTGGTATTCAGTTGGAATATCCTGCACCTCATTCTATGGGGAAAGAGCCGAGATCCCTTCACCGGGAGTGACCTCTTTAGTAAAGGTTTTCGTCACTATATTTTCCAAAAAGCTATCCGTTCCTTCAACGATATCAAGTTCATTACGTTAAAGGTTTCCGCCAGAAACCATTCGTAGCCCTCCGTCGTTTCATATGGATAGTCAATAGTATTCAAGCTGTGTATGTTGGCCAAAGTCAAGGCACGGTGTTTGGTAGCTGTTGGTTATTCATATGCAGCATAGATAGATGTGTTGGTTTGGGGCAGTCGTACTACCATTTTGGCCCTAGTCAAGGGTATGTACGGGTGGGCTCAAATTAACCTGGATAATGACGGCTAGAACTTGACATGTGACTTATGATATGTTGGCCAAAGTCAAGGTCATAAGAGCATGGGGCAGAAATTACATCGGGAGTTTCAAAAGAACTGAAACTTGCCAGATATGCGCATACCTTCTGGAGTGTGATACCGTGAGCAGATTCCGTCACGTTATCATGCGATGATAGTTGGATCCCGATTCCCACTGATGAGTTGGTTTACTCCTCGGGTGACCCCGACTAATTCTTCTTTCAGGTTTGGAGGAGAATTTGAGGTACAGTGGGAGGTTTCCAGATTAGATAAATTGGTAACCATTCTGATCTAGGTTAGAGTGCACGCTGAGTGTTTCTTTTCTCTCTCTCTTTGGCAGCGACCATTGACCCGACCCCAGACTATGACTCAGTGACCAAGTTGACCGAACCTTCTAAACACCGGCTTTTGGATTGTCAGAGTTGTAGACCTCATTGCCACTCCTACTTTTACCCTTTTCTCCAGGACACCCCGTATTACTACGAACGTCCACTTCCATTGGACAAAACCATCGTATGGTTAGATACGAACTTGAAGGAATTCGAGGATGGTTTCCGGTTCTGGAGAAAACGGATAGGATTATTCAGTTGTCTTTTCCCTTTTCCCTTCTCTCAAGTTACGAGTACTCCTTAGTTTAGGAGATAGTACACCTATTACGCATATTGGATAGTCTTCTTCCAAACTTTAGGCTGGTGCCGAACAGTGGGGAATGAAGAAAACCAATTAGCATAACGATGGTGTGCAGAAGGTATTAAGATTAAGACAAAGCAAGGGATTAGTAAGAGGGAAAAGTAAATTGCGACTGATATTCACAACCAAACCAAGTATTTCTTCGCCAATCCTAAATCACCTTTGTATTTCTCCAGGACACTCCGTATCACTACGAAGATCCACGGTTTATTGGATACTCCATCGTATGGTTATATACGAACTCGAAAGGAACTTGTTCCAGTTCGGGGATGGATTCTGGTCCAGGAGAAATAGGAATAAGGTTTATTCGGTTGTCTTTTATCCTCACCTTCTCTCGCATTGCGAGTGCTCCTAGGACTAGGACAGTACACCCATTATGCTTATTGGATAGTCTTCTTCCAAACCATAGACTAGTGCCGAACGGTAGGGAAGGAAGAAAACCAATTGGCCTAAAGGGGTGTGCAGAAGGTAATGACTAAAGACATATAAAGGGATTTGGAGAGGTGGCAAAGAATTATACGGTTATAGTTGTGAATCTGGATAATGGAAGAGGCATTACTAGGAATACCAGAAAACCCCATCGAAACATTTCAATGTTTCAGTTCAACTGCATACTGTTAAAAGAAAAACTGATTTTCCGATTAGACACTTGCTCCAGGGTATGTATTTACCAGGTTTGATTCTCACATCTGTATGGTTTTACAGATGATGAGTGGGAGTAAGTTATTGGGAATTGGGTGATCTTCCTCATTATATCGGGATTCGTTGTAATCGATGATATTTGAGGAGATCACCTGGGCTGTTTGCCGGTCGGCAAATTTTTGGTTTTGAATATCCGCTGTTGTGCACCAATTTCAAATTGATATATCTGTACGTCTATTTTCATAGAGTGAGATATACCTTTTGATATTATGTCGATGACATTTACCTATATCAGTAGATGGTTAGGTAAGGAGCATTAAGCAGCGGTGTAATTCTTCTTAACCATAAGTACAGTTTTCAACCTACGACACACAGTGAAAGAGTTGTTAGACTCAGCGGACTTATACAGAGTATTGTATGTTGTCCAGTGTTCATTAGGACAGAGGGGTTGGTCCTCATACTATATTCTGTTTACTTTTAACTTCTCTAGTTCTTAGACATGTGTTTCGAAGAAACACAGGGTCTAAGTTTTGAGGAGTTATAGGTATTTGAATAGAGTAGAGAACCAGGTGTAGCAAGTATCGGGATTCTTCAAGGTGATCGAAGATGTAGATACTTGTGTATGGTATTCAGTTGATAGTAATGATAAAGAGAAATTACTTCTCTTTCAGGTTACTCATAATTGGAAGCATTCCTAAGTTGAGTAACGCTGATCGGCCTCTCTCCATTTAGTTGACATGCACTGGAGACAGCTGCATGATTTGAATCTGGTTCAATTAAATCAGTGCCTCTGGTTCTATATTGGATAAAGTACAGTTCATATCTTAACATTGTTAAGGTACGGGGAGTTGTCCGGCTTATGATTAAAACCAGACTCTGGATAACTCTAGGCACGTTTCTGTAATGGCTGTTTGTGGGTTGACCCAGGCTATGACGAGGGTTGACTTTCTACCATAAGAAAGATCAATAGTGATAATTGTTCTTGACTCGCCACAATTTTAATAAAAATGGATTTTTTTCAAAAACAGTATTGGGAGTATGGTAGAACTGGAAGTGATTCCAGAACCGCAAACGATTACTGAAGATTTGATAAGGAACCTAAAGATTCAATCTGATTTGACATTCCATTGGCCACTCCGCAGATAAGGTGGGTAACTTCAGGCACCCGAGAGGTACTCCGGTAGCCTCAAGGACGGTGACAGGGAAGTTCTTGTTTACCCACACTTGCCATTGTTGTTGTTCCAGACTGCGAGACCCGGCAGGAGGATGAGTATAGCGTCATTCTAAACTAGCTTTAGAAGTGCACGTCTATATGACTCTGCCAGAGGGTTGTCGTAGTCAGTGGGAGCAGCGGAAGCATTGGTGGACATCAGGCTTATGTCTATTTATAGACTAAAGCAGATGTAGCGGAGATAGATCATCTATTTCTGACGTGACAGTCATAGGTTTGACTTCATCAGAATAGGGGATGGATCTGTTGAAAAGGTAGTAGGGTGTGATATCCGGGTTTTGGATGACATACACAAAGTAGGAAGTGATATTCCTATACTACGATCGGTTATACTATGGTCGTCACACAGTGGTTTCTCCACATGGGACTTGGACATTATATCAGACATACTGGTTACTAGATCTATGGTTTTAGATCTAGATTTGGGTGGTTTCCCAATCAGGGTACTTTGACAGCATTCTAAGAGTATTTAGAATGGACGACTCCTGGCATGGTAGTGTACCTGCAGGTAATGGAGTCACCCTCTCTAAAGGTGTCTTATAGACTAAAGTAGAGAGGGATGTGCATGATTGGCAGATCACTTGCTTAGGCAATTGAGTCAATCATGAGATGTCAAGTACCACACCAGATGTTGTTCTTGCTCTAGATGCAATAAGTTGATATTGATCCAATCCTGGAGGAACAGTCAGAAGCAGTTTTAGAACATAAGTGAATGTTCTAGGGATATGGTAACGGCTGCCTCCTTTAGGAGACGGTTATCACTCCAGGCTTCCAAGGTGACATGGACGACAGGAAGGTTGTCAGAGTTATAGTTTTCCCTCTGACGAGGGGCAGTATTTTGGACAGGTGGTCTAAGGCAATACTGAGGGTGGCATGGCGCAGGATACTGATTAAGTTCAGTTGACGATACAGTCTGAGAAGTTTGGATTTGGAGTTCATTTATGAGCTAGGTCCCATCAGACATCCAGACATTCTAAGACAGGTATTGCTCATTTCGGGAGATGGTTTTCTCCGCGAACTTGAGATATAGAGAGACATAGAAAGAAACATCCAGGAGGATCCACTCACTGAGGCTATTCCTCGATCGCAAGAGTTTCACAGACAGACTTTGTGAGACTGACTAGTAGAGGAGTTGGGTGTTCGGTATCACACGGGCTGTGAGTATGCGACATCGCAATAATTATCCTTGAGTGCAAGTGGGAGATTGTTGGAGATAGTGCCCTCAGAGTCAATTATTGGATCACAGGCACGTGATTGCAATGATTGAGGGAGGACCTATCCCGGTACGACAGTCTTACTCGAGTTGATAGTTTGCTATCTGGTTTACCTTTATCATCGTGTACTGCTTCAGGTGACCTTACAGGTCGCTATTACACGTTGATGGAGCCCCTAGGATTCTTGCTTGACCACCAGCAGTATGAGGGCAATCATATAAGTGGGAGCTGGGGTCTATAAGCACATCCTTAAAAGGTCCCTAGTCGTAGGAGTTTCGAGACAGGGCATCGATTCTCCAGAGTAGACTAGTGTATACAGTCAAGACCCCGACGAGGGGCGGTGGCCGGTCTCACAAGCCACTGGTGTCAGTTGGTTCACCTAAGATGTATACAGGTGCTCATTGGGTTATGAGTACACCGGACAGGACTCGCCGGGAACATGCTAGTTGGTCTTATACCTGACGTCAGATAGCAGTTCCCTGGTGACATGTGTACATGTTAGTTCTTCGACCTGGGGATCGTCATTTGTCTCGTGTGAGTTCCCACTGTGCTTTGATTACTACCCTACCACGGCTCAAAGGAGTCGTGCAAACAGGTTTTAGTTGGGTACAGTCCCGAGCCACATGGAGGCAGTGAGCGGATCTTCAGGGGTTTGTCTCTCCCGGTATTGGGGGTGAGGTCGCGCTGTGTCTAGGAGAGCCATTACACGAAGTCCTTGGCCAAGGCAGGAGATTTACTGGTAGGTATTCCAGTAGTATCTCAGGGTGTTCTGGGCTACACTCCGACACGACTTGTACCGCTTTTGGGGGTCTGACTTTTACCCACCCCCTAGGCCCGACATGCGATGCTCATAGACGAATGGACCGGACTGTACGGATATTGTCACTGACAGGCTCAGTAGGGTGTCAGGATGAGCTTGCTCATCGACGTCCCTTTTGGTCAATAGCTGGTGGCCCGTCACGTATTGGCTTATACCTCTGACGTGCTGGTGGTTAAATCCACAGCCATAGTATTGACGAGCCTTTAGAGTCCACCACACATTCAGTTACTCAGCTTTCGGGCGAAACGCTGTAGAGGCCGTATGGAGATATGGCAGGGTCCGATCAGATACGTGCGGTATTGCACGGATCAGGATCGGACGGTTTGTTCTAGTGGCCGTATGGATATATGGCAGGGTTCGATCTGATACGTGCGGTATTGCACGGATCAGGATCGGACGAACATTACTAGCCGGCTTTGGTTTAAGCCGGATCCTAGTATAGTACAGTGTAGATTTTGTCTCTTTGCATTTGTATCCGGACGGAATACAGATGCGGGTGTGTATGCACAGTATCGGGGTTTTCCTGTAATTTATTACGGGACCAGTTTTCTGGAGTTTCCAGTTTGCATTCCGTTCCGGCCGGTTTTCCTTTGTTCTTTCCCGGCCGGACTTTTCCGATGGAGGGGGTTATTTGCAATTATGCAAATAACATTTGTGGAAGGGGTTTCATTCAATTGTATTGATTATGATATCTTTCATCCATCACTTGCATTAATGGTGATTAAGAGAGGGTATGGGTTTGATATGATTTGAGTATGGTTGATGTTTGTTTATAGTCACCTCCACCTTTTTCCTACACTTACCTCCCTCTTGCTTTTGGTTCTCACTCCACCACCATTCCCCACTTGAGATGGCCGGCCACAATATTGAGAGGAGAGGAAAAATGAGAGGTCCCAACTTTGTATGAGGGATTAATTCACATCTCCTTTTCATGCTTGCCAAATTCTCAACAACCCTCTCCAAAGTTCATGATTCTCTCCATCCTTCATGGCAACCAAAACCCCAATGAGACATAGACTCTACACATCCTACAGCAAGTCTTGGGCATGTCGATTTGCTGGCTTCATGCCCGAGTTGCCTCGGTATAGAGGCGGGAGCCCGTAAAAGAAACAGGCGATGTGGTGCCCTTCCGGCGAGGAGGCGACGACAGGATTTTCCGCGGGAGATCGGGACGACGACGAGAAGACCGGAGGACTCGGATCACTCGGTATATCTCTTCCCATCTTGTAGTTAGCTAGAACTAGTTTAATGGTCCGATCCGGGTGTTTAGTGCGCGGTGGTGCCGGTTTGCAAAGTTCGCAAAAATTAAAGTTTATCTCCGTTTCCGCATTTGGCCGTCGCATTGACGGCCGGGGCGCCGCCGTGCACTTACACAAATTTATAAGATAGGGCTCACTCCTAGGCATCCTACGGGCTACCTTCTCTGGGCTCGTTACATCCTTTCTGCCCATCGGGCGCGATTACAGAAAGTCGGGCTTTATCAGGCCATATACGCGTCACTCTTCCATTATAAGTCTCCGCATGCCTGGTGGGTTAAGGCGTTTTTAAACCAATGGAATCTTCCTACCAACACTTTCATCCTAGGAGATCGTGAGGTCTCGATCTCTCTTGCAAAATTTTATGAAATCTCAGGATTGCCGATCAGGGGTGCACTGTATGAGGAGTTGTTGCCTCCTGACGAGTATGTCTTTGAGCCCGAGTCTCCACCGGCTGACGGCTTGTCTGTTGAGAACGCCGTTCGCCACAAGCGCCCCAGCTTAATCAAGGCGCTGGGTATTTTTGATCGATTGTTCACTGAATCTGAGGAGCAGGGTGTTACTTTTAAAAGCTTCATTTCCTGCTTCCTTCGTGAGGACGTCATATCGAAGACTACTCTGAAGTTTGCTAACATCAAAGACCCCTTTGGGTTTGGTCCGAAGAAGCTACCGACCGCTGAATCGGACCTGCCACAATATTATATTCCCATCGTGTTGCCGATGTCTTTTGAGTCCGTTGCAGCACCCGGTATGGATGAGGAAACATTCTTTGTGGGGTTTGTCAGTGTTTGGCTTAGTTGGTTCGTTATCCCCATGCATCGCCGCTTCATGAGAGCCTCGGTCATCTACCCGGCTCATCGTATTGCTGAGGGGACGCGGTTGGCCATCGACATCCCGGCCTTGGCGCACCTCTATAATGGATTGGGCACCGCAGCTAATACCTCTACGCCTGGCGTGGATGTGGTAAACTTTTCGCTTCATTATTTCACGTCCTGGATCGAAATGCACATATTGGGGGCTTTCGCCATGCATCAGAGGCCCTCATTTTACGATGCCTACCCCTTTCCACGACTTATGCGGTTAGTGGATGCTTCTGCCGCCGACCCGACTCAATTCGGGGCTATTCGGGTGCTGATTTCTCCTCATGCCACCGCTGGCGGGTTGGTTTTTAATGATCGGGTCTTGTCTACTCCTTCGGGTCCCGTCTAACAACTCTAGGACCAGTCGAAAGACAACGCACCTTCTTTGAAGCCCCGGGAGGCCGCGCATTTGTATACAATTAGACCGGGCTACTTGGTGTTTCGCCAGGACAGTGCAGCTCTTTTCATGCGGTACAATCCGCATCGATTTGCCCGACAGCTCGGATACGACCAGGGCGTTCCTTTCGAGGCTTTTATAGTTGCCCCGATCCCTTCGCTCGATGCTGTTCGCGATGCCGCTCATCATTTCATGAGGCTGAACACCGGCTCTTATTTCATGGTCCCTGAAGCCGAGTACATGCCCCGATGTGTAGGTGCATTTACGGGATGGTATCTTCATCGGATCAGTCCGATTATTCTTAAAGAAAGAAGGGTGCTTCTTGGTCACGACGCCCCTCCTCAGGTTTCGGGGGCTAAGCTACGGCCGAGGGTTCCAGTCCGCTTCCCTTTGAGGGAGATTGGCACCGCGCTCATTCCGGGGGAGTCAGGGGTAGACCTTACTCCAACAGCTGGTATGCCCTTGGGTTCCCGATCGCGGGGTAAATGGGCCCCAGTAGTAGCACCCCTGCCGGTGGCGGCACTGCCCCCTGTGGCGTCGACAATGGCGATGTCATCCTCGGTTGTGGCACCGAGCGAGAGTAACAGGGATGAGGGCGCTGAGGGCGATGTGGGCCAGCTCCGCCCTAAGGCTTTGCGAGGGAGGAAGCGGTCATCCTCAGCGACCGGCTCTAGGTCTAAACGGTGGAGGAAAGCGGCCACCACTCTGCTTGATTCTGTGGCGGAGTCTGAGCCTATTCTTGAAGATGAACCATTGGCCCTGCAAGAGTCAAACGCTGGACTTCTCTTTCCGAGTTCGGCTGATGAGGAGGCCGCACAGTTGGCTGAGGCCATACGGCGTTCAAAAGACGCGTCTCATAACGCCAAGGTTCCGAAGAAGTCTTATCCTTGTGTAATTTTTTACGAAGACCCTTCATGGATTCGGCGGTGATTTATCGGTCCTCTGGAAGAATGGGGAGAAAGGGCTTTGAAGCAGGCCGCTTCAGAAGATGCAGCTGACGCACTTTCTTTATGGACCGGCGGCCATGAGTCCACTCTCGAACCCCGGCGAGCCCACCTCCTTGAGAAGGAGCAGCGGCTTGAAGAAGCCATATTGAGGGCTTCTTTGCGTATAGGTATGTTGTGTTTCTTTTATAGTTTTTCTGATCATTTATGCCCGTGCATATATATCATTATTCTTATTTGAATCGTGCAGAATCTTCGACGTTGGGGGAGCTCCCTACGGGCCCATTAAAGCTAAAGCCCGCCGAAATTCTCAATGAAGCCTTGCTGGATGTGGAGGGGGCTGACGAGGCTGCTCTTCTCATGGTGGAACTTCCAGCGGCGGTTCTTGATCAGGGAGTGCTTGCCCCTTTGGGGGAGGCTCCTTTAGAGGCCGCCGCCCCAATGACTCTTACTGAGGGCGGCCCAAAGGCTGGGAGCGAGGTAGTCGGGACTACTCTCCCTTTGTTGGAGCCTGAGGTCACGGCGTAGACCGTTGAAGCTGCTATCCCCCCGGCTCAGAACGGGAGGAGTGTTGAAGGTATCCCTCTGCGTTTTAATTTAGCAACCCCTTCATAGTCTGAACTCTTTTATCTTTCCCAGAATAGCGCGGTTTGGCGGCCACGATCGCGGATCTGTCGCCTCGACAGTCATTTCAGCGTTTATTGGAGATGGCAGCTCCGCAGGCGATCTCCCCTCAGCGTATTGTCCTTTCCTCTGGGCAAGGTCAGTGTCATTCGCCCCGCCTTTTTTTTACCATAGCATTGTTACTATTTTGCGAAATGACGTTGATGTCTCTTATAGTTCTGGAAGCCGACGATGAGGTCGAGGTCGTTGAAGGGCCAGGGGAACCTTCAGCTCCTACTTGCATGACTGTCGGTGAGTGACATTTTATTATAGTCCCGTTCATTCTGCGTTTAAGAGTTTTGCTGACGTCTTCCAAATTTGAACAGCTCTGCCAGTCTCCACGGCATTGGAGTCGCGCATCATGATGCCACCCGGCCCTTATGCCTTGCGGGCTTCAGAACGCTTGGCCCAATTAAGTCTCGTCTCCTTGTCGTCTCTGATCGAGGAGCTACGTGCTGGCAGCGCGACCACGGCTGAAGCATTCGCTGCCGAGGCTAACGGTTCTCTTCCTTTTCTTGCCACCTACCACAGCGAAGAGGTGGTGCGAGTCTGGGTGGAGTCCTGCCGGCGAGTGGAGGCTTGCTTGCACGTCCTCGAATGTTCCCACCTTTCCTCGGAGGCCGTGGCTGCAAAGGCGGAGTTACGGGGGCTGATAGCACGGTGTGCGGCAAACATGACGTCATGTGAGAAGAGGCTCGGTCGCAAGTTCTCGGAGAGGGAGCTAGCCTCCAAGGCGCCGGGCGAGCTTCAAGCCAATCTCACAGCCAAAGCCAACAAAGCGTATGAACTCTGGCGGGTGCTTCAGGAGTCCATCAAAGAGGTGGTGGCTCTCGATAAAGCTGCCGCGTTCACTCGTGAGAGGGTCGAGGCTCATAAGGCCACTGAGAAAGAGCTTGAAGCCCGGCTTGCTTCATATCAGTCCCAACAAGCTCAGGCGGAGGCTCGTCTTTTGGAGATCTTGCGTCATGAAGCCGTGGTCCAACAAAAGCAGGATGAGCTGACCAAGCTGCTGAATCGCCCGCCGGCTTGAAATATTTGTATCTTTTCCTTCCTTTTTGTACATACTCATGGATGAGAGTATTTTCTTTTTGTTTCTTTTATGAATTGTACTTTGTACCCATTTTGGTTTATGAATAAAAGATGCATTTTTCTTCTCAATGATGTGTCTCCTTTTCTATTGAATGTATTCTGCGGATATTCTATCTTGATCTCCTTGCAGGACAGTGATGGCTTAGGATTCAGGGTTAAGATCTGCTTCCTAAGACTTTTGCATTTTACGAGCCGCGAGGGTCTCATAAAGAGTTTTTCTCCCTACAGGTCGAGAGGATCCCATAGGTGTGAGTTCTTCTTAAAGATCGTGAGGATCCTTAAGCGGGTTGTCCCTTGAGAGTCGTAAGGACTTCACGAGAGAGTTTTTCTTCCTCGCAGGTCGTGAGGACCTGCAAGTGTCGGATGTGATCGTCCTTATCCGTGTTTCACGGGATCAGAGGCTGCTCCAGGTATCGTAGTTTAAATACGTCGCGGCCAAGGTTAAGGACCTCATAGTCCGTGGATTTAGGGACTCCACAGTCCACTGTTAGTTCTAAGACATCACGGTCAAGGTTAAGGACCTCATAGTCCGTGGATTTAGGGACTCCACAGTCCGATGTTAGTTTTAAGACATCACGGTCAAGGTTAAGGACCTCATAGTCCGTGGGTTTAGGGACTCCACAGTCCGATGTGTGGTTGCAGGGACCCGTCACCTCTTTGAAGACGTTGATGAATTACAACGCCAGGCATCAAAGGAGTGAAGAGATGTACCCTTAAACCAAGGCAAAATCTGTAAGGAATCGGGGTGGTTGATCGTTAGTTTTAAGACATCACGGTCGAGGTTAAGGACGTCATAGTCCGTGGATTTTAAGGACTCCACAGTCCGGTATTTGCTCTGGATGCTTCACACGGGTTCACTGCCGTGCTTGGCGAGGACCAGGCTCCACTCTGGACGTTTTCCACGGGGTCAAAGAGTGACATTATCCGCGTTCCACGTAACCAGGAATTTTTCACTAGATGCTTCACACGGGTTCACTGCCGTGCTCGGCGAGGACTAGGCTCCGCTCTGGATGCTTCACACGGGTTCACTGCCGTGCTCTGCGAGGACCATGATCCACTCTTGACGTTTTCCACGGGGTCAAAGAGTGACGTTATCCGCGTTCCACGTAACCAGGAATTTTGCACTAGATGCTTCACACGGGTTCACTGCCGTGCCCGGCGAGGACTAGGCTCCGCTCTGGACATTTTCCATGGGGTCAAAGAGTGACATTATCCGCGTTCCACGTAACTAGGAATTTTGCACTAGATGCTTCACACGGGTTCACTGCCGTGCTCGGCGAGGACTAGGCTCCGCTCTGGATGCTTCACACGGGTTCACTGCCGTGCTCTGCGAGGACCAGGATCCGCTCTGGACGTTTTCCACGGGGTCAAAGAGTGACGTTATCCGCGTTCCACGTAACCAGGAATTTTGCACTAGATGCTTCACACGGGTTCACTGCCGTGCTCGGCGAGGACTAGGCTCCGCTCTGGATGCTTCACACGGGTTCACTGCCGTGCTCTGCGAGGACCAGGATCCGCTCTGGACATTTTCCACGGGGTCAAAGAGTGACGTTATCCGCGTTCCACGTAACCAGGAATTTTGCACTAGATGCTTCACACGGGTTCACTGCCGCGCTCGGCGAGGACTAGGCTCCGCTCTGGATGCTTCACACGGGTTCACTGCCGTGCTCTGCGAGGACCAGGATCCGCTCTGGACGTTTTTCACGGGGTCAAAGAGTGACGTTATCCGCGTTCCACGTGACCAGGAATTTTGCTGAATATATCCGCATTTCACGGGAGGGAGGTTTGACTGTTGGCGATATGTATACCACCAAGCCATGGAACTGGGAGTTGCCGTTGTTCTGCTTAGCTTGAAGTTGTGTTCGTTGTTACGAGACGAGTGTTGGGATGATCTGTATGTCGCCTGTGGCCCGTCGAGATTTAGCTTCTTTCTCTGATGAAACCTGGGGGAGGGAGGTATGTTCCCTTTTTGTTTATGCCATTGGATTGTATACAGGGTGTGATGGAACATCACCTGTAAGGCATACATTTTATTTTTATTTTATTTCTTTTTCCGCGATGCTCTATCATTTCAGCTTTTTATATCGCGAAAATCGCGATTGCCCAATCATTTCGGCTATTTTTCGCGGTGCCCAATCATTTCGGCTATTTTTCTTTTTACTCGCTGCTTTTTATTGCGAGTTGCCCTATCATTTCGGCTATTTTTCATGCATACATTTTTACTTGCTGCTTTTTATTGCAAGTTGCCCCATCATTTCGGCTATTTTGTAGGCATGTGTGGCTTGCTAGCTTTTTCGCCGCAAGCTTGGATTTTAGACACCGATTTCGGCATCAGCACCGCTGCAACTGGAATGTTGCCAGGAGCGAATCATCATTTGCCTTTGTCTATGATGAACAAAGGTGGCTCACCAAACAGGGTTAAGGGTCCTGTCGACCAAGGCTTTTGACTTCATGAGCCGTATGGGTCTCACAAAGGTATTTCTCCCTACAAGTCGTGAGGATCCTGCAGGTGTATTTTCTCCTTAGGGATCGTGAGGATTCCCAAGTGTGTGTTCCTCTGTAAGTCGTAAGGATCCTACAAGAGGGCTTTCTCCTTATGGGTCGAGAGGACCTACAAGGGTTGGACTTTGCTGGGGAAATGTTTTTTCGCGCCCATGGATTGTATACAAGGGTCAGTATTGAGCCTCTTGTAGGGCAATATCGAAGGTTGTGGAGGATTTGCTTAAGAACAGGTTTAGGTTTCTGTAACTTAAGACTTTCAAATCTCATGAGCCGTGAGGGTCCCATAAGAGAATTCTCCTTACGAGTCGTGAGGATCTCGTAAGTGTACTTTCTCCTTAGGAATCGTGAGGATCCCTAAGTGTGTTGCTCCTTTGTGAGTCGTAAGGATCTCACGCAGGTGGTTTCTCCTTACAAGGTCGAGAGGACCCTACAAGTGTCTTTTAACGAGGTTGCGCCCTTTCGGGTTTTCACAGACACTCGCCGGTAGTCCTGCTGTTTTTACTCACGGAGCCCTTTCGGGTTTTCATCCGTGCCCATTTTGCTTATGGACATACCGTTTTTTTTTTCTTTTTCACTTTTTTTTTACAAGGTCGCGCCCTTTCGGGTTTTCACGAACGCTTGCCGGCAGCCCTGCTGTTTTTACTCACAGAGCCCTTTCGGGTTTTCATCCGTGCCCATTTTGCTTATAGACATACCGTCTTTTTTTTAATTCTTTTTCATATATATATTTTTTTATTTTTTCTTTCTCTCTCCTCTTTTTTTATCTCGTCAGCCTAAAGATGCTGCGGTAGTAGTTTTAGGGACGTTTCGGTCCGTCGTTAGTTTAAGGACGTTTCGGTCCGTCGTTAGTTTAAGGACGTTTCGGTCCGTCGTTAGTTTAAGGACGTTTTGGTCCGTCGCTATGGGAAGGCCAGCTGCTGCTTGTAAAGTTTGAGCCTAGGAAGATAGCGAGCGGACATAGTCTTCGTCATCTATCATTGACTTAGGCTGTGGCTTATTAAGCGTAGTATTTCTTTAAGAAGCGGCCGTTTATTGGCCTGAAAGGCCTTTCACCGTGCATGTCCATGAGTAGGTAGGCTCCACCCTGGTAGACCTTGTCTATGATGTACGGGCCTTCATAGTTTGGCTCAAATTTTCCTCGCTTGGCACGATTGGGGATCATAGGTCTTTTGACCACTAGTACGAGTTCGCCTTGGCGGAATGTCCTCGGCCTGGTCAATCTTTCGTACGAGCGCGTCATCTTTGCTTTGTAGGCCTCTAGATGTTGTTGCGCTATGAGACGGGTTTCGTCGAGGGCATCAAGCTCCTCAAGCCGAAGGTGAGCATTTTCTTCGTTCGTCAACTTGCGGTGGACTGCTACTCGCAGAGAGGGTAACTCTATCTCGAGGGGGAGCACTGCTTCCGTCCCAAATACCAACGCGTACGGCGTTGTGTTCGTGGCCGTCTTGAATGTAGTTCGATAAGCCCAAAGGGCTTCTTGCAGCCTTTCGTGCCAGTCTTTCTTATTCCGGGAAACGGTCTTTTTTATGATCTTCGTCAAGGTCTTATTGAAGGCCTCGGCCAGACCGTTAGCTCGTGGATTGTAAACCGAAGAATATCTCCAGTCTATATTGTGCTGCTGTGCGAAGCGGCTAATCTTATGGCTTCGGTAGGCCGGCCCATTATCGGAGATAATCCGCCTGGGGTTCCAAACCGATAGATGACGTGCGTCTTGAAGAAATGGAGGATATTCTCCGTCTTCACTTCCTTCAGTGGTACTGCTTCTACCCATTTGGAGAAGTAATCAGTTGTTGCCAGGATAAAACGGTGTCCCCGGGATGATGCTGGCTCAATGGGGCCGACTATGTCAGTCTCCCACATTTCGAACGGCCAGCTAGCTACCGTTGGGTGCAGTGGATTCGGATGTTGGTGGATGAAGTCTCCATGAATTTGGCATGAGTGGCATTGCTTCGCATACTCAAGGCAGTCCTGGATCATCGTGGGCCAGTAGTAACCCATCCGTTTAATTTTTAACTTCATCTTTGGGCCTGCTTGGTGAGAACCGCAAAGTCCGTCATGAACTTCCTGAATGACTCTTTCTGCTTCGTCAGATCCTAAGCATCTCAGCCATAGAGAATCAAACGATCTTTTGTATAGAATATCGTTGACGAAAGCGAAAGATAGAGCTCGTTTCATGAGCTGATGTCTTGAGGACGCTTCTTTGGGCATTCGGTGGGACTTAAAGTAGTCTATGAAGACTTCCCTCCAGTCTTCGGCCTTCTCATGGTCTTGTATTTGTATGGTCGTCTGCTCAGTCGCTCCCTTTTCTTCGCATGATTCCGGAGATATTTCTGCCGGGGCGAGCACTCGACGGCTTTGTACCACGATTCTGACGTCATCGAGGCTCTCGTCAGCCAGTTCTTTAGCAAGTTTAGCCAACGCGTCTGCTTTGCTATTTTCCGCGCGCGGTATGTTCTCCAAAGTATAGGAGGGAATTTGGGTCAATAGTTGTTGCACCTTTTCGCCGTACTTCACCAACTCCGGCTTGCACGTTTGGTAGTCACCATTTACTTGACTAACGACCAGCTGAGAATCCCCGTATATAAGGAGGTCTTCAATTCCCATGTCGATGGCGATCTCGAGGCCTGCTATCAGAGCTTCGTATTCAGCTTCATTGTTTGTCCTCGGCTCTGTTAAGGAGAAGGCGAAGCGCATTATCCCTCCTTGTGGAGTTGCAAAGATGAGGCCTATCCCCGATTTGATCATTGGGATACCTTGTTTCTTCTTCTTTATGGAGGACGCTCCATCGAAATAGAGTTCCTATCGGGTGCTTCCGCCGCTAATCGCATCAAATGCATGCTCGTCCGGCAAATCACAGTTCAGAGGAGAATCGGCCGGTATCGGGTGCTCAGCGAGGAAGTCGGCAATGGCCTGGCCTTTCACTGCCTTGAGAGGTTGATACGTTATCAAGAACTCCATCAAGAGCAGGGCCCACTTAGCGAGTCGTCCCGTCAATATGGCTTTCGACATCAAGTATTTAAGGGGATCCACTTTTGAAATGAGACGGACTTCATGTGCCAATGCATAGTGCCTGAGCTTTGTTATCGCGAAGATTAACGCCAAGCAATGTTTTTCAATGGGAGAGTAGTTGCTTTCTGCCCCCAGTAGAACTCGACTTAAGTAATAGAGTGCCCTCTCTCTCCCCTGATCGTTCTCTTGTGCCCATAACGCGCCCAAGGAACCTTCGAGGGCGGTCGTATAAAGAATGAGGGGTTTTCCCTTGACCGGCGCGGCCAACACCGGAGGGTTCTGCAGGTACTGCTTGGTCTCGTCTAGTGCACCTTGACATTTGTGATCCCAAGCGAATGGAGTTCCCTTTTTCATCAGGTGGCTGTAAGGACGGCATTTGCCCGAAAGATTAGCGATAAACCGCCGGATGTATGCGAGCTTCCCTTGGAGAGACCGCAACTGCTTGAGGGTTCTTGGCGGAGGCATTTCCATGATCGCCTTAATCTTTGACGGATCTATTTCAATACCTCGGTGTCGAACGATGAATCCCAGAAATTTGCCCGAGGAGACACCAAACGCGCATTTGAGGGGATTCATTTTCAAATTATATTTCCGAAGGCGTCGAAATACAGTCTCCAGATGCTTTAAATGATCTTCGTATGACATGCTCTTTACTATGAGGTCATCGATATAGCACTCGACGACGTCGTGTATGAGGTCATCAAAGATCTTTGTCATGGCCCTTTGATAGGTAGCGCCAGCGTTCTTTAGACCAAAGGGCATAACCCTGTAGCAAAATATACCCAAAGGGGTGCGGAAAGCGGTGTGCTTCTGGTCTTCGGGATGCATCTTTATCTGATTGTATCCTGACGAACCATCCATAAAGGAGAAAACCTCATGAGTGGACGTGTTATCTATCATTAGCTCGGTTACTGGTACTGGGAAATCATCCTTGGGACAGGCTTTATTGAGATCCCTGAAATCCACGCATATGCGTACTGTCCCATTCTTCTTCATTACCGGGACGATATTGGCGATCCAGTCGGGATATTGGACTTCTTGGATAAATCCAGAATCGATCAGCTTCTTGACTTCGGCGTTGATGCTCATCTCAAGCTCGAGTCGCATCCTCCTTGGCGCCTGCTTGACTGGCTTGATATCTGGGGATATTGCTAATCTATGCACAGCAATCTCCGGATCTAATCCTGGCATCTCGGAGTAGTTCCACGCGAAGCAGTCTTTATGCCGTAGAAGCACGTTCTTTAACGCAGCCACCCTCTCTTCGGATAACAGCTCGCTGACAAATGTCGGTCGCAGGTCGTCTGCCGATCCCAACTCAATCTTCTTGAGGTTATCTGCAGTAGTATGTATACCATCTTCCAGTTCTTTCGGAGCGGGCGGAAATTCTGAGATTACCTCATCATCACTGTTCTCAAAGCACCGGGGAAGGTCATCTACGTTCTTGGGCTCTTCTCCTAATATCGTAATCGTATAACAAGTGCGAACCCTCTCCACGGACTGAGATGGACCCGGTTCTGCTCTTGCGGCCTTGGGCTCATGCTTTTGCGGCGGCGTTACCTTCCAGCCGTCGGATAAAGCGAATCTGCCCCGTTGGTACTGGTCCTCGACCCAGTTCTTGAAGGTGAAGCAGTCTTCGGTAGGATGTCCTATGGCTTGGTGATAAGAGCAATAACTCAGATGAGAAGCCTTGTTAGCTTGCTCAGGATGTCTAGACTCTGGAAGCGCGATCATTTGATGTTTTATAGCGAGCTTGAGTAACTTCTCCGTCTTGTCTCGGGGGAAGGAGTACGCTCGACTCATCTTCTTTATGAGGGACAAACCCGAGCCGCTTCTTGATTTATTTCCGTCTCTGCGTCGGGCCTTTCGTACAACGGATTGACGAGGATAAGCGTCTTTGTCTTTTGCAGCATGTTGAAATAGACGTTGCGTCCTGGCCTTCTCGTAGATGGCCATTTCGCGGTTGTGGTCTTCCCGAGCTTTCTGACCCATTTTCCTGATAGGCTTGCCCATTCGTTCCTCAAACGACGGACTCCGCGCTTTAATCGCGGGGTCTAGTTTTGATGGGGGGTTGGCATCTCCTGACAGGGCATCCTCCTCTTCATCAAAGGTATATATAGCGTAGCTGCTGTGAGCCCGTTCCCGTTTTCCGGCTCTTGCGTATCCAAGCCCGAGTGTTTCCATCTTCCCGTTGGGCAATTTGCGTTGAGTCCCGGGGACATCCCAAATCCTGTTGTAGAGCCGAGCCTGCCGAACAGTCTGTTTTAAGGGTACTCCTTGGCGCTTCAATAGCTTCTTTAATCCATTTGTATAGTATCTGGGCAGACGGATGGGTTGGAGCCTGTCAAGTGTAGCATCCGCGCCATGCCAGATCTCTTTCTCTATTTTCGACTCTGAGGATCAGTAGAATAGGATCACCTTCTCACCCTTTCGCCTGGGAGGGACGTAAAATGTTTGCAGGTCCTGCACATTATGAGCCTGAAGCGTGTCGAGATCCTTGTAGTGTTCTCGCGGTACCATGGTGATTTGCAAACTATGGTCATCGCCAGGGGGTGCTTGTATTGACAGCCGATTGGAGAACACAGCATTAACTTCATCTTCTGAATCACTTCCGAAGACTAACATGGGGGCGGGCGTCCCCAGGTTGTTGCGTTGAGATGGCCCTGCATAAACTATTTCTTCCTCTTCTTCGGTATCGCTCCCGAAAACAGGGATGGTGGCGGCGGTTTTGTTCTCCGGGTTGCGACACCTTTCTGTATCCTCGAAATCTGGCAAAAAGTACTTCGCATCTTCGTATTTGCGGACTTCGTTCACGAAAAATAGGTTTAACTCACCTGTTACGGTGTACTCGAAACCATCCTTAAAGTACTTCATACACTGATGTTGTGTAGAAGGGATGATGTTGTATTCGTGTAACCAAGGACGACCGAGCAAGGCGTTGTAGCAGGTCTTGGCGTCAATGACATGGAATTTGATGTCTGTGACAAGAAGTCCAAAGAGTAATGTTAGTATCACAGATCCGAGAGTCCGTGACGATTGTGAATCGAAACCGGAGATAGTAATTTTGTCACGAGCGAGGTGTTGCACACTCATGCAGATTTCCTTCAACACCCGAACATTAAGGAGATTGACGGAGGATCCATTATCCACCAGGATCTTGCCTATCTTGATATCATGGCAGTATCCGGAGACATATAGGGGACGGTTGTGGTCGCACGTCCCGAGAAGGAGGTCTTCATCACCGAAAGTGATGTCGGCCGTATGCACTTCCTCCAGTTCATCCTTCATCTTTTCAGTGGCGAGGAAGGCTTGGAATTGCTCAGGTTCTTGTAACGCCTTAATTAGTGAGTCTCGCGCTTCTTTTGATAATAGGAGGGCATCGAGAATGCTAAGCTGAGAAGGTAGCTTCCTTAGGTGCGCGAGGATGTTATAGTCCATCTTACCCTTCCTAGGAGGGTCTTTGGCAGCCAGCTCTCTCATGACTTGGTCATCTAAAGTGATATCTTCAGTGACCTTTTCCTTCCCCTTATCCTTTCTACTTAAGGGCCCGAGATTCTTTTCTGGGAGTGTGCGATTGTGCAGCTGAATGTTCTCGCAGATCTCTGATTTCTCCTCTTTCCCTAAAACGGATTCTTTGAAGAGAGGGCCCAGAGCCATTTCTTCATCAGAGTCGCTCCCAAAGGTGAGAACTTATGACCCCCTGGCGTTAACTATGTAACAGTTGCCAGTAGTTCTGTCGTGCCCATCGATAGTACTTCTTCGCTCCCGACGGCTCTTGCGTTTCATGCGCTTAACATGTTGCCGACGAGCAACATATCCTTGCCACCATATCATAAAGGCGTCGCACTCCTCCGTGGGGTATGATATTTTCCGGTGATATGCGCAATAATCAGGGTGCCTCTCCACCCCATCGTGCATGTTTCCTTCCGAGGGTGGTAGCTTCATTCCCATTGACATGGCTTTGGCAAACCTTTTCCTCGTCTTGAATATCTTCTTGTCTACTTCGGATGCCTTTCGCTCTGGCAGGGGTAGTTCAACTCTTTTGTTCAGTTGCCCGCATTTGGCTCCTTCCGATGTGGCCATCTCACGCTCCTGGTCCGCTTTACATTTTAGACGAATCTCGTCTAGAAAAGCGTCGATCATTTCGTCTGTTGGCCATGCACGCTCTGTTACAGGCTCTGCCTCCAGCTTCTTAGTGCCAGGAGTTTTCCCATCATCAGTAAACGAGTGGGAGATTACGTTACAACTCGCCACATATCCTTCGGATTCATCCGACGAGCTCTCTCCATCATCTTCCTTTTGAAAGATGTGGTTGAGGAACTCTTGCAGTGTGACAGGAGTTCGCGCCTTTTGATTGTACTCTTCCAGTGCGTCGATTTGCTTTTGCAAGTTCGTGTGCTCGTTTCCAGGCTTCACGGACTTCTTGGATTTCTTCTTCTTTTTCTTCGAAGATTTTGACGATTGGGCATGAGTATTTGGGCCCTTATCGCGAGTCTTCGTAGTTGGGCGGGGCTTCAACATTCCTTCGATAATTTGAGGTTCAAGAGGGTCCTTCCATTCGATCGCAGGGCACGCATGAAGGTCTCTCAGCATTCTTTTGGTTTTAGTGATAGCACGACCTCCCATGGAGCTTCTTCAATAAAAGAACAGGTTGCCCCCCGTTGTATCCGCTTTCTTAGGAGTATGCGGTTGTGGTGGGTTCACCTTCCACTTTTCGGACAGTACAAACTTCCCCTGGAGGTATTGATCTTCAATCCATCCTTTGAAGACGAAGCAATCTTCAATCGGATGGCTTACCGTTTGATGGTAAGGGCAATAGTTAGGGTTATTCACCTCGGTGGGTTGCGGCGGTCGCCTTGGATTTGGTAGGCTTATAAGTCTGTTGCGTATTGCCAGCTCGAATAACCGTTTCGTCTTGTCTCGTGGGAACGAGTAGGGACGCTTCATCTTCTCATTATAATACCGGCGTCTTTCCTCCAGTTGTTCTGCCGGTTTCGGGGCGTTAGGTTGCTGTTGGGCATTCGCAACAAAGGTTGCCCTTCCTTTACCCTTGTCATTCCGAGGTTCCGACTTCGGGGGAGGTGGTCTATGACCCATCTGGTCCATCTGAGCCAACTTGTCGATTAAAGCCTGGAATGTGGTTGGCTTAAAGAACATCATAAACTGGGAGATAGTTGCGTGGGGGTCTAGGGTTCCCACGAACATGCCCACTGCGGGTGCCTCCTCAATGCGTTGTTCACATCTCGACCACAAGTTCCGCCAGCGTATAGCATACTGGACCCAGGTTTCACCTGGTTTTACCCTGGCGTTAATCAGTGCAGTTATTGGAATGCGTTCGCTGGCACTTGCGAATCGCTGAGTGAATAACAACTCCATTTCAGCGAACGTTTTGATAGAATCGTTCGGGAGTTCTGAATACCATTCGAACGCAGTTTCTGATAGGCTGCCCACGAACTGGCGGAGCAACAGTTTATCATCACCGCCGGTGTTACCGCAGAGGGCCCGGAACTGGGCGACATGTTGATAGGGGTTGCCGGTCCCCTTGTACACGTGGAATTTTGGTATCGTATAGCCTTGCGGGTATTTGATTTGGTCGTACGAGCTTGGATACGGCCACCCCGTTTTCACGACTTGACCAGCTGCCTCAGTCACGTCATGAACCCGGATTTGCTGGGCTATGTAGTCAACCAATTCCGCCTTAGAGATTGCCTCCTCCTTGGCCGTTGAGAGGGCTGGTGGTGGATTTGACGTTTCTCCTCGGTCGTCTTCAAGAACGATTGGGGGATCCTCGGCGGGTAAGTCCTGCTGGATCATCATTCCTATCATATCTTGGAAGAGAAGGCCCATACGTTGTATGTTGGCCGCTTGTTCAGCAGCCTCTTTGTCCTTTTTCTCCAGTATCCGGCGAAGGAATTCAGTGTCGGTTTCTTCCTCCTGGCGCGCGTCTGAGGACGTTTCTGGGTTTTCTTTTGGCCCGGTATGTGCGACCATAGCATTCATCATTTCCTGAAGCTTTTGTTGCTGCTCCTGGGCCTTCGTCACGGATCGGGTTAGCGGTCGGTGGCCCGTAGAAGTGCGGCTTTCCTCCTTTCCAGAGGCCATGTAAACAGTGTGCACCATCATGCCCCCAGACTTAGGGCGTCTGGGCTCAGTGCTTTTAGCCGTCGTTGCATGCTGGGGGTTCTTCTCTGGCCTCCTCCTTTTATGAGCCAGTTGATCAACAGCTTTTTGGGGTTTAGCCTGGTGACCAGCTTCCGGTTGGATTTTCAGCTTCTTGTGCTGGCGGGAGAAGTTTGGATCGATGATCGAGTCTCGGGCCTGCCGCCAAACCTTATAGATTTTGGAAGACAGCCGTTAAGGAGATCGGGGCTGTTCGGGTTTTATTTCCACAACCTTTTTTAATGGGGGAGGAGACATCTTCAGCACTGCAGTAGGAGAATTCCTTCGGACCTTATTTAGCATTTCGAAGCTGTTCCCAGTTGGAACAGCAGCATTAACTTCTGCCACCGGGGCTGATGGAGTCAACCCGGAGGGGGAGTTGCCCCCAGCCTTCCTTACTCGGCGCCAATAGCGACGTCGAGCGTGTCGAGCGGACGGCGTAGGGTCAGCGGTAAGAATGGTTTCATCTTGCCCCCTGTCTGGGTGGGGGGTCGCTGTTGGTATTAGCCTGTCAAAGACCGATGTCCTTTGGGCAGCAGGAACGGGAGCTGAAGCCATCAATCTTGTAAAGACCGACCTTTTGGCCGGAGAAGCTGCCTTGACGACTTCGGGGGCAGGAGCGGCCACCTTCTTAGAAGCAGCCTTCTCTAAGATTGTAAGCCCCATGATGGGTTCGCAGGATTTCTGGCCCAATCTAGAGAAGACCGAGGCGTTGACGTTGGGCGACTCGTTGAGAGGAGCCGCGACAGGGGTAAGACGATCAAAGATCGACTTCTTGAGAGCTTCCGTTGTCAGCACTGGAGCGGTGAAGTTTGTCGGCGGGAGCATGGTCCCAAAGAACAATCCTGTGGTGGCGCGAGTGACCTGTTCCACGGGCATTGTGAATAGCGAAGCAGCTTGGGGTCCGTAGGCTATACCTCCTGGCGAGGCAGAGCGTTGGTTGCAATTGCAGTCTGAGCAGTTGGAGAATTTCGCAGAAGTAGAAGCCATCGATCCTTTGCTTTCTGCAATAAGCGAGACGCCGATTCTTAGTATCTTGAAACCCAAGGGCAACCAATAGCGAACCGCGATTGGTTCGCGAGTCACGACACACGAAGTGTGGAGTGGAAAGAGGAAAAGGTCCCACCGGGCGTGCCAGAATCTGTTCCCCTCCGAACGGCGGCGCGCAGGACTGCGATGTCTTGGCGCTGAGATTCGGGGCAGATGCTAATTGGTGCTATCCGTCCACCTCTCCGAAGATACCAAGTTGATTTATGGCACCATGTATCGAAGGTTTAGACGGATGCGTCCGATGTAGCAGATTTCGTCAGATTCCCCCTCGTTTGAGGGGTTTTTTGATTGTGGGGCGCTCTTCCCTGCAGGCGCAAGCCCCTGCAGTTAATTACGCTACCGCATTGCGGTAGCAACTTTCTCCTTCTCCAGATGGTCACTTCGTGTCGTGGGTGTTTGTTTTGTGTTTTGTTGCCCGTGGATTGTTTACGGAGACTGAGTTATGTCGTCGCCCGTAGGGCGTGGACTAGTCCAAATCCGTATTATCTTAGATTTGGGTTTGGGGGTTTGGTTTGAGGATACGTCAGCCATACTTGAGGCTAAGATCAACTCAAACGTTTGTTAAGGATACGTTAGTCCAATTTGAGACTAAGATCAACTTAACAGGATCGTTTAGATCCGACAAAAGAGCATTTGGGCTCTAATGTTCCAGTTTAGGGACATAGTGGTCCATCGTATGTATGGCCGTTGGGACCCGTCACCTCTCTGACGACGTTGAAGGATTACAACGACAGATGTCAGAGGAGTTCAGAGATGTACCCTTAAGCCAGAGTTAATTGGGGGGATTCATAGTCCAGTCTGTTTGAAGGTTTAAGGATACGTTAGCCATCTTTGAGGCTAAGATCAACTTAAACGGGACCGTTTAGATCCGACAAAAGAGCATACGGGGCTCTATTGTTCTAGTTTAAGGACATTGCGGTCCATGGGTAGTTTAAGGACGTTGCGGTCCATTATTAGTTTTAAGACATCTCGGTCAAGGTTAAGGACGTCGTAGTCCGTGGGTTTAAGGACCCCACAGTCCATTGTTAGTTTTAAGACATCTCGGTCAAGGTTAAGGACGTCGTAGTCCATGGGTTTAAGGACCCCACAGTCCGGTATGTGCTCTGGATGCTTCACACGGGTTCACTGCCGTGCTCTGCGAGGACCAGGCTCCGCTCTGGACGTTTTCTACGGGGTCAAAGAGTGACATTATCCGCGTTCCACGTAACCAGGAATTTTGCATTAGACATGGGTTTAAGGACCCCACAGTCCATATCAATGTGTAGTCGTCGGGACCCGTCACCTCTTTGAAGACATTGAGGGATTACAATGCCAAGTATCAAAGGAGTGAAGAGATGTCCCCTAGAACCAGAATGGCTTAAATAGTCTTTGACCCAATTTGGGATCAAGACCAATTAATTATGTTATGAGCCCATTAGCCCAGTTGATTACGAATTGAGGACTTATGGCCAGCTTGGGCTAAGTCCAATCAGGAGAGGCTTTGCCTCTATCCATTTAGCCAATTGGACCAATGTCTAGTGTTAAACACTAAAGACCAACCAGTGCTGAACACTGAGGATGAGATTGACAAGTTAGTGTTTAACACTAAAAGATAATTGGTGTTAAATACCAGCAACAGGGCTTTTCAAATTAGTGTTAAACACTAAAGCAGATCAGTAACAAACACTGGCAACAGAGATCTCAAATTAGTGTTAAACACTAAGGTAGTCAGTGTTGAACACTGCAAATAAAGTTTTTTGATTAGTGTTGAACTCTAAGGCCCAACAGTGTTTTAACACTGGGTTCGGGAGTTTCAATTTAGTGTTAAACACTAAGGCAAGAGGGGTCACGTGGCAGCACGTGAGAGCGCCCTCCCTGCATTTATTCTGCTGAGATTATCGCGTCTTTCAGAGCATCACGTGCCATCACGTGATGGGCATTCAAATGCTTGTGTATTAAAGCTTCTGTCAAGGGTCACGTGGGTCACGTGGGGTGCTGCCTCAAAGGGGTTTTCTGTAGATCTCTTGGGGGGGTCACGTGGTGACACGTGACCCTGCCTCTATGTATGTTGTTTAGAGGATCTGTTAATCTTTTCCAGGAATTAAATTCCTCGTAGGGTTAAACCCTGACAGTAATTTCAGAGGAATTAAATTCCTACTTCCTTTTGAAGGTTTATATTCTGAATAGAGTTGGACTCTGAATTTTCTGTGGGAATTAAATTCCTCATACATGTGAAGAACCAAATAGGGTTAAACCCTAATAAAAGCTTTTAAGGAATTAAATTCCCACTTTCTGTTAAGTTATGATCAAGGGAATTAAATCCCCGCTGTTCCAACAGAACTAGGTTCTTAATTAGGGTTAAACCCTGTCTCTCTTTGTTCTGAAGGAATTAAATTCCCATAACACAGGGTCAAGCCCTAGTTTTATTTTAAAGGAATTAAATTCCTATAGTTCTGTGAGAATTAAATTCTCGTGCTTCCATTCCCTCTCTATGTTTTGGATCTGCATGGCAGGATCTCGACCCATTGAGAATTAAATTCTCAACCTCAAGGGGAGATGTGCACTTTGCAGATCCTCTATCAAAGAGAGAAGAAATATGTTCTTCTGTTTTATATATATCAGAGTTAAACTCTGTTGAGGATTAAATTCTCTTTTCCTTCAAGGAGCCTTCCCTTTCTTACCTAGGGTTTTCTTTTGCAGAAGATCCAAGTTCCTCGAAGTATCAAGGCTCTCTCTCCCTTTCTTCCCTCTGCGTATCTATCTCTTTTTGTGTGTCCCTTGGCTCCTATTTATAGGAGAAGCAGCCGAATCAATTAGTTTTTGACGAATCTTCATTGAGAGGCTTGATTTGCATCCATCATTCGTTTTTGACCTTTGGATTATTGGGTGAATTTTATTCACCATTGGATTTCAAGTCCCGGGATTCTCCTTTGTTATTTCGGTTAGATTTAAAGGGGAAATCTTTCCACACCCGAGATTTTCCCATAGATAAATGATATTCAATCATCTTTAAATCTTTAATTCGATTGGTCCCAGATAATCGCTTTCCTTTGGAAAGATTCGAATCTCTTTCAGAATTTAATTCTGTCAACGAAATGGGCTTTGAAAGCCGGTCACGTGTGGGCACGTGACCCATGGTCACGTGTGGGCACGTGACCCCCTTTGGAATGATCCTTCTTCTTTCTTTCTGCGCTCTGTCTTCTGGTTGCTGCTTATCCGTCACATGCCACCACGTGACCCCTGGTCACGTGCGAGCACGTGACCCTTGTCTGAACTCTTTTTCTTGATTTAGTTGGAGAACAATTCTGATGTTTTGATCGTCACGTGCCAACACATGACCCTGGTCACGTGGTAGCACGTGACCTCTTCCGAAGCTTTTTCCTTGATTTGATCAGGAAGCGTTGGCTCTTTGCTGCTGCTTTTAAATGTCACGTGCCGACACGTGACCCAGGTCACGTGGGAGCACGTGACCCTTACTAAAGCCCCTCTCTTTGATGTAGTTGGGAAACTGAACTTGCTATGCCGGTACTTTTGGGTGTCACGTGCCAACACGTGACTGCTGGTCACGTGTAGGCACGTGACCCTCTTCTGAAGCTTTTCCCATAAGCTTTCCTGATTTTAAATCAGGAAACAGGAATCACACAAGACTCTATGATGATCTCGGGTCTACAGACTAACCTGCACAAGTGTCACCAGAGAACTGCCATCTGACGTGAGGTATAATACCATCTGGGAGTTCTCGGCGAGTCCGTCCAGTGTACCCAGTCTCCACTGAGCACCTGTATACCATCTCTGATGTCAAACACCAATGGATATGGGATCATCCATCGCCCATCTCATGTGTCGAGAAGCGTATACGCTAGTCTACTCTGGTATATCGATGCCCTGTCTCGATACACTCACGACTAGGGACCTTGAAGGATGTACTTATGGACTACCATGTCCCCACTAGTATGATCTGCATCATAGTCCAGGTAGTCAAGTACACATCCTAAGGGCTTTACCAACATGTAACTATAAGACAGTATAAAGAGACAGGTATACATGTTAAGATAAAGAGCAACCAGATAGCATACTATCATATTTAGCAAGAAAGTCCTCTCTATATATGTCCAAGCATCCAATATAATATACATCATCTGTACAATACTGGCCTCTGGGGCAGACATACAACTAACAGTGTTTCATACACCTGCATGCATACATAGATGGTATCAGTATTGTACTAGGCGTAGGTCATTATCCCGGATCATGATATTTGATAAGATGATACCAGATGAATAGTGTGATTGATGTGACTTTGACCCGTACCCAGATTTGGGATGCCGTACAACGGATTTACGTACGAGCTATATATTGATGATAGATTCGCAATCTTGACTTGAGGAGATCATATTATAGAAATTGTATCGACTGTAATACTTTGAGGCGGGATCACCGACTACTATTTATATATATATATATATATATATATATATATATATATATATATATATGTATCGACTCAGATGTTAGGCGGTTTCCTTACCTTTTGTTTAGCCTGTTAGCTCAGCCCTATAGTTAGTGTAGTTGTTAGACTAGATTCGATTCCTACTTATTTCAAAATAACGAATCGTGGGTATTTTAAAAGACAAGCCAAGAGATTCTACGAATATTTCAAAGGACGCATCTTTTCTTAAAAATACCGTAGCCCTTATTTTCAAAAACACCACGATTCGTATTATTTCAAAAGGCACTACTGTATGACTTATAATTATGTTAAATGCAGATTAGTTATCATTGTGTTTATTATTCAGCTCCCGCACATTATTGCTGTTCGCTCCGCATCGCATACTTATATTGTGATTTCATATACCATTATTGATATCATGCTGTTAGGACACCAGCACCATTACCGATGATGCGTATGTTCCACGTACACTTACTTGCCGGCTCACACACATCATCATCGGTATTTGCCATGTCACTTACACTTTAGACAATACTATTTCATTGACATAGCTTGTTAGCTGGTAGTTTCGACATAATATTAGTGTACTTGCCTTATATGCCAGTTTAGACATTGCAGTTATTACTTGCTACTTCATGCATATTATTATTCACTGTTATGCCATATTATGGAGTTTTATACCTATATTCACTGTTTACGTGCTATTGATGATTGGATTTCGGATTTTCCTGAGATTTCCTGGATTTGGGGAAAACCACAAGAACATTTATAAACTTCTTTCTCTCTCTTTTTTAAATGAAAAGTGCGGTTTTCCCATGATGTATGAGTCGTTCACCATGAGTTTTCATGATTGCTGATGGATTTCGAGACCCGATTCGAGGAGTTGGATGAACCCTCTCGGGTACATGGTGGGCCCGGTAAGATACCCCGGGGCCAGAAGTCCGAGTTGTATTCGGTGAGCCTGGCAGGGGAGCACTACCTACCGGTGATATTATTTGGACTCGTCGGCTATCCGGAGGATACCGGCCGGAGTCATGAGATGGTTATAGGTTGATCCGTTCTGCGGAGCCTGAGATACTGATATTTGAGATTTGAGACACTGAGGCATTGATATTTGACGGTACAGGTTAGTCCGGGCAGCCGGAACCTGAGATATTGAGATATTGGGATTTATGTTTTGTGTCGATGCTTGACACGGATTTCTCTGTTGATTTCATTGAGGATACTCGTTTTATATACATAAAGAAATCCCATTGAAATAAAGAAAACAGTTGTCTCACTCATTGCATTACATTACATTTATACCTCATACATATGATACATTGGTACCTGAGGCACTGACATGAGCACTGGGATTACACTTATGTTTAGATGTTTACCCTTGCCATCTTTTTATGCTTCAGACTTTATTATTTGAGGATATTACTGATCGTATGACCTAGGATTGCGTCATACATGCGATTTCTGCTCGTAGATGTTTTCTATTCACGAGTTGGCAACTCACTCCCGTTGTGCTACAGTTTCTTGCAGGTTTTGCCGTACAGGTTTCATTACGGCTTTGTTGGCACACTGCTTCCTTTCCGGGTGATTTGCTTGGTAGGTGGGTTCACTTGCATCGTGACCACCATTATACCTTGTATATTATTTATTCAGTTGTATCTAGTTAAACTCCATCAACCAAAAATGTATTTATTTCAGAGATAGAGACCAGTGATGTTTATTCTTTCGACCTTAGAGTCGCGCGTTGTATTTCTATAGATTTCTTGCTGTTTTGAGTTTCCTTTTCAGCTTTGGTCCTCGCCCTTTGGCGTTGTATATTATATTGCTTGCGTGGTTGTGACCGTCGATTGAAGAAGAGCTTGCTCCCGCTTGGGGATGCCTTTTTTTGTATTTCGTATACTATTCATGTTGTATCCCGTTTGGGGCCAGTTTTTACAAAGGAGACTCTGCCGAAATTTTCAGAAAATGCTTGATGCTTTTAAAACGCATAATTCGGCTTATACTATTAAAACTACTTGCTTTAAGTTGGTTTTTTCCTTCCCTCTATTGCTTCTTTGGTTTTGATTTCTGGGTTTTGGCTTACTTAGATTACGTACGCCTCAAGTCGTTCGTAATTTAAGTGCCGGTCATGTTCCGTACTTTTCGGGTCGTGACAAAATTGGTATCAGAGCGTTAGGTTTTACCTTCGGAGTATAGGATGACCCTTGGTTGATGGAGTCGGTGACTAAAGTAGAGTGACGTACCGTGGGTATGTTCCGCGGCATACTTACGATAGGCTACTCCGCTTAAGAAGCCTTAGGATGTACATTTTCTTGCACAGTATTATATTACTTCCTATGATCTACCCTCATCGGTACCAGTTATGGTTTTGTTACCACGGTTATACGGTTGTGGAGAGCTACGACTAGAGTTGCGGTCAGCACGAGCTCGTCACGAAACGAGGACTGACCAGGGCGTGATTCCAGGGACATACGATTGGATAGGGATGCTTCGTTTTATTGTGTTTTCGAGCTACGAGCGTTTGATGGATCGCTTTTATGAGATTTCTCGGACGTGCAGATTAGCACCAGAGGATAGGGCCACTGCAAGAGGCCATCCAGAATGTGATGACCGTCGATGCACCGACTATTCTTGATGATTGAAGCACTGTTCAGCGTGCGGACGAATGAGCCAGTTGTTGCGGTGAACGACGAGATATTGCCCCAGATGTTGGATCTATTGCAGTACGAGTTGTACTTAGAGATTTGATAGAAGGTCGCTAGTCACCCGAGGATGAAAGACTAGGACATGGTGTTCGTTCGCTTACCCGATGCGAGGTCATCATATAGATTGATTCCAGCTAGAGACGACTTCACGCTGATACGTTGAGAGTCGATAGAGGTGATCGAATGTCAGAAACCCATATTCCAAGTTTAAAGTATTCGGAAAGACATGCAGGCAATTCTATGGACCCTCTAGAAGAATGAAACCCTAACTCGACATAATGACCGTGTGAAAGCCTTTGAACCTTAGGGTTTGCGGCAGTTCCGCGACGCCATTAGTGAGGCTTGGGTTTGCCCTTCTACGGCTGGTCCACCGATGCTATGGTATGTACTAGATACTATTAAACTGTACCCAAGATGTTGAGCTCTTGGGGGATTATGAGGTTTTGACGAATCGGTCGAATGGTTCGACTTCATTCGGATGCTATGCGATGGGATGCATTGCTTGGGAGACTCCAGATACGAGTATAGCCGTTGGAGCACAGTCCATGCAGCCACGACGAGGCGAGTCGGAAGCAGTCAACATTAGAGAAAAGTGGAATAGGAGGTTCGTACGAGATCTTGATGAGGTGACGTTCCACTCCGCCGACATCAGAGATGTGATACGCAAGTAGGAGCGTTGGCTATGAATATATATTCCCGGAGGAGTCGCGATAAGTATGCAGCCGTTCCGAAACAAGATACAGATATAGTAAGAGACGATAACTTCCAGGCAGTTCGACAGGAACGAGAATTGGGAGAGACCCCGACAAGACATTTCTGGAATAATTTACGAGAATACTTGGAACCAGGGGCAGTCGTTTTACGCACACTCAGCAGTCCAGAGTTCGGCATCGTCGACGAGACATGTTATGAGTAACCAAGATAGTTGGCCAGCGA
Organism: Agapanthus africanus; assembly: GCA_030015575.1. NCBI lineage: Eukaryota > Viridiplantae > Streptophyta > Magnoliopsida > Asparagales > Amaryllidaceae > Agapanthus > Agapanthus africanus. The sequence continues at coordinate 295,351,268 of CM057349.1, forward strand.
TCTTTAGAGGATGTGTCAGAGTGGATTGCTTCCGTTATCGTTTCTATATTAGACCGTTGAGCCGAGGAGCTATGTACTTAGCAATCTGCAGTGAGAGATGAGAGCCTAAGGGCACTAGGCGACATGCCATGATCAGAAGGCAAGTAGATATCTTGCTCTGCTAGCATTGGATGCACTGACACCATCTCGACTTTAAAGGACGGACATATCGACGACAACATTTATGATTTGTGATTTTGTGATTGACTATCACGTATCCGTCATATTAGATTTCAGTATTTGTGGGTGATTTATTTCATGATTGTGTTTTGATGACCGAGTTTCATGATATTTGATTTCATGCCTAGGGCATGCATATGATTTGACTTATGCTTTCGGCATAGTTTTCATGCACTTTTAGTATTTGATTTGCTTTTGTGCATGCCGATGCACAGGATGGTGAGATTTTATACCACGGTATACCTGATTTGGATTTGATTTGAAATGTATCGTATACCGTCGATTTCGAGTGTGATATTCGATATTCGTTTTCATGCACATTGTGCACTTGATTTGGATTTTGCGCTTACTTAAGACGCTTGATGCGATTTAGGTGCACACTAGATGCACTAAATCGAGATTCTTCGTGCATATCAGATGCACCTGGTTTTGCTGTCAGGTACACACGTTGCCTTTGACAGGTGTTTCGTGCATACCCGTTGCACTTAGATGTTGTTTATGTGCATATTTATGGCACATTCATAGATTTCGATTTCCGTGCGCACCAGGCGCACATGGCATTCATATATATATTTGGGACTGATTTATTTTGGAGCAGTATATTTATGATGTTTGCTATTTGGTTTAGTACTGAGCAGGACTAGTCACAGGACAGTACCTGAGTATATTTTTGCATGTATTGATAGTTATCGAAGGGATTTCCAAAGAGGAGCTATAGTCTCAGTATTTACCTACGTGTCTGAGATGACACGAAACATATTATAATGGAAACCCTTCTGAAATTGCTTTCAAAATGGCGGGACGTGCATATTAAGCAAAGAATATATATATGTAGTTATTTTCTTACAATAGACATCCGCGACTGTGCAGTGTTGAGAGCATCGCACAGCGATTTGAAAAAGGTTTGGCATGCATTGCTTCTAGATGTTTTAATGATGTATATCATGTTGGTTTTCGTATTGGATCTTGACATTGATGTCTTCCCCATGACTCCGATGATTCCGGGATGCTTGGCGGAGTTTTGATTTTGAGTTATATGCTCATTTTTCATGCGCATGCGTTGCGCTACGATTTGGTTTATATATTTATGATTTCGAAGCCCCGACGACTTGATGGTTTTGCTTAGATGTTTTAGTATTTGGGGGGTGTTTTAATTTGAATTCGGGGACCGAATTTCTTTAAGGGGGAAGATTGTAACGTTTTGAAAAACGTTTCGGTGAAATTTCGGAAAAATCGGTAAAATAAGAGGGTTTTCTGTAAAAAGTCAAAATACAAAAATCTTTATTATAAAATTAAATATACATGTTCTAGCTATGGAATTGCTAGTATTTGGTGTTTATTGAGCCACTGGTAAAATTTCTAATTTTCTGAAAAATTTTCCGGAATTAATTATTTTAATATTATTTTAAGCCGTCACTAATACATTTAATTAGCGATGAATACAAATTTGAATGGGCTAATTTTAATCTATAGAACCATGACAACTAAAATCTAGTTTGTAATATAAATTTTTAGTATTTTATTTTATGGTCTATTTAGTTATAATTGAAGGAAACTAAAATTTTAATTAATTGAACTAAAACTTGCAATTTGGAGATTGTGGGGGGTGGAGGGGGTCTTTTTGCATAGAACTTTTTTTGTCAATCACTCACAAAACCTCACCCTCATATTGGCCGGCCCCACCACTGCTGCAACAGCAGCCTCCCCCCCCCCCCATTCTTTTGCTTCTTTGACTCATTTAAATGATTTAAATATAGGTTTTTATTATATTATTTTGGATGGGGGTATTATGGTAATTTGGGAGGGGCTTTGACTTGGTTTCTTTTCACACAACTCCCTCAAACTTTTCCCCATCCCTCCCCATCTCCTCTGGCCGAAAATCCTGTACCCAACAGCCCCAAAAAATTTCCCCAATTCTCCTTCTCTTTTGCTTCATTTTCATCTCAAAAATCCATCAAAATCCAAAATTTCCTTCACAATTCTAATGCATACCCTTAATACATCTCTTCTCACACCCCAATTGGTTTAAAACAAGGAGAAAGATGACATCTTGAGAGGCTAGAGCTATCTAGTTGTTTGCTAACCTAAGTTAATGAGGTTACTTTATTTGTGTAGGCTTCAAATTAGTGTTAATTTGGTGTTTTCTTGTATAGTTTGGATTGGAATTGCTAATTATGAATAATCAAGAAAGGGTTTGATGTTGGAAATAGGATTTGAGGCATTGCTAATGTATTGGAAATTAGAGTAGTGGCTGTCTATGGTTTAACTTGGGTGATTTTTCTTGATGGTTGTCTTTTTGTCGCAAAGCGACGATGTTACACCAAATTTGCAAGTTTTGTGCTTACCAGGTTTTAAAAATATTTATAAATTGATGAGTTTAATTTGTGAAAGTGATTTGTATGACCTAATTATGTTATTTAATGAGCATTTTGGCAATTTGAATCGTTAAAATTTGTAGATTGGTTAAAACATCAAGTTTTGAACCGAAATGGGAATTTGTGCTAACTAGGTTTATGGAAAATAAAACGATTGGTTTAATTTTATTGTTTTGACGAATTAAACCCTATTTCTTATACATTTAGTGAGTTTTGAACCCATGATTAGTATGTTTAGTGTTTTTCTTGATCAATCGACGTTTGTACGCCGATGTCGAGAGTTTTTGGGTTGATTTGTGAAAGCAAACCATAGGTTTTGACCTATGTGGGATTCGTGTGTCGTTTTGGTCATGAGTAGGATTTTAATGAGATACGGTGTGTTATGATATGTAGGTACCCCATGTGGACTTCGAGACGACAAGCAAGCGCGTGGCGACGTCGGCACCGGCGAGCGAAGATCAGGTGAGTAGATTATATCTACGGGGGAAGTCGGGTAGATGGCGTATAGCACCCCCGCAATTCGTGGTGATGTATACGAATACGTATACACACATATATTTATTATAGGTTGAATTGAGTTTATTGATGATAAAGATGGATTCTAGGTATTCTTGGATTGATTTAAGTGTTAGTTGCGAGAACCTAGAGTAGAGGTTGCACCCACACACACGCACACACATACTTGCATACATTCTTTCTTTTACCTGTACGTATATGTGGATATGTATATTTACATATGGGTATGGGACTATGTGTTCATATACTGAATTTGAGGATAGTACTTGGGATTTGAGATGAGTCGATGCGATTCGATTTGAAGCCGTGAGATCGGTGATATGACAGGGTTCGTATTTGAGATACGACATGATGTTTTAGCGGGTCCTTTAGTGCAGTGTTTCATAAACCTCCATGCATACATAGATGGTATCAGTATTTTACTAGACGTAGGTCATTATCCCGGATCATGATATTTGATAAGATGATACCAGATGAATAGTATGATTGATGTGACTTTGACCCGTACCCAGATTTGGGATGCCGTACGACGGATTTACGTACAAGCTATATATTGATGATAGATCCGCACTCTTGACTTGAGGAGATCATATTATAGATATTGTATCGACTGTAATACTTTGAAGCGGGATCACCGACTGCTATATATATATATATGTATGTCTGTATGTATGTATGTATCGACTCAGATGTTAGGCGGTTTCCTTACCTTTTGTTTAGCCTGTTAGCTCAGCCCTATAGTTAGTGTAGTTGTTAGACTAGATTCAATTCCTACCTATTTCAAACTAACGAATCGTGGATATTTTAAAAGACAGGCCAAGGGATTCTACGAATATTTCAAAGGACGCATCTTTTCTTAAAAACACCGTAGCCCTTATTTTCAAAAACACCACAATTCGTATTATTTCAAAAGGCACTACTGTATGACTTATAATTATGTTAAATGCAAATTAGTTATTATTGTGTTTATTATTCAGCTCCCGCATATTATTGCTGTTCGCTCCGCATCGCATACTTATATTATGATTCATATACCATTATTGATATCATGCTGTTAGGACACCAGCACCATTACCGATGATGCGTATGTTCCACGTATAGTTACTTGCCGGCTCACACACATCATCATCGGTAATTGCCATGTCACGTACACTTTAGACAATACTATTTCATCGACATAGCTTGTTAGCTGGTAATTTCGACATAATATTAGTGTACTTGCCTTATATGCCAGTTTAGACATTGCAATTATTACTTGCTACTTCATGCATATTATTATTGACTGTTATGCCGTATTATGGAGTTTTATACCTATATTCACTGTTTACGTGCTATTGATGATTGGATTTTGGATTTTCCTGAGATTTCCTGGATTTGGGGAAAACCACAAGAACATTTATAAACTTCTTTCTCTCTCTTTTTTAAATAAAAAGTGCGGTTTTTCCATGATGTATGAGTCGTCCACCATGAGTTTTCATGATTGCTGATGGATTTCGAGACCCGATTCGAGGAGTTGGATGAACCGTCTCGGGTACATGGTGGGCCCGGTAAGGTACCCCGGGGCTAGAAGTCCAAGTTGTATTCGGTGAGCCTGGCAGGGGAGCACTACCTACCGGTGATATTATTTGGACTCGTCGGCTATCCGAAGGATACCGGCCGGAGTCATGAGATGGTTATAGGCTGATCCGTTCTGCGGAGCCTGAGATACTGATATTTAAGATTTGAGACACTGAGGCATTGAGATTTGACGGTACAGGTTATTCCGGGCAGCCGGAACCTGAGATATTGAGATATTGGGATTTATGTTTTGTGTCGATGCTTGACACTGATTTCTCTGTTGATTTCATTGAGGATACTCGTTTTATATACATACAGAAATCCCATTAAAATAAAGAAAACAGTTGTCTCACTCATTACATTACATTACATTTATACCTCATACATATGATACATTGCTACCTGAAGCACTGACACGAGCACCGGGATTACACTTATGTTTAGATGTTTACCCTTGCCACCTTTTTATGTTTCAGACTTTATTATTTGAGGATTTTACTGATCGTATGACGTAAGATTGCGTCATACATGCGATTTCTGCTCGTAGATGTTTTCTATTCACGAGTTGGCAACTCACCCCCATTGTTCCATAGTTTCTTGCAGGTTTTGCCGTACAGGTTTCATTACGGCTTTGTTGGCACACTGCTTCCTTTCCGGGTGATTTGCTTGGTAGGTGGGTTCACTTGCATCGTGACCACCATTATACCTTGTATATTATTTATTCAGTTGTATCTAGTTAAACTCCATCAACCAAACATGTATTTATTTCAGAGATAGTGACCAGTGATGTTTATTCTTTCGACCTTAGAGTCGCGCGTTGTATTTCTATAGATTTCTTGCTGTTTTGAGTTTCCTTTTAAGCTTTGGTCCTTGCCCTTTGGCGTTGTATATTATATTGCTTGCGTGGTTGTGACCGTCGATTGATGAAGAGCTAGCTCCCTCTTGGGGATGCCTTTTTTTGTATTTCGTATACTATTCATGTTGCATCCCGTTTGGGGCCAGTTTTTACAAAGGAGACTCTGCCGAAATTTTCAGAAAATGCTTGATGTTTTTAAAACGCATAATTCGGCTTATGCTATTAAAACTACTTGCTTTAAATTGGTTTTTCCCTCACTCTATTGCTTCTTTGGTTTTGATTTCTGGGTTTTGGCTTACTTATATTACGTACGCCTCGAGACGTTCGTAATTTATGTGCCGGTCATGTTTCGTACTTTTCGGGTCGGGACATAGATTCTCACGATATGAGATATCGGCCGGGTATATGAGATATAGCCGGGTCATCGGATCAAGAGTTGATTCGATGAACTGATACAAATTTTATTAGTCGGTTATTTATGAAATAGCCGGATTATCGGATCAAGTGTTGATTCGATAATTTAATGTATAATTATATATTTGATATATTAAATTACATTAACTAATATAAGCTCACTAAAAGATTCTTTTTCTCACTCGGGTAATACATTGATATATATGCGATATATGTTAATTGTATTATTTTATTTTGTTACAATAAATATTGTATATGTGATATATAATATTGTAACAAGTTATGTTTACAAATGCAACATGATTAGTGGAGATTAAATATGGTTAGGGTTTGATTTGGGTTAACTTCTTCTTGAAGCTTCTAGAAGCTTATGTTTTGTTTCTTGCAAAGATATTATGTGTTGATATTTTTGCAAGTTATTATTTAACCCAACCCAAACCCTTCACCCTAGGTTAAATCTCTACATGAGTTAAAGTAACTCAAGGGTTGTATTTGTAACCATAGGTTTAATTCATTATTCATCACAAAGTAAATTGATTCTTCTTCTTCTTCCTTGAAAGCTTTCTAGCTTTTTGCTTAGTGATGATTTTGTGTGAGTTAAAGAAAACAAATGAGAGCTAAAATCCTACTTCATCATCCTAATCTATCCTAGCCATTTAGATTAGGGTGTTCACTTCATTTGTGAGTGAGAGCTTGTGTTTAAGAAACTTCAAGGCAGATCATCTTAGTTATCGAAGATCGGAAGCAAGTTTGCATCATTCTCTTCGTGGAGCCTCTCTAGAGTCCGGGTACATGATGATCGCAGCGAAGGGACCTCAAAACGGAGCTTATGAAGTGAAGGACCGGACTACAAAGGTTGTAATCCCAAACTCTTAGATGTTAAAGCGTTTAACATGCTTTGTTTCGCCTAATCTCTAGTTTAAAGATCTTGGTTAGGGTTGTTCGGCATGTCTAAATTTTAAATCGGGCATGGTTGATGCCTAATAGAACCTTGTGAGAGTGCCTAGTAACTCTACATACATAGCATCGCGTACATGATAGAGCCTACTGCCGAAGCATAGGGTATCCCTTGCATACGAGCTCTCTCCAAATCAGTCTTGGGAGACATCTCTTTGGAGAGAGTGGGTCCTGAGATCATGGGTAAATTCCCATACTTGGATTCTTCCATACTAGACCTCCTTAGTATGGTGTCGATGTACCTGGATTGGGACAATTCCAGTATCCATTTAGATCTATCTCTATAGATCTTAATCCCCAAGATGTAGGAGGCATCACCTTGATCTTTCATTGAGAATCTTTGTGATTAGAAGAGCTTGACCGAGTACAGCATAGGAATATCATTTCCTATCAAGAGTATGTCATCCCCGTACAATACGAGAAAGACCACCTTACTCTTTGCCACCTTCTTGTATATACAAGGTTCATCTATATTTTTGACGAAGTCAAATTCATTGACTACGACATCAAAACAGATGTTCCAACTCTGCGATGCCTGTTTTAACCCGTAGATGGATTTAAGCAGCTTGCACACCTTCCCGCTGATCCCAATGTCTACGAAGCCCTCTGGCTAATTTATGTACACGCTCTCTTCTAAATCACCATTTAGAAAGGCGGTCTTCACATCCATTTGCCAGATTTCGTAGTCATGGTATGCAGCAATGGCAAGTAGAATCCGGATGGACTTAAGCATAGCCACCGGAGAAAAGGTTTCATCATAATCCATACCTGGTCGTTGACGAAAACCTTTTGTAACAAGTCTAGCTTTGAAAGTCTCAACTTTTCCATCTACATCAAGTTTTTTCTTGAAGATCCACTTGCTCCTGATGGGTTTTACCCCTTAAGGAGCATCTTCCAAAGTCTATACTTTGTTGGTGTACATGGATTCTATCTCAGATCGCATTGCATCCAGCCATTTCACAGAGTCCCCACTCATGATGGCCTGCTCGAAACTAGTTGGGTCATCATCTTCTATGATGCACTCCTCGCTCTCACCATCAACGAGAAAACCGTAGTTTCTCTCTGGTGGATGAGGAACCCTACTAGATCGGCGGAGAGGCTGGGGTTCGTTGCGAACTATCGAATCTTCTGGTTCCACCAAATCTTTATTTGTAGTTTGTTCTGCTGGAACTTCTTCCAACTCTACCTCTTTGCCACTAATTTTTTTTGCAAGAAATTCCTTTTCTAAAAAGGTGGTATGTTGAGCAACAAACACCTTTTGTTGTTCATTGTGGTAGAATAGATATCAATTTGAATGTTTAGGATATCCAACAAACTTACAAAGAACTGATCGTGCCTCGAGTTTGTCCGGATTTTGCCTTTTGACATAGGCCGGAAAAGCCCATATCTGAACTCGTTTAAGACATGGTCTCTTCCCACTCCATATCTCATATGGTGTGGTGGGTACATATTTTGATGGAACTTGATTCAATAGGTATGCTGTTGCTTCAAGCGCATAATCCCAAAAGGAAATAAGTAACTCAGCGGTGCTCATCATAGAGCGCACCATATCTAATAGGGTGCAATTCCTCCGTTCCGATACACCGTTGTGCTGTGGTTTATACGGAAGAGTAAGCTGAGAGAGAATCCCATTCTCTTTTAGATAGTCATGGAATTCTATGCTCAAGTATTCTTCTCCCCGACCAGATCGAAGGATTTTAATACTTTTACCCGTTTGGTTCTCAACTTCGTGCTTTTATTCTTTGAATTTATCAAAAGCTTCAGACTTGTGTTTCAACAGGAACACATGTCCGTATCCTGAGAGATCGTCAGTGATTGTAATAAAATAGGAAGAACCATTCCTGGTATGTGTAGACATGGGACCGCATACATCACTATGTATCAGTCCTAAGAGTTCTGTAACTCTTTCTCCGTGTCCTGTAAGCGGAGTTTTGGTCATCTTGCCTTTGAGACATGACTAGCAAGTGTCATAAGATGAAAATTCGATTGGATTCAAATATCCATCCTTATACAACTTAGCTAGTCGTGTCGCATTGATATGACCTAGTCTACAGTGCCACAAGAAGGACTCGTTCATTTCTGAACTCTTCCTCTTGTGTGTGTTTTGTACATTGAGAACCGTAGTTTGATTTAGAACGAATATGCCATTATTTAACGAGCCTGATCCAATCAACTTTTGATTCAGGAAAATGTTCATAATATTATCCTGTACTACAAAATTATATCGTTCTTTACTTAATAAAGAAACTGATATAAGATTGTATATCAGGGTCGGAATGTAATAACATTCATTCAGAATCAATGTATTACCATTTGGTAATACAAGGTGATATTCGTCAACTGCTTTGGCTGCAACATTTGCACCATTCCCTACTCTTACGGAATGATCACCCATTCGCAGTTCTCTACCTTTCTTTAGCCCATGCAACATATTACATATGTGGGATCCCGATCCGGTATCTAATACCCAGGACGTAGAGTGAACTAAGAAACAGTTCTCGATAACAAACACGCCCGAAGAAGATGCATCAACTTGCTTATTCTTCGTTTGGGCGGCGTGGAAATCCAAATATTTCCCTATTTCCTGCTCAGTCTTATAACAATTATAAGAAAGAACGGAACCAACGTTCCCCTTCTCAGTATAACAAGTGGGTTCGGTCAATACATCCATATTATTATCTTGATTAAGGCCTGACATGGTCGCTACATGGAGAGGAGAGAGAAGAAAACACTTTAGCGTATTCTTTTGCAAGATTAGATTGGTTATTATCTTATTTAATCAGGATGGCTCCCACTGTTTTTATCAAATCTTCCTTCAAACCCGAAAAGGTAAGATTAGCCGGGATTAATTACACCTTACAAGTTCGCTAATCTTTCAGCTAGGCCAGTGTTGGTACTTTGAGAGAGGTTCCCCGTGTTTTCGCATGGACCTAATTAAAATAAACCTTGTTTTCCCAGAGGCATAACCCTGTTAACACCTTTCTAGACACCTACTTTATCGGTTAATTGTGATGTGTAAAACTCTCCCAGTAGTAACTCTTACTTGCAGTGGCATCCGGATCCAACTATCTCATAGAAGGTATGCAATCTCATTGCAAATTTCAACACTTGAAATTCCCGATAATACTTTTGCCCCTAGCGTCCTATGAACTTGACAGAGGTCAACAAACCATAGTACACTAGTCAAGTTCAACCCGCCATTTCATGATTGAATCAAACCCACTCGTACGACCTTTGACAGAGGTCAACAAAGTCATACGACTACCCTAATCCAATCGCATCACATGCTTTACAGATAAGCGTTAATCAGCTACCGCACACAACGCCTTGACAGAGGTCAAAAAACGCAGCACGAATACTAAATAGTACTTATTTGAAATGACGGAGGGATACACAGGTTTTTAAGAAAACCATGAACGTAATGAACTTGATATCGTTGTAGAAACAAGTGATTTTAAGAAGGAGTGTTTTTTAGGGTTTTACTAGTTTTGCTAAATTGGTCACTCCCGGTGAAGGGATCTCGGCTCTTTCCTTATCGAATAAGGTGCAAGATATTTCACAAATACCACTATGCAAAACAAGAACTATAGAAGCAATCAAAGAAAAAACTGAGTGATTTGTAGCATCTGCTAGCTTTTGCTAAAGAGGTCACTCCCGGTGAAGGGATCTCGGCTCTTTCCTCATCGAATGAGGTGCTGGATACTCTACAAGGAATACTGCTATGCAAAGAAAAAACTAGAGCTACCCTTCTTGAAAATTTGATTCTACAACACCTTTTAGGTTTCTTTTTCTTTCATTAATCCCATTAATGAAGTACCATCAATTATGCTTCATAAGAATCATAGAAGAAACGAAAATTCAACGTACGCTTATGCCATTCGCATTTGCCACAGTATCCCGTTATGCACCGTTAGGTTACTTAACTAACGGTATAGCGGGGCGGGACTAGCGCGGGTGTAAAACATAAGCAACATTTATTATATATCTCATATATAATATATAGCCATTCATCTCATAATCCACAGTGATCACATCACAGAGTAGCAGAAGATAACATATGCAATATTGGATATACCAGGAGGTCCGTGTTTTCTATTAAGCCTGTAAAAAATACGGATTCCACGGTCGCGATGAATAGACAAACCCACATCCCTAGACCCCTATGAGAGCGGCAAGCAACCCTACCAATTCTAGAGTTAGGAGACCCGAACTCGACTCCTCGAGATGGTCTCCTACTGGACTCTAGAACCCGGTTACTTGTGCTCCCCACCTTGGGTCTATCCTAATGCGGAAAAGTAAATAATATACAACAATGGTGACATCATACTCAACCCAGAAGTGTCCCAATAAAAGAATATTACATACAATGAATTTTACATGAATGAAAATAAAAACTCTCATCTCACATAAAACCCCCGGCTATTCAAAACACGACGATCCAATATAACTTATCACTTATCACAGCGATACATAACATCACATGTCATCAACGTAAGTAAATATGCGTATAACAATTGTTGTTGACATATAGCAACGAAAATGATGATACACCACATATTACACTTACGATCGCAGAAAAGAAAATGTCAAACTACGACATTTAGAATCCACAATCACCTTAAACATCATAAACCCAAAATATCACATACTTTGGATTTCATGCTAACAATATGAATTCCAAATATTGTATCACATTCCAGAAAAAGCTAGATGATGTTAAACATTCCGATCGAATCAACAAACACCCAAAATTTCTCAAAAACCTCAACACTTGAGCGCAGTTTAAAAGTACTCAGTACATGCCACAGTACTTATAGACCAGCCGTAGAAGGGTCAACCCTTGCCTCACCTATGGCGCCGCAGAACGACCGCAAACCCTAGGGTTTGGCGGCGGTTCTTATGGTCATAGAATCGAGTTAGAGTTTCGTTCTTCTAGAGGGTCCATCGAATCACTTGCATGATATTTGAATGCTTTTTAACTTGGAAATAATCCAACTCTTGGAAAATTTTCCGGCAAGGGTTAAAGTGGGTATTTGATATCCGTTCAAACTTTTTAACGCCGTATAAAATACCCGAAACAAAGTTAAAATTACGAATACGAAATAGTCCGAATTTTCTATGCAGAAAATTAACATCACATGCAATTTTAGCAAAAACTAGCAATTCCCGAAACACCAAAACCCAGAGACTGGAATACCATGAAAATTTGAAGCCAAAACCCTACACTTTGGCCGAGGAGCTCGGGAAAAATGCCATTGTGGCCAGCCACTTCAGGGTAAAACTGCCACAAATTTTCGTGGTGTTCATGTTATATCACACATAACATTCTGCAGTTGCTAAAAAAAATTTTAGAGCACATTTGAAAATCGACAGAAACTAGGTATTGCTATTTCAAGTTTCGGAATTATTTCGGTTTCGTAATCAATCAAACATCGTGTAATTTTCTAGCCTGGCTCTGATACCACTGTAAGGTTCCTAAGCATGACAACAAGGTTTCAGGAGGCATCGACCATGCCAACTTAAAATTTTGCCATGCTAAAAGAACCCTAACCTAGGATGTTTAACTAGAGAATCATAAGAAAACTATATGTAAACAACTTTATATCTATGTGAGTAGGAATTACAACCTTTGTAGTCCGTTCCTTCACTTTTATAGCTCGTTGTAGTGGTCCCTTCGCTGCGATCATCGAACTCCCGGACACTTGAGTGGCTCTACAAGGTGAATGATGCATTCTTGCTTGAAGTCTTCAAAATCCAAGATGATCTACGTCGAGGAAACACAGACTCAAGCTATCACTTCACTAATATGGAATTAGTGAAGCTAACACCCTAATCTAAATGGCTAGTTTAGAAGAGGATGATGAAGTAGGAATTTTGCTCACTGTAGAATTTAATTTCTCACTATTTTTCTTTATCTCCTCAAATCAAAGAGAGAGAGGGCTTGAAGGAGATGAAGAAAGAAGAACATGAATGAATAATGAGATGGGGTTAGAAATACAACCATGGTGAGTTTATGTTATATACTAACCCATGTAGAGAATAGAACATGATTAAGTGATAAGGGTTAAGTTAATAAATATCTTAGGTAAAAAAAATTGGTGGACTAAGTCAATGGTTCTACAAGCTTCTTCCAAGCTCAACCATGACAAATATCCTATCAATTTTGAATTACTTAATATAAATAAAATCCCACCATTATCATATATCATGGTGTGAGTCTCATACACCTATGTTGGATGTATAACCTAACATGTCACAATAATATATATCACATATATATTATTTATGTAACAAAAGAAAACAATATAATAAACATATATCACACATATGTTAAATGTATCAAAAGTGAGAAAAATAAATACTTAAGTGAGCATATATTAGTTAATGTAATTTAATATATCAAATATATAATTATACATTAAATTATTAAATCAACACTTGATTTAATAATCCGGCTATATTACATATAACCGACTAATATAAAATGTATCATTTCATCGAATCAACACTTTATCTGATGACCCGGCTATATCACATATAATCGGCCGATATCACATATCGCGATAATAGAATACGGTATCACATACACGTATTAATCTCGGTCCTATGTTCCTAGTCCGTTTCGCCTGAGCCACCAAACCTCATTGTAGTACTCTAAAGACTCGTCAATACGCCCACAGTAGGTGATGATCATATCAGTCATCCAAAAGCCGTCAACGGTCAGCTAAACGTAACGGCCATTCGGGTATTGAGCGATCAGAAAATCAACAAGCAAGCCTGCTCATACTCCTGTAATGCCTGTCAGCAACGCTACCGTACAGTCTGGTCTCTTCATCTGATATGTCTCATATCCTGTCTAAGGGTGGTAAACGTTAGACCCCAGTAACCGATAAGTCGAGCCGATGTGAGGCTCACAACGGTCGAGAAACTACGGATAACACTTACCAGTTGATCTTCGGATCAGCCCTAGCCAGGGACATCCAGTTATGGCCAATCGAGCACAGCGCAATATCAACCCCCTATACCGGGAGAGACAAATCCCCCTCCTATCGCCCATTGCCTCCATGTGATTCGAGATTGTACCCAAAAGCCACCGTTTTGCACGTTCTCTTGAACGTGGTAAGGTGGAAATCAAAGCACAGTGGGAATCACACAAGACTCTATGACGATCTCGGGTCAACAGACTAACCTGCACCAGTGCCACCAGAGAACTGCTATCTGACGATAGGTATAATACTAACTAGGAGTTCTCGGCGAGTCCGTTCAGTGTACCCAGTCTCCACTGAGCACCCATATACCATCTCTGATGTTAAACACCAATGGATATGGGATCATCCATCGCCCATCACATGGGTCGAGAAACGTATACGCTAGTCTACTCTGGAATATCGATGCCCTGTCTTGTTACACCTTCGACTAGGAACAATTAAAGGATGTACTTATGGACTACCCTGGCCCTACTAGTATGATCACCATCAAAGTCCTGGTAGTCAAGTACTCATCCTAAGGGCTTTATCAACATGTGAGAGCAAGACAGTATCACAATACAAGTCTACATGTTAAGACAAAGTGCAACCAGATGGTATACTATCATGTAGAGCAAGAAAGTCCTCTCTATATATATCCAAGCATCCACTATAATATACATCACATGTACAATAATGGCCTCTAGGTCATATACATAACTAACAAGGCACTCAGTTTTTTTTATGGTTTTAGTGTGTCGTTGCTGGACACACGTTGGATGATGCATTCATATATTATACATATGACATGTTACCACTTTATGACACTGACATGAGTACTTTGGTATTACCCTTATGCACATGTTTATATTGTCACATTTGTTATCATTTGATGTCTTTAATACCATTATTATTGTACTGTATGACCTAAGAGATAGTCATACATTCGGTTTCTACTCGGAGATGTCTTCTACGCATGAGTTGGCAACTCACCCCCGTTGTGCCACAGTTTTCTTGCAGGTTTGGCTGCACAGGTTCCGTAGCGGCTTTGCTGGCACTCCATTTTCTTCTGGGTGATTGCTTTGGTAGGTGGGATTGTTCTTATCAGATTTTTGCATTTTTATATCGCCCATTCTTAATCACATTGCATATAAGTAGGTACTTTTGATCCATGTCTGCTAAATAATTGCAGGTTACAGGTTCTCAGCTCGTTACAGTGAAATTCATGAAAAGTCGGTACAAATGTGAGACTACGACCAACAACAGATGAATCCGTATGATGCTGCCTACTAGTTCAAGAAAAAAATGGAAAATCCTTTAGACACTTTAATGCACAAAGCAAAAGTGCAACACAAGATCCAAGACTTCAACATGGAGCTCAAGGTAAAAGTCCACATCATTCTGCACTGTTGGAAATCTGGAAGGAGATTGAAGAGATTCTGAGAAACCAAGTGAAGAAAACAGAAGATAAAAGCAACATGAAGAGACCCTGAAGAAATGGGCCCATCAACCCACCAAATGGCCGCGAAACCGCGGTCAAACAGGCACTTCTGCCACGGTTCTGCGGCCGCGTTATGTACGTGTCAGTGGGGTGTCGGTGCTTTGACCCGGCTTTCTCAGGGTAGTTTTGTAAATTCATGTGTGGATCAGAATGTAACCTAGGGTTTTTTCTATCTATAAATAGGAAAACTTAAAGCCAAATTAGGATGCCTCTCTTTATTTTTATGCCTCTTTTTAATTTCTAGATCTAAAATTTAAATTCCATTGTAATGTATTTTTGAGAGGTCATCAATAAAGTTTTTTTTATTTTATCTTGCATTTTTTATCCGCAATTTATTATCTGCAATTTTTATTTGTTCTTTTATTATCTGCAATTTATGTCTTCAATAAAAATATAAAAATTTTGTTTTCATATCTTTTTAATGGGTGAGTAATTCCTCACTTGTTAGGGCTTGGAGAAGGAATGTTTGAGAGAAGGAAATCTCTCTCACTCCTTTCTTTGCCCAATAATTTTAAATACGGACTCCCTTTAATTCAACCTCAATCCGCTCACTACGGCACCCTATCCTACATGATAGCGGTGATTCCCTAGTTAGACCGGTTGTGGTTGAATTAACCGGAGATTAGGGCTATAAGCCAAGAACGGATTGACAAGGACCAAAAGGAAGAAACTAAGCAAGGAATGCCTAGCTTAGACTTGTAAGTTTCTTCCTAGTCGTGCTAATCCCCATCGTTGCCGATTACCCTAACACCCATATTCATAACTAAGGCATTGAAAGATGTGAGAAGATCCCTATCTCGAACTAACCTAATCCTAACCCTAACAAGCTTTTTATCAACTTATTCTCATTCATAGATCTAAAAACAAAACCTATCCAATTACCGGATTTAACTCGTTAGAACATAAAGAAAATGATTCCGTCTCCCTGTGGATCGACCCGTACTCAACCGGCTAGCTACCAAGCGACACCGTCTTGATTGCGGTAAATTTAAACACAGAAAATCTCTATCAATCAAATGGTGCCGTTGCCGGGGAGACGGTAGTTTACATCTTTGTGTAATTTCGGGTTAAAAAAATTGAAAATATAAAAATTGAAAACCAAAACAAAAAAAAATCATCTTATTATTTTTGATTATTTTTGTGCAAGTGTGCAGGCTTGGAGAAAACTCTGTTTCGGTTTTGGAGCAAACTCAGTGAACAAATCAAGATTCAGGGGATCTAAACAGGTAATGGAGAACCAACTCAGCACAGTGACAATATTTGAAGTAGTCAACCTTCTGTTATGCCGCGGAACCACGGCAGAAGCAAGGGCCGCGGTAAACAGGTGACGTCGGAACCGCGGTCAACAGGTGACGTCCGCAACTAAAAACTATCTGTGAGTATCTCTTTTCTCCTCTCCTCTCCTCTGCACTCCACTGAAATATTTTCCTGCAGGATTCTTTGCACAGATTCTCTCCTTCTCTAATAAATTGTTTTTATGCAAGATTCTTTGCGCCGCAAATAAAAAAAATTTGGTGTGTTACTCCTTTGCATAATTAATACGGAATCTAAGGAGCTATAACACTAATTAAGATTCGGTGGGGATTTCATTACCCTTCCTAAGACCCCAAAAATCTCTAAAAGCATATGCATTACCTTTGAGCTAAATTAAAAAATATCTAGACTCAGCCAACTAAGGACTGTCGTGCTCATTAGGACAGAGGAGGGTTGTGGGCATTCAATCGTTTATCTAAACTTGACTTTATGGTGCCTAGGCTAGACAAGTGAGAAAAGTAATTTTGAAAGGTCCGTCTCACGGTGATTCGTGAGCGGAACCCTCCTTTCTTCATTTGTGTTTACCCGGCCACAATTGGCAGTGAAGAGACGATTTGAGGGTTATCTAACAACTTGTCACTTTGGAACAGTTAGGAGAAGTCTAGTGGACTTAGAAGACCCTAGCTCTAGGTGTGTTGTGCATATTTTGATTGCGCTTATGAAAAGTTTAGTCTTATAATTCCGTATTCTTTCAAACAAACAATTTTCAAAACTCCAAAAACAAACAATTTTTTTAATATATATATATATATATATATATATATATATATAAATTCACCACTTCTCTCCCTTCCTACATTTTAACTCTTCCAACATGGGTACCCGACCTCGCAAAACTCTTGCTGAACTTTGGTACCCACAACCAGACATAACTTCCTACAGTTCTTACTTTGGCCGAACATCGAATGATCCATCCATGCCAAAAATTTCTTTGAAAAATTGGATAGACGCGTCTAAGACAACCAATTGGAATCCACAATCCACCTTTTATCAACCATTTCAACCTTCACCACCTTCTTACGTTGATACCCCTTTTGAGAGTCCAGTTGTAACCCTAAAACCTATGTCTCTTGCTGAACGTATTGAACAATTTCGTAACCGATCTTTCACTCCTTTCACCACTGTGAATTCTTTGCATCAACAATTCCTTTCACCTTCTTATCCAAATGTTGATCCTACTCCTATCCAACCATTCAATTCCTACCAGTTCCACCCGATTTTTGCACCTGCCCTAGACATTGCTTCTATACAGCCATTTGGGAGTTTCCAGTATCCAAACAACTTTGAATATTTTACTGAAATCCCTTCACAACCCATGTCTATTCTGGAACAGTTATTGGAAGACTTTAGAGTAGCGTCATGCCAACATATGATGGATTTGAATGCATCCATGGCCGCCCTCATACAACCTAGTGATCCGGTAGCTAGTTTCCAACTAGCTCCAAATTTTCCAATGTATGATGAGGCGGTTGGACAGATTGAGAATTTGAGTGGAGAGAGTGAGCTATGCACCCTTCAAAATCAAACCTACCCATCCCCAATTGAATCCCACAACTCCGATTTTGAATGTCTATCAAGTGTCCCAAATGATTCACCAGTTGAAAATAGAACGTTTAATGAGTTGTGCGACTTTGTTGTGTTTGATTTACCTGAATATGAAGGGTCCCTTTCGAGTGAAACCATCACCAATCCTTTTTACCTCTACACCTCCACTCTAGAACCTGAATTGATTAATATCCATGCTTTAGATGAGGTGTCTGAAAAAATTGATTTTCACTCGATTGAGGATATCGACACTCGGAATATTTCGAATGATGAACCCAAAGATTTGGATGAGTTTCTCTCTCCAATTCATCATCCTGAGTCTTTAATTGTTTTTCCCGAACTTCATATGCGTCTGGATTTTGATGATAAATGCATGGATGAGATAACGCTTGAGGGGAATTTTGAGGATAGTATTGAGGATGAACCAAATTTTCTTGATGAGTCGGATTTTCCAATTCATCCTGTCCCTTCCACTGACTGTGTACATCCTCCTGAGCCTTTAACCGATACCCTTCCTCGATCACTTCCCTCCATCGTTCCGACCTTGCAAGAAACCGTATCACTTTCATTTCCAATGTCTGGTTTACCAAGTTCGGCGTACCTATGTTTTCTCACGAATATTGAGGGATTTGACCCAATTTCTTGCCATATTGATAGATCAGTACAATCCATCTTTTCACAACGATCATTATAGATGGTACTAATTTATTCAAATCATTTCCACCCTCAAGTTCATACACCATTTCTTTTTTCCTTCTGCCATTCTTCTTCTCATATATCGAGACCATATTCCACTTCTATCCCCATACGGTCTCGTGTATTCTCCATTTCATTCCTCGTCGTATTCTTTCACCAACCAGCACACTGCAAAGATAGGATTTTTGAATGGTTGGTGCTCATTTTTGGCCTTTGTAAGGCTTGTATAGCTTGATACTGTTTTCTCCCCCCTAACTCTGAACTTTAACGCTTAAACAATGGAAACAATTTTTCACTTAAGTTTGGGGAGGACCTTTTCGTGTATATATTTTTTTTGGTTTTCTTTTTGTTTTGTTTTAAATTTTTTTTTAGGGAGTGCCGACAATTTTGACCCTCTTGGTGTAGCCTGACAGTGAGGGCACTATCAAGTTTAGATTTGGGGGTGTGCTCGGTAAGTTTTCTACCTTCACATTCATCTATATATTTTGCATTTGCATACTTATTAAAACCCACAAAAATTATTTTTTAAAAAAAATAAAAAATTTGAAAATTTCAATATTGGTCATATTTGACTCAAGTTCAACATGACGGTTGACTAGTTAGGAAAAACTAGATCCTAAGCCTAGTAAATTAAAAACTCTAAAAATAACATTTATTAAAAGTTTAACTATAGAAAATATACGTCCTTGTAATTTATTTAGAAATAGACAAATTTTGAGTTCAGTTCTTAGGCTAAATCGAAATAAGGGAAGAGTATTGAAAGCTCTATTTGAAGTATAAGTCTGAAAAATAATTCTGAACCTTAAGCCCAAATTCTGAAAATATATACTCTACTTTACGTACTCACACACATCTTGAAACTTAGGATAGTAGAGAATACCTTGAAATGCTCTTTTCTAAAATCCTTAGTATGAAGGAAAATAAAATAAAAGTATAAGTGGTGAATAAAGAGATAAAAAAAATGAACACTGATTTTGTAATTACTTAAGGCAGTATAAATAAAAAATATAGCGAGGGTGCTTTATCATCTAGTGCCTTAGACCAACTAGTTTAAGAGTCATTGCTAAGGCTTAGGTATTGCAAGACGAGGAATTACGCCTAAATGCGCAAGCATATTTTGTAATCGATCGTTTAGTACCTCAAGAAGTATTAACGGTCGCATGAAGGATGTGTGAGAAATTTCATCTAAAATTCACAAACTAAAAGTATTTTGGAAGATGGACAAGAGTATGATAGCTTGAATTGAATTTCCAACTGTAGGGGTGATAATTATACACATGTAGGGGTATATAATTGAAGTTTGGAGGAGAGATAGGAATAAAAGATAGGGCTTATATCTTCAGTAGAGATGATAAAAATTCCTTAGTTAAGATTGCACCTTAGAAGGAAAGCTTAGGAGATGCTGAAAGCTTTATAAACTGGCAAAACGTATATGATCTTAAGTTAAATGAAAAGGAAGTGTGAAGAATACAGGTTGATGATATCTAAGTTGAAGATAATAGAATTCCTCGCTAGATTACTGAATTAAAGAATTAGAGTCAACGGCTAAATTGATCGGATTTTGTGGGTAGTATCCGCTGAAAACCCTCAGGAGACAACACTCTTCTTACTAGGGACACCTAGAGGTTTAACGGCTTGTTGCACGAGCTCAGTGCAATCGCGTTCCCTGCGAAAGTAAGGTTAGGAATTTTTAAGAATAAAATTGGGTTTGCTCGGGACAAGCAAAAGATAAGTTTGGGGGTATTTGTTCATATCAGATTTTTTCATTTTTATATCGTCCATTCTTAATCACATTGCATATAATTAGGTACTTTTGATCCATGTTTGCTAAATAGTTGCAGGTTACAGGTTCTCAGCTCGTTACAGTGAAATTCATGAAAAGTCGCTACAAATATGAGACTACGACCAACAACAGATGAATCCGTATGATGCTGCCTACCAGTTCAAGGAAAAAATGGAAAATCATTTAGACACTTTAATGCACAAAGCAAAAGGGCAACACAAGATCCAAGACTTCAACACGGAGCTCAAGGTAAAAGTCCACATCATTCTGCACTGTTGGAAATCTGGAAGGAGATTGAAGAGATTCTGAGAAACCAAGTGAAGAAAACAGAAGATAAAAGCAACATGAAGAAACCCTGAAGAAATGGGCTCATGAATCCACCAAATGGCCGCGGGACTGCGGCCAAACAGGCACTTCTGCCGCGGTTCCGCGGCCGCGTTATGCACGTGTCGGTTGAGTGTCGGTGCTTTGACCCGGTTTTCTTAGGGTAGTTTCGTAAATTCATGTATTGATCAGAATGTAACCTAGGGTTTTTTCTATCAATAAATAGGAAAACTCAAAGCCAAATTAGGATGCCACTCTTTATTTTATTCATCTTTTTAATTTCTAGATCTAAAATTTAAATTCCATTGTAATGCATTTTTGAGAGGTTATCAATAAAGTAAGTTTTTTTATTTTATCTTGCATTTTTTTATCCGCAATTTATTATCTGCAATTTTTATTTGTTCATTTATTATCTGCAATATAGGTCTTCAATAAAAATATAAAAAATTTGTTTTCATCTCTTTTTAATGGGTGAGTAATTCCTCACTTGTTAGGACTAGGAGAAGGAAGGTTTGAGAGAAGGAAATCTCTCACACTCCTTTCTTTGCCCAATAATTTTAAATACGGACTCCCTTTAATTCAACCTCAATCCGCTCACTACGGCACCCTATCTTACATGATAGCGGTGATTCCCTAGTTAGACCGGTTGTGGTTGAATTAACCGGAGATTAGGGCTAAGAGCCAAGAACGGACGGAC
Organism: Agapanthus africanus; assembly: GCA_030015575.1. Classification (NCBI taxonomy): domain Eukaryota; kingdom Viridiplantae; phylum Streptophyta; class Magnoliopsida; order Asparagales; family Amaryllidaceae; genus Agapanthus; species Agapanthus africanus. Next base: position 295,372,987 of record CM057349.1, read on the forward strand.
AAGGACCAAAGGAAGAAACTAAGTATGGAAAGCCTAGCTTAGACTTGTAAATTTCTTCCTAGTCGTGCTAATCCCCGTCGTTGCCGATTACCCTAACACCTACATTCATAACTAAGGCATTGAAAGATATGAGAAGATCCCTATCTCGAACTAACATAATTCTAACCCTAGCAAGCTTTTTATCAACTTATTCTCATTCATAGAACTTAAAACAAAACCTATCCAATTACCGGATTTAACTCGTTAGAACATAAAGAAAATGATTCCGTCTCCCTGTGGATCGACCCGTACTCTACCGGCTAGCTACTAAGCGTCACCGTCTTGATTGCGGTAAATTTAAACACAGAAAATCTCTATCAATCAGGGATCCACTTGTATCGTGACCACTATTTGTATTTGTATAATTATTCAGTTGTATCTAGTTAAAGTTTCATCAACCAGACTATGTATATATTCATAGACTTAGAAACCTTTATTGTATATTCTTTCGGACTTAGAGTCACGCTCTTGTATTATTATTGTTTCTGGTTTCTTGATGATGCTTTAATTTTCTTATTTTCTTTCTGTGTTTTTTATCCTCTCCATTCGGCATTGTATATTTATTATCTTGCGTGGTTGTTTCCGCCATTCGGCGAAGAGCTACCCCTTGGGGATGCCTATATCTAATATTGTTGTGTATTGTTTTTGGGTTAAAAAATTACAAAGGTGGTGCTACCCAAATTTCGAATGACAAAAGGTTTTCAAGTTAGATACAAATATAATGTTTTCATATATTACTACGTATGTATATATAAGAATAAACTTGATTTCAGTAAACCTTATTTCAAACCTTCACCTTCACTATTTTCCCTAAAGAGGTTTAGATTTCTGGGCTTTTAGCTTACTTGAATTGGGTGAAGTCCTAGAGACTTCACATAATTCAAGCATCATTCACGTTCCTTTTCCGGGTTGTGACAATAATAATAAATACATGAGCGTGACTCTAAGACCGAAAGAATATACAACAGCGTTTTCTAAGTCTACAAATATACATAGTTTGGTTGATGGAGCTTTAGCTAGATACAAGAGAAATAAATATACAAGTACAATAGGTGGTCACGATGCAAGTGTACCCCACCTACCAAAGCAATCATCCGGAAGGAAAGCGGTGTGCCAGCAAAACCGCTATGAAAACCTGTGCGGTCCAAACCTGCAGGAACTGTGGCACAACGGAGGTGAGTTGCCAACTCGTGAGTAGAATACATCACCGAGTAGAAACCGAATGTATGACTATCTCTTAGGTCATACAGTACGGTACAATAATAATAATACGATAACATCGAGTAATAGAAAAGGTAATAAAATAATCATATGTGTAATATCAAGTACTCATGTCCATGTCACAAGGTAACTACATGTCATGTATATGAAGTATAAATGCATCATTAAATGGGTGTGTCCAGCAATGACCCACAAAATCATGATAAAACCTGAGTGCCAAGCATCGACAATCGAAAACATAATGAAAACCGTGTCGATCAACAACAAATAATCCTCATATCTCCGGCTCCAGCAGTTCGGATCGGCCCATATCATCTGAATCTCGGTCTCCATCAGTTCGGATCAGCCCATAACATCTGATTTCATGACTACGGTCGGTATCCTCCGGATATTCTCCACGTCAACTATCACCGGTCGGTAGTCCTCCCCTGCTGGGCTCGACGTCTCAATCTCTATATGGCCTTCTTGCCCTGGGGTACCGCACAAGATCCACCATGTACTCGTAGATGGTGTCTCCTCACTCCTCGTGGCGGGTAATCATATATCATATATGCTCTAGAACTGAGAAATCTCATGGTGGATGTCACACATCATATCAAGGAAAACCACAATTTTCTTTTTAAAGGAGCATAAGTTTTTAGTTTCACATGCGGTTTTCCAAATCAGAAATCTCATGAAAATCGGAATCTCATAATCATGAGCTAATAATGAACAATGAATAGCGGCATAGAGCCCAACAGCAGTACATAACCGGAATATATGTATGTGAAAGAATGTGGCATCTAACTAAGAAATACAAAGTCTAAACTAGCATATGAAATCATGAATGCAAAACAGTACTACTTAGCTATAATTTATCAGGGTATACACATGAAGTAACGATTACTAAAGTGTATGTGACATGGCAATCACCGATGCTGATGTGTATGAGCCGGCAAGCAAGTGTATGTGCAACATACGCATCATCGGTAATGGTGCAGGTGTCTTAGCAGGCGAGATCATAATAGAAAATAAACAGTAAATTCAACATTATAAGATATATATATATATATATATATATATATATATATATATATAAGTGCACGGCGGCGCCCCGGCCGTCAATCCGACGGCCAAAAGCGGAAGCGGTGATAAACTTTAATCTTTCTTGAACTGTCAAACCGCCGCGCACTAATACCCGGATCGAACCATTAACTAGTCCTAGCTAACTATAAGATGGGAAAGAGATATACCGACGATCCAAGTCCTCCGGTCTTCTCATCATCGTCCTGATCTCCTACGGAATGTCCCGTCTCCTCCTCGTCGCCGGAAGTGCACCACATCGCCTACTTCTTTTACGGGCTCCCACCTCAATGCCGAGGCAACTCGGGCACGAAGCCGGCTACTCGACGTGCCCAAGATGTGCTGTAGAATGTAGTGTGGATTACTATATCTCATTTTGGGGTTGTGGAATTGCCTTTGGTGGAGGGATTGAACTTGGAGCTTTTGAGATTGATCTTGTGGGATTTTTGCAACAAGAAATGAAGCAAAAACCCACCCCCAAATATTTGGACAGCCCACCCCAATGGTGGCCGGCCATCTATGGAAAAAAATGGGAGGAGGAAACAAGTCAAGGGGGGAGGTGACCATATGAATCATGCAAGAGAGAGAGAGAGAGGAATGGTTATCATATGGAATAAAATGATCACAAAGAAAAGTCCTCACTCAACAACCATATCACCTCCCATCATCAACAACAAAACCAACACTCAACCAACAACCATGACTAAAACCATGATGATAAAGAAAGTCAAGCAATCATGAGTTTAAGAAAGGTCAAGGGATGGGCTCCATCATGAAACCATCATGATACAAGGAAATATGCAAAGACCACCCTCCACAAATGCCTATTTGCAACAATGCAAATAAGCCCTCCTCCACCAATCTTCGGCCAATGAACGATACAAAGGAAATTGGCCGAAACGGAAAGCAAACTGGCAACTCCATAAAACTGGTCCCGTAATAAATTACAGGAAAACCCCGATACTGTGCATACACACCCGCATCTGTATTCCGACCGAAATACAAATGCAATGAGACAAAATCTCCACTGTACTATACTAGGATCCGGCTTAAACCAAAGCCGGCTAGTAATATTCGTTCGATCCTGATCCGTGCAATACCGCACGTATCTGATCGAACCCTGCCATATATCCATACGGCCTACAGTACAAACTGTCCGATCCTGATCCGTGCAATACCGCACGTATCTGATCGGACCTTGCCATATCTCCATACGGCCTCTACAACCTTTCGCCCGAAAGCTGAGTAACTGAATGTGGGGGACTCTAAAGACTCGTCAACACCTTGGTTGTAGATTTAACCACTAGCACGTTAGAGGTATAAGCCAATACATAACGGGCTACCAGGTATTGACCAAAAGGGACGTCTGTGAGCGAACTCAGCCTGACTCCCTACTGAGCCTGTCAGTGACAATATCCGTACAGTCCGGTCCGTTCGTCTATGAGTATCGCATGGCGGGCCTAGGGGGTTGGTAAAAGTCAGACCCCCAAAAGCGGTACAAGTCGTGTCGGAGTGTAGCCCAGAACACCCTGAGATACTACTGGAATACCTACCAGTAAATCTCCTTGCCTTGGCCAAGGACTTTGTGTAATGGCTCTCCTAGACACAGCACGACCTCACCCCCAATACCGGGAGAGACGAACCCCTGAAGATACGCTCACTGCCTCCATGTGGCTCGGGACTGTACCCAACTAAAACCTGTTTGCACGACTCCTTTGAGCCGTGGTAGGGTAGTAATCAAAGTACAGTGGGAACTCACACGAGACAAATGACGATCCCCAGGTCGATGAACTAACCTGCACACATGTCACCAGGAAACTGCCATCTGACGTCTGGTATATGACCAACTAGCATGTTCCCGGCGAGTCCTGTCCGGTGTACTCATAACCCAATGAGCACCTGTATACATCTTAGGTGATCCAACTGACACCAGTGGCTTGTGAGACCGGCCACCGCCCCTCGTCGGGGTCTCGACTGTATACACTAGTCTACTATGGAGTATCGATGCCCTGTCTCGAAACTCACTCGACTAGGGACCTTTTAAGGATATGCTTATAGACCCCAGCTCCCACTTATATGATCGCCCTCATACTGCTGGCGGTCAAGCAAGAATCCTAGGGGCTCTATCAACGTGTAATAGCGACGTGTCAGGTCACCTAAAGCAGTACACGATGATAAAGGTAAACCAGATAGCATACTATCATCTCGAGTAAGACTGTCCTACCGGGATAGGTCCTCCCTCAATCATTACAATCACGTACCTGTGACCTAATAATTGACTCTGAGGGCACTATCTCCAACAATCTCCCACTTGCACTCAAGGCTAATTATTGCGATGTCGCATACTCACAGCCCGTGTGATACCGAACATCCAACTCCTCTACTAGTCAGTCTCACAAAGCTCGTTTGCGGAACTATTGCGTTCGAGGAATAGCCTCAGTGAGTGGATCCGCTTAGTTGTTTCTTTCTATGTCTCTCTATATCTCAAGTTCGTGGAGAAAGCCATGTCCCGAAAAGAGCAATACCTGTCTCAGAATATGTCTGGATGTCTGATGGGACCTAGCTCATAAATGAACTCCAAATCCAAACTTCTTAGACTGTATCGTCAACTGAATTTAATCAGTATCCTGCGCGCCATGCCTCCCTCAGTATTGCCTTGGACCACCTGTCCAAAATACTGCCCCTCATCAGAAGGAAAACTATAACTCTGACAACCTCCTTGTCGTCCATGTCACCTTGGAAGCCTGGAATGATAACTGTCTCCTGAATGAGGCTGTCGTTATCATATCCCTAGAACATCCACTTATGTTCTAAAACTGCTTCCGACTGTTTCTCCAGGATTGGATTAATGTCAACTTATTGCATCTAGTGCAAGAACAACATCTGGTGTGGTACTTGACATCTCACGATTGACTCAATTGCCTAAGCAAGTGATCTGCCAATCATGCCCGTCCCTCTCCCCTTTAGTCTGTAAGACACCTTTGGAGAGGGTGACTCCATTACCTGCAGGTACACTACCGTGCCAGGAGTCGTCCATCCTAAATACTCTTAGAATGCTGTCAAGTACCCTGATTGGGAAACCACCCAAATCTAGATCTAAAACCATAGATCTAGTAACCAGTATGTCTGATATAAAATCCATTTCCTTTGTGGAGAAACAACTGTGTGACGACCAAAGTATAACCGATCGTAGTGTAGGAGTTTCTTTTCCTACTCTGTGTATATCATCCAAATACCAGGATATCACACCCTACTACCTTCTCAACAGATCCATCCCCTATTCTGACGAAGTCAAACCCATGACTGTCACGTCAGAAATAGATGATCTATCTCCGCTACATCTGCTCTAGTCTATAAATAGACATAAGCAACCTGTCCACCAATGCTTCCGCTGCTCCCACTGACTACGACAACCCTCTGGCAGAGTCATATAGACGTACACTTCTAAAACTGGTTTAGAACGACGCTATACTCATCCTCCCGCCGGGTCTCGTAACCTGGAACAACAGCAATGGCAATTGTGGGTAAACAAGAACTTCCCTGTCACCGTCCTTGAGGCTACCATAGTGCCTCTCGGGTGCCTGAAGTTACCCACCTTATCTGCGGAGTGGCCAATGGAATGTCAATCCAGATTGAATCTTTAGGTTCCTTATCAAATCTTCAGTAATCGTTTGTGGTTCTGGAATCACTTCCAGTTCTACCATACTCCCACTACTGTTTTCTGAAAGAAAAAAATTTAATAAAACTGTGGCGAGTTAAGAACAATATCGCTATTGTTCATCCAGATGGTAGAAAATCAACCCTCGTCATAGCCTGGGTCAACCCACAAACAGCCATTACAGAAACGTGCCTTGAGTTGTCCAGTGTCTGGTTTTAATCATAAACCGGACAACTCCCCGTACCTTAACATCGTTAAGATATGAACTGTTCTATATCCAATATAGAAACAGAGGCACTGATTTAATTGAACCAGATTCAAATCATGCAGCTGTCCCCAGCGCATGTCAACTAAATGGAAGGAGGCCGATCAGCGTTACTCAACTTAGGAATACTTCCAATTATGAGTAACCTGAAAGAGAAGCAAGATCTCTTTATCATTACTATCAACTGAATACCATACACAAGTATCTACATCTTCGATCTCTTTGAAGAATCCCGATACTTGCTATACCTGGTTCTCTACTCTATTCAAATACCTATAACTTCTCAAAATTTGGACCCTGTTTTTCCGCGAAACACCTGTCTAAAAACTAGAGAAGTCATAAGTAAACCGAATATAGTACGAGGACCAACCCCTCTGTCCTGATGGACCCTGGACAACATACAATCCTTTGTATAAGTCCCTTGAGTCTGATAACTCATTCACTGTGTGTCGTAGGTTGAAAACTGTACTTATGGTTAAGAAGAATTACACCGCTGTTTAATGCTCCTTACCTAACCATCCACTGATATAGGTAAATGTTCTAGACATAATTTCAGAAAGGTATATCTCACTCTATGAAAATAGACGTACAGATATATCAATTTGAAATTGGTGCATAACAGCGGATATTCAAAACCAAATATTTGCCGACCGGCAAACAGCCCAGGTGATTTCCTCAAATATCACCGATTACAACGAATCCCGATATAATGAGGATAATCACCCAATTCCCAATAACTTACTCCCACTCATCATCTGTAAAAACCATACAGATGTGAGAATCGTACCTGGTAAATACATACCCTGGAGTAAGTATCTAATCGGGAAATCAGTTTTCCTTTAACATTACACAGTGAAACTGAAACATTGAAATGTTCCGATGGGGTATTCTGGTATTCCTAGTAATGCCTCTTCCAGATTCACGACTGTAACCGTATAGTTCTTTGCCACCTCTCCAAATCCCTTCATATGTCTTTAGTCTTTACCTTCTGCACACCCTTTTGGCCAAATGGTTTTCTTCCTTCCCTACCGTTCGGCACCAGCCTATGGTTTGGAAGAAGACTATCCAATAAGCATAATGGGTGTACTGTCCCAATCCTAGGAACACTCGCAATGAGAGAGGGTGAAGATAAAAGACAACCGAATAAACCTTATTCCTATTTCTCCTGAACCAGAATCCATCCCCGAACTGGAACAAGTTCCATTCGAGTTCGTATATAACCATACGATGGAGTATCCAAATAAACTGTGGATCTTCGTAGTGATACGGAGTGTCCTGGAGAAATACAAAGGTGATGTGGGAGTGGTAACGAAATATTTGGTTTGGTCGTGAATATCTGTTGCAATTTACTTTGCCCTCTTACTAATCCCTTGCTTTGTCTGAACTTAATACCTTCTGCACACCATCGTTATGCTAATTGGTTTTCTTCATTCCCTACCGGTCGGCACCAGCCTAAGGTTTGGAAGAAGACAATCCAATTTGCGTAATAGGTGTACAACCCCTAAACCAAGGAGTACTCGTAACCTGAGAGAGGGTAAAGGAAAAGACAACTGAATAATCCTATCCGTTTTCTCCAGAACCGGAAACCATCCTCGAATAAATTCTTTCGAGTTCGTATCTAACCATACGATGGTTTTGTCCAATGGAAGTGGACGTTCGTAGTAAAACGGGGTGTCCTGGAGAAAAGGGTAAAAGTAGGAGTGGCAATGAGGTTTGCAACTCTAACAATCCAAAAGCCGGTGTTTAAGAAGGTTCGGTCAACTTGGTCACTGAGTCATAGTCTTAGGGTCGGGTCAAATGGTCGCTGCCAGAGAGAGAGAGAAAAGAAACACTCAGCGTGCACTCTAACCTAGATCAGAATGGTTACCAATTTATCTAATCTGGAAACCTCCCACTGTACCTCAAATTCTTCTCCAAACCTAAAAGAAGAATTAGTCGGGGTGACCCGAGGAGTAAACTAACTCATCAGTGGGAATCGGGATCCAACTATCATTGCATGATAACGTGACGGAATCCGCTCACGCTATCACACTCCAGAAGGTATGCGCATATCTGGCAAGTTTCAGTTCTTTTGAAACTCCCGATGTGATTTTTGCCCCATGCTCTTATGAACTTGACGAAGGCCAACAAATCATAAGTCACATGTCAAGTTCTACCCGTCATTCTCCAGGTTGATTTGAACCCACCCGCACAAGCCCTTGACGAAGGCCAACAAGGCTATACGACTGTCCCAAACCAACGCATCTATCCATGCTGCAGAAAGGCAACAAGCAGCTACCATACACTATGCCTTGACGAAGGCCAACAAACATAGCATGAATACTACGTGCTACCCGTCTGAAACGACGGAGGGCTACGAATGGTTTCTGGCGAAAACCTTTAACGTAATGAACTTGATATCGTTGAAGGAACGGATAGCTTTTAAAAATATAGTGACGAAAACCTTCGCTAAAGAGGTCACTCCCGGTGAAGGGATCTCGGCTCTTTCCCCGTAGAATGGGGTGCAGGATATTCTAACTGAATACCACGGTGCAAAGCAAAAGTAGTCGGCTATAGTGAAGTTAATGCCCTGACGCAAACTTCTGTCCAAGGGGTCACTCCCGGTGAAGGGATCTCGGCCCTTGCCTCGTCGACTGAGGAGCAGGATATTCCAACTGAATACCACGATGCAAAACAAAAGTGAACGTCCTTGCAATAACAGCTTTTTGAAAAGTGTTCCAACAACATCAGATTAGGTTTGTTTTAACTTGCATTGATCCGAATCAACGCAGTCCCATCAATTGATCACACCAAAAAGAACGAAAATATACTGATGTACGTATATGCCATCCGCATTCGCCACTGGGTCCCGTCATTACCCGTTAGGTTAGCTTACTAACGACAGAGCGGGAACTGGACTAGCGCGGATGCAAAACATATACAACATCTACTAATATATATACCAATATATTATATTCGCTCAAGGCGTTAATAAAATACAACATCATAGAAATGTACAGCATCACAGAAACAATACAGATATCTGGGATCGCCGGGTTTCACAGAGCCGCTGAAACCCGACGTTCCCCTGGTCGTGTGGATAGCCTGTGCAATGAAATCCTAGACCCCTACGGGCGCGGCAAGTCACCCGCCAAAACCTGAAGCGAGGCAGCCCCCTTCAGCTCCGTGAATGGACCACCCAGCACTCCACGGAATCCGGCAACTTGGGCACCCCTCCTGGGTCAACCTGTACCCCCTACGAGTGCGGCGAATAGCCTGCCAATCCTAGAGTGAAGCCCCCTCCGTCTCAATGCCATGAGATGCGGGCTTGTTGCCCTCTAGAACTCGGCTATCCGTGCACCCCTTCGCGGGGCAATCCTAGTACAGAAAGTAAAATATACATACACCGGGTACATCGACCGCAACCAGGTCGTGCCCCAAAAGAATAATACAATCAGGCAGTGACGACAGTCCACATGTCGGACGCTCGCCCCGCAATATCAAATGTACATAATACAACCACAACTGTACTAGCATTGCATCCAGGCTACCCCCACGACCAATCCGCAATATCACAGCAAAAACAGAACATCAACGTGAAAGTCACGTTCGTAAATCCGTCTAACCGGGCTATAGCAGTTAGACTGGATTTACCGATCAAGTGACATTCACGGTCGCAGATATAATGTAAATACTGTGAAAAATGTGTTTAAAATATCCGACCGATCAAATTTTTAACAAGTGGGCCCCAAGTGTTACTGCAGCACATCAAGAATTTCTGGGCCCAATATTAATATTCCAAAAACCCTGTTTCCAGCCCAGAAGCCCACTGGAAAATTTCGACCAACTAAAGATTCCAAACTGCGGCGGAACCGCGGCCCAGAGTGGGATTTGGCCGCGGTTCCGCGCTCCACTTAAATGATCACTTTGTCGAATTTTTCCAGAGAGCTTAGAACTTCCTGTACAGTACTTTTATACAACCTGAAAAATTTTTCGAGACTGAAAAATTTCAACAGAAAACTGTCACTTTGAAAAACACGGTTTTGGAACTTTTGATCGATCGGAAATGCAAACACATTACACAAAGCTAGACTAAGTTAATGGAGAGGCTCTGATACCACTGTAAGTGCACGGCGGCGCCCCGGCCGTCAATCCGACGGCCAAAAGCAGAAGCGGTGATAAACTTTAATCTTTCTTGAACTGGCAAACCGCCGCGCACTAATACCCGGATCGAACCATTAACTAGTCCTAGCTAACTATAAGATGGGAAAGAGATATACCGACGATCCAAGTCCTTCGGTCTTCTCATCATCGTCCTGATCTCCTACGGAATGTCCCGTCTCCTCCTCGTCGCCGGAAGTGCACCACATCGCCTACTTCTTTTACGGGCTCCCACCTCAATGCCGAGGCAACTCGGGCACGAAGCCGGCTACTCGACGTGCCCAAGATGTGCTGTAGAATGTAGTGTGGATTACTATATCTCATTTTGGGGTTATGGAATTGCCTTTGGTGGAGGGATTGAACTTGGAGCTTTTGAGATTGATCTTGTGGGATTTTTGCAACAAGAAATGAAGCAAAAACCCACCCCCAAATATTTGGACAGCCCACCCCAATGGTGGCCGGCCATCTATGGAAAAAAATGGGAGGAGGAAACAAGTCAAGGGGGGGAGGTGACCATATGAATCATGCAAGAGAGAGAGAGAGGAATGGTTATCATATGGAATAAAATGATCACAAAGAAAAGTCCTCACTCAACAACCATATCACCTCCCATCATCAACAACAAAACCAACACTCAACCAACAACCATGACTAAAACCATGATGATAAAGAAAGTCAAGCAATCATGAGTTTAAGAAAGGTCAAGGGATGGGCTCCATCATGAAACCATCATGATACAAGGAAATATGCAAAGACCACCCTCCACAAATGCCTATTTGCAACAATGCAAATAAGCCCTCCTCCACCAATCTTCGGCCAATGAACGATACAAAGGAAATTGGCCGAAACGGAAAGCAAACTGGCAACTCCATAAAACTGGTCCCGTAATAAATTACAGGAAAACCCCGATACTGTGCATACACACCCGCATCTGTATTCCGACCGAAATACAAATGCAATGAGACAAAATCTCCACTGTACTATACTAGGATCCGGCTTAAACCAAAGCCGGCTAGTAATATCCGTTCGATCCTGATCCGTGCAATACCGCACGTATCTGATCGAACCCTGCCATATATCCATACGGCCTACAGTACAAACTGTCCGATCCTGATCCGTGCAATACCGCACGTATCTGATCGGACCTTGCCATATCTCCATACGGCCTCTACAACCTTTCGCCCGAAAGCTGAGTAACTGAATGTGGGGGACTCTAAAGACTCGTCAACACCTTGGTTGTAGATTTAACCACTAGCACGTTAGAGGTATAAGCCAATACATAATGGGCTACCAGGTATTGACCAAAAGGGACGTCTGTGAGCGAACTCAGCCTGACTCCCTACTGAGCCTGTCAGTGACAATATCCGTACAGTCCGGTCCGTTCGTCTATGAGTATCGCATGGCGGGCCTAGGGGGTTGGTAAAAGTCAGACCCCCAAAAGCGGTACAAGTCGTGTCGGAGTGTAGCCCAGAACACCCTGAGATACTAATGGAATACCTACCAGTAAATCTCCTTGCCTTGGCCAAGGACTTTGTGTAATGGCTCTCCTAGACACAGCACGACCTCACCCCCAATACCGGGAGAGACGAACCCCTGAAGATACGCTCACTGCCTCCATGTGGCTCGGGACTGTACCCAACTAAAACCTGTTTGCACGACTCCTTTGAGCCGTGGTAGGGTAGTAATCAAAGTACAGTGGGAACTCACACGAGACAAATGACGATCCCCAGGTCGATGAACTAACCTGCACACATGTCACCAGGGAACTGCCATCTGACGTCTGGTATATGAATAACTAGCATGTTCCCGGCGAGTCCTGTCCGGTGTACTCATAACCCAATGAGCACCTGTATACATCTTAGGTGATCCAACTGACACCAGTGGCTTGTGAGACCGGCCACCGCCCCTCGTCGGGGTCTCGACTGTATACACTAGTCTACTATGGAGTATCGATGCCCTGTTTCGAAACTCACACGACTAGGGACCTTTTAAGGATATGCTTATAGACCCCAGCTCCCACTTATATGATCGCCCTCATACTGCTGGTGGTCAAGCAAGAATCCTAAGGGCTCTATCAATGTGTAATAGCGACGTGTCAGGTCACCTAAAGCAGTACACGATGATAAAGGTAAACCAGATAGCATACTATCATCTCGAGTAAGACTGTCCTACCGGGATAGGTCCTCCCTCAATCATTACAATCACGTACCTGTGACCTAATAATTGACTCTGAGGGCACTATCTCCAACAATATATATATATATATACGAGTTATACAGTTATAGTATTGGAAATGGCACGAATCATTGTTTTGGAAAAGTAGGGGCTACGGTGTTTTTGAGAAAAGAGATATCATTTTGGAAATCCATAGTGTTCCTCAGGTTATCCTTTGAAAATTCCTACGATTCGTTAGTTTTGAAAATATGTATGACTTAAGCCTAATCTAACATCTATCTAAGCAACTAAAGACTAAACTAAGAACTGAGTCAAAAGTGATAAGAAAGTCTATAGCATTTTTCGAGTTGATATATCTAGTAGTCGGCGATCCAGCCTCATAGCATCACGTACGGTCCTATTCATCGCACGGCATTCCCGAGTTAAGAGTGCGGATCAATCATCATATAAATATATCTCGTACGGTAAAATCAACTGTACGGCATCCTCAAAATCGAGGGTACGGCTCAAATATCATATATATCATATTTCGTACGGTATCATTCGTCGTACAATATCATAATCAAAGGTATAGATCTAAGGTCGCGTATGTTCTATTATATCATCAAGTTACATGTTATTGCATGTTATGCATATAACGCCCAATGATCCTTTAATATATATCGCATCATATACGATGTGTCAACTCTCATCATATATTAATTATCTATTGACATCCTGCTCGATCGTATCGATTCAAACCATAATACATCATATTCTCATCATACACGTATATGTATAGTGTGTGTGTGTGTGTGTATCACATACCTACACACCCCCCACACACATATATACACGCATATCATATCAAGTGTGTGTGTGCAATGAAATAAAACTAACGGCTCACGACTAAGGAATATAGACTAAAAGATAACCATCCTACAAGTACACCTATTCTAACCTAGATTCACCTAAAGCCCTACCTGCTAAGTATCCATCTCGCATTGCGCTCTCTCTCTCTCTCTATATATATATATATATATATATATATATATATATATAGAGAGAGAGAGAGAGAGAGATAATAAACCTATTCTACGGGTTCGGGGGTACTATACGCCATCCACCCGACTTCCCCCATAGATATACATATACTCACCTTCAATTCTCGCTTGCCGAAATTGATGATGCCTTGCTCTCCCTTATCGTCCTGAAGTCTACATGGAGGTACCTACAGTTCAAATACGTCGTATCTTAAACACCAATGGAATACGAAAACCGATACGGCACACGAAACACACATAGGTTAGAACTTATGGTTCACGCATGCAAGAATAGCCAAACAACCCTCAACATTGACCTACAAACGTCAAACAACCGAGTCAAAACCAAAATATCAAAACTCCAGTTTACAAAACTCGCAAAACGAAATCAGCAACTCAAGAAAACACCTCTAGATTTTACCCTAGGTTTAATTAGGCAATTTTGCATATAGGATAGGTCTAATTACAAGATATAGGAGCCATGGACCAAACACGAAGCTATTCCCTAGTACCCAGGCCGCAATTTGCGACCAAAACTCATTTATTTGCGGCCATGGTTTGGAGATGGGGGCTCGGGTCTCTAAGGTAGCTTTTAGGTCACCTGCATACCTCACTGTAATCGCTATATATATTTCAGGTCCTACGGGTCATAGCAGATCCCTAAATTTAATCAAAAAATTCAGAAAAACCCGATATCGGCAAATCCAAAGTTCAAGTCTTGGGGTTTATTATCTGGTTTTTTCCATAATACTAACACTATAGGGGTTGTGGTCATAAATTACACCTCAAATACACCTTCACAAGTCATACTATACCTTAAATCTCATCTTAGAATATTCTGACATCACTAATTCTCATTAGTTTTGCTCAAAACTACACTAGGATGTTTGGAAAATAAGATACTTAACTAAGGGTGTTGGATTTACCTCCTATAGCAACTGAAGAAAATTCTTGGGTTGCCCAAAGTGTTCAAAATCTCTACTTGATGTACCCATGGGGTTTGTAGTGATGAGATGGATACTTTTTATGAGGTGGCATGGTGGTTGGAGGTGTTTTTGAAGGTGGTAAAGGGTGGTAATAGGGTGGAGGAAGTGGAGAAGGAGGAATGAAGAAGATGAAGATGAGAATTGATGGAGGATAAAGAAATATAAACCATGAAGGGTGTGTAGAAGTTTCCTCCTCTCTCTCTCTCTCTTGCTAAGCCCATGCCCGGTGGTCCCCCTCATGTCCTCCCTCTCTCTTTAATATCTTCTCTTTTCTTTAATTTAAAACAAAAGCACAAAAAAACCATATAATGAAATGAAGCATGTTTCAAAATGATGCAACAAGTCTTGCAACATGTCATGTTGCATTTCATGAACATAAGTAAGATTAATGCATAATTAACGAAATGTTAATCAAGTTTAGCATTAACTTGTATACAAATAATTGTATAATAATTCATGAAATATCCAAATCAAATAAATTCTTTCAAAATAAATAATTCATATTAATTTTCCAATTTTTCTTCAAACTATAATTGTATACCATACTATTTCATTAAAACCAATTTCTATATCTTTATAATATTCATGAAATTTATTATTTTATTTACTTAAATCCCAAAATAATATTTTATTTTCTTGAAATGTTACATGGTTGCTCTTTATCTTAACATGTACACTAGTATTATTATACCGTCTCTCTGAAACATGTTGATAAAGCCTTTAGGATGTTTGCTTAACTACCAGGACTATGATGCGGATCATACTACTGGGACTTAGGTAGTCTACAAGCACATCCTATAAACATTTCCTAGTCGAGGGAGTATCGAGACAGGGCATCGATATTCCAGTGTAGACTAGTGTGTACGTTTCTTGACCCTGTATGGGGGCGAAGGTTGATTCCATAACTATTGGTGTTTGATCAAAGATTGTACACAGGTGCTCATTAGAGAATGGGTACACCGAACAGGACTCGCCGAGAACTCCAAGATGGTACCATACCTATCGTCAGATAGCAGTTCTCTGATGACACTTGTACAGGTTAGTCTGTAGACCCGAGATTGTTATAGAGTCTTGTGTGGTTCCTACTTTGCTTTGATTTCCTCCCTACCACGGCTCAAAGGAGTCGTGCAAACGGGTGGATTTTGGGTACAGTCCTGAGTCACATGGAGGCAATGAGCGATAGGAGGGGTTTCGTCTCTCCCAGTATAGGGAGTTGATGTTGCACTATACTCGAATGGCTATAACAGCAAGTCTCTGGTCAGGGATGATGAGATTTACTGATAAGTGTTATCAGCAGTTTCTCGAACGTTTATAGGCCACACATAGGCATGACTTATCAAGTTTCTGGGGTCTGACGATTCCACCCTTTGACTTGATATGCGACATATCAGACGAAGAGACTGGACTGTACAGTAAGTGTTGATTATAGGCTTTGCGGGAGTTTGGACAAGCTTGCTTGTTGATCTTCTATTCTCTCAATACCTGGATAGCCATTACGTCCAGCTAGTACCGCTAACGGCTTGTGGGTATCTTATATGATCATTACCTACTGCTGGCGTATTGACGAGTCTTTAGAGTCCCACACTGAGGTTTCCTAGCTTAAGAGAAACGAAGTAGGGCACATATGGTGATATGTGCGGGAGCTTGATTAAATACGAGTATGTGATACCGTATTCTAATCTCGCGATATTTGATATCGGTTGTGTTATATGTGATATAACCGGATTGTTGAATCAAGTGTTGATTCAATTGTATGTTATATGTATATATATATATTTGATACTGTCCGGTTATATATGATATGACCGGATTATTGTATCAAGTGTTGATTTAATGTAGTATAGAATATTTGTCAGTTATATATAATATGACAGGGTTATTGAATCAAGTGTTGATTTGATAATTTGATATACATATAAATGATATTAGTTGGTTATATATGTTATAACCGGATTATTGAATCAAATATTGATTTAACAATTTAATATATATTTATATATGATATATTTATATATTAACTAATATTTAGCTCACTAAAGTTTTTATTCTCTTGTTATATATAATGATATATATATATGATATATGTATATATTTATTTATATATAAAATTCTTTTGTGTCAAGGTAGATGATATATTGAACATGGGTGTATGAGACTCACACCAAGGATAAAGATAATTTGGGTAACTATTTATTTAGAGTAAATTCAAAATGAAGTGGAAATGAGCATGGCTTAGATGCTTGTGGAAGCATGTAGAAGTTATGACTCATTCCACTAATTTTGTTTTACTCTAGATATTTCTAACTCAAGCATTATGTTTAGCCCATGGTTAACTCTCTACTTTATCACTTGAGATTTTTCCTCACCCAAGTTCATCATCATCCTCTCTAGGTTTTCTTGAGTTGGTAAAGAAAAAGAGAAAAGGATTTCTAAAGTGAGCAAAATTCCCACTTCATCAACCTACTCTCATCTAGCCTATAAGATTAGGTTGTTTGCTTCACTAATTCTTTGATTAGTGAAGAGATAGCTTGAGTTAGAGAAACTTTAAGGTGGATCATCTTCGGCCTCGTAGACGGCGTAGCAAGCTCGTTCCTTTTACCAAGTGGAGCCAAGAAGAGTTCTAGGGACCACTACTTGGAGTTTAGGGACTACTACTTGGAGTTATTGAAGTGAAGGACTAGGTCTACAATGGTTGTAACCCTCTTCACTCAGTATAAAACTTCTTTACTTTCTTATAAAACCCTAATTCTCTAGTTTGATTCTAGGTTAGTATAGCTTAGACCTCTAGATTTTTTTAAATTGCATACTTGATGCATGTGGGAACCTAGTAGAGATGCTAAGACACACTTTTATGGTATCAAAGCCAAGCTAGAGCATTAGGCAAGGTCTAAATGACGTTAAAGTGTTCGATTGATATTTTTGAAACCTTAATTTCATAGTTTTTGTCCAATTTTTCAAAAGTTGATATTTTTCAGATTAAAAATAGGTAGAAAATCATGCAGGGTATTTGATGGAGCCCCAAGAAATATGAGGCCCCATCTCCACTAAACCGCCGCGAAACCGTGGCCTAAACCCTAGTTTAGCCGCTGTTCCGCGGCAGGTTTATGGTGATGTGGGATCATGTTTCTTGTGCTGCTCCAATGTGATATTTGGCACATTCTAGGTATTTTTAGTGAGGCTCAACTTGTTGAGGTCTCTGTGATTTGTGAGTGTTTGATGAATAGATCGAAAATTTTAACGTCGTCTAGATAGTTTTCATATGTGATACAATTTTTGGAATCCACATTAATTAGTTTTTTGAAAACTAGTTTGTTATTTGTAAATCTAGCATTTAAGTCTCTTTTAATCGATTGCTACGGAGTTTCGATTCAGATCAAAACTCCGTCGTAATCTCATATTGTACGTGAATAGTCGCCGGGAAGCACTACTAGATAGCCATGCCCCATTGCGTCAACCAAGTGATATAGGAGAACACCGTAGCCAAAAGCATCCACTCGGGTGCTCGCGGCCACGGCGTTCCACCTAAGTGCACTTCATTGACGGCATCGGGGGTGCGGCAATCTATTAATGTTTCCGACGATCATTCGATCATTTTATCGGGAATCCTGTTGAATTACCCGACTGGTTATTGAAAAGTGTTTTCAATTCGAGACTTAAATGCAAGATTTATTCGGTTAGGCATGAAATCCGAGAAATGAGATATTCCGGGTTTATGATGTCTAAGGTTTGATGCAGATTCTAGTTATTGTAGTTTTTATTTCTTTTCTGCGACCGTAAGTGTAATATGTGGTGTATCCTCAATCTCGTTGCTATATGTCAATGACATTCAGGATACGCATATTTACTTATATTGATGACATGCGATGTTATGTGTTGCTTGTGATATGTTATATTGGATCGACGTGATTTAATAGCCAGGGGTTTTTACATGACATGAGAGTTTTTATATTTTCATTCATGTAATAAATTGTATGTAATATTCTTTTATTGGGAAACTTCTGAGTTGAGGATGATGTCACCATTGATGTATATTATTTACTTTTCTGCATTAGGATAGACCCAAGGCGGGGAACACAAGTGACCAGGTTCTAGAGTCCAGTGGAAGACAATCTCGAGGAGTCAAGAGCGGGTCTCCTAACACTAGAATTGGCAGGGTCACTTGCCGCTCTCATAGGGGTCTAGGGATGTGGGTTTGGCTATTCATCACGACCGTGGAAACCGTGTTTTTCATTACTGTCTTAATTTAAACACGGACCTCATAGAATATCCTATATTTTATATTTTGTTTCTGCCGCCTGTGTTCTGTGATGTGATCATATAACTGCGTGAGATGAATGCTATATATATATATATATATATATATATGATATATATTATAAACGTTGCTTATGTTTTGCACCCACGCTAGTCTTGCCCCCACTCTGCCATTAGTTAAGTAACCTAACGGTGGACGGGGCCACGTGGCGAATGCGGATGGTATAAGCGTACGTTATATTTTCTTATCTTCTGTAATGTTTAGGAAACATAAATGATGGGAAGTCATTAATGAGATTAATGAAAAGAAAAGAAACCTAAAAATGTTGTAGAATCAAACTTTTCAAAAAGGTAGCTCTAGTTCTTGCTTTGCATAGTGGTATTCCTTGATGAATATCCAGCACCTTATTCGATGAGGAAAGGGCCTAGACCCCATCACCGGGAGTGACCTCTTTAGAAAAGGCTAGAAAATACTACAACATACTCAGTTTATTTTGAAAACTACTCGATTTTAAAAGCGGAGCTTCAACCACTCCTTTTCAAATCACTAGATTCTACAATGATATCAAGTTCATTACGATAAAGGTTTTCTTCAAAACCATTCGTAACCCTCCGCCATTTTAGGAAGTAGTGTACTTAGTATTTGTGCTACGTTTGTTGACCATAGTTAAGGCGTAGTGTACGGTAGCTAAGTGATGTATTCCTATAAAGCATATTATACGATTGATTAGGACATTCGTACGACTTTGTTGACCATAGTTAAGGGTCATATGGATGGGTTTAAATCAATCACGAAATGATGGGTAGAACTTGACTAATGCTTATGATTTGTTGATCATAGTTAAGGTCATAAATCGCTATGGGTAAAAACAGATATTGGGGATTTCAAGTGTTGAAATTTGCAATAAGATTGCATACCTTATATATGATAGTTGGATCCTAATACCCACTGCGAGTAAGTGTTACTCCTGGGAGAGTTTTCCACTTTACAATTAGTTCATCCAGTAGGTGTCTAAGAAAGGTGTTAACGGGGTTATGCCCCTGCAGAAATGAGGTTATTTAATTAGTTCTATGCGAAAGCACGGGGAGAATCTCTCGGAGTACCTATACTTGCCTGGCTGACCGATTGACGAATTTGTAGGGTGTAATTAATCCCGGCTAATCATACCTTTTAGGATTTGAAGGAAGACTTGATAAAAACAGTGGGAGCCATCCTGATTAGATAAGATAATAACCAATCTAATCATGCAAGAGCGCACGCTAAAGTGTTTACTTCTCTCTTTCTCCAGGTAGCGACCATGACACGCCTTAATCAAGATAATAATATGGATGTATTGACCGAACCCACTTATTATACTGAGATGGGGAACGTTGGTTCCGCTCTATCTTATGACTGTCATAAGTCTGAGCAAGGAATAGAGGAATATCAGGATTCCCACGCAATCCGAATGAAGAAAGAGCATGATGATGCATCTTCTTCGGATGTGTTCGTTACCAAGAACTGTTTCTCAGTATGCTCTACGTCCTGGGTATTGATACCGGATCAGGATCCCATATTTGTAATATGTTACAAGGGTTAAGATGTTGTAG
Source organism: Agapanthus africanus (assembly GCA_030015575.1). Classification (NCBI taxonomy): domain Eukaryota; kingdom Viridiplantae; phylum Streptophyta; class Magnoliopsida; order Asparagales; family Amaryllidaceae; genus Agapanthus; species Agapanthus africanus. The sequence goes on from CM057349.1 coordinate 295,393,399, forward strand.
AGAACTGGGAAAGGGTGATAAGTCTCACATTGTAGGGAATGGTGCAATTGTTGCAGCCAAAGTACTTGGCGGATACCACCTAGTATTACCAAATAGTAATACATTGATTCTGAACGACTGTTATTTCGTACAAAAAATGATGTGCAATATTAAATAAGTTTCTTTATTACATAAAGAAGGATATAACTTTGTATTAAAGGAAAATGTTATGAACATTTTCTAAAATCAAGTGTTGATTGGGTTTGGTATATTGTGTAACGGTATATACGTTCTAAATCAAACTACAGTTCTAAACATATGGAATACACATAAGAGGAAAAGATCAGAAATGAACTAAACGTTCTTGTGGTATTGTAGACTTGGTCATATCAATGCGACCATACTAGCTAAGTTGCATAAAGATGGATATTTGAATCAGTTTGAATTTACACCTTATGAAAGTTTCCAGTCATGTCTCAAAGGCAAGATGACCAAAACTCCGTTTACGGGACACGGAGAAAGAGCTACGGAACTCATGGGGCTGATACATAGTGATGTATGTGTAGGGTTCCAAGGCACACTATAGAGGTCTCACAAGGCATCGATCATGCCAATTTAAAATTTTATGGGTGCCGAGAAACCCTAATACGGATCGTCGGCTAGATTTCTAGGCGAAAAACGAATCTAGTTAACACTTTAACTAAAGGAAGAGAGCTACAACCTTTGTAGATCCAGTTATCCACTTCCTTAGCTCCATGTAGGCATCCTCTCGCTGTCCATCTCGAATCCCGAACTCATACGTCGGCTTCATCGGAGATTTGGGCGGACTAGGTCGTCGGCTTCGTGCCTAAGATGATCTACGTCGAGGCATCACAAGTTCAAGCTCCAACTTCACAAAGTTGTGAAACTTGTGAAGAAAACACCCAAAACAACTTGGCAAGAGGTAGAGGGTGAAGAAATAGGAGGTGGGTTCACTTTAGAATTGGATTTCTCTCACTTTAGCTCAAGTTGCCATTGATGGCATCAAGCTTTTTTCTTGAAGATGAAGATGAAGAAGAAGAAAGAATATGATAAGTGTTGAGATAAAATAAAAATAAATCAATACTTATCATAATGTGAACCATAGTTAAGTGTAGAGAATTAACTAAGGTTAGAAGAATGGTTAGGGTTTAGTGTGAAGACAAAATGGTCACAAAGTCAAAGCTTCATGAAGCTTCAACAATGTTCAAGAATGAAAGAAACCATTTTGTATTCTTATCCCATTCTTTTTCCAAAAATGAATAAATAAAAGAATGGATAAATAAAAACCCTAATCACTTTCTTAACCTAAGTTTAATTCTATACACTTAACCAAATGAGCATGCATCATCAAACATGATACAAACATGTGCACAAAAGTATATCACATATACAATTTGCACATCAAGTGAGAATATCCATTTAAAGTGAACCAATACTAGTTAATGCAAAGTAATATATCAAATATATAATTATACATTAAATCATTAAATCAACACTTGACTTAACGATCCGGTCATATCGCATATAACCGACTAGTACCCTATGTATCGGCTTATCGAATCAATGATTCGATAACTAGGTCATATCGAATATAACCAATCGAAACATATATCGCAAGAATGTAATGCGGTATCACATACATGCATTGTTCTCGGTCCTGGACATATCTCATATGCGCTCCTATTTCGTTTCGCTTGAGCCAGGAAACCTCTGTGTAGGACTCTAAAGACTCGTCAATACGCCGGTAGCAGATGATGATCATATCAAGCATCCACAAGCCGTAAGCGGTCTGCTAAACGTAACGGCCATCCGGGTATTGAGCGATCAGAAGATCGACGAGCTAGCCCGCTCACACTCCTGTGAATCCAACCAGTAACACTTACCGTACAGTCCGGTCTGTTCGTCTGATATGTCGCATATCAAGTCTAGGGGTGGTAAACGTCAGACCCCAATAACCGATAAGTCGTGCTGATGTGAGGCTCATAACGGGTCGAGAAACTACTGGTAACACTTACCAGCAAATCTCTGATCAGCCCTGGCCAGGGACTTCCCTGTTACGGCCAATCGAGCACAGCGCAACATCAACCCCCAATACCGGGAGAGACGAAACCCCTCCTATTGCTCATTGCCTCCATGTGACTCGGGATTGTACCCAAAGACCACCGTTTTGCACGCCCTCATGGACGTGGTAAGGTGGAGATCAAAGCACAGTGGGAATCACATAAGACTCTATGACGATCTCGGGTCTACAGACTAACCTGTACAAGTGTCACCTGAGAACTGCCATCTGACGTGAGGTATAATACCATCTGGGAGTTCTCGACGAGTCCGTCCAGTGTACCCAGTCTCCACTGAGCACCCGTATACCCTCTCTGATGTCAAACACCAATGGATATGGGATCATCCATTGCCCATCTCATGGGTCGAGAAGCATATACGCTAGTCTACTCTGGTATATCGATATCCGTCTCGATACACCCACGACTAGGGACCTTGAAGGATGTACTTATGGACTACCATGTCCCCACTAGTATGATCTGCATCATAGTCCAGGTAGTCAAGTACACATCCTAAGGGCTTTACCAACATGTAACTGTAAGACAGTTTAAAGAGACTAGTGTACATGTTAAGATAAAGAGTAACCAGATAGCATACTATCATATCGAGCAAGAAAGTCATCTCTATATATGTCCAAGCATCCAATATAATATACATCATCTGTACAATACTGGCCTCTAGGGCATACATATAACTAACAATCTCCCACTTGCACTAGGGCCAGCTGCTGTAGTATCGCATACCGAGCATCCCGAAGAGTCTCTCAAACTGTATCTAGGGAATGGCCTTCGTGAGTGGATCCGCCGTGTTGTTCTTCGTGTCAACCCTCCTGACCTCGATCTCCCGGCGATCAACTATCTCCCGAATCAGGTGATACCGCCTCAGAATATGCCTGGATCGCTGATGGGACCTGGGTTCCTTGGCCAAAGCCACCGCTCCATTGTTATCGCAATACAAAGGTATTGGATGCTCAATGGATGGAACCACTCCAAGTTCAGTAATGAACTTCTTGATCCAGACAGCCTCTTTGGCAGCATCGTTGGCAGCGATGTATTCAGCCTCCATCGTCGAGTCTGCCACGGTTTCCTGCTTGGAACTCTTCCAGCTAACCGCCCCTCCGTAAAGGGTAAAGACAAAGCCCGACTGCGACTTAGAGTCGTCCTTATCACTCTGGAAGCTCGAATCGGTAAAGGACTCCACTTGGAGTTCTCCATTACCATACACCAAGAGCATCTCTTTCGTCCTTCGCAAGTACTTGAGAATGCTCTTCACAGCTGTCCAGTGACTCTCTCCAGGATCAGCTTGATACCTGCTCAATACACTTAGTGAGTATGCTACATCGGGTCTGGTACATAGCATCGCATACATGATAGAGCCCACAGCCGAAGCATAGGGTATCCCTTGCATGCGAGCTCTCTCCAAATCAGTCTTGGGAGACATCTCTTTGGAGAGAGTGACTCCAGAGATCATGGGCAAGTTCCCACGCTTGGATTCTTCCATACTAAACCTCTTTAGTATGGTGTCAATGTACCTGGATTGGGACAATCCCAATATCCGTTTGGATCTATCTCTATAGATCCTAATCCCCAATATGCAGGAGGCATCACCAAGATCTTTCATCGAGAATCTTTGTGATAAGAAGAGCTTGACCGATTGCAGCATAGGAATATCATTTCCTATCAAGAGTATGTCGTCCACGTACAATACGAGGAAGACAACCTTACTCTCTGCCACCTTCTTGTAGATACAAGGTTCATCTGGGTTTTTGACGAAATCAAACTCTTTGATAACGACGTCAAAGCAGATGTTCCAACTCCGCGATGCTTGCTTTAATCCATAAATGGATTTAAGCAGCTTGCACACCTTCCCGCTGCTCCCACTATCTACGAAGCCCTCTTGCTGAGTCATGTACACGCACTCTTCTAAATCACCATTTAGAAAGGCGGTCTTAACATCCATTTGCCAGATTTCGTAATCATGATATGCAGCGATGGCAAGCATGATCCGGATGGATTTAAGCATAGCCACTGGAGAAAAGGTTTCGTCATAGTCCACACCTGGTCTTTGACGAAAACCTTTTGCAACAAGTCTAGCTTTGAAAGTCTCCACTTTCCCATCTACACCAAATTTCTTCTTGAAGATCCACTTGCTCCCAATGGGTTTTACCCCTTCAGGAGCAACTTCCAAAGTCTATACTTTGTTGGTGTACATGGATTCCATCTCGGACCGCATAGCATCCAGCCATTTCACTGAGTCCCCACTCGTGATGGCCTGCTCGAAGCTAGTTGGGTCATCATCCTCTATGATGCAATCCTCGCTCCCACCATCCATGAGAAAACCGTAGTATCTCTCAGGTTGGCGAGGAACCCTACTAGATCGGCGGAGAGGCTGAGGTTCATTGGGAGCTACTGAATCTTCTGGTTCCACTAAATCTTCAGTTACGGTTTGTGTATCTGGAACCTCTTCCAGCTCTACCACTTTGCCACTAATTTCTTTTTCAAGGAATTCCTTTTCTAAAAAGGTGGTATGTTGAGCAACAAACACTTTTTGTTCCTCATTGTGGTAGAAAAAATACCCATAAGAATTCTTTGGATATCCCACAAACTTGCAGAGAACTGACCGTGCCTCGAGCTTGTCCGGATTTTGCCTTTTGACATAGGCCGGACAACCCCATATCTTAACTTGTTTAAGATATGGTCTCTTCCCACTCCATATCTCATATGGTGTGGTAGGTACAGATTTAGATGGAACTTGATTCAATAGGTATGTTGCAGTTTCCAGCGCATAACCCCAGAAGGAAATAGGTAACTCAGCTGTGCTCATCATAGAGCGCACCATATCTAATAGGGTGCGGTTCCTCCATTCTGATACACCGTTGTGCTGTGGTGTATATGGAGGAGTCAGCTGAGAGAGAATCCCATTCTCTTTTAGGAAGTTCAGGAATTCATTGCTCAAGTATTCACCTCCTCGATCAGATCGTAGGATTTTAAAACTTTTTCCGGTTTGGTTCTCAACTTCTTGTTTATATTCCCTAAATTTCTCAAAAGCTTCTGATTTGTGTTTCATCAGGAACACATACCCGAACCTAGAGAGATCGTCAGTGAATGTAATGAAGTATGAAGAACCATCCCTGGCATGTGTAGACATGGGACCGCATACATCACTATGTATCAGCCCCAAGAGTTCGGTAAATCTTTCTCCGTGTCCCGTAAACGGAGTTTTTGTCATCTTGCCTTTGAGACATGACTGGCAAGTGTCATAAGATGAAAATTCAAACGGATTTAAATATCCATCTTTATGTAACTTAGCTAGTCGTGTCGCATTAATGTGACCCAGTCTACAATGCCACAAGAAGGATTCGTTCAGTTCTGAACTCTTCCTCTTGTGTGTATTTGTTATGCTCAGAACTGTTGATTGATTTAGAACATAAATGTCATTGCACAACGTGCCTGATCCAACCAACTTTTGGTTACGGAAAATGTTCATAACATTGTCCTGTAATACAAAATTATATCCCTCTTTACTTAATAAAGAAACCGATATAATGTTGCATATCAGGTTCGGCATGTAATAGCATTCGTTCAGAACCAATGTATTACCAGTTGGTAATGCAAGGTGATATTCCCCGACAGTCTTAGCTGCAACAATTGCACCATTTCCAACTCTAATGTCTTTATCACCTTCTCCAAGTTCTCTACCTTTCCTTAGCCCATGTAACTGATTACATATATGGGATCCTGACCCGGTATCCAATACCCAGGACGTAGAGCAAATGGAGAAACAGTTCTCAGTAACGAACACACCCGAAGAAAATGCATCAACATGTACTTTCTTCATTCGGGTGGCATGGGAATCCTGGTATTCCCCTATATCCTGTTCATTCCAATAACTCTTATAGGAAAGAACGGAACCAACGTTCCCCAGCACAGTATAACATGCGGGTTCAGTCAATACATTCATATTATTATCTTCATTAGGGCATGAAATGGTCGCTACCTGGAGAGAGAGAGAAGAAAACAATTTAGCGTATGCTCGTGAAAGATCAGATTGGTTATTATCTTATCTAATCAGGATGGCTCCCACTGCTTTTTATCAAATCTTCCACCAAACCCTAAAAGGAAAGACTAGCCGGGATTAATTACACACTACAAGTTCACCAATCTTTCAGCCAGGCCAGTGTCGGTACTTTGAGGGAGGTCCCCCATGCTTTCGCACGAACCTAATTAATGTAAACCTCGTTTTCCCAGAGGCGTAACCTCGTTAACACCTTTCTAGACACCTACTTGATCGGCTAATTGTAATGTGTAAAACTCTCCCAGGAGTAACTCTTACTCGCAGTGGGTATCGGGATCCAACTATCTCATAGAAGGTATGCAATCTCATTGCAAATTTCAACACTTGAAATTCCCGATAATATTTTGCCCCGAACGATCTATGACCTTGACAAGGTCAACAAACCATAGACCGCAAGTCAAGTTCAACCCGTCATTTCTTGATTGAATCAAACCCACCCGCACGACCCTTGACAAGGTCAACAAGGCCGTACGACTATCCTAACCCAATCTGCATCATATGCATAAGCAGATAAATACTGGTTAGCTACCGCACACTGTGCCTTGACAAGGTCAACAAACGCAGCACGAATACTAAACAGGACTTATCTGAAATGACGGAGGGCTACGACAGGTTTTTCTGAAAACCTATTGCGTAATGAACTTGATATCGTTGTAGAATCAAATGAAGTTTTGAAATGGAGTGATTTTGAGACTTTTCTAGTTTTGCTAAAGGGGTCACTCCCGGTGAAGGGATCGTCGGCCCTTTCCTCGTCGAATGAGGTGCGGGATATATCACATATATCTCTATGCAAAGCAAAACTCTTAAAAGCAATCAATAACCAAACCGAGTTTGTAGCATCTGCCAGTTATTGCTAAAGGAGTCACTCCCGGTGAAAGGATCTCGGTCCTTTCCTCATCGAATAAGGTGCGGGGTATATCATATATACCGCTATGCAAAGCAAGAACTGTAGCTACCTGTTTTGTTTAAAATCCGATTCTACAACATCTTAGGTTTCTTTTCTTTCATTAATCACATTAATGAAGTCCCATCATTTAAATACCTAAACATCACAGATAAATACGACGTACACTTATGCCATCCGCATTCGCCTCGATGTCCCCTCGTGCACCGTTAGGTTAGGTAACTAACGACAGAGCAGGGCAGGGCTAGTGCGGGTGCAAAACATAAGTAACGTCTATATAATATATCATATATACTATATACTGTATCTATCACAGAACATCACATGATCACATCACAGATATCGCAGCAGAAGAAACATATGAAATATTGGATATACTAGGACGTCCGTGTTTTCAATACGAGCCAGTATAAAACACGGATTCCACGGTCGTGATGAATAGCCAATCCCACACCCCTAGACCCCTACGAGAGCGGCAAGCAACCCTACCAATTCTAGGGTTAGGAGACCCGGACTCGACTCCTCGAGTTGGTCTCCCACTAGACCCCAGAACCCGGTTACTTGTGCTCCCCTCCTTGGGTCTATCCTAATGCGGAAAAGTAAATAATATACAAAAGGTGACAACTTCCGCTACCTGGAAGTGCCCCAAATAAAAGAATATTACATACAAGTTTTTTACATGAATGAAAATGAAAAACACTCATCTCACATAAAAACCCCCGGCTATTCAAACACGACGATCCAATATAACATATCCAGCAACACATAACATCGTATGTCATCAACGTAAGTAAGTATGCATACCCCAATTGTCGTTGACGTATAGCAACGAAACCGGCGATATGAACATACTACACTTACGGTCACAGAAAAGAAAGTGTAAAACTACAACAGTTGGAATCCGCAACCTCTTTAGACATCACATGCCTAATCAAATGGAATACTTAGACATCACATGCCTAACAGTTACAAACCCCGCATTTTAGTCTCATTATCGAAAACTCTTTTCAATATCATATGGGACTAAACTGCTAGATTTATAACATTCATTCAGTTATCTCATAACTGTTTGTGAATTCCAATTATTGTATCCCATTCCGAATAAATAGAATATATTAAACTTTCCGATCGAACATTCGAACACCCAAGTTTTCCCGAAACCGTTCAACACATGAAATAGGTTCAAAGACATTCACTTCATGCCTCAGTACCAACGGTCCAGCCGTAGAAGGGTCAAGCCAACGCCTCACATGTGGCACGCCGTACTGCCCCAAACCCGAAGGTTCAAAGGGCAGTTCAAGACGGTCACATAATCGAGTTAAGGTTTGTTGCCTTCTAGAGGGACCATCGCGTTACTTGCACTACTCAGAACGTCTTTAAACCATAGAAAGATCCAACACTTGGAAATATTCCGGCAGGGGAAAAGTTGGGTATTTTCATCCGGTCGAACTTTTTAACATATTCTTAAAATATCCGGAAAAACACATAGACGAAATTTGATAATCCGATCGAACTATCGAAGCGCCAAAAAAAACCCCAGAAAATGCAACTCTTGAATAAATTTTAAAAATTCCCAGGAAAACCAGCACTGGAAAATAAGAATTACTGTGCAGAATTCTTTGTTTAATGAGGCCGTACGGCCGCGGAACCGCCGCATGAGCCATGCTCATGCCGCGGAACCGCGGCGACTTGGTGGATTTGGGCTGTCGAATTACACAGTAACTCTTAGAATCACCTGCTGATTTTTCTGCATATTTTTAATTTGGAAAAATCTCAGATTTTAGAAAATGTACAAAGAGCATTTTGTGAGTTAGGGTTTCGGTTCGTTCGGACTTCAAACTCCGTCTAGACTTCGCCTGAGGCTCTAGCTAGGCTCTGATACCACTGTAGGGTTCCTAGGCACACTATAGAGGTCTCACAAGGCATCGATCATGCCAATTTAAAATTTTATGGGTGCCGAGAAACCCTAATACGGATCGTCGGCTAGATTTCTAGGCGAAAAACGAATCTAGTTAACACTTTAACTAAAGGAAGAGAGCTACAACCTTTGTAGATCCCGTTATCCACTTCCTTAGCTCCATGTAGGCATCCTCTCGCTGTCCATCTCGAATCCCGAACTCATACGTCGGCTTCATCAGAGATTTGAGCGGACTAGGTCGTCGGCTTCGTGCCGAAGATGATCTACGTCGAGGCATCACAAGTTCAAGCTCCAACTTCACAAAGTTATGAAACTTGTGAAGAAAACACCCAAAACAACTTGGCAAGAGGTAGAGGGTGAAGAAATAGGAGGTGGGTTCACTTTAGAATTGGATTTCTCTCACTTTAGCTCAAGTTACCATTGATGGCATCAAGCTTTTTTCTTGAAGATGAAGATGAAGAAGAAGAAAGAATATGATAAGTGTTGAGATAAAATAAAAATAAATCAATACTTATCATAATGTGAACCATAGTTAAGTGTAGAGAATTAACTAAGGTTAGAAGAATGGTTAGGGTTTAGTGTGAAGACAAAATGGTCACAAAGTCAAAGCTTCATGAAGCTTCAACAATGTTCAAGAATGAAAGCAACCATTTTGTATTCTTATCCCATTCTTTTTCCAAAAATGAATAAATAAAAGAATGGATAAATAAAAACCCTAATCACTTTCTTAACCTAAGTTTAATTCTATACACTTAACCAAATGAGCATGCATCATCAAACATGATACAAACATGTGCACAAAAGTATATCACATATACAATTTGCACATCAAGTGAGAATATCCATTTAAAGTGAACCAATACTAGTTAATGCAAAGTAATATATCAAATATATAATTATACATTAAATCATTAAATCAACACTTGACTTAACGATCCGGTCATATCGCATATAACCGACTAGTACCCTATGTATCGGCTTATCGAATCAATGATTCGATAACTAGGTCATATCGAATATAACCAATCGAAACATATATCGCGAGAATGTAATGCGGTATCACATACACGCATTGTTCTCGGTCCTGCACATATCTCATATGCGCTCCTATTTCGTTTCGCTTGAGCCAGGAAACCTCTGTGTAGGACTCTAAAGACTCGTCAATACGCCGGTAGCAGATGATGATCATATCAAGCATCCACAAGCCGCAAGCGGTCTGCTAAACGTAACGGCCATCCGGGTATTGAGCGATCAGAAGATCGACGAGCTAGCCCGCTCACACTCCTGTGAATCCAACCAGTAACACTTACCGTACAGTCCGGTCTGTTCGTCTGATATGTCGCATATCAAGTCTAGGGGTGGTAAACGTCAGACCCCAATAACCGATAAGTCGTGCTGATGTGAGGCTCATAACGGGTCGAGAAACTACTGGTAACACTTACCAGCAAATCTCTGATCAGCCCTGGCCAGGGACTTCCCTGTTACGGCCAATCGAGCACAGCGCAACATCAACCCCCAATACCGGGAGAGACGAAACCCCTCCTATCGCTCATTGCCTCCATCTGACTCGGGACTGTACCCAAAGACCACCGTTTTGCACGCCCTCATGGACGTGGTAAGGTGGAGATCAAAGCACAGTGGGAATCACACAAGACTCTATGACGATCTCGGGTCTACAGACTAACCTGTACAAGTGTCACCTGAGAACTGCCATCTGACGTGAGGTATAATACCATCTGGGAGTTCTCGGTGAGTCCGTCCAGTGTACCCAGTCTCCACTGAGCACCCGTATACCCTCTCTGATGTCAAACACCAATGGATATGGGATCATCCATCGCCCATCTCATGGGTCGAGAAGCATATACGCTAGTCTACTCTGGTATATCGATGCCCCGTCTCGATACACCCACGACTAGGGACCTTGAAGGATGTACTTATGGACTACCATGTCCCCACTAGTATGATCTGCATCATAGTCCAGGTAGTCAAGTACACGTCCTAAGGGCTTTACCAACATGTAACTGTAAGACAGTTTAAACAGACTAGTGTACATGTTAAGATAAAGAGTAACCAGATAGCATACTATCATATCGAGCAAGAAAGTCATATCTATATATGTCCAAGCATCCAATATAATATACATCATCTGTACAATACTGGCCTCTAGGGCATACATACAACTAACAGTATGTAGTCCTATGTCTATGCATGCCAGGAATGCTTCCTCGTACTTTATTACATTCACCGATGATCTCTCAAGGTTCGGACATGTGTTCTTGTTGAAACACAAATCTGAAGCTTTCGAGAAATTCAAGGAATACAAGTACGAAGTTGAGAACCAGACGGGTAAAAGTATTAAAATCCTTCGATATGATCTTGGGGGAGAATACTCGAGCATGGAATTCCGTGACTATTTAAAAGAGAATGGGATTCTCTCTCAGCTTACTCCTCCGTATACACCACAGCATAAATGGAGTATCGGAGCGGAGGAATCGCACCTTATTAGATGTGGTATGCTCTATGATGAGTACTGCTGAGTACTGCTGAGTTACCTACTTTCATACTTATTGAATAGTGTTTCGACCAAATCAGTGCCTACCACTCCATATGAGATATGGGAGGGGAAGAGACTATGTCTTAATTTCATTAATATGTAGGGTTGTCCGGCTTATGTTAAAAAGCAAAATCCGGACAAACTAGAGGCAAGGTCTTTTCTGTGTAAGTTTGTTAGATATCCCAAATATTCACGAGGGCATATCTTCTACCACACCCAGGAACAAAAGGTGTTTGTTTCTCGGAATACCGCCTTTTTAGAAAAGGAGTTTCTTATGAAAGAAATTAGTAGTCATGAGGTAGAGCTGGAAGAAGTTCCAGCTACACAAACTATAACTGACAATATGGCAGAACCAGAGGATTCAATAGTCCCCGATGAACCTCAGCCACTTCGCAGATCGTTCTTCATCCACCTAAGAGATACTACGGTTTTCTTGTAGATGGTGGGAATGAGGATTGCATCATGGAAGATGATGACCTAACTAGTTTCGAGCAGGTCATCATAAGTGGAGACTCTGTGAAATGGCTGGATGCTATGCGATCTGAGATCGAATCCATGTACACCAATATGGATTTTGGAAGTTACTCCTGAAGGGGTAAAACCCATTGGGAGCAAATGGATCTTTAAGAAGAAACTTGGTGTAGATGGAAAGGTTGAGACCTTCAAAGCTAGACTTGTAGCAAAAGGTTTTCGTCAACGACCAGGTGTCGGCTATGATGAAACCTTTTCTCCAGTGCCTATGCTTAAATCCATCAGGATCCTACTTGCCATTGCTGCGTACCATGACTACGAAATCTGGCAGATGGACGTCAAGACCGCTTTTCTAAATGGTGATTTAGAAGAGAGCGTGTACATGATACAGCCAGAGGGCTTCGTAGATAGTGGGAGCAGCGGAAAAGTGTGAAAGCTGCTTAAATCAATCTACGGATTAAAACAGGCATCGCGGAGCTGGAACATCTGTTTTGATGTGGCAGTCAAAGAGTTTGACTTCATCAAAAACGTAGATGAACCATGTATATACAAGACGGTAGTAGAGAGTAAGGTTGTCTTTCTTGTATTATACGTGGATGACATATTCTTGATAGGAAATGATGTTCCAATGCTACACTCGGTCAAGCTCTTCTTATCACAAAAGTTCTCCATGAAAGATCTAAGTGATGCCTCCTACATCCTGGGGATTAAGATCTATAGAGATAGATCTAAACGGATGTTGGGATTGTCCCAATCCAGATACATTGACACCATACTAAAGATGTTTAATATGGAAGATTCTAAGTGTGGTAATTTACCCGCTTTCTCAGGAATCACTCTCTCCAAAAAGATGTCTCCCAAGACAGATTTGGAGAGGGCTCGCATGCAAGGGATACCCTATGCTTCTGCAGTAGGGTCTATCATGTACGCTATGTTATGTGTCAGACCGAATGTAGCTTATGCACTTAGTGTGGTAAGCAGGTATCAATCAGATCCCGAGGAGAAGCACTGGACAGCTATGAAGAACATTCTTAAGTACTTGAAAAGGACTAAAGAAATGTTTTTGGTGTATGGTAACGAAGAACTCCAGGTGGAGTCCTTTCCTGATTCGAGCTTCTAGAGAGATAAGGGCGACAGTAAGTCGGTCTCAGGTTTTGTCTTCACCTTCAATGGACGGACGGTATGTTGTAAGAGTTCCAAGCAAGATACCGTGGTAGACTCGATGATGGAGGATGAATACATCGCTACCAATGATGCTGCCAAAGAAGATGTCCGGATGAAGAAGTTCATAGCTGAACTTGGTTTGGTTCCATCTATTGAACATCCAATACCTTTGTATTATGATAACAATGGAGCTATGGTTTTGCCCAAGGAACCTTGGTTCCATCAACGATCCAGACATATTCATAGGCGGTATCACCTGATCCGGGAGATCGTTGATAGCCAGGAGATCGAGGCCAGGAGAGTTGACACGAAGGATAACACAGCAGATTCACTCACGAAGGCCCTCCCCCATGTTGGCTATAGTGCCCTCAAGTCAATTATTGGATCACAGGCACATGATTGCAATGAATGAGGGATGACCTATACTGGTAAAACAGTCTTACTCGAGATGATAGTATGCTATCTGGTTTGTCTTTATCATCGTGTACATGTTTCAGGTGACATTACAGATCACTATTACAAGTTGATAGAGCCCTTAGGATTCTTGCTTGACTACCAGCAGTATGTGTTAGTTATATGTATGCTCTAGAGTCCATTACTGTACATGAGATGTATATTGTAGTGGATGCTTGGACATATATAGGGAGGAATTTCTTGTTCGATATGATATTATGCTATCTGGTTACTTTTTACCTTAACATGTACACTGATTGTCTCTCTATTACATGTTGGTAAAGCCCTTAGCATGTGTACTTGACTACCTGAATTATGATGCGGATCATACTTGTGGGATAAAGGTAGTCGGTAAGTACATCCTTTAATGTCCCTAGTCATGGGTGTATCGAGACGGGGCATCGATATACCAGAGTAGACTAGCATATAGGTTCTCGACCCATGTAGATGGGTGATGGATGATCCCATATCCATTGGTTTTTGACATCAGAGATGGTATACGGGTGCTCAGTGGAGACTGGGTACACTGGACGGACTCGCCGAGAACTCTCAGATGGTATTATACCTCACGTCAGATGGCAGTTCTATGGTGACACTAGTACAGGTTAGTCTGTCGACCATAGATCGTCAGAGAGTCTTGTGTGATTCCCACTGTGCTTTGATTTCCACCTTACCACGTTCAAGAGAACGTGAAAAACGGTAGTTTTTGGGTACAGTCCCGAGTCATATGGAGGCAATGAGTGATAGGAGGGGATTTCGTCTCTCCCAGTATTGGGGGTTGATGTTGCACTGTGTTCGATTGGCTATAACAGGAAGTCCATGGACATGGCTGATTTGGAGATATACTGGTAAGTGTTATCAGTAGTTTCTCGACCCGTTATGAGCCTCACATTGGCATGACTTATCAATCTATTGGGGGTCTGACGTTTACCACCCCCAGGCGAGATATACGACATATCAGACGAAGAGACCGGACTGTATGGTAGTGTTACTGATTGGATTCGCAGGAGTATGAGCAGGCATGCTTGTTGATCTTCTGATCGCTCAATACCCGGGTGGCCGTTACGTTTAGCAGACCGCTTTCTTCTTGTGGGTGTTTGATATGATCATCACCTACTGCTGCCGTATTGATGAGTCTTTAGAGTCCTACACAGAGGTTTCCTGGTTCATGCGAAACGGAGTAGGAGTACATATGTGATATGTGCGGAATCGATATTAATGCGCGTATGTGATACCGCATTCTATTCTCGCGATTTGTGATATCGGTCGGTTATATGTGATATAGCCGGGTAATCGGATCAAGTGTTGATTCGATAAGTTGTTGCGTTTGATATTAGTCGGTTAAATGTGATATAGCCGGATTATTAAATCAAGTGTTGATTTAATAATTTAATGTATAATTGCATATTTGACATACTTGATTATATTAACTAATATTAGCTCACTTATACTTTTCTTTTTCTCACAAGTGTGCATTAGTATATATGTGATATATATTAATGTACATCTTTTATGTCATGCTAGATGCCACATGCTACATGGGTGTATGAGACTTACACCATGCTTATAATAATGGAATGGTTTTATTTATTTAAAGTTCATCAAAATTAATGGTAATTAGTCACATGCTTGGAAGCTTGGAGAAGCTTGTAGCATCTTTGACTTAGTCCACTAATTTTGTTATACTTGTAGATATTTATTAACCTAACCATTATTGTTAGCCATGGTTTATTCTCTACATGGGTTAGTGTATGACACTAACTCACCCATGGTTATCATTCTCACCTCATTTAGTTCATTCTCATCTCTTCTCTTCATCTTCTTCATCCTTGAGAAAAAGCTTTCTAGCTTTTGGTAAAGTGAGAAAATATTGTGAGAAAAATAAAACTAAAGTGAGTCCATTTCCTACTTCATCATCATCTACTACTTGCCATTTAGTATAGAGTGTTTGCTTCACTAATTTCACAATTAGTGAAGAGGTAGAATGAGCTTGAGTCTTCTCGACATAGATCATCTTCGGCCTCAAAGACTTCGAGCAAGCTTGTTCATTTCTCCGGGAGAACCCTTTATAGAGTTTCAGTGTTCATGACCAGCAGCGAAGGGACTGCTACATGAAGCATTAGAAGTGAAGGACCGATCTACAAAGGTTTGTTTACATGTTGTTTCGTCGCATTTTCTAGTAAAGATTCTATGGTTAGGGTTTACTAGAACGGCAAATTTTTGAAATTGGCATGGATGTTGCCTCCCGAAACCTTGCTGCCATGCTAGGGAACCCTGCAGTGGTATCAGAGCCATTCTAGAAAATTAAACAGATTTTGTTAGATTACGAAACCGAAACGACTCCGAAATTTAAAAGACGAAAATGTAGTTTCTGTCATTTTTAAAAAGTGTTCTAAAATATTTTTAAACAACTGCAGAATGTTGTATGAGATGCAACATGAAAAAATGTAGTTTCTGTCATTTTTAAAAGGTGTTCTAAAATATTTTTAAACAACTGCAGAATGTTGTATGAGATGCAACATGAACGCAGTATAAAATTTAGCCCCTTCCATCGGATTTTGGCCGGCCACAATGCAAGAAAATCCGGCCAGCTCGGCCACTTAGTGGAGTTTTGGGCTGAAATTTGTACTGTGTTCCGGAATTTGGGTTTTGGTGTTTCAGGTGTTTTTTGTTTTTTCTAAGTTTGCATGTGATGTGATTTTACACTATGAAAAATTCGGAGTGTTTCGTATTCGTAGTTTTAACATTGTTTCGGGTATTCACATATTGTCTAGGCGAAGTTAAAAAGTTCTATCGAATGTCAAAAACCAATTTTTCTAAGTTTATGTTATTCAGAAAACATACAAGTAATCTTGTGGACCCTCTAGAAGAATGAAACCCTAACTCGACATAATGACCATGAGACGCTTTCGAACCTTAGGGTTTGCGGCAGTTCCACGGTGCCATTAATGAAGCTTGGGTTTGCTCTTCTACAGCTGGTCCATAGGTACTGTGGCATGTTCTGGGTATTTATGAGCAATGCTCAAGTGTTGAGCTGTCGGGAAATTGTAGGACTTTGAAGAATCGATCGAGAAGTTTAACGTCGTCCGGATATCATGTGATGGGATACAATATTTGGAATCCACACTAATTTGAATTTTATAAATCTAGCAATTTAGTCTCATTTGATCGGTTGCTACTGGATTTTGATGTGATCAAAAGTCCGTCGCAATCACGTAGCGTACGCGGATACTCGTCGGGTAACCTTATTAGATAGCCATGCCCCATAGCCCCGACCAAGTGACTGTAGGAGAACCCCGTTGCTTAAAGCATCCGTTCGAGTGCTCATGGCCGCAGTGTTCCGCCTAAGTGCACTTCGTTGACGGTATCGGGGGGTGCGGCCGTTTACTAAAGTTTCCGACGAGTATTCGATCAGGTTATCGGGAATCTTGTTGAATTACCCGACTAGTTATTGGAAAGTGTTTGCAATATCGAGACTAAAATGCGAGGTTTATAATTGTTAGGCATGTGATGTCTAAGAAATTCATTTGGTTGGGCATGAAATCCAAAGTATATGATACATTGGGTTTAAGATGTCCAAGGTGGTTGCACGTTCCAATTGTTATAGTTTTTCACTTTCTTTTCTGCGACCGTAAGTGTAATATATGGTGTATCGCCGGTTTTTTTGCTATATGTCAACGACAATTGGGATACGCATATTTACTTACGTTGATGACATGTGATGTTATGTGTTGCTGTGATATGTTATATTGGATCGTCATTTTTGAATAGCCGGTTTTTTTTATGTGAGATGAGAGTTTTTCATTTTCATTCTTGTAAAAACTTGTATGTAATATTCATTTATTGGGACACTTTCAGGTTGAGGAAGATGTCACCGTTGATGTATATTATTTACTTTTCCGCATTAGGATAGACCCAAGGAGGGGAGCACAAGTAACCGGGTTCTAGAGTCCAGTGGGAGACCATCTCGAGAAGTCGAGTCCGGGTCTCCTAACTATAGAATTGGTAGGGTTGCTTTCCGCTCTCGTAGGGGTCTAGGGATGTGGGTTTGGCTATTCATCATGACCGTGGAATCCATGTTTTATACAGGCTTAATATAATACCCGGATGTCCTAGTATATCCAATATTTCATATGTTGATTTCTGCTGCGATATTCTGTGATGTGATCACTAGATATGATGAGATGGATACTGTATATAGTATATGTGATATATTATATAGACGTTGCTTATGTTTTACACCAGCGCTAGCCCTGCCCTGCTCTGCCGTTAGTTACCTAATCTAACGGTGCATGATGGGACATCGAGGCGAATGCGGATGGCATAAGCGTACGTTGTATTTATCTGTGATGCTTAGGTAACTTAAATGATGGGGCTTCATTAATGAGATTAATGAAAGAAAAGAAACCTAAAGATGTTGTAGAAACTTATTTTAAAAACTCGTAGCTCTAGTTCTTGCTTTGCATAGCGGTATTCCTTATAGAATATCCAGCACCTTATTCGATAAGGAAAGAGCCAAGATCCCTTCACCGGGAGTGATCTCTTTAGCGAAACTAGCAGATGCTACAAACTCGGTTTGTCTTTTAATTGCTTTTATAGTTTTTGCTTTGCATAGTGGTATTTATGACAACCACAGTTTAACGAATTGCGGTATAGGAACATCACTTCTTATTATGAGTAAGTTATCCAAATATCTGGAAAATACTCCCTACATCTTTCTTACTAGGTTCATATGTTATTTTGATGAATTCAAACACCTTGACTGTCATATCAAAACAGTTGATCCACCTCCGCAATGCCCGCTTTAGTCTATAAATAGGCATAAGCAACTTGCACACCTTCCGCTGCTCCCATTGACTACGAAAAGCCTCTTGCAGAGTCATATACACGTGCACTTCTAAATTCTCATTTAGAAAGACGTTATAGTCATCCACCTGCCAGATTTAGGGTTCGGGTAGTTTACAGAACAGGTTGAGGTTTCAATCATCTCTTTCAAAGCAGTAAGCAGTTAACAGTTTCAGTGAGGCTTGTGCTAGTCATGAATAGCAGCAGTGGTAAGTCATATGTGTATGGACTTCAGCACAGCCATAGACGAAAAAGTTTCATCACAATCCAAGTGGGTATTTGATGAAAACTCTTTACTTCAAGTCTCGCCTTATTAGGTTGCTACTTTTTTACCTGCACTGATCTCGAAAGATCTACTTGCTCCTAATGGGTCTCACCCTTTAAGGAGCACCCAGCAAATTCCATAATTTATTGAAGTGCATAGAATCCAACATGGATATCTAGCATCTGGCCATCATCCGGAAGTCACCACTTCCCAATGGCCAGCCGATAACTACTAGAGTCATCATAACTATGATGCAAACCTCCCTGGCACTGTCTACGAGAAAACTGAAGTACCTCTGGGGTGGCTGAGATTACCTACTAAAATCCACGGAGCGGTTATGGTTTGTCGAATCCAATTGAATTCTTAGGTTCTACTAAATTTTCAATAATCGTTTGTGGTTCTGGAATTACATCCAGTTCCACCATAGTCCCACTAAATTCTTTTTGCAAAGAAGTCCTTTTATTAAAAACGGTGGCGAGTCAAGAACAATGGAACTATTGATCTTGCAAATAGTAGAAGTTAAACCCTTGCGAAAGTTTGGGATAATCCGCAAATGTCATAACTGAAGCGTGTCTTGAGTTCTTCCAGATTCCTCTTTTAAAAAAAATCGAAACACTCCATATCTTAACAATTATAAGATATGCTAGCATTCTTTGTCCATATAAAATCAAAGGCACTTATTTATATGGAACCATATTCAAAAAGTTATGCAACTGTGTCCAGTGTATATCCTTTAAATGATAAAAAGGCCACACAACATTACTCATCAAGGAGTGCACCCACGTATGAGTAACCTGGGATAGAAATAATATTCTCATTATTACTATGACGGAATACTTAGCATAAGTATCTACATCTTTGATCACTTTGAAGAATCTTGATACTTTCAACGTTTGGTTCTCTACTTTATTCTTATAGATATGAACTTCTCAAAATCTTTGTACCTTGCATTTCAACGAAATACGTATCTAAAACCAGAGAAGTCATAAGTAAACGGAAAGTAGTATGAGCCCTAACCCCTTCTCTAAATAGACACTGGACAAAATACATTTTCATATATAAGTCCCAAGAGTATACTAACTTAAACTCCGTGTGTTTGTAAATTGAGAACTGTATTTGGTTAACAACGTTTATACCGTTATTCAATGCACCTTACCTTATCCTTAACCAATAAAAGTAAATGTTTAGAACACAATATTCAAAAAGTTGTATCCCACTTTATAAAATAAAAATACAGATATATTATTTAGAAATTAGTGCATAACAACGGTTATACAAAACCAAAAATTTGCCGTTAGGAAAAACCAGACGATTTAATCTAATATCACCAATTACAAAGGATTCTTATATTGAGGATCTAATCACCCAATTCTTAATAGTTTGCTCACACTTGTCATCTGTAACGCCATTTAGATGTGAGAATCTCAACCGGTATATATATACCATGGAGTCAAAATATAATTGGGAAAACAGTTTGCAATTACTACTGCACAGGAATACCGAAGCATTAAATGTTTCGAGGGGGTGGCCGGGTTTTCCCAGTAATGCCCTTTCTAATGCCCTGATTCATGACACTAGTTGCAATTTCCTTTGCCCTCACTTCAATCCCTTTATATGTCTTTACATCTTATCTTCTGTACACCATACTTAGGCTAGTTGGTTTTCATCCTTCTCTAACTGTGGGCACCTGCCTAAGATTTGGAAGAAAACTGTCTAACAAGCATAACTGGTGTACTCTCATAATACAAAGAGCTCACAACCAAGAGGATGTTGAGAAGAGGAGACAACCTAATTATACAATTGAATTTTTCCAGAACCCGTGGCCATTCTCGACTAAAGCAACTTTTTCGAGTTTGTATGTAACTATACGAGATGGTAATTCCAAGCAATATGGATATCCATAGTTATACAAAGTGTTCTGCAGAAGGCAAAGGGTAAAGTAGCAGCGTCAAGGATATATGCGACTTAGTCATGAATCATAACAAACCAAAACCAAATGTAAAATGGTTCGATTAACTTGGTTTATGAGTTTTAGTTTAAGGTTAGTCATGTTCGCTGCCACAGAGAGAGAGAGACTCAGTGTGCGCTCTATTAAGATTAGATTGGTTAAATCACTTTATCTAATCAGGATGGCTCCCACTGTTTCCTCAAATTCTCCTTCAAACCCTAAAAGGAGAACTAGTCAAGATCATTTACACCTTATAAGTTTGCTAACCGTTCAGCCAGGCCAGTGTTGGTATTTTAAGGGAGGCTCCTCATGCTTATGCACAGATCTAATTAAATAACCCCATTTCCTCAGAGGCATAGTTTCGTTAACACCTTTCCAGACACCTAATGGATTAGCTAGTTGTGAAGTAAAAATCTCCCGAGGAGTAATACCTACTCATCAGTGGGAATCGGGACCCAACTATCATTGTGTGATAACTTTGACGGAAACCGACCAAAGTCACCACACTCCAGAAGGTATGCGCCTACATGGAAAGTTTCCCATATATTTGAAACTCCCGATATGGTTTTTGCCTTAAGCGGCTCATGACCTTGACGGAGGCCAATAAATCATAAGTCGCAAGTTAAGTTCTACCCGTCATTGTCTTAATTAATTTATACCCACCCATAATCTCCCTTGACGGTGGCTAATAAGGCTGTATGACTATTCTACATTAATGCATCTCTATACTACAGAAAAGTGACACATAGCTGCAGGGTTGCCTAGCACGGCAGCAAGGTTTCAGGAGGCATCGTCCATGCCAAATTAAAAATTTTCCATTCTAACTAACCCTAACCCTAGAATCGTATACTAAAATCGATGGAATAACATATGTAAACACTTTACATCCTAAGTGAGCAAGGAATACAACCTTTGTAGACCGGTCCTTCACTTCATTAGCTCCGTGTAGTAGTCCCTTCGCTGCGATCAAGAAGTCCCGGACTCTAGAGATGTTCCGAAGAAGAAACGAACATGCTTGCTTCGAAGTCTTCGAGGCCGAAGATGATCTACGTCGAGGAGACACTAACCCAAGCTATCTCTTCACTAATTATGGAATTAGTGAAGCTAACACCCTATACTAAATGGCAAGTAGTAGAGGCTGATGAAGTAGGAAGTAGGCTCACCCTAGATTTGATTTTCTCACACTTTTTTTCATACCTCCATTGAAGCTAGAAAGTATTGAGGAAGAAGAAGAAGAATGAACTCATCATATGAATTGTGTGTGAGATTAGAAATGCAACCAAGGGTTAAGCATGTCATGCTTAACCCTTGTAGAGAGTTAACTATGGCCATGGGTTAAAGGGTTGGGTTAAACAAATATCCTAAGCAAGATAAAAGAGTGGACAAAGTCAAAGATGCTTATAAGCTTCTATAAGCTTTCAACAAATATCAACCATGATAAAATCCACAATTTTGAATAACTTAATGATAAATATAAAACCCTAATCTTAACCCTACCATGGTTGAATCCTCATAAACCCTAGTTGCATTTTTAACCTAGCATGATACATTTAACATATATCACATATATATCAATGTATCCAAAGTGAGAAAAGAAATCATAAGTGAGCTAATACTAGTTAATGTAATATAATATATCAAATATATAATTATACATTAGATTATCAAATCAACTCTTGATTTAATAATCCGGCTATATCTCCTATAACCGACTAATATCATATGAATCAACTTATCGAATCAACACTTGATCCGATAACCCGGCTATATCATATATAACCGACCGATATCTTATATCGTGAGAATAGAATACGGTATCTCATATCGTATCAATCTCGGTCCCGCACATATCACATATGTGCTCCTACTCTGTTTCGCTTGAGCCAGAAAATCCCTGTATAGGACTCTAAAGACTCGTCAATACGCCGGCAGTAGGTGATGATCATATCAAACACCCACAAGTGGCAAGCGGTCTGCTAAACGTAACGGCCACCCGGGTATTGAGCGATCAGGAGATCAACAAGAAAGCCTGCTCACACACCTGCAAATCCAATCAGTAACTCTGTCGTACAGTCCGGTCTCTTCGTCTGATATGTCGCATATCTCGTCTAGGGTGGTAAATGTCACACCCCAGTAACATGATAAGTCGTGTCGATATGAGGCTCATAACGGGTTGAGAAACTACTGATAACACTTACCAGTATATCTCTGAAGCAGCCTTGGCCAAGGACTTCCTGTTATAGCCAATCGAGTACAGCGCAACATCAACTCCCAATACCGGGAGAGGCGAAACCCCTCCTATCGCTCATTGCCTCAATGTGACTCGGGACTATACCCAAAAGCCACCGTTTTGCACGTTCTCTTGAACATAGTAAGGTGGAAATCAAAGCACAGTGGGAATCACACAAGACTCTATGACGATCTCGGGTCTACAGACTAACCTGTACTGTCATGCCCCGCTTCCCAAAATACGGAAAATGAGGGATGACTTGGCCAACCATGCTCCTACGGTCAGGGAATAATCCCGCCGTAGTCACACTTCGGCCTCTAGCATTACATGGTAATCAGTAAATAAAGCACAGAAGTAAAGAAAATATATCACTAAAATATTACATCAAAGTTCGTTGTCCACAATTTACAAATAAATAAGAAAAGAACTACTAACCGAGTTCGAATACAATATCTCTTTAGGGAAAGCAGAAAAGAAGAAAAAGGTACTCCAGACTAAATCTCCGCTAGCTCGAAGGGTATGTCCGACTCCTGCGCTGGTTCTTCCTTGAGGTCTGAGCATGCATACTCAGGTCGTCAGAGAGACGTAATAGCAATATTATAATAATGACATGAAACATGCAAATAAGGTAACAACAGTGGATGTGAAATGCAGATAATCACAATGTCACTAAATGATGCAAAGCATGATCTGTGTCCCTATCAGTCTCTAAGTCATGTTTGAAATCGAGTTGTGGAAAGGAGGATCATGTTTAATGAGGGTCTCGTACATACCCGAGATAACGACCCACACGCCCGGGACATAACCCTGTCAGCCGGATTGCTCGATCCTACCTAATATATATAAGAGTCGTTGATCGAATGATCATCCTCTAAATCACGGTCCTCGCTAAATACGATACTCTTTCCACTTCGATTTCCCCTTTTCTCCAGGTTTACACTATTGATATGGTTTAGTCGTGTACAAGTATGCATCAACAACACGGTTTTGTCACTGTTCACTGTATTAATCACTGTCACGAATCATTCACTTTTTCATTGGCGTACTTGGCACTCCTAAACCAATACCATACACGCACGATAATGCATTGTATACTGAATAATAACGCGCACTATCAGTAGGTATATGGCAGTTGGGTAAGTTATGTACATTTATGCAGTTAACAAGTCATGTGTAATATGAACTATTATGCACCTTATAAGCTTACATAAATTGTAGTAAATCATGCGTTCAAAATTCAGTAAAACGATACAAATACGGTAACAAGTAGACTCAGTCGTTAGCTCATCAAAATTTATTTCAGTGCAATCGGGTTTCGGGTTTTCAAGTTACAGCCGTTTCAATTTAAGTGTTCGCTGTAGGAAATTCAGTTTCTGAACTGAACGTCCGTTTCGCGGCACAATTATCACCCTGTTGAGATCAGAATTTAGTGATGCTACAGTTGAATAAAATTTAGGGTTTCCAACTCACCAGACAGATTCTCAATCGCGTCTCTACGTCAGAAGTTAAACACTGATCAACACTAGGGTATCAGTTCTGTTTCTGTTTGGGACTGCTATACGTCCAGTTCTTTTAAATTGCAGTTTAAATAGTAAACGACGATAAAAAGGGGTGAAATCACTTGAGTTATTTATATAAAAGTTTAATATTCAATTAGCTATAGGGTTCCGCAATATACAAGTTCAGACCGGAAAGTAGTAAGCCTTACGAGATAGAAATCAACAGCCATAGCTGCTCTGGACTGCAGTCCAGAGTCGCTCTCTGAACCGGTTTCTGTCGTGTTTTCAGTATAGAAATAATTTAAATATTGTATGCGGTTCCAGGTAGTCGAGTCGGATTCGATTTGATCCCTCGAACGCATCATTTCAATGTGTACACAATTAATTATGATTTTAACAAGTTTCAGACGCGGGAAATATTCAGTTTTAACGGGTGTAATTGGGGGTGATCGTTGAAGCCAGTAACGATTATATTTTCTAGTCAAATTTCACTACAATGTTCATTGACACATGGGCCAACACATATAATCAAGTTCCTTCAGTTTAATGGAAGGTTTTCGTTCTGGTTTTGCATCAAACACTTGTGTCATATAAAGTTTCACGAATTATAAACATGGGATTAATACGATTTTGATTTGTAACAAGATAATCTAGCATGTAGCAAGTAGGGTACTTGCCAGGAGACGCTTTGACGACGCACGGAAGCCACAACGGGACGAACGCGCGACGAACGGCATGGTTTGGAATCACGGCCTCGGCTCGAGTTCGGGTTCGTCGTCGGAGTTGCCCGGGGATGGCTCGCGATCACTGGAGGCAGAGTGGGGTTCAGTGGGTCTCCTGTGAGTATGCTGGGGTCGGCGGTGGTCGCTCCGGCGATGGTGCAGTAGGGTTCGAGGCTCATGGCGAGGAGTTTGGTGTGGGTTTTGGAGTGAGGGAGTGAGGTAGTGGGGGCTCGGGTTTTGGGAGGTGATGGTGATGATGCTGAGGATGTAGAGGTCGACGGGGCATTGGGGACTCGTCGGCGTGATGGGTGCAGGGGATGCTCAAGCTCGGTGGCGAGTGAGTTGGGCTCCGGCTCGGTGGTTGCAGGCGAGGTGTGGAGGTGAAGTGGGGAAATATGTGATGAAGGAAGGATGAGGTGATTCCAGTCGTCGTTCACCGGTGGTGGGGTGTAGGGTGGGAAACTCGGTGATTTGGAGAGAACAGAGGAGGAGGGAAGGAAAGAGATCGAGAGTGTGAGGGGGATAGAGAGAGCTAAAGAGAAGAGGAGGGGTTGAGGCGCGCGCGATCGTGGTTAGGTTGAGCGGGAACGTGGGTTGGCGACGCGGGCGTGGGGCGACGACGTGGGCGGCGACGTGGGGGCAGTAGGGGAATCGAGCGGGAAGTTCTCGTCGGGGAAGAAGCGATGGGTTAGAGCGGGTCGGGTGCGATGCGGGTAAGGATTGGGTCAGGGAATTGGGCCGTCTTGGGGGTGTGGGCTGAGGAAAGGGAATTTGTTTATTTAGTTTTAGTTAATTTGTTTGGGCTGGGGTTTAAAGGTTTTGGGAATATATATATGTAGTTTTGTTTTTCTTAGTTTGGGCTTCACTTTAATTGAGTATTTAATTGGTTTTGGAAGGTTTAAATACTAAAACATAAGCAACTAATTTCACACAAAAATAATACGAGAAAATGGGATAGCATTCGGGGGACTTGGGAAAAATGTAGAAAGATTTTATAGATGGGAACGGGGATTTACATCATACCCCCCTTACAAAAATTTCGTCCTCGAAATTTAACAAGGATACTGATTGAAACGATTTTTGTGATGTGTATGTTGGAAAATTGTAAAGAAATCACAACCAAAAATTATTTGACCGCAATCAACTACGGTGTCAGATGTAGATTGTAAGTGAGTGCGGATCGTCCATAGGGAAAGTGTAATCGTTCGTCTTTTGAATTTAGATGAGTCGAAACTTTAATGAAAAGAAAACAAAACAATTCATGATTTAAATTTTGTATTTCAAGAAAAAGAAAATATCTAGATCTAAGAAAAGTAAAAGATAGAATCAAGAATGGATCGTTTGATGATTTTTCCAAAACCAAATATCAAGAATCGAAATGAGGCTCGTAGGAATCGATCGGATCTAAAGATGTGATGTAATCTTACGATGACGTATTCTTATCCTTCGATGAATTGATACTAGATCGATGATAATCTACGAGAATTAGGGATTTCTTGTGAAACTAGGGTTTCATCTCATCCCTTGTTCCTTCGTCGATATCATTCATATTCTAGCCTCTAGTAAATTCAAGAAACGATCGTAGATCCCTAATTTCGAGCGATCACAATCAAGAAAGCATCGCTACGAAACTAGGTCATCGATTCTTGAACTTGCTAGGGTTTACAAAACTCGTAGGACTTAAAAATAGTATTAAGATTTGTTACATCATCATTCTACAATCGTCTCGACTCCTTTACGAGCGGAGTTTTACTCAAACATCACAACAAGAACAACAATTACAAATTGAGATCTAATCATGATGCAAGAATTAAAAGAAAGCAAGATAAAAGAATTTCACCTTTTATTTATATCAACAATTTCATTACATTCGCTCAAGAACTACAAGAGGAAGAATTCGATCGTCGATTTGGCTTCGCTCGTCTCCGTGGAACGCGGATCGGCTTGGATCACTTGCCCGATTGAAGATCGGCTCGGCTCCTAAAAGGTTGAAGGGCTTCTCGCTTGATTGGTACTCAAGATCTTGAATTTGGAGTGGAATTAGGGTTAGGGTTTCGCACAAGCCTTGTCACTAGACTTGTGGAAGAAGATGAAGAATTGAGAATTAGGAATAGGAGATTATTTAACTAATCAAGATTAACCTCAACCCTTAGATCTAGGCTCCTATTTATAGATAACCAAACCCTAGATCTAGGATTTCAAATTCTAAGTTTCCCTCCTAAAGTTTGTTGAAGAAATTCAAATTTCCCTCCAAAAGTTAGTTAGGGGAGAAGCTTCTAGATGTGATTAGTTAGGAGGGAGCTTCTAGAAGAGGATTAATTAGGAGCTTAATTAGGATTAGCCTTGCTTAATCTTCTTTGCTGATCTGGAAGTAGCTTCTGGAGAATTATGGAAATTGACGTATCAGAATTGAATGTGGGCCCTGAAAGAAGCAAGCTGCACTGAAAATTAATTGCTGAAGTGTCAAGATAGCCGCGGATCCGCGGCCCAAGAAGGCTCCTGCCGCGGATCCGCGGCTCTTTATGGGCCTTGGGCTTTCTTCTTCTCTGTTAATTCTCTATAAAGTATTTGGGCTTTGTTTTGATGTGTGGAATTTCATTTGGCCTTCTGTATTGCTACCAGATCAGAAAACATTGAGTTGGCGTAATTTTGATCAGCTCTTTGGTTTTTCTTCCATATTTTCCTGCACAGACTCAAGACAAGTGTTGCGCAAATACAGAAATGATGCGATGCCATGAAATGCAGTTAATTTCCCTTAAAGTGTCGGTTTAAAAGTCTAACACATGCAATCTGATATTTTACGACTGATTTGCTAATATGTGAAATATGAATACCGAACACTTCTAAATGTATGCAAAAGATGGGGAAATTGCCGGCTAAAATATACAATATTTTCGACTGATCAAATACCCCCAAACTTAATTTCGATCGTCTCGAGCGAATGTTTTATTAAAAAGAGAAGGAGAAAATAAAGAAAGAGAAAAACTAACTAGCACACTTTCATAGGCAACACGATTGCACTGAGCATGTGCAACAAGCCTTTAAACCTCTAGGTGTCCCTAGTAGGAGGAGTGTTGTCTCCTGAGGGTTTTCAGCGGATTGCACCCACAAAATCCAATAATAAAAGGAAGATCATGAATATTACATTTAAAGAAAAGAATTGTAAAAGAAAAGCCTTGAAAATTAGGGTTTCCAACTAAGCTAGCTTTTCGGTTGTCATGAGCCCTATCTTAATGGTCATGAAAAGATGTTAGAAATCACGTCCTCTCTCAATAAAACATCGTCTTATTTTTCATTCCTATCTTTCTTCCAAACATCGATCATATAATCCTGCGTGTGTGTAAAGAACATCCCTACACCCGGAGAATTCAATTCAAGCTGTCATACTCTTGCCCATCAGCCTCTGTACTTTTTAATTAATGAATATTTAGATGAGATTGCTCACACACTTTCATGCGACCGTTAATACTTCTTGAGGTACTAACCGACCGATTACTCATGTGCTTGCTTATTTGGTGTATTTTCCTCGTCTTGCACCACCTTAGGCATAGCAGTGACTCTCAGACCAGTTGGCCTTAGGGCACTAGGTGAAGAAGCACCCTCGCTATACATTTTTCTTGCCTTCGGTGATAACAAAACCAGTGTTCATTTTTCTCACCACTTTATATTTTCTTTATTCATTTTTTCTTTTTATTTCCTTCATACTTTTGGCTTTAAGACAAGAGCATTTCAAGGTATCCTCTACTATCCCAGGCTTTAAGACGTGTGTAAGTGCGAATAGCAGGGTATCAACGTTCAAAATGTTTGGCTTCCAGAATAGAAACTATTTTTCAGACTTATTTTTATCCTCAGATTAGTGATGTCTTCCATTTTACTAACCCTTGGGACAACGGCTCATAACTACTTATTACTAGTTCGTATAAGAAAACTTCTAATTTTCTTGGTTTTCTTAAATTTTTCTAATCTCATAGATGTAATTGTTCACTATCTAATCTTTTATTATCTTATTTATGTACAAAAATATTTTTATCTTTGTGAAAATTTTTAAATTTTTATAGGTTTTCAAAAATGTTTTGTGCTTATGCAAAGTATGATGCAAATGATGCGAAAATAAGCACAAACCTCCCCCAAACTTGTTTTCAACAGTGTCCTCACTGTTGCCTTCTGCTAAATCTCGAAAAACCTGTAAGCTTGGGAGGAATTTATTACTGGGGGCAAAATATTTAAGTGAAGAACCTCCCCCAAACTTATTTTTGGCTCACAAATTTTGTAAAAATTATCTTTTCAAGAGCCAGATTATACCCCCCCAAACTTGAGTTATGCAATGTTAAGCTTTGAAAATCATATGAGGGGGTCAAAAATCATTGGTCGATGCCAAGCTTTGCAAAGACCGAAGGTTAACACCAACCATTCAAAAATTTTATCAATGCAGTGCTCTGGTTGGTGGAAGAAGAAATGGGGAAAGGGTAAGGGGTGGAATAGAATGTGTGTGCGTCTCATTTTGGAGAGACGATGCAGTGAATGTGATGGATAACTCGCATTCTTTTTACAGTTCAAAAGAAGGGGTGGAGGTTCAATTTCATTGATTGGGAGATGATTCATCTCAACACCCGTGTCATTCAAAAATGCGAGTTCATCAGCGAAGATCTCCTCAAATGTTCCATCAATACCCCGATGAATAATGTCATCACAAAGTGCGGGGTGATCTTCAGACTCTAAAAGCAGTTCATAATCAGTGTTAGTTGTTGACCCGGACATCTCAGTGGAAGAGTCCGAATGTGTATGATACATAGTTGGGTCAAACAACAACATATGAAAAGAGTCAAGATCAGTATAAAGAGGATCATCAAATTCGCTGCTGTCGACATCCATTAAGTCGACAGAACAGACCTAAGCAGTAGGTTCGGAGGGTACACTTCCCAACTTGTAAATGTTTAGTTCTATTGACCTATTCCCGAAAGATAGGGTCATAGAACCATTACGACAGTTGATAATAGCATTGGAAGTGGCCAAAAAGGGGCGACCTAAAATCACCGGAATTTGATTCCGTGGGTTCGCTACAGGCTGTGTATCAATTACAATAAAATCTACCGGGAATATAAATTCTCCGATTTTTATTAACACATCCTCCAGTTCACCCATAGGTTTGGTGATTGATCGGTCAGCCATCTGGAGAGTGCAATTGGTTGGCTTCAACTCTCCGATCCCTAATTCCTCATAGACTGAGTATGGAAGCAAGTTAACACTAGCGCCAAGGTCTAGTAGAGCACGGTTAATGTGTTTTTCCCCAATAGAAACGGAAATAGTAGGATATCCAGGATCCTTACGTTTCCTCGGTAATTGTTGGGGGAAAGCCGTGTCTATTGTTTTCTCCATAAATATCTTCTTGGGCGCTTGAGTCTTCCTCTTCCTAGTGCACAAGTTCTTAAGTGTTTTCGCATAAGACGGAACTTTTTGGATGGCATCTAGGAGAGGGATGTTGGTGTTTACTTGCTTAAAAATGTTCATAATCTTGTCCATATGTGGACTCGGTGTGTTAGCCCTTAACCGATTAGGATAATGTGCTTTAGCAATAAGCGCTGGGTCCATCATAGGAGAAGGAAGTGTTTGTGGAATCGATCCCAAAATAGAAGTGGGGATCGTCCGTGGAGGGGTAAAAGAGGTGGGCTGAAGTGGCGAGCCTTTTGGGAAACAAAGAATAGGCTCGGAAGAAGATGGTAGGGTAGAAGAACTGGGGTCAGAAGTGTGTGTGTGAGGAAAGGACTCAGCCGGGGTGTTATTGATTGATTTATCAGTATCATCAAACTCTTCCCCAACGTGAGTGTTAAGCACTCTTCCAGATCTCAACGTGATCTCATCCACATGATGTGAATAGCTAGGATTAGGTAAAGGTTGAGCTGGAAGTTTCCCTTTCTCTCTTGCACTCATTTCAGCTTTTAAACGTGCAATTTCTTCTTCCATCGATTTAATACTCTCGCTTTGGGACGCAGAGTTTTTCTTTATATAATCGGCAGAAGACTTCATTTCAGCCGAAACTTGCATGATATTTGTTAAGACCAAATTCATGCATTGTGCAAATGAATAGGATTCATCAGTCCCGGTCAACTGCAAAGGACTAGATGGTGCAAAAGTGTTGACCGGATTTTGAAAATTTTGTGCTTGAAAGGGGTGCTGACTCAATTGTGGTTGCTGTTGTGGTGGAGGAGCCCTTTGGAAATTGTGTTGGGTTGGAACCGTATTTTGAAATTGTGATTGGTTCCAAGCAAAATTTGGGTGATTCCTCCAACCCTGATCATATGTGGAGGAAGATGGATCGTTTCTAGGTCTTTGAAATGCGGCATTGGTATGCTCATGACCTTGAAACGGACATTCTTCCGTCAAGTGAGACGGATCAGAACAGCATCCACATACAGTTTTGGAGAGTGATATTTGACTTAGGGCGGCTGCTAAAAATTTATTTTCCATAGCGTCAAATTTCTTGTGTAAAGCTGAAATTTCAGCTCTAATTCCTATGGAAATATCATTGCCATCTCTAGATGATTGACTCACACCCTCCCACTGTAAAGATTTTTCAGCGAAATCTTCTAGAAAATTCCAGGCTTCCCCATCATCTTTAGTCATGAAGTTGCCTTGACACATGGATTCAAGGGTCTGTCTTGTGTAAGGAGTAATGCCCTTATAAATGATTCGGCACAATTCCCATCTCGGGATGCCGTGATGTGGACATTGGAGTAACAGATCCTTGAAACGTTCAAGACATTTTGAAAATGTTTCATTTGGAAGCTGGGTGAATTGATAGATTTCGCTACGGACTCGAGCTGTCTTTTGATGTGGGTAGAATTTCTTAAGGAATGCTTTGACGAATTCGTCCCAATTTGAAATGGAATGTGCGGTAGTGTTATATAGCCATTTCTCGGCTAAATCGCACAAGGTAAAAGGGAGAAGACGTAGACAGAAAGCATCCACAGAAAGCTGTGAAGTACCCATCATTGCGCATACATTTTCAAATTTCGTGATAAACACGTATGCGTCTTCAGACTCGAGACCGTGAAATTTTGGTAGAAGGTTGATGTATTGGGGTTTTATTTGAAAATTTTCCCCGTTGGCTGGTGGAATGGAAAGACAGGTAGAAAGTGGGCCTCGTGTAGGATAGCATCTCTCTTGGAGAGAGATGCGAGGTGGATTCTGCGCACCAACGGACGGCGGCAGAGTAGTGGAAAAGAAGTTCGATGGAGGTGGATCCATCGATGTGGGTGTGGTGGTGGGTAAAGAAAAGGTAAATGTAGAAATACCGACTTTTGGGTCGATCGGGGGACGCGGACAAACAGGCACTAGAATCCCGTTGTCCAGCCTATCTTGCACTAAAAAGGGTTAGTACAAGTGGCAGCGTGAATTTATAATTAGGGGAAATGATGTATACGGTGTTTGCTTTGAAAAATGATACGGATTTTTGAAAAAATGATGCAACACAACAAATGCAACACACAAACCCTAGAATCTAGTGGTCACCTAGGTCCGGCTCTAGACCGCTCCTAACTGCCAAAAGACAAGTCGCAGGATAGAATTCTCCACTGCCTCTTTGTCCCCCTGTGGCCGGATAAGTGCCAGGTAAGTGGGAAGGTACTCCACTACGTAAGTAGTGGGCCTAATTAAAAACCACTAGCCTTAGACACACTCGCCTTAGGCACCACAAGAAAACGCGGATAAGCAATGAATTACCCACGGCCTTCTCTTGTCCTAATTGAGCGCGACGGTCCTTAGAGTCATCTCTAGATTTCTTTTAATTAATGAGGGTAAATGCGGATGCAAGTTTTGCGATTTTCGGGGCCTAGGAAGGGTAATGAAATCCCCACCTAATTTGGATTTGGTCGTGCCCCTTAAATTTCCGTATTAATATGCAAACAACCAAAAGAATCAAAACACGCACAAATTTTATTTTGCTTTTGCGGCGCTGCGATTATTTGCAAAGAATCCTGCACAAAATGTTAGTTGGAGCTAAAAAGAGGAGAGAGGAGAAGGTAAGAAGCTTACAGAGGAAAATTGGTGCAGAGGGGAGCTCGAACTGCGGCGGATCCGCCGCGGATGTGCCCCTAATGCCGCGGAAGGGCGGTGGTATGTTGGGATCAGTGCACAGAAATTTGTGCACACGCTTCTGGTCACCTGCACAGCTCTCTGGATGTTTCAGAAAAAAATTTCCACAGCTCCAATGATTCCAGATTTCCTCGCAATCAAATCACAACACACGTATTAGAGTTTGTGCCAGTTTAGATTTAAAAATTACAATGGAACAAAATTTTCAACTCAAATTTCAAAATACGAACAATTAGCGCACTATCCCCGGCAACGGCGCCATTTGATTGAAACGATTTTTGTGATGTGTATGTTGGAAAATTGTAAAGAAATCACAACCAAAAATTATTTGACCGCAATCAACTACGGTGTCGGATGTAGATTGTAAGTGAGTGCGGATCGTCCACAGGGAAAGTGTAATCGTTCGTCTTTTGAATTTAGATGAGTCGAAACTTTAATGAAAAGAAAACAAAACAATTCATGATTTAAATTTTGTATTTCAAGAAAAAGAAAATATCTAGATCTAAGAAAAGTAAAAGATAGAATCAAGAATGGATCGTTTGATGATTTTTCCAAACCAAATATCAAAAATCGAAATGAGGCTCGTAGGAATCGATCGGATCTATAGATGTGATGTAATCTTACGATGACGTATTCTTATCCTTCGATGAATTGATACTAGATCGATGATAATCTACGAGAATTAGGGATTTCTTGTGAAACTAGGGTTTCATCTCATCCCTTGTTCCTTCGTCGATATCATTCACATTCTAGCCTCTAGTAAATTCAAGAAACGATCGTAGATCCCTAATTTCGAGCGATCACAATCAAGAAAGCATCGCTACGAAACTAGGTCATCGATTCTTGAACTTGCTAGGGTTTACAAAACTCGTAGGACTTAAAAATAGTATTAAGATTTGTTACATCATCATTCTACAATCGTCTCGACTCCTTTACGAGCGGAGTTTTACTAAAACATCACAACAAGAACAACAATTACAAATTGAGATCTAATCATGATGCAAGAATTAAAAGAAAGCAAGATAAAAGAATTTCACCTTTTATTTATATCAACAATTTCATTACATTCGCTCAAGAACTACAAGAGGAAGAATTCGATCGTCGATTTGGCTTCGCTCGTCTCCGTGGAACGCGGATCGGCTTGGATCACTTGCCCGATTGAAGATCGGCTCGGCTCCTAAAAGGTTGAATGGCTTCTCGCTTGATTGGTACTCAAGATCTTGAATTTGGAGTGGAATTAGGGTTAGGGTTTCGCACAAGCCTTGTCACTAGACTTGTGGAAGAAGATGAAGAATTGAGATTTAGGAATGGGAGATTATTTAAATAATCAAGATTAACCTCAACCCTTAGATCTAGGCTCCTATTTATAGATAACCAAACCCTAGATCTAGGATTTCAAATTCTAAGTTTCTCTCCTAAAGTTTGTTGAAGAAATTCAAATTTCCCTCCAAAAGTTAGTTAGGGGAGAAGTTTCTAGATGTGATTAGTTAGGAGGGAGCTTCTAGAAGAGGATTAATTAGGAGCTTAATTAGGATTAGCCTTGCTTAATCTTCTTTGCTGATCTGGCAGTAGCTTCTGGAGAATTATGGAAATTGACGTATCAGAATTGAATGTGGGCCCTGAGAGAAGCAAGCTGCACTGAAAATTAATTGCTGAAGTGTCAAGATAGCCGCGGATCCGCGGCCCAAGAAGGCTCCTGCCGCGGATCCGCGGCTCTTTATAGGCCTTGGGCTTTCTTCTTCTCTGTTAATTCTCTATAAAGTATTTGGGCTTTGTTTTGATGTGTGGAATTTCATTTGGCCTTCTGTATTGCTACCAGATCAGAAAACATTGAGTTGGCGTAATTTTGATCAGCTCTTTGGTTTTTCTTCCATATTTTCCTGCACAGACTCAAGACAAGTGTTGCGCAAATACAGAAATGATGTGATGCCATGAAATGCGGTTAATTTCCCTTAAAGTGTCGGTTTAAAAGTCTAACACATGCAATCTGATATTTTACGACTGATTTGCTAATATGTGAAATATGAATACCGAACACTTCTAAATGTATGCAAAAGATGGGGAAATTGCCGGCTAAAATATACAATATTTTTGACTGATCAGATACAATGAAACAAAAGTACTAAACAAAGAGATGTGGAAAACGTGCACGGATATCTTCCTCTCATTCCCAGGTAGATTCTCCTGGGGAACGACCGCCCCAAGACACTCGGACTAACGGAATGACCTTATTCTTCAGCACTTTCTCTCTGCGGTCGAGAATGGTTGTGGGCTGCTCCTCGTAAGATAGGTCGGTACCCAAAGCTAACTCCGAATAGTCCAGAACATGGCTCTCATCTCGAACATAACGCCGCAACTGAGACACGTGGATGGTATTGTGCACACCAGCTAGCGTTGGAGGCAAGGCAAGTCGGTAGGCCACCTCTCCTATTCGCTCTAGCACCTCAAAAGGTCCGATGAAATGGGGACTGAGTTTCCCGCGACCTCCGAAGCTGATAACTCCGCGGGTAGGGGAAATCTTCAGGAACACGTGATCTCTGACTTCAAATTCTAGTGCCCTCCTGCTGGTATCTGCCCAACTCTTCTGTCGATCCTGAGCCGTTTTAATGCGCTGCCTGATCATTTGGACCTTGTCGACTGTCTGAACAATGAGCTCGGGACCCAGTAGTATTCGTTCTCCCACATCATCCCAACACACTGGGGATCGACACTTCCGCTCGTAAAGTGCTTCGAAAGGAGCCATCTGGATGCTAGCCTGGTAACTGTTGTTATAAGAAAACTCGACTAGATGCAGATGATCTTCCCAGGAACCCTGAAAATCCAACATGCAGGCTCTCAACATATCCTCGATCGTCTGAATCGTACGTTCGGATTGTCCGTCCGTCTGCGGGTGATAAGCTGTACTGAACTTGAGGTGGGTACCCAAACCTGTAAGCTCCTCCAGAAGTGCGACACGAATCTGGTGTGTCGATCTGAGACAATGCTGACCGGAACACCGTGAAGTCGCACTATCTCCTGCATGTATCTCTCAGCCAGTGACTCTGTCGACTGTCCCACTCGGAAAGGTAAGAAGTGTGCAGCTTTCGTGAGGCGGTCGACGATAACCCAAATGACGTTGTTACCCCTAGGGCTCCGTGGTAAGGCCTTCACGAAATCCATAGTAATGTGCTCCCAAGAACTGAACCTTGTCGAGCCAGAATTCACACTTGCTCAAATTCGCATACAGCTTCTCGTCCCGAAGAATTTGTAGAACCGTGCAAAAATACTCAACATGCTCCTCCCGGGTCTTCGAGTAGACTAGTATATCGTCGATAAATACAACGACAAACGTGTCCAAGTACTTTGAAAACACCCTATTCAACAAATCCATGAATATCGCTGGAGCATTGGTAACACCGAACGGCATCACAAGGAACTCATAATGTCCGTATAGGGTTCTGAAAGCCGTCTTGCATATATCCTCGGCTGCTACTCTGATTTGATGATAGCCAGAACGGAGATCCAACTTCGAAAATACCTTGGCCCCACTTAACTGATCGAATAAGTCGTCGATGCGTGGAATTGGGTACTTGTTCCTTATTATGACTTTGTTCAGCTCCCGATAATCTATACACATCCGCAGCGATCCATCTTTCTTCTTCACTAACGGAACTGGTGCACCCCACGGCGAAACGCTCGGCCGGATAAATCCCTTCTCCAGGAGCTCTTCAATTTACTTCTTCAATTCTGCCAACTCAACCGGTGCCATTCTGTACGGGGCCTTGGAAACTGGTGTTGTACCTGGAGTCAAATCGATCGAGAATTCTAAGACGCGTGGAGGTGGTGGACCTGGTAAATCTTCAGGAAACACGTACAGAAAGTCCCGAACAATCTCTGGGCTGCGCTCTCATCAATCTCCATAGCTGTCAGCTCTTTTGGCTTGGCTCTGTACTTGGCTGGCTCCAAAGATTCGCTCCCGCCTTCGAAAATAAACTCCGGGTGATTGGGAATGCGGAAGATCACATTCCTTGCTCAGCAATCAATAACTGCATGGAAGGTACTCATCCAATCCATCCCGAGGATTGCGTCATAGCTGCCAGTCCCGATCAAAAGGAAATTCGCATAGAATTCCCTGCCACACACTACAACCGGACATGATCTACATTCTCGACTAGATACTATCACTCCATTACCCGTATGTATTTCCCAACCCTTGGTTAATGATTCATGTGGTATGGAGTGTGTATCAACAAAATTCTCAGATATGAAACAGTGCGATGCTCCAGAATCAAATAGTACTCTAGCTGGCAAGGATTGTACGAGTAGAATACCTGTGACAACTTCTCCTGAAGCCTCTGCCTGCTCGGCGGTCAAAGTGAAAGCCCGTCCCTGACCGCGGCCTGTGTAGAGTTGCCTCTGCTCCTGTGATATCTGCAGTTATGGTCCAGACCCTCCCTGTATCTCTGCTCGCTCGGGGCAACCGCTAATTCTGTGCTGACTGGATCCGCAAATCAAACACTGTCCCTTGGCGTGGCGACAGTCCTTCTGGGTGTGCCCATCTCTGTTGCAATAACCGCAAACTACGTTCTTGCTCTGGGGGCGATGCTGGGGCACGAATGGGCGCTTCATCTGTGTTGTTCTTGGCCTGTGAACTGGTATGGCTCCTCGAGACGGTGCGTGGGTGCATGCTGGAACAACTGGGGGCTTCCTAAATTTGTTGATCAGTTTCTTCTGAATTCGCGCCGTGTTGAGTACCTGTGCAAAAGTCTGCAACTCAAGTGACGCGATCAACTGCTGCAGCTCGAAATCAAGTCCCTGCAAGAAGCGTCTGGCCCTGGTGGCCTCTAAAGCGACCATGTACGGAGCAAATCGGCTCAGACGGTTGAACTCTGCCGTGTATACGTCCATGGGACGTCCATTCTGCTTCGGTAGGATGAATCTTTCTTCCATCTCGGCCTTGGCGGTGGAAGGGAAATAGTGGTCCAAGAAGCACTCCTTGAATTTGCACCTTTCGATTGGCCTTTCTAGTCTGCTTTCTTCCACTGTCCACTAAGTATGGGCTTCATCTTCCAACTGGTTCTTTATCACATTCACTCTATCTTCCTCTGGTACCCTGGCGGCCGTCAGTAAGTTCTCTATATTCACCAGCCATTGCTCAGCCTCGAGTGGCTCGGCTAGCCCTGTAAATGCAGCTGGATGCAACCTCCAGAAATCTGATACGGTACCGGCCCTGGCAGAAAAAGCTGGTGGAGCAGTGCCCTCCGGGGAGGTAATGAGTGCGGAGGGTCCCCCTGCAGCGGTAATAGCCCTGAGTCTCTCGGCGAGTAGGTCCGTCTTTCTCTCCTGAGCTTCTGCGAGAGACGTTAGTGCACTAAGTATCCTTTCCCTGCGATCCCGAGAACTTGAGTCCGAGGAGTGGTCGTTCGGGGACGTCATATTGCTGGAAGATATTCAAAAGGATATGATTAGATACAATGATGAAAATCAGGGATAGTGAAGCGAAAATAATGCAATACAGTGTAATTAATGTTATCCCTTACTACTAAACACGGCTCTGATACCAACAAAACCTTGTCACGCCCCGCTTCCCAAAATATGGAAAACGAGGGATGACTAGGCCAGCCATGCTCCTACGGTCAGGGAATAATCCCGCCGTAGTCACACTTTGACTTCCAGCATTACATGGTAATTAGTAAACAAAGCACAGAAGTAAAGGAAATACATCACTAAAATATTACATAAAAGTTCGTTGTCCACAATTTACAAATAAACAAGAAAAGAACTACTAACCGAGTTCGAATACAAGATCTCTTTAGTGAAAGCAGAAAAGAAGAAATAGGTACTCCAGACTAAATCACCGCTAGCCCGAACGGTAAGTCCGACTCCTGCGCTGGTTCTTCCTCTAGGTCTGAGCAAGCATACTCAGGTCGTCAGAGCGACGTATGTTCATACCGTAATATTGCATTATTATATTCCCCATTCTTATGCATTTTACAAATAAACAGGTGCTTTTGACCCATGTCTGCTACTTAGTTACAGGTTACAGGTTCTCGGAGCTAAAACATTGAAATTGATGAAAAAAGATGATACAAAGTGAGACTACGACCAATAAATGGTGGAATCTTGGTCAAGCCTACACGAAGATCAGTTCACAAAGCATAAGGTAGCGCAAGGTTCAAGACTTCGTCTCGAGGCAATGGTAAAAGTTCACTACATTTATTCACTGGGAGATCTGGAAGAAACCTAGAAGCCAATTTGAGAAAAGAACTAAAGAAGTAGGAAGACCAAAAATCCCAGAACCAACACAAGAGAATTGAGCATCCAAGCCCATCTTTTGGCCGCGGAACCGCGGCCAAACCTGGCCTATGGCCGCGGTTCCGTGGCCGGGTTAAGCACGTAGAAGCTGAAAATTTTACCATATTGCGTGGCGGCGCTGACTAGTCTTCCTAGGGGCATTATTGTAATAGCAGACATGCGGCGATTGTAAACCTAGACTTTTCTATGTCCTATAAATAGAGACCCAAATTCTTGTATTACGTCATGCCTCCTTTCATTAATAAAATTCAGAATTCTTTTTGGAAATCATCAATTTGTAAGTTCTTAATTTATTTTTCTGCCCTAGGTTAAATTTCTTATCTGCCCTAGGTAATTTCTATTCCTTGCCCTAGTTAGATATTTAATTCCTTGCCCTAAATAAATAGTTTAGATCTGTTCTTCAATTCCCTAATGAGCGAGTAGTCTCCTCGCTTGTTAGGGTTAGATTTGGGGAAGATTTGAGAGATGAAGATCTCTCACCCCTTTCTTGCCCATCATATATAATTAATAGGACTCCATGCATACATGCACACACCGCTCCCTACCGCACCCTATCACATGAGGTAGCGGTGATACCGTAGTATAAAGGCCCGGTTGAGCATGTTTTCCATGGAGGTTAGGGTAAGGATTGATAAAGGAAGGACAAGAACCTAGAGGAAGAAACATCTTCCCGAATGGTTCTAATCTCTTTTATTAATAATTATGATAACTCCTAATAGATCTTAATATGGGTATAGAAAGCGGTGAGATTTATTGACATTCCAAACTTAACCTAGACCTAACCCTAGCAATATTTAGATCTAGATTATTTTAGTTTTTAGATTTAATCAATCCGTTCACACCGTTCGGAATTAACTCGTAAGAATAATTAGGAAATTCACAAAATCCCTGTGGACCGACCCGTACTCACCGGCTAGCTACCAAGCGACGTCGTTCTTGATTACGGTTTAGAAATATTTTTGACATACAAATCAAATGGCTCCGTTCATATCTAGCCTTTACCAAAACAATCATTAATCTAATCTCTAATCGCGGTCGAGACTAACAATAAATTGGTAGCGCGCCCGATTAGGATGTTAATGATTCTTTTAGTAAAGTTTATAAATTTTATAGGACGTAAAAAGAGTTTAAGGATCTTCATCATCCATTAATCTACCATAATCCTATGAACCCTAACAAGCGGAGAATTACTCGCGCATGTTAGGAAAAGAAGATGAAAAGACAGAGAGGGAAAACATAATGTAAAATGCAAATGAATTAAATAAAACAAGTACCTTTATTAATCAACTTGAACAATCTACACTTTATTCCTTAGAAAATGATTACAAAAACTTGGTTTGCTTCTCGAACTCTTCCGAATGAGGTAGATGAATAGTTGATGATCAGCCTGAATGCGTGAGTCGTCTTGGACTTCGTGATCTCTTCGGCTTGATGCCTTCTAACTTTAGCCCTTGGTCCTTTATATAGCCCTCAAAAAAGAAAAACTAGTTACCATATATGGTGACTTCCTAATATGGTGACTTTCCATGCCTGGATTCTGAGTCCCTGTCAGTATTGATTTTATGATTTTGGCAGATTTTTGATCCTGACATCTTGAACATCTTGATCTCTTGACCTGAGCTAAATCTTGCACAATATCTCTATGAATAATGTTAGTTTATTTATTAAATTAAAGAGAGTATCTTAATCACTATATATGGTAATAAATCTTTAAGAAACTTGATTAAGAATATTTAATATGCTATGCACTTTATATGGTAATAAATCTTTAAGAAACATGATTAAGAATATTTGATATGCCATGCATATTTTAATTACTAAAATATTATGCATATATTTTGAAATATTATTCTAACCATTTGTATGATATTATATCTTTTAAGAATTGTGATTATAATATTTGATATGATATGCATATTTTCAATTACCAAAATATTATATAAATATAAAATGCCTATATTTTCCTTCATAATATTAATTATAATATATAAACATATGGCAAATAGTATTTTGCAGATAAATCCAAATATGTTTAATATTTATAATAAACACCTTTTATTATTTAAGAAATGTAAGGAAAATACTTATACCAAAGTGCAATATTTTCAACTGAACAAATACCCCTAAACTTAATTTTGATCGTCCCGAGCAAACTAGTTATTCAAGAGAAAGAGAAAAAGAAAAAGAAAAACCTAAATTGCATACTTTCTTAGGCAAACACGATTGCACTGAGCACGTGCAACAAGCCGTTAAACCTCTAAGTGTCCCTAGTAGGAGGAGTGTTGTCTCCTGAGGGTTTTCAGCGGATTACACCCACAAAATTCTATAATAAAAGAGAGATGGTGAAAGTTACATATAAAGATAAGAACTATAAAAGAAAGAACATGAAAATAAGAGTTTTCAACTACACCAGTTTTTCGGTTGTCATGAGCCCTATCTTAATAGTCATAAAAAGATGTTAGAAATCACATCATCCCTCAATAAAACATCGTCTTTATTCTTCATTCCTATCTTTCTTCCAAACATCGATCATATAACCCTACGTGTGTGTAATAGACATCCCTACACTCGGAGAATTCAATTCAAGCTATCATACTCTTGTCCATCTGCCTCAGTACTTTTTAATTTGATGAATATTTCGATGGATTTGCTCACACACTTTCATGCGACCATTAATACTTCTTGAGGTACTAACCGACCGATTACTCATGTGCTTGCTTATTAGGTGTATTCCTCTTCTTGCACCACCTAAGGCTAAGCAGTGACTCCCAGACCAGTTGGTCTAAGGCACTAGGTGATGAAGCACCCTCGCTATATTTTTTTATTGCTGCCTTGGCGATTAACAAAACCAGTGTTCATTTTTCTCACCATTTTATATTTTATTCAATTTTTTATTTTCTTCATACTTTGGCTTTTAGACAAGAGCATTTCAAGGTATCCTCTACTATCCCGAGTTTCAAGACGTGTGTAAGTGCGTATAGTAGGGTATCAACGTTTAAATGTTTGGCTTCCAGAATAGGAACTATTTTTCAGGCTTATTTTTATCCTTAGATTAGTGACTTCTTTCATCTTACTAACCCTTGGGACAACGGCCCATAACTACTTATTACTAATTCGTTTAAGAAAACTTCTAATTTTCTAGGTTTTCTTAAATTTTTCTAATTTTTTAGATGTAATTTTTAACTATCTAATCTTTTATTATCTTATTTGTGTACAAAATTATTTTTTTATCTTTTGAATTATTTTTTTAAATTTTTAAATGTTTTTTTAAAATGTTTTATGCTTATGCAAAGTATGATGCGTAAATAAGCACAAACCTCCCCCAAACTTGTTTTCAACAGTGTCCTCACTGTTGTCAACCGCTAAATCACAAAAACCTGTAAGCCTGGGAGGAAATTTAATAACGGGGGCAAAATATATTAAAGTGAAAATCCTCCCCCAAACTTATTCTTTGGATCACCATTTTGAGTTAAAAAAATTTCTTTCAAGAGACAGATTATACCTCCCCCCAAACTTGAGTTAAACAATATTAATATTTGAAAATCACAAGAGAGGGTCAAGATTAGTGGTCGATGCCAAGCTTTGCAAAGACCGAAGGTCAACACCAACCATTCAAAATTTTTATCAATGTAATGCTCCAGTTGGTGAAAGAACAAGTTGAAAAGAGCCAAGAAGAAGTGGGGAAAAGGTAAGTGGTGGGATGGAATGTGTTTATGTCTAGTTTTGAAGAGACGACACAGTGATTGTGATGGATTACTCGCATTCTCTTTATAGTCCATAAGAAGGGGTAGAGGTTCAATTTCGTAGTATTGAGGTGGATTCATCTCAACACCCGTGTCTTTAAAAAATGCGAGCTCTTCAGCGAAAATATCCTCAAAACTCTCATCTATATCCCGGAGAATAATGTCATCACAAAGCACGGGGTGATCTTCAGACTCCAAGAACGGTTTATAATCAGCGTTAGATGTTGACCCGGACAACTCGAAATAAGGGTCCGTATGTGTATAATACATATCTGGGTCAAACAACAACGTATGAAAAGAGTCTAGATCAGTATCGTGAAGCTGTTCAAATTTGCTGCTGTCGACAGCCATTAATTCGACAGAACATACTCGAGCATGAGGTTCGGAGGCTTCACTTCCCAACTTATAAATGTTAAGTTCAATTGACCTATTCCCGAAGGATAGAGTCATAGAACCGTCTCGACAATTGATTATAGCGTTGGAAGTCGCATGAAAAGCTCGACCCAGAATCACCGGAATTTGGTTCCGTGGGTTTGCTACAGGTTGTGTATCTAGAACAATAAAGTCCACAGGGAATATAAATTCCCCGATTTTTATTAACACATCCTCTAACATACCCCTTGGTTTGGTGATAGATCGATCAACCATCTGTAAAGTGCATTGCGATGGTTTTAATTCTCTGATACCCAATTGCTCATACACAGAATAGAGAAGAAAGTTAACACTAGCGCCTAAGTCGAGTAAAGCACGATTGATATTTTTACCCCCAATATAAATAGAGATTGTAGGATAGCCAGGGTCCTTACGTTTCTTGGGTAATTACTGTGTAAAAGCTGTGCTTACATTACTCGACATGAAAACTTTTTTCGGCACTTGAGTTTTTCTCTTCCAAGTGCACAAGTTCTTAAGTATTTTCGCATAAGCTGGAACTTGTTATATAGCATCTAGGAGAGGAATATTTACGTTAACTTGCTTAAACATTTCCACAACCTTCTCCATTTGTGCATTTTGTTTGTTGGACCACAATCTATCTGGAAATAGAGCTTTATCAATAAGTTTTGGGTCCAACGTATGTGGAGAAGTTTATGGGGGTGGAAAGGATAAAGTGGATGGAGGGTTCGAGCCTTGGGGAAAACGGAGAATAGGCTCGGAAGAAGAAGGTAAACTAGACGAAATAGGGTAAGAAGTAGAAGTGGAAGTGGAAGTGGAAGCCGGGGGTTCAATTTGTTCCTCAATATCAGTTTCAATCTGTTCACCCACATGGTTATCCAGCACTCTTGCAGATCTCAACGTGGTAAGTGCATTCACATTATACCATGAGCACCCAGGATTAGGTAGGGGTTGAGCTGGATGATTCCCTTTCTCTCTAGAACTCATTGCTGCAGTCAGTTGTGCAATTTGCGCTTTTATCAATTTGATACTCTCACCGTTGGAGACAGTGTTTTGCACTAACGTATGGATAGAAGATGTTAAAATGTCATTCATTCGCATGGACTGTGCAATGAAAATATCGAGTGCAGAGGGTTTATCGGTACCGACAGAAGAAGGATCAAAGTTGTTGGCCGGGTTTTGTAAAGGTTGTGGTTGAAAGGGGTGCTGACTCAGTTGTGGTGGTTGTTGTTGCTGTGGAGAGACCCTTTGGAAGTCATGTGGGTTTGGAACCGTATTTTGAGCTTGGTGTTGGTTCCAAGCAACATTAGGGCGATTCCTCCAACCTTGAT
This sequence comes from Agapanthus africanus, assembly GCA_030015575.1. Taxonomy (NCBI): domain Eukaryota; kingdom Viridiplantae; phylum Streptophyta; class Magnoliopsida; order Asparagales; family Amaryllidaceae; genus Agapanthus; species Agapanthus africanus. The sequence continues at coordinate 295,438,353 of CM057349.1, forward strand.
TATAAGTGGAAGAAGAAGGATCGTTTCCAGGTCTTTCCTGCTGAAAAGCAGCATTAGTATGCTCTTGACCTTGAAACGGTACATTCAAAGGACATTCTTCAGTCAAATGTGATGGGTTGGAACAGCAACCACACACGGTTTTGGGAAGTGTGTATTGGGTTAGGGAGGCTGAAGAAATTATGTTTTCTATAGCGTCGAGTTTCCTTTGTATTGCGGACATTTTGGCTTTCATTGTGACGGAAACATCGAGCTGATTGATACCTTCCCTAGACAATGGTTGACTAACACTTTCCCATTGTAAAATGTTTTGAGCAAGATCTTATAGGTATTTCCAAGCTTCACCATCATCTTTAAACAGGAATTGACATTGACACATGGTTTCAAGCATCTGTTTTGTCGTGAGATCAATACCCTCATAGATAATTCGGCACAAATCCCATCTAGGGATTCCGTGATGAGGACATTGTAAAAGAAGATTCTTGAACCGTTCAAAGCATTTCCAAAATGGTTCATTGGGAAGTTGGGTAAATTGGAAGATTTCGCTCCGAACACGGGCGGTCTTATGATTGGGATAAAATTTCTTCAGGAATGCTATAACGAATTCATCCCATGTTGAAATAGAATGTGCGGGTATGTTATAAAGCTACTTCTCGGCTAAATCGCACAAAGGGAACGGGAGAATACGTAAACGCATAGCATCCACAGAAAGCTGTGAAGTACCCATCAAAGCACTTACGTTTTCGAATTTGGTGATAAAAATGTATGCGTCTCCAGACTCGAGCCCGTGAAATTTGGGTAAAAGTTTGATGAAATGAGGTTTAATTTCGAAATTATCCCCATTGGCTGGTGGAATAGAAAGACAAGTGTGAAGGGGCCCACGTGTAGGGTAGCATCTCTCCTGGAGAGAAATGCGCGGAGGATTCTGTGCACCTGCGGGCGGTGGCAGAGTGGTGTTAAAGTTTGATGGATATCCGTCCATCACGGTCGTGGTGGGTGGGGGGGGAAAAGAAGATGAAGAAGCACCGACTTCGGAGTCGATAGCAGGAACGCGGACAAGACGGGCACTAGAATCCCGTGTCCAGCCGAGCATGCACTAAGCGGGTTTAGCACAAGTGGCAGCGTGTGTGATTTAAAAATTTAGTTTGTTTTGAAAAGTATGTCGGACTTAGACAAATCACACAGAAATGCACAAACAACCCAAGAACTAAGGTTACCTAGGTCAAGTCTCTAGACCGCTCCTAGACTTCCAAAGGACAAGCCGCAGGATCAATCTTCTACCACCTCTTTACTTCTCTTGTGGCCAGGTAAGTGCCAGGTAAGTGGGAGGTTCTCCACTACGTAAGTAGTGGGCCTAATTAAGTAACCACTTGCCTTAGACACACTTGCCTAGACACCACAAAAGTAATGCGGATAAGCGATAGATTACCCACGACCTTCCTTTGTCCTTATTGAGCGCGACAGTCCTTAGAGTCTTGTCTAGATATTTTTTTAATTAATGTAGGGTTGATGCGGATGCTCGTTTTGTGATTTATAGGGCCTAGGAAGGGTGATGAAATCCCCACCTAATCTGAATTGTGGTCTTGCCCCTTAAAGTCTGTATTAAAATATGCAACAACAAACCAATAACAAAACTTTTCCAAAAAGAATTTTGAGCGGCGATATTTTGCAAAGAATTTTGCAGAAAAAATATTTTATTGGATTTCAGAGGAGAGAGAAAGATATAAAGAAGATACCAGAGAAATTGGAAACCCTAAATCCCTTAATGAGCCGCGGTTCCGCCGCCAATAGGCTCTTTATGCCGCGGTTCCACCGCCGACTAGGAAGATCTGATGAAAATTTTTGCTACGTGGCCTCCCTTCCTCCTCTGGCTCTTTATGAAAGTCTCTGAATCTTTATCTCCTCACTCAAATGACTCAAGATTCCCTCGCAAAATTCACACAATAATCGTTAAATATACAATTTGCAGTTTTGTTTATTTATGATATGGATCGAATAAGAATTCAACATGAATAGTAAGAAAAAAATTATGCACATATCCCCGGCAATGACGCCATTTAATTTGTATGTGAAAAATATTTCTAAACCGCAATCAAGAACGGCGTCGCTTGGTAGCTAGCCGGTGAGTACGGGTCAGTCCACAAGGATTTTTTGAATTTCCTAATTGTTCTTACGAGTTAATTCCGAACGGTGTGAAGGGATTGATTAAATCTAAAAACTAAATTAATCTAGATCTAAATCTTTCTAGGGTTAGGTCTAGGTTAAGTTTGGAAAGTCAATAAATCCCACCGCTTTCTATACCCATATTAAGATCTATTAGGAGTTATGGTAATTATTAATAAAAGGGATTAGAACCATTCGGGAAGATGTTTCTTCCTCTAGGTTCTTGTCTTTCCTTTATCAATTCTTAACCTAACCTCCATGGAAAACACACTCAACCGGGCCGTTATACTACGGTATCACCGCTACCTCATGGGATAGGGTGCCGTAGGGAGCGGTGTGCGCATGTATGCATGGAGTCTTATTAATTATATGTCATGGGCAAGAAAGGGGTGAGAGATCTTCATCTCTCAAACCTTCCCCAAATCTAACCCTAACAAGCGAGGAGACTACTCTCTCATTAGGGAATTGAAGAACTGATCTAAACTATTTATTTAGGGCAAGGAATTAAATATCTAACTAGGGCAAGGAATAGAAATTACCTAGGGCAGATAAGAAATTTAACCTAGGGCAGAAAAATAAATTAAGAACTTACAAATTGATGCTCTCCAAAAAGAATTCTGAATTTTATTAATGAAAGAAGGCATGTCCTAATACAAGAATTTGGGTCTCTATTTATAGGACATAGAAAACCGTAGGTTTACATTCGCCGCATGTCTGCTATTACAAAAATGCCCCTAGGAAGACTAGTCAGAGCCGCCACGCAATATGGTAAATTTTTCAGCTTCTACGTGCTTAACCCGGCTGCAGAACCGCGACCATAGGCTAGGTTTGGCCGCGGTTCCGCGGCCAAAAGATGGGTTTGGATGCTCAATTCTCTTGTGTTGGTTCTGGGCTTTTTGGTCTTCCTACTTCTTTAGTTCTTTTCTCAAATTGGCTTATAGGTTTCTTCCAGATCTCCCAGTGAATAATTGTAGTGGACTTTTACCGTTGCTTCGAGACGAAGTCTTGAACGTTGCGCTGCCTTATGCTTTGTGAACTGATCTTCGTGTAGGCTTGATCAAGATTCCACCATTTATTGGTCGTTGTCTCACTTTGTATCATCTTTTTTCGTCAATTTCAATGTTTTAGCTCCGAGAACCTGTAACCTGTAACTAAGTAGCAGACATGGGTCAAAAGCACCTGTTTATTTGTAAAATGCATAAGAATGGGGAATATAATAATGCAATATTACGGTATGAACAAATACCCCCAAACTTATCTTTTGCTCGTCCTCAAGAAAACCTAGTTTTATTCTCAACAAAAACCTAACCTCACTTTCGCAGGGAAACGCGATTGCACTGAGCTCGTGCAAAAAGACTTTAAAACTCTAGGTGTCCCTATTAGGAGGAGTGTTTTCTCCTGAGGGTTTTCAGCGGATACTACCCACAAAATCCTATCAATTAGGCCCATTGACTTTTATTTTCCAGTTAGGTTTTCTAACAAGGAATTCTATTATCTTCGACTCGTAATTATCCACCCGTATTCTTCACGCTTCCTTATCATTTAACTTAAGATTATATATATTCTGTAGACTTACTTAGCTTTCGGCATCTCTTAAGTTTTCCTTCTAGGGATCTATCTCAACTTAGGAATTTTTATCATCTCTACTAAAGATACAAGTCCTATTCTTCATTCCTATCTCTTATCTAAATCCCAATCACATACCCTTACGTGTGTGTATAAATCACCCCTACACTTGGAAATTCAAATCAAGCAATCATACTCTTGTCCGTTGTCCAAAGCACTTCTTAATTGGTGAATTTTTAGATGAATTTCGCTCACACATCCTTCATGCGACCGTTAATACTTCTTGAGGTACCAACAACCGATTACAAGATGTGTTTGCACATTAAAACGTAATTCCTAGTCTTGCAACACCTAAGGCTTTAGCAGTGACTCCGAAACCAGTTGGTCTAAGGCACTAGGTGATGAACCACCCTCGCTGAATATTTTTTCTATTTTTGCAGCCTTAAGTAATCACAAAAACCAGTGGTCATTTTTTTTTCTCTATTCACACTTGTATTTTTATCTTATTTTCTTCGTACTGAGGACTTTAGACAAGAGCATTTCAAGGTCTCTTCTACTATTCCAAGTTTCAAGGTGCATGTTTGTGCAATTTGTAGGGTATATATTTTCAGAATTTAGACTTAAGCTAGAAATTATTTTTCAAACTTATACTCTAATAAAAATATCAATACTCTTCCCTTATTTTAACTTAGCCCAAGAAGTGAACTCAAAATTTGCCTATTTCTAAATAAACTACAAAGACATATACTTTCTACCGTTAAATTTTAAGAAAGGTTATTTTTAGGGTTTTTAATTTACTAAGTCTAGGATCTAGTTGTTCCTAGCTAGTGAACTTTTTTGTCAAACTCAAGTCAATTATGGCCAAAATTGAATACATTAATTTTTATAATTTTTAAAAAATTTCATTTTTTATGGGTTCTAAAATAAGTATGCAAATGCAAAAATATACACATGAATGCGAAGGAAGAAGGCTTACCAAGCATACCCCCAAACTTAAACTTGACAGTGTCCTCACTGTCATGCTACACCAAGAGGGTTGAAATGTCAGCACTCCCCTGTTTATTTACTTTTTTTTATTTATTTTTTTATTTTTAAAAGAAAAACAAAATATATATACATATATACAACAAGGTCCTCCCCAAACTAAACAAGGCCTTACACAAGCCAAATGTTAGCACCAACCACTCAAAAATTCTATCGTGATAATGGTAGAGTTGGTGAAAAAATGGGGTGTAGAGAAAAGAAATGAGAATCACACGAGACCGTGTGGAGATAGAAACGGTATACGGTCTCGGTGGGGGAGAATGGCGGAAAGGGAAAAAGAAATGGTAGTGGTTCTACTTCTTCGAGTGGAGGTTGATTAATCACAAAATTCGTATCGTTTAAGAATGCGAGTTCGTCGGTGAAAATATCTTCGAAACTTTCATCGAAGGTCCAATTGAAAATTATCGAATTCAAAATATCGGATTGTGATTCATCAACACTCGGTATCATTAAAGGAAGATTAGAAGAACCAAAGAAAGTGGGAATATGAACTTGAGGGTGGGGATGGAGTGTATAAATTAACACAATTTGTAATGACTGATGTGTAAAAAGCGATTGTACTAATCTATCAACCCGCGGAAAAATGATATTAAATCCCTCAAGATTCGTGAGCAAACATGGGTACGTCGAACTTGATATTGGAGATGAAAGCGTAACGGTCTCTTGCAAGGTCGGAACGAGGACGGAGGGAAGTGAGTGAAGAAGGGTATCAGTTAAAGATTCAGGAGGGTGTACACAATCAGTGGAAGGGACATGATGAATTGGGAAATCCGACCCATCAAACAAAACTGGTTCATCCTCAATAATTTCCTCAGTATTCCTCAAAAATTTTCTTATCCATGCTATTATCATCAAAATCAAGACGCATATGAAGTTCGGGAGAAACATTTAATGACTCGGGATGATGAATTGGACATAAAATTTCAATCAAATCTACGGGTTCATCATCCAAAATATTCCGGGCGTCTATATCCTCAATCAAGTGAAAATCAATTTTTTTTGACACCTCATCAAAAGCATGGATATTTATTAATTTAGGTTTTAGAGTGGAGGTGTAAAGTTCAAAAGGATTAGGTGTGGTTTCACTCGAAAGGGATTCTTCACAATCTGGAAAATCAAGCACTACAAAGTCGCACAACTCATCATTTTGGACACATGTTTGAAAACTGGAGTTGTTGGATTAAATTGGGTATGGGTAGGTTTGATTTGGAAAGTTGTATAACTTACTCTCTCCTCTCAAATTGTCACTCTGTCCAACCGCCTCCTCATACATTGGAAAATTTGGAGCTAATTGGAAACTAGCTACCGGTTCATTAGATTGCATAAGGGCGGCAATGGATGCATCCACATTCCTCACCATTTTGTTTGTTGCTAAAATATAAGCTTCCAATGACTGTTCCAAACTAGACATGGGTTGTGAAGGGTTTCGGTAAAAGATTCAAACTTGTTTGGATTTTGGAAACTCCCAAATGGCTGTGTAGAATCAATGTCTAGGGAAGATGGGAAAGTCGGGTAGGACTGGTAGGAATTGGATGGTTGGATATGAGTAGGAACAACATTAGGATAAAAAGGTGAATGGACTTGTTGATCCCTAGAACTGGATGTGTGGAGAGGAGTGAAAGATCGGCTACGAGATTGTGCAATATGCTCAGCAATAGACATGGGTTTAGGAGTTACAATAGGACTCGAAAAAATGGTATCAACGTAAGAAGGTGGTGAAGGTTGACACGGTTGATACAAAGTGGATTGCAGCGTCGAAGTGTTTCTCCTAGACGCTTCTATTTGATCTTTTAAAGAAATTTTGGGCATGGAGGGATCGTCCTTAAATCGACCGAAACAATTGACGTACGAGGCAAAGTTAGGTTCAGGATACCAAAGTTCGGCAAGAGATTTATGAGGTGGGGTACCCATGATGTAAGAAGGAGAAGAGAAAGAAGGTTGGGGTGCATGGATTTCTTAGCGACAAAAGTTGCAAGTCTTTTTATAAAAATTTCCCCTTTTTTTTTATTTGTAACTTTTTGCAAAAAAGATTTTCGATAAAGGGCTTAAACACACTTTCAATCAACCAAAAATGCACAATCAGGCCTAGATCTAGGGTCACCTAGGTCAGCTAGACAGCTCCTAACTGTTCCAAAGGGCTAGAAATAGGACCTCAAACCGCCTCTTCACCGCCAATTGCGGCCAGGTAAGTGCCAGGTGAGTGGGAGGCTCCCCACTACAAGTAGTGGTCCTAATTAAGTAACCACTCGCCTTAGACACACTTGCCTAGACACCGCAAAGTCAGGTTAGGTTCAACGGCTGATGCCTACAACTAGTCCTATGTCCTATTGAGCTCGATGTCCTTAGGGCTGAGTTTAGTATTTTTTAATTAAATATGGTCAATGCAAATGCCTTATGTGATTTCTGGGGTCCTGGGAAGGGTGATGAAATCCCCACCCAATCTGGATTGGTCTCAAGCCCCTTAAAGTCCGATTAAAGATATGCAAAAAATAAAAAATCACTTACAATAAATTTTTTTATTTTAAGCGTGGCGCAAAGAATCCTGCACAAGATTTGCTATTTGGAAGGGGGAAGATTTTTAAAGCGCAAAGAATCCTGCAGGAGATTTTTCAGAAGATAGATTTTAGGTTGCAGAGGAGAGAGAGAGAAAACAAACAGTGGAATTTTCTTGTGCTGACGTCAGCGTTGCGCCGCTCTTCCGCAGTCAAAGCATGGATCCCACCGCGGTTCCGCGGTCTTGTAGACTGCTCGGTTCCTAAGAATTTTTCTCACGTTCTGAGTTGACCAGACGGCGGCAGTTCCGCGGTCGTAGGAGGCTTGGCGCGACGGTTCCGCGGTTGAGGCGACGGCACAGGTCTCAAAATTTTTTCTGTTGTTCTGTTGGTAAAATTCCCTTCTGTTCGGATCTCCCGTTTTCTGTTTCGCACTCTGGATTTTTCCAGATCCGTCGATCCTGCAAACATTCACACAAAAAAAATACCCTTCACAAAAATAAAAAGATGATAAATTTTTATATTTTTTTGATTTTTTTAGTTTTTATGATTTTTTAATTTAGATTAACCCGAAATTGCAAAAAGGAAATACTACGCCATCCCCGGCAACGGCGCCATTTGATTTGTTGTGAAAAAGTGTTTGTAGAATAACCGCAATCAATAACGGTGTCGCTTGTAGCTAGCCGAGATGAGTACGGGTCGTCCGCAGGGAAACGTGGAACATTTTATTCTTACTTTAGGCGTGTTGAGAAAGAAAGGAGGAAGAAATAAGAATGGTTGTAGGTTCTAGATCTACGTTAAACACGGATGCAAAATATAGATCTAGATTAATTATGGATGTAAGTTCAATATTAAAGGGAGCTTGTAGGGTTCATTAGGATTTAGTAGTTATGAATGGTTAATTAAAGATTACTGTTTTTATCCTTTAATAGATTTAAAACTAGAACGACAGAGATGCATGTAGATTAGGATTTCTGGAGGGAAAAGGGTTCCCACTCTTAACCCCTATCTCGACATGGAACTCTGTCGTTCTAGTTTTAAATCTATTAAAGGATAAAAAGAGTAATCTTTAATTAACCATCCATAACTACTAAATCCTAAAGAACCCTACAAGCTCCCTTTTAATATTGAACTTACATCCATAATTAATCTAGATCTATATTTTGCATCCGTGTTTAACGTAGATCTAGAACCTACAACCATTCTTATTTCTTCCTCCTTTCTTTCTCAACACGCTTAAATTAAGAATAAAATATTCCACGTTTCCCTGCGGACGACCCGTACTCATCTTGGCTAGCTACAAGCGACACCGTTGTTGATTGCGGTTATTCTACAAACACTTTTTCACAACAAATCAACGTAATAGCAATATTATAATAATGACATGAAACATGCAAATAGGGTAACAACAGTGGAAGTGAAATGCAGATAATCACTATGTCACTAAATGATGCAAAGCATGATCTGTGTCCCTATCAGTCTTTAAGTCATGTTTGAAATCGAGTTGTGGAAAGGAGGATCATGTTTAATGAGGGGCTCGTACATACCCGAGACAACGACCCATACGCCCGGGACATAATCCTGTCAGCCGGATCGCTAGATCCTACCTAATATATATAAGAGTCGCTGTTCGAATGATCATCCTCTAAATCACGGTCCTCGCTAAATATGATACTCTTTCCACTTCGATTTTCCCTTTTTCCCTAGGTTTACACTATTGATATGGTTTAGTCGTGTACAAATATGCACCAACAACACGGTTTTGTCACTGTTCACTATCACAAATCATTCACTTTTTTATTGGCGTACTTGGCACTCCTAAATCAACATCATTCACGCTGGATAATGCATTGTATACTGAATAATAACGCGCACTATCACTAGGTATATGGCAGTTGAGTATGTTATGTACATTTATGCAGTTAACAAGTCATGTGTAATATGAACTATTATGCACCTTATAAGCTTACAGAAATTTCAGTAAATCATGCATTCAAAATTCAGTAAAACGATACAAATACAGTAACAAGTAGACTCAGTCATAAGTTCAACAAAATTTATTTCAGTGCAATCGGATTTCGGGTTTGCATGTTACAGCCGTTTCAATTTAAGTGCTCGCTGCAGGAAATTCTGTTTCTGAACTGAACGTTCGTTTCGCGGCACAATTATCACCCTATTGGGATCAGCATTTAGCAACGCTACAGTTGAATGAAATTTATGGCTTTAAATAGGGTTTCGAACGCACCATACGTATTCTCAATTGCGTCTCTACTTCAGAAGTTATACACTGATCAACACTAGGGGATCAGTTCTGTTTCTGTTTGGGACGGCTATACGTCCTGTTCTTTTAAATTGCAGTTTAAATAGTAAACGATGATAAAAAGGGGTGAAATCACATGCGTTTTTTATCTAACAGTTTCATCTTCAATAAGGTATAGGGTTCCACAATATACAAGTTCATACCGCAATGTAGTAAGCCTTACGAGATAGAAATCAACATCCAGAGCTGCTCTGGACTGCAGTCCAGAGTCACTCTCCGAACCGGTTTCTGTCAGGTTTTCAGTATAGAAATAATTTAAATCTTGTATGTGGTTCTAGTTCATCGAGTCGTATTTGATTTGAGCCCTCGAACACATCATTTCAATGTGTACACAATTAATTATGATTTTAACAAGTTTCAGACGCGGGAAATATTCAGTTTTAACGGGTGTAATTGGGGGTGATCGTTGAAGCCAGTAACGATTATATTTTCCAGTCAAATTTCACCATAATGTTCATTGACACACGGGCCAACACATATAATCAAGTTTCCTTCAGTTTAATGGAAGGTTTTCGTTCGGATTTTGCATCAAACACATGTGTCATATAAACTTTCATGAATTATAATCACGGGATTAATACGATTTTGATTTGTAACAGGATAATCTAGCATGTAGCAAGTAGGGTACTTGCCTGGAGACGCTTTGACGACGCACAGCAGCGGCAACGGCACGAACGTACGACGAACGGCACGGTTTGGATTCACGGCCTCGGCTCGAGTTCGGGTTCGTCGTCGGAGTTGCCCGGGGATGGCTCGTGATCACTGGAGGCGGAGTGGGGTTCAGTGGATCTCCTGTGAGTGTGCTGGGGTCGGCGGTGGTCGGCGGTGGTCACTCCGGCGATTGTGCAGTAGGTTTCGAGGCTCGTGGCGAAGAGTTTGGTGTGGGTTTTGGAGTGAGGTAGTGGGGGCTCGGGTTTTGGGAGGTGATGGTGATGATGATGAGGATATAGAGGTCGACGGGGCAGTGGGGACTCGTCGGCGTGATGGGTGTAGGGGATGCTCGAGCTCGGTGGCGAGTGAGTTGGGTTCCGGCTCGATGGTTGCAGGCGAGGTGTGGAGGTGAAGTGGGGAAATATGTGATGGAGGAAGGATGAGGTGATTCCAGTCATCGTCGTCGTTCCCCGATGGTGGGGTGTAGGGTTGGAAACTCGGTGATTTGGAGAGAACAGAGGGCGAGGGACGGAAAGAGATCGAGAGTGTGAGGGGGAGAGAGAGATCTAGAGAGAAGAGGAGGGGTTGAGGCGCGCGCGATCGTGGTCGGGTTGAGTGGGAACTTGGGTTGGCGACGTGGGCGTGGGGCGACGACGTGGGCGGCGACGTGGGGGAAGTAGGGGAATCGAGCAGGAAGTTCTTGTGGGGGAAGAAGCGATGGGTTAGAGCGGGTTGGGTGCGATGCGGGTAAGGATTGGGTCAGGGAATTGGGCCGTCTTGGGGGTGTGGGCTGAGGAAAGGGAATTTGTTTATTTAGTTTTAGTTAATTTGTTTGGGCTGGGGTTTAAAGGTTTTGGGAATATATATATGTAGTTTTGTTTTTCTTAGTTTGGGCTTCACTTTAATTGAGTATTTAATTGGTTTTGGAAGGTTTAAATACTAAAACCTAAGCAACTAATTTCACACAAAAATAATACGAGAAAATGAGATAGCATTCGGGGGACTTAGGAAAAATGTAGAAAGATTTTATAGATGGGAACGGGGATTTACATGTACCAGTGTCACCAGAGATCTGCCATCTGACGTTAGGTATAATACCATCTGGGAGTTCTCGGCAAGTCCGTTCAGTGTACCCAGTCTCCACTGAGCACCCGTATACCGTCTCTGATATCAAACACCAATGGATATGGGCTCATCCATCACCTATCTACATGGGTCGAGAAGCTATACGCGAGTCTACTCTGGTATATCGATGCCCTGTCTCGATACACCTACGACTAGGAACATTTGAAGGATGTACTTAGCGATTACTCTATCCCCACTAGTATGATCTGCATCATAGTCCCGGTAGTCAAGTACTCATCCTAAGGGCTTTAGCAACATATAACATAGAGATAATCAGCGCACATGTTAAGATAAAGAGCAACTAGATAGCATACTATCATGTCGAGCAAGAAAGTCCTCCATATATATGTCCAAGCATCCACTACAATATACATCGTATGTACAGTAATGGCCTCTAGAGCATATATATAACTAACAATCTCCTACTTGCACTAGGGTCATCTGTTGTAGTATCCAATACCCAACAATCAGCAGTGGTTGAAGTATCCCATATTCAACCATCCCATAAAAGTCTCTCCTGGGAATAGGCCTTTGTGAGTGGATCTGCCGTGTTGTCCTCTATAGTCTACTCTCCTAACCTCGATCTCCCTGGAGATCATCCATCTCCATGATCAGGTGATACTGCCTAAGAATTTGTCTGGATCACTTATGGGACGGGGGTTCGTAGGCCTAAGCCACAACTCCATTGTCATACAATGGTAGGAACGAAGTTCATCTCATGAAATTTTATACATCCAAACTACCTCTTTGGTAGCATCCTTGGTAGTAATGTATCCAGCTTTTATCGTCTAGTTTTCCACGGTATCTAGCTTAGAACTCTTCCAACATACCGTCCCTCCACTGAGGGTAAAGACAATGCCTGTGATTGACATTCAGTCGACCTTACCACCTTGGAAGCTATCCAGTGATTCTCCCCAGGATCGATTGATACCATCTCACCACATCTAGTGAGAATTCTAACATCCACTTAGATTTATCTCATAGATCCAAAACCCATGATTTAGGAGGTATCACCTTGATCCTATTTGGAGAATCCTTGTGATAAGAGGAGATTGACCGAGTGTAGCATAGGAAACTCCTTTCTTATCAAGAGTATGTCATCCACGTACAATGCGAGGATCACCACCATACTCTCTACTACCTTTTTGTATATACAAGGTTCATCTACCATTTTGATAAAGTCGAACACTTTGACTACCACGTCAAAACAGATGTTCCAACTCCGCGATGCCTATTTTATCCCATAAAGCAACTTGCACACGTTTCCGCTGCTCCCACTGTCTACGAAACCCTCTGGCTGTGTACTTATAGACACTCTATTCCAAATTGTTAGTTATGTATATACCCTAGAGGCCATTATTGTACATATGATGTATATTATAGTGGATGCTTGGATATATATAGAGAGGACTTTCTTGCTTGATATGATAGTATGATATCTGGTTGCACTTTGTCTTAACATGTTGACTTGTATAGGTTTACTGTCTTACTCTCATATGTTGATAAAGCCCTTGGGATATGTACTTGACTACTAGGACTATGACGAGATCATATTAGTGGGGCCAGGGTAGTCAACGAGTACATCCTATAACTGTTCCTAGACGAGGGTGTATCGAGACAGGGCATCGATATACCTGAGTAGACTAGCGTATACGCATCTTGACCCATATGATGGGCGATGGATGATCCCATATCCATTGGTGTTTGACATCAAAGATGGTCTACGGGTGCTCAGTGGAGACTGGGTACACTGAACAGAATCGCCGAGAACTCCTAGATGGATTTACAGCTATCGTCAGATAGAAGTTCTCTGGTGACACTGGTACAGGTTAGTCTGTAGACCCGAGATTGTCATAGAGTCTTGTATGATTCCCACTGTGCTTTGATTTCCACCTTACCACGTCCAAGAGGGCATGCAATACGGTAGCTTTTGGGTACAGTCCTGAATCACATGGAGGCAATGAGCGATAGGAGGGGTTTCGTCGCTCCCGGTATGGGGAGTTGATGTTGTGCTGTGTTCGATTGGCTATAACTGGAAGTCCCTGGCCAGGGCTGATATGGAGTACTACTGGTAAGAGTTATCGGTAGTTTCTCAACCTGTTATGAGCCTTACATCGACACGACTTATCGGTTACTGGGGTCTGACGTTTACCACCCCTAGACTGGATATGCAACATATTAGACGAAGAGACCGGACTGTACATGAGTGTTACTGATTGGATTCACATGAGTGTGTACAGGCTTGCTTGTTGATCTTCTGTTCGCTCAATACCTGGGTGGCTGTTACATTTAGCTGACCGCTTGCAGCTTGTGTGTGTTTGATATGATCATCACCTACTGCCGGCGTATTGACGAGTCTTTACAGTCCGACACGGAGGTTTCCTGGCTCAGGAAAAACGGAGTAGGATCACATATGTGATATGTGTGGGATCGAGATTGATGCGTGTATGTGATACCGTATTCTATTCTTGCGATATGTTATATCGACCGGTTATATGTCATATAGACGGCTTATCGGATCAAGTGTTGATTCGATGGATATATATATATATATATATATATATTATGCTCACTTAAGTATTTATTATTCTCACTCATGATACATTTAACATATATGTGATATATGTTTATTGTACTGTTTTCTATTGTTACATAAATATATTATATATGTGATATATAATATTGTGACATGTTTGGTTACACATGCAACATGTATGCAGGAGACTCATACCATATTAGTGTTTATGTTAGGCTTTCATTTATCATTAAGTAATCACAAATTAGTGGGCTTAATTAAAGCTAGAAGCTTGGAGAAGCTTTTGGATAACTGTCTTTAGGTTTATACCCTTTTTCTTTTAAAAAGTGGAAAGCATTATTAGCGAGGGGGGTCATATTTGAACACGCTATCTATTTCAATCTTTCTTTTGAGTTCATCATAGGTGGTCACGTGTGAGCACGTGACCAACAATATGAATGGCATTCTTTCTCTGAGTCTTAAATATCTCAAATCCCTTATATATATATATATATATATATTATAAGGATTTAATTCCTTGGACTTAGTTCTTCCCTTAGGTTTTGGATCTGCATGGAAGAATCTCCCCGATGAGAATTAAATTCTCAACTTTTGGGGAGATCTGCTTCTGCAGATGTTTTACCAGAAGAAACAACTAACTTCTTTGGAAGAGCTAAACTCTTGTAGAGACGTAGAAGAAGTAAGATGTTCTCTGTGTTTTGTTCCTTCTTACCTAGGGTTTCTTCTTTTCTTTTGAACTTGCAGTTTATGGAGGGGTTCTTCTGTGCAAGACTTGAAATCATGGGGCCTTTATATAGTGGAGGCTGATTTATTAATTTAGTTGAGGAATTCTCTCATTGAGAGATCTCTTAATTGATTTAGGGAATTTATCCACCGTCGGATCATTGATCCAATGACTTCTATTTTACAGAAGGCATTTTTCTTATTTTTAACAAGATAGAGAAAATATTTTCCCATACAGAACTTATTCTGTATCTTGGTGATTTTTAATCACCATTTGACTTTTGAAACAACGATGCTCTAATTTACAGAGAACAATCTTTCTTGTTTAGAAAGATTTGAGGAGTATTTCCTCAGTCAGAATTTAATTCTGTATCTTGGTGAATTTTAATCACCATTGGATTTTTGATTCAACGGTGCTCTTATTTACAGAGCACAATCTTTCTTGTTTAGAATGATTTGAGGAGTATTTCCTCAATAGGGTTCCGATCCCTTTTATATAGAATTTAATTTTATCGGGTCAGAAGATATTAGGAATCCCCACGTGTAGCTCGTGACCCAATGGCACTAGGCTGGTTTGCCTATATGCAGCAGCCCCAGAGAAGAGCATCACGTGTTGGCACATGATGCGCCTTCTAACCTGCTATTTGTTTCAGTCCTATTTGTTAATTGCTTATAATTTTGGCTCCAAGGCGCATCACGTGTGGACACGTGATGCTCCATTTGGGGGATTTTCCCATTGCTTTTTTACTTATTATTTATTTAATTTTTATAAGGGAACAAATACCCCCACAGCGTTATTCTCACGTGGATTGCACGTGAGTGCAACGCTGTCACCTTTACAGCCATTGGATTGCCTAGGGGAACATGAAGATGAAACACTCTTGTCATGTTTTATAAATACAAGGGTTTGGTTTTTTAGGCAGACACTGTTTCTTTCATCTTCTTCTTTCTTTGTTTTCTTTGAGAATTTAATTCTCATCTTCAGAGCTTACTTCACTGCCATTGCAATTCCAGAGTTAAACTCTGTTGGAAAAAGAAACCCCTGTTTTTTAGGTAAAGGTTTCGAACATTAGAGAAACCCTTCTCTTTAAAGTCAACTTCTGGATTTTAAATCCATCATGAGAGCTTCGCTCTCCTCCAAAACCCATCTCTTAGAGATCCAAATATGTGATTTTTGAGTAATAACTCTCAATGCTTTGGGCATTCCGCCTCTGACCTTTAAGGATTCATAGCATTTGATTTTTTCATTTTCCCTTTTATGGGGTTTCTGGAATTTAATTCCATTGCATAAAAGGAATTTAATTCCTCACCAAAGAGCATAGCTCTGAAAGATCAAGAAGGCTCTTCGGGAATTTGATTCCCCTATGTTCTTGAAAATCTTTTCAAGGGATTTTTCTTTTATTTTTACCTATTTGACAGAGTTTGTAATGGGTGTTCTTGTTAGTTATATGTATGCCCTAGAGGCCATTACTGTACATAAGATGTATATTGTAGTGGATGCTGGGACATATATAGGGAGGACTTTCTTGCTCGACATGATAGTATGCTATCTGGTTACCCTTTACCTTAACGTGTATGCTGATTGTCTCTCTGTTACATGTTGGTATAGCCCTTAGGATCTGTACTTGACTACCTGGACTATGATGCGGATCATACTAGTGGGGACATGGTAGTCCATAAGTACATCCTTCAAAGTCCCTAGTCGTGGGTATATCGAGACGGGGCATCGATATACCAGAGTAGACTAGCGTGTACCTTCTCGACCCATACAGATGGGCGATGGATGATCCCATATCCATCGGTGTTTGACATCAGAGGAGATATACGGGTGCTCAGTAGAGACTGGGTACACTGGACGGACTCGCCGAGAACTCCCAGAAGGTATTATACCTCACGTCAGATGGCAGTTCTCTGGTGACACTGGTACAGAGTAGTCTGTTGACCCGAGATCGTCATAGAGTCTCGTGTGGTTCCCACTATGCTTTGATTTCCATCTTACCACGTCCAAGAGGGCGTGCAAAACGGTGGTTTTTGGGTACAGTCCCGAGTCACATGGAGGCAATGAGCGATAGGAGGGGATTCGTCTCTCCCGGTATAGGGAGTTGATGTTGCGCTGTGTTCGATTGGCTATAACAGGAAATCCCTGGCCAGGGTTGCTGAGATTTACTGGTAAGTGTTACCAGTAGTTTCTCGAACAGTTATAGACCTCATATCGACACGACTTAGTGAGCTATTGGGGTCTGACGTTTACCACCCCTAGGCGAGATATGCGACATATCAGACGATCAGACCGGACTGTACGGTAGTGTTACTGGTCGGATTCACTGGAGTGTGAGCGGGCTTGCTCGTCGATCTTCAGATCGCTCAATACCCGGGTGGCCGTTACGTTTAGCAGACCGCTTGCAGCTTGTGGGTGTTTGATATGATCATCATCCGCTGCCGGCGTATTGACGAGTCTTTAGAGTCCTACACAGAGGTTTCCTGGCTCAAGCGAAACGAAATAGGAGCGCATATGAGATATGTGCGGGACCGAGAATAATGCGTGTATGTGATGCCGTATTTCATTCTCGCGATGAATGTGTCGAATGGTTGTATGCGATATAACCTAGTTATCGAATCAAGGATTGATTCGATAAGCCGATACATTCTATACTAGTCGGTTGTGTGCGACATGACCGGATCATTGAATCAAGTGTTGATTTAATGATTTAATGTATAATTATATATTTGATATATTACTTTGTATTAACTAGTATTGGTTCACTTTAAATGGATTTTCTCACTCGGGTGTGCGCATTACATATGCGATATGATTTAGTGCACTTGATTGTATCATGTTTGATGATACATGTTTAACTATAGTTAAGTGTAATGAATTAAGGCATGGTTAATCTAATGATTAGGGTTTTCTTTTTATTACTTATTTATTTATTTATTTATTTTGATTAGATAAGAAAAGAATGGTTGCTAATTTTGGAGTTTAGTTGAAACTTCATGAAGCTTTGACTTTGTAACCATTCTTGTCTTCATCTTAAACCCTAACCATTAAACTAACCTTAGTTAATTCTCTACACTTGACCATGGTTCTAATATGATAAGTATTCATATTCTTTTCTTTTTCTAATGATCTAATCTTATCTTATCTTATCATTTTCTTCTTCTTCTTGATCTTCTTCTTTGAAGAAGCTCAAGCTCCATCAATGGTGATTGTTGGAAAAGAGTGAGAAATCCAAAACTAAAGTTAACCCACTTCCTATTTCTTCATCCTCTACCTCTTGCCAAGTAGTAGAGTGTGTTTACTTCACAAGTTTCTTGACTTGGTGAAGTCGGAGCTTGATTTAGCGATGCCTCGACGTAGATCATCTTCGGCATGGACATCGACGACCTAGCTTGCCCATTCTCCGACGAAGCCGACTCTAGAGCCCGGATTTGATTTGGACAGCGGAGAGCACCTCGTTGCGGAGCCGTGGAGGTGGAGGACCGGATCTACAAAGGTTGTATTTCCGTATTCCCTTAGTTAATTGTTAACTAGTTCATTGTTCGCCTAGACATCTAGTTATCGATCCGTAGTTTAGGGTTTGTAGGCACCATAATTTTTGAAATTGCCATGGTTGATGGCTTGGGAGACCTCACTAGTGTGCCTAGGAACCCTACAGTGGTATCAGAGACTAGCTAGAGCCTTAGGCGAAGCGTAGACGGAGTTTGAAGTCCGATCGAACCGAAATCCGATTTCCAAATTGCTCTCTGTACTTTTTTGTAAAATGTGGATTTTTGCGAATTAAAAATATTCAGAAAAATCAGCAGGTAAATCTAAGAATTACGATGCAAAAATTACCTAATGATCTTTCTAAAGTGCGGCGGAACCGCGGCATTAGCGTGCTAATGCGGCCCTTCCGCCGCCGTTTTGTCTTATTAGGCACTCAATTTTGCACAGTAACTCCTATTTTTCAGTGCTGATTTTCCTGGGAATTTTTAATCTGAAATAAAGAGTTGAGTATTTTGGGTTGTATTGGGAGTTCATATATTCGATCGGATTGTCAAACTTTGTCTATGTGTCGTTCATAATAATTTTTTTTTGAATATGTTAAAAAGTTCGACCGGATATAAATACCCAATTTTTCCCCTGTCGGGAAATTTCCAAGTGTTGGATTTTTCCGTAGTTTAACGACGTTCTAAGTAGTGCAAGTAACGCGATGGTCCCTCTAGAAGACACAAACCTTAACTCGATTATGTGACCGTCTTGAACTGCCCTTTGAACCTTCGGGTTTGGGGCAGTACGGCGTGCCACATGTGAGGCGTTGGCTTGACCCTTCTACGGCTGGACCGTTGGTACTGAGGCACGAACGGAATGTTGTTAGACTTATTTCATGTATTGAGCTGTATCGGGAAAACTTGGGTGTTCGATTGTTCGATCGAAAAGTTTGACATTTTCTGTTTATCTGGAATGGGATACAATAATTGGAATTCACAATAGTTATGAGATAACTAAATGAATGTTATAAACATAGCACTTTAGTCTCACTTGATCGGTTGCCACGGAATTTTGATGTGATCAAAAGTCCGTCGCAATCACGTAGCGTACGCGGATACTCGCCGGGTAAACTTAATAGACAGCCTCACTCCATAGCCCCGACCAAGTGACTGTAGGAGAACCCCGTCGCCGAAAGCATCCGTCCGGGTGCTCGCGGTAGCGGTGTTCCGCCTTGGTGCACTTCGTCGACGGTAACGGGGGTGCGGCCGTCTACTAAAGTTTGCGACGAGCATTCGATCAGGATGTCGGGAATCTTGTTGAATTGCCCGACTTGATATTGAAAAGAGTTTTCGATAATGAGACTAAAATGCGGGGTTTATAATTGTTAGGCATGCGATGTCTAAGGTATTCATTTGGTCAGGCATGCGATGTCTGAGGTGGTTGCGGATTCCAACTGTTGTAGTTTTACACTTTCTTTTCTGTGACCGTAAGTGTAATATGTGATATCGCCGGTTTCGTTGCTATATGTCAACGACAATTGGGATGCGCATGTTTACTTACGTTGATGACATGTGATGTTATGTGTTGCTGGATATGTTATATTGGATCGTCGTGTTTGAATAGCCGGGGTTTTTTATGTGAGATGAGTGTTTTTCATTTTCATTCATGTAAAAACTTGTATGTAATATTCTTTTATTGGGGCGCTTCCAGGTTGCGGAAGTTGTCACCTCTTGTATATTATTTACTTTTCTGCACTAGGATAGACCCAAGGAGGAGGGCATAAGTAACCGGGTTCTGGAGTCCAGTGGGAGACCAACTCGAGGAGTCGAGGTCGGGTCTCCTAACTCCAGAATTGGTAGGGTTGCTTGCCGCTCTCGTAGGGGTCTAGGGGTGTGGGTTTGGCTATTCATCACGACCGTGGAATCCGTGTTTTATACTGGCTCGTATTGAAAACACGGACTTCCTAGTATATCCAATATTTCATATGTTTCTTCTGCTGCGATATCTGTGATGTGATCATGTGATGTTCTCTGATAGATACAGTATATAGTATATATGGTATATTGTATAGACGTTACTTATGTTTTACACCCGCGCTAGCCCTGCCCCGCTCTGCCGTTAGTTACCTAACCTAACGGTGCACGAGGGGACATCGAGGCGAATGCGGATGGCATAAGTGTACGTCATATCTATCTGTGATGTTTAGGTAATTAAATGATGGGACTTCATTAATGTGATTAATGAAATTAAAAGAAACCTAAGATGTTGTAGAATCGAATTTCAAAATAAAAACAGGTAGCTACAGTTCTTGCTTTGCATAGCGGTATATGTGATATATCCTGCACCTCATTCGACGAGGAAAGGACCGAGATCCCTTCACCGGGAGTGACTCCTTTAGCAATAACTGGCAGATGCTACAACCCTCGGTTTGTCTTTTGATTGCTTTTAAGAGTTTTTGCTTTGGACAGTGATATATATGATATATCCTGCACCTCATTCGACGAGGAAAGGACCGACGATCCCTTCACCGGGAGTGACTCCTTTAGCAAAACTAGAAAAGCCTCAAAAGCACTCCATTTCAAATTCATTCGATCCTACAACGATATCAAGTTCATTACGCAATAGCTTTTAAGAAAAACCTGTCGTAGCCCTCCGTCATTACAGATAAGTACTAGTTAGTATTCGTGCTGCGGTAGTTTGGCATTCGTCAAGGCGTAGTGTGCGGTAGCTAACTAGTATTTATCTGCTTATGCATATGATGCAGATTGGATTAGGGTATTCGTACGGCGTTGTTTGGCATTCGTCAAGGGTCGTGCGGGTGGGTTTAATTCGATCAAGTAATGTACGGGTTGAACTTGACTAGTGGACTATGGGTTGTTTGGCATTCGTCAAGGTCATAGCGAGCTAGGGGCAAAATATTATCGGGAATTTCAAGTGTTGAAATTTGCAATGAGATTGCATACCTTCTATGAGATAGTTGGATCCCGATACCTGCTGCGAGTAAGAGTTACTCCTGGGAGAGTTTTATACATTACAACTAGCCGATCAAGTAGGTGTCTAGAAAGGTGTCAACGAGATTACGCCTCTGGGAAAATGAGGTTTACATTAATTAGGTTCGTGCGAAAGCACGGGGGACCTCCCTCAAAGTACCGACACTGGCCTGGCTGAAAGATTGGCGAACTTGTAGTGTGTAATTAATCCCGGCTAGTCTTTCCTTTTAGGGTTTGAAGGAAGATTTGATAAAAAGCAGTGGGAGCCATCCTGATTAGATAAAATAATAACCAATCTATTCTTGACAGAGCGCACGCTGAGTGTTTTCTTCTCTCTCTCTCCAGGTAGCGACCATATCACGCCTTAATCAAAATAATAAAACGGATTATTGACTGAACCCGCTTGTTATACTGAGCTGGGGAACGTTGGTCCCGCTCCAACTTATAATTGTTATAAGACAGAGCAGGAAATTGGGGAATACCAGATTTCCCGTACCGCCCAAACGAGGAGAGTGCATGATGATGCATCATCTTCGGGTGTGTTCGTTATACAGAACTGTTTCTCAGTATTCTTTACGTCCTGGGTATATGATACCAGATCAGGATCCCAGATATGTAATCTGTTACATAGGGCTACAGATAGGTAGAGAACTGAGAACGGGTGATAAGTTTCATGAGGCAGAAAACGGGGCAAGTGTTGCAGCCAAGTCTGTCGGTCACTGTCACCCTGTATTACAATACATTGATTCTGAACGAATGTTATTAGATACCGAACCTGATATACAAAATCATATCAGTCTCTTTATTAGTAAAGAAATGATAAAATTTTGTATTGTTGGATAATGTTTTGAACATTTCCTATATCAAAAGTTGATCGGTTCAGGCACGTTATCTAAAAGCATTGATGTTCTAAATCAAACTACAGTTCTAAGTATACGGAACACACACAAGAGGAAGAGTTCAGAAATGAACGAATCCTTCTTGAGGTATTGTAGACTAGGTCAGATCAATGCGACCCGACTAGCTAGAGTTACATAAAGATGCATATTTAAATCAGTTTGAATTTACATCTTGTGAAACTCACCAGTCATGTCACAAAGATAAGATGACCATAGCTCCGTTTATTGGAAACGGAGAAAGAGTTAGTAAACTCTTGGGATGATACATGTTGATGTATGTAAGGTCCCCTGTCTACACATGCCAGGACTGGTTCTTTATACTTCATTATGTTCTCTGATGATCTCTTTAGATTCAGACATATGTTCCTGTTGAAACACAAGTCCGAACCTTTTGAGATATTCACAGAATATAAGCGAGAAGTAGAGAACCAAAACACGGGTATAAGTATTATGTCCTTTGATGAGATCAAGGAGGAGAATACTTGAGCACGGAAATACTGGACCATTTTAAAGGAGAATGAGATTCTCTCTCAGCATTACTCCTCTGTATACACCATAGCACGATGGTATATCAGGGCGGAGCAATCACACCCTATATGATAAGGTGTGCTCTATGATGAGTACTACTGAGTTACCTGTTTCCTTTAGGGAGTTATGCACTTGAGAAGTTGCAGTCCTATTGAATAGGGTTCCAATCAAATCAGTTGCCTACCGCTTCATATGTGATATGGAAAGGGAAGAGCCCATATCTTAAGTTGGTAAAGATTTGGGGTTGTCCGGCCTATGTCTAAAAGCAAAATCCGGACAAGCTCGAGGCAAGGTCTGTAATGTAGAACTGGAAATGTTCCAGCTATACAAACTACAGCTGATGATTTGAAAGAACCAAAGCATTCAATAGTTACCAACGATCCTCAGCCACTCCGCCGATCTAGTAGGGTTCCTCACCCACCTGAGAGATACTTCGGTTTCTCTATGACAGTGGGAGCGAGGATTGCATCATGAGATGATGACCCAACTAGTTCCGAGCTGGCCATCAGGAGTAAGACTCTGTAAGAATGGCTGGATGTTTAGTGATCTGAGATGGAATCCTTATACACCAGCAAAGTATGGACTTTAGCTGCTATATCTGAAGGGTTAAATCCCCATCAGGAGCAAGTATATCTTGAGAAGATTACTTGGTGTACTTGGAAAAGTTGAGACTTTCAAAGCTAGACTTGTTAAACGTTTTCATCATTGACCAGGTGTGGATAATGATGAAACCTTTTTCAAGTAGCTATGCTTAAGTCCATTCGGATCCTACTTGCCACGGCTGCATACCATAACTACGATATCTGGTGGTTGGGTGTCTTGACTGCTTTTCTAAATGATGATTTAGAAGAGAGCGTCTATAAGTACACAGCCAGAGGGCCTCGTAGACAGTGGGAGCAGCGGAAACGTGTGCAAGATGCTTTATAGGATAAAGCAGGCATCGCGGAGTTGGAACATCTGTTTTGATGGATTGGTCAAAGAAGTTGACATCATCAAAATGGTATATGAACCTTGTATAAACAAAAAGGTAGTAGGGAGTATGGTGATGATCCTCGTAAAGTACATGGATGACATACTCTTGATAGGGAAGGAGTTTCCTATGCTACGCTCGATCAATCTCCGCTTATCACAATGACTCTCCACATAGGATCAAAGTGATACCCACTAAATCCTGGATTTTGGATCTATGAGATAGATCTAAATGGATGTTAGGATTCTCACTAGTTGTAGTGAGATGGTATCAATCGATCCTGGGGAGAATCACTGGAAAGGTTCCAGGGTGATAAAGACGACTGAATGTCAGTCACAGGCATTGTCTTTACCCTCAGTGAAGGGACGGTATGTTGGAAGAGTTCCAAGCTGGAAACCGTGACATACTAGACGATAAAGGCTCGATACATCGCTACTTAAGATGCTACCAAAGAGGCTGTTTGGGTGTATATTGGTTCATGAGATGAACTATGTTCCTCCCATTGTGTGACAATGGAGTTGTGGCTCATGCCAAGGAACGCCCGTCCCATCAGTGATCCAGACTTATTCTAAGGCAGTATCGCCTGATCATGGAGATAGTTGATCTCCAGGGTGATCGAGGTTTGGAGAGTAGAATCAGAGGACAACACAGCGGATCCACTCACAATGGCCTGTTCCCAGAGAGAGACTTTCATGGGATGGTTGAGTATGAGATACTGCAACCACTGCTACAGATGGCCCTAGTGCAAGTGGGAGATTGTTAGTTATATGTATGCCCTAGAGGCCATTACTGCACATAGGATGTATATTGTAGTGGATGCTGGGACATATATAGGGAGGACTTTCTTGCTCGACATGATAGTATGCTATCTGGTTACCCTTTACCTTAACGTGTATGCTGATTGTCTCTCTGTTACATGTTGGTATAGCCCTTAGGATCTGTACTTGACTACCTGGACTATGATGCGGATCATACTAGTGGGGACATGGTAGTCCATAAGTACATCCTTCAAAGTCCCTAGTCGTGGGTATATCGAGACGGGGCATCGATATACCAAAGTAGACTAGCGTGTACCTTCTCGACCCATACAGATGGGCGATGGATGATCCCATATCCATCGGTGTTTGACATCAGAGGAGATATACGGGTGCTCAGTAGAGACTGGGTACACTGGACGGACTCGCCGAGAACTCCCAGAAGGTATTATACCTCACGTCAGATGGCAGTTCTCTGGTGACACTGGTACAGAGTAGTCTGTTGACCCGAGATCGTCATAGAGTCTCGTGTGGTTCCCACTATGCTTTGATTTCCATCTTACCACGTCCAAGAGGGCGTGCAAAACGGTGGTTTTTGGGTACAGTCCCGAGTCACATGGAGGCAATGAGCGATAGGAGGGGATTCGTCTCTCCCGGTATAGGGAGTTGATGTTGCGCTGTGTTCGATTGGCTATAACAGGAAATCCCTGGCCAGGGTTGCTGAGATTTACTGGTAAGTGTTACCAGTAGTTTCTCGAACAGTTATAGACCTCATATCGACACGACTTATTGAGCTATTGGGGTCTGACGTTTACCACCCCTAGGCGAGATATGCGACATATCAGACGATCAGACCGGACTGTACGGTAGTGTTACTGGTCGGATTCACTGGAGTGTGAGCGGGCTTGCTCGTCGATCTTCAGATCGCTCAATACCCGGGTGGCCGTTACGTTTAGCAGACCGCTTGCGGCTTGTGGGTGTTTGATATGATCATCATCCGCTGCCGGCGTATTGACGAGTCTTTAGAGTCCTACACAGAGGTTTCCTGGCTCAAGCGAAACGAAATAGGAGCGCATATGAGATATGTGCGGGACCGAGAATAATGCGTGTATGTGATGCCGTATTTCATTCTCGCGATGAATGTGTCGAATGGTTGTATGCGATATAACCTAGTTATCGAATCAAGGATTGATTCGATAAGCCGATACATTCTATACTAGTCGGTTGTGTGCGACATGACCGGATCATTGAATCAAGTGTTGATTTAATGATTTAATGTATAATTATATATTTGATATATTACTTTGCATTAACTAGTATTTGTTCACTTTAAATGGATTTTCTCACTCGGGTGTGCGCATTACATATGCGATATGATTTAGTGCACTTGATTGTATCATGTTTGATGATACATGTTTAACTATAGTTAAGTGTAATGAATTAAGGCATGTTTAATCTAATGATTAGGGTTTTCTTTTTATTACTTATTTATTTATTTATTTATTTTGATTAGATAAGAAAAGAATGGTTGCTAATTTTGGAGTTTAGTTGAAACTTCATGAAGCTTTGACTTTGTAACCATTCTTGTCTTCATCTTAAACCCTAACCATTAAACTAACCTTAGTTAATTCTCTACACTTGACCATGGTTCTAATATGATAAGTATTCATATTCTTTTCTTTTTCTAATGATCTTATCTTATCTTATCTTATCATTTTCTTCTTCTTCTTGATCTTCTTCTTTGAAGAAGCTCAAGCTCCATCAATGGTGATTGTTGGAAAAGAGTGAGAAATCCAAAACTAAAGTTAACCCACTTCCTATTTCTTCATCCTCTACCTCTTGCCAAGTAGTAGAGTGTGTTTACTTCACAAGTTTCTTGACTTGGTGAAGTCGGAGCTTGATTTAGCGATGCCTCGACGTAGATCATCTTCGGCATGGACATCGACGACCTAGCTTGCCCATTCTCCGACGAAGCCGACTCTAGAGCCCGGATTTGATTTGGACAGCGGAGAGCACCTCGTTGCGGAGCCGTGGAGGTGGAGGACCGGATCTACAAAGGTTGTATTTCCGTATTCGCTTTGTTAAGTGTTAACTAGTTCATTGTTCGCCTAGACATCTAGTTATCGATCCGTAGTTTAGGGTTTGTAGGCACCATAATTTTTGAAATTGCCATGGTTGATGGCTTGGGAGACCTCACTAGTGTGCCTAGGAACCCTACAGTTCTTTTGTGAGGATGTCCCAAATCGTTTGAACTCCAATGTGCATTTATTGAGAATCCTTTTTTTATTCTCACAATGATTATCCTGCCTCACGATTGGCGAACCGTCAAACTGATTTTGTGGGGTCCATTATTTTTGCAATCAATGGTCCCATGGAATAAACTTCTTGTCGTTTTCTTCTGCTGTTTACACGCGCACACACACACACACACGTATATGTTGCATTAATAGTTTTTCCTCCCTTTATTTCAGGAACAATGACTTCTCTTCTTTACTTTCCTTTTACTCGTTCAGACGCTGCTTTTCCACAATCGCGGTCGAGCGAGGAAGCAATGGGGATGATCAGGGCCCATGATTGGGACTGTACTAGTTTTCTTTTGTGGGGAACTTGGTATGGACATATCATCCGGGGCCGCCGCAGATTTATTTGCGAAGTGCCAACAGAGCATCTTCGCCCAATTTTGCTAATGGAGTGTCCGCAGACTGCTTTTACGGTAGAGGCAGCTGATTGGACTCCTATCGGCCAGCTTGAGCCGTCGACAACTGAGATACCCAACCAGCCTTTGCCGGCCATAGACAACTTGGGGCGTCGCCTTTTCCAGGGTGAAGCTCAACCCTGGGGTCAAATTTATAAGATAGGGCTTACCCTCGCCACCCAACGGGCTATTTTCTATGGGCTCGATATGTTCTGTCCGCTCATCGTGCGCGATTGTAGAAGGTCGGGCTGTATCAGGCGGTATATGCGTCCTTTTTTCATTCTCAGTCCCCTCATGTCTGGTGGGTTAAGGCTTTTGTGAACCAGTGGAATCTTCCCACCAACACCTTCTTGCTAGGAGATCGCGAGGTCTCTATTTCATTGGAAGAGTTTCGCGAGATTTCGGGACTACCAATCTGGGGAGAGCATTATGAAGAGTTGCTGCCTCCCGATGAGTATGTGTTTGAGATGATGCTGGCTTCACTTGACGGCTTGACGAATGAAAACGCCGTCCGCCATAAGCACCCTAGCTTAATCAAGGTTTTGGTTATTTTTGAGAAACTGTTCGCGGCGTCGTAAGGTCATGGCGTCACTTTTGAGAGCTTCATTGCCTGCTTTATCCGTGAAGACGTTTCGTCCAAGACGGCTCCAAAGTTTACGAACATTAACGACCCTTTTGGGTTTGGGCTAAATAAATTGCCGGCGGAAGAAGAAGATTTACCGCAGTTTTACATCCCGATCTTGTCGGTTGTGTCCTTTGATTCGTTTGCGGCTCTTGGCATGGACGAAGAGACCTTCTTTGTCATTTTATCAGCCTCTGGCTTAGCTGGTTCGCCATTCCAACGCATCGTCGGTTCATGGGAGCTTCGGTCATCTATCCTGCTCATCGCGTGGATGAAGGGACACGACTGGTCGTGGGTATCGCGGGGCTATCGCACTTATACCATGGGCTGATCGCTGCGGCCAATAATTCGACCCCGGGTGTAGATGTTGTGAGTTTCTCCCTCCACTTCTTTACGTCGTGGATTGAGATGCATGTATTAGGGGCGTTCGCAACGCATCAGAGGCCAGATTTCTATGATGCTTACACCTTCCCACGGCTCATGAGGTTGGTGGATGCTTCTGCTCCTGATCCAACTCAGCTAAGGGCCCTTCGTATGTTGCTTAACTCGTATGCTAACGAAGGTGGGGTGGTATTCAATGACCGAGTCCTCTCTGCTCCTTCGTGACCTGTTCAACAGCTAATCGATTTATCGAAAGGGGGAGCACCATCCTTAAAGACTAAGGAAATTATGCACTTGTATTCGATTAGGCCGGGTTATTTAGTGTCGCGTTGAAAT
This sequence comes from Agapanthus africanus, assembly GCA_030015575.1. Classification (NCBI taxonomy): domain Eukaryota; kingdom Viridiplantae; phylum Streptophyta; class Magnoliopsida; order Asparagales; family Amaryllidaceae; genus Agapanthus; species Agapanthus africanus. The sequence continues at coordinate 295,466,618 of CM057349.1, forward strand.
GATACGGCTCTTTTCATGCGGTATAATCCACACCGCTTTGCTCGACAATTGGGTTATAACCAGGGTGTTCCCTTCGAGGCATTTTTGGTGGAGCCCAGCTCGTCTCTGGGAGTTGTTCGCGACATCATCCATCACTTCATGCGGCTGAACACCGGCTCTCGTTTCATGATCCCCGAGGCCGACTATATTCCAGGGTGTGTGGGGTCCTTCACGGGTTGGTACCGTCATCGAGTTGGTCCCATCATTGCCGAGGAGAAGCGGATACTCTTCGGATATAGAGCTCCCGTCCTGACCCAAGCCACGGGCATTCCTCCGCGACCGCGGACAGTGGTTCGCCCTCCATTGAGGGGTAACGGCGCCTTACTTATCCCTGAGGCGGCGGATGCGGAATCTACTCCTCCAACAGTTGGTATGCCAATGCGCACTAGAGCCCGGCAAAGACTTCCGATAAGGCGCCAGCAGTAGTTTCATCAGTTGCGGTGTCATCAATGGCAGTGTCATCACCGGTAGTACCGCAAAAAGAGGGTATTGAAGGCAAAGTTAGGCAGCGTTGCGCTAAAGCACCGAGGGGAAGGAAGCGATCCGCTTCTATCGTTAGCTCCAGCTCGAAAAGTTGGAAGAAAACGGTTGCTGGCTTGCTTGACCTTCTGCTGGAATCCGAGCCTATTGTTCAAGACGAATCACTATCGATTCAAGAGCCGGATGATGGTCTCATTTACCTTGGCTCATCTGCTGAGGAAGCTGGGCAATTGGCTGAAGGTTCAAGGCGTTCGCAGGATGAGACCGAGAATGTGCACATCCCGAAAAGGCCCTATCCACCGGTTATCTTCTACAAAGATCCTCCATCGCTACGGAGAGTATATATGGGTCCTATGCGATAGGAAGTTGAGATAGCCCTCAAGTAGCCTATCTCGGTAGCTTCCGAAGATGAGCTGGCATTGAAGACCGGTGGCCATGAATCTGCTTTCGAAGCCCGGCAAGCACATTTCCTCAGGAAGGAACGACGGCTTGAAAAAGCCATACTAGAAGCATCTTGGCGCATTAGTACATGTGCTTTCCATAATTTTTCTTTTGGAAAATAATTTGTATTGCTTTTATATCTTCTCATCTTTGCGAAAACATTGCAGGGACTTCAGCAATGACAGAGGATTTGAGCCCAAGTCGCGCCCTGACTGTGGATTCTATAAATGTCTCCGATGAGGCATTGGTAGGTGCGGAGGAGATCGTTATAGCTGTTAGTGTATATGCCCTAGAGGCTATTACTGTATCATACTAGTTTGTATATTACTTAATGGAAGCTTGGGATATTCACAGTTGTATAGACAGTCTTGCTCAAAATGGTAGTATGCTACTTAGTTTGTTTCTACTTCAATATGTGCAAGTGTTTCTTTTAGCATATTGCTTATACATATTAGTGGAGCCCTTAGGATCTTTGCTTGATTACCAGCGTTGTGATGGCAGTCACACTAGTGGGGGCTGGATAATCTACAAGCACATCTTTATACAGGTCCCTAGTCGTAGGATTATCGAGACGGGGCATCGATACTCCGGAGTAGACTAGTGTATACACTTCTCATCCCAGCTGGGGAGATGGTCTGTCCCGCAGCCATTAGTACGTCGTACTAGAGATAGTATGCGGGAGCTCGTTAGGTTACGAGTACACTGGACAAGACTCGTTGGGAACTGTTGGTTGGTACTATACCTATCGTCAGATACAGTTCCCAGGTGACAGGAGTATAGCTTAGTCCGTCGATTTGACACTGCTACTTCTCTTCGAGTGTGTTCCCACTGTACTTTGATTACTACCCCAACACGGCTCAAAGGAGTTGTGCAAACAGGTAGTAGTTGGGTGCAGTCCCGAAGCACTTGGAGGCAGTAGCGGTTAGACAGGATTCGTCTCTCCCGGTATTGGGGGTTGATATCGCGCTGTGTCTAGGAGAGCCATTGCACAAAGTCCCTGGCCAGGGCAAGCAAGATTTACTGGTAGTGTTTCCAGTAGTTTCTTAGGGTGTTCTGGGATACACTCCGGCACGACTTGTACCGCTATTAGGGGTCTGACGTTTACCGCCCCCTAGGCCCGACATACGATACTCTTAGACGAACAGACGGGAATGTAGGGAGATTGTCACATTCAGGCTCAGTAGGAGTTCGGATGGGTTCACCTCATCGGTCTTCTTATCGGCATCTACCTGGGGACCGTTAGGTACAGCTAGTACCGCTTGCGGCCAGTGGTTAAACCCACTTCCAGTGTAGTGTCGAGTCTTCATTCCCATACAGAGGGTTGTTCACCTTTGGGCGAAACAAAGTAGAGGTCGTATGATTTTACGACGGGCTTCGTTCACATATGTGCACTTGTGCACGTTTGGTGTCTGGGCAGTTATTACTAGTGGGCTTTGGTTTAACTTAAATCCTAGTATTTGTTTTGGGATTGGTCTTGTCTCATTGTATTCGTGTTTCTTCGGAACACGAATGCGGGTACGTACGTATAGTTGACAGAGGCGGAGAGGGAGACACCTCATTAGGGTTTTTGACCATTGACCTGATCAAAACCCTAATGAGAATGAGAAATGTGATTAATAATATTAATTAAGTATAATTGTATCATGGTTAGAATTGGTTTGACCATTTGACTTGTTGACTTACTTTGACCTAGATATTTTTCTTTTTGTATTTGTTAAGCATAAGATGCTTCTTGAAGCATGCTTAGCATTAAATATGAAATGATAGTGGTCAAATCAATTCACCATCACAATTTTCTTAATTATTATTATTATTATTATTATCACATATTGATTATATGAGAGCAAGGTTCATTGTTCATTCTCTCATTCTCTTTCTCTCTCATAGTTAGCTCTCCTTCTTCCTCTCTCAAAACTTAAGTGTTTCATGTGTTGAAAATCATAAGCTTTTGAGACTAAACCACCAAAACAACTCTCTACTCACTCTAGGGTTCTTAGTCTAGCAAGCCAAGAACCCTAGTTACTTCATTGTTGAGGTAGGAACTCAAGGTAGAGGCCTTCGGGTGGATCTTTCTTTGGCAAAGAGAAGACGAAGAGGAGGAGCCGTCTACACCACTCAAAGGAGCACACAAGAAAAGGAAGCAACACAAGAAGAGAAGGAGTTCAAGCTTTTGGTATAACCTCTTAACCTAGTAGTTAAAGCTTCTTGTATGTTTGTTAGTTTTTGTTTAGCAAAGATCCTTCATGGTTAGTCTATATTTCCTTGTGATAAAAATTTGATTTTTACTCTTTTCGCCTCCCCGTAGGTACCGGGGTGGGTAACATAGACTTACAGTGGTATCAGAGCCTAGCTACACAACAACTAACGTGTTAGCAAAGTCTTTAGAACTTCTATCCCGGAAAAATCGCAAAAAACATCAAAAATTTGTGTTTTCTGCCGAATTTTAAAACAGGTCTAAAAATATTTTCATAGACCTGAAAAATACGTGCAAGGTTTTTTAGGGGCACACAAGAAAAACGAGCTCATGACTCGGTCAGACAGCCGCGGAAGCGCGCGGCGAAACCATACGTTTTGCCGCGGATCCGCGACCGAGTCGACTCGGAGTCAACTCGTTTTTCCTGCAGAATGTCCAGCTTGATGTTTTATGATTTTTCAGATACTTTGTTTCTGCCCAGATTCTTTTGAGTACAGTGTTGTATTTAGGGTAGTTTCAAATTGGAATATTGATGGAAATTCTATAAACTTTAGCTAATTTATTATATCCGTAATGTGATATATGTACTGAATGTCGACTAATCGCTATACGTCAATTAGTGGGGGTTGTACATATATGTGATCTGTGATGTTGGATTGTGTATATGAACTTGTTGGATCGTCGTGATGAATAGCCGGGGATGTGAGATGAGAGTTTTTATTTTTCATTTGTTGTAAATTGTAGATTGATGTAATATTATTTTTTGGTCACACATCCGGGTTGAGGTTATAGACACCATTGTATATTATTTCTTTTACTATTTTTTGCTCCTAGGATAGACCCAAGGTGGGGTGCACAAACTATCGGGTACTTTGAAGTGCTGAGTGGCCTACTCACGTTGTTGAGGGAGGCTGCTTCACTTCGGGTATTTGGCGGGTAGTTTGCCGCACCCGTAGGGGTCTAGGGTGGGGTTTGGCTATTCATCACCACCGTGTAATCCGTCTTTCGTTGCAGGCTCGAACGAAACGCGGATTCCTAGCATATCCAATGTGTTCATCTGTGATCTGGAATGGCTATCATTGCGTCTGACGAATGTTTATATCTATATATGATATCTAGTAGGCGCTGCTTATGTTTTGCATCCGCGCTAGTCCAGCCCCTGCTCTGTCGTAAGTTAAGTAACCTAACGGGTGATGACGGGGCCCAGTGGCGAATGCGGATGGCATAAGCGTACGTCATATTTTCATTGTTTTCTGCAATGGTAGGATTAATTGATGGGACACATTAAATTAATGCAAAGAAAACAAACCAAAGCTGAATCGTTGGAAAATTTCAAAAACCACTCGGTTTTTTCAAAACAGAAAACTTTTAAAAAAGCGGAGCTTAAACCACTCCTTTTAAAAGCTATCAGTTTCCTTCGATTATATCAAGTTCACTACGTTCACGGTTTCTCCAAAACCATTCGTAGCCCTCCGTCATTTTATATGAATATTCAATAGAATTCAAGCTATGTTTGTTGACCTTCGTCAAGGCATAGTGATTGGTAGCTGTTGGTTGTTCATATGTAGCGTAGATAGATGCGTTGGTTTGGGACAGTCGTATTACCTTGTTGACCATCGTCAAAGGTATATACGGGTGGGTTCAAATTAACCTGGACAATGATGGGTAGAACTTGACATGTGACTTATGATTTGTTGACCTTCATCAAGGTCATAAGAGCATGGGGTAAAAATCCACATTGGGAGTTTCTAAAGAAACTGAAACTTGCTAGTGCTGCATACCATTTGGAGTTTGATAATGTTGGTAGGATTCCTTCAGCATTATTTCACAATGATATTTGAATCCCGATCCTACTGTGAGTATCCTCTACTCCTCGGGAAACTCTTCACTTAACGATCAATGCTATAAACCAAGTAAGTGTCTAGAACAGTGTTAGCGGGGCTACGCCTACAGGGAAAAGAGGTTATTTAATTAAGGAACTTCGCGAAAGCGTCGTAAAACCTCTCTCAAAGTACCAACACTAGCCTGGCTGTACGGTTAAGCAAGTATTGTATGGTGAGATTAATCCTGACTAATTCTTCTTTTATGGTTTGAGGAAGGATTCAAGAAACTGTGGGAGCCATCCTGTTTAGATAAACTAAAAACCAATCTAAACTTGCAAGAGCATCATGCTAAGTGTTTTCTTCTATCTCTCTTAATTTCAGCGACCCAGTGACCAGACATAGGTTACATCTAGATAATAAAATGACTGAATCTGACTGTAATGATTGGCAAAGGTCTGTCCAGATGCCCATTACCCATGACAAACTGGGACACCTCTTTACTAATCAAACCCCTGCCGTCTCAGGAATAGTTTCCATCGTCACGGATACTGATATCCTTAAGACATCGGAAAAAGATTGTGCGAATGCCAAGTGCCTCGTGTTGGCCTCAGTTGATGGTGCATACTAGACGCAGCACGAGAAGATGGACTTAGTTTCTGTCTTCCTCCATAATAAAGATTTATGTGGAGAGCAATCTCGTATCGCAAGATATGATACCTCGAATGAATTGCTTCAAGCGAGGTTGGCTGACGGGTCATCTATAGGGGACAAAGTCCTTACAGTGACTAGCTATTTTGATGAGCTCACGGACCTGAAGACCACGTTGAAGAACGGGTCAAATACTGACTTGATTCTACGGTCTCTGCCCTCTACTTACACCCTGAAGGAAACCAGGAAAGTAGAAGGAAAAGGAAAGGCAAAAGTTTCGGGACTAGATATGGTGAAGGAGGGACGTTCCTATTATTACGGGAAAGGACATTAGCAGAGGGATTGCATGGCTAGTAAAGCCAGTAGCTAGGATTCGAATCATGTTGTGGCTTCGGCTTTAGGTGTGTTTGTAATAGAAAACTGTATGTCAGTTAACTCTACTTCCGGGGTACTAGATACCGGATCAGGATCTCATATCTGTAATTCATTACAGACTTTGAGAAACCGTAGAGTTATCATGGTAGGTGACATGACTCTCAGAGTTGCGAACGGAATCAGCGTGAACGCTGAATCCGTAGGGGAATATCACCTAGGATTGACAAATGGGCAGATATTGATTCTACGTAACTGTTTATATATACCCAGTCTAGCCTGTAATATCATATCTGTATCCTTACTTTCTAAGGAAGGATATGATTTTACTTTTGTAAGTGATGTGGTACACATCTACCTAAATCAAGTTCTGATTGGGTTAGATACATTAGAAAACGGAATATACGTATTAAATCAAGCTCAGGTTTTCAGTGTCCAGAACACACTTAAAAGAATGTCTCCAGAAACAAATCAGCCTTTCTTATGGCATTGTAGACTGGGTCACATCAATGAGACACGGTTAACGAAGTTACATAAAGAGCGACATTTGAATCCGTTCGAGTATCAGTCTTATGCTACTTGTGAATCTTGTCTCATGGGAAAGATGACAAAGACTCCATTCACTGGACACGGAGTAAGAGCGAGCAAGCTCGTGGGACTCATACACAGTGACGTGTGTGGTCCAATGTCTACACATGCGCGAAGTGTTTATTCATACTTCATTACTTTTATGGATGATTTCTCTAGGTATGGACATGTCTTCCTGATGAAGCATAAATCTGAGGCCTTTGAGAAATTCCGGGAATACAAGAATGAAGTGGAAAAAAAAAACAGGAAAAAGTATCAAGACACTAAGATCTGATCGAGGTGGTGAATACTTGAGTGTCGAGTTCCTGGGCTAGTTAAAAGAGAATGGAATTCTCTCTCAGCTTACTCCTCCATACACACCGCAACATAACGGTGTATCAGAAAGGCGAAATCGAACTCTATTGGATATGGTTCGTTCCATGATGAGTAAGGCTGAGTTACCACGATCCTTCTGGGGTTATGCACTAGAAACAGCTGCATATCTTTTGAAAAAGGTTCCAATCAAGACTGTGCCTACCACACCATATCAGATGTGGAGTGGGAAAAAACCCTGTCTTAAGTATCTTAAGACATGGGGATGTCCAGCTTTTGTAAAGAAGCAGCATGCGGACAAGCTCGAGGCATGCTCAGTACTGTGTAAGTTTATGGGATACCCAAAGAACTCCAGGGAGTATCTTTTCTATTTCGCAGAGGAACAAAAGGTTTTTGTTTCTCAGCATCCCCACTTCTTGGAAACTGAATTTTTAGAAAATCAGATAAGTGGGAGCGCAATAGAACTGGAAGAAATTCCAGAACCACAAGCTATTACTGAAAGTTTGGTAGAACCAGAAGTTTCAGGAGAACCGAACATCCCAGCGCCACTCCGCAGGAGTAGTAGGCAGTCTCATCCGCCCGAGAGATACTACGGTTTTCTCATAGACGGGGATCGAGAGGAATGCATCATTGAAAATGATGAGCCTACTGGCTTCCAGCAAGCCATTCAGAGCGGTGACTCAGTAAAATGGCTGGATGCAATGAGGACCGAGATGGAGTCAATGTACACCAACAAAGTTTGGACTTTGGACATTGCTCCATAAGGGGTAAAACCCGTAGGCTGCAAGTGGATCTTCAGAAAGATGATTGGTGTAGATGGACAGGTTGAAACCTATAAAGCTAGACTTGTTGCAAAGGGATTTCGTCAAAGACCTGGTTTGGACTATGACGAAACCTTTTCTCTAGTGGCTATGCTCCAATCCATTCAGATACTTCTTGCCATTGCTGCCTTCCATGATTATGAGATCTGGCAGATAGACCTAAAGACGGCTTTTCTAAATGGATATTTGGAAGAGTGCGTCTATATGGATCAGCCGGAGGGTTTCATTCAAAGTAGGAGCAGCGGTAAAGTATGCAAGTTGCTTAAGTCCATTTATGGACTAAAGCAGGCATCGCAGAGTTGGAACATCTGCTTTGATGATACTGTCAAAGAATTTGACTTTATCAAAAATCCAGATGAACCATACATTTACAGTAAGATTGTAGGGAGAACTGTTGTATTCCTCGTTTTGTACGTGGATGACATTCTCCTAATAGGAAATGACATTCCTATGCTGCAGTTAGTCAAAGGATTCTTGTCACAGAGGTTCTCCATGATGGACCTGGGCGATGCCAACTACATTCTGGGGATCCAGATCTATCGTGATAGATCTAAGAGGATGTTGGGACTTTCGCAGTCCAGGTACATCGACACCATACTGAAATGATTCAGTATGGAAGATTCAAAGCGCGGTAACCTACCGGCTTGTCACGGAATCACCCTATCTAAAGAGATGTCTCCAAATACTGATTTGGAAAGGGCTCGCATGTCATCTATACCCTATGCATCTGCGGTAGGCTCTATAATGTAGCATACACACTCATCGTTGTGAGACGGTATCAGTCTGACCCAGGGGAGAAACACTGGATAGCAATAAAGAAAATTCTCAAGTACCTGAGAAGGACTAAGGAGATGTTCTTGGTGTATGGCGAAAAAGACCTCCAGATCGAGGCCTTTGCTTACTCCAGCTTCCAGAGTGTTAAGGATGACTCCAAGTCCATGTCGGGTTATGTCTTTACCCTCAATGGAGGGGCGGTTTGTTGGAAGAGCTCCAAGCAAGAAACCGTTGCTAACTCAACTATGGAAGTGGACTACACAGCTGCTTGCGATGGCGCAAAGGAAGCTGTCTGGATGAAGATGTTCTTCACGGAGCTTCAGGTGGTTCCTACCATTGTTGATCCAATACCGCTGTATTGTGACAACAACGGCGCTATAGCTTTAGCGAAGGAACCCAGGTCCCATCAGAAGTCCAGACACATTTTGAGGCGGTACCACCTGATTAGGGAGATCGTAGATCGCCGGGAGATCGAGGTGAAGAGAGTAGATTCGGAGAATAACACTGCATATCCACTCACGAAGGCCATACCCCAGACTCAGTTAGAGCGGCTGATCGAGATGATAGGTCTTCGATACGCCAGTACATGGCCCTAGTGCAAGTGGGAGATTGTTAGTGTATATGCCCTATAGGCCATTACTGTATCATGCTAGTTTATATATTATTTAATGGAAGCTTGGGATATTCACAGTTGTATAGACAATCTTTCTCAAAATGGTAGTATGCTACTTGGTTTGTTTCTACTTCAATATGTGCATGTGTTTCTTTTAGCAAATGGCTTATACATATTAGTGAAGCCCTTAGGATCTTTGCTTGATTACCAGCGTTGTGATGGCAGTCACACTAGTGGGGGCTGGGTAATCTACAAGCACATCCTTATACAGGTCCCTAGTCGTAGGATTATCGAGACGGGGCATCGATACTCCGGAGTAGACCAGCGTATACGCTTCTCATCCGAGTAGGGGAGATGGTCTGTCCCGCAGCCATTAGTACGTTGTACTGGAGATAGAATGCGGGGGCTCGTTAGGTTACGAGTACACTGGACAGGACTCGTCGGGAACTGTTGGTTGGTACTATACCTATCGTCAGATAACAGTTCCCAGGTGACAGGAGTACAGCTTAGGCCGTCGACTTGACACTGCTACTTCGCTTCGAGTGTGTTTCCACTGTACTTTGATTACTACCCTACCACGACTCAAAGGAGTCGTGCAAACAGGTAGTAGTTGGGTGCAGTACCGAAGCACTTGGAGGTAGTAGCGGTGAGACATGATTCATCTCTCCCGGTATTGGGGGTTGGTATCGTGCTGTGTCTAGGAGAGCCTTTGCACAAAGTCCCTGGCCAAGGCAAGCGAGATTTACTGGTAGTGTTTCCAGTAGTTTCTCAGGGTGTTCTGGGCTACACTCCGGCATGACTTGTACCGCTATTAGGGGTCTGACGTTTACCGCCCCCTAGGCCCGACATGCGATACTCTTAGACGAACAGACCGGACTGTACGGAGATTGTCACATTCAGGCTCAGTAGGAATTCGGATGGGTTCACCTCATCGGTCTTCTTATCGGCATCTACCTGGGGACCGTTACGTACAGCTAGTACTGATTGCGGCCTGTGGTTAAACCCACTGCCAGCGTAGTGTCGAGTTTTTAAAGTCCCACACAGAGAGTTGTTCACCTTTGGGCGAAACAAAGTAGAGGTCGTATCGTTTTACGACGGGCTTCGTTCACATACGCGCACTTGTGCACGTTTGGTGTCCGGGCAGTTATTACTAGTGGGCTTTGGTTTAAGCCAGATCCTAGTATTTGTTTTGGGATTGGTCTTGTCTCATTGTATTCGTGTTTGTTCGGAACACGAATGCGGGTACGTACGTACAGTTGACAGAGGCGGAGAAGGAGACACCTCAATAGGGTTTTTGACCATTGACTTGATCAAAACCCTAATGAGAATGAGAAACGTGATTAATAATATTAATTAAGTATAATTGTATCATGGTTAGAATTGGTTTGACCATTTGACTTGTTGACTTACTTTGACCTAGATATTTTTCTTTTTGTATTTGTTAAGCATATGATGCTTCTTAAAGCATGGTTAGAATTAAATATGAAATGATAGTGGTCAAATCAATTCACCATCACAATTTTCTTAATTATTATTATTATCACATATTTATTATATGGGAACAATGTTCATTGTTCATTCTCTCATTCTCTTTCTCTCTCATAGTTAGCTCTCCTTCTTCGTCTCTCAAAGCTTAAGTGTTTCATGAGTTGAAATTCATAATCTTTTGAGACTAAACCACCAAAACAGCTCTCTACTCACTCTAGGGTTCTTAGTCTAGCAAGCCAAGCACCCTAGTTACTTCATTGTTGAGGTAGGAGCTCAAGGTAGAGGCCTTCGGGTGGATCTTTCTTTGGCAAAGAGAAGATGAAGAGGAGGAGCCGTCTGCACCACTCAAAGGAGCACACAAGAAAAGGGAGCAACACAAGAAGAGAAGGAGTTCATTCTTTTGGTATAACCTCTTAGCCTAGTAGTTAAAGCTCCTTGTATGTTTGTTAGTTTTTGTTTAGCAAAGATCCTTCATGGTTAGTCTATGTTTCCTTGTGATAAAAATTTGATTTTTACTCTTTCCGCCTCCCCGTAAGTACCGGGGTGGGTAACATAGACTTACAATAGCTGCTATTCCCGCTGTGGAGCTTCCACTAGTAACCTCCATTCCCCCAGCGCCTTTTCTTCCGGAAAAGGTTCCTTTATCGGCCGTAAATCTAATGGATCTTTTTGGTGACGGCTTGGAGATTGTGGAAAGGGTAGTTGAGACTGCCTTCCCTTCATTGGAACCTGAAGTGGCGGCTGTTGCCCCTTAATTAGAAGCTGTCACACCAGCAAATGTCTCCGGTGAAGTTCCCGAGGGCATGGAGGAGGCTGCCGAAGCTGCTATCCCTCCGGTTCAAGACGGGAAGAGCATCGAAGGTAGTCTTCTTATACTTTGTTTTAATAGTCTTTCCATTATCTGAACCTTTCCTTCCTTTCAGAACTACGGGAATTGGCGGCTTCTATTATGGACCTATCTCCCTGGAAGTCCTTCCAGCGCTTAATTGACATAGCTGCCGTACGGGCGATATCCCCGCAAAGCATCGTCCTTTCTTCCGGGAAAGGTCTGTGTTCTTTGACCCTTTTTCTTTATTATCACTTTTTTTACGATGATGCTAACATGTTCTCTGCAGTTCTGGAAGCTGATGTTGAAGTGCAGATCCTTGATTGGCCTGGGGATCTTTCAAATCCCCCTTGCATGGCTGTGGGTAAGTAAAATTCAGCCCTAAGTATTGTTTTGTTTATTCCATGTTTGCTACTCTTGCTGACTAGTCATAAACTTTGCCAGCTCTGGCTCCGTTATGCCACCGGGACCATATGCCCGACGTGCGTCTAAAAGGATGGCGAGACAAACCATTCACTCCTTATCGGCCCTTATTGAAGATCTTCGTGCTGGAAGTTCTGTTACTGCCGAAGAATTTGATGCCGAAGCCAATACTTCTTTGCCCTTCCTTGCTACTTATCATGATGAGGCATTGGTGCAAGTTTGGTTTGAGTATTGTCGCATGGTGGAGGCTTGCTTACATAATATCGAGTGTATACGCCTTCTATCCGAGCTCTTAACTGCCAAAGTGAGCTTGCGAGGGTGGATTGAGCGGTGCGCCGCTAATCTTCAGTCTTGCGAAAAGTGGCACAACCGGAAATTTTCGGAGAGAGAGCTAGCTTCAAATGCTTTAGGGGAACTTCAAGCCCAACTCATTGTTAAGAGCACCCGTGCGTACAAACTTTGGCGGGTGCTTCAAGAAGCTATCACGGAGGTTGTAGCTATTGATAAGCCGTTATCGTTACCCGCGAGATGGTTGAAGCTCATAAAGTTGCTGAAAAGGAGCTTGAGAGTCGGCACGCCTCGTATCAGGCTCAATAGTCTCAGGCGGAGACCCATCTCGTGGCAATAACAAAATTTGAAGCCGAGGCCCAGCGGAAAAAGGTTGAACTAACGAACTTATTGCACCGTCCGCCGGCTTAAAGATCTTTTGTATATTCTTTTTTTCTTGAATTCACTCTTGAATGGGAGAATATTTTGTATCCATTTTGATTCTTTTTATGACATGTATCTTGTATTCATTTTGAATTCATGAATAAAAGACATATATATATATATATATTTTATATCATGTTTGCATGTAACTCTGGTGAATGTGGCCCATATGTAATTTATGTTGATCTTCTTGTAGGGCAGCGATGGCTTATGAAACATGTTTAGGTCTTCTGCCTAAGACTTTTCAACTTTATGAGCCGTGAGGGTCTCACAAAGAATTTTCTCCCTACGAGTCGAGAGAATCTTGTAGGTGTAATTTTTCCTTAGGGGTCGTGAGGACTCATAAGTGCGTTTTCTCTTGAGAATCGTAAGGATCCCACAAGTGAATTTTCTTCTTGTGCAGGGGCACTAATTTCCCCGTCGGTCGATACAAATCGAGAGATTCTTGCAAAGACACTGATTTCCTTACGGGCCGAAACGAATCGAGAGGTTCTACCTAAGGATGCTGATTCCCCTGAATCGAAAGGTTTTTTCCAAGGACACTGATTTCCCTGGAGGTCGAGACTAATCGAGAGATTCCTGCAAAGACACTTATTTCCTTGCGGGTCGACGCGAATCGAAAGTTTCATACCAAGGATGCTGATTTTCCTGAATCGAGAGGTTTTTGCCAAGGACACAGATTTCCCTGGGGTCGAGACGAATCGAGAGATTACTGCAAAGACACTGATTTCCCTACGGGTCGGCGCGAATCGAGAGGTTCTCACCAAGGACATCGATTTTCCTGAATCAAGAGGATTTTGCCAAGGACACTAATTTCCCTGGGGTCGAGACGAATCGAGAGATTCCTGCAAAGACACTGATTTCCCTACGGGTCAACGCGAATTGAGAGGTTCTCGCCAAGAACGCTGATTTCCCTGAATCGAGAGGTTTTTTTCTAAGGACACTGATTTCCCTGGGGTCGAGACGAATCGAGAGATTCCTATAAAGACACTGATTTTATTGCAGGTTGACGCGAATTGAGAGGTTCTCGCAAAGGACGCTGATTTCCCTGAATCGAGAGGTTTTTGCCAAGGACACTGATTTCCCTGGGGTCGAGACGAATCGAGAGATTCCTGCAAAGACACTGATTTCCTTGCGGGTCGACGCGAATAGAGAGGTTCTCACCAAGGAAGATGATTTCCCTGAATCGAGAGGTTTTTTCCAAGGACATTGATTTCCCTGGGGTCGAGACGAATCGACAGATTCCTGCAAAGACACTGATTTCATAGCGGGTCGACGCGAAATCGAGAGGTTATCGCCAAGGACATTGATTTCCCTGAATCGAGAGGTTTGTGATTTGATTTGATTCCGAGACGGAGCGTTGTTCCGTCGGGGAGGTCATTGGTTGACTTGTTTCTGAGATGGATCATTGATCCGGCGGGGAGGTCATTGGTTGACTTATTTCCGAGACGGAGCATTGATCCGGTGGGGAGGTCATTGGTTGACTTGCTCCGCTTTCTCCGGTGTCGGGGTTGACTTGCTCTGCTTTCTGCGGTGTCAGGGTTGACTTACTCCGCTTTCTGTGGTGTCTGTGTTAACTTGCTCTGCTTTCGGCGGTGTCGAGAAGGAATGCCGCATTGATCTTCTGGGATGCAGATGTTGCCGTCGAGATCTGATTCTCCCTTTGATGGAATCTGTTGGGAAATGTGGTTCCCTTTTCGTTTATGCCCATGGATTGTATACAGGGGTCGGTATGGACTCGCCTGTAGGGCAAAAGTTTCATTCTTTTTTTTTTCGCGATGCGCTATCATTTCAGCTTTTTATATCGTGAAAGTTACGATTGCCCAATCATTTCCGCTATTTTTCGTGGTGCCCAATCATTTCGGCTATTTTTCTTTTTACTCGCTGCTTTTTATTGCGAGTTGCCCAAACATTTCGGTTATTCTTATATGCATATATTTTACTCGCTGATTTTTATTGTGAGTTTCCCCATCATTTCGGCTATTTCATATGCATTTTTGGCTCGCTGATTTTATTGCGAGTTTGGAGCTTGAGATCTGATACCAATCTTAGCATCAGTATCACTGCGACTGGAATATTGCCAGGAGCGAATCATCACTTGCCGCGAAAGGAATTGGAATTTATTACCAATTTAGACATCAGCATCGCTACAACTGGGATATTGCCAAGAGCGAATCATTATTTTCCTTTGTCGATTCGAACAAAGGTGGATTAGCAAACAGGGTTAGGATCCTGTCGAATAAGGCTTTTGACTTCATGAGCCGTAAGGGTCTCATAATGGTGTTTCTCCCTACGAGTCGAGAGGATCTCGTAGGTGTAATTTCTCTTTAGGGGTCGTGAGGACGCCTAAGTGCGTTTTCTCTTGAGAGTCATAAGGATCTCACAAGAGCGTTTTCTCCTTGCAAGTCGAGAGGACTTACAAATGTCGCTCACCACATGAGGACATTTCACACCATTGGTGGAACTTGGTGAGGGAACGTTTATTTATGCCTGTGGATTGTATACATGGGTCAATATTGAACTTCTTGTAGGGCAATATGGGGAATGTGATGGCTTAAGAACAGGTTCAGATTCCTGTAGTTTAAGGCTTTTTAATCCTATTAGCCATGAGGGTCTCATAAGGGAATTCTCCTTACGAGTCGAGAGGATCTCGTCAGTGTAATTTCTCCTTAAGAATCATGGGGATCCTAAGTGTGTTTCTCCCTTGTGAGTCGTAAGGATTTCGCGCAGGTATTTTCTCCTTACAAGGTCGAGAGGACCTTGCAAGTGTACATGAATTTTTTACGAGTCTGTGCCCTTTCAGGTTTTCACAAACTCGCCGGTAGCCCTGCTGTTTTTACTCACGGAGCCCTTTCGGGTTTTCATCCGTGCCCATATCGCTTATGGACGTACCATTTTTTTTGCCGCGTTAGCCTAAGGATGCTATGGTTCGTAGTAGTTTAAAGAAGTTTCGGTCCGTAGCTAGTTTCAGGACATTGCGGTCCATTTTTAGTTTAGGGACGTTTCGGTCCATTTTTAGTTTAAGGACATTACGGTCCGTAGCTAGTTTAAGGATGTTTCAATCCGTTGTTAGTTTAAGGACGTTTCGGTCCGTAGTTAGTTTAGGGACGTTTCAGTCCGTTGCTCGTTTTGCGGCGAAGTTTTGCCGGATAGCACTTACAGAGTTTGGCACTTAGGAAGACAGCGAGCGGACACAAGCGTCGTCATCTATCATTAACCTGGGCCATGACTCGTCAGGCATATTATTTCTTAAGGAATCAGCCATTTATTGGACGGAAGGGTCTTTCGCCATTCATATCCACGAGCAAGTAAGCCCCACCTTGGTAGACTTTGTCTACGATGTACGAGCCCTCATAGTTTGGCTCGAATTTCCCCTGTTTGGCACGATTGAGGATCATAGGTCTCTTTACCATTAGCACGAGTTCGCCTTGGCGGAATATTCTCGGCCTAGTCAATCTTTCATATGAGCTCGTCATCCTTGCTTTGTAAGCTTCTAGGTTTTGCTGCGCTATGAGATGAGTTTCATCAAGGGCGTCGAGCTCCTCAAGCCGAAGATGGGCATTTTCCTTGTCCGTCATGCTTCTTTGTTCCCGACGAGCTTTGTGCTTCATTCGCTTGATGTGTTGTCGGTGGGCAACGCATCCCTACCACCAATTCTTGAAAGCATCGCACTCTTCGGTAGGGTGTGTGATCTCCGATGGTACAAGCAGTAGTTCGGATGTACGTCCACTCCATCAAGGCACGTACTACCGGGAGTAATTCCTTTGAAAGGTGGCAGCTTCATTCCCATTGATAGAGCCTTGGCGGACTGCTTCCCCGTCTTAAACTTTCTCTTGCTTGCCGCGGGTATGCTTTGATCCGGTGGAAGTTCTTTGTGACTCATCCCTATTGCGGCTTCTTCCTCCTGACGCCGACGCTTGGCCTTTTCATATATGGCCATTTCACGTCTTCAGTCAGCTTTGCTCTTTTGGAGAGCTTCGTTCAGCAGCCTGTCGATCAGGTAATCTGACGGTTCCAGGGATTCTGGTTCTGGATCTTCCCCCAGTTTTTCTATGTTAGGAGCTTCTTTGCCATTTATCGATGAGTGAAAGATCATGTGGCAACTAACCACGTAATCCTTGGGTTCTTCTGACGAATCGTCTCCCTCATCATTGTCATTATCTCCGCTCTCAAGGATATGGTTGAGAAACTCTTGGAGTGTGACTGGAGTTCATGCCTTCTGGTTATATTCTTCCAGCGCGTCAATATGCCTTTGCAGATCTGTGCGTTTGTCGTCAGACTGTGCGGGCTTTTTGGTATTCTTCTTTTTCTTTGAAGACTCTGACGGCTGAGCTTGGGTATTTCCCTATCGCTACCAACTCTCAGTGTTGGGCACGGTTTCAGCATTCCTTCAATGATCTCTGGCTCCAGCGGGCTTTTCCATCTGATTGCCAGACATTCTTTAAGATCCTTGAGCATTCTCTTAATTTTTTCTGAAAGAACAACTTCCCATTGAGCTTCCTCTATAAATGAGCATGATGCCCCCGGCGTGTCCACCTTTTTAGGAGCGTGCAGTTGTGGTGGGTTTACCCTCCAGATTTCAGACAGTGCGAATTTGCCTTGTTGGTACTGGTCATCAATCCAATTTTTTAAAACGAAGCAATCTTCGATTGGGTGGCCCATTATTCGGTGGTAGGGGCAGTAATTGGGATTGTTGATGTCGTCCGGTTGCAGTGGATGTCTCGGTTCTGGTAGAGTGATGAGCCTGTTGCGCACCGCCAGTTCAAACATTCTCCTCGTTTTATCCCGAGGTAATGAGTAAGGACGTCTTAGCTTTTCTCCGACTGTTCGCTGTTTATCGTTTTGGCGAGCAGCTAGTTTCGGATCACTCGGCTGTTGCTGAGCGTTGGAGATGAAGATCGCTTTCCCTTTGCCCTTTCCATTTCGAAGCTCCATTTTTTAGGTGGACGGTCTATGGCCATCCGGTCCATTTGGGCCAGCTTGTCGATCAAGGCTTGGAAAGTGGTCGGCTTGAAAAACATCATAAACTGGGATATAGTCGTTTGCGGGTCAAAAGTCCCTACGAACATGCCCATAGCATGAGCTTCGTCCATGCATTGTTCGTATATCGATCATAGGTTCCGCTACCGAATTGCATATTAAACCCATGTCTCTTTTGGCTTCACCCTGGCATTGATCAATGTCGTGATCGGGGTGCATTCACTGGCGCTTGCGAAACGCTGGGTGAATAGCAACTCCATTTCTATAAATGTTTTGATGGAGTCATTTAGAAGCTCCGAGTACCATTCAAATTCCGTCTCCGCTAAGCTGCCGACAAACTGGTGAAGTAGCAATTTGTCGTCACCTCCAGTATTGCCGCAGAGAGCCCTAAACTGGGCGACCTGCTGATAGGGTTGCATGTCCCCTATACACATGAAATTTAGGGATCGTATATCATGGTGGGTACTTAATTTTATCGTACTAGCTTGGATAGGGTCGCCCAGTTCTGACTACTTGGACGGCAGCTTCGGTTGCCTGATGAGCTCGTATTTGTTGAGCTATGTAGTCATCAAGCACAGCTTTCGAGATCGTCTCCTTTCTAGCAGCTGATAAAGTCGGAAGAGGGTTTGATGTCTCCCCTCTGTCGTCTTCAATGATTATTGGGGGATCTTCGGCTGGAGGGTCTTGCTGGATCATCATCCCCACCATATCTTGGAACAGAAGCGCCATTTGTTTTATGTTAGCCATTTGTTCTACGGCCTCTTTATCTTTCTTTTCGAGCATCCTTCGGAGGAACTCGGTGTCAGTTTCCTGCTCCCGGCGTTGATTCGACGATACTTCCGGACTTTCTTTCTGCCCAGTAAGTGTGGCCATCTTTGTCAGCATCTCCTTGATCTTTTTGTTGTAGCTCCTGAGCCTTTGTTACCGAGCGTATAAGTGGTCGATGAACTCCGGAAGCACGGCTTTCCTATTTTTCGGAAGTCATATAGACGGTGTGCACTACCGTGCCCCCAGACTCGGGACATTTAGGTTCAGTGCCCTTGAGATTTGTCGTAGGCATAGGGATCTTCTCCGGCCTTCTCCTTTTATGGGTGGTCGAAGTTGAGGGGGCTGTTGCAGATGATACTTTCCGTGGTACGACGGCGGGATGATCCTTCTCTTGCCGAACCTTCATTTTCTTCTGTTGGCGGGAGTAGTCTTTGTCGATCACAGAGTCTTGTACTTATCGCTAGACCTTGTGGATTTTGGAGCATAGCCGCTTAGGAGGCTATTCCGGCTTCGCTTTAGTAAAATTTTTAGCGGGTGGGGGAGACCTTTTTAGTACGGCAATTGGAGAGTTCTTGCGCACCCTCCTGAGTGGCTCAAAGTTGTTCCTAATTGGAACAGCAGCATCAATTTCCACCATCGGAACTGGTGGGGTATGTCCAGAGGGGAACTGCCTCCAGCTTCCCTCACTCGGCGCCAGTAGTGACGTCGAGCATGTCGTATAGCCAGGATCACCTTTATCGTCGGAGTAGCTTCTTCATGCCCCATGGTTTGAGGAGAGGCTGTTATTGGCGCTAGCCTGTCAATGACCGACATCCATTGGGAAGGAATGGTCAACCTGTCGAAGGCCGACTTCCGAGTAGGGGAAGTAGTTCGGACGACTTCACCTGCAGCAGGGGTTGGGATAGCCTTCTCTAGTATTGCGAGCCTCTTCGTGGGCCCATTCGAGCTTAGACTCAGCTTGTCGAAGACTGAGGCAGTAGACTTGGACGACCCGTTGAGAGGGGCCGTGGTAGTTGCAAGCCGATCGAAGACCGACTTTTTCGGAGCTTCCTGTGACGGCATCGGGGCGCTGAAGCTTGTTGGCGGGATCATGGTCCCAAAGAACAACCCAGTGGTGTCTTGTGTCACCTGTTCCACCGGCATTGCGAAGATGGAGGCCACTTGGGGCCCATAATTTACTCATCCAGCAGGGACGGAGTGGGAGTTGTTGTTGCAATTGGTGCAGCTGGAAGCCATTGATCTTCTTTTCCCTGCACGGGAGAAAGATGCCAAATCTTAGTATCTTGAATCCAGGGGCAACCATATTAAACCACGATTTGTTCGTGAACACGACATACGAATTGTGGAGTGGAAAAGGGAAAAGGTCCCACTAGGCATGCCAAAATCTGTTAACCGCCAAAAACAGAGACGAAACCGCATAGGTCGTCTTAGCTGAATTTAGGGGCAAATGCTATTTGGTTTTATCCGTCCACCTCTCCGAAGATACCAAGTTGATTTATGGCACCGTGTATCGGAGGTTTGGACAGATGCGTCCGATGTAGCAGACTTCGTCTGATTCCCCTCGTTTGCGAGGGGTTTTTGATTGTAGGGTCGCTCTTCCCTGCAGGCGCAAGCCCCTGCAGTTAATTACGTTACAGCGTAGCGATAACCACTTTCTCCTTCTCCATATGTTCACTTCGTGTTGTATGTATTTGTTTTGTTTTTGGTTGCCCATGGATTGTATACAGAGACTAATTTGTGTTTTCGCCCGTAGGGCGTGGATCAGTCCAAATCCGTATTTTCTTAGATTTAGGTTTGGGTGATTTAAGGCTCGTTAACCTCGTTTGAGATTAAGATCAACTTAAATGTATGTTAAGGATACGTTAGTCTAATTTTAGACTAAGATCTACTTAACAAAGTTTTAGGATCATTTAGATCCAACGAAAGAGCATTTGGGCTCTATCGTTTTAGTTTAGGGACATTACGGTCCATTGGGTTTAAGGACATCATAGTCCATAGACATTAGATTAGGGACATTGCGGTCTATAAGTTTAAGGACATCATAGTCCATGTTTAAGGACATCATAGTACATGGTTTTTAGTTTAAGGAAGTTGCGGTCCATAAGTTTAAGGACATCATAGTCCGTGTTTAAGGACATCATAGTCCATGTTGTTTTGGCTCATTGGTTTGGAGGTGTGCCAAGAGTTATTGGTTATTGGGACCCTCCACCTCTCTGAAGACGTTGAAGAATTACAATGACATGTATCAGAGGTGTGGAGAGAGGTACCCTTGGACTAATTTCCAGGTCGAGGGAAGATGTGGGACGAACATCATTTTAGAAGCCATCTGCAGGAGATCACTAGTCATCTTTGGAATTAAGATCGACTTGGGGAGACCTGAGTATAGGAGTTTATTTGATTGGTTACCAAAAAGGTTTTTGGTCTCGGGAGACTTAGCTAATTTGTGCTAAGGTTGGCTTCTTATAGTGTTAAACACTAACATTTGCTCGGCGCTCACGTGATCCCACGTGAGGCTCTAAATTAGTGTTAAACAGTGAAATTTGGAGCGCTCACGTGTGGCACGTGAGGCGCCTGAGAATTGGGCCCTGCTTCTTTGGTTTTATTCCATTGTTCCTTTTAGAAATGCTAAGCCCTATTGGGGGTCACGTGGGGTCACGTGAGGCGCCCCAAAATGATAACTGTCTTTTGGTTTATACCTTTTCTCTTTTAAAAAGTGGCAAGCATTATCAGCGAGAGGGGTCACGTGTGAACACGTGATCTATTTCAATCTTTCTTTTGAATTCATCACAGGTGGTCACGTATGAGAACATGACCATCAATATGCATGGTATTCTTTCTCTGAGTCTTAAAAATATCAAATCCTTTATTATATATATATATATATATTAAGGATTTAATTCCTTAGACTTAGTTCTTCCCTTAGGTTTGGGATCTGCATGGCAGAGTCTGCTCGATGAGAATTAAATTCACAACTTGTGGGGAGATCTACTTCTACAGATCTTTCACCAGAAGGGAGAACTAAGTTCTTATATTAAGGGTGAAACCCTAGTTATATCAGAGGAATTAAATTCCTATATGCCTTTTGGGAGAACTAAATTCTCTGAATTTAGATCTTCCCCTAAGTTTTGGATCTGCATGGCAGAATCTCTCTAATGAGAATTAAATTCTCAACTTGTAGGGAGATCTGCTTCTGCAGATCTTTTACCAGAAGAAAGAACTATGTTCTTTGAAAGAGTTAAACTCTTGTGGAGACAAAGAAGAAGTAATATGTTATCTGTGTTTTGTTCCTTCTTACCTAGGGTTTCTTCTTTTGTTTTGAACTTGCAGTTTATGGGGGGTTTCTTCTGTCTTAGACATGAAGTCTTGGAGCCTTTATATAGTGGAGCTTGATTTGTTGATTTAGTTGAGAAAATCTCTTATTGAGAGATCTCTTAATTGATTTGGAGGATTTATCCACCATCGGAACTTTGATCTAAAGACTTCTGTTTTACAGAAGACATTTTTCTTGTTTTTAACAAGATTGGAAAAATATTTTCCCTTACATAATTTATTCTGTATCTTGGTGATTTTTAATCACCATTTGATCTTTGATCCAACGGTGCTCTGATTTATAGAGCACGTTCTTTCTTGTTTAGAAAGATTTGAGGAGTATTTTCTCAGTCGGAATTTAATTCTGTATCTTGGTGATTTTTAATCACCATTGGATCTTTGATCCAACGGTGCTCTGATTTACAGAGCACGATCTTTCTTGTTTAGAAAGATTTGAGGAGTATTTCCTCAATAGGGTTCTGATCCCTTTTATATAGAATATAATTCTATCGGGTCAGAAGATATTATAAATCCTCACGTGTAGCGCGTGACCCAATGGCACTAAGCCAGCTTGCCTATATGCAGCAGCCACATAGAAAAGCATCATGTGTTGGCACGTGATGCACCTTTTGGCCTGCTATTTGTTTCAATCCTATTTGTTAAGTGCTTTTAATTTTGGCTCCAAGGCGCATCACGTGTGGACACGTGATGCTCCATTTGGGGAATTTTCCCATTTCTTTTTTACTTATTATTTCTTTATTTTTTATAAGGGAACAAACGGGTGTCACAACCCGAAATGGCATGTGACTGGCACTTGAATCATATGAAGTCTATAGGACCCCATCTTATTCAAGTTGTAAGTCCATATTGCCCACCCCGGTGCTTGCGGGGAGGCGGAAAAGTTATGAAAAATGGATTTTTACAACACTAGGCAACATGGACTAGCAAAAAGAGGGATCTTTACTAAACAAAAACTAACTAACAAACTAAAAGAGTTAGCTACTCAGAAAAGAGGTTATACCTTGGTCTTCAAGTCCTTCTCTTCTTGCTCCTTGGAGTGAAAGAACGAGATCTTTTTGTCGCCTTCTCTTGCCGAAGAAAGATCCACCCGAGGGCCTCAACCTTTGGCTCCAATTTCAAACTAGAAGTAACTAAGGTGCTTGGAGTGCTAATCCTAGAACCATAGAAAGAGTAGAGAGTATTTTTGAAGGGATTATCTCAAGCTCAAGTGATTCTCAACTCATGAGAGGGGAGAGCTAGAGAGAGAGGAAGAGGATGATAGAGAATGGGAATGATAGAATGATGATATTTTACAACCATCCTCACATATATGTGTGAATTATGATAATTAAAATTAACTAAAGAAAATTGTGATGGTTAAGTTGAAGTGACCATTATCATTTCACATTAATTAAATTTGCTAGAATCAAAGAGCATCTTTCATATGAAATGATGATGGTCAACTTGTCAACCTAGGTCAACAAGTCAAGCAAAGTCAAAAAGTCAACAACCATAACCATACACAATTATAATTAACTAATATTAATAAATCATATTTCACACATAAACATTAGGGTTAAGAAAAATACAACGGCCATTAACCCTAATGGAAATCCTCTGCCTCCGCCTCAGTCAACTGTGCATACACACCCGTATCCGTATTCCGAGGAACACGAATACAATGAGATAAAACCAATCCGGAAACATATACTAGGATCTGGCTTAAACCAAAGCCTGCTAGTATAAGCTGTCCGGACACCAAACGTGTTAGTTGTATGTATGCCCTAGAGGCCAGTATTATACAGATGATGTATATTATATTGGATGCTTGGATATATATAGAGATGACTTTCTTGCTCGATATGATAGTATGCTATCTGGTTACTCTTTATCTTAACATGTACACTTGTCTCTTTATACTGTCTTATAGTTACATGTTGGTAAAGCCCTTAGGATGTGTACTTGACTACCTGGACTATGATACAGTTCATACTAGTGGGGACATGGTAGTCCATAGGTACATCCTTCAAGGTCCCTAGTCGTAGGTGTATCGAGACGGGGCATCGATATACCAGTGTAGACTAGCGTATACGCTTCTCGACCCATGAGATGGGCGATGGATGATCCCATATCCATTGGTGTTTGACATCAGAGATGGTATACGGGTGCTCAGTGGAGACTGGGTACACTGGACGGACTCGCCGAGAACTCCCAGATGGTATTATACCTCACGTCAGATGGCAGTTCTCAGGTGACACTTGTACAGGTTAGTCTGTATACCCGAGATCGTCATAGAGTCTTGTGTGATTCCCACTGTACTTTGATCTCCACCTTACCACGTCCATGAGGGCGTGCAAAACGGTAGTCTTTGGGTACAGTCCCGAGTCACATGGAGGCAATGAGCGATAGGAGGGGTTTCGTCTTTCCCGGTATTAGGGGTTGATGTTGCGCTGTGCTCGATTGGCCGTAACAGGGAAGTCCCTGGCCAGGGCTAATCAGAGATTTGCTGGTAAGTGTTACCATTAGTTTCTCAACCCGTTATGAGCCTCACATCAGCACGACTTATCGGTTATTGGGGTCTGACGTATACCACTCCTAGACTTGATATGCGACATATCAGACGAACAGACTGGACTGTACGGTAAGTGTTACTGGTTGGATTCACAGGAGTGTGAGCGGGCTAGCTCGTCGATCTTCTGATCGCTCAATACCCGGATGGCCGTTACGTTTAGCAGACCGCTTGCGGCTTGTAGGTGCTTGATATGATCATCATCTGCTACCGGCGTATTGACGAGTCTTTAGAGTCCTACACAGAGGTTTCCTGGCTCAAGCGAAACGAAATAGGAGCGCATATGTGATATGTGCAGGACAGAGAATAATGCGTGTATGTGATACCATATTTCATTCTCGTGATGAATGTATCGATTGGTTATATTCGATATAACCTAGATATCGAATCAAGGATTGATTCGATGAGCCGATACATAGGTTACTAGTCGGTTATATGCGATATGACCGGATCGTTAAATCAAATGTTGATTTAATGATTTAATGTAAAATTATATATTTGATATATTACTTTGCATTAACTAGTATTGGTTCACTTTAAATGGATTTTCTCACTTGATGTGCAAGAAGTATATGTGATATACTTTTTATGCACATATTTGTATCATGTTTGATGATACTTGATCATTTGGTTAAGTGTAAAGAATTAAACCATGTTTAAGAGATGATTAGGGTTTTGCTTTTTTATTTATTTATTTATTTGTTCATTTATTTATTTGGAAATGGTTTAGATGAGAATGGTGGCTTTATTTGCTTCTAGTTGAAGCTTCATGAAGTTTTGACTTCTTAACCATTCTTGTCTTCATGCTTAACCCTAACCCATCCAAGTAACCATGGTCTATTCTCTACACTCAACTATGGTTAGCTTATGATAAGTATTGATTTATTTTTCATTTTAAAAAAACACTTATCATATTCTAGCTTCATTCTCTCCTTCTTCTTCAAGAAAGAAAGCTTGATGCCATCAATGGCAACTTGAGTTCTAAAGTGAGAAATCCAATTCTAAAATGAACCCACCTCCTATTTCTTCACCCTCTACCTCTTGCCAAGTTGTTTTGGGTGTTTTCTTCACAAGTTTCACAAATTTGTGAAGTCGGAGCTTGAACTTATGATGCCTCGACGTACATCATCTTCGGCACGAAGCCGACGACCTAGTCCGCCCATTTCTCCGATCAAGCCGACGATTGAGTCCAGGATTCGAGATGGACAGCGAGAGGATGCCTACGTGGAGCCAAGGAAGTGGATATCCGGATCTACAAAGGTTGTAGCCTCTCTCCTTTAGTTAAGTTATTAACTAGTTTAGTTTTTCGCCTAAATTTCTAGTTAACGATCCGTATTAGGGTTTCTCGGCACCCGTAAAATTTGAAATTGGCATGGTTGATGCCTTGTGAGACCTCTTGAGAGTGTCTAGGAACCCTACAGTGGTATCAGAGCCTAGCTAGAGCCTTAGGCGAAGTCTAGACGACGTTTGAAACCCGAACGAACCCGAAACTCTAAAACCCAAGTGCTCTCTGGACATTTTCTAAAATCTGGGATTTTTCCATATTAAAAATGCTTAAAAAATTCAGCAGGGAAATCTAAGAATTACGATGCAAAATTTATCCCATGAACAGTAAATAGTGCGGCGGAACCGCGTCAGAAGCCTGGCTTCTGCGGCGGTTCCACGGCAAGATGATGACATCATCAATCCGGTTTTGCACAGTAATTACTATTTTATTATGCTGAATTTTCTGGGAATTTTTAATTTGACTCAAGAGTTGAGTGTTCTGGGGTTGTATTGGGAATCAACGTTTCGATCGGATTATCGAACTTTGTCTAAGTGCTTTCCGGATCATTTTCTGAATATGTTAAAAAGTCCGACCGGATATAAATACCCAACTTTTCCCCTGCCGGAAAATTTCGAAGTGTTGGATTTTTCTGTAGTTTAAGGGCGTTCTGAGTAGTGCAAGTAACGTGATGGTCCCTCTAGAAGACAACAAACCTTAACTCGATTATGTGACCGTCTTGAACTGCCCTTTGAACCTTCGGGTTTGGGGCAGTACAGCGTGCCATATGTGAGGCATTGGCTTTACCCTTCTACGGCTGGACCGTTGGTACTGAGGCATGAAGTGAATGTCTTTGAACCTATTTCATGTGTTGGACGGTTTCGGGAAAACTTGGGTGTTCGAATGTTCGATCGGAAAATTTAATATATTCTATTTATCCGGAATGGGATACAATAATTGGAATTCACAAACAGTTATGAGATAACTGAATGAATGTTATAAATCTAGCGGTTTAGTTTCACTTGATATTGAAAAGAGTTTTCGATAATGAGACTAAAATGCGGGGTTTATAACTGTTAGGCATGTGATGTCCAAGTATTTTATTTGATTAGGCATGTGATGTCTAAAGAGGTTGTGGATTCCAACTGTTGTAGTTTTACACTTTCTTTTCTGTGACCGTAAGTGTAATATGTGATATCGCCGGTTTCGTTGCTATATGTCAACGACAATTGGGATGCGCATATTTACTTACGTTGATGACATGTGATGTTATGTATTGCTGGATATGTTATATTGGATCGTCGTGTTTGAATAGCCGGGGGTTTTTATGTGAGATGAGTGTTTTTCATTTTCATTCATGTAAAAACTTGTATGTAATATTCTTTTATTTGGGGCACTTCCAGGTTGCGGAAGTTGTCACCTTTTGTATATTATTTACTTTTCCACATTAGGATAGACCCAAGGAGGGGAGTACAAGTAACCGGGTTCTGGGGTCCAGTAGGAGACCAACTCGAGGAGTCGAGTCCGGGTCTCCTAACCCTTGAATTGGTAGGGTTGCTTGCCGCTCTCGTAGGGGTCTAGGGGTGTGGGATTGGCAATTCATCACGACCGTGGAATCCGTGTTTTATACTGGCTCGTATTGAAAACACGGACGTCCTAGTATATCCAATGTTTCATATGTTTCTTCTGCTGCGATATCTGTGATGTGATCATGTGATGTTCTGTGATAGATACAGTATATAGTATATATGATATATTATATAGACGTTACTTATGTTTTGCACCCGCACTAGCCCTGCCCTGCTCTGTCGTTAGTTACCTAACCTAACGGTGCACGAGGGGACATCGAGGCAAATGCGGATGGCATAAGTGTACATCGTATTTATCTGTGATGTTTAGGTATTTAAATGATGGGACTTCATTAATGTGATTAGTGAAAGAAAAGAAACCAAATGATGTTGTAAAATCAAATTTTAAATAAAACAGGTAGCTACAGTACTTTCTTTGCATAGCGGTATATATGATATACCCTGCACCTTATTCGATGAGGAAAGGACCGAGATCCCTTCACCGGGAGTGACTCCTTTAGCAATAACTGGCAGATGCTACATACTCAATTTGCTTTTGATTGTTTTTGAGTTTTGCATTGCACAATGATATATATGATATATCCTGCACCTCATTCGACGAGGAAAGGGCCGACGATCCCTTCACCGGGAGTGACCCCTTTAGCAAAACTAGAAAAGCCTCAAAATCACTCCATTTCAAAACTTCATTTGATTCTACAACGATATCAAGTTCATTACGCAATAGGTTTTCAGAAAAACCTGTCGTAGCCCTCCGTCATTCCAGATAAGAACTGTTTAGTATTCGTGCTGCGTTTGTTGGGCTTTGTCAAGGCGTAGTGTGCGGTAGCTGAATAGTGATTATCTGCTTATGTATATGATGCAGATTGTTTCAGGGTAGTCGTACGACCTTGTTGGCCTTTGTCAAGGGCCGTGCGGGTGGGTTTGATTCAATCAAGAAATGACGGGTTGAACTTGACTAGCATGCTATGATTTGTTGGCCTTTGTCAAGGTCATAGGACGCTAGGGGCAAAATATTATCGGGAATTTCAAGTGTTGAAATTTGCAATGAGATTGCATACCTTCTATGAGATAGTTGGATCCCGATACCCACTGCGAGTAAGAGTTACTCCTGGGAGAGTTTTACACATTACAATTAGCCGATCAAGTAGGTGTCTAGAAAGGTGTCAACGGGGTTACGCCTCTGGGAAAACGAGGTTTACTTTAATTAGGTCCGTGCGAAAGCACGGGGAACCTCCCTCAAAGTACCGACACTGGCCTGGCTGAAAGATTGGCGAACTTGTAGTGTGTAATTAATCCCGGCTAGTCTTTCCTTTTAGGGTTTGAAGGAAGATTTGATAAAAACCAGTGGGAGCCATCCTGATTAGATAAGATAATAACCAATCTGATCTTGCACGAGCTTACGCTAAAGTGTTTTCTTCTCTCTCTCTCCAGGTAGCGACCATTTCATGCCTTAATAAAGATAATAATATGGATGTATTGACCGGACCCGCATGTTATACTGTGCTGGGGAACGTTGGTTCCGTTCTTACCTATAAGAGTTATAGGACTGAACAGGATATAGGGAAATACCAGGATTCCCATGCCACCCAAATGAAGAAAGTACATGATGATGCATTTTCTTCGGATGTGTTCGTTACAGAGAACTGTTTGTTAGTTATATGTATGCCCTAGAGGCCATTACTGTACATAGGATGTATATTGTAGTGGATGCTGGGACGTATATAGGGAGAACTTTCTTGCTCGACATGATAGTATGCTATCTGGTTGATCTTTACCTTAACGTGTATACTGATTGTCTCTCTGTTACATGTTGGTAAAGCCCTTAGGATGTGTGCTTGACTACATGGACTATGATGCGGATCATACTAGTGGGGACATGGTAGTCTATAAGTACATCCTTCAATGTCCCTAGTCGTGGGTGTATCGAGACGGGGCATCGATATACCAGAGTAGACTAGCGTATAACTTCTCGACCCATACAGATGGGCGATGGATGATCCCATATCCATTGGTGTTTGACATCAGAGATGATATACGGGTGCTCAGTAGAGACTGGGTACACTGGACGGACTCGCCGAGAACTCCCAGATGGTATTATACCTCACGTCAGATGGCAGTTCTCTGGTGACACTGGTACAGAGTAGTCTGTTGACCCGAGATCGTCATAGAGTCTTGTGTGGTTCCCACTGTGCTTTGATTTCCATCTTACCACGTCCAAGAGGGCGTGCAAAACGGTGGTTTTTGGGTATAGTCCCGAGTCACATGGAGGCAATGAGCGATAGGAGGGGATTCGTCTCTCCCGGTATAGGGAGTTGATGTTGCGCTGTGTTCGATTGGCTATAACAGGAAATCCCTAGCCAGGGTTGCTGAGATTTACTGGTAAGCGTTGCCAGTAGTTTCTCGAACAGTTATAGACCTCATATCGACACGACTTATCGAGCTATTAGGGTCTGACGTTTACCACCCCTAGGCGAGATATGCGACATATCAGACGATCAGACCGGACTGTACGGTAGTGTTACTGGTCGGATTCACTGGAGTGTGAGCGGGCTTGCTCGTCGATCTTCAGATCGCTCAATACCCGGGTGGCCGTTACGTTTAGCAGACCGCTTGCGGCTTGTGGGTGTTTGATATGATCATCACCTGCTGCCGGCGTATTGACGAGTCTTTAGAGTCCTACACAGAGGTTTCCTGGCTCAAGCGAAACGAAATAGGAGCGCATATGAGATATGTGCGGGACCGAGAATAATGCGTGTATGTGATACCGTATTCCATTCTCGCGATTAATGTATCGAAAGGTTGTATGCGATATAACCTAGTTATCGAATCAAGGGTTGGTTCGATAAGCCGATACATAGAATACTAGTCGGTTATATGCGATATGACCGGATCGTTAAATCAAGTGTTGATTTAATGATTTAATGCATAATTATATATTTGATATATTACTTTGCATTAACTAGTATTGGTTCACTTTAAATGGATTTTCTCACTCGGATTGTACACATTGTATATGTGATATACTTTTGTGCACTTGATTGTATCATGTTTGATGATACATGTTTAACTATAGTTAAGTGTAATGGATTAAGCCATGGTTAAACTAATGATCAGGGTTTTCTATTCTTACTTATTTATTTATTTATTTATTTTGAATAGATAAGAGAAGAATGGTTGCTAATTTTGGAGTTTAGTTGAAGCTTCATGAAGCTTTGACTTTGTAACCATTCTTGTCTTCATCTTTAACCCTAACCATTAATCTAACCTTAGTTAATTCTCTACACTTGACCATGGTTCTAATATGATAAGTATTCATTTTCTTTTCCAATTATAATTATTCTTATCATATTATTCTTCTTCTTCTTCCTTGCTTCAAGTGAAGAAAAGCTTACCTCATCAATGGTGATTGATGTTTTTGAGTGAGAAATCCAATTCTAAAGTTAACCCACTTCCTATTTCTTCATCCTCTACCTCTTGCCATGTAGTAGTATGTGTTTTCTTCACAAGTTTCTTGACTTGGTGAAGTCGGAGCTTGATTTAGCGATGCCTCGACGTAGATCATCTTCGGCATGGACATCGATGACCTAGCTCGCTTTTTCTCCGACGAAGCCGACTCTAGAGCCCGGATTCCTTTTGGACAGCGGAGACGACTTCGTTGCGGAGCTATGGAGGTGGAGCACCGGATCTACAAAGGTTGTATTTCCGTATCTCTTAGTTAAGTGTTAACTAGTTAGCTTTTTCGCCTAGAAATCTAGCAAACGATCCGTAGTCGGGTCTCTCGGCACCCATAAATTTTGATATTGGCATGTTCGATGCCTTGTGAGACCTCACTAGGGTGCCTAGGAACCCTACAGTGGTATCAGAGCCTAGCTAGAGCCTTAGGCGAAGTCTAGACGGAATCTGAAACCCGATCGAACCCGAAACCCCAAATCAAAATTGCTCTCTGGAAATTTTCTAAAATCGTGGATTTTTCCAAATTAAAAATTGCTAAAAAATTCAGCAGGGAAAAATAAGAATTACGGTGCAAAAAGTTTCTGGTGAACAGTAAATTTCGTGGCGGATCCGCGGCAGAAGCATGGCTTCTGCGGCGGATCAGCGGCCCCTTGATGACGTCAGCCCTGTTCCTTTGCACAGTAATTCCTAGTTCAAAGAGCTGAGTTTTCTGGGAATTTTTAATATTTATTCATGAGTTGAATTTTTCTGAGTTGTTTTGGGGATTCGGTGTTTCGATCGGAGTATCAAATTTTGTCTGTGTGGCTTTCCGGATAAATTTTAGAATATGTTAAAAAGTTTGACCGGATATAAATACCCAATTTTTCCCCTGTCGGGAAATTTCCAAGTGTTGGATTTTTCCGCAGTTTAACGACGTTCTAAGTAGTGCAAGTAACTCGATGGACCCTCTAGAAGAAAACAAACCTTAACTCGATTATGTGACCGTCTTGAACTGCTCTTTGAACCTTCGGGTTTGGGGCAGTACGGCGTGCCACATGTGAGGCGTTGGCTTGACCCTTCTACGGCTGGACCGTCGGTACTGAGGCACGAACTGAATGTTGTTAGACTTATTTCATGTGTTGAACTGTATCGGGAAAACTTGGGTGTTCGAATGTTCAATCGGAAAGTTTAACATTTTCTAATTATCTGGAATGGGATACAATAATTGGAATTCATAAGAAGTTATGAGATAACTGAATGAATGTTATAAACCTAGCAGTTTAGTCTCACTTGATCGGTTGCCACGGAATTTTGATGCGATCAAAAGTCCGTCGCAATCACGTAGCGTACGCGGATACTCGCCGGGTAAACTTAATAGACAGCCTTACTCCATAGCCCCGACCAAGTGACTGTAGGAGAACCCCGTCGCCGAAAGCATCCGTTCGGGTGCTCGCGGTAGCGGTGTTCCGCCTTGGTGCACTTCGTCGACGGTATCGGGGGTGCGGCCGCATACTAAAGTTTGCGACGAGTATTCGATCAGGATGTCGGGAATCTTGTTGAATTGCCCGACTTGATATTGAAAAGTGTTTTCGATAATGAGACTAAAATGCGGGGTTTATAATTGTTAGGCATGCGATGTCTAAGTAATTCATTTGGTCAGGCATGCGATGTCTGAGGTGGTTGCGGATTCCAACTGTTGTAGTTTTACACTTTCTTTTCTGTGACCGTAAATGTAATATGTGATATCGCCGGTTTCGTTGCTATATGTCAACGACAATTGGGATGCGCATATTTACTTACGTTGATGACATGTGATGTTATGTGTTGCTGGATATGTTATATTGGATCGTCGTGTTTGAATAGCCGGGTTTTTTTTATGTGAGATGAGTGTTTTTCATTTTCATTCATGTAAAAACTTGTATGTAATATTCTTTTATTGGGGCACTTCCAGGTTGCGGAAGTTGTCACCTTTTGTATATTATTTACTTTTCCGCACTAGGATAGACCCAAGGAGGAGGGCACAAGTAACCGGGTTCTGGAGTCCAGTGGGAGACCAACTCGAGGAGTCGAGTCCGGGTCTCCTAACTCTAGAATTGGTAGGGTTACTTGCCGCTCTCGTAGGGGTCTAGGGGTGTGGGTTTGGCTATTCATCACGACCGTGGAATCCGTGTTTTATACTGGCTCGTATTGAAAACACGGACGTCCTAGTATATCCAATATTTCATATGTTTCTTCTGCTGCGATATCTGTGATGTGATCATGTGATGTTCTGTGATAGATACATTATATAGTATATATGATATGTTATATAGACGTTACTTATGTTTTACACCCGCGCTAGCCCTGCCCTGCTCTGTCGTTAGTTACCTAACCTAACGGTGCACGAGGGGACATCGAGGCGAATGCGGATGGCATAAGTGTACGTCATATCTATCTGTGATGTTTAGGTATTTAAATGATGGGACTTCATTAATGAGATTAATGAAATAAAAGAAACCTAATGATGTTGTAGAATCGAATTTCAAAATAAAACAGGTAGCTAAAGTTCTTGCTTTGCACAGAGGTATATGTGATATATCCTGCACCTTATTCGATGAGGAAAGGACCGAGATCCCTTCACCGGGAGTGACTCCTTTAGCAATAACTGACAGATGCTACACACTCGGTTTGTATTTTGATTGCTTTTAAGTGTTTTTGCTTTGCACAGTGATATATGTGATATATCCCGCACCTCATTCGACGAGGAAAGGACCGACGATCCCTTCACCGGGAGTGACTCCTTTAGCAAAACTGGAAAAGCCTCAAAAACACTCCATTTAAAAATTCATTTGATTCTACAACGATATCAAGTTCATTACGCAATAGGTTTTCAGAAAAACCTGTCGTAGCCCTCCGTCATTTCAGATATGTACTGGTTAGTATTCGTGCTGCGTTTGTTGACCTCTGTCAAGGCGTAGTGTGCGGTAGCTGATTAGTGCTTATCTGCATAAGCATATGATGTGATTGATTTAGGGTAGTCGTGCGACCTTGTTGACCTCTGTCAAGGGTCGTGCGGGTGGGTTTACTTCAATCAGGAAATGACGGGTTGAACTTGACTAGCAGCCTATGGTTTGTTGACCTCTGTCAAGGTCATAGGACGCTAGGGGCAAAATATTATCGGGAATTTCAAGTGTTGAAATTTGCAATGAGATTGCATACCTTCTATGAGATAATTGGATCCCGATACCCGCTGCGAGTAAGTGTTACTCCTGGGAGAGTTTTATACATTACAATTAGCCGATCAAGTAGGTGTCTAGAAAGGTTTCAACGAGGTTACGCCTCTGGGAAAACGAGGTTTACATTAATTAGGTTCGTGCGAAAGCACGGGAGACCTCCCTCAAAGTACCGACACTGGCCTGGCTGAAAGATTGGCGAACTTGTAGTGTGTAATTAATCCCGGCTAGTCTTTCCTTTTAGGGTTTGAAGAAAGATTTGATAAAAAGCAGTGGGAGCCATCCTGATTAGATAAAATAATAACCAATCTATTCTTGACAGAGCGCACGCTGAGTGTTTTCTTCTCTCTCTCTCCTGGTAGCAACCATATCACGCCTTAATCAAGATAATAATACGGAATATTGACCGAACCCGCTTGTTATACTGAGCTGGGGAACGTTGGTCCCGCTCCAACTTATAATTGTTATAAGACAGAGCAGGAAATTGGGGAATACCAGATTTCCCGTGCCGCCCAAATGAAGAGAGTGCATGCTGATGCATCATCTTCGGGTGTGTTCATTACAAAGAACTGTTTCTCTGTAAACTCTACGTCCTGGGTATGTGATACCAGATCAGGATCCCAGATATGTAAAATGTTACATAGGGCTACAGATAGGTAGAGAACTGAGAACGGGTGATAAGTTTCATGAGGCAGAAAACGGGGCAAGTGTTGCAGCCAAGTCTGTTGGTCACTGTCACCCTGTATTACAATACATTGATTCTGAACGAATGTTATTAGATACCGAACCTGATATACAAAATCATATCTGTCTCTTTATTAGTAAAGAAACGGTAAAATTTTGTATTGTTGGATAATGTTTTGAACATTTCCTATATCAAAAGTTGATCGGTTCAGGCACGTTATCTAAAAGCGTTGATGTTCTAAATCAAACTACAGTTCTTAGTATACGGAACACACACAAGAGGAAGAGTTCAGAAATGAACGAATTCTTCTTGAGGCATTGTAGACTAGGTCAGATCAATATGACCCGACTAGCTAGAGTTACATATAGATGCATATTTAAATCAGTTTGAATTTACATCTTATGAAACTCGCCAGTCATGTCACAAAGATAAGATGACCATAGCTCCGTTTACTGGAAACAGAGAAAGAGTTAGTGAACTCTTGGGATGATACATGTTGATGTATGTAGGTCCCCTGTCTACACATGCCAAGACCGGTTCTTTTACTTCATTACATTCTCTGATAATCTCTCAAGATTCAGACATACGTTCCTGTTGAAACATAAGTCCGAACCTTTTGAGATATTCACAGAATATAAGTTAGAAGTAGAGAACTAATACGGGTATAAGTATTATGTCCTATGATGAGATCAAGGAGGAGAATACATGAGCACGGAATTTCTGGACAATTCTAAAGGAGAATGAGATTCTCTCTCGGCATTACTCCTCCGTATACACCATAGCACGATGGTATATCGGGGCGGAGCAATAACACCCTATGTGATAAGGTGTGCTCTATGATGAGTACTACTGAGTTACCTATTTCCTTTTGGGAGTTATGCACTTGAGAAGCTGCATACCTATTGAATAGGGTTCAAATCAAATCAGTTGCCTACCACTTCATATGTGATATGGAAAGGGAAGAGCCCATGTCTTAAGCTAGTTAAGATTTGGGGTTGTCCGGCCTATGTTTAAAAGCAAAATCCGGACAAGCTCGAGGCAAGGTCTGTAATGTAGAACTGGAAAGGTTCCAGCTATACAAACTACAGCAGATGATTTGGTAAAACCAAATGATTCAATAGTTACCAACGAACGTCAGCCTCTCCGCCGATCTAGTAGGGTTCCTCACCCACCTGAGAGATACTTCGGTTTCTCTATGACAGTGGGAGCGAGGAATGCATCATGAGATGATGACCCAACTAGTTTCGAGATGGCCATCAGGAGTAAGACTCTGTAAGAATGGCTGGATGCTTAGTGATCTGAGATGGAATCCTTATACACCAGCAAAGTATGGACTTTAGCTGCTATATCTGAAGGGTTAAATCCCCATCAGGAGCAAGTATATCTTAAGAAGATTACTTGGTGTACATGGAAAAGTTGAGACTTTCAAAGCTAGACTTGTTAAAGGTTTTCGTCATTGACCAGGCGTGGATAATGATGAAACCTTTTCCAGTACCTATGCTTAAGTCCATCCAGATACTACTTGCCACGGCTACATACCATGACTACGATATCTGGCGGTTGGGTGTCATGACTGCTTTTCTAAATGATATTTTAGAAGAGTGCGTCTATAAGTACACAGCCAGAGGGCTTCGTAAACAGTGGGAGCAGCGGAAACGTGTACAAGATGCTTTATTGGATAAAGCAGGTATCGCGGAGTTGGAACATCTGTTTTGATGTAGTAGTCAAAGAGTTTGACATCATCAAAATGGTAGATGAACCTTGTATAAACAAAAAGGTAGTAGGGAGTATGGTGGCGATCCTCGTAGAGCACGTGGATGACATACTCTTGATAAGAATGGAGTTTCTTATGCTACGCTCGATCAATCTCCGCTTATCACTATGATTCTCCATATAGGATCAAACTGATACCTCCTAAATCCTGAGTTTTGGATCTATGAGATAGATTTAATTGGATGTTAGGATTCTCACTAGTTGTAGTGAGATGGTATCAATCGATCCTGAGGAGAATCACTGGAAGGGTTCCAGGGTGATAAAGACGACTGAATGTCAGTCACAGGCATTGTCTTTACCCTCAGTAAAGGGACGGTATGTTGGAAGAGTTCCAAGCTGGATACCGTGGCATACTAGACGATAAAGGCAGGATACATCGCTACTTAAGATGCTACCAAAGAGGCTGTTTGGATGTATATTGGTTCATGAGATGAACTATGTTCCTCCCATTGTGAGACAATGGAGTTGTGGCTTATGCCAAGGAACGTCAGTCCCATCAGTGATCCAGACATATTCTAAGGCAGTATCACTTGATCATGGAGACGGTTGATCTCCAGGGAGATCGAGGTTAGGAGAGTAGACTCAGAGGACAACACAGCGGATCCACTCACAAAGGCCTGTTCCCAGAGAGAGACTTTTATAGGATGGTTGAGTATGAGATACTACAACCACTGCTACAGATGGCCCTAGTGCAAGTGGGAGATTGTTAGTTATATATATGCCCTAGAGGCCATTACTGTACATAGGATGTATATTGTAGTGGATGCTGGGACGTATATAGGGAGGACTTTCTTGCTCGACATGATAGTATGCTATCTGGTTGATCTTTACCTTAACGTGTATACTGATTGTCTCTCTGTTACATGTTGGTAAAGCCCTTAGGATGTGTGCTTGACTACCTGGACTATGATGCGGATCATACTAGTGGGGACATGGTAGTCCATAAGTACATCCTTCAATGTCCCTAGTCGTGGGTGTATCGAGACGGGGCATCGATATACCAGAGTAGACTAGCGTATAACTTCTCGACCCATACAGATGGGCGATGGATGATCCCATATCCATTGGTGTTTGACATCAGAGATGATATACGGGTGCTCAGTAGAGACTGGGTACACTGGACGGACTCGTCGAGAACTCCCAGATGGTATTATACCTCACGTCAGATGGTAGTTCTCTGGTGACACTGGTACAGAGTAGTCTGTTGACCCGAGATCGTCATAGAGTCTTGTTTGGTTCCCACTGTGCTTTGATTTCCATCTTACCACGTCCAAGAGGGCGTGCAAAACGGTGGTTTTTGGGTATAGTCCCGAGTCACATGGAGGCAATGAGCGATAGGAGGGGATTCGTCTCTCCCGGTATAGGGAGTTGATGTTGCGCTGTGTTCGATTGGCTATAACAGGAAATCCCTGGCCAGGGTTGCTGAGATTTACTGGTAAGCGTTGCCAGTAGTTTCTCGAACAGTTATAGACCTCATATCGACACGACTTATCGAGCTATTGGGGTCTGACGTTTACCACCGCTAGGCGAGATATGCGACATATCAGACGATCAGACCGGACTGTACGGTAGTGTTACTGGTCGGATTGACTGGAGTGTGAGCGGGCTTGCTCGTCGATCTTCAGATCGCTCAATACCCGGGTGGCCGTTACGTTTAGCAGACCGCTTGCGGCTTGTGGGTGTTTGATATGATCATCACCTGCTGCCGGCGTATTGACGAGTCTTTAGAGTCCTACACAGAGGTTTCCTGGCTCAAGCAAAACGAAATAGGAGCGCATATGAGATATGTGCGGGACCGAGAATAATGCGTGTATGTGATACCATATTCCATTCTCGCGATGAATGTATCGAAAGGTTGTATGCGATATAACCTAGTTATCGAATCAAGGGTTGGTTCGATAAGCCGATACATAGAATACTAGTCGGTTATATGCGATATGACCGGATCGTTAAATCAAGTGTTGATTTAATGATTTAATGCATAATTATATATTTGATATATTACTTTGCATTAACTAGTATTGGTTCACTTTAAATGGATTTTCTCACTCGGATTGTACACATTGTATATGTGAAATACTTTTGTGCACTTGATTGTATCATGTTTGATGATACATGTTTAACTATAGTTAAGTGTAATGGATTAAGCCATGGTTAAACTAATGATTAGGGTTTTCTATTCTTACTTATTTATTTATTTATTTATTTTGAATAGATAAGAAAAGAATGGTTGCTAATTTTGGAGTTTAGTTGAAGCTTCATGAAGCTTTGACTTTGTAACCATTCTTGTCTTCATCTTTAACCCTAACCATTAATCTAACCTTAGTTAATTCTCTACACTTGACCATGGTTCTAATATGATAAGTATTCATTTTCTTTTCCAATTATAATTATTCTTATCATATTATTCTTCTTCTTCTTCCTTGCTTCAAGTGAAGAAAAGCTTACCTCATCAATGGTGATTGATGTTTTTGAGTGAGAAATCCAATTCTAAAGTTAACCCACTTCCTATTTCTTCATCCTCTACCTCTTGCCAAGTAGTAGAGTGTGTTTTCTTCACAAGTTTCTTGACTTGGTGAAGTCGGAGCTTGATTTAGCGATGCCTCGACGTAGATCATCTTCGGCATGGACATCGACGACCTAGCTCGCTTTTTCTCCGACGAAGCCGACTCTAGAGCCCGGATTCATTTTGGACAGCGGAGACGACTTCGTTGCGGAGCTATGGAGGTGGAGCACCGGATCTACAAAGGTTGTATTTCCGTATCTCTTAGTTAAGTGTTAACTAGTTAGCTTCTTCGCCTAGAAATCTAGCAAACGATCCGTAGTCGGGTCTCTCGGCACCCATAAATTTTGATATTGGCATGTTCGATGCCTTGTGAGACCTCACTAGGGTGTCTAGGAACCCTACACTGTTTCTCCATTTGCCCTACGTCCTGGGTATTAGATACCGGGTCAGGATCCCATATATGTAATCAGTTACATGGGCTTAGAAAAGGTAGAGAACTTGGAGAAGGTGATAAAGACATTAGAGTTGGAAATGGTGCAATTGTTGCAGCTAAGACTGTCGGGGAATATCACCTTGTATTACCAACTGGTAATACATTGGTTCTGAACGAATGCTATTACATGCCGAACCTGATATGCAACATTATATCGGTTTCTTTATTGAGTAAAGAGGGATATAATTTTGTATTACAGGACAATGTTATGAACATTTTCCGTAACTAAAAGTTGGTTGGATCAGGCACGTTGTGCAATGGCATTTATGTTCTAAATCAATCAACAGTTCTGAGCATAACTAACACACACAAGAGGAAGAGTTCTGAACTGAACGAATCCTTCTTGTGGCATTGTAGACTGGGTCACATCAATGCGACACGACTGGCTAAGTTGCATAAGGATGAATATTTGAATCCGTTTGAATTTCCATCTTATGACACTTGCCAGTCATGTCTCAAAGGCAAGATGACCAAAACTCCGTTTACAGGACACGGAGAAAGAGTTACTGAACTCTTAAGACTGATACATAGTGATGTATGCGGTCCTATGTCTACACATGCCATGGATGGTTCTTCATACTTCATTACATTCACTGACGATCTCTCTAGGTTCGGGTATATGTTCCTGATGAAACACAAATCAGAAGCTTTTGAGAAATTTAGAGAATATAAACAAGAAGTTGAGAACCAAACCGGAAAAAGTATTAAAATCCATCGATCTGATCGAGGAGGTGAATACTTGAGCAATGAATTCCTGGACTTCTTAAAAGAGAATGGGATTCTCTCTCAGCTGACTCCTCCATATACACCACAGCACAACGGTGTATCAGAACGGATGAATCGCACCCTATTAGATATGGTGCACTCTATGATGACTATAGCTGAGTTACCTATTTCCTTCTGGGGGTATGCGCTTGAGACAGCAGCATACCTATTGAATCAAGTTCCAACTAAATCTGTACCTACCACACCATATGAGATATGGAGTGGGAAGAGACCATGTCTTAAACGAGTTAAGATATGGGGTTGCCCGGCCTATGTCAAAAGGCAAAATCCGGACAAGCTCGAGGCAAGGTCAGTTCTATGCAAGTTTGTGGGATATCCCAAACATTCACATGGATATCTTTTCTACCATACAGAGGAACAAAAAGTGTTTGTTTCTCGACATGCCACCTTTTTAGAAAAGGAATTTCTTGCAAAAGAAATTAGTGGGGATATGGTAGAACTGGAAGAAATTCCGGCTACACAAACTCAAACTGAAGATTTAGTGGAACCAGAGGATTCAGCAGCTCCAAATGAACCTCAGCCTCTCCGCCGATCTAGTAGGGTTCCTCGCCAACCTGAGAGATACTACGGTTTTCTCATGGATGGTGGAAGCGAGGATTGCATCATGGAGGATGATGACCCAACTAGCTTCGAGCAGGCCATCACGAGTAGGGACTCGGTGAAATGGCTGGATGCTATGTGGTCCGAGATGGAATCCATGTACACCAACAAAGTAAGGACTTTGGATGTTGCTCCTGAAGGGGTAAAACCCATCGGGAGCAAGTGGATCTTCAAGAAAAAACTTGGTGTAGATGGGAAAGTGGAGACTTTCAAAGCTAGACTTGTAGCAAAGGGCTTTCGTCAAAGACCAGGTGTGGACTATGACGAAACCTTTTCTCTAGTGGCTATGCTTAAATCCATCCGGATCATGCTTGCCATCGCTGCATATCATGATTACGAAATCTGGCAAATGGATGTTAAGACCGCCTTTCTAAATGGTGATTTAGAAGAGTGCGTGTACATGACTCAGCCAGAGGGCTTCGTAGACAGTGGGAGCAGCGGGAAGGTGTGCAAGCTGCTTAAATCCATTTATTGATTAAAGCAAGCATCGCGGAGTTGGAACATCTGCTTTGACATCGTTATCAAAGAGTTTGATTTCGTCAAAAACCCAGATGAACCTTGTATTTACAAGAAGGTGGCAGAGAGTAAGGTTGTCTTCCTCGTATTGTACGTGGACGACATACTCTTGATAGGAAATGATATTCCTATGCTGCAATCGGTCAAGCTCTTCTTATCATAAAGATTCTCAATGAAAGATCTTGGTGATGCCTCCTGCATATTGGGAATTAGGATCTATAGAGATAGATCCAAACAGATATTGGGATTGTCCCAATCCAGGTACATTGACACCATACTAAAAAGGTTTAGTATGGAAGATTCCAAGCATGGGAACTTGCCCACGATCTCTGGTGTCACTCTCTCCAAAGAGATGTCTCCCAAGACTGATTTGGAGAGAGCTCGCATGCAAGGGATACCCTATGCTTCGGCTGTAGGCTCTATCATGTATGCGATGCTATGTACCAGACCCGATGTAGCATACTCACTAAGTATAGTGAGCAGGTATCAAGATGATCCTGGAGAGAGTCACTAGACAGCTGTGAAGAGCATTCTCAAGTGCTTATGAAGAACTAAAGAGATGCTCTTGGTGTATGGTAACGGAGAACTCCAAGTGGAGTCCTTTACCGATTCGAGCTTCCAGAGTGATAAGGACGACTCTAAGTCGCAGTCGGGCTTTGTCTTTACCCTTTACGGAGGGGCGGTTAGCTGGAAGAGTTCCAAGCAGGAAACCGTGGCAGACTCGACGATGGAGGCTGAATACATCGCTGCCAACGATGCCGCTAAGGAGGCTCTCTGGATCAAGAAGTTCATTACTGAACTTGGTGTGGTTCCATCCATTGAGCATCCAATACCTTTGTATTGCGATAACAATGGAGCGGTGGCTTTGGTCCCATCAGCGATCCAGGCATATTCTGAGGCAGTATCACCTGATCCGGGAGATAGTTGATCGCCGGGAGATCGAGGTCAGGAGAGTTGACACAAAGAACAACACGGCGGATCCACTCACGAAGGCCATTCCCCAGATACAGTTTGAGAGACTCTTCGGGATGCTCGGTATGCGATACTACAGCAGCTGGCCCTAGTGCAAGTGGAAGATTGTTAGTTGTATGTATGCCCTAGAGGCCAGTATTGTACAGATGATGTATATTATATTGGATGCTTGGACATATATAGAGATGACTTTCTTTCTCGATATGATAGTATGCTATCTGGTTACTCTTTATCTTAACATGTACACTTGTCTCTTTATACTGTCTTATAGTTACATGTTGGTAAAGCCCTTAGGATGTG
Source organism: Agapanthus africanus (assembly GCA_030015575.1). Lineage (NCBI taxonomy): Eukaryota > Viridiplantae > Streptophyta > Magnoliopsida > Asparagales > Amaryllidaceae > Agapanthus > Agapanthus africanus. The sequence goes on from CM057349.1 coordinate 295,508,925, forward strand.
TACTTGACTACCTGGACTATGATACAGTTCATACTAGTGGGGACATGGTAGTCCATAGGTACATCCTTCAAGGTCCCTAGTCGTAGGTGTATCGAGACGGGGCATCGATATACCAGTGTAGACTAGCGTATACGCTTCTCGACCCATGAGATGGGCGATGGATGATCCTATATCCATTGGTGTTTGACATCAGAGATGGTATACGGGTGCTCAGTGGAGACTGGGTACACTGGACGGACTCGCCGAGAACTCCCAGATGGTATTATACCTCACGTCAGATGGCAGTTCTCAGGTGACACTTGTACAGGTTAGTCTGTAGACCCGAGATCGTCATAGAGTCTTGTGTGATTCCCACTGTGCTTTGATCTCCACCTTACCACGTCCATGAGGGCGTGCAAAACGGTGGTCTTTGGGTACAGTCCCGAGTCACATGGAGGCAATGAGCGATAGGAGGGGTTTCGTCTCTCCCGGTTTTGGGGGTTGATGTTGCGCTGTGTTCGATTGGCCGTAACAGGGAAGTCCCTGGCCAGGGCTGATCAGAGATTTGCTGGTAAATGTTACCAGTAGTTTCTCGACCCGTTATCAGCCTCACATTGGCACGACTTATCGGTTATTGGGGTCTGACGTATACCACCCCTAGACTTGATATGCGACATATCAGACGAACAGACCGGACTGTACGGTAAGTGTTACTGGTTGGATTCACAGGAGTGTGAGCGGGCTAGCTCGTCGATCTTCTGATCGCTCAATACCCGGATGGCCGTTATGTTTAGCAGACCGCTTGCGGCTTGTGGGTGCTTGATATGATCATCATCTGCTACCGGCGTATTGACGAGTCTTTAGAGTCCTACACAGAGGTTTCCTGGCTCAAGCGAAACGGAATAGGAGTGCATATGAGATATGTGCAGGACCGAGAATAATGCATGTATGTGATACCGTATTTCATTCTCGCGATGAATGTATCGATTGGTTATATTCGATATAACCTAGATATCGAATCAAGGATTGATTCGATGAGCCGATACATAGGTTACTAGTCGGTTATATGCGATATGACCGGATCGTTAAATCAAATGTTGATTTAATGATTTAATGTAAAATTATATATTTGATATATTACTTTGCATTAACTAGTATTGGTTCACTTTAAATGGATTTTCTCACTTGATGTGCAAGAAGTATATGTGATATACTTTTTGTGCACATATTTGTATCATGTTTGATGATACTTGATCATTTGGTTAAGTGTAAAGAATTAAACCATGGTTAAGAGATGATTAGGGTTTTGCTTTTTCATTTATTTATTTATTTGTTCATTTATTTATTTGGAAATGGTTTAGATGAGAATGGTGGCTTTATTTGTTTCTAGTTGAAGCTTCATGAAGCTTTGACTTCTTAACCATTCTTGTCTTCATGCTTAACCCTAATCCATCCAAGTAACCTTGGTCTATTCTCTACACTCAACTATGGTTAGCTTATGATAAGTATTGATTTATTTTTCATTTTAAAAAAAACACTTATCATATTCTAGCTTCATTCTCTCCTTCTTCTTCAAGAAAGAAAGCTTGATGCCATCAATGGCAACTTGAGTTCTAAAGTGAGAAATCCAATTCTAAAGTGAACCCACCTCCTATTTCTTCACCCTCTACCTCTTGCCAAGTTGTTTTGGGTGTTTTCTTCACAAGTTTCACAAATTTGTGAAGTCGGAGCTTGAACTTGTGATGCCTCGACGTAGATCATCTTCGGCACGAAGCCAACGACCTAGTCCGCCCATTTCTCCGATCAAGCCGACGATTGAGTCCAGGATTCGAGATGGACAGCGAGAGGATGCCTACGTGGAGCCAAGGAAATGGATATCCGGATCTACAAAGGTTGTAGCCTCTCTCCTTTAGTTAAGTTGTTAACTAGTTTAGTTTTTCGCCTAAATTTCTAGTTAACGATCCGTATTAGGGTTTCTCGGCACCCGTAAAATTTAAAATTGGCATGGTTGATGCCTTGTGAGACCTCTTGAGAGTGCCTAGGAACCCTACAAAACATGCACAAGTGCGCGGATGTGAACGAACCCTGTCGCAAAACTATGTGACCTCTACTCGTTTTGCCTAAAGGCGAATAACCCTCTGTGTGGGACTCTAAAGACTCGACACTACACTGGCAGTAGGTTTAACCACAGACCGCAAGCGGCACTAGCTGTACGTAACGGTCCCTAGGTAGATGCCGATAAGAAGACTGACGAGGTAAACCCATCTGAACTCCTACTGAGCCTGAATGTGATAGTCTCCGTACAGTCTCGTCTGTTCGTCTGATAACATCGCATGGCGGGCCTAGAGGTGGTAAACGTCAGTCCCGTAATAGCGGTACAAGTCGTGTCAGAGTGTAGCCCAGAACACCCTGAGATAACACTGGAAACCTACCAATATATCTCGCTTGCCCTGGCCAGGGACTACTTGTGTAATGGCTCTCCTAGACACAGCGCGATATCAACCCCTAATACCGGGAGAGACGAATCCTGTGTAACCGTCACTGCCTCCAAGTGCTTCGGGACTGCACCCAACTACTACCTGTTTGCACGACTCCTTTGAGCTGTGGTAGGGTAGTAATTAAAGTACAGTGGGAACACACTCGAGGCGAAGTGACAGTGTCAAGTCAGCGGACTAAGCTGTACTCATATCACCTGGGAACTGATAACTGACGATAGGTATAATACCAACCAACAGTTCCCGACGAGTCCTGTCCATTGTACTCGTAACCCAACGAGCACCCGCATACTATCTCAAGTACGACGTACTGACGGCTGTAGGACAGGCCGTCTCCCGTGCTGGGATGAGAAGCGCATAGCTAGTCTACTCCGGAGTATCGATGCCCTGTCTCGATAGTCCTACGACTAGGGACGTGTATATCTAAGGATGTGCTTGTAGATTACCCAGCCCTCACGAGTGTGACTGCCATCACAACGCTGGTAATCAAGCAAAGATCCTAAGGGCTCCACTAATGCGTATAGGTGATACAATAACTAAACACATGTACAGATTAAAGTAGAGACAAACCAAGTAGCATACTACCATTTCGAGCAAGATTGTCTATACAACTGTGAATATCCCAAGCTTCCATCAAGTAATATACATACTAGTGTGATACAGTAATGGCCTCTAGGGCATAGACACTAACAATCTCCCACTTGCACTAAGGCCATGTACTGGCGTATCGAAGACCTATCATCTCGATCAGCCGCTCGAACTGAGTCTGGGGTAATGCCTTGCTGAATGGATCAGCAGTGTTATCTTCTGAAGCAACCCTCCGAACCTCGATCTCCTGGCGATCCACGATCTCCCTGATCAGGTGATACCGCCTCAAGATGTGTCTGGATTTCTGATGGGACCTAGGTTCCTTTGCTAAAGCTAAAGCCCCGTTGTTGTCGCAATACAGAGGTATTGGATCAACAATGGACGGAACCACGTGAAGTTCTTTCAAGAACTTCCTCATCTAGACGGCTTCTTTTGCGGCATCAGATGCAGTGATATATTCCGCTTCCATAGTCGAGTCAGCAACGGTTTCCTGTTTGGAACTCTTCCAACACACCGCCCCTCCATTGAGGGTAAAGACAAAACCCGACATGGACTTGGAATCATCCTTGTCACTCTGGAAGCTGGAGTCAGCAAATGCCTCAATCTGGAGGTCTTTTCCGCCATACACCAAGAACATCTCCTTAGTCCTTCTCAGGTACTTGAGAATGTTCTTTACCGCTATCCAGTGTTTCTCCCCAGGGTTTGACTGATACCTGCTTACCACACTCAGTGCATAAGCCATATCTGGTCTGGTACACAACATCGCATACATTATAGAGCCTACCACAGAAGTGTAGGGTATAATAGACATGCAATCCCTTTCCAAATCAGTCTTGGGAGATATCTCTTTGGAGAGGGTGATCCCGTGACAAGCCGGTAGATTACCGCGCTTGGAATCTTCCATACTGAATCTTTTCAGTATGATGTCGATGTACCTGGACTGTGAAAGTCCTAATATCCTCTTGGATCTATCACGATTGATCCAGATCACCAGAATGTAGGAGGCATCACCCAGGTCTTTCATGGAGAACCTGTGTGACAAGAACCCTTTGACAGATTGTAGCATAGGAATGTCATTTCCTATCAAGAGAATGTCATCCACGTATAAAACGAGGAATATGACAGTTCTTGCTACAAATCTACTATAGATACATTGTTCATCTGGATTTTTGATAAAGCCAAATTCTTTGACCGTTTCATCAAAACAGATGTTCCAACTCCGTGATGCCTGCTTTAGTCCATAAATGGAGTTAAGCAACTTGAACACCTTTCCGCTGCTCCCACTCTGAATGAAACCCTCTGGCTGGTCCATATAGACACTCCTCTAAATTTCCATTTAGAAAAGCGGTATTTACGTCCATCTGCCAAATCTCATAATCGTGGAAGGCAGCAATGGCAAGAAGGATTCGAATGGATTTCGGCATAGCCACTGGAGAAAAGGTTTCGTCATAGTCCAAACCAGGTCTTTGACGAAAACCCTTTGCAACAAGTCTAGCCTTATAGGTCTCAACCTGTCCATCTACACCAATCTTTCTTTTGAAGATCCACTTGCATCCTATGGGTTTTACCCCATCTGGAGCAACGTCCAAAGTCCATACTTTGTTGGTGTACATGGACTCCATTTCGGTTCGCATTGCATCCAGCCATTTTACCGAGTCAACGCTCTGAATGGCCTGCTGGAAGGTAGTCGGCTCATCACTATCAATGATGCAATCCTCTCTATCCCCGTCTATGAGAAAACCGTAGTATCTCTCGGGCAGATGAGATTGCCTACTACTCCTGCGGAGCGGCGTAGGAATGTCCTGATCTCTCGAACCCTCTGGTTCTACTAAGCTTTCAGTAATAGCTTGTGGTTCTGGAATTTCTTCCAGTTCTACTGCGCTCCCACTTATTTCCTTTTCTAAGAAATGGTGTTCCAGAAAGTGGGCATTACGAGAAACAAAGATCTTTTGTTCCTCTGCGTAATAGAAAAGATACCCCCTGGAGTTCTTTGGGTATCCCATAAACTTGCACAGTACTGAGCGTGCCTCGAGTTTTTCCGCATGCTGCTTTTTGACAAAAGCTGGACATCCCCAAATCTTCAGGTACTGAAGATAAGGTTTCTTCCCACTCCATATCTCATATGGTGTGGTAGGCACAGTCTTAGTAGGAACTCGGTTCAAAAGGTATGCAGCTGATTCTAGCGCATATCCCCAGAATGATCGCGGTAACTCAGCGTTACTCATCATGGAACGTACCATATCCAATAGGGTTCGGTTCCGTCTCTCCGATACACCGTTAAGTTGCGGAGTGTATGGAGGAGTAAGCTGGGAGAGAATTCCATTCTCTTTTAGGTAATCCAAGAACTCGGCACTCAAGTATTCACCACCTCGATCAGATCTCAGTATCTTGATACTTTTGCCTGTTTGTTTTTCTTCTTCATTCTTATATTCCTGGAACTTTTCAAAGGCTTCAAATTTATGCTTCATTAAGAAGACATGTCCGAACCTTGAAAAATCATCCGTAAAAGTGATGAAGTAAGAATAACCGCTTCGCGCATGTGTAGACATTGGACCGCACACGTCGCTGTGTACGAGTCCCAAGAGCTCGCTCGCTCTTACTCTGTGTCCAGTGAATGGAGTTTTTGTCATCTTCCCTTTGAGACAGGATTGACAAGTTGCATATAATTGATATTCGAACGGATCCAAATATCCTTCTGTATGTAACTTCGTCAATCTTCTCTCATTGATGTGACCTAGTCTACAATGCCATAAGAAAGCCTGATTGATTTCTGGAGACTTTCTTTTGTGTGTATTCTGGACATTGAAAATCTGTGGTTGGTTTAATACATATATACCATTGCTCAATATACCTGACCCAATCAGAACTTGATTAAGGTGAATGTTTACAACATTACTTACAAACGCAAATTCATAACTTTCTTTAGATACTAAAGACACAGAAATGATATTACAAGTTGCATTGGGTACAAAAAAGCAATTACGTAAAACCAAAACATGTCCATCTGACATTCCCAGGTGATAGTTCCCCACGGCCTCAGCATCCATGCTAGCTCCGTTTGCAACTCTGAGGGTTATGTCACCTGCCTTAAAAAACCTATGCTTTCTCAACGCCTGCAAAGAATTACAGATATGAGATCCTGATCCGGTATCCAATACCCAGGAAGTAGAGTTTATTGCTAGACAGTTTTCAATAACATACATACCTGAAGCTGAAGCCGCAACTTGCTTCAGATCCTGTGTTCTGGCCTTCCAAGCCCTGCACTCTTTCTTCCAGTGTCCACTCTTGTGACAGTAAAAGCATTCTTCCTTCCCCGCAAGCTTCCCCGCTACCTTTGTTGCTTTTGTCTTTCCCTTCGTATCCACTTTACTAACACCCCCCTTTGTTTTGGCGGGGGCTTTCTTCTTCTTTCCCTTGGCTTTCGTCCTGGACTTAGAAGAGGAAGATCCTCCTACAAACAAAGTGGATGTTCCCTACCTTTCTGTAGGATGCCCTCAGCACTCCTCAACATGTTTAGAAGCTCGAACAGTTCAACCTCCTTTCCTTGCATGTTGAAGTTTAGGATAAACTGGGCGTAAGTGGAAGGAAGGGACAGGAGAATCAAGTCAATGTACAGTTCATTCTCTAACGTGGTCCCAAGGTCCACGAGCTCTTCTATATAGCCAATCATCTTAAGCACGTGTTCCGCTACCGATGATCCGACGGCCAATCTTGCCGAAAACAGCTTCTTCGACACTTCGTATCTTGCGATACGAGACCGCTCTCCATACAGTTCTTTTGTATGAAGAAATATGGATTCTAGGTCCATATTCTCGTTCCTCCTCTGATGTTCATTGTCCATAGAGGCAAGTACGAGGCATTTGGCCTTCGCGCAATCGATCTCCCATGTCTTACGAATTTCTATATCCGCGACGCTGGAGGTGGGACCAGGGACAGGGGGAGCTTTGGTGGTAAGGAGATACCCCAACTTGTCGTAAGTGATTGCCATTTTGACATTCCTGAGCCAATCTTTGTAGTTTGGCCCTGTCAGTATGTTTTTATCTAGTAATAACTTAAGTCCGGTCATGTTGATTGGTCGCTGCAATTAGGAGAGAGAAAAGAAACACTTTAGCATGATGCTCTTGCAAGTTTAGAGTGGTTTTTAGTTTGTCTAAACAGGATGGATCCCACTGTCTCTCGAATCCCACCTCAAACCATAAAGGAAGAATTAGTCGGGATCAATCTCACCGTACAATACTTGCTTAACCATTCAGCCATGCCAGTGTTGGTACTTCGAGGGAGGTTTTCCAACGCTTTCGCGAAGTTCCTTAATTAAGTAACCTCTTTTCCCTGGGGGCGTAGCCCCGCTAACACCTTTCTACACACCTACTAGGTTTATAGCATTGATCGTTAAGTGAGAAATTTCCTGAGGAGTAGCATATACTCACAGTAGGATCGGGATCGAAATATCATCACGTGATAAAACTGAAGGAATCCTACCAGAATCATCACACTCCAAATAGTATCCAGCGCTAGCAAGTTTCAGTTCTTTTGAAACTCCCGATGTGGATTTTTGCCCCATGCTCTTATGACCTTGGCGTGAGGTCAAAATGTCATAAGTCACATGTCAAGTTCTACCCATCATTATCCAGGTTAATTTTAACCCACCCGTACCTACCCTTGACGTAGGTCAAAATGGCAGCACGACTGTCTCAAACCAACGCATTCTATCTATGCAACAGATAAATATCCGGCAGCTACCAATCACTATGCCTTGGCGTGAGGTCAAAATATATAGCTTGAATACTACCGAATATTTAACTGAAATGATGGAGGGCTACGAAAGGTTTTGGCGAAACCGTGAACGTAGTGAACTTGATATAATCGATGGAACAAGATAGCTTTTAAAAGGAGTGGTTCAAGCTCCGCATTTAAAAGTTTGGTTTGAAAAGAACCGAGTGGTTTTGAAAGTGTTCCAACGACTTTTACTTGGTTTATTTTCTTGAATTAATTTTAATGTGTCCCGTCATTAATCCTACCATTGCAGAAAACAACGAAAATATGACGTACGCTTATGCCATCCGCATTCGCCACGGGGCCCCGTCATCACCCGTTAGGTTACTTAACTAACGACAGAGCGGGGGCTGGACTAGCGCGGATGCAAAACATAAGCAACATCTAAATAGATATCGTATGTAAATATATAGCAATGATAGCCATTCCAGATCACAGATGAACACTTTGGATATACTAGGAACCCGCGATCCGTTCGAGCCTGTAACGAAAAGCGGATTACACGGTCGCGATGAATAGCCAATACCCCACCCTAGACCCCTACGGGTGCGGCAAACTACCCGCCAAGTACCCGAAGCGAAGCAACCTCCCTCAACACGTGAGTAGGCCACTCGGAACTTCGAGATACCCGGTAGTTTGTGTACCCCACCTTGGGTCTATCCTAGGAGCAAAAACAGTAAAAAGAAATTATACAATGGCGGCTACAACCTCAACCCGGATGTGCGGCCAAACAAATAATATTACATCAAATTACATATTACATGAATTGAAAGATAAAAGAAAAAAAAGAACTTTCATCTCACAACCACCCGGCTATTCATCCGCGACAATCCAACGAGTTCATATACACATACCATCAACAATACAGATCACAGATATGTATAACCCTCACTAATCGACGTATAGCGATTAGCAGACGTTCAATACATATAAAACATTACAGATACAACCCATTAGCCAAAGTCTACAGAAAAACGACCAAAATACGGATTTTTAACCACCCCAAAAACAAACATGTTCTCTGGAAAATCTGGGCAGAAACAAACCATCCTAAAAATCCCAAAACATCAACAGAAGAACACTGCAGGAAAAACGACCCACGGCCGAGTCAACTCGGCCGCGAATCCGCGGCAGAAGCAAGCTTCTGATGCGGAAACGCGGTGAGTTGGTCGGTTTGATGGTTAGTTTTTCTTGGGTGTTCTGTAAAAACCCTGAGCCGATTTTTAAGGTATGATTTATAATTTTTAAAGCAGGTTTAAAAATCGGCAGAAACTTAGGGTTTTGAAAAAAAGTTTTGCGATTTTATCCGATCGAAGTTCTATATACTTTGCTAACTAGCTAGTTTGTGTTTAGTTAGGCTCTGATACCACTGTAAATCCATATTGCCCACCCCGGTGCTTGCGGGGAGGCGGAAAAGTTATGAAAAAAATGGATTTTTACAACACTAGGCAATATGGACTACCAAAAGGAGGGATCTTTACTAAACAAAAACTAACTAACAAGCTAAAAGAGTTAACTACTCGGAAAAGAGGTTATACCTAGGTCTTCAAGTCCTTCTCTTCTTGCTCCTTGGAGGGAAAGAACGGGATCTCCTTGTCGCCTTCTCTTGCCGAAGAAAGATCCACCCAAGGGCCTCAACCTTTGGCTCCAACTTTAAACTAGAAGTAACTAAGGTGCTTAGAGTGCTAATACTAGAACCTTAGAAGTGTAGAGAGTATTTTTTAAGGGTTTATCTGAAGCTCAAGTGATTCTCAACTCATGAGAGGGGAGAGCCAAAGAGAGAGGAAGAGGATGAGAGAGAATGGGAATGATAGAATGAGGATATTTTACAACCATCCTCACATATATGTGTGGATTATGATAATTAAAATTAACTAAATATAATTGTGATGGTTAAGTTGAAGTGGCCATTATCATTTCACATTAATTAAATTTGCTAGAATCAAAGAACATCTTTCATATGAAATGATGATGGTCAACTTGTCAACCTAGGTCAACAAGTCAAGCAAAGTCAAAAAGTCAACAACCATAACCATACACAATTATAATTAACTAATATTAATAAATCATATTTCACATATAAACATTAGGGTTAAGAAAAAGACAACGGTCATTAACCCAAATGGAAATCCTCTGCCTCCGCCTCAGTCAACTGTGCATACACACCCGTATCCGTGTTCCGAAGAACACGAATACAATGAGATAAAACCAATCCGAAAACATATACTAGGATCTGGCTTAAACCAAAGCCCGCTAGTATAAGCTGTCCGGACACCAAACGTGCACAAGTGCGTGGATGTGAACGAACCCTGTCGCAAAACCATGCGACCTCTACTCGTTTTGCCTAAAGGCGAATAACCCTCTGTGTGGGACTCTAATGACTCGACACTACGCTGGCAGTGGGTTTAACCACAGACCGCAAGCGGCACTAGCTGTACGTAACGGTCCCCAGGTAGATGCCGATAAGAAGACTGACGAGGTAAACCCATCTGAACTCCTACTGAGCCTGAATGTGCTAGTCTCCGTACAGTCCGGTCTGTTCGTCTGATAACATCGCATGGCGGGCCTAGGGGGTGGTAAACATCAGTCCCCTAATAGCGGTACAAGTCGTGTCAGAGTGTAGCCCAGAACACCCTGAGATAACATTAGAAACCTACCAGTATATCTCGCTTGTCCTGGCCAGGGACTACTTGTGTAATGGCTCTCACAGCGCGATGTCAACCCCCAATACCGGGAGAGACGAATCCTGTCTAACCGTCACTGCCTCCAAGTGCTTCGGGACTGCACCCAACTACTACCTGTTTGCACGACTCCTTTGAGCTGTGGTAGGGTAGTAATCAAAGTACAGTGGGAACACACTCGAGGCGAAATGACAGTGTCAAGTCAGCAGACTAAGCTGTACTCATATCACCTGGGAACTGATAACTGACGATAGGTATAATACCAACCAACAGTTCCCGACGAGTCCTGTCCAGTGTACTCGTAACCCAACGAGCACCCGCATACTATCTCAAGTACGACGTACTGACGGCTGTAGGACAGACCGTCTCCCGTGCTGGGATGAGAAGCGCATACGCTAGTCTACTCCGGAGTATTGATGCCCTGTCTCGATAGTCCTACGACTAGTGACGTGTATATCTAAGGATGTGCTTGTAGATTACCCAGCCCCCACGAGTGTGACTACTATCATAACGCTGGTAATCAAGCAAAGATCCTAAGGGCTCCACTAATGCGTATAGGTGATACAATAACTAAACACATGTACACATTAAAGCAGAGACAAACCAAGTAGCATACTACCATTTCGAGCAAGATTGTCTATACAACTGTGAATATCCCAAGCTTCCATCAAGTAATATACATACTAGTATGATACAGTAATAGCCTCTAGGGTATATACACTAACACAAGTAAGCCAAAAATCCCAGAAATCTAAACCATTTTAAAGAAGAAAGAAGGAAAAGTTTAGTTTTAAAGCAAGTAGTTTAACAACATAAGCCGAAGTATGCATTTTTAAAACATCAAGTCTTTTTCTGAAAATTTCGGCAGAGTTTCCTTTGTAAATACGGCCCCAAAAAGGGTATAACATGCATAATATGAATAAAGGCATCCCCAAGCGGGAGCTAGCTGTTCGTCAATTGACGGTCACAACCACGCAAGTAATATAATATACAACGCCAAAGGGCGAGGAGCAAAACTCAAAAGGAAACTCAAAATCAACATGAAAACCATAATAATACAATGCGCGACTCTAAGGTCGAAAGAATATACACTGGTCTTCTAAGTCTATCAAATAAATATACAAGTGTGGTTGATGGAGTTTACTAGATACAACTGAAAAATAAAGTACAATGGTGGTTACGATGCAAATGAACCCACCTACCAAAACAATCACCCGGAATGAAAGCAGTGTGCCAGCAAAGCCGCAACGAAACATGTACGCCAAAACCGGCAAGAACTGTGGTACAATAGGGGTGATTTGCCAACTCGTGAGTAGAAAATATCACAGAGCAGAAATCATATGCATGACTCAATCCTAGGTCAATACGAACAGTAATATATAGCCTCAAAATGATAAGGTCTGAAGCATGATAAAGTGCCAAGGGTAAACATCTATACATATGTATAATATCAAGTGCTCGTGTCAGTGTCTCAGGTAGTAACATATCATAAACATGAGGTATGAATGCAATATAATGAAAACAGATTGCATCATGTATGAGAAAACTGTTTTCTTAGTTTAGTGAGATTTCTGTATGTTTAAATCGAGATATCATCAATGAAATCAACATAGAATCAGTGTCAAGCATCGACACAAAATATAAATCTCAATATCTCAATATCTCAGGATCCGGCAATCCGGACTGGCCTGTATCCTCGAATCTCAATATCTAGGGCTCCGGCTATCCGGACTGGCCCATATCCTCAAATCTCAAAACCTCAGGCTCCGGCTATCCGGACTGGCATGAACTCCGATCGGTATCCTCCGGATATCCGTCGAGTTACAATACAATCACCGGTCAGTAGTGCTCCCCTGTCACAGGCTCAACGCCATCATCTGTGACCTTCTCATCCCGGGGTACCGCACCGGCTCCACCATGCACCGGCAGACGGTTCCTCCTCCTCCTCGAATCGGGTGTATGATATCGCTCAAGAGCCAAGAAAACTCATGGTGGACATATCTCAAATCATATCTTGAGAAAACCGCAACTTTCATTTTTAAATGATAATCAGTTTATAAAATCCTTGCGGTGTCTCCAAATCCAGAAATCTCATGGAAATCCGAAATCCAAATGTCAAGGATAAATAAATAATGAATTTCATAATATTGGGCTACGACAATCCGGACTGGCCCATAATGTCATGGCAAATGAATATATAAATATGTATGAAAATCACAGTAATAAATGCAATGTCTAAGCTATCATATAAAAGCAAGCTCACTAGTACCATGTCGAAACTATATGCTAACATGTTATACTAATGAAGTAGTATTTTCTAATGTGTACGTGATATGGCAATTACCGATGATGATGTGTGTGAGCCGGCAAGCAGGTGTGCGTGGAGCATACGTATCATCGGTAATGGTGCTGGTGTCCTGACAACATGATTTTAATAATAACTAATGAAAACACAATATAAACATGCAATGCGATGTAAACAGTAATAATATGCAGAATATGAATAATAATGCAATATATAAGAATATACATTTATATATGAGTCATACAGTTTGACAATTGAAATAATACGAGTCATAGTGTTTGGAAAATAGGGCTACAGTGTTTTTAAGATAAAGGTATGTCGTTTGAAATATCCATAGAATCCCTTGTCCTGTCTTTAAAATACTCACGATTTATTAGTTTTGAAATAGGTATGACTCGAGTCTAGTCTAACAACTACAAGTAAACTACAGGACTAAACTAACAGGCTAATCGAAAAGGTAAGGAAACCACCTAAATCTAAGTCGATATATATATAACATAAGTCGGTGATCCTGCCTCAATAGTATCACATATGATACAATATATAACATGACATCCTCGAGTCAAGAGTGCGGATCTATCACCAATATATAGCTCGTACGGTAAATCCATCGTACGGCATCCCAATCTGGGTACGGGTCAATTATCACATTATCACATCATTCATCTGGTATCCTTATCATCATATCCTGTATTAGGGATACTGATCTAAGTCTAGTACATACTGATACCATCAAAAATATGTATATGCGTGTGTATGACAACACATCGCCTAAGGACCCCCTATACTAATCATGTCGTATCTCATAATACGAACCATGTAATATCACCAATCTCATGGCCTCACGCCCAATCTCATCGACTCATCTCCAAATACCATGTACTATCCTCATATCTAAGTATATGTATACATATATATATACACACACATATTCACATACATACATATATATATATCCCCAATTACACACAAGTAAAACAATGTAAGCGTGTGCGTGTGGGTGCAATCCTTATTCTAGGGTTCGCGACTAACACTAACTAATGACACTATCATCCAAAGTCTTCTAAAGTAATTCTAGCTAAGTATACACATCTTATAATACCATATAAGTATATATTTATATATAACATAACGCATTCGCGTTCTATACTACGAACTGCGGGGGTGCTATACGCCATCCACCGACTTTCCCCGTAGATATATATCTACTCACCTTGATCTTCGCTTGCTAGAGTTAATGACGCCATGCTCATCCTCGTCGTCTCGAAGTCTATGTGGGGGTACCTACATATCACATTCGCAAAACCTTATTAAAACCATGTTGGAAAGCCAAAACGGCCATGTTTCGCTCAGAGGTCAAAACCTATAGCCTCGCATGCAAAACACGACCAATAACCCTAGTCGTTGACGTTCAAACTCCATACGACGGAAACAAAATATCAAATACCAAATCCATATTCATTAAAAGCCGCAAAACGAAATCAGAAATCATGAAAATTAGCTCCAGATTTTCCTCAGATGACAATTGGGACATTTTGCATATAGGGGTGGTCTAATTAACAGATACTGGAGCCATGAACCCAATACGAGCCCATGCTTCCCTAACCTGGCCGCAATTTGCGGCCAGATCTAATAAATTTGCGGCCAAGGGTTGGGGTATGGGTCTCGGGTTTTGGGTAAAGTTTCTAGGTTGCCTGCTTGTGTCACTGTGTTTGCTAAATAAATTTCTAGGTCCCCGAGTCATAGCAGATATCAATATACCTTCACAATTCTCACAATTTCCCGATGTCGGGGTTTCTAAGTTCATGTTTGGTTTCTATTTTCTATTCTAGGTTAGTAAAGAAACTACTCAAGTCTTTTTAACAGCCACCACACATCATCAATTCCACACAATTACCCAAACCCTTCTCTAGAAATCTTCTAACATCACTAATCAATACCAATTTAACTCCAAACTACTATAGGGTGCTATTAGACTTTAAATTAAACTAGATGGAAGAATTCATACCTCATTTGGGAAACCCAAGAAAAACCCTAGGTTCTCCAAGTCATCAAAATCAAACTTTTCTTGGTCCAAAGTGTAGAGGGTGAAGAGGGGATCAATGTTGAAGAAAGGGGTTTAGAGTTTTGATGAAGCTTTTTAGAAGATTTCATGGGTCGAAATGGAGGGGGATGAAGATGAAGAAGGAGAATAAGAAAATAAATGGGGAGGAAAATGGGGCAGCCCCTCTCTCTCTTCCCTTATTCTCACCCTCTCTCTCACTCTCAAATATTACCCTTTTACCCCTTCTTTTTTTCTTATCTTTTAAGTTTTAAAACCAAAACACATAATACCCAAAACAACATATAATCAAATGTGACATGAAACGGTGCACTAACCATGGAAAACTGTATAAACACGGATTTGGCTTAATTGCGATTAGCAGTGCACTAATAGGGTTTATCCAAACAGCATGTAATTACTTTTAAAAATGCCAAATCCGATAAATATATTTTTAAATGAATCAAATCATTTTAAATTTCCAATTATTTTACAATTATTGGTATATATTTATACCTTTTTATGAAAACCCCAATTTCGCAAATCGGGTAATTTTCGCGAAATATATTATTTTAATATTAAATTCCAAAATTAATATTTTATATTTCTTAAAGGTTACAATATTCCCCCCTTAAAGAAATTCGGTCCCCAAATTTAAATTTAAACCCCTCAAATACTAAGATATTTCAGTAAAATGATCCAGTCGTCGGAGCTCCGAAATCATAAATGTATAAAACATGTCGTAGCGCAAAGCATGCGCATGAAAAATGAGCATATAACTCAAAATCAAACTCCGTCAAGTGTCCCGCAATCATCGGAGTGATGGTGAAGACACCAATATCAAAATCCAATACGAAAACCAATATGATATACATTGAACTATACATGTAAATATCGTTAAAACATTTGACAGAAATGCATCCCAAACTCTTTCAAGTTGCTGTGCGATGCGCGTATCACTGCACAGTGGCAGACGTTTATTGTAAGAAAATAACTATATGTATATATACCCTTTGTTTAACATACACGTCCCGCCGTTTGAAAAATAATTTAGAAGGGTTTCCTTTATAAAATGTTTCGTGTCATCTCGGAAACGTAGGTAAATACTGAGACTATAGCTCCTTTTGGAAATCCCTTCGATATCTATCAATGAATGCAACAATATACTCAGGTACTGTCCTCGAACTAACCCTGCTCAGCTACTATACCAAATAGTAAATATCATAAAATATACCGCTCCAAAAGAAATCAATCCTAAAATGTGCATAAGAATGCCATGTGCGTCTGGTGCGCACGGGAATCGAAATCAACAAATGTGCCCTACATATGCACATAAACAAAATATAAGTGCAACGGGTGTGCACGAAAGCACCTGTCAAGGGCAACGGTGTGCCTGACAGCAATATCAGGTGCATCTGATATGCACGAAGAATCTCGATTTAGTGCATCTGGCATGCACCTAAATCGCATCAAGCGCACAAGTATGCGCAGGAATCCAAATCAAGTGCACAGGGTGTACGAAATCAACATCAATATCATAATCGAAATTGACGGTATACAACACGTTTCAATCCAAATCCAAATCAGGTATACCGTGATATATAATCTCACAATCATGTGCATCAGCGTGCACAAAAATCGAATCAAAATACTAAAAGTGCATGAAAACTATGCCGAAAACATAAGTCAAATCACATGCATACCGTAGGTGTCAAATCACATGCATACCGTAGGTCTCAAATCAAATCACATGAAATCAAAATCAACATCTCGAATGACATCAAATCAAAGTCAAGTGCAACTATAGTGCACAAAATCTCAATCATGCAAATAAATCGCCCAAAATACCGAAATCAAAGGTGGCGGAAACAGTCTCGCTCTAGCATATCCTCTAAAGATTTCTGGCCAACTGCCATGGTCACTCATAACATGTCTTGTTGACGATGCCGAACTCTGGCCTGCTGGGTGTGCGTAATATGACTGATCCTGGGTCCACGTCTTCTCGTATAGTATTCCAGAAAGGTTCTGTCGAAGTCTCTCCCAAAATCTCGTTTCTGCCGAACTGCCCGGAAGTTATCATCCTTTACTAAATCTGTTTCTTGTTCCCGGAGCGGCTGCATACTTATCGCGACTCCTTCTGGAAGATATATCCATTTACAATGCCTCTGTATGCATATCACATCTCTGGTGTCAGCGGAGTGGAACGGCATTTCATAAAGATCTCGTATGAACCTCTTACTTCACTTTCTCTAATGTCGACTGATTCGGACTCGTCTCTTCGTGGCTGTATGGACTGTGCTCCAATGGCTATACTCGTATCTGGAGTCTCCCAAGCAATGTATCCTATCACATGATATTCGAATGGCGTCGAACCTTTCGATCGATTTGTCAAGGTTCCATAATCCCCCAAGAGCTCAACATCTTGAGTACAGTTTAATAGTATTCCCGTACATGCCACAGTACCTATGGACCAACCGTAGAAGGGCAAACCCAAGCCTCATCAATGGCACCGCTGAACTGCTATAAACCCTAAGGTCTCAGAGCGTTCTCATGGTCATTATATCGAGTTAGGGTTTCATTCTTCTAGAGGGTCTACGGAAATACTTGCATGTTTTTTCCGAATACTTTAAACTTGGAAAAATGGGTTTCTGACATTCGATCATTTTCCTTCGACTCCCAACGTACCTGCATGAAGTCATCTCTAGCTGGAATCAATCAATCTGATGACCTCGTATCGGGGTAGGCAACGAATCACATGTCCTAGTCATTCCTCCATGGGTGACTAGCGATCTTCTATCATATCTCTAAGAATACTCGTGCGGCGTTAGCTTCAACATCTGGGGCAATATCTCGTTATTCGCAGCAACAACTGGCTCATTTGTCCGCACGCTGAACAGTGCCTCAATCATCAAGAATAGTCGGTGCATTGACGGTCATCACAATCTTGCTGGCCTCTATCGGTGGCCCAATCCTCTGGTGCTGATCTGCACGTTCGAAGAATCTTGTGAAAGAGATCCATCAAACGCTCATGGCGCGAAAACATAATAAACGACGCCTCTATGCAATCGTATGTCCCTAGAATCACGCCCTGGTCAGTCCTCATCCGTGACGAGCTCGTGCTTATGCAACTCTAACCGTAGCTCTCTCTGCCCGTGTAATCGTGGCAGCAAAACCATAAACCGATATTGATGAGGATAGATCGTAGGAATGAATATAATGCTGTGCAAGGAAATGTACATCCTAAGGCTTCTTAAGCGGAGTAGCGTATCGTAAGTATGCCTCGGAACATACACACGGTACGTCACTCTCCTTAAGTCACCTACTCCATCAACCAAGGTCAACCTACGCGACGAAAGTTCGGGTTTAATACCTCCTCGACTAAGTCTACGTTCCGTAAAGTCAAGCCTAGATTCCGTATATATACAAATGCCTTAGGCTCTGCATAGTCAAACATATAGTAAAACCAAGGTTAACCTAGTGCTCTGATACCAACTTTGTCATGACCCAAAATGGCACGTGACTGGCACTTGAATCACATGAAGTCTATAGGACCCCATCTAATTCAAGTAAGCCAAAAATCCCAGAAATCTAAACCATTTTAAAGAAGAAAGAAGGAAAAGTAGTTTTAAAGCAAGTAGTTTAACAACATAAGCCGAAGTATGCATTTTTAAAACATCAAGTCTTTTTCTGAAAATTTCGGCAGAGTTTCCTTTATAAATACTGGCCCCAAAAAGGGTACAACATGCATAATAAGAATAAAGACATCCCCAAGCGGGAGCTAGCTCTTCGTCAATTGACGGTCACAACCACGCAAGCAATATAATATACAACGCCGAAGGGCGAGGAGCAAAACTCAAAAGGAAACTCAAAATCAACATGAAAACCATAATAATACAACGCGTGACTCTAAGGTCGAAAGAATATACACTGGTCTTCTAAGTCTATCAAATAAATATACAAGTCGGGTTGATGGAGTTTACTAGATACAACTGAAAAATAAAGTACAATGGTGGTCACGATGCAAGTGAACCCACCTACCAAAACAATCACCCGGAATGAAAGTAGTGTGCCAGCAAAACCGCAATGAAACCTGTACGACAAAATCTACAAGAACTGTGGCACAACAGGGGTGAGTTTCTAACTCGTGAGTAGAAAACATCACTGTCACGATCCGAAATTAGCACGTGACGGCCCTAATACTACGCAACGCCTAAAGACGTAACGCAGTAAAAGAAAGCCAAAACCCAGAAATCTAAACCATGAAAATACAGAAAACATAATAAAAGTTTTTGAAATATTTGAAATCAAAACCCAAATTCTTTAAAAGTCCAACTTCTTTCTTTAAAATTTTGGCAACACCCCCTTTGTAAAAACTAGCCCAAAGATGAGTACAACATAAATATAAATGAAACATCCCTAAATGGGAGCAAATACACGCCCAAAGGCGGAAAACAATCACCATCACAAATATACGACGCCGTAGCGAAGACATAAAAGACAATAGAGAGAAAGCTGTATAAAGACAACAAATCCACAAATAATATACAATCTCGTCCTCACCAAGTCTCTAAGTCAAAAACATAATAGTAGATGGAGAGTACAAGATACAACGAATGTACAATATGAAATACAGATAACCAGCAAAACCCACCTAAGCAAAATAGTATACTGTGAGCCGATGCGGTATCTGTAGCAAAAGATGATAGATGAATAGCCTGCCTCGACTACTCTGGGGAACACCCTGCAACACCTGTGGCACAACAGGGGTGAGTTTCCAACTCGTGAATAGTAGATAACATATGCAGCTAATCGCAGGTATGTACGTACAACATGAATCTAAGATATGCAATTAACAGTAATAACAGGTCATATCAATGTAGAATAAAGGAAAGTACACTAGCAGGTACAACCAATATATGAAGCAATAATTATATGACAATAGTATGCAATAATCATGCAATAGGGATATAAGAATGTAGATATGCAGCAATCATGAAGGGTACACTAACAGGTACTACTAATACATGAAACAGTGCATAAATGGATAAGTGTGAGGTATGGAGTGAAATATGTCATTCCCACGGAAACCTGACATCGTGGTAAGATCACAATCCATCAAGATACTCAAATTCACAATTCCTCAAATCAGCCCCCAAGTTGGGCTTTCACATCATATAAGTCTCACATCTCCTCAATGTACAATATCGAATAATCTCCTATATCCTGAATGTACAAATCGACAATCTCATATGTATCCGGTATCCAATCTCAATGAATCACCTAATATCCCAAATCAAATCTCAAGTAAATTTGTAACATCCTAAAAATATATATTTGCAGAAATAAATATGATGGGGTCAATACACATATATTAGCGTCCCACTCCACTAATATTGGTGTAAAGGTATATATAACAACGGCTAAATCCTCTGTTATATATACAAAAGGTGTTAAAAGAAATATCATGAAAACAATGTGCCAAGCATCGACACAGAAATACTGCTCTATCAGATGTCGTCTCCCAGACTAACATCCTGATAGGTACGTATCATACGCTATCCCGAAAGCATCGAGTGCCTAGCTCTGACCCTCGCCTCTCAATATATCCATACGTACATGACTCCCAACGGTATCCCCATGATCCCCACCGAGTCATTGGTACTGGCACCGGTAGGTACTCATCCGCCTCCAGGCTCAATCGGCAAAGTCCATCGATCATCTTGCCGATGGGAACCATACCGGGCCCCACCATGTACCCTCATACGGCACCCACTACTCGTATGGGGTATATAATCAGAACTGATAAATCTCATGGTGGCTGCGCAAATATCATATCAAGGAAACCGGGTTTTTCAATGTATGCATAATTTCATGAACTCCCGTGGTTCCCAAATCCAGAAAACATCATGTAAAATCCAAATAACAATGCGCAAATCCATGAATAAATATGTGCGATATATCTGAAATGCGAGCATATAAAGGAAAATATGTAGCTGAAACCAGATGTATACGAAATCAATAAGGTACAGCTAAGTATAGGTGTCTACCAATAAGTAAATGATGTAGTATACCCCCCTGGGTATACGTAAAATATGTAGTATACCCCCTGGGTATAAGTAAAATATGAGCAAAGGTATCTCTGTAGCTAAATGTCAAATGTGATAAGTAATGTGAATCGATGTCGCAAAGTCCCTAACCAAGTAGTATGATATCTATAATGGTTTGTGTGTGACATGGCAATTATTGACGGTGTGTGTGTAGCATGCAATCCGTGCTCGTGCAACATGAACCGTCAATAATATGTGCAGTGTCCTACGACTACTAGTCACAGTACAACTATATCTAAGTAATAGGGTAAAGGCGCAATTCTAACAATGACGTAGAATATGCGACAAGCATTAGAATTTTAGCCTAGACGCATAACGCCATGCGGGCGATTCCCCTGTAGATATTAAATTTACTCACCACCGCTCCACGCTAGGTGAATCCTACCACCTGTTCCCTTATGTAGCAGTGTCCGCAGTCCCCGCCTGCAAACCTGAAAATGAGACAAGAAACCTATATATATAAGCCAAATATCTCGCAAAACGCGATATCGACACTAAACGAGAAACTCGCGTCGTGAACTAAACGCGCGTGTGCACGATACGCTAAAACGTGTGTATACGCGTCTAAAACTACCGTGACATGCCGCGACACGCTGGATCGCAGAACCCACTCACGTATCGCGCGTATCGCGCAAACAAAACGGACATGCAATACGATATATTGTCCCAGATTTTCCTACAGGTCAAATCTTACAACACTATACATGCCAAAACACTAGATAACACTGCAGAGAACCCTAGCCAAGACCCCAACCCACTTCCTGGCCGCAAATTGCGGCCAGATGCATTAAATCTGCGGCCAAGATTTGGAAATAGGGGCTCGTGTTCTGGTGGTGTTGTCTATACCTAGTGTTCATGCCCCAGTTTCTCAATTTAATCCTGAAGGATCCGGGTCAATAGCAAATCACAGAATGCCACAATGTCGCTTAAAGACACTAATTTTGCACAAAATAGAAACCCTATGGTATTTTAGTGAAATCTAGGGTTAATCTCAGTTAAGGTGACCCTAATAACACTTAAATAAGTAGGGTCAACCAACACAATCACATCCTAACCAAAATTCTACATAATTCACCATATTTGGCACAAAACTAACTTTAAACACAAACCGACGCTAAACAACACACAAGCTAAGAAAACTAGGAAATTGGGTTCAGAAAATATACCCTATAGAACCCTAGGAAGCAGGAGAAGGGGTGGAACTGAGCTTCTACTGCTGCTGGTGTTGCAGGTGCATGTTGCTGCGGCTGATGTTGCCTGTGCAGCTGATGCTGATGCTGTTTCTGTTGCTGCTGCTGCTGCTTGCTTCTGCAGCTACTGCTCCTCTGCTGCTGCTGAAGCCTCTGCTGCTGCTGCTCTTTCTTTGTGTGTGTGTGAGTGTGAGAGAATGAGAGAAATGGATGTGAGAATGAGAAATGGGGGAAATAATTCAACCCCCCCTTCTCACTCTCTCTCACTTCATTAAATAAGCATGGCTCATGCCATGTTGTCCCATGCCCTGTCTCTCTCTCTCTCCCAAAGTCAACAATTCAAACCAAATTAGAAATCCCCATTCATTTTTCATTTTTCTTTTTAAAACAACCATCCAAATTTAAAAACCCAAAACAACTAATACAAATATTAAACTAGTTTAGTGAATGGTTAGTTCACCATGTTGCTAATCATGGCTAAACCTCAAATTACACCCTAGTACCATGCACAAGTGTTTGCAAAGCTAGGAAAAAATCTAATAAAATATTCATTAAACAGGATAAAATAATTGAAAACCAATTTGGTAAAATTTTTATTAAAAAACCATACATTAAAATATAATTATCCATAAAATACATTCTAAGGTGTTAAAATCACAGAGCAGAAATCGTATGTATGACTCAATCCTAGGTCAATACGATCAGTGATATATAACCTCAAAATGATAAGGTGTCATGACCCGAAAAGTACCGAGCGTGACAGGCACATAAATTACGAAACGTCTCAATGCGTAAGTAATCTAAGTAAACCAAAACCCGGAAATCAAAACCAAGTAAAGCAGTCGAGTGCTGGAAAAACCAATTTTAAAGCAAGAAGTTTAACAACATAAGCCGAAATATGCATTTTCAAAATGTCAAGTCTTTTCTAAAAATTTCTGCAGAGTTTCCTTTATAAATTCAGACCCCAAACGGGTACAAAATCTGATAAAGCATGTATAATGAATAAAGGCATCGCCAAGCGGGAGCAAGCTCTTAGCCAACCGGCAGACAAAACCATACAATGCAATATAATATATAACGCTGAAAGGCGAGGATCAAACTCAGGATAAAAATCCAACATCATCAAGAAAACCAGAAGAAAACCATAATAATACAGCGCGCGACTCTAAGATCGAAAGAATCTACACTGGTCATCTATCTCTATCAAATATACAAGTCTGATTGATGGAGTTTTATTAGATACAACTGAAATAACAAATATACAATGGTGGTCAGGATGCAAGTGAACCCACCTAACAAAGCAATCACCCGGTAGGAACGGTGTGCCAGCAAAACCGCAACGAAACCTGTATGGCAAAACCTGCAAGGAACTGTGGCACAACGGGGTGAGTTGCCAACTCGTGAGTAGAAAACATCACAGAGCAGAAATCGCATGTATGACGCATCCTAGGTGATATCAAGTAATATCCACAAATAATATCCTGATCCATCTACATATAAGTGCAATACTACGTGCTCGTGTCATTGCCTCAGATAGCAACATATCAGATATATGATGTATGAATGCATTACGAATGGAAACAGAATACATCATGAGTGAGACAACTTTTTTCTTTATTTAATGAGATTCCTGTATGTGCATAAATCGAATATCATCAATGAAATCAACAGAGAAATCAGTGTCAAGCATTGACACAAAACATGAATCTCAATATCTCAGGCTCCGGCAATCCGGACTGGCCTGTATCATCAAATCTCAATATCTCAGTGTCTCAAATCTCAATATCTCAAAAACCACAGGCTCCGGCAATCCGGACTGGCCCATCTCAAAGTATCAATATCTCAATATCTCATGACCACGGTCGGTATCCTCCGGATATCCACCGCGCCAATAATCACCGGTAGGTAGTCTTCCCCTGCCAGGCTCATTGTCTACAACTCGAGCTTATTGCCCCGGGGTACCTTACCGGGCCCACCATGTACCCGAGACGGTTCATCCTACTCCTTAAATCAGGTATCGAAAACCAACTCAGAACCGAGAAAATATCATGGTGGACAATACTCATCATTTCAAGGAAAACCGCATCTATCTCTTTAAAACAAATCATCAGTTTATAAAACTTTCACATGAGGTTTCCAAATCCAGAAATCCCAAGAAGGATCCGACATCATCAAAATCATGATATCAATAAACAGTGAATACTGACATAAATCTCCATAATACTCCATGACCAATGAATATATGAATGCATCTGATATCATACAATAAATGCAATAGTTAAACTAGCATATAAAAGCTGTAGCATATTGCAACTATCAACTAGCAAACTATAGTCAATGAATAGTATTCTCTAAAGTGTACGTGACATGGCAATTACCGATGATGATGTGTGTGAGCCGCCAAGCAAGTGTACGTGGAACATACGCATCATCGGTAATGGTGCTGGTGTCCTGACATCTGGGTTTCATAATGATTATAGATAACATATGTACAAGCATGCAATGCGATGAAACATCATGAATATACAGAAAGTGATGTAGTAACGGCAACACTTAAAAATATACCTATCCAATATACGAGTCATACAGTTTGGTATTTAAATTACTCACAATTCTCCACTTTTGAAAACTAGTATGACTCGAGCCCAGTCAAAAGGGTAAGGAAATCCACCTAAGCCTGAGTCGATCTATATATATACCTAGTAGTCGGTGATCTCGCCTCAATAGTATCACGTACGATACAATATATTTATATGACATCCTCGAGTCAAGAGTGCGGATCTAACATCATAACTATATCTCGTACGGTAAATCTATCATACGGCATCCCAAATCTGGGTACGGGTCAAAAATCATATTTATCTCATTACTCAACTGGTATCTTTATCATCACATATCGTGAACAGGGGGGTACTGATCTAAGTCTAGTACAATACTAATATCATCAACATATATGTACGCGTGTGTGTGAATACACATCGCCCATCAATCCGCTAATATCATGTCGTATCTCATATACGAACCAAACCACATCACCGATCTCATGGCACCATGCCTAATCTCATCGACTCATCTCCAAATACCATATACTATCCTCTATCATCCGTGTACCCGTATATGTATATATATAAACCCACACATCCACATCTATCCACATACATATAACATGTACACCCAAAAACATATCCCGTGCGTGCATGTGTATGGGTAACAAGCTCACTCTAGGGTTTGCGACTAAGAAACCAACGAAACCACTTTCCTCAAATCTTGCTAACTAACCCATGATCTCCTAAATCTTTTCTGTCTAAGGTTCATACCTCGCAATAACCCATATATGTATCTCTATACCATGTCATATCAAAATCTTATGAAATTGAGGGGTTGCTATACTCCATCCACCCGACTTCCCCCGTAGATATAAATCTACTCACCTTGCTCTTGCTTGCCGATGTCGATGTCTCCATGCCCGTCCTTTTTGCTCCGAGCCCACTCGAGGTTTCCTACAAGGATACCATATGACATTGTAAATAGAAATCAAGTATGAAAACCAAATCGGCACGCGTATCGTTCATAGGTCAAAACCTATGGCCTAAGCATGAAAAACACGATCAGTAACCCTAGTCGTTGACGTTCAAACGCCACACGACGGAAACACAAATCCACATACTAAATTCAAATTCTTTAAAAAGCCACAAACGAAATCAGAAACCTTGAAATTTATCTGCAGATTTTTCCCTAGACCAAATTAGCCAAAGTTGCATATGTCAAGGGTCTAGTTTACTGGAGATAAAGCCACAGAACAAATACGAACACAAATGGTCCCACCCTGGCCGCAATTTGCGGCCAGATAGATTAAATTTGCGGCCAGAACAAGGAGGGGGTGGCTCAGGTTTTCAAGGTAGCTTCCAGGTTGCCTGCATGACTCACAGTAATCGCTAAAATTTTTTAGGGTCTCCGGGTGTTAGCAGATTCTAAAAAACCCTTAAAATTCACACAAATATCCGATGTCGGGGTTTCTAAGTCCGTGTTTTGGGTTCTATTCTCTGTTCTAGGTCAGTAAAAACATCACTCAAGTCTTGTTAACAGCCACTATATCACCACAACACCACTCAAACCCTAATCCTTCTCTAGAAATTTTCTATCCTCACTAATCAATGCCAATTTAACTCTAAACTACTATAAGGTGCTATTAGACTTTAAATTAAAATAGAGGGAAGAATTTATACCTCACTTGGGCAACCCAAGAAAAACCCTAGTTTGCCAATGTTGTCAAAATCCTACTTTGCTTGGTCCATTGT
The DNA here is from genome assembly GCA_030015575.1 of Agapanthus africanus. Lineage (NCBI taxonomy): Eukaryota > Viridiplantae > Streptophyta > Magnoliopsida > Asparagales > Amaryllidaceae > Agapanthus > Agapanthus africanus. Next base: position 295,535,382 of record CM057349.1, read on the forward strand.
GTAGAGGGTGAAAAGGGGATCACTTTTAATGAAAGGGGTTTAGGGTTTTGATGGAGATTTGGAGATGATTTCTTGGGGTGAAGGTTGAAGGAGTTGAGCTTGAAGGAGGAGAAGAAAATGATGTAAAAACGGTGGAGGAAGAGAATGTGGCAGCCCCCTCTCTCTCTCCTCTCTTATTCTCAACCACTCTCTCACTAATTACCCTTTTGACATTCCTCTTTTCTTTTCTTTTCTCTTTTAAAATCAAATCACAATAATACCTACAAAACAACACAAATGCAACAACATGTAACCAAATGCTGTTAGTTGTATGTATGCCCTAGAGGCCAGTATTGTACAGATGATGTATATTATATTGGATGCTTGGACATATATAGAGATGACTTTCTTGCTCGATATGATAGTATGCTATCTGGTTACTCTTTATCTTAACATGTACACTTGTCACTTTAAACTGTCTTATAGTTACATGTTGATAAAGCCCTTAGGATGTGTACTTAACTACCTGGACTATGATCCAGATCATACTAGTGGGGACATGGTAGTCCATAAGTACATCCTTCAAGGTCCCTAGTCGTGGGTGTATCGAGACAGGGCATCGATATACCAGTGTAGACTAGCGTATACGCTTCTCGACCCATGAGATGGGCGATGGATGATCCCATAACCATTGGTGTTTGACATCAGAGATGGTATACGGGTGCTCAGTGGAGACTGGGTACACTGGACGGACTCGCCGAGAACTCCCAGATGGTATTATACCTCACGTCAGATGGCAGTTCTCAGGTGACACTTGTACAGGTTAGTCTGTAGACCCGAGATCGTCATAAAGTCTTGTGTGATTCCTACTGTGCTTTGATCTCCACCTTACCACGTCCATGAGGGCGTGCAAAACGGTGGTCTTTGGGTACAGTCCCGAGTCACATGGAGGCAAAGAGCGATAGGAGGGGTTTCGTCTCTCCCGGTATTGGGGGTTGATGTTGCCCAGTGCTCGATTGGCCGTAACAGGGAAGTCCCTGGCCAGGGCTGATCAGAGATCTGCTGGTAAGTGTTACCAGTAGTTTCTCGACCCGTTATGAGCCTAACATCGGCATGACTTATCGGTTATTGGGGTCTGACGTTTACCACCCCTAGACTTGATATGCGACATATCAGACGAACAGACCGGACTGTACGGTAAGTGTTACTGGTTGGATTCACAGGAGTGTGAGCGGACTAGCTCGTCGATCTTCTGATCGCTCAATACCCGGATGGCCGTTACGTTTAGCAGACCGCTTGCGTCTTGTGGGTGCTTGATATGATCATCTTCTGCTACCGGCGTATTGACGAGTCTTTAGAGTCCTACACAGAGGTTTCCTGGTTCAAGCGAAACGAAATAGGAGCGCATATGAGATATGTGCAGGACCAAGAATAATGCGTGTATGTGATACCGTATTTCATTCTCGCGATGAATGTATCGATTGGTTGTATGCGATATGACCTAGTTATCGAATCATTGATTCGATAAAACGATACATTGGATACTGGTCGGTTATATGCGATATGACCGGATCGTTAAATCAAGTGTTGATTTAATGATTTAATGATTTAATGTATAATTATATATTTGATATATTACTTTGCATTAACTGGTATTGGTTCATTTTAAATGGATTTTCTCACTTGATGTACATGTTGTATATGTGATATACTTTTGTGCACATCTTTGTATCATGTTTGATGATACTTGCTCATTTGGTTAAGTGTGAAGAATTAATCCATGGTTAAGAGATGATTAGGGCTTTGCCTTTTTATTTATTTATTTTTTTATTTATTTAGAAAAGGTTTAGATGAGAATGGTGGCTTTCTTTGTCTCTTATTGAAGCTTCTTGAAGCTTTGACTTATGCAACCATTCTTGTCTTCATGCTTAACCCTAACTCATCCAAGTAACCATGGTATATTCTCTACACTTAACCTTAGTTAGGATATGATAAGTATTGTTTTCTTTTTCATTTTAAAAACACTGATCATATTCTTTCTTCTTCTTGAACCTTCTTCTTCAAGATAGAAAGCTTGATGCCATGAATGGCAACTTGAGATCTAAAGTGAGAAATACAATTCTAAAGTGAACCCACCTCCTATTTCTTCACCCTCTACCTCTTGCCAAGTTGTTTTGGGTGTTTTCTTCACAAGTTTCACAACTTTGTGAAGTCGGAGCTTGAACTTGTGATGCCCCGACGTAGATCATCTTCGGCACGAAACCGACGACCTAGTCCGCCCATTTCTCCGATCAAGCCGACGCATGAGTCCGGAATTTGAGATGGAAAGCGAGAGGACACCTACGTGGAGCCAAGGAAGTGGATATCCGGATCTACAAAGGTTGTAGCCTCTTATCTTTAGTTAAGTTGTTAACTAGATTCATATTTCGCCTAAACTTCTAGTCAACGATCCGTATTAGGGTTTCTCGGCACCCATAATTTTTGAAATTGGCATGGTTGATGCCATGTGAGACCTCTATAGTGTGCCTAGGAACCCTACAGTGGTATCAGAGCCTAGCTAGAGCCTTAGGCGAAGTCCTGACGACGTTTGAAGTCCGATCGAACCAAAACCCTAACCCGAAAACGGCTCTCTGTACATTTTTTAAAAAATGGGTTTTTTCAAAATTAAAAATATGCAGAAAACTCAGCAGGGAATTCTAAGAATTACGGCGCAAAATTTATTTCATGATCCCTCAAATGAGCGGCGGAACCGCGGCATAAGCCTAGCTTATGCGGCGGTTCCGCGGCTAAAGTATGACGTCAGCCGTAACAATTTGCACAGTAATTCCTAATCAACAGTGCTGAGTTCTCTGGGTATTTTTAAATTCTATTCAAGAGTTGAATTTTCTGGGGTTGTTTTGGGGATTCGGTGTTTCGATCGGAGTATCAGATTTTGTCTTTGTGGCTTTCCGGATAATTTTTAGAATATGTTAAAAAGTTCGACCGGATAAAAATACCCAATTTTTCCCCTGTCGGGAAATTTCCAAGAGTTGGATTTTTCCATGGTTTAACGACGTTCTTAGTAGTGCAAGTAGCGCAATGGACCCTCTAGAAGACAACAAACCTTAACTCGATTATGTGACCGTCTTGAACTGCCCTTTGAACCTTCGGGTTTGGGGCAGTACGGCGTGCCACATGTGAGGCGTTGGCATGACCCTTCTACGGCTGGACCGTTGGTACTGGGGCACGAACTGAATGTTGTTAGACTTATTTCATGTGTTGAGCTGTATCGGGAAAACTTGGGTGTTCGACTGTTCGATAGGAAAGTTTAACATTTTCTGTTTATCTGGAATATGATACAATAATTGGAATTCACAAACAGTTATGAGATAACTGAATGAATGTTATAAATCTAGCGGTTTAGTTTCACTTGATATTGAAAAGAGTTTTCGATAATGAGACTAAAATGCGGGGTTTATAACTCTTAGGCATATGATGTCTAAGTATTTCATTTGATTAGGCATGTGATGTCTAAAAGGGTTGCGGATTCCAACTGTTGTGGTTTTACACTTTCTTTTCTGTGACCGTAAGTATAATATGTGATATCGCCGGTTTCGTTGCTATATGTCAACGACAATTGGGATGCGCATATTTACTTACGTTGATGACATGTGATGTTATGTGTTGCTGGATATGTTATATTGGATCGTCATGTTTGAATAGCCGGGGTTTTTTTATGTGAGATGAGTGTTTTTCATTTTCATTCATGTAAAAACTTGTATGTAATATTCTTTTATTGGGGCACTTCCAGGTTGCGGAAGATGTCACCCTTTGTATATTATTTACTTTTCCGCATTAGGATAGACCCAAGGAGGGGAGCACAAGTAACCGGGTTCTGGGGTTCAGTAGGAGACCAACTCGAGGAGTCGAGTCCGGGTCTCCTAACCCTAGAATTGGTAGGGTTACTTTCCGCTCTCGTAGGGGTCCAGGGGTGTGGGATTGGCTATTCATCACGACCGTGGAATCCGTGTTTTATACTGGCTCGTATTAAAAACACGGACGTCATAGTATATCCAATGTTTCATATATTTCTTCTGCTGCGATATCTGTGATGTGATCATGTGATGTTCTGTGATAGATACAGTATATAGTATATATGATATATTATATAGACGTTACTTATGTTTTGCACCCGCACTAGCCCTGCCCTGCTCTGTCGTTAGTTACCTAACCTAACGGTGCACGAGGGGACATCGAGGCGAATGCGGATGGCATAAGTGTACGTCGTATTTATCTGTAATGTTTAGGTATTTAAATGATGGGACTTCATTAATGTGGTTAATGAAAGAAAAGAAACCTAAGATGTTGTAGAAACAAATTTTTAACTAAACAGGTAGCTACAGTTCTTTCTTTGCATAGCGGTATATGTGATATATCCTGCACCTTATTCGATGAGGAAAGGACCGAGATCCCTTCACCGGGAGTGACTCCTTTAGCAATAACTGGCAGATGCTACACACTCGGTTTGCTTTTGACTGCTTCTATAGTTTCTTCTTTGCATAGTGATATATATGATATATCCTGCACCTCATTCGACGAGGAAAGGGCCGACGATGCCTTCACCGGGAGTGACCCCTTTAGCAAAACTAGAAAAGCCTCAAAATCACTCCATTTCAAAACTTCATTTGATTCTACAACGATATCAAGTTCATTACGCTCATGGTTTTTATGAAAAACTTGCGTAGCCCTCCGTCATTTCAGATAAGTACTAGTTAGTATTCGTGCTGCGGTAGTTTGGCCTCCGTCAAGGCGTAGTGTACGGTAGCTAACTAGTGCTTATCTGCAAGCATATGATGCGATTGGATTAGGGTATTCGTACGGCGTTGTTTGGCCTCCGTCAAGGGTCGTGCGGGTGGGTTTAATTCAATCAGGAAATGACGGGTTGAACTTGACTAGCGGACTATGGGTTGTTTGGCCTCCGTCAAGGTCATAGGACGCTAGGGGAAAAATATTATCGGGAATTTCAAGTGTTGAAATTTGCAATGAGATTGCATACCTTATATGAGATAGTAGGATCCCGATACCCGCTGTGAGTAAGAGTTACTCCTGGGAGAGTTTTACACATTACAATTAGCCGATCAAGTAGGTGTCTAGAAAAGTGTTAACGAGGTTACGCCTCTGGGAAAACGAGGTTTACATTAATTAGGTTCGTGCGAAAGCACGGGGGACCTCCCTCAAAGTACCGACACTGGCCTGGCTGAAAGATTGGCGAACTTGTAGTATGTAATTAATCCCGGCTAGTCTTTCCTTTTAGGGTTTGAAGGAAGATTTGATAAAAAGCAGTGGGAGCCATCCTGATTATATAAGATAATAACCAATCTGATCTTGCACGAGCATACGCTAAAGTGTTTTCTTCTCTCTCTCTCCAGGTAGCGACCATTTCATGCCCTAATAAAGATAATAATATGGATGTATTGACCGAACCCGCATGTTATACTATGCAGGGGAACGTTGAACCCGTTCTATCTTATAAGTGTTATAAGAATGAACAGGAAACAGGAGAATATCTGGATTCTCACACCGCCCAAAAGGAGAACATGCATAATGATGCATCGTCTTCAGGTGTGCTTGTCATTGAGAACTGTTTCTCAGTTCACCCTACGTCCTGGGTATTAGATACCGGATCAGGATCCCACATATGTAAAGTGTTACATGGGCTACGGAAAGGTAGAGAACTGGGAAAAGGTGATCATTCCGTTCAAGTAGGGAATGGTGCAAATGTTGCAGCCAAAGCAGTTGGTGAATATCACCTAGTATTACCAAGTGGTGATACGATGATTCTGAAAGAGTGCTATTATATACCGAACATGATGTGCAACATTATATCAGTTTCTTTATTGAGTAAAGAAGGATATAATTTTATAGTACAGGATAATGTTATGAACATATTCTTAGATCAAAAGTTGATTGCATCAGGCTCGTTACATAATGGCATATTCATTCTAAATCAAAATACAGTCCTCAATTTACAAAACACACACAAGAGGAAGAGTTCTGAACTGAACGAATCCTTCTTGTGGCATTGTAGACTGGGTCACATCAATGCGACACGACTAGCTAAGTTGCATAAGGATGGATATTTAAATCCGTTTGAATTTTCATTTTATGACACTTGCCAGTCATGTCTCAAAGGCAAGATGACCAAAACTCCGTTTACGGGACACGGAGAAAGAGTTACCGAACTCTTGGGATTGATACATAGTGATGTATGCGGTCCCATGTCTACACATGCCAGGGATGGTTCTTTGTACTTCATTACATTCACTGACGATCTCTATAGATTCGGATATGTGTTCCTGATGAAACACAAATCAGAAGCTTTTGAGAAATTTAGAGAATATAAACAAGAAGTAGAGAACCAAACGGGCAAAAGTATTAAGATCCTTCGATCTGATCGAGGAGGAGAATACTTAAGTAACGAATTCAGAGATTATCTAAAAGAGAATGGGATTCTCTCTCAGCTTACTCCTCCTTATACACCACAGCACAACGGTGTATCGGAGCGGAGAAATCGCACCCTATTAGATATGGTGCGCTCTATGATGAGTGCAGCTGAGTTACCTATTTCCTTCTGGGGATATGCACTGGAGACTGCTGCATATCTATTGAATAGAGTTCCAACCAAATCTGTGCCTACCACTCCATATGAGATATGGAATGGTAAGAGACCATGTCTTAATTTTATTCAGATATGGGGTTGTCCGGCCTATGTTAAAACACAAAATCCGGACAAGCTCGAGACAAGGTCTGTTCTATGTAAGTTTGTTGGATATCCCAAACATTCGCGAGGGTATATCTTCTACCACTCCGAGGAACAAAAAGTGTTTGTTTCTCGACATGCCACTTTCTTAGAAAAGAGTTTTCTTATGAAACAGACAAGTAGCATTCAGGTAGAACTGGAAGAGGTTCCAGCAATACAAACTGAAACAGAAGACTTGGTAGAACCAGAGGATTCAGTAGAACTCGACGAACCCCAGCCACTCCGCCGATCTAGTAGGGTTTCTCGTCCACCTGAGAGATACTACGGTTTTCTCATTGACGGTGGAAGCGAGGATTGCATCATGGAGGATGATGACCCAACTAGCTTCGAGCAGGCCATCACGAGTAGGGACTCAGTGAAATGGCTGGATGCTATGCGGTCCGAGATGGAATCCATGTACACCAACAAAGTATGGACTTTGGATGTTGCTCCTGAAGGGGTAAAACCCATCGGGAGCAAGTGGATCTTTAAAAAGAAACTTGGTATAGATGGGAAAGTGGAGACTTTCAAAGCTAGACTTGTTGCAAAAGGTTTTCGTCAAAGACCAGGTGTGGACTATGACGAAACCTTTTCTCCAGTGGCTATGCTTAAATCCATCCGGATCATGCTTGCCATCGCTGCATATCATGACTACGAAATCTGGCAAATGGATGTTAAGACCGCCTTTCTAAATGGTGATTTAGACGAGTGCGTGTACATGACTCAGCCAGAGGGCTTCGTAGACAGTGGGAGCAGCGGGAAGGTGTGCAAGCTGCTTAAATCCATTTATGAATTAAAGCAAGCATCGCGAAGTTGGAACATCTGCTTTGACGTCGTTATCAAAGAGTTTGATTTCGTCAAAAACCCAGATGAACCTTGTATTTACAAGAAGGTGGCAGAGAGTAAGGTTGTCTTCCTCGTATTGTACGTGGACGACATATTCTTGATAGGAAATGATATTCCTATGCTGCAATCGGTCAAGCTCTTCTTATCACAAAAATTCTCAATGAAAGATCTTGGTGATGCCTCCTGCATATTGGGAATTAGGATCTATAGAGATAGATCCAAACGGATATTGGGATTGTCCCAATCCAGGTACATTGACACCATACTAAAAAGGTTTAGTATGGAAGATTCCAAGCGTGGGAACTTGCCCACGATCTCTGGAGTCATTCTCTCCAAAGAGATGTCCCCCAAGACTGATTTGGAGAGAGCTCGCATGCAAGGGATACCCTATGCTTCGGCAGTTGGCTCTATCATGTACGCGATGCTATGTACCAGACCCGATGTAGTATACTCGCTAAGTGTAGTGAGCAGGTATCAAGCTGGTCCTGGAGAGAATCACTGGACAGCTGTGAAGAGCATTCTCAAGTACTTGCGAATGACTAAAGAGATGCTCTTGGTGTATAGTAACGGAGAACTCCAAGTGGAGTCCTTTACCGATTCGAGCTTCCAGAGTGATAAGGACGACTCTAAGTCGCAGTCGGGCTTTGTCTTTACCCTTTACGGAGGGGCGGTTAGCTGGAAGAGTTCCAAGCAGGAAACCGTGGCAGACTCGACAATGGAGGCTGAATACATCGCTGCCAACGATGCTGCTAAAGAGGCTGTCTGGATCAAGAAGTTCATTACTGAACTTGGAGTGGTTCCATCCATTGAGCATCCAATACCTTTGTATTGCGATAAAAATGGAGCGGTGGCTTTGGCCAATGAACCCAGGTCCCATCAACGATCCAGGCATATTCTGAGGCGGTATCACCTGATCCGGGAGATAGTTGATCGCCGGGAGATCGAGGTCAGGAGGGTTGACATGAAGAACAACACGGCGGATCCACTCACGAAGGCCATTCCCCAGATACTGTTTGAGAGACTCTTCGGGATGCTCGGTATGCGATACTACAGCAGCTGGCCCTAGTGCAAGTGGGAGATTGTTAGTTGTATGTATGCCCTAGAGGCCAGTATTGTACAGATGATGTATATTATATTGGATGCTTGGACATATATAGAGATGACTTTCTTGCTCGATATGATAGTAAGCTATCTGGTTACTCTTTATCTTAACATGTACACTTGTCTCTTTAAACTGTCTTATAGTTACATGTTGATAAAGCCCTTAGGATGTGTACTTGACTACCTGGACTATGATGCAGATCATACTAGTGGGGACATGGTAGTCCATAAGTACATCCTTCAAGGTCCCTAGTCGTGGGTGTATCGAGACAGGGCATCGATATACCAGTGTAGACTAGCGTATACGCTTCTCGACCCATGAGATGGGCGATGGATGATCCCATATCCATTGGTGTTTGACATCAGAGATGGTATACGGGTGCTCAGTGGAGACTGGGTACACTGGACGGACTCGCCGAGAACTCCCAGATGGTATTATACCTCACGTCAGATGGCAGTTCTCAGGTGACACTTGTACAGGTTAGTCTGTAGACCCGAGATCGTCATAGAGTCTTGTGTGATTCCCACTGTGCTTTGATCTCCACCTTACCACGTCCATGAGGGCGTGCAAAACGTTGGTCTTTGGGTACAGTCCCGAGTCACATGGAGGCAATGAGCGATAGGAAGGGTTTCGTCTCTCCCGGTATTGGGGGTTGATGTTGCGCAGTGCTCGATTGGCCGTAACAGGGAAGTCCCTGGCCAGGGCTGATCAGAGATTTGCTGGTAAGTGTTACCAATAGTTTCTCGACCCGTTATGAGCCTCACATAGGCACGACTTATCGGTTATTGGGGTCTGACATTTACCGCCCCTAGACTTGATATGCGACATATCAGACGAACAGACCGGACTGTACGGTAAGTGTTACTGGTTGGATTCACAGGAGTGTGAGCGGACTAGCTCATCGATCTTGTGATCGCTCAATACCTGGATGGCCGTTACGTTTAGCAGTCCGCTTGCGGCTTGTGGGTGCTTGATATGATCATCATCTGCTACCGGCGTATTGACGAGTCTTTAGAGTCCTACACAGAGGTTTCCTGGTTCAAGCGAAACGAAATAGGAGCGCATATAAGATATGTGCAGGACCGAGAATAATGCGTGTATGTGATACCGTATTTCATTCTCGCGATGAATGTATCGATTGGTTGTATGCGATATGACCTAGTTATCGAATCATTGATTCGATAAAACGATACATTGGATACTGGTCGGTTATATGCGATATGACCGGATCGTTAAATCAAGTGTTGATTTAATGATTTAATGTATAATTATATATTTGATATATTACTTTGCATTAACTGGTATTGGTTCATTTTAAATGGATTTTCTCACTTGATGTACATGTTGTATATGTGATATACTTTTGTGCACATCTTTGTATCATGTTTGATGATACTTGCTCATTTGGTTAAGTGTGAAGAATTAAACTATGGTTAAGAGATGATTAAGGATTTGCCTTTTTATTTATTTATTTGTTTATTTATTTAGAAAAGGTTTAGATGAGAATGGTGGCTTTCTTTGTCTCTTATTGAAGCTTCATGAAGCTTTGACTTATGCAACCATTCTTGTCTTCATGCTTAACCCTAACTCATCCAAGTAACCATGGTATATTCTCTACACTTAACCTTAGTTAGGATATGATAAGTATTGTTTTCTTTTTCATTTTAAAAACACTGATCATATTCATTCTTCTTCTTGAACCTTCTTCTTCAAGATAGAAAGCTTGATGCCATGAATGGCAACTTGAGATCTAAAGTGAGAAATACAATTCTAAAGTGAACCCACCTCCTATTTCTTCACCCTCTACCTCTTGCCAAGTTGTTTTGGGTGTTTTCTTCACAAGTTTCACAACTTTGTGAAGTCGGAGCTTGAACTTGTGATGCCTCTACGTAGATCATCTTCGGCACGAAGCCGACGACCTAGTCCGCCCATTTCTCCGATCAAGCCGACGCATGAGTCCGGGATTCGAGATGGACAGCGAGAGGACGCCTACGTGGAGCCAAGAAAGTGGATATCCGGATCTACAAAGGTTGTAGCTTCTTATCTTTAGTTAAGTTGTTAACTAGATTCATATTTCGCCTAAACTTCTAGTCAACGATCCGTATTAGGGTTTCTCGGCACCCATAATTTTTGAAATTGGCATGGTTGATGCCATGTGAGACCTCTATAGTGTGCCTAGGAACCCTACAAATGCAACACGACATTGTGCACTAGCCATGAAAAACTGTAAAAACACGGATTTGGCCTAATCGCGATTAGCAGTGCACTAATCGTGTTTTCATTCAAACTGCATATAATAAATCTTTAAAATTCCAAATCCTTTGAATATAATTTTAAATGAATAAATCATTTTAATTCCCAATTATTTCACAATTATTAATATATATTTAAACCCTTTTTCGAAAACCCCAATCGCAAATCGGACGGTTTTCGGGAAATATATTATTTTAATATTAAATTCCAAAAATAATATTTTATATTTTCTGAAATGTTACAATCTTCCCCCCTTAAATAAATTCGGTCCCCGGATTTAAATTTAAACCCACAAATTCGAAAACATTCCAATAATCAGATCAAATCAACGGGGCTCCGAAATCACGAATGATATAAAAACTCTACAGCGCATCGCGTGCACCTGCAAAACGAGTACAAAACTTAAAAGGAAACTCAAAAAAACATGATATACATCAACTATACATGTAGCTATCGTGGTAAATTCATCAGAACATCTGAAAGAAATGCATGCCAAACTCTTTTCAAATCGCTGTGCGACGCGCGTATCACTGCACAGTGGCGGACGTCTATAGAAAGAAAACAACTATATATATCTATATATATATATACCCCTTGTTTAATATACACGCCCCGCCGTTTTGAAAACGATGCTAGAAGGGTTTTCTTTATAAAATGTTTCGTGTCATCTCGGACACGTAAGTAAATACTGAGACTATCGCTCCCTTTTTGAAATCCCTTCGATAACTATCGATACATGCAAAAATATAATCAGGTACTATCCTCGGACTAGTCCTGCTCAGCTACTATACCAATTAGTAAATATCATAAACATCATCTCAAAGGGAAATCGAATACAAAATATGTACATGAATGCCACGTGCGTCTGATGCGCAAGGAAATCGAAATCAATGAAATGTGTCATACATGTGCACAGAAACAAAATTTAAGTGCAACGGGTGTGCACGAACACCTGTCAAGGGCAACTAGTGTGCCTGACAACCAAAACCAGGTGCATTTGATATGAACGAAGAATCTCGATTGAGTGCATCTGGTGTGCATCAAAATCGTATCAAGCGCCCAAATATATGCAAGAATCCAAATCCAGTACACAAGGTGCACGAAAACAATATCGAATATCGCAATCGAAATCGACGGTATACAACACATCTCAATCCAAATCCTAATCAGGTATACCGTGGTATATAATCTCACAACCATGTGCATCAGCATGCACAAAATCGAATCAAAACACTAAAAGTGTATGAAAACTATGCCGAAAGCATAAGTCAAATCACATGCATACCATAGGCATGAAATCAAAATCAACATTTCGAATGATATCTAATTAAAGTCAAGTGCTGCTGTGGTGCACAAAATCTCAATCGTGCAAATAAATCGCTAAAAATATCAGGCATGGAATCAAAATCAACATCTCGAATGATATCTAATCAAAGTCAAGTGCTACTGTGGTGCACAAAATCTCAATCATGCAAATAAATCGCTCAAAATATCAGGCATGGAATCAAAATCAACATCTCAAATGATATCAAATCAAACTCAAGTGCAACTATGGTGCACAAAATATCAATCATGCAAATAAATTGCTCAAAATATCAGGCATGGAATCAATATCAACACCTCGAATGTCATCAATCGAAGTCGAGTGCAACTGCGGTGCACAAAATCTCAATCATGCAAATAAATCGCTCAAATATCAGGCATGGAATCAATATCAACACCTCGAATGTCATCAATCGAAGTCGAGTGCAACTGTGGTGCAAAAAATTTCAATCCAGTGCAACTAACATGCACGAATGGAAATCCCAATCGAGTGCATCCGGTGTGCATAAAACCATATCTCATATCATGTGCTCAACATGCGCGAAAATCCAAATCAAGTACATCCGTCATGCACGAATGAAGGCTAAATCAAGGGCATCAAACATGCATAAATAAAATCTAAATCAAGTGCATCCAATATGCACGAATAAAATCTAAATCAAGTGCATCCAATATGTACAAATAAATCTAAATCAAGTGCATCCAACATGCACGAATAAAATCTAAATCAAGTGCATCCGATGCGCACAAAATCCAATATTAAGCTCCTAATATGCGCAAAAATCCAACCCAAGCGCGTCAGTCCGTGAAAAGTATCTAGTGTAGTAACATGCATGAAAACGAACATCAAGTGCAGACGCGCACAAAACAAAAATCTGGTAACACAAATGCTCAAAGACATAAATCGGGTGCAACCAAGGTACGGAGTATAATTCCAATGCATCCAATGCATAAAATACCTAGCTGGTGCAAAAAATGCTTGAAATATGAATCCGGTGCATCCAGTGCACGAAATACAATACAGTGCAACAATCGCACAAAAATACAAATATGGTGCATCAAGTGCACAAAATACCAACTCCAGTGCATCCAGTGCACGAAATATCAAATACAGTGCATCCAGTGCACGAAATGCCGAATACAGTGCATCCAATGCACGAAATGCCGAATACAGTGCATCTAATGCACGAAATACCAAATACAGTGCATCCAGTGCATTAAATACAATATGGTACAACAATGCACAGCGTAAAAACCTAGTGCAACAAATGCACAAAATACAAATCGGGTGCAACAAGTGCACGGAAATGCATCAATAACTCAAATGCGTATAAAAAGCAACACCGAGTGTGCCAAGGTGTATAAAATCATAAACGCGCGCAACTGCGTGCACAAAACACGTATCCACGCACTGCAAGCACATGTAAGCTATACCGAGTGCAAAAACCAAATCGAGTGCATACTACCTGCACAAAAATCAAATCAGCTGTATGCAATCCATGAAATCATAAACATGTGCAGCCAAGGCACAAAACTGAATCAAGTGCAATAAACCTGCACAAATCATAAATCAACACAACGGTGTATAAAGCATATCTCAAGTGCAATAACTATGCACAAAACGTAAATACTCAGTAGGTGTAGCCATGGTGCACGAAAACAATACCATAAAGCCCAATCATCAAAACTCAAATCCAAGTGATATAAGCGTGATATTCTTATCACAACGCAAATTGCAACGAAAGACATTGAGGTATGCCTCCTACAATGTCGAAAAGTGTCGGTGCGCCCAAAACTGGCAGAGCAAGAACATCCGCTATCTCCTACTCACGGTCTGGCGTCTTTTGTCTCTGGGTCTTCATTTCTCTATGGATTACCAATATTGCAATCCATTGGCTCGTCGGCCCGGTTCAGTATAGTAACGGAAACGATCCGCTCTAGCATTTCCTCTAAAGATTTCTGGCCAATTATCATGGTCGCTCATAACATATCTCATCAATGATGCCGAACTGTGGTCTACTGGGTGTGCGTAATACGACTGATCCTGGGTCCAGGTCTTCTCGTATAATACTCCAGAAAGGTTCTGTCGAAGTATCTCCCAAATCTCGTTTCCACCGAACTGCCCAGAAGTCATCATCTTTCACTAAATCTATTTCTTGTTCCGGAACGACTGCATACTCATCACGACTCCTTCTGGAAGATATATCCATGTACAACACCTCTGCATGTGTATCACATCTCTGATGTCAGCGGAGTGGAATGACATCTCGTCACGATCTCGTACGAAGCTCTTACTCCACTTTTCTCTAATGTCGACTGATTCGGACTCATTTCCTCATGGCTGCATGGACTACGTTCTAACGGCTATACTCGTATCTGGAGTCTCCCAAGCAATGCATCCTATCATATGATATCCGAATGATGCCGAACTTTTCGATCGATTCGACAAGGTTCCATAATCCCCCAAGTGCTCAACATCTTGAGTACAGTTTAATAGTATCGAATACATGCCACAGTACCTGTAGACCAACCGTGGAAGGGCAAACCCAAGCCTCATTAATGATACCGCTGAACTGCTGTAAACCCTAAAGTTTTGAAGCGTTCTCATGGTCATTATATCGAGTTAGGGTTTCATTCTTCTAGAGGGTCCATAGAATTACTTGCATTGTTTTCAGAATACTTTAAACTTGGAGAATGGGTGCCTGACATTCGATCGTCTCTATCGACTCCCATCGTACCTGCGTGAAGTTGTCTCTAGCTGGAATCAATCAATAAGATGACCTCGCATCGGGGTAGGCAATGAATCACATGTCATAGTCTTTCATCTTTGGTGACTAGGGATCTTCTATCATATCTCGAAGTATAACTTATGCGGCATTAGCTTCAAACATCTTGGGTGATATCTTTTCAATCGCCGAAATCACTGGCTCACTCGTCCGCACGCTGAATAGTGTCTCGATCATCAAATAATCTGTGCATTGACGGTTATCACATTCTGGCTGGCCTCTAGCGGTAGCCCAATCCTCTGGTGCTGATCTGCACGTCCGAGAAATCTCATAAAAGCGATCCATCAAACGCATGGCGCGAAAACAAAAATAAACGATATGTCTATGCAATCGTATGCCGATATGTCTATACAATCGTGTGCCACCGGAAATACGCCCTGGTCAGTACTCGTACATGACGGGCTCGTGCTGACCGCAGTTCTAGCCGTAGCTCTCCATGCCCGTACAACCGTGGTGTTCCCCTCCGAACGGCGGCCAAGACATGGGATGTCTAGCCTGAGGTTCGGGGCAGATGCTATTTGGTTTTATCCGTCTACCACTCCGAAGATGCCAAGTTGATTTATGGCACCGTGTATCGGAGGTTTAGACGGATGCGGCCGATGTAGCAGATTTTGTCAGATTCCCCCTCGCTTGAGGGGTTTTTGATTATGGGGACGCTCTTCCCTGCAGGCGCAAGCCCCTGCAGTTAATTACGCTACCGCATCGCGGTAACAACTTTCTCCTTCTCCATAATTTCACTTCGTGTCGTGGGTGTTTGTTTGTGGTTGCCCGTGGATTGTATACGGAGACTAATTTATGTCGTCGCCCGTAGGACGTGGATTAGTCCAAATCTGTATTTTCTTAGATTTGGTTTTGGTGTTTTAGTTTAAGGATACGTTAGCTATATTTGAGGCTAAGATCAACTTAAATGTTTGTTAAGGATACGTTAGTCCAATTTGAGACTAAGATCAACTTAACGGGATCGTTTGGATCCGACAAAAGAGCATTTGGGCTCTATTATTCCAGTTTAGGGACATAGTGGTCCATTTGACATATGGCCGTCGGGACCCGTCACCTCTCTGACGTCGTTGAAGGATTACAACGATAGGTGTCAGAGGAGTTCAGAGATGTACCCTTGAACCAAAGTTGATTGGGGGTCTTATAGTCCAATTTGGGACTAAAGTCTGTTTGAAGGTTTAAGGATACGTTAGCCATATTTGAGTATAAGATCAATTTAAACGGGATCGTTTAGATCCGAAAAAAGAACGTTTGGGCTCTATTGTTCCAGTTTAGGGACATAGTGGTCCATAGTCCAATTTGGGACTAAAGTCTGTTTGAAGGTTTAAAGATACGTTAGCCATTTTTGAGGCTAAGATCAACTTAAACGGGATCGTTTAGATCCGACAAAAGAGCATTTGGGCTCTATTGTTCCAGTTTAGGGACATAGTGGTCCATGTTCCAGTTTAGGGACATGGGGGTCCATTGCCAGTTTAGGGACATGGGGGTCCATTGGTTTAAGACGCTTAAGTCCGTGAGTTGGTTTAAGGACGCTTAAGTCCGGGAGTTTAAGGACACTTGAGTCCGGGAGTTTAAGGACGCTTGAGTCCGTGAGTTGGTTTAAGGAAGCTTAAGTCCATATTGATGTGTGGTTGTTGGGACTCGTCACCTCTCTGACGTCGTTGAAGGATTACAACGATAGGTGTCAGAGGAGTTTAGAGCTATACCCTTGAACCGGATGTAAATTGATTTAAGAGAGCAGTCATGCTCAGTCAATTTAATTTGAGGACTTACGGCTATGATTGGGCTAAGTCAAGTTGAGAATATTCAACGTTTTTATCTCTGGCCTATTAGGCCTGTGCTAGGGCTTTGCCCCTGTTTAATAATGCACTGCATTTTATTTTGGCCTGTAAGGCCTATTTGATTTGGGCTCTATCCCTTTTTTATAATGCAGAGCATTTGTTTTGGTCCATTGGGCCTTTTAATTGGGCTCTGCCCTTTAATAATGCGCTGCATTAGTTATTCTGACATAGTGCCACGTGGCATGTCAGACGCTTAAGGCGCAAGTCCATGGGGAGGTGACACGTGTCACGCTCTGGTGAGCGCAAGCGCAGTTGCGCTGCGCTGTTGACATGTGGCGCGCTCCGGTGAGGTGCGCCAATTTTAGAGAGCAATGCTCTATTTAGAAGCGCATAGCGCAAGTGGTCTTGGAGCTCACACGTGGCGCTCCCCGGTGGCTTGCGCCAACCCAGGAGCGCAACAGTGCAGATTTACAAGTGCAGGGCACTGTTTTATTATTTTGATCAATTTTAGATCAAAGAAAAAAAAAATTCTTGTTTTCAAAGAACCAGCGGTTCGTTAAAAGGCAATGCCTTTATTATTATTATATTTTTATTGAAGATCTTTAATCTTGTTCTTAGATCAATGATCATTTTAGAAGAAATTCTTCTTTATTCAGAGATTTTTACCTTTTTCTTTCTCTAAGTTCTTTCTTATAGTTTTCAGATGATTTCTCTCTTTTTCTCTCTGTGTTTCTCTATTCTCTCTGTTGTTCTCCCTTCTTTTTGAATTGGGGTCTAGGGGCCTTTATATAGTACCCATTAATTTGTTAAATTTGTTAGAGAGATCATTCTCTGAGTGATTTGGGGAATTTTCCCCACCGTTGGATCTTTAATCCAAGGGCTTCTGTTTTACAGAAGACAATCTTCTTGTTTTAAAAAGAACAGAAAGATCTTACTGGCATTTTATTTCTGTTTGGCGCAAACGCATCTGTGGTTGAAGCGTTGCTTCTTTATTAAAATTTGAATTTTATTTGAAAACAGAGCCTTGCTCTGATTGGGGAAGCAGAAGCGTTGCTTCATCTCCCGCCTTGGAATTCGAACAGAGCTTTGCTCTGATTGGGGTAAACAAATGCCCCCCACTGTTGCGCTTACGTGGCCCCAAATGTAAGCGAAACGGTGGCAGAATTCCAACCGTTGTGGCAACTTTTTGGAAGTTGGAAGGGCTCTTCAATGCCTATAAATAGGACCTTTGGTCCCTTAGATGATTTTCATCTCTTCATAAGAATCTTGTTCAAAGCCTTGCTCTTTGTTTAACCACTTTTAAAAGTTCAAACTCTTGAGAATTTTAGGTAAAAATTTGGATTAAATTAAATCAATTTTAAGAGCCTTGCTCTCAATAGATCCCTGATCTAAAGAAGACCCATTTAGGGTTTCAATTATCAGAGCTTTGCTTTAAAGGGGTCTAAAGAGAACTAAAGGGAACTCTTTTAGAGTTCCATTAATAAAGTTCTGTTCTTCGGAGAGGATTTTATTTGTAACTTCTTGATTCATTGATGGAGCCTTGCTCCTTTTTAAATCATATAGCAAAACTCTTACGAGTTGATAATTTCGTCGATTTTATTTTATAGGAGGGATGGACGCCAACATGTACGACCTTGACGAGATCATTTCTTACGGGGATATCCGTCGACTCGGCCATTCTCAGAACCAAGAATTTACCAACGCCGAGTGTGCCGAAATCATGACTCGCTTCGACGCATACAACGGCCAACTGCTTCCTCGGCGCTCCCCTCTGCTGAAGCTTATTGTGGGAGCCATATGGGAAGCGTTTCCCCTATTCTTCACCGGGGTGCCGCTTAGAGAATTGGACGCCGCCGAGGACAAGGTACACTCAGTGTACCTGATGAACCTGATCTCGAAGAGAAGGCGAGATAATCTTATCGATCTCTTGCACGAAGCCTTTCAACAGTCTGCCGTTCTTGCTGCCTATCGGAGGGTGGAGGACATCAGTGGGGATCCTGATGCCCGTGATTGAGAAAGGAAGCACACCAGGATGGTTCGCCAAGCTTGGAAAGTCTTGGACAAGGTCACTTTCGAGTTCCTCAATCCCTGTCCAGGATCTGAGGTTTTGCCGTTGTAATCATTTGAACAATTTCTTTGTTTATTGTCTTTATTGATGTAAAAACTTTTCAAGTATGAATGACAAATCTTTTTCCTCCTTCCTTTTATTTTATGCTTTGTTACTGGCACATTCTTTAAATAAGCATAGCCTGTAAGCGATATATAACATTCTGTCTTGAACATCTTAGGGAATAGTGATGGCTTAGGAAGCAGGTTCAGGTCTGCTACCTAAGGCTTTTCAACTTCATGAGCCGTGAGGGTCTCATAAAGACTTTTCTCCCTACGAGTCGAGAGGATGTCGTAGGTGTATTTTCTCCTTAGGAATCGTGAGGATTCCTAAGCGCGTTTCCTCTTATAATTCGTAAGGATCTTATAAGAGAATCTTCCCTCTTATGAGTCGAGAGGACCCGTAAGCGGTTGTTTCCCTCCTTGTCGAGATTCGACTTTGGAGAGTGAGACCCGTGGATAGTATGCAAGAGACTGTTTTGGGCCGACATGCAGGGTCCCAGTGCTTAAGAAACAGGTTTTTAATCCCAGCCGCCTAAGGCTTTTCCTCACGAGTTAAGACGAATCGAGCGATTCTCGCAAAGACATCAATTTCCTCACAATTCGAGACGAATCGAGCATTTCTCGCAAGAATATCCTAACGTCACAGTTAACCTCTTCTCTTTACGACAGAAGTCCGTTAGGGTCTGTGGTACTTAGGGTTTTGGCCGTCGTACCGTCGCATCAGCTGATGTATTCCTCGATAGGCAATCATGATGTTCGAGTAGCCCTGCGACTGCCGTGTCTCTGATCCCTTCGGGGGCTGGATAAGACGTCTTCAAGCAATCCTCCTTGGCAGTTTGACCGTCGGAAGAGCAAGCGTTAGGGATTTTGCCATGCCGCTTTTTACTTGAGGTTAGGCTCATTTTGGAGAGCCCCGATGAGTCATAACCACTCCGCGATGGTATGGGATGATCTCCGATAGTCTTTCAGGTTTTATGTGAGTTACCGTCAAGACCCTGAAGCTAGGAATTTGGCCTTCGCTTCGTTTGCTAGCATTGCGTCTGCTGTATCGAGACGAATGTCGCGGTTGTCTCTAGGTTGCTGGTGAACCGTCGACGTTTGGAACTAGGGATTTTGCCGTGGCTCCGTTTGTTTGATTGTCGCGTCTGAATCCTGCTGGGGGAAGAACGCTGTGGTGACATCTTATCTGCTGTATCGAGACGAACGTCGAGGTGGTGATCACTCCACGCTGGGGTGAGATGATCTCTGGTGATCTTTCAGGTTTTATATGAGTTACCGTCAAGACCCTGAAGCTAGGAATTTGGCCTTCGCTTCGTTTGCTGGCATCGTGTCTGTTGTATCGAGACGAATGTCGCGGTTGTCTCTAGGTTGCTGGTGAACCGTCGAGGTTTGGAACTAGGGATTTTTCTGTGGCTCCGTTAGTTTGATTGTCGCGTCTGAACTCTGCTGTAGGAAGAACGCTGGGGTGACAACTCTTCTACTGTATCGAGACGAACGTCGCGGTTGTCTTTAGGTTGCTGGTGAACCGTCGAGATTTGGAACTAGAGATTTTGCCGTGACTCCGTTTGTTTGATTGTCGCGTCTGAACCCTGCTGGAGGAAGAACGCTGTGGCGACGTCTCGTCTGATGTATCGAGACGAATGTCGAGATTGTCTCTGGGTTGCTGGTGAACCGTCGAGATTTGGAACTAGGGATTTTTCCGTGGCTCCATTTGTTTGATTGTCGCGTCTGAACCCTGCTGGAGGAAGAACGCTGGGGTGACAACTCGTCTGCTGTATCGAGACGAACGTCGCAGTTGTCTCTAGGTTGCTTGTGAACCGTCGAGGTTTAGAACTAGGGATTTTGCCGTGGTTCCGTTTGTTTGTTTGTCGCATCTGAACCCTGCTGGAGGAAGAACGCTGGGGTGACAACTCGTCTGTTGTATCGAGACGAATGCCGAGGTGGAGCTGGGATTTTGCCGTTACTCCGCATGTTTGACCATGGGGTCTTTTGTTGACGTTGCATCTGCATCCTGCTGGACTGCGAAGAAATGCCGTCGTTGACATCTCATCTGCTGTATCGAGACGATTGTTGAGATGAAGCCGGTATTTTGCCGTCGCTTCACATTTTTTCGACCGCGAGGTCTTTTGTTGGCATTGTATCTACATCTTGATGGACTGTGAAGGAACGCCATTGTTAACATCTCGTCTGCTGTATCGAGACGATTGTTGAGATGAAGCTGGGATTTTGCCGTCGCTTCACTTTGTTTCGACCGCGAGGTCTTTTGTTGGCGTTGCATCTGCATCCTGCTGGACTGCGGAGGAACACCGTCGTTGACATCTCGTCTGCTGTATCGAGACGAATGCTGAGGTGGAGCTGGAATTTTTCCGTCGCTCCACTTTGTTTCGACCGTGGGGTCTTTTGTTGACGTTGCATCTGCATCCTGCTGGACTGCAAAGGAACGCCGTTGGTGATCTTTAAGTTTTCGATATAGACGTCAAGACCCTGAAGGTAGGGATCTTCCTTTTCTTCGTTTGTTGACATTGTGTCTGCAATATTGCGACAAATGTCGAGGTTGTCTATAGGTTATCTATGAACCGTCGAGATTTGGCTTCGCTTTCTGGTGGAGCCTGTTGGGAAGGTTTGGTTCCCTCTCTGTTTGTGCCCCTGGATTGTATACAGAGATCGATGTGATCTCACCTGTAGGGCAAAAGTTTCATCATCATTTTTTTAATTTTTTTTATTATTGTTTTATCTCCGCGATGCTCTATCATTTCATCTTTTTATATCGCGAAGGTCGCGATTGCCCAATCATTTCGGCTATTTTTCGCGGTGCCCAATCATTTCGGCTGTTTATTTTATTTTTTACTCGCTGCTTTTTATTGCGAGTTGCCCAATCATTTCGGCTATTTTGTGTGCATATGGTTTTACTTGCTGCTTTTTATTGCAAGTTGCCCCATCATTTCGGCTATTTCGTATGCCTGTGCGGCCTACTGGTTTTTCACCGTAAACCTGAAATTAGACACCGATTTCGGCATCAGCACCGCTACAACTGGGATATTGCCAGGAGCGAATCATCATTTGCCTCTATCGAAGTCGATCAAAGGTGGCTTAGCGAACAGGGTTAAGGTCCTGTCGACTAAGGCTTTTGACTTCATGAGCCGTAAGGGTCTCACAAAGGTATTTCTCCCTACAAGTCGTGAGGATCTTGTAGGTGTATTTTCTCCTTAGAAATCGTGAGGATTCCTAAGTATATGTTCCTCTATAAGTCGTAAGGATCCTACAAGAGGGTTTTCTCCTTGTAAGTCGAGAGGACTTACAAGGGTTGTTCATCATGCGAACATATCCCTAGTCACGGATGGGACTTGGTTAGGGAAATGTTTATTCGCGCCCGTGGATTGTATACAAGGGCCAGTATTGGACCACTTGTAGGGCAATATCCAAGGTTGTGGGGGGTTTGCTTAAGCACAGATTTAGGTCTCTGTAACTTAAGACTTTCAAATCTTATGAGCCGTGAGGGTCCCATAAGAGAGTTCTCTTTACGAGTCGTGAGGATCTCGTAAGGGTAATTTCTCCTTAGGAACTGTGAGGATCCCTAAGTGTGTTGCTTCCCTGTGAGTCGTAAGGATCTCACGCGGGTGGTTTCTCCTTACAAGGTCGAGAGGACCTTGTAAGTGTCTTTTAACGAGGTTGCGCCCTGTCGGGATTTCACAAACACTCGCCGGTAGCCCTGCTGTTTTTACTCACGGAGCCCTTTCGGGTTTTCATCCGTGCCCATTTTGGTTATGGACATACCGTTTTTTTTTTGTTTTTTTTAATTCTTTTTTCTAACCAGGTCGCACCCTTTCGGGTTTTCATGAACACTCGCCGGTAGCCCTGCTGTTTTTACTCATGGAGCCCTTTCGGGTTTTCATCCGTGCCCATTTTTCTTATGCACATACCGTCTTTTATTATTATTATTATTAATTTATTTTTTTATATATTTTTTATTCTCTTTTTTTATCTCGTCAGCCTGAGGATGCTATGGTAGTAGTTTAAAGACGTTTCGGTCGTCAGCTAGTTTTAGGACATAGTGGTCCGTCATTAGTTTAAGGACGTTTCGGTCCGTCATCGCCGTATTTGAGACGAATCTCTAGTTTACTGACTTTTCGGTCTATGGGGCTTTTTTCTATGACTGAGCATGATGCCCCTGTCGTATTCACTTTTTTAGGAGCATGTGGTCGTGGCGGGCTCACTTTCCAGTCTTCGGATAGCGCGAAATTGCCTTGTTGGTATTAATCTTCAACCCAGTTTTTGAAGACGTAACAGTCCTCGATCAGGTGACATACCGTTTGGTGGTAAGGGCAATAATTGGAATCTTTGACATCTCCTGGCTGCAACGGATGTTTTGGACTCGGCAAATTGATGAGTTTGTCGCGCACTGCCAGCTCGAACAGTTTCCTTGTTTCATCTTGAGGAAACGAGTAAGGACGTCCTAGCCTCTCCTCGAGGGATATGCGTGGACGCATATTTTTTTGATGAACAACCGGTCTAGGGCCACTCGATTGCTGTTGAATGTTGGCCACGAGGGCTTTTTTTCCTTTCCCTTTATCTTTTTGCTCGATACTTTTTTGCGGGGCCGAGATTTTTTTCGAGTAGCGTGCAATTGCACGGCTGAATGTTCTCGCAACTCCTCAATTCTTTCATTTTTGAAATGGATTCCTTGAGGAGAGGGTTGAGGGTAGCTTCTTCGTCAGAGTCGCTTCCAAAGGTGATAATTTGCGATCCCCTGGAGTCGGCTATATGACAGTCGGCGGCGGCTCTTTTGCGCTCATCTATCGCATTTTCCTGATGTCTACGAGCTTCACACTTTGCCCTGTTGAAGTGTTTCTTTTGAGCGACATACCCTTGCCACCAACACTTAAAGGAGTCGCAGTCTTCGGTAGGATGTATGATCTTCTGATGATATAAGCAGAAGTTAGGATGCATCTCTATTCCACCGAGAGTATTTTCTTCAGAGGGTGGTAGCTTCATTCCCACTGATAGGGCTTTGGCGAACCATTTCCTCGTCTTGAATTTGTTTTTATCCGCAGCGGATGACTTTTGATTTAACGGAAGTGCCTCGACTCTTTGGTCTACTAGTCGGTGTTTGGCTCCTTCTAGTATGGCCATCTCACGCTCTTGATTGGCTTTAACTTTCAGACGAATCTCATTCAGGAAGGCATCGATCAACTCGTCTGACGGCCGCAGAATTTCTGGTTTGGGTTACGCCCTCGGTTTCTCAGCGCAAGGAGCCTCTTTATCATCCGCCAATGAGTGAGAGATCACATGACAAGTTGCCCCCGGTGCGTCCGTCTTCTTTGGAGTGTGCGGCTGTGGTGCGTTTACCTTCCACTTTTCAGACAGCGCAAACTTGCCTTATAGGTACTGATCCTCGATCCATCCCTTAAAGATGAAACAATCCTCGATCGGGTGGCTTACCGTTTGGTGGTAAGGGAAATAATTGGGATTATTGAGATCGCCCGGTTGCGGCGGACGTCTTGGATCCGGCAAATTTATGAGCCCGTTACACGCCGCAAGCTCGAACAGTTTCCTTGTTTTATTCTGAGGAAACGAGTAAGGACGCCCCAGTCTCTCCTTAAGGGATGGGCGCGGACGCATATTGCTTTGGCGAACAGTCGGCTTTAAGTTGCTTGGCTGTTGCTGAGCGTTGGCGACGAAGGTTTTTTTCCCTTTGCCCTTTTCATTCCAAGGCTCCGTCTTTGAAGAAGGAGGCCTATGGCCCATCTGGTCCATTTGGGCTAATTTGTCAATCAGGGCCTGGAAGGTGGTCGGCCTGAAGAACATCATGAATTGGGAGATGGTCGCTTGCGGATCAAGAGTGCCCACGAACATGCTTACGGCAGGTGCTTCTTCGATGCATTGTTCGTATTTCGACCATAGATTCCGCCATCGTGTTGCGTATTGAACCCACGTTTCGCCTGGCGTTGATCAGCGCTGTTATCGGGGTGCATTCGCTAGCACTCGCTAATCTTTGTGTAAACAGTAGCTCTATCTCCGCAAATGTTTTAACAGAGTCATTAGGTAGCTCTGAATACCATTCAAAGGCTGTTTCTGCTAAGCTGCCGACGAATTGGCGAAGCAGCAGCTTGTCGTCGCCTCCAGTGTTGCCGCATAAGGCCCTGAATTGAGCAACGTGCTGATGTGGATTCCCCGTCCCTTTATAAACATAGAACTTAGGGATCGTATATCCCGACGGGTAACTGATTTGGTCATACCAGCTCAGGTACGGTCGCCCAGTTTTGACGACTTGGCTGGCCGCTTCACTCGCCTGATGAGCTCGTATTTGCTGAGCTATATAGTCATCTAGTGCGGCCTTGGAAATGGTTTCCTCCTTGGCTGCTGGCAGAGCCGGTGGAGGATTCGATGTTTGCCCTTTGTCATCTTCAAGGACAATCGGAGAATCTTCAGCAGGAGGATCTTGCTGGATCATCATCCCTGCCATATCTTGGAAGAGGAGCGCCATTTGTTTTATGTTAGCAGCTTGCTCTGTTGCTTCCCTGTCCTTCTTTTCGAGGACTCTGCGTAGGTAGTCAGCGTCAGTTTCTTGTTCATGACGCTGCTCCGATGATGCCTCCGATCTTTCTTTTGGCCCGGTAAGTGCGGCCATTGCAGTCATCATTTCCTGAAGCTTCTGCTGCTGTTCTTGAGCTTTCGTCATGGATCGAGTGAGCGGTCGGTGACCCGTCGAAGCACGGCTTTCCTCTTTTCCGGAAGCCATATAAACGGTGTGCACCATCATGCCCCCAGAATTAGGGCGTTTAGATTCAGTGTCTTTGCGATTTGCCGGAGACACAGGGATCTTCCCCGGCCTCCTTCTTTTTTGAGGGGTCGAAGTTGAGGGGACCGTCGTAGTGGGCACCTAAGTAGCTGTTGCTTTTTCTGGCTTGACAGAGTAGTCTTTCTCCAGCCGAACCTTCATCTTTTCCTGTCGGCGGAGATAGTCTTGATCAATCACCGACTCCTGGACCTGTCGCCAGACCTTGTAAATTTTAGAGGACAGCCGCTGAGGGGGCTGCTCCAGCTTCTTCTCTGGAGTATTCTCCACAGGTGAAGGAGTTTTCTTCAGCACCGTAGTAGGAGAGTTTCTGCGCACCTTGTTCAGCAATTCAAAGCTGTTCCCGGTTGGAACAGCAGCATCGATCCCCACCGTTGGAGCTGGCGGAGTCATCCTAGAGGGGGAGTTGCCCCCAGCCTTCCTCACTCGGCGCCAGTGGCGACGTCGAGCGTGTCGTGCGGATGGAGTTGTTTTAGCTATAAGGGTGACTTCTTCATGCCCCTTGCTTTGAGGAGAGACTGTTATTGGTGCTAGCCTGTCGAAGACTGACACCTGTTGAGAAGCAATGTAATCTGTCAAAGACAGACCTCTGGGCAGCTTCGAGGACCTCGCCTGGAGTAGCAACCGGAATGGCCAGCCTTGTAAAAAATGACTTCTTGGAAGGAGGAGCCTTTCCAATGATTTCGTCCACTTGAGCCGGGATGGCTATCCGCTTTGGGATGGCAGCTTCGGGTATCACGGGCTCGTAGACGTTCTGGCCCAGTCTGTTGGAAACTGAGGTATTGAAGTTGGGCGACCCATTGAGAGGGGCCGCGGCAGTAGCAAGCCGATCAAAGACCAACTTCTTTGGAGCTTCTTGCGATGTCATTGGGGCTTTGAAGCTCATCGGTGGGAGCAGGGTCCCGAAGAATAGTCCAGCGGTGGCTTGAGTTACCTGCTCCACTGGCATTTTGAAAAGGGAGGACGCTTGGGGCCCGTAAGTCACTCCTCCAGCAAGGACGGAGTGAGAGTTGCAGTTGTAGGCAGTGCAGCTTGAAGCCATTGATCTTCTGTTTTCTGCCCGGAGAAAGACACCAAATCTAAGTACCTTGAATCCATAGGTAACCACAGCAAACCGTGATTTGTTCGCGAACACGACACACGAAGTGTGGAGTGGAAAGAGGAAAAGGTCCCACCGGGCGTGCCAGAATCTGTTCCCCTCCGAACGGCTGCCAAGACATGGGACATCTAGCATGAGGTTCGGGGCAGATGCTATTTGGTTTTATCCGTCTACCTCTCCGAAGATGCCAAGTTGATTTATGGCACCGTGTATCGGAGCTTTAGACGGATGCGGCCGATGTAGCAGACTTCGTCAGATTCCCCCTCGCTTGAGGGGGTTTTGATTGTGGGGACGCTCTTCCCTGCAGGCGCAAGCCCCTACAGTTAATTACACTACCGCATCGCGGTAACAACTTTCTCCTTCTCCATAATTTCACTTCGTGTCGTGGGTGTTTGTTTGTGGTTGCCCGTGGATTGTATGTGGAGACTAATTTATGTCGTCGCCCGTAGGACGTGGATTAGTCCAAATCCGTACTTTCTTAGATTTGGTTTTGGTGTTTTAGTTTAAGGATACGTTATCTATATTTGAGGTTAGGATCAGCTTAAACGTTTGTTAAGGATACGTTAGTCCAATTTGAGACTAAGATCAAATTAACGGGATCGTTTGGATCCGATAAAAGAGCATTTGGGCTCTATTGTTCCAGTTTAGGGACATAGTGGTCCATTTGACATATGGCCATCGGGACCCGTCACCTCTCTGACGCCGTTGAAGGATTAAAACGATAGGCGTCAGAGGAGTTCAGAGATGTACCCTTGAACCAAAGTTGATTGGGGGTCTTATAGTCCAATTTGGGACTAAAGTCTGTTTGAAGGTTTAAGAATACGTTAGACATATTTGAGGCTAAGATCAACTTAAACAGGATCGTTTAGATCCGACAAAACAGCATTTGGGCTCTATTGTTCCAGTTTAGGGACATAGTAGTCCATAGTCCAATTTGGTACTAAAGTCTGTTTGAAGGTTTAAGGATACGTTAGCCATTTTTGAGGCTAAGATCAACTTAAACGGGATCGTTTAGATACGACAAAAGTGCATTTGGGCTCTATTGTTCCAGTTTAGGGACGTAGTGGTCCATGTTCCAGTTTAGGGACATGGGGGTCCATTGTGAGTTTAGGGACATGGGGGTCCAGTTGTTTAAGGACGCTTAAGTCCGTGAGTTGGTTTAAGGACGCTTGAGTCCGGGAGTTTAAGGACGCTTGAGTCCGGGAGTTTAAGGACGCTGGAGTCCGTGAGTTGGTTTAAGGACGCTTAAGTCCATATTGATGTGTGGTTGTTGGGACTCGTCACCTCTCTGACGTCGTTGAAGGATTACAACGATAGGTGTTAGAGGAGTTCAGAGATATACTCTTGAACCGGATGTAAATTGATTTAAGAGAGCGGTCTTGCTCAGTCAATTTAATTTGAGGACTTACGGCCATGATTGGGCAAAGTCCAGTTGCGAATATTCAACGTTTTTATCTATGACCTATTAGGCCTGTGCTAGGGCTTTGCCCCTGTTTAATAATGCACTGCATTTTATTTTGGCCTATAAGGCCAATTTGATTTGGGCTCTGTCCTTTTTTTATAATGCAGAGCATATGTTTTGGTCCATTGGGCCTTTTAATTGGGCTCTTCCCTTTAATAATGCACTGCATTAATTATTCTGACAGAGTGCCACGTGGCATGTCAGGCGCTTAAGGCGCAAGTCCATAGGGAGGTGACACGTGTCACGCTTTGGTGAGCGCAAGCGCAGTTGCGCTGCGCTATTGCGCTGCTGACACGTGGCGCGCTCCGGTGAATTGCGCCAATTTTAGAGAGCAATGCTCTATTTAGAAGAGCATAGCGCTAGTGGTCTTGGAGCTGACACGTGGCTCTCCCCGGTGGCTTGAGCCAACCTAGGAGCGCAACAGTGCAGATTTACAAGTGCTGGGCACTGTTTTATTTTTTTGATCAATTTTAGATCAAAGAAAACAAATTTTCTTGTTTTCAAAGAACCAGTGGTTCATCAAAAGGCAATGCCTTTATTATTATTATATTTTTATTGAAGATCTTTGATCTTGTTCTTAGATCAATGATCTTTTTAGAAGAAATTCTTCTTTATTCAGAGGTTTTTACCTGTTTCTTTCTCTGAGTTCTTTCTCAAAGTTTTCAGATGATTTCTCTCTTTTTCTCTCTGTGTTTCTCTATTCTCTCTGTTGTTCTCCCTTCTTTTTGAATTGGGTTCTAGGGGCCTTTATATAGTGCCCATTAATTTGTTAAATTTGTTAGAGTGATCATTCTCTGAGTGATTTGGGGAATTTTCCCCATCGTTGGATCTTTGAATCAAGGGCTTCTATTTTACAGAAGACAATCTTCTTGTTTTAACAAGAACAGGAAGATCTTACTGGCATTTTAATTCTGTTTGGCGCAAACGCATCTGTGCTTGACACGTGTCGCACAGCGCAACTGCGCTGACACGTGTCGCGCAGCGCAGAGCGCAGTTGCGCTGCGCTAGGGCAACTGCGTGACACGTGTCGCGCAGCGCAACTGTGCTGACACGTGTCGCGCAGCGCAGAGCGCAGGTCAGCTGAAGCGTTGCTTGTTTATTAAAATTTGAATTTTATTTGAAAACAGAGCCTTGCTTTGATTGGGGAAGCAGAAGCGTTGCTTCATCTCCCGCCTTGGAATTTGAACAGAGCTTTGCTCTGATTGGGGTAAACACGTGGTAACAAAACCATAACTGGTACTGATGAGTATAGATCATAAGAATGAAGATAATACTATGCAAAGAAATGGACATCCTAAGGTTTCTTAAGCGGAGTATCGTTTTGTAAGTATGCCGCGGAAAATACACACGGTACGTCACTCTACTTGAGTCACCTACTCCATCAACCAAGGGCCATCCTACACTCAGAAGGTAAAACCTAACGCTCTGAAACCAACTTTGTCACGACCCGAAAAGTACCGAGCGTGACTGGCACATAAATTACGAAACGTCTCAAGGCGTACGTAATCTAAGTAAGCCAAAACCCAGAAATCAAAACCATGTAAAGCAGTATAGTGAAGGAAAAACCAATTTTAAAGCAAGAAGTTTAACAACATAAGCCGAAGTATGCATTTTTAAAATGTCAAGTCTTTTTCTGAAAATTTCGGCAGAGTTTCCTTTGTAAATTCAGAACCCAAATGGGTACAAAACCTGATAAAGCATGTATAATGAATAGAGGCATCCCCAAGCTGGAGCTAGCTCTTCGCCAACCGGCGGAGAAAACCACACAATGCAATATTATATACAACGCCGAAAAGCGAGGATCAAACTCAGGATAAAAATCCAACATCATCAAGAAAACCAGAGGAAAAACCATAATAATACAGCGCGCGACTCTAAGGTCGAAAGAATATACACTGGCCATCTATCTCTATCAAATATACAAGTCTGGTTGATGGAGTTTTACTAGATACAACTGAAATAACAAATATACAATGGTGGTCACGATGCAAGTGAATCCACCTACCAAAGCAATCACCTGGAAGGAATAGTATGCCAGCAAAGCCGTAACGAAACCTGTACGGAAAAACCTGCAAGGACTGTGGTACAACGGGGGTGAGTTGCCAACACGTGAGTAAAAAACATCACAGAGCAGAAATCGCATGTATGACGCATCCTAGGTCATATCAAGTAATATCCTCAAATAATATCCTGATCCATATACATATAAGTACAATACTACGTGCTCGTGTCAGTACCTCAGATAGCAACATATCAGATATATGATGTATGAATGCATTACGAACGGTAACAGAATACATCTTGAGTGAGACAACTGTTTTCTTTATTTAATGAGATTCCTGTATGTATATAAATCGAATATCATCAATGAAATCAACAGAGAAATCAGTGTCAAGCATCGACACAAAACAAGAATCTCAATATCTCAATATCTCAGGCTCCGGCTATCCGGACTGACCTGTATCATCAAATCTCAATATCTCAGTGTCTCAAATCTCAATATCTCAAAAATCTCGGGCTCCGGAAATCCGGACTGGCCCATCTCAAAGTATCAATATCTCAAATTCTCATGACCACGGTCGGTATCCTCTGGATATCCGCCGTGCCAACAATCACCGGTAGGTAGTCTTCCCCTGCCAGGCTCAACGTCTACAACTCGAGCTTATTGCCTCGGGTATCTTACCGGGCCCACCATGTACCCGAGACGGTTCATCCAAATCCTTGAATCGGGTCTCGAAAACCAACTCAGAACCGAGAAAATATCATGGTAGACAATACTCATCATATCAAGGAAAACCGTATCTATCTCTTTAAAACAAATCATCATTTTATAAAACTTTCACGTGTGGTTTCCAAATCCAGAAATCCCAAGAAGGATCTGAAATCATCAAAATCATGATATCAATAAACGGTGAATACTGGCATAAATCTCCATAATACTCCATGACCAATGAATATTTGAATGCATCTGATATCATGCAATAAATGCAATAGTTAAACTAGTATATGAAAGCTATAACATATTGCAACTATCAACTAGCAAACTATGTCAATGAATAGTATTCTCTAAAGTGTACGTGACATGGCAATTATCGATGATGATGTGTGTGAGCCGGCAAGCAAGTGTACGTAGAACATACGGATCATCGGTAATGGTGCTGGTGTCCTAACAGCAGGGTTTCGTAATGATTATAGATAACATATGTACAAACATGCAAGGCGATGAAACATCATGAATATACAGAAAGTGATGTAGTAACGGCAACACTGAAAAATATACCTGTCCAATATATGAGTCGTACAGTTTGGTATTTAAATTACTCACAATTCTCCACTTTTGAAAACTGGTATGACTCGAGCCCAGTCAAAAGGATAAGGAAATCCACCTAAGCCTGAGTCGATCTATATATATACCTAGTAGTCGGTGATCTCGCCTCAATAGTATCACGTACGATACAATATATATATATATATATATATATATATATATGACATCCTCGACTCAAGAGTGCGGATCTATCATCATGACTATATCTCGTACGGTAAATCTATCGTACGGCATCCCAAATCTGGGTACGGGTCAAATATCATATTTATCTCATTACTCAACTGGTATCTTTATCATCACATATCGTGAACAGAGGGGTACTGATCTAAGTCTAGTACAATACTAATATCATCAACATATATGTACGCGTGTGTGTGAATACACATCGCCCATCAATCCGCTAATATCATGCCGTATCTCATAATACGAACCAAACCATATCACCGATCTCATGGCACCATGCCTAATCTCATCGACTCATCTCCAAATACCATATACTATCCTCTATCATCCGTATACAAGTATATGTATATATATAAACCCATGCATCCACATCTATCCACATACATATAACATGTACACCCAAAACCATATCCTGTGCGTGCATGTGTATGGGTAACAAGCTCACTCTAGGGTTCGCGACTAAGAAACCAACTAAACCACTTTCCTCAAATCTCGTTAACATTAACCAATGATCTCCTAAAGCTTTTCTGTCTAAGGTTCATACCTCGTAATAACCCATATATGTATCTCTATACCACGTCAAATCAAAATCTTATGAAATTGTGGGGGTGCTATACGCCATCCACCCGACTTCCCCCGTAGATATAAATCTACTCACCTTGCTCTTGCTTGCCGATGTCGATGTCTCCATGCCCGTCCTTGTTGCTCCGAGCCCACTCGAGGTTACCTACAAGGATACCACAAGACATTGTAAATAGAAATCAAGTACGAAAACCAAATCGGCACGCGTATCGTTCATAGGTCAAAACCTATGGCCTAAGCATGCAAAACACGATCAATAACCCCAGTCGTTGACGTTCAAACGCTACACGACGGAAACACAAATCCACATACTAAATTCAAATTCTTTAAAAAGCCACAAACGAAATCAGAAATCTTGAAATTTAGCTACAGATTTTACCCTAGGCCAAATTAGTCAAAATTGCATATGTCAAGGGTCTAGTTTACTGGAGATAAAGCCACAGAACAAATACGAACATAAATGGTCCCACCCTGTCCGCAATTTACGGCCAGATAGATTAAATTTGTGGCCAGAACATGGAGGGGGTGGCTCAGGTTTTCAGGGTAGCTTCTAGGTTGCCTGCATGACTCACAGTAATCGCTAAAATTTTTTTAGGGACCCCGGGTGTTAGCAGATTCCAAAATACCCTCCCAATTCACACAATTATCCGATGTCAGAGTTTCTAAGTCCGTGTTTTGGGTTCTATTCTCTGTTCAAGGTCAGTAAAAACATCACTCAAGTCTTGTTAGCAGCCACTATATCACCACAACACCACTCAAACCCTAATCCTTCTCTAGAAATTTTCCAACCTCACTAATCAATACCAATTTAACTCTAAACTACTATAAGGTTCTATTAGACTTTAAATTAAACTAGATGGAAGAATTTATACCTCAGTTGGGTAACCCAAGAAAAACTCTAGTTTGCCAATGTTGTCAAAATCCTACTTTGCTTGGTCCATTGTGTAGAGGGTGAAGAGAGGATCACTTTTAATGAAAGGGGTTTAGGGTTTTGATGAAGATTTGGAGATGACTTCTTGGGGTGAAGGTGGAGGGAGATGAGGTTGATGGAGGAGAAGAAAATGATGTAAAAATGCTGGAGGAAGAGAATGTGGCAGCCCTCTCTCTCTCTCATCTCTTATTCTCACCCACTCTCTCACTAATTACCCTTTTGCCATTCCACATTTCTTTTCTTCTCTCTTTTAAAACCAAATCACAATAATACCCACAAACAACACAAATGCAACAACATGTAACCAAATGCAACACGACATGGTGCACCAGCCATGAAAAACTGTAAAAACACGGATTTGGCCTAATAGCGATTAGCAGTGCACTAATCGTGTTTTCATTCAAACTGCATATAATAAATCTTAAAAATGCCAAATCCTTTAAATATATTTTTAAATGAATAAATCATTTTAATTCCCAATTATTTCATAATTATTAGTATATATTTATACCCATTTTCGAAAACCCCAATTTCGCAAATTGGGCAGTTTTCGGGAAATATATTATTTTAATATTAAATTCCAAAAATAATATTTTATATTTTCTGAAATGTTACATAAGGTCTGAAGTATGATAAGGTGGCAAGTGTAAACATCTATACATATGTATAATACCAAGTGCTCGTGTCAGTGCCTCAGGTAGTAACATATCATAAACATGAGGTATGAATTCAATATAATGAAAATAGAATGCATCATGTATGAGAATACTGTTTTCTTAGTTTAGTGAGATTTCTTTATGTTTAAATCGAGGTATCATCAGTGAATTCAACATAGAATCAGTGTCAAGCATCGACATAAAATATAAATCTCAATATCTCAATATCTCAGGCTCCAGCAATCCGGACTGGCCTGTATCCTCGAATCTCAATATCTAGGGCTCCGGCTATCCTGACTGGCCCATATCCTCAAATCTCAAAACCTCAGGCTCCGGCTATCCTGACTGGCCTGAACTCCGATCGGTATCCTCCGGATATCCGTCGAGTCACAATACAATCACCGGTCAGTAGTGCTCTCCTGTCACAGGCTCAACGCCATCATCTGCGACCTTCTCACCCCGGGGTACCGCACCGGGTCCACCATTCACCCACAGACGGTTCCTCCTCCTTCTCGAATCAGGTGTATGATATCGCTCAAGAGCAGAGAAAACTCATGGTAGACATATCTCAAATCAAATCATGAGAAAACCGCAACTTTCATTTTTAAATGATAACCAGTTTATAAAATCCTTGCGGTTTCTCCAAATCCAGAAATCTCATGAAAATCCGAAATCCAAATCTGAAGGATAAATAAACAATGAATTTCATAATATTGGGCTTCGGCAATCCGGACTGGCCCATAATGTCATGGAAAATGAATATATAAATATGCATGAAAATCACAGTAATAAATGCAATGTCTAAACTATCATATAAAAGAAAGCTCACTAGTACCATGTCGAAACTATCAGCTAACATTTTATATTAATGAATTAGTATTTTCTAATGTGTACGTGACATGGCAATTACCGATGATGATTTGTGTAAGCCGGCAAGCAGGTGTGCGTGGAGAATACGCATCATCGGTAACGGTGCTGGTGTCCTGACAGCATGATTTTAATAATAACTAATGAAAACACAATATAAACATGCAATGCGATGCAAACAGCAATAATATGCAGAACATGAATAATAACGCAACATATAAGAATATACATTTATATATGAGTCATACAGTTTGACATTTGAAATAATACGAATCGTGGAGTTTAGAAAATAGGGCTATGGTGTTTTTAAGAAAAAGGTGTGTCCTTTGAAATATCCGTAGAATCCCTTGTCCTGTCTTTATAATACTCACGATTCGTTAGTTTTGAAATAGGTATGACTCGAGTCTAGTCTAACATCTACAAGTAAACTACAGGAATAAACTAACAGGCTAATCGAAAAGGTAATGAAACCACCTAAATCTGAATCGATATACATATAACATATAATAGTCGGTGATCCCGCCTCAATAGTATCACATATGATATAATATATAACATGACATCCTTGAGTCAAGAGTGCGGATCTATCATCAATATATAGCTCGTACGGTAAATCCATCGTACGGCATCCCAATCTGGGTACGGGTCAATTATCACATTATCACATCATTCATCTGGTATCCTTATCATCATATCCTGTATTAGGGGTACTGATCTAAGTCTAGTACATACTGATACCATCAAAAATATGTATATGCGTGTGTATGACAACACATCGCCTAAGGACCCACTATACTTGTAACATTTCAGAAAAATAAAATATTATTTTTGGGAATTTTTATAATTAAATAATAAATATAATGAATATTTTAATAAGACGGTATAATTAAATACCGATAAATTGGGAAATATTTGGAAAATTATAGGAATTTCAGAAAATGAGGGTGTTTTATGTGATTTATACAAATTATGAATTTTTATAATTAATTATATGCAATTTTAATGCTAATCACGATTAAATATCGCTAATCGTGCATTAAGCTAGTTTTGTGCATGTGACATGCATCAAGTTTTTTTCACACTTATGACATTTTCCTCAATGGATTTTCTTTATTTCTTTATGCTTGTTTTGGGTTTATTATGAGAGAAGAAAGGAAAAAGAAATGAAAAGAAAATGGATTAAGGAATGAGGGATGGGCAAAAGAGAGAAAAGAGAGAGAGAGAGAGAGAGGGTGAGGGGTCAAACCTTGGTCTTGGTTATTCTCCCCTTCATTTCTTTCATTCATTTTTCCCTCTCCTCTCCTCTCATGGCTACCTCCACCTCCTCCCTCCTCCAACCATTCACTTCACCATCCAAAACAACTCTAAAGTTCATCTCCATTTCAAAAAAAACATGCACAAGCCCACTACGAACACTTTGGACCAAGAAAAAATGGATTTTGAAGACTTGGGGCAACTCAAGAAAATTCTTGAGTTGCCAAATGAGGTAATTTCTGCACCATTGGTGTAATATTTCAATTCCATTAGTACCCATATGTGTTTAGAACCGATTTAGTGTAAAATTATGAACTTTGAAAATTTTAGAAGAGGTTAGGGTTTGATTTGAATTGTGAATTGTAAATTGTGGTTAGTAGAGGCCTTGCAACCCTTGTAACGATCGTATTTTGGATTAAAACCAGAGATGGAACCCTAAATCTAAACATAGAAAACCCCGATATTGGGAAATTATGGAAATTGTGATGAGAATCGGTGATCTTCTAACACCCGGGGCCTCTGAAAATTATTTATCAAACACAGGGAGTAGTGCAGGTGACCTAGATGCTATCCTGAAGACCCGAACCCCTAAACTAGGCCACAGATTTAATCATTCTGGCCGCAAATTGCGGCCAGGGTATGGTTGATTTGGTCCATGTTTGTTCCAGGGCTTTATCTCCAGTAAAATAGACCCTTCGCATATGCAAAATTGGCTTATTTGACCTAGGGTAAAATCTGGGACCATTTTCATGAGTTGCTGCCCTGTATTTCGTGATATTTATGAAATGAAGTTCTGATATTTGTGTTTTTATCGGTCGATTCACATTTATACGTCAATCGTCGAGAGTTGGTTATTCTTGCATGCGTAAACTATAGGTTTTAACCTATGTGTGATTCGTGCGACATTTTGGTTTTCGTGCATGATTTCCGTTTACGATGCTATATGTGTGATATGTAGGTACCCCCACGTGGATTCGAGACGACGAGGAGAGCGTAGCGTCATGGACTCCAGCAAGAGAGGATCAAGGTGAGTAGATATATATCTACGGGGGAAGTCGGGTGGATGGCGTATAGCACCCCTGCACTTCGAAGTATAGTGTATATATATATATATGATATACTTATGATTTTATGTTATATGAAACATGGATGGCTAGTAAGTATGATTTAGGAGTTCATGTGTTCAATTTTAGTGTAATTGATGGATAGTATCGTTAGCTAGTTTTTAGTCGCGAACCCTAAAGTAGTTATTACACCTACACGCACACACACACACATGCATACATTTATATACATGTGCGTATATGGGGATATGTATATATATATACATATAGGTATAGGACTGCATACACACACACACACACACACACACACACACACACACATACACGTATACATATACATGGATTATGAGGATAGTACTTGGGATTGGAGATAAGTCGATGAGATTGGGCTTGAGGCCATGAGATCGGTGATTTGACGTGGTTCGTATTATGAGATACGGCACGATGTTTAGCGGGTCTTTAGGGGGGGTGTTTTCATACACACGCATTCTTATATTGTAGATGGTATCAGTATAGTACTAGACTTAGATCAGTACACCAGATCATGATATATGATGAAAAGGATACCAGATGAGAAATGAGATAAATGTGATATTTGACCCGTACCAAGATTTGAGATGCCGTATGATGGATTTACCATATAAGATATATTGATGATAGATCTGCACTCTTGACTCGAGGATGTCATATTATAAAGGGTACCGTAAGGGATACTATTGAGGCGGGATGACCGACTATTATATATATATATATATATATATATATATATATATATATATATATATATATATATATATGAATCGACTCAGGTTTAGGTGGTTTTTCCTTACCCTTATGATTAGTCTGTTAGTTAGACTTGTAGTTATTTGTAGACTCATTTATATGATTGCATATTCATTATTATTGTATTTGCTATTCAACTCCCGCAGAGTCAATGGTTTCTTTAGATGGATCTATTTCAACACATACGGAAAGACAGAACGAGAAGAGAAGGATTTCGTTGGTATTCTTGCTGCTCGCATCGCATCGCATGCTTATATTGTATTTTCACATGCTATTAATGAAATCATGCTGTCAGGACACCAGCACCATTACCGATGATGCGTATGTACCACGTACACCTACTTCTCGGCTTCCTCACATCATCATCGGTAATTGCCATATGACGTACACTTAGAAAATATTGCTCATTTGACATCGCTGTTAACTGGTAGTTTCGACATATTATTATTTTGCTAGTTTAGATATCGCATTCATTACTGCTGTACTTCATCCATTTTTATTAAAGGGCCAGTCCAGATTGCCGGAGCCCAATACTTTTAAATTCATTGTTTATCTATTCTCGAGATTTGGGTTTTCCATGAGATTTATGGGTTTAGAGAAACCACAAGATTTTATAAAACTGATAATTATTTTTAAATGAAAGTTGCGGTTTTCTCATGATATGATTTGAGATTGTCCACCATGACTTTTCTCGGCTCTTGAGCGATATTATACACCCAATTCGAGGAGGAGTAGGAACCGTCTGTGGGTGCATGGTGGACCCGGTGCGGTACTCCGGGGCAAGAAGATCGCAGTTGATTGGCGTTGAGCTTGTGACAGGGGAGCATTGCTGACCGGTGAGTGTATTGTGACTCTTCGGATATCCGGAGGATACCGATCGGAGTTGGGCCAGTCCGGATAGCCGGAGCCCTGGGGCCAGTCCGGATAACCGGAGCCCCAGATATGGATATTGAGGTATTGAGATATTATGATATGGGCCAGTCCGGATAGCCGGAGCCCTAGATTTTAAGATATTGGGATTTATGTTTTGTGTCGATGCTAGACACTGATTTATGTTGATTTCATTGATGATACCTCATTTTAAATTACAGAAATCTCACGAAAACAAGAAAACGGTTTCTCATTTATATGTATTCTGTTTTCATGCTTTCATATCTCTTATTGTGATATATTGTTACCTTAGGCACTGACCCAAGCACATGAGATTACACTAATGTATAGATGTTTACCCTTGCCACCTTATCATGCTTCAGACTTTATCATTTTGAGGATATATTTTTTATTGTATGACCTAGCATTGCGTCATACATACGATTTCTACTCTATGATGTTTTCTACTCACGAGTTGGCAACTCACCCCCGTTGTGCCACAGTTCTTGCAGGTTTTGCCGTAAAGGTTTCGTTGCGGCTTTGCTGGCACACTGCTTTCATTCGGGGTGATTGCTTTGGTAGGTGGGTTCACTTGTATCGTGACCACCATTGTACCTTTTATTTATATTTCAGTTGTATCTAGTAAACTCCATCAACAAGACTTGTATATTTTTATAATCATAGCAGACCAGTTGTATTATTATTTCGACCTTAGAGTCGCGCGTTGTATTATTATGGTTTTCATGATGATTTGAGTATCATTTTGGGTTTTGATCCTCGCCCTTCGGCGTTGTATATTATATTACTTGCGTGGTTGTGACCGTCGATTGACGAAGAGCTAGCTCCCTCTTGGGGATGCTTTTTATCATTCATGTATATATTATTCTTGTTGTACCCCGTTCGGGGCCAGTATTACAGAGGAAACTCTGCCGAAATTTTCAGAAAAGACTTGATGTTTTAAAAGCGCGTAATTCGACTTATTTTAATGAAACACTATCTTTAAATTGGTTTTAGATTTATGGGCTTTTGGCTTACTTGAATTAGATGCGGTCCTATAGACTTCGTCTTATTCAAGTGCCAGTCACGTGCTATTTCGGATCGTGACAAAGTTGGTATCAGAGCGCTAGGTTAACCTTGGTTCGAGTCTATATTTGACTATGCGGAGCCTAGGGCGTTGTATATATACGGAATCTAGGCTTGACCTTACGGAACATAGACTTAGTCGAGGCGGTTTTAGACCCGAACTTTCGTCGCATAGGTTGACCTTGGTTGATGGAGTAGGTGACTTAAGGAGAGTGATGTACCGTGTGTATGTTCCGCGGCATACTTACGATACGCTACTCCTCTTAAGAAACCTTAGGATGTACATTTCCTTGCATATCATTATATTCATTCATGATCTATCCTCATCGATATCGGTTTATGGTTTTGCTGCCATGATTATACGGGCAGAGAGAGCTACGGCTAGAGTTGCGGTTAGCACGAGCTCATCACGGACGGGGACTGACCAGGGCGTGATTCCAGGGACATACGATTCCATAGGGAGGCGTCGTTTTATTGTGTTTTCACGCCATGAGCGTCGCTTTTACGAGATTACTTGGACATGCAGATCAGCACCATAGGATTGAGCCACTGATAGAGGCCAGCCAGAATGTGATGACCATTGATGTATCACTTATTCATGATGATTGAGACACTGTTCAGCGTGCGGACGAATGAGCCAGTCGTTGCTGCGAACGACGAGATATCGCCCTAGATGTTGGAGCTATTGCAGTACGAGTTGTACTTAGAGATATGATGGAAAGTTGCTTGTCACCTGAGGCTGAATGACTAGGACATGTGGTTCGTTCGCTTACTCCGATGCGAGGTCATCAGATTGATTGATTCCAGCTTGAGAAGACTTCACGTAGATACGTTGGGAGTCGATAGAGATGATCGAATGTCAGAAACCCATTTTCCAAGTTCAAAGTATTTAGAGAAAACATGCAAGTAACTCTACGGACCCTTTAGAAGAATGAAACCCTAACTCGACATAATGACCATGAGAATGCCTTTACACCTTAGGGTTTGCGGCAGTTCAGCGATGCCATTAATGAGGCTTGGGTTTGCCCTTCTACGGTTGGTCCATAAATTCTGTGGCATGTACTCGATATTATTAAACTGTACCCAAGATGTTGAGCTCTTGGGGGATTATGAGGTTTTGACGAATCGATCGAATGGTTCGACATCTTTCGGATATCATGTGATGGGATGCATTGTTTGGGAGACTCCAGATACGAGTATAGCCGTTGGAGCGCAGTCCATACAGCCATGAAAAGACGAGTCCGAAGCAGTCGACATTAGAGGAAAGTGGAGTAAGAGATTCGTACGATATTTCGACGAGATGACGTTCCACTCCGCCGACATCAGAGATGTGACATGCATACAGAGGCGTTATATATAAATTTCTTCCAGAAGGAGTCGTAATGAGTATGCAGCTGTTCCCGAACCAGAGATTGATATAGTAAAGGGTGATAAGCTCCGGACAGTGCGGCAAAAACGAGATTTAGGAGAGACTTCGACAGGACCTTTCTGGA
This sequence comes from Agapanthus africanus, assembly GCA_030015575.1. Classification (NCBI taxonomy): domain Eukaryota; kingdom Viridiplantae; phylum Streptophyta; class Magnoliopsida; order Asparagales; family Amaryllidaceae; genus Agapanthus; species Agapanthus africanus. The sequence goes on from CM057349.1 coordinate 295,576,787, forward strand.
ATATTATACGAGGAGACTTAGACCCAGGAGTGGTCATATTACGCACACCCAGCAGGCCAGAGTTTGGCATCGTCGACGAGACATGTTATGAGTGACCACGACAGTTCGCCAGAGATCTTTAGAGGATGTGTTTGAGCGGAACTATTCCGCCATACTTGATTTCGGTATTTTGGGCGATCTATTCGCATGATTGAGTTTTGATGACTGAGTTTCATGATATTTGTTTTCGTGCACCATGGTCGCACCTACTGGGTATTTATATTTTGTGCATAGTTATTACACTTGAGATACGCTTTATACACCGTTATGTGGATTTATGATTGTACACAATTATTGCTCTTTATATCGTTTTTGTGCCTAGGCTGCACATGTTTATAATTTCATAGATTTCATACAGTTGGGTTGATTTTGTGCATATGGTACGCACACGATTTGGTTTCTGCACTCGGTATAGTTCACATATACCTGCAGTGCATTGACATGTATTTTGTGCACCACAGTTGCACCTGACTTCGGTTTGATGTCATTCGAAATGTTGATTTTGATTTCATGCCTATGTTAGGCATATGATTTTACTTATGCTTCGGCATAGTTTTCGTGCACTTTTAGCATTTGATACGTATTTTGTGCATGCGGTTGCACATGGTTATGAGATTATATACCACGGTATACCTGATTTGGATTTAGATTGAAATGTGTTGTATACCGTCGATTTCGATTGTGATACTCGATATTGTTTTGTGCACTTTGTGCACCTGATTGGATTTTGCGCATGTTCGGTGCTTGATATTCGATTTCGTGATTTCGTGCATGTTGGATGCACATGATTTAAATTCGTGCATGATAAATGCACCTGATTTGGATTTTCGTGCATGTTGGGTGCGTGTTATGAGATACGATTTTGGTGCACACCAGATGCACTAAATCGGGATTCTTTGTGCATATCAGATGCACCTGATATTGCTGTCAGGCACACCGTTGCCTCTGACAGGTGTTTCGTGCACACCCGTTGCACTTAGAGGTTAGTTATGTGCACATGTATGGCACATTCATGGATTTTGATTTCTGTGCGCACCAGATGCACGGGGGATTCTTATGCATATTTTGGGATTGATTTCTTATGGAGCAGTGCGTTTTTATGATATTTGCTATTTTGTTTTCGTACTGAGCAGGACTAGTCAGAGGACAGTACCTGGATATATTTTGCATGCATTGATAGTTATCGAAGGGATTTCCAAAAAGGGAGGTATAGTCTCAGTATTTACCTACGTGTCTGATATGACACGAAACGTTTAAAACAAGAAAACCCTTCTAAATTGTTTTCAAAACGGCGGGACGTGCATATTAAACAAATGATATAAACATATATGGTTATTTTCTTAAAATAGACGTCCGCCACTGTGCAGTGTTATGCGCATCGCACAGCAACATGAAAGGTTTGGCATGCATTGTCTTCAGATGTTTACATGTATAAATTTGATGTTTACATGTATAGTTTTGATGTATATCATATTGGTTTCGTTTTGGATTTGACATTGTGTCTTCACCATGACTCCGATGATTGCGGGATGCTGGACAGAGTTTTTTTTTTGAGTTATCTGCTCATTGTTCATGCGCATGTATTGCGCTACTATGCGTTTTATGTATTGATGATTTCGGAGCCCCGATGACTTGGACATTTACTGAAATGTTTTAGTATTTGAGGGTTTAAATTTAAATTTGGGGACCGAATTTCTTTAAGGGGGAAGACTGTAACATTTCAGAAAAATAAAATATTATTTTTGGGAATTTTTATAATTAAATAATAAATATAATGAATATTTTAATAAGGCGGTATAATTAAATACCGATAAATTGGGAAATATTTGGAAAATTATAGGAATTTTAGAAATGAGGGTGCTTTATGTGATTTATGCAAATTATGAATTTTTATAATTAATTATATGCAATTTTAATGTTAATTGCGATTAAATATCGCTAATCGTGCATTAAGCTAGTTTTGTGCATGTGACATGCACCAAGTTTTTTTCACACTTAGGACATTTTCCTCCATGGATTTCCTTTATTTCTTCATGCTTGTTTTGGGTTTATTATGAGAGAAGAAAGGAAAAAGAAATGAAAAGAAAATGGATTAAGGAATGAGGGATGGGCAAGAGAGAGAAAAGAGAGAGTGGGGGTGAGGGGTCAAACCTTGGTCTTGGTTATTCTCCCCTTCATTTCTTTCATTCATTTTTCCCTCTCCTCTCCTCTCATGGCTGCCTCCACCTCCTCCCTCCTCAAACCCTTCACTTCACCATCCAAAACAACTCTAAACTTCATCTCCATTTCACAAAAAACATGCACAAACCCTCTACGAACACTTCGAACCAAGAAAAATCGGAGTTTGAAGACTTGGGGCAACTCAAGAAAATTCTTGAGTTGCCAAATGAGGTAATTTCTACACCATTAGTGTAGTATTTCAATTCCATTAGTACCCATATGTGTTTAGAACCGATTTAGTGTAAAATTGGGAACTTTGAAAATTCTAGAAGAGGTTAGGGTTTAATTTGAATTGTGAATTGTAAATTGAGGTTAGTAGAGGCCTTGCAACCCTTGTAACGATCGTATTTTGGATTAAAACCAGAGATAGAACCCTAACACTAAACATAGAAAACCCCAATATCGGGAAATTATGGAAATTGTGATGAGAATTGGTGATCTGCTAACACCCGGGGCCTCTGAAAATTATTAAGCAAACACAAGGAGTAGTGCAGGTGACCTAGATGCTAACCTGAAGACCCGAACCCCTAACCCCTAAACTAGGCCACAGATTTAATCATTCTGGCCGCAAATTGCGGCCAGAGTATGGTTGATTTGGTCCATGTTTGTTCCAGGTCTTTATCTCCAGTAAAATAGACCCTTTGCATATGCAAAATTGGCTTATTTGACCTAGGGTAAAATCTGGGACCATTTTCATGAGTTGCTGCCCTGTATTTCGTGATATTTATGAAATGAAGTTTTGATATTTATGTTTTTATCGGTCGATTCACATTTATACGTCAACCGTCGAGAGTTGCTGGTTATTCTTGCATGCGTAAACTATAGGTTTTAACCTATGTGTGATTCGTGCGACATTTTGGTTTTCGTGCGTGATTTTCGTTTACGATGCTATATGTGTCATATGTAGATACCCCCACATGGATTCGAGACGACGAGGAGAGCATAGCGTCATGGACTCCAGCAAGCGAGGATCAAGGTGAGTAGATATATATATCTACGGGGGAAGCCGGGTGGATGGCATATAGCACCCCCGCGGTTCGAAGTATAGTATATATATATATATATGATATATATTTATAATTTTATGTTATATGAAACATGGATGGCTAGTAAGTATGATTTAGGAGTTCATGGGTTAAATTTTAGTGTAATTGATGGATAGTGTCGTTAGCTAGTTTTTAGTCGCGTACCCTAAAGTAGTTATTACACCCACACGCACACAAACACTTGCATACATTTATTTACATGTGCGTATATGGGGATATGTGTATATATATACACATGGGTATAGGACTATGTGTGTGTGTACACACACACACACATACACACACACACACGTATACATATATATGGATTATGAGGATAGTACATGGGATTGGAGATGAGTCGATGAGATTGAGCTTGAGGCCATGAGATCGGTGATGTGACGTGGTTCGTATTATGAGATACGACACGATGTTTAGCGGGTCTTTAGGCGTGGTGTTTTCATACACACGCATTCTTATATTGTAGATTGTATCAGTATAGTACTAGACTTAGATCAGTACCCCAGATCATGATATATGATGAAAAGGATACCAGATAAGAAATGAGATAAATGTGATATTTGAACTGTACCCAGATTTGGGATGCCGTATGATGGATTTACCGTAAGAGCTATATTGATGATAGATCCGCACTCTTGACTCGAGAATGTCATATTATATAGGGTATCGTATGGGATACTATTGAGGCGGGATCACCGACTATTATATATATTTATATATATATGAATCGACTAAGATTTAGGTGGTTTTTCCTTGCCCTTATGATTATTCTGTTAGTTAGACCCGTAGTTATTTGTAGACTCGTTTATATTATTGCATATTCATTATTGTTGTATTTGCTATTCAGCTCCCGTATATTCTTGCTGCTCGCATATCATTGCATGCTTATATTGTATTTTCACATGCTATTAATGAAATCATGCTGTCAGGACACCATCACCATTACCGATGATGCGTATGTTCCACGTACACCTACTTGCCGGCTCACACACATTAACATCGGTAATTTCCATGTCACGTACACTTAGAGAATATTGCTCATTTGACATCGCTGTTAGCTGGTAGTTTCGACATATTATTACTGTGCTAGTTTAGATATCGCATTCATTATTGCTGTACTTCATGAATTTTTATTTAAGGGCCAGTCCGGATTGCCGGAGCCCAATATTTATAAATTCATTGTTTATCTATTCTTGAGATTTGGGTTTTCCATGAGATTTATGGGTTTAGAGAAACCGCAAGATTTTATAAAACTGATAATCATTTTTATATGAAAGTTGCGGTTTTCTCATTATATGATTTGAGATTGTCCACCATGAGTTTTCTCGGCTCTTGAGCGATATCATACACCCAATTCGAGGAGGAGTAGAAACTCTCTGTGGGTACATGGTAGACCCGGTGCGGTACCCCGGGGCAAGAATATCGTAGTTGATCGGCGATGAGCCTGTGACAGGGGAGCATTGCTGAACGGTGATTGTATTATGACTCGTCGGATATCCGAAGGATACCGATCGGCGTTGGGCCAGTCCGGATAGCCGGAGCCCAGGGGCCAGTCCGGATAGCCGGAGCCCCAGATATGGATATTGAAGTATTGAGATATTATGATATGGGCCAGTCCGGATAGCCGGAGCCCTAGATATTGAGATATTGGGATTTATGTTTTGTGTCGATACTAGACACCGATTTATGTTGATTTCATTGATGATACCTCATTTTAAATTACAGAAATCTCACTAAAACAAGAAAACAGTTTCTCATTTATATGTATTTTGTTTTCATGCATTTATACCTCTTATTGTGATATATTGTTACCTGGGGCACTGACACGAGCACATGGGATTACACTTATGTATAGATGTTTACCCTTACCATCATATCATGCTTCAGACTTTATCATTTTGAGGATATATTTTTTATCGTATGACCTAGGATTGCCTCATACATATGATTTCTTCTCTGTGATATTTTCTACTCATGAGTTGGCAACTCACCCCCGTTGTGCCACGGTTCTTGCAGGTTTTATCGTACAGGTTTTGTTGCGACTTTGCTGGCAAACTGCGTTCATTCCGGGTGATTGGTTTGGTAGGTGGGTTCACTTGTATCGTGACCACCATTGTACCTTTTATTTATATTTCAGTTGTATCTAGTAAACTCCATCAACCAGACTTATATATTTTTATAACCTTAGCAGACCAGTTATATTATTATTTCGACCTTAGAGTCGCGCGTTGTATTATTATGGTTTTCATGATGATTTGTGTTTCCTTTTGGGTTTTGATCCTCGCCCTTCGGCGTTGTATATTATATTGCTTGCGTGGTTGTGACCGTCGATTGACGAAGTGCTAGCTCCCGCTTAGGGATGCCTTTTATCATTCATGTATATATTATTCATGTTGTACCCCGTGCGGGGCTAGTATTTACAAAGGAAACTTTGCCGAAATTTTTAGAAAAGACTTGATGATTTAAAAGTGCGTAATTCGGTTTATTTTAATAAAACACTTTCTTTAAAATGGTTTTAGATTTCCGGGCTTTTGGCTTACTTGAATTATATGTGGTCCTATAGACTTCATCTGATTCAAGTGCCAGTCACGTGCTATTTCAGGTCGTGCCAATACTAATCATGTCGTTTCTCATAATACAAACCATGTCATATCACCGATCTCATGGCCTCACGCCCAATCTCATCGACTCATCTCCAAATACCATGTACTTCCTCATATACAAATATATGTATATATATATATTCACATACCTATATGTATATATATATGTGTATATATCCCCATATACGCAAAAGTAAAACAATGTAAGTGTGTGTGTGTGCGCGTGTGGGTGCAATCCTTATTTTAGGGTTTGCGACTAACACTAACTAATGACACTATCATCCAAAGTCTTCTAAAGTAATTCTAGCTAAGTATACACATCTTATAATACCATATAAATATATATTTATATATAACATAACGCATTCGTGTTCTATACTACGAACTGCAGGGGTGCTATACGCCATCCACCCGACTTCCCCCGTATATATATATCCACTCATCTTGATCTTCGCTTACTGGAGTCGATAACGCCACACTCATCCTCATCGTCTCGAAGTCTACGTGGGGATACTTACATATCACATTCGCAAAACCTTATTAAAACTAAGTCGAAAAGCCAAAACGGCACACGTTTCGCTTATAGGTCAAAACCTATAGCCTCGCATGCAAAACACGACCAATAACCCTAGTCGTTGATGTTCAAATGCCATACGATGGAAACACAATATCAAATACCAAATCAAAATTCATTAAAATCCACAAAACGAAATCAGAAATCTTAAAAATTAGCTCCAGATTTTTCCTCAGATGACAATTGGGACATTTTGCATATAAGGTAGGTCTAATTAACAGATACTAGAGCCATGAACCCAATACGAGCCCATGCTTCTGTAAGTGCACGGCGGCGTCCCGGCCGTCAATCCGACGCCGGAATACGGAAACGAAACTTTTACGAAACTTGTAAACCGGCACCACCGCGCACTAAAATACTGGATCGGGCCATTAACCTACTCCTAGCTAACTAGAGAAGTGGAAGGAAGCTATACCGAGCGATCTGTGTCCTTCGGTCTTCGGCCTCCACTCAGATCTCCTCGCGGAATCTCCTCGTCGGAACGGGCACCACATCGCCGGGTTCTTTTACGGGCTCCCACCTCTGGACCGAGGCAACTCGGGCACGAAATTGGCGAGTCGACGTGTCCAAGATTACTGTAGATGAAGTCTAGAAAGCTTTGTCTCTAGCGTGATTGAAGTTGTCGTGATGAAATGGAGAAGAGATGAGCTTTGGAGAGGGGTTTGGAATTTTTGTAACAAGCATAGAATGAGATCATAATTTTTTTCATCACCACAAAATAAATCTCCCACTCTCCCTAAAGTGGCTGGCCCTTCTTCATGGTGGAAGGAAAAATCCAAGCATAAAGCAAGTGGAGAAAATGGAATGATAATGAGGAAAAAGAATCACCCCAAAGCCAAATCAAATCCCATCATATTTAATGCAAAATAGTTGATTCAAAAAGAATCAAATGATGCTAGTCATATCATAATCTCTCCATTCATAAGAAACCCCCTCCACAATACTAATTTGCACAATTGCAAATTAGCCCCTCCAACGGAAAAATCCGGTCGTGAAGGAACAAAGGAAAACTGGCCGAAACGGAATGCAAACTGGAAACTTCAAAAAACTGATCCCGTAATAAATTACAGGAAAACCCCGCGACTGTATATATATACCCGCATTTGTATTGCGACCGAATACAAATGCAAAGAGACAAAATCTACACTATACAATACTAGGATCCGTCTTAAACCAAAGCCCGCTAGTATTATCTGTCCGATCATGATACGTGCAATACCGCACGTATCTGATCAAACCCTGCCATATCTCCATACGGCCTCTACATTGTTTCGTCCGAAACTTGAGAAAACGGTCTGTGGGGGACTCTAAAGACTCGTCAATACTTTGGTTGTGGATTTAACCACTAGCACGTCAGAGGTATTAGCCATACGTAACGGGCTACCAGGTATTGACCAAAAGGGACGTCGATGAGCGAACTCATCCTGACACCCTACTGAGCCTGTCAGTGACAATATCCGTACAGTCCGGTCCGTTCGTCTATGAGCATCGCATGGCGGGCCTAGGGGTTTGTAAAAGTCAGACCCCAAAAGCGGTACAAGTCGTGTCGGAGTGTAGCCCAAAACACCCTGAGATACTACTGGAATACCTACCAGTAAATCTCCTGCCTTGGCCAAGGACTTCGTGTAATGGCTCTCCTAGACAAAGCGCGACCTCACCCCCAATACCGGGAGAGACGAACCCCTAAAGATCCTCTCACCGCCTCCATGTGGCTCGGGACTGTACCCAACTAAAACCTGTTTGCACGACTCCTTTGAGCGTGGTAGGGTAGTAATCAAAGTACAGTAGGAACTCACACGAGTCAAATGACGATCTCAGGTCGATGAACTAACCTGTACATATGTCACCAGGGAACTGCTATCTGACGTCAGGTATATGACCAACTAGCATGTTCCCGGCGAGTCCAGTCCGGTGTACTCATAACCCAATGAGCACCTGTATACATCTCAGGTGAACCAACTGACCCCAGTGGCTTGTGAGACCGGCCACCACTCCTTGTCGGGGTCTCGACTGTATACACTAGTCTACTCTGGAGAATCGATGCCCTGTCTCGAAACTCCCACGACTAGGGACCTTTTAAGGATGTGCTTATAGACCCCAGCTCCCACGTATATGATCGCCATCATACTGCTGGCCGTCAAGAAAGAATCCTAAGGGCTCTATCAATGCGCAATAGTGACCTGTAAGGTCACCTAAAGCAGTGCACGATGATAAAGATATACCATATAACATACTATCATCATGAGTAAGACTGTCCTATCGGCATAGGTCCTCTCTCAATCATTGCAATCACGTGCCTGTGATCCAATAATTGACTCTGAGGGCACTATCTCCAACAATCTCCCACTTGCACTCAAGGCTAATTATTACGATGTCGCATACTCACAGCCTGTGTGATACCGAACACTCAACTCCTCTACTAATCAGTCTCACAAAACCCGTTTGCGAAACTAATGCGTTCGAGGAATAGCCTCAGTGAGTGGATCCACTCTAATGTTTCTTTCTATGTCTCACTTTATCTCATGTTCGCGGAGAAAACCATCTCCAGAAATGAGCAATACCTGTCTTTGAGTATGTCTGGATATCTGATGGGACCTAGTTCATAAATGAACTCCAAATCCAAATTTCTCAGACTGTATCGTAAAATGAACTTAATTAGTATCCTGCGCCATGCCTCCCTCAGTATCCGCCTGGACCACCTGTCCAATATATTGCCCCTCGTCAGAGGGAAAACCATAACTCTGACAGTCACTCTGTCATCCAGGTCACCTTGGAAGCCTGGAATGATAACCGTCTCCCAAATGAGGCTGCCGTTATCATATCTCTAGAACATCCACGTATGTTCTAAAACTGCTTCCGAATGTTTCTCCAGGATTGGATCAATATGAACTTATTGTATCTACTGCAAAAACAACATCTGGTGTGGTACTTGACATCTCATGATTGACTAAATTGCCTAAGCAAGTGATCTGCCAATCATGCACATCCCTCTTCTCTTTAGTCTGCAAGACACCTTTAGAGAGGGTGACTTCATCACCTACAGGTACACTACCGTGCCAGGAGTCGTCCATTCCAAAAAACCTTTGGAATGCTGCCTAAGTACCCAGATTGGGAGACTACCCAAATCTAGATCTAAAACCATAGACGTAGTAACCAGAATGTCTGATATAATATCCAAGCCTTATGTGGAGAAACCACTGTGTGACAACCAAAGTATAACCGACCGTAGTATAGGAACTTCACTTCCTACTCTGTGTATGTCATCCAATACCAGGACATCACACCCTACTACCTTCTTAACAGATCCATCCCCTATTCTGATGAAGTCAAACCTATGACAGTCACATTAGAAATAGATGATCTATATCCGTTATATCTGCTTTAGTCTACAAATAGACATAGGCTACTTGTCCACCAATGCTTCCGCTGCTCCCACTGACTATGACATCCCTCTGGCAGAGTCATATACACGTACACTTCTAAAGCCAGTTTAGAACGATGCTATATTCATCCTCCTGCCGGGTCTCACAGTCTGGAACAATAGCAATGGCAAGTCTGGGTAAACAAGAACCTCCCTGTCACCATCTTTGAGCATACCGAAGTACCTCTCGAGTGCCTGAGGTTACCCACCATATCTGCGGAGTGGCCAATGGAATGTCAAGCCAGATTGAATCTGTTAGTGTATATGCCCTAGGGGCCATTATTGTATCATACTAGTTTGTATATTACTTAATGGAAGCTTGGGATATTCACATGTATATAACAGTCTTGCTAAACATGATAGTATGCTACTTGGTTTTTCTATCTTAATATGTGAGTATACGTATTGATAAAGCTCTTAGGATCTTACTTGACTACCAGCGTTGTGATGGCAGTCACACTAGTGCGGGCTGGGTAGTCTACAGGCATATCCTTATTCAGGTCCCTAGTCATAGGATTATCGAGACAGGGCATGGATACTCTGGAGTAGACTAGTGTGTAGGCTTCTCATCCCAGTTGGGGAGATGGTCTGTCCCACAGCCGTCAGTACGTGGTACTGGAGATAGTATACATGCGCTCGTTGGGTTACGGGTACACTGGACAGGACTCGCGGGGAACTGTTGGTTGGGTTTTTATACCAGTCGTCAGTTAACAGTTCCCAGGTGACATGAGTACAGCATAGTCCGCAGACTTGACACTGCTACTTCGCCTCGAGTGTGTCCCACTGTTCTTAGATTGCTACCCTACCATGGCTCAAAGGAGTCGTGCAAACAGGTAGCAGTTGGGTGCAGTCCCGAGCACTTGGAGGCAGCGGCGGTTAGACAGGATTCGTCTCTCCCGGTACTGGGAGTTGATATCGCGCTGTATCAGAGAGCCATTACGCAAAGTCTCTGGCTAGGGCAAGCGAGATTTACCGGTAGGTTCCAGTAGTTTCTCAGGGTGTAATGGGCTTCACTCCGACACGACTTATACCGCTATTTGGGGACTGATGCTTGCCGCCCCCTAGGCCCGATATGCGATAGTCTTAGACGAACAAACCGGACTGTACGGAGATTGTCACATCAGGCTCAGTTGGAGTTCGGATGGGTTTCCTCATCGGCCTTCTTATCGACATCTACCTGGGGACCGTTACGTACAACTAGTACCGCTTGCGGTCTGTGGTTAAACCCACTGCCAGCGTAGTAGTCGAGTCATTAGAGTCCCACACAGAGAGTTTCCCTGCTCCAGGCGAAACGATATAGAGGTCGTATGGTTTTACGACAAGGGTTCGGACGCATACGTGTGTTTACGCACGTACGACTTTTCGGACAGTTTTTACTAGTCAGCTTTGGTTTAAGCCAGATTCTAGTATGGGGATATTGGATTTATACAGTCTAAAGTTTTTCCGTGTTTTCACGGATAGGAGGGGCGTTCTCGTAATTTTTCGAGAAGCTTCTAGAAGATGATGACTTGGGGGTGTAGGTGTCATTTGCATTAAATGAGATTAGTGAGTCATATGAATGATTCAGCCATGTCATTAATGCATCATAAATGCTTAATGACTCATGGAGATGAATCACCCTCTTGTATTTATGAAGCATGATTATTCATCCTTTATTTTCTTTTATTGGATAAATGATAATGCTTGATATATATTATGATAGATCATTATCTCATCTCATTCTCATGCTCACCTTCTCTCTCCTCAAGCTCTCTCTCTTCAAACCCTAATCCTTCCCTCTCATGTGTTGAGATCAAGGATTAGATTAGACTACTTAATCCATAACCCTTCTCTATATCACCTAGGTTACTTAGATTAGCACTTTAAGAAACCTAGTTACTTCTAGTTTGAGGTAAAGCTTGAAGCAAAGCTCTCGGGTGGATCGTCTAGTACTTGGAGAAGGCCGAGGAGGAGGTGGAGAACGTAAAGACGAAGGACACGATTCTTTAGGTATAATCACTTCACTTAGTAGTTTAGAACTTCTATGATAGTTGTTAGTTATCTTTTAGCTTCGATTCATGCGGTTAGTCGATGTTTAAGCAAAGAACAAGATCGTTTTTCATATTTTCGCCTCCCCGCAAGTCGTGGGGTGTTGCACATCGACTTACAGTGGTATCAGAGCCTCGCTAAACAATAATTAACTTATTAGCAAAGTCATATAAATTTCGAACGTAAAACGAACTAGAAAACGACATCGATATCACAAGTTTCTGTCGAATTTAAAACAGGCTCTAAAAATTTTTCAGGTTGCTGCAGAATAACAAGCATAGAAATATAAGAACACTGGAGAAAAATGGGTAAGTGAATCGGCCATAGGACCGCGGAACTGCGGCCAAACCCACCGATCCGCCGCGGATCCGCGGTCGAGTTGGCTCCGATTCGACCCAGCTTTCCCCAGTTATTCTTCTGTGATATTTTTGTATTTTCTGGAATGTTTATTTTCTGCTCAGGTCTCAGGTGCACAGAGAAGTTTTTGGAGTAGAATCTGATATGTTTGCTCGATCGAAATTATACGATGTTTGCTAATTTGATTATATCTGTGTTTGTATAATGTGTTCGTAAACCTCCCCTAACTGCTAGTATGTCGGTTGGCAGGGGGTTGCACATTTCTGTAATGGTTTTTACTATTTTTGGATGTGAACTGTATTGGACTGTTGTGATGATTAGCCGAGGTTTGTAATGGGTTGTTATATTCATTCATTCAATGTAATTGTAATATGTTGTAATATTATTTTGCGGGGCACATCTAGGTTGCGGTTGTAGCCACCGTTGTATTATTTCATTTTACTGTTTTTTGCTCCTAGGATAGACCCAAGGTGGGTGCACAAACTACCGGGTACTTTGAAGTGTTTAGTGGCCTACTCACTTTGTTGAGGGAGACCGCTTCACTTCGGGTATTTGGCGGGTAGTTTGCCGTACCCGTAGGGGTCTAGGGTGGGGTAATGGCTATTCATCACAACTATGTAATCCGTCTTTTGTTGCAGGCTCTAAACAAACGCGGATTGCTTGCAAATCCAATAAAGTTCATATGAGTTCTGGAATGCCTATTATTGCGTCAGACGAATGTACAATATCTATATATGATAACTATTTAGACGTCAGTTATGTTTTACACCCGCGCTAGCCCAGCCCCCGCTCTGTCGTTAGTTAAGTAACCTAACGGGTGATGACAGGACCCAGTGGCGAATGCGGATGGCATAAGAGGACGTTGTATTTTCGTTGTTTTCTGCAATGATAGGTTAATGATGGGACGCATTATTAATAATGCAAAGAAAATAAACCAAAAGTTTAATCATTGGAACAATTTAAAAGAAACCACTCGGTTATTTTTAAACAGAAGATATTTTTTAATTGCGGAGCTTTAACCACTCTTTTTAAAAGCTATCAGGTTCCTTCGGTTATATCAAGTTCACTACGTTCACGGTTTCGCCAAAACCATTCGTAGCCCTCCGTCATTTCATTTGGGTGTTCAGTAGTATTCAAGCTATGTATTTTGACCAACGCCAAGGCATAGTGTTTGGTAGCTGCTGGGTATTCATTTGTTGCATAGATAGATGAGTTAGTTTGGGACAGTCGTATTATCATTTTGGCCAACGTCAAGGATATATACGGATGGGTTCAAATTAACAAGATAATGATGGGTAGAACTTGACATGTGACTTATGATATTTTGATCAACGCCAAGGTCATAAGAGCATGGGGCAAAAATTTATATCGGGAATTTCTAAAGAAACTGAAATTTGCAAAGAGATGCATACCATTTGGAGTTTGATGAATGTTGGTAGGATTCCTTCAGCATTATCAGACGATGATATTTGGATCCCGATCCTACTATGAGTATATGCTACTTATCAGGATATTCGTCACTTAACGATCAATGCTATAAACCAAGTAGGTGTCTAGAAAGGTGTCAGCGGGGCTACGCCCCCAGAGAAAAGAGGTTATTTAATTAAGGAACTTAGCGAAAGCGTTGGAAAACCTCCCTCGAAGTATCGACACTGGCATGGCTGAACGGTTAAGCAAGTATTGTACGGTGAGAATAGTCCTGGCTAATTCTTCTTTTATGGTTTGGGGAAGGATTCGAAAAATAGTGGGAGCCATCCAGTTTAGATAAACTAAAAACCACTCTAAACTTGCAAGAGCATCATGCTAAAGTGTTTTCTTCTCTCTCTCCTAATTGCAGCGACCCTGAAAATGACTGGACTTAAGTTACTTTTAGAGAAAAATATACTGACTGGGCCAAACTATAAAGATTGGCTACGGAATGTCAAAATGGCTTTGACCTAGGACAAACTGGGGTACGTCCTCACTGCTAAGGCACCTGCAGTCCCAGGTCCCAAATCCAGTAATGCGGATAAGGAAATCCGCAAAACCTGGGAGTATGATTGCACGAAGGCCAAGTGCATCGTGCTTTCCTCGATGAACAATGAACATCAGAGGAGGCACGAGGATATGGAACTAGATGCCATATTTCTCCATACAAAGGAACTTTATGGAGAGCAATCTCGTATAGCAAGATACGAGACCTCAAAGAACTTGTTTCGAGCGAGGTTGGCCGTCAGACCATCGGTAAGAGAACATGTCCTAAAGATGATAGGCTATATAGAAGAGCTCGCAGACCTTGGGACGACTTTGGATAATGAGCTCTATACAGACCTTATTCTCCAGTCCCTTCCTTCCACCTATGCCCAGTTTATTCTGAACTTCAACATTCAAAGAAAAGAAGTTGCACTTCCAGAACTCCTTAACATGTTGAGGAGTGCAGAGGGCACCTTGCAGATGGCAAGGGAAACACCCGCTATGTTTGTTAGCGGTGCATCTTCTTTCGGGTCCAAGGCAAGGGCCAAAAGAAGGAAGAAGAAGGCCGCCATCAAACCTAGAGGAGGTGTTAGTAAAGTGGGAGGGAAGGGAAAGAAAAAGCTTGCGGTGCCGGTAGTGGCCCAGGATGAGTGCTTCCATTGTCACAGGAAAGGGCACTGGAAGAAGGATTGCAAGGCGTGGAACGCCAAGAACCAAGGACCGAAGCAAGCTGTGGCTTCGACTTCAGGTGTGTTTGTAATTGAGAATTGTTTGTCAATCAACTCTACTTCCTGGGTATTAGATACCGGATCAGGATCTCATATATGCAATTCATTGCAGGCACTGAGAAACCGTAGAGTGCTGAAGGAAGGTGATATGACCCTAAAGGTTGCTAACGGAGTTAGCGTGGGAGCTGTATCCGTCGGGGATTATCACCTGGGATTGACGAGTGGACATATTTTGGTTTTACATAACTGTTTTTATGTACCTAGTTTAACGTGTAATATCATATCAGTTTCCTTGTTATCAAATAAAGGTTATGATTTCACGTTTGTAAGCGATGTTGTTAACATCCACCTTAATCATGGTTTGATTGGGTTCGGTACACTAAATAAAGGTATATATGTCTTAAACCAAATCCAGATTTTCAATGTCCAGAACACACTAAAAAGAAAGTCTCCAGATTTAAATAAGGCTTTCTTATGGTATTGTAGACTAGGTCACATCAATGAGACAAGGTTAACTAAGTTACATAGAGAAGAATATTTGGACACGTTCGAATATCAAACTTATGCCACTTGTGAATCATGTCTCAAAGGAAAGGTGACAAAGACTTCATTCACTGGACATGGAGTAAGAGCGAGCGAGCTCTTAGGACTCGTACACAGCGATGTATACGGTCCAATGTCTACACATGCAAGAGGTGGTTTTTCCTACTTCATTACTTTTACGGATGATTATTTAAGGTACGGATTCATTTATCTGATGAAACATAAATCCGAGGCTTTTGAAAAATTCCAGGAGTATAAGAATGAAGTAGAAAACCAAACCGGCAAAAGTATCAAGACACTAAGATC
The DNA here is from genome assembly GCA_030015575.1 of Agapanthus africanus. NCBI lineage: Eukaryota > Viridiplantae > Streptophyta > Magnoliopsida > Asparagales > Amaryllidaceae > Agapanthus > Agapanthus africanus. The sequence continues at coordinate 295,592,605 of CM057349.1, forward strand.
TGATCGAGGTGGTGAATACTTAAGTGCCGAGTTCCTAGGTTACCTAAAAGAGAAAGGTATTCTCTCTCAGCTTACTCCTCCATACACTCCACAGCATAATGGTGTATCGGAGAGACGGAATCGAACCCTATTGGATATGGTACGATCCATGATGAGTAATGCTGAGTTACCGCGATCTTTATGGGGTTATGCGCTAGAATCAGCGGCATATCTTTTGAACATGGTTCCTACCAAGACTGTGCCTACCACGCCATATCAGATGTGGAGTGGGAAGAAACCCTATCTTCAGTATGTAAAGATATGGGGATGTCCAGCTTTTGTTAAAAAGCAGCATGTGGATAAGCTCGAGGCACGATCAGTAAAATGTGAGTTTGTGGGATATCCAAAGAACTCCAAGGGGTATCTATTCTATTACGCAGAGAAACAAAAGGTTTTTGTTTCTCGTAATGCCCATTTTCTAGAATATCAGTTTTTAGAAAAGGAAACAAGTGGGAGCGAAATAGAACTGGATGAAATTCCTGAACCACAAACTACTACTGAAAGTTTGGTAGAACCAGTAGTTCAAGAAGAACAGGACATTCCCGCACCCCTCCGCAGGAGTAGTAGGCCGTCTCATCCGCCTGAGAGATACTACGGTTTTCTCATAGATGGGGATAGAGAGGATTGCATCATTGGTGATGATGAACCTACTAGCTTCCAGCAGTCCATCCAGAGCGGCGACTCGGTACGATGGCTAGATGCAATGCGGACCGAAATAGAGTCCATGTACACCAACAAAATATGGACTTTGGACTTTGCACCAAATGGGGTAAAACCCATAAGATGCAAATGGATCTTCAAGAAAAAGATTGGTGTAGATGGACAGGTGGAAACCTATAAAGCTAGACTTGTTGCAAAGGGTTTTCGTCAAAGACCTGGTTTGGACTATGACGAAACTTTTTCTCCAGTGGCTATGCTCAAATCCATTCGGGTCCTTCTTGCTATTGCTGCCTTCCATGATTATGAAATCTGGCAGATGGACGTAAAAACGGCTTTTCTGAATGGTAATTTAGAAGAGTGCGTCTATATGGATCAGCCAGAGGGTTTCAATCAGAGTGGCAGCAGCGGTAGAGTATGCAAGTTGCTTAAGTCCATTTATGGACTAAAGCAAGCATCGCGGAGTTGGAACATCCGTTTTGATGAAACAGTCAAAGAATATGACTTTATCAAAAATCCAGATGAACCATGTATATATAGTAAAGTTGTAGCCAGAAGTGTCATATTCCTCATCTTGTACGTGGATGACATTCTATTAATGGGAAATGACATTCCTTTGCTACAATCAGTCAAAGGATTCTTGTCACACAGGTTCTCCATGAAAGACCTGGGTGATGCCTCTTACATTCTGGGGATCCAGATCTATCGTGATAGATCCAAGAGGATGTTGGGACTTTCGCAGTCTAGGTATATCAACACTATACTGAAAAGATTCAGTATGGAAGATTCTAAGCACGGTAATCTACCAGCTTGTCACGGAATCACCCTCTCCAAAGACATGTCTCCCAAGACTGATTTGGAAAAGGAACGCATGTCTATTATACCCTACGCTTCTGCGGTAGGCTCTATAATGTATGCGATGTTGTGCACCAGACTAGATGTAGCTTACGCACTAAGCGTGGTAAGCCGGTATCAGTCGGACCCAGGGGAGAATCACTAGATAGCAGTGAAGAACATTCTCAAGTACCTGAGAAGGACTAAGGAGATGTTCTTGGTTTACGACGGAAAAGACCTCAAGTTAGAGGCCTTTGTTGATTCTGGCTTCTAAAGTGATAAGGACGATTCCAAGTCTATGTCGGGTTATGTCTTTACCCTCAATGGAGGGGCGGTGTGCTGGAAGAGCTCCAAGCAGGACACTGTTGCTGACTCGATGATGGAAGCGGAGTATATTGCTGCTTGCGATGCCGCAAAAGAAGCAGTCAGGATGAAGAAGTTCCTAACAGAAATTCAGGTGGTTCCTACCATAGTTGATCCAATACCTCTGTATTGCGACAACAACGGAGCTATAGCTTTAGCGAAGGAGCCAAGGTCCCATCAAAAGTCCAGACACATCTTGAGGCGGTATCACCTGATAAAGGAGATCATTGATCGTCGGGAGATCGAGGTTCGGAGACTTGCTTCTGAAGAGAACATTGCTGATCCATTCACGAAGGCCCTACCTCAGATTCAGTTCGAGAGGCTACTCGAGATCATCGGTCTTCGATATTCCAGTACATGGCCCTAGTGCAAGTGGGAGATTGTTAGTGTATATGACCTAGGGGCCATTATTGTATCATAGTAGTTTGTATATTACTTAATGGAAGCTTGGGATATTCACATGTATATAACAGCCTTGCTAAACATGGTAGTATGCTACTTGGTTTTTCTATCTTAATATGTGAGTATACGTATTGATAGAGCTCTTAGGATCTTGCTTGACTACCAGCGTTGTGATGGCAGTCACACTAGTGGGGGCTGGGTAGTCTACAGGCACATCCTTATTCAGGTCCCTAGTCGTAAGATTATCGAGACAGGGCATCGATACTCCGGAGTAGACTAGTGTGTATGCTTCTCATCCCAGTTGGGGAGATGGTCTGTCCCACAGCCGTCAGTACGTGGTACTGGAGATAGTATACAGGCGCTCGTTGGGTTACGGGTACACCGGACAGGACTCGCGGGGAACTGTTGGTTGGGTTTTTATACCAGTTGTCAGTTAACAGTTCCCAGGTGACATGTACAGCATAGTCCGCAGACTTGACACTGCTACTTCGCCTCGAGTGTGTCCCACTGTTCTTAGATTGCTACCCTACTACGGCTTAAAGGAGTCGTGCAAACAGGTAGCAGTTGGGTGCAATCCCGAGCACTTAGAGGCAGTGGCGGTTAGACAGGATCCGTCTCTCTCGGTATTGGGAGTTGATATCGCGCTGTGTCAGACAGCCATTACGCAAAGTCCCTGGCCAGGGCAAGCGAGATTTACTGGTAGGTTCCAGTAGTTTCTCGGGGTGTAATGGGCTTCGTTCCGACACGATTTATACCGCTATTTGGGGACTGACGCTTGCCGCCCCTAGGCCCGATATGCCATAGTCTTAGACGAACAGACCGGACTGTACAGAGATTGTCACATCAGGCTCAGTAGGAGTTCGGATGGGTTTCCCCATCGGCCTTCTTATCGACATCTACCTGGGGACCGTTACGTACAGCTAGTGCCGCTTGCGGTCTGTGGTTAAACACACTGCCAGCGTAGTAGTCGAGTAATTAGAGTCCCACACAGAGAGTTTCCCTGCTCCAGGCGAAACGATATAGAGGTCGTATGGTTTTACGATAAGGGTTCGGACGCATACGCGTGTTTACGCACGTACGACTTTTCGGACAGTTTTTACTAGTCGGCTTTGGTTTAAGCCAGATTCTAGTATCGGGATATTGGATTTATACAGTCTAAAGTTTTTCCGTGTTTTCACGGATAGGAGGGGCGTTCTCGTAATTTTACGAGAAGCTTCTAGAAGATGAAGACTTGGGGGTGTAGGTGTCATTTGCATTAAATGAGATTAGTGAGTCATATGAGTGATTCATGCATGTCATTAATGCATCATAAATGTTTAATGACTCATGGAGATGAATCACCCTCTTGTATTTATGAAGCATGATTATTCACCCTTTATTTTCTTTTATTGGATAAATGATAATGCTTGATATATATTATGATAGATCATTATCTCATCTCATTCTCATGCTCACCTTCTCTCTCCTCAAGCTCTCTCTCTTCAAACCCTAATCCTCCCCTCTCATATGTTGAGATCAAGGATTAGATTAGACTACATAATCCATAACCCTTCTCTATATCACCTAGGTTACTTAGATTAGCACTTTAAGAAACCTAGTTGCTTCTAGTTTGAGGTAAAGCTTGAAGCAAAGCTCTCGGGTGGATCGTCTAGTACTTGGAGAAGGCCGAGGAGGAGGTGGAGAACGTAAAGACGAAGGACACGGTTCTTTAGGTATAATCACTTCACATAGTAGTTTAGAACTTCTATGATAGTTGTTAGTTATCGTTTAGCTTCGATTCATGCGGTTAGTCGATGTTTAAGAAAAGAACAAGATCGTTTTTCATATTTCCGCTTCCCCGCAAGTCGCGGGGTGTTGCACATCGACTTACAAAATCTTTAGGTTCTTATCAAATTTTCAGTAATCGTTTGCGGTTCTAGAATCACTTCCAGTTCTACCGTACTCCCACTTCTGTTTTCTGAAAAAATCCATTTTACTTAAAACTGTGGCGAGTCTAAAACAATATCACTATTGATCTTCCAGATGGTAAAAAGTCAACCCTCGTCATAGCCCGGGTCAACCCACAAACAGCCATTACAGAAACGTGCCTTGAGTTATCCAGAGTCTGGTTTTAAGCATAAGCCGGACAACTCCCCGTACCTTAACATCGTTAAGATATGAACTGTTCTATATCCAATATAGAAACAGAGGCACTGATTTAATTGAACCAGATTCAAATCATGCAGCTGTCTCCAGTGCATGTCAAGTAAATGGAGAGAGGCCGATCAGCGTTACTCAACTTAGGAGTGCTTCCAATTATGAGTAACCTGAAAGAGAAGCAAGTTCTCTTAATCATTACTATCAACTGAATACCATACACAAGTATCTACATCTTCAATCACTTTGAAGAATCGCGATACTTGCAACATCTGGTTCTCTACTTTACTCTTATACCTATAACTTCTCAAAACTTAGATCTTGCGTCTCTACGAAACACTTGTCTAAAAACTAGAGAAGTCATAAGTAAACCGAATATAGTACGAGGACCAACCCCTCTGTCCCCATGGACACTGGACAACATACAATACTTTGTATAAGTCCTTTGAGTCTAATAACTCATTCCCTGTGTATCGTAGGTCGAAAATGTACTTATGGTTAAGAAGAATTACACCGCTGTTTAACGCTTCTTACCTAACCATCCAATGATATAGGTAAATGTCATAGACATAATTTCAAAAAGGTATATCTCACTCTATAAAAATAGACGTACAGATATATCAATTTGAAATTGGTGCATAACAGCGGATATTCAAAACCAAATATTTGTCGTCCGGCAAACAACCCAGGCGATTTCCTCAAATATCACCAATTACAACGAATTCCGATATAATGAGGATAATCACCTAATTCCCAATATCTTACTCCCACTCATCATCTGTAAAACCATGCAGATGTGAGAATCATACCTGGTAAATACATACCCTGGAGCAAGGGCTAATTGGGAAATCAGTTTTCTAACAGTACACAGTGAAACTGAAACATTGAAATGTTCGATGGGGTATCCGGGCATTCCTAGTAATGCCTCTTCTATTATCCAGATTCACAACTGTAATCGTATATTTTTTTGCCATCTCTCCTAATCCCTTTATATGTCTTTAGTAATTATCTTCTATACACCACTTTAGGCCAAATGGTTTTCTTCCTTCCCTACCATTCGGCACCAGCCTATGGTTTGGAAGAAGACTATCTAATAAGCATAATGGGTGTACTGTCCCAATCCTAGGGGCAATCGTAATGCGAGAGAAGGTGAAGATAAAAGACAACCGAATAAACCTTATTCCTATTTCTCCTGAACTAGAATCCATCCCCGAACTGGAACAAGTTCCTTTCGAGTTCGTATATAACCATACGATGGAGTATCCAAATAACTGTGGATCTTCATAGTGATACGGAGTGTTCTGGAGAAATACAAAGGTGAAATGGGAGTGGTAATGAAATACTTGGTTTGGTTGTGAATAGCAGTCGCAATTTACTTTGCCCTCTTACTAATCCCTTTATTTGTCTTAACATAATACCTTCTGTACACCTCACTTAGGCTAATCGGCTTTCTTCATTCCCTATCTTTCGGCACCATCCTAAGGTTTGGAAGATGACTATCCAATAGGCGTAATGGGTGTACTATCCCCTATTCTAAGGAGCACTCGCAACCTGAGAGAAGGTAAAAAGGAAAAGACAACTGAATAGTCCTATTCGTTTTCTCCAGAACCGGAAACCATCCTCGAATAAATTCCATCGAGTTCGTATATAACCATACGATGGTTTTGTCCAATGGAAGTGGACGTTCGTAGTAATACGGGGTGTCCTGGAAAAAAGGGTAAAAGTAGGAGTGGCAATGAGGTATGCAATTCTGACAATCCAAAAGCCAGTGTTTAAGAAGGTTCGGTCAACTTGGTCACTGAGTCATAGTCTAAGGTCGGGCCATGGTCGCTGCCAAAGAGAGAGAGAAAAGAAACACTCAGCGTGCACTCTAACCTAGATCAGAATGGTTATCACTTTATCTAATCAGGAAACCTCCCACTGTGCCGTCAAATTCTCCTCCAAACCTGAAAGAAGAATTAGTCGGGATCACCCGAGGAGTAAACTAACTCATCAGTGGGAATCGGGATCCAACTATCATCGCATGCTAACGTGATGGAATCCACTCACGTTATCACACTCCAGAAGGTATGCGTATATCTGGCAAGTTTCAGTTTCTTTAGAAACTCCTGATGTGATTTTTACCCCATGCTTTTATGACCTTGACGAAGGTCAACAAATCATAAGTCACATGTCAAGTTCTACCCGTCATTGTCCAGGTTAATTTGAACCTACCCGTACAAGCCCTTGACGAAGGTCAACAAGGCTATACGACTGTCCCAAACCAACGCATCTATCTATGCAGCAGAAAAGTAACAAGCAGCTACCATTCACTATGCCTTGACGAAGGTCAACAAACATAGCATGAATACTAAGTGCTACCTTTCTGAAATGACGGAGGGCTACGAATGGTTTTTGGCGAAAAACCTTTAACGTAATGAACTTGATATCGTTGAAGGAACCGGATAGCTTTTATAAAAATATAGTGACGAAAACCTTTGCTAAAGAGATCACTCCCGATGAAGGGATCTCGGCTCTTTCCCCGTAGAATGAGGTGCAGGATATTCCAACTGAATACCACGATGCAAAGCAAAAGTAATCGACTATAGTGAAGTTATTGCCCTGACGCAAACTTCTGTCCAAAGGGTCACTCCCGGTGAAGGGATCTCGGCCCTTGCTTCGTCGACTGAGGTGCTGGATATTCATAACCGAATACCACTGTGAAAAACAAAAGAGAACGTCCTTACAATAACAGCTTTCTGAAAAATGTTCCAACAACATCAGAATAAGTTTGTTTAGCTTGCATTGATCCGAATCAACGCAGTCCCATCAATTGATCACACCAATAAAGAACGAAAATAATGATGTACGTATATGCCATCAGCATTCGCCACTGGATCCAGTCATCACCCGTTAGGTTACTTAACTAACGACAGAGCGGGGACTGGACTAGCGCGGATGCAAAACATATACAACATCTACTAGTATATATATCAATATATAATATTCGCTCAAGGCGTGATAAAATGCAACATCACAGAAATGTAATAAGCATCACAGAACAATACAGAAATCTGGGATCCCCGGGTTTCATAGAGCCGCTACTGAAACCCGACGTTCCCCTGGTCGTGTGGATAGCCTGTGCAATGAAATCCTAGACCCTTACGGGCGCGGCAAGTTACCCGCCAAAACCTGAAGCGAGGAAGCCCCCTTCAACAACGTGAATGGACCACCCAGCACTTCACGGAATCCGGTAACTTGGGCACCCCTCCTGGGTCAACCTATACCCCGTACGAGTGCGGAGAATAGCCCGCCAATTCTAGAATAAAGCCCCCTCCGTCTCAACGCCATGAGATGCGGGCTCGTTGCCCTCTAGAACCCGGCTATCCGTGCACCCCTCCGTGGGGTAATCCTAGTACAGAAAGTAAAAATATACATACAACGGGTACATCGACCTCAGCCCGGTCGTGCCCTAAAAGAATAATATACAAACAGGCAGTGACGACAGTCCACATGTCGGACGCTCGCCCCGCAATATCAAATGTATATATAAAACGAAACTGTACTACCATTGCATCCAGGCTATCCACCACGACAGATCCGCAACATCACAGCACTACACAGAACATCGACGTGAATGTCACGTTCGCAAATCCGTCTAAAAAGGCTATAGCCGTTAGACAGGATTTACCGATCAAATGACGTTCACGGTCGCAGATATAATGTAAATACTGTGAACTAACATGTTTAAAATTTTCGATCGAATAAATTTACCGAAGTGGGCCCCAAGCACTACTGTAGCACTCAAAGAAAATCTGGGCCCAAACAGAATATTCCAAAAACCCTATTTCCATGTCCAAGACCCACTGAAAAAAATAGGTGCAACAAGGACTCATAATGGACGCGGAACCGCGGCCAATGCATGGGTTTCGCCGCGGTTCCACGGTAGAACAGTGAAGTCATGCCTCCAAATTTTTGCAGAACTCTTAGAAAACCCTGCACGTATTTCTGCAACACTCCAAATAATTTTTAAAGCACTGGAAAAATTCAACAGAAACATCACATGGAAACGCGGTTTTTTGAAAATCCGTTCGATCGAACTTGTAAACACGTTAGAGCAAGCTAGACTAGGTTAATGGCGTGTCTTTGATACCAATGTAAGTGCACGGCGGCTCCCCGGCCGTCAATCCGATGCCGGAATGCGGAAACGAAACTTTTACGAAACTTGTAAACCGACACCACCGCACACTAAAATTCCGGATCGGGCCATTAACCTACCCCTAGCTAACTAGAAAAATGGAAGGAAGCTATACCGAGCGATCCGTGTCCTTCAGTCTTCGGCCTCCACTCCGATCTCCTCACGGAATCTCCAGTCTTCATCTCCTCATCGGAACGGGCACCACATCGCCGGGTTCGTTTACGAGCTCCCACCTCTGGACCGAGGCAGCTTGGGCATGATGTTGGCGAGTCGACGTGTCCAAGATTACTGTAGATGAAGTGTAGAAAGCTTTGTCTCTAGCGGGATTGAAGTTGCCATGTTGAAATGGAGAAGAGATGAGCTTTGGAGAGGGGTTTGGAATTTTTGTATCAAGCATAGAATGAGATCATAATTTTTTTCACCACCACAAAATCAATCTCCCACTCTCCTTAAAGTGGCCGGCCCCTCTTCATGGTGGAGGGAAAAATCCAAGCATAAAGCAAGTGGAAAAATGGAATGATAATGAGGAAAAAGAATCACCCCAAAGCCAAATCAAATCCCATCATATTTAATGCAAAATAGTTGATTCAAAAAGAATCAAATGTTGCTAGTCATATCATAATCTCTCCATTCACAAGAAACCCTTCCACAATACTAATTTGCACAATTGCAAATTAGCCCCTCCAACAGAAAAATCCGGCCGTGAAGGAACAAAGGAAAACTGGCCGAAACGGAATGCAAACTGGCAACTTCAAAATACTGATCCCGTAATAAATTTGTAGGGTTCCTAGACACACTAAAGAGGTCTCACAAGGCATCAACCATGCCAATTTCAAATTTTACGGATGCCGAGAAACTCTAGACTAGATCATTAACTAGATATTTAGGCGAAACTAGAACTAGTAAACTACTTTACTAAGAGTAAACGGAAATACAACCTTTGTAGATCCGGTCCTCCACCTCCATAGCTCCACAATGAAGTCTCCTCGTTGCCCAAATGGAATCCCGGGCTCTAGCGTCGGCTTCATCGGAGAAATGGGCGGGCAAGGTCGTCAGCTTCGTGCCGAAGATGATCTACGTCGAGGCATCACAAGATCAAGCTCCCACTTCTCCAAGTCATGAAACTTGTGAAGAGAACACCCTATACTACTTGGCAAGAGGTAGAGGATGAAGAAATAGGAAGTGGGTTCACTTTAGAATTGGATTTCTCACTCATTTCATCAAGTCACCATTGATGAAGTCTAGGTTTTCTTCTTGAAGAAGAAGAAGAAGAAGATAAAAAAATTATGATAAGTTGTTTTTAAAAAGAAAATAAAAACCATACTTATCATAATACAACCATGGTCAAGTGTAGAGAATGAATTAGGGTTAAGTGAATGGTTAGGGTTAAGCATGAAGACAAAAATGGTGACTTAGTCAAAGCTTCATGAAGCTTCAATATCCATCCAAAGAAAGCCACCATTTTTCTTTATGCTTATTATTTTCCATAAAGAATAAATAAATAAATAAATAAATAAATAAATAAGAAAACCAAAACCCTAACCATTTAAATAACCATGGTTCAATATTTACACAAACTCAAGTAAACATGCATCATCAAACATGATACAATCATTTGCACAAAAAGTATATCACATATACAACTTGTACATCCAAGTAAGAAAATCTATTTAAAGTGAACCAATACTAGTTAATGCAAAGTAATATATCAAATATATAATTATACATTAAATCATTAAATCAACACTTGATTTAACGATCCGGTCATATCGCATATAACCGACTAGTATCATATGCATCGGCTTACCGAATCAATCCTTGATTCGATAACTAGGTTATATCGCATACAACCATTCGACACATTCATCGCGAGAATGAAATACGGCATCACATACACGCATGATTCTCGGTCCCGCACATATCTCATATGCGCTCCTATTTCGTTTCGCTTGAGCCAGGAAACCTCTGTGTAGGACTCTAAAGACTCGTCAATACGCCGGCAGCAGGTGATGATCATATCAAACACCCGCAAGCCACAAGCGGTCTGCTAAACGTAACGGCCACCCGGGTATTGAGCGATCAGAAGATCGACGAGCAAGCCCGCTCACACTCCTGTGAATCCAACCAGTAACACTTACCGTACAGTCCGGTCTGATCGTCTGATATGTCGCATATCTCGCCTAGGGGTGGTAAACGTCAGACCCCAATAGCTCAATAATTCGTGTCGATATGAGGTCTATAACAGTTCGAGAAACTACTGGTAACACTTACCAGTATATCTCAGCAACCCTGGCCAGGGATTTCCGGTTATAGCCAATCGAACACAGCGCAACATCAACCCCCTATACCGGGAGAGACGAATCCCCTCCTATCGCTCATTGCCTCCATGTGATTCGGGACTGTACCCAAAAACCACCGTTTTGCACGCCCTCTTGGACGTGGTAAGATGGAAATCAAAGCACAGTGGGAACGACACAAGACTCTATGACGATCTCGGGTCAACAGACTACTCTGTACCAGTGTCACCTGAGAACTGCCATCTGACGTAAGGTATAATACCATCTGGGAGTTCTCGGCGAGTCCGTCCAGTGTACCCAGTCTCTACTGAGCACCCGTATATCATTTCTGATGTCAAACACCAATGGATATAGGATCATCTATCGCCCATCTGTATGGGTCTAGAAGGTATACGCTAGTCTACTCTGGTATATCGATGCCCCGTCTCGATACACCCACGACTAGGGACCTTGAAGGATGTACTTATGGACTACCATGTCCCCACCAGTATGATCTGCATCATAGTCCAGGTAGTCAAGTACACATCCTAAGGGCTTTACCAACATGTAACAGAAAGACAATCAGTGTACACGTTAAGGTAAAGAGCAACCAGATAGCATACTATCATGTCGAGCAAGAAAGTCCTCCCTATATATGTCCAAGCACCCACTACGATATACATCCAATGTACAGTAATGGCCTCTAGGGCATACATATAACTAACAATCTCCCACTTGTACTAGGGCCATCTGATAGCAGTGGTTGTAGTATCTCATACTCAACCATCCCATAAAAGTCTCTCTCTGGGAAAAGGCCTTCGTGAGTGGATCCGCCGTGTTGTCCTTTGAGTCTACTCTCCTAACCTCGATCATCCTGGAGATTACCCATCTCCATGATCAGGTGATACTGCCTTAGAATATGTCTGGATCACTGATGGGACGGACGTTCCTTGGCATAAGCCACAACTCCATTGTCACACAATGGGAGGAACAAAGTTCATCTCATGAACAAATATACATCCAGACTTGCCTCTTTGGTAGCATCTTAAGTACCGATGTATCAAGCCTTTATCGTCTAGTATGCCACGGTATTTAGCTTGGAACTCTTCCAACATACTGTCCCTTTACTGAGGGTAAAGGCAATGCCTGCGACTGACATTCAGTCGTCTTTATCACCCTGGAACCTTTCCAGTGATTCTCCCCAGGATCAACTGATACCATCTCACTACAGCTAGTGAGTCTCCTAACATCCAATTAGATCTATCTCATAGATCAAAAATCCAGGATTTAGGAGGTATCACTTTGATCTTATATGGAGAATCATTGTGATAAGCGGAGATTGACCGAGAGTAGCATAGGAAACTCTTTCCTTATCAAGAGTATGTCATCCACGTATTCTACGAGGATCATCACCATACTCCCTACTACCCTTTTGTTTATACAAAGTTCATCTACCATTTTGATGATGTCAAACTCTTTGAATTATCCATCAAAACAGATGTTCCAACTCCGCGATACCTGCTTTATCCTATAAAGCATCTTGTACACGTTTCCGTTGCTCCCACTGTCTACGAAGCCCTCTGGCTGTGTTCTTATAGACGTTCTCTTCTAAATCATTATTTAGAAAAGTAGACATGGCACCCAACCGCCAGATATCGTAGTCATGGTATGTAGCCGTGGCAAGTAGGATCTGGATGGACTTAAGCATAGCCACTTGAAAAGGTTTCATCATTGTCCACGCCTGGTCGATGACGAAAACCTTTAACAAGTCTAGCTTTGAAAGTCTCAACTTTTCCATCTATACCAAGTAATCTTCTCAAGATATACTTGCTCCTGATGGGGATTTAACCCTTCAGATATAGCATCCAAAGTCCATACTTTGTTGGTGTACATGGATTCCATTTCAGATCGCTAAGCATCCAGCCATTCTTACAGAGTCCCACTCCTGATGGCCAGCTCGAAACTAGTTGGGTCATCATCTCATGATGCAATCCTCGCTCCCACTGTCATAGTGTAACCGAAGTATCTCTCAGGTGGGTGAGGAACCTCACTAGATCGGCGGAGAGGCTGAGGTTCGTTGGTAACTATTGAATCCTTTGGTTTTACCAAATCATCTGCTGTAGTTTGTATAGCTGGAATCTTTCCAGTTGTACATAACAGACCTTGCCTCGAGCTTGTCCGGATTATGCTTTTAGACATAGCCCGGACAACCCCAAATCTTAACCAACTTAAGATATAGGCTCTTCCCTTTCCATATCTCATATGAAGCGGTAGGCAACTGATTTGATTCGAATCCAATTCAATAGGTATGCAGCTTCTCAAGTGCATAACTCCCAAAAAGGAAATAGGAAACTCAGTAGTACTCATCATAGAGCACACCATATCATATAGGGTGCATCTGCTCCGCCCCGATATACCATCGTGCTTTGGTGTATTCGGAGGAGTAATGCTGAGAGAGAATCTCATTCTCCTTAAGAATAGTCTAGGATTTCCGTGCTCAAGTATTCTCCTCCTAGATCTTATCAAAGGACATAATACTTATACCCATATTGGTTCTCTACTTCTAACTTATATTCTGTGAATATCTCAAAAGGTTCGGACTTGTGTTTCAACAGGAACATAGGTCTGAATCTTGAAAGATCATCAAAGAATGTAATGTAGTATAAAGAACCGGTCTTGGCAAGTGTAGACAGGGGACCTACATACATCAACATGTATCATCCCAAGAGTTCACTAACTCTTTCTCTGTTTCCAGTAAACGGAGCTATGGTCATCTTATCTCTGTGACATGACTGGCAAGTTTCATAAGATGTAAATTCAAACTGATTTAAATATGCATCTAATATGTAACTTCAGCCAGTCGGATCGCATTGATATGACCTAGTCTACAATGCCTGAAGAAGGATCCATTCATTTCTGAACTCTTCCTCTTCTGTGTATTCCGTATACTAAGAACTGTAGTTTGATTTAGAACATTAATGCTTTTAGATAACGTGCCTGAACTGATCAACTTTTGATATAGGAAATGTTCAAAACATTATCCAACAATACAAAATTTTATCGTTTCTTTACTAATAAAGAGACAGATATGATTTTGCATAACAGGTTCGGTATCTAATAACATTCGTTCATAATCAATGTATTCGTAATACAGGGTGACAGTAACCAACAGACTTGGCTGCAACACTTGCCCCGTTTTCTGCCTCGTGAAACTTATCACCCGTTCTCAGTTCTCTACCTATCTGTAGCCCTATGTAACATATTACATATCTGGGATCCTGATCTGGTATCACATACCCAGGACGTAAAGGATACTGAGAAACAGTTCTCTGTAATGAACACACCCGAAGATGATGCATCAACATGCACTCTCTTCGTTTGGGCGGCACGGGAATTCTGGTAATCCCCAATTTCCTGCTCTGTCTTATAACAGTTATAAGTTGGAGCGGGACCAATGTTCCCCAGCTCAGTATAACAAGCGGGTTCGGTCAATATTCCGTATTATTATCTTGATTAAGACGTGATATGGTCGCTTCCTGGAGAGAGAGAGAAGAAAACACTCAGCGTGCGCTCTTGCATGAATAGATTGGTTTTTATTTTATCTAATCAGGATGGCTCCCACTGCTTTTTATCAAATCTTCCTTCAAACCCTAAAAGGAAAGACTAGCCGGGATTAATTACACACTACAAGTTCGCCAATCTTTCAGCCAGGCCAGTGTCGGTAGTTTGAGGGAGGTCCCCCGTGCTTTCGCACGAACCTAATTAATGTAAACCTCGTTTTCCCAGAGGCGTAACCCCGTTGACACCTTTCTAGACACCTACTTGATCGACTAATTGTAACGTGTAAAACTCTCCCAGGAGTAACAATTACTCGCAGCGGGTATCGGGATCCAACTATCTCATAGAAGGTATGCAATCTCATTGCAAATTCCAACACTTGAAATTCCCGATAATATTTTGCCCCTAACGTGCTATGACCTTGACGAAAGCCAACAAACCATAGCCCGCTAGTCAAGTTCAACCCGTACATTTCTTGATTGAATTAAACCCACCCGCACGACCCTTGACGAAAGCCAACAAAGCCGCACGACTACCCTAAACCAATCGCATCGTATGCAGCAGATAAGCAGCATATAGCTACCGCACACTGCACCTTGACGAAAGCCAACAAATGCAGCACGAATACTATATACAACTTATCTGAAATGACGGAGGGCTACGACAGGTTTTTCTGAAAACCTATTGCGTAATGAACTTGATATCGTTGTAGGATCGAATGAATTTTGAAATAGAGTGTTTTTGAGGCTTTTCTAGTTTTGCTAAAGGAGTCACTCCCGGTGAAGGGATCGTCGGTCCTTTCCTCGTCGAATGAGGTGCAGGATATATCATATATATCTCTGTGCAAAGCAAAAACTCTTAAAAGCAATCAAAAGACAAACCGAGTGTGTAGCATCTGCCAATTATTGCTAAAGGAGTCACTCCCGGTGAAGGGATCTTGGTCCTTTCCTCATCGAATAAGGTGCAGGATATATCACATATACCGCTATGCAAAGCAAGAACTGTAGCTACCTGTTTTATTTTGAAATTCGATTCTACAACATCTTAGGTTTCTTTTATTTCATTAATCATATTAATGAAGTCCCATCATTTAAGTACCTAAACATCACAGATAAATACGACGTACACTTATGCCATCTGCATTCGCCTCGATGTCCCCTCGTGCACCGTTAGGTTAGGTAACTAACGACAGAACGGGGCAGGGCTAGCGCGGGTGTAAAACATAAGTAGCGTCTATATAATATATCATATATATTATATACAGTATCCATCACAGAACATCTCATGATCACATCACAGATATCGCAGCAGAAGAATCATATGAAACATTGGATATACTAGGACGTCCGTATTTTCAATACGAGCCAGTATAAAACACGGATTCCACGGTCGCGATGAATAGCCAAACCCACACCCCTAGACCCCTACGAGAGCGGCAAGCAACCCTACCAATTCTAGGGTTAGGAGACCCGGACTCGACTCCTCGAGATGGTCTCCCACTGAACCCTAAAACCCGGTTACTTGTGCTCCCCTCCTTGGGTCTATCCTAGTGCGAAAAAGTAAATAATATACAAAGGGTGACAACTTCCGCAACCTGGAAGTGCCCCAATAAAAGAATATTACATACAAGTTTTTACATGAATGAAAATGAAAAACACTCATCTCACATAAAAAACCCCGGCTATTCAAACACGACGATCCAATATAACATATCCAGCAACACATAACATCACATGTCATCAACGTAAGTAAATATGCGCATCCCAATTGTCGTTGACATATAGCAACGAAACCGGCGATATCACATATTACACTTACGGTCACAGAAAAGAAAGTGTAAAACTACAACAGTTGGAATCCGCAACCACCTCAGACATCACATGCCTGACCAAATGAATTTCTTAGACATCGCATGCCTAACAATTATAAACCCCGCATTTTAGTCTCAAAATTGAAAACACTTTTCAATATCAAGTCGGGGAATTCAACAGGATTACCGACATTTTGATCGAATGCTCGTCGCAAACTTTAGTAGGCGGCCGCACCCCCGATACCGTAGATGAAGTGCACCAAGGAGGAACACCGCTGCCGCGAGCACCCGAACGGACGCTTTCGGCGACGGGGTTCTCCTACAGTCACTTGGTCGGGGTTATGGAATGAGGCTGTCTATTAAGTTTACCCGGCGAGTATCCGCGTACGCTACGTGATTGCGACGGACTTTTGATCACATCAAAATTCCGTGGCAACCGATCAAGTGAGACTAAAGTGCTATGTTTATAACATTCATTCAGTTATCTCATAACTATTTGTGAATTCCAATTATTGTATCACATTCCGGATAAATAGAAAATGTTAAACTTTCCGATCGAACATTCGAATACCCAAGTTTTCCCGAAACAGATCATCACATGAAATAAGTTCAAAAACATTCACTTCGTGCCTCAGTACCAACGGTCCAGCCGTAGAAGGGTCAAGCCAACGCCTCACATGTGGCACGCCGTACTACCCCAAACCCTAAGGTTCAAAGGGCAGTTCAAGACGGTCACATAATCGAGTTAAGGTTTTTTGTCTTCTAGAAGGTCCATCGCGTTACTTGCACTACTTAGAATGTCTTTAAACCACGGAAAAATCCAATACTTGGAAATTTCCCGAAAGGGGAAAAGGTGGGTATTTATATCCGGTCGAACTTTTTAACATAATCAATATATCCGGAAAGCCACATAGACAAAATCTGATAATCCGATCGAATCTACGAACTCCCAATACACCCCAGAAAATTCAACTCTTGAATAAATTTTAAAAATTCCCAGGAAAACCAGCACTGCAAACTAAGAATTACTGTGCAAAATTTAACGCAAGAAGAGACTAAATGGCCGTGGAACCGCCGCATTAGCCATGCTAATGCCGCGGTTCCGCCGCACTTTTGTGGATTCAGGGGTACGGGATTCGCAGTAATTCTTATAATCTCCTGCTGGTTTTTCTGCATATTTTTAATATCGAAAAATCCCTTAAATTGAAAAATGTACAGAGAGCATCTTTTAGGTTAGGGTTTCGGTTCGTTCGGATTTCAAACGTCGTCTAGACTTCGCCTAAGGCTCTAGCTAGTCTCTGATACCACTGTAGGGTTCCTAGGCACAATAAGGAGGTCTCACAAGGCATCAACCATGCCAATTTCAAATTTTACGGGTGCCGAGAAACTCTAGACTAGATCGTTAACTAGATATTTAGGCGAAACTTGAACAAGTAAACTACTTTACTAAGAGTAAACGGAAATACAACCTTTGTAGATCCGGTCCTCCACCTCCATAGCTCCGCAATGAAGTCTCCTCGCTGTCCAAATGGAATCCCGGGCTCTAGCGTCGGCTTCATCGGAGAAATGGGCGGGCAAGGTCGTCGGCTTCGTGCCGAAGATGATCTACGTCGAGGCATCACAAGATCAAGCTCCCACTTCTCCAAGTCATGAAACTTGTGAAGAGAACACCCTATACTACTTGGCAAGAGGTAGAGGATGAAGAAATAGGAAGTGGGTTCACTTTAGAATTGGATTTCTCACTCATTTCATCAAGTCACCATTGATGAAGTCTAGGTTTTCTTCTTGAAGAAGAAGAAGAAGAAGATAAAAAAATTATGATAAGTTGTTTTTAAAAAGAAAATAAAAACCATACTTATCATAATACAACCATGGTCAAGTGTAGAGAATGAACTAGGGTTAAGTGAATGGTTAGGGTTAAGCATGAAGACAAAAATGGTGACTTAGTCAAAGCTTCATGAAGCTTCAATATCCATCCAAAGAAAGCCACCATTTTTCTTTATGCTTATTATTTTCCATAAAGAAAAAATAAATAAATAAATAAGAAAACCAAAACCCTAACCATTTAAATAACCATGGTTCAATATTTACACAAACTCAAGTAAACATGCATCATCAAACATGATACAATCATTTGCACAAAAAGTATATCACATATACAACTTGTACATCCAAGTGAGAAAATCTATTTAAAGTGAACCAATACTAGTTAATGCAAAGTAATATATCAAATATATAATTATACATTAAATCATTAAATCAACACTTGATTTAACGATCCGGTCATATCGCATATAACCGACTAGTATCATATGCATCGGCTTACTGAATCAATCCTTAATTCGATAACTAGGTTATATCGCATACAACCATTCGACACATTCATCGCGAGAATGAAATACGGTATCACATACACGCATGATTCTCGGTCCCGCACATATCTCATATGCGCTCCTATTTCGTTTCGCTTGAGCCAGGAAACCTCTGTGTAGGACTCTAAAGACTCGTCAATACGCCGGCAGCAGGTGATGATCATATCAAACACCCGCAAGCCGCAAGCGGTCTGCTAAACGTAACGGCCACCCGGGTATTGAGCGATCAGAAGATCGACGAGCAAGCCCGCTCACACTCCTGTGAATCCAACCAGTAATACTTACCGTACAGTCCGGTCTGATCGTCTGATATGTCGCATATCTCGCCTAGGGGTGGTAAACGTCAGACCCCAATAGCTCGATAAGTCGTGTCGATATGAGGTCTATAACAGTTCGAGAAACTACTGGTAACACTTACCAGTATATCTCAGCAACCCTGGCCAGGGATTTCCGGTTATAGCCAATCGAACACAGCGCAACATCAACCCCCTATACCGGGAGAGACGAATCCCCTCCTATCGCTCAGTGCCTCCATGTGATTCGGGACTGTACGCAAAAACCACCGTTTTGCACGCCCTCTTGGACGTGGTAAGATGGAAATCAATGCACAGTGGGAACCACACAAGACTCTATGACGATCTCGGGTCAACAGACTACTCTATACCAGTGTCACCTGAGAACTGCCATCTGACGTAAGGTATAATACCATCTTGGTGTTCTCGGCGAGTCCGTCCAGTGTACCCAGTCTCTACTGAGCACCCGTATATCATCTCTGATGTCAAACACCAATGGATATGGGATCATCCATCGCCCATCTGTATGGGTCGAGAAGGTATACGCTAGTCTACTCTGGTATATCGATGCCCCGTCTCGATACACCCACGACTAGGGACCTTGAAGGATGTACTTATGGACTACCATGTCCCCACCAGTATGATCTGCATCATAGTCCAGGTAGTCAAGTACACATCCTAAGGGCTTTACCAACATGTAACAGAGAGACAATCAGTGTACACGTTAAGGTAAAGAGCAACCAGATAGCATACTATCATGTCGAGCAAGAAAGTCCTCCCTATATATGTCCAAGCACCCACTACAATATACATCCAATGTACAGTAATGGCCTCTACGGCATACATATAACTAACAAAATTACAGGAAAACCCCGCAACTGTATATACATACCCGCATTTGTATTGCGACCGAATACAAATGCAAAGAGACAAAATCTACACTGTACAATACTAGGATTCGGCTTAAACCAAATCCCGCTAGTATTATCCGTCCGATCATGATCTGTGCAATACCGCACGTATCTGATCGAACCCTGCCATATCTCCATACGGCCTCTACAGTGTTTCGCCCGAAACTTGAGAAAACGGTCTGTGGGGGACTCAAAAGACTCGTCAATACTTTGGTTGTGGATTTAACCACTAGCACGTCAGAGGTATTAGCCATACGTAACGGGCTACCAGGTATTGACCAAAAGGGACGTCGATGAGCGAACTCATCCTGACACCCTTCTGAGCCTGTCAGTGACAATATCCATACAGTCCGGTCCGTTCATCTATGAGCATCGCATGGCGGGCCTACGGGATTGGTAAAAGTCAGACCCCCAAAAGCGGTACAAGTCGTGTCAGAGTGTAGCCCAAAACACCCTGAGATACTACTGGAATACCTACCAGTAAATCTCCTGCCTTGGCCAAGGACTTCGTGTAATGGCTCTCCTAGACACAACGCGACCTCACACCCAATACCGGGAGAGACGAACCCCTGAAGATCCGCTCACTGCCTCCATGTAGCTCGGGACTGTACCCAACTAAAACCTGTTTGCACGACTCCTTTGAGCGTGGTAGGGTAGTAATCAAAGTACAGTGGAAACTCACACGAGACAAATGACGATCTCAGTTCGATGAACTAACCTATACACATGTCACCACGGAACTGCTATCTTACGTCAGGTATATGACCAACTAGCATGTTCCCGGCGAGTCCTGTCCGGTGTACTCATAACCCAATGAGCACCTGTATACATCTCAGGTTAATCAACTGACACCAGTGGCTTGTGAGACCGGCCACCGCCCCTCGTTGGGGTCTCGACTATATACACTAGTCTACTCTGGAGAATCGATGCCCTGTCTTGAAACTCGCACGACTAGGGACCTTTTAAGGATGTGCTTATAGACCCCAGCTCCCACGTATATGATCGCCATTATACTGCTGGCCGTCAAGCAAGAATCCTAAGGGCTCTGTCAACGCCCAATAGTGACCTGTAAGGTCACCTAAAGCAGTGCACGATGATAAAGATATACCAGATAGCATACTATCATCTTGAGTAAGACTGTCCTATCGGCATAGGTCCTCTCTCAATCATTGCAATCACGTGCCTGTGTTCTAATAATTGACTCTGAGGGCACTATCTCCAACAGCTTCCCTAACCTGGCCACAATTTGCAACCAGATCTAATAAATCTGAGGCCATGGGTTGGGGTATGGGTCTCGGGTTTTGGGTAAAGTTTCTAGGTTGCCTGCTTGTGTCCCTGTGTTTGCTAAATAAATTTCCAGGCCCCCGAGTCATAGCAGATATCAATATACCTTCACAATTCTCACAGTCGGGGTTTCTAAGTTCATGTTTGGTTTCTATTTTCTGTTTTAGATCAGTAAAGACACCACTCAAGTCTTGTTAACAGCCACCACGCATCATCAAATCCACATAATTACCCAAACCCTTCTCTAGAAATCTTCTAACATCACTAATCAATACCAATTTAACTCTAAACTACTATAGGGAGCTATTAGACTTTCAATTAAACTAGATGGAAGAATTCATACCTCATTTGGGCAACCCAAGAAAAACCCTAGCTTCTCCAAGTCATCAAAATCAAACTTTTCTTGGTCCAAAGTGTAGAGGGTGAAGAGGGGATCAACTTTAAAGAAAGGGGTTTAGGGTTTTGAAGAAGCATTTTAGATGATTTCATGGGTTGAAGTGGAGGGGGATGAAGATGAAGAAGGAGGAGAAGAAAAGAAATGAGGAGGAAAATAGGGCATCCCCCCCCTCTCTCTTCCCTTATTCTCATCCTCTCTCTCACTCTCAAATATTACCCATTTACCCCTTCTCTTTTTTTATCTTTTAAGTTTTAAAAACAAAACACATAATACCCAAAACAACATAAGAAACAACATGTAATCAAATGTGACATGACATGGTGCACTAACCAAGGAAAACTGTATAAACACGGATTTGGCTTAATCGCGATTAGCAGTGCACTAATCGGGTTTATCCAAACAGCATATAATAACTTTTAAAAATGCCAAATCCGATAAATATATTTTTAAATGAATCAAATCATTGTAAATTTCCAATTATTTTACAATTATTAGTATATATTTATACCTTTTTACGAAAACCCCAATTTCGCAAATCGGGTAATTTTCGCGAAATATATAATTTTAATATTAAATTCCAAAAATAATTTTTTTTATTTTCTGAAAGGTTACAACAGGTCTTTAGAGTCCCACAATGAAAGTTCCTGCTCGGGCAAAATGTTGATGTGGTGTGCATATTGGATGTGCACGGGAGTTCGATTAAATGTTTGATTTAATCGAAAGTCCGAAAAATACTAGCCGGTTTAAAACCGGAATGTTAAGTCAAGGGTTGACTTAATAACCGCATTTCGATATGGTTTATAGTATTGTGTATTGGATACACACCCTCTCTATTTTGTTGGATATGTATGCCCTATAGGCCTGTATTGTATAGGATGTTAGGGATATGTAAGTACAGGACAATCTTGCTCAGTTGTATATAGTATATTATTTGAGTTGTTTTTATCTTGATATGTGTATTTCTTTTTATTGATGCTTTATATTGCTTGCACATATTGATAAAGACTCGATACAGTAGTATACTATTCTGGTTGATTTTATCTTAACATGTGCATATGCTATACTTGATATAACATATGGCGGTTACATATTGATAAAGCCCGTAGGATTTTGCTTGAATACCAGCGTTATGATAGCGATCATATTTGTGGGAGCTGGTGTTACTTATATGTATGCCCTAGAGGCCATTACTGTACATACGATGTATATTATAGTGGATGCTTGGACATATATAGGGAGGACTTTCTTGCTCGACATGATAGTACGCTATCTGGTTGCTCTTTATCTTAACATGTGCTCTGATTGTCTCTATGTTACATGTTTATAAAGCCCTTAGGATGAGTACTTGACTACCAGGACTATGATGCATATCATACTAGTGGGTACAGTGTAGTCGCCAAGTACATCCTTCAAATGTTCCTAGTCGTGGGAGTACCGAGACAGGGCATCGATACTCCAGAGTAGATTAGCGTATGCGCTTCTTGACCCATATGATGGGCAATAGATGATCCAATATCCATTGGTGTTTGACATCAGAGAAAATATACGGGTGCTCAGTAGAGACTGGGTACACTGGACGGACTAGCCGAGAACTCCGAGATGGTATTATACCTCACATCAGATGGCAGTTCTCTGGTGACACTGGTACAGGTTAGTCTGTAGACCCGAGATCGTCATAGAGTCTTGTGTGATTCCCACTGTGCTTTGATTTCCATCATACCACGTCTAAGAGGGTGTGCAAAAATGTGGCTTTTAGGTACAGTCCCGAATCACATGGAGGCAATGGGTGATAGTAGGGGTTTCGTCTCTCCCGGTATAGGGAGTTGATGTTGTGCTGTGTTCGATTGGCTATAACTGGAAATCCCTAACCAGGGTTGTTGAGATTTACTGGTAAGTGTTATCAGTAGTTTCTCGAACTGTTATAGACCTCATTTCGACACGACTTATCAAGCTACTGGGGTCTGACGTTTACCACCCCTAGGCGAGATATGCGACATATCAGACGAAGAGACCGGACTGTACGGGAGTGTTACTGATTGGATTTGCAGGAGAATGTACAGGCTTGCTTGTTGATCTTCTGATCGCTCAATACCTGGGTGGCTCTTACGTTTAGCTGACCGCTTGCAGCTTGTGGGTGTTTGATATGATCATCACCTACTGCCGGCGTATTGACGATTCTTTAGAGTCCTACACAGAGGTTTCCTGACTCAGGAAAAACGGAGTAGGAGCACATATGTGATATGTGCATGACCGAGGATAATACGATATGAGATACCGTATTATATTCTCGCGATATTTTGATATGAGCCGGGTCATCGGATCAAGTGTCGATTCGATGAATCGGTACATGATATATTAGTCGGTTATTTGAGAAATAGCCGGATTGTCGGATCAAGTGTTGATTCGATAATTTAATGTATAATTATATATGTGATATATTACTTAACATTATCTAATATTTTCTCGCTTTATTGATTCATTTTCCCACCGGATAATACATTGATATATATGCGATATATGTTAATTGTATTATTTTCTTTTGTCAGAAAAATATATTATATATGTGATATATAATATTGTAACATATTATAATTACTAATGCAACATGATTAGTGGAGATTAAACATGATTAGGGTTTGATTTGGGTTAGCTTTTTCATGAAGCTTCTAGAAGCTTTTCTTTTGTTTCTTGCAAAGATATTATGGTTGATATTTTTGGAGATATTTTCCTAACCCAACCCACACCCTTAACCCTAGTTAAGTCTCTACAATGGTTAGCCCTTTCATCTTTAACTATGGTTGCATTTGTAATTATAATAACATTTTCATTATTCATCACAAAAAGATTATTCATTCATTCTTCTTCTACTTCCTCCTTGCAAAGCTTTCTAGCTTTGAGTTTTGTGATGAATTAGTGTGAGATTATAAAAAAAAATGAGAGCTAAATTCCTACTTCATCATCCTAATCTATTCTAGCCATTTAGATTAGGGTGTTTGCTTTTCTAATACTTGATTAGCAAAGCAAGAGCTTGGGTTTGAGTTTCTTCAAGGTAGATCATCTTTGTTACCGAAGATCGGAAGCAAGCTTGCATCTTTCTCTTCATGGAGCCTCTCTAGAGTCCGGGAACTTGATGATTGTAGCGAAGGGACCACAACACGGAGCTTATGAAATGAAGGACCGGACTACAAAGGTTGTAATCCCAAACTCTTAGAAGTAAAGTTGTTTACTTGCTTTGTTTCGCCTAATCTCTAGTTTAATATCTTGGTTAGGGTGGTTCGGCATGTCTAAAATTTAAATCGGGTATAGTTGATGCCTTGTAGAACCTTGTGAGTGTGCCTAGTAATCCTACAGTGGTATCAGAGCCAAGCTAGAGGTTTAGGCTAAGTCTAGACGAAGTTTACAGTCCGATCGAACCCCAAAACCCCGGTCATGACCCCTCTCTGGAAATTTTCTAAAATGTTGTTTTTTCTGTATTAAAAATACTCAGAAAATAAAGCAGGGAATTATAAGGATTGCAATGAAAAATGACCCCCTAATCCCCTCAAACCGCCGCGGAACCGCGGAAAGACCATGCCTTGCGCGGCGGTTCCGCGGCCGAAATTTGGAATTAGGGTTTCAATTTTCCACAGTAACATCCGTATGTATTTCTTGTATGTTTCTGGAAATTTTTAATTTTACTCAATTGTTGAGTTTTCTGGAGATCTTTTGTATTCGTTGATTCAATCGGAAAGTTTAGCTTCGTTTAATGTTTTTCCGGATAATTTTTAGAACGTGTTAAAAAGTTCTAACGGATATCAATAAATCACTTTTTCCCCTATCGGAAAATTTCCAAGTGTTGGATTTTTCCTTAGTTAAAGAACGTTCAAAGTCGTGCAGGTAACGCGGTGGACCCTCTAGAAGAACACAAACCTTAACTCGATTATATGACCGTCTGAACCGCCTCTAAGCCTTAGGGTTTGGGGCAGTACGGTGTTGCCACATGTGAGGCGTTGGTTTGACCCTTCTACGGCTGGACCATTGGTACTGTGGCATGCGATGGACGCTTTTAAACTCCGCTCAAGTGTTGAGCCATTTGGGAAATTTTGGGTGTTTGTTTATTCGATCGGAAAGTTTAACATTGTATATTTATCTGGAATGTGTGATACAATATTTGAAATCCACAAGTAGTTATGAGATAACTAATTTGAATGTTATAAATCTAGCAGTTTAGTCTCAGATGATCGGTTGCCAAGGGATTTTGATGCGATCAAAAGTCCATCGCAATCACGTAGCGTACGCGGATACTCGCCGGGTAAACTTAATAGACAGTCACGCCCCATAGCC
Source organism: Agapanthus africanus (assembly GCA_030015575.1). Classification (NCBI taxonomy): domain Eukaryota; kingdom Viridiplantae; phylum Streptophyta; class Magnoliopsida; order Asparagales; family Amaryllidaceae; genus Agapanthus; species Agapanthus africanus. The sequence continues at coordinate 295,618,437 of CM057349.1, forward strand.
CCGACCAAGTGAGTGTAGGAGAACCCCGTCGCCAAAAGCATCCGTTCGGGTGCTCGCGGCAGCGGTGTTCCGCCTTAGTGCACTTTGTCGACGGCATCGGGGGTGCGGCCGTCTACTAAAGTTTTCGACAAGCATTCGATCAGGTTGTCGGGAATCTTATTGAATTGCCCGACTAGATATTGAAAAGAGTTTTCGATATTGAGACTAAAATGCGGGGTTTATAATTGTTAGGCATGTGATGTCTAAGGAATTCATTTGGTTAGGCATGCGATGTCTAAGGAGGTTGCGGATTCCAACTGTTGTAGTTTTACACTTTCTTTTCTGCGACCGTAAGTATAATATGTGGTGTATCGCCGGTTTTGTTGCTATACATCAACGACAATTGGGATACGCATATTTACTTACGTCGATGACATGTGATGTTATGTGTTGCTGTGATATGTTTTAATGGATCGTCGTGTTTTGGGATAGCCGGGGTTTTTATGTGAGATGAGAGTTTTTCTTTTTCATTCATGTAAAATTCATTTGTATGTAATATTCTTTTATTGGACCACTTCCGGGTTGAGGTTGATGTCACCTTTCTATATTATTTACTCTTCCGCATTAGGTAGACCCAAGGAGGGGAGCACAAGTAACCGGGTTCTAGGGTACAGTGGGAGGGCATCTCGAGGAGTCGAGACCGGGTCTCCTAACCCAAGAATTGGCAGGGTTACTTGCCGCTCTCGTAGGGGTCTAGGGATGTGGGTTTGGCTATTCATCGTGACCGTGGAATCCGTGTTTTATACAGGCTCGTATTAAAACACGGACGTCCTAGTTTATCCAATATTTCATATGTGTTCTTCTGCTGCAATGTTCTGTGATGAGATCATATTACTGCCTGAGACGAATGTTTATATTGTATATATGAGATATATATTATATATTGTTGATTTCGTTTCAAATCTGATGCTTGTGAAGCACAATAAAATGGGACTTCATTAATGAGATTAATGAAATAAAAGAAACCTAAAGATGTTGTAGAAACTTGTTTAAAAACTGGTAGCTCTAGTTCTTTCTTTGCATAGCGGTATTCCTTGTAGAATATCCAGCACCTTATTCGATAGGGAAAGAGCCGAGATCCCTTCACTGGGAGTGACCTCTTTAGCGAAACTAGCAGATGCTGCATACTCGGTTTGTCTTTTGATTGTTTTTATAGTTTTTGCTTTGCATAGTGGTATTTATGAAATATCCTGCACCTTATTCGATGAGGAAAGAGACGACGATCCTTTCACCGGGAGTGACCTCTTTAGCAAAACTAGAAAAGGACTCTTTAGAAAAACACCCCATTTAAAATCACTCGATTCTACAATGATATCAAGTTCATTACGCAAAGGGTTTTCTTAAAAACCTGTCGTAGCCCTCCGTCATTTCAGATAAGTACTTCATAGTATTCGTGCTGCGTTTGTTGACCTTGTCAAGGCGTAGTGTGCGGTAGCTATTTAAGCTTATCTGTAAAAGCATATGATGCGATTGAGTTAGGGTAGTCGTGTGACTTTGTTGACCTTGTCAAGGGTCATGCGGGTGGGTTTAATTCAATCGGGAAATGACGGGTTGAACTTGACTTGCGGTCTATGGTTTGTTGACCTTATCAAGTTCATAGATCGCTCGGGGCAAAATATTATTGGGAATTTCAAGTGTTGAAATTTGCAATGAGATTGCATACCTTCTATGAGATAGTTGGATCCCGATACCCGCTGCGAGTAAGAGTTACTCCTGGGAGAGTTTTACACATTACAATTAGCCGAACGAGTAGGTGTCTAGAAAGGTGTTAATGGGGGTTACGCCCCTGGGAAAACGAGGTTTATTTTTAATTAGATCTGTGCGAAAGCACGGGGAACCTCCCTCAAATTATAGGCACTGGCCTGGCTGAAAGATTGGCGAACTTGTAGGATGTAATTAATCCCGGCTAGTCTTTCCTTTTAGGGTTTGAAGGAAGATTTGACTAAAACAGTAGGAGACATCCTGATTAGGTATATTAATAACCAATCTAATCTTGCAAGAGCATACGCTGAGTGTTTTCTTCTCTCTCTCTCCAGGTAGCGACCATGTCACGCCTTAATCAAGATAATAATACGGATGTATTGACCGAACCCGCTTGTTATACTGAGCTAGGGAACGTTGGTCCCGCTCCAACTTATAATTGTTATAAGACAGAGCAGGAAATATGGGATTACCAGAATTCTCGTGCCGCCCAAACGAAGAAAGTGCATGCTGATGCATCTTCTTCGGGTGTGTTCATTATAGAGAACTGTTTCTCAGTAAACTTTACGTCCTGGGTATGAGATACCGGATCAGGATCCCGCATATCTAATTTGTTACATGGGGTACAGTTAGGTAGAGAACTGAGAACGGGTGATAAGTTTCAAGAGTTAGAAACGATGCAATTGTTGCAAGCCAAGTTTGTTGGCAGTTATCACCCTGTATTACCAGAATACATTGATTCTGAATGAATGTTATTAGATACCGAACCTGATATACAACATCATATCATTATCTTTATTAGTAAAGAAGGATATAATTTTGTATAGATGGATAATTTAGTTATATGTATGCCCTAGAGGCCATTACTATACATGAGATGTATATTGTAGTGGATGCTTGGACATATATAGGGAGGACTTTCTTGCTCGACATAATAGTATGCTATCTGGTTACTCTTTACCTTAATGTGTACACTGATTGTCTCTCTGCTATATGTTGGTAAAGCCCTTAGGATGTGTACTTGACTACCTGGACTATGATGCGGATCATACTCTTGGGAACATGGTAGTCCATAAGTACATCCTTCAAGGTCCCTAGTCGTGGGTGTATCGAGACGGGGCATCGATATACCAGAGTAGACTAGCGTATAGCTTCTCGACCCATATAGATGGGCGATGGATGATCCCATATCCATTGGTGTTTGACATCAGAGATGATATTCGGGTGCTCAGTGGAGACTGGGTACACTGGACAGACTCGCCGAGAACTACCAGATGGTATTATACCTCACGTCAGATGGCTGTTCTCTGGTGACACTTATGCAGGTTAGTTTGTAGACCCGAGATCGCCATAGAGTCTTGTGTGATTCCCACTGTGCTTTGATTTCCACCTTACCACGTCCAAGAGGGCGTGCAAAACGGTGGTTTTTGGGTACAGTCCCGAGTCACATGGAGGCAATGAGCGAAAGGAGGGGTTTCGTCTCTCCCGGAATTGGGGGTTGATGTTGCGCTGTGCTCGATTGGCCATAACAGGGAAGTCCCTAGCCTGGGCTGGTTTAGAGATTTAATGGTAAGAGTTACCCGTAGTTTCTCGACCCGTTATGCGCCTCATGTCGACACCACTTATCGGTTATTGGGGTCTGACGTTTACCACCCCTAGACTTGATATGCGACATATCACGAGGAGACCGGACTGTACGGTAGTATCACTGTCAGGCTTTTTGCAGGAGTTGGAGTGGGCTTGCTTGCTGATCTTCTGATCGCTCAATACCCGGGTAGCCGTTACGTCCCATTAGTACCGCTGAAGGCTTATGGGTGCTTGATGTGATCATCACCTACTGCCGGCATATTGACGAGTCTTTAGAGTCCTACATAGAGGTTTTACTAGCTCAGGAAAAACGAAATAGGAGCGCTTATGTGATATGTGCGGGACCGAGAATAATGCGTGTATGTGATACCGTATTCTATTCTCGCGACTTTTTGTATCGGTCGATTATATGAGATATAGCCGGGATATCGAATCAAGTGTTGATTCTATAAGGCGATACATTGAATGTTAGTCGGTTATATGAGATATAACCGGATTATTAAGTCAAGTGTTGATTTAATAATTTAGTGTATAATTGTATATATGATATACTAATTTAAATTAACTAACATTTGTTCACTTAAGGATTTTTCTCACATGTGCACAACTTTAATATATATGTAATATATATATTAAAATGTGTTTTCTTTTTGTATCATGGTTGTTGATACAACATTCATAGGTATATGAGACTTACACCATGCTATTTGTTATATTGGGTTTAATATTTAAAGTAATTACAAAATTAGTGGAAGATTAGAAAAATGCATGAAGCTTGTAGAAGCTTGTGGATGCATTGACTAAGTCCACTAAGTTTTTTTTTACTTTGGATATTTGTTAACCTAACCATCACACTTAGCCATGATTATTGTAAGTCCACGTTGCCCATCCCGGTACTCGTGGAGAGGCGGAAAACGGAATAAAAATCAATTTTTTATCAACTTAGGCAACATGGACTAGACAAAGAAGGATCTTTGCTAAACAAAAACAAGCTAAAGCTAACTAGAAACTAGCTAAGTGTTAGAAAGGTTATACCTAGGGCTTTATGTCCTTCTCTCCTTGCTCCTTGGAGTAGTGGAAAGAGGTCACCTTTGTCGTCTTCTCACGTCGAAGAAAGATCCACCCGAAAGCCTTAACCTTTGGCTTCAACTCCAAGCTAGAAGTAACTAGGGTGCAAGGAGTGCTAATCTTTAAATCCTAGATGAGAGTAGAGATTATCAAGAAGGGGTTTTTCTCAAGCTCAAGTGTTTCTCAACACATGAGAGGGGAGAGCTTGAGGGAGAGGAAGAACAAGAGAGAGAAAGTGAATGATAGAATGAGAGAAAATATGAAGCATTCTATCATATATGTGTGAATTATTGTAATTAGATAATTAGCTAGATAATTGTCATGGTTAATCAAGACATGACCATTATCATTTCATTTTTAATGCAAATTGCAAGGATCAAAGAGCATCTTCCAAATGAAATGATGATGGTCAAAGTGTCAACCTAGGTCAACAAGTCAAGGAGGTCAAATGGTCAACAACCATAACCATGCACAATTATTTAAACTAATATCAATTAACCATAATACACACATAAGCATTAGGGTTAATAAAATGACAATGGTCATTAACCCTAATCAAAGTCCTCTCCCTCTGTCTCAAGCAGCTGTGCATACGCACCCGTATTCGTGATCCGAGGAACACGAATACAATGAGATAAAACCAATCCCAAATCATATACTAGGATCCGGCTTAAACCAAAGCCCGCTAGTATAAGCCGTCCGGACAGCAAACGTGCATAAGTGCGCGGATGTGAACGAACCCTGTCGCAAAACCATGCGACCTCTACTCATTTTGCCTAAAGGTGAATAGTTCTCTGTATGGGACTCTAAAGACTGGACAATACGCTGGCAGTGGGTTTAACCACAGACCGCAAGCGGCACTAGCTGTACGTAACGGTCCCCAGGTAGATGTCGATAAGAAGACTGACGATGTGAACCCCATCTGAACTCCTACTGAGCCTGTATGTGACAGTCTCCGTACAGTCCGGTCTGTTCGTCTGATACATCGCAAGGCAGGCCTAGGGGGCGGTGAACGTCAGTCCCCTAATAGCGGTACAAGTCGTGTCGGAGTGTAGCCCAGAATACCCTGAGATAACACTGGAAACCTACCAGTATATCCCGCTTGCCCTGGCCAGGGACTACTCGTGTAATGGCTCTCCTAGACACAGCACGATGTCAACCCCCAATACCGGGAGAGACGAATCCTGTCTAACCGTCACTGCCTCTAAGTTCTTCGGGACTGCACCCAAAAACTACCTGTTTGCACGACTCCTTTGAGCCGTGGTGGGGTAGTAATCAAAGTGCAGTGGGAACACACTCGAGGCGAAGTGACAGTGTCAAGTCAGCGGACTAAGCTGTACTCATGTCACCTGGGAACTGATAACTGACGATAGGTATAATACCAACCAACAGTTCCCGACGAGTCCTGTCCAGTGTACTCGTAACCTTTAACGAGCACCCGCATACTATCTCAAGTACGACGTACTGACGGCTGTGGGATAGACCGTCTTCCACGCTGGGATGAGAAGCGCATACGCTAGTCTACTCCAGAGTATCGATGCCCTGTCTCGATAGTCCAATGACCAGGGACCTGTATAAGGATGTGCTTATGGATTACCCAGCCCCCACGAGTGTGAGCGCCATCACAACGCTGGTAATCAAGCAAATATCCTAAGGGCTCTACTAATATGTATATAAGCGATATGCTAAAAGAAACACATGTACATATTGAAGTAGAGACAAACCAAGTAGCATACTACCATTTCGAGCAAGATTGTATATACAACTGTGAATATCCCAAACTTCCATCAAGTAATATACATACTAGTATGATACAGTAATGGCCTCTAGGGCATATACACTAACAATCTCCCACTTGCACTAAGGCCATGTACTGGCGTATCGAAGACCTATCATCTCGATTAGCCGCTCGAACTGAGTCTGGGGCAAGGCCTTGGTGAATGGATCTGCTGTGTTATCTTCTGAAGCAACCCTCCGAACCTCGATCTCCTGGAGATCCACGATCTCCCTGATCAGGTGATACCGCCTTAAGATGTGTCTGGATTTATGATGGGACCTGGGTTCCTTCGCTAAAGCTATAGCCCCGTTGTTGTCGCAATACAGAGGTATTGGGTCAACAATGGACGGAACCACCTGAAGTTCTTTCAAGAACTTCCTCATCCAGACAGCTTCTTTTGTGGCATCAGATGCAGCGATGTATTCCGCTTCCATAGTCGAGTCAGCAACGGTTTCCTGTTTGGAGCTCTTCCAACACACCGCCCCTCCATTGAGGGTGAAGACAAAACCCGACATGGACTTGGAATCATCCTTGTCACTTTGGAAGCTGGAGTTAGCAAAGGCCTCAATCTGGAGGTCTTTTCCGCCATACACCAAGAACATCTCCTTAGTCCTTCTCAGGTACTTGAGAATGTTCTTTACTGCTATCCAATGTTTCTCCCCAGGGTTAGACTGATACCTGCTTACCACACTCGGTGCATAAGCCACATCCGGTCTGGTACACAACATTGCATACATTATAGAGCCTACCGCAGAAGCGTAGGGTATAATAGACATGCGATCCCTCTCCAAATCAGTCTTGGGAGACATCTCTTTGGAGAGGGTGATCCCATGACAAGCCGGTAGATTACCGCGCTTGGAATCTTCCATACTGAATCTCTTCAGTATGGTGTCGATGTAGCTGGACTGCGAAAGTCCTAATATCCTCTTGGATCTGTCACGGTAGATCCGGATACCCAGAATGTATGAGGCATCACCCAGGTCTTTCATGGAGAACCTGTGTGACAAGAACCCCTTGACAGATTGTAGCATAGGAATGTCATTTCCTATTTAGAGAATGTCATCCACGTATAAAACGAGGAATACTACAGTTCTCGCTACAAATCTACAATAGATGCATGGTTCATCTGGATTTTTGATAAAGCCAAATTCCTTGACCGTCTCATCAAAACAGATATTCCAACTCCGCGATGCCTGCTTTAGTCTATAAATGGACTAAAGCAATTTGCACACCTTTCCGCTGCTCCCACTCTGAATGAAACCCTCTAGCTGGTCCATATAGACACACTCCTCTAAATGTCCATTTAGAAAGGCTGTCTTTACGTCCATCTGCCAAATCTCATAATCGTGGAAGGCAGCAATGGCAAGAAGGATCCGAATGGATTTTAGCCTAGCTACTGGAGAAAAGGTTTCATCATAGTCCAAACCAGGTCGCTGATGAAAACCCTTTGCTACCAGTCTAGCTTTATAGGTCTCAACCTGTCCATCTACACCAATCTTCCTTTTGAAGATCCACTTGCATCCTACGGGTTTTACCCCATTTGGAGCAATGTCCAACGTCCATACTTTGTTGGTGTACATGGACTCCATTTCGGTCCGCATTGCATCCAGCCATTTTACCGAGTCGACGCTCTGAATGGCTTGCTGGAAGCTATTAGGCTCATCAAAATCTATGATGCAATCTTCTCTATCCCCGTCAATGAGAAAACCGTAGTATCTCTCGGGCGGATGGGACTGCCTACTACTCCTGCGGAGTGGCGTGGGAATGTCCTGATCTTTCGAACCCTCTGGTTCTACTAAGCTTTCAGTAATAGCTCGTGGTTCTGGAATTTCTTCCAGTTCTATTGCGCTCCCACTTATTTCTTTTTCTATGAACTGGTGTTCTAGAAAGTGGGCATGGAGAGAAACAAACACCTTTTGTTCCTCTTCATAATAGAAGAAATATCCCTTGGAGTTCTTTAGATATCCCACAAACTTGCACTGTACTGAGCGTGTCTCGAGCTTGTCCGCATGCTACTTTTTTACAAAAGCTGGACATCCCCATGTCTTAATGTGATTAAGATAGGGTCTCTTCCCACACAACATCTGATATGGTGTAGTAGGCACAGTCTTAGTTGGAACTCGGTTCAAAAGGTATGCAGCTGATTCTAGCGCATATCCCCAAAACGATCGCGGAAACTCAGCGTTACTCATCATGGACCGTACCATATCCAATAGGGTTCGGTTCCGTCTCTCCGATACACCGTTATGTTGCGGAGTGTATGGAGGAGTAAGCTGAGAGAGAATTCCATTCTCTTTTAAGTAACCCAGGAACTCGGCACTCAAGTATTCACCACCTCGATCAGATCTCAGTGTCTTGATACTTTTGCCTGTTTGTTTTTTTACTTCATTCTTATATTCCTGGAATTTTTCAAAAGCCTCGGATTTATGTTTCATTAAGAAGAAATAACCGTACCTTGAAAAGTCATCCGTAAAAGTAATGAAGTAAGAATAACCGCTTCGTGCATGTGTAGACATTGGACCACACACGTCGCTGTGTACGAGTCCCAAGAGCTCGCTCGCTCTTACTCCGTGTCCAGTGAACGGAGTCTTTGTCATCTTTCCTTTGAGACAGGATTGACAAGTTGCATACGATTGATATTCGAACGGATCCAAATATTCTTCTTTATGTAACTTAGTCAACCTTCTCTCATTGATGTGACCCAGCCTACAATGCCATAAGAAAGTTTTATTGATTTCTGGAGACTTTCTTTTGTGTGTATTCTGGACATTGAAAATCTGTGGTTGGTTTAACACGTATATACCGTTGTTCAATGTACCTGACCCAATCAAAACTTGATTAAGGTGAATGTTCACTACATTACTTACAAATGCAAATTCATAACCTTCTTTAGATAATAAAGATACAGAAATGATATTACAGGTTGCATTTGGTACATAATAACAACTACGCAAAACCAAAAAGTGTCCATCCGACAATCCCAGGTGATAGTCCCCTACGGCCTCAGCATCCATGCTAGCACCGTTTGCAACTCTGAGGGTCATGTCACCTGCCTTCAAAACTCTACGCTTTCTCAACACCTGCAAAGAATTACAGATATGAGATCCTGATCCGGTATCCAATACCCAGGATGTAGAGTTTATTGATAGACAGTTTTCAATAACATACACACCTGAAGCTGAAGCCGCAACTCGCTTCAAATCCTGTGTTCTGGCCTTCCAAGCCTTGCAATCCTGTTTCCAGTGACCACTTTTGTGACAGTAGAAGCATTCTTCCTTCCCCACCAGCTTTCCCGCTACCTTTGTTGCTTTTCCTTTTCCCTTCGTATCCACTTTACTGACACCGCCTCTTGGTTTGGCGGGGGCTTTCTTCTTACCCTTGGCTTTCGCCCTGGATCTAGAAAAGGAAGATCCTCGTACAAATAAAGTGGATGTCTCCCTACCTTTTTGTAGGGTGCCCTCTGCACTCCTCAGCATGTTGAGGAGCTCTGAAAGTTCAACTTCTTTTTCCTGTAAGTTGAAGTTCAGGATGAACTGGGCGTAAGTGGAAGGAAGGGAATGGAGAATCAAGTCCGTATAGAGCTCATTCTCCAACGTGGTCCCAAGTTCTGCGAGCTCCTCTATGTAGCCAATCATCTTAAGCACGTGTTCCGCTACCGATGATCCGACGGCCAACCTTGCCGAAAACAACTTCTTCGACACTTCGTATCTGGCGATACGAGACTGCTCTCCATACAGTTCTTTTGTATGAAGAAATATGGACTCTAGGTCCATATTCTCGTGCCTCCTCTGATGTTCGTTGTCCATCGAGGCAAGTACGAGGCATTTGGCCTTCGCGCAATCTATTTCCCATGTCTTACGGATTTCCCTATCCGCGACACTGGTTTTGGGACCTGGGACAGGGGGAGCTTTGGTGGTAAGGAGATACCCCAGCTTGTCGTAAGTGATTGCCATCTTGACATTCCTGAGTCAATCTTTGTAGTTTGGCCCTGTCAATATGTTTTTATCTAGTAATAACTTAAGTCCGGTCATGTTGAATGGTCGCTGCAATTAGGAGAGAGAAAAGAAACACTTTAGCATGATGCTCTTGCAAGTTTAGAGTGGTTTTTAGTTTGTCTAAACAGGATGGCTCCCACTGTCTCTCGAATCCCTTCTCAACCCGTAAAGAAAGGATTAGTCAGGATCAATCTCACCGTACAATACTTGATTAACCGTTCAGCCAGGCCAGTGTGGGTACATCGAGGGAGGTTTTCCAACGCTTTCGCGAAGTTCCTTAATTAAGTAACCTCTTTTCCCTGTAGGCGTAGCCCCGCTAACACCTTTCTAGACACCTACTAGGTTTATAGCATTGATCGTTAAGTGAGAGTTTTCCCTAGGAGTAGCATATACTCACAGTAGGATCGGGATCTAAATATCATCGCGTGATAAAACCGAAGGAATCCTACCAGAATTATCACACTCCAAATGGTATGCAGCGCTAGCAAGTTTCAGTACTTATGAAACTCCCGATGTGGATTTTTGCCCCATGCTCTTATGACCTTGACTTTGGCCAAAATATCATAAGTCACATGTCAAGTTCTACCCGTCATTCTCCTGGTTAATTTGGATCCACCCGTACCAACCCTTGACTTTGGCCAAAATGGCAGCACGACTATCCCAAACCAACGCATCTATCTATGCTGCACATGAATACCCAATAGCTACCAATCACTATGCCTTGACTTTGGCCAAAATACATAGCTTGAATACTTTTTGACCATTCATGTGGAATGACGGAGGGCTACGAATGGTTTTAGCGAAACCGTGAACGTAGTGAACTTGATATAATCGATGGAACGAGATAGCTTTTAAAAGGAGTGGTTCAAGCTCCGCGTTTAAAAGTTTAGTTTTGAAAAAAACCGAGTGGTTTTCAAAGTGTTCCAATCGACTTTTACTTGGTTTATTTTCTTGCATTAGTTCTTTTAATGCGTCCCATCATTTAATCCTACCATTGCAGAAAACAACCAAAATATGACGTACGCTTATGCCATTCGCATTCGCCACGGGGCCCCGTCATCACCCGTTAGGTTACTTAACTAACGACAGAGCGGGGGCTGGGCTAGCGCGGCTGTAAAACATAAGCAACGCCTAAATAGTTATCATATATAAATATATAGCAATGATAGACATTACAGATCACAGATGAATACATTGGATATACTAGGAATCCACAATACGTTCGAGCCTGCAACGAAAAGCGGATTACACGGTCGCGGTGAATAGCCAATACCCCACCCAAGACCCCTACGGGTGCGGCAAACTACCCGCCAAGTACCCGAAGCGAAGCAACCTCCCTCACCACCGTGAGTAGGCCACTCGGCACTTCGAGATACCCGGTAGTTTGTGCACCCCCTCCATGGGTCTATCCTAGGAGCAAAAACAGTAAAAAGAATTATATAATGACGGCTACAACCCCGACCCGGTTGTGCGGCCAAACAAATAATAATATTACATCAATTTACATATTACAATGAATGAAAGAAAAAGAAACACCCATCTCACATCCACCCCGGCTATTCACCCGCGACAATCCAACACATTCATATACACATACCATCATCAAACACAGATCACAGATATGTATAACCCCGACTAATCGACATATAGCGATTAGCCGACGTTCAATACATATAAACATCAAAGATATAACCCTTATAGTCAAAGTGTAGTGAAGTTCGAAAAAAAATACGGATTTATAGGCCCCCAAAAACAAATTTCTATTCTGGAAAATCTGGGCACATATAAACCATCTTAAAAATCCCAAAACCAAGCCAGAAAAACACTGCACCAAACTCGACCCAGAGCCGAGCCAACTCGGCCGCGGTTGCGCGGCAATAGCTTGCTATTGCCGCGGAACCGCAGCGCTTTGGTCGAGTCACTGGACCGGGTTTAGTGGCTATCTTCACAAAACCCTGAGACGATTTTTGGAGTATGATAAATTTTATTTTGAGCAGGAAAAAATTTAACAGAAAGTTGGGTTTTTGAAAACTCGATTTTTCGATTTTTCCGATTCGAACTTCGATACACTTTACTACCTAGCTAGTTTATGTTTAGTTAGTCTCTGATACACTTTATTACCTAGTAAGTCCACGTTGCCCACCCCGGTACTTGCGGGGAGGCGGAAAACGGAATAAAAATCAAATTTTTATCAACTTAGGCAACATGGACTAGACAAAGAAGGATCTTTGCTAAACAAAAACAAGCTAAAGCTAACTAGAAACTAGCTAAGTGTTAGAAAGGTTATACCTAGGGCTTTATGTCCTTCTCTCCTTGCTCCTTGGAGTAGTGGAAAGAGGTCACCTTTGTCGTCTTCTCACGTCGAAGAAAGATCCACCCGAAAGCCTCAACCTTTGGCTTCAACTCCAAGCTAGAAGTTACTGGGTGCAAGAAGTGCTAATCCTTAAATCCTAGATGAGAGTAAAGATTATCAAGAAGGGGTTTTTCTCAAGCTCAAGTGTTTCTCAACACATGAGAGGGGAGAGCTTGAGGGAGAGGAAGAACAAGAGAGAGAAAGTGAATGATAGAATGAGAGAAAATATGAAGCATTCTATCATATATGTGTGAATTATTGTAATTAGATAATTAGCTAGATAATTGTCATGGTTAATCAAGACATGACCATTATCATTTCATTTTTAATGCAAATTGCAAGGATCAAAGAGCATCTTCCAAATGAAATGATGATGGTCAAAGTGTCAACCTAGGTCAACAAGTCAAGGAGGTCAAATGGTCAACAACCATAACCATGCACAATTATTTAAACTAATATCAATTAACCATAATACACACATAAGCATTAGGGTTAATAAAATGACAATGGTCATTAACCCTAATCAAAGTCCTCTCCCTCTGTCTCAAGCAGCTGTGCATACGCACCCGTATTCGTGATCCGAGGAACATGAATACAATGAGATAAAACCAATCCCAAATCATATACTAAGATCCAGCTTAAACCAAAGCCCGCTAGTATAAGCCGTCTGGACAGCAAACGTGCACAAGTGCGTGGATGTGAACGAACCCTGTCGCAAAACCATGCGACCTCTACTCATTTTGCCTAAAGGCGAATAGCTCTCTGTGTGGGACTCTAAAGACTCGACAATACGCTGGCAGTGGGTTTAACCATAGACCGCAAGCAGCACTAGCTGTACGTAACGGTCCCCAGGTAGATGTCGATAAGAAGACTGACGAGGTGAACCCCATCTGAACTCCTACTGAGCCTGTATATGACAGTCTCCGTACAGTCCGGTCTTTTCGTCTGATACATCGCAAGACGGGCCTAGGAGGGCGGTGAACGTCAGTCCCCTAATAGCGGTACAAGTCGTGTCGGAGTGTTGCCCAGAACACCCTGAGATAACACTGGAAACCTACCAGTATATCCCGCTTGCCCTGGCCAGGGACTACTCGTGTAATGGCTCTCCTAGACACAGCGCGATGTCAACCCCCAATACCGGGAGAGACGAATCATGTCTAACCGTCACTGCCTCCAAGTGCTTCGGGACTACACCCAAAAACTACCTGTTTGCACGACTCCTTTGAACCGTGGTAGGGTAGTAATCAAAGTGCAGTGGGAACACACTCGAGGCGAAGTGACAATGTCAAGTCAGCGGACTAAGCTGTACTCATGTCACCTGGGAACTGATAACTGATGATAGGTATAATACCAACCAACAGTTCCCGACGAGTCCTGTCCAGTGTACTCGTAACCAAATGAGCACCCGCATACTATCTCAAGTACGACGTACTGACGGCTGTGGGACAGACCGTCTCCCACGCTGGGATGAGAAGCGCATACGCTAGTCTACTCCGGAGTATCGATGCCCTGTCTCGACAGTCCAACGACCAGGGACCTGTATAAGGATGTGCTTATGGATTACCCAGCCACCACGAGTGTGAGCGTCATCACAACGCTGGTAATCAAGCAAAGATCCTAAGGGCTCTACTAATATGTATATAAGCGATATGCTAAAAGAAACACATGCACATATTGAAGTAGAGACAAACCAAGTAGCATACTACCATTTCGAGCAAGATTGTATATACAACTGTGAATATCCCAAGCTTCCATCAAGTAATATAAATACTAGTATGATACAGTAATGGCCTTTAGGGCATATACACTAACAATTATGTCTCTACATGAGTTAGTATATGATACTCACTCACCCATGGTTAGTTCATCTCACTTGATCATTATCTTTCTCTCTTTATTTCTTCATCTTCTTCCTTGAGCTAAAAAGCTCTCTAGGGTTTGATCTAAAGTGAGAAATATTGTGAGAAAATAAATTCTAATGTGAACCCACTTCCTATTTCTCCATCCTCTACTAGACTAGCACTTTAGTTTAGGGTGTTTGCTTTACTAATTCTCTAGTTAGTGAAGTAGTAGCTTGAGTTGGTATTCCCTCGACGTAGATCATCTTCGGCCTCGAAGACTTCAAGCAAAACCGTTGCCCTCTTCTCATGGAGCCGTCCGAGAGTCCGGGAGTTCGATGATCGCAGCGAAGGGACTACGACAAGGAGCTTTAGAAGTGAAGGACCGATCTACAAAGGTTGTATTTCGTATTCACTTAGTTGTAAATGTTATTTACTTGCACGTGTAACCCTAATTATCTAGCAAAGATCTTGTTTAGGGCTGTTCGGCACGGCTAAAATTTTAATCGGGCATGGTTGATGCCTTCTTGACCCTTGTTAGAGTGCCTAGTAACCCTACAGTGGTATCAGAACCTAGCTAGAGTATTGGGCAACGTGTATACGAAGTTAAAACTCCGAACGAACCCCGAAACGTCAAAACGACCCCCTCTCTGGACATTTTTTAAAAACCGTGATTTTTCTAAATTAAAAATACCTTAAAAAATTAGCTGGTAAATATAAACATTACTGTAGAAAACGAGCAACTAATCAGTACGGACCGCCGTGGAACCGCGACCATACCTTTCTTGGGCCGCGGATCCGCGGCCGTACTGTAGCAATGGGCTTTTGTTTTTGTACAGTAATATATATTTCTGTTAGTGTATCTTTCTGGGTATTTTTAATCTGACTCAGGTGTTGAGTGTTCTGGGGATTATTTTGTATTCGTTGATTCAATCGGAATATTTAATTTCGTTATGTTTTCCAGATATTTAGAAACTGTTAAAATGTTCGAACGGATATCATTAACTCATTTTTTCCCGGCACGAAAAACTTTCAAGTGTTGAATTTTTCTTGAGTTTAAATGTTTCGGAAAAACATGCAAGTAACGCGATGGACCCTCTAGAAGAACACAAACCTTAACTCGATTATGTGACCGTCTGAATCGCCTCTAAACCTTAAGGTTTGGGGCAGTACGGCGTGCCACATGTGAGGCGTTGGCTTGACCCTTCTACAGCTGGACCGTTGGTACTGTGACGTATTCTAGTATTTTTGAACTCCGCTCAAGTGTTGAGCTATTTAGGAAATCTTGGGTATTTGATTATTCGATCGGAAAGTTTAATACTGTCTATTTATCTGGAATGTGATACAATATGTGGAATTCATATAGTTAGGCATGAAATGCGAAGTATGTGATATTTCGGATTTACGATGTCTAAAGAGATTGTGGATTCCAAATGTTGTAGTCTTACACTTTCTTTTCTACGACCGTAAGTGTAATATGTGATTTCGACGGTTTCGTTGCTATATGTCAACGACAATTGGGATGCGCATATTTACTTACGTTGATTACATGTGATGTTATGTGTTGCTGGATATGTTATATTGGATCGTCGTGTTCTGAATAGCCGGGGGTTTTATGTGAGATGAGGGTTTTTATTTTCATTCATGTAAAATTAAATGTATGTAATATTCTTTTAATGGGGCACTTCCGGGATGAGGTTGATGTCGCCATTTGTATATTATTTACTTTTCCGCACTAGGATAGACCCAAGGAGGAGAGCACAAGTAACCGGGTTCTAGAGTCCAGTGGGAGACCAACTCGAGGAGTCGAGTCCGGGTCTCCTAACTCTAGAATTCGAAGGGTTGCTTGCCGCTCTTGTAGGGGTCTAGGGGTGTGGGTTTGGCTATTCATCGCGACCGTGGAATTCGTGTTTTATAGAGGCTCAAAATAAAACACGGACCTCCTTGTATATCCATTATTTTATATGTTTCTTCTGCTGCGATATCTGTGATGTGATCATTTGATATGTTGAGATGGATACTGTATATAGTATATATGATATATTATATAAACGTTACTTATGTTTTACACTCGCACTAGCCCTGCCCCGCTCTGCCGTTAGTTACCTAACCTAACGGTGCACGAGGGGACATCGAGGCGAATGCGGATGGCATAAGTGTACGTCGTATTTATCTGTGATGTTTAGGTGACTTGAATGATGGGACTTCATTAATATGATTAATGAAAGAAAAGAAACCTAAAAGATGTTGTAGAATCAAATTTTCAAAAAAAAAAGGGTAGCTACAGTTTTTGCTTTGCATAGCAATATATATGATATATCCTGCACCTTATTCGATGAGGAAAGAGCCGAGATCCCTTCACCTGGAGTGACCTCTTTAGCAAAACTGGCAGATGCTAAAACACTCGGTTTGTCTTTTGATTGCTTTTAGAGTTTTTGCTTTGCATAGTGATATATATGATATGTCCTGCACCTTATTCGATGACGAAAGAGCCGAGATCCCTTCATTGGGAGTGACCTCTTTAGAAAAACTAATGAAAGCCTCAAAATCACTCCATTTCAAAATTCACTTGATTCTACAACGATATCAAGTTCATTACGCAATAGGTTTTCAGAAAAAACTTTCGTAGCCCTCTGTCATTTCAGATAAGTCCTACTTAGTATTCGTGGTACGTTTGTTGACTTTCGTCAAGGCATAGTGTGCGGTAGCTAACTAGTATTTATCTGCTTATGCATATGATGCAGATTGGATTAGGCTAGTCGTACGACCTTGTTGACCTCCGTCAAGGGTCGTGCGGGTGGGTTTGATTCAATCAAGAAATGACGGGTTGAACTTGACTTGCACCATGTGGTTTGTTGACCTCTGTCAAGGTCATAGGATGCTTGGGGCAAAATATTATCGGGATTTTCAAGTGTTGAAATTTGCAATGAGATTGCATACCTTCTATGAAATAGTTGGATCCCGATATCCACTGTGAGTAATTGTTACTCCCGGGAGAGTTTTACACAGGACAATTAGCCAATCAAGTAGGTGTCTAGAAAGGTGTCAACGGGGTTACGCCTCTGGGAAAACGAGGTTTATTTTAATTAGGTACGTGCGAAAGCACGGGGAACCTCCCTCAATGTACCGATACTGGCCTGGCGGAAAGATTGGCGAAATTGTAGGGTGTAATTAATCCCGGCTAATCTTTCCTTTTAGGGTTTGAAGGAAGATTTGATAAAAACGGTGGGAGCCATCCTGATTAGATAAAATAATAACCAATCTAATCTTGCAAGAGCATATGCTGAGTGTTTTCTTCTCTCTCTCTCTGGGGAACGTTGGTCCCGCTCCAACTTATAAATATTATAAGACAGAGCAGGAAATAGGGGACTACCAGAATTCCCATGCCGCCCAAACGAAGAAAGTACATGTTCATGCATCATCTTCGGGTGTGTTCATTACAGAGAACTGATTCTCAGTATCCTTTACGTCCTGGGTATGAGATACTGGATCAGGATCCCGCAAATGTAATTTGTTACATGGGCTACAGATAGGTAGAGAACTGAGAACGGGTGATAAGTTTCATGAGATAGAAACGGTGCAAGTGTTGCAGCCAAGTCTGTTGGTAGTTTTCACCATGTATTATCAGAATACATTGATTCTGAACGAATATTATTAGATACTGAACCTGATATACAACATCATATCAGTTTCTTTATTAGTAAAGAAGGATATAATTTTGTATTGTTGGATAATGTTTTGAACATTTCCTATATCAAGAGTTGATCGGTTCAGGCTCGTTATCTAAAAGCATTGACGTTCTAAATCAAACTACTGTTCTTAGTATACAGAACACACACAAGAGGAAGAGTTCAGAAATGGACGAATCCTTATTGAGGCATTGTAGACTAGGTCATATCAATGCGACCTGACTAACTGAAGTTACATCTAGATGCATATTTAAATTAGTTTGAATTTACATATTATGAAACTTTCCGGTCATGTCACAAAGTTAAGATGACCACAGCTCTGTTTATTGGGAACAGAGAAAGAGTTGGTGAACTTTTGAGATTGATACATGCTGATGTATGAAGGTCCCCAGTCTACAAATGCCAGGACCGGTTCTTTGTACTTCATTACATTCACTGATGATCTCTCAAGATTCAGACATATGTTCCTGTTGAAACACAAGTCCGAAACTTTTGAGATAATCAAAGAATATAAGTTAGAAGTAGAGAACCAAAAACGGGTATAAGTATTATTCCTTTGATGTGATCAGGGTAGAGAATACTTGAACACGGGATTCCTGGACTATTCTAAAGGAGAATGAGATTCTCTCTCAGCATTACTCCTCCGTATACACCATAGCACGATGGTATATCAGGGTAGAGCAATAGCACCCTATGTGATATGGTGTGCTCTATGATGAGTACTACTGAGTTTCCTATTTTCTTTTTGGGAGTTATGCACTTGAGAAGCTGCATACCTATTGAATAGGGTTCAAATCAAATCAGTTGCCTACCACTTCATATGTGATATGGAATGGGAAGAGCCCATATCTTAAGTAGTTAAGATTTGGGGTTGTCCAGCCTATGTCTAAAAGCATAATCCGGACAAGCTAGAGGCAAAGTCAGATCTGTAGAAGTTTGTTGGATATCCCAAGCATATGCAATGGAATATCTTCTACCTAACCGAGGGACAAAAGATGTTTTGTTTCTCAACATGCCACCCTTGTGAAAGGGAATTTCTTGTGATGAAATTAGTGGTCATGAGATAGAACTGGAAGGAGTTCCAGCTATACAAACCACAGCAGATGATTTGGTAGAACCGAAGGATTCAATAGTAACCAACGAACCTCAGCCTCTCCGCCGATCTAGTAGGGTTCCTCATCCACCTGAGAGATACTTCGGTTTCTCTATGACAGTGGGAGCGAGGATTGCATCATGAGATGATGACCCAACTATTTTCGAGCCGGACATCAGGAGTGGGACTCTGTAAGAATGGCTGGATGCTTAGCAATCTGAGATGGAATCCTTATACACCAACAAAGTATGGACTTTGGTTACTTTATCTGAAGGGTTAAATTCCCATCAGGAGCAAGTATATCTTGAGAAGATTACTTGGTGTACATGGAAAGGTTGAGACTTTCAAAGCTATGCTTAAGTCCATCCAGATCCTACTTGCCACTGCTACATACCATGACTACGATATCTGGTGGTTGGGTGTCATGACAGCTTTTCTAAATGTTGATTTGGAAGAGAGCGTCTATAAGTACACAGCCAGAGGGTTTCGTGGACAGTGGGAGCAGCGGAAACGTGTGCAAGATGCTTTATAGGATAAAGCAGGCATCGCGGAGTTGGAACGTCTGTTTTGATGTGGTAGTCAAAGAGTCTGACTTCATCAAAATGGTAGATGAACCTTGTATATATAAAAAGGTAGTAGGGAGTATGGTGATGACCCTCGTAGAGTACGTGGATGATATACTCTTGATAGGAAAGGAGTTTCCTATGCTACGCTCGGTCAATCTCCGCTTATCACAAGGATTCTCCATATAGGATCAAATTGATACCTCCTAAATCCTGGGTTTGGATCTATGAGATGGATCGACCTGGATGTTAGGATACTCACTAGTTGTAGTGAGATGGTAACAATCGATCCTGGGAAGAATCACTGGAAGGGTTCCAGGGTGATAAGGACGACTGAATGTCAGTCACAGGCATTGTCTTTACCCTCAGTGGAGGGACGATATGTTGGAAGAGTTCCAAGCTAGATATCGTGACTTACTAGACGATTAAAGGCAAGATACATCGTTACCAAGCATGCTACCAAAGGGGCAGTCTAGGTGTATATTAGTTCATGAGATGAACTTCGTTCCAACCATTGTATGACAATGGAGTTGTGGCTTATGCCTAGGAACGCCCGTCCCATCAGTGATCCAAACATATTCTAAGGCAGTTTCACCTGATCATGGTGATGGTTGATCTCCAGGGGTTCGAGGTCAGGAGAGTAGACTCAGAGGACAACACAGCAGGATCCACTCACAAAGGTCTTTTCCCAGAGAGAGACTATTATGGGATGGTTGAGTATGAGATACTACAACCACTATTATCAGATGGCCCTAATGCAAGTGGGAGATTGTTAGTTATATGTATGCCCTAGAGGCCATTACTATACATGAGATGTATATTGTTGTGGATGCTTGGACATATAAAGGGAGGACTTTCTTGCTCGATATGATAGTATGCTATCTGGTTACTCTTTACCTTAACGTGTACACTGATTGTCTTTCTGCTACATGTTGGTAAAGCCCTTAGGATGTGTACTTGACTACCTGGACTATGATGCGGATTATACTAGTGGGGACATGGTAGTCCATAAGTACATCCTTCAAGGTCCCTAGTCGTGGGTGTATCGAGACGGGGCATCGATATACCAGAGTAGACTAGCGTATAGCCTCTCGACCCATATAGATGGGCGATGGATGATCCCATATCCATTAGTGTTTGACATCAGAGATGATATTCGGGTGCTCAGTGGAGACTGGGTACACTGGACGGACTCGCCGAGAACTCCCAGATGGTATTATACCTCACGTCAGATGGCAGTTCTCTGGTGACACTTGTGCAGGTTAGTCTGTAGACCCGAGATCGCCATAGAGTCTTGTGTGATTCCCGCTGTGCTTTGATTTCCACCTTACCACGTCCAAGAGGGCGTGCAAAACGGTGGTTTTTGGGTACAGTCCCGAGTCATATGGAGGCAATGAGCGATAGGAGGGGTTTCGTCTCTCCCGGTATTGGGGGTTGATGTTGCGCTGTGCTCGATTGGCCATAACAGGGAAGTCCCTGGCCAGGGAAGGTTTAGAGATTTACTGGTTAGAGTTACCCATAGTTTCTCGACCCGTTATACGCCTCATGTCGGCATGACTTATCGGTTATTGGGGTCTGACGTTTACCACCCCTAGACTTGATATGCGACATATCAGACGAGGAGACCGGACTGTACGGTAGTGTCACTGTCAGGCTTTTTGCAGGCGTTGGAGCGGGCTTGCTTGCTGATCTTTTGATCGCTCAATACCCGGGTAGCCGTTACGTCCAGCTAGTACCGCTGACGGCTTGTGGGTGCTTGATGTGATCATCACCTACTGTCGGCGTATTGACGAGTCTTTAGAGTCCTACATAGAGGTTTTACTGGCTCAGGCAAAACGAAATGGGAGCGCATATGTGATATGTGCGGGACCGAGAATAATGCGTGTATGTGATACCATATTCTATTCTCGCGACTTTTTGTATTGGTCGATTATATGAGATATAGCCGGGTTATCGAATCAAGTGTTGATTCGATAAGGCGATATATTGAATGTTAGTCGGTTATATGAGATATAACCGGATTATTAAGTCAAGTGTTGATTTAATAATTTAGTGTATAATTGTATATATGATATACTAATTTACATTAACTAACATTTGTTCACTTAAGGATTTTTCTCACATGTGCACAACTTTAATATATATGTGATATATATTAAAATGTGTTTTCTTTTTGTATCATGGTTGTTGATACAACATTCATGGGTGTATGAGACTTACACCATGCTATTTGTTATGTTTGGTTTAATATTTAAAGTAATTACAAAATTAATGGAAGATTAGAAAAATGCATGAAGCATGTGGAAGCTTGTGGATGCATTGACTAAGTCCACTAAGTTTGTTTTTACTTTGGATATTTTTTAACCTAACCATCACACTTAGCCATGATTATGTCTCTACATGAGTTAGTATATGATACTCACTCACACATGGTTAGCTCATCTCACTCGATCATTATCTTTCTCTCTTTATTTCTTCATCTTCTTCCTTGAGCTAAAAAGCTCTCTAGGGTTTGATCCAAAGTGAGAAACATTGTAAGAAAATAAATTCTAAAGTGAACCCACTTCCTATTTCTCCATCCTCTACTAGACTGGCACTTTAGTTTAGGGTGTTTGCTTCACTAATTCTCTAGTTAGTGAAGTAGTAGCTTGAGTTGGTATTCCCTCGATGTAGATCATCTTCGGCCTCGAAGACTTCAAGCAAAACCGTTGCCCTCTTCGCATGGAGCCGTCCGAGAGTCCGGGAGTTCGATGATCGCAGCGAAGGGACTACGACAAGGTGCTTTAGAAGTGAAGGACCGATCTACAAAGGTTGTATTTCGTATTCACTTAGTTGTAAATGTTATTTACATACATGTGTAACCCTAATTATCTAGCAAAGATCTTGTTTAGGGTTGTTCGTCACGGCTAAAATTTTAATCGGGCATGGTTGATGCCTTCTTGACCCTTGTTAGAGTGCCTAGTAACCCTACAAGGATAGTTTCTTTGTATTTCATTACATTCACTGATTATCTCTCAAGATTTGAACATATGTTCCTGTTGAAACACAAGTCTGAACCTTTTGAGATATTCACAGAATATAAATTAGAAGTAGAGAACCAAAAACGGGTATAAGTATTATGTCCTTTGATGAGATCAAGGAGGAGAATACTTGAGCACGGAATTTCTGGACTATTCTAAAAGAGAATGAGATTCTCTCTCAGCATTACTCCTCCGTATACACCATAGCACGATGGTGTATCGGGGCGGAGCAATCGCACCCTATGTGATATGGTGTGCTCTATGATGAGTACTACTGAATTGCCTATTTCCTTTAGGGAGTTATGCACTTGTGAAGCTGCATACCTATTGAATAGGGTTCCAATCAAATCAGGTACCTACCATTTCATATGTGATATAGAATGGGAAGGCCCATATCTTAAGTAAGTTAAGATTTGGGGTCGTCCGGCCTATGTCTAAAAGAAAAATCCGGACTAACTCGAGGCAAAGTCAGTTCTGTAGAAGTTTGATAGATATCCCAAGCATTAGCAAAGGAATATCTTCTACCAAACTGAGGAACAAAAGATGTTTTGTTTCTCAGCATGCCACCTTTGTGAAAGGGTATTTCTTGTAAAGAAATTAGTGCTCATGAGGTAGAACTGGAAAGAGTTCCAGCTATACAAACTGCAGCAGATGATTTGGTAGAACCAAAAGATTCAATAGTTTCCAACGAACCTCAGCCTCTCCACTGATCTAGTAGGGTTCCTCACCACCTGAGAGATACTTCAGTTTTCTCTATGACAGTGGGAGCAAGGATTGCATCATGAGATGATGACCCAACTAGTTTCGAGCAGGCCATCAGGAGTAGGACTCTGTAAGAATGGCTGGATGCTTAGCGATCTGAGATGGAATCCTTATACACCAACAAAGTATGGACTTTGGTTGCTTTATCTGAAGGGTTAAATCCCCATCTGGAGCAAGTATATCTTGAGAAGATTACTTGTTGTACATGGAAAAGTTGAGACTTTCAAAGCTATGCTTAAGTCCATCCAGATCCTACTTGCCACTGCTACATACCATGACTATGATATCCGGCGGTTGGGTGTCAGGACTGCTTTTCTAAATAATGATTTAGAAGAGAGCGTCTATAAATACACAGCCAGAGGGCTTCGTGGACAGTGGGAGCAGCGGAAACATGTGCAAGTTGTTTTATGAGATAAATCAAGCATCGCGGAGTTGGAACGTCTGTTTTGATATGGTAGTCAAAGAGTTTGACTTCATCAAAATGGTAGATAGACCTTGTATATACAAAAAGGTAGTGGAGAGTATGGTGGTGATCCTCGTATTGTACGTGAATGACATACTCTTGATAGGGAAGGAGTTTCTTATGCTACACTCGGTCAATCTCCGCTTATCACAAGGATTCTCCATATAGGATCAAATTAATACCTCCTAAATCCTAGGATTTATATCTATGAGATAGATCTAAATGGATGTTAGGATTCTCACCAGTTGTAGTGAGATGGTATCAATCGATCCTGGAGAGAATCACTGGAAAGTTCCATGGTGATAAGGACGACTGAATGTCAGTCGCAGGCATTGTCTTTACCCTCAGTGGAGGGTACGTATGTTGGAAGAGTTCCAAGCTAGATACCGTGACTTACTAGAGGATTAAAGGAAAGATACGTCATTACCAAGGATGCTACCAAAGAGGCGGTCTGGATATATATAAGTTCATGAGATGAACTTCGTTCCTACCATTGTGTGACAATGGAGTTGTGGCTTATGCCAAGGAACCCCCATCCCATCAGAAATCTAGATATAATTCTTAGGCAGTATCATCTGATCATGGAGATGGTTGATCTCTAGAGAGATCGAGGTTAGGAGAGTAGACACAGAGGACAATAGCGCGGATCCACTCACAAAGGCCTATTTTCCAGTAGAGACTTTTATGGGATGGTTGAGTATGAGATACTTCAACCACAGCTGATTGTTGGGTATGCGATACCACTACAGATGGCCCTAGTGCAAGTGGGAGATTGTTAGTTATATGTATGCCCTAGAGGCCATTACTGTACATACGATGTATATTGTAGTGGATGCTTGGACATATATAGGGAGGACTTTCTTGCTCGACATGATAGTACGCTATCTGGTTGCTCTTTATCTTAACATGTTCTCTGATTGTCTCTATGTTACATGTTGATAAAGCCCTTAGGATGAGTACTTGACTACCTGGTCTATGATGCAGATCATACTAGTGGGGACAGTGTAATCGCCATGTACATCCTTCAAATGTTCCTAGTCGTGGGAGTACCGAGACAGGGCATCGAAACTCCACAGTAGACTAGCGTATGCGCTTCTTGACCCATATGATAGGCGATGGATGATCCCATATTTATTGGTGTTTGATATCAGAGAAGGTATATGGGTGCTCAGTAGAGACTCGGTACACTGGACGGACTCGCCGAGAACTCCCAGATGGTATTATAGCTCACGTCAGATGGCAGTTCTCTGGTGACACCGGTACAGGTTAGTCTGTATACCCGAGATCGTCATAGAGTCTTCTGTGATTCCCACTGTGCTTTTATTTCCATCATACCACGTCCAAGAGGGCGTGCAAAAAGGTGGCTTTTGGGTACAGTCCCGAATCACATGGAGGCAATGAGCGATAGGAAGGGTTTCGTCTCTCCCGGTATAGGGAGTTGATGTTGTGCTGTGTTCGATTGGCTATAACTGGAAATCCCTGGCCAGGGTTGTTGAGATTTACTGGTAAGTGTTATCAGTAGTTTCTCGAACTGTTATAGACCTTATATCGATACAACTTATCAAGCTACTGGGGTCTGACGTTTACCACCCCTAGGCGAGATATGCGACATATCAGACGAAGAGACCGGACTGTACGGAAGTATTACTGATTGGATTCGCAGGAGAATGTACAGTCTTGCTTGTTGATCTTCTGATCGCTCAATACCTGGGTGGCTGTTACGTTTAGCTGACCGCTAGCAGCTTCTGGGTGTTTGATATGATCATCACCTACTGCCGGCGTATTGACGATTCTTTAGAGTCCTACACAGAGGTTTCCTGACTCAGGCAAAACGGAGTAGGAGCACATATATGATATGTGCATGACCGAGGATAATACGATATGAGATACTGTATTATATTCTTATGATATTTTGATATGAGCCGGGCCATCGGATCAAGTGTTGATTCGATGAATCGGTACATGATATATTAGTCGGTTATTTGAGAAATAGCCGGATTGTCGAATCAAGTGTTGATTCGATAATTTAATATATAATTATATATGTGATATATTACTTTACATTTTCTAATATTGGCTCGCTTTATTGATTCAATTTCTCACCGGATAATATATTGTTATATATGCGATATATGTTAATTGTATTATTTTCTTTTGTTACAAAAATGTATTATATATGTGATATATAATATTGTAACATATTATAATTACTAATGCAACATGATTAGTGGAGATTAAACATGATTAGGGTTTGATTTGGGTTAGCTTTTTCATGAAGCTTCTAGAAGCTTTTCTTTTGTTTCTTGCAAAGATATTAAGGTTGATATTTTTGGAGATATTTTTCTAACCCAGCCCACACCCTTAACCCTAGTTAAGTCTCTACAATGGTTAGCCCTTTCATCTTTAACCATGGTTGCATTTGTAATTATAATAACATTTTCTTTATTCATCACAAAAAGATTATTCATTCATTCTTCTTCTACTTCCTCCTTGCAAAGCTTTCTAGCTTTGAGTTTTGCGATAAATTAGTGTGAGATTATGAAAATAAATAAGAGCTAAATTCCTACTTCATCATCCTAATCTATTCTAGCCATTTATATTAGGGTGTTTGCTTTGCTAATACTTGATTAGCAAAGCAAGAGCTTGGGTTTGAGTTTCTTCATGGTAGATCATCTTTGTTATCGAAGATCGGAAGTAAGCCTGCATCTTTCTCTTCGTGAAGCCTCTCTAGAGTCCGGAAACTTGATGATCACAGCGAAGGGACCACAACACGGAGCTTATGAAGTGAAGGACCGGACTACAAAGGTTGTAATCCCAAACTCTTAGAAGTAAAGTTGTTTACTTGCTTTGTTTCGCCTAATCTCTAGTTTATGATCTTGGTTAGGGTTGTTCGGCACGTCTAAAATTTAAATCGGGCATGGTTGATGCCTTGTGAGAGTGCCTAGTAACCCTACAGCTGGGTGGTCCATAAGCACATCCTTAAAGGTCCTAGGTCGCAGGAGTATCGAGATCGGGCTTCGATACTCCAGAGTTGACTTGTGTATACGTTTCTAGACCCCGACGAGGGGCGTTGGTTGGACCTACAAGCATAGGTGTGATCACCTAAGATTGTATACAGGTGCTCACTGGGGGTGAGTACACTGGACGGACTCGCCGAGAAACTCTAGATGGTATTATACCTATCGTCAGATAGCGGTTCTCAGGTGACATGAGTATAGGTTAGTCTTAGGACCTGAGGTCATCATTTATCTCGTGTGAGTTCCTACTGTGCTTTGATTACTACCCTACCACGGCTCTACCGAATCGTGCAAACAGGTTTTGGTTGGGTGCAGTCTCGAGCCACATAGAGGTAGTGAGTGATTGTCAATGATTCGTTTCTCCCGGTATTGGGAGTCGATATCGCACTATGTCCAGTTGGCTAGAATCATAAGACCTTGGCCAAGACAGTTGAGAACTACTGATGGTTAGATCAGTAGTTTCTCGGATTGGTCTTGAGCCAAATCGACATGACTTATCGGGTCAGTAGGGGTCTGACGTTTAACACCCTAGACCCGTTATGCGATACTCTTAGACGAAGAGACATGAAGGTACGAAAATTGTCATGGATAGGCTCAATAGGGGTCCGGATGAGCTTGCTCATCAACCTTCTTTTCGATAGGTACCTGGGTAGCCGTTACGTACATAATTAGTCAAAAATAGTGCACATTTATATGAACATTTTTCCTTCTATTATTAACTGCTAAAAGGTATTAATTGTAAATAAAGAACATATGTGAGTTTATTTATAAAAAAATTATTATCATATGTTTCTTCATTTTAATTAATATAATTAGGGATAATATATGCATATAATATTTAAATGAAATATTAGTAATTAAAATATGCATTTCATATCAAATATTCCTAATCAATTTTCTTAAGATATTATATCATATAAATGGCTGGAATAATATCTCAAAAATACAAAATGATACAAACACTTTGATTTGAGATATTGTGCAGGTATTAGCTCAGGCCTGAAATCTATGTAGGAGATCCAAGTCAAATCGGGATATTGAAACCGAATCTGCCAAATTTTAGAAGCAAATCGAAAAATCTAGCAATGGCAGAGACTCAGAGCAATATTTTCAGAATCTATATATCAATAGGATCTCTAAATATCAAGAAGGAAAGCCAGAAAAAATCTTAAGTCATGATCCCACCAAACGTCGGCGGAAGGGCAGTTAAATAGGGCTTTTGGCGGCGAAAGGGCAGTCATTTAGCGGCCATTGGATGTGAATTTTCAGGGGCATGATCGTAATCTCACATACTTTAATATGGCATCTAGGGTTTCACATTTCAGAGCTTATTAAAGGACTGAGAGATATTTATCTAATACATCTATCTATCCATCGTAGAATTCTAGAGAAAGATCTAGCGAGCAACTACGCTTCTTGTAATCTACTGTTTAAGAAGAAAATTTTAATGCAATAGTTGATAAATAAAGATAGTTTTTGTTTCAATTATTTTTGCATTTACTTTTCCACATTTACTTTACGCATTACTTTTCCGTATTAATTTTACACATTACTTTTCTGCATCTTAATTATGGTTTCATTCATCTTCACCTTTTCTTCTAAATCGCTGCTAACCATGAGAGAGTAATTTCTTTCTTGTTAGGGTTTGTAGGATAGGGTAGAATAATGGATGGAATATCTTTTAACTTCTTTTGATATTTTAATGTTTATAAACTTTAGCAAAATAAATCTTAACCATCTTATCGGGCGCGCTATCAATTTATTGATAGTCACGACCATGATTTGAGATTAGTTAAACACTTGTTTTGTTAAGGGCTTGAGATTAATAGAGATCAATGGAAGGACAAGAGTCGAGAGAGGGAAACCCTAATCCCTCCGAGAACCCTAATCTACATTCATCGCTATCTCTCTAGTTTTAAACTATTAAAAGATAAAAATAGTCATTTCTAAACATTCATCCATTAACTATTAAGTCTTATAAATCCTATAAGCCCTTCTATTATAAATTTTATATCCATATTAAAATAAAACGACAACAAACCATCTTCTCTCTTATCAACTCGTCTAAAGTAAGAAAAGAAGTTCATGTTTCCCTGCGGACGACCCGTACTCATCACGGCTAGCTATTAGCGACACCGTCTTGATTGCGGTTATTTACAAAACACTTTTTCACAATCAATCAACACAGCTAGTGCCACTGATGAGCTTGTGGTTAAACCCATTGCCAGCGTATTGTTGAGTCTTTAGAGTCCTACATAGAAGGTTTCTCTGGTTCAGGCGAAACGATGTGATGGCCGTATGTTTATACGTGCAGGATTTTGATCGAATGATAATACTAGCTGGCTTAGGATTAAGCCAGATTATTAAATCAAGTATTAATTTAATAATTTACGTGTACATATTTTGATATGTATATTCTAGTGTTATCGAGATTTTCGATCGGACGGTGGATAATACTGGCGGGCTTAGGATTAAACCGGTTCATTAAATCAGATATTTATTTAATTCTATTATTATTTTAATGGTATTATTCTATCTCTTGGGTATTCGTATTTTGGTACAAATACGGGTATGCATATACGGTAGAAAGTATTTTTTATTTATACAAAATACCTTCTAGAAGATTACACCTCATCTTGTATTTTTCTATTTTTTTGAAAATAGATAATGAGGTGGAGGAATGGAGATATTTGATGCATGGGATGAAGCATGGCTAATTCTTTTGTTTATTCATTTCAATTTACTATTCAAGCATGGTTGCATTTTTCTATGGAAAAATAATGCATGCTTGATTTTGGTAAAAAAGACTTAGCCATTCTTCAATTGGATATTCTACACTTGTTCTTCTCTCTCATCTTTGAGAGCTCTCTCATTCCCTTCCTCTTGAGTTCATCTTCAACTCAAAGCCCTACGATTCTCATGTGTTGAGAAACAAGGGTTTTGAGGTAGAAAATTACCACTAAAATCACTACATCTCCTTAGTACCCTAGACTAGCAAACTAGGTCACTAAGTTGCTTCATTTGTGAAGCTAAGCATGAATCAAGAACTCTCGGGTTGATCATCTACGATCAAGAAGGCGATCTAGCAAGGTTGATCAAGGATCCCGAGGAGCTCTAGAAGGGGAGTGAAGACCCGAAAGATACGGATCTTTAGGTATAAGCCCATATCACGGTACATAGATCTTTTTAGATGGCTAGTTTTGGTTTATGGTTAGAATCTATGATGTGTTTTCTAGCATCGTATTTTTAAAAAGTTTAAGTTTTTCGTTCCGCAACGACCGCGGTAGACGGCCGGGGCACTAGGAAACCCAACTTATTTTTATTATATTAGTATGAGATACTGATATATTATTATTGCGTATATGATGCGTAATATGAAAATGTATTTGATACATGTTTTCTTCTCTTTATATATATGTATTTAATATATAATGTAAAAAGATATGATATATGTTGAGAATAAATATACAGAGAAAAGAAAAGAAAAGATTTTAAGTGAAAAGAAATGAAAGGAAATGAAAGGAAATGAAATAAGAAGAAGAGTCGAATTTTCTTACTTCTAATCTCTTCTTTTCTTTGATGACTCACTTTTTCTCTTCTCTTCTTATTCTTTTCTTTTATTTTAATTCTAATTCATGAAAGTAGATCTTAGCACCTCTACTAGGGTTTTAACACAACAAGTATGAAATTTTAAAATTTCTAGAGGGCTAAATCCAACTATCAAGATCGAACTAAAAGTTTAGGGTTACAAAGATAGCAAACTACAGTTCTAATCTAAGTGGAGAGAAGCTACAACCTTTGTAGCCAAGTCCTTCACTTCAAATGCTCCTTATAGTAGTCCTTTGAACTCCTTCTAGGGCTCTAATTGAAGAAAGGAACAAACATTCTCGATGTCTTCTTCGTCGAACATGATCCACCTTGAGGCAACTCACACTCAAGCTCACACTTCACTAATCAAAATATTAGTGAAAATAACAACCTAAACTTATTTGCTAGCAAGGTTTAGGTTGATGAGGTAGAGTTTTTGCTCATTAAAAATCTTTTCTTTTTCTTTTCTCTTGAGTGAATAGTGCCTCAAGGGAAAAAGAAACGAAGAAAATGAAGATGGAGATGAGAATGAGCCTTGGGTTGAGGATAAGTGCAAATCATGGACTTATATGAACAAAAGAAAATAAGTAATGAGTTATGCAAAATCCATAGTTCAAAACAAATGACTCATTGTTTCTTTTCTTCAATTCATTTAAGGAATGATTATCCTCTTATCCTTTAATCCAATGTGTTTCTCATATATACACAACTCTTGTGTTTAATTAACCATGTCTATCATGAATATATATTTATATCATATATATAAATATATAAAGAGAAGAAAATATCAAGTGAGCATAATATTAGTTAATAAACACACACACACACACCAAATTATTAAATCAACACATCATTCAATAATCCGGTTATATCATATATAACTTGACTAATATTAATTAACACTAGATTAGAATACGGTATCAAATATCCGTATTTAATCAAGCTCCGTACATATCTCCATACATGCTCTACTTCATTTCGCTTGAGCTAGGAAACCTCTATGTGGGACTTTAAAGACTCGCCAATATGCTGGCAGTAGGTAATGATCACATTAAACATCTACAAGCCGTCAGCGGTACTAGTTGAATGTAACGGCTACCCAGGTATTGAACGAATAGAAGATCAACAAGTAAACTTGTCCAAACTCCCATAGAGCCTTTAAGCAACACTTTTCGTACAGTCCGGTCTCTTTGTCTAATATGTTGCATATCGAGTCTGGGGAGTGGAATCGTCAGACCCTAATAACTTGATAAGTCATGCCGATATGTAGCCTATAACCAATCGAGAAACTACTGATAACACTTATCATTAAATCTCATCAGCCCAGGCCAGAGACTTGGTATTATAGTTAATCGAGTATAGCACAACATCAACTCTTAATACCGGGAGAGACAAAACCCCTCCTATCGCTCACCGCCTCCATATGTCTCGGGACTGTACCCAACTACCACCTGTTTCTACGACTTTGTAGAGCCGTAGTAGAGAGATAATCAAAGCACAGTGGGAACCATACAAGACACTATGTCGATTTTGGATCTACAGACTAACCTGTATAAGTGTCAACAGAGAACTGCTATCTGACGATAGGTATGGTACCATCTAGGAGTTCTCGGCGAGTCTATTTGGTGGACTCGTTCTCCAATGAGCACCTCCGTACAATCTTTAGTGTCAAATACCGATGGTTGTGGGATCAACCATCGGCCCCATACAGGGTCAAGAAACATACACACTAGTCTAATCTGGAATATCAATGCCCTGTCTTGATACTCCCTTGACTAGAAAAACTTCAAGGATGTGCTTATGGACTACACAGGCCCCACCAATATGATCTACATCATATTCCTGATAGTCAAGCAAAACATCCTAAGGGTTTTATCAACATGCATCAGTGAAATAGTAAACTAGAGCAAATGTACATGTTAAGATAAAAACTAACCGGATATCATACTAACATGTTGAGCAAGAAAGTCATATGTATGTGTGTGTGTGTGTCCAAACATCCACTATAATTTACAATAATGGCCTCTAGGGCATACATATCACTAACAATCTCCTACTTGCACTAAGGCCAGTTGTTGTAGTATCTCATACCCAACATCCCAAAAGTCTCTTGAACTGCGTCTGGGGAAGTGCCTTCATGAGTAAATCTGTTGTGTTGTCCTTCATGTCTACTCTTCT
Organism: Agapanthus africanus; assembly: GCA_030015575.1. NCBI lineage: Eukaryota > Viridiplantae > Streptophyta > Magnoliopsida > Asparagales > Amaryllidaceae > Agapanthus > Agapanthus africanus. The sequence goes on from CM057349.1 coordinate 295,651,168, forward strand.
GACCTCGATCTCACGTGGATCAACTATCTCCCGGATCAAGTGATACCGCCTTAGAATATGTCTGGATCGCCGATGGGACCGGGGTTCCTTGGCCAAAGCCACAGCTCCATTGTTATCATAATACAAGGGTATTGGATCAACAATGGATGGAACTACACTAAGTTTAGTGATGAACTTCTTCATCCAGACAGTCTCTTTGGCAGCATTGTTAGCAACTATGTATTCCGCCTCCATCGTTGAGTCTGCAATGGTATCTTGCTTGGAACTCTTCCAACATACCGCCCCTCTATTGAGGGTGAAAACAAAATCCGAGACAAACTTGTTGTCATCCTTATCACTCTAGAAGCCTGAATCTTTAAAGGACTCCACTTGGAGTTTCCCGTGACCATACACTAAGAACATTTCTTTAGTCCTTCGCAAGTACTTAAGAATGTTCTTCAATGCTATCCAGTGCTTCTTCCCTGGGTTTGATTGATACCTACTTACGACACTCACTACGTCAGCAACATCCTGTCTAGTACATAATATCACATACATGATAGACCCGACCGCAGAAGCATAGGGTGTTATATTCATGCGAGCTCTCTCTTCATCAATCTTGAGAGACATCTCTTTGGAGATGGTGATTCCTGAGCAAGCGGGTAAGTTACCATACTTGGAATCTTCCATACTAAACCTCTTTAGTATGATGTCTATATACCTAGATTAGGACAATCTCAACATCCTTTTAAATCTATCCCTATAGATCTTTTTCATCAGGATGAAAGAGGCATCACTCAGATCTTTCATGGAGAACTTTTGTGATAGGAAGAATTTGACCGACTGCAGCATAAGATCATTTCCTATCAAGAGTATATCATCTATGTACAAAACGAGGAAAACGACCTTACTCTCTACTATCTTTGTGTATATATATGGTTCATCTACGTTTTTAATGAAGTCAAACTCTTTGACTGCTACATCAAAATAGATGTTCCAATTCCGCGATGCTTGCTTTAATTCGTAGATTGATTTAAGCATCTTGCATAATTTTCCGCTGCTCCCACTATCTATGAAGCCCTCTTGCTGTGTCATATACACGCTCTCTTCTAAATCTCCATTTAGTAAAGCGGTCTTGATATTCATCTGCCAGATTTCATAGTCATGGTAGGCAGCAATGGCTAGCAGGATCCGGATGGACTTAAGCATAGACACTGGAGAAAAGGTCTCGTCATAGTCGACACCCGGTCGTTGATGAAAACCTTTTACTACAAGTCTAGTTTTGAAGGTCTCAACCTTTCCATCTACACCGATCTTGTTCTTGAAAATCCATTTGCTCCCAATGGGTTTTACCCCTTCAGGAGCAACCTCCAGAGTCCATACTTTGTTGTTGTACATAGATTCCATCTCAGATCGTATAACATCTGGCCATTTCACAGAGTCCCTACTTGTGATGGCATGCTCGAAACTAGTCGGATCATCATCTTCCATGATGCAATTCTCGCTCCCACCGTCTAAGAGAAAACCGTAGTATCTCTCAGGTGGGTGAGAAAACATACGAGATCTGCGGAGTGGCTGAGGTTCGTCGGGGACTATTGAATTCTCCGGTTCTACCAAATCCTCAGCTGCAGTTTGTACTTCTGGAACTTCTTCCACCTCTACCGTGCTCCCACTAATTTCTTTTGCAAAAAAATCCTTTTCCAAAAAAAGTAGCACGACGAGCTACAAACACCTTCTGTTCCTCGATGTGGTAGAAAATATATCCTAGAGATTTCTTTAGATATCCTACAAACTTGCATAGCACTGTATGTGTCTCGAGTTTGTATGGATTTTGCTTTCTTACATAAGCCGGACAACCCCATATCTTAACAAATTAAAGAAATGGTCTCTTCCTGCTGTTAGTTATGTATATGCCCTAGAGGCCATTGTTGTACATATGATGTATATTATGATGGATGCTTAGATATATACAGAGAGGACTTTCTTGCTCGTCATGATAGTATGCTATTTGGTTTCACTTTATCTTAACATGTTGACTTGTATTGGTTTACTGTCTTTCTCTCATATGTTGATAAAGCCCTTAGGATCTGTACTTGACTACTGGGACTATGATGAGATCATACTAGTGGGGCCACGGTAGTCGATGAGTACATCCTATAACTGTTCCTAGTCGAGGGTATATCGAGACAGGGCATCGATACACCAGAGTAGACTAGCGTATACGCATCTTGACCCATATGATGGGCGATGGATGATCCCATATCCATCGGAGTTTGACATCAGAGATGGTGTACGGGTGCTCAGTGGAGACTGGGTACACTGGACGGACTCGCCGAGAACTCCCAGATGGTGATATACCACACGTCAGATGTCAGTTCTCTGGTGACACTGGTACAGGGTAGTCTGTAGACCCGAGATCGTCACAGTGTCTTGTGTGATTCCTACTGTGCTTTGATTTCCACCTTACCACGTCCAAGTGGGCGTGCAAAACGGTGGCTTTTGGGTACAGTCCCGAATCACATGGAGGCAATGAGCGATAGGAGGGGATTCGTCTCTCCCGGTATAGGGAGTTGATGTTGTGCTGTGTTCGAATGGCTATAACTAGAAGTCCCTGGCCAGGGCTGATATAGAGATTTACTGGTAAGTGTTACTAGTAGTTTCTCGACCCGTTATGAGCCACACATCGACACGACTTATCGGCTACTGGGGTCTGACGTTTACCACCCCTAAACTTGTAATGCGACATATCAGACGAATAGACCGGACTGTACGGGAGTGTTACTGATTGGATTCACATGAGAACGCACAGGCTAGCTTGTTGATCTTCTGATCGCTCAATACCTGGGTGGCTGTTATGTTTAGCTGACCGCTTGCAGCTTGTGGGTGTTTGATATGATCATCACCTGCTACCGGCGTATTGACGATTCTTTAGAGTCCTACACAGAGGTTTCTTGGCTCAGGCGAAACGGAGTAGAGGCACATATGTGATATGTGCAGGACCGAGAATAATGCGATATGAGATACCGTATTATATTCTCGCGATATGTAGATATGAACCGGGACATCGGATCAAGTGTTGATTCGATGAATCGGTACATGTTATTTTAGTCGGTAATATTCGATATGGCCGGATCGTCGAATCAAGTGTTGATTCGATGATTTAATGTATAATAATATATGTGATATATTGTATTACATTATCTAATATTGGCTCGCTTTATTGTTTCATTTTCTCACTGGATGATACATTGATATATATGCGATATATGTTAATTGTATTATTTTCTTTTGTTGCAAATATATAATATATATGTGATATATATTATTGTGACATGATATGATTTATTATTAAACATGTTTAAGGATGATTAAATGGGATTAGGGTTTGATTAGGGTTAGCTTCTTCTTGCACATTCTAGAAGCTTTTCCTTTTGTCTTGGTTAAGATATTATGGTTGATATTTCTTGATGACTCATTTCTAACCTAACCAAACCCTAACTCTAGTTTATTCTCTACAAACTCTTAGCCTATCATCCTTGACCATGGTTCTATAATCAATCATATACATTTCTTTTCTATTCATCACAAAAGGGATTATCTTTATTATCATCTTCTTCTCTCTTGAGTTCTAAAAGAAAATACTTACTAGTTAATTCTTTTGTGATGATTTCTTATGAGAAAGAGAATAAAAAAGAAAGCATAATTACTACTCCCTCATCTTCATCTAATCTAGCCCATTAGATTAGGGTGTTCATCTCTTTAGAGTGAGAAAGCTTGGGTTAAAGCAACTTCGACGTAGATCATCGGAGAATCGGAACACTTCAAGCTAGCATGGATCGTTCGACTCGTGGAGCCTCTCATGAGTCCGGAAGATCATGGATCGCGGCGAAGGGACTTCTATTCGGAGCTTGTGAAGCGAAGGAGCGGACTACAAAGGTTGTAATCCCTCACACTTAGATAAAAAGATGTTATCTTGCATGCTAAACCCTAATAATCTAGCAAAGATCCTGTCTTTGGGTTGTTCGGCACATGTAAATTTTTATTCGTGCATGTTTGATGCTTTATGAACCTTCACAAGTGTCCCTAGGAACCCTACAGTGGTATCAGAGCCTAGCTAGAGCATTAGGCGACGTGTTTACGAAGTTAAAACTCCGATCGAACCCGAACCGACAAAGTTAACCCCCTCTCTGGAAATTTTTCAAAATCTGGGATTTTTCTGAATTAAAAATACCTGAAAAATAAAGCAGAAAAAAAAAAGAAATACGGTGAAAAAATGATCCCCTGATCTGTACAAACAGCCGCGGAACCGCGGCCGTACCTCGCTTGGGCCGCGGAACCGTGGCAGTTTTAAGGTATCAAGGAATTTTTTTTGCACAGTAATTCATGATTCTGTGTTATATATTTTATGGGTATTTTTATTCTGACTCAAGTGTTGAGTATTCTGGGGTTTGCTTTGTAATCATAGATTCGATCGGAATATTTAAATTCGTTTTGATTTCCGGATATTTAGAAACTGTTAAACTATTTGAACGGATATCATTGACTCACTTTTTCCCGGCATGGTAAACTTTCAAGTGTTGAATTTTTATCGGGTTTAAATTTTTCGGAAAAATTGTACAAGTTAAGCGGTGGACCCTCTAGAAGACAACAAACCTTAACTCGATTATGTGACCGTCTTGAACTGCCTTTTGAACCTTCGGGTTTGGGGCAGTAGGGCGTGCCACATGTGAGGCGTTGGCTTGACCCTTCTACGGCTGGATCACTGGTACTACGACATATTCTGGGATTATTTGAACTCCGCTCAAGTGTTGAGCACTTTGGGAAATTTTGGGTGTTTGATTATCTGTTCGAAAAGTTTAATACTATCTATTTATCTGGAATGTGATACAATATATGGAATTCATAGAGTTAGGCATGAAATGCGAAGTATGTGATATTTCGGATTTACGATGTCTAAAGTGATTGTGGATTCCAAATATTGTAGTTTTACAATTTCTTTTCTGTGACCGTAAGTGTAGTATGTAGTTATATTGCCGATTGTCGTTCCTATATATCGACGACGATCGGTGTATGCATACTTACTTACGTTGATGATATGAGATATTATGTGTTGCTGAGATATGATGTGCAGGATTGTCGCGATTGAATAGCCGGGGGTTTTATGTGAGATGAGAGTTTTATATTTTCATTCATGTAAATTCAAATGTAATGTAATATTCTTTTATTTGGGGCACTTCCAGGTTGAGGTTGATGCCACCAGTGTTGTATATTATTTACTTTTCCGCATTAGGATGGACCCAAGGAGGGGAGCACAGGTGACCGGGTTCTGGGGTTCAGTGGGAGTCCATCTCGAGGAGTCGAGACCGGTCTCCTAAACTCCAGAATTGGTAGGGTCGCTTGCCGCTCTCGTAGGGGTCCATGGTGTGGGCTTGGCTATTCATCGCGACTGTGGAATCCGTATTTTCTATTGTTGGCTAAATACTAAATACGGACGTCCTAGTATATCCCACATTATATCTATGTTTCTGCTGCGATATCTGTGATGTGATCATTTGATATGTTGTGATGGATACAGTATATAGTATATATGATATATTATATAGGCGTTACTTATGTTTTACACCCGCGCTAGTCCTGCCCCGCTCTGTCGTCAGTTACCTAACCTAACGATGCACGAGGGGACATCGAGGCGAATGCGGATGGCATAAGTATACGTCGTATTTATCTGTGATGCTTAGGAAGCATAAGCTGATGGGATTTTTATTAATGAGATTAATAAAATGAAAAGAAACCTAAAGATGTTGTAGAATCAAAACGTTATAAAAAGGGTAGCTACAGTTTTGCTTTGCATAGTGGTATATATGATATACCCTTCACCTTATTCGATGAGGAAAGAGCCGAGATCCCTTCACCGGGAGTGACCTCTTTAGCGAAACTGGCAGATGCTACAAAACTCGGTTTGTCTTTTGATTGCTTTTAGAGTTTTGCTTTGCACAGCGGTATATATGATATATCCTGCACCTTATTCAACGATGAATGGGCCGACGATCCCTTCACCGGGAGTGGCCCCTTTAGCAAAACTAGAAAAGCCTCAAAAACACTCCATTTAAAAATCACTCGATTCTACGACGATATCAAGTTCATTACGCTCAGGGTTTTCTGAAAAACCTGCGTAGCCCTCCGTCATTTCAGATATGTACTTCTTAGTATTCATGCTATGTTTGTTGACCATGTTAAGGCGTAGTGTGCGGTAGCTGATTAATGCTTATCTGCTAAAACATATGATGAGATTGGATTAGGGTAGTCGTACGACTTTGTTGACCATGTTAAGGGTCGTGCGAGTGGGTTTAATTCAATCGAGAAATGACGGGTTGAACATGGCTAGCGCTTATGATTTGTTGACCATGTTAAGGTCATGAGTTGCTAGGGGCAAAATATTATCGGGAATTTCAAGTGTTGAAATTTGCAATGAGATTGCATAACTCCTATGAGATAGTTGGATCCCGATACCCACTGCGAGTAAGTGTTACTCCTGGGAGAGTTTTACACAGGACAATTAGCCGATCAAGTAGGTGTCTAGAAAAGTGTTAACGAGGTTACGCCTCTGGGAAAACGAGGTTTACTTTAATTAGGTCTGTGCGAAAGCACGGGGAACCTCCCTCAAGTACCGACACTGATCTGGCTGAAAGATTGACGAAATTGTAAGGTGTAATTAATCCCGGCTAATCTTACCTTTTAGGGTTTGAAGGAAGATTTGATAAAAATAGTGGGAGACATCCTGATTAGATAAGATAATAACCAATCTAATCTTGCAAGAGCATACGCTAAAGTGTTTTCTTCTCTCTCTCTCCAGGTAGCGACCATGTCAGGCCATATTCAAGATAATAATATGGATGTATTGACTGAACCTGATTATTGTACTGAGCAAGGGAACGTTGGACCCGTTCTTTCTTATAAAAGTTATAAGACTGAACAGGAAACAGGAGAATATCTGGATTCTTAAGCCGCCCAAAAGAACATGCATGTTGATGCATCTTCTTCGGGTGTGTTAGTTATTGAGAACTGTTTCTCAGTTCACCCTACGTCCTGGGTATTAGATACCGGATCAGGATCCCACATATGTAAATTGTTACATGGGCTACGAAAAGGTAGAGAACTGGGAAAAGGTGATCATTCCGTTCAAGTAGGGAACGGTGCAAGCATTGCAGCAGTTGGCGAATATCACCTAGTATTGCCAAGTCGTAATACACTGATTCTAAATGAGTGCTATTATATACCGAACATGATGTGCAACATTATATCAGTTTCTTTATTAAGTAAAGAAGGATATAATTTTGTAGTACAGGATAATGTTTTGAACATATTCCTAGATCAAAAGTTGATTGCATCAGGCTCGTTACATAATGGCATATTCATTCTAAATCAGAATACAGCCCTCAATATACAAAACACACATAAGAGGAAAAGTTCAGAAATGAACGAATCCTTCTTGTGGCATTGTAGACTTAGCCATATCAATGAGACACGGCTAGCTAAGTTACATAAAAATGGATATTTGAATTCATTCGAATTTTCATCTTATGATACTTGCCATTCATGTCTCAAAGGAAAAATGACCAAAGCTCCGTTTAGTGGACACGGAGAAAGAGTTACCGAACTCTTAGGACTGGTACATAGTGATGTATGCGGTCCCATGTCTACGCATGCCAGGAACAGTTCTTCCTACTTCATTACATTCACTGACGATCTCTCTAGATACGAACATGTGTTTTTGATGAAACACAAGTCTGAAGCTTTTGAGAAATTCAGAGAATATAAGCACGAAGTAGAGAACCAAACGGGCAAAAGTATTAAGATTCTTCGATCTGATCGAGGAGGTGAATACTTAAGCAGTGAGTTCCTTGATTATCTAAAGAGAATGGGATTCTCTCTCAGCTTACTCCTCCTTATACACCACAGCACAACGGTGTATCGGTGCGGAGAAATCGCACCCTATTAGATATGGTGCGCTCGATGATGAGTACAGCTGAGTTACCTATTTCCTTTTGGGGATATGCACTTGAGACAGCAGCATACCTATTGAATCAAGTTCCGTCTAAATCAGTGTCTACAACCCCATATGAGATATGGAGGGGAATGAGACCATATTTTAAACGGTTTAAGATATGGGGTTGTCCGGCCTATGTAAAAAGACAAAATCCGGACACACTCGAGGCACGATCAGTTCTTTGTAAGTTTTTGGGATATCCAAAGAATTCTCAAGGATATATTTTCTATCACGCTGAGGAACAAAAAGTATTTGTTTCTCAATATGCCACCTTTTTAGAAAAGGAATTTCTTGCAAAAGAAATTAGTGGCAAAGAGGTAGAGCTGGAAGAGGTTCCAGCACCACAGACTACAACTGATGATTTATTAGAACCAGAGGATTCAGTAGTACCCGACGAACCCAAGCCACTCCGCCGAACTAGTAGGGTTTCTCGTCCACCTGAGAGATAGTACGGTTTTCTCATTGATGGTGGAAGTGAGGATTGCATCATGGAAGATGATGACCCGACTAGTTTCGAGCAGGCCATCACGAGTGGTGACTCTGTGAAATGGCTGGATGCAATGCGATCTGAGAGGGAATCCATGTACACCAATAAAGTATGGATTTTGGAAAATGCTCCTGAAGGGGTAAAACCCATTAGGAGCAAGTGGATTTTTAAAAGGAAATTTGGTGTAGATGGAAAAGTTGAGAGTTTCAAAGCTAGACTTGTAGCAAAGGGATTTCGTCAACGACCAGGTGTGGACTATGACGAAACCTTTTCTCCAGTGGCTATGCTTAAGTCCATCCGGATCTTACTTGCCATTGCTGCATACCATGACTACGAAATCTGGCAAATGGATGTTAAGACCGCCTTTCTAAATGGTGATTTAGAAGAGTGCGTGTACATGACTCAGCCAGAGGGCTTCATAGATAGTGGGAGCAGCGGAAAGGTGTGCAAGCTGCTTAAATCCATTTATGGATTGAAGCAAGCATCGCGGAGTTGGAACATCTGTTTTGATATTGTAGTCAAAGAGTTTGACTTCATCAAAAATATAGATGAACCTTGTATCTATAAAAAGGTAGCAGAGAGTAAAGTTGTCTTCCTCGTATTGTACGTGGATGACATACTCTTGATAGGAAATGATATTCATATGCTGCAATCAGTCAAGATCTTCTTATCACAAAGATTCTCAATGAAAGATCTAGGTGATGCCTCCTGTATATTGGGGATTAGGATCTATAGAGATAGATCCAAAAGGATACTGAGATTGTCCCAATCCAGGTACATTGACACCATACTAAAGAGGTTTAGTATGGAAGAATCCAAGCGTGGGAACCAACCCACGATCTCTGGACTCACTCTCTCCAAAGAGATGTCTCCCAAGACTAATTTGGAGAGAGCTCGCATGTAAGGGATACCCTATGCTTCGGCAGTAGGCTCTATCATGTATGCGATGCTATGTACCAGACCCGATGTAGCATACTCACTAAGTGTAGTGAGTCGGTATCAAGCAGATCCTGGAGAGAGTCACTGGACAGCTGTGAAGAATATTCTCAAGTACTTGCAAAGGACTAGAGACATGTTCTTGGTGTATGGTAATGGAGAACTCCGGGTAGAGTCCTTTACCGATTCCATCTTCCAAAGTGATAAGGACGACTCTAAGTCGCATTCGGGTTTTGTCTTTACCCTTAATGGAGGGATGGTATGTTGGAAGAGTTCCAAATAGGATACCGTTGCAGACTTGACGATGGAGGCTGAATACATTGCTGCCAACGATGCTGCCAAGGAGGCTGTCTGGATGAAGAAGTTCATTAGTGAACTTGGTGTGGTTCCATCCATTGAGCATCCAATACCTCTGTATTGTGATAACAATGGAGCTGTGGTTTTGGCCAAGGAACCCAGGTCCCATTAGAAGTCCAGACATATTCTGAGGCGGTATCACCTGATCAGGGAGATAGTTGATCGCCGGGAGATCGAGGTCAGGAGAGTAGATACGAAGGACAACACTGCGGATCCACTCACGAAGGCTATTCCCCAGATACAGTTTGAGAGATTATTCGGGATGCTAGGTATGAGATACTATAGCAGCTGGCCTTAGTGCAAGTGGGAGATTGTTAGTTATGTATATGCCCTAGAGGCCATTGTTGTACATATGATATATATTATGATAGATGCTTAGATATATACAGAGAGGACTTTCTTGCTCATCATGATAGTATGCTATTTGGTTTCACTTTATCTTAACATGTTGACTTGTACTGGTTTACTGTCTTTCTCTCACATGTTGATAAAGCCCTTAGGATCTGTACTCGACTACTGGGACTATGATGAGATCATACTAGTGGGGCCACGGTAGTCGATGAGTACATCCTATAACTGTTCCTAGTCGAGGGTATATCGAGACAGGGCATCGATACACCAGAGTAGACTAGCGTATACGCATCTTGACCCATATGATGGGCGATGGATGATCCCATATCCATCGGTGTTTGACATCAGAGATGGTGTACGGGTGCTCAGTGGAGACTGGGTACACTGGACGGACTCACCGAGAACTCCCAGATGGTGATTTACTACACGTCAGATGGCAGTTCTCCGGTGACACTGGTACAGGGTAGTCTGTAGACCCGAGATCGTCATAGTGTCTTGTGTGATTCCCACTGTGCTTTGATTTCCACCTTACCACATCCAAGAGGGCGTGCAAAACGGTGGCTCTTGGGTACAGTCCCGAATCACATGGAGGCAATGAGCGATAGGAGGGGATTCGTCTCTCCCTGTATAGGGAGTTGATGTTGTGCTGTGTTCGATTGGCTATAACTAGAAGTCCCTGGCCAGGGCTGATATAGAGATTTACTGGTAAGTGTTACTAGTAGTTTCTCGACCCGTTATGAGCCACACATCGACACGACTTATCGGTTACTGGGGTCTGACGTTTACCACCCCTAGACTTGATATGCGACATATCAGACGAACAGACCGGACTGTACGGGAGTGTTACTGATTGGATTCACATGAGAACGCACAGGCTAGCTTGTTGATCTTCTGATCACTCAATACCTGGGTGGCTGTTATGTTTAGCTGACCGCTTGCAGCTTGTGGGTGTTTGATATGATCATCACCTGCTACCGACGTATTGACGATTCTTTAGAGTCCTACACAGAGGTTTCTTGGCTCAGGCGAAACGGAGTAGAGGCGCATATGTGATATGTGCAGGACCGAGAATAATGCGATATGAGATACCGTAATATATTCTCGCGATATTTAGATATGAACCGGGACATCGGATCAAGTGTTGATTCGATGAATCGGTACATGTTATATTAGTCGGTAATATTCGATATGGCCGGATCGTCGAATCAACTGTTGATTCGATAATTTAATGTATAATAATATATGTGATATATTGTATTACATTATCTAATATTGGCTCGCTTTATTATTTCATTTTCTCACTAGATGATACATTGATATATATGTGATATATGTTAATTGTATTATTTTCTTTTGTTGCAAATATATAATATATATGTGATATATATTATTGTGACATGATATGATTTATTATTAAACATGTTTATGGATGATTAAATGGGATTAGGGTTTGATTAGGGTTAGCTTCTTCGTGCACATTCTAGAAGCTTTTCCTTTTGTCTTGGTTAAGATATTATGGTTGATATTTCTTGATGACTCATTTCTAATCTAACCAAACCCTAACTCTAGTTTATTCTCTACAAACTCTTAGCCTATCATCCTTGACCGTGGTTCTATAATCAATCATATACATTTCTTTTCTATTCATCACAAAAGGGATTATCTTTTTTATTATCATCTTCTTCTCTCTTGAGTTCTAAAAGAAAATACTTACTCGTTAATTCTTTTGTGATGATTTCTTGTGAGAAAGTGAATAAAAAAGAAAGCATAATTACTACTCCCTCATCCTCATCTAATCTAGCCCATTAGATTAGGGTGTTCATCTCTTTAGAGTGAGAAATCTTGGGTTAAAGCAACTTCGACGTAGATCATCGGAGAATCGGAACACTTCAAGCTAGCATGGATCGTTCGAGTCGTGGAGCCTCTCTTGAGTCCGGGAGATCATGGATCACGGCGAAGGGACTTCTACTCGAAGCTTGTGAAGCGAAGGAGCGGACTACAAAGGTTGTAATCCCTCACACTTAGATAAAAAGATGTTATCTTGCATGATAAACCCTAATAATCTAGCAAAGATCCTGTCTTTGGGTTGTTCGGCACATGTAAATTTTTATTCATGCATGTTTGATGCTTTATGAACCTTCACAAGTGTGCCTAGGAACCCTACACCTGCTCTATATCTCATATAGAGTTTTAGGCACAAATTTGGGCGGTACTTGATTCAATATATATGCTGCTGTCTCAGGCGCATATCTCCAGAATGAAAGAGGTAACTCAGCATTACTCATTATAGAGCGCACCATGTCCAATAGGGTGCGATTCCTCCACTCCGATACACCATTGTGCTGTGGTGTATACGGAGGAGTAAGCTAAAAGAGAATCCCATTTTCTTTTAAATAATCTCAGAATTCCGTGGTCAAGTATTCGCCCCCTCGATCAGATCTGAAGATTTTGATACTTCTCCCTGTCTAGTTTTCTACTTCACTCTTATATTCCTTGAATTTCTTAGAAACTTCAGACTTGTGTTTCAACAGGAACAAATGTCTGAATCTACAGAGATCATCCGTGAATGTAATGAAATAAGAATAACCACTCCTAGCATGTGTAGATATAGGACTACATACATCACTATGTATCAGCCCCAAGAGTTCAGTAGCTCTTGCTCCATGTCCTATAAACGGAGTTTTGGTCATCTTTCTTTTGAGACATGACTGACAAGTTTCATAAGATGTAAATTCGAACGGATCTAAAAATCCATCTTTACGTAATTTAGGTAGTCTGGTCGCACTGATATGACCAATTCTACAATGCCACAAGAAGACTTCGTTCATTTTTGAACTTTTCCTCTTGTGTGTGTTCTGTATGTTTAGAATTGTATTTTGATTTAGAACATATAAACCATTACACACCATACCAAACCCAATCAACACTTGATTTAGAAAAATGTTCATAACATTTTTCTCTAATGCAAAATCATTCCATCTTTATCTAATAAAGAAACGTATATTATATTGCACATCATAGATGGTATGAAATAACAGTCGTTCAAAATCACTGTATTACCAGTTGGCAATACAAGGTGATATTCGCCGACAGTTTTGGAAGCAACAATTGCTTCGTTCCCTATTCTGAGAGACATATCATCCTTCCCCAGTGCTCTACTTTTCTATAACCCTTACAACAAATTACAAATATGGGATCCTGATTCGGTATCCAATACCCAGGACATAGAGCAAACTGAAAAAAGTTCTCAATAACTAATACACCTGAAGAAGATGCATCAGAATGATCTTTATTCATTAAGGTTGGGTGGAAATCCTTGCATTCCTCTATCCTTTACCCTGACTCATGACAATTGTCAAAAGCTAGAGTGGAACCAACGTTCCCCAGCCCAGTATAATAAGCGGGTTCAGTCAATACATCCATGTTATTATCTTGATTAAGGTGTGACATGGTCGCTACCAGGAGAGAGAGAGAAAAAACATTTTAGCGTGCGCTGTTGCAAGATTAGAATAGTTATTATTTTATCTAATCAGGATGGCTCCCACCGTTTTTATAAAATTTTCCTTCAAACCGTAAAAGGAAAGATTAGCCGGGATTAATTATGTTAGTTGTATGTATGACCTAGAGGCCATTATTGTATATGATTGTATATTATAGTGGATGCTTGGACATATATAGAGAGAAATTTCTTGCTCGACATGATAGTATGCTACCTGGTTGCTCTTTATCTTAACATGTATACTTGTATTTTTATACTGTCTCTCTCTTACATGTTGATAAAGCCCTTAGGAAGTGTACTTGACTACCAGGACTATGATGGAGATCATACTAGTAGGGCCAGGGTAGTCCATAAGTCCATCCTTTAACTGTTCCTAGTCGTGGGAGTATCGAGACAGGACATCGATATTCCAGAGTAGACTAGCGTATGCGTTTATTGACCCATTTAATGGGTGATAAATGTTCCCACATCCATTGGTGTTCAACATCAAAGATTGTATACGGGTGCTCAGTGGAGATTAGGTACACCGAACAGGACTCGCCGAGAATTCCTAGATGGTATTATACCAATCCTCAGATAGCAGTTCTCTGGTGACACTGGTACAGGTTAGTCTGTAGACCCGAGATCGTCTTAGAGTCTTGTGTGATTCCCACTGTTCTTTGATTTCCACCCTACCACGTTCAAAAGAGCATGCAAACAGGTGGTTTTTGGGTACAGTCCCGAGTTACATGGAGGCAATGAGCGATAGGAGGGGTTTCATCTCTCCCGGAATTGGGGGTTGATGTTGTGCTGTGATCGATTAGCCATAACAGAAAATCCCTGGTCAGGATTGCTGAGATTTACTAGTAAGTGTTATCAGTAGTTTCTCGAACCGTTATGAGCCTCACATTGGCATGACTTATCAAGCTATTGGGGTCTAATGTTTACCATCCCCAGGCTAGATAAGCGACATATCTGACGAAGAGACTGGACTGTACGGTAGTGTTATTTATTGGATTCACGGGAGTATGGACAAGCTTGCTTGTTGATCTTCTGATCGCTCAATATCCAGGTAGCTGTTACGTCCAGCTAGTACCGCCGACGGCTTGTGGGTAACTGATATAATCGTTATGTAAGTCTACGGTAGCGCCCCGGGCGTCTTTTCAAGGCCAAAATATGGAAACGAAAACTTTTTCAAAACTAGAAACCGGTGCTATCGTATGCTTAAATCCCGGATCGAACCATTAACCTATATCTAGCTAACTAGAGAAAGGGTAGAGAGGCTATTGATTGTTGTCAAAAACTGTAATTACCGCAATCAGAAACGGCGTCGCTTCGCAGCTAGCCGGTGAGTGCGGGTCGATCCACAGAGACGGGTAAATTTCTTTAGTGTGTCTTAACGAGTTGATTCTATTTGTAGTTTTGGTTTTATAAAAATCTAGATCTAAAACTTAATTAATCTAATTTAAGTTCTTGCTAGGGTTAGGCTTAGAGGAAGTTTTGGAGATTGATGTTTCCTCACCGCTTTCAATGCCGTATTTTAGATCCATTAGGTGTTATAGTAATTATCGATAAAGTGGATACGACTCTTTTGGGAAGATGTTTTCTTCCTCTAGATTCGTATCCTTCCTTTATCGTTAATTACTCTAACCCCCATGGAAAACGCGCGCAACCGGCCCTTTATACTGCGGTTCACCGTTACCTCGAAGGGTAGGGTGCCGCAGGGAGCGGTTGTGCGCGCATGCATGGAGTTCTTAATGGGTTAGGCATTGAAAGGGGTGAGAGATCTCATCTCTCAACCCTTTCCCTAAGGCTAACCCTAACAAGCGAGGAGACTACTCGCTCATTAGGGGATTAGAAAACATTATAATTAAAAGAATAAAAAGACTTACTAATGGTGATGGCTCCCTCCAAGCGATAAAGAACAGATCTGAATGTCACTTCCAGAATTGCTGAATTTTATTTATTGAAAAGAGGCATACAATTTTTAGATCTAAAATTACAATTTATAGAAAATAGGAAATCTAGGGTTACAGACTCTCGCGCATGCGCAATTACTGATTTGCCCACTGGAAATCCCAACACTCACAACTGCGCAACAGTACAGAAAATCTGCACCGACACGCGCACATGATGGCCGCGGATCCGCGGAAAATTCTGGCTTGGGCCGCGGATCCGCGGCCCGTTGGTGGGCTTGGCCCACTAAATTTCTGTGGATCATTGAGAGCTTCTTGGGCTTCCTATTTCTGCATATTAATTCTCTGTTTGGTTTCTGATTATTCTCCAGATGTTCAGTGAAGACTTGTACGTATCTTTTAACCGTTCACTTGACTTTTTGGACCTTTGCACTGTTCTTCATCTCGGCTTGAGTAAGGTCTGTCTACTTGTTGGTCAAAAATCGCTTTTCCTGTTGTTTTATATCTTTTTCACTGTACTTGCTCCAGAGACCTGTATCCTGTAATATGCAACAAACGTGCGTCAAGAGTACCTGTTTATTTATAAAGGGGTAAGAAAAGGGGAATAAAATATGCAATATTATAGTCTGAACAAATACCCCCAAACTTACCTTTTGCTCGTCCTCGAGCAAACTTATTATTTATTCACTAAAATCCTAACCGCACTTTCGCAAGGAAACGCGATTGCACTGAGCACGTGCAACAAGCCGTTAAACCTCTAGGTGTCCCTAGTAGGAGGAGTGTTGTCTCCTGAGGGTTTTCAGCGGATTACACCCACAAAATCCTATCAATTCGGCCCATTGACTTTTGTTATCCAATTAGGTCTTCTAATCAAGGAATTCTATTATCTTATACTCGTGAATTATCCACCCATATTCTTCACGCTTCCTCATTATTTAACTTAAGATTATATATGTTATGTAGATCTACTTAGCTTTTGGCATCTTTTAAGTCTTCCTTCTAGGGTTTCATCTCAACTTAGGAATTTTCTATCAACTCCATTAAAGATATAAATTTTATCTTTCATTCCTCTCTCTTATCTAAATTCCAATCACATACCCCTACGTGTGTGTATAGATCACCCCTACATTTGGAAATTCAATTCAAGCAATCATGCCCTAGTCCATTGTCCAAAGTACTAATTAGATGGTGAATAAAATTTGCTTACACATCCTTCATGCGACCGTTAATACTTCTTGAGGTACTAACGACCGATTACAAAATGCATTTGCACTTTAAAGCGTACTTCCTAGTCCTTGCAACACCCAAGGCTTTAGCAGTGACTCCCAAACCAGTTGGTCTAAGGCACTAGGTGATAAGGCACCCTTGCTAAATATTTTTCTATTTTTACAGCCTTAAATGATCACAAAAACCAGTGTCCATTTTTTTCTTTATTCACTTTTTTTTTTCATTGTACTAAGGACTTTAGACAAGAGCATTTCAAGGTCTCTTCTACTATTCCAAGTTTCAAGGTGCGTGAATGTGCAATTTTGTAGGGTATACATTTTCAGAATCTAGACTTAAGTTAGGAACTATTTTTCAAACTTGTACTCTAATAAGAACATCAATACTCTTCCCTCATTTTGACTTAACCCAAGAAGTGAACCCAAAATTTGCCTATTTCTAAATAAACTACAAGGCATATACTTTCTACTATTAAACTTTAAGGAAGGTTATTTTTAGGGTTTTTAATTCACTAAGTCTAAGATCTAGTTGTTCCTAACCAGTTAACCTATTAGTCAAACTCAAGTCAATTAGCCAAAATTGAATACAAATATTTTTATAATTTTTGAAAATTTTCAATTTTTATGGGTTTTCAAATAAATATGCAGATGCAAAAATATGTACAAATGAATGCGAAGGAAGAAGACATACCGAGCATACCCCCAAACTTGAACTTGACAGTGTCCTCACTGTCATGCTAAACCAAGAGGGTCAAAATACCGATACTCCCCTGTTTATTTATTTATAATTTTTTTTTATTGTTAAGAAAAACAAACATATATACAAAAAGACCCTCCCCCAAACTTCAATTAAACTATGTTAGACAATACTGCCCAACTTTGCATAGGCCAAAAGTCAACACCAACCAGTTGAAAAATTTATCAGTAAAGAATATTGGGTGGTGGAAAAATAAGTTGTGGTGGTCCGCAAAGAATTGGGAAAGATAGAAGTAGTGGTATGGGAGGTGTGGAGGTAAATATACGGATGATGGTGATGCATTGATACGAGAATGTAAGTGATCAGCAATCAGTGGAGTGTTGGCATTCTCGTACCTTATTAAAAGAAATGGGGGTATTTCAACTTCTAAGGGAGGAAGTTGGCTCACCACAATACCCCCAAGATGTTCCCGTGTGTCCTCTATTGACATGGTATCATCCATCAATTGTGTATGATATTCAATTATGAGGGAACTGATCTCCTCGATATCCGCCATAGTCCTACCGAAAACTTGCCGCCTATCTTGTAAGACCGTTAAGAGGGCATTCTCTTGCTCGAGGGCTAGAGAGGCCGATATGATAATGGGAAAGGTCTCATTCTCACCTATGTAAGCATATCTAAGGTGAGACGGCAAGGTCGTGAGTTCGAGTTTCGGAGGCGAAAGAATCATTGCGGAATCTACCTCGAACTCAAAGGACTCCAACACAGGTTCGAAATCACTGCAAACAACCGATTCGGATGGTTCGACTGACTCATCCAAAAATTCAAACGACTCATATTCGGGCTGTGAGTCGTCATCATCCAAAAAAGTGAAACATTCATAATCAACATCGGTTGTGTCAACGGTGGTAGGCTCAAGGAGGGACGCACTAGTGGCGTCAAAACTGTTTTCATCAAATAGAAATCTTTCAAGCTCGCAGTCCTCCTGCGTGATTTCGTGAATAGAGCAAACTTCTCGTGTACTACTTTTAGGTACGGGGGGCAGACTTCCTATCTTATAAATATTGAACTCACTAGACCTCTTCCCGAAGGATAGAGTCATGGAGCCATTGCGACAATTTATTACGGCATTGGAAGTGGCCAAAAATGGTCGACCAAGAATCACCGGAATTTGGTTTCTTGGGTTAGCAACAGGTTGTGTATCCATAACGATAAAATCAACGGGGAATATGAATTCCCCGACTTTGATCAACACATCCTCTAGTTGACCCCTAGGATAGGTGATTGATCGATCAGCCATTTGGAGAGTGCAACGAGTGGGTTTCAACTCTCCAACCCCTAATTGTTCGTACACGGAGTAAGGAATCAGGTTAACACTAGACCCAAGATCTAAAAGTGCTCGATTAATTTGCTTATCCCCAATTGTGATTGAAATAGTAGGACAGCCGGGGTCCTTTCGTTTTTGGGGTAAGGTTTGATGGTGGTTAATAGCATTGCTCACTGCACTAGCCACTAGCACTTTCTTGGGTACTTGAGATGCCTTTCTCTTTGAAGTGCATAATCCCTTTAAGATTTTTGCGTATGAAGGGACTTGTTGGATAGCATCCAAGAGAGGTATGTTTATGCTAACCTGCTTAAATATCTCCACAATCTTTTCCACTTGTGCATTTGGTTTATTAGGACTCAACCTGTTTGGAAATGGTGCATTTTGAAAATTTGTTGAGTCACATGTTTGTGGAGCAGACTGTGGATTAGGAACGGATCCCGGTGTAGGTGTGTTCGTGTTGTGAGAAATGGGTCCGTTCGAGTCAGGAGAAGTAGAGCCGTGTGAAGGGTGGAGAATAGGCTCTAAAGAAAAAGGTGAAGAAGGAAGTGAAGAAAATGAAGAAGGGGAAGAAGAACCACCGGCGGGGATGTCATCACTAGTTTCCACATTATTTTGCAACTCTCTTCCGGATCTCAACGTGGTCACCGCATTTACATTGTGATTGTGATATGCATTTTGTAGGTGACCGGGATTGGGCAATGGTTGAGATGGAAGCTTTCCCTTTTCTCTCTCGCTCAACGCAGCAGTTAATTGTGCAATTTGTGCCTCAATAGATTTGATACTTTGATCGTGTGAGGCATTGTTATTCATTAAAGATTGAACATAACTTTCAAATCTTGCTGTGGAATCTGTAGTTTGCTTGAGAAATGCTTCAAGACTTTTCTCGAGCGAGCTAACCTTATCATCATTAGGTTGAACCAAATTGTTCGTTTGATTTGTATAAGGTTGTTGTTGGAAAGGTTGCTGATTTTGAGTTTGTAAGGGTGCTTGTTGTTGTTGTGGAGGAGCTCTTTGAAAATTATTGTTCCCTTGGACTTGTTGATTTTGGTTCCAAGCAAAATTCGGGTGACTCCTCCACCCCTGATTGTATGTCGAAGAGTAAGGATCGTTTCTTTGTCTTTGCTGGAATGCAGCATTGACTTGATCCTGTCCTTGAATAGGTGCATTATAAGGACACTCTTCGGTGAGATGTGATGGATTAGAACAACAAGCACAAACAGTTCGTGTGGGTAGAGTAGGGACAGGAGAAGTCGATGAGATTTTGGTCTCAATGGCTTCTAGCTTTTTCATAAGTGCGGCCATCTCGGCCTTCATAGCAATTGACATATCTATTTGATGTATGCCTGCCCTAGATTGACCAACTGAAGAAGATGATGTGGTCTTGGTACTCTCCCACTGAATTGTTTGCTCACTTAGGTCCTCAAGAAACTGCCAAGCTTCGTCGCTAGATTTGGAGAGAAAATGACCTTGACAAATTGTTTCTAGCAACTGCTTCGTTGCTGCGTTCAATCCCTCGTATAATGTTTGGCAAAGTTGCCAATTTTCTATCCCATGATGAGGGCATTGAACAAGTAGGTCTTTAAATCTCTCGAAGCACTTCCAAAATGGTTCGGAAGAAAGCTGTGAAAATTGTATGATTTCGTTTCTGATTCTAGCAGTTTTGTGGTGAGGATAGAACTTTTTCAGAAAAGCTCTCACAAACTCGTCCCAATTTCTAATGGAGTGTGATGCGGTGCTGTATAGCCACTTCTCGGCTAGGTCACATAAGGTAAAAGGAATGACCCTTAGCCTTATTGCGTCATCACTTAATTAGGTTGTCTTCATCATGCCGCAAACGTTTTGGAATTTATTAATAAAAATATATGCATCTTCGGATTCCAAACCATGAAACTTAGGCAGCATATTGATGAAATGTGGTTTTATTTCAAAATTATCCCCATTCGCCGGTGGGGGTGAAAGACATGTGGGTAAAGAAGTGCGGACGGGGCAGAAGAGATCCTGGAGCGCAACTCGTGCGGGCGCTACAACAGGCGGAAGATTCGGGTTATTCGCACCTGGCGGAGGTGGAATCATTCCCGTCGGTAAGGTATCGTTGGGGTTGAATCCCGACATACCTTCGAAAGAAGAATTTGAATGTGGAGGTAAGGAAGTGGACGGAAGATCGACGAAGGGTTCGTCGAAGGGTTCGTTGGTCGGTACCAACGAAACACGGACTAATCGGGCGTTAGTATCCCTAGTCCAAAATGACATACACTAAAGGGTAGTGCAGTCAGAAAAAAGAAAAACAGAATTTGGGGGTAAGATAACGTCAGTGAGAAGAAGTGATGGAAGTGAGTTTGCAAGTTTTCTTTAGCGGCAAGTTGCAAGTTTTTGAAAAGATTTTTCTTTATTTATTTTTTTTTTTTTTATTTGTGAGTTTTGCAAGGAGGTTTTTGAAAACGGACTCGTGACACAACTGACTCAACCACACATGCACAATCAGGCCTAGATCTAGGGTCGCCTAGGTCTGCTAGACAGCTCCTAACTAGGGCTAGAAATAGACCTCAAATCGCCTCTTCACGGACAAATACGGCCAGGTAAGTGGGAAGGAACCACCACTACAGTGGGCCTAATTAAAAACCACTAGCCTAGACACCGCAATGTCGGTTAGGATAAACGGCCGATGCCTACCCTAGTCCTTTTCCTATTGAGCTCGCTGTCCTTAGGTCTGAGTCTAATCTTTTTTAATTAAAGGTGGTTGATGCAAAATGCTTAGGTGTTTTCTAGGGTCCTAGGAAGGGTGATGAAATCCCCACCCAATCTGGATTTGGTCAAATAGCCCCTTAGAGTCCGGTTAAATTATGCAAAACAAATAAAATTTCACTTGCAATCAAAATTTTTAGCGCGGCGCAAAGAAACCTGCAGAAATCTGTTATTTAGAAGGGGGAGAAAGACTCTTTACGCAAAGAACCCTGCAGAAAATTTTTACAGATAGAGATATGGAGATTGACAGAGGGAAGAAGGAGGAACAAACTCACAAAATTTAGTGCGCTGACGTGGCAGTCAAGGCGCGGATCCGCGGCGGGAGGCCCACTTAGGCGGCGGAAACGCGGCAAACTTAGGGTTTCAGCTTTAGAAAAAATTTGGACTGGTCTGTGCCTTTATTTCCTCTCTGTTCTTATATTCAACTTTCTGATTTCCTCTCTGTAAATTTCCAGATCTTCGATTCTTCGCTGTTCCTGCAAGATTCAAAAGATATACCCTTCAAACAGATCAAATTTGATAAATTTTTTTTTTGTATTTTTTTATTTTTTCAGATTTTTATGATTTTTAAAATTTATATCAACCCGAAAATTCACAAAAAGAAATATTACGCCGTCCCCGGCAACGGCGCCATTTGATTGTTGTCAAAAACTGTAATTACCGCAATCAGAAACGGCGTCGCTTCGCAGCTAGCCGGTGAGTGCGGGTCGATCCACAGAGACGGGTAAATTTCTTTAGTGTGTCTTAACGAGTTGATTCTATTTGTAGTTTTGGTTTTATAAAAATCTAGATCTAAAACTTAATTAATCTAATTTAAGTTCTTGCTAGGGTTAGGCTTAGAGGAAGTTTTGGAGATTGATGTTTCCTCACCGCTTTCAATGCCGTATTTTAGATCCATTAGGTGTTATAGTAATTATCGATAAAGTGGATACGACTCTTTTGGGAAGATGTTTTCTTCCTCTAGATTCGTATCCTTCCTTTATCGTTAATTACTCTAACCCCCATGGAAAACGCGCGCAACCGGCCCTTTATACTGCGGTTCACCGTTACCTCGAAGGGTAGGGTGCCGCAGGGAGCGGTTGTGCGCGCATGCATGGAGTTCTTAATGGGTTAGGCATTGAAAGGGGTGAGAGATCTCATCTCTCAACCCTTTCCCTAAGGCTAACCCTAACAAGCGAGGAGACTACTCGCTCATTAGGGGATTAGAAAACATTATAATTAAAAGAATAAAAAGACTTACTAATGGTGATGGCTCCCTCCAAGCGATAAAGAACAGATCTGAATGTCACTTCCAGAATTGCTGAATTTTATTTATTGAAAAGAGGCATACAATTTTTAGATCTAAAATTACAATTTATAGAAAATAGGAAACCTAGGGTTACAGACTCTCGCGCATGCGCAATTACTGATTTGCCCACTGGAAATCCCAACACTCACAACTGCGCAACAGTACAGAAAATCTGCACCGACACGCGCACATGATGGCCGCGGATCCGCGGCAAATTCTGGCTTGGGCCGCGGATCCGCGGCCCGTTGGTGGGCTTGGCCCACTAAATTTCTGTGGATCATTGAGAGCTTCTTGGGCTTCCTATTTCTGCATATTAATTCTCTGTTTGGTTTCTGATTATTCTCCAGATGTTCAGTGAAGACTTGTACGTATCTTTTAACCGTTCACTTGACTTTTTGGACCTTTGCGCTGTTCTTCATCTCGGCTTGAGTAAGGTCTGTCTACTTGTTGGTCAAAAGTCGCTTTTCCTGTTGTTTTATGTCTTTTTCACTGTACTTGCTCCAGAGACCTGTATCCTGTAATATGCAACAAACGTGCGTCAAGAGTACCTGTTTATTTATAAAGGGGTAAGAAAAGGGGAATAAAATATGCAATATTATAGTCTGAACAGCTATACCGAACGATCCGTGTCCTTCGGTCTTTGGCCACCAACCTAAGCTCCACGCGGCATCTCCGGCCTCGATCTCCTCGTCGGAAAGGCACCACATTGAGAAGTCTTTTTACGGGCTCCCACCTCTGAACCGAGGCAACTCGGACACGAAGTTTGCTAGTCGTCGTGTCCAATATTGCTGTAGAATATGTGTAGAACGCTATGTCTCGAGGGTTAATGAAGTTGCCATTTTTGGAGTGGAAAAGGAGATGAGCTTTGGAATGGCAAAGGAATTTTATGCAAGATAAAAATGAATCCTCAATCTCACACACAAAAAAGGATGGGCTGTCTAAATGAGGGGCTCGGCCAAATTTGAGAGGAGGGAGGTGAGCATATCAAGCAAAAAGCAAATGGGTGATAATGAGGAAAATGAGTCACACCACCATCCATTCCCAAATCCAATCTCATTAATGCAAGAAATGATGCACAAAATAAATCAATCTCATCAAGATCATTGTAGAAACTGCTGGAGCCCCAGCACCACAAAAAAAACCTCCATTACTAATTGCACATTTGTAAAAAGAACCCCCTCCATCAAAGGAATTTCAGCCAAAAAGGAATGAAGAAAAACTGGCCGAAACGGAATGCAAACTGGCAACTTCAAAAAGCGATCCCGTAATAAATTACAGGACAACCCCGCGACTGTATATACATACCTGCATTTGTATTCTGACCTAATACAAATGCAATGAGACAAAATCTATACAGTATAATACTAGGACCCGGCTTAAACTAAAGCCCGCTAATATTATCCGTCCGAAACACGATACGTGCACAAGTGCACGCGTATGTTCGAACCCTGCCATAAAACCACATGTCCTCTACAGCGTTTCGCCCGAAACTTGAGAAACTGTCTGTGGGGGACTCTAAAGACTCGTCAATACTTTGGCTGTGGTTTTAACCACTAGCACGTCAGAGGTATTAGCCGTACGTAACGAACTACAAGGTATTGACCAAAAGGGAGGTCGATGAGCGAACTCATCCTGACACCCTACTGAGCCTGTCAGTGACAATATCCGTACAGTTTGGTCCGTTCGTCTATAAGCATCGCATGTCGGGCCTAGGGGGTTGGTGAAAGTCATACCGCCAAAAGCGGTACAAGTCGTGTCGGAGTGTAGCCCAGAACACCCTGAGATACTACTGGAATACCTAGCGGTAAATCTCCTGCCTTGGCCAAGGACTTCGTGTAATGGCTCTCCTAGACACAGCGCGACCTCACCCCCAATACCGGGAGAGACGAACCCCTGCCGATCCGCTCACTGCTTCCATGTGGCTCGGGACTGTACCCAACTAAAACCTGTTTCCAGGACTCTTTTGAGCCGTGGTAGGGTAGTAATCAAAGCACAGTGGGAACTCACATGAGACAAATGACGATCTCAGGTCGATGAACTAACCTGTACAGATGTCACCAGGGAACTGCTATCTGACGTCAGGTATAATACCAACTAGCATGTTCCCGGCGAGTCCTGTCCGAAGTACTCATAACCCAATGAGTACCTATATACATCTTAGGTGATCCAACTGACACCAATGGCTTGTGAGACCGGCCACCTCCCCTCGTCGGGGTCTCGACTGTATACACTAGTCTACTAATGGAGTATCGATGCCCAGTCTCGAAACTCCCACGACTAGGGACCTTTTAACGATGTGCTTATAGACCCCAGCTCCCACGTATATGATCGCCATCATACTGCTGGCCGTCAAGCAAGAATCCTGAGGGCTCCATCAATGTGTAATAGCGACCTGTAAGGTCACCTAAAGCAGTACACGATGATAAAGACAAACCATAGTAGCATACTATTCTCCATCAACGTGTAATAGTGAACCAGAATGTCACCTAAAGCATGTACACGATGATAGAGACAAACCAGATAGTATACAATCATCCTGAGTAAGATCGTCCTACCGGCATAGGTCCTCCCTCAATCATTGCAATCACGTACCTGCGATCCAATAATTGACTCTGTGGGCACTATATCCAACAATCTCCCACTTGCACTCAAAGCTAATTATTGCGATGTCGCATACTCACATCCCGTGTGATACCGAACACCCAACTCCTCTACTGATCAGTCTCACAAAGCCCGTTTGTGAAACTATTGCGTTCGAGGAATAGCCTCAGTTAGTGGATCCGCTGTGATGTTTCTTTCTATGCTTCTTTTGTTGGAAATAGTGCCCTCAAAGTCAATTATTGGATCGCAGGCACGTGATTGCAATGATTGCGGAGGACCTATACCGGTAGGACAGTCATACTCGAGATTATAGTATGCTATCTGGTTGTCACGACCCGAAAGAGCACGTGACTGGCCCTTGAACCATATGAAGTCTATAGGACTCCATCTGATCTAAGTAAGCCAAAAGCTCAGAAATCTAAAACCATTTTAAGGAGTAAATAAAAAAAACTGTTTTTTAAATAGTAAAGAAACATGTTTTGAAATCAAAGCTTTTAAATAACTAAGCCGAATATGCATTTTTAAAATGTGTAGACTTTTCTGAAAATTTCGGCAGAGTTTTCTTTGTAAAAACTGGCCCCGAACGGGGTACAACAAGAAAAATATATATGCAGTGATAAGAGGCATCCCCAAGCAGGAGCTAGCTCTTCGTCAATCGACGGTCATAACCACGCAAGCCATATAATATACAACGCCGAAGGGCGAGGATCAAAACTCAGAAAGAAACTCAAAACAGCATGAAAAACATAATACTACATGCGCGACTCTAAGGTCGAAATAATACATAACTGATTTTCTAAGTCTGAAACAATATACAAGTTTTGGTTGATGGAATTTCTAGATACAATGAATAATATATCAACAAGGGTGGTCCTGATACAAAAGAACCCACCTACCCAAGCAAGTCACCCATATGGAAGCAATGTGCCAGAAATGCCGCTATGGAATCTGTACGGCAAAAACCTGCAAGAACTGTGGCACAACAGGGGTGAGTTACCAACTCGTTAAAGAAAATATCTACAAGCAGAGATCGAATGTATGACCCATCCTAGGTCAATACGATCAGATATATATAAAGATCAATGTGAATAAATCTTAAGCATGCTAAACTGGCAATGTAACCTCTATACATAAGTGTAGTGCCAAGTGCTCGTACCAGTGTCTCAGGTAATAGCATATCATAAATATGAGGTATGATCAACGTAATCGAATCTGCATGTATGTGGATCCCATCCACTCGTCACCCAATGACAATAACCATCATGCATGTAAATATCATAAAGCATATGCATGGAAATATGAGGATATAAACCATCTGTGTCCCTCGTGAAATGTCAAAATCATGGAACCAGAGTGCCCAGCATCGACACTCGAAAACATCATGAAAGCTGTGTCCAGCATCGGCACGTAAATCCTCATATATCGGGCTCCGTCAGTCCGGATCAGCCCACGGGCTTCGTCTACGGAATCGTCCCTCGGCCCCAGCCGTACGCCCATATCCATCTATCGACTCTGGTCAGTATCCTCCAGATAACCGCCAGGTCCAACCAATCACCGGTAGGTAGTAATCCCTCTGCCAGGCTCACCGTCTACTACACAGCGAATCCATTCTCGCCCCGCGATACCATACCGGGTCCACTATGTACCCGCAATCGGCCTCGTCCTCTCCTCGAATCGGGTTTCACTTGCTGCTCTCAGCACCGAGAAAACATATGGTGGACGCACTGAAATATCATATCAAGGGTAACCGGGGTTTTAAAACAATTACATACTCTCTTTGAAATACCCACAGTTCCCAAATCCAGCAATATCATGGAAACAACATATCTCAATGCGTATAATCAAAAGTATGATGTATGCGACATGTGAAAGAAATACAAGTATAACAGTATATCATGCAACATGGAATAGTAATGTGCACATTTCGAGGGAAACCGCTCTTTTAAAATGAATCAGTTTTAAACAATATCTTGTGGTTCCCA
The DNA here is from genome assembly GCA_030015575.1 of Agapanthus africanus. Taxonomy (NCBI): domain Eukaryota; kingdom Viridiplantae; phylum Streptophyta; class Magnoliopsida; order Asparagales; family Amaryllidaceae; genus Agapanthus; species Agapanthus africanus. The sequence continues at coordinate 295,678,579 of CM057349.1, forward strand.
AATCCCTAATCAAGCCAGAAACATCAATGTATATGTACAGGTATAAGTGTACATTATGCCATGCAAGAATCATATCCTGAATGCAACAGTACTACAGTGTAATGACATGGCAATTATCGATGATGAAGTGTGTGAGCCGGCAAGCAAGTGTACGTAGAACATACGCATCATCGATAATGGTGCTGGTGTCCTAACAGCATGATTGTAATATAGCAATAAACACAAGCAAAGCAATGCAAAAATGAATATGCGGAATCGAATAATCAACGCAACAGTGAAGAATCTACCTCAATAAATATATCATGCCGCTTTGCCTTTTGAAATAAGACGAATCGGGGTTTTTAATAAAATAAGGGCTACGGTGTTTTAAGAACAGATGTGTCGTTTGAAAATATCCGTAGAATCCCTTTAGCCTATCTTTAAAATATCCCCGATTCATTAGTTTTGAAATAGGTATGACTCGTGTTTAGTCTAACAACTACTATGCAAACTACAGATCTAACTATCAAGTCAATCGGTAGGGGTATGGAAACCACCTAAATTTGAGTCGATATATATATATATATATATATTGTCAGTGATCCCGCCTCAATAGTATCACATACGATACAATCTACATCATATAATATCCTCAAGTCATGAGTGTGGATCTATCATCAATATAAAGCTCGCACGGTAAATCGTCGTACGGCATCCCAATAGCTGGGTACGGGTCAATATCACATTCAACTCATCAATTATCTGGTATCCTTATCATCGTCTCCCATGATGTGGGGTACTAATCTAAGTCTAGTACAATCGACACCATCTATATATACATGCACATATATGAAACACTCCGTCAAAGGACCCGCTAAATCATCATGTCGTATCTCAAATACGAACCCTGTCATATCGCCGATCTCATGGCCTCAATCAAATCTCATCGACTCATCTCAAACCCACGTATCATCCTCAAATCCAGTATATGAACACATAGTCCTATACCCATGTGTACATATACACACCTCCAAATGCGCACAGATAAAAGAAAGAATGTATGCAAGTATGTGTGGGTGCAACCACTACTATAGGGTTTCGCACTATACTAAACCAATCCATCCTTATCCCATTTTTACCATCAATAATCTTAAACAACATATAACATCTAACATCTATATGTGTGTATACGTATTCGTATACATCCCCACGAACTGCGGGAGTGCTATATGCCATCCACCCGACTTCTCCCCGTAGATATAAATCTATTCACCTTGCTTTATGTGTGCCGATGTCGCCATCCTTATCTTCAACGCCTCGATGTCACGTGGGGTACCTACAAGGATATCACAAACGCTAAAGCACATGAAAATCACATCGGAAACCAAAACGGCACACGCTACGCCTATAGGTAAAAACCTATAACCTCGCATGCAAACACGATCAATAGCCACTTGTCGTTGACGTCCAAACGCCACCCGACAGAAACGAATCACCAAATACCAAAATCTATGCTAAAACAAGTCGTAAATCATGCGCCAACCCATGAAAACTAACCCAGATTTTACCCTAAAAGGAATCAGACAAAATTGCACATGCCATGGGTCAAGACAACTGGACATAGGGCCATGGTCCAAAAACGAGCCAAAACCCTCCTGCTCTAGCCGCAAATTGCGGCCAGAAGGGTTAAATCTGTGGCCTGGGGAAAGATATAGGGGCTAGGGTTTTGTGTGGTGATTCCTGCGTGCCTGCACATCTCACTGTCAACTCAAATTTATTTTAGGGCTCCCGGGGTGATAGCAGATTCCAAAACACACTCGCAGAAATACAGTTTCTCCCGATATCGATTCCATAAATCCATATTCTGGGTTAAAGCTTCAGGTTAAGGTCCAATATAACATCACACCGGGATTCTAAGGTCACAACAATTCTCAATTTCACTTTACAACTCAACTCAAAACCTAACCCTAACTAGAATATCCCAAGATACATCAAAACTACACATATCGACATGAAACTAGTATGGATGCATAAGAAAATGGAAATACTACTCTAGGGTGCAGAAATTACCTCCTTAGGCAACTCAAGAATTTTCTTGAGTTGCTCAAGGTCCTTAAAATCCTCTCTTTCTTGGTCCATAGCATTCTCCATGAGCTTGTGCACACTTTTTGTGAAGAGCGAGTGAGGTTTCGGAGTTGTTTTGAGTGTGATGGTGATGATTTTGTGAGGAGGGAGAGCAAGGGGGCAGCAGCAGCAACAACTGAAGAAGAGGGAGGGAGAGGGGAGGAAATGATGGAGATAATGAAGGGAGACTGTCAAGAGACCCCTCATCTCACTCTCTCTCTCACCCACCTACTATCCCATTATTCTAATTCAAATTCTTTTCATTTCTTTTTCCAAAACCCTTCTCACTGAAATAGTAGACACAAAGTAAAAGCCATGGTAAGAATAATGTAACACAAGTCCAAAATGATATGTGCATGTTTTGCACAAAAATGCCAAAAATCCGATTAGCAATTTTTAATCCCGATTAGCACTAAATTAGCATATAACTAATCATAAAAGCTAAGAAATGTCATAATTCCATAAAATACACTATTTTAGAATTTTCCATAATTTTCCAAAAATTTCCCCCATTTATTTGTATTTAATTATACCGAAATTTTAAAATATTCATTAAAATAATATTAAATTATAAAAATTCCAAAAAATAATATTTTATTATTTTGAAATGTTACAATCTTCCCCATTAAAGAAATTCGGTCCCCGAATTTAAATTTAAACCCCCAAATTCTAAAACATTTCAATAAAAAGTCCAAGTCGTCGGGGCTACGAAATCATCAATACATAAAACACATCATACCGCAATGCATGCACATGAGTAATGAGCAGATAACTCAAAAACAAAACTCCGTCAAGCATCCCACAATCATCGGAGTTATGGTAAAGACACAAAAGTCGAATCCAACGCAAAACCAATACGATATAAATCAGAACTATACATGTAATTAGCTGAAGTAAATGCATGCCAAATCTCTTTTAAGTCGCTGTGCGATGCGCATAACACTGCACAGTGGCGGACGTCTGCTATAAGAAAATAACCATATACGTATATATCTTTTGTTTAAAATGTTCGTTCCGCCGTTTTAAAAACAATTTAGAAGGGTTCCCTTACTTTAAACGTGTCGTGTCATATCGGACACATTAGTAAACACTGAGACTATAGCTCTCTTTTTGGAACTCCCTTCAATAACCATCAATGCATACAAAGTATATCCATGTACTGTCCTCTGACTAGTCCTGCTTAGTATGAAACAAGTATCAAATACCGTAAAAATGTACTGCTCCCTAGGGAATCAATTCCCAAAAATATATATAAAAATACCCTGTGCGTCTGGTTCGTACGGAAATCAAAATCCATATATGTGCCACAAAGGTGCACAAAACAACAACTAGGTGCAACGGGTGTGCACGAAGTATCTGTCATAGGCAATGTGTGTGCCTGACAGCAAAATCAGGTGCATCTGACATGCACGAAGAATCTCGATTTAGTGCATCTGATGTGCACCAAAATCGTATCACAAAACATGCGCTCAACATGCGCTCAAATCCAAATCGGTGCATCCATCCTGCACGAAATCACGAAATCCAATCGCAAGTGTCGAACATTCGCAAGTCCAAGTCAAATGCACAGAGGGCAAGAAATCAATATCAGGGTCAAAATCGACGGTATATAATGCGGCTCAATCAAAATCAGGTGTACCGCGGTGGAAAATCTCACAACCGTGTGCATCAGCGTGCACAAATCAAATCAAAACACCAAAAGTGCATGAAAACTATGCTGGAAGCGTAAATCAATCACCGGCATAAAAAAGGCATGAAATCACAACCAATACCTCTAGCGTACTATCTACGCGCAAAATATAAATACCTAGTAATTGCAACCATGGTGCACGAGAACAAAAATCATGGAACTCAGCCATCAGGACCAAATCATATGAATAGATCGCCCAAAAATACTGAAATCCAAAGTGACGGATACGTGATAATCAGATCACAAAATCACAAATCAAAAATACCGTCGTCAGTATATCTTCCTTCGAAGTCGAGAAGGTGTCGGTGCATCCAATGCTAGCAGCGCAAGGTATCTACTTGCCTCTTGCTCGCGGTCTGGCATCCTCTGCCTCTGTGGATTACCAATCTCACGATCCATCGGCTCATCGGCCCTGTCAGGTGTGCTAACGGAAACGATTCCGTCCTGGCACTTTTCTGGTCATCTCTCGGTCAATCCTCACGACCACTCGTAAGGCAGCACGTCACTGGCCCCGACCTCTGGTCCTCTGAATGCACCTCACACATCCGATCCTGGGTTAAATTCTTATTGCAGCAGTGTCCTGTAAGGAATCCTGCTCAAAGTCTTTTCCAATCTCGCCAGAGCCGAACTGTACGGAGGCTGGTGCTCATACACAATCTCTTCTCGCTCTCTGGACATCTGCATTCTCAGTACATCATTTACTCGGAAGCTGGCGCATCCCAACGCCTCTGTAGACACATCGTATCTCTGATGTCAGCGGAGTGGAACGTCATCTCGTAGAAATCTCGTGCGAACTCTTTACTCCACTTTGTTCCAATGTCGACTGATTCAGACTCGTCTACTCGTGGCTGCATGGACTATGCTCCAATGGCTATACTCGTATCTCGAGTCTCCCAAGCAGTGTGTCCCATCATAATATCCGAAAGATGCCGAACCATCCGATCGATTTGTCACAACCTCAGAATCCCCCAAGAGCTCAACATCTTGGGTACTGTTTAATAGTATCGAGTATATACCACAGCATCGGTGGTCCAAGCGTAGAAGGGCAAACCCAAGCCTCACTAATGGCGCCGCGGAACTGCCGCAAACCCTAAGGTTCAAAGGCTTTCACACGATCATTATGTCGAGTTAGGGTTTCATTCTTCTAGAGGGTCCATAGAATTGCTTGCACGTCTTTCCAAATACTTTAAACTTGGAATATGGGTTTCTGACATTCGATCGTCGCTATCGACTCTCAACGAATCTGCATGAAGTCGTCTCTAGCTGGAATCAATCCACCTAATGACCTCGCATCGGGGTAAGCGAACGAACCACGTGTCCTAGTCATTATCCTCGAGTGACTAGCGACTCACCATCATATTTCTAAGTATATGCTCAAGCTGCAGTAGCTCCAATCATCTAGGTGATATCTCGTCATTTGCAGCAGCAACTAGTTCATTCGTCTGTATACTGAACAACGCCTCAATCATCATGAATAAGCGATATATCAAGGGTCGTCACATCCTGGCTGGCCTCTAGCAGTAGCCTAATCCTCTGGTACCGATAGACACCTCCGAGAAATCACGTGACAGCGATCTTCCAAACGCTCATGACCCGAAAACACAATAAGACGACGCCTCTATATGCAATCGTATGTCTCTGGAATCACGCCCTGGTCAGTCTTCGTCCATGACAAGCTCATGCTGATGCAACTCGAGCCGTAGCTCACTCTGCCCATGCAATCATGGCAGCAAAATCATAACAAGAATCGATGAGGATAGATCATAGGAATGAATATAATACTGTGCAAGGAAATGTACATCCTAAGGTTTCTTAAGCGGAGTGGCGTGTCGTAAGTATGCCGCGGAACATACGTACGGTACGCCCCTCTACTCAAGCTACCTACTCCATCAACCAAGGGTCATCCCACGCGACGAAAGTTCGGGTATAATACCCCCTCGACTAAGTCTAAGATCCGTAAGGTCAAGCCTAAGCTCCGTATATATATAAATGCCCTAGGCTCCACATAGTCAAACATAGACTCGAACCAAGGTTAACCTAGCGCTCTGATACCAACTTTGTCACGACCTGAAAGAGCACGTGACTGGCCCTTGAACCATATGAAGTCTATAGGATTCCATCTGATCCAAGTAAGCCAAAAGCCCAGAAATCTAAAACCATTTTAAGGAGTAAATAAAGAAAACTGGTTTTTAAATAGTAAAGAAACATGTTTTGAAATCAAAGCTTTTAAATAACTAAGCCGAATATGCATTTTTGAAATGTGTAGTCTTTTCTGAAAATTTCGGCAGAGTTTTCTTTATAAAAACTGGCCCCGAACGGGGTACAACAAGAATAATATATATGCAGTGATAAGATGCATCCCCAAGTGGGAGCTAGCTCTTCATCAATCGACGGTCACAACGACGCAAGCAATATAATATACAACGCTGAAGGGCGAGGATCAAAACTAAGAAAGAAACTCAAAACAGCATGAAAACCATAATACTACATGCGCGACTCTAAGGTCGAAATAATACATAACTGATTTTCTAAGTATGAAACAATATACAAGTTTTGGTTGATGGAATTTATAGATACAATGAATAATACATCAACAAGGGTGGTCCTGTTACAAAAGAACCCACCTACCCAAGCAAGTCACCCATATGGAAGCAGTGTGCCAGAAATGCCGCTATAGAATCTGTACGGCAAAAACCTGTAAGAACTGTGGCACAACGGGGGTGAGTTGCCAACTCGTGAATAGAAAATATCTATAAGTAGAGATCGAATGTATGACCCATCCTAAGTCAATACGATTAGATATATATAAACCTCAATGTGAATAAATCTGACGCATGCTAAACTGGCAATGTAACCTCTATACATAAGTGTAGTGCCAAGTGCTCGTACCAGTGTCTCAGATAATAGCATATCATAAATATGAGGTATGATCAATGTAATCGAATCTGCATGTATGTGAATCCCATCCACTCATCACCCAATGACAATAACCATCATGCATGTAAATATCATAAAGCATATGCATGGAAATATGAGGATATAAACCATCTGTGTCCCTTGTGACACTTCAAAATCATGGAACCGGAGTGCCCAGCATCGACATTCGAAAACATCATGAAAGCTGTACCCAACATCAGCACGTAAATTCTCATATATCGGGCTCCGTCAGTCCGGATCAGCCCACGGGCTCCGTCAGCGGAATCGGCTCTCTGCCCCAGCAGTACGCCCATATCCATCTATCGACTCTGGTCAGTATCCTCCGGATAACCGCCAGGTCCAACCAATCACCGGTAGGTAGTAGTCCCACTGCCAGGCTCACCGTCTACTACACAGCGAATCCGTTCTCGCCCCGGGGTACCATACCGGGTCCACCATGTACCCACAATCGGCCTCGTCCTCTCCTCGAATCGGGTTTCACATGCCGCTCTCAGCACCGAGAAAACACATGGTGGAGGCACTGAAATATCATATCAAGGGTAACCGTGTTTTTAAAACAATTACATACTCTCTTTGAAATACCCACGGTTCCCAAATCCAGCAATATCATGGAAACAACATATCTCAATGCGTATAATCAAAAGCATGATGTATGCGACATGTGAAAGAAATACAAGTATAACAGTATATCATTCAACATGGAATAGTAATGTGCACATGTCGAGGGAAACCACTCTTTTAAAATGAATCAGTTTTAAAGAATATCTTGAGGTTCCCAAATCCCTAATCAAGCCAGAAACATCTATGTATGTGTACAGGTATAAGTGTACATTACGCCATGCAAAAATCATATCCTGAATGCAACAGTACTTCAGTGTAGTGATATGGCAATTATCGATGATAAAGTGTGTGAGCCGGCAAGCAAGTGTACGTGGAACATACGCATCATCGATAATGGTGCTGGTGTCCTAACAGCATGATTGTAATATAGCAATAAACACAAGCAAAGCAATGCAAAAATGAATATGCGGAATCGAATAATCAACGCAACAGTGAAGAATCCACCTCAATAAATATATCATGCCGCTTTGCCTTTTGAAATAAGACGAATCGGGGTTTTTAATAAAATAAGGGCTACGGTGTTTTAAGAACAGATGCGTCGTTTGAAAATATCCGTAGAATCCCTTTAGCCTATCTTTAAAATATCCCCGATTCGTTAGTTTTGAAATAGGTATGACTCGGGTCTAGTCTAACATCTACTATGCAAACTACAGATCTAACTATCAAGTCAATCGCGAAGGGTATGGAAACCACCTAAATTTGAGTCGATATATATATATATATATTTATATATATATATATATAGTCGGTGATCCCGCCTCAATAGTATCACATACGATACAATCTACATCATATAATATCCTCGAGTCATGAGTGCGGATCTATCATCAATATAAAGCTCGCACGGTAAATCGTCGTACGACATCCCAATAGCTGGGTACGGGTCAATAACACATTCAACTCATCAATTATTTGGTATCCTTATCATCGTCTCCCATGATGTGGGGTACTGATCTAAGTCTAGTACAATCGACACCATCTATATATACATGCACGTGTATGAAACACTCCATCAAAGAACCTGCTAAATCATCATGTCGTATCTCAAATACGAACCCTGTCATATCGCCGATCTCACGGCCTCAATCAAATCTCATCGACTCATCTCAAACCCACGTATCATCCTCAAATCCAGTATATGAACACATAGTCCCATACCCATGTATACATATACACACCTCCAAATGCGCACAGATAAAAGAAAGAATGTATGCATGTATATGTATGTGTATGTGTGGGTGCAACAACTACTATAGGGTTTCGCACTACACTAAACCAATCCATCCTTATCCCATTTTTACCATCAATAATCTTAAACAACATATAACATCTATATGTGTGTATACGTATTCGTATACATCACCACGAACTGCGGGGGTGCTATTCGCCATCCACCCGACTTCTCCCCGTAGATATAAATCTACTCACCTTGCTTTATGTGTGCCGATGCCGCCATCCTTATCTTCAACGCCTCGATGTCACGTAGGGTACCTACAAGGATATCACAAACGCTAAAGCACATGAAAATCACATCGGAAACCAAAACGGCACACGCTACGCCTATAGGTAAAAACCTATAACCTCGCATGCAAACACGATCAATAGCCACTTGTCGTTGACGTCCAAACGCCACCCAACAGAAACGAATCACCAATTACTAAAATCCATGCTAAAACAAGTCGTAAATCATGCGCCAACCCTTGAAAACTAACCCAGATTTTACCCTAAAAGGAATCAGACAAAATTGCACATGCCATGGGTCAAGACTACTGGACATAGGGCTATGGTCCAAAAACGAGCCAAAATCCTCCTGCTCTGGCCGCAAATTGTGGCCAAAAGGGTTAAATCTATGGCCTGGGGAAAGATATAGGGGCTAGGGTTTTGTGTGGTGATTCCTGGGTGCCTGCACATCTCACTGTCAACTCAAATTTATTTTAGGGCTCCCGGGGTGATAGCAAATTCCAAAACACACTCGCAGAAATAAAGTTTCTCCCGATATCGATTCCATAAATCCGTATTCTGGGTTAAAGCTTCCGGTTAAGGTCTAATATAACATCACACCAGTATTCTAAGGTCACAACAAGTCTCAATTTCACTTTACAACTCAACTCAAAACCTAACCCTAACTAGAATTTCCCAAGATCCATCAAAACTACACATATCGACATGAAACTAGTATGGATGCATAAGAAAATTGAAATACTACTCTAGGGTGCAGAAATTACTTCCTTTGGCAACTCAAGAATTTTCTTGAGTTGCTCAAGGTCCTCAAAATCCTCTCTTTCTTGGTCCATAGCATTCTCCATGAGCTTGTGCACACTTTTTGTGAAGAGGGAGTGAGGTTTCGGAGTTGTTTTGAGTGTGATGGTGATGATTTTGTGAGGAGGGAGAGCAAGGGGGCAGCAGCAGCAACAACTGAAGAAGAGGGAGGGAGAGGGAAGGAAATGAAGGAGATAATGAAGGGAGACTAAGTCAAGAGACCCCTCATCTCACTCTCTCTCTCACCCACCTACTACCCCATTATTCTAATTCAAATTCTTTTCACTTCTTTTTCCAAAATCCTTCTAACTGAAATAGTAGACACAAAGTAAAAGCCATGGTAAGAATAATGTAACACAAGTCCAAAATGATATGTGCATGTTTTGCACAAAAATTCCAAAAATCCGATTAGCGATTTTTAATCACGATTAGCACTAAATTAGCATATAACTAATCATAAAAGCATAGAAATGGAATAATTCCATAAAATACACTATTTTAGATTTTTCCATTATTTTCCAAAAATTTTCCCTTTTTATTTGTATTTAATTATACCGAAATATTAAAATATTCATTAAAATAATATTAAATTATAAAAATTCCCAAAAATAATATTTTATTATTTTGAAATGTTACACTGGTTTGCTTTTATCAGTCGTGTACACGTTCAGGTGACTGATCACTGTTACACGTTGATAGAGCCCTTATGATTTTTGCTTGACTACCAACTGTATGATGGCGATCATATACGTGAGAGTTGGGTGGTCCATAAGCACATCCTTAAAAGTTGTCCCTAGTCGTAGGAGTTTCGAGACAGGGTATCGATACTCCGGAGTAGACTAGTGTATACAGTCGAGACCCCGACAAGGGGCGGTGGCCAGTCTCACAAGCCACTGGTGTCAGTTGGATCACCTAAGATGTATACAGGTGCTCATTGGGTTATGAGTACACCGGACAGGACTCGCCGGGAACCTGCTAGTTGGTATTATATCTATCGTCAGATAGCAGTTCCCTGGTGACATTTGTACAGATTAGTTCATCGACCTGAGGTCGTCATTTGTCTCGTGTGAGTTCCCACTGTGCTTTGATTTCTACCCTACCACGGCTCAAAGGAGTCGTGCAAACAGGTATTGTTTGGGTACAGTCTCGAGCCATATGGAGGCAAGTGAATGGATCGGCAGGGGATTCGTCTCTCCCGGTATTGGGGGTGGAGATCGCACTGTGTCTAGGAAAGCCATTACACGAAGTCCTTGGCCAAGGCAGGTGAGAATTACTGGTAGGTACTCCGGTAGTTTCTCAGGGTGTTCAGGGCTAGTCTCCGACACGACTTATACCGCTATTGGGGATCTAACGTTACCAGCCCCCTAGGCCCGATATGCGATACTCATAGATGAACGGACCGGACTGTATATACATTGTCACTGTTAGGCTCAGTAGGGTTTCAGGATGAGTTCGCTCATCGTCCTCCCTTGAGGTCAGTACATGGGCAGCCGTTACGCACTGCTAGTGCCGCTGACGGCTTGTGGTTAAAGCCAATGCCAGGGTACTGACGAGTCATTAGAGTCCCCCACAGATTGTTTCCCAAGTTCGGGCGAAACGTTGTAGAGGCCGTATGGTTTTATGGCAGGGTTCGGAATATGCACGTGCGTTTAAGCACGTGTCATATTTCGGGCAGATAATACTGGTGGACTTTGGTTTAAGCCGGATACGAGTATTATACTGTGTAGATATAATATCTTTGTCTCAGTTGCATTTGTATTCGGTGGTAATACAAATACGGGTATGTTTATACTGTTACGGGGTTATCCTGAAATTCGTTTCGGGATCGCTTTTGGAAGTTGCCAGTTTCCAGTTTTCTATCACCCGTATTAAACATTCGGTTTAATGTGCATTTATCTTTTCTTCATTGGATGAGTCATGGTTCTAGAAGGTTCTAGATTTGGTGACTAGATTCATGTATCTTTCATAGCATTAATTGATATGGTGACTAGGTTAATGAATCACCTTTTTGCATTAAATGTATTTTTGTGAGTCATTATTTTCATTAAGTGTTATGATAAGGTTTCATGCTTATGGTTACCCTCTCCCCTCCTATACTCACCTCCCTCCTTCTATAGATGTGGCCGGCCCTTCTTGAGTGAGTGTGAGATTGATTCATTGGGAAAAAAGTATATGGAATTTGGTTCATGAAAATTAGAATTGCTCATTTTTCATTTACCCGATTCAATGGCAACTTCATTAACCGTTCGTCCATAACTTTGGACGAAGTGAGACAAAGTGTTCTACTCATTCTCTACATCAATCTTGGACATGTCGGCTTGCAAACTTCATGTCCGAGTTGCCTCGGTTCAGAGGCGGGAGCCCGTTTAAAGATTCATAGATGTGGTGCCACCTGCACGAGGAGATCGGAGATCGAGGAGATCAGAGCCAGCGCAACGGAGCGTGGGATGATGGCTAAAGAACGAAGGACTCGGATCGTTCGGTATAGCTTTTCTACCCACTTTGTAGTTTGTTAGTTTAGCGTTAATGGCAGATATGGGTTATAGTATGCGATAGCGCCAGTTATAAAAGTTTTTGTTCAGCATTTGGCGTCAGTTTGACGGCCGGGGCGCTACCGTAGGCTTACATGGTATCAAAGCCTCGCCATTAAGCTTTACTAACTTGTGCTAACGCGTTTAAAATATCGATCGAACGGAATTTCGAAAATTACAATTTTTCTGTACAAAGTTTCTGTCGATTTTAAATCTGGTCTAAAAATTATTTTGAGCATCACAGAAAATTGTGCAGGCTTTTATGAGAAAACCGATGAAATTTGGTCACCTGATCTTACTGTTCTACCGCGGATCCGCGGCCCAAACCAGGGTTTGGACGCGGATCCGCCGCCATATTGTGAGATCACTAATCCAAATTTCTCCATAGTAAATTGTGGTATCTGGAATATTTCTTTTGGGCCCAGATTTTGTTACTGTACAACAGATGTACGTGGGTCCCACTTCGGGAAGTTTTGTCGATCGAAATTTAAACGTGTTAGTTTATAGTACTTACATTATATCTCCGACCGTGAATGACATTCGAGCGGTAAATTGCGTCTAATTGCTATAGTCCTTTTAGACGGATTTGCGAACGTGACATTCGCGTTGATGTTTTGTGTTGTGCTGTGATGTTGCAGATTTTTCGTGGTGGATAGCAGTGTGCAATGGTGGTGCAATTTGGATTTATTTGTACATTTAATATCGCGGGGCGAGCGTCCAACATGTGGACTACCGTCTCTGCCAGTTTGTATAATATTCTTTTCGGGTATGACCGGGCTGAGGTCGATGTACCCGTTGTACATATTTTTTAATTCTGTACTAGGTTTACCCCGCGACGGAGTGCATGGATAGCCGAGTTCTGGAGGGCAACGAGTCCGCATCTTATGGCTTTGAGAGCCAGAGGGGCCTCACTCTAGAATTGGCAGACTATTCGCCGCACTCGTAGGGGGTACAGCTTGACCCAAGGAGGGGTGCTCAAATTACCGGATTCCGTTAAGTGCCGGGTGGTCCATTCACTTTGCTGTAGGGGGATGCCTCGCTTCAGGTTTTGGCGGGTAACTTGCCGCACCCGTAGGGGTCTAGGTTTCATTGCACAGGCTATCCACACGACCAGGGGAACGTCGGGTTTCAGTAGCGGCTCTGTGAAACCCGGGGATCCCAGATTATCTGTATTGTTCTGTGATGCTTATTACTTTTCTGTAATGTGGCATATTATCACACCTGGAGCGATTATTGTATATTGGTATATATACTAGTAGATGTTGTATATGCTTTGCGCCCGTGCTAGTCCAGTCCCCGCTCTGTCGTTAGTTAAGTAACCTAACGGGTAAAGACGGGACCCAGTGACGAATGCGGATGGCATATACGTACATTTTATTTTCGTTCTTTTCTGGTGTGATTAATTGATGGGACTGCGTTGATTTTGATCAATGCAAAGGAAAACAAACCTGTTTGGATGTTGTTGGAACAGTTTTAAAAAGTGTTATTACAAAGATGTATTCTTTTATTTTGCACAGTGGTATTTGATTGGAATATCCTGCACCTCATTCGACGAGGCAAGGGCCGAGATCCCTTCACCGGGAGTGACCCCTTGGGCAGAAGTTTACATCAGGTTAATAACTTCACTATAGTCGATTACAAGTTGTTTTGCATCGCGGTATTCAGTGGAATATCCTGCACCTCATTCCACGAGGAAAGAGCCGAGATCCCTTCACCGGGAGTGACCTCTTTAGCAATGGTTGTCGCCACTATATTTTTATAAAAAGCTATCAGGTTCCTTCAACGAGATCAAGTTCGTTACGTTAAGGGTTTTTCGCCAAAAACCAGTCGTAGCCCTCCGTCATTTCATATGAATGGTCAGTAGTATTCAAGCTATGTTGGTCTGGCCCATAGCCAGGACATAGTGATTGGTAGCTGCTGGGGTGTTCACATGTTGCATAGATAGATGCGTTGGTTTGGGACAGTCGTACAGCCTTGTTGGCCCTTAGTCAAGGGCGAGTACGGGTGGGTTCGAATTAACATGATAATGATGGGAAAAACTTGACATGTGACTTATGATGGGTTGGCCCTTAGTCACGACCATAAGAGCATGGGGCAAAAATCATATCGGGAGTTTCTAAAGAAACTGAAACTTGCCAGGCATGTGCATACCTTCTGGAGTGTGATAACGTGAGTGGATTCCGTCACGTTATCATGCGATGAGATTTGGATCCCGATTCCCACTGATGAGTTGGTTTACTTTTCGGGTTATCCCGATTGATTCTTCTTTTAGGTTTGGAGGAGAATTTGACAGTACAGTGTGAGGTTTCCGGATTAGATAAAGTGATAACCATTCTGATCTAGGCTAGAGTGAACGCAAAGTGTTTCTTTTCTCTCTCTCTTTGGCAGCGACTTTTGACCGACCCTAGACTATGACTCAGTGACCAAGTTGACCGAACCTTCTTTAAATACTGGCTTTTGGATTGTCTAAGTTGCATAAGTCATTGCCGCTCCTTCTTTTACCCTTTGCATTTCTCAGAACACCCCGTATTACTACAGATACCCACTTCCATTGGATAGATCCATCGTATGGTTATATACGAACTCGAAGGGACTTCTTCGAGGATGGATCCAGGTTCAGGAGAAATAGAATTGGTTTATTCAGTTGACTTTTATTATCACCTTCTCTCAGGATGCGAGGGCTCCTTAGTTTAGGAGAGTACACCTATTACGCTTATTGGATAGTCTTCTTCCAAACCATAGGTAGGTGCCGAAAGGTAGGGAATGAAGAAAACCAATTAGCCTAAGTAGGGTGTACAGAAGGTAATATGTAAAGGCAAAATAAAGGGATTAGAAAGAGGGCAAAGTAAATTGCGACTGTTATCATTCACGACCAAACCGTGTAGTTCATCGCCACTCCTATTTCACCTTTGCTTTTTTCCCCAGTTCGGGAGAAATAGAATAAGGTATTATTCAGTTGTCTTTTATCATCACCTTCTCTCAGGTTGCGAGTACTCCTTGGTTTAGGAGGGTACACCTATTACGCTTATTGGATAGTCTTCTTCCAAACCATAGGCTGGTGCCGAACGGTAGGGAAAGAAGAAAACCACTTAGACTAAAAGGGGTGTACAGAAGGAAATGACTAAAGACAAATAAAGGGATTTGGAGAGATGGCAAAGAAATATACGGTTACAGTCATGAATTGGATTATGGAAGAAGCATTACTAGGAATACCAGGATACCCCTACGAAACATTTTCATGTTTCAGTGCATTGTTAAAGGAAAACTGATTTCTCGATTAGATACTTACTCCAGGGTATGTATTTACCAGGTATGATTCTCACATCTGTATGGTTTTACAGATGATGAGTGGGAGGAAATTATTGGGAATAAGGTGATCATCCTCATTATATCGGAATTCGTTGTAATTGGTGATATTTGAGGAAGTCGCCTGGGTTATTGCCGGCAGGCATGTATTTGGTTTTGAGTATCCGTTGTTGTGCACCAATTTCAAAATGATATATCTGTACGTTTATTTTTATAAAATGAGATATAACTTTTTGATATTATGTCGATGACATTTACCTACATCAGTTGACGATTGGGTAAGGAGCATTGAACAACGGAGTAGTTCTTAACCATAAGTACAGTTTTCAACCTACGATGCACAGGTTTTGAGTTATTGAACTCAGCGGACTTATACAGAGTATTGTATGTTGTTCAGTGTCCATCAGGACAAAGGGGTTGGTCCTCGTACTATGTTCTGTTTACTTATGAGTTCTCTAGTTTTTAGACAAGTGTTTCGTAGAAATACAAGGTCTAAGTTTTAAGAAGTTGTGGGTATAAGAATAAAGTAGAGAACCAGATGTCGCAGGTATCGGGATTCTTCAATGAGATCGAAGCTGTAGATACTTATGATTGGTATTCAGTTAATAGTAATGGTTTTGAGAAACTTGTTTCTCTTTCAGGTTACTCATAATTAGATGGATTCCTAAGTTGAGTAATGTTGATTAGCCTATCTCCATTAAAGTTGATATGCACTGGAGACAGCTGCATGATTTGAATCCGGTTCAATTAAATCAGTGCCTCTGTTTCTGTATTGGATATAGAACAGTTCATATCTTAACGATGTTAAGGTACGGGGAGTTGTCCGGCTTATGCTTAAAACCAGACTCTGGATAACTCAGGGCACGTTTCTGTAATGGCAGTTTGTGGGTTGATCTGGGCTATGTCGAGGGTTGACTTTCTACCATCTGGAAGATCAATAGTGATATTGTTCTTGACTCGCCACAGTTTTAGTAAAATGAATTTTTTCAGTAAACAGTAGTGGGAGTATGGTCGAACTGGAAGTGATTCCAGAACCGCAAACGATTACGGAAAATTTAATAGGACCTAAAGATTCAGTCAGGTTTGATATTCCATTAGCCACTCCGCAGATATGGTGGGTAACCTCAGACACCCGAGAGGTACTCCGGTAGCCTCAAGGACGGCGACAGGGAGGTTCCTGTTTACCCAGACTTGATACTACTGTTGTTCCAGACTATGAGACCCGGCAGGTGGTTAAGTATAGCGTCGTTCTAAACTAGCTTTAGAAGTGCACGTGTATATTATTTTGCCAGAGGGTTGTTATGGTCAGTGGGAGCAACGGAAGCATAGTGGGCAAGTAGCTTATTTCTATTTATAGACTAGAGCAGATATAACGGAGATAGATCATCTAATTTTGATGTGACAGTCATAAGTTTGACTTCATCAGAATAGGGGATGGATCTGTTAAGAAGGTAGTAGGGTGTGTGATGTCCTGGTATTTGGATGACATATACAGAGTAGGAAGTAAAATTCCTATACTACGATCGGTTGTACTGTGGTCGTCACACAGTTGTTTCTCCAGACAGAATATGGATATAATATCATATATTCTGGTTTCTAGATCTATGGTTTTAGATATAGATTTGGGTAGTTTCCCAATGTGGGTACTTTGACAGTATTCTCATAGTTTTTAGAATAGATAACTCCTGGCATGGTGGTGTACCTGCAGGTGATGAAGTCACCCTCTCTAAAGGTGTCTTACAGACTAAAGGGGAGAGGGATGTGCATGATTGGTAGATCACTTACTTAGGCAATTGAGTCAATCGTGAGTTATCAAGTACCACACCAGATGTTGTTTTTGCACAAGATGCAATAAGTTTATATTTATCCAATCCTGAAGAAACATGAGGAAGCAGTTTTAGAACATAAGTGCATGTTCTATGGATTTGATGACGACAGCCTCCATCGGGAGACGGTTATCATTCCAGGCTTCAAAGGTGACATGGATGACAGAGTGATTGTCAGAGTTATAGTTTTCTCTCTGACAAAGGGGGCAGTATTATGGACAGGTGGTCCAAGAGGATACTGTGGGATGCATGGTGCAGGATACTGATTAGGTTCAGTTGACGATACAGTCTAAGAAGTTTGGATTTGGAGTTCATTTATGAACTAGGTCCCATCAGATATCCAGACCTATTCTAAGACAGGTATTACTCAATTCGGGAGATGGCTTTCTCCTCGAATTTGAGATTAAGAGAGAAATAGAAAGAAACATCAGGGCGGATCCACTCACTAAGGCTATTTCTCGAACACAATAGTTTTATAAACGGGCTTTGTGAAATTGATTAGTAGAGGAGTTGGATGTTCGGTATCACACGGGCTGTGAGTATGCGACATCACAATAATTAGCCTTAAGTGCAAGTGGGAGATTGTTGGATATAGGGCCCTCAAAGTCAATTATTGGATCACAGGCACGTGATTGCAATGATTGCGGAGGTCCTATACCGGTAGGACAGTCAAACTCGAGATGATAGTATGCTATCTGGTTTGCCTTTATCAGTCGTGTACAGGTTCAGGTGACTGATCACTGTTGCACGTTGATAGAGCCCTTAGGATTTTTGCTTGACTACCAACAGTATGATGGCGATCATATACGTGAGAGTTGGGTGGTCCATAAGAACATCCTTAAAAGTTGTCCCTAGTCGTGAGAGTTTCGAGACAGGGCATCGATACTCCGGAGTAGACTGGTGTATACAGTCGAGACCCCGACGAGGGGCGGTGGCCGGTCTCACAAGCCACTGGTGTCAGTTGGATCACCTAAGATGTATACAGGTGCTCATTGGGTTATGAGTACAACGGACAGGACTCGCCGGGAACCTGCTAGTTGGTATTACATCTATCGTTAGATAGCAGTTCCCTGGTGACATGTGTACAGGTTAGTTCATCGACCTGAGGTCGTCATTTGTCTCGTGTGAGTTCCCACTGTGCTTTGATTTCTTCCCTACCATGGCTCAAAGTAGTCGTGCAAACAGGTATTTTTTGGGTACAGTCCCGAGCCACATGGAGGCAAGTGAACGGATCGGTCGGGGATTCGTCTCTCCCGGTATTGGGGGTGGAGATCGCGCTGTGTCTAGGAAAGCCATTACACCAAGTCCTTGGCCAAGGTAGGTGAGAATTACTGGTAGGTACTCCGGTCGTTTCTCAGAGTGTTCAGGGCTTGTCTCCGACACGACTTATACCGCTATTGGGGGTCTGACGTTACCAGCCCCCTAGGCCCGATATGCGATACTCATAGACGAACAGACCGGACTGTATATATATTGTCACTGTTAGGCTCAGTAGGGTTTCAGGATGAGTTCGCTCATCGGCCTCCCTTGAGGTCAGTACATGGGCAGCTGTTACGCACTGCTAGTGCCGCTGACGGCTTGTGGTTAAACCCACTGCCAGGGTACTGACGAGTCATTAGAGTCCCCCACAGATAGTTTCCCAAGTTCGGGCGAAACGTTGTATAGGCCATATGGTTTTATGGCAGGGTTCGGAATATGCACGTGCGTTTACGCACGTGTCATATTTCGGGCAGATAATACTGGTGGGCTTTAGTTTAAGCCGGATCTGAGTATTATACTGTGTAGATATAATATCTTTGTCTCAGTTTCATTTGTATTCGATCGTAATACAAATGCGGGTATGTTTATACTGTTACGGGGTTATCCTGAAATTCGATTCGGGATCGCTTTTGGAAGTTGCCAGTTTCCAGTTTTCTATCACCCGTATTAAACATTCGGTTTAATGCGGATTTATCTTTTCTTCATTGGGTGAGTCATGGTTCTAGAAGGTTCTAGATTTGGTGACTAGATTCATGTATCTTTCATAGCATTAATTGATATGGTGACTAGGTTAATGAATCACCATTTTGCATTAAATGTATTTTTGTGAGTCATTATTTTCATTAAGTGTTATGATAAGGTTTCATGCTTATGGTTACCCTCTCCCCTCCTACACTCACCTCCCTCCTTCTATAGATGTGGCCGGCCCTTCTTGAGTGAGTGTGAGATTGATTCATTGGGAAAAAAGTATATGGAATTTGGTTCATGAAAATTAGAATTGCTCATTTCTCATTTACCCGATTCAATGGCAACTTCATTAACCGTTCGTCCATAGCTTTGGACGAAGTGAGACAAAGTGTTCTACTTATTCTCTACATCAATCTTGGACATGTCGGCTAGCAAACTTCATGTCCGAGTTGCCTCGGTTCAGAAGCGGGAGCCCGTTTAAAGATCCGTAGATGTGGTGCCACCTGTACGAGGAGATCGGAGATCGAGGAGATCAGAGCAGCCGCAACGGAGCGTGGGATGATAGCTAAAGAACGAAGGACTCGGATCATTTGGTATAGATTTTCTACCTACTTTGTAGTTTGTTAGGTTAGCGTTAATGTCAGATCCGGGTTATAGTATGCGATAGCGCCAGTTATAAAAGTTTTTGTTCAGCATTTGGCGTCAGTTTGACGGCTGGGGCGCTACCGTAGACTTACATCTATTTATCTCAAGTTCGCGGAGAAAGCCATCTCTCGAAATGAGCAATACCTGTCTTAGAATATGTTTGGATATCTGATGGGACCTAGTTCATAAATGAACTCCGAATCCAAACTTCTTAAACTGTATCGTCAACTGAACTTAATCAGCATCCTGCGCCACACCTCCCTCAGTATCCGCTTGGACCACCTGTCAAAAATACTGCCCCTAGTCAGAGGGAAAACTATAACACTGACAGTCACACTGTCATCCAGGTCACCTTGGAAGCCTGGAATGATAACCTTCTCCCGAAGGAGGCTGCCGTTATCATATCCCTAGAACATCCACTTATGTTCTAAAACTGCTTCCGAATGTTTCTCCAGGATAGGATCAATATCAACTGATTGCATCTAGTGCAAAAAGCAACGTCTGGTGTGGTACTTGACATCTCATGATTGACTCAATTGCCTGGGCAAGTGATCTTCCAATCATGCACATCCCTCTCCCCTTTAGTCTTTAAGACACCTTTAGAGAGGGTGACTCCATCACCTGCAGGTACACTACCGTGCCAGGAGTCGTCCATTCTAAAATACCTGTAGAATGCTGTCTAAGTACCCAGATTGGGATACTACCCAAATCCAGATCTAAAGCCATAGATCTAGTAACCAGAATATCTGATATAATATCCAAATCCTATGTGGAGAAACCACTGTGTGACAACGAAAGTATAACCGATCGTAGTGCAGGAATATCACTTCCTACTATGTGTATGTCATCCAAATACCAGGACATCACACCCTACTACCTTCTTAACCGATCCATCTCCTATTCTGATGAAGCCAAACCTATGACTGTCACATCAGAAATAGATGATCTATCTTCGCTATATCTGCTTTAGTCCATAAATGGACATAAGCTACTTGTCCACTATGCTTCCGCTGCTCCCGTTGACTACGA
This sequence comes from Agapanthus africanus, assembly GCA_030015575.1. Taxonomy (NCBI): domain Eukaryota; kingdom Viridiplantae; phylum Streptophyta; class Magnoliopsida; order Asparagales; family Amaryllidaceae; genus Agapanthus; species Agapanthus africanus. The sequence continues at coordinate 295,699,473 of CM057349.1, forward strand.
CAACCCTCTGGCAGAGTCATATACACGTGCACTTCTAAAGCTAGTTCAGAACGACGCTATACTCATCCTCCTGCCGGGTTTCATAGCCTGGAACAACAGTAGTGTCAAGACTGGGTAAACAAGAACCTCCTTGTCACCGTCCTCGAGGCTACCGGAGTACCTCTCGGGTGCCTGAGGTTACCCACGATATCTGCGGAGTGGCCAATGGAATGTCAAACCGGATTGAATCTTTAGTTTCTTATCAAATTTTCAGTAATCGTTTGCGGTTCTGGAATCACTTCCAGTTCTACCATACTCCCACTACTGTTTTCTGAAAAAATCCATTTTATCAAAACTGTGGCGAGTTAAGAACAATATTTGTAAGTCCATGCTACCCGTCCCCGGTTCTTTGGGGTTGCGGAAGTGGTGAAAAACGATTTTTCTTAGGGTGGTAACATGGACTACAAATACGGATCTTTGTTAAACAATCTACCTAACAACCTAACTAGGAGTTTTACCTACTCTGTTAAGGGGGTTATACCTTTCTTGAACTCCTTCGTCTTCAACTCTTGTGGTGTACGGACCGGCCTCCCCTCGTCGTCTTCTCACGCCGAAGATGGATCCACCTGAAAGCTTCTACCTTTGGCTTCTTCTTCGAACTTGAAGAGACTAGAACACTTGGCTTGCTAGGCCTTGTGAACTAGGATGAGTAGAGAATTGTTTTGGTGTTTTTATCTCTAAGGCAATGGTTCTCAACTTATGAGAAGGGTTTGCCTTGAGTTAGAGAGAGCAAGAGGAAGAGGGAGAGCTTGAGCAAGTGATGGAAAGAGAGAGAAATGAAATGAGAGAATCGGTAAACCTTTTGCCATCCTTGCTCTCATAATCCAAAATCATCATCACAAGTAATAATAATTGAGTATATTGTAATGGTTATTATCATGACCAATGACACAATCATTTCTTGCATTAAATGCAAATGGTGAACAAAACAAGCAAGCATAAGTCAATGCAACCAAATGATGGCCATTGTCATGATGGTGGTCAACAAGTCCAACCTAGTCAACCGGTCAACAAAAGTCAACAAGTCAACTAGGTCAACCATTCAACCCTAACCATGTCACTATAATACCCAATTAATATTATTGTTAATCATATTTCTTAATCTCATTAGGATTTGACAAAAGTCAACAGTCAGCAACCCTAATGAGAATCCTCTGCCTCTGTCTCTGTCAACTGTGCATACACACCCGTATCCGCGTTCCGGGGAACACGAATACAAACGAGATAAAACCAGTCCCAAAACGTTTACTAGGATCTGGCTTAAACCAAAGCCCGCTAGTAATAACTGCCCGGTCACTAAACGTGCACAAGTGCGCGGATGTGACCGAATCCTGTCGCAAAACCATGCGACCTGTCGCAAAACCATGCGACCTCTACTCTTTTGCCTAAAGGCGAATAGCTCTCTGTGTGGGACTCTAAAGATTCGACACTATACTGGCAGTGGGTTTAACCACAGACCGCAAGCGGCACTAGCTGTGCGTAACGGCCCCCAGGTAGATGCCGATAAGAAGACGGATGAGGTGAAACCCATCTGAAGTCCTACTGAGCCTGAATGTGACAATCTTCGTACAGTCCGGTCTGTTCGTCTGAATACATCGCATGGCGGGCCTAGGGGGCGGTAAACGTCAGTCCCCTAATAGCGGTACAAGTCGTGTCGGAGTGCAGCCCAGAACACCCTGAGATAACACTGGAAACCTACCAGTATATCTCGCTTGCCCTTGCCAGGGACTACTTGTGTAATTGCTCTCTTAGACACAGCGCGATGTCAACCCCCAATACCGGGTGAGACGAATCCTGTCTAACCGTCACTGCCTCCAAGTGCTTCGGGACTGCACCCAACTACTACATGTTTGCACGACTCCTTTGAGCCGTGGTAGGGTAGTAATCAAAGTACAGTAGTGTTAGTTATATGTATGCCCTAGAGGCCATTACTATATATAGGATGTATATTGTAGTGGATGTTTGGACATATATAGGGAGGATTTTCTTGCTCGACATGATAGTATGCTATCCGGTTGCTCTTTACCTTAACGCGTACACTGACTTTCTCTCTGTTACATGTTGGTAGAGCCCTTAGGATGTTTACTTGACTACCTGGACTATGATGTGGATCATACTAGTGGGGACATGGTAGTCCATAAGTACATCCTTCAAGGTCCCTAGTCGTGGGTGTATCGAGACAGGGCATCGATATACCAGTGTAGACTAGCGTATACCTTCTCGACCAATACAGATGGGCGATGGATGATCCCATATCCATTGGTGTTTGACATCAGAGATGATATACGGGTGCTCAGTAGAGACTGGGTACACTGGACGGACTCGCCGAGAACTCCCAGATGGTATTATACCTTACGTCAGATGGCAGTTCTCTGGTGACACTGGTACAGAGTAGTCTGTTGACCCGAGATCGTCATATAGTCTTGTGTGATTCCCACTGTGCTTTGATTTCCACCTTACCACGTCCAAGAGGGCGTGCAAAACGGTGGTTTTTGGGTACAGTCCCGAATCACATAGAGGCAATGAGCGATAAGAGGGGATTCGTCTCTCCCGTTATAGGGAGTTGATGTTGCGCTGTGTTCGATTGGCTATAACCGGAAATCCCTGGCCAGGGTTGCTGAGATTTACAGGTAAGTGTTACCAGTAGTTTCTCGATCTGTTATAGACCTCATATCGACACGACTTATCGAGCTATTGGGGTCTGATGTTTACCACCCCTAGACAAGATATGCGACATATCAGACGACGAGACCGGACTGTACGGTATGTGTTGCTGGTTGGATTCACAGAAGTGTGAGCGGGCTTGCTCGTTAATCTTCTGATCGCTCAATACCCGGGTGGCCGTTACGTATAGCAGACCGCTTGCGGCTTGTGGTTGTTTGAGATGATCATCACCTGCTGCCGGCGTATTGACGAGTCTTTAGAGTCCTACACAGAGGTTTCCTGGCTCAAGCGAAACGAAATAGGAACGCATATGAGATATGTGCGGGACCGAGAATAATACCAGTATATGATACTGTATTCTATTCTCGCGATCTGTATCATTGGACGGTTATATATGATATAGCCGGGATACCGAATCAAGTGTTGATTCGATACATTGATACACTAGATATTAGTCGGTTATATGCGATATGACCGGATCATTAAATCAAGTGTTGATTTAATGATTTAATGTATAATTATATATTTGATATATTATTTTACATTAACTAATATTTGTTCACTTAAGATGGATTTTCTCACTTGATGTGCACATTGTATATATGATATATTTTTGTGCACTTGTTTGCATCATGTTTGATGATGCATGCAAACTTGGGTTTGTGTTTACTTTAAACCATGTTTAAGTGAATGGTTAGGGTTTTATTATTTTCTCTTGATTATTTATTTATTTATTTATTCTTTATAGAAAGAAAAGAAATGGTTGCTTCTTTTGGATTTACTTTGAAGCTTCATGAAGCTTTGAAAAGTTCAACCATTTTTGTTTCTTTTGCTTAACCTAACCATTCACCTAACCCTAGTTTATTCTCTACACTTAACCATGGTTGCATTATAATAACCATCACTTGTTTTTCTATTATGGATAATTCTTTTTCTTTCTTCTTCTTCATCTTCTTCATGAAGAGAAGAAACCATGGCTAGAAAATTCTAAGTGATGATTCCAAGAGAGAAATCCAAATCCAAAGTGAACCCACTTCCTATTTCTTCATCCTCTACCATTTGCCATGTGGTATAGGGTGTTTTCTTCACAAGTTTCATGACTTGGTGAAGGTGGAGCTTGAGCTTGAGTTGCCTCGACGTAGATCATCTTCGGCATCGAAGTCGACGACCTAGCCCGATCATTTCTTCGACGAAACCATCGCTAGAGTCCGGGATCCGATGATCGCAGCGAAGGGACATCATCACGGAGCTAAGGAAGTGGAGGACCGGATCTACAAAGGTTGTAGTCTATTTCACCTAGCAGTAAAGTTGTTTACTAGCTTGTAGTTTCGCCTATTCTCTAGTTAACGATTCGTATTAGGGTTTCTCGGCACCGGAAAATTTTGAATTTGGCTTGGTTGATGCCTTGTGAGACCTCTTGAGTGTGCCTAGGAACTTTACAGTGGTATCAGAGCCTATCTAGAGTTTTAGGCGATGTGTAAACGAAATTAGAAGTCCGATCGAACCTGTAAACCCCGACAAAACCCTTCTCTGTACATTTTTCAAAACAGTGGATTTTTGTGAATTAAAAATTCTCAGAAAACAAGCAGGAAAAACTAAGAATTACTGTGAAATACGGTCCACTAAGTCAATAATTTGACCGCGGAACCGCGGCGAAACCATGGGTTTGGCGGCGGTTCCGCGGACAAAATTTAGACTTAGTCCCTGAAATTTCATATATTTATTCTTAGGTCTTTTCTTGGCAATTTTTTATGGGAATTTTTTAATTCCACTCAAGTGTTGAGTTTTCTAGGGTTTTATTGGGGACTCGTTAATTTGATCGGATAATTTAACTTCGTTTATGTTTTTCCGGATATTTTAGAAACTGTTAAAAAGTTCGACCGGATATAAATACCCATTTTTTCCCCTGCCGGGAAATTTCCAAGTGTTGAATTTTTCCGTAGTTTAAGAATGTTATAAGTAGTGCAAGTAACGCGATGGACCCTCTAGAAGACAACAAACCTTAACTCGATTATGTGACCGTCTTGAACTGCCCTTTGAACCTTAGGGTTTGGGGCAGTACGGCGTGCCACATGTGAGGCGTTGGCTTGACCCTTTGTAGCGTTTTGAAAATCGTTTCGGTGAAATTTCGGAAAATCGGTAAAATAAAGGGGTTTTCTGTAAAAAGTCAAAATCCAGATATCTTATTATAAAAATTAAATATACATATTCTAGCTATGTAATTGCTAGTATTTGGTGTTTATTGAGCCACTGGTGAAATTTCAAATTTTCTGAAAAAAAATATTTTATTATTATTTTAAGCCGTCACTAATACATTTAATTAGGGAAAATTACAAATTGGAATGAGTTGAAACAAATTTTGTGGATCATAAAACATTAAACAAAATTTTATCATGTGGTTTTTGAAATGAAATCGTTTGCCAAAACGGTTTAGAAATTATTGAAGAAAAAAGGCTTTTTTTTAGTTTAAATGGATGTTTGGGGTATTATATTTATCATTTTTCATCACCCCACACCCATACCCACACTCACACACCCCCATTTAATTCTTCCCTTGGCTGAATTCAGCAGCCCCATCACTTTTCCCCACTTGAATTTCAAAGAAAAGAAAGAAAAGAAAAGAATAGAATAGAAAATGATAGAAATTGAGTGGACTTTGACTAGATCTATCTTTCCCCACCTCACTCTCTCTCCTCCCTCACCCAATCCCCACAAATTTCGGGCCGAAACCTGCACAAAAACAGCCCCTCTTGATTCTTCTCCACTTCATTGCAAAACCCACAAAATTCCACCAAAAATCCAAGTCAAAAATCCCACAAAAACAAAATCCAATCTCTACCCATTATTTCTTTGCCCAAGCTAGCATGGATCTTGGAGGAAATTTGGCATTTTGGAGGCCATGATCTTCATGTTGATCTCTTGATCATGAGGTATAAAAATTCTTCCATATTTGTTAATTGTTAGTTGTATGTTTAAAGCAAACTTGTTTAGGTGTTTAAAAAAAATATAAATAAAGGGGTTTTGAATTCAAGTTTAGAAATTCAAGTGGATGGTTTTGGATTATAGTTAGGGTTTTGTTGTATGATTATGGTTGCAAGTGGGATTCTTCTTTTTGTGGAATGTGAAACATAATCAAATTGTTAGTTGTAAATTGTTAAGTTGAAATTGTAATATTTAAGCTATTTTACTTACTAGATTTTTGGAAAATTATTGAATGTCTTGGATTAAAATATAATTATGGTTTCATGTCATTATTAGTATTATAATAAGTGGTTTAATGCCTTTGGACCATGCAAAACCAAGCTTATTTGTAAAATTGTGAATTTTACATTAAATAGATTTAAAGTCGGTATTTTTGCAAACTAGTTTTTTTGAACGTATGTGGTTTGGTGAAATTAAATCATGGGAATGGTTTGTATGGATTATTTAAGTTATTTAATAAGTATTATAGCCGCTAGAATTGTTTAAACGTCGAGTTTTGTACTAAAACGGGTAATTTTGCTTGCTAGTTTTTCGGAAAAACGGCTTTTAAAGTGAATTTGGGGTTTTTGTGAGTTTTAACCTATTTTATATTAAAATTAGTGTTCATGAATGTGCAAATGAGTGTATTTGGGTTTTTCTCGATAGTCTGGCGTTTGTACGCCGACGTCGAGGGTTTTTGGGTTGATTTGTGGAAGCAACCATAAGTTTTGACCTATGTGGGATTCGTGAGTCGTTTTGGTCATGAGTCGGATTTTAATACGACACGGTGCGTTATGATATGTAGGTACCCCATATGGACTTCGAGACGACAAGCAAGCGCGTGGCGACGTCGGTACCGGCGAGCAAGGATCAGGTGAGGAGATTTATATCTACGGGGAGAAGTCGGGTGGATGGCGTATAGCACCCCCGCAGTCCGTAGTGTAGCTCATATATATATGTTTATATAGGTGTTTTATGATACGAAAATGTTTATTCATGTTATGATTAGGTGTTCATGGTTTAGCTTTGGGTTAGTTGCGAAACCCTAGAGTAGTTGTTATACCCATATACGCACACACAGACTTGCATACTTTACTTTCTTATGCGCAGATTGGGATGTGTATATATGTATATATGCGTGGGTATGGGACTATGCATATGTACATTCATATACGCATGCATGGATAATGAGGATAGTACTTGGGATTTATGATGAGTCGATGAGATTTGATTTGAGGCCGTGAGATCGGTGATATAGCAGGGTTCGTATTTGAGATACGACATGACGTTGTAGCGGGTCCTTGACGTAGTGTTTCACACACGTGCATGCATACTTAGGCGGTATCAGTATTGTACTAGACGTAGATCAGTACCCGATCATGATATTTGATAAAGAGGATACCAGGTGAATAGTATGATGAATGTGATATTGACCCGTACCCAGAATTGGGGATGCCGTACGACGGATTTACGTACGAGCTATATCTTGATGATTGATCCGCACTCTTGACTTGGGATGTCTGATTATAGATATGGTATCGGATATGATATTATTGAGGCGCGATCACCGACTAATATATATACAGGTATGTATATGTATCGACTCAGATGTTAGGCGGTTTCCTTACCTGTAGTCCAGCTTGTTAGCTTAGCCCTTTAGTTTAGTTTAGTTGTTAGATTAGATTCGATTCTTACCTATTTCAAAAACTAACGAATCGTGGGTATTTTTAAAGACAGCCAAAGGGATCCTACGGATATTTCAAAAGACGTATCTTTTCATAAAAACACCGTAGCCCTTACTTTCAAAACCCCATGATTCGTGTTATTTCAAAAGGCACCATTTGTAGGACATATATTAGATTAGTGCAGATTAGTTATAGTTGCGTCTAGTATTCAGCTCCCGCTCATTTTTTTACTGTTCGCTCCGCATCGCATACTTATATTATAATTTCTTATTGCATTATTAATATCATGCTGTTAGGACACCAGCACCATTACCGATGACGCGTATGTACCACGTACACTTACTTGTCGGCTCACACACATCTTCATCGGTAATTGCCATGTCACGAACACTTTAGAAAATACTATTTCATTTGACATAGGTTGTTAGCTAATAGTTTAGACATGATATTAGTGTACTTGCCTTATATGCTAGTTAGACATTGTAGTTATTGCCTACTACTTCATGCATGTTATTATTCACTGTTGTGTCGCATTCATGGATTCTCATGCCTATATTCACTGTTTACATGCTATTGATGACTTGGATTCGGATTTCATGAGATTTCTTGGATTTGGAGGAAAACCGCAAAAACATAAATAAACCTTTTCTCTCTTTAAAAATAAAAAGTGCGGTTTTCCCATGATGTATGAGTCGTCCACCATGAGTTTGCTGATGGATTTCGAGACCCGATTCGAGGAGTGGAGGAACCGTTTCGGGTACATGGTGGGCCCGATGCGGTACCCCGGGGCAAGAGGAATGTGCTGTTGACGTTGAGCCCGGCAGGGGAGCACTACCGACCGGTGATATTACCCGACGCGTCGGATATCCGGAGGATACCGTCGTGGTCTTGAGATGGATGGTAGGGGCAGGTCTGGATTGACGGCGCCCTAGATATTGTGATTTGAAATATTGAGGTACATCGATTGTGATACAGAGATATCGAGATATTTGGACACTTGTTTTGTGTCGATGCTGGGCACTGTTTTATGCTGATTTCATTTATGGTACCTCACTTTTAAAATACAGAAATCTCACTGAATTATGAAAGCAGTTTTCGTCAGTACATGCATTCTGTTTCATGCATTCATACCTCATTCATATGATATATTGCTACCTGAGGCACTGACACGAGCACATGAGATCACACTCGGGTTAGATTTTACCCTAGCCATTGTTATAGGCTGTATGTTATTCATATATTTGAGGATATATTATGATCTTTGACCTAGGTTGCGTTATTTATGCGATTTCTGTGCGTAGATGTTTTTCTATTCACGAGTTGGCAACTCACCCCCGTTGTGCCCCAATTTCTTGCAGGTTTGCCGTACAGGTTTCATTACGGCTTGCGGGCATAGTTTCCTTCGGGTGATTAGCTAGTAGGTGGGTTTACTTGTATCGTACCCCCCATTATATAACTTGTATATTATTACTCTGTTGTATCTAGAAGTTCCATCAACCAAACATATATTTATTTCAGAGATAGAAACCAGTGATGTTATTCTTTCGACCTTAGAGTCGCGCGTTTATTTTTGTGGTTTTCTCGTGGTTTTGAGTTTTGATCCTCGCCGTTGGCATTGTATATTATATTGCTTGTGTGGTTGTGACCGTCAATTGACGAAGAGCTAGCTCCCGCTTGGGGATGCCTTTTATTGATTTCGTATACTATTCATGTTGTATCCTGTTTGGGAGCCAGTATTTACAAAGGAGACTCTGCCGAAATTTTCGGGAAATATTGATGTTTTTTTTTACCGCATAATTTGGATTATGCTATTAAAACTACTTGATTTAAATTGTTTTTCCTTCACTCTACTACTTTTCTTGGTTTGGATTTCTGGGTTTTCGGCTTACTTAGATTACGTACGCTTCGAGACGTTCGTAGTTTAAGTCCCGGTCATATTCCGTACTTTCGGGACGTGACACCCTTCTACGGCTGGACCGTTGGTACTGAGGCATGAAGTGGATGTTTTTAAACTTATTTCATGTGTTGAGCTTTTTGGGAAAACTTGGGTGTTTGACTGTTCGATCGGAAAGTTTAACATTTTCTGTTTATCTGGAATGTGATACAATATTTGGAATCCACAAATAGTTATGAGATAACTGAATGAATGTTATAAACATAGCAGTTTAGTCTCACTTGATCGGTTGCCACGGAATTTTGATGCGATCAATAGTCCGTCGCAATCACGTAGCGTACGCGGATACTCGCCGGGTAAACTTAATAGACAGCTACACCCAATAGCCCCGACCAAGTGACTGTAGGAGAACCCCATCGCCGAAAGCAGCCGTTCGGGTGCTCGCGGTAGCGGTGTTCCGCCTTGGTGCACTTCGTCGACGGCATCGGGGGTGCGTCCGCCTAATAAAGTTTGCGACGAGCATTCGATCAGAACGTCGGGAATCCTGTTGAATTGCCCGACTTGATATTGAAAAGAGTTTTCAATAATGAGACTTAAATGCGGGGTTTATAATTGTTAGGCATGCGATGTCTAAGGAATTCATTTGATTAGGCATGCGATGTCTAAAGAGTTTGCGGATTCCAACCGTTGTAGTTTTACACTTTCTTTTCTGTGACCGTAAGTGTAATATGTGATATCGCCGGTTTCGTTGCTATATGTCAACGACAATTGGGATGCGCATATTTACTTACGTTGATGACATGTGATGTTATGTGTTGCTGGATATGTTATATTGGATCGTCGTGTTTGAATAGCCGGGGGGGTTTATGTGAGATGAGTGTTTTTCATTTTTCATTCATGTAAAAACTTGTATGTAATATTCTTTTATTGGGGCACTTCCAGATTGCGGAAGATGTCACCTTTTGTATATTATTTACTTTTCCGCATTAGGATAGACCCAAGGAGGGGAGCACAAGTAACCGGGTTCTAGGGTCCAGTGGGAGACCATCTCGAGGAGTCGAGTCCGGGTCTCTTAACTCTAGAATTGGTAGGGTTGCTTGCCGCTCTCGTAGGGGTCTAGGGGTGTGGGATTGGCTATTCACCACGACCGTGGAATCCGTGTTTTATATTGGCTCAAAATAAAACACGGACGTCCTAGTATATCCAATATTTCATATGATTTTTTCTGCTGCGTTATCTGTGATGTGATCATGTGATATGTTCAGATAGATATTATATATAGTATATATGATATATTATATAGACGTTGCTTATGTTTTACACCCGTGCTAGCCCTGCCTCGCTCTGGCGTTAGTTACCTAACCTAACGGTGCAGACGGGACATCGAGGCGAAGGCGGATGGCATAAGCGTACGTTATATTTATCTGTGATGTTTAGGTGGACTTAAATGATGGGACTTCATTAATATGATTAATGAAAGAAAAAGAAACCTAAGATCTTGTGAAATCGAATTTCAAAAATAAAACAGGTAGCTATAGTTCTTGCTTTGCACAGCGGTATATATGATATATCCTGCACCTTATTCGATGAGGAAAGGGCCGACGATCCCTTCACCGGGAGTGACCCCTTTAGCAATAACTGGCAGATGCTACACACTCGGTTTGTTTTTTGATTGCTTCTATAGTTTTTGCTTTGCACAGCGGTATATATGATATATCATGCACCTTATTCGACGAGGAAAGGGCCGACGATCCCTTCACCGGGAGTGACCCCTTTAGCAAAACTAGAAAAGAATCAAAAACACTCCATTTCAAAATCATTTGATTCTACAACGATATCAAGTTCATTACGCAATAGGTTTTCGGAAAAACCTGTCGTAGCCCTCCGTCATTTCAGATAAGTAGTAGTTAGTATTTGTGCTGTGTTTGTTGGCCTTTGTCAAGGCTTAGTGTGCGGTAGCTGACTAGTACTTATCTGCTTATGCATATGATGCAGATTGGATTAGGGTAGTCGTGCGACCTTGTTGGCCTTTGTCAAGGGCCGTGCGGGTGGGTTTATTTCAATCAAGAAATGACGGGTTGAACTTGACTAGCAGCCTATGATTTGTTGGCCTTTGTCAAGGTCATAGGAGGCTTGGGGCAAAATTATCGGGAATTTCAAGTGTTGAAATTTGCAATGAGATTGCATACCTTCTATGAGATAGTTGGATCCCGATACCCGCTGCGAGTAAGAGTTACTCCTGGGAGAGTTTTACACATTATAATTAGCCGATCAAGTAGGTGTCTAGAAAGGTGTTAACGAGGTTACGACTCTGGGAAAACGAGGTTTACATTAATTAGGTTCGTGCGAAAGCACGGGGGACCTCCCTCAAAGTACCGACACTGGCCTGGCTGAAAGATTGGCGAACTTGTAGCGTGTAATTAATCCCGGCTAGTCTTTCCTTTTAGGGTTTGAAGGAAGATTTGATAAAAACAGTGGGAGCCATCCTGATTAGATAAAATAAATAACCAATCTGATCTTGCAAGAGCATACGCTGAGTGTTTTCTTCTCTCTCTCTCCAGGTAGCGACCATATCATGCCTTAATCAAGATAATAATACGGATGAATTGACCGAACCCGCTTGTTATACTGAGCTGGGGAACGTTGGTCCCGCTCCAACTTATAATTGTTATAAGACAGAGCAGGAAATAGGGGATTACCAGGATTCCCATACCACCCAAACGAAGAAAGTGCATACTGATGCATCATCTTCGGGTGTGTTCATTACAAAGAACTGTTTCTCTGTATCCTTTACATCCTGGGTATATGATGCCGGATCAGGATCCCGAATATGTAATCAGTTACATCGGCTACAGATAGGTAAAGAACTGAGAACGGGTGATAAATTTTATGAGACAGAAAACGGTGCAAGTGTTGCAGCCAAGTCTGTTGGTCACTGTCACCCTGTATTCCAAATACATTGATTCTGAACGAATGTTATTAGATACCGAACCTGATATACAAAATCATATCAGTCTCTTTATTAGTAAAGAAATGATAAAATTTTGTATTGTTGGATAATGTTTTGAACATTTCCTATATCAAAAGTTGATCGGTTCAGGCATGTTATCTAAAAGCATTGACGTTCTAAATCAAACTACAGTTCTTAGTATACAGAACACACACAAGAGGAAGAGTTCAGAAATGAACGAATCTTTCTTGAGGCATTGTAGACTAGGTCATATCAATGCGACACGACTAGCTGAAGTTACATTAAGATGCATATTTAAATTTTTTAAAATTTACATCTTGTGAAACTTGCCGGTCATGTCACAAAGATACGATGACCACAGCTCCGTTTATTGGAAACAGAGAAAGAGTTAGTAAATTCTTGGGATTGATACATGTTGATGTATGTAAGGTCCCCCGTCTACATATGCCAGGACCGGTTCTTTGTACTTCATTACATTCTCTGATGATCTCTTAAGATTCAGTCATATGTTTCTGTTAAAACACAAGTCCGAACCTTTTGAGATATTCACAGAATATAAGTTAGAAGTAGAGAACCAATAAGGATATAAGTATTATGTCCTTTGATGAGATTAAGGAGGAGAATACTTGTGCATAGAATTCCTGGACTATTCTAAAGGAGAATGAGATTCTCTCTCAGCATTACTCCTCCGTATACACCATAGCACGATGGTATATCGGGGCGGAGCAATTGCACCCTATTCGATATGGTGCGCTCTATGATGAGTACTACTGAGTTTCCTATTTTCCTTTTGGGAGTTATGCACTTGAGAAGCTGCATACCTATTGAATAGGGTTCAAATCAAATCAGTTGCCTACCATTTCATATGTGATATGGAAAGGGAAGAGCCCATATCTTAAGTTGGTTAAGATTTAGGGGTTGTCCGGACTATGTCTAAAAGTAATACCCGGACAAGCTCGAGGCAAGGTCTGTTATGTAGAACTGGAAGCAGTTCCAGCTATGCAAACTACAGCAGATGATTTGGTAGAACCGAAGGATTCAATAGTAACCAACGAACCTCAGCCTCTCCGCCGATCTAGTAGGGTTCCTCACCCACCTGAGAGATACTTTGGTTTCTCTATGACAGTGGGAGCGAGAATTGCATCATGAGATGATGACCCAACTAGTTTCGAGCAGGCCATCGAGAGTAGGGACTCTGTAAGAATGGCTGGATACTTAGCGATCTAAGATGGAATCCATGTACACCAACAAAGTATGGACTTTGGTTGCTATATCTGAAGGGTTAAATCCCCATCAGGAGCAAGTATATCTTAAGAAGATTACTTGGTGTAGATGGAAAAGTTGAGACTTTCAAAGCTAGACTTGTTAAAGGTTTTCGTCATCAACCAGGCGTGGATAATGATGAAACCTTTTCCAGTGGCTATGCTTAAGTCCATCCGAATCCTACTTGCCACATCTACATACCATGACTACGATATCTGGCGGTTGGGTGTCATGACTGCTCTTCTAAATGGTATTTTAGAAGAGGGCGTCTATAAGTACACAGCCAGAGGACTTCGTAGACAGTGGGAGCAGCGGAAACGTGCACAAGTTGCTTTATAGGATAATGCAGGCATCGCGGAGTTGGAACGTCTATTTTGATGTGGTAGTCAAAGAGTTTGACTTCATCAAAATGGTAGATGAACTTTGTATATACAAAAAGGGTAGTAGGGAGTATGGTGGTGATCCTCGTAGAGTACGTGGATGACATACTCTTGATAGGGAAGGAGTTTCCTATGCTACGCTCAGTCAATCTCCGCTTATCACAAGGATTCTCCATATAGGATCAAAATGATACCTCCTAAATCCTGGGTTTTGGACCTATGAGATAAATCTAATTGGATGTTAGGATTCTCACTACTTGTAGTGAGATGGTATCAATCGATCCTGGGGAGAATCACTGGAAAGGTTCCAGGGTGATAAGGACGGCTGAATGTCAGTCACAGGCATTGTCTTTACCCTTAGTAAAGGGACGGTATGTTGGAAGAGTTCCAAGCTAGATACCGTGGCTTACTAGACGATAAAGTCTGGATACATCGCTACTTAAGATGTTACCAAAGAGGCAGTCTGGATGTATATTTGTTCATGAGATGAACTTAGTTCCTCCCATTGTGTGACAATGGAGTTGTGGCTTATGCCAAGGAACGTCCGTCCCATCAGTGATCCAGACATATTCTAAGGCAGTATCACCTGATCATAGAGATGGTTGATCTCCAAGAAGATCGAGGTTAGGAGAGGAGACTCAGAGGACAACACGGCGAATCCACTCACAAAGGCATTTTCCCAGAGAGAGACTTTTATGGGATGGTTGAGTATGGGATACTACAACCACTGCTATCTGATGGCCCTAGTACAAGTGGGAGATTGTTAGTTATATGTATGCCCTAGAGGCCATTACTATACATAGGATGTATATTGTAGTGGATGCTTGGACATATATAGGGAGGACTTTCTTGCTCGACATGATAGTATGCTATCTGGTTGCTCTTTACCTTAACGTGTACACTGACTGTCTCTCTGTTACATGTTGGTAAAGCCCTTTGGATGTTTACTTGACTACCTGGACTATGATGTGGATCATACTAGTGGGGACATGGTAGTCCATAAGTACATCCTTCAAGGTCCCTAGTCGTGGGTGTATCGAGACAGGGCATCGATATACCAGTGTAGACTAGCGTATACCTACTCGACCCATACAGATGTGTTAGGTCCACGTTACCTCTCCCGGTACTTTCGGGGTTGCGGAAACGGTAAATCAAAATTTTTTTAAACTTTGTAACATGGACCGTAAAAGCCGGATCTTTGCTAAACTAAACTAGCATACTTGCAAAGAAGAGTTAACTACTATGCAAAGTGGTTATACCTCAACTTGAACTCCTTCACTTCTAGTTGTTGTTCTTCTTTGATGTTCTTCTCTTCTTGTTGTTCTTCTCATTGCTTGCTCAATGGTTGATCCGGACTTCGGTCACCTCCGCGGCCTCCTTGAGTCGAAGACGATCCACCCAAGAGATGTACACCGAGCCCCACCTCAAGCCGAGGTAACTAGGGCAAGGAGATTGCTAATCTAGAAGCCCTAGGTTGTGTAGAGAGGATGTATGGATGTGTTTGTCAAGTAGAATCCTTTTTCTCTCAACACATGAGATCAAAGGAGAAATCAAGAGGAGGAAGAAGGAGGAGATTTTCTAGCAACCATGGAGCTTCTCATTTCAAGAGAGAGAATGAGAATGAGCAAATGAAAAGCTTAACCAAGAGAAAAGCTAACCATGGTTGCAATAATGCACAAAACATTATCATTACAAATCCAATCAAGATAAAGGTGATGGCTACAAATGACATGACCATTATCATAACTTAATAAAAAGAAAACCAAAGAATACTTTAGATCTTCTAAGAAGGTCCAAGTCAACTTTGGTCAAAGAGTCAACAAAGTCAAGATGGTCAAATGGTCAATGTAATTAGCCATAACAAAATTATCAATGAAAGGATTAGTAAATAATGTCCCCGGCTCATTTATGGTTTTGACCAAACGAACTGTCGAAACCCTAATGAGTCCGCCTCAAAATGGTTTTGACCGAATCAACTGTCAAAACCCTAATGAGCCTGCCACATAGTGGTTTTGGCCGAACCAACTGCCAAAACCCTAATGAGGCACCTCCTCCTTCATCGCTCCAGAAAACTGTGCATACACACCTGCATCCGTATTCCGTAGAATGCGGATGCGCAGAAGACAAAACAGATCCATCCGTGCAATACTAGGATCTGGCTTAAACCAAAGCCCACTAGTACTGCCTGCCCGAACATCATACGCACACAAGTGTACGTAAGTGATCGCAGCCCTGCCGTAAAACCATACGGCCTCTACACGTTTCGCTCAGTGCAGGGAAACTCTCTGTGTGGGACTCTAAAGACTCGACTCTACGCTGGCAGTGGGTTTAACCACAGACCGCAAGCGGCACTAGCTGTACGTAACGGTCCCCAGGTAGATGTCGATAAGAAGGCCGATGAGGTAAACCCATCCGAACTCCTACTGAGTCTGTATGTGACAATCTCCGTACAGTCCGGTCTGTTCGTCTGATACATCGCATGGCGGGCCTAGGGGGGCGGTAAACGTCAGTCCCCTAATAGCGGTACAAGTCGTGTCGGAGTGAAGCCCAATACACCCTGAGATAACACTGGAACCTACCAGTACATCTCGCTTGCCCTGGCCAGGGACTACTTGTGTAATGGCTCTCCTAGACACAGCGCGATGTCAACCCCCAATACCGGGAGAGACGAATCCTGTCTAACTGTCACTGCCTCCAAGTGCTTCGGGACTGCTCCCAACTACTACCTGTTTGCACGACTCAGTAGAGCCGTGGTAGGGTAGTAATCAAAGAACAGTGGGAACACACTCGAGGCGAAGTGACAGTGTCAAGTCAGCGGACTAAGCTATACTCATGTCACCTGGGAACTGATAACTGACGATAGGTATAATACCAACCATCAGTTCCCGACGAGTCCTGTCCAGTGTACTCGTAACCCAACGAGCACCCGCATACTATCTCAAGTACGACGTACTGACGGCTGTGGGACAGACCGTCTCCCGTGCTGGGATGAGAAGCGCATACGCTAGTCTACTCCGGAGCATCGATGCCCTATCTCGATACTCCCACGACCAGGGACGTGTATAAGGATGTGCTTGTAGATTACCCAGCCCCCACGAGTGTGATCGCCATCACAACGCCGGTAATCAAGCAAAGATCCTAAGGGCTCTACTAATGCGTATA
Source organism: Agapanthus africanus (assembly GCA_030015575.1). NCBI lineage: Eukaryota > Viridiplantae > Streptophyta > Magnoliopsida > Asparagales > Amaryllidaceae > Agapanthus > Agapanthus africanus. The sequence goes on from CM057349.1 coordinate 295,716,492, forward strand.
GGTGATATAATAAATAAACACACATGTACACATTAAAGCAGAGGCAAACCAAGTAGCATACTACTATATTGAGCAAGATTGTCTGTACAACTGTGAATATCCCAAGCTTCCATCAAGTAATATACATACTAGTATGATACAGTAATGGCCTCTAGGGCATATACACTAACAATCTCCCACTTGCACTAAGGCCATGTACTGGCGTATCGAAGACCTATCATCTCGATCAGCCGCTCGAACTGAGTCTGGGGTAAAGCCTTTGTGAATGGGTCCGCAGTGTTGTCCTTTGTGTCCACTCTCCGCACCTCGATCTCCTGTCGATCAATGATCTCCCTGATCAGGTGATACCGCCTTAAGATGTGCCTGGATTTCTGATGGGACCTTGGTTCCTTCGCTAAAGCTATAGCCCCATTGTTATCGCAATACAAAGGTATTGGGTCAACAATGGACGGAACCACCTGAAGTTCACTAATGAACTTCTTAATCCAGACCGCCTCTTTTGCGGCATCGCTTGCAGCAATGTATTCAGCCTCCATCGTCGAGTCTGCGACGGTATCCTGCTTGGAACTCCTCCAACATACCGCCCCTCCGTTGAGGGTAAACACAAAACCCGAGACAGACTTGCTGTCATCTTTGTCACTCTGGAAGCTTGAATCGGTAAAGGACTCGACCCTGAGGTCTCCATTACCGTAAACCAGGAACATCTCCTTAGTCCTCCTCAGGTACTTGAGAATGTTCTTCACTGCTATCCAGTGGTCCTCCCCTGGGTCTGAATGATACCGGCTTACCGTGCTCAACGCGTAAGCTACATCTGGTCTTGTACATAGCATCGCATACATTATAGATCCTACCGCCGAAGCGTAGGGTATAGTGCTCATGCGAACCCTCTCCTCGTCAGTCTTAGGAGACATCTTCTTGGAGAGAGTAATTCCGTGCAATGCGGGTATGTTACCGCGCTTGGAATCCTCCATACTAAATCTCTTTAGTACGGTCTCTATGTACCTGGACTGCGAAAGTCCCAATAGTCTCTTGGATCTATCTCTATAGATCTTGATCCCCAGAATGTACGAGGCATCACCCAGGTCCTTCATGGAGAACCTTTGTGACAAAAATAGCTTGACCGATTGTAGCATAGGAATATCATTTCCTATCAAAAGAATGTCGTCCACGTACAAGACTAGGAATACGACAGTTCGTCCTACAATCTTCTTATATACACAGGGTTCATCTTCGTTCTTGATGAAATCAAATTCCTTGATTGCCTCATCAAAACAGATGTTCCAGCTCCGCGATGCCTGCTTTAATCCATAAATGGATTTAAGCAACTTGCACACCTTTCCGCTGCTCCCACTGTCTACGAAACCTTCTGGTTGATCCATGTAAACGCACTCTTCCAAACAACCGTTTAGGAAAGCCGTCTTAACATCCATCTGCCAGATTTCATAGTCATGGAAGGCAGCAATGGCAAGTAAGATCCGAATGGATTTGAGCATAGCCACCGGAGAAAAAGTCTCATCATAGTCCAAACCAGGTCTTTGACGAAAACCTTTTGCAACGAGTCTAGCTTTATAGGTTTCCACCTGTCCATCTACACCAAGTTTCCTTTTGTAGATCCATTTGCATCCAACGGGTTTTACCCCAGGTGGAGCAATATCCATGGTCCACACTTTATTGGCGTACATGGACTCCATTTCAGATTGCATTGCTTCCTGCCACTTATCAGAGTCCCTACTGATAATGGCCTGCCTGAAACTGGTGGGGTCATCTTCTTCCAAGATGCAATCCTCTCTATCCCCGTCAATGAGAAAACCGTAGTATCTCTCGGGCGGATGAGAAATCCTACCAGATCTGCGGAGTGGCTGAGGTTCTTCTGGGGTTATTGAATTCTGAGGTTCTGTCAATTTTTCAGTTTCATTTTGTGGTCGCTGAATTTCTTCCAGTTCTACCGAACTCCCACTTGTTTCTTTTGCAAGAAATTGCCACTCTAAAAAGGTGGCGTGGCGAGATACAAACACCTTCTGTTCCTCGGTGTGGTAGAACAGATATCCTGCGGAGTTCTTAGGATATCCCACAAATTTACATAGAACTGAACGTGCCTTAAGTTTGTCCGGATTTTGTACTTTTACATAGGCCGGACAACCCCATATCTTAATGCCTTTAAGATACGGCTTCTTACCATTCCATATCTCGAATGGTGTCTTAGGCACAGATTTAGACGGAACATCGTTCAATAGGTACGCCGCTGTCTGAAGCGCATGTCCCCAAAATGAAAGAGGCAACTCAGCACTACTCATCATGGAGCGAACCATATCCAATAGGGTACGATTCCTCCGCTCCGAAACACCGTTGTGCTGTGGTGTATAAGGAGGAGTAAGCTGAGAGAGAATACCATTCTCTTTTAAGTAATCTAGGAATTCCGTGCTTAAGTACTCCCCTCCCCTGTCAGACCGGAGGATCTTGATACTTTTGCCAATCTGGTTCTCTACTTCCTTTCTGAATTCCTTGAATTTCTCAAAAGCTTCAGATTTGTGTTTCATCAGATACACACATCCGAACCTAGAGAGATCGTCAGTGAATGTGATGAAGTACGAGAACCCACCCCTTGCATGTATAGACATCGGACCACACACATCACTGTGTATGAGTCCCAAGAGCTCTCTTGCTCTTTCTCCATGTCCGGTGAACGGAGATTTGGTCATCTTTCCTTTGAGACAAGACTGACAAGTTTCATAAGATGAAAACTCGAACGCATTCAAGAGTCCATCTCTATGCAACTTACTCAGTCTTTTCTCTCCGATATGACCGAGTCTACAATGCCACAAGTAGGATTCATTCGTATCTGAATTTTTCCTCTTGCGTGTGTTTTGTATATTGAGAACTGTATTCTGATTTAGAACGTAGATACCATTAAACAGTGTACCCTCTGCAACCAGTACCTTATCAAGGTAAATGTTCATGATATTCTTTTCAAGAACAAACTTATATCTATCTTTATCGAGTAAAGAAACTGATATGATGTTGCAAACCATAGAGGGTACATAGTAACAATCGTTCAAAATCATAGTCTTGCCATTTGGCAATACTAGGTGATATTCACCGACGGCTGCCGCATAAACTTGTGCTCCGTTCGCTACTCTGAGCGACATATCACCTGGTGCAACTTTCCTACTTTTTCTCAGTCCTTGCAATAAATTACAAATATGAGATCCTGATCCGGTATCAAGTACCCAGGAGGTAGGGCTGACCGTAAAACAGTTCTCAATTACAAGAACACCTGAAGTAGATGCAAAACCATGCTTCTTCTTCAACTGGGTATCCTGGAAATCCATACTTTCCTCTTTCCCAATCTCATACTCATGACTGTTGTCACAAGTTAGAGCTGAACCAACTTTCCCCAGTCCCGAATAAGAATTCGGTTCGGTCAAGCGATACATTTTATTATCTTGATTAGGGCGTGAAAAGGTTGCTGCCTGGAGAGAGAGAAAAGAAACACTCAGCGTATGCTCGTGCAAGATTAGATTGGTTTATTAATTTATCTAACCAGGGTGTCTCCCACTGTTTCCTCAAATCCTTCTTAAAACCTTTTTAAAAGAAGAACTAGCCGGGTTTTAATTCACGTTACAATACTTGCTTAACCTTTCAGCCAGGCTAGTGTCGGTACTTCGAGGGAGGTTTTCCAACGCTTTCGCGAAGTTCCTTAATTAAAGAACCTCTTTTCCCTGTGGGCGTAACCCCGCTAACACCTTTCTAGACACCTACTAGGTTTATAGCATTGATCGTTAAGTGAAATAATCTCCCGAGAGTAAACCAACTCATCAGTAGGATCGGGATCCAACTGTCATTGTGTGATAACCTAGATGGAATCCACTCTAGTCACCACACTCCAGAAGGTATGCTAAACCTGCAAGTTTCAGTTCTTTTGAAACTCCCGATGTGGTTTTTTGCCCCTAGGACCCAAGTGACCTTGACTGAGCCAAAATGTCAAAAGATCCTAGTCAAGCTCAACCCGTCATTATCTTGACTGCATTAGACCCACCCGTACGAGTCCTTGACTGAGCCAAAATGACCGCACGACTGTCCTAACCAATCACTTTGTATCCTACGGAAAAATATTACATAGCTACCGTTCACTACGCCTCGGCTGAGCACGAAATACGTAGCACGAATACTAAGCAATATTAATCCGAAACGACGGAGGGCTACGACTGGGTTTTTGGCGAAAAACCCGTTAACGTAATGAACTTGATTTCGTTGAAGGAACGTGATACACCCTTTTTGAAAATATAGTGGCGAAAAACTTTTGCTAAAGAGGTCACTCCCGGTGAAGGGATCTCGGCTCTTTCCTCGTCGAGTGAGGTGCTGGGCATTCGTAAGATGAATACCTCGATGCAAAGCAAGAATAATCGACTATAGTGAAGTTATTACCCTGACGCAAATTTTTGTCCAAGGGGTCACTCCCGGTGAAGGGATCTCGGCCCTTGCCTCGTCGACTGAGGTGCTGGGTATTCATAACCGAATACCGCGATGCAAAACAAAAATGAACGTCCTTGCAATAACAGCTTTTTGAAAAAATTTGTTCCAACAACGTCTTTTAGGTTTATTTTCTTGCATTAGTTCTTTTAATGCGTGATATTCTTGCATTAGTTCTTTTAATGCGTCCCATCATTTAATCCTACCATTGCAGAAAACAACCAAAATATGACGTACGCTTATGCCATTCGCATTCGCCACGGGGTCCCGTCATCACTCGTTAGGTTACTTAACTAACGACAGAGCGGGGGCTGGGCTAGCGCGGCTGTAAAACATAAGCAACGCCTAAATAGTAAAGCAATGATAGACATTACAGATCACAGATGAATACATTGGATATACTAGCAATCCGCAATCCTTACGAGCCTGCAACGAAAAGCGGATTACACGGTCGCGGTGAATAGCCAAATACCCCACCCAAGACCCCTACGGGTGCGGCAAACTACCCGCCAAGTACTCGGCAGTTTGTGCACCCTCTCCATGGGTCTATCCTAGGAGCAAAAACAGTAAAAAGAATTATACAATGACGGCTACAACCCCGACCCGGTTGTGCGGCCAAACAAATAATATTATTACATCAATTTACATTTACAATGAATGAAAGAAAAACAAAAGCTCATCTCACATCCACCCCGGCTATTCACCCGCGACAGTCCAACAGATTCATATACACAATCCAATACCAATCACAGATCATGTATAACCCCGACTAATCGACCTATAGCGATTAGCCGACGTTCAATACATGCAAGCAACACAGATATAACCATCATAGCCAAAGTGCAGTGAAGTTCGAAAAAAATACGGAATTATAGGACCCCAAAAGTGAATTTCAATTCTGGAAAATCTGGGTACATATAATATATTTTAAAAATCCCAAAACCAATACAGAAGAACACTGCACGAAAAACGATGCAAAGATGACACCAAACAGCGGCGGTTCCGCGGCCAGATGAATAGGTGAGGCCGCGGAAGGGCGGCGCTTTTGATGAATCATGCTATCGTTTTTCTTGGGTGTTCTTAGAAAACCCTGAGACGAATTTACAAGTATAAAGTTTTTCATTTTGAGCAGAAAAAATTTCAACAGAAACTTAGGGTTTTGGTTTTCCGGTTTTGTGATTTTACGGTTCCGAACTTCGTTACACTTCACTACCAAGCTAGTTTAAGTTTAGTTAGGCTCTGATACCACTGTTAGGTCCACGTTACCTCTCCCGGTACTTTCGGGGTTGCGGAAACGGTAAATCAAAATTTTTTTAAACTTTGTAACATGGACCGTAAAAGCCGGATCTTTGCTAAACTAAACTAGCATACTTGCAAAGAAGAGTTAACTACTATGCAAAGTGGTTATACCTCAACTTGAACTCCTTCACTTCTAGTTGTTGTTCTTCTTTGATGTTCTTCTCTTCTTGTTGTTCTTCTCATTGCTTGCTCAATGGTTGATCCGGACTTCGGTCACCTCCGCGGCCTCCTTGAGTCGAAGACGATCCACCCAAGAGATGTACACCGAGCCCCACCTCAAGCCGAGGTAACTAGGGCAAGGAGATTGCTAATCTAGAAGCCCTAGGTTGTGTAGAGAGGATGTATGGATGTGTTTGTCAAGTAGAATCCTTTTTCTCTCAACACATGAGATCAAAGGAGAAATCAAGAGGAGGAAGAAGGAGGAGATTTTCTAGCAACCATGGAGCTTCTCATTTCAAGAGAGAGAATGAGAATGAGCAAATGAAAAGCTTAACCAAGAGAAAAGCTAACCATGGTTGCAATAATGCACAAAACATTATCATTACAAATCCAATCAAGATAAAGGTGATGGCTACAAATGACATGACCATTATCATAACTTAATAAAAAGAAAACCAAAGAATACTTTAGATCTTCTAAGAAGGTCCAAGTCAACTTTGGTCAAAGAGTCAACAAAGTCAAGATGGTCAAATGGTCAATGTAATTAGCCATAACAAAATTATCAATGAAAGGATTAGTAAATAATGTCCCCGGCTCATTTATGGTTTTGACCAAACGAACTGTCGAAACCCTAATGAGTCCGCCTCAAAATGGTTTTGACCGAATCAACTGTCAAAACCCTAATGAGCCTGCCACATAGTGGTTTTGGCCGAACCAACTGCCAAAACCCTAATGAGGCACCTCCTCCTTCATCGCTCCAGAAAACTGTGCATACACACCTGCATCCGTATTCCGTAGAATGCGGATGCGCAGAAGACAAAACAGATCCATCCGTGCAATACTAGGATCTGGCTTAAACCAAAGCCCACTAGTACTGCCTGCCCGAACATCATACGCACACAAGTGTACGTAAGTGATCGCAGCCCTGCCGTAAAACCATACGGCCTCTACACGTTTCGCTCAGTGCAGGGAAACTCTCTGTGTGGGACTCTAAAGACTCGACTCTACGCTGGCAGTGGGTTTAACCACAGACCGCAAGCGGCACTAGCTGTACGTAACGGTCCCCAGGTAGATGTCGATAAGAAGGCCGATGAGGTAAACCCATCCGAACTCCTACTGAGTCTGTATGTGACAATCTCCGTACAGTCCGGTCTGTTCGTCTGATACATCGCATGGCGGGCCTAGGGGGGCGGTAAACGTCAGTCCCCTAATAGCGGTACAAGTCGTGTCGGAGTGAAGCCCAATACACCCTGAGATAACACTGGAACCTACCAGTACATCTCGCTTGCCCTGGCCAGGGACTACTTGTGTAATGGCTCTCCTAGACACAGCGCGATGTCAACCCCCAATACCGGGAGAGACGAATCCTGTCTAACCGTCACTGCCTCCAAGTGCTTCGGGACTGCTCCCAACTACTACCTGTTTGCACGACTCAGTAGAGCCGTGGTAGGGTAGTAATCAAAGAACAGTGGGAACACACTCGAGGCGAAGTGACAGTGTCAAGTCAGCGGACTAAGCTATACTCATGTCACCTGGGAACTGATAACTGACGATAGGTATAATACCAACCATCAGTTCCCGACGAGTCCTGTCCAGTGTACTCGTAACCCAACGAGCACCCGCATACTATCTCAAGTACGACGTACTGACGGCTGTGGGACAGACCGTCTCCCGTGCTGGGATGAGAAGCGCATACGCTAGTCTACTCCGGAGCATCGATGCCCTATCTCGATACTCCCACGACCAGGGACGTGTATAAGGATGTGCTTGTAGATTACCCAGCCCCCACGAGTGTGATCGCCATCACAACGCCGGTAATCAAGCAAAGATCCTAAGGGCTCTACTAATGCGTATAGGTGATATAATAAATAAACACACATGTACACATTAAAGCAGAGGCAAACCAAGTAGCATACTACTATATTGAGCAAGATTGTCTGTACAACTGTGAATATCCCAAGCTTCCATCAAGTAATATACATACTAGTATGATACAGTAATGGCCTCTAGGGCATATACACTAACAATCTCCCACTTGCACTAAGGCCATGTACTGGCGTATCGAAGACCTATCATCTCGATCAGCCGCTCGAACTGAGTCTGGGGTAAAGCCTTTGTGAATGGGTCCGCAGTGTTGTCCTTTGTGTCCACTCTCCGCACCTCGATCTCCTGTCGATCAATGATCTCCCTGATCAGGTGATACCGCCTTAAGATGTGCCTGGATTTCTGATGGGACCTTGGTTCCTTCGCTAAAGCTATAGCCCCATTGTTATCGCAATACAAAGGTATTGGGTCAACAATGGACGGAACCACCTGAAGTTCACTAATGAACTTCTTAATCCAGACCGCCTCTTTTGCGGCATCGCTTGCAGCAATGTATTCAGCCTCCATCGTCGAGTCTGCGACGGTATCCTGCTTGGAACTCCTCCAACATACCGCCCCTCCGTTGAGGGTAAACACAAAACCCGAGACAGACTTGCTGTCATCTTTGTCACTCTGGAAGCTTGAATCGGTAAAGGACTCGACCCTGAGGTCTCCATTACCGTAAACCAGGAACATCTCCTTAGTCCTCCTCAGGTACTTGAGAATGTTCTTCACTGCTATCCAGTGGTCCTCCCCTGGGTCTGAATGATACCGGCTTACCGTGCTCAACGCGTAAGCTACATCTGGTCTTGTACATAGCATCGCATACATTATAGATCCTACCGCCGAAGCGTAGGGTATAGTGCTCATGCGAACCCTCTCCTCGTCAGTCTTAGGAGACATCTTCTTGGAGAGAGTAATTCCGTGCAATGCGGGTATGTTACCGCGCTTGGAATCCTCCATACTAAATCTCTTTAGTACGGTCTCTATGTACCTGGACTGCGAAAGTCCCAATAGTCTCTTGGATCTATCTCTATAGATCTTGATCCCCAGAATGTACGAGGCATCACCCAGGTCCTTCATGGAGAACCTTTGTGACAAAAATAGCTTGACCGATTGTAGCATAGGAATATCATTTCCTATCAAAAGAATGTCGTCCACGTACAAGACTAGGAATACGACAGTTCGTCCTACAATCTTCTTATATACACAGGGTTCATCTTCGTTCTTGATGAAATCAAATTCCTTGATTGCCTCATCAAAACAGATGTTCCAGCTCCGCGATGCCTGCTTTAATCCATAAATGGATTTAAGCAACTTGCACACCTTTCCGCTGCTCCCACTGTCTACGAAACCTTCTGGTTGATCCATGTAAACGCACTCTTCCAAACAACCGTTTAGGAAAGCCGTCTTAACATCCATCTGCCAGATTTCATAGTCATGGAAGGCAGCAATGGCAAGTAAGATCCGAATGGATTTGAGCATAGCCACCGGAGAAAAAGTCTCATCATAGTCCAAACCAGGTCTTTGACGAAAACCTTTTGCAACGAGTCTAGCTTTATAGGTTTCCACCTGTCCATCTACACCAAGTTTCCTTTTGTAGATCCATTTGCATCCAACGGGTTTTACCCCAGGTGGAGCAATATCCATGGTCCACACTTTATTGGCGTACATGGACTCCATTTCAGATTGCATTGCTTCCTGCCACTTATCAGAGTCCCTACTGATAATGGCCTGCCTGAAACTGGTGGGGTCATCTTCTTCCAAGATGCAATCCTCTCTATCCCCGTCAATGAGAAAACCGTAGTATCTCTCGGGCGGATGAGAAATCCTACCAGATCTGCGGAGTGGCTGAGGTTCTTCTGGGGTTATTGAATTCTGAGGTTCTGTCAATTTTTCAGTTTCATTTTGTGGTCGCTGAATTTCTTCCAGTTCTACCGAACTCCCACTTGTTTCTTTTGCAAGAAATTGCCACTCTAAAAAGGTGGCGTGGCGAGATACAAACACCTTCTGTTCCTCGGTGTGGTAGAACAGATATCCTGCGGAGTTCTTAGGATATCCCACAAATTTACATAGAACTGAACGTGCCTTAAGTTTGTCCGGATTTTGTACTTTTACATAGGCCGGACAACCCCATATCTTAATGCCTTTAAGATACGGCTTCTTACCATTCCATATCTCGAACGGTGTCTTAGGCACAGATTTAGACGGAACATCGTTCAATAGGTACGCCGCTGTCTGAAGCGCATGTCCCCAAAATGAAAGAGGCAACTCAGCACTACTCATCATGGAGCGAACCATATCCAATAGGGTACGATTCCTCCGCTCCGAAACACCGTTGTGCTGTGGTGTATAAGGAGGAGTAAGCTGAGAGAGAATACCATTCTCTTTTAAGTAATCTAGGAATTCCGTGCTTAAGTACTCCCCTCCCCTGTCAGACCGGAGGATCTTGATACTTTTGCCAATCTGGTTCTCTACTTCCTTTCTGAATTCCTTGAATTTCTCAAAAGCTTCAGATTTGTGTTTCATCAGATACACACATCCGAACCTAGAGAGATCGTCAGTGAATGTGATGAAGTACGAGAACCCACCCCTTGCATGTATAGACATCGGACCACACACATCACTGTGTATGAGTCCCAAGAGCTCTCTTGCTCTTTCTCCATGTCCGGTGAACGGAGATTTGGTCATCTTTCCTTTGAGACAAGACTGACAAGTTTCATAAGATGAAAACTCGAACGCATTCAAGAGTCCATCTCTATGCAACTTACTCAGTCTTTTCTCTCCGATATGACCGAGTCTACAATGCCACAAGTAGGATTCATTCGTATCTGAATTTTTCCTCTTGCGTGTGTTTTGTATATTGAGAACTGTATTCTGATTTAGAACGTAGATACCATTAAACAGTGTACCCTCTGCAACCAGTACCTTATCAAGGTAAATGTTCATGATATTCTTTTCAAGAACAAACTTATATCTATCTTTATCGAGTAAAGAAACTGATATGATGTTGCAAACCATAGAGGGTACATAGTAACAATCGTTCAAAATCATAGTCTTGCCATTTGGCAATACTAGGTGATATTCACCGACGGCTGCCGCATAAACTTGTGCTCCGTTCGCTACTCTGAGCGACATATCACCTGGTGCAACTTTCCTACTTTTTCTCAGTCCTTGCAATAAATTACAAATATGAGATCCTGATCCGGTATCAAGTACCCAGGAGGTAGGGCTGACCGTAAAACAGTTCTCAATTACAAGAACACCTGAAGTAGATGCAAAACCATGCTTCTTCTTCAACTGGGTATCCTGGAAATCCATACTTTCCTCTTTCCCAATCTCATACTCATGACTGTTGTCACAAGTTAGAGCTGAACCAACTTTCCCCAGTCCCGAATAAGAATTCGGTTCGGTCAAGCGATACATTTTATTATCTTGATTAGGGCGTGAAAAGGTTGCTGCCTGGAGAGAGAGAAAAGAAACACTCAGCGTATGCTCGTGCAAGATTAGATTGGTTTATTAATTTATCTAACCAGGGTGTCTCCCACTGTTTCCTCAAATCCTTCTTAAAACCTTTTTAAAAGAAGAACTAGCCGGGTTTTAATTCACGTTACAATACTTGCTTAACCTTTCAGCCAGGCTAGTGTCGGTACTTCGAGGGAGGTTTTCCAACGCTTTCGCGAAGTTCCTTAATTAAAGAACCTCTTTTCCCTGTGGGCGTAACCCCGCTAACACCTTTCTAGACACCTACTAGGTTTATAGCATTGATCGTTAAGTGAAATAATCTCCCGAGAGTAAACCAACTCATCAGTAGGATCGGGATCCAACTGTCATTGTGTGATAACCTAGATGGAATCCACTCTAGTCACCACACTCCAGAAGGTATGCTAAACCTGCAAGTTTCAGTTCTTTTGAAACTCCCGATGTGGTTTTTTGCCCCTAGGACCCAAGTGACCTTGACTGAGCCAAAATGTCAAAAGATCCTAGTCAAGCTCAACCCGTCATTATCTTGACTGCATTAGACCCACCCGTACGAGTCCTTGACTGAGCCAAAATGACCGCACGACTGTCCTAACCAATCACTTTGTATCCTACGGAAAAATATTACATAGCTACCGTTCACTACGCCTCGGCTGAGCACGAAATACGTAGCACGAATACTAAGCAATATTAATCCGAAACGACGGAGGGCTACGACTGGGTTTTTGGCGAAAAACCCGTTAACGTAATGAACTTGATTTCGTTGAAGGAACGTGATACACCCTTTTTGAAAATATAGTGGCGAAAAACTTTTGCTAAAGAGGTCACTCCCGGTGAAGGGATCTCGGCTCTTTCCTCGTCGAGTGAGGTGCTGGGCATTCGTAAGATGAATACCTCGATGCAAAGCAAGAATAATCGACTATAGTGAAGTTATTACCCTGACGCAAATTTTTGTCCAAGGGGTCACTCCCGGTGAAGGGATCTCGGCCCTTGCCTCGTCGACTGAGGTGCTGGGTATTCATAACCGAATACCGCGATGCAAAACAAAAATGAACGTCCTTGCAATAACAGCTTTTTGAAAAAATTTGTTCCAACAACGTCTTTTAGGTTTATTTTCTTGCATTAGTTCTTTTAATGCGTGATATTCTTGCATTAGTTCTTTTAATGCGTCCCATCATTTAATCCTACCATTGCAGAAAACAACCAAAATATGACGTACGCTTATGCCATTCGCATTCGCCACGGGGTCCCGTCATCACTCGTTAGGTTACTTAACTAACGACAGAGCGGGGGCTGGGCTAGCGCGGCTGTAAAACATAAGCAACGCCTAAATAGTAAAGCAATGATAGACATTACAGATCACAGATGAATACATTGGATATACTAGCAATCCGCAATCCTTACGAGCCTGCAACGAAAAGCGGATTACACGGTCGCGGTGAATAGCCAAATACCCCACCCAAGACCCCTACGGGTGCGGCAAACTACCCGCCAAGTACTCGGCAGTTTGTGCACCCTCTCCATGGGTCTATCCTAGGAGCAAAAACAGTAAAAAGAATTATACAATGACGGCTACAACCCCGACCCGGTTGTGCGGCCAAACAAATAATATTATTACATCAATTTACATTTACAATGAATGAAAGAAAAACAAAAGCTCATCTCACATCCACCCCGGCTATTCACCCGCGACAGTCCAACAGATTCATATACACAATCCAATACCAAACACAGATCATGTATAACCCCGACTAATCGACCTATAGCGATTAGCCGACGTTCAATACATGCAAGCAACACAGATATAACCATCATAGCCAAAGTGCAGTGAAGTTCGAAAAAAATACGGAATTATAGGACCCCAAAAGTGAATTTCAATTCTGGAAAATCTAGGTACATATAATATATTTTAAAAATCCCAAAACCAATACAGAAGAACACTGCACGAAAAACGATGCAAAGATGACACCAAACAGCGGCGGTTCCGCGGCCAGATGAATAGGTGAGGCCGCGGAAGGGCGGCGCTTTTGATGAATCATGCTATCGTTTTTCTTGGGTGTTCTTAGAAAACCCTGAGACGAATTTACAAGTATAAAGTTTTTCATTTTGAGCAGAAAAAATTTCAACAGAAACTTAGGGTTTTGGTTTTCCGGTTTTGTGATTTTACGGTTCCGAACTTCGTTACACTTCACTACCAAGCTAGTTTAAGTTTAGTTAGGCTCTGATACCACTGTTAGGTCCACGTTACCTCTCCCGGTACTTTCGGGGTTGCGGAAACGGTAAATCAAAATTTTTTTAAACTTTGTAACATGGACCGTAAAAGCCGGATCTTTGCTAAACTAAACTAGCATACTTGCAAAGAAGAGTTAACTACTATGCAAAGTGGTTATACCTCAACTTGAACTCCTTCACTTCTAGTTGTTGTTCTTCTTTGATGTTCTTCTCTTCTTGTTGTTCTTCTCATTGCTTGCTCAATGGTTGATCCGGACTTCGGTCACCTCCGCGGCCTCCTTGAGTCGAAGACGATCCACCCAAGAGATGTACACCGAGCCCCACCTCAAGCCGAGGTAACTAGGGCAAGGAGATTGCTAATCTAGAAGCCCTAGGTTGTGTAGAGAGGATGTATGGATGTGTTTGTCAAGTAGAATCCTTTTTCTCTCAACACATGAGATCAAAGGAGAAATCAAGAGGAGGAAGAAGGAGGAGATTTTCTAGCAACCATGGAGCTTCTCATTTCAAGAGAGAGAATGAGAATGAGCAAATGAAAAGCTTAACCAAGAGAAAAGCTAACCATGGTTGCAATAATGCACAAAACATTATCATTACAAATCCAATCAAGATAAAGGTGATGGCTACAAATGACATGACCATTATCATAACTTAATAAAAAGAAAACCAAAGAATACTTTAGATCTTCTAAGAAGGTCCAAGTCAACTTTGGTCAAAGAGTCAACAAAGTCAAGATGGTCAAATGGTCAATGTAATTAGCCATAACAAAATTATCAATGAAAGGATTAGTAAATAATGTCCCCGGCTCATTTATGGTTTTGACCAAACGAACTGTCGAAACCCTAATGAGTCCGCCTCAAAATGGTTTTGACCGAATCAACTGTCAAAACCCTAATGAGCCTGCCACATAGTGGTTTTGGCCGAACCAACTGCCAAAACCCTAATGAGGCACCTCCTCCTTCATCGCTCCAGAAAACTGTGCATACACACCTGCATCCGTATTCCGTAGAATGCGGATGCGCAGAAGACAAAACAGATCCATCCGTGCAATACTAGGATCTGGCTTAAACCAAAGCCTACTAGTACTGCCTGCCCGAACATCATACGCACACAAGTGTACGTAAGTGATCGCAGCCCTGCCGTAAAACCATACGGCCTCTACACGTTTCGCTCAGTGCAGGGAAACTCTCTGTGTGGGACTCTAAAGACTCGACTCTACGCTGGCAGTGGGTTTAACCACAGACCGCAAGCGGCACTAGCTGTACGTAACGGTCCCCAGGTAGATGTCGATAAGAAGGCCGATGAGGTAAACCCATCCGAACTCCTACTGAGTCTGTATGTGACAATCTCCATACAGTCCGGTCTGTTCGTCTGATACATCGCATGGCGGGCCTAGGGGGGCGGTAAACGTCAGTCCCCTAATAGCGGTACAAGTCGTGTCGGAGTGAAGCCCAATACACCCTGAGATAACACTGGAACCTACCAGTACATCTCGCTTGCCCTGGCCAGGGACTACTTGTGTAATGGCTCTCCTAGACACAGCGCGATGTCAACCCCCAATACCGGGAGAGACGAATCCTGTCTAACCGTCACTGCCTCCAAATGCTTCGGGACTGCTCCCAACTACTACCTGTTTGCACGACTCAGTAGAGCCGTGGTAGGGTAGTAATCAAAGAACAGTGGGAACACACTCGAGGCGAAGTGACAGTGTCAAGTCAGCGGACTAAGCTGTACTCATGTCACCTGGGAACTGATAACTGACGATAGGTATAATACCAACCATCAGTTCCCGACGAGTCCTGTCCAGTGTACTCGTAACCCAACGAGCACCCGCATACTATCTCAAGTACGACGTACTGACGGCTGTGGGACAGACCGTCTCCCGTGCTGGGATGAGAAGCGCATACGCTAGTCTACTCCGGAGCATCGATGCCCTATCTCGATACTCCCACGACCAGGGACGTGTATAAGGATGTGCTTGTAGATTACCCAGCCCCCACGAGTGTGATCGCCATCACAACGCCAGTAATCAAGCAAAGATCCTAAGGGCTCTACTAATGCGTATAGGTGATATAATAAATAAACACACATGTACACATTAAAGCAGAGGCAAACCAAGTAGCATACTACTATATTGAGCAAGATTGTCTGTACAACTGTGAATATCCCAAGCTTCCATCAAGTAATATACATACTAGTATGATACAGTAATGGCCTCTAGGGCATATACACTAACAAGATGGGCGATGGATGATCCCATATCCATTGGTGTTTGACATCAGAGATGATATACGGGTGCTTAGTGGAGACTGGGTACACAGGACGGACTCGCCGAGAACTCCCAGATGGTATTATACCTTACGTCAGATGGCAGTTCTCCGGTGACACTGGTACAGAGTAGTCTGTTAACCCGAGATCGTCATAGAGTCTTGTGTGATTCCCATTGTGCTTTGATTTCCACCTTACTGTAAGTGCACGGTGGCGCCCCGGCCGTCAATCCGACGGCCAAAAGCGGAAGCGGTGATAAACTTTAAATTTTCTTAAACTGGCTGTTGGAGATAGTGCCCTCAGAGTCAATTATTAGGTCACAGGTACGTGATTGTAATGATTGAGGGAGGACCTATCCTGGTAGGACAGTCTTACTCGAGATGATAGTATGCTATCTGGTTTACCTTTATCATCGTGTACTGTTTTAGGTGACCTGACACGTCGCCATTACACGTTGATAGAGCCCCTAGGATTCTTGCTTGACCACCAGCAGTATGAGGGCGATCATATAAGTGGGAGCTGGGGGTCTATAAGCTTATCCTTAAAAGGTCCCTAGTCGTGGGAGTTTCGAGACTGGGCATCGATACTCCATTAGTAGACTAGTGTATACAGTCGAGACCCCGACGAGGGGCGGTGGCCGGTCTCACAAGCCACTGGTGTCTGTTGGATCACCTGAGATGTATACAGGTGCTCATTGGGTTATGAGTACACCGGACAGGACTCGCCGGGAACATGCTAGTTGGTCATATACCAGACGTCAGATGGCAGTTCCCTGGTGACATGTGTGCAGGTTAGTTCATCGACCTGGGGATCGTCATTTGTCTCGTGTGAGTTCCCACTGTACTTTGATTACTACCCTACCACGGCTCAAAGGAGTCGTGCAAACAGGTTTTAGTTGGGTACAGTCCCGAGCCACATGGAGGCAGTGAGCGTATCTTCAGGGGTTCGTCTCTCCCGGTATTGGGGGTGAGGTCGTGCTGTGTCTAGGAGAGCCATTACACAAAGTCCTTGGCCAAGGCAAGGAGATTTACTGGTAGGTATTCCAGTAGTATCTCAGGGTGTTCTGGGCTACACTCCGACACGACTGGTACCGCTTTTGGGGGTCTGACTTTTACCAACCCCCTAGGCCCGCCATGCGATACTCATAGACGAACGGACCGGACTGCACGGATATTGTCACTGACAGGCTCAGTAGGGTTGTCAGGCTGAGTTCGCTCACGGACGTCCCTTTTTGTCAATACTTGGTAGGCCGTTACGTATTGGCTTATACCTCTGACGTGCTAGTGGTTAAATCCACAACCGAGGTGTTGACGAGTCTTTAGAGTCCCCCACATTCAGTTACTCAGCTTTCGGGCGAAAGGTTGTAGAGGCCGTATAGAGATATGGCAGGGTCCGATCAGATACGTGCGGTATTGCACGGATCAGGATCGGACAGTCTGTACTATAGGCCGTATGGTTATATGGCAGGGTTCGATCAGATACGTGCGGTATTGCACGGATCAGGATCGAACGGATATTACTAGCCGGCTTTGGTATAAGCCGGATCCTAGTATAGTACAGTGTAGAGTTTGTCTCATTGCATTTGTATTTCGGTCGAAATACAGATGCGGGTGTGTATGCACAGTATCGGGGTTTTCCTGTAATTTATTACGGGACCTGTTTTCTGGAGTTGCCAGTTTGCTTTTAGTTTCGGCCGATTTCCTTTGTTCCGTTCATTGGCCGAAGTTTGGTGGAGGAGGGCTTATTTGCATTGTTGCAAATAAGCATTTGTGGAGGGGGTCTTTGCATATTATCATGTCATGATTATAGCACCATCCATTGAATTGGTTGACTTCATACTTCATGATGGATTGACTTTGGATATCATCATGGTTGATGAGTGATAGAAGAGTGTGGTTTTCACCTTGCTATCATTGGTTCACATGATTGTCTTTTCCTCTCTCTTGCATGATAGAGTTTCCCCCCCATTCTTTTAGCTCACACTCTCATTCTCTCTTCTTCTTCCACCATATAGTGGCCGGCCTCATGGGGGAGGAAGGGGCTGTCCAAAAATTGAGGTGGGGAAATGTTGTTCATTTCATGCACCAAAATTCTCCAAGCTCCTCCATATACTTCTTGTCTTCATCCCTCCACCAAAAGGCAATTCCGATAACCCCAAATGAGACACAAGCCTCTACATTATATTCTACAGCATATCTTGGGCACGTCGAGTAGCCGGCTTCGTGCCCGAGTTGCCTCGGCATTGAGGTGGGAGCCCGTAAACAAAGTAGGCGATGTGGTGCATTTCCGGCGACGAGGAGGAGACGAGACTTTTCCGCAGGAGATCGGGACCATGACGAGAAGACCGGAGGACTTGGATCGTCGGTATATATCTAACCCATCTTCTAGTTAGCTTAGACTTGTTAATGGTTACGATCCGGGTGTTTAGTGCGCGGTGGTGCCGGTTTGCTAAGTCCGCAAAATTTAAAGTTTTTCACCGCTTCCGCATTTGGCCGTCGGATTGACGGCCGGGGCGCCGCCGTGCACTTACAGTGGTATCAGAGCCTCGCCATTAACTTAGTCTAGCTTTGTGTAATGTGTTTTTTAGTTCCGATCGATCGAAATGTCCAAAAACCCGTATTTGCCCACATCAGTTTTCTGTTGGAAATTTTTGGTGTCGAAAAATTTTTCAGGTTGTAAAATATTGATGTACTGGAAAATCTAAGAGCTCTGTAAAAATTCGACGAAGTAACTCCACAGTGGGAGCGCGGAACCGCCGCGAAAACCACCTTCCCGCCGCCCTTCCGCCGCGCACTGTGGAGATCACTTCACCAATTTTTTACAGAGGCCTTCTGGGCTTAAAATATGGGTTTTGGAATATTAAAATTGGGCCCAGTTTTTCTGTGAGTGCTGCAGTATTGGTTTGGGGGCCCACTTGTTAAGTTTGATCAATCGGAAAATTTTAAACACATTTTTCACAGTATTTACATTATATCTGCGACCGTGAATGTCACTTGATCGGTAAATCCGGTCTAACTGCTATAGCCCGGTTAGACGGATTTGCGAACGTGACTTTCACGTTGATGTTTTGTTTTTGCTGTGATGTTGCGGATTGGTCGTGGGGGATAGCCTGGATGCAATGCTAGTACAGTTCTGTTGTATTATGTACATTTGATATTGCGGGGCGAGCGTCCGACATGTGGACTGCCGTCACTGCCTGTTTGTATTATTATTTTGGGGCACGACCTGGTTGCGGTCGATGTACCCGTTGTATGTATATTTTACTTTCTGTACTAGGATTGCCCCGCGGAGGGGTGCACGGATAGCCGGGTTCTGGAGGGCAACAAGCCCGCATCTCATGGCATTGAGACGGAGGGGGCTTCACTCTAGGATTGGCGGGCTATTCGCCGCACTCGTAGGGGGTACAGGTTGACCCAGGAGGGGTGCCCAAGTTACCGGATTCCGTGAAGTGCTGGGTGGTCCATTCACGTTGCTGAAGGGGGCTGCCTCGCTTCAGGTTTTGGCGGGTAACTTGCCGCGCCCGTAGGGGTCTAGGATTTCATTGCACAGGCTATCCACACGACCAGGGGAACGTCGGGTTTCAGCGGCTCTGTGAAACCCGGGGATCCCAGATATCTGTATTGTTTCTGTGATGCTGTACATTTCTGTGATGTTGCATTTTATTCACGCCTTGAGCGAATATAATATATTGGTATATATATTAGTAGATGTTGTATATGTTTTGCATCCGCGCTAGTCCAGTCCCCGCTCTGTCGTTAGTTAGCTAACCTAACGGGTAATGACGGGACCCAGTGGCGAATGCGGATGGCATATACGTACATCAGTATATTTTCGTTCTTTTTGGTGTGATCAATTGATGGGACTGCATTGATTCGGATCAATGCAAGTTAAAAAAAAACCTAATCTGATGTTGTTGGAACACTTTTCAAAAAGCTGTTATTGCAAGGACGTTCACTTTTGTTTAGCATCGTGGTATTCATTTGGAATATCCTGCTCCTCAGTCGACGAGGCAAGGGCCGAGATCCCTTCACCGGGAGTGACCCCTTGGACAGAAGTTTGCGTCAGGGCATTAACTTCACTATAGCCGACTACTTTTGCTTTGCACCGTGGTATTCAGTTAGAATATCCTGCACCCCATTCTACGGGGAAAGAGCCGAGATCCCTTCACCGGGAGTGACCTCTTTAGCAACGGTTTTCGTCACTATATTTTCAAAAAGCTATCAGTTCCTTCAACGATATCAAGTTCTTTACGTTAAAGGTTTTCGCCAGAAACCATTCGTAGCCCTCCGTCGTTTCATATGGGTAGTCAATAGTATTCAAGCTGTGTTTGTTGGCCAAAGTCAAGGCACAGTGTTTGGTAGCTGTTGGTTATTCATATGCAGCATAGATAGATGCGTTGGTTTGGGACAGTCGTATAGCCTTGTTGGCCAAAGTCAAGGGCTTGTGCGGGTGGATTCGAATCAACCTGGAGAATGACGGGTAGAACTTGACATGTGACTTATGATTTGTTGGCCAAAGTCAAGGTCATAAGAGCATGGGGCAGAAATCACATCGGGAGTTTCAAAAGAACTGAAACTTGCCAGATATGCGCATACCTTCTGGAGTGTGGTAGCGTGAGCGGATTCCGTCACGTTGTCATGCGATGAGAGTTGGATCCCGATTCCCACTGATGAGTTAGTTTACTCCTCGGGTGACCCCGACTAATTCTTCTTTCAGGTTTGGAGGAGAATTTAAGGTACATTGGGAGGATTCCAGATTAGATAAATTGGTAACCATTCTGATCTAGGTTAGAGTGCACGCTGAGTGTTTCTTTTCTCTCTCTCTTTGGCAGCGACCATTGACCCGACCCTAAGACTTTGACTCAGTGACCAAGTTGACCGAACCTTCTTAACACCGGCTTTTGGATTGTCAGAGTTGTAAACCTCATTGCCACTCCTACTTTTACCCTTTTCTCCAGGACACCCCGTTTTACTACGAACGTCCACTTCCATTGGACAAAACCATCGTATGGTTAGATACGAACTCGAAAGAATTTATTCGAGGATGGTTTCCGGTTCTGGAGAAAACGGATAGGATTATTCAGTTGTCTTTTCCTTTTACCCTCTCTCAGGTTACGAGTACTCCTTGGTTTAGGGGTAGTACACCTATTACGCAAATTGGATTGTCTTCTTCCAAACCTTAGGCTGGTGCCGACCGGTAGGGAATGAAGAAAACCAATTAGCATAACGATGGTGTGCAGAAGGTATTAAGTTCAGACAAAGCAAGGGATTAGTAAGAGGGCAAAGTAAATTGCAACAGATATTCACGACCAAACCAAATATTTCGTTACCACTCCCACATCACCTTTGTATTTCTCCAGGACACTCCGTATCACTACGAAGATCCACAGTTTATTTGGATACTCCATCGTATGGTTATATACGAACTCGAATGGAACTGGTTCCAGTTCGGGGATGGATTCTGGTTCAGGAGAAATAGGAATAAGGTTCATTCAGGTGTCTTTTATCTTCACCTTCTCTCGCATTGCGAGTGTTCCTAGGATTGGGACAGTACACCCATTATGCTTATTGGATAGTCTTCTTCCAAACCATAGGCTGGGGCCGAACGGTAGGGAAGGAAGAAAACCATTTGGCCTAAAAGGGTGTGCAGAAGGTAAAGACTAAAGACATATGAAGGGATTTGGAGAGGTGGCAAAGAACTATACGGTTACAGTCGTGAATCTGGAAGAGGCATTACTAGGAATACCAGAATACCCCATCGGAACATTTCAATGTTTCAGTTTCACTGTGTAATGTTAAAGGAAAACTGATTTCCCGATTAGATACTTACTCCAGGGTATGTATTTACCAGGTACGATTCTCACATCTGTATGGTTTTACAGATGATGAGTGGGAGTAAGTTATTGGGAATTGGGTGATTATCCTCATTATATCGGGATTCGTTGTAATCAGTGATATTTGAGGAAATCACCTGGGCTGTTTGCCGGTCGGCAAATATTTGGTTTTGAATATCCGCTGTTATGCACCAATTTCAAATTGATATATCTGTACGTCTATTTTCATAGAGTGAGATATACCTTTCTGAAATTATGTCTACGACATTTACCTATATCAGTGGATGGTTAGGTAAGGAGCATTAAACAGCGGTGTAATTCTTCTTAACCATAAGTACAGTTTTCAACCTACGACACACAGTGAATGAGTTATCAGACTCAAGGGACTTATACAGAGTATTGTATGTTGTCCAGGGTCCATCAGGACAGAGGGGTAGGTCCTCGTACTATATTCGGTTTACTTATGACTTCTCTAGTTTTTAGACCGGGGTTTCGTGGAAACACAGGGTCCGAATTTTGAGAAGTTACAGGTATTTGAATAGAGTAGAGAACCAGGTGTAGCAAGTATCGGGATTCTTCAAAGAGATCGAAGATGTAGATACTTGTGGTATTCAGTTGATAGTAATGATAAAGAGAAATTGCTTCTCTTTCAGGTTACTCATAATTGGAAGCATTCCTAAGTTGAGTAACGCTGATCGGCCTCCTTCCATTTAGTTGACATGCGCTGGGGACAGCTGCATGATTTGAATCTGGTTCAATTAAATCAGTGCCTCTGTTTCTATAT
The DNA here is from genome assembly GCA_030015575.1 of Agapanthus africanus. NCBI lineage: Eukaryota > Viridiplantae > Streptophyta > Magnoliopsida > Asparagales > Amaryllidaceae > Agapanthus > Agapanthus africanus. The sequence continues at coordinate 295,738,877 of CM057349.1, forward strand.
TGGATATAGAACAGTTCATATCTTAACGATGTTAAGGTACGGGGAGTTGTCCGGTTTATGATTAAAACCAGACACTGGACAACTCAAGGCACGTTTCTGTAATGGCTGTTTGTGGGTTGACCCAGGCTATGACGAGGGTTGACTTTCTACCATCTGGATGAACAATAGCGATATTGTTCTAGACTCGCCACAGTTTTATTAAAGATGGATTTTTTCAGAAAACAATAGTGGGAGTATGGTAGAACTGGAAGTGATTCCAGAACCACAAACGATTACTGAAGATTTGATAAGGAACCTAAAGATTCAATCTGGATTGACATTCCATTGGCCACTCCACAGATAAGGTGGGTAACTTCAGGCACCCGAGAGGCACTACGGTAGCCTCAAGGACGGTGACAGGGAAGTTCTTGTTTACCCACAATTGCCATTGCTGTTGTTCCAGGTTACGAGACCCGGCGGGAGGATGAGTATAGCGTCGTTCTAAACCAGTTTTAGAAGTGTACGTCTATATGACTCTGCCAGAGGGTTGTCGTAGTCAGTGGGAGCAGCGGAAGCATTGGTGGACAGGTTGCTTATGTCTGTTTATAGACTAGAGCAGATGTAGCGGAGATAGATCATCTATTTCTGACGTGACAGTCATGGGTTTGACTTCATCAGAATAGGGGATGGATCTGTTGAGAAGGTATTAGGGTGTGATATCCTGGTATTTGGATGATATACACAGAGTAGGAAAAGAAACTCCTACACTACGATCGGTTATACTTTGGTCGTCACACAGTTGTTTCTCCACAAAGGAAATGGATTTTATATCAGACATACTGGTTACTAGATCTATGGTTTTAGGTCTAGATTTGGGTGGTTTCCCAATCAGGGTACTTGACAGCATTCTAAGAGTATTTAGGATGGACGACTCCTGGCACGGTAGTGTACCTGCAGGTAATGGAGTCACCCTCTCTAAAGGTGTCTTATAAACTAAAGTAGAGAGGGATGTGCATGATTGGCAGATCACTTGCTTAGGCAATTGAGTCAATCGTGAGATGTCAAGTACCACACCAGATGTTGTTCTTGCACTAGATGCAATAAGTTGACATTAATCCAATCCTGGAGAAACAGTCGGAAGCAGTTTTAGAACATAAGTGGATGTTCTAGGGAGATGATAACGACAGCCTCATTCAGGAGACAGTTATCATTCCAGGCTTCCAAGGTGACATGGACGACAAGGAGGTTGTCAGAGTTATAGTTTTCCTTCTGATGAGGGGAAGTATTTTGGACAGGTGGTCCAAGGCAATACTGAGGGAGGCATGACGCGCAGGATACTGATTAAGTTCAGTTGACGATACAGTCTAAGAAGTTTGGATTTGGAGTTCATTTATGAGCTATGTCCCATCAGACATCCAGACACATTCTAAGACAGGTATTTCTCATTTCGGGAGATGGGTTTCTCCGCGAACTTGAGATATAAAGAGACATAGAAAGAAACAACTAAGCGGATCCACTCACTGAAGCTATTCCTCGAACGCAATAGTTCCGCAAACGAGCTTTGTGAGACTGACTAGTAGAGGAGTTGGATGTTCGGTATCACACGGGCTGTGAGTATGCGACATCGCAATAATTAGCCTTGAGTGCAAGTGGGAGATTGTTGGAGATAGTGCCCTCAGAGTCAATTATTAGGTCACAGGTACGTGATTGTAATGATTGAGGGAGGACCTATCCCGGTAGGACAGTCTTACTCGAGATGATAGTATGCTATCTGGTTTACCTTTATCATCGTGTACTGTTTTAGGTGACCTGACACGTCGCCATTACACGTTGATAGAGCCCCTAGGATTCTTGCTTGACCACCAGCAGTATGAGGGCGATCATATAAGTGGGAGCTGGGGGTCTATAAGCTTATCCTTAAAAGGTCCCTAGTCGTGGGAGTTTCGAGACTGGGCATCGATACTCCATTAGTAGACTAGTGTATACAGTCGAGACCCCGACGAGGGGCGGTGGCCGGTCTCACAAGCCACTGGTGTCTGTTGGATCACCTGAGATGTATACAGGTGCTCATTGGGTTATGAGTACACCGGACAGGACTCGCCGGGAACATGCTAGTTGGTCATATACCAGACGTCAGATGGCAGTTCCCTGGTGACATGTGTGCAGGTTAGTTCATCGACCTGGGGATCGTCATTTGTCTCGTGTGAGTTCCCACTGTACTTTGATTACTACCCTACCACGGCTCAAAGGAGTCGTGCAAACAGGTTTTAGTTGGGTACAGTCCCGAGCCACATGGAGGCAGTGAGCGTATCTTCAGGGGTTCGTCTCTCCCGGTATTGGGGGTGAGGTCGTGCTGTGTCTAGGAGAGCCATTATACAAAGTCCTTGGCCAAGGCAAGGAGATTTACTGGTAGGTATTCCAGTAGTATCTCAGGGTGTTCTGGGCTACACTCCGACACGACTTGTACCGCTTTTGGGGGTCTGACTTTTACCAACCCCCTAGGCCCGCCATGCGATACTCATAGACGAACGGACCGGACTGCACGGATATTGTCACTGACAGGCTCAGTAGGGTTGTCAGGCTGAGTTCGCTCACGGACGTCCCTTTTTGTCAATACTTGGTAGGCCGTTACGTATTGGCTTATACCTCTGACGTGCTAGTGGTTAAATCCACAACCGAGGTGTTGACGAGTCTTTAGAGTCCCCCACATTCAGTTACTCAGCTTTCGGGCGAAAGGTTGTAGAGGCCGTATGGAGATATGGCAGGGTCCGATCAGATACGTGCGGTATTGCATGGATCAGGATCGGACAGTCTGTACTATAGGCCGTATGGTTATATGGCAGGGTTCGATCAGATACGTGCGGTATTGCACGGATCAGGATCGAACGGATATTACTAGCCGGCTTTGGTATAAGCCGGATCCTAGTATAGTACAGTGTAGAGTTTGTCTCATTGCATTTGTATTTCGGTCGAAATACAGATGCGGGTGTGTATGCACAGTATCGGGGTTTTCCTGTAATTTATTACGGGACCTGTTTTCTGGAGTTGCCAGTTTGCTTTTAGTTTCGGCCGATTTCCTTTGTTCCGTTCATTGGCCGAAGTTTGGTGGAGGAGGGCTTATTTGCATTGTTGCAAATAAGCATTTGTGGAGGGGGTCTTTGCATATTATCATGTCATGATTATAGCACCATCCATTGACTTGCTTGACTTCATACTTCATGATGGATTGACTTTGGATATCATCATGGTTGATGAGTGATAGAAGAGTGTGGTTTTCACCTTGCTATCATTGGTTCACATGATTGTCTTTTCCTCTCTCTTGCATGATAGAGTTTCCCCCCCCATTCTTTTAGCTCACACTCTCATTCTCTCTTCTTCTTCCACCATATAGTGGCCGGCCTCATGGGGGAGGAAGGGGCTGTCCAAAAATTGAGGTGGGGAAATGTTGTTCATTTCATGCACCAAAATTCTCCAAGCTCCTCCATATACTTCTTGTCTTCATCCCTCCACCAAAAGGCAATTCCGATAACCCCAAATGAGACACAAGCCTCTACATTATATTCTACAGCATATCTTGGGCACGTCGAGTAGCCGGCTTCGTGCCCGAGTTGCCTCGGCATTGAGGTGGGAGCCCGTAAACAAAGTAGGCGATGTGGTGCACTTCCGGCGACGAGGAGGAGACGAGACTTTTCCGCAGGAGATCGGGACCATGAAGAGAAGACCGGAGGACTTGGATCGTCGGTATATATCTAACCCATCTTCTAGTTAGCTTAGACTTGTTAATGGTTACGATCCGGGTGTTTAGTGCGCGGTGGTGCCGGTTTGCTAAGTCCGCAAAATTTAAAGTTTTTCACCGCTTCCGCATTTGGCCGTCGGATTGACGGCCGGGGCGCCGCCGTGCACTTACACTGGCAAACCGCCGCGCACTACTACCCGGATCGAACCATTAATTAGTCCTAGCTACCAACAAGAAAGGGAATAGAGATATACCGACGATCCATGTCCTCCGGTCTTCTCATCATCGTCCCGATCTCTTGCGGAATGTCCCGTCTCCTCCTCGTCGCCGGAAGTGCACCACATCGCCTACTTCTTTTACGGGCTCCCACCTCAATGCCGAGTCAACTCGGGCACGAAGCCGGCTACTCGACGTGCCCAAGGTTCGCTGTAGAATATGTAGAATTAGTGTCTCATTTGGGGTTTATGGAGGTGCCATTTTGGTGGAGGAAATGAGGTATGAACTTTTGTGGAGGAACTTGGGGATTTTTCTAGCATCAAGAGAGCAAAAATCCCCACTACAAAAATGGGCAACCCACCCTCATGGTGGCCGGCCATCACTAGAGGAGAGGGAGGGTGAGAATGAGGGAGAGTCTCAAAAATAATGGGAGCCATTCTCAATAATACAAAGGAGAGAGAGAGAAGGTTATCATGCAAAAAGGGAATGATCACAACAAATCCAACACTCCAAGGAAACCATCATCTCATGCATGATGGCTTGAAAAAGTCAAGCCATCATGAGAAGAAGAAGTCAAGTGATGGTGCTCATCATGAAAACCATCATGATAAAACAAAAATGCAAAGACCCCCTCCACAACCACTTATTTGCAACAATGCAAATAAGCCCTCCTCCACCAATCTTCGGCCAATGAACGATACAAAGGAAATCGGCCGAAACGAAAAGCAAACTGGCAACTCTAGAAAACTGGTCCCGTAATAAATTACAGGAAAACCCCGATACTGTGCATACACACCCGCATTTGTATTCCGACCGAAATACAAATGCAATGAGACAAAATCTACACTGTACTATACTAGGATCCGGCTTAAACCAAAGCCGGCCAGTAATATCCGTTCGATCCTGATCCGTGCAATACCGCACGTATCTGATCGAACCCTGCCATATAACCATACGTCCTATAGTACAGACTGTCCGATCCTGATCCGTGCAATACCGCACGTATCTGATCGGACCTTGCCATATCTCCATACGGCCTCTACAACCTTTCGCCCGAAAGCTGAGTAACTGAATGTGGGGGACTCTAAAGACTCGTCAACACCTTGGTTGTGGATTTAACCACTAGCACGTCAGAGGTATAAGCCAATACGTAACGGGCTACCAGGTACTGACTAAAAGGGATGTCTGTGAGCGAACTCAGCCTGACAACCCTACTGAGCCTGTCAGTGACAATATCTATACAGTCCGGTCCGTTCGTCTATGAGAATCGCATGGCGGGCCTAGGGGGTTGGTAAAAGTCAGACCCCCAAAAGCGGTACAAGTCGTGTCGGAGTGTAGCCCAGAACACCCTGAGATACTACTGGAATACCTACCAGTAAATCTCCTTGCCTCGGCCGAGGGCTTCGTGTAATGGCTCTCCTAGACACAGCACGACCTCACCCACAATACCGGGAGAGACGAACCCCTGAAGATACGCTCACTGCCTCCATGTGGCTCGGGACTGTACCCAACTAAAACCTGTTTGCACGACTCCTTTGAGCCGTGGTAGGGTAGTAATCAAAGTACAGTGGGAACTCACACGAGACAAATGACGATCCCCAGGTCGATGAACTAACCTGCACACATGTCACCAGGGAACTGCCATCTGACGTCTGGTATATCACCAACTAGCATGTTCCCGGCGAGTCCTGTCCGGTGTACTCATAACCCAATGAGCACCTGTATACATCTTAGGTGATCCAATTGACACCAGTGGCTTGTGAGACCGGCCACCGCCCCTCGTCGGGGTCTCGACTGTATACACTAGTCTACTATGGAGAATCGATGCCCTGTCTCGAAACTCTCACGACTAGGGACCTTTTAAGGATATGCTTATAGACCCCCAGCTCCCACTTATATGATCGCCCTCATACTGCTGGTGGTCAAGCAAGAATCCTAGGGGCTCTATCAACGTGTAATAGCGACGTGTCAGGTCACTTAAAACAGTACACGATGATAAAGGTAAACCAGATAGCATACTATCATCTCGAGTAAGACTGTCCTACCGGGATAGGTCCTCCCTCAATCATTACAATCACGTACCTGTGACTTAATAATTGACTCTGAGGGCACTATCTCCAACAATCTCCCACTTGCACTCAAGGCTAATTATTGCGATGTCGCATACTCACAGCCCGTGTGATACCGAACACCCAACTCCTCTACTAGTCAGTCTCACAAAGCTCGTTTGCGAAACTATTGCGTTCGAGGAATAGCCTCAGTGAGTGGATCCGCTTTGTTGTTTCTTTCTATGTCTCTCTATATCTCATGTTCGCGGAGAAAGCCATCTCCCGAAATGAGCAATACCTGTCTTAGAATGTGTCTGGATGTCTGATGGGACATAGCTCATAAATGAACTCCAAATCCAAACTTCTTAGACTGTATCGTCAACTGAACTTAATCAGTATCTTGCGTGCCATGCCTCCCTCAGTATTGCCTTGGACCACCTGTCCAAAATACTGCCCCTCATCAGAAGGAAAACTATAACTCTGACAACCTCCTTGTCGTCCATGTCACCTTGGAAGCCTGGACTGATAACTGTCTCCTGAATGAGGCTGTCGTTATCATCTCCCTAGAACATCCACTTATGTTCTAAAACTGCTTCCGACTGTTTCTCCAGGATTGGATTAATGTCAACTTATTGCATCTAGTGCAAAAACAACATCTGGTGTGGTACTTGACATCTCACGATTGACTCAATTGCCTGAGCAAGTGATCTGCCAATCATGCCCGTCCCTCTCCCCTTCAGTCTGTAAGACACCTTTGGAGAGGGTGACTCCATTACCTGTAGGTACACTACCGTGCCAGGAGTCGTCCATCCTAAATACTCTTAGAATGCTGTCAAGTACCCTGATTGGGAAACCACCCAAATCTAGATCTAGTAACCAGTATGTCTGATATAAAATCCATTTCCTTTGTGGAGAAACAACTGTGTGACGACCAAAGTATAACCGATCGTAGTGTAGGAGTTTCTTTTCCTACTCTGTGTATATCATCCAAATACCAGGATATCACACCCTACTACCTTCTCAACAGATCCATCCCCTATTCTGATGAAGTCAAACCCATGACTGTCACGTCAGAAATAGATGATCTATCTCCGCTACATCTGCTCTAGTCTATAAATAGACATAAGCAACCTGTCCACCAATACTTCCGCTGCTCCCACTGACTACGACAACCCTCTGGCAGAGTCATATAGACGTACACTTCTAAAACTGGTTTAGAACGACGCTATACTCATCCTCCCGCCGGGTCTCGTAACCTGGAACAACAGCAATGGCAATTGTGGGTAAACAAGAACTTCCCTGTCACCGTCCTTGAGGCTACCGTAGTGCCTCTCGGGTGCCTGAAGTTACCCACCTTATCTGCGGAGTGGCCAATGGAATGTCAATCCAGATTGAATTTTTAGGTTCCTTATCAAATCTTCAGTAATCGTTTGTGGTTCTGGAATCACTTCCAGTTCTACCATACTCCCACTACTGTTTTCTGAAAAAAAAATCCATTTTTAATAAAACTGTGGCGAATCTAGAACAATATTGCTATTGTTCATCCAGATGGTAGAAAATCAACCCTCGTCATAGCCTGGGTCAACCCACAAACAGCCATTACAGAAACGTGCCTTGAGTTATCCAGAGTCTGGTTTTAATCATAAGCCGGACAACTCCCCGTACCTTAACAACGTTAAGATATGAACTGTTCTATATCCAATATAGAAACAGAGGCACTGATTTAACTGAACCAGATCCAAATCATGCAACTGTCTCCAGTGCATGTCAACTAAATGGAAGAAGGCCGATCAGCGTTACTCAACTTAGGAATGTTTCCAATTATGAGCAACCTGAAAGAGAAGCAAGTTCTCTTAATCATTACTATCAACTGAATACCATACACAAGTATCTACATCTTCGATTGCTTTGAAGAATCCCGATACTTGTTACACCTGGTTCTCTACTCTATTCAAATACCTATAACTTCTCAAAATTCGGACCCTGTGTTTCCACGAAACACCTGTCCAAAAAAAACAGAGAAGTCATAAGTAAACCGAATATAGTACGAGGACCAACCCCTCTGTCCTAATGGACCCTGGACAACATACCATACTCTGTATAAGTCCCTTGAGTGTGATAACTCATTCACTGTGTGTCGTAGGTTGAAAACTGTACTTATGGTTAAGAAGAATTACACCGCTGTTTAATGCTCCTTACCCAACCATCCACTGATATAGGTAAATGTCGTAGACATAATTTCAAAAAGGTATATCTCACTCTATGAAAATAGACGTACAGATATATCAATTTGAAATTGGTGCATAACTGCGGATATTCAAAACCAAATATTTGCCAACCGGCAAACAGCCCAGGTGATTTCCTCAAATATCACCGATTACAACGAATCCCGATATAATGAGGATAATCACCCAATTCCCAATAACTTACTCCCACTCATCATCTGTAAAACCATACAGATGTGAGAATCGTACCTGGTAAATACATACCCTGGAGTAAGTATCTAATTGGGAAATCAGTTTTCCTTTAACAATACACAGTGAAACTGAAACATTGAAATGTTCCGATGGGGTATTCTGGTATTCCTAGTAATGTCTCTTCCAGATTCACGACTGTAACCGTATAATTCTTTGCCACCTCTCCAAATCCCTTCATATGTCTTTAGTCATTACCTTCTGTACACCCCTTTAGGCCAAATGGTTTTCTTCCTTCCCTACCGTTCGACACCAGCCTATGGTTTGGAAGAAGACTATCCAATAAGCATAATGGGCGTACTGTCCCAATCCCAGGAACACTCGCAATGCGAGAGAAGGTGAAGATAAAAGACAACCGAATGAACTTAATTCCTATTTCTCCTGGACCAGAATCCATCCCCGAACTGGAACGAGTTCCTTTCGAGTTCGTATATAACCATACGATGGAGTATCCAATAAACTGTGGATCTTCGTAGTGATACGTGTTGGAGATAGTGCCCTCAGAGTCAATTATTAGGTCACAGGTACGTGATTGCAATGAGTGAGGGAGGACCTATCCCGGTAGGACAGTCTTACTCGAGATGATAGTATGCTATCTGGTTTACCTTTATCATCGTGTACTGCTTTAGGTGACATGACATGTCGCTATTACACGTTGATAGAGCCCCTAGGATTCTTGCTTGACCACCAGCAGTATGAGGGCGATCATATAAGTGGGAGCTGGGGGTCTATAAGCTTATCCTTAAAAGGTCCCTAGTCGTGGGAGTTTCGAGACTGGGCATCGATACTCCATTAGTAGACTAGTGTATACAGTCGAGACCCCGACGAGGGGCGGTGGCCGGTCTCACAAGCCACTGGTGTTAGTTGGATCACCTAAGATGTATACAGGTGCTCATTGGGTTATGAGTACACCGGACAGGACTCGCCGGGAACATGCTAGTTGGTCATATACCAGACGTCAGATGGCAGTTCCCTGGTGACATGTGTGCAGGTTAGTTCATCGACCTGGGGATCGTCATTTGTCTCGTGTGAGTTCCCACTGTACTTTGATTACTACCCTACCACGGCTCAAAGGAGTCGTGCAAACAGGTTTTAGTTGGGTAAAGTCCCGAGCCACATGGAGGCAGTGAGCGTATCTTCAGGGGTTCGTCTCTCCCGGTATTGGGGGTGAGGTCGTGCTGTGTCTAGGAGAGCCATTACACAAAGTCCTTGGCCAAGGCAAGGAGATTTACTGGTAGGTATTCCAGTAGTATCTCAGGGTGTTCTGGGCTACACTCCGACACGACTTGTACCGCTTTTGGGGGTCTGACTTTTACCAACCCCCTAGGCCCGCCATGCGATGCTCATAGACGAACGGACCGGACTGCACGGATATTGTCACTGACAGGCTCAGTTGGGTGTCGGGGTGAGCTTCCTCATCGACGTCCCATTTGGTCAGTACCTGGTAGCCCGTCACGTATTGGCTTATACCTCTGACGTGCTAGTGGTTAAATCCACAACCAAGGTGTTGACGAGTCTTTAGAGTCCCCCACATTCAGTTACTCAGCTTTCGGGCGAAAGGTTGTAGAGGCCGTATGGAGATATGGCAAGGTCCGATCAGATACGTGCGGTATTGCACGGATCAGGATCGGACAGTTTGTACTATAGGCCGTATGGTTATATGGCAGGGTTCGATCAGATACGTGCGGTATTGCACGGATCAGGATCGAACAGATATTACTATCCGGTTTTGGTATAAGCCGGATTCTAGTATAGTACAGTGTAGATTTTGTCTCATTGCATTTGTATTTCGGTCGGAATACAAATGCGGGTGTGTATGCACAGTATCGGGGTTTTCCTGTAATTTATTACGGGACCAGTTTTCTGGAGTTGCCAGTTTGCTTTCCGTTTCGGCCAATTTCCTTTGTTCCGTTCATTGGCCGAAGATTGGTGGAGGAGGGCTTATTTGCATTGTTGCAAATAGGCATTTGTGGAGGGGGTCTTTGCATCTTTGTTTTATCATGATAGCCTCTCATTGACCTTGACTTCTAACTTCATGATTGCTTGACTTTTAGTGATCATCATGGTTGTTGATGATGAGTTTGGTAATGATGGTTGGATGAGTGTTGGTTTTGCTTGTGATCATTTCTTGATATCATGAGCTTTTCTCTCTCCCTTGCTTGATGATGGTGATTGATTAATCCTTGGCTCTCTCCTCACTCACACTCTCTCCCCATTCTCAAGAGGGCCGGCCATTCTTAAGGAGTGGGGTGATTGTTTTTTGGTGGGGCAATTTTTGGTTCTCTTCATTCTCCAAAAATCACACAAGAACCCTCTCCAAAAGTTCCTCTCTTTTCCTCCACCATATGGCACAACTCCAAAACCCCAAATGAGACTTCTTCTACTACGAATTCTACAACGAATCTTGGGCACGTCGAGTAGCCGGCTTCGTGCCCGAGTTGCCTCGGCATTGAGGTGGGAGCCCGTAAACGATGTAGGCAACGTGGTGCACTTCCGGCGACGAGGATGAGACGGACGGAGATCCCGCGAGGAGATCGGGACCATGACGAGAAGACCGGAGGACTTGGATCGTCGGTATATCTCTATTCCCTTTCTTGTAGATAGCTTAGACTAGTTAATGGTAACGATCCGGGTGATAGTGCGCGGTGGTGCCGGTTTGCTAAGTCCGCAAATTTTAGTTATTCACCGCTTCCGCATTCCGGCGTCGGATTGACGGCCGGGGCGCCGCCGTGCACTTACAGTGGTATCAGAGCCTCCCCATTAACTTAGTCTAGCTTTGTGTAATGTGTTTGCATTTCCGATCGATCAAAAAGTCCAAAAAACCCGTATTTTGTCGCATCAGTTTTCTGTTGAAAATTTTTGGTCTCGAAAATTTTTTCAGGTTGTAAAATATTAATGTACTGGAGATTTCAAGGCTACTGAGAAAATTCGAGAGTGTCAGTCAACAGTACAAGCGCGGAAGCGCGGCCTGACCTTCCTTAAGCGCCGCTCTTCCGCCGCTTACTGTTCTGATCCCTGCATCAAATTTCTTCAGTAGTTTTCTGGGCTTAAAATATGGGTTTTGGAATATTAAAATTGGGCCAATTATTTCTGTGACTGCTACAGTATTCTTTGTGGGCCCACTTGTTAAAGTTTGATCAATCGGATATTTTAAACACATTTTTCACAGTATTTACATTATATCTGCGACCGTGAATGTCACTCGATCGGTAAATCCGGTCTAACTGCTATAGCCCGGTTAGACGGATTTGCGAACGTGACTTTCACGTTGATGTTCTATGTATTTGCTGTGTTGTTGCGGATCGGTCGTGGGGGATAGCCTGGATGCAATGCTAGTACTGTGATATTGTATTATGTACATTTGATATTGCGGGGCGAGCGTCCGACATGTGGACTGCCGTCACTGCCCGTTTGTATTATTATTTTGGGGCACGACCTGGTTGCGGTCGATGTACCCGGTGTATGTATATTTTATTTTCTGTACTAGGATTGCCCCGCGGAGGGGTGCACGGATAGCCGGGTTCTGGAGGGCAACAAGCCCGCATCTCATGGCATTGAGACGGAGGGGGCTTCGCTCTAGGATTGGCGGGCTATTCGCCGCACTCGTAGGGGGTACAGGTTTGACCCAGGAGGGGTGCCCAAGTTACCGGATTCCGTGAAGTGCTGGGTGGTCCATTCACGGCGCTGAAGGGGGCTGCCTCGCTTCAGGTTTTGGCGGGTGACTTGCCGCGCCCGTAGGGGTCTAGGATTTCATTGCACAGGCTATCCACACGACCAGGGGAACGTCGGGTTTCAGCGGCTCTGTGAGACCCGGGGATCCCAGATATTTATATTGTTTCTGTGATGCTGTTCATTCTCTGTGATGTTGCATTTCTTTCACGCCTTGAGCGAAATATAATATATTGGTATATATATTATTAGATGTTGTATATGTTTTGCATCCGCGCTAGTCCAGTCCCCGCTCTGTCGTTAGTAAGCTAACCTAACGGGTAATGACGGGACCCAGTGGCGAATGCGGATGGCATATACGTACATCAGTATATTTTCGTTCTTTTTGGTGTGATCAATTGATGGGACTGCATTGATTCGGATCAATGCAAAGTTAAAAACAAACCTTATCTGATGTTGTTGGAACATTTTTCAAAAGGCTGTTATTGCAAGGACGTTTACTTTTGTTTTGCATCGTGGTATTCATTGGAATATCCTGCTCCTCAGTCGATAAGGCAAGGGCCGAGATCCCTTCACCGGGAGTGACCCCTTGGACAAAAGTTTGCGTCAGAGCAATAACTTCACTATAGCCGATCACTTTTGCTTTGCATCGCGGTATTCATTTGGAATATCCTGCACCCCATTCTACGGGGAAAGAGCCGAGATCCCTTCACCGGGAGTGACCTCTTTAGCAACGGTTTTCGTCACTATATTTTTAAAAGCTATCCGTTCCTTCGACGATATCAAGTTCTTTACGTTAAAGGTTTTCGCCAGAAACCATTCGTAGCCCTCCGTCGTTTCATATGGGTGGTCAATAGTATTCAAGCTGTGTATGTTGGCCAAAGTCAAGGCACAGTGATTGGTAGCTATTGGGGTATTCATATGCAGCATAGATAGATGCGTTGGTTTGGGACAGTCGTGCTGCCATTTTGGCCAAAGTCAAGGGTATGTACGGGTGGATTCAAATTAACCTGGAGAATGACGGGTAGAACTTGACATGTGACTTATGATATGTTGGCCAAAGTCAAGGTCATAAGAGCATGGGGCAGAAATCACATCGGGAGTTTCAAAAGAACTGAAACTTGCCAGATATGCGCATACCTTCTGGAGTGTGTTGACGTGAGCGGATTCCGTCACGTTATCATGCGATGATAGTTGGATCCCGATTCCCACTGATGAGTTAGTTTACTCCTCGGGTCACCCCGACTAATTCTTCTTTAGGTTTGGAGGAGAATTTGAGATACAGTGGGAGGATTCCAGATTAGATAAATTGGTAACCATTCTGATCTAGGTTAGAGTGCACGCTGAGTGTTTCTTTTCTCTCTCTCTTTGGCAGCGACCATTGACCCGACCCTAAGACTTTGACTCAGTGACCAAGTTGACCGAACCTTCTTAAACACTGGCTTTTGGATTGTCAGAGTTGCAGACCTCATTGCCACTCCTACTTTTACCCTTTTCTCCAGGACACCCCGTATTACTGCGAACGTCCACTTCCATTGGACAAAACCATCGTATGGTTAGATACGAACTCGAAAGAATTTATTCGAGGATGGTTTCAGGTTCTGGAGAAAACGGATAGGATTATTCAGTTGTCTTTTCCTTTTACCCTCTCTCAGGTTACGAGTACTCCTTGGTTTAGGGGTAGTACACCTATTACGCAAATTGGATTGTCTTCTTCCAAACCTTAGGCTGGTGCCGACCGGTAGGGAATGAAGAAAACCAATTAGCATAACGATGGTGTGCAGAAGGTATTAAGTTCAGACAAAGCAAGGGATTAGTAAGAGGGCAAAGTAAATTGCAACAGATATTCACGACCAAACCAAATATTTCATTACCACTCCCACATCACCTTTGTATTTCTCCAGGACACTCCGTATCACTACGAAGATCCACAGTTTATTGGATACTCCATCGTATGGTTATATACGAACTCGAAAGGAATTTATTCCAGTTCGGGGATGGATTCAGGTTCAGGAGAAATAGGAATAAGGTTTATTCGGTTGTCTTTTATCTTCACCCTCTCTCATTGCGAGTGTTCCTAGGATGCGGACAGTACACCCATTATGCTTATTGGATAGACTTCTTCCAAACCATAGGCTGGTGCCGAACGGTAGGGAAGGAAGAAAACCATTTGGCCTAAAGGGGTGTACAGAAGGTAATGACTAAAGACATATGAAGGGATTTGGAGAGGTGGCAAAGAATTATACGGTTACAGTTGTGAATTTGGATAATGGATGAGGCATTACTAGGAATACCAGGATACCCCAACGAAACATTTCAATGTTTCAGTTTCACTGTGTAATGTTAAAAGAGAACTGATTTCCCGATTAGATACTTACTCCAGGGTATGTATTTACCAGGTACGATTCTCACATCTGTATAGTTTTACAGATGATGAGTGGGAGTAAGTTATTGGGAATTGGGTGATCATCCTCATTATATCGGGATTCGTTGTAATCGGTGATATTTGAGGAAATCACCTGGGCTGTTTGCTGGTTGGCAAATATTTGGTTTTGAATATCCGCTGTTATGCACCAATTTCAAATTGATATATCTGTACGTCTATTTGAATAGAGTGAGATATACCTTTCTGAAATTATGTCTACGACATTTACCTATATCAGTGGATGGTTAGGTAAGGAGCATTAAACAGCGGTGTAATTCTTCTTAACCATAAGTACAGTTTTCAACCTACGACACACAGTGAAAGAGTTATCAGACTCAAGGGACTTATACAGAGTATTGTATGTTGTCCAGTGTCCATTAGGACAAAGGGGTTGGTCCTCATACTATATTCTGTTTACTTTTAACTTCTCTAGTTCTTAGACATGTGTTTCGTTGAAACACAGGGTCTAAGTTTTGAGGAGTTATAGGTATTTGAATAGAGTAGAGAACCAGGTGTAGCAGGTATCGGGATTCTTCAAAGAGATCGAAGATGTAGATACTTGTGTATGGTATTCAGTTGATAGTAATGATAAAGAGATCTTGCTTCTCTTTCAGGTTACTCATAATTGGAAGTATTCCTAAGTTGAGTAACGCTGATCGGCCTCCTTCCATTTAGTTGACATGCGCTGGGGACAGCTGCATGATTTGAATCTAGTTCAATTAAATCAGTGCCTCTGTTCCTATATTGGATATAGAATAGTTCGTATCTTAACGATGTTAAGGTACGGGGAGTTGTCCGGTTTATGATTAAAACCAGACACTGGATAACTCAAGGCACGCTTCTGTAATGGCTGTTTGTGGGTTGACCCAGGCTATGACGCGGGTTGACTTTCTACCATCTGGATGAACAATAGCGATATTGTTCTAGACTCGCCACAGTTTTAATAAAAATGGATTTTTTCAGAAAACAGTAGTGGGAGTATGGTAGAACTGGAAGTGATTCCAGAACCACAAACGATTACTGAAGATTTGATAAGGAACCTAAAGATTCAATCTGGATTGACATTCCATTGACCACTCCGCAGATAAGGTGGGTAACTTCAGGCACCCGAGAGGTACTCCGGTAGCCTCAAGGACGGTGACAGGGAAGTTCTTGTTTACCCACAATTACCATTGCTGTTGTTCCAGGGTGCGAGACCCGGCGGGAGGATGAGTATAGCGTCGTTCTAAACCAGTTTTAGAAGTGTACGTCTATATGACTCTGCCAGAGGGTTGTCGTAGTCAGTGGGAGCAGCGGAAGCATTGGTGGACAGGTAGCTTATGTCTATTTATAGACTAAAGCAGATGTAGCGGAGATAGATCATCTATTTCTGACGTGACAGTCATAGGTTTGACTTCATCAGAATAGGGGATGGATCTGTTGAGAAGGTAGTAGGGTGTGATGTCCTGGTATCTGGATAACATACACAGAATAGGAAAAGAAACTCCTATACTACAATCGGTTATACTTTGGTCGTCACACAGTGGTTTCTCCACAAAGGAAATGGATTTTATATCTGACATACTGGTTACTAGATCTATGGTCTTAGATCTAGATTTGGGTGGTTTCCCAATCAGGGTACTTGACAGCATTCTAAGAGTATTTAGGATGGACGACTCCTGGCACGGTAGTGTACCTGCAGGTAACGGAGTCACCCTCTCTAAAGGTGTCTTACAGACTAAAGGGGAGAGGGATGTGCATGATTGGCAGATCACTTGCTTAGGCAATTGAGTCAATCATGAGATGTCAAGTACCACACCAGATGTTGTTCTTGCACTAGATGCAATAAGTTGACATTAATCCAATCCTGGAGAAACAGTCGGAAGCAGTTTTAGAACATAAGTGGATGTTCTAGGGATATGATAACGACAGCCTCATTCAGGAGACAGTTATCATTCCAGGCTTCCAAGGTGACATGGACGACAAGGAGGTTGTCAGAGTTATAGTTTTCCTTCTGATGAGGGGCAGTATTTTGGACAGGTGGTCCAAGGCAATACTGAGGGAGGCATGGCGCGCAGGATACTGATTAAGTTCAGTTGACGATACAGTCTAAGAAGTTTGGATTTGGAGTTCATTTATGAGCTATGTCCCATCAGACATCCAGACACATTCTAAGACAGGTATTGCTCATTTCGGGAGATAGGTTTCTCCGCGAACTTGAGATATAGAGAGACATAGAAAGAAACAACTAAGCGGTTCCACTCACTGAGGCTATTCCTCGAACGCAATAGTTCCGCAAACGAGCTTTGTGAGACTGACTAGTAGAGGAGTTGGGTGTTCGGTATCACACGGGCTGTGAGTATGCGACATCGCAATAATTAGCCTTGAGTGCAAGTGGGAGATTGTTGGAGATAGTGCCCTCAGAGTCAATTATTAGGTCACAGGTACGTGATTGCAATGATTGAGGGAGGACCTATCCCGGTAGGACAGTCTTACTCGAGATGATAGTATGCTATCTGGTTTACCTTTATCATCGTGTACTGCTTTAGGTGACATGACATGTCGCTATTACACGTTGATAGAGCCCCTAGGATTCTTGCTTGACCACCAGCAGTATGAGGGCGATCATATAAGTGGGAGCTGGGGGTCTATAAGCTTATCCTTAAAAGGTCCCTAGTCGTGGGAGTTTCGAGACTGGGCATCGATACTCCATTAGTAGACTAGTGTATACAGTCGAGACCCCGACGAGGGGCGGTGGCCGGTCTCACAAGCCACTGGTGTTAGTTGGATCACCTAAGATGTATACAGGTGCTCATTGGGTTATGAGTACACCGGACAGGACTCGCCGGGAACATGCTAGTTGGTCATATACCAGACGTCAGATGGCAGTTCCCTGGTGACATGTGTGCAGGTTAGTTCATCGACCTGGGGATCGTCATTTGTCTCGTGTGAGTTCCCACTGTACTTTGATTACTACCCTACCACGGCTCAAAGGAGTCGTGCAAACAGGTTTTAGTTGGGTACAGTCCCGAGCCACATGGAGGCAGTGAGCGTATCTTCAGGGGTTCGTCTCTCCCGGTATTGGGGGTGAGGTCGTGCTGTGTCTAGGAGAGCCATTACACAAAGTCCTTGGCCAAGGCAAGGAGATTTACTGGTAGGTATTCCAGTAGTATCTCAGGGTGTTCTGGGCTACACTCCGACACGACTTGTACCGCTTTTGGGGGTCTGACTTTTACCAACCCCCTAGGCCCGCCATGCGATGCTCATAGACGAACGGACCGGACTGCACGGATATTGTCACTGACAGGCTCAGTTGGGTGTCGGGGTGAGCTTCCTCATCGACGTCCCATTTGGTCAGTACCTGGTAGCCCGTCACGTATTGGCTTATACCTCTGACGTGCTAGTGGTTAAATCCACAACCAAGGTGTTGACGAGTCTTTAGAGTCCCCCACATTCAGTTACTCAGCTTTCGGGCGAAAGGTTGTAGAGGCCGTATGGAGATATGGCAAGGTCCGATCAGATACGTGCGGTATTGCACGGATCAGGATCGGACAGTTTGTACTATAGGCCGTATGGTTATATGGCAGGGTTCGATCAGATACGTGCGGTATTGCACGGATCAGGATCGAACAGATATTACTATCCGGTTTTGGTATAAGCCGGATTCTAGTATAGTACAGTGTAGATTTTGTCTCATTGCATTTGTATTTCGGTCGGAATACAAATGCGGGTGTGTATGCACAGTATCGGGGTTTTCCTGTAATTTATTACGGGACCAGTTTTCTGGAGTTGCCAGTTTGCTTTCCGTTTCGGCCAATTTCCTTTGTTCCGTTCATTGGCCGAAGATTGGTGGAGGAGGGCTTATTTGCATTGTTGCAAATAGGCATTTGTGGAGGGGGTCTTTGCATCTTTGTTTTATCATGATAGCCTCTCATTGACCTTGACTTCTAACTTCATGATTGCTTGACTTTTAGTGATCATCATGGTTGTTGATGATGAGTTTGGTAATGATGGTTGGATGAGTGTTGGTTTTGCTTGTGATCATTTCTTGATATCATGAGCTTTTCTCTCTCCCTTGCTTGATGATGGTGATTGATTAATCCTTGGCTCTCTCCTCACTCACACTCTCTCCCCATTCTCAAGAGGGCCGGCCATTCTTAAGGAGTGGGGTGATTGTTTTTTGGTGGGGCAATTTTTGGTTCTCTTCATTCTCCAAAAATCACACAAGAACCCTCTCCAAAAGTTCCTCTCTTTTCCTCCACCATATGGCACAACTCCAAAACCCCAAATGAGACTTCTTCTACTACGAATTCTACAACGAATCTTGGGCACGTCGAGTAGCCGGCTTCGTGCCCGAGTTGCCTCGGCATTGAGGTGGGAGCCCGTAAACGATGTAGGCAACGTGGTGCACTTCCGGCGACGAGGATGAGACGGACGGAGATCCCGCGAGGAGATCGGGACCATGACGAGAAGACCGGAGGACTTGGATCGTCGGTATATCTCTATTCCCTTTCTTGTAGATAGCTTAGACTAGTTAATGGTAACGATCCGGGTGATAGTGCGCGGTGGTGCCGGTTTGCTAAGTCCGCAAATTTTAGTTATTCACCGCTTCCGCATTCCGGCGTCGGATTGACGGCCGGGGCGCCGCCGTGCACTTACAATACGGAGTGTCCTGGAGAAATACAAAGGTGATTTTAGGATTGGCGAAGGAATACTTGGTTTGGTCGTGAATATCTGTTGCAATTTACTTTGCCCTCTTACTAATCCCTTGCTTTGTCTGAACTTAATACCTTCTGTACACCATCGTTAGGCTAATTGGTTTTCTTCATTCCCTACCGGTCGGCACCAGCCTAAGGTTTGGAAGAAGACTATCCAATTTGCGTAATAGGTGTACTATCTCCTAAATCAAGGAGTACTCGCAACCTGAGAGAAGGTAAAAGGAAAAGACAACTGAATAATCCTATCCGTTTTCTCCAGAACTGGAAACCATCCTCGAATAAATTCTTTCGAGTTCGTATCTAACCATACGATGGTTTTGTCCAATGGAAGTGGACGTTCGTAGTAGTACGGGGTGTCCTGGAGAAAAAGGGTAAAAGTAGGAGTGGCAATGAGGTATGCAACTCTGACAATCCAAAAGCCAGTGTTAAGAAGATTCGGTCAACTTGGTCACTGAGTCATAGTCTTAGGGTCGGGTCAAATGGTCGCTGCCAGAGAGAGAGAAAAGAAACACTCAGCGTGCACTCTAACCTAGATCAGAATGGTTACCAATTTATCTAATCTGGAATCCTCCCACTGTACCTCAAATTCTCCTCCAAACCTGAAAGAAGAATTAGTCGGTGTCACCCGAGGAGTAAACTAACTCATCAGTGGGAATCGGGATCCAACTATCATCGCATGACAACGTGACGGAATC
Organism: Agapanthus africanus; assembly: GCA_030015575.1. Lineage (NCBI taxonomy): Eukaryota > Viridiplantae > Streptophyta > Magnoliopsida > Asparagales > Amaryllidaceae > Agapanthus > Agapanthus africanus. The sequence goes on from CM057349.1 coordinate 295,758,816, forward strand.
CGCTCACGGTATCACACTCCAGAAGGTATGCGCATATCTGGCAAGTTTCAGTTCTTTTGAAACTCCCGATGTGATTTCTGCCCCATGCTCTTATGACCTTGACTTTGGCCAACAAATCATAAGTCATATGTCAAGTTCTACCCGTCATTCTCCAGGTTGTTTTGAATCCACCCGTACATACCCTTGACTTTGGCCAACAAGGCAGTACGACTGTTCCAAACCAACGCATCTATCTATGCTGCATATGAATAACCAACAGCTACCAAACACTGTGCCTTGACTTTGGCCAACAAACACAGCTTGAATACTATTGACTATCCATATGAAACGACGGAGGGCTACGAATGGTTTCTGGCGAAAACCTTTAACGTAATGAACTTGATATCGTCGAAGGAACGGATAGCTTTTTAGAAATATAGTGACGACAACTTCCGCTAAAGAGGTCACTCCCGGTGAAGGGATCTCGGCTCTTTCCCCGTAGAATGGGGTGCAGGATATTCCAACTGAATACCACGATGCAAAGCAAAAGTAATCGGCTATAGTGAAGTTAATGCCCTGACGCAAACTTATTGTCCAAGGGGTCACTCCCGGTGAAGGGATCTCGGCCCTTGCCTCGTCGACTGAGGAGCAGGATATTCTAAATGAATATCACGATGCAAAACAAAAGTGAACGTCCTTGCAATAACAGCCTTTTGAAAAGTGTTCCAACAACATCAGATTAGGTTTGTTTTTAACTTGCATTGATCCGAATCAACGCAGTCCCATCAATTGATCACACCAAAAAGAACGAAAATATACTGATGTGCGTTTATGCCATCCGCATTCGCCACTGGGTCCCGTCATTACCCGTTAGGTTAGCTAACTAACGACAGAGCGGGGACTGGACTAGCGCGGATGCAAAACATATACTGCATCTACTAATATATATACCAATATATTATATTCGCTCAAGGCGTGAATAAAATGCAACATCACAGATATGTACAGCATCACAGAAACAATACAGATATCTGGGATCCCCGGGTTTCACAGAGCCGCTGAAACCCGACGTTCCCCTGGTCGTGTGGATAGCCTGTGCAATGAAATCCTAGACCCCTACGGGTGCGGCAAGTCACCCGCCAAAACCTGAAGCGAGGCAGCCCCCTTCAGCGCCGTGAATGGACCACCCAGCACTTCACGGAATCCGGTAACTTGGGCACCCCTCCTGGGTCAACCTGTACCCCCTACGAGTGCGGCGAATAGCCCGCCAATCCTAGAGTGAAGCCCCCTCCGTCCCAATGCTATGAGATGCGGGCTTGTTGCCTTCTAGAACCCGGCTATCCGTGCACCCCTCCGCGGGGCAATCCTAGTACAGAAAGTAAAATATACATACAACGGGTACATCGACCGCAACCAGGTCGTGCCCCAAAATAATAATACAAACAGGCAGTGACGGCAGTCCACATGTCGGACGCTCGCCCCGCAATATCAAATGTACATAATACAACCACAACTGTACTAGCATTGCATCCATGCTATCCCCCACGACCGATCCGCAACATCACAACAAAAACAGAACATCAACGTGAAAGTCACGTTCGCAAATCCGTCTAACCGGGCTATAGCAGTTAGACCGGATTTACCGATCGAGTGACATTCACGGTCGCAGATATAATGTAAATACTGTGAAATAATGTGTTTAAAATATCCGATCAATAAAACTTTAACAAGTGGGCCCCCAAGCAATACTGTAGCACATCAGGAAATTCTGGGCCCAAAATTAATATTCCAAAACCCCAATTTAAACCCCATAAAGCTACTGAAGAAATTTCACACAGCAACGACACTGTTCAGCGGCGGAACCGCGGCCCAAGTGGGGGTTTGGCCGCGGTTCCACGCTCTGTTGGTCGACTGAATGTGTCGAATTTCTACAGTATTCTTATAACATCCAGTGCATCACATTTTTACAACCTGAAAAATTTTTCGAGACCAAAAATTTTCAACAGAAACTGATGCTGAAGGAAATGTGGGTTTTGGGATTTTTGATCGATCCGAATTGCAAACACATTAAACCAAGCTAGACTAAGTTAATGGCGAGGCTCTGATACCACTGTAAGTGCACGGCGGCGCCCCGGCCGTCAATCCGACGGCCAAAAGCGGAAGCGGTGATAAACTTTAAATTTTCTTAAACTGGCAAACCGCCGCGCACTACTACCCGGATCGAACCATTAATTAGTCCTAGCTACCAACAAGAAAGGGAATAGAGATATACCGACGATCCATGTCCTCCGGTCTTCTCATCATCGTCCCGATCTCTTGCGGAATGTCCCGTCTCCTCCTCGTCGCCGGAAGTGCACCACATCGCCTACTTCTTTTACGGGCTCCCACCTCAATGCCGAGGCAACTCGGGCACGAAGCCGGCTACTCGATGTGCCCAAGGTTCGCTGTAGAATATGTAGAACTAGTGTCTCATTTGGGGTTTATGGAGGTGCCATTTTGGTGGAGGAAATGAGGTATGAACTTTTGTGGAGGAACTTGGGGATTTTTCTAGCATCAAGAGAGCAAAAATCCCCACTACAAAAATGGGCAACCCACCCTCATGGTGGCCGGCCATCACTAGAGGAGAGGGAGGGTGAGAATGAGGGAGAGTCTCAAAAATAATGGGAGCCATTCTCAATAATACAAAGGAGAGAGAGAGAAGGTTATCATGCAAAAAGGGAATGATCACAACAAATCCAACACTCCAAGGAAACCATCATCTCATGCATGATGGCTTCAAAAAGTCAAGCAATCATGAGAAGAAGAAGTCAAGTGATGGTGCTCATCATGAAAACCATCATGATAAAACAAAAATGCAAAGACCCCCTCCACAACCACTTATTTGCAACAATGCAAATAAGCCCTCCTCCACCAATCTTCGGCCAATGAACGATACAAAGGAAATCGGCCGAAACGAAAAGCAAACTGGCAACTCCAGAAAACTGGTCCCGTAATAAATTACAGGAAAACCCCGATACTGTGCATACACACCCGCATTTGTATTCCGACCGAAATACAAATGCAATGAGACAAAATCTACACTGTACTATACTAGGATCCGGCTTAAACCAAAGCCGGCCAGTAATATCCGTTCGATCCTGATCCGTGCAATACCGCACGTATCTGATCGAACCCTGCCATATAACCATACGGCCTATAGTACAGACTGTCCGATCCTGATCCGTGCAATACCGCACGTATCTGATCGGACCTTGCCATATCTCCATACGGCCTCTACAACCTTTCGCCCGAAAGCTGAGTAACTGAATGTGGGGGACTCTAAAGACTCGTCAACACCTTGGTTGTGGATTTAACCACTAGCATGTCAGAGGTATAAGCCAATACGTAACGGGCTACCAGGTACTGACTAAAAGGGATGTCTGTGAGCGAACTCAGCCTGACAACCCTACTGAGCCTGTCAGTGACAATATCCATACAGTCCGGTCCGTTCGTCTATGAGAATCGCATGGCGGGCCTAGGGGGTTGGTAAAAGTCAGACCCCCAAAAGCGGTACAAGTCGTGTCGGAGTGTAGCCCAGAACACCCTGAGATACTACTGGAATACCTACCAGTAAATCTCCTTGTCTCGGCCGAGGGCTTCGTGTAATGGCTCTCCTAGACACAGCACGACCTTACCCCCAATACCGGGAGAGACGAACCCCTGAAGATACGCTCACTGCCTCCATGTGGCTCGGGACTGTACCCAACTAAAACCTGTTTGCATGACTCCTTTAAGCCGTGGTAGGGTAGTAATCAAAGTACAGTGGGAACTCACACGAGACAAATGACGATCCCCAGGTCGATGAACTAACCTGCACACATGTCACCAGGGAACTGCCATCTGACGTCTGGTATATCACCAACTAGCATGTTCCCGGCGAGTCCTTTCCGGTGTACTCATAACCCAATGAGCACCTGTATACATCTTAGGTGATCCAATTGACACCAGTGGCTTGTGAGACCGGCCACCGCCCCTCGTCGGGGTCTCGACTGTATACACTAGTCTACTATGGAGAATCGATGCCCTGTCTCGAAACTCTCACGACTAGGGACCTTTTAAGGATATGCTTATAGACCCCCAGCTCCCACTTATATGATCGCCCTCATACTGCTGGTGGTCAAGCAAGAATCCTAGGGGCTCTATCAACGTGTAATAGCGACGTGTCAGGTCACTTAAAACAGTACACGATGATAAAGGTAAACCAGATAGCATACTATCATCTCGAGTAAGACTGTCCTACCGGGATAGGTCCTCCCTCAATCATTACAATCACGTACCTGTGACTTAATAATTGACTCTGAGGGCACTATCTCCAACACTTACCACGTCCAAGAGGACGTGCAAAACGGTGGTTTTTGGGTACAGTCCCGAATCACATGGAGGCAATGAGCGATAGGAGGGGATTCGTCTCGCCCGGTATAGGTTGTTGATGTTGCGCTGTGTTCGATTGGCTATAACCGGAAATCCCTGGCCAGGGTTGCTGAAATTTACTGGTAAGTGTTACCAGTAGTTTCTCGAACTGTTATAGATCTCATATCGACACGACTTATCGAGCTATTGGGGTCTGACGTTTACCACCCCTAGGCAAGATATGCGACATATCAGACGACGAGACCGGACTGTACGGTAAGTGTTGCTGGTTGGATTCACAGGAGTGTGAGCGGGCTTACTCGTTGATCTTCTGATCGCTCAATACCCCGGTGGCCGTTACGTTTAGCAGACCGCTTGCGGCTTGTGGGTGTTTGATATGATCATCACCTGCTGCCGGCGTATTGACGAGTCTTTAGAGTCCTACACAGAGGTTTCCTGGCTCAAGCGAAACGAAATAGGAACGCATATGAGATATGTGCGGGACCGAGAATAATACCAGTATATGATACTGTATTCTATTCTCGCGATTTGTATCATTGGACGGTGTATATGATATAGCCGGGATACCGAATCATGTGTTGATTCGATACATTGATACACTAGATATTAGTCGGTTATATGCGATATGGCCGGATCATTAAATCAAGTGTTGATTTAATGATTTAATGTATAATTATATATTTGATATATTATTTTATATTAACTAATATTTGTTCACTTAAGATGTATTTTCTCACTTGATGTGCACATTGTATATATGATATATTTTTGTGCACTTGTTTGTATCATGTTTGATGATGCATGCAAACTTGGGTTTGTGTTTACTTTAAACCATGTTTAAGTGAATGGTTAGGGTTTTATTATCTTATCTTGATTATTTATTTATTTATTTATTCTTTATAGCAAGAAAAGAAATGGTTGCTTCTTTTGGATTTACTTTGAAGCTTCATGAAGCTTTGAAAAGTTCAACCATTTTTGTTTCTTTTGCTTAACCTAACCATTCACCTAACCCTAGTTTATTCTCTACACTTAATCATGGTTGCATTATGATAACCATCACTTGTTTTTTTATTATGGATAATTCTTTTTCTTTCTTCTTCTTCATCTTCTTCATGAAGAGAAGAAACCATGGCTAGAAAATTCTAAGTGATGATTCCAAGTGAGAAATCCAAATCCAAAGTGAACCCACTTCCTATTTCTTCATCCTCTACCACATGCCATGTGGTATAGGGTGTTTTCTTCATAAGTTTCATGACTTGGTGAAGGTGGAGCTTGAGCTTGAGTTGCCTCGACGTAGATCATCTTCGGCATCGAAGTCGACGACCTAGCCCGATCATTTCTTCGACGAAACCATAGCTAGAGTCCGGGATCAGATGATCGCAGCGGAGGGACATCATCACGGAGCTAAGGAAGTGGAGGACCGGATCTACAAAGGTTGTAGTCTCTTTCACTTAGCAGTAAAGTTGTTTACTAGCTTGTAGTTTCGCCTATTCTCTAGTTAACGATCCGCATTAGGGTTTCTCGGCACCGGAAAATTTTGAATTTGGCATGGTTGATGCCTTTTGAGACCTCTTGAGTGTGCCTAGGAACCCTACAAGTAGGAACACACTCGAGGCGAAGTGACAGTGTCAAGTCAGCAGACTAAGCTGTACTCATGTCGCCTGGGAACTGATAACTGACGATAGGTATAATACCAACCAATCAGTTCCCGACGAGTCCTGTCCAGTGTACTCGTAACCTAACGAGCACCCACATACTATCTCAAGGATGACGTACTGATGGCTGTGGGACAGACCGTCTCCCCTGCTGGGATGAGAAGCGCATACGCTAGTCTACTCCGGAGTATCGATGCCCTGTCTCGATCGTCCTACGACTAGGGGCCTGTATAAGGATGTGCTTGTGGATTACCCAGCCCCCACGAGTGTGACTGCCATCAGAACGCTGGTAATCAAGCAATGATCCTAAGGCTCTACTAATATGTATAAGCGATATGCTAAAAGAAACACATGCACATATTAAAGTAGAAACAAACCAAGTAGCATACTACCATTTTGAGCAAGATTGTCTATACAACTGTGAATATCCCAAGCTTCCATTAAGTAATATACAAACTAGTACGATACAGTAATGGCCTCTAGGGCATATACACTAACAATCTCCCACTTGCACTAAGGCCATGTACTGGCGTATCGAAGACCTATCATCTCGATCAGCCTCTCGAACTGAGTCTGGGGTAAGGCCTTCGTGAGTGGATCAGCAGTGTTATCTTTCGTAGCAACCCTCCGAACCTCGATCTCCTGGCGATCTACGATCTCCCTGATCAGGTGATACCGCCTCAAGATGTGTCTGGATTTCTGATATGACCTGGGTTCCTTCGCTAAAGCTATAGCCCCGTTGTTGTCGCAATACAGAGGTATTGGATCAATAATGGACGGAACCACCTGAAGTTCTGTTAAGAACTTCCTCATCCAGATAGCTTCTTTTGCAGCATCAGATGCAGCGATATATTCCGCTTCCATAGTCGAGTCAGCAACGGTTTCCTGTTTGGAACTCTTCCAACATACCGCTCCTCAATTGAGGGTAAAGACAAAACCCGACATGGACTTGGAATCATCCTTATCACTCTGGAAGCTGGAGTTAGCAAAGGCCTCGATCTGGAGGTCTTTTCCACTGTACACCAAGAGCATCTCCTTAGTCCTTCTCAGGTACTTGAGAATGTTCTTTACCGCTATCCAGTGTTTCTCCCCAGGGTTTGACTGATACCGGCTTACTACGCTCAGTACATAAGCTACATCTGGTCTGGTACACAACATCGCATACATTATAGAGCCTACCGCAGAAGCGTAGGGTATAATGGACATGCGATCCCTTTCCAAATCAGTCTTGGGAGACATCTCTTTGGAGAGGGTGATCCCGTGACAAGCCGGTAGATTACCGCGCTTGGAATCATCCATACTGAATCTTTTCAGTATGGTGTCGATGTACCTGGACTGTGAAAGTCCTAATATCCTCTTGGATCTGTCACGATAGATCCGGATCCCCAGAATGTATGAGGCATCACCCAGGTCTTTCATGGAGAACCTGTGTGACAAGGACCCTTTGACAGATTGTAGCATAGGAATGTCATTTCCTATCAAAAGAATGCCATCCACATACAAAACGAGGAATACGACAGTTCTTGCTACAAATCTACTATAGATGCATGGTTCATCTGGATTTTTGATAAAGCCAAATTCTTTGACTGTCTCATCAAAGCAGATGTTCCAACTCCGCGATGCCTGCTTTAGTCCATAGATGGACTTAAGCAACTTGCACACCTTTCCGCTGCTCCCACTCTGAATGAAACCCTCTGGTTGGTCCATATAGACACACACTCCTCTAAATTTCCATTTAGAAAAGCGGTCTTTACGTCCATCTGCCAAATCTCATAATCGTGGAAAGCAGCAATGGCAAGAAGGATCCAAATGGATTTCAGCATAGCCACTGGAGAAAAGGTTTCGTCATAGTCCAAACCAGGTCTTTGACGAAAACCCTTTGCAACAAGTCTAGCCTTATAGGTCTCAACCTGTTCATCTACACCAATCTTCCTTTTGAAGATCCACTTGCATCCTACGGGTTTTACCCCATCTGGAGCAATGTCCAACGTCCATACTTTATTGGTGTACATGGACTCCATTTCGGTCCGCATTGCATCCAGCCATTTTACCGAGTCAACGCTCTGAACGGCCTGCTGGAAACTAGTAGGCTCATCATAATCAATGATGCAATCATCTCTATCCCCGTCTATGAGAAAACCGTAGTATCTCTCGGGCGGATGAGACTGCCTACTACTCCTGCGGAGCGGCGTAGGAATGTCATGTTCTTTCGAACCCTCTGGTTCTACTAAGCTTTCAGTAATAGTCTGTGGTTCTGGAATTTCTTCCAGTTCTATTGCGCTCCCACTTATTTCTTTTTCTAAGAACTGGTGTTCCAAGAAGTGGGCATGACGAGAAACAAAAACCTTTTGTTCCTCTTCGCAATAGAAGAAATATCCCTTGGAGTTCTTTGGATATCCCACAAACTTGCATTGTACTGAGCGTGCCTCGAGTTTGTCCGCATGCTGCTTTTTAACAAAAGCGGGACATCCCCATGTCTTAATGTGCTTAAGATAGGGTTTCTTCCCACACCACATCTGATATGATGTGGTAGGCACAGTCTTAGTTGGAACTCGGTTCAAAAGATATGCAGCTGATTCTAGCGCATATCCCCAGAATGATTTCGGTAACTCAGCGTTACTCAACATGGACCGTACCATATCCAATAGGGTTCTGTTCCGTCTCTCCGATACACCGTTATGTTGCGGAGTGTATGGAGGAGTAAGTTGAGAGAGAATTCCATTCTCTTTTAAGTAATTCAGGAACTCGGCACTCAAGTATTCTCCACCTCGATCAGATCTCAGTGTCTTGATACTTTTGCCGGTTTGTTTTTCTACCTCATTCTTATATTCCTGGAATTTTCCAAAGGCTTCGGATTTATGTTTCATTAAGAAGACATATCCGTACCTTGAAAAGTCATCCGTAAAAGTAATGAAGTAAGAAAAACCGCTTCGCGCATGTGTAGACATTGGATCGCACACGTCGCTGTGTACGAGTCCCAAGAGCTCGCTCGCTCTTACTCCGTGTCCAGTGAACGGAGTCTTTGTCATCTTTCCTTTGAGACAGGATTGACAAGTTGCATATGATTGATATTGCAATGGATCTAAATATCCTTCTGTATGTAACTTAGTCAATCTTCTCTCATTGATGTGACCCAGTCTACAATACCATAAGAAAGCCTGATTAGTTTCCGGAGACTTTCTTTTGTGTGTATTCTGGACATTGAAAATCCATGGTTGGTTTAATACGTATATACCATTGCTCAACGTACCTGACCCAATCAGAACTTGATTAAGGTGAATGTTCACAACATTACTTATAAATGCAAATTCATAAACTTCTTTATATAATAAAGATACAGAAATGATATTACAAGTTGCATTGGGTACAAAATAGCAATTACGCAAAAACCAAAACGTGTCCATCTGACAAGCCCAGGTGATAGTCCCTCACGGACTAAACATCCATGCCAGCTCCGTTTGCAACTCTGAGGGTCATATCACCTGCTTTCAAAACCCTACGCTTTCTCAGTGCCTGCAAAGAATTACAGATATGAGATCCTGATCAGGTATCCAATACCCAGGAAGTAGAGTTTATTGAAAAACAGTTTTCAATAACATACACACCTGAAGCTGAAGCCACAACCTACTTCAGATCCTGTGTTCTGGCCTTCCAAGCCCTGCAATCTTTCTTCTAGTGTCCCTTCTTATGACAATAGAAGCGTTCTTCCTTACCCACAAGCTGCCCCGCTATCTTTGTTGCTTTTGCTTTTCCCTTCGTATCCACTTTACTAACACCGCCCCTTGGTTTGGCGGGGGCTTTCTTCTTCTTTCCCTTGGCTTTCGCCTTGGACTTAGAAGAGGAAGATCCTCCTACAAACAAAGTGGATGTTTCCCTACCTTTCAGTAGGGTGCCCTCTGCACTTCTCAGCATGTTGAGGAGCTCCGGAAGTTCAACTTCTTTTCCTTGCAAGTTGAAGTTCAGGATAAACTGGGCGTAAGTGGAAGGAAGGGACTGGAGAATCAAGTCCGTATAGAGCTCGTTCTCTAACGTGGTCCCAAGGTCCGCGAGCTCCTCAATGAAGCCAATCATCTTAAGCACGTGTTCCGCTACCGATGATCCGATGGCCAACCTTGCCGAAAACAGTTTCTTCGACACTTCGTATCTTGCGATACGAGATTGCTCTCTATACAGTTCTTTTGTATGGAGAAATATGGATTCGAGGTCCATATTCTTGTGCCTCCTTTGATGTTCATTGTCCATAGAGGCAAGTACGAGGCACTTGGCCTTCGCGCAATCGATCTCCCAGGTCTTACGGATTTCCCTATCCGCGACGCTGGAGGTGGGACCTGGGATAGGGGGAGCTTTAGTGGTAAGAAGATACCCCAGCTTGTCGTAAGTGATTGCCATTTTGAAATTCCTAAGCCAATCTTTGTAGTTTGGCCCTGCCAGTATGTTTTTATCTAGAAGTAACTTAAGTCCGGTCATATCGATTGGTCGCTGCAATTAGGAGAGAGAGAAGAAAAACTCAGCATGATACTATTGCAAGTTTAGAGTGGTTTTTAGTTTGTCTAAACAGGATGGCTCCCACTGTATCTCGAATTCCTCCTCAAACCAAAAAGGAAGAATTAGTCGGAATCAATCTCACCGTACAATACTTGCTTAACCGTTCAGCCAGGCCAGTGTTGGTACTTCGAGGGAGGTTTTCCAATGCTTTCGCGAAGTTCCTTAATTAAATAACCTCTTTTCCCTGGGGGTGTAGCCCCGCTAACACCTTTCTAGACACCTACTTGGTTTATAGCATTGATCGTTAAGTGAGAAATTTTCCGAGGAGTAGCATATACTCATAGTAGGATCGGGATCCAAATATCATTGCGTGACAAAACTGAAGGAATCCTACCAGAATCATCACACTCCAAATGGTATGCAACATTAGCAAGTTTCAGTTCTTTTGAAACTCCCGATGTGGATTTTTTCCCCATGCTCTTATGACCTTGACTTTGGCCAAAATATCATAAGTCACATGTCAAGTTCTACCCGTCATTCTCCAGGTTAATTTGAACCCACCCGTACATACCCTTGAATTTGGCCAACATGGCAATACGACTGTCCCAAACCAACGCATCTATCTATGCTGCACATGAATACCCAATAGCTACCAATCACTATGCCTTGACTTTGGCTAACATACATAGCTTGAATACTATTGACTATTCATGTGAAACGACAGAGGGCTACGAATGGTTTTGGCGAAACCGTAAACGTAGTGAACTTGATATAATCGATGGAATGAGATAGCTTTTAAAAGGAGTGGCTCAAGCTCCGCATTTAAAAGTTGGTTTTTGAAAAGAACCGAGTGGTTTTGAAAGTGTTCCAACGACTTTACTTGGTTTATTTTCTTGCATTAATTCTTTTTAATGCGTCCCATCATTTAATCCTACCATTGTAGAAAACAACCAAAATATGACGTACGCTTATGCCATCCGCATTCACCACGGGGCCCCGTCATTACCCGTTAGGTTACTTAACTAACGACAGAGCGGGGGCTGGACTAGCGCGGATGCAAAACATAAGCAACGCCCAAATATTATCATATATAGATATATTGCAATGATAGCCATTTCAGATCACAGATGAACACATTGGATATACTAGGAATACGCAATTCGTACGAGCCTGTAACGAAAAGCGGATTACACGGTCGCGATGAATAGCCAATACCCCACCCAAGACCACTACGGGTGCGGCAAACTACCCGCCGAATACCCGAAGCGAAGCAACCTCCCTCAACTCGTGAGTAGGCCACTCGGCACTTCGAGGTACCCGGTAGTTTGTGCACCCCCTCCATGGGTCTATCCTAGGAGCAAAAACAGTAAAAGAAATTATACAATGACGGCTACAACCTCACCCCGGTTGTGCGGCCAAATAAATAATATTACATCAATTACAAATTTACATGAATTGAAAGATAAAGAAAAAACTCTCATCTCACAACCCCCCGGCTATTCATCCACGACAATCCAATGAATTCATATACACATACCATCAACATTACAGATCACAGATATGTATAACCCCCACTAATCGACATATAGCGATTAACAGACGTTCAATACATATAACACATCACAGATATAAGTCCGTTGGCTTTAGTCTTTAGAAGTTCGGTCAAAATACGGTTTTTCAAGCCCCAAAAACAAATTTTGCTTTCTGGAAAATCTAGGCAGAAAAAACATATTGTAAAAATCCCAAAACACCCTTATGACCTCACTGCAAGAAAAATCGTCCACGGCCGAGTCAACTCGGCCGCAGATCCGCAGCGGGAGCAAGCTCCGGCCGCGGTTCCGCGGCGCATTGATGGGCTCTCTGGATCATTTTTCTATAGTGAGATGCAAAAACCCTGAGTCGAATTTTAAGGCATGATTTATTATTTTAGGAATAGAGGAAAAATTCGACAGAAAGTGTGCAAACCGGGCGTGTTTCGCGACTTTTTCTCCGATCGAACTTCTACTTACTTTGCTAACATGTTAGATAGTGTTTAACTAGGCTCTGATACCACTGAAAGTCCATGCTACCCGTCCCCGGTTCTTTGGGGTTGCGGAAGTGGTGAAAAACGATTTTTCTTAGGGTAGTAACACGGACTACAAATACGGATCTTTGTTAAACAATCTACCTAACAACCTAACTAGGAGTTTTACCTACTCTGTTAAGGGGGTTATACCTTTCTTGAACTCCTTTGTCTTCAACTCTTGTGGTGTACGGACCGGCCTCCCCTCGTCGTCTTCTCACGCCGAAGATGGATCCACCCGAAAGCTTCTACCTTTGGCTTCTTCTTCGAACTTGAAGAGACTAGAACACTTGGCTTGCTAGGCCTTGTGAACTAGGATGAGTAGAGAATTGTTTTGGTGTTTTTATCTCTAAGGCAATGGTTCTCAACTCATGAGAAGGGTTTGCCTTGAGCTAGAGAGAGCAAGAGGAAGAGGGAGAGCTTGAGCAAGTGATGGCAAGAGAGAGAAATGAAATGAGAGAATCGGTAAACCTTTTGCCATCCTTGCTCTCATAATCCAAAATCATCATCACAAGTAATAATAATTGGGTATATTGTAATGGTTATTATCATGACCAATGACACTATCATTTCTTGCATTAAATGCAAATGGTGAACAAAACAAGCAAGCATAAGTCAATGCAACCAAATGATGGCCATTGTCATGTAGGTGGTCAACAAGTCCAACCTAGTCAACCGGTCAACAAAAGTCAACAAGTCAACTAGGTCAACCTTTCAACCCTAACAATGTCACTATAATACCCAATTAATATTATTGTTAATCATATTTTTTAATCTCATTAGGGTTTGACAAAAGTCAACAGTCAGCAACCCTAATGAGAATCCTCTGCCTCTGTCTCTGTCAACTGTGCATACACACCCGTATCCGCGTTCCGGGGAACACGAATACAAACGAGATAAAACCAGTCCCAAAACGTTTACTAGGATCTGGCTTAAACCAAAACCCGCTAGTAATAACTGCCCGGTCACTAAACGTGCACAAGTGCGCGGATGTGACCGAACCCTGTCGCAAAACCATGCGACCTGTCGCAAAACCATGCGACCTCTACTCTTTTTCCTAAAGGCGAATAGCTCTCTGTGTGGGACTCTAAAGACTCGACACTACGCTGGCAGTGGGTTTAACCACAGACCGCAAGCGGCACTAGCTGTGCGTAACGGCCCCCAGGTAGATGCCGATAAGAAGACGGACGAGGTGAAACCCATCTGAACTCCTACTGAGCCTGAATGTGACAATCTCCGTACAGTCCGGTCTGTTTGTCTGAATACATCGCATGGCGGGCCTTGGGGGGCGGTAAATGTCAGTCCCCTAATAGCGGTACAAGTCGTGTCGGAGTGCAGCCCAGAACACCCTGAGATAACACTGGAAACCTACCAGTATATCTCGCTTGCCCTGGCCAGGGACTACTTGTGTAATGGCTCTCCTAGACACAGCGCGATGTCAACCCCCAATACCGGGAGAGACGAATCCTGTCTATCCGTCACTGCCTCCAAGTGCTTCGGGACTGCACCCAACTACTACCTGTTTGCACGACTCCTTTGAGCCGTGGTAGGGTAGTAATCAAAGTACAGTAGGAACACACTCGAGGCGAAGTGACAGTGTCAAGTCAGCGGACTAAGCTATACTCATGTCACCTGGGAACTGATAACTGACGATAGGTATAGTACCAACCAATCAGTTCCCGACGAGTCATGTCCATTGCACTCGTAACCTAACGAGCACCCGCATACTATCTCAAGCACGACGTACTGACGGCTGTGGGACAGACCGTCTCCCCTGCTGGGATGAGAAGCGCATACGCTAGTCTACTCCGGAGTAGCGATGCCCTGTCTCGATAGTCCTACGACTAGGGACCTGTATAAGGATGTGCTTGTGGATTACCCAGCCCCCACGAGTGTGACTGCCATCACAACGCTGGTAATCAAGCAAAGATCCTAAGGGCTCTACTAATATGTATAAGCGATATGCTAAAAGAAACACATGAACATATTAAAGTAGAAACAAACCAAGTAGCATACTACCATTTTGAGCAAGATTGTATATACAACTGTGAATATCCCAAGCTTCCATTAAGTAATATACAAACTAGTATGATACAGTAATGGCCTCTAGGGCATATACACTAACAATATCACTATTGATCTTCCAGATGGTAGAAAGTCAACCCTCGTCATAGCCCGGGTCAACTCACAAACAGCCATTACGGAAAGTGCCTTGAGTTATCCAGAGTCTGGTTTTAAGCATAAGCCGGACAACTCCCCTTACCTTAACATCGTTAAGATATGAACCGTTCTATATCCAATATAGAAACAGAGGCACTGATTTAATTGGAACCAGATTCAAATCATGCAGCTGTCTCCAGTGCATGTCAACTAAATAGAGAGAGGCCGATCAGCATTACTCAACTTAGGAGTGCTTCCAATTATGAGTAACCTGAAAGAGAAACAAGTTCTCATAGTCATTACTATCAACTGAATACCATACACAAGTATCTACATCTTCGATCACCTTGAAGAATCCCGATACTTGCAACATCTGGTTCTCTACTTTACTTTTATACCTATAACTTCTCAAAACTTGGACCTTGTGTTTCTACGAAACACTTGTCTAAAAACTAGAGAAGTCATAAGTAAACCGAATATAATACGAGGACCAACCCCTCTGTCCTAATGGACACTGGACAACATATAATACTCTGTATAAGTTCCCTGAGTCTAATAACTCATTCCCTGTGTGTCGTAGGTTGAAAACTGTACTTATGGTTAAGAAGAATTAGACCGCTGTTTAATGCTCCTTACTTAACCATCCACTGATATAGGTAAATGTCATGGACATAATTTCAAAAAGTTATATCTCACTTTATAAAAATAAACGTACAGATATATCAATTTGAAAATGGTGCATAACAACGGATATTCAAAACCAAATATTTGTCGTCCGGCAAACAACCTAGGCGATTTCCTCAAATATCACCAATTACAACGAATTCCGATATAATGAGGAAGATCACCTAATTCCCAACAACTTACTCCCACTCATCATCTGTAAAACCATACAGATGTGATAATCAAACCTGGTAAATACATACCCCGGAGTAAGGACTAATTGGGTGTTAGTTATATGTATGCCCTAGATGCCATTACTATACATAGGATGTATATTGTAGTAGATGCTTGGACATATATAGGGAGGACTTTCTTACTCGACATGATAGTATGCTATCTGGTTGCTCTTTACCTTAACGTGTATATTAATTGTCTCTCTGTTGCATGTTGGTAAAGCCCTTAGGATATGTACTTGACTACCTGGACTATGATGCGGATCATACCAGTGGGGACATGGTAGTCCATAAGTACATCCTTCAAAGTCCCTAGTCGTGGGTATATCGAGATGGGGCATCGATATACCAGAGTAGACTAGCGTATACCTTCTCGACCCATACAGATGGACGATGGATGATCCCATATCCATTGGTGTTTGACATCAGAGATGATATACGGGTGCTCAGTGGAGACTGGATACACTGGACGGACTCGCCGAGAACTCCCGGATGGTATTATACCTTACGTCAGATGGCAGTTCTCTGGTGACACTGGTACAGAGTAGTCTGTTGACCCGAGATCGTCATAGAGTCTTGTGTGGTTCCCACTGTGCTTTGATTTCCACCTTACCACGTCTAAGAGGGCGTGCAAAACGGTGGTTTTTGGGTACAGTCCCGAATCACATGGAGGCAATGAGCGATAGGAGGGGATTCGTCTCTCCCGGTATAGGGAGTTGATGTTGCGCTGTGTTCGATTGGCTATAACCGGAAATCCCTGGCCAGGGTTGCTGAGATTTATAGGTAAGTGTTACCAGTAGTTTCTCGAACTGTTATAGACCTCATATCGACACGACTTATCGAGCTATTGGGGTCTGATGTTTACCACCCCTAGGTAAGATATGCGGCATATCAGACGACAAGACCGGACTGTACGGTAAGTGTTACTGGTTGGATTCACAGGAGTATGAGCGGGCTTGCTCGTCGATTTTCTGATCGCTCAATACCCGGGTGGCCGTTACGTTTAGCAGACCGCTTGCGGCTTATGGGTGTTTGATATGATCATCACCTGCTGCTGGCGTATTGACGAGTCTTTAGAGTCCTACACAGAGGTTTCCTGGCTCAAGCGAAACGAAATAGGAGCGCATATGAGATATGTGCGGGACCGAGAATAATGCGTGTATGTGATACCGTATTTCATTCTCACGATGAATGTATCGAAAGGTTGTATGCGATATAACCTAGTTATCGAATCGAGGGTTGATTCGATAAGCCGATACATTGGATACTAGTCGGTTATATGCGATATGACCGGATCATTGAATCAAGTGTTGATTTAATGATTTAATGCATAATTATATATTTGATACATTACTTTGCATTAACTAGTATTGGTTCACTTTAAATGGATTTTCTCACTTGGATGTCTAAGTTGTATATGTGATATACTTTTTGTGCAAATGATTGTATCATGTTTGATGATGCATGTTTACTTGAGTTTGTGTAAAGATTGAACCATGGTTATTTAAATGGTTAGGGTTTTGGTTTTCTTATTTATTTATTTATTTATTTATTTATTCTTAATGGAAAATAATAAGCATAAAGAAAAATGCTGGCTTTCTTTGGATGGATATTGAAGCTTCATGAAGCTTTGACTAAGTCACCATTTTTTTCTTCATGCTTAACCCTAACCATTCACTTAACCCTAGTTCATTCTCTACACTTGACCATGGTTGGATTATGATAAGTATTCAATTCTTTTTCTATTTTGAATAACTTATCATAACATTATCATCTTCTTCTTCTTCTTCTTCAAGATGAAGAACCTTGACTTCATCAATGGTGAATTGATGAAATGAGTGAGAAATCCAATTCTAAAGTGAACCCACTTCCTATTTCTTCATCCTCTACCTCTTGCCAAGTAGTATAGGGTGTTTCCTTCACAAGTTTTCATGGCTTGGTGAAGGTGGAGCTTGATCTTGTGATGCCTCGACGTAGATCATCTTCGGCATCGTCGTCGATGACCTAGCCCGCTTTTTCTCCGATGAAGCCGACGCTAGAGCCCAAGATCCGATTTGTACAGCGAGGAGACTTCATCGTGGAGCCATGGAGGTGGAGAACCGGATCTACAAAGGTTGTATTTCCGTTTACTATTTAGTTAAGTTGTTAACTAGTTTCTTTTTCGCCTAAACTTCTAGCCAACGATCCGTATTAGGATTTCTCGGCACCCGTAAAAATTGAAATTGGCATGGTTGATGCCTTGTGAGACCTCATTAGAGTGCCTAGGAACCCTACATTGGGAAATTAGTTTTCTTTTAACAATACACAGTGAAACTGAAACATGTAAATGTTTCGAAGGGGTATCTGGGTATTCTTAGTAATGCCTCTTCCATTATCAGATTCACAACTGTAACCGTGTATTTCTTTGCCATCTCTCCAAATCCCTTTATATGTCTTTAGTCGTTACCTTTTGCACACCATTGTTAGGCTAAATGGTTTTCTTCCTTCCCTACCGTTCGGCACCAGCCTATGGTTTGGAAGAAGACTATCCAATAAGCGTAATAGGTGTACTGTCCTAATCCTAGGAGCACTCGCAATGCGAGAGAAGGTAAAGATAAAAGACAACTGAATAAACCTTATTCTATTTCTCCTGAACCAGAATCCATCCCCGAACTGGAACGAGTTGCTTCGAGTTCGTATATAACCATACGATGGAGTATCCAATAAACTGTGGATCTTCGTAGTGATACAGGGTGTCCTGGAGAAATACAAAGGTGAAGTAGGAGTGGCGATGAAATACTTGGTTTGGTCGTGAATAGCAGTCGCAGTTTACTTTGCCCTCTTACTAATCCCTTTATTTGTCTTTACTTAATACCTTCTGTACACCTTTTAGGCTAAATGGTTTTCTTCATTCCCTACGGTTCGGCACCTGCCTATGGTTTGGAAGAAGACTATCCAATAAGCGTAATAGGTGTACTGTCCTAATCCAAGGAACACTCGCAACCTAAGAGAAGGTAAAAGGAAAATACAACTGAATAGACCTATTCGTTTTCTCCATAACCGGAAACCATCCTCGAATCTGGAACAAGTTCCTTCGAGTTCGTATATAACCATACGATGGTTTTATCCAATGGAAGTGGACGTTCGTAGTAATACGGGGTGTTCTGGAGAAAAGGGTAAAAGTAGGAGTGACAATGAGGTATGCAACTCTGACAATCCAAAAGGCAGTGTTTTAAGAAGGTTCGGTTAACTTGGTCACTAAGTCATAGTCAAAGGTCGGGTCATGGTCGTTGCCAAAGAGAGAGAAAAAAGAAACACTCAGCGTGCACTCTAACCTAGATCAGAATGGTTACCAATTTATCTAATCAGGAAACCTCCTACTGTAACCTCAAATTCTCCTCCAAACCTGAAAGAAGAATTAGTCGGGATCACCCGAGGCGTAAACCAACTCATCGGTGGGAATCGGGATCCAACTATCATCGCATGATAACGTGATGGAATCCACTCACATTATCACACTCCAGAAAGTATGCGCATGCCTGGCAAGTTTCAGTTTCTTTAGAAACTCCCGATGTGATTTTTACCCCATGCTCTTATGACCTTGACGAAGGCCAACATATCATAAGTCACATGTCAAGTTCTACCCATCATTATCCAGGTTAATTTGAACCCACCCGTACATACCCTTGACAAAGGCTAAAATAATAGTACGACTGTCCCAAACCAATGCATCTATCAATGCAGCAGAAAAGTAACAAATAGCTACCATACACTATGCCTTGACGAAGGCCAACATACATAGCATGAATACTAAGTGCTATCTTTCTGAAATGACGGAGGGCTACGGATGGTTTTGGGCGAAAAACCTTTAACATAATGAACTTGATATCGTTGAAGGAACCGGATAGCTTTTTATAAAAATATAGTGGCGAAAACCTTTGCTAAAGAGGTCACTCCCAGTGAAGGGATCTCGGCTCTTTCCCCGTAGAATGAGGCGCAGGATATTCCAACTCAATACCACGATGCAAAGAAAAAAGTAATCGACTATAGTGAAGTTATTACCTTGACGCAAATTTCTGTCCAAGGGGTCACTCCCGGTGAAGGGATCTCGGCCCTTGCCTCGTCGACTAAGGTGTTGGATATTCATGACCGAATACCACTGTGCAAAACAAAAGAGAACGTCCTTGCAATAACAGCTTTTTTTTGAAAAAAGTTCCAACAACATCAAATAGGTTTGTTTAGCTTGCATTGATCCGAATCAATGCAGTCCCATCAATTGATCACACCAATAAAGAACGAAAATATTGATGTACGTATATGCCATTCGCATTCGCCACTGGGTCCCGTCATCACCCTTTAGGTTACTTAACTAACGACAGAGCGGGGACTGGACTAGCGCGGGTGTAAAACATATACAACATCTACTAGTATATATATATCAATATATAATATTCGCTCAAGGCGTGATAAAATGGAACATCACAGAAATGTAATAAGCATGACAGAACAATACAGATAATCTGGGATCCCTAGGTTTCATAGAGCCGCTACTGAAACCCGACGTTCCCCTGGTCGTGTGGATAGCCTGTGCAATGAAATCCTAGACCCCTACGGGCGCGGCAAGTTACCCGCCAAAACCTGAAGCGAGGCAGCCCCCTTCAACAAAGTGAATGGACCACCCAGCACTTCATGGAATCCGGTAATTTGAGCACCCCTCCTTGGGTCAACCTGTACCCACTACGAGTGCGACGAATAGCCCGCCAATTCTAGAGTAAAGCCCCTCCGTCTCAAAGCCATGAGATGCGGGCCCGTTCCCCTCTAGAACCGGGCTACCCGTGCACCCCTCCGCGGGGTAATCCTAGTACAGAAAGTAAAATATACAACGGGTACGTCGACCTCAGCCCGGTCGTGCCCCAAAAGAATAATATACAAACAGGCATTGACGGCTGTCCACATGTCGGACGCTTACCCCGCAATATCAAATGTACATATACAACCAAACTGTACTAACATTGCAACCAGGCTATCCACCACGACAAATCCGCAACATCACAGCACAACACAGAACATCAACGTGAATGTCACGTTCGCAAATCCGTCTAAAAGAACTATAGCAATTAGACAGGATTTACCGATCAAATGACATTCACGGTCGCAGATATAATGTAAATACTGTGAACTAACATGTTTAAAATTTTCGATCGACAAAATTTCCCGAAGTGGGCCCCAAGCACAATACCCAGTACTCAAACAAAATCTGGGCCCAAAGAGAATATACCATAAACCCCAATTCCAAGTTTAAAGAGCACTGTAGAAAAATGGTGCAGTGCAGCTACAGTGTGGCGGCGGAACCGCGGCCAAAACGGGGTTACGGCCGCGGTTCCGCGGCGCTACAGTGCTGTTATGCCACCTGTTTTCTGCAGTCTTCTTAAAAAACCCTGCACGAATTTCCGCAATACACCAAATAATTTTTTGACAAAAAAAAAATTCGACAGAAAGTTCATGACTTGGAATCACGGTTTCGGAATTTTCGTTCGATCGAAGTTCTAAACACGTTAGAGCAAGCTAGTATATGTTAATGGCGTGGTTCTGATACCATGTAAGTCTACGGTAGCGCCCCGGCCGTCTTTCCGAGACCAAAATGCGGAAACGAAAACTTTTTCAAAACTAGAAACCGGCGCTATCGTATGCTTAAATCCCGGATCGAACCATTAACCTATATCTAGCTAACCAGAGAAAGTGTAGAGAGGCTATACCGAACGATCTGTATCCTTCGGTCTTTGGCCACCATCCGGACACGGTCTTTGGCCACCATCCCAAGCTCCACGCGGCATCTACGGTCTCGATCTCCTCGTCGGAAAGGCACCACATTGAGAAGTCTTTTTACGGGCTCCCGCCTCTGAACCGAGGCAACTCGGACACGAATTTTGCTAGCCGACGTGTCCAAGATTGCTGTAGAATATGTGTAGAACGCTATGTCTCGAGGGTTAATGAAGTTGCCATTTTTGGAGTGGAAAAGGAGATGAGCTTTGGAATGGCAAAGGAATTTTATGAAAGATAAAAATGAATCCTCAATCTCACACACAAAAAAGGATAGGCTGTCCAAATGAGGGGCTCGGCCAAATTTGAGAGGAGGGAGGTGAGGATATCAAGCAAAAAGCAAATGGGTGATAATGAGGAAAATGAGTCACACCACCATCCATTCCTAAATCCAATGTCATTAATGCAAGAAATGATGCACAAAATAAATCAATCTCATCAAGATCATTGTAGAAACTGCTGGAGCCCCAGCACCACAAAAAAAACCCTCCATTACTAATTGCACATTTGTAAAAAGAACCCCCTCCATCAAAGGAATTTTAGCCAAAAAGGAATGAAGAAAAACTGGCCGAAACGGAATGCAAACTGGCAACTTCCAAAAGCGATCCCGTAATATATTACAGGACAATCCCGCGACTGTATATCATACATGCATTTGTATTCTGACCGAATACAAATGCAATAAGACAAAATCTACACAGTATAATACTAGGACCCGGCTTAAACTAAAGCCCGCTAGTATTATCCGTCTGAAACACGACACGTGCACAAGTGCACGCGTATGTTCGAACCCTTCCATAAAACCATATGGCCTCTACAGCGTTTCGCCCGAAACTTGAGAAACTGTCTGTGGGGGACTCTAAAGACTCGTCAATACTTTGGTTGTGGATTTAACCACTAGCACGTCAGAGGTATTGTAGGATATAGTGCCCTCAAAGTCAATTATTGGATCGCAGGTACGTGATTGCAATGATTGAGGAGGACCTATACCGGTAGGACAGTCTTACTCGAGATGATAGTATGCTATCTGGTTTGTCTTCATCAGTCGTGTACAGGTTCAGGTGACTGATCACTGTTACACGTTGATAGAGCCCTTAGGATCTTGCTTGACTACCAACAGTATGAGGGCGATCTTATAAGTGAGAGTTGGGTAGTCTATAAGCTCATCCTTAATAGTGGTCCCTAGTCGTCGGAGTTTCGAGACATGGCATCGATACTCTGGAGTAGACTAGTCTATACAGTCGAGACCCCGACGAGGGGCGGTGGCCGGTCTCATAAGCCACTGGTGTCAGTTGGATCACCTAAGATGTATACAGGTGCTCATTGGGTTATGAGTACACCGGACAGGACTCGCCGGGAATCTGCTAGTTGGTATTATACCTATCGTCAGATAGCAGTTCCCTCGTGACATGTGTACAGGTTTGTTCATCGACCTGAGGTCGTCATTTGTCTCGTGTGAGTTCCTACTGTGCTTTGATTTCTACCCTACCACGGCTCAAAGGAGTCATGCAAATAGGTAGTTTTTGGGTACAGTCCCGAGCCACATGGAGGCACGTGAGCGGATCGGCAGGGGATTCGTCTCTCCCGGTATTCGGGGTGAGATCGTGCTGTGTCTAGGAAAGCCATTACACCAGGTCCTTGGCCAAGACAGGTGAGAATTACTGGTAGGTACTCCGGTAGTTTCTCAGGGTGTTCAGGGCTTGTCTTCGACACGACTTATACCGCTATTGGGGGTCTCACATTACTAGCCCCGTAGGCAGGATATGCGATACTCATAGACGAACGGACCGGACTGTATATACATTGTCACTGTTAGGCTTAGTAGGGTTTCCGGATGAGTTCGCTCATCGGCCTCCCTTGAGGTCAGTCCATGGGCAGCCGTTACGCACAGCTAGTGCCGCTGACGGCTTGTGGTTAAAACCACTGCCAGAGTACTGACGAGTCATTAGAGTCCCCCACAGATTGTTTCCCAAGTTCGGGCGAAACGTTGTAGAGGCCGTATGGTTTTATGGCAGGGTTCGGAAAATGCACGTGCGTTTACGCACGTGTCATATTTCGGGCAGATAATACTGGTGGGCTTTGGTTTAAGCCGGATTCGAGTATTATACTGTGTAGATATAATATCTTTGCCTCAATTGCATTTGTATTCGGTCGTAATACAAATGCGGGTATGTTTATACTGTTACGGGGTTATCCTGAAATTCGTTTCGCGATCACTTTTGGAAGTTGCTAGTTTCCAGTTTTCTATCGCCCGTATTTAACATTCGGTTAAATACGGATTTATCTTTTCTTGAGATGAGTGTGGAAGTTTCAAGAAGCTTCTAGAAGGTGGTGACTAGGTTCATGCATCTTTGTGACTCATTAGTGCATTTAATGATGTTTGATGACTAGGGTTAATGATTCATCATTTGCATTTAATGAGTGCATACAAGGTGTTATGATAAGTATCATGTTGTTGTGGTCACCACTCCTTCCTCCTACACTCACCCCTCCTCTACATATACGTGGCCGGCCCCCTCCCCTCTTACACACTCACTTGATTTGATTCATTTGGAAAAAAGATGATAGTTTAGGTTTATGGAAATTTCATAGCTCATTTCATTCCATCACCCGACTCAATTGGCAACTTCATTAACCGTTCGTCCATGGCTTTGGACGAAGCGAGACAAAGTATTCTACTCATTCTTTACATCATTCTTAGTCATCTCTTTTACCAAACTTGATGACCGAGTTGCCTCGGGTCAGAGACGGGAGCCCGTTTAAAGATCCGATGACGTGGTGCCACCTGGACGAGGAGATCGGAGATCAACGAGATCGGAGCAGCCGCAACGGAGCGTGGGATGATAGTTAAAGAATGAAGGACTCGGATCGGAATGAAGGACTCGGATCGTTCGGTATAACCTTTCTACCCTCATTACAGTTTGTTAGTTTAGCTATAATGACAGATCCGGGTTATAGTATACGATAGCGCCTGTTAAAAGTTTTTGTTCCGCATTTGGCGTCTGTTAGACGGCCGGGGCTCTACCGTACACTTACAGTGGTATCAGAGCCTCACCGTTAAGCTTTACTAACTTGTGCTAACGTGTTTAAAAGATCGATCGAACGGAATTTCCGAAATCGCAATTTTCTGGCACACAGGTTTCTGTCGTTTTTTAAAAGGTTCTAAAAATTATTTTACATATAGCAGAAAACTGTGCAGGGTTTTTTTAAGCTTTGTGGAAAAATTTGGGCACGTGATCCCATAAGGCCACCGCTGATCCGCGGTCAAACCTAGGGATTGACCGCGGAAACGCGGCGCTTTAGTGGGAACATTGAACCAACTTTTTCCAGAGAGCCTAAATTTGGAAATTTTGGTTTTTGGTATAGTTCTTTTGGGCCCCAGTTTTTGTTACTGTACAGCAGATGTACGTAGGCCCACTTCGGGAAATTTAGTTGATCGAAATTTTAAACTTGTTAGTATGCAGTACTTACATTATATCTCCGACCCGGGAATGTCATTCGATCGGTAAACCGCATCTGATTGCTATAGTTCTTTTAGACGGGTTTGCGAACGTGACATTCACGTTGATGTTCTATTGTTGTGCTGTGATTGTTGCGGATTTGTCGTGGTGGGATAGCATTGTGCAATGGTAGTGCGTTTGGATTTATTTGTACATTTGATATTGCGGGGCGAGCGTCCAATATGTGGACTGCCGTCACTGCCTGTTGTATAATATTATTTTGGGGCACGACCGGGTCAAGGTCCGATGTACCCGTTGTATATATATTTATTTCTGTACTAGGTTTACCCCGTGACGGAGTGCACGGGATAGCCAGGTTCTGGAGGGCAACGGGTCCGTATATCATGGCTTTGAGAGGCAGAGGGGCCTCACTCTAGTATTGGCAGACTATTGGCCCGCACTCGTACGGGGTACAGGTTGACCCAAGGAGGGGTTGCCCAAGTCACCGGATTCCATGTATGTGCTGGGGTAGTCCATTCACTTTGCTGTAGGGGGCTGCCTCGCTTCAGGTTTTGGCGGGTAACTTGCCGCACCCGTAGGGGTCTAGGTTTCATTGCACAGGCTATCCACACGACTAGGGGAACATCGGGTTTTAGCAGCGGCTCTGTGAAACCCGGGGATCCCAGATATCTGTATTGTTATGTGATGCTTATTACTTTTTCTGTAATAATTGCATATTATCACGCCTGGAGCGATTATTGTATATTGGTATATATACTAGTAGATGTTGTATATGTTTTACACCCGCGCTTATTCAGTCCCCGCTCTGTCGTTAGTTAAGTAACCTAACGGGTGATGACGGGACCCAGTGACGAATGCGGATGGCATATACGTACATTTTATTTTCGTTCTTTTCTGGTGTGATTGATTGATGGGACTGTGTTGGTTCTGATCAATGCAAAAGAAAACAAACCTATTTGGATGTTGTTGGAACAAATTTAAAAAAGTTTTATTACAAAGACGTTTCCTATTGCGTTGCATAGTGGTATTCAGTTGGAATATCCTGCACCTCATTCGACGGGGCAAGGGCCGATATCCCTTCACCGGGGAGTGACCCCTTGGGCAGAAGTTTGTGCGTCAGGGTAATAACTTCACTATAGTCGATTACAAGTTGCTTTGCATCGCGGTATTCAGTTGGATTATCCTGCACCTCATTCCACGAGGAAGAGCCGAGATCCTTTCAGCCGGGAGTGACCTCTTTAGCAAAGGTTTTCGCCACTATATTTAATAAAAAGCTATCAGGTTCCTTCAACGAGATCAAGTTCATTGCATTAAAGGTTTTTCGCCAAAAACCAGCCGTAGCCCTCCGTCTTGTCTTATGGATGGTCAGTAGTATTCAAGCTATGTTTGTTGGCTTTCGTCAAGGCATAGTGTTTGGTAGCTGCTGGGGTATTCATTTGTTGCATAGATAGATGTGTTGGTTTGGGACAGTCGTATTATCTTGTTGGCTTTCTCCAAGGGTATGTATGGGTGGGTTCAAATTGACAAGAATATGACGGGTAGAACTTGACATGGGACTTATGATTTGTTGGCTTTCGTCAAGGTCATAAGAACATGGGGTCAAAATCATATCGGGAGTTTCTAAGAAGAAACTGAAACTTGCCAGGCATGCGCATACCTTCTGGAGTGTGATAACGTGAGTGGATTCCATCACGTTATCATGCGATGAGAGTTGGATCCCGATTCCTACTGATGAGTTGGTTTACTCTTCGGGTGATCCCGATTGATTCTTCTTTTAGGTTTGGAGGAGAATTTGACAGTACAGTTGGAGGTTTCCGGATTATATAAAGTGATAACCATTCTGATCTAAGTTAGAGTGCACGCAGAGTGTTTCTTTTCTCTCTCTCTCTTTGGCAGCGACCTCTTGACCGACCTTAGACTATGACTCAGTGACCAAGTTGACCATAACCTTCTAAAATACTGGCTTTTGGATTGTCTGAGTTGCATAAGTCATTGCCACTCCTTCTTTTTACCCTTTGCATTTCTCAGAACACCCCGTATTATTACGGACATCCACTTCCATTGGATAGATCCATCGTATGGTTATATACGAACTCGAAGGACTTCTTCGAGGATGGATCCATGTTAGGAGAAATAGAATTGGTTTATTCAGTTGTCTTTTATTATCACCTTCTCTCAGGTTGCGAGGGCCCGTTGGATTAGGAGAGTACACCTATTACGCTTATTGGATAGTCTTATTCCAAACCAT
Organism: Agapanthus africanus; assembly: GCA_030015575.1. Lineage (NCBI taxonomy): Eukaryota > Viridiplantae > Streptophyta > Magnoliopsida > Asparagales > Amaryllidaceae > Agapanthus > Agapanthus africanus. The sequence continues at coordinate 295,785,971 of CM057349.1, forward strand.
AGGCTGGAGCCGAAAGGTAGGGAATGAAGAAACACAATTAGCCTAAGTAGGCGTGTGCAGAAGGTATATGTAAAGACAAAATAAAGGGATTAGAAAGAGGGCAATGTAAATTGCGACTCCTATCATTCACGACCAAACCACATTGTTCAATCGCCAATCCTATTTCACCTTTGCTTTTTTTCCCCAGTTCGGGAGAAATAGAATAGAGTATTTATTCAGTTGGTCTTTTATCATCACCTTCTCTCAAGTTGCGAGTACTCCTTGGTTTAGGAGGGTACACCTATTATGCTTTACTGGATAGTCTTCTTCCAAACCATAGGCTGGTGCCGAACGGTAGGGAAGGAAGAAAAACCATTTAGCCTAACGATGGTGTTACAGAAGGTAACGACTAAAGAAAATAAAGGGACTTTGGAGAGATGGGCAATGTAAATATACGGTTAAAGTCATGAATTGGATTATGGAAGAGGCATTACTAGAATACCAGGATACCCCTACGAAACATTTTCATGTTTCAGTGCATTGTTAAAGGAAAACCGTTTTCCCGATTAGATACATTACTCCAAGGGTATGTATTTACCAGGTTTCATTCTCATATTATATGGTTTTACAGATGATGAGTGGGAGTATGTTATTGGGAATTAGGTGATCATCCTCATTATATCAGAATTCGTTGTAATTGGTGATATTTGAGGAAGTCGCATGGGTTATTGCCGGCAGGCATGTATTTGGTTTGAGTATCCGTTGTTGTGCACCAATTTCAAAATGATATATCTGTATGTTTATTTTTATAAAGTGAGATATAACTTTTTGATATTATGTCGGTGACATTTACCGATATCAGTTGGCGATTGGGTAAGGAGCATTGAACAGCGGAGTAGTTCTTAACCATAAGTACAGTTTTCAACCTACGATGCACAGGTTTTGAGTTATTCAACTCAGCGGACTTATACAGAGTATTGTATGTTGTCCAGTGTCCATCAGGACAAAGGGGTTAGGTCCTTCGTACTATGTTCTGTTTACTTATGACTTCTCTAGTTTTTAGACAAGTGTTTCGTAGAAATACAAGGTCTAAGTTTTGAGAAGTTATAGGTATAAGAATAAAGTAGAGAACCAGATGTCGCCAGGTATCAGGATTCTTCAAAGAGATCGAAGATGTAGATACTTGTGATTGGTATTCAGATGATGGTAAAAGTTTTGAGAAGCTTGTTCTCTTTCAGGTTACTCATGCTGATTAGCCTCTCTCCATTAAGTTGATATGCACTGGAGACAGTTGCATGATTAGAATCTGGTTCCAATTAAATAAGTGCCAAAGTTTCTATATTGGATATAGAATGGTTCATCTCTTAACGATGTTAAGGTACGGGGAGTTGTCCGGCTTATGCTTAAAACCAGACTCTGGATAACTCAGGGCACGTTTCTGTAATGGCAGTTTGTGGGTTGACCTGGGCTATGTCGAGGGTTGACTTTCTACCATCTGGAAGATCAATAGTGATATTGTTCTTGACTTGCCACAGTTTTAGTAAAATGGATTTTTTTAGAAAACAGTAGTGCGAGTATGGTAGAACTGAAAGTGATTCCAGAACCGCAAACGATTACGGAAAATTTAATAGGACCTAAAGATTCAATCAGGTTTGATATTCCATTAGCCACTCTGCAGATATGGTAGGTAACCTCAGACACCTGAGAGGTACTCCGGTAGCCTCAAGGACGGTGACAGGGAGGTTCTTGCTTACCCAAACTTGACACTACTGATGTTCCAGACTTTGAGAACCGGCAGGAGGATAAGTATAGCGTCATTCTAAACTAGCTTTAGAAGTGCACGTATATTATTCTGCCAGAGGGTTGTTGTGGTCAGTGGGAGCAGCGGAAGCATAGTGAGCAAGTAGCTTATGTCTATTTATAGACTAGAGCAGTTATAGCGGAGATAGATCATCTAATTTTGATGTGACAGTCATGGTTTTGACTTCGTCAGAATAGGGGATGGATCTGTTAAGAAGGTAGTAGGGTGTGATGTCCTGGTATTTGGATGACATACACAGAGTAGGAAGTAAAATTCCTATACTACGATCGGTTGTACTGTGGTCGTCACACAGTTGTTTCGCCAGACGGGATATGGATATAATATCAGACATTCTGGTTTCTAGATCTATGGTTTTAGATCTGGATTTGGGTAGTTTCCCAATGTGGGTACGTTGACAGTATTCTAATGGTTTTTAGAATAAGTTGACTACTGTCATGGTGGTGTACCTGCAGGTGATGGAGTCACCCTCTCTAAAAGTGTCGTATAGACTAAAGGGGAGAGGGCTGTGCATGATTGGCAGATCACTTGCTTAGGCAATTGAGTCAATCATGAGATGTCAAGTACCACACCAAATGTTGTTTTTGCACTAGATGCAATAAGTTTGTATTAATCCAATCCTGGAGAAACATAAGGAAGCAGTTTTAGAACATAAGTGCATGTTCTACGGATTTGATGACGGCAGCCTCCTTCGGTAGACGGTTATCATTCCAGGCTTCAAAGGTGACATGGATGACAGAGAGATTGTCTGAGTTGTAGTTTTCCCTCTGACGAGGGACGGTATTATGGACAGACGGTCCAAGAGGATACTGTGGGAGGCATGGTGCCGGATACTGATTAGGTTCAGTGATCGATACAGTCTAAGAAGTTTGGATTTGGAGTTCATTTATGAACTAGGTCCCATCAGATATCCAGACATATTCTAAGACAGGTATTACTCAATTCGAGAGATGGTTTTCTCTGCGAACTTGAGATTAAGAGAGACATAGAAAGAAACATCATGGCGGATCCACTCACTGAGGCTATTTCTCGAACACAATAGTTTTACAAACGAGCTTTGTGAAACTGATTAGTAGAGGAGTTGGATGTTCGGTTTCACACGGGCTGTGAGTAGTCAACATCGCAATAATTAGCCTAAAGTGCAAGTGGGAGATTGTTGGACATAGTGCCCTCAAAGTCAATTATTGGATCGCAGGTACGCGATTGCAATGATTGAGGAGGACCTATACCGGTAGGACAGTCTTACTCGAGATGATAGTATGATATCTGGTTTGTCTTTATCAGTCGTGTACAGGTTCAGGTGACTGATCACTGTTACACGTTGATAGAGCCCTTAGGATCTTGCTTGACTACCAACAGTATGAGGGCGATCATATAAGTGAGAGTTGGGTAGTCTATAAGCTCATCCTTAATAGTGGTCCCTAGTCGTGGGAGTTTCGAGACAGGGCATCGATACTCTGGAGTAGACTAGTGTATACAGTCGAGACCCCGACGAGGGGCAGTGGCTGGTCTCACAAGCCACTGGTGTCAGTTGGATCACCTAAGATGTATACAGGTGCTCATTGGGTTATGAGTACACCGGACAGGACTCGCCGAGAATCCGCTAGTTGGTATTATACCTATCTTCAGATAGCAGTTCCCTGGTGACATATGTACAGGTTAGTTCATCGACCTGAGGTCGTCATTTGTCTCGTGTGAGTTCCCACTGTGCTTTGATTTCTACCCTACCACGGCTCAAAGGAGTCGTGCAAACAGGTAGTTTCTGGTTACAGTCCCGAGCCACATGGAGGCACGTGAGCGGATCGGCAGGGGATTCGTCTCTCCCGGTATTGGGGGTGAGATCGTGCTGTGTCTAGGAAAGCCATTACACCAAGTCCTTGGCCAAGGCAGGTGAGAATTACTGGTAGGTACTCCGGTAGTTTCTCAGGGTGTTCAGGGCTTGTCTCCGACACGACTTATACCGCTATTGGGGGTCTGACGTTACTAGCCCCCTAGGCAGGATATACGATACTCATAGGCGAACGGACCGGACTGTATATACATTGTCACTGTTAGGCTCAGTAGGGTTTCCGGATGAGTTCGCTCATCGGCCTCCCTTGAGGTCAGTCCATGGGCAGCTGTTACGCACAGCTAGTGCCGCTGACGGCTTGTGGTTAAACCCACTGCCAGGGTACTGACGAGTCATTAGAGTCCCCCATAGATTGTTTCCCAAGTTCGGGCGAATCGTTGTAGAGGCCGTATGGTTTTATGGAAGGGTTCGGAAAATGCACGTTCGTTTACGCACGTGTCATATTTCGGGCAGATAATACTGGTGGGCTTTGGTTTAAGCCGGATTCGAGTATTATACTGTGTAGATATAATATCTTTGTCTCAATTGCATTTGTATTCGGTCGTAATACAAATGCGGGTATGTTTATACTGTTACGGGGTTATCCTGAAATTCGTTTCGGGATCACTTTTGGAAGTTGCCAGTTTCCAGTTTTCTATCGCCCGTATTTAACATTCGGTTAAATACGGATTTATCTTTTCTTGAGATGAGTGTGGAAGTTTCTAAAAGCTTCTAGAAGGTGGTGACTAGGTTCATGCATCTTTGTGACTCATCAGTGCATTTAATGATGTTTGATGACTAGAGTTAATGATTCATCATTTGCATTTAATGTGTTCATACAAGGTGTTATGATAAGTATCATGTTGTTTTGGTCACCACTCCCTCCTCCTACACTCACCCCTCCTCTACATATATGTGGCCGACCCCCTCCCCTCTTACACACTCACTTGATTTGATTCATTTGGAAAAAAGATGATAGTTTAGGTGTATGGAAATTTCATAGCTCATTTCATTCCATCACCCGACTCAATTGGCAACTTCATTAACCGTTCGTCCATGGTTTTGGACGAAGCGAAACAAAGTCTTCTACTCATTCTCTACATCATTCTTGGTCATCTCTTTTAGCAAACTTGATGACCGAGTTGCCTCGGGTCAGAGGCGGGAGCCCGTTTAAAGACCCGATGACGTGGTGCCACCTGGACGAGGAGATCGGAGATCGACGAGATCGGAGCAGCCGCAACGGAGCGTGGGATGATGGTTAAAGAATGAAGGACTCGGATCGTTCGGTATAACCTTTCTACCCTCTTTACAGTTTGTTAGTTTAGCTATAATGGCAGATCCGGGTTATAGTATACGATAGCGCCAGTTAAAAGTTTTTGTTCCGCATTTGGCGTCTGTTAGACGGCCGGGACGCCACCGTACACTTACAGGTATTAGCCGTACGTAACGAGCTACCAGGTATTGACCAAAAGGGAGGTCCATGAGCGAACTCATCCTGACACCCTACTGAGCCTGTCGGTGACAATAACCGTACAATCCGGTCCGTTCGTCTATGAGCATCGCATGTCGGGCCTAGGAGGTTGGTGAAAGTCAGACCCGCAAAAGCGGTACAAGTCGTGTCGGAGTGTAGCCCAGAACATCCTGAGATACTACTGGAATACCTACCAGTAAATCTCCAGCCTTGGCCAAGGACTTCGTGTAATGGCTCTCCTAAACACAGCGCGACCTCACCCCCAATACCGGGAGAGACGAACCCCTGCCGATCCACTCACTGCCTCCATGTGGCTCGGGACTGTACCCAACTAAAACCTGTTTGCACGACTCCTTTGAGCCGTGGTAGGGTAGTAATCAAAGCATAGTGGGAACTCACACGAGACAAATGACGATTTCAGGTCGATGAACTAACCTGTACACATGTCACCAGGGAACTACTATCTGACGTCAGGTATAATACCAACTAGCATGTTCCCGGCGAGTCCTGTCCGGTGTACTCATAACCCAATGAGCACCTGTATACATCTTAGGTGATCCAACTGACACCAATGGCTTGTCAGACCGGCCACCGCCCCTCGTCGGGGTCTCGACTGTATACACTAGTCTATTAATGGAGTATCGATGCCCAGTCTCGAAACTCCCACGACTAGGGACCTTTTAAGGATGTGCTTATAGACCCCAGCTCCCACGTATATGACCGCCATCATACTGCTGGCCTTCAAGCAAGATTCCTAAGGGCTCTATCAACGTGTAATAGCGACCTGTAAGGTCACCTAAAGCAGTACACGATGATAAAGACAAACCATGGTAGCATACTATTCTCCATCAACGTGTAATAGTGAACCACAATGTCACCTAAAGAATGTACACGATGATAGAGACAAACCAGATAGTATACAATCATCCTGAGTAAGATCTCCTACCGGCATAGGTCCTCCCTCAATCATTGCAATCACGTACCTGCGATCCAATAATTGACTCTGAGGGCACTATATCCAACACGTTACCTACTGCCAGTGTATTGACGAGTCTTTAGAGTCCTACACAGAGGTTTCTTGGCTCAAGCGAAACGAAGTAGGGCATATATGTGATATGTGCGGGACCGAGATTAATATGTGTATATGATATCGTATTCTAATATCGCGATATATGATATCAGTCGTTTATATGTGATATAGCCGGATTATTAAATCAAGCATTGATTTAATAATTTAATATATAATTATATATTTGATATATTAATATATATATATATATATATATATTAACTAATATTAGCTCACTTAAGAATTTCTTTTCTACTTATACATTTAATAGATATGTGATATATATTAATGTATTCTCTTTTTGTCATGCTTGATGATACATTGTGCATGGGTGTATGAGACTCATACCATACTTAAGATAATTAGGGTGATTATTTATTTAGGGAAAAACAAAATTAGGTGGAAATTGTCACGTGTTGGAGGCTTGTAGAAGCTTGTGGAAACCATTGACTTAGTCTACTAATTTTGTTTTACTCTAGATATTTATTAACTCAACCATTATCTTTAGCCATGGTTAAATCTCTACAAATATCTTTTGTGATATTTTCTCACCTATGATTTCCGTTATTCACCACTTCATCTTAATTTAGCTCTCTAGGTTTTCTTGAGGTGAAGAAAGAGAGAGAGAGAAAAATAATTCTAAAGTGAGCAAAATTGCTACTTCATCAATCTATACCAAACTAGCCATTTAGTATAGCTTGTTTGCTTCACTAATTCTCCATTAATGAAGAGGTAGCTTGAGTTGGATATTCCTCGACGTAGATTATCTTCGGCCTCGAAGATCTTTAAGCAAGCTTGTTCCTTTCGCCTAGTGGAGCCTAACGAGAGTCCGGGAGACCACCACTTGGAGCTAAGGGACTATTACACGGAGCTTTAGAAATGAAGGACCTGTCTACAAAGGTTGTATTACTTGTTCACTTAGAGTAAAGTTGTTTACTTGTATAGTTTAACCATAATTCTCTAGTTAGATCCTTGGTTTGATTTGCTTTGCTATCTAGATTTTTTAAAATTGCATACTCGATACGTTATAAAACCTAGTGAGAGTGTTAAGAAACCCTACAGTAATATCAGAGACAAGCTAGAGCATTAGGAGTGTCCTAGACAAAGTTAAAGTGTTCAATCTAACTTCAAAAACCCAAAATTACATGCTCTCTGGAAAAAATTTCAATTGTTGGATTTTTCCAGATTAAAAATATTCAAAAAATTGTTCAGGGTATTCTATGGACCCACTAGAAAAACGACGGCCTAACTCGACCAAACAGTCGCGAAAGAGCGGCCAAAGCATGCCCTTAGCGGCAATTCCGTGGCGCCGTTGGTGAGGCAGAGAGCGTGGCTTCTTTTGTAGGTCTGTAGGTGCTTGGGGCACTGTCTGGGTATTTTTAATTGTGACTCAAGTATTGAGGTCTCTGTGAATTTTGGGAGTTTGTTGATTCGATCGAAATGTTTAACATCGTCTAGCTATCTGTGATATGTGATACAATATTTGGAATCCACAATAATTAGTTTTGTGAAAACTGGTTTGAATTTTATAAATCTAGCAATTTAGTCTTATTTGATCGGTTGCCACGGGGTTTTGATTTGGATCAAAACTCCGTCGCAATCATGTAGTGTACGCGGATACTCGCCGGATAACATTACTAGATAGCTGCGCCCCATAGCCCCGACCAAGTGACTGTAGGAGAACCCTGTAGCCAAAAGCATCCGTTCGGGTGCTCGCGGAAGTGGTGTTTCGCCTAAGTGCACTTCATCGACGGCATTGGGGGTGAGGCCGTCTAGTCATGTTTCCGATGAGCATTCAATCAACGGTCGGGAATCTTGTTGAATTGCTCGACTGGATATTGAAAAGTGTTTTCAATTTGAGACTAAAATGTCGGGTTTATAAGGTTAGGCATGAAATTCGGAATATGAGATATTCCGGGTTTATGAAGTCTAAGGAATTCATATGGTTAGGCATGAAATCTGAAGTATGTGATATTTCGGTTTTATAATGTCTAAGGATGTTGCGGATTCCAATTGTTGTAGTTTTCACTTTCTTTTCTGCTACCGTAAGTGTATTATGTGGTGTATCGCAGGTTTTGTTGCTATACGTCAACGACAATTGGGATACACATATTTACTTACGTTGATGACATGTGATGTTATGTGTTGCTGTGATATGTTATATTGGATCGTCGTGTTTTGAATAGCCGGGGGTTTTTCCGTGAGATGAGAGTTTTTCATTTTCATTCATGTAAAAACTTGTATGTAATATTCTTTTATTGGAACACTTCTAGGTTGAGGATGATGTCACCTTTGATGTATATTATTTACTTTTCCGCATTAGGATAGACCCAAGGTGGGGAGCACAAGTAACCGGGTTCTAGAGTCTAATGGGAGACCATCTCGAGGAGTTGAGACTGGGTCTCCTAACTCTAGAATTGGCCGGGTTGCTTTCCTCTCTCGTAGGGGTCTAAGGATGTAGGTTTGGCTATTCATCATGACCGTGGAATCCGTATTTTTTATTTGCTTAATTTAAAACGCGGAACTCCTAGTATATCCAATATTTCATATGTTGACTTCTGCTGCAATGTTCTGTGATGAGATCATATAACTGCATGAGATGAATGCTTAATGTTATATATATGATATATAATAAACGTTGCTTATGTTTTTCATCCGCACTAGTCCTGCCCCCGCTCTGCCGTTAGTTAACAAACCTAACGGTGCATGACGAGACCCCGAGGCGAATGCGAATAGCATAAGCGTACGTTGTATTTTCGTTTCTTCTGTGATGCTTAGGAAGTATAAATGATGGGACTTCATTAATGAGATTAATGAAAGGAAAGAAACCTAAAGATGTTATAGAATCAAATTTTCAAAAAGATAGCTTTAGTTCTAGCTTTGCATAGCGATATTCCTTGATGAATATCCAGCACTTCATTCGATGAGGACAGAGCCGAGATCCCTTAACCGGGAATGATCTCTTTAGCAAAATCTAGCAAATTCTATAACCCATTCGGTTTGTTTTGAAAACTATTCGATTTTAAAAGCGGAGTTTAAACCATTCCATTTCAAATCACTCGATTCTACAACGATATCATGTTCATTACGCAAAAGGTTTTCATAAAAACCTGTCGTAGCCCTCCGTCATTTCAGATAAGTGCTATTTAGTATTCATGCTACGTTTGTTGACCATAACCAAGGCATAGTGTGCGGTAGCTAATTAGTGCTTATCTGCAAGCATATGATGCGATTGGATTAGGGTAGTCGTACGGCTTTGTTGACCATAGCCAAGGGTCGTATGGGTGGGTTTAATTCAATCAGGAAATGACGGGTTGAATTTGGCTAGCGCTTATGATTTGTTGACTATAGCCAAGTTCATAAGTTGCTAGGGGCAAAACATTATAGGGAATTTCAAGTGTTGAAATTTTCAATGAGATTGCATGCCTTCTATGAGATAGTTGGATCCCGATACCCACTGGGAGTAAGAGTTACTCCTGGAAGAGTTTTGCACTTTACAATTAGCCGATCAAGTAGGTGACTAGAAAGAAGTCAATGGGGTTATTCTTTTGGGAAAACGAGATTTAATTTAATTAGGTCCGTGCGATAGCACGGGAAACCTCCCTCAAATTACCGACACTGGCCTGGCCGAAAGATTGGCGAACTTGTACGGTGTAATTAATCTCGCTAGTCTTACCTTTTAGGGTTTGAAAGAAGATTTGATAAAAATAGTGGGAGCCATCCTGATTAGATAAAATAATAACCAATCTAATCTTGCAAGAGCATACGATAAAGTATTTTCTTCTCTCTCTCTCTCCAGGTAGCGACCATGACATGCCTTAATCAAGATAATAATATGGATGTATTGACCGAACACGCTTGTTATACTAGGCTGGGGAACGTTGGTTCCGCTCTATCCTATAATTGTTATAAGTCTGAGCAGGAAATAGGGAAATATCCGGATTCCCACGCCACCCAAATGAGGAATGAGCATGTTGATGCATCTTCTTCGGGTGTGTTTGTTACCTAGAACTGTTTCTCAGTACACTCTACGTCCTGGGTATTAGATACCGGATCGGGATCCCATATATATAATATGTTACGTAGGCTAAAGAAAGGTAGAGAACTGGTAATAGGCGATCATTCTGTAAAAGCAGGGGATGGTGCAAATGTTGCATCCAAAGAAGTTGGCGAATATCACCTTGTATTACTAAACGGTAATACATTGAATCTGAACGAATTTTATTACATACCGAACCTGATATGCAATATTATATCAGTTTCTTTATTAAGTAAAGAAGGATATAATTTTGTATTGCAGGATAATATTATGAACATTTTCCTAAATCAAAAGTTGATTGGATCAGGCTCGTTAAGTAATGGCATATACGTTCTTGATCAAACCACAGTTCTTAACGTACAGAACACACACAATAGGAAAAGTTCAGAAATGAACGAGTCCTTCTTGTGGCATTGTAGACTAAGTCATATCAATGCGATATGAATAGCTAAGTTACATAAGGATGGATATTTAAACCCGTTTGAATTTACATCTTATGAAACTTGTCAATCATGTCTCAAAGGCAAAATGAACAAAACTCCGTTTATTGGACACGGAGAAAGAGCTACTGAACTCTTGGGACTAATACATAGTGATGTATGTGGTCCCATGTCTATACATGCCAGGAATGGTTCCTCATACTTTATTACATTCACTGACGATCTCTCAAGATTCGGACATGTGTTCCTGTTGAAACACAAGTCTGAAGCTTTTGAGAAATTCAAAGAATATAAGCATGAAATTGAGAACCAGACGGGTAAAAGTATTAAAATCCTTCGATCTGATCGAGGAGGAGAATACTTGAGCACAGAGTTCCTGGATTATCTAAAAGAGAATGGGATTCTCTCTCAGCTTACTCCTCTGTATACACCACAGCGCAACGGGGTATCAGATCAGAGGAATCGCACCCTATTAGATATGGTGCGCTCAATGATGAGTAACGCTGAGTTACCTGTTTCCTTTTGGGGTTATGCGCTTAAGACAGTAGCATACCTATTGAATAGAGTTCCAACCAAATCAGTGCCTACCACTCTAAATGAGATATGGAATGGGAAGAGACCATCTTTTAAATGAGCTAAGATATGGGGTTGTCCGGCCTATGTTAAAAAGCAAAATCCGGACAAGCTCGAGGCAAGTTCTGTTCGGTGTAAGTTAGTGGGATATCCAAATGATTCCTATGGATATATATTCTACCAATGTGAGGAACAAAAGGTGTTTGTTGCTCAACATGCCACCTTTTTAGAAAAGGAATTTCTTGTAAAAGAAATTAGTGGTCATGAGGTAGAAATGAAAGAAGTTCCAGCTACACAAACTACAGCTGACGATTTGGTAGAACCGGAGGATTCGATAGTCCCCGACGAATCTCAGCCACTCCACAGATCTAGTAGGGTTCCTCATCCATCTGAGAGATACTACGGTTTTCTCATTGACAGTGGGAGCGAGGATTGCATCATGGAAGATAATGACCTAACTAGTTTCGAGCAGGCCATCACGAGTGGGGACTCTGTGAAATGGCTGGATGCAATGCGATCTGAGATGGAATCCATGTACACAAACAAAGTATAGACTTTGGAAGTTGCTCCTGAAGGGGTAAAACCCATTGGGAGCAAGTGGATCTTTAAGAAGAAACTTGGTGTAGATGGAAAAGTTGAGACTTTCAAAGATAGACTTGTAGCAAAAGGTTTTCGTCAACGAACTGGTGTGGATTATGATGAAACCTTTTCTCCAGTGGCTATGCTTATGTACATCCGGATCCTACCTTCCATCGCTGCATACAATGACTACGAAATCTGGTAGATGGACATCAAGACCGCTTTTCTAAATGGTGATTTAGAAGAGAGCGTGTACATGACTCAGCCAGAGGGCTTCGTAGATAGTGGGAGCAGCGGGAAGGCGTGCAAGCTGCTTAAATCAATCTACGGTTTAAAGCAGGAATCGCAAAGTTAGAACATCTGTTTTGATGTGACAGTCAAAGAGTTTGACTTCATCAAAAACGTAGATGAGCCGTGTATATAAAAAAAGGTTGCATAGAGTAAGGCTGTCTTCCTCGTATTGTACGTGGATGACATACTCTTGATAGGAAATGATGTTCCTATGCTGCACTCGGCCAAGCTCTTCTTATCACAAAGATTCTCTATGAAGGATCTGGGTGATGCCTCCTACAACCTGAGGATTAAGATCTATAGATATAGATCTAAACGGATGTTGGGATTGTCCCAATCCAGGTACATTGACACCATACTAAAGAGGTTTAGTATGGAAGAGTCCAAGCATGGGAATTTACCCACTATCTCAGGAATCACTCTCTCCAAAGAGATGTCCCCCAAGAATGATTTGGAGAGGGCTCGCATGCAAGGGATACCCTATGCTTTGACAGTCAGGTCTATCATGTATGCGATGTTATGTACCCGACCGGATGTAGCATACGTACTTAGTGTTGTAAGCAGGTATCAGTCAGATGCTTTGGAGAATCACTGGACAGTTGTGAAGAGCATTCTTAAGTACTTGAGAAGGACTAAAGAAATGTTCTTTGTGTATGCTAATGGTGAACTCCAAGTGGAGTCCTTTATCGATTCGAGCTTCCAAAGTGATAAGGACGACTCTAGGTCGGTCTCAGGTTTTGTCTTCACCCTCAATGGAGGGGTGGTATGTTGGAAGAGTTCCAAGCAAGATACCGTGGCAGACTCGACGATGGAGGCCGAATACATCGCTGCCAACGATGCCGCCAAAGAGGCTGTCTGGATGAAGAAGTTCATAACCGAACTTGGTGTGGTTCCATCCATCGAGCATCCAATACCTTTGTATTGTGATAACAATGGAGCGGTGGTTTTGGCCAAGGTTCACAGGTCCCATCTGCGATCCAGACATATTCTTAGGCGGTATCACCTGATCCGGGAGATAGTTGATCGCGGGAGGTCGAGGTCAGGAGAGTTGACATGATGTAACATTTCAGAAAAATAAAATATTATTTTTGGGAAATTTTATAATTAAATAATAAATATTGTGAATATTTTAATAATGCGGTATAATTAAATACCGATAAATTGGGGAAAATTTGGAAAATTACAGAAATTACTGAAATGAGGGTGCTTTATTGGATTTAAGAAAATTATGACATTTTATGATTTATTATACACTATTTTAATGCTAATCGCGGTTAAATATCGCTAATTCCACATTAACCTTGTTTTGTGCAAAACATGCACCATATCATTTTTACACTTGTGTTACATTTTCCAACATGGCTTTCTCTTCATTTTCATTCATGGTTTTGGGTTTTATGTGAGAAGAGAACGGAAAAGGAAAAGAAGACAAGAAAAACGGATATTAGTAAAAAAATGAAGCATGGGCAAGTGAGAGAGTGTGAGCGGTCAATAGAGGACCATACCCATTTTTCCCCACCATTTTCTTCATCTCTTTCTCTCTCCCTTAACTCCATGGCTGCCTCTCCCTCTCCCCCTTCCTTTTCATCCTCAAAACACCTCATTTCCCACCTCAAACACCTCACTCCTTTTACTAAAATCATGCACAAGCTTCTCACAAACCCTTTGGACCAAGAAAAATCCAATTTTGAGGACTTGGGGCAACTCAAGAATTTTCTTGAGTTGCCAAATGAGGTAATTTCTGCACCATCATAACAGTATTTCGATTCCTTAAGTATCCATACAAGTTTAGAATCGATATTGTGTATTTTAGCGAACTTTGAAAATTCCAAGTTAGGGATTAGGGTTTGAATTGATTCCAAAGGTGCAATTGAGGTGTAATTAGGGACTAAAACCCCTGTTGTGATGATTTAGTGGATTGAACCTGAGACTTAAACCCTGGAATACGAACTTAGAAACCCTATATCGGAGAATTATGGATTCTGTGAGGGTATAATGAAATCTGCTAACACCCGGGTGACCTGAAAATTATTTAGAAAAGACAGTGATACATGCAGGCAACCCCCACTGAAACCCTAGCCTCTAATCTCTCACCATGGCTGCAGAAATGTTCCCTCTGGCCGCAATTTTGGGCCAGACCTGGTCCATTTTGGTTCGTACTTGTTTCATGACTCCAGTATCTGTAATCTAGACCTTCCTAAATTGGCTGATTTGACCTAGGGTAAAATCTAGGACTAATTTCATGAGTTGATGTTTTGATTCGGGGTTATATTTTTCGTATTTTGGATTCTGAATTTTAGTATTTGTGTTTTTCCTCGAATACTTGGCGTTTGTACGACGATATCGAGGGTTGTTTGGTGGTTCGAAGGCGTAGTCCGTAGGTTATAACCTATAGGCTTTTAGCGTGTCGTTTTGGTTTTGAATTGGGTTTTAATGCGACACGATACGTTATGTTGTGTAGGTACCCCCACGGGGACTTCGAGACGACAAGCAAGCGTTTGGCGACGTCGGCAACGGCAAGCGAAGAGCAAGGTGAGTAGATTATATCTACGGGGGAAGTCGGGTGGGTGGCGCATAGCACCCCCACAGTTCGTAGTATAGTGTATGGTATATATATATTATATAGATATATTTATATGTTATTGTGAAGTTATGATTATCTAGATAGACTTTGGGAGTCATGGATAATTTTAGTATCATCGGATGATGGTGTCGCTAGTTAGTTTAGTTGTGATCCCTAGAATAAGGTTTACACCTACACGCACACACATGCTTACTTTGTTATACTTGTGCGTATATAGGGATAGGTATATATACACACACACATAGGTTTGGGACTATGTATATATATACACGTATACCTAAACATGGATGATAAGGATTGTATATGGTATTTGGAGATGAGATGAGATTGGGCATGGTGCCATGAGATCGGTGGTATGTTTTGTTTCGTATTGTGAGATATGACATGCGATTTTAGCGGGCCTTTAGGCGTGTGTTTTCATACACGCATATATATATATATATGGTATCAGTTTGTACTAGACTTAGATTAGTACCCCAGTTCATGAGATATGATGATAAGGATACCAGATAAATGATGAGATAAATGTGATATTTGACCCGTACCCAGAATTGGGATGCCGTACGATGGATTTACCGTACGAGCTATATATTGATGATAGATCCGCACTCTTGACTCGAAGATGTCATATTGTATATTGTATCGTATGTGATACTATTGAGGCGGGATCACCGACTATTATAAAATATGTATTGACTCAGATTTAGGTGGTTTTCCCTTACCCCTTCGGTTAGACTGTTCGTTTAGTCCTGTAGTTTACTTATAGATGTCAGACTAGACTCGAGTCATACCTATTCAAAACTAACGAATCGTGAGTATTTTTAAAGACATGCTAAGGGATTCTACGGATATTTTCAAAAGACGCATCTTTTCTTAAAAACACCGTAGCCCTTATTTTTTCTAAACACCACGATTCGTGTTATTTCAAATGGCAAAACTGTATGACATATATATATTGATGTAGACTCTTCACTGTTGCGTTTATTATTCAATTTCCGCATATTCCTGCTATTCGCATCGCATTGCATGTTTAAATGTGTTTATTCTTATATTAAACCCAAGCTGTCAGGACAGCAGCACCATTATCGATGATGCGTATGTTCCACGTACACCTTCTTGCCGGCTCACACACTTCATCATCGATAATTGTCAAGTCACTACACAGTAGGATCGTTGCATCTGGATATGACTCCTTGTATGACATACTGGCACACATGCCTATTGTACACTCATACTTGCGTATATACCTACTTGTACATCTATATTGGCGCACAGGCATATTGTACATTCATACTTGTGTATATACCTACTTGTACATCCGTATTGGCGCACAGGCATATTGTACAATCATACTTGCGTATATATCTACTTGTACATCCATATTGGCATGCAGGCATATTGTACACTCATACTTGCGTATATATCTACTTGTACATCCATATTGGCGCGCAGGCATATGTACACTCATACATGCGTATATATCTACTTGTACATCCATATTGGCGTGCATGCATATTGTACACTCATACTTGTGTATATACCTACTTGTACATCCATATTGGCATACATGCATATTGCACACTCATACTTGCGTATATACCTACTTGTACATCCATATTGGCGCACAGGCATATAGTACACTCATACTTGCATATATACCTACTTATACATCCATATTGGCGCACATGCATATTGTACACTCATACTTGCGTATATACCTACTTGTACATCCATATTGGCACACAGGCATATTGTACACTCATACTTGCGTATATACCTACTTGTACATCCATATTGGCGCACAAGCATATTGTACACTCATACTTGCGTATATACCTACTTGTACATCCATATGGGCACACAGATATATTGTACACTCATACTTGGGTACATACATATTGTACACCCATACTTGTGTACATACATATTTGCACATACATAGATGATTCTAACTTGATTTTGGAGATTTGGGAACCACAAGATATATTTTAAAACTGGATTTTTTAAAAGAGCGGTTTTCCCTGGATGTGTGCATATTACTGTTCTATGTTGCATGATATACGGATATGCTTACGTTTCTGTTATATGTCGCATACATCATGCTTTACGCTTTTAAGCTTTGAGATATGCTGTTTTCATAAGATTTCTGGATTTGAGAACTGTGGCGATTTCAAAAGAAAGCATGCACTGTTTTAAAAACCCGGTTTCTCTTGATATGATATTCCAGTGCGTCTACTATGTGTTTTCTCGGTTCGGAGAGTGACATGTGAAACCCGATTCGAGGAGGCGGATGATTCCGTTTGTGGGTACATGGTGGACCCGGTATGGTACCCCGGGGCGAGAGAGAGATTTCGTGTGGATGACGATGAGCCTGGCAGAGGGACCACTACCTACCGGTGATAGTATTTAGGCTCGGAGGATATCCGGAGGATACTGACCGGAGTCGAGAGATGATATGGGCCGATCCGGATTGACGGAGCCCGTGGGCCTATCCGGCCTGATGGAGCCCGATATATGAGGATTTACGTACCGATGGTGGGCACGGGTTTCATGATGTTTCGAGTGTCGATGCTAGACACTCAGTTTCCATGATTTTGATGTGTCGCGAGGGACACATGTTGATTTATATCCTCATACTTTCATGCATATGCTTTATGATATTTACATGCCTAATTTTTTGTGTCATTGGTTGACCCGTGGATGAGATCCACACGCATACAGGCATTGATTACATTGTCGGATGATATCCACATATTTATAGGCTTTATGCTATAGTTGGCACTGATTTCATTGATGATACCTCATATTTATGATATGTTGCTACCTGAGGCACTGACACGAGCACTTGGTATTACACTTATGTGTAGATGTTTACCCTTACCACCTTATCATGTTTCAGACTTTATCATATTGAGGATATATAATACTGATCGTTTTGACATAGGATTGAGTCATACATACGATTTCTGCTCTGTGATGTTTTCTACTCACGAGTTGGCAACTCACCCCCGTTGTGCCACAGTTTCTTGCAGGTTTTGCCATACAGGTTTTATTGCAGCTTTGCTGGCACACTGCTTACATTCCGAGTGATTTGTTTTGGTAGGTGGGTTCACTTGTATCATGACCATCATTGTACTATATTTTTATTCAGTTGTATCTAGTAAACTCCATCAACCAGAATTGTATATTGTTTCAAACATAGAAAACCAGTTGTATATTCTTTCGACCTTAGAGTTGCTTGTTGTATTACTATGGGTTTTCATGTTGATTTGAATTTCCTTTTCAGTTTTGATCTTCGCCCTTCGGCGTTATATATTATATTGCTTGCGTGGTTGTGACCGTCGATTGGCGAAGAGCTAGCTCCCGCTTGGGGATACCTTTTATCATTGTGCATATATTATTCATGTTGTACTCCGTTTGGGGCCAGTATTTACAAAGGAAACTCTGCTGAAATTTTCAGGAAAGACTTGGGATTTAAAAATGCATATTCGGCTTATGTTATTTAAAACCACCTGTTTTAAAACATGTTGTCTTCACTTCTGTCTTAAAATGGTTTAGATTTATGGGATTTCTTGGCTTACTTGAATTAGATGGGGTCCTATTGACTTCATATGATTCAAGTGCCAGTCACGTGCCATTTCGGATCGTAACAAAGTTGGTATCAGAGTGATAGGTTAACCTTGGTTCGAGTCTAAGTTTGACTATGCGGAGCCTAGAGCGTTTGTATATATTCGGAACTTAGGCTTGACCTTACGGAACTTAGACTTAGTCGAGAGGGTATTAGACCAGAACTTTCGTCACATAGGTTGACCTTGGTTGATGGAGTAGGTGACTTAAGGAGAGTGACGTACCGTGTGTATGTTCCGCGGCATACTTACGATACGCGACTCCGCTTAAAAAGCCTTAGGATGTACATTTCCTTGCACAGTATTATATTCATTCCTATGATCTATCCTCATCGATATCGGTTTATGTTTTTGCTACCACGATTACACGGCAGAGAGAGCTACGGCTTGAGTTGCGTCAGCATGAGCTCGTCGCGGACGAAAACTGACTAGGGCGTGATTTCAGGGACATACGATTGCATAGAGGCGTCGTTTTATTGTGTTTTCACGCCATGAGCGTTTGATGGATCGCTTTTACAAGATTTCTCGGACGTGCAGATCAGCACCAGAGGATTGAGCCACTGATAGAGGCCAGCCAGATTTTTGATGACTGTCAATGCACAGATTATTCCTAATGATTGAGGCACTGTTCAACGTGCAGAAAAATGAGCCAGTTGTTGCTGAGAATGACGAAATATCACCCCAGATGTTTGGAGCTATTACTGCACGAGTTGTACTTAGAGATGTGATAGAAGATCGCTATTCACCTATAGAATAAGAACTAGAACATGTGATTCATTGCCTAACCGATGCGAGATCATCAGATTGATTGATTCTAGCTAGAGACGACTTCACGCAGGTACGTTGAGAGTCGATAGAGACGATCCAATGTCAGAAGACCATTTTCCAAGTTTAAAGTATTCAGAGACAAATGCAAGTAATGTTATGGATCTTCTAGAAGAATGAAACCCTAACTCGATATAATGACCATGTGAACGCTTTGAAACCTTAGGGTTTGCTGCAGTTCAGCGGTGCCGTTAGTGAGGCTTGGGTTTTCCCTTCTACGGTTGGTCCACAGGTACTATGGTAGGTACTGGAATACTATTAAACTGTACCCAAGATGTTGAGCTCTTGGGGGATTATGGAACTTTGACGAATCGATCGAAAGGTTCGACATCATTCGGATATCAAGTGATGGGATATATTGCTTGGGAGACTCCAGATACGAGTATAGCCATTGGAGCGCAGTCCATGCAACCACGAAGAGACGAGTCCGAAGCAGTCGACATTACAGAAAAGTGGAATAAGAGGTTCGTACGAGATTTCGACGAGATGACGTTCCCCTCCGCTGACATCAGAGATGTGATACGCATACAGAGGCGTTGTATATGGATATACCTTCCAGAACGAGTCGCGATGATTATGCAACCATTCCGGAACAAGGAATTGATTTAGTAAAAGATAATGGCTTCCGGGCAGTTCGGCAGAAACGAGATTTGGGAGAGATTTCGACAGAACCTTTCTGGAATAATATACGAAAAGACTTGGACCCAGGAGCGGTCATATTGTGCACACCCAGTAGGCCAGAGTTCGGCATCGTCGACGAGACATATTACGAGTGACCATGACAGTTGGCCAGAGATCTTAGAGGATGTGCCAGAGCGGGACTGTTTCCGTCGTCATTGCATATTTGGCCGTTGAGCCGAGGAGCTATGCACTTAGCAATCTGCAGTGAGAGACGGGAGCCTAAGGGCACCAGACGATAGGCCACGAATAGTAGGCAAGTAGATATCTTGTATTGCTAGCATTAGATGCACCGACACCTTCTCGACTTTGAAGGAGGAAATATCGACGACGGTATTTATGATTTATGATTTGGTGATTCGATTATCATGTATCCGTCACCTTGGATTTCGGTATTTTGGGCGATCTATTCACATGATTAAGTCTTGATGACTGAGTTCAAGATATTTGTTTTCGTGCACCATGGTTCCACCTATTGGGTATTATATTTTATACATAGATATTAAACTTGAGATATGCTTTATACACCGTTGTGTTGATTTATGATTTATGCACAGTATCACACTTGATATCGTTTTGTGCCTTAGCTGCACATGTTTATGATTGCATGGATTTCACACAGTTGGGCTAATTTTGTGCATATGGTATCCATTCGATTTGGTTTTTGCACTCGGTATAGTTCACATATGCTTGCAATGCATTGATACGTATTTTGTGCTCCACAGTTTCACCTGACTTCGTTTTGATGTCATATGAGATATTGATTGTGATTTCATGCCTAGGGCTTGCATATGATTTGACTTATGCTTTCGGCATAGTTTTCATGCACTTTTAGTATTTTTATTTGCTTTTGTGCACGCTGATGCATATGTTTGGGAGATTATATACCACGGTATACCTGATTTGGATTTGGATTGAAATGTGTTGTATACCGTCGACTTCGATAGTGATACTCGATATTTGTTTTGTGCACCTTGTGCACCTGATTGGATTCTTGCGCATATTTGACGCGCTTGGATTGGATTTTGCGCATGTTCGGCGCTTGATATTGGATTTCATGATTTCATGCATGCTAGATGCACATGATTTAGATTTTTCGTGCAAGATGGATGCACCTGATTTGGATTTCGCACATGTTGGGCGCATGTTATGAGATGCAATTTTATTGCACACCAGATGCACTAAATCGAGATTCTTCGTGCATATCAGATGCACCTGATATTGCTGTCAGGCACACCCATTGCCCTTGACAGATGTTTCGTGCACACCCGATGCACTTAAATGTTGTTTCTGTGCACATGTATGGCATATTCATGGGTTTCGATTTCCATGCGCACCAGATGCACGAAGCATTCATATGCACATATTGGAATTTATTTATTATGGAGCAGTACGTTTTTATGATATTTGCTATTTGTTTTCGTACTGAGCAGGACTAGTCAGAGGACAGTACCTGGATATATTTTGCATGCACTGATAGTTATCGAAGGGATTTCCAAAAAAGGGGAGCTATAGCCTCAGTATTTACCTACGTGTCTAAGAGGACACGAAACATTTTATAAAGGAAAACCTTCTAAATTATTTTCAAAAACGGAGGGACGTACATATTAAACAAAGGATAAGTATATATATAGTTATTTTCTTACAATAGGCGTCCGCCACTGTGCCGCAATACGCGCATCGCACAGCAACATGAAACGTTTGGCATGCATATCCTTCAGATGTTTACATGTATAGTTTTGATGTATATCATATTGGTTTTCGTATTGGATTGGACATTTGTGTTTTCACCATGACTCCGATGATTGCGGGATGCTGGACAGAGTTTTCATTTGGAGTTATCTGCTCATTGTTCATGCGCATGCATTACGCTATGATGCGTCTTATGATTAATGATTTCGGAACTCCGGCGATTTGGACATACTACTGAAATGTTTTAGTATTTGAGGGGTTTAAAATTTTTAATTCGGGGACCGAATTTCTTTAAGGGGGGATGACTGTAACATTTCAGAAAAATAAAATATTATTTTTGGGAATTTTAATAATTAAATAATAAACATTGTGAAAATTTTAATAATGCGGTATAATTAAATACCGATAAATTGGGGAAAATTTGGAAAATTACAGAAATTACTGAAATGAGGGTGCTTTATTGGATTTAAGCAAATTCTAAAATTTTATGATTTATTATACACTATTTTAATGCTAATCCCGGTTAAATATGGCTAATCGCGCATTAAGCTTGTTTTGTGCAAAACATGCACCATATCATTTTTGCACTTGTATTACATTTTCCTACATGGATTTGTCTTCATTTCCATCCATGGTTTTGGGTTTTATGTGAGAAGAGAAAGGAAAAGGAAAAGAAAAGAAAAGAAAAAAGGATATTAGTAAAAAACTGAAGCATGGGCAAGTAAGAGAGTGTGAGGGGTCAAGAGAGGACCATACCCATTTGTCCCCCTCAATTTCTTCATCTCTTTCTCTCTCCCTTAATTCCATGGCTGCCTCTCCTTCTCCCCCTTCCTCTTCATCCTCAAAACACATCATTTCCCACCTCAAAACACCCCACTCCTTTCATTAAAATCATGCACAAGCTTCTCACAAACCCTTTGGACCAAGAAAAATCCAATTTTGAAGACTTGGGGAAACTCAAGAATTTTCTTGAGTTGCCAAATGAAGTAATTTCTGCACCATCATAATAGTATTTCGATTCCTTAAGTATCCATACAAATTTAGAATCGATATTGTGTATTTTAGCGAACTTTGAAAATTCCAAGTTTGGGATTAGGGTTTGAATTGATTCCAAAGGTACAATTGAGGTGTAATTAGGGACTACAACCCCTGTTGTGATGATTTAGTGGACTGAACCTGAGACTTAAACCCCAGAATGCGAACTTAAAAACCTGATATCGGAGAATTATGTATTCTGTGAAGGTATAATGAAATCTGTTAACACCCGGGTGACCTGAAAATTATTTAGCAAAGACAGTGATACATGCAGCCAACCTAGGACCCCCTACTGAAACCCTAGCCCCTAATCCCTCACTGTAGCGTTTTGAAAATCGTTTCGGTGAAATTTCGAAAAATCGGTAAAATAAAGGGGTTTTCTGTAAAAAAGTCAAAATACAAATATCTTATTATAAAAATTAAATATACATATTCTAGCTATGTAATTGCTATTATTTGGTGTTTATTGAGCTGCTGGTGAAATTTCAAATTTTCTGAAAAAAATATTATTTTATTATTATTTTAAGCCGTCACTAATACATTTAATTAGGGAAAATTACAAATTGGAATGAGTTGAAAAAATTTTGTCCATCATAAAACATTAAATAAAATTTTATCATGTGGTTTTTGGAACGAAATCATTTGGCAAAACGGTTTAGAAATTATTGAAGAAAAAAAGGCTTTTTTTTAGCGTAAATGGATGTTTGGGTTATCGTATTTATCATTTTTCATCACCCCACACCCATAGCCACACCCACACACCCCCACTTACTTCTCCCCTTAGCTAAATTCAGCAGCCCCCATTTTTTTTCCCCACTTGAATTTCAAAGGAAAAGAAATGAAAGAAAAGAAAAGAAAATGGATAGATTAGTTAGACTTTTGACCTTGAATTGACTTTGACTTTCTCCCCATTTTTCTCCACCTCCCTCTCTCTCCTCCCCCACTCATTTTCTGGCCAAAATCTGAACCCCAACAGCCCTTCATTCTTCATCTCCTTCTCTTTAAAAAAGTTCTTCAAAAATGCTTGAAAAATCCACAAAAAATCAAGCAAAAATCCAAATCAAAATCCACCTCCTACCCATTTTCCCTTGGCTACCATAGCATGGATCTAGGGATTTAGATTTCAATTTGGGAGGCTAAGTGTGCTTGTGGGTTCTTCAAATTATTTGGGTATAAATTCTAACCTTTTTGCTTAATGTGTTGTTAATTGCTTAGGTTAGCTTAATTAATTGTTTAATTAGGTTTTTAATTAGTTTTAGGTGCATGATTTAAAATTCAAGAGAGGGGTTTGATTTTAAATTGGTATTTTGGGTTGTGAGATTATGGTTGTGTGATGTATTTGACATATTAGGTTATGCTAAATCAAATTAAGTTGCTAGTTTGCATATTTATTGATTTAAATTGTGATAATTATATAAATTGTAAACTAGGTTTTTAAAATAATTATATTTTGGTGAGATAAAATTCTAATTAAGGTTCCATAACATTATAAATATTATATTGAGTGGTTTAATGCTTTTAGTTCATGGAAATCCAAGCTAAATTGTTATTTGTGCATTGTTGCTATAAAATTGTTAAAATTTGGGTATATTGTAAACTAGAATTTTGGGGTTAATGAAATTTATTGGGATTAAATTATGGAAATTGTTTTTATGACTTATTTAAGATATTTAATAAATATATTGGCCGCTACATTCATTTAAACATCATGTTTTGTACAAAAACGGCGAATTGTGCTTGCTAGATTTTCGGAAAAACGACTTTTTAAGTGAAATTGGGGTTTTTGGGAATTGTAAGCTATTTTATATTATAATTAGTGCTTGTAATTGTGCAAATGAGTGTGATTGGATTTTTCTCGATGGTTTGACGTTTGTACATCGACATCGAGGGTTGGTTTGACTATTCTTGCATGCGTAGGCGATAGGTTTGGACCTATGCGTGATACGCGTGCCGATTTGATTTTCGTATGCCGTTTCGATTTCGAATTTAGTTTTAATGCGATATGGTGCGTTATGATATGTAGGTACCCCCATGTGGACTTCGAGACGACAAGCAAGCGCGTGGCGACGTCGGCACCGGCTAGCGAGGACCAGGTGAGTAGATTTATATCTACGGAAAGAAGTCGGGTGGATGGCGTATAGCACCCCCGCAGTCCGTGGTGGTGTATACGGATGCGTATACACACCAACATTTATTATATGTTATTTAGGATTAATAACGATGCTTAGGATGGATATTGGTGTGTTGGACTATTTTTAGTGTTGCGAACCCTAGGGTAGTGTTGCACTACACATACACACATACATACTTGCATACATTCCTATTGATATGTGCTCATGGGATTCTATATAGTTATGTGTTCACATAGATATGGGACTGTGTGTTCACATACGGATTTGAGGATAGTACTTGGGATTTATGATGAGTCGATGAGATTTGATTTGAGGCCGTGAGATCGGTGATATAGCGGGGTTCGTATTTGAGATACGACATGACGTTGTAGCGGGTCCTTGACGTAGTTTTTACACACGTGCATGCATACTTAGGCGGTATCAGTATTGTACTAGATGTAGATCAGTACCCCGATCATGATAATTGATAAAGAGGATACCAGGTGAATAGTATGATGAATGTGATATTGACCCGTACCTAGATTTGGGATGCCGTACGACGGATTTACGTACGAGCTATATTGATGATTGATCCGCACTCTTGACTTGGGATGTCTGGTTATGGATATGATATTATTGAGGCGGGATCACCGACTATACATATACAGGTATGTATATGTATCGACTCAGATGATAGGCGGTTTCCTTACCTGCAGTTCAGCTTGTTAGTTCAGCCGTATAGTTTAACATAGTTATTAGATTAGACCCTACCTATTTCAAAACTAACGAATCGTGGGTATTTTAATTGACAGCCCAAGGGATCTTACGGATATTTCAAAAGACGTATCTTTTCATAAAAACACCGTAGCCCCTATTTTCAAAACCCCATGATTCGTGTTATTTCAATAGGCACCAATTTGTAGGACTTATATTAGATTAATGCAGATTAGTTATCGTTGTGTCTAGTTTCAGCTCCCGCACATTATTGCTGTTCGCTCTGCCTCGCATATTTATTTTGCTGCATATTCCATTATTGATATCATGCTGTTAGGACACTAGCACCATTACCGATGATGCGTATGTACCACGTACACCTATTTGCCGGCTCACACACATCTTCATCGGTAATTGCCATGTCACGTACACTTTAGAGAATATAATTGCTTGACTTAGATTGTTAGCTAGTAGTTTTGATATGATATTAGTGTACTTCCCTTATATGCCATATTAGATATTGCAGTTATTACCTACCACTTCATGCATACTGTTATTCAGTTGTTCATGCCTAGTTCATTATCACTGACATATGCACTTGTGATGATTTCTTGAGATTTATGATATTTCTGGATTTCGGGGAAAGCCGCAAAATTTACAACTTATGATCTTTTAAAATATAAAATGTTGCGGTTTTCTAGTGATGTAAAGTGTCGTCCACCATGAGTTTGCTGTGGTTTTGGAGATCCGTGTCGAGGAGTGGAGGAACCGTCACGGGTACATGTTGGGCCCGGTATGGTACCCCGGGGCAAGAGGAATATGGTGTTGACGTTGAGCCTGGCTGGGGAGCACTACCTACCGGTGATATTACCCGACGCGTCGGATGTCCGGAGGATACCGTCGTGGTCTTGAGATGGATGGTAGGGGCCGGTCCGGACTGACGGCGCCCTAGATATTGAGCTTGAGACATTGATATTTCGAGACAGTGAGATTTATGTTTTGTGTCGATGCTGGGCACTGTTTTATGCTGATTTCATATATGGTACCTCATTTCTTTTAAAATACAGAAATCTCACTGATTTATGAAACCAGTTTTATTCAGTACATGCATTCTGTTTTATGCATTCATACATCATCCATATGATATATTGCTACCCGAGGCACTGACACGGGCACATGTGATTACACTCGGGTTAGATATTACCCTAGACATTGTCATAGGCTGCCTGTTATACATATATTTGAGGATATATTATGATCATTGACCTAGGATTGCGTTATTTATGCGATTTCTGTGCGTAGATGTTCTTCTATTCACGAGTTGGCAACTCACCCCCGTTGTGCCCCAGTTTCTTGCAGGTTTTGCCGTACAGGTTTCTTTACGGCTTGCGGGCTCAGTTTCATTCGGGTGATTTGCTAGTAGGTGGGTTTACTTGTATCATACCCCCATTATATATCTTGTATATCATTATTCTGTTGTATCTAGAAGTTCCATCAACCAAACATGTATTTTTGAGATAGAGACCAGTGTTGTTAATTCTTTCGACCTTAGAGTCGCTCATTATGTTTCTGGTGGTTTTGAGTTTCCTTTTGAGTTTTGATCCTCGCCGTTGGCGTTGTATATTATATTGCTTGTGTGGTTGTGACCGTCGATTGACGAAGAGCTAGCTCCCGCTTGGGGATGCCTTTTTCTTGATTTCGTATACTATTCATGTTGTATCCCGTTTGGGGGCCAGTATTTACAAAGGAGACTCTGCCGAAATTTTCAGTAAATTTTTGATGTTTTTTTAAAAAACCGCATAATTCGGCTTATGCTATTGAAACTACTTGCTTTAAGTTGGTTTTTCCTGCACTCTACTACTTTTCTTGGTTTGGATTTCTGGGTTTTCGGTTTACTTGGATTACGTACGCCTCGAGACGTTCGTAGTTTAAGTGCCGGTCATGTTCCATACTTTCGGGTCGTGACAAAGTTGGTATCAGAGCGTTAGGTTTTAACCTTCGGAGCGTAGGATGACCCTTGGTTGATGGAATAGGTGACTAAAGTAGAGTGACGTACCGTTGATATGTTCCGCGGCATATTTACGACACGCCACTCCACTTAAGAAGCCTTAGGATGTACATTTCCTTGTTCAGTATTATATTCCTTCCTGATCAAGCCTCGTCGGTACCAGTTTGGTTTTGCTACTATGGTTACGGGCAGGGAGAGCTACGGCTAGAGTTGCGGTCAGCACGAGCTCGTCACGGACGAGGACTGACCAGGGCGAAATTCCGGCGACACCCGATTGTAGAGAGGTGTCTTTTGATTGTGTTTTCGCACCACGAGCGTTTGGCGGATCGCCTTTATGAGATTTCTCGGACGTGCCGATCAGTATCAGAGGATTGGGCCACTGGCAGAGGCCAGCCAGATTTTGATGACCGTTGGTGTGTTGCTTATTCATGATGGTTGAGGCACTGTTCAGCGTGCAGACGAGCGAGCCAGGTATTGCTGCGAACGACGAGATATTGCCCCAGATGCTGGCGTTAGTGCAGAACGAGTTGTACTAAGAGATGATAGAAGGTCGCTAGTCATCGATGATGAATGACTAGGACATGTGGATCGTTCGCCTACCCCGATGCGAGGTCATCAGATAGATTGATTCCAGCTAGAAACGACTTCACGCAGAGACGTGAGGGTCGACAGAGACGATCGAATGTCGGAAACCTATTATTCCAAGTTTAAAGTAGTCGGAAAGACATGCAGGCAATTCTATGGTCCCTCTAGAAGAATGAAACCCTAACTCGACTTAATGACCGTGTGAAAGCCTTTGAACCTTCGGGTTTGCGGCAGTTCTACGGCGCCATTAGTGAGGCTTGGGTTTGCCATTCTACGGCTGGACCACCGATGCTGTGGTATATATATTCGATACTATTAAACTGTGCCCAAGATATTGAGCTCTTGGGGGATTATGAGGTTTTGACGAATCGATCGAATGGTTCGACTTAATTCGGATGCTAGGTGGTGAGATGCATTTCTTGGGAGACTCCAGATACGAGGATAGTCGTTGGAGCTCAGTCCATGCAGCCGCGACGAGACGAGTCCAAAGCAGACGACATTAGAGAAAAGTGGAGTAAGAGGTTCGCACCAGATCTGGATGAGATGACGTTCCACTCCGCCGACATCAGAGATGCGATGCGCATGCCGAGGCATGGTACTTGGACTCACCTTCCAGAAGGAGTCGCGATGAGTATGCAGTCGTTCCAGAGCAAGATGCAGATTTAGGAAAGGACGATGACTTCCGGACAGTTGGCAGAGACGAGGCATGGAATAGACCGTGAGCAGGATTCCTTCCAGGACACTGCTGCAATGATACTTGCACCCAGGATCAGATGTGTCACGTACATTCAGAGAGCCAGAGGCCGACGCCAGTGATATGCTGTCTTACGAGTGGTCGCGATGATTGACCGGGAGATGACAAGAGACGTGCCAGAACTGGATCATCCCCGTTAGCACACCTGACAGGGCCAATGAGCCGATGGACCGAAAGATTGGTAATTCACAGTGAAGACCTTGACCCAGGAGTGGTCATGGTTACGCACACCAGCAGGCCAGAGTTCATGATCATCGACGAGACGTCCCATTAGTGACCGCGACAGTTGGCCCGAGATTCTTAGAGGATGCACTTGAGCGGTACTGTTCCGCCATTATTGATTTCGATGTTTGGGTGATTTATTCGTATGATGTGATTTTGATGATTGAGGATTTACGATCTTTGCACAGTGTTGCACTTGATATCGTTTTCGTGCTTTAGTTTCATATGTTTGTGATTTTACGGTTTTAAACAGTTGAGTTGGTTTTGTGCTTATGCATGCACACGAATTGGTTCCTGCACTCTGTATAGTTATTATATGCTTGCAGTGTGCACTGGACTTCGATTTCGATTGTGATACTCGATATTTGTTTTGTGCACCTTGTGCACCTGATTGATTTTGCGCACGTTCGGCGCTTGATATTGGATTTCATGATTTCGTGCACGATGGATGCACCTGATTTGGATTTTCGCGCATGTTGGGCGCATCTTTTGAAGGGTGATTTTGGTGCACACCCGAGGCACTAAATCGAGATTTTTTTCGTGCATGTCAGATGCACTTGATTTTGCTGTCAGGCACACATGTTGCCTACGACAGATGTTTCGTGCACACCCGATGCACTTAGATATTGTTCTGTGCGCATGTATGGCACATTTATGGATTTTGATTTCCGTACGCACCAGACGCACGTAGTATTCATGTGCATATTTTGGTATAGATTTCTTATAGAGCAGTACGTGTTTATGATATTGCTATATGTTTTCGTACTGAGCAGGACTAGTCAGAGGACAGTACCTGAATATATTTTGCATGCATTGATAGTTGTTGAAGGGATTTCCAAAAAGCGAGCTATAGCCTCAGTATTTACCTACGTGTCTGATATGACACGAAATGTTTAAAACAAGGAGACCCTTCTAAATTGTTTCCAAAACGGCGGAACGTACATTTCAAACAAAAGTATATATGTATATAGCTATTTTCTTATGATAGACGTCCGCCACTGTGCAGTGTTATACGCGTTGCACAGCGACTTAAGAGATATGGCATGCATTTCCTTCAGATACTTACAGATATAGATTCGATGTTTACATGTATAGTTTTGAGTTATATCATATTGGTTTGATTTGGATTTGGCATTGATGTCTTCTCCATGACTCCGATGATTGCGGGATGCTTGACGGAGTATTGATTTGAGTTATATACTCATTTTTTTTTCCAGGCGCATGCACTGCGCTACGATTTGTTTTATGTATTTACAGTTTCGGAGCCCCGACGACTTGATGGTTTTTCTTAGATGTTTTAGTATTTGGGGAAGTTTGAATTTAAATTCGGGGACCGAATTTCTTTAAGGGGGGAAGATTGTAGCGTTTTGAAAATCGTTTCGGTGAAATTTCGAAAAATCGGTAAAATAAAGGGGTTTTCTGTAAAAAAAGTCAAAATACAAATATCTTATTATAAAAATTAAATATACATATTCTAGCTATGTAATTGCTATTATTTGGTGTTTATTGAGCTGCTGGTGAAATTTCAAATTTTCTGAAAAAAATATTATTTTATTATTATTTTAACCCGTCACTAATACATTTAATTAGGGAAAATTACAAATTGGAATGAGTTGAAAAAATTTTGTGCATCATAAAACATTAAATAAAATTTTATCATTTGGTTTTGGAAAGAAATCATTTGCCAAAACGGTTTAGAAATTATTGAAGAAAAAAGGCTTTTTTTTAGCGTAAATGGATGTTTGGGGTATCATATTTATCATTTTTCAACACCCCACACCCGTACCCACACCCACACACCCCCACTTACTTCTCCCCTTAGCTAAATTCAGCAGCCCCCATTTTTTTTCCCCACTTGAATTTCAAAGGAAAAGAAATGAAAGAAAAGAAAAGAAAATGGATAAATTAGTTAGACTTTTGACCTTGAATTGACTTTGACTTTCTTCCCATTTTTCTCCACCTCCCTCTCTTTCCTCCCCCACTCATTTTCTGGCCAAAATCTGAACCCCAACAGCCCTTCATTCTTCATCTCCTTCTCTTTAAAAAAGTTCTTCAAAAATGCTTGAAAAATCCACAAAAAATCAAGCAAAAATCCAAATCAAAATCCACCTCCTACCCATTTTCCCTTGGCTACCATAGCATGGATCTAGGGATTTAGATTTCAATTTGGGAGGCTAAGTGTGCTTGTGGGTTCTTCAAATTATTTGGGTATAAATTCTAACCTTTTTGCTTAATGTGTTGTTAATTGCTTAGGTTAGCTTAATTAATTGTTTAATTAGGTTTTTAATTAGTTTTAGGTGCATGATTTAAAATTCAAGAGAGGGGTTTGATTTTAAAGTGGTATTTTGGGTTGTGAGATTATGGTTGTGTGATGTATTTGACATATTAGGTTATGCTAAATCAAATTAAGTTGCTAGTTTGCATATTTATTGATTTAAATTGTGATAATTATATAAATTGTAAACTAGGTTTTTAAAATAATTATATTTTGGTGAGATAAAATTCTAATTAAGGTTCCATATCATTATAAATATTATATTGAGTGGTTTAATGCTTTTAGTTCATGGAAATCCAAGCTAAATTGTTGTTTGTGCATTGTTGCTATAAAATTGTTAAAATTTGGGTATATTGTAAACTAGAATTTTGGGGTTAATGAAATTTATTGGGATTAAATTATGGAAATTGTTTTTATGACTTATTTAAGATATTTAATAAATATATTGGCCGCTACATTCATTTAAACATCATGTTTTGTACAAAAACGGCGAATTGTGCTTGCTAGATTTTCGGAAAAACGACTTTTTAAGTGAAATTGGGGTTTTTGGGAATTGTAAGCTATTTTATATTATAATTAGTGCTTGTAATTGTGCAAATGAGTGTGATTGGATTTTTCTCAATGGTTTGACGTTTGTACATCGACATCGAGGGTTGGTTTGACTATTCTTGCATGCGTAGGCGATAGGTTTGGACCTATGCGTGATACGCGTGCCGATTTGATTTTCGTATGCCGTTTCGATTTTGAATTTAGTTTTAATGCGATATGGTGCGTTATGATATGTAGGTACCCCCATATGGACTTCGAGACGACAAGCAAGCGCGTGGCGACGTCGGCACCGGCTAGCGAGGACCAGGTGAGTAGATTTATATCTACGGGGAGAAGTCGGGTGGATGGCGTATAGCACCCCCGCAGTCCGTGGTGGTGTATACGGATGCGTATACACACCAACATTTATTATATGTTATTTAGGATTAATAACGATGCTTAGGATGGATATTGGTGTGTTGGACTATTTTTAGTGTTGCGAACCCTAGGGTAGTGTTGCACTACACATACACACATACATACTTGCATACATTCCTATTGATATGTGCTCATGGGATTCTATATAGTTATGTGTTCACATAGGTATGGGACTGTGTGTTCACATACGGATTTGAGGATAGTACTTGGGATTTATGATGAGTCGATGAGATTTGATTTGAGGCCGTGAGATCGGTGATATAGCGGGGTTCGTATTTGAGATACGACATGACGTTGTAGCGGGTCCTTGACGTAGTTTTTACACACGTGCATGCATACTTAGGCGGTATCAGTATTGTACTAGATGTAGATCAGTACCCCGATCATGATAATTGATAAAGAGGATACCAGGTGAATAGTATGATGAATGTGATATTGACCCGTACCTAGATTTGGGATGCCGTACGACGGATTTACATACGAGCTATATTGATGATTGATCCGCACTCTTGACTTGGGATGTCTGGTTATGGATATGATATTATTGAGGCGGGATCACCGACTATACATATACAGGTATGTATATGTATCGACTCAGATGATAGGCGGTTTCCTTACCTGTAGTTCAGCTTGTTAGTTCAGCCGTATAGTTTAGCGTAGTTGTTAGATTAGATTAGACCCTACCTATTTCAAAACTAACGAATCGTGGGTATTTTAAAAGACAGCCCAAGGGATCTTACGGATATTTCAAAAGACGTATCTTCTCATAAAAACACCGTAGCCCCTATTTTCAAAACCCCATGATTCGTGTTATTTCAAAAGGCACCAATTTGTAGGACTTATATTAGATTAATGCAGATTAGTTATCGTTGTGTCTAGTTTCAGCTCCCGCACATTATTGCTGTTCGCTCTGCCTCGCATATTTATTTTGCTGCATATTCCATTATTGATATCATGCTGTTAGGACACTAGCACCATTACCGATGATGCGTATGTACCACGTACACCTATTTGCCGGCTCACACACATCTTCATCGGTAATTGCCATGTCACGTACACTTTAGAGAATATAATTGCTTGACTTAGATTGTTAGCTAGTAGTTTTGACATGATATTAGTGTACTTCCCTTATATGCCATATTAGACATTGTAGTTATTACCTACCACTTCATGCATACTGTTATTCAGTTGTTCATGCCTAGTTCATTATCACTGACATATGCACTTGTGATGATTTCTTGAGATTTATGATATTTCTGGATTTCGGGGAAAGCCGCAAAATTTACAACTTATGATCTTTTAAAATATAAAATGTTGCGGTTTTCTAGTGATGTAAAGTGTCGTCCACCATGAGTTTGCTGTGGTTTTGGAGATCCGTGTCGAGGAGTGGAGGAACCGTCACGGGTACATGGTGGGCCCGGTATGGTACCCCGGGGCAAGAGGAATGTGGTGTTGACGTTGAGCCTGGCTGGGGAGCACTACCTACCGGTGATATTACCCGACGCGTCGGATGTCCGGAGGATACCGTCGTGGTCTTGAGATGGATGGTAGGGGCCGGTCCGGACTGACGGCGCCCTAAATATTGAGCTTGAGACATTGATATTTCGAGACAGTGAGATTTATGTTTTGTGTCGATGCTGGGCACTGTTTTATGCTGATTTCATATATGGTACCTCATTTCTTTTAAAATACAGAAATCTCACTGATTTATGAAACCAGTTTTATTCAGTACATGCATTCTGTTTTATGCATTCATACATCATCCATATGATATATTGCTACCCGAGGCACTGACACGGGCACATGTGATTACACTCGGGTTAGATATTACCCTAGACATTGTCATAGGCTGCCTGTTATACATATATTTGAGGATATATTATGATCATTGACCTAGGATTGCGTTATTTATGTGATTTCTGTGCGTAGATGTTCTTCTATTCACGAGTTGGCAACTCACCCCCGTTGTGCCCCAGTTTCTTGCAGGTTTTGCCGTACAGGTTTCTTTACGGCTTGCGGGCTCAGTTTCATTCGGGTGATTTGCTA
The DNA here is from genome assembly GCA_030015575.1 of Agapanthus africanus. Classification (NCBI taxonomy): domain Eukaryota; kingdom Viridiplantae; phylum Streptophyta; class Magnoliopsida; order Asparagales; family Amaryllidaceae; genus Agapanthus; species Agapanthus africanus. The sequence continues at coordinate 295,820,180 of CM057349.1, forward strand.
GTAGGTGGGTTTACTTGTATCATACCCCCATTATATATCTTGTATATCATTATTCTGTTGTATCTAGAAGTTCCATCAACCAAACATGTATTTTTGAGATAGAGACCAGTGTTGTTTATTCTTTCGACCTTAGAGTCGCTTATTATGTTTCTGGTGGTTTTGAGTTTCCTTTTGAGTTTTGATCCTCGCCGTTGGCGTTGTATATTATATTGCTTGTGTGGTTGTGACCGTCGATTGACGAAGAGCTAGCTCCCGCTTGGGGATGCCTTTTTCTTGATTTCGTATACTATTCATGTTGTATCCCGTTTGGGGGCCAGTATTTACAAAGGAGACTCTGCCGAAATTTTCAGTAAATTTTTGATGTTTTTTTAAAAAACCGCATAATTCGGCTTATGCTATTGAAACTACTTGCTTTAAGTTGGTTTTTCCTGCACTCTACTACTTTTCTTGGTTTGGATTTCTGGGTTTTCGGTTTACTTGGATTACGTACGCCTCGAGACGTTCGTAGTTTAAGTGCCGGTCATGTTCCGTACTTTCAGGTCGTGACACTCACCATGGTCGCAAAAATGTTCCCTCTGGCCGCAATTTGCGGCCAAACCTGGTCCATTTTTGTTCGTGCTTGTTTCATGACTCCAGTATCTATAATCTAGACCTTCCGCATATGCAAAATTGGCTGATTTGACCTAGGGTAAAATCTGGGACTAATTTCATGAGTTGCTGTTTTGATTCGGGGTTATATTTTTCGTATTTTGGATTCTGAATTTTAGTATTTGTGCTTTACCTCGAATACTTGGCGTTTGTACGACGATATCGAGGGTTGTTTGGTGGTTCGAAGGCGTAGTCCGTAGGTTCTAACCTATATGCTTTTAGCGTGTCGTTTTGGTTTTGAATTGGGTTTTAATGCGACACGATACATTATGATGTGTAGGTACCCCCACGAGGACTTCGAGACGACAAGCAAGCGTGTGGCGACGTTGGCAACGGCAAGCGAAGAGCAAGGTGAGTAGATTATATCTACGGGGGGAAGTCGGGTGGATGGCGTATAGCACCCCCGCAGTTCGTAGTATAGTGTATAGTATATATATATATATTATATGGATATATTTATATGTTATTGTGAAGTTATGATTATCTAGATAGACTTTGGGAGTCATGGATAATTTTAGTATCAATGGATGATGGTGTCGCTAGTTAGTTTAGTTGCGAGCCCTAGAATAAGGTTTACACCCACACGCACACACATACTTAGATGATTCTGGCTTGATTTTTTACACTCATACTTGCGTACATACATATTGTACACTCATACTTGTGTAGATACGCATTTGCACTTACAAAGATGATTCTGGCTTGATTTTGGAGATTTGGGAACTGCAAGATATATTTTAAAACTGGATTCATTTAAAAGAGCGGTTTTCCCTCGATGTGTGCATATTACAGTTCCATGTTGCATGATATATGGATATGCTTACGTTTCTATTATATGTCGCATACATCATGCTTTACGCTTTTACGCATTGAGATATCCTGTTTTCATGAGTTTTCTGGATTTGGGAACTGTGGCGATTTCAAAAGAAAGCATGTACTGTTTTAAAAACCCGGTTTCTCTTGATATGATATTCCAGTGCGTCCACCATGTGTTTCTCGGTTCGGAGAGTGACATGTGAAACCCGATTCGAGGAGGCGGATGATTCCGTTTGCGGGTACATGGTGGACCCGGTATGGTACCCCGGGATGAGAGAGAGATTTCGTGTGGATGACGATGAGCCTGACAGAGGGACCACTACCTACCGGTGATAGTATTTGGGCTCGGCCGATATCCGGAGGATACCGACCGGAGTCGAGAGATGATATGGGCCGATCCGAACTGACGGAGCCCATGGGCCGATCCGGACTGACGGAGCCCGATATATGAGGATTTACGTGCCGATACTGGGCACGGCTTTCATGATGTTTCGAGTGTCAATGCTAGACACTCAGGTTCCATGATTTTGATGTGCCGCGAGGGACACACGTTGATTTATATCCTCATACTTTCATGCATATGCTTTATGATATTTACATGCCTGATGTTTTGTGTCATTGGTTGACCCGTGGACGAGATCCACACGCATACAGGCATTGATTACATTGTCGGATGATATCCACATACTTATAGACTTTATGCTATAGTTGGCACTGATTTCATTGATCTGAAGGGTTACTAGGCACACACAAGAGGTTCCACAAGGCATCAACCATACCAAATTCAAATTTTCCGGTGCCGAGAAACCCTAAACTAGATCGTTAACTAAAGATTAGGCGAAACAACATGCAAGCAAACTACTTTGCTACTAAGGGAATGGAAATAAAACCTTTGTAGATCCGTTCCTCCACTTCTAAAGCTCCGTGTTGACGTCCCTCCGCTGCGATCATCGGGTCCCGGACTCTAGTGATGGTTTCGTCGGAGAAATGATCGGGCTAGGTCATTGACTTCGAGGCCGAAGATGATCTACATCGGGGAGACTCAAACTCAAGCTATTCCTTCACTTGGTCAAAAACTTTATGAAGAGAACACCCTATACTACATGGCAAGTAGTAGAGGATGAAGAAATAGGAAGTGGGTTCACTTTAGAATTGGATTTCTCACTCTTTTTCTCATGGCACCATTGGAGCTAGCAAGCTTTTGTGAGCTTGATGAAGATGAAGAAGAAGAAAAGAGAATCATATGAATAATATCCAAATGAAACTTATACAATAAATAATGGCACCATGGTTGAGTTAAGCCCTCATGCTTAACTCATGTAGAGATTTAACCAAACCATTTGGTTCAAGGTTGGGTTAACTAATATCTTTAAACATATGACAAAAGAGTTGACTTTGTCAATGTTTATCAAGCTTCATGAAGCTTGATAACTTTGACCAAAGTCACACTCTTTTGTTATATGCTTAGGAAAATAGTAAACCCTAATCTAACCTTGATTTGGTTCAAGTCTCATACACACAACTTGTTTGTATCATCAAGCATGATACAAACATGTACACTTGCATATATCACATATAAACAATGTGCACATTCAAGTGAGAAAATGAATCTTAAGTGAACCAATACTAGTTAATGTAAAGTAATATATCAAATATATAATTATACATTAAATCATTAAATCAACAATTGATTTAACGATCCGGTCATATCGTATATAACCGACTAATATCAATAGTAACAACTTATCGAATCAACACTTGATCCGATAACCCGGATATATCGCATACAACCGATCAATGTCATAAATCATGAAAATAGAATACAGCATCACATACTGGTATTATCCTCGGTCCCGCACATATCTCATATGCGCTTCTATTTCGTTTCGCTTGAGCCAGGAAACCCCTGTGTAGGACTCTAAAGACTCGTCAATACGCCGGCAGTAGGTGATGATCATATCAAACACCCACAAGCCGCAAGCGGTCTGCTAAACGTAACGGCCACCCGGGTATTGAGCGATCAGAAGATCAACGAGCAAGCCCGCTCACACTCCTGTGAATTCAACCAGTAACACTACCGTACAGTCCGGTCTGTTCGTCTGATATGTCGCATATTTTGTCTAAGGGTGGTAAACGTCAGACCCCAATAACTCAATAAGTCGTGTCGATATGAGGCCCATAACGGGTCGAGAAACTACTGGTAACACTTACCAGTAAATCCCTAAAGCAGCCTTGGCCAAGGACTTCCTGTTATAGCCAATCGAGCACTGCGCAACATCAACTCCCTATACCGGGAGAGACGAAACCCCTCCTATCGCTCATTGCCTCCATGTGATTCAGGACTGTACCCAAAAACCACCTTTTTGCATGCCCTCTTGGACGTGGTATGATGGAAATCAAAGCACAGTGGGAATCACATAAGACTCTATGACGATCTCGGGTCTACAGACTAACCTGTACCAGTGTCACCAGAGAACTGCCATCTGACGTAAGGTATAATACCATCTGGGAGTTCCCGGCGAGTCCGTCCAGTGTACCCAGTCTCCACTGAGCACCCATATATCATCTCTGATGTCAAACACCAATGTATATGGGATCATCCATCGCCCTTCTGTATGGGTCGAGAAAGTATACGCCTGTCTACTCTGGTATATCGATGCCCCGTCTCGATACACCCATTATAGGGTTCCTAGGTACACCCAAGAGGTTCGACAAGACATCGACCATGCGAAATTCTAATTTTTCCGGTGCCGAGAAACCCTAATGCGATCGTTAACTAGAGTTTAGGCGAAACAATATAAGTTAACAACTTAACTAAGAGTGAACGGAAAATACAACTTTTGTAGATCCGGTCCTCCACCTCCATAGCTCCGTGTTGACGTCCCTCCGCTGCGATCATCGGATCCCGGACTCTGGCGATGGTTTCGTCGGAGAAATGATCGGGCTAGGTCGTCGACTTCGATGCCAAAGATGATGTACGTCGAGGCAACTCAAGATCAAGCTCCAACTTCACCAAGTCATGAAACTTGTGAAGAAAACACCCTATACTACAAGGCAAGTGGTAGAGGATGAAGAAATAGGAAGTGGGTTCACTTTAGAATTGGATTTCTCACTCTTTTTCTCATGGCACCATTAAAGCTAGCAAGCTTTCATGAAGCTTGATGAAGATGAAGATGAAGAAAGAATAAAAAGGATTATCTTAAAAAAGAAAATCCAAGTCATTCTTATCATAATGCAAACTTGGGTTAGTTTAACAAGTGTAGAGAATAAACTAGGGTTAGGTGAATGGTTAGGTTTAGGAAAGAAACAAGAATGGTCAATGCTTCTTGAAGCTTCAAGGAAACAACAAAAGAATCAACCATTTCTTTTCTTGCCCTAAAATAAGTAAATAAAATAAATAGTTAAGAAAAGATAACAAAACCCGAACCATTCACTTAAACAAGGTTTAAAGTAAACATACACCCAAGTTTGCATGTATCATCAAACATGATACAATCTTGTGCACAAAAATATATCACATATACAATGTGCACAATCAAGTGAGAAAAACATCTTAAGTGAACCAATATTAGTTAATGTAAAGTAATATATCAAATATATAATTATACATTAAATCATTAAATCAACACTTGACTTAATGATCCAGTCATATTGCATATAACCGACTAATATCAATAGTAACAACTTATCGAATCAACACTTGATCCGATAACCCGACTATATCGCATATAACCGATCAATGTCACATATCGCGAGAATAGAATACAGTATCACATACTGGTATTATTCTCGGTCCCGCATATATCTCATATGCGCTCTTATTTTGTTTCGCTTGGGCCAGGAAACCTCTGTGTAGGACTCTAAAGACTCGTCAATACGCCGGCAGCAGGTGATGATCATAACAAACACCCACAAGCCGCAAGCGGTCTGCTAAACGTAACGGCCACCCGGGTATTGAGCTATCAGAAGATCAACGAGCAAGCCCACTCACACTCCTGTGAATCCAACCAGTAACACTTACCGTACAGTCCGGTCTCATCGTCTGATATGTCACATATCTTGCCTAGGGGTGGTAAACGTCAGACCCCAATAGCTCGATAAGTCGTATCGATATGAGGTCTATAACAGTTCGAGAAACTACTGGTAACACTTAACAGTAAATCTCAGCAACCCTGGCCAGGGATTTCTGGTTATAGCCAATCGAACACAGCGCAACATCAACTCCATATACCAGGAGAGACGAATCCCCTCCTATCGCTCATTGCCTCCATGTGATTCGGGACTGTACCCAAAAACCACCGTTTTGCACGCCCTCTTAGACGTGGTAAGGTGGAAATCAAAGCACAATGGGAATCACACAAGACTCTATGACGATCTCGGGTCAACAGACTACTCTGTACCAGTGTCACCAGAGAACTGCCATCTGACGTAAGGTATAATACCATCTGGGAGTTCTCGGCGAGTCCGTCCAGTGTACCCAGTCTCCACTGAGCACCCGTATATCATCTCTGATGTCAAACACCAATAGATATGGGATCATCCATCGCCTATCTGTATGGGTCGAGAAGGTATACGCTAGTCTACACTGGTATATCGATGCCCTGTCTCGATACACCCACGACTAGGGACCTTGAAGGATGTACTTATGGACTACCATGTCCCCACTAGTATGATCCGCATCATAGTCCAGGTAGTCAAGTACACATCCTAAGGGCTTTACCAACATGTAACAGAGAGACAATTAGTGTACACGTTAAGGTAAAGAGCAATCAGATAGCATACTATCATGTCGAGGAAGAAAGTCCTCTCTATATATGTCCAAGCATCCACTACAATATACATCCTATGTATAGTAATGGCTTTTAGGGCATACATATAACTAACAATCTCCCACTTGCACTAGGGCCATCTGATAGCAGTGGTTGTAGTATCTCATACTCAACCATCCCATAAAAGTCTCTCTCTGGGAAAAGGCCTTTGTGAGTGGATCCGCCGTGTTGTCCTCTTAGTCTACTCTCCTAACCTCGATCTCCTTGGAGATCAACCATCTCCATGATCAGGTGATACTGCCTTAGAATATGTCTGGATCACTGATGGGACGGACGTTCCTTGGCATAAGCCACAACTCCATTGTTACACAATGGGAGGAACTAAGTTCATCTCATGAACTAATATACACCCAGACTTCCTCTTTGGTAGCATCTTAAGTAGCGATGCATCTTGCCTTTAATCGTCTAGTAAGCCACGGTATCTAGCTTGGAACTCTTCTAACATACCGTCCCTTTATTAAGGGTAAAGACAATGCCTGTGACTGACATTCAGTCGTCCTTATCACCCTGGAACCCTTCCAGTGATTATCCCCAGGATCGATTGATACCATCTATCTATCTCATAGATCCAAAATCCAGGATTTAGTGTGTATCACTTTGATCCTATATAGAGAATCTTTGTGATAAGCGGAGATTGATCGAGCGTAGCTGTCACGACCCGCAAGGTACGGAACGCGACCGGCACTTAAGTTACGAAACGTTTCAAGGCGTCCGTAAATAAGTAAGCCGAAGCCCAGAATACAAAACCCAATTAAGAATTTGATTTAAAGAAAACCAATTTATTTAAAACATTTTTCACCATTAATCCACATCAAGTCCCTTTTTAAAATAACCTTCCTCTTTCCAAAATTCCTGCAGAATTTCTTTTGTAAACCAGGCCCCAAACGGGCGCAAAACCGAAAAATAAATAACATGAATATGGCATCCCCAAGCGGGAGCTAGCTCTTCGCCTCAAGGCGGTCACAAATCCCACGCAATGTAAAACAACAATATACATAAATAAGTATGAAGCATGGGTAAAATAACATGTCGACTCAAGTGAACTCGACCCCAAATAACATATCACAAAATCCCCAAGTCTCACAACCTCGTCTCTAGGTCAATATACAGTAATCCAAATAATTGGTACAGCTGAAATAGTAGTAGTAGCGATGGCAGCAGTAGTAGTAGATGGAGTACTCTAGATACAATGAGCATATATATATGGTGGGACAAAATGATAACAACCCACCTATGAGCAAAAGCCTCGAGTCCAAGCAAAAAGGGCAAAATGAGCAAAAGTGTCCGCCGCTACAATGCTGACGGAACGGACCTGCAGAAAAGCTGGGGCACAACGGGGGTGAGTTGCCAGCTCGTGAGTAATTAATAACATTTACTAAGGCTATCGTATGCATGCACACAAGTATCATAGCATCTCTAAAACAGATATGGCTATGTGTACTAGCAGGTATGTATGTATCATCAGGGTTCTAACCAGTATGTTACATGGATGCAATAACAGGTATGTATGCCACATGAGTCAACTCAGGATTTCATCATGAAGGTATAAAAATTGTTCCTTCGTTTGATTTGAAAACTTCTTTTAAACATCAACATAATATCCATGAAATCAATAAAATCCGTGTCCAGCAACGACACCTCAAATCTGTCTAAATCTCATATATCCGTGTCAAGCATCTCTGGACTCAGCCATCTGGCTGATCCATGTCAAATATCCATATCTCAAACTAGCGGCCAAGGTCGGTATCCTCTGCATATCCGCCGTGCTAAATGAAATCACCGGTAGGTAATCCGTCCCCTACCAGGCTCAACGCTATCTCCTGCGATCTTCTTGCCCCGGGGTACCGTACCGGGCCCACCATGTACCCGAGACGGTTCATCCACCTCCTCGAAACGGGTCTAGAAAACCACAGCAAACTCATGGTGGACGATACTTTACATCACTAGAAAACCGCAACTTTTATATTTAAAAGATCGTAAGTTTTGGAAATCTTGCGGCTTTCCCCGAAATCCAGAAATATCATAAATCTCATGAAATCATCATGGGTGCATATGTCAATGATAATGAATGCATAAGATATCAATTTGCAATGTATGATTTATACTAAGCATGAGCAAGTGAATTAATGCATTTGCACGAGAATAGCAATTCTTATGATTTCATTTTAAATATTTATTGCAATAGCACAATTCTAAGCAATTAACATGTTTCAGATTTGCAGTTATCTAATGTTGTGACATGGCAATGACCAAGGTGTGTGTCCACATGAATAGTGCCCGTGCTACGTATAAAAACCTGGTAATGGTGCATGTGTCCTACAAATGAGTTTGCGTATATGGGTATAACATATTGATCTAATTGCAGCAATTATCATGCCAGTATTATTATTCTAATGTCACAAGTGATTATCCAGTTTACTATTTTCCAGTTTACTAAATCTATCGGGCGACTTGCGCCATCCAAACGATCGTCCCCCGTAGATGTTAAATCGACTCACCCGTGATCCCGTGTTAGGTATGTCTGACCACCTGCTTCCCTTTCTCCGCTGCGCTCGAAATCCCTGCCGGTGAACCTAGAATTTACAAAAGTCACCATATAAGGAAAAATCCTGCAAAACACGATATATCTATAAAAAGGATACGCGTGCGTGAAACTAAACGCGCGTGCACACGACACAACGCGACGCGCATAAACCCACCAGAACCTACGCCGACGCGCTGTGTCGCGCAGCGCGCCACAGAACCACGCGTATCACGCGCGTGTCGTACGAGACTTAAAACATCGGAAACACGTTATTAGCTCCAGATTTTGCCTCTGGACCAAACTTAAAAAGTTACAGATTCCAACAGACCAAGCTACTCAGCAGAGCCCCACACCCAAAATCCCAACACCCCACCCCCTACTCTGGCCGCAAATTGCGGCCAGATCGAATAAACCGGCGGCCTCAAATGTGAGGTGGGTCCCCGTGCTTTGTGTGTGTGTCTCTGCTAGTTTCACTATACTACAGTCTTCTCAATTTTTACCTGAGTGGATCGGGTCAAAAGCAGATTTCAGAAAGGCTAAAAAGTCGCTAAAACTGCTAATTTACGCCAAGTCGGATAAATCGGGTATTTTTATGAAATCTGGAACCAAACTTGGGTGTTCTAGTCTCAACAGCACCTAATAGGGCTACTCTAACCATCACAACCATTACATTCCCAAAATTCTATTAATTCACCCAACATTACCACTAAAGCATGCAATAAACACCAACTAAGCTAGATGACCACAATTTTAGCAATTTAGAATCGGGTTAAGGGGGTTATACCTTAAAAGACCCTAGATGAAGGAGAAGAGAAGGAGTAGGAGAGTGTGTGCTGTTGCCACAGCTCCTGGTGCTGCAAACTTGGCTGGAACGGAGCTGATGTGGAACTGTTGTTGCTAAAGCTGATGCTGTTTTAGAGAAGCTGATGCTGTTGCTTTGGTTCTGTGGTTTACTGTTATTTGTGTTGCTGTTTGAAGCAGTAGCAGCAGCAGGGATGGTAGTATGATTGTGGGAAGGGTTGTGTGATTGTGGGGGAGGGTTTATGTAAGGAGTTGGGCTGTTGTAACAGCTGTTGCTGCTGAAAATGGCTGATGTTATAGGCTGATGAAGTTGATATTTTGTTTTGGAGCTGAAATGTTGCTGATGTGAGTGTTATAGCTGAAACGTGTTGCTGTGAGTGTTGTCGTGGTGTGGTGTGTGGTGTTTTGTGTTGAAGCTATGGGCTGGTGTGATGCTATGGGCTGGTATGGTTGATGCTGCAGCTGTTTTTATAGAGTTAGGTGGCTGTTGCAGCAGCTATAGCTGACTTTGTGGCTGAAATTGGGCAGAATTTGGGCTGATTTGATGTTGGTGCTGCTGTTGATATAGTTACGGCTGAGCTATGGGGTTATAGGTGTTGCTAAAATGGACTTTTGGTGGCTGAAATGATGATATATGGCTGATTTTTCTTTGGCTGATGTGATATTGATCAATGGTTGAAATGTGCTGATGTGTGGGGCTGAAATGAGCTGTTTTGGTAAACTTTTTACCAAAAGATCACACAATAACATGAAACTACTACTAAACACAGACTTAGGTGTTACAGTCTTCTCTCTTTAAGAAAATTCGTCCCCGAATTTTAAAATATGCAACTACGCGCACCTTCAAAAAAAGATAAGGGAATTTCTTCCGCATCTCTCCCTCGGCCTCCCAAGTGATCTCCTCACCATTCGGGCTGTGCCAAAGAACCCTTACCGACGGCAGGACTTTTGATCGAAGTTTCTGCACCTGCCGATCTAATATCTCAACTGGCTGCACGGTGAACGAAAGGTCGGGCTCAAACTGAACGGTCTGATGCTGAATCGTGTGGGAAGGGTTATGAAGATATCTGCGTAGCATTGACACGTGGAAGACGGGGTGAACATCTGAAAAGCTGGGTGGAAGCGCCAAACGATATGCAACTGCGCCGATGCGCTCGAGAATCTCGAAGGGACCTACGAATCTAGGGCTAAGCTTTCCCTTTTGCCCAAATCGCATCACGCCCTTCATTGAAGAGACCCTCAGAAAGACAAGATCGCCAACCGCGAACTCTAATCTGCGACGGCGCCTATCTGCATATGATTTCTGCCTGCTCTGAGCTGCTCTCATCCGATCTCGAATCAACTGCACTTTCTTGGTCGTCTCCTGCACGACCTGTGGCCCAAAAATACTGCTTTCGCTCAGCTCAGTCCAACAGACGGGCGATCTGCATCTCCTTCTATACAATGCCTCGAAAGGTGCCATCTGAATAGTATCCTGGAAGCTGTTGTTGTAGGAGAACTCCACTAAAGGTAAATGACGATCCCAGCTACCTCCGAAATCTAAAACACACGCTCGAAGCATGTCCTCGAGAGTCTGAATGGTCCGCTCTGATTGTCCGTCGGTCTGCGGATGAAATGCTGTGCTGAAACTCAAACGAGTGCCCAATGCCTCCTGAAGTCTCTGCCATAGTCGACTGGTAAACTGGGTGCCTCGATCTGACACGATACAAGTCGGTACGCCATGCAATCGTACGATCTCGTCGATGTAAAGCTGGGCATACTGAGCGAAGCTGAAAGTGGTCTTCACTGGCAGGAAGTGAGCCGCTTTCGTCAATCGATCCAAGATCACCCAAATGGAGTCGTACCCTCGACTGGTCCTGGGTAGACCCACAACAAAGTCCATCAAAATCTGCTCCCATTTCCACTCTGGAATGGGCAAAGGCTGCAACTCTCCTGCTGGCCTCTGGTGCTGGCCTTGACTTGCTGACAAGTCAGGCATCTTGATACGAAGTCGGTGACATCCCTTTTCATCCCGTCCCACCAATAGACATCTCTCAAATCACGGTACATCTTGGTGGAACCTGGATGAACGCTGTATGTAGATCTATGCGCCTCGTCAAGAATCTCACGTCGCAGCCTCTCGGAATCTGGTACGCACAATCGAGTCCTAAATCGTAGTACTCCCTGATCGTCGATCATGAACTCGGAATCTCTGCCCTGCCTAATCTGTTCCATGATCTCTGAGAGTCGGTCATCACTGGGTTGTGCCTCTCGAATACGGTCAAGTAACTGCGGATGTGCGCAAGCTGTCCCCCTGTCGGAGTGAACTCGAACTTAACTCGGCTGTTGCATAAAATCTGCCAATCTGCTGAGACTGCCTCTGCACTGCGCACATATAAGATAGATTACCCCCGGGCCTCCTGCTCAGAGCATCCGCTACTACATTTGCCTTGCCCGGGTGGTATAAGATCTCACAGTCGTAATCTTTTACCAGTTCCATCCAACGACGCTGTCTCAGATTCAGGTCTCGCTGCTGAAATATATATTTTAAGCTCTTGTGGTCAGTGAATATCTGGCACGACTCGCCGTATAGGTAATGTCGCCAGATCTTAAGTGCAAAGAGCACTGCAGCCATCTCCAAATCGTGAGTGGGGTAGTTCTGTTCATGTTTCTTCAATTGCCGCGAAGCATATGCGATTACCCTGTCATGCTGCATCAACACATCCTAGCCCCACCCGTGAAGCGTCACAATAAACCACAAATCCGCCTGATCCTGAAGGCAATGATAATACCGGTGCCGTAGTCAAACAGGTCCGTAGCTGCTGAAAACTGTGCTCGCACTCCTCTGTCCAAACGAAAGGAACTCCCTTCCGGGTCAAACCGGTCAAAGGTGCAGCAATACGGGAGAAATCCTGTACAAATCGCTTGTAGTAGGCCGCCAGGCCTAGAAAACTACGGATCTCCATAACCGATGTCGGTCTGGGCCACTGCTGGACGGCCTCGATCTTCTTCGGGTCCACACATATGCCGTCTCTCGTAATCACATGACCCAAGAATCCGACGCTGTCCAACCAGAATGCACACTTGGAAAATTTTGCGAAAAGCTGGTGCTCCCTCAAGGTCTGTAAAGTCATCCGCAAATGCTGCTCGTGCTCATCTCGGCTACGGGAATACACCAAAATATCGTCGATGAACACGATGATGAACAAGTCAAGATACGGCCTGAATGTACGGTTCATCAAATCCATGAATGCAGCTGGGGCGTTGGTGAGTCCGAACGACATCACCAGAAATTCATAGTGGCCATAGCGTGTACGGAAGGCTGTCTTCGGTACATCCTCCTGTCGGACTCGCAGCTGATGGTATCTCGATCGCAAATCGATCCTAGAAAAATAACCCGCACCCTGAAGCTGGTCGAACAAATCATCAATGCGTGGTAACGGATATCTGTTCCGTACGGTAACCTTGTTCAGCTGGCGGTAGTCGATACATAAGCGTAAACTTCCGTCCTTCTTCTTGACAAATAGGACCGGAGCACCCCATGGAGAAACGCTAGGTCGAATAAGGCCCTTATCTAACAAATCTTGCAGCTGAACCTTCAATTCACTAAGTTTCGCCGGGGCCATCCGATAAGGCGGTATAGAAATAGGCCCCGAGCCGGGAATCAAATCAATACAGAACTCGACATCGCGCTCAGGCGGCAGTCCAGGAAGCTCATCAGGAAAAACATCAGGGAACTCACAAACAACCGGGACCTGGTCCAACGGAACATCTGTAGCTCTAGTATCACTGACATAAGCCAAGAATCCCTGACATCCCTTCCTCAACAGCTGAACAGCGCGAAGAGAAGAAATCAACATGTGAGGGGTGGCACCACGGTCCCCCTTCACAACAAAAACCGACTCGCCGGGAAAACAAAATCTAACTGTCTTCTCGCGGCAGTCCACAGACGCATAGCACGTGGCTAACCAATTCATGCCCAAAAGGATGTCGAAGTCCAACATCTCAAGAAGGATCAAGTCGACAGGCAGCTCTCGCTCGCCAATACGGACGGTACAGGATCGGAACATGTACCAAGCAACAAATGACTCTCCCACAGGAGTGGTCACAACAAGCGGCTGATCTAACGACGACGACTCATGACCCATCATCGGTGCAAAGTGTGAAGAGACATACGAATGTGTGGAACCTGGGTCGAATAATACCCGTGCATCGAAAGAACAAACTGGCAAGGTACCTATCACAACGGCGTTGGATGCCTGCGCATCCTGCTGTGTTAAAGCGAACACTCAGGCCTGTCCTCCACCGATAGCGGGCTGTCCTTGGCCTCGACCTTTGCCTCCTCGTCCTTTCTGGATCGGTCCGCCGCGTCCACGGCTTCTGGTTGCACCTAGCTGGCGTGGAGCATTGCTTGTGGCAGGAAGTAAAGCTCTCTGAGGAGGGGGCGGTGATGGTGGTAGGGTCACATGCGGAACTGTCGCTGCTCCCTGTCGTCTCGTTGGACAATCTCTAACACGATGGTGCAGACTCCCGCACCCATAACATCCTGGCGATGACTGCTGTCTCTGTGTGTATGATCCATACAGCTGACCGCGTCCAAGCCCTCTGCCGGCCCTATCTCTCGGAAGGAATCTGGCATACTGTCTCTGATCTGGCATGCCAGTACGAATCTTCTTCGGCCCGGTAACAGCCGAATTTGCTGAAATACGTGCCTCCATCCGCAATGCCGTATCCATAGCCGCTGAATAAGTATCGAATTGCTGGGCGCCAATGGCAAGATATAGTTGGGCATCAAGTCCCTGTATGAACCTCTTCACCCTCTTCGCTTCAGTATCCACCAGATACGGAGCATATCGGGACAACTGTGTAAACTGGACGTCATACTCAGACACCGTCATCCCTGGTGTCTCGATCAAGGTCTCAAAACTACGAGCTCTGGCGTCACGAACGCTTTCCGGAAGGAAACGGGCTAGAAAAACTGCTGTGAACTCGGTCCAGGTCATGGACGGTAGACCTGCAGCTCGACCTCTCAGAACCGACTCCCACCATATCTGTGCGAGGCCCTCTAGTCGGAAACTCGCCAGCTCTACCCATCTGTCATCAGAACACCTCAACGAGCGGCAGATTCTGGCCAAACTGTCAAGGAACGTCTACGGGTCCTCTGCTACATCGGTACCCGTGAATACCGGAGGTCTCAGCCTCATGAACTCCTGTAGTGAAACCGGAATGGTCACGGTGATAGTAGTAGGAGCAGGCATCATAGTAGTCTGGGATGTAGTGGGTACGTCGTCCAGCCTCGGTGCACGACTGGCCGCAACGAAGGATCCCACCATCTGACGTAGCTCCTGCATACTCCCCATCATCTGTCGCAGCTCCTCCATACCAGTCTCCAGCCTATCCACACGGCCTAGGGAAGGCAGATCAGTTTGTCCCTGCGGTATAGGCATACTACCCTGCTCAGTCCTAGTCTCGGACGAGCCAGCTCGAACCTCGTTTTGGGCGGCAGCCCTCTGCGCTCTGGTAGTCTTTGGCGGCATAGTAGCTGGTACAGGAACATGAAAATAAGATCGGTGCAATAAGATCGTAGGATACACGGAATTGAAGAAGGAATTTCAAGCAATTATATCCTAAAGTCACCTAGGCGGAGTACCGCATCGCAAGTATGCCGCGGACATACGTATGCTACGCTACCCTGCTTAAATCACTTACTCCATCTACTAAGGGTCATCCTACACTCGGAAAGGTGAAACCTATCGCTCTGATATCAACTTTGTCACGACCCGCAAGGTACGGAACGCGACCGGCACTTAAGTTACGAAACGTTTCAAGGCGTCCGTAAATAAGTAAGCCGAAGCCCAGAATACAAAACCCAATTAAGAATTTGAGTGAAAGAAAACCAATTTATTTAAAACATTTTTCACCATTAATCCACATCAAGTCCCTTTTTAAAATAACCTACCTCTTTCCAAAATTCCTGCAGAATTTCCTTTGTAAACCAGGCCACAAACGGGCGCAAAACCGAAAAATAAATAATATGAATATGGCATCCCCAAGCGAGAGCTAGCTCTTCGCCTCAAGGCGGTCACAAATCCCACGCAATGTAAAACAACAATATACATAAATAAGTATGAAGCATGGGTAAAATAACATGTCGACTCAAGTGAGCTCGACCCCAAATAACATATCATAAAATCCCCAAGTCTCACAACCTCGTCTCTAGGTCAATATACAGTTATCCAAATAACTGGTACAGCTGAAATAGTAGTAGTAGCGGTGGCAGCAGTAGTAGTAGATGGAGTACTCTAGATACAATGAGCATATATATATGGTGGGACAAAATGATAACAACCCACCTATGAGCAAATGCCTCGAGTCCAAGCAAAAAGGGCAAAATGAGCAAAAGTGTCCGCCGCTACAGTGCTGACGGAACGGACCTGCAGAAAAGTTGGGGCACAACGGGGGTGAGTTGCCAGCTCGTGAGTAATAAATAACATTTACTAAGGCTATCGTATGCATGCACACAAGTATCCTGGCATCTCTAAAACAGATATGGCTATATGTACTAGCAGGAATGTATGTATCATCAGGGTTCTAACCAGTATGCCACATGGGTGCAATAACAGGTATGTATGCCACATGAGTCAACTCAGGATTTCATCATGAAGGTATAAAAATTGTTCCTTCGTTTGTTTTGAAAACTTCTTTTAAACATCAGCATAATATCCATGAAATCAATAAAATCCGTGTCCAGCAACGACACCTCAAATCTGTCTAAATCTCATATATCTGTGTCAAGCATCTCTGGACTCAGCCATCCGGCTGATCCATGTCAAATATCCATATCTCAAACTAGCGGCCACGGTCGGTATCCTCTGCATATCCGCCGTGCCAAATGAAATCACCGGTAGGTAATCCGTCCCCTACCAGGCTCAACGCCATCTCCTGCGATCTTCTTGCCCCGGGGTACCGTACCGGGCCCACCATGTACCCGAGACGGTTCATCCACCTCCTCGAAACGGGTCTAGAAAACCACAGCAAACTCATGGTGGACGATACTTTACATCACTAGAAAACCGCAACTTTTATATTTAAAAGATCGTAAGTTTTGGAAATCTTGCGGCTTTCCCCGAAATCCAGAAATATCATAAATCTCATGAAATCATCATGGGTGCATATGTCAATGATAATGAATGCATAAGATATCAATTTGCAATGTATGATTTATACTAAGCATGAGCAAGTGAATTAATGCATTTGCACGAGAATAGCAATTCTTATGATTTCATTTTAAATATTTATTGCAATAGCACAATTCTAAGCAATTAACATGTTTCAGATTTGCAGTTATCTAGTGTTGTGACATGGCAATTACCAGGGTGTGTGTCCACATGAATAGTGCCCGTGCTACGTATAAAAACCTGGTAATGGTGCATGTGTCCTACAAATGAGTTTTCGTATATGGGTATAACATATTGATCTAATTGCAGCAATTATCATGCCAGTATTATTATTCTAATGTCACAAGTGATTATCCAGTTTACTATTTTCCAGTTTACTAAATCTATCGGGCGACTTGCGCCATCCAAACGATCGTCCCCCATAGATGTTAAATCTACTCACCCGTGATTCCGTGTTAGGTATGTCCGATCATCTGCTTCCCTTTCTCCGCTGCGCTCGAAATCCCTGCCGGTGAACCTAGAATTTACAAAAGTCACCATATAAGAAAAAATCCTGCAAAACACTGTTGGAGATAGTGCCCTCAGAGTCAATTATTGGATCACAGGCACGTGATTGCAATGATTGAGGGAGGACCTATCCCAGGAGGACAGTCTTACTCGAGATGATAGTATGCTATCTGGTTTATCTTTATCATCGTGTACTGCTTTAGGTGACCTGACATGTCGCTATTACACGTTGATAGAGCCCCTAGGATTCTTGCTTGACGACCAGCAGTATGATGGCGATCATATACGTGGGAGCTGGTAGTCTATAAGCACATCCTTAATAGGTCCCTAGTCGTAGGAGTTTCGAGACAGGGCATCGCTACTCCATTAGTAGACTAGTGTATACAGTCGAGACCCCGACGAGGGGCGGTGGCCGGTCTCACAAGCCACTGGTGTCAGTTGGTTCACCTAAGATGTATACAGGTGCTCATTGGGTTATGAGTACACCGGACAGGACTCGCCGGGAACCTGCTAGTTGGTCTTATACCAGACGTCAGATAGCAGTTCCCAGGTGACATGTGTACAGGTTAGTTCATCGACCTGAGATCGTCATTTGTCTCGTGTGAGTTCCCACTGTGCTTTGATTACTACCCTACCACGGCTCAAAGGAGTCGTGCAAACAGGTTTTAGTTGGGTACAGTCCCGAGCCACATGGAGGCAGTGAGCGGATCTGCAGGGGTTCGTCTCTCCCGGTATTGGGGGTGAGGTCGCGCTGTGTCTAGGAGAGCCATTACGCAAAGCCCTCGGCCGAGGCAGGAGATTTACTGGTAGGTATTCCAGTAGTATCTCAGGGCGTTCTGGGCTACGCTCCGACACGACTTGTACCGCCTTTGGGGGTCTGACTTTTACCAACCCCCTAGGCCCGCCATGCGATACTCATAGACGAACGGACCGGACTGTACGGATATTGTCACTGACAGGCTCAGTTGGGTGTCGGGGTGAGCTTCCTCATCGACGTCCCTTTTGATCAATAGCTGGTGGCCCGTCACGTATTGGCTTATACCTCTGACGTGCCAGTGGTTAAATCCACAGCCATAGTATTGACGAGTCTTTAGAGTCCACCACACTTTCAGTTACTCAGCTTTCGGGCGAAACGCTGTAGAGGCCGTATGGAGATATGGCAGGGTCCGATCAGATACGTGCGGTATTGCACGGATCAGGATCGGACAGTTTTGTACTAGTGGCCGTATAGTTATATGGCAGGGTTCGATCAGATACGTGCGGTATTGCACGGATCAGGATCGAACGGATTTTACTAGCCGGCTTTGGTTTAAGCCGGTACTAGTTTAGTACAGTGTAGATTTTGTCTCATTGCATCTGTATCCGGTCGGAATACAGATGCGGGTGTGTATGCACAGTATTGGGGTTTTCCTGTAATTTATTACGGGACCAGTTTTCTGGAGTTGCCAGTTTGCATTCCGTCCCGGCCGGTTTTCCTTTGTTCTTTCCCGGCCGGATTTTTCCGATGGAGGGGGTTGTTTGCAGTTTTGCAAATAACTTTTGGTGGAGTTTTTTTTTGTAAGATGTTTTATTATGAAATCATCTTTTGATACCTTTCTTATCCATCTTTATCATTTGCTTTTTGTTGATGAGATAGGATTAGGATTGATTTCATGTTGATGTGAGATTGTTATGATGAGGTTTGGATAAGGTCACCACTTCCTTGCTCCTACACTCACCTCCCTTCATGTTGATGTTATGATATTCATTCCTCCTCCATCTTCTTCTCACTTGAAGAAAAAGTCTTTCATGGTTATGAAAAAAAGAGAGTAGAAGAAAAAGAAAGAGAGAAAGAAAAAGAATGAGAGAGTTGATTTCATCTTCTTCTTGCTAGAAAATTGAAAGCACCAATTTTCTTTACCTCTTCCTCCATCCATCAATGGCAACTACATAAACTCCAAGAGACAAAGTTTCTACACTACTTCCTACAGCAAATCTTGAGCATGTCGAGTTGCCGGCTTCATGCTCGAGTTGCCTCGGTATTGAGGCGGGAGCCCGTAAAAGACGAAGGCGATGTGGTGCCCTTTCCGGCGAGGAGGCGACGATGTGGAGCAAAGACTTTCCGCGGGAGATCGGGATGATGAAGAGAAGACCGGAGGACTCGGATCACTCGGTATACTTCTCACCCCATCTCTTGTTAGCTAGCGTAGGTTAATGGTAAACGATCCGGGTTTTCTTTGTCCGCGGTAGCGCCGGTTTCCGAGTAAGGAAAAATTTTGATTCCGCAATTTGGCCTCGAGTAAGACGGCCGGGGCGCTCCCGTGGCGCAACATGGTATCAGAGCCACGCCATTAACCTTACCTAGCTTCGTTTGATGTGTTTGCGTTTCCGATCGACCGAAATTTCCAAAAACCGTATTTTTATTGCACATCAGTTTCTGTCGAAATTTTTTGAAGTCTAAAAATTTTTCAGGTGATTGCAGAATGATGTACATGGCATTATAAGACATCTGGGAAATTTTGGTCACGAGTTACTGTAGATACGCCGCGGAAGCGCGGCCAAACCCTCCTTGGCGCCGCTCTTCCGCGGCGGTTTAGTTTGGTCTCTGGACCAGAAGTTTCCAGTGAGGTTTTTACATTAAAATAGGGTATTTGGAATATTAAAATTGGGCCCAGTTTTTCTGTGAGTGCTACAGTTTTGGTTGGGGGCCCACTTGTTAATTTTTGGTCAATCGGAAAATTTTAAACACATTATTTCACAGTATTTACATTATATCTGCGACCGTGAATGTCACTCGATCGGTAAATCCGGTCTAACTGCTATAGCCCGGTTAGACGGATTTGCGAACGTGACTTTCACGTTGATGTTCTATGTTTATGCTGTGATGTTGCGGATCGGTCGTGGGGGATAGCCTGGATGCAATGCTAGTACAGTTTTATTGTATTATGTACATTTGATATTGCGGGGCGAGCGTCCGACATGTGGACTGCCGTCACTGCCTGTTTGTATTATTCTTTTGGGGCACGACCTGGTTGCGGTCGATGTACCCGGTGTATGTATATTTTACATTCTGTACTAGGTTTGCCCCGCGGTGGGGTGCACGGATAGCCGGGTTCTGGAGGGCAACGGGCCCGCATCTCAGGGCATTGAGACGGAGGGGGCTTCAGTCCAGGATTGGCGGGCTATTCGCCGCACTCGTAGGGGGTACAGGTTGACCCAGGAGGGGTGCCCAAGTTACCGGATTCCGTGAAGTGCTGGGTGGTCCATTCACGGTACTGAAGGGGGCTGCCTCGCTTCAGGTTTTGGCGGGTGACTTGCCGCGCCCGTAGGGGTCTAGGATTTCATTGCACAGGCTATCCACACGACCAGGGGAACGTCGGGTTTCAGCAGCGGCTCTGTGAAACCCGGGGTTTCCAGATATCTGTATTGTTCTGTGATGCTGTACATTTCTGTGATGTTGCATTTTATTCACGCCTTGAGCGAAATACTATATATTGGTATATATATATTAGTAGATGTTGTATATGTTTTACATCCGCGCTAGTCCAGTCCCCGCTCTGCCGTTAGTTAGCTAACCTAACGGGTGATGACGGGACCCAGTGGCGAATGCGGATGGCATATACGTACGTCAGTATATTTTCGTTCTTTGTGGTGTGATCAATTGATGGGACTGCATTGATTCGGATCAATGCAAGATAAACAAACCTAATCTGATGTTGTTGGAACACTTTTTCAAAAAGCTGTTATTGCAAGGACGTTCTCTTTTGTTTTGCATAGTGGTATTCATTTGGAATATCCTGCTCCTCAGTCGACGAGGCAAGGGCCGAGATCCCTTCACCGGGAGTGACCCCTTGGACAGAAGTTTGCGTCAGGGCATTAACTTCACTATAGCCGATTACTTTTGCTTTGCATCGTGGTATTCAGTTGGAATATCCTGCACCTCATTCTACGGGGAAAGAGCCGAGATCCCTTCACCGGGAGTGACCTCTTTAGTAAAGGTTTTCGTCACTATATTTTATAAAAGGCTATGCAGTTCCTTCAACGATATCAAGTTCATTACGTTAAAGGTTTTTCGCCAAAAACCATTCGTAGCCCTCCGTCATTTCCTACAGGTATTATTTGGTATTCGTGCTGCGTTTGTTGACCTAGTCAAGACGTAGTGTTCGGTAGCTAAGTGGTACTTGTTTGTTGCATAAGTGGGATTGGTTAGGACAGTCGTGCGGCCTTGTTGACCTAGTCAAGGGCACGTACGGGTGGGTTTAATGCGATCCAGAACAATGACGGGTTGAACTTGACTGGCGGTTTATGGTTTGTTGACCTAGTCAAGGTCATAAACCGCTTGGGGTAAAAATCACATCGGGAGTTTCAAAAGAACTGAAACTTGCCAGGTATGCGCATACCTTCTGGAGTGTGGTGACGTGAGTGGATTCCGTCACGTTATCATGCGATGATAGTTGGATCCCGATTCCCACTGATGAGTTGGTTTACTCCTCGGGTGATCCCGACTAATTCTTCTTTCAGGTTTGGAGGAGAATTTGAGGTACAGTGGGAGGTTTCCAGATTAGACAAAGTGATAACCATTCTGATCTAGGTTAGAGTGCACGCTGAGTGTTTCTTTTCTCTCTCTCTGGCAGCGACCATTGACCCGACCCTGGACTATGACTCAGTGACCAAGTTGACCGAACCTTCTTAACACTGGCTTTTGGATTGTCAGAGTTACAGACCTCATTGCCACTCCTACTTTTACCCTTTTCTCCAGGACACCCCGTATTACTACGAACGTCCACTTCCATTGGACAAAACCATCGTATGGTTATATACGAACTCGAAGGACTTCGAGGATGGTTTCTGGTTCTGGAGAAAACGGATAGGACTATTCAGTTGTCTTTTCTTTTCACCTTCTCTCGGGTTGCGAGTACTCCTTGGTTTAGGAGTAGTACACCTATTACGTAAATTGGATAGTCTTCTTCCAAACCATAGGCTGGTGCCGACCGGTAGGGAATGAAGAAAACCAGTTAACCTAGACGGTGTACAGAAGGTATTAAGTTCAGACAAAGAAAGGGATTAGTAGGAGGGCAAAGTAAATTGCAACTGATATTCACGACCAAACCAAGTATTTCTTCGCCAATCCTAAATCACCTTTGTATTTCTCCAGGACACTCCGTATCACTACGAAGATCCACAGTTTATTGGATATTCCATCGTATGGTTATATACGAACTCGAAAGGAACTTGTTCCAGTTCGGGGATGGATTCTGGTTCAGGAGAAATAGGAATAAAGTACATTCAGGTGTCTTTTATCTTCACCTTCTCTCGCATTGCGAGTGCTCCTAGGATTAGGACAGTACACCCTTTAAGCTTATTGGATAGTCTTCTTCCAAACCATAGGCTGGTGCCGAACGGTAGGGAAGGAAGAAAACCAATTGGCCTAAAGGGGTGTGCGGACGGTAATGACTAAAGACATATAAAGGGATTTGGACAGATGGCAAAGAGATATACGGTTACAGTTGTGAATCTGGATAATGGAAGAGGCATTACTAGGAATACCAGGATACCCCGACGAAACATTTCAATGTTTCAGTTTCACTGTGTACTGTTAATAGAAAACTGATTTCCCGATTATACACTTACTCCAGGGTATGTATTTACCAGGTATGATTCTCACATCTGTATGGTTTTACAGATGATGAGTGGGAGTAAGTTATTGGGAATTGGGTGATCATCCTCATTATATCGGGATTCGTTGTAATCGGTGATATTTGAGGAAGTCACCTGGGTTGTTTGCCGGTCGGCAAATATTTGGTTTTGAATATCCGCTGTTGTGCACCAATTTCAAATCGATATATCTGTACGTCTATTTTCATAGAGTGAGATATACCTTTTGATATTGTGTCGATGACATTTACCTATATCAGTGGATGGTTAGGTAAGGAGCATTGAACAGCGGTGTAATTCTTCTTAACCATAAGTACAGTTTTCAACCTACGACGCACAGTGAAAGAGTTGTTAGACTCAGCGGACTTATACAGAGTATTGTATGTTGTCCAGTGTCCATTAGGACAGAGGGGTTGGTGCTCGTACTATATTCGGTTTACTTATGGCTTCTCTAGATTTTAGACAGCTGTTTCGTGGAAACACAGGGTCTAAGTTTTGAGGAGTTATAGGTATTTGAATAGAGTAGAGTACCAGGTGTAGCAAGTATCGGGATTCTTCAAAGACATTGAAGATGTAGATACTTGTGTATGATATTCAGTTGATAGTAATGATGAAGACAGATTGCTTCTCTTTCAGGTTACTCATAATTGGAAGCATTCCTAAGTTGAGTAACGCTGATCGACCTCCTTCCATTTAGTTGACATGCACTGGAGACAGCTGCATGATTTGAATCTGGTTCAATTGAATCAGTGCCTCTGTTTCTATATTGGATATAGAACAGTTCATATCTTAACGATGTTAAGGTACGGGGAGTTGTCCGGCTTATGCTTAAAACCAGACTCCGGATAACTCAAGGCACGTTTCTGTAATGGCTGTTTATGGGTTGACCCAGGCTATGACGAGGGTTGACTTTCTACCATCTGGCAGATCAATAGAAATATTGTTCTAGACTCGCCACAGTTTTATTAAAAATGGATTTTTTCAAAAACAGCAGTGGGAGTATGGTAGAACTGGAAGTGATTCCAGAACCGCAAACGATTACTGAAGAGTTGATAAGGAACCTAAAGATTCAATCTGATTTGACATTCCATTGGCCACTCCGCAGATAAGGTGGGTAACTTCAGGCACCCGAGAGGTACTCCGGTAGCCTCAAGGACGGTGACAGGGAAGTTCTTGTTTACCCACACTTGCCATTGTTGTTGTTCCAGGCTGCGAGACCCGGCAGGAGGATGAGTATAGCGTCGTTCTAAACTAGCTTTAGAAGTGCACGTCTATATGACTCTGGCAGAGGGTTGTCGTAGTCAGTGGGAGCAGCGGAAGCATTGGTGGACTTCATGCTTATATCTATTTATAGACTAAAGCAGATATAGCAGAGTTAGATCATCTGTTTCTGATGTGACAGTCATGGGTTTGACGTCATCAGAATAGGGGATGGATCTGTTGAGAAGGTAGTAGGAAGTGATATTCCTATACTACGATCGGTTATACTTTGGTCGTCACACAGTGTTTTCTCCACATGGGACTTGGATATTTTATCAGACATACTGGTTACTAGATCTATGGTTTTAGATCTAAATTTGGGTGGTTTCCCAATCAGGGTACTTTGACAGCATTCTAAGAGTATTTAGAATGGACGACTCCTGGCATGGTAGTGTACCTGCAGGTAATGGAGTCACCCTCTCTAAAGGTGTCTTACAGACTAAAGGGGAGAGGGATACGCATGATTGACAGATCACTTGCTTAGGCAATTGAGTCAATCATGAGATGTCAAGTACCACACCAGATGTTGTTCTTGCAGTAGGTGCAATAAGTTGATATTAATCCAATCCTGGAAAAACAGTCGGAAGCAGTTTTAGAACATAAGTGAATGTTCTAGGGATATGATAACGGCTGCCTCCTTTAGGAGACGGTTATCACTCCAGGCTTCCAAGGTGACATGGACGACAAGGAGGTTGTCAGAGTTATAGTTCTCCCTCTGACGAGGGGCAGTATTTTGGACAGGTGGTCCAAGGCAATACTGAGGGCGGCATGGCGCAGGATACTGATTAAGTTCAGTTGATGATACAGTCTAAGAAGTTTGGATTTGGAGTTCATTTATGAGCTAGGTCCCATCAGACATCCAGACATTCTAAGACAGGTATTGCTCATTTCGGGAGATGGCTTTCTCCGCGAACTTGAGATATAGAGAGACATAGAAAGAAACATCACAGCGGATCCACTCACTGAGGCTATTCCTCGAACGCAATAGTTTCGCAAACGAGTTTTGTGAGACTGACTAGTAGAGGAGTTGGGTGTTCGGTATCACACGGGCTGTGAGTATGCGACATCGCAATAATTAGCCTTGAGTGCAAGTGGGAGATTGTTGGAGATAGTGCCCTCAGAGTCAATTATTGGATCACAGGCACGTGATTGCAATGATTGAGGGAGGACCTATCCCAGGAGGACAGTCTTACTCGAGATGATAGTATGCTATCTGGTTTATCTTTATCATCGTGTACTGCTTTAGGTGACCTGACATGTCGCTATTACACGTTGATAGAGCCCCTAGGATTCTTGCTTGACGACCAGCAGTATGATGGCGATCATATACGTGGGAGCTGGTAGTCTATAAGCACATCCTTAATAGGTCCCTAGTCGTAGGAGTTTCGAGACAGGGCATCGCTACTCCATTAGTAGACTAGTGTATACAGTCGAGACCCCGACGAGGGGCGGTGGCCGGTCTCACAAGCCACTGGTGTCAGTTGGTTCACCTAAGATGTATACAGGTGCTCATTGGGTTATGAGTACACCGGACAGGACTCGCCGGGAACCTGCTAGTTGGTCTTATACCAGACGTCAGATAGCAGTTCCCAGGTGACATGTGTACAGGTTAGTTCATCGACCTGAGATCGTCATTTGTCTCGTGTGAGTTCCCACTGTGCTTTGATTACTACCCTACCACGGCTCAAAGGAGTCGTGCAAACAGGTTTTAGTTGGGTACAGTCCCGAGCCACATGGAGGCAGTGAGCGGATCTGCAGGGGTTCGTCTCTCCCGGTATTGGGGGTGAGGTCGCGCTGTGTCTAGGAGAGCCATTACGCAAAGCCCTCGGCCGAGGCAGGAGATTTACTGGTAGGTATTCCAGTAGTATCTCAGGGCGTTCTGGGCTACGCTCCGACACGACTTGTACCGCCTTTGGGGGTCTGACTTTTACCAACCCCCTAGGCCCGCCATGCGATACTCATAGACGAACGGACCGGACTGTACGGATATTGTCACTGACAGGCTCAGTTGGGTGTCGGGGTGAGCTTCCTCATCGACGTCCCTTTTGGTCAATAGCTGGTGGCCCGTCACGTATTGGCTTATACCTCTGACGTGCCAGTGGTTAAATCCACAGCCATAGTATTGACGAGTCTTTAGAGTCCACCACACTTTCAGTTACTCAGCTTTCGGGCGAAACGCTGTAGAGGCCGTATGGAGATATGGCAGGGTCCGATCAGATACGTGCGGTATTGCACGGATCAGGATCAGACAGTTTTGTACTAGTGGCCGTATAGTTATATGGCAGGGTTCGATCAGATACGTGCGGTATTGCACGGATCAGGATCGAACGGATTTTACTAGCCGGCTTTGGTTTAAGCCGGTACTAGTTTAGTACAGTGTAGATTTTGTCTCATTGCATCTGTATCCGGTCGGAATACAGATGCGGGTGTGTATGCACAGTATTGGGGTTTTCCTGTAATTTATTACGGGACCAGTTTTCTGGAGTTGCCAGTTTGCATTCCGTCCCGGCCGGTTTTCCTTTGTTCTTTCCCGGCCGGACTTTTCCGATGGAGGGGGTTGTTTGCAGTTTTGCAAATAACTTTTGGTGGAGTTTTTTTTTTGTAAGATGTTTTATTATGAAAGCATCTTTTGATACCTTTCTTATCCATCTTTATCATTTGCTTTTTGTTGATGAGATAGGATTAGGATTGATTTCATGTTGATGTGAGATTGTTATGATGAGGTTTGGATAAGGTCACCACTTCCTTGCTCCTACACTCACCTCCCTTCATGTTGATGTTATGATATTCATTCCTCCTCCATCTTCTTCTCACTTGAAGAAAAAGTCTTTCATGGTTATGAAAAAAAGAGAGTAGAAGAAAAAGAAAGAGAGAAAGAAAAAGAATGAGAGAGTTGATTTCATCTTCTTCTTGCTAGAAAATTGAAAGCACCAATTTTCTTTACCTCTTCCTCCATCCATCAATGGCAACTACATAAACTCCAAGAGACAAAGTTTCTACACTACTTCCTACAACAAATCTTGAGCATGTCGAGTTGCCGGCTTCATGCTCGAGTTGCCTCGGTATTGAGGCGGGAGCCCGTAAAAGACGAAGGCGATGTGGTGCCCTTTCCGGCGAGGAGGCGACGATGTGGAGCAAAGACTTTCCGCGGGAGATCGGGATGATGAAGAGAAGACCGGAGGACTCGGATCACTCGGTATACTTCTCACCCCATCTCTTGTTAGCTAGCGTAGGTTAATGGTAAACGATCCGGGTTTTCTTTGTCCGCGGTAGCGCCGGTTTCCGAGTAAGGAAAAATTTTGATTCTGCAATTTGGCCTCGAGTAAGACGGCCGGGGCGCTCCCGTGGCGCAACAAACACGATATATCTATAAAAAGGATACGCGTGCTGTAGGGTTCCTAGGCACGCTAATGAAGTCTCACATGGCATCAACCATACCAATATTAAATTTTACGGTGCCGAGAAACCCTAGACTAGATCGTTGACTAGAAATTTAGGCGATAAACTAAACTAGTTAACAACTTAACTAAAGGAGAGAGGCTACAACCTTTATAGATCCGGTTCTCCACTTCCTTAGCTCCACGTAGGCGTCCTCTCGCTGTCCATCTTGAATCCTAGACTCGATCGTCGGCTTCATCGGAAAAACGAGCGGGCAAGGTCGTCGGCTTCGTGCCGAAGATGATCTACGTCGAGGCATAACAAGTTCAAGCTCCGACTTCAAAAATTTATGAAACTTGTGAAGAAAACACCCAAAACAACTTGGCAAGAGGTAGAGGGTGAAGAAATAGGAGGTGGGTTCACTTTAGAATTGGATTTCTCTCACTTTAGCTCAAGTTGCCAATGATGGACCTTAAGCTTTTCTTGAAGAAGAAGATGATCAAGATGAAGAAAAGAATATGATAAGTCATTTAAAATGAAAAAGAAAACAATACTTGAGAGGGTTAGGGTTAAGCATGAAGACAAGAATGGTTGCATAAGTCAAAGCTTCATGAAGCTTCAACTAGAAACAAAAGAAGCCACCATTCTTATCTAAATCATTTCCAAATAAATAAATAAATGAAAAAGCAAAACCCTAATCATCTCTTAACCATGGTTTAATCCTTTACACTTAAACACATGATCAACTATCATCAAACATGATACACAAATGTGCACAAAAGTATATTACATATACTTCTTGTACATCAAGTGAGAAAATCCATTTAAAGTGAACCAATACCAGTTAATGCAAAGTAATATATCAAATATATAATTATACATTAAATCATTAAATCAACACTTGATTTAACGATTCGGTCATATCGCATATAACCGACCAGTATCCAATGTATCGTTTTATCGAATCAATGATTCGATAACTAGGTCATATCGCATACAACCAATCGAAACATTCATCGCGAGAATGAAATGCGGTATCACATACACGAATTATTCTCGGTCCCGCACATATCTCATATGCGCTCCTATTTCGTTTCGCTTGAGCCAGGAAACCTCTGTGTAGGACTCTAAAGACTCGTCAATACGCCGGTAGCAGATGATGATCATATCAAGCACCCACAAGCCGCAAGCGGTCTGCTAAACGTAACGGCCATCCGGGTTTTAAGCGATCAGAAGATCGACGAGCTAGCCCGCTCAAACTCCTGTGAATCCAACCAGTAACACTTACCGTACAGTCCGGTCTGTTCGTCTGATACGTCGCATATCAAGTCTAGGGGGTGGTAAACGTCAGACCCCAATAACCGATAAGTCGTGCCGATGTGAGGCTCATAACGGGTCGAGAAACTACTGGTAACACTTACCAGCAAATCTCTGATCAGCCCTGGCCAGGGACTTCCCTGTTACGGCCAATCGAGCACAGCGCAACATCAACTCCCAATACCGGGAGAGACGAAACCCCTCCTATCGCTCATTGCCTCCATGTGACTTGGGACTGTACCCAAAGACCACCTTTTTGCACGCCCTCATGGACGTGGTAAGGTGGAGATCAAAGCACAGTGGGAATTACACAAGACTCTATGACGATCTCGGGTCTACAGACTAACCTGTACAAGTGTCACCTGAGAACTGTCATCTGACGTGAGGTATAATACCATCTGGGAGTTCTCGGCGAGTCCGTCCAGTGTACCCAGTCTCCACTGAGCACCCGTATACCATCTCTGATGTCAAACACCAATGGATATGAGATCATCCATCGCCCATCTCATGGGTCGAGAAGCGTATACGCTAGTCTACACTGGTATATCGATGCCCTGTCTCGATACACCCACGACTAGGGACCTTGAAGGATGTACTTATAGACTACCATGTCCCCACTAGTATGATCTGCATCATAGTCCAGGTAGTCAAGTACACATCCTAAGGGCTTTACCAACATGTAACTATAAGACAGTTTAAAGAGACAAGTGTACATGTTAAGATAAAGAGTAACTAGATAGCATACTATCATATCGAGCAAGAAAGTCATCTCTATATTTGTCCAAGCATCCAATATAATATACATCATATGTACAATACTGGCCTCTAGGGCATACATACAACTAACAATCTCCCACTTGCACTAGGGCCAGCTGCTGTAGTATCGCATACCGAGCATCCCGAAGAGTCTCTCAAACTGTATCTGGGGAATGGCCTTCGTGAGTGGATCCGCCGTGTTGTTCTTCGTGTCAACCCTCCTGACCTCGATCTCCCGGCGATCAACTATCTCCCGGATCAGGTGATACCGCCTCAGAATATGCCTGGATCGCTGATGGGACCTGGGTTCCTTGGCCAAAGCCACCGCTCCATTGTTATCGCAATACAAAGGTATTGGATGCTCAATGGATGGAACCACTCCAAGTTCAGTAATTAACTTCTTGATCTAGACAGCCTCTTTGGCAGCATCGTTGGCAGCGATGTATTCAGCCTCCATCGTCGAGTCTGCCACAGTTTCCTGCTTGGAACTCTTCCAGCTAACCGCCCCTCCGTAAAGGGTAAAGACAAATCCCGACTGCGACTTAGAGTCGTCATTATCACTCTGGAAGCTCGAATAGGTAAAGGACTCCACTTGGAGTTCTCCGTTACCATACACCAAGAGCATCTCTTTAGTCCTTCGCAAGTACTTGAGAATGCTCTTCACAGCTGTCCAGTGACTCTCTCCAGGATCAGCTTGATACCTGCTCACTACACTTAGTGAGTATGCAACATCGGGTCTGGTACATAGCATCGCGTACATGATAGAGCCTACAGCCGAAGCATAGGGTATCCCTTGCATGCGAGCTCTCTCCAAATCAGTCTTGGGAGACATCTCTTTGGAGAGAGTGACTCCAGAGATCGTGGGCAAGTTCCCACGCTTGGATTCTTCCATACTAAACCTCTTTAGTATGGTGTCAATGTACCTGGATTGGGACAATCCCAATATCCTTTTAGATCTATCTCTATAGATCCTGATTCCCAATATGCAGGAGGCATCACCAAGATCTTTCATTGAGAATCTTTGTGATAAGAAGAGCTTGACCGATTGCAGCATAGGAATATCATTTCCTATCAAGAGTATGTCGTCCACGTACAATACGAGGAAGACAACCATACTCTCTGTCACCTTCATGTAGATACAAGGTTCATCTGGATTTTTGACGAAATCAAACTCTTTGATAACGACATCAAAGAAGATGTTCCAACTCCGCGATGCTTGCTTTAATCCATAAATGGATTTAAGCAGCTTGCACACCTTCCCGCTGCTCCCACTGTCTACGAAGCCCTCTGGCTGAGTCATGTACACGCACTCTTCTAAATCACCATTTAGAAAGGCGGTCTTAACATCCATTTGCCAGATTTCGTAATCATGATATGCAGCGATGGCATGCATGATCCGGATGGATTTAAGCATAGCCACTGGAGAAAAGGTCTCGTCATAGTCCACACCTGGTCTTTGACGAAAACCTTTTGCTACAAGTCTAGCCTTGAAAGTCTCCACTTTCCCATCTACACCAAGTTTCTTCTTGAAGATCCACTTGCTCCCAATGGGTTTTACCCCTTCAGGAGCAACGTCCAAAGTCCATACTTTGTTGGTGTATATGGATTCCATCTCGGACTGTATGGCATCCAGCCATTTTACCGAGTCACTACTCGTGATGGCCTGCTCGAAGCTAGTTGGGTCATCATCCTCCATGATGCAATCCTCGCTCCCACCATCCATGAGAAAACCGTAGTATCTCTCAGGTTGGCGAGGAACCCTACTAGATCGGCGGAGAGGCTGGGGTTCATCGGGTACTACGGAATTCTCTGGTTCCACCAGATCTTCTGTTGTAGCTTCTGCAGCTGGAACCTCTTCCAGTTCTACCTTATTGCCATAAATCTCTTTGTCAAGAAATTCCTTTTCTAAAAGGGTGGCATGCCGAGAAACAAACACTCTTTGTTCCTCAGGGTGGTAGAAGATATACCCTTGAGAATTCTTGCGATACCATACAAATTTGCATAGAACAGACCGTGCCTCGAGTTTGTCCGGATTTTGTCGTTTGACATAGGCTGGACAACCCCATATCTTAACATAGTTAAGACTTGGTCTCTTTCCTTTCCATATCTCATATGGAGTGGTAGGCACAGATTTGGTTGGGACCATATTCAATAGATATATGGCTGTCTCAAGCGCATAACCCTAGAAGGAAATAGGTAACTCGGCTGTGCTCATCATAGAGCGCACCATATCTAATAGAGCGCGGTTCCTCCGTTCTGATACACCGTTGTGCTGTGGTGTATATGGAGGAGTCAGCTGAGAGAGAATCCCATTCTCTTTTAGGAAGTCCAGGAATTCATTGCTCAAGTATTCACCTCCTCGATCAGATCTTAGGATTTTAATACTTTTTCCGGTTTGGTTCTCGACTTCTTGTTTATATTCTCTAAATTTCTCAAAAGCTTCAGACTTATGTGTTATCAAGTACACATGTCCGTATCTTGAGAGATCGTCAGTGAATGTAATGAAGTACGAAGAACCATCCCTGGCATGTGTAGACATTGGACCGCATACATCACTATGTACTAGTCCTAAGAGCTCAGTAACTCTTTCTCCGTATCCCGTAAACGGAATTTTGGTCATCTTGCCTTTGAGACATGACTGGCAAGTGTCATAAGATGAAAATTCGAATGGATTCAAATATCCATCCTTATGCAACTTAGCCAGTCGTGTCGCATTGATGTGACCCAGTCTACAATGCCACAAGAAGGATTCGTTCAGTTCTGAACTCTTCCTCTTGTGTGTGTTTGTTATGCTCAGAACTGTTGATTGATTTAGAACATAAATGCCATTGCACAATGTGCCTGATCCAACCAACTTTTGGTTACGGAAAATGTTCATAACATTGTCCTGTAATACAAAATTATATCCCTCTTTACTTAATAAAGAAACTGATATAATGTTGCATATCAGGTTCGGCATGTAATAGCATTCGTTCAGAACCAATGTATTACCAGTTGGTAACACAAGGTGATATTCCCCGACAGTCTTAGCTGCAACAATTGCACCATTTCCAACTCTTATGTCTTTATCACCTTCTCCAAGTTCTCTACCTTTTCTAAGCCCATGTAACTGATTACATATATGGGATCCTGACCTAGTATCTAATACCCAGGACGTAGAGCAAATGGAGAAACAGTTCTCTGTAACGAACACACCCGAAGAAAATGCATCATCATGTACTTTCTTCATTCGGGTGGCATGGGATCCTGGTATTCCCCTATATCCTGTTCATTCCTATAACTCTTATAGGAAAGAACGGAACCAACGTTCCCCAGCACAGTATAACATGCGGGTTCGGTCATTACATCTATATTATTATCTTTGTTAGGGCATGAAATGGTCGCTACCTGGAGAGAGAGAGAAGAAAACACTTTAGCGTAAGCTCGTGCAAGATCAGATTGGTTATTATTTTATCTAATCAGGATGGCTCCCACTGCTTTTTATCAAATCTTCCTTCAAACCCTAAAAGGAAAGATTAGCCGGGATTAATTACACACTACAAGTTTGCCAATCTTTCAGCCAGGCCAGTGTCGGTACTTTGAGGCAGGTCCCCCGTGCTTTCGCACGAACCTAATTAATGTAAACCTCGTTTTCCCAGAGGCGTAACCTCGTTGACACCTTTCTAGACACCTACTTGATCGGCTAATTGCAATGTGCAAAACTCTCCCAGGAGTAACTCTTACTCACAGTGGGTATCGGGATCCAACTATCTCATAGAAGGTATGCAATCTCATTGCAAATTTCAACACTTGAAATTCCCGATAATGCTTTTGCCCCTAGCGTGCTATGACCTTGACGAAAGCCAACAAACCACAGCCCGCTAGTCAAGTTCAACCCGTACATTTCTTGACTGAATTAAACCCACCCGCAATACCCTTGACGAAAGCCAACAAAGCCGTACGACTACCCTAATCCAGTCGCATCATATGCAGCAGATAAACAGCACATAGCTACCGCACACTACACCTTGACGAAAGCCATCAAATGTAGCACGAATACTATATGTAAC
Organism: Agapanthus africanus; assembly: GCA_030015575.1. NCBI lineage: Eukaryota > Viridiplantae > Streptophyta > Magnoliopsida > Asparagales > Amaryllidaceae > Agapanthus > Agapanthus africanus. The sequence goes on from CM057349.1 coordinate 295,853,856, forward strand.
TTATCTGAAATGACGGAGGGCTACGACAGGTTTTTCTGAAAACCTATTGCGTAATGAACTTGATATCGTTGTAGAATCAAATGAAGTTTTGAAATGGAGTGATTTCGAGGCTTTTCTAGTTTTGCTAAAGGGGTCACTCCCGGTGAAGGGATCGTCGGCCCTTTCCTTGTCGAATGAGGTGCGGGATATATCATATATATCACTGTGCAAAGAAGAAACTATAGAAGAAATCAAAAACAAACCGAGTGTGTAGCATCTGCCAGTTATTGCTAAAGGAGTCATTCCCGGTGAAGGGATCTCGGTCCTTTCCTCATCGAATAAGGTGCAGGGCATATCATATATACCGCTGTGCAAAGCAAGAACTGTAGCTACCTGTTTTATTTAAGATTTGATTCTACAACATCATTTGGTTTCTTTTCTTTCATTAATCACATTAATGAAGTCCCATCATTTAAATACCTAAACATCACAGATAAATACGACGTACACTTATGCCATCCGCATTCGCCTCGATGTCCCCTCGTGCACCGTTAGGTTAGGTAACTAACGACAGAGCAGGGCAGGGCTAGTACGGGTGCAAAACATAAGTAACGTCTATATAATATATCATATATACTATATACTGTATCTATTATAGAACATCACATGATCTCATCACAGATATCGCAGCAGAAAATATCATATGAAATATTGGATATACTAGGACGTCCGTGTTTTTAATACGAGCCAGTATAAAACACGGATTCCACGGTCGTGATGAATAGCCATTCCCGCACCCCTAGACCCCTACGAGAGCGGCAAGCAACCCTACCAATTCTAGGGTTAGGAGACCCGGACTCGACTCCTCGAGATGGTCTCCCACTGGACCCTAGAACCCGGTTACTTGTGCTCCCCTCCTTGGGTCTACCCTAGTGCAGAAAAGTAAATAATATACAAAGGGTGACAGCTTCCGCAACCTGGAAGTGCCCCAATAAAAGAATATTACATACAAGTTTTTACATGAATGAAAAAGAAAAACACTCATCTCACATAAAAAAAACCCGGCTATTCAAACACGACAATCCAATATAACATATCCAGCAACACATAACATCACATGTCATCAACGTAAGTAAATATGCGCATCCTAATTGTCGTTGACATATAGCAACGAAACCGGCGATATCACATATTACACTTACGGTCACAGAAAGGAAAGTGTAAAACTACAACAGTTGGAATCCGCAACCTCTTTAGACATCATATGCCTAATCAAATGAAATACTTAGACATTACATGCCTAACAGTTATAAACCCTGCATTTTAGTCTCATTATCGAAAACTCTTTTCAATATCAAGTGAAACTAAACCGCTAGATTTATAACATTCATTCAGTTATCTCATAACTGTTTGTGAATTCCAATTATTGTATCACATTCCAGATAAACAGAAAATGTTAAACTTTCCGATCGAACAGTCGAATACCCAAGTTTTCCCGATACAGCTCAACACATGAAACAAGTCTAAAAACATTCAGTTCGTGCCTCAGTAGCAACGGTCCAGCCGTAGAAGGGTCAAGCCAACGCCTCACATGTGGCACGCCGTATTGCCCCAAACCAGAAGGTTCAAAGGGCAGTTCAAGATGGTCACATAATCGAGTTAAGGTTTGTTGTCTTCTAGAGGGTCCATCGCGTTACTTGCACTACTTAGAACGTCTTTAAACTACGGAAAAATCCAACACTTGGAAATTTCCCGACAGGGGAAAAATTGGGTATTTATATCCGGTCGAACTTTTTAACAAATTCAAAAATTATCCGGAAATACACAAAGACGAAATTTGATAATCCGATCGAAACATCGAAGCTCTAAAACACCCCAGAAAATTCAACTCTTGATTAAATTTTAAAAATTCCCAGAAAATCCAACACCAGAAGATATCAGTTACTGTGCAAATATTATATGATAATTTAATAAAGTTGTCGCGGAACCGCCGCCTAAGCAGGCTTAGGCCGCGGTTCCGCCGCACTGTAGACTGTTCATCAAGTAATTTTTGCACCATAATTCATATATTTCCCTGCTGAATTTTTTAGCAATTTTTAATCTGGAAAAATCCCAGATTTTAGAAAAAGTCCAGAGAGCACTTGGGTTTTAGGGTTTCGGGTTCGTTCCGGTTTCAAACGTCGTCTGGACTTCGCCAAAGGCTCTAGCTAGGCTCTGATACCACTGTAGGGTTCCTAGGCACGCTAAGGAAGTCTCACAAGGCATCAACCATGCCAATATTAAATTTTACGGTGCCGAGAAACCCTAGACTAGATCGTTGACTAGAAATTTAGGCGATAAATTAAACTAGTTAACAACTTAACTAAAGGAGAGAGGCTACAACCTTTGTAGATCTGGTTCTCCACTTCCTTAGCTCCACGTAGGAGTCCTCTCGCTGTCCATCTTGAATCCTAGACTCGATCGTCGGCTTCATCGGAAAAACGAGCGGGTAAGGTCGTCGGCTTCGTGCCGAAGATGATCTACGTCGAGGCATCACAAGTTCAAGCTCCGACTTCACAAATTTGTGAAAATTGTGAAGAAAACACCCAAAACAACTTGGCAAGAGGTAGAGGGTGAAGAAATAGGAGGTGGGTTCACTTTAGAATTGGATTTCTCTCACTTTAGCTCAAGTTGCCATTGATGGACCATAAGCTTTTCTTGAAGAAGAAGATGATCAAGAAGAAGAAAAGAATATGATAAGTCATTTAAAATGAAAAAGAAAACAATACTTATCATATCCTAACTAAGGTTAAGTGTAGAGAATATACCATGGTTACTTGAGAGGGTTAGGGTTAAGCATGAAGACAAGAATGGTTGCATAAGTCAAAGCTTCATGAAACTTCAACTAGAAACAAAAGAAGCCACCATTCTTATCTAAATCATTTCCAAATAAATAAACAAATAAATAAATGAAAAAGGAAAACCCTAATAATCTCTTAACCATGGTTTAATCCTTTACACTTAAACACATGATCAAGTATCATCAAACATGATACACAAATGTGCACAAAAGTATATCACATATACTTCTTGTACATCAAGTGAGAAAATCCATTTAAAGTGAACCAATACCAGTTAATGCAAAGTAATATATCAAATATATAATTATACATTAAATCATTAAATCAACACTTGATTTAACGATCCGGTCATATCGCATATAACCGACCAGTATCCAATGTATCGTTTTATCGAATCAATGATTCGATAACTAGGTCATATCGCATACAACCAATCGAAACATTCATCGCGAGAATGAAATGCGGTATCACATACACGCATTATTCTCGGTCCCGCACATATCTCATAAGCGCTCCTATTTCGTTTCGCTTGAGCCAGGAAACCTCTGTGTAGGACTCTAAAGACTCGTCAATACGCCGGTAGCAGATGATGATCATATCAAGCACCCACAAGCTGCAAGCGGTCTGCTAAACGTAACGGCCATCCGGGTATTGAGCGATCAGAAGATCGACGAGCTAGCCCGCTCACTCTCCTGTGAATCCAACCAGTAACACTTACCGTACAGTCCGGTCTGTTCGTCTTATACGTCGCATATCAAGTCTAGGGGTGGTAAACGTCAGACCCCAATAACCGATAAGTCGTGCCGATGTGAGGCTCATAACGGGTCGAGAAACTACTGGTAACACTTACCAGTAAATCTCTGATCAGCCCTGGCCAGGGACTTCCCTGTTACGGCCAATCGAGCACAGCGCAACATCAACTCCCAATACCGGGAGAGACGAAACCCCTCCTATCGCTCATTGCCTCCATGTGACTCGGGACTGTACCCAAAGACCACCGTTTTGCACGCCCTCATAGACATGGTAAGGTGGAGATCAAAGCACAGTGGGAATCACACAAGACACTATAACGATCTCGGGTCTACAGACTAACCTGTACAAGTGTCACCTGAGAACTGCCATCTGACGTGAGGTATAATACCATCTGGGAGTTCTCGGCGAGTCCGTCCAGTGTACCCAGTCTCCACTGAGCACCCGTATACCATCTCTGATGTCAAACACCAAGGGATATAGGATCATCCATCGCCCATCTCATGGGTCGAGAAGCGTATACGCTAGTCTACACTGGTATATCGATGCCCTGTCTCGATACACCCACGACTAGGGACCTTGAAGGATGTACTTATAGACTACCATGTCCCCACTAGTATGATCTGCATCATAGTCCAGGTAGTCAAGTACACATCCTAAGGGCTTTACCAACATGTAACTATAAGACAGTTTAAAGAGACAAGTGTACATGTTAAGATAAAGAGTAACCAGATAGCATACTATCATATCGAGCAAGAAAGTCATCTCTATATATGTCCAAGCATCCAATATAATATACATCATCTGTACAATACTGGCCTCTAGGGCATACATACAACTAACACGTGCGTGAAACTAAACGCACGTGCACACGACACGACGCGTCGCGCACAAACCTACCAGAACCTATGCCGACACGCTGTGTCGCGCAGCGTGCCACAGAACCACGGGTATCACGCGCGTGTCGCACGAGACTTAGAACATCGGAAACACGTTATTAGCTCCAGATTTTGCCTCTGGATCAAACTTAAAAAGTTATAGATGCCAACAGACCAAGCTACTCAGCAGAGCCCCACACCCAAAATCCCAACACCCCACCCCCTACTCTGGCCACAAATTGCGGCCAGATCGAATAAAACGGTGGCCTCAAATGTGAGGTGGGTCCCCGTGCTTTGTGTGTGTGTCTCTGCTAGTCTCACTATACTACAGTCTTCTCAATTTTTACCTGAGTGGATCGGGTAAAAAGCAGATTTTAGAAAGGCTAAAAAGTCGCTAAAACTGCTAATTTACGCCAAGTCGGATAAATCGGGTATTTTTATGAAATCTGGAACCAAACTTGGGTGTTCTAGTCTCAACAGCACCTAATAGGGCTACTCTAACCATCACAACCATTACATTCCAAAAATTCTCTTAAGTCACCCAACATTACCACTAAAGCATGCAATAAACACCAACTAAGCTAGATGACCACAATTTTAGCAATTTCGAGTCGGGTTAAGGGGGTTATACCTCAAAAGACCCTAGATGAAGGAGAAGAGAAGGAGTAGGAGAGTGTGTGCTGTTGCCACAGCTCCTGGTGCTGCAAACTTGGCTGGAACGGAGCTGATGTGCAACTGCTGTTGCTAAAGCTGATGCTGTTTCAGAGAAGCTGATGCTGTTGCTCTGGTTCTGTGGTTTAGTGTTATTTGTGTTGCTGTTTGAAGCAGTAGCAGCAGCAGGGATGGTAGTATGATTGTGGGAAGGGTTGTGTGATTGTGGGGGAGGGTTTATGTAAGGAGTTGGGCTGTTGTAACAGCTGTTGCTGCTGAAAATGGCTGATGTTATAGGCTGATGAAGTTGATGTTTTGTTTTGGAGCTGAAATGTTGCTGATGTGAGTGTTGTAGCTGAAACGTGTTGCTGTGAGCGTTGTCGTGGTGTGGTGTGTGGTGTTTTGTGTTGAATCTATGGGCTGGTGTGATGCTATGGGCTGGTATGGTTGATGCTGCAGCTGTTTTTATAGAGTTAAGTGGCTGTTGCAGCAGCTATAGCTGACTTTGTGGCTGAAATTAGGCAGAATTTGGGCTGATTTGATGTTGGTGCTGCTGTTGATATAGTTACGGCTGAGCTATGGGGTTATAGGTGTTGCTAAAATGGACTTTTGGTGGCTGAAATGATGATATATGGCTGATTTTTCTTTGGCTGATATGATATTGGTCAAGGGTTGAAATGTGCTGATGTGTGGGGCTGAAATGAGCCGTTTTAGTAAACTTTTTACCAAAAGATCCCACAATAACACGCAACTACTACTAAACACAGACTCAGGTGTTACAGTAGCATAGGAAACTCCTTCCCTATCAAGAGTATGTCATCCAGGTACTCTACGAGGATCACCACCATACTCTCTACTACCTTTTTGTATATACAAGGTTCATCTACCATTTTGATGATGTCAAACTCTTCGACTATCTCATCAAAGCAGATGTTCTAACTCCGCGATACCTACTTTATCCTATAAAGCATCTTGTACACGTTTCCACTGCTCCCACTGTTTACGAAGCCCTCTGACTGTGTACTTATAGACTCTCTCTTCTAAAATATCATTTAGAAGAGCAGTCATGACACCCAACCGCCAGATATCATAGTCTTGGTATGTAGCCGTGGCAAGTAGTATCTGGATGGACTTAAGCATAGCTACTTAGAAAAGCTTTCAACAAAATCCATACCTGGTCAATGATGCAAACCTTTAACATGTCTAGCTTTGAAAGTCTCAACTTTTCCAAGTACACCAAGTAATCTTCTCAAGATATACTTGCTCCTGATGGGGATTTAACCCTTCAGATATATAGCAACCAAAGTCCATACTTTGTTGGTGTACATGGATTCCATCTCAGATCGCTAAGCATCCAGCCATTCTTACAGAGTCCCTACTCTCGATGGCCAGCTCGAAACTAGTTGGGTCATCATCTCATGATGCAATCCTCGCTCCCACTGTCATAGAGAAACCGCAGTATCTCTCAGGTGGGTGAGGAACCCTACTAGATCGGCGGAGAGGCTGAGGTTCGTTGGTAACTAATTGAATCCTTTGGTTATATCAAATCATCTGCTGTAGTTTGTATAGCTGGAACCTTTCCAGTTCTACATTACAGCCCTCGCCTCAAGCTTGTCCGGATTTTGCTTTTAGACATAGGCCGGTCAACCCCAAATCTTAACTAGCTTAAGACATTGGCTCTTCCCATACCATATCTTATATGGAGTGGTAGGCACTGATTTGATTCGAACCTGTTCAATAGGTATGCAACTTCATAAGTGCATAACCCCCAAAAGGAAATTGGAAACTCAGTAGTACTCATCATAGAGCACACCATATCACATACGGTGTTATTGCTCAGCCCCGATATACCATCGTGCTATGGTGTATACGGAGGAGTAATGCTGAGAAAGAATCTCATTCTCCTTTAGAATAGTCCAGGAAATCTATGCACAAGTATTCTCCTTCTTGATCTCATCAAAGGACATAATACTTATACCCGTATTGGTTCTCTACTTCTAACTTATATTCTGTGAATATCTCAAAAGGTTCGGACTTGTATTTCAACAAGAACATATGTCTGAATCTAAAGAGATCATCAGAGAATGTAATGAAGTACAAAGAACCGGTCTTGGCATGTGTAGACAAGGAACCTTCATATATCATCATGTATCAGTCCCAAGAGTACACTAACTCTTTCTCTGCTTCCAATAAACAGAGCTGTGGTCATCTTATCTTTGTGACATGACTGGCAAGTTTCACAAGATGTAAATTCAAACTAATTTAAATATGCATCTAAATGTAACTTCAGCGAGTCGGGTCGCATTGATATGACCTAGTCTACAATACCTTAAGAAGGATTTGTTCATGTCTGAACTCTTCCTCTTGTGTGTGTTCCGTATACTAAGAACTGTAGTTTGATTTAGAACATCAATGCTTTTAGATAACGTGCCTGAACCGATCAACTTTTGATATAGGAAATGTTCAAAACATTATCCAACAATACAAAATTTTATCATTTCTTTACTAATAAAGAGACTGATATGATTTTGTATATCAGGTTCAGTATCTAATAACATTCGTTCAGAATTAATGTATTTGGGATACAGGGTGACAGTGACCAACAGACTTAGCTGCAACACTTGAACCGTTTTCTGTCTCATGAAACTTATCACCCGTTCTCAGTTCTTTACCTTTCTGTAGCCTATGTAACAGATTACATATGTGGGATCCTGATCCGGTATCTCATACTCAGGACGTAAAGGACATAGAGAAACAGTTCTTTGTAATGAACACACCCGAAGGAGATGCATCATTTACACTTTCTTCGTTAGGGCGGTATGGGAATCCTGGTATTCCCCAATTTCCTGCTCTGTCTTATAACAATTATAAGTTGGAGCGGGACCAACGTTCCCCAGCTTAGTATAACAAGCGGGTTCGGCCAATAAACCCGTATTATTATCTTGATTAAGGCGTGATATGGTCGCTACCTGGAGAGAGAGAGAGAAGAAAACACTCTGCGTATGCTCTTGCAAGATCAGATTGGTTATTATTTTATCTAATCAGGATGGCTCCCACTGTTTTTATCAAATCTTCCTTCAAACCCTAAAAGGAAAGACTAGCCAGGATTAATTACACGCTACAAGTTCGCCAATCTTTCAGCCAGGCCAGTGTCGGTACTTTGAGGGAGGTTCCTCGTGCTTTCGCACGGACCTAATTAAAGTAAACCTCGTTTTCCCAGAGGCGTAACCTCGTTAACACCTTTCTAGACACCTACTTGATCGGCTAATTGTAATGTGTAAAACTCTCCCAGGAGTTACTCTTACTCGCAGCGGGTATCGGGATCCAACTATCTCATAGAAGGTATGCAATCTCATTGCAAATTTGAACACTTGAAATTCCTGATAATATTTTGCCCCTAGCGTCCTATGACCTTGACGCAGGCCAACAAATCACAGTCCGCTAGTCAAGTTCAACCCGTCATTTCTTGATTGAATTAAACCCACCCGCACGACCCTTGACCCAGGCGAACAAAGTCGCACGACTACCCTAATCCAATCTGCATCATATGCATAAACAGATAAATACTAGTTAGCTACCGCACACTACGCCTTGACGCAGGCCAACAAACGTAGCAAGAATACTAAGTAGGACTTATCTGAAATGACGGAGGGCTACGACAAGTTTTTCTGAAAACCTATTGCGTAATGAACTTGATATCGTTGTAGAATCAAATGATTTTAAAATGGAGTGTTTTTAGGCTTTTTTAGTTTTGCTAAAGGGGTCACTCCCGGTGAAGAGATCGTCGGCCCTTTCCTCGTCGAATGAGGTGCGGGATATATCATATATATCACTGTGCAAAGCAGAAACTATAAAAGCAATCAAAAGACAAAACGAGGGTTGTAGCATCTGCCAGTTATTGCTAAAGGGGTCACTCCCGGTGAAGGGATCGTCGGCCCTTTCCTCATCGAATAAGGTGCATGATATATCATATATACCGCTGTGCAAAGCAAGAACTGTAGCTACCTGTTTTATTTTTGAAATTCGATTCCACAACATCTTAGGTTTCTTTTCTTTCATTAATCACATTAATGAAGTCCCATCATTTAAGTTACCTAAACATCACAGATAAATACGACGTACACTTATGCCATCCGCATTTGCCTCGATGTCCCCTCGTGCATCGTTAGGTTAGGTAACTAACGGCAGAGCGGGGCAGGGCTAGCGTGGATGTAAAACATAAGTAACGTCTATATAATATATCATATATACCATATACAGTATCTATCAGAGAACATCAAATGATCACATCACAGATAACGCAGCAGAAAATATCATATGAAATATTGGATATACTAGGACGTCCGTGTTTTAGTACGAGCCAGTATAAAACACAGATTCCACGGTCGTGATGAATAGCCAAACCCACACCCCTAGACCCCTACGAGAGCGGCAAGCAACCCTACCAATTCTAGAGTTAGGAGACCCGGACTCGACTCCTCGAGTTGGTCTCCTACTGGACTCCAGAACCCGGTTACTTGTGCCCTCCTCCTTGGGTCTATCCTAGTGCGGAAAAGTAAATAATATACAAAAGGTGACATCTTCCGCAACCTGGAAGTGCCCCAATAAAAGAATATTACATACAAGTTTTTACATGAATGAAAATGAAAAACACTCATCTCACATAAAACCCCCCGGCTATTCAAACACGACGATCCAATATAACATATCCAGCAACACATAACATCACATGTCATCAACGTAAGTAAACATGCGTATCCCAATTGTCGTTGACATATAGCAACGAAACCGGCGATATCACATATTACACTTACGGTCACAGAAAAGAAAGTGTAAAACTACAACAGTTGGAATCCGCAACCTCTTTAGACATCGCATGCCTAATCAAATTGTATTTTCCGTTCACTCTTAGTTAAGTTTTTAACTTATATTGTTTCGCCTAAACTCTAGTTAACGATCGCGATATGTGACATTGATTGGTTATATGCGATATAGCCGGGTTATCGGATCAAGTGTTGATTCGATAAGTTGTTACTATTGATATTAGTCGGTTATATGCAATATGACCGGATCATTAAGTCAAGTGTTGATTTAATGATTTAATGTATAATTATATATTTGATATATCACTTTACATTAAATAATATTGGTTCACTTAAGATGTTTTTCTCACTTGATTGTGCACATTGTATATGTGATATACTTTTGTGTACAAGATTGTATCATGTTTGATGATACATGCAAACTTGGGTGTATGTTTACTTTAAACCTTGTTTAAGTGAATGGTTAGGGTTTTGTTATCTTTTCTTAACTATTTATTTTATTTACTTATTTTAGGGCAAGAAAAGAAATGATTGATTCTTTTGTTGTTTCCTTGAAGCTTCAAGAAGCTTTGACCATTCTTGTTTCTTTCCTAAACCTAACCATTCACCTAACCCTAGTTTATTCTCTACACTTGTTAAACTAACCCAAGGTTGCATTATGATAAGAATGACTTGGATTTTCTTTTTTAAGATAATCTTTTTTATTCTTTCTTCATCTTCATCTGCATCAAGCTTCATGAAAGCTTGCTACCTTTAATGGTGCCATGAGAAAAAGAGTGAGAAATCTAATTCTAAAGTGAACCCACTTCCTATTTCTTCATCCTCTACCACTTGCCATGTAGTATAGGGTTTTTTCTTCACAAGTTTCATGACTTGGTGAAGTTGGAGCTTGATCTTGAGTTGCCTCGACGTAGATCATCTTCGGCATCGAAGTCGACGACCTAGCCCGATCATTTCTCCGACGAAACCATCGCCAGAGTCCGGGATCCGATGATCGCAGCGGAGGGACGTCAACACGGAGCTATGGAGGTGGAGGACCGGATCTACAAAGGTTGTATTTTCCGTTCACTCTTAGTTAAGTTGTTAACTTATATTGTTTCGCCTCACATATCGCGAGAATAGAATAATGTATCACATTCTGGTATTATTCTCGGTCCCGCACATATCTCATATGCGCTCCTATTTCGTTTCGCTTGAGCCAGGAAACCCCTGTGTAGGACTCTAAAGACTCGTCAATACGCCGGCAGCTGGTGATGATCATATCAAACACCCACAAGCCGCAAGTGGTCTGCTAAACGTAACGGCCACCCGGGTATTGAGCGATCAGAAGATCAACGAGCAAGCTCTCTCACACACCTATGAATCCAACCAGTAACACTTACCGTACAGTCCGGTCTCGTCGTCTGATATGTTGCATATCTTCCCTAGGGGTGGTAAACGTCAGACCCCAATAGCTCGATAAGTCGTTTCGATATGAGGTCTATAACAGTTCGAGAAACTACTGGTACTTACCAGTAAATCTCAGCAACCCTGGCCAGAGATTTTCGGTTATAGCCAATCGAACACAGCGCAACATCAACTCCCTATACCGTGAGAGACGAATCCCCTCCTATCGCTCATTGCCTCCATGTGATTCGGGACTGTACCCAAAAACCACCGTTTTGCACGCCCTCTTGGACGTGGTAAGGTGGAAATCAAAGCTCAATGGGAATCACTCAAGACTCTATGACGATCTCGGGTCAACAGACTACTCTGTACCGGTGTCACCAGAGAACTGCCATCTGACGTAAGGTATAATACCATCTGGGAGTTCTCGTCGAGTCGGTACAGTGTACCCAGTCTCCACTGAGCACCCGTATATCATCTCTGATGTCAAACACCAATGGATATGGGATCATCCATCACCCATCTGTATGGGTCGAGAAGGTATACGCTAGTCTACACTGGTATATCGATGCCCTGTCTCGATACACCTACGACTAGGGACCTTGAAGGATGTACTTATGGACTACCATGTCCCCACTAGTATGATCCGCATCATAGTCCAGGTAGTCAAGTACACATCCTAAGGGCTTTACCAACATGCAACAGAGAGACAATCAGTGTACACGTTAAGGTAAAGAGCAACCAGATAGCATACTATCATGTCGAGCAAGAAAGTCCTCTCTATATATGTCCAAGCATCCACTACAATATACATTCTATGTATAGTAATGGCCTCTAGGGCATACATATAATTAACACCCACGATTAGGGACTTTGAAGGATGTACTTATGGACTAACATGTCCCCACTAGTATGATCCGCATCATAGTCCAGGTAGTCAAGTATACATCCTAAGGGCTTTACCAACATGTAATAGAGAGACAATCAGTGTACACGTTAATTTAAAGAGTAACCAGATAGCATACTATCATATCGAGCAAGAAAGTCATCCCTATATATGTCCAAGCATCCACTACAATATACATCCTATGTATAGTAATGGCCTCTAGGGCATACATATAACTAACAATCTCCCACTTGCACTAGGGCCATCTGATAGCAGTGGTTGTAGTATCTCATACTCAACCATCCCATAAAAGTCTCTCTTTGGGAAAAGGCCTTTGTGATTGGATCCGCCGTGTTGTCCTCTGAGTCAACTCTCCTAACCTCGATCCCCTGGAGTTCAACCATCTCCATGATCAGGTGATACTGCCTAAGAATTATATCTGGATTTCTGATTGGACGGGGGTTCCTTGGCATATGCCACAACTCCATTGTCACACAATGGTAGGAACGAAGTTCATCTCATGAACTAATATACACCCAGACTTCCTCTTTGGTAGCATCTTTGGTAGAAATGTATCCAGCCTTTATCATCTAGTATGCCACGGTATCTAGCTTAGAGCTCTTCCAACATACCGTCCCTTTACTGAGGGTAAAGACAATGCTTGTGACTGACATTCAGTCGTCCTTATCACCCTGGAACCTTTCCAGTGATTCTCCCCAGGATCAATTGATACCTTCTCACTAAAACTAGTGAGTATCCTAACATCCAATTAGATCTATCTCATAGATCCACAACCCAGGATTTAGTAGGTATCACTTTGATCCTATATGGAGAATCCTTGTGATAAGCGGAGATTGACCGAGCGTAGCATAGGAAACTCCTTCACCATCAAGAGTATGTCATCCACGTACTCTACGATGATCACCAGCATACTCCCTACTACCTTTTTGTATATACAAGGTTCATCTGCCATTTTGATGATGTCAAACTCATTGACTAACTCATCAAAACAGATGTTCCAACTCTGCGATGCCTGCTTTATCACATAAAACATCTAGCACACGTTTTCGCTGCTCCCAATGTCTACGAAGCCCTCTGACTGTGTACTTACAGACTCTCTCTTCTAAAACATCATTTAGAAAAGCAGTGATGACACCCAACCGCCAGATATCGTAGTCATGGTATGTAGCCATGGCAAGTAGGATCTGGATGGACTTAAGCATAGTTACTTAGAAAAGGTTTCATTATAATCCATATCTGGTCAATGATGCAAACCTTTAACAAGTCTAGCTTTGAAAGTCTCAACTTTTCCATGTACACCAAGTAATCTTCTCAAGATATACTTGCCCCTGATGGGGATTTAACCCTTCAGATAAAGCAACCAAAGTCCATACTTTGTTGGTGTATAAGGATTCCATCTCAGATCAATAAGCATCCAGCCATTCTTACAGAGTCCCACTCCTGATGGCCAGCTCGAAACTAGTTGGGTCATCATCTCATGATGCAATCCTTGCTCCCACTGTCATAGAGAAACCGATGTATCTCTCAGGTGGGTGAGGAACCCTACTAGATCGGCGGAGAGTCTGAGGTTCGTTGGTTTCTATTGAATCCTTTAGTTCTACCAAATCATCAGCTGCAGTTTGTATAGCTGGAACTCTTTCCAGTTCTACCCCATGTCCACAAATTTCTTCATAAGAAATTCCCTTTCACAAAGGTGGCATGCTGAGTAACAAAACATCTTTTGTTGCTCGGTTAGGTAGAAGATATTCCCTTGCGTATGCTTGGGATATCGAACAAACTTCTACAGATCAGACTTTGCCTCGAGCTTGTCCGGATTTTGCTTTTAGACATAGGCCGGACAACCCCAAATCTTAACAAACTTAAGATATGGGCTCTTCCCTTTCCATATCTCATATGAAGTGGTAGGCAATTGATTTGATCGGAACCCTATTCAATAGGTATGCAACTTCATAAGTGCATAACTCCCTAAAAGGAAATAGGAAACTCAGTAGTACTCATCATAGAGCACACCATATCACATAGGGTGCTATTGCTCTGCCCCGATATACCATTGTGCTATGGTGTATACGGAGGAGTAATGCTGAGAGAGAATCTCATTCTCCTTTAGAATAATCCAGGAATTCCGTGCTCAAGTATTCTCCTCCTTGATCACATCAAAGGACATAATACTTTTACCCATATTTTGGTTCTCTACTTCTAACTTATATTCTATGAATATCTCAAAAGGTTCGGACTTGTGTTTCAATAGGAACATATGTCTGAATCTTGAGAGATTATCAGAGAATGTAATGAAGTACAAAGAACCGGTCTTGGCATGTGTAGACAGGGGACCTTCATACATCAGTATGTATCAATCCCAAGAGTTCACTAACTTTTTCTCTGTTTCCAATAAACAGAGCTATGGTCATCTTATCTCTGTGACATGACTGGCAAGTTTCACAAGATGTAAATTCAAACTAATTTAAATATGGATCTATATATAACTTCAGCCAGTCGGGTCACATAGATATGACCTAGTCTACAATGCCTCAAGAAGGATTCGTTCATTTCTGAACTCTTCCTCTTGTGTGTGTTCTGAATACTAGGAACTGTACTTTGATTTAGAAAGACAATGCTTTTAGAAGACGTGCCTGAACCGATCAACTCTTGATATAGGAAATGTTCAAAACATTATCCAACAATACAAAATTATATCCTTCTTTACTAATAAAGAGACTGATATGATTTTGTATATCAGGTTCGGTATCTAATGACATTTGTTCAGAATCAATGTATTTAGGTAATACATGGTAATAGTGACCAACAGACCTGGCTGCAACACTTGCACCGTTTTCTGTCTCATGAAACTTATCACCCGTTCTCAGTTCTCTACCTATCTGTAGCCCTATGTAACAGATTACATATCTGGGATCCTGATCCGGTATCATATACCCAGGATACGGAGGATACTGAGAAACAGTTCTTTATAACGAACATACCCGAAGATGATGCATCAGCATGCACTCTCTTCGTTTGGGCGGCATAGGAATTCTGGTAATCCCCAATTTCCTGCTCTGTCTTATAACAATTATAAGTTGGAGCGGGACCAACGTTTCCCAGCTCAGTATAACAAGTGGGTTCGGTCAATATATCCGTTTTATTATCTTGATTAAGGCGTGACATGGTCGCTACCTGGAGAGAGAGAGAAGAAAACACTCTGCGTGCGCTCTTGCAAGATCATATTGGTTATTATTTTATCTAATCAGGGTGGTTCCCACTGTTTTTTATCAAATCTTCCTTCAAACCCTAAAAGGAAAGACTAGCCGGGATTAATTACACGCTACAAGTTCGCCAATCTTTCAGCCAGGCCAGTGTCGGTACTTTGAGGGAGGTGCCCCGTGCTTTCGCACGAACCTAATTAATGTAAACCTCGTTTTCCCAGAGGCGTAACCTCGTTGACACCTTTCTAGACACCTACTTGATCGGCTAATTGTAATGTGTAAAATTCTCCCAGGAGTAACAATTACTTGCAGTGGGTATCGGGATCCAACTATCTCATAGAAGGTATGCAATCTCATTGCAAATTTCAACACTTGAAATTCCCGATAATATTTTGCCCCAAGCGGTCTATGACCTTGACTGAGTCAACAAACCATAGACCGCAAGTAAAGTTCAACCCATCATTTCTCGATTGAATTAAACCCACCCGCACGACCCTTGACTGAGTCAACAAGGCCGCACGACTACCCTAATCCAATCGCATCATATGCTTTGCAGATAAGCACTAATCAGCTACCGCACACTACGTCTTGACTGAGTCAACAAACGCAGCACGAATACTAACTATTACTTATCTGAAATGACGGAGGGCTACGACAGGTTTTTAAGAAAACCTTTTGCGTAATGAACTTTATATCGTTGTAGAATCAAATGATTTTAAAATGGAGTGTTTTTGAGGCTTTTCTAGTTTTGCTAAAGAGGTCACTCCCGGTGAAGGGATCGTCGACCCTTTCCTCATCGAATAAGGTGCAGGATATATCATATATACCGCTGTGCAAAGCAAGAACTATAGGAGCAATCAAAAATCAAACCGAGGGGTGTAGCATCTTCCAGTCATTGCTAAAAGGGTCACTCCCGGTGAAGGGATCTCGGCCCTTTCCTTATCGAATAAGGTGCAGGATGTTCTACAAGGAACACCGCGATGCAAAGCAAGAACCCTAGCTACCAGTTTTTGAAAATTCGATTCCACAACATCTTAGGTTTATTTTCTTTCATTAATCACATTAATGAAATCCCATCATTTAAATCACCTAAACATCACAGATAAATACGACGTACACTTATGCCATCCGCATTCGCCTCGATGTCCCCTCGTGCACCGTTAGATTAGGTAACTAACGGCAGAGTGGGGCAGGGCTAGCGCGGGTGTAAAACATAAGCAACGCCTATATAATATATCATATATACTATATACTGTATCTATCAGAACATATCAAATGATCACATTACAGATATCGCAGCAGAAGAAACATATGAAATATTGAATATACTAGGACGTCCGTGTTTTCAATACGAGCCTGTATAAAACACGGATTCCACGGTCGTGATGAATAGCCAAACCCACACCCCTAGACCCCTACGAGAGCGGCAAGCAACCCTACCAATTCTAGAGTTAGGAGACCCGGACTCGACTCCTCGAGTTGGTCTCCCACTGGACTCTAGAACCCGGTTACTTGTGCCCTCCTCCTTGGGTCTATCCTAGTGCGGAAAATTAAATAATATACAAAGGTGACATCTTCCACAACCTGGAAGTGCCCCAATAAAAGAATATTACATACAAGTTTTTACCTGAATGAAAATGAAAAACACTCATCTCACATAAAACCCCCGGCTATTCAAAACGTGACGATCCAATATAACATATCCAGCAACACATAACATCACATGTCATCAACGTAAGTAAATGTGCGCATCCCAATTGTCGTTGACATATAGCAACGAAACCGGAGATATCACATATTACACTTACGGTCGCAGAAAAGAAAGTGTAAAACTACAACAGTTGGAATCCGCAATCTCCTGAGACATCGCATGCCTGATCAAATGAATTCCTTAGACATCGCATGCCTAACAATTATAAACCCCGCATTTTAGTCTCATTATTGAAAACACTTTTCAATATCAAGTCGGGCAATTCAACAAGATTCCCGACATCCTGATCGAATGCTCGTCGCAATCTTCAGTAGACGGCCACACCCCGATGCCGTCGACGAAGTGCACCAAGGCGGAACACCGCTGCCGCGAGCACCCGAACGGATGCTTTCGGTGACGGGGTTCTCCTACAGTCACTTGGTCGGGGCTTTGGGGCATGGCTGTCTATTAAGTTTACCCGACGAGTATCCGCGTACGCTACGTGATTGCGACGGACTTTTGATCACATCAAAATTCCGTGGCAACCGATCAATCGAGACTAAACTGCTACGTTTATAACATTCAAATTAGTTATCTCATAACTACTTGTGGATTCCAAATATTGTATCACATTCCAGATAAATAGAAAAATGTTAAACTTTCCGATCGAACATTCAAACACCCAAGTTTTCCCGAAACAGCTCAACACATGAAATAAGTTTAAAAACATCCAATTCATGCCACAGTACCAACGGTCCAGCCGTAGAAGGGTCAAGCCAACGCCTCACATGTGGCACGCCGTACTGCCCCAAACCCTAAGGTTCAAAGGGCAGTTCAAGACGGTCACATAATCGAGCTAAGGTTTGTTGTCTTCTAGAGGGACCATCGCGTTACTTGCAATACTTAGAACGTCATTAAACTACGGAAAAATCCAACACTTGGAAATTTCCCGGCAGGGAAAAACTGGGTATTTATATCCGGTCGAATTTTTTAACATATTCTAAATTATCCGGAAAAACACATAGACAAAGTTTGACAATCCGATCGAATCTACGAACTCCCAATACAACCCAGAAAACTCAACTCTTGAGCAGTAATTAAAATTACCCAGAAAACACAGGCATTACAGACGAGGATTACTGTGCAAATAACGTGACAAGAAGCTTCTTTATGGCCGCGGAACCGCCGCAAATGCCATGGTGGGGCCGCGGTTCCCCGGTGCTTTAGTTGATTCAGGGACACGTGCTTCACAGTAACACCTAGAAAACCCTGCTGATTTTTCTGCATATTTTTAATTTGGAAAAATCCACAGTTTTGAAAAAAGTACAGAAAAGGTTTTTGGATTAGGGTTTCGGGTTCGATCGGGTTTCTAACATCGTCTACGCATCGCCTAAAGCTCTAGCTAGGCTCTGATACCACTGTAGGGTTACTAAGCACACACAAGAGGTTCCACAAGGCATCAACCATGCCAAATTCAAATTTTCCGGTGCCGAGAAACCCTAAACTAGATCGTTAACTAAAGATTAGGCGAAACAACATGCAAGCAAACTACTTTTCTACTAAGGGAATGGAAATACAACCTTTGTAGATCCGGTCCTCCAGTTCTAAAGCTCCGTGTTGACGTCCCTCCGCTGCGATCATCGGGTCCCGGACTCTAGTGATGGTTTCGTCGGAGAAATGATCGGTCTAGGTCATTGACTTCGAGGCCGAAGATGATCTACGTCGGGGAGACTCAAACTCAAGTTATTCCTTCACTTGGTCAAAAACTTTGTGAAGAGAACACCCTATACTACATGGCAAGTAGTAGAGGATGAAGAAATAGGAAGTGGGTTCACTTTAGAATTGGATTTCTCACTCTTTTTCTCATGGCACCATTGGAGCTAGCAAGATTTTGTGAGCTTGATGAAGATGAAGAAGAAGAAAAGAGAATCATATGAATAATATCCAAATGAAACTTATACAATAAATAATGGCACCATGGCTGAGTTAATCCCTCATGTTTAACTCATGTAGAGATTTAACCAAACCATTAGGTTAGAGGTTGGGTTAACTAATATGTTTAAACATATGACAAAAGAGTTGACTTTGTCAATATTTATCAAGCTTCATGAAGCTTGATAACTTTGACCAAAGTCACACTCTTTTGTTATATGCTTAGGAAAATAGTAAACCCTAATCTAACCTTGATTTGGTTCAAGTCTCATACACACAACTTGTTTGTATCATCAAGCATGATACAAACATGTACACTTGCATATATCGCATATAAACAATGTGAACATTCAAGTGAGAAAATGAATCTTAAGTGAACCAATACTAGTTAATGTAAAGTAATATATCAAATATATAATTATACATTAAATCATTAAATCAACACTTGATTTAACGATCCGGTCATATCGTATATAACCGACTAATATCAATAATAACAACTTATCGAATCAACACTTGATCCGATAACCCGGCTATATCGCATACAACCGATCAATGTCATAAATCGCAAGAATAGAATACATCATCACACACTGGTATTATCCTCGGTCCCGCACATATCTCATATGCGCTCCTATTTCGTTTCGCTTGAGCCAGGAAACCCCTGTGTAGGACTCTAAAGACTCGTCAATACGCCGGCAGTAGGTGATGATCATTTCAAACACCCACAAGCCGTAAGCGGTCTGCTAAACGTAACGGCCACCCGGGTATTGAGCGATCAGAAGATCAACGAGCAAGCCCGCTCACACTCCTGTGAATCCAACCAGTAACACTACCGTACAGTCCGGTCTGTTCGTCTGATATATCGCATATCTTGTCTAGGGGTGGTAAACGTCAGACCCCAAAAACTCGATAAGTCGTGTCGATATGAGGCTCATAACGGGTCGAGAAACTACTGGTAACACTTACCAGTAAATCCCTAAAGGAGCCTTGGCCAAGGACTTCCTGTTATAGCCAATCGAGCACTGCGCAACATCAACTCCCTATACCGGGAGAGACGAAACCCCTCCTATCGCTCATTTCCTCCATGTGATTCGGGACTGTACCCAAAACCCACCTTTTTGCATGCCCTCTTGGATGTGGTATGATGGAAATCAAAGCACAGTGGGAATCACACAAGACTCTATGACGATCTCGGGTCTACAGACTAACCTGTACCAGTGTCACCAGAAAACTGCCATCTGACGTAAGGTATAATACCATCTGGGAGTTCTCGGCGAGTCCGTCCAGTGTACCCAGTCTCCACTGAGCACCCGTATATCATCTCTGATGTCAAACACCAACGGATATGGGATCATTCATCGCCCATCTGTATGGGTCGAGAAGGTATACGCTAGTCTACTCTGGTATATCGATGCCCCGTCTCGATACACCCACGACTAGGGACTTTGAAGGATGTACTTATGGACTACCATGTCCCCACTAGTATGATCCACATCATAGTCCAGGTAGTCAAGTACACATCCTAAGGGCTTTACCAACATGTAACAGAGAGACAATCAGTGTACACGTTAAAGTAAAGAGTAACCAGATAGCATACTATCATATCGAGCAAGAAAGTCATTCCTATATATGTCCAAGCATCCACTACAATATGCATCCTATGTATAGTAATGGCCTCTAGGGCATACATATAACTAACATGAAGATACCTCACATTTATGATATGTTGCTACCTGAGGCACTGACACGAGCACTTGGTATTACACTTATGTGTAGATGTTTACCCTTGCCACCTTATCATGCTTCAGACTTTTATCATGTTGAGGATATATACTACTGATCATTTTGACCTAGGATTGATGTAGGGTTCCTAGGCACTCCCAATAGGTCTCACAAGGCATCAACCATGCCAATTTCAAATTTTAACGGTGCCGAGAAACCCTAACAAGATCGTTGGCTAGATTTTTAGGCGACAAAGCAAACTAGTTAACACTTAACTACAAGAATACGGAAATACAACCATTATAGATCCGGTCCTCCACCTCCACGGCTCCGTGATGAAGTCCTCTCCGCTGTCCAAATCAAATCCCGGGCTCTAGCGTCGGCTTCATCGGAGAAAGAGCGGGCTAGGTCATCGACGACGTGCCGAAGATGATCTACGTCGAGGCATCTCTAGATCAAGCTCCAACTTCACCAAGTCTAGAAAACTTGTGAAGGAAACACACTCTACTACTTGGCAAGAGGTAGAGGATGAAGAAATAGGAAGTGGGTTCACTTTACAATTGGATTTCTCACTCTTTTTCAAGAGTTGCCATTGATGGAGCAAGGTTCTTCATCTTGAAGATGAAGAAGAAGAAGAAGAAAAAGTTATGATAAGTTATTTAGAAAATAGAAAAGAAAAGAATACTTATCATAAACCAACCATGGTTATGTGTAGAGAGTTGACTAAGGTTAGATGAATGGTTAGGGTTAAGGATGAAGACAAAGTGGTCACTTTGGTCAAAGCTTCATGAAGAATCAAGATGCAAACAAAGAAAGCCACCATTTTGTTTTCTTATCCCATTTCTTGTAATCCAATTAAAAGATAAATGAATGAATAACAAAATAAAAACCCTAACCATTTATTTAACCAAGGTTTAATTCTTTACACAAACCCTAGCAAACATGTATCATCAAACATGATACAATCATTTGCACAAAAAGTATATCACATATACAACTTGTACATCCAAGTGAGAAAATCCATTTAAAGTGAACCAATACTAGTTAATGCAAAGTAATATATCAAATATATAATTATAAATTAAATCATTAAATCAACACTTGATTTAACGATCCGGTCATATCGCATATAACCGACTAGTATCCTATGTATCGGTTTATCGAATCAATGCTTGAATCGATAACTAGGTTATATCGCATACAATCAATCGATACATTTATCGCGAGAATGGAATACGGTATCACATACACGCATTGTTCTCGGTCCCGTACATATCTCATATGCGCTCCTATTTCGTTTCACTTGAGCCAGGAAACCTCTGTGTAGGACTCTAAAGACTTGTCAATACGCCGGCAACAGGTGATGATCATATCAATCACCCACAAGCCGCAAGCGGTCTGCTAAACGTAACGGCCACTCGGGTATTGAGCGATCAGAAGATCGACGAGCAAGCCCGCTCACACTCCAGTGAATCTAACCAGTAACACTACCGTACAGTCCGGTCTGATCGTCTGATATGTCGCATATCTCGCCTAGGGGTGGTAAACGTCAGACCCCAATAGCTCGATAAGTCGTGTCGATATGAGGTCTATAACAATTCGAGAAACTACTGGTAACACTTACCAGTAAATCTCAGCAACCCTGGCTAGGGATTTCCGGTTATAGCCAATCGAACACAGTGCAACATCAACTCCCTATACCGGGAGAGACGAATCCCCTCCTATCGCTCATTGCCTCCATGTGACTCGGGACTGTACCCAAAAACCACCATTTTGCACGCCCTCTTGGACGTGGTAAGATGGAAATCAAAGCACAGTGGGAACCACACAAGACTCTATGACGATATCGGGTCAACAGACTACTCTGTACCAGTGTCACCAGAGAACTGCCATCTGACGTAAGGTATAATACCATCTGGGAGTTCTCGGCGAGTCCGTCCAGTGTACCAAGTCTCCACTGAGCACCCGTATATCATCTCTGATGTCAAACATAAATGGATATGGGATCATCCATCGCCCATCTGTATAGGTCGAGATGGTATACGCTAGTCTACTCTGGTATATCGATGCCCCGTCTCGATATACCCACGACTAGGGACCTTAAAGGATGTACTTGTGGACTACCATGTCCCCACTAGTATGATCCGCATCATAGTCCAGGTAGTCAAGTACACATCCTAAGGGCTTTACCAACATGTAACAGAGAGACAATCAGTATACACGTTAAGGTAAAGATCAACCAGATAGCATACTATCATATCGAGCAAGAAAGTCCTCCCTATATATGTCCAAGCATCCACTACAATATACATCCTATGTATAGTAATGGTCTCTAGGGCATACATATAACTAACAATCTCCCACTTGCACTAGGGCCATCTGATAGCAGTGGTTGTAGTATCTCATACTCAACCATCCCATAAAAGTCTCTCTCTGGGAACAGGCCATTGTGAGTGGATTCGCTGTGTTGTCCTCTGAGTCTTCTCTCCAAACCTCGATCACCCTGGAGATCAACCATCTCCATGATCAGGTGACACTGCCTTAGAATATGTCTGGATCACTGATGGGACCGGCGTTCCTCGGCATAAGCCATAACTCCATTGTCACACAATGGGAGGAACATAGTTCATCTCATGAACCTATATACACCCAAACAGCCTCTTTGGTAGCATGTTTAGTAGCGATGTATCCTGCCTTTATCGTCTAGTATGCCACGGTATCTAGCTTGGAACTCTTCCAACATACGGTCCCTCTACCGAGGGTAAAGACAATGCCTGTAACTGACATTCAGTCGTCCTTATCATCCTGGAACACTTCCAGTGATTCTCTCCAGAATCAATTGATACCATCTCACTACAACTAGTGAGAATCCTAACATCCAATTAGATCTATCTCATAGATCCAAAACCCAGGATTTAGGAGGTATCACTTTGATCCTATATGGAGAATCATTGTGATAAGAGGAGATTGACCGAGCGTAGCATAGGAAACTCCTTCCCTATCAAGAGTATGTCATCCACGTACTCTACGAGGATCATCACCATACTCCCTACTACCTTTTTGTTTATACAAGGTTCATCTGCCATTTTGATGATGTCAAACTCTTTGACTACCACATCAAAACAGATGTTCCAACTCCGCGATGCCTGCTTTATCCTATAAAACATCTTGCACACGTTTCCGCTGCTCCTACTGTCTACGAGGCCCTCTGGCTGTGTACTTATAGACTCCTTCTTCTAAAACATCATTTAGAAAAAGCTGTCATGACACCCAACCACCAGATATCGTAGTCATGGTATGTAGCCGTGGCAAGTAAAATCTGGATGGACTTAAGCATAGATACTGGAAAAAGGTTTCATCATTATCCATGCCTGGTCAATGACGAAAACATTTAACAAGTCTAGCTTTGAAAGTCTCAACTTTTCCATCTACACCAAGTAATCTTCTCAAGATATACTTGCTCCTGATGGGGATTTAACCCTTCAGATATAGCAACCAAAGTCCATACTTTGTTGGTGCATAAGGATTCCATCTCAGATCGCTAAGTATCCAGCCATTCTTATAGAGTCTTACTCCTGATGGCCAGCTCGAAACTAGTTGGGTCATCATCTCATGATGCAATCCTCGCTCCCACTGTCATAGAGAAACCGAAGTATCTCTCAGGTGGGTAAGGAACCCTACTAGATCGGCGGAGAGGCTGAGGTTCGTTGATAACTATTGAATCCTTTGGTTCTTTCAAATCATTAGCTGCAGTTTGTATAGCTGGAACATTTCCAGTTCTACATAACAGATCTTGCCTTGAGCTTGTCCGGATTTTCCTTTTCAGACATAGGCTGGACAACCCCAAATCTCAACTAACTTGAGAGATGGGCTCTTCCCTTATCATATCAAATATGAAGTGGTAGGCAACTGATTTGATTTGAACCCTATTCAATAGGTATGCAGCTTCTCAAGTGCATAATTCCCAAAAGAAAATAGGTAACTCAGTAGTACTCATCACAGAGCACACCTTAACATATAAGGTGTGATTGCTCCTCCCCGATATACCATCGTGCTATGGTGTATACGGAGGAGTAATGCTGAGAGAGAATCTCATTCTCTTTTAGAATAATCCAGGATTTTCGTGCTCAAGTATTCTCCTCCTCGATCACATCAAAGGACATAATACTTATACCCGTATTTTGGTTCTCTACTTGTAACTTATATTCTGTGAATATCTCAAAAGGTTCGGACTTGTGTTTCAACAGGAACATATGTCTGAATCTTGAGAGATTATCAGAGAATGTAACGAAGTATAAAGAACCAATCCTGGCATATGTAGACAGGGACCTAACATACATCAACATGTATCATCCCAAGAGTTTACTAACTCTTTCTCTGTTTCCAATAAATAGAGCTAGTGTCATTATATCTTTGTGACATGACTGGAAAGTTTCACAAGATGTAAATTCAAACTGATGTAAATATGCATCTACATGTAACTTCAGCTAGTCAGGTCGCATTGATATGACCTAGTCTACAATGCCTCAAGAAGGATTCGTTCATTTCTGAATTCTTCCTCTTTTGTGTGTTCAGTATACTAAAGAACTGTAGTTTGATTTAGAACATCAATGCTTTTAGATAACGTGCCTGAACCGATCAACTTTTGATATAGGAAATGTTCAAAACATTATCCAACAATACAAAATTTTATCATTTCTTTACTAATAAAGAGACTGATATGATTTTGTATATCAGGTTCGGTATCTAATAACATTCGTTCAGAATCAATGTATTTGGAATACAGGGTGACAGTGACCAACAGACTTGGCTGCAACACTTGCTCCGTTTTCTGCCTCATGAAACTTATCACCCGTTCTCAGTTCTCTACCTATCTGTAGCCCTATGTAACAGATTACATATCTGGGATCCTGATCCGGTATCATATACCCAGGATGCGGAGGATACTGAGAAACAGTTCTTTATAACGAACATACCCGAAGATGATGCATCAGCATGCACTCTCTTCGTTTGGGCGGCATAGGAATTCTGGTAATCCCCAATTTCCTGCTCTGTCTTATAACAATTATAAGTTGGAGCGGGACCAACGTTCCCCAGCTCAGTATAACAAGCGGGTTCGGTCAATAATCCGTTTTATTATCTTGATTAAGGCGTGACATGGTCGCTACCTGGAGAGAGAGAGAAGAAAACACTCAGCATATGCTCTTGCAAGAATAGATTGGTTATTATTTTATCTAATCAGGATGGCTCCCACTACTTTTTATCAAATCTTCCTTCAAACCTAAAAACGAAATACTAGCCGGGATTAATTACACACTACAAGTTCGCCAATCTTTTAGCCAGGCCAGTGTCGGTACTTTGAGGGAGGTCCACCGTGCTTTCGCACGAACCTAATTAATGTAAACCTCGTTTTCCCAGAGGCGTAACCCCGTTAACACCTTTCTAGACACCTACTTGATCGGCTAATTTGTAATGTGTAAAACTCTCCCAGGAGTAACTCTTACTCGCAGCGGGTATCGGGATCCAACTATCTCATAGAAGGTATGCAATCTCATTGCAAATTTCAACACTTGAAATTCCCGATAATATTTTGCCCCGAACGATCTATGACCTTGACAAGGTCAACAAACCATAGACCGCAAGTCAAGTTCAACCCGTCATTTCTTGATTGAATCAAACCCACCCGCACGACCCTTGACAAGGTCAACAAGGCCGCACGACTACCCTAACCCAATCTACATCATATGCATAAGCAGATAAATACTGGTTAGCTACCGCACACTGCGCCTTGACAAGGTCAACAAACGCAGCACGAATACTAAACAGGATTTATCTGAAATGACGGAGGGCTACGACAGGTTTTTCTGAAAACCTATTGCGTAATGAACTTGATATCGTTGTAGAATCGAATGAATTTTGAAATGGAGTGTTTTTGAGGCTTTTCTAGTTTTGCTAAAGGAGTCACTCCCGGTGAAGGGATCGTCGGTCCTTTCCTCATCGAATGAGGTGCGGGATATATCATATATATCACTGTACAAAGCAAAAACACTTAAAAGCAATCAAAAGACAAACCGAGTGTGTAGCATCTACCAGTTATTGCTAAAGGAGTCACTCCCGGTGAAGGGATCTCGGTCCTTTCCTTATCGAATAAGGTGCAGGATATATCATATATACCGCTGTGCAAAGAAAGAACTGTAGCTACCTGTTTTATTTTGAAATTCGATTCTACAACATCTTAGGTTTTTTTTATTTCATTAATCACATTAATGAAGTCCCATCATTTAAATACCTAAACATCACAGATAAATACGACGTACACTTATGCCATCCGCATTCGCCTCGATGTCCCCTCGTGCACCGTTAGGTTAGGTAACTAACGGCAGAGCGGGGCAGGGCTAGCGCGGGTGTAAAACATAAGTAACACCTATATAATATATCATATATACTATATACTGTATCTATCACAGAACATCACATGATCACATCACAGATATCGCAGCAGAAGAATCATATGAAATATTGGATATACTAGGACGTCCGTGTTTTCAATACGAGCCAGTATAAAACACGGATTCCACGGTCGTGATGAATAGCCAAACCCACACCCCTAGACCCCTACGAGAGCGGCAAGCAACCCTACCAATTCTAGAGTTAGGAGACCCGGACTCGACTCCTCGAGTTGGTCTCCCACTGGACTCCAGAACCCGGTTACTTGTGCTCCCCTCCTTGGGTCTATCCTAGTGCGGAAAAGTAAATAATATACAAAGGGTGACATCTTCCGCAACCTGGAAGTGCCCCAATGAAAGAATATTACATACAAGTTTTTACATGAATGAAAATGAAAAACACTCATCTCACATAAAAAACCCCGGCTATTCAAACACGACGATCCAATATAACATATCCAGCAACACATAACATCACATGTCATCAACGTAAGTAAATATGCATATCCCAATTGTCGTTGACATATAGCAACGAAACCGGCGATATCACATATTACACTTACGGTCACAGAAAAGAAAGTGAAAAAATACAACAGTTGGAATCCGCAACCTGCATAGACATCGCATGCCTAATCGAATGAATTCCTTAGACATCACATGCCTAACAATTATAAACCCCGCATTTTAGTCTCATTATCGAAAACTCTTTTCAATATCAAGTCGGGCAATTCAACAAGATTCCCGACATCCTGATCGAATGCTCGTCGCAAACATCAGTAGACGGCTGCACCCCCGATGCCGTCGACGAAGTGCACGAAGGCGGAACACCGCTGCCGCGAGCACCCGAACGGATGCTTTCGGCGACGGGGTTCTCCTACAGTCACTTGGTCGGGGCTATGGAGTGAGGCTGTCTATTAAGTTTACCCGGCGAGTATCCGCGTACGCTACGTGATTGCGATGGACTTTTGATCACATCAAAATTCCGTGGCAACCGATCAAGTGAGACTAAATTGCTAGATTTACAACATTCATTCAGTTATCTCATAACTTTTGTGAATTCCAATTGTTGTATCCCATTCCAGATAATTAGAAAATGTTAAACTTTCCGATCGAACAATCGAACACCCAAGTTTTCCCGATATAGATCAACACATGAAATAAGTCTAACAACATTCAGTTTGTGCCTCAGTACCAACGGTCCAGCCGTAGAAGGGTCAAGCCAACGCCTCACATGTAGCACGCCGTACTGTCCCAAACCCGAAGGTTCAAAGGGCAGTTCAAGACGGTCACATAATCGAGTTAAGGTTTGTTGTCTTCTAGAGGGACCATCGCATTACTTGCACTACTTAGAACGTCGTTAAACTACGGAAAAATCCAACACTTGGAAATTTCCCGACAGGGGAAAAGGTGGGTATTTATATCCGGTCGAACTTTTTAACATATTCTAAAATTTATCCGGAAAGCCACATAGACAAAATCTGATACCCCGATCGAAACACCGAATCCCTAAAACAACCCCAGAAAATTCAACTCTTGAATAAATATTAAAAATTCCCAGAAAATCCAGCATAATAATATAGGAGTTACTGTGCAAACAGGGAAGGATGACGTCATCAACTTGCCGCGGAACCGCCGCACTATGAACAGTTCATGGAAAAAATTTTGCACCGTAATTCTTAGATTTCCCTGCTGATTTTTCTGCATATTTTTAATTTGGAAAAAACCCAGATTTTAGAAAAAGTCCAGAGAGCATGTTTGGTTTAGGGTTTCGGGTTCGTTCGGACTTCAAACTCCGTCTAGACTTCGCCTAAGGCTCTAGCTAGGCTCTGATACCACTGTAGGGTTCCTAGGCACTCCCAAGAGGTCTCACAAGGCATCAACCATGCCAATTTCAAATTTTAACGGTGCCGAGAAACCCTAACAAGATCGTTGGCTAGATTTTTAGGCGACAAAGCAAACTAGTTAACACTTAACTACAAGAATACGGAAATACAACCTTTGTAGATCCGGTCCTCCACCTCCACGGCTCCGTGATGAAGTCCTCTCCACTGTCCAAATCAAATCCCGGGCTCTAGCGTCGGCTTCATCGGAGAAAGAGCGGGCTAGGTCATCGACGACGTGCCGAAGATGATCTACGTCGAGGCATCTCTAGATCAAGCTCCAACTTCACCAAGTCTAGAAAACTTGTGAAGGAAACACACTCTACTACTTGGCAAGAGGTAGAGGATGAAGAAATAGGAAGTGGGTTCACTTTACAATTGGATTTCTCACTCTTTTTCAAGAGTTGCCATTGATGGAGTAAGGTTCTTCATCTTGAAGATGAAGAAGAAGAAGAAGAAAAAGTTATGATAAGTTATTTAGAAAATAGAAAAGAAAAGAATACTTATCATAAACCAACCATGGTTATGTGTAGAGAGTTGACTAAGGTTAGATGAATGGTTAGGGTTAAGGATGAAGACAAAGTGGTCACTTTGGTCAAAGCTTCATGAAGAATCAAGATGCAAACAAAGAAAGCCACCATTTTGTTTTCTTATCCCATTTCTTGTAATCCAATTAAAAGATAAATGAATGAATAACAAAATAAAAACCCTAACCATTTATTTAACCAAGGTTTAATTCTTTACACAAACCCTAGCAAACATGTATCATCAAACATGATACAATCATTTGCACAAAAAGTATATCACATATACAACTTGTACATCCAAGTGAGAAAATCCATTTAAAGTGAACCAATACTAGTTAATGCAAAGTAATATATCAAATATATAATTATACATTAAATCATTAAATCAACACTTGATTTAACGATCCGGTCATATCGCATATAACCGACTAGTATCCTATGTATCGGTTTATCGAATCAATGCTTGAATCGATAACTAGGTTATATGGCATAAAACCAATCGATACATTTATCGCGAGAATGGAATACGGTATCACATACACGCATTATTCTCGGTCCCGCACATATCTCATATGCGCTGCTATTTCGTTTCGCTTGAGCCAGGAAACCTCTGTGTAGGACTCTAAAGACTCGTCAATACGCCGGCAGCAGGTGATGATCATATCAATCACCCACAAGCCGCAAGCGGTCTGCTAAACGTAACGGCCACCTGGGTATTGAGCGATCATCAGATCGACGAGCAAGCCCGCTCACACTCCAGTGAATCCAACCAGTAACACTACCGTACAGTCCGGTCTGATCGTCTGATATGTCGCATATCTCGCCTAAGGGTGGTAAACGTCAGACCCCAATAGCTCGATAAGTTGTGTCGATATGAGGTCTATAACAATTCGAGAAACTACTGGTAACACTTACCAGTAAATCTCAGCAACCCTGGCCATGGATTTCCGGTTATAGCCAATCGAACACAGCGCAACATCAACTCCCTATACCGGGAGAGACGAATCCCCTCCTATCACTCATTGCCTCCATGTGACTCGGGACTGTACCCAAAAACCACCGTTTTGCACGCCCTCTTGGACGTGGTAAGATGGAAATCAAAGCACAGTGGGAACCACACAAGACTCTATGACGATCTCGGGTCAACAGACTACTCTGTACCAGTGTCACCAGAGAACTGCCATCTGACGTAAGGTATAATACCATCTGGGAGTTCTCGGCGAGTCCGTCCAGTGTACCCAGTCTCCACTGAGCACCCGTATATCATCTCTGATGTCAAACATCAATGGATATGGGATCATCCATCGCCCATCTGTATAGGTCGAGATGGTATACGCTAGTCTACTCTGGTATATCGATGCCCCGTCTCGATATACCCACGACTAGGGACCTTGAAAGATGTACTTGTGGACTACCATGTCCCCACTAGTATGATCGGCATCATAGTTCAGGTAGTCAAGTACACATCCTAAGGGCTTTACCAACATGTAACAGAGAGACAATCAGTATACACGTTAAGGTAAAGATCAACCAGATAGCATACTATCATGTCGAGCAAGAAAGTCCTCCCTATATATGTCCAAGCATCTACTACAATATACATCCTATGTATAGTAATGGCCTCTAGGGCATACATATAACTAACAATTGAGTCATACATACGATTTCTGCTCTGTGATGTTTTCTACTCACGAGTTGGCAACTCACCCCCATTGTGCTACAGTTTCTTGCAGGTTTTGCCGTACAGGTTTCATTGCGGCTTTGCTGGCACACTGCTTATATTCTGGGTGATTTTCTTTGGTAGGTGGGTTCACTTGTATCGTGACCACCATTGTACTCTATTTTTATTCAGTTGTATCTAGTAAACTCTATCAACCAGACTTATATAGTGTTTCAGACATAGAAAACCAGTTGTATATTCTTTCGACCTTAGAGTCGCGTGTTGTATTACTATGGGTTTTCATGTTGATTTGAGTTTCCTTTTCAGTTTTGATCATCTCATTTCGGCGTTGTATATTATATTGCTTGCGTGGTTGTGACCGTCGATTGGCGAAGAGCTAGCTCCCGCTTGGGGATGCCTTTTATCATTGTGCATATATTATTCATGTTGTACCCCGTTTGGGGCCGGTATTTACAAAGGAAATGCTGCCGAAATTTTCAGGAAAGACTTGGGATTTAAAAATGCATATTCGGATTATTTTATTTAAAACCACTTGTTTTAAAACATGTTGTCTTCACTTCTTTCTTAAAATGGTTTATTTTTCTGGGATTTCTTGGCTTACTTGAATTAGATGGGGTCCTATAGACTTCATATGGTTCAAGTGCCAGTCTCGTGCCATTTTAGGTCGTGACACATGAAGAATAACACGGCGGATCCACTCACGAAGGCCATACCCCAAATACTGTTTGAGAGACTCTTCAGGATATTGGGTATGAGATACTACAACAACTGGCCTTAGTGCAAGTGGAAGATTGTTAGTTGTATGTATGCCCTAGAGGCCATTATTGTACATGATTGTATATTATAGTGGATGTTTGGACATATAGAGAGAGGACTTTCTTGCTCGACATGATAGTATGTTATCTGGTTGCTCTTTATCTTAACATGTGTACTTGTATTTTTATACTGTCTCTCTCTTACATGTTGATAAAGCCCTTAGGATGTATACCTGACTACCAGGACTATGATGAAGATCATACTAGTGGGACTAAGGTAGTCTATAAGTCCATCATTTAATTGTTCCTAGTCATGGGAGTATCGAGACAGGGCATCGATATTCTAGAGTAGACTAGCGTATACGTTTCTTGACCCATTTGATGGGCGATGGATGATCCCGCATCCATTGGTCTTTGACATTAAAGATTGTATATGGGTGCTCAGTAGAGACTGGATACACCGAACATGACTCGCCGAGAACTCCTATATGGTATTTGTTAGTTATATGTATGCCCTAGAGGCCATTACTATACATAGGATGTATATTGTAGTGGATGCTGGGACATATATAGGGAGGACTTTCTTGCTCGACATGATAGTATGCTATCTGGTTGATCTTTAACTTAACGTGTACACTGATTGTCTCTCTGTTACATGTTGGTAAAGCCCTTAGGATGTATACTTGACTACTTGGACTATGATGCGGATCATACTAGTGGGGACATGGTAGTCCATAAGTACATTCTTCAAGGTCCCTAGTCGTGGGTATATCGAGACAGGGCATCGATATACCAGAGTAGACTAGCATATACCTTCTCGACCCATACAGATGGGCGATGGATGATCCAATATCCATTGGTGTTTGACATCAGAGATGATATACGGGTGCTCAGTGGAGACTGGGTACACTGGACGGACTCGCCGAGAACTCCCAGATGGTATTATACCTTACGTCATATGGCAGTTCTCTGGTGACACTGGTACAGAGTAGTTTGTTGACCCGAGTGTAGGGTTCCTAGGCACTCTAATGGAGTCTCACAAGGCATCAAACATGGCCAATTAAAATTTTACAAGTGCCTACAAACCCTAATACGGATCATTAACTAGATAATGAGGCGATGCAAGCATGTAAACGAATTAAATGCTAAAGGAAAGTGGCTACAACCTTTGTAGATCCGGTTCTCCACCTCCATGGCTCCACGATGAAGTCTCCTCGCTGTACAAATCGGATCTTGGGCTCTAGCGTCGGCTTCATCGGAGAAAAAGCGGGCTAGGTCATCGACGACGATGCCGAAGATGATCTACGTCGAGGCATCGCTAGATCAAGCTCCAACTTCACCAAGTTAAGAAAACTTGTGAAGGAAACACCCTATACTACTTGGCAAGAGGTAGAGGATGAAGAAATAGGAGGTGGGTTCACTTTAGAATTGGATTTCTCACTTTTTTTGGCTAGTTGCCATTGATGGAGGCATGCTTCTTCTTGAAGAAGAAGAGGAAGAAGATGAAGATGAATATATGATAAGTTCTTCTTTAATTTGATAAATAAATCAATACTTATCATGACTTCAACCATGGTTTAGTGTAGAGATTTAACTAAGGTTAGATGAGTGGTTAGGGTTAGAGAAGAGACAAGAATGGTGGACTTGTTCAAAGCTTCAAGAAGCTTCAAATAAAAACAAAAATAGCAACCGTTCTTTTCTCTTTTTCTTTTATAAATGAAATAAATAAATAGATAAATGAATAAGTAAAAGAAATGATACCCTAACCACTAACTAACCATGGTTTAATACTTTACACAAAACCAAGCTAGAATGTATCATCAAACATGATACAATCATGTGCACCAAAATATATCACATACACAATGTGCAATACAAGTGAGTAAATCCAATTTAAGTGAACCTATACTAGTTAATGCAAAGTAATATATCAAATATATAATTATGCATTAAATCATTAAATCAATACTTGATTTAACGATCCGGTCATATCGCATATAACTGACTAATATCAATAGTAACAACTTATCGAATCAACACTTGATCCGATAACCCGGCTATATCACATATAACCGATCAATGTTACAAATCGCGAGAATCAAATACAGTATCATATACTGGTATTATTGTCGGTCCCACACATATCTCATATGCGCTCCTATTTCGTTTCGCTTGAGCTAGAAAACCTCTGTGTAGGACTCTAAAGACTCGTCAATACGCCGGCAGCAGATGATGATCATATCAAACACCCACAAGCCGCAAGCGGTCTGCTAAACGTAACGGCCACCCGGGTATTGAGCGATCAGAAGATCGACGAGCAAGCCCGCTCACACTCCTGTGAATCCAACCAGTAACACATACCGTACAGTCCGGTCTGTTCGTCTGATATGTCGCATATCTCGCCTAGGGGTGGTAAACGTCAGACCCTAGTAGCTCGATAAGTCATGCCGACGTGAAGTCCATGACATGTGTGGAACTACTGATAACACTTACCAGTAGGTCACTGCAACCCTGGCCAGGGATTTCCTGTTATGGCCAATCGAGCATAGCGCAACATCAACCCCCAATACCGGGAGAGACGAATCCTCTCCTATCGCTCATTGCCTCCATGTGAATCGGGACTGTACCCAAAAATCACCTGTTTGCACGACTCAGTAGAGCCGTGGTAGGGTGGAAATCAAAGCACAGTGGGAGACACACAAGACTCTATGACGATCTCGGGTCAACAGACTAAGCTGTACCAGTGTCACCAGAGAACTGCCATCTGACGTGAGGTATAATACCATCTGGGAGTTCTCGGCGAGTCCGTTCAGTGTACCCAGTCTCCACTGAGCACCCGCATACCATCTCCGATGTCAAACACCAATGGATATGGGATCATCCATCGCCCATCACATGGGTCGAGAAGATATACGCTAGTCTACTCTGGAATATCGATGCCCCGTCTCGATATTCCCACGACTAGGAACAATGAAGGATGTACTCATTGACTATCCAGGCCCCACTAGTATGATCTTCATCATAGTCCTGGAAGTCGAGTACACATCCTAAGGGCTTTATCAACATGTAATCAGAGAGACAGAAAGTATACATGTTAAGATAAAGAGCAACCAGATAGCGTACTATCATGTCGAGCAAGAAAGTCTTACCTATATATGTCCCAGCATCCACTACAATATACATCCAATGTACAGTAATGGCCTCTAGGGCATACATATAACTAACAATCTCCCACTTGCACTAGGGCCATCTGTAGCAGTAGTTGTAGTATCTGATACTCAACCATCCCCTAAAAGTCTCTCTTTGGAAAAAGGCCTTTGTGAGTGGATCCGCCGTGTTGTCGTCTGAGTCTACTCTCCTAACCTCGATCACCCTGGAGATCAACTATCTCCATGATCAGGTGATGCTGCCTCAGAATATGTCTGGGTCACTGATGGGACCAGGGTTCTAGGGCCAAAGCCACAGTTCCATTGTCATACAATGGTAGGAACCTAGTTCATCCTATGAACCAATATACACCCAAACTGCCTCTTTGGTAGTATCTTTAATAGCGATGTTAGCAGCCTTTATCGTCTAGTTTGTCACGGTATCTAGCTTGGAAATCTTCCAACATACCGTCCCTTTACTGAGGGTAAAGACAATGCCTGTGACTGACATTCAGTCGTCTTTATCACCCTGGAACACTTCCAGCGATTCTCCCCAGGATCGACTGATACTATTTCACTATAGCTAGTGAGAATCCTAAAATCTATTTAGATCTATCTCATAGATCCAAATCCCAGGATTTAGGAGGTATCACTTTGATCCTTTATGGAGAATCTATGTGATAAGCGGAGATTGATCGAGCGTAGCATAGGAAACTCCTTCCCTAACAAGAGTATGTCATCTACGTACTCTACGAGGATCGTCACCATACTCCCTACTACCTTTTTGTTTATACAAGGTTCATCTACCATTTTGATGATATCAACTTCTTTGACTAATCCATCAAAACAGATGTTCCAACTCCGCGATGCCTGCTTTATCCTATAAAGCATCTTGCACACGTTTCCGCTGCTCCCACTGTCTACGAGGCCATCTGGCTGTGTACTTATAGACGCACTCTTCTAAAACATCATTTAGAAAAGCAGTCATGACACTCAACCATCAGATATCGTAGTCATGGTATGTAGCCGTGACAAGTAGGATCTGGATGGACTTAAGCATAGGTACTGGAAAAGGTTTCATCATTATCCATGCCTGGTTGATGACGAAAACCTTTAACAAGTCTAGCTTTGAAAGTCTCAACTTTTCCATCTACACCAAGTAATCTTCTCAAGATATACTTGCTCCTGATAGGGATTTAACCCTTCAGGAGTCGCAACCAAAGTCCATACTTTGTTGGCGTATATGGATTCCATCTCAGATTGCTAAGCATCCAGCCATTCTTATAGAGTCCCACTCTTGATGGCCAGCTCGAAACTAGTTGGGTCATCATCTCATGATGCATTCCTCGCTCCCACTGTCATCGAGAAACCGAAGTATCTCTCAAGCAGGTGAGGAACCCTGTTATATCGGTGGAGAGGCTGAGGTTCGTCGGGAACTATTGAATCCTTTGGTTCTGTCAAATCATCAGCTGCAGTTTGTATAGCTGGAACATTTCCAGTTCTACATAACTGACCTTGCCTTGAGCTTGTCCGGATTTTGCATTTTAGACATAGGCTGGACAACCCCAAATCTTGACTTACTTAAGATATGGGCTCTTCCCATACCATATCTCATATGGAATGGTAGGCAGTGATCTGATTCAAA
Organism: Agapanthus africanus; assembly: GCA_030015575.1. Lineage (NCBI taxonomy): Eukaryota > Viridiplantae > Streptophyta > Magnoliopsida > Asparagales > Amaryllidaceae > Agapanthus > Agapanthus africanus. Next base: position 295,890,697 of record CM057349.1, read on the forward strand.
CCTTAATTCAATAGGTATGCAGCTTCCCAAGCGCTAACACCCAAAAGGAAATAGGTAACTCAGTAATACTCATCATAGAGCACACCATATCTAATATTGTGCGATTGCTCCGCCCTGATACACCGTTGTGCTGTGGTGTATTCAGAGGAGTAATACGGAGAGAGAATCCCATTTTCTTTTAGAATAGTCCAGGAATGCCATGCACAAGTATTCTCCTCCTTGATCTTATCATAGGACATAATACTTATACCCGGTTGTTGGTTCTCTACTTCTAACTTATATTCTGTGAATATCTCAAAAGGTTCGGACTTGTGTTTCAACAGGAACATATGTCAGAATCTTGAGAGATCATCAGAGAACGTAATGAAGTATAAAGAAGCAGTCCTGGCATGTGTAGACAGGAGACCTTACATACATCATAATGTATCAGTCCCAAGAGTTTACTAACTCTTTCTCTGTTTCCAACAAACAGAGCTATGGTCATCTTATCTTTGTGACATGACAGGCAAGTTTCACAAGATGTAAATTCAAACTGATTTAAATATGCATCTAAAATGTAACTTCAGCCAGTCGGGTCGCATTGATATGACCTAGTCTACAATGTCTCAAGAAGGATTCGTTCATTTCTGAACTCTTCCTTTTGTGTGTGTTCCGTATACTAGGAACTGTAGTTTGATTTAGAACATTAATGCTTTTAGATAACGTGCCTGAACCGATCAACTTTTGATATAGGAAATGTTCAAAACATTATCCAACAATACAAAATTTTATCATTTCTTTACTTGTAAAGAGAGTGATATGATTTTGTATATCAGGTTCGGTATCTAATAACATTCGTTCAGAATCAATGTATTGGTAATACAGGGTGACAGTGACCAACAGACTTGGCTGCAACACTTGCCCCGTTTTCTGTCTCATGAAACTTATCACCCGTTCTCAGTTTTTCTACCCTTTTGTAGCCTTCTGTAACAGATTACATATCTGGGATCCTGATCCGGTATCAAATACCCAGGATGCAGAGGATACTGAGAAACAGTTCTTTGTAATGAATACACCCGAAGATGATGCATCAGCATGCACTCTCTTCGTTTGGGCGGCACGGGAATCCTGGGATTCCCCTTATTTCCTGCTCTGTCTTATAACAATTATAAGTTGGAGCGGGACCAACGTTCCCCAGTACAGTATAACAAGCGGGTTCGGTCAATACATCCATTTTATTATCTTGATTAAGGCATGATATGGTCGCTACCAGGAGAGAGAGAGAAGAAAACACTCAGCGTGCGCTCTTGCAAGATTAGATTGGTTATATATATATTATCTAATCAGGATGGCTCCCACTGTTTTTATCCAATCTTCCTTAAAATCCTAAAAGGAAAGACTAGCCGGGATTAATTACACTCTACAAGTTCGCCAATCTTTCAGCCAGGCCAGTGTCGGTACTTTGAGGGAGGTTCCCCGTGCTTTGGCACGAACCTAATTACAGTAAACCTCGTTTTCCCAGAGGCGTAACCCCGTTGACACCTTTCTAGACACCTACTTGATCGGCTAATTGTAAAGTGCAAAACACTCCCAGGAGTAACAATTACTCGCAGTGGGTATCGGGATCCAACTATCATATAGAAGGTATGCAATCTCATTGCAAATTTCAACACTTGAAACTCCCGATAAAGGTTTTCACCCCTAGCACCAATGACCTTAACTATGGTCAACAAATCATAAGTACTAGTCAAGTTCTACCCGTCATTTCGTGATTAATTAGACCCACCCACATGACCCTTAACTAAGGTCAACAAAGTCACGCGACTGTCCTAACTAATCGCATCATATGCGGTGTAGGAAGACATCACTTAGCTACCGTACACTGTGCCTTGACTATGGTCAACAAACACAGCACGAATACTAAGTACTCTCCTTCCTAAAATGACGGAGGGTTGCGAATGGTTTTTATGAAAACCTTTAACGCTTTGAACTTGATCTCGTTGCGGAATCAAATGGTTTTTAAATGGAATGTTTTCGAGGCTTTTCTAGTTTTGCTAAAGGGGTCACTCCCGGTGAAGGGATCGTCGGCCCTTTCCTCGTCGAATGAGGTGCGGGATATATCATATATATCACTGTGCAAAGCGGAAACTATAGAAGCGATCAAAGACAAACCGAGGGTTGTAGCATCTGCCAGTTATTGCTAAAGGAGTCACTCCCGGTGAAGGGATCTCGGTCCTTTCCCCATCGAATAAGGTGCAGGATGTTCTACAATGAACACCGCGATGCAAAGCAAGAACTGTAGCTACCTGTCTTTATTTTGAAATTTGATTCCACAACATCAATTAGGTTTATTTTCTTTCATTAATCTCATTAATGAATATCCCATCATTTAAGTCTACTTAAACATCACAGATAAATATAACGTACGCTTATGCCATCCGCATTCGCCTCGATGTCCCGTTTGCACCGTTAGGTTAGGTAACTAACGGCAGAGAGGGGCAGGGCTAGCGCGGGTGTAAAACATAAGCAACGTTTATATAATATATCATATATACTATATATAATATCTGTCACAGAACATCACATGATCACAGATAAATCACAGCAGAAGATACATATGAAATATTGGATATACTAGGACGTCCGTGTTTTCAATACGAGCTGGTATAAAACACGGATTCCACGGTCGTGATGAATAGCCAATCCCACACCCATTGACCCCTACGAGAGCGGCAAGCAACCCTACCAATTCTAGAGTTAGGAGACCCGGACTCGACTCCTCGAGTTGGTCTCCCTCTGGACCCTAGAACCCGGTTACTTGTGCCCTCCTCCTTGGGTCTATCCTAGTGCAAAAAAGTAAATAATATACAAAGGGTGACATCTTCCGCAACCTGGAAGTGCCCCAATAAAAGAATATTACATACAAGTTTTTACATGAATGAAAATGAAAAACACTCATCTCACATAAAAACCCCCGGCTATTCAAACACGACGATCCAATATAACATATCCAGTAACACATAACATCACATGTCATCAACGTAAGTAAATATGCGCATCCCAATTGTCGTTGACATATAGCAACGAAACCGGCGATATCACATATTACACTTACGGTCACAGAAAAGAAAGTGTAAAACTACAACAGTTGGAATCCGCAATCTCATTAGACATCGCATGCCTAATCAAATGAATTCCTTAGACATCGCATGCCTAACAATTATAAACCCCGCATTTTAGTCTCATTATCGAAAACTCTTTCCAATATGAAGTCGGGCAATTCAACAAGATTCCCGAAAAACTGATCGAATGCTCGTCGCAAACTTTAGTAGGCGGCCTCACCCCCGACGCCGTCGACAAAGTGCACCAAGGCGGAACACCGCTACCGCGAGCACCCAAACGGATGCTTTCGGCGACGGGGTTCTCCTACAGTCACTTGGTCGGGGCTATGGGGTGAGGCTGTCTATTAAGTTTTCCCGGCGAGTATCCGCGTACGCTACGTGATTGCGACGGACTTTTGATCAAAATTCCGTGGCAACCGATCAAGTGAGACTAAACTGCTATGTTTATAATATTCATTCCGTTATCTCATAACTACTTGTGAATTCCAATTATTGTATCACATTCCGGATAAATAGAAAATACTAAACTTTTCGATCGAACAATCGAACACCCAAGTTTTCCCGAAACAGATCAACACATGAAATAAGTCTAACAGCATTCAGTTCGTGCCTCAGTACCAACGGTCCAGCCGTAGAAGGGTCAAGCCAACGCCTCACATGTGGCACGCCGTACTGCCCCAAACCCGAAGGTTCAAAGGGCAGTTCAAGACGGTCACATAATCGAGTTAAGGTTTGTTGTCTTCTAGAGGGTCCATCGCGTTACTTGCACTACTTAGAACGTCGTTAAACTACGGAAAAATCCAACACTTGGAAATTTCCCGACAGGGGAAAAATTGGGTATTTATATCCGGTCGAACTTTTTAACATATTCTAAAATTTATCCGGAAAAACACACAGACAAAATTAGACAATCAGATCGATACACCGAATCCCCAATACAACCCAGAAAATTCAACTCTTAAAAATTATTAAAAATTCCCAGGAAAACCAGAACTGCAGACTAAGAATTAAGGTGCAAAATTCGATGCACAACAAGACAAAATGACCGCGGAACCGCCGCATGAGCATGCTCATGCCGCGGATCCGCGGCGCTCTTAAGGAATTAGGCCCTCGAATTTTACAGTAACCCTTAGATCTTCCTGCTGATTTTTCTGAATATTTTTAATCTGGAAAAAACCACGATTTTGAAAATTGTCCAGAGAGCACGTTTAGGGTTAGGGTTTCGGTCCGATCGGATTTCTAACTCCGTCTACGCATCTCCTAAGGCTCTAGCTAGGCTCTGATACCACTGTAGGGTTCCTAGGCACTCTAATGGAGTCTCACAAGGCATCAAACATGGCCAATTAAAATTTTACAAGTGCCTACAAACCCTAATACGGATCGTTAACTAGATAATGAGGCGATGCAAGCATGTAAACGAATTAAATGCTAAAGGAAAGTGGCTACAACCTTTGTAGATCCGGTTCTCCACCTCCATGGCTCCGCGATGAAGTCTCCTCGCTGTACAAATCGGATCTTGGGCTCTAGCGTCGGCTTCATCGGAGAAAAAGCGGGCTAGTTCATCGACGACGATGCCGAAGATGATCTACGTCGAGGCATCGCTAGATCAAGCTCCAACTTCACCAAGTCAAGAAAACTTGTGAAGGAAACACCCTATACTACTTGGCAAGAGGTAGAGGATGAAGAAATAGGAGGTGGGTTCACTTTAGAATTGGATTTCTCACTTATTTTGGCTAGTTGCCATTGATGGAGGCATGCTTCTTCTTGAAGAAGAAGAGGAAGAAGATGAAGATGAATATATGATAAGTTCTTCTTTAATTTGATAAATAAATCAATACTTATCATGACTTCAACCATGGTTTAGTGTAGAGATTTAACTAAGGTTAGATGAGTGGTTAGGGTTAGAGAAGAGACAAGAATGGTGGACTTGTTCAAAGCTTCAAGAAGCTTCAAATAAAAACAAAAATAGCAACCATTCTTTTCTCTTTTTCTTTTCTAAATGAAATAAATAAATAGATAAATGAATAAGTAAAAGAAATGATACCCTAACCACTAACTAACCATGGTTTAATACTTTACACAAAACCAAGCTAGAATGTATCATCAAACATGATACAATCATGTGCACCAAAATATATCACATATACAATGTGCAATACAAGTGAGTAAATCCAATTTAAGTGAACCTATACTAGTTAATGCAAAGTAATATATCAAATATATAATTATGGATTAAATCATTAAATCAACACTTGATTTAACGATCCGGTCATATCGCATATAACCGACTAATATCAATAGTAACAACTTATCGAATCAACACTTAATCCGATAACCCGGCTATATCGCATATAACCGATCAATGTTACAAATCGCGAGAATCAAATACAGTATCATATACTGGTATTATTCTCGGTCCTGCACATATCTCATATGCGCTCCTATTTCGTTTCGCTTGAGCTAGGAAACCTCTGTGTAGGACTCTAAAGACTCGTCAATACGCCGGCAGCAGATGATGATCATATCAAACACCCACAAGCCGCAAGCGGTCTGCTAAACGTAACGGCCACCCGGGTATTGAGCGATCAGAAGATCGACGAGCAAGCCCGCTCACACTCCTGTGAATCCAACCAGTAACACTTACCGTACAGTCCGGTCTGTTCGTCTGATATGTCGCATATCTCACCTAGGGTTGGTAAATGTCAGACCCCAGTAGCTCGATAAGTCATGCCGACGTGAAGTCCATGACATGTGTGGAAGTACTGATAACACTTACCAGTAGGTCACTGCAACCCTGGCTAGGGATTTCCTGTTATGGCCTGTCGAGCATAGCGCAACATCAACCCCCAATACCGGGAGAGACGAATCCCCTCCTATCGCTCATTGCCTCCATGTGAATCGGGACTGTACCCAAAAACCACCTGTTTGCATGACTCAGTAGAGCCGTGGTAGGGTGGAAATCAAAGCACAGTGGGAGATACACAAGACTCTATGACGATCTCGGGTCAACAGACTAAGCTGTACCAGTGTCACCAGAGAACTGCCATCTGACGTGAGGTATAATACCATCTGGGAGTTCTCGGCGAGTCCTGATTGTTAGAGATTCTGCGTGTTCAAGTTTTAGTTAAATACCGCAATCAAGACGGTTTCGCTCGTAGCTAGCCGGTTGAGTACGGGTCGTCCGCAGGGAGATGGGAATCTTTTTCTATGTGTTTTAACGAGTTAAGTCCGAGAGTCCAGATTTTTTTGTGATTATCTAAGTGTTAAAATGATATGTAAAGAGAGCTTGTTAGGGTTAGGATTAGGTTAGTTTGAGTTAGGAGTCTCCCACATCTTTCGTTGCCCCTCTTAATATCGGTGTTACGGTAATCGGCAACAACGGGGATTAGCACGACTAGGAAGGAACTTGCGAGTATAAGCTAGGCTTTCCAACGCATAAGTTCTTCCTTTTGGTGCTTGTCCGTCCATTCTTGGCTCTTAGCCATAACCTCCGGTTAATTCAACCACAACCGGTCTCACTACGGAATCACCGCTATCATGTAAGATAGGGTGCCGTAAGGAGCGGATTGTGGTTCAATTAACGGCAGTCGAATTAAGTTGTTGGGCAAGGAAAGAGTGAGAGAGATTTCCTTCTCTCAAACTTCCCTTATCCTACCCTAACAAGTATGAAACTACTCACACATCATAATGAAAAGAAAACAAAACAAAAGAGGAAGATAGAAAGAAGGAGATTAGAAGATAACAACTAGCTATTTGCGACCTCACCTTGGCAAGGATCAAGCGTAAGCATCATGGTTGTTTTAATGATAAAGGAAAAGAGAAGAGAAAGAAAGAACAAGAAATAACAACAACTAAGTTAACAAATTAAAATTACAAGCAATTATAAAAGAACAAGACAAGATATAATAGCAAAAGAGTCTTCTTTATTCATCATTCTTCACTCACAAAGCTCACTACAAGTTTTAATGGAGAAGAGATGAGAAGAGGAAGAAGAAACACAACTAAACCTAGAAAATAAAATACAAGATTATGGACCCTTTCCTTCACAAAGTTCTGGGCTATTTATAGGCTGAAAAATGAAAACCTAGGGCAACCACCAGAACACAAATAAAAAGACCAAAACACCCCTGGAAAATCTTTGTCTGCCGCCACCATACGGCCGCGGATCCGCGGCCTAAGCATGCTTAGGCCGCGGTTCCACGGCCTAATAGAGGAGTTGTCTCCTCTGGTTTTCTGTGGTCCCCTGGTTTGATGTACCCTTTATTCTGGTATATATATTTTTTCATATTTTCTTCACGATTTTTCCAGAATTTCTGTTGAGGGAAAGGTGATTTGATGTGGACTTTTTGTCATGATTTCCTCGAGCTCCGCGTAGATTTCTTGGATCTTGTGCTGCCATTGAGCCTTGTGCATGAAAACGACATTGATTTGACATTTTGTCTCTTAAACTGGTGTGTAGCAACAGACGGATAAAGAGCGGAGATCCGTGTTTTATCTGTGGTTGGCAGGAACCCGGATTTTGTCGTGTTTTCCATGAATTTCACCGTTTTTAGAACCGAGAACCTGTATCCTGCAATTGACTAGCAAACACGGCTCAAGAGTATCTACCGTTATGCAATGTGATAAAAATTGGGCGGTATGAAAATGCAAAAATCTGATATGAACAAATACCCCCAAACTTATCATTTGCTCGTCCCGAGCAAAGCCAATTTATTCACAAAAAATTTCCTAACCTCACTTTCGCAGGGAACGCGATTGCACTGAGCATGTGCAACAAGCCGTTAAACCTCTAGGTGTCCCTAGTAGGAGGAGTGTTGTCTCCTGAGGGTTTTCAGCGGATACTACCCACAAAATCCGGTCAAGTTGGTTTTGTAAAATAACTAAGATTCAAACCCTAAAGTTTTGTTTCAGAAAATAACAATTCTATAGTCCCAAGTCTAGACTATCAAACCCTTATTTTTCACACCTCGCTTCTTATTTAACTACAGCTTTTATATGTCTTTACGTGCAGTGCAAATAGTGTCGTTAAGTTCCAGAAGGATCGATTAAAGTCATCATGTCGCACAATAAAGCCCAGATAACAATTTTAAAAGGATCACATAAGTTTTATAAAGAGTTAAGCATTTTTCAAGTTTCGTTTTCCAGTAAGGTTTCAACTTCAGAATTTCTATCTTCCTTAACAGGAAACTAAGTCGTATTTTTCACTCCACCTTTTTCTTGTTTTCATTTCATATACACCTCTGTGAACGTGCAATAGTCTTTATCATAGAATAAAACCTTCATATCTCCGCTAAAATTTTTATAAAAGCCTGTCTTTTATCAAGATTATTCTCACACAAAGAACCGTTAGGAATTTTAACTCGGAGAGAACACTTGCTTGACTTTGTTTTAATCTGGACTTTCTAGGCTTCTTAGCGAGCTTTGGGCCAATGCACCCAAACCAGTTGGTTTTAGGGCATTAGGTGTAAAAACACCCCAGCAGACTTAATTACTCATGTTACCTAGGTCCAAAAACAAAAGACAGTTTGGCGTGAAAATCAGATGATTTAATACGAACGGAGATATAACCGGCAGTTCAGTTATTTTTTTCGGATAAAAGACGTGTTTAGTGGGTTTGATGTGTAATCATTCCAATCAAGTTCCAGATGGGTTATTTTTCAGACTTAGTTCCAATTACGGCATCAATAACATTCCTTCATATTCGCTTTACTTCATAAACTATTCTTGACATTACTTATTTCAGAACAAACCTATTTGATCCTCATAAAATCATTTATCTGTTAAAAGTTTTTAAACATAAAAGACTTGTCATCTAATTTCCAAAAACTCACGACACGTGTAGTGTGATGTAAAGACGTATATCAGCTATAGTTAACTTTAAAGGAGAGTTATTTTTCAGGTTTTCAAAATCTAAACATAAGATTTAGTTATTCTTATTTTATCAAACAAAACCGTCGAAATGTTGAATCAGAGTTCTTCCAAAAGCTAACTCGACAGAAAAGTTTTTATATTTTTAGAAAATTTTCAGATTTTTATGGATTTTATGGATTTTAATATGCAGATGCAAAATATACATATGAATGCGAAGGTAAGAAATGCGTACCGAGCGTACCCCCAAACTTAAACTGGACAGTGTCCTCACTGTCATTGCATGAAGAGATCATTTGAAGTGTCAAAAATGTCGGTTAGCGATACACAAAAGTTTTATTATATTTTTTTTTTGTTTTTAAAGAAAAGAAAAAGAATATCCACAAAAATGTACAAAATGGTATATACATACCCCCAAACTTATTTGGAACAGTGTCCACTTGTTCTTGGCTGGAAAACCGAAGTTTGAAGGTAGGCAGAGGAAGATCATGCAGGATAAACCGGCTCCTGTAAGAACAGGAGCTCCTCTGTTGGTTCGGCGCTAAGGTACGGTTTTAGTCGGTGTCCGTTCACTTTGAAAAATGAACCGTCCTTTGGATTTTCTAAATCCACAGCGCCATGCGGATATACATTCCGCACAAAATACGGCCCTTTCCAGCGAGATCTGAGCTTTCCTGGATGGAAGTGAAGTCGGGTGTCGTAAAGCAGTACCTGCTGACCAGGTACGAAAGTTTTGCGCAAAAGGTGTTTATCGTGAAACACCTTCGTTCGGTTTTTAACGACAACCGCGTTATCGTAAGCCTCATCCCTAAGCTCGCTCAGTTCGTTCAACTGCAGCTTCCGATGGCTGCCCGCATCTTCGAGAGACAGATTCAACTCCTTTATCGCCCAAAATGCGCGATGCTCTATTTCGACAGGTAGGTGGCAGGCTTTTCCGTACACAAGCCGATAGAGAGACATGCCAAGGTCGGTCTTATAAGCGGTTCGAAATGCCCAAAGGGCATCAGTGAGTTTCAGCGACCAATCCTTACGGTTCTTGGAAACCGTCTTCTCCAGTATCTGCTTGATTTGCCGATTTGAAACTTCGGCCTGCCCGCAGGTTTGGGGGTGGTAGGGCGTAGAGAGCTTATGATTAATGGAGTATTTCCGCATCAAGGCTTCGAAAGTTTTGTTGCAGAAATGACATCCATTGTCGCTAATGATCGCTCGGGGGTGCCCAAACCGGGAGAAAATGTTTTCTTTAAGGAACCTAACGACAACCTTGTTGTCGTTAGTCCGGCTGGCCACAGCCTCGACCCATTTAGAGACGTAATCAATAGCGAGAAGGATGTACAAGTTCCCAAAAGAGCTGGGAAACGGCCCCATGAAATCTATCCCCCAAACATCGAAAATCTCCACAACCAAGATCGGTTGGAGCGGCATCTCGTTCCTCCGGGATATCCGGCCCATGTGTTGGCACCGGGAGCAAGTCTTGCAATAGTCGTGAGCGTCTTTGAAGAGTTGTGGCCAGTAGAAACCACATTGCAAGATCTTCTCATCTGTCTTTCTGGGGCCAAAATGCCCGCCACACGCTTGATCATGGCAAAATGACAGCACACTCTTGAATTCCTCGTCAGGGACACATCGACGAATAATCTGGTCGGGACAGTACTTGAACAGATAGGGTTTGTCCCAGTAAAAGTGTTTTACTTGGGATAAGAAGCGAAGTCTGTCCTGACTTGACCATTCAGTCGGTAGTAATCCCGTGGCCAAATAGTTCACAATATCTGCGAACCAAGGTTCGCAAGATACTGTCAAGAGCTGTTCATCCGGGAAAACGTCGTTGATCGGAATTAGAAGCGAAGGCGATGAAGGAATTCGTGAGAGATGGTCGGCAACTACGTTTTCACATCCTCGTTTGTCCTTAATGACAAGGTCAAACTCTTGAAGCAAGAGGATCCAACGGATTAACCGAGATTTTGCATCTTTCTTCGCAAAAAGATGGCGCAGAGCAGAATGGTCGATGTAGACAATGACTGGAGAGCCGATGAGGTAGGGCCTGAACTTTTCTAAAGCAAATACAACAGCTAAGAATTCCTTCTCAGTTGTTGTATAATTGAGTTGGGCGTCGTTCAGGGTTCGGCTCGCATAATAGATTACGTGCGGCATCTTGTTGATGTGTTTTCCAAGGACAGCACCAATGGCAAAGTCGGATGCGTCGCACATAATCTCAAATGGGTGCGTCTATCAGGTGAAGAAAGAACGGGAGCAGAAGTGAGTGAGCTTTTCAATGACTCAAATGCAGTCACACAGCTCGAGTTGAAGTCGAATGGCGTATCCTTGGCCAGTAAAAGAGTCAAGGGCCTAGCAATCTTGCTAAAGTCCTTGATGAACCGTCTATAGAAACCGGCATGGCCAAGGAAGGCTCGGATATCTCTGACGCATCGGGGAGGAGGTAGATTGGAAACGACCTCAATCTTTGCTTTGTCAACCTCTATGCCATTTTGCGAGATGATATATCCTAAGACAATACCTTCGCGCACCATGAAGTGGCACTTCTCCTAATTCAAAGTGAGATTCTTGTCCTTACATCGGGTAAGGACAGCGTCAAGATGCAGCAAACACTCGTTGAAGGAATCGCCGAAGATGGAGAAATCATCCATGAAAATCTCCAGAAATTTTTCCACCATGTCTGAAAAGATTCCCATCATACACCGCTGGAAGGTAGCGGGCGCATTGCATTACCCAAAGGGCATGCGACGATATGCAAACGTGCCGAAAGGACAAGTGAAAGTGGTCTTGTCCTGGTCTTTTTCAGCGATGGGAATTTGATTATAGACAGAGTAGCCATCAAGAAAGCAGTAGTACCCGTGTCCGGCCAATCGTTCAAGCATCTGGTCAATGAAAGGTAGCGGATAGTGGTCCTTCCGCGTTGCGGCGTTGAGTTTTCTGTAATCAATGCACACTCGCCACCCAGTTTGGGTGCGAGTAGGGATTAACTCGTTCGCCTCGTTAGTTATGACCGTGATGCACGACTTCTTGGGGACAACATGAATGGGGCTAACCCACTGGCTATCAGAGATAGGGTAAATGATACCACTATCTAGACATTTTACGATCTCCTTCTTCACAGCCTCTTTCATGACTGGATTGAGACGTCTTTGTGGATCTCGGGCTGGTTTGGCATCATCCATCAGATGAATGTGATGCTCAACGATCAGGGGACTAATCCCCTTGATGTCCGCCATGGACCAGCCAAAAGCTTACCTGTTGCTGTGCAAGACCGCGAGAAGGGCTTTCTCTTGCTCGGGAGCTAGAGAAGCCGAGATGATGACAGGGAGGGTCTCGTTCTCACCTAAGTAAGCGTACTTAAGGTGAGACGGCAAAGGCTTGAGTTCGAGCGTTGGAGGTGAAACGATGGAAGGCAAGATTGGTGCAGAGGTCTCGAACTCAAAGGACTCCAGCAAAGGTTCGAAACGAGTGTAGGCAACCGAGTCGGATGGTTCAGGTAACTCATCCGGAAATTCGAAGGATTCAAACTCGGGTGGTGAGCGGCTAAGATCGTTGGAGAACGTGAAACACTCGTAGTCATTGTCGGGTGCAGAAACAGCAGCAGGTTCGAGGAGAAACGCACTAGTGGCGTCAAGATTATCGTGATCAAACAGAAACTCCTCGAATTCACACTCTTCTGGGGTGATCTCCTGGATCGAGCAGACGTCCAGTATATGAGCATTAGGTTCGGCGGGCTGATTCCCCAACCTAAAAATGTTGAGTTCAATCGTCATGTTTCCAAAAGAGAGGTTCATCGAACCATTGAGACAATTGATCACAGCATTTGAGGTTGTAAGAAATGGGCGACCGAGTATCACCGGAATTTGATTCCGGGGGTTAGCTACAGCCTGTGTGTCTAATACAATGAAGTCAACGGGGAATATGAAGTCCCCGACTTTTATTAACACATCCTCTAACTCACCCCTAGGATGGGTGATCGATCGGTCGGCCATTTGGAGAGTGCAGTGCGTGGGTTTCAGCTCTCCGACGCCTAATTGCTCGTATACTGAGTACGGAAGCAGGTTAACACTGGCACCAAGATCTAATAGTGAGCGGTTGATGTTCTTATCCCCAATGGTAATTGAAATCGTAGGACAGCCAGGGTCCTTCCGTTTTTGTGGTAAAGATTGGGTAAGGACATCACTCACAGCACTAGCCAAGAAAACTTTCTTGGGTACCTGAGACTTCCTCTTTTTCGTGCACAAGTCCTTTAAGATTTTCGCGTAAGACGGGACTTGTTGGACAATATCTAAAAGAGGAATGTTAATGTTAACTTGCTTAAATAACTCCAGAATCTTCTCCATCTGTGGATTTTGTTTGTTAGACCTCAACCGGTTTGGAAATGGAACATTTTTAAAATTGGTTGAGTCTAATACTTGTGGAGGAGATTGTGGAGTTGGAACGGATCCCAGAACAGGTGTTTTCGTGGAGTGAGAAGTGGGTCCATTCAAAGCAGAAGAAGAGGAAGGAGAGCCTTGGGAAGAACGGAGAATAGGCTCAGAAGACGAAGAAGCAGGAGAAGAAGAAGAAGTAGAAGAAGAAGCGGCCGGGGTGTCATCGTTGATCCGTGTGCCAATGTTGTTTTGCAGCATCCTTCCCGATCTCAGTGTGGTCACGGCACTCACATTATGGTTCTGTTGTTCAAGAGCAACATGTGCATTATGTGGGTGACCGGGATTTGGGAGTTGCTGGGACGGGAGCTTCCCCTTCTCTCGCTCGCTTAAAGCCGCATTCAGCTGTGCAATCTGGGCCTCGATGGTCTTGATGCTTTGCCCGTGAGCGGCAGTGTGTTGCACTAAGGACTGAATAGAAGACTGGATGTTGGCGGTGGACTGAGTCGATTGTTTAACGAACGCCTCCAGACTTCGTTCGAGCGAGGAAACCTTATCGTTGTTTGACGGAACAAAGTTGTTTGGTGGAAAAGAATTGTTGGGTGCAAAGTTGTTTGTCTGATTTTGGAAAGGTTGGGGTTGGAAGGGCTGCTGATACTGAGTTTGTTGTTGCGCTTGTTGTTGCGGCGGAGGGGCCCTTTGGAAATTCTTGCCTTGGAATTGATTCTGATTCTGATTCCAGGTGAAATTGGGGTGGTTCCTCCAACCGGGATTGTAGGTGGAAGAGTATGGATCATTCCTTGGTCTTTGCTGAAATGCAGCATTAACCTGATCATGTCCTTGTGATGGTGGATTGTAAGGACACTCTTCGGTCAAGTGAGAAGGATCGGAACAATAAGCGCAGATGGTACGAAGGGGAAGAACAGGGGTAGGAGCAGGAGAAGAGAATTTGCTCTCTATCGCTTCAAGCTTTCTCGTTATTGCAGCCATTTCAGCTTTCATCGCAATAGAGACGTCAAGTTGGTGAATTCCTACCCTAGACTGACCGGTAGAAGTGGAGGTAGAAGAAGAAGAAGTCGGTCTGGTGCTCTCCCATTGTAGCGTTTGCTCTGCAAGGTCGTCAAAGAACTGCCACGCTTCCTCGTCCGATTTCGATAGGAAGTGGCCCTGACAGATGGTTTCCAACAACTGCTTCGTTGCTGGGTTCAGGCCCTCATATAAGGTTTGGCAAAGTTGTCATTTCTCTATACCGTGGTGAGGACACTGAACAAGAAGGTCTTTGTACCGGTCAAAGCACTTCCAGAATGGTTCAGAAGGAAGCTGAGAGAATTGGTTGATTTCATTTCGAATCCTTGCGGTTTTATGATTCGGATAAAATTTCTTTAGAAACGCTTTTACAAACTCGTCCCAACTGGTTATGGAGTGGGAAGCGGTGCTATACAGCCATTTTTCAGCAAGATCGCATAAAGTGAACGGAATGACCCGTAGACGTATAGCATCGTCCGACAGCTGGGTGGTTTTCATCATGGCACAGACGTTTTGAAATTTGTTGATGAAGATATAGGCATCTTCAGATTCAAGCCCATGAAATCGTGGAAGCATGTTGATGAAGTGGGGCTTAATTTCAAAATTATCCCCATTGGCCGGTGGAAGAGAAAGGTAGGTGGGAAGTGCAGAACGGGTGGGATAGAAACGATCCTGGAGCGCGATTCGCTGCGGCGCTACAACAGGCGGTGGTGGTGGGTTATTGGTCTCCGTAGGAGGTGGAGCCAATCCAGGGGTAGTCAAAGAGATGTTCGGATTAAATCCTGACATCGCGGAAGAAGAGGTTGGTGAAGGTGAAGGTGAAGATGTATGAACAGAATTCCGGTCAATGTCGGAGTTGGCCGGCAAAGGAAGGGATGAAAGAGGAGTGGACGGAGTATCGACGTCTGAGTCGATCGCGTAGTCGGTAGCGACTAACGTAACGTGGACTAGGCGGACGCTAGTGTCCCGAGTCCAAGCGGACATACACTAAACGAGTTTAGTATAGTCAAAGCGGAGAAGGTGAGGGTAAGAAAACGTCAATGGAGAAAGGCGATGGGTGGTGGGTGAAAAATGGATTTTGGCGACAAAGGGCAAGTTTTTATAAAAGTTTTTGATTTTTCTCTTTTTTTTTAGAAAGATCTTTACAGAAATATGTACGGATTTATGGCTTAAGTAATCACAAACAAGATATGCACAATCACACCTAGATCTAGGGTCACATAGGTCTGCTAGACCAGCTCCAGAACTTGATTGTCGAAGTAAAACAGTGTCGAGAAACGGGCTCAAGATACACTGATCATGAGGCCAGGTAAGTGCAGAGATAAGGGGAGATTTTCCAACGCTTTCGCGAAGTTCCTTAATTAAGTAACCCTTTCTCTTTTGGCGGTTGTGCCGTTAACACTTTCCTAGACACCCCGTAAACAATATACTGTTAAGCGAGGTTCTAAACACGGTTTAACTTCTCCTAATGAGCGCGAAGTCCTTAGGGCTGCAGTCTAGTATTTTTTAATTACAATGGACAATGCATATGCTTTTGTGATTTTTGGGGTCCTGGGAAGGGTGATGAAATCCCCACCTAATCTGAATTGGTTTCAAGCCCCTTAAGTCCGTATTAAAGAATACAAAGCGCTAACAAATCAACTGCAAACAATTTTTATTTTTAGCGCGGCGCAAAGAATCCTGCACAAGAACAGTTTATTGGAAGGGGGAGAGAATTTGCGCAAAGAATGCTGCAGAAAACACAGTTTATTGGAGTCCAGAGGAGTGGGAGAGAGAAGAGAAAGACTCACAGAGAAAATCGCACCCTGAAGAAGCCAAATGGCCGTGGTTCTGCGGCCTAAGCTTGCTTATGCCGCGGTTCCGCGGCGGAACAGAGAGGTTGGGCTTCCAATTTCTTCCTGTGTGCTGGTCTGGGAGTCTTCTGCTTGTCTGGATGTTTTGAATCTTGATTTGCTCACTGGAACTGCTCCAGATTTTTAAAGTAGACCGTTACTTCGTTTTGATCCGTCGCGGTGTAGCCGCGAAATGTGGGTCTATCTTCCCACGTCTTTGGCACTGAACTTGAACTTCGTATATTCTACGTCTTGGCCACTGAACTCGAACTTCGTATTTTCCTGCACACTTGCACAAAAACTAATCAAAAAAAACAAGTTGATTTTTTTTACAACATATATTTTTTTGTTTTGTTTTTCGGTTATATTTATATTCACAAGTTAACCCGAAATTACACAAAGAAATAAACTACCGTCTCACCGGCAACGGCGCCATTTGATAGTTAGAGATTCTGCGTGTTCAAGTTTTAGTTAAATACCGCAATCAAGACGATTTCGCTCGTAGCTAGCCGGTTGAGTATGGGTCGTCCGTAGGGAGATGGGAATCTTTTTCTATGTGTTTTAACGAGTTAAGTCCGAGAGTCCAGATTTGTTTGTGATTATCTAAGTGTTAAAATGATATGTAAAGAGAGCTTGTTAGGGTTAGGATTAGGTTAGTTTGAGTTAGGAGTCTCCCACATCTTTCGTTGCCCCTCTTAATATCGGTGTTACGGTAATCGGCAACAACGGGGATTAGCACGACTAGGAAGGAACTTGCGAGTATAAGCTAGGCTTTCCAACGCATAAGTTCTTCCTTTTGGTGCTTGTCCGTCCGTTCTTGGCTCTTAGCCATAACCTCCGGTTAATTCAACCACAACCGGTCTCACTACGGAATCACCGCTATCATGTAGGATAGGGTGCCGTAAGGAGCGGATTGTGGTTCAATTAACGGGAGTCGAATTAAGTTGTTGGGCAAGGAAAGAGTGAGAGAGATTTCCTTCTCTCAAACTTCCCTTATCCTACCCTAACAAGTATGAAACTAATCACACATCATAATAAAAAGAAAACAAAACAAAAGAGGAAGATAGAAAGAAGGAGATTAGAAGATAACAACTAGCTATTTGCGACCTCACCTTGGCAAGGATCAAGCGTAAGCATCATGGTTGTTTTAATGATAAAGGAAAAGAGAAGAGAAAGAAAGAACAAGAAATAACAACAACTAAGTTAACAAATTAAAATTACAAGCAATTAAAAAGAACAAGACAAGATATAATAGCAAAAGAGTCTTCTTTATTCATCATTCTTCACTCACAAAGCTCACTACAAGTTTTAATGGAGAAGAGATGAGAAGAGGAAGAAGAAACACAACTAAACCTAGAAAATAAAATACAAGATTATGGACCCTTTCCTTCACAAAGTTCTGGGCTATTTATAGGCTGAAAAATGAAAACCTAGGGCAACCACCAGAACACAAATAAAATGACCAAAACACCCCTGGAAAATCTTTGTCTGCCGCCACCATACGGCCGCGGATCCGCGGCCTAAGCATGCTTAGGCCGCGGTTCCACGGCCTAATAGAGGAGTTGTCTCCTCTGGTTTTCTGTGGTCCCCTGGTTTGATGTACCCTTTATTCTGGTATATATATTTTTTCATATTTTCTTCACGATTTTTCCAGAATTTCTGTTGAGGGAAAGGTGATTTGATGTGGACTTTTTGTCATGATTTCCTCGAGCTCCGCGTAGATTTCTTGGATCTTGTGCTGCCATTGAGCCTTGTGCATGAAAACGACATTGATTTGACATTTTGTCTCTTAAACTGGTGTGTGGCAACAGACGGATAAAGAGCGGAGATCCGTGTTTTATCTGTGGTTGGCAGGAACCCGGATTTTGTCATGTTTTCCATGAATTTCACCGTTTTTAGAACCGAGAACCTGTATCCTGCAATTGACTAGCAAACACGGCTCAAGAGTATCTACCGATATGCAATGTGATAAAAATTGGGCGGTATGAAAATGCAAAAATCTGATATGAACAAGTCCGTTCAGTGTACCCAGTCTCCACTGAGCACCCGCATACCATCTCCGATGTCAAACACCAATGGATATGGGATCATCCATCGCCCATCACATGGGTCGAGAAGATATACGCTAGTCTACTCTGGAATATCGATGCCCCGTCTCGATATTCCCATGACTAGGAATAATGAAGGATGTACTCATTGACTACCCAGGCCCCACTAGTATGATCTTCATCATAGTCCTGGAAGTCGAGTACACATCCTAAGGGCTTTATCAATATGTAATCAGAGAGACAGAAAGTATACATGTTAAGATAAAGAGCAACCAGATAGCGTACTATCATGTCGAGCAAGAAAGTCCGACCTATATATGTCCCAGCATCCACTACAATATACATCCAATGTACAGTAATGGCCTCTAGGGCATACATATAAATAACACCGAGATCGTCATAGAGTCTTGTGTGGTTCCCACTGTGCTTTGATTTCCATCTTACCACGTCCAAGAGGGCGTGCAAAACATTGGTTTTTGGGTACAGTCACGAATCACATGGAGGCAATGAGCGATAGGAGGAGATTCGTCTCTCCCGGTATAGGGAGTTGATGTTGCGCTGTGTTCGGTTGGCTATAACCGGAAATCCCTGGCCAGGGTTGCTGAGATTTACTGGTAAGTGTTACCTCTTGTTTCTCGAACTGTTATAGACCTCATATCGACACGACTTATCGAGCTATTGGGGTCTGACGTTTACCACCCCTAGGCGAGATATGCGACATATCAGACGAACAGACCGGACTGTACGGTAAGTGTTACTGGTTGGATTCACAGGAGTATGAGCGGGCTTGCTCGTCGATCTTCTGATCGCTCAATACCCGGGTGGCCGTTATGTTTAGCAGACCGCTTGCGGCTTGTGGGTGTTTGATATGATCATCACCTGCTGCCGGCGTATTGACGAGTCTTTAAAGTCCTACACAGAGGTTTCCTGGCTCAAGCGAAACGAAATAGGAGCGCATATGAGATATGTGCGGGACCGAGAATAATGCGTGTATGTGATACCGTATTTCATTCTCGCGATGAATGTATCGAATGGTTGTATGCGATATAACCTAGTTATCGAATCATGGATTGATTCGGTAAGCCGATACATAAAATATTAGTCGGTTATATGCGATATGACCGGGTCGTTAAATCAAGTGTTGATTTAATGATTTAATGCATAATTATATATTTGATATATTACTTTGCATTAACTAGTATTGGTTCACTTTAAATGGATTTTCTCACTTGTTGTGCACATTGTATATGTGATATATTTTTGTGCACTTGTTTGTATCATGTTTGATGATACATGCTCACTTGGGTTTATGTAAAGAATTAAACCATGGTTATATGAATGGTTATGGTTTCATTTTATTTATTCATTCTTTTATCTTTTTATTTGGATTAAAAAGAATTGGGAAAAGAAATCATAATGGTAGCTTTCTTACTTGAAGCTTCTTGAAGTTTCATGCAACTTTGACCAAAGCAACCATTCTTGTCTTCTTCTCCTAACCCTAACCATTCCACCTAACCTTAGTTAATTCTCTACATCTAACCATGGTTGTAGTTATGATAAGAATAATCTTTTTCTATTTTCTCATTATTCTTATCATAATATTCATTATCTTCTTCTTCTTAAAAAGATGAAGAAAGCTTGCTTCATCAATGGCAACTTGAGCAATTGAGTGAGAAATCCAATTCTAAAGTGAACCCATCTCCTATTTCTTCATCCTCTACCTCTTGCTAAGTAGTAAAGGGTGTTTTCTTCACAAGTTTCATGACTTGGTGAAGTGGGAGCTTGATCTTGTGATGCCTCGACGTAGATCATCTTCGGCACGAAGCCGACGACCTTGCCCGCCTATTTCTCCGATGTAGCCGACGCTAGAGCCCGAGTTTCCATTTGGACAGCGAGGAGACTTCATTGCGGAGCTATGGAGGTGGAGGACCGGATCTACAAAGGTTGTATTTCCGTTCTTTTAGTTAAATTGTTAACTTGTTGCATTTGTCGCCTAAAATCTAGTTAACGATCCGTATTAGGGTTTCTCGGCACTTGTAAATTTTGAAATTGGCATGGTTGATACCTTGTGAGACCTCATTAGAGTGCCTAGGAACCCTACAGTGGTATCAGAGCCTAGCTAGAGCCTTAGGCGATGCTTAGACGATGTTAGAAACCCGATCGAACCGAAACCCTAAACCCAAAATTGCTCTCTGTACATTTTTCAATTTCGGGGATTTTTCCACATTAAAAATATGCAGAAAATTCAGCAGAGAATTGTAAGAATTACTGTGAAGCCCGTACACAAGATTCCACAACAGTGCGGCGGAACCGCGGCATTAGCATGGCTAATGCGGCGGTTCAGCGGCAACTTTGTCTCTTCTCCCAGTAATTTTTGCACAGTAACTCTTAAATTTTATTGCTGTATTTTCTGGGAATTTTTAATTTGACTCAAGAGTTGAGTGGTCTGGGGTTGTATTGGGAATCGTAGATTCGATCGGATTATCAGACTTTGTCTATGTGGCTTTCCGGATATTTTTGAATATGTTAAAAAGTTCGACCGGATATAAATATCCATCTTTTCCCCTATCGGAAAATTTCCAAGTGTTGGATTTTTCCGTGGTTTAAAGACGTTCTAAGTAGTGCAAGTAACGCGATGGACCCTCTAGAAGACAACAAACCTTAACTCGATTATGTGACCATCTTGAACTGCCCTTTGAACCTTCGGGTTTGGGGCAGTACGGCGTGCCACATGTGAGGCGTTGGCTTGACCCTTCTACGGCTGGACCGTCGGTACTGAGGCATGTGTATGTCCATGCTACCTCTCCCGGTACTTTCGGGAATGCGGAATTTGGTAAAAAACGATTTTTACGGAGGTGGTAACATGGACCTAAAACCCGGATCTTGGTTAAACATCTATCTAACAACCTAACTATGAGTTTCTAGCTACTCGGTTAGGGGGTTATACCTTGCTTGTCTTGAACTCCTTCGTCTTCAAGCTCCGATGGTGGTCCGGATTGGCTTCTTCTCGTCGTCTCCGTACGCCGAAGATAGATCCACCTGAAAGCTCCAACCTTTGGCTCCTTCTTCGTTCTTTGAAGAAACTAGTTCACTCGGTTTGCTAAACCTTGTGAACTAGAATGAGTAGAGAATAGTTTGTGTGGGATTTTATCTATGGTTCTTGATTCTCAACTCATGAGACAAGAGAACCATAGATTAAAGAGAGGGAAAAAGAGCAAGAGGGTGAGAGCAAAAGGAGAGCTCAAGAACAAGAGAGAGAATGAGCAAGTATTTTGTCTCTCACCCTCTCATAATCCAAAGTCATGATAACTCATCATACTAAAAAAAAGTCTTATGTGATGGTTGAAGCAACCATAACCATATCATTTCATGCACTCATTTTACACAAATGAGCAAGCAAGCAAAATTCTTTGCCATGAAATGATGGCTATGGTTATCATGATGGTCAACTAGTCAAGCCTAGTCAACCGGTCAACAAAGTCAACAAGTCAACAAAAGTCAACAAGTCAACAAAGTCAACAAAGTCAACAACCATGTCACCATAATACTTAATTAATATAATAGTTAATCACATATAATATTCTCATTAGGGTTGAGCAAAAAGTCAAATAGTCAACGGTCAACTGTCAACAACCCTAATGAGAATCCGCTGCCTCTGCCTCCCTGTCAACTGTGCATACACACCCGCATCCGCGTTCCGAGGAACACAAATGCACACTGAATAAATCCAATCCCAAAAGGTACACTAGGATCTGGCTTAAACCAAAGCCCGCTAGTGTAAACTGTCCGGACACTGTACGTGCACAAGTGCACGGATGTGACCGAATCCTGTCGCAAAACCATGCGACCTGTCGCAATACCATGCGACCTCTACTCTTTTGCTTAAAGGAGAAAAGCTTTCTGTGTGGGACTCTAAAGACTCGACACTACGCTGGCAGTGGGTTTAACCACAGACCGCAAGCGGCACTAGCTGTGCGTAACGGTCCCCAGGTAATGCCGACAAGAAGACCGACGAGGCGAAACCCATCTGAACTCCTACTGAGCCTGAGTGTGACATTCTCCGTACAGTCCGGTCTGTTCGTCTGATATATCGCATGGCGGGCCTAGGGGGCGGTAAACGTCAGTCCCCCAATAGCGGTACAAGTCGTGCCGGAGCGAAGCCCAAAACACCCTGAGATAACACTGGAAGCCTACCAGTATATCTCGATTGCCCTGGCCAGGGACTACTCGTGTAATGGCTCTCCTAGACACAGCGTGATGTCAACCCCCAATACCAGGAGAGACGAATCCTGTCTAACCGTCACTGCCTCCAAGTGCTTCGGGACTGCACCCAACCACTACCTGTTTGCACGACTCCTTTGAGCCGTGGTAGGGTAGTGATCAAAGTACAGTGGGAACACACTCGAGGCAAAGTGACAGTGTCAAGTCAGCGGACTAAGCTGTACTCATGTCACCTGGGAACTGATAACTGACGATAGGCATAATACCAACTAGTCAGTTCCCGACGAGTCCTGTCCTGTGTACCCGTAACCTAACGAGCACCCGCATACTATCTCAAGTACGACGTACTGACGGCTGTGGGACAGACCGTCTCCCATACTGGGATGAGAAGCGCATGCGCTGGTCTACTCCGGAGTATCGATGCCCTGTCTCGATAGTCCTGCGACCAGGGACCTGCATAAGGATGTGCTTATGGATTACCCAGCCCCACTAGTGTGACGGCCATCACATCGCTGGTAATCAAGCAAAGATCCTAAGGGCTCCACTAATGTGTATAGGCGATATACAAAAATAAACACATGTACACATTGAAGTAGAAACAAACCAAGTAGCATACTACTATTTTGAGCAAGATTGTATATACAAGGTGAATATCCCAAGCTTCCATTAAGTAATATACAAACTAGTATGATACAGTAATGGCCTCTAGGGCATATACACTAACAATCTCCCACTTGCACTAAGGCCATGTACTGGCGTATCGAAGACCTATCATCTCGATCAGCCGCTCGAACTGAGTCTGGGGCAGGGCCTTGGTGAATGGATCTGCAGTGTTATCTTCTGAAGCGACTCTCTGAACCTCGATCTCCTGGCGATCTATGATCTCCCTGATCAGGTGATACCGCCTCAAGATGTGCCTGGATCTCTGATGGGACCTGGGTTCCTTCGCTAAAGCTATAGCACCGTTGTTGTCGCAATACAGAGGTATTGGATCAACAATGGACGGAACCACCTGAAGTTCTTTCAAGAACTTCCTCATCCAGACAGCTTCTTTTGCGGCATCAGATGCAGCGATGTATTCCGCTTCCATCGTCGAGTCTGCAACGGTTTCTTGTTTGGAACTCTTCCAACACACCGCCCCTCCATTGAGGGTAAAGACAAAACCCGACATGGACTTGGAATCATCCTTGTCACTCTGGAAGCTGGAGTCAGCAAAGGCCTCGATCTGGAGGTCTTTTCCGCCATACACCAAGAACATCTCCTTAGTCCTTCTCAGGTACTTGAGAATGTTCTTTACCGCTATCCAGTGTTTCTCCCCAGGGTTTGACTGATACCGGCTTACCACACTAAGTGCATAAGCTACATCCGGTCTGGTACACAACATCGCATACATTATAGAGCCTACCGCAGAAGCGTAGGGTATAATAGACATGCGATCCCTCTCCAAATCAGTCTTGGGAGACATCTCTTTAGAGAGGGTGATCCCGTGACAAGCCGGTAGGTTACCGCGCTTGGAATCTTCCATACTGAATCTT
Source organism: Agapanthus africanus (assembly GCA_030015575.1). Taxonomy (NCBI): domain Eukaryota; kingdom Viridiplantae; phylum Streptophyta; class Magnoliopsida; order Asparagales; family Amaryllidaceae; genus Agapanthus; species Agapanthus africanus. Next base: position 295,914,689 of record CM057349.1, read on the forward strand.
TTCAGTATGGTGTCGATGTACCTGGACTGTGAAAGTCCTAATATCCTCTTGGATCTATCACGATGGATCCGGATCCCCAGGATGTATGAGGCATCACCCAGGTCTTTCATGGAGAACCTGTGTGACAAGAACCCCTTGACAGATTGTAGCATAGGAATGTCATTTCCTATTAAGAGAATGTCATCCACGTATAAAACGAGGAATACTACAGTTCTCGCTACAAATCTACTATAGATGCATGGTTCATCTGGATTTTTGATAAAGCCAAATTCTTTGACCGTCTCATCAAAGCAGATGTTCCAACTCCGCGATGCCTGCTTTAGTCCATAGATGGACTTAAGCAACTTGCACACCTTTCCGCTGCTCCCACTCTGAATGAAACCCTCTGGCTGGTCCATATAGACACACTCCTCTAAATTTCCATTTAGAAAAGTTGTCTTTACGTCCATTTGCCAGATCTCATAATCGTGGAAGGCGGCAATGGCAAGAAGGATCCGAATGGATTTCAGCATGGCTACTGGAGAAAAGGTTTCGTCATAGTCCAAGCCAGGTCTTTGACGAAAACCCTTTGCTACCAGCCTAGCTTTATAGGTCTCAACCTGTCCATCTACACCAATCTTCCTTTTGAAGATCCACTTGCATCCTATGGGTTTTACCCCGTCTGGAGCAATGTCCAACGTCCATACCTTATTGGTGTACATGGACTCCATTTCGGTCCGCATTGCATCCAGCCATTTCACTGAGTCAACGCTCTGAACGGCCTGCTGGAAGCTAGTAGGCTCATCATAATCTATGATGCAATCCTCTCTATCCCCGTCTATGAGAAAACCGTAGTATCTCTCGGGCGGATGAGACTGCCTACTACTCCTGCGGAGCGGCGTAGGAATGTCCTGTTCTTCCGAACCCTCTGGTTCCACTAAACTTTCAGTAATAGTCCGTGGCTCTGGAATTTCTTCCAGTTCTACTGCGCTCCCACTTATCTGGTTTTCCAAAAACTCAGTTTCCAAGAAGTAGGCATGACGAGAAACAAGAACTTTTTGTTCCTCTTCACAGTAGAAGAAATATCCTTTGGAATTCTTTGGATATCCCACAAACTTGCACTGTACTGAGCGTGCCTCGAGCTTGTCCGCATGCTGCTTTTTGACAAAAGCTGGACATCCCCATGTCTTAATGTGCTTAAGATAGGGTCTCTTCCCACACCACATCTCATATGGCGTAGTAGGCTCAGTCTTAGTAGGAACTCGGTTCAAAAGATATGCGGCTGATTCTAGCGCATATCCCCAGAATGATCGCGGTAACTCAGCGTTACCCATCATGGACCGCACCATATCCAATAGGGTGCGGTTCCGTCTTTCCGATACACCGTTATGTTGTGGAGTGTATGGAGGAGTAAGCTGAGAGAGAATTCCGTTCTCTTTTAAATAGTCCAGGAACTCGGCACTTAAGTATTCTCCACCTCGATCCGATCTTAGAATCTTAATACTTTTGCCGGTCTGTTTCTCTACTTCATTCTTATACTCCTGGAATTTTCCAAAGGCTTCGAACTTATGTTTCATTAGGAAGACATAACCGTACCTTGAGAAGTCATCCGTAAAAGTAATGAAGTAAGAATAGCCGCTTCGCGCATGTGTAGACATTGGACCGCACACGTCACTGTGTAAGAGTCCCAAGAGCTCGCTCGCTCTTACTCCATGTCCAGTAAACGGAGTCTTTGTCATCTTTCCTTTGAGACAAGATTGACAAGTGGCATATGATTGATATTCGAACTCATTCAAATATCCTTCTGTATGTAACTTAGTCAACCTTCTCTCATTGATGTGACCCAGTCTACAATGCCACAAGAAAGTCTGATTTATTTCTGGAGACTTTCTTTTGTGTGTATTCTGGACATTGAAAATTTGTGGTTGGTTCAATACGTATATACCATTACTCAATATACCTGACCCAATCAGAACTTGATTAAGGTGAATGTTTACAACATTACTTACAAACGCAAATTCATAACCTTCTTTAGAAACTAAAGATACAGAAATGATATTACAAGTTGCGTTGGGTACAAAAAAGCAATTACGCAAAACCAAAACATGTCCATCTGACATTCCCAGGTGATAGTCCCCCACGGCTTTAGCATCCATGCTAGCTCCGTTCGCAACTCTGAGGGTCATGTCACCTGCCTTCAAAACCCTACGGTTTCTCAACGCCTGCAAAGAATTACAGATATGAGATCCTGATCCGGTATCCAATACCCAGGAAGTAGAGTTTATTGAAAGACAGTTTTCAATAACATACACACCTGAAGCTGAAGCTGCAACCTGCTTCAATTCCTGTGTTCTGGCCTTCCAGGCCCTGCAATCATTCTTCCAGTGTCCTTTCTTATGACAATAGAAGCATTCTTCCTTATCCACAAGCTTCCCCGCTATCTTTGTTGCTTTAGCTTTTCCCTTCGTATCCACTTTACTAACACCGCCCCTTGGTTTGGCGAGGGCTTTCTTCTTCTTTCCCTTGGCTTTCGCCTTGGACCTAGAAGAAGATGATCCTCCTACAAACAAAGTGGATGTTTTCCTACCTTTCTATAGGGTGCCCTCTGCGCTCCTCAGCATGTTGAGGAGCTCTGAAAGTTCAACCTCTTTTTCTTGTAAGTTGAAGTTCAGTATGAACTTGGCGTAAGTGGAAGGAAGGGACTGGAGAACTATGTCCGTATAGAGTTCACTCTCCAATGTGGTTCCTAAGTCCGCGAGCTCCTCAATGTAGCCGATCATATTTAGCACGTGCTCGGCTACTGATGATCCGACGGCCATTCTTGCCGAAAATAACTTTTTCGACGCTTCGTATCTTGCGATACGTGATTGCTCTCCATACAGTTCTTTTGTATGGAGAAATATGGATTCAAGGTCCATATTCTCGTGCCTCCTCTAATGTTCGTTGTCCATCGAGGCAAGTACGAGGCACTTGGCCTTCGCGCTATCAATCTCCCAAGTCTTGCGGATTTTCTTATCCACGACGCTGGAAGTGGGACCAGGGACAGGGGGAGCTTTGGTGGTAAGAAGATACCCCAGCTTGTCGTAAGTGATTGCTATCTTGACATTCCTGAGCCAATCTTTGTAGTTTGGCCCTGTCAGTTTGTTTTTATCTAGGAGTAACTTAAGTCCAGTCATGTCGATTGGTCGCTGCAATTAGGGGAGAGAAGAAGAAACACTCAGCATGATGCTCTTGCAAGTTTAGAGTGGTTTTTAGTTTGTCTAAACAGGATGGCTCCCACTGTTTCTCGAATCCCTCCTCAAACCATAAAGGAAGAATTAGTCGGGATCAATCCCACCGCACAATACTTGCTTAACCGTTCAGCCAGGCCGGTGTCGGTACTTCGAGGGAGGTTTTCCAACGCTTTCGCGAAGTTCCTTAATTAAAGAACCTCTTTTCCCTGGGGGCGTAGCCCCGCTAACACCTTTCTAGGCACCTACTAGGTTTATAGCATTGATCGATTAGTGAGAAATTTCCCGAGGAGTAGCATATACTCACAGTAGGATCGGGATCCAAATATCATCGCGTGACGAAACTGAAGGAATCCTACCAGAATCATCACACTCCAAATGGTATGCAAATCTAGCAAGTTTCAGTACTTATGAAACTCCCGATGTGGATTTTTGCCCCATGCTCTTATGACCTTGACTTTGGCCAACAAATCATAAGTCACATGTCAAGTTCTACCCGTCGTTCTCCAGGTTAATTTGAATCCACCCGCACCTACCCTTGACTTTGGCCAACAAGGCAGTGCGACTGTTCCAAACCAACGCATCTATCTATGCTGCACATGAATACCCAATAGCTACCAATCACTATGCCTTGACTTTGGCCAACAAACACAGCTTGAATACTATTGACTATTCATGTGAAACGACGGAGGGCTACGAATGGTTTTGGCAAAACCGTGAACGTAGTGAACTTGATTTGGTCGATGGAACGAGATAGCTTTTAAAAGGAGTGGCTCAAGCTCCGCATTTAAAAGTTGGTTTTGAAAAGAACCGAGTGGTTTTTCGAAAGTGTTCCAACGACTTTAACTTGGTTTATTATCTTGCATTTGTTCTTTTAATGCGTGATATTCTTGCATTAGTTCTTTTAATGCGTCCCATCATTTAATCCTACCATTGCAGAAAACAACCAAAATATGACGTACGCTTATGCCATTCGCATTCGCCACGGGGCCCCGTCATTACCCGTTAGGTTACTTAACTAATGACAGAGCGGGGGCTGGGCTAGCGCGTCTGTAAAACATAAGCAACGCCTAAATAATATCATATATAGATATACTGCAATGATAAACATTTCAGATCACAGATGAATACATTGGATATACTAGGAATCTGTAATTCGTACGAGCCTGTAACGAAAGACAGATTACACGGTCGCGGTGAATAACCAAATACCCCACCCAAGACCCCTACGGGTGCGGCAAACTACCCGTCAAGTACCCGAAGCGTAGTAACCTCCCACATCTCCATGAGTAGGCCACTCGACACTTCGGCATACCCGGTAGTTTGTGCACCCCCTCCATGGGTCTATCCTAGGAGCAAAAACAGTAAAAAGAAATTATACAATGACGGCTACAACCCCGACCCGGTTGTGCGGCCATACAGATAATTATTACATCAATTTACAAATTTACATGAATTGAAAGAAAAGAAAACTCTCGTCTCACAACCCCCGGCTATTCACCCGCGACAATCCAACATATTCATATACACATTCCATCAACATTACAGATCACAGATTTGTATAACCCCCACTAATCGAAATATAGCGATTAGTAGACGTTCAATACAAATATCACATTACAGGAAAAACCCGTTAGCTTAAGTCTTTTAGAAATTCGATCAAAAATACGGATTTTCGGGACCCCAAAATAAAATTTTCGTTCTGGAAAATCTGGGTTGAAAATACATGTACCAAAATTCCCAAAATACCCCCAGAAGCACACTGTAGAAAAGAAACACCAGAGAGGGGGCAAGTAGGCCGCGGAACCGCGGCAATAGAAAGCTATTGCCGCGTTTCCGCGGTCGTTTAGGGGGATCTCTTGGTGATTTTTCTACAGTGGCTTTTAAAAACCCTGAGACGATTTTAGGTGTTAAAATAATCAACTTTTGAACAGTAAAAAAATCGACAGAAACTCGAATTTTTGGGGTTCGTTTTCGGGACTTTTTCTTTGATCGATCTTCTAGTTACTTGCTAACATGTTAGATAGAGTTTAACTAGGCTCTGATACCACTGTAAGTCCATGCTACCTCTCCCGGTACTTTCGGGAATGCAGAATTTGGTAAAAAACGATTTTTACGGAGGTGGTAACATGGACCTAAAACCCGAATCTTGGTTAAACATCTATCTAACAACCTAACTATGAGTTTCTAGCTACTCGATTAGGGGGTTATACCTTGCTTGTCTTGAACTTCTTCGTCTTCAAGCTCCGATGGTGGTCCCGATTGGCTTCTTCTCGTCGTCTCCGTACGCCGAAGATAGATCCACCTGAAAGCTCCAACCTTTGGCTCCTTCTTCGTTCTTTGAAGAAACTAGTTCACTCGGTTTGCTAAACCTTGTGAACTAGAATGAGTAGAGAATAGTTTGTGTGGGATTTTATCTATGGTTCTTGATTCTCAACTCATGAGACAAGAGAACCATAGATTAAAGAGAGGGAAAAAGAGCAAGAGGGTGAGAGCAAAAGGAGAGCTCAAGAACAAGAGAGAGAATGAGAAAGAAAGAATGAGCAAGTATTTTGTCTCTCACCCTCTCATAATCCAAAGTCATGATAACTCATCATACTAAAAAAAAGTCTTATGTGATGGTTGAAGCAACCATAACCATATCATTTCATGCACTCATTTTACACAAATGAGCAAGCAAGCAAAAGTCTTTGCCATGAAATGATGGCTATGGTTATCATGATGGTCAACTAGTCAAGCCTAGTCAACCGGTCAACAAAGTCAACAAGTCAACAAAAGTCAACAAGTCAACAAAGTCAACAAAATTCAACAACCATGTCACCATAATACTTAATTAATATAATAGTTAATCACATATCATATTCTCATTAGAGTTGAGCAAAAAGTCAAATAGTCAACGGTCAACTGTCAACAACCCTAATGAGAATCCGCTGCCTCTGCCTCCCTGTCAACTGTGCATACACATCCGCATCCGCGTTCCGAGGAACACGAATGCACACTGAATAAATCCAATCCCAAAAGGTACACTAGGATCTGGCTTAAACCAAAGCCCGCTAGTGTAAACTGTCCGGACACTGTACGTGCATAAGTGCACGGATGTGACCGAACCCTGTCGCAAAACCATACGACCTGTCGCAATACCATGCGACCTCTACTCTTTTGCCTAAAGGCGAAAAGCTTTCTGTGTGGGACTCTAAAGACTCGACACTACACTGGCAGTGGGTTTAACCACAGACCGCAAGCGGCACTAGCTGTGCGTAACGGTCCCCAGGTAATGCCGACAAGAAGACCGACGAGGCGAAACCCATCTGAACTCCTACTGAGCCTGAGTGTGACATTCTCCGTACAGTCCGGTCTGTTCGTCTGATACATCGCATGGCGGGCCTAGGGGGCGGTAAACGTCAGTCCCCCAATAGCGGTACAAGTCGTGCCGGAGCGAAGCCCAAAACACCCTGAGATAACACTGGAAGCCTACCAGTATATCTCGATTGCCCTGGCCAGGGACTACTCGTGTAATGGCTCTCCTAGACACAGCGCGATATCAACCCCCAATACCGGGAGAGACGAATCCTGTCTAACCGTCACTGCCTCCAAGTGCTTCGGGACTGCACCCAACCACTACCTGTTTGCACGACTCCTTTGAGCCGTGGTAGGGTAGTGATCAAACTACAGTGGGAACACACTCGAGGCGAAGTGACAGTGTCAAGTCAGCGGACTAAGCTGTACTCATGTCACCTGGGAACTGATAACTGACGATAGGCATAATACCAACTAGTCAGTTCCCGACGAGTCATGTCCAGTGTACCCGTAACCTAACGAGCACCCGCATAATATCTCAAGTACGACGTACTGACGGCTGTGGGACAGACCGTCTCCCACACTGGGATGAGAAGCGCATGCGCTGGTCTACTCCGGAGTATCGATGCCCTGTCTCGATAGTCCTGTGACCAGGGACCTGCATAAGGATGTGCTTATGGATTACCCAGCCCCACTAGTGTGACGGCCATCACATCGCTGGTAATCAAGCAAAGATCCTAAGGGCTCCACTAATGTGTATAGGCGATATACAAAAATAAACACATGTACACATTGAAGTAGAAACAAACCAAGTAGCATACTACTATTTTGAGCAAGATTGTATATACAAGGTGAATATCCCAAGCTTCCATTAAGTAATATACAAACTAGTATGATACAGTAATGGCCTCTAGGGCATATACACTAACAGCATGAACTGGATGTTTTTAAACTTGTTTCATGTGTTGAGCTGTATCGGGAAAACTTGGGTGTTCGATTGTTCGATCAGAAAGTTTAACATTTTCTATTTATCCGGAATGTGATACAATAATTGGAATTCACAATATGTTATGAGATAACTGAGTGAATGTTATAAACTTAGCAGTTTAGTCTCACTTGATCGGTTGCCACGGAATTTTGATGTGATCAAAAGTCCGTCGCAATCACGTAGGGTACGCGGATACTCGCCAGGTAAACTTAATAGACAGCCTCGCTCCATAGCCCCGACCAAGTGACTGTAGGAGAACCCCGTCGCCGAAAGAATCCGTTCGGGTGCTGGCGGTAGCGGTGTTCCGCCTTGGTACACTTCGTCGACGGTATCAGGGGTGCGGCCGCCTACTAAAGTTTGCGACGAGCATTCAATCAGGATGTCGGGAATCTTGTTGGATTGCCCGACTTGATATTGAAAAGTGTTTTCGATTTTGAGACTAAAATGCGGGGTTTACAATTGTTAGGCATGCGATGTCTAAGGAATTCATTTGATTAGGCATGCGATGTCTATGCAGGTTGCGGATTCCAACTGTTGTAGTTTTACACTTTCTTTTCTGTGACCGTAAGTGTAATATGTGATATCGCCGGTTTCGTTGCTATATGCCAACGACAATTGGGATGCGCATATTTACTTACGTTGATGACATGTGATGTTATGTGTTGCTGGATATGTTATATTGGATCGTCGTATTTGAATAGCCGGGGTTTTTTATGTGAGATGAGTGTTTTTCATTTTCATTCATGTAAAAACTTGTATGTAATATTCTTTTATTTGGGGCACTTCCAGGTTGCGGAAGATGTCACCCTTTGTATATTATTTACTTTTCCGCACTAGGATAGACCCAAGGAGGGGAGCACAAGTAACCGGGTTCTGGAGTCCAGTGGGAGACCAACTCGAGGAGTCGAGTCCGGGTCTCCTAACTCTAGAATTGGTAGCGTTGCATGCCGCTCTCGTAGGGGTCTAGGGGTGTGGGTTTGGCTATTCATCGCGACCGTGGAATCCTTGTTTTATACTGGCTCGTATTGAAAACACGGACGACCTAGTATATCCAATATTTCATATGTTTCTTCTGCTGCTATATCTGTGATGTGATCATATGATGTTCTGTGATGGGTACTATATATAGTATATATGATATATTATATAGATGTTACTTATGTTTTACACCCGTGCTAGCCCTGCCCTGCTCTGCCGTTAGTTACCTAACCTAACGGTGCACGAGGGGACATCGAGGCGAATGCGGATGGCATAAGTGTACGTCGTATTTATCTGTGATGTTTAGGTACTTAAATGATGGGACTTCATTAATATGATTAATGAAATAAAAGAAACCTAAGATGTTGTAGATTCGAATTTCAAAAATAAAACAGGTAGCTACAGTTCTTGCTTTGCATAGCGGTATATGTGATATATCCTGCACCTTATTCGATGAGGAAAGGACCGAGATCCCTTCACCGGGAGTGACTCCTTTAGCAATAACTGGCAGATGCTACACACTCGGTTTGTCTTTTGATTGCTTTTAAGAGTTTTTGCTTTGCACAGTGATATATATGATATATCCCGCACCTCATTCGACGAGGAAAGGACCGACGATCCCTTCACCGGGAGTGACTCCTTTAGCAAAACTGGAAAAGCCTCAAAAGCACTCCATTTCAAAATCATTTGATTCTACAACGATATCAAGTTCATTACGCAATAGGTTTTCAGAAAAACCTGTCGTAGCCCTCCGTCATTTCAGATAAGTGGTAGTTAGTATTTGTGCTACGTTTGTTGGCCTGCGTCAAGGCGTAGTGTGCGGTAGCTAACTAATATTTATCTGCTTATGCATATGATGCAGACTGGATTAGGGTAGTCGTGCGACTTTGTTGGCCTGCGTCAAGGGTCGTGCGGGTGGGTTTAATTCAATCAGGAAATGACGGGTTGAACTTGACTAGCGCACTATGGTTTGTTGGCCTACGTCAAGGTCATAGGACGCTAGAGGCAAAATTATCGGGAATTTCAAGTGTTGAAATTTGCAATGAGATTGCATACCTTCTATGAGATAGTTGGATCCCGATACCCGCTGCGAGTAAGAGTTACTCCTGGAAGAGTTTTACATATTACAATGAGCCGATCAAGTAGGTGTCTAGAAAGGTGTTAACGAGGTTACGCCTTTGGGAAAACGAGGTTTACATTAATTTGGTTCGTGCGAAAGCATGGGGGACCTCCCTCAAAGTACCGACACTGGCCTAGCTGAAAGATTGGCGAACTTGTAGTGTGTAATTAATCCCGGCTAGTCTTTCCTTTTAGGGTTTGAAGGAAGATTTGATAAAAAGCAGTGGGAGACATCCTGATTAGATAAAATAATAACCAATCTGATCTTGCAAGAGCATACGCTGAGTGTTTTCTTCTCTCTCTCTCCAGGTAGCGACCATATCACGCCTTAATCAAGATAATAATACGGATTATTGACCGAACCCGCTTGTTATACTGAGCTGGGGAACGTTGGTCCCGCTCCAACTTATAATTGTTATAAGACAGAGCAGGAAATTGGGGATTACCAGAATTCCCGTGCCGCCCAAACGAAGATAGTGCATGCTGATGCATCATCTTCGGGTGTGTTCATTATATAGAACTGCTTCTCAGTGTCCTTTACGTCCTGGGTATATGATACCGGATCAGGATCCCAGATATGTAATCTGTTACATAGGGCTACAAAAAGGTAGAAAAACTGAGAACGGGTGATAAGTTTCATGAGGCAGAAAACGGGGCAAGTGTTGCAGCCAAGTATGTTGGTCACTGTCACCCTGTATTCCAAATACATTGATTCTGAACGAATGTTATTAGATACCGAACCTGATATACAAAATCATATCTGTCTCTTTATTAGTAAAGAAACGATAAAATTTTGTATTGTTGGATAATGTTTTGAACATTTCCTATATCAAAAGTTGATCGGATCAGGCACGTTATCTAAAAGCATTGATGTTCTAAATCAAACTACAATTCTTAGTATATAGAACACACATAAGAAGAAGAGTTCAGAAATGAACGAATCCTTCTTGAGGCATTGTAGACTAGGTCATATCAATGCGACCCGACTAGCTAAGTTGCACATAGATGCATATTTAAATCTGTTTGAATTTACATCTTGTGAAACTTGCCAGTCGTGTCACAAAGATAAGATGACCATAGCTCCGTTTACTGGAAACAGAGAAAGAGTTAGTGAACTCTTGGGATGATACATGTTGATGTATGATAGGTCCCCTGTCTACACTAGCCAAGACCGGTTCCTTTTACTTCATTACATTCTCTGATGATCTCTCAAGATTCAGACATATGTTCCTGTTGAAACACAAGTCCGAACCTTTTGAGATATTCACAGAATATAAGTTAGAAGTAGGGAACCGATAAGGGTATAAGTATTATGTCCTTTGATGAGATCAAGGAGGAGAATACTTGAGCACGGAAATCCTGGACTATTCTAAAAGGAGAATGAGATTCTCTCTCAGCATTACTCCTCCGAATACACCATAGCACGATGGTATATCGGGGCGGAGCAATAGCACCCTATGTGATATGGTGTGCTCTATGATGAGTACTACTGTGTTTCCTATTTCCTTTTTTGGGAGTTATGCGCTTGAGAAGTAGCATACCTATTGAATAGGGTTCGAATCAAATCAGTTGCCTACCACTTCATATGTGATATGGAAAGGGAAGAGCCCATATCTTAAGTTAGTTAAGATTTGGGGTTGTCCGGCCTATGTCTAAAAGCAAAATCCGGACAAGCTCAAGGCAAGATCTGTTATGTAGAACTGGAAATGTTCCAGCTATACAAAATGCAGCTGATGATTTGAAAGAACCAAAGGATTCAGTAGATTCCAACAAACCTCAGCCTCTCCGCCGATCTAGTAGGGTTCCTCACCCACCTGAGAGATATTTCGGTTTCTCTATGACAGTGGGAGCGAGGATTGCATCTTGAGATGATGACCCAACTAGTTTCGAGCTGGCCATCTGGAGTAAGACTCTGTAAGAATGGCTGGATGCTTAGTGATCTGAGATGGAATCCTTATACACCAACAAAGTATGGAATTTAGTTGCTATATCTGAAAGGTTAAATCCCCATCAGGAGCAAGTATATCTTGAGAAGATTACTTGGTGTAGATGGAAAAGTTGAGACTTTCAAAACTAGACTTGTTAAAGGTTTTCGTTATCAACCAGGCGTGGATAATGATGAAACCTTTTTCAAGTGGCTATGCTTAAGTCCATCCAGATCCTACTTGCCACGGCTACATACCATAACTACAATATCTGGCGGTTGGGTGTCATGACAGCTTTTCTAAATGATGTTTTAGAATAGAGCGTCTATAAGTACACAGCCAGAGGGCTTCGTAGACAGTGGGAGCAGCGGAAACGTGTACAAGATGCTTTATAGGATAAAGCAGGTATCGCGGAGTTGGAACATCTGTTTTGATATGTTAGTCAAAGAGTTTGACATCATCAAAATGGTAGATGAACCTTGTATATACAAAAAGGTAGTAGGGAGTATGGTGATGATCCTCGTAGAGTACGTGGATGACATACTCTTGATAGGGAAGGAGTTTCCTATGCTACGCTCGGTCAATCTCCGCTTATCACAATGATTCTCCATAAAGGATCAAAGTGATACCTCCTAAATCCTGGGTTTGGATCTATGAGATAGATCTAAATGGATGTTAGGATTCTCACTAGTTGTAGTGAGATAGTATCAATCGATCCTGGGGAGAATCACTGGAAGGGTTCCAGGGTGATAAAGACGACTGAATATCAGTCACAGGCATTGTCTTTACCCTCAGTAAAGGGACGGTATGTTGGAAGAATTCCAAGCTAGATACCGTGGCATACTAGACGATAAAGGCTCGATACATCGCTACTTAAGATGCTACCAAACAGGCAATCTGGATGTATATTAGTCCATGAGATGAACTTCGTTCCTACCATTGTGAGACAATAGAGTTGTGGCTTATGCCAAGGAACGCCGGTCCCATCAGTGATCCAGACATATTCTAAGGCAGTATTACCTAATCATGGAGATGGTTGATCTCCAGGGGATCGAGGTTAGGAGAGAAGACTCAGAGAACAACACAGCGGATCCACTCACGAAGGCCTATTCCCAGAGAGAGACTTTTATGGGATGGTTGAGTATGAGATACAACAACCACTGCTATCAGATGGCCCTAGTGCAAGTGGGAGATTGTTAGTTATATGTATGCCCTAGAGGCCATTACTATACAAAGGATGTATATTGTAGTGGATGCTGGGACATATATAGGGAGGACTTTCTTGCTCGACATGATAGTATGCTATCTGGTTGATCTTTACCTTAACGTGTACACTGATTGTCTCTCTGTTACATGTTGGTAAAGCCCTTAGGATGTATACTTGACTACTTGGACTATGATGCGGATCATACTAGTGGGGACATGGTAGTCCATAAGTACATCCTTCAAGGTCCCTAGTCGTGGGTATATCGAGACAGGGCATCGATATACCAGAGTAGACTAGCGTATACCTTCTCGACCCATACAGATGGGCGATGGATGATCCCATATCCATTGGTGTTTGACATCAGAGATGATATACGGGTGCTCAGTGGAGACTGGGTACACTGGACGGACTCGCCGAGAACTCCCAGATGGTATTATACCTTACGTCAGATGGCAGTTCTCTGGTGACACTAGAACAGAGTAGTCTGTTGACCCGAGATCGTCATAGAGTCTTGTGTGGTTCCCACTGTGCTTTGATTTCCACCTTACCACGTCCAAGAGGGCATGCAAAACGGTGGTTTTTAGGTACAGTCCCGAATCACATGGAGGCAATGAGCGATAGGAGGGGATTCGTCTCTCCCGGTATAGGGAGTTGATGTTGCGCTGTGTTCGATTGGCTATAACCGGAAATCCCTGGCCAGGGTTGCTGAGATTTACTGGTAAGTGTTACCTCTAGTTTCTCGAACTGTTATAGACCTCATATCGACACGACTTATCGAGCTATTGGGGTCTGACGTTTACCACCCCTAGGCGAGATATGCGACATATCAGACGAACAGACCGGACTGTACGGTAAGTGTTACTGGTTGGATTCACAGGAGTATGAGCGGGCTTGCTCGTCGATCTTCTGATCGCTCAATACCCGGGTGGCCGTTACGTTTAGCAGACCGCTTGTAGCTTGTGAGTGTTTGATATGATCATCACCTGCTGCCGGTGTATTGACGAGTCTTTAGAGTCCTACACAGAGGTTTCCTGGCTCAAGCGAAACGAAATAGGAGCGCATATGAGATATGTGCGGGACCGAGAATAATGCGTGTATGTGATACCGTATTTCATTCTCGCGATGAATGTATCGAATGGTTGTATGCGATATAACCTAGTTATCGAATCATGGATTGATTCGGTAAGCCGATACATAAAATATTAGTCGGTTATATGCGATATGACCGGGTCGTTAAATCAAGTGTTGATTTAATGATTTAATGCATAATTATATATTTGATATATTACTTTGCATTAACTAGTATTGGTTCACTTTAAATGGATTTTCTCACTTGTTGTGCACATTGTATATGTGATATATTTTTGTGCACTTGTTTGTATATATCATGTTTGATGATACATGCTCACTTGGGTTTATGTAAAGAATTAAACCATGGTTATATGAATGGTTAGGGTTTCATTTTATTTATTCATTCTTTTATCTTTTTATTTGGATTAAAAAGAATTGGGAAAAGAAATCATAATGGTAGCTTTCTTACTTGAAGCTTCTTGAAGTTTCATGCAACTTTGACCAAAGCAACCATTCTTGTCTTCTTCTCCTAACCCTAACCATTCCACCTAACCTTAGTTAATTCTCTACATCTAACCATGGTTGTAGTTATGATAAGAATAATCTTTTTTTATTTTCTCATTATTCTTACCATAATATTCATTATCTTCTTCTTCTTAAAAAGATGAAGAAAGTTTGCTTCATCAATGGCAACTTGAGCAATTGAGTGAGAAATCCAATTCTAAAGTGAACCCACCTCCTATTTCTTCATCCTCTACCTCTTGCCAAGTAGTAAAGGGTGTTTTCTTCACAAGTTTCATGACTTGGTGAAGTGGGAGCTTGATCTTGTGATGCCTCGACGTAGATCATCTTCGGCACGAAGCCGACGACCTTGTCCGCCCATTTCTCCGATGAAGCCGACGCTAGAGCCCGGGTTTCCATTTAGACAGCGAGGAGACTTCATTGCGGAGCTATGGGGGTGGAGGACCGGATCTACAAAGGTTGTATTTCCGTTCTTTTAGTTAAATTGTTAACTTGTTGCATTTGTCGCCTAAAATCTAGTTAACGATCCGTATTAAGGTTTCTCGGCACTTGTAAATTTTGAAATTGGCATGGTTGATGCCTTGTGAGACCTCATTAGAGTGCCTAGGAAAATCCCTGGCCAGGGTTGCTGAGATTTACTGGTAAGTGTTATCAATAGTTTCTCGAACCGTAATGAGTCTCACATCGGCATTACTTATCAAGCTTTTGGGGTCTGACATTTACCGCCCCCAGGCTAGATATGCGACATATCTGACGAAGAGACTGGTCTGTACGGTAATGTTACTTATTGGATTCAAGGGAGTATGGAAAAGCTTGCTTGTTGATCTTCTGATCGCTCAATACCTGGGTAGCCATTACATCCAGCTAGTACCGCTGACGGCTTGTGGGTAACTGATATGATCGATACCTACTGTCGGCGTATTAACGAGTCTTTAGAGTCCTATACAGATGTTTCCTTGCTCAAGCAAAACGAAGTAGGGCACATATATGATATGTGCGGAACCGAGATTAATATGTGTATATGATACCGTATTCTAATCTCGCGATATATGATATTAGTCAGTTATATGTGATATATCTGGATTATTAAATCAAGCGTTGATTTCATAATTTAATATATTATTATATATTTGATATATTAATATATATATATATATGTATATATTAACTAATATCAGTTCACTTAAGAATTTCTTTTCTACTTATACATTTAATATATATGTGATATATATTAATGTATTCTCTTTGTGTCATGCTTGATGATACATTGTGCATGGGTGTATGGGACTCATACCATACTTAAGATAATTAGGGTGATTATTTATTTAGGGAAAAAACAAAATTAGGTGGAAATTGTCATGTGTTGGAGGCTTATAGAAGCTTGTGGAAACCATTGACTTAGTCCACTAATTTTGTTTTACTCTAAATATTTATTAACCCAACCATTATCTTTAGCCATGGTTAAGTCTTTACAAATACTTTTGTGATATTTTCTCACCCATGGTTGCCATTATTCACCACTTCATCTTCTTCTTCATCTAAATTTAGCTCTCAAGGTTTTCTTGAGCTGAAGAAAGAGAGAGGGAAAAATAATTCTAAAGTGAGCAAAATTCCTACATTATCAATCTATGCCAAACTAGCCATTTAGTATAGGTTTTTTGCTTCACTAATTCTCTATTAGTGAAGAGGCAGCTTGAGTTGGAGATTCCTCGACGTAGATCATCTTCGTCCTCGAAGATCTTTAAGCAAGCTTGTTACTTTTGCCTAGTGGAGCTTAACAAGAGTCCGGGAGACCACCACTTGGAGTTAAGGGACTACTACACGGAGTTTTAGAAGGGAAGGACCGGTCTACAATGGTTGTTTTTCTTACTCACTTAGAGTAAAGTTGTTTACTTGTATAGTTTAACCCTAATTCTCTAGTTAGATCCTTGGTTTGAGTTGATTTGCTCTCTATATTTTCTAAAATTGCAAATCCGATGCCTTATAAAACCTACTGAGAGTGCTACGGAACCCTACAAATTACACGCTACAAGTTCGGTAATCGATCAGCCAGGCTGGTGTTGGTACTCCGAGGAAGTCTCCCCATGCTTTCGCACAGAACTAATTAAATAATCTCGTTTCCGCAGAGGAATAACCCGGTTAACACCTTTCTAGTCACCTACTGGATTAGCTAATTATAAAATGGAAAACTCTCTCAGGAGTAATGCTTACTCGCAGTGGGTATCGGGATCCAACTATCGCATAGAAGGTATTCCTCTCATTGCAAATTTCAACGCTTGAAATTCCTGATAATTGTTTTACCCCTAGGATTCTATGACATTGACGAATAATCAACAAATCAAAGAGTTCTAATCAAGTTGTACCCATCATTTCATGATTAATTTAGACCGACCCGCATGACCCTTGACGAATAATCAACAAAGCCGTATGAATGTCCTAACTAATCGCATCACATGCAGGAAATAAGTATCACTTTGCTACCATACACTACTCTTTGGAGAATAATCAACAAATGTAGCATGAATACTAAGTACTCTGATTATTTGAAATGACGGAGGGCTACGATTGGTTTTTTATGAAAACCATTAACGTAATTAACTTGATATCGTTGTAGAACTTAGTGATTTGAAAATGAGTGGTTTAAGCTTCGCTTTAAAAATCGAGTAGTTTTCAAAAAAAACCGTGTGGGTTATAGCATGTTCTAGTTTTTGCTAAAGAGGCCATTCCCGGTGAAGGGATCTAGGCTCTTTCTTCATCGAATAAGGTGCTGGATATTCATAAATGAATACCATTATGCAAAGCAAAAACTAGAGTTACCTTTCTGAAAAATGTGATTCTATAGCATCTTTTAGGTTTCTTTTCATTTCATTAATCTTATTAATGAAATCCCATCATTTAAGTTTCATAAACATCACAGAAGAAATGAAAATAAGACACATATATGTGCTATCCGCATTCACCACAGGGACCCAGGTCTTCACCGTAAGGTTACTTATCTTACGGCAAGGCGGGGTCAGGGCTAGCGCGGATGCAAAATATATATAGTTTCTACTAATATATCATATATATAAGTATCATTCGTCTCACGCATTTATATGATCACATCACAGTACAGCACAGCAGAAGCAGATATATGAAGTATAAGATATACTATGAGTTCCGTATTTTAGATTAAGCCATTAATGAAAAACACGGATTCCACGGTCGTGATGAATAGCCAAGCCTACACCCATAGACCTTTACGAGAGCGGCAAGAAACACTGCCAATTCTAGAGTTAGGCAACTGGTCACGACTTCTCGAGATGGCCTCCCACTGGACTCTAGAACCCGGTTACTTGTGCCTTCTGTCTTGGGTCTATCCTAATGCGGAAAAGTAAATAATATACATCAAGGTGACTACATACTTACTCCCGGATATGCCCCAATAAAAAAATATTACATACAAAAATTTACATGAATGAAAATGAAAAAAACTCTCATCTCACATAAACCCCCGGCTATTCATTCACGACGATCCAATATATCATATCAATATAGCAACATAATAATATCACATGTCATCAACGTAAGTAAATATGTGTATCCCTAATGTCGTCGACGTATAGCAACGAGATTGGGGATACTCTAACATATTACACTTACGGTCGCAGAAAAGAAATAAAATATACAACAATTAGAATCCGCAATTGTAGACATCAAAAATGTTAATGAATGTTGCACACCCTCACAACACTTGTGAGGAGGCGGAAGTGGCAAACAATAAAATTCTTGCATGCAACACCCATTTAAAACCAAGATCATATGCTTAAACCTTAACTAGCAAACCCTATCAAGAGTTTTTAACTACTATGAAAGGGTTATACCTAATGAACCGGTCTTTCGAGTCTTCTCTTTGTTGCAACTCCTTGGCTCCTTCGGATGCTTGTGACGCCCTCAATCTCCGGCCACCTCAAGACGTAGATGATCCACCCGAGAGCTATGGAACAAGCTTCAAACTCTTCTCAAGTGTTAACTAAGAGATCAAGTTTGCTAGAAGAGATCACTTAGATGATGTAGAGATTAAGTAGTAGATTATTATTTTTGCTATAAGCTTTTGATTCACAACTCATGTGAAGGTTAAAGCAAAGAGGAGGAAGAAGGAGAGAATGAGGAGAGAGAATGTCAAAGTGAAGAATGAAAAAATCAAGCATGGAAAAATGATATGGCTCAAATAAAAATAATTGAAGCATGCATTAAAAAATTGCACCAGGCTTCAATAGTAACTCCAAATGAATAAAAAATGAAAGAAGCCATTCCTTCATCCATGCTTAGACTTTTTCAAATTCCACCTCATTTATTTATTTTCACAAAATAAATATGTAATAATGAGGTGTCTCTTTCTAGAAGGTATTCTTGTAACAATTATAAGAATACCCCTTCACCGTATACCGTATAAGTATACCCGTATCCGAATTCCGAAGAATAAAAATACAGATAGTCCAATAATATAATACCGGTATCCGGTTTAAACCAAAGCCTACCAGTATTATCCTTCCGATCATTATTCCTGTAACAATTATACGAACATGATCGAAAACCTGCCGTAACAACTTACGGCCTCTACATCTTTTGCCTGAACCAGGGAACCCTCTGTGTGGGACTCTAAAGACTCGATAGTACGCTGGCAGTAGGTTTAACCACAAGTACGTCAGCGGAACTAGCTGTGCGTAATGGCTACCCAGATACATGACAAAAAGGTGGCCGACGAGCCAACTCATCACAACCCTAACGAACCTGTAAGAAACACATACCGTATTGTCCGGTCTCTTCGTCTGATACATCGCATATGAAGTCTACGGGTGGTAAATGTCAGACCCAATAACTTTATAAGTCATGCTGATTTAAGGCCCATAACGGTTCGAGAAATTACTAATAACTCTTATCAGTAAATCTCGAGAACCCTGGCCAGGGATTTGCTGTTATGGCCGATCAAGCATAGCGCGACATCAACTCCCTAAACCGGGAGAGACGAAACCCCTCCTATCGCTCTCTGCCTTCATGTGATTCGGGACTATACCCAAAATCCACCTGTTTGCACAATTCAGTAGAGCCATGGTAGGCAGGAAATCAATGCACAGTGGGAATCACACAAGACACTATGACAATCTCGGGTCTACAGACTAACCTGTACAAGTGTCACCAGAGAACTGCTATCTGACAATAGGTATATATACCATCTAGGAGTTCTCAGCGAGTCCTTTTCGGTGTACCCATTCTCCAATGAGCACCTGTGTACAATCTTTGATGTCAAACACCAATGGTTGTAGGATCAACCATCGCCCCCAGGGTCAAGAAACGTACACACTAGTCTACTATGGTAATATCGATTCCCTGTCTTGATATACCCTCGACTAAGAACTATTAAAGGATAAGCTTATAGACTGCCTAGGCCCCACTAGTATGATCTACATCATAATCCCGGTAGTCAAGCACAATCCTAAGGGCTTCATCAACATGTATATAAAGATATGAAATACAACACATCACACGTTAAGATAAAGATAAACCAGATAGCATACTATCATTTCGAGCAAAGATTGTTTCTGTATATATACATGCCTAGCATCCTATACAATGGGGCATACATAACTAACAATCTCCCACTTACACTAAGGCCTGTAGTTGGTGCAATAAGTACTCACTGTCTACACTAGAACCAGTTGCCTGCGTACCGCATGCCCAACAGCTCGAACAGTTTCTCAAACTGGACTTGAGGGATGGCCTTGGTGAATGGATCTGCTGTGTTGTCTTTCGTGTCTACTCTCCGTACCTCGATGTCCTGGCAATCCACTATCTCCATGATGAGGTGATACCGCCTCAAGATATGTCTGGATTTCTGATGGGACCGCGGTTCCTTTGCCAAAGCCATAGCTCCATTATTATCGCAATACAGAGGTATTAGATTAGCAATGGATGGAACCACCTGAAGTTCAGAAATGAACTTCCTCATCCACACTGCCTCTTTTGCGGCATAATTAGCAGCAATATACTCGGCTTCCATCATGGAGTCAGCGACGGTATCATTCTTGGAACTCTTCCAACATACCGCCCCTCCATTTAGGGTAAATATAAACCCTGAGATGGACTTACTATCATCCTTGTCACTCTGGAATCTGGAGTCGGTAAAGCCCTCCATTTGGAGATCTCCATTACCATACACCAGGAACATTTCTGTAGTTCTTGTTAAGTACTTCAGAATGTTCATCACAGCAGTCCAGTGTTTATCCCCTGGATTGGATTGATATCTGCTTACTGCACTCAGTGCATAAGCTACATCTGGGCAAGTACACAACATCACATACATTATAGATCCTACCGCCAAAGCGTAGGGTATAATGCTCATGCGAGCCCTCTCCTCAATAATCTTTGGAGACATCTCTTTAGAGAGGGTGATCCCGTGACAAGAGGATAAATTACCTCGCTTGGAATCTTCCATGCTAAAGCTCTTTAGTATGGTGCCAATGTATTTCGATTGGGACAATCCCATTAATTTCTTAGATCTATCACTATAGATATTAATCCCTAGAATGTACGAAGCATCACCCAGGTCTTTCATGGAGAACTTCTGCGATAAGAATAGTTTGACCAATTGTAGCATAGGAACATCATTTCCTATCAAGAGAATGTCGTCCACGTACAATATAAGGAATGTAACGGTACTCTCTACAATCCTTTTATAAATACATGGTTCATCTACATTTTTGATACAACCAAACTCTTTGATTCTATCATCAAAGCAGATGTTCCAACGCTGTGATTCCTGCTTTAATCCATAGATGGATTTAAGCAACCTGCATGCTTTTCCGCTGCTCCCACTATCAATGAAGCCTTCTGGCTGATCCATAAAAACACATTCTTCTAAATCACCATTTAGAAATGCCGTTTTAACATCCATCTACCAGATCTCATAATCATAGTGAGCATCTATAGCAAGCAGGATCCAAATGGATTTGAGCATTGCGACTGGTGAAAAGGTTTCATCAGAGTCCAAGCCTGGTCTTTGACGAAATCCTTTTGCTACCAGTCTATCTTTATGGGTCTCCACCTGACCATCCACACCGATCTTTCTCTTAAAGATTCTTTTTCACCCCATGGATTTTACTCCATAAGGTGCGACCTCCAATGTCCATACTTTGTTGATGTGCATGGATTCCATTTCAGATCTCATGGCATCCAGCCACTTCACCGAGTCACCACTTGTGATAGCTTGTTGAGAACTACTAGGATCATCATCATCCATGATGCAATCTTCTCTATCACCATCAATTAGAAAACCGTAGTATCTATCAGGTGGGCGAGAAGACCTACTAGATCTACGGAGTGGCTGGGGTTCGTCAAGTTCTATTGAAACCTCAGGTTCAACCAAATCATCGGTAATTGTTTGTGTATCTGGAATTTCTTCCAGTTCTACCGCATTGCCAACAATATCATTTGTAAAAGATTCATTTTATAAAAATGTGGCATACTGAGAAAAAAACACCCTTTGTTCCTCCTTGTGGTAGAAAAGATATCCATACGAGTGTTTTGGATATCCCACATATTTACACAAAACCGATCTTGTCACGAGTTTGTCTGAATTATGCTTTTTCATAAAAACCGGACAACCCCATATCCTAACTCTTTTAAGAGATGGTTTCTTCCCATATCATACCTCATATGGAGTGGTAGACATGGTTTTGGTCGGAACCCTATTCAATAGATAAATCGCAGTCTCCAATGCGTGCCCCCAGAATGATATTGGTAACTTAGCATCACTCAACATAGATCGTACCATATCTAAAAGGGTACGATTCCTCCGTTCCGACGCACCGTTGTGCTGTGGTGTGTACGGAGGAGTGAGCTGAGAGAGAATCTCATTCTCTTTTAGGAAATCTAGAAACTCTGAGCTTAGGTACTAACCTCCTCGATCTGATCGAAGTTTCTTGGTACTCAAGCCTGTTTGTTTTTCTACTTCAGATTTATACTCCATGAACTTTTCGAAGGTTTCAGACTTATGTTTCAATAAGAACACGTGTCTGAATCTCGAGAAATCATCAGTAAAAGTTATGAAGTAGGAAAAACCACCTCTCGCATGTGTAGACATTGGTCCACATACATCACTATGTATGAGGCCTAAGAGTTCAGTAGCACTCTCTCCGTGTCCACTAAACGAAGTTTTGTTCATTTTATCTTTGGTACAAGACTGACAAGTCGCATAAGATTTATATTCAAAAGAGTTTAAATATTCATTTTTATGTAGCTTGGTTAGTCTTGTTTCATTAATATAACCAAGTCTACAATGCCAAATGAAAGCTTCATTTATTTCTGAAATCTTCTTTTTGTTTGTGTGTTGTATATTGAAAACTGTGTGCTGGTTTAGGACGTATATCCCGTTATTTAATGTACCATACCCAATCAACTCTTGATTAAGGTTAGTGTTCATAACATCAGATTGTAATACAAAATTATATCCAGCATTTTCCAACAACAATACAGATATAATATTACATAACATCGAAGGCACAAAATAACATGGGTTCAAAACCAATATACAAGCCGACGGCAAATCAAGGTGATACTCTCCTACTGCTGTAGCATGTTCCGAGGAACCATTCCCAACCAGGATTTGCAGTCACCTTACTTCAAAAACCTACTATTTCTCAGCCCCTGCACATAATTGCAGATGTGTGATTCTGACCCGGTATCTAATACCTAGGAAGCAGAGTTAATTGAAAAACAGTTTTCTGTTACAAACACACCTGAGGTGGAAGCATCACCATGCTTCTTCTTCTTGAGGCCGGCCAGGTATCCAACGCCGTTTTTCTTCTAGTGCCCAGTCTGGTGGCAGTGGAAGCATTCCCCTCGTCCTGTCGCAGCAGCCCCTATCTTGTCCTTTCCCGGTGCCTTTTTCACTCCGCCTCTCGGCTTGATGGGATTCTTCTTCTTCTTTCCCTTGGCCTTGGCTTTCGGGACGGAGGAGGAAGATGGCCCAGCAATTAGAGCGGGAGTTTTCTCTACCTTTAGCGTGCTCTCTGCACTCCTCAACATATTGAGGAGTTCAGGATAGGACTTCTCCATGTTGTCCATGTTGAAGTTTACAATGAACCGAGCAAAGGCAGGGGGAAGGGACTATAGAACAATATCAACATACTGTTCGTTCTCCATGATCCAACCTAGGTCCTTTAGTTCTTCGATAAGTCCAATCATCTTTAATACATGGTCACCTACAGACATGCCAGCAGCCATCCGCATCTGAAACAACTTCTGAGATGTCCCGTATTGGAGAGTACGAGATTGCTCTCCATACAACTCCTTTGTATGGAGAAAGATAGATTGTACATCCATCTTCTTGTGCTGCTTCTTATGTTCATTGTACATAGAAGTAAGCACGAGGCACTTGGCTGTTGCACAGTCTATATCCCATGTCTTACGGATTTCTTTATCCGCAACCGATGAATCAGGGCTTGTGCTAGGAGGGGCTGGAGTAGTCAGGACTTATCCGACCTTCTCATAGGACAGGGAAATATTTGCGTTCCCTAGCCAATCTTTGAAATTTGGTCTCATGAGTTTATTCTTGTCTAATAAAAGCTTAAGTCCCGTCATAGGCATCTGCCATTAGGAGAGA
Source organism: Agapanthus africanus (assembly GCA_030015575.1). Taxonomy (NCBI): domain Eukaryota; kingdom Viridiplantae; phylum Streptophyta; class Magnoliopsida; order Asparagales; family Amaryllidaceae; genus Agapanthus; species Agapanthus africanus. The sequence goes on from CM057349.1 coordinate 295,938,648, forward strand.
GAAAAGAATACACTAAACGATTGCTCTTGCATAATTAGATTGGTTATTAATATTATCTAATCGATGTCTTCCACTGCTTTTTATCAAATTTTCCTTCAAAACTTAAAATGAAAACTAGCCAGGATTAATTGCAATCTACAAGTTCTCTAACCAGTCGGCCAGGCCAGTGTCGGTACTCCGAGAGAGGTTCCCCGTGCTTTCGCACGGACCTAATTAAAATAAACCTCGTTTTTCCTATAGGCATAACACCGTTGACACTTTTCTAGACACCTACTGGATTAGCTAATTGTAAAGTTCAAAACTCTCCCGGGAGTAACTTTAACTCACAGTGGGATCGGGATCCAACTATCATATAGAAGGTATGCAATCTCATTGCAAATTTCAACTCTTGAAATTCCCGATATAATTTTTACCCATAGTGTGTTATGACCTTAACTATGGTCAACAAATCATAAGTACTAGTCAAGTTCTACCCGCAATTTCATGATTGATTTAGACCCACCCGCATGACCCTTAACTATGGTCAACAAAGTCATACGAATGTCCTTATCGATCACATCAAATGCTTTGTAGGAAGACATCACTTAGCTACCGTACACCACACCTTAACTATAGTCAACAAAAGTGGCACGAATACTAAGTACTCTGCTTCCTAAAATGGCGGAGGGCAACGGATGGTTTTTATTAAAACCCTTAACGTTTTGAACTTGATATCGTTGTAGAATCTAGTGAAAGGAGTGGTTTAAGATCTAGATTTTAAAAGTCGAATGGTTTTGTATTATCTTTCTAATTTCACTAAAGAGGTCACTCCCGGTGAAGGGATCTCGGCTCTTTCCTCATCGAATGAGGTGCTGGATATTCATGAATACCACGATGCAAAGCAAAATTTAGATCAACTATAAAAACAATCGAGTGTTTTGTAACATTTGCTAGTTTCGCTAAAGGGGTCACTCCCGGTGAAGGGATCTTGGCCCTTTCCTCATCGAATGAGGTGCTGGATATTCATTAAGGAATACCACTATGCAAAGTAAAAACTAGAATTACCCATTTTAAAAAGTTTGATTCTACAGCATCTTTAGGTTTCTTTTTCTTAACATTAATCACATTAATGTTGTCCTATAATTTACGTTTCCTAAACATCACAGAAAAGAAACGAAAATAGAACGTACGCTTATGCCATCTGCATTCGCCACGGGGCCCCATCATGCACCGTTAGGTTATTTAACTTACGGCAGAGCGGGGGCTGGACCAGCGCGGGTGCAAAACATAAGCAACGTTTATTATATATCTCATATAAAAATAGCCATTCGTCCCACGCATTTATATACATTCCAGATCATAGATGAATACACTGGATATACTAGGAATTCCGTACTTCATTTACGCCCTTAATGAAAGACGGTTTCCACGGTCGTGATGAATAGCCAAACCCCACCCTAGACCCTTACAGGTGCGGCAAACTACCCGAAAATTCCCAAAGTGAAGCAACCTCTCTCAACAAAGTGAGTAAGCCACTCGGCACTTCGAGAACCCGGTAATTTGTGCACCCCACCTTGGGTCTATCCTAAGAGCAAAAAAGGTAAAAAGAAATTATACAACGGTGGCTACAACCTCTACTTGGATGTGCCCCACAAAATAATATTACATTGCTTTTTACAAATTTCATGAATGAAATAAAAACACTCTTCTCACATCCCCGGCCATTCATCACGATGATCCAACATATTCATATACACTTACCATCACATGATACCAATACCGTTGTGTGCAACCCCGACTAATCGACATATAGCAATTAGTCGATGTTTCCAAACACACATATACATCACTAAGCTTGTAAAGTAACTGCGACATTAGAATTCTGCACGAGATTAGCAAACTAAATCAATTTTCAAACTCTTGAAAAAATCCAGTGAGCTGCCTTTTAAAAACCGATCTTTTGAGCCAATCCGGGAGTCGAAACGAACACAAAACCTGCCCGAACTTCTCGGAGGTGAAGAACAACATGTTAACGGTCGAATGGGGGGCCTTAAAAGGGTATCCAACCCCGGGGGCCACCTCGAGGTGGCCCCATGGGGTTGGCAAGCCCGAGAGCACCCTGTTGGGGTGCTCTCGGGTCACCCTCCCCCAAGGCCACCTTGAGGTGGTCTTAGGGTGTGGGCCCAGACTCTGGTCCCCCGCGGGGTATCCCCACGGTCTGCGCGCTCTCTCCTGTGGCTTCTCGGTTCAAACCGTGATCCCGCGGGTGTGCAAACAACTCAAAACTTCGATTTTTAAAACAGTTTTTTTGGCAGTTTTTGCACGAGAAAAAACGGCGGAATTCTAACGTTGCTATAAGCTATTTAAGGTTTAAGATAGTCTCTGATACTATGTTAGTGAATGTTGCACACCCTCACAACACTTGTGAGGAGGCGGAAGTGGCAAACAATAAAATTCTTACATGCAACGCCCACTTAAAACTAGGATCATGTGCTTAAACCTTAACTAGCAAACCCTATCAAGAGTTCTTAACTACTATGAAATGGTTATACCTAATGAACCGGTCCTTTGGGTCTTTTTTTTGTTTGCAACTCCTTGGCTCCTTCGGATGCTTGTGATGCCCTCGATCTCCAGCCACCTCAAGACGTAGATGATCCACCCGAGAGCTATGGAACAAGCTTCAAACTCTTCTCAAGAGTTAACTAAGAGATCAAGTTTGCTAGAAGAGATCACTAAGATGATGTAGAGATCATGTAGTGGATTATTATTTTGCTCTAAGCTTTTGATTCACAACTCAAGTGAAGGTTAAAGCAAATAGGAGGAAAAAGGAAAGAATGGGGAGAGAGAATGTCAAAGTGAAGAATGAAAAAATCAAGCATGGAAAAATGTTATGGCTCAAATGAAAATAATTGAAGTACGCATTAAAAAATTGCACCATGCGTCAATAGTAACTCCAAATGAATAAAAAATGAAAGACGCCATTCCTTCATCCATGATTATACTTTTTCAAATTCCACCTCATTTATTTATTTTCACAAAATAAATATCTAATAATGAGGTGTCTCCTTCTAGAAGGTATTCTTGTAACAATTACAAGAATACCCCTCCACCGTATACAGTATAAGTATACCCGTATCCGAATTCCGAAAAATAAGAATACAAATAATCCAATAATATAATACCGGTATCCGGCTTAAACCAAAGCCTACCAGTATTAGCCTTCCGATCGTTATTCCTGTAACAATTACACGAATATGATCGAAACCCTGCCGTAACAATTATGGCCTCTACATCTTTTGCCTAAACTAGGGAACCCTCTGTGTGGGACTCTAAACACTCGACGGTACGCTGCCATTGGGTTTAACCACAAGCATGTCAGCGGCACTAGCTGTGCTTAACGGCTACCCAGGTACATGACGAAAAGGTGGCCGACGAGCAAACTCATCACAACCCTAACGAGCCTGTAAGCAACACTTACCGTACAGTCTGGTCTTTTCATCTGATATGTCACATATGAAGTCTAGGGGTGCTAAATGTCAGACTCCAGTAACTTTATAATTCATGCTGATTTACGGCCCATAACGGTTCGAGATACTACTGATAACTCTTATCAGTAAATCTCGAGAATCCTGGCCAGGGATTGCTGTTATGGCTGATCAAGCATAGCGCGACATCAACTCCCTATACCGGGAGAGACGAAACCCCTCCTATCGCTCACTGTCTCCATGTGATTCGGGACTGTACCCAAAATCCACCTATTTGCACTACTCAGTAGATCCATGGTAGGGAGGAAATCAAAACACAATGGGAATCCCACAAGACACTATGACGATCTCGGGTCTATAGACTAACCTGTACAAGTGTCACTAGAGAACTGCTATATTACAATAGGTATATATAGCATCTAGGAGTTCTCGGCGAGTCCTGTTCGGTGTACCCATTCTCCAATGAGCACCAGTGTACAATCTTTGATATCAAACACCAATGGTTGTGGGATCAACCATCGCCCCCAGGATCAAGAAACGTACACACTATTCTACTCTGGTAATATTGATGCCCTGTCTCGATATACCCTCGACTAAGAACTATTAAAGTATATGCTTATAGACTGCCCAGGCCCCACCTGTATGATCTACATCATAACCCGGTAGTCAAGCATAATCCTAAGGGCTTCATCAACATGTATATAAAGATATGAAATACAACACATCACACGTTGAGATGAAGATAAACCAGATAACATACTATCATTTCGAGCAAAGATTATTTCTGTACATATACATGCCTAGCATCTTATACAATATAAGCCTCTAGGGCATACATATCTAACAATAAACCTGGATTATCTCATAGTCCGGATTTCATGCCTAACCCCATAAATCTTACATTTAAGTCTCGAATTGAAAACCATTTTCAAAGTTAAAGCCGGGAAATTCAACAAGACTCCCGGTAAAAGGATCGAAGGTGTCGGGAATGTTAGGGGATCACTGCACCCCTAGAGGCTGTCGACGAAGTGGCCTTGGGTGGGACACCATGGTCGTGAGCACCCAAGTGGATGCTCTTGGCCATGGGGTTCTCCCATGGTCACTTTGTATGAGCAATAGGATGTGACATTCCATTAATATCTCCCGGCGAGTTTTCGCGTACGATACAAAATTACAATGGAGTTTTGATCCAAATCTAAACTCCGTGGTAATCCATCAAATAAGGCTAAAACGTGATATATATATATATATATATAATTAGTTTTCGCTAAACTAATTAATATGGATTTTAAAAATTGTTTCAAACAACCATAACATTTAAACGATGTTAACATTTTGATCGACTTATTAATCAACAACAATTAGTAGAGACTGCAACCACTTGAAGCTCAACTAAATTACCAAGAATATCCAATTTCTCAAATTAACCAGCAGAAGAAATTTGGAGTTCTAAATCTTCAAGTTAGCGGCAGATTTGCGGCTAAAGCATAGCCTAGGAGGCTGATCGGCGACCACTTGGGAGCTTTAGAAGCTCCGTTTTCTTGTGGAACCTTAGAAAAGCATGCATGATTTTCTTAGAATTTTTAATTTGAAAAATATCGAAGTTTGAAAAATTCGGCAGAAACTAGCATTGTTCGGATATTAAACCGTCGATCGAACACTCTAACTTCGTCTAAACATTTCCTAAGCCTCTAGTTTAGCTCTGATTTCATGAAAGTAGATCCTAGCACTTCTACTAGCGTTTTAACACAACAAGTATGCAATTTAAAAATTTCTAGAGGGCTAAATCTACTATCAAGATCGAGCTAAAAGTTTAGGGTTACAAAGATAGCAAACTAGAGTTCTAATCTAAGTGGAGAAAAGCTACAACCTTTGTAGCCAATGTAAGGCTACGCCAGCGCCCCGGTCATCAATCCATGGCCAAATGCGAAACAAAATACTTTTAAAACCCGGCACTAACGGAACCCTAAACGACGGATCGTACCATTAACCCTATACTAGTTCTATATAAAGGAGTTTAAGAGATTATACCGATCGATCCATGTCCTTCGGTCTTCAATCACTATCCTTAGCTTGTTGCGGCTGCCTCGACCAAGTTTGCTCTCCGGTCTCCCTCGTCGAAGAGGATCCACATCGAGGATTAGTAATACGGGCTCCCGCTTCAAAACTGAAGCAACTCGGGCATCCAATTTGCTAGCCTAGATGCACAAGATGAAGTAAAAAGAGTGCGTGATCATTTTGTTTCAATACATCCATGGATTCTCAACTCATGAGAGGGTATGGATGGAGGTGAAGAAAAAGCCATAGGTGAAGCAAGTGTGAGCTCAAGACTTGACACAAAAGAAAAACAAGTGTAGAAAATGTATCTGTTGTTTTCTTGAGTTTTGATGGGCATTGCTTTTTGTGTGTGTTGTTGTGAGATATTGTGTAGCAACCAAAGGAAAATCCCACACCAAAAAATATCTGCCTTTTTCCACAACAAATATCTCACAATCAAACAAAACCAAGAGCCCATGCCTCATCAATGCCTAATGCCAAGACTTGCAATCACACTTTCCACATAAACAATATTAAACATTAAAACAAAACCCTAAATGTTTTATACTAGAAAAAGAAATAGCACCTTCAAAAGTAATCTTGTAACGGATTATAAGAATACCCCTCATCCGTATATACATACCTGGATCCGTATTCCGACTGAATACGAATACAACGAGACGAAAATAATCCAACAATATAATACTAGGATCCGGCTTAAACTAAAGCCCACTAGTGTTATCCGCCCGATCATGATCCGTGCACAAGTGCATGTATATGATCGAACCCTGCCATAAAACCAAACGGCCTCTACAACGTTTTGCCCGAACCAGGGAAACTCTCTGTGTGGGACTCTAAAGACTCGTCAATATACTGGCAGTGGGTTTAACCACAAGTACGTCAGTGGCACTAGCTGTACGTAACGGTTGCCCAGGTATTGAGCGAAAGGGAGGACAATGAGCAAACTCATCCTGAAATCCTATTGAGCCTTACAGTGACAATATCCGTACTGTCCGATCTGTTCGTTTATGAGTATCGCATATCGGGTTTAGGGGGGTGGATAAAGTCATACCCCTAATAACGCAATATTCAGTGTCGATATGAAGCCCATCGCTACATGAGAAACTAATGACCCGAATCAGTAATTCTCGACTACCTTGCCTAAGGATTTCTGGTGATGGCCACCCATGCACACTGCGACATCAACCCCCAATACTGGGAGAGACGAATCCCCTGACGATCCGCTCACTGCCTCCATGTGGCTCCGGACTGTACCGAACTAAAACCAGTTTACACGACTCCTTTGAGCTGTCGTAGGGAAGTAATCAAAGCACAGTGGGAACTCACACGAGACAAATGACGATCTGAGGTCGATAGACTAACCTGTACACATGTCACCAGGGAACTGCTATCTGATAATATATATAATACCAACTAGCATGTTCCCAGCGAGTCCGTTCGGTGTACTCATAACCCAATGAGCACCTGAATACAACTTAGGTGAACCAACTGACACTAATAGCTTGTAAGACCAGACACCGCCCCTCGTCGGGGTCTCGAACCGTATACACTAGTCTACTCATAGAGTATCGATGCCCAGTCTGTTGGATATATATGCCCTAGAGGCCTACATTGTATAGGATGCTTGGGATATGTATGTACATGACAGTCTTGCTTGATATGATAGTACGCTATTTGGTTTGACTTTGTCTTAACGTATGATATATTTTACTTGGTATTTATATATATATGTTGATAAAGCCCATAGGGTGTTTGTCTGACTACCGGCGTTGTGATGGCAGTCATACTAGTGGGAGCTGGATAGTCAATAGGCACACCCTTAGAAGTCCCTGGTCGTAGGAGTATCGAGATTGGGCCTCAATACTCCGGAGTAGACTAGTGTATACATATCTAGACCCTGACGAGGGGCAATGGATTGGTCCCGCAACCATTGGTGGTGTTCACCTAAAATTGTATACAGATGCTCACTGGGTGTGAGTACACCGGACAGGACTCGCCGAGAACTGACTGGATGGTATTATACCTAACGTCAGATAGCAGTTCTCAGATGACATGTGTGCAGATAGTCCGTTGACTTAAGGTCATCATTTGTCTCGTGTGAGTTCCCACTGTGCTTTGATTATTACCCTACCACGGCTCAAAGGAGTCGTGCAAACAGGTTTCAGTTGGGCACAGTCCCGAGCCACGTGGAGGCAGTGAGTGACTGTTAGGGATTCGTCTCTCCCGGTATAGGGAGTTGATATCGCACGGTGATCGGTTGGTCATTACCATAAGTCCCTGGCCAGGGCTGATTGAGAATTACTGATAGGTTGATCAGTAGATTATCGGATGGTGATAGAGCCATACCGACATGACTTGTACGGTTATTAGGGGTCTGACGTCCACCACCTCCCTAGACCATACATGCGATACTCTTAGACGAACAGACCGGACTGCGAGGATATTGCCACAGACAGGCTCAGTAGGATTTCAGATGGGTTACCTCATCAGCTTTCTTATCGACAACTACCTGGGGACCGTTACGTACAGCTAGTGCCGCTTGCGGTCTGTGGTTAAACCCACTGCCAGCATAGTAGTCGAGTCTTTAGAGTCCCACACAGAGATTTCCCAAACCCAGGCGAAAAGATATAGAGGTCGTATGGTTTTACGACAAAGGTTCGGACGCATACGTGTTTGAACGCACGTACGACATTCGGACAATTTTTACTAGCCGGCTTTGGTTTAAGCCAGATTCTTGTATCAGGTTATTGGATTTATACAGTCTAAAGATTTTCCGTGTTTTCACGGATGAGAGGGGCGTTCTCATAATTTTCCGAGAAGCTTCTAGAAGGATGTGACATGGAGGGAGAGGTGGCATTTTCATTTAATGATTAAGTGACTCATTGTGAGTGATTCATCAAGTCATTAATGCATTATTAAATGCATAATGACTCACATAATGAATCACCCACTTGCATTAATGAAACATGATGAATAATCTCATATTATTCTTTTCTTTCTTATTCATTATGTTTCATATATCAAGTGAGAAGCTTTTTTATTATCATATAATTTTCATTATCATCTTCTCAATCTCTCTTCAAGTTCTCTCTCCTTCACCAAGCCTAATCCTACCCCTCATGAGTTGAGAACAAGGATTAGGAAAGACTAATTACTCCATAACCTATCTCTACATCACCTTAGCTACTCTATTTAGCAACTAGAGAAACTAAGTAACCTCAAGTTTAGAGGTTATAGCTTGGATTAGGGTTCTCGGGTGGATCGTCTATCACGGGAGAAAGCCGAAGAGGACATGGAGATCCAAAGAGGCCGTAGATAACATTAAGACGAAGGACTAGAACCGTTTGGTATAATCTCTTAACATAGTCGTTTAGAACTCTATAGCTTTTGTTAAAACTTGTTTAGCAAACGATTCATACGGTTAATCGATGTTTGATCATAGAACAAGATTGTTATTCATATTTCCGCCTCCCCACAAGTATTGGGGTGTTGAACATCGACTTACAGTGGTATCAGAGCCTAGCTAAACAATATTTAACTTACTTGCAAATTTGTATGAATTTCGAACGGAAAAAACGAAACCGGAAAAGCCCGAAAATATCAGTTTCTGTCGATTTTTAAATGAAGTCCAAAAATTTTTCAGGGATGTTCAGAAAGCTTGTAATGACACCAGAAGAACACCCAAGAAAATTGGGGTCATGATTCGACCAAAGAGCCGCGGAAACGCGGCGGATCCCACACGATCCGCCGCGGTTCCGTCGCCGAGTTGGTGAGTCATGAACCCAAATTTCTTGGGTGGGTTCTCTGTAATATTTGGGATTTTCTGGAATATTTAATTTTTGCTCAGGTTTCAGATTTGCAGAGAAGTATTGGAGCAAGATTAAAAGTGTTTAATCGATCGAAATTGTACAGTATTTGCTTGTTGAATTATATCTGTCATTGTATAATGTGTTCGTAAACCTCCCCTAACTGCTAGTATGTCAGTTGGCAGGGGGTTGCACATTTCTGAAATGGATTTTAACTGTTTGTGTATATAAACTGTATTGGACTGTTGTGGTGATTAGCCGGGGTTATGTGATGGGTTATTATTTAATTCATTTGATGTAAATGTAATTTGTTGTAATATTATTTTGCGGGGCACTTCCAGGTTGCGGTTGTAGCCACCGTTGTATTATTATTTCATTTTACTGTTTTTTGCTCCTAGGACAGACCCAAGGTGGGGTGCACAAACTGCCGGGCGGGTAGTTTGCCGCACCCGTAGGGGTCGTGGGTGGGGTAATGGCTATTCATCACAACTGTTTAATCCGTCTTTCATTGCAGGCTCAAATGAAATGCGGATTGCTTGCAAATCTAATATTGTTTATCTGTGATCTGGAATGCCTATTATTACGTCTGACGAATGTACAATATCTATATATGATAGCTATTTAGACGTCGCTTATGTTTTACACCCGCGCTAGCCCAGCCCCCGCTCTGTCGTTAGTTAAGTAACCTAACGGGTGATGACGGGACCCCGTGGCGAATGCGGATGGCATAAGAGAACGTCGTATTTTCGTTGTTATCTGTAATGATAGGTTAAAGATGGGACGCATTATCATTAATGCAAAGAAAATAAAACCTAAACTGAATCGTTGGAACAATTTCTAAAAACCACTCGGTTTTCTTGAAAAAGCAAATTTTAAATGCGGAGCTTAAACCACTCCTTTTAATAAAAGCTATCTTAGTTCCTTCGATCAAATCAAGTTCATTACGTTAACGGTTTTTTGCCAAAAAACCAGCCGTAACCCTCCGTCGTTTCAGATAGACAGCACATCGTATTCATGCTATGCTTGTTGGCCTACGTCAAGGCATAATGAATGGTAGCAGTGTGTGTGCCTATTTGTTGCATAGATAGATGCATTAGTTTAATACAGACATACACCTTGTTGGCCTACGTCAAGGGCTTGTACGATGTATTTAAATTGATCAGGACAACGACGGGTAGAACTTGACTTGCGTCTTATGACTTGTTGGCCTACGTCAAGGTCTATAAGAGCTTGGGGTAAAAAAAAATTACATCGGGAGTTTCAAACATAAAGGAAACTTGCAGATTTAGCTTACCTTCTGGAGTGTGGTGACTAGAGTGGCTTCCATCTAGGGCATCATGCAATGATAGTTGGATCCCGATCTCACTGATGAGTAGGATTACTCTCGGGAATTTCTATCACTTAACAATCAATGCTATAAACCAAGTAGGTGCCTAGAAAGGTGTTAGAGGGGCTACGCCTCCAGGGAAAAGAGGTTCTTTAATTACGCGAAAGCGTTGGAAAACCTCCCTCGAAGTACCAACACCAGCCTGGCGGAAAGGTTAAGCAAGAATTGTGACGTGTGATTAAATCCTGACTAGTTCTTCTTTTAGGTTTTGAAGAAGGATTTGAGGAAACAGTGGGAGCCATCCTGTTTAGATAAAATATTAACCAATCTAAACTTGCAAGAGCATATGCTGAGTGTTTTCTTTTCTCTCTCTCTGGCAGCTACCATGACTGGACTAAAACTATTACTTGAAAAGAATATACTGACCGGGCAGAACTATAAAGATTGGCTAAGAAACGTCAATATTGCGCTGACTTATGACAAAGTTGCATATGTTACCACCGCTGTTCCTCCCCTTATCCCAGGACCAGATTCCTCATTTGCGGACAAGGAAGTTCGTAAAACCTGGGATCTAGACTGTGAGCGAGCTAAGTGTATCGTGCTGGCGTCCATGAATAATGAACTCCAGAAACAGCACGAGAGTATGGATATTGCATCCATATTCCTCCATTGCAAGGAATTGTATGGTGAACACTCCCGTATCGCGAGGTACGAAACCTCAAGGAAACTCTTCCAGATGAGGTTAGCTCCAGGATCGCCTGTTGGAGAGCACGTCCTCAAAATGATCATCCTCATTGAGGAACTCGCAAACCTGGGATGCGTGCTAGAGAACGATTTGTATATCGACTTAATTTTGCAGTCCCTTCCCCACACCTTCTCTCAGTTCGTGCTGAACTTCAACATGCACGAAATGGAAGCGGATCTTCCAAAGCTCCTCAATATGTTGAGGGTAGCAGAGACCTCCTTGAAAAAGGAGAAGACCCCCGTTCTGTATGTTGGCCAATCATCTTCTTCTAAATCTAAAGCGAAAGCTAAAGGGAAGAAGAAGATGAAAGCCACCAAACCGAAGGGTGGGGTCAAGAAGGTGCAGGGAACGAACAAGGCAGGAAGGGTGAAGACAGAAAAGAACGAGTGTTTCTATTGTCATAAGCAGGGGCACTGGAAGAAGGATTGTCAGGCCTTCAAAGCCAAGGACATGAAGCAAGCTGTTGCTTCAACTTCAGGTGTGTTCGTAATCGAAAATTATCTTTCAGTTAACTCTACTTCATGGGTACTTGATACCGGTTCTGGTTCTCACATCTGTAATTCTTTGCAGGATCTGAGAAATAGTAGAGTACTGGGGGCAGGTGATATGACTCTCCGGATGGGCAATGGAATGCATGTAGATGCAGTTGCAATAGGGAAATATCACCTAGGGTTGAATAGTGGACACATTTTGGTATTGTATAGCTGTTTTTGTATTCCCAATATGTTGTGTAATATTATATCGGTATCTTTGTTGTCTAATAAAGGATATAATTTTGTGCTTGAAAGAAATGTCATGAACATTCTCCTAAATCAAGAACTGATTGGGTTTGGCACACTGGAAAACGGCATATACATACTTAATCAACCACAAATTTTCAATATTCAAAACACGCGTAAAAGAAAGGCTCCAGATTCGAATCAAGCCTTCCTATGGCATTGTAGACTTGGTCATATAAATGAAACAAGGTTGACTAAGTTACATAAAGATGGATATCTAGATCCGTTTGAATATTCATCATATGCAACTTGTCAATCATGTATCAAAGGAAAAATGACCAAATCTCCGTTCACCGGACACGGAGAAAGAGCCACTGAACTCTTGGGACTAGTACACAGTGATGTATGTGGTCCGATGTCTATACATGCACGAAGTGGTCACTCCTACTTCATCACTTTTACTGATGACTTCTCTAGGTATGGACATGTGTTCTAAATAAAGCATAAATCCGAGGCTTTTGAGAAGTTTAAGGAGTATAAAAATGAAGTAGAGAAACAAACTGGTAAAAGCATCAAGACACTTCGATCTGATCGAGGTGGAGAATACTTAAGTACCAGTTTCCTTGAATACTTGAAAGCAAATGGAATTCTCTCTCAGCTTACTCCACCTTATACACCTCAGCATAATGGTGTATCAGAAAGAAGGAATCGCACGCTATTAGATATGGTGCGTTCAATGATGAGTAGTGCTGAGTTGCCACTTTCCTTCTGGGGATTTGCTCTAGAATCAGCCGCATATCTATTAAATAGAGTTCTAACTAAGTCTGTACCTACCACTCCATATGAAATATGGTGTGGGAAGAGACCATATCTCAAATATATCAAGATATGGGGGTGTCCGGTATATGTTAAAAAGCATAATCCGGACAAGCTCGAAGCACGATCGGTTTTATGCAAGTTTGTAGAATACCCCAAGCATTCAAGGGGGTACATGGTCTACCACACTGAAGAACAAAAGGTGTTTGTCGCTCGTCACATTGTCTTCTTAGAAAGCTAATTTCTTGCAAAAGAAATTAGTGGCAGCGCGGTAGAACTGGAAGTAATTCCAGAACCTCAAACTGCAACCGAAGACTTAGAAGAATCTCAGATTTCAATAGAACATGACGAACCAACGCCACTCCGCAGATCTAGTAGGCTTTCTCATCCTCCTGAAATATACTATGGTTTTCTTCTTGATGGGGATCGAGAGGATTGCATCATCGATGATGATGAGCCTACTAGTTTTCAGCAGGCTATCACAAGTAGCGACTCAGTAAAGTGGCTGGATGCAATGAGATCCGAAATGGAATCCATGTATACGAATAAAGTATGGACTTTAGAAGTTGCTCCTCCTGGGGTAAAACCAGTTGGTTGCAAATGGATCTTCAGAAAGAAGATTGGTACATTTGGACAAGTGGAAACCTACAAAGCTAGACTAGTAGCAAAAGGTTTTCGTCAAAGACCAGGATTGGACTATGATGAAACCTTTTCACCAGTAGCTATGCTTAAATCCATTCGGATCATGCTTGCCATTGCTGCCTTCCATGACTATGAAATCTGGCAAATGGATGTAAAAACAGCTTTTTTAAATGGACATCTAGAAGAGAGTGTTTACATGGATCAACCAGAAGGTTTCTTAGACAGTGGGAGCAGCGGAAGAGTGTGCAAATTGCTTAAATCCATTTATGGGTTAAAGCAAGCATCGCGGAGTTGGAACATCTGTTTTGATGAAACAGTCAAGGAATTTGACTTTATCAAAAATATAGATGAACCATGTATTTATAGGAAGATTGTAGAAGGAGCAGTAGTCTTCCTCGTTTTATACGTCGACGACATACTACTGATAGGGAATGATATCCCTATGCTACAATCAGTAAAGCTCTTCTTGTCACAGAAATTCTCTATGAAAGACTTGGGAGATGCATCATACATTCTGGGCATTAAGATCTATCGAGATAGATCTAATAGAATATTGGGACTTTCACAGTCCAGGTATATAGACAATATACTAAAGAAATTTAGTATGGAAGATTCCAAGCGCGGCCATATGCCCGCTTGTCACGGAATCACCCTCTCCAAAGAGATGTCTCCAAAGACTGATGAAGAGAGGGCTCGCATGGGCATTATACCCTACGCTTCGGCGGTAGGATCAATAATGTATGCGATGTTATGTACCAGACCAGATGTAGCTTACGCACTTAGTGTGGTAAGCAGGTATCAATCGGACCCAGGTGAGAAACATTAGATAGCGGTAAAGAACATTCTCAAGTACCTGAGAAGGACTAAGGAGATGTTCTTGATTTACGGTAATGGGAACCTCCAGGTAGAGGCTTTTACCGACTCCGGCTTCCAAAGTGATAAGGATGATTCTAAATCCATTTCGGGTTTTGTGTTTACCCTCAATGGAGGAGCGGTATGTTGGAAGAGTTCCAAACAAGATACCGTCGCAGACTCAACTATGGAGGCAGAGTATATAGCTGCTAGTGAAGCCGCAAAAGAGGCTGTCTGGATAAAGAAGTTCATTTATGAACTTCAGGTGGTTCCGTCCATTGCCAATCCAATACCTTTGTATTACGATAACAATGGCGCTGTAGCTTTAGCGAAGGAACCAAGGTCCCATCAGAAATCCAGGCATATCTTAAGGCGGTTTCACCTGATCAGGGAGATCGTGGATCGTCGGGAGATCGAGATACGGAGAGTAGACACAAAGACAACACGGCAGATCCATTCACCAAGGCCATTCCTCAAGTACAGTTCGAGAGGCTTTTTGAGATGTTGGGCATGCGGTACGCAAGCAACTGGATCTGGTAGAGACAGTGGGTACTCATTGCGCCAATTATAGGCCTTAGTGCAAGTGGGAGATTGTTGGATATATATGCCCTAGAGGCCTACATTGTATAGGATGCTTGGGATATGTATGTACATGACAGTCTTGCTTGATATGATAGTACGCTATTTGGTTTGACTTTGTCTTAACGTATGATATATTTTACTCGGTATTTATATATATATGTTGATAAAGCCCATAGGGTGTTTGTCTGACTACCGGCGTTGTGATGGCAGTCATACTAGTGGGAGCTGGATAGTAAATAGGCACACCCTTAGAAGTCCCTGGTCGTAGGAGTATCGAGATTGGGCATCAATACTCCGGAGTAGACTAGTGTATACATATCTAGACCCTGACGAGGGGCAATGGATTGGTCCCGCAACCATTGGTGGTGTTCACCTAAAATTGTACACAGATGCTCACTGGGTGTGAGTACACCGGACAGGACTCGCCGAGAACTGACTGGATGGTATTATACCTAACGTCAGATAGCAGTTCTCAGGTGACATGTGTGCAGATAGTCCGTTGACTTAAGGTCATCATTTGTCTCGTGTGAGTTCCCACTGTGCTTTGATTATTACCCTACCACGGCTCAAAGGAGTCGTGCAAACAGGTTTCAGTTGGGCACAGTCCCGAGCCACGTGGAGGCAGTGAGTGACTGTTAGGGATTCGTCTCTCCCGGTATAGGGAGTTGATATCGCATGGTGATCGGTTGGTCATTACCATAAGTCCCTGGCCAGGGCTGATTGAGAATTACTGATAGGTTGATCAGTAGATTCTCGGATGGTGATAGAGCCATACCGACACGACTTGTACGGTTATTAGGGGTCTGACGTCCACCACCTCCCTAGACCATACATGCGATACTCTTAGACGAACAGACCGGACTGCGCGGATATTGTCACAGACAGGCTCAGTAGGATTTCAGATGGGTTACCTCATCAGCTTTCTTATCGACAACTACCTGGGGACCGTTACGTACAGCTAGTGCCGCTTGCGGTCTGTGGTTAAACCCACTGCCAGCATAGTAGTCGAGTCTTTAGAGTCCCACACAGAGATTTCCCAAACCCAGGCGAAAAGATATAGAGGTCGTATTGTTTTACGACAAAGGTTCGGACACATACGTGTTTGAACGCACGTACGACATTCGGACAGTTTTTACTAGCCGGCTTTGGTTTAAG
This sequence comes from Agapanthus africanus, assembly GCA_030015575.1. Lineage (NCBI taxonomy): Eukaryota > Viridiplantae > Streptophyta > Magnoliopsida > Asparagales > Amaryllidaceae > Agapanthus > Agapanthus africanus. The sequence goes on from CM057349.1 coordinate 295,954,814, forward strand.
CCAGATTCTAGTATCAGGTTATTGGATTTATACAGTCTAAAGTTTTTCCGTGTTTTCACGGATGAGAGGGGCGTTCTCGTAATTTTCCGAGAAGCTTCTAGAAGGATGTGATATGGAGGGAGAGGTGGCATTTTCATTTAATGATTAAGTGACTCATTGTGAGTGATTCATCAAGTCATTAATGCATTATTAAATGCTTAATGACTCACATAATGAATCACCTACTTGCATTAATGAAACATGATGAATAATCTCATATTATTCTTTTCTTTCTTATTCATTATGTTTCATATATCAAGTGAGAAGCTTTTTTATTATCATATAATTTTCATTATCATCTTCTCACTCTCTCTCTTCAAGTTCTCTCTCCTTCACCAAGCCTAATCCTACCCCTCATGAGTTGAGAACAAGGATTAGGAAAGACTAATTACTCCATAACCTATCTCTACATCACCTTAGCTACTCTATTTAGCAACTAGAGAAACTAAGTAACCTCAAGTTTAGAGGTTATAGCTTGGATTAGGGTTCTCGGGTGGATCGTCTATCACGGGAGAAAGCCGAAGAGGACGTGGAGATCCAAAGAGGCCGTAGATAACATTAAGACGAAGGACTAGAACCGTTTGGTATAATCTCTTAACATAGTAGTTTAGAACTCTATAGCTTTTGTTAAAACTTGTTTAGCAAACGATTCATACGGTTAATCGATGTTTGATCATAGAACAAGATTGTTATTCATATTTCCGCCTCCCCACAAGTATTGGGGTGTTGAACATCGACTTACAGTGGTATCAGAGCCTAGCTAAACAATATTTAACTTACTTGCAAATTTGTATGAATTTCGAACGGAAAAAACGAAACCGGAAAAGCCCGAAAATATCAGTTTCTGTCGATTTTTAAATGAAGTCCAAAAATTTTTCCGGGATGTTCAGAAAGCTTGTAATGACACCAGAAGAACACCCAAGAAAATTGGGGTCATGATTCGACCAAAGAGCCGCGGAAACGCGGCGGATCCCACACGATCCGCCGCGGTTCCGCCGCCGAGTTGGTGAGTCATGAACCCAAATTTCTTGGGTGGGTTCTCTGTAATATTTGGGATTTTCTGGAATATTTAATTTTTGCTCAGGTTTCAGATTTGCAGAGAAGTATTGGAGCAAGATTAAAAGTGTTTAATCGATCGAAATTGTACTGTATTTTCTTGTTGAATTATATCTGTCATTGTATAATGTGTTCGTAAACCTCCCCTAACTGCTAGTATGTCAGTTGGCAGGGGGTTGCACATTTCTGAAATGGATTTTAACTGTTTGTGTATATAAACTGTATTGGACTGTTGTGGTGATTAGCCGGGGTTATGTGATGGGTTATTATTTAATTCATTTGATGTAAATGTAATTTGTTGTAATATTATTTTGCGGGGCACTTCCAGGTTGCGGTTGTAGCCACCGTTGTATTATTATTTCATTTTACTGTTTTTTGCTCCTAGGACAGACCCAAGGTGGGGTGCACAAACTGCCGGGCGGGTAGTTTGCCGCACCCGTAGGGGTCGTGGGTGGGGTAATGGCTATTCATCACAACTGTGTAATCCGTCTTTCATTGCAGGCTCAAATGAAATGCGGATTGCTTGCAAATCCAATATTGTTTATCTGTGATCTGGAATGCCTATTATTGCGTCTGACGAATATACAATATCTATATATGATAGCTATTTAGACGTCGCTTATGTTTTACACCCGCGCTAGCCCAGCCCCCGCTCTGTCGTTAGTTAAGTAACCTAACGGGTGATGACGGGACCCCGTGGCGAATGCGGATGGCATAAGAGAATGTCGTATTTTCGTTGTTATCTGTAATGATAGGTTAAAGATGGGACGCATTATCATTAATGCAAAGAAAATAAAACCTAAACTGAATCGTTGGAACAATTTCTAAAAACCACTCGGTTTTCTTGAAAAAGCAAATTTTAAATGCGGAGCTTAAACCACTCCTTTTAATAAAAGCTATCTTAGTTCCTTCGATCAAATCAAGTTCATTACGTTAACGGTTTTTTGCCAAAAAACCAGCCGTAACCCTCCGTCGTTTCAGATAGACAGCACATCGTATTCATGCTATGCTTGTTGGCCTACGTCAAGGCATAGTGAATGGTAGCAGTGTGTGTGCCTATTTGTTGCATAGATAGATGCATTAGTTTAATACAGACATACACCTTGTTGGCCTACGTCAAGGGCTTGTACGATGTATTTAAATTGATCAGGACAACGACGGGTAGAACTTGACTTGCGTCTTATGACTTGTTGGCCTACGTCAAGGTCTATAAGAGCTTGGGGTAAAAAAAAATTACATCGGGAGTTTCAAACATAAAGGAAACTTGCAGATTTAGCTTACCTTCTGGAGTGTGGTGACTAGAGTAGCTTCCATCTAGGGCATCATGCAATGATAGTTGGATCCCGATCTCACTGATGAGTAGGATTACTCTCGGGAATTTCTCTCACTTAACAATCAATGCTATAAACCAAGTAGGTGCCTAGAAAGGTGTTAGAGGGGCTACGCCTCCAGGGAAAAGAGGTACTTTAATTAAGGAACTTCGCGAAAGCGTTGGAAAACCTCCCTCGAAGTACCAACACCAGCCTGGCTGAAAGGTTAAGCAAGTATTGTGACGTGTGATTAAATCCTGACTAGTTCTTCTTTTAGGTTTTGAAGAAGGATTTGAGGAAACAGTGGGAGCCATCCTGTTTAGATAAAATATTAACCAATCTAAACTTGCAAGAGCATATGCTGAGTGTTTTCTTTTCTCTCTCTCTGGCAGCTACCATTACTGGACTAAAACTATTACTTGAAAAGAATATACTGACCGGGCAGAACTATAAAGATTGGCTAAGAAACGTCAATATTGCGCTGACTTATGACAAAGTTGCATATGTTACCACCGCTGTTCCTCCCCTTATCCCAGGACCAGATTCCTCAGTTGCGGACAAGGAAGTTCGTAAAACCTGGGATCTAGACTGTGAGCGAGCTAAGTGTATCGTGCTGGCGTCCATGAATAATGAACTCCAGAAACAGCACGAGAGTATGGATATTGCATCCATATTCCTCCATTGCAAGGAATTGTATGGTGAACACTCCCGTATCGCGACGTACGAAACCTCAAGGAAACTCTTCCAGATGAGGTTAGCTCCAGGATCGCCTGTTGGAGAGCACGTCCTCAAAATGATCATCCTCATTGAGGAACTCGCAAACCTGTGATGCGTGCTAGAGAACGATTTGTATATCGACTTAATTTTGCAGTCCCTTCCCCACACCTTCTCTCAGTTCGTGCTGAACTTCAACATGCACGAAATGGAAGCGGATCTTCCAAAGCTCCTCAATATGTTGAGGGTAGCAGAGACCTCCTTGAAAAAGGAGAAGACCCCCGTTCTGTATGTTGGCCAATCATCTTCTTCTAAATCTAAAGCGAAAGCTAAAGGGAAGAAGAAGATGAAAGCCACCAAACCGAAGGGTGGGGTCAAGAAGGTGCAGGGAACGAACAAGGCAGGAAGGGTGAAGAAAGAAAAGAACGAGTGTTTCTATTGTCACAAACAGGGGCACTGGAAGAAGGATTGTCAGGCCTTCAAAGCCAAGGACATGAAGCAAGCTGTTGCTTCAACTTCAGGTGTGTTCGTAATCGAAAATTGTCTTTCAGTTAACTCTACTTCATGGGTACTTGATACCGGTTCTGGTTCTCACATCTGTAATTCTTTGCAGGATCTGAGAAATAGTAGAGTACTGGGGGCAGGTGATATGACTCTCCGGATGGGCAATGGAATGCATGTAGATGCAGTTGCAATAGGGGAATATCACCTAGGGTTGAATAGTGGACACATTTTGGTATTGTATAGCTGTTTTTGTATTCCCAGTATGTTGTGTAATATTATATCGGTATCTTTGTTGTCTAATAAAGGATATAATTTTGTGCTTGAAAGAAATGTCATGAACATTCTCCTAAATCAAGAACTGATTGGGTTTGGCACACTGGAAAACGGCATATACATACTTAATCAACCACAAATTTTCAATATTCAAAACACGCGTAAAAGAAAGGCTCCAGATTCGAATCAAGCCTTCCTATGGCATTGTAGACTTGGTCATATAAATGAAACAAGGTTGACTAAGTTACATAAAGATGGATATCTAGATCCGTTTGAATATTCATCATATGCAACTTGTCAATCATGTATCAAAGGAAAAATGACCAAATCTCCGTTCACCGGACACGGAGAAAGAGCCACTGAACTCTTGGGACTAGTACACAGTGATGTATGTTGTCCGATGTCTATACATGCACGAAGTGGTCACTCCTACTTCATCACTTTTACTGATGACTTCTCTAGGTATGGACATGTGTTCTTAATAAAGCATAAATCCGAGGCTTTTGAGAAGTTTAAGGAGTATAAAAATGAAGTAGAGAAACAAACTGGTAAAAGCATCAAGACACTTCGATCTGATCGAGGTGGAGAATACTTATGTACCAGTTTCCTTGAATACTTGAAAGCAAATGGAATTCTCTCTCAGCTTACTCCACCTTATACACCTCAGCATAATGGTGTATCAGAAAGAAGGAATCGCACGCTATTAGATATGGTGCGTTCAATGATGAGTAGTACTGAGTTGCCACTTTCCTTCTGGGGATTTGCTCTAGAATCAGCCGCATATCTATTAAATAGAGTTCCAACTAAGTCTGTACCTACCACTCCATATGAAATGTGGTGTGGGAAGAGACCATATCTCAAATATATCAAGATATGGGGGTGTCCGGTATATGTTATAAAGCATAATCCGGACAAGCTCGAAGCACGATCAGTTTTATGCAAGTTTGTAGGATACCCTAAGCATTCAAGGGGGTACATGGTCTACCACACTGAAGAACAAAAGGTGTTTGTCGCTCGTCATATTGTCTTCTTAGAAAGCGAATTTTTTGCAAAAGAAATTAGTGGGAGAGCGGTTGAACTGGAAGTAATTCCAGAACCTCAAACTTCAACCGAAGACTTAGAAGAATCTCAGATTTCAATAGAACATGACGAACTAACGCCACTCCGCAGATTTAGTAGGCTTTCTCATCCTCCAGAAAAATACTATGGTTTTCTTCTTGATGGGGATCGAGAGGATTGCATCATCGATGATGATGAGCCTACTAGTTTTCAGCAGGCTATCACAAGTAGCGACTCAGTAAAGTGGCTGGATGCAATGAGATCCGAAATGGAATCCATGTATACCAATAAAGTATGGACTTTAGAAGTTGCTCCTCCTGGGGTAAAACCAGTTGGGTGCAAATGGATCTTCAAAAAGAAGATTGGTACATTTGGACAAGTGGAAACCTACAAAGCTAGACTAGTAGCAAAAGGTTTTCGTCAAAGACCAGGATTGGACTATGATGAAACCTTTTCACCAGTAGCTATGCTTAAATCCATTCGGATCATGCTTGCCATTGCTGCCTTCCATGACTATGAAATCTGGCAAATGGATGTAAAAACAGCTTTTCTAAATGGACATCTAGAAGAGAGTGTTTACATGGATCAACCAGAAGGTTTCTTAGACAGTGGGAGCAGCGGAAGAGTGTGCAAATTGCTTAAATCCATTTATGGGTTAAAGCAAGCATCGCGGAGTTGGAACATCTGTTTTGATGAAACAGTCAAGGAATTTGACTTTATCAAAAATATAGATGAACCATGTATTTATAGGAAGATTGTAGAAGGAGCAGTAGTCTTCCTCGTTTTATACGTCGACGACATACTACTGATAGGGAATGATATCCCTATACTACAATCAGTAAAGCTCTTCTTGTCACAGAAATTCTCTATGAAAGACTTGGGAGATGCATCATACATTCTGGGCATTAAGATCTATCGAGATAGATCTAATAGAATATTGGGACTTTCACAGTCCAGGTATATAGACACTATACTAAAGAGATTTAGTATGGAAGATTCCAAGCGCGACAATATGCCCGCTTGTCACGGAATCACCATCTCCAAAGAGATGTCTCCAAAGACTGATGAAGAGAGGGCTCGCATGGGCATTATACCCTACGCTTCGGCGGTAGGATCAATAATGTATGCGATGTTATGTACCAGACCAGATGTAGCTTACGCACTTAGTGTGGTAAGCAGGTATCAATCGGACCCAGGTGAGAAACATTGGATAGCGGTAAAGAACATTCTCAAGTACCTGAGAAGGACTAAGGAGATGTTCTTGATTTACGGTAATGGGAACCTCCAGGTAGAGGCTTTTACCGACTCCGGCTTCCAAAGTGATAAGGATGATTCTAAATCCATTTCGGGTTTTGTGTTTACCCTCAATGGAGGAGCGGTATGTTGGAAGAGTTCCAAACAAGATACCGTCGCAGACTCAACTATGGAGGCTGAGTATATAGCTGCTAGTGAAGCCGCAAAAGAGGCTGTCTGGATAAGGAAGTTCATTTCTGAACTTCAGGTGGTTCCGTCCATTGCCAATCCAATACCTTTGTATTGCGATAACAATGGCGCTGTAGCTTTAGCGAAGGAACCAAGGTCCCATCAGAAATCCAGGCATATCTTAAGGCGGTTTCACCTGATCAGGGAGATCGTGGATCGTCGGGAGATCGAGATACGGAGAGTAGACACAAAAGACAACACGGCAGATCCATTCACCAAGGCCATTCCTCAAGTACAGTTCGAGAGGCTTTTTGAGATGTTGGGTATGCGGTACGCAAGCAACTGGATCTGGTAGAGACAGTGGGTACTCATTGCGCCAATTATAGGCCTTAGTGCAAGTGGGAGATTGTTGGATATATATGCCCTAGAGGCCTACATTGTATAGGATGCTTGGGATATGTATGTACATGACAGTCTTGCTTGATATGATAGTACGCTATTTGGTTTGACTTTGTCTTAACGTATGATATATTTTACTTGGTATTTATATATATATGTTGATAAAGCCCATAGGGTGTTTGTCTGACTACCGGCGTTGTGATGGCAGTCATACTAGTGGGAGCTGGATAGTCAATAGGCACACCCTTAGAAGTCCCTGGTCGCAGGAGTATCGAGATTGGGCATCAATACTCCGGAGTAGACTAGTGTATACATATCTAGACCCTGACGAGGGGCAATGGATTGGTCCCGCAACCATTGGTGGTGTTCACCTAAAATTGTATACAGATGCTCACTGGGTGTGAGTACACCGGACAAGACTCGCCGAGAACTGACTGGATGGTATTATACCTAACGTCAGATAGCAGTTCTCAGGTGACATGTGTGCAGATAGTCCGTTGACTTAAGGTCATCATTTGTCTCGTGTGAGTTCCCACTGTGCTTTGATTATTACCCTACCATGGCTCAAAGGAGTCGTGCAAACAGGTTTCAGTTGGGCACAGTCCCGAGCCACGTGGAGGCAGTGAGTGACTGTTAGGGATTCGTCTCTCCCGGTATAGGGAGTTGATATCGCACGGTGATCGGTTGGTCATTACCATAAGTCCCTGGCCAGGGCTGATTGAGAATTACTGATAGGTTGATCAGTAGATTCTTGGATGGTGATAGAGCCATACCGACACGACTTGTACGGTTATTAGGGGTCTGACGTCCACCACCTCCCTAGACCATACATGCGATACTCTTAGACAAACAGACCGGACTGCGCGGATATTGTCACAGACAGGCTCAGTAGGATTTCAGATGGGTTACCTCATCAGCTTTCTTATCGACAACTACCTGGGGACCGTTACGTACAGCTAGTGCCGCTTGCAGTCTGTGGTTAAACCCACTGCCAGCGTAGTAGTCGAGTCTTTAGATTCCCACACAGAGATTTCCCAAACCCAGGCGAAAAGATATAGAGGTCGTATGGTTTTACGACAAAGGTTCGGACGCATACGTGTTTGAACGCACGTACGACATTCGGACAGTTTTTACTAGCCGGCTTTGGTTTAAGCCAGATTCTAGTATCAGGTTATTGGATTTATACAGTCTAAAGTTTTTCCGTGTTTTCACGGATGAGAGGGGCGTTCTCGTAATTTTCCGAGAAGCTTCTAGAAGGATGTGACATGGAGGGAGAGGTGGCATTTTCATTTAATGATTAAGTGACTCATTGTGAGTGATTCATCAAGTCATTAATGCATTATTAAATGCTTAATGACTCACATAATGAATCACCCACTTGCATTAATGAAACATGATGAATAATCTCATATTATTCTTTTCTTTCTTATTCATTATGTTTCATATATCAAGTGAGAAGCTTTTTTATTATCATATAATTTTCATTATCATCTTCTCACTCTCTCTCTCTTCAAGTTCTCTCTCCTTCACCAAGCCTAATCCTACCCCTCATGAGTTGAGAACAAGGATTAGGAAAGACTAATTACTCCATAACCTATCTCTACATCACCTTAGCTACTCTATTTAGCAACTAGAGAAACTAAGTAACCTCAAGTTTAGAGGTTATAGCTTGGATTAGGGTTCTCGGGTGGATCGTCTATCACGGGAGAAAGCCGAAGAGGACATGGAGATCCAAAGAGGCCGTAGATAACATTAAGACGAAGGACTAGAACCGTTTGGTATAATCTCTTAACATAGTAGTTTAGAACTCTATAGCTTTTGTTAAAACTTGTTTAGCAAACGATTCATACGGTTAATCGATGTTTGATCATAGAACAAGATTGTTATTCATATTTCCGCCTCCCCACAAGTATTGGGGTGTTGAACATCGACTTACACAGTCTCGAAACTCCCATGACTAGGGACACTTTAAGTATGTCCTTATAGACCACACAACTCTCACGTATATGATCGTCATCATACTGCTGGTAGTCAAGAAAGAATCCTATAGGCTCTATCAACATGTAATAGTGATATGTAATGTCACCTGAAACATGTACACGATGATAAAGACAAACCAGATTGCATACTATCATCTCGAGTAAGATTGTCGTACCGGTATAGGTCCTCCCTCAATCATTGCAATCACGTGCCTGCGATCCAATAATTGACTTGATGGCACTATAGCCAACAATCTCCCACTTGCACTTAAGGCTAATTATTGCGGTGTCGCATACTCACAGACCGTGTGATACCGAACACCCAACTTCTCTACTAATCAGTTTCACAAAGCTCGTTTGTAAAACTATTGCGTTCAAGAAATAGCCTCAGTGAGTGGATCCGCTCAAATGTTTCTTTCTATGTCTCTCTTTATCTCAAGTTTGCAGAGAAAGCCATCTCCCGAAATGAGCAATACCTGTCTTAGAATATGCCTGGATATCTGATGGGACCCAGTTCACAAATGAACTCCAAATCCAGTAAACTTCTTAGACTGTATTGTCCACTGAATTTAATCAGTATCCTGTGCCATGCCTCCCTCAGTATCCGCTTGGACCACCTGTCCAAATTACTGCCCCCCGTCAGAGGGAAAACTATAACTCTGACAGTCACTCTGTTATCCAGTTCACCTTGGAAGCCTGGAATGATAACTGTCTCCCGAAGGAGGATGTCGTTATCATATCCCTAGAACATCTATTTTTCATAAACTGCTTCCGAGCGTTTCTCCAGGATTGGATTAATATATCAACTTATTGCAGCTAGTACAACATCTGGTTTGGTACTTGACATCTCATGATTGACTCAATTGCCTAAGCAAGTGATATGCCAATCATGCACATCCCTCTCCCTTTAGTCTGTAAGATACATTTAGGGAGGGTGACTCCATCATCTGCAGGTACAGCACCATGCCAGGATTCATCCATTCGAAAACACGTTTAGAATACTGTCTAAGTACCCAGATTGGGTGTAACACCTTAGATTTGCGATTAGTGTTAATTAAGCGATAATGCGGGTTTTCTGTAAAAAGTTTACCAAATTGGTTTCCTCATATTTTATAACAATTAATTAATATTTTATTATTAATTGTTTTTCCTTGCACACACTTGTGAATGTTAATGTGAGGGTTAGTTAATGTTAATCTTGTTTAGTGACCATGACACCTTTAAGGTAGTCCTTGCTTTGTTTAACCTTAACCCTTAGATTTTTGTTCTGAGAGTAAATATTTGTTTTGGAATGGAGGGAGGTGGCAAGATGACTCATGGGAAGAGTCATGCTTGCATTTATGAAGGTGAGGGAGAGAGTTAATGCAAGGGTGCACTTACCCTACACTCACCTCTCATCCTTCTTTCTTCTCTACTCACATTCTATCTCATTATCATCTCACTCTCTCTCATTCTCAATCATTCACATCATTCCTTTACCCTCAACTGAAACCTTCACTATTCCTTCACTAAATCTTACTAAAACTTCATTAAACCTCACCAAATCACCTCTCATGTCTTGTTTTAGCCACTAGGATCTCTTGGAGCTTGGAAAGCTAGGATCTTTGAGCATGTGAGGTTAGGTAATGATCTCAAACTGTTAAATAGGATGTTATAGTGTTGTGAAACTTTTTAGTTGTCGTTTAGAACACTTAAAGTATAGCTTTGTGCACATATCGTATTTTTAGTATCATTATAGGATATCTGTGATCTGCTGTGACCCCGAGTGTATACTGGAAAATCTAGCAATGTAGTTGTGTTGTACCAGAGACCCTAAGCATTCACCCGAAGCACGAACCCCATAGGCTCGGTTTTGGCCGGCGACATTAAGGCAAATTCCGAAAAGCTCGGCCATATAGAGGAGTTTGGGCTTGGTTTTTGTTGGGTAGCTGTCTGCAGTTGTTTAGAAGTGTTTGGTACTGTTTGATTTTTATGTTTTTACGGTATACGAAATCTGGGATCACTTTGCTTGTTTCTAGTGTTCCGACTACGAGTGTTACGTTATCCGACATGGTTCGTGTACTTTGTGTAGCTGTTGCTTTTGGGTTGGTTTCGTAGTGTCGCTACGCATGTTAGCCACTAAACAAACACTTGAGAGTTTGTTTGGAGTTGGTGCGTCGGCCAAACGTAGTTTGTACGTATTATTGGTCTATTGCTAATGTAAACTTGTTATGTTGTTATATGATCTTAGGGTCGCAGGCGGGGACTTCGGAAGCTGCGAAGAAGGGAAATCAAGTGGTTAGATTTACTTAGCCCAAGATCATCTGTGAGTAGATTTAACATCTACAGAAGAATCGCCCGCATGGCGTTATGCGTCTGGGCTAGATTCAATGACATGATTATTAGTTATAAGTATATGGACATTGATTATGCATGTGTACCATTGTTGCATATCTCATTTCCTTTTGTATATGGACATAGTATTAATGAGACACAACACCATTATTGACGGTTCATGTTACACGAGCACTAATTGTATGTTACACACACTCCGTCGATAATTGCCATGACACGCACAACACATATACATATATGATATTGTGTATAAGAAAGATAACATACAAATATACCTTGCTATACCTACATGCTTACACCTATACATATGTGATATTGTATCGGTTAGGAACATTGAGACATAGATTCTGATTTCCATTGTGCATATAAAATGTAGTATACTTGCATACCTACATGCTTACACATATGCATACATACTTACATGTACACCCACATACCTTGCTATAACTACATGTTCACCTTTATATGATGTTGCATTGGACTTTGGAGAAATTTTGAAACCGCATGATATATTTAATAACTTGATGCATTTAAATAGCGGATTTTTCCTTGATATGCTCATATTACTGTGTTATGTTGCATATATTATATTTCATGGATTTACGCATTGAGATATGGATTTCATATGATGTTTTCTGGATTTGAGGACCGTGGTATTTCATGAAATTATGCATTGTTTAAAAAACCCGGTTTCTCTTGATATGACATTTCGATACGTCCACTATGAGATTTCTCGGTTCTGAGACTTGTGTTAGAAACCCGATACGAGGAGTGGACGAGGCCGTGTGCGGGTACATGATGGGGCCCGGAGGTACCCCGGGGCAAGAAGATCACAGATGATGGCGATGAGCCTGAAACAGGGGAGTACTACCTTACCGGTGATATTATTTGGATTCGGCGGTTATCTGGGGGATACCGACCGGAGTTATGTACGGACATGTTATATGGATTGTGAGTGTGGGACACTCAGGTTCCATGAGATGTACGGACATGAGAGCCGGTCCTGGTGACGGCGGCTGACAGATGAGTATTTACGTGTCGATGCTGGACACTAGTTTTCATGATGTTTTCGGGTGTCGATATTGGACACTCAGGTTCCATAAGACTTATAGGATACGAGGGCCGATCTGAGGATGTGGTGCCTTTGGTTTTGGGATTTAGAGTGTCATTAATGGACACTAGTTTCTCCACGATGAGGATTCCGTGTTGATGATATGTTTTATCCCATACTCAGCATTTATTTGATATGTATTGCTTCATGTATTAATAGAACCTGATAGAGTACCTTTCATGACTATTGCATATACATATTGCCATTTATTGCTATCAGCTTGCATGTGACAGATTATCGCATTACGTGCATATCTGCGATTACCTGCATGATGTTATTTACTATTCATGAGTTGGTAACTCACCCCTGTTGTGCCATAGTGTTTTGCAGGTAGCCCCTCAGAGCAGTCACTGCAGGGCTTCTTCTTATCGTATTATCTTTTGCAGCGGATACTGCTACGGCTGACTGTGAGCAGTTTTGCTATAGGTGGGTTTTGAGAATATCCGATGATGCTCATTGTATATCTTGTTGTATCTAGTACTCTCCATCTACTACTTTCATGTATTGACTTAGAGACGAGATGTGAGGACGATATTGTATATTTGGTGACTCTTGGTGTCGTGCTCGTGTGAGCCGGCCTTTGTTATGCAGTTTTATCCCTAATGTTGTTTTCACCTTATATTGTCCTTTCCTTCGCTACGGCGTCGTATATCTGCTTGTGGTGGTTGTTTCTGCCTTTGGGCGTGGATTTGCTCCCATGGGGGATGATTTATTTATATTGTATGTTGTACCCTTTTTGGGGCTAGTTTTTATAAAGGAGGTGCTGCCAAATTTTAAAGAAAGTAAATTTGGACTTTAAAGATTTTTACTTAAGATTCCCAAAAGTTTTGACAATGTTCTTATCACTTACTACTTTTGATGGTTTAGATTGCTGGGATTTTGGCTTACTTAGATTACGTTACGCCTGTAGACGTTACGTGGTTTACGGGCCGTCACGTGCCAAATTTCGGGTCGTGATAAAGTTTGTATCAGAGAGCTAGGTTTTACCTTTCGGAGTGTAGGATGACCTTGGTATGATGGAGAAGGTGGCTTAAGCAGAGTGACGTAGTGTGTGTATGTCCATGGCATACTTACGACACGGTACTCCGCCTAAGTGACCTTAGTACTTATTGCTTGAAATTCCTTCCATGATTATATATATCCTTGTGATTCGATTTCCATGTTCTTATCGAATCCTATTTCCATTTCTAGCCATTATGCCGCCGAAGACTATGAGGGCTCAGAGAGAGGCAGCGAGAGCCGAGGTCAGAGTTGACTCGTTGAGACAAGGACTGACCGGTATAGTACGCTCGCTGTACAGGAGCAGATTGATCCGCCTTCGATAGATCGTATCGCTAGGCTTGAGGCAGATATGCAGGATTTGTGCCAGATGATGGGATCGTTGGTTGAGGCCTATCGAGCGCAGCGACAGGAGGTTGCCACCCCTGTTACCCAGTTATTCCTTGCCATCAGCACACAACATTGTGTCATGTATACAGCAGTAGTGGAAGAAGCCCTACTAGATGAGGAGCTTCTTCTCGAGACTTTGGATGTTCTGGAACCGAGGAGGGCTCGTACAGGTGTATCAGCCCAGAGGCAGATGTTTAATCGCCGCGACATATTTCGTTCATGTCGCGGGAGTATCAGAGGCTTGAGACGGGGTCAGTTTTTTAGCTCTTATCCCCAGGAGGGTCAGCAGTTATCGTATGGATGTTTCCGGTGTGGGAGTTTCCATCACCTCATCAGAAATTGTACCTTGGTACGCCAGAGGAGGGCAGCCGTACCAAATGTTACCTTACCACCTTCACTTCAGGGAGAGTCGCCTTTTGTGCCTGTTGTTGATCCGCATCAGACTTATGTTCAGAGAAGTCGTAGTCGCGAAGGGTTTGTTCAGAGAGTACAGGATGGCAGAGGAGGAGGACATCCTGTTGCAGGTAGAGGACATGCACGGGCTTTTGTTTCGACTCATCGGGACGCGTGGGCATCCAATGCAGAGTTTTCAGGTATTCTTAATTCGTATGTCTTTTGATGCACATGTTTGTTTAATTCGGGATCTATGCACTCATTTGTTTTACACACTTCATGCCGAGGTTAGGCTAAGAGTTGTGTTTTCTAGATCAACCGTTGTTGTAATTACTCTTGTTAGCGATTCATTTATTGCGCGACACATGTTTCGGTCATGTGCCAATCGGATAGGAGATAGAGAATTCGTCCGTCGATTTGATCCTTCTAGAGATGTTGGACTTTAACGTTCTCCTAGGCACGGACTGGTTAGCTACATGCTATGCGTCTGTGGACTGCCGCGGGAAGACAGTCAGGTTTTGTTTTCCTAGCTAGTCAGTTCTTGTTGTGCAGGGGGACCGTGGTGCCGCCTCTCACAGCTTGATTTCAGCCTCTTGACTTAGTCGGCTTTTGAGGAGAAGATGTCGAGGATTCTTGGCTTTCATTCATGATACTGGAGCCACAGTAGATTCGTTAGACCAGGTTCCTATTGTGCGAGAGTTTCCGACGTTGTTCCAGATGAGCCGGCGAAGCTTAGGAAGCTTAAGGATCAGCTGCAGAGTTTCTTGATGGGGGACTTGTACGTCCAAGTGTTTCGCCTTGGGGAGCTCTTGTTCTGTTCGTCAAGAAGAAGGACGGCAGTTTGAGGTTGTGCATTGATTGATCGTCATTAGAACCGAGTTACGGTGCGGATTAGTTATCCTTTACCTCGTATTGACTATTTGTTTGATTAGCTCTAGGGTGCTGGACATTTTTCTAAGTTTGTTTTGGGATCAGGTCATCATCAGTTGCGGGTTCGGAGTGATAACATTCTGAAGACTGCTTTTGCACGCGCTTCGGGCATTATGAGTTTTTGGTAGTGTCGTTGGACTCACCAATGCCCCAGCAGCATTCATGGATGTGATGAACCAGATTTTTCAGGCCGTTTCTCGACCAGTTTATTGTTGTGTTATTGATGACATTCTGGTCTATTCCAAGAGTCGAGAGAAACATAAGCAGCGCTTGAGGATTGCTTTGCAGACATTGAGAGAGCACTAGGTGTTTGCTGAATTCTCGAAGTGTTCCTTCAGGCTTGATAGTGTTGACTTCCTATGTCATGTGGTTACGGGAGACGGTATTCGTATGGACCCGAGGGAGACCGAGGCCGTACAGTTTTGGCCGAGACCTGTATCAGTGATAGAGGTCCGCAACTTTTGGGCTTAGCCTGGTTTTACCGCTGTTTCGTGCAGGATTTCTTGTGTATCGCTGCACCGTTGACCGGACTGACCAAAAAGGAAGTTCCTTTGCTTAGACTGAGGCATGTGAGTTGAGTTTTCAGCGGTTGAAGACTCGGTTGACGACTACACCAGTTCTATCTTTGCTTTCTGGATCGGGCTACTTCGTCGTTTATTGTGATGTTTCGCGAGTGGGGCTTGATTGTGTACTGATGTAGCATGATAGAGTTATCACTTATACTTCCCGACAGTTGAAGGAGCACGAGCAGGATTTATCCCACTCATGATCTGGAGATGGCCGCAGTGGTCGTGCGTTGAAGATTTGGAGACACTACTTGTACGGAGAGTCGTGTCAGATTTTCACAGACCACCAGAGCTTAATGTACATCTTCCTGCAGCGGGATCTGAGTTTGAGACAGCGCCGTTGGATGGATCTTATGAAGGATTATGATTGTGAGATCCTTTATTGTCCGGGGCAAGGCGATTGTGGTAGCTAATGCTTTGAGTCGTAGGCCCGGGGGTTAGCTTGTCCTAGATGAGCGCAGTTCAGAGACAGTCTTCTGCAGATTTGCAGTTCTTGTGCGACAGATGAGTACAGTTTAAGTCTGGGGGACAGCTTGCTCATGTCCGCGCCCGTCCACTTTTACTTAATCGTTTTCATGAGGCACAGCCCGCCGATGCCTATTTGTATGAAATTCTTGAGCATGTTCGGCAAGGTAGAGATTCGGAGTTCTTTATTTATGAGCAGGGTGTGCTACATTGCGGGACTCATTTGTTTGTACCAGATACCGATGGGTAAAGACACGAGGTCCTAGAGCAGGCATATCAGTCAGCTTTTAGTGTTCACCCAAGTGCCACCAAGATGTAACGTGACTTGAGAGATAGTTACGGGTAGGCAGGGATGAAGAGTGATGTTTCAGATTTCGTTTTGAAGTGCCTGACTTGTCAGTGAGCTAAGGTTGAGCATTTGAGACCGGCAGGAGAGTTGCAATCTTTAACCGTTCCAGAGTGGGAATGGGAGCAGATCTCCATGAATTTTGTCGTGGTGTCTACCCAGGTCTAGACAGTGTGTGACTCCATTTGGGTGTTTGTTGTCCGGTTAACGAAAGCGGCTCACTTCCTTCAAATGAAGACCACTTTCAGTTATGCTCAGTATGCTCAGTTTGCTCGTTGTACATTGATAAGTTTGTGTGTTTGCACGGAGTTCCTTCATGCGTTGTATCCAATAGAGGCACCCAGTTCGCTAGCCGTCTTTGGCAGAAGCTTCAGGAAGCCTTGGGTACTAGTTGAGCTTTAGCTCCATTTTCCATCATCAGGACGATGGTCAATCAGAGCGGACTTTACAGACTCTAGAGGATATGCTTCATGTGTTCGTGCTTAAGTTTGTTGGCAGTTGAGATCGTCACTTGCCATTGATAGAATTCTTCTACAATAACAGTTATCAGGAGACGTTTCAGATGGCAACTTTTAGGCTTTGTATGGTAGGTTGTGTCGATCACCAGTCTGTTATACCGACTCCGCGAGAGCAGGATTTTGGACCCAGCTAGTCAAGAGACTTCGGAGAAGATCCAATTGGTTCAGGACAGGATGAGAGCAGCCCGGTGCAGCCAGAAGTCTTATGCCGACCGTCGTTGTTGCAGACTTGAGTTTGCATTGGGAGATTATGTATTCCTACGGATTTTTCCGATGAATGGCGTGTTGAGTTTTGGGAAGCATAGTCCCAGAGTGTAGGTCCTTTTGAGATCCACGAGCGAGTAAGTACCGTTGCCTATCGTTGGCACTTCCGCCCAGATTTCTGAGTATTCACCCCATTCCATGTGTCGATATTTCCCAATTACCTTCATGACCCTTCTCACATGATTCAGCACCAGACCATTCATTTGGACGCGATCTTTCATTCACCAGCAGCCGATAGTTATAGTGGATCGGCAGGTAGAGAAATTTCGGTCAAGGGTCTTGCTATCTGTGAAGGTTCTTTGGCGTAGCTCGTCTAGTGAGGAGATCACTTGGGAGACAGCAAGTGAGATTTGGAAGATTTGCACTCATCTCTTTGAAGGTACGCATAGTAAGAATTTTAAATTCGGGAACGAATTTCTTTAAGGGGGAAAATTGTAACACCTTAGATTTGCGATTAGTGTTAATTAAGCGATAATGCGGGTTTTCTGTAAAAAGTTTACCAAATTGGTTTTCTCACATTTTATAACAATTAATTAATACTTTATTATTAATTGTTTCGGCTTGGACAGACTTGTGCATGTTAATGTGAGGGTTAGTTAGTGTTAATCATGTTTAGTGACCATGACACTTTTAAGCTAATCCTTACTTTGTTTTACCTCAATCCTTAGATTTTTGTCGTGAGAGTAGATATTTGTTTTGGAATGGAGGGAGGTGGCAAGGTGACTCATGGAAGGAGTCATGCTTGCATTTATGAAGGAGAAGGAGAGAGTTAATGTAAGGGTGCACTTACCCTACACTCACCTCTCATCCTTATCTCTTCTCTACTCTCATTCTATCTTATTATCATCTCACTCTCTCTCATTCTCAATCATTCACATCATTCCTTTACCCTCAACTGAAACCTTCATTATTCCTTCACTAAATCTTGCTAAAACTTCATTAAACCTCACCAAATCACCTCTCATGTCTTGTTTTAGCCACTATGATCCCTCTGAGCTTGGAAAGCTAGGATCTTTGAGCATGTGTGGCTAGGTAATGATCTCAAACTGTTAAATAGGATGTTATAGGGTTGTGTAGCATGTTAGTTGTTGTTTAGAACACTTAAAAGTATAGTTTTGTGCACATATCGTATTTTTAGTGTCATTATAGGATATTTGTGATCTGCTATGACCCCGAGTATATACTAGAAAATCTAGCAATGTAGCTGTGTTGTACCAGAGACCCTAAGCATTCACCTGAAGCATGAACCCCATAGGCTCGGTTTTGGCCGGCGACATTAAGGTAAATTCCGGCGAGCTCGGCCATGTAGGGGAGTTTGGGCTCGGTTTTTGTAGGGTAGCTGTCTGCAGTTGTTTAGAAGTGTTTGGTACTGTTTGATTTTTATTTTTTACAGTATACGAAATCTGGGATCACTTTGCTTGTTTCTAGTGTTGCGACTACGCATGTTATGTTATCCGACACGGTTCGTATACTTTGTGTTGCTGTTGCTTTTGGGTTGGTTACGTAGTGTCGCTACGCACGTTAGCCACTAAACGAACACTTGAGAGTTTGTTTGGAGTTGGTACGTCGGTCAAACGTAGTTTGTACGTGTTATTGGTCGATTGCTAATGTAAACTTGTTATGTTGTTATATGATCTTAGGGTCGCAGGTGGGGACTTCGGACGCTGCGAAGAAAGGAAAGCAAGTGGTTGGTTTTACTTAGCCCAAGATCATCTGCGAGTAGATTTAACAACTACAGAGGAATCGTCCGCATGGCGTTATGCGTCTGGGCTAGAATCAATGACATGATTATTAGTTATATGTATATGTGTCACAACCAGAAATTGGCACGTGACGGCCCTAATGCTACGCAACGTCTATAGGCGTAACGCCGTAAAAGAAAGCCAAAACCCAGAAATCTAAACCATTAAAAGACAAGAAAAGATAAGAAACATTTTTAAGATTTTTTGAAATCACAACCTAAATTCCTTAAAAGTCTAACTTTCTTTCTTTTAAATTTTGGCAGCGCCTCCTTTGTAAAAACTAGCCCCAAAAATCGGTACAACATAAATATAAATAAAGCATCCCCAAACAGGAGCAAAAACACGCCCAAAGGCGGAAAACAACCACCACAACAAATATACGACGTCGTAGCGAAGAAATAAAAAACGATGGAAAGGAAACTGTATAAAAGACAACAAGTCACAAAAATATACAATATCGTCCTCACCAAGTCTCTAAGTCAACAAGAAAATATAGTAGATGGAGAGTACAAGGATACAACGAATATACAATACAACAATACGGATAACCACAAAACCCACCTAAGCAAAACTGCACACTATGAGCTGAAGCGGTATCCCCAGCAAAAGTTGATCAGATAGATGAATAGCCTGCCTCGACTACTCTGGGGAAACATCCTGCAAAACAACTGTGGCACAACGGGGGTGAGTTGCCAACTCGTGAATAGTAAATAACATATGCAGGTAATCGCAAGTATACACATACAGCGTGAATCAAATATATGCAAATAATAGCAATAAAAGGTCATATGAATGCAAAAATCATGAAAAGTACACTAGCAGGTACACCTAATACATGAAGCAATAATATATGACAATCAGTATGCAATAATCATGCAATAATGATATGAAAATGTATATATATGCAATAATCATGAAAGGTACACTAACAGGTAAAACTATACATGAAGCAATGCATATAAATAAAGGTATGTAAATGCAACAGTCATGAAAGGTACATTAATAGGTACTACTAATACATGAAACAGTGCATAAATAATAAATGTAGAGTATGGAATGAAATATGTCATTTCCATGGAATCCTGACATCGTGGTAGGATCACAATCCATCAAGACAATCCAAATCCTAATTCCTCAAATCGGCCCCCAACTTGGCTCTCATATCATATAAGTCTCACAAATCCTTAATGTACAATATCGAATAAATCTCATATATCCTGAATGTACAAAATCAGCAATCTCATATATATTCTGTATCAAATCTCAAATAAATCTCCTATATCCCAAATCCAATATCAAGTAAATCTCTAACATCTTAAATATATTTGCCTGCATAGATATGATGATGTATATAAATTGATATCAATACACATATATTAGCATCTTATTCCACTAATATATATGTAAAGGCATATATAACAGCGTCCCATTCCACAGTTATATATACGTAGGAGTAAAAAGAAATATCATGAAACCAATGTGTCAAGCATCGACACAGAAATGCTGATCTATCAGGTGATGTCACCAAGACTGGCACCCTGATAGGTATGTATCATACGCTATACCGAAAGCTCGAGTGCCTAGCTCTGACCCTCGCCTTTCGACGTATCTATACGTACTTGACTCCCGTCGGTATTCCCATGATAACCACTGAGTCATTGGTAATGTCACCGGTAGGAACTTGCCCACCTTCCAGGCTCAATCGGCATGGACCATCGATCATCTTGCCGAGGGGAACCGTACCGAGCCCCACCATGTACCCTCATACGGAACCCAACTCCTCGTATGGAGTATATAATCAGAACCGATAAATCTCATGGTGGATGCTGAAATATCATATCAAGGGAAACCGGGTTTTTCAAATAATGCATAATTTCAAGAACTCCCACGGTCCCTGTAGGGTTCCTAGGCACTCTTGTAAAGGTTCATAAGGCATCAAACATGCCCGAATAAAATTTTAGACGTGCCGAACAACCCAAAGCCGGTATCTTTGCTAGATTATTAGGGTTTAACATGCAAGAAAACATCTTTACTACTAAGTGTGAGGGATTACAACCTTTGTAGTCCGCTCCTTCGCTTCATAAGCTCCGAGTAGAAGTCCCTTCGCCGCGATCCACGATCTCCCGGACTCAAGAGAGGCTCCACGACTCAAACGATCCATGCTAGCTTGTAGTGTTCCGTTTCTCCGATGATCTACGTCGAAATTGCTATAACTCAAGCTCTCTCACTCTTAAGAGGTGAACACCCTAATCTAATGGGCTAGATTAGATGGGGATGATGGAGTAGTATTTATGCAATCTTTTTATATCAAATTCTCACAAGAAATCATCAAAAAAGGAAAATCAAGCAAGCTTTCTCAAAGCTCAAGAGAGAAGAAGATGATGAATAATGAGAGTTATCCTTTTGTGATGAATAAAGAAAAGTATATATGAATTAATAATGTAACCATGGTCAAGGATAACTCTTGTAGAGAATCAACTAGAGCTAGGGTTTGGTTGGGTTAAAGAGTGAGTCATGGATAAATATCAACATAATATCTTTCTCATGACAAAAGGAATTCCTTCTAGAATGTGCAAGAAGGAGCTAACCCTAATCAAACCCTAACCTTGTTTAAACTCTAGGAAACATGTTTCATTATTAATCATATCATGTTACTATAATATATATCACATATATATTATATATTTGTAACAAAAAGAAAATAATACAATTAATATATATCGCATATATATCAATGTATTATCCGGTGAGAAAATGAAATAATAAAGCGAGCCAATATTAGATAATGTAATACAATATATCATATATATTATTATACATTAAATCATCGAATCAACACTTGATCCGACAATCCGGTTATATCAAATATAACCGACTAATATATCATGTACCGATTCATCGAATCAACACTTGATCCGATGACGTGGTTCATATCTAAATATCGAAAGAATATAATACGGTATCTCATATCGCATTATCCTCGGTCCTGCACATATCACATATGTGCCTCTACTCCATTTTGCCTGAGCCAAGAAACCTCTGTGTAAGACTCTAAAGAATCGTCAATACGCCGGTAGCAGGTGATGATCATATCAAACACCCACAAGCTGCAAGCGGTCAGCTAAACATAACAGCCACCCAGGTATTGAGCGATCAGAAGATCAACAAGCTAGCCTGTACGTTCTCCTGTGAATCCAATTAGTAACACTCCCGTATAGTCCGGTCTCTTCGTCTGATATGTCGTATATCAAGTCAAGGGGTGGTGATCAGTCGAAAATACTACATTTTTAAACCGGCAATTTCCTTATCATTTGCACTCATCTAGAAGTGTTCGGTATTCATATTGCACATATTACCAAATCATCTCCGAAATACCAGATTGCATGTGTTAGACTTTTAAACCGGCACTTTAAGGGAAATTGACTGCGTTTCATGGCATCGCATCACCCTTGTATTGCGCAACTCTTGTCTTGGGGTCCAATGCAGGAAATTCCAGAAGTAGAGCCCAAATTGGGAAAAGAGCTTATAAAAGATACGCCAACTCCAAGATGTAAGATCTCGTAGTGATACAGAAGGCCAAATAAAATTCAACATATCAGAAACAGGCCCTAAACTCAGCCCAAGAATGTACCAGAAAATTCAACTTCCAAAGCGCATAAAGGACCGCGGATCCGCGGCCTTATGGTGTGATCACAGCTCCAAATTTCCTCACGTGCTTACCTCTAACGGCCAAAGCTTCCAGAAGACCCCAGAAGCTCCACGTGGCGCATCTAGAAGGCTCGGCTTAACAAACTTTTAGAGGGAAATTCAAATCTTTTTGCTAACTAACTTGTGGAGGGAAAATTCAAATTTCAATCCTAGATCTAGAATTTTGAGGTCTATAAAAAGGAGCCTAGATCTAGGGTTCAAATTGTTCAAGAATCACCATCTTCTTCCTCCCACAAGTTGAGTGACACAACTTGTGCCTCAAAATTCCAATTCAAAATCAAGATCAAGATCCCGAGAGCAATTCAAGCAAGAGAGCCTTCAACCTTTAGAAGCGACGCCGGATTTCAACGGAGCAAGAGATCCACGCCGATCCGCGACTCAAGGAGCCGAGCGAAGCCTAAATCGACGATCTAGTTCCTTCCTTTTGTAAATTCAAGAGAGTTGTAACGAAATTTGTCGATAAATAGAGGTGAATTTTCTATATTCTTGCTTATCTTTTAATTCAAGCATAATGATTAGATCTCAATTTGTGATTATGTTTGTGATCATGATGTTTGAGTAATCTCCGCTCGTGTAGGAGTTGTGACGATCTTTAGATGATGATGATTTAGATATTTCTACAATTCTTAAATCCTATAATGTTTGGAAATTCTAGTGAATGAAATGATTAATGACCTAGCTTCGAGATGATGCTTTCTTGATCATGTTCACTCAAAACTAGGGAACAACTATTGACCATTTGATTAACTAGAAGGTAGAATTTGAATGCGATCTATCGAAAGGACAAAGGATGAGTTGCGAAATCCCTAATTTCCCCGCAAGATCCTTAAACCTCGATGAATTTGCATTGATCTAGTATCAATTCGTTAATGGATAAGAATGAGTAATCATTAGATCTCATCACATCTATAGATCCGATCTACTCCTACGAGCCATACTTCTAATCTTGATTGTTGGTTGGAAATTATCACACATCTCAATTCTTGTTTTTAATGTTTCTCTTAGATCTAGATTTTTTCTTATTCTTGATCTTCAATTACAAATCATGAATTGTTTTCTTTTCTTTTCCTTAAATTTTCAACTCATCTAATTCGGAAATTGAACGGATCTCACTTTCCCTGAGGACAATCCGCACTTACTAACGCGCTACATCCGACACCGTTATTGATTGCGGTCAAATCTTTTTGGTTGTGATTTCTACATAATTTTCTAAATACATACACATCCGGAAATCGAAAATATTCAATCAAATGGCGCCGTCGCCGGGGATCGTATGCTAATTTGTTCAATTTTTTTGAAATTTGAGTTGAAAAGTTTATTCCATCAATACTTTTTTAGATCAAAACTCGCGCAAAACACTAAACGAGTTGTTGTGGTTAATTGCAAGGAAATCTGGAGCTTGCTGTGAAATTGGAAAATTATTTGGAGAATTCCAGAGAGCTAAGGAACTGTTCAGGAGTGCTCTGGTGAATTTTTGTACAGAGAGGAGCTTGAGGCGCGGCGGAACCGCGGCATAAGACGACTATCGCGGCGGAATCGCGGCGGTTCAAGGGCTTCTCTGTAAACCTTTTAGCAGGTAACCTCTATCTTTCTTATCTCCTTCCTAAAATCTACTCCAATTAACAATTTGTTGCATGCTTCTTTGCAAAAATCGCAGCGCCGCAAACAGCAAAATAAATTGTGCTTGTTTTTGATTTTGTGGTTGTTTGCATAATTAATACGGACATTAAGGGGCACGGCCAAATCCAGATTAGGTAGGGAGTTCATTACCCTTCCTAGGCCCCAAAAATCATAAACCTGCATCCGCATTACCCTCATTAACTAAAAAATATCTAGAGATGACTCTAAAGACCGTCGCGCTCACTTAGGACAGAAGAAGGCCATGGGTAATTCATTGCTTATCTGCGTTTCTTTTTGTGGTGTCTAAGGCAAGTGTGTCGAAGGCTAGTGGTTACTTAATTAGGCCTACTACTTACGTAGTGGAGAACCTCCCAGTTACCTGGCACTTACCTGGCCACAGGAGAAACAAAGAGGCAGTGGAGGATTTTATCCTGCGACTTGTCTTTTGGAAGTTAAGAGCGGTCTAGAGCTTTGACCTAGGTGACCATAGATTTTAGGGTTGCTTGTTGCATTTGTTGTGATCGCATCATATTTTCAAAATCCGTATCATTTTTCAAAACAAACACCGCATTCATTCATTCATTCCCCTAATTATAAATCACACTGCCACTTGTACTAACCCCTTTTAGTGCAAGATAGGCTGGACACGGGATTCTAGTGCCCGACTTGTCCGCGTCCCCTCGATCGACTCCGAAGTCGGTATTTCTCCATTTACCTTTCTTTTACCCACCACCACACCCACACCGATGGATCCGTCTTCATCGAACCTCTTTACCGCTGCTCTGCCACCGTCCGTTGGTGCGCAGAATCCTCCCCGCATCTCTCTCCAAGAGAGGTGCTATCCTTTGCGAGGTCCTCTCTCGACCTGCTTATCCATTCCACCAGCCAACGGGGATAACTTTGAGATTAAGCCCCAGTACATCAACCTTCTACCCAAATTCCACGGTCTTGAGACTGAAGACGCATACGTTTTTATCACCAAATTTGAAAACGTATGCGCAATGATGGGTACATCACAACTCTCTGTGGATGCCATGCGTCTACGACTTCTTCCATTTACCTTGTGCGATATAGCCGAGAAATGGCTGTATAACACCACCGGACATTCCATCATGAATTGGGAGGAATTCGTTGCGGCATTCCTTAAGAAATTCTACCCTATGCAAAAGACAGCTCGAATCCGCAGCGAACTATATCAATTCTCCCAGCTTCCGGCTGAACCATTTTTAAAATGCTTTGACCGATTCAAGGATCTTTTGGTTCAATGCACACATTACGGCATCCCGAGATGGGATCTTTGCCAAATCATATATGAGGGCAGTAACCCTACCACTAAACAAAACCTTGAAAACATGTGTCAATGCACCTTTATGACCAAGGATGATGGGGAAGCATGGAAATTTTTAGAAGAGTTCGCTGAAAAGTCCTTACAGTGGGAGACTGGAACCCAGCCATCGAGTAGGGGTGGTGTACACCAAATAGACGTGTCCATAGGTGTTCGAGCTGAGATGGCAGCAATGCAAAAGAAGCTCGACGCTATGGAACACAAATTCTTAACAGCCTCCCTAAACCCAATGTCGCTCCCCAAAACTATTTGTGGGTGTTGTTCTGATCCATCTCACTTAACGGAAGAATGTCCATTAAACTCTCAGTTTCAAGGTCTCGAGCATACCAATGCCACATTTCAAAGACCTAGAAACGATCCATATTCTTCCACTTACAATCAGGGTTGGAGGAATCACCCGAATTTTGCTTGGAACCAATCCCAAAATACGGTTCCAAACCCGAATCAATTCCAAAGGGTCCTACCTCCACAACAGCAACCACTCCATCTCACCCAGCACCCCTACCAGTCACAAAATTTCCAAAACCAGTTCAACCCTCCTGCACCTTCTAATCCTATGCAGTCGACCTATTCTGACGAGTTCTCTCAATTCGCTCAAACCATGAAATCACTCGTGTCAAATTTCATGGAAGAGTCGGCCGAGGTTAAGTCTTCCGTTGGTGAGATAAAGAAAAACTCAGCGTCCCAAGCTGAGAGTATCAGAACGATGGAAGCTAAGATTGCACGACTTAAGGCCGAAATGAGTGCGAGAGAAAAAGGGAAACTTCCGTCTCAACCCCTACCGAATCCTGGACATTACAATATAAATGTCGTCACAACGTTGAGATCAAGAAGAATGCTGGATAACCATGTTGGGGAAGAAGTTGATGATACTGAAAATCCTGTCAACACCCCGGCTGAGACCTTTCCTCACACACACACTTCTACGTCTGATTCTTGTTCTCCTACCCCACCGCCTTCTCACGAGCCTATTCTCCATTTCCCTCTAGGCTCGACACCTCAGCCCACCTCTTCTAGCTCTTCACAGACGATCCCCACTCCTCTTTTGGGATCTCGTCTACCCCCTCTTCCTTCTCCTATGATGGACCCAGCCCTCATTGTTAAAGCACCTTACCCGAACCGGTTAAGGGCTAACAAATCGAGTCCTCATATGGAGAAAATTATGGAAATATTCAAACATGTTAACATCAACATCCCTCTCCTAGATGCGATTCAACAAGTCCCCGCTTATGCGAAAATTCTTAAGGACTTGTGCACTAGGAAGAGGAAGACTCAAGTGCCGAAGAAGGTCTTCATGTCCAACAACATTAGCACTGCTTTTATCCCTCAGCTACTAAAGAAACGTAAGGACCCAGGATGTCCTACGATATCGATTTCTATTGGGGGTAAAAACATCAACCGTGCTCTTTTAGACCTTGGCGCAAGTGTTAACCTACTTCCATATTCTGTATATGAGCAACTAGGGATTGGAGAGTTGAAACTTGCTCACTGCACTCTCCAAATGGCAGATCGATCTATCACCAAACCTAGGGGTGAACTAGAGGATGTGTTGATAAAGGTCGGGAATTTGTATTCCCTGTAGACTTCATTGTTCTCGATACACTGCCTGTAACAAACCCCCGGAGCCAAATTCCGGTGATTCTGGGTCGACCATTCCTTGCCACTTCCAATTCTGTCATCAACTGTAGAAATGGTTCAATGAACTTATCATTTGGAAATATGACCATTGAACTAAACATCTACAAAATTGGAAGTCATCCATCAGAACCCTCTGGTCATATCCTTGATGTGTGCTCTGTCCATGAGATTGCTCCCGAAAGTTGCGGAGTTGAGGAACTTTGCTTTACAGATCTCGATGACACTACCACATCACTGTTTGACCTGACATATGATCTTAGTGAGCACACCATTTCCACGCTTGAGTCTTCCACTCCTGACTCATCACCATCCGAGTCTGTATCTTTTACAGGCTATGAACTTCTTTGTGACTCCGAAAATCACTCGATGATCCCACCTTCTATTATTTATCCGCCAACATTAGATCTCAAAATTTTACCTTCTCATCTTAAATATGCATATTTAGGTGAGAATGAATCTTTACCGGTTCTCATTTCCGCTTCTCCAGCATTAGAGCAAGAGAATGCACTCTTATCGGTATTGAGATCTAATAGGGAGGCGTTTGGGTGGACCATGGGGGACATCAAAGGGATTAGTCCCTTGATTGTCGAACATCATATACACTTGCCAGACCAACCCGAGAACCACAGAGATGGTTGAACCCCGTCATGAAGGAAGCGGTGATGAAAGAGATCATCAAATGCCTTGATAGTGGTATCATATACCCAATCTCCGATAGCCAATAGGTGAGTCCTATACATATCGTCCCTAAGAAATCTGGCATCACTGTTATTACCAATGAGGCAAATGAGTTGATTCAGACACGCGCCCAAACTGGGTGGCGTGTATGTATTGATTACAGAAAACTCAATGCCGCCACGAGGAAAGACTACTTTCCTCCACCTTTCATTGATCAGATGCTGGAACGCTTAGCTGGACGTGCGTATTATTGCTTTATGGACGGATACTCTGGCTATAATCGGGCCCCCATAGCCAAAAAGGATCAAGATAAAACCACTTTTACTTGTCCTTTTGGTACCTTTGCTTATAGACGCATGCCCTTTGGGTTGTGCAATGCTCCCGCTACCTTTCAGCGTGTATGATGGGGATATTCTCTGACATGGTAGAGAATTTTCTGGAGATCTTTATGGACGATTTCTCGATTTTCGGAGACTCTTTTTCCGACTGCCTAACGAATCTTGATGCAGTTCTCACTCGCTGCAAAGAGAAGAACTTAACTTTGAACTGGGAAAAATGCCATTTCATGGTCCAAGAGGGAATTGTGCTTGGACATGTTATTTCGAGGAAAGGCATTGAGGTTGACAGAGCTAAGATAGATGTCATTCAATATCTTCCTCATCCCAAAAGCGTCAAGGACATTCGATCATTTCTTGGCCATGTGGGCTTTTATAGGAGATTCATTAAGGATTTTAGAAAAATTGCTAGACCTTTAACTCTTCTCCTGGCCAAGGATACGACCTTCCACTTTGACTCGGATTGTGAGGCGGCTTTCGACTCACTTAAACACTCCCTCACTACAGCCCCCGTTCTATCGTCTCCAAATTGGGACTACCCCTTTGAGCTGATGTGTGATGCATCTGATTTTGCAGTTGGTGCAGTTTTAGGACAGCACATTGAAAAGATGCCACGCGTGATCTATTATGCGAGTAAGACCATGAATGATGCACAAATCAACTATACAACTACCGAAAAAGAACTTTTGGCAGTTGTATTTGCACTAGAAAAATTCAGGCCTTGCTTGATTGGCTCACCAATAATTGTGTACACAGACCATTCAGCCTTGAAACATCTTTTGGCGAAGAAAGATGCAAAAGGTAGGCTAATACGTTGGATCCTTCTATTACAAGAATTTGATCTTGTTATCAAAGATAAGAAAGGATGAGAAAACGTAGTAGCCGACCATCATTCACGCATCTCTTCTTCCCCTGTGACCCTGCCGATCAATGATTCGTTTCCTGACGAACAACTCTTGAGCGTATCCAATGAACCTTGGTTCAGGGATATTGTGAACTATCTTGTCACGGGACTTATACCCAGCGATTGGTCAAAACAGGACAAACACCGTTTTCTATCCCAAGTAAAACACTTTTACTGGGATGATCCATATCTTTTTAAGTATTGTCCTGACAGATCATTCGCCGGTGTGTCCCGAAAGAAGAGTTCAAGAGTGTTCTTTCTTTTTGTCATGATCAGGCCTGTGGGGGTCACTTCGGTCCTAAAAAGACGGCGGAGAAGGTTTTGCAATGTGGATTTTATTGGCCGACCTTATCAAGGACGCATTTGAGTATTGCAAAACCTGTACACAATGTCAGTACACGGGTAGAATTTTCCGGAGAAATGAGATGCCCCAGCAACCCATCCTAGCGGTTGAAATTTTCGATGTTTGGGGCATTGACTTTATGGGTCCCATTCCCAACTCCTTTGGGAATTTGTACATACTGCTGGCGGTTGATTACGTCTCAAAATGGGTTGAAGCCATTCCATGTCGTACTAATGACAAGAAGGTTGTCATTAAGTTCTTAAAAGAAAACATCTTTTCGCGATTTGGACACCCACGCGCTATCATTAGCGATAACGGGACACATTTCTGCAACAGGTCTTTCTAGACTCTGATGCGGAAATACGGAAACAACCACAGACTTTCTACACCCTATCATCCCCAAACAAGCAGGCAGGCTGAGATTTCAAATAGACAGATCAAACTAATCCTGGAGAAGACTGTTGCTAAAAATAGAAAAGACTGGTCGACCAAACTGACGGATGCTCTTTGGGCATTCCGAGCTGCATTTAAAACCGACCTAGGGATGTCTCCATATAGGATAGTGTTTGGGAAGGCATGTCATTTACCCGTCGAGATTGAGCATAAAACATTGTGGGCTATTAAGGAAATAAATTTTGACCTAAACCAAGCCTGCACCTTTCGGAAGCTGCAACTTAATGAGCTAAGCGAACTCCGCGATGAAGCTTATGATAACGCTGTGATTGTAAAGAATAGGACTAAGGTTTTTCACGATAAAAACATTTTGAGGAAAACATTTTCACCTGGTCAGCAAGTCCTTCTTTATGATTCACGACTTCACCTTCACGCGGGAAAGCTTCGATCTCGGTGGAAGGGACCTTTTGTTGTGCGGTCTGTATACCAGCACGGGGCAGTAGAGGTAGAAAATGTTAAAAACGGCACATTTTTAAAAATGAATGGACATAGACTAAAGCCGTATTTTTCCACTGACCCCACGGAGGAACTCCTGTTCTTACAGGAGCCAGTTTATCTTGATTAAAATTCCTCCGTCTCACCTCCATGTCCTGTATATTACTGCATCATCTTTTTAAATGGAGGTGAGTGAAAAAAATAAGTTTGGGGGAGGATCTTCACTTAAATATTTTGCCCCCACTAATAAATTCCTCCCAAGCTTACAGGTTTTTTTCGAGATATAGCGGTTGGCAACAGTGAGGACGCTGTTGAAAACAAGTTTGGGGGAGGTTTGTGCTTAGTTTTGCATCATGTGCATATCATTTGCATAAGCACAAAACATTTATTTAAAAACCATAAAAATTTTATAAAAAAAAAAATTTTTAAACCCATAAAAAATTTGTGTAAAAATTTTTTGTAAATAATTTTTGAAAACCTATAAAAACCTATAAAAATTTTAATTTTTTTTTCAAAATCCATAAAAATTTAAAAATTTTCAAAATATAAAAATATTTAATATTTATGATAATAAAAGATTAGATAGTGAAAAATTACATCCATGAGATTAGAAAAATTTAAGAAAACTAAGAAAATTAGAAGTTTTCTTATACGAAATAGTAATAACTAGTTATGAGCCGTTGTCCCAAGGATTAGTAAGATGAAGGAAGTAACTAATCTGAGGATAAAAATAAGTCTGAAAAATAGTTCCAATTCTGGAAGCCAAACATTTTGAACGTTGATACCCTGCTATTCGCACTTACACACGTCTTGAAACCCGGGATAGTAGAGGATACCTTGAAATGCTCTTGTCTTAAAGCCGATGTATAAAGGAAATAAAAAGAAAAAGTGAATAAAAAAAATATAAAGTGGTGAGAAAAATGGACATTGGTTTTGTTATCACCGAGGGCAATTAAAAAATATATAGCAAGGGTGCCTCTTCACCTAAAGCCCTAAGGCCAACTGGTCTGGGAGTCACTGCTATGCCTAAGGTGGTGAAAGATGAGGAAAATACACCAAATAAGCAAGCACATGAGTAATCGGTCGGTTAGTACCTCAAGAAGTATTAACGGTCGCATGAAAGTGTGTGAGCAATCCTAATATTCATTCATTAATTAAAAAAGTACTGAGGCTGATGGGCAAGAGTATGATATCTTGAATTGAATTCTCCGGGTGTAGGGATGTCCTTTACACACACGCAGGGTGATATGATCGATGTTTGGAAGAAAGATAGGAATGAAGAATAAGACGGTGTTTTATTGAGGGAGGACGTAATTTCTGACATCTTTTCATGACCATTAAGATAGGGCTCATGACAACCGAAAAGCTAGCTTAGTTGGAAACCTTAATTTTCAAGGCTTTTCTTTTATAATTCTTTTCTTTAAATGTAATATTCATGATCTTCCTTTTATTATTGGATTTTGTGGGTGCAATCCGCTGAAAACCCTCAGGAGACAACACTCCTCCTACTAGAGACACCTAAAGGTTTAAAGGCTTGTTGCACTTGCTCAGTGCAATCGTGCTACCTACGAAAGTGTGCTTTTCTCTTTCTTTATTTTCTCCTTCTCTTTTTAATAAAACTGTTCGATCGAGATGATCGAAAATAAGTTTGGGGGAATTTGATCAGTCGAAAATACTGCATTTTTAAACCGGCAATTTCCCTATCATTTGCACTCATCTAGAAGTGTTCGGTATTCATATTGCACATATTACCAAATCATCTCCGAAATACCAGATTGCATGTGTTAGACTGTGAAACCGGCACTTTAAGGGAAATTGACTGTGTTTCATGCCATCGCATCACCCTTGTATTGCGCAACTCTTGTCTTGGGGTCCAATGCAGGAAATTCCAGAAGCAGAGCCCAAATTGGGAAAAGAGCTGATAAAAGATACGCCAACTCCAAGATGTAAGATCTGGTAGTGATGCAGAAGGCCAAATAAAATTCAACATATCAGAAACAGGCCCTAAACTCAGCCCAAGAATGTACCAGAAAATTCAACTTCCAAAGCCCATAAAGGACCGCGGCCCAAACCCCCTTGGCGCCGCGGATCCGCGGCCTTATGGTGTGATCACAGCTCCAAATTTCCTCACGTGCTTACCTCTAATGGCCAAAGCTTCCAGAAGACCCCAGAAGCTCCACGTGGCGCATCTAGAAGGCTCGGCTTAAACTTTTGGAGGGAAATTCAAATCTTTTTGCTAACTAACTTGTGGAGGGAAAATTCAAATTTCAATCCTAGATCTAGAATTTTGAGGTCTATAAAAAGGAGCCTAGATCTAGGGTTCAAATTGTTCAAGAATCACCATCTTCTTCCTCCTACAAGTTGAGTGACACAACATGTGCCTCAAAATTCCAATTCAAAATCAAGATCAAGATCCCGAGAGCAATTCAAGCAAGAGATCCTTCAACCTTTAGAAGCGACTCCGGATTTCAACGGAGCAAGAGATCCATGCCGATCCGCGACTCAAGGAGCCGAGCGAAGCCTAAATCGACGATCTAGATCCTTCCTTTTGTAAATTCAAGAGAGTTGTAAAGAAATTTGTCGATAAATAAAGGTGAATTTTCTATATTCTTGCTTATCTTTTAATTCAAGCATAATGATTAGATCTCAATTTGTGATTGTGTTTGTGATCATGATGTTTGAGTAATCTCCGCTCGTGTAGGAGTTGTGACGATCTTTAGATGATGATGATTTAGATATTTCTACAATTCTTAAATCCTATAATGTTTGGAAATTCTTGTGAATCAAATGATTAATGACCTAGCTTCGAGATGATGCTTTCTTCATCATGTTCACTCGAAACTAGGGAACAACTATTGACCATTTGATTAAGTAGAAGCTAGAATTTGAATGCGATCTATCGAAAGGACAAAGGATGAGTTGCGAAATCCCTAATTTCCTCGCAAGATCCTTAAACCTCGATGAATTTGCATCGATCTAGTATCAATTCGTTAATGGATAAGAATGAGTAATCATTAGGTCTCATCACATCTATAGATCCGATCTACTCCTACGAGCCATACTTCTAATCTTGATTGTTGGTTGGAAATTATCACACATCTCAATTCTTGTTTTTAATGTTTCTCTTAGATCTAGATTTTTTCTTATTCTTGATCTTCAATTACAAATCATGAATTGTTTTCTTTTCTTTTCCTTAAATTTTCAACTCATCTAATTCGGAAATTGAACGGATCTCACTTTCCCTGAGGACGATCCGCACTTACTAACGCGCTACATCCGACACCGTTATTGATGGCGGTCAAATATTTTTGGTTCTGATTTCTACATAATTTTCTAAATACATACACATCTGGAAATCGAAAATATTCAATCAGGTGGTATACGTCAGACCCCAGTAACCGATAAGTCGTGTCGATGTGAGGCTCATAACAGGTCGAGAAACTACTGGTAACACTTACCAGTAAATCCCTATATCAGCCCGGGCCAGGGACTTCCAGTTATAGCCAATCGAACACAGCACAACATCAACTCCCTATACCGGGAGAGACGAATCCCCTCCTATCGCTCATTGCCTCCATGTGATTCAGGACTGTACCCAAAAGCCACCATTTTGCATGCCCTCTTGGACGTGGTAAGGTGGAAATCAAAGCACAGTGGGAATCACACAAGACTCTATGACGATCTCGGGTCTACAGACTACCCTGTACCAGTGTCACCGGAGAACTGCCATCTGACGTGTGGTATATCACCATCCGGGAGTTCTCGGCGAGTCCGTCCAGTGTACCCAGTCTCCACTGAGCACCCGTACACCATCCTTGATGTCAAACACCGATGGATATGGGACATCCATCGCCCATCATATGGGTCAAGATGCGTATACACTAGTCTACTCTGGTGTATCGATGCCCTGTCTCGATATACCCTCGACTAAGAACAGTTATAGGATGTACTCATCGACTACCGTGGCCCCACTAGTATGATCTCATCATAGTCCCAGTAGTCGAGTACAGATCCTAAGGGCTCTATCAACATGTGAGAGAAAGACAGTAAACCAATACAAGTCAACATATTAAGATAAAGGAAAACCAAATAGCATACTATCATGACGAGCAAGAAAGTCCTCTCTATATATATCCAAGCATCCATTATAATATACATCATATGTACAACAATGGCCTCTAGGGCATATACATAACTAACAATCTCCCACTTGCACTAAGGCCAGCTGCTGTAGTATCTCAAACCTAGCATCCCGAATAATCTCTCAAACTGTATCTGGGGAATAGCCTTCGTAAGTGGATCCGCAGTGTTATCCTTCGTATCTACTGTTCTGACCTCGATCTCCCGGCGATCAAGTATCTCCCTGATCAGCTGATACCGCCTCAGAATATATCTGGACTTCTGATGGGACCTGGGTTCCTTGGCCAAAGCCACAGCTCCATTGTTATCGCAATACAGAGGTATTGGATGCTCAATGGATGGAACCACACCAAGTTCACTAATGAACTTCTTTATCCAGACAGCCTCTTTGGCAGCATCGTTGGCAGCGATGTATTCAGCCTCCATCGTCGAGTCTGCAACGGTATCCTGTTTGGAACTCTTCCAACATACCGCCCCTCCATTGAGGGTAAAGACAAATCCCGAGTGCGACTTAGAGTCGTCCTTATCACTTTGGAAGCTGGAATCGGTAAAGGACTCCACCTGGAGTTCTCCGTTACCATACACCAAGAACATCTCTTTAGTCCTTCGCAAGTACTTGAGAATGTTCTTCACAGCTGTCCAGTGACTCTCTCCATGATCTTCTTGATACCGACTCACTACACTTAGTGAGTATGCTACATCGGGTCTGGTACATAGCATCGCATACATGATAGAGCCTACTGCCGAAACATAGGGTATCCCTTGCATGCGAGCTCTCTCCAAATCAGTCTTGGGAGACATCTTTTTGGAGAGAGTGAGTCCAGGGATCGTGGGTAGGTTCCCACGCTTGGATTTTTCCATACTAAATCTCTTTAGTATGGTGTCAATGTACCTGGATTGGGACAATCCCAGTATCCGTTTAGATCTATCTCTATAGATCATGATTACCAATATGCAGGAGGCATCACCTAGATCTTTCATTGAGAATCTTTGTGATAAGAAGAGCCTGACTGATTGCAGCATAGGAATATCATTTCCTATCAAGAGTATATCATCCACGTACAATACGAGGAAGACAACCTTACTCTCTGCTACCTTCTTATAGATACAAGGTTCATCTATATTTTTGATGAAGTCAAACTCTTTGACTACAACATCAAAACAGATGTTCCAACTCCGCGATGCTTCCTTTAACCCATAAATGGACTTAAGCAGCTTGCACACCTTTCTGCTGCACCCACTATCTACGAAGCCCTCGGGCTGAGTCATGTACACGCACTCTTCTAAATCACCGTTTAGAAAGGCGGTCTTAACATCCATTTGCCAGATTTCGTAGTCATGGTATGCAGCAATGGCAAGTAAGATCCGGATGGACTTAAGCATAGCCACTGGTGAAAAGGTTTCGTCATAATCCATACCTGGTCTTTGACGAAAACTCTTTGCAACATGTCTAGCTTTGAAAGTCTCAACTTTTCCATCTACACCAAATTTCTTTTTAAAGATCCACTTGCTCCCAATGGGTTTTACCCTTCAGGAGCATTTTCCAAAGTCCATACTTTGTTGGTGTACATGGATTCCATCTCAGATCGCATTGCATCCAGACATTTCACAGAGTCACCACTCGTGATGGCCTGCTCGAAACTAGTTGGGTCATCATCTTCCATGATGCAATCCTCGCTTTCACTATCAATGAGAAAACCGTAGTATCTCTCAGGTGGATGAGAAACCCTACTAGATCGGCGGAGAGGCTGGGGTCGTCTGGTACTACTGAATCCTCTGGTTCCAATAAATCATCAGTTGTAGTTTGCGGTGCTGGAACCTTTTCCAGCTCTACCTCTTTGCCACTAATTTATTTTGCAAGAAATTCCTTTTCTAAAAAGGTGGCATATTGAGAAACAAACACTTTTTGTTCCTCAGCGTGGTAGAAAATATATCCTTGAGAATTCTTTGGATATCCCACAAACTTGCAAAGAACTGATCGTGCCTCGAGTTTGTCCGGATTTTGCCTTTTTACATAGGCCGGACAACCCCATATCATAAACCTTTTAAAATATGGTCCCATTCCTCTCCATATCCCATATGGGGTTGTAGGCACTGATTTAGACGGAACTTGATTCAATAATTATGCCGCTGTCTCAAGTGTATAACCCCAGAAGGAAATAGGTAACTCAGCAGTGCTCATCATCGAGCACACCATATCTAATAGGGTGCGATTCCTCCGCTCCGATACACCGTTGTGCTGTGTTTTATAAGGAGGAGTAAGCTGAGAGAGAATCCCATTCTCATTTAGATAATCCCGGAACTCATTGCTCAAGTATTCTCCTTCTCGATCAGATCGAAGGATCTTAATACTTTTACCCGTTTGGTTCTCTACTTCGTGCTTATACTCTCTGAATTTCTCAAAAACTTCAGACTTATGTTTCATTAGAAACACATGTCCGTATCTAGAGAGATCGTCAGTGAATGTAATGAAGTAGGAAGAACCGTTTCTGGCATGCATAGACATGGGACCGCATACATCACTATGTACCAGCCCTAAGAGTTCTGTAACTCTTTCTCCGTGTCCACTAAACGGAGCTTTGGTCATTTTACCTTTGAGACATGAATGGCAAGTATCATAAGATGATAATTCGAACGGATTTAAATATCCATCCTTATGTAACTTAGCCAGTCGTGTCGAATTGATATGACCAAGTCTACAATGCCACAAGAAGGATTCGTTCATTTCTGAACTTTTCCTCTTGTGTGTTTTGTATATTGAGGACTGTATTTTGATTGAGAATGAATATGCCATTATGTAACGAGCCTGATGCAATCAACTTTTGATTTAGGAAGATGTTCATAACATTATCCTGTACTACAAAATTATATCCTTCTTTACTTAATAAAGAAACTGATATAATGTTGCACATCATGTTCGGTATATAATAACACTCATTCAGAATCAGTGTATTACGACCTGGTAAAACTAGGTGATATTCGCCAACTGCTTTGGCTGCAATACTTGCATCATTCGCTACTTGAACGGAATGATCACCTTTTCCCAGTTCTCTACCTTTACGTAGCCCATGTAACAATTTACATATATGGGATCCTGATCCGGTATCTAATACCCAGGACGTAGGGTGAACTGAGAAACAGTTCTCAATAACTAACACACCCGAAGAAGGTGCATCAACATGCATGTTCTCCGTTTGGGCGGCGTGAGAATCCAAATATTCTACTATTCCCTGTTCAATCTTATAACTCTTATAAGAAAGAACGGGACCAACGTTCCCCTGCTCAGTATAATAAGCCGATTCAGTCAATACATCCATATTATTATCTTGATTATGGCCTGACATGGTCGCTACCTGGAGAGAGAGAGAGAAGAAAACACTTTAGCGTATGCTCTTGCAAGATTAGATTGGTTATTATCTTATCTAATCAGGATGTCTCCCACTGTTTTTATCAAATCTACCATCAAACCCAAAAAGGTAAGATTAGCCGGGATTAATTACAGCCTACAATTTCGTCAATCTTTCAGCCAGATCAGTGTCGGTACTTTGAGGGAGGTTCCCCGTGCTTTCGCACGGACCTAATGAAAGTAAACCTCGTTTTTCCAGAGGCGTAACCCCGTTAACACTTTTCTAGACACCTACTTGATCGGCTAATTGTCCTGTGTAAAACTCTCGCAGGAGTAACTCTTACTCGCAGTGGGTATCGGGATCCAACTATCTCATAGGAGGTATGCAATCTCATTGCAAATTTCAACACTTGAAATTCCCGATAATGCTTTTGCCCCTAGCAACTCATGACCTTAACATGGTCAACAAATCATAAGCACTAGCCAAGTTCAACCCGTCATTTCCCGATTGAATTAAACTCACTCGTACGACCCTTAACATGGTCAACAAAGTCGTACGAGTACACTAATCCAATCACATCACATGTTTTAGCAGATACGCACTAATTAGCTACCGCACACTACGCCTTAACATGGTCAACAAACGTAGCACGAATACCAAGTAGTACTTATCTGAAATGACGGAGGGCTACGCAGGTTTTTCAGAAAAACCATGAGCGTAATGAACTTGATATCGTTGTAGAATCATGTGGTTTTTGAAAAAAGAGTGTTTTTGTGGCTTTTCTAGTTTCGCTAAAGAGGTCACTCCCGGTGAAGGGATCTCGGCTCTTTCCCCATCGAATAAGGTGCATGATATATCATATATACCGCTGTGCAAAGCAAAACTATAGAAGCTGTCAAAAACTAAACCGAGTTTGTAGCGTCTGCCAGTTTCGCTAAAGTGGTCACTCCCGGTGAAGGGATCTCGGCTCTTTCCTCATCGAATAAGGTGCAGGGTATATCATATATACCGCTATGCAAAGCAAAACTGTAGCTACCCTTTTTATAAAGTTTTGATTCTACAACATCTTTTAGGTTTCTTTTATTTTTATTAATCTCATTAATAAAATCCCATCAGCTTATGCTTCCTAAGCATCACAGAAGAAACGAAAGCTGTAATATTTATATATCAGCATTATATATATAGTATAAGCATTCGTCTCAGGCAATAATATGATCTCATCACAGAACATTGCAGCAGAAGAACATATATGAAATATTGGATATACTAGGACGTCCGTGTTTTCAATACGAGCCTGTATAAAACACGGATTCCACGGTCACGACGAATAGCCAAACCCACATCCCAAGACCCCTACGAGAGCGGCAAGTAACACTACGAATTCTAGGGTTAGGAGACCCGGTCTCGACTCCTCGAGATGGCCTCTCACTGGACCCTAGAACCCGGTTACTTGTGCTCCACTCCTTGGGTCTATCTAATGCGGAAAAGTAAATAATATACACTGGTAACATCAACCTCATCCCGGAAGTGCCCGAATAAAAGAATATTACATGAATGAAAATAAAAACCCTCATCGCACATAAAACCCCCGGCTATTCAGAACACGACGATCCAATATAACATATTACAGCAACACATAATATCACATATCATCAACGTAAGTAAGTAAGCATACAGCGATCGTCGTTGATGTATAGCTGTAGGGTTCCTAGTCACTCTAGTGAAGTCTCACAAGTGATCAAATATGCACAAATCAAATTTTACGGGTGCCTACAAACCCGACTACGGATCGTTTGCTAGATATTTAGGCGAAACAAGCAAGCTAGTTTACAACTAAACTATAAGATAACGGAAATACAACCTTTGTAGATCCGTTTGTCCACCTCCATAGCTCCGCAACGAAGTGCCTCCACTGTCCAAGTGAACTCCCGGGCTCTAGCGTCGGCTTCGTCGAAGAATAAGCGAGCTAGGTCGTCGATGTCCATGCCGAAGATGATCTACGTCGAGGCATCTCTAGATCAAGCTCTCACTTCACCAAGTCAAGAAACTTATGAAGGAAACACACTCTACTACTTGGCAAGAGGTAGAGGATGAAGAAATAGAAAGTGGGTACAATTTAGAATTGGATTTCTCACTCTTTATCATCAATCACCATTGATGAAGAAAGCTTTTTCTTCATTGCTCATGAAGAAGAAGAAGAAAGAAAATATATGATAAGTTAATTATCATTGGAAAAGAAAATG
Organism: Agapanthus africanus; assembly: GCA_030015575.1. Lineage (NCBI taxonomy): Eukaryota > Viridiplantae > Streptophyta > Magnoliopsida > Asparagales > Amaryllidaceae > Agapanthus > Agapanthus africanus. The sequence goes on from CM057349.1 coordinate 295,994,816, forward strand.
AATACTTATCATATTAGAACCATGGTCAAGTGTAGAGAATTAACTAAGGTTAGATTAATGGTTAGGGTTAAAGATGAAGACAAGAATGGTTACAAAGTCAAAGCTTCATGAAGCTTCAACTAAACTCCAAAATTAGCAACCATTCTTTTCTTATCTTTTCAAAATAAATAAATAAATAAATAAGTAATAAAAAGAAAACCCTAATCATTAGTTTAACCATGGCTTAATTCATTACACTTAACTATAGTAAAACATGTATCATCAAACATGATACAATCAAGTGTACAAAAGTATATCACATATACAATGTGCACAAACCAAGTGAGAAAATCCGTTTAAAGTGAACCAATACTAGTTAGTGCAAAGTAATATATCAAATATATAATTATGCATTAAATCATTAAATCAACACTTGATTCAATGATCCGGTCATGTCGCATACGACCGACTAGTATTCAATGTATCGGCTTATCGAATCAATACTTGATTCGATACCTAGGTTATATCGCATACAACTATTCGATACAATCATCGCGAGAATAGAATACGGTATCACATACACGCATTATTCTCGGTCCCGCACATATCTCATATGCGCTCCTATTTCGTTTCGCTTGAGCCAGGAAACCTCTGTGTAGGACTCTAAAGACTCGTCAATACGCCGGCAGCAGATGATGATCATATCAAACACCCACAAGCCGCAAGCGGTCTGCTAAACGTAACGGCCACCCGGGTATTGAGCGATCAGAAGATCGACGAGCAAGCCCGCTCACACTCCTGCGAATCCGACCAGTAACACTAACCGTACGGTCCGGTCTGTTCGTCTGATATGTCGCATATCTCGCCTAGGGGTGGTAAACGTCAGACCCCAGTAGCTCGATAAGTCATGCCGACTTGAGGTCCATAACATTCGGGAAACTACCGATAACTCTTACCAGTATATCACTGCAACCCTGGCCAGGGATTTCCTGTTATGGCCAGTCGAGCATAGCACAACATCAACCCCCAATACCGGGAGAGACGAATCCCCTCCTATCGCTCATTGCCTCCATGTGAATCGGGATTGTACCCAAAAACCACCTGTTTGCATGACTCAGTAGAGCCGTGGTAGGGTGGAAATCAAAGCACAGTGGGAGACACACAAGACTCTATGACGATCTTGGGTCAACAGACTAAGCTGTACCAGTGTCACCAGAGAACTACCATCTGACGTGAGGTATAATACCATCTGGGAGTTCTCGGCGAGTCCGTTCAGTGTACCCAGTCTCCACTGAGCACCCGCATACCATCTTCGATGTCAAACACCAATGGATATGGGATCATCCATCGCCCATCGCATGGGTCGAGAAGATATGCGCTAGTCTACTCTGGAATATCGATGCCCCGTCTCGATATTCCCTCGACTAGGAACATTTCAAGGATGTACTCATGGACTACCCAGGCCCCACTAGTATGATCTACATCATAGTCCTGGAAGTCGAGTACACATCCTATGGGCTTTATCAACATGTAATCAGAGAGACAGAAAGTATACATGTTAAGATAAAGTTCAACCAGATAGCGTACTATCATGTCGAGCAAGAAAGTCCTTCCTATATATGTCCCAGCATCCACTACAATATACATCCAATGTACAGTAATGGCCTCTAGGGCATACATATAACTAACAATCTCCCACTTGCACTAGGGCCATCTGTAGCAGTGGTTGCAGTATCACATACTCAACCATCCCCTAAAAGTCTCTCTTTGGGAAAAAGGCCTTCGTGAGTGGATCCGCCGTGTTGTCCTCTGAGTCTACTCTCCTAACCTCGATCAACCTGGAGATCAACTATCCCCATGATCAGGTGATGCTGCCTTAGATTATGTCTGGGTCACTGATGGGACCAGGGTTCCAGGGCCAAAGCCATACTTCCATTGTCACACAATGGTAGGAACCTAGTTCATCCTATGAACCATTATACACCCAAACTGCCTCTTTGGTAGTATCATTAATAGCGATGTTATCAGCCTTTATCTACTAGTTTGTCACGGTATCTAGCTTGGAAATCTTCCAACATACCGTCCCTTTACTGAGGGTAAAGACAATGCCTGTGACTGACATTCAGTCGTCTTTATCACCCTGGAACACTTCCAGTGATTCTCCCCAGGATCGATTGATACCATCTCACTACAACTAGTGAGTATCCTAACATTCAATTAGATCTATCTCATAGATGATAACTCAGGATGTAGGAGGTATTACTTTGATCCTATTTGGAGAATCCTTGTGATAATAGGAGATTGACCGATCGTAGTATAGGAAACTCTTTTCCTATCAAGAGTATGTCATCCACGTACTCTACGAGGATCGTCACCATACTCCCTACTACCTTTTTGTTTATAAAAGGTTCATCTACCATTTTGATGATGTCAACTTCTTTGACTAATCCATCAAAACAGATGTTCCAGCTCCGCGATGCCTGCTTTATCCTATAAAGCATCTTGCACACGTTTCCGCTGCTCCCACTTTTTACGAAGACCTCTGGCTGTGTTCTTATAGACGTTCTCTTCTAAATCAGTATTTAGAAAAGCAGTCATGGCACCCAACCGCCAGATATCGTAGTCATGGTATGTAGCCGTGGTAAGTAGGATCTGGACAGACTTAAGCATAGCTACTGGAAAAAGGTTTCATCATTATCCACGCCTGGTCGATGACGAAAACCTTTAACAAGTCTAGCTTTGAAAGTCTCAACTTTTCCATCTAAACCAAGTAATCTTTTCAAGATATACTTGCTCCTGATGGGAATTTAACCCTTCAGATATAGCAGCTAAAGTCCATACTTTGCTGGTGTACATGGATTCCATCTCAGATCGCTAAGCATCCAGTCATTCTTACAGAGTCCCTACTCTCGATGGCCTGCTCGAAACTAGTTGGGTCATCATCTCATGATGCAATCCTTGCTCCCACTGTCATCGAGAAACCGAGGTATCTCTCAGGCGGTTGAGGAACCCTACTAGATCGGCGGAGAGGCTGAGGTTCGTCGGAAACTATTGAATCCTCTGGTTCTGTCAAATCATTAGCAGTTTTGTACAGCTGGAACCTTTCCAGTTCTACAGAACTGATCTTGCCTCGATCTTGTCCGGATTTTGCTTTTGACATAGGCCGGACAATCCCAAATCTTAACTTACTTAAGAGATAGGATCTTCCCATACCATATCTTATATGGAGTGGTAGGCATTGAATTGATTCAAACCTAATTCAATAGGTATGTAGCTTCTCAAGTGCATAACCCCAAAAGGAAATAGGTAACTCAGTAATACTCATCATAGAGCACATCATATCTAATATTGTGCAATTGCTCCGCCCTGATACACCGTTGTGCTGTGGTGTATTCAGAGGAGTAACACTAAGAGAGAATCTCATTCTCCTTTAGAATAGTCCAGGAATTCTATGCACAAGTATTCTCCTCCCTGATCTCATCATAGGACATAATACTTATACCCGTATTTTGGTTCTCTACTTCTAACTTATATTCTGTGAATACCTCAAAAGGTTCGGACTTATGTTTCAGCAGGAACATACGACTGAATCTTGAGAGATTATCAGAGAATATAATGAAGTATAAAGAACCATTCCTGGCATGTGCAGACAGGAGACCTTACGTACATCATCTTGTATCAGTCCCAAGAGTTTACTAACTCTTCCTCTGTTTCCAATAAACAGAGCTATGGTCATCTTATCTTTGTGACACGACCGGCAAGTTTCACAAGATGTAAATTCAAACTGATTTAAATATACATCTAAATGTAACTTCAGCCAGTCGGGTCGCATCGATATGACCTAGTCTACAAGGCTTCAAGAAGAATTCGTTCATTTCTGAACTCTTCTTCTTGTGTGTGTTCAGTATACTAGGAACTGTAGTTTGATTTAGAACGTTAATGCTTTTAGATAGCGTGCCTGAACCGATCAACTTTTGATATAGGAAATGTTCAAAACATTATCCATCAATACAAAATTATATCATTTCTTTACTAATAAAGAGACTGATATGATTTTGTATATCAGGTTCGGTATCTAATAGCATTTGTTCAGAATCAATGTATTCGTAATACAGGGTGACAGTGACCAACAGACTTGGCTGCAACACTTGCCCCGGTTTCTGTCTCATGAAACTTATCACCCGTTCTCAGTTTTTCTACCTTTTTGTAGCCCTATGTAACAGATTACATATCTGGGATCCTGATCCGGTATCATATACCCAGGATTCAGAGGATACTGAGAAACAGTTCTTTATAATGAACATACCCGAAGGAGATGCATCATATGCACTTTCTTCGTTTGGGCGGCATAGGAATTCTGGTATTCCCTAATTTCCTGCTCTGTCTTATAACAATTATAAGTTGGAGCGGGACCAACGTTCCCCAGCTCAGTATAACAAGCGGGTTCGGTCAATACATCCGTATTATTATCTTGATTAAGGCGTGATATGGTCGCTACCTGGAGAGAGAGAGAAGAAAACACTCAGCGTGCGCTCTTGCAAGATCAGATTGGTTATATATTTTATCTAATCAGGATGGCTCCCACTGTTTTTATCAAATCTTCCTTCAAACCCTAAAAGGAAAGACTAGCCGGGATTAATTATACTCTACAAGTTCGCCAATCTTTCAGCCAGGCCAGTGTCGGTACTTTGAGGGAGGTTCCCCGTGCTTTCGCACGGACCTAATTACTGTAAACCCCGTTTTCCCAGAGGCGTAACCCCGTTGACACCTTTCTAGACACCTACTTGATCGGCTAATTGTAAAGTGCAAAACTCTCCCGGGAGTAACAATTACTCGCAGTGGGTATCGAGATCCAACTATCACATAGAAGGTATGCAATCTCATTGCAAATTTCAACACTTGAAACTCCCGATAAAGGTTTTTACCCCTAGCACCTATGACCTTAACTATGGTCAACAAATCATAAGTACTAGTCAAGTTCTACCCGTCATTTCGTGATTAATTAGACCCACCCACATGACCCTTAACTAAGGTCAACAAAGTCACGCGACTGTCCTAACTAATCGCATCATATGCGGTGTAGGAAGACATCACTTAGCTACCGTACACTGTGCCTTGACTATGGTCAACAAACACAGCACGAATACTAAGTACTCTACTTCCTAAAATGACGGAGGGTTGCGAATGGTTTTTGTGAAAACCTTTAACGCTTTGAACTTGATCTCGTTGCGGAATCAAATGGTTTTTAAATGGAATGTTTTTGAGGCTTTTCTAGTTTTGCTAAAGGGGTCACTCCCGATGAAGGGATCGTCGGCCCTTTCCTCGTCGAATGAGGTGCGGGATATATCATATATATCACTGTGCAAAGCAGAAACTATAGAAGCGATCAAATACAAACCGAGTGTGTAGCATCTGCCAGTTATTGCTAAAGGAGTCACTCCCGGTGAAGGGATCTCGGTCCTTTCCTCATCGAATAAGGTGCAGGATGTTCTATAATGAACACCGCGATGCAAAGCAAGAACTGTAGCTACCTGTTTTATTTTGAAATTCGATTCCACAACATCAATTAGGTTTATTTTCTTTCATTAATCTCATTAATGAATATCCCATCATTTTAAGTTACCTAAACATCACAGATAGATATGACATACACTTATGCCATCCGCATTCGCCTCGATGTCCCCTCGTGCACCGTTAGGTTAGGTAACTAACGGCAGAGCGGGGCAGGGCTAGCGCGGGTGTAAAACATAAGCAACGTCTATATAATATATCATATATACTATATATAATATCTATCACAGAACATCACATGATCACAGATAAAACACAGCAGAAGAAACATATGAAATATTGGATATACTAGGACGTCCGTGTTTTCAATACGAGCCAGTATAAAACACGAATTCCACGGTCGTGATGAATAGCCAATTCCACACCCCTAGACCCCTACGAGAGCGGCAAGCAACCCTACCAATTCTAGGGTTAGGAGACCCGGACTCGACTCCTCGAGTTGGTCTCCCACTGGACCCCAGAACCCGGTTACTTGTGCTCCCCTCCTTGGGTCTATCCTAGTGCAGAAAAGTAAATAATATACAACGGGTGGCGACTTCCGCAACCTGGAAGTGCCCCAATAAAAGAATATTACATACAAGTTTTTACATGAATGAAAATGAAAAACACTCATCTCACATAAAAACCCCCCGGCTATTCAAACACGACGATCCAATATAACATATCCAGCAACACATAACATCATATGTCATCAACGTAAGTAAATATGCGCATCCCAATTGTCGTTGGCATATAGCAACGAAACCGGCGACATCACATATTACACTTACGGTCACAGAAAAGAAAGTGTAAAACTACAACAGTTGGAATCCGCAACCTCTTTAGACATCACATGCCTAATCAAATGAATTACTTAGACATCACATGCCTAACAATTATAAACCCCGCATTTTAGTCTCGTTATCGAAAACACTTTTCAATATCAAGTCGGGCAATTCAACAAGATTCCCGAAAAACTGATCGAATGCTCGTCGCAAACTTTAGTAGGCGGCCGCACCCCTGATACCGTCGACGAAGTGCACCAAGGCGGAACACCGCTGCCGCGAGCACCCGGACGGATGCTTTCGGCGACGGGGTTCTCCTACAGTCACTTGGTCGGGGCTATGGGGTGAGGCTGTCTATTAAGTTTACCCGGCGAGTATCCGCGTACGCTACGTGATTGCAACGGACTTTTGATCACATCAAAATTCCGTGGCAACCGATCAAATGAGACTAAACTGCTATGTTTATAACATTCATTCAGTTATCTCATAACTTCTTGTGAATTCCAATTATTGTATCACATTCCGGATAAATAGAAAATGTTAAACTTTCCGATCGAACAATCGAACACCCAAGTTTTCCCGATACAGATCAACACATGAAACAAGTCTAAAAACATTCAGTTCGTGCCTCAGTACCAACGGTCCAGCCGTAGAAGGGTCAAGCCAACGCCTCACATGTGGCATGCCGTACTGCCCCAAACCCGAAGGTTCAAAGGGTAGTTCAAGACGGTCACATAATCGAGTTAAGGTTTGTTGTCTTCTAGAGGGACCATCGTGTTACTTGCACTACTTAGAATGTGATTAAACTACAGAAATATCCATCACTTGGAAATTTCCCGACAGGGGAAAAATTGGGTATTTATATCCGGTCGAACTTTTTAACATATTCAAAAAATTATCCGGAACGACACATAGACAAAGTTTGACAATCCGATCGAATGTATGAACTCCCAATACAACCCAAAATACTCAACTCTTGATTTCAGATTAAAAATTCCCAGGAAAACCAGCACTGAAAAATAGGAGTTACTCTGCAAAATTCAATGGCAGATAAGACAAAAGTGCGGCGGAAGGGCCGCATTAGCACGCTAATGCCGCGGTTCCGCCGCACTTTAGAAAGATCATTAGGTAATTTTTGCATCGTAATTCTTAGATTTACCTGCTTGTTTTTCTGCATATTTTTAATTTGCAAAAATCCACATTTTACAAAAATGTCCAGAGAGCATTTTAAAGTCGGGGTTTCGGGTCGATCGGACTTCTAACTCCGTCTACGCATCGCCTAAGGCTCTAGCTAGGCTCTGATACCACTGTAGGGTTCCTAGGCACTCTAGTGAAGTCTCACAAGTGATCAAATATGCACAAATCAAATTTTACGGGTGCCTACAAACCCGACTACGGATCGTTTGCTAGATATTTAGGCGAAACAAGCAAGCTAGTTTACAACTAAACTATAAGATAACGGAAATACAACCTTTGTAGATCCGTTTGTCCACCTCCATAGCTCCGCAACGAAGTGCCTCCACTGTCCAAGTGAACTCCCGGGCTCTAGCGTCGGCTTCGTTGAAGAATAAGCGAGCTAGGTCGTCGATGTCCATGCCGAAGATGATCTACGTCGAGGCATCGCTAGATCATGCTCTCACTTCACCAAGTCAAGAAACTTATGAAGGAAACACACTCTACTACTTGGCAAGAGGTAGAGGATGAAGAAATAGGAAGTGGGTACAATTTAGAATTGGATTTCTCACTCTTTATCATCAATCACCATTGATGAAGAAAGCTTTTTCTTCATTGCTCATGAAGAAGAAGAAGAAAGAAAATATATGATAAGTTAATTATCATTGGAAAAGAAAATGAATACTTATCATATTAGAACCATGGTCAAGTGTAGAGAATTAACTAAGGTTAGATTAATGGTTAGGGTTAAAGATGAAGACAAGAATGGTTACAAAGTCAAAGCTTCATGAAGCTTCAACTAAACTCCAAAATTAGCAACCATTCTTTTCTTATCTTTTCAAAATAAATAAATAAATAAATAAGTAATAAAAAGAAAACCCTAATCATTAGTTTAACCATGGCTTAATTCATTACACTTAACTATAGTAAAACATGTATCATCAAACATGATACAATCAAGTGTACAAAAGTATATCACATATACAATGTGCACAAACCAAGTGAGAAAATCCGTTTAAAGTGAACCAATACTAGTTAGTGCAAAGTAATATATCAAATATATAATTATGCATTAAATCATTAAATCAACACTTGATTCAATGATCCGGTCATGTCGCACACGACCGACTAGTATTCAATGTATCGGCTTATCGAATCAATACTTGATTCGATACCTAGGTTATATCGCATACAACTATTCGATACAATCATCGCGAGAATAGAATACGGTATCACATACACGCATTATTCTCGGTCCCGCACATATCTCATATGCGCTCCTATTTCGTTTCGCTTGAGCCAGGAAACCTCTGTGTAGGACTCTAAAGACTCGTCAATACGCCGGCAGCAGATGATGATCATATCAAACACCCACAAGCCGCAAGCGGTCTGCTAAACGTAACGGCCACCCGGGTATTGAGCGATCAGAAGATCGACGAGCAAGCCCGCTCACACTCCTGCGAATCCGACCAGTAACACTAACCGTACGGTCCGGTCTGTTCGTCTGATATGTCGCATATCTCGCCTAGGGGTGGTAAACGTCAGACCCCAGTAGCTCGATAAGTCATGCCGACTTGAGGTCCATAACATTCGTGAAACTACTGATAACTCTTACCAGTATATCACTGCAACCCTGGCCAGGGATTTCCTGTTATGGCCAGTCGAGCATAGCACAACATCAACCCCCAATACCGGGAGAGACGAATCCCCTCCTATCGCTCATTGCCTCCATGTGAATCGGGACTGTACCCAAAAACCACCTGTTTGCACGACTCAGTAGAGCCGTGGTAGGGTGGAAATCAAAGCACAGTGGGAGACACACAAGACTCTATGACGATCTTGGGTCAACAGACTAAGCTGTACCAGTGTCACCAGAGAACTGCCATCTGACGTGAGGTATAATACCATCTGGGAGTTCTCGGCGAGTCCATTCAGTGTACCCAGTCTCCACTGAGCACCCGCATACCATCTTCGATGTCAAACACCAATGGATATGGGATCATCCATCGCCCATCGCATGGGTCGAGAAGATATACGCTAGTCTACTCTGGAATATCGATACCCCGTCTCGATATTCCCTCGACTAGGAACATTTCAAGGATGTACTCATGGACTACCCAGGCCCCACTAGTATGATCTACATCATAGTCCTGGAAGTCGAGTACACATCCTATGGGCTTTATCAACATGTAATCAGAGAGACAGAAAGTATACATGTTAAGATAAAGTTCAACCAGATAGCGTACTATCATGTCGAGCAAGAAAGTCCTTCCTATATATGTCCCAGCATCCACTACAATATACATCCAATGTACAGTAATGGCCTCTAGGGCATACATATAACTAACAATAGCAACGAAAACCGGCAATACAACTACATACTACACTTACGGTCAAAGAAAAGAAATTGTAAAACTACAATATTTGGAATCCACAATCACTTTAGACATCGTAAATCCGAAATATCACATACTTTGCATTTCATGCCTAACTATATGAATTCCACATATTATATCACATTCCAGATAAATAGACAGTATTAAACTTTCCGACCGGGTAATCAAATACCCAAGATTTCCTTAATAGCTCAACACTTGAGTGGAGTTCAAATAATCCCAGAATATGTCACAGTACCGATGATCCAGCCGTAGAAGGGTCAAGCCAACGCCTCATATGTGGCACGCCGTACTGCCCCAAACCCGAAGGTTTAGAGGCAGTTCAAGATGGTCACATAATCGAGTTAAGGTTTGATGTCTTCTAGATGGTCCACCGCGTTACTTGCATAATTTTCCGAAAGATTTAAACCCGATAAAAATTCAACACTTGAAAGTTTTTCGTGCCGGGAAAAAGTGAGTTAATGATATCCGCTCGAACATTTTAACAGTTTCTAAATATCCGGAAAACATAACAAAATTAAATTTTCCGATCGAATCAACGATTACAAAATAAACCCCAGAACACTCAACACTTGAGTCAGATTAAAAGTACCCAGAAAAATACATAAGCAGAATAGGGAATTACTGTAAAAAAAAAATTGTCACATCAAACAGTACTGCCTCGGATCCGCGGCCCACGCAAGGTATGGCCGCGGTTCCGCGACGATAAGTACGGATGACGTCATCGTTTTTCACAGTTATTCTTGAAATTACCTGCTGATTTTTTTAGGTATTTTTAATTCAGAAAAATCACAGTTTTTTAAAAATTTCCAGAGAGGGGTTCTATTTCGTCGTATCGGGTTCGATCGGAGTTTTAACTTCGTATACACGTCGCCTAATGCTCTATCCAGGCTCTAATACCACTATAGAGTTCCTAGGCACTCTTGTGAAGGTTCATAAGGCATCAAATATGCCCGAATAAAATTTTAGACGTGCCGAACAACCCAAATCCGGGATCTTTGCTAGATTATTAGGGTTTAACATGCAAGAAAACATATTTACTACTAAGTGTGAGGGATTACAACCTTTGTAGTCTACTCCTTCGCTTCATAAGCTCCGAGTAGATGTCCCTTCGCCGCGATCCACGATCTCCCGGACTCAAGAGAGGCTCCACGACTCGAACGATCCATGCTAGCTTGTAGTGTTCCGTTTCTCCGATGATCTACGTCGAAGTTGCTATAACTCAAGCTCTCTCGCTCTTAAGAGGTGAACACCCTAATCTAATGGGCTAGATTAGATGAGGATGATGGAATAGTATTTATGCTATCTTTTTATATCATATTCTCACAAGAAATCGTCACAAAAGGAAAATGAAGCAAGCTTTCTCAAAGCTCAAGAGAGAAGAAGATGATGAATAATGAGAGTTATCCTTTTGTGATGAATAAAGAAAAGTATATATGAATTAATAATGTAACCATGGTCAAGGATAACCCTTGTAGAGAATCAACTAGAGCTAGGGTTTGGTTGGGTTAAAGAGTGAGTCATGGATAAATATCAACATAATATCTTTCTCATGACAAAAGGAATTCCTTCTAGAATGTGCAAGAAGGAGCTAACCCTAATCAAACCCTAACCTTGTTTAAACTCTACTAAACATGTTTCATTATTAATCATATCATGTTACTATAATATATATCACACATATATTATATATTTGTAACAAAAAGAAAATAATACAATTAATATATATCGCATATATATCAATGTATTATCCGGTGAGAAAATGAAATAATAAAGCGAGCCAATATTAGATAATGTAATACAATATATCATATATATTATTATACATTAAATCATCTAATCAACACTTGATCCGACAATCTGGTTATATCGAATATAACCGACTAATATATCATGTACCGATTCATCGAATCAACACTTGATCCGATGACCCGGTTCATATCTAAATATCGCGAGAATATAATACGGTATCTCATATCGCATTATCCTCGGTCCTGCACATATCACATATGTGCCTCTACTCCGTTTTGCCTGAGCCAAGAAACCTCTGTGTAGGACTCTAAAGAATCGTCAATACGCCGGTATCAGGTGATGATCATATCAAACACCCACAAGCTGGAAGCGGTCAGCTAAAGGTAACAGCCACCTAGGTATTGAGCGATCAGAAGATCAACAAGCTTGCCTGTACGTTCTCCTGTGCATCCAATCAGTAACACTCCCGTACAATCCGGTCTCTTCGTCTGATATGTCGCATATCAAGTCTAGGGGTGGTATACGTTAGACCCCTGTAACCGATAAGTCGTGTCGATGTGAGGCTCATAACAGGTCGAGAAACTACTGGTAACACTTACCAGTAAATCTCTATATCAGCCCTGGCCAGGGACTTCCAGTTATAGCCAATCGAACACAGCACAACATCAACTCCCTATACCGGGAGAGACGAATCCCCTCCTATCGCTCATTGCCTCCATGTGATTCGGGACTGTAACCAAAAGCCACCATTTTGCACGCCCTCTTGGACGTGGTAAGATGGAAATCAAAGCACAGTGGGAATCACACAAGACTCTATGACGATCTCGGCTCTATAGACTACCCTGTACCAGTGTCACCGGAGAACTGCCATCTGATGTGTGGTATATCACCATCTGGGAGTTCTCGGAGAGTCCGTCCAGTGTACCCAGTCTCCACTGAGCACCCGTACACCATCCTTGATGTCAAACACCGATGGTTATGGGATCATCCATCGCCCATCATATGGGTCAAGATGCGTATACGCTAGTCTACTCTGGTGTATCGATGCCCTGTCTCGATATACCCTCGACTAAGAACAGTTATAGGATGTACTCATTGACTACCGTGGCCCCACTAGTATGATCTCATCATAGTCCCAGTAGTCGAGTACAGATCCTAAGGGCTCTATCAACATGTGAGAGAAAGGCAGTAAACCAATACAAGTCAACATGTTAAAATAAAGGAAAACCAAATAGCATACTATCATGACGAGCAAGAAAGTCCTCTCTATATATATCCAAGAATCCATTATAATATACATCATATGTACAACAATGGCCTCTAGGGTATATACATAACTAACAGTCCCCAAATCTAGAAAACATCATGAAAAATCCATATCTCAATGCGAAAATCCATGAATATAATATATGCAACATAAAACTGTAACGTAAGCATATAAAGGAAAATCCGCTATTTAACTGCAACAAATTAATATAAATAACAAGGGGTTCCTAATTTCTCCAAATCTAAAATAACATCAAATAAAGGTAAACATGTAGCTATAACCAGATATATGTGTAAACATAAAGGTATAGCAAGATATATGTATCTACCTATAAGTAATGATGTAGTATACCCCCTGGGTATAAGTGAAATATGTGTGCAAGGTATACCTATAGCTATGTCATAAAGTGTGTATATACCTATCACTAATGGTACGATACTCTGTAGGTATACAGGTATCTAGCACGTAAGTATGTGAAGGCATATGTGTAAGCATGTGGGTATACAGGTATGCTATATGTCATACGCGTAAAGAAATATGAATCAATGTCACAATTTCTCTAACCAAGCAATATCATATCTATATATGGGTTGTGCGTGACATGTCAATTATTGACGGTGTGTGAGGCATACAATCAGTGCTCGTGCAATATAAGCCGTCAATAATAGTGCAGTGTCCTAAGGATACTAGTCCAAGCACAACAATTAACTAAGAAGTAGGGTGTATACGCAATTCTAAATATGAAATAGAATATAAGACAAGTCAAGTCATTTCTAGCCCAGACGCATAACGCCATGCGTGCGATTCCCCTGTAGATGTTAAATCTACTCACTAACGCTCTAAGCTAGGTGAAGTCTACCACCAGTTTTCCGTTTATAGCAGTGTCCGAAGTCCCTACCTGCGAACCTGTAACATTACAATAATAAACAAGTATATATTAATAATAGACCTAAAATACATACAATCTACACGGACCAACACAACACACATACGTACTCTAAAGGGTTCGTGTTGTAGCTAACGCGTATAGCGACACTACGAAACCAACTCAGAGTAACAGCAACACGGAACACGCGTCGTATCGGATAACGTATCGCGCGAAACGAAACACTAGAAATATGCAAAGTAGTCCTAGATTTTTCTGTACCAATAATTTGTAAAAACTGCAAGTACCATGAGACTAAAAATAACCTCAGAGACCCCTACACCAAAAACCCAAACTCCAACTCTCCAGTCTGGCCGCAATTTGCGGCCAGAACCAATAAAACTGCATCCTGAACTTGGAGGAATTGGCTCGTATTTTGAGGGTAGGTTCTAGGTCTCTACACTAGGTTACTGTCATGCCAACTTTTGCAACAAATACTTGGTTTAACAGCAGATCATCCGAGACCCCAAATCAACACTAAAAATACGATATTTATCCGAAACGATACGATACGCGATAAAAACTATAAGTAATAAGCTAAGCTACACAAAAATAACTTAAAGAACAGAAAGGAATCATTACCTACACAAAATAACTCAAAGATCCAAGCTTGGCACACTCCAAGGCATCCATGAGGCAAAACCAAGATAAAGATGTGATTTTTGTGAAGATTTGTGAATTTTGTGATGGATTGTAAAGGAACTTATGAAGTGTTCAGTTTGAGTGAAAGCAAGAGATGAGGAAATGAGAAAGAGATAGAGAAAAAGAGAGAGGGTGATTGATAAAGAGAGAGAGAGAGGTGAGTGTAGGGTGAAAATAAGAGGTGAGTATAACCACAACATTAATGAACCATTAATGCATTCATACACTCATCTTGCTGTTGGAGATAGTGCCCTCAGAGTCAATTATTAGGTCACAGGTACGTGATTGTAATGATTGAGGGAGGACCTATCCCGGTAGGACAGTCTTACTCGAGATGATAGTATGCTATCTGGTTTACCTTTATCATCGTGTACTGCTTTAGGTGACATGACACGTCGCTATTACACGTTGATAGAGCCCCTAGGATTCTTGCTTGACCACCAGCAGTATGAGGGCGATCATATAAGTGGGAGCTGGGGGTCTACAAGCATATCCTTAAAAGGTCCCTAGTCGTGGGAGTTTCGAGACCGGGCATCGATACTCCATTAGTAGACTAGTGTATACAGTCGAGACCCCGACGAGGGGCGGTGGCCGGTCTCACAAGCCACTGGTGTCAGTTGGATCACCTAAGATGTATACAGGTGCTCATTGGGTTATGAGTACACCGGACAGGACTCGCCGGGAACATGCTAGTTGGTCATATACCAGACGTCAGATGGCAGTTCCCTGGTGACATGTGTGCAGGTTAGTTCATCGACCTGGGGATCGTCATTTGTCTCGTGTGAGTTCCCACTGTACTTTGATTACTACCCTACCACGGCTCAAAGGAGTCATGCAAACAGGTTTTAGTTGGGTACAGTCCCGAGCCACATGGAGGCAGTGAGCGTATCTTCAGGGGTTCGTCTCTCCCGGTATTGGGGGTGAGGTCGTGCTGTGTCTAGGAGAGCCATTACACAAAGTCCTTGGCCAAGGCAAGGAGATTTACTGGTAGGTATTCCAGTAGTATCTCAGGGTGTTCTGGGCTACACTCCGACACGACTTGTACCGCTTTTGGGGGTCTGACTTTTACCAACCCCCTAGGCCCGCCATGCGATACTCATAGACGAACGGACCGGACTGCACGGATATTGTCACTGACAGGCTCAGTTGGGTGTCGGGGTGAGCTTCCTCATCGACGTCCCTTTTGGTCAATAGCTGGTGGCCCGTCACGTATTGGCTAATACCTCTGACGTGCTAGTGGTTAAATCCACAGCCATAGTATTGACGAGTCTTTAGAGTCCACCACACTTTCAGTTACTCAGCTTTCGGGCGAAACGCTGTAGAGGCCGTATGGAGATATGGCAGGGTCCGATCAGATACGTGCGGTATTGCACGGATCAGGATCGGACGTTTTGTACTAGTAGCCGTATAGGTATATGGCAGGGTTCGATCAGATACGTGCGGTATTGCACGGATCAGGATCGAACGGATATTACTAGCCGGCTTTGGTTTAAGCCGGTCCTAGTTTAGTACAGTGTAGATTTTGTCTCATTGCATTTGTATCCGGTCGGAATACAGATGCGGGTGTGTATGCACAGTATCGGGGTTTTTCCTGTAATTTATTACGGGACCAGTTTTCTGGAGTTGCCAGTTTGCATTCCGTTCCGGCCGGTTTTCCTTTGTTCTTTCCCGGCCGGACTTTTCCGATGAAGGGGGTAATTTGCAGTTTTGCAAATTACAAATGTGGAGGGGTTTTCTTGTAAAAGATTGATATGATAGCTTTCATATTTTTTTTCCACCATGCTTTTGCATTTATTGTGATAAAGTGTGAGTATGGTGTGATTGGAAATGAAGTATGGTGTATGTTTCTTTGACCTTGGATGTGGTCACCATTTTTTTGATCCTACACTCACCTCCCTTGGTTTTTCCTCCCACCAATTTCCTACTTGATATGTTGGCCGGCCACTTTAGGTGGGATGAGAAAAATTGCTTCTCTTTTGAGTGGAGAAAAATATGATACATTCATTCTTTGCATGATACATTTTTCCTTCACCTCTCTCCAAGTTCTTCTTCCTCCACAAAATGGCAAAGCTCCAAAAACCCCAACGAGACTTCTTCTCTTGATATCCTACAGCATATCTTGGGCACGTCGAGTAGCCGGCTTCGTGCCCGAGTTGCCTCGGTATTGAGGCGGGAGCCCGTAAAAGACGCAGGCGATGTGGTGCCCCTTTCCGACGAGGAGGAGACGGACGGAGATCCCGCAAGGAGATCGGAGTGGAGATGAAGACCGGAGGACTTGGATCGTCGGTATATCTCTATTTCCATTCTTGTAGATAGCTTAGACTAGTTAATGGTCCGATCCGATTAAAGTGCGCGGTGGTGCCGGTTTGCAAAGTCCGCAAAATTTTAAAGTTTTTCACCGCTTCCGCATTCCGGCGTCGGATTGACGGCCGGGGCGCCGCCGTGCACTTACAGTGGTATCAGAGCCTCGCCATTAACTTAGTCTAGCTTTGTGTAATGTGTTTGCATTTCCGATCGATCAAAAAGTTCCAAAACTGCATTTTAGTTCGCATCAGTTTCTGTTGAAAATTTTTGGTCTCGAAAAATTTTTCAGGTTATAAAATATTGATGTACTGGAAAATCTAAGAGTTCTGTAAAAATTTGACGAAGTAACTCCAAAGTTGGAGCGCGGAACCGCCGCGAAAAGCCCATTTGTGCGGCCCTTCCGCCGCGCACTATTCACATCACTTCACCAATTTTTTACAGAGGCCTTCTGGGCTTAAAATATGGGTTTTGGAATATTAAAGTTGGGCCAATTGTTTCTGTGAGTGCTACAGTTTTCTTTGGGGCCCACTTGTTAATTGTTTGATCAATCGGAAATTTTTTAAACACATTTTTCACAGTATTTACATTATATCTGCGACCGTGAATGTCACTCGATCGGTAAATCCGGTCTAACTGCTATAGCCCGGTTAGACGGATTTGCGAACGTGATTTTCACGTTGATGTTCTATGTATTTGCTGTGATGTTGCGGATCGGTCGTGGGGGATAGCCTGGATGCAATGCTAGTACTGTGCTGTTGTATTATGTACATTTGATATTGCGGGGCGAGCGTCCGACATGTGGACTGCCGTCACTGCCTGTTTGTATTATTCTTTTGGGGCACGACCTGGTTGCGGTCGATGTACCCGTTGTATGTATATTTTACTTTCTGTACTAGGATTGCCCCGCGGTGGGGTGCACGGATAGCCGGGTTCTAGAAGACAACAAGCCCGCATCTCATGGCATTGGGACGGAGGGGGCTTCACTCCAGGATTGGCTGGCTATCCGCCGCACTCGTAGGGGGTACAGGTTGACCCAGGAGGGGTGCCCAAGTTACCGGATTCCGTGAAGTGCTGGGTGGTCCATTCACGGTGCTGAAGGGGGCTGCCTCGCTTCAGGTTTTGGCGGGTGACTTGCCGCGCCCGTAGGGGTCTAGGATTCTCATTGCACAGGCTATCCACACGACCAGGGGAACGTCGGGTTTCAGTAGTGGCTCTGTGAAACCCGGGGATCCCAGATATCTGTATTGTTCTGTGATGCTGTACATTTCTGTGATGTCGCATTTTATTCACGCCTTGAGCGAAATATAATATATTGGTATATATATTAGTAGATGTTGTATATGTTTTACATCCGCGCTAGTCCAGTCCCCGCTCTGTCGTTAGTTAGCTAACCTAACGGGTAATGACGGGACCCAGTGGCGAATGCGGATGGCATATACGTACATCAGTATATTTTCGTTCTTTTTGGTGTGATCAATTGATGGGACTGCATTGATTCGGATCAATGCAAAGTTAAAAACAAACCTAATCTGATGTTGTTGGAACATTTTTCAAAAAGCTGTTATTGCAAGGACGTTCACTTTTGTTTTGCATCGTGGTATTCATTGGAATATCCTGCTCCTCAGTCGACGAGGCAAGGGCCGAGATCCCTTCACCGGGAGTGACCCCTTGGACAGAAGTTTGCGTCAGGGCATTAACTTCACTGTAGCCGATTACTTTTGCTTTGCACCGTGGTATTCAGTTGGAATATCCTGCACCCCATTCTACGGGGAAAGAGCCGAGATCCCTTCACCGGGAGTGACCTCTTTAGCAACGGTTTTCGTCACTATATTTTCAAAAAGCTATCAGTTCCTTCGACGATATCAAGTTCATTACGTTAAAGGTTTTCGCCAGAAACCATTCGTAGCCCTCCGTCATTTCAGTTAAATATTCGGTAGTATTCAAGCTATGTATTTTGACCTCACGCCAAGGCATAGTGATTGGTAGCTGCCGGGTATTTATCTGTTGCATAGATAGATGCGTTGGTTTGGGACAGTCGTACTACTATTTTGGCCTACGTCAAGGGTATGTACGGGTGGGTTCAGATTAACCTGGATAATGACGGGCAGAACTTGACATGTGACTTATGATATTTTGACCTCACGCCAAGGTCATAAGAGCATGGGGCAGAAATTACATCGGGAGTTTCAAAAGAACTGAAACTTGCCAGATATGCGCATACCTTCTGGAGTGTGATACCGTGAGCGGATTCCGTCACGTTATCATGCGATGAGAGTTGGATCCCGATTCCCACTGATGAGTTGGTTTACTCCTCGGGTGACCCCGACTAATTCTTCTTTCAGGTTTGGAGGAGAATTTGAGGTACAGTGGGAGGTTTCCAGATTAGATAAATTGGTAACCATTCTGATCTAGGTTAGAGTGCACGCTGAGTGTTTCTTTTCTCTCTCTCTGGCAGCGACCATTGACCCGACCCTAAGACTATGACTCAGTGACCAAGTTGACCGAACCTTCTTAAACACTGGCTTTTGGATTGTCAGAGTTGCAGACCTCATTGCCACTCCTACTTTTACCCTTTTCTCCAGGACACCCCGTATTACTACGAACGTCCACTTCCATTGGACAAAACCATCGTATGGTTAGATACGAACTCGAAGGGATTCGAGGATGGTTTCCGGTTCTGGAGAAAACGGATAGGACTATTCAGTTGTCTTTTCCTTTTACCCTCTCTCAGGTTACGAGTACTCCTTGGTTTAGGGGTAGTACACCTATTACGCAAATTGGATTGTCTTCTTCCAAACCTTAGGCTGGTGCCGACCGGTAGGGAATGAAGAAAACCAATTAGCATAACGATGGTGTGCAGAAGGTATTAAGTTCAGACAAAGCAAGGGATTAGTAAGAGGGCAAAGTAAATTGCAACAGACATTCACGACCAAACCAAATATTTCGTTACCACTCCCACATCACCTTCGTATTTCTCCAGGACACTCCGTATCACTACGAAGATCCACAGTTTATTTGGATACTCCATCGTATGGTTATATACGAACTCGAATGGAACTGGTTCCAGTTCGGGGATGGATTCTGGTTCAGGAGAAATAGGAATAAGGTTTATTCGGTTGTCTTTTATCTTCACCCTCTCTCATTGCGAGTGTTCCTAGGATTGGGACAGTACACCCATTATGCTTATTGGATAGTCTTCTTCCAAACCATAGGCTGGTGCCGAACGGTAGGGAAGGAAGAAAACCATTTGGCCTAAAAGGGTGTGCAGAAGGTAAAGACTAAAGACATATGAAGGGATTTGGAGAGGTGGCAAAGAACTATACGGTTACAGTCGTGAATCTGGAAGAGGCATTACTAGGAATACCAGGATACCCCATCGGAACATTTCAATGTTTCAGTTTCACTGTGTACTGTTAAAGGAAAACTGATTTCCCAATTAGATACTTACTCCAGGGTATGTATTTACCAGGTACGATTCTCACATCTGTATGGTTTTACAGATGATGAGTGGGAGTAAGTTATTGGGAATTGGGTGATCATCCTCATTATATCGGGATTCGTTGTAATCGGTGATATTTGAGGAAATCACCTGGGCTGTTTGCCGGTCGGCAAATATTTGGTTTTGAATATCCGCAGTTATGCACCAATTTCAAATTGATATATCTGTACGTCTATTTTCATAGAGTGAGATATACCTTTCTGAAATTATGTCTATGACATTTACCTATATCAGTGGATGGTTAGGTAAGGAGCATTAAACAGCGGTGTAATTCTTCATAACCATAAGTACAGTTTTCAACCTACGACACACAGTGAATGAGTTATCAGACTCAAGGGACTTATACAGAGAATTGTATGTTGTCCAGGGTCCATCAGGACAGAGGGGTTGGTCCTCATACTATATTCTGTTTACTTTTAACTTCTCTAGTTCTTAGACATGTGTTTCGTAGAAACACAGGGTCTAAGTTTTGAGGAGTTATAGGTATTTGAATAGAGTAGAGAACCAGGTGTAGCAAGTATCGGGATTCTTCAAAGTGATCGAAGAAGTAGATACTTGTGTATGGTATTCAGTTGATAGTAATGATAAAGAGATCTTACTTCTCTTTCAGGTTACTCATAATTGGAAGTATTCCTAAGTTGAGTAACGCTGATCGGCCTCCTTCCATTTAGTTGACATGCGCTGGGAACAGCTGCATGATTTGAATCTGGTTCAATTAAATCAGTGCCTCTGGTCCTATATTGGATATAGAACAGTTCGTATCTTAACGATGTTAAGGTACGGGGAGTTGTCCGGATTATGCTTAAAACCAGACTCTGGATAACTCAAGGCACGTTTCTGTAATGGCTGTTTGTGGGTTGACCCAGGCTATGACGCGGGTTGATTTTCTACCATCTGGATGAACAATAGCAATATTGTTCTAGACTCGCCACAGTTTTATTAAAAATGGATTTTTTCAGAAAACAGTAGTGGGAGTATGGTAGAACTGGAAGTGATTCCAGAACCACAAACGATTACTGAAGATTTGATAAGGAACCTAAAGATTCAATCTGGATTGACATTCCATTGGCCACTCCGCAGATAAGGTGGGTAACTTCAGGCACCCGAGAGGCACTACGGTAGCCTCAAGGACGGTGACAGGGAAGTTCTTGTTTACCCACAATTGCCATTGCTGTTGTTCCAGGTTACGAGACCCGGCGGGAGGATGAGTATAGCGTCGTTCTAAACCAGTTTTAGAAGTGAACGTCTATATGAATCTGCGAGAGGGTTGTCGTAGTCAGTGGGAGCAGCGGAAGCATTGGTGGACAGGTAGCTTATGTCTATTTATAGACTAGAGCAGATGTAGCGGAGATAGATCATCTATTTCTGACGTGACAGTCATGGGTTTGACTTCATCAGAAAAGGGGATGGATCTGTTGAGAAGGTAGTAGGGTGTGATGTCCTGGTATCTGGATGACATACACAGAATAGGAAAAGAAACTCCTATACTACAATCGGTTGTACTTTGGTCGTCACACAGTTGTTTCTCCACAAAGGAAATGGATTTTATATCAGACATACTGGTTACTAGATCTATGGTCTTAGATCTAGATTTGGGTGGTTTCCCAATCAGGGTACTTGACAGCATTCTAAGAGTATTTAGGATGGACGACTCCTGGCACGGTAGTGTACCTGCAGGTAATGGAGTCACCCTCTCCAAAGGTGTCTTACAGACTAAAGGGGAGAGGGACGGGCATGATTGGCAGATCACTTGCTCAGGCAATTGAGTCAATCGTAAGATGTCAAGTACCACACCAGATGTTGTTCTTGCACTAGATGCAATAAGTTGACATTAATCCAATCCTGGAGAAACAGTCGGAAGCAGTTTTAGAACATAAGTGGATGTTCTAGGGAGATGATAACGACAGCCTCATTCAGGAGACAGTTATCATTCCAGGCTTCCAAGGTGACATGGACGACAAGGAGGTTGTCAGAGTTATAGTTTTTCCTTCTGATGAGGGGCAGTATTTTGGACAGGTGGTTCAAGGAAATACTGAGGGAGGCATGGCGCGCAGGATACTGATTAAGTTCAGTTGACGATACAGTCTAAGAAGTTTGGATTTGGAGTTCTTTTATGAGCTAGGTCCCATCAGACATCCAGACATATTCTGAGACAGGTATTGCTCTTTTCGGGAGATGGCTTTCTCCACGAACTTGAGATATAGAGAGACATAGAAAGAAACAACTAAGCGGATCCACTCACTGAGGCTATTCCTCGAACGCAATAGTTCCGCAAACGAGCTTTGTGAGACTGACTAGTAGAGGAGTTGGATGTTCGGTATCACACGGGCTGTGAGTATGCGACATCGCAATAATTAGCCTTGAGTGCAAGTGGGAGATTGTTGGAGATAGTGCCCTCAGAGTCAATTATTAGGTCACAGGTACGTGATTGTAATGATTGAGGGAGGACCTATCCCGGTAGGACAGTCTTACTCGAGATGATAGTATGCTATCTGGTTTACCTTTATCATCGTGTACTGCTTTAGGTGACATGACACGTCGCTATTACACGTTGATAGAGCCCCTAGGATTCTTGCTTGACCACCAGCAGTATGAGGGCGATCATATAAGTGGTAGCTGGGGGTCTACAAGCATATCCTTAAAAGGTCCCTAGTCGTGGGAGTTTCGAGACCGGGCATCGATACTCCATTAGTAGACTAGTGTATACAGTCGAGACCCCGACGAGGGGCGGTGGCCGGTCTCACAAGCCACTGGTGTCAGTTGGATCACCTAAGATGTATACAGGTGCTCATTGGGTTATGAGTACACCGGACAGGACTCGCCGGGAACATGCTAGTTGGTCATATACCAGACGTCAGATGGCAGTTCCCTGGTGACATGTGTGCAGGTTAGTTCATCGACCTAGGGATCGTCATTTGTCTCGTGTGAGTTCCCACTGTACTTTGATTACTACCCTACCACGGCTCAAAGGAGTCGTGCAAACAGGTTTTAGTTGGGTACAGTCCCGAGCCACATGGAGGCAGTGAGCGTATCTTCAGGGGTTCGTCTCTCCCGGTATTGGGGGTGAGGTCGTGCTGTGTCTGGCCAAGGCAAGGAGATTTACTGGTAGGTATTCCAGTAGTATCTCAGGGTGTTCTGGGCTACACTCCGACACGACTTGTACCGCTTTTGGGGGTCTGACTTTTACCAACCCCCTAGGCCCGCCATGCGATACTCATAGACGAACGGACCGGACTGCACGGATATTGTCACTGACAGGCTCAGTTGGGTGTCGGGGTGAGCTTCCTCATCGACGTCCCTTTTGGTCAATAGCTGGTGGCCCGTCACGTATTGGCTAATACCTCTGACGTGCTAGTGGTTAAATCCACAGCCATAGTATTGACGAGTCTTTAGAGTCCACCACACTTTCAGTTACTCAGCTTTCGGGCGAAACGCTGTAGAGGCCGTATGGAGATATGGCAGGGTCCGATCAGATACGTGCGGTATTGCACGGATCAGGATCGGACGTTTTGTACTAGTAGCCGTATAGGTATATGGCAGGGTTCGATCAGATACGTGCGGTATTGCACGGATCAGGATCGAACGGATATTACTAGCCGGCTTTGGTTTAAGCCGGTCCTAGTTTAGTACAGTGTAGATTTTGTCTCATTGCATTTGTATCCGGTCGGAATACAGATGCGGGTGTGTATGCACAGTATCGGGGTTTTTCCTGTAATTTATTATGGGACCAGTTTTCTGGAGTTGCCAGTTTGCATTCCGTTCCGGCCGGTTTTCCTTTGTTCTTTCCCGGCCAGACTTTTCCGATGAAGGGGGTAATTTGCAGTTTTGCAAATTACAAATGTGGAGGGGTTTTCTTGTAAAAGATTGATATGATAGCTTTCATATTTTTTTTCCACCATGCTTTTGCATTTATTGTGATAAAGTGTGAGTATGGTGTGATTGGAAATGAAGTATGGTGTATGTTTCTTTGACCTTGGATGTGGTCACCATTTTTTTGATCCTACACTCACCTCCCTTGGTTTTTCCTCCCACCAATTTCCTACTTGATATGTTGGCCGGCCACTTTAGGTGGGATGAGAAAAATTGCTTCTCTTTTGAGTGGAGAAAAATATGATACATTCATTCTTTGCATGATACATTTTTCCTTCACCTCTCTCCAAGTTCTTCTTCCTCCACAAAATGGCAAAGCTCCAAAAACCCCAATGAGACTTCTTCTCTTGATATCCTACAGCATATCTTGGGCACGTCGAGTAGCCGGCTTCGTGCCCGAGTTGCCTCGGTATTGAGGCGGGAGCCCGTAAAAGACGCAGGCGATGTGGTGCCCCTTTCCGACGAGGAGGAGACGGACGGAGATCCCGCAAGGAGATCGGAGTGGAGATGAAGACCGGAGGACTTGGATCGTCGGTATATCTCTATTTCCATTCTTGTAGATAGCTTAGACTAGTTAATGGTCCGATCCGGTTAAAGTGCGCGGTGGTGCCGGTTTGCAAAGTCCGCAAAATTTTAAAGTTTTTCACCGCTTCCGCATTCCGGCGTCGGATTGACGGCCGGGGCGCCGCCGTGCACTTACACTTGCCACCTCCTCTCATCTAACAAATATCTCCCCTCTTCTCACAAAAGATCTAAGGAATTAGGGTTAAGGTTAAGAATTAAAGCAAAGGGATTATATTAGGGTTAAGTGTCAAGGTTGCAAAGAACAAAAATTAGCACAACAAAACTCACATTTACGTGCACACGTGCGTGCATGCTTATAACAAATAATAATAAATTATAAATTAAATGTTATAAAATGTGAGGACCCGAATTGGTAAAATTTTTACAGTAAACCCGCATTAACGTCTAAACGAACACTAACCAAAATCTAAGGCGTTACAATCTCCCCTTATAAAAATTCGTCACCGAATTTAAAATTCTCACTAAGCGTATCTTCAAGTAGAAGATTACAAAACTCTCATATCTTGCTCGCAGCCTCCCAAGTGATTAACTCACTATACGGCTACGTCCAAGAAAAACCCTTCACAGATGGCTAGACCCTTCACCGACGTTTCTTCACCTGCCGAGCTATTAACACAATTGGCTGCTGGTGAACGAAAGATCGCGTCCAAGCTAAATGGTCTGGTGCTGAATCATGTGAGAAAGGTCATGAAGGTAATTGCAAAGTATCGACACAAGGAATACGGGGTGAATACTCAATAATCTTGGCGGAAGTGCCAAATTAAAGGCAACGAAACTAACTCGCTTTAAGGATCTCAAAAGGACCTACAATTCTAGGATAAGCTTCCCAAAACTCAACATGTCATTCATCGAAAAAGTCCATAGGAATACATGATCTCCCACAGCGAACCCAAGTCTGCGACCATCACGGTCGGCATAAGACCTCTGTCTGCACTGGGCTACTCTCATCCTGACCTGAATCAACTGGATCATCTCCGAAATCTCTAGACTAGCTGGGGCCCAAAAATATTACTACGCAGAGTCAGAAAAACAGACTGGTGATCGACACGACCTAACAACTAAACCTAGAGGTTTCCAATTGGAGTGACTCCTGATAACAGCTACCGAAGGAGAACTCTAACAATGGCGAGTGACAATCCCCAACTTCCTACAACAATTAATACGTACGCACAAGCATAACTTCTAGAGTCGGTATAGCCCACTCTCACAAAACCATCATCCTGTGGATGGAAAGGTGGAGCTAAAGCTCAACCAGTACCCAAGGCTTCCTGAAGCTCCTGCCCCAGACGGCAAGCAAACACGGTGCCTTCGATTGATACGACTCATGAAGGAACTCCATGCAACGCACAAACTTAACAAAGAACAACTGAGCAAACTGAGCAAAACCGGACAACAAGCATCCGAATGGAGTCACACCCTAACTAAACCTGGGTAGACACCATAACGAAATTCGTGGAGATCTGCTCCCACTCCCACTTCGGAATGGTTAAAGGTTGCAACTCTCCAACCGGCCTCAGATACTCAAACAAAGCACACCACAAGACAGACACCTTGAAACGAAACCCTAAACTTCTCTTTACATCCCTGCCCACACGTAACTATCTCACAAGTCACATCAATGTTGGTGGAACTTTACTAAGTACAGAGAGTTGACAGATATGCCTGCACTAGGATTTCGCGTCTCCGCCCAATAGTATCAGGTACACAAACGCGTCCCTAAACTTAGTACATTTGGTCATAAATCAAGGACTCCGAATCATTACCCAGCCGAGTATGCTCAAGTATCTCTGACGAACGAGCATCGGTGGGCCGTGCCTCGCGAAAGCGATTAAAGAAAGTGGTCAGGCGTGGACATGAGCAAGCTGTCCCCTCTGTAGAGGCGAACTTAAGCTGTACTCAACGATCGAACAAAACTGTAAATCTGCAGAAGACTATCACAACAATCAAAATCCGCTGCAGGAAGATGTACATTAAGCTCTGGTGGTCCGTGAAAATCTGACACGACTCTCGAACAAGTAGTGTCTCCAAATCTCCAACGCACGACCACCGCGGCCATCTCCAGATCATGAGTGGAATATCCTGCTCGTACTTCCTCCAAATGTCGGGAAGCAAAAGCGATAACTTTATAGTGTCACATCAGTACACAATCGAGCCCCACTCGCGAAACATCACAGTAAAACAACAAAGTTGCCCGAACCAGAAAGCAAAGAAAGAACTGATGTAGTTGTTAACCGAGTCTTCAACTGCAGAAAAACTCCGCACACATGCCTCAGTCCAAAAAAAAGAAACCTCCTTTCTGGTCAGTTCAGTCAACGGTGCAGCACTACACTAGCAATCCTGCACGAAACGGCGGTAAAAACCTGCTAAGCCCCAAAATCTACGGACCTCCATCCTGCACACAAATCTGGGCCTAAGCTGTACGGCCTCAATCTTCCTCGGAACCATACAAAAACCGTCTCTCGTAACTACAAGACCTAGGAGTCAACACATACAAGCCTGAAGAAACACTCCGAGAATCTAGCAAACTGCTAGGGCTCTCCTAACGTTTGCAAAACAAATCCTCAAGTGCTACTCCTGTCCCTCATGACACATTGAATAGACCAGAATATCGTCACTAACACAATAATAACTGGTCGAGTAACGGCCTGAAGAAATCTGGTTCATCATATCTACGAGTACTGCTAGGGCATTGGTGAATCCAAAGACACTACCAAAACACATAAAGCCCGTAGCACGCACAAGGCAGTCTTAGGAATGTCATCACTCCGAACCCACAACAATTATGACCTGATCCCAAACAAACTTAGAAAAAGTCTCACACTCTGGTGCTGATCGAAGAAATCATCAATGCGAGGTAAAAGATACCTATCCGCGCCGTAAGCCGGTTCAATTGACGATCAATCAATACACAACCACAATCTGCCGTCTTTCTCCTTGACGAACAGAAAAAGGAGCTCCCTAATGCGAAACACTCAGACGCACAAAACTCTCCCCAACAAACAACTCTGCAGCAGATCCTTAAGCTCTTTAAGCTTCGCCGGCTCATTTGGAACAACGTCGGAAAAACTCTCGCACGAACGAAAACTGGTCCAACAAACCCACTGTGGCTACGGTATCACGAATAAACGCCAAGAATCCTTGACATCCTCTCCTCAAAAGCCGACTAGCGAAAAAGGCTGAATTCGAGCTGTAAGAGGCGGCACAACTATCCACCTGCACAACAAGAATTGACTGTTTTCTCACGGTAGTCCACAGACACCTAGCACGTAGATAACCAGTCCGTGCCCAGGAGAACAACAAATCCAACATCTCTAGAAGGATCAAAACGACGGAAAATTCTCTATCTCCTATCCGATTGGCATACGACCGAATCACGTGTCTCGCAACAAAAGAATCGCTGACAGAAATTAACACAACAAACGGCTGATCTGACTAACACGACTCTCCTCGTCCCAACCACGGTACAAAGTGTGCAAAACAAACAAGTACATCTAGAAAAACATAAGAATTTAGAAAACCGGAAAACTCTGCATTAGACGCCTGCATGTCCCGATGAGTAGAAGCAAATTCTCATGTTTGCCCTCTACCGGCAACTGACTGAAATCTTCCTCTGCCAACCTTTCCCCTCTGAGCGAACATTCCGCGTCCACGACCTCTCTGAATATGACCCTGATGCAGTGCTAAGGAACAATCCCTGATGCGGTGATGAAGTTTCCCGCACCATAAACATCCACGTGATGGCTGCTAACCCTCCTTGGGATGAGAGCTGAACGATGGTCCTTGCCCTAAGCCTCTGCTACTCCCGCGACGGTCACAAAATCTGTCTCGACCACTAGGCCTCTGTCTCTGGGTCAGTACACCAGTATGATTCTTCCACTGTTCCGGAACTCTCAAAGTCTCTGGAAGACGTGTCTCGTAAACTGGGGCTGCATCTACTGGTGCTATGTGGGTGACGGAATGCTGCATGCTGATCGCAAGGAACAACTGGGTGACAGGGGTGACAACCTCCTGTCGCTGCGCTCGAACGGTCTCAACCAATGAACTCATAGTATGGAGCATGTCCTGCATCTCTGCCATAAGCCTAGCGATACTATCTGTCGAAGGCGGATCCGTCTGCTCCTGTGCAACGAGCGCGCCATCCTGGTCAGTGCTTGACCCACCCGAGTCAACTCTGATCTCGGCCCTCGCTTCACCTCTCTGAGTCCCCATAGTCATCGGCGTCAAGGCTATAAATAGAAATAAGATTAGATAAGAACATGGAAATCGAGTCACACAGATATGAATCATCAAGGAAGGAGGTTAAGGCAATTGTACTTAGGTCACTTTGGCGGAGTACCGTATCGTGAGTATGCTGCAGACATACACATACTACGTTACTCTGCTTAAGCTATCTACTCAATCATACAAAGGTCATCCTACACTCCGAAAGGTAAAAACCTAGGGCTCTGATACCAACTTTTTCACGACCCGAAATTGGCACGTGACGGCCCTAATACTACGCAACATCTACAGGCGTAACGCAGTAAAAGAAAGCTAAAACCCAGAAATCTAAACCATTAAAAGACAAGAAAAGATAAGAAACATTTTTAAGAGTTTTTGAAATCACAACCCAAATTCTTTAAAAGTCTAACTTTCTTTCTTTAAAATTTTGGCAGCACCCCCTTTGTAAAAACTAGCCCCAAAAATGAGTACAACATAAATATAAATAAAGCATCCCCAAACGGGAGCAAGAACACGCCCAAAGGCGGAAAACAACCACCACAACAAATATACGACGCCGTAGCGAAGAAATAAAAGACGATAGAAAGGAAACTGTATAAAACACAACAAGTGACAAAAATATACAATATCGTCCTCACCAAGTCTCTAAGTCAACAAGAAAATATAGTAGATAGAGAGTACAAGGATACAACGAATATATAATACAACAATGTGGATAACCAAAAAACCCACCTAAGCAAAACTGCACACTATGAGCTGAAGCGGTATCCGCAGCAAAAGATGATCAGATAAATGAATAGCCTGCGTCGACTACTCTGGGGAAACACCCTATAAAACAACTGTGGCACAACGGGGGTGAGTTGCCAACTCGTGAATAGTAAATAACATATGCAGGTAATCGCAAGTATGCACGTACCGCGTGAATCTAACATATGCAATTAATAGCAATAAAAGGTCATATGAATGAAAAAATCATGAAAAGTACACTAGCAGGTACAACTAATACATGAAGCAATAATAGATGACAATCAGTATGAAATAATAATGCAATAATGATATGAAAATGTATATATATGCAACAATCATGAAAGGTACACTAACAGGTACAACTACACATGAAGCAATGCATATAAATAAAGGTATGTAAATGCAACAGTCATGAAAGGTACACTAACAGGTACTACTAATACATGAAGCAGTGCATAAACAATAAATGTGGGGTATGGAATGAAATATGTCATTTCCACGGAATCCTGACATCGTGGTAGGATCACAATCCATCAAGACAATCCAAATCCCAATTCCTCAAGTCAGCCCCCAACTTGGCTCTCATATCATATAAGTCTCACAAATCCTTAATGTACAATATCGAATAAATCTCATATATCCTGAATGTACAAAATCAGCAATCCCATATATATCTTGTATCAAATCTCAAATAAATCTCCTATATCCCAAATCGAATATCAAGTAAATCTCTAACATCCTAAATATATTTGCATGAAAAGATATGATGATGTATATAAATTGATATCAATACACATATATTAACGTCCCATTCCATTAATATATATGTAAAGGCATATATAGCTGCGTCTGTAACCCTTCGAAAATCGTTTAGGCAGTTTTTCGGTAATCGGCTAATTTTTCGGCTTTTTCCGTAAAAAGTCAAAATAGATATTTTTCATTATAGACCTAATTATACAAAATTTAGATAAGATATTACTATAATTTTGTCACTAAAATGTCACCTATAATTATCTAGTTAAATAAAAAAAAATTCGCAATTAATTATTTTTTTTATTATTTTAAGCCTTTTTAAATACATTAAATTAGTGATAAATACAAATTTAATTAGGTAAATTTCATAATTAGGAGTCTTTATAAGCTAAAATATGGTGTTAATAAAATTATATCATGACTTGCAAACATTTGGTTTTAGGGTGGGAAATTTAATGGAAAAATGGTGTAAAATGAGGTTTTTTTTGTAAATTGTTGATATGAAAGCATTAAATGAGAACATGGGGTGTTTATTGACCTAGAAACTTCTCCAAATTTCCCCAAAACCTCCTCCTCTTCCTGCTGGTCGAATTTCAGCAGCTCCTCCTTCATTTCTCACTTCATTTCTTGCTTCATTTCTTTGCTAAAATTCAATGAAAATTCACAAATTTCCATCTCCATTCAAAGCTAAACCCTAATCCACTCTCTCTTCAACCCAAATTAGTTCAAAAACTTAATGAAAGGAGGCTTCTTGGTGACATGATCAAGCTAGGGTTCAAGCTTGTGAGGTGAAGATTCTAATCTTTTTGTTAACTTGTAGTTTAAATATGCTAGAATTGAAATTTGAAGTATTAGTTTAGTAGTAAATGTTTGTTTAGGAAAATCAAGAGAAGGATTTGATTTTAAATTTGGGTTTGTAGCATGGTGGTTGGATTTAAGTTAGGGTTTGGTTATCTAATTGATTGGAGTGGTTAATAGTGTAGTGTTATGCTCGCTAAATCGATAAAATGTCGATGTTTGTATCGAATCGGTAAGCAAATTGCTTACTAGATTTTTACAAAAATTAGAATGCGATCAAATTGTGTTATGTTAGCGATATAATTAGCTTCATATAGGACTATTAGAGTGTGCGAACGCGGGGTTTCGTCTAGTCGGGTTGTAGTTTTATCGATTTCCCCGAAATGACGATTCTAGTTAAAGGTTAGCGATTTTCGTGCGTTTTCCCGCGCACCGAGTGCGTGTTATGTTTAAATCGAGAGCGTCGATATTTGTATATTGTGACTTGCATCGTTTTAGGTTTTGTAATATTATGCTTGGTGTTGTGCAAATATAGGATCGGTCGGGGAAACATCGGACACGGCACGTAAAGGCAAGGCGGTGGTCGGATCGGATTAGCGGGGATTTCAGGTGAGTAGATGTATTCATCTATAGGGGAAATCGTCTGAATGGCGCGAGGCGCCCCCCCTAGTTAGGATTACCCTACTTTTTGCAAGATTCATATTGTTAGCTAGCTTATCCATTCATGTACACTGCATACCCTTATAGCGAACAGTATATTAGATTGCATGGACATTCATCTATACTTATGCGATATCACTTTGTAGGACACGAACACCATTACCATTGGCATCTGTTGCACGCGCACCATTCATGTGACACACACGCCTTTGGTAATTGCCATGCCACGTGCACTATAGAACCTGTTTATCATAATATCGCCACTTGCATTCATACTTGATATATGAAATTGCATACCATACGTATACCTCGCATCATCATCATATTTATATAGATTTCTAGCAAAATTCACATCGTATGCATTGATATCATAGACATTTATCATATATAACATGTGGACATTATGATTTTCTTGAGGATTTCAGTATTGCTGCGATTTCTGGATTTTTGGGGAAAACCGCAAGAATTTAACAAAACCTTATATTTATCATTTTCAAAACAAAGTTGCGGTTTTCTCGTGATGTATGTGTCGTCCACCATGAGTTTTCATGTTTTCTGTTGGATTTCGAGACCCGATTCGAGGAGTGGATGAACCGTTTCGGGTACATGGTGGGCCCGGTATGGTACCCCGGGGCAAGAAGATCGAGTTGTAGACGATGAGCCTGGCAGGGGAACACTACCTACCGGTGATGTCTGGCGCGGCGGATATCCGGAGGATACCGACCGTTGTCGTGAGATTTATGATATGGGCCGATCCGGACTGACGGAGCCCGATATTGAGACAGATATGATTCCTATTTGGTGTCGATGCTTGACACGGGTTTTCAGATGATTTCTTGATGGTACTTAGCTATTATACAGATATTCATTTTTTCTAAAGTTAAGAACGCAGTACCCTTAGCATTTAAAACACTTAAAGAGTTAGAAATGACATTGCATACATGTGCATGCATACTAGAGCTATTATATCACATATGGACATGCATGTTGTGGTGCATTGCGTGCATTCTTACGATTGCCTTATTAGATGTTATATTTACTCACGAGCTGGCAACTCACCCCCGTTGTGCCACAGTGTCTTGCAGGTCGGACTCATCAGTCTTGTAGCGGCGGCTATCTTATCATAGGCTCCTTTTGCTCAGACTCGCGACATCGCCCGTAGGTGGGTTGCGAGCACACTTTATTTCTTTTTTCTTTATCATTGTATCTAGTATTCTCCATCTACCACTTTATATTGTATATGCGACCTAGTGATGAGACTGAGAGATTTGTATATTTGTGGTTTCTTTTGGGTCGAGCTCACTGGAGCCGGCGTTGTGTTTCCTGATATTTTGCGTTTCTTTTATGCTCTTTACTTGATATTATTATTATATTGCATGTGGTTGTGATCCGCCTTGGGCGAAGAGCTAGCTCCCGCTTGGGGATGCCATTTTTATGATTACAGGTTTATTATCTTGTTGTACCCATTTTGGGGGATAGAAAATACAGGGGAGACTCTGCCGAAATTTTCGGGAATTTTTGATGATTTTTTTTAAAGGGATTCTATGCAACTTAATTGATTTCAAAACCGTTTTCATTTAAGGTTTTCCTTCACTCTCTTTTGATTTGGTTTAGATTTTTCTGGGCTTTGGCTGACTTAGGTTACGTTACGCCTTTAGACGTCTCGTAATCTAAGTGCCAGTCACGTTCCGTACCTTCAGGTCGTGACAAAGTTGGTATCAGAGCGTAGGTTTTACCTTTCTGAGTGTAGGACGACCTTGGTAGATGGAGTAGGTGACTTAAGCAGAGTGGCGTAGCGTGGGTATGATCCGCGGCATACTTACGATACGGTACTCCGCCTAAGTGACCTTAGGACATAATTGCTTGTATTTCCTTTCTTGATTCCTTGCATTCCTTGATTCAATTGCAATGATCTTATCAGTCCCGTTTCTTATTCCAGCTTCGATGCCGCCAAAGACTACGAGAGCTCAGCGGGCTGCCGCTAGGGATGAGATTCGGGCAGGCTCGTCTGAGGCGAGGATCGAGCGGGGGGATACGCCTACCCCTCAGGGTCATACTGATCCGCCTTATCCAGACCGTATTGCCAGATTAGAGGCCGGCATGCAAGAGTTGCGGCAGATGATGGGATCTTTAGTTGAGTCCAGCCGGGCACAGAGATCCGAGGATATTCCTTCCACCGCACAGACCACGATCGTACCTGCTGCACAGATGGTCACTCCTGCTGCTACTACGGAGACTATCCCTGTTTCACTATAGGAGTTCATGAGATTGAGACCTCCAGCTTTTACTGGTACAGATGCGACAGAGGACCCACAGGCATTTCTTAATAGGATGGCTAGGATTTGCCGTTCGTTGAGGTGTTCTGATGATAGATTGGTGGAGTTTGCGAGTTTTCGTCTGGAGGGTCTTGCCCAGACATAGTACGATTCAGTAGAGAGAGGCTGAGCTGCAGGTCTGCCTTTTATGACCTGGGATGAGTTTACATCTGCATTTCTTGCCCGTTTTCTTCCGGAGAGTGTCCGAGATGCTCGAGCCCGTAGTTTCGAGTCTCTGCGCAAGACTCCTAGGATGACGGTGTCGGAGTATGATATACAGTTTACCCAGTTGTCTCGATATGCTCCGTACCTAGTCGACACAGAAGAGAAGAGAATAAAGAGGTTTGTACGAGGGCTTGATACACAGCTATTCCTTGCCATCGGCACCCAGCACTTTGATACATACGCAGCCGCGATGGATGCAGCCTTACTTTTGGAGGAGCGTATTTCTGAGACTCCGGTCGTTTCTGGGCCGAAGAGGATCCGTACTGATACGCCAGCTCAGCGGCAGATGGGCAGACACCGTGATAGATTATTTTCGGGAGATGGTGGAGGCAGAGGATTGAGACGAGGTCAGTTGTTTGGTTCATATCCACAGACCCAGCAGTCGTCTCCAGGATGTTTTCGGTGTGGGAGTCAGTACCACCGTGTCAGAGACTGTACCATGGGACGCCGGGGCGCGGCGACAGTCCCGCATGTGACCTTACCACCCTCACCACCTCCTCAGAGAGCTCTACTTCCTACTCCTGATGATGCTCCATGCCAGTCAGATGCTTCTAGAGGTCGTGGGCGTGGCGGTCCAGTTCCAAGAGGACGAGGCGACAGAGGCAGAGGCAGAGGCCGAGGTAGAGGCAGAGGACAGCCAGCTATTAGTGGTGGACAGGCCCGAGTGTTCGCGTTGACTCCTCAGGATGCACAGGCATCCAATGCCGTCGTGACAGGTACTCTGCCAGTATGTTCTTTTGATGCATGGCTATTATTTGATCCAGGCTCCACACATTCCTATGTTTCCATGTATTTTGCACCGAGGTTGGGCCGAGAGTCTTCTCCGTTAGATCAGCCGCTTGTCGTTATTACCTCGGTAGGCGAGTCTTTTGTTGCCCGTTTTGTGTATCGATCGTGTTCCGTTCGTATCGGGGAGAGAGATTCTTCAGTTGATTTGATTCTCCTCGATATGCTAGACTTTGACGTTCTTCTTGGTATGGACTGGCTAGCCACCTGTTATGCATCCGTGGACTGCCGTGAAAAAGCAGTCAGATTCAGTTTTCCTGGTGAGCCGGTTCTTATTATTCAGGGAGATCGTAGCGCTACCCTTCCCAGCTTGATTTCTTCTCTTCGCGCTGGTCAGCTCTTAAGGAAAGGGTGTCAGGGATTCTTAGCCTATATTTATGATACTAGCTCCACAGAGGTTCCGTTGGACCAGGTCCCTGTTGTGAGAGAGTTTCCTGATGTATTCCCTGACGAGCTGCCTGGTCTGCCACCAGAGCGTGAGATTGAGTTCTGTACTGACTTGATCCCCGGCACGGGGCCTATCTCTATACCGCCTTATCGGATGGCCCGGCGGAGCTGAGAGAGCTAAACGATCAGTTACAGGACTTGCTGGACAAAGGGCTTATCCGGCCGAGTGTGTCACCTTGGGGTGCTCCCGTCTTGTTTGTTAAGAAGAAGGACGGAAATATGCGTTTATGCATTGATTATCGACAGCTGAACCGGGTTACTGTGCGGAACAGGTATCCCCTACCCCGCATTGATGACTTATTCGATCAGCTCCAGGGTGCAGGGTTCTTCTCGAAGGTTGATTTACGGTCAGGTTATCACCAGTTGCGGGTTCGGAAGGAGGATATTCCGAAGACCGCCTTCCGTACTCGGTATGGTCATTATGAGTTCATGGTGATGTCGTTCGGGCTCACCAATGCCCCGGCAGCATTTACGGATTTGATGAACCGTGTATTCAGGCCGTATCTCGATCAGTTCATTATTGTGTTCATTGACGACATCTTGGTTTATTCTCGGAGCCGGGAGGAGCATGAGCAGCACTTACGTATCACATTGCAGACTTTGAGGGAGCATCAGCTGTTCGCCAAATTCTCCAAGTGCGCATTCTGGTTAGAAGTGTCGACTTCTTGGGTCATGTGGTGACGAGAGACGGTATTTGTGTGGACCCGAAGAAGATCGAGGCAGTTCAGCGTTGGCCTAGACCAGTATCAGTTACAGAGGTTCGCAGTTTTCTAGGTCTGGCCTATTATTGACGTTTTGTCCAGGATTTCTCCCGCATTGCTGCACCTTTGACCGGGTTGACCCGGAAGGGGGTTCCTTTTGATTGGACCCAGGCATGTGAGGATAGCTTCCAGCAGTTGAAGACTCGTCTGACTACTGCACCAGTATTAGCATTGCCTTCAGGGTCAGGCAGGTTCGTGGTATATTGTGATGCTTCTCGAGTGGGGCTGGGATGTGTATTGATGCAACACGACAGAGTTATCGCCTATGCTTCTCGGCAGCTGAGGAAACACGAACAGAACTACCCCACCCATGATTTAGAGATGGCTGCAGTGGTATTTGCACTTAAGATCTGGAGACATTACCTATACGGTGAGTCGTGCCAGATATTCACTGACCACAAGAGTTTGAAGTATATCTTCCAGCAGCGAGACCTGAACCTGAGACAGCGCCGTTGGATGGAGTTGGTGAAAGATTATGACTGTGAGATTTTATACCATCCGGGCAAGGTGAATGTGGTGGCGGATGCTTTGAGTAGGAGGCCCGGAGGTAACTTATCTTGTTTGAGCGCAGTACAGATGCAGTCGACGGCGGATTGGCAGGTTTTATGTGATAGCAGAGTGCAGTTCGAGTTTACTCCTACAGGGGGACAGCTGGCCCATTTCAGAGCACGCCCACAGTTACTTGACCGTATCCGCGAGGCACAGTCCGGCGATGCCCGTATATTAGAGATTATTGAGCAGATTCGGCAGGGCAGAGTTTCCGAGTTCGTGATTGACGATCAGGGGATACTTCGATTTGGGACTCGACTGTGCGTGCCAGATTCAGAGGGACTGAGGTGTGATATTCTCGAGGAGGCACATAGATCAGTATACACTGTTCACCCAGGTTCCACCAAGATGTACCGTGATTTGAGAGAGGTTTACTGGTGGGACGGGATGAAGAAGAATGTTACAGACTTTGTGTCGAGATGCCTGACTTGTCAGCAAGTCAAGGCCGAGCACCAGAGGCCAGCCGGCGAGTTACAGCCTTTGCCCATCCCTGAGTGGAAGTGGGAGCAGGTCTCCATGGACTTCATTGTGGGTCTACCCAGGACCAGTCGAGGGTACGACTCTATTTGGGTGATTGTGGATCGACTGACGAAAGCGGCTCACTTTCTGCCAGTGAAGACCACTTTTGGATTTTCTCAGCATGCCCAGGTTTATATTGATGAGATAGTGCGCCTGCATGGTGTTCCGACTTGCATCGTGTCCGACCGTGGTACCCAGTTTACCAGCCGATTGTGGCAGAAACTCCAGGAAGCATTGGGCACCCGATTGAGTTTTAGCACAGCCTTTCATCCGTAGACTGACTGTCAGTCGGAGCGTACGATTCAGACTCTTGAGGACATGCTCAGAGCTTGTGTTTTAGATTTCGGTGGTAGCTAGGATCGTCATTTGCCTTTGATCGAGTTTTCCTACAATAATAGCTTCCAGGAGACGATTCAGATGGCACCTTTCGAGGCTTTATATGGGAGGAGATGTCGATCGCCTGTATGTTGGACAGAGCTTAGGGAGAGTAGTATCTTGGGGCCGCAGATCGTACAGGAGACGACCGAGAAGGTACAACTGATTCGGGACAGGATGAGAGCGGCACAGAGCAGGCAGAAATCATATGCTGACAGGTGCCGTCGCCGACTCGAGTTCGCTGTTGGCGATCATGTTTTCCTGAAGGTCTCTCCGATGAAAGGTGTGATGAGATTTGGGCGGAAAGGGAAGCTGAGTCCTAGATATGTTGGTCCTTTTGAGATCCTAGAGCGTGTTGGCCCAGTCGCCTATCGGTTAGCTCTTCCGCCCAGCTTCCCCGATGTTCACCCCGTATTCCATGTCTCGATGCTCCGCAAGTACCTTCATGATCCTTCCCAAGTGATTCAGCACCAGACGATCCAGCTAGAGCGTGATTTTTCTTTCACCGAGCAGCCGGTGGTCATTTTGGATCGGCAGGTGAAGAAATTGAGGTCGAAGGTTATACCGTCCGTCAAGGTCCTTTGGCGTGGCCCAAACAGCGAGGATGTTACCTGGGAGACCGAGATCGAGATGAGGAAGAGATATCGCCATCTTTTTGAAGGTACGCGTAGTTAAATTCTAAATTCGGGGACCGAATTTCTTTAAGGGGGGAAGATTGTAACCCTTCGAAAATCGTTTAGGCAGTTTTTCGGTAATCGGCTAATTTTTCGGCTTTTTCCGTAAAAAGTCAAAATAGATATTTTTTATTATGGACCTAATTATACAAAATTTAGATAAGATATTACTATAATTTTGTCACTAAAATGTCACTTATAATTATCTAGTTAAATAAAAAAAAAATAGTAATTAATTATTTTTTTTTATTATTTTAAGCCTTTTTAAATACATTAAATTAGTGATAAATACAAATTTAATTAGGTAAATTTCATAATTAGGAGTCTTTATAAGCTAAAATATGGTGTTAATAAAATTATATCATGACTTGCAAACTTTTGGTTTTAGGGTGGGAAATTTAATGGAAAAATGGTGTAAAATGAGGTTTTTTTTGTAAATTGTTGATATGAAAGCATTAAATGAGAACATGGGGTGTTTATTGACCTAGAAACTTCTCCAAATTTCCCCACAACCTCCTCCTCTTCCTGCTGGTCGAATTTCAGCAGCTCCTCCTTCATTTCTCACTTCATTTCTTGCTTCATTTCTTTGCTAAAATTCAATGAAAATTCACAAATTTCCATCTCCATTCAAAGCTAAACCCTAATCCATTCTCTCTTCAACCCAAATTAGTTCAAAAACTTAATAAAAGGAGGCTTCTTGGTGACTTGATCAAGCTAAGGTTCAAGCTTCTGAGGTGAAGATTCTAATCTTTTTGTTAACTTGTAGTTTAAATATGCTAGAATTGAAATTTGAAGTATTAGTTTAGTAGTAAATGTTTGTTTAGGAAAATCAAGAGAAGGATTTGATTTTAAATTTGGGTTTGTAGCATGGTGGTTGGATTTAAGTTAGGGTTTGGTTATCTAATTGATTGGAGTGGTTAATAGTGTAGTGTTATGCTCGCTAAATCGATAAAATGTCGATGTTTGTATCGAATCGGTAAGCAAATTGCTTAATAGATTTTTACAAAAATTAGAATGTGATCAAATTGTGTTATGTTAGCGATATAATTAGCTTCGTATAGGACTATTAGAGTGTGCGAATGTGGGGTTTCGTCTAGTCGGGTTGTAGTTTTGTCGATTTCCCCGAAATGACGATTCTAGTTAAAGGTTAGCGATTTTCGTGCGTTTTCCCGCGCACCGAGTGCGTGTTATGTTTAATTCGAGAGCGTCGATATTTGTATATTGTGACTTGCATCGTTTTAGGTTTTGTAATCTTATACTTGGTGTTGTGCAAATATAGGATCGGTCGGGAAAACATCGGACACGGCACGTAAAGGCAAGGCGGTGGTCGGATCGGATTAGCGGGGATTTCAGGTGAGTAGATGTATTCATCTATGGGGGAAATCGTCTGAATGGCGTGAGGCGCCCCCCTAGTTAGGATTACCCTACTTTTTGCAAGATTCATATTGTTAGCTAGCTTATCCATTCATGTACACTGCATACCCTTATAGCGAACAGTATATTAGATTGCATGGACATTCATCTATACTTATGCGATATCACTTTGTAGGACACGAACACCATTACCATTGGCATCTGTTGCACGCGCACCATTCATGTGACACACACGCCTTTGGTAATTGCCATGCCACGTGCACTATAGAACCTGTTTATCATAATATCGCCACTTGCATTCATACTTGATATATGAAATTGCATACCATACGTATACCTCGCATCATCATCATATTTATATAGATTTCTAGCAAAATTCACATCGTATGCATTGATATCATAGACATTTATCATATATAACATGTGGACATTACGATTTTCTTGAGGATTTCAGTATTGCTGCGATTTCTGGATTTTTGGGGAAAACCGCAAGAATTTAACAAAACCTTATATTTATCATTTTCAAAACAAAGTTGCGGTTTTCTCGTGATGTATGTGTCGTCCACCATGAGTTTTCATGTTTTCTGTTGGATTTCGAGACCCGATTCGAGGAGTGGATGAACCGTTTCGGGTACATGGTGGGCCCGGTATGGTACCCCGGGGCAAGAAGATCGAGTTGTAGACGATGAGCCTGGCAGGGGAAGACTACCTACCGGTGATGTCTGGCGCGGAGGATATCCGGAGGATACCGACCGTTGTCGTGAGATTTATGATATGGGCCGATCCGGACTGACGGAGCCCGATATTGAGACAGATATGATTCCTATTTGGTGTCGATGCTTGACACGGGTTTTCAGATGATTTCTTGATGGTACTTAGCTATTATACAGATATTCATTTTTTCTAAAGTTAAGAACGCAGTACCCTTAGCATTTAAAACACTTAAAGAGTTAGAAATGACATTGCATACATGTGCATGCATACTAGAGCTATTATATCACATATGGACATGCATGTTGTGGTGCATTGCGTGCATTCTTACGATTGCCTTATTAGATGTTATATTTACTCACGAGCTGGCAACTCACCCCCGTTGTGCCACAGTGTCTTGCAGGTCGGACTCATCAGTCTTGTAGCGGCGGCTATCTTATCATAGGCTCCTTTTGCTCAGACTCGCGACATCGCCCGTAGGTGGGTTGCGAGCACACTTTATTTCTTTTTGCTTTATCATTGTATCTAGTATTCTCCATCTACCACTTTATATTGTATATGCGACCTAGTGATGAGACTGAGAGATTTGTATATTTGTGGTTTCTTTTGGGTCGAGCTCACTGGAGCCGGCGTTGTGTTTCCTGATATTTTGCGTTTTTTTTATGCTCTTTTCTTGATATTACTATTATATTGCATGTGGTTGTGATCCGTCTTGGGCGAAGAGCTAGCTCCCGCTTGGGGATGCCATTTTTATGATTACAGGTTTATTATCTTGTTGTACCCATTTTAGGGGATAGAAAATACAGGGGAGACTCTGCCGAAATTTTCGGGAATTTTTGATGTTTTTTTTAAAGGGATTCTATGCAACTTAATTGATTTCAAAACCGTTTTCATTTAAGGTTTTCCTTCACTCTCTTTTGATTTGGTTTAGATTTTTCTGGGCTTTGGCTGACTTAGGTTATGTTACGCCTTTAGACGTCTCGTAATCTAAGTGCCAGTCACGTTCCGTACCTTCGGGTCATGACAGCGTCCCATTCCACTGTTATATATACTTAGAAGTAAAAAGAAATATCACGAAACCAATGTGTTATGCATCGACACAGAAATGCTGATCTATCAGGTGCTGTCACCAAGACTGGCACCCTGATAGGTACGTATCATACCCTATACCGAAAGCTCGAGTGCCTAGCTCTGACCCTCGCCTTTCGATGTATCTATACGTACAAGACTCCCGTCGGTATCCCCATGATAACCGCTGAGTCATTGGTAATGTCACCGGTAGGTACTTGCCCACCTTCTAGGCTCAATCGGCATGGACCATCGATCATCTTGCCGAGGGGAACCGTACCGGTCCCCACCATGTACCCTCATACGGAACCCAACTCCTCATATGGAGTATATAATCAGAAACGATAAATCTCATGGTGGATGCTGAAATATCATATCAAGGGAAACCGGGTTTTTTAAATAATGCATAATTTCAAGAACTCCCACGGTCCCCAAATCCAGAAAACATCAAGAAAAATCCATATCTCAATGCGAAAATCCATGAATATAATATATGCAAAATAAAACTGTAATGTAAGCATATAAAGGAAAAGCCTCTAATTAACTGCAACAAGTTAATATAAATAACTAGCGGTTCCTAATTTCTCTAATTCTAAAATAACATCAAATAAAGGTAAACATGTAGCTATAACAAGATATATTTGTAAAGATAAAGGTATAGCAAGATATATGTATCTACCTATAAGTATTGATGTAGTATACCCCCTGGGTATAAGTGAAAAATGTGTGCGAGGTATACCTGTAGCTATGTCATAAACTGTGTATGTACCTATCACTAATGGTACGATACTCTGTAGGTATACAGGTATCTAGCACGTAAGTATGTGAAGGAATATGTGTAAGCACAAGGGTATACAGGTATGCTATATGTCATATGTGTAAAGAAATATGAATCAATGTCACAATGTCCCTAACCAAGCAATATCATATCTATATGTGGGTTGTGCGTGACATGGCAATTATTGACGGTGTGTGTGGCATACAATCAGTGCTCGTGCAACATAAGCCGTCAATAATAGTGCAGTGTCCTAAGAATACTAGTCCAAGCACAACAATTAACTAAGCAGTAGGGTGTATACGCAATTCTAAATATGAAATAGAATATGCGACAAGTCAAGTCATTTCTAGCCCAGACGCATAACGCCATGCGGGCGATTCCCCTGTAGATGTTAAATCTACTCACCAACGCTCCAAGCTAGGTGAAGTCTACCACCTGTTTTCCCTTTGTAGCAGTGTCCGAAGTTCCCGCCTGCGAACCTGCAACATTACAATAATAAAAAAAGTATATATTAATAATAGACCCAAAATACATACAATCTACACGGACCAACACGACACACATACGCACTCTAAAGGGTTCGTATTGTAGCTAACGCGTATAGCGACACTACGAAACCAACTCAGAGCAACAGCAACACGGAACACGCATCCTATCGGATAACGTATCGCGCAAAACGAAACACTAGAAATATGAAAAGTAGTCCCAGATTTTTCTGTACCAATAATTTGTAAAAACTGCAAGTACCATGAGACTAAAAATAACCCCAGAGACCCCTACATCAAAAACCCAAACCCCAACTCCCCAGTCTGGCCGCAATTTGCGGCCAGAACCAATAAAACTGCAGCCTGAACATGGAGGAATTGGCTCGTATTTTGAGGGTAGGTTCTAAGTCTCTACA
Source organism: Agapanthus africanus (assembly GCA_030015575.1). Lineage (NCBI taxonomy): Eukaryota > Viridiplantae > Streptophyta > Magnoliopsida > Asparagales > Amaryllidaceae > Agapanthus > Agapanthus africanus. Next base: position 296,038,205 of record CM057349.1, read on the forward strand.
CTAGGTTACTGTCATGCCAACTTTTGTAACAAATACTTGGTTTAACAGCAAATCATCCGAGACCCCAAATCAACACTAAAAATACGATATTTATCCGAAACGATACGATACGCGATTAAAACTAAAACTAACAAGCTAAGCTACACAAAAATAACTTAAAGAGCAGAAAGGAATCATTACCTGCACAAAATAACTCAAAGATCCAAGCTTGGCACACTCCAAGGCATCCATGAGGCAAAACCAAGATAAAGATGTGATTTTTGTGAAGATTTGTGAATTTTGTGATGGATTGTGAAGGAACTTGTGAAGTGTTCAGTTTGAGTGAAAGCAAGAGATGAGGAAATGAGAAAGAGATAGAGAAAACGAGAGAGGGTGATTGATAAAGAGAGAGGGAGGTAAGTGTAGGGTGAGAATGAGAGGTGAGTATAACCACAACATTAATGAACCATTAATGCATTCATACACTCATCTTGCCACCACTTCTCATCCAACAAATATCTTCCCTCTTCTCACAAAAGATCTAAGGAATTAGGGTTAAGGTTAAGAATTAAAGCAAAGGGATTAGATTAGGGTTAAGTGTCAAGGTTGCAAAGAACAAAAATTAGCACAACAGAACTCACATTTACGTGCACACGTGCGTGCATGCTTATAACAAATAATAATAAATTATAAATTAAATATTATAAAATGTGAGGAATCCGAATTAGTAAACTTTTTACAGTAAACTCGCATTAACGTCTAAACGAACACTAACCGAAATCTAAGGCGTTACAATATGGACATTGATTGTGCATGTGTACCATTGTTGCATATCTCATTTCCTATTGTATATGGACATAGTATTAATGAGACATAACACCATTATTGACAGTTCATGTTACACGAGCACTAATTGTATGTTACACACACTCCGTCGATAATTGCCATGACACGCACAACACATATACATATGGGATATTGTATATAAGAAAGATAGCATACACATATACCTTGCTATACCTACATAGATACACCTATACATATGTGATATTGTATTGATTAGGGACATTGAGACATGGATTCTGATTTCCATTCTGCATATGAAATGTAGTATACTTGCATACCTACATGCTTACACATATGCATACATACTTACATGTACATCCATATACCTTGCTTTAGCTACATGTTCACCTTTATATGATGTTGCATTGGACTTTGGAGAAATTTGGAAACCGCATGATATATTTAATAACTTGATGCATTTAAATAGCGGTTTTTCCTTGATATGCTCATATTACTATGTTATGTTGCATATATAATATTTCATGGATTTACGAATTGAGATATGGATTTCATATGATGTTTTCTGGATTTGAGGACCATGGTATTTCATGAAACTATGCATTGTTTGAAAAACCCGGTTTCTCTTGATATGATATTTCGATGCGTCCACCATGAGATTTCTCGGTTCTGAGACTTGTGTTAGAAACCCGATGCGAGGAGTAGACGAGGCCGTGTGCGGGTACATGGTGGGGCCCGGAGGTACCCCGGGGCAAGAAGATCGCAAATGATGAAGATGAGCCCGAGGCAGGGGAGTACTACCTTACCGGTGATATTATTTGGATTCGGCGGTTATCTGGGGGATACCGACCGGAATTATGTACGGACATGCTATGTGGATTGCGAATATGGGACACTCAGGTTCCATGAGATGTACGGACATGAGGGCCGGTCCTGGTGACGGCGCCTGACAGATGAGTATTTACGTGTCGATGTTGGACACTAGTTTTCATGATATTTTCGGGTGTCGATATTGGACACTCAGGTTCCATGAGACTTACAGGATATGAGGGCCGATCTGAGGATGCGGTGCCTTTGGTTTTGGGATTTTGAATGTCATTGATGGACACTAGTTTCTCCACGATGAGGATTCCATGTTGATGATATGTTTTATCCTATACTCAGCATTTATTTGATATGCATTGCTTGATGTATTAGTAGTACCTGATAGGGTACCTTTCATGACTGTTACATATACATATTGCCATTTATTGCTATCAGCTTGCATGTGACAGATTATCGCAGTACGTGCATACCTGCGATTACCTGCATGATGTTATTTACTATTCACGAGTTAGAAACTCACCCCCGTTGTGCTACAGTGTTTTGCATGTAGCCCCTCAGAGCAGTCACGGTAGGGCTTCTTCTTATCGTATCATCTTTTGCAGCGGATACCGCTACGGCTGACTGTGAGCAGTTTTACTATAGGTGGGTTTTGCGGTTATCCGATGATGCTCATTGTATATCTTGTTGTATCTAGTACTCTCCATCTACTACTTTCATGTATTAACTTAGAGACGAGATGTGAGGACGATATTGTATATTTGGTGACTCTTGGTGTCGTGCTCATGTGAGCCGGCCTTTGTTATGTAGTTTTATCCCTAATGCTGTTTTCACCTTATATTGTCCTTTCCTTCGCTACGGAGTCGTATATCTTCTTGTGGTGGTTGTTTCCGCCTTTGGCCGTAGATTTTCTCCCGTTGGGGATGCTTTACTTATATTTTATGTTGTACCCTTTTTTGGGCCAGTTTTTACAAAGGAGGTGCTGCCAAATTTTAAAGAAAGTAAATTTGGACTTTAAACATTTTTACTTGAGATTGCCAAAAGTTTTAACAATGTTCTTATCACTTACTACTTTTGATGGTTTAGATTGTTGGGTTTTCGGCATACTTAGATTACGTTACGCCTGTAGACGTTACGTGGTTTAAGGGCCGTCACGTGCTAAAATATCGGGTCTTGACATTGGGAAACTACCCAAAGCTATATCTAAAATCATAGATCTATTAACCAAAATGCCTAATATAATATCCATATCCTATGTGGAGAAGCTACTGTGTGGCAACCACAGTATAACCGATCGTAGTATAGGAATTTCACTTCCTATAAGTGCATGTCATCCAATTACCAGGACAATACACCCTACTACCTTCTTAACAGATCTATCTCCTATTCTGATGAAATCAAAGCCTGTGACTGTCACATCAAAATTAGATGATCTATCTCCGTTATATCTTCTTTAGTCTATAAATAGACATAAACTACTTGTCCACTTTGCTTCCGCTGCTCCTACTGACTACAACAACCCTCTGGCAGAGTCATATACGCGTGCACTTCTAAAGCTAGTTTAGAACGACGCTATACTCATCCTCCTGCTGGGTCTCATAGTCTAGAATAGTAGTAATGGCAAGTCTGGGTAAACAAGAACCTCCCTATCACTGTCTTTGAGAACACCGAAGTACCTCTCGGGCGCCCGAGGTTACCCACCATATCTGAAGAGTGGCTAATGGAATGTCAAAACCGAATGAATCTTCAGGTTCTATTAAATTTTAATAACCGTTTGTGGTTCTGGAATTACTTCCAGTTCTACCATACTCTCACTACTATTTTATGAAAAAATCCATTTTACTAAAACTGTGGCGAGTCAAGAACAATATCACTATTGATCTTCCAGATGGTAAAAAGTTAACCCTCGTCATAGCCTGGGATAACCCACAAACTGCCATTACAGAAATGTGCCTTGAGTTATCCAGAGTCTGGTTTTAAGCATAAGCCGGACAACTCCATATACCTTAATATCGTTAAGATATGAACCATTCTATATACAAAATAGAAACAGAGGCACTGATTTAATTGGAACCAGATTCAAATCATGCAGCTGTCTCCAGTGCATGTCAACTAAATGGAAGGAGGCCGATCGACATTACTCAACTTAGGAGTGCATCCGGATATGAGTAACCTGAAAGAGAATCTAGTTCTCTAAACCATTACTATCAACTGAATACAAAACATAAGTATCTACATCTTCGATCACCTTGAAGAATTCTGATACTTGCAACACATGGTTCTCTACTTTATTCTTATACCTATAACTTCTTAAAACTTAGACCTTGTATTTCTACGAAACACTTGTCTAAAACTAGAGAAGACACAAGTAAACATAATAGAGTACGTGTACCAACCCTTTTGTCCTAATGGACACTGGACAACATACAATACTTTGTATAAGTCCCCTGAGTTCAATAACTCCAACCTTCTGCGTCGTAGGTTGAAAATTGTGCTTATGGTTAAGAAGAATTACACCACAGTTTAATGCTCCTTACCTAACTATCAACTGATATATGTAAATGTCATGGACATAATTTCAAAAAGTTATATCTCACTTTATAAAATAAACGTACAGATATATCAGATTGAAATTGGTGCATAACAATGGATATTCAAAACCAAATATTTGTCGTCAGGCAAAAACACCAGGTGATTTCCTCAAATATCACCAATTACAATGAATTCCGATATAATTAGGATATAATCACCTAATTCCTAATAACTTACTCCTACTCATCATCTGTAAAACCATAAAGTTGTGAGAATCATGCCTGGTGAATACATACCCTGGAGTGAGGATCTAATTGGAAAATCAGTTTTCAATTAACAACGCATAGTGAAACTGAAATATGAAAATGTTTCCAAGGGATAGCCGGGTATTCCTAGTAATGCCTCTTCCATTATCCAGATTCATTACTGTAACCGTATATTTCCTTGCCATCTCTCCAAATCACTTTATTTGTCTTTACTCATTACCTTCTGTACACCACCTTTAGGCTAAATGGTTTTCTTCCTTTCATACCGTTCGGCACCAGCCTATGGTTTGGAAGAAGACTATCCAATAAGCGTAATAGGTGTACTCTCTTAATCCTATGAGCCCTCGCAACCTGAGAGAAGGTAAAGATAAAAGACAACTGAATAAACCTTATTCTATTTCTCCTGAACCAGAATCCATCCTCGAACTGGAACAAGTTCCTTCGAGTTCGTATGTAACTATACGGCGGATTATCCAATAACTGTAGATCTTCGTAGTGATACGGGGTGTTCTGGAGAAATACAAAGGTGAAGTAGGAGTGGCGATAAAATACGTGGTTTAGTCGTGAATGATTGCAGTCATAATTTACTTTGTCGTCTTTCTAATCCCTTTATCTGTCTTTACTTATTACCTCCTGTACACCATACTTAGGCTAATTGGTTTTCTTCTTTCCCTACCTTTCGGCACCTGCCTATGGTTTGGAAGAATACTATCCAATAAGCGCGTGTACCCTCTCCTAATCCTAGGAGTCCTCACAACCTGAGAGAAGGTAAAAGGAAAAGAAAACTGAATAGTCATATTCATTTTCTCCAGAACCGGAAACCATCCTCGGATCTGAAAAAAGTTTCTTCGAGTTCGTAAGTAACTATACGATGGTCATATCCAATAACTGTGGATCTTCGTAGTGATACAGAATGTTCCGAAGAAAAGCAAAGGATAAAAGAAGGAGTGCTAATGATGTATGCAACTCTGACAATCCAAAGGCCAGTGTTTTAAGAAGGTCTGATTAACTTGGTTCATGAGTTCTAGTCCAGGGTCGGGCCATAGTCGCTGCTAAAGAGAGAGAGAGAAAAGAAATACTCAGCGTGGACTCTAACCTAGATCAGAATGGTCAATTACTTTATCTACCCAGGATGTCTCCTACTGTATTCTCAAATTCTCCTCCAAACCTGAAAGAAGAATTAGTCAGGATCATCTAAAATCACCCGAGGAGTAAACCAACTCATCAGTGGCTATCGGGATCCAACTATCATCGCATGATAACCTGATGGAATCCATTCAAGTTATCACACTCCAGAAGGTATGCGCATGCCTGGAAAGTTTCAGTTTCTTTAGAAACTCCCGATGTAATTTTTACCCCATGCCCTTATGACCTTGACTAAGGCCAACAAATCATAAGTCACATGTCAAGTTCTACCCGTCATTGTCCAGGTTAACTTTAACCCACCCGTTCTCACCCTTGACTACGACCAACAAGGCTGTATGACTGTCCCAAACCAACGCATCTATCTATGCAACAGAAAGGTAACAAACAGCTACCATACACTATGCCTTGACGAAGGCCAACAAAAATAGCATGAATACTAAGTGCTACCCGTCTGAAATGACGGAGGGCTACGAATGGTTTTTGGCGAAAAACCTTTAACGTAATGAACATGATATTATTGAAGGAACCGGATAGCTTTTTAGAAATATATAGTGGCGAAAACTTTTGCTAAATAGGTCACTCCCGGTGAAGTGATCTTGGCACTTTCAGAAAGTCTACCTTAGCGCCACCAAGGGGTTCTAGAGGCATCAAGCATGCCAAATTCAAATTTTTATTAGGTGTTAAGTTAGACTGACAAGATCATTACTAGAATTTTAGGGTTAGCCTTTGTGATGTGATTTAACTAAAGAGAAGAAAAGAGCTTACAACCTTTGTAGTTCGAGTCCTTCTCTTCTAAAGCTCCGGGTTGAAGTCCACGCGACTCTACAAGGCTCCTCTTCGAGTTGAACGACCCTCCTTCGTGATCTTCGCGCCAAAGACGATCCACCCGAAGTCCCTCTAGCCCAAGCTAAATCTACACTAAACCCTTTAGTGTAGCAAACACACCACACCAAATTGCTAGTTTGGTATGGGATAGTGAAGTAGGGGATGTTAAAAGCTCACAAGATTGTGTTCAAGCTTCATGATTCATATCTCATGTGAGGGTTGAAACTTGAACCATAACATTTGAGGAGGAAGATGAAGCTTGAGAACAACCATGGGAGCAACTCAAGAAAAATGGCTAAGTGTTGAGAATGAGACTAGAATGAATGGCAACTCTTGACCTCCACTCATTCAAGATGAATAAACTATGAATAAAGCCCATGCTTGTAACCATGCTCTCATTTTCCACCTCTTTATCTATTTTTCTCAAAAATAGAAATCATGCCATGCTTCATTTTATATATATATATATATATATATATATATATATATATATATTAATATATATATTATGAAGAATAATTAGAGAGCTAATGATATTAGTTAAGATATAATTATATCACATTATTAAATCAACACTTCATTTAGTAATCCGGTTATATCACATATGACTGACTAATATCATTTACCTGTATATCACATTATCAAATCAACACTTGATTCGACAATCTGGTTATATCACTTATAACCGAAACGATAACAGATAACTTCCAGATCACAATACGGTATCACATACTCATATTTAATCAGGCCCACGCACATATCAGTATATGTGCCCTACTTCATTTCGCTCGAACCAGGAAACTCCTGTGTGGGACTCTAAAGACTCGTCAATACGCCAGCAGTAGGTGATGATCATATCAATCACCTACAAGCCGTCAGCGGTACTAGCTGGACGTAACGGCTACCCAGGTATTGAGCGGTATGAAGATCAACAAGCAAGCTCATCCATACTCTCCATGAAGCCTATCAGTCACAGTACCGTACAGTCTGGTCTCTTCGTCTGATATGTCGCATATCATGTCTAGGTGTGGTAAACGTCAGACCTTAGTAACATGATAAGTCATGCCGATGTCTGGCCTATAACGGTTCGAGAAACTACTGATAACACTTAGCAGTAAATCTCATAAGCAGCCCTGGCCAGGGACTTCCAGTTATAGCCAATCGAGCATAGGGCAACATCAACCCCAAATACCGGGAGAGAAGAAGCCCCTCCTATCGCTCATTGCCTTCATGGGACTCGGGACTGTACCCAAAATCCACTTGTTTGCACGACTCCTTTGAGCCGTGGTAGGGAGAAAATCAAAGCACAGTGGGAACCACACAAGACTCTATGACGATCTCGGGTCTAACCTGTACCCGTGTCACTAGAGTACTGCTATCTGACGATAGGTATACTACCACATAGGAGTCCTCGGCGAGTCCTGTTCAGTGTACCCAGTCTCCACTGAGCACCCGTATACCATCTTTGATGTCAAACACTAATGGATGTGGGATCATCCATCACCCATCATATGGGTCAAGAAGCGTATACGCTAGTCTACTCTGGAATATCGATGCCCTAGTCTCGATATTCCCTCGACTAGGAACTTATTAAAAGATGTACTTTTGGACCACCCTGGCCCCACTAGTATGATCTCATTATAGTCCTGGTAGTCAAGTACATATCCTAAGGGCTTTATCAACATGTAAGAGACAAACAATATAAATACCAGTCTACATGTTAAGATAAAGGTAACCTGATAGCATACTATCTTGTCGACTAAGAAAGCCTTCTATATATATGTCTAAGCATCCACTATATCAACAACAATGTCTTCTAGGGCATACGTATTCCTAACAATCTCCCACTTGCGCTAAGACCAGTTGTTGTAGTATCTCATACCCAACGTCCCAAAAGTCTCTTGAATAGCATCTGGGGGATGGCCTCGGTGAGTGGATCCACTGTGTTATCCTCTGTGTCAACTCTCCCGACCTCGATCTCCTGGAGATCAACTATCTCCCTGATCAGGTGATACTGTCTAAGAATATGTCTGGATTGATGACGGGACCGGGATTCCTAGGACAAAGCCACAACTCCATTGTTATCTCAATACACAGGTATTGGATGATCAATGGTAGGAACCTAGTTCATCTCATGAACTCTATTTATCCAGAAAACCTCTTTGGCAGCATCGTTGGTAGCGATATAATTAGCCTCTATCAACGAGCTTAGGACCCTTCCAACATACCGTCCCTCCACTGAGGGTGAAGACAAAACCCGAGACTGACTTTCAGTCGTCCTTATCACTCTGGAAACTCAAATCAGTAAATGACTCCATCTGGAGTTCACCGTTACCATACACCAAGAACATTTCTTTAGTCCTTCTTAAGCACTTAAGAATGTTCTTCAGCTGTCCAGTGGTTTTCCCAAAGATCTTTTCGATACTTATTCAGTACACCTAGTGAGTAAGCTATATCTGGTCTGGTATATAACATCGCATATATGATTGACCCGTCTGCCAAAGCATAAGGTATTCCTTGTATGCGAGCTCTCTCCAAATCAGTCTCGAGAGACATCTCTTTGGAGAAAGTGATTCCTGAACAAGCGGGTACATTACCACGCTTAGAATCATCCATACTAAACCCCTTTAGCATGGTTTCTATGTACCTGGATTGGGACAATCCCAAATCCATTTAGATCTATCTCTATAGATCTGTATTCCCAGGATATAGGGAACATCAGTTAGATCTTTCATGGAGAACCTGTGTGATATGAGGTGCTTGATCGAGTGTAGCATAGGAACACCTTTTTGTATCAAGAGTATGTCATCCGCGTACAATACGAGGAAGACTACCATACTCTCTACAACCTTCTTATTTATACATGGTTCATCTACCTTTTTGATGAAGTCAAACTCTTTGACAACTTCATTAAAACAGATGTTCCATCTCCGCGATGCCTGCTTTAACCCATAGATGGATTTAAGCAGCTTGCACATGCTTCCGCTGCTCCCACTGTCTATGAAGCCCTCTGACAGTGTCATATACACGCTCTCTTCTAAATCACCATTTAAATAAGTGGTTTGACGTGCAATCTGCCAGATATCGTAGTCATGGTATGTAGCAATGGCAAGTAGCATCCTGATGGACTTAAGCCTAGCAACAAGTCTAGCTTTGAAAGTTTCAACTTTTCCATCTACACCAAATTATATTTCTCAAAGATCATCTTGCTCCCAATGGATTTTACCCCTTCAGGAGCAACATCCAAAGTCAATACTTTGTTGGTGTACATGGATTCCATCTCAGATCGCATAACATCTAACCATTTCACATAGTCTTCACTTGTGATTGCCTGCTCGAAACTAGTTGGGTCATCATCTCTATGATGCAATCCTCACTCCCACCGTCTACGAGAAAACTGTAGTATCTCTCAGGCGGATGAGGAACCCAACTAGATCTGCGGAGTGGCTGCGGTTCGTCGGGGATTGTTGAATTCTCCGATTCCACCAAATCGTCAGTTATAGTTTGCTTTGCTGGAACTTCTTCCAGTTCTACCTCATCACCACTAATCTCTTCCACAAGAAATTCTTTTTCTAAAATGGTGCCATGTCGAGAAACAAAACATCTTTTGTTCCTCAGTGTGGTAGAAGATATACCCTCGCGAATGTTTGGGATATCCTACAAACTTGCACAGAACTAACCTTTCTTTAAGCTTGTCTGGATTTTGATTTTCAACATAGGCCGGACAACCCTATATCTTAACTCATTTAAGAGATGGTCTCTTCCCATTCCATAACTCATATGGAGTGGTAGGCAACGGATTTGGTTGGAACTCTATTCAATAGGTATGCAGCTTCTCAAGTGCATGTCCCTGAAAGGAAATATGCAACTCAATAGTAGTCATCATAGAGCGCACCATATCTCATAGGGTGTGATTCCTCCACCCTGATATACCGTTGTGTTGTGGTTTATACGGAGGAGTAAACTGAGAGAGAATCTCATTCTCTTTTAAGTAGTCTCGGAATTCCATGCACCTGTATTTTTCTCCCCGATCATATCGAAGGATTTGAATACCTTTACCCGTATGGCTCTTATCTTCGTACTTATATTACTTGAAATTCTCAAAAGATTCAGTTTTGTGTTTCAACAAGAACACATGTCCGTATCTTGAGAGAACATCGGTGAATGTAATAAAGTACGCGGAACCATCCCTGGCATATGTAGACATAGGACCGCATACATCATTATTTATCTGTCCAAGAGTTTAGTAGTTCTTTCTCCGTTTCCAGTAATCGGAGATTTGGTCACCTAGCCTTCGAGACATGATAAGCAAGTTTCATAAGATGTAAATTCGAACAGATTCAAATATGCATCCTTATGGATCTTTAGTTATTCTTGTTTCATCGATATGACTTAGTCTACAATGCCTCAAGAAGACTTCGTTCATTTCTGAACTGTTCCTCTTGTGTGTGTAAGTTTAGAACTGTAGTTTGATTCAGAACGTGTACACTGTTATATAACATACCTTACCCAATCAATACTTCATTTAGGAAAATATTCATAATATTTGTTGGTACGAAATAACAGTCGCTAAGAATCAATTTATTATAAGTTGGTAACACTATGTGATGTTTGCCAACTGCTTTGGCTGCAACAATTGCACCATCTCTACTACTAGAGATATATCACCCTTTCCCAGTTCTCCACCTGTCTATAGCCCATGTAACAAATTACATGTGTGGGATCCTGATCCAGTATCCAATACCCTGGACGTAGAGGTAAACTAAGAAGCAGTTCTTGGTAACAAACACACCCGAAGACAGTGCATCATCATGCTTTTTATTCGTTTGGGTGGCGTGGGAATCCGAATATTTCCATATTCCTTGCTCAAAATTATGACAATCATAAGATAGAGCGGAACCTAGCTCAGTATAATAAGTAGGTTCGGTCAAAATACATCCATATTATTATCTTGATTGAGGCATGTCATTGGTCGCTACCAGGAGAGAGAGAGAAAGATAATCACTTTGCGTGCACTCTTTGCAAGAGTAGATTGGTTATTTTTTTCTAATCAGGATGGCTCCCACTGCTTTTATCAAATCATCATTCAAACCCTAAAAGGTAAGATTACCCGGCATTAATTACACTCTACAAGTTCGCCAATCTTTCGGCCAGTGTTCGTACTTTGAGGGAGGTTCCCTGTGCTTTCACACGGACCTAATTAAAATAAATCTCATTTTCCCAGGGGTGTAACCCCGTTAACACCTTTTTAGACACCTACTTGATTGGCTAATTGTGATGTGTAAAACTCTCCCAGGAGTAACCCTTACTCGCAGTGGGTATCAGGATCCAACTATCATATAGAAGGTATACAATCTCATTGCAAATTTCAACACTTGAAATTCCTGATAATAGTTTTTACCCCTAGCGTCTTATGACCATGACGGATGCCAAACTACCCATAGGGCGCTAGTCAAGTTCACCCCGTTCATTTCTTGATTGAATTAGACCCACCCGCACGACCCTTGAAGGAGTCCAAACAACGTCGTACGAATACCCTAATCCAATCGCATCATATACTATAGATAAGTACTAATCAGCTACCGTACACTACGCCTTGACGGAGGCCAAACTACCGTAGCACGAATACTAAAATAGCACTTATCTGAAATGACGGAGGGCTATGCAGGTTATTAAGAAAACCATGAGCGTAATGAACTTAATATCGTTGTAGAATCTAATGTTTTTGAAAAGGAGTGTTTTTTAGGCTTTTGCTAGTTTTGCTAAAGAGGTCATTCCCAGTGAAGGGATCTCGGCTCTTTCTTCATCAAATGGGGTGCTTAATATTCATGAATACCACTATATAAAGCAATAACTAGAGAAGCAATCAAAAGACAAAACCGAGTGCGTTGTAGCATTTTCTAGTTTTGCTAAAGAGGTCACTCCCGGTGAAGGGATCTCGGCTCTTTTCTCATAAAATGAGGTGCTGGATATTCATCAAGGAATACCACTATGCAAAGCAAAAACTAGAGCTACCCTTTTTGAAAATTTGATTTTACAACATCTTTTGGTTTCTTTCTTTTCATTAATCTCATTAATGAAGTCCCATCAATTAATGTTTCCTAAACATTGCATAAAAATGAAACGAAAATAGAACGTACGCTTATGCCATCCGCATTCGCCACGGGGCCCCGTCATTCACGGTTAGGTTACTTAACTACCGGCAGAGCGGGGGCTGGACTAGCACGGGTACAAAACATAAGCAATGTTTATTATATATCATATACATAATAGTACATTCGTATCACGCAATTATATGATCAACATCATAGAATCAAGCGGCAGAAGCAACATATGAAATATTGGATATATTTGGATGTCTGTGTTTTAAATTTAGCTAGTAATATAAAACATGGATTCTACAGTCGTGATGAATAGCCAAACCCATATCCCTAGACCCCTACGAGTAAGGCAAGTAACCCTGCCAATTCTAGAGTTAGGAGACCCGGTCTCACTCCTTGAGATGGTCTCCCACTGGACTCTAGAACCCGGTTACTTGTGCTCCCCGTCTTGGGTCTATCCTAATGCGGAAAAGTAAATAATATACAACAATGGTGACATCATCCTCAACCCTGAAGTGTCCCAATAAAGGAATATTACATACAGATTTTACATGAATGAAAATAAAACCTCATCTCACGAAAAAAAAACCTGGTTATTCTTTCACGACGATCCACTAAATCATATCAATAGAAACACATGGCATCACATATCATCAACGTAAGAAAATATGCGTATCCCTAAACCTCATTGACATATAGCATTGAGATTGCGATACCCCACATATTACACTTACGGTCGCAGAAAAAGAAACAGAAAACTACAATAATTAGAATCCGCAATTTCCTTAGACATCATAAACCCGGAATATCTCATATTCCGAATTTCATGCCTAACTTATAAAACATGCATTTTAGTCTCAAATTGAAAACACTTTTCAATTGGTTGTCGGATAATTCAACAAAATTCCCGACTTAGTGATCGCGTACAATACGCAATTGCTACGGAGTTTTGATCCGAATCAAAACTTCGTGGGAATCGATCAATTGAGACTAAACGGCTAGCTTTACAATATACTAAATAGTTTTCATAAAACTAATTAATCCGGATTCTAATAATTGTATCACACACATCACAAAGCTTGTAAAGTAACCGCGACATTAGAATTTCGCACGCAATTAGCAAACTAAACCAATTTTCCAACACTTGAAAAATCCAGTGGGCTAAAGTTTCAAAACCGATCGTTTTGAGCCAATCCGGGAGTCGAAATGAACACGAAACCCGTCCAAATCTTCACGGGGGTGAATACCCAAAATAAACTATCGAATGGAGGTCCTAGAAGGGGTACCCCACCCCCGAGGCCACCACGAGGTGGCCAGGGGGTGAGGCAGACCAGAAACTGCCTAAGGTGGGGCAGTTTCGGGTCCCCACCGCCAAGACAACCATGAGGTAGTCTTGGGGAGTGGGCATAGCCATTCGGTCCCCCATGGGGTATCCCCGGGGTGCGCACACACCACCCCGCAGCTTCTCAGTTCAAACCGTTAGCCCATGGGGTGTGCGAACAACTCAAAATATCAATTTCAAAACTGTTTTTATCGGCAGTTTTTGCGCGACAAAAACGGCGGATTTCTAACGTCGCTACAAGTTACCTTAATGTTCTAGCTTGGGTCTGATACCATGAAAGTTTACCTTAGCGCCACCAAGGAGTTCTAGAGTCATCAAGCATGCCAAATTCAAATTTTTATTAGGTGCTAAGTTAGACTGACAAGATCATTACGAGAATTTTAGGGTTTGCCTTTGTGATGTGATTTAACTAAAGAGAAGAAAAGAGCATACAACATTTGTAGTTAGAGTCCTTCTCTTCTAAAGCTCCAGGTTGAAGTCCACGCGACTCGACAAGGCTCCTCTTCAAGTTGAACGACCCTCCTTCGTGATCTTCACACCAAAGACGATCCACCCGAAATCCCTCTAGCCCAAGCTAACTCTACACTAAACACCTTTAGTGTAGCGAACACACCACACCAAATTGCTAGTTTGGTGTGGGATGGTTAAGTAGGGGATGTTAAATGCTCACAAGATTGTGCTCAAGCTTCATGATTCACATCCCATGTGAGGGTTGAAACTTGAACCATAACATTTGAGGAGGAAGATGAAGCTTGAGAGCAACCATGGGAGCAACTCAAGAAAAATGGCTAAGTGTTGAGAATGAGGCTAGAATGAATGGAAACTCTTGACCTCCACTCATTCAATATGAAAAAACTATGAATAAAGCCCATGCTTGCAACCATGCTCTCATTTTCCACCTCTTTTTCTATTTTTCTCAAAAATAGAAATCATGCCATGCTTCATTTTATATATATATATATATATATATATATTAATATATATATTATGAAGAATAATTAGTGAGCTAATGATATTAGTTAAGATATAATTATATCACATTATTAAATCAACACTTCATTTAGTAATCCGGTTATATCACATATGACTGACTAATATCATTCACATGTATATCACAATATCAAATCAACACTTGATTCGACAATCTGGTTATATCACATATAACCGAACCGATAACAGATAACTTCCAGATTACAATACGGTATCATATACTCATATTTAATCAGACCCACGCACATATCAGCATATGTGCCCTACTTCATTTCGCTCGAACCAGGAAACTCCTGTGTGGGACTCTAAAGACTCGTCAATACGCCAGCAGTAGGTGATGATCACATCAATCACCTACAAGCCGTCAGCGGTACTAGCTGGACGTAACGGCTACCCGGGTATTGAGAGATATGAAGATCAACAAGCAAGCTCATCCATACTCTCCATGAAGCCTATCAGTAACACTACCGTACAGTCTGGTCTCTTCATCTGAAATGTTGCCTATCATATCTAGGGGTGGTAAACGTCAGACCCCAGTAACTTGATAAGTCATGCCGATGTCTGGGCTATAACTGTAGGGATTCTCTGGCACCAACTTAGGTTTAGGGTTGCATCACGCATGCTATAACAAAAATTTAAAGGGTGCTAAACAATTCCAATCATGAATCAAACTAGAAAAATAGAGTAACAAACTATTGTATCACATATTATAAAGTGTCTAACACTAAGTGGGGAGAGAATACAACCTTTGTAGATCTCCTCCTAGACTCCTTAGATCGATTGAGATTTGAACCGGTTGGCTTGTGACTTTCCAAGTCCACGATGATCCACCACAAAGTCCCTTTGCACCAAGCTCTAAGCTTCACTTGATCAAGGATGAAGATGAAGCAAACACTCCACACTAGTGGGCGAGACTAAAGTGGAATGGTAATGAGGGTTTGGATCTCACAACAAAAACCTTTTCTTTTTAATCCTTTCTCTTTCTTTAAAAACCCTAGTGAGCTTTGAGGAGAGAGAGGAAGAAGGAGATGGCACAAAACTAAACTCAAGAGAATAATGATAACCCTCCACTAAACTCAAGAGAGTAAGTGAAGTCATCCATGCTAAACCATTAATTGATCTAGAGATTTCGGATCGTGTTTTGAAATGTAATCACAACCAAAGAATTTACACCGCAATCAATAACGGTGTCGATATAGCTCGTTAATGAATACGGATCGTCCACTGAGATGCGTGTACGTATTCAATCTTGCTTTAGATGAGTCGAAATGAAAATATAAAAGAAAATGATTCAAGATTTATGAGATTGATTTTCAAGAAACATCTAAAAAAAAATAAGAATCAAGTAATCAAGAACTTATCCAATATCAATTTGATTTATCAAGATTAAGAAGAATAGCTTGTAGGATTCAATCAAATTAGTAGTAGTGATGAATTTAGAGATGACTAATCTTATCTATTGATAATTTGTAGTTAGAACGATGGTGATGAATAAAGATTAGGTATCTATTGAAGAAACTAGGGTTTCTCCTTCTCTATCGCTTGTCTTTTCATTGATAATCATTCGAATCTAGCCTTTAGTAAAGAGAATCATCAATCGTTTAATCTTTAGTTTGCAACGAAATTATCAAGAATGTGATCTCGCTCCAAATTAGGTCATTGATGATTCTTTTTCCTAAAGTTCACAAATCTCATAAGACTTAAGATTAGTAAAAAGATCTTATCATCCCAAGATCTACCGATTCTCTCGAATCCTTCACAAACGGAGAATTACTCAAACATTATGAAAATAGAATAATCAAGAATGAAGAATTTCATAATGCAAGAATGTATAGAAAGCGAGAATTACAATTATCACCTATATTTAAATCTCCTTCAAATTACACCTCTCAACTCGAGTTTACAAGACTAGCTCTAGCTCACTCCTTTGAACGGGAATTTGTCGTCAATCTTTGCGTGGCTCGATCACCGTGAGTCGCGGATCATCGTGGATCTCTTGCTCGGATGATGATCGACGTTGCAATAAAGGATCTTCAATTGTCTTTTTATTTTGTTCTCAATGGATTTTGATTTGGCTCAAGTTGTGTCACTCAACTTGAATTTGAATTTGTGATTGTGTAACTAATTTGCTAACCTCCTCAACCTTAGATTTAGATCTCCTTTTATAAATTTCAAATGAATCTTCCCACCAAAGCTAGATTGTTAGAGAGAGCCTTCTAGAATGAGGTAGCTTGTTAGGGAGAGCTTTCTAGAATGAGGTTGTTACAAGGAGCCTTTCTAGAATGAGGTAGATTGTTTGGGAGAGCCTTCTAGAATGAGGTTGTTACAAGGAGGCTTCTAGGATGAGGTTGTTGCAGAGAAGTTTCTAGAAGAAGGTTGTTACAATGGAGCGTCTCAGGTAAGCGAGGTTGTTAGAGTGAAGCTTCTGGAGAGAGCACATCACCCCAAGCCCTAACTTGACAGCGGATCCGAGGCAACTAGGTCGACTCGGTCGCGGTTCCGCGGCCATTTGATGTGTTCACTGTATCAATTTTCTGTAGGCTTCCTCTGTTAGTCTCTGGGTGTATAATTGATATCTGGAATCTTATTATCCCTTCTGAATTTCTGCCATATTTGAATTCTTTGACTTGCTGTAATTTATTGGCACTTTTGTGATTCCGGTTTTTTGACCTGAAGAATTTTCTGCACACAATCTCGATAAAATGTGTTGAGCTATACAATATCATGCCTGCAGTAATAAACACATAATTTCCCTCCAGAGTGTCGATTACAACTATAACACGTGGTATTTGGTATTTTCCAAATGAATTTGTAATCTGTATTATATTTACAATAAACACCCTTAAATGATTAAAAAGAGTAGGTAATTGATGTGTTAAGAATGCAATATTTTCAACTGAACAAATTCCCCCAAACTTAATTTTGATCGTCTCGAGCAAACATTTTTTATTCAAGAGAAGGGGAAAATATAAGAAAAAGAAAAACTAACTGTCACACTTTCGTAGGCAACACGATTGCACTGAGCACGTGTAACAAGCCTTTAAACCTCTAGGTGTCCCTAGTAGGAGAAGTGTTGTCTCCTGAGGGTTTTTAGCAGATTGCACCCACAAAATCCTATAATAAAAGGAAGACTGTGAAATTTACATATAAAAATTGGAATTATAAAAGAAAGACTTTGAAAATCAGAGTTTCCAACTAATACTAGCTTTTCTGTTGTCACGAGCTCTATTTTAATAGTCATGATAAGATGTTAGAAATCACATCATCCCTCAATAAAACATTACCTTTATTCTTTATTCCTACCTTTCTTCCAAACACCGATCATATACCCCTACGTGTGTATAAAGAACATCCCTACACTCAGAGAATTCAATTCAAGCTATCATACTCTTGTCCATCTACCTCAGTACATTTTAGTCGGTGAATATTTAGATGGAATTGCTCACACATTTTTCATGCGACCGTTAATACTTCTTGAGGTACTAACCGACCGATTACTCATGTGCTCGTCGATTAGGCATAAGTAGTATTTTCCTCGTCTTGCAACACCTAAGGCTTAGCAGTGACTCCCAAACCAGTTGGTCTAAGGCACTAGGTGATGAAGCACCCTCCCTATATTTTTTTATTGCTGCCTTGGTGATTAAAAAACGAGTGTTCATTTTTCTACACCATTTTATATTTTTATTCTACATTTATTATTTTCTTCATACTTTGGCTTTTAGACAAGAGCATTTCAAGGTATCATCTACTATCCCGAGGTTCAAGACGTGTGTAAGTGCGTATAGTAGGGTATCAACGTTCAAATATTTGGCTTCCAGAATAGGAACTATTTTTCAGACTTATTTTTATGCGCAGATTAGTGACTTCTTTCATCTTACTAACCCTTGGGAAAACGACTCATAACTACTTATTACTAGTTTCGTTTAAGAAAACATCTAATTTTCTTGGTTTTCTTAAATTTTTCCAATCTTTTAGATGTATTTTTCACTTTCTAAACTTTTATTATCTTATTTATGTACACATTTTTTTATTATATGTTTTGTGCTTATGCAAAGTATGATGCAAAGTGATGCGTAAATAAGAACAAACCTCCCCTAAATTTGTTTACAACAGTGTCCTCACTGTTGCTATCTGTTAAATCTCAGAAACCTATAAGCTTGGAAGAAAAATTTATTAGCGGGGACAAGAATAAGTGAACGTGAAAATCCTCCCCCAAACTTATTTTTCGCTAAAAATTTTGAGGGCAACTTTTATTTTCAAGAGCCAAAATATATACCCCCCAAACTTTATTTAAACAATGTTAAGCCTTTTAAAATCATAAGAGGGGGGTAAAGTTATTGATCAATGCCAAGCTTTGAAAATACCGAAAGTCAACACCAACCATTCGAAGATTTTATCAGTATAGTGCACCGGTTGGTGGAAGAACATGTTGTATAGAGCCAGGAAAAAGTGGGGAAGAAACAAGAGGTAGGATGGAATGGATTTGCGTCTCAAATTGGAGAGACGACACCGTGATGATGATGATGGATTACTCACATTCTCATGATTGTCAAGAAAAAGGGGTGGTGGTTCAACTTCTTTGTTTTGGAGATGATTCATTTCAACACACATGTTTGCTAAAAATGCAAGTTCATCAGCGAACATTTCATCAATATCCCGAAGAATAATGTCATTGGAAAGAACGGGATGATACTCAGACTCTATGAAAGGTTCAAAATAAACGTTAGATGTTGACCCGGACAACTCAAAAGAAGGCTCTGCATGTGTATAATACATCTTTGGGTCAAACAACAACGTATGAAAAGAGTCTAGATCAGTATCATGAAGCTGTTCAAGTTCGTTGCTGTCGATATCCATTAATTCGACAGAACATACATGAGCATAGGGTTCAGAAGCTTGACTTCCCAACTTGTAAATGTTAAGTTCAATTGACTTATTCCCGAAGGATAGGGTCATAGAGCCATTTCGACAGTTGATTACAGCGTTGGAAGTAGCCAAAAAGGGTCGACCGAGAATCGCCGGAATTTTCCGTGGGTTCGCTATAGGCTGTGTATCTATAAAAATAAAGTCCACAGGGAATATAAATTCCCTGACTTTTATCAACATATCCTCAAGATCACCCCTAGGGTGGGTGATAGATCTATCGGCCATCTGGAGAGTTGTGTGTGCGGGATTTAACTCTCCGATACCTAATTGCTCATACACAGAATATGGAAGCAAGTTAGCACTAGCGCCAAGGTCGAGTAGAGCACGATTGATATTTTTACCCCCAATAGAAATATAGATTGTAGGTCAGCCAGGGTCCTTACGTTTCTTGGGTAATTGCTGTGTAAAAGCTGTGCTTACATTACTCGACATGAAAACTTTTTTCGGAACTTGAGTCTTCCTCTTCCTAGTGCACAAGTTATTAAGAATTTTCGCATAAGACGGAACTTGTTGGATAGTATCTAGGAGAGGGATATTGATGTTGACTTTCTTAAACATATCAACAATTTTCTCCATTTGTGCGTTGGGTTTGTTGGCCCTCAATCAGTTTGGAAATGGAGCTTTATCAATACAGGTTGGGTCTAACATCTGTGGAGAAGTTTGTGGGGGTGTAAAGGATGAAGTGGGTGGAGGGTTCGAGCCTTGGGGAAAACGGAGAATAGGCTCGGAAGAAGAAGGTAAATTAGACGAAATAGGGTAACAAGTAGATGTAGGGTTCCTAGGCACACTAGTGAGATCTCACAAGGCATCGACCATGCCAAATTCAAAAAAAATATCTAGGTGCCGAGAGACCCGACTACGGATCGTTTGCTAGAAAACTAGGCGAAAAAGCTAACTAGTTAACACTTAACTATGAGAATCGGAAATACAACCTTTGTAGATCCGGTGCTCCACCTCCATAGCTCCGCAACGAAGTCCTCTCCGCTGTCCAAAAAGAATCCGGGTTCTAGCGTCGACTTCATCGGAGAATAAGCGAGCTAGGTCGTCGATGTCCATGCCGAAGATGATCTACGTCGAAGCATCGCAAGATCAAGCTCTCACTTCACCAAGTCAAGAAACTTGTGAAGAAAACACACTCTACTACTTGGCAAGAGATAGAGGATGAAGAAATAGGAAGTGGGTAGACTTTAGAATTGGATTTCTCACTCAAATCATCAATCCACCATTGATGACCTCAAGCTTCTTCAAAGAAGAAGATGAAGAACAAGAAGAAGAAAGTTATGATAAGTTTTTTTAATAAGAATAATAAAAGCATTCTTATCATAATCTTTACCATGGTTAAGTGTAGAGAGTGAACCAAGGTTAAGTGAAATGGTTAGGGTTAAGCATGAGACAAAATGGTTACAAAAGTCAAAGTCTTCATGAAGCTTCATAATAAGAACAAAGAAAGCCACCATCTTATCTCTTTTGCCTTTTTTCTCATTTATCTTTTAAATGCAAATGAAAAGATAAATGAATGAATAAAAGAAAACCCCAATCATTTACTTAACCTAGGTTTAATTCATTACACTTAACAAAAAAGATATGTATCATCAAACATGATACAATCAAGTGCACAAAAATCATATCGCATATGCAATGCGCACACCCGAGTGAGAAAATCCATTCAAAGTGAACCGATACTAGTTAATGCAAAGTAATATATCAAATATATAATTATGCATTAAATCACTAAATCAACACTTGATTCAATGATTCGGTCATTTCGCAGATAACCGACTGGTATCTTCAGTAACAACTTATCGAATCAACACTTGATCCGATAACCCGGCTATATCGCATATAACCGATCAATGTTACATCGCGAGAATCGAATACAGTATCACATACTGGTATCATTCTCGGTCGCGCACATATCTCATATGCACTCCTATTTCGTTTCGCTTGAGCCAGGAAACCTCTGTGTAGGACTCTAAAGACTCGTCAATACGCCGGCAGCAGATGATGATCATATCAAACATCCACAAGCCGCAAGCGGTCTGCTAAACGTAACGGCCACCCGGGTATTGAGCGATCTGAAGATCGACGAGCAAGCCCGCTCACACTCCAGTGAATCCAACCAGTAACACTACCGTACAGTCCGGTCTGATCGTCTGATATGTCGCATATCTCGCCTAGGGGTGGTAAACGTCAGACCCCAATAGCTCGATAAGTCGTGTCGATATGAGGTCTATAACAATTCGAGAAACTATAGGTAACACTTACCAGTAAATCTCTGCAACCCTGGCCAGGGATTTCCTATTATAGCCAATCGAACACAGCGCAACATCAACTCCCTATACCGGGAGAGACGAATCCCCTCCTATCGCTCATTGCCTCCATGTGACTCGGGACTGTACCCAAAAACCACCGTTTTGCACGCCCTCTTGGACGTGGTAAGATGGAAATCAAAGCACAGTGGGAACCACACAAGACTCTATGACGATCTCGGGTCAACAGACTACTCTGTACCAGTGTCACCAGAGAACTGCCATCTGACGTGAGGTATAATACCATCTGGGAGTTCTCGGCGAGTCCGTCCAGTGTACCCAGTCTCTACTGAGCACCCGTATATCATCTCTGATGTCAAACACCAATGGATATGGGATCATCCATCGCCCATCTGTATGGGTCAAGAAGGTATACGCTAGTCTACTCTGGTATATCGATGCCCCGTCTCGATACACCCACGACTAGGGACTTTGAAGGATGTACTTATGGACTACCATGTCCCCACTAGTATGATCCGCATCATAGTCCAGGTAGTCAAGCACATATCCTAAGGGCTTTACCAACATGTAACAGAGAGACAATCAGCATACACGTTAAGGTAAAGATCAACCAGATAGCATACTATCATGTCGAGCAAGAAAGTCCTCCTTATATACGTCCCAGCATCCACTACAATATACATCCTATGTACAGTAATGGCCTCTAGGGCATACATATAACTAACAATCTCCCACTTGCACTAGGGCCATCTGATAGCAGTGGTTGCAGTATCTCATACTCAACCATCCCATAAAAGTCTCTCTCTGGGAACAGGCCTTTGTGAGTGGATCCGCTGTGTTGTCCTCTGAGTCTACTCTCCTAACCTCGATCTCCCTGGAGATCAACCATCTCCATGATCAAGTGATACTGCCTTAGAATATGTCTGGATCACTGATGGGACCGGCGTTCCTTGGCATAAGCCACAACTCCATTGTCACACAATGGGAAGAACATAGTTCATCTTATGAACCAATATACACCCAAACAGCCTCTTTGGTAGCATCTTAAGTAGCGATGTATCGTGCCTTTATCGTCTAGTATGTTACGGTATCTAGCTTGGAACTCTTCCAACATACCGTCCCTTCACTGAGGGTAAAGACAATGCCTGTGACTGACATTCAGTCGTCTTTATCACCCTGGAACTATTCCAGTGATTCTCCCCAGGGTCGATTGATACCATCTCACTACAACTAGTGAGAATCCTAACATCCAATTAGATCTATCTCATAGATCCAAAACCCAGGATTTAGGAGGTATCACTTTGATCCTATATGGAGAATCATAGTGATAAACGGAGATTGACCGAGCGTAGCATAGGAAACTCTTTCCCTATCAAGAGTATGTCATCCACGTACTCTACGAGGATCATCACCATACTCCCTACTACCTTTTAGTTTATACAAAGTTCATCTACCATTTTGATGATGTCAACTTCTTTGACTCACGCATCAAAACAGACGTTCCAACTCCGCGATGCCTGCTTTATCTTATAAAACATCTTGCACACGTTTCCGCTGCTCCCACTGTCTACGAGGCCCTCTGGCTGTGTTCTTATAGACGCACTCTTCTAAAACATCATTTAGAAAAGCTGTCATGACACCCAACCACCAGATATCGTAGTCATGGTATGTAGCCGTGACAAGTAGGATCTGGATGGACTTAAGCATAGCTACTTGAAAAAGGTTTCATCATTATCCACACCTGGTCAATGATGCACACTTTTAACAAGTCTAGTTTTGAAAGTCTCAACCTTTCCATGTACACCAAGTAATCTTCTCAAGATATACTTGCTCCTGATGGGGATTTAACCGTTCAGATATAGCAACCAAAGTCCATACTTTGCTGGTGTATAAGGATTCCATCTCAGATCACTAAGCATCCAGCCATTCTTATAGAGTCTTACTCCTGATGGCCAGCTCGAAACTAGTTGGGTCATCATCTCATGATGCAGTCCTCGCTCCCACTGTCATAGAGAAACCGAAGTATCTTTCAGGTGGGTGAGGAACCCTACTAGATCGGCGGAGAGGCTGAGGTTCGTTGGTAACTATTGAATCCTTTGGTTCTTTCAAATTATCAGCTGCAGTTTGTATAGCTGGAACATTTCCAGTTCTACATTACAGACCTTGCATCGAGCTTGTCCGGATTTTGCTTTTAGACATAGGCTGGACAACCCCATATCTTAACTAGCTTAAGACATGGGCTCTTCCCTTTCCATATCTCATATGGAGTGGTAGGCAACTGATTTGATTCGAACCCTATTCAATAGGTATGCAACTTCTCAAGTGCACAACTCCCTTAAGGAAAAAGGTAACTCAGTAGTACTCATCATAGAGCACACCTTATCATATAGGGTGTGATTGCTCCGCCGTGATATACCATCGTGCTATGGTGTATACAGAGGAGTAATGCTGAGAGAGAATCTCATTCTCCTTTAGAAAAGTCCAGGAATTCCATGCTCAAGTATTCTCCTCCTTGATCACATCAAAGGACATAATACTTATACCCGTATTTTGGTTCTCTACTTCTTACTTATATTCTGTGAATATCTCAAAAGGTTCGGACTTGTGTTTCAGCAGGAACATAGGTCTGAATCTTGAGAGATTATCAGAGAATGTAACGAAGTACAAAGAACCAGTCTTGGCATGTGTAGACAGGGGACCTTACATACATCAACATGTATCAATCCCAAGAGTTCACTAACTCTTTCTCTGTTTCCAGTAAACGGAGCTATGGTCATCTTATCTTTGTGACATGACTGGCGAGTTTCACAAGATGTAAATTCAAACTGATTTAAATATGCATCTACATGTAACTTCAGCTAGTTGGGTCGCATTGATATGACCTAGTCTACAATGCCTCAAGAAGGATTCGTTCATTTCTGAACTCTTCCTCTTGTGTGTGTTCTGTATACTAAAGAACTGTAGTTTGATTTAGAACATCAATGCTTTTAGATAACGTGCCTGAACCGATGAACTTTTGATATAGGAAATGTTCAAAACATTATCCAACAATACAAAATTATATCGTTTCTTTACTAATAAAGAGACATATATGATTTTGTATATCAGGTTCGGTATCTAATAACATTCGTTCAGAATCAATGTATTCTGGTAATACAGGGTGACAGTGACCAACAGACTTGGCTGCAACACTTGCCCCGTTTTCTGCCTCCTGAAACTTATCACCCGTTCTCAGTTCTCTACCTAGCTGTAGCCCTATGTAACAGATTACATATCTGGGATCCTGATCTGGTATCACATACCCAGGACGTAGAGGATACAGAGAAACAGTTCTTTATAACGAACACACCCGAAGATGATGCATCAGCATGCACTCTCTTCGTTTGGGCGGCACGGGAATTCTGGTAATCCCCAATTTCCTGCTCTGTCTTATAACAATTATAAGTTGGAGCGGGACCAACGTTCCCCAGCACAGTATAACAAGCGGGTTCGGTCAATATTCCGTATTATTATCTTGATTAAGGCGTGATATAGTCGCTACCAGGAGAGAGAGAGAAGAAAACACTCAGCGTGCGCTCTTGCAAGAATAGATTGGTTATTATTTTATCTAATCAGGATGGCTCCCACTGCTTTTTATCAAATCTTCCTTCAAACCCTAAAAGGAAAGACTAGCCGGGATTAATTACACACTACAAGTTCGCCAATCTTTCAGCCAGGCCAGTGTCGGTACTTTGAGGGAGGTCCCCCGTGCTTTCGCACAGACCTAATTAATGTAAACCTCGTTTTCCCAGAGGCGTAATCCCGTTGACACCTTTCTAGACACCTACTTGATCGGCTAATTGTAATGTATAAAATTCTCCCAGGAGTAACTCTTATTCGCAGCGGGTATCGGGATCCAACTATCTCATAGAAGGTATGCAATCTCATTGCAAATTTCAACACTTGAAATTCCCGATAATATTTTGGCCCTAGCGTCCTATGACCTTGACGCAGGCCAACAAACCATAGTCCGCTAGTCAAGTTCAGCCCGTCATTTCCTGATTGAATTAAACCCACCCGCACGACCCTTGACGCAGGCCAACAAAGTCGCACGACTACCCTAATCCAATCACATCATATGCTTATGCAGATAAGCACCAGTTAGCTACCGCACACTACGCCTTGACGCAGGCCAACAAACGTAGCACGAATACTAACTACTACTTATCTGAAATGACGGAGGGCTACGACAGGTTTTTCTGAAAACCTATTGCGTAATGAACTTGATATCGTTGTATAATCAAATGAATTTTGAAATGGAGTGCTTTTGAGGCTTTTCTAGTTTTGCTAAAGGAGTCACTCCCGGTGAAGGAATCGTCGGTCCTTTCCTCGTCGAATGAGGTGCGGGATATATCACATATATCACTGTGCAAAGCAAAAACACTTAAAAGCAATCAAAAGACAAACCGAGTGTGTAGCATCTGCCAGTTATTGCTAAAGGAGTCACTCCCGGTGAAGGGATCTCGGTCCTTTCCTCATCGAATAAGGTGCAGGATATATCACATATACCGCTGTGCAAAGCAAGAACTGTAGCTACCTGTTTTATTTTGAAATTCGATTCTACAACATCTTAGGTTTCTTTTATTTCATTAATCACATTAATGAAGTCCCATCATTAAATGTACCTAAACATCACAGATAAATACGACGTACACTTATGTCATCCGCATTCGCCTCGATGTCCCCTCGTTCACCGTTAGGTTAGGTAACTAACGGCAGAGCGGGGCAGGGCTAGCGCGGGTGTAAAACATAAGTAACGACTATATAATATATCATATATACTATATACTGTATCTATCACAGAACATCACATGATCACATCACAGATATCGCAGCAGAAGAAACATATGAAATATTGGATATATTAGGACGTCCGTGTTTTCAATACGAGCCAGTATAAAACACGGATTCCACGGTCATGATGAATAGCCAAACCCACACCCCTAGACCCCTACGAGAGCGGCAAGCAACCCTACCAATTCTAGAGTTAGGAGACCCGGACTCGACTCCTCGAGTTGGTCTCCCACTGGACTCCAGAACCCAGTTACTAGTGCTCTCCTCCTTGGGTCTATCCTAGTGCGGAAAAGTAAATAATATACATCAACGGTGACAACTTCCGCAACCTGGAAGCGCCCCAAATAAAAGAATATTACATACAAGTTTTTACATGAATGAAAATGAAAAACACTCATCTCACATAAAAACCCCCGGCTATTCAAACACGACGATCCAATATAACACATCCAGCAACACATAACATCACATGTCATCATCGTAAGTAAATATGTCCATCCCAATTGTCGTTGACATATAGCAACGAAACCGGCGATATCACATATTACACTTACGGTCACAGAAAAGAAAGTGTAAAACTACAACAGTTGGAATCCGCAACCACCTCAGACATCGCATGCCTGACCAAATGAATTACATAGACATCACATGCCCAACAATTATAAACCCCGCATTTTAGTCTCAAAATCGAAAACACTTTTCAATATCAAGTCGGGCAATTCAACAGGATTCCCGACAACCTGATCGAATGCTCGTCGCAAACTTCAGTAGACGGCCGCACCCCCGATACCGTCGACGAAGTGCACCAAGGCGGAACACCGCTACCGCGAGCACCCGAAGGGATGCTTTCGGCGACGGGGTTCTCCTACAGTCACTTGGTCGGGGCTATGGAGCGAGGCTGTCTATTAAGTTTACCCGGCGAGTATCCGCGTACGCTACGTGATTGCGACGGACTTTTGATCACATCAAAATTCCGTGGCAACCGATCAAGTGAGACTAAAGTGCTATGTTTATAACATTCATTCAGTTATCTCATAACTTGTTGTGAATTCCAAGTATTGTATCACATTCCAGATAAATAGAAAATGCTAAACTTTTCGATCGAACAATCGAACACCCAAGTTTTCCCGATACAGATCAACACATGAAATAAGTCTAACAATATTCAGTTCGTGCCTCAGTACCGACGGTCCAGCCGTAGAAGGGTCAAGCCAACGCCTCACATGTGGCACGCCGTACTGCCCCAAACCCGAAGGTTCAAAGGGCAGTTCAAGACGGTCACATAATCGAGTTAAGGTTTGTTGTCTTCTAGAGGGACCATCGCGTTACTTGCACTACTTAGAACATCGTTAAACTACGGAAAAATCCAACACTTGGAAATTTCCCGACAGGGGAAAAATTGGGTATTTATATCCGGTCGAACTTTTTAACATATTCTAAAAATTTATCCGGAAGGCCAAATAGACAAAATTTGATACCCCGATCGAAACACCGAATCCCCAAAACAACTGCAGAAAATTCAACTCTTGAATAATTTTTAAAAATACCCAGAGAACTCAGCACAGCAAACTAATAATTACTGTGCAAATTTTGGTCAACGATGCAACAGTGTTGCCGCGGAACCGCCGCGCCACGTGGACTAAGGCCGCGGTTCCGCGGCAGTTTGATGGAATTACGACCAAAATTTTTCACCGTAATTCTTAGAAAACCCTACTTATTTTTCTGCATATTTTTAATTTGGAAAAATCCCAATTTTTGGAAAAAGGACAGAGAGCATTTTGGGTTTGGGTTTTCGGGTTCGTTCGGGTTTCAAAATCCGTCTAGACTTCGCCTAAGGCTCTAGCTAGGCTCTGATACCACTGTAGGGTTCCTAGGCACACTAGTGAGGTCTCACAAGGCATCGAACATGCCAAATTCAAAAAAAATATCTAGGTGCCGAGAGACCCGACTACGGATCGTTTGCTAGAAAACTAGGCGAAAAAGCTAACTAGTTAACACTTAACTATGAGAATCGGAAATACAACCTTTGTAGATCCGGTGCTCCACCTCCATAGCTCCGTAACGAAGTCCTCTCCGCTGTCCAAAAAGAATCCGGGCTCTAGCGTCGACTTCATCGGAGAATAAGCGAGCTAGGTCGTCGATGTCCATGCCGAAGATGATCTACGTCGAAGCATCGCAAGATCAAGCTCTCACTTCACCAAGTCAAGAAACTTGTGAAGAAAACACACTCTACTACTTGGCAAGAGGTAGAGGATGAAGAAATAGGAAGTGGGTAGACTTTAGAATTGGATTTCTCACTCAAATCATCAATCCACCATTGATGACCTCAAGCTTCTTCAAAGAAGAAGATGAAGAAGAAGAAAAAGAAAGTTATGATAAGTTTTTTTAATAAGAATAATAAAAGCATTCTTATCATAATCTTTACCATGGTTAAGTGTAGAGAGTGAACCAAGGTTAAGTGAAATGGTTAGGGTTAAGCATGAGACAAAATGGTTACAAAAGTCAAAGTCTTCATGAAGCTTCATAATAAGAACAAAGAAAGCCACCATCTTATCTCTTTTGCCTTTTTTCTCATTTATCTTTTAAATGCAAATGAAAAGATAAATGAATGAATAAAAGAAAACCCTAATCATTTACTTAACCTAGGTTTAATTCATTACACTTAACAAAAAAGATATGTATCATCAAACATGATACAATCAAGTGCACAAAAATCATATCGCATATGCAATGCGCACACCCGAGTGAGAAAATCCATTCAAAGTGAACCGATACTAGTTAATGCAAAGTAATATATCAAATATATAATTATGCATTAAATCACTAAATCAACACTTGATTCAATGATCCGGTCATGTCG
Organism: Agapanthus africanus; assembly: GCA_030015575.1. Lineage (NCBI taxonomy): Eukaryota > Viridiplantae > Streptophyta > Magnoliopsida > Asparagales > Amaryllidaceae > Agapanthus > Agapanthus africanus. The sequence goes on from CM057349.1 coordinate 296,067,901, forward strand.
CACATAACCGACTGGTATCTTCAGTAACAACTTATCGAATCAACACTTGATCCGATAACCCGGCTATATCGCATATAACCGATCAATGTTACATCGCGAGAATCAAATACAGTATCACATACTGGTATCATTCTCGGTCCCGCACATATCTCATATGCACTCCTATTTCGTTTCGCTTGAGCCAGGAAACCTCTGTGTAGGACTCTAAAGACTCGTCAATACGCCGGCAGCAGATGATGATCATATCAAACATCCACAAGCCGCAAGCGGTCTGCTAAACGTAACGGCCACCCGGGTATTGAGCGATCTGAAGATCGACGAGCAAGCCCCCTCACACTCCAGTGAATCCAACCAGTAACACTACCGTACAGTCCGGTCTGATCGTCTGATATGTCGCATATCTCGCCTAGGGGTGGTAAACGTCAGACCCCAATAGCTCGATAAGTCGTGTCGATATGAGGTCTATAAAAATTCGAGAAACAACAGGTAACACTTACCAGTAAATCTCTGCAACCCTGGCCAGGGATTTCCTGTTATAGCCAATCGAACACAGCGCAACATCAACTCCCTATACCGGGAGAGACGAATCCCCTCCTATCGCTCATTGCCTCCATGTGACTCGGGACTGTACCCAAAAACCACCGTTTTGCACGCCCTCTTGGACGTGGTAAGATGGAAATCAAAGCACAGTGGGAACCACACAAGACTCTATGACGATCTCGGGTCAACAGACTACTCTGTACCAGTGTCACCAGAGAACTGCCATCTGACGTGAGGTATAATACCATTTGGGAGTTCTCGGCGAGTCCGTCCATTGTACCCAGTCTCTACTGAGCACCCGTATATCATCTCTGATGTCAAACACCAATGGATATGGGATCATCCATCGCCCATCTGTATGGGTCGAGAAGGTATACGCTAGTCTACTCTGGTATATCGATGCCCCGTCTCGATACACCTACGACTAGGGACTTTGAAGGATGTACTTATGGACTACCATGTCCCCACTAGTATGATCCGCATCATAGTCCAGGTAGTCAAGCACACATCCTAAGGGCTTTATTAACATGTAACAGAGAGACAATTAGCATACATGTTAAGGTAAAGATCAACCAGATAGCATACTATCATGTCGAGCAAGAAAGTCCTCCTTATATACGTCCCAGCATCCACTACAATATACATCCTATGTACAGTAATGGCCTCTAGGGCATACATATAACTAACAGTAGAAGTGGGAATGGAAGTGGAAATGGAAGCCTGGGGTTCAATTGATTCCTCAACATCAATCTGTTCACCCACATGATTGTCCAGCACTCTTCCAGATCTCAACGTGGTCAGTGCATTCACATCATTATAATGTGAAGGTCCAGGATCAGGTAGGGGTTGAGATGGAAGTTTCCCTTTCTCTCCAGCACTCATTTTGGCTGTTAACTATGCAATTTGTTCTTTTATCGATTTGATACTCTTACCGTGGGAGGCGGAGTTCTTCTTTATATCATCGACAGAAAACTTCATCTCAGCCGAAACTTGCATGAAATTTGTCAGAAGCAAATTCATGGTATGTTCGAGTGCAGAGGAGTTATCAGTACCGGTAGAAAATGGATCAAAGTTGTTGGCCGGGTTTTGAAAATTTTGTGGTTGAAAAGGGTGCTGACTGATTGTTCGCTGTTTTTTTTTTGCGTGTGCGTTTTAAAATCAAAATTAAGAATATACCGCAATCAATAACGGTGTCGCTTGGTAGCTAGCCGGTTGAGTATGGGTCGATCCACAGGGAGAAGGATTCCTTTTCTTTATGTTTTAACGAGTTAAGTCCAAAAAAATTAGTGGTTTTGTTTTAAGATCTAAGAATGAGATAAAAGTTGATAAAAAAGTTTGCTAGGGTTAGAATTAGGTTAGTTCGAGATAGGGATCTTCTCGCTTCTATCAATACCTTAGTTATGAATAATAGTGTTGGGGTAATCGCCAATAACGGAGATTAGCACGAGAGGGAAGAAACTAAGTTTCTTCCTTTTGGCCCTTATCCGTCCGTTCTTGGCTCTTAGCCCTAACCTCCAGTTAATTCAATCAAATCCGGTCTAACTAGGGAATCACCGCTATCACATAGGATAGGGTGCCGTAGTGAGCGGTGTGTGGTTGATTTAAAAAGAGTCCTTTTAATAAAATTATATGGGCAAAGAAAGGAGTGAGAGAGATTTCCATCTCTCAAACCTTCCCTATCCTAACCCTAACAAGTGAGGAACTACTCACTCATTAGGGTATTAACAATGGAATTCATTTTTATGTTTTATTTTAAAAACTATCTAAGTTGCAAATAATAAAAGACAAAATAAAATGGCAGATATTAAAATAACAGATAAAAATGCAAGAATTAAATTCAGATAAAAGTCTTACTTTATTGATGCACTCTTGACGATTACAAAGGAATTGAAATTTTAGACTAGAAAAATAAAAAGAGGCATCCTAAGAAAGGCACCCTAGAAGAGGCACCCAAAAGAAGCACACTTTATTTGACTTTGAGCCCTCCTATTTATATATGGAAAAAACCTTAGGTTTACATTCTGATCCATACATGAAATTACAAAACAATCCCAAAGACCGACTCAAAGCACCGACACCCCACCGACACGTGCATTGCACGACCGCGGAACCGCGGCATAATGGCCTGTTTGGCCGCAAATCCGCGGCCATTTGGTGGGCTCATGGGCCTAATTCTTTAGGGTTTCTTCATGTTGCTTTTATCTTCTGTTTTCTTCACTTGGTCTCTCAGAATCTCTTCAATTCTCCTCCAGATTTCCAACAGTGCAGAATTTGTGGATTTTTACCGTAAGCTTCGCGTTGAAGTCTTGAATCTTGTGTTGCCCTTGTGCTTTGTGCAATTGAACTGTTTGCTGATCTTCATTTGTTCCTTGAACTGTTAGGCGGAATCATATGGATTCATCTATTGTTGGTTGTAGTCTCACTTTTGTAACATCTTTTCATGAATTTCACCGAATTGTTCTGAAAACATGTAACCTGCAACTATTTAGCAGACATGGATCAAAAGCACCTATTTATTTGTAATATGATTAAGAATAGGGAATATAATAATGCAAAATTCTGATATGAACAAATACCCCCAAACTTATCTTTTGCTCGTCCCGAGCAAAGCCAATTTTATTCTCGAAAAATCCTAACCTCACTTTCGCAGGGAACGCGATTGCACTGAGCTCGTGCAACAAGCCGTTAAATCTCTAGGTGTCCCTAGTAGGAGGAGTGTTGTCTCCTGAGGTTTTTCAGCGAATACTACCCACAAAATCCAATCAATTTGTCCTGTTGACTTTCATTTTTCAATTCGGTGTTCTAGCAAGAAATTCTATTATCTTCAACTTAGAAATCATCAATCCGTATTTTTCATACTCACTTATCATTTAACTTAAGATCGTATATGTTCTGCAAATTTATTAAGCTTTCAGCATCTTTTGAATTTTTCTTCTAAGGTTCCATCTCAACTTAGGAATTTTTATCATCTCTGCTGAAGGTATAAGCCCTATCTTTCATTCGTATCTCTCATCCAAACCCCAATCATATACCCCTACGTGTGTGTATGTATCACCCCCATACTTGGAAATTCAATTCAAGCTATCATACTCTTGTCCATCGTCCAAAGTACTTTTAGTTGGTGAATTTTGGATTAAATTGCTCACACATCCTTCATGCGACCGTTAATACTTCTTGAGGTACTAAACGACCGATTACAAAATGTGCTTTCGCATTTAGGCGTAATTCATCGTCTTGTAATACCTAAGGCTTAGCAGTGACTCCCAAACCAGTTGGTCTAAGGCACTAGGTGATAAAGCACCCTCGCTATTTTTTTAATTTATGCATCCTCAAGTAATTACAAAACCAGTGTTCATTTTTTTTATATTTTTTTTATATCTCTTTATTCACTCTTGTACTTTTATTTTATTTTCCTTCATACTAAGGATTTTAGACAAGAGCATTTCAAGGTATCCTCTACTATCCCAAGTTTCAAGGTGCGTGTATGTGCGAGTTGTAGGGTATATATTTTCAGAATTTAGACTAAAGGTTCGGAATTATTTTTCAGACTTACACAACAATAAAAATTTCAATACTCTTCTCTTATTTTGACTTAGCCCAAGAACTGAACTCAAAATTTGCCTATTTCTAAATAAACTAAAAGGACATATATTTTCTACCGTTAAACTTTAAGAAAGGTTATTTTTAGGGGTTTTAATTTACTAAATTTAGGATCTAATTTTTCCTAGCTAGTTAACCGTCTTGTCAAACTTAAATCAAATATGGCCAAAATTGAGAATGTTTTTTTTTAATAATTTTTTTAAAATTTTCAATTTTTATGGGTTTTAAAATAAGTATGCAAATGCAAAAATATACACATGAATGAGAAGGAAGAAAGCTTACCGAGCACACCCCCAAACTTAAACTTTGACAGTGCCCTCACTGTCAGGCTACACCAAGAGGGTCAAAATTGTCGGCACTCCCCTGTTTGTTTATTTTTTTTAAAAAATTTATTTTTATTATTAACAGGAAAAGAAAACAAAATATATATACACAAAAAGGTTCCTCCCAAACTTAAGTGAAACATTGTTTCTACTGTTGCCATTTATTAAATCTCATAAACTTGTAATCTTGGGAGGAAAAATTTATTAACGGGGACATGAAATATGATTGTGAAAATCTTCCCCAAACTTATTTTTGGCTCACCACTTTGAGTTAGAAAAAATTATTTTCGAGAGCCAAATTATACCCTCCCCCAACTTGAGTTAAACAATGTTAAGCTTTTAAAGATGGGGTTCAAAGTTATTAGTCAATACCAAGCTTTGCAAAGACCAAAAATCAACACCAACCATTTGAAGAATTTATCAATGTAACGTATAGGTCGGTGAAAGAACATGTTATATAGAGCCAAGAAGAAGTGGGGAAGAGTTAAGTGGTGGTATGGAAAGGGTTTGCGTGAACGTGAATGTGAGGAGATAAGAGGTGATGACAAATAAAAATAAGAATGTGAATGATCAGAAATGATCTCGTATTTTATAAGAAGAAAGGGTGGTGGTTCAACTTCTATAGGTGGAGGTTGATTAATCACAAAATCTTTGTTGTTTAGGAATGCAAGTTCGTCAGCGAAAAGTTTTTCAAAACTCTTATCGATGTAATTGAACATTTTACTGTCAGTAAGTTTTGTGCCGGAATTTATCATACTTGATTTGTCAAAAATTATAGAGGTAGGAGACTCGAAAAACTCATCGACCTTATTTTCAAAATTATCCAAATCAAGTTGGCTTTCTGGAATGATCAAACTTGAATTATCGGATTGTGATTCATCAACACTCACTGAAATTATAGGAAGAATAGAAGAAGAACCCGATAAAGTGGGAGAAAGAAGTTGAATACGAACTTGAGGGTGGAAATGGAGTGAATAAATTAGCACAAATTGTGATGACCGATGCTTATAAAGCGATTGTGCTAATCTATCAACCTGTCGAGAAATGGGGTCAAATCCCTCAAGATTCGCGAGAAAAGATGGGTACGTCGAACTTGGTAACCCAGACATTGAAAATGGAAGTGTAACAGTTTCTTGCAAAGTCGGAACGAGAATGGAGAGAAGTGATTAAGGAAAGGTATCGGTTAAAGATTCAGGAGGGTGTGCGTAGTCAATGAAAGGGATAGAATGAATTGGAAAATCCGACTCCTCAAGTAAAACTGCTTCATCCTCAATAATTTCCTCAATACTCTCCTCAAAATTTAGCTTATCCATGCAATTCTCATCAAAATCAAGACGCATATGAAGTTCGGGAAAAACAGTTAATGACTCGTAATGATGAATTGGAGAGAGAAACTCATCCAAATCTTTGGGTTCATCATCCAAAATATTTCCAGCGTCTATATTCTCAATCAAGTGAAAATCAATTTTTTTAGACACCTCATCAAAATTATGGATATTAATCAATTCAGGTTCTAGAGTGGAGGTGTAGAGGTCAAAAGGATTGGTGATGGTTTCACTCGAAAGGGACCCTTCACAATCAGGTAAATCAAACATTACAAAGTCGCACAACTCATTAAACGTTTTATTTTCAACTGGTGAATCATTTGGAACACTTGATAGACATTAAAAACCGGAGTTGTGGGATTCAATTGAGGATGGGTAGGTTTGATTTGGAAGGTTGTATAGCTCACTCTCACCACGCAGATTCTTGACCTATCCTACCGCCTCATCATACATTGGAAAATTTGGAGATGGTTGGAAACTAGCTACCGGGTCACTAGGTTGTATAAGGGCGGCCATGGACGCATTCAAATCCATCATCTGTTGTCTTAACACTACCATAAAATCTTCCAACGAATGTTTCAGACTAGACATGGGTTTTGAAGGGGTTTCAGTAAAAGATTTAAAGTTGTTTGGATATTGGAAACTCCCAAATGGCTGTGTAGAAGCAATGTCTAGGGAAGGTGCAAAAGTCGGGTAAGACTGGTAGGAATTGAATGATTGGGCAGGAGTAGGATCAATAAGTGGATAAGAAGGTGAATGGAATTGTTGATCCAAAGAAGTCGCAGTGGTGAAAGGAGTGAAAGATCGGTTACGAGATTGTTCAATATGTTGAGCAATAGACATGGGTTTCGGAGTTACAACAGGACTCGAAAAAGGAGTATCAACGTAAGAAGGTGGTGAAGGTTAAAATGCTTGATATAATGTGGATTGCGGAGTCCAACTGGTTATCCTAAACGCGTCTATTCGATATTTTAAAGAAATTTTGGGCATGGAGGGGTCATTCGAAATTCGACCAAATCAAGAAGCGTAGAAAGTAATGTCTGGTTGAGGGTACCAAAGTTCGGCAAGAGTTTGGCGAGGTGGGGTACCCATGATGTGATGAGAGAAAGGAAAAGAATGTGAATTTTTTTTATTTTTATTTTTATTTTTAAAAAAAATTGTTTGTTTTTGGAGTTTTGAAATTATTTGAAAGTGTTTTTTTTTTGGAAAGAGTTTTGCAAAAATTTGTACGGAGCTACGGCATAATCACAATTTAAGCAAGCACAAACAAGCCTAGAGCTAAGGTCTCCTAAGTCAACTAAACTGCTCCTAACTGTTCCAAAGGGCAAGTTGTGAGATATCCCTCAGATCGCCTCTTCACCGCCAATTGTGGCCAGGTAAGCACAAGTGAAGAAAGGAGTGATCCTCTCACGAATCACCATGAGACGGGCCTTTTAAAATTACCTTTCTCACTTGTCTAGCCTAGGCACTACAAAATTAGGTTTAGATAAACGACCGATTGCCCACAACCTTCCTCTGTCCTAATGAGCGCGACAGTCCTTAATTGGCCGAGTCTAGATATTTTTTAATTAACTCGAGGGTGATGTATATGCTTTTTGTGATTTTTGGGGTCTTAAGAAGGGTAATGAAATCCCCACCCAATCTGGATTGGTGTTATAGCCCCTTAATTTCGGTATTAATTATGCAAAGCAGTTAACACACCAAAAATCTAAAACACTTTGCAAATTTTTTTTAATTTGGCAGCACAAAGAATCATGCACAAAAAAAATTTATTGGATAGGAGAAAGAGAATCTGTGCAAAGAAATCTGCAGGAAATTTTTTTTCAGTGGAGTGCAGAGGAGAGTAGATGAGAAATGAGATACTCACAGAGATTTTTGGTTGCTGATGTCACCAGTTGACCGCGGTTCCGCGGTCAAACCCTTGAATCTGCCGCTGTTCCACGGCGGTTTAGTTGGTTTAGATCTCCAAAAAAAATTCTGTGTTGTTTGGATTCTCCCCTGTCTGTTCAGATCCTCTGTTTCTTGATTTGTTCACTGGGTTTGCTCCAGATCTGAAACAGAGTTTGCTCCAAGCCTGCACACTTGCACAAAAACCTTTCAAAAAGAACAAGAAGTTTTTTTTTTGGTTTTAAAATTTTTCAATTTTTATAATTTTTCAATTTTTTAAATATTTTTTTAACCCGAAATTACATAAAGAAAGAGACTACCGTCTCCCCGGCAATGGCGCCAATTGATTGATCGTTGTTTTTTTATTGCGTGTGCGTTTTAAAATCAAAATTAAGAATATACTGCAATCAATAACGGTGTCGCTTGGTAGCTAGCCTATTGAGTACGGGTCGATCCACAGGGAGAAGAATTCCTTTTCTTTATCTTTTAACGAGTTAAGTCCAAAAAAATTGGTGGTTTTGTTTTAAGATCTAAAAATGAGATAAAAGTTGATAAAAAGCTTGCTGGGGTTAGGATTAGGTTAGTTCGAGACAGGGATCTTCTCGCTTCTATCAATGCCTTAGTTATGAATAAAAGTGTTAGGGTAATCGGCAACAACGGGGATTAGCACGACTGGGAAGAAACTAAGTTTCTTCCTTTTGGTCCTTGTCCGTCCGTTCCTGGCTCTTAGCCCTAACCTCCAGTTAATTCAATCAAACCCGGTCTAACTAGGGAATCACCGCTATCACGTAGGATAGGGTGCCGTAGTGAGCGGTGTGTGGTTGATTTAAAAAGAGTCCTTTTAATAAAATTATATGGGCAAAGAAATGAGTGAGAGAGATTTCCATCTCTCAAACCTTCCCTATCCTAACCCTAACAAGTGAGGAACTACTCACTCATTAGGGTATTAACAATGGAATTCATTTTTATGATTTATTTTAAAAACTATCTAAGTTGCAAATGACAAAAGACAAACTAAAATGGAAGATATTAAAAGAACAGATAAAAATGCATGAATTAAATTCAGATAAAAAGTCTTACTTTATTGATGCACTCTTGACGATTATAAAGGAATTGAAATTTTAGACTAGAAAAATAAAAAGGGGCATCCTAAGAAAGGCGCCCTAGAAGAGGCACCCAAAAGAGGCACACTTTATTTGGCTTTGAGCCCTCCTATTTATAAATGGGAAAAACCCTAGGTTTACATTCTGATCCATACATGAAATTACAAAACAATCCCAAAGACCGAGTCAAAGCACCGACACCCCACCGACACGTGCATTGCACGGCCGCGGAACCGCGGCATAATAGCCTGTTTGGCCGCAGATCTGCGGCCATTTGGTGGGCTCATGGGCCTAATTCTTTAAGGTTTCTTCATGTTGCTTATATCTTCTGTTTTCTTCACTTGGTCTCTCAGAATCTCTTCAATTCTCTTCCAGATTTCCAACAGTGCAGAATTTGTGGACTTTTACCGTAAGCTTCGCGTTGAAGTCTTGAATCTTGTGCTGCCCTTGTGCTTTGTGCAATTGAACTGTTTGCTGATCTTCATTTGTTCCATGAACTGTTATGCGGCATCATATGGATTCATCTATTGTTGGTTGTAGTCTCACTTTTGTAACATCTTTTCATGAATTTCAACGAATTTTTCTGAGAACCTGTAACCTGCAACTATTTAGCTAGCATGGATCAAAATCACCTATTTATTTGTAATATGATTAAGAATGGGGAATATAATAATGCAAAATTCTGATATGAACACTGACTCAGTTGTGGCGGTTGTTGTTGCTGTGGAGGAACCCATTGAAAGTTATTCTAGTTTGGATCTGTGTATTGAGTTTGGTGTTGGATCCAAGCAAAATCAGGGCGCTTCCTCCAACCTTGGTTATATGTGGAAGAAGAAGGATCGTTTCTAGGTTGTTGCTGAAATGCAGCATTAGTGTGACCTTGAAACGGTACATTCCAAGGACATTCTTCCGTCAAATGTGATGGGTTGGAACAGCAACCACACACGGTTTTGGGAAGTGTGTATTGGTTTAGGGAGGCTGAAAAGATTTTGTTTTCTATAGCGTCAAGTTTTCTTTGTATTGCGGCCATTTCGGCTTTCATCATGACGGAAACATCGAGCTGATTGATACTTTCCCTAGACGATGAGTGACTCATATTTTCCCATTGTAAAGTGTTTTGAGCGAAATCTTCTAGGTATATTCAGGCTTCACCATCATCTTTAGATAGGAATAGTAGGGTTACTAGGCACACTAATGAGGCTCTACAAGGCATCGACCATGCCGGAATAAAATTTTATCCGTGCCGAATAACCCTAAGCAAGATCGTTAACTAGAGATAAGGCGAAAACAAAGCAAGCTAAACAGTTTAACCCTAAGTGAATATGAAATACAACCTTTGTAGCTCGGTCCTTCACTTCTTAAGCTCCGTGATGTAGTCCCTTCGCTGCGATCAACCAACTCCCGGACTCTCGGACGGCTCTATGAGGAAATTGCAACGGGATCGCTTGAAGTCTTCGGTGCCGAAGATGATCTACGTCGAGGGAATACGGACTTAAGGTTCTACCTCACTAACCATAGAATTAGTGAAGCAAACACCCTAAACTAAAGTGCTAGTCTAGTAGAGGATGATGAGATAGGAAGTGGGTACTCTTTAGATTTTGATTTCTCACTCTAAGGCTTCACTTGAAATTTTCTTGCAAGCTATCTCTTTTTCTTCAAGAAGAAGAAGAAGAAGAAAAGAAAAGAATGAATTATATATTAAAGAAAATCAAGTGAAGCCTTATCATAATGCAACCATGGGCGAGGTTAACTCATGTAGAGAGCAAACCATAGTTTAGGTAATGGTTAGGTTTAAGCATAAAACAAAATGGCTAGACTTTTCAAAGATGCTTAAAAAACTCATGAAGCTTCTAGCAAAGTGCAAAGAAAGCCACCATTTTGTTTTTGCAAAATAAATAAAGAAAATAAAACCCTAACCTTTAACTAAACATGGTGTATTGCACACACCCACCCAAGTTTGCATGTATCATCAATCATGATACAATCTAGTGCACAAAAATATATCACATATACAACTTGTGCACATCAAGTGAGAAAATCAATCTTAAGTGAACCAATACTAGTTAATGTAAAGTAATATATCAAATATATAATTATACATTAGATCATTATATCAACACTTGATTTAATGATACGGTCATATCGCATATAACCGACTAATATCAATGTATCGACTTATCGAATCAACACTTGATTCGATAACTAGGTTATATCGCATACAACCAATCGATACAATCATCGCAAAAATAGAATACGGTATCACATACTCGTATCATTCTCGGTCCCGCACATATCGCATATGCGCTCCTATCTCGTTTTGCCTGAGCCAGTACAAGCTCTATGTAGGACTCTAAAGACTCGTCAAAACGCCGGCAGTAGGTGATGATCATATCAAGCATCCACAAGCCGTCAGCGGTACTAGCTGGATGTAACGGCTACCCGGGTATTGAGCGATCAGAAGATCAGCAAGCAAGCCCGCTCCAACTCCTGTAAAAGCCAGACAGTGGCACTACCGTACAGTCCGGTCTCCTCGTCTTATATGTCGCATATCAAGTCTAGGGGTGGTAAACGTCAGACCCCAATAACTGGTAAGTCATGCCGATATGAGGCTCATAACGGGTCGAGAAACTACTGGTAACACTTACCAGTATATCTCTAAACCAGCCCTGGCCAGGGACTTCCCTGTTACGGCCAATCTAGCATAGCGCAACATCAACCCCCAATACCGGGAGAGACGAAACCCCTCCTATCGCTCATTGCCTCCATGTGACTCGGGACTGTACCCAAAAACCACCGTTTTGCATGCCCTATTGGACGTGGTAAGGTGGAAATCAAAGCACAGTGGGAATCACACAAGACTCTATGACGATCTCGGGACTACAGACTACCCTGTACCAGTGTCACCAGAGAACTGCCATCTGACGTAAGGTATAATACCATCTGGGAGTTCTCGGCGAGTCCGTCCAGTGTACCCAGTCTCTACTGAGCACCCGTATATCATCTCTGATTTCAAACACCAATGGATATGGGATCATCCATCGCCCATCTACATGGGTCGAGAAGGTATACGCTAGTCTACTCTGGTATATCGATGCCCCGTCTCGATATACCCACGACTAGGGACCTTGAAGGATGTACTTATGGACTACCATGTCCCCACTAGTATGATCCGCATCATAGTCCAGTTAGTCAAGTACACATCCTAAGGGCTTTACCAATATGTAACAGAGAGTCAAACAGTATACACGTTAAGGTAAAGAGTAACCAGATAACATACTATCATGTCGAGCAAGAAAGTCCTCCCTATATATGTCCAAGCATTTACTACAATATACATCAGATGTATAGTAATGGCCTCTAGGGCATACATATAACTAACAATCTCCCACTCGCACTAGGGCCATTTGATAACAGTGGTTGTAGTATCTCATACTCAACCATCCCATAATAGTCTCTCTTTGGGAATAGGCCTTTGTGAGTGGATCCGCCGTGTTGTCCTCTTGGTTTACTCTCCTGACCTCGATCCCCTGGAAATTAACCATCTCCATGATCAGGTGACACTGCCTCAGAATATGTCTGGATCACTGATGGGACGGGCGTTCCCACAACTCCATTATCTCACAATGGTAGGAATGAAGTTCATCTCATGAACTAATATACACCCAGCCTGCCAATTTGGTAGTATCTTTGGTAACGATGTATTTTGCCTTTAATCGTCTAGTATGTCACGGTATCTAGCTTGGAACTCTTCCAACATACCGTCCCTCCACTGAGGGTAAAGACAATGCCTGTGACAGACATTCAGTCGTCCTTATCACCCTGGAATATTTCCAGTGATTCTCCCCAGGATCAATTGATGCCATCTCACTTCAACTAGTGAGAATCCTAGCATCTAGTTAGATCTATCTCATAGATCCAAAACTTAAGATTTATGAGGTATCACTTTGATCCTATATGGAGAATCCTTATGATAGGCGGAGATTGACCGAGCGTAGCATAGGAAACTCTTTCCCCATCAAGAGTATGTCATCCACGTACTCTACGAGGATCACTACCATACTCCCTACTACCTTTTTGTATATACAAGGTTCATCTACCATTTTGATGAAGTCAAACTCTTTGACTACCACATCAAAACAGACGTTCCAACTCCGCAATGCCTGCTTTATCCTATAAAACATCTTGTACACGTTTTCGCTGCTCCCACTGTCTACGAAGCCCTCTGGCTGTGTACTTATAGCCGCTCTCTTCTAAAACATCATTTAGAAAAGCTGTCATGACACCCAACCACCAGATATCGTAGTCATGGTATGTAGCCGTGGTAAGTAGGATCTGGATGGACTTAAGCATAGTTACTTAGAAAAGGTTTCAACATTATCCATACCTGGTCAATGATGCAAACCTTTAACAAGTCTAGCTTTGAAAGTCTCAACTTTTCCATGTACACCAAGTAATCTTCTCAAGATATACTTGCTCCTGATGTGGATTTAACCCTTCAGATAAAGCAACCAAAGTCCATACTTTGTTGGTGTATAAGGATTCCATCTCAGATCACTAAGCATCCAGCCATTCTTACAGAGTCCTACTGCTGATGGCCAGCTCGAAACTAGTTGGGTCATCATCTCATGATGAAATCCTCACTCCCACTGTTATAGAGAAACCGAAGTATCTCTCAGGTGGGTGAGGAACCCTACTAGATCGGCGGAGAGGCTGAGGTTCGTTGGAATCTACTGAATCCTTTGGTTCTACCAAATCAACTGCTGTAATTTGTATAGCTTGAACCTTTTCCAGTTCTACCTCATGACCTCTAATTTCTTCTCAAGAAATTCCCTTTCACAAAGGTGGCATGTTGAGAAACAAAACATTTTTGTTCCTCGGTTTGGTAGAAGATATTCCCTTGCTGATGCTTGGGATATCCAACAAACTTCCACAGATCTGACTTTGCCTCGAGCTTGTCCGGATTTTTCCTTTAGACATAGGCCGAACAACCCAAATCTTAACTAACTTAAGAAATAGGCTCTTCCCTTTCCATATCACATATGAAGTGGTAGGCAACTGATTTGTTTTGAACCCTATTCAGTAGATATGCAACTTCTCAAGTGCATAACTCCCAAAAGGAAATAGGAAACTCAGTAGTACTCATCATAGAGCACACCATATCATATAGGGTGTTATTGCTCCGCCCCGATATACCATCGTGCTATGGTGTATACGGAGGAGTAATGCTGAGAGAGAATCTCATTCTCCTTTAGAATAGTCCAGGAATTCCGTGCTCAAGTATTCTCCTCCTTGATCACATCAAAGGACATAATACTTATACCCGTTTTTGGTTCTCTACTTCTAACTTATATTCTGTGAATATCTCAAAAGGTTCGGACTTGTGTTTCAACAGGAACATATGTCTGAATCTTGAGAGATTATCAGAGAATGTAATGAAGTACAAAGGACCGGTCTTAGTATGTATAGACAGGGGACCTTCATACATCAGTATGTATCATCCCAAGAGTTCACTAACTCTTTCTCCGTTTCCAATAAACAGAGCTATGGTCATCTTATCTCTGTGACATGACCAGCAAGTTTCACAAGATGTAAATTCAAACTAATTTAAATATGCATCTGTATGTAACTTCAGCTATTCGGGTCGCATTGATATGACCTAGTCTACAATATCTCAAGAAGGATTCGTTCATTTCTGAACTCTTCCTCTTGTGTGTGTTCTGTATACTAAGAACTGTAGTTTGATTTAGAACATCAATGCTATTAGATAACGTGCCTGAACCGATCAACTTTTGATATAGGAAATATTCAAAACACTATCCAACAATACAAAATTATATCCTTTATTTACTAATAAAGAGATTGATATGATTTTGTATATCAGGTTCGGTATCTAATAACATTCGTTCAGAATCAATGTATTCTGGAAATACAGGGTGATAGTGACCAACAGACTTGGCTGCAACACTTGCACCGTTTTCTATCTCATGAAACATATCACCCGTTCTCAGTTCTTTACCTATCTGTAGCCCATGTAACAGATTACATTTGCGGGGTCCTGATCCGGTATCATAAACCCAGGACGTAAAAGACATTGAGAAACGGTTCTTTGTAATGAACATACCCGAAGATGATGCATCAGTATGCACTTTCTTCGTTTGGGCGGCACGGGAATTCTTGTAATCCCTAATTTCCTGCTCTGTCTTATAACAATTATAAGTTGGAGCGGAACCAACTTACCCCAGCTCAGTATAACAAGCGGGTTCGGTCAATTCATCCGTTTTATTATCTTGATTAAGGCGTGATATGGTCGCTACCTGGAGAGAGAGAGAAGAAAACACTCAGCGTGCGCTTTTGCAAGAATAGATTGGTTATTATTTTATCTAATCAGGATGGCTCCCACTGTTTTTATCAAATCTTCCTTCAAACCCTAAAAGGAAAGGCTAGCCGGGATTAATTACACGCTACAAGTTCGCCAATCTTTCAGTCAGGCCAGTGTCGGTACTTTGAGGGAGGTCCCCCGTGCTTTCGCACGAACCTAATTAATGTAAACCTCGTTTTCCCAGAGGCGTAACCCCGTTGACACCTTTCTAGACACCTACTTGATCGGCTAATTGTAATGTGTAAAACTCTCCCAGGAGTAACTCTTACTCGCAGCGGGTATCGGGATCCAACTATCTCATAGAAGGTATGCAATCTCATTGCAAATTTCAACACTTGAAATTCCCAGTAATTTTGCCCCAAACGATCTATGACCTTGACAAGGTCAACAAACCATAGACCGTAAGTCAAGTTCAACCCGTCATTTCTTGATTGAATTAAACCCACCCGCACGACCCTTGACAAGGTCAAAAAGGCCGAACGACTACCCTAACCCAATCTGCATCATATGCATAAACAGATAAATACTGGTCAGCTACCGCACACTGCTCCTTGATAAGGTCAACAAACGCAGCACGAATACTAAGCAGGATTTATCTGAAATGATGGAGGGTTACTACAGGTTTTTCTGAAAACCTATTGCGTAATGAACTTGATATCGTTGTTGAATCAAATGATTTTAAAATAGAGTGCTTTTGAGGCTTTTCTAGTTTTGCCAAAGGGGTCACTCCCGGTGAAGGGATCGTCGGCCCTTTCCTCGTCGAATGAGGTGCAGGATATATCATATATATCGTTGTGCAAAGCAAGAACTATTGAAGCAATCAAAAGACAAATCGAAGGGTGTAGCATCTGCCAGTTATTGCTAAAGGGGTCACTTCCGGTGAAGGGATCTCGGCCCTTTCCTCGTCGAATGAGGTGCAGCATGTTCTACAAGGAACACCACGATGCAAAGCAAGAACTGTAGCTACCTGTTTTTGAAAATTCGATTCCACAACATCTTTTAGGTTTATTTTATTTCATTAATCATATTTATGAAGTCCCATCATTTAAGTCACCTAAACATCACAGATAAATACGACGTACACTTATGCCATCCGCATTCGTCTCGATGTCCCCTCGTGCAGCGTTAGGTTAGGTAACTAACGGCAGAGCGGGAAAGGGCTAGCGCGGGTGTAAAACATAAGTAATGTCTATATAATATATCATATATACTATATACAGCATTTATCACAGCACATCACATGATCACATCACAGATATCGCAGCAGAAGAAACATATGAAACATTGGATATACTAGGACGTCCGTGTTTTATATTGAGCCTCTATAAAACACGGATTCCACGGTCGCGATGAATATCCAAACCCACACCCCTAGACCCCTACGAGAGCGGCAAGCAACCCTACCAATTCTAGAGTTAGGAGACCCGGACTCGACTCCTCGAGTTGGTCTCCCACTGGACTCCAGAACCCGGTTACTTGTGCTCTCCTCCTTGGGTCTATCCTAGTGCGGAAAAGTAAATAATATACATCAACGGTGACATCTTCCGCAACCTGGAAGTGCCTCAATAAAAGAATATTACATACAAATTTTTACATGAATGAAAATGAAAAACACTCATCTCACATAAAACCCCCGGCTATTCAGAACGCGACGATCCAATATAACATATCCAGCAACACATAACATCACATGTCATCAACGTAAGTAAATATGTGCATCCCAATTGTCGTTGACATATAGCAACGAAACCGGCGATATCACATATTACACTTACGGTCGCAGAAAAGAAAGTGTAAAACTACAACAGTTGGAATCCGCAACCACCTTAGACATCGCATGCCTAACAATTATAAATCCCGCATTTTAGT
Source organism: Agapanthus africanus (assembly GCA_030015575.1). Lineage (NCBI taxonomy): Eukaryota > Viridiplantae > Streptophyta > Magnoliopsida > Asparagales > Amaryllidaceae > Agapanthus > Agapanthus africanus. The sequence continues at coordinate 296,084,927 of CM057349.1, forward strand.
CTCTATATCAAAAACACTTTTCAATATGTAATCGGGAAATTCAACAAGATTCCCGATATGTGATCGAATGCTCGTCGCAAACTTCAGTAGACGGCCGCACCCCCGGATGCCGTCGACGAAGTGCACTAAGGCGGAACACCGCTGCCGCGAGCACCCAAACGGATGATTTTGGCGATGGGGTTCTCCTACAGTCACTTGGTCGGGGCTATGGGGCATGGCTGTCTATTAAGTTTATCCGGCGAGTATCCGCGTACGCTACGTGATTGCAACGGACTTTTGATCGCATCAAAATTCCGTAGCAACCGATCAATCGAGACTAAACTGCTATGTTTATAACATCCAAATTAGTTATCTCATAACTACTTGTGGATTCCAAATATTGTATCACATTCCAGATAAATAGAAAATATTAAACTTTCCGATCGAACAATCAAACACCCAAGTTTTCCCGAAACAGCTCAACACATGAAATAAGTTTTAAAACATCCACTTCATGCCACAGTACCAACGGTCCAGTCGTAGAAGGGTCAAGCCAACGCCTCACATGTGGCACGCCGTACTGCCCCAAACCCTAAGGTTCAATGGGCAGTTCAAGACGGTCACATAATCAAGTTAAGGTTTGTTGTCTTCTAGAAGGTCCATCGTGTTACTTGCACTACTTAGAATGTTCTTAAACTACGGAAAGATCCAACACTTGGAAATTTCCCGACAGGGAAAAAAGTGGGTATTTATATCCGGTCGAACTTTTTAACATGTTCTAAAATTAACCGGAAAAACACATAGACAAAGTTAAACAATCCGATCGAATCATCGAGTCCCCAAAACAACCCAGAAAACTCAACTCTTGAGTAAACATTAAAAATTCCCAGAAAACACAACACTAACAGAAAGAAATTACTGTGCAAACCACGTGCCCTGATTCAACACATTGGCCGCGGAACCGCCGCACAAACCATGGTGGGGCCGCGGTTCCGCGGCGCATCTGTCGAGTTAAGGGCACGTGCTACACAGTAACTCCTAGAAAACCCTGCTAAATTTTTTGGATATTTTTAATCTGGAAAAATCCACAATTTCAGAAAATGTACAGAAAGGGGTATCGATTAGGGTTTCAGGGTTCGATCGGGTTTCTAACATTGTCTACACATCGAATAAAGCTCTAGCTAAGCTCTGATACCACTGTAGGGTTACTAGGCACACTAATGAGGCTCTACAAGGCATCGACCATGCCGGAATAAAATTTTATCCGTGCCAAATAACCCTAAGCAAGATCGTTAACTAAAGATAAGGCGAAAACAAAGCAAGCTAAACAGTTTAACCCTAAGTGAATACGAAATACAACCTTTTTAGATCGGTCCTTCACTTCTTAAGCTCCGTGATGTAGTCCCTTCGCTGCGATCAACCAACTCCCGGACTCTCGGACGGCTCCATGAGGAAATTGCAACGGGATCGCTTGAAGTCTTCGGTGCCGAAGATGATCTACGTCGAGGGAATACGGACTCAAGGTTCTACCTCACTAACCATAGAATTAGTGAAGCAAACACCCTAAACTAAAGTGTTAGTCTAGTAGAGGATGATGAGATAGGAAGTGGGTACTCTTTAGATTTTGATTTCTCACTCTAAAGCTTCACTTGAAATTTTCTAGCAAGCTATCTCTTTTTCTTAAAGAAGAAGAAGAAGCAGAAAAGAAAAGAATGAATTATATATTAAAGAAAATCAAGTGAAGCCTTATCACAATGCAACCATGGGCGAGGTTAACTCATGTAGAGAGCAAACCATAGTTTAGGTAATGATTAGGTTTAAGCATAAAACAAAATGGCTAGACTTTTCAAAGATGCTTAAAAAAATCATGAAGCTTCTAGCAAAGTGCAAAGAAAGCCACCATTTTGTTTTTGCAAAATAAATAAAGAAAATAAAACCCTAACCTTTAACTAAACATGGTGTATTGCACACACCCACCCAAGTTTGCATGTATCATCAATCATGATACAATCTAGTGCACAAAAATATATTACATATACAACTTGTGCACATCAAGTGAGAAAATCAATCTTAAGTGAACCAATACTAGTTAATGTAAAGTAATATATCAAATATATAATTATACATTAGATCATTAAATCAACACTTGATTTAACGATCCGGTCATATCGCATATAACCGACTAATATCAATGTATCGACTTATCGAATCAACACTTGATTCGATAACTAGGTTATATCGCATACAACCAATCGATACAATCATCACGAGAATAGAATACGGTATCACATACTCGTATCATTCTCGGTCCCGCACATATCACATATGCGCTCCTATCTCGTTTTGCCTGGGCCAGTACAACCTCTATGTAGGACTCTAAAGACTCGTCAATACGCCGGCAGTAGGTGATGATCATATCAAGCACCCACAAGCCGTCAGCGGTACTAGCTGGATGTAACGGCTACCCGGGTATTGAGCGATCAGAAGATCAGCAAGCAAGCCCACTCCAACTCCTGTAAAAGCCTGACAGTGGCACTACCGTACAGTCCGGTCTCCTCGTCTGATATGTCGCATATCAAGTCTAGGGGTGGTAAATGTCAGACCCCAATAACCGATAAGTCATGCCGATATGAGGCTCATAACGGGTCGAGAAACTACTGGTAACACTTACCAGTATATCTCTAAACCAGCCCTGGCCAGGGACTTCCCTGTTATGGCCAATCGAGCATAGTGCAACATCAACCCCCAATACCGGGAGAGACGAAACCCCTCCTATCGCTCATTGCCTCCATGTGACTCGGGACTGTACCCAAGAACCACCATTTTGCACGCCCTCTTGGACGTGGTAAGGTGGAAATCAAAGCACAGTGGGAATCACACAAGACTCTATGACGATCTCGGGTCTACAGACTATCCTGTACCAGTGTCACCAGAGAGCTGCCATCTGACGTAAGGTATAATACCATCTGGGAGTTCTCGGCGACTCCGTCCAGTGTACCCAGTCTCCACTGAGCACCCGTATATCATCTCGGATGTCAAACACCAATGGATATAGGATCATCCATCGCCCATCTACATGGGTCGAGAAGGTATACTCTAGTCTACTCTGGTATATCGATGCCCCGTCTCGATATACCCATGACTAGGGACCTTGAAGGATGTACTTATGGACTACCATGTCCCTACTAGTATGATCCGCATCATAGTCCAGGTAGTCAAGTACACATCCTAAGGGCTTTACCGCTATGTAACAGAGAGACAAACAGTATACACGTTAAGGTAAAGAGTAACCAGATAGCATACTATCATGTCGAGCAAGAAAGTCCTCCCTATATATGTCCAAGCATCCACTACAATATACATCAGATGTATAGTAATGGCCTCTAGAGCATACATATAACTAACAGGAATTGGTAATGACACATGGTTTCAAGCATCTATTTCGTAGTGAGATCAATACCCTCATAGATAATTCGACACAGATCCCATCTAGGGATTCCGTGATGAGGATATTGGATAAGAAGATCCTTGAACCGTTCAAAGCATTTCCAAATTGGTTCATTGGGAAGTTGGGTAAATTTGAAGATTTCGCTCCGAACACGGCTGGTCTTATGATTGGGATAAAATTTCTTAAGGAATGCTGCAACAAATTCATCCCATTTGGCAATAGAGTATGCGGTTGTGTTATAAAGCCACTTCTCGGCTAAATTGCATAAAGTGATTGGGAGAAGATGTAAACGCAGAGCATCCATAGACAGTTGTGACGTTCCAATCATTACGCATACATTTTCAAATTTGTTGATAAAAACGTATGCATCTTCAGACTCAAGACCATGAAATTTGGGTAACAGTTTGATAAATTTGGGTTTTATTTCAAAATTTTCCACGTTGGCAGGTGGAATAGAAAGGCAGGTGGGAAGGGAAACACGTATAGGATAGCATCTCTCTTGGAGAAAAATGCGTGGAGAATTCTGCGCACCTGCGGGCTGTGGCAGAGTGGTGTTAAATTTTGATGGAAATCCGTCCATCGCGGTCATGATGGGTGGTGAGGAAAAAGAAAATGAAGAAATATCGAGTTTGGAGTCGATAGGGGAAACGCAGACAAGACGGGCACTAGAATCCCATGTCCAGCCAAGCTTGCACTAATGGTTTAGCACAAGTGGCAGCGTTTGTGATAATTAGAGAAAAGTTTGGCTGGTGTTTGTTTTGAAAAATATGGGTTTTCAAAAATCAAATCACAAAAAATGCACACACCACCCTAAATCTAATGGTCACCTAGGTCAAGTCACTAGACCGCTCCTAAACTTCCAGAAGACAAATCGCAAGATAAATCCTCTACTGACTCTTTATCCCTTCTGTTGCCAGGTAAGTGCCAGGTAAGTAGGAGGTTCTCCACTACGTAAGTAGTGGGCCTAATTGAGTAACCACTTGCCTTAGACATACTTGCCTTAGACACCACAAAAAAAACGCGAATAAACGGTTGATTGCCCACGACCTTCTTCTGTCCTAATTGAGCACGACGGTCCTTAGAGTCTTGTCTAGATCTTTTTTTAGTTAATGTGGGTGATGCGTATGCTAGTTGTGTGATTTTTGGGGATTAGGAAGGGTAATGAAATCCCCACCTAATTTGAATTTGGTCTTTGCCCCTTAATTTCCGTATTAAAATATGCAAACAACCAATTTCAAGAAACGCAACAAATTTTTTTTTTCTTTTAGCTTGCTGCGAATTTTTGCAAAGAATCCTGCAGAAAATTGTTATTGGAAAAGATCAGAGAGACGAGGAGAGAACAGAGAATATACCACAGAAGTTTTAGGCTCTGATTCACCTAAACGGCGGCGGAACCGCCGCAAAAACCAGCTAAACGCCACGGATCCGTGGTGGAAAGGAGGAAATAAGTTTTGAAAGTTTTCCTGTAACTTCCTGTACTCCTCTGTAATCTTCAGAAAGTCTCTGAATCTTGATTTCCTCAGTAAAATGATTCCAGATTCCCTCGCAAAAATTCGAACACTAATCATTAAGCACTTGAAGTGATTCTTGAATTAAAATTTGATGGAATAATAATTTTTCAACTCAAATTGCAAAAACGAACAAATTACGCACGCATCCCCGGCAACAGTGCCATTTGATTGATCTTGAGATTTCGGATCGTGTTTTGAAATGTAATCACATCCAAAGAATTTATACCGCAATCAATAACGGTGTCGATGTAGCTCGTTAATGTACGGATCGTCCACTGAGATGCGTGTACTTATTCGATCTTGCTTTAGATGAGTCGAAATGAAAATATAAAAGAAAACGATTCAAGATTTATGAGATTGATTTTCAAGAAACATCTAGAAAAATATAAAGAATCAAGAAATCTAGAATTTATCCAATATCAATTTGATTTATCAAGATTAAGAAGCATAGTTTGTAGGATTCGATCTAATTAGTAGTAGTGATGAATCTAGAGATGACTAATATTATCTATTGATAATTTGTAGCTAGAACGATGGTGATGAATGAAGATTAGGGATCTATTGAAGAAACTAGGGTTTCTCCTTCTCTATCCTTTGTCTTCTCATTGATCATCATTCGGATCTAGCCTTTAGCAAATAGAATCATCAATCGTTTAATCCCTAGTTTGCAACGAAATTATCAAGAATGTGATCTCGCTCCAAATTAGGTCATTGATGATTCTTTTTTCCTAAAGTTCACGAATCTCATAAGACTTAAGATTAGTAAAAAGATCTTATCATCACTAGATCTACCGATTTTCTCGAATCCTCCACAAGCGGAGAATTACTCAAACATTATGAAAATAGAATAATCAAGAATGAAGAATTTCATAATGCAAGAATGTATAGAAAGCGAGAATTACAATTATCATCTTTATTTAAATCTCCTTCAAATTACACCTCTCAACTCGAGTTTACAAGACTATCTCTAGCTCACTCTTTTGAAAGGGAATTTGTCGTCGATCTTTGTGTGGCTCGATCGCCGTAAGTCGCGGATCGTCGTGGATCTCTTGCTTGGATGATGATCGGCGTTGCAATAAAGGATCTTCAATTGTCGCTTGATTTTGCTCTCAATGGATCTTGATTTGGCTCAAGTTGTGTCACTCAACTTGAATTTGAATTTGTGATTGTGTAACTAATTTGCCAACCTCCTCAACCTTAGATTTAGATCTCCTTTTATAAATTTCAAATGAATCTCCCTCCAAAGCTAGGTTGTTAAAGAGAGCCTTCTAGAATGTGGTTGGTTGTTAGGGAGAGCCTTCTAGAATGAGATTGTTACAAGGAGCCTTCTAGAATGAGATTGTTACAAGGAGCCTTCTATAACGAGGTAGGTTGTTAGGGATAGCCTTCTAGAATGAGGTTGTTACAAGGAGCCTTCTAGTTGTTGCAGAGAAATTTCCAGAAGAAGGTTGTTGCAATGGAGCGTCTCAGGTAAGTGAGGTTGTTAGAGTGAAGCTTCTGGAGAGAACACATCACCCCAATCCCTAACTTGGCCACGGATCCGCGGCAACTAGGCTGACTCGGCCGCGGTTCCGCGGCCATTTGATGTGTTCACTGTATCAATTTTCTGTGGGCTTCCACTGTTAGTTTCTGGGTGTATAATTGATATCTGGAATATTATTGTCCTTTCTGAATTTCTGCCAGATTTGAATTCTTTGACTTGCTGTAATTTATCGGCACTTTTATGATTCCGGTTCTTTGACCTGAAGAATTTTCTGCACACAATCTCGATAGAATGTGTTGAGCTATACAATATCATGCGTGTAGTAATAAACATATAATTTCCCTCCAGAGTGTCGATTATAACTATAAAACGTGGTATTTGGTATTTTCCAGATGAATTTGTAATCCGTGTTATATTTACAATAAACACCCTTAAATGATTAGAAAGAGTTGGGAAATTGATATGTTAAGAATGCAATATTTTTGACTGAACAACCATGGTTACAAAATATCTAAATATTTTGTAACTTGAGTTTAAGAAAAACCATGGGCTATAAAACCATGGGCTAAAAAACCATTGACTATTGTCAACTCAAGAGAGTTGAATAGTCAACCATGATTATGTTGCCATTTTGCTTTTCTCAAATAAACAAAATAACTAAAAAATGTTACCATGTGAGTCTTGTATTGCCACCACCAATGTATCATTAACCATGACACATGTATGCTTGCATGTGTGCATCCATATCAACATATACATACACTCATGCATGCATCGTAAAGAAATAGGTTTTAATAAGTGAGCTAATAGACTTAATATTAAATCAACACTTGATTTAATAACCCGGTCATATCTTATACGACCCCTCCAATAGTAAACGCCCGATTAAAATACGGTATCTAATACACGCATTTAATCGAGCTCCTGCGCATATATCATATGCACCCCACATCTTTTCGCTTGAGCTAGGAGACCCCTTTGTGGGACTCTAAGACTCGTCAATACGCTAGCAGTATGCAGTGATCACATCACATGCCCACAAACCGTCAGTGGCACAAGCTGTAGGGTTAACTTAGCACCTTAGCAAGGTTTTGGAAAGCATCAATCATGCTACTTTAAAATTTTGGGGTGCTAAACAAATCCTAACCAAGATCTTAACTAGAGAATTAGGGTTAAACAAGATATGTAAACTCTTTACATTTAAGTGAACAAGGAATACAACCTCTGTAGACCGGTCCTTCACTTCAATACCTCCGTGTAGTAGTGCCTTCACTGCGACCACTAACTTCCGAACTCTAGAGAGGCTCCGATGAAGAAACGAATAGGCTTGCTTCGAAGTCTTCGAGGCCGAAGATGATCTACGTCGAGGAGACACTAGCTCATGCTATCTCTTCACTAATTGTGTAGATTAGTGAAGCAAACACTCTAAACTAAATGAATAATAGTACAGGATGATGAAGTAGGAATTTAGCTCACTATAGTATTTAATTTCTCAATGTATTTCTTCTTGATCTTAAAGTCAAGAGAGCAAAAATAAGATGAGGAAGAAGAAGAAGTAGAAGGAAAAAATCTTAAGTGATGAAAAAATATCTCTCATAGTTCAAATGCAACCCTTGGGTGAGTATATCATCCATACACTAACCCATGTAGAGAATTAACCATGGTAAGGGTTAATGGTTAGGTCACAAAATATCTTAAGTAGAAACAAAAGAGTGGACTAAGTCAAACCTTATCTACAAGCTTCTACAAGCTTCAAGTTTTGATTAAATCCACTAATTTGTAATTACTTAATGATAAATGAAACCCTAACATAAACTCTAGCATGCTATGAGACTCATACATACATGTTGCATGTGTAACCTAGCATGTCACAATATTATATACCACATATATAATATTCATGTAACAAAAGAAAACAATACAATAAACATATATCACATATATGTTAAATGCATCATAAGTGAGAATAATAAATATTTAAATGAGCATATAATATATATATATATTATTTCATCGAATCAACACTTGATCCGATAATCCGGCTATATCACATATAACCATATCGCGAGAATAGAATACGGTATCACATACTCGTATTAATCTCGGTTCCGGTCATATCACATATGTGCTCCTACTCCGTTTCGCATGAATCAGGAACCTTTGTGTAGGACTCTAAAGATTGGTCAATACGCCGGCAGTAGGTGATGATCATATCAAACACTCACAAGCCACAAGAGGTCTGCTAAACGTAACGGCCACCCTGGTATTGAGCGATCAGAAGATCAACAAGCAAGCTTGCTCATTCTCCTGCGAATCCAATCAGTAACACTACCATACAGTCTGGTCTCTTCGTCTGATATGTCGCATATCTAGTCTAGGGGTGGTAAACGTCAGACCCCAGTAACCGATAAATCGTGCCTATGTGAGGTCCATAACTTTTCGAGAAACTACTGATAACACTTACCAGTAAGTCTCAGTAACCCTGGCCAGAGATTTCCTGTTATGGCCAATCGAGCACAGCGCAACATCAACCCCCAATACCGGGAGAGACGAAACCCCTCCTATCGCTCATTGCCTCCATGTGATTCTGGACTGTACCCAAAAGCCACCGTTTTGCACGATCTCTTGACCGTGGTATGGTGGAAATCAAAGCTTAATAGGAATCACACAAGACTCTATGACGATCTCGGGTCTACAGACTAACCTGTACCAGTGTCACCAGAGAACTGCTATCCGACGATAGGTATAATACCATCTAGGAGTTCTCGGCGAGTCCGTCCAGTGTACCCAGTCTCAACTGAGCAACCGTATACCTTTTTTGTTGTCAAATACCAATGGATATGGGATCATCCATCGCCCATCATATGTGTCAAGAAGCGCATGCACTAGTCTACTCTGGAGTATCGATGCCCTGTCTCGATACTCCCACGACTAGGAACATTTGAAGAATGTACTTATCGACTACCCTATCCCCACTAGTATGATCGACATCATAATCCTGGTAGTCAAGTAATCATCCTATGGGCTCTATCAACATGTGATCACAAAACAGTATTTGGTAACATGTTAAGGTAAAGAGCAACCAGATAGCATACTATCATGTCGAGCAAGAAATACCTCCCTATATATATGTCCAAGCATCCACTACAATATACATCGCATGTACAGTAATGGCCTCTAGGGCATACATATAACTAACAATCTCCCACTTGCACTAAGGCCATATGTTCTAGTATCCAATACCCAACAATGTAGCAATGGTTGTAGTATCCTATACTCTACCATTGTAGAGAAGTATCTCTAGGGGTAAGGCCTTTGTGAGTGGATCCGCCGTGTTATCATTCAGGTCTACTCTCCTAACCTCGATCCCTTGGAGATCAACCATCTCCCTGATCAGGTGATACTTGCCTCAGAATATGTCTGGAACGCTGATGGGACTGGTGTTCCTAGGCTAAAGCCACAACTCCATTGTTGTCACAATAACAGTTATTGGATGCTCAATGGTAGGAACCTTGTTCATCTCATGAACAAGAAATGTCCAGACAGCCACTTTGGTAGTATCATTGGTAGCAATGTATTCAGTTTATCGTCTAGTATGTCATGGTATCTAGCTTGGAACTCTTCCAACATACCGTCCCTTCACTGAGGGTAAAGACAATGCATGTGACTAACTCTCGGTCGAACCTATCACTCTAGAAGGTGGAACCAAGAACTTTCTTTTAGTACTTCTCAAGTACTTAAGAATGTCCTCCACAGCTTTTCAGTGATTTTCCCAAGATCCGATTGATATCTGATCACTACACCTAGTGAGTCATCTACATCTGGTCTGATACATAACATCGCACACTCTGATAGAGCCTACTTCCGAAGCATAGGTTATCCGTTGCAAGCGAGTTCTCTTCAAATCAGTCCGAGGAGACATCTTTTTGAAGAGAGTGATCCATGAGTAAGTGGGCGAACCACCACGCTTAGAATCTTCCATACTAAACCCCTTTAGTATGGTGTTAATGTACCTGGATTTGGGACACTCCGAACATCCACTTAGATCTATCACTATATATTATAATCCAGAAGATATAGTAGGTATCATCCGGATCTTATATTGAGAATCCTTGTGATAAGAGGAGCTTGACCGAGTGTAGCATAGGAAACCATTTCCTATCAAGAGTATGTCATCTACGTACAATACGTTGAAGACAACCTTACTCTCTACAACTTTCTTGTATATACTAGGTTCATCTATATTTTTGATGAAGTCAAACTCTTTGATTGCCACATCAAAATAGATGTTCCAACTCTGCGATGCTTGCATTGATCCTGATGGACTTAAGCATAGCTTTGAAAGTCTCAACTTTTCCATTTATAGCAAGAGTCTTCTCAAGATCTATTTTCTCCCAATGGGTTTTACCCCTTCAGATGTAACATTCAGAGTTATACTTTGTTCGTGTACATGTATTCCATCTTTGATCGCATAGCATCCAGCCATTTCACAGAGTCGCCACTCGTGATGGCCTGCCTGAACCTAGTTGGGCCATCATCAACCATGATGTAATCCTCACTCCCACTGTCACCGAGAAGACCGCGGTATCTCTATAGTGGATGAGGAACCCTATCAGATTCACGGAGAGGCTGAGATTCGTTGGAAACTATTGAATCCTTTGGTTTCACCAAATCATCAGCTGTTAGTTTGTCTAGCTGGAACTCCTTCCAGTTCTACCTCATGACCACAAATTTCTTCACAAGAAATACCTTTTCTAAAATGGTGGCATGCTGAGAAAACAAAACACCTTTTGCTCCTCAGAGTGGTAGAAGATATCCCTGCAGGGTTACCTAGAACGGTAGCAAGGTTTCGGGAGGCATCACCCATGCCAAATTCAAAAATTTGCCGTTCTAGCTAACCCTAACATCGAATCGTTAACTAGAAATCGACGAAAAATGAAATGCAAACACTTTGCAATAAGAAGTGAGCAATGAATACAACCTTTGTAGACCGGTCTTTCACTTCAATAGCTCCGTGTAGTAGTCCCTTCACTGCGATCGTGAACTCCGGACTCTCGAGCGGCTCCTATGAAGAAACGAACATGCTTGCTTCGATGTCTTCGAGGCCGAAGATGATCTACGTCGAGGAGACACTAACCCAAGCTATTTCTTCACTAGGTCGAGAACTTTGTGAAGAGAACACCCTATACTAAATGGCAAGTAATAGAGGATGATGAAGTAGGAAGTGGGCTCACTTTAGATTTTATTTTCTCACACTTTTTGTCACAACTCCATTGAAGCTAGTAAGCTTTGAGGAAGAAGAAGAAGATGAAGAACTAACTCATCAAAATGAATTATTGGTAAGGTTAATAATGCAACCAAGGGTTAAGCATGTCATGCTTAACCCTTGTAGAGAGTTAACCATGTCCAAGGGTTAAAGGGCTGGGTTAAACAAATATCCTAAGATAGAAAAAAGAGTGGACAAAGTCAAAGATGCTTACAAGCTTCTACAAGCTTTCAACAAATATCAACCATGATAAAATCCATGATTTGAATAACTTAATGATAAATATAAAACCCTAATCTTAACCCTAGCAAGGTTCAAGTCTCATTAACCCTAGTTGCATTTGTAACCTAGTATGATACATTTAACATAAAGTACATATACATCAATGTATCCAAAATGAGAAAAGAAATCATAAGTGAGCTAATACTAGTTAATGTAATGTAATATATCAAATATATAATTATACATTAGATTATCAATCAACTCTTGATTTAATAATCCGGCTACATCACCTATAACCGACTAATATCATATGAATCAACTTATCGAATCAACACTTGATCTGATAACCCGTCTATATCATATATAACCAACCGATATCTAATATCGCGAGAATAGAATACGGTATCTTATAGCGTATCATTCTCGGTCCCGCACATATCAAATATGTGCTCCTACTCCATTTCGCTTGAGCCAAGAAACCCCTATGTAGGACTTTAAAGACTCATCAATATGCCGGCAGTAGGTGGTGATCATATCAAACACCCACAAGCCGCAAGCGGTCTGAAAAACGTAACGGCCACCCGGGTATTGAGCGATCAGAAGATCAACAAGCAAGCCTGCTCACACTCCTGCGAATCCAATCAGTAATATTACCGTACAGTCCGGTCTCTTCGTCTGATATGTCGCATATCTCGTCTAAGGGTGGTAAAAGTCAGACCCCGGTAACTCGGTAAGTCATGTCGATATTGTTAGTGTATATGCCCTAGAGGCCATTACTGTATCATACTAGTTTGTATATTACTTGATGGAAGCTTGGGATATTCACCTTGTATAAACAATCTTGCTCAATATAGTAGTATGCTACTTGGTTTGTTTCTACTTCAATGTGTACTTGTGTTTATTTCAGTATATCACTTATACGCATTAGTGGAGCCCTTAGGATCTTTGCTTGATTACCAGCGTTGTGATGGCAGTCACCCTAGTGGGGGCTGGGTAATCTATAGGCACATCCTTATACAGGTCCCTAGTCGTAGGACTATCGAGACAGGGCATCGATACTACGGAGTAGACTAGCGTATGCGCTTCTCATCCCAGTGTGGGAGATGGTCTGTCCCACAGCCATCAGTACGTAGTACTGGAGATAGTATACGGGTGCTCGTTGGGTTACGAGTACACTGGACAGGACTCGTCGGGAACTGACAGGTTGGTATTATACCTATCGTCAGTTATCAGTTCCCAGGTGACATGAGTACAGCTTAGTCCGCTGACTTGACACTGACACTTCGCCTCGAGTGTGTTCCCACTGCACTTTGATCACTACCCTACCACGGCTCAAAGGAGTCGTGCAAACAGGTGGTGGTTGGGTGCAGTCCCGAAGCACTTGGAGGCAGTGACGGTTAGACAGGATTCGTCTCTCCCGGTATTGGGGGTTGACATCGCGCTGTGTCTAGGAGAGCCATTACACGAGTAGTCCCTGGCCAGGGCAAGCGAGATATACTGGTAGGTTTCCAGTGTTATCTCAGGGTGTTTTGGGCTTCACTCCGACACGACTTGTACCGCTATTGGGGGACTGACGTTTTACCGCCCCCTAGGCCCGCCATGCGATGTATCAGACGAACAGACCGGACTGTACGGAGAATGTCACATTCAGACTCAGTAGGAGTTCAGATGGGGTTTCACCTCGTCAGCCTTCTTGTCGGCATCTACCTGGGGACCGTTACGCACAGCTAGTGCCGCTTGCGGTCTGTGGTTAAACCCACTGCCAGCGTAGTGCCGAGTCTTTAGAGTCCCACACAGAGGGTATTCGCCTCTGGGCAAAACAGAGTAGAGGTCGCATGGTTTTGCGACAGGGTTCGTTCTCATCCGCGCACTCGTGCACGTTTGGAGTCCGGACAGATTATACTGGCAGGCTCTGGTTTGAGCCAGATACTGGTATATGTTTTGGGGGTTGCTTTTATATCTTGGTATTCTTGTTCCTCGGAACGAGAATGCAGGTGTGTATGCACAGTTGCTTGAGGCGGAGAATGAGGTTTTTCATTAGGGTTTCGGAACGGGTGCGTATGCACAGTTGACAGTCTTCATTTTCCAAACCCTAATGGATTTATATATTATCTATTAATAATAGTAATTAAATGAGAATTATGTTATGGTTGATTTTATGTTGACTTGTTGACCTTGGTTGACTTGTTGACCATTGACTACCATCATGCTTTAAAAAGTCTTCCTTGATTCATGCTTACTTTTTATTAAATGAAGCATGGTTGTGGTCATTCCAAATACTACCATCAACTATTCTCATTTTCAATTATTATCATTTAGATAATATTTTTCTTTTGCAATATGGTTGCAAGAAAGAAATAATTGAGCTCATTCTATCATAACCTCTCTCTCTCCTCATTTCATCTTCTTCTTCCTCTTGAAAAGAGAAACCTTCTCATGTGTTGAGAATCATTCTCTTTAGAAAGAAAAGCAAACCCTAATCTCTCTCTACTCATTCTAGGATGAAGGTTTAGCAAGCCGGAAACCCTAGTTCACTCAAAGATCGAGGAAGAGCCCAAAGTCGAACCTTCGAGGTGGATCCATCTTCGACGGGAGAAGGCGACGTAAAGAGAACCATCAACCTCTACAAGGTTTGAAGAAGAAGGAGTTCAAGTTTAGGTATAACCATCTTCCATAGTAGCTAACTCTCTTTAGCTAGATTGCTAGTTTTAGTTTAGACAACGATCCCGACCAAGTTTAGTCCATGTTGCCTCTTGCGATAAAAATTCGTTTTTTATACCGTTTCCGCCTCCCCGTAAGCACCGGGGGTCGCAATATGGACTTACAGTGGTATCAGAGCCTAACTAAACTTAAACTAGCTTGGTAGTGAAGTGTAACGAAGTTCGGAACCGAAAAATCGCAAAACCGGAAAACTAAATACCTGAGTTTCTGTTGATTTTTTTTTGGCTCAAAATGAAAAACTTTATACTTGTAAAATTGTCTCAGGGTTTTCTAAGAACACACAAGAAAAACGATAGCATGTTTCCTCCAAGCCGCCGCCCTTCCGCGGCCTCACCTACTCATTTGGCCGCGGAACCGCCGCAGGTTGTAGTCATCTTTGCATCGTTTTTCGTGCAGTGTTCTTCTGTATTGGTTTTGGGATTTTTCAGATATATTATATGTACCCAGATTTTCCAGAACTGAAATTCACTTTTGGGGTCCTATAATTCCGTATTTTTTTTCCGAACTTCACTGCACTTTGGCTTTGTTGGTTATATCTGTGATGTTTGCATGTATTGAACGTCGGCTAATCGCTATAAGTCGATTAGTCGGGGTTATACATGATCTGTAATGTGCTGGAATGTGTATATGAATGTGTTGGACTGTCGCGGGTGAATAGCCGGGGTGGATGTGAGATGAGCTTTTGTTTTTCTTTCATTCATTGTAAATGTAAATTGATGTAATTATATTATTTGTTTGGCCGCACAACCGGGTCGGGGTTGTAGCCGTCATTGTATAATTCTTTTTACTGTTTTTGCTCCTAGGATAGACCCATGGTGGGGTGCACAAACTACCGGGAACTTGGCGGGTAGTTTGCCGCACCCGTAGGGGTCTTGGGTGGGGTATTTGCTATTCACCGCGACCGTGTTATCCGCTTTTCGTTTCAGGCTCGAAAGAAATGCGGATTGCTAGTATATCCAATGTATTCATCTGTGATCTGTAATGTCTATCATTGCTTTCTATTTAGGCGTTGCTTATGTTTTACAGCCGCGCTAGCCCAGCCCCCGCTCTGTCGTTAGTTAAGTAACCTAACGAGTGATGACGGGACCCCGTGGCGAATGCGAATGGCATAAGCGTACGTCATATTTTGGTTGTTTTCTGCAATGGTAGGAATTAAATGATGGGACGCATTAAAAGAACTAATGCAAGAATATCACGCATTAAAAGAACTAATGCAAGATAATAAACCAAGTTTAAGTCGATGGAACACTTTCGAAAAACCACTCGGTTCTTTTCAAAACTAACTTTTAAATGCGGAGCTTGAGCCACTCCTTCTAAAAGCTATCTCGTTCCATCGATTATATCAAGTTCACTACGTTCACGGTTTCGCCAAAACCATTCGTAGCCCTCCGTCGTTTCACATAAATAGTCAATAGTATTCAAGCTGTGTTTGTTGGCCAAAGTCAAGGCATAGTGATTGGTAGCTATTGGATATTCATGTGCAGCATAGATAGATGCGTTGATTTGGAACAGTCGTACTGCCTTGTTGGCCAAAGTCAAGGGTATGTACGGGTGGATTCAAATTAACCTGGATAACGACGGGAAGAACTTGACATGTGACTTATGATTTGTTGGCCAAAGTCAAGGTCATAAGAGCATGGGGCAAAAATCCACATCGGGAGTTTCATAAGTACTGAAACTTGCTAGATTTGCATACCATTTGGAGTGTGATGATTATGGTAGGATTCCTTCATTTTCGTCACGCGATGATATTTGGATCCCGATCCTACTGTGAGTATATGCTACTCCTCGGGAAATTTCTCACTAAACGATCAATGCTATAAACCTAGTAGGTGCCTAGAAAGGTGTTAGCGGGGCTACGCCCCCAGGGAAAAGAGGTTCTTAAATTAAGGAACTTCGCGAAAGCGTTGGAAAACCTCCCTCGAAGTACCGACACTGGCCTGGCTGAACGGTTAAGCAAGTATTGTACGGTGGGATTGATCCCGGCTAATTCTTCCTTTGTGGTTTAAGGAGGGATTCGAGAGACAGTGGGAGCCATCCTGTTTAGACAAATTAAAAACCATTCTAAACTTGCAAGAGCATCGTGCTAAGTGTTTCTTCTCTCCCCCTGCAGCGACCAAATCGAAATGACTGGACTTAAGTTACTTCTAGATAAAAACATATTGACAGGGCCAAACTACAAAGATTGGCTCAGGAATGTCAAATTGGCAATCTCTTACGACAAGCTGGGGTATCTTCTTACCACCAAAGCTCCCCCCGTCCCAGGTCCCACCTCCAGCGTCGCGGATAAGGAAATCCGTAAGACTTGGGAGATTGACAGCGCGAAGGCCAGATGCCTCGTACTTGCCTCGATGGACAATGACCATCAGAGGAGGCACGAGAATATGGATTTGGAATCCATATTTCTTCATACAAAAGAACTGTATGGAGAGCAGTCTCGTATCGCAAGATACGAAGTGTCGAAGAAGTTATTTTCGACTAAGTTGGCCGTCGGATCATCGGTAGCGGACCACGTGCTTAAGATGATTGGCTACACTGAGGAGCTCGCGGAACTTGGGACCACGTTGGATAGTGAACTCTACACAGATATAATTCTCCAGTCCCTTCCATCCACTTACGCCCAGTTCATACTGAATTTCAACTTGCAAGAAAAGGAAGTTGAACTTTCAGAACTCCTCAACCTGCTGAGGAGCGCAGAGGGCACCCTACAGAAGGGTAGGGATACATCCACTTTGTTTGTAGGAGGATCTTCTTCTTCTAGGTCCAAGGCGAAAGTCAAGGGAAAGAAGAGGAAAGCCCCCGCCAAACCAAGGGGCGGTGTTAGTAAAGTGGGTGCGAAGGGAAAGGAAAAGGCAACAAAGATAGCGGGGAAGCTTGTTGGTAAAGAGGAATGCTTCTATTGTCACAAGAGTGGACACTGGAAGAAAGATTGCAGGGCTTGGAAAGCCAGGACACAGGAACTGAAGCAGGTTGCAGCTTCAGCTTCAGGTGTGTATGTTATTGAAAACTGTCTTTCTATAAACTCTACTTCCTGGGTATTGGATACCGGATCAGGATCTCATATCTGTAATTCTTTGCAGGCGTTGAGAAACCGTAGGTTTTTGAAGGAAGGTGACATGACCCTCAGAGTTGCGAACGGAGCTAGCATGGATGCTAAAGCCGTGGGGGACTATCACCTAGGAATGTCAGATGGACATGTTTTGGTTTTGCGTAATTGCTTTTTTGTACCCAACGCAACTTGTAATATCATTTCTGTATCTTTGGTTTCTAAAGAAGGTTATGAATTTGCGTTTGTAAGTAATGTTGTTAACATTCACCTTAATCAAGTTCTGATTGGGTCAGGTACATTGAGCAATGGTATATACGTATTAAACCAACCACAGATTTTCAATGTCCAGAATACACACAAAAGAAAGTCACCAGATATTAATCAGACTTTCTTATGGCATTGTAGACTGGGTCACATCAATGAGAGAAGGTTGACTAAGTTACATACAGAAGGATATTTGGATCCGTTCGAATATCAATCATATGCCACTTGTCAATCCTGTCTCAAAGGAAAGATGACAAAGACTCCGTTCACTGGACACGGAGTAAGAGCGAGCGAGCTCTTGGGACTCGTACACAGCGACGTGTGCGGTCCAATGTCTACACATGCACGAAGCGGTTATTCTTACTTCATTACTTTTACGGATGATTTTTCAAGATACGGTTATGTCTTCTTAATGAAACATAAGTCAGAATCTTTTGAAAAGTTCCAGGAATTTAAGAATGAAGTAGAAAAACAGACCGGCAAAAGTATCAAGATTCTAAGATCGGATCGAGGTGGAGAATACTTAAGTGCCGAGTTCCTGAATTACTTAAAAGAGAATGGGATTCTCTCTCAGCTTACTCCTCCATACACTCCGCAACACAACGGTGTATCGGAGAGACGGAACCGAACCCTATTGGATATGGTACGGTCCATGATGAGTAACGCTGAGTTACCGCGATCATTCTGGGGGTATGCACTAGAATCAGCTGCGTACCTTTTGAACCGAGTTCCTACTAAGACTGTGCCTACTACACCATATGAGATGTGGTGTGGGAAGAGACCCCATCTCAGTCACATCAAGACTTGGGGATGTCCAGCTTTTGTTAAAAAGCAGCATGCGGACAAGCTCGAGGCACGCTCAGTACAGTGTAAGTTCGTGGGATATCCAAAGAACTCCAAGGGATATTTCTTCTACTGTGAAGAGGAACAAAAAGTCCTTGTTTCTCGTCATGCCTACTTCTTGGAAACTGAGTTTTTGGAAAACCAGATAAGTGGGAGCACAGTAGAACTGGAAGAAATTCCAGAACCACGGACTATTACTGAAAGCTTAGTGGAACCAGAGGGTTCAAATGAACAGGACATTCCTATGCCGCTCCGTAGAAGTAGTAGGCAGTCTCATCCGCCCGAGAGATACTACGGTTTTCTCATAGACGGGGATAGAGAGGATTGCATCATAGACTATGATGAGCCTACTAGCTTCCAGCAGGCCGTTCAGAGCATTGACTCGGTAAAATGGCTGGATGCAATGCGGACCGAAATGGAGTCCATGTACACCAACAAAGTATGGACGTTGGACATTGCTCCAGACGGGGTAAAACCCGTAGGATGCAAGTGGATCTTCAAAAGGAAGATTGGTGTAGATGGACAGGTTGAGACCTATAAAGCTAGACTTGTAGCAAAGGGTTTCCGTCAAAGACCTGGCTTGGACTACGACGAAACCTTTTCTCCAGTGGCTATGCTGAAATCCATTCGGATCCTTCTTGCCATTGCTGCCTTCCACGATTATGAGATTTGGCAGATGGACGTAAAAACCGCTTTTCTAAATGGAAATTTAGAGGAGTGTGTCTATATGGATCAGCCAGAGGGTTTCATTCAGAGTGGGAGCAGCGGAAAGGTGTGCAAGTTGCTTAAGTCCATCTATGGACTAAAGCAGGCATCGCGGAGTTGGAACATCTGTTTTGATGAGACGGTCAAGGAATTTGACTTTATCAAAAATCCAGATGAACCGTGCATCTATAGTAGATTTGTAGCGAGAACTGTGGTATTCCTTGTTTTATACGTGGATGACATTCTCTTAATAGGAAATGACATTCCTATGCTACAATCTGTCAAGGGTTTCTTGTCACACAGGTTCTCCATGAAAGACCTGGGTGATGCCTCTTACATCCTGGGGATCCGGATCCATCGTGATAGATCCAAGAGGATATTAGGACTTTCACAGTCCAGGTACATCGACACCGTACTGAAAAGATTCAGTATGGAAGATTCCAAGCGCGGTAACCTACCGGCTTGTCACGGGATCACCCTCTCTAAAGAGATGTCTCCCAAGACTGATTTGGAGAGGGATCGCATGTCTATTATACCCTACGCTTCTGCGGTAGGCTCTATAATGTATGCGATGTTGTGTACCAGACCGGATGTAGCTTATGCACTGAGTGTAGTAAGCCGGTATCAGTCAAACCCTGGGGAGAAACATTGGATAGCGGTAAAGAACATTCTCAAGTACCTGAGGAGGACTAAGGAGATGTTCTTGGTGTATGGCGGAAAAGACCTCCAGATTGAGGCCTTTGCTGACTCCAGCTTCCAGAGTGACAAGGATGATTCCAAGTCCATGTCGGGTTTTGTCTTTACCCTCAATGGAGGGGCGGTGTGTTGGAAGAGTTCCAAACAGGAAACCGTTGCAGACTCGACTATGGAAGCGGAATACATCGCTGCATCTGATGCCGCAAAAGAAGCTGTCTGGATAAGGAAGTTCTTAAAAGAACTTCAGGTGGTTCCGTCCATTGTTGACCCAGTACCTCTGTATTGCGACAACAACGGGGCTATAGCTTTAGCAAAGGAACCCAGGTCCCATCAGAGATCCAGGCACATCTTGAGGCGGTATCACCTGATCAGGGAGATCGTGGATCGCAAGGAGATCGAGGTTCGGAGGGTTGCTTCAGAAGAGAACACTGCAGATCCATTCACCAAGGCCCTACCCCAGACTCAGTTCGAGCGGCTAATCGAGATGATAGGTCTTCGATACGCCAGTACATGGCCTTAGTGCAAGTGGGAGATTGTTAGTGTATATGCCCTAGAGGCCATTACTGTATCATACTAGTTTGTATATTACTTGATGGAAGCTTGGGATATTCACCTTGTATAAACAATCTTGCTCAATATAGTAGTATGCTACTTGGTTTGTTTCTACTTCAATGTGTACTTGTGTTTATTTCAGTATATCACTTATACGCATTAGTGGAGCCCTTAGGATCTTTGCTTGATTACCAGCGTTGTGATGGCAGTCACCCTAGTGGGGGCTGGGTAATCTATAGGCACATCCTTATACAGGTCCCTAGTCGTAGGACTATCGAGACAGGGCATCGATACTCCGGAGTAGACTAGCGTATGCGCTTCTCATCCCAGTGTGGGAGATGGTCTGTCCCACAGCCATCAGTACGTAGTACTGGAGATAGTATACGGGTGCTCGTTGGGTTACGAGTACACTGGACAGGACTCGTCGGGAACTGACAGGTTGGTATTATACCTATCGTCAGTTATCAGTTCCCAGGTGACATGAGTACAGCTTAGTCCGCTGACTTGACACTGACACTTCGCCTCGAGTGTGTTCCCACTGCACTTTGATCACTACCCTACCACGGCTCAAAGGAGTCGTGCAAACAGGTGGTGGTTGGGTGCAGTCCTGAAGCACTTGGAGGCAGTGACGGTTAGACAGGATTCGTCTCTCCCGGTATTGGGGGTTGACATCGCGCTGTGTCTAGGAGAGCCATTACACGAGTAGTCCCTGGCCAGGGCAAGCGAGATATACTGGTAGGTTTCCAGTGTTATCTCAGGGTGTTTTGGGCTTCACTCCGACACGACTTGTACCGCTATTGGGGGACTGACGTTTTACCGCCCCCTAGGCCCGCCATGCAATGTATCAGACGAACAGACCGGACTGTACGGAGAATGTCACATTTAGACTCAGTAGGAGTTCAGATGGGGTTTCACCTCGTCAGCCTTCTTGTCGGCATCTACCTGGGGACCGTTACGCACAGCTAGTGCCGCTTGCGGTCTGTGGTTAAACCCACTGCCAGCGTAGTGTCGAGTCTTTAGAGTCCCACACAGAGGGTATTCGCCTCTGGGCAAAACAGAGTAGAGGTCGCATGGTTTTGCGACAGGGTTCGTTCTCATCTGCGCACTCGTGCACGTTTGGAGTCCGGACGGATTATACTGGCAGGCTCTGGTTTGAGCCAGATACTGGTATATGTTTTGGGGGTTGCTTTTATATCTTGGTATTCTTGTTCCTCGGAACGAGAATGCAGGTGTGTATGCACAGTTGCTTGAGGCGGAGAATGAGGTTTTTCATTAGGGTTTCGGAACGGGTGCGTATGCACAGTTGACAGTCTTCATTTTCCAAACCCTAATGGATTTATATATTATCTATTAATAATAGTAATTAAATGAGAATTATGTTATGGTTGATTTTATGTTGACTTGTTGACCTTGGTTGACTTGTTGACCATTGACTACCATCATGCTTTAAAAAGTCTTCCTTGATTCATGCTTACTTTTTATTAAATGAAGCATGGTTGTGGTCATTCCAAATACTACCATCAACTATTCTCATTTTCAATTATTATCATTTAGATAATATTTTTCTTTTGCAATATGGTTGCAAGAAAGAAATAATTGAGCTCATTCTATCATAACCTCTCTCTCTCCTCATTTCATCTTCTTCTTCCTCTTGAAAAGAGAAACCTTCTCATGTGTTGAGAATCATTCTCTTTAGAAAGAAAAGCAAACCCTAATCTCTCTCTACTCATTCTAGGATGAAGGTTTAGCAAGCCGGAAACCCTAGTTCACTCAAAGATCGAGGAAGAGCCCAAAGTCGAACCTTCGAGGTGGATCCATCTTCGACGGGAGAAGGCGACGTAAAGAGAACCATCAACCTCTACAAGGTTTGAAGAAGAAGGAGTTCAAGTTTAGGTATAACCATCTTCCATAGTAGCTAACTCTCTTTAGCTAGATTGCTAGTTTTAGTTTAGACAACGATCCCGACCAAGTTTAGTCCATGTTGCCTCTTGCGATAAAAATTCGTTTTTTATACCGTTTCCGCCTCCCCGTAAGCACCGGGGGTCGCAATATGGACTTACAGATATGAGGCTCATAACGGGTCGAGAAACTACTGATAACTCTTACCAGTATATCTCTGAAGCAGCTTTGGCCAAGGACTTCCTGTTATAGCCAATCGAGCACAGCGCAACATCAACTCCCAATACCGAGTGAGACGAAACCCCTCTTATCGCTCATTGCCTCCATGTGACTCGGGACTGTACCCAAAAGCCACCATTTTGCACGGTCTCTTGAACGTGGTAAGGTGGAAATCAAAGCAATGTGGGAATCACACAAGACACTATGACGATCTCTGGTCTACAGACTAACCTGTATCAGTATCACCAGAGAACTGCCATCTGACGTTAGTTATAATACCATCTGAGAGTTATCGACGAGTCCGTCCAGTGTACCCAGTCTCCACTGAGCACCCGTCTACTGTCTCTTATGTCAAACACCAATGGCTATGGGATCATCCATTTCCCATCTACATGGGTCGAGAAGCTATACGCTACTCTACTCTGGTATATCGATGCCCTGTCTCGATACACCCTCGACTAGGAACATTTGAAGGATGTACTTAGCGACTACTCTGTCCCTACTAATATGATCTGCATCATAGTCCTGGTAGTCAAGTACTCATCCTAAGGGCTTTATCAACATGTAACATAGAGACAATCAGTGTACATATTAAGATAAAGAGCAACCAGATAGCATACTATCATGTCGAGCAAGAAAGTCATCCCCATATATGTCCAAGCATCCACTACAATATACATCGTATGTACAGTAATGGCCTTTAGGGCATACATAAAACTAACAATCCCCTCGCAAATGTTTGGGATATCCTAAAAAACTTACATAACTGACCTTGCCTCGAGCTTGTCCGGATTCTGCCTTTCAACATAGGCCGGACAACCCCATATCTTAACTCGTTTAAGACATAGTCTCTTCCCATTCCATATCATATATGCAGTGGTACTCCCTGATTTGGATGGAACCCCATTCAATAGGTATGCAGCTTCTCAAGTGCATAACTCCCAAAAGGAAACAGGTAACTCAGTAGTACTCATCATAGAGCGTGCCATTTCTAATAGGGTGCGATACCTCCGTCCCGATACACCGTTGTGATGTGGTGTATTCGAAGAAGTAAGAAGAGAGAGAATCATATTCTTTAGAAAATCCAAGAACTCCATGCCTCGAGTATTCGCCTCCTCGATCACATTGTCTGACTATAATACTTATACCAGTTTGGTTCTTAACTTCAAGCTTACATTCTTGAATTTCTCAAAAGTTTTAGACTTATATTTCAACAGGAACACATGTCCGAATCTTGAGAGATAGTCGATGAATGAAACGAAGTACCAAGAACCAACCTTGGCATTTGTAGACATAGGACCATATACATCATCATGTATTTGTCCCAAGAGTTCACTAACTCTTTCATTGTTTCCAGTAAACGGAGTATTGGTCATATTTCCTTTGAGACAAGACTGGCAAGTATCAAAAGATGAAAATTCGAATAGATTCTTATATTCATCTTTATATAACATAGCTGGTCATGTCGCATTGATATGACCTTGTCTACAATGCCTCAAGAAGGATTCGTTCATTTCTGAACTATTCCTCTTGTGTGTGTTCTACATACTTTGAACTGTGGTTTGATTTAGAACGTATATGCCATTATATAACGTGCCTGATCGAATCAACTCTTGATTCAGGAAAATGTTCACAACATTATCTTCCAATACAGAACTATATCCTTCTTTAACCTAATGAAGAATCTGATGTAATGTTGTATATTAAGTTCAGTATGTAATAACATTTGTTCAGAATCAATGTATTAATACAAGGTGATATCTGCCAACAGACTTGGCTGCAACTATTGCACCATTCTCTAACTTTTAGAGATATATCGCTCATTCTCAGTTCTCTACCTTTCAATAGCCCATGTAACAGATTACATACGCAGGATCCCGATCCGGTATCACATACCCAAGACATACAGGATACTGAGAAACGGTTCTCGGTAATTAGGACACCCGAAGAGTATGCATCAACATGCACTTTCTCCGATTGGATAGCATGGGAATCTGGATATTCCCCTATTTCCTGCTTGGACTTATAACAATTATAAGATTGAGCGGAACCAACGTTCCTTAGCTCAGTATAATAAGCAGGTTCGGTCAATGCATCCATATTATTTCTTGATTAAGGCGTGACATGGTCGCTATCAGGAGAGAGAGAGAAGAAAACACTCTGCGTGCGCTCTTGCAAGATTAGATTGGTTATTAGTTTATCTAATCAGGATCGCTCCCACTGTTTTAGTCAAATCTTCTTTCAAACCCTAAAAGGTAAGACTAGCCGGGATTAATTACACCCTACAAGTTTGCTAATCTTTCGGCCAGGCCAGTGTCGGTACTTTGAGGGAGGTTCCCCGTGCTTTCGCACGAACCTAATTAAAATAAACCTCGTTTTCCCAGTGGAGTAACCCCGTTAACACCTTTCTAGACACCTACTTGATCGGCTAATTGTAATGTGTAAAACTCTCCCAGGAGTAACTCTTACTCGCAGTGGGTATCGGGATCCAACTATCTCATAGAAGGTATGCAATCTCATTGCTAATTTCAACACTTGAAATTCCCGATAATGTTTTGCCCCAAGCCTCTTATGACCTTGACAGAGGTCAACAAACTATAGGCTGCTAGTCAAGTTCAATCCTTCATTTCCCGATTGAATTAAACCCACCCGCACGACACATGATGGAGGTCAACAAGGTCGTACGACTACCCTAATCCAATTGCATCATATTCTAGCAGAAAAGCACTAATCAGCTACCGCACACTACGCCTTGACAGAGGTCAACAAACGTAGCACGAATACTAAATACTACTTATCTGAAATGACGGAGGGCTACGCAGGTTTTTAAGAAAACCATGAGCGTAATGAACTTGATATCGTTTGTAGAATCGAGTGATTTTTGAAAAAGAGTGTTTTGAGGCTTTTACTAGTTTCGCTAAAGAGGTCACTCCCGGTGAAGGGATCTCGGCTCTTTCGTTATCGAATAAGGTGCAGGATATTTCACAAATACCACTATGCAAAGCAAGAACTATAGAAGCAACCAAAAAACAAACCGAGTGGGTTGTAGCATCTATTAGTTTCGCTAAAGAGGTCACTTCCGGTGAAGGGATCTCGGCACTTTCCTTATCGAATAAGGTGCTGGATATTTTACAAGGAATACCGCTATGTAAAGAAAGAACTTGAGCTACCAGTTTTTTTAAAAACAAGTTTCTACAATATCTTTAGATTTCTTTTATTTCATTAATCTGATTATTTACGCTTCACAAGCATCACATAAGAAACTAAAACAACAATATTTATTATATCTCATATATATAATATAGGCATTCATCTCAGAACGTATCAAATGATCACATCACAGAATATCAGCAGAAGAAGAATCATATATGAAATATTGGATATACTAGGAATTCCGAGTTTTAAGTTAAGCCAGTATAGAACACGGATTCCTCGGTCGTGATGAATAGCCAAACCCACATCCCTAGACCCCTACGAGAACGGCAAGCAACCCTATCAATTCTATAGTTAGGTGACCCGGTCTCAACTCCTTGAGATGGTCTTCCACTGGACCCTAAAACCCGGTTACTTATGCTCCCCGTCTTGGGTCTATCCTAATGCGGAAAAGTAAATAATATACAATGGTGACATCATCCTCAACCCGGAAGTTCCCCAATAAAAGAATATTACATACAATGAATTTTACATGAATGAAAATAAAAAAACTCTCATCTCACATAGGAACCCCCCGGCTATTCAAAACACCACGATCTAATATAACAGATCACAGTAACACATAACATCACATGTCATCAACATAAGTAAATATGCGTATCCCAATTGTCGTTGACATATAGCACCGAAACCAGCGATACACCATATATTACACTTACGGTCGTAGAAAAGAAAGTGAAAAACTTCAACAGTTGGAATCCGCAACCTCCTTAGACATCATAAACCCAACATATCACATACTTTGGATTTCATGCCCAACCAAATGAATTCCTTAGACATCGCATGCCTAACAATTATAAACCCCGCATTTTAGTCTCGATATTGAAAACACTTTCCAATTACCTTTCGGGTAATTCAACAAGATTCCCGATAACCTGATTGAATGCTCTTCGGAAACTTTAATAGATAGCCGCACCCGTGATGCCGTCGACGAAGTGCACCAAGGAGGAACACCGTGGCCGCAAGCACCCGAACGGATGCTTTTGGCTATGGGGTTCTCCTATAGTCACTTGGTCGGGGCTATGGGGTGTGGCTCTCTAGAAAGGTTACCCGGCAAGTATCCGCGTACACTACGTAATTGCCACGGACTTTTGATCAACATCAAAATCCCGTGGCAACCGATCAAATGAGACTAAACCGCTAGATTTATAAAATTCAAACTAATTATCACATAACCAATTCTGTGGATTCCAAATATTGTATCACAATCACAGATAGCTAGGAGAAGTTAGATAATTCGATCGATGCAATGAATTCCCAAAATTTCCAGAGAGCTCAACACTTAAGCAGAATTAAGAGTTCCCAGATGCATGCCCCAGTACCTACGGGCCAACAGCAGAAGGGCCCGACCCAAGCCTCTCAAGTGGTGCCGCGGATCCGCGGTCACTTGGATGAGTTAGGGTTTCGTTCTTCAGGTGTGTCCATAGAATTCCCTGCATGATTTTCTGAGTATTTTTAACATGGAAATATCCAACTTTTGGAAAAATTTCCAGAAAGGGGGTTGTTACGGGCTTTTGGTGTTCGATCGGACTTTAAACTTCGTCTAGACAACGCCTAATGATCTAGCTTGGCTCTGATACCGCTGTAGGGTTAGCTTAGCACCTTAGCAAGGTTTTGGCAAGCATCAATCATGATACTTTAAAATTTTAGGGTGCTAAACAAACCCTAACCAAGATCTTAACTAGAGAATTAGGGTTAAACAAGATATGCAAACACTTTACATCTAAGTGAACAAGGAATACAACCTTTATAGACTGTTCCTTCACTTCAATATCTCCATGTAGTAGTCCCTTCGTTACGATCACTAACTTCCGAACTCTAGAGAGGCTCCGATGAAGAAACGAACAAGCTTGCTTCGAAGTCTTCGAGGCCGAAGATGATCTACGTCGAGGAAACACTAGCTCATGCTATATCTTCACTAATTGTGTAGATTAGTGAAGAAAACACCCAAAACTAAATGGCTAATAGTAGAGGATGATGAAGTTGGAATTTAGCTCAGTATAGTACTTAATTTTTCACTATATTTCTTCTTGATCTCAAAGTCAAGAGAGCAAAAATGAAATGATGAAGAAGAAGAAGGAAAAAATCTCAAGTGATGAAAATATCTCTCTTAGTTTAAATGCAACTTTTAGGTGAGTATATCATCCATACACTAACCCATGTAGAGAATTAACCATGGTAAGGGTTAATGGTTAGGTCACAAAATATCTTAAGTAGAAACAAAAGAGTGGACTAAGTCAAAGCTTATCTACAAGCTTCTAACTTTGATTAAATCCACTAATTTGTAATTACTTAATGATAAATGAAACCCTAGCATAAACTCTAGCATGGTATGAGTCTTATACATACATGTTGCATGTGTAACCTAGCATGTCATAATTTTTAGTTGTATATATGCCCCAGAAGCCATTGTTGTACATATGATGTATATTATAGTGGATGCTTAGATATATATAGAGAGGACTTTCTTGCTCGATATAATAGTATGCTATCTGGTTTCACTTTGTCTTAACATGTTGACTTGTATTGGTTTACTGTCTTGCTCTCACATGTTGATAAAGCCCTTAAGATATGTACTCGACTACTAGGACTATGATGCAGATCATACTAGTGGGGCCAGGGTAGTCTAAGAGTACATCCTATAACTGTTCCTAGTCAAGGGAGTTTCGAGACAGGGCATCGATACTCCAGAGTAGACTAGTGTATACGCTTCTCGACCCATGTGATGGGCGATGGATGATCCCATATCCATTGGTGTTTGACATCAGAGAAGGTATACGAGTGCTCAGTGGAGACTGGGTACACTGAACGGACTCGCCGAGAACTCCTAGATGGTATTATACCTATCGTCAGGTAGCAGTTCTCTGGTGACACTAGTACTGGTTAGTCTGTAGACCCGAGATCATCATAGAGTCTTGTGTGATTCCCATCGTGCTTTAATTTCCACCTTACCACGTTCATGAGAACGTGCGAAACGGTGGCTTTTGGGTACAGTCCAGAATCACATGGAGGCAATAAGCGATAGGAGGGGTATCGTCTCTCCCGGTATTGGGGGTTGATGTTGCGCTGTGCTCGATTGGCTATAACTGGAAGTCTCTGACCAGGGCTGATATGGAGATCTACTGGTATGTGTTATCAGTAGTTTCTCGACCCGTTATGAGCTTCACATTTACATGACTTATCCGTTACTGGGGTCTAACGTTTACCACCCCTAGAATGGATATGTGACATATCAGACGAAGAGACCGGACTGTACGGTAGTGTTACTGATTGGATTCATTGGAGTATGTACAGGCTTGCTTGTTGATCTTCTGATCGCTCAATACCCGGGTGGCTGTTACGTTTAGCTGACCACTTGCAGCTTGTGGGTGTTTGATAAGATCATCACTTACTGCCGGCGTATTGACGATTCTTTAGAGTCATACATAGAGGTTTCCTGGCTTAGGAAAAACGGAGTAGGAGGACATATATGATATGTGCGGGACCGAGATTAATACGATATGAGATACCGTATTCTATTCTCGCGATATGTGATATCGACCGGGTATATGTGATATAGCCGGGTTATCGGATCAAGGGTTGATTCGATAAAATGATACATGTTATATTAGTCGGTTATATGTAATATAGCCGGATTATCGGATCAAGTGTTGCTTCGATAATTTAATATATAATTATATATGTGATATATTACATTACATTAACTAATATAAGCTCACTTAAATGATTCTTTTTCTCACTTAGTAATACATTGATATATATGTGATATATGTTAATTGTATTATTTTCTTTTGTTACATTATATATTATATATGTGATATATAATATTGTAACATGTTAGGGTTACAATTGCAACTAGGGTTTTGAGATTAAACCATGCTAGGGTTTGGATTAGGGTTAATGTTTTGCTTTGGGTAAATTCTAAATTGTGTAGATATTTATCCATGTTGACTTTGTCAACTCTCCTTGATATTTTGCTAGATATTTGTTAACCCAAATCCTAACCCTAGTCCATGGTTAAGTCTCTACAAGGGTTAAGTTTGACATGCTTAACCCTTAGTTGTATTTTTAACCTCAACAATAATTTATTTTTCATCACAAACTCTTCTTCTTCTTCCTCACACAAAATCTTTCTTGCTTTTTATTTTGTGGTGAATTAAAGTGAGAAATAGAAAACAAAAGAGTGCAAAAGTCCTACTTCATCATCCTCATCTATTCTAGCCACTTAGATTAGGGTGTTCACTTCATTAATAATTTCATTAGAGAAGTGTGAGCTTGGGTTAGTGTTTCTTCAAGGTAGATCATCTTAAAAAGTGAAGACTTCAAGCAAGATACCTCATTCATCTCATGGAGCCTCTCTAGAGTCCGGGTTCTTGATGATTGCAGCGAAGTGATCTCAACTCGGAGCTTATGAATCAAAAATGGACTACAAAGGTTGTAATCCCTAACTCTTAGAAGTAAAGATGTTTACTTGTTGGTTTTTGTTTGATTCTCTAGTTAAGATCCTAGGTTTAGGGTTATCTATAATGGTAAAATTTGAAATTAGCATGTGAAATGCCACCCGAAACCTTGCTGTCGTTGTAGCTATCCCAACAGTGGAATCAGAGCCTAGCTAGAGAATTAAACGGATAAGTGTAGGATTACGAAACCGAAACAACTCCGAAACACCCGACGTAAAACCCTAGTTTCTGTAAATTTTGTAGGATTACGAAACCGAAACAACTCCGAAACACCCAACGTAAAACCCTAGTTTCTGTAAATTTTCAGAGTGTTAAAAAATGTTCCAAACAGTTGCAGAGTGATGTATGTGATACAATATGAACACCGTACAAATTTGCTCCCAAACCTTCGGATTTTGG
Organism: Agapanthus africanus; assembly: GCA_030015575.1. NCBI lineage: Eukaryota > Viridiplantae > Streptophyta > Magnoliopsida > Asparagales > Amaryllidaceae > Agapanthus > Agapanthus africanus. The sequence continues at coordinate 296,115,856 of CM057349.1, forward strand.
CCGAGATCTTGACCCCCAAAACCGGCCAGATCAGATCCCTGTATGCTGGAATTTGCACAGTGTTTAAAGCTCTGGGTTTTGATACTTTTGGTGCTGTTTGTGTTTGATAATTTTGCATGTGATGTTATCTTTTAGCGAAGGCAATTCGGAGTGTTTCGTATTCATAATTCTAGCTTTTGTTTCGGTTATTTTAGACGGTATTAAAAGGTTCGATCGGATATCAAATACCCACTTTTCCTTTGCTGAAATTTTTTCAAGAGTTGGATATTTTTCATACTTAAAGAACATTCAAATAGCGTGCAAGTGATGCGGTGAACCCTCTAGAAGAACAAAACCTTAACTCGATTTTGTAACCGTCAAAACCGCCTCTAAACCTTAGGGTTTGTGGTAGTTTAGCGGTGCCACAAGCGAGGCATTAGTTGACCCTTCTACGGCTGGTTCACTGCTACTGTGGCATGTGATGGATACTTTTAAACTACGCTCAAGTATTGAGCATTTTGGGAAATTTTTGGTGTTTGTTGATTCGATCGGAATGTTTAACATCGTCTAGCTTTTTCTGTAATGTGATACAATATGTGGAATTCATATTGTTAGGCATGAAATCAGTGGGTTTACGATGTCTAAGATGATTGTAGATTCCAAATGTTGTAGTTTTTCACTTTCTTTTTTGTGACCGTAAGTGTAATATGTGGTATATCGCCGTTTTCGTTGGTATATGTCAACGACAATTGTGATAGGCATATTTACTTACGTTGATGACATGTGATGTTATGTGTTGCTGTGATATGTTATATTGGATCATTATGTATTGAATAGCCGGGAGTTTTATGTGAGATAAGGGTTTTTATTTTCATTCAAGTAAAATTCATTGTATGTAATATTCTTTTATTGGGGCACTTCCGGGTTGAGGATAATGTCACCATTGTATATTATTTACTTTTCCGAATTAGGATAGACCCAAGGAGGGGAGCACAAGTAACCGAATTCTAGGGTCCATAGGGAGGCCATCTCAAGGAGATGAGATCGGGTCTCCTAACCCTAGAATTAGTAGGGTTGCTTATCGCTCTCGTAGGGGTCTAGGGATGTGGGTTTGGCTATTCATCACGACCGTGAAATCCGTGTTTTATAAAGGGTCAAAATAAAACACGAACCTCCTAGTATATCCAATATTTCATATGTTTCTTCTGCTGCTGATATACTGTGATGTGATCATTTTATATGCCTGAGACGAATGCTTTATTATTGTATATATGATATATAATAAACGTTGCTTATGTTTTGCACCCGCGCTATTCCCGTCCCGTTATGCCGTTAGTTAAGTAACCTAACGGTGCATAACGGGACACAGTGGCGAATGCGGATGGCATAAGCGTATGCTGTATTTTTGTTTCTTCTGTGATGCTTAGGAAACTTAAATGATGGGATTCATTAATGAGATTAATGAAAGAAAAGAAACATAAAAGATGTTGTAGAATCAAATTTATAAAAAGGGTAGCTCTAGTTTTGCTTTGCATAACGGTATTCCTTGTAGAATATCCAGCTCCTTATTCGATAAGGAAAGAGCCGAGATCCCATCACTGGGAGTGAGATCTTTAGCGAAACTAGCAGATACTACAAACTCACGGTTTAGTTTTTGATTGCTTCTATAGCTCTTGCTTTGCATAGCGGTATTTTTGAAATATCCTGCACCTTATTCGATAAGGAAAAAGCCGAGATCCCTTCACCGGAAATGACCTCTTTAGCAAAACTAGAAAAAGCCTCAAAAACACTCATTTTCAAAAATCACTTGTTTCTACAACGATATCAAGTTCATTACGCTCATGGTTTTCTGAAAAACCTGCGTAGCCCTCCGTCATTTCAGATAAGTATTATTTAGTATTCGTGCTACGGTAGTTTGGCCTCCGTCAAGGCGTAGAGTATGGTAGCTGATTAGTACTTATCTGTAGTATGAGATGCGATTGGATTAAGGTATTCGTACGGCATAGTTTGGCCTCCGTCAAGGATCGTGCGTGTCACGACCCGAAATAGCACGTGACTGGCCCTTGAATCATATGAAGTCTATAGGACCCCATCTAATTCAAGTAAGCCAAAAGCCCAGAAATCTAAAACCATTTTAGAGAAATGTTTTAGTAAAATAAGCCGAATATGCATTTTTAAAATCCTAAGACTTTTCTGAAAATTTCGGCAGAGTTTCCTTTGTAAATACTGGCCCCAAACAGGGTACAACATGATAAATATATACATGAATGATAAAAGGCATCCCCAAGCGGGAGCTAGCTCTTCGTCAATAGACGGTCACAACCACGCAAGCAATATCTTATATAATGCCGAAGGGCGAGAATCAAAACTGAAAAGGAAACTCAAAAAACATGAAATCCATAATAATACAATGCGCGACTCTAAGTTCGAAAGAATATATAACTCTGGTCTCTAAGTCTGAAATAAATACATGTATGGTTGATGGAGTTTCTAGATGCAACTGAATAAAATAAGTACAATGGTGGTCACAATGCAATTGAATCCAACTACCAAAGCAAATAACCCGGAATGGAAGCAGTGTTCCAGCAAACCCGTAACGAAACCTGTACGGCAAAACCTGCAAGAAACTGTGGCACAATGGGGGTGGGTTGCCAACTCGTGAGTAGAAAACATCACCGAGCAGAAATCGTATGTATGACACAATCCTAGGTCAATACGATCAATATATACATAACCTCAAAATGATAAGTCTGAAGTATGAAAAGATGGCAAGGGTAAACATCTATACATAAGTGTAATCCCATGTGCTCGTGTCAGTGCTTCAGGTAGCAATGTATCATATGTATGAGGTATGAATGTAATGTAATGAAATAAGTGAGATTTCTGTACTTTAAAATAAGGTATGACCAATAAATCAATATAAATCAGTGTCTAGCATCGACACAAAACATAAATCTCAATATCCAATATCTCAGGCTCCGGCTATCCGGACTGGCCTGTATCATCAAATCTCAATACCTCAATGTCTCAAATCTCAAAAATCTAAGGCTCCGTTAGTCCGGATCGGCCCATATCATCAATCACACGACCACGAACGGTATCCTCCGGATATCCGACGTGCCAGGTAAAATCACCGGTAGGCTGTCTGCCCCTGCCAGGCTCATCATCCTCCATGAAATCACCCGGGGTACCATACCGGATCAAACATGTACCCGAGACGGTTCATACGACTCCTCGAATCGGGTCTCAAAATTCATCTCATAACCGAGAAAACATTATGGTGGACGACTCATACATCACGAGAAAACCGCACGTTTCATTTTAAAAAGAGAGAGAGAGAGAAGTTTATATATATTCTTGCGGTTTTCCCCCAAATCCAGGAAATCTCATGAAAATCCGAAATCCAATCATCAATAGCAAGTAAACAGGGAATATCGGCATAAAACTCCATAATACTGCATAACAGTGAATAATAATATGCATGAAGTAGCAAGTAATAACTGCAATGTCTAAACTAGCATATAAAGACGAGTACGCTAATACCATGTCGAACTATCAGTTAACAAGCTATGTCAATGAGTAATATTCTCTAAAGTGTACGTGACATGGCAATTACCGATGACGATGTGTGTGAGCCGGTAAGTAAGTGTATGTGGAACATACGCATCATCGGTAATGGTGCTTGTGTCCTGACAGCATGATCTCAATAATGGCATATGAAAACACAATATAAGCATACGATGCGATGCGAACAGCAATAATATGCGGGAGCTGAATAATAAACACAATGATAACTAATCTGCATTTATATAAATATGAGTCATACAGTTTTTCCATTTGAAATAACACGAAACGTGGTGTTTTGAAAATAAGGGCTACGGTGTTTTTAAGAAAAGATACGTCCTTTGAAATATCCGTAGAATCCCTTGGCCTGTCTTTAAAATACTCACGATTCGTTAGTTTTGAAATAGGTATTACTTGAGTCTAATCTATCATTTACAAGTAAACTACCGGACTAAACTAAATAGCCTGATCGAAAGATAAGGAAACTGCCTAACATCTGAGTCATTACCTATATATATATATATATAATAGTCGGTGATCCTTCCTCAATAGTATCCCATACGATACCTAAATATAATATGATATTCTCGAGTCAAGAGTGCGGATCTATCATCAATATATAGCTCGTACGGTAAATCCATCGTACGGCATCCCAAATCAGGGCACGGGTCAAATATCACATTATCTCATTAATCATCTGGTATCCTTTTCATCATATATCATGATCCGGGGGTACTGATCTAAGTCTAGTACAATACTGATACCACATATGTATATGCATGCGTGTGTATGAAAACACCACGCCTAAAGGACCTGCTAAACATCGTGTCGTATCTTATAATACGAACCACGCCATATCACCGATCTCACGGCATCCAGCCCAATCTCATCGACTCATCTCCATCCCGAGTACTATCCTCATGATCCATGTATATGTATGTGTATACACACACACACACACATAGTCCCATACCCATGTGTGTGTGTGTATACATACATATCCTCATATAAGCACAAGTAATAAAATGTATACATGTGTGTGTGTGCGTGTGGGTGTAATCTCTAATCTAGGGTTTCGCGACTGAGAAGCTAAACTAAGTTACTTCCAATTACACTACAACATCTCATGAACCCTATAACCTATCTTTAAAATCCATGTTTCATATAACAATATCATATATGTGACACACACACACACACACACACACACACACATATATATATATCAAACTATACTTCGAACTGCGGGGGTGCTATACGCCATCCACCCGACTTCCCCCGTAGATATATATCTACTCACCTTGCTCTTCGCTTGCTGAAGTCGATGACGCCACGCTCATGCTCGTTGTCTCGAAGTCTACGTAGGATACCAACAACCAATACACAATCGCAAACACGTATTAAAACCAAGTCAGAAAACCAAAACGGCACACGTTTCGCCCATAGGTCAAAACCTATAACTTAGCATGCAAAACCCGACCAATAACCCTAGTCGTTGGCGTTCAAACGCCACACGACGGAAACAAAATATCAAATACTAAATTCCAAATCATTAAAAGCCGAAAAACGAATTCAGAAACTTCGTAAAACACTTCCAGATTTTGTTTCAGGTGAAATTAGCAAATTCTGCATATGGGGTAGTTCTAATTTGCCTAAAATGAAGCCATGGACCAAGCACGGGACGATTCCAAAGTACCAAGGCAGTAAATTGCGGCCAAAATGAGTAAATTTGCGGCCTAAACATGAGTATATGGTCTCAAGTTTTGGGTATAGGTTCTAGGTTTCCTGCACATCTCTCAGTCTTCGCTAAATATTTTTCAGGTGTCCCGGGTGATAGCAGATGTCAATATACCCTGACAGAATCCATAATTCTCCGATATCGGGGTTTCTAAGTTTATGTTTTGGGGTTTAAGTTTATGGTTTAGTCCAATATACTCTCACTAAAGGGGTTGTATAGCCTCTACTAACCTCAATTACACAACCCCAATTCAAAATTCCTCAAACCCTAACATGGAATTTCCAAACTTTATTAAACATCGTCTAATCACTTCTAAACATGCATGGAAGCTAAAGCAATGGAAATTCAATACTAATGATGGAATAATTACCTCATTTGTCAACTCAAGAATTTTCTTGAGTTGCCCCAAGTCTCCAAAATCCTAGCTTTCTTGGTCTAAAGGGTTTGCCATGAGCTTGTGCACAAAATTTTTGAAGAGGAGAAGATGTTTTGGTGAATTATTCATGGAGTTGTGAGGGTTTTGAGATGGGGGAGGAAAGAGTGCTGCCATGGGGGAGGAGGAGAGAGAAGGATGAAGATGAAATGAAACAAATGGTCTTGGTCAATGGAAGACCCCTCACCTCTCTTTCTCTCACTTGCCCATGCCTCATTTTTTTATTGTTTTCCTTTCCTTTTTCTTTTCTTTTGTTTTGTTTTCATTTTCCTTTCCCTTTTCTTAAAATCAATAACCATGCATGAATGAAGAAATAACCATGAAGGAAAAGCAACAAGTGCTAAAAATGACATGTGCATGTCATGTGCACAAAACACGCTTAAAACCCAATTAGCGATTTTTTAATCGCGATTAGCACTAAATTATTGTCAAATAAATCATAAACTTTCATAATTTGCATGAATCACAAAAAGCACCCTCTTTCTAGAAATTTCCATAATTTTCAAAAAATTTCCCAATTTATCGGTATTTAATTATACCACCCTATTAAAATATTCAATATTTTATTATTTAATTAAAAAAATTCCCAAAAATAATATTTTATTTTTTTGAAATGTTACAATCTTCCCCCCTTAAGGAAATTCGGTCCCCGAATTTAAATTTAAACCCCTTAATACTTAAACATTTCAGTAAAAGATCCAGTCGTCGGGGTTCCGAAATCATAAATACATAAAACGCATCGTAGCGCAGTGCATGCGCATGAACAATGAGCAGATAACTCAAAATTAGAACTCCGTCAAGCATCCCGCAATCATCGGAGTCATGGTGAAGACACCAATGTCAAATCCAATATGAAAACCAATATGATATACATCAACACTATACATATAAACACCTGAAGGAAATACATGCCAAACCGTTTTAAGTCGCTGTGCGATGCGCATAACACTGCACAGTGGCGGACGTATCTAGTAAGAAAATAACTCTCTCTATATATCATTTGTTTACATGCACGTACCGCCGTTTTGAAAACAATTTAGAAGGGTTTCTTGTTTTAAACGTTTCGTGTCATCTCAGACACATAGGTAAATACTGAGACTATAGCTCCCTTTGGAAATCTCTTCGATAACTATCAATGCATGCAAAATAAATCCAGGTACTGTCCTCTGACTAGTCCTGCTCAGCTACTAAAACAAATAGTAAATATCATAAAACGTACTGCTCTAAAAATCAATCCCAAAATGTGCAAAAGAATGCCGCGTGGGTCTGGTGCGCACGGAAATCAAAATCCATGAATGTGCCATACATGTGCACAGAAAAAACATCTAAGTGCAACGGGTGTGCACGAAACTGTTGGCTATAGTGCCCTCAAGGCAATTATCATAGTCGCGGACTTGTGATTATGATGATTGAGGCAGGACCTATACCGATAAAACAGTCTTACTCAAGATGATAGTATGCTATCTGGTTTGTCTTTATCATCATGTACATGTTGATAGAGCCCACAGGATTCTTGCTTGACTGCCAGCATTATGATGGCGATCATATATGTGGGAGCTGGGGTCTATAAGCACATCCTTAAATTTCCCTTAGTCGTAGGAGTATCGAGACCGGGTATCGATACTCCAGTGTAGACTAGTGTATACTGATCGAGACCCCGACGAGAGGCGGTAGCCAGGTCTCACAAGCCATTGGTGTTAGTTTGTTCACCTAAGATAGTATGCAGGTGCTCATTGGGTTATGAGTACACTGGACGGACTTGCCGGGAACTTGCTAGTTGGTATTATACCTATTGTCAGATAGCAGTTCCCTGGTGACATGTGTACAGGTTAGTCTGTCGACCTGAGATTGTTATTTGTCTCGTGTGAGTTCCCACTGTGCTTTGATTACTACCCTACCAGGCTCAAAGGAGTCGTGCAAACAGGTTATAGTTGGGTACAGTCCCGAGCCACATGGAGGCAGTGATCGGATCGTCGGGGATTCATCTCTCCCGGTATTGGGGGTTGATGTCGCATTGTGTACGGATGGCCATCATCATAAATCCTTGGCCACGGTGGACGAGAATTATCGATCCAGGATCAATAGTTTCTCAGGTGGTGATGGGGTTTCATACCGACACTAAATGTCACGTTGTTAGGGGTCTGACTTTATCCACCCCTTTAGACTCGATATGCGATACTCTTAAACGAACAGACCGGAATGTATGGATATTGTCACTGTCAGGCTCAGTAGGGGTTCAGGATGAGTTTGCTCGTCGGCCTCCCTTTCGCTCAATACCTGGGCAGCCGTTACGTACAGTTAGTGCCGCTGACGTGCTTGTGGTTAAACCCACTGTCAGCGTATTGACGAGTCTTTAGAGTCCCACACAGAGGGTTTTCACGGTTCAGGCGATATGGTGTACATGACGTATGTTGGTACATACAGGTGTCCGATTAAATATGTGCATGCTGCGCAGACTTTAATCGGACGGTTGATAATACTAGCGGCTTAGGATTAAGCCGGATTATTAAATCAGGTTTTTGATTTAATAATTTACATATGTATTTATATATATGTATTCTAGTATTATTGTTCGCTACTTATTTTCTCTCTTGGCTATTCGTATTTTGGTATGAATACGCGTATTTGTATTTCGATACATGTACCGGGAAGTATTCCGTATTTTCTACGGAATAGCTTCTAGAAGGTGCCACCTCATTTGTATGAATTTCCATTTATGGAAATTCATTTGATTAACAAATGAGGTGGATGCATGAGGTGGCTTGAACATGGACAAGGTATGGGCTTGGAGTATGGTTGGATTTGTTTAATGGAAAATGGTAAAAAGAAAATGATTTTTGTGTGAAGGAGAGAGAAAGGGGGAGGGGGGCGGCCACACATTTTGGGGAGTGGGGTTCATTTCATTTGGTGATTACATGAAACACTTACTAGCTCTCTCTCACTCTCTCATTCACACAAAAGGAGTTAACCATTTTTCATTGTGGTTCATGCCAAAGCTTTCACCTCCTTCATCTTCTTCTTGAGTTTCTCATTGAGCTCAAAGGTAGAAAGAAAATCGTAGTGACACTTCCATACACCTCGACTCTCCATCGCTAGCGACTTTGGAGCGTCGGTTGTCTCGTTCGTCGAGGCTGGAGCTTGTGCTGTTTCCCTCAGGTGGATCATCGGAGATGGAGGAAGTCCGGCAACCAAACTTCGTTAAAGAACCGTTAGGAGCTTGGAATGAAGACCGAAGGACTCGGATCAACTCGGTATAATGATTCTAACTTTTAGTTAGCTTGCTAGATTAGGGTTTACGGTCGATCCGTAAATCCGGTAACGGTAGCGCCGGTTTTAGAAGTTTTTGTTCCGCATTTTGGCCGCGTTTTGATGGCCGGGGCGCTGCCGGGACCCTTCATGGTATCAGAGACACCTTTTAAACCTCTTACTAGCTTGTTTAAACGTGCTTAAAAGATCGATCGACGTAAATTTCCAAAATCACGTTTTCATTTTTCTGTTTGCTGTCGATTTTCAAAAGTGGTCAAAAAATTATTTCCAGTGGCTTAAAAACCCATGCAAGCGATTTTACGGGTACAGAAAAATTTTGGCTCCTGATTCCTCCAAAGCGCCGTGGAACCACCGCACTTACCCCTTATTGGCGGCCATTTAGTGGCGACCGGCTTCGAAATTTCTCCTGTAGCCTCCTGACTTGGAATTGTGATTTTTGTGATATTCTGTTTTGGCCCAATTTTCTGTACAGTGCTGTTATAGCTATTGGGGCCAATTTGGAACTTAGTCGATCGATATTTTAAGTGTGCGTTTAACAGTACATACATTTTTATCTGTGACCGTGAATGTCATTTGATCGGTAAACCCGTCTAACTGCTATATGTTCTTTTAGACGAGTTTGCGAACGTGACATTCACGTTGATGTTCTGTATTGTGCTGTGATGTTGGTTGGATCGTCGTGGTGGATAGCCTGAGTGCAGTGGTAGTACAGTTTAATTTCATTTGTACATTTGATATTGCGGGGCGAGCGTCCGACATGTGGACTGCCGTCACTGCCAGTTTGTATATTATTCTTTTGGGGCACGACCGGGCTGAGGTCGATGTCACCCTTGTATTTTATTTTATTTTCTGTACTAGGATTACCTAGCGGTGGAGTGCACGAATAGCCGGGTTCTAGAGGGCAACTGGTCCGCATCTCATAGCGTTGGGACAGAGGGGACCTTACTCTAGAATTGGCGGGCTATTCGCCGCACTCGTAGGGAGTATAGGTTGACCCACGGAGGGGCGCTCAAGTTACCGGATTCCGTGAAGTTCCGGGTGGCCCATTCATGTTGTTGAAGGGGGCTGCCTCACTTTTGGTTTTGGCGGGTAACTTGCCGTGCTCGTAGGGGTCTAGGTTTCATTGTACAGGCTATCCACACGACAGGGAACGTCGGGTCTCACTTGCGGCTCAAGTGAAACCTGGGGCTCCAGATTATTCACCATTCTGTGTTGTTTCTGTGATGTTGCTTTTTATCATGCCTGGGACGATTGTTATATATATATTTATATATACTAGTAGATGTTGTATATGTTTTGCTCCCGCGCTAGCCCAGTCCCCGCTCTGTCGTTAGTTAAGTAACCTAACGGGTGATGACGGGACCCAGTGGCGAATGCGGATGGCATATACGTACATTTTTATTTTCGTTCATTTATGGTGTGATTAATTGATGAGACTGCATTGATTCTTATCAACGCAAGGATAAAACAAAGCTATATATAGATGTTGTTGGAACCAAGTTTTTAAAAACTGACATTACAGACGTTATCTTTTGTTTTGCACAGTGGTATTCAATTTGGAATATCCTGCACCTCATTCGACGAGGCAAGGGCCGAGATCCCTTCATCGGGAGTGACCCCTTGAGTAAAAGTTTGCGTCAACGTAATAACTTTTCTATATTCCATTATTTTTTCTTTGCATCGTGGTATTCAGTTTGGGATATCCTGCACCCCATTCGACAGGGAAAGAGCCGAGATCCCTTCACCGGGAGTGACCTCTTTAACAAAAGTTTTCGCCACTATATATTTATAAAAAACCACTTGGATTCCATCAACGATATCAAGTTCATTACGTTAAAGGTTTTTCACCAAAAACCAGTCGTAGCCCTCCGTCATTTCAGATAGGTATCTCGTAGTATTCGTTCTATGTACGTTGGTCTCTATCAAGGCATAGTGTATGGTAGCTGTGTGATACGTGTCTGTAGCATGGATATGCGATTATCTAGGACAGCCGCATAGTCACGTTGGTCTCTATCAAGGGCTTGTGCGAGTGGGTTTAGATCAATCTTGGATGATGACGGGTTGAACTTGACTAGCGACTTATGGAATGTTGGTCTCTATCAAGGTCATGAAGTCGTTAGGGGTAAAAAATCATATCGGGAGTTTCAAACATACAGGAAACTTGCCAGGCTTGCACATACCTTCTGGAGTGTAATGAATTGAGTGGCTTCCATCAAGTTATCATGCTATGATAGTTGGACCCCGATTTCCACTGATGAGTAGGATTACTCCTCGGCTGATTCCGACTAATTCTCCTTTTGGGTTTGGAGGAGAATTTGAGGAAACATTGGGAGTCATCCTGATTAGATAAAATGATTAACCATTCTGATCTAGGTTAGAGTGCACGCTGATTATTTCTTCTCTCTCTCTCTGGTTGCGACTATGACCCGACCTTTGACTAAAACTCATGAAACCAAGTTAACCGAATCTTCTTAAAACACTTTGGCTTTTGGAATGTCACGGTGTCACATACATTATGGCCACTTCAATATCACCTTTACTTTTCTCCAGAACATCTCGTATCACTACGAATATCCACTTCCATTGGATAAATCCATCGTATAGTTACATACGAACTCGAAGGACGTTTTTCGAGGATGGATTCTGGTTCTGGAGAGAATGAATAGGATTATTCGGTTGTCTTTTCTTTTTACCTTCTCTCAGGTTGTGAGGGCTCCTAGGATTAGGAGAGGGTACACCTATTGAGATTATTGGATAGTCTTCTTCCAAACTATAGGCAGGTGTCGAATGGTAGGGAAGGAAGAAAACCAATTAAGCTTAAGTGTGGTGTGCAGAAGGTAATAAGTAAAGACATATAAAGGGATTAGAATAATGGCAAAGAAAATTGCGACCGCCATCTTTCACGACAAAGACCGAGTATACCCCTGCCACTCCTACATCCACTTTTCTTTTCTCTAGAACACTCTGTATCACTACGGATATCCACTTCCATTGGATAAATCCATCGTATAGTTACATACGAACTCGAAGGAACTTTTTCGAGGATGGATTCTGGTTCAGGAGAAATAGAATATGATTATTCGGATGTCTTTTCTCTTTACCTTCTCTCAGGTTGCGAGGGCTCCTAAGATTAGGAGAGTAAACCTATTACGCTTATTTGATAGTCTTCTTCCAAACCTTAGGCTGGTGCCAAAAGGTAGGAAATGAAGAAAACCAATTAGCGTAAAGGAGGTGTACAGAAGGTAATAAGTAAAGACATAATAAAGGGATTGTAGTGAAAGCAGGTAAGTATATGGTTACTGTCGTGAATTAGGATATTGGAAGAGGCGTTACTAGGAATACCAGTTAACCCCTATGAAACATTTTCATGCTTCAGTTTGACTGTGCGATGTTAATTGAAAACTGTTTTCCCAATTGGAATCTAACTCCAGGGTATGTATTTACCAGATCAGTTTCTCACATCTTTATGTTATTACGGATGATGAGTGGAAGTAAGATATTGGGAATTGGGTGATTAGATCCTCATTATATCGGAATTCGTTGTAATTGGTGATATTTGAGGAAATCATCTGGATTTTGCCGGATGGAAAATATTTGGTTTTGAATATCCGTTGTGATGCACCAATTTCAAACTGATATATCTATACATTTATTTTATAAAGTGAGATATAACTTTTTGATATTATGTCTGTGACATTTACCTATATCAGTTGGTGATTAGGTAAGGTGCATTCAACAGCGGTGTAATTCTTCTTAACCATACTACAGTTTTTCAACCTACGACGCACAGGGTTTGAGTTGCTGAACTCAGGGGACTTATACAAAGTATTGTATGTTGTCCAGTTTCCATTAGGACAATGGGGATGGTACTCGCACTGTATTCTGTTTACTCATAAATTCTCTGATTCTAGACATGTATTTTGGTGAAACGCAAGGTTCAGATTTTGAGAAGTTATAGGTATAAGAATAAAGTAGAGAACCATTAGTTGGAAGTATCAGGATTCTTCGATGAAGTCGAAGATGTAGATACTTGTGTTTGGTATTCTATTGATAGTAATGGTTTTGAGAACTTGCTTCTCTTTCGGGTTACTCATATATGGATGCACTCCTAGATGAGTAATGTTGATTGTCCTCTTTCCATTTGGTTGATATGTACTGGAGACAGTTGCATGATTTTGAATCTGATTCCAATTAATTTAGTGCTTTTGTTTCTATATTAGATATATATAGAATCAATTTATATCTTAACGATGTTAAGGTATAGAGAGTTGTCCGGCTGATGCTTAAAACCAGAATCCGGATAAACTCAATGCACGTTTCAGTAATGGCTGTTTGTGGGTTATCCCGGGCTTTGATGAGGGTTAACTTTCTACCATCAGGAAGATCAATATTTATATTGTTCTTGACTCGCCACAGTTTTAGTAAAATGGTTTTTTTCAGAAAAACAAAAGTTGGAGTATGGTAGAACTGGAAGTGATTCCAGAACCACAAACGATCACTGATGATTTAATAGAACCTAAGGATTCAATTAGTTTCGACGTTCCATTAACCACTCTGCAGATTTGGTAGGTAACCTCAAGCACCCGAGAGGTACTTTGGTCTTCTCAGAGACGGTGACAGGGAGGTTCTTGTTTACCCAGACTTGTCATTGCTGCTGTTCTAGACTATAAGACCCGGCAGAAGGATGAGTATAGTGTCGTTCTAAACTAGCTTTGGAAGTGCACGTATATATGACTCTGCCAGAGGGTTGTTGTAGTCAGTGGGAGCAGCGGAAGCATAGTGGGCAAGTAGCATATGTCTATTTATAGACTAATGCAGGTATAGCGAAAACAGATCATCTATTTTTTTTTGTGACAGTCATAGGCTTTGACTTCATCAGAATAGGAGATGGATCTGCTAAGAAGGTAGTAAAGAGTGATGTCCAGGTATTGGGATGACATGCACTTAGTAGGAAGAGATATTCCTGTACTACAATCGGTTATACTGTGGTTGTCACAAAGTTGTTTTTCCACATAGGATATGGAAATAATATCAGGGTTTTTCTGGTTACTAGATCTATGGTTTTAGATCTAGATTTGGGAAGTATCCCAATTTGGGTATTTTGACATTATTCTAAAGATATTTTAGAATGGACGACTCCTGGCATGGTGGTGTATCTGCAGGTGATGGAGTTACCCTCTCTAAAGGTGTCTTACAGACTAAAGAGGAGAGGGATCTGAATGATTAGCATATCACTTGCTTATACAATTGAGTTAATCATGAAATGTCAGGTACCACACCAGATATTGCTTTTTCACTAGATGCAATAAGCAGATATATTAATCCAATCCTGGAGATACATCGGGAAGAAGTTATTGAGTATAAGTGAATGTTCTAGGGAAATGATTACGGCAGCCTCCTTAAGGAGACGGTTATCATTTCAGGCTTCCAGGTGACATGGATGACAGAGTGATTGTTAGAGTTGCAGTTTTTCCCTCCTTTAAGGGACAGTATGTTGGACAGATGGGCCAAGCAGATACTGAAGAAGGCATGGCGCAGGATACTGATTAAATTCAGTGGATGATGCAGTCTAAATAGTTTGCTGGATTTGGAGTTCATCTGTGAACTGGGTCCCATCAGATATCCTGACAAATTCTAAGACAAGTATTGCTCATTTCGGGAGATAGTTTTCTCCGCGAAGTTGAGATACAGAGAGATACAGAAAGAAACATTGGAGCGAATCCACTCATTGAGGCTATTTCTCGAACGCAAACATTTTCGCAAACGGGCTTTGCGAAACTGATTAGTAGAGAAGTTGGGTGTTCGGTATCACACGGGCTGTGAGTATGCGACATCGCAATAATTGGCCTTAAGTGCAAGTCGGAGATTGTTGGCTATAGTGCCCTCAAGGCAATTATCATAGTCGTGGATTTGTGATTATGATGATTAAGGCAGGACCTATACCGATAAAACAGTCTTACTCAAGATGATAGTATTCTATCTGGTTTGTCTTTATCATCATGTACATGTTGATAGAGGCCATAGGATTCTTGCTTGACTGCCAGCATTATGATGGCGATCATATATGTGGGAGCTGGGGTCTATAAGCACATCCTTAAATGTCCCTATTCGTAGGAGTTTCGAGACCGGGCATTGATACTCCAGTGTAGACTAGTGTATACTGATCGAGACCCCGACGAGGGGCGGTGGCCAGGTCTCACAAGCCATTGATGTTAGTTTGTTCACCAAAGATAGTATGCAGGTGCTCATTGGCTTATAAGTACACCGGATGGACTCGCCGGGAACTTGCTACTTGGTATTATACTTATTGTCAGATAGCAGTTCCCTGGTGACATGTGTACAGGTTAGTCTGTCGACCTGAGATCGTCATTTGTCTCGTGTGAGTTCCCGCTGTGCTTTGATTACTACCCTACCACGGCTCAAAGGAGTCGTGCAAACAGGTTTTAGTTGGGTACAGTCCCGAGCCACATGGAGGCAGTGATCGGATCGTCGGGGATTCGTCTCTCCCGGTATTAGGGGTTGATGTCGCATTGTGTATGGATGGCCATCACCATAAATCCGTGGCCTCGGTGGAAGAGAATTATCGATCCAGGATCGATAGTTTCTCAGGTGGTGATGGGGTTTCATACCGACACTAAATGTCGCGTTGTTAGGGGTCTGACATTATCCACCCCCTTAGACTCGATATGCGATACTCTTAGACGAACAGACCGGACTGTATATCTATTGTCACTGTCAAGCTTAGTAGGGGTTCAGGATGAGGTTGCTTGTCGGCCTCCCTTTCGCTTAATACTTGGGTAGCCGTTACGTACAGCTAGTGCCGCTGACGTGCTTGTGGTTAAACTCACTGCCAGCGTATTGACGAGTCTTTAGAGTCCCACACAGAGGGTTTTCACGATTCTGACGATATGGTGTACATGACGTATGTTGGTACATACAGGTGCCCGATTAAATATGTGCATGCTGCGCAGACTTTAATCGGACGGTTGATAATACTAGTGGCTTAGGATTAAGCCGGATTATTAAATAGGGTTTTGATTTAATAATTTACATATGTATTTATATATATGTATTCTAGTATTATTGTTCGGTACTTATTTTCTCTCTTGGCTATTCGTATTTTGGTACGAATACGCGTATATGTATTTCGATACATGTACCGGGAAGTATTCCGTATTTTCTACGGAATAGCTTCTAGAAGGTGCCAACTCATTTGTGTGAATTACTATTTATGGAAATTCATTTGATTATCAAATGAGGTGGAGGCATGAGGTGGCTTGAACATGGACAAGGTATGGGCTTGAAGTATGGTTGGATTTGTTTAATGGAAAATGGTAAAAAGAAAATGATTTTTGTGTGAAGGAGAGAGAAAGGGGGGGCCGGCCACACATTTTGGGGAGTGGGGTTTATTTCATTTGGTGATTACATGAAACACTTACTAGCTCTCTCTCACTCTCTCATTCACACAAAAGGAGTTAACCATTTTTCATTGTGGTTCATGCCAAAGCTTTCATCTTCTTCTTGAGTTTCTCATTGAGCTCAAAGGTAAAGAAAAAATCATAGTGACACTTCCATACACCTCGACTCTCCATCGCTAGCGACTTTGGAGCATCGGTTGTCTCGTTCGTCGAGGCTGGAGCTTGCGCCGTTTCCCTCAGGTAGATCATTGGAGATGGAGGAAGACCGGCAACCAAACTTCGTTAAAGAACCGCTAGGAGCTTAGAATGAAGACCGAAGGACTCGGATCAACTCGGTATAATGATTCTAACTCTTAGTTAGCTTGGTAGATTAGGATTTAAGGTCGATCCGTAAATCGGGTAACGGTAGCGCCGGTTTTAGAAATTTTTGTTCCGCATTTTGGCCGCGTTTTGATGGCCGGGGCGCTGCCGGGACCCTTCAAAAACACCTGTCAGAGGAAACGGTGTGCCAGACAGCAATCAGGTGCATCTGATATGCACCAAGAATCCCGATTTGGTGCATCTGGTGTTCACCACAATCACATCTCAAATCATGCGCCCAACATGCGCGAAGATCCAAATCAGGTGCATCCACCATGCACGAATAAATTCTAAATCATGTGCATCCAACATGCATGAAACCATGAAATCCAATATCAAGCGCCGAACATGCGCAGGAATCCAATCAGGTGCACAAGGTGAACAAAACAAATATCGAGTATCACAATCGAAATCGACGGTATACAACACATCTCAAATCCAAATCAGGTATACCGTAGTATCAAATTTCACAACCATGTGCATCAGCATGCACAAAATATAATCAAAACACAAAAAGTGGATGAAAACTATGCCGTAAGCATAAGTCAAATCATATGCATGCCCTAGGCATGAAGTCAAAATCAATACCTCAAATAACATCAAATCGAAGTCCTGTGCAACTGTAGTGTACAAAATACGTATCACTGCACTGCAAGCATATGTGAACTATACCGAGTGCAAAAATCAAATCGGGTGCGTACCATAAGCACAAAATCTACCCAACTGTATGAAATCCACGAAATCATAAGCATGTGCAGCCAAGGCACCAAAAACGATATCAAGTGCAATAACTGTGCACAAATCATAAATCAACACAACGGTGTATAAAGCATATCTCAAGTGCAATAACTACGCACAAAATACAAATACCCAGTAGGTGAAACTATGGTGCACGAAAACAAAGATCATGAAACTCGGTCATCAAAACTCAATCATGCGAATAAATCGCCCAAAATACCGAAATCAAGTATGGCCGAATAGTCCCGCTCAAGCACATCCTTTAAGAATCTCTGGCCAACTGTCATGATCACTCATAACATGTCTCGTCAACGATGCCGAACTATGGCCTGCTGGTGTACGTAAAATGACCACTCCTGGGTCCAAGTCTTCTCGTGCATTATTCCAGAAAGGTCCTGTCGAGATCTCTCCCAAATCTCGTTTCTGCCGAACTGTCCGGAAGTTATCACCCTTCACTAAATCTGTTTCTTGTTCCGGAACGGCTGCATACTCATCACGACTCCTTCTGGAAGATATATCCACATACAACGCCTCTGCATGCGTATCACATCTCTGATGTCGGCGGAGTGGAACATCATCTCATCAAGATCTCGTACGAACCTCTTACTCCACTTTTCTCTAATATTGACTGCTTCGGACTCGTCTCATCGTGGCTGCATGGACTGTGCTCCAACGGCTATACTCATATCTAGAGTCTCCCAAGCAATGCATCCCATCGCATAGCATCCGAATGAAGTCGAACCATTCGATCGATTCGCCAAAACCTCATAATCCCCCAAGAGCTCAACATCTTAGGTACAGTTTAATAGTATCGAGTACATACCACAGTATCGGTGGACCAGCCGTAGAAGGGCAAACCCAAGCCTCACTAATGGCACTGCGGAACTGCCGCAAACCCTAAGGTTCAAAGGCTTTCTCATGGTCATTATGTCGAGTTAGGGTTTCATTCTTCTAGAGGGTCCATAGAATTGCTTGCATGTCTTTCCGAATACTTTAAACTTAGAATATGGGTTTCTGACATTTGATCGCCTATATCGACTCTTAACGTACCTGCGTGAAGTCGTCTCTAGCTGGAATCAATCTATCTGATGACCTCGCATCGGGTAAGCGAACGAACCACATGTCCTAGTCATTCATCCTCGGGTGACTAGCGACCTGCTATGTTATCTTTGAGTTTAACTCGTATAGCAGTAGCTCCAACATCAGGGCGATATCTCGTCGTTCGCAGCAAGAACTGGCTCATTCGTCTGCACGCTGAACAGTGCCTCAATCATCATGAATAAGCGATACATCAATAGTCATCACATTCTGGCCGGTCTCTATCAGTGGCTCAATCCTCTGGTGCTGATCTGCACGTCTGAGTAATCTCGTAAAAGTGATCCATCAAATGCTTATGGCGCGAAAACAAAATAATACGATGCCTCTCTATGTAATCGTATCCCTGGAATCACGCCCTGGTCAGTCGTTGTTCGCGACGAGCTCGTGCTGACCACAACTCTAGCCGTAGCTCTCTCTGCCCGTGTAATCGTGGCAGCAAAACCATAAACCGATATCGATGAGGATAGATCATGAATGAATATAATGTTGTGCAAGGAAATGTATATCCTAAGGCTCCTTAAGCGGAGTAGTGTATCGTAAGTATGCCGTGGAACATACACACGGTACTTCACTCTCCTTAAGTCACCTACTCCATCAACCAAGGTCAACCTATGCGACGAAAGTTCGGGTCTAATACCCCCTCGACTAAGTCTAAGTTCCTTAAGGTCAAGCCTAGATTCCGTATATATACAAACGCCCTAGGCTCCGCATAGTCAAACCTAGGCTCGAACCAAGGTTAACCTATCGCTCTGATACCAACTTTTTCATGACCCGAAAATAGCACGTGACTGGCCCTTGAACCATATGAAGTCTATATGACCCTATCTAATTCAAGTAAGCCAAAAGCCCAGAAATCTAAAGCCATTTTACAGAAATGTTTTAGTAAAATAAGCCAAATATGCATTTTCAAAATCCGAAGACTTTTCTGAAAATTACGGCAGAGTTTCCTTTGTAAATACTGGCCCCGAACGGGGTACAACATGATAAATATATACATGAATGATAAAAGGTATCCCTAAGCAGGAGCTAGCTCTTCGTCAATCGACGGTCATAACCACGCAAGCAATATCTTATACAACGCCGAAAGGCGAGGATCAAAACTGAAAAGGAAACTCAAACAACATGAAATCCACAATAATACAACGCGCGACTCTAAGGTCGAAAGAATATACAACTCTGGTCTCTAAGTCTGAAATAAATACATGTATGGTTGATGGAGTTTCAAGATACAACTGAATAAAATAAGTACAATGGTGGTCACGATGCAAGTGAATCCACCTACCAAAGCAAATCACCCGGAATGGAAGCAGGGTGCCAGCAAACCCGTAACGAAACATGTACGGCAAAACCTGCAAGAAACTGTGGCACAACGGGGGTGAGTTGCTAACTCATGAGTAGAAAATATCACCGAGCAGAAATCGTATGTATGACACAATCCTAGGTCAATACGATCAATATATATATATAACCTCAAAATGATAAGTCTGAAGCATGAAAAGGTGGCAAGGGTAAACATCTATACATAAGTGTAATCCCATGTGCTCGTGTCAGTGCTTCAGGTAGCAATGTATCATATGTATGAGGTATGAATGTAATGTAATGAAATGAGTGAGATTTCTGTACTTTAAAATGAGGTATGGTCAATAAATCAATATAAATCAGTGTCTAGCATCGACACAAAACATAAATCTCAATATCCAAAATCTAAGGCTCCGGCTATCCGGACTGGCCTGTATCATCAAATCTCAATACCTCAATATCTCAAATCTCAAAAATCTAGAGTTCCGTCAGTCCAGATCGGCCCATATCATCAATCACACGACCACGAACGGTATCCTCCGGATATCCGACGCGCTAGGTAAAATCACCGGTAGGCAGTCTGCCCCTGCCAGGCTCATCATCCTCCATGAAACCACTCTCGCCCCGTGGTACCATACCAGGTCCACTATGTACCCGAGTCGGTTCATACGACTCCTCGAATTGGGTCTCGAAATCCATCTCATAACCGAGAAAACATCATGGTGGACGACTCATACATCACGAGAAAACCGCACTTTTCATTTTAAAAAGAAAGAGAGAGAGAGAGAGAGAGGGAGAGAGAGAGAGAGAAATTTATATATATTCTTGCAGTTTTCCCCCAAATCCAGGAAATCTCATGAAAATCCGAAATCCAATCATCAATAGCAAGTAAACAGGGAATATCCGCATAAAACTCCATAATACTGCATAACAGTGAACAATAATATGCATGAAGTAGTAAGTAATAACTGCAATGTCTAAACTAGCATATAAAGACGAGTACGCTAATACCATGTCGAACTATCAGTTAACAAGCTATGTCAATGAGTAATATTCTCTAAAGTGTACGTGACATGGCAATTACCGATGATGATGTGTGTGAGCCGGCAGGTAAGTGTATGTGGAACATACGCATCATCGGTAATTGTGCTGGTGTCCTGACAGCATGATCTCAATAATGGCTTATGAAAACACAATATAATCATACGAGGCGATGGAAACAGCAATAATATGCGGGAGCTGAATAATAAATACAATGATAACTAATCTGCATTTATATAAATATGAGTCATACAGTTTTTCCATTTGAAATAACACGAATCGTGGTGTTTTGAAAATAAGGGCTACGGTGTTTTTAAAATAAAATACGTCCTTTGAAATATCCGCAGAATCCCTTGGCCTGTCTTTAAAATACTCACGATTCGTTAGTTTTGAAATAGGTATGACTCGAGTCTAATCTATCATTTACAAGTAAACTACCGGACTAAACTAAACAGGTTGATCGAAAGATAAGGAAACCGCCTAACATCTCAGTCGATACCTATATATATATAATAGTCGGTGATCCCGCCTCAATAGTATCCCATACGATACCCTAATATAATATGACATTCTTGAGTCAAGAGTGCGGATCTATCATCAATATATAGCTCGTACGGTAAATCCATCGTATGACATCCCAAATCAGGGCACGGGTCAAATATCACATTACCTCATTAATCATCTGGTATCCTTTTCATCATATATCATGATCCTGGGGTACTGATCTAAGTCTAGTACAACACTGATACCACATATGTATATGCATGCATGTGTATGAAAACACCACGCCTAAAGGACCCACTAAACATCGTGTCGTATCTCATAATACGAACCACGCCATATCACTGATCTCACGGCATCCAACCCAATCTCATCGACTCATCTCCATCCCGAGTACTATCCTCATGATCCATGTATAAATATATATAGTCCCTTACCCATGTGTATATATATGTACATATCCTCATATACGCACAGGTAATAAAATGTATACATGTGTGTGTGCGCGCGTGTGGGTGTAATCTCTAATCTAGGGTTTCGCGATTGAGAAGCTAAACTAAGTTACTTCTAATTACACTACACCATCCCATGAACCATTTAACCTATCTTTAAAATCCATGTTTCACATAACAATATCATATATGTAACAGCACGCGCGCGCGCGCGCGCGCACACACACACACACACACATATCAAACTATACTTCGACCTGCGGGGGCGCTATACGCCATCCACCCGACTTCCCCCGTAGATATATCTACTCACCTTGCTCTTCTCTTGCTGGAGTTGATGACGCCACGCTCATCCTCGTTGTCTCGAAATCTACGTGGGGTACCTACAACCAATACACAATCGCAAACGCGTATTAAAACTATGTCGGAAAACTAAAACGGCACACGTTTCGCCCATATGTCAAAACCTATAACTTCGCGTGCAAAACCCGATCAATAACCCTAGTCGTTGGCATTCAAACGCCACACGACGAAAACACAATATCAAATACTAAATTCCAAATCATTAAAAGCCGCAAAACGAATTCAGAAACCTCGTAAAACACTTCTAGATTTTGTTTCAGGTGAAATTAGCAAATTCTGCATATGGGGTAGTTCTAATTTGCCTAAAATGAAGCAATAGACCAGGCACGGGACGATTCCAAAGTACCAAGGCAGCAAATTGCAGCCAAAATGAGTAAAATTGTGGCCTAAACATGAGTATATGGTCTCGGGTTTTGGGTATAGGTTCTAGGTTGCCTGCACATCTCTCAGTCTTCGCTAAATATTTTTCAGGTGTCCCGGGTGATAGCAGATGTCAATATACCCTCACAGAATCCAAAATTCTCCAATATCGGAGTTTCTAAGTTTATGTTTTGGGGTTTAAATTTATGGTTTAGTCTAATATACTGTCACTAAAGGGGTTGTATAGACTCTACTAGTCTCAATTACACAATCCCAATTCAAAATTCCTCAAACCCAAACATGGAATTTCCAAACCTCATTAAACATCGTCTAATCACTTCTAAACATGAATGGAAGCTAAAGCAATGGAAATTCTATACTAATGATGGAATAATTACCTCATTTGGAAACTCAATAATTTTCTTGAGTTGCCCCAAGTCTCTAAAATCCTAGCTTTCTTGGTCCAAAGGGTTTACCATGAGCTTGTGCACAAAATTTGTGAAAAGGAGAAGATGTTTTGGTGAATTATTCATGGAGTTGTGAGGGTTTTGAGATGGGGGAGGAAAGAGTGCTACCATGGGGGAGGAGAAGAGAGATGGATGAAGATGAGAATGAAACAAATGGTCTTGGTCAATGGAAGACCCCTCACCTCTCTTTCTCTCACTTGCCCATGCCTCATTTTTTTTTTGTTTTCCTTTTCTTTTTCTTTTCTTTTCTTTTCTTTTGTTTTCATTTTCCTTTCTCTTTTCTTAAAATCAATAACCATGTGTAACGCCTTAGATTTTGGTTAGTGTTCGTTTAGACGTTAATGCGGGTTTACTGTAAAAAATTTACCAATTCTGGTTTCCCGCATTTTATAACATTTAATTAATAATTTATTATTATTTGTTATAAGCATGCACACACGTGTGCACGTAAATCTGAGGATTTGTTTGTGCTAAATTAGTCTTAGCAACCATGACACTTAACCTAATCCTTTGTTTATCCTAATCTTTTCTTTAACCAAATCCTTAACCCTTTGTTCTCTTGATCTTTTGTGTGAGAGAGAGAGAGATATTTGTTGAGTGATGAGGTGTGTATGAATGCATTAAATGGTGAATTAATGCATATGATACACTCACCTCTCATTCTCAACCTACACTCACCTCCCTCTCTCTTTATCAATCACCCTATCTCTTTTTCTCTATCTCCTTCTCATTTCTTCATCTTTTTCTATTTCTAAACTGAACACTCTCTTATTTCTACACAAAATCCAACACAAACATAACAATTTCATCAAAAATCACATCTTTTCTTAGATATTGCCCCTTGGATGCCATGGAGCATGCAAAGCTTGTATCTTTGAGTTCTTTTGGCTAGGTAATAATCCATATCTATTCCTTTTGTTGTTTTGGTGTAGCTTAGCTTGTTAGATTTAGTTTAGATAGTGTAAAGTGTAGTTTGATGCATAATATCGTATTTTTAGTGCCTACATGTGACTTTTGTGATCTGGTGTGACCCGGAATTTTTACTAGAAAACCAAACAAATTAGTTGTGTTGTACCTAAGACCATAGGACCTCACCTGGAGCACGGACCCTTGGAGCTCGGACCCGGCCGGCGACGTATGAAGGGGATTCCGGCGAGATCGGCCATGGGTAGGAGTTAGGGTGTGGGTTTTTCTGAGTAGGTGTCTGCAGTGGTTTTTGTATTTTTGGTCTTGTTTGTTTGTTTAGTTTTCACTGTATGCAAAATATGGGATAACTTAGGTAGGTTGTAGTGTTTTGTGTTCGCGCGATACGTTATACGACACGGATCGTGCACTTTGTGTGGTTTTGCTCTTAAGTTGTTTTCATCGTGTCGCTACGCGCGTTAGCCACAATACGAACACTTGAGAGTATGTTTTGTGTTGTTGCGTCGGTCTAATGTAGTGTGTACGTATTTTAGGGTTATTATTAATATACACCTGTTTTATTGTCTTACTATTGTAGGTTCGTGGGCGGGGACTACAGACACAGCTACAAAGGGAAAATAGGTGGTTGGCTTCACTTAGCCAGGAGTGTTGGTGAGTAGATTTAACATCTACAGGGGAATCGCCCGCATGGCGTTATGCGTCTGGGGTTGAGATGTTACTTTTGTCGCATATTCTATATCATATTTAGAATTGCGCATTCATCCTACTGCTTAGTTAGTGTTGTGCTTGGTCTAGTATCCTTAGGGCACTGCACCATTATTGACGGCTTATGTTGCACGAGCACTGATTGTATGCCACTCACACAGTCAATAATTGCCATGTCACGCACAACCCACATATAGAAATGATATTGCTTGGTTAGGAACATTGTGATATTGATTCATATTTCTTATCGCATATAACACATAGCATACATGTATACCCACATGCTTACACATATGCTTTGACATGCTTACATGCTAGTTACCTGTATACTTATAGGGTATCGTACCATTAGCGATAAGTACATGCACACCTGAGGACATAGCTACAGGTGTACTTACCATTCATACTTCGCTTATACCTGGAGGGTATATCACATCATTACTGATAGGTAGATACCTATATTTTTTTATACCTTTATGTGTTCACATATATCTGGATATAGCTACGTAATTACCTTATTTGATGTATTATTTAGAATTGGAGAAAATAGGAAACACATGATATTTATATTAACTGGCTGTAGTTAATTAGCGGCTTTTCCTTTATACGCTTACATTACAGTCTTATGTTGCGTATACTTTATTCATGGATTCTCGCATTGAGATATGGATTTTTCATGATGTTTTCTGGATTTGGGGACCGTGGGAGTTCATGAAATTATGCATTAATTGAAAAACCCGGTTTCTCTTGATATGATATTGCAGCAGCCACCATAAGATTTATCGGTTCGGATATATATATACCCCACGCGAGGAAAGGAGGGGTCCGTGTGCGGGTATATGGTGGGGCCCGGAGGTACCCCGGGGCAAGAATGAGGTCGTGGGGGAAGCATACCATCCGGTGACATTACCAATGACTCAGCGGTTATCATGGGGATGCCGACGGGAGTCATGTACGTATTGTTACGTCGAGAGGCGAGGGTCAGAGCTAGGCACTCGAGCTTTCGGGATAGCGTATGATACGTACCTATCAAGGTGCCAGTCATGGTGACAGCACCTGATAGATCAACATTTCTGTGTTGATGCTTGACACATTGGTTTCATGATATTTCTTTTTACTCCTTTGTATATATAATAGGGGATTAGGCCGTTGTTATATATGCCCTTACACCAATATTAGTAGAATGGGGCGCTAATATATGTGTATTGACATCAAATTATATACATCATCATATTTATTCATGCAAATATACCTAGAATGTAAAGGACTCATTGACATTGGATTTAGGACATTTGAGAATTCATTTTCTATTGATTACAGGATATATATGAGATTGCTGATTTTGTACACTCGGGATATGTGAGATCTACTTGATATTGTAATTTCGGGGTATACGAGATACACTTGATATTGTACATATGGGATATGTGAGATATACTTGATAGTGTACATTTAGGATTTGTGAGACTTATATGATATGAGAGCTAATTTGGGGGCTGATTTGAGGAATTGGGATTTGTATTGTCTTGATGGATTTTGATCCTACCACGATTTCAGGATTCCGTGGAAATGACATGTTTCATTCCATACTCTACATTTACTGTTTATGCACTGCTTCATGTGTAGTTGTACCTGTTAGTGTACCTTCCATGATTATGGCATACATATATTTTCATATCATTATTGCATGACTATTGCATACTGATTGTCATATCACTACTTCATGTACTTGTAATACCTGATAGAGTACCTTACATGACTGTTACCTTCATATCGTCATATTATTGCTTCATGTATTAATTGTAACCGCTGGTGTACTTTTTATGATTATTGTATTACATATGACTATTCATTGATATTAAATGCTTATGTTAGATTCGCGATGTACGTGCATACTCGCGTTTACCTACATATGTTATTTACTATTCACGAGTTGGCAACTCACCCCCGTTGTACCACAGTGTCTTGCAGGTGTTCCTCAGGATAGTCAGAGGCAGGGCTATTTCCATCCATCCTATCATCTTTTACTGCGGATACCACTTCGCTTGACAGTGTGCAGTTTTGCCTAGGTGGGTTTTGTGATTATCCGATGTTGTATTGTATATTCGTTGTATCCATGTACTCTCCATCTACCAGTATTATATATGACTTAGTGACTTGGTGTGAGGACGATGTTGTATATTGTTGTGACTTGATGTCTTTTATACAATTTCCTTTCTATCGTCTTCTATTTCTTCGCTACGGCGTCGTATATCTGTTGTGGTGATTGTTTCCGCCGTTGGGCGTGATTTTGCTCCCATTTTGGGGATGCTTTACTTATATTTATGTTGTACCCATTCTGGGGCTGGTTTTTACAAAGGAGGTGCTGCCTAAATTTTAAGGAATAAAAGTGAGACTTTTAAAGAATTTGGGTGTGATTTCAAAGGTTTTGAAAATACTATTATCACTTTCTTATTATTTTTGATGGTTTAGATTTCTGGGTTTTGTCTTTCTTTTACTGCGTTACGCCTGTAGACGTTGCGTAGTATTAGGGCCGTCACGTGTTAATTTCGGGTCGTGACAAAATTGGTATCAGAGCGTTAGGTTTTTACCTTACGGAGTGTAGGATGACCTTGGTATGATGGAGTGGGTAGCTTAAGCAGAGTAACGTAGTGTGTGTATGTCTGCAGCATACTCATGATGCAGTACTCCGACTAAAGTGACCTAAGTACAAATTGCTTGAAATTCCTTCCTTGATGATTCAAATCCTTATGATTCGATTTCCGTGTTCATATCGAATCCTATCCCTATTTATAGCCTTTGCCGCCGACGACTATGGGGGCTCAGAGAGGTGTAGCGAGGGCCGATGTCAGTATTGACTCGGGGAGTGTGAGGACTGACCAGGATGGTACGCTCGTTGCATAGGTGCAGACGGTTTCGCCTTCGATTGATAATATCTTTAGGCTTGTGGCAGAGATGCAGGACTTGCGCCAGACGATGAGTTCTTTGGTTGAGGCCATTCGAGCGCAGCGACAGGAGGTTGTCACCCTTGTTACCCAGTTGTTCCTTGCGATCAGCACACAGCTTTCCGTCACTTACATAGCACCATTGGATGCAACCCTAGTTGACGAGACACGTATTCCAGAAACTTCGGGTGTTCCGGAACCGTGGAGGACTCGTACCGGTGTATCAGCTCAGAGACAGAGGCTTAGTCGTCGAGACAACTTTCTTGACCGTTGCGGGAGTAGCAGAGTTTGGAACGAGGGGATTCGTGTTAGCTAGATCAGCTGTTTGTTGTGTTAACTTCTATAAGCTATTCTTTTGTTGCGCGACACGTATTTCAGTCGTATGCCAATCGGTTAGGAGATTCATCCGTCACTTGATCCTTCTAGAGATGTTGTATTTGACGTTCTCCTGGGTACGGACTGGTTAGTTACGTACTAGGCGTCTATGGACTACTGCGAGGAACAGTCAGGTTTGTTTTTCCGGCAAGTCAGTTCTTGTTGTGTAGGGGGACAGTAGTGTCGCCTCTCACAGCTCGAATTCAGATTGTTTCGCTAGTCGGCTTTTGAGGAGAGGATGTCGAGGATTCTTGGCGTTCATTCATGATACCGGAGCCACAGTGGGTTTGTTGGACCGGGTTCTTATCGTGCGAGAGTTTTCCGACGTTGTTCCAGATAAGCCGGCGGAGCTTAAGGAGCTTAAGGATCAGCTGCAGAGTTGTTTGCTGGGGGGCTTGGGCGTCTGAGTGTTTCGCATTAGGGAGCTCCTATTTCTGTTCATCAAGGAGAAAGACGGCAGTTTAGGTTGTGTATTGATGGATCGTCAATTGAACCGGCTTACGGTGCGGATATGTATCCTTTACCTCGCATTGACGATTTCTTCGATCAGCTCCAGAGTGCGAGACATTTTTTAAGTTTGTTCAGGATCAGGTCATCATTGTTGCGGGTTCGGAGTGATGACATTCCGAATACTGCTTTTGTGCGTGCTACGGGCAGTTTGTGTTATGGTGGTGTCGTTGGACTCGCCAATGCCCTAGCAGCATTCGTAGATATGATGAACCAGATTTCTTCAGGCAGTTCCTCGACCAGTTATTGTTGTGTTATTGACGACATTCTGGTCTATACAATGTGTCGTGAGGAACAGGAGCAACACTGGAGGATTTGTTTTGCAGACATTGGGAGAGCCTCAGCTGTTTGCAAGATTCTCGGAGTGTTCCTTCAGGCTTGTTTGTGTTGACTCCTAGGTCTTATAGTTACGGAAGACGGTTTCGTATGGTTCCGATGGAGATCGAGACCGTACAGCTTTGGCCCAGACTGGTGTACAGACGGAGGTCCGTTGATTTTTGGACTTAGCAGGTTTTTACCGCCGTTTCATGAAGGATTGCTAGTGTAGTGCTGCACCGTTGACTGGACTGACCTGAAAGGAGGTTCTTTTCTTTGGACTGAGGCATGCGTGTGGAGTTTTCCAGCAGTTGGAGATTCGGTTGACAACTGCACCAGTTCTTCTTGCTTTCTGGTTCGGGTGACTTTGTTGTTTAACTGTAATGTTTCGCGAGTGGGGCTCGACTGTGTGCTGAGGTGACACTATAGAGTTATCGCTTTTGCTTCCCGACAGTTGGAAGAAGTACGAGCATTATATCCCACTCATGATCTGGAGATGGCCGCTGTGGTCGTGTGTTGGAGAATTGGGGACACTACTTGTTCGGAAAGTCGTGTCAGATTTTTCATGGACCACCAGAGCTTAATGTACATCTTCCTGCAGCGGGTTTTGGTTGTTGAGATAGTCTTCTGCAGATTTATAGTTCTTGTTCGATCGTTGAGTACAGCTTGTGTTCGCCTCTACTGAGGGGACAGCTTGGTCATGTACGCCCCCGACCACTTTTCCATAATCGTTTTCGCGAGGCACTGCCCGCCGGTGCTCGTTCGTCAGAGATTCTTGAGCATACTCGGCTGGATAATGATTCGGAGTCCTTGATTTGTGACCAAGATGTTCTACGTTTAGGGACACGTTTGTGTGTATCTGTTGCTGATGGGCAGAGACGCGAAATCCTAGAACAGGCACATCGGTCAGCTTCGGTGTTCATTCAAGTTCCACCCACATTTGGCGTGACTTGTGAGATAGTTACTGGTGGACCGGGAGGAAGAGTGAAGTTTTGGTTTTCATTTCAAGGTGTCTGTCTTGTTGTGCGCTTTGGTTGAGCATCTGAGACCAGCTGGAGAGTTGCAACCTTTAACCGTTCTGAAGTGGGAGTGGGAGCAGATCTCCATGAATTTCGTTATGGTGTCTACCCAGGTTTAGTAAGGGTGTGACTTCATTCGGTTGTTTGTTGTCCGGTTTTACTCAGTTTGCTCAGTTGTTCCTTGTTAAGTTTGTGCGTTGCACGGAGTTCCTTCATGGGTCATATCCAATGAGGGTACCCTGTTTGCTTGCCGTCTTAGGCAGGAGCTTCAGGAAGCCTTGGGTACTGGTTGAGCTTTAGCTCCATCTTTTCCATCCGCAGGATTATGGTTTTGTGAGAGCGGGCTTTACTGACTCTAGAGGTTATGCTTGTGCGTACGTGCTAATTGTTGTCGACAGTTGGGATTGTCACTCGCCATTGTTGGGGTTCTTCTTCGATAGCTGTTATCAGGAGATACTCGAATTGGAAACCTTTTTGGTTTTGTTGTTAGGTCGTGTCGATTACCAATCTGTTTTTCTGACTCTGCGTAGTAGGATTTTTGGACCCCAGCTAGTCTAGAGACTTCGGAGATGATCCAGTTGGTTCAGGTCAGGATGAGAGTAGCCCAGTGCAGACAGAGGTCTTATGCCGACTATGGTGGTCGCAGACTTAGGTTCGCAGTGGGAGATCATGTATTCCTACGGACTTTCCGATGAATGACGTGTTGTTTTTTGGGAATCTTATCCCAGGATTGTAGGTTTTGAGATCCTTAAAGCGAGTTAGTTTCGTTGCCTTTAACTTGGCACTTCTGCCCAGATTAATGACTATTCACCCCGTTTTCTTTGTGTGGATACTTTGCAATTACCTTCATGACTTTCTCACATGATTCAGCACCAGACCATTTAGCTTTGATGCGATCTTTTCGTTCACCGGCAGCCATTGGTGTAAATGGCTCGGCAGGTGAAGAAACTTCGGTCAAGGGTCTTGCTATCTGTGGAGGGTTTTCTTGGACGTAGCCATTTAGTGAGGTGATCACTTGGGAGGCTGCGAGCGAGATTTGGGAGTTTTGTACTCTTCTCTTTGAAGGTACGCTTAGTGAAAAATTTTAAATTCGGGGATGAATTTTTATAAGGGGGGAGATTGTAACGCCTTAGATTTCGGTTAGTATTCGTTTAGACGTTAATGCGGGTTTACTGTAAAAAGTTTACCAATTCGGGTTCCTCGCATTTTATAACATTTAATTAATAATTTATTATTATTTGTTATAAGCATGCACGCACGTGTGCACGTAAATGTGAGGATTTGTTTGTGCTAAATTAGTCTTAGCAACCATGACACTTAACCTAATCCTTTGTTTATCCTAATCTTTTTTCTTTAACCAATTCCTTAACCCTTTATTCTCTTGATCTTTTGTGAGAGAGGGAGAGAGATATTTGTTGAGTGATGAGGTGTGTATGAATGCATTAAATGGTGAATTAATGCATATGATACACTCACATCTCATTCTCACCCTACACTCACATCCCTCTCTTTTTATCAATCACCCTCTCTCTTTTTCTCTATCTCCTTCTCATTTCTTCATCTCTTTCTATTTCTAAACTGAACACTCTCTCATTTCTACACAAAATCCATCACAAACATCACAATTTCATCAAAAATCACATCTTTGGATATTGCCTCTTGGATGCCATAGAGCATGCAAAGCTTGTATCATTGAGTTCTTTTGGCTAGGTAATAATCCCTATCTGTTCCTTTTGTTGTTTTTGTGTAGCTTAGCTTGTTACATTTAGTTTAGATAGTGTAAAGTGTAGTTTGATGCATAATATCGTATTTTTAGTGCCTACATGTGACTTTTGTGATCTGCTGTGACCCGGAATTTTTACTAGAAAACCAAACAAAGTAGTTGTGTTGTACCTAAGACCATAGGACCTCACCTGGAGCACGGACCCTTAGAGCTCGGACCCCGCCGGCGACGTATGAAGGGGATTCCGGCGAGATCGGCCGTGGGTAGGAGTTAGGGTATGGGTTTTTCTGGGTAGGTGTCTGCAGTGGTTTGGGTATTTTTGGTCTTGTTTGTTTGTTTAGTTTTCACTGTATGCAAAATATGGGATCACTTAGGTAGGTTGTAGTGTTTTGTGTTCGCGCGATACGTTATACGACACGGATCGTGCACTTTGTGTGGTTTTGCTCTTAAGTTGTTTTCGTCGTGTCGCTACGGGCGTTAGCCACAATACGAACACTTGAGAGTGTGTTTTGTGTTGTTGCGTCGGTCTAATGTAGTGTGTACGTGTTTTAGGTGTAAGTGCACGGCGGCGCCCCGGCCTCCATCCCGAGGCCAAATGCGGAAGCGATGCTTAACTTTAATTTTGCAAACTAGCAAACCGGCACCACCGCGCACTAAACACCCGGATCGAACCATTAACTAGTCTTAGCTAACTACAAAATGGGGAATAGAGATATACCGACTGATCCGAGTCCTCCGGTCTTCTCGTCGTCGTCCCGATCTCCCGCGGAATGTCCTGTCTCCACCACGTCGCCGGAAGTGCACCACATCGCCTACATCTTTTACGGGCTCCCACCTCTATGCCGAGGCAACTCGGGCACGAAGCTGGCTAGTCGACGTGCCCAAGGTTTGCTGTAGAATGTGTAGTGAAGAACCATGTCTCATTTGGGGTTATGGAGTTTGCCATTTTGGTGGAGGGATGATACAAAAACTATGTAGAGGGACTTGGGGATTTTTGGAGCATGAAAAGAACAACAATTTCACCATGCAAAAATTTGGACAGCCTCATACATGCATGGCCGGCCAAAATCATGAGGGAGAGAGTTGAATGTGAGGGTGAGAGTGTATCAAAAATGAAGGGAGCCACACACTCATCCAAATGAGAGAGAGGTCAAAAGATATCATGAAAGGAAATCATCACAAACCCAAACCCACACTCAACCACAACCATCATCTACAATCATGTCCACAAAAGTCATGCCATCATGACACAAAGAAAGTCAAGTGATGGTGAGCCATCATGATCCAACAATATGCAAATACCCCCTCCACAAAAGCTTATTTGCACAATTGCAAATAAGCCCTCCTCCACCAATCTTCGGCCAAAGAAGGATACAAATGAAAATGGCCGAAACGGAAAGCAAACCGGCAACTCCAGAAAACTGGTCCCGTAATAAATTACAGGAAAACCCCGCTACTGTGCATACACACCCGCATTTGTATTCCGACCGAAATACAAATGCAATGAGACAAAATCTACACTGTACTATACTAGGATCCGGCTTAAACCAAAGCCGGCTAGTAATATCCATTCGATCCTGATCCGTGCAATACCGCACGTATCTGATCGAACCCTGCCATATATCCATACGGCATGTAGTTCAAACTGTCCGATCCTGATCCGTGCAATACCGCACGTATCTGATCGGACCTTGCCATATCTCCATACGGCCTCTACAGCTTTTCGCCCGAAAGCTTGACTAACTGAATGTGGGGGACTCTAAAGACTCGTCAACACCTTGGTTATAGATTTAACCACTAGCACGTCAGAGGTATAAGCCAATATGTAACGGGCTACCAGGTGTTGACCAAAAGGGACTTCTGTGAGCGAACTCAGCCTGACACCCTAATGAGCCTGTCAGTGACAATATCCGTACAGTCCGGTCCGTTCGTCTATGAGCATCGCATGGCGGGCCTAGGGGGTTGGTAAAAGTCAGACCCCCAAAAGCGGTACAAGTCGTGTCGGAGTGTAGCCAGAACACCCTGAGATACAACTGGAATACCAACCAGTAAATCTCCTGCCTTGGCCAATGACTTCATGTAATGGCTCTCCTAGACACAGCGCGACCTCACCCCCAATACCGGGAGAGAAGAACCCCTGAAGATACGCTCACTGCCTCCATGTGGCTCGGGACTGTACCCAACTAAAACCTGTTTGCACGTCTCCTTTGAGCGTGGTAGGGTAGTAATCAAAGTACAGTAGGAACTCACATGAGACAAATGACGATCATCAGGTCGATGAACTAACCTGTACACATGTCACTTGGGAACTGCTATCTGACGTCTGGTATAAGACCAACTAGCATGTTCCCGGCGAGTCCTGTCCGGTGTACTCATAACCCAATGAGCACCTGTATACATCATAGGTGAACCAACTAACACCAGTGGCTTATGAGACCGGCCACCGCCCCTCGTCGGGGTCTCGACTGTATACACTAGTCTACTCTGGAGTATCGATGCCCTGTCTCGAAACTCCCACGACTAGGGACCTTTTAAGGATGTGCTTATAGACCCCAGCTCCCACTTATATGATCGCCCTCATACTGCTGGTGGTCAAGCAAGAATCCTAGGGGCTTTATCAACGTGTAATAGCGACCTGTCAGGTCACCTAAGCATTACACGATGATAAAGATAAACCAGATAGCATGCTATCATCTCGAGTAAGACTGTCCGACCGGGATAGGTCCTCCCTCAATCATTGCAATCACGTGCCTGTGATCCAATAATTGACTCTGAGGGCACTATCTCCAACAATCTCCCACTTGCACTCAAGGATAATAATTGCGATGTCGCATACTCACAGCCCGTGTGATACCGAACACCCAACTCCTCTACTAGTCAGTCTCACAAAGTTAGTTTGCGAAACTATTGCGTTCGAGGAATAGCCTCAGTGAGTGGATCCGCCTTGATGTTTCTTTCTATGTCTCTCTATATCTCAAGTTCGCGGAGAAAGCCATCTCCCGAAATGAGCAATACCTGTCTTAGAATGTGTCTGGATGTCTGATGAGACCTAGCTCATAAATGAACTCCAAATCAAACTTCTTAGACTGTATCGTCAACTGAACTTAATCAGTATCCTGCGCCATGCATCCCTCAGTATTGCCTTGGACCACCTGTCCAAAATACTGCCCCTCGTCGGAAGGAAAAACTATAACTCTGACAACCTCCTTATCGTCCAGGTCACCTTGGAAGCCTGGAATGATAACTGTCTCCTGAATGAGGCTGTCGTTATCATATCCCTAGAACATCCACTTATGTTCTAAAGCTGCTTCCGATTGTTTCTCTAGGATTGGATCAACATCAACTTATTGCATCTAGTGCAAGAGCAACATCTGGTGTGATACTTGACATCTCATGATTGACTCAATTGCCTGAGCAAGTGATCTGCCAATCATGCACATCCCTCTCCCCTTTAGTCTGTAAGACACCTTTAGAGAGGGTGACTCCATCACCTGCAGGTACACTACCGTGCCAGGAGTCGTCCATTCTAAATACTCTTAGAATGCCGTCAAAGTACCCTTATTGGGAAACCACCTAAATCTAGATCTAAAACCATAGATCTAGTAACCAGTATGTCATATACAAAATCCATTTCCTTTGTGGAGAAAACATTGTGTGACAACCAAAGTATAACCGATCGTAGTATAGGAATATTACTTCCTACTCTGTGTACGTCATCCAAATACCATGACATCACACCCTACTACCTTCTCAACAGATCCATCCCCTATTCTGATGAAGTCAAACCTATGACTGTCACATCAGAAATAGATGATCTATCTCCGCTACATCTGCTTTAGTCTATAAATAGACATAAGCCACCTGTCCACCAATGCTTCCGCTGCTCCCACTGACTACGACAACCCTCTGGCAGAGTCATATAAACGTACACTTCTAAAGCAAGTTTAGAACGACGCCATACTCATCCTTCTGCCGGGTCTCACAGTCTGGAACAACAGCAATGGCAAGTGTGGGTAAACAAGAACTTCCCTGTCACCATCCTTGAGGCTACCGGAGTACCTCTCGGGTGCCTGAAGTTACCCACCTTATCTGCGGAGTGGCCAATGGAATGTCAAACCAGATTGAATCTTTAGGTTCCTATCAAATCTTCAGTAATCGTTTGCGGTTCTGGAATCACTTCCAGTTCTACCATACTCCCACTACTGTTTCCTGAAAAAATCCATTTTTATTAAAACTGTGGCGAGTTTAGAACAATATTGCTATTGATCTTCCAGATGGTAGAAAGTCAACCCTCGTCATAGCCTGGGTCAACCCACAAACAGCCATTACAGAAACGTGCCTTGAGTTATCCAGAGTCTGGTTTCAAGCATAATCCGGACAACTCCCCATACCTTAATATCGTTAAGATACGAACTGTTCTATATCCAATATAGAACCAGAGGCACTGATTTAATTGAACCAGATTCAAATCATGCAACTGTCTCCAGTGCATGTCAACTAAAATGGAAGGAGGCTGATCAGCGTTACTCAACTTAGGAATGCTTCCAATTATGAGTAACCTGAAAGAGAAGCAAGTTCTCTTAATCACTACTATCAACTGAATACCATACACAAGTATCTACATCTTCAATCACTTTGAAGAATCCCGATACTTGCAATACCTGATTCTCTACTTTATTCAAATACCAATAACTTCTCAAAATTCGGACTCTGTGTTTCCACGAAACACTTGTCTAAAAACTAGAGAAGTCATAAGTAAACCGAATATAGTACGAGGACCAACCCCTCTGTCCTGATGGACCTTGGACAACATACAATACTCTGTTTAAGTCCATTGAGTCTGATAACTCATTCACTGTGTGTCGTAGGTTGAAAACTGTACTTATGGTTAAGAAGAATTACACCGCTGTTTAATGCTCCTTACCTAACCATCCACTGATAAAGGTAAATATCGTAGACATAATTTCAAAAGGTATATCTCACTCTATAAAAATAGACGTACAGATATATCAATTTGAAATTGGTGCACAACAGCGGATATTCAAAACCAAATATTTGCCGACTGGCAAACAACCCAGGTGACTTCCTCAAATATCACCGATTACAACGAATCCCGATATAATGAGGATGATCACCTAATTCCCAATAACTTACTCTCACTCATCATCTGTAAAACCATACAGATGTGAGAATAATACCTGGTAAATACATACCCTGGAGTAAGTGTCTAATTGGGAAATCAGTTTTCCTTTAACAGTACATAGTGAAACTGAAACATTAAAATATTTCGATGGGGTATCCGGGTATTCCTAGTAATGCCTCTTCCAGATTCACGACTGTAACCGTATAATTCTTTGCCACCTCTCCAAATCCCTTTATATGTCTTTAGTCATTACCTTCTGTACACCCCTTTAGGCCAAATGGTTTTCTTCCTTCCCTACCGTTCGGTACCAGCCTATGGTTTGGAAGAAGACTATCCAATAAGCATAATGGGTGTACTGTCCTAATCCTAGGAACACTCGCAAAGCGAGAGAAGGTGAAGATAAAAGACAACCGAATGAACCTTATTCCTATTTCTCCTGAACCAGAATCCATCCCCGAACTGGAACAAGTTCCTTTCGAGTTCGTATATAACCATACGATGGAGTATCCAATAAACTGTGGATCTTCGTAGTGATACGGAGTGTTCTAGAGAAATACAAAGGTGATTTAGGAGTGGTAATGAAATACCTGGTTTGGTCATGAATATCAGTTGCAATTTACTTTGCCCTCTTACTAATCCCTTGCTTTGTCTTAACATAATACCTTCTGCACACCATTGTTATGCTAATTGGTTTTCTTCATTCCCCACCGTTCGGCACCAGCCTATGGTTTGGAAGAAGACTATCCAATTTGCGTAATAGGTGTACTATCTCCTAAACCAAGGAGTACTCGCAACCTGAGAGAAGGTAAAAGGAAAAGACAACTGAATAGTCCTATCCGTTTTCTCCAGAATCGGAAACCATTCTCGAATAAATCCCTTCGAGTTCGTATATAACCATACGATGGTTTTGTCCAATGGAAGTGGACGTTCGTAGTAATACGGGGTGTCCTGGAGAAAAGGGTAAAAGTAGGAGTGGTAATGAGGTTTGCAACTCTGACAATCCAAAAGCCAGTGTTTAAGAAGGTTTGGTTAATTTTGGTCACTGAGTCATAGTCTTAGGGTCGGGTCAATGGTCGCTGCTGAAGAGAGAGAGAAAAGAAACACTCAGCGTGCACTTTAACCTAGATCAGAATGGTTACCAATTTATCTAATCTGGAAACCTCCCACTGTAACGTCAAATTCTTCTCCAAATCCAGAAGAAGAATTAGTCGGGATCACCCGAGGAGTAAACCAACTCATCAGTGGGAATCGGGATCCAACTATCATCGCATGATAACGTGACGGAATCCGCTCACGTCATCACACTCCAGAAGGTATGCGCATATCTGGCAAGTTTCAGTTCTTTTGAAACTCCCGATGTGATTTTTGCCCCATGCTCTTATAACCTTGACTAAGGCCAACAAATCATAAGTCACATGTCAAGTTCTACCCGTCATTGTCCATGTTGATTTGAACCCACCCGTACAAGCCCTTGACTAGGGCCAACAAGGCTATACGACTGTCCCAAACCAACGCATCTATCTATGCTATATATGAACACCCAACAGCTACCAAACACTGTGC
The DNA here is from genome assembly GCA_030015575.1 of Agapanthus africanus. NCBI lineage: Eukaryota > Viridiplantae > Streptophyta > Magnoliopsida > Asparagales > Amaryllidaceae > Agapanthus > Agapanthus africanus. Next base: position 296,154,153 of record CM057349.1, read on the forward strand.
CTTGACTATGGCCAACAAACACAGCTTGACTACTATTGACTATCCATATGAAACGACGGAGGGCTACGAATGGTTTCTGGCGAAAACCTTTAACGTAATGAACTTGATATCGTTGAAGGAACGGATAGCTTTTTGAAAATATAGTGACGAAAACCTTTGCTAAAGAGATCACTCCCGGTGAAGGGATCTCGGCTCTTTCCCCATAGAATGAGGCGCAGGATATTCCAACTGAATACCACGGTGCAAAGCAAAAGTAATCGGCTATAGTGAAGTTATTACCCTGACGCAAACTTTTGTCCAAGGGGTCACTCCCGGTGAAGGGATCTCGGCCCTTGCCTCGTCGACTAAGGAGCAGGATATTCCAACTGAATACCACGATGCAAAATAAAAGTGAATGTCCTTGCAATAACAGCTTTTTGAAAAGTGTTCCAACAACATCAGATTAGGTTAGTTTTTAACTTGCATTGATCCGAATCAATGCAGTCCCATCAATTGATCACACCACAAAGAACGAAAATATACTGATGTACGTATATGCCATCCGCATTCGCCACTGGGTCCCGTCATTACCCGTTAGGTTAGCTAACTAACGACAGAGCGGGGACTGGACTAGCGCGGATGCAAAACATATACAACATCTACTAATATATATACCAATATATTATATTTCGCTCAAGGCGTGATAAAAAATGCAACATCGCAGAAATGTACAGCATCACAGAACAGTACAGATATCTGGGATCCCCGGGTTTCACAGAGCCGCTGAAACCCGACGTTCCCTTGGTCGTGTGGATAGCCTGTGCAATGAAATCCTAGACCCCTACGGGCACGGCAAGTTACCCGCCAAAACCTGAAGTGAGGCAGCCCCCTTCAGCAACGTGAATGGACCACCCAGCACTTCACGGAATCCGGTAACTTGGGCACCCCTCCTGGGTCAACCTGTACCCCCTACGAGTGCGGCGAATAGCCCGCCAATTCTAGAGTAAAGCCCCCTCCGTCTCAATGCCATGAGATGCGGGCTTGTTGCCCTCCAGAACCCGGCTATCCGTGCACCCCTCCGCGGGGCAATCCTAGTACAGAAAGTAAAATATACATACAACGGGTATATCGACCGCAACCTGGTCGTGCCCCAAAATAATAATACAAACAGGCAGTGACGGCAGTCCACATGTCGGACGCTCGCCCCACAATATCAAATGTACATAATACAATAAAACTGTACTAGCATTGCATCCAGGCTATCCCCACGACCAATCCGCAACATCACAGCAATACACAGAACATCAACGTGAAAGTCACGTTCGCAAATCCGTCTAACCGGGCTATAGCAGTTAGACAGGATTTACCGATCAAGTGATATTCACGGTCGCAGATATAATATAAATACTGTGAACTAATGTATTTAAAATATCCGATCGATCAAAAATTACCAAGTGGGCCCCCAAGTACTACTGTAGCACATCAAGAAATTCTGGGCCCAAAAATAATATTCCAGAAACCCTATTTTCAACCCAGAAAGCAACTGTAGAAATTTGACACAACGATCTCAACATTGTGCGGCGGAACCGCGGCCCAAAGGGGTGTTTGACCGCGGTTCCGCGCTTCCGTAGTCGAGTTAGTGTATCGAATTTTTACAGAACTCTTATAACTTCCAGTACATCAATTTTCTGCAACCTGAAAAAAATTTCGAGCCAGAAAAAATTCAACAGAAAACTGATGCATGTGAAAAACGCGGATTTTGGAATTTTGGTCGATCGGAAATGTAAACACATTAAACAAAGCTAGACTATGTTAATGGCGAGGCTCTGATACCACTGTAAGTGCACGGCGGCGCCCCGGCCTCCATCCCGAGGCCAAATGCGGAAGCGATGGTTAACTTTAATTTTGCAAACTAGCAAACCGGCACCACCGCGCACTAAACACCCGGATCGAACCATTAACTAGTCCTAGCTAACTACAAGATGGGGAATAGAGATATACCGACTGATCCGAGTCCTCCGGTCTTCTCGTCGTCGTCCCGATCTCCCGCGGAATGTCCTGTCTCCACCTCATCGTCGGAAGTGCACCACATCGCCTACATCTTTTACGGGCTCCCACCTCTATGCCGAGGCAACTCGGGCACGAAGCTGGCTAGTCGACATGCCCAAGGTTTGCTGTAGAATGTGTAGTGAAGAACCATGTCTCATTTGGGGTTATGGAGTTTGCCATTTTGGTGGAGGGATGATACAAGAACTATGTAGAGGGACATGGGGATTTTTGGAGCATGAAAAGAACAACAATTTCACCATGCAAAAATTTGGACAGCCCCATACATGCTTGGCCGGCCAACATCATGAGGGAGAGAGTAGAATGTGAGGGTGAGAGTGTATCAAAAATGAAGGGAGCCACACACTCATCCAAATGAGAGAGGGGTCAAAAGATATCATGAAAGGAAATCATCACAAACCCAAACCCACACTCAACCACAACCATCATCTACAATCATGTCCACAAAAGTCATGCCATCATGACACAAAGAAAGTCAAGTGATGGTGAGCCATCATGATCCAACAATATGCAAATACCCCCTCCACAAAAGCTTATTTGCACAATTGCAAATAAGCCCTCCTCCACCAATCTTCGGCCAAAGAAGGATACAAATGAAAATGGCCGAAACGGAAAGCAAACCGGCAACTCCAGAAAACTGGTCCCGTAATAAATTACAGGAAAACCCCGCTACTGTGCATACACACCCGCATTTGTATTCCGACCGAAATACAAATGCAATGAGACAAAATCTACACTGTACTATACTAGGATCCGGCTTAAACCAAAGCCGGCTAGTAATATCCGTTCGATCCTGATCCGTGCAATACCGCACGTATCTGATCGAACCCTGCCATATATCCATACGGCATGTAGTACAAACTGTCCGATCCTGATCCGTGCAATACCGCACGTATCTGATCGGACCTTGCCATATCTCCATACGGCCTCTACAGCTTTTCGCCCGAAAGCTTGACTAACTGAATGTGGGGGACTCTAAAGACTCGTCAACACCTTGGTTATAGATTTAACCACTAGCACGTCAGAGGTATAAGCCAATACGTAACGGGCTACCAGGTGTTGACCAAAAGGGACGTCTGTGAGCGAACTCAGCCTGACACCCTACTGAGCCTGTCAGTGACAATATCCGTACAGTCCGGTCCGTTCTTCTATGAGCATCGCATGGCGGGCCTAGGGGGTTGGTAAAAGTCAGACCCCCAAAAGCGGTACAAGTCGTGTCGGAGTGTAGCCCAGAACACCCTGAGATACAACTGGAATACCAACCAGTAAATCTCGTGCCTTGGCCAAGGACTTCATGTAATGGCTCTCCTAGACACAGCGCGACCTCACCCCCATTACCGGGAGAGAAGAACCCCTGAAGATACGCTCACTGCCTCCATGTGGCTCGGGACTGTACCCAACTAAAACCTGTTTGCACGTCTCCTTTGAGCGTGGTAGGGTAGTAATCAAAGTACAGTGGGAACTCACATGAGACAAATGACGATCATCAGGTCGATGAACTAACCTGTACACATGTTTTAGGGTTCCTAGGCACTCTTGTGAAGGTTCATAAGGCATCAAACATGCCCGGATTAAATTTTAGACGTGCCGAACAATCCAAAGCCAGGATCTTTGCTAGATTATTAGGGTTAAACATGCAATAAGATAACTTTTATCTAAGTGTGAGGGATTACAACCTTTGTAGTCCGCTCCTTCACTTCACAAGCTCCGAGTAAAAGTCCCTTTGCCGCAATCCACGATCTCCCGGACTCATGAGAGGCTCCACGACTCGAACGATCCATTCTAGCTTGTCGTATTCCAAATCTCCGATGATCTACCTTGAAGTTGCTACGACTCAAGCTTTCTCACTCTTAAAGAAGTGAACACACTAATCCCATGGGCTAGATGAGATGAGGATGAGGGAGTAGTATTTTTGCTTTCCTTTTATATCATTTTCTTATATTTTATCATCACTTAAGGATTTTCAAGAGAGCTTCTTCAAGAGAGAAGAAGAAGAAGATAATGGAAAATCATAATATGAATTTTTCCTTTTGTGATGAATAGAAAATAAAGTATATGATTGATATGTAAACCATGGTCAAGGATGAATGGATAAGAATGAGTAGAGAAACAACTAGGGTTAGGGTTTGGTTAGGTTAAAAGAATGTGTCATTCTAAATATCTTAAGAATGACAAAAGAAGAAAGCTTCTAGAAGGAACTTGAAGCATCCAACCCTAATCAAACCTTAACCTCAATTAATCATCCTTAAACATGTTTAACAATTAATCATATCATGTCGCAATAATATATATCACATATATATTATATATTTGCAAAAAAAGAAAATAATACAATTAACATATATCGCATATATATCAATGTATCATCCACTGAGAAAATGAAATAATAAAGCGAGCCATTATTAGATAATGTAATACAATATATCATATATATTATTATACATTAAATCATCGAATCAACACTTGATTCGACGATCCGGCTATATCAAATATTACCGACTAATATATCATGTACCGATTCATCGAATCAACACTTGATCCGATGACCCGGTTTATTTCTAAATATCGCGAGAATATAATACGGTATCCCATATCGCATTATTCTCGCTCCTGCGCATATCACATATGCGCCACTACTCCGTTTCGCCTGAGCCAAGAAACCTCTGTGTAGGACTCTAAAGAATCGTCAATACGCCGGTAGCAGGTGATGATCATATCAAACACCCACAAGCTGCAAGCGGTCAGCTAAACGTAACAGCCACCCAGGTATTGAGCGATCAGAAGATCAACAAGCTAGCCTGTGCGTTCTCCAGTGAATCCAACCAGTAACACTCCCGTACAGTCCGGTCTGTTCGTCTGATATGTCGCATATCAAGTCTAGGGGTGGTATACGTCAGACCCCAGTAACCGATAAGTCGTGTCGATGTGTGGCTCATAACGGGTCGAGAAACTACTAGTAACACTTACCAGTACATCTCTATATCAGCCCTGGCCAGGGACTTCCAGTTATAGCCAATCGAACACAGCACAACATCAACTCCCTATACCGGGAGAGACGAATCCCCTCCTATCGCTCATTGCCTCCATGTGATTCGGGACTGTACCCAAAAGCCACCGTTTTGCACGCCCTCTTGGACGTGGTAAGGTGGAAATCAAAGCACAGTGGGAATCACACAAGACTCTATGACGATCTTGGGTCTTCGACTACGCTGTACCAGTGTCACCGGAGAACTGCCATCTGACGTGTGGTATATCACCATCTGGGAGTTCTCGGCGAGTCCGTCCAGTGTACCCAGTCTCCACTGAGCACCCGTACACCATCTCTGATGTCTAACACCGATGGATATGGGATCATCCATCGCCCATCATATGGGTCAAGATGCGCATACGCTAGTCTACTCTGGTGTATCGATGCCCTGTCTCGATATACCCTCGACTAGGAACAGTTATAGGATGTACTCATCGACTACCGCGGCCCCACTAGTATGATCTCATCATAGTCCCAGTAGTCGAGTACAGATCCTAAGGGCTTTATCAACATGTGAGAGTAAAACAGTAAACCAATACAAGTCAACATGTTAAGATAAAGTGAAACCAAATAGCATACTATCATGACGAGCAAGAAAGTCATCTCTATATATAACCAAGCATCCATTATAATATACATCATATGTACAACAATGGCCTCTAGGGCATATACATAACTAACAATCTCCCACTTGCACTAAGGCCAGCTGCTGTAGTATCTCATACCTAGCATCCCGAATAATCTCTCAAACTGTATCTGGGGAATAGACTTTGTGAATGGATCCGCAGCGTTGTCCTTCGTATCTACTCTCCTGACCTCGATCTCCCGGTGATCAACTATCTCCCTGATCAGGTGATACCGCCTCAGAATATGTCTGGACTTTTGATGGGACCTGGGTTCCTTGGCTAAAGCCACAGCTCCATTGTTATCGCAATACAGAGGTATTGGATGCTCAATGGATGGAACCACACTAAGTTCACTAATGAACTTCTTGATCCAGACAGCCTCTTTGGCAGCATCGTTGGCAGCGATGTATTCAGCCTCCATCGTTGAGTCTGCAACGGTATCCTGTTTGGAACTCTTCTAACATACCGCCCCTCCATTGAGGGTAAAGACAAAACCCGAATGCGACTTAGAGTCGTCCTTATCACTTTGGAAGCTGGAATCGGTAAAGGACTCCACCTAGAGTTCTCCGTTACCATACACCAAGAACATCTCCTTAGTCCTTCGTAAGTACTTGAGAATGTTCTTCACAGCTGTCCAGTGACTCTCTCCAGGATCTGCTTGATACCGACTCGCTACACTTAGTGAGTATGCTACATCGGGTCTGGTACATAGCATCGCATACATGATAGAGCCTACTGCCGAAGCATAGGGTATCCCTTGCATGCGAGCTCTCTCCAAATCAGTCTTGGGAGACATCTCTTTGGAGAGAGTGAGTCCAGAGATCGTGGGTTGGTTCCCACGCTTGGATTCTTCCATACTAAACCTCTTTAGTATGGTGTCAATGTACCTGGATTGGGACAATCCCAGTATCCGTTTAGATCTATCTCTATAGATCATGATTCCTAATATGCAGGAGGCATCACCTAGATCTTTCATTGAGAATCTCTGTGATAAGAAGAGCTTGACTGATTGCAGCATAGGAATATCATTTCCTATCAAGAGTATGTCATCCACGTACAATACGAGGAAGACAACCTTACCTTCTGCTACCTTCTTATAGATACAATGTTCATCTATATTTTTGATGAAGTCAAACTCTTTGACTACAACATCAAAGCAGATGTTCCAACTCCGCGATGCTTGCTTTAACCCATAAATGGATTTAAGCAGCTTGCACACCTTTCCGCTGCTCCCACTATCTACGAAGCCCTCTGGCTGAGTCATGTACACGCACTCTTCTAAATCACCGTTTAGAAAGGCGGTCTTAACATCCATTTGCCAGATTTCGTAGTCATGGTATGCAGCAATGGCAAGTAAGATCCGGATGGACTTAAGCATAGCCACTGGAGAAAAGGTTTCGTCATAATCCACACCTGGTCGTTGACGAAAACCCTTTGCTACAAGTCTAGCTTTGAAACTCTCAACTTTTCCATCTACACCAAATTTCCTTTTAAAAATCCACTTGCTCCCAATGGGTTTTACCCATTCAGGAGCATTTTCCAAAATCCATACTTTATTGGTGTACATGGATTCCATTTCAGATCGCATTGCATCCAGCCATTTCACAGAGTCACCACTCGTGATGGCCTGCTCGAAACTAGTCGGGTCATCATCATCCATGATGCAATCCTCGCTTCCACCATCAATGAGAAAACCGTAGTATCTCTCAGGTGGACAAGAAACCCTACTAGATCGGCGGAGAGGCTGGGGTTCGTCGGGTACTACTGAATCCTCTGGTTCCACTAAATCTTCAGTTGCAGTTTGTGTTGCTGGAACTTCTTCCAGTTCTACCTCTAAGCCACTAATCTCTTTTGTAAGAAATTCCTTTTCTAAAAAGGTGGCATGTCGAGAAACAAACACCTTTTGTTCCTCGCGATGGTAGAAAAGATATCCATGTGAATGTTTGGGATATCCCACAAACTTGCATAGAACTGACCGTGCCTCGAGTTTGTCTGGATTTTGCCTTTTGACATAGGCCAGACAACCCCATATCTTAACTCGTTTAAGACATGGTCTCTTCCCACTCCATATCTCATATGGTGTGGTAGGTACAGATTTAGTTGGAACTTGATTCAATAGGTATGCTGCTGTCTCCAGTGCATGCCCCCAGAAGGAAATAGGTAACTCAGCTGTACTCATCATCGAGCGCACCATATCTAATAGGGTGCGATTCCTCCGCTCAGATACACCGTTGTGCTGTGGTGTATAAGGAGGAGTAAGCTGAGAGAGAATCCCATTCTCTTTTAGATAATCTAGGAACTCACTGCTTAAGTATTCACCTCCTCGATCAGATCGAAGAATCTTAATACTCTTGCCCGTTTGATTCTCTACTTCGTGCTTATATTCTCTGAATTTCTCAAAAGCTTCAGACTTGTGTTTCATCAGGAACACATATCCGAATCTTGAGAGATCGTCAGTGAATGTAATGAAGTAGGAAGAACCGTTCCTGGCATGCGTAGACATGGGACCGCATACATCACTATGTACCAGTCCTAAGAGTTCGGTAACTCTTTCTCCGTGTCCACTAAACGGAGCTTTGGTCATTTTTCCTTTGAGACATGAATGGCAAGTATCATAAGATGATAATTCGAACGAATTCAAATAACCATCTTTATGTAACTTAGCCAGTCGTGTCGCATTGATATGACCAAGTCTACAATGCCACAAGTAGGATTCGTTCATTTCTGAACTTTTCCTCTTGTGTGTGTTTTGTATATTCAGGACTGTATTCTGATTTAGAATGAATATGCCATTATGTAACGAGCCTGATGCAATCAACTTTTGATTTAGGAATATGTTCATAACATTATCCTGTACTACAAAATTATATCCCTCTTTACTCAATAAAGAAACTGATATAATGTTGCACATCATGTTCGGTATATAATAACACTCATTCAGAATCAGTGTATTACGACTTGGTAATACAAGGTGATATTCGCCAACAGCTTTGGCTACAATACTCGCACCGTTCCCTACTTGAACGGAATGATCACCTTTTCCCAGTTCTCTATCTTTACGTAGCCCATGTAACTGTTTACATATGTGGGATCCTGATCCGGTATCTAATACCCAGGACGTAGGCTGAACTGAGAAACGGTTCTCAATAACTAACACACCCGAAGAAGATGCATCAACATGCATGTTCTTTTGGGCGGCGTGAGAATCCAGATATTCTCCTGTTTCCTGTTCAGTCTTATAACTCTTATAAGAAAGAACGGGTCCAACTTTCCCTAGCTCAGTACAATAATTGGGTTCAGTCAATACATCCATATTATTATCTTGATTATGGCATGACATGGTCGCTACCTGCAGAGAGAGAGAAGAAAACACTTTAGCGTATGCTCTTGCAAGATTAGATTGGTTATTATCTTATCTAATCAGGATGTCTCCCACTGTTTTTATCAAATCTATCTTAAAACCCTAAAAGGTAAGATTAGCCGGGATTAATTACACCTTACAATTTCGTCAATCTTTCAGCCAGATCAGTGTCGGTACTTTGAGGGAGGTTCCCCGTGCTCTCGCACGGACCTAATTAATGTAAACCTCGTTTTCCCAGAAGCGTAACCTCGTTAACACTTTTCTAGACACCTACTTGAATGACTAATTGTCCTGTGTAAAACTCTCCCAGGAGTAACACTTACTCGCAGTGGGTATCGGGATCCAACTATCTCATAGGAGGTATGCAATCTCATTGCAAATTTCAACACTTGAAATTCCCGATAATGCTTTTGCCCCTAACCCCTATGACCTTGACAAAGGCCAACAAACCATAGGAAGCTAGTCAAGTTCAACCCGTCATTTCTTGATTGAAATTAAACCCACCCGCACGACCCTTGACAAAGGCCAACAAGGTCGTACGAATACCCTAATCCAATCACATCATATGTTTAAGCAGATAAGTACCAGTTAGCTACCGCACACTACGCCTTGACAATGGCCAACAAACGCAGCACGAATACTAAATAGTCTTTATCTGAAATAACGGAGGGCTACGCAGGTTTTTCAGAAAACCCTGAGCGTAATGAACTTGATATCGTCGTAGAATCGAGTGAAGTTTTGAAAAGGAGTGTTTTTGAGGCTTTTCTTAGTTTCGCTAAAGGGGTCACTCCCGGTGAAGGGATCGTCGGCCCTTTCCTCATCGAATAAGGTGCAGGATATATCATATATACCGCTGTGCAAAGCAAAAACACTAAAAGCAATCAAAAGACAAACCGAGTTTTGTAGCATCTGCCAGTTTTGCTAAAGGAGTCACTCCCGGTGAAGGGATCTCGGTCCTTTCCTCATCGAATAAGGTGCAGGATATATCGTATATATCACTGTGCAAAGCAAAACTGTAGCTACCCCTTTTATAAAGTTTTGATTCTACAACATCTTTAGGTTTCTTTTCCTTTTATTAATCTTATTAATAAAAATCCCATCAGCTTATGCTTCCTAAGCATCACAGAAGAAACGAAAGCAGTAATATTTATATATCAGCATATATATATAGTATAAGCATTCGTCTCAGGCAGTAATATGATCTCCTCACAGAACATTGCAGCAAAAGAACATATATGAAATATTGGATATACTAGGACGTCCGTGTTTTCAATACGAGCCTGTATAAAACACGGATTCCACGGTCGCGACGAATAGCCAAACCCACATCCCAAGACCCCTACGAGAGCGGCAAGTAACACTGCCAATTCTAGGGTTAGGAGACCCGGTCTCGACTCCTCGAGATGGCCTCCCACTGGACCCTAGAACCCGGTTACTTGTGCTCTCCTCCTTGGGTCTACCTAATGCGGAAAAGTAAATAATATACACTGGTGACAGCAACCGCAACCTGGAAGTGCCCCAAATAAAAGAATATTACATTACAAATGAATTTTACATGAATGAAAATAAAAACCCTCATCTCACATAAAACCCCCGGCTATTCAGAACGCGACGATCCAATATAACATATCACAGCAACACATAATATCTCATATCATCAACGTAAGTAAATATGCGCATCCCAATTGTCGTTGACATATAGCAACGAAACCGGCGATATCACATATTACACTTACGGTCACAGAAAAGAAAGTGTAAAACTACAATATTTGGAATCCACATTCACTTTAGACATCGTAAATCCGAAAAATCACATACTTCGCATTTCATGTCTAATTTTATGAATTCCACATATTGTATCACATTCCAGATAAATAGACGGTATTAAACTTTCTGAACAGATAATCAAACACCCAAAATTTCCTAAACTGCTCAACTCTTGAGCGGGGTTCAAATAATCCCAGAATATGTCACAGTACCGGTGATCCAGCCGTAGAAGGGTCAAGCCAACGCCTCACATGTGGCACGCCGTACTGCCCCAAACCCGAAGGTTCAAAAGGCAGTTCAAGACGGTCACATAATCGAGTTAAGGTTTGTTGTCTTCTAGAGGGTCCACCGCTTAACTTGTATAATTTTTCCGAAAGATTTAAACCCGAATAAATTTCAACACTTGAAAGTTTGCCGTACCGGGAAACAGTAAGTTAATGATATCCGTTCAAATAGTTTAACAGTTTCTAAATATCCGGAAAGAAATACGAATTTAAAATTTCCGATCGAGTCTACTATTACAAAACAAACCCCAGAATTTTAAACACCTGGAACAGATTAAAAATACCCAGAATAGTCAGCAAGTACCTACGGTCATTACCATAAAATCCACGTGTCATGATCTCATCAATCCGCCGCGGAACCGCCGCGAAAGGCTTGCTTTCGCCGCGGTTCCGCCGCCGTTTTGTCGAATTAGGGGCTCGGGTTTTATGGTAATTCTTAGAATTCCCTGCTGATTTTTTTACATATTTTTAATTCAGAAAAATCCCAAAATTTAAAAAATTTCCAGAGAGGGGTCAAGTTTCGTCGTTTCGGGTTCGATCGGAGTTTTAACTTCGTAAACACATCGCCTAATGCTCTAGCTAGGCTCTGATACCACTGTAAGGTTCCTAGGCACTCTTGTGAAGGTTCATAAGGCATCAAACATGCCTGGATTAAATTTTAGACGTGCCGAACAACCCAAAGCCAGGATCTTTGCTAGATTATTAGGGTTAAACATGCAATAAGATAACTTTTATCTAAGTGTGAGGGATTACAACCTTTGTAGTCCGCTCCTTCACTTCACAAGCTCCGAGTAGAAGTCCCTTTGCCGCAATCCACGATCTCCCGGACTCATGAGAGGCTCCACGACTCGAACGATCCATTCTAGCTTGTTGTATTCCAAATCTCCGATGATCTACCTTGAAGTTGCTACGACTCAAGCTTTCTCACTCTTAAAGAAGTGAACACACTAATCCCATGGGCTAGATGAGATGAGGATGAGGGAGTAGTATTTTTGCTTTCCTTTTATATCATTTTCTCATATTTTATCATCACTTAAGGATTTTCAAAAGAGCTTCTTCAAGAGAGAAGAAGAAGAAGATAATGGAAAATCATAATATGAATTTTTCCTTTTGTGATGAATAGAAAATAAAGTATATGATTGATATGTAAACCATGGTCAAGGATGAATGGATAAGAATGAGTAGAGAAACAACTAGGGTTAGGGTTTGGTTAGGTTAAAAGAATGTGTCATTCTAAATATCTTAAGAATGACAAAAGAAGAAAGCTTCTAGAAGGAACTTGAAGCATCCAACCCTAATCAAACCTTAACCTCAATTAATCATCCTTAAACATGTTTAACAATTAATCATATCATGTCACAATAATATATATCACATATATATTATATATTTGCAACAAAAGAAAATAATACAATTAACATATATCGCATATATATCAATGTATCATCCACTGAGAAAATGAAATAATAAAGCGAGCCATTATTAGATAATGTAATACAATATATCATATATATTATTATACATTAAATCATCGAATCAACACTTGATTCGACGATCCGGCTATATCAAATATTACCGACTAATATATCATGTACCGATTCATCGAATCAACACTTGATCCGATGACCCGGTTTATTTCTAAATATCGCGAGAATATAATACGGTATCCCATATCGCATTATTCTCGCTCCTGCGCATATCACATATGCGCCACTACTCCGTTTCGCCTGAGCCAAGAAACCTCTGTGTAGGACTCTAAAGAATCGTCAATACGCCGGTAGCAGGTGATGATCATATCAAACACCCACAAGCTGCAAGCGGTCAGCTAAACGTAACAGCCACCCAGGTATTGAGCGATCAGAAGATCAACAAGCTAGCCTGTGCATTCTCCTGTGAATCCAACCAGTAACACTCCCGTACAGTCCGGTCTGTTCGTCTGATATGTCGCATATCAAGTCTAGGGGTGGTATACGTCAGACCCCAGTAACCGATAAGTCGTGTCGATGTGTGGCTCATAACGGGTTGAGAAACTACTAGTAACACTTACCAGTACATCTTTATATCAGCCCTGGCCAGGGACTTCCAGTTATAGCCAATCGAATACAGCACAACATCAACTCCCTATACCGGGAGAGACGAATCCCCTCCTATCGCTCATTGCCTCCATGTGATTCGGGACCGTACCCAAAAGCCACCGTTTTGCACGCCCTCTTGGACGTGGTAAGGTGGAAATCAAAGCACAGTGGGAATCACACAAGACTCTATGATGATCTCGGGTCTTCAGACTACCCTGTACCAGTGTCACCGGAGAACTGCCATCTGACGTGTGGTATATCACCATCTGGGAGTTCTCGGCGAGTCCGTCCAGTGTACCCAGTCTCCACTGAGCACCCGTACACCATCTCTGATGTCTAACACCGATGGATATGGGATCATCCATCGCCCATCATATGGGTCAAGATGCGCATACGCTAGTCTACTCTGGTGTATCGATGCCCTGTCTCGACATACCCTCGACTAGGAACAGTTATAGGATGTACTCATCGACTACCGTGGCCCCACTAGTATGATCTCATCATAGTCCCAGTAGTCGAGTACAGATCCTAAGGGCTTTATCAACATGTGAGAGTAAAACAGTAAACCAATACAAGTCAACATGTTAAGATAAAGTGAAACCAAATAGCATACTATCATGACGAGCAAGAAAGTCATCTCTATATATAACCAAGCATCCATTATAATATACATCATATGTACAACAATGGCCTCTAGGGCATATACATAACTAACACATGTCACTTGGGAACTGCTATCTGACGTCTGGTATAAGACCAACTAGCATGTTCCCGGCGAGTCCTGTCCGGTGTACTCATAACCTAATGAGCACCTGTATACATCTTAGGTGAACCAACTAACACCAGTGGCTTGTGAGACCGGCCACCGCCCCTCGTCGGGGTCTCGACTGTATACACTAGTCTACTCTGGAGTATCGATGCCCTGTCTCGAAACTCCCATGACTAGGGACCTTTTAAGGATGTGCTTATAGACCCCAGCTCCCACTTATATGATCGCCCTCATACTGCTGGTGGTCAAGTAAGAATCCTAGGGGCTTTATCAACGTGTAATAGCGACATGTCAGGTCACCTAAGCAGTACACGATGATAAAGATAAACCAGATAGCATACTATCATCTCGAGTAAGACTGTCCGACCGGGATAGGTCCTCCCTCGATCATTGCAATCACGTGCCTATGATCCAATAATTGACTCTGAGGGCACTATCTCCAACATTAGGGTTATTATTAATATACACTTGTTTTATTGTCTTACTGTTGTAGGTTCACGGGCGGGGACTACAGACACAGCTACAAAGGGAAAACCGGTGGTTGGTTTCACTGAGCCAGGAGTGTTGGTGAGTAGATTTAACATCTACAGGGAAATCGCCCGCATGGCGTTATGCGTCTGTGCTTGAGATGTTACTTTTGTCGCATATTCTATATCATATTTAGAATTGCGCATTCACCCTACTGCTTAGTTAGTGTTGTGCTTAGACTAGTATCCTTAGGACACTGCACCATTATTGACGGCTTAAGTTGTACGAGCACTGATTGTATGCTACACACACCGTCAATAATTGCCATGTCACGCACAACCCACATATAGAAATGATATTGCTTGGTTAGGAACATTGTGACATTGATTCATATTTCTTATCGCATATAACATATAGCATACCTGTATACCCACATGCTTACACATATGCTTTGACAGGCTTACATGCTAGTTACCTGTATACCTATAGGGTATCGTAACATTAGCGATAGGTACATGCACACCTAAGGACATAGCTACAGATGTACTTAGCATTCATACTTTACTTATACTTGAAGGGTATATCACATCATTACTGATAGGTAGATACCAATATTTTTGCTATACCTTTATGTGTTCACATATATCTGGCTATAGCTACGTATTTACCTTATTTGATGTATTATTTAGAATTGGAGAAAATAGGAACCGCATGATATTTATATTAACTGGTTGTAGTTAATTAGCGGCTTTTCCTTTATACGCTTACATTACAGTTTTATGTTGCGTATACTTTATTCATGGATTTTTGCACTGAGATATGGATTTTTCATGATGTTTTCTGGATTTGGGGACCGTGGGAGTTCTTGAAATTATACATTAATTGAAAAACCCGGTTTCCCTTGATATGATATTTCAGCAGCCACCATGAGATTTATCGGTTCGGATATATATTGTCACGACCCGAAAGTACGGAACATGACCGGCACTTAGACTACGAACGTCTCGAGGCGTACGTACTCTAAGTAAGCCGAGCCCAGAAATCCAAACCAAAAAAAGTAGTGGAGTGAAGGAAAAACCATATCAAATCAACCAGTATGCAACATAATATACAACGCCTGAAGTCGAGGATCACAACAGAAAAGGGAACTCCAATCAGCATGAAATCCACAGAAATGTAACACGCGACTCTAAGGTCAAAAGAACAACATCACTGGTCTCTATCTCAAGTAAGTACATGTTTGGTTGATGGAACTTCTAAATACAACTAAAATACAATATACAATGTATAATGATGGGTACGATACAAAAAACCCACCTATTAGCAAGTCACCCGAAAGAGACTGTGCCCGCAAAGCCGTAATGAAGTCTGTACGACAACACCTGCAAGAAACTAGGGCACAACGGGGGTGAGTTGCCAACTCGTGAATAGAAAAACATCTACGAACAGAAATCGCATGTATGACGCAATCCTTGGTCATACGATCATAATATATAATCCTCAAATATATATCCAGCAGTCTATAACAATGACTAGGGTAAATATCGAACCCAAGTGTAAAACCCATATGCCCTAGAGGTGTATGAATGCATGAAACAGAATGCATGTACTGAAGAAAACTGCTTTCATAAATTTGTGAGATTTCTGTATATTTAAAATGAGGTGTCTTAATGAAATCAGCATAAAACAGTGCCTAGCATCGGCACAAAACATAAATCTCAATATCTCGATATCTCTGTATCACAATCTCTGTACCTTAATATCTCAGAATCTCAATGTCTCAATCACAATATCTAGGACGCCGTCAGTCCAGACCGGCCCATACCATCCATCTTAAGACCACGACAGTATCCTCCGGATATCCGACGCGTCGGGTAATATCACTGGTCGGTCGTGCTCCCCTGCCAGGCTCAACGCCATCTCCTGCGATCTTCTTGCCCCGGGGTACCGCACTGGGCCCACCATGTACCCGAAACGGTTCATCCGCCTCCTCGAATCGGGTCTCGAAATCCATCAGCAAAACTCATGGTGGACGACTCATACATCATTGGAAAACAGCATTTTTATTAAAAAAGAGAAAGCAGTTTATATATGTTTTGCGGTTTTCCTCCAAATCCATAAAATCTCATGGAAATCCGAATCATCAATAGCATGTAAACCATGAATATAAGCATGAGAATCCATGAATGCATCATATAATGAACAACAGTGTACATGAAGTGACAAGTCACAACTACAATGTCAAGCTGGCATATATGGAAAGTACACTAATAACATGTTACTACTAGCTAACAAGCTAAATCAAGCAATAATATTCTCTAAGTGTACGTGACATGGCAATTACCGATGAAGATGTGTGTGTGTTAGTTATATGTATGCCCTAGAGGCCATTACTGTACATTGGATGTATATTGTAGTGGATGCTGGGACATATATAGGTAGGACTTTCTTGCTCGACATGATAGTACGCTATCTGGTTGCTCTTTATCTTAACGTGTATACTTTCTGTCTCTCTGTTACATGTTGATAAAGCCCTTAGGATGTGTACTCGACTTCCAGAACTGTGATGAAGATCATACTAGTGGGGCCTGGGTAGTCAATGAGTACATCCTTCATTGTTCCTAGTCGTGGGAATATCGAGACGGGGCATCGATATTCCAGAGTAGACTAGCGTATATCTTCTCGACCCATGTGATGGGCGACGGATGATCCCATATCCATTGGTGTTTGGCATCGGAGATGGTATACGGGTGCTCAGTGGAGACTGGGTACACTGAACGGACTCGCCGAGAACTCCCAGATGGTATTATACCTCACGTCAGATGGCAGTTCTCTGGTGACACTGGTACAGCTTAGTCTGTTGACCCGAGATCGTCATAGAGTCTTGTGTGTCTCCCACTGTGCTTTGATTTCCACCCTACCACGGCTCTACTGAGTCGTGCAAACAGGTGGTTTTTGGGTACAGTCCCGATTCACATGGAGGCAATGAGCGATAGGAGGGGATTCGTCTCTCCCGGTATTGGGGGTTGATGTTGCGCTATGCTCGACTGGCCATAACAGGAAATCCCTGGCCAGGGTTGCAGTGATATACTGGTAAGAGTTATCAGTAGTTTCACGATAGTTATGGACCCTACGTCGGCATGACTTATCGAGCTATTGGGGTCTGACGTTTACCACCCCTAGGCGAGATATGCGACATATCAGACGAACTGACCGGACTGTACGGTAAGTGTTACTGGTTGGATTCACAGGAGTGTGAGCGGGCTTGCTCGTCGATCTTATGATCGCTCAATACCCGGGTGGCCGTTACGTTTAGCAGACCGCTTGCGGCTTGTGGGTGTTTGATATGACATCACCTGCTGCCGGCGTATTGACGATTCTTTAGAGTCCTACACAGAGGTTTCCTGGCTCAAGCGAAACGAAATAGGAGCGCATATGAGATATGTGCGGGACCGAGAATAATGCGTGTATGTGATACCGTATTTCATTCTCGCGATGAATGTGTCGAATGGTTGTATGCGATATAACCTAGTTATCGAATCAAGGATTGATTCGATAAGCCGATAC
Source organism: Agapanthus africanus (assembly GCA_030015575.1). Classification (NCBI taxonomy): domain Eukaryota; kingdom Viridiplantae; phylum Streptophyta; class Magnoliopsida; order Asparagales; family Amaryllidaceae; genus Agapanthus; species Agapanthus africanus. The sequence continues at coordinate 296,172,144 of CM057349.1, forward strand.
ATCGGATACTAGCCGGTTATATGCGACATGACCGGATCATTGAATCAAGTGTTGATTTAATGATTTAATGTATAATTATATATTTTATATATTACTTTGCATTAACTAGTATTGGTTCACTTTAGATGGATTTTCTCACTTGAATTGTGCAAGTTGTATATGTGATATACATTTGTGCACATGACTGTATCATGTTTGATGATACATGTTTACTTGGTTAAGTGTAAAGAATTAAACCATGGTTAAGTTTATGATTAGGGTTTTCTTTTTTCTTACTTATTTATTTATTTATTTATTTTTGGAAAAGATGAGAAAAGAATGGTTGCTATTTTTGTTTTTAGTTGAAGATTCTTGAAGCTTTGAATTAGTCTACCATTCTTGTCTTATACTTAACCCTAACCATTCAAGTTAACCATGGTCCATTCTCTACAATTAACCAAGGGTTAATATATGATAAGTATTGATTTATTTATCTAATTATTCAACACTTATCATATCTTCTTCTTCTTCTTCATCTTCTTCTTTCATGAGAAGAAAGCTTGCTACATCAATGGTGATTGATGAAAAAGTGTGAGAAATCCAAATTTAAAGTCTACCCACTTCCTATTTCTTCATCCTCTACCTCTTGCCAAGTAGTATAGGGTGTTTCCTTCACAAGTTTTCATGGCTTGGTGAAGGTGGAGCTTGATCTAGTGATGCCTCGACGTAGATCATCTTCGGCATCGAAGCCGACGACCAAGCCCGTTCATTTCTTCGATGAAGCCGACGCTAGATCCCAAGATCCGATTTGGACAGCGAGGGGACTTCATCACGGAGCCTAGGAGGTGGAGGACCGGATCTACAAAGGTTGTAGCCCCTTCCCTTTAGCTATATTTCCGTTTACTTACTTGCATCGCCTTGTTTTCTAGTTAACGATCCGTATTAGGGTTTGTAGGCACAAGGAAATTTTTGAATTGAGCATGTTTGATCACTTGTGAGACTTCATTAGTGTGCCTAGGAACCCTACAGTGGTATCAGAGCCTAGCTAGAGCCTTAGGCGATGCGTAGACGGAGTTAGAAGTCCGATCGACCCGAAACCCCGATTTTAACATGCTCTCTGGACTTTTTTGAAATTCGTGGATTTTTGTGAATTAAAAATATGCAGAAAAATCAGCAGGTATTCCTAAGAATTACTGTGAAATTCGATAGCTTGATTCCTCAAGAGTGCGGCGGAACCGCGGCACAAGCATGGCTTGTGCGGCGGTTCCGCGGCCAAGTTGTCCCATCATCTGTTTAAATTTTCACAGTAACTCCTAGTGTTTAGTGCTGGTTTTCCTGGGAATATTTTAATATTTATTCCAGAGTTTTATTTTCTGGGTTGTATTGGGAACTCAGTGTATCGATCGGATTGTCTAATTTTGTCAGTGTGTTTTTCCGGGTATTTTAGAATATGTTAAAAAGTTCGACCGGATATAAATACCCATTTTTTCCCCTGCCGGGAAATTTCCAATTGTTGGATTTTTCCATAGTTTAACGACGATCTAAGTAGTGCAAGTAACGCGATGGTCCCTCTAGAAGACAACAAACCTTAACTCGATTATGTGACAGTCTTGAACTGCCCTTTGAACTATCGGGTTTGGGGCAGTACGGCGTGCCACATGTGAGGCGTTGGCTTGACCCTTCTACGGCTGGACCGTTGGTACCGAGGCACGAACTGAATGCTGTTAGACTTATTTCATGTGTTGAGCCGTATCGGGAAAACTTGGGTGTTCGAATGTTCGATCGGAAAGTTTAACATTTTCTGTTTATCCGGAATGTGATACAATAATTGGAATTAACAAGTAGTTATGAGATAACGGAATGAATATTATAAACATAGAAGTTTAGTCTCACTTGATCGGTTGCCACGGAATTTTGATGAGATCAAAAGTCCGTCGCAATCACGTAGCGTACGCGGATACTCGCCGGGTAAACTTAATAGACAGCCTCACTCCATAGCCCCAACCAAGTGACTGTAGGAGAACCCCGTCGCCGAAAGCATCCGTTCGGGTGCTCGCGGTAGCGGTGTTCCGCCTTGGTGCACTTCGTCGATGGCATCGGGGGTGCGGCCGTCTACTGAAGTTTGCGACGAGCATTCGATCAGAATGTCGGGAATCCTGTTGAATTGCCCGACTTGATATTGAAAAGTGTTTTCGATTTTGAGACTAAAATGCGGGGTTTATAATTGTTAGGCATGCGATGTCTAAAGAATTCATTTGGTTAGGCATGCGATGTCTAATGAGATTGCGGATTCTAACTGTTGTAGTTTTACACTTTCTTTTCTGTGACCGTAAGTGTAATATGTGATTTCGCCGGTTTCGTTGCTATATGTCAACGACAATTGGGATGTGCATATTTACTTACGTTGATGACATGTGATGTTATGTGTTGCTGGATATGTTATATAGGATCGTCGTGTTTGAATAGCCGGGGGGTTTTTATGTGAGATGAGTGTTTTTCATTTTCATTCATGTAAAAACTTGTATGTAATATTCTTTTATTGGGGCACTTCCAGGTTGCGCAAGATGTCACCGTTGATGTATATTATTTACTTTTCTGCACTAGGATAGACCCAAGGAGGGGAGCACAAGTAACCGGGTTCTAGGGTACAGTAGGAGACCATCTCGAGGAGTCGAGTCCGGGTCTCCTAACCCTAGAATTGGTAGGGTTGCTTGCCGCTCTCGTAGGGGTCTTGGGGTGTGGGACAGGCTATTCATCACGACCGTGGAATCCGTGTTTTATACTGGCTCGTATTGAAAACACGGACGTCCTAGTATATCCAATATTTCATGTGTTTCTTCTGCTGTGATTTAACTGTGATGTGATCATGTAATGTTCTGTGACAGATATTATATATAGTATATATATGATATATTATATAGAAGTTGCTTATGTTTTACACCCGCGCTAGCCCTGCGTCGCTCTGGCGTTAGTTACCTAACCTAACGGTGCAGACGGGACATCGAGGCGAATGCGGATGGCATAAGCGTACGTTATATTTATCTGTGATGTTTAGGTGGAATTAAATGATGGGATATTCATTAATGAGATTAATGAAAGAAAATAAACCTAATTGATGTTGTGGAATCGAATTTCAAAATAAAACAGGTAGCTACAGTTCTTGCTTTGCATCGCGGTGTTCATTATAGAACATCCTGCACCTTATTCGATGAGGAAAGGACCGAGATCCCTTCACCGGGAGTGACTCCTTTAGCAATAACTGGCAGATGCTACAACCCTCGGTTTGTCATTTGATCGCTTCTATAGTTTCCGCTTTGCACAGTGATATATATGATATATCCCGCACCTCATTCGACGAGGAAAGGGCCGACGATCCCTTCACCGGGAGTGACCCCTTTAGCAAAACTAGAAAAGCCTCGAAAACATTCCATTTAAAAACCATTTGATTCCGCAATGAGATCAAGTTCAAAGCGTTAAAGGTTTTCACAAAAACCATTCGCAACCCTCCGTCATTTTAGGAAGTAGAGTACTTGTTATTCGTGCTGTGTTTGTTGACCATAGTCAAGGCACAGTGTACGGTAGCTAAGTGATGTCTTCCTACACCGCATATGATGCGATTAGTTAGGACAGTCGCGTGACTTTGTTGACCTTAGTTAAGGGTCATGTGGGTGGGTCTAATTAATCACAAAATGACGGGTAGAACTTGACTAGTGCTTATGATTTGTTGACCATAGTTAAGGTCATAAGTGCTAGGGGTAAAAATCTTTATCGGGAGTTTCAAGTGTTGAAACTTGCAATGAGATTGCATACCTTCTATATGATAGTTGGATCCCGATACCCACTGCGAGTAATTGTTACTCCTGGGAGAGTTTTGCACTTTGCAATTAGCCGATCAAGTAGGTGTCTAGAAAGGTGTCAACGGGGTTACGCCTCTGGGAAAACGAGGTTTACTGTAATTAGGTCCGTGCGATAGCACGGGGAACCTCCCTCAAAGTACCGACACTGGTCTGGCTGAAAGATTGGTGAACTTGTAGAGTGTAATTAATCCCGGCTAGTCTTTCCTTTTAAGGTTTGAAGGAAGATTTGATAAAAATAGTGGGAGCCATCCTGATTAGATAAAATATATAACCAATCTAATCTTGACAGAGCGCACGCAGAGTGTTTTCTTCTCTCTCTCTCCTGGTAGCGACCATATCACGCCTTAATCAAGATAATAATACGGATATTGACCGAACCCGCTTGTTATACTGAGCTGGGGAACGTTGGTCCCGCTCCAACTTATAATTGTTATAAGACAGAGCAGGAAATTGAGGAATACCAGAATTCCTATGCCGCCCAAACGAAGAAAGTGCATATGATGCATCTCCTTCGGGTGTGTTCATTATAAAGAACTGTTTCTCAGTATCCTCTGCATCCTGGGTATATGATACCGGATCAGGATCCCAGATATGTAATCTGTTACATAGGGCTACAAAAAGGTAGAAAAACTGTGAACGGGTGATAAGTTTCATGAGGCAGAAAACGGTGCAAGTGTTGCAGCCAAGTCTGTTGGTCACTGTCACCCTGTATTACGAATACATTGATTCTGAACAAATGCTATTAAATACCGAACCTGATATACAAAATCAAATCAGTCTCTTTATTAGTAAAGAAAGGATATAATTTTGTATTGATGGATAATGTTTTGAACATTTCCTATATCAAAAGTTGATCGGTTCAGGCACGTTATCTAAAAGCATTGACGTTCTAAATCAAACTACAGTTCCTAGTATACAGAACACACACAAGAGGAAAAGTTCAGAAATGAACGAATCATTCTTGAGGCATTGTAGACTAGGTCATATCAATGCGACCCGACTGGCTGAAGTTACATTTTAGATGCATATTTAAATCAGTTTGAATTTACATCTTGTGAAACTTGCTTGTCTTGTCACAAAGATAAGATGACCACAGCTCTGTTTATTGGAAACAGAGGAAGAGTTAGTAAACTCTTGGGACTGATACATTATGATGTATGTAAGGTCTCCTGTCTACACATAACAGGACTGGTTCTTTATACTTCATTATATTTTCTGATAATCTCTCAAGATTCAGTCATACGTTCCTGTTGAAACATAAGTCCGAACCTTTTGAGGTATTCACAGAAGATAAGTTAGAAGTAGAGAACCAATAACCGGGTATAAGTATTATGTCTTATGATGAGATCAGGGAGGAGAATACTTGTGCATGGCATTCCTGGACTATTCTAAAAGAAAATGAGATTCTCTCTCAGCATTACTCCTCCGTATAAACCATAGCACGATGGTATATCGGGGCGGAGCAATCACACCCTATATGATAAGGTGTGCTCTATGATGAGTACTACTGAGTTACCTATTTCCTTTTTGGGAGTTATGCGCTTGAGAAGCTGCATACCTATTGAATTAGGTTCGAATCAAATCAGTGCCTACCACTCCATATAAGATATGGTGTGGGAAGATCCTATCTCTTAAGTAAGTTAAGATTTGGGATTGTCCGGCCTATGTCTAAAAGCAAAATCCGGACAAGCTCGAGGCTAGGTCTGTAATATAGAACTGGAAAGGTTCCAGCTATACAAACTACAGCAGATAATTTGGTAGAACCAAAGGATTCAGTAGATTCCAACGAACCTCAGCCTCTCCGCCGATCTAGTAGGGTTCCTCACCCACCTGAGAGATACTTCGATTTCTCGATGACAGTGAGAGCGAGGATTGATCATAAGATGATGACCCAACTAGTTTCGAGCTGGCCATCGGGGGTAGAACTCTGTAAAAATGGCTGGATGCTTAGTGATCTGAGATGGAATCCTTATACACCAACAAAGTATGGACTTTGGTTGCTATATCTGAAGGGTTAAATCCCCATCAGGAGCAAGTATATCTTGAGAAGATTACTTGGTGTAGATGGACAAGTTGAGACTTTCAAAGCTAGACTTGTTAAAGGTTTTCGTCATCAACCAGGTGTGGATAATGATGAAACCTTTTCTAGGGACTATGCTTGAGTCCATCCAGATCCTACTTGCCACGGCTAGATACCATGACTACGATATCTGGTGGTTGGGTGCCATGACTACTTTTCTAAATGATGTTTTAGAAGAGTGCGTCTATAAGTACATAGCCAGAGGGCCTCGTAGACAGTGGGAGCAGCGGAAACGTGTGCAAGATGCTTTATAGGATAAAGCAGGCATCGCGGAGTTGGAACATCTGTTTTGATGGATTAGTCAAAGAAGTTGACATCATCAAAATGGTAGATGAACCTTGTATAAACAAAAAGGTAGTAGGGAGTATGGTGACGATCCTCGTAGAGTACGTGGATGACATACTCTTGTTAGGGAAGGAGTTTCCTATGCTACGCTCGATCAATCTCCGCTTATCACAATGATTTTCCATATAGGATCAAAGTGATACATACTTAATCCTAAGCTTTGGATCTATGAGATAGATCTAATAGGATGTTAGGATACTCACTAGATGTAGTGAGATGGTATCAATCGATCCTGGGGAGAATCACTGGAAGGGTTCCAGAGTGATAAAGACGACTGAATGTCAGTCACAGGCATTGTCTTTACCCTCAGTAAAGGGACGGTATGTTGGAAGATTTCCAAGCTAGATACCGTGACAAACTAGACGATAAAGGCTGGTAACATCGCTATTAAAGATACTACCAAAGATGCTGTTTGGGTGTATATTGTTTCATAAGATGAACTAGGTTCCTGCCATTGTATGACAATGGAAGTGTGGTTTTGGCCCTGGAACCCTGGTCCCATCAGTGACCCAGACATATTCTGAGGCAGCATCACCTGATCATGGAGATAGTTGATCTCCAGGATGATCGAGGTTAGGAGAGTAGACTCAGAGGACAACACGGCGGATCCACTCACGAAGGCCTTTTCCCAAAGAGAGACTTTTAAGGGGATGGTTGAGTATGTGATACTGCAACCACTGCTACAGATGGCCCTAGTGCAAGTGGGAGATTGTTAGTTATATGTATGCCCTAGAGGCCATTACTGTACATTGGATGTATATTGTAGTGGATGCTGGGACATATATAGGTAGGACTTTCTTGCTCGACATGATAGTACGCTATCTGGTTGCTCTTTATCTTAACGTGTATACTTTCTGTCTCTCTGTTACATGTTGATAAAGCCCTTAGGATGTGTACTCGACTTCCAGAACTGTGATGAAGATCATACTAGTGGGGCCTGGGTAGTCAATGAGTACATCCTTCATTGTTCCTAGTCGTGGGAATATTGAGACGGGGCATCGATATTCCAGAGTAGACTAGCGTATATCTTCTCGACCCATGTGATGGGCGACGGATGATCCCATATCCATTGGTGTTTGACATCGGAGATGGTATACGGGTGCTCAGTGGAGACTGGGTACACTGAACGGACTCGCCGAGAACTCCCAGATGGTATTATACCTCACGTCAGATGGCAGTTCTCTGGTGACACTAGTACAGCTTAGTCTGTTGACCCGAGATCGTCATAGAGTCTTGTGTGTCTCCCACTGTGCTTTGATTTCCACCCTACCACGGCTCTACTGAGTCATGCAAACAGGTGGTTTTTGGGTACAGTCCCGATTCATATGGAGGCAATGAGCGATAGGAGGGGATTCGTCTCTCCCGGTATTAGGGGTTGATGTTGCGCTATGCTCGACTGGCCATAACAGGAAATCCCTGGCCAGGGTTGCAGTGATATACTGGTAAGAGTTATCAGTAGTTTCACGATAGTTATGGACCCTACGTCGGCATGACTTATCGAGCTATTGGGGTCTGACGTTTACCACCCCTAGGCGAGATATGCGACATATCAGACGAACTGACCGGACTGTACGGTAAGTGTTACTGGTTGGATTCACAGGAGTGTGAGCGGGCTTGCTCGTCGATCTTCTGATCGCTCAATACCCGGGTGGCCGTTATGTTTAGCAGACCGCTTGCGGCTTGTGGGTGTTTGATATGATCATCACCTGCTGCCGGCGTATTGACGAGTCTTTAGAGTCCTACACAGAGGTTTCCTGGCTCAAGCGAAACGAAATAGGAGCGCATATGAGATATGTGCGGGACCGAGAATAATGCGTGTATGTGATACCGTATTTCATTCTCGCGATGAATGTGTCGAATGGTTGTATGCGATATAACCTAGTTATCGAATCAAGGATTGATTCGATAAGCCGATACATTGGATACTAGCCGGTTATATGCGACATGACCGGATCATTGAATCAAGTGTTGATTTAATGATTTAATGTATAATTATATATTTTATATATTACTTTGCATTAACTAGTATTGGTTCACTTTAGATGGATTTTCTCAGTTGAATTGTGCAAGTTGTATATGTGATATACATTTGTGCACATGATTGTATCATGTTTGATGATACATGTTTACTTGGTTAAGTGTAAAGAATTAAACCATGGTTAAGTTTATGATTAGGGTTTTCTTTTTTCTTACTTATTTATTTATTTATTTATTTTTGGAAAAGATGAGAAAAGAATGGTTGCTATTTTTGTTTTTAGTTGAAGATTCTTGAAGCTTTGAATTAGTCCACCATTCTTGTCTTATACTTAACCCTAACCATTCAAGTTAACCATGGTCCATTCTCTACAATTAACCAAGGGTTAATATATGATAAGTATTGATTTATTTATCTAATTATTCAACACTTATCATATCTTCTTCCTCTTCTTCATCTTCTTCTTTCATGAGAAGAAAGCTTGCTACATCAATGGTGATTGATGAAAAAGTGTGAGAAATCCAAATTTAAAGTCTACCCACTTCCTATTTCTTCATCCTCTACCTCTTGCCATGTAGTATAGGGTGTTTCCTTCACAAGTTTTCATGGCTTGGTGAAGGTGGAGCTTGATCTAGTGATGCCTCGACGTAGATCATCTTCGGCATCGAAGCCGACGACCAAGCCCGTTCATTTCTTCGATGAAGCCGACGCTATAGCCCAAGATCCGATTTGGACAGCGAGGGGACTTCATCACGGAGCCTAGGAGGTGGAGGACCGGATCTACAAAGGTTGTAGCCCCATCCCTTTAGCTATATTTCCGTTTACTTGCTTGCATCGCCTTGTTTTCTAGTTAACGATCCGTATTAGGGTTTGTAGGCACAAGGAAATTTTTGAATTGAGCATGTTTGATCACTTGTGAGACTTCATTAGTGTGCCTAGGAACCCTACAGTGTGAGACGATAAATAAGTGTACGTAGTACATACGCATCATCGGTAATGGTGCTGGTGTCCTAACAGCAGGATATCGATAATGGAATTAGAATCACAACAGTATACGATGCAGAGCAACAATAATAATGTGCGGGAGCTGAATACTAACACAATGGTAGCTAAACTGCATCTAATGTCACAAGAGTCATACAGCCACTCTAACTATAGGGCTGAGCTAATAGGCTAACTGCAGGTAAGGGAAACCGCCTAACCTCTGAGTTGATACATATATATATACATATATACATAGTCGGTGATCCCGCCTCAATAATATCACATCCGATACCATATCTTTATAATTAGTTATTCCAAAATCAAGAGTGCGGATCAAACATCAAATTATAGCTCGTACGTAAATCCGTTGTACGGCATCCCCAAATCTGGGTACGGGTCAATATCACATTCGTCATATCATTCACCTGGTATTCTCTATATTAAATATCATAATCTGGGTACTGACCTACGTCTAGTACCAAGCTAACATCATCACTATAATCATGATCCGACTACTGATCAACAGTCTCGTATGAATCGATATCATCAGCACATATCATCTCAAGGAGTATACATTGCCCAAGGCGGCCTATCATAAATATCTTGTCATATCATATTATATCCTATCTCGTATCATAATCACACGTCGATCATTTTTTATATGTCACAATTCATATGGATCATCATCCTAAATCCGCTAAAGCATCAAGACGTATCTCAAATATGAATTTTACCATATCACCGATATCATAACCTCCGATCAAACTCATCGACTCATCTCAATCCCATGTATCATCCTCAAATCCGTATGTGAACACATAGTCCCATACCCATGTGACCACATAACTATATAGAATTCCATAACCACATATGAAATAAGGATGTATACAAGTATGTATGTGTGTATATGTATGTGTGCATATGTATGTGTAGTGCACCCACTACCCTAGGGTTTCGTAACCTTTCATCAATCCAACACACCAATATCCATCTTAAAAATCATCATAAATCACAATTAACATATAATAATTGTTGGTGTGTATACGCATCCGTATACATCACCACGAACTGCGGGGGTGCTATACGCCATCCTCCCGACTTCTCCCCGTAGATATAAATCTACTCACCTAGCTTATGTGTGCCGGTGCCGATGTCGCCATTTGCATCTCCAACGCCTCGACGCCACATGGGGTACCTACAAGGATATCACACGTTAAAACACATGAAAATCACATCGGAAACCAAAATGGTACACGCTACGCCGATAGGTAAAAACCTACAGCCTCGCGTGCAAACGCAGCCAATATCCCTCTGCCGTTGGCGTTCAAACGCCACCCGACAGAAACGAATCATCGAATACAAAATCCATACGAAAACAAGTCGTAAATCATGAGCCAACTCAAGAAAATCAATTCAGATTCTACCCTCGTTGGAACCAGACAAAACTAGACATACCCAGGGTCACGTTTACAGGGTATAAGGCCATGCACGCAAAACGAAGCAGTTCCTTCCTGCTCTGGCCGCAAATTGCGGCCAAAGGGAATATATCTGCAGCCGGGAAGTGGGTCCAGGGGATGGGGCTTTGGGTGTTAGGTTCTATCTTCCTGCATACCTTACTGCCAAGTCAATTTTATTTTAGGGTATCTCGGGTTGTAGCAGGTTCCAGAAAGGTCATAAAATCGACAAAAACGCTAAATTACGCTAAGTCGAACAATTCTAGTATTTTGGTGAAATCTGGAACTAATCTTGGTTAAACTGGTCTCAACAGCACCTAATTAGGCTATACTAACCATCACAACCATCCCTTAGCCAAATCTCACTCAAATTTACCTAAACTAGCACCAATCTACTTAATAACACTAAATTTTAGCTCAACAACTATAACTTAACAAGATAGGAGTTGGGTTGCAAGATTATACCTTAAGGGGTCCTAGGATGAAGGAGAAGAGAAGATCAAGAAGAAGAGGGGTGTGTGGTTGCTGGTGGGGTGCTGTCTCTCCAGCTGATCTGCTCCTGGTGGCTGGGTTTCTTTTTGCTGCTGCTGCTCAGGCTGCTGTTGCTGCTGATGTTTTTCTCTTTTGTTTTCTTTTTGTGTGTGTGTGCTGGAGCTGCTACTGTTGAGCTGAAGTGTTGGGGCTGATGTTGTGATATTGGGGATGATGTTGTGATATTGGGGCTGATGTTCAGGATGGGGTTGGGCTGAAATATGTTGATGGTGGCTGATGTGTGGAAATTAGGGGTGATGTTGTGTATCAGCAGCTGATGTGTTGATATGGGTGCTGAAGTTGTGCTGATGTGAGTGTGTAGGTGTTGGGCTATGGTGTTAGGGGCTGGTGTGTGTGTTGTTATGATAGGGCTGCTGCTGATGTAGCAGAGGTTGGTATGTGTGTTTGAGTGTGAGAGAGATGTGAGGGTTTGAGAGGCAAATAACAAGTTTGAAATGAGATGAGTTAACCCCCATCATCCTCTCTCTCACTAGATGCTTATCATGGCACATCCATCATGCCCCCCCCCTCTCTCTCTCCTACACAAGTCAACCCCCATCCCTAATCACCATTAAACAAAACCAAACCCTTGATTAACCCCAATTAGCTTATCCAAAGGTTTAATCCATCATGGTTGGCTAAACATGGTTAACCCACCATGCTCATCCAATCATGGTAACCCTAGACTTAACCCAAGTTAACATGCACAAGTGTGTGCAGTCCAGATAAAATTCCAATAAAATATCCGTAAAACCAAATAAAATATTTAAAAGCCATTTTGGTAAACTTTTTACCAAAACCCCCACATTAAACACAATTACCACCAAATAACAAATTTTAAAATTTCCATAATGTTTTTGTCCAGAATTTTCCCAAAATAATATTTTATATTTTTTTTTCTGAAATGTTACAGTCTTCCCTCCTTAAAGAAATTCGGTCCCCGAATTTAAATTTAAACCCTCAAATTCTAAAACATTTCAATAAAATATCCAAGTCAACGGGGCTCCGAAATCATCAATACATGAAACGCCTCATAACGCAATATATGTGCATGAGTAATGTGCATATAACTCGAAATCAAAACTCCGTCAAGCATCCCGCAATCATCGGAGTCAAGGCAAAAACACGAATGCTAAATCCAAAGCAAAACCGATATGCTATAAATCGGAACTATACATGTAAAATCAAATCTATACATGTAAATATCTGAAGGGAATGCATTCCAAGTTCCTTAAAGTCGATGTGCAATGCGCATAACACTACACAGTGGCAGACGTCTTTTAAAAAAAATAGCCATATACGTATATATCTTTTGTTTAGTTTGCACGATCCGCCATTTTGAAAACAATTTAGAAGGGTTCCCTTGTTTAAACGTTTCGTGTCATATCAGACACGTAGGTAAATATTGAGACTATAGCTCGCTCTTTGGAAATCCCTTCAATAACTATCGATGCATGCAAAATATATTCAGGTACTGTCCTCTGACTAGTCCTGCTCAGTACGAAAACATATAGCAAATATCATGAAAACGTACTGCTCCATAGAAATCAGTCCAAAAGTGCATATGAAAAACCTTGTGCGTCCGGTGCGCACGGAAATCAAAGCCCATACTTGTGCCAAGCAGGTGCACAAAAATGACATCAAGGTGCAACGGGTGTGCACACAGCATCGGCCATAGGCAACGTGTGTACCTGACAGCAAAATCAGGTACATCTGACCTGCACGAAAAATCTCGATTTAGTGCATCTGGTGTGCACCAAATCGCATCTCATAACGTGCGCCTAACATGCGCTAAAATCCAAATCCGGTGCATCCATCATGCACGAAATCATGAAATCCAATATCAAGCGCCGAACATGCGCAAAATCCAATCAGGTGAATAAAGTGCACAAAACGAATATCGAGCATCACCATCGAAATCGAAGTCCAGTGCATCCAAGTGCACAAAATATGAATCATTGCACTGTAGCATATGTGAATTATATCGAGTGTACAAACCAAATCGTGTGCGTGCATACGCACAAAATCAACTCAACCGTATGAAACCCATAAAATCATAAACATGAGAAACCAAGGCACGAAGACGATATCAAGTGCAACAACTGTGCAAAAAATCGTAAATTCTCAATCATCAAAATCAAATCATGTGAATAAATCGCCCAACAATATCGAAATCAAGTATGGCGGAATAGTCCCTCTCAAACACATCCTCTGAGAATCTCTGGCCAACTGTCGTGCTCACTCATAGCATGTCTCGTCGACGATCCTGAACTCTGGCCTGCTGGTGTGCGTAACATGGCTACTCCTGCGTCCAAGTCTCATCGTAATTCATTCCAGAAAGGTCCTTGTCTTCTCTGTGGATTACCAATCTCACAATCCATTGGCTCATCGGCCCTGTCAGGTGTGCTAACGGGGACGATTCCGTTTTGGCACTTCTATGGTCATCTCTCGGTCAAACCTCACGGCCACTCGTAAGGAAGCATGTCACTGGCGTCAGCCTCTGGCTCTCTGAATGTACGTGACACATCTGATCCTGGGTGCAAGTATCATTGCAGCAGTGTCCTGGAAGGAATCCTGCTCAAGGTCTCTTCCAAATCTCATCTCTGCCAACTGTCCGGAAGTCATCGTCCTTTACTATATCTGCTTCTTGCTCCAGAGCGGCTGCATACTCATCGCGACTCCTTCTGGAAGGTATATCCAGTGCTATGCCTCGGCATGCGCATCGCATCTCTGATGTCGGCGGAGTGGAACGTCATCATACACAGATCTTGTACGAACCTCTTACCCCACTTTTCTCTAATGTTGACTGCTTCGGAGTCGTCTCGTCGTGGCTGTATGGACTGAGCTCCAACGGCTATCCTCGTATCTGGAGTCTCCCAAGAAATGCATCTCACCATCTAGCATCCGAATTAAGTCGAGCCATCCGATCGATTTGTCAAGGCCTCATATTCCCCCAAGAGATTAACATCTTGGGTAGAGTATAATAGTATCGAGTACATACCACAGCATCGGTGGTCCAGCCGTAGAATGGCAAACCCAAGCCTCACTAATGGCGCCGCAGAACTGCCGCAAACCATAAGGTTCAAAGGATTTCACACGGTCATTAAGTCGAGTTAGGGTTTCATTCTTCTAGAGGGACCATAGAATAGCCTGCATGTCTTTCCGAATACTTTAAACTTGGATTAGTAGGTTCCTGACATTCGATCGTCTCTGTCGACTCTCAACGTCTCCGCGTGAAGTCGTCCCTAGCTGGAATCAATCTATATGATGAACTCGCATCGGGGTAGCGAACGATCCACATGTCCTAGTCATTCATCCTTAGTGACTAACGACCTTCTATCATCTCTTAGTACAATCTCGTACTGCGATAGCTCAAACATCTGGGGCGATATCTCGTCGTCCGCAGCAATAACTGGCTCACTCGTCTGCACGCTGAACTGTGCCTCAATCACCATGATTAAGCCGTACATCAACGGTCATTAGTATCTGGCTGGCCTCTATCAGTGGCTCGATCCTCTGGTGCCAATCTGCACGTCCGAGTAATCTCATACAGCGATCCATCCAATGCTCGTGGCGCAAACACAATCAAAAGACACATCTCTACAATCGTGTGTCGCCGGAATTACGCCCCGGTCAGTCCTCGTTCGTAACGAGCTCGTGCTGACCGCAACTCTAGCCGTAGCTCTCCCTGCCCGTAATCGTGGCAGCAAAACCATAACTGGTACCGATGAGGCTAGATCAGGAATGAATATGATACTGGACAAAGAAATGTATATCCTAAGGCTTCTTAAGTGGAGTGGCGTGTCGTAAATATGCCGCGGAACATACCCACGGTACGTCACTCTACTTTAGTCACCTATTCCATCAACCAAGGGTCATCCTATGCTCCGAAGGTAAAACCTAACGCTTTGATACCAACTTTGTCACGACCCGAAAGTATAGAACATGACCGGCACTTAGACTACGAACGTCTCGAGGCGTACGTACTCTAAGTAAGCCGAGCCCAGAAATCCAAACCAAGAAAAGTAGTGGGGTGAAGGAAAAACCATATCAAATCAACCAGTATGCAACATAATATACAACGCCTAAAGGCGAGGATCACAACAGAAAAGGGAACTCCAATCAGCATGAAATCCACAGAAATGTAACACGCGACTCTAAGGTCGAAAGAACAACATCACTGGTCTCTATCTCAAATAAGTACATGTTTGGTTGATGGAACTTCTAGATACAACTGAAATACAATATACAATGTATAATGATGGGTACGATACAAATAACCCACCTATTAGCAAGTCATCCGAAAGAGACTGTGCCCGCAAAGCCGTAATGAATTCTGTACGGCAACACCTGCAAGAAATTGGGGCACAACGGGGGTGAGTTGCCAACTCGTGAATAGAAAAACATCTACGAACAGAAATCACATGTATGACGCAATCCTAGGTCATACGATCATAATATACAATCCTCAAATATATAACTAGCAGTCTATAACAATGACTAGGGTAAATATCGAACCCAAGTGTAAAACCCATATGCCCGTGTCAGTGCCTCAGGTAGCAATATATCATATGGATAATGTATGAATGCATGAAACAGAATGCATTTACTGAAGAAAACCGCTTTCATAAATTTGTGAGATTTCTGTATTTTTAAAATGAGGTGTCATAATGAAATCAGCATAAAACAATGTCTAGCATCGACACAAAACATAAATCTCAATATCTCGATATCTCTATATCAGAATCTCTGTACCTCAATATCTCAAAATCTCAATGTCCCAATCACAATATCTAGGACGCCGTCAGTCCAGACCGGCCTGTACCATCCATCTCAAGACCACGACGGTATCCTTCGGATATCCGACGCGTCGGGTAATATCACAGGTCGGTCGTGCTCCCCTGCCAGGCTCAACGCCATCTCCTGCGATCTTCTTGTCCCGGGGTACCGCACCGGGCCCACCATATACCCGAAACGTGTCACGTCCCGAAAGTACGGAACATGACCGGCACTTAAACTACGAAACGTCTCGAGGCGTACGTAATCTAAGTAAACCGAAAACCTAGAAATCCAAACCAAGAAAAGAAGTAGAGTGAAGGAAAACCAATTTAAAACAAGTAGTTTTAATAGCATAAGCCGAATTATGCGGTTTTTAAGAACATCAAAATTTACTGAAAATTTCGGCTGAGTCTTCTTTGTAAATACTGGCCCCCAAACGGGATACAACATGAATAGTATACGAAATCAATAAAAAGGCATCCCCAAGCGGGAGCTAGCTCTTCGTCAATCGACGGTCACAACCACACAAGCAATATAATATACAACGCCGAAAGGCGAGGATCACAACAGAAAAGGAAACTCAAAACAGCATGAAATTCGTATAAATACAACGCGCGACTCTAAGGTCGATAGAATAAACAACACTGGTCTCTATCTCTGAAATAATTACAGGTTTGGTTGATGGAACTTCTAGATACGACAGAATAATAATATACAAGATATAATGGGGGTACGATACAAGTAAACCCACCTACTAGCAAATCACCCGAAGGAAACTATGCCCGCAAGCCGTAATGAAACCTGCAAGAAACTGGGGGCACAACGGTGATGAGTTGCCAACTCGTGAATAGAAAAACATCTACGAATAGAAATCTCATGTATGACGCAATCCTAGGTCATACGATCAATATACATCCTCAAATATATATAACCAGCAGCCTATAACAAGGCTAGGGTAAATATCTAACCCGAGTGTAATCTCATGTACCCGTGTCAGTGCCCAAGGGTAACAATATATCATATGAATGAGGTATGAATGCATGAAAACAGAATACATGTAAATGAAGAACTGTTTTCATAATTTAGTGAGATTTCCTTTGTATTTTTAAAATGAGGTATCATAATGAAATCAGCATAAAACAGTGCCTAGCATCGGCACAAAACGTAATCCCAATATCTCGATATCTCTGTATCACAGTCTCTGTACCTCAAAATCTCGAAATCTCAATGTCTCAATCATAATATATAGGGCGCCGTCAGTCCAGACCGGCCCCTACCATCCATCTCAAAACCACGACGGTATCCTCCGGATATCCGACGCGTCGGGTAAAATCACCGGTAGGTAGTGCTCCCCTGCCAGGCTCACATCGTCATCATCACGCGCTTCTTGCCCCGGGGTACCTTACCGGGTCCACCATGTACCCGAAACGGTTCATCCGCCACCTCGAATCGGGTCTCGAAATCCATCAGCAAACTCATGGTGGACGACTCACACATCATGGGAAAACCGCACTTTTTATTTTAAAGAGAGAAAGAAGCTTATATAAGTTTTGCGGTTTTCCCCCAACCCAGAAAATCTCATAGAAATCCGAATCCAACCCTCAATAGCATGTAAACAGTGCATATCGGCATAAAAATCCATGAATGCGGCATAACAATGAATATTAACATGCATGAAGTAACAAGTAATATCTACAATGTCTAATCTAGCATATAAGGCGAGTACACTAATATCATGTCTAAATTATTAGCTAACAACCTATGTGAATGCAATAGTATTTCTAAAGTGTACGTGGCATGACAATTACCGATGAAGATGTGTGTGAGCCGGCAAGTAAGTGTACGTGATACATACGCATCATCGGTAATGGTGCTGGTGTCCTAACAGCATGATATCAATAATGGAGTATGAAACATAATATAAGCATGCGATGCGAAGCGAACCACAATAAAGAGCGGGAGCTGAATATCAGACGCAACTATAACTAATCTGCATTAACCTAATATAAGTCCTACAAATGGTGCCTTTTGAAATAACATGAATCATGGGGTTTTGAAAATAGGGGCTACGGTGTTTTTATGAAAAGAAACGTCTTTTGAAATATCCGTAGGATCCCTTGGGCTGTCTTTTAAAATACCCACGATTTGTTAGTTTTTGAAATAGGTAAGAATCGAATCTAATCTAACAACTAAACTAAACTAAAGGGCTAAGCTAACCAGCTGGACTACAGGTAAGGAAACAGCCTAACATCTGAGTCAATGTATATACATACCTGTATATATATTAGTCGGTGATCCCGCCTCAATAATATCATATCCGATACCATATCTATAATCAGACATCCCAAGTCAAGAGTGCGGATCAATCATCAATATATAGCTCGTACGTAAATCCGTCGTACGACATCCCCAAATCTGGGTACGGGTCAAAGTCACATCAATCACACTATTCATTTGGTATCTTCTTTATCAAATATCATGATCCGGAATAATGTCCTACGTCTAGTACAATATTGATGCCATCTATATATGCAAGCGGGCGTAAGAATTACTACGTCAGAAGACCCGCTAAAACATCATGTCGTATCTCAATACGAACCAAATCACGTCACCGATCTCCTGGCCTCAAGCCCAATCTCATCGACTGATCTCAAATTCCAAATACTATCCTCAAATCCAGTATATGAACACATAGTCCCATACCCATGTGAACACATAAATATATATTCCCATACACGCACATATGAAATAAGGAATGTATGCAAGTATGTATATGTGTGTATGTGTAAGTGTAGTGCACCCACTACCTAAGGTTTCGTAACCATGCACCAATCCAACACCAATATCCATCTAAAATCAACAATAATAAATCCTAACAACATATCATAAATTGTTGGTGTGTATACGCATCCGTATACATCACTACGGACTGCGGCGGTGTTATACGCCATCCACCCGACTTCTCCCCGTAGATATAAATCTACTCACCTGGTCCTCGCTAGCCGGTGCAAACGTCGCCACACGCTTGCTTGTCGTCTCAAAGTCCACATGGGGTACCTACATATCATAACGCACCGTATCGCATTAAAACTAAATTCGAAATCGAAACGGCATACGAAAATCAAATCGGCACGCGTATCACGCGTAGGTCTAAACCTATCGCCTACGCATGCAAGAATAGTCAAACCAACCCTCGATGTCGATGTACAAACGTCAAACCATCGAGAAAAATCCAATCACACATTTTCACAATTACAAGCACTAATTATAATATAAAATAGCTTACAATTCCCAAAAACCCCAATTTCACTTAAAAATCGTTTTTCCGAAAATCTAGCAAGCACAATTCGCCGTTTTTGTACAAATCATGATGTTTAAATGAATGTAGCGTCCAATATACTTATTAAATATCTTAAATAATTCATAGAAACAATTTCCGGAATTTAATCTCATTAAATTCCAAAAACCCTAATATTCTAGTTTACAAAATACCCCTTTTAACAATTTCATAGCAAAAATGCACAAACTACAATTTAGGTTGGATTTCGATGAACTAAAGTGTTAAACTACACTTAATAAAGTTAATAATATGATAAAAACCCTAACCATATTTTTAATCTCATATTTCGAATTAAATAAAAAAAAAAACTAGTTTGCAACAAAAAGCTTAATTTGGACATTTTTCAAGTAACAACTTGTAATTAACAACTAGATTAGTTTTCTACAAAACTAAATATGTTAATCCACCTCACTAAACCATACACAATCAAACACAACTCATTTCCACAACAAACCCTAACTGGAAATCTTTAATCATGCAATTAAACTCACATAACCCAAATTAACACTTAATTAACTTAGCTTTAAGAAATTAAATAACAAACTAAGCAAAAAGTTTAGAATTATACCCAAAAACATTTGAAGATCCACAAGCATCCATGGCCCTCCAAAATGCTCTCTTTTCACAAGGATCCATGCTATACGGGCTAAGCTAAAATGGGTAGGAGTCGGATTTGGGTTTTGGGATTTTTTTTGATGGATTTTGGAGCAATTTTTGATGAAGTTTTGAAGAGAAAAGAGAAGGGAAATGGGGGGGGGCTGTTGCTGCAGTAGGAGAGGGGGGGTCGGCTGGAATGGGAGGGGGAGAGGAGAGAGAGGGAGGTAGAGAAAGTGGGGGGAGAAAGTCAAGGTCAAAGCAAAGTCAAAAGTCTAACTAATTTATCCATTTTCTTTTCTTTTCTTTCATTTCATTTCCTTTGAAATTCAAGTGGGGAAAAAGATGGTGGCTGCTGAATTCAGCTATGGGGAGAAGTGAATGGGGGTGTGTGGGTGTGGGTACGGGTGTGGGGTGATGAAAAATGATAAATACAATACCCCAAACATCCATTTACGCAAAAAAAAATCCTTTTTTCTTCAATAATTTCTAAACCGTTTTGGCAATTGATTTCGTTCCAAAAACCACATGATAAAATTTTATTTAATGTTTTATGATGCACAAAATTTGTTTCGACTCATTCCAATTTGTAATTTTCCCTAATTAAATGTATTAGTGACGGCTTAAAATAATAATAAAATAATATTTATTTCAGAAAATTTGAAATTTCACCAGCGGCTCAATAAACACCAAATAATAGCAATTACATAGCTAGAATATGTATATTTAATTTTTATAATAAGATATTTGTATTTTGACTTTTTACAGAAAAACCCCTTATTTTACCGATTTTTTTCGAAATTCCACCGAAACGATTTTCAAAACGTTACAATCTTCCCCCCTTAAAGAAATTCGGTCCCCGAATTTAAATTCAAACTCCCCCAAATACTAAAACATCTAAGAAAACCCATCAAGTCGTCGGGGCTCCGAAATTGTAAATACATAAAACAAATCGTAGCGCAGCGCATGCGCTTGAAAAATGGGCATATAACTCAAATCAAAACTCCGTCAAGCATCCCGCAATCATCGGAGTCATGGAGAAGACATTAATGCCAAATCCAAATCAAAACCAATATGACATAACTCGAAACTATACATGTAAATATCGAATCTATATCTGTAAGTATCTGAAGGAAATGCATGCCAAATCTCTTTAAGTCGCTGTGCAACGCGTATAACACTGCACAGTGGAGGACGTCTATCATAAGAAAATAACTATATACATATATACCTTTGTTTGAAATGTACGTTCCACCGTTTTGGAAACAATTTAGAAGGGTCTCCTTGTTTTAAACATTTCGTGTCATATCAGACACGTAGGTAAATACTGAGGCTATAGCTCGCTTTTTGGAAATCCTTTCAATAACTATCAATGCATGCAAAAATATATTCAGGTACTGTCCTCTGACTAGTCCTGCTCAGTACGAAAACACATAGCAATATCATAAAAACGTACTGCTCTATACGAAATCAATCCCAAAATATGCACATGAATGCTACGTGCGTCTGGTGCGCACGGAAATCAAAATCCATGAATGTGCCATACATGCGCACAGAAACAACATCTAAGTGCATCGGGTGTGCACGAAACATCTGTCGTAGGCAACATGTGTGCCTGACAGAAAAATCAGGTGCACCTGACATGCACGAAAAATTCTTAATTTAGTGTCTCTGGTGTGCACCAAAATCACCTTTCAAAACATGCGCCCAACATGCGCGAAAATCCAAATCAGGTGCATCCATCGTGCACGAAATCATGAAATCCAATATCAAGCGCCGAACGTGCGCAAAATCAATCAGGTGCACAAGGTGCACAAAACAAATATCGAGTATCACAATCGAAATCGAAGTCCAGTGCACACTGCAAGCATATAATAACTATACAGAGTGCAGGAACCAATTCGTATGCATGCATACGCATAAAACCAACTCAACTGTTTAAAACCGTAAAATCACAAACATGTGAAACTAAAGCACGAAAACGATATCAAGTGCAACACTGTGCAAAGATCGTAAATCCTCAATCATCAAAATCAAATCATACGAATAAATCACCCAAAATATCGAAATCAATAATGGCTGAACAGTACCGCTCAAGTGCATCCTCTAAGAATCTCGGGCCAACTGTCGCGGTCACTAGTGGGACGTCTCGTCGATGATCATGAACTCTGGCCTGCTGGTGTGCGTAACATGACCACTCCTGGGTCCAAGTCTTCTCCGTGGATTACCAATCTCACAATCCATCGGCTCATCGGCCCGGTCAAGGCAGCATATCACTGGCGTCGGCCTCTGGCTCTCTGAATGCACGTGACACATCTGATCCTGGGTGCAAATATCATTGCATCAGTGGCCTGGAAGGAATCCTGCTCACGGTCTATTCCATGCCTCGTCTCTGCCAACTGTCCGGAAGTCGTTGTCCTTTCCTATATCTGCATCTTGCTCTAGAACGACTGCATACTCATCGCGACTCCTTCTGGAAGGTTTATCCAAGTACAATGCCTCGGCATGCGCATCGCATCTCTGATGTCGGCAGAGGGGAACGTCATCATATCCAGGTATGTACGAAACCTCTTACTCCACTTTTTCTCTAATGTCGACTGCTTCGGACTCGTCCTGTCGTGGCTGCATGGACTGAGCTCCAACGGCTATCCTCGTATCTGGAATCTCCCAAGAAATGCATCTCACCACCTAGCATCCAAATTAAGTCGAGCCATCCAATCGATTCTTCAAAACCTCATAATCCCCCAAGAGCTCAACATCTTGGGTACAGTTTAATAGTATCGAGTACATACCACAGCATCGGTGGTCCAGCCGTAGAAGGGCAAACCCAAGCCTCACTAATGGCGCCGCAGAACTGCCGCAAACCCTAAGGTTCAAAGGCTTTCACACGGTCATTAAGTCGAGTTAGGGTTTCATTCTTCTAGAGGGACCATAGAATTGCCTGCATGTCTTTCCGACTACCTTAAACTTGGAATAATAGGTTTCTGACATTCGATCGTCTCTGTCGACTCGCAACGTCTCCGCGTGAAGTCGTCTCTAGCTGGAATCAATCTATCTGATGAGCTCGCATCGGGGTAGGCGAACGATCCACATGTCCTAGTCATTCATCCTCGATGACTAGCGACCTTCTATCATCTCTTAGTACAACTTATACTGCAATAGCTCCAACATCGGGGGCGATATCTCGTCGTTCGCAGTAATAACTAGCTCACTCGTCTGCATGCTGAACCGTGCCTCAATCATCAGGAGTAAGCAACACACCAACGGTCATCAAAATCTGGCTGGCCTCCATCATTGGCTCAATTCTCTAGTGTCGATCAGCATCTCCGAGTAACCTCATAAAGGCGATCCGCCAAACGCTCGTGGCGCGGAAACACAGTAAAAAGACACATCTCTGCAATCGTGTGTCGCCGGAATTTCGCCCTGGTCAGTCCTCGTTCGTGACGAGCTTGTGCTGACCGCAACTCTAGCCGTAGCTCTCCCTGCCCGTAACCGTAGCAGCAAAACCAAACTGGTACCAATGAGGCTAGATCAGGAAGGAATATAATACTGAACAAGGAAATGTACATCCTAAGGCTTCATAAGTGGAGTGGCGTGTCGTAAATATGCCGCAGAACATACCAACGGTACGTCACTCTACTTTAGTCACCTATTCCATCAACCAAGGGTCATCCTACGCTCCGAAGGTTAAAACCTAACGCTCTGATACCAACTTTGTCACGTCCCGAAAGTACGGAACATGACCGGCACTTAAACTACGAAACGTCTCGAGGCGTACGTAATCTAAGTAAACCGA
Organism: Agapanthus africanus; assembly: GCA_030015575.1. Classification (NCBI taxonomy): domain Eukaryota; kingdom Viridiplantae; phylum Streptophyta; class Magnoliopsida; order Asparagales; family Amaryllidaceae; genus Agapanthus; species Agapanthus africanus. The sequence goes on from CM057349.1 coordinate 296,195,858, forward strand.
AAACCCAGAAATCCAAACCAAGAAAAGAAGTAGAGTGAAGGAAAACCAATTTAAAACAAGTAGTTTTAATAGCATAAGCCGAATTATGCGGTTTTTAAGAACATCAAAATTTACTGAAAATTTCGGCAGAGTCTCCTTTGTAAATACTGGCCCCCAAACGGGATACAACATGAATAGTATACGAAATCAATAAAAAGGCATCCCAAAGCGGGAGCTAGCTCTTCGTCAATCGACGGTCACAACCACACAAGCAATATAATATACAACGCCGAAAGGCGAGGATCACAACAGAAAAAGAAACTCAAAACAGAATGAAATTCGTATAAATACAACGCGCGACTCTAAGGTCGATAGAATAAACAACACTGGTCTCTATCTCTGAATTAATTACAGGTTTGGTTGATGGAACTTCTAGATACGATAGAATAATAATATACAAGATATAATGGGGGTACGATACAAGTAAACCCACCTACTAGCAAATCACCCGAAGGAAACTATGCCCGCAAGCCGTAATGAAACCTGCAAGAAACTGGGGCACAACGGGGGTGAGTTGCCAACTCGTGAATAGAAAAACATCTACGAATAGAAATCGCATGTATGACGCAATCCTAGGTCATACGATCAATATACATCCTCAAATATATATAACCAGCAGCCTATAACAATGCTAGGGTAAATATCTAACCCGAGTGTAATCTCATGTACCCGTGTCAGTGCCCAAGGGTAACAATATATCATATGAATGAGGTATGAATGCATGAAAACAGAATACATGTAAATGAAGAACTGTTTTCATAATTTAGTGAGATTTCCTTTGTATTTTTAAAATGAGGTATCATAATGAAATCAGCATAAAACAGTGCCTAGCATCGGCACAAAACGTAATCCCAATATCTCGATATCTCTGTATCACAGTCTCTGTACCACAAATTCTCGAAATCTCAATGTCTCAATCACAATATCTAGGGCGCCGTCAGTCCAGACCGGCCCCTCCCATCCATCACAAGACCACGACGGTATCCTCCGGATATCCGACGCGTCGGGTAAAATCACCGGTAGGTAGTGCTCCCCTGCCAGGCTCACATCGTCATCATCACGCGCTTCTTGCCCCGGGGTACCTTACCGGGTCCACCATGTACCCAAAACGGTTCATCCGCCTCCTTGAATCGGGTCTCGAAATCCATCAGCAAACTCATGGTGGACGACTCATACATCATGGGAAAACCGCACTTTTTATTTTAAAGAGAGAAAGAAGCTTATATAAGTTTTGCGGTTTTCCCCCAAACCAGAAAATCTCATAGAAATCCGAATCCAATCCTCAATAGCATGTAAACAGTGCATATCGGCATAAAAATTCATGAATGCGGCATAACAATGAATATTAACATGCATGAAGTAACAAGTAATATCTACAATGTCTAATCTAGCATATAAGGCGAGTACACTAATATCATGTCTAAATTATTAGCTAACAACCTATGTCAATGCAATAGTATTTCTAAAGTGTACGTGGCATGACAATTACCGATGAAGATGTGTGTGAGCCGGCAAGTAAGTGTACGTGGTACATACGCATCATCGGTAATGGTGCTGGTGTCCTAACAGCATGATATCAATAATGGAGTATGAAACATAATATAAGCATGCGATGCGAAGCGAACCACAATAAAGAGCGGGAGCTGAATACCAGACGCAACTATAACTAATCTACATTAACCTAATATAAGTCCTACAAATGGTGCCTTTTGAAATAACATGAATCATGGGGTTTTGAAAATAGGGGCTACGGTGTTTTTATGAAAAGATACGTCTTTTGAAATATCCGTAGGATCCCTTGGGCTGTCTTTTTAAATACCCACGATTCGTTAGTTTTTGAAATAGGTAAGAATCGAATCTAATCTAACAACTAAACTAAACTAAAGGGCTAAGCTAACCAGCTGGACTACAAGTAAGGAAACCGCCTAACATCTGAGTCGATGTATATACATACCTGTATATATATTAGTCGGTGATCCCGCCTCAATAATATCATATCCGATACCATATCTATAATCAGACATCCCAAGTCAAGAGTGCGGATCAATCATCAATATATAGCTCGTACGTAAATCCGTCGTACGACAACCCCAAATCTGGGTACGGGTCAAAGTCACATCAATCACACTATTCATTTGGTATCTTCTTTATCAAATATCATGATCCGGAATAATGTCCTACGTCTAGTACAATATTGATGCCATCTATGTATGCATGCGGGCGTAAGAATTACTACGTCAGAAGACCCGCTAAAACATCATGTCGTATCTCAATACGAACCAAATCTTGTCACCGATCTCCTGGCCTCAAGCCCAATCTCATCGACTCATCTCAAATTCCAAATACTATCCTCAAATCCAGTATATGAACACATAGTCCCATACCCATGTGAACACATAAATATATATTCCCATACACGCACATATGAAATAAGGAATGTATACAAGTATGTATATGTGTGTATGTGTAAGTGTAGTGCACCCACTACCTAAGGTTTCGTAACCATACACCAATCCAACACCAATATCCATCTAAAATTATCAATAATAAATCCTAACAACATATCATAAATTGTTGGTGTGTATACGCATCCGTATACATCACCACGGACTGCGGGGGTGCTATACGCCATCCACCCGACTTCTCCCCGTAGATATAAATCTACTCACCTGGTCCTCGCTAGCCGGTGCCGACGTCGCCACGCGCTTGCTTGTCGTCTCGAAGTCCACATGGGGTACCTACATATCATAACGCACCGTATCGCATTAAAACTAAATTCGAAATCGAAACGGCATACGAAAATCAAATCGGCACATGTATCACGCGTAGGTCCGAACCTATCGCCTACGCATGCAAGAATAGTCAAACCAACCCTCGATGTCGATGTACAAACGTCAAACCATCGAGAAAAATCCAATCATACTCATTTGCACAATTACAAGCACTAATTATAATATAAAATAGCTTACAATTCCCAAAAACCCCAATTTCACTTAAAAAGTCGTTTTTCCGAAAATCTAGCAAGCACAATTCACCGTTTTTGTACAAAACATGATGTTTAAATGAATGTAGCGGCCAATATACTTATTAAATATCTTAAATAAGTCATAGAAACAATTTCCGGAATTTAATCTCATTAAATTCCAAAAACCCTAATATTCTAATTTACAAAATACCCTTTTTAACAATTTCATAGCAAAAATGCACAAACTACAATTTAGGTTGGATTTCCATGAACTAAAGTGTTAAACTACACTTAATAAAGTTAATAATATGATAAAAACCCTAACCATATTTTTAATCTCATATTCCGAATTAAATCAAAAAAACTAGTTTGCAACAAAAAGCTTAATTTGGACATTTTTCAAGTAACAACTTGTAATTAACAACTAGATTAGTTTTCTACAAAACTAAATATGTTAATCCACCTCACTAAACCATACACAATCAAACACAACTCATTTCCACAACAAACCCTAACTGGAAATCTTTAATCATGCAATTAAACTCACATAACCCAAATTAACACTTAATTAACTTAGCTTTAAGAAATTAAGTAACAAACTAAGCAAAAAGTTTAGAATTATACCCAAAAACATTTGAAGATCCACAAGCATCCATGGCCCTCCAAAATGCTCTCTTTTCAAAAGGATCCATGCTATACGGGCTAAGCTAAAATGGGTAGGAGTCGGATTTGGGTTTTGGGATTTTTTTTGATGGATTTTGGGGCAATTTTTGATGAAGTTTTGAAGAGAAAAGAGAAGAGAAATGGGGGAGGGCTGTTGCTGCAGTAGGAGAGGGGGGGTCGGCTGGAATGGGAGGGGGAGAGGAGAGAGAGGGAGGTAGAGAAAGTGGGGGGAGAAAGTCAAGTCAAAGCAAAGTCAAAAGTCTAACTAATTTATCCATTTTCTTTTCTTTTCTTTCATTTCATTTCCTTTGAAATTCAAGTGGGGAAAAAGATGGTGGCTGCTGAATTCAACCATGGGGAGAAGTGAATGGGGGTGTGTGGGTGTGGGTACGGGTGTGGGGTGATGAAAAATGATAAATACAATACCCCAAACATCCATTTACGCAAAAAAAAGCCTTTTTTCTTCAATAATTTCTAAACCGTTTTGGCAATTGATTTCATTCCAAAAACCACATGATAAAATTTTATTTAATGTTTTATGATGCAAAAAATTTGTTTCAGCTCATTCCAATTTGTAATTTTCCCTAATTAAATGTATTAGTGACGGCTTAAAATAATAATAAAATAATATTTATTTCAGAAAATTTGAAATTTCACCAGCGGCTCAATAAACACCAAATAATAGCAATTACATAGCTAGAATATGTATATTTAATTTTTATAATAAGATATTTGTATTTTGACTTTTTACAGAAACCCTCTTATTTTACCGATTTTTTTCGAAATTCCACCGAAACGATTTTCAAAACGTTACAAAACGGTTCATCCGCCTCCTCGAATTGGGTCTCGAAATCCATCAGCAAAACTCATTGTGGACGACTCATACATCATGGGAAAGCCGCATTTTTATTAAAAAAGAGAAAGCAGTTTATATATGTTTTGAGGTTTTCCTCCAAATCCATAAAATCTCATGGAAATCCGAATCATCAATAGCATGTAAACCATGAATATAAGCATGAGAATCCATGAATGCAGCATATAATGAACAACAGTGTACATGATGTGACAAGTAACAACTACAATGTCAAGCTGGCATATATGGCAAGTACATTAATATCATGTTACTACTAGCTAACAAGTTAAATCAAGAAATAATATTCTCTAAGTGTACGTGACATGGCAATTACCGATGAAGATGTGTGTGAGCCGGAAAATAAGTGTACGTAGTACATACGCATCATCGGTAATGGTGCTGGTGTCCTAACAGCAGGATATCAATAATGGAATATGAATCACAACAGTATATGATGCAGAGCAACAATAATAATGTGCGGCAGCTGAATACTAACACAATGGTAGCTAAACTGCATCTAATGTCATAAGAGTCATACAGCCACTCTAACTATAGGGCTGAGCTAATAGGCTAACTGTAGGTAAGGGAAACCGCCTAACCTCTGAGGTTATACATATATATATACATTTATACATAGTCGGTGATCCCGCCTCAATAATATCACATCCGATACCATATCTCTAAAATTAGTTATTCCAAAATCAAGAGTGCGGATCAAACATCAAATTATAGCCCGTACGTAAATCCGTCGTATGGCATCCCCAAATCTGGGTACGGGTCAATATCACATTCGTCATATCATTCATCTGGTATTCTCTATATTAAATATCATAATCTGGGTACTGACCTACGTCTAGTACCAAGCTAACATCATCACTATAATCAAGATCCGACTACTGATCAACAGTCTCGTATGAATCGATATCATCAGCACATATCATCTCAAGGAGTATACATCGCCCAAGGCGGCCTATCATAAATATCTTGTCATATCATATCATATCATATCCTATCTCGTATCATAATCACATGTCGATCATTTTTTATATGTCACAATTCATATGGCATCATCATCCCAAATCCGCTAAAGCATCAAGACGTATCTCAAATATGAATTTTACCATATCACCGATATCATAACCTCCGATCAAACTCATCGACTCATCTCAATCCCATGTATCATCCTCAAATCCGTATGTGAACACATAGTCCCATACCCATATGACCACATAACTATATAGAATCCCATAACCACATATGAAATAAGGATGTATGCAAGTATGTATGCGTGTATATGTATGTGTAGTGCACCCACTACCCTAGGGTTTGGTAACCTTTCATCAATCCAACACACCAATATCCATCTTAAACATCATCATAAATCACAATTAACATATAATAATTGTTGGTGTGTATACGCATCCATATACATCATCACAAACTGCGGGGGTGCTATACGCCATCCACCCGACTTCTCCCCGTAGATATAAATCTACTCACCTAGCTTATGTGTGCCGTTGCCGATGTCGCCATTTGCATCTCCAACGCCTCGACGCCACGTGGGGTACCAACAAGGATATCACATGCTAAAACACATGAAAATCACATCGGAAACCAAAATGGTACACGCTACGCCGATAGGTAAAAACCTACAGCCTCGGGTGCAAACGCAGCCAATATCCCTCTGTCGTTGGCGTTCAAACGCCATCCGACAGAAACGAATCATCGAATACCAAAATCCATACGAAAACAAGTCGTAAATCATGCGCCAACTCAAGAAAATCAATTCAGATTCTACCCTCGTTGGAACAAGACAAAACTAGACATACCCAGGGTCAAGTTTACAGGGTATAAGGCCATGCACGCAAAACGAGGCAGTTCCCTCCTGCTCTGGCCGCAAATTGCAGCCAGAGGGAATATATCTGTGGCCGGGAAGTGGGTCCAGGGGCTGGGGCTTTGGGTGTTGGGTTCTATCTGCCTGCATATCTCACTTCCAAGTCAATTTTATTTTAGGGTATCTCGTGTTGTAGCAGATTCCAGAAAGGTCATAAAATCGACAAAAAATGCTAAATTACGCTAAGTCGAACAATTCTGGTATTTTGGTGAAATCTGGAACAAATCTTGGTTAAACTGGTCTCAACAGCATCTAATTAGGCTATACTAACCATCACAACCATCCCTTGGCCAAATCTCACTCAAATTTACCTAAAATAGCACCAATCTACTTAATAACACTAAATTTCAGCTCAACAACTATAACTTAACAAGATAGTAGTTGGGTTGCAAGATTATATCTTAAGGGGTCCTAGGATGAAGGAGAAGAGAAGATCAAGAAGAAGAGGGGTGTGTGGTTGCTGGTGGGGTGCTGTCTCTCCAGCTGATCTGCTCCTGGTGGCTGGGTTTCTTTTTGCTGCTACTGCTCAGGCTGCTGTTGCTGCTGATGTTTTTCTCTTTTGTTTTCTTTTTGTGTGTGTGTGTTGCAGCTGCTACTGCTGAGCTGAAGTGTTGGGGCTGATGTTGTGATATTGGGGCTGATGTTCAGGATGGGGCTGGGCTGAAATATGCTGATGGTGGCTGATGTGTGGAAATTGGGGCTGTGTTGTGTATCAGCTGCTGATGTGTTGATATGGGGGCTGAAGTTGTGCTGATGTGAGTGTGTAGGTGTTGGGCTATGGTGTTAGGGGCTGGTGTGTGTGTTGTTATGATGGGGTTGCTGCTGATGCAGCAGAGGTTGGTATGTGTGTGTGAGTGTGAGAGAGATGTGAGGGTTTGAGAGGCAAATAACAAGTTTGAAATGAGATGAGTTAACCCCCATCATCCTCTCTCACTAGATGCTTATCATGGCACATCCATCATGCCCCCTATCTCTCTCCTACACAAGTCAACCCCTATCCCTAATCACCATTAAACAAAACCAAACCCTTGATTAACCCTAATTAGCTTATCCAAAGGTTTAACCCATCTTGGTTGGCTAAACATGGTTAACCCACCATGCTCATCTAATCATGGTAACCCTAGACTTAACTCAAGTTAACATGCACAAGTGTGTGCAGTCCAGATAAAATTCCAATAAAATATCCGTAAAACCAGATAAAATATTTAAAAGCCATTTTGGTAAACTTTTTACCAAAAACCCCACATTAAACACAATTACCACCAAATAACATATTTTAGAATTTCCATAATGTTTTTGTGCAGAATTTTCCCAAAATAATATTTTATATTTTTTTCTGAAATGTTACATATATATACCACACGCGAGAAAAGGAGGGGTCTATGTGCGGGTACATGGTAGGGCCCGGAGGTATCCCGGGGCAAGAATGAGGTCGTGGTGCTAGACGATGAGCTAGTGGGGGAACCATACCATCCGGTGACATTACCAATGACTCAACGGTTATCATGGGGATACCGAAGAATGTCATGTACGTATTGATACGTCGAGAAGCGAGGGTCAGAGCTAGGCACTCGAGCTTTCTGGATAGCGTATGATACGTACCTATCAGGGTGCCAGTCATGGTGATAGCACCTGATAGATCAGCATTTCTGTGTCGATGCTTGACACATTGGTTTCATGATATTTCTTTTTACTCCTTTGTATATATAATATGGGATTAGGACGTTGTTATATATGCCCTTACACCAATATTAGTGGAATGGGACTCTAATATATGTGTATTGACATCAAATTATATACATCATCATATTTATTCATGCAAATATACCTAGAATGTAAAGGACTCATTGACATTGGATTTAGCACATTTGAGAATTCATTTGATATTGATTACAGGATATATATGAGATTGCTGATTTTGTACACTCGGGATATGTGAGATCTACTTGATATTGTACATTCGGGGTATACGAGATACACTTGATATTGTACATACGGGATATGTGAGATCTACTTGATAGTGTACATTCAGGATTTGTGAGACTTATATGATATGAGAGCCAATTTGGGGGCTGATTTGAGGAATTGGGATTTGGATTGCCTTGATCGATTTTGATCCTACCACGATGTCAGGATTCCGTGGAAATGACATGCTTCATTCCATACTCTACATTTACTGTTTATGCATTGCTTCATGTGTAGTTGTACCTGTTAGTGTACCTACCATGATTGTGGCATACATACATTTTCATATCATTATTGCATGACTATTGCATACTGATTGTCATATCACTACTTCATGTACTTGTAGTACCAGATAGAGTACCTTACATGACTGTTACCTTCATATCGTCATATTATTCCTTCATGTATTAATTGTACCTGCTAGTGTACTTTTCATGATTATTGCATTACATATGACTATTCATTGATATTAAATGCTTATGTTAGATTCGCGTTGTACGTGCATACTCGCGATTGCCTGCATATGTTATTTACTATTCACGAGTTGGCAACTCACCCCCGTTTTGCCACAGTGTCTTGCAGGTGTTCCTCAGGATAGTCAGAGGCAGGGCTATTCCATCCATCGTATTATCTTTTACTGCGGATACCACTTCGCCTGACAGTGTGCAGTTTTTCCCAGGTGGGTTTTTTGATTATCCGATGTTGTATTGTATATTCGTTGTATCCATGTACTCTCCATCTACCAGTATTATGTATGACTTAGTGACTTGGTGTGAAGATGATGTTGTATATTGTTGTGACTTGATGTCTTTTATACAGTTTCCTTTCTATCGTCTTCTATTTCTTCGCTACGGCGTCGTATATCTGTTGTGGTGATTGTTTTCCGCCGTTAGGCGTGATTTTGCTCCCGTTTTGGGGATGCTTTACATATATTTTTGTTGTACCTATTTTAGGGCTGGTTTTTACAAAGGAGGTGCTGCCAAAATTTTAAGGAATAAAAGTGAGACTTTTAAAGAATTTGGGTTGTGATTTCAAAGGTTTTGAAAATACTATTATCACTTTCTTATTATTTTTTATGGTTTAGATTTCTGGGTTTTGGGTTTCTTTTACTGCGTTACGCCTATAGACGTTGCGTAGTATTAGGGCCGTCATGTGCCAATTTCGGATCGTGACAAAGTTGGTATCAGAGCGCTAGGTTTTTACCTTACGGAGTGTAGGATGACCTTGGCATGATGGAGTGGGTAGCTTAAGCAGAGTAACGTAGTATGTGTATGTCTGCAGCATACTCACGATGCAGTACTCCGCCTAATGTGACCTAAGTACAAATTGCTTGAAATTCCTTCCTTGATGATTCTTATCCTTGTGATTCGATTTCCGTATTCATATCGAATCCTATCTCTATTTATAGCCTTTGCCGCCGATGACTATAGGTCAGTATTGACTCGGGGAGAGCGAGGACTGACCAGGATGGCACGCTCGTTGCACAGGTGCAGACGGTTTCGCCTTCGATTGATAGGATCGTTAGGCTTGTGGCAGAGATGCAGGACTTGCGCCAGACGATGAGTTCTTTGGTTGAGGCCATTCGAGCGCAGCGACAGGAGGTTGTCACCCCTGTTACCCAGTTGTTCCTTACGATCACCACACAGCTTTCCGTCACTTACATAGCACCAGTGGATGCAACCCTAGTTGACGAGACACGTATTCCAGAGACTTCGGGAGTTCCGGAACCGTGGAGGACTCGTACCGGTGTATCAGCTCAGAGACAGAGGCTTAATCGTCGAGACAGCTTTCATGACCGTTGCGGGAGTAGCAGAGGTTTGGAACGAGGGGATTCGTGTTAGCTAGATCAGCCGTTTGTTGTGTTAACTTCTGTCAGCGATTCTTTTATTGCGCGATACATATTTCAGTCGTATGCCAATCGGTTAGGAGATTCATCCGTCACTTGATCCTTCTAGAGATGTTGGATTTGACGTTATCCTTGTCATGACCCGAAGTTTCGGCTTGTGACCGGCACTCAACCACGTAACGTCTACAGGAGTAACGTGACTAAGTAAGCCGAAACCCAGAAATCAAAACCCTGAAAAATAGTGAGTGTTGAAAACATTTGATTAAAACATTTAGAAAACCTTAAGTAGTTTAATAAAGTTATTTAAAGTTAAGTTATCATCTTAATAATTTTGGCAGCATTTCCTTTGTAAAACTAAACCTGAAAATCGGGTACAAACAGGATATAAGGGAAAATGATACAGGATATAGTAAAGCATCCCAAACGGGAGCAATCACGCCCAACGGTGGAAACAACACCATAAGAGTAATATACGAAGCCGTAGCGAAGAAATGAACAATAAGTAAAAACATCACAGAATAATAAAACTGCATATATATAAAAGTCGGCTCCCACGAGCTCGACACCAGAATACAAATAATATACATTATCGTCCTGACACTGGTCTCTAAGTCAATACATAAATAGTAGATGGAGAGTACTAGATACAAATGTGTGTACAAAGTAAACAACCGGAATACCACAACCTACCTAACGGCAAAACAGCTCATGCTCCAACTGTAGTGGTATCCGTAGCCAAAAAAAAAACAAGGAAACAGCCTACCGCGACTACCCTGAAGGGAAACCTGCAAATACTGTGGCACAACGGGGGTGAGTTGCCAACTCATGAATAGTAGATAACATATAAAAGTAATTGCGAGCATGCACGTACTGCGCTACTCTATCATATACCAGCAGATAATATCTATATGCGATAAGCAGTATGTGCAATAATCATGCAAGTGCGCTGTCAAGTAAAATAACTACAGGATGATATACATAATAATGAATGCTGAGCATGGGATGAAATAACATCTACACGGAGTGTCAATGTGGAAAAGATAATCGGTGCCCAACACTGCACCCCAAATCCCAATAAAACTCAGGTGCTGGCACTCTCCTCGGCCCTCAAATCCTGTAAATCTCAGAGGATCATGAATGCCCAACATCGGCACTCAAATATCATAAATACTCGTGTCCAGCATCGACATGCAAATCCTCATATATCGGGCTCCGTCAGTCCGGATCAGCCCACGGGCTCCGTCTGCGGTATCGGCCCTCGGCCCCGGCAGTACGGGTCGTCCCGTATCCATCTATTAATTCTGGTCCGTATCCTCCGGATAACCGCCAGGTCCAACCAATCACCGGTAGGTACTCGCCACCCTGCCAGGCTCATCGTCTACTCCACGAAAAACATTTCTCGCCCCGGGGAACCATACCGGGTCCACCACGAACCCGCAAACGGAATCATCCAACTCCTCGAATCGGGTTTCAAACACACGTCTCAGAACCGAGAAAACGCGTGGTGGACGCACCAAAATATCATATCAAGAGGAACCGGTTTTCAAATCGTGCATAATTCCTTAAATAACCCCACGGTCCTCAAAATCAGAAATCGCATGAAATCCAAAACCAATGAGTAATTCAATGCGATGTGATATGTGCATCAAGTCATATTACAAGTAAAAGGGAGAACCGCTCTTTAAAATAGTTTCAGTTTTTCAAAAGGCATCATGCTGCTCCCAGTATTTATCAAAATCGGCATATCCAGGTAGGTACAGTTGATTATGCATAAGTATGTAAATGAGTACGTGCACAAATATCAATGTGTAAAAAAGTACGTGCACAAGTATCAATATGTAAAGGAGTACGTGCACAAATATCAATGTGTAAAGAAGTACGTGCACAAGTATCAATATGTAAGGAATACGTGCACAAGTATCAATATGCGAGGAGTACGTGCACAAGTATCAATGTGTGAAGGAGTACGTGCACAAGTATCAATGTGTAAAGAAGTACGTGTACAAGTATCAATATGTAAAGGAGTACGTGCACAAATATCAATGTGTAAAGTAGTACGTGCACAAATATCAATGTGTAAAGAAGTACGTGCACAAGTATCAATATGTTAGGAATATGTGCACAAGTATCAATATGCGAGGAGTACGTGCACAAGTATCAATGTGTAAAGAAGTACGTGCATAAGTATCAATATGTAAAGGAGTACGTGCACAAATATCAATGTGTAAAGAAGTACGTGCACAATTATCAATATATAAAGGAGTACGTGCACAAATATCAATGTGTAAAGAAGTACGTGCACAAGCATCAATATGTAAGGGAGTACGTGCAGTATAACGATCATGGCAATTCTACAATGTGAGTGTCATGGCAGTTACTAACGGTGTGTGTGTAACATGCAAATTAGTGCTCGTGCATCATGAACCGTTAGCAACAGTGCGGTGTTCTATCAATTCTAAGTTCATAAACATATAGCAGGGGATGCGGTATGCAATAACAGTATCCATGAACAGTCAATGTAGGTAAATGCAATATATAGCTATAAGGTCCTATCAGCCCTGACGCATAACGCTATGCGGGCGATTTCCCCATAAATGTTAAATCTACTCATCGTAGTCTCACGCTAAGTGTAGCCGATGACTTGTTTCTCTTTCTTCGCGGCGTCCGTCGTACTCGCCTGCGCACCTAGAATTTCACAGAACATCACACATAAACTCAAATCTACAACAACGCGACATTAAAGTCAAACTAGAAACCCGTGTCACGAACCAGGCGCGCGTGTGCGCGATATGCTAAAATGTATGACTACGCGCCTGAAGCTACCCCGATACGTCGCGATACGCAGAAACCCCAAACTCACACACGTATCACACGTGTCGTGAAGGTTTTAAAAAAAATACGAGAAATAGGGTAATATATCCCAGATTTTGATACAGGAACAATTTTACAAAACTATATAAACCATAAGACTGCACATAGCAGCAGACACCTATCACCCAAACCCCAACCCATAATTCGCCCATCGGGCCGCAAATTGCGACCAGAACGCATTTTTCGGCGGCCTGGGTAGGGAGCTGGGCCTCCGGGCTTCGTTTGTGTTCTCTATACCCAATGTACATGCTACAATAATTACAAAATTGTTCTGAAACAACCCGGGTAGTAGCAGATTCAACAGAACCCAAATTCTAGTTAAAAAGTCCATTTTGACACTAAAACGATACATTAAGGTATTTTAGTGCAACTGAAAGAAAAACCTGGTTTAAATAGCTCTAATAGCACTTAAAAGAGTTAACCAAACCATAAAAATACCTAACATATACATCACAAATATCCTTCAATATCACTAAAAATGCACACAAAACATGATTTTTGCTAAAAATACTACAAGTTATGAAAAAGGGTGTTAAGCATGAGCTATATACCTTCAAAAGACCTTAGAAAAACCCAAAATTTTCCATCCCTAGCCTCAAATGCACTGACTTGCCATCAACTCCTCAAAAGAGCCACCTTTCAAAGTATCTTTGTGAAGAAAAATGAGGTTTTGGGTAGGGTTTTGTGCTTGGATCAAAAGAGAGGTGAAAGAAGAAGGAAATGAGGATAATGTTGCTGTTGTTGCTGCTGTATTCTGCGGGGAATAGAGAAAAATGTGAGGGGGAGAGAGAAAAGAGAGAGGAAAAGGGTCAACACAAGGTCAATCCCCTCACCTAACCACCATACCTTCATTTTCTATTTAGAAATTTTGAATTTTAAAGGGATTTGACTTGGTTAAAAGGTGGGGGAAAATAACAAGCCATGCAAGAAGAGAAAATGCTTCATGTTACCACTTAAAACCTAAGGCACAAAAATGCTAAGTGTGCATGTGCACTACACTAAACCTTGCTTAAGAAAAATTTAAGGGAAAAATTTCCAATTAGGGTAAACACGACCAAATTATAATTAATAACCCTATATATATATATATATATATATATATATATATATATATATGTAACACTTCACAACACAATTATCACTAGTCAAGAAAGAAAATAAGATATTCGGGTTTTCATGAAAAACATGCACACTAGCTAATTAACGCGAAAACATTCCTAACGAAATCTAAAGTGTTACAATCTACCGCCCTTAAAGAAATTCGGTCCCCGAATTTAAAATTCTAACTACGCGTACCTTCAAAAAGATGGGGATAATTCTTCCTTATCTCGCTCTCGGTCTCCCAAGTGACCTCCTCGCTGCTCGGACTACGCCAAAGTACCTTGACGGACGGTATTTCTTTCGATCTCAATTTCTTCACTTTTCGATCCAAGATGATCACCGGCTGCTGTGCAAAAGAAAGGGCGCGCTCAAGCTGGATCGTCGGGTGCTGAATCGCATGCGAAGGATCACGAAGATACTTTCGGAGCATCGAAACGTGAAATACGGGGTGCACATCTGGGAAACTGGGCGGAAGGGCTAACCGATACGCAACTGCACCAACACGCTCGAGGATCTCGAAGGGGCCCACATGTCACGACCCGAAAGTACGGAACATGACCGGCACTTAGGCTACGAACGTCTCGAGACGTACGTACTCTAAGCAAGCCGAGCCCAGAAATCCAAACCAAGAGAAGTAGTGGAGTGAAGGAAACCATATGTAAGTCAACAAGTAAACATAATATACAACGCCTAAAGGCGAGGATCACAACAGAAAAGGAACTCCAATCAGCATGAAATCCACAGAAATGTAACACGCGACTCTAAGGTCGAAAGAATAAACATCACTGGTCTCTATCTCAAATAAGTACAAGTTTGGTTGATGGAACTTCTAGATACAACTGAAATATAATATACAATGTATAATGATGGGTACGATACAAATAAACCCACCTACTAGCAAGTTACTCGAAAAGCACAGTGCCGACAAAGCCGTAAAGAAACCTGTACGGCAAAACCTGCAAGAACTGGGGCATAACGGGGGTGAGTTGCCAACTCATGAATAGAAAAAGATCTACGAACAGAAAATCGCATGTATGACGCAATCCTAGGTCATACGATCATGATATATAATCCTCAAATATATAACCAGCAGTCTATAACAATGACTAGGGTAAATATCGAACCCAAGTGTAATCCCATATGCCCGTGTCAGTTCCTCAGGTAGCAATATATCATATGGATGATGTATGAATGCATGAAACAGAATGCATGTACTGAAGAAAACTGCTTTCATAAATTAGTGAGATTTCTGTATCTTTTAAGATGAGGTATCATAATGAAATCAGCATAAAACAGTGCCTAGCATCGGCACAAAACATGAATCTCAATATCTCAATATCTTTGTATCACAATCTCTGTAGCTCAATATCTCGAAATCTCAATGTCTCAATCGCAATATCTAGGGCGCCGTCAGTCCATACCGGCCCCTACCATCCATCTCAAGACCACGACGGTATCTTCCGGATATCCGACGCGTCGGGTAATATCACCGGCCGGTCGTGCTCACCTGCCAGGCTCAACGCCATCTCCTGCGATCTTCTTGGCCCGGGGTACCGCACCGGGCCCACCATGTACCCGAAACGGTTCATCCGCCTCCTCGAATCGGGTCTCGAAATCCATCAGCAAAACTGATGGTGGACGACTCATACATCATGGGAAAGCCGCATTTTTATTAAAAAAAAGAAAGCAGTTTATATATGTTTTGCGGTTTTCCACCAAATCCATAAAATCTCATGGAAATCCGAGTCATCAATAGAATGTAAACCATGAATATAAGCATGAGAATCCATGAATGCAGCATATAATGAACAACAGTGTACAAGAAGTGACAAGTAACAACTACAACGTCAAGCTGGCATATATGGCAAGTACACTAATATCATGTCACTACTAGCTAACAAGCTAAATCAAGCAATAATATTCTCTAAGTGTACGTGACATGGCAATTACCCATGAAGATTTGTGTGAGCAGGCAAATAAGTGTACGTAGTACATACGCATCATCGGTAATGGTGCTGGTGTCCTAACAGCAGGATATCAAAAATGGAATATGAATCATAACAGTATACGATGCAGAGCAACAATAATAATGTGCGGGAGCTGAATACTAACACAATGGTAGCAAAACTGCATCTAATGTCATAAGAGTCATACAACCACTCTAACTGTAGGGCTGAGCTATTAGGCTAACTGCAGGTAAGGGAAACCGCCTAACCTCTGAGTTGATACATATATATATATATATATATATATATATACATATATACATAGTCGGTGATCCCACCTCGATAATATCGCATCCGATACCCTATCTCTATAATCAGTTATTCCTAAATCAAGAGTGTGGATCAAACATCAAATTATAGCTCGTACGTAAATCCGTCGTACGGCATCCCCAAATCTGGGTACGGGTCAATATCACATTCGTCATATCATTCATCAGGTATTCTCTATATCAAATATCATAATCTGGGTACTGACCTACGTCTAATACCAAGCTAACATTATCACTATAATCATGATCCGACTACTGATCAACAGTCTCGTATGAATCGATATCATCAGCACATATCATCTCAAGGAGTATACATCGCCCAAGGCGGTCTATCATAAATATCTTGTCATATCATATCATATCCTATCTCGTATCATAATCACATATCGATCATTTTATATATGTCACTATTCATATGGCATCATCATCCTAAATCCGCTAAAGCATCAAGACGTATCTCAAATATGAATTTTACCATATCACCGATATCATAACTTCCGATCAAACTCATCGACTCATCTCAATCCCATGTATCATCCTCAAATCCGTATGTGAACACATAGTCCCATACCCATGTGACCACATAACTATATAGAATCCCATAACCACATATGATATAAGGATGTATGCAAGTATGTATGTGTGTATATGTATGTGTAGTGCACCCACTACCCTAGGGTTTCGTAACCTTTCATCAATCCAACACACCAATATCCATCTTAAACATCATCATAAATCACAATTAACATATAATAATTGTTGGTGTGTATACGCATCCGTATACATCACCACGAACTGCGGGGGTGCTATACGCCATCCACCCGACTTCTCCCAGTAGATATAAATCTACTCACATTTCTTTATCCGTGCCGGTGCCGATGTCGCCATTTGCATCTCCAACGCCTCGACGCCACATGGGGTACCTACAAGGATATCACAAATGCTAAAGCACATGAAAACCATGTCGGAAACCAAAATGGTACACGCTACGCCGATAGGTAAAAACCTACAGTCTCGCGTGCAAACGCAGCCAATATCCCTCTGCCGTTGGCATTCAAACGCAACCCGACAGAAAAGAATCATCGAATACCAAAATCCATACGAAAACAAGTCGTAAATCATGCGCCAACTCAAGAAAATCAACCTAGATTCTACCCTGGTTGGAACCAGACAAAACTAGACATACCCAGGGTCAAGTTTACAGGGTATAAGGCCATGCACGCAAAACGAGGCAGTTCCCTCCTGCTCTAGCCGCAAATTGCGGGCAGAGGGAATATATCTGTGGCCAGGAAGTGGGTCCAGGGGCTGGGGCTTTGGGTGTTGGGTTCTATCTGCCTGCATGCCTCACTGCCAAGTCAATTTTATTTTAGGGTATCTCGGGTTGTAGCAGATTCCAGAAAGGTCATAAAATCGACAAAAACGCTAAATTACGCCAAGTCGAACAATTCTGGTATTTTGGTGAAATCTGGAACAAATCTTGATTAAACTGGTCTCAACAGCACCTAGTTAGGCTATACTAACTATCACAACCAATACTTGGTCAAATCTCACTCAAATTTACCTAAACTAGCACCAATCTACTTCATAACACTAAATTTCAGCTCAACTATAACTTTGCAAGTTAGGAGTCGAGTTGTGAGATTATACCTCAAGGAATCTTAGATGAAGGGGAAGGGAAGAAGGAGGAAGTGAAGAGGAGTGAGTTGCTGCTGCTGTGCTCCTGGTGTTGCTGCTGATGTTGCTCAGGCTGCTCCTGCTGCTGTGAGCTGTTGCTGTTGCTACAGCAGTGGCTGTTGTTGTTGTTGCTTTGGTGTTGTGGGAATGGTTGTGGTGGTTTGGTGGTGTTGCTTTGAATGATGTTTTTGCTGCTGTGGCTGTAATATCAGCAGATGTAGGGGGCTGTTTTGTGGCTGATGTAGCTGCTGATGTGTTGATATGGGGGCTGAAGTTGTGCTGATGTGAGTGTGTAGGTGTTGGGCTATGGTGTTAGGGCTGGGGTGGCTGCTGATGTTATCTTCACTACTGATGCAGTTGCTGATGCAGGTGTTGTTGTTGCAGTTGTTTTGGCTGATGTAGGGTGAAGTGTTGTGTATTTGATGGTGGGGTGTGAGAGTGAGAGATGTGAGTGTGAGAGAGAGTTGAAGTGAAATGGGATTGTGACACTTGCTTTAAGCCACCATTCTCTCTCTCTCTCTCAATAGATGCTAGCATGACAACCTTCATGGCTCTCTCTTTCCCCTACACAAGTCAACCCTAACCTAATCACCCTTAACAAAGCTAAAAACCCTTAATTAACCCCAATTATCTTAACCGAATGGTTAACCCATCATGCTCATCTAAACATGGTTCACCCACCATGCTCATCTAAACATGGTAACCCTAGACTTAACCCAAGTTAACAAGCACAGGTGTGTGCAGTCCAGATAAAATTCCAATAAAATATCCGTAAAACCAGATAAAATATTTAAAAGCCATTTTGGTAAACTTTTTACCAACAACCCCACATTAAACATAATTACCACTAAATAACATATTTTTGAATTTCCATAATGTTTTTGTCCAGAATTTTCCCAAAATAATATTTTATATATATTTTTTGAAATATTACAGTCTTTCCCCCTTAAAGAAATTCGGTCTTCGAATTTAAATTTAAACCCCCAAATTATAAAACATTTCAATAAAATATCCAAGTTAACGGGGCTCCGAAATCATCAATACATGAAACGCCTCGTAGCGCAATATATGCGCATGAGTAATGAGCAGATAACTCGAAATCAAATCTCCGTCAAGCATCCCGCAATCATCGGAGTCAAGGAGAAAACACGAATGCCAAATCCAAAGCAAAACCGATATGCTATAAATCGGAACTATACATGTAAATATCAAATCTGTACATGTAAATATCTGAAGGGAATGCATGCCAAGTTCCTTAAAGTCGATGTGCAATGCGCATAACGCTGCACAGTGGTGGACGTCTTTAAAAAAAATAGCCATATACGTATATATCTTTTGTTTAGTATGCACGATCCGCCATTTTGAAAATAATTTAGAAGGGTCCCCTGTTTTAAACGTTTCGTGTCATATCAGACACGTAGGTAAATACTGAGACTATAGCTCGCTCTTTGGAAATCCCTTCAATAACTATCGATGCATGCAAAATATATTCAAGTACTGTCCTCTGACTAGTCCTGCTCAGTACGAAAACACATAGCAAATATCATGAAAACGTACTGCTCCATAGAAATCAGTCCAAAAGTGCATATGAAAAACCCTGTGCGTCCGGTGCGCACGGAAATCAAAGTCCATACTTGTGCCAAGCAGGTGCACAAAAACGACATCAAGGTGCAACGGGTGTGCACACAGCATCGGTCATAGGCAACGCGTGTGCCTGACAGCAAAATCAGGTGCATCTGACATGCACGAAAAATCTCGATTTAGTGCATCTGGTGTGCACCAAATCGCATCTCATAACGTGCGCCCAACATGCGCTAAAATCCAAATCCGGTGCATCCATCATGCACGAAATCATGAAATCCAACATCAAGCGCCGAACATGCGCAAAATCCAATCAGGTGCATAAAGTGCACAAAACAAATATCGAGCATCACCATCGAAATCGAAGTCCAGTGCATCCAAGTGCACAAAATACGAACCACTGCACTGCAGCACATGTGAACTATACCGAGTGCAAAAACCAAATCGTGTGCGTACATACGAACAAAATCAACTCAATCGTATGAAACCCATAAAATCATAAACATGAGAAACCAAGGCACGAAAGCGATATCAAGTGCAACAACTGTGCAAAATCGTAAATACTCAATAGGTGCAACCATGGTCCATGAAAACAAATACCACGAAACTCCATCATCAAAATCAGTCATGTGAATAGATCGCCCAAAATATCGAAATCAAGTATGGAGGAATAGTCCCGCTCAAGTACACCCTCTAAGAATCTCTGGCCAACTGTCGTGATCACGCATAACGTATCTCGTCGGTGATCCTGAACTCTGGCCTGCTGGTGTGCGTAACATGACCACTCCTGGTCCAAGTCTTCTCCGTGGATTACCAATCTTATGATCCATCGGCCATCGGCCCGGTCAGGTATGCTAATAGGGACGATTCCGTTCTGGCACTTCTCTGGTCATCTCTCGGTCAATCATCGCGACCACTCGTAAGGCAGCATATCACTGGCGTCGGCCTCTGGCTCTCTGATGCACGTGACACATCTAATCCTGGGTGCAAACATCATGTAGCAGTGTCCTGGAAGGAATCTTGCTCAAGGTCTCTTCCAAGTCTCATCTCTGCCAATTGTCCGGAAGTCATCGTCCTTTACTACATCTGCTTCTTGCTCCGGAACGTCTGCATACTCATCGCGACTGCTTATGAAAGGTATATCCAAGTACAATGCCTCGTCATGCGCATCGCATCTCTGATGTCGGCGGAGTAGAACGTCATCTTATCCAGGTCTTGCACGAACCTCTTACTCCACTTTCTCTAATGTCGACTGCTTCGGACTCGTCTCGTCTTGGCTGCATGAACTGAGCTCCAACGGCTATCCTCGTACCTGGAGTCTCCCAAGAAATGCATCTCACCACCTAGCATCCGAATTAAGTCGAGCCATCCGATCGATTTGTCAAAACCTCATAATCCCCCAAGAGCTCAACATCTTGGGTACGGTATAATAGTATCGAGTACGTACCGTAGAAATGCAAACCCAAGCCTCACTAATGGTGCCGCAGAACTGCCGCAAACCCTAAGGTTCAAAGGCTTTCACACGGTCATTAAGTCGAGTTAGGGTTTCATTCTTCTAGAGGGACCATAGAATAGCCTGCATATCTTTCCGAATACTTTAAACTTGGAATAATAGGTTTCTGACATTCGATCGTCTCTGTCGACTCTCGATGTCTCCGCGCGAAGTCGTCTCTAGCTGGAATCAATCTATCTGATGACCTCGTATCGGGGTAGCGAATGATCCACATGTCCTAGTCATTCATCCTTAGTGACTAGCGACCTTCTATAATCTCTTAGTACAATCTCGTACTGCAATAGCTCCAACATCTGGGCGATATCTCGTCGTTCACGGCAATAACTGGCTCACTCGTCTACACGCTGGACAGTGCCTCAATCATCATGAGTAAGCAATACACCAACGGTCATAAAAATCTGGCTGGCCTCTGTCAGTGGCTCAATCCTCTGGTGCTAATCTGCACATCCGAGTAATCTCATACAGCGATCCATCCAACGCTCGTAGCGCAAAACACAGCAAAAGACACATCTCTGCAATCGTGTGTCGCCGGAATCATGCCATGGTCAGTCCTCGTTCGTAACGAGCTCGTGCTGACCGCAACTCTAGCCGTATCTCTCCCTGCCCGTAATCGTGGCAGCAAAATCATAACTGGTGCCGATGAGGCTAGATCAGGAATGAATATGATACTGAACAAAGAACTGTATATCCTAAGGCTTCTTAAGTGGAGTGGCGTGTCGTAAATATGCCGCGGAACATACCCACGGTACGTCACTCTACTTTAGTCACCTATTCCATCAACCAAGGGTCATCCTATACTCCGAAGGTAAAACCTAACGCTCTGATACCAACTTTGTCACGACCCGAAAGTACGGAACATGACCGGCACTTAGGCTACGAACGTCTCGAGGCGTACGTACTCTAAGTAAGCCGAGCCCAGAAATCCAAACCAAGAGAAGTAGTGGAGTGAAGGAAACCATATGTAAGTCAACCAGTAAACATAATATACAACGCCTAAAGGCGAGGATCATAACAGAAAACAAACTCCAATCAGCATGAAATCCACAGAAATGTAGCACGCGACTCTAAGGTCGAAAGAATAAACATCACCGGTCTCTATCTCAAATAAGTACATGTTTGGTTGATGGAACTTCTAGATACAACTGAAATATAATATACAATGTATAATGATGAGTACGATACAAATAAACCCACCTACTAGCAAGTCACCCGAAAAGCACAGTGCCCGCAAAGCCGTAAAGAAACCTGTACGGCAAAACCTGCAAGAACTGGGGCACAACGGGGGTGAGTTGCCAACTCGTGAATAGAAAAAGATCTACGAACAGAAAATCGCATGTATGACGCAATCCTAGGTCATACGATCATAATATATAATCCTCAAATATATAACCAGCAGTCTATAACAATGACTAGGGTAAATATCGAACCCAAGTGTAATCCCATATGCCCGTGTCAGTGCCTCAGGTAGCAATATATCATATGGATGATGTATGAATGCATGAAACAGAATGCATGTACTGAAGAAAACTGCTTTCATAAATTAGTGAGATTTCTGTATCTTTTAAGATGAGGTATCATAATGAAATCAGCATAAAACAGTGCCTAGCATCGGCACAAAACATGAATCTCAATATCTCGATATCTCTGTATCACAATCTCTGTACCTCAATGTAGGGTTCCTAGGCACTCTAGTGAAGTCTCACAAGTGATCAAATATGCACAAATCAAATTTTACGGGTGCCTACAAACCCGACTACGGATCGTTTGCTAGATATTTAGGCGAAACAAGCAAGCTAGTTTACAACTAAACTATAAGATAACGGAAATACAACCTTTGTAGATCCGTTTGTCCACCTCCATAGCTCCGCAACGAAGTGCCTCCGCTGTCCAAGTGAACTCCCGGGCTCTAGCGTCGGCTTCGTCGAAGAATAAGCGAGCTAGGTCGTCGATGTCCATGCCGAAGATGATCTACGTCGAGGCATCGCTAGATCAAGCTCCACCTTCACCAAACCTTGAAAATTTGTGAAGGAAACACACTCTACTACTTGGCAAGAGGTAGAGGATGAAGAAATAGGAAGTGGGTAGACTTTAGTTTTGGATTTCTCACTTGATTTGGCTAGTTGCCATTGAAGTAGAAAGCTTTTCTTCATGTTGAAGAAGATGAAGAAGAAGAAGAAGATATGATAAGTTAATTAAAAATGCGATAATTAAAACAATACTTATCATGACTTCAACTATAGTTAAGTGTAGAGAATTAACTTGGGTTAGTTAAATGGTTAGGGTTAAGTTTAAGACAAGAATGAAGACTAAGTCAAAGCTTCAAGAAACTTCAACTAAAAACAAATTAAGCAACCATTCATTTATCTTTTTCATTTTCCAAAATGGATATAAATAAATAAGATAAATGAATAAGTAATCAAAACCCTAATCATTAACTTAAACCATGGTTTGATTCTTTACACTTAACCAAGTAAGCATGTATCATCAAACATGATACAAACATGTGCACAAAACTATATCGCATATACAATGTGCACAATTCAAGTGAGAAAATCCATTTAAAGTGAACCAATACTAGTTAATGCACAGCAATATATCGAATATATAATTATACATTAAATCATTAAATCAACACTTGATTCAATGATCCGGTCATATCGGATATAACCGACTAGTATCATATGTATCGGCTTATCGAATCAATCCTTGATTCGATAACTAGGTTATATCGCATATAACCTTTCGACACATTCATCGCGAGAATGAAATACGGTATCACATACACGCATCATTCTCGGTCCCGCACATATCTCATATGCGCTCCTATTTCGTTTCGCTTGAGCTAAGAAACCTCTGTGTAGGACTCTAAAGACTCGTCAATACGCCGGCAGCAGATGATGATCATATCAAACACCCACAAGCCGCAAGCGGTCTGCTAAACGTAACGGCCACCCGGGTATTGAGCGATCAGAAGATCGACGAGCAAGCCCGCTCACACTCCTGCGAATCCAACCAGTAACACTTACCGTACGGTCCGGTCTATTCGTCTGATATGTCGCATATCTCGCCTAGGGGTGGTAAACGTCAGACCCCAGTAGCTCGATAAGTCATGCCGACTTGAGGTCCATAACATTCGTACAACTACTGATAACTCTTACCAGTATATCACTGCAACCCTGGCCAGGGATTTCCTGTTATGGCCAGTCGAGCATAGCACAACATCAACCCCCAATACCGGGAGAGACGAATCCCCTCCTATCGCTCATTGCCTCCATGTGAATCGGGACTGTACCCAAAAACCACCTGTTTGCATGACTCAGTAGAGCCGTGGTAGGGTGGAAATCAAAGCACAGTGGGAGACACACAAGACTCTATGACGATCTTGGGTCAACAGACTAAGCTGTACCAGTGTCACCAGAGAACTGCCATCTGACGTGAGGTATAATACCATCTGGGAGTTCTCGGCGAGTCCGTTCAGTGTACCCAGTCTCCACTAAGCACCCGCATACCATCTTCGATGTCAAACACCAATGGATATGGGATCATCCATCGCCCATCGCATGGGTCGAGAAGATATGCGCTAGTCTACTCTGGAATATCGATGCCCCGTCTCGATATTCCCTCGACTAGGAACATTTCAAGGATGTACTCATGGACTACCCAGGCCCCACTAGTATGATCTACATCATAGTCCTGGAAGTCGAGTACACATCCTATGGGCTTTATCAACATGTAATCAGAGAGACAGAAAGTATACATGTTAAGATAAAGTGCAACCAGATAGCGTACTATCATGTCGAGCAAGAAAGTCCTTCCTATATATGTCCCAGCATGCACTACAATATACATCCAATGTACAGTAATGGCCTCTAGGGCATACATATAACTAACAATCTCCCACTTGCACTAGGGCCATCTGTAGCAGTGGTTGCAGTATCACATACTCAACCATCCCCTAAAAGTCTCTCTTTGGGAAAAAGGCCTTCGTGAGTGGATCCGCCGTGTTGTCCTCTGAGTCTACTCTCCTAACCTCGATCAACCTGGAGATCAACTATCTCCATGATCAGGTGATGCTGCCTTAGATTATGTCTGGGTCACTGATGGGACCAGGGTTCCAGGGCCAAAGCCTCAGTTCCATTGTCACACAATGGTAGGAACCTAGTTCATCATATGAACCAATATACACCCAAACTTCCTCTTTGGTAGTATCTTCAATAGCGATGTTACCAGCCTTTATCGTCTAGTTTGCCACGGTATCTAGCTTGGAACTCTTCCAACATACCGTCCCTTTACTGAGGGTAAAGACAGTGCCTGTGACTGACATTCAGTCGTCTTTATCACCCTGGAACACTTCCAGTGATTCTCCCCAGGATCGATTGATACCATCTCACTACAACTAGTGAGTATCCTAACATCTAATTAGATCTATCTCATAGATCCAAAGCTTAGGATTTAGTATGTATCACTTTGATCCTATTTGGAGAATCCTAATGATAATAGGAGATTGACCGATCGTAGTATAGGAAACTCTTTTCCTATCATGAGTATGTTATCCACGTACTCTACGAGGATCATCACCATACTTCCTACTACCTTTTTGTTTATACAAGGTTCATCTACTATTTTGATGATGTCAAACTCTTTGACTAACACATCAAAACAGATGTTCCAACTCCACGATGCCTGCTTTATCCTATAAGGCATCTTGCACACGTTTCCGCTGCTCCCACTGACTATGAAGACCTCTGGCTGTGTTCTTATAGACGTTCTCTTCTAAATCAGTATTTAGAAAAGCAGTCATGGCACCCAACCGCCAGATATCGTAGTCATGGTATGTAGCCGTGGTAAGTAGGATCTAAATAGACTTAAGCATAGCTACTGGAAAAAGGTTTCATCATTATCCACGCCTGGTCGATGACGAAAACCTTTAATAAGGCTAGCTTTGAAAGTCTCAACTTTTCCATCTACACCAAGTAATCTTCTCAAGATATACTTGCTCCTGATGGGGATTTAACCCTTCAGATATAGCAGCTAAAGTCCATACTTTGCTGGTGTACATGGATTCCATTTCAGATCGCTAAGCATCCAGCCATTCTTACAGAGTCCCTACTCTCGATGGCCTGGTCGAAACTAGTTGGGTCATCATCTCATGATGCAATCCTTGCTCCCACTGTCATCGAGAAACCGAGGTATCTCTCAGGCGGATGAGGAACCCTACTAGATCGGCGGAGAGGCTGAGGTTCGTCGGAAACTATAGAATCCTTTGGTTCTGTCAAATCATCAACTGCAGTTTTGTATAGCTGGAACCTTTCCAGTTCAACAGAACAGACCTTGCCTCGATCTTGTCCGGATTTTGCTTTAAACATAGGCCGGACAACCCCAAATCTTAACTTACTTAAGAGATAGGATCTTCCCGCACCATATCTTATATGGAGTGGTAGGCACTGATTTGATTCGAACCTAATTCAATAGGTATGCAGCTTCTCAAGTGCATAACTCCCAAAAGGAAATAGGTAACTCAGTAATACTCATCATAGAGCACACGATATCTAATATTGTGTGATTTCTCCACCCCGATACATCGTTGTGCTGTGGTGTATTCAGAGGAGTAACACTGAGAGAGAATCTCATTCTCCTTTAGAATAGTCCAGGAATTCTATGCACAAGTA
The DNA here is from genome assembly GCA_030015575.1 of Agapanthus africanus. Taxonomy (NCBI): domain Eukaryota; kingdom Viridiplantae; phylum Streptophyta; class Magnoliopsida; order Asparagales; family Amaryllidaceae; genus Agapanthus; species Agapanthus africanus. Next base: position 296,222,767 of record CM057349.1, read on the forward strand.
TTCTCCTCCCTGATCTCATCATAGGACATAATACTTATACCCGTATTTTGGTTCTCTACTTCTAACTTATATTCTGTGAATACCTCAAAAGGTTCGGACTTATGTTTCAACAGGAACATATGACTGAATCTTGAGAGATTATCAGAGAATATAATGAAGTAAAAAGAACCAGTCCTGGCATGTGTAGACAGGAGACCTTACATACATCATCATGTATCAGTCCCAAGAGTTTACTAACTCTTTCTCTGTTTCCAGTAAACAGAGCTGGTGTCATTATATCTTTGTGACATGACTGGCAAGTTTCACAAGATGTAAATTAAAACTGATTTAAATATGCATCTAAATGTAACTTCAGCTAGTTGGGTCGCATTGATATGACCTAGTCTACAATACCTCAAGAAGAATTCGTTCATTTCTGAACTCTTCCTCTTGTGTGTGTTCTGTATACAAGGAACTGTAGTTTGATTTAGAACGTCAATGCTTTTAGATAACGTGCCTGAACCGATCAACTTTTGATATAGGAAATGTTCAAAACATTATCCAACAATAAAAAATTATATCATTTCTTTACTAATAAAGAGACTGATATGATTTTGTATATCAGGTTCGGTATCTAATAGCATTTGTTCAGAATCAATGTATTCGTAATACAGGGTGACAGTGACCAACAGACTTGGCTGCAACACTTGCCCCGGTTTCTGTCTCATGAAACTTATCACCCGTTCTCAGTTTTTCTACCTTTTTGTAGCCCTATGTAACAACTTACATATCTGGGATCCTGATCCGGTATCATATACCCAGGATTCAGAGGATACTGAGAAACAGTTCTTTATAATGAACATACCCGAAGGAGATGCATCATATGCACTTTCTTCGTTTGGGAGGCATAGGAATTCTGGTATTCCCTAATTTCCTGCTCTGTCTTATAACAATTATAAGTTGGAGCGGGACCAACGTTCCCCAGCTCAGTATAACAAGCGGGTTCGGTCAATACATCCGTATTATTATCTTGATTAAGGCGTGATATGGTCGCTACCTGGAGAGAGAGAGAAGAAAACACTCAGCGTGCGCTCTTGCAAGATCAGATTGGTTATATATTTTATCTAATCAAGATGGCTCCCACTGTTTTTATCAAATCTTCCTTCAAACCCTAAAAGGAAAGACTAGCCGGGATTAATTACACTCTACAAGTTCGCCAATCTTTCGGCCAGGCCAGTGTCGGTACTTTGAGGGAGGTTCCCCGTGCTTTCGCACGGACCTAATTACTGTAAACCTCGTTTTCCCAGAGGCGTAACCCCGTTGACACCTTTCTAGACACCTACTTGATCGGCTAATTGTAAAGTGCAAAACTCTCCCAGGAGTAACAATTACTCGCAGTGGGTATCGAGATCCAACTATCACATAGAAGGTATGCAATCTCATTGCAAATTTCAACACTTGAAACTCCCGATAAAGGTTTTTACCCCTAGCACCTATGACCTTAACTATGGTCAACAAATCATAAGTACTAGTCAAGTTCTACCCGTCATTTCGTGATTTATTAGACCCACCCACATGACCCTTAACTAAGGTCAACAAAGTCACGCGACTGTCCTAACTAATCGCATCATATGCGGTGTAGGAAGACATCACTTAGCTACCGTACACTGTGCCTTGACTATGGTCAACAAACACAGCACGAATACTAAGTACTCTACTTCCTAAAATGACGGAGGGTTGCGAATGGTTTTTGTGAAAACCTTTAACGCTTTGAACTTGATCTCGTTGCGGAATCAAATGGTTTTTAAATGGAATGTTTTCGAGGCTTTTCTAGTTTTGCTAAAGGGGTCACTCCCGATGAAGGGATCGTCGGCCCTTTCCTCGTCGAATGAGGTGCGGGATATATCATATATATCACTGTGCAAAGCAGAAACTATAGAAGCGATCAAATACAAACCGAGTGTGTAGCATCTGCCAGTTATTGCTAAAGGAGTCACTCCCGGTGAAGGGATCTCGGTCCTTTCCTCATCGAATAAGGTGCAGGATGTTCTATAATGAACACCGCGATGCAAAGCAAGAACTGTAGCTACCTGTTTTATTTTGAAATTCGATTCCACAACATCAATTAGGTTTATTTTCTTTCATTAATCTCATTAATGAGTATCCCATCATTTTAAGTTACCTAAACATCACAGATAGATATGACGTACACTTATGCCATCCGCATTCGCCTCGATGTCCCCTCGTGCACCGTTAGGTTAGGTAACTAACGGCAGAGCGGGGCAGGGCTAGCGCGGGTGTAAAACATAAGCAACGTCTATATAATATATCATATATACTATATATAATATCTGTCACAGAACATCACATGATCACAGATAAAACACAGCAGAAGAAACATATGAAATATTGGATATACTAGGACGTCCGTGTTTTCAATACGAGCCAGTATAAAACACGGATTCCACGGTCGTGATGAATAGCCAATCCCACACCCCTAGACCCCTACGAGAGCGGCAAGCAACCCTACCAATTCTAGGGTTAGGAGACCCGGACTCGACTCCTCGAGTTGGTCTCCCTCTGGACCCCAGAACCCGGTTACTTGTGCTCCCCTCCTTGGGTCTATCCTAATGCGGAAAAGTAAATAATATACAAACGGTGACTACTCCCGCAACCTGGAAGTGCCCCAATAAAAGAATATTACATACAAGTTTTTACATGAATGAAAATGAAAAACACTCATCTCACATAAAAAAACCCCGGCTATTCAAACACGACGATCCAATATAACATATCCAGCATCACATAACATCACATGTCATCAACGTAAGTAAATATGCGCATCCCAATTGTCGTTGGCATATAGCAACGAAACCGGCGACATCACATATTACACTTACGGTCACAGAAAAGAAAGTGTAAAACTACAACAGTTGGAATCCGCAACCTCTTTAGACATCACATGCCTAATCAAATGAATTACTTAGACATCACACGCCTAACAATTATAAACCCCGCATTTTAGTCTCGTTATCGAAAACACTTTTCAATATCAAGTCGGGCAATTCAACAAGATTCCAGAAAAACTGATCGAATGCTCGTCGCAAACTTTAGTAGGCGGCCGCACCCCTGATACCGTCGACGAAGTGCACCAAGGCGGAACACCGCTGCCGCGAGCACCCGGACGGATGCTTTCGGCGACGGGGTTCTCCTACAGTCACTTGGTCGGGGCTATGGGGTGAGGCTGTCTATTAAGTTTACCCGGCGAGTATCCGCGTACGCTACGTGATTGCAACGGACTTTTGATCACATCAAAATTCTGTGGCAACCGATCAAATGAGACTAAACTGCTATGTTTATAACATTCATTCAGTTATCTCATAACTTCTTGTGAATTCCAATTATTGTATCACATTCCGGATAAATAGAAAATGTTAAACTTTCCGATCGAACAATCGAACACCCAAGTTTTCCCGATACAGATCAACACATGAAACAAGTCTAAAAACATTCAGTTCGTGCCTCAGTACCAACGGTCCAGCCGTAGAAGGGTCAAGCCAACGCTTCACATGTGGCACACCGTACTGCCCCAAACCCGAAGGTTCAAAGGGTAGTTCAAGACGGTCACATAATCGAGTTAAGGTTTGTTGTCTTCTAGAGGGACCATCGTGTTACTTGCACTACTTAGAACGTGATTAAACTACAGAAATATCCAACACTTGGAAATTTCCCGACAGGGGAAAAATTGGGTATTTATATCCGGTCGAACTTTTTAACATATTCAAAAAAATATCCGGAACGACACATAGACAAAGTTTGACAATTCGATCGAATGTATGAACTCCCAATACAACCCAAAATACTCAACTCTTGATTTCAGATTAAAAATTCCCAGGAAAACCAGCACTGAAAAATAGGAGTTACTGTGCAAAATTCAATGGCAGATAAGACAAAAGTGCGGCGGAAGGGCCGCATTAGTTAAAAATCCACATTTTACACTCAATATCTCGAAATCTCAATGTCTCAATCACAATATCTAGGACGCCGTCAGTCCAGACCGGCCCCTACCATCCATCTCAAGACCACGACGGTATCCTCCGGATATCCGACGTGTCGGGTAATATCACCGGTCGGTCGTGCTCCCCTGCCAGGCTCAACGCCATCTCCTGCGATCTTCTTGGCCCGGGGTACCGCACCGGGCCAACCATGTACCCGAAACGGTTCATCCGCCTCCTCGAATCGGGTCTCGAAATCCATCAGCAAAACTCATGGTGGACGACTCATACATCATGGGAAAGCCGCATTTTTATTAAAAAAGAGAAAGCAGTTTATATAGTTTTTGCGGTTTTTCTCTAAATCCATAAAATCTCATGCAAATCCGAATCATCAATAGCATGTAAACCATGAATATAAGAATGAGAATCCATGAATGCAGCATATAATGAACAACAGTGTACATGAAGTGACAAGTAACAACTACAATGTCAAGCTGGCATATATGGCAAGTACATTAATATCATGTCACTACTAGCTAACAAGCTAAATCAAGCAATAATATTCTCTAAGTGTACGTGACATGGCAATTACCGATGAAGATGTGTATGAGCCAGCAAATAAGTGTACGTAGTACATACACATCATCGGTAATGGTGCTGGTGTCCTAACAGCAGCATATCAATAATGGAATATGAATCACAACAGTATACGATGCAGAGTAACAATAATAATGTGTGGGAGCTGAATACTAACACAATGGTAGCTAAACTGCATCTAATGTCACAAGAGTCATACAGCCACTCTAACTGTAGGGCTGAGCTAATAGGCTAACTGCAGGTAAGGGAAACCGCCTAACCTCTGAGTCGATACATATATATGTATACATATATACATAGTCGGTGATCCCGCCTCGATAATAACGCATCCGATACCCTATCTCTATAATCAGTTATTCCTAAATCAAGAGTGCGGATCAAACATCAAATTATAGCTCGTACGTAAATCCGTCGTACGGCATCCCCAAATCTAGGTACAGGTCAATATCACATTAGTCATATCATTCATCTGGTATTCTCTATATCAAATATCATAATCTGGGTACTGACCTATGTCTAGTACCAAGCTAACATCATCAATATAATCATGATCCGACTACTGATCAACAGTCTCGTATGAATCGATATCATCAGCACATATCATCTCAATGAGTATACATCGCCCAAGCCGGCCTATCATAAATATCTTGTCATATCATATCATATCCTATCTCGTATCATAATCACATGTCAATCATTTTATATATGTCACTATTCATATAGCATCATCATCCCAAATCCGCTAAAGCATCAAGACGTATCTCAAATATGAATTTTACCATATCACCGATATCATAACCTCCGATCAAACTCATCGACTCATCTCAATCCCATGTATCATACTCAAATCCGTATGTGAACACATAGTCCCATACCCATGTGACCACATAATTATATAGAATCCTATAACCACATATGATATAAGGATGTATGCAAGTATGTATGTGTGTATATGTATGTGTAGTGCACCCACTACCCTAGGGTTTCGTAACCTTTCATCAATCCAACACACCAATATCCATCTTAAACATCATCATAAATCATAATTAACATATAATAATTGATGGTGTGTATACGCATCCGTATACATCACCGCGAACTGCGGGGGTGCTATACGCCATCCACCCGACTACTCCCCGTAGATATAAATGTACTCACATTTCTTTATGCGTGCCGGTGCCGATATCGCCATTTGCATCCCCAACGCCTCGACGCTACATGGGGTACCTACAAGGATATCACAAACGCTAAAACACATGAAAACCATGTCGAAAACCAAAATGGTACACGCTACGCCGATAGGTAAAAAACTACAGCCTCGCGTGCAAACGCAGCCAATATCCCTCTGCCGTTGGCGTTCAAACGCCACCCGACAGAAACGAATCATCGAATACCAAAATCCATACGAAAACAAGTCGTAAATCATGCGCCAACTCAAGAAAATCAACCTAGATTCTACCCTGGTTGGAACCAGAAAAAACTAGACATACCCAGGGTCAAGTTTACAGGGTATAAGGCCATGCACGCAAAACGAGGCAGTTCCCTCCTGCTCTGGCCGCAAATTGCGGCCAGAGGGAATATATCTACGGCCAGGAAGTGGGTCCAGGGGCTGGGGCTTTGGGTGTTGGGTTCTATCTGCCTGCATACCTCACTGCCAAGACAATTTTATTTTAGGGTATCTCGGGTTGTAGCAGATTCCAAAAAGGTCATAAAATCGACAAAAACGCTAAATTGCGCCAAGTCGAACAATTCTGGTATTTTGGTGAAATCTGGAAGAAATCTTGGTTAAACTGGTCTCAACAGCACCTAGTTAGGCTATACTAACCATCACAACCAACACTTTTGGTCAAGTCTCACTCAAATTTACCTAAACTAGCACCAATCTACTTCATAACACTAAATTTTAGCTCAACAACTATAACTTTCCAACTTAAGAGTCGAGTTGTGAGATTATACCTCAAGGAATCTTAGATGAAGGAGAAGGGAAGAAGGAGGAAGTGAAGAGGAGTGAGTTGCTGCTGCTGTGCTCCTGGTGTTGCTGCTGATGTTGCTCAGGCTGCTGATGCTGCTGTGAGCTGTTGCTATTGCTACAGCAGTGGTTGTTGTTGTTGTTGCTTTGGTGTTGTGGGAATGGTTGTGGTGGTGTGGTGGTGTTGTTTTGAATGATGTTTTTGCTGCTGTGGCTGTAGTATCAGCAGATGTAGGGGGGCTGTTTTGTGGCTGATGTAGCTGCTGATGTGTTGATATGGGGGCTGAAGTTGTGCTGATGTGAGTGTGTAGATGTTAGGCTATGGTGTCAGGGCTGGGGTGGTTGCTGATGTTATCTTCACTGCTGATGCAGTTGCTGATGCAGGTGTTGTTGTTGTGGTTGTTTTGGCTGATGTAGGGTGAAGTGTTGTGTATTTGATGGTGGGGTGTAAGAGTGAGAGATGTGAGTGTGAGAGAGAGTTGAAGTGAAATGGGATTGTGACACTTGCTTTAAGCCACCATTCTCTCTCTCTCTCTTAATAGATGCTAGCATGACAACCTTCATGGCTCTCTCTTTCCCCTACACAAGTCAACCCTAACCTAATCACCCTTAACAAAGCTAAAATCCCTTAATTAACCTCAATTATCATAACCGATTGGTTAACCCATCATGGTTGGCTAAACATGGTTCACCCACCATGCTCATCTAAACAGGGTAAGCCTAGACTTAACCCAAGTTAACATGCACAAGTGTGTGCAGTCCAGATAAAATTCCAATAAAATATCCGTAAAACCAGATAAAATATTTAAAAGCCATTTTGGTAAACTTTTTACTAAAAACCCCACATTAAACACAATTACCACTAAATAACATATTTTTGAATTTCCATATTGTTTTTGTCCAGAATTTTCCCAAAATAATATTTTATATTTTTTTTCTGAAATGTTACACCACATATCTGGGACTAAGCTTCCCTTTCTTCCCAAATCACATCACACCTTTCATTGGGGAGACCCTCAAGAAAACATGATCTCCAACAGAAAACTCAAGTCTGCGCCAACGACGGTCCGCATAAGATCCCTGCCTACTCTGGGCCGCTCTCATCCTATCGCGAATCAACTGGATATTCGCGGTCGTCTCCTCAACAATCTGCGGCCCTAAGATACTGCTCTCACTGAGCTCTGTCCAGCATGCGGGCGATCTGCATCTCCTCCCATAAAGAGCCTCAAATGGTGCCATCTGAATGGTCTCCTGGTAGCTTTTGTTGTAGGAGAACTCTACTAAGGGTAAGTGATGATCCCAGCTACCTCCGAAGTCTAATACGCATGCTCTGAGCATGTCCTCGAGAGTCTGAATAGTCCGCTCTGACTGTCCGTCGGTCTGCGGATGAAATGCTGTGCTGAAACTCAAGCGGGTGCCCAAAGCCTCCTGAAGCCTCTGCCATAGTCGGCTGGTAAACTGGGTGCCTCTGTCGGACACGATACATTTCGGAACTCCATGCAGTCGTACAATCTCGTCGATGTATATCTGGGCATACTGAGCAAATCCGAAAGTCGTCTTCACCGGTAGGAAGTGAGCCGCTTTCGTCAAACGATCCACGATCACCCAGATGGAGTCATACCTTCGACTTGTCCTGGGTAGACCCACAATGAAGTCCATAAAAATCCGTTCCCATTTCCACTCCGGAATGGGTAACGGCTGTAGCTCTCCTACGGGCCTCTGGTGCTCGGCCTTGACTTGCTGACAAGTCAGGCATCTCGACACGAAATCTGCGATGTTCCTCTTCATTCCGTCCCACCAGTAAACATCTCTCATGTCATGGTACATCTTGGTGGAACCTGGATGAACACTGTACACCGATCGATGTGCCTCCTCAAGAATCTCACGCCGCAGTCCCTCAGCATCTGGTACGCACAGTCTAGTCTCAAATCGAAGTATCCCCAGATCATCGATCACGAACTCGGAAAATCTGCCCTGTCCAATCTGTGCCTTGATCTCTGAACCTCGGTCATCACTGTGTTGTGCCTCATGTATACGGTCAAGCAACTGTCGAACATGCGCAATCTGTCCCCCGATCGGCGTGAACTCGAACTGTACTCGGCCGTCGCATAAAATCTGCCAATCTGCTGACGACTGCCTCTGTACTGCGCTCAAACAAGATAGACTACCCCCGGGCCTCCTGCTCAAAGCATCCGCCACTACATTAGCCCTGCCCGGGTGGTACAAGATCTCGTGGTCGTAGTCCTTCACTAACTCCATCCATCGGCGCTGTCTAAAGTTCAGGTCTCACTGCTGAGATATATACTTTAAGCTCTTGTGATCAGTGAATATCTGGCACGACTCGCCGTATAGGTAATGTCGCCAGATCTTAAGTGCAAAGACTACTGCAGCCATCTCCAAATCATGAGTGGGGTAGTTCTGTTCATGTTTCTTCAATTGTCACGAAGCATACGCGATCACCCTGTCATGCTGCATCAATACGCACCTTAGCCGCACTCGAGAAGCATCACAATAAACCACAAATCCGCCTGATCCTGAAGGCAACGATAACACTGGCGCCGTAGTCAGTAGAGTCCGTAACTGCTGAAAACTGTGCTCACACTCCTCCGTCCAATCGAAAGGAACTCCCTTCTGGGTCAACCCGGTCAAAGGTGTAGAAATACGGGAGAAGTCCTGCACAAATCGCTTGTAGTAACCGGCCAACCCTAAGAATCTGCGAATCTCCGTAACTGACGTGGGTCTGGGCCAACGCTAAACGACCTAAATCTTCCTCGGGTCCACACATATACCCTCTCGTGTAATCACGTAGCCCAAGAAATCTACGCTGTCCAGCCAGAAAGCACACTTGGAGAATTTTGCGAAAAGCCGGTACTCCCTCAAGGTCTACAGTGTAATCCGCAGGTGCTGCTCGTGCTCCTCTCTACTCCGGGAATACACCAAGATATCGTCAATGAATACTATGATGAACAGATCAAGATACGGCCGAAAAATACGGTTCATCAAGTCCATGAATGCTGCTGGCGCATTGGTGAGTCCGAACGACATCACCAAAAACTCATAATGGCTGTAGCGCGTGCGGAAAGCCGTCCTAGGAATGTCCTCCTGTCGAACCCGCAGCTGATGGTAGCCTGATCGCAAATCGATCCTCGAAAAGTATCCTACCCCCTGAAGCTGGTCGAACAAATCGTCGATGCGTGGCAAAGGATACCTGTTTCGCACTATAACCCTGTTCAGCTGGCGGTAGTCGATACACAGACGCAAACTGCCGTCCTTCTTCTTGACAAACAGGACTGGAGCACCCCAAGGAGAAACACTAGGTCGAATAAGTCCCTTATCCAACAAATCTTGCAACTGACCCTTCAATTCTCTAAGTTCCGCAGGGGCCATCCGATAAGGAGGTATAGAAATAGGCCCCGCGCCAGGAACCAAATCAATACAAAAAGAAATATCACGCTCAGGCGGTAGCCCAGGAAGCTCGTCAGGGAACACATCAGGTAACTCGCTAACAGCTGGAACCTGATCCAACGGAACCTCTGTAGCTCTAGTATAGCAAACATAGGCAAGAAATCCCTGACATCCCTTCCTCAAAAGCTGCCCAACGCGAAAAGAAGAAATCAAACTGTGAGGGGCGACACCACGGTCCCCGAGCACAACAAAAGTCGACTCACCGGGAAAACAAATTCTAACTGTCTTCTCATGGCAGTCCACAGACGCATAGCATGTGGCTAACCAATCCATGCCCAAAAGAACGTCAAAGTCCAACATCTCAAGAAGGATCAAATCGACAGGCAACTCTCTCTCGCCAATACGGACGATACAGGATCGGAACACGTGTCTAGCAACAAACGACTCTCCCACAGGAGTGGTCACAACAAGCGGCTGATCAAGCAAACCGGACTCTCTACCCAAACTCGGCACAAAGTGTGTGGATACATACGAGTGCGTGGATCCGGGATCGAACAACACGTGTGCATCAACAGAACATACTGGAAGGATACCCGAGACCACCGCATTGGACGCCTGTGCGTCCTGATGCGTCAAAGCAAAAACACGCGCCTGTCCTCCACCTGTGACAAACTGTCCCCTGCCGGCCGCTGGCCGTCCTCTGCCTCGGTCACCTCGTCCTCTATGAGCAAATCCTCCGCGACCACGACCTCTCTGTGCATGGGTCTGACGCGGAGCAAGAGTAGGTACTATAGGCAACACCCTCTGGGATGGTGAAGGTGGTAATGTGACATGCGGTACTGCTGCCTCCCTCCGGTGTATCTCAGGACAATCTCTAACGAGGTGAAGTAGGCTGCCACACCTAAAGCAACCCTGCGACAACTGCTGACTCTCCCATGGATACGAACTAAACATCTGGCCTCGTCCCGAATCTCTGCCACTCCTCGTACCTGGACGAAACCTGTCGCGGCGTCTGAATATCTGTCTCCGTGCTGATATACCACTGCGAACTCTCTTCGGCCCTGGAACTACTGAAGTCTCAGCAAGGCACTCCTCGACTAATAAGTCTGCATCTACAGCTGCTGCATAGGTCTCGTAATGCTGTGCGCTGATCGTAAGAAATAACGGGGTAAGCAAGCCTCGAACGAATCTCTTAACTCGCAACTCCTCAGTAGCCACTAAATACGGGGCATAGATAGATAGCTCTGTGAACTGCATGTCATACTCTGCCACTGACATCTCCGGAGTCTAGCGTAAGGACTCGAACCTGCGTGCTCTATCATCTCTGACACTCAGTGGAAGGAAGCGGGCAAGGAATATCGTCACGAACTCTGTCCAGGTCATAGGAGGAAGACCTGCTGCTTTACCCTTCTCGACTGATTTGCACCATTTCTGCGCAAAGACCTTCCAGGCAAAAGCTCGCGAACTCTACCCATCTCGCATCTGCGCATCTAAGTGAACGACATATCCGAGCCATCCTATCAATGAAAGACTGTGGGTCCTCGGCTGCATCGGTGCCTGTGAAGACCGAAGGCTTCAGCCTCATGAATTCTGCTAACAATACTGTAATCACCTCCGTGGCTGTAGGGGCAACTGGTTGTACGGTAGGTACCATCGCGGTCTCTGTGACGGGTGGAGCTACCTCTGGTCGCTGCGCTCGAAGCGTCTCAACTAGCGATCCTATCATCTGGCGCATCTCCTGCATGCCGTAACCCACCGTCTGGTGCATCTCCTGCATACCAGCCCCTAGCGTGGCGATCTGGTCTTTCGGAGGAGGTACAGTCTGCTCGGGTGCAACAGGTGCACTGCCCGGGTCAGTCCTCGTCTCAAACGAGTCAACACGAATCTCGGCCCTCGCGGCCGCTCTTTGTGCCCTCGTAGTCTTTGGCGGCATAATGGCTGAAAGGAAAAGTAGGATTCGATAAGGATACGGAAATCGAATCGCAAGAATGTATATACTCAAGAAGGAATTTAAATCAATAAGTCCTAAGGTCGCTTAGGTGGAGTAACGTGTCGTGAGTATGCCGCGGAACATACGCACGCTACGCCACTCTGCTTCAGCTACCTACTCCATCATACCAGGGTCATCATACACTCCGAAAGGTAAAACCTACGCTCTGATACCAACTTTGTCACGACCCGAAGTTTTGACTCATGACCGGCACTCAACCACGTAACGTCTACAGGCGTAACGTGACTAAGTAAGCCGAAACCCAGAAATCAAAACCCTGAAAAATAGTGAGTGTTGAAAACATTTGATTAAAACATTTAGAAAACCTTAAGTAGTTTAATAAAGTTATTTAAAGTTAAGTTATCATCTTAATAATTTTGGCAGCATTTCCTTTGTAAAATTAACCCTGAAAATCGGGTACAAACAGGATATAAGGGAAAATGATACAGGATATAGTAAAGCATCCCAAACGGGAGCAATCACGCCCAACGGCGGAAACAACACCATAAGAGTAATATACGACGCCGTAGCGAAGAAATGAACAATAAGTAAAAACATCACAGAATAATAAAACTGCATATATATAAAAGTCGGCTCCAACGAGCTCGACACCAGAATACAAATAATATACATCATCGTCCGCACACTGGTCTCTAAGTCAATACATAAACAGTAGATGGAGAGTACTAGATACAAAATTGTGTACAAAGTAAACAACCGGAATACCACAACCTACCTAACGGCAAAACAGCTCACGCTCCAACTGTAGTGGTATCCGTAGCCAAAAACAAATAAGGAAACAGCCTGCCGTGACTACTCTGAAGGGAAACCTATAAATACTGTGGCACAACGGGGGTGAGTTGCCAACTCATGAATAGTAGATAACATATAAAGGTAATCGCGAGCATGCACGTACTGCGCTACTCTATCATATACCAGCAGATAATATCCATATGCGATAAGCAGTATGTGCAATAATCATGCAAGTGCGCTGTCAAGTAAAATAACTACAGGATGATATACATAATAATGAATGCTGAGCACGGGATGAAATAACATCTACACGGAGTGTCAACGTGGAAAAGATTATTGGTGCCCAACACTGCACCCCAAATCCCAAAAAAACTCAGGCGCCGGCACTCTCCTCGGCCCTCAAATCCTGTAAATCTCAGAGGATCACGAATGCCCAACATCGGCACTTAAATATCATAAATACTTGTGTCCAGCATCGACACGCAAATCCTCATATATCGGGCTCCGTCAGTCCGGATCAGCCCACGGGCTCCGTCTGCGATATCGGCCCTCGGCCCCGGCAGTACGGGTCGTCCCGTATCCATCTATCGACTCTGGTCAGTATCCTCCGGATAACCGCCAGGTCCAACCAATCACCGGTAGGTACTCGCCACCCTGCCAGGCTCATCGTCTACTCCGCGAAAAACATTTCTCACCCCGGGGAACCATACCGGGTCCACCACGAACCCGCAAACAGAATCATCCAACTCCTCGAATCGGGTTTCAAACACACATCTCAGAACTGAGAAAATGCGTGGTGGACACACCAAAATATCATATCAAGAGGAACCGGTTTTCAAATCGTGCATAATTCCTTAAATAACCCCACGGTCCTCAAAATCAGAAATCACATGAAATCCAAAACTAATGAGTAATTCAAGGCAATGTGATATGTGCATCAAGTCATATTACAAGTAAAAGGGAGAACCGCTCTTTAAAATAGTTTCAGTTTTTCAAAAGTCATCATGCGACTCCCAGTTTCTATCAAAATCGGCATATCCAGGTAGGTACAGTTGAATATGCATAAGTATGTAAATGAGTACGTGCCCAAATATCAATGTGTAAAAAAGTACGTGCACAAGTATCAATATGTAAAGGAGTACGTGCACAAATATCAATGTGTAAAGAAGTACGTACACAAGTATCAATATGTAAGGAATATGTGCACAAGTATCAATATGCAAGGAGTACGTGCACAAGTATCAATGTGTGAAGGAGTACGTGCACAAGTATCAATATGTAAAGGAGTACGTGCACAAATATCAATATGTAAAGGAGTACGTGCACAAATATCAATGTGTAAAGAAGTACGTGCATAGGTATCAATGTGTAAGGAAGTACGTGCACAAGTATCAATATGCGAGGAGTACGTGCACAAGTATCAATGTGTAAAGAAGTACGTGCACAAGTATCAATATGTAAAGGAGTACGTGCACAAATATCAATGTGTAAAGAAGTACGTGCACAAATATCAATATGTAAAGGAGTACATGCACAAATATCAATGTGTAAAGAAGTACGTGCACAAGTATCAATATGTAAGGGAGTACGTGCAGTATAATGATCATGGCAATTCTACAATGTGAGTGTCATGGCAGTTACTAACGGTGTGTGTGTAACATGCAAATTAGTGCTCGTACATCATGAACCGTTAGCAACAGTGCGGTATTCTATCAATTCTAAGTTCATAAACATATAGCAAGGAATGCGGTATGCAACAACAGTATCCATGAACAGTCAATGTAGGTAAATACAATATATAGCTATAAGGTCCTATCAGCCCTGACGCATAACGCTATACGGGCGATTTCCCCGTAGATGTTAAATCTACTCACCGTAGTCTCGCGCTAAGTGTAGCCGACGACTTGTTTCCCTTTCTTCGCGGCGTCCGTCGTACTCGCCTGCGCACCTAGAATTTCACAGAACATCACACATAAGCTCAAATCAACAACAACGCGACATTAAAGTCAAACTAGAAATCCGTGTTGCGAACCAGGCGTGCGTGTGCGCGATACGCTAAAATGTGTGACAACGCACCTGAAGCTACCCCGACACGTCGCGATACGCAGAAACCCCAAACTCACACACGTATCACACGTGTCGTGATCAGTCGAAAATATTGCATATTTTAGCCGGCAATTTCCTCATCATTTGCATTCATATAGAAGTGTTCGGTATCCGTATTTCACATATTAGCAAATCTATCACAGATTATAAGATTACATGTATTAGACCTTAAAACCGGCATTTCTAGGGAAATTGACTGCATTGCATGGCATCGCAATATTTCTATATGTCGCAACCCGTGTTTCGAAGTCTGTGCAGGAAAAGGAAAGCTTGCTCGAACATTACACCGCTCAAAAGATACGTCAACTCACTAATTTCAGATCTGGTATCATTACAAAAAGAGAAATTGCAAATCAACATATCAGAAGAAGCCCTAAAATACAGTACAAAGCATCACCAAAAGAATCAAGGCCGAAGCCTCCAACATGGCCGCGGATCCGCGGCAGGGGCTTGCTAATGCCGCGGATCCACGGTTGAACAAGGGAGTTACCTCCTCAATTTTGGTGCAAAACTCCTGTCTCAGTGGCTACAGTTCAGAAATGCACTCCAACTTCCAGAAGACTCCAGGGACTTCTACCAGATCAGCAAACACTTTGATCTACACTAAACTAGCCTATCATTCTAGAACTTTCCTCCTAAACCCTAGCTTAAACCCTAAGCTAAGTCTAACAAACTCTCTCAACAAACTTTTGGAGGAAACTACCATTTCAAACCTAAACCTAGGGTTTGGGAAGTCTATAAATAAGACCCTAGACTCAAGGAAGAGGGATGATCTTATATCATCACATATCATACATCCAAGAGAGGGTGTGATTCATTTTAGTTCATTTTTAGCCATTCTCCTTCTTCATCTCCTTCTTCCACAAGTTTAGTGAGAGAGCTTGTAGGAAACCCTAACCCTAATTCCAATTAAAAATCAAGATCCCGAGTACCCATTAAGCAAGAAGCCTTACAACCTTTTGGAGCGGAGCCGATCTTCAACGGAGCAAGCGATCCGAGCCGATCCACGACTCACGAAGCCGAGCGACGCCCGATCAACGATTTAGATTCTTCCTCTTGTAGTTCTTGAAGCAAATGTAATCAAAATTGTTGAGATAAATAAAGGTGATATTCTTTTATCTTGTTTTCTTTAAATTCTGCATCATGATATCTTTACAATTTGTGAATCTTTTCTGTGTGGTGATGTGTGAATAAAACTCCGCTCGTCGAGGAGTCGAGACGGTTAATAGAATGATGATGTAACATAGCTTTAATCGATTCTTGAGTCCTACGAGTTTTGTAAACCCTAGCAAGTTCAAGAAACGACGACCCATTTCGTTTCGATGCTTTCTTGATTGACATCGATCGAAATTGGGGAGTTACGATCGTTTCTTGAATTTGGTAGAGACTAGAAAAGGAATGATATAGACGAAAGAACAAGGGTTAAAAGATAAACCCTAGTTTCATCAAGAAAGCCCTAACTCTCGTCGATGATCATCGATCTAGTATCAATCCTTCGAAAGACAAGAACACGATATCTTTAGATTACATCACGTCTATTGATCCTATCGATTCCCACGAGCCTCTTTTAGATTCTTGATTGTTGATTGGAAATATCATCGATACACAGATTCTTGATTGTTTATCTTTTTTCTTGATTCTTGAATAGAATAGTGACACTTGAAAATCAATACTCTTGAATCATGTTTTCGTTTATCTTAGCTTAACTTTTCAATTCAAGCATATCAATACAACGAATCGTGCAATCCCTGTGGACGATCCGCACTCATTCATGAACTACAATTGACACCGTAGTTTGATTGCGGTCAAAATATTTTTTTGGTTGTGAAGTTCTTTATAAATTTTCTGAATACCGACACAAGAAACAGTTTCAATCAAATGTTGCCGTTTTAGGGACCTTTTGAATTGATTCATACTACACAACGGGAAAATCTAACAATCAAAATGGCGCCGTTGCCGGGGATTACGCGCTAATTCGTTTACATTTTATAGTTTGAATTGAAAGAATTATTCCATTGTTATTTTGATATCAAAATTCGTGCAAACCCTAAACAATTTGTCGTTTTTCATGGCAAGGAGATCTGGAGCTTGCTGGGAATTGAGAAAAATTTTTGGAGAGTACCAGAGAACAGAGGGAAGCAACAGAAAGCAGCTGTTGAAATCTTGTGAAGTGAACCCATCAAGAAGCCGCGGAAGCGCGGCATATAGGTGGTAATTGCGGCGGAACCGCGGTCCCACAGAGGGTTCTCTGTACCAACTTTCTGCAGGTGACTTCTTGCTCTCTCCTCTCTCCCCTTTTAGCTCCAACTAACACTTTGCTGCAGGATTCTTTGCAAATAATCGCAGCGCCGCAAAAGCAAAATTAAATTTGTGCGTGATTTTGATTTCTTGGTTGTTTGCATTCTAAATACGGATATTAAGGGGCACGGCCAAATCCAAATTAGGTGGGGATTTCATTACCCTTCCTAGGCCCCGAAAATCGCAAAACTTGCATCCGCATTACCCTCATTAACTAAAAGAAATCTAGAGAAGACTCTAAGGACTGTCGCGCTCAATTAGGACAGAAGAGGGCCGTGGGTAATTCATTGCTTATCCGCGTTTTCTTGTGGTGCCTAAGGCGAGTGTGTCTAAGGCTAGTGGTTTTTAATTAGGCCCACTACTTACGTAGTGGAGTACCTTCCCACTTACCTGGCACTTATCCGGCCACAGGGGGACAAAGAGGCAGTGGAGGATTCTATCCTGCGACTTGTCTTTTGGCAGTTAGGAGCGGTCTAGAGCCGGACCTAGGTGACCACTAGATTCTAGGGTTGTATGCTGCATTTGTTTTGTCGCATCATTTTTTCAAAAATCCGTCCCTTTTTCAAAAGCAAACACCGCATTCATTTACCCCTAATTATAAGCCAACGCTGCCACTTGTATTAACCCTTTTTAGTACAAGATAGGCTGGACACGGGATTCTAGTGCCCGTTTAGTCCGCGTACCCCTTATCGACTCCGAAGTCGATATTTCTCCATTTACCTTTTCTTTACCTACTATCACACCCACCCCGATGGATCCGAATCCATCAAACTTCTTTAACCCTAATCTGCCGCCGTCCGTTGGTGCACAGAATCCACCCCGCATTTCTATCCAGGAGAGATGCTATCCACATAGAGGTCCTCTTTCGACCTGCTTATCCACACCACCAGCCAATGGGGATAACTTTGAAATTAAGCCCCAGTATATCAATCTTTTACCCAAATACCACGGACTCGAGACTAAGGACGCTTACGTTTTCATTACCAAATTTGAAAACGTATGCGCAATGATGGGTACGTCACAACTTTCAGTGGATGCGATGCGTCTACGACTTCTTCCATTTACCTTGTGCGATATAGCCGAGAAGTGGCTATATAACACTACCGCACATTCTATTACGAATTGGGAAGAATTTGTCGCTGCATTCCTTAAGAAATTCTACCTACACCAAAAGACAGCTCGAATCCGTAGCGAACTGAACCAATTTGCCCAGCTCCCTACTGAACCATTCTCTAAATACTTTGAACGTTTCAAGGATCTATTGGTTCAATGTCCTCATCACGGCATCCCGAGATGGGAGCTTTGTCGAATCATATATGAGGGCAGTAACCCTAACACTAAACAGAGCCTTGAAAATATGTGTCAAGGTACTTTTATGACTAAGGATGATGGGGAAGCTTGGCGATATTTAGAAGAGTTCGCTGAAAAGTCACTATAGTGGGAGAGTGGAACCCAACCATTGAATAGGGGTGGCGTACACCAAATAGATGTGTCCATAGGTGTTCGAGCTGAAATGGCAGCAATGCAAAAGATGCTCGACGCTATGGAACACAAATTTGCAGCAGCCTCCCTAAACCCAGTGTCACTCCCCAAAACTGTTTGTGGGTGCTGTTCTGATCCGTCACATTTAACGGAAGAATGTCCATTAAACTCTGCGTTTTAAGGTCACGAGCATTCTAATGCCGCATTTCAAAGACCTAGAAACGATCCATATTCTTCCACGTACAATCAGGGTTGGAGGAATCACCCGAATTTTTCTTGGAACCAAAACCAATCTCAAAACACGGTTCCAAACACGAATAATTTTCAAAGGGCTCTTCCTCCACCACAACAGCAACCCCTTCAACTCACTCAGCACCCCTATCAGTCACAAAATTTCCAAAACCAGGGCAACAATCCTGCACAGTCTAATCCTATGCAGTTGTCCTGTCCTGACGATTTCTCTCAATTCACTCAAACCATGAAATCACTTTTGTCAAATTTCATAGAGGTTTCGGCTGAGGTTAGATCTTCCGTCGGTGAGATAAAGAAAAACTCAGCGTCCCAAGCTGAGAGTATCAGAACGATGGAAGCTGAAATCGCACGCCTAAAAGCCGAAATGAGTGCGAGAGAAAAAGGGAAACTTCCCTCTCAACCCCTACAGAATCCTGGGCATTACAATGTAAATGCCATTACAACGTTGAGATCGGGAAGAGTGCTGAACAATAATGTCGGGGAAGATATTGATAATACTGAAAAATCATATTAACACCCCGGCTGAGACCTTTCCACACACACACACTTCTCCTTCTGATCCTTCTTCTTCTACCAAACCACCTTCTCACGAGCCTATTCTCCAGTTCCCTTTAGGCTCGACACCTTCACCCAACCCTTATAGTTCTCCACAGACGGTCCCCACACCTCTTTTGGGACCTCGTCTACCCCCCTTTCCTTCTCCTGTGATGGACCCTGCGCTTATTGCGAAAGCTCCTTACCCGAACCGGTTAAGGGCAAATAGAACGAGTCCTCATATGGAGAAAATAATGGAAATGTTCAAACAGGTTAACATCAATATCCCTCTCCTAGATGCGATTCAACAAGTCCCCGCTTATGCGAAAATTCTTAAGGACTTGTGCACTAGGAAGAGGAAGACTCAAGTGCCAAAGAAGGTCTTTATGTCTAATAATATCAGCACTACTTTTATACCCCAGCTTCCAAAGAAAAGAAAGGACCCAGGATGTCCTACAATATCGATTTCAATTGGGGGTAAAAACATAAATCGTGCTCTTTTAGACCTTGGCGCAAGTGTTAACCTGCTCCCTTATTCTGTCTATGAGCAATTAGGGATTGGAGAGCTGAAACCTGCTCACTGCACTCTCCAGATGGCAGACCGATCTATCACCAAACCAAGGGGTGAATTAGAGGATGTGTTGATAAAGGTCGGGGAATTTTTTTTCCCTGTAGACTTCATTGTGCTCGACACACATCCTGTAGCAAACCCCCGGGGCCAAATTCCGGTGATTCTGGGTCGTCCTTTCCTTGCCACTTCCAACGCTGTTATAAACTGTAGAAACGGTTCAATAAACTTATCATTTGGAAATATGACCATTGAACTTAATATCTACAAAGTTAGAAGTCAGCCATCAGAACCCTCTGCTCATATTTTAGATGTGTGCTCTGTCCATGAGATCGCTCCCGATAATTGTGGAGCTGAGGAACTTTGCTTTACTGATCTCGATGATATTACCACATCTCTGTTTGACTTTGCACAAGATCTTAGTGAGGACACTTTACCTACACTTGAGTCCTGCACTTCCGACTTTTCTCCACCCGAGTCTGTATCTTTCACAGGCTCTGAGCTTCTTTGTAAATCCAAAAATCAATCTATGATCCTTCCTTCTATCATTTCTCCGCCTGAATTAGATCTCAAGGTTTTACCTTCTCACCTTAAATATGCATATCTAGCTGAGAATGAATCTTTACCGGTTATAATATCCGCTTCTCTTGCATTAGAGCAAGAGAATGCACTTTTATCAGTACTGAGATCTAACAAAGAGGCGTTTGGTTGGAGTATGGCGGACATCAAAGGGATTAGTCCCTTGATAGTTGAACATCATATACATATGATGGATGATGCCAGACCGACCCGAGAACCACAGAGACGGTTGAATCCCGTCATGAAGGAAGCGGTCATGAAAGAGATCGTCAAATGCTTAGATAATGGTATTATATACCCCATCTCCGATAGCCAGTAGGTGAGTCCTATACATGTCGTTCCTAAGAAATCCGGCATCACAGTTATAACCAATGAGGCAAATGAGTTGATTCAGACACGCGCCCAAACTGGGTGGCGTGTATGTATTGATTATAGAAAACTCAACGCTGCCACGAGGAAAGACCATTTTCCTCTACCATTTATTGATCAAATGCTGGAACGCTTAGCGGGACTAGAGTATTATTGTTTTATGGACGGGTACTCAGGCTATAATCAGGTCCCCATCGCCAAAAAGGATCAATATAAAACCACTTTTACTTGTCCTTTTGGTACCTTTGCTTACAGTCGCATGCCCTTTGGGTTATTCAATGCTCCCGCTACTTTTCAGCGGTGTATGATGGGGATATTCTCTGATATGGTAGAGAATTTTCTGGAGATCTTTATGGACGATTTCTCGATTTTTGGAGACTCTTTTTCCGATTGCCTAGCGAATCTTGACGCTGTTCTTACTCGTTGCAAAGAGAAGAACTTGACTTTAAACTGGGAAAAATGCCATTTTATGGTCCAAGAAGGAATAGTACTTGGACATGTCATTTCACAGAAAGGCATTGAGTTTGACAGAACTAAAGTAGATGTCATTCAAAAACTCCCACATCCCAAAAGCGTCAAAGATATTCGCTCTTTCCTTGGCCATGCGGGCTTTTATAGGAGATTCATTAAGGATTTTAGCAAAATTGCTAGACCTTTAACTCTTCTCCTGGCCAAGGATACGACCTTCCATTTTGACTCGGATTGCGAGACAGCTTTCGACTCACTTAAACACTCACTCACTTCAGCCCCCATTTTATCATCACCAAACTGGGACTACCCCTTTGAGCTGATGTGTGACGCATCTGATTTTGCAGTAGGTGCAGTCTTAGGACAGCACATCGATAAGATGCCACACGTGATATACTATGCAAGTAAGACCCTGAATGATGCGCAAATCAATTATACAACCACCGAGAAAGAGCTTTTAGCGGTTGTATTTGCTTTAGAAAAATTCAGGCCTTACTTAATTGGCTCACCTATAGTTGTGTATACTGACCATTCCGCTTTAAAACATCTTCTGGCAAAGAAAGATGCAAAAGGTCGACTAATACGTTGGATCCTACTTTTACAAGAATTTGATCTTGTTATCAAAGATAAGAAAGGATGTGAAAACGTAGTAGCTGACCATCTTTCACGCATCATTTCTTCCCCTGTGACCCTGCCGATCAATGATTCATTCCCTGATGAACAACTCTTGAGCATATCTGCTGAACCATGGTTCAGGGATATTGTGAACTATCATGCCACGGGACTGATAACCAGCGATTGGTCAAAACAGGACAAATACCGTTTTCTTTCCCAAGTAAAACACTTTTACTGGGATGAACCCTATTTGTTTAAATATTGTCCTGATCAGATCATTCGCCGGTGTGTCCCGAATGAAGAGTTCAAGAGTGTTCTTTCTTTTTGTCATGATCAGGCCTGTGGGGGTCACTTTGGTCCTAGAAAGACAGCAGAAAAGGTTTTGCAATGTGGATTTTATTGGCCGACCTTATTCAAGGACGCATTTGAGTATTGCAAAACCTGTACACAATGTCAGTATACGGGTAAAATATCCCAGAGGAATGAAATGCCTCAGCAACCCATCTTGGTTGTTGAAATATTTGATGTTTGGGGCATTGATTTTATGGGTCCTTTTCCCAACTCCTTTGGGAATTTGTACATTTTGCTGGCGGTTGATTATGTCTCAAAGTGGGTAGAAGCCATTCCATGTCGCACTAATGACAAGAAAGTTGTCATTAAGTTCTTAAAAGAGAATATCTTCTCGCGATTTGGACACCCACGCGCTATTATTAGCGATAATGGGACACACTTCTGCAACAGGTCTTTTGAGACTCTGATGCGGAAATACTCAATCAACCACCGACTTTCTACACCCTATCATCCCCAAACAAGCAGGCAGGCTGAAATCTCAAACAGACAAATCAAACTTATCCTGGAGAAGACTGTTGCTAAAAATAGAAAAGACTGGTCGACCAAATTGACGGATGCTCTTTGGGCATTCAGGACTGCATATAAGACCGACCTAGGAATGTCTCCATATAGGATAGTGTTTGGAAAAGCATGTCATTTACCCGTCGAGATAGAGCATAAAGCATTATGGGCTATAAAGGAAATAAATCTTGATTTAAACCTTGCTTGCAACTTTCGGAAGCTGCAACTTAACGAGCTAAGCGAACTCCGCGATGAAGCTTATGATAACGCTGTAATCACAAAGAATAGGACTAAGGTTTTTCATGATAAAAACATTTTGAGGAAAACATTTTTACCTGGTCAACAAGTCCTTCTTTATGATTCACGATTACACCTTCACGCGGGTAAGCTCCGATCTCGATGGAAGGGACCTTTTGTTGTGCGTTCTGTATACCCGCACGGGGCAGTAGAAGTTGAAAATATTAAAAACGACACTGTTTTCAAAGTAAATGGACATAGACTTAAGCCGTATTTTTCCACTGACCCCACGGAGGAGCTCTTGTTCTTACAAGAGCCAGTTTATTTAGATTAAAATTCCTCCGTCTCACTTTCATATACTGTATATCATTGCATCATTTTTTTGAATGAAGGTGAGTGAAAAGAGTAAGTTTGGGGGAAGTTCTTCACTTATATATTTTGCCCCCACTAATAATTCCCCCCAGGCTTATAGATTTTGTAGGTATAGCATTTGGCAACAGTGAGGACACTGTTGAAAACATGTTTGGGGGAGGTTTGTGCTTATTTTCGCATCATTTGCATATCAACTGCATAAGCACAAAACATTTCTTTAAAAATCTATAAAAATTGAAATTTTTTCAAAACCCTTAAAAAATTTAAAAATTTTCAAGTATAAAAATAATTTTAATATTTACACTTTTTTGTATATAAATAAGATAATGAAAGATTAGATAGTGAAAAATTACATCCATGAGATTGGAAAAATTTAAGAAAACTAAGAAAATTAGAAGTTTTCTTATACGAACTAGTAATAAGTAGTTATGAGCCGTTGTCCCAAGGGTTAGTAAGATGAAAGACGTCACTAATCTGAGGATAAAACTAAGTCTGAAAAATAGTTTCTATTCTGAAAGCCAAACATTTTGAACGTTGATACCCTGCTATTCGCACTTACACACGTCTTGAAGCCTGGGATAGTAGAGGATACCTTGAAATGCTCTTGTCTTAAAGCCAAAAGTATGAAGGAAATAAAAAAAAAGAAAAGTGAATAAAAAAAATATAAAATGGTGAGAAAAATGGACACTGGTTTTGTTATCACCAAGGGCAATAAAAAATGTATAGCGAGGGTGCTTCTTCACCTAGTGCCCTAAGGCCAACTGGTCTGGGAGTCACTGCTATGCCTGAGGTGGTGCAAGACGAGGAAAATACACCAAGTAAGCAAGCACAGGAGTAATCGGTCGGTTAGTACCTCAAGAAGTATTAACGGTCGCATGAAAGTGTGTAAGCAATCTCATCTAAATATTCATTTTTTAAAAAGTACCGAGGCTGACGGACAAGAGTATGATAGCTTGAATTGAATTCTCCGGGTATAGGGATGTCCTTACACACACGCAGGGTGATATGATCGATGTTTTGGAAGAAAGATAGGAATGAAGAATAAGACGATGTTTTATTGAGGGAGGACGTGATTTCCAACATCTTTTCATGACCATTAAGATATGGCTCATGACAACCGAAAAGCTAGCTTAGTTGGAAACCCTAATTTTCAAGGCTTTTCTTTTATAATTCTTTTCTTTAAATGTAAATTTCATGATCTTCCTTTTATTATTGGATTTTGTGGGTGCAATCCGCTGAAAACCTTCAGGAGACAACACTCCTCCTACTAGGGACACCTAGAGATTTAAAGGCTTGTTGCACATGCTCAGTGCAATCGTGTTGCCTACGAAAGTGTGCTAGCTAGTTTTTCTCTTTCTTTATTTTCTCCTTCTCTTTTTAATAAAACATTCGCTCGAGACGATCGAAATTAAGTTTGGGGGTATTTGATCAGTCGAAAATATTGCATATTTTAGCCGGCAATTTCCTCATCATTTGCATTCATATAGAAGAGTTCGGTATCCGTATTTCACATATTAGAAAATCTATCACAGATTATAAGATTACATGTATTAGACCTTAAAACCAGCATTTCTAGGGAAATTGACTGCATTGCATGGCATCGCAATATTTCTATATGTCGCAACCCGTGTTTCGAAGTCTGTGCAGGAAAAGGAAAGCTTGCTCGAACATTACACCGCTCAAAAGATACGTCAACTCACTAATTTCAGATCTGGTATCATTACAAAAAGAGAAATTGCAAATCAACATATCAGAAGAAGCCCTAAAATACAGTACAAAGCATCACCAAAAGAATCAAGGCCCAAGCCTCCAACATGGCCGCGGATCCGCGGCAGGGGCTTGCTAATGCCGCGGATCCGCGGTTGAACAAGGGAGTTACCTCCTCAATTTTGGTGCAAAACTCCTGTCTCAGTGGCTACAGTTCAGAAATGCACTCCAACTTCCAGAAGACTCCAGGGACTTCTACCAGATCAGCAAACACTTTGATCTGCACTAAACTAGCCTATCATTCTAGAACTTTCCTCCTAAACCCTAGCTTAAACCCTAAGCTAAGTCTAACAAACTCTCTCAACAAACTTTTGGAGGGAACTACCATTTTAAACCTAAACCTAGGGTTTGGGAAGTCTATAAATAAGACCCTAGACTCAAGGAAGAGGGATGATCTTATATCATCACATATCATACATCCAAGAGAGGGTGTGATTCATTTTAGTTCATTTTTAGCCATTCTCCTTCTTCATCTCCTTCTTCCATAAGTTTAGTGAGAGAGCTTGTAGGAAACCCTAACCCTAATTCCAATTAAAAATCAAGATCCCGAGTACCCATTAAGCAAGAAGCCTTACAACCTTTTGGAGCGGAGCCAATCTTCAACGGAGCAAGCGATCCGAGCCGATCCACGACTCACGAAGCCGAGCGACGCCCGATCAACGATTTAGATTCTTCCTCTTGTAGTTCTTGAAGCAAATGTAATCAAAATTGTTGAGATAAATAAATGTGATATTCTTTTATCTTGTTTTCTTTAAATTCTGCATCATGATATCTTTACAATTTGTGAATCTTTTCTGTGTGGTGATGTGTGAATAAAACTCCGCTCGTCGAGGAGTCGAGACGGTTAATAGAATGATGATGTAACATAGCTTTAATCGATTCTTGAGTCCTACGAGTTTTGTAAACCCTAGCAAGTTCAAGAAACGACGACCCATTTCGTTTCGATGCTTTCTTGATTGACATCGATCGAAATTGGGGAGTTACGATCGTTTCTTGAATTTGGTAGAGGCTAGAAAAGGAATGATATCGACGAAAGAACAAGGGTTAAAAGATAAACCCTAGTTTCATCAAGAAAGCCCTAACTCTCGTCGATGATCATCGATCTAGTATCAATCCTTCGAAAGACAAGAACACGATATCTTTAGATTACATCACGTCTATTGATCCTATCGATTCCCACGAGCCTCTTTTAGATTCTTGATTGTTGATTGGAAATGTCATCGATACACAGATTCTTGATTGTTTATCTTTTTTCTTGATTCTTGAATAGAATAGTGACACTTGAAAATCAATACTCTTGAATCATGTTTTCGTTTATCTTAGCTTAACTTTTCAATTCAAGCATATCAATACAACGAATCGTGCAATCCCTGTAGACGATCCGCACTCATTCATGAACTACAATTGACACCGTAGTTTGATTGCGGTCAAAATATTTTTTTGGTTGTGAAGTTCTTTATAAATTTTCTGAATACCGACACAAGAAACAGTTTCAATCAAATGTTGCCGTTTTAGGGACCTTTTGAATTGATTCATACTACACAACGGGAAAATCTAACAATCATGTCGCGAAGGTTTTAAAGAAATACGAGAAATAGGGTAATATATCCCAGATTTTGATACAGGAACAATTTTACAAAACTATATAAACCATAAAACTCCACATAGCAGCAGACACCCATCACCCAAACCCCAACCCACAATTCACCCATCTGGCCGCAAATTGCGGCTAGAACGCATTTTTCGACGACCTGGGTAGGGAGCTGGGCCTCCAGGCTTCGTGTGTGTTCTCTATACCCTATGTACATGCTACAGTACTTACAAAATTGTTCTGAAACAACCCGGGTAGTAGCAGATTCAACATAACCCAAATTCTAGTTAAAAAGTCCATTTTGACACTAAAACGATACATTAGGGTATTTTAGTGCAACTGAAAGAAAAACCTGGTTTAAATAGATCTAATAGCACTTAAAAGAGTTAACCAAACCATAAAAATACCTATCTAACATATACATCACAAATATCCTTCAATATCACTAAAAATGCACACAAAACATGATTTTTGCTAAAAATACTACAAGTTATAAAAAAGGGTGTTAAGCATGAGCTATATACCTTCAAAAGACCTTAGAAAAACCCAAAATTTTCCAGCCCTAGCCTCAAATGCACTGACTTGCCATCAACTCCTCAAAAGAGCTACCATTCCAAGTATCTTTATGAAGAAAAATGAGGTTTTGGGTAGGGTTTTGTGCTTGGATCAAAAGAGAGGTGAAAGAAGAAGGAAATGATGATAATGTTGCTATTGTTGCTGCTGTATTCTGCTGGGAATGCAGAAAAATGTGAGGGAGAGAGAGAAAAGAGAGAGGAAAAGGGTCAACACAAGGTCAATCCGCTCACCTAACCACCATACCTTCATTTTCTATTTAGAAATTTTGAATTTTAAAGGGGTTTGACTTGGTTAAAAGGTGGGGGAAAATAACAAGCCATGCAAGAAGAGAAAATGCTTCATGTTACCATTTAAAACCTAAGGCACAAAAATGCTCAGTGTGCATGTGCACTACACTAAACCTTGCTTAAGAAAAATTTAAGGGAAAATTTTCCAATTAGGGTAAACACGACCAAATTATAATTAATAACCCTATATATATATATATATATATATATAACACTTCACAACACGATTATCACTAGTCAAGAAAGAAAATAAAATATTCGGGTTTTCATGAAAAACACGCACACTAGCTAATTAACGCGAAAACATTCCTAACGAAATCCAAAGTGTTACACTCCTGGGTACGGACTGGTTAGTTACGTGCTAGGCGTCTGTGGACTACCGCGAGGAAACAATCAAGTTTGTTTTTCCGGCAAGTCAGTTCTTGTTGTGTAGGGGGACAGTGGTGCCGCCTCTCACAGCTCGAATTCAGCCTGTTTCGCTAGTCGGCTTTTGAGGAGAGGATGTCAAGGATTCTTGGCGTTCATTCATGATACCGGAGCCACAGTGGGTTTGTTGGACCGGGTTCTTATCGTGCGAGAGTTTTTCGACGTTGTTCCAGATGAGCCGGCGGAGCTTAGGGAGCTTAAGGATCATATGCAGAGTTGTTTGTTGGGGGCCTTGTGCGTCTGAGTGTTTCGCATTAGGGAGCTCCTTTTTCTGCTCGTCAAGGAGGAAGACGGCAGTTTAGGTTGTGTATAGATGGATCGCCAATTGAACCGGCTTACGGTGCGGATAGGTATCCTTTACCTCGCATTGACGATTTTGTCACGACCAGAAATAGCCCGTGACCGGCACTTGAATCATATGAAGTCTATAGGACCCCATCTAATCTAAGTAAGCCAAAAGCCGAGAAATCTAAAACCATTTTAAGGAGTAAAATAAAGAAGACTGGTTTTAAGAAGTAAGGAAAATAGCTTTTAAAAGTGAAAAAACATGTTTTAAAATCAAGTTTTTAAATTAACTAAGCCGAATATGCATTATAAAAATCACATATCTTTTCTGAAAAATTCGGCAGAGTTTCCTTTGTAAATACTAGCCCCAAACGGGGTACAACATAAATAATATGTATGAAATGATAAAATGCTTCCCCAAGCGAGAGCTATCTCTTCGTCAATCGACGGTCACAACCACGCAAGCAATATAGTATACAACGCCGAAGGGCGAGGATCAAAACTCAGGAAGAAACTCAAGAAAGCATAAAAACCGAATACTACTAAGCGCTACTCTAAGGTCGAAATAATACAACGGGTTTCTAAGTCTGAAATAATATACAAGTTTTGGTTGATGGAATTTCTAGATACAATGAATAATACATATACAAGGGTGGTTCTGATGCAAAGAACCCACCTACCAAGCAAATCACACGCAAAGGAAAGCAATGTGCCGGAAATGCCGCTATGGAACCTGTACGGCAAAACCTGCAAGAACTGTGGCACAATGGGGGTGAGTTGCCAACTCATGAATAGAAAATATCTACAAGCAGAAAATCGAATGCATGACATAATCCTAGGTCAATACGATCAGATATAGTATAAACCTCAAAGAGTAAGCCTGAAACATGATAAGGTGGCAATGTAACATCTAAACATGTAGGTAGTGCCAAGTACTCGTACCAGTGCCTCAGGTTATAAATATAAGTTATGTCTGCATGAAGTAAATATGATGAAGTATCAAAATGGATATCAATACACATATATTAACGTCCCATTCCACTAATATTGGTGTAAGGGTATATATAACAGCGCCTTCATACCCTGTTATATATACAAATCAAGTATGATCAATGTAATAAAAGTCTGTATGTGATCAAGTCAGTATAAACGTGGATCCCGTCCACCCGTCACCCAATGACAATAAGCATCATGCATGCAAATATGAGGATATAATCAAAATCATGGAAAAACATCATGAAACCCGTGCCTAGCATCGACACATAAATCCTCATATCTCGGGCATCCGTCAGTCCGGGTTAGCCCATGGGCTCCGTCTGCGGTATCGGCCCTCGGCCCCGGCAGTACGGGTCATCCCGCATCTATCTATCGACTCCGGTCAGTATCCTCCGGATAACCGCCAGGTCCAACCAATCACCAGTAGGTAGTAGTCCCTCTGCCAGGCTCACCGTCTACTACACAGCGATCCATTCTCGTCCCGGGGTACCATACCGGGTCCACCATGTACCCGCAATCGGCATCATCCGCCTCCTCGAATCGGGTTTCACATGTCACTCTAGCACCGAGAAAACACATGGTGGACGCACTGAAATATCATATCAAGGGTAACCGGGTTTTTAAAACAATTACATATTTTCTTTTGGAATAGCCACGGTTCCCAAATCCAGAAATATCATGGAAACAACGTATCTCAATGCGTATAATCAAAACATGATGTATGCGACATGGAAGGAAAGGTAAACATATCAGTAAGTCATGCAACATGGAATAGTAATGTGCACATGTCGAGAGAAACCGCCCTTTTTAAAATGAATTAGTTTTAAAGAATATCTTGCGGTTCCCAAATCTCTAATCAAGCCAGAATCATCTATGTATGTGTACAGGTATAAGTGTACAATATGCCATGCAAGAATCATATCATGAACCCAACAGCACTACACTGTAGTGGCATGGCAATTATCGATGATGAAGTGTGTGAGCCGGAAAATAGTGTACGTGGAACATACGCGTCATCGATAATGGTGCTGGTGTCCTAACAGCATGATGGTAATATAGCCATAAACACAAGTAATGCGATGCAAATAATATGAATATGCGGAATCAAATAATCCACGCAATAGTGAAGAATCTACATCAATATATAAGTATCATGCAGTTTTGCCTTTTTTTGAAATAAGACGAATCGAGATTTTTAGTAAAATAAGGACTACGGTGTTTTTAAGAAAAGATGCCCCTTTTGAAATTATCCGTAGAATCCCTTTTCGCCTATCTTTAAAATATTCCCGGTTCGCTAGTTTTGAAATAGATATGTCTCGGGTCTAGTCTAGTGTCTACTAAGGACTCTACAGACCTAACTAACAAACTAAGCAGGAGGGGTATGGAAACCACCTAAATCTGAGTCGATATATATTATATATATAAGAGTCGGTGATCCCGCCTCAATAGTATCGCGTAATATACCGTATATCATCTGACATTCTCGAGTCATGAGTGCGGATCAATCATCAATATACAGCTTGTACGGTAAATCGTCGTATGGCATCCCAATAGCTGGGTATGGGTCAATATGACATTTCACTCATCACATATCCGGTATCATTATCATCATATCACATAATCTGGGGTACTGATCTAAGTCTAGTACAAGTCGATACCATCTATATAAGTAAGAATGCGTGTGTGAAACACACGTCCAAAGGCCCGCTAAAATCACATATCGTATTCCCAAATACGAATCACATCACGTCACCGATATCATGGCACTATGCCCAATCTCATCGACTCATCTCCAATGTCCTCCAATATCCGCATCATCACAGTATAAAAATAGCAAATGTGCACGTGTGTGCGTGTGGGTGTAAACTTATTCTAGGGTTCGCGTCTAGGAACTACACTAGTTACTTCTAACCCTAATCTATGCATAGTACACCTAACACATCCTAGACAACCAAGACACACATAAGCTATCATATATATATAGTATACTAGACATCGGACTGCAGGGGTGCTATACGCCATCCACCCGACTTCTCCCCGTAGATATAAATCTACTCACATTGCTTTATGCGTGCCGAAGCCGACGTCGCCATTTGCATCTCCAACGCCTCGACGTCACATGGGGTACCTACAAGGATATCACAAACGCTAAAGCACATGAAAACCATGTCGGAAACCAAAACGGTACACGCTACGCCAATAGGTAAAAACCTATAGCCTCACATGCAAACACAGGAAATAACCCTTTGTCGTTGACGTTCAAACGCCACCCGACAGAAACGAATCACCAAATACCAAAATCCATGCTAAAACAAGTCGTAAACCATGCACCAACATAGGATAATCAACCAAGATTTTACCTTGATTGGAATCAGACAAAACTGCACATACCCAGGATCAAGTCTATAGGAAATAGGGCCATGCACCAAAAACGAGGGGGTTCCCCCCTGCTCTGGCCGCAAATTGCGGCCAGGGGGAATAAATCTGCGGCCATAACAAGGGTTTGGGGGCTAGGGTTTTGTGGGGTGGTTCCAGGGTTCCTGCACAGCATACTGCCAAGTCAATTTTATTTTAGGAGTCCCGGAGTGAAAGCGGATTCTAGAAAGGTCAAAAAGTCAACAAAATCGCTAAATTACGCCAAGCCGAACAAATCTGGTATTTTACTGGAATCTGGAACAAATCTTGGGTTAACTTGTTTCAAACACTCCTAATAAGGCTACACTAACAATCAAAACCATCACTTGGTCAAGTCTCACTCAAATTTACCTAAAACTAGCACTAACTCACATAATAACACTAAATTTTAGCTACATAACCATAATCATGCAAGAAAGAAGTCAAGTTAAGGAGTTATACCTCTAGAGATCCTAGGATAAAGGAGAAGAGAGGAAGAAGAAGAATGGGTTGCTGCTGAAGTGTTGCTGCGGTAGCTCCTGTAGCAGCTTCAAGTGTTGTTGTTGCTGCTGTTCTGGGCTGAAGCTGTTGTTGCAATGCTGCTGTTGTTTTGGCTGCAGCTGTTGTTGTTGTTATTTTGTTGCATTTTGCTGCTGTTGCAGCTGCTACAGCTGTTTCTTATGAAGTGGTGTGATGTGTGAGAGTGACAGGGAGGGATGTGAGTGAGATGGAGGTGTAAAAAGAAAGCAAAAGATTATGAAGTGAGATAGATCATGGTACACCCTAGCCACCTCTCTCTCTCTTAATAAATGCTTGCTTGCTCAAGCCAACAAAACCTTTCTCTCTCTCACCATAAGTCAACCCCCATTCTAATCACCCTTAAACAAAACCACAACCCTTGATTAACCCCAATTATCTTAACCAAATGGTTTAAATCACCATGGTCATTTAAACATGGTTACCATGAATACAAAATATAAAACAAGTGTGACAAGTGTGGAAAATGATATGTGCGCATTTTTGCACCAAAAAGCCAAAAATCCAAATAGCGATTTTTAATCGCGATTAACACTAAAATAGCATATACTTAACCATAAAAACTTAAAAATGGCATATTTCCACAAAATACGCTATTTTAGAATTTTCTCTAATTTTTTTTCCAGAATTTTCCCCATTTATCGGTATTCAATTATACCGAAATATTAAAATATTCATTAAAAATTAATATTAAATTATAAAAATTCCCAAAAATAATATTTTATTATTATTATTTTTTTTGAAATGTTACAATCTTCCCCCTTAAATAAATTCGGTCCCCGAATTTAAATTTAAACCCCCAGGTACTAAAACATTTCAGTAAAAATCCAAACTGTCGGGGCTCCGAAAACATCAATACATAAAACACATCATAGCGCAATACATGCGTATAAGTAATGAGCAGATAACTCAAAATCGAAATTCCGTCAAACATCCTGCAATCATCGGAGTCATGGTAAAGACACAAATGTCAAATCCAAAACAAAACCAGTATGGTGTACATCAAAATTATACATGTATATATGAAAGCTATATATGTAAATAACTAAGTAAATGCATGCAAAAGTATGCGGGTACTGTCCTCTGACTAGTCCCGCTCAGTATGAAAACACATGGCAAATATCATAAAAAAAGTACTGCTCCATGAAAATCAATCCTAAAACGTATATAAGAATACCCCGTGCGTCTGGTGCGCGCGGAAAACAAAATTCATATATGTGCCATACATGTGCACAAAACAACATCTAGGTGCAACTGGTGTGCACGAAACATCTGTCATAGGCAACGTGTGTGCCTGACAGCAAAATCAGGTGCATCTGACATGCACAAGGAATCCCGATTTAGTGCATCTGGTGTGCATCAAAATCGTATCTCAAAGCATGCGCTCAACATGCGCGAAAATCCAAATCAAATGCACGGAGTGCAAGAAATCAATATCAATACAAGAATCGAAATCGACGGCATACAATACGACTCAATCCAAATCAGGTATACCGCAGTGTATACGCTCACAATCATATGCATCAGCGTGCACAAATCAAATCAAAACACTAAAGATGCATGAAAACTATGCTGGAAGCGTAAATCAAATCGCTGGCATGAAATTAAAATTAATACCTCAAACGTAATAACTATGCGCAAGATACAAATACCCAGTGGGTGCAACCATGGTGCATGAAAACAAACATCATGAGACTCAACCATCAAGACTAAATCATGCGAATAAATCGCCCAAAATACCGAAATCCAAGATGACGGATACGTGATAATCGAATCACAAAATCACAAATCATAAATACCGTCGTCGGTAGTCCCTCCTTCAAAGTCGAGAAGGTGTCGGTGCATCCAATGCTAGAAGTGCAAGATATCTGCTTGCCTCTTGCTCACGGTCTGGCATCCTCTGTCTCTGGGTCCTTATCTTCTCTATGAATTACCAATCTCACAATCAATCGGCTCATCGGCCCTGTCAGATGTGCTAACGGGGACGATTCCGTTTTGGCACTTCTCTGGTCATCTCTCGGTCAATCCTCACGACCACTCGTAAAGCAGCATGTCACTGGTGTCGGCCTCTGGCTTTCTGAATGTACATCACACATCTGTTCCTGATGCAAATCTTATTGCAGCAGTGTCCTGGAATGAATCCCGCTCAAGGTCTCCTCCGATCTTGCCTATGCTGATCTGTACGGAGGCTGGTACTCTTACATAATCCTTTCTCGTTTTCTGGACATCTGCGTGTTCCGCAAACATTTCCTCGGAAACTGGCCGTATCCCAATGCCTCTGTAAGCATATCAGGTCTCTAGTCTCGACGGAAAGTAATGACAGCTCGTCAGCGTCTCGCACGAACCTCTGGTTCCACTTGGATTTATCGTCGTCCACTATGACGTCACGCCATGCTATCTACGCACTGCACTGTTCTCGGCCAAGGTCAATCCGAAGACTCTCGCACGGACTCGAAATCGCGTTCTCTGTAGCTTCATCATTCTGTAGAAGATGTCTGGCCGAACAGGTCCTCGGGAACGCGTCCTAACCATCGGAGGAATACTCAATACTCGTCCGTCCTCGATCAATTCACAACGCATCTGGGTGAGGTCCTTTATCCAAACCTGGTCAGCTATCTCGTCGACGATGCCGACCTTTGGCCTGTTGGGTGTGCGCAATATGACCACTCCTGGGTCTAGGTCTTCTCGTATCTCGTTTTTGCCGAATTGCCCGGAATTCATCGTCCTTTACTGAAGCAAATTCTTGTTCCGGAACGGCTGCATACTCCTCGCGACTCCTTCTGGAAGGTATATCTATATACTACGCCTCCGCATGCGTATCGCATCTCTGATGTCAGCGGAGTGGAACGTCACCTAGTCGAATTCTCATGCGAACTCTTCACTTCACTCGGCTCCAATGTCGACTGATTCGGACTCGTCTTATCGTGGCTGCATGGACTGCGCTCCAACGACTATGCTCGTATCTGGAGTCTCCCAAGCAGTGTCCCATCACATGATATCCGAATGATGTCGACCCATCCGATCGACTTGTCAGAACCTCATAACCCCCCAAGAGATCAACATCTTAGGTACAGTTTAATAGTATTGAGTACATACCACAGCATCGGTGGTCCAGTCGTATAAGGGCAAACCCAAGCCTCACTAATGGCGCCGTGGAACTACCGCAAACCCGAAGGTTCAAAGGCTTTCACACGGTTATTAAGTCGAGTTAGGGTTTCATTCTTCTAGAGAGTCCATAAAATTTCCTGTATGTCTTTCCGAATACTTTAAACTTGGAATAGTAGGTTCCTGACATTCGATCGTTTCTGTCGACTCTCAACGTCTCCACGTGAAGTCGTCTCTAGCTGGAATCAATCTATTTGATGACTTCGCATCGGGGTAGGCGAACGATCCACATTTCCTAGTCATTCATCCTCGATGACTAGCGACCTTCTATCATCTCCCAGTATAACTCGTACCGCAATAGGTCCAACATCTAGGGCGGTATCTCATCGTTCGCAGCAACAACTGGCTCCTTCGTCTGTACACTGAACAGAGCCTCAATCCTCCAGGAAAGGCGATATATTGGCGGTCATCTCTAAATTGGTCTGCTCTAGATCCGAGTAAGACTCTCCATACTGGAAATCTTCAACTCAACTGGGCCTGCTCCGGCGCATAAATCGGACGAATCACCTTCGTCTCTCAAATCGGGTAGACTAGCTATCATCTGTCTCATATCTGCCTGGAAGCTCCGGCGATCTCAGCTTGTAAGTTCCGGAAGCGACATCCTATCAATCTCAGCAACAGCTGGTTCATCTGTCTGCACGGTAGGCGACATCATAATCTCTGAGGTATGCTGTACATCAACAGTCCTCTCTCAACTGGCAGCTCTAACAATGGCCCGATCATCCGGTGTAAAACAAAGCACTCGCCTCCACAAGTGGTCACAATCATCAATACAAACTCGAGACGCTCCCATGTCACCAGAAAACACAATGCTCGGCCTCGTACCAGACGAGCTCGCCCTGACCATAACACTAGCAGCAGCTCAAGCTGCGCTCAAACAATGGAGACAGGAACCTCAATCGAGTATCGAAGAGAGCAGATCAATGGCAAGAAAGAAACAACAGATCCAGAATGGATACATGATCATAAGAAGGAACAGCATCAATGAAAGTATGATCATGGAACTAATAGAATCGAGGATCTCAAATGGATGTATGATCATGGAAATGAAGAGAATCGCTGATCTCGAAAATATGTACATCCTAAGGATTCTTAAGCGGAGTGGCGTGTCGTAAGTTTGCCGCGGAACATACCCATGGTACGTCACTCTACTTTAGTCACCTATTCCATCAACCAAGGGTCATCCAACGCGACGAAAGTTCGGGTCTAATACCCCCTCGACTAAGTCTAAGTTCCGTATGGTCAAGCCTAAGTTCCGTATATATATAGACACCCTAGGCTCCACATAGTCAAACTTAGACTTGAACCAAGGTTTGTAGGGTTCCTAGGCATCCTAATGAAGTCTCACAAGGCATCAACCATGCCAATTTCAAAAATTATGGAAGCCGAGAAACCCTAATACGGATCGTTTACTAGATGTCTAGGCGAAAAAGTGAACTAGTTAACTATTTAACTATAGGTTAGATGCTACAACCTTTGTAGATCCGGATTTCCACCTCCTTAGCTCCACGTGGTCGTCCCCTCGCTGTCCATCACGAACCTCGGACTCTCGCGACGGCTTCATCGGAGAAGTGAGCGGAATAGTTCGTCGGCTTCGTGTCAAAGACGATCTACGTCGAGGTTGCACTAGTTCAAGCTCCGACTTCACCAAGTAGTGAAACTTGTGAAGAAAACACCCAAAACCACTTGGCAAGAGGTAGAGGATGAAGAAATAGGAGGTGGGTTCACTTTAGATTTGGATTTCTCTCACTAAATCTCAAGTTGCCATTGATGTAGCAAGCTTGAAGAAGAAGAAGAAGAAGATGGTTATGATAAGTTCTATTAAAAAGAAATAGAAAATCAAATACTTATCATAACTTAAACTAAGGTTAAGTGTAGAGAATTAACCATGGTCACTTGGATGGGTTAGGGTTAAGCATGAAGATAAGGATGGTTACAAAAGTCAAGGCTTCATGAAGCTTCAACTAATGACAAAGAAAGCCACCATTCTTATCTTTATCTTTTCCAAATAAATAAGTAAACAAATAAATAAATAAATGAATATGCAAAACCCTAATTATCAAATTAACCATGGATTAATTCTATATACTTAACTAAATGATCAAGTATCATCAAACATGATACAAGAAAAAGTGCACAAAAGCATATCACATATACAATGTGCATCAAGTGAGAAAAATCCGTTTGAAGTGAACCAATACTAGTTAATGCAATGCAATATATCAAATATATAATTATGCATCAAATCATTAAATCAACATTTGATTCAATGATCCGGTCATGTCGTACATAACCGACTAGAATCCAATGTATCGATTTATCGAATCAATGATTCGATAACTAGGTCATATCGAATATAACCAATCGAAACATATATCGCGAGAATGAAATGCGGTATCACCTACACGCATTATTCTCGGTCCTGCACATATCTCATATTCGCTCCTATTTCGTTTCGCTTGAGCCAGGAAACCTCTGTGTAGGACTCTAAAGACTCGTCAATACGCCGGTAGCAGATGATGATCATATCAAGCACCCACAAGCCACAAGCGGTCTGCTAAACGTAACGGCCACCCGGGTATTGAGCGATCAGAAGATCGACGAGCTAGCCCGCTCACACTCCTGCGAATCCGACCAGTAACACTTACCGTACAGTCCGGTCTCTTCGTCTAATACGTCGCATATCAAGTCTAGGGGTGGTATACGTCAGACCCCAATAACCCGATAAGTCGTGCCGATGTGAGGCTCGTAACGGGTCAAGAAACTACTGGTAACACTTACCAGCAAATCTCTGATCAGCCCTGGCCAGGGACTTCCCTGTTATGGCCAATCGAGCACAGCGCAACATCAACCCCCAATACCGGGAGAGACGAAACCCCTCCTATCGCTCATTGCCTCCATGTGACTCGGGACTGTACCCAAAGACCACCGTTTTGCACGCCCTCATGGACGTGGTAAGGTGGAGATCAAAGTACAGTGGGAATCACACAAGACTCTATGACGATCTCGGGTCTACAGACTAACCTGTATAAGTGTCACCTGAGAACTGCCATCTGACGTGAGGTATAATACCATCTGGGAGTTCTCGGTGAGTCCGTCCAGTGTACTCAGTCTCCACTGAGCACCCGTATACCATCTCTCATGTCAAACACCAATGGATATGGGATCATCCATCGCCCATCACATGGGTCGAGAAGCGTATACGCTAGTCTACACTGGTATATCGATGCCCCGTCTCGATACACCCACGACTAGGGACCTTGAAGGATGTACTTATGGACTACCATGTCCCCACTAGTATGATCTGCATCATAGTCCAGGTAGTCAAGTACAAATCCTAAGGGCTTTACCAACATGTAACTATAAGACAGTATAAAGAGACTAGTGTACATGTTAAGATAAAGAGCAACCAGATAGCATACTATCATGTCGAGCAAGAAAGTCATCTCTATATATGTCCAAGCATCCAATATAATATACATAATCTGTACAATACTGGCCTCTAGGGCATACATACAACTAACAATCTCCCACTTGCACTAGGGCCAGCTGCTGTAGTATCTCATACCGAGCATCCCGAAGAGTCTCTCAAACTGTATCTGGGGAATGGCCTTCGTGAGTGGATCCGCCGTGTTGTTCTTCGTGTCAACCCTCCTGACCTCGATCTCCCGGTGATCAACTATCTCCCGGATCAGGTGATACCGCCTCAGAATATGCCTGGACCGCTGATGGGACCTGGGTTCCTTGGCCAAAGCCACCACTCCATTGTTATCGCAATACAAAGGTATTGGACGCTCAATGGATGGAACCACTCCAAGTTCAGTAATGAACTTCTTGATCCAGACAGCTTCTTTAGCAGCATCGTTGGCAGCGATGTATTCAGCCTCCATCGTCGAGTCTGCCACGGTTTCCTGCTTGGAACTCTTCCAGCTAACCGCTCCTCCGTAAAGGGTAAAGACAAAGCCCGACTGCGACTTAGAGTCGTCCTTATCACTCTGGAAGCTGGAATCGGTAAAGGACTCCACTTGGAGTTCTCCGTTACCATACACCAAGAACATATCTCTAGTCCTTCGCAAGTACTTGAGAATGCTCTTCACAGCTGTCCAGTGACTCTCTCCAGGATCAGCTTGATACCTGCTCACTATACTTAGTGAGTATGCTACATCGGGTCTGGTACATAGCATCGCATACATGATAGAGCCTACTGCCGAAGCATAGGGTATCCCTTGCATGCGAGCTCTCTCCAAATCAGTCTTGGGAGACATCTCTTTGGAGAGAGTGACTCCAGAGATCGTGGGCAAGTTCCTACGCTTGGACTCTTCCATACTAAACCTCTTTAGTATGGTGTCAATGTACCTGGATTGGGACAATCCCAAAATCCGTTTGGATCTATCTCTATAGATCCTAATTCCCAATATGCAGGAGGCATCACCAAGATCTTTCATTGAGAATCTTTGTGATAAGAAGAGCTTGACCGATTGCAGCATAGGAATATCATTTCCTATCAAGAGTATGTCGTCCACATACAATACGAGGAAGACAACCTTACTCTCTGCCACCTTCTTGTAGATACAAGGTTCATCTGGATTTTTGACGAAATCAAACTCTTTGATAACGACGTCAAAGCAGATGTTCCAACTCCGCGATGCTTGCTTTAATCCATAAATGGATTTAAGCAGCTTGCACACCTTCCCGCAGCTCCCACTGTCTACGAAGCCCTCTGGCTGAGTCATGTACACGCACTCTTCTAAATCACCATTTAGAAAGGCGGTCTTAACATCCATTTGCCAGATTTCGTAGTCATGAAAGGCAGCAATGGCAAGCATGATTCGGATGGATTTAAGCATAGCCACTGGAGAAAAGGTTTCGTCATAGTCCACACCCGGTCTTTGACGAAAACCCTTTGCTACAAGTCTAGCTTTGAAAGTCTCCACTTTCCCATCTACACCAAGTTTCTTCTTGAAGATCCACTTGCTCCCAATGGGTTTTACCCCTTCAGGAGCAACTTCCAAAGTCCATACTTTGTTAGTGTACATGGATTCCATCTCGGACCGCATAGCATCCAGCCATTTCACTGAGTCCCCACTCGTGATGGCCTGCTCGAAGCTAGTTGGGTCATCATCCTCCATGATGCAATCCTCGCTCCCACCGTCCATGAGAAAACCGTAGTACCTCTCAGGCTGGCGAGGAACCCTACTAGATCGGCGGAGAGGCTGAGGTTCATTGGGAGCTACTGAATCTTCTGGTTCCACTAAATCTTCAGTTACGGTTTGTGTATCTGGAACCTCTTCCAGCTCTACCACTTTGCCACTAATTTCTTTTTCAAGGAATTCCTTTTCTAAAAAGGTGGCATGTTGAGCAACAAACACTTTTTGTTCCTCACTGTGGTAGAAAAAATACCCATAAGAATTCTTTGGATATCCCACAAACTTGCAGAGAACTGACCGTGCCTCGAGCTTGTCCTGATTTTGTCTTTTTACATAGGCCGGACAACCCCATATCTTAACTCGTTTAAAATATGGTCTCTTCCCACTCCATATCTCATATGGTGTGGTAGGTACAGATTTAGATGGAACTTGATTCAATAGGTATGTTGCTGTTTCCAGCGCATAACCCCAGAAGGAAATAGGTAACTCAGCTGTGCTCATCATAGAGCGCACCATATCTAATAGGGTGCGATTCCTTCGTTCAGATACACCGTTGTGCTGTGGTGTATATGGAGGAGTCAGCTGAGAGAGAATCCCATTCTCTTTTAGGAAGTCCAGGAATTCATTGCTCAAGTATTCTCCTCCTCGATCAGATCGAAGGATTTTAATACTTTTTCCGGTTTGGTTCTCAACTTCTTGTTTATATTCCCTAAATTTCTCAAAAGCTTCTGATTTGTGTTTCATCAGGAACACATACCCGAACCTAGAGAGATCGTCAGTGAATGTAATGAAGTATGAAGAACCATCCCTGGCATGTGTAGACATGGGACCGCATACATCACTATGTATAAGTCCCAAGAGTTCGGTAACTCTTTCTCCGTGTCCCGTAAACGGAGTTTTGGTCATCTTGCCTTTGAGACATGACTGGCAAGTGTCATAAGATGAAAATTCGAAAGGTTTCAAATATCCATCCTTATGCAACTTAGCCAATCGTGTCACATTGATGTGACCCAGTCTACAATGCCACAAGAAGGATTCATTGAGTTCAGAACTCTTCCTCTTGTGTGTGTTTGTTATGCTCAGAACTGTTGATTGATTTAGAACATAAATGCCATTGCATAACGTGCCTGATCCAACCAACTTTTGGTTACGGAAAATGTTCATAACA
The DNA here is from genome assembly GCA_030015575.1 of Agapanthus africanus. Taxonomy (NCBI): domain Eukaryota; kingdom Viridiplantae; phylum Streptophyta; class Magnoliopsida; order Asparagales; family Amaryllidaceae; genus Agapanthus; species Agapanthus africanus. Next base: position 296,264,526 of record CM057349.1, read on the forward strand.
TTATCCTGTAATACAAAATTATATCCCTCTTTACTCAATAAAGAAACCGATATAATGTTGCATATCAGGTTCGGCATGTAATAGCATTCGTTCAGAACCAATGTATTACCAGTTGGTAATACAAGGTGATATTCCCCGACAGTCTTAGCTGCAACAATTGCACCATTTCCAACTCTAATGTCTTTATCACCTTCCCCAAGTTCTCTACCTTTCCTTAGCCCATGTAACTGATTACATATATGGGATCCCGACCCGGTATCCAATACCCAGGACGTAGAGCAAATGGAGAAACAGTTCTCAGTAACGAACACACCCGAAGAAAATGCATCAACATGTACTTTCTTCATTCGGGTGGCATGGGAATCCTGGCATTCCCCTATATCCTGTTCATTCCTATAACTCTTATAAGAAAGAACGGAACCAACGTTCCCCAGCACAGTATAACATGCGGGTTCGGTCAATACATCCATATTATTATCTTTATTAAGGCATGAAATGGTCGCTACCTCGAGAGAGAGAGAAGAAAACACTTTAGCGTATGCTCGTGCAAGATCAGATTGGTTATTATCTTATCTAATCAGGATGGCTCCCACTGCTTTTTATCAAATCTTCCTCCAAACCCTAAAAGGAAAGACTAGCCGGGATTAATTACACACTACAAGTTCGCCAATCTTTCAGCCAGGCCAGTGTCGGTACTTTGAGGGAGGTCCCCCGTGCTTTCGCACGAACCTAATTACTGTAAACCTCGTTTTCCCAGAGGCGTAACCCCGTTGACACCTTTCTAGACACCTACTTGATCGGCTAATTGTAGTGTGTAAAACTCTCCCAGGAGTAACTCTTACTCGCAGCGGGTATCGGGATCCAACTATCTCATAGAAGGTATGCAATCTCATTGCAAATTTCAACACTTGAAATTCCCGATAATATTTTGCCCCGAACGATCTATGACCTTGACAAGGTCAACAAACCATAGACCGCAAGTCAAGTTCAACCCGTCATTTCTTGATTGAATCAAACCCACCCGCACGACCCTTGACAAGGTCAACAAGGCCGTACGACTACCCTAACTCAATCTGCATCATATGCATAAGCAGATAAATACTGGTTAGCTACCGCACACTGCGCCTTGACAAGGTCAACAAACGCAGCACGAATACTAAACATGACTTATCTGAAATGACGGAGGGCTACGCTAGGTTTTTCTGAAAAACTATTGCGTAATGAACTTGATATCGTTGTAGAATCAAATGAAGTTTTGAAATGGAGTGATTTTGAGGCTTTTCCAGTTTTGCTAAAGGGGTCACTCCCGGTGAAGGGATCGCCGGCCCTTTCCTCGTCGAATGAGGTGCGGGATATATCATATATATCACTGTGCAAAGCAAAAACTCTTAAAAGCAATCAAAGCCAAACCGAGTGTGTAGCATCTGCCAGTTACTGCTAAAGGAGTCACTCCCGGTGAAGGGATCTCGGTCCTTTCCTCATCGAATAAGGTGCAGGGTATATCATATATACCGCTGTGCAAAGCAAGAACTGTAGCTACCTTTTTTATTTAAAATCTGATTCTACAACATCTTAGGTTTCTTATCTTTCATTAATCACATTAATGAAGTCCCATCATTTAAATACCTAAACATCACAGATAGATATGACGTACACTTATGCCATCCGCATTCGCCTCGATGTCCCCTCGTGCACCGTTAGGTTAGGTAACTAACGACAGAGCAAGGAAGGGCTAGCGCGGGTGTAAAACATAAGTAACGTCTATATAATATATCTATATACTATATACTATATCCATCACAGAGTCACAACACAGATATCGCAGCAGAATAAACATATGAAATATTGGATATACTAGGACGTCCGTGTTTTCAATACGAGCCAGTATAAAACACGGATTCCACGGTCGTGATGAATAGCCAATCCCACTCCCCTAGACCCCTACGAGAGCGGCAAGCAACCCTGCCAATTCTAGGGTTAGGAGACCCGGACTCGACTCCTCGAGTTGGTCTCCCACTGGACCCCAGAACCCGGTTACTTGTGCTCCCCTCCTTGGGTCTATCCTAATGCGGAAAAGTAAATAATATAAAAAAGGTGACAACTTCCGCTACCTGGAAGTGCCCCAAATAAAAGAATATTACATACAAGTTTTTACATGAATGAAAATGAAAAACACTCATCTCACATAAAAAACCCCGGCTATTCAAACACGACGATCCAATATAACATATCCAGCAACACATAACATCACATGTCATCAACGTAAGTAAGTATGCATACCCCAATTGTCGTTGACGTATAGCAACGAAACCGGCGATATGAACATACTACACTTACGGTCACAGAAAAGAAAGTGTAAAACTACAACAATTGGAATCCGCAACTGCTTTAGACATCACATGCCTAATCAGATATAAATCCCGCATTTTAGTCTCATTATCGAAAACTCTTTTCAATATCATATGGGACTAAATTGCTAGATTTATAACATTCATTCAGTTATCTCATAACTACTTGTGAATTCCAATTATTGTATCCAATTCCGGATAAATAGAATATATCAAGCTTTCCGATCGAACATTCGAACACCCAAGTTTTCCCGACACCGATCAACACATGAAATAGGTTCAAAGACATTCACTTCATACCTCAGTACCAACGGTCCAGCCGTAGAAGGGTCAAGCCAACGCCTCACATGTGGCACGCCGTACTGCCCCAAACCCGAAGGTTCAAAGGGCAGTTCAAGACGGTCACATAATCGAGTTAAGGTTTGTTGTCTTCTAGAGGGACCATCGCGTTACTTGCACTACTCAGAACGTCTTTTAACCACAGAAAAATCCAACACTTGGAATTATTCCGGCAGGGGAAAACTTGGGTATTTATATCCGGTCGAACTCTTTAACATATTCTACAGTTATCTGGAAAAACACTTAGACAAAGTTTGATATTCCGATCGAATCGTCGATTCCCAATATAACCCCAGAGCACTCAACCCTTAAATCAATTTAAAAATACCCAGAAAACTCACCAGAATTTATCAGGTATTACTGTGCAGTGAAACATGGCTGACGTTACTATATGGCCGCGGAACAGCGGCAGAAGGCATTCTGCCGCGTTTCCGCGGCTCATTGAACTGTTCATGGGAAACGTTTTACACAGTAATTCTTAGAATTCTTTGGTGAATTTTTTAAGCATTTTTAATATCAAAAATTCTCAGATTTCAGAAAATATCCAGAGAGCTCATGGGTATATGGGTTTCGGGTTCGTCCGGACTTCAAACTCCGTCTAGATTTCGCCTAAGGCTCTAGCTAGGCTCTGATACCACTGTAGGGTTCCTAGGCATCCTAATGAAGTCTCACAAGGCATCAACCATGCCAATTTCAAAAATTATGGAAGCCGAGAAACCCTAACACGGATCGTTTACTAGATGTCTAGGCGAAAAAGTGAACTAGTTAACTATTTAACTATAGGTTAGATGCTACAACCTTTGTAGATCCGGATTTCCACCTCCTTAGCTCCACGTGGTCGTCCCCTCGCTGTCCATCACGAACCTCGGACTCTCGCGACGGCTTCATCGGAGAAGTGAGCGGAATAGTTCGTCGGCTTCGTGTCAAAGACGATCTACGTCGAGGTTGCACTAGTTCAAGCTCCGACTTCACCAAGTAGTGAAACTTGTGAAGAAAACACCCAAAACCACTTGGCAAGAGGTAGAGGATGAAGAAATAGGAGGTGGGTTCACTTTAGATTTGGATTTCTCTCACTAAATCTCAAGTTGCCATTGATGTAGCAAGCTTGAAGAAGAAGAAGAAGAAGATGGTTATGATAAGTTCTATTAAAAAGAAATAGAAAATCAAATACTTATCATAACTTAAACTAGGGTTAAGTGTAGAGAATTAACCATGGTCACTTGGATGGGTTAGGGTTAAGCATGAAGATAAGGATGGTTACAAAAGTCAAGGCTTCATGAAGCTTCAACTAATGACAAAGAAAGCCACCATTCTTATCTTTATCTTTTCTAAATAAATAAGTAAACAAATAAATAAATAAATGAATATGCAAAAACCTAATTATCAAATTAACCATGGATTAATTCTATATACTTAACTAAATGATCAAGTATCATCAAACATGATACAAGAAAAAGTGCACAAAAGCATATCACATATACAATGTGCATCAAGTGAGAAAAATCCGTTTAAAGTGAACCAATACTAGTTAATGCAATGCAATATATCAAATATATAATTATGCATCAAATCATTAAATCAACATTTGATTCAATGATCCGGTCATGTCGTACATAACCGACTAGAATCCAATGTATCGATTTATCGAATCAATGATTCGATAACTAGGTCATATCGAATATAACCAATCGAAACATATATCGCGAGAATGAAATGCGGTATCACATACACGCATTATTCTCGGTCCTGCACATATCTCATATGCGCTCCTATTTCGTTTCGCTTGAGCCAGGAAACCTCTGTGTAGGACTCTAAAGACTCGTCAATACGCCGGTAGCAGATGATGATCATATCAAGCACCCACAAGCCGCAAGCGGTCTGCTAAACGTAACGGCCACCCGGGTATTGAGCGATCAGAAGATCGACGAGCTAGCCCGCTCACACTCCTGCGAATCCGACCAGTAACACTTACCGTACAGTCCGGTCTCTTCGTCTAATACGTCGCATATCAAGTCTAGGGGTGGTATACGTCAGACCCCAATAACCCGATAAGTCGTGCCGATGTGAGGCTCGTAACGGGTCAAGAAACTACTGGTAACACTTACTAGCAAATCTCTGATCAGCCCTGGCCAGGGACTTCCCTGTTACGGCCAATCGAGCACAGCGCAACATCAACCCCCAATACCGGGAGAGACGAAACCCCTCCTATCGCTCATTGCCTCCATGTGACTCGGGACTGTACCCAAAGACCACCGTTTTGCACGCCCTCATGGACGTGGTAAGGTGGAGATCAAAGCACAGTGGGAATCACACAAGACTCTATGACGATCTCGGGTCTACAGACTAACCTGTACAAGTGTCACCTGAGAACTGCCATCTGACGTGAGGTATAATACCATCTGGGAGTTCTCGGTGAGTCCGTCCAGTGTACTCAGTCTCCACTGAGCACCCGTATACCATCTCTCAAGTCAAACACCAATGGATATGGGATCATCCATCGCCCATCACATGGGTCGAGAAGCGTATACGCTAGTCTACACTAGTATATCGATGTCCCGTCTCGATACACCCACGACTAGGGACCTTGAAGGATGTACTTATGGACTACCATGTCCCCACTAGTATGATCTGCATCATAGTCTAGGTAGTCAAGTACAAATCCTAAGGGCTTTACCAACATGTAACTATAAGACAGTATAAAGAGACTAGTGTACATGTTAAGATAAAGAGCAACCAGATAGCATACTATCATGTCGAGCAAGAAAGTCATCTCTATATATGTCCAAGCATCCAATATAATATACGTAATCTGTACAATACTGGCCTCTAGGGCATACATACAACTAACAAGGTTAACCTAGCGCTCTGATACCAACTTTTTCACGACCAGAAATAGCCCGTGACTGGCACTTGAATCATATGAAGTCTATAGGACCCCATCTAATCCAAGTAAGCCAAAAGCCCAGAAATCTAAAACCATTTTAAGGAGTAAAATAAAGAAGACTGGTTTTAAGAAGTAAGGAAAATAGCTTTTAAAAGTGAAGAAAACATGTTTTAAAATCAAGATTTTTAAATTTACTAAGCCGAATATGCATTTCAAAAACCACATATCTTTTCTGAAAATTTCGGCAGAGTTTCCTTTGTAAATACTGGCGCCGAACGGGGTACAACATAAATAATATGTATGAAATGATAAAATGCATCCCCAAGCGGGAGCTAGCTCTTCGTCAATCGACGGTCACAACCACGCAAGCAATATAGTATACAACGCCGAAGGGCGAGGATCAAAACTCAAGAAAGCATAAAAACCGAATACTACTAAGCGCTACTCTAAGGTCGAAATAATACAACTGGATTCTAAGTCTGAAACAATATACAAGTTTTGGTTGATGGAATTTCTAGATACAATGAATAATACATATACAAGGATGGTTCTGATGCAAAGAACCCACCTACCAAGCAAATCACCCGCAAAGGAAAGCAATGTGCCGGAAATGCCGCTATGGAACCTGTACGGCAAAACCTGCAAGAACTGTGGCACAACGGGGGTGAGTTGCCAACTCGTGAATAGAAAATATCTACAAGAAGAAAATCGAATGCATGACATAATCCTAGGTCAATACGATCAGATATAGTATAAACCTCAAAGAGTAAGCCTGAAACATGATAAGGTGGCAATGTAACATCTAAACATGTGGGTAGTGCCAAGTACTCGTACCAGTGCCTCAGGTCATAAATATAAGGTATGTCTGCATGAAGTTAATATGATGAAGTATCAAAATGGATAGCAATACACATATATTAGCGTCACATTCCACTAATATTGGTGTAAGGGTATATATAACAGCACCCTCATACCCTGTTATATATACAAATCAAGTATGATCAATGTAATAAAAGTCTGTATGTGATCAAGTCTGTATAAACGTGGATCCCGTCCACCCGTCACCCAATGACAATAAGCATCATGCATGCAAATATGAGGATATAATCAAAATCATGGAAAAAACATCATGAAACCCGTGCCTAGCATCGATACGTAAATCCTCATATCTCGGGCATCCGTCAGTCCGGGTCAGCCCACGGGCTCCGTCTGCGGTATCGGCCCTCGGCCCCGGATGTACGGGTCATCGCGCATCCATCAATCGACTCTGGTCAGTATCCTCCGGATAACCGCCAGGTCCAACCAATCACCGGTAGGTAGTAGTCCCTCTGCCAGGCTCACCGTCTACTACACAGCGATCCGTTCTTGCCCCGGGGTACCATACCGGGTCCACCATGTACCCGCAATCGGCCTCATCCGCCTCCTCGAAATGGGTTTCACATGCCACTCTGGCACCGAGAAAACACATGGTGGACGCACTGAAATATCATATCAAGGGTATCCGGGTTTTTAAAACAATTACATATTTTCTTTTGGAATATCCACGGTTCCCAAATCCAGAAATATCATGGAAACAACATATCTTAATGCGTATAATCAAAACATGATGTATGCGACATGTAAGGAAAGGTAAGCATATCAGTAAGTCATGCAACATGGAATAGTATTGTGCACATGTCGAGGGAAACCACTCTTTTTAAAATGAATCAGTTTTAAAGAATATCTTGCGGTTCCCAAATCTCTAATCAAGCCAGAATCATCTATGTATGTGTACAGGTATAAGTGTACAATATGCCATGCAAGAATCATATCATGAACGCAACAGTACTACAGTGTAGTGGCATGGCAATTATCGATGATGAAGTGTGTGAGCCAACAAATAGTGTACGTGGAACATAGGCATCATCGATAATGGTGCGGGTGTCCTAACAGCATGATGGTAATATAGCCATAAACACAAGTAATGCGATGCAAATAATAAGAATATGCGGAATCAAATAATCCACGCAATAGTGAAGAATCTACATCAATATGTAAGTGTCTTGCAGTTTTACCTTTTTCTGAAATAAGACGAATCGGGGTTTTTAGTAAAATAAGGACTACTGTGTTTTTAAGAAAAGTTGCCCCTTTTGAAATTATCCGTAGAATCCCTTTTTGCCTATCTTTAAAATATTCCCGGTTCGCTAGTTTTGAAATAGGTATATCTCGGGTCTAGTCTAATGTCTATAAAGGACTCTACAGACCTAACTAACAAACTAAGCAGGAGGGGAATGGAAACCACCTAAATCTGAGTCGATATATATATATATATATATATATATATATATATAAGAGTCGGTGATCCCGCCTCAATAGTATCGCGTACTATACCGTAAATCATCTGACATCCTCGAGTCATGAGTGCGGATCAATCATCAATATACAGCTCGTGCGGTAAATCGTCGTACGACATCCCAATAGCTGGGTACGGGTCAATTTCACATTTCTCTCATCACATATCCGGTATCATTATCATCATATCACATAATCTGGGGTACTGATCTAAGTCTAGTACAAGTCGATACCATCTATATAAGTAAGAATGCGTGTGTGAAACACACGTCCAAAGGCCCGCTAAAATCACATATCGTATTCCCAAATACGAATCACATCACGTCACCGATATCACGACACTATACCCAATCTCATCGACTCATCTCCAATGTCCTCCAATATCCGCATCATCACAGTATAAACATAGCAAATATGCACGTGTGTGCGTGTGGGTGTAAACCTATTCTAGGGTTCGCGACTAGGAACTACACTAGTTACTTCTAACCCTAATCTATGCATAGTACACCTAACACATCCTAGACAACCAAGTCACACATAAGCTATCATATATATATATAGTATACTAGATATCGGACTACGGGGGTTCTTGATTGTTAGAGATTCTGCGTGTTCAAGTTTAGTTAATTACCGCAATCAAAATGGTTTCGCTTGTAGCTAGCCGGTTGAGTACGGGTCGTCCGCAGGGAGATGGGAATCTTTTTCTATGTGCTTTAACGAGTTAAGTCCGAAAGTCCAGATTTGTTTGTGATTATCTAAGTGTTAGAATGATATGTAAAGAGAGCTTGTTAGGGATAGGATTAGGTTAGTTTGAGTTAGGAGTCGCTCACTTCTTTCGTTGCCATTCTTAATATCGGTGTTACGGTAATCGGCAACAACAGGGATTAGCACGACTAGGAAGGAACTTGCGAGTATAAGCTAGGCTTTCCAACGCTTAAGTCCTTCCTTTTGGTGCTTGTCCGTCCGTTCTTGGCTCTTAGCCATAACCTTCGGTTAATTCAACCACAACCGGTCTCACTACGGAATCACCGCTATCATGTAGGATAGGGTGCCGTAAGGAGCGGATTGTGGTTCAATTAACGGGAGTCGATTTAAGATGTTGGGCAAGGAAAGAGTGAGAGAGATTTCCTTCTCTCAAACTTCCCTTATCCTACCCTAACAAGTATGGAAACTACTCACACATCATAATGAAAAGAAAATAAAACAAAGAGGAAGATAGAAAGAAAGAGATTAGAAGATAACAACTAGCTATTTGCGACCTCACCTTGGCAAGGATCAAGCGTAAGCATCATGGTTGTTTAAGGATAAAGGAAAAGAGAAAAGAAAGAAACAACAAGAAATAACAACAACTAAGTTAACAAATGAAAATTACAAGCATTTAACATAAGAGCAAGACAAGTATGATAATAAAATGAACTTCTTTATTTATCATTTTTCACTCACTAAAACTCACTACAAGTTTTTCAATGGAGAAGAGATGAGAAGAGGAAGAAGAACAAGTATTCTAAAACCTAGAAAATACAAGATTAAGCACCCTTTGCTTTGGCAAGTTCTGGACTATTTATAGGCAGGGAGATGGAAATCTAGGGCAAAATTCTGATCCTTCATGAAATGACAAAACTGCCCCTAAAACCCTACCCACTGCCGACACCGTACGGCCGCAGTTCCGCGGCCTAAGCATGCTTAGGCCGCGGTTCTGCGGCCATAGTAGGCAGTTGGGCCTTCAAATTTGGTGGCTTTCTTTGGTCAGCTGTGATCTTTATTCTGGTATATGATTTTTCTCATAATTTCTTCACGATTTTTCCAGAATTTCTGTTGATCAAAAGATGATTTGATGTGGATCTTTTTGTCATGATTTTTTCGAGCTCCGCGTAGATTTCTTGGATCTTGTGTTACCATTGATCCTTGTGCATGAAAATGACATTGATTTGCCATTTTGCCTCTTAAACTGGTGTGTGGCAACAGACGGATAAAGAGCAGAGATCCGTGTTTTATCTGTGAATGGCAGGAACCCGGATTTTGTCGTGTTTTTCCATGAATTTCACCGTTTAGAGCCGAGAACCTGTATCCTGCAATTGACTAGCAAACACGGCTCAAGAGTACCTACCGATATGCAATGTGATAAAAATTGGGCGGTATGAAAATGCAAAAATCTGATATGAACAGTGCTATACGCCATCCACCCGACTTCTCCCCGTAGATATAAATCTACTCACATTGCTTTATGCGTGCCGAAGCCGACGTCGCCATTTGCATCTCCAACGCCTCGACGTCACATGGGGTACCTACAAGGATATCACAAATGCTAAAGCACATGAAAACCATGTCGGAAACCAAAACGGTACACGCTACGCCAATAGGTAAAAACATATAGCCTCGCGTGCAAACACAGGCAATAACCCTTTGCCGTTGACGTTCAAACGCCACCCGACAGAAACGAATCACCAAATACCAAAATCCATGCTAAGACAAGTCATAAATCATGTGCCAACATAGGAGAGTCAACCCAGATTTTACCCTGATTGGAATCAGACAAAACTGCACATACCCAGGGTCAAGTCTATAGGAAATAGGGACATGCACCAAAAACGAGGGGGTTCCCCCCTGCTCTGGCCGCAAATTGCAGCCAGGGGGAATAAATCTGCGGCCATAACATGGGCTTGGGGGCTAAGGTTTTGTGGGGTGGTTCCAGGGTGTCTGCACAGCATACTGCCAAGTAAATTTTATTTTAGGGGTCCCGGGATGAAAGCGGATTCTAGAAAGGTCAAAAAGTCGACAAAATCGTTAAATTACGCCAAGCCGAACAAATCTGGTATTTTACTGGAATCTGAAACAAATCTTGGGTTAACTGGTCTCAAACACCCCTAATAAGGCTACACTAACAATCAAAACCATCACTTGGTCAAGTCTCACTCAAATTTACCTAAAACTAGCACTAACTCACATAATAACACTAAATTTCAGCTACATAACCATAACCATGCAGGAAAGAAGTCGAGTTAAGGGGCTATACCTCTAGAGATCCTAGGATAAAGGAGAAGAGAGGAAGAAGAAGAATGGGTTGCTGCTGAAGTGTTGCTGCGGTAGCTCCTGTAGCAGCTTCAAGTGTTGTTGTTGCTGCTGTTCTGGGCTGAAGCTGCTGTTGCAATGCTGCTGTTGTTTTGGCTGCAGCTGCTGTTGTTGTTATTTTGTTGCATTTTGCTGCTGTTGCAGCTGCTACAGCTGTTTCTTATGAAGTGGTGTGATGTGTGAGAGTGAGAGGGAGGGATGTGAGTGAGATGGAGGTGTAAAAAGAAAGCAAAAGATTATGAAGTGAGATAGATCATGGTACACCCTAGCCACCTCTCTCTCTCTCTTAATAAATGCTTGCTTGCTCAAGCCAACAAAACCTTTCTCTCTCTCACCATAAGTCAACCCCCATCCTAATCACCCTTAAACAAAACCACAACCCTTGATTAACCCCAATTATCTTAACCAAATGGTTTAAATCACCATGGTCATTTAAACATGGTTAACCCTAGGCTACCATGAATACAAAACATAAAACAAGTGTGGAAAATGATATGTGCGCATTTTTGTACCAAAAAGCCAAAAATCCAAATAGCGATTTTTAATCGCGATTAACACTAAAATAGCATATACTTAACCATAAAAACTTTAAAATGGCATATTTCCACAAAATACTCTATTTTAGAATTTTCCCTAATTTTTTTCCAGAATTTCCCCCATTTATCGGTATTTAATTATACCGAAATATTAAAATATTCATTAAAAATTAATATTAAATTAAAAAAATTCCCAAAAATAATATTTTATTATTATTAATTTTTTTTTTTTGAAATGTTATAATCTTCCCCCCTTAAATAAATTCGGTCCCCGAATTTAAATTTAAACCTCCAGGTACTAAAACATTTCAGTAAAAATCCAAATTGTCGGGGCTCCGAAAATATCAATACATAAAACACATCATAGCGCAATACATGCGCATAAGTAATGAGCAAATAACTCAAAATCGAAACTCCGTCAAGCATCCTGCAATCATCGGAGTCATGGTAAAGACACAAATGTCAAATCCAAAACAAAACCAGTATGGTGTAAATCAAAATTATACATGTATACATGAAAGCTATATATGTAAATAACTAAGTAAATTCATGCAAAAGTATGCGGGTACTATCCTCTGACTAGTCCCCCTCAGTATGAAAACACATGGCAAATATCATAAGAAAAAGTACTGCTCCATGAAAAATCAAAGCTAAAACGTATATAAGAATACCCCGTGCGTCTGGTGCGCGCGGAAAACAAAATCCATATATGTGCCATACATGTGCACAAAACAACATCTAGGTGCAACTGGTGTGCACGAAACATCTGTCATAGGCAACGTGTGTGCCTGACAGCAAAATCAGGTGCATCTGACATGCACAAGGAATCCTGATTTAGTGCATCTGGTGTGCATCAAAATCGTATCTCAAAGCATGCGCTCAACATGAGCGAAAATCCAAATCAAATGCACGGAGTGCAAGAAATCAATATCAATACAAGAATCGAAATCGACGGCATACAATACGACTCAATCCAAATCAGGTATACCGCAGTTTATAAGCTCACAATCATATGCATCAGCGTGTACAAATCAAATCAAAATACTAAAGGTGCATGAAAATTATGCTGGAAGCGTAAATCAAATCGCTGACATAAAATAGGCATGAAATTAAAATTAATACCTCAAACGTAATAACTATGCGCTAGATACAAATACCCAGTGGGTGAAACCATGGTGCATGAAAACAAACGTCATGAGACTCAACCATCAAGACTAAATCATGCGAATAAATCGCCGAAAATACCGAAATCCAAGATGACGGATACGTGATAATCGAATCACAAAATCAAAAATTATAAATACCATCGTCGGTAGTCCCTCCTTCAAAGTCGAGAAGGTGTCGGTGCATCCAATGCTAGAAGCGCAAGATATCTGCTTGCCTCTTGCTCACGGTCTGGCATCCACTGTCTCTGGGTCCTTATCTTCTCTGTGAATTACCAATCTCACAATCAATCGGCTCATCGGCCCTGTCAGATGTGCTAACTGGGACGATTCCATTTTGGAACTTCTCTGGTCATCTCTCGGTCAATCCTCACGACCACTCGTAAAGCAGCATGTCACCGGCGTCGGCCTCTGGCTTTCTGAATGTACATCACACATCTGTTCCTGATGCAAATCTTATTGCAGCAGTGTCCTGGAATGAATCCCGCTCAAGGTCTCCTCCGATCTTGCCTATGCTGATCTGTACGGAGGCTGGTACTCTTACATAATCCTTTCTCGTTTTCTGGACATTTGCGTGTTCCGCACACATTTCCTCGGAAACTGGCCGTATCCCAATGCCTCTGTAAGCATATCAGGTCTCTAGCCTCGACGGAAAGTAATGACAGCTCGTCAGCGTCTCGCACGAACCTCTGGTTCCACATGTCTTTATCGTCGTCCACTATGACTTCACGCCATGCTATCTACGCACTGCACTGTTCTCGGCCACGGTCAATCCGAAGTCTCTCGCACGGACTCGAAATCGCATACTCTGTAGCTTCATCATTCTGTAGAAGATGTCTGGCCGAACAGGTCCTCGGGAACGTGTCCCAACCATCGGAGGAATACTCAATACTTGTCCATCCTCGATCAATTCGCAACGCATCTGGGTGAGGTCCTCTATCCAAACCTGGTCAGCTATCTCATCGACGATGCCGAACTTTGGCCTGTTGGGTGTGCGCAATATGACCACTCCTGGGTCCAAGGCTTCTCGTATCTCGTTTTTGCCGAATCACCCGGAAGTCATCGTCCTTTACTGAAGCAAATTCTTGTTAAGGAACGGCTGCATACTCCTCGCGACTCCTTCTGGAAGGTATATCCATATACTACGCCTCCGCATGCGTATCGCATAACTGATGTCAGCGGAGTGGAATGTCACCTGGTCGAATTCTCATGCGAACTCTTCACTTCACTCGGCTCCAATGTCGACTGATTCGGACTCCTCTCATCGTGGCTGCATGGACTGTGCTTCAACGACTATGCTCGTATCTGGAGTCTCCCAAGCAGTGTCCCATCACATGATATCCGAATGATGTCGACCCATCCGATCGACTTGTCAGAACCTCATAACCCCCCTAAGAAATCAACATCTTGGGTACAGTTTAATAGTATCGAGTACAAACCATAGCATCGGTGGTCCAGCCGTAGAAGGACAAACCCAAGCCTCACTAATGGCGCCATGGAACTGCCGCAAACCCGAAGGTTCAAAGGCTTTCACACGGTTATTAAGTCGAGTTAGGGTTTCATTCTTCTAGAGGGTCCATAGAATTTCCCGCATGTCTTTCCGAATATTTTAAACTTGGAATAGTAGGTTCCTGACATTCGATCATCTCTGTCGACTCTCAACGTCTCCGCGTGAAGTCATCTCTAGCTGGAATCAATCTATTTGATGACTTCGCATCGGGGTAGGTGAACGGTCCACATGTCCTAGTCATTCGTCCTCGATGACTAGCAACCTTCTATCATCTCCTAGTACAACTCGTACCGCAATAGCTCCAACATCTGGGGCGATATCTCATCGTTCGCAACAACAACTGGCCCCTTCGTCTGTATACTGAACAACGCCTCAATCCTCCAGGAAAGGCGATATATTGGCGGTCATTTCTAAATCGGTCTGCTCTAGATCCGAGTAAGACTCTCCATACTGGAAATCTTCAACTCAACTGGGCCTGCTCCGGCGCATAAATCGGACGAATCACCTTCGTCTCTCAAATCGGGTAGACAGGCTATCATCTGTCTCATATCAGCCTGGAAGCTCCGGCGATCTCAGCTTGTAAGTTCCGGAAGCGACATCCTATCAATCTCAGCAACAGCTGGTTCATCTGTCTGTATGGTAGGCGACATCATAATCTCTGAGGTATGCTGTACATCAACAGTCCACTCTCAACTGGCAGCTCTAACAATGGCCCGATCATCCGGTATAAAACCAAGCACTCGCCTCCACAAGAGGTCACAATCATCAATACTAACTCGAGACGCTCCCATGTCACTAGAAAACACAATGGTCGGCCCTCGTACCAGACGAGCTCGCCCTGACTCTAACACTAGCAGGAGCTCAAGCTGCGCTCAAACAATGGCGACAGGAACCTCAATCGAGTATCGAAGAGAGCAGATCAATGGAAAGAAAGAAAACAACGGATCCAGAATGGATACATGATCATAAGAAGGAACAACATCAATGGAAGTATGATCATGGAACTAATAGAATCGAGGATCTCAAATGGATGTATGATCATGGATATGAAGAGAATCGCTGATCTCGAAAATATGTACATTCTAAGGTTTCTTAAGCGGAGTGGCGTGTCGTAAGTATGCCGCGGAACATACCCACGGGACGTCACTCTACTTTAGTCACCTATTCCATCAACCAAGGGTCATCCTACGCGACGAAAGTTCGGGTCTAATACCCCCTCGACTAAGTCTAAGTTCCGTAAGGTCAAGCCTAAGTTCCGTATATATATAGACACCTTAGGCTCCACATAGTCAAACTTAGACTCGAACCAAGGTTAACCTAGCGCTCTGATACCAACTTTGTCACGACCAGAAATAGCCCGTGACTGGCACTTGAATCATATGAAGTCTATAGGACCACATCTAATCCAAGTAAGACAAAAGCCCAGAAATCTAAAACCATTTTAAGGAGTAAAATAAAGAAGACTGGTTTTAAGAAGTAAGGAAAATAGCTTTTAAAAGTGAAGAAAACATGTTTTAAAATCAAGGTTTTTAAATTAACTAAGCCGAATATGCATTTTAAAAATCACATATCTTTTCTGAAAATTTCGGCAGAGTTTCCTTTGTAAATACTGGTCCCGAACGGGGTACAACATAAATAATATGTATAAAATGATAAAATGCATCCCCAAGCGGGAGCTAGCTCTTCGTCAATCGACGGTCACAACCACGCAAGCAATATAGTATACAACGCCGAAGGTCGAGGATTAAAACTCAGGAAGAAACTCAAGAAAGCATAAAAACCGAATACTACTAAACGCTACTCTAAGGTCGAAATAATACAACTGCATTCTAAGTCTGAAACAATATACAAGTTTTGGTTAATGGAATTTCTAGAAACAATGAATAATACATATACAAGGGTGGTTCTGATGCAAAGAACCCACCTACCAAGCAAATCACCCGCAAAGGAAAGCAATGTGCCGGAAATGCCGCTATGGAACCTGTATGGCAAAACCTGCAAGAACTGTGGCACAACGGGGGTGAGCTGCCAACTCGTGAATAGAAAATATCTACAAGCAGAAAATCGAATGCATGACATAATCCTAGGTTAATAAGATCAGATATAGTATAAACCTCAAAGAGTAAGCCTGAAACATGATAAGGTGGCAATGTAACATCTAAACATATGGGTAGTGCCAAGTACTCGTACCAGTGCCTCAGGTCATAAATATAAGGTATGTCTGCATGAAGTAAATATGATGAAGTATCAAAATGGATATCAATACACATATATTAGCGTCCCATTCCACTAATATTGGTGTAAGGGTATATATAACAGCCCCCTCATACCCTGTTATATATACAAATCAAGTATGATCAATGTAATAAAAGTCTGTATGTGATCAAGTCTGTATAAACGTGGATCCCGTCCACCCGTCACCCAATGACAATAAGCATCATGCATGCAAATATGAGGATATAATCAAAATCATGGAAAAAACATCATGAAACCCGTGCCTAGCATCGACAGGTAAATCCTCATATCTCGGGCATCCGTCAGTCCGGGTCAGCCCACGGGCTCCGTCTGCGGTATCGGCCCTCGGCCCCGGCAGTACGGGTCATCCCGCATCCATCTATCGACTCTGGTCAGTATCCTCCGGATAACCGCCAGGTCCAACCAATCACCGGTAGGTAGTAGTCCCTCTGCCAGGCTCATCGTCTACTACACAGCGATCCATTCTCGCCCCGGGGTACCATACCGGGTCCACCATGTACCCGTAATCGGCCTCATCCGCCTCCTCGAATCGGGTTTCACATGTCCCTCTAGCACCGAGAAAACACATGGTGGACGCACTGATATATCATATCAAGGGTAACCGGGTTTTTTAAACAATTACATATTTTCTTTTGGAATATCCACGGTTCCCAAATCCAGAAATATCATGGAAACAACATATCTCAATGCGTATAATCAAAACATGATGTATGCGACATGTAAGGAAAGGTAAGCATATTAGTAAGTCATGCAACATGGAATAGTAATGTGCACATGTCGAGGGAAACCGCTCTTTTTAAAATGAATCATTTTTAAAGAATATCTTGTGGTTCCCAAATCTCTAATCAAGCCAGAATAATCTATGTATGTGTACAGGTATAAGTGTACAATATGCCATGCAAAAATCATATCATGAACGCAACAGTACTACAGTGTAGTGGCATGGCAATTATCGATGATGAAGTGTGTGAGCCGGCAAATTGTGTACGTAGAACATACGCATCATCGATAATGGTGCTGGTGTCCTAACAGCATGATGGTAATATAGCCATAAACACAAGTAATGCGATGCAAATAATATGAATATGCGGAATCAAATAATCCACGCAATAGTGAAGAATCTACATCAATATGTAAGTGTCATGCAGTTTTGCCTTTTTTTGAAATAAGACGAATCGGGTTTTTTAGTAACATAAGGACTACGGTGTTTTTAAGAAAAGATGCACCTTTTGAAATTTTCCGTAGATTCCCTTTTTGCCTATCTTTAAAATATTCCTGGTTCGCTAGTTTTGAAATAGGTGTCACGACCCAAAAGAGCACGTGACTGACCCTTGAATCCTATGAAGTCTATATGACTCCATCTGATCCAAGTAAGCCAAATTCCTAGAAATCTAAAACCATTTAAGGAGTAAATAAAGGAATTGGTTTTTAATAAGTAAAGAAAGCATGTTTGAAATCAAGTTTTCAAATAACTAAGCCGAAAATGCATTTTAAAAATGTGTAGTCTTTTCTGAAAATTTTGGCAGAGTTTCCTTTGTAAAAACTGGCCCCGAACGGGGTACAACAAGAATGATATATATGAAATGATAAAAGGCATCCCCAAACGGGAGCTAGCTCTTCGTCAATCGGCGGTCACAACCACGCAAGCAATAATAATATACAACGCCAAAGGGCGAGGATCAAAACCCAAAAAAAAAAACTCAACCACCAGAAAACCATAATACTACAAGCGCGACTCTAAGGTCGAAATAATACATCACTGTGTCTAAGTCTGAAACAATATACAAGTTTTGGTTGATGGAATTTCTAGATACAATGAATAATACATATACAAGGGTGGTTCTGATGCAAAGAACCCACCTACCAAAGCCAGTCACCCATATAGAAGCAGTGTGCCAGAAATGCCGCTATGGAATCTGTACGGCAAAACCTGAAAGAACTGTGGAACAACGGGGGTGAGTTGCCAACTCGTGAATAGAAAATATCTACAAGTAGAGATCGAATGTATGACCCATCCTAGGTCAATACAATCAGATATATATAAACCTCAATATGAATAAGTCTGAAGCATGCTAAACCGGCAATGTAATCTCTATACATGAGTGTAGTGCCAAGTGCTCATGCCAGTGCCTTAGGTAATAGCATATCATAAATATGAGGTATGATCAATGTAATCAATCTGCATGTAAGTGGATCCCGTCCACTCGTCACCCAATGACAATAACCATCATGCATGTAAATATCATCAGCATATGCTTGGAAATATGAGGATATAAACCACCTGTGTCCCTCGCGACACATCAAAATCATGGAACCGGAGTGTCCAGCATCGACACTCGAAAACATCATGAAAACTGTGCCCAGCATCGGCACGTAAATCCTCATATAACGGGCTCCGTCAGTCCGGATCAGCCCACGGGCTCCGTCTGCGGAATCGGCCCTCGGCCCCAGCGGTACGCCCATATCCATCTATCGACTCTGGTCAGTATCCTCCGGATAACCGCCAGGTCCAACCAATCACCGGTAGGTACTCGCCCACCTCCAGGCTCAATCGGCAAAGTCCATTGATCATCTTGCCGAGGGGAACCATACCGGGTCCACCATGTACCCGCAATCGGCCTCATCCGCCTCCTCGAATCGGGTTCCACATGTCGCTCTCAGCACCGAGAAAACATATGGTGGACGCACTGAAATATCATATCAAGGGTAACCGGGTTTTTAAAGCAATTACATATTCTCTTTTGAAATACCCACGGTTCCCAAATCCAGAAATATCATGGAAACAACAACTCTCAATGCGTATAATCAGAAAGCATGATGTATGCGACATGTAAAAGAAATGTAAGCATATCAGGATGTCATGCAAGGGTCATATCCAGAATGCAATAGTACTACAGTGCACTGACATGGCTATTATCGATGATGAAGTGTGTGAGCCGGCGAGCAGTGTACGTGGAACATATGCATCATCGATAATGGTGCTGGTGTCCTATCAGCATGATTGTAACATATCCATAAACATAAGCAATGCAATGCAAATAGCATGAATATGCAGAATCGAATAATCAACGCAACAGTGAAGAACCTACCTCAATAAATATATCATACAGCCTTGCCTTTTGAAATAAGACGAATCAGGGTTTTTGGTAAAATAAGGGCTACGTGTTTTAAGAAAAGATGCGTCGTTTGAAAATATCCGTAGAATCCCTTTTGCCTATCTTTAAAATATCCCCGATTCGTTAGTTTTGAAATAGGTATGACTCGGGTCTAGTCTAACGCCTACTATGCGAACTACGGACCCGACTATCAAGTCAATCGGAAGGGGTATGGAAACCACCTAAATCTGAGTCGATATACATATATATATATACAATAGTCGGTGATCTCGCCTCAATAGTATCACGTACGATACAGTATATCATATAACATCCTCGAGTCATGAGTGCGGATCTAATCATCAATATATAACTCGTACGTAAATCTGTCGTACGGCATCCCAAATCTGGGGTACTGACCTAAGCCTAGTACAAACGACATCATCAATAGATGCATGCACGTGTATGAAACACTTCGTCAAAGGACCCGCTAAGTCATCATGTCGTATCTCGAATACGAACTCTGTCATACCGCCGATCTCACGGCCTCAAATCAAAACTCATCGACTCATCTCAATCCCACGTATCATCCTCAAATCCCGTATATGAACACATAGTCCCATACCCATGTGTAGATATACACACCTCCATGTGCGCACAGGTAAAATAAAGAATGTATGCAAGTATATGTGTACGTGTATGTGTGGGTGCAACCACTACTCTAGGGTTTCGCACTATACTAAACCAAAGATCCTTATCATCAATAACCCATTTTGACCATCAATAATCTTAAACCATATAATAAATATATGTGTGTATACGTATTCGTATACATCACCACGGACTTCGGGGGTGCGCTACGCCATCCACTCGACTTCCCCCGTAGATATAATCTACTCACCTTGCGTCTCGTGTGCCGATGCCGATGTCGCCATTTTCGTCTTCTTCGCCTCAACATCACGTAGGGTACCTATAAGTATATCACAAACGCTAAAGCACATGAAAATCACATCGGAAAACCAAAACAGCACACGCTACCCGCATAGGTAAAAACCTATCGTCTCGCATGTAAACATGATCAATATCCACTTGTCGTTGACTTCCAAACACCACCCGACAGAAACGAATTACCAAATACCAAAATCCATGCTAAAGCAAGTCGTAAATCATGCGCCAACATAGGAAAATCAACCCAGATTTTACCCTGATTGGAACCAGACAAAATTGCACATACCAAGGGTCAAGTTAACTGGAAATAGGGCCATGCACAAAAAACGAGGCCAAACCCCCTGCTCTGGCCGCAATTTGCGGCCAGATGGGATTTATCTGCGGCCGGGAATAGGAGTTGGGGGCTAGGGTTTGGTGTGGTGGTTCCAGGGTGCCTGCACATCTCACTGTCAACTCAATTTTATTTTAGGGGTCTCGGGGTGATAGCAGATTCCTAAATACGATCACAAATTCACAGTTTTTCCTCGATATTGTCCCATAAATCCGTATTCTGGGTTTTAGCTTCAGGTTTGGTCCAATAACACATCACCACAGGGGTTCTAAGGTCACCACAAGTCTCAGTTTCATCTTTGATTTCAGGTCTAATCCAAAACCCTAACTTGAAGTTTCACAAGTCCATCAAACGACACCATATCGACATCAACTAGAATGGATGCAATAAGAATTGAAATACTAAACTAGGGGTGCAGAAATTACCTCCTTTGACAACTCAAGAAAATTCTTGAGTTGCTCAAAGTCCTCCAAATCCATTCTTGCTAGGTTCAATGTGTAGCTAGGGAGCTCGGGAACATTTTTTGTGAAATGGGAATAGGATTTTGGGGTTGTATTCATGGTGGATCTAGGTTGAAGAGGGAGGAGGAAGAAGAGGGAGCAGGAGCAGCAGCAGCTCATGTTGAAGAGGGGAGAGAAATTGAGAAGGGAAATGATGGGGGGGCATGGGTCAAAAGAGGTTTGACCTTGTCTTTCTCTCTCATCATCATACTTACTTTTTTTCTTTTCCTTTTTCTTTTCCTTTTTCTTTTCCTTCTCACTCCATTGCAAACCCTAAGCAACCATACCCCAAAACATGTAACAAGTGTAACAAGTGTGGAAAAATGATATGTGCACATTTTTGCACAAAAATGCCAAAAATCTGATTAGCGATTTTTAATCGCGATTAGCACTAAATTAGCACATAACTAATCATAAAAACTTAAAAATGACATAATTCCATAAAATACCCTATTATAGAATTTTCCATAATTTTCCCCATATATTTGTATTTAATTATACCGGAATATTAAAATATTCATTAAAATAATATTAAATTATAAAAATTCTAAAAAATAATATTTTATTATTTTGAAATGTTACAATAGGCATGTCTCAGGTCTAGTCTAATGTCTACTAAGGACTCTACAGACCTACCTAACAAACTAAGAAGGAGGGGTATGGAAACCACAAACATCTGAGTCGATATATATATATATATATATATAAGAGTCGGTGATCCCGCCTCAATAGTATCGCGTACTATACCGTATATCATTTGACATTCTCGAGTCATGAGTGCGGATCAATCATCAATATACAGCTCGTACGGTAAATCATCGTACGGCATCCCAATAGCTGGGTACGGGTCAATATCACATTTCTCTCATCACATATCCGGTATCATTATCATCATATCACATAATCTGGGGTACTGGTCTAAGTCTAGTACAAGTCGATACACTCTATATAAGTAAGAATGCGTGTGTGAAACACACGTCCAAAGGCCCGCTAAAATCACATATCGTATTCCCAAATACGAATCACATCACGTCACCGATATCACGGCACTATGCCCAATCTCATTGACTCATCTCCAATGTCCTCCAATATCCTCATCATCACAGTATAAACATGGCAAATGTGCACGTGTGTGCGTGTGGGTGTAAACCTATTCTAGGGTTCACGACTAGGAACTACACTAGTTACTTCTAACCCTAATCTATGCATAGTACACCTAACACATCCTAGACAAGCAAGTCACACATAAGCTATCATATATATATAGTATAGTATACTAGATATCGGACTGCGGGGGTGCTATACGCTATCCACCAGACTTCTCCCCATAGATATAAATCTACTCACATTACTTTATGCGTGCCAAAGCCGACTTCATCATTTGCATCTCCAACGCCTCGACGTCACATGGGGTACCTACAAGGATATCACAAATGCTAAAGCACATGAAAACCATGTCGGAAACCAAAACGGTACACGCTACGCCAATAGGTAAAAACCTATAGCCTCGCGTGCAAACACAGCCAATAACCCTTTGCCGTTGACGTTCAAACGCCACCCGACAGAAACGAATCACCAAATACCAAAATCCATGCTAAAACAAGTCGTAAATCATGCGCCAACATAGGATAATCAACCCAGATTTTACCCTGATTGGAATCAGACAAAACTTTACATACCCAGGGTCAAGTCTACAGGAAATAGGGCCATGCACAAAAAACGAGGGAGTTCCCCCTTGCTCTGGCCACAAATTGCGGACAGGGGGAATAAATCTGCGGCCATAACAAGGGTTTGGGGGATAGGGTTTTGTAGGGTGGTTCCAGGATGCCTGCACAGCATACTGCCAAGTCAATTTTATTTTAGGGGTCCCGGGGTGAAAACAGATTCTAGAAAGGTCAAAAAGTCGACAAAATCGCTAAATTACGCCAAGCCGAACAAATCTGGTATTTTACTAGAATCTGGAACAAATCTTGGGTTAACTGGTCTCAAACACCCCTAATAAGGCTACACTAACAATCAAAACCATCATTTGGTCAAGTCTCACTCAAATTTACCTAAAACTAGCACTAACTCACATAATAACACTAAATTTCAGCTACATAACCATAACCATGCAAGAAAGAAGTCGAGTTAAGGGGTTATACCTCTAGAGATCCTAGGATAAAGGAGAAGAGAGGAAGAAGAAGAATGGGTTGCTGCTGAAGTGTTGCTGCGGTAGCTCCTGTAGCAGCTTCAAGTGTTGTTGCTGCTGCTGTTCTGGGCTGAAGCTGCTGTTGCAATGTTGCTGTTGTTTTGGCTGCAGCAGCTGCTGTTGTTATTTTGTTGCATTTTGCTGCTGTTGCAGATGCTACAAATGTTGCTTATGAAGTGGTGTGATGTGTGAGAGTGAAAGGGAGGGATGTGAGTGAGATGGAGGTGTAAAAAGAAAGCAAAAGATTATGAAGTGAGATGGATCATGGTACACCCTAGCCACCTCTCTCTCTTTCTTAATAAATGCTTGCTTGCTCAAGCCAACAAAACCTCTCTCTTTCTCACCATAAGTCAACCCCCATCCTAATGACCCTTAAACAAAACCACAAACCTTGATTAACCCCAATTATCTTAACCAAATGGTTTAAACCGCCATGGTAATTTAAACATGGTTAACCCTAGGCTAGCTTGAATACAAAACATAAAACAAGTGTGACATGTGTGGAAAATGATATGTGCACAATTTTGCACCAAAAAGCCAAAAATCCAAATAGCGATTTTTAGTCGCGATTAACACTAAAATAGCATATACTTAACTATAAAAACTTAAAAATGGCATATTTCCACAAAATACTCTATTTTAGAATTTTCCCTAATTTTTTTCCAGAATTTTCCCCATTTATTGGTATTTAATTATACCGAAATATTAAAATATTCATTAAAAATTAATATTAAATTATAAAAATTCCTAAAAATAATATTTTATTATTATTTTTTTTTTTTTGAAATGTTACAGATTTCTTCGATCAGCTCCAGAGTGCGAGACATTTTCTAAGTTTGTTCGGGATCAGGTCATCATTGTTGCGGGTCCGGAGTGATGACATTCTGAATACTGCTTTTGTGCGTGCTACGGGCAGTTTGTGTTGTGGTGGTGTCGTTGGACTCGCCAATGCCCTAGCAGCATTCGTAGATATGATGAACCAGATTTCTTCAGGCCGTTCCTCGACCAGTTATTGTTGTGTTATTGACAACATTCTGGTCTATACAATGTGTCGTGAGGAACATGAGCAGCACTTAAGGATTTGTTTTGCAGACATTGGGAGAGCCACAGCTGTTTGCTAGATTCTCGGAGTGTTCCTTCAGGCTTGTTTGTGTTGACTCCTAGGTCTTGTAGTTACGGGAGACGGTTTCGTATGGTTCCGAGGGAGATCGAGACCGTACAGCTTTGGCCTAGACTAGTGTACAAACGGAGGTCCGTTGATTTTTGGGCTTAGCAGGTTTTTACCGTCGTTTCATGCAGGATTGCTAGTGTAGTGCTGCACCGTTGACTGGACTGAACTGAAAGGAGGTTCTTTTCATTGGACTGAGGCATGCGTGCGGAGTTTTCCAGCAGTTGGAGATTCGGTTGACAACTGCACCAGTTCTTCTTGCTTTCTGGTTCGGGCGACTTTGTTGTTTAACTGTGATGTTTCGCGAGTGGGGCTCGACTGTGTGCTGAGGAGACACTATAGAGTTATCGCTTTTGCTTCCCGACAGTTGGGGGAAGTACGAGCAGGATATCCCACTCCTGATCTGGAGATGGCCGCTGTGGTCGTGCGTTGGAGAATTGGGGACACTACATGTTCGGAGAGTCGTGTCAGATTTTTCACGGACCACCAGAGCTTAATGTACATCTTCCTGCAGCGGGTTTTGGTTGTTGAGATAGTCTTCTGCAGATTTACAGTTCTTATTTGATCGTTGAGTACAGCTTGTGTTCGCCTCTACTGAGGGGACAGCTTGCTCATGTCCGCGCCCGACCACTTTTCCTTAATCATTTTCGTGAGGCACTACCCGCCGGTGCTCGTTCGTCAGAGATTCTTGAGCATACTCGGCTGGGTAATGATTCAGAGTCCTTGATTTATGACCAAGATGTGCTATGTTTAGGGACGTGTTTGTATGTATCTGTTGCTGATGGGTAGAGACGCGAAATCCTAGAACAGGCACATCAGTCAGCTTCGGTGTTCAATCAAGTTCCACCAACATTTGGCGTGACTTGTGAGATAGTTACTGGTGGACCGGGAGGAAGATGTTAGTTATATGTATGCCCTAGAGGCCATTACTGTACATTGGATGTATATTGTAGTGGATGCTGGGACATATATAGGGAGGACTTTCTTGCTCGACATGATAGTATGCTATCTGGTTGATCTTTACCTTAATGTGTACATTGATTGTCTCTCTGTTACATGTTGGTAAAGCCCTTAGGATCTGTACTTGACTACCTGGATTGTGATGCGGATCATACTAGTGGGGACATGGTAGTCCATAAGTACATCCTTCAAAGTCCCTAGTCGTGGGTGTATCGAGACGGGGCATCGATATGCCAGAGTAGACTAGCGTGTACCTTCTCGACCCATATAGATGGGCGATGGATGATCCCATATCCATCGGTGTTTGACATCAGAGATGATATACGGGTGCTCAGTAGAGACTGGGTACACTGGACGGACTCGCCGAGAACTCCCAGATGGTATTATACCTCACGTCAGATGGCAGTTCTCTGGTGACACTGGTACAGAGTAGTCTGTTGACTCGAGATCGTCATAGAGTCTTGTGTGGTTCCCACTGTGCTTTGATTTCCATCTTACCACGTCCAAGAGGGCATGCAAAACGGTGGTTTTTGGGTACAGTCCCGAGTCACATGGAGGCAATGAGCGATAGGAGGGGATTCGTCTCTCCCGGTATAGGGGGTTGATGTTGCGCTGTGTTCGATTGGCTATAACAGGAAATCCCTGGCCAGGGTTGCTGAGATTTACTGGTAAGTGTTACCAGTAGTTTCTCGAACAGTTATAGACCTCATATCGACACGACTTATCGAGCTATTGGGGTCTGACGTTTACCACCCCTAGGCGAGATATGCGACATATCAGACGATCAGACCGGACTGTACGGTAGTGTTACTGGTTGGATTCACTGGAGTGTGAGCGGGCTTGCTCGTCGATCTTCAGATCGCTCAATACCCGGGTGGCCGTTACGTTTAGCAGACCGCTTGCGGCTTGTGGATGTTTGATATGATCATCATCCGCTGCCGGCGTATTGACGAGTCTTTAGAGTCCTACACAGAGGTTTCCTGGCTCAAGCGAAACGAAATAGGAGCGCATATGAGATATGTGCGGGACCGGGAATAATACCAGTATGTGATACTGTATTCGATTCTCGCGATGTGACATTGATCGGTTATATGCGATATAGCCGGGTTATCGGATCAAGTGTTGATTCGATAAGATGTTACTAATGGTACCAGTCGGTTATGTGCGTCATGACCGGATCGTTAAATCAAGCGTTGATTTAATGATTTAATGCATAACTATATATTTGATATATTACTTTGCATTAACTAGTATCGGTTCACTTTAAATGGATTTTCTCGCTCGGTTGTGCGCATTGCATATGCGATATGATTTTGTGCACTTGTTTGTATCATATTTGATGATACATGCAAATTAGGGTTTGTGTAAAGAATTAAACCTTGGTTAAAGAAATGGTTAGGGTTTTTATTTGATTATTCATTTATTCATTTGTTTTTATTTTTGGAAAATAAAATTGCATAAAATAGAATGGTGGCTTCTTTTGTTTTCTTTCATGAAGCTTCATGAACTTTTGACTTAGTCACCATTTTGTCTCATGCTTAACCCTAACCAATTCAATTAACTCAAGTTAATTCTCTACACCTAACCATGGTGAGAATTATGATAAGAATGGATTTTTATTTATTCTTTTATTCTTATCATAATACTTATCTTCTTCTTGCTCTTCTTCTTCTTCATTCTTCTTTGAAGAAAACCAAGCTCCATCAATGGTGATTGTTGGAAAAGAGTGAGAAATCCAAAACTAAAGTTAACCCACTTCCTATTTCTTCATCCTCTACCTCTTGCCAAGTAGTAGAGTGTGTTTTCTTCACAAGTTTCTTGACTTGGTGAAGTCGGAGCTTGATTTAGCGATGCCTCGACGTAGATCATCTTCGGCATGGACATCGACGACCTAGCTTGCCCATTCTCCGACGAAGCCGACGCTAGAGCCCGGATTTGATTTGGACAGCGGAGAGGACTTCGTTGCGGAGCTATGGAGGTGGAGCACCGGATCTACAAAGGTTGTATTTCCGTATTCCCTTAGTTAAGTGTTAACTAGTTATCTTTTCGCCTAGTTTTCTAGCAAACGATCCGTAGTCGGGTTTCTCGGCACCTAGATTTTTGAAATTGGCATGGTTGATGCCTTGTGAGACCTCATTAGGATGCCTAGGAACCCTACAGTGGTATCAGAACCTAGCTAGAGCCTTAGGCGAAGTCTAGACGGAATTTGAAACCCGATCAAACCCGAAACCCCAAATCAAAATTGCTCTCTGGAAATTTTCTAAAATCGTGGATTTTTCCAAATTAAAAATTGCTAAAAAATTCAACAGGGAAAAATAAGAATTACGGTGCAAAAAGTTTCTGGTGAACAGTAAATTTCGCGGCGGATCCGCGGCAGAAGCATGGCTTCTGCGGCGGATCCGCGGCAGAAGCATGGCTTCTGCGGCGGATCAGCGGCCCCTTGATGACGTCAGCCATGTTCCTTTGCACAGTAATTCCTAGTTCAAAGAGCTGAGTTTTCTGGGAATTTTTAATATTTATTCAAGAGTTGAATTTTTCTGCTGTGTTTTTGGGGATTCGGTGTTTCGATCGGAGTATCAAATTTTGTCTGTGTGGCTTTCCGGATAAATTTTAGAATATGTTAAAAAGTTCGACCGGATATAAATACCCAATTTTTCCCCTGTCGGGAAATTTCCAAGTGTTGGATTTTTCCGTAGTTTAACGACGTTCTAAGTAGTGCAAGTAATGTGATGGTCCCTCTAGAAGACAACAAACCTTAACTCGATTATGTGACCATCTTGAACTGCCCTTTGAACCTTCGGGTTTGGGGCAGTACGGCGTGCCACATGTGAGGCGTTGGGTTGACCCTTCTACGGCTGGACCGTTGGTACTGAGGCACGAACGGAATGTTGTTAGACTTATTTCTTGTGTTGATCTGTATCGGGAAAACTTGGGTGTTCGAATGTTCAATCGGAAAGTTTAACATTTTCTAATTATCTGGAATGGGATACAATAATTGGAATTCACAATAAGTTATGAGATAACTGAATGAATGTTGTAAATCTAGCAATTTAGCCTCACTTGATCGGTTGCCACGGAATTTTGATGTGATGAAAAGTCCGTCGCAATCACGTAGCGTACGCGGATACTCGCCGGGTAAACTTAATAGACAGCCTCACTCCATAGCCCCGACCAAGTGACTGTAGGAGAACCCCGTCGCCGAAAGCATCCGTTCGGGTGCTCGCGGCAGCGGTGTTCCGCCTTGGTGCACTTCGTCGACGGTATCGGGGGTGCGGCCATCTACTGAAGTTTGCGACGAGCATTCGATCAAAATGTCGGAAATCCTGTTGAATTGCCCGACTTGGTATTGAAAAGTGTTTTCGATAAATAGACTAAAATGCGGGGTTTATAATTGTTAGGCATGTGATGTCTAAGTAATTCATTTGGTCAGGCATGCGATGTCTGAGGTGGTTGCGGATTCCAACTGTTGTAGTTTTACACTTTCTTTTCTGTGACCGTAAGTGTAATATGTGATATCGCCGGTTTCGTTGCTATATGTCAACGATAATTGGGATGGACATATTTACTTACGTTGATGACATGTGATGTTATGTGTTGTTGGATATGTTATATTGGATCGTCGTGTTTGAATAGCCGGGGTTTTTTATGTGAGATGAGTGTTTTTCATTTTCATTCATGTAAAAACTTGTATGTAATATTCTTTTATTGGGGCACTTCCAGGTTGCGGAAGTCGTCACCCGTTGTATATTATTTACTTTTCCGCACTAGGATAGACCCAAGGAGGAGAGCACAAGTAACCGGGTTCTGGAGTCCAGTGGGAGACCAACTCGAGGAGTCGAGTCCGGGTCTCCTAACTCTAGAATTGGTAGGGTTGCTTGCCGCTCTCGTAGGGGTCTAGGGGTGTGGGTTTGGCTATTCATCACGACCGTGGAATCCGTGTTTTATACTGGCTCGTATTGAAAACACGGACGTCCTAGTATATCCAATATTTCATATGATTCTTCTGCTGCGATATCTGTGATGTGATCATGTGATGTTCTGTGATAGATACTTTATATAGTATGTATGATATATTATATAGATGTTACTTATGTTTTACACCCGCGCTAGCCCTGCCCCGCTCTGCCGTTAGTTATCTAACCTAACGGTGCACGAGGGGACATCGAGGCGAATGCGGATGGCATAAGTGTACGTCGTATTTATCTGTGATGTTTAGGTATTTAAATGATGGGACTTCATTAATGAGATTAATGAAATAAAAGAAACCTAAGATGTTGTAGAATCGAATTTCAAAATAAAACATGTAGCTACAGTTCTTGTTTTGCACAGCGGTATATGAGATATATCCTGCACCTTATTCGATGAGGAAAGGACCGAGATCCCTTCACCGGGAGTGACTCCTTTAGCAATGACTGGCAGATGCTACACACTCGGTTTGTCTTTTGATTGCTTTTAAGTGTTTTTGCTTTGCACAGCGATATATATGATATATCCCGCACCTCCTTCGATGAGGAAAGGACCGACGATCCCTTCACCGGGAGTGACTCCTTTAGAAAAACTAGAAAAGCCTCAAAAACACTCCATTTCAAAATTCATTCGATCCTACAACGATATCAAGTTCATTACGCAATAGGTTTTCAGAAAAACCTGTCGTAGCCCTCCGTCATTTCAGATACGTACTAGTTAGTATTCGTGCTGCGGTTGTTTGGCCTCCGTCAAGGCGTAGTGTACGGTAGCTAACTAGTGCTTATCTGCTAGCATATGATGCGATTGGATTAGGGTAGTCGTGCGGCTTTGTTGGCTTTCGTCAAGGGTCGTGCGGGTGGGTTTAATTCGATCAAGAAATGTACGGGTTGAACTTGACTAGCGGGCTATGGTTTGTTGGCTTTCGTCAAGGTCATAGCACGTTAGGGGCAAAATATTATCGGGAATTTCAAGTGTTGAAATTTGCAATGAGATTGCATACCTTCTATGAGATAGTTGGATCCCGATACCCGCTGCGAGTAAGAGTTACTCCTGGGAGAGTTTTATACATTACAATTAGCCGATCAAGTAGGTGTCTAGAAAGGTGTCAACGGGGTTACGCCTCTGGGAAAACAAGGTTTACATTAATTAGGTTTGTGCGAAAGCACGGGGGACCTCCCTCAAAGTACCGACACTGGCCTGGCTGAAAGATTGGCGAACTTGTAGTGTGTAATTAATCCCGGCTAGTCTTTCCTTTTTGGGTTTGAAGGAAGATTTGATAAAAAGCAGTGGGAGCCATCCTGATTAGATAAAATAATAACCAATCTATTCTTGCAAGAGCGCACGCTGAGTGTTTTCTTCTCTCTCTCCTGGTAGCGACCATATCACGCCTTAATCAAGATAATAATACGGAATATTGACCGAACCCGCTTGTTATACTGAGCTGGGGAACGTTGGTCCCGCTCCAACTTATAATTGTTATAAGACAGAGCAGGAATTTGGGGATTACCAGAATTCCCGTGCCGCCCAAACGAAGAGAGTGCATGATGATGCATCATCTTCGGGTGTGTTCATTATACAGAACTTTTTCTCAGTATCCTCTACGTCCTGGGTATGTGATACCAGATCAGGATCCCAGATATGTAATCTATTACATAGGGCTACAGATAGGTAGAGAACTGAGAACGGGTGATAAGTTTCATGAGGCAGAAAACGGGGCAAGAGTTGCAGCCAAGTCTGTCGGTCACTGTCACCCTGTATTACAAATACATTGATTCTGAACGAATGTTATTAGATACCGAACCTGATATACAAAATCATATCAGTCTCTTTATTAGTAAAGAAATGATAAAATTTTGTATTGCTGGATAATGTTTTGAACATTTCCTATATCAAAAGTTGATCGGTTCAGGCACGTTATCTAAAAGCATTGATGTTCTAAATCAAACTACAGTTCTTAGTATACGGATCACACACAATAGGAAGAGTTCAGAAATGAACGAATTCTTCTTGAGGCATTGTAGACTAGGTCAGATCAATGTGACCCGACTAGCTGAAGTTACATATTAGATGCATATTTAAATCAGTTTGAATTTACATCTTATGAAACTTGCCAGTCATGTCACAGAGATAAGATGACCATAGCTCCGTTTATTGGAAACAGAGAAAGAGTTATTGTACTCTTGGGATGATACATGTTGATGTATGTAGGTCCCCTGTCTACACATGCCAAGACCGGTTCTTTGTACTTCATTACATTCTCTGATAATCTCTCGAGATTCAGATCTATATTCTTGTTGAAACACAAGTCCGAACCTTTTGAGATATTCACGGAATATAAGTTAGAAGTAGAGAACCAAAATACGGGTATAAGTATTATGTCCTATGATGAGATCAGGGAGGAGAATACTTAAGCATGGAATTTCTGGACAATTCTAAAGGAGAATGAGATTCTCTCTCGGCATTACTCCTCCGAATACACCATAGCACGATGGTATGTCGGGGCGGAGCAAATACACCCTATATGATATGGTGTGCTCTATGATGAGTACTGCTGAGTTACCTTTTTCCTTTTGGGAGTTATGCACTTGAGAAGCTGCATACCTATTGAATAGGGTTCCAATCAAATCAGTTGCCTACCACTTCATATGTGATATGGAAAGGGAAGAGCCCATGTCTTAAGCTAGTTAAGATTTGGGGTTGTCCGGCCTATGTCTAAAAGCAAAATCCGGACAAGCTCGAGGCAAGGTCTGTTATGTAGAACTGGAAATGTTCCAGCTATACAAACTACAGCAGATGATTTGGTAGAACCAAAGGATTCAGTAGATTCCAACGAACCTTAGCCTCTCCGCCGATCTAGTAGGGTTCCTCACCCACCTGAGAGATACCATGGTTTCTCTATGACAGTGGGAGCGAGGATTGCATCATGAGATGATGACCCAACTAGCTTCGAGCTGGCCATCAGGAGTAAGACTCTGTAAGAATGGCTGGATGCTTAGTGATCTGAGATGGAATACTTATACACCAACAAAGTATGGACTTTGGTTGCAATATCTGAAGGGTTAAATCCCCATCAGGAGCAAGTATATCTTGAGAAGATTACTTGGTGTAGATGGAAAAGTTGATACTTTCAAAGCTAGTCTTGTTAAAGCTTTTCTTCATCGACCAGGCGTGGATTATGATGAAACCTTTTCAAGTGACTATGCTTAAGTCCATCCAGATCCTACTTGCCACGGCTACGTACCATGACTACGATATCTGGTGGTTGGGTGTCATGACTGCTTTTCTAAATGATATTTTAGAAGAAAGCGTCTATAAGTACACAGCCATAGGGCCTCGTACACAGTGGGAGCAGCGGAAACGTGTACAAGATGCTTTATAGGATAAAGCAGGCATCGCGGAGTTGGAACGTCTGTTTTGATGTAATAGTCAAACAGTTTGACATCATCAAAATGGTAGATGAACCTTGTATAAACAAAAAGGTAGTAGGGAGTATGGTGGTGATCCTCGTAGAGTACGTGGATGACATACTCTTGATAGGGAAGGAGTTTCCTATGCTACGCTCGATCGATCTCCGCTTATCACAAGGATTCTCCAAATAGGATCAAAGTGACACCTACTAAATTCTGGATTTTGGATCTATGAGATAGATCTAAATGGATGTTAGGATTCTCACTTGTCGAAGTGAGACGGTATCACATGATCCTGGGGGGAATCACTGGAAGGGTTCCAGGGTGATAAAGACGACTGAATGTCAGTCGCAGGCATTGTCTTTACCCTCAGTAAAGGGACGGTATGTTGGAAGAGTTCCAAGCTAGATACCGTGGCATACTAGACGATAAAGGCTCGATACATCGCTGCTTAAGATGCTACCAAAAAAGGATGTTTGGGTGTATATAGGTTCATGAGATGAACTATGTTCCTACCATTGTGTGACAATGGAGTTGTGGCTTATGCCAAGGAACGCCGGTCCCATCAGTGATCCAGACATATTCTAAGGCAGTATCACTTGATCATGGAGATGGTTGATCTCCAGGGAGATCGAGGTTAGGAGGTTAGACTCAGAGGACAACACAGCAGATCCACTCACAAAGACCTGTTCCCAGAGAGAGACTTTTATGGGATGGTTGAGTATGAGATACTACAACCACTGCTACAGATGGCCCTAGTGCAAGTGGGAGATTGTTAGTTATATGTATGCCCTAGAGGCCATTACTGTACATTGGATGTATATTGTAGTGGATGCTGGGACATATATAGGGAGGACTTTCTTGCTCGACATGATAGTATGCTATCTGGTTGATCTTTACCTTAACGTGTACATTGATT
Source organism: Agapanthus africanus (assembly GCA_030015575.1). Taxonomy (NCBI): domain Eukaryota; kingdom Viridiplantae; phylum Streptophyta; class Magnoliopsida; order Asparagales; family Amaryllidaceae; genus Agapanthus; species Agapanthus africanus. The sequence goes on from CM057349.1 coordinate 296,298,447, forward strand.
GTCTCTCTGTTACATGTTGGTAAAGCCCTTAGGATCTGTACTTGACTACCTGGATTGTGATGCGGATCATACTAGTGGGGACATGGTAGTCTATAAGTACATCCTTCAAAGTCCCTAGTCGTGGGTGTATCGAGACGGGGCATCGATATGCCAGAGTAGACTAGCGTGTACCTTCTCGACCCATACAGATGGGCGAGGGATGATCCCATATCCATCGGTGTTTGACATCAGAGATGATATACGGGTGCTCAGTAGAGACTGGGTACACTGAACGGACTCGCCGAGAACTCCCAGATGGTATTATACCTCACGTCAGATGGCAGTTCTCTGGTGACACTGGTACAGAGTAGTCTGTTGACCCGAGATCGTCATAGAGTCTTGTGTGGTTCCCACTGTGCTTTGATTTCCATCTTACCACGTCCAAGAGGGCGTGCAAAATGGTGGTTTTTGGGTACAGTCCCGAGTCACATGGAGGCAATGAGCGATAGGAGGGGATTCGTCTCTCCCGGTATAGGGGGTTGATGTTGCGCTGTGTTCGATTGGCTATAACAGGAAATCCCTGGCCAGGGTTGCTGAGATTTACTGGAACGTGTTACCAGTAGTTTCTCGAACAGTTATAGACCTCATATCGACACGACTTATCGAGCTATTGGGGTCTGACGTTTACCACCCTTAGGCGAGATATGCGACATATCAGACGATCAGACCGGACTGTACGGTAGTGTTACTGGTTGGATTCACTGGAGTGTGAGCGGGCTTGCTCGTCGATCTTCAGATCGCTCAATACCCGGGTGGCCGTTACGTTTAGCAGACCGCTTGCGGCTTGTGGATGTTTGATATGATCATCATCCGCTGCCGGCGTATTGACGAGTCTTTAGAGTCCTACACAGAGGTTTCCTGGCTCAAGCGAAACGAAATAGGAGCGCATATGAGATATGTGCGGGACCGAGAATAATACCAGTATGTGATACTGTATTCGATTCTCGCGATGTGACATTGATCGGTTATATGCGATATAGCCGGGTTATCGGATCAAGTGTTGATTCGATAAGATGTTACTAATGGTACCAGTCGGTTATGTGCGTCATGACCGGATCGTTAAATCAAGCGTTGATTTAATGATTTAATGCATAACTATATATTTGATATATTACTTTGCATTAACTAGTATCGGTTCACTTTAAATGGATTTTCTCGCTCGGTTGTGCGCATTGCATATGCGATATGATTTTGTGCACTTGTTTGTATCATATTTGATGATACATGCAAATTAGGGTTTGTGTAAAGAATTAAACCTTGGTTAAAGAAATGGTTAGGGTTTTTATTTGATTATTCATTTATTCATTTGTTTTTATTTTTGGAAAATAAAATTGCATAAAATAGAATGGTGGCTTCTTTTGTTTTCTTTCATGAAGCTTCATGAACTTTTGACTTAGTCACCATTTTGTCTCATGCTTAACCCTAACCAATTCAATTAACTCAAGTTAATTCTCTACACCTAACCATGGTAAGAATTATGATAAGAATGGATTTTTATTTATTCTTTTATTCTTATCATAATACTTATCTTCTTCTTGCTCTTCTTCTTCTTCTTCATTTTTCTTTGAAGAAAACCAAGCTCCATCAATGGTGATTGTTGGAAAAGAGTGAGAAATCCAAAACTAAAGTTAACCCACTTCCTATTTCTTCATCCTCTACCTCTTGCCAAGTAGTAGAGTGTGTTTTCTTCACAAGTTTCTTGACTTGGTGAAGTCGGAGCTTGATTTAGCGATGCCTCGACGTAGATCATCTTCGGCATGGACATCGACGACCTAGCTTGCCCATTCTCCGACGAAGCCGACGCTAGAGCCCGGATTTGATTTGGACAGCGGAGAGGACTTCGTTGCGGAGCTATGGAGGTGGAGCACCGGATCTACAAAGGTTGTATTTCCGTATTCCCTTAGTTAAGTGTTAACTAGTTATCTTTTCGCCTAGTTTTCTAGCAAACGATCCGTAGTCGGGTTTCTCGGCACCTAGATTTTTGAAATTGGCATGGTTGATGCCTTGTGAGACCTCATTAGGATGCCTAGGAACCCTACAGAAGAGTGAAGTTTTGGTTTTCGTTTTAAGGTGTCTGTCTTGTTGTGTGCTTTGGTTGAGCATCTGAGACTGGCTGGAGAGTTGCAACTTTTAACCATTCTGAAGTGGGAGTGGGAGCAGATCTCCACGAATTTCGTTATGGTGTCTACCCAGGTTTAGTATGGGTGTGACTTCATTCGGGTGTTTGTTGTCCGGTTTTACTCAGTTTGCTCAGTTGTTCCTTGTTAAGTTTGTGCGTTGCACGGAGTTCCTTCATGGGTCGTATCCAATGAGGGCACCCTGTCTGCTTGCCTTCTTGGGCAGGAGCTTCAGGAAGCCTTGGTTACTGATTGAGCTTTAGCTCCATCTTTTCCATCCGCAGGATTATGGTTTTGTGAGAGTGGGCTATACCGACTCTAGAGGTTATGCTTATGCGTACGTGCTAATTGTTGTCGACGGTTGGGATCGTCACTCGCCATTGTTGGGGTTCTTCTTCGATAGCTGTTATCTGGAGATACTCCAATTGGCAACCTTTTGGTTTTGTTGTTAGGTCGTGTCGATCACCAATCTGTTTTTCTGACTCTGCGTAGTAGGATTTTTGGACCCCAGCTAGTCTAGAAACTTCGGAGATGATCCAGTTGGTTCAGGTCAGGATGAGAGTAGCCCAGTGCAGACAGAGGTCTTATGCCGACCATGGTGGTCGCGGACTTAGGTTCGCAGTGGGAGATCATGTATTCCTACGGACTTTTCGATGAATGACGTGTTGTGTTTTGGGAATCTTATCCCAGGATTGTAGGTCCTTTTGAGATCCTTAAAGCGAGTTAGTTTCGTTGCCTTTAACTTGGCACTTCCGCCCAGATTATTGACTATTCACCCCGTTTTCTTTGTGTGGATATATCGCAATTACCTTCATGACTTTCTCACATGATTCAGCACCAGACCATTTAGCTTTGACACTATCTTTTCGTTCACCGGCAGCCATTGGTGTAAATGGCTCGGCAGGTGGAGAAACTTTGGTCAAGGTTCTTGTTATCTGTGGAGGGTTTTCTTGGACATAGCCGTTTAGTGAGGTGATCACTTGGGAGGCTGCGAACGAGATTTAGGAGTTTTGTACTCTTCTCTTTGAAAGTACGCTTAGGGAAAATTTTTAAATTCGGGGACGAATTTTTATAAGGGGGGAGATTGTAACGCCTTAGATTTCGGTTAGTGTTCGTTTAGACGTTAATGCGGGTTTACTGTAAAAAGTTTACCAATTCGGGTTCCTCGCATTTTATAACATTTAATTAATAATTTATTATTATTTGTTATAACCATGCACGCACGTGTGCACGTAAATGTGAGGATTTGTTTGTGCTAAATTAGTCTTAGCAACCATGACACTTAACATAATCCTTTGTTTATCCTAATCTTTTCTTTAACCAAATCCTTAACCCTTTATTCTCTTGATCTTTTGTGAGAGAGAGAGAGAGATATATTTGTTGAGTGATGAGGTGTGTATGAATGCATTAAATGGTGAATTAATGCATATGATACACTCACCTCTCATTCTCACCCTACACTCACCTCCCTCTCTCTTTATCAATCACCCTCTCTCTTTTTCTCTATATCCTTCTCATTTCTTCATCTCTTTCTATTTCTAAACTGAACACTCTCTCATTTCTACACAAAATCCAACACAAACATCACAATTTCATCAAAAATCACATCTTTTCTTGGATATTGCCTCTTGGATGCCATGGAGCATGCAAAGCTTGTATCTTTGAGTTCTTTTGGCTAGGTAATAATCCCTATCTGTTCCTTTTGTTGTTTTTGTGTAGCTTAGCTTGTTAGATTTAGTTTAGATAGTGTAAAGTATAGTTTGGTGTATAATATCGTATTTTTAGTGCCTACATGTGACTTCTGTGACTCGGAATTTTTACTAGAAAACCAAACAAAATAGTTGTGTTGTACCTAAGACCATAGGACCTCACCTGGAGCACGGACCCTTGGAGCTCGGACCCGGCTGGCGACGTATGAAGGGGATTCCGGCGAGATCGGCCGTGGGTAGGAGTTAGGGTATGGGTTTTTCTGGGTAGGTGTCTGAAGTGGTTTTGGTATTTTTGTTCTTGTTTGTTTGTTTAGTTTTCACTGTATGCAAAATCTGGGATCACTTAGGTAGGTTGTAGTGTTTTGTGTTCGCGCGATACGTTATACGACACGGATCATGCACTTTGTGTGGTTTTGCTCTTAAGTTGTTTTCGTCGTGTCGCTACGCGCGTTAGCCACAATACGAACACTTGAGAGTATGTTTTGTGTTGTTGCGTCGGTCTAATGTAGTGTGTACGTGTTTTAGGGTTATTATTAATATACACTTGTTTTATTGTCTTACTGTTGTAGGTTCGCAGGCGGGGACTACGGACACAGCTACAAAGGGAAAACAGGTGGTTGGCTTCACTGAGCCAGGAGTGTTGGTGAGTAGATTTAACATCTACAGGGGAATCGCCCGCATGGCGTTATGTGTCTGGGCTTGAGATGTTACTTTTGTCGCATATTCTATATCATATTTAGAATTGCGCATTCACCCTACTACTTAGTTAGTATTGTGCTTGGACTAGTATCCTTAGGACACTGCACCATTATTGATGGCTTATGTTGCACGAGCACTGATTGTATGCTACACACACCGTCAATAATTGCCATGTCACGCAAAACCCATATATAGAAATGATATTGCTTGGTTAGGAACATTGTGACATTGATTCATATTTCTTATCGCATATAACATATAGCATACCTGTATACCCACATGCTTACACATATGCTTTGACATGCTTACACATATGTATGCCGTAGAGGCCATTACTGTACATACGATGTATATTGTAGTGGATGCTGGGACGTATATAGGGAGGACTTTCTTGCTCGACATGATAGTATGCTATCTGGTTGTACTTTATCTTAACATGTACTCTGATTGTCTCTAATACATGTTGATAAAGCCCTTAGGATATGTACTCGACTACTGGGACTATGATGAGATCATACTTGTGGGGCCACGGTAGTCGACGAGTACATCCTATAACTGTTCCTAGTCGAGGGTGTATTGAGACAGGGCATCGATGCACCAGAGTAGACTAGCGTATACGCATCTTGACCCATATGATGGGCGATGGATGATCCCATATCCATCAGTGTTTGACATCAAGGATGGTGTATGGGTGCTCAGTGGAGACTGGGTACACTGGACGGACTCGCCGAGAACTCCCAGATGGTATTATACCTCACGTCAGATGGCAGTTCTATGGTGACACTGGTAAAGGTTAGTCTGTAGACCCAAGATCGTCATGGAGTCTTGTGTGATTCCCACTATGCTTTGATTTCCACCTTACCACGTCAGAGAGGGCGTGCAAAACGGTTGTTTTTGGGTACAGTCCCGAATCACGCGGAGGCAATGAGCGATAGGAGGGGATTCGTCTCTCCCGGTATAGGGAGTTGATGTTGTGTTGTGTTCGATTGGCTATAACCGGAAATCCCTGGCCAGGGTTGCTGAGATTTACTGGTAAGTGTTATCAGTAGTTTCTCGAACTGTTATAGACCTCATATCGACACGACTTATCTAGCTACTGGGGTCGGATGTTTACCACCCATAGGCGAGATATGCGACATATCAGACGACGAGACCGGACTGTACGGGAGTGTTACTGATTGGATTCGCAGGAGTACTAGCGGGCTTTCTTGTTGATCTTCTGATCGCTCAATACCCGGGTGGCCGTTACGTTTAGCACACCGCTTGCGGCTTGTGGGTGTTTGATATGATCATCACCTACTGCCGGCGTATTGACGAGTCTTTAGAGTCCTACACAGGGGTTTTCTGGCTCAAGCAAAACGGAGTAGAAGCACATATGTGATATGTGCGGGACCGAGATTAATACGATATGAGATACCGTATTCTATTCTCGCGATTCGTGACATTGATCGGTTGTATGCGATATAGCCGGGTTATCGGATCAAGTGTTGATTCGATAAGTTGTTACACATGATATTAGTCGGTTATAGCCTAGTTATTAAATCAAGAGTTGATTTAATAATTTAATGCATAATTATATATTTGATATATTATATTGCATTAACTAGTATTAGCTCGCTTATGATTTATTTTCTCACTAGTTTGTGCACATTGTTTATATGTGATATATGCAAGTGTACATGTTTGTATCATGCTTGATGATACATACAAGATGGGTGTATGAGACATAAACCAATTCAAGGTTAAATTAGGGTTTACTATTTTCCTAACAAATAACAAAAGAGGTGAGACTTTGGTCAAAGTTATCAAGCTTCATGAAGCTTGATAAACATTGACAAAGTCAACTCTTTTGTCATTCCTTAGGATATTAGTTAACCCAACCCTTAACCTAATACCTTGGTTAATTCTCTACATGAGTTAAGCATGAGGGCTTAACTCAACCATGGTGCAATAATTCATGGGATAAGTTTTCATTTGGATGGATTATTCTTTCTTCTTCGTCTTCTTCATCAAGCTCCATCCAAAAGCTTACTAGCTCCAATGGTGCCATGAGAAAATCAATTCTAAAGTGAGCCCACTTCCCACTTCTTCATCCTCTACCACTTGCCATGTAGTAGAATGTGTTCTCTTCACAAAATTCATGACCTAGTGAAGGAATAGCTTGAGTTAGTGTCTCCCCGACGTAGATCATCTTCGGCCTCGAAGTCAACGAAGCAAGCACGTTCATTCTTCTTGTGGATCTTCTCCAGAGTCCGAAGTTCACGATCGCAGTGGAGGGGACATCTACACGGAGCTATTGAAGTGAAGGACTGGATCTACAAAGGTTGTATTCCCTTTCACTTGTAGCTAAAGTTGTTAACTTGCTAGTTTTCGCCTAAACCCTAGTTTAAAGATCCGTATTAGAGTTGTTCGGCACGGCTAAAATTTTAATCGGGCAAGGTTGATGCATCGTAGACCCTTGTGCGCGTGCCTAGCAACCCTACAGTGGTATCAGAGCCAAGCTAGAGCTTTAGGCGTTGTGTAGACGAAGTTAGAAACCCGATCGAACCCCGAAACCCTAAACTACTCCCTTCTCTGTACATTTTCTGAAACTGTGCATTTTTCCAAATTAAAAATATCCAAAAAAATCAGCAGGGTTTTCTAAGAATTACTGTGCATCACATGACCCCAATTCCATCAAAGCGCCGCGGAACTGCGGCCGTACCCTAGGTCACGCGGCGGTTCCGCGGCCATAATGTGGCTTCTCACTTCACTGTTTGCACAATAATGTCTTTATTTAATTGCTGTGTTTTCTAGGAATTTTTAATTTCTACTCAAGAGTTGAGTTTTCTGGGTCGTATTGGGGACTCGATGATTCGATCGGAATATTTAACTTTGTTTATTTTTCCGGGTAATTTTAGAACATGTTAAAAAGTTTGACCGGATATCAATAACTCACCTTTTCCCGACCCGGAATATTTCCAAGTGTTAGATTTTTCCGTTGTTTGAGAACGTCTGAATCGTGCAAGTTACGCAATGGACCCTCTAGAAGACAACAAACCTTAACTCGATTATGTGACCGTCTTGAACTGCCTTTTGAACCTTAGGGTTTGGGGCAGTACGGCGTGCCACATGTGAGGCGTTGGCTTGACCCTTCTACGGCTGGACCGTTGGTACTGTGGTATGAAATGGATGTTTTAAAACATATTTCAAGTGTTGAGCGATTTGGGAAAAGTTAGGTGTTCGATTATTCGATCGGAAAGTTTAACATTGTCTATTTATATGGAATGTGATACAATATTTGGAATCCACATGTAGTTATGAGATAACTAATTTGAATGTTATAAACATAGCAGTTTAGTCTCAGATGATCGGTTGCCATGGAATTTTGATGTGATCAAAAGTCCGTCGCAATCACGTAGCGTACGCGGATACTCGCCGGGTAAACTTAATAGACAGCGATGCCCCATAGCCCCGACCAAGTGACTGTAGGAAAACCCCGTCACCAAAAGCATCCGTTCGGGTGCTCGCGGCAGCGGTGTTCCACCTTAGTCCACTTCGTCGACGGCATCCGGGGGTGCGGCCGTCTACTAAAGTTTGCGACGAGCATTCGATCTGTTTATCGGGAATCTTGTTGAATTGCCCGACTAGATATTGAAAAGTGTTTTCGATATAGAGACTAAAATGCGGGGTTTATAATTGTTAGGCATGTGATGTCTAAGTAGGTTGCGGATTCCAACTGTTGTAGTTTTACACTTTCTTTTCTGCGACCGTAAGTGTAATATGTGATATCGCCGGTTTCTTTGCTATATGTCAACGACAATTGGGATGGGTATATTTACTTACGTTGATGACATGTGATGTTATGTGTTGATGGATATGTTATATTTGATCGTCGTGTTTGAATAGCCGGGGTTTTTATGTGAGATGGGTGTTTTTCATTTTCATTCATGTAAAAACTTGTATGTAATATTCTTTTGTTGGGGCACTTCCGGGCTGAGGATGATGTCACCATTGTATATTATTTTCTTTTCCGCACTAGGATAGACCCAAGGAGGAGAGCATAAGTAACCGGGTTCTAGAGTCCAGTGGGAGACCAACTCGAGGAGTCGAGTCCGGGTCTCCTAACTGTAGAATTGGTAGGGTTGCTTGCCTCTCTCGTAGGGGTCTAAGGGTGTGGGTTTGGCTATTCGTCACGACCGTGGAATCCGTGTTTTATAGAGGCTCAAAATAAAACACGGACGTCCTAGTATATCCAATATTTCATATGATATTTTCTGCTGCGTTATCTGTGATGTGGTCATGTGATATGTTCTGATAGATACTGTATATAGTATATATGATATATTATATAGACGTTACTTATGTTTTACACCCGCGCTAGCCCTGCCCCGCTCTGCCGTTAGTTACCTAACCTAACGGTGCATGAGGGGACATCGAAGCGAATGCGGATGGCATAAGTGTACGTCGTATTTATCTGTGATGTTTAGGTGATTTAAATGATGGGACTTCATTAATATGATTAATGAAAGAAAAAGAAACCTAAAAGATGTTGTGGAATCGAATTTTTAAAAACAGGTAGCTACAGTTCTTGCTTTGCATCGCGGTGTTCCTTATAGAACATCCTGCACCTTATTCGATAAGGAAAGGGCCGAGATCCATTCACCGGGAGTGACCCCTTTAGCAATAACTGGCAGATGCTACACACTCGGTTTGTCTTTTGATTGCTTCTATAGTTCTTGCTTTGCATAGTGGTATATATGATATACCCTGCACCTTATTCGATGAGGAAAGGGCCGACGATCCCTTCACCGGGAGTGACCCCTTTAGCAAAATTAGAAAAGCCTCAAAAACATTCCATTTAAAAAATTATGTGATTCTACAACGATATCAAGTTCATTACGCAATAGGTTTTCAGAAAAACCTGTCGTAGCCCTCCGTCATTTCAGATAAGTACTACTAAGTATTCGTGCTGTGGTAGTTTGGCATGCGTCAAGGCGTAGTGTACGGTAGCTAACTAGTGCTTATCTGTTTGCATACGATGCGATTGGATTAGGGTATTCGTACGGCGTTGTTTGGCATGCGTCAAGGGTCGTGCGGGTGGGTTTAATTCAATCATGAAATGTACGGGTTGAACTTGACTTGCGGACTATGGGTTGTTTGGCATGCGTCAAGGTCATAGCACGCTAGGGGTAAAATATTATTGGGAATTTCAAGTGTTGAAATTTGCAATGAGATTTCATACCTTCTATGAGATAGTTGGATCCCGATACCCGCTGCGAGTAAGAGTTACTCCTGGGAGAGTTTTACACATTACAATTAGCCGATCAAGTAGGTGTCTAGAAAGGTGTTAACGAGGTGACGCCTCTGGGAAAACGAGGTTTACTTTAATTAGGTCCGTGCGAAAGCACGGGGAACCTCCCTCAAAGTACCGACACTGGCCTGGCTGAAAAATTGACGAAATTGTACGGTGTAATTAATCCCGGCTAGTCTTTCCTTTTAGGGTTTGAAGGAAGATTTGATAAAAACAGTGGGAGCCATCCTGATTAGATAAAAGAATAACCAATCTGATCTTGCAAGAGCATACGCTGTGTGTTTTCTTCTCTCTCTCTCTAGGTAGCGACCATATCATGCCTTAATCAAGATAATAAAACGGATGAATTGACCGAACCCGCTTGTTATACTGAGCTGGGGAACGTTGGTCCCGCTCCAACTTATAATTATTATAAGACAGAGCAGGAAATTGGGGAATACCAGATTTCCCGTGCCGCCCAAACGAAGAGAGTGCATGCTGATGCATCTTCTTCGGGTGTGTTCATTACAGAGAACTGTTTCTCAGTATCCTTTACGTCCTAGGTATGAGATACCGGATCAGGATCCCGCATATGTAATCTGTTACATGGGCTACAGATAGGTAGAGAACTGAGGACGGGTGATAAGTTTCATGAGACAGAAAACGGTGCAAGTGTTGCAGCCAAGTCTGTTGGTCACTGTCACCCTGTATTACTAGAATACATTGATTCAGAACGAATGTTATTAGATACCGAACCTGATGTACAACATCATATCAATCTCTTTATTGATAAAGAAAGGATATAATTTTGTATTGTTGGATAATGTTATGAACATTTCCTATATCAAGAGTTGATCGGTTCAGGCACGTTATCTAAAAGCATTGACGTTCTAAATCAAACTACAGTTCTTAGTATACAAAACACACACAAGAGGAAGAGTTCAGAAATGAACGAATCCTTCTTGAGATATTGTAGACTAGGTCATATCAATGCGACCCGACTAGCTGAAGTTATATATAGATTCATATTTAAATTAGTTTGAATTTACATCTTGTGAAACTTGTCGATCATGTCACAGAGATAAGATGACCATAGCTCTATTTACTGGAAGTAGAGAAAGAGTTAGTGAACTCTTAGGATGATACATGTTGATGTATGAAGGTCCCCTGTCTACATATGCCAAGACCGGTTCTTTGTACTTCATTACATTCACTGATGATCTCTCATGATTCAGATATATGTTCCTGTTGAAACACAAGTCCGAAACTTTTGAGATAATCACAGAGTATAAGTTAGAAGTAGAGAACTAAAATACGGGTATAAGTATTATGTCCTTTGATGTGATCAGGGAGGAGAATACTTGAGCACGGAAATCCTGGACTATTCTAAAGGAGAATGAGATTCTTTCTCAGCATTACTCCTCCGTATACACCATAGCACGATGGTATATCAGGGCGGAGCAATAGCACCCTATGTGATATGGTGTGCTCTATGATAAGTATTACTGAGTTTCCTATTTCCTTTTGGGAGTTATGCACTTGAGAAGCTGCATACCTATTGAATAGGGTTCAAATCAAATCAGTTGCCTACCACTTCATATGTGATATGGAAAGGGAAGAGCCCATATCTTAAGTTTGTTAAGATTTGGGGTTGTCCGGCCCATGTCTAAAAAGCAAAATCTGGACAAGCTCGAGGCAAAGTCAGATCTGTAGAAGTTTGTTGGATATCCCAAGCATCAGCAAGGGAATATCTTCTACCAAACCGAGGAACAAAAATGTTTTTTTTCTCAACATGCCACATTTATGAAAAGGAATTTCTTGTGAAGAAATTAGTGGTCATGAGGTAGAACTGGAAAGAGTTCCAGCTATAACAAACTACAGTAGATGATTTAGTAGAACCAAAGGATTCAGTAGATTCCAACGAACCTCAGCCTCTCCGCCGATCTAGTAGGGTTCCTCACCCACCTGAGAGATACTTCGGTTTCTCTATGACAGTAGGAGTGAGGATTGCATCATGAGATGATGACCCAACTAGTTTCGAGCTGGCCATTAGGAGTGGGACTCTGTAAGAATGGCTGGATGCTTAGCGATCTGAGATGGAATCCTTATACACCAACAAAGTATGGACTTTGGTTGCTTTATCTGAAGGGTTAAATCCCCATTAGGAGCAAGTATATCTTGAGAAGATTACTTGGTGTACATGGAAAAGTTGAGACTTTCAAAGCTAGACTTGTTAAAGGTTTGCATCATAGACCAATTGTGGCTAATGATGAAACCTTTTTCTGGGGCCTATGCTTAAGTCCATCCAGATCCTACTAGCCACGGCTACATACCATGACTACGATATCTGGTGGTTGGGTGTCATGATAGCTTTTCTAAATGATGTTTTAGAAGAGAGCGTCTATAAGTACACAGCCAGAGGGCTTCGTAAACAGTGGGAGCAGCGGAAACGTGTGCAAGATGTTTTATGTGATAAAGCAGGCATCGCGAAGTTGGAACGTCTGTTTTGATGTGGTAGTCAATGAGTTTGACTTCATCAAAATGGTAGATGAACCTTGTATTTACAAAAAGGTAGTAGAGAGTATAGTGGTGATCCTAGTAGAGTACGTGGATGACATATTCTTGATAGGGAAGTAGTTTCATATGCTACGCTCGATCAATCTCCGCTTATCACAAAGATTCTCCATATAGGATCAGAGTGATACCTCCTAAATCCTGTGTTTTGATCTATGAGATAGATCTAATTGGATGTTAGGATACTCACTAGTTGTAGTGAGAAGGTATCAATCGATCCTGGGGAGAATCACTGGAAAGGTTTCAGGGTGATAAGGACGACTGAATGTCAGTCGCAGGCATTGTCTTTACCCTCAGTGGAGGGACGGTATGTTGGAAGAGTTCCAAGCTAGATACTGTGACTTACTAGATGATTAAAGACAAGATACATCGTTACCAAGGATGCTACCAAAGAGGCAGTCTGGATATATATAAGTTCATGAGATGAACTTCGTTCCTACCATTGTGTGACAATGGAGTTGTGGCTTTAGCCAAGGAACTACCGTCCCATCAGAAATCCAGATATAATTCTTAGGCAGTATCACCTGATCATGGAGATGGTTGATCTCTAGGAAGATCGAGGTTAGGAGAGTAGACACAGAGGACAACAGCGCGGATCCACTCACAAAGGCCTTTTCCCCAGTAAAGACTTTTATGGGATGGTTGAGTATGAGATACTTCAACCACAGCTAATTGTTGAGTATGTGATACCACAACAGATGGCCCTAGTACACGTGGGAGATTGTTAGTTATATATATGCCCTAGAGGCCATTACTGTACATACGATGTATATTATAGTGGATGCTGGGACGTATATAGGGAGGACTTTCTTGCTCGACATGATAGTATGCTATCTGGTTGTACTTTATCTTAACATGTACTCTGATTGTCTCTAATACATGTTGATAAAGGCCATAGGATATGTACTCGACTACTGGGACTATGATGAGATCATACTAGTGGGGCCACGGTAGTCGACGAGTACATCCTATAACTGTTCCTAGTCGAGGGTGTATCGAGACAGAGCATCGATGCACCAGAGTAGACTAGCGTATACGCATCTTGACCCATATGATGGGCGATGGATGATCCCATATCTATCGGTGTTTGACATCAAGGATGGTGTACAGGTGCTCAGTGGAGACTGGGTACACTGGACGGACTCGCCGAGAACTCCCAGATGGTATTATACCTCACGTCAGATGGCAGTTCTCTGGTAACACTGGTACAGGTTAGTCTGTAGACCCTAGATCGTCATGGAGTCTTGTGTGATTCCCACTGTGCTTTGATTTCCACCTTACCACGTCCAAGAGGGCGTGCAAAACGGTGGTTTTTGGGTACAGTCCCGAATCACATGGAGGCAATGAGCGATAGGAGGGGATTCGTCTCTCCCGGTATAGGGAGTTGATGTTGTGCTGTGTTCGATTGGCTATAACCGGAAATCCCTGGCCAGGGTTGCTGAGATTTACTGGTAAGTGTTATCAGTAGTTTCTCGAACTGTTATAGACCTCATATCGACACGACTTATCGAGCTACTGGGGTCTGACGTTTACCACCCCTAGGCGAGATATGCGACATATCAGACGACGTGACCGGACTGTACGGGTGTATTACTGATTGGATTCGCAGGAGTACTAGCGGGCTTGCTTGTTGATCTTCTGATCGCTCAATATCCGTGTGGCCGTTACGTTTATCACACCGGTTACGGCTTGTGGGTGTTTGATATGATCATCACCTACTGCCGGCGTATTGATGAGTCTTTAGAGTCCTACACAGGGGTTTTCTGGCTCAAGCGAAACAGAGTAGGAGCACAAATGTGATATGTGCGGGACCGAGATTAATACGATATGAGATACCGTATTCTATTCTCGCGATTCGTGACATTGATCGGTTGTATGCGATATAGCCGGGTTATCGGATCAAGTACCGATTCGATAAGTTGTTACACATGATATTAGTCGGTTATAGCCGGGTTATTAAATCAAGAGTTGATTTAATAATTTAATTCATAATTATATATTTGATATATTACATTGCATTAACTAGTATTAGCTCACTTATGATTTATTTTCTCACTAGTTTGTGCACATTGTTTATATGTGATATATGCAAGTGTACATGTTTGTATCATGCTTGATGATATATACAAGATGGGTGTATGAGACTTAAACCAATTCAAGGTTAAATTAGGGTTTACTATTTTCCTAACAAATAACAAAAGAGGTGAGACTTTGGTCAAAGTTATCAAGCTTCATGAAGCTTGATAAACATTGACAAAGTCAACTCTTTTGTCATTCCTTAGGATATTAGTTAGCCCAACCCTTAACCTAATACCTTGGTTAATTCTCTACATGAGTTAAGCATGAGGGCTTAACTCAACCATGGTGCAATAATTCATAGGATAAGTTTTCATTTGGATGGATTATTCTTTCTTCTTCTTCTTCTTCATCAAGCTCCATCTAAAAGCTTACTAGCTCCAATGGTGCCATGAGAAAAAGAGTGAGAAAATCAATTCTAAAGTGAGCTCACTTCCTAATTCTTCATCCTCAACCACTTGCCATGTAGTAGAGTGTGTTCTCTTCACAAAGTTCATGACCTAGTGAAGGAATAGCTTGAGTTTGTGTCTCCGCGACGTAGATCATCTTCGGGCTCGAAGTCAACGAAGTAAGCACGTTTGTTCTTCTTGTAGATCTTCTCCAGAGTCCGAATTTCACGATCGCAGTGGAGAGGACATCTACACGGAGCTATTGAAGTGAAGGACCGGATCTACAAAGGTTGTATTCCCTCTCACTTGTAGCTAAAGTTGTTAACTTGCTAGTTTTCGCCTAAACCCTAGTTTAAAGATCCGTATTAGAGTTGTTCGGCACGGCTAAATTTTTAATCGGGCATGGTTGATGCCTCGTAGACCCTTGTGCGCATTCCTAGCAACCCTACATATAGGGTATCATACCATTAGCGATAGGTACATGCACACATAAGAATATAGCTACAGGTGTATCTAGCATTCATACTTCACTTATACCTGGAGGGTATATCACATCATTACTGATAGGTAGATACCTATATTTTTGCTATACCTTTATGTGTTCACATATATCTGGCTATAGCTACGTATTTACCTTATTTGATGTATTATTTAGAATTGGAGAGAATAGGAACCGCATGATATTTATATTAACTGGTTGTAGTTAATTAGCGGCTTTTCCTTTATACGCTTACATTACAATTTTATGTTGCGTATACTTTATTCATGGATTTTCGCATTGAGATATGGATTTTTCATGATGTTTTCTGGATTTGGGGACCGTGGGAGTTCATGAAATTATGCATTAATTGAAAAACTCGGTTTCCCTTGATATGATATTTCAGCAGCCACCATGAGATTTATCGGTTCGGATATATATATACCCCACGCGAGGAAAGGAGGGTCCGTGTGCGGGTACATGGTGGGGCCCGGAGGTACTCCGGGGCAAGAATGAGGTCGTGGTGCTAGATGATGAGCTAGTGGGGGAACCATACCATCCGGTGACATTATCAATGAATCAGCGGTTATCATGGGGATACCGACGGGAGTCATGTACGTATTGATACGTCGAGAGGCGAGAGTCAGAGCTAGGCATTCGAGCTTTCGGGATAGCGTATGATACGTACCTATCACGGTGCCAGTCATGGTGACAGCACCTGATAGATCAGCATTTCTGTGTCGATGCTTGACACATTGGTTTCATGATATTTCTTTTTACTCCTTTGTATATATAACAGGGGATTAGGCCACCGTTATATATGCCCTTACAACAATATTAGTGGAATGGGACGCTAATATATGTGTATTGACATCAAATTATATACATCATCATATTTATTCATGCAAATATACCTAGAATGTAAAGGACTCATTGATATTGGATTTAGGACATTTGAGAATTCATTTGATATTGATTATAGGATATATATGAGATTGCTGATTTTGTACACTCGGGATATGTGAGATCTACTTGATATTGTACATTCGGGGTATACGAGATACACTTGATATTGTACATACGGGATATGTGAGATCTACTTGATTGTGTACATTTAGGATTTGTGAGACTTATATGATATGAGAGCCAATTTTGGGGCTGATTTGAGGAATTGGGATTTGGATTGTCTTGATGGATTTTGATCCTACCACGATATCAGGATTCCGTGAAAATGACATGTTTTATTCCATACTCTACATTTACTGTTTATGCACTGCTTCATGTGTAGTTGTACCTGTTAGTGTACCTTCCATGATTGTGTCATACATACATTTTCATATCATTATTGCATGACTATTGCATACTGATTGTCATATCACTACTTCATGTACTTGTAGTACCTGATAGAGTACCTTACATGACTGTTACCTTCATATCGTCATATTATTTCTTCATGTATTAATTATACCTGCTAGTGTACTTTTCATGATTATTGCATTACATATGACTATTCATTGATATTAAATGCTTATGTTAGATTCGCGCTGTACGTGCATACTCGTGATTACCTGCATATGTTATTTACTATTCACGAGTTGGCAACTCACCCCCGTTGTGCCACAGTGTCTTGCAGGTGTTCCTCAGGACAGTCAGAGGCAGGGCTATTTCCATCCATCGTATCATCTTTTACTGCGGATACCACTTCGCCTGACAGTGTGCAGTTTTGCCCAGGTGGGTTTTGTGATTATTCGATGTTGTATTGTATATTCGTTGTATCCATGTACTCTCCATCTACCAGTATTATGTATGACTTAGTGACTTGGTGTGAGGACGATGTTGTATATTGTTGTGACTTGATGTCTTTTATACAGTTTTCTTTCTATCGTCTTCTATTTCTTCGCTACGGCGTCGTATATCTGTTGTGGTGATTGTTTTCCGTCGTCGGGTGTGATTTTGCTCCTGTTTTGGGGATGCTTTACTTATATTTATGTTGTACCCATTTTGGGGCTGGTTTTTACAAAGGAGGTGCTGCCAAAATTTTAAGGAATAAAAGTGAGACTTTTAAAGAATTTGGGTTGTAATTTCAAAGGTTTTGAAAATACTATTATCACTTTCTTATTATTTTTGATGGTTTAGATTTCTGGGTTTTGGCTTTCTTTTACTGTATTACGCATGTAGACATTGCGTAGTATTAGGGCCGTCACGTGCCAATTTCGGGTCGTGACACCATGCATGAATGAAGAAATAACCATGAAGGAAAAGCAACAAGTGCTAACAATGACATGTGCATGTTATGTGCACAAAACAGGCTTAAAGCCCGATTAGCGATTTTTTAATCGCGATTAGCACTAAATTTGTGTCAAATAAATCATAAACTTTCATAATTTGCATGAATCACATAAAGCACCCTCTTTTTAGAAATTTCCATAATTTTCGAAAAAAATCCCAATTTATCGGTATTTAATTATACTGCCCTATTAAAATATTTAATATTTTATTATTTAATTATAAAAATTCCCAAAAATAATATATTTTTTTTTTTGAAATGTTACAGTGCGGGTGGGTCTAATTCAATCAAGAAATGAACGGGTTGAACTTGACTAGCGCCCTATGGGTAGTTTGGCCTCCGTCAAGGTCATAGGACACTAGGGGTAAAAGTATTATCGGGAATTTCAAGTGTTGAAATTTGCAATGAGATTACATACCTTCTATGAGATAGTTGGATCCTGATACCCACTGCGAGTAAGAGTTACTCCTGGGAGTGTTTACACATCACAATTAGCCGATCAAGTAGGTGTTTAGAAAGGTGTTTACGAGGTTATGCCTCTGGGAAAATTAGGTTTATTTTAATTAGGTCCGTGCGATAGCACGGGGAACCTTCCTCAAAGTACCAACACTGACCTGGCTGAAAGATTGGCGAACTTGTAAGGTGTAATTAATCCCGGCTAGTCTTACCTTTTAGGGTTTTAAGGAAGATTTGATAAAAACCAGTGGGAGCCATCCTGATTAGATAAGATAATAACCAATCTAATCTTTCAAGAGCATACGCTAAAGTGTTTTCTTCTCTCTCTCTCCAGGTAGCGACCATGTTAGGCCTTAATCAAGATAATAATTTGGATGTATTGACCGAACCCGCTTATTATACTGAGCAGGGGAACGTTGGTCCCGTTCTTTCTTATAATTGTTATAAGATAGAGAAGGGGATATGAGAATATCCGGATTCTCACACAGCCCAAACGAAGAATAAGCATGCTGATGAATCTTCTTCGGGTGTGTTAGTTATCGAGAACTGTTTCTTAGTTCACTCTATGTTCTGGGTATTAGATACCGGATTGGGATATCACATATGTAATATGTTACATGGGCTACGGAAAGGTAGGGAACTGGGAGAGGGTGATCATTCTATAAGAGTAGGGAATGGTGCAAATGTTGCAGCCAAAACAGTTGGCGAATATCACCTTGTGTTACCAAATGGTAATACATTGATTCTGAACGAATGTTATTACATTCTGACCCTGATATGCAATCTTATATCAGTTTCTTTATTGAGTAAAGAAGGATATAATTTTGTAGTACATGATAATGTTATGAACATCTTCCTGAATCAAAAGTGGATTGGATCAGGCTCGTTAAATAATGGCATATACATTCTCAGTCAAACTACAGTCCTTAATGTACAAAACACACACAAAAGGAAGAGTTCAGAAATGAACGAATCCTACTTGTGGCATTGTAGACTAGGTCACATCAATGCGACACGACTGGCTAAGTTACATAAGGATGGATATTTGAATCCGTTCGAATTTTCATCTTATGACACTTGCCAATCATGTCTCAAAGGCAAGATGACCAAAACTCCATTTAGTGGACACGGAGAAAGAGTTACGGAACTCTTGGGACTGATACATAGTGATGTATGTGGTCCCATATCTATGCATGCCAGGAATGGTTCCCCGTACTTCATTACATTCACTGACGATCTCTCAAGATACGGACATGTGTTCCTATTGAAACACAAGTCTGAAGCTTTTGAGAAATTCAAAGAATATAAGAACGAAGTCGAGAACCAAATGGGTAAAAGTATTAAAATCTTTCGATCTGATCGAGGAGGAGAATACTTGAGCAATGATTTTCTGTACTATCTAAAAGAGAATGGGATTCTCTCTCAGCTTACTCCTTCCTATACACCACAGCACAACGGTGTATCGGAGCGGAGGAATCACACCCTATTAGATATGGTGCGCTCTATGATGAGCACTGCTGAGTTGCCTATTTCCTTTTGGGGATATGCACTGGAGACAGCAGCATATCTATTGAATAGAGTTCCCACCAAATCAGTGCCTACCACTCCATATGAGATATGGAATGGGAAGAGGCCATGTCTTAATTTTATTCAGATATGGGGTTGTCCAGCCTATGTGAAAACACAAAATCCGGACAAACTCGAGGCAAGGTCTGTTCTGTGCAAGTTTATTGGATATCCCAAACATTCGCGAGGGTATATCTTCTACCACTCCAAGGAACAAAAGGTGTTTGTTTCTCGACATGGCACCTTTTTAGAAAAGGGTTTTCTTATGAAAGAAATTAGTGGCAATGAGGTAGAACTGGAAGAAGTTCCAGCTACACAAACTGCAACAAAAGGTTTGGTGGTACCGGAGGATTCGATAGCTCCCAATGAACCCCAGCCTCTCAGCCGATCTAGTAGGGTTCCTCATCCACCTGAAAGATACTACGGTTTTCTCATAGATGGTGGGAGCGAGGATTGCATCGTGGAAGATGATGACCTGACTAGCTTCGAGCAGGCCATCACAAGTGGAGACTCTGTGAAGTGGCTAGATGCAATGCGGTCTGAGATGGAATCCATGTACACCAACAAAGTATGGACTTTGGAAGTTGGTCCTGAATGGATAAAACCCATTGGGAGCAAATGGATCTTTAAGAAGAAACTTGGTGTAGATGGAAAAGTTGAGACTTTCAAAGCTAGACTTATTGCAATGGGTTTTCGTTAACGACCAGGTGTGGATTATGACGAAACCTTTTCTCCAGTAGCTATGCTTAAGTCCATCCGGATCCTGCTTGCCATTGCCGCATACCATGACTACGAAATCTGGCAAATGGATGTTAAGACCGCCTTTCTAAATGGTGATTTAGAGGAGTGCGTGTACATGACTCAGCCAGAGGGCTTCATAGACAGTGGGAGCAGCGGAAAGGTGTGCAAGCTGCTTAAATCTATCTACGGGTTAAAGCAGGCATCGTGGAGTTGGAACATCTATTTTGATGTTGTAGTCAAAGAGTTTGACTTCATCAAGAACGTAGATGAACCTTGTATTTATAAGAAGGATGTAGAGAGTAAGGTTGTCTTCCTCGTATTGTACGTGGATGGCATACTCTTGATAGGAAATGATGTTCCTATGCTGCACTCGGTCAAGCTCTTCTTATCACATAGATTCTCAATGAATGATCTAGGTGATGCCTACTGCATTTTGGGGATTAAGATCTATAGAGATATATCTTAGAGGATACTGGGATTGTCCCAATCCAAGTACATTGACACTATACTAAAGAGGTTTAGTATGGAAGAATCCAAGCGTGGGTATTTACCCACGATCTCTGGACTCACTCTCTCCAAAGAGATGTCTCCTAAGACTGATTTGGAGAGAGCTCGCATGTAAGGGATACCCTATGATTTGGCAGTAGCCTCTATCATGTACGCGATGCTATGTACCAGACCTGATGTAGCATACTCACTAAGTGTAGTGAGTAGGTATCAAGCAGATCCTGGAGAGAGTCACTGGACAGCTGTGAAGAACATTCTCAAGTACTTGAGAAGGACTAAGGAGATGTTCTTGGTGTATGGTAACGGAGAATTCCAGGTGGAGTCCTTTACCGATTCGAGCTTCCAAAGTGATAAGGACAAGTCTCACTCGGGATTTGTCTTTATCCTAAATGGAGGGGTAGTTTGTTGGAAGAGTTCCAAGCAAGAAACCGTGGCAGACTCGATGGTGGAGGCTGAATACATCGCTGCCAACGATGCTGCCAAAGAGGCTGTCTGGATGAAGAAGTTCATAACTGAACTTGGTGTGGTTCCATCCATTGAGTATCCAATACCTTTGTATTATGATAACGATGGAGTTGTGGCTTTGTCCAAGGAACCCAGATCACATCAGAGATCCAGACATATTCTGAGGCGGTATCACTGATCCGGGAGACAGTTGATCGCCGGGAGATCGAGGTCAGGAGAGTTGACACGAAGGACAACACTGCGGATCAAGTCACGAAGGCCATACCCCTGATACAATTTGAGAGACTCTTCGGGATGTTAGGTATGAGATACTACAATAGCTGGCCTTAGTGCAAGTGGGAAATTGTTAGTTGTATATATGCCCTAGAGGCCATTGTTGTACATATGATGTATATTATAGTGGATGCTTGGATATATATATAGAGAGGACATTCTTTCTCGATATGATAGTATGCTATCTGGTTTCACTTTGTCTTAATATGTTGACTTGTATTTGATTACTGTCTTGCTCTCACATTTTGATAAAGCCCTTAGGATATATACTCGACTACTAGGACTATGATGCAGATCATGTTAGTGTATATGCCCTAGGGGTCATTATTGTATCATACTAGCTTGTATATTACTTAATGGAAGCTTGGGATATTCACAGTTATATAACAGTCTTGCTAAACATAGTAGTATGCTACTTGGTTTTATCTATCTTAATATGTGAGTATATGTATTGATAGAGCCCTTAGGATCTTGCTTGACTACCAGTGTTGTGATGGCAGTCACACTAGTGGGGGCTGGGTAGTCTACAAGCACATCCTTTTTCAGGTCCCTAGTCGTAGGATTATCGAGACAGGGCATCGATACTCCGGAGTAGACTAGTGTGTACGCTTCTCATCCCAGTTGGGGAGATGGTCTGTCCCACAGCCATCAGTACGTCGTACTAGAGATAGTATACAGGTGCTCGTTGGGTTACGGGTACACCGGACAGGACTTGCGGGGAACTGTTGGTTGGTATTATACCCGTCGTCAGTTAACAGTTCCCAGGTGACATGAGTACAACATAGTCCGCAGACTTGACACTGCTACTTCGCCTCGAGTGTGCCCCACTGTTCTTAGATTGCTACCCTACCACGGCTCAAAGGAGTCGTGCAAACAGGTAGCAGTTGGGTGCAGTTCCGAGCACTTGGAGGCAGTAGCCGTTAGACATGATTCGTCTCTCCCGATATTGGGAGTTGATATCGCGCTATGTCAGAGAGCCATTACGCAAAGTCCCTGGCCAGGACAAGCGAGATTTACTGGTAGGTTCCAGTAGTTTCTCAAGGTGTAATGGGCTTCACTCCGACACGACTTATACCGCTTTTAGGGGACAACGCTTGCCCCCTAGGCCCGATATGCGATAGTCCTAGACGAACAGACCAGACTGTACGGAGATTGTCACATCAGGATCAGTAGGAGTTCGGATGGGTTTCCTCATCGGCCTTCTTATCGACATCTACCTGGGGACCGTTACGTACAGCTAGTGCCACTTGCGGTCTGTGGTTAAACCCACTGCCAGCATAGTAGTCGAGTCTTTAGAGTCCCACACAGAGAGTTTCCCTGCTCCAGGCGAAACGATATAGAGGTCGTATGGTTTTACGACAAGGGTTCGGACTCATACGTGTGTTTACGCACGTACGACGTTCGGACAGTTTTTACTAGCCGGCATTGGTTTAAGCCAGATTCTAGTATCGGATTATTGGATTTATACAGTCTAAAGTTTTTCCATGTTTTTACGGATAGGAGGGGCGTTCTCGTAATTTGGCGGGAAGCTTCTAGAAGTATGGTGACTTGAGGGTTTAGGTGGCATAAGCATTTATTGCTTTAGTAACTCATTTGTGTGATTCATCCATGTCATTAATGCATCATTAAATGGTTAATGACTCATGTAGTGAATCACACATATTGAATTAATGAAGCATGATGATTAATCATTTTATTTATTTATTTGATAAATGATTATGCTTTATATATTCAAGAGAGTTCATTATTTCATTATCATTCTCATGCTCACCTTCTCTCTTCTCAAGCTCTCTCTCTTCAAACCCTAATTCTCCCCTCTCATGTGTTGAGATCAAGGATTAGATAGACTAATTAATCCATAACCTCACTCTATATCACCTAGGTGCCTTTGATTAGCAACTAAAGAAACCTAGTTACCACAAAATTAGAGGTGAAGCTTGGAATAGAAGCTCTCGGGTGGATCGTCTATTCAATAGAGGAGGCCGAGGAGGAGGTGGATAACGAAAAGACGAAGGACTAGGTTCACTAGGTATAATCTCTTTTCATAGTAGTTAACAACTTCTATGTATATGTTAGTTATAGTTTAGCAAAGATTCTTCGGTTAGTCGATGTTAATCCAAAGAACAAGATTGTTTTTCATATTTCCGCCTCCCCGCAACTCGTGAGGTGTTGTACATCGACTTACAGTGGTATCAGAGCCTCGCTAAACAATAATTAACTTTTAGCAAAGTCGGAAGAATTTTGAACGCAAAACGAACCGGAAAAAATATCAAAATCACCCACTTTCTGTTGAATTTAAAATGAGGTCTAAAATTTTTTCAGGGCCCGCTAAAAATACAAGCAGGGAAATATAAGAATTCTGGAGAAAATTGGGTGCATGAATCGGCCAAACAGCCGTGGAACCGCGGCCGATTCCACCGATCCGCCGCGGATCCGCGACCGAGTTGAAGCCGATTCAGCCTAATTTTGCCCTGTAATTTTTCTGTGATGTTTTTGTCTTTTCTGGAATGTTTATTTTCTGCTCAAGTCTCAGGTGCACAGAGAAGTTTTGGAGTAGAATCTTATGTGTTTGCTCGATCGAAATTATACGATGTTTGGCTAATTTGATTATATCCGTGAACTGTATAATGTGTTTGTAAACATCCCCTAACTGCTAATATGTCGGTTGGCAGTGGGTTGCACATTTCTGTACTGTTTGTGATTATGAACTTGATTGGATTGTTGTGATGATTAGCCGGGGTTTGAGATGGGTTATTATATTCATTCATTCGATATAATTGTAATATGTTGTAATATTATTTTACGGGGCACATCCAGGTTGCGGTTGTAGCCACCGTTGTATTATTTCATTTTACTGTTTTTGCTCCTAGGATAGACCCAAGGTGGGGTGCACAAACTACCGGGTACTTTGAAGTGTTTAGTAGCCTACTCACGTTGTTAGGGGAGACCGCTTCACTTCGGATACTTGGCGGGTAGTTTGCCGTACCCGTAGGGGTCTAGGGTGGGGTAATGGCTATTTATCACAACTGTGTAATCCGTCTTTCGTTGCAGGCTCAAAAGAAACGCGGATTGCTTGCATATCCAATAATGTTCATCTGTGATCTAGAATGCCTATTATTGCGTCTGACGAATGTACAATATCTATATATGATAGCTATTTAGACGTCACTTATGTTTTACACCCACGCTAGCCCAGCCCCCGCTCTGTCGTTAGTTAAGTAACCTAACGGGTGATGACGGGACCCAGTGGCAAATGCGGATGGCATAAGAGGACATTGTATTTTCGTTGTTTTCTGCAATGATAGGTTAATGATGGGACGCATTATTATTAGTGCAAAGAAAATAAACCAAAGTTGAATCGTTGGAACAGTTTAAAAGAAACCACCCTATTATTTTTAATACAGAAGATATTTTTAATTGCGGAGCTTTAACCACTCCTTTTAAAAGCTATCAGGTTCCTTCGGTCATATCAAGTTCACTACGTTCACGGTTTCGCCAAAACCATTCGTAGCCCTCCGTCATTTCATTTGGGTATTCAGTAGTATTCAAGCTATGTATTTTGACCTAACGCCAAGGCATAGTGTTTGGTAGCTGCTGGGTATTCATTTGTTGCATAGATAGATGAGTTAGTTTGGGACAGTCGTATTATCATTTTGGCCGAACGTCAAGGATATGTACGGATGGGTTCAAATTAACAAGATAATGATGGGTAGAACTTGACATGTGAATTATGACATTTTGACCTAAAGCCAAGGTCATAAGAGCATGGGGCAAAAATTTATATCGGGAATTTCTAAAGAAACAGAAATTTACAAAGAGATGCATACCATTTGGAGTGTGATGAATGTTGGTAGGATTCCTTCAGCATTATCACACGATGATATTTGGATCCCGATCCTACTGTGAGTATATGCTACTCATCAGGAGATTCATCACTTAACGATCAATGCTATAAACCAAGTAGGTGCCGAGAAAGGTGTCAGCGGGGCTACGCCCCTAGAGAAAAGAGGTTATTTAATTAAGGAACTTCGCGAAAGCGTTGGAAAACCTCCCTCGAAGTACCGACACCGGACTGGCTGAACGGTTAAGCAAGTATTGTACAGTGAGAATAGTCCTGGCTAGTTCTTCCTTTTTGGTTTGAGGAGGGATTCGAGAAACAGTAGGAGCCATCCAATTTAGATAAACTAAAAACCACTCTAAACTTGCAAGAGCATCATGCTAAAGTGTTCTCTCTCTCTCTCCTAATTGCAGCGACCTAAAAACATGACTGGCCTTAAGTTGCTATTAGAGAAAAATATATTGACAGGGCCAAACTATAAAGATTGCCAGCGGAATGTCAAAATGGTTTTGACCTATGGCAAATTGGGGTATGTCCTCACCGCTAAGGCACCTGCTGTCCCTGGTCCCAAATCCAGTAATGCGGATAAGGAAATCCGCAAAACCTGGGAGTTAGATTGCGCGAAGGCCAAGTGCATCGTGCTTGCCTCGATGAATAATGAACATCAGAGGAGGCACGAGGATATGCATCTAGATGCCATATTTCTCCAAACAAAGGAACATTATGGAGAGCAATCTTGTATAGCAAGATACGAGACCTCAAAGAACTTGTTTCAGACAAGGTTGGCCGTCGGATCATCGGTAGGAGAACATGTCGTAAAGATGATTGGCTATATTGAAGAGCTCGCAGACCTTGGGACGACTTTGGATAATGAGCTCTATACAGACTTGATTCTCCAGTCCCTTCCTTCCACCTACGCCCAGTTTATTCTGAATTTCAACATTCAAAGAAAAGAAGTTGAACTTCCAGAACTCCTTAACATGTTGAGGAGTGCAGAGGGCACCTTGCAGAAGGCAAGGGAAACACCCGCTATGTTTGTTCGCGGTGCTTCTTCTTCCGGGTCCAAGGCTAAGGCTAAAGGAAGAAAGAATAAGGCTGTCACCAAACCTAGAGGAGGTGTTAGTAAGGTGGGAGCGAAGGGAAAGAAAAAGATTGCGGTGCCAGTAGTGGCCAAGGATGAGTGCTTCCATTGTCATAGGAAAGGGAACTGGAAGAAAGATTGCAAGGCGTGGAACGCCAAGAACCAGGAACCGAAGCAAGCTGTGGCTTCGACTTCAGGTGTGTTTGTAATTGAGAATTGTCTGTCAATCAACTCTACTTCCTGGGTATTGGATACCGGATCAGGATCTCATATATGCAATTCATTGCAGGCACTGGGAAACCGTAGAGTGCTGAAGGTTGGTGATATGATCCTGATGGTTGCTAATGGAGCTAGCATGGGAGCTGTGTCCGTAGGGGATAATCACCTGGGATTGACGAGTAGACATATTTTGGTTTTACATAACTGTTTTTGTGTACCTAGTTTAACGTGTAATATCATATCAGTTTCTTTGTTATCAAATAAAGGTTATGATTTCACGTTTGTAAGCGATGTTGTTAACATCCACCTTAATCATAGTTTGATTGGGTCCGGTACACTGGATAACGGTATATATGTCTTAAACCAATTACAGATTTTCAATGTCCAGAACACACTAAAAAGAAAGTCTCCAGATTTAAATAAGGCTTTCTTATGGCATTGTAGACTAGGTCACATCAATGAGACAAGGTTAACTAAGTTACATAGAGAAGGATATTTGGATTCGTTCAAATATCAAACTTATGCCACCTGTCAATCATGTCTCAAAGGAAAGATGACAAAGACTCCATTCACTGGACATGGAGTAAGAGCGAGCGAGCTCTTAGGACTCATACACAGCGATGTATGTGGTCCAATGTCTGCACATGCAAGAGGTGGTTTTTCCTATTTCATTACTTTTACGGATGATTACTCTAGGTACGGATTCATTTATTTGATGAAATATAAATCCGAGGCTTTTGAGAAATTCCAAGAGTATAAGAATGAAGTAGAAAACCAAACAGGCAAAAGTATCAAGACACTAAGATCTGATCGAGGTGATGAATACTTAAGTGTCGAGTTCCTAGGTTACCTAAATGAGAAAGGAATTCTCTCTCAGCTTACTCCTCCATACACTCCACAGCATAACGGTGTATCGGAGAGACGGAATCGAACCCTATTGGATATGATACGTTCCATGATGAGTAATGCTGAGTTACCGCGATCTTTCTGGGGTTATGCGCTAGAATCAGCAGCATATCTTCTGAACAGGGCTCCTACCAAGACTGTGCCTACCACGCCATATCAGATGTGGAGTGGGAAGAAACCCCATCTTCAGCATCTGAAGATATGGGGATGTCCAGCTTTTGTTAAAAAGCAGCATGCGGACAAGCTCGAGGCACGATCAGTACAGTGTAAGTTTGTGGGATATCCAAAGAACTCCAAGGGATATTATTTCTATTACGCAGAGGAACAAAAGGTTTTTGTTTCTCATAATGCCCATTTTCTAGAACATCAGTTTTTAGAAAAGGAAACAAGTGGGAGCGAAATAGAACTGGAAGAAATTCCAGAACCACAAACTACTACTGAATGTTTGGTAGAACCAGTAGTTCAAGAAGAACAGGACATTCCCGCACCCCTCCGCAGGAGTAGTAGGCCGTCTCATCCGCCTGAGAGATACTACGGTTTTCTCATAGATGGGGATGGAGAGGATTGCATCATTGATGATGACGAACCTACTAGCTTCCAGCAGGCCATCCAGAGCGGCGACTCGGTACGATGGCTAGATGCAATGCGGACCGAAATGGAGTCTATGTACACCAACAAGGTATGGACTTTGGACTTTGCTCCAGATGGGGTAAAACCCATAGGATGCAAATGGATCTTCAAGAAAAAGATTGGTGTAGATGGACAGGTGGAAACCTATAAGGCTAGACTTATTGCAAAGGGTTTTCGTCAAAGACCTGGTTTGGACTATGACGAAACTTTTTCTCCAGTGGCTATGCTCAAATCCATTCAGGTCCTTCTTACTATTGCCGCCTTCCATGATTATGAAATCTGGCAGATGGACGTAAAGACGGCTTTTCTGAATGGTAATTTAGAAGAGTGCGTCTATATGGATCAGCCAGAAGGTTTCAATCAGAGTGGGAGCAACGGGAAAGTGTGCAAGTTGCTTAAATCCATTTATGGACTAAAGCAGGCATCGCGGAGTTGGAACATCTGTTTTGATGAAACGGTCAAATAATATGACTTTATCAAAAATCCAGATGAACCATGTATATATAGTAAAATTGTAGCACGAACTGTCGTATTCCTCGTCTTGTACGTGGATGATATTCTATTGATAGGAAATGACATTCCTATGCTACAATCTGTCAAAGGATTCTTGTCACACAGGTTCTCCATGAAAGACCTGGGTGATGCCTCTTACATTCTGGGGATCCGGATCTATCGTGATAGATCCAAGAGGATGTTGGGACTTTCGCAGTCCAGGTATATCAACACCATACTGAAAAGATTCAGTATGAAAGATTCTAAGCACGGTAATCTACCGGCTTGTCACGGAATCACCCTATCCAAAGAGATGTCTCCCAAGACTGATTTGGAAAGGGATCGCATGTCGATTATACCCTACGCTTCTGCAGTAGGCTCTATAATGTATGCGATGTTATGCACCAGACCAGATGTAGCTTACGCACTGAGCGTGGTAAGCCAGTATCAGTCAGACACAGGGGAGAAGCACTGGATAGCAGTGAAGAACATTCTCAAGTACCTAAGAAGGACTAAGGAGATGTTCTTGGTTTACGGCGGAAAAGACCTCAAGATCTTGGCCTTTGCTGATTCCGGCTTCCAGAGGGATAAGGATGACTCCAAGTCCATGTCAGGTTATGTCTTTACCCTCAATGGAGGGGCGATGTGCTGGAAGAGTTCCAAGCAGGACACCGTTGCCGACTCGACGATGGAAGCGGAGTATATTGCTGCTTGCGATGCCGCAAAAGAAGCGGTCTGGATGAAGAAGTTCCTAACAGAACTTCAGGTGGTTCCTACCATTGTTGATCCAATACCTCTGTATTGCGACAACAACGGAGCTATAGCTTTAGCGAAGGAACCAAGGTCCCATCAGAACTCCAGACACATCTTAAGGCGGTATCACCTGATTAGGGAGATCATAGATCGCCGGGAGATCGAGGTCCGGAGAGTTGCTACAGAGGAGAACATTGCTGATCCATTCACAAAGGCCTTACCTCAGATTCAGTTCGAGAGGCTACTCGAGATGATCAGTCTTCGATATGCCAGTAGATGGCCCTAGTACAAGTGGGAGATTGTTAGTGTATATGCCCTAGGGGCCATTATTGTATCAAACTAGCTTGTATATTACTTAATGGAAGCTTGGGATATTCACAGTTATATAACAGTCTTGCTAAACATAGTAGTATGCTACTTGATTTTATCTATCTTAATATGTGAGTATACGTATTGATAGAGCCCTTAGGATCTTACTTGACTACCAGCGTTGTGATGGCAGTCACACTACTGAGGGCTTGGTAGTCTACAAGCACATCCTTTTTCAGGTCCCTAGTCGTAGGATTATCGAGATAGGGCATCGATACTCCGGAGTAGACTAGTGTGTACGCTTCTCATCCCAGTTAGGGAGATGGTCTGTCCCACAGCCATCAGTACGTCGTAATGGAGATAGTATACAGGTGCTCGTTGGGTTACGGGTACACCGGACAGGACTCGCGGGGAACTGTTGGTTGGTATTATACCCGTCGTCTGTTAACAGTTCCCAGGTGACATGAGTACAGCATAGTCCGCAGACTTGACACTGCTACTTCGCTTCGAGTGTGTCCCACTGTTCTTAGATTGCTACCCTACCACGGCTCAAAGGAGTCGTGCAAACAGGTAGCAGTTGGGTGCAGTCCCGAGCACTTGGAGGCAGTGGCGGTTAGACATGATTCGTCACTCCCGGTATTGGGAGTTGATATCGCGCTGTGTCAGAGAGCCATTACACAAAGTCCCTGGCCAGGGAAAGCGAGATTTACTGGTTGGTTCCAGTAGTTTCTCAAGGTGCAATGGGCTTCACTCCGACACGAGTTATACCGTTTTTAGGGGACTGACGCTTGCCTCCCCCCAGGCCCGATATGTGATAGTCCTAGATGAACAGACCGGACTGTACGGAGATTGTCACATCAGGCTCAGTAGGAGTTCGGATGGGTTTCCTCATCGGCCTTCTTATCGACATCTACCTAGGGACCGTTACGTACAGCTAGTGCTGCTTGCGGTCTGTGGTTAAACCCACTGCCAGTGTAGTAGTCGAGTCTTTAGAGTCCCACATAGAGAGTTTCCCTGCTCCAGGCAAAACGATATAGAGGTCTTATGGTTTTACGACAAGGGTTCGGACGCATACGTGTGTTTACGCACGTACGACGTTCGGACAGTTTTTACTAGCCGGCTTTGGTTTAAGCCAGATTCTAGTATCGGATTATTGGATTTATACAGTCTAAAGTTTTTTCGTGTTTTCACGGATAGGAGGGGCATTCTCGTAATTTGGCGGGAAGCTTCTAGAAATATGGTGACTTGAGGGTTTAGGTGGCATAAGCATTTATTGCTTTCGTGACTTATTTGTGTGATTCATCCATGTCATTAATGCATCAATAAATGATTAATGACTCATGTAGTGAATCACACATATTGAATTGATGAATAATGATGATTAATCATTTTATTTATTTATTTGATAAATGATTATACTTCATATATTCAAGAGAGTTCATTATTTCATTATCATTCTCATGCTCACGTTCTCTCTCTTCAAGCTCTCTCTCTTCAAGCTCTCTCTCTTCAAACCCTAATCCTCCCCTCTCATGTGTTGAGATCAAGGATTAGATAGACTAATTAATCCATAACCTTACTTTATATCACCTAGGTGCCTTTGATTAGCAACTAAAGAAACCTAGTTACCTCAAGATTAGAGGTGAAGCTTGGAATAGAAGCTCTCGGGTGGATCGTCTATTACATAGAGGAGGCCGAGGAGGAGGTGGATAAAGAAAAGACAAACACTACTACAAATAAGGGTTTCCCCTACGGATTTATCGGTAGGGGCAACGCACTGCCCTTACGGATATGTACGTAGGGGCGAAAAAAGACCCCGTAGGTGCAAAGGCCGCAGGTGCAAGTTGAGGCCCTGAACTTGCCCCTACGGACAAATTCAAGCCCCTACAGATATATCGGTAGGTGTTATAGCCCCTACGGAGTACCCCGTAGGGGTAATAAAATCATATATGTAATTTTTTTTTTTGAATATATTGTATATACCTACGGATATATCCGTAGGTCCTTTTTCTACCCCTACGGATACCTCCGTAGGGGATATAAAGTATCCCCTACGGATAAGTCCGTAGGGGCCACTCCCAACACCCTGCACTGAGATCGGGGGGAAAAATATCAGGAAACCTGATATTTTGCCCCTTCGAATTTATCCGTAGGGGATAAACAGTGGCCCCTACGGACATATCCGTAGGGGCACCCCCAACACCCTGCACTGATATCAGGTGGGAAAATATCAGGTTTCCTGATAGTTTGCCCCTACGGATAACGCCGTAGGGGCAACGTATGTACCTACGGCTTAATCCGTAGGTACATATTGTCTGTATTTTTTTTTTAAAAATGGGCTGCTAGATTTTTTCCCGCCCTGTGCACAATACTATATACATCAATCAAATCATATATTGCAGTATTCATAATCACAACTCACGCATATATATAATATACAAAAGAAACCCAAAAAATGAATATGATATAAATACAAACCAATATCAATATCGTTTCAAAATGTAGTACAATGTGATATAAATACATGTTTCAAAAAATAAGAACCAAAAAGCTACCCTAGTTCGGTCCAGCTCCACCTCCGAATAACGTTAGAATAACGCGCGCCTGCTCCTCGGTCAATACACTCTGCAATGCTACATATAAGGGAGTCTGAGCGGCATGTGGAGCTGGCGATGTGGTCTGCGCAGCCGCCGTCGAGGTAGTCGCTTGCGGAGCCGCGGCTGCGGGAGTCTGAGTGGGCGGTGGAGCTACAGGAGCTGTCTGCGGAACCGCAGCCGATGTAGTAGCTTACGGAGCCGCAGCTGAAGGAGATGCATGTGGAGGCTCGGCCGATCTACCCTGTCGCGTCTGGACATAACGTGTGTAAGAAGCGTGTAAGAACTGTGTATTATTCGAATTCGTTTCATTATTAAGTTATTTCGAAACCCTGTTTGGATATCTAGTTTGGAAAAGCGTTGTTTATTTTAATTACATATGTATGTATGATTAATCAAACTTAAGTCTAAAACCAAATAAGCTCAAGCTACGTACTAATTATGTATATGTTGATATGTATATAATATGAAATGATATTTTACTATAAAGTAGTATACATACCAGCATCTCCTTCAACTCCTGAACGGTGGCCCTCAAGCTATCCAGTTCCTGATGGACATGCCGGTCACTGGAGACGGAGGAAGTAACCGCCGGGGTGGAGTCCAACCTCATATGGGCCCTGCTAGGGCCCAATCCCCGGCCTCTCTCCTAACCTCCGTGGTGCCTTCCGTGTGCGGCGTCCAGAACTGGGGTCAGCAGCCTCGGATCGTTCTGTCCGGTAAAATCGATCCCCGAGGCCTGGGCCTGCTCAACCACCCGCTCCTACACCCACATTAAGCAGTAAAGTATAAGTATAAAATTTAAACTTGAACCTTCCAAAACTAAAATTTCAAATTTGGGTAGAAAAAATATTAACACTTATGCAGTACTCCTGGGTAGCGACGTCGGGACATCGAAGCTCGCCCGTGGCGGGATCTGTCGAGGTGCCGTGGACGGCAAGATATGCGGACAGCACGCTCGGTGTACCACCTGACGCCACGGTCCGAGATGTCTGTAATATTAGAAAGTAACTCTTAATATTAGAAATATTAGAGAATAACTCTTAATATTGCAGAATATTAGAGAATAACTCTTAATTTACCGATAACTCCATGGCTCGAGTAATGTTCCTCGAGCCACCTGTGTAAGTGGGGCGACCCCTCTTCGCCGACTTCCTGTTCTCCGTATTCTGAGCGGCCTGTTTCTGCACAACGCATTAACATTTAGTTTTCTAATTAAGAAACACAAAGAAATAAATTATATCATAAATAATGAATTAAATTTAAAATACATACTTGTTTGCGTTCGGAGTCGAAATAAGCGCACAATAGAGGCCATGTCTCTACGTCGACTCTCGCAAACGCCGGAGTAGATAGGAGGGCCGCTCTCTCTGCCTCGGGGGTCGCTATCCACAGGGAGTAGCAGTCGGCCTTCAGCTCATTCCTGTTGTATCGGACCTTGGCCTGCATGTTCTTCATCAGGCCATTGTACAGAGCATGAAGGTCGAGCACCCTCCCCGAGTGATCAGGGTCGGCTACAGGCTGAAAATCGTAATCCAACTGAAAATACAAAAAAAAACATTGTTATTAGATTGCAAGTGTTAATAATAAATATATTGGATAGATCAAATGAAAATATATATTAATACATACCCGAGCCTGATCAAAGAAGAGGGCGAATGAGCGCTGGTGCTGCTCGCCCCACTCAACGTGAAGTGGATAGTTCTTCACGATCCAGCTCTCGTCCCCCAAATACCGGCCGAACCTCTCGGCATGAGGACCGGTATAGCGATAGTCAAGGGTAAAAAATAGGGGGAATGCTCCCTCCCCCCTAGCTCTATCAGGCCTCAGCCTATGGGACTGATTCGGGCCTCGAGTCCCCCTCTGGGGATGGAGAGGCCCTGCGTCTGCACGAAATATCAAGACAATCAATAATAAGACAAAGTTGTATTAAGAAATCAAGGTTAAACAAAAATTCAAGTGTGATATATACCTCCGGTGATTAGCGCACGAGCCTGGGCCCGAGCAGCAGCACGAGCGGGACGATAGTTCCTCCGGTGACGAACAACCGGGGTCCCGGACCCGGACGCATTCCCTCCAACTATAAAATAAATATCGACGCTAAATCTCCATGAAGTTCATATTTATTCTATATAGCATATGTAAAATAAATAAATATTTTAAATTTATTCATACTAACCTGCAGACGATGCGGAGGGTATGGAAGCGGCAGGAGTGGCCCCTGTGGAAGGTGTGGACGCACCACCTATAATTAGACAATTAAAAATAGATTTTATAAGTAATTGCAAAAAGAATGTGTAGATCAATAATATAACGTTCTAAATCAATATGCATGAACTATAGGACATATAAACATACCCGCAGGTGCGGTGGTGTCACCACCTACAGCTAGACAATAATAAAAATTGCTAAGTAAGAGCAAAAGGAATGTGTATATTTATGATATAGCATTCTAAATCAATATACATACACTATATGATATATAAACATACCTGGAGGAGCGGGGGTGGCCTCTGTCCCAGATGTGGACGCAGGACCAACAACTAGACAATTAAAAATAGATTTGATAAGTAATTGCAAAAAGAATGTGTAGATCAATAATATAACGTTCTAAATCAATATGCATGCACTATAGGACATATAAACATACCCGCAGGTGCGGTGGTGTCACCACCTACAGCTAGACAATAATAAAAATTGCTAAGTAAGAGCAAAAGGAATGTGTATATTTATGATATAGCATTCTAAATCAATATACATACATTATATGATATATAAACATACCTGGAGGAGCGGGGGTGGCCTCTGTCCCAGATGTGGACGCAGGACCAACAACTAGACAATCAAACATTGACAATATAAGTAATTTTGACATAAACATGCATGAATATCTGTAATATTACATTGAAAATGGATATGCGTGCAGTATACCTGGAGGTGTGGCAAAATCCACACGGAAGGAGGCATCCGAAGTGGTCTCCGATCTGGGTGCAAGACCGGCCCTCTGAAGCTCCCTACGGAGCTCTCCGGGCCGCAGAACCGCTCTGCCTCTGCCTCTGCCTCTGCCGCGGCTGGAGCTCCTGCCGCCCCTCGCTGCTCCCGACATCATCATCAAATCTAGATAAACGGTTTGTGGACGCATTAGACAATCATTAAAAGTATTGACTATATATGATCTAGAGCGTAAAATGTGAAGTAATAATATAACATTACTGATAACCTTTTTCGTTTCGTGGGCGCATCATACATATCTACTTGGATTTCATCGTCGATGTCATTTCTAACCCACGTAACTTCATGATCGGTCGAAGACAACCCGTCCTTCGAAACAGACGGTCGGAGCACTTTAAGCCTTCTCTCTTCTTCGTCCTCATCGCTGTCCTCGTATTCTGGGACATCGTAGACATCTCTAGGTTTCCATCGGCATACAACACTCCACCCCGGATGTTTCAAACACTGTGAGTAGTATACTTGGAACGCTTGGTTCGGAAAGATAAACGGATCGTCCTGACCGTAAAATCGAAGTGTGTTCACACTGGTCAATCCATATTCATCTTTCCAAGTCCCAAGACTGCTTCTCCACCTGTCTGTTTCGGTTCGCGGATCGTACCAAGTACAGTGGAATATATAAAAGGGTTCTGATCGTCCGGGATAGTAGATGCCGAGTATACAATTTAAGTTCCCATAGTAAATCATACCGTCCGATCCTACCGTCGCAATCCCACTATTCTGAGTGGTTCTAGATGTTTCTATGTCCTTAACTTCGAATTTGTATCCAAGGACACCAAATCCTCTGTAATATGCAACCTCCATACTAGAAAATTGAGTTAAACATCTTGAATCACTCTCAAATGATGTAGACAAGTTCGGATCGTGGATCTAACAAAACAAATTTTACGATAAATACATAACGATACAAGTTTAGATTAAAACTGATAGCAATAAAATGTAATTCGAATAACTTACATGCTCTGTGACCCAATCACAAAAATTATCCTGATGGTATTTTTCCAAACGCTCTTCGTTCCAATCAGGATGCCCCTCACGTACCTCGTTAAAATGAGTTCTGTTTTCGACAAATAATTGTGACATTAATATTATGTCATTTCATACACACAAACACAGATATAACAATTAATCCAAAAGAACTTACTCTCTAATTTGTTCAAGACATGCGCAATTAAGCAAGATAAACCGGTATATCTTGTTGATAAACATATTGTCTACCCTCTTATACTCGGCTTTACCATATGGCCCGTCTTGAATTCTTCGTGGTCGGTTAAGCCTTGTCTCAATGTTCTCGTCCAGATAGCGGGAACAAAATGTGGTTACTTCATCAAGAAGATAACCTTGCATGATAGAACCCTCTGGTCGATTTTTATTGCGTATATACTTCTTAAGAGTGTAAAGGTACCTAATGAGAATATGTTGAATAAATAAACACGGGCATACAGGACAAAAATAAATTTATAAATTGCGCGAAACGAAAAATTACACGTACCTCTCGACGGGATACATCCATCGATATTGTACCGGTCCGGCTAACTTCGCCTCAGTTGCAAGATGAACCGTCAAGTGTATTATGATATCGAAGAATGACGGTGGGAAAATACGCTCAAACTTGCAAAGTATCAACGCAATAGAATTTTCTAGTTTATCCAGCGTCGCAACCTCCAGTGTTTTAGCACACAACTCCCTGAAAAAACAACATAGGTCGTTGATTACTAGACCAACCGAGTCGGGGAGAGAAGTCCTGAGGGCTAATGGAAGAAGGTGCTCCACGATAACATGGTGGTCATGACTTTTCAGCCCATCGATCTTGCCCTTCACAATTTTTATTTTCTTGCTGAATGATCCTGAGAAACCTGTGGGGACTTTCAAATCATGCAACACCTGCAGGAATCTTTTCTTCTCCGGTTGTGATATATGATAAGCGGCATTGGGAAGTACAAACTTGCCCGGTTTACCCGCTACCGGTTTAGGGTGCAGTTCACTTCTTATTCCCCACTTTTGTAGATCCATCCGGGCATTCATGTTGTCTTTCGATTTCCTGTCTTTACACAGAAGCAAGTTAAGTATGTGCTCTGATACTCCCTTCTCTATATGCATGACGTCCAGACAATGACGCACTGAATTTATAGACCAGTACGGAAGCTCGAAGAAAATGCTTAACTTGTTCCAATATTGTGGTTTGACCTGTCTCGTCGGATCCATCCTGAAGGTCACGTTATTGTAACCATCCCATTTAGCAGTCACGTCCTCTCCGGACAATGGGGATGGAGGCCCAAGAAGCTCATGATGACCATCAAAGTGAACCGTGTCTAACCTATAGGGGTGGTCTGGAGGCAGAAAACGTCGATGGCCGCAATAACAAACCTTCCTGCTAAAATTCAAAAATTTTGATGTTGTGTGTTCATGGCAATGAGGACATGCTTTGTGACCATGTACGGACCAACCTGAAAGCATTCCATACGCAGGAAAGTCATTAATTGTCCACATTAAAGCCGCACGCAGTATGAAGGTTGTATTTGTGTTTGAATCATATGTCTCTACACCATCAATGAATAAAGTTTTCAGCTCCTCAATCAGAGGTCGGAGATAGACGTCGATATTGTTCCCCGGTGAGTTTGGTCCGTCGATAAGAAGAGGCATCATAAAGTATGATTGGTCCATAGCCAACCAAGGCGACAGATTATAAATTATCATTACAACGGGCCATGTACTGTGACTTCCAGCCATATAGTTGAATGGGCAGAAGCCATCGGCAGCCAGTCCGAGCCGGACATTGCGAGGATCGCTACTGAATATTGCGTGCCTCCTATCGAAATCCTTCCATGCCGGTGAATCTCTTGGATGGCTCATTTTTCCATTTTCGCTTGGAGGAGCACGGTGATGCCAAATCATTGCCTCGGCTGTTTTCTTGCACCTGAATAGCCTCTGTAGCCTCTGTGTTATGGGAAAATATCGTGCTATCTTCACAGGTATATCAGGCTTCTTATCAGAATCTTTCGGCTTATACCTGGCCTCTCCGCATGTTGGACACTCTTTCAAATCTGAATTCTCTTTCCGGTACAGTATGCAATTTTTAGGACATGCTTGAATCTTCTCGCACTTTAGACCCAAATCAGACATCATTTTCTGGGCTTCGTACCAGCTTTCGGGCACATTATTTCCCGGAGGCATAGAATCTTTCAAGAACGAAAGAAGCATTGTGAATGACTTGTTGCTCCATCCATTTAGGCACTTAATTTGGAAAAGTTGGACGAACCATGAGAGGGTGGAATACTTCGCATTCTCATAAATTGGTTTCCTAGCATCATTCATGAAATTTTCATATTTATCCGCACGCGGTCCTTGACCGGAAGGAATGTCATCTTCGGTACGAATAGATTCACCTAGGGCAGCCTCTACCATATCCTCCATTTCTTCTGATGGAAATAAATTTCCGTATCCTGCCGTATTACCGAATTCTTCTTCTTCTCCTGCCGCATTATCGTGTTCTCCTTCTTCTACCGCAGTACTGCATTCTTCTCCTTCCCCGTGATATTTCCAAGTTGAATAAAGTCTAGTAAACCCATGTTTTACAATATGAAGCTCTGCCAATTCTACCTTCTGCCAGTACTTATTGCCACATCTATCGCACGGACAGAGAATCTTCTCTATTATGATCTTATTATGTGCTCGTGCAAATTCAAGGAAAGAAGCAACTCCTGCGACAAACTTAGGTTGCATACGTTGTTTCCAATCCACATACATCCAGTCCTTAACTCTGACGTACTCATGGGCCATGTTAAACTGAATAACATATAAATTGTAGGTTATGCTGACTATATTGAGAAATATAAGAACGGGATAGTTACTGACAAAGGAGAAAATCCATGTATATGCTTTGTGTGTGCGTTTGTCGTTGAAAAGAATAAATTATCGCACGTTATGTTGACCGATAGACGGGGACTAAGTGGCGCTTTTAGTTTCATATATGGGTATCGATGTGAATATGAAGGTTTCATATTATCATATATTGGTTTTAACCCGAACAACTCGAATCGCTCTCTGATTATGCGTTTGTATGTATGTGTTTCGGCTGTCGGGGGTAGGCTTCTATCCCATTAAGAATGTATAGAGCGAACGCCCATCACTTGTGCTTTCAACCGTTTCGAGTAAATTTCGGCAGCACCTCCCCGCTGTTCTCCGAGTACACTATAATAGAATAGATAATCATTTCAAAGCTGTGAAACAACGTTGAAATGAACATCTAATCTATCTTTGTACACGGAGAACCAGCGGAAAGATACCGACGAAATATCTCGAAACGGATGAAAACACAAGTGAATGAAGGCGTTTGCTTTATACATTCTTAACTTGTCCACACGGGACAAATCTATGGGTTACCATACGATTGAATTTTCTCGTCGCGTAGACTATACGACGGTTGTTAGTATCGAGCTATACTGTCCGATATTTAACAACCTTCGTATAGTTCTAGGTCACGACGAGCATCGCATGTATGTTAACCGATAGACGGGGACTAAGTGGCGCTTTTAGTTTCATATATGGGTATCGATGGGAATATGAAGGTTTCATATTATCATCGAGTATCATATATTGGTTTTAACCCGAACATCTCGAATCGCTCTCTAATTATGCGTTTGTATGTATGTGTTCCGGCTGTCGGGGGTAGGCTTCTATCCCATTAAGAATGTATAGAGCGAACGCCCATCACTTGTGCTTTCAACCGTTTCGAGTAAATTTCGGCAGCACCTCCCCGATGTTCTCCGAGTACACTGTAATAGAATAGATAATCATTTCAAAGCTGTGAAACAACGTTGAAATGAACATCTAATCTATCTTTGTACACGGAGAACCAGCGGAAAGATACCGACGAAATATCTCGAAACGGATGAAAACACAAGTGAATGAAGGCGTTTGCTTTATACATTCTTAACTTGTCCACACGGGACAAATCTATGGGTTACCATACGATTGAATTTTCTCGTCGCGTAGACTATACGACGGTTGTTAGTATCGAGCTATACTGTCCGATATTTAACAACCTTCGTATAGTTCTAGGTCACGACGAGCATCGCACGTATGTTAACCGATAGACGGGAACTAAGTGGCGCTTTTAGTTTCATATATGGGTATCGATGGGAATATGAAGGTTTCATATTATCATCGAGTATCATATATTGGTTTTAACCTGAATATCTCGAGTCGCTCTCTAATTATGCGTTTGTTGTGCATTCGTGTTGTATGTGTAACATGATTTTAAACCATTGAGATCAAGATTGATAGAACTGATCATCCTACATTACAATAGCATTCATCAACCAAAAACTATTATTGGAATGGTATACATCTATAACAATCAACAATTAAAACTACAAATATAGGATACTGATATCATAAAGCGTTATGAGACACGTCATCTGCCACGTGTCGTGATCATGGAAATCGCTAATATTGAGCATCATCAAGATTAGATTATGGTTTTGAAGCAAGTTATTGAGCATCTTGGATTGATTGTCAAGTGTTGATTTTTATTTCAACACTTGACAGAATGAAAATCATAAATACAGTTGCAAAATGTGTTCCTCACCCCCATAAAGTGGATCTTAACAATCCAGACAAGACCATCATTGTTCAAATTGCCAAGGTAGACATAATCTCAGCAGTTATTTACGGTTGCTAGCTTGTATTGCTTGTTGCTATTCTTTTTTTTCCTTATCCTTTCTTTCTTTCTTTTTTTGGGGGGTAGGGGTTGTGTTTGAAAAGTTTTAACCAACTCACTACTATTTCTAGGCAATGCAGGAATATAACTAGTTTTATCCCCCAAAAGAAAGAGCTTCAGGCTTCATGAGTCAAGCGATGTGTACGTATAATTATAGGATTTTCTTGCTAGCGGTTCATTTACAACTATTCTTTAGTCTATATACCTAGCATCTGCTACTAGATATTACATCTTGCATCAACACCCTGCATGTTAAAATCAAAATCGATTATTTTTTTCTTGATCTTTTTCTGATTTTCTACCATCTGTGTCGAGTAAATTATGATTAACATTGTATTTGTCAACTAATCAGAAGAGCCATTCAACCAGCCCCACCGTAACCCTAACCCCAGTCCCACTACCGTAACCCTAACCCCAGCCCCACCGTAACCCTAACCCCAGCCCCACCCCAGCAGCAGCCGAACCCCAACCCTAACCCTACCCCGACCCCGACCCCGACCGCCACCGCGACCCCTGCCCAACCCTAACCCCAGCCCCACCCCAGCAGCAGCCGAACCCCAACCCTAACCCTACCCCGACCCCGACCGCCACCGCGACCCCTGCCCAACCCCAACTCTCGCGCGCGCAACCCAGACCCAGCCATGAACCCTAAGCCCAAAATAATCCAAAAATGCTTTAATTTACCTCGAGATTTATACCTGAACGGCTGCTAGTGGGCTGGAGCGACGACGGTGGCGATTTGGCGATGAAACCGGCGGTGGCGACGACGGTGGCGATGACGGTGGCGACGAAACAGGCGCTGGCGACGACGGTGGCGACGAAACCGGCGGTGGCGACGACGGAGGCGACGGTGGCGACGACGGAGGCGGTTTGGGGTTTTTTCTCGCGCGCGATTGAGAGAGAGAGAGAAAGTGAGCGTAGGCGATCGATCTGGGGTATTGGTAAATAGATATTTACTTGCCCCTACGGATATAACCGTAGGTCCTTTGTTTGCGGCTCCGTAGGGGCAAACACCAAATTAGGAATTAATATTTTTATTCTTGGAGGTCTGTGCCCGTTGGGGTAACCTTTTAGCCCTACGGATTAATCCGTAGGGCCAAGTAAAATCTGCCCCTACGGATATTTTCATCCGTAGGGGCAACCCCCTATTTTACTAGTGAAAGGAGTAGGTTCACTAGGTATAATCTCTTTTCATAGTAGTTAACAACTCCTATGTATATGTTAGTTATAGTTTAGCAAAGATTATTCGGTTAGTCGATGTCAATCCAAAGAACAAGATTGTTTTTCATATTTCCGCCTCCCCGCAACTCGTGGGGTGTTGTACATCGACTTACAGATCATACTAGTGGGGCCAGGGTAGTCCATGAGTACATCCTATAACTGTTCCTAATCGAGAGAGTATCGAGACAGGGCATCGATACTCCAGAGTAGACTAGCGTATACACTTCTCAACCCATATGATGGGTGATGGATGATCCCATATCCATTGGTGTTTTACATCAGAGAAGGTATACGGGTGCTCAGTGGTGACTGGGTACACTGAACAGACTCGCCGAGAACTTCTAGATGGTATTATACCTATCGTCAGGTAGAAGTTCTCTGGTGACACTAGTACAGGTTAGTCTGTAGACCCGAGATCGTCATAGAGTCTTGTGTGATTCCTACTGTGTTTTGATTTCCACCTTACCACATTCATGAGAACGTGCAAAACGGTGGCTTTTGGGTACAGTCCAGAATCACATGGAGGCAATGAGCAATAGGAGTGGTTTCGTCTCTCCCGGTATTGGGGGTTGATGTTGCGCTGTGTTCGATTGGCTATAACTGGAAGTCTCTGGTCAGGGCTGATATGGGGATCTACTGGTATAGGTTATCAGTAGTTTCTCGACCCGTTATGAGCCTCAGATCGACACGACTTATCGGTTACTGGGGTCTGACGTTTACCACCCCTAGACTGGATATGCGATATATCAGACGAAGAGACCGGACTGTACGGTAGTGTTCCTAATTGGATTCACAGGAGTATGTACAGGCTTGCTTGTTGATCTTCTGATCGCTCAATATCCGGGTGGCTGTTACATTTAGCTGACTGCTTGCAGCTTGTGGGTGTTTGATAAGATCATCACCTACTGCCGGCGTATTGACGATTCTTTAGAGTCCTACACAGAGGTTTCCTGGCTCAGGAAAAATGGAGTAGGAGCACATATATGTGTCACGACCCGAAAAGTACGGAACATGAACGTCACTTAAATTGCGGACGTCTCGAGGCGTACGTAATCTAAGTAAGCCAAAACCCAGAAATCAAAACCAAAGAAGCAGTATAGTGAAGGAAAAACTAACTTAAAGCAAGTAGTTTTAATAGCATAAGCCGAATTATGCGTTTTAAAAACATCAAGTATTTTCTGAAAATTTTGGCAGAGTCTCCTTTGTAAATACTGGCCCCCAAACGGGATACAACATGAATAGTATACGAAATCAATAAAAAGGCATCCCCAAGCGGGAGCTAACTCTTCGTCAATCGACGGTCACAACCACACAAGCAATATAATATACAACGCCAAGGGCGAGGATCAAAACTCAAAAGGAAACTCAAAACCACAAGAAATAAAATGCACGACTCTAAGGTCGAAAGAATAACATCACTGGTCTCTATCTCAAAAATAAATATATGTTTGGTTGATGGAACTTCTAGATACAACTGAATAATAATATACAATGTATAATGATGGGTACGATACAAATAAACCAACCTACTAGCAAGTCACCTGAAAGAAGCAGTGCCAGCAAAGCCGTAAAGAAACCTGTACGGCAAAACCTGCAAGGAACTGTGGCACAACGGGGGTGAGTTGCCAACTCGTGAATAAAATACATCTACGACCAGAAATCGCATGTAAGACGCAATCCTAGGTCATACGATCATAATATATCCTCAAAATATAACCAGTAGTCTATAACAATGACCAGGGTAAATATCTAACCCAAGTGTAATCCCATGTGCCCGTGTCAGTGCCTCAGGTAGCAATATATCATATGGATGATGTATGCATGCATCAAACAGAATGCATGTACTGAATAAAACTGCTTTCATAAATCAGTGAGATTTCTGTATTTTAAAAAAATGAGGTACCATAAATGAAATCAGCATAAAACAGTGCCCAGCATCGACACAAAACAAGTGTCCAAATATCTCGATATCTCTGTGTCACAATCTCTGTACCTCAGTATCTCAAAATCTCAATGTCTTAATCACAATATCTAGGGCACCGTTAGTCCAGACCAACCCCTACCATCCATCTCAAGACCACGACGGTATCCTCCGGATATCCGACGCGTCGGTAAAATCACCGGTCGGTCGTGCTCCCCTGCACAGGCTCAACGTCAACAACACAATCTTCTTGCCCCGGGGTACCGCACCGGGCCCACCATATACCC
The DNA here is from genome assembly GCA_030015575.1 of Agapanthus africanus. NCBI lineage: Eukaryota > Viridiplantae > Streptophyta > Magnoliopsida > Asparagales > Amaryllidaceae > Agapanthus > Agapanthus africanus. The sequence continues at coordinate 296,343,077 of CM057349.1, forward strand.
GAAACGGTTCATCCATCTCCTCGAATCGGGTCTCGAAATCCATCAGCAAACTCATGGTGGACGACTCATACATCATGGGAAAACCGCACTTTTTATTTAAAAGAGAGGAAAGAAGCTTATACAAGTTTTACGGTTTTCCCCGAAATCCAGAAAATCTCATGGAAATATGAATCCAAATCATCAATAGCATATAAACCCATGAATATAGGCATGAGAATCCATGAATACGGCATAACAATGAATAACAGTATGCATGAAGTGACAAGTAATAACTACAATATCTAAGCTGGCATATAAGGTATGTACACTAATATCATGTCAAACTACTAGCTATCAAGCTAAGTTAAGCAATAATATTTTCTAAGGTGTACGTGACATGGCAATTACCGATGAAGATGTGTGTGAGCCGTCAAATAAGTGGACATGGTACATACGCATCATCGGTAATGGTGCTGGTGTCCTAACAGCATAATGTCAACAATGCAATATGAAATAACAATGTAAGTTTGCGATGCGGAGCGAGCAACCAAAATGAGCGGGAGCTAAATATTAAACAATGGTGCCATTTGAAATAACACGAATCGTGGGGTTTTGAAAATAGGGGCTACGGTGGTTTTAAGAAAGGATACGTCTTTTGAAATATCCGTAGATCCCTTGACCTGCCTTTTAAAATACCCACGATCCGCTAGTTTTGAAATAGATAGGAGTCTAATCTAATCTAACAACTACACTAAACTATACGGCTGAACTAACAAGCTGAACTACAGGTAAGGAAACCGCCTATCATCTGAGTCGATACATATACATACCTGTATATGTATAGTCGGTGATCCCGCCTCAATAATATCATATCCGATACCATATCTATAATCAGGCATCCTAAGTCAAGAGTGCGGATCAATCATCAATATATAGCTCGTACGTAAATCCGTCGTACGGCATCCCAAATCTGGGTACGGGTCAATATCACATTCATCATACTATTCATCTGGTATCCTCTTTATCAAATATCATGATCGGGGTACTGATCTACGTCTAGTACAATACTGATACCGCCTAAGTATGCATGCACGTGTGTGAAACACTACGTCAAGGACCCGCTACAACGTCATGTCGTATCTCAAATACGAACCCTGCTATATCACCGATCTCACGGCCTCAAATCAAATCTCATCGACTCATCTTAAATCCCAAGTACCATCCTCATTATCCATGCATGTGTATATGAATGTATATATGCATAGTCCCATACCCACGCATATATACATATATACACATCCCCATCTACGCACAAGAAAGTAATGTATGCAAGTCTGTGTGTGCGTATGTGGGTATAACAACTACTCTAGGGTTTCGTACCTAACCCAAAGGTAATCCATGAACACATAAACATATCATGAATAAACATTCTCGTATCATAAAACACCTATATAAACATATATATATGAACTATACTACGGACTGCGGGGGTGCTATACGCCATCCACCCGACTTCTCCCCGTAAATATAAATCTACTCACCTGGTCCTCGCTCGCCGGCGCTGATGTCGCCACGCGCTTGCTTGTCGTCTCAAAGTCCACATGGGGTACCTACATATCATAACGCACCGTATCGCATTAAAATCCGACTCATGACCAAAACGACATACGAATCCCACAAAGGTCAAAACCTATTGTTTGCTTTCACAAATCAATCCAAAACCCTCGACATCGGCGTACAAACGCCGAGTGATCGTGAAAAACTCAAACGCACCAATCTTGGTTTCAAAACTCACTAATTATATAAGAAATAGGTTTTAATTCATCAAAACCATTAAAGTAAACAAATCGTTTTATTTCCCAAAAATCTAGTTAGCGGTCGTTAACCGTTTTAATACAAATCTTGATGTTTAAACAAAACTAATGGCCATAATATTTACTAAATAACTTAAATAAGCCATACAAACCATTTCCACAATTTCATTTCACCAAACTATATACGTTCAAAAAAACTAGTTTGCAAAATACCCAATTTTAACACATTAAAAGCAACGATTTGTAAACTAGCAACTAAATTAGTTTTAGCATTCCATTAACATATTAATCTCCATATTAAAACCATAATAAATTTATAAAAACCCTAACTATATTTTAAATTTCACATTTTCAATAATTTCTAAAAACCTAGTTTAGATAAAAAAAAAGCTTAATTTGGACATTTTTCAAGTAACAACTTGTAATTTGCAACTAGATTAATTTTAACAAGTTTTCAAGATGTTAGCCCACATCACATAACCATGCACAATTGGTCACAACCTAATTCCAAAATAAAACCCTAACTTGAATTCCTTAATCATGCAATTGAACCCATATAAAACCTAATTAACACTTAATTAAGCTAACTACAAGCAATTAACAACAAATTAAGCAAAAGGGTTAGAATTTACTCAAACAATTTGAAGATCCCACAAGCACACATAGCCCTCCAAAATGCTCTCTTGTCACCAAAATCCATGCTATAAGGGCTAAGGAAAAATGGGTAGGAGTTGGATTTGGATTTTAGCTTGATTTTGTGTGTTTTTCTTTGGATTTTTGATGAAGAAATGGTGGAGTTTTGAGGTGGAATTGAGATGGAAATTTTGGGGAGGGCTGTTGCTGGTCTCGGCCAGGAGAGGAAGGAAGTGAGGTGTGGTGTGGGGATGGGTGAAGTCAAGGAGAGAAAGAAGACCAAGCCAACCAAAGACCATACTCTTTTATCCATTCACTTTCTTCTCATTTCTTTGTTTTCTTTTCTTTTCTTTTGGCAAAACAAGTGGGGAAAAATGAAGGGGCAACTTGGGGCTGCTGATTTGGGGAGAGGAGAGAGGGTGTGGGTGAGTGTGGGTGAGGAAAAATGATAAATGTTATACCCCAATTCCCATTAACACTAATTTCACCGAAAAACGCCTTTTTCTTCGATATTTTCTAAACCGTTTTGGCAAACCATTTCATTTCAAAAACCACATGATAAAATTTTGTTTAATGTGTTATGATGCACAAAATTTGTTTCAACTCATTCGAATATGTAATTTTCCCTAATTAAATGTATTAGTGACGGCTTAAAATAATATTAAAATAATTAATTTCGGGAAAAAATTCAGAAAATTTGAAATTTCACCAGTGGCTCAATAAACACCAAATACTAGCAATTACATAGCTAGAATATGTATATTTAATTTTATAATAAAGATATTTGTATTTTGACTTTTTACAGAAAACCCCCTTATTTTACCAATTTTTTCGAAATTTCACCGAAACGATTTTCAAAACGTTACAATCTTCCCCCCTTAAAGAAATTCGGTCCCTGAATTTAAATTAAAACTACCCCCAAATACTAAAACATCTAAGCAAAACCATCAAGTCGTCGGGGCTCCGAAATCGTAAATATATAAAACAAATCGTAGCGCAGCGCATACGCATGAAAAATGAGCATATAACTCAAAATCAAAACTCCGTCAAGCATCCCGCAATCATCGGAGTCATGGTAAAGACACAAATGTCAAATCCAATACAAAACCAATATGATATAACTCGAAACTATACACGTAAATATCAAATCTATATATGTAAATTTCTGAAGGGAATGCATGCCAAATCTCTTAAAGTTGTTGTGCAATGCGCATAACACTGCACAGTGGCGGACGTCTATCATAAGAAAATAATCATATACATATACCTTTTGTTTGAACTGTACGTTCCGCCATTTTGGGAAACAATTTGGAAGAGTTTTCTTGTTTTAAACGTTTCGTGTCATATCAGACACGTAGGTAAATACTGAGACTATAGCTCGCTTTTTGGAATTCCCTTCGATAGCTATCAATGCATGCAAAATACATTCAGGTACTGTCCTCTGACTAGTCCTGCTTAGTACGAAAACACATAGCAAATATCATAAAACGTACTGCTCTATAAAAAATCAATCCCAAAATATGCATACGAATACTACGTGTGTCTGGTGCGCACGGAAATCAAAATCTATATATATGCCAACATGTGCACAGAAACAAGATCTAAGTGCATCGGGTGTGCACGAAACATCTGTCATAGGCAATGTGGGTGCCTGACAGCAAAATCAGGTGCATCTGACATGCACGAAGAATCTCGATTTAGTGCATTTGGTGTGCACCAAAATCGCACCTCAAAACATGCGCCCAACATGCGTGAAAATCCAAATCAGGTGCATCCATCGTGCACGAAATCATGAAATCCGATATCAAGAGCCGAACATGCGCAAAATCCAATCAGGTGCACAAAACAAATATCGAATATCACAATCGAAATCAAAGTCCAGTGCATCTAAATACACAACATACGTAACACTGCACTGCAAGCATATATGAACTATACCGAGTGCAAAAACCAAATCGTGTGCGTACATACGCACAAAATCAACTCAACTGTATGAAACCCATAAAATCATAAACGTGAGAAACCAAGGCACGAAAATGATATCAAGTGCAACAACTGTGCAAAAATTGTAAATAATCAGTGGGTGCAACCATGGTACATGAAAACAAATATCATGAAACTCAATCATCAAAATCAGTCATGCGAATAGATCGTCCAAAATACCAAAATCAATTATGGCGGAATAGTCTCGCTCAAGCACATCCTCCAAGAATCTCTGGCCAACTGTCGTGGTCACTCATAGCATGTCTCGTCGACGATCCTGAACTCTGGCTGCCGGTGTGCATAACATGACCACTCCTGGGTCCAACTCTTCTCGTAATTTATTCCAGAAAGGTCCTGTCGAGGTCTCTCCCAAATCTCGTCTCTGCCGAACTGTCCGGAAGTCATCGTCCCTTACTAGATCTGTTCTCGTCCCGGAATGGCTGCATACTCATCACGACTCCTTCTGGAAGGTATATCTAAGTACAATGCCTCGGCATGCGTATCGCATCTCTGACGTCGGCGGAGTGGAACATCGTCTCATCAAGATCTCGTACGAACCTCTTACTCCATTTTCTCTAATGTCGACTGCTTCGGACTCGTCTCGTCGTGGCTGCATGGACTGAGCTCCAACGGCTACCTCATATCTGGAGTCTCCCAAGAAACGCATCTCACCACCTAGCATCCGAATGAAGTCGAACCATCCGATCGATTCGTCAAAACCTCATAATCCCCTAAGAGCTCAACATCTTGGGTATAGTTTAATAGTATCGAGTACGTACCACAACATCGGTGGTCCAGCCGTAGAAGGGCAAACCCAAGCCTCACTAATGGCGCCGCAGAACTGCCGCAAACCCTAAAGTTCAAAGGCTTTCACACGGTCATTATGTTGAGTTAGGGTTTCATTCTTCTAGAGGGTCCATAGAATTGCCTGCATGTCTTTCCGAATACTTTAAACTTGGAATAATAGGTTTCTGACATTCGATCGTCTCTGTCGACTCTCAACGTCTCCGCGTGAAGTCGTCTCTAGCTGGAATCAATCTATCCGATGACCTCGCATCGGGGTAGCGAACGAATCACATGTCCTAGTCATTCATCCTCGGTGACTAGCGACTTCTATCATCTCTTAGTACAACTCGTACTGCAATAGCTCCAACCTCTGGGCGATATCTCGTCGTTCGCAGCAACAACTGGCTCACTCGTCTGAACGTTGAACAGTGCCCAATCATCATGAATAAGCCATACATCAACGGTCATCAAAATCTGGTTGGCCTCTATTATTGGCTCAATCCTCTGCACGTCCGAGCAATCTCATATAGCGATCCATCAAACGCTCGTGGCGCGAAAACACAATAAAAAGACACATCTCCGCAATCGTGCATCGCCGGAATTACGCCCTGGTCAGTCCTCGTTCGCAACGAGCTTGTGTTGACCGCAACTCTAGTCGTAGCTCTCCCTGCCCGTAATCATGGCAGCAAACCAAAACTGGTACCGATGAGGCTAGATCGTAGGAAGGAATATAATACTGAACAAGGAAATGTACATCCTAAGGCTTCTTAAGTGGAGTAGCGTATCGTAAGTATGCCGCGGAACATACCCACGGTACGTCACTCTACTTTAGTCACCTATTCCATCAACCAAGGGTCATCCTACGCCCCGGAGGTAAAACCTAACGCTCTGATACCAACTTTGTCACGACCCGAAAAGTACGGAACATGACCGGCACTTAAATTGCGGACGTCTCGAGGCGTACGTAATCTAAGTAAGCCAAAACCCAGAAATCAAAACCAAAGAAGCAGTATAGTGAAGGAAAAACTAACTTAAAGCAAGTAGTTTTAATAGCATAAGCCGAATTATGCGTTTTAAAAACATCAAGTATTTTCTGAAAATTTCGGCAGAGTCTCCTTCGTAAATACTGGCCTCCAAACGGGATACAATATGAATAGTATACGAAATCAATAAGAAGGCATCCCCAAGCGGGAGCTCTTCGTCAATCGACGGTCACAACCACACAAGCAATATAATATACAACGCCAAGGGCGAGGATCAAAACTCAAAAGGAAACTCAAAACCACAAGAAATAAAACGCGCGACACTAAGGTCGAAAGAATAACATCACTGGTCTCTATCTCAAAAATAAATACATGTTTGGTTGATAGAACTTCTAGATACAACTGAATAATAATATATAATGTATAATGATGGGTACGATACAAATAAACCCACCTACTAGCAAGTCACCTGAAAGAAGCAGCACCAGCAAAGCCGTAAAGAAACCTGTACGGCAAAACCTGCAAGGAACTGTGGCACAACGGGGGTGAGTTGCCAACTCGTGAATAGAATACATCTACGAACAGAAATCGCATGTAAGACGCAATCCTAGGTCATACGATCATAATATATCCTCAAAATATAACCAGCAGTCTATAACAATGACCACGGTAAATATCTAACCCAAGTGTAATCCCATGTGCCGGTGTCAGTGCCTCAGGTAGCAATATATCGTATGGATGATGTATGCATGCATGAAACAGAATGCATGTACTGAATAAAACTGCTTTCATAAATCAGTGAGATTTCTGTATTTTAAAAAAATGAGGTACCATAAATGAAATCAGCATAAAACAGTGCCCAGCATCGACACAAAACAAGTGTCCAAATATCTCGATATCTCTTTGTCACAATCTCTGTACCTCAGTATATCAAAATCTCAATGTCTCAATCACAATATCTAGGGCGCCGTCAGTCCAGACCGGCCCCTACCATCCATCTCAAGACCACGACGGTATCCTCCGGATATCCGACGCGTCGGTAAAATCACCGGTCGGTCGTGCTCTCCTGCACAGGCTCAACGTCAACAACACGATCTTCTTGCCCCGGGGTACCGCACCGGGCCCACCATATACCCGAAACGGTTCATCCATCTCTTCGAATCGGGTCTCGAAATCCATCAGCAAACTCATGGTGGACGACTCATATATCATGGGAAAACCGCACTTTTTATTTAAAAGAGAGGAAAGAAGCTTATACAAGTTTTGCGGTTTTCTCCCAAATCCAGAAAATCTCATGGAAATCCGAATCCAAATCATCAATAGCATATAAACCCATGAATATAGGCATGAGAATCCATGAATACGGCATAACAATGAATAACAGTATGCATGAAGTGACAAGTAATAACTACAATATCTAAGCTGGCATTTAAGGTATGTACACTAATATTATGTCAAACTACTAGCTATCAAGCTAAGTTAAGCAATAATATTTTCTAAGGTGTACGTGACATGGCAATTACCGATGATGATGTGTGTGAGCCGGCAAGTAAGTGTACTTGGTACATACGCATCATCGGTAATGGTGCTGGTGTCCTAACAGCATAATGTCAACAATGCAATATGAAATAACAATGTAAGTATGCGATGCGGAGCGAGCAACCAAAATGAGCGGGAGCTAAATATTAAACAATGGTGCCATTTAAAATAACACGAATCGTGGGGTTTTGAAAATAGGGGCTACGGTGGTTTTAAGAAAGTATACGTCTTTTGAAATATCCGTAGATCCCTTGACCTGTCTTTTAAAATACCCACGATCCGCTAGTTTTGAAATAGGTAGGAGTCTAATCTAATCTAACAACTACACTAAACTATACGGCTGAACTAACAAGCTGAACTACAGGTAAGGAAACCGCCTATCATCTGAGTCGATACATATACATACCTGTATATGTATAGTCGGTGATCCCACCTCAATAATATCATATCCGATACCATATCTATAATCAGGCATCCCAAGTCAAGAGTGCGGATCAATCATCAATATATAGCTCGTACGTAAATCCGTCGTACGGCATCCCAAATCTGGGTACGGGTCAATATCACATTCATCATACTATTCATCTGGTATCCTCTTTATCAAATATCATGATCGGGGTACTGATCTACGTCTAGTACAATACTGATACCGCCTAAGTATGCATGCACGTGTGTGAAACACTACGTCAAGGACCCGCTACAACGTCATGTCGTATCTCAAATACGAACCCTGCTATATCACCGATCTCACGGCCTCAAATCAAATCTCATCGACGCATCTTAAATCCCAAGTACCATCCTCATTATCCATGCATGTGCATATGAATGTATATATGCATAGTCTCATACCCACGCATATATACATATATACACATCCCCATCTACGCACAAGAAAGTAATGTATGCAAGTCTGTGTGTGCGTATGTGGGTATAACAACTACTCTAGGGTTTCGCAACTAACCCAAAGGTAATCCATGAACACATAAACATATCATGAATAAACATTCTCGTATCATAAAACACCTATATAAATATATATATATGAACTATACTACGGACTGCGGGGGTGCTATACGCCATCCACCTGACTTCTCCCCGTAGATATAAATCTACTCACCTGGTCCTTGCTCGCCGGCGCTGACGTCGCCACGCGCTTGCTTGTCGTCTCGAAGTCCACATGGGGTACCTTTATATCATAACGCACCGTATCGCATTAAAATCCCACTCATGACCAAAACGACATACGAATCCCACATAGGTCAAAACCTATGGTTTGCTTTCACAAATCAACCCAAAACCCTCGACATCGGCGTACAAACGCCGAGTGATCTTGAAAAACTCAAACGCACCAATCGTGGTTTCAAAACTCACTAATTATATAAGAAATAGGTTTTAATTCATCAAAACCATAAAAGTAAACAAATCGTTTTATTTCCCAAAAATCTAGTTAGCGGTCGTTAACCGTTTTAATACAAATCTTGATGTTTAAACAAAACTAATGGTCATAATATTTACTAAATAACTTAAATAAGCCATACAAACCATTTCCACAATTTCATTTCACCAAACTATATGCGTTCAAAAAAACTAGTTTGCAAAATACCCAATTTTAACACATTAAAAGCAACGATTTGTAAACTAGCAACTAAATTAGTTTTAGCATTCCATTAATATGTTAATCTCCAAATTAAAACCATAATAAATTTATAAAAACCCTAACTAGACTTTAAATTTCACATTTTCAATAATTCTTAAAACCTAGTTTAGATATAAAAAAAAAGCTTAATTTGGACATTTTTCAAGTAACAACTTGTAATTTGCAACTAGATTAATTTTAACAAGTTTTCAAGATGTTAGCCCACATCACATAACCATGCACAATTGATCACAACCCAATTCCAAAACAAAACACTAACTTGAATTCCTTAATCATGCAATTGAACCCATATAAAACCTAATTAACACTTAATTAAGCTAACTACAAGCAATTAACAACAAATTAAGCAAAAGGGTTAGAATTTACCCAAACAATTTGAAGATCCCACAAGCACACATAGCCCTCCAAAATGCTCTCTTGTCACCAAAATCCATGCTATAAGGGCTAAGGAAAAATGGGTAGGAGTTGGATTTGGATTTTAGCTTGATTTTGTGTGTTTTTCTTTGGATTTTTGATGAAGAAATGGTGGAGTTTTGAGGTGGAATTGAGATGGAAATTTTGGGGAGGGCTGTTGCTGGTCTCAGCCAGGAGAGGAGGGAAGTGAGGTGTGGTGTTGGGTGGGTGAAGTCAAGGGGAGAAAGAAGACCAAGTCAACCAAAGATCATACTCTTTTATCCATTCACTTTCTTTTCATTTCTTTGTTTTCTTTTCTTTTCTTTTGGCAAAACAAGTGGGGAAAAATGAAGGGGAAACTTGGGGCTGCTGATTTGGGGAGAGGAGAGAGGGTGTGGGTGAGTGTGGGTGAGGAAAAATGATAAATGCTATACCCCAATTCCCACTAACACTAATTTCACCGAAAAAAGCCATTTTCTTCGATATTTTCTAAACCGTTTTGGCAAACCATTTCATTTCAAAAACCACATGATAAAATTTTGTTTAATGTGTTATGATGCACAAAATTTATTTCAACTCATTCCAATCTGTAATTTTCCCTAATTAAATGTATTAGTGACGGCTTAAAATAATATTAAAATAATTAATTTCGGAAAAAAATTCAGAAAATTTGAAATTTCACCAGTGGCTCAATAAACACCAAAAACTAGCAATTACATAGCTAGAATATGTATATTTAATTTTATAATAAAGATATTTGTATTTTGACTTTTTACAGAAAACCCTCTTATTTTTCCGATTTTTTCGAAATTTCACCGAAACGATTTTCAAAACGTTACAATATTATATGTGCGGGACCGTGATTAACCCGATATGAGATACCGTATTCTATTCTCGCGATATATGATATCGACCGGATATATGTGATATAGCCGGGTTATCGGGTCAAGGGTTGATTCGATAAAATGATACATGTTATATTAATCGGTTATATGTAATATAGCCAGATTATCGGATCAAGTGTTAATTCGATAATTTAATGTATAATTATATATGTGATATATTACATTACATTAACTAATATAAGCTCACTTAAATGATTCTTTTTCTCACTTAGTAATACATTGATATATATATGTGATATATGTTAATTGTATTATTTTTTTGTTACATTATATAGTATATATGTGATATATAATATTGTAATATGTTAGGGTTACAATTGCAACTAGGGTTTTGAGATTAAACCATGCTAGAGTTTGGATTAGGGTTAATGTTTTGCTTTAGGTAAATTCTAAATTGTGTAGATATTTATCCATGTTGACTTTATCAACTCTCCTTGATATTTTGCTAGATATTTGTTAACCCAAATCCTAACCCTAGTCCATGGTTAAGTCTCTATAAGGGTTAAGCATGATATGCTTAACCCTTGGTTGTATTTTTAACCTGAACAATAATTCATTTTTCATCACAATCTCTTCTTATTCTTCCTCACACAAAAGCTTTCTTGCTTTTTTATTTTGTGGTGAATTAAAGTGAGAAATAGAAAACAAAAGAGAGCAAAATTCCTACTTCATCATCCTCATCTATTCTAAACACTTCGATTAGGGTGTTCACTTCACTAATACTTTTATTAGAGAAGTGTGAGCTTAGGTTAGTGTTTCTTCAAGGTAGATCATCTTAGAAAGTGAAGACTTCAAGAAAGATGCCTCGTTCACCTCATAGAGCCTCTCTAGAGTCCGGGTTCTTGATGATCGCAGTGAAGGGACCTCAACTCGGAGCTTATGAAGCGAAGGAACGGACTACAAAGCTTGTAATCCCTAACTCTTAGATGTAAAGATATTTACTTGTTGGTTTTTTTTTTATTCTCTAGTTAAGATCCTAGGTTTAGGGTTATCTATAATGGCAAAATTTGAAATTGGCATGTGAGATACCACCCGAAACCTTGTTGCCATTGTAGGTATCCCAACAACAATATTATATATCACATATATAATATTCATGTAACAAAAGAAAACAATACATTAAACATATATTACATATATGTTAAAAGCATCATAAGTGAGAATAATAAATATTTAAGTGAGCATATAATATATATATATATATATATATATATTATTTCATCGAATCAACACTTGATCCGATAACCCGGCTATATCACATATAACCGGCCGATATCACATATCGCGAGAATAGAATACGGTATCATATACTCATATTAATCTCGGTCCCGCACATATCACATATGTGCTCTTACTCCATTTCAACCAGGAAACCTCTGTGTAGGACTTTAAAGACTCGTCAATACGTCGGCGGTAGGTGATGATCATATCAAACACCCACAAGCCACAAGCGGTCTGCTAAACTTAACGGCCACCCAGGTATTGATCTATCAGAAGATCAACAAGCAAGCCTGCTCATTCCCCTGCGAATCCAATCAGTAACACTACCGTACAGTCCGGTCTCTTCATCTGATATGTCGCATATCTAATCTAGGGGTGGTAAACGTCAGACCCCAGTAACCGATAAGTCATGCCGATGTGAGGTCCATAACGTTTCGAGAAACTACTGATAACACTTACCAGTAAGTCTCAACAACCCTGGCCAGGGATTTCCTGTTATAACCAATCGAGCACAGCACAACATCAACCCCCGATACCGGGAGAGACGAAACCCCTCCTATCGTTCATTGCCTCAATGTGATTCGGGACTATACCCAAAAGCCACCGTTTTTCATGATCTCTTGACCGTGGTATGGTGGAAATCAAAGCACAGTGGGAATCACACAAGACTCTATGACGATCTCGGGTCTACAGACTAACCTGTACCAGTATCACCAGAGAACTGCTATCCGATGATAGGTATAATACCATCTAGGAGTTCTCGGCGAGTCCGTCCAGTGTACCCAGTCTCCACTGAGCACCCGTATACCATCTATGATGTCAAATACCAATGGATATGGTATCATCCATCGCCCATCATATGGGTCAAGAAGCGCATACGCTAGTCTACTCTGGAGTATCGATGCCCTGTCTCGATACTCCCATGACTAGGAACATTTGAAGGATGTACTTATCGACTACCAAGTAATCATCCTAAGGGCTTTATCAACATGTGATCATAAAACAGTATTTGTTAACATGTTAAGATAAAGTACAACCGGATTGCATACTATCATGTCAAGCACGAAATTTCTCCCTATATATATGTCCAAGCATCCACTACAATATACATCGCATGTACAGTAATGGCCTCTAGGGCATACATATAACTAACACAAACTGTACATAACGGCTCTTAGGTATTGAGCGATCAGAAGAAACACAAGAAAACCTGCTAAAACTTCCGTCGAGCCAATTGGTAACATTTACAGTACAGTCCGGTCTCTTTGTCAAATATGCTACATATGTGAGTCTAGGGATGGCATTATTGACCCTAATAACCCAATAAGTCATGCCGGTATATGGCTCATAACAGATCGAGAAACTACTGATAACACTTATCAGTAAATCTCAGCAGCCCTGGCCAGGGACTTCCTGTTATAGCCAATCGTACATGGTGCAACATCAACCCCCAATACCGGGAGAGACGAAACCCCTCCTATCGCTTATTGCCTCCATGTGCCTCGGGATTGTACCCAAAATCCACCTGTTTGCACAACTCAGTAGTGCCGTGGTAGGATGGAGATCAAAGTACAGTGGAAGACACACAAGACTCTATGACGATCTCGGGTCTACAGGCTAACATGTACCCGTGTCACCTGAGAACTGCTATCCGACGATAGATATAATAGCACATAGGAGTTCTCGGCGAGTCCGTTCAGTGTACTCAGTCTCACTGAGCACCCGTATACGGACTTTGGTGTCACCACACCAATGGATATGGGATCATCCATCGCCCATCATATGGGACAAGCAATGTATACGCTAGTCTACTCTGGTAATATCGATGCCCCGTCTTGATACACCCATGACTAGGAACATTTCAAGGATATGCTCATAGACTACACATGCCCCACTAATTTGATCCGCATCATAATCTCAGTAGTCCTGCATCAACCTAAGGGCTATATCAACATGTACCAAATGAATGAAAGCACGATCAAATGAACATGTCAAGATAAAAGGTGCAACCAGATAGCATACTATCATGTCGAGTAAGAATGTCCCTATACACACACACACATACCGGTACATACACTATCATTTAATGGCCTCTAGGGCATACATATATCCAACAATAACGGTTCGAGAAACTACTGATAACACTTATCAGTAAATCTCATAAGCAGCCCAGGCCAGGGACTTCCAGTTATAGCCAATCGAGCATAGCGCAACATCAACCCCCAATACTGGGAGAGACAAAACCCCTCCTATCGCTCATTGCCTCCATGTGACTCGGGACTGTACCCAAAATCCACCTGTTTGCATGACTCCTTTGAACCATGGTAGGGAGGAAATCAAAGCACAGTGGGAGCCACACAAGACTCTATGACGATCTCGGGTCTACAGACTAACCTATACCAGTGTCACCAAAGGACTGCTATTTGACGATAGGTATACTACCACATAGGAGTCCTCGGCGAGTCTTGTTCAGTGTACCCAGTCTCCACTGAGCACCCTGATTAGGAGAGGTTTTGTCGATCAAAAATATTTACCGCAATCAAGAACGGCGTCGCATGAAGCTAGCCAGTGAATACGGGTCGGTCCACAGGGATGTGTAAATCTCCTTTAAGTTCTTACAAGTTAATTCCAAATGGTGTTTGGATTTATAATTAAACCTAAAAATTGAAGTTGTATGAGACTAGGATTAGAAACTTGCTAGGATTAGGTCTAGGGAAGATCTACATCTCTTTCCATTGCTATTAATTAAAGATATCATATTAGTGTTATGGTAAATCTTAACAAAGGGGATTAGGATGATTGGGAAGATTGATTCTTCCTCTAGATCCTTGTCCTTCCTTTCTTAATCTTTACCCTAACCTCCATGGAAAACCTTAAAATCCGGGCCTTTAGACTACGGAATTCACCGTTACCTCGAGGGTAAAAGTGCTGTAGGGAGCGGAGTAAAAAGGTATGCATGGAGTTCTAATGTTCATAAAAGTTTAGCAACGAAAAGAGATGAGAGATCTTCGTCTCTAAAATCCTTCCCTATTCCTAACCCTAACAAGCGAGGAAACTACTCGCTCATTGAGGGGATGAAAGAAGATATGAGTTTATTAAAGAGAGAAAACATCATTGCAAATTAATAAAAGCTAAAATAAATTAAACTAAGGCGAGAAAGTAAATTACCTAGGGCAGATATAAAAAACTAGAACTACTGCAAGGAAAATTACCTACTTACTTTTGATGCACTCTAACTTCAAGAAAACAGAATTTTATTCATGAGAAGAGGCATAAGAAAATACAAGGTCTTGGGTTCTATTTATAGGACATAGAAACCCTAGGTTTACAATTTGCACAGCATGTCTAAAATTACAAATATACCCCCAGAAAATCTTTCCATAGCCGCCACTAAAATTTGGTAAAATTTTATTTGCGCACGGGCTTCAAAGGGCCGCGGATCTGCGGCATGGGCGCGCTTGGGCCGCGGATCCGCGGCCCATTGATGAGTTCATGTGCTTGTTTTTTCTGGGCTTCTTTAGGTTACTCTGGGCTTCTTTATTCTTTATTCCTTTTATCAGTTGGGCTTCTGTATTAATTCCAGAATTTCAGTGAACACTTTGCAATGGATCTTTTAACCGCTTCCTTTGCAAATTTGGATCTTTTGTTGCCTTGTTGATGGTGAACCGTTCTTCTGCTGGGTTTTACTAAGATCCTCCTAATTGTTGGTCAAAAGTCCTTCTTTTGTGTCGTCTTTTGTCTTTTTCACTGTTTTCGCTCCAAGAACCTGTAACCTGTAACATGTAGCAGACATGGGTCAAAAGCACCTGTTTTCATTGTAAAATGCATAAGAATGGGGAATACAAAATGCAATATTATGTTATGAACAAATACCCCCAAACTTATCTTTTGCTCGCCCTCGAGCAAACTTATTATTTAAAAATCTAACCTAACAACACTTTCGCAGGGAAACGCGATTGCACTGAGCTCGTGCAACAAGCCGTTAAACCTCTAGGTGTCCCTAGTAGGAGGAGTGTTGTCTCCTGAGGGTTTTCAGCGGATTACACCCACAAAATCCTATCAATTTGGTTTTTCGACTTTTGTTTTCTAATTAGGTTTTCTAACAAGGAATTCTATTATCGTCAACCCGCAAATTATCCACCCATATTCTTCACACTTTCTTATTATTTAACTTAAGATTATATATGTTCTATAGAATTACCTAGCTTTCGGCATTTCTTAAGTTTTCCTTCTAGGGTTCCATCTCTACTTAGGAATTTCTATCAACTCTATTAAAGATACAAGTTTTATTCTTCACTCCTTTCTCTCATCTAAACTCTAATCACATATCCCCACGTGTGTGTAAATATCACCCCTACACTTGGAAATTCAAATCAAGCAATCGTACTCTCGTCCATTGTCAAAAGCACTTATTAATTGGTGATCTTTCGCTTTCACATCCTTCATGCGACTGTTAATACTTCTTGAGGTACCAACAACCGATTACAAGATGCGTTAGCACTTTAAAGCGTACTTCCTAGCTTTGCAATACCCAAGGCTTTTAGCAGTGACTCCCAAACCAGTTGGTCTAAGGCACTAGGTGATGAAGCACCCTCGCTAAATATTTTTCTATTTTTACAGCCTTAAGTAATCACAAAAACCAGTGTCCATTTTTTTCTTTATTCACTTTTTTTTTGTGCTAAGGACTTTAGACAAGAGTATTTCAAGGTCTCTTCTACTAATCCAAGTTTCAAGGTGCGTGTTTGTGCGTTTTGTAGGGTATATGTTTTCAGAATCTAGACTTAAGCTAGGAACTATTTTTCAAACTTATTCTCTAATAAAAGTTTTAATACTTTTCCTTCGTTTCGACTTAGCCCAAGAACTGAACCCAAAATTTGCCTATTTCTAAATAATCTACAAAGACAAATACTTTCTACCGTTAAACTCTAAGAAAGGTTATTTTTAGGGTTTTTAATTTGCTAAGTCTAAGATTTAGTTTTTCCTAGCCAGTTACCGTATTTATCAAACTCAAGCCAATTAACCAGAATTGAATACATTAATTTTTATAATTTTTGAATTTTTTCAATTTTTATGGGTTTTTCTGTTTTCTAATTTTTTTTATTTTTCAAATTTTCAAATTTTTTTGATTTTTTATATAAAGATGCAATGCAGAAATATACGTATGCATGCAAAAGGAAAACTTACCGAACATACCCCCAAACTTACAATGGACAGTGTCCTCACTGTCATGCTGCATCAAGTGGGTTGATAATATCGGCGAGTTCCCGCTTATTATTATATTTACATATTATATACACACCCCCAAACTTATTTGAAATAATGTTTTGGAAGAAAAGAAATCTGGGGGGAAAAGTGGAGGAATATTACTCAGTGTAGATCGGCTCCTGCAAGAACAGGAGCTCCTCCGAAGGATCCGCTGTGAGGAACGGTTTCAAACGATGCCCATTTACTTTGAAAAGCGTACCGTCCTCCAGGTTTTCCAGATCAACCGCACCGTGCGGATAAACGGTGCGGACTACAAAAGGTCCCCTCCACCTAGAACGGAGCTTGCCGGGATGAAAATGTAACCGAGTATCATATAATAAAACCTGTTGACCTGGTTTAAATGTCTTGCGCAAAAGGTTTTTATCATGAAATACCTTAACTCGGTTTTTAGCAATCACGGCATTATCATATGCCTCATCCCGCAGCTCTTCTAGTTCATTTAACTGCAGCTTTCGGTTGTTGCCCGCATCTCCTAAGGATAGATTCAGCTCTTTAATGGCCCAAAATGCCTTATGCTCAATTTCTACTGGAAGGTGGCAGGCTTTCCCGTAAACAAGCCGGTATGGAGACATGCCAAGATCGGTCTTGTATGCAGTACGGAAAGCCCATAGTGCATCGATTAATTTTAGTGACCAATCTTTACGGTTTTTAGAAACCGTTTTCTCCAAGATTTGCTTAATTTGTCGATTCGAGACCTCGGCTTGCCCACATGTTTGGGGATGGTATGGCGTTGACAGCTTATGGGTGATAGAGTATTTGCGCATTAAGGACTCAAAAGTCCTATTACAAAAGTGAGAACCATTATCACTTATTATCGCGCGAGGGTGCCCAAATCGAGAAAAGATGTGATCTTTAAGAAATCGAACGACAACCTTGTTATCATTCGTTCGACTAGGCATCGCCTCGACCCATTTTGAAACATAGTCAACAGCCAAAAGAATATACACATTTCCAAAAGAGTTGGGAAATGGTCCCATGAAGTCTATACCCCAAACATCAAAAATGTCTACAACCAAAATAGGTTGGAGCGGCATTTCGTTTCTCCGTGATATCCGGCCCAAGTGTTGGCACCGGGAGCAAGTTTTGCAGTATTCGAAAGCATCTTTGAAGAGTCGTGGCCAATAGAAACCACACTACAAAACTTTCTCGGCTGTCTTCTTTGGGCCAAAGTGCCCGCCACATGCTTGATCGTGGCAAAAAGACAGCACACTCTTGACCTCATTTTCTGGCACACACCGACGAATGATTTGGTCGGGACAATATTTAAAAAGATAAGGTTCATCCCAGTAAAAATGCTTTACTTGGGACAAAAATCGAAGTTTATCTTGTTTCGACCAATCTTTAGGTATCAAGCCGGTGGCTAAGTAGTTTACAATATCGGCGAACCATGGTTCGCAAGAAAGAGTCAAGAGTTGCTCATCGGGGAAAGCATCAGTGATAGGCAGTTCAAGCGTAGGCGACGAAGGAAGTCGTGAAAGGTGATCGGCCACTACGTTTTCACATCCCTTTTTGTCCCGTATGATAAGGTCAAATTCTTGTAGCAAGAGGATCCAACGTATGAGCCTAGACTTAGCATCCTTCTTCGCAAACAGGTGGCGAAGAGCTGAGTGATCCGTGTACACTATAACTGGAGAGCCGATTAAATAAGGCCGAAATTTCTCAAGTGCAAACACAACCGCTAAAAACTCTTTTTCTGTTGTTGTGTAGTTTAATTGGGCCTCATTTAATGTTCGACTAGCGTAGTAAATTACATGCGGCAACTTGTTAATGTGCTGTCCAAGAACAGCACCAATGGCAAAATCTGATGCGTCGCACATAATTTCAAAAGGGTGCGTCCAGTCTGGAGATGAAAGGATGGGCGCAGAAATGAGTGAGTGTTTCAAAGACTCGAACGCTTTCATGCAAGTTGAGTCGAAAACAAAAGTAGTGTCCTTGGCCAACAAGAGAGTCAAGGGTCTAGCAATCTTGCTAAAGTCCTTGATGAACCGTCTATAGAAACCGGCATGGCCAAGGAAAGCTCGGATATCTTTGACGCATTTAGGAGGAGGAAGATTAGAAATGACTTCGATTTTAGCTCTATCAACCTCTATGCCGTTTTGCGAGATGACATGTCCTAAGACAATGCCTTCTCGTACCATAAAGTGGCACTTCTCCCAATTCAATGTCAAGTTCTTTTCCCTACAGCGGGTGAGAACTGCGTCAAGATGTCGTAAACACTCATCGAAGGAGTCACCAAAAATGGAGAAATCATCCATAAAGATTTCCAAAAGCTTCTCCACCATGTCCGAAAAGATCCCCATCATACACCGCTGAAATTTAGCGGGTGCATTGCATAACCCAAAGGGCATGCGACGATAAGCAAAAGTGCCAAAGGGACAAGTAAATGTAGTCTTGTCTTGATCCTCTTTGGCTATGGGGACTTGATTATAACCGGAATAGCCATCTAAAAAGCAGTAGAATTCGTGCCCCGCCAATCGTTCTAGCATTTGGTCAATGAATGGTAAAGGAAAGTGGTCCTTCCTTGTCGCGGCATTGAGTTTCCGGTAGTCGATGCAAACTCGCCACCCAGTTTGGGTGCGAGTGGGAATTAACTCATTTGCCTCATTGGTGATGACCGTGATGCCCGATTTCTTTGGCACGACATGAATGGGGCTAACCCATTGGCTATCCGAGATAGGGTAAATGATACCGCTATCAAGACACTTAACAATCTCCTTCTTGACCGCCTCTTTCATGATGGGGTTGAGGCGTCTTTGTGGATCCCGTGCCGGCTTGGCATCATCCATCAAGTGTATATGATGTTCGACTATGAGGGGACTAATCCCCTTGATGTCCGCCATAGACCAGCCGAAAGCTTGCCGATTATTGTATAAGACCGTTAAAAGAGCCTTGTCTTGCTCAAGAGCTAGAGAGGCCAAGATGATAACGGGTAAGATCTCATTTTCACCTAGATAAGCATATTTTAGGTGCGACGGCAAAAGCTTTAGTTCGAGTTTAGGTGGTGAAACAATAGATGGTAACAATGGAGTAACTGTTTCAAACTCGAAGGATTCCATCAAAGGTTCAAATTGAGTGTACGCTACCGAGTCGGATGGTTCAACTAACTCATCCGAAAAAGCAAAAGACTCAAACTCGGGTGGAGAGTCTTCAAGATCATCAACAAAGGTGAAACACTCATAATCTTTGTCCGACGTGAAAGCTGTGTCGGATTCTAGGAGGAACGCACTAGTGGCGTCAATATTACTGTGATCAAATATGAAATTTTCGAACTCACAGTCCTCCTCCGCGATCTCATCGATCGAGCACACATCAAGTACGCTAGAATTAGGCTCGCAAGGCTGACTTCCTAACTTGAAAATGTTGAGTTCAACTGTCATCTTGCCAAAAGATAGATTCATTGAACCATTACGACAGTTGATTACCGCGTTAGAAGTCGCGAGGAATGGTCGACCAAGTATCACCGGAATTTGATTACGGGGGTTAGCGACAGGCTGTGTATCCATAACAATAAAGTCCACGGGGAAAATGAAATCCCCTACTCTAATTAACACATCCTCCAACTCTCCCCTAGGGTGGGTGATTGATCGGTCGGCCATTTGGAGAGTACAATGAGTAGGCTTGAGCTCTCCCACGCCTAATTGTTCGTACACCGAATAGGGTAGCAAATTGACACTAGCACCAAGATCTAATAGTGCTCTATTGATGGTCTTGTTCCCAATTGTGATCGAAATAGTAGGACAACCGGGGTCCTTGTGCTTTGGGGGTAAAGAATTGACAAGAGCATCACTAACAGCACTAGCCACGAAAACTTTCTTTGGTACTTGTGACTTCCTCTTTTTGGTGCATAAGTCCTTTAGGATTTTTGCATATGAAGGAACTTGTTGGATTGCATCCAAAAGAGGGATATTTATGCTAACCTGCTTGAACAACTCTACAATCTTCTCCATCTGTGGAGTTGGTTTATTGGATCTCAACCGATTTGGAAAAGGAGCATTTTGAAAAGTTGTTGAGTCCAAGTTTTGCGGATCAGATTGTTGAGTTGGAACGGAGCCCCGTGTCGATGTGTTCGTGTTGTGAGAAGAGGGTCCGTTCGAGCTAGAAGAAGTAGAGCCATGTGAAGGATGGAGAATAGGCTCTAACGAAGAAGAAGAGGAAGATGAAGAAGATGAAGAACCACCGGCCGAGGTGTCATGGTGAATACCCACATTGTTTTGCAGCACTCTTCCGGATCTCAACGTAGTCACAGCATTCACGTTATGATTCTGCTGTTCATATGCAACATGTGCGTGACCGGGATTTGGGAGTGGTTGAGACGGAAGCTTTCCTTTCTCTCGCTCTTTCAATGCTGCGTTGAGTTGTGCAATTTGTGCCTCAATAGCTTTGATGCTTTGATCGTGTGAGGCACTGTTTTGCACCAAAGATTGAACAGAAGTCTCTATCCTAGCTGTAGACTGTGCAGATTGCTTTAGGAATGCTTCTAGACTTCTTTCGAGCGAGCTAACAGCATTTTGAGGGGGAACAAAATTGTTGGGTACAAAATTGTTCATCTGATTAGGGTAAGGTTGCTGTTGGAGAGGCTGCTGAAATTGAGTTTGTGGAGGTGCTTGTTGTTGTGGAGGAGGAGCCCTTTGAAAATTGTTGTTTCCTTGGGATTGTTGAGTGTGGTTCCAAGCGAAATTAGGGTGGCTCTTCCAACCCGGATTGTATGTCGAAGAGTATGGATCATTTCTTTGTCGTTGCTGAAAGGCAGCATTGACCTGATCTTGTCCTTGAGTGGAAGTAGTGTAAGGACACTCTTCGGTGAGATGTGATGGATCCGAACAACAAGCACAAACAGTTCGTGGGGGCACAACAGGGGCAGGAGAAGGTGCTGAGATTTTGGTCTCAAGCGCTTCTAGCTTTTTCGTAAGAGCGGCCATCTCGGCCTTCATAGCAATTGACATCTCTACTTGATGTATGCCTGCCCTAGGTTGACCAATAGAAGAAGATGATGTGGTCTTGGTGCTCTCCCATTGAATTGTTTGCTCACTAAGATCCTCAAGAAACTGCCACGCTTCCTCACTAGACTTGGACAGAAAGTGACCTTGACTAATGGTTTCTAGCAACTGCTTCGTTGCCGGGTTCAATCCCTCGTATAATGTTTGGCAAAGTTGCCATCTTTCGATTCCATGGTGAGGGCATTGAACGAGAAGGTCTTTGATTCTTTCAAAACATTTCCAAAATGGTTCGGCAGGAAGCTGTGAAAATTGTATAATTTCATTACGGATTTTTGCAGTTTTGTGATGAGGATAGAACTTTTTAAGAAAAGCTTTCACAAACTCGTCCCAATTTCTAATTGAGTGTGAAGCGGTGCTGTATAGCCACTTCTCGGCTAGGTCACATAAGGTGAAAGGAATGACCCTTAGCCTTATAGCGTCATCACTTAATTGGGTAGTTTTCATCATGGCGCAAACGTTTTGGAATTTGTTGATAAAGATATATGCATCTTCGGATTCCAAACCATGAAACTTAGGCAGCATGTTGATGAAGTGGGGTTTGATCTCAAAATTGTCCCCATTAGCCGGTGGGAGGGAAAGACAAGTAGGAAGGGCGATGCGGACGGGGTAGAAAAGATCCTGGAGCGCGACTCGTGCGGGCGCTTCGACAGGCGGAAGATTCGGGTTATTCGCACCTAACGGAGGTGGAATCCTTCCCGTCGGTAAGGTATTGTTAGGATCGTATCCCGACATACCTTCGGAAGAATGTGATGGTGAAAGTGAAGAAGTGGACAAGATTTCAACTTCGGAGTCGAAAGGTTCGTCGGTCGGTACCAACGAAACACGGACTAAACGGGCGCTAGGGTCCCTAGTCCAACCGGACATACACTAAAAGGGTTAGTGTAGTCGAAAGATCAAAGACAGAATATGAAGGTAAGAAAACGTCAATGAGAAGAAGTGGTGTAAGTGAGTGCAAAGATTCTTTAGCGACAAGTTGCAAGTTTTGAAAAGATTTTCCTTTTTCTTTTTAAGTGAGCTTTTGCAAAAAGATTTTGAAAAGAGACTAGTGACACAAATGCAAATAACCACACATGCACAATCAGGCCTAAGTCTAGGGTCACCTAGGTCAGCTAGACAGCTCCTAACTGTTCCAAAGGGCTAGAGATAGGACCTCAAACCGCCTCTTCACGGACAAGTACGGCTAGGTAAGTGGGAAGGAACCACCACTACAGTGGGCCTAATTAAAAACCACTAGCCTAGACACCGCAATGTCGGTTAGGATAAACGGCCGATGCCTATACTAGTCCTCTGTCCTATTGAGCTCGAGGTCCTTAGGGCTGAGTCTAATATTTTTTAAATTAAAAGTGGTCAATGCAAATGCTTTATGTGATTTCTGGGGTCCTGGGAAGGGTGATGAAATCCCCACCCAATCTGAATTGGTCAATAGCCCCTTAAAGTCAGATTAAAGTTTGCAAAGCAGTAAATCACTTGCAATCAATTTTCTTTTAAGCGCGGCGCAAAGAATCCTGCAGAAAATCAATTATTGGAAGGGGGAAGAAGATTTTTAGCGCAAAGAATCCTGCAGAAGATTTGACAGAAGATATATGGGGATTTGAAGAGGAGGGAAATAGGAAACAAACAGTGCAAAAATTTCTCAGAGAAGGCTCCAATATGCGGCGGAAGCGCGGCGCGAAGTGGGGTTATGCGGCGGAAGAGCGGTGGTTTGGAGGCTTCAGGTCTCTGGATTTCTTCAGCTGCTCTGTACTTCCAATCTCCTCCTGTTCTGATGTATCTTTTTCTGTTTCCCTTTCTGTGTTGTTTCAGATCCGTCAAACCTGCAAAGATTCACAAAGAGAACCCTTCAAACAATAAAAGATGATATTTTTTTATTTTTTGATTTTTCAGATTTTTATGAATTTTCAAATTTTTATGATTTTTTTTGATTTTATATTAACCCGAAATTACAAAAAGAAAATTTTACGCCATCCCCGGCAACGGCGCCATTGATTAGGAGAGGTTTTGTCGATCAAAAATATTTACCGCAATCAAGAACGGCGTCGCATGAAGCTAGCCGGTGAATACGGGTCGGTCCACAGGGATGTGTAAATCTCCTTTAAGTTCTTACGAGTTAATTCCAAATGGTGTTTGGATTTATAATTAAACCTAAAAATTGAAGTTGTATGAGACTAGGATTAGAAACTTGCTAGGATTAGGTCTAGGGAAGATCTACATCTCTTTCCATTGCTATTAATTAAAGATATCATATTAGTGTTATGGTAAATCTTAACAAAGGGGATTAGGATGATTGGGAAGATTGATTCTTCCTCTAGATCCTTGTCCTTCCTTTCTTAATCTTTACCCTAACCTCCATGGAAAACCTTAAAATCCGGGCCTTTAGACTACGGAATTCACCGTTACCTCGAGGGTAAAAGTGCCGTAGGGAGCGGAGTAAAAAGGTATGCATGGAGTTCTAATGTTCATAAAAGTTTAGCAACGAAAAGAGATGAGAGATCTTCGTCTCTCAAATCCTTCCCTATTCCTAACCCTAACAAGCGAGGAAACTACTCGCTCATTGAGGGGATGAAAGAAGACATGAGTTTATTAAAGAGAGAAAACATCATTGCAAATTAATAAAAGCTAAAATAAATTAAACTAAGGCGAGAAAGTAAATTACCTAGGGCAGATATAAAAAACTAGAACTACTGCAAGGAAAATTACCTACTTACTTTTGATGCACTCTAACTTCAAGAAAACAGAATTTTATTCATGAGAAGAGGCATAAGAAAATACAAGGTCTTGGGTTCTATTTATAGGACATAGAAACCCTAGGTTTACAATTTGCACCGCATGTCTAAAATTACAAATATACCCCTAGAAAATCTTTCCATAGCCGCCACTAAAATTTGGTAAAATTTTATTTGCGCACGGGCTTCAAACGGCCGCGGATCTGCGGCATGGGCGCGCTTGGGCCGCGGATCCGCGGCCCATTGATGAGTTCATGTGCTTGTTTTTTCTGGGCTTCTTTAGGTTACTCTGGGCTTCTTTATTCTTTATTCCTTTTATCAGTTGGGCTTCTGTATTAATTCCAGAATTTCAGTGAACACTTTGCAATGGATCTTTTAACCGCTTCCTTTGCAAATTTGGATCTTTTGTTGCCTTGTTGATGGTGAACCGTTCTTCTGATGGGTTTTACTAAGATCCTCCTAATTGCTGGTCAAAAGTCCTTCTTTTGTGTCGTCTTTTGTCTTTTTCACTGTTTTCGCTCCAAGAACCTGTAACATGTAGCAGACATGGGTCAAAAACACCTGTTTTCATTGTAAAATGCATAAGAATGGGGAATACAAAATGCAATATTATGTTATGAACACACCCGTATACCATCTTTGATGTCAAACACCAATGGATGTGGGATCATCCATTGCCCATCATATGGGTCAAGAAGCGTATACGCTAGTCTACTCTGGAATATCGATGCCCCAGTCTCGATATTCCCTCGACTAGGAACATATTAAAGGATGTACTTTTGGACCACCCTGGCCCCACTAGTATAATCTCATCATAGTCCTGGTAGTCAAGTACATATCCTAAGGGATTTATCAACATGTAAGAGACAGACAGTATAAATACCAGTCTATATGTTAAGATAAAGGTAACCTGATAGCAACTATCATGTCGAGCATGAAAGTCCTCTATATATATGTCCAAGCATCCACTATATCAACAATAATGGCCTCTAGGGCATACATATTCCTAACACTTTCCTCGTAGAATGAGGTGCAGGATATTCTCACTGAATACCATGATGCAAAGCAAAAAGTAATCGACTATAGTGAAGTTATTACCCTGACGCAAACTTCTGCCCAAGGGGTCACTCCTGATGAAGGGATCTCGGCCCTTGCCTCATCGAATGAGGTGATGGATATTCATAACCGAATACCACTGTGCCAAAAAAAAAAAAGAAAAATGTCCTTGTAATAACAGCTTTTGAAAATTTGTTCCAACAACATCGAATAGGTCTGTTTTCTTTGCATTGATCCAAATCAACGCAGTCCCATCAATTAATCACACCACAAAAGAACGAAAATATGATGCACGTGTTGGGTTACGGCAGCGCCCCGGACATCAATCCGTGGCCAAATGCGGAACAAAAATTTTCTAAACCGGCGCTACCATTACCCGATGCCCGTATCTACCCTAAACCCTAAACTAGCAATATGTATAGTAGGAGTTAGATGGTTATACCGAGTTGATCCGTGTCCTTCGGTCTTCAACTATCATCCCAAACTCCAAGTGACTCCTTGATCAAGTTTGATCTCCGGTCTCCCCTATCGAAGAAGATCCACCTTGAGACTATGCAATACGGGCTCCCGCCTCAAATTCAAGGTAACTCGAGTATCTAGTTTGCTAGCCTAGATAGCCAAGATGAAGTAGAGAGTGTTTGTGATTACTTTGTCTCAATACACCCAATGATTCTGAACACATGAGATGGAATTAATGGGTGGAGGTGAAGAAGTTGCCAAGAGAAGAAAATATGAGCTCAAGACTTTTTGGCCAAGTCTAGAAAAGAAAATCAATCAAGTGGCTGTTGAAAATGAAATCAATGAAGTAACTGTTGAAAATGAAGTCAGGAATTTTGCTGATCATATCCGCATTTCACGGAGTTGGGGTTGACTTTCGGTCGTTTGTGCTGTTAGTTATATGTATGCCCTAGAGGCCATTACTGTACATTAGATGTGTATTGTAGTGGATGCTGGGACATATATAGGTAGGACTTTCTTGCTCGACATGATAGTACGCTATCTGGTTGCTCTTTATCTTAACATGTATACTTACTGTCTCTCCATTACATGTTGATAAAGCCCTTAGGATGTGTACTCGACTTGCAGGACTATGATGCAGATCATACTAGTGGGGCCTGGGTAGTCCATGAGTATATCCTTCAATGTTCCTAGTCATGGGAATATCGAGACGGGACATCGATATTCCAGAGTAGACTAGCGTATATCTTCTCGACCCATGTGATGGGCGATGGATGATCCCATATCCATTGGTGTTTGACATCAGAGACGGTATGCGAATGCTCAGTGGAGACACTGAACGGACTCCCCGAGAACTCCCAGATGGTATTATACCTCACGTCAGATGGCAGTTCTCTGGTGACACTGGTACAGCTTAGTCTGTTGACCCGAGATCGTCATAGAGTCTTGTGTGTCTCCCACTGTGCTTTGATTTCCACCCTACCACGGCTCTACTGAATCGTGCAAACAGGTGGTTTTTGGGTACAGTCCCGATTCACATGGAGGCAATGAGCGATAGGAGGGGATTCGTCTCTCCCGGTATTGGGGGTTGATGTTGCGCTATGCTCGACTGGCCATAACTGGAAATCCCTGGCCAGGGTTGCACTGATTTACTGGTAAGTTTTATCAGTAGTTTCATGCTTGTTATGGACCTTACATCGTCATGACTTATCAAGCTTCTGGGGTCTGACGTTTACCACCCCTAGGCGAGATATGCGACATATCAGACGAACAGACCGGACTGTGCGGTAGTGTTACTGATTAGATTCGCAGGAGTACTAGCGGGCTTGCTTGTTGATATTCTGATCGCTCAATACCCGGGTGGCCCTTACGTTTAGCAGACCGCTTGCGGCTTGTGGGTGTTTGATATGATCATCACCTACTACCGGCGTATTGACGAGTCTTTAGAGTTCTACACAGGGGTTTCCTGGCTCAAGCAAAACAGAGTAGGAGCACATATATGATATGTGCGGGACCGAGATTAATACGATATGAGATACCGTATTCTATTCTCGCGATTCGTGACATTGATCGGTTGTATGCGGTATAGCCGGGTTATCGGATCAAGTGTTGATTCGATAAGTTGTTACACATGATATTAGTCGGTTATAGCCGGGTTATTAAATCAAGAGTTGATTTAATAATTTAATGTATAATTATATATATTTGATATATTACATTACATTAACTAGTATTAGCTCACTTATAATTTATTTTCTCACTAGATTGTGCATATTGTTTATATGTGATATATGCAAGTATACATGTTTGTATCATGCTTGATGATACATACAAGTTGGGTGTATGAGACTTAAACCAAATCAAGGTTAAATTAGGGTTTACTAATTTCATAACAAATAACAAAAGAGGTGAGACTTTGGTCAAAGTTATCAAGCTTCATGAAGCTTGATAAACATTGACAAAGTCAACTCTTTTGTCATTCCTTAGGATATTAGTTAACCCAACCCTTAACCTCATACTTTGGTTAAATATCTACATGAGTTAAGCATGAGGGCTTAACTCAACCATGGTGCAATAATTAAAAGGATAAGTTTTCATTTGGATGAATTATGCTTTCATCTTCTTCTTCATCAAGCTCCATCAAAAGCTTACTAGCTCCAATAGTGCCATGAGAAAAAGTGTGAGAAAATCAATTCTAAATTGAGACCACTTCCTACTTCTTCATCCTCTACCACTTGCCATGTAGTAGAGTGTGTTCTCTTCACAAAGTTCATGACCTAGTGAAGGAATAGCTTGAGTTAGTGTCTCCCCTGACGTAGATCATCTTCGGCCTCGAAGTCATCAAAGCAAGCACGTTCGTTCTTCTTGTGAAGCTTCTCAAGAGTCCGGAGTTCACGATCGCAGCGATGGGGACATCTACACGGAGCTAAAGAAGTGAAGGACCAGATCTACAAAGGTTGTAATCCCTTTTACTTAGTAGTAAAGTTGTTTGCTTGCTTTTAGTTTCGTCTAATCTCTAGTAAACGATCTTGCATAGGGTTGTTCGGAACATAAAATTTTGATTGTGGCATGGTTGATGCCTTGTAGAACCTCGTTAGTGAGCCTAGGAACCCTACATGTGCACCGCCGAGTTATGGAACTGGGAGTTGCTGCTGTTCCGCTTTACTTTATGTCGTGTCCGTTGCGATGAGACGAATGTCGAGATGACCTCGAGATTATTTGTGAATCGTCGAGATTTGGCTTCTCTTTCTGATGAAAACCTAGGGAAGAAAGGTGTGATTTTCTCTTTGTTTGCGCCCCTGGATTGTAGACAGGGATTGATGTAATATCACCTGTAGGGCATAAATTTCATTCATTCATTTTTTTTTATTTCTTTCAACGATGCTCTATCATTTCAGCTTTTATATCGCGAAGGTCGCGATTGCCCCATCATTTCGGCTATTTTTCGCGGTGCTCAATCATTTCGGCTATTTGTTTTATTTTTACTCGCTGTTTTTTATTGTGAGTTGCTCAATCATTTCGGCTATTTTGCATGCATACATTTTTACTTGCTGATTTTATTGCAAGTTGCCCCATCATTTCGGCTATTTCGTATGCATGTGTGGCTCGCAAGCTTTTTGCCGCAAGCTTGGGATTAGACACCGATTTCGGCATCAGCACCGCTACAACTGGGATATTGCCAGAAACGAATCATCATTTGTCTCCGTCGGTATCGAACAAAGGTGGCTTAGTAAACAGGGTTAGGATTCTGTCGACTAAGGCTTTTGACTTCATGAGCCGTAAGGGTCTCATAAAGGTATTTCTCCCTACAAGTCGTGAGGATCTCATAGGTGCGTTATCTCCTTAAGAGTCGTGAGGATTCCTAAGAGTATGTTCTCTTATAAGTCGTAAGGATCTTACAAGAGTGTTTTCCCCTTGCAAGTCGAGAGGACTCATAGGAGTTGTTCACCGTACGAACATATCCCTAGTCACGGGTATGACTTTGTTAGGGAAATGTTTATTCGCGCCCGTGGATTGTATACGAGTGTCAGCATTGAGCCGCCTGTAGGGAAGTATTGGAGGTTGTGGGGGCTGCTTAAGAACAGGTTCAGGTCTCTGTAACTTAAGACTTTTGAATCTTATGAGCCGTGACGGTCCCATAAGAGGGTTCTCCCTACGGGTCGAGAGGATCCCATAGGTGTAATTTCTCCTTAAGAATCGTGATGAATCCTAAGTGTGTTGCTCCCTTGTGAGTCGTAAGGATCTCACGCGGGTGATTTCTCCTCACAAAGTCGAGAGGACCCTGTAAGTGTCTTTTAACGAGGTTGTGCCCTTTCGGGTTTTCACAAACACTCGCCGGTAGCCCTCCTGTTTTTACTCACGGAGCCCTTTCGGGTTTTCATCCGTGCCCACTTTGCTTATGGACATACCATTTTCCTTTTTTTTCTTTCTTCTCTTTTTTTGTATCAGCTTCGGGATGCTGTAATCCACCGTAGTTTATCGACATCTCGGTCAACAGCTAGTTTTAGGACATAGTGGTCCGTTGTTAGTTTTAAGGACGTTTCGGTCCGTCGTTAGTTTAAGGACGTTTCGGTCCGTTAACCGGCTACTACTTATAGAGTTTGGGCTTAGGAAGATAGCGAGCGGACATAGTCGTCGTCATCTATCATTAACCTAGGCTGTGACTCGTTAGGCGTAGTATTTCTTAAGGAAGCGACCATTTATTGGCCTGAAGGGTCTTTCACCATGCATGTCCATGAGTAAATAAGCCCCACCTTGGTAGACCTTATCTATGATATACGGGCCTTCATAGTTCGGCTCGAATTTCCCCGCTTGACACGATTGGGGATCATAGGTCTTTTGACCACTAGCATGAGTTCACCTTGGCGGAATGTCCTCGGCCTAGTCAATCTTTCGTATGAGCACATCATCTTTGCTTTATAAGCCTCCAGATTTTGTTGCGCCATGAGCCGGGTTTCCTCAAGGGTGTCGAGCTCTTCAAGCCGAAGGTCAGCATTCTCTTCGTCCGTTAGCTCATAATGAACTGCCACTTGTAAAGAGGGTAGCTCTATCTCGAGGGGAAGTACCGCTTCTGTACCGAATACCAATGCGTATGGAGTTGTGTTCGTGGCTGCCTTGAACGTAGTTCGATACGCTCAGAGAGTTTCTTGCAGTCTCTCGTTCCAGACCTTCTTATTTCGGGACACCGTCTTTTTCACGATCTTTGTCAAGGTCTTGTTGAAGGCCTCAGCTAGACCGTTAGCTCGGGGATTATAAACTGAGGGGTATCTCCAGTCTATGTTGTGCTGTTGTGCGAAGCGGCCGATCTTATGGCTTCTGTAGGCTGGCCCGTTATCGGATATGATTCGTCTCGGAGTTCCAAACCGATAAATGACGTGCGTCTTGAAGAAGTAGAGGATATTCTCCGTCTTCACTTCCCTCAGCGGTACTGCTTCTGCCTATTTGGAGAAGTAATCAGTTGTCGCTAAAATGAATCGATGTCCTCTGGACGATGCTGGCTCGATGGTGTTAGATATAGTGCCCTCAGAGTCAATTATTGGATCGCAGGTACGTGATTGCAATGATTACGGAGGACCTATACCGGTAGGACAGTCTTACTCGAGATGATAGTACGCTATCTGGTTTGCCTTTATCAGTCGTGTACAGGTTCAGGTGACTGATCACTGTTACACTTTGATAGAGCCCTTAGGATCTTGCTTTACTACCAACAGTATGATGGCGATCATATACGTGAGAGTTGGGTGGTTTATAAGCATATCCTTAATTGTGGTCCCTAGTCGTGGGAGTTTCGAGACAGGGCATCGATACTCCGGAGTAGACTAGTGTATACAGTCGAGACCCCGACGAGGGGCGGTGGCCAGTCTCACAAGCCACTGGTGTCAGTTGGATCACCTAAGATGTATACAGGTGCTCATTGGGTTATGAGTACACCGGACAGGACTCGCCGGGAATCTGCTAGTTGGTATTATACATATCGTCAGATAGCAGTTCCCTGGTGACATGTGTACAGGTTAGTTCATCGACCTGAGGTCGTCATTTGTCTCATGTGAGTTCCCACTGTGCTTTGATTTCTACCCTACCACGGCTCAAAGGAGTCGTGCAAACAGGTAGTTTTTGGGTACAGTCCCGAGCCACATGGAGGCACGTGAGCGGATCGGTAGGGGATTCGTCTCCCCCGGTATTGGGGGTGAGATCGTGCTGTGTCTAGGAGAGCCATTACACAAAGCCCACGGCCGTGGCAGGAGATTTACTGGTAGGTACTCCAGTAGTATCTCAGGGTGTTATTGGGCTACACTCTGACACGACTTATACTGCTATTGGGGGTCTGACGTTACTAGCCCCCTAGGCAGATATGCGATACTCATAGACGAACGGACCGGACTGTATATACATTGTCACTGTTAGGCTCAGTAGGGTTTCCGGATGAGTTCGCTCATCGGCCTCCCTTAAGGTCAGTCCATGGGCAGCCGTTACGCATAGCTAGTGCCGCTGACGGTTTGTGGTTAAACCCACTGCCAGGGTACTGACGAGTCATTAGAGTCCCCCACAGACAGTTTCCCAAGTTCGGGCGAAACGTTGTAGAGGCCCTATGGTTTTATGGCAGGGTTCGGAAAATGCACGTGCGTTTACGCACGTGTCATATTTCGGACAGATGATACTGGTCGGCTTTGGTTTAAGCTGGATCCGAGTATTATATTGAGTAGATATAATATCTTTGTCTCAGTTGCATTTGTATTCGGTCGTAATACAAATGCGGGTATATTTATACAGTTACGGGGTTATCCTGAAATTCGTTTCGGGATCGCTTTTGGAAGTTGCCAGTTTCCAGTTTTCTATCAGCCGTATTTAACATTTGGTTAAATACGGATTTTGTCTTTCCTTGAGAAGAGTGTGGATGCTTCTAGAAGGTTCTAGAAGTGGTGATTAGGCTTATGACTCATATGTTGCATTAATGGTTTTTGGTGACAAGGATTAGTGATTCATTAGTTTCATTTATTGTGTTCACACTTTGTGTTCACACTAGATATTTTCTTATTGTCACCTCCCCCTCTTCTGCACTCACCCCCCTCCTATATATGGCCGGCCCCTCTCCTCTCTCTCACATACACTTGATAATTCATTTTGGAAAAAGATTATGATAGTTTTGGGGTGCATGGAAATTTCATAGCTCATTTCATTCCATCACCCGATTCGGGTGGCAACTTCATTAACCGTTCGTCCATAGCCTTGGACGTAACGAGACAAAGTATTCTACCCATTCTCTACATCATTCTTGGTCGTCTCTTTTAGCAAACTTGACGACCGAGTTGCCTCGAGTCAGAGACGGGAGCCCGTTTAAAGAATCGTTGACGTGGTGCCACCTGGACTAGCAGATCGGAGATCGACGAGATCGGAGCAGCCGCAATGGAGCGTGGGATGATGGTTAAAGAACGAAGGACTCGGATCGTTCGGTATAACCTTACTACACTCATTACAGTTTGTTAGATTAGCAATAATGGCAAATCCGGGTGAAAGTATACGATAGCGCTAGTTTAAAAGTTTTTGTTCCGCATTTAGCGACTGTAGACGGCCGGGGCGCTACCGTAGACTTACAGTGGTATCAGAGCCTCACCATTATGCTATACTAATTTCTGCTAACGCGTTTAAAATATCGATCGGACCGAATATCGAAAACTGCAAAATTTCCATTCACAGTTTCTGTCGATTTTTAAAAGGTTCCAAAAATTATTTTACATATCACAGAAATCTGTGCAGGGTTTTCTAAGCATACTGTACAAATTTGGGCACATGATTCGACAAGATCGCCGCGGAATCACGGTCAAACCTATGGTTTGACCGCGCATCCGCGGCCATTCTGTGTGATCATGCCCCCAAATTTGCACAGTGTCTTCTTCTCTGGAAATTGGGTTTTTTGGTATTTATCTTTTGGGCCCAGATTTTGTTACTATACAATAGATGTTCGTGGGGCCCACTTCGTGATATTTAGTCGATCGAAATTTAAACATGTTAGTTTAAAGTACTTACATTATATCTCCGACCGGGAATGTCATTTGATCGGAAAACCGCGTCTGATTGCTATAGTTCTTTTAAACGGGTTTGCGAACGTGACATTCGCGTTGATGTTCTGTGTTGTGCTGTGATGTTGCGGATTTGTCGTGGTGGATAGCAGTGTGCAATGGTAGTGCAGTTTGGATTTATTTGTGCATTTGATATTGCGGGGCGAGCGTCCAACATGTGGACTGCCGTCACTGCCTGTTGTATAATATTCTTTTGGGGCACGACCAGGTTGCGGTCGATATACCTGTTGTACTATTTTTCATTTCTGTACTAGGTTTACCCCGCGACGGAGTGCACGGATAGCCGGGTTCGGGAGGGCAACGGGTCCGCATCTCATGGCTTTGAGAGGCAGAGGGACCTCACTCTAGAATTGGCAGACTATTCGCCGCACTCGTAGGGGGTTCAGGTTAACCCAAGGAGGGGTGCTCAATTTACCGGATTCCGTGAAGTGCCGGGTGTTCCATTCACTATGCTGTGGGGGACTACCTCGCTTCAAGTTTTGGCGGGTTACTTGCCGCACCCGTAGGGGTCTAGGTTTCATTGCACAGGCTATCCACACGACCAGGAGAACGTCGGGTTTCAGCAGCGGCTCTGTGAAACCCGGGGATCCCAGATTATCTGTACTGTTCTGTGATGCTTATTACTTTTCTGTAATGTTGCATATTATCACGCCTGGAGCGATTATTGTATATTGGTATATATACTATTAGATGTTGTATATGTTTTTCACCCGCACTAGTCCAGTCCCCGCTCTGTCGTTAGTTAAGTAACCTAACGGATGATGACGGGACCCAGTGACGAATGCGGATGGCATATACGTACATTTTATTTTCGTTCTTTTCTGGTGTGATTGATTGATGGGACTGCGTTGATTCTGATCAATGCAAAGAAAAACAAACCTATTTGGAGTTGTTGGAACAATTTTAAAAAGTGTTATTACAAAGGCGTTTTCTTTTGTTTTGCATAGTGATATTCGGTGGAATATCCTGCACCTCATTCGATGGGGCAAGGGCCGATATCCCTTCACCGGGACTGACCCCTTGGACAGAAGTTTACGTCAGGGTAATAACTTCACTATAGTCGATTACAAGTTGCTTTGCATCGCGGTATTTAGTGGAATATCCTGCACCTCATTCCACGAGGAAAGAGCCGAGATCCCTTCACCGGGAGTGACCTCTTTAGCAAAAGGTTTTCGCCACTATATTTTAAAAAGCTATCAGGTTCCTTCAGCGATATCAAGTTCACTACGTTAAAGGTTTTTCGCCAAAAACCAGTCGTAGCCCTCCGTCATTTCTTTTGGGTATTCAGTAGTATTCAAGCTATGTATTTTGACCTAACGCTAAGGCATAGTGTTTGGTAGCTGCTGGGTATTCAATTGTTGCATAGATAGATGAGTTGGTTTGGGATAGCCGTTCTGCCATTTTGACCTAACGCCAAGGGCATGTGCGGGTGGGTTCAAATTAACAAGATAATGATGGGTTGAACTTAGCATGTGACTTATGACATTTTGACCTAACACCAAGGTCATAAGAGCATGGGGAAAAAATAATATCGGGAGTTTCTAAAGAAACTGAAACTTGCCAAGTATGCGCATACCTTCTGGAGTGTGAGTAACGTGAGTGGATTCCGTCACGTTATCATGCGATGAGAGTTGGATCCCGATTCCCACTGATGAGTTGGTTTACTCTTCGGGTGATCCCGATTGATTCTTCTTTCAGGTTTGGCGGAGAATTTGACAGGACAGTGGGAGGTTTCCGGATTAGATAAAGTGATAACCATTCTGATCTAGGTTAGAATGCACGCAGAGTGTTTCTTTTCTCGCTCTCTCTTTGGCAGCGACCTTTGACCGACCCTAGACTATGACTCAGTGACCAAGTTGACCGAACCTTCTTAAAATACTGGCTTTTGGATTGTCTTAGTTGCATAAGACATTGCCACTCCTTCTTTTACCCTTTGTATTTCTCAGAACACCCCGTATTACTACGGACATCCACTTCCATTAGATAGATCCATCGTATGGTTATATACGAACTCGGAGGGATTTCTTCGAGGATGGATCAAGGTTCAGGAGAAATAGAATTGGCTTATTCAGTTGTCTTTTATTATCACCTTCTCTCAGGTTGCGAGGGCTCCTTGGTTTAGGAGAGTACACCTATTACGCTTATTGGTTAGTCTTATTCCAAACCATAGGCAGGTGCCGAAAGGTAGGGAATGAAGAAAACCACTTAGCCTAAGTAGGGTGTACAGAAGGTAATATGTAAAGACAAAATAAAGGGATTAGAAAGAAGGCAAAGTAAATTGCGACTATTATCATTCATGACCAAACCGCGTACTTCATCGCCAATATTATTTCACTTTTGGTTTTTTTCCCGAGTTCGGGAGAAATAGAATAAGGTATTATTCAGCTGTCCTTTATCATCACCTTCTCTCAAGTTGCGAGTACTCCTAGGTATTAGGAGGGTACACCTATTATGCTTACTGGATAGTCTTCTTCCAAACCATAGGCTGGTGCCAAACGGTAGGGAAGGAAGAAAACCATTTAGCCTAACGAAGGTGTACAGAAGGTAATGACTAAAGACAAAATAAAGGGATTTGGAGAGATGGCAATGAAATATATGGTTAAAGTCATGAATTGGATTATGGAAGAGGCATTACTAGGAATACCAGGATACCCCTACGAAACATTTTCATGTTTCAGTGCATTGTTAAAGGAAAACTGTTTTCCTGATTAGATGCTTACTCCAAGGGTATGTATTTACCAGGTTTCATTCTCATATCTGTATGGTTTTACAGATGATGAGTGGGAGTAAGTTATTGGGAATTAGGTGATCATCCTCATTATATCGGAATTCGTTGTAATTGGTGATATTTGAGGAAATCGCCAGGGTACAGTTTTCAACCTACGACACACAGGTTTTGAGTTATTCGGCTCAGCGGACTTATACAGAGTATTGTATGTTGTCCAGTGTCCATCAGGACAAAAGGGTAGGTCCTCATACTATGTTCTGTTTACTTATGACTTCTCTAGTTTTTAGACAAGTGTTTCGTAGAAATACAAGGTCTAAGTTTTGTGAAGTTGTGGGTATAAGAATAAAGTAGAGAACCAGGTGTCACAAGTATCGGGATTCTTCAAAGAGATCGAAGATGTAGATTCTTGTGATTGGTATTCAGATGATAGTAATGGTTTTGAGAAACTTGTTTCTCTTTCAGGTTACTCATAATTGGATGGATTCCTAAGTTGAGTAATGCTGATTAGCCTCTTTCCATTAAGTTGATATGCATTGGAGACATCTGCATGATTGAATATGGTTCCAATTAAATAAGTGCCAAAGTTTCTATATTGGATATAGAATGGTTCATATCTTAACGATGTTAAGGTACGGGGAGTTGTCCAGCTTATGCTTAAAACCAAACACTGGATAACTCAGGGCACGTTTCTGTAATGGCTATTTGTGGGTTGACCCTGGCTACGACGAGGGTTGATATTCTACCATTTGGAAGATCAATAGTGATATTATTCTTGACTTGCCACAGTTTTAGTAAAATGGATTTTTTTCAGAAAACAGTAGTGGGAGTATGGTAGAACTGGAAGTAATTCCAGAACCGCGAACGATTACGGAAAATTTAATAGGACCTATATATTCAATCAGGTTTGACATTCCATTAGCCACTCCGCAGATATGGTGGGTAACTTCAGACACCCGAGAGGTACTTCGGTAGCCTCAAGGACGGTGACAGGGAGGTTCTTGTTTACCCAGACTTGACACTACTGTTGTTCCAGACTATGAGACCCAGCAGGAGGATTAGTATAGCGTCGTTCTAAACTAGCTTTAGAAGTGCACGTGTATATTATTCTGCCAGAGGGTTGTCGTAGTCATTGGGAGCAGCGGAAGTATAGTGGGCAAGTAGCTAATGTCTATTTATAGACTAGAGCAGTTATAGCGGAGATAGATCATCTAATTTTGATGTGACAGTCATGGGTTTGACTTCATCAGAATAGGGGATGGATCTGTTAAGAAGGTAGTAGGGTGTGATGTCAAGGTATCTGGATGACATACACAGAGTAGGAAGTAAAATTCCTATACTACGATCGGTTGTACTGTGGCCGTCACAGAGTTGTTTATCCAGACAGGATATGGATATAATACTTGACATTCTGGTTTCTAGATCTATGGTTTTAGATCTGGATTTGGGTAGTTTCCCAATGTGGGTACTTTGACAGTATTCTAATGGTTTTTAGAATAGTTGACTCCTGGCATGGTGGTGTACGTGCAGGTGATGGAGTTACACTCTCTAAAGGTGTCGTATAGACTAAAGGGGAAAGGGCTGTGCATGATTGGCAGATCACTTGCTTAGGCAATTGAGTCAATCGTGAGATGTCAAGTACCACACCAGATGTTGTTTTTGCACTAGATGCAATAAGTTTGTATTAATCCAATCCTGGAGAAACATAAGGAAGCAGTTTTAGAACATAAGTGGATGTTCTATGGATTTGATGACGGCAGCCTCCTTCGGGAGACGGTTATCATTCCATGCTTCAAAGGTGACATGGTTGACAGAGTGATTTTCAGAGTTATAGTTTTCCCTCTGACGAGGGACAGTATTATGGACAGGTGGTCCAAGAGGATACTGTGGGTGGCATGGTGCCGGATACTGATTAGATTCAGTGATCGATACAGTCTAAGAAGTTTGGATTTGGAGTTCATTTATGAACTAGATCCCATCAGATATCCAGACATATTCTAAGACAGGTATTACTCAATTCGGGAGATGGCTTTCTCCGCGAACTTGAGATTTAGAGAGATATGGAAAGAAACTTCTGGGCGGATCCACTCACTGAGGCTATTTCTCGAACACAATAGTTTTACAAACGGGCTTTGTGAAACTGATTAGTAGAGGAGTTGGATGTTCGGTTTCACACGGGCTGTGAGTAGTCGACATCGCAATAATTAGCCTTAAGTGCAAGTGGGAGATTATTGGATATAGTGCCCTCAGAGTCAATTATTGGATCGCAGGTACGTGATTGCAATGATTGCGGAGGACCTATACCGGTAGGACAGTCTTACTCGAGATGATAGTATGCTATCTGGTTTGCCTTTATCAGTCGTGTACAGGTTCAGGTGACTGATCACTGTTACACTTTGATAGAGCCCTTAGGATCTTGCTTTACTACCAACAGTATGATGGCGATCATATACGTGAGAGTTGGGTGGTTTATAAGCATATCCTTAATTGTGGTCTCTAGTCGTGGGAGTTTCGATACAGGGCATCGATACTCCGGAGTAGACTAGTGTATACAGTCGAGACCCCGACGAGGGGCGGTGGCCGGTCTCACAATCCACTGGTGTCAGTTGGATCACCTAAGATGTATACAGGTGCTCATTGGGTTATGAGTACACCGGACCGGACTCGCCGGGAATCTGCTAGTTGGTATTATACATATTGTCAGATAGCAGTTCCTTGGTGACATGTGTACAGGTTAGTTCATCGACCTGAGGTCGTCATTTGTCTCGTGTGAGTTCCCACTATGCTTTGATTTCTACCCTACCACGGCTCAAAGGAGTCGTGCAAACAGGTAGTTTTTGGGTACAGTCCCGAGCCACATGGAGGCACGTGAGCGGATCGGCAGGGGATTCGTCTCTCCCGGTATTGGGGGTGAGATCGTGCTGTGTTTAGGAGAGCCATTACACAAAGCCCACGGCCGTGGCAGGAGATTTACTGGTAGGTACTCCGGTAGTATCTCAGGGTGTTATTGGGCTACACTCCGACACGACTTATACTGCTATTGGGGGTTTGATGTTACTAGCCCCCTAGGCAGATATGCGATACTCATAGACGACCGGACCAGACTGTATATACATTATCACTGTTAGGCTCAGTAGGGTTTCCGGATGAGTTCGCTCATCGGCCTCTCTTAAGGTCAGTCCATGGGCAGCCGTTACGCATAGCTAGTGCCGCTGACGGTTTGTGGTTAAACCCACTGCCAGGGTACTGACGAGTCATTAGAGTCCCCCACTGCCAGGGTACTGACGAGTCATTAGAGTCCCCCACAGACAGTTTCCCAAGTTCGAGCGAAACGTTGTAGAGGCCGTATGGTTTTATGGCAGGGTTCGGAAAATGCACGTGCGTTTACGCACGTGTCATATTTCGGACAGATGATACTGGTCGGCTTTGGTTTAAGCCGGATCCGAGTATTATATTGAGTAGATATATTATCTTTGCCTCAGTTGCATTTGTATTCGGTCGTAATACAAATGCGGGTATATTTATACAGTTACGGGGTTATCCTGAAATTCATTTCGGGATCGCTTTTGGAAGTTGCCAGTTTCCAGTTTTCTATCAGCCGTATTTAACATTTGGTTAAATACGGATTTTGTCTTTTCTTGAGAAGTGTGTGGATGCTTCTAGAAGGTTCTAGAAGTGGTGATTAGGCTTATGACTCATATGCTGCATTAATGGTTTTTGGTGACAAGGATTAGTGATTCATTAGTTTCATTTATTGTGTTCGCACTTTGTGTTCACACTAGATATTTTCTTATTGTCACCTCCCCCTCTCCTACACTCACCCCCCTCTTATATATGGCCGGCCCCTCTCCTCTCTCTCTCATACACTTGATAATTCATTTTGGAAAAAGATTATGATAGTTTTGGGGTGCATGGAAATTTCATAGCTCATTTCATTCCATTACCCGATTCGGGTGGCAACTTCATTAACCGTTCGTCCATAGCCTTAGACGTAACGATACAAAGTATTCTACCCATTCTCTACATCATTCTTGGTCGTCTCTTTTAGCAAACTTGACGACCGAGTTGCCTCGAGTCAGAGGCGGGAGCCCGTTTAAAGAATCGTTGATGTGGTGCCACCTGGACGAGCAGATCAGAGATCGATGAGATCGGAGCAGCCGCAACGGAGCGTGGGATGATGGTTAAAGAATGAAGGACTCGGATCGTTCGGTATAACCTTTCTACACTCATTACAGTTTGTTAGTTTAGCAATAATGGCAGATCAGGGTGAAAGTATACGATAGCGCCAGTTTAAAAGTTTTTGTTCCGCATTTGGCGTCTGTAGACGGCCGGGGCGCTACCGTAGACTTACAGATGGGGCCGATTATGTCAGTTCCCCATATTTCGAACGGCCAGCTAGCCACTGTCGGATGTAATGGATTCGAATGCTGGTGGATAAAGTCCCCATGGATCTGGCACGAGTAGCATTGCTTCGCATACTCAAGGCAGTCTTGAATCATCGTGGGCCAATAATAATCCATCCGTTTGATCTTCAACTTCATCTTCGGGCCTGCTTGGTGAGAACCGCAGAGTCCGTCGCGAACTTCTTGGACGACTCTTTTCGCCTCTTCAGGTCCCAAGCATCTCAACCACAGAAAATCAAATGACCTCTTGTACAGAGTATTATTGACGAAGGCAAAAGATAGGGCTCACTTCATGAGCTGATGTTTTGAGGACGCATCTTCAGGTGTTCGACGGTATTTGAAGTAGTCTATAAAGACTTCCCTCCAATCCTCAGCCTTTTCCTGGTCTTTTATTTGCATAGCCATTTGCTCAGTCGCTCCTTTTTCTTCAGACGACTCCGGAGATATTTCCGTCGGTGCAAGAACTCTACGGCTTTGCACAACGATCCTCACATCATCGAGGTTCTCGTCGGCCAGTTCTTTAGCGAGCTTAGCTAGTGCATCCGCTTTGCTATTTTCTGCACGCGGTATGCTTTCCAAGGTGTAGGAAGGAATTTGAGTCAGCAGCTGTTGCACTCTCTCGCCGTATTTCACCAACTCTGGTTTACACGTTTGGTAGTCCTCATTTACTTGACTAACAACCAGCTGGGAGTCTCCGTATATGAGAAGGTTTTCAATTCCCATGTCGATGGCGATCTCGAGGCCTGCTATCAAAGCTTCATACTCGGCTTCATTGTTTGTTCTCAGCTCTGTTAAGGTGAAAGCAAAGCGCATTATCCCTCCTTGTGGAGTCACGAAGATGAGGCCTACCCCCGATTTGATTATGGGCGTGTTCTGTTTGCGCTTCTTCATGGAGGATGCTCCATCGAAATAAAGTTCCCACCGGGTACCACTTCCGTCGATCGTGTCAAACGCATGTTCGTCTGGCAGTTCGCAATTCAAGGGAGAATCGGCCGGTATCGGATGTTCGGCGCGGAAGTCGGCGATGGCCTGGCCTTTCACTGCCTTAAGAGGCTGATAAGTTATTGAGAACTCCATCAAGAGTAAGGCCCATTTAGCGAGCCGACCTGTCAATATGGCCTTTGACATCAAATATTTAAGAGGGTCCACCTTCGATATGAGACGTACTTCATGCGCCAATGCATAGTGCCTGAGTTTCGTTATCGCGAAGATCAACGCCAGGCAGTGTCTTTCGATGGGAGAGTAATTGCTTTCTGCCCCCAGTAGAACTCGACTCAAATAGTAGAGGGCTCTCTCCTTCCCTTGGTCGTTCTCTTGTGACCATAATGCGCCTAAAGAACCTTCGAGGGCTGTTGTATAAAGAATGAGAGGCTTTCCTTTGACCGGAGCGGCTAGCACCGGCGGATTCTGCAGGTATATCTTGATTTCGTCCAGTGCGCTTTGGCATTTTTGATCCCAGACGATCGGGGTTCCCTTTTTCATCAAGTGACTATAGGGGTGACACTTGCCGGAGGGATTAGGTATAAATCGCCGAATGTACGCGAGCTTTCCTTGGAGAGACCGCAATTGCTTGAGAGTCTTTGGCGGAGGCATTTCCATAATCGCCTTGATCTTTGACGGATCTATCTCGATGCCTCGGTGTCGGACAATGAATCCTAGGAATTTGCCCAAGGAAACTCCAAATGCGCATTTAAGAGGGTTCATCTTCAAGTTGTATTGCCGAAGGCATTGAAATACGATCTTCAGATGCTCGAGATGTTCCTCCTATGATTTGGTTTTAACTACGAGGTCGTTGTTGGGGTAAAAATTTACACCCCTATTGACCGAGTCAAAGTCAAGGTCAACCCTCAAGCTAGGTGGGCCCAAGCCCAGGTCAAGCGGGCCCATGCCCAAGTCGAGCCCGCGGCCAGCCTCCCATGCCAACAACAAAAATCATGTAACAAATAATTTTTATGTAATTTTTGTGCATGAATGTATGCAAAATGGGCATACAGCTAAATTTTTGTAAGCCCATGGCTTATGTGCAAAATGAAATGGCACATGAGCCATGGGATAGGCAAAATGCCATTTTGTAAAGCCCAAGGGGCTATATGTAAATATGTAAGTCTATATAAGACAACATGATGATGAATAAAGCATATGCTTTTCATTCCCCCAAAAACTAGGGTTCTTTGTGCCTCCTGCTCCTTCTCCAAGGTTCTAAACCTTCTCATTTCTTTTGAATTAAATCAAGAGTTTCACTCTTTCTTTTCCAAAACTAAGTAATTTTCCACCACAAAACCCGCAAAGGGGAATTCAGATCTCCCATCAGATCTCAAAAAGGAGAGATTTTGAGATCTCACATCTCTTGATCATCAAGATCCAGCCAACAGAGGAGGAAGAGGAAGAACCCCTTTTATCAACCAAAACATTTTAGGAGTTTAACTCCATATATTTACATATATATATATATATATATATATATATATATATATATATATATATATATATATATATATATATATATATATTTCCTTTCTGAAGCAAAGCTTCAGGTTTGGGACTAAAAGTCCCTTTGTCTCGCCAGCGCCCAGCGCTTGAGCGCAAAACGCCCACGTGCCGACACGTGGCGCGCTTGCGCTCAGGCGCACTGCGCTCGAGCGCAAAGCGCCCACGTACCGACACGTGGGGCGCTTGCGATCAGGCGCACTGCGCTCGAGCGCAAAGCGCCCATATGCCGACACGTGGCGCGCTTGCGCTCAGGCGCACTGTGCTCGAGCGCAAAGCGCCCACGTGGCGCTCTTGCGCTCAGGCGCACTGCGCTCGAGCGCAAAGCGCCCACGTGCCGACACGTGGCACGCTTGCGCCTGAGCGCACAGCCCCTGAGCGCAC
This sequence comes from Agapanthus africanus, assembly GCA_030015575.1. Classification (NCBI taxonomy): domain Eukaryota; kingdom Viridiplantae; phylum Streptophyta; class Magnoliopsida; order Asparagales; family Amaryllidaceae; genus Agapanthus; species Agapanthus africanus. The sequence continues at coordinate 296,387,046 of CM057349.1, forward strand.
AGCGCTCAAGGCGCTGGCCCCACGCATCCTTTGGATGCCTTTTCCCCCTCTTTCTTTTATATATATATACATACATACATACATACATATATATATACACATATGTATATATATTTACACACACATACTCCGCGACACTGTCCCTGTTAGAAAAAAATTTCTAACGGGGCGCTGCCCCGCACCCCGCAAGGGGGCTACTAGCCCCCTTGACCCCCAGCCCGCTATCCGGGTAGCGGGACCCCCGTAAAAACTCTGCGCGGGTCCCGATATATCCAAACCCCTTTTCAAAACACAACACACGTACACTGCACAATGAGTTCGCATGACCATTTTAACCCGTTAATCGGAGGTTCCCTCGCCCCAAAGGCGAGGGGTAATTAACGGCAGCTTAGTCCGCGGCTGCCGGAGATTTGGATCCCCACAATCAATAAACCCCGGCCTACCCTAGGCAGGGGGAATCTGTAGTATACGCCTGACAAGCGCGCGCGTATTCCCATCTCAATGGGGTGACGAAAAACACCCTACAGATTCTGGCACGCCCGGTGGGACCAATCTCTCCTCCCATATTTCGGGTTAAACGTTCATGCGAACTCAATCAATATACATACCTATATTTATACTAAAATAATGCTCTTTCATGCAGATTTTCAAGCAATCACATTCCGACGATGTCTTCGATGATGAACTCAGCTCCTGTCTCCTACACGATGAAGATAGACTCCAGGACGGTCCTTCCGGCCAGTCTCGGGCGACAATGGGAGGAGCCGCTGCTACCATTCGGCTCTATTATGTTCATGCCATTTGGCGCCATCCCAGCTCCTCAGGCCCCGGTGGTAGACAAACCGGTCTCGAAAGGCAGGAGACCAAATGTGGTGGTCGTGAGGGCACCTCAGCCCAAGCGCAAGTCCATTCCCGAACGACTCTCCATGGCCCCAGCTGGGGGCAAGGCCATCGACACCAATAAAACTGTAAGGCGTTTCGAGCAAGCTCCAGCGGCGCCCCTGACAAATGCTCGATCGGGTGTCCTCTCTAAGCTCCCCACTGATCAACTCACAATGGCTTCCCGGATAGAGGATGCCCGCCAAGCCTTCAAGATTGAGAAGCTGAGGCAGAAGCGGCTCAGATATAGAGCCAACAAAAGGGCTAGGGCTCTGGCCATGTTAAAACTTATGAATTTCCAAAGCCCGGACCGCTCCGCGAGACCAGCTGCTAGTGATGAAAGAATGGCTGAATGTGTTATCCACACTGTCTACATGGCCGGACATGAAGAAACGAACCTTCCTCTTCTTCACAGCCATAATGATGATATGGTTGATGCTACCCAGCATCGGCTCGATCTAAATGATGAAGAGCCCGCTCAGGCCGATAAGCCAGAGGAGCCCGTGGTTCCTACAGAATTGAGCTCAGGCAATAAAGATTATCCGGTTGTCATAGCCGGAACTACAGAACAAGCATTATTCCAATGGCTTCAAAGGCAATTTCAGGACAGGGATGAGAAGATGGCCGAGGTCTATTCCAAAGTCGACGAGCTGGCAAACGTCGTGGCAGATCTCGCGACCCAAGTCGCTCGATTGCAATTACAACAGAGTCAAATTTTGGCTCATGAGCCAGGGATTGATACCCGGGGGCAGCCAACTGATATCCCTTCCAACCTAAAAGCGGAGCGCCTTCGCAAAAAACGGCCGCAATCATCCTCCATTCCTTCCGATACATACGCCGGGGGGAATCGCCTCTAAAAGAGAAGCTGGAGAAGGTCTATTCCTTCAAGAGGGAAAAGGTCCACAAGATATTCAGGGACGCCCTAAGAAACGGTCTACAACTGCCAGAATCAAAGAGACCGCAAGAAGAGAATATGACCGACGACCCAAAATATTGCCCCTATCACAGGGTGATAGGTCATGCCATTGAGGACTGCTTCTTCTTCAAAGATTGGGTCGAAAGGCAATACAGGATGGGAGAGATAGAACTGTCTAAAGGGTGTTAGCAAACAGTCAAGCTACGATCGCCGATTTCATGCAAATAGAGACCGAAGCCTTTCGGGAACCTAATCCTCCCAGACATGTGCCTCGAGGACCAGCATCAGCAAAGGCACCTACTCCAATGGAGAGAAAGAAGAAGGTATACTCCTTCAGGAGGGATGAAGTCCGCAAAATATTCATGGACGCCTTGAACAATGGCCTGCAACTGCCTGTTCCAAAGAGGCCACAGGAAATGAACATGACCGGCAATCCCATATACTGCCCATATCATAGAGTGGTGGGTCATACATCGAAGACTGCTATATTTTCAAAGATTGGGCAGAGGACCAATATAAGCTTGGAAAAACCTCACAATCCTCGGATGTATCGGCAAGCCACAGAGCTAGGTCATCAACACAGCTCCGCCAAGATCAAAGTTCAAGGAGCTGGGATAAGCAAAAAGGACCACCACGTCATTAAACTGGGAACAATCGACCTCTAAGTCGTTAAACTGGGAATGTAAAAATATATGTATACATATATATGTAAATAAACAAAAATGTGTAAATAAAAAAATAAAGAAAAGCCGAAATGATGGGGCAACTCGCAATAAAAATCAGCGAGTAAAAATAAAAATGAAAATAAAGCCGAAATGATGGGGCAACCGCGAATAAATAGCCGAAATGATAGAGCAATCGCGACCTTCGCGATAAGAAAAGCTGAAATGATAGAGCAATCGCGGTAAAAAAAAAAAAAAAAAAAAAAAACAACGGCGAATGATGAGTCGCTCATGGTACCATATTCCAGTGCAGCGATGCAGACGCCAACAAAAATCCAATTTTCCAAAACTCTCCCAGCCCTACGGTTAGTCCCCAACTTGACTACCGTATACAATTCACGGGCTCAAATAATTCTCATCATACTCATGCCCCACCGCAACCACCAGCTACACGGCTGGTCTCCGCCTTGGGAATTATGCTCCATTGGGAAGACCCACTCATGTGTCCTGGCGCATGTGCTTCAGTGTTAACAACGCTGAGGCCGGCCCCTATCCTAAAATTCCAAATCAATCCAATAGACCTCCACGTCGTTAAACTGGAAACAGATGACCACCAAGTCGTTAAACTGGAAACAGATGACCTTTAAGTCGTTAAACTGGAAACAGATGACCACCAAGTCGTTAAACTGGAAACAGATGACCACCAAGTCGTTAAACTGGAAACAGATGACCTCCAAGTCGTTAAACTGGAAACAGATGAACTCCAAGTTGTTAAACTGGAAACAGCATACCTCCAAGTCGTTAAACTGGAAACAGATGACCTCTAAGTCGTTAAACTGGAAACAGCAGACCTCTAAGTCTTTAAACTGGAAACAGATGACCACCAAGTCATTAAACTGGAAACAGATGACCGCTAAGTCGTTAAACTGGAAACAGTCGACCTCTAAGTTATTAAACTGGGAACGAGGGAAATCCACTCATGTGTCCTCACGATACATGAGGACAACAAACCTTTGTGGGATCCTTACGACTCACAAAGGAAAAACACACTTAGGAGTCCTCACGACTCCTAAGGAGAAAATACACCTGCGGGATCCTTACGATTCGCAGGGAGAAAATGCTTTTATGGGACCCTCACGGCCCATAAAATTGAAAAGCCTTAGGTGACAGGGATCTAAACCTGTCTCCTAAGCCATCGCTCCCCAATCCCCAAACGGCGAATGATGAGTCGCTCCTGGTACCATATTCCAGTGTAGCGATGCAGACGCCAACCAAATTCCAAATTCAAATCCCAAACGGCGAATGATGAGTCGCTCCTGGTATCATATTCCAGTATAGCGATGCAGACGCCAACCAAATTCCAAATCCCATACCCCAACGGCGAATGATGAGTCGCTCCTGGTACCATATTCTAGTACAGCGATGCAGACGCCAACAAAGTCCTGAAATGTTTCTGGCCCTACGGTCTGGATCATACATCCTGCAAAACCGTATACAATCCACGGGCGTAAAACAATCCCGATCTCTCAAAAAAAAAAGGAAAAAAAAATAAGAACGGTATGTCCACAAGCAAAACGGGCACGGATGAAAACCCGAAAGGGCTCCGTGAGTAAAAACAGCAGGACTGCCGGCGAGTTTGCGAAAACCCGAAAGGGCGCAAACTCGTAAAAAAAAAGGGTGGAAATGCACTCGCAAAGTCCTCTCGACTTTGTGAGGAGAAAATTCCCGCGTGAGATCCTTACGACTCACAAAAGAGCAACACACTTGGGAGTCCCCACGACTCCCAAGGAGAAAATGCACTTACGGGATCCTTACGATCCGTAGGGAGAAAATGCTTTGTGAAACCCTTACGGCTCACAAAATTGAAAAGTCTTAGGTGATAGGGACCTAAAACCTGTCTCCCAAGCCATCGCTTCCTGATAAGCAAGCGCAAATGATGATTCGCTCCTGGTACCATGTTCCAGTGTAGCGATACTGATGCCAAACAAAAACCAATTCCCAAATCCTTCCGGGGCAAATGATGAGTTGCTCCTGGCATTATTCCAGTGCAGCAATGCAGATGCCGACCAAAACCAAAATCCCCAAACCCTCTCATGACAAATGATGATTCGCTCCTGGTACCATATTCCAGTGTAGCGATGCTGATGTCAACCCAAATCAAATCAAACCGACAACCTCTACGGCGGAATCATGCTCTGTCCCAGAATTTACCCGGTGTCGAAATCATGCTTCGCCTCGAGATATCTACCTTCCCTGCCGGAATTATGCTCCGCCTCGGAATCAAAACAACCAGCAAGCTCTGTGTCGGAATTATGTTTCGTCTCAGAATGCACCCCATGTCGAAATGATGCTTCTCCTCGGTGTACCTGCCTTCCCTGTCGAAATTATGCTTCATCTCGGAATAAAGTCAACCACCGACACTCCGTGCCGGGGAAAAGTCCATCAGCGTCACTCCGTGCCGGGGAAAAGTCAACCCGCGACACTCCGCGCCGGGGAAAAGTCCATCAGCGACACTCCGTGCCGGGGAAAAGTCAACCCGACACTCCGTGCCGGGGAAAAGTCGATCAGCGACACTCCGTGCCGGGGAAAAGTCAACCCGACACTCCGCGCCGGGGAAAAGTCCATCAGCGACACTCCGCGCCGGGGAAAAGTCAACCAACGACACTCCGCGCCGGGGAAAAGTCCATCAGCGACACTCCGTGCCGGGGAAAAGTCAACCCGCGACACTCCGCGCCGGGAAAAAGTCAACCAGCGACACTCCGCGCGGGGGAAAAGTCCATCAGCGACACTCCGTGCCGGGGAAAAGTCAACCCGCGACACTCCGCGCCGGGGAAAAGTCCATCAGCGACACTCCGTGCCGGGGAAAAGTCAACCCGACACTCCGCGCCGGGGAAAAGACTATCAGCGACACTCCGTGCCGGGGAAAAGTCCATCAGCGACACTCCGCGCCGGGGAAAAGTCAACCAGCGACACTCCGCGCCGGGGAAAAGTCCATCAGCGACACTCCGTGCCGGGGAAAAGTCAACCCGCGACACTCCGCGCCGGGGAAAAGTCCATCAGCGACACTCCGTGCCGGGGAAAAGTCAACCAGACACTCCGCGCCGGGGAAAAGTCGATCAGCGACACTCCGTGCCGGGAAAAAGTCAACCAGCGACACTTCGCGCAGGGGAAAAGTCCATCAGCGACACTCCGTGCCGGGGAAAAGTCAACCCGACACTCCGCGCCGGGGAAAAGTCCATCAGCGACACTCCGTGCCGGGGAAAAGTCAACCCAACACTCCGCGCCGGGGAAAAGTCGATCAGCGACACTCCGTGCCGGGGAAAAGTCAACCAGCGACACTCCGCGCCGGGGAAAAGTCCATCAGCGACACTCCATGCCGGGGAAAAGTCAACCCGACACTCCACGCCGGGGAAAAGTCGACCAGCGACACTCCGTGCCGGGGACACGTCTACCAAATCGCTTCGGATCAGAGCGTCGATCGTCTATGTCGCGAAAAGGGCAGTGCAGGCTCCCGCAAATTGGGAACCCAAATCGCTCCGGATCAGAGCGTCGACCGTCTATGTCGCAAAAAGGGCAGTGCAGGCTCCCGCAAATTGGGAACCCAAATCGCTCCGGATCAGAGCGTCGACCGTCCATGTCGTAAAAAGGACAGTGCATCCCAAAAAGTGGGAACCAAAGCAAGTCGCCTCCACGTGAAAGAAGATCCATCAATTTCATGCACACGACCCACATATGCTGTGTGCATTTATTGATGGGGGGCAATTTGTTGGGGTAAAAATTTACACCCCTATTGACCGAGTCAAAGTCAAGGTCAACCCTCAAGCTAGGTGGGCCCAAGCCCAGGTCAAGCGGGCCCATGCCCAAGTCGAGCCCGCGGCCAGCCTCCCATGCCAACAACAAAAATCATGTAACAAATAATTTTTATGTAATTTTTGTGCATGAATGTATGCAAAATGGGCATACAGCTAAATTTTTGTAAGCCCATGGCTTATGTGCAAAATGAAATGGCACATGAGCCATGGGATAGGCAAAATGCCATTTTGTAAAGCCCAAGGGGCTATATGTAAATATGTAAGTCTATATAAGACAACATGATGATGAATAAAGCATATGCTTTTCATTCCCCCAAAAACTAGGGTTCTTTGTGCCTCCTGCTCCTTCTCCAAGGTTCTAAACCTTCTCATTTCTTTTGAATTAAATCAAGAGTTTCACTCTTTCTTTTCCAAAACTAAGTAGTTTTCCACCACAAAACCCGCAAAGGGGAATTCAGATCTCCCATCAGATCTCAAAAAGGAGAGATTTTGAGATCTCACATCTCTTGATCATCAAGATCCAGCCAACAGAGGAGGAAGAGGAAGAACCCCTTTTATCAACCAAAACATTTTAGGAGTTTAACTCCATATATTTACATATATATATATATATATATATATATATATATATATATATATATATATTTCCTTTCTGAAGCAAAGCTTCAGGTTTGGGACTAAAAGTCCCTTTGTCTTGCCAGCGCCCAGCGCTCGAGCGCAAAACGCCCACGTGCCGACACGTGGCGCGCTTGCGCTCAGGCGCACTGCGCTCGAGCGCAAAGTGCCCATATGCCGACACGTGGCGCGCTTGCGCTCAGGCGCACTGCGCTCGAGCGCAAAGCGCCCACATACCGACACGTGGCGCGCTTGCGATCAGGCGCACTGCGCTCGAGCGCAAAGCGCCCATATGCCGACACGTGGCGCGCTTGCGCTCAGGCGCACTGTGCTCGAGCGGAAAGCGCCCACGTGGCGCTCTTGCGCTCAGGCGCACTGCGCTCGAGCGCAAAGCGCCCACGTGCCGACACGTGGCGCGCTTGCGCCTGAGCGCACAGCCCCTGAGCGCACAGCGCTCAAGGCGCTGGCCCCACGCATCCTTTGGATGCCTTTTCCCCCTCTTTCTTTTATATATATATACATACATACATACATACATATATATATACACATATGTATACATATTTACACACACATACTCCGCGACACTGTCCCTGTTAGAAAAAAATTTCTAACGGGGCGCTGCCCCGCACCCCGCAAGGGGGCTACTAGCCCCCTTGACCCCCAGCCCGCTATCCGGGTAGCAGGACCCCCGTAAAAACTCTGCGCGGGTCTCGATATATCCAAACCCCTTTTCAAAACACAACACACGTACACTGCACAATGAGTTCGCATGACCATTTTAACCCGTTAATCGGAGGTTCCCTCGCCCCAAAGGCGAGGGGTAATTAACGGCAGCTTAGTCCGCGGCTGCCGAAGATTTGGATCCCCACAATCAATAAACCCCGGCCTACCCTAGGCAGGGGGAATCTGTAGTATACGCCTGACAAGCGCGCGCGTATTCCCATCTCAATGGGGTGACGAAAAACACCCTACAGTCGTCGATATAGCATTCGACGATTTCATGTATGAGGTCATCGAAGATCTTCGTCATGGCCCTCTGATAGGTGGCACCGGCGTTCTTTAGACCGAAGGGCATCACCTTATAGCAGAATATACCCAAAGGGGTCCAGAAAGCGGTGTGCTTCTTGTCTTCAGGATGCATCTTTATCTGATTATATCCTGATGAGCCGTCCATGAAGGAGAAAACTTCGTGAGTGGACGTGTTATCTATCATCAGCTCAGTGACTGGTACTGGGAAGTCGTCCTTTGGACAAGCTTTATTGAGATCCCGAAAGTCCACACATATGCGCACTGTCCCATTTTTCTTCATCACCGGGACGATGTTGGGGATCCAGTCATGGTACCGAACCTTTTGGATGAAGCCAGAATCGATTAGCTTCTTGACCTCGGCGTTGATACCCATCTCAAGCTCAAGCCGCATTCTCCTTGGTGCTTGTTTGATTGGCTTAACGTCCGGGGATATTGCCAATTTGTGGACAGCAATTTCTGGATCTAGTCCTGGAATCTCGGAATAGTTCCATGCAAAGCAATCTCTATGCTACAGAAGCACGTCTTTTAGTGTAGCCACCCTTTCTTCAGACAACAACTCACTGACGAATGTCGGCCGCGGGTCACTCGCCGTCCCCAAATCAATTTTCTTGAGGTTATCTGCAGTGGTATGTATTCCATCTTCCATCTCTTTTGGCGCTGGTGGAAACTCTGAGATCACCTCGTCATCATTTTTTTCGAAGCACCAGGGGAGGTCATCCATATTCTCATGCTCTTCTTTTGATAGTGTTATCATATGACAAGTACGAGCTCGCTTCCACGACCGATGTTGATCTGGTTCTACTCTCGCGGATTTGGGTTCATGCTTCTGCGGCGGTGTTACCCTCCAACTGCTGGATAGAGCAAATTTGCCAAGCTGATATTGGTTTTCGACCCAGTTCTTGAAGGTGAAGCAGTCTTCGAGAGGATGTCCTATTGCTCAGGGATAAGAGATAGTCTGGGTGTGAGACTTCTCCTGCTTGCTCAGGGTGTTTGGACTCCGGAAGTGTAAGCATTTGATGTCTTATGGCAAGATCAAGTATCTTCTTTGTCTTGCCTTGAGGAAAAGAGTATGCTCGACTCATCTTCTTCATAAGGGACAAATCCGGACCGCTCGATTCCTGATCGCGTGACTTCTTGGTCCCGCTTTGTCGCTGTCGAACGCCTTTTCCGCTCTTTGACTTGTTTCTACCTCTGCGTTGGGCCTTTTGCACAACAGGTTGACAGGGAGGGGCATTTTCATCTTTCGCAGCATGTTGAAGAAGGCGTTGCGTCCTGGCTTTCTCGTAGATGGCCATTTCGCGATTATGGTCGTCTCGAACTTTTTGACCAGCTTCCCTTATGTCCATTTGTTCTTCGAACGACGGACTGGGCATTTTCACGTCGGGGGCTCTTTCTGGTTCAGGGTTAGCATTCTTCCATTGAGCATCTCTTTCTTCATCAAAGTCATGTACGACATAACAGTCGCGGAGTAGCTCCCGTTTCTTGGACCGAACATATCCAAGCCCGATCGCTTCCATTCTCCCGTTGGGTAACTTGCGCTGAGTTCCGGGAACGTTCCAGATCCTATCATAGAACATAGCATTTCGAGCGGTCTGTTTGAAGGGTATCCCTTGGCTTTTCAATAGCCTTTTCAAGCCTTCTGTGTAATATCTAGGCAGACAGATGGGCTGGAGCCTGTCAAATGTAGAATCCGCGCCTTGCCAAACTTCTTTCTCCACTCTTATTTCCGTGGATCAGTAGAATAGGATTTCCTGTTCACCTTTTCTCCTGGGAGGGACGTAAAATGTTTGTAGCTCTTGCACGCTATAAGCTTCAAGTGCGTCGAGATCTTTGTAGTGCTCCCGCGGAATCATGGTAATTTGCAAACTCTGATTATCACCAGCGAATGCTTGTATTGGTGGCCGAGCGGAGAATATAGCATGGACCTCATCTTCTGAGTCGCTGCCAAAGATCAACATAGGAGCGGACGGTCCTGGTTTGTTATACTGGGGTGAACCTGAATAAACTATCTCTTCCTCTTCTTCAGTATCACTCCCGAAGACCAGAATGGTGGTGATAGCTTTGTTTTCCGGTTTGTGACATCTCTCTGTGTCCTCAAAATCTGGAAAGAAGTATTTTGCATCTTCGTATTTCCGGACTTCATTCACGGAGAATTGGTTTAGCTCTCCTGTCACAGTATACTCGAGACCATCCTTGAAATACTTCATACACTGATGTTGTATAGAAGGAATGATGTTGTACTCGTGTAACCAAGGCCGGTCGAGCAAAGCGTTATAGCATGTCATGGCGTCAATGACATGAAATTTAATATCCGTGACAAGTAGCCCGAATCGTAATGTCAATATCACAGACCCGAGAGTCCGCGATGACTGGGAGTCAAAACCGGAGATGGTGATTTTATCACGAGCGAGATGCTGGACGCTCATGCAGATTTCCATCAACACTCGCACGTTGAGGAGATTGACGGAAGACCCATTGTTGACCAGGATTTTGCCTATCTTTATATCGTGGCAGTACCCTGAGACATAGAGGGGACGGTTGTGCTCGCACGTCCCAAGGAGGAGGTATTCGTCGCCGAAGGTGATATCGGCTGTGTGTACTTCCTCCAGCTCGTCCTTCATCTTTTCTTCGGCGAGAAAAGCTTGGAATTGCTCTGGCTCTTGTAGCGCCTTGATCAATGTGTTGGAGATAGTGCCCTCAGAGTCAATTATTAGGTCACAGGTACGTGATTGTAATGATTGAGGGAGGACCTATCCCGGTAGGACAGTCTTACTCGAGATGATAGTATGCTATCTGGTTTACCTTTATCATCGTGTACTGCTTTAGGTGACCTGACAAGTTGCTATTACACGTTGATAGAGCCCCTAGGATTCTTGCTTGACCACCAGCAGTATGAGGGCGATCATATAAGTGGGAGCTGGGGGTCTACAAGCATATCCTTAAAAGGTCCCTAGTCGTTGGAGTTTCGAGACCGGGCATCGATACTCCATTAGTAGACTAGTGTATACAGTCGAGACCCCGACGAGGGGCGGTGGCCGGTCTCACAAGCCACTGGTGTCAGTTGGATCACCTAAGATGTATACAGGTGCTCATTGGGTTATGAGTACACCGGACAGGACTCGCCGGGAACATGCTAGTTGGTCATATACCAGACGTCAGATGGCAGTTCCCTGGTGACATGTGTGCAGGTTAGTTCATCGACCTGGGGATCGTCATTTGTCTCGTGTGAGTTCCCACTGTACTTTGATTACTACCCTACCATGGCTCAAAGGAGTCGTGCAAACAGGTTTTAGTTGGGTACAGTCCCGAGCCACATGGAGGCAGTGAGCGTATCTTCAGGGGTTCGTCTCTCCCGGTATTGGGGGTGAGGTCGTGCTGTGTCTAGGAGAGCCATTACACAAAGTCCTTGGCCAAGGCAAGGAGATTTACTGGTAGGTATTCCAGTAGTATCTCAGGGTGTTCTGGGCTACACTCCGACACGACTTGTACCGCTTTTGGGGGTCTGACTTTTACCAACCCCCTAGGCCCGCCATGCGATACTCATAGACGAACGGACCGGACTGTACGGATATTGTCACTGACAGGCTCAGTAGGGTTGTCAGGCTGAGTTCGCTCACAGACATCCCTTTTAGTCAGTACCTGGTAGCCCGTTACGTATTGGCTTATACCTCTGACGTGCTAGTGGTTAAATCCACAACCAAGGTGTTGATGAGTCTTTAGAGTCCCCCACATTCAGTTACTCAGCTTTCGGGCGAAAGGTTGTAGAGGCCGTATGGAGATATGGCAAGGTCCGATCAGATACGTGCGGTATTGCACGGATCAGGATCGGACAGTTTGTACTATAGGCCGTATGGTTATATGGCAGGGTTTGATCAGATACGTGCGGTATTGCACGGATCAGGATCGAACAGATATTACTAGCCGGTTTTGGTATAAACCGGATCCTAGTATAGTACAATGTAGATTTTGTCTCATTGCATTTGTATTTCGGTCGGAATACAAATGCGGGTGTGTATGCATAGTATCGGGGTTTTCCTGTAATTTATTACGGGACCAGTTTTTGGAGTTGCCAGTTTGCTTTCCGTTTCGGCCAATTTCCTTTGTTCCGTTCATTGGCCGAAGATTGGTGGAGGAGGGCTTATTTGCATTGTTGCAAATAAGCATTTGTGGAGGGGGTCTTTGCATATTATCATGTCATGATACTTGTCCCATCTTTTGACTTCATAAACTCATGATTGCTTGACTTTGTATATCATCATGGTTGTTGATGATGAGGTTGGTGGTAGGTGGTTGAGTGTGGGTTTTGATTTAGTGATCATTTCCTTTTGCATGATAGTCTTCTCTCTCTCTCCCTTTTGGTATTATTGGATGACACTCTCATTCTCTCCTCTCTTTATGTCATGGCCGGCCTTCCCCTTGGAAGGGCTGTCCAAGTTTTTTGAGGGTGGAAATCTTGTTCATTTCATGCTCCAAAAGCCTACAAGTTCCTCCACATAATCCTTGTATCATCCCTCCACCAAAAAGGCACCTCCATGAACCCCAAATGAGACACAATCCTCTACTACACATTCTACAGCAAACCTTGGGCACGTCGAGTAGCCGGCTTCATGCCCGAGTTGCCTCGGCATTGAGGTGGGAGCCCGTAAACAAAGTAGGCGATGTGGTGCACTTCCGGCGGCGAGGAGGAGACGGGACATTCCGCAGGAGATCGGGACGATGGCGAGAAGACCGGAGGACTTGGATCGTCGGTATATCTCTAACCCATCTTCTAGTTAGCTTAGACTTGTTAATGGTTACGATCCGGGTGTTTAGTGCGCGGTGGTGCCGGTTTGCTAAGTCCGCAAAAATTAAAGTTTTTCACCGCTTCCGCATTCCGGCGTCGGATTGACGGCCGGGGCGCCGCCGTGCACTTACAGTGGTATCAGAGCCTCGCCATTAACTTAGTCTAGCTTTGTGTAATGTGTTTTTTAGTTCCGATCGATCGAAATGTCCAAAAACCCGTATTTGCCCACATCAGTTTTCTGTTGGAAATTTTTGGTGTCGAAAAATTTTTCAGGTTGTAAAATATTGATGTACTGGAAAATCTAAGAGCTCTGTAAAAATTCGACGAAGTAACTCCACAGTGGGAGCGCGGAACCGCCGCGAAAACCACCTTCCCGCCGCCCTTCCGCCGCGCACTGTGGAGATCACTTCACCAATTTTTTACAGAGGCCTTCTGGGCTTAAAATATGGGTTTTGGAATATTAAAATTGGGCCCAGGTTTTCTGTGAGTGCTACAGTTTTGATTGGGGGCCCACTTGTTAATTTTTGGTCAATCGGAAAATTTTAAACACATTTTTCACAGTATTTACATTATATCTGCGACCGTGAATGTCACTTGATCAGTAAATCCGGTCTAACTGCTATAGCCCGGTTAGACGGATTTGCGAACGTGACTTTCACGTTGATGTTTTGTTTTTGCTGTGATGTTGCGGATCGGTCGTGGGGGATAGCCTGGATGCAATGCTAGTACAGTTTTGTTGTATTATGTACATTTGATATTGCGGGGCGAGCGTCCGACATGTGGACTGCCGTCACTGCCTGTTTGTATTATTATTTTGGGGCACGACCTGGTTGCGGTCGATGTACCCGTTGTATGTATATTTTACTTTCTGTACTAGGATTGCCCCGCGGAGGGGTGCACGGATAGCCGGGTTCTGAAGGGCAACAAGCCCGCATCTCATGGCATTGAGACGGAGGGGGCTTCACTCTGGGATTGGCGGGCTATTCGCCGCACTCGTAGGGGGTACAGGTTAACCCAGGAGGGGTGCCCAAGTTACCGGGTTCCGTGAAGTGCTGGGTGGTCCATTCACGGCGCTGAAGGGGGCTGCCTCGCTTCAGGTTTTGGCGGGTGACTTGCCGCGCCCGTAGGGGTCTAGGATTTCATTGCACAGGCTATCCACACGACCAGGGGAACGTCGGGTTTCAGCAGTGGCTCTGTGAAACCCGGGGATCCCAGATATCTGTATTGTTTCTGTGATGCTGTTCATTTCTGTAATGTTGCATTTTATTCACGCCTTGAGCGAATATAATATATTGGTATATATATTAGTAGATGTTGTATATGTTTTACATCCGCGCTAGTCCAGTCCCCGCTCTGTCGTTAGTTAGCTAACCTAACGGGTAATGAGGGGACCCAGTGGCGAATGCGGATGGCATATACGTACATCAGTATATTTTCGTTCATTTTGGTGTGATCAATTGATGGGACTGCATTGATTCGGATCAATGCAAGTTAAAAAACAAACCTAATCTGATGTTGTTGGAACACTTTTCAAAAAGCTGTTATTGCAAGGACGTTCACTTTTGTTTTGCATCGCGGTATTCATTTGGAATATCCTGCTCCTCAGTCGACGAGGCAAGGGCCGAGATCCCTTCACCGGGAGTGACCCCTTGGACAAAAAGTTTGCGTCAGGGCATTAACTTCACTATAGCCGATTACTTTTGCTTTGCATCGTGGTATTCAGTTGGAATATCCTGCACCCCATTCTACGGGGAAAGAGCCGAGATCCCTTCACCGGGAGTGACCTCTTTAGCGAAGGTTTTCGTCACTATATTTTTAAAAGCTATCCGTTCCTTCAACGATATCAAGTTCATTACGTTAAAGGTTTTCGCCAGAAACCATTCGTAGCCCTCCGTCGTTTCATATGGATAGTCAATAGTATTCAAGCTGTGTTTGTTGGCCAAAGTCAAGGCACAGTGTTTGGTAGCTGTTGGTTATTCATATGCAGCATAGATAGATGCGTTGGTTTGGAACAGTCGTATAGCCTTGTTGGCCAAAGTCAAGGGCTTGTGCGGGTGGATTCGAATCAACCTGGAGAATGACGGGTAGAACTTGACATGTGACTTATGATTTGTTGGCCAAAGTCAAGGTCATAAGAGCATGGGGCAGAAATCACATCGGGAGTTTCAAAAGAACTGAAACTTGCCAGATATGCGCATACCTTCTGGAGTGTGATACCGTGAGCGGATTCCGTCACGTTATCATGCGATGATAGTTGGATCCCGATTCCCACTGATGAGTTAGTTTACTCCTCGGGTAACCCCGACTAATTCTTCTTTCAGGTTTGGAGGAGAATTTGAGGTACAGTGGGAGGATTCCATAGTAGATAAATTGGTAACCATTCTGATCTAGGTTAGAGTGCACGCTGAGTGTTTCTTTTCTCTCTCTCTCTTTGGCAGCGACCATTGACCCGACCCTAAGACTTTGACTCAGTGACCAAGTTGACCGAACCTTCTTAAACACCGGCTTTTGGATTGTCAGAATTGCAAACCTCATTGCCACTCCTACTTTTACCCTTTTCTCCAGGACACCCCGTTTTACTACGAACGTCCACTTCCATTGGACAAAACCATCGTATGGTTAGATACGAACTCGAAAGAATTTATTCGAGGATGGTTTCCGGTTCTGGAGAAAACGGATAGGATTATTCAGTTGTCTTTTCCTTTTACCCTCTCTCAGGTTACGAGTACTCCTTGGTTTAGGGGTAGTACACCTATTACGCAAATTGGATTGTCTTCTTCCAAACCTTAGGCTGGTGCCGACCGGTAGGGAATGAAGAAAACCAATTAGCATAACGATGGTGTGCAGAAGGTATTAAGTTAAGACAAAGAAAGGGATTAGTAAGAGGGCAAAGTAAATTGCAACAGATATTCACGACCAAACCAGGTATTTCATTACCACTCCCAAATCACCTTTGTATTTCTCCAGAACACTCCGTATCACTACGAAGATCCACAGTTTATTGGATACTCCATCGTATGGTTATATACGAACTCGAATGGAACTGGTTCCAGTTCGGGGATGGATTCTGGTTCAGGAGAAATAGGAATAAGGTTTATTCGGTTGTCTTTTATCTTCACCCTCTCTCATTGCGAGTGTTCCTAGGATTGGGACAGTACACCCATTATGCTTATTGGATAGTCTTCTTCCAAACCATAGGCTGGTGCCGAACGGTAGGGAAGGAAGAAAACAATTTGGCCTAAAGGGGTGTGCAGAAGGTAATGACTAAAGACATATGAAGGGATTTGGAGAGGTGGCAGAGAACTCTACGGTTACAGTCGTGAATCTGGAAGAGGCATTACTAAGAATACCAGAATACCCCATCGGAACATTTCAATGTTTCAGTTTCACTGTGTAATGTTAAAGGAAAACTGATTTCCCGATTAGATACTTACTCCAGGGTATGTATTTACCAGGTACGATTCTCACATCTGTATGGTTTTACAGATGATGAGTGGGAGTAAGTTATTGGGAATTGGGTGATTATCCTCATTATATCGGGATTCGTTGTAATCGGTGATATTTGAGGAAATCACCTGGGCTGTTTGCCGGTCGGCAAATATTTGGTTTTGAATATCCGCTGTTATGCACCAATTTCAAATTGATATATCTGTACGTCTATTTTCATAGAGTGAGATATACCTT
The DNA here is from genome assembly GCA_030015575.1 of Agapanthus africanus. Taxonomy (NCBI): domain Eukaryota; kingdom Viridiplantae; phylum Streptophyta; class Magnoliopsida; order Asparagales; family Amaryllidaceae; genus Agapanthus; species Agapanthus africanus. Next base: position 296,403,429 of record CM057349.1, read on the forward strand.
TCTGAAATTATGTCTACGACATTTACCTATATCAGTGGATGGTTAGGTAAGGAGCATTAAACAGCGGTGTAATTCTTCTTAACCATAAGTACAGTTTTCAACCTACGACACACCGTGAATGAGTTATCAGACTCAAGGGACTTATACAGAGTATTGTATGTTGTCCAGGGTCCATCAGGACAGAGGGGTTGGTCCTCGTACTACATTCAGTTTACTTATGACTTCTCTAGTTTTTAGACAGGTGTTTCGTGGAAACACAGGGTCCGAATTTGGAGAAGTTATTGGTATTTGAATAGAGTGGAGAACCAGGTGTCACAAGTATCGGGATTCTTCAAAGTGATCGAAGATGTAGATACTTGTGTATGGTATTCAGTTGATAGTAATGATTAAGAGAAATTGCTTCTCTTTCAGGTTACTCATAATTGGAAGCATTCCTAAGTTGGGTAACGCTGATCAGGCCTTCTTCCATTTAGTTGACATGCACTGGAGACAGTTGCATGATTTGGATCTGGTTCAATTAAATCAGTGCCTCTGGTCCTATATTGGATATAGAACAGTTCGTATCTTAACGATGTTAAGGTACGGGGAGTTGTCCGGATTATGCTTAAAACCAGACTCTGGATAACTCAAGGCACGTTTCTGTAATGGCTGTTTGTGGGTTGACCCAGGCTATGACGCGGGTTAACTTTCTACCATCTGGATGAACAATAGCAATATTGTTCTAGACTCGCCACAATTTTATTAAAAATGGATTTTTTCAGAAAACAGTAGTGGGAGTATGGTAGAACTGGAAGTAATTCCAGAACCACAAACGATTACTGAAGATTTGATAAGGAACCTAAAGATTCAATCTGGATTGACATTCCATTGGCCACTCCGCAGATAAGGTGGGTAACTTCAGGCACCCGAGAGGCACTACGGTAGCCTCAAGGACGGTGACAGGGAAGTTCTTGTTTACCCACAATTACCATTGCTGTTGTTCCAGGTTGCGAGACCCGGCGGAAGGATGAGTATAGCGTCGTTCTAAACAAGTTTTAGAAGTGTACGTCTATATGACTCTGCCAGAGGGTTGTCGTAGTCAGTGGGAGCAGCGGAAGCATTGGTGGACAGGCAGCTTATGTCTATTTATAGACTAGAGCAGATGTAGCGGAGATAGATCATCTATTTCTGACGTGACAGTCATAGGTTTGACTTCATCAGAATAGGGGATGGATCTGTTAAGAAGGTAGTAGGGTGTGATATCCTGGTATTTGGATGATATACACAAAGTAGGAAAGGAAACTCCTACACTACGATCGGTTATACTTTGGTCGTCACACAGTTGTTTCTCCACAAAGGAAATGGATTTTATATCAGACATACTGGTTACTAGATCTATGGTCTTAGATCTAGATTTGGGTGGTTTCCCAATCAGGGTACTTGACAGCATTCTAAGAGTATTTAGGATGGACGACTCCTGGCACGGTAGTGTACCTGCAGGTAATGGAGTCACCCTCTCCAAAGGTGTCTTACAGACTAAAGGGGAGAGGGACGGGCATGATTGGCAGATCACTTGCTCAGGCAATTGAGTCAATCGTAAGATGTCAAGTACCACACCAGATGTTGTTCTTGCACTAGATGCAATAAGTTGACATTAATCCAATCCTGGAGAAACAGTCAGAAGCAGTTTTAGAACATAAGTGGATGTTCTAGGGATATGATAACGACAGCCTCATTCAGGAGACAGTTATCATTCCAGGCTTCCAAGGTGATATGGACGACAAGGAGGTTGTCAGAGTTATAGTTTTCCTTCTGATGAGGGGCAGTATTTTGGACAGGTGGTCCAAGGCAATACTGAGGGAGGCATGGCGCGCAGGATACTGATTAAGTTCAGTTGACGATACAGTTTAAGAAGTTTGGATTTGGAGTTCATTTATGAGCTAGGTCCCATCAGACATCCAGACATATTCTGAGACAGGTATTGCTCTTTTCGGGAGATGGCTTTCTCCGCGAACTTGAGATATAGAGAGACATAGAAAGAAACATCTAAGCGGATCCACTCACTGAGGCTATTCCTCGAACGCAATAGTTCCGCAAACGAGCTTTGTGAGACTGACTAGTAGAGGAGTTGGATGTTCGGTATCACACGGGCTGTGAGTATGCGACATCGCAATAATTAGCCTTGAGTGCAAGTGGGAGATTGTTGGAGATAGTGCCCTCAGAGTCAATTATTAGGTCACAGGTACGTGATTGTAATGATTGAGGGAGGACCTATCCCGGTAGGACAGTCTTACTCGAGATGATAGTATGCTATCTGGTTTACCTTTATCATCGTGTACTGCTTTAGGTGACCTGACAAGTTGCTATTACACGTTGATAGAGCCCCTAGGATTCTTGCTTGACCACCAGCAGTATGAGGGCGATCATATAAGTGGGAGCTGGGGATCTACAAGCATATCCTTAAAAGGTCCCTAGTCGTTGGAGTTTCGAGACCGGGCATCGATACTCCATTAGTAGACTAGTGTATACAGTCGAGACCCCGACGAGGGGCGGTGGCCGGTCTCACAAGCCACTGGTGTCAGTTGGATCACCTAAGATGTATACAGGTGCTCATTGGGTTATGAGTACACCGGACAGGACTCGCCGGGAACATGCTAGTTGGTCATATACCAGACGTCAGATGGCAGTTCCCTGGTGACATGTGTGCAGGTTAGTTCATCGACCTGGGGATCGTCATTTGTCTCGTGTGAGTTCCCACTGTACTTTGATTACTACCCTACCACGGCTCAAAGGAGTCGTGCAAACAGGTTTTAGTTGGGTACATTCCCGAGCCACATGGAGGCAGTGAGCGTATCTTCAGGGGTTCGTCTCTCCCGGTATTGGGGGTGAGGTCGTGCTGTGTCTAGGAGAGCCATTACACAAAGTCCTTGGCCAAGGCAAGGAGATTTACTGGTAGGTATTCCAGTAGTATCTCAGGGTGTTCTGGGCTACACTCCGACACGACTTGTACCGCTTTTGGGGGTCTGACTTTTACCAACCCCCTAGGCCCGCCATGCGATACTCATAGACGAACGGACCGGACTGTACGGATATTGTCACTGACAGGCTCAGTAGGGTTGTCAGGCTGAGTTCGCTCACAGACATCCCTTTTAGTCAGTACCTGGTAGCCCGTTACGTATTGGCTTATACCTCTGACGTGCTAGTGGTTAAATCCACAACCAAGGTGTTGATGAGTCTTTAGAGTCCCCCACATTCAGTTACTCAGCTTTCGGGCGAAAGTTTGTAGAGGCCGTATGGAGATATGGCAAGGTCCGATCAGATACGTGCGGTATTGCACGGATCAGGATCGGACAGTTTGTACTATAGGCCGTATGGTTATATGGCAGGGTTTGATCAGATACGTGCGGTATTGCACGGATCAGGATCGAACAGATATTACTAGCCGGTTTTGGTATAAACCGGATCCTAGTATAGTATAGTGTGGATTTTGTCTCATTGCATTTGTATTTCGGTAGGAATACAAATGCGGGTGTGTATGCACAGTATCGGGGTTTTCCTGTAATTTATTACGGGACCAGTTTTTGGAGTTGCCAGTTTGCTTTCCGTTTCGGCCAATTTCCTTTGTTCCGTTCATTGGCCGAAGATTGGTGGAGGAGGGCTTATTTGCATTGTTGCAAATAAGCATTTGTGGAGGGGGTCTTTGCATATTATCATGTCATGATACTTGTCCCATCTTTTGACTTCATAAACTCATGATTGCTTGACTTTGTATATCATCATGGTTGTTGATGATGAGGTTGGTGGTAGGTGGTTGAGTGTGGGTTTTGATTTGGTGATCATTTCCTTTTGCATGATAGTCTTCTCTCTCTCTCCCTTTTGGTATTATTGGATGACACTCTCATTCTCTCCTCTCTTTATGTCATGGCCGGCCTTCCCCTTGGAAGGGCTGTCCAAGTTTTTTGAGGGTGGAAATCTTGTTCATTTCATGCTCCAAAAGCCTACAAGTTCCTCCACATAATCCTTGTATCATCCCTCCACCAAAAAGGCACCTCCATGAACCCCAAATGAGACACAATCCTCTACTACACATTCTACAGCAAACCTTGGGCACGTCGAGTAGCCGGCTTCGTGCCCGAGTTGCCTCGGCATTGAGGTGGGAGCCCGTAAACAAAGTAGGCGATGTGGTGCACTTCCGGCGGCGAGGAGGAGACGGGACATTCCGCAGGAGATCGGGACGATGGCGAGAAGACCGGAGGACTTGGATCGTCGGTATATCTCTAACCCATCTTCTAGTTAGCTTAGACTTGTTAATGGTTACGATCCGGGTGTTTAGTGCGCGGTGGTGCCGGTTTGCTAAGTCCGCAAAAATTAAAGTTTTTCACCGCTTCCGCATTCCGGCGTCGGATTGACGGCCGGGGCGCCGCCGTGCACTTACACAATGAATCTCTCACTTCTTTGGATAGTAAAAGGGCGTCGAGAATGCTGAGCTGCGAGGGTAACTTCCTCAAGTGCGCCAGAACATTGTAGTCCACCTTACTTTTCTTTGGCGGGTCCTTGGCGGTCAGCTCTTTCATGACTTGGTCATCTAGGGCGATATCCTCAGAGACCTTTTCTTTTCCCTTATCTTTTCTATTCGTGGGTCCGAGATTCTTTTCTGGAAGCATATGGTTGCGCAGCTGAATATTTTCACAGGCCTTCGATTCTTCGTCTTTCCCCAGGATGGGTTCCTTAAAGAGAGGGCCAAGAGCAATCTCTTCGTCAGAGTCGCTTCCGAAGGTGAGAACCTGCGATCCCCCGATGTTGACCATGCGACAGTTACCGGCAGTTCTTTTATGCTCCTCGGTCGTACTTCTTTACTCCCGACGAGTCTTGCGTTTCATCCGCTTGAAATGTTGCCGGTGAGCAACATACCCTTGCCACCGAGCAACATACCCTTGCCACCATCTTTTAAAAGCATTGCACTCTTCGGTGGGGTGTGCCATCTTTTGGTGATATAGGCAGTAGCTAGGATGCATCTCTGCTTCACCGGGAGTGTTTCCTTCGGAGGGTGGTAGCTTCATTCCCATTGATATGGCTTTAGCAAACCTTTTCCTCGTCTTGAACTTGTTTTTATCCGCGACGGATGTTCCTTGATTCGGCGGGAGTGTCTCGACTCTTTTGTCTAGTCGCTGGTGTTTGGCTCTTTCAAATATGGCCATCTCACGCTCCCGATCGGCTTTACTTTTCAGATGAATCTTATTCAGGAAGGCGTCGATCATTTCATCTAACGGCCATAGAAGTTCCGGCTCGGGACCTGCCCGCAGTCTCTCTGTGCAGGGAGCTTCTTCATTGTCTAGCGATGAATGAGAGATCACATGGCAACTTGCTACGTAATCCTCAGATCCATCCGACGAGTCTTCTCCATCATCTTCGTCCTCAAGGACATGGCTGAGGAACTCTTGGAGCGTGATTGGAGTCCGCGCCTTCTGATTATACTCTTCCAGCGCGTCGATCTGTTTCTGCAGGTCCATGCTCTTGTCGCCAGGCTTCACGGGCTTTTTGGATTTCTTCTTCTTTTTCGAAGATTTCGACGGCTGAGCATGAACGCTTTGGCTATCACCACCATCTTTGGAGTTAGGCGCGGCTTCAGCATCCCCTCGATGATCTCAGGTTCCAACGGATTCTTCAATCTGATCGCCGGGCATGTCTGGAGATCATTCAACATCCTTTTGGTTTTGGCCGAAAGAGCCACCTCCCATGGAGCTTCTTCAACAAAAGAGCACGTTGCCCCCGGTGTGTCCGTCTTCTTAGGAGTATGCGGTTGTGGTGGGTTTACTTTCCACTTCTCAGACAGCGCAAACTCGCCTTGTAGGTACTGATCCTCGATCCATCCCTTAAAGACGAAGTAATATTCGATCGGATGGCTTACCGTTTGGCGGTAAGGGCAATAATTGGGATTATTCACTTCGCTGGGTTGCGGTGGTCGCCTTGGATTCGGAAAATTGATAAGGTTGTTGCGCATTGCTAGTTCGAACAACCTCTTCATTTTATCCCGCGGGAATGAGTAAGGACGCTTCATTTTCTCATTATAATAGCGCCGTCTCTCCTCCAATTGATCTGTTAGTCTTGGAGCACTGGGCTGCTGTTGGGTGTTCGCAACGAAGGCCGCCTTCCCTTTACCCTTTTCGTTCCGCGGTTCCGGTTTCGGAGGAGACGGTCTGTGACCCATCTGATCCATCTGGGCTAGCTTGTCGATTAAAGCCTGGAATGTGGTCGGTTTGAAGAACATCATGAACTGTGAAATAGTTGCATGAGGTTCTAGGGTGCCCACGAACATGCCCACCACTGGTGCTTCTTCGATGCGCTGTTCGCACTTTAACCACAGATTTCGCCATCGGATTGCGTATTGAACCCAAGTTTCACCCGGCTTTACCCTTGCATTGATCAATGCTGTTATCGGGGTGCGTTCACTTGTGCTCGCGAATCGCTGGGTGAATAATAACTCCATTTCTGCGAAAGTTTTGACGGAGTCGTTTGGAAGTTCGGAGTACCACTCAAACGCCGTCTCCGATAAGCTGCCGACGAATTGGCGGAGCAAAAGCTTATCATCGCCCCCGGTGTTGCCGCACAGAGCTCTGAACTGGGCGACGTGCTGGTGGGGATTGCTCGTCCCCTTGTACACATGGAATTTGGGGATTGTGTATCCCGGCGGGATTTTATCTGGTCATACCAGCCCGGATATGGTCGCCCAGTTTTGACGACTTGGCCGTCCGCTTCATTTTCCAGGTGAACTCATATTTGTTGAGCAATATAATCATCCAGGGCGGCCTTAGAAATGGTTTCCTCCTTGGCTGCTGAAAGAGCCGGCAGGGGATTCGATGTTTCTCCTCTGTCATCTTCAATAATGATCGAAGGGTCTTCGGCTGGAGGATCCGGCTGTATCATCATCCCGACCATGTCTTGCAAGAGAAGTGACATTTGCTTTATGTTAGCCGCTTTCTCCGCGGCTTCTTTGTCCTTCTTTTCGAGGACTCTGCGAAGGAAATCAGCATCGGTTTCTTGTTCATAACGCTTCTCCGATGACGCCTCCGGGCTTTCTTTTGGTCCGGTGAGTGCGGCCATTGCAGTCAACATCTCCTGGAGCTTCTGCTGTTGCTGTTCCTGAGCTCTTGTGATGGATCGGGTGAGTGGTCGGTGACCCGTAGAAGCGCGGCTATCCTCCTTCCTGGATGCCATGTAAATAGTATGGACCGTTATGCCCCAAGACTTAGGGCGTTTGGGCTCAGTGCCTTTGACATTTGTCGCAGGCATGGGGATCTTCTCCGGCCTTCTCTTATTATGAGCGGTCAAAGTTGAGGGGACCGTCGCAGTGGGCACCCAGATAGCTTTTCGTGGCTTGGCAGGATGGCTTTCTTCTTGTTGAACCTTCGCCCTTTTCTGTCGGCGAGGGTGATCTTGATCAACTACCGAGTTCCGAGCCTGCCACCAAACTTTGTAGATTTTGGAGGACAGCCGCTGAGGGGACTGTTCTGGCTTTGCTTCCGCAATATTCTCCATGGATGGAGGAGATCTTTTCAGTATGGCGGTAGGAGAATTCCTGCGCACCTTGTTCAGCAGCTCAAAACTATTCCCGGTTGGAACATCAGTATTAATTTCCACCGTTGGAGCTGGTGGAGTTAGCCCAGAAGGGGAGTTGCCCCCGGCCTTCTTTACTCGGCGCCAGTGGCGACGTCGAGCGTGTCGAGCTGTTGGGGCTGGTTTGGCGATGGGGATGGCTTTGTCTTGCCCCATGTCCAGATGAGGCGCCGCTGGTGCCAGCCTCTTGAAGACTGACGTCTTTTGAGCAGTGGTATCCAATCTGTCAAAGACAGACCTTCGAGCAGGGACGGGAACCGTAGCGGGAGACGAAACAGCCAGTCTTGTAAAGACTGACCCTTTTGTAAGTCGATGTACAACACCCCACGACTTGCGGGGAGGCGGAAATATGAAAAACGATCTTGTTCTTTGCTTAAACATCGACTAACCGCAAGAATCGAAGCTAAACGATAACTAACATCAAACATAGTTGTTAACAACTACTATGTAAAGGGATTATACCTAAAGAACCGTGTCCTTCGTCTTTACGAACTCCACCTCCTCCTCGGCCTTCTCGAAGTAGTAGACGATCCACCCGAGAGCTTTACTCCAAGCTTAGCCTCTAAACTTGAGGCAACTAAACTTCTTTAAGTGCTAATCAAAGAAGCTAGGTGAAATAGAGTGAGGGTTATGGTTTAATTAGTCTAACTAATCCTTGTACTCAACACATGAGAGGGGAGGATTAGGGTTTGAAGAGGGAGAGCTTGAGGAGAGAGAAGGTGAAGATAATAATGAAGTGAGAATAATGAGTTATCATAATATATATCAAGCATTTCTTTTTATCAAGAAAAGAAAAGAAAAAGATTTACAATCATGCTTGATAAATATCTAGTGGTGATTCATCTCCATAAGTCATTTAGCAATTATGAAGCATTAATGACATGGATGAATCATCCATATGACTCACTAATCACATTCATTGTATATGCCACCTAAACCTCCTTAGTCACCATCTTCTAGAAGCTTCTCGCGCAATTACGAGAACGCCCCTCCTTTCCGCAAAAATACGGAAAAACTTTAGACTGTATAAATCCAATAACCGGATACCAGTAACTGGCTTAAACCAAGCCGACTGGTAAAAACTGTCCGAAAGTCGTACGTGCGTAAACACACGTATGCGTCCGAACCCTTGTCGTAAAACCATACGACCTCTATATCGTTTCGCCTGGAGTAGGGAAACTCTCTGTGTGGGACTCTAGAGACTCGACTACTACGCTGGCAGTGGGTTTAACCACAGACCGCAAGCGGCACTAGCTGTACGTAACGGTCCCCAGGTAGATGTCGATAAGAAGGCCGATGAGGAAACCCATCCGAACTCCTACTGAGTCTGATGTGACAATCTCCGTACAGTCCGGTCCGTTCGTCTTAGACTATCGCATATCGGGCCTAGGGGACGGCAAGCGTCAGTCCCCTAATAGCGGTATAAGTCATGTCGGAAGGAAGCCCATTACACCCTGAGAAACTACTGGAACCTACCAGCAAATCTCGCTTGCCCTGGCCAGGGACTTTGCGTAATGGCTCTCTGACACAGCGCGATATCAACCCCCAATACCGGAAGAGACGAATCCTGTCTAACCGCCACTGCCTCCAAGTGCTCGGGACTGCACCCAACTGCTACCTGTTTGCACGACTCCTTTGAGCCGTGGTAGGGTAGCAATCTAAGAACAGTGGGACACACTCGAGGCGAAGTAGCAGTGTCAAGTCTGCGGACTATGCTGTACTCATGTCACCTGGGAACTGTTCACTGATGGCCTGGTATAAAACCAACCAACAGTCCCCTGTGAGTCCTGTCCGGTGTACCCGTAACCTAACGAGTACCTGCATACTATCTCCAGTACGACGTACTGACGGCTGTGGGACAGACCATCTCCCCAACTGGGATGAGAAGCGTACACACTAGTCTACTCCGGAGTATCGATGCCCTGTCTCGATAATCCAACGACTAGGGACCTGAATAAGGATGTGCTTGTAGACTACCCAGCCCCCACTAGTGTGACTGCCATCACAACGCTGGTAGTCAAGAAAGATCCTAAGAGCTCTATCAATACGTATACTCACATATTAAGATAGAAAAACCAAGTAGCATACTACCATGTTTAGCAAGACTGTTATATACATGTGAATATCCTAAGCTTCCATTAAGTAATATACAAACTAGTATGATACAGTAATGGCCTTCTAGGGCATAAACACTAACAATCTCCCACTTGCACTAGGGCCATGTACTGGCGTATCGAAGCCCGATGATCTCGAGTAGCCTCTCGAACTGAATCTGAGGTAGGGCCTTTGTGAATGGATCAGCAATGTTCTCTTCAGAAGCAACTCTCCGAACCTCGATCTCCTGACGATCAATGATCTCCCTGATCAGGTGATACCGCCTTAAGATGTGTCTGGACTTCTGATGGGACCTTGGTTCCTTCGCTAAAGCTATAGCTCCGTTGTTGTCGCAATACAGAGGTATTGGATCAACTATGGTAGGAACCACCTGAAGTTCTGTTAGGAACTTCTTCATCCAGACTGCTTCTTTTGCGGCATCGCAAGCAGCTATATACTCCGCTTCCATCGTTGAGTCAACAACGGTGTCCTGCTTGGAGCTCTTCCAGCACACCGCCCCTCCATTGAGGGTAAAGACATAACCCGACATGGACTTGGAATCGTCCTTATCACTCTGAAAGCCGGAATCAGCAAAGGCCTCTAACCTGAGGTCTTTTCCGCCGTAAACCAAGAACATCTCCTTAGTCCTTCTCAGGTACTTGAGAATGTTCTTTACTGCTCTCCAGTGCTTCTCCCCTGGGTCTGACTGATACCGGCTTACCACGCTCAGTGCGTAAGCTACATCTGGTCTGGTGCACAACATCGCATACATTATAGAGCCTACCGCAGAAGCGTAGGGTATAATAGACATGCGTTCCCTTTCCAAATCAGTCTTGGGAGACATCTCTTTGGAGAGGGTGATTCCGTGACAAGCCGGTAGATTACCGCGCTTAGAATCTTCCATACTGAATCTTTTCAGTACAGTGTCGATATACCTGGACTGCGAAAGTCCCAACATCCTCTTGGATCTATCAAGATAGATCCGGATCCCCAGAATGTAAGAGGCATCACCCAGGTCTTTCATGGAGAACCTGTGTGACAAGAATCCTTTGACAGATTGTAGCATAGGAATGTCATTTCCTATCAATAGAATGTCATCCACGTACAAGACGAGGAATACGACACTCCTGGCTACAACTTTACTATATATGCATGGTTCATCTGGATTTTTGATAAAGTCATATTCTTTGACTGTCTCATCAAAACAGATGTTCCAACTCCGCGATGCCTGCTTTAGTCCATAAATGGACTTAAGCAGCTTGCATACTTTCCCGCTGCTCCCACTCTGATTGAAACCCTCTGGCTGATCCATATAGACGCACTCTTCTAAATTTTCATTCAGAAAAGCCGTCTTTACGTCTATCTGCCAGATTTCATAATCATGGAAGGCAGCAATAGCAAGAAGGACCCGAATGGATTTGAGCATAGCCACTGGAGAAAAAGTTTCGTCATAGTCCAAACCAGGTCTTTGACGAAAACCCTTTGCAACAAGTCTAGCCTTATAGGTTTCCACCTGTCCATCTACACCAATCTTTTTCTTGAAGATCCATTTGCATCCTATGGGTTTTACCCCATCTGGAGCAAAGTCCAAAGTCCATACTTTGTTGGTGTACATGGACTCCATTTCGGTCCGCATTGCATCTAGCCATCGTACCGAGTCGCCGCTCTGGATGGCCTGCTAGAAGTCAGTAGGTTCATCATCATCTATGATGCAATCCTCTCTATCCCCATCTATGAGAAAACCGTAGTATCTCTCAGGCGGATGAGACGGCCTACTACTCCTGCGGAGGGATGCGGGAATGTCCTGTTCTTCTTGAACTACTGGTTCTACCAAACTTTCAGTAGCAGTTTGTGGTTCTAGAATTTCTTCCAGTTCTATTTCGCTCCCACTTATTTCCTTTTCTAAAAACTGATGTTCCAGAAAATGGGCATTACGAGAAACAAAAACCTTTTGTTCCTCTGCGTAATAGAAATAATATCCCTTGGAGTTCTTTGGATATCCCACAAACATACATTTTACTGATCGTGCCTCGAGCTTGTCCACATGCTGCTTTTTAACAAAAGCTGGACATCCCCAAATCTTCATATGCTGAAGATGGAGTTTCTTCCCAGTCCACATCTGATATGGAGTGGTAGGCACAGTCTTGGTAGGAGCCCTGTTCAGAAGATATGCTGCTGATTCTAGCGCATAACCCCAAAAAGATCGCGGTAACTCAGCATTACTCATCATGGATCGTACCATATCCAATAGGGTTCGATTCCGTCTCTCCGATACACCGTTATGCTGTGGAGTGTATGGAGGAGTAAGCTGAGAGAGAATTCCTTTCTCTTTTAGGTAACCTAGGAACTCGGCACTCAAGTATTCACCACCTCGATCAGATCTAAGTGTCTTGATACTTTTGCTGGTTTGGTTTTCTACTTCATTCTTATACTCTTGGAATTTCTCAAAAGCCTCGGATTTATGTTTCATCAGATAAATGAATCCGTACCTTGAGTAATCATTCGTGAAAGTAATGAAATAGGAAAAACCTCCTCTTGCATGTGTAGATATTGGACCGCATACATCGCTGTGTATGAGTCCTAAGAGCTCGCTCGCTCTTACTCCTTGTCCAGTAAATGGAGTCTTTGTCATCTTTCCTTTGAGACAAGATTGACAAGTGTCATAAGTTTGATATTCGAACGAGTCCAAATATCCTTCTCTATGCAACTTAGTCAACCTTCTCTCATTGATGTGACCCAGTCTACAATGCCATAAGAAAACTTTATTTAAATCTGGAGACTTTCTTTTAAGTGTGTTTTGGACATTGAAAATTTGGAGTTGGTTTAAAATATATATACCGTTATTTAGTGTACCAGACCCAATCAAACCATGATTAAGATGGATGTTAACAACATCTCTTACAAACGTGAAATCATAACCTTTATTTGATAACAAGGAAACTGATATGATATTACACGTTAAGCTTGGTACAAAAAAACAGTTATGTAAAACCAAAATGTGTCCACTTGTCAATCCTAGGTGATAATCCCCGACGGACGCAGCTCCCACGCTAGCTCCGTTAGCAACCTTTAGGGTCATATCACCTTCCTTCATCACTCTACGGTTTCTCAGTGCCTGCAATGAATTGCAAATATGAGATCCTGATCCGGTATCCAATACCCAGGAAGTAGAGTTGATCGACAGACAATTCTCAATTACAAACACACCTGAAGTCGAAGCCACAGCTTGCTTCGGTTCCTGGTTCTTGGCGTTCCACGCCTTGCAATCCTTCTTCCAGTGCCCTTTCCTGTGACAATGGAAGCATTCATCCTGGTCAACTATCGGTACCGCAAACTTTTTCTTTCCCTTCCCTCCCACCTTACTAACACCTCCTCTAGGTTTGGTGGCGGTCTTCTTCTTCCTTCCTTTGGCCCTAGCCTTGGACCCGGAAGAAGATACACCGCTAACAAACATAGCGGGTGTTTCCCTTGCTTTCTGCAAGGTGCCCTCTGCACTCCTTAACATGTTCAGGAGTTCCGGAAGTTCAACTTCTTTTCTTTGAAGGTTGAAGTTCAGGATAAACTGGGCGTAGGTGGGAGGAAGGGACTGGAGAATAAGGTCTATATAGAGCTCATTATCCAAAGTCGTCCCAAGGTCTGCGAGCTCTTCAATATAGCCGATCATCTTTAGGACATATTCTCCTACCGATGACCCGACAGCCAACCTCACTCGAAACAAGTTCTTAGAGGTCTCGTATCGTGCTATACGAGATTGCTCTCCATAAAGTTCCTTTGTATGGAGAAATATGCCATCTAGGTTCATATCCTCGTGCCTCCTCTGATGTTCATTGTTCATTGAGGCAAGCACGATGCACTTGGCTTTCGCGCAATCTAAATCCCAGGTTTTGCGGATTTCCTTATCCGCATTGCTGGATTTGGGACCAGGGACAGCAGGTGCCGTAGCGGTGAGGACGTACCCCAGTTTGTCATAGGTCAAAGCCATTTTGACATTCCGCAGCCAATTTTTATAGTTTGGCCCTGTCAGTATATTTTTCTCTAAAAGTAACTTAAGTCCAGTCATTTTCAGGGTCGCTGCAATTAGGAGAGAGAGAAGAAAACTCTTTAGCATGATGCTCTTGCAAGTTTAGAGTGGTTTTTAGTTTATCTAAATTGGATGGCTCCCACTGTTTCTCGAATCCTTCCTCAAACCATAAAAGAAGAATTAGCCAGGACTATTCTCACTGTACAATACTTGCTTAACCGTTCAGCCAGGCTAGTGTCGATACTTCGAGGGAGGTTTTCCAACGCTTTCGCGAAGTTCCTTAATTAAATAACCTCTTTTCTCTGGGGGCGTAACCCCGCTGACACCTTTCTTGACACCTACTTGGTTTATAGCATTGATCGTTAAGCGACGAATCTCCTGATAAGTAGCATATACTCACAGTAGGATCGGGATCCAAATATCATCGTATGATAATGTTGAAGGAATGCGACCAACATTCATCAAACTCCAAATGGTATGCATCTCTTTGCAAATTTCAGTTTCTTTAGAAATTCCCGATATAAGTTTTTGCCCCATGCTCTTATGACCTTGGCTTTGGTCAAAATGTCATAAGTCACATGTCAAGTTCTACCCGTTATTATCTTGTCAAATTTGAACCCATCCGTATATACCCCTGACTTTGGTCAAATGATAATACGACTGTCCCAAACCAACTCATCTATCTTATGCAACAAATGAAAACCCAGCAGCTACCAAACACTATGCCTTGACTTTGGCCAAAATGCATAGCTTGAATACTACTGAATACCTAAATGAAATGACGGAGGGCTACGAATGGTTTTGGCGAAACCGTAAACGTAGTGAACTTGATATAACCGAAGGAACCTGATAGCTTTTAAAAAGAGTGGTTAAAGCTCCGCATTTAAAAATATCTGTTTTTAAAATTAACCGAGTGGTTTCTTTTAAATTGTTCCAACGATTAATATTTTGGTTTATTTTCTTTGCATTATAAATAATGTGTCCCATCATTAACCTATCATTGCAGAAAACAACGAAAATACAACGTCCTCTTATGCCATCCGCATTCGCCACGGGGTCCCGTCATCACCCGTTAGGTTACTTAACTAACGACAGAGCGGGGGCTGGGCTAGCGCGGGTGTAAAACATAAGTGACGTCTAAATAGCTATCATATATAGATATTGTACATTCGTCAGACGCAATAATAGGCATTCCAGATCACAGATGAACTTTATTGGATTTGCAAGTAATCCGTATTTGTTTTGAGCCTGCAACAAAAGACGGATTACACAGTTGTGATGAATAGCCATTACCCCACCCAAGACCCCAACGGGTACGGCAAACTACCCGCCCGGCAGTTTGTGCACCCCACCTTGGGTCTGTCCTAGGAGCAAAAACAGTAAAATTAAATAATACAACGGTGACTACAACCGCAACCTGGATGTGCCCCGCAAAATAATATTACAACAAATTACATTTACATCAAATGAATTAAATAATAACCCATCACATAACCCCGGCTATACATCACAACAGTCCAACACAGTTCATATCAACAAACAGTAAAAACCATTACAGAAATGTGCAACCCCTTGCCAACCGTCATACTAGCAGTTAGGGGAGGTTTACGAACACATTATATAAACATAGATATAATCCAACAAGCAAATACTGTATAATTTCGATCGATTAAACACTTTTAATTTTGCTCCAATACTTCTCTGTAAATCTGAAACCTGAGCAAAAATAAAAACTTCCAGAAAATACCAAATATCACAGAGAAGCAACACAGGAAATTTGGGTTCCTGAATCGCCAACTCGGCGGCGGAAGCGCGGCAGATCGGTGCGATCCGCCACGGTTCCGCGGCGCTTTAGGCGATTCAGGGGCCTAAATTTCTTGGGTGTTCTTGTACTGTCTTTTTAAGCTTTCTGAACCTCCCTGAAAAATTTTTGGACTTCATTTAAAATTCGACAGAAACTTGTGATTTCGGGGTTTTCCGGTTTCGTTTTTTCCGTTCGAAATTCATACAAATTTGCAAGTAAGTTATTTATTATTTAGCGAGGCTCTGATACTACTGTAAGTCGATGTAGAACACCCCACGACTTGCGGGGAGGCGGAAATATGAAAAACGATCTTGTTCTTTGCTTAAACATCGACTAACCGCAAGAATCGAAGCTAAATGATAACTAACATCAAACATAGTTGTTAACAACTACTATGTAAAGGGATTATACCTAAAGAACCGTGTCCTTCGTCTTTACGAACTCCACCTCCTCCTCGGCCTTCTCGAAGTAGTAGACGATCCACCCGAGAGCTTTACTCCAAGCTTAGCCTCTAAACTTGAGGCAACTAAACATCTTTAAGTGCTAATCAAAGAAGCTAGGTGAAATAGAGTGAGGGTTATGGTTTAATTAGTCTAACTAATCCTTGTACTCAACACATGAGAGAGGAGGATTAGGGTTTGAAGAGGGAGAGCTTGAGGAGAGAGAAGGTGAAGATAATAATGAAGTGAGAATAATGAGTTATCATAATATATATCAAGCATTTCTTTTTATCAAGAAAAGAAAAGAAAAAGATTTACAACCATGCTTGATAAATATCTAGTGGTGATTCATCTCCATGAGTCATTAAGCAATTATGAAGCATTAATGACATGGATGAATCATCCATATGACTCACTAATCACATTCATTGTATATGCCACCTAAACCTCCTTAGTCACCATCTTCTAGAAGCTTCTCGCGCAATTACGAGAACGCCCCTCCTTTCCGCAAAAATACGGAAAAACTTTAGACTGTATAAATCCAATAACCGGATACCAGTAACTGGCTTAAACCAAAGCCGACTGGTAAAAACTGTCCGAAAGTCGTACGTGCGTAAACACACGTATGCGTCCGAACCCTTGTCGTAAAACCATACGACCTCTATATCGTTTCGCCTGGAGTAGGGAAACTCTCTGTGTGGGATTCTAGAGACTCGACTACTACGCTGGCAGTGGGTTTAACCACAGACCGCAAGCGGCACTAGTTGTACGTAACGGTCCCCAGGTAGATGTCGATAAGAAGGCCGATGAGGAAACCCATCCGAACTCCTACTGAGTCTGATGTGACAATCTCCGTACAGTCCGGTCCGTTCGTCTTAGACTATCGCATATCGGGCCTAGGGGGCGGCAAGCGTCAGTCCCCTAATAGCGGTATAAGTCGTGTCGGAGGGAAGCCCATTACACCCTGAGAAACTACTGGAACCTACCAGCAAATCTCGCTTGCCCTGGCCAGGGACTTTGCGTAATGGCTCTCTGACACAGCGCGATATCAACCCCCAATACCGGGAGAGACGAATCCTGTCTAACCGCCACTGTCTCCAAGTGCTCGGGACTGCACCCAACTGCTACCTGTTTGCACGACTCCTTTGAGCCATGGTAGTGTAGCAATCTAAGAACAGTGGGACACACTCGAGGCGAAGTAGCAGTGTCAAGTCTGCGGACTATGCTGTACTCATGTCACCTGGGAACTGTTCACTGACGACTGGTATAAAACCAACCAACAGTCCCCTGTGAGTCCTGTCCGGTGTACCCGTAACCTAACGAGCACCTGCATACTATCTCCAGTACGACGTACTGACGGCTGTGGGACAGACCATCTCCCCAACTGGGATGAAAAGCGTACACACTAGTCTACTCCGGAGTATCGATGCCCTGTCTCGATAATCCAACGACTAGGACCTGAATAAGGATGTGCTTGTAGACTACCCAGCCCCCACTAGTGTGACTGCCATCACAACGCTGGTAGTCAAGCAAGATCCTAAGAGCTCTATCAATACGTATACTCACATATTAAGATAGAAAAACCAAGTAGCATACTACCATGTTTAGCAAGACTGTTATATACATGTGAATATCCCAAGCTTCCATTAAGTAATATACAAACAAGTATGATACAGTAATGGCCTTCTAGGGCATAAACACTAACACCTTTGGTAGGAGAAGCCGCTTTAACGACTTCAGGAGCAGGGATGGTTATCCTCTTCGGAACAACCTTCTCTGGGATTGCAGGCTTCATTGTGGGCCCACAGGAATTTTGGCCCAGTCTGAGGAGCTAGAGCTGGACGACCCGTTGAGAGGGGCCGCGGTAGCTGTAAGCCGATCGAAGACCGACTTCTTGGGAGCTTCCGGTGTTGGCACAGGAGCGGTGAAGCTCGTTGGCGGGAGCATGGTCCCGAAAAACAATCCCGTGGTGGCTTGAGTGACCTGTTCCACTGGCATTGTGAATAGGGAGGCTGCTTGGGGACCTTAGGCTATGCCTCCAGATGAGGAAGAGCGCGAATTGCAGTTGCAGTTGGAGCACTTTGCACAAGTGAACGCCATTGATCGTTCGCTTTCTGCACCTATAAAAACGCTAAATCTTAGTACCTCGAAATCCAAGGGCAACCATTAGCAAACCGCGATTCGTTCGCGAACACGACACACGAAGTGTGGAGTGGAAAGAGGAAAAGGTCCCACCGAGCGTGCCAGAATCTGTTCCCCGCCGAAACACGGGGCGGAGACGCGATAAACGTCTTTCCTGAATTTTGGGGCAGATGCTAATTGGTGCTATCCGTCCACCTCTCCGAAGATGCCAAGTCGATTTATGGCACCATGTATCGAAGGTTTAAATGGATGCGGCCGATGTAGCAGACTTCGTCAGATTCCCCCTCGTTTGAGGGGTTTTTTTTATTGTGGGGACGCTCTTCCCTGCAGGCACAAGCCTCTGCAGTTAATTACGCTACCGCATCGCGGTAACAACTTTCTCCTTCTCTATATGGTCACTTTGTGTCGTGGGTGTTTGTTTTGTGTTTGGTTGCCCGTGGATTGTATACGGACACTAAGTTATGTTGTCGCCCGTAGGGCGTGGACTAGTCCAAATCCGTATCTTTCTTAGATTCGGTTTTGGGGGTTGGGTTTAAGGATACGTTAGTCTCATTTGAGACTAAGATCAACTTAAAGGTATGTTAAGGATACGTTAGTCTAATTTATACTAAGATCAACTTAACGGGATTGTTTAGATCCGACAAGAGAGGAATTGGGCTCTATTGTTTAGTTTAATGACATTGCGGTCGATAATTAGTTTAAGGACATTACGGTCCATTGTTAGTTTTAAGACATCGCGGTCAAATGTTAGTTTAAAGACATCACGGTCGAATGTTAGTTTAAAGACATCACGGTCGAATGTTAGTTTAAAGACATCACGGTCGAATGTTAGTTTAAAGATATCACGGTCAAGGTTAAGGACATCATAGTCCGTGGGTTTAAGGACCCCACAGTCCAATGTTAGTGTAAAGACATCACGGTCGAGGTTAAGGACATCATAGTCCATGAGTTTAAGGACCCTACAGTCTGATGTTAGTTTTAAGACATCACGGTCGAGATTAAGGACATCATAGCCCATGAGTTTAAGGACCTCACAGTCCGTTGTTAGTTTTAAGACATCACGGTCGAGGTTAAAGACATCATAGTCTATGAGTTTAAGGACCTTACAGTCCGTTGTTAGTTTTAAGACATCATGGCCGAGATTAAGGACATCATAGTTCATGAGTTTAAGGACCCCACAGTCCATGAAATGTGTGCTTGTTGGGACCCGTCATCTCTTTGAAGACGTTGAGGAATTACAACGACAAATATCAAAAGAGTGAAGAGATGTACCCTTGAACCGAGGTGATTTGGTTGAAAGATCAGATGTGCTCAATTCAAAATAAGTTGAGGACTTATGGCCAGAATTGGGCTAAGTCCAACTAAAATGTTTTAACATTTTATTTTTGTTCTGGCTATTAAGCCTTTATTTGGGCTCGGCCCTTTTTAATAATGCTAAGCATTGGGCTCTGTCGATTTATCTTTATCAGAACAGAGCACATTCTGACAGTGCGCCACGTGGCGCGTCAGGCGCTTTGCGCCAATTAAAGAGCGCATTGCGCTAGCGCACACGAAGGTGACACGTGTCGCGCTTAGCGCTAAGCGCTGGTTCATTAGCGCATTTGCGCTTTCCATTTATGAGCGCTTTGCGCTAGCGCGCCAGCGACCGACACGTGACGCGATTGGCGCTGAGCGCCAGTTTATGAGCGTAGCGCTCTGTTTTAAAAGCGCAAAGCGCAAGTGGTGTCTATGGTTGACACGTGGCAGCTTTTGGCACTGAGCGCCGATCCAATGAGCGCAAGAGCGCAATTCATGAGTGCAAGGAACTTTTCAATAGCGCAAAGCACATCTGATCAATTTTAAGATCAAAGAAAAAATTTATGTTCTTCTAAGGAGACTTTGCCTCAAGATCCAAGAACAAAAGTTCTTGTTTTTATAAAAGGCTCTGCCTTTATAGATCAAAGATCTATGAATGAAGTAAAATACTTCTTTTATTTTTTTATAAATAGATCTTTTGATCTTTTTTTCTTATCATCAAAGACCTTGGTCTTTTTTCAGATCTATGATCTTTTTAGAAGAGGGTTCTTCTTTTTATGAAATGATTTCATCTCTGTTTTTCAAGAACATAGTTCTTTTTGACCTTGAATATGAAGAAAAATCTTCTTTCTTAAGAGCTTGCTCTTTTTTGCAGAGGGGTTTTCTCTCTCTTCTTCTGTATTCTCTATATTTTTTAGGCTTGAAGTCTAGGGTCCTTTATATAGAGCCAAATGATTTGTTAAATCAATTTTAAGAGATCTTTCTCTGATTGATTTGGGAATATTTCCCACCGTTGGATCTTTGATCCTAGGGCTTCTGCTTTGCAGAAGATAATCTTCTTGTTTTAATAAGATTGAAAAGATCTTTCCATAATAGAATTTTAATTCTGATCAGTTAATAATTTATTGTTATTAGATCTTTTGATCTAACGGTGGGGAATTTTTTAATTCCAACGCTGGCGCACTTTGCGCTAGCGCACCTACGTTCGACACGTGGCGCGCAGCGTATAGCGCAGCGCAACTGCGCTAGCGCACCCGTGCTTGACACATGGCGAGCAACGTAGAGCGCAGCGCAACTGCGCTAGCGAGCCTGTATTAGACACGTGGCACGTAGCGCGGAGCACAGCGCAACTGCGCTAGCGCACCTGTGTTTGACACGTGGCGCGCAGCGCAGAGCGCTGGATCTGAAGCATTGCTTCAACTTTTTAAATTTTGAATTTTGAAACAGAGATTTGCTCTGATTGGGGGTGCGCTGCCTAGGGCGCAGCGCTCCTGGCGCTGACGTGTCTGCTTTTGACACATAGCGCGTAGCGCACGGGATCTGAAGCGTTGCTTCAGTTTTTGAATTTTGAAATTCAAAACAGAGCTTTGCTCTGATTGGGAGAAACAGCAATACCATAGAACCAATATTCTAGAGACCAGACCAGACCTAAAATACGAAACCCAAACTCCCAGACAGGGCCGGCCAGATCGGTTTTTGTGGCAATGTGCTCGGCCAAAAACAGGTAGAATTGGCTCGTATTTAGGGTGCAGTCTATGGGTCACCCAAGTAGTCTTCTGCGGTTGCTAAAATAATTTTTGATGACTCTGAAAGAAATGACAAAAACTGGAATACTACGGGTATTGTTTCGGAGTTATTTCGGTTTTGATACTTTAACATTGTCTAAACCAACTAGTAAGTGGTTAATGGATTGGCTCTGATACCAGTAAGGCTACGCCAACGCCCCGGCCATTAATCCATGGCCAAATGCGGAATAAAAAACTTTTAAAACCCGGCGCTAACAGAACCCTAAACGACGGATTGTACCATTAACCCTATACTAGTTGTATATAAAGGAGTTTAAGAGATTATACCGATCGATCCGTGTCCTTCAGTCTTCAATCTTTGTCCTTAGCTTGTTGTGTCTTCCTCGACCAAGTTCGCTCTCCGGTCTCCCTCGTCAAAGAGGATCCACGTTTAGGATTAGTAATACGGGCTCTCGCTTCAAAACCGAAGTAACTCGAGCATCCAGTTTGCTAGCCTAGATGCACAAGATGAAGTAGAGAGAGTGTGTGATCATTTTGTCTCAATACATCCATGAATTCTCAACTCATGAAAGGGTATGGATGGAGGTGAAGAAGAAGCCATAGGTGAAGCAAGTGTGAGCTCACAGCATGGCACAAAAGAAAAACAAGTGAAGAAAATGTATCTGTTGTTTTCTTGAGTTGTGATGGGCATTGCTTTTAGTGTGTGTTGTTGTGAGATATTGTGTAGCAACCAAAGAAAAATCCCAAACAAAAAAAATATCTTCCTTTTGCCACAACAAATATCTCACAATCAAACAAAACCAAGAGCCCATGCCTCATCAATGCCCAATGCCAAGACTTGCAATCACACTTTCCACATAAACAATATTAAACATTTAAATAAAACCCTAAATGTTTAATATTAGAAAAAGATATTGCATCTTCAAAAGTAATCTTGTAACGGATTATAAGAATACCCTTCATCCGTATATACATACCTGCATCCTTATTCCGACTGAATACGAATACAACGAGATGAAAATAATCCAACAATATAATACTAGGATCCGGCTTAAACCACAGCCTACTAGTATTATCCGCTCGATCATGATCCGTGCACAAGTGTACGTATATGATCGAACCCAGCCATAAAACCATACGGCCACTACAACGTTTCGCCCAAACCAGGGAAACCCTCTGTGTGGGACTCTAAAGACTCGTCAATACACTGGCAGTGGGTTTAACCAAAAGAACGTAAGTGGTACTAGCTGTACGTAACGGCTACCCAGGTATTGAGCGAAAGGGAGGCCGAGTAGAAAACTCATACTGAAACCCTACTGAGCCTGACAGTGACAATATCCGTACAGTCCGGTCCGTTCGTCTATGAGTATCGAATATCGGGTCTAGGGGTGGATAAAGTCAGACCCCTAATAATGCAATATTCAGTGTCGGTATGAAGCCCATCACCACCTGAGAAACTACTGATCCAAATCAGTAATTCTCGACTACCTTGGCCAAGGATTTCTGGTGATAGCCACCCATGCACACTGCGACATAAACCCCCAATACCGGGAGAGACGAATCCCCTGACGATCTTCTCACTGCCTCCATGTGGCTCGGGACTGTACCCAACTAAAACCTGTTTGCACGACTCCTTTGAGCCGTGGTAGGGTAGTAATCAAAGCATAGCGGGAACTCACAAGAGACAAATGACGATCTCAGGTCGATAGATTAACCTGTACACATGTCACCAGGGAACTGCTATCTAACAATAGGTATAATACCAACTAGCATGTTCCCGGTGAGTCTGTCCGGTATACTCATAACCCAATGAGCACCTGTATACATCTTAGGTGAACCAACTGACACCAATGGCTTGTGAGACCAGCCACCACCCCTCGTCGGGATCTCAATCCATATACACTATTCTACTCATGGAGTATCGATGCCCAGTCTCGAAACTCCCACGACTAGGGACACTTTAAGGATGTGCTTTTAGACCAACCAACTCTCACGTATATGATCGCCATCATACTGCTGGTAGTCAAGCAAGAATCCTATGGGCTCTATCAATATGTAATAGTGATCTGTAATGTCACCTGAAGTATGTACACGATGATAAAGACAAACCAGATAGCATACTATCATCTCGAGTAAGACTGTCCTACCGGTATAGGTCCTCTCTCAATCATTGAAATCACGTGCATGCGGTCTAATAATTGACTTGAGGGCACTATAGCTAACAGCCAAGTCCTTCACTTCAAATTCTCCTTGTAGTAGTCCTTTGAACTCCTTCTAGGGCTCCACTTAAAGAAAGGAACAAGCTTTCTTTAACAACCCTAAATTTCCTATACAAATTTCTTCAAAATCAATAAAGGGGTATTTTAGCCTGAGCACAAGATATAAGTAATTATTTTGCTTTTTAATTACATGTTAAAAGAATGTAACAACTCCATTTTTAGTGTACAAAAATTTTCTTTAAAATTAATGTATACTTGGGGTATTTACATTTACTGTTATTACTTTAAGTAATTAATTAGCTCCATAATTACAAGAATGAGCTTGTGGCTCATTGGTAATACCTTGCACTGCTGAACCAAGCCACCAGAGTTCAAATCCCATACCCCACATTATTTTTAATATTGATTTTTTTAAAACCATTAGAATACCAAGGGTTTACACATGCATATCTCACAAAAAACCCCACTACACCCAAAAATGTAACATTGCCAGAGGTTAGATGAACCGTCGGGGGGGATCCCGGCCGCCTGACTCGGCCGGGAATCGGCCAAATCAGCCTTGACTCGGTCGGATACGCTAAGCGTATCTAAGCAATATAAAAGTAAATACACAAGAGATAAGATATATAAACTGAAGAGCAACTTTATTTATTAACATTCTTTTGTACAATGCATGAAAAGTAAATACAACTGAAATGAAAGCTATGCCTAAACAATGGCATAACAGGAATATAAAGTACTGAAAGGAAAAGTGTACAATGAAACTAAAGTGCTGGGTTTTCGGCAAACTGATCCAAGTCTTCTGCAGTAAGCTCGATCTCTGGCGTGTCCAAATTACCTGACGACATTCAAAAAAGAAAGAAAGAGAATGTCGTCAGCGAACAGGTCGCTCGGTAAGTCCCAAAGATTAGAGTAAAGTAGAATAGACAGAATAAAAAGGTATCTTTTTAAAGTTGTATTATCTTGTAGTAATGTCGTATTAACGCTGTTGTTTGTAGCTTGGTACATAATAATGTGTAGGGTTCCTAGGCACACCCATGAGGTTCATCAAGTGATCAAACATGGCCAATTCAAAATCTTTTTATATGCCAAGTAACCCTAAGCAAGATCGTGACTAGAGGTATAGGCGAAACAATATAAGTTAACAACTTAACTAAGAGTGAACAGAAAATACAACCTTTGTAGATGCGGTCCTCCACCTCCATAGCTCCGTGTTGACGTCCCTCCGCTGCGATCATAGGATCCCGGACTCTAGCGATGGTTTCGTCGAAGAAATGATCGGGCTAGGTCGTCGACTTCGATGCCGAAGATGATCTACGTCGAGGCAACTCAAGATCAAGCTCCAACTTCACCAAGTCATGAAACTTGTGAAGAAAACACCCTATACTACATGGAAAGTGGTAGAGGATGAAGAAATAGGAAGTGGGTTCACTTTAGAATTGGATTTCTCACTCTTTTTCTCAAGGCACCATTGAAGCTAGAATGGTTTCTTCTTCTTGAAGAAGAAGAAGAAGAAGAAAAAGAATATGATAAGAATTATGGAAAAAAGAAAATAAAGTGATTCTTATCATTTTAGCAACCATGGTTTAGTGTAGAGAATAAACAATAGTTTAGTTGAATGGTTAGGTTAAGGGTTTAAGACAAAATGGTAGACTTTCAAAGATGCTTCGAAGCTTCAAGAAGCTTCAAGCAAAGAAAGAAAAGAAAACCTCCATTTTATCCTTTCCAAAATGAATAAATAAATAAATAAAACAAACCCTAACCATTAACCTAATCATAGTTTAATGCACACAAACACCCCCAAGTTTGCATGTATCATCAAACATGATACAAACTAGTGCACAAAAATATATCATATACACAATGTGCACATCAAGTGAGAAAATCCATCTTAAGTGAACAAATACTAGTTAATGCAAAGTAATATATCAAATATATAATTATACATTAAATCATTAAATCAATACTTGATTTAACGATCTGGTCATATCGCATATGACCGACTAATATCCGATGTATCGACTTATCGAATCAATCCTCGATTCGATAACTAGGTTATATTGCATACAACCAATCGATACATTCATCACGAGAATAGAATACGGTATCACATACACGCATTATTCTCGGTCCCGCACATATCTCATATGCGCTCCTATTTCGTTTCGCTTGAGCCAGGAAACCTCTGTGTAGGACTCTGAAGACTCGTCAATACGCCGGCAGTAGGTGATGATCATATCAAACACCCACAAGCCGCAAGCGGTCTGCTAAACGTAACGGCCACCCGGGTATTGAGCGATCAGAAGATCGACGAGCAAGCCCGCTCACACTTCTGTGAATCCAACCAGTAGCACTTACCGTACAGTCCGGTCTGATCGTCTGATATGTCGCATATCTTGCCTAGGGGCGGTAAAGGTCAGACCCCAATAGCTCGATAAGTCGTATCGATATGAGGTCTATAACAGTTCGAGAAACTACTGGTAACACTTAACACTAAATCTCAGCAACCCTGGCCAGGGATTTCTGGTTATAGCCAATCGAACACAGCGTAACATCAACTCCCTATACCGGGAGAGACGAATCCCCTCCTATCGCTCATTGCCTCCATGTGATCCGGGACTGTACCCAAAAACCACCGTTTTGCACGCCCTTTTGGACATGGTAAGGTGGAAATCAAAGCACAGTGGGAATCACACAAGACTCTATGACGATCTCGGGTCTACAGACTAACCTGTACCAGTGTCACCAGAGAACTGCCATCTGACGTAAGGTATAATACCATCTGGGAGTTCTCGGCGAGTCCGTCCAGTGTACCCAGTCTCCACTGAGCACCCGTATATCATCTCTGATGTCAAACACCAATGGATATGGGATCATCCATCGCCCATCTGTATGGGTCGAGAAGGTATACGCTAGTCTACACTGGTATATCGATGCCCTTTCTCGATACACCCACGACTAGGGACCTTGAAGGATGTACTTATGGACTACCATGTCCCCACTAGTATGATCCGCATCATAGTCCAGGTAGTCAAGTACACATCCTAAGGGCTTTACCAACATGTAACAGAGAGACAATCAGTGTACACGTTAAGATAAAGAGCAATCAGATAGCATACTATCATGTCGAGCAAGAAAGTCCTCCCTATATATGTCCAAGCATCCACTACAATATACATCCCATGTATAGTAATGGCCTCTAGGGCATACATATAACTAACATAATGTCGGTGTATACGAGAGGAGTCTTTATATGCCAGAGACTAGAAGAACGTATAGTACAAGGAACCGTTTATGCCACGGTACAACTGCAACTGGATTCATGTTAGGTGTATTAAGTCTTACAGTCTCGTGCCACTTTTAACACATTCCGTACCAATCTACCCCTTAAACCCTGCGATGTCTTGTTTGTATTGTTTGTATAATTGATTGACTGAACGAAACCATGTTATCAGTAAACGGATGCAACCGTAGAATCATGTAAATGGAATAACTGGAGAACCATGTAAATGGAATGTATATCCATAGTTCGGTTCAGTCAAGTTGTATAGATTGATAATTGGATTTATGGAATCATGTTGAATTGTAATATTGAAGATTGTAGATTTTATATTGTACTTGAATCCTATTCAAGTCAGATTATACTGAGACTCAAACTGAGTCAGACAATTAGCAAAGTAAATTGAAGTCCTGATTGTTTTTATTACTTTTTCTACCTTTGATAGGCAAGCACCCACTTCTCCGGCTCCCTGAGGCTCAAGAGATTGGTTCCGCTTAAACCTATGTTTATTAGGGTTCTTAGGGTAATTTATAGAACTTGAGGGGGTTTTATGTAAAAATACTTTTATATACTTTTCAAAATACACCTCAAGTATTTATTATTCGTCTTTAGAATCGTAATGAATGTAGATTTTACATTATGATATTTCTAGTGAAAATATCCTAATTTCATAAATAAAAGTATTATTTGTAATATTCATTTATGTGGAATTTATGGTATTTTGGGGTAAAGTTGATTCTTATGATTTTTTTTTGAAAAAGGTGGAATATTTATATCATAACAAAATAGGAATTTTAATGATAAATATACATATATTTATACAAAAATAATTTTAATATATTTATTATATTCTAAAAATCTCATTTTCTTAAGATTTCGTATTTTAAATCTTTCGAGACCGAATGCTCCTTACAGAGGTCTGAATCTCGCACTACTAAGCCCGAGGATGTGCGATAATCAGCACCATCGCGAACGGGTTCCCCAAAATTGGTTGTAACGGCGCTTTGCAAAGATTGTAAAATAATAAATCCTTTAGAAAACGGTTTTATGAAGTAAATGGTATTTATTTGTAAAGATATCAATTTTCCGTATTCTATATTCTAGGTTCTCCTAAGTCGACTAGGCTATTTCTAAATGGCCCAAACGACAAGTTGTGAGATACCTCAAATCACCTCTTCACCGCCAATTGTGGCCAGGTAAGTACAAGTGAAGAAAGGAGGGATCCGCTCACGAATCACCGTGAGAGAGGCCTTTTAAAGTTACCTTTCTCACTTGCCTAGCTTAGACACCACAAAGTCAGGTTTAGATAAATGACTGATGTCCACAACTTATCGTATTTTCATAATAAGGAGTATTTATTTAAAAACTAAATCTTTTAGAAATGGTTTGATTAAGTAAAGGGTATTTAAATGAAAATATTGTTTTCTCGTATTCTAAGGTTTTGATGGTATCGTGTTAGGTTGTATATGAGTGTGTGAGGAGATAGGTCGTTACCTCGTGCTCTAATTTAAAGGTATAGCAAGTTTAATGGAGCTAAATGTAAAGTTGAAACAATGTGGTATTTAAGTGAAAAAATACGATAAATTGAAATAGCTATCATTTCATGTGATGAAACTTGATCAATTTGGTTGATTAGTGTTTAATAGTCATCATGAGGAAGTTTAAGTATGATTGTATTAGTGAGAAGTGGAATTTTATATGAAACCGAATCGGAAATCGGATTTGTTCCGATTCCGTCGGGTTTTGTAAAACCGTATTTTTTAGATAGAAGAGATAGGTAGAATTTGGGACTTACGGGTTTTAGGACACACAAGAGAGTGAGAAGGAGGTAGTGGAATCACCGATGCGTTGCGTCGTCGCCGGGAGTTCCTAAAACAATCGCCGGAAGTTTGCCGTAGATTTCGCCGGAGCTTCGCCTCGAGCTTGTTTTCAAAGTACACGATTCTTGGAATTTTGAGAGAGTGGGCTCAGAATTTTAGGGTGAGAGGGTAGAGGGTAGGGGGTGTATTTATAGGGTAGGCTAGGGTTAGGGTAGATGAAGGGTTTTTTAATAAAAATGTAAAAAATGTATAAAAATCATTAAAAATTGGAGTAAATAGGGTATATTTAGTTCTCTGGAACAGATCCCATTAAATGGAGTGTTCAAGAGAGTTGGGCAAATGAAAAGTCACAACTTTTCAGTTGTCGACTCGGCCGTCCAAGACTTGCATGTGCCATCAACAAAACCTGTCACGCCCCGCTTCCCTGTATACGACGAAGGGGACGTGACTGGTCCGCTACGTATTTACTTTGAAATAAATACGCTAAGCGTATCTAAGCAATATAAAAGTAAATACACAAGAGACAAGATATATAAACTGAACAGCAATTTTATTTATTAACATTTTTTTGTACAATGCATGAAAAGTAAATACAACTGAAATGAAAGCGATGCCTAAACAA
The DNA here is from genome assembly GCA_030015575.1 of Agapanthus africanus. NCBI lineage: Eukaryota > Viridiplantae > Streptophyta > Magnoliopsida > Asparagales > Amaryllidaceae > Agapanthus > Agapanthus africanus. Next base: position 296,432,505 of record CM057349.1, read on the forward strand.
TGGCATAACATGAATGTAAAGTACTGAAAGGAAAAGTATACAATGAAAATGTAACAACCCTAAATTTCATATACAAATTTTTTCAAAATCCATAAAAGGGTATTTTAGCCTGAGCACAAGATATAAGTAATTATTTTGCTTTTTAATTACAAGTTAAAAGAATGTAACAACTCCATTTTTTGTGTACAAAAATTTGCTTTAAAATTAATGTATACTTGGGGTATTTACATTTACTGTTATTACTTTAAGTAATTAATTAGCTCTATAATTACAAGAAGGCGCTTGTGGCTCATTGGTAATACCTTGCACTGCTGAACCAAGCCACCAGAGTTCAAATCCCATACCCCACATTATTTTTAATATTGATTTTTTTAAAACCTTTAGAATACCAAGGGTTTACACGTGCATATCTCACAAAAACCCCACTACACCCAAAAATGCAACATTGCCAAAGGTTAGATGAACCGTCGGGGGGATCCCGGCCGCCTGACTCGGCCGGGAATCGGCCAAATCGGCCTTGACTCGGCCGACTCGGTACTCCGACCGAGTCACGGCCGAGTCGGCCGATTCCGGCGACGGCCGCAACATGAAAATTGTGTCTTTTCAAATTCCCTACACACCTGCAAAATTTTAGCCTCAGACCATTTCCAGAGCTCTTTTAAAACCCTAATTACAACACTTCTAATACATTTTTAATACATTTTATCATATTTTTCATTTTAACCTTTCATCTACCCTAACCCTATAAATACACCCCTACCCAAGAATCGTATACTTTGAAAACAAGCTCGAGGCGAAGCTCCGGCGAAATCTACGGCAAACTTCCGGCGATCGTTTTAGGAACTCCCGGCGACGGCGCAACGCATCGGTGATTCCAGTACCTCCCTCTCACTCTCTTGTGTGTCCTAAAACCCGTAAGTCCCAATTTCTACCTATCTCTTCTATCAGAAAAATACGGCTTTACAAAACCCGACGGAATCGGAACAAATCCGATTTCCGATTCGGTTTCTTATAAAATTCCACTTCTCACTAATACAATCATACTTAAACTTCTTCATATTGACTATTAAATACTAACCAACCAAATTGATCAAGTTTCCTCACATGAAATGATGGCTATTTCAATTTATCGTATTTTTCACCTAAATACCACATTGTTTCAATTATACATTTAAATCCATTAAACTTACTATCCATTAAAGTAGATCATGAGGTAACGACCTACCTTCTCACACACTCATATACAACTTAACACGATACCATCGAAAACTTAGAATACGAGAAAACAAACATTTTCATTTAAATACCCTTTACTTAATAAAACAATTCCTAAAAGATTTAGTATTGATACACCTTTTAAATAAATACCACATAATATGAAAATATGATAAGTTGTGGACATCAGTCGTTTATCTAAACATAACTTTGTGGTGTCTAGGCTAGGCAAGTGAGAAAGGTAACTTTAAAAGGCCCGTCTCACGGTGATTCGTGAGCGAATCCCTCCTTTCTTCACTTGTACTTACCTGGCCGCAATTGGCGGTGAAGAGGCGATTTAAGGCATCTCAGAACTTGTCGATTTGGACCATTTAGGAATAGTCTAGTTGACTTAGGATACCCTAGAACATAGAATACGGAAAATTTACATCTTTACAAATAAATACCATTTACTTCATAAAACCGTTTTCTAAAGGATTTTGTATTTATACAATCTTTGCAAAGCGCCGCTACAACCCATTTTGGGGAACCCGTTCGGGATGGTGCGGATTATCGCATATCCTCGGGTTTAGTAGTGCGAGATTCAAACCTCCGCAAGGAGCATTCGGTCTCGAAAGATTTAAAATACGGTATCTTAAGAAAATGAGATTTTTAGAATATAAAAAATATATTAAAATTATTTTTGTATAAATATATGTATGTTTATCATTAAAATTCCTATTTTTTTATAATATAAATATTCCACCTTTTTCAAAAAAAAATCATAAGAATCAATTTTACACTAAAATACCATAAATTCCACATAAATCAATATTACAAATAAATACCTTTATTTCTGACACTAGGATATTTTCACTAGAAATATCACAATATAAAATCCACATTCATTACAACTCTAAAGACGAATAATAAATAATTGAGGTGTATTTTGAAAAGTATATAAAAGTATTTTTACATAAAACCCCCTCAAGTTCTATAAATTACCCTAAAGACCATAGTAAACATGGGTTTAAGCAGAACCAAATCTCTTGAGCCCCAGGGAGCCGGAGAAGTAGGTGCTTACCTATCTAAGGTAGACAAATTAATAAAAACAATCAGGGTTTCAATCTACTTTGCTAATTGTCTGACTCAGTTTAAGTCTCCGTATAACCTGACTTGAATATGATTCAAGTACAATCTACAATCTACAATCTTCAATATTACATTTCAACATGAATCCATGAATCCAATTATCAATCTATATAACTTGACTGAACCGAACCATGGATATACATTTCATTTACCTGGTTCTCCAGTTATCCTACTTACATGATTCTACGGGTACATCCATTTACCGATATCATGGTTTCGGTCAGTCTTTCAATTATACACTCAATACAATTTACTGTACAAAACAATACAAATAAAATACTATGAGGTTTAAGGGGTAGATTGGTACGGAAGGTGTTAAAAGTGGCACGAGACTGTAAGACTTAATACACCTAACATGAATCCAGTTGCTGTTGCACCGTGGCATAAACGGTTCTTTGTACTATACGTGCCTCTAGTCTCTGGAATATAGAGACTCCTCTCGTATACACCGACATTCTTCTGTACCAAGCTACAAACAACAGCGTTAATACGACATTACTACAAGATAATACAACTTTAAAAAGATACCTTCTTATTCTGTCTATTCTACTTTCCTCTTATCTTTGGAACTTACCGAGCGACCTGTTCGCTGATGACATTCTATTTCTTTCTTCCTTGAATGTCGTCAGGTACTTTGGACACGCCAGGATCGAGCCTACCCCCGAAAACTTGGATCAGTTTGCCGTAGACCCAGCACTTTAGTTTCAGTGTACACTTTTCCTTTCAGTACTTTACATTCCCGTTATGCCTTTGTTTAGGCATCGCTTTCATTTCAGTTGTATTTACTTTTCATGCATTGTACAAAAAAATGTTAATAAATAAAGTTGCTGTTCAGTTTATATATCTTGTCTCTTGTGTATTTACTTTTATATTGCTTAGATACGCTTAGCGTATTTACTTCAGAGTAAATACGTAGCGGACCAGTCGCGTCCCCTTCGCCGTATACCGGGAAGCGGGGCGTGACCCTCGGCCGGAGTTGACAACCGAAAAGTTGTGAATTTTCATTTGCCCAACTCCCCTGCACACTCCATTTAATGGGATCGGTTCCAGAGAACTAAATATACCCTATTTACTCCAATTTTTAATGATTTTTATACATTTATACATTTTTATTTAAAAACCCTTCATCTACCCTAACCCTAGCCTAACCCTATAAATACACCCTCTACCCTCTACCCTCTCACCCCAAAATTCTGAGCCCACTCTCTTAAAATTCCAAGAAAACTTGTGTACTTTGAAAACAAGCTCGAGGCAAAGCTCCGACGAATTCCCGGCGGAACTTTCGGCGATCGTTTTAGGAACTACCGGCGACGACACAACACATCGGCAATTCCTCTACTTCCCCCTCACTCTCTTGTGTGATCTAAAACCCGTAAGTCCCAAAATTCTACCAATCTCTTGTATCTAAAAAATACGGTTTTACAAAACCCGACGGAATCGGAACAAATCCGATTTCCGATTCGGTTTCTTATAAAATTCCACTTCTTACTAATAGAATCATACTTAAACTTCCTCATGATGACTATTAAACACTAATCAACCAAATTGATCAAGTTTCATTGCATGAAATGATAGCTAATTCAATTTATCGTATTTTTTCACTTAAATACCACATTGTTTCAACTTTACATTTAGCTCCATTAAACTTGCTATACCTTTAAAGTAGAGCACGAGGTAACGACCTACCTCCTCACACACTCATACGCAACATAACACGATACCCTCGAGAACCTAGAATACGGGAAAACAAATATTTTCATTTAAATACCATTTACTTAATAAAACCATTTCTAAAAGATTTAGTATTGATACATATTTTTAAATAAACACCACTTATTATGAAAATAGGATAAGGTTGTAGGCATCAATCGTTTATCTAAACCTGACTTTGTGGTGTCTAGGCTAACAAAACCTGTCACGCCCCACTTCCCGGTATACGGCGAAGGGGACGCGACTGGTCCGCTACGTATTTACTATGAAGTAAATACGCTAAGCGTATCTAAGCAATATAAAAATAAATACACAAGAGACAAGATATATAAACTGAACAGCAATTTTATTTATTAACATTCTTTTGTACAATGCATGAAAAGTAAATACAACTGAAATGAAAACGATGCCTAAACAATGGCATAACAGGAATGTAAAGTACTGAAAGGAAAAGTGTACAATGAAACTAAAATGCTGGGTCTTCGGCAAACTGATCCAAGTTTTCGGAGGTAGGCTGGATCTCTGGCGTGTCCAAAGTACCTGACGACATTCAAAGAAGAAAGAAATAGAATGTCGTCAGCGAACAGGTCGCTCGGTAAGTCCCAAAGATAAGAGAAAAGTAGAATAGACAGAATAAGAAGGAATCTTTTAAAGTTGCATTATCTAGTAGTAAAGTTGTATTAACGGTGTTGTTTGTAGCTTGGTACAGAAGAATGTCGGTGTATACGAGAGGAGTCTCTATATGCCAGCGACTAGAGGCACATATAGTACAAGGAACCGTTTATGCCATGGTACAACAGCAACTGGATTCATGTTAGGTGTATTAAGTCTTATAGTTTCGTGCCACTTTTAACACCTTCCGTACCAATCTACCCCTTAAACCCCGTAGTGTTTTATTTGTATTGTTTTGTACTATAATTGTATTGAGTGTATAATTGAAAGACTGACCGAAACCATGATATCGGTAAACGGATGTACCCATAGAATCATGTAAGTGGGATAACTGGAGAACCATGTAAATGGAATATATATCCATGGTTCGGTTCAGTCAAGTTGTATAGATTGATAATTGGATTCATGGATTCATGTTGAATTGTAATATTGAAGGTTGTAGATTGTACTTGAATCATATTCAAGTCAGGTTATACTGAGACTCAAACTGGGTCAGACTATTAGCAAAGTAGATTGAAATCCTGATTGTTTTTATTAATTTTTCTACCTTAGATAGATAAGCACCCACTTCTCCGGCTCCCTGGGGCTCAAGAGATTTGGTTCTGCTTAAACCTGTGTTTACTAGGGTCCTTAGGGTAATTTATAAAACTTGAGGGGGTTTTATGTAAAAATACTTTTATATACTTTTCAAAATACACCTCAAGTATTTATTATTCTTCTTTAGAGTTATAATTATTGTGGATTTTATATTGTGATATTTCTAGTGAAAATATCCTAGTTTCAGAAATAAAGGTATTTATTTGTAATATTGATTTATGTGGAATTTAAGGTATTTTAGTGTAAAATTTATTCTTGTGATTTTTAGAAATAGGTGGAATATTTATATCATACCAAAATAGGTATTTTAATGATAAATATACATATATTTATACAAAAATAATTTTAATATATTTATTATATTCTAAAACTCTCATTTTCTTAAGATGTCGTACTTTAAATCTTTCGAGACCGAATTCTCCTTGCGGAGGTCTGAATCCTACACTACTGTAATAATCTGCACCATCCCGAACGGGTTCCCCAAAATAGGTTGTAGCGGCACTTTGCAAAGATTGTAAAATACTAAATCCTTTAGAAACGGTTTTATGAAGTAAATGGTATTTATTTGTAAAAATGTCAATTTTCCGTATTCTATGTTCTAGGGTCTCCTAGGTCAACTAGACTATTTCTAAATGGTCCAAAGCGACAAGTTGTGAGATGCCTCAAATCTCCTCTTCACCGCCAATTGTGGCCAGGTAAGTACACGTGAAGAAAGGAGGGATCCGCTCACGAATCACCGTGAGACGGGCCTTTTAAAGTTGCCTTTCTCACTTGCTTAGCCTAGACACAACAAAGTCAGGTTTAGATAAACGACTGATGTCCACAACTTATCGTATTTTCATAATAAGAGGTATTTATTTAAAAACTAAATCTTTTAGAAATGGTTTGTTTAAGTAAAGGGTATTTAAATGAAAATAGTGTTTTCTCGTATTCTAAGTTTTCAATGTTATCGTGTAAGATTGTATATGAGTGTGTAAGGAGGTAGGTCGTTACCTCGTGCTCTACTTTAAAGGTATAGCAAGTTTAATGGAGCTAAATGTAAAGTTGAAACAATGTGGTATTTAAGTGAAAAAATAAGATAAATTGAAATCATTTCATGTGATGAAACTTGATCAATTTGGTTGATTAGAGTGTAATAGTCATCATGAGGAAGTTTAAGTATGATTGTATTAGTGAGAAGTGGAATTTTATAAGAAACCGAATCGGAAATCGGATTTGTTCCGATTCCGTCGGGTTTTGTAAAACCCTATTTTTTAGATAGAAGAGATAGGTAGAATTTTGGGACTTACGGGTTTTAGATCACACAAGAGAGTGAGGGGGAAGTACAGGAATCGCCGATGTGATGCGTCATCGCCGGTAGTTCCTAAAACGATCGCCGGAAGTTCCGCCGAGAATTCGTCGGAGCTTCGCCTCGAGCTTGTTTTCAAAGTACACAAGTTTTCTTGGAATTTTGAGAGAGTGGGCTCAGAATTTTAGGGTGAGAGGGTAGAGGGTAGGGAGTGTATTTATAAGGTTAGGATAGGGTTAGGGTAGATGAAGGGTTTTTAAATAAAAATTAAAAAATGTATAAAAATCATTAAAAATTGGAGTAAATAGGGTTTATTTAGTTCTCTGGAACCGATCCCATTAAATGGAGTGTGCAGGGGAGTTGGGCAAATGAAAATTCATAACTTTTCAGTTGTCGACTCGGCCGTCCGGCAGAGTCCGGCCGGCGGCGCCGGCCAGAGTCGGCCTGTCCGCCGGCCGACTCGGCCGAGTCGGGGGTCAGGTAGGTGGAGAGTCGCCGGGAGTAGGCACTGGTATATTTAGTTTTTCAAGTTTAGTTCAAGTTTTGGGAGTTATTGTGTGTGGACTGTTAGGCTTCCAAGGAATTTAAAACAAAATAATATAAAAAAATAATTTGGGGCAGGGGATTTGAACTCTGGTGGCTTGGTTCAGCAATGCAAGGTATTACCAATGAGCTACAAGCTTCTTCTTGTAATTATTGTGTGAAATAAATACTTAAAGTGGTAACAGCAACATTAAATACCCCAAGTATAGTTTAAATTTAATTCAAATTTATGTATACTAAAAATGGAGTTGTTACAGTCTACCCTCCTTACAAAAATTTCGTCCTCGAAATTTACAACTTTTATTTGGGGACTAGTTTACAAAGAGGTGAGGATATCTTGCACGCATATCATCTTCCCTTTCCCAAGTGGACTCTCCTGGAGTGTCTTTCCTCCACATCACTCGGACCAAGTTAACTTCCTTGTTCCGAAGTGTCTTCACTTTCCTGTCCAGGATCTCCACAGGCTGTTGCTCACAAGACAAGCCGGGCTGTATAGTGATTTCGGAATGATCAAGAACATGGCTGGGGTCACTTAAATACTTTCTGAGTTAGGATATGTAGAACACATTATGCACTCCTTCCAATGAGGGTGGAAGCGTTAAGCGGTATGCCACTTCACCGACTCGTTCGAGTATGTCGAACGGTCCAATGAATCTCGAACTTAATTTACCCCATCTTCCAAATCGGATCACTCCGCCGTTCGAAGATATCTTCAAGAATACGTGATCTCCTGGTTGGAACTCCAAGTGTCGTCTCTTTGCATCAGCCCAGTGCTTCTGTCGATCTTGGGCTATGCGCATCCTTTCCCTGATAGTACGAACCACATAAACAGTCGCTACTATTGTAAGTCTACGGTAGCGCCCCGGCCGTCTACAGACGCCAAATGCGGAGCAAAAACTTTTTAACTGGCGCTATCGTATACTTTAACCCGGATCTGCCATTATTGCTAAACTAACAAACTGTAAAGAGTGTATAAAGGTTATACCGAACGATCCGAGTTCTTCGTTCTTTAACCATCATCCCACGCTCCGTTGCGGCTGCTCCGATCTCATCGATCTCCGATCTGCTCGTCCAGGTGGCACCAAATCAACGATTCTTTAAACGGGCTCCCGCCTTTGACTTGAGGCAACTCGGTCATCAAGTTTGCTAAAAGAGACGACCAAGATTGATGTAGAGAATGAGTGGAATACTTTGTCTCGCTTCGTCCAAAACCATGGACGAACGGTTAATGAAGTTGCCGTGGGAATCAGGTGATGGAATGAAATGAGCTGTGAAATTCCATACACCGAAAACTATCATAATCTTTTCTTACAAAGTGAAAACCTCAAGTGAGTATGAGAGAGAGGAGGGGCCGGCCATATATAGGGAGGGGGGAGTGTAGGAGAGAAGAGGGTGACCTTAAGAAAGAAATATCATGTGTGAACACAAGAAAAATATCCTTAAGCAAACAAAACCTCATTAATGCAAATGGTGATTCATTAACCTAGTCACCATTGCATTAATGGCTCCATTAAAGCACTAATGACTCACCATGTCAAGTCACCCTTTCTAGAACCTTCTAGAAGCATGACTCACCCTCATCCAAGAAAAGATAAATCTGTCTTTAACCGAATGTTAAAAGACGGCTGATAGAAAACTGGAAACTGGCAACTTCCAAAAGTGATCCTGAAACGACTTTCAGGATAACCCCGTAACTGTATAAATATACCCGCATTTGTATTACGACCGAATACAAATGCATCTGAGACAAAGATATTTTACCTACTCAATATAATACTCGGATCCGGCTTAAACCAAAGCCGACCAGTATCATCTGCCCGAAAAATAACACGTGCGTAAACGCACGTGCATTTTCCGAACTCTGCCATAAAACCATACGGCCTCTACAACGTTTCGCCCGAACTTGGGAAACTTTCTGTGGGGGACTCTAATGACTCGTCAGTACCCTGGCAGTGGGTTTAACCATAAACCGTCAGCGGCACTAGCTATGCGTAACGGCTGCCCATAGACTGACCTCAAGGGAGGCCGATGAGCGAACTCATCCGGAAACCCTACTTAGCCTAACAGTGACAATGTATATACAGTCCGGTCCGTTCGTCTATGAGTATCGCATATCTTCCTAGGGGCTAGTAACGTCAGACCCCCAATAGCAGTATAAGTCGTGTCGGAGTGTAGCCCAATAACACCCTGAGATACTACTGGAGTACCTACCAGTAAATCTCATGCCATGGCCATGGACTTTGTGTAATGGCTCTCCTAGACACAGCACGACCTCGCCCCCAATACCAGGAGAGACGAATCCCCTGCCGATCCGCTCACGTGCCTCCATATGGCTCAGGACTGTACCCAAAAGCTATCTGTTTGCACGACTCCTTTGAGCCGTGGTAGGGTAGAAATCAAAGCACAGTGGGAACTCACACGAGACAAATGACGACCTCAGGTCGATGAACTAACCTGTACACATGTCACTAGGGAACTGTTATCTGACGATAGGTATAGTACTAACTAGCAGATTCCCGGCGAGTCCTGTCCGGTGTACTCATAACCCAATGAGCACCTGTATACATGTTAGGTGATCCAACTTACACCAGTGGCTTGTGAGACCGGCCACCGCCCCTCGTCGGGGTCTCGACTGTATACACTAGTCTACTCCGGAGTATCGATGCCCTGTCTCGAAACTCCCACGACTAGGGACCATAATTAAGGATATGCGTATAAACCACCCAACTCTCACGTATATGATCGCCATCTTACTGTTGGTGGTAAAGCAAGATCCTAAGGGCTCTATCAAAGTGTAACATGTAATCAGTCACCTGAACATGTACACGACTGATAAAGGCAAACCAGATAGCATACTATCATTTCGAGTAAGACTGTCATACCGGTATAGGTCCTCCGCAATCATTGCATTCATGTACCTGCGATCCAATAATTGACTATGAGGGCACTATCTCTAACAATCTCCCACTTGCACTCAAGGCTAATTATTGCGATGTCGACTACTCACAGCCCGTGTGAAACCGAACATCCAACTCCTCTACTAATCAGTTTCACAAAGCCCGTTTATAAAACTATTGTGTTCGAGAAATAGCCTCAGTGAGTGGATTCACCTAGATGTTTCTTTCTATATCTCTCTAAATCTCAAGTTCGCGGAGAAAGCCATCTCCCGAATTGAGTAATACCTGTCTTAGAATATGTCTGGATATCTGATGGGACTTAGTTCATAAATGAACTCCAAATCCAAACTTCTTAGACTGTATCGATCACTGAACCTAATCAGTATCCGGCACCATGCCTCCCACAGTATCCTTTTGGACCACCTGTCCATAATACTGTCCCCTGTCAGAGGGAAAACTATAACTCTGACAATCACTCTGTCAACCATGTCACCTTTGAAGCCTGGAATGATAACCGTCTCCCGAAGGAGGCTGCCGTTATCAAATCCGTAGAACATGTACTTATGTTCTATAACTGCTTCCTTATGTTTCTCCAGGATTGGATTAATACAAACTTATTGCATCTAGTGCAAAAACAACATTTGGTGTAGTACTTGACATCTCATGATTGACTCAATTGCCTAAGCAAGTGATCTGCCAATCATGCCCATCCCTCTCCCCTTTAGTCTGTAAGACACCTTTAGAGAGGGTGACTCCATCACCTGCAGGTACACCACCATGCTAGGAGTCAACTATTCTAAAAACCATTAGAATATCTGTCAAAGTACCCACATTGGGAAACTACCCAAATCCAGATCTAAAACCATAGATCTAGAAACCATAATGTCTAATATTATATCCATATCCTGTCTGGAGAAACAACTGTGTGACGACCACAGTACAACCGATCGTAGTATAGGAATTTTACTTCCTACTCTGTGTATGTCATCCAATTACAAAGACATCACACCCTACTACCTTCTTAACAGATCCATCCCCTATTCTGATTGAAGTCAAACCCATAACTGTCACATCAAAACTAGATGATCTATCTCCGCTATAACTGCTCTAGTCTATAAATAGACATAAGCTACTTGCCCACCATACTTCCGCTGCTCCCACTGATTACGACAACCCTCCTACCGGGTCTCATAACCTGGAACAACAGTAGTGTCAAGTCTGGGTAGATAAGAACCTCCCTGTCACCGTCCTTGAGGCTACCGAAGTACCTCTCGGGTGTCTGAGGTTACCCACCATATCTACGGAGTGGCTATTGGAATGTCAAACCTGATTGAATATATAGGTCCTATTAAATTTTCCGTAATCGTTCGCGGTTCTGGAATCACTTCCAGTTCTACCATACTCCCACTACTGTTTTCTGAAAAAGATCCATTTTACTAAAACTGTGGCGAGTCAAGAACAATATCACTATTGATCTTCCAAATGGTAGAATATCAACCCTCGTCATAGCCAGGGTCAACCCACAAACAGCCATTACAGAAACGTGCCCTGAGTTATCCAGAGTCTGGTTTTAAGCATAAGCTGGACAACTCCCCGTACCTTAACATCTTTTAAGGTACGATCCATTCTATATCCAATACAGAAACTTTGGCACTTATTTAATTGGAACCAGATTCAAATCATGCAGCTGTCTCCAGTGCATATCAACTTAATGGAAAAAGGCTAATCAGCATTACTCAACTTAGGAATCCATCCAATTATGAGTAACCTAAAAGAGAAACACGTTTCTCAAAACCATCACTATCATCTGAATACCAATCACAAGAATCTACATTTTCGATCTCTTTGAAGAATCCCGACACTTGTGACACTTGGTTCTCTACTTTATTCTTATACCCACAACTTCTCAAAACTTAGACCTTGTATTTCTATGAAACACTTGTCTAAATACTAGAGAAGTTATAAGTAAATAGAACATAGTACGAGGACCTACCCCTTTGTCCTGATGGACACTGGACAACATACAATACTCTGTATAAGTCCGCTGAGTTGAACAACTCAAAACCTGTGCGTCGTAGGTTGAAAACTGTACCCTGGCGATTTCCTCAAATATCACCAATTACAACGAATTCCGATATAATGAGGATAATCACCTAATTCCCAATAACGTACTCCCGCTCATCATCTGTAAAACCATACAGATATGAGAATGAAACCTGGTAAATACATACCCTTGGAGTAAGTATCTAATTGGGAAAATAGTTTTGCTTTAACAATGCACTGAAACATGAAAATGTTTCGTAGGGGTATCTTGGTATTCCTAGTAATGCCTCTTCCATAATCCAATTCATGACTTCAACCGTATATATTATTGCCATCTCTCCAAATCCCTTTATTTGTCTTTAGTCATTACCTTCTGTACACTATTGTTAGGCTAAATGGTTTTCTTCCTTCCCTGCCGTTCGGCACCAGCCTATGGTTTTGGAAGAAGACTATCCAGTAAGCATAATAGGTGTACCCTCCTAAACCAAGGAGTACTCGCATCTTGAGAGAAGGTGATGATAAAAGACAATTGAATAATACCTTATTCTTTTAAAGGTGAAATAAGAGTGGTGATGAAGTACGCGGTTTGGTCGTGAATGATAACAGTCGCAATTTACTTTGCCCTCTTTCTAATCCCTTTATTTTGTCTTTACTTATTACCTTCTGCACACCCTACTTAGGCTAATTGGTTTTCTTCATTCCCTACCTTTCGGCACCTGCCTATGGTTTGGAATAAGACTATCCAATAAGCGTAATAGGTGTACTCTCCTAAACCAAGGAGCCCTCGCAACCTGAGAGAAGGTGATAATAAAAGACAACTGAATAAACCAATTCTATTTCTCCTGAACCTGGATCCATCCTCGAAGAAGTCCCTTCGAGTTCGTATATAACCATACGATGGATCTATCCAATGGAAGTGGATGTCCATAGTAATATGGGTGTTCTGAGAAATTCAAAGGGTAAAAGAAGGAGTGGCAATGACTTATGCAACATAGACAATCCAAAAGCCAGTATTTTAAGAAGGTTCGATCAACCTGGTCACTGAGTCATAGTCTAGGGTCGGTCAAAGGTCGCTGCCAAAGAGAGAGAGAAAAGAAACACTCTGAGTGCACTCTAACCTAGATCAGAATGGTTATCACTTTATCTAATCCGGAAACCTCCCACTGTCCTGTCAAATTCTCCTCCAAACCAGAAAGAAGAATCAATCGGGATCACCCGAAGAGTAAACCAACTCATCAGTGGGAATCGGGATCCAACTCTCATCGCATGATAACGTGTGGAATCCACTCGCGTTATCACACTCCAGAAGGTATGCGCATGCCTGGCAAGTTTCAGTTTTTTTAGAAACTCCCGATATGATTTTTACCCCATGTTCTTATGACCATGACGAAAGCCAACAAATCATAAGTCACATGTCAAGTTCTGCCCGTCATTATCTTGTTAATTCGAACCCACCCGTACATACCCTTGACGAAAGCCAACAAGGTAATACGACTGTCCCAAACCAACACATCTATCTATGCAACAAATGAATACCCCAGCAACTACCAAACACTATGCCTTGACGAAAGCTAACAAACATAGCTTGAATATTACTGACCATCCATAAGAAACGACGGAGGGCTACGGCTGGTTTTTGGCGAAAAACCTTTAACGTAGTGAACTTGATATCGCTGAAGGAACCTGATAGCTTTTTTAAAATATAGTGGCGAAAACCTTTTGCTAAAGAGGTCACTCCCGGTAAAGGGATCTCGGCTCTTTCCTCGTGGAATGAGGTGCAGGATATTCCACTGAATACCGCTATGCAAAGCAACATGTAATCGACTATAGTGAAGTTATTACCCTGACGCAAACTTCTGCCCAAGGGGTCAGTCCCAGTGAAGGGATATCGGCCCTTGCCCCGTCGAATGAGGTGCAGGATATTCCAACCGAATATCTCTATGCATAACAAAAGGAAACGTCTTTGCAATAACACTTTTTAAATTTGTTCCAACAACTGCAAACAGGTTTGTTTTCCTTTGCATTGATCAGAATCAACGCAGTCCCATCAATAATCACACCAGAAAAGAACGAAAATAAAATGTACGTATATGCCATCCGCATTCGTCACTGGGTCCCGTCATCACCCGTTAGGTTACTTAACTAACGACAGAGCGGGGACTGGACTAGCGCGGGTGTAAAACATATACAACATCTAATAGTATATAAACTAATATACAATAATCGCTCCAGGCGTGATAATATGCAACATTACAGAAAAGTAATAAGCATCACAAAACAATACAGATATCTGGGATCCCCGGGTTTCACAGAGCCGCTGCTGAAACCCGACGTTTCCCTGTCGTGTGGATAGCCTGTGCAATGAAACCTAGACCCCTACGGGTGCGGCAAGTTACCCGCCAAAACCTGAAGCGAGGCAGCCCCCTACAGCATAGTGAATGGACCACCCGGCACTTCACGGAATCCGGTAGCTTGAGCACCCCTCCTTGGGTCAACCTATACCCCCTACGAGTGCGGCGAATAGTCTGCCAATTTTAGAGTAGGACCCCTCTGCCTCTTAAAGCCATGAGATGCGGACCCGTTGCCCTTGATCGCACGCCGATGGCGTGTCGGATGTTCAAAGAATTAAAGTATAACCGCGATCAGGACGGTGTCGCTATGCAGCTAGCCGGTGAGCACGGGTCGGTCCACAGGGAGATGGTGTTATCTTACCTTCTTGTTTTAGACGAGTCAATAAAGAATCCTGTATGTTTGTTTGTTCTAACCTATGTGTTTATCTGCAAGTATAAAGTTGTTAAGAAAATACGAAATTATAAGCTAAGAAATCCGTACTCAAAACCTTTGAGCCGAGTCTTGACCAATTGAAGCTAAGCAATCGGCAACAACGTGGATTAGGGGATTAAGCGCGGTATTCGTGGAATCCGGCTTATTTACCCTTGTCCTTCCGTTCTTGTCTCTTGCTTTCGCCTCCGGCCAAACCGAACGCAACCGGTCGTGGTTAGGAATCACCGTTACCTTGTCAGGGTACGGTGCCTAACGGAGCGCTTGCGTATGGTTTGGGCGAAGTTCAAATGGAAAATAACGGGAAAAGGAATTGGCAAAGAAATGTGTTAACTTACAATACCGTATTTCTTCTTAACAATAATAATTACAACATTCACAAAATGAACAAAAGAGAACAAAAAGAAAAGAACAAAGAAAGGAAAAGATACAAGTATTAAAGTGCATGAATAAAATTGCAAGTAATAAAAAGACAAGTAATAAAAAGCGAGTAATAAAAAGAACATGAAAAGAACACGGAAGTAGAACCCAAGCCAAGCATGTGCTCAATAGCCAACCCTTAAACTTGCAAGCTCAATGAAGAGGTTGCAAGATCAAGGGAAGGGTAGAGAACGCATGTGAAGTGAAGAACTAGTCCCGGGAGAAAAAACGACCCTTGAGATCAATAACTAACTCTTACCCATTCAAGCTCAATGAAGAGGTTGAATGAGCAAGAGAAAGCAGAAATCTAAAGGGGAAGAAGAAAGACAAAAGAATGATACAAAACCCTTCTCTTTATTCATATCCACAAAAAGCTCTCACTACAATTCATGGAAGAGGAATGAAGAAGAAGAAGAACAACTATACAAAATCCTAACAAAAGAGGCTACAAAATGAATCAAAAGAATGACCCTTGGCTTTGGCAAGATCTGCTGTATTTATAGGCAGAGAAATGGGGTTCTAGGGCAACCAGCAGACCATATTTGAAGTACCAAAAGTGCCCCTGAAATTCGGCAGGGAGTGGGCCCCACCTTGCCGCGCTTGCGCGGCCAAAACCCCCTTTTGGCCGCGCATGCGCGGCCGAACAGTGGACTTGGGCAGTGGTTTTTGGTTGGGGTCCCTGGTTGGATTTTTCCAACTGTTTGGTACATACATTTTCTGAAAATACATTCACAATTCTTCCAGAATTTCTGTTGAGGAAGGGTGGACTTTTTGTGGATGTCTTTTGTCATGATTGCCTCGAGCTCCGTGTAGATCTCTTGGATCTTGTGCTACCATTGAGCCTTGTGCATGAAAGCGACATTGATTTGACATTTTGTCTCTTAACTGATATCTGGTAACATACGGATGAAGAGCGGAGACCGTGTTTTATCAGTGGTTGGCAGGAACCCGGATATTGTCGTGTTTTCCATGAATTTCACCGTTTTAGAACCGAGAACCTGTATTCTGCAAATATGTGATAAACACGGATAAAAAGCACCTACCTATAAACACACGAGCGTAAGAATGGGCGGTATAAAATGCAGTATTCTGTTATGAACAAATACCCCCAAACTTAACTTTTGCTCGTCCCGAGCAAAACCAATTATTCACAAAAATAAAATGATAACCGCACTTTCGCAGGGAACGCGATTGCACTGAGCGCGTGCAACAAGCCGTTAAACCTCTAGGTGTCCCTAGTAGGAGGAGTGTTGTCTCCTGAGGGTTTTCAGCGGATACTACCCACAAAATCCGGTCAAGCTAGTTTTGTAAAATAACTAAGATTCAAGCCCCAAAAGCTTTGTTTTAGAAAATAACAACTCTATAATCCTAAGTCTAGACCATCGAACCTTTATTTTTCACACCTCGCTTCTTATTTAACTACAGATTTTATATGTCTTTACGTGCAGTGCAAAATAGTGTCGTTAAGTTCCTGAAAGGTCGAATAAAGTCATTATGTCACACAATAAAGCCCAGATAACAATTTTAAAAGGATCACATAAGTTTTATAGAGAGCTAAGCATTTTTCAAGTTTCGTTTTCCAGTAAAGTTTCAACTTCAGAATTTCTATCTTCCCTAACAGGAAACTAGGTCTTATTCTTCACTCCACCTTTTTCTTGTTTTCATTTCATACACACCTCTGTGAACGTGCAATAGTCTTTATCAAAGAGTAAAACCTTCATATCTCCCGTTAAAAAGTACTGAGGTGGAAGGACGTCCCTACATTCGGAGAATTCAATTCAAGCAATCATACTCTTGTCCTTCCACCTCAGTACTTTTTAATTAATATTTAGATGGAATTTGCTCACATATTTTTCATGCGACCGTTAATACTTCTTGAGGTACTAACCGACCGATTACTCATGTGCTTGCTTATACTGTGTTTTCAATATTTTCCTCGTCTTGCAACACCTAAGGCTTAACAGTGACTCCCAAACCAGTTGGTCTAAGGCACTAGGTGATGAAGCACCCTTGCTATATTTTTTTATAGCTGCCTTGGCGATTACAAAACCAGTGTTCATTTTTTTCTTTTCACCATTGTATCTTTTATTTTCTATTTATTATTTCCTTCATACTTTGGCTTTTAGGCAAGAGCATTTCAAGGTATGCTCTACTATCCCGAACTTCAAGACGTGTGTAAGTGCGAATAGTAGGGTATCAATGTTCAAATGTTTGGCTTACAGAATAGAAACTATTTTTCAGACTTATTTTTATCCTCAGATTAGTGACCTCTTTCATCTTACTAACCCTTCGGACAACGGCTCATAACTACTTATTACTAGTTTCGTTTAAGAAAACTTCTAACTTTCTTGGTTTCCTTAAACTTTTCTAATATTTTAGATGTAATTTTTCACTATCTAATCTTTTATTATAAAATTAAATATTAAATATTTTTATCTTTTAAATTTTTTTAAATTTTTATATGTTTTAAATGTTTTGTGCTTATGAAAAATATGATGCAAAAAGATGCGCAAATAAGCACAAACCTCCCCCAAACTTGTTTCCAACAGTGTTCTCACTGTTGCCATCTGTTAAAAGCTCAGAAACCTGTAAACTTGGGAGGCAAAAATTTGTTAAAGGGGACATGAAATATGATTGTGGAAAATCTCCCCCAAACTTATTCTTTTATTTATATAGAAGAAACTTTTTATGATTTTGTTTTACATATATATATATATATATATATATTTTATTTTTTTATTTTTAAAATTTATTTACAAATTGACTCACCTCCATTCTGAAGATGTGACAAAATTACCAAGCCATGGAGGTGAGGTGGAGG
Source organism: Agapanthus africanus (assembly GCA_030015575.1). Lineage (NCBI taxonomy): Eukaryota > Viridiplantae > Streptophyta > Magnoliopsida > Asparagales > Amaryllidaceae > Agapanthus > Agapanthus africanus. The sequence goes on from CM057349.1 coordinate 296,450,623, forward strand.
AAAATTAGTCATTATAAAGCGGCTCCTGTAAAAACAGGAGCTCCTCCGAGGGGTCAGTGGAAAAATACGGTTTTAATCTATGACCATTTATTTTGAAAATTATACCGTTTTCTGTAGGGTTTCTAGGCACACTCAAGAGGCTCTACAAGGCATCAACCATGCCAAAATGAAAATTTTTTGTGCCGAGAAACTCTATGCAAGATCGTTAACTAGAGATTAGGCGAAAAAGCATAGCAAGTAAACAACTTTACTCCTAAGTGAATAGAAATACAACCTTTGTAGATCCGATCCTCCACTTCTTTAGCTCCGTGATGACGTCCCTCCGCTGCGATCATCGGGATCCCGGACTCTAGCGATGGTTTCGTCAGAGAAATGATCGGGCTAAGTCGTTGACTTCGATGCCGAAAATGATCTACGTCGAGGCGACTCAAACTCAAGCTCCATCTTCACTAGGTCATGAAACTTGTGAAGAAAACACCCATACAACATGGCAAGTGGTAGAGGATGAAGAAATAGAAAGTGGGTTCACTTTGGATTTGGATTTCTCACTTGATTTCAACACTTGAAATTTTCTAGCAATGGTTTTCTTCTTCATGAAGAAGAAGAAGAAGAAGAAAGAAAAGAATGAATGAATAATTCAAAATAGAAAATCAAGTGATGCTTATCATAATGCAACCATGGGTGAAGTAAATTGTGTAGAGAATAAACTAGGGTTTAGGTGTAATGGTTAGGTTAAGGAAAAAACAAAATGGTTAAGACTTTCAAAGCTTCATGAAGCTTTAAGAATAAAACAAAGCAAGCCACCATTTTATTTTTGCCAAAAATAAATAACTAAAATAAATAAATAAGTTAAAACCCTAACCATTAACCTAAACATGGTTTAAAGCATACACACACCCAAGTTTGCATGTATCATCAAACATGATACAAACTAGTGCACAAACATATATCATATATACAATGTGCACAATCTAGTGAGAAAAATAATCTTAAGTGAACCAATACTAGTTAATGTAAAGTAATATATCAAATATATAATTATACATTAAATCATTAAATCAACACTTGATTTAATGATTCGGTCATACTGCATATAACCGACTAATATCAAGTGTATCAATATATCGAATCAACATTTGATTCGGTAACCCGGCTATATCTTATATAACCGTCCGCATGATACGAATCGCGAGAATAGAATTCAGTATCACATACTGGTATTATTCTCGGTCCCGCACATATCTCAGATGCGCTCCTATTTCATTTTGCTTGAGCCAGGAAAGCTCTGTGTAGGACTCTAAAGACTCGTCAATACGCCGGCAGTAGGTGATGATCATATCAAACACCCACAAGCCGCAAGCGGTCTGCTAAACGTAACGGCCACCCGGGTATTGAGCGATCAGAAGATCAACGAGCAAGCCCGCTCACACTCCTGTAAATCCAACCAGTAACACTTACCGTACAGTCCGGTCTCATCGTCTGATATGTCGCATATCTCGCCTAGGGGTGGTAAACGTCAGACCCTAGTAGCTCGATAAGTCGTGTCGATATGAGGTCTATAACAGTTCAAGAAACTACTGGTAACACTTACCAGTAAATCTCAGAAACCCTGGCCAGAGATTTCCGGTTATAGCCAATCGAACACAGCGCAACATCAACTCCCTATACCGGGAGAGACGAATCCCCTCCTATCGCTCATTGCCACCATGTGATTCGGGACTGTACCCAAAAACCACCGTTTTGCACGCCCTCTTAGACATGGTAAGGTGGAAATCAAAGCACAGTGGGAATCACACAAGACTCTATGACGATCTCGGGTATACAGACAAACCTGTACCAGTGTCACCAGAAAACTGCCATCTGACGTAAGGTATAATACCATCTGGGAGTTCTCGGCGAGTCCGTCCAGTGTACCCAGTCTCCACTGAGCACCCGTATATCATCTCTGATATCAAACACCAATGGATATGGGATCATCCATCGCCCATCTGTATGGGTCGAGAAGGTATACGCTATTCTACTCTGGTATATCGATGCCCCGTCTCGATACACCCACGACTAGGGATCTTGAAGGATGTACTTATGGACTACCATGTCCCCACTAGTATGAGCCGCATCATGGTCCAGGTAGTCAAGTACACATCCTAAGGACTTTATCAACATGTAACAGAGAGACAATCAGTGTACATGTTAAGATAAAGAGCAACCAGATAGCATACTATCATGTCGAGCAAGAAAGTCCTCCCTATATATGTCCCAGCATCCACTACAATATGCATCCTATGTACAGTAATGGCCTTTAGGGCATACATATAACTAACAATCTCCCACTTGCACTAGGGCCATCTGTAGCAGTGGTTGTAGTATCTAATACTCAACCATCCCATATAAGTCTCTCTCTGGAAAAAAGCCTTTGTGAGTGAATCCGCCGTGTTGTCCTCTGAGTCTACTCTCCTAACCTCGATCACCCTGGAGATCAACCATCTCCATGATCAGGTGATACTTCCTAAGAATTATATCTGGATTTCTGATGGGACGGGGGTTCTTTGGCATAAGCCACAACTCCATTGTCACACAATGGTAGGAACAAAGTTCATCTCATGAACTTATATATATATATATATATATATATATATATATATCCAGACTGCCTCTTTGGTAGCATCCTTGGTAACGATGTATCTTGCCTTTAATCGTCTAGTATGTCACGGTATTTAGCTTGGAACTCTTCCAACATACCGTCCCTTTACTGAGGGTAAAGACAATGCATGTGACTGACATTCAGTCGTCCTTATCACTCTGGAACCCTTCCAGTGATTCTCCCCAGGATCAATTGATACCATCTCACTACATCTAGTGAGTATCCTAACATCTAATTAGATCTATCTCATAGATCCAAAATCCAGGATTTTGTAGGTATCATCTTGATCCTATATGGAGAATCATTGTGATAAGCGGAGATTGACCGAGCAAAGCATAGGAAACTCCATCCCCATCTAGAGTATGTCATCCACGTACTCTACGAGGATCACCACCATACTCCCTACTACCATTTCGTTTATACAAGGTTCATCTACCATTTTGATGATGTCAAACTCTTTGACTAATACATCAAAAACAGACGTTCCAACTCCGCGATGCTTGTTTTATCACATAAAACATCTTGCACACGTTTCCGCTGCTCCCACTATCTACGAAGCCCTCTGGCTGTGTACTTATAGACTCACTCTTCTAAAACATCATTTAGAAAAGCAGTCATGGCACCCAACCGCCAGATATCGTAGTCCCCTAAGACTATCGCATATCAAGCCTAGGGGGCGGCAAGCGTCAGTCCCCTAATAGCTGTATAAGTCGTGTTGGAGCGAAGCCCATTACACCCTGAGAAGCTACTGGAACCTACCAGTATATCTCGTTTGCCCTAGCCAGGGACTTTGTGTAATGGCTCTCTGACACAGCGCGATATCATCTCCCAATACCGGGAGAGACGAATCCTATCTAACCGCCACTGCCTCCAAGTGCTCGGGACTGCACCCAACTGCTACCTGTTTGCACGACTCCTTTGAGCCGTGGTAGGGTAGCAATCTAAGAACAGTGGGACACACTCGAGGCGAAGCAGCAGTGTCAAGTCTGCGGACTATGCTGTACTCATGTCACCTTGGAACTGACAACTGACGATGGGTATAATACCAACCAATCAGTTCCACGGCGAGTCCTGTCCGGTGTACCCGTAACCTAACGAGCACCTGTATACTATCTCCAGCACGGCGTACTGATGGCTGTGGGACAGACCATTTCCCCAACTGGGATGAGAAGCGTATACACTTAGTCTACTCCGGAATATCGATGCCTTATCTCGACAATCCAACGACCAGGGACCTGTATAGGATGTTGCTTACAGACTACCCAGCCCCCACTAGTGTGACTGCCATCACGACGCTGGTAATCAAGCAAAGATCCTATGGGCTCTACTAATATGTATAAGTGATACTTTACAAGAAACATATGCACATATTAAAGTAGACTCAAACCAATTAGCATACTACCATGTTTAGCAAGACTGTTATATATACAACTGTGAATATCCCAAGCTTCCATTAAGTAATATACAACCTAGTATGATACAATAATGGCCCCTAGGGCATATACACTAACAATCTCCCACTTGCACTAGGGCCATGAGCTGGCATATCGTAGACCTATCATCTCGAATAGCCTCTCGAACTGCGTCTGAGGAATGGCCTTTGTGAATGGATCAGCAATGTTATCCTCCGTCTTTACTCTCTTCACCTCGATCTCCCGGCGATCTATGATCTCCCTGATCAGGTGATACCGCCTTAAGATATGTCTGGACTTCTGATGGGACCTGGGTTCCTTCGCTAAAGCTATAGCGCCGTTGTTGTCACAATACAGAGGTATTGGATCAACACTGGTAGGAACCACCTGAAGTTCTGTGAGGAACTTCTTCATCCAGACTGCTTCTTTTGCGGCATCGCAGGCAGCTATGTACTCTGCTTCCATCGTTGAGTCAGCAACGGTCTCCTGTTTGGAACTCTTCCAACAGACCACCCCTCCATTGAGGGTAAAGACATAACCCGACATGGATTTGGAGTCATCTTTGTCACTCTGGAAGCCGGAGTCGGCAAAGGCCTCCATCTGGAGGTCTTTTCCGCCATATACTAAGAACATTTCCTTAGTCCTTCTCAGGTACTTGAGAATATTCTTTACTGCTATCCAGTGCTTCTCCCCTGGGTTTGCTTGATACCGGCTTACTACGCTCAATGCGTATGCTACATCTGGTCTGGTACATAACATCGCATACATTATAGAGCCTACCGCAGAAGCGTAGGGTATAATTGACATGCGATCCCTTTCCAAATCAGTCTTAGGAGACATCTCTTTGGAGAGGGTGATTCCGTGACAAGCCGGTAAGTTACCGCGCTTAGAATCATCCATACTAAATCTCTTTACTATGGTGTCTATGTACCTGGACTGTGAAAGTCCCAATATCCTCTTTGATCTATCACGATAGATCCGGATCCCCAGAATGTAGGTGGCATCACCTAGGTCTTTCATGGAGAATTTATGTGACAAGAATCTTTTGACTGACTGTAACATAGGAATATCATTTCCTATTAGGAGAATGTCATCCACGTACAAGACGAGGAATACTACAGCTCTCCCTACAATCTTACTGTATATGCATGGTTCATCTGGATTTTTGATAAAGTCAAATTCTTTGACAGCATCATCAAAACAGATGTTCCAACTCCGCGATGCCTGCTTTAGTCCATAAATGGACTTAAGCAGCTTGCATACTTTACCGCTGCTCCCACTCTGAATGAATCCTTCTGGCTGATCCATATAGACGCTTTCTTCCAAATTACCATTTAGAAAGGCCGTCTTTACGTCCATCTGCCATATTTCATAATCGTGGAAAGCAGCAATAGCAAGAAGGACCCGAATAGATTTAAGCATAGCCACTGAAGAAAATGTTTCGTCATAGTCCAAACCAGGTCTTTGACGGAAACCCTTTGCAACAAGTCTAGCTTTATAGGTTTCAACCTGTCTATCCACACCAATCTTCTTTTTGAAGATCCATTTGCATCCTACGGGTTTTACCCCATCTGGAGCAATGTCCAAAGTCCATACTTTGTTGGTGTACATGGACTCCATTTCGGTCCGCATTGCATCCAGCCATTTTACTGAGTCACCGCTCTGAATGGCTTGCTGGAAGCTAGTAGGCTCTTCGTAATCAATAGTGCAATCCTCTCTATCCCCGTCAATGAGAAAACCGTAGTATCTCTCGGGCGGATGAGATTGCCTACTACTCCTGCGGAGTGGCGTTGGGATGTCCTGTTCTTCTTGAACTTCTGGTTCTACCAAACTTTCAGTAGTATTTTGTGTTTCTGGAATTTCTTCCAGTTCTATTTCGCTCCCACTAGTTTCTTTTTCTAAAAACTGATATTCTAGAAAATGGGTATTACGAGAAACAAAAACCTTTTGTTCCTCTGCATAATAGAATAGATATCCCCTGGAGTTCTTTGGATATCCCACAAACTTACATAGTACTGATCGTGCCTCGAGTTTGTCCGCATGCTACTTTTTAACATAAGCCGGACATCCCCAAATCTTTAGATACTGAAGATAGGGTTTCTTCCCACTCCACATCTGATATGGTGTGGTAGGTACAGTCTTGGTGGGAACCTGGTTCAAAAGATATGCAGCTGATTCTAGTGCATATCCCTAGAATGATCGCGGTAACTCAGCGTTACTCATCATGGATCGAACCATATCCAATAAGGTTCGATTCCTCCTTTCTGATTCACCGTTATGTTGTGGTGTGTATGGAGGAGTAAGCTGAGAGAGAATTCCATTCTCTTTTAAGTAACCCAGGAACTCGGCACTTAAGTATTCACCACCTCGATCAGATCTCAGTGTCTTTATACTTTTGCCTGTTTGTTTTTCCACTTCATTCTTGTATTCTTGGAATTTCTCAAAGGCCTCGGATTTATGCTTCATTAAGAAGACATATCCATACCTAGAGAAATCATCCGTAAAAGTAATGAAGTAGGAATATCCACCTCGCGCATGTGTAGACATTGGACTGCACACGCCACTGTGTACGAGTCCTAAGAGCTCGCTTGCTCTTACTCCGTGTCCAGTGAACGGAGTTTTTGTCATCTTTCCTTTGAGACAAGATTCACAAGTAGCATAAGATTGATATTCGAACGGATTCAAATATCCTTCTTTATGTAACTTAGTCAACCTTCTCTCATTGATGTGACCTAGTCTACAATGCCATAAGAAAGCCTGATTTATTTCTGGAGACTTTCTTTTAAGAGTGTTCTGGACATTGAAAACCTGAGCTTGACTTAATACGTATATACCGTTATCTAATGTACCGGACCCAATCAGAACTTGATTTAGGTGGATGTTAACTACATCACTTATGAATGTAAAATCATATCCCTCTCTCGAAAGTGAGGACACTGATATGATATTACAAGTCATACTAGGTACATATAAAAAGTTATGTAAAATCAATATATGCCCACTTGTCAAACCTAGGCGATATTCTCCCACGGATTCAGCGTTAACTGTTATTCCGTTTGCAACTCTGAGAGACCAATCACCTACCTTTATAACTCTACTGTTTCTCAAAGCATGTAATGAATTACAGATATGAGATCCTGCTCCGGTATCTAGTACCCAGGAAGTAGAGTTTATTGACATACAGTTTTCAATTACAAATACACTTGAGGCTGAAGCCACAACATGCTTCGTTTCCTGGCTACTGGCTTCTAAAGCCCTGCAATCACTCTGCCAATGCCCAATCCCATAGCAATAGGAATGTCCCTCAATAGGGTGGTCCAGCTTGTCATAGGAAATGGACATCTGGACAGACTTTTGCCAGTCATATAAGTCAGATTCAGTCAAATTATTATCTAGATGTAACCTATGTGTGGTCACAAGGTCGCTGCAATTTAATGTTGCGCCACGGCAGCGCCCCGGCCTCGTACTCGAGGCCAAAATGCGGAATAAAAATTTTCCTTACTCGGAAACCGGCGCTACCGCGGACAATGAAAACCCGGATCGTTTACCATTAACCTAATGCTAGCAATCAAGAGATAGGGTGAGAAGTATACCAAGAGATCCGAGTCCTCCGGTCTTCTCATCATCGCCCCGATCTCCCGCGGAAAGTCTTGCCTCCACATCGTCGTCTCCTCGCCGGAAAGGGCACCACAACGCCTGCGTTTTTACGGGCTCCCGCCTCAATACCGAGATAACTCGCGCATGAAGCCGGCAACTCGACATGCTCAAGATATGCTGTAGAATGTAGTGTAGGTGTCTCACTTGGGTTTTGGTTGCCTTGATGGAGGAAATGAGATAAGAAAAATGGTGCTTGCATTTTTCTAGCATGAATGAAATCAAGAAGATGAAACTCTCAAGAATGAAGAACTCTCTCCTTCTTCTTCTCTCTTTCTTTTTCCTCTCATGAAAAACTTATCATATTCATCAAGTGAGAAGAAGAATGGTGGAGGAAACAATATGAACACAAAAACATGAAGGGAGGTGAGTGTAGGAAAAAGGAGAGGGTGACCATATCCTAACACCATCATCACAATCTCACATCAAGCTTAAAATCAATCCTAATCACCTTTTCAAGAAATGATGATAGAAAAGAAAGGAATATAAAAGATGCTTTCATAATAAATACTTTTACAAATAAAACCTCCACCAAATGTAATTTGCAAAACTGCAAATTACCCCCTCCATCAGAAAAGTCCGGCCGGGAAAGAACAAAGGAAAACCGGTCGGAACGGAATGCAAACTGGCAACTCCAGAAAACTGGTCCCGTAATAAATTACAGGAAAACCCCGATACTGTGCATACACACCCGCATCTGTATTCCGACCGGATACAAATGCAATGAGACAAAATCTACACTGTACCAAACTAGGACCGGCTTAAGCCAAAGCCGGCTAGTAAAATCCGTTCGATCCTGATCCGTGCAATACCGCACGTATCAGATCGAACACTGCCATATCGCCATACGGCCACTAGTACAAACCGTCCGATCCTGATCCGTGTAATACCGCACGTATCTGATCGGACCCTGCCATATCTCCATACGGCCTCTACAGCGTTTCGCCCGAAAGCTTGAGTAACTGTATGTGTGGTGGACTCTAAAGACTCGTCAATACTATGGCTGTGGATTTAACCACTAGCACGTCAGAGGTATCAGCCAATACGTGACGGGCCACCAGCTATTGACCAAAAGGGACGCCGATGAGCGAACTCATCCTGACACCCTACTGAGCCTGTCAGTGACAATATCCGTACAGTCCGGTCCGTTCGTCTATGAGCATCGCATGTCGGGCCTAGGGGGTTGGTAAAAGTCAGACCCCCAAAAGCGGTACAAGTCGTGTCGGAGTGTAGCACAGAACGCCCTGAGATACTATTGGAATACCTACCAGTAAATCTCCTGCCTCGGCCGAGGGCTTTGCGTAATGGCTCTCCTAGACACAGCACGACCTCACCCCCAATACCGGGAGAGACGAACCCCTGAAGATCCGCTCACTGCCTCCATGTGGCTCGGGACTGTACCCAACTAAAACCTGTTTGCACGACTCCTTTGAGCCGTGGTAGGGTAGTAATCAAAGCACAGTGGGAACTCACACGAGACAAATGACGATCCTCAGGTCGATGAACTAACCTGTACACATGTCACCAGGGAACTGCTATCTGACGTCTGGTATAAGACCAACTAGCAGGTTCCCGGCGAGTCCTGTCCGGTGTACTCATAACCCAATGAGCACCTGTATACATCTTAGGTGAACCAACTGACACCAGTGGCTTGTGAGACCGGCCACCGCCCCTCGTCGGGGTCTCGACTGTATACACTAGTCTACTAATGGAGTATCGATGCCCTGTCTCGAAACTCCTACGACTAGGGACCTTTTAAGGATGTGCTTATAGACTACCAGCTCCCACGTATATGATCGCCATCATACTGCTGGTGGTCAAGCAAGAATCCTAGGGGCTCTATCAACGTGTAATAGCGACATGTCAGGTCACCTAAAGCAGTACACGATGATAAAGGTAAACCAGATAGCATACTATCATCTCGAGTAAGACTGTCCTACCGGGATAGGTCCTCCCTCAATCATTGCAATCACGTGCCTGTGATCCAATAATTGACTCTGAGGGCACTATCTCCAACAATCTCCCACTTGCACTCAAGGCTAATTATTGCGATGCCGCATACTCACAGCCCGTGTGATACCGAACACCCAACTCCTCTACTAGTCAGTCTCACAAAGCTCGTTTGTGAAACTATTGCGTTCGAGGAAAAGCCTCAGTGAGTGGATCCGCTGTGATGTTTCTTTCTATGTCTCTCTATATCTCAAGTTCGCGGAGAAAACCATCTCCCGAAATGAGCAATACCTGTCTTAGAATGTCTGGATGTCTGATGGGACTTAGCTCATAAATGAACTCCAAATCCAAACTTCTTAGACTGTATCGTCAACTGAACTTAATCAGTATCCTGCGCCATGCCACCCTCAGTATTGCCTCAGACCACCTGTCCAAAATACTGCCCCTCGTCAGAAGGAAAACTATAACTCTGACAACCTCCTTGTCGTCCATGTCACCTTGGAAGCCTGGAATGATTACTGCCTCCCAAAAGAGGCTGTCGTTATCATATCCCCAGAACATCCACTTATGTTCTAAGACTGCTTCCGACTGTTTCTTCAGGATTGGATCAATATCAACTTATTGCATCTAGTGCAAGAACAACATCTGGTGTGGTACTTGACATCTCATGATTGACTCAATTGCCTAAGCAAGTGATCTGCCAATCATGAGTATCCCTCTCCCCTTTAGTCTATAAGACACCTTTAGAGAGGGTGACTCCATCAACTGCAGGTGCACTACGGTGTCAGGAGTCGTCCATTCTAAATACTCATAGAATGCTGTCAAGGCACCCAGATTGGGAAACTACCCAAATCTAGATCTAAAACCATAGATCTAGTAACCAGTATGTCTGATATAATATCCAAGTCCCTTGTGGAGAAACCACTGTGTGACGACCAAAGTATAACCGATCGTAGTATAGGAATATCACTTCCTACTACCTTCTCAACAGATCCACCCCTTATTCTGATGACGTCAAACCTATGACTGTCACATCAGAAATAGATGATCTATCTCCGCTACATCTGCTTTAGTCTATAAATAGACATAAGCCTGATGTCCACCAATACTTTCGCCGCTCCCACTGACTACGACAACCCTCTGGCAGAGTCATATAGACGTGCACTTCCAAAGCTAGTTTAGAATGACGCTATACTCATCCTCCTGCCGGGTCTCGCAGCCTGGAACAACAGCAATGGCAAGTGTGGGTAAACAAGAACCTCCCTGCCACCGTCCTTGAGCATACCGAAGTACCTCTCGAGTGCCTGAGGTTACCCATCAAATCTGCGGAGTGGCCAATGGAATGTCAAATCAGATTGAATCTTTAGGTTCCTTATCAAATCTTCAGTAATCGTTTGTGGTTCTGGAATCACTTCCAGTTCTACCATACTCCCACTACTTTTTCTGAAAAAATCCATTTTTAATAAAAACTGTGGCGAGTCTAGAACAATATTGCTATTGTTCATCCAGATGGTAGAAAATCAACCCTCGTCATAGCCTGGGTCAACCCACAAACAGCCATTACAGAAACGTGCCTAGAGTTGTCCAGTGTCTGGTTTTAAGCATAAGCCGGACAACTCCCCGTACCTTAACATCGTTAAGATATGAACTGTTCTATATCCAATATAGGAACAGAGGCACTGATTTAATTTAACCAGATTCAAATCATGCATCTATCTCCAGTGCATGTCAACTAAATGGAAGGAGGTCGATCAGCGTTACTCAACTTAGGAATGCTTCCAATTATGAGTAACCTGAAAGAGAAGCAATCTGTCTTCATCATTACTATCAACTGAATACCATACACAAGTATCTACATCTTCGATCTCTTTGAAGAATCCCGATACTTGCTACACCTGGTTCTCTACTCTATTCAAATACCTATAACTCCTCAAAACTTAGACCCTGTGTTTCCACGAAACAGCTGTCAAAAATCTAGAGAAGTCATAAGTAAACCAAATATAGTACGAGGACCAACCCCTCTGTCCTGATGGACACTGGACAACATACAATACTCTGTATAAGTCCGCTGAGTCTAACAACTCTTTCACTGTGCGTCGCAGGTTGAAAATTGTACTTATGGTTAAGAAGAATTACACCGCTGTTTAATGCTCCTTACCTAACCATCCACTGATACAGGTAAGTGTCATCGACATAATATCAAAAGGTATATCTCACTCTATGAAAATAGACGTACAGATATATCAATTTGAAATTGGTGCACAACAGCGGATATTCAAAACCAAATATTTGCCGACCGGCAAACAACCCAGATGATCTCCTCAAATATCACCGATTACAACGAATCCCGATATAATGAGGATGATCACCCTATTCCCAATAACTTACTCCCACTCAGCATCTGCAAAACCATACAGATGTGAGAATCATACCTGGTAAATACATACCCTAGAGTAAGTGTCTAACTGGGAAATCAGTTTTCCATTAACAGTACACGGTGAAACTGAAACATTGAAATGTTTCGTCGGGGTATCCTGGTATTCTTAGTAATGCCTCTTCCATTATCCAGATTCACAACTGTAACCGTATATCTCTTTGCCATCTGTCCAAATCCCTTTATATGTCTTTAGTCATTACCGTCTGCACACCCCTTTAGGTCAATTGGTTTTCTTCCTTCCCTACCGTTCGGCTCCAGCCTATGGTTTGGAAGAAGACTATCCAATAAGCATAAAGGGTGTACTGTCCTAATCCTAGGAGCACTCGCAAAGCGAGAGAAGGTGAAGATAAAAGACAACTGAATAAACCTTATTCCTATTTCTCCTGGACCAGAGTCCATCCCCGAACTGGAACAAGTTCCTTTCGAGTTCGTATATAACCATACGATGGAGTATCCAATAAACTGTGGATCTTCGTAGTGATACGGAGTGTCCTGGAGAAATACAAAGGTGATTTAGGATTGGCGAAGAAACACTTGGTTCGGTCGTGAATAGCAGTCGCAATTTACTTTGCCCTCTTACTAATCCCTTGCTTTGTCTTAACTTAATACCTTCTGCACACCATAGTTATGCTAATTGGTTTTCTTCATTCCCCACCGTTCGGCACCAGCCTAAGGTTTGGAAGAAGACTATCCAATTTGCGTGACAGGTGTACTATCTCCTAAACCAAGGAGTACTCACAACTTGAGAGAAGGTAAAAGGGAAAAGACAACTGAATAATCCTATCCGTTTTCTCCAGAACCAGAAACCATCCTCGAAGTCCTTCGAGTTCGTATATAACCATACGATGGTTTTGTCCAATGGAAGTGGATGTTCGCAGTAATGCGGGGTGTCCTGGAGAAAAGGGTAAAAGTAGGAGTGGCAATGAGGTCTGCAACTCTGACAATCCAAAAGCCAGTGTTAAGAAGGTTCGGTCAACTTGGTCACTGAGTCATAGTCCAGGGTCGGGTTATTGGTCACTGCCAGAGAGAGAGAAAAGAAACACTCAGCGTGCACTCTAACCTAGATCAGAATGGTTATCACTTTGTCTAATCTGGAAACCTCCCACTGTACCTCAAATTCTCCTCCAAACCTGAAAGAAGAATTAGTCGGGATCACCCGAGGAGTAAACCAACTCATCAGTGGGAATCGGGATCCAACTATCATCGCATGATAACTTGACGGAATCCACTCAAGTCACCACACTCCAGAAGGTATGCGCATGCCTGGCAAGTTTCAGTTCTTTTGAAACTCCCGATGTGATTTTTACCCCTAAGACCCAAGTGACCTTGACACAGTCAACAAATCAAAGAGTCCTAGTCAAGTTCAGCCCGTCATTATCCTGGATTGCATTAAACCCACCCGTACGAGCCCTTGACACAGTCAACAAGGCCGCACGACTGTCCTAACCAATCCCATTAATATGCTGCAAACAAACACTACTTAGCTACCGCACACTACGCCTTGACACAGTCAACAAACGCAGCACGAATACTAAGTAATACTTGTAAGAAATGACGGAGGGCTACGACTGGTTTTTGGCGAAAAACCTTTAACGTAATGAACTTGATATCGTTGAAGGAACTGCATAACTTTTTATAAAAATATAGTGACGAAAACCTTTGCTAAAGAGGTCACTCCCGGTGAAGGGATCTCGGCTCTTTCCCCGTAGAATGAGGTGCAGGATATTCCAACTGAATACCACGATGCAAAGCAAAAGTAATCGGCTATAGTGAAGTTATTGCCCTGACGCAAACTTCTGTCCAAGGGGTCACTCCCGGTGAAGGGATCTCGGCCCTTGCCTCGTCGACTGAGGAGCAGGATATTCCAAATGAATACCACGATGCAAAACAAAAGTGAACGTCCTTGCAATAACAGCTTTTTGAAAAATGTTCCAACAACATCAGAAAAGGTTTGTTTATCTTGCATTGATCCGAATCAACGCAGTCCCATCAATTGATCACACCACAAAGAACGAAAATATACTGACATACGTATATGCCATCCGCATTCGCCACTGGGTCCCGTCATCACCCGTTAGGTTAGCTTACTAACGGCAGAGCGGGGACTGGACTAGCGCGGATGAAAAACATATACAACATCTACTAATATATATACCAATATATTATATTCGCTCAAGGCGTGAATAAAATGCAACATCACAGAAATGTACAGCATCACAGAACAACACAGATATCTGGAAGCCCCGGGTTTCACAGAGCCGCTGCTGAAACCCGACGTTCCCCTGGTCGTGTGGATAGCCTGTGCAATGAAATCCTAGACCCCTACGGGCGCGGCAAGTCACCTGCCAAAACCTGAAGCGAGGCAGCCCCCTCCAGCACCGTGAATGGACCACCCAGCACTTCACGGAATCCGGTAACTTGGGCACCCCTCCTGGGTCAACCTGTACCCCCTACGAGTGCGGTGAATAGCCCGCCAATCCTGGAGTGAAGCCCCCTCCGTCTCAATGCCATGAGATGCGGGCCCGTTGCCCTCAAGAACCCGGCTATCCGTGCACCCCTCCGCGGGGTAATCCTAGTACAGAAAGTAAAATATACATACACCGGGTACATCGACCGCAACCTGGTCGTGCCCCAAAAGAATAATACAAACAGGCAGTGACGGCAGTCCACATGTCGGACGCTCGCCCCGCAATATCAAATGTACATAATACAACAGCACTGTACTAGCATTGCATCCAGGCTATCCCCCACGACCGATCCGCAACAACACAGCATAAACATAGAACATCAACGTGAAAGTCACGTTCGCAAATCCGTATAACCGGGCTATAGCAGTTAGACCGGATTTACCGATCGAGTGACATTCACGGTCGCAGATATAATGTAAATACTGTGAAATAATGTGTTTAAAATTTTCCGATTGATCAAAAATTAACAAGTGGGCCCCCAATCAAAACTGTAGCAGTCACAGAAAACCTGGGCCCAAATTTAATATTCCAAAACCCCTAATTACAGCCCATAAGCCCACTGCAAAAAAATAATCACACGATCCCACTAACCTGCGGCGGAAGTGCGGCCAAAAGGGGGTTTTGGCCGCCCTTCCGCGGTCGTACGGAGGAATCGTGTCACCAAATTTTTCCAGTATTCTTAGAACTCCCTGCACATCATTCTGAGACCACCTGAAAAATTTTTAGACTCCAAAAAATTTCGACAGAAACTGATGTGAAGGAAAAATACGGTTTTTGGAATTTCGGTCGATCGGAACTGAAAACACATTAGAACAAGCTAGGAAAGGTTAATGGCGTGGCTCTGATACCATGTTGCGCCACGGCAGCGCCCCGGCCTCGTACTCGAGGCCAAAATGCGGAATAAAAATTTTCCTTACTCGGAAACCGGCGCTACCGCGGACAATGAAAACCCGGATCGTTTACCATTAACCTAATGCTAGCAATCAAGAGATAGGGTGAGAAGTATACCAAGAGATCCGAGTCCTCCGGTCTTCTCATCATCGCCCCGATCTCCCGCGGAAAGTCTTGCCTCCACATCGTCGTCTCCTCGCCGGAAAGGGCACCACAACGCCTGCGTTTTTACGGGCTCCCGCCTCAATACCGAGACAACTCGCGCATGAAGCCGGCAACTCGACATGCTCAAGATATGCTGTAGAATGTAGTGTAGGTGTCTCACTTGGGTTTTGGTTGCCTTGATGGAGGAAATGAGATAAGAAAAATGGTGCTTGCATTTTTCTAGCATGAATGAAATCAAGAAGATGAAACTCTCAAGAATGAAGAACTCTCTCCTTCTTCTTCTCTCTTTCTTTTTCCTCTCATGAAAAACTTATCATATTCATCAAGTGAGAAGAAGAATGGTGGAGGAAACAATATGAACACAAAAACATGAAGGGAGGTGAGTGTAGGAAAAAGGAGAGGGTGACCATATACTAACACCATCATCACAATCTCACATCAAGCTTAAAATCAATCCTAATCACCTTTTCAAGAAATGATGATAGAAAAGAAAGGAATATAAAAGATGCTTTCATAATAAATACTTTTACAAATAAAACCTCCACCAAATGTAATTTGCAAAACTGCAAATTACCCCCTCCATCAGAAAAGTCCGGCCGGGAAAGAACAAAGGAAAACCGTTCGGAACGGAATGCAAACTGGCAACTCCAGAAAACTGGTCCCGTAATAAATTACAGGAAAACCCCGATACTGTGCATACACACCCGCATCTGTATTCCGACCGGATACAAATGCAATGAGACAAAATCTACACTGTACTAAACTAGGACCGGCTTAAGCCAAAGCCGGCTAGTAAAATCCGTTCGATCCTGATCCGTGCAATACCGCACGTATCAGATCGAACACTGCCATATCGCCATACGGCCACTAGTACAAACCGTCCGATCCTGATCCGTGCAATACCGCACGTATCTGATCGGACCCTGCCATATCTCCATACGGCCTCTACAGCGTTTCGCCCGAAAGCTTGAGTAACTGTATGTGTGGTGGACTCTAAAGACTCGTCAATACTATGGCTGTGGATTTAACCACTAGCACGTCATAGGTATCAGCCAATACGTGACGGGCCACCAGCTATTGACCAAAAGGGACGCCGATGAGAGAACTCATCCTGACACCCTACTGAGCCTGTCAGTGACAATATCCGTACAGTCCAGTCCGTTCGTCTATGAGCATCGCATGTCGGGCCTAGGGGGTTGGTAAAAGTCAGACCCCCAAAAGCGGTACAAGTCGTGTCGGAGTGTAGCACAGAACGCCCTGAGATACTACTGGAATACCTACCAGTAAATCTCCTGCCTCGGCCGAGGGCTTTGCGTAATGGCTCTCCTAGACACAGCGCGACCTCACCCCCAATACCGGGAGAGACGAACCCCTGAAGATCCGCTCACTGCCTCCATGTGGCTCGGGACTGTACCCAACTAAAACCTGTTTGCACGACTCCTTTGAGCCGTGGTAGGGTAGTAATCAAAGCACAGTGGGAACTCACACGAGACAAATGACGATCCTCAGGTCGATGAACTAACCTGTACACATGTCACCAGGGAACTGCTATCTGACGTCTGGTATAAGACCAACTAGCAGGTTCCCGGCGAGTCCTGTCCGGTGTACTCATAACCCAATGAGCACCTGTATACATCTTAGGTGAACCAACTGACACCAGTGGCTTGTGAGACCGGCCACCGCCCCTCGTCGGGGTCTCGACTGTATACACTAGTCTACTAATGGAGTATCGATGCCCTGTCTCGAAACTCCTACGACTAGGGACCTTTTAAGGATGTGCTTATAGACTACCAGCTCCCACGTATATGATCGCCATCATACTGCTGGTGGTCAAGCAAGAATCCTAGGGGCTCTATCAACGTGTAATAGCGACATGTCAGGTCACCTAAAGCAGTACACGATGATAAAGGTAAACCAGATAGCATACTATCATCTCGAGTAAGACTGTCCTACCGGGATAGGTCCTCCCTCAATCATTGCAATCACGTGCCTGTGATCCAATAATTGACTCTGAGGGCACTATCTCCAACATTTAAGAGAGAGAAGAAGATACTATTAGCATGATGCTCTTGTAAGTTTAGAGTGGTTTAATTTATCTAAACAGGATGGCTCCCACTGTTTCTCGAATCCCTCCTCAAACCATAAAAGAAGAATTTAGCCAGGACAATTCTCACCGTATAATACTTGCTTAACCGTTCAGCCAGGCCAGTGTCGATACTTCGAGGGAGGTTTTCCAACGCTTTCGCGAAGTTCCTTAATTAAATAACCTCTTTTCTCTGGGGGCGTAACCCCGCTGACACCTTTCTTGGCACTTACTTGGTTTATAGCATTGATCGTTAAGTGACGAATCTCCTGATAAGTAGTATATACTCACAGTAGGATCGGGATCCAAGATATCATCATATGATAATGTTGAAGGAATCCTACCAACATTCATCAAACTCCAAAATGGTATGCTCCTCTCAGCAAATTTCAGTTTCTTTAGAAATTCCAGATGTGGATTTTTGCCCCATGCTCATATGACTTTGACTAAGGGCCAAATATGTCATAAGTCACATGTCAAGTTCTACCCATCATTATCCAGGTTAATTTGAACCCACCCGTACATACTCTTGACTAAGGGTCAAGAAAAGTAATACGACTGTTCCAAAACAACGCATCTATCTATGCAACAAATGAATACCCTAGCAGCTACCAAGCACTATGTTTTGACTAAGGGCCAAATATACATAGCTTGAATACTACTGAATACCCAAATGAAATGACGGAGGGCTACGAATGGTTTTGGCAAAACCGTGAACGTAGTGAACTTGATATAATCGAAGGAACCTGATACTTTTTAAAAGGAGTGGTTAAAGCTCCTCAATAAAAAATCTGATTTCTTTTAAAATAACCGAGTGGTTTCTTTTAAATTTGTTCCAACGATTAAACTTTGGTTTATTTTCTTTGCATTATTATAATGCGTCCCATCATTTATCCTATCATTGCAGAAAACAACGAAAATACCACATCCTCTTATGCCATCCGCATTCGCCACGGGGTCCCGTCATCACCCGTTAGGTTACTTAACTAACGACAGAGCGGGGGCTGGGCTAGCGCGGGTGTAAAATATAAGTGACGTCTAATAGCTATCATATATAGATATTGTATATTCGTCAGACGCAATAATAAGCATTCCAGATCACAGATAAACTTTATTGGATATGCAAGTAATCCGCGTTTCTTTTGAGCCTGCAATGAAAGACGGATTACACAGTTGTGATGAACAGCCATTACCCCACCCCAGACCCTTACGGGTACGGCAAACTACCCGCCAAGTACCAGAAGTGAAGCGGTCCGCCTCAACACTTCAAAATACCCGGTAGTTTGTGCACCCCACCTTGGGTCTACCCTAGGAGCAAAAACAGTAAAAAGAAATAATACAACGGTGGCTACAACCGCAACCTGGATGTGCCCCGCAAAATAATATTACAACTTATTACAATTACATCGAATGAATTAATACAATAACCCATCACAAAACCCGGCTATTCAACAAAACAGTCCAATACAGTTTATATACACAAACAGATAAAATCCATTACAGAAATGTGCAACCCCCTGCCAACCGACATACTAGCAGTTAGGGGAGGTTTACGAACACATTAAACATTACAGATAAAGATCCAATTAGCAAATTGATTAGAACATCGATCGATTACCTATATCCGTGTCTACCCCCAAAAGCAAAACATCACAGAGGCAACCTGGGCAGAAACAGTATATACAGGAAAACACAAAACCCAAAAATAAGAATAACTGTGAAACTCCGAGTCACTTCGGCGTTGACTCGGCGGTGGATCCGCGGCAGAAGCTCTCTATTGCCGCGGATCCGCGGCCGTTTTGTTGAGTTGCATCCTCGAATTTTCCCAGATTTCTTACAATTCCCTGCTGTGAATTTTAAGGTATGTAAAAAATTTTGCGACACTTTTAAAATTTACAGAAACTGTCAAGGATTAGGGTTTTGTTTTCCGTGTTTTTCCGTCGATCGAACTTCTAATCAGTTGCTAACAAGCTAGTAATGGTTTAGTTGGCTCTGATACCACTGTAAGTCCATGTCACGCACCCCACTAACTCGCGGGGAGGCGGAATATATGAAAAACGATTATCAAAGCTTCGTAACACGGACTTGAGCGCATGAATCGTAATCTAAACCATTGCTAACGATATACTAAAGGTTTAACTACTCGGTACCGGAGTTATACCTCACGTTACATATCCTTCGGGTCTTCATCGCTGTCCTCCACTCCTCGTAGGCTCCTTGGAACATCGGCAACTTCACGGCCTCCTCGAATCAAAGACGATCCACCCGAAAGCTTCTACGCCAAGCTTAATCTCAAACTTGAGATAACTAGGTTGCTTAAAGTGCTAATCTAAGCTACCTAGAGGATATAGAGTGAGGTTATGGATGTTTTAGTCTATCTAACCCTTGATCTCAACACATGAGAGGTTAGGGTTAGGGTTTCAAGAGAGAGTGAGCTTGAGGAGAGAGAAGGTGAGAATGATAATCATAACAAAAATCCTTCTCACTTGAATATATGATACATAATGAATTATCAAATAATATCAATTAATTGATTATTCACCATGTTTCATTTAATCAAGGAGAGTGATTCATCATGTGAGTCATTAGATCATTAATGAAGCATTAATGATATGATGAATCATATAAATGAGTCACACAAAGTAATCATGAAAAAGCCACCTCAACCCCTCATGTCACCACTCTTCTAGAACCTTCTCGACAAATTACGAGAACGCCCCTCCAATCCGTGAAAACACGGAAAAACTTTAGACTGTATAAATCCAATAACCTGATACTAGAAACTGGCTTAAACCAAAGCCTGCTAGTATAAACTGTCCGAAAAGTCGTACGTGCGAAAACACACGTACCCATCCGAACCCTTGTCGTAAAACCATACGACCTCTATATCGTTTCGCCTGGAGCAGGGAAACTCTCTGTGTGGGACTCTAAAGACTCGACACTACGCTGGCAGTGGGTTTAACCACAGACCGCAAGCGGCACTAGCTGTACGTAACGGTCCCCAGGTAGATGTCGATAAGAAGGCCGATGAGGTAAATCATCCGAACTCCCACTGAGCCTGATGTGACAATCTCCGTACAGTCCGGTCTGTTCGCCTAAGACTATCGCATATCAAGCCTAGGGGGCGGCAAGCGTCAGTCCCCTAATAGCTGTATAAGTCGTGTTGGAGCGAAGCCCATTACACCCTGAGAAGCTACTGGAACCTACCAGTATATCTCGTTTGCCCTGGCCAGGGACTTTGTGTAATGGCTCTCTGACACAGCGCGATATCATCTCCCAATACCGGGAGAGACGAATCCTATCTAACTGCCACTGCCTCCAAGTGCTCAGGACTGCACCCAACTGCTACCTGTTTGCACGACTCCTTTGAGCCGTGGTAGGGTAGCAATCTAAGAACAGTGGGACACACTCGAGGGGAAGCAGCAGTTTCAAGTCTGCGGACTATGCTGTACTCATGTCACCTGGGAACTGACAACTGACGATGGGTATAATACCAACCAATCAGTTCCACGGCGAGTCCTGTCCGGTGTACCCGTAACCTAACGAGCACCTGTATACTATCTCCAGCACGGCGTACTGATGGCTGTGGGACAGACCATTTCCCCAACTGGGATGAGAAGCGTATACACTTAGTCTACTCCGGAATATCGATGCCCTATCTCGACAATCCAACGACCATGGACCTGTATAGGATGTTGCTTACAGACTACCCAGCCCCCACTAGTGTGACTGCCATCACGACGCTGGTAATCTAGCAAAGATCCTATGGGCTCTACTAATATGTATAAGTGATACTTTACAAGAAACATATGCACATATTAAAGTAGACTCAAACCAAGTAGCATACTACCATGTTTAGCAAGACTGTTATATATACAACTGTGAATATCCCAAGCTTCCATTAAGTAATATACAACCTAGTATGATACAATAATGGCCCCTAGGGCATATACACTAACACTTCGAACGTTCTTAAACTACGGAAAGATCCAACACTTGGAAATTTCCCGACAGGGGAAAAAGTGGGTATTTATATCCGGTCGAACTTTTTAACAGTTTCTAAAATATCCGAAAAAATATAAACGAAGTTAAATTATCCGATCGAATTAAAGAGTCCCCAATAAAACCCTAGAAAACTCAACACTTGAGTGGAATTAAAAAATTCCCAGAAAAAAATTACAAGAAAGGACCTAAGAATATATATGTGAAGTTTGAGGGACTAAGTCACAATTTGGGCCACGGAACCGCCGCCAAACCCTTGTTTAGGCAGCGGTTCCGCGGTCAAATTTTTGAGTTAGAGGTCCGTACTTCACAGTAATTCTTAGATTTTCCTGGTTAATTTTCTGAGCATTTTTAATTCACAAAAATCCACAGTTTGAAAAAATGTACAGAGAAGGGTTTTGATCGGGGTTTCGGGGTTCGAACGGATCTCTAACTTCGTCTACACTTCGCCTAAGGCTCTAGCTAGGCTCTGATACCACTGTAGGGTTCCTAGGCACACTCAAGAGGTTCCACAAGGCATCAACCATGCCAAAATCAAAATTTTATGTGCCGAGAAACTCTATGCAAGATCGTTAACTAGAGATTAGGCGAAAAAGCATAGCAAGCAAACAACTTTACTCCTAAGTGAATGGAAATACAACCTTTGTAGATCCGGTCCTCCACTTCTTTAGCTCCGTGATGACGTCCCTCCGCTGCGATCATCGGGATCCCGGACTCTAGCGATGGTTTCGTCAGAGAAATGATCGGGCTAGGTCGTTGACTTCGATGCCGAAGATGATCTACGTCGAGGCGACTCAAACTCAAGCTCCATCTTTACTAGGTCATGAAACTTGTGAAGAAAACACCCTATACAACATGGCAAGTGGTAGAGGATGAAGAAATAGGAAGTGGGTTCACTTTGGATTTGGATTTCTCACTTGATTTCAACACTTGAAATTTTCTAGCAATGGTTTTCTTCTTCATGAAGAAGAAGAAGAAGAAAGAAAAGAATGAATGAATAATTCAAAATAGAAAATCAAGTGATGCTTATCATAATGCAACCATGGGTGAAGTAACTTGTGTAGAAAATAAACTAGGGTTTAGGTGTAATGGTTAGGTTAAGGAAAAAACAAAATGGTTAAGACTTTCAAAGCTTCATGAAGCTTCAAGAATAAAACAAAGCAAGCCAGTATTTTATTTTTGCCAAAAATAAATAACTAAAATAAATAAATAAGTTAAAACCCTAACCATTAACCTAAACATGGTTTAAAGCATACACACACCCAAGTTTGCATGTATCATCAAACATGATACAAACTAGTGCACAAACATATATCATATATACAATGTGCACAATCTAGTAAGAAAAATAATCTTAAGTGAACCAATACTAGTTAATGTAAAGTAATATATCAAATATATAATTATACATTAAATCATTAAATCAACACTTGATTTAATGATTCGGTCATACTGCATATAATCGACTAATATCAAGTGTATCAATATATCGAATCAACATTTGATTCGGTAACCCGGCTATATCTTATATAACCGTCCGCATGATACGAATCGCGAGAATAGAATTCAGTATCACATACTGGTATTATTCTCGGTCCCGTACATATCTCATATGCGCTCCTATTTCATTTTGCTTGAGCCAGGAAACCTCTGTGTAGGACTCTAAAGACTCATCAATACGCTGGCAATAGGTGATGATCATATCAAACACCCACAAGCCGCAAGCGGTATGCTAAACGTAACGGCCACCCAAATATTGAGTGATCATAAGATCAACGAGCAAGCCCGCTCACACTCCTGCGAATCCAACCAGTAACACTTACCGTACAGTCCGGTCTCGTCGTTTGATATGTCGCATATCTCGCCTAGGGGTGGTAAACGTCAGACCACAGTAGCTCGATAAGTCGTGTCGATATGAGGTCTATAACAGTTCGAGAAACTACTGGTAATACTTACCAGTAAATCTCAGCAACCCTGGCCAGGGATTTCCGGTTATAGCTAACCGAACACAGCGCAACATCAACTCCCTATACCGGGAGAGACGAATCCCCTCCTATCGCTCATTGCCTCCATGTGATTCGGGAGTGTACCCAAAAACCACCATTTTGCACGCCCTCTTGGACGTGGTAAGGTGGAAATCAAAGCACAGTGGGAATCACATAAGACTCTATGACGATCTCGGGTCTACAGACTAACCTGTACCAGTGTCACCAGAGAACTGCCACCTGACGTAAGGTATAATATCATCTGGGAGTTCTCGGCGAGTCCGTCCAGTGTACCCAGTCTCCACTGAGCACCCGTATATCATCTCTGATGTCAAACACCAATGGATATGGGATCATCCATCGCCTATCTGTATGGGTCGAGAAGGTATACGCTAGTCTACTCTGGTATATCGATGCCCCGTCTCGATACACCCACGACTAGGGACCTTGAAGGATGTACTTATGGACTACCGTGTCCCCACTAGTATGATCCGCATCATATTCCAGGTAGTCAAGTACACATCCTAAGGGCTTTACCAACATGTAACAGAGAGACAATCAGTGTACACGTTAAGATAAAGAGCAACCAGATAGCATACTATCATGTCGAGCAAGAAAGTCCTCCCTATATATGTCCCAGCATCCACTACAATATACATCCTATGTACAGTAATGGCCTTTAGGGCATACATATAACTAACATTTTCAATATTTTCTACCTCAACTGCCCCGTGCGGGTATACATACCTCACAACAAAAGGTCCTTTCCATCGAGATTTTAGCTTACCCACATGAAGATGGAGTCGTGAATCATAAAGAAGGACTTGTTGACCAGGTGTAAAAGTTTTTCTCAAAATGTTTTTATCGTGAAATACCTTAGTCCGATTCTTTACAATTACAGCATTATCGTAAGCTTCATCGCGGAGTTCGCTCAGCTCGTTTAATTGCAGCTTCCGAAAGTTGCAGGCTTGATTTAAATCAAAGTTAAGTTCTCTAATGGCCCACATTGCTTTGTGCTCAATCTCGACCGGAAGGTGACAAGCCTTTCCAAACACAAATCTGTAAGGAGACATACCTAGATCGGTTTTATATGCAGTGCAAAATGCCCAAAGAGCATCCGTCAATTTTGTTGACAATCTTTTCAATTTTTAGAAACAGTTTTCTCCAAAATTTGTTTGATTTATCTGTTTGAAATCTCAGCTTGCCCGCTCGTTTTGGGATGATAGGGTGTGGAAAGTTTGTGGTTGATTGCATATTTCCGCATCAAAGTCTCAAAAGACCGATTGCAGAAATGCGTCCCGTTATCGCTAATGATAGCGCGTGGGTGTCCAAATCGCGAAAAGATGTTTTCTTTTAGGAACCTAATGACAACCTTTTTGTCATTAGTGCGACAAAGAATAGCTTCAACCCATTTCGAGATGTAATCAACTGCAAGCAATATGTACAGATTCCCGAAAGAGTTGGGAAAGGGACCTATAAAATCTATACCCCAAACGTCAAAAATTTCAACCACTAAGATGGGTTGAAGTGGCATCTCATTTCTCCGGGAGATCCTACCCGTGTGTTGACACTGTGTACAGGTTTTGCAATGATCAAATGAGTCTTTGAACAAAGTCGGCCAATAAAAACCGCATTGCAAAACCTTCTCCACCGTCTTTCGAGAACCGAAATGACCCCCACATGCCTGATCATGACAGAAAGATAGAACACTCTTGAATTCATCATTAGGGACACATCTGCGAATGATCTGGTCAGGACAATACTTAAACAGATACGGTTCATCCCAGTAAAAATGTTTTACTTGGGATAGAAATCGATGTTTGTCCTATTTCGACCATTCACAGGGAATAAGTCCCGTAGCAAGATAATTCACAATATCCCCGAACCAAGGTTCAGTGGATACTTTCAAGAGTTGTTCGTCTGGAAAAGAATCATTGATCGACAGGGTCACAGGTGAAGAAGTGATGCGAGACAGATGGTCGGCTACAACGTTTTCACATCCTTTCTTATCTTTGATAACAAGATCAAATTCTTGTAATAGAAGAATCCAACGTATTAGCCTACCTTTAGCATCCTTCTTCGCCAAAAGATGTTTCAAGGCGGAGTGGTCAGTGTACACAACAATTGGTGAGCTAATCAAGTAAGGCCTGAATTTTTCTAATGCAAATACAACTGCCAAAAGTTCTTTTTCAGTAGTTGTATAATTAATTTGAGCATTGTTCAGGGTCTTACTTGCATAATAGATCACGTGTGGCATCTTTTCAATGTGATGTCCTAAGACTGCACCAACTGCAAAATCTGATGCATCACACATAAGCTCAAACGGGTGGTTCCAATCTGGAGATGATAAAACGGGGGCTGTAGTGAGAGAGTGTTTCAGTGAGTCAAAGGCTGCCTCACAATCTGAGTCAAAGTGAAAGGTCGTGTCCTTGGCCAAGAGAAGAGTTAAAGGTCTAGCAATTTTGCTAAAATCCTTAATGAATCTCCTGTAAAAGCCTGCATGGCCAAGAAAACATCGTATATCATTGACGCATTTGGGATGAGGGAGGTTTTGAATGACATCTATTTTAGCTTTGTCAACCTCAATGCCTTTCCGTGAAATAATATGTCCAAGCACAATTCCCTCTTGGACCATGAAATGGCATTTTTCCCAATTCAAGGTTAAGTTCTTCTCTTTACAACGAGTAAGAACCCCGTCAAGATAAGATAGGCAGTCAGCAAAAGAATCTCCAAATATCGAGAAATCGTCCATGAAAATCTCCAGAAAATTCTAGACCATGTCCGAGAATATCCCCATCATACACCGCTGAAATGTAGCGGGAGCATTGCATAACCCAAAGGGCATGCGACTATAAGCAAAAGTACCAAAAGGAAAAGTAAATGTGGTTTTGTCTTGATCCTTTTTGGCAATAGGGACCTGGTTATAGCCAGAGTATCCGTCCATGAAACAGTAATAATCTCGTCCAGCTAAGCGTTCCAGCATCTGGTCAATAAAAGGTAGAGGAAAGTGGTCTTTCCTCATTGCGGCATTGAGTTTTCTATAATCAATACATACACGCCACCCAGTTTGAGTGCATGTCTGGATTAACTCATTAGCCTCATTTGTTATGACCGTGATGTCAGATTTCTTAGGGACGACATGAATTGGACTTACCCATTGGCTATCGGAGATTGGGTAAATGATACCATTGTCAAGGCATTTGACGATCTCTTTCTTCACCGCATCCTTCATGACGGGTTTAACCGTCTCTGTGGTTCTCGGGTTGGCTTGGCTTCATCCATCAGATGTATATGATGTTCAACAATCAAGGGACTAATCCCTTTGATGTCAGACATAGTCCAACCAAACGCTTGCCTATTAGATCTCAATACCGTCAAAAGAGCATTCTCTTGCTCTGAGGCTAGAGAAGCTGATATGATAACAAGTAAAGACTCATTCTCACCTAAATATGCATATTTAAGATGAGAAGGTAAAAGTTTGAGATCGAATGCAGGCGGAGAAACTATAGAAGGTGGGGTCATCGAATGATATTCGGAGTCAAGGAAAAGCGCATAGCCTGCATAGGATACAGACTCGGAAAGTGAAGAGTCAAGAGTTTCAGACTCAAGCGTGGAAAATGTGTCCTCACTAAGATGTGACAGATCAAACATTGTTGTGCTAGTGTCGTCGAGATCTTCAAAGCAGAGTTCATCAACTTCGCAACTTTCGGGAGCAATCTCGTGGACAGAACAGACATCAAGTATATGAGCAGAGGGTTCAGATGGCTGACTTCCAATTTTATAGATGTTCAGTTCAATTGTCATTTTTCCAAAAGATAGGTTCATTGAACTGTTTCGACAATTAATGACAGTATTGGAAGTGGCAAGAAATGGTCGACCCAAAATCACCAGAATTTGGTTCTGTGGGTTTGCTACAGGCTGTGTATCGAGAACAATAAAGTCCACAGGGAATATGAATTCCCTAACTTTTATCAACATATCCTCCAGTTCACCCTTAGATTTGGTGATTGAACGGTCTGCTATTTGGAGAGTGCAATGAGCTGGTTTCAACTCTCCAATCCCTAACTGCTCGTAGACAGAATATGGAAGCAGGTTAACACTTGCGCCCAGGTCAAGTAAAGCACGGTTAATGTTTTTACCCCCAATAGAAATCGATATTGTAGGACATCCTGGGTCCTTACGTTTCTTTGGAAACTGTGGGGTAAAAGCAGTAATAACATTATTAGTCATGAAAACCTTTTTGGGCACTTGAGTCATCCTCTTCCTAGTGCACAAGTCTTTAAGAATTTTCGCATAAGCGGAGACTTGTTGAATCGCATCTAGAAGAGGGATGTTGATGTTAACCTGTTTGAACATTTCCATAATCTTCTCCATATGTGGACTCGATTTGTTACCCCTTAACCGATTCGGATAAGGAGCTTTAGCAATAATAGCTAGGTCCATCATTGGAGAAGGTGGTGTGTGTGGAGCTGATCCCAGAATAGAAGTGGGGATCGTCTTTGGTAGAGTAGAAGAGGTATGCTGAGGTGTCGAGTCTTGAGGAAAATGGAGAATAGGCTCGCAAGAAGGTGGTGAGTAGATAAAGTAAGTGTAGAAGTAGAAGTGTGTGTGGAAGGAAAAATCTCAGCCGGGGTGTTATTGATTAATTCTTCATGATTATCAATCTCTTCCCCAATGTGATTATTCAGCACTCTTCCAGATCTCAACGTTGTGATGGCATTCACATTGTAGTATTGTGAATGCCCAGGATTCGGTAGGGGTTAAGACGGAAGTTTTCCTTTCTCTCTAGCACTCATCTCGGCATTTATTCGTGCAATTTATGCTTCCATCGATTGAATACTCTCACTATGGGCGTCGGAGTTTTTCTGAATTTTTTCGACAGAAGTCTTTATTTCAGCCAAAACTTGCATGAAATTTTTTAGAAGTAAATTCATGGTTTGTGCGAGTGTAGAGGATTCATCAGTACCGGTCAACTGCAAAGGACTAGACGGTGTAGAAGTGTTGACAGGATTTTGAAAGTTTTGTGATTGTTAGGGGTGCTAAGTCAGTTGAAGTGGTTGCTGTTGTGGTGGAGGGACCCTTTGGAAATTATTTTGATTTGGAACCGTGTTTTGATTTTGTTGTTGGTTCCAAGCAAAGTTAGGGTGATTCCTCCAACCCTGATTATAAGTGGAAGAATACGGATCGTTTCTAGGTCTCTGTTGGAAAGCAGCATTGGTATGCTCTTGACCTTGAAACGAAGAATTTAAAGGACATTCTTCCATAAGATGTGATGGATCAGAACAACATCCAAGACAGTTTTGGAAAGTGACATCTGATTTAGGGAGGCTACTAAAAATTTATGTTCCATAGCTTCGAGTTTCTTTTGCATTGCTGCCGTTTCATCTCTAACTCCTATGGAAACATCAAGTTGGTGAATGCCACCCCTAGACGATGACTGGTTTACACTCTCCCACTGTAAAGATTTTTCAGCGAAATCTTCTAGAAATCTCCAAGCTTCACCATCATCTTTAGTCATGAAGGTGCCTTGACACATGGATTCAAGGTTCTGTTTTGTGGTAGGATTAATGCCCTCATATATGATTCTGCACAAATCCCATCTAGGAATTCCGTGATGAGGAAATTGAACTAACAGATCCTTGAAGCGTTCAAAACACTTCGAGAATTGTTCATTTGGAAGCTGGGTAAGTTGATTTATTTCGCTACGGACTCGAGCTGTCTTATGATTAGGGTAGAATTTCTTAAGGAATGCTGTTACGAATTCTCCCCACTTCGAAATGGAATGTGCGGCTGTGTTATAAAGCCACTTCTCGTCAATATCGTACAAGGTAAATGGGAGAAGACGTAAACACATAGCATCCACAGAAAGCTGTGAAGTACCCATCATTACGCATACATTTTCAAATTTGGTAATAAAGACATATGCGTCTTCAGACTCGAGACCGTGTTATTTTGGTAGAAGATTGATGTATTGGGGTTTTATTTCAAAATTGTCCCTATTGGCTGGTGGAATGGTGAGACAAGTCGAAAGAGGACCTCGCATAGGGTAACATCTCTCTTGGAGAGAGATGCGGGACGGATTCTACGCACCTGCGGACGGTGGCAGAGTAGTGGTAAAGAAGTTCGATGGAGAACCGTCCATCGAAGTGGGTGTTGTAGGGGGTGTAGAAAAAGTAGACATAGAAATACCGACTTCGGAGTCGAAAGGAGGAACGCGGACAAGACGGGCACTAGAATCCCATGTCCAGACGAGCATGCACTAAATGGTTTAGCACAAGTGGTAGCGTTGAATGATAATTAAGGAAGAAATGAGTTTGGTGTTTGGTTTTGAAAAATACGGATTTCTGAAAAATGCACACAAACAATGCACAAGCAACCCTAAATCTAGTGGTCACCTAGGTCAGTCTCTAGACCGCTCCTAGACTTCCAGAAGACAAGTCGCAAGATAGATCCTCTACCGCCTCTTTGCCCCTTCTGTGGCCAGGTAAGTGCCAGGTAAGTGCCAGGTAAGTGGGAGGTTCTCCATTACGTAAGTAGTGGCCTAATTAAGTAACCACTTTCCTTAGACACACTTGCCTAGACACTACAAAAGAAACGCGGATAGGCAATAGATTACCCACGACCTCCTTCTGTCCTAAATGAGCACGACGGTCCTTAGAGTCTTGTCTAGATATTTTTTAGTTAATGAGGGTGATGCGGATGCAAGTTTGTGATTTTTGGGGCTTAGGACGGGTAATGAAATCCCGACCTAATCTGAATTTTGGTCGTGCCCTTTAATTTCCGTGTTAAAAAATGAAAACAACCAAGATCAAACACGCAACAATTTTTCTTTTTGCGGCGCTGCGAATTTTTGCAAAGAAAACCTGCAGAAATTTGTTAATGGAGCAGATAAGAGAGGAGATAAGAAATACAGAGAGTCACCTAGAAATTTTCGTGCACTGAAACCCTAAAGTAACCACGGATCCGCCGCAAGAATGGTCCAACGACCGCGGTTCAGCGGTCTGATGACAAGATACCTGCACAATTTTTTTTTTGAAAATGCTCCTGTTCACTCACTGAGCTCCCTTTGATGCTCTGAAAATTTTTCCACTCGCTCCACAGATTCCAGATCTCCTTGCAACAAATCACAACAAATCATTAAGCGCTTGTTACGAATTTTAATATAAAAACTGATGGAATAATAAATTTTCCAACTCAAATTACAAAAACGAACAAATTAGCACACTATCCCCGGCAACGGCGCCATTTGATTGATCCATTTTCTTCGTGTGTTTTGTAATTGTTTCACAGATCACAACCAAAGAAATTTATACCGCAATCAATTAACGGTGTCTATTGTAGGTTCGTCGGTGAATGCGGATCGTCCACTGGGAAAGTGTGATTTGATCGATCTTGTTTTAGTTGTGTTGGAAATTAAAATATAAAAGAAAATGATTTAAGAATTGTGAAATTTAGTTTTAAGAATCAACACAAACTAGATCTAAAATCAAGAAATGGTAGAAATCAAGAAAATATCCAAATCGTTTGAATTATCAAGATTTGTAGAGAGGCTTGTCGGAATCAATCGAATCGATAGTGATGATAAATGCTTATTATTACAAATTCTTATCTATTGAAGATTTGTTGCTAGATCGATGACAATCAACGAGGTTTAGGGATCTATCGAAGAGATTAGGGTTTCTTCATCATCATCCCTTGTCCTTTTGTTGATTAGCATTCAAATTCTAGCCTCTAGGAAATTCAATCATCGATTGTTGATCTCTAATTTAGAGCGAAAACATTCAAGAAAGCATCTCGCTCAAAACTAGGTCATGGTTGATTCAATTTCCTAGGGTTTACAAAATTCATAAGACTTAAGAATCGTTCAAGAATTCATCAACATCATCTACATATTCTTTCGATTCCGATGCAAGCGGAGTTTTACTCACGCATCATTATAAAGAAATTAAGAACCAAAAATATCATAATGCGAGAATGAATAGAAAGCAAGAATAAAGATCTTCACCTTTTATTATTCGATGTTTCGTTACAATACACTCAAAGAATACAAGATTTGAGGAGGAACTAAATCATCGAATTGGCTTCGCATCGTCTTCTTGAGTCACGGATCGTCTTGGATCTCTTGCTCGGATGAAGATCGGCGTTGCTTCAAAAGGATCGTTGGATGCTTGCTCGATTTGGGACTCGATGAATCTTAATTTGGATCAAATTGTGTCACTCAATTTCCTTAGAATTGATTTAGATCTCACTCGAATTTTTCCCTAAAATGATGAGCAACCGAAAAACCTCTTCAACGAAGCCTTGGATGCCTTTTTATAGTCTTTTCTTTTGGCTTCCCTTAGAAGCTAGGTATAGCTTCCCTTAGAAGCTTGGTAGTTGAGAAGAAACTTCTAGATTGAGTTAGTTGTTTAGCTTACAAGAGAAGCTTGGGTGTTAGAAGGGAAGCTTCTGGAGAAATCTACACAATTCAAAGCGTATTGGAGAAGCTTGGCCGTTAAAATGAGAGTTCTGCAAAAAGTTGTCACCGCCGATGAGTCAACTCGGCCGCGGATCCGCCGCGGATAGGCCTGACTCGGCCACGGATCCGCGGCCGTTTGATGGGTTTGGTGCATGGAATTTTCTGTGCTGAATTGTGTTGGCCTCATGGTACTTTCCTGATCTCTGGAATCTTATAATCATTGCCAGATTACAAGTCTTGGACTTGGTGTATTTTTATCAGCACTTTTGTGATTCCGGCTTTTTAACCTGGAGAATTTCCTGCACATAATCTCGAGACAAGGGTTGATATATACAGATCAATGCAATTAGTAATAAAACACGTAATTTCCCTTGAGAGTGTTGATTATAACTATAACACAATGTATTTGGTATTTTACACTTGAATTCGTAATCTGTGTTATAATTACAATAAGCACCTATATAAGAATGATAAAAGTAGGGAAACTAACGTGTTGAGAATGCACTATTTTCGAGTGATCACCTACTTTAGGAGGCAATTATCATTTTAGGCTTCCAAGGTGATGTGGATGACAGAGTGGTTGTCAAAGTTAATAGTTTCCCCTCTTTTGAGGGGCAGTATGTTGGACAGGTGTCCAAGCAGATACTGAGGAAGGCACGGCGCAGGATTCTGATTAAATTCAGTAGAAGATTCGGTCTAAGAAGTTTGTTGGATTTGGAGTTCATTTGTGAACTGGGTCCCATCAGATATCCATAAAAATTCTAAGACATGTATCGCTCATTTCAGGGGATAGCCTTTCTCCACGAAGTTGAGATATAGAGAGATAAAGATAGAAACATTGGAGCGGATCCACTCACTGAGGCTATTTCTCCAACGCAATAGTTTCACAAACGTACTTTGCGAGACTGATTAGTAGAGAAGTTGGGTGTTCGGTATCACACGAGCTGTGAGTATGCGACACCGCAATAATTAGCCTTAAGTGCAAGTGGGAGATTGTTGGATATAGTGCCATCAAGTCAATTATTGTAATCGCAGGCACGATTGTGATGATTGAGGGTGGACCTATATAGGTAGAACAGTCTTACTCAAAATGATAGTATGCTATCTGGTTTGTCTTTATCATCATGTACATGCATTATGTGGTATTACAGATCACTATTACATGCTGATAACTTGTGTATACTGATCGAGACCCTGACAAGGGGCGGTGGCCAGGTCTCACAAGCCATTGGTGTTAGTTTGTTCACCTAAGATAGTATACAGGTGCTCATTGGGTTATAAGTATACTGGACGGACTCGCCGGGAACATGCTAGTTGGTATTATACCTATTGTCAGATAGCAGTTCCCAGGTGACATGTGTATAGATTAGTCTGTTGACCTGAGATCATCATTTGTCTCGTGTGAGTTCCTACTATGCTTTGATTACTACCCTACCACGGCTCAAAGGAGTCGTGCAAACAGGTTTTAGTTGGGTACAGTCCCGAGCCACATGGAGGCAATGAGCGGATCGTCGGGGATTCGTCTCTCCCGGTATTGGGGGTTGATGCCACGAGGTGCACGGGTGGCCAACACCAGAAATTCTTGATCAAGGTAGTCGAGAATTACTGATTTGGATCAGTAGTTTCTCAGGTTATGATGGGCTTCATATCGACACGAAATGTCACGTTATTAGCGGTCTGACTTTATCCACCTCCCTAGACTCGATATGCGATACTCTTAGACGAACAGACCGTACTGAACGGATATTGTCATGGACAGGCTCAGTTGGGGTCAGGATGAATTTGCTCGTCGGCTTTCCTTTCGCTCATTACCTGGGTAGCCGTTATGTACAGCTAGTACCGCTGACATGCTTGTGCTTACACCCACTGCCAGCATATTGACGAGTCTTTAGAGTCCCACACAGTGGGTTTTCTTGCTTCGGGAGAAACGAGGTAGAGGCCTTATGGTTTTACGGCAGGGTTCGATCATATAAGTGCACTTATGCACGTATCATGATTCAGACGGTTTATACTAGTGGCTTTGGTTTAAGCCGGATTCTAGTATTAGATTGTTGGATTATTTTCGTCTCTTTGTATTCGTATTTTTCGGAATACGGATACGGGTATGTATATACGGATGAGGGGTATTATTGTAATTTATTACAAGATAGGTTCTAGAAGTTAACACCTCATTTTAGTTTTAATCATTTAGTTAAATGATTTAATGAGGTGGAGGGATGAGTGTGCATTGGCATTTATTGATGGCATGACTCACTTGGTGACTCATGGGGTGACTCATGAATCACTATTGAGGCATGCTTAATATTTGCTAAGGGTTGTGAGATATTTTCTTAAGTTGATGATCCATTATTTCTTGCTCACAACACTTAGCCTTTTTCTTGAGTTGCTTTGCTTCATGCTTACACTCTTATCATCTCATGGCTTCTTCTTTTACCTCCACCCTAATTGTCTCATGTGTTGAGAAACCTAGGGTGTTTTGAGACAAATCAATCCATCATTATACTCTACATCATCTTGGCTATCTAGTTTAGCGAACTAGATACCCTAGTTACCTCGGCTATGAGGTAGGATCCCGGAATATAAATCCTCAGGTGGATCATCTTCGATGGAGGGAGACCGACGACCAAGCTTAATCATAGTGGCCACTAGGAGCTTGGGAAGGTGGTTAAAGACCGAAGGACACGGATCATTCGGTATAACATTCCTAACCTCATTATTGATTGCTAGATTAGGATTAATGGTAGATCCATATTCGTGGGTTATTCCGGCGCCGGTTTGTAAAATTTTTGTTCCACGAACGGCCACGGTTTAATGGACAGGGCACAGGAATGACCTAACACCGGGTACCTGTCGAAAAGGAAGGCCGACGAATAAACTCATCCGGATCCCTACTGAGCCTATCTGTGACAATCTTCATACAGTTCGGTCTCTTCGTCTAAGAGAATCGCATATCGGGTCTAGGGGGTGGATAAAGTCAAATCCCTAATAACGCGATATTTCGTGTCGGTGTGAAGCTCATCACCCACTGAGAAACTACTGATCCAAATCAGTAATTAACGTCCACCTTGGCCGAGGATTTCTGGTGATGGCCACCCGTGCACAGCACGATATCAACCCCTAATACCGGGAGAGTCGAATCCCCGACGATCCGCTCACTGCCTCTATGTGGCTCGGGACTGTACCCAACTAAAAACTGTTTGCACGACTCCTTTGAGCCATGGTAGGATAGTAATCAAAGAACAGTGGGAACTCACACGAGACAAATGACGATCTCAGGTCGAAAGACTAACCTGTACTCATGTCACCTGAGAACTGCTATATGACAATAGGTATAATACCATCTAGCATGTTCCCGACGAGTCCGTCCAGTGTACTCACCCCTAGTGAGCACCTGTGTATGATCTTAGATGTGAAAGACCAGTGGTTGTGGGACCAACCATCGCCCGTCTTCGAGGTCTAGAAACGTATACACTAGTCTACTCCGGAATATCGATGCCTAGTCTCGATACTTCCACGAGTAGGGACATTTAAGGATGTGCTTATGGACTACCTAGCCTCCACATGTATAATCGCCATCATAATGCTGGTAGTCAAGCAAGAATCTTATGGGCTTTATCAATATGTAATAGTGATCTGTAATACCACATAATGCATGTACATGATGATAAAGACAAACCAGATAGCATACTATCATTTTGAGTAAGACTGTTCTACCCATATAGGTCCACCCTCAATCATCACAATCGCGTGCCTGCGATTACAATAATTGACTTGATGGCACTATATCCAACAATCTCCTGGCACTATATCCAACAATCTCCCACTTGCACTTAAGGCTAATTATTGCGGTGTCGGTCTCGATACTCCCGCGACTAGGGACATTTAAGGATGTGCTTATAGACCACCCAGCTCCCACGTATATGATC
Organism: Agapanthus africanus; assembly: GCA_030015575.1. NCBI lineage: Eukaryota > Viridiplantae > Streptophyta > Magnoliopsida > Asparagales > Amaryllidaceae > Agapanthus > Agapanthus africanus. The sequence goes on from CM057349.1 coordinate 296,486,695, forward strand.
GCCATCATAATGCTGGTAGTCAAGAAAGAATCCTATGGGCTCTATCAACATGTAATAGTGATCTGTAATACCATTTAAAGCATGTACATGATGATAAAGACAAACCAGATAACATACTATCATTTTGAGTAAGACTGTTCTATCTGTATAGGTCCTCCCTCAATCATCGCAATCGCGTGCCTGCGATTCAATAATTGACTTGAGGGCACTATATCCAACAATCTCCCACTTGCACTAAAGGCAAATTATTGCGGTGTCGCATACTCACAGCCCGTGTGATACTGAACACCCAACTTCTTTACTAATCTGTTTCGCAAAACCTGTTTGTGAAACTATTGCGTTCGAGAAATAGCCTCAGTGAGTGGATCCGCTCCAATGTTTCTTTTTATATCTCTTTATATCTCAACTTCGCGGAGAAAGACTATCTTCCGAAATGAGCAATACCTGTCTTAGAATTTGTCTGGATATCTGATGGGACCCAGTTCATAAATGAACTCCAAATCCAAAAATCTTCTTAGACTGTATCATCCACTGAATTTAATCAGTATCCTGCGCTATGCCTTCCTCAGTATCCGCTTGAACTACCTTTCCAACAAACTGGCCCTCAAAAGAGGGAAAACAATAACTCAGACAGTCTCTCTGTCATCTAGGTCTTCTTGGAAGCCTGAAATGATAACCGCCTCCTGAAGGAGGCTGCCGTTACCATATACCTACAAACATCCACTTATGTTCATAACTGCTTCTCAACGTTTCTCCAGGATTGGATTAATATATATACTTATTGCAGCTAGTGCAAAATCAATATCTAGTGTGGTACTTAACATCTCATGATTGACTCAATTGCCTAAGCAAGTGATATGCCAATCATGCAAACCCTTCTCTCCTTTAGTCTGTAAGACATCCTTTAGAGAGAGTGACTCCATCACCTGCGGGTACACTTCCTTGCCAGGAGTCAACCATTCTAAAACACCTTTAGAATAATTTCAAAGTATCCAAATTGGGACACTTCTCAAATCTAGATCTAAAACCATAGATCTAGTGACCAGAATCCTGACATTTTATCCAAATTCTATGTGGAGAAACATCCTTGTGACAACCATATTATATAACCGGCCGTAGTATAGGAACATCTATTCCTATCAAGTGCATGTCATCCAAATGCCAGAACATCACACCCTACTACATTCTTACCAGATCCATCTCTTATTCTGATGAAGTCAAACTCTATGATTGTTAAGAAGAATTACACCGCTGTTGTATGTAATTATACGATAGCGTATCCAATAAATATGGATCTTCGTAGTGATACGGAATGTTCCAGAGAAATGCAAAGGTGATGTAGGAGTGGCCATGATATACATGGCTTCGTCGGGAATGATAGCAGTCGCAATTTTCTTTTGCCCTCTTTCTAATCCCTTTATATGTCTTTACTTATTACCTTCTGTACATCACACTTAGGCTAATTGGTTTTCTTCCTTCCCTACCTTTCGGCACCAGCCTATGGTTTGGAAGAAGACTATCCAATAAGCGTAATAGGTGTACTCTCCAAATACCAGGAGCTCTCGCAACCTGAGAGAAGGTAAAGGGAAAAGACAACCGAATAATCCTATTCAATTTCTCCAGAACCAGAATCCATCCTCGAACTGGAACAAGTTCCTTCGAGTTCGTATGTAACTATACGATGGAATATCTAATAAATGTGGATCTTCGTAGTGATACGGAATATTCTGGAGAAATGCAAAGGTTAATATAGGAGCGGCAATGATATATGCGACTATGACAATACAAAAGCCAAAATGTTTTAAGAAGGTCCGGTTAACTTGGTTCATGAGTTTTAGTCTAGGGTCGGGCCATGGTTGTTGCCAAAGAGAGAGAGAGAAAAGAAACACTCAGCGTGCACTCTAACTTAGATCAGAATGGTTAATCACTTTATCTAATCAGGATGTGTCCCACTGTTTCCTCGAATTCTCCTTCAAACCCAAAAAGGAGAATTAGTCGGGATCATCTAAAATCACCCGAGGAGTAACACCTACTCATCAGTGGGAATCGGGATCCAACTATCATTGCATGATAACTTGATAGAAGCCACTCAAGTCACCACACTCCAAAAGGTATGCGCATGCCTGGCATGTTTCCTGTATGTTTGAAACTCCCGATGTGATTTTTTACCCCTAGGACCCAAGTGACCTCGACACAGTCAACATATTAAAGGGTCCTAGTTAAGTTAAATCCGTCATTATCTTGATTGCATTAAACCCACTCGTACGAGCCCTTGAAACAGTCAACATGACCATACGACTGTCCTAACCAATCTACATATCCATGCGACAGAAAAGCATTACAGAGCTACCGCACACTACGCCTTGACACAGTCAACATACGTAGCCCGAATACTAAACAATACTAATCTGAAATGACGGAAGGCTACGACTGGTTTTGGCAAAAAACCTTTAACGTAAGGAACTTGATCTCGTTGAAGGAATCGAGTGGTTTTACAAATATATAGTGGTGAAAACGTTCGCTAAAGAGGTCACTCCCTGTGAAGGGATCTCGGCTCTTTCCTCATCGAATGAGGTGCAGGATATTCCCAATCGAATACCATGATGCAAAGCAAAAGAATCGACTAGAGTGAAGTTTTTACGTTGATGCAAACTTCTGCCTAAGTGGTCACTCCCGATGAAGGGATCACGGCTCTTGCCTCGTCGAATGAGGTGCTGGATATTCATAACTGAATACCACTGTGCAAAGCAAAAGAAAACGTCTGTAATGTCCGTTTTTCAAAAACTTGGTTCCAATAACATCATATAGGTTTGTTTTATCCTTGCATTGATCAGAATCAACACAGTACGATCAATTAAAACATATCACACCAGATAAAGGAACGAAAAATATAATGTACGTATATGCCATCCGCATTCGCCACTGGCCCCGTCATCACCTGTTATGTTAATTAACGGCAAAGCGCTGGACTAGCGCGGGTGCAAAACATATACAATATCTACCATTATATATATAAATATATATAACATTCGTCCCAGGCATGATATAAAGCAACATCACAGAATCTCAGTCAAGCAACACAGAGTGGTGGATAATCCTGGAGCGTCGGGTTTCATTTGAGCCGCAAATTAGACCCGACGTTCTCTGTCTTGTGGATAGCCTGTATAATGAAAACTTGGACCCCTACGAGTGTGGAAAGTTACCCGCCAATCCCAGAAGTGAGGCAACCCCAATCAACAAACTGAATGGGCCACCCAGCACTTCACGGAATCCGGTAACTTGAGCACCCCTCCGTGGGTCAAACTATACCCCCTACAAGTGCGGCGAATAGGCCGCCAATTCTAGAGTAAGGCCCCCTCCGTCTCAATGCTATGAGATGCGGGCCCGTTGCCCTCTAGAACCCGGCTATTCGAACACTCCACCATGGGGAAATCCTAGTACAGAAAAGAAAATAATATGTACAAGGGTGACATCGACCTCAACCCGGTCGTGCCCCAAACAAATAATATACAAGCTGACAGTGACGGCAGTCCACAATTTGGACGCTCGCCCCGTAATATCAAATGTACAAAAGAATCTAAACTGTACTACCATTGCACCACTGGCTATCCACCATGATGATCCAACCACAACCACAGCACAACACAGAACATCAACGCGAAGGTCATGTTCGTAAACCCGTCTAATAGACATATAGTGTTAGTGTTATATGCCCTAGAGCCCATTATTGTATCATACTGGTTTGTATATTACTTAATGAAAGCTTGGGATATACTCGGATATAGTAACAGTCATGCTCGAAATGGTAGTATGCTACCTGGTTTGTTTCTACCTCAATATGTGCATGTGTTTCTTTTAGCATATCGCTTATACATATTGGTAGAGCCCTTAGGATCTTTGCTTGATTACCAGTGTTGTAATGGCAGTCACACTAGTGGGGGTTGAGTAGTCTATAAGCACATCCTATACATGTCCCTAGTCATACGATTATCGAGACGAGGCATCGATACTCCAGAGTAGACTGGTGTATACGCTTCTCATCCCAGCAGGGGAGATGGTCTGTCCTACAGCCATTAGTACGTCGTACTGGAGATAGTATGCAGGTGCTCATTGGGTTATGAGTACACTGGACAGGACTCGTAGGGAGCTGTTGGTGGGTGTTATACCTATCGTCTGGTAGCAGTTCCCAGGTGACATGAGTACAGCTTAGTCCTTCGACTTGACACTGCTACTTCGCCTCGAGTGTGTTCCCACTGTTCTTAGATTACTACCGTACCACGACTCAAAGGAATCATGCAAACAGTTAGTAGTTGGGTGCAGTCCCGAAGCACTTGGAGGCAGTGGCGGTTAGATAGGATTCGTCTCTCCCGGAATTGGGGGTTGATATCACGCTATGTTCGGAAAGCCATTACACAAAGTTCTTGGCCAAGGCAAGCGAGATTTACTGGTAGGCACTCCAGTAGTTTCTCAGGGTGTTTTGGGATACACTCCGACACGACTTATTGCTCTATTAGGGGTCTAACGATTACCGTCCCCTAGGCCCGATATGCGATACTCTTAGACGAACAGATCGGACTGTACGGAGATTGCCACAGATAGGCTTAGTAGGAGTTCGGATGAGTTTGCTTATCGGCCTTCTTATCGACAGATACCAGGGTAGCTGTTACGTGCAGCTAGTACCGCTTGCGGCTTGTGGTTAAACCCACTGCCAGCGTAGTGTCGAGTCTTTAGAGTCCCACACAGAGGGTTTCCCTACATCGGGCAAAAGATGTAGAGGCCGTATGGTTTTACGGCAGGGCTTTGATCACATACGTGTACTTGTGCACGTAAGATGTTCGGGCGAATAATACTAGTAGGCTTTGGTTTAAACCGGATCCTAGTATTATATTGATGGATTATTTTCGTCTCATCGTATTCGTATTCTTCGGAATACGGATACGTGTATATATATACGGATGAGGGGCATTCTCGTAATTTACTCGAGAAACCTTTTAGAAGGAGACACCTCATTAGGGTTTTTTCTTTTTTATTAAAGATTAATGAGGTGGAGGAAATGAGATGGAGATATTTGTTAAATGAAGCATGGTTCTTGATGACTCATTGCTATGACTCACCACTTAAATATTTTGAAGCATGCTTGATATTTTGTGAGATATTTTATCTTATGAATTATTGTATGCTTCATTATTCTTCACACTTGAACCTTCTTCACATAAGCTCATTTCTTCACTTGCTTTTCCTCAAGTCCCCTTCTTCTTCCTCTAGCCATTTATGTCTCATGTGTTGAGAAACCTAAGGCTATTAAAGACATACTAATCCATCTACACTCTCTACATTATCTAGGACATCTAGTTTAGCGAACTAAATGCCGTAGTTACCTAGGATTTGAGGTTGGAGCTCGGACTATAGACTCTCGGGTGGATCGTCTTTGACTCGATGAGGCCGACGAGGAAGCATCGATCTGTTACGATCCTTGGAGCTTATAACGAGGTGGAGGATAGCAAAGAAGACCCGAAGGACATGGTATTGTGCGGTATAGCTTCTTTCCGAGTAGTTAACCTCTTAGTAGTTTTCTAGTTAGGGTTTAGCATCAATCCTGGAGTTCAAGTCGGTGTTGCAACACCCGTAAAAATCATTTTTTACATATTCCGCCTCCCCACAGGGTTCGCGACATCGACTTACAGTGGTATCACAGCCTACTAAACCTTTACTAGCTTGTTAGCAAGTAGTTAGAACTTCGATCGTCGGAAAACACGAAAACGGAACACCCGCACCCTCAAGTTTCTGTCAATTTTAAAACTGCAAGAAAAAATTATTTTTGAGGCATGAAAATTCAGTGCAGGGAATTCTAAGATCACTGTAGAAAAAGGAGTCAGTGACTCGCTAAGAAGACCACGGAAGCGCGGCGAAACGGTGGGTTTCGCCACGGTTCCGCGGTCGATTCAAGGCCGAGTCGGCTCATTTTTTCACTGTGTTTCTTATTTTGGGTGTTCTGTCTTCTTGTATCTTTGGTTTCTACCCAGTATTTTTCTGAGTGCTAGTTTTCACTTGGGGTAGACACGGAAAATAGTTTTCGATCGAAATTCTAAAGTTCTTGGCTAATCGGGTTTTATCTGTGATGTGATATATGTGTTCGTAAACTTCAGCTAATTTCTATATGTCGGTTAGTTTTGGGTTGCACATATTTGTGATGTTGGTTTATGTATATGAACTTTATTGGATCATCGTGGATGAATAGCCGGGGATGTGAGATGAGAGTTTTCTTTCATTCGATGAAAATTGTAAAGTGATGTAATATTCTTTTGCGGAACACATCCGGGTTGAGGTTGTAGCCACCATTGTATTATTTCTTTTACTGTTTTCTTCTCCTAGGATAGACCCAAGGTGGGGTGCATAAACTACCGGGTTATTTGAAGTGCCGAGTGGCCTATTCACTTTGCCGAGGGAGGTTGCTTCACTTTAGGAATTTGGCGGGTAGTTTACCGCACCCGTAGGGGTCTGGAGTAGGGTTTTGCTATTCATCACGACCGTGGAATCCGTCTTTCGTTACAGGCTTAAACAAAATGCAGTATTCCTAGTATATCTAATATGTTCATCTATGATCTGGAATGCCTATTATTTCATGAGACGGAGGATTATTATATATATGCTATATAGTAGACGTTGCTTATGTTTTGCACCCGGGCTAGTCCAACCCCCGCTCTGGCGTTAGTTAAGTAACCTAACGGTGTTAAACGGGGCCCAGTGGCGAATGCGGATGGCATAAGATGTTAGTGTATATGCCTTAGGGGCCATTATTGTATCATACTAGCTTGTATATTATTTAATGGAAGCTTGGGATATTCACAGTTATATAACAGTCTTACTAAACATGGTAGTATGCTACTTGGTTTTATCTATCTTAATATGTGAGTATACGTATTGATAAAGCTCTTAGGATCTTTCTTGACTACCAGCGTTGTGATGGTAGTCACACTAGTGGGGGCTGGGTAATCTACAAGTACAACTTTTTTCAGGTCCCTAGTCGTAGGATTATCGAGACAGGGCATCGATACTCCGGAGTAGACTAGTGTGTACGCTTCTCATCCCAGTTTGGGAGATGGTCTATCCCACAGCCGTCAGTACGTCGTACTGGAGATAGTATACAGGTGCTCGTTGGGTTACGGGTACACCGGACAGGACTCATAGGGAACTGTTGGTTGGTATTATACCAGTCGTCAGTTAACAGTTCCCAGGTGACATGAGTACAGCATAGTCCGCAGACTTGACACTGCTACTTCGCCTCGAGTGTGTCCCACTGTTCTTAGATTGCTACCCTACCACGGCTCAAAGGAGTCGTGCAAACAGGTAGCAGTTGGGTGCAGTCCCGAGCACTTGGAGGCAATGGCGGTTAGACAGGATTCGTCTCTCCCGGTATTGGGAGTTGATATCGCGCTGTGTCAGAGAGCCATTACGCAAAGTCCTTGGCCAGGGCAAGTGAGATTTACTGGTAGGTTCCAGTTGTTTCTCAAGGTGTAATGGGCTACGCTCCGACATAACTTATACCGCTATTAGGGGACTGACGCTTGCCGACCCCTAGGCCCGATATGCGATAGTCATAGACGAACAGACCGGACTGTACGGAGATTGTCACATCAGGCTCAGTAGGAGTTCGGATGGGTTTCCTCATCGGCCTTCTTATCGACATCTACCTAGGGACCGTTACGTACCGCTAGTGCCGCTTGCGGTCTGTGGTTAAACCCACTGCCAGCATAGTAGTCGAGTCTTTAGAGTCCCACACAGAGAGTTTCCTTGCTCCAGGCGAAACGATATAGAGGTCGTATGGTTTTACGACAAGGGTTCGGACGCATACGTGTGTTTACGCACGTACGACATTCGGACAGTTTTTACTAGCCGGCTTTAGTTTAAGCCAGATTCTAGTATCGGATTATTAGATTTATACAGTCTAATGTTTTTCCGTGTTTTCACGGATAGGAGGGGCGTTCTCGTAATTTCGCGGGAAGCTTCTAGAAGGATGGTGACTTGAGGGTTTAGGTGGCATTTGCATTTATTGTTTTAATGACTCATTTGTGTGATTCATCCATGGAGTTAATGCATCATTTATTGATCTAATGACTCATTAGATGAATCACTCATATGAATAAATGAAGCATGGTTGTTAAATGATTTAATTATTTTATTTCATAAAAGATAATGCTTCATATATTCAAATGAGTTCATTATTTCTTCTCATTCTCATGCTCACCTTCTCTCTCCTCAAGCTCTCTCTCTTCAAACCCTAATCCTCCCCTCTCATGTGCTGAGATCAAGAATTAGATAGACTAATTAATCCATAACCTCACTCTATATCACCTAGGTACCTTTGATTAGCAACTAAAGAAACCTAGTTACCTCAAGTTTAGAGGTGAAGCTTGGAATAGAAGCTCTCGGGTGGATCGTCTATTACGTAGAGGAGGCCGAGGAGGAGGTGGATAACGAAAAGAAGAAGGACTAGATTCACAAGGTATAATCTCTTTTCATAGTAGTTAAGAACTCCTATGTTTGTGTTAGTTATAGTTTAGCAAAGATTCTTCGGTCAGTCGATGTTAACTCAAAGAACAAGATTGTTTTTCATATTTCCGCCTCCCCGCAACTCGTGGGGTGTTGTACATCGACTTACATAAGAGGACGTATTACTTTCGTTTCTCTCTGTAATGATAGGTGTAAATGATGGTACAACATTATTAATGCAAAGCAAAAAAAACCAAAGCTAAATCGTTGGAACAATTTCAAAATCACTCGGTTTTTTCAAAACAGAAACTTTTAAATGCGGAGCTTAAACCACTCCTTTAAAAGCTATCAGGTTCCTTCGATTAAATCAAATTCACTATGTTCACGGTTTCGCCAAAACCAGTCGTAGCCCTCCGTCATTTCAGTTGAATATTTAGTAGTATTCAAGCTATGTATTTTGACCATCGTCAAGGCATAGTGATTGGTAGCTGCTGGATATTCATCTGTTGCATAGATAGATGCGTTGGTTTAGGACAGTCGTACTACTATTTTGGCCTTCGTCAAGGGTATGTATGGGTGGGTTCAAATTAACCTGGACAATGACGGGTAGAACTTGACATGTGACTTATGCTATGTTGGCCTTCGTCAAGGTCATAAGAGCATGGGGCAAAAATCCACTTCGGGAGTTTCTAAAGAAACTAAAACTTGCTAGTGTTGCATACCATTTAGAGTGTGATAATTTTGGTAGGATTCCTTCAGGATTATCACACAATGATATTTGGATCCCGATCCTACTGTGAGTATATGCTACTCCTTGGGAGATTTTTCACTAAAACAATCAATGCTATAAACTAAGTAGGTGTCTAGAATGGTGTTAGCGGGGCTACGCCTCCAAGGAAAAGAGGTTGTGTAATTAAGGAACTTCGCGAAAGCGTTGGAAACCCCCCTCGAAGTACCAACACCAGCTTGGCTGAAAGGTTAAGCAAGTATTGTAAGGTGAGATTAATCCTGACTAATTCTTCTTTTATGGTTTGGGGAAGGATTCGAGATACAGTGGGAGCCATCTTGTTTAGATAAACTAATAACCAATCTAAACTTACATGAGCATCATGCTAAGTGTTCTCTCTTTCTCTCCTAATTGCAGCGACCAGGTGACCAAACTTAGGTTACAGCTAGATAATAAAATGACTGAGTTATACTATATTGACTGGCAAAGGTTTGTCCAGATGTCCATTACCTATGACAAGCTGGACCACCTCATTACTACTCAAGCCCCCGCCGTCCCAGGTCCAGTTTCCACCGTCACGGATATGGATATCCGTAAGAAAATGGAAAAAGACAGTGTGAATGCCATATGCCTCGTGTTGGCCTCAGTAGATGGTGTAAACCAGAGGCAACACGAGAAGATGAACTTAGTTTCTATCTTCCTCCATAACAAAGATAAATATGGAGAGCAATCGCATATCGCAAGATATGAGACCTCGAAGGAATTGCTTCAAGCGAGGTTGGCTGTCGGGTCATCCGTAGGGAACCACGTCCCTACAATGATCAGCTATATTGATGAGCTCACGGACCTGGAGACCACGTTGGAGAACGAGTTATATGCTGACTTAATTCTACAAACCCTACCTTCTACTTATGCCTAGGGGAAGAAAGTTATACTTCCAGTTGAGGGCACCCTGAAGGAAACCAGGGAGACACCCGCTTTGCTTATTGAGGAATCTTCCTCTTCTGGATCCAAGGAGAAAGCCAAGGGTGAGAAGAAGAAGACCTCCACAAAGCCGATAGGCGGTGGGTAGAAGAAAAGGGCAGGGCAAAAGTTTCGGGACTAATAGTAGGGAAGGAGGGATGTTCCTATTGTCACGGGAAAGGGCATTGGCAGAAGGAATGCAGGGCTTGGAAAGCCAGAATCCAGGATCCGAAGCATGTTGTGGCTTCGACTTTGGGTGTGTTTGTGATTAAAAACTATATGTCAATTAATTCTACTTCCTGGGTACTAGATACCGGATCAGGATCACATATCTGTAATTCAGTACAGGCTTTGAGAAACCGTAGAGTTATCAGGGCAGGTGATATGACTGTCAGAGTTGCAAACGGAATGAGCGTGGACGCTGTACCGTAGGGGAATATCACCTACGATTGACAAGTGGGCAGATATTGATTTTATGTAACTGTTTGTGTGTACCTAGTCTAGCTTGTAATAGCTTTACTTTTTAAGGAAGGATATGATTTTACATTTGTAAGCGATGTGGTCCACATCCACCTTAATCAGAGTTTGATTGGGTCAGGTACACTAGATGACGGTATATACGTATTAAATCAAGCTCAGGTTTTCAACGTCCAGAACACACTTAAAAGAAAGTCTCCAGAATTAAATAAGGCTTTCTTATGGCATTGTAGACTGGGTCACATCAATGAAACACGATTGACGAAGTTACATAGAGAGGGATATTTGGATCCGTTCGAATATTAGTCTTATGCAACTTGTCAATCTTGTCTCATAGGAAAGATGACAAAGACTCCGTTCACTGGACACGGAGTAAGAGCGAGCTCGCTCTTGGGACTCATACACAGCGACGTGTGTGGTCCAATGTCTACACATGCACGAAGTGGTTATTCCTATTTCATTACTTTTACGGATGATTTCTCTTGGTATGGACATGTCTTCTTGATGGAACATAAATCCGAGACCTTTGAGAAATTCCGGGAATATAAGAATGAAATAGAAAAAAAACAGGAAAAAGTATCGAGACACTAAGATCTGATCGAGGTGGTGAATACTTAAATGCCGAGTTCCTGGGTTATCTAAAAGAGAATGGAATTCTCTCTCAGCTTACTCCTCCATATACACCACAACACAACGGTGTATCGGAAAGGCGGAACAGAACCCTATTGGATATGGTACGTTCCATGATGAGTATTGCTGAGTTGCCACGATCCTTCTGGAGTTATGCATTAGAATCGGCTGCATATCTTTTGAACAAGGTTCCTACCAAGACTGTGCCTACCACACCATATCAGATATGGAGTGGGAAGAAACCCTATCTTCAGTATCTGAAGATATTGTAAGTGCACGGCAGCGTCCCGGCCGTCTGTCCGAGGCCAAAATGCGGAAACAAAAACTTTTCTCTAAACAGAAATGGGCGCTACCGCGGACTATAAACCCGGATCGGACCATTAACCTACTACTAGCTAACTAGAGATTGAGTAGAATGCTATACTGAGCGATCCGTGTCCTTCGGTCTTCGGCCTCCATCCCGATCTCCTCGCGGAATCTCCGGTCTTCATCTCCTCGTCGGAAAGGGCACCACATCGCCGATTCTTTTTACGGGCTCCCACCTCTGGACCGAGGCAACTCGGGCACGAAGTTGGCGAGCCGACATGTCCAAGAATGCTGTAGGCTAAGTGTAGAATTCTATGTCTCATGGGGTTATGAGAAGTTGCCGTTTGGAAGTGGAGAAGGAGATGTGATCTTTTTGTGATGAACTAGGGAACTTTTACAAGCATGAAGAGAACAAAATCACTCCCCAAAAATTTTGACAGCCCCCTTCAAATGTGTGGCCGGCCATCATGTGGAGAGAGGAGGGAGGTCAATAATGCAAAGGAGAATAATGAGTGATGATGAGAAAATAAGTCACACCAAAAAAGTCCAACTCCAAAGCCCATCACTCAACCCATCATAGAAAGTAATGATGAACAAAAAGAAGTCAATAGAACTAGAACCATCATGAACCTATCATCACAAAAACAACCCTCCATATTGCTAATTTGAACACTTGCAAATAACCCCCTCCCATCAATATTCAGCCAAGGAAAGAACAAAGGAAAAATGGCCGAAACGAAATACAAACTGGCAACTTCAAAAAATCGATCCCGGAATAAATTACAGGAAAACCCCGCGACTTTATATACATACCCGCATTTGTATTCCGACCGAATACAAATGCAATGAGACAAAATCTACACTGTACAATACTAGGATCCGGCTTAAACCAAAGCCCGCTAGTATTATCCGTCCGATCATGATCCGTGCAATACCGCGCGTATATGATCGAACCCTTCCATATATCCATACGGCCTCTACAACGTTTCGCCCGAAACTTGAGAAACTGTCTGTGGGGGACTCTAAAGACTCGTCAACACTTTGGCTATGGATTTAACCACTAGCACGTCAGAGGTATTAGCCATACGTAATGGGCTACCAGGTATTGACCAAAAGGGAGGTCGATGAGCGAACTCATCCTGACACCCTACTGAGCCTGTCAGTGACAATATCCGTACAGTCCGGCCCGTTCGTCTATGAGCATCGCATGGCGGGCCTAGGGGGTTGGTAAAAGTCAGACCCCCAAAAGCGGTACAAGTCGTGTCGGAGTGTAGTCCAGAACACCCTGAGATACTACTGGAATACCTACCAGTAAATCTCCTGCCTTGGCCAAGGACTTCGTGTAATGTCTCTCCTAGACACAGCGCGACCTCACCCCCAATACCGAGAGAGACGAACCCCTGCTGATCCGCTCACTGCCTCCATGTGGCTCGGGACTGTACCCAACTAAAACCTGTTTGCACGACTCCTTTGAGCCGTGGTAGGGTAGTAATCAAAGTACAGTGGGAACTCACACGAGACAAATGACGATCTCAGGTCGATGAACTAACCTGTACACATGTCACCAGGGAACTACTATCTGACGCTAGGTATAATACCAACTAGCATGTTCCCGGCGAGTCCTGTCCGGTGTACTCATAACCCAATGAGCACCTGTATACATCTTAGGTGAACCAACTGACACCAGTGGCTTGTGAGACCGGCCACCGCCCCTCGTCGGGGTCTCGACTGTATACACTAGTCTACTCTAGAGTATCAATGCCCTGTCTCGAAAACTCCCATGACTAGGGACCTTTTAAGGATGTGCTTATAGACCCCAGCTCCTACGTATATGATCGCTATCATACTGCTAGCAGTCATGCAAGAATCCTAGGGGCTCTATCAACGTGCAATAGTGATCAGTAATGTCACCTAAAGCAGTACACGATAATAAAGATAAACCAGATAGCATACTATCATCTTGAGTAAGACTGTCCTACCGGTATAGGTCCTCCCTCAATCATTGCAATCACGTGCATGTGATCCAATAATTGACTCTGGGGGCACTATGTCCAACAGATATATGGATGTCCATCTTTTGTAAAAAAGCAGCATGCGGACAAGCTCGAGGCACGCTCAGTACTGTGTAAGTTTATGGTATACCCAAAGAACTCCGGGGGTATCTTTTCTATTACGCAGAGGAACGAAAGGTGTTTGTTTCTCGTCATGCCCAATTTTTGGAAAATCAATTTTTGAAAAAAAAACTAGTGGGAGCGCAATAGAACTAGAAGAAATTCCAGAACCACAAACTATTACTGAAAGTATGGTAGAACCAGAGGTTTCGAAAGAACAGAACATTCTCGCGCCACTCAGCAGAACTAGTAGGCAGTCTCATCCGTCCGAGAGATACTATGGTTTTCTCATAAACGGGGATAAAGAGGATTGCATCATTAATAATGATGAGCCAACTAGCTTCCAGCAAGCCATTCAGAGCGGTGACTTGGAAAAATGGTTGGATGCAATACGGACCGAGATGGAGTCCATGTACACCAACAAAGTATGGACTTTGGACATTGCTCCAGAAGGGGTAAAACCCGTAGGCTGCAAATGGATCTTCAGAAAGAACATTGGTGTAGATGGATAGGTTGAAACCTATAAAGCTAGACTTATTGCAAAGGGTTTTCTTCAAAGACCTGATTTGGACTATGATGAAACCTTTTCTCCAGTGGCTATGATCAAATCCATTCGGATCCTTCTTACCATTGCTGCCTTCCACGATTATGAGATCTGGCAGATGGACGTAAAGACGGCTTTTCTAAATGGTTATTTGGAAGAGTGCGTCTATATGGATCAGCCAGAGGGTTTCATTCAGAGTGGGAGCAGCGGGAAAGTGTGCAAGTTGCTTAAGTCCACTTATAGACTAAAGCAGACATCGCGGAGTTGGAACATCTGTTTTGATGAGACGGTCAAAGAATTCGACTTTATCAAAAATCCAGATGAACCATAAATCTATGTAAGATTATAGCGAGAACTGTGGTATTCCTCGTCTTATACATGGATGACATTCTCTTGATAGGAAATGACATTCCTATGCTACAACCAGTCAAAGGATTCTTGTCACAGAGGTTCTCCAAGAAAGACCTGGGTGATGCCAACTGCATTCTGGGGATCCAGATCTATCATGATAGATCAAAGAGGATGGTGGGACTTTCACAGTCAAGGTACATCAACACTATACTGAAAGGATTTAGTATGGAAGATTCAAAGCGCGGTAGTCTACTGGCTTGTCACGGAATCACCCTCTCCAAAGAGATGTCTTCCAAGACTGATTTGGAAAGGGCTCGCATCACATCTATACCCTACGCTTCTGCGGTAGGCTCTATAATGTATGCGATGTTGTGTACCAGACCAGATATTACTTACGCACTTAGCGTGGTAAGCCGGTATCAGTCAAACCCAGGGGAGAAGCACTGGATAGCAGTAAAGAACATTCTCAAGTACCTGAGAAGGACTAAAGAGATGTTCTTGGTGTATGGCAGAAAAGACCTCCAGATCGAGGCCTTTGCAGACTCCAGCTTCCAGAGTGACAAGGATGACTCCAAGTCTATATCGGGTTATGTCTTTACCCTCAGTGGAGGGGCGATATGTTGGAAGAGCTCCAAGCAGGACACCGCTGCTGACTCGACAATGGAAGCGGAGTATATCGCTGCTTGTGACGCCGCAAAAGAGGCAGTCTAGATAAGGAAGTTCTTAACTTAAATTCAGGTGGTTCCAACCATTGTTGATCCAATACCACTGTATTGCGACAACAACGGCGATATGGCTTTAGCGAAGGAACCCAGGTCCCATCAGAGATCCAGACATATCTTGAGGCGGTACCACCTGATCAGGGAGATCGTTGATCGCCGGGAGATCGAGGTGAGGAGAGTAGATACAAAGAAAACACTGCTGATCCACTCACAGAGGCCATCACTCAGACACAGTTCGAGAGGCTATTCGAGATCATAGGTCTGCAATATGCCAATACATGGCCTTAGTGCAAGTGGGGGGTTGTTAGTGTTATATGCCCTAGAGGCCATTATTGTATCATACTGGTTTCTATATTACTTAATGGAAGATTGGGATATACACGGATATAGTAACAATCTTGCTCGAAATGGTAGTATGCTACCAGGTTTGTTTCTACCTCAATATGTGCATGTGTTTCTTTTAGCATATCGCTTATACATATTAGTAGAGCCCTTAGGATCTTTGCTTGATTACCAGTGTTATGATGGCAGTCACACTAGTGGGGGCTGGGAAGTCTATAAAGACATCCTATACAGGTCCCTAGTCATAGGATTATCGAGACGGGGCATCGATACTCCAGAGTAGACTATTGTATACGCTTCTCATCCCAGCAAGGGAGATAGTCTGTCCCACAGCCATTAGTACGTCGTACTGGAGATAGTATGCAGGTGCTCATTGGGCTACACTGGACAGGACTCGTATGGAGCTACTGGTGGGTGTTATACCTATCGTTGGGTAGCAGTTCCCAGGTGACATGAGTACAGCTTAGTCCATCGACTTGACACTGCTACTTCGCCTCGAGTGTGTTCCCACTGTTCTTAGATTACTAACCCACCAAGGCTCAAAGGAGTCATGTAAACAGTTAGTTGGGTGCAGTCCCGAAGCACTTGGAGGCAGTGGCGGTTAGATAAGATTCGTCTTTCCTGGTATTGGGGGTTGATATCGCGCCATGTTCGGAAAGCCATTACACAAATTCCTTGGCCAAGGCAAGCGAGATTTACTGGTAGGTACTCCAGTAGTTTCTCAGGGTGTTTTGGGCTACACTCCGACACGACTTATTGCGCTATTAGGGGTCTGACGATTACCGCCCCTCTAGGCCCGATATGCGATACTCTTAGACGAACAGACCGGACTGTGCGGAAATTGTTACAGATAGGCTCAGTAGGAGTTCGGATAAGTTTGCTTATCAGCCTTCTTATCTACAGATACCTGGGTAGCTATTACGTGCAGCTAGTACCGCTTGGGGCTTGTAGTTAAACCCACTGCCAGCGTAGTGTCGAGTCTTTAGAGCCCCATACAGAGGGTTTCCCTGCATCGGGCAAAAGATGTAGAAGCCGTATGGTTTTACGGCAGGGCTTCGATCACATACGTGTACTTATGCATATACGATGTTCGGACGGATAATACTAGTGGGCTTTGGTTTAAGCCGGATCCTAGTTTATATTTATGGATTATTTTCATTTCATTGTATTCGTATTTGTCACGACCCAAAATTAGGCATGTGACCGGCACATAAACCACGTAACGTCGACAGGCGTAGCGCAATTTAAGTAACCCGAAAAACCCAGAAATCTAAACCATCAAAAGAAGTAAACGATGAAAACATAAAAACATTTGGAAATCCCAAGTAAAATTCCTTAAACTTAAGTTTATTTTCTTAAAAATTTCGGCAGCACCTTCTTTGTAAAAACTAGCCCCGAAACGGGTACAAACATATGATATAAGTAAAGCATCCCCAAACGGGAGCAAATCACGCCCAAAGGCAGAACCAACCACCACAAGCATATATACGACGCCGTAGCAAAGAAATAAACAGTATAAATGGAAACCAGCATAAAGAGGTAAAGCTACATAATAAAGGCCAGCTCACACAAGCTCGACACCCAGAGTCACAAAATATACAATACCCGTCCTCACAAACTCGTCTCTAAGTCAATACATGAAAGTGGTAGATTAAGAGTACTAGATACAAGAAGATATACAATGAACATAAACGGATAACCGCAAACCCACCTACAACAAAATGGCTCACAGCCAACCGTAGCGGTATCCGCTGAAAAAGATACAATAAGAACCCCTGCCGCGACTACTCTGAGGGTCAAACCTGCAAAACACTATAGCACAATGGGGGTGAGTTAACAACTTGTGAATAGTAAGTAACATCACAGATAATCACAGGTATGCACGAACAACGATAATCTATAACATGCAATCTGATAGCATAAGTATGGCAATATGGATATGCAACAATCATGATCAAGGTACTCCATCAGGTGCTACAAATACATGAAGCAATGCATATCGAATAAATACTGAGTATGGGATAA
This sequence comes from Agapanthus africanus, assembly GCA_030015575.1. Classification (NCBI taxonomy): domain Eukaryota; kingdom Viridiplantae; phylum Streptophyta; class Magnoliopsida; order Asparagales; family Amaryllidaceae; genus Agapanthus; species Agapanthus africanus. The sequence continues at coordinate 296,504,383 of CM057349.1, forward strand.
AACATTACATCATCAATGAATCATCATCATGGAAAATCTCTGTGTCCATCAACGACACCCTAAATCCCAATACCTCAGGCGCCGTCACTCTGATCGGCCCTCATATCTGTAAATCTCATGGAACCTGAGTGTCCAACATCAACACTCGAAACATCATGAAAACTCATGTCCATCAACGACACGTAAATACTCATCTCTCAGGGGCCGCACACCCAGATCGGCCCTCAATATATCTCATGTCATAACTCCCAAACGGTATCCTCCGGATATCCATCGGGTTCTATACTATCACCGGTAGGTAGTGCTCCCTCCGCCAGGCTCATTGTCTGAAGGGTCACGGCAGCGCCCCGGCCGTCGAAACACGGCCAAAATGCAGAACAAAAATTTCTGAAACCAGCGCTACCGCTACCCGAATCCCGGATCGACCTTAAACCCTAAACTAGCAAATTAAACTAAGAGTTAGAATCATTATACCGAGTTGATCTGTGTCCTTCGTGTTGGAGATAGTGCCCTCAAAGTCAATTATTGGATCGCAGGTACGTGATTGCAATGATTGAGGCAGGACCTATACCGATATGACAGTCTTGCTCATGATGATAGTATGCTATCTGGTTTGTCTTTATCATCTTATACATGCTTTAGTTCGCTATTGCATGTTGATAGAGCCCATAGGATTCTTGCTTGACTACCAGCAGTATGATGGCAATCATATACGTGGGAGCTGGGGTCTGTAAGCACATCCTTAAAGTGTCCCTAGTCATGGGAGTTTCGAGACAGGGCATCGATACTCCAGAGTAGACTAGTGTATACAGTCGAGACCCCGACAAGGGGCAGTGGCCGGTCTCACAAGACACTGGTGTCAGTTGGATCACCTAAGATGTATACAGGTGCTCATTGGGTTATGAGTACACCGGACAGGACTCGCCGGGAATATGCTAGTTGGTATTATACATATCATCAGATAGCAGTTCCCTGGTGACATGTGTATAGGTTAGTTCATCGACCTGAGGTCGTCATTTGTCTCATGTGAGTTCCCATTGTACTTTGATTTCTACCCTACCACGGCTCAAAGGAGTCATGCAAACAGGTCTTTTTTGGGTACAGTCCCGAGCCACATGGAGGCAAGTGAGCGGATCGGCAGGGGATTCGTCTCTCCCGGTATTGGGGGTGAGATCGCGCTGTGTCTAGGAGAGCTATTACACAAAGCCTTCGGCCGAGGCAGGAGATTTACTGGTAGGAACTCCAGTAGTATCTCAGGGTGTTCTGGGCCACTCTCTGACATGACTTATACCGCTATTGGGGGTCTGACGTTACTAGCCCCCTAGGCAGATATGCGATACTCATAGACGAACGGACCGGACTATATGTATATTGTCACTGTTAGGCTCAGTAGTGTTTATGGATGAATTCGCTCGTCAGCTTCCCTTCTAATCAATACATAGGTAACCGTTACGTACAGCTTGTACCTCTGACGTGCTTGTGGTTATACCCAGTGCCAGTGTGTTGATGAGTCATTAGAGTCCCCCATAGACACTTTCCCAAGTTCGGGCGAAACGTTGTAGAGGCCGTATGGTATTATGGAAAGGTTCGGAAAATGCACGTGCGTTTTCGCACGTGTCGTTTTTCGGGCAGATAATACTGGTCGGCTTTGGTTTAAGCCGGATCCGAGTATTATGCTATGTAGATATAATATCTTTGTCTCAGTTGCATTTGTATTCGGTCGTAATACAAATGCGGGTATGTTTATACTGATACGGGGTTATCCTGAAATTCGTTTCAGGATCACTTTTGGAAGTTGCCAGTTTCCAGTTTTCTATCGGCCGTATTTAACATTCGATTAAATACGTATTTATCTTTTCTTGAGATGAGTGTGGAAGCTTCTAGATGATGACTAGGATGGTGAGGTGTTAAGTGACTCATTAGTGCATTTAATGATTCATTTAATGCAAGGGTGGCTAGGTTAATGACTAGGTTTATGTTCATTGGTTTACTTTTAATGTGTTCATACAAGGTGTTATGATAAGCTTCATTGTTGTGGTCACCCCCTTGCTCCTACACTGACCCCCTCCTCTTTATATGGCCGGCCCCCTCTCTTGATAGGATAAGGGTTGTGATTGGAAAAAAGATATATGTTTTGGTGCATAGAAATTAGATATGATTCATTTCTCATTTCCATTCGATCCAAAAGGCAACTTCATTAACCGTTCGTCCGTGACTTCGGACGTAATGAGATAAAGTGTTCTACTCATTCTCTACATCATTCTTGGTCATCTCTTTTAGCAAACTTGATGATCGAGTTGCCTCGGTTCAGAGGCGGGAGCCCGTTTACAGATCCGTCGACGTGGTTCCACCTGGATGAGAAAACTGGAGATTCAGGAGATCGGAGCAGCCGCAACAAAGCGTGGGATGATGGTTGAATACCGAAGGACTCGGATTGTTCAGTATAACATTTCTACCCACTTTGTAGTTTGTTAGTTTAGCTTTAATGGCAGATCCGGGTTATAGTACGCGATAGCGCCAGTTGTAAAATGTTTTTGTTCCGCATTTGGCGTCTGTTAGACGGACGGGGCGCTACCGTGTACTTACACTTCGGTCTTCATTCCAAGCTCCTAGCGATCCTTTGATGATGTTTGGTTGCCGGTCTTCCTCCATCTCCGATGATCCACCTGAGGGAAACGGCGCAAGCTCCAGCCTCGACAAACAAGGCAACCGATGCTCCAAAGTCGCTAGCGATGGAGAGTGGGGGTGTATGAAAGTGTCACTATAATTTTCTCTCTTTTCTTGTGCTCAAGGGAGCAACCATAGAAGAAGAATGGAGGAGGTGATCTTTTGCATAAAGAACAAAGGAAATGAGCTAACCCTTTTTGTGTGAATGAGAGAGTAGGAGTTATTAATCAAAAATGAAATGAACCCCTCACCCAAAACTATGGCCGGCCCCCCTCTCACCTCCACAAAAAATGTCATTTTTCTTTCCAGTGTCAAATTACAATAAAATAATCAAACCATACCCAAATTCCATGTTCATGCCATGCTTGAAGTCACATCAACTTTTCCACCTCATTAATAAAAAACAAATGAATTTCCATAAATGAAAATCATATAAATGAGGAGGCATCTTCTAGAAGCTATTCCGTATAAAATACGGAATACTTCCCGGTACATGTATCGAAATACATATACGCGTATTCGTACCAAAATACGAATAGCCGAGAGAGAAAACGAATAGTGAACAATAATACTAGAATACATATATATAAATATATATGTAAATTATTAAATCAAAACCTGATTTAATAATCTGGCTTAATCCTAAGCAGCTAGTATTATCAACCGTCCGATCAAAGTCTGCGCAGCTAGTGCACATATTTAATCGGACACCTGTATGTATCAACATACCTCATGTACACCAAATCTCCTGAACCGTGAAAACCCTCTGTGTGGGACTCTAAAGACTCGTCAATACGCTGGCAGTGGGTTTAACCATAAGCACGTCAGCGGCACTAGCTGTACGTAACGGCTATCCAGATATTAAGCGAAAGGGAGGCCGACGAGCAAACTCATCCTGAACCCCTACTGAGCCTGACAGTGACAATATCCGTACAGTCCAGTCTGTTCGTCTAAGAGTATCGCATATCGAGTCTAGGGGGGTGGATAAAGTCAGACCCCTAACAACGCGATATTCAGTGTCGGCATGTAACCCAACACCTCCTGAGAAACTATCGATCATGGATCGGTAATTTTCGTCTACCATGGCCATGGATTTGTGGTGATGGCCACCCGTACACAACGCGGTATCAACCCCCAATACCGGGAGAGACGAATCCCCGACGATCCGATCACTGCCTCCATGTGGCTCGGGACTATACCCAACTAAAACCTGTTTGCACGACTCCTTTGAGCCGTGGTAGGGTAGTAATCAAAATACAGTGGGAACTCACACGAGACAAACGACGATCTCAGGTCAACAGACTAATCTGTACACATGCCACCTGGGAACTGCTATCTGACAATAGGTATAATATCAACTAGCAGATTCCCGGCGAGTCCGTCCAGTGTACTCATAACCTGATGAGCACCTGCATACTATCTTAGGTGAACATACTAACACCAATGGCTTGTGAGACCTGGCCACCGCCCCTCGTCAGGGTTTCGATCAGTATACACTAGTCTACACTGGAGTATCGATGCCCGTTCTCGATACTCCTACGACTAGGGACATTTAAGGATATGCTTATAGACCCCAGCTCCCACATATATGATCGCCATCATAATGCTGGAAGTCAAGCAAAAATCCTATGGGCTCTATCAATATGATGATAAAGACAAACCAGATAGCACACTATCATCTTGAGTAAAACTGTTTTATCGGTATAGGTCCTGCCTCAATCATCATAATCACAAGTCCGTGACTATGATAATTGCCTTGAGGGCACTATAGCCAACATTGTCTACATCACAAAAACCATTTCTTGCCTCGGGGTACCATACCGGGTCCACCATGTACCCGCAGACGGTGCCTACCGCTCCTCGAATCGGGTTCCTAACACAAATCTCAGAACCAAGAAAACTCATGGTGGACGCACCGAAATATCATATCAAGAGAAACCGGGTTTTCAAAACAATGCATACTTTCTTGAAATATCCCCACGGTTCTCAAATCCATAAATCACATGAAATCCGTATCTCAATGCGTAAATCCATGAAATATGATATATGCAACCGCTCTTTTAGATGAATCCAGTTTTTAAATATATCATATGGTTCCCAATTCCTCCAAAATCAATGCAATATCATATAAAGGTGTACATGTAGCTATAGCAAAGTATGTGTGTATACATGTAAGTATGTATGCACGATGCATTTCATATGCGCAATAGGACAATAATCAACATTTCAATATCAATAACAATACAATACCACATAGGGGTATATGTAGCTATAGCAAGGTATGTGTGTATACATGTAAGTATGTATGTATGATGCATTTCATATGCGCAATAGCACAAGAATCAACGTCTCAATGTCAATAAAGATACATTACTACATAGGGGTATGTGTAGCTATAGTAAAGTATGTATGTATACATGTAAGTTTGTATGTATGATGCATTTCATATGCGCAATAGCACAAGAATCAACGTCCCAATGTCAATAACGATATAATACCACATAGGGGTATATGTTGTACGTGCCATAGCAATTACCAACGGTGTGGGTGTAGCATACAATTTAGTGCTCGTGCAACATGAACCGTCAGTAATGGTGCGGTGTCCAATAGGTACTAAGTCAAGGCACAACAAGTAATAATATGCAATGATGCTCATGCACAATCAACTCATATGCATATAAACATGCGGCTATAATATCATATCTAGCCCTAATGCATAACGCCATACGGGCGATTTCCCCGTAGATGTTAAATCTACTCACAGGGACGCCTCGGCTAATCTGATCCGATTTCAGCTCTGCCATTTCCGCGCCACGTCCGACGCCTCTGCACCCGATCCTAGAATCACACATAAGTAAATAAGAGGATGTATATATCAATGGCCGCGGACACAAATGATACAAGTCAATCCACACGCACATCAAGACGCGCACACACTTGGTGCACAAAACGCGCTCGCGACAACGCCACAAACCATAACTAGGGTCGCTATACGTGGAAACTACCAAACCAAAGACCCAATCGTACCAATCTCGCATTCACAACACATTAAATATTATAAGAAAGAGGTTGTAACTCATCAAAACCTCAACTTTAATTCAAATCGATTTATTCTGAAAACCTAGTAAGCGACCATTAACCATTCTAGTGCAAATTCTAGATGTTTTAACAAATCTAGTGGCCACAATATTAACTAAATATCTTAATTAGGTCACATAAACAATAACTAGATTTTAATCTCACATATTTTCATTAATCCTAAAATCTAGTTTGCAATTTATATAATTTGGACAATTTAGGAGCAACAATTCGTAAACTTAACAACTAGGTTAGGTTTTGCATGTCTAGACGGGTTAAACTACACATATAACCATATCCAATTGATAAAAACCCTAACTTGATCTCAAACCCTATTCTTGAAATTTCAAGTTAGCAATTAGAACCATAATTAAACATCTTAATTTACTAAATTAAAGTAATTAAACATCAAATAACCATTGGGTTAAGATTATACCTCAAAATCATTTGGAATGAGATCCACACTTGCAAAACTTAGCCTCCAAAATGCTAACTTTTCACCAAGATCCATGGTAGATTAGGCCAAGAAATAATGGGTAAGGATTTGATTTAGAGTTTGTGGGATTTTGTATTGATTTTTGATGGATTTTTGGGGATTTTTGAAGTGGGAATGGGGTGAGAAAAATTTGGGGGCTGCTCAAGGGAGGCTCGGCCAAGTGAGGAAGGGGAGGGGGTTTGTGTGAGTGTATGGAAACATCTTAGATTAAGTTAACCCTTAAGCCTCCATTAATGCACCTCACATCAATCTAATCTCTAATTCATTTTCTTTTCTATTTTCTTAATCCTCGAAAAGTCTAGAATTATGGATACATTATGAGAACAAGTGAACATATTATAACTTGTTATATAATTGCCATGGTTCACTAATAAATGATTAACCCATTCCAATTTGTAATTATCGCTAATTAAATGTATAATTAAAAGCTTATAATAATATTTGGAATAATGAATTAAGGAAAAATATTTAAGTGAACTAATAATTATAAATGACTAAATAAATACCACATACTAGCAATTACATAGTTAAACTAGGTGTATTTAAGTCTATATTGAAAAATGATTATATCTTGGTTTTTACGGAAAACACAAATTATTTTACCGATTATCGGAAAATCTGCCTAAACGATTTCTAAAACGTTACAATCTTCCCCCTTAAAGAAATTCGGTCCCCGAATGTAAAATTTTAAGTACGCGTACCCTCGAGGAGATGGGAATATTTCTTCCGCATCTCGTCCTCGGCTTCCCACAAGACCCTTTTCGCCGTTCGGGCCACGTCAAGGAACCTATACGGACGGTATGACCGCGGACCTCAGTTTCATCACCTGCCGATCTAGAATGATTATTGGCTACTTGGTGAACGAAAGATTACGCTCCAGCTGGATCGTCTGATGCTGTATCGCGTAAGAGGGGTCATGAAGGTACATGCGGAGCATTAATACATGAAACACGGGGTGAATATCTGGAAAGCTAGGTGGAAGAGCCAAACGATGAGCAACGATACCAACTCGCTCAAGGATCTCAAAAGGACCTACAAATCTGAGACTAAGCTTCTCTTTCTTCCCAAATCATATCACGCCCTTCATCGGAGAAATCCGTAGGAATACATGATCCCCCACTACGAACTCGAGCCTGTTACGACGACGGTCGGCATAAGACTTCTGTCTACACTGTACTGCTCTCATCCTATCCCGAATCAACTGGATCTTCTCCGTAGTCTCTTGAACTAGCTGGGGTCCCAAAATCCTGCTCTCGCTAAGTTCGGTCCAACAGACTGGCGATCGACACTTTCTAATATACAAAGCCTCAAAAGGCGACATCTGAATCGTCTCCTGATAACTGTTATTGTAGGAGAACTCTATCAATGGAAAGTGACGATCCCAACTGCCACCAAACTCAAGCACGCACGCATGAAGCATATCCTCCAGAGTCTGTATAGTCCGCTCTGACTGACCATCGGTCTGCGGATGGAAAGCGGTGTTAAAACTCAAGCGAGTACCCAAGGCTTCCTGAAGCTTCTGCCAAAGACGGCTAGTGAACTAGGTGCCCCTGTCGGATACGATGCATGTGGGAACGTCATGCAAACACACAATCTCATCAATGTACAACTGAGCATGTACTCAGCATAACCGAAAGTGGTCTTCACTGGAAGGAAGTGAGCCGCTTTCGTCAACCGGTCAACAATCACCCAAATGGAGTCATACCCTCGACTGGACCTGGGTAGACCAACAATGAAATCCATGGAGATCTGTTCCTATTTCCACTCCGGAACGGGTAAAGGCTGCAACTCTCCTGCCGGTCTCTGATGCTCAGCTTTGACTTGCTGACAAGTCAGGCACCTCGAAATGAAATCCGAAACATCACTCTTCATCCCTGCCCACTGTTCAGTTAATAAAACTGCACTTTTAATATGACATTTTTCCTACTATTTCTATATAAAAAAAGGTGTTTATTATAATATATGACACATATGAGGGTTTATCTGTAAAAATACTATTTTCATGTGTCTATATATTATAATTAACATTATGAAGGAAAAAGTAAGCATATAATATCCATGTAACATTTGGCCCATTTAATATGCTTACCTTATTAAATACCTTTGACCAATTCTCTTAAAACTAAAATATCATGACAAATGGTTAAAGATAATATCTCAATAAAAACAAATTCTACTAACATTATTTATTGAGATAATTGTGCAGAAATTATTTCAGGACTGGAATCAAGGAAATCCGAATTATCGAGATCAAATCTGCCAAAATAGTAAAGTGAATTGAAGAAATCAATTCTGGCAGAGACGTAGAGAAGATTTTTAGATTTCAGATACCAAAATAGTCTACATGTGTCACCAGAAGAAGCCTCAAGAGAAACGAACCCACGATCCTCCTAATCCACCGCGGATCCGCGGCCAAACCCACCATTACGCCGCGGTTCCGCCGCACTTCTAAGGAGTTAGGGCCCTGGATTTTCTGGTTGAGATCCTAACAACTAGTTACCATATATGGAAAGTTAACATATATGGAAAGTCACCATATTAGGAAAGCACCATATATGGAAAGTCACCATATATGGAAAGTCACCATATTAAGAAATCACCATATATGGTAACTAGGTTTTCTTCTTTGAGGGCTATATAAAGGACCAAGGGCTAAAGTTAGAAGGCATCAAACCAACGCGATCACATAGTCCATGACGGCTCAAGAATCCTGGTTGATCATCAACGGTTCATCTAACTTCTTTAGAAGAGATCGAGAAGCAAACTAGCATTTTGTAATCATTTTCTAAGGGAACAAAGTGTAATTGATTATGTTGATTAATAAAGGTAGTTTTTCTTATTCTATTTCTTTGGAGTATGATTTCCCTCTCTATCTTTTCTTCTCTCAACATGCACGAGTAATTCTTTGCTTGTTAGGGTTCATAGGATTATGGTAGATTAATGGATGATGAAGATCCTTAAACTCTTTTTACATTCTATAAAGTTTATAAACTTTATCAAAAGAATAGTTAACATCCTAATTAGGCGCGCTATCAATTCATTGATAATCACGACTACAATTAGAGATTAGATTAACAATTGTTTTGGTAAAGGCTAGACATGAACGGAGATCCATGTCAAGATAGGGGTTAAGAGTGGGAACCCTTTTCCCTCTAGAAACCCTAATCTACATGCATCACCGTCGATCTAGTTTTAAATCTATTAAAGGATAAAAAGAGTAATCTTTAATTAATCATCCATGACTACTAAATCTTAATGAACGCTACAAGCCCCCTTTTTATATAAACCTACATCCGTAGTTAATCTAGATCTATATCCTGCATCCGTGTTTGACGTAGATCTAGAACCTACAACCATTCTTTATTCTTCATCCTTTCTTTCTCAACACGCCTAAAGTAAGATTAAAAGATTCAATGTTTCTCTGAGGACAACCCGTACTCATCTCGGTCTAGCTACACACGACACCGTTATTGATTGCGATTACTACAAACACAACTCTAAAATACACATCAATCACCCACCAGTAGATATCTCTCAAGTCATGATACATCTTGGTGGAACCTGGGTGAACACTAAAAGCTGACTAATGTGCCTACTCTAGGATCTCGCGTCTCAACCCATCGGTATCAGGTGTTAGTGTATATGCCCTAGAGGCCATTACTGTATCATACTAGTATGTATATTACTTGATGGAAGCTTGGGATATTCACAGTTGTATATACAATCTTGCTCGAAATGGTAGTATGCTACTTGGTTTGTCTCTACTTCAATATGTGCATGTGTTTCTTTTAGCATATCGCTTATATACATATTAGTAGAGCCCTTAGGATCTTTGCTTGATTACCAGCGTTATGTAACGTTTTGAAAATCGTTTCGGTGAAATTTCGAAAAAATCGGTAAAATAAGGGGGTTTTCTGTAAAAAGTCAAAATACAAATATCTTATTATAAAAATTAAATATACATATTCTAGCTATGTAATTGCTATTATTTGGTGTTTATTGAGCCGCTGATGAAATTTCAAATTTTCTGAAAAAAATATTATTTTATTATTATTTAAGCCGTCACTAATACATTTAATTAGGGAAAATTACAAATTAGAATGAGTTGAAACAAATTTTGTGCATCATAAAACATTAAATAAAATTTTATCATGTGGTTTTTGGAACGAAATTATTTGCCAAAACGGTTTAGAAATTATTGAAGAAAAAAGGCTTTTTTTAGCATAAATGGATGTTTGGGGTATTGTATTTATCATTTTTCATCACCCCACACCCGTACCCACACCCACACACCCCCACTTACTCCCTCCCATGGCTGAATTCAGCAGCCACCATAGTTTTCCCCACTTGATTTTCAAAGGAAAAGATATGAAAGAAAAGAAAAGAAAATGGGTGAATTAGGTGGACTTTGACCTTACTTTGACTTTGACTTCACCCCACTTTCTCTACCTCCCTCTCTCTCCTCCCCCCCCCCCTCAATATCTGGCCGAGACCCTCCTTGATCAGCCCCAAAATCTTTCCACTTCATTTCCAACACAAAGTGCTCAAAAAAATTCAAGAAAAAATCAAATTAAAACCTCTTAAATCCCAAATCCAACAATTACCCATTATTCTTTAACCAATCTAGTGTGGATCTTGGAGCATGGAAGCAAGTTTGGAGGCTAAGATTCTTGCAAGATAGATCTACAAATTGTGAGGTATAATCTTATCTAATGGTTAATTTATTAGTTTTTTTTTCATAAGCTAAAGTAGTTAAATGTTAATTTGGTTTCTAATTTCAAGTTGAAATTATTAAGTGAGGGTTTGGAAAATTCTAGATTAGGGTTGTGAATTTAAGTTGGGGTTCTTATAATTGATCATGGGAAAATTGTGTAGTTTAACATGTTGTTATGCTAAAACTAATCTAGTTGGTAGTTTATATCTTTGTTAAATTTAAATTTGTATTAATTATGTAATTTGCAAACTAGGTTTTAGTGAAATACATATAAATTGTGATTTAAAATGTAATTAAGGTTTTGATGACCTTATTAGCATTTTAATTTGTTGTTTAGCGACTTTGATCATGCAAAACCGTGCTTAATTGAGAAATTGTGAATTTTACTTCGAAAAGTGTTAAAATCGATATTTGTTGCAAACTTGAATTTTGAGTTAATGCTAATTCGTGAGATTAAAAATATGGAGGTGATTTGTATGACCTAATTATGATATTAAGTGAGCATTTTGGCCATTAGAATCGTCAAAATATTTAGTTTGGGTAAAACATCAAGTTTTGAACCGAAATGGGAATTTGTGCTAACTAGGTTTTTGGAAAATAAAACGAATTGTTTAATTTTATGGTTTTGATGAACTAAACCCTATTTCTTATATAATTAGTGAGTTTTGAAATCACGATTGGTGTGTTTGGGTTTCCTCGATGGTTTGACGTTGGTACGCCGACGTCGAGGGTTTTTGGGTTGATTTGTGAAAGTAACCATAGGTTTTGACCTATATGGGTTTCATGTGTCGTTTTGTTCATGAGTCGGATTATAATGCGATACGGTGCGTTATGATATGTAGGTACCCATGTGGACTTCGAGACGACAAGTAAGGGCGTGGCGACGTCGGCACCGGCGAGCGAGGACCAGGTGAGTAGATTTATATCTACGGGGAGAAGTCGGGTGGATGGCGTATAGCACCCCCGCAGTTCGTGGTGGTGTATACGGATACGTATACACACCAACAATTATTATATATTATTTGGGATTAATAACGATGCTTTGGATAGATATTGGTCTGTTGGATTACCTTAGTGTTGCGAACCCTAGGGTAGTGTTGCACTACACATACACACATACATACTTGCATACTTTCCTATTGATATGTGCTCATGGGATTCGTTAGAGTTATGTGTTCACATGGGTATGGGACTATGTGTTCACATACGGATTTGAGGATGATACTTGGGAATGAGCTGAGTCGATGAGATTTGATTTGAGGCCGTGAGATCAGTGATATAGCAGGGTTCGTATCTTAGTACGACATGACGTTGTAGCGGGTCCTTGACGTAGTGTTTCACACACGTCCATGCATACTTAGGCGGTATCAGTATTGTGCAAGACATAGGTCAGTACCCTAGACTATGATCTTGGATAAAGAGGATACTAGGTGAATAGTAGGATGAATGTGATATTGACCCGTACCCAGATTTGGGATGCCGTACGACGGATTTACGTACGAGCTATATTGATGATTGATCCGCACTCTTGACTTGGGATGCCTGATTATAGATATGGTATCGGATATGATATTATTGAGGCGGGATCACCGACTATACATATACAGGTATGTATATGGATCGACTCAGATGTTAGGCGGTTTCCTTACCTGTAGATCAGCTTGTTAGTTCAGCCGTATAGTTTAGTGTAGTTGTTAGATTAGATTAGACTCCTACCTATTTCAAAACTAGCGGATCGTGGGTATTTTAAAAGACAGGTCAAGGGATCTACGGATATTTCAAAAGACGTATCCTTTCTTAAAAACCACCGTAGCCCTATTTTCAAAACCCCGCGGTTCGTGTTATTTCAAATGGCACCATTTGTAGGACTTATATTAGATTAATGCAGATTAGTTATAGTTGCGTCTAGTTTTTAGCTCCCGTTCATTTTGGTTGCTCGCTCCGCATCGCACATTTACATTGTTATTTCATATTGCATTGTTGACGTTATGCTGTTAGGACACCAGCACCATTACCGATGATGCGTATGTACCGCATACACTTACTTGCCGGCTCACACACATCTTCATCGGTAATTGCCATGTCACGTACACCTTAAAAAATATTGTCGCTTAACTTAGCTTGATAACCAGTAGTTTGACGTAATATTAGTGTACATACCTTATATGCCAGCTTAGATATTGCAGTTATTACTTGTCGCTTCATGCATACTGTTATTCATTCTCATGCTTATATTCATGGTTCTACATGCTATTGATGATTCGGATTTCCATGATATTTTCTGGATTTGGAGGAAAACCGCAAAACATATATAAACTGATTTCTCTCTTTTTTAAATAAAAGTGCGGTTTTTCCCATGATGTATGAGTCGTCCATCATGAGTTTGCTGATGGATTTCGAGACCCAATTCGAGGAGACGGATGAACCGTTTCGGGTACATGGTGGACCCGGTAAGGTACCCCGGGGCAAGAAGCGCGTGATGATGACGATGTGAGCCTGGCAGGGGAGCACTACCTACCGGTGATATTACCCGACACGTCGGATATCCGGAGGATACCGTCGTGGTCTTGAGATGGATGGTAGGGGCCGGTCTGGACTGACGGCGCCCTAGATATTGTGATTGAGACTTGAGGTACATAGATTGTGACACAGAGATATCGAGGTATTTGGACACTTGTTTTGTGTCGATGCTGGGCACTGTTTTATACTGATTTCATATATGGTACCTCATTTCTTTTAAAATACAGAAATCTCACTGATTTATGAAACCAGTTTTATTCAGTGCAAGCATTCTGTTTCATGCATTCATACATCATCCATATGATATATTGCTACCTGAGGCACTGACACGGGCACATGAGTTTACACTCAGGTTAGATATTTACCCTAGCCTTGTTATAGGCTACGTGGTATTCATATATTTGAGGATATATTATGATCATTGACCTAGGTTGCGTTATTTATGCGATTTCTGTGCGTAGATATTTTTCTATTCACGAGTTGGCAACTCACCCCCGTTGTGCCCCAGTTTCTTGCAGGTTTGCCGTACAGGTTTCATTACGGCTTTGCGGGCTCAGTTTCATTCGGGTGACTTGCTAGTAGGTGGGTTTTTCTTGTATCGTACCCATCATATTACCTTGTATAATATTATTCCGTTGTATCTAGTAAATTCCATCAACCAAACATGTACTTATTGAGATAGAGACCAGTGTTGTTTATTCTTTCGACCCTAGAGTCGCTCGTTATATTTCTGGTGGTTTTGAGTTTCCTTTTGAGTTTTGATCCTCGCCGTTGGCGTTGTATATTATATTGCTTGTGTGGTTGTGACCGTCGTTTGACGAAGAGCTAGCTCCCGCTTGGGGATGCATTTTTCTTGATTTCGTATACTATTCATGTTGTATCCCGTTTGGGGGCCAGTTTTTACAAAGGAGACTCTGCCGAAATTTTCAGTAAAATTTTGATGTTTTAAAAACCGCATAATTCGGCTTATGCTATTGAAATTACTTGCTTTAAGTTGGTTTTTCCTGAACTCTACTACTTTTCTTGGTTTGGATTTCTGGGTTTTAGGTTTACTTAGATTACGTACGTCTCGAGACGTTCGTAGTTTAAGTGCCGGTCATGTTCCGTACTTTCGGGTCGTGACAAAGTTGGTATCAGAGCGTTAGGTTTTAACCTTCGGAGCGTAGGATGACCCTTGGTTGATGGAATAGGTGACTAAAGTAGAGTGACGTACCGTTGGTATGTTCCGCGGCATATTTACGACACGCCACTCCACTTATGAAGCCTTAGGATGTACATTTCCTTGTTCAGTATTATATTCCTTCCTGATCTAGCCTCATCGGTACCAGTTTGGTTTTGCTGCTACGGTTACGGCAGGGAGAGCTACGGCTAGAGTTGCGGTCAGCACAAGCTCGTCACGAACGAGGACTGACCAGGGCGAAATTCCGGCGACACACGATTGCAGAGATGTGTCTTCTTACTGTGTTTCCGCGCCACGAGCGTTTGGCGGATCGCCTTTATGAGGTTACTCGGAGGTGCTGATCGACACTAGAGGATTGAGCCAATGATTGAGGCACGGTTCAGCATGCAGACGAGTGAGCCAGTTATTGCTGCGAACGACGAGATATCGCCCCAGATATTGGAGCTATTGCAGTATAAGTTATACTAAGAGATGATAGAAGGTCGCTAGTCATCGAGGATGAATGACTAGGACAGGTGGTTCGTTCGCTTACCCCGATGCGAGGTCATCGGATAGATTGATTCCAGCTAGAGACGACTTCACGCGGAGACGTTGGGAGTTGACAGAGACGATCGAATGTCAGAAACCTATTATTCCAAGTTTAAAGTATTCGGAAAGACATGCAGGCAATTCTATGGTCCCTCTAGAAGAATGAAACCCTAACTCGACTTAATGACCGTGTGAAAGCCTTTGAACCTTCGGGTTAGCGGCAGTTCTACGGCGCCATTAGTGAGGCTTGGGTTTGCCCTTCTACGGCTGGACCACCGATGCTGTGGTATGTACTCGATACTATTAAACTGTGCCCAAGATGTTGAGCTCTTGGGGGATTATGAGGTTTTGACGACTCGATCGGATGGCTCGACTTAATTCGGATGCTAGGTGGTGAGATGCATTCTTGGGAGACTCCAGATACGAGGATAGTCGTTGGAGCTCAGTCCATGCAGCCGCGACGAGACGAGTCCAAAGCAGACGACATTAGAGAAAAGTGGAGTAAGAGGTTCGCACCAGATCTAGATGAGATGACGTTCCACTCCGCCGACATCAGAGAGGCGATGCGCATGCCGAGGCATGGTACTTGGACTTACCTTCCAGAAGGAGTCGCGATGAGTATGCAGTCATTCCAGAGCAAGATGCAGATATAGGAAAGGACAATGACTTCCGGACAGTTGGCAGAGACGAGACATGGAAGAGACCGTGAGCAGGCTTCCTTCCAGGACACTGCTGCAATGATACTTGCACCCAGGATCAGATGTGTCACGTACATTCAGAGAGCCAGAGGCCGACGCCAGTAATATGCTGTCTTACGAGTGGTCACGATGATTGACCAAGAGATGACCAGAGAAGTGCCAGAACGGAATCGTCCCTGTTAGCACACCCGACAGGGCCGATGAGCCGATGGACCGAAAGATTGGTAATTCACAGTGAAGACCTTGACCCAGGAGTGGTCATGGTTACGCACATCAGCAGGACAGAGTTTATGATCATCGACGAGACGTCCCACTAGGGACCGTGACAGTTGGCCGAGATTCTTAGAGGATGCGCTTGAGCGGTACTGTTCCGCCATTATTGATTTCGATGTTTTGGGTGATTTATTCGTATGATTTGATTTTGATGATTGAGGATTTACGATCTTTGCACAGTGTTGCACTTGATATCGTTTTCGTGCTTTAGTTTCACATGTTTGTGATTTTATGGTTTTAAACAGTTGAGTTGATTTTGTGCGTATGCACGCACGCGATTTGGTTCCTGCACTCTGTATAGTTTATATATGTTGGCAGTGCAGTGACATGTATTTTGTGCACTTGGATACACTGGATTTCGATTTCGAGGGTGATGCTCGACATTTGTTTTGTGCATTTTATGCACCGGATTGGATTTTTAGCGCCTGTTACGAGATGCGATTTGGTGCACACCAGATGCACTAATTCGAGATTTTTCGTGCATGTCAGATGCACCTGATTTTGCTGTCAGGCACACACGTTGCCTACGACAGATGTTTCGTGCACACCGATGCACTTAGATGTTGTTTCTGTGCGCATGTATGGCACATTCATGGATTTTGATTTCCGTGCGCACCAGACGAACGTAGCATTCATGTGTATATTTTAGGATTGATTTCTTATAGAGCATTACGTTTTTATGATATTGCTATGTGTTTTCGTACTGAGCAGGACTAGTCAGAGGACAGTACCTGAATATATTTTTGCATGCATTGATAGTTATTGAAGGGATTTCAAAAAAGCGAGCTATAACCTCAGTATTTACCTACGTGTCTGATATGACACGAAATGTTTAAAACAAGGAGACCCTTCTAAATTGTTTCCAAAACGGCGGAACGTACATTTCAAACAAAGGTATATATGTATATAGTTATTTCCTTATGATAGACGTCCGCCACTGTGCAGTGTTATACGCGTGCACAGCGACTTAAAGAGATTTGGCATGCATTTCCTTCAGATACTTACATATATAGATTCGATATTTACATGTATAGTTTCGAGTTATGTCATATTGGTTTTGATTTGGATTTGGCATTGATGTCTTCTCCATGACTCCGATGATTGCGAGATGCTGGACGGAGTTTTGATTTGAGTTATATGCTCATTTTTCAAGCGCATGCGCTGTGCTACGATTTGTTTTATGTATTTACAATTTCGGAGCCCCGACGACTTGATGGTTTTCTTAGATGTTTTAGTATTTGGGGGAGTTTGAATTTAAATTCGGGGACCGAATTTCTTTAAGGGGGGAAGATTGTAACGTTTTGAAAATCGTTTCGGTGAAATTTCGAAAAAATCGGTAAAATAAGGGGGTTTTCTGTAAAAAGTCAAAATACAAATATCTTATTATAAAAATTAAATATACATATTCTAGCTATGTAATTGCTATTATTTGGTGTTTATTGAGCCGCTGGTGAAATTTCAAATTTTCTGAAAAAAATATTATTTTATTATTATTTAAGCCGTCACTAATACATTTAATTAGGGAAAATTACAAATTGGAATGAGTTGAAACAAATTTTGTGCATCATAAAATATTAAATAAAATTTTATCATGTGGTTTTTGGAACGAAATTATTTGCCAAAACGGTTTAGAAATTATTGAAGAAAAAAGGCTTTTTTTTAGCGTAAATGGATGTTTGGGGTATTGTATTTATCATTTTTCATCACCCCACATCCGTACCCACACCCACACATCCCCACTTACTCCCCCCCATGGCTGAATTCAGCAGCCACCATAGTTTTCCCTACTTGATTTTCAAAGGAAAAGATATGAAAGAAAAGAAAAGAAAATGGGTGAATTAGGTGGACTTTGACCTTACCTTGACTTTGACTTCACCGCACTTTCTCTACCTCCCTCTCTCTCCTCCCCCCCCCCCCTCAATATCTGGTCGAGACCCTCCTTAATCAGCCCCAAAATCTTTCCACTTCATTTCCAACACAAAGTGCTCAAAAAAATTCAAGAAAAAATCAAATTAAAACCTCTTAAATCCCAAATCCAACAATTACCCATTATTCTTTAACCAATCTAGTGTGGATCTTGGAGCATGGAAGCAAGTTTGGAGGCTAAGATTCTTGCAAGATAGATCTACAAATTGTGAGGTATAATCTTATCTAATGGTTAATTTATTAGTTTTTTTTTCATAAGCTAAAGTAGTTAAATGTTAATTTGGTTTCTAATTTCAAGTTGAAATTATTAAGTGAGGGTTTGGAAAATTCTAGATTAGGGTTGTAAATTTAAGTTGGGGTTCTTATAATTGATCATGGGAAAATTGTGTAGTTTAACATGTTGTTATGCTAAAACTAATCTAGTTGGTAGTTTATATCTTTGTTAAATTTAAATTTGTATTAATTATGTAATTTGCAAACTAGGTTTTAGTGAAATACATATAAATTGTGATTTAAAATGTAATTAAGGTTTTGATGACCTTATTAGCATTTTAATTTGTTGTTTAGCGACTTTGATCATGCAAAACCGTGCTTAATTGAGAAATTGTGAATTTTACTTCGAAAAGTGTTAAAATCGATATTTGTTGCAAACTTGAATTTTGAGTTAATGCTAATTCGTGAGATTAAAAATATGGAGGTGATTTGTATGACCTAATTATGATATTAAGTGAGCATTTTGGCCATTAGAATCGTCAAAATATTTAATTTGGGTAAAACATCAAGTTTTGAACCGAAATGGGAATTTGTGCTAACTAGGTTTTTGGAAAATAAAACGAATTGTTTAATTTTATGGTTTTGATGAACTAAACCCTATTTCTTATATAATTAGTGAGTTTTGAAATCACGATTGGTGTGTTTGGGTTTCCTCGATGGTTTGACGTTGGTACACCGACGTCGAGGGTTTTTGGGTTGATTTGTGAAAGTAACCATAGGTTTTAACCTATATGGGTTTCATGTGTCGTTTTGTTCATGAGTCGGATTATAATGCGATACGGTGCGTTATGATATGTAGGTACCCATGTGGACTTCGAGACGACAAGTAAGGGCGTGGCGACGTCGGCACCGGCGAGCGAGGACCAGATGAGTAGATTTATATCTACGGGGAGAAGTCGGGTGGATGGCGTATAGCACCCCCGCAGTCCGTGGTGGTGTATACGGATACGTATACACACCAACAATTATTATATGTTATTTGGGATTAATAACGATGCTTTGGATAGATATTGGTGTGTTGGATTACCTTAGTGTTGCGAACCCTAGGGTAGTGTTGCACTACACATACACACATACATACTTGCATACTTTCCTATTGTATGTGCTCATGGGATTCGTTAGAGTTATGTGTTCACATGGGTATGGGACTATATGTTCACATACGGATTTGAGGATGATACTTGGGAATGAGCTGAGTCGATGAGATTTGATTTGAGGCCGTGAGATCGGTGATATAGCAGGGTTCGTATCTTAGATATGACATGACGTTGTAGCGGGTCCTTGACGTAGTGTTTCACACACGTCCATGCATACTTAGGCGGTATCAGTATTGTGCAAGACATAGGTCAGTACCCTAGACTATGATCTTGGATAAAGAGGATACTAGGTGAATAGTAGGATGAATGTGATATTGACCCGTACCCAGATTTGGGATGCCGTACGACGGATTTACGTACGAGCTATATTGATGATTGATCCGCACTCTTGACTTGGGATGCCTGATTATAGATATGGTATCGGATATGATATTATTGAGGCGGGATCACCGACTATACATATACAGGTATGTATATGGATCGACTCAGATGTTAGGCGGTTTCCTTACCTGTAGATCAGCTTGTTAGTTCAGCCGTATAGTTTAGTGTAGTTGTTAGATTAGATTAGACTCCTACCTATTTCAAAACTAGCGGATCGTGGGTATTTTAAAAGACAGGTCAAGGGATCTACGGATATTTCAAAAGACGTATCCTTTCTTAAAAACCACCGTAGCCCTATTTTCAAAACCCCGCGGTTCGTGTTATTTCAAATGGCACCATTTATAGGACTTATATTAGATCAATGCAGATTAGTTATAGTTGCGTCTAGTTTTTAGCTCCCGTTCATTTTGGTTGCTCGCTCCGCATCGCACATTTACATTGTTATTTCATATTGCATTGTTGACGTTATGCTGTTAGGACACCAGCACCATTACCGATGATGCGTATGTACCACATACACTTACTTGCCGGCTCACACACATCTTCATCGGTAATTGCCATGTCACGCACACCTTAGAAAATATTGTCGCTTAACTTAGCTTGATAACCAGTAGTTTGACGTAATATTAGTGTACATACCTTATATGCCAGCTTAGATATTGCAGTTATTACTTGTCGCTTCATGCATACTGTTATTCATTCTCATGCTTATATTCATGGTTCTACATGCTATTGATGATTCGGATTTCCATGATATTTTCTGGATTTGGAGGAAAACCGCAAAACATATATAAACTGATTTCTCTCTTTTTTAAATAAAAGTGCGGTTTTTCCCATGATGTATGAGTCGTCCACCATGAGTTTGCTGATGGATTTCGAGACCCGATTCGAGGAGACGGATGAACCGTTTCGGGTACATGGTGGACCCGGTAAGGTACCACGGGGCAAGAAGCGCGTGATGATGACGATGTGAGCCTGGCAGGGGAGCACTACCTACCGGTGATATTACCCGACACGTCGGATATCCGGAGGATACCATCGTGGTCTTGAGATGGATGGTAGGGGCCGGTCTGGACTGACGGCGCCCTAGATATTGTGATTGAGACTTGAGGTACATAGATTGTGACACAGAGATATCGAGGTATTTGGACACTTGTTTTGTGTCGATGCTGGGCACTGTTTTATGCTGATTTCATATATGGTACCTCATTTCTTTTAAAATACAGAAATCTCACTGATTTATGAAACCAGTTTTATTCAGTGCAAGCATTCTGTTTCATGCATTCATACATCATCCATATGATATATTGCTACCTGAGGCACTGACACGGGCACATGAGTTTACACTCAGGTTAGATATTTACCCTAGCCTTGTTATAGGCTACGTGGTATTCATATATTTGAGGATATATTATGATCATTGACCTAGGTTGCGTTATTTATGCGATTTCTGTGCGTAGATATTTTTCTATTCACGAGTTGGCAACTCACCCCCGTTGTGCCCCAGTTTCTTGCAGGTTTGCCGTACAGGTTTCATTACGGCTTTGCGGGCTCAGTTTCATTCGGGTGACTTGCTAGTAGGTGGGTTTTTCTTGTATCGTACCCATCATATTACCTTGTATAATATTATTCCGTTGTATCTAGTAAATTCCATCAACCAAACATGTACTTATTGAGATAGAGACCAGTGTTGTTTATTCTTTCGACCCTAGAGTCGCTCGTTATATTTCTGGTGGTTTTGAGTTTCCTTTTGCGTTTTGATCCTCGCCGTTGGCGTTGTATATTATATTGCTTGTGTGGTTGTGACCGTCGTTTGACGAAGAGCTAGCTCCCGCTTGGGGATGCCTTTTTCTTGATTTCGTATACTATTCATGTTGTATCCCGTTTGGGGGCCAGTTTTTACAAAGGAGACTCTGCCGAAATTTTCAGTAAAATTTTGATGTTTTAAAAACCGTATAATTCGGCTTATGCTATTGAAATTACTTGCTTTAAGTTGGTTTTTCCTGCACTCTACTACTTTTCTTGGTTTGGATTTCTGGGTTTTCGGTTTACTTAGATTACGTACGTCTCGAGACGTTCGTAGTTTAAGTGCCGGTCATGTTCCGTACTTTCGGGTCGTGACAAAGTTGGTATCAGAGCGTTAGGTTTTAACCTTCGGAGCGTAGGATGACCCTTGGTTGATGGAATAGGTGACTAAAGTAGAGTGACGTACCGTTGGTATGTTCCGCGGCATATTTACGACACGCCACTCCACTTATGATGCCTTAGGATGTACATTTCCTTGTTCAGTATTATATTCCTTCCTGATCTAGCCTCATCCGTACCAGTTTGGTTTTGCTGCTACGGTTACGGCAGGGAGAGCTACGGCTAGAGTTGCGGTCAGCACAAGCTCGTCACGAACGAGGACTGACCAGGGCGAAATTCCGGCGACACACGATTGCAGAGATGTGTCTTCTTACTGTGTTTCCGCGCCACGAGCGTTTGGCGGATCGCCTTTATGAGGTTACTCGGAGGTGCTGATCGACACTAGAGGATTGAGCCAATGATTGAGGCACGGTTCAGCATGCAGACGAGTGAGCCAGTTATTGCTGCGAACGACGAGATATCGCCCCAGATATTGGAGCTATTGCAGTATAAGTTATACTAAGAGATGATAGAAGGTCGCTAGTCATCGAGGATGAATGACTAGGACAGGTGGTTCGTTCGCTTACCCCGATGCGAGGTCATCGGATAGATTGATTCCAGCTAGAGACGACTTCACGCGGAGACGTTGGGAGTTGACAGAGACGATCGAATGTCAGAAACCTATTATTCCAAGTTTAAAGTATTCGGAAAGACATGCAGGCAATTCTATGGTCCCTCTAGAAGAATGAAACCCTAACTCGACTTAATGACCATGTGAAAGCCTTTGAACCTTCGGGTTTGCGGCAGTTCTACGGCGCCATTAGTGAGGCTTGGGTTTGCCCTTCTACGGCTGGACCACCGATGCTGTGGTATGTACTCGATACTATTAAACTGTGCCCAAGATGTTGAGCTCTTGGGGGATTATGAGGTTTTGACGACTCGATCGGATGGCTCGACTTAATTCGGATGCTAGGTGGTGAGATGCATTCTTGGGAGACTCCAGATACGAGGATAGTCGTTGGAGCTCAGTCCATGCAGCCGCGACGAGACGAGTCCAAAGCAGACGACATTAGAGAAAAGTGGAGTAAGAGGTTCGCACCAGATCTAGATGAGATGACGTTCCACTCCGCCGACATCAGAGAGGCGATGTGCATGCCGAGGCATGGTACTTGGACTTACCTTCCAGAAGGAGTCGCGATGAGTATGCAGTCATTCCAGAGCAAGATGCAGATATAGGAAAGGACAATGACTTCCGGACAGTTGGCAGAGACGAGACATGGAAGAGACCGTGAGCAGGCTTCCTTCCAGGACACTGCTGCAATGATACTTGCACCCAGGATCAGATGTGTCACGTACATTCAGAGAGCCAGAGGCCGACGCCAGTAATATGCTGTCTTACGAGTGGTCACGATGATTGACCAAGAGATGACCAGAGAAGTGCCAGAACGGAATCGTCCCTGTTAGCACACCCGACAGGGCCGATGAGCCGATGGACCGAAAGATTGGTAATTCACAGTGAAGACCTTGACCCAGGAGTGGTCATGGTTACGCACATCAGCAGGACAGAGTTCATGATCATCGACGAGACGTCCCACTAGGGACCGTGACAGTTGGCCGAGATTCTTAGAGGATGCGCTTGAGCGGTACTGTTCCGCCATTATTGATTTCGATGTTTTGGGTGATTTATTCGTATGATTTGATTTTGATGATTGAGGATTTACGATCTTTGCACAGTGTTGCACTTGATATCGTTTTCGTGCTTTAGTTTCACATGTTTGTGATTTTACGGTTTTAAACAGTTGAGTTGATTTTGTGCGTATGCACGCACGCGATTTGGTTCCTGCACTCTGTATAGTTTATATATGTTGGCAGTGAAGTGACATGTATTTTGTGCACTTGGATACACTGGATTTCGATTTCGAGGGTGATGCTCGACATTTGTTTTGTGCATTTTATGCACCGGATTGGATTTTTAGCGCCTGTTACGAGATGCGATTTGGTGCACACCAGATGCACTAATTCGAGATTTTTCGTGCATGTCAGATGCACCTGATTTTGCTGTCAGGCACACACGTTGCCTACGACAGATGTTTCGTGCACACCGATGCACTTAGATGTTGTTTCTGTGCGCATGTATGGCACATTCATGGATTTTGATTTCCGTGCGCACCAGACGAACGTAGCATTCATGTGTATATTTTAGGATTGATTTCTTATAGAGCATTACGTTTTTATGATATTGCTATGTGTTTTCGTACTGAGCAGGACTAGTCAGAGGACAGTACCTGAATATATTTTTGAATGCATTGATAGTTATTGAAGGGATTTCCAAAAAGCGAGCTATAGCCTCAGTATTTACCTACGTGTCTGATATGACACGAAATGTTTAAAACAAGGAGACCCTTCTAAATTGTTTCCAAAACGGCGGAACGTACATTTCAAACAAAGGTATATATGTATATAGTTATTTCCTTATGATAGACGTCCGCCACTGTGCAGTGTTATACGCGTGCACAGCGACTTAAAGAGATTTGGCATGCATTTCCTTCAGATACTTACATATATAGATTCGATATTTACATGTATAGTTTCGAGTTATGTCATATTGGTTTTGATTTGGATTTGGCATTGATGTCTTCTCCATGACTCCGATGATTGCGAGATGCTGGACGGAGTTTTGATTTGAGTTATATGCTCATTTTTCAAGCGCATGCGCTGTGCTACGATTTGTTTTATGTATTTACAATTTCGGAGCCCCGACGACTTGATGGTTTTCTTAGATGTTTTAGTATTTGGGGGAGTTTGAATTTAAATTCGGGGACCGAATTTCTTTAAGGGGGAAGATTGTAACGTTTTGAAAATCGTTTCGGTGAAATTTCGAAAAAATCGGTAAAATAAGGGGGTTTTCTGTAAAAAGTCAAAATACAAATATCTTATTATAAAAATTAAATATACATATTCTAGCTATGTAATTGCTATTATTTGGTGTTTATTGAGCCGCTGGTGAAATTTCAAATTTTCTGAAAAAAATATTATTTTATTATTATTTAAGCCGTCACTAATACATTTAATTAGGGAAAATTACAAATTGGAATGAGTTGAAACAAATTTTGTGCATCATAAAACATTAAATAAAATTTTATCATGTGGTTTTTGGAACGAAATTATTTGCCAAAACGGTTTAGAAATTATTGAAGAAAAAATGCTTTTTTTAGCGTAAATGGATGTTTTGGGTATTGTATTTATCATTTTTCATCACCCCACACCCGTACCCACACCCACACACCCCCACTTACTCCCCCCCATGGCTGAATTCAGCAGCCACCATAGTTTTCCCCACTTGATTTTCAAAGGAAAAGATATGAAAGAAAAGAAAAGAAAATGGGTGAATTAGGTGGACTTTGACCTTACTTTGACTTTGACTTCACCCCACTTTCTCTACCTCCCTCTCTCTCCTCCCCCCCTCAATATCTGGTCGAGACCCTCCTTGATCAGCCCCAAAATCTTTCCACTTCATTTCCAACACAAAGTGCTCAAAAAAATTCAAGAAAAAATCAAATTAAAACCTCTTAAATCCCAAATCCAACAATTACCCATTATTCTTTAACCAATCTAGTGTGGATCTTGGAGCATGGAAGCAAGTTTGGAGGCTAAGATTCTTGCAAGATAGATCTACAAATTGTGAGGTATAATCTTATCTAATGGTTAATTTATTAGTTTTTTTTTCATAAGCTAAAGTAGTTAAATGTTAATTTGGTATCTAATTTCAAGTTGAAATTATTAAGTGAGGGTTTGGAAAATTCTAGATTAGGGTTGTAAATTTAAGTTGGGGTTCTTATAATTGATCATGGGAAAATTGTGTAGTTTAACATGTTGTTATGCTAAAACTAATCTAGTTGGTAGTTTATATCTTTGTTAAATTTAAATTTGTATTAATTATGTAATTTGCAAACTAGGTTTTAGTGAAATACATATAAATTGTGATTTAAAATGTAATTAAGGTTTTGATGACCTTATTAGCATTTTAATTTGTTGTTTAGCGACTTTGATCATGCAAAACCGTGCTTAATTGAGAAATTATGAATTTTACTTCGAAAAGTGTTAAAATCGATATTTGTTGCAAACTTGAATTTTGAGTTAATGCTAATTCGTGAGATTAAAAATATGGAGGTGATTTGTATGACCTAATTATGATATTAAGTGAGCATTTTGGCCATTATAATCGTCAAAATATTTAATTTGGGTAAAACATCAAGTTTTGAACCGAAATGGGAATTTGTGCTAACTAGGTTTTTGGAAAATAAAACGAATTGTTTAATTTTATGGTTTTGATGAACTAAACCCTATTTCTTATATAATTAGTGAGTTTTGAAATCACGATTGGTGTGTTTGGGTTTCCTCGATGGTTTGACGTTGGTACGCCGACGTCGAGGGTTTTTGGGTTGATTTGTGAAAGTAACCATAGGTTTTGACCTATATGGGTTTCATGTGTCGTTTTGTTCATGAGTCGGATTATAATGCGATACGGTGCGTTATGGTATGTAGGTACCCATGTGGACTTCGAGACGACAAGTAAGGGCGTGGCGACGTCGGCACCGGCGAGCGAGGACCAGTTGAGTAGATTTATATCTAAGGGGAGAAGTCGGGTGGATGGCGTATAGCACCCCCGCAGTCCGTGGTGGTGTATACGGATACGTATACACACCAACAATTATTATATGTTATTTGGGATTAATAACGATGCTTTGGATAGATATTGGTGTGTTGGATTACCTTAGTGTTGCGAACCCTAGGGTAGTGTTGCACTACACATACACACATACATACTTGCATACTTTCCTATTGATATGTGCTCATGGGATTCGTTAGAGTTATGTGTTCACATGGGTATGGGACTATATGTTCACATACGGATTTGAGGATGATACTTGGGAATGAGCTGAGTCGATGAGATTTGATTTGAGGCCGTGAGATCGGTGATATAGCAGGGTTCGTATCTTAGATATGACATGACGTTGTAGCGGGTCCTTGACGTAGTGTTTCACACACGTCCATGCATACTTAGGCGGTATCAGTATTGTGCAAGACATAGGTCAGTACCCTAGACTATGATCTTGGATAAAGAGGATACTAGGTGAATAGTAGGATGAATGTGATATTGACCCGTACCCAGATTTGGGATGCCGTACGACGGATTTACGTACGAGCTATATTGATGATTGATCCGCACTCTTGACTTGGGATGCCTGATTATAGATATGGTATCGGATATGATATTATTGAGGCGGGATCACCGACTATACATATACAGGTATGTATATGGATCGACTCAGATGTTAGGCGGTTTCCTTACCTGTAGATCAGCTTGTTAGTTCAGCCGTATAGTTTAGTGTAGTTGTTAGATTAGATTAGACTCCTACCTATTTCAAAACTAGCGGATCGTGGGTATTTTAAAAGACAGGTCAAGGGATCTACGGATATTTCAAAAGACGTATCCTTTCTTAAAAACCACCGTAGCCCTATTTTCAAAACCCCACGGTTCGTGTTATTTCAAATGGCACCATTTATAGGACTTATATTAGATCAATGCAGATTAGTTATAGTTGCGTCTAGTTTTTAGCTCCCGTTCATTTTGGTTGCTCGCTCCGCATCGCACATTTACATTGTTATTTCATATTGCATTGTTGACGTTATGCTGTTAGGACACCAGCACCATTACCGATGATGCGTATGTACCACATACACTTACTTGCCGGCTCACACACATCTTCATCGGTAATTGCCATGTCACGCACACCTTAGAAAATATTGTCGCTTAACTTAGCTTGATAACCAGTAGTTTGACGTAATATTAGTGTACATACCTTATATGCCAGCTTAGATATTGCAGTTATTACTTGTCGCTTCATGCATACTGTTATTCATTCTCATGCTTATATTCATGGTTCTACATGCTATTGATGATTCGGATTTCCATGATATTTTCTGGATTTGGAGGAAAACCGCAAAACATATATAAACTGATTTCTCTCTTTTTTAAATAAAAGTGCGGTTTTTCCCATGATGTATGAGTCGTCCACCATGAGTTTGCTGATGGATTTCGAGACCCGATTCGAGGAGACGGATGAACCGTTTCGGGTACATGGTGGACCCGGTAAGGTACCACGGGGCAAGAAGCGCGTGATGATGACGATGTGAGCCTGGCAGGGGAGCACTACCTACCGGTGATATTACCCGACACGTCGGATATCCGGAGGATACCGTCGTGGTCTTGAGATGGATGGTAGGGGCCGGTCTGGACTGACGGCGCCCTAGATATTGTGATTGAGACTTGAGGTACATAGATTGTGACACAGAGATATCGAGGTATTTGGACACTTGTTTTGTGTCGATGCTGGGCACTGTTTTATGCTGATTTCATATATGGTACCTCATTTCTTTTAAAATACAGAAATCTCACTGATTTATGAAACCAGTTTTATTCAGTGCAAGCATTCTGTTTCATGCATTCATACATCATCCATATGATATATTGCTACCTGAGGCACTGACACGGGCACATGAGTTTACACTCAGGTTAGATATTTACCCTAGCCTTGTTATAGGCTACGTGGTATTCATATATTTGAGGATATATTATGATCATTGACCTAGGTTGCGTTATTTATGCGATTTCTGTGCGTAGATATTTTTCTATTCACGAGTTGGCAACTCACCCCCGTTGTGCCCCAGTTTCTTGCAGGTTTGCCGTACAGGTTTCATTACGGCTTTGCGGGCTCAGTTTCATTCGGGTGACTTGCTAGTAGGTGGGTTTTTCTTGTATCGTACCCATCATATTACCTTGTATAATATTATTCCGTTGTATCTAGTAAATTCCATCAACCAAACATGTACTTATTGAGATAGAGACCAGTGTTGTTTATTCTTTCGACCCTAGAGTCGCTCGTTATATTTCTGGTGGTTTTGAGTTTCCTTTTGCGTTTTGATCCTCGCCGTTGGCGTTGTATATTATATTGCTTGTGTGGTTGTGACCGTCGTTTGACGAAGAGCTAGCTCCCGCTTGGGGATGCCTTTTTCTTGATTTCGTATACTATTCATGTTGTATCCCGTTTGGGGGCCAGTTTTTACAAAGGAGACTCTGCCGAAATTTTCAGTAAAATTTTGATGTTTTAAAAACCGTATAATTCGGCTTATGCTATTGAAATTACTTGCTTTAAGTTGGTTTTTCCTGCACTCTACTACTTTTCTTGGTTTGGATTTCTGGGTTTTCGGTTTACTTAGATTACGTACGTCTCGAGACGTTCGTAGTTTAAGTGCCGGTCATGTTCCGTACTTTCGGGTCGTGACAAAATTGGTATCAGAGCGTTAGGTTTTAACCATCGGAGCGTAGGATGACCCTTGGTTGATGGAATAGGTGACTAAAGTAGAGTGACGTACCGTTGGTATGTTCCGCGGCATATTTACGACACGCCACTCCACTTATGATGCCTTAGGATGTACATTTCCTTGTTCAGTATTATATTCCTTCCTGATCTAGCCTCATCCGTACCAGTTTGGTTTTGCTGCTACGGTTACGGCAGGGAGAGCTACGGCTAGAGTTGCGGTCAGCACAAGCTCGTCACGAACGAGGACTGACCAGGGCGAAATTCCGGCGACACACGATTGCAGAGATGTGTCTTCTTACTGTGTTTCCGCGCCACGAGCGTTTGGCGGATCGCCTTTATGAGGTTACTCGGAGGTGCTGATCGACACTAGAGGATTGAGCCAATGATTGAGGCACGGTTCAGCATGCAGACGAGTGAGCCAGTTATTGCTGCGAACGACGAGATATCGCCCCAGATATTGGAGCTATTGCAGTATAAGTTATACTAAGAGATGATAGAAGGTCGCTAGTCATCGAGGATGAATGACTAGGACAGGTGGTTCGTTCGCTTACCCCGATGCGAGGTCATCGGATAGATTGATTCCAGCTAGAGAAGACTTCACACGGAGACGTTGGGAGTTGACAGAGACGATCGAATGTCAGAAACCTATTATTCCAAGTTTAAAGTATTCGGAAAGACATGCAGGCAATTCTATGGTCCCTCTAGAAGAATGAAACCCTAACTCGACTTAATGACCATGTGAAAGCCTTTGAACCTTCCGGTTTGCGGCAGTTCTACGGCGCCATTAGTGAGGCTTGGGTTTGCCCTTCTACGGCTGGACCACCGATGCTGTGGTATGTACTCGATACTATTAAACTGTGCCCAAGATGTTGAGCTCTTGGGGGATTATGAGGTTTTGACGACTCGATCGGATGGCTCGACTTAATTCGGATGCTAGGTGGTGAGATGCATTCTTGGGAGACTCCAGATACGAGGATAGTCGTTGGAGCTCAGTCCATGCAGCCGCGACGAGACGAGTCCAAAGCAGACGACATTAGAGAAAAGTGGAGTAAGAGGTTCGCACCAGATCTAGATGAGATGACGTTCCACTCCGCCGACATCAGAGAGGCGATGTGCATGCCGAGGCATGGTACTTGGACTTACCTTCCAGAAGGAGTCGCGATGAGTATGCAGTCATTCCAGAGCAAGATGCAGATATAGGAAAGGACAATGACTTCCGGACAGTTGGCAGAGACGAGACATGGAAGAGACCGTGAGCAGGCTTCCTTCCAGGACACTGCTGCAATGATACTTGCACCCAGGATCAGATGTGTCACGTACATTCAGAGAGCCAGAGGCCGACGCCAGTAATATGCTGTCTTACGAGTGGTCACGATGATTGACCAAGAGATGACCAGAGAAGTGCCAGAACGGAATCGTCCCTGTTAGCACACCCGACAGGGCCGATGAGCCGATGGACCGAAAGATTGGTAATTCACAGTGAAGACCTTGACCCAGGAGTGGTCATGGTTACGCACATCAGCAGGACAGAGTTCATGATCATCGACGAGACGTCCCACTAGGGACCGTGACAGTTGGCCGAGATTCTTAGAGGATGCGCTTGAGCGGTACTGTTCCGCCATTATTGATTTCGATGTTTTGGGTGATTTATTCGTATGATTTGATTTTGATGATTGAGGATTTACGATCTTTGCACAGTGTTGCACTTGATATCGTTTTCGTGCTTTAGTTTCACATGTTTGTGATTTTACGGTTTTAAACAGTTGAGTTGATTTTGTGCGTATGCACGCACGCGATTTGGTTCCTGCACTCTGTATAGTTTATATATGTTGGCAGTGAAGTGACATGTATTTTGTGCACTTGGATACACTGGATTTCGATTTCGAGGGTGATGCTCGACATTTGTTTTGTGCATTTTATGCACCGGATTGGATTTTTAGCGCCTGT
The DNA here is from genome assembly GCA_030015575.1 of Agapanthus africanus. Classification (NCBI taxonomy): domain Eukaryota; kingdom Viridiplantae; phylum Streptophyta; class Magnoliopsida; order Asparagales; family Amaryllidaceae; genus Agapanthus; species Agapanthus africanus. The sequence goes on from CM057349.1 coordinate 296,535,670, forward strand.
TACGAGATGCGATTTGGTGCACACCAGATGCACTAATTCGAGATTTTTCGTGCATGTCAGATGCACCTGATTTTGCTGTCAGGCACACACGTTGCCTACGACAGATGTTTCGTGCACACCGATGCACTTAGATGTTGTTTCTGTGCGCATGTATGGCACATTCATGGATTTTGATTTCCGTGCGCACCAGACGAACGTAGCATTCATGTGTATATTTTAGGATTGATTTCTTATAGAGCATTACGTTTTTATGATATTGCTATGTGTTTTCGTACTGAGCAGGACTAGTCAGAGGACAGTACCTGAATATATTTTTGAATGCATTGATAGTTATTGAAGGGATTTCCAAAAAGCGAGCTATAGCCTCAGTATTTACCTACGTGTCTGATATGACACGAAATGTTTAAAACAAGGAGACCCTTCTAAATTGTTTCCAAAACGGCGGAACGTACATTTCAAACAAAGGTATATATGTATATAGTTATTTCCTTATGATAGACGTCCGCCACTGTGCAGTGTTATACGCGTGCACAGCGACTTAAAGAGATTTGGCATGCATTTCCTTCAGATACTTACATATATAGATTCGATATTTACATGTATAGTTTCGAGTTATGTCATATTGGTTTTGATTTGGATTTGGCATTGATGTCTTCTCCATGACTCCGATGATTGCGAGATGCTGGACGGAGTTTTGATTTGAGTTATATGCTCATTTTTCAAGCGCATGCGCTGTGCTACGATTTGTTTTATGTATTTACAATTTCGGAGCCCCGACGACTTGATGGTTTTCTTAGATGTTTTAGTATTTGGGGGAGTTTGAATTTAAATTCGGGGACCGAATTTCTTTAAGGGGGAAGATTGTAACGTTTTGAAAATCGTTTCGGTGAAATTTCGAAAAAATCGGTAAAATAAGGGGGTTTTCTGTAAAAAGTCAAAATACAAATATCTTATTATAAAAATTAAATATACATATTCTAGCTATGTAATTGCTATTATTTGGTGTTTATTGAGCCGCTGGTGAAATTTCAAATTTTCTGAAAAAAATATTATTTTATTATTATTTAAGCCGTCACTAATACATTTAATTAGGGAAAATTACAAATTGGAATGAGTTGAAACAAATTTTGTGCATCATAAAACATTAAATAAAATTTTATCATGTGGTTTTTGGAACGAAATTATTTGCCAAAACGGTTTAGAAATTATTGAAGAAAAAATGCTTTTTTTAGCGTAAATGGATGTTTTGGGTATTGTATTTATCATTTTTCATCACCCCACACCCGTACCCACACCCACACACCCCCACTTACTCCCCCCCATGGCTGAATTCAGCAGCCACCATAGTTTTCCCCACTTGATTTTCAAAGGAAAAGATATGAAAGAAAAGAAAAGAAAATGGGTGAATTAGGTGGACTTTGACCTTACTTTGACTTTGACTTCACCCCACTTTCTCTACCTCCCTCTCTCTCCTCCCCCCCTCAATATCTGGTCGAGACCCTCCTTGATCAGCCCCAAAATCTTTCCACTTCATTTCCAACACAAAGTGCTCAAAAAAATTCAAGAAAAAATCAAATTAAAACCTCTTAAATCCCAAATCCAACAATTACCCATTATTCTTTAACCAATCTAGTGTGGATCTTGGAGCATGGAAGCAAGTTTGGAGGCTAAGATTCTTGCAAGATAGATCTACAAATTGTGAGGTATAATCTTATCTAATGGTTAATTTATTAGTTTTTTTTTCATAAGCTAAAGTAGTTAAATGTTAATTTGGTATCTAATTTCAAGTTGAAATTATTAAGTGAGGGTTTGGAAAATTCTAGATTAGGGTTGTAAATTTAAGTTGGGGTTCTTATAATTGATCATGGGAAAATTGTGTAGTTTAACATGTTGTTATGCTAAAACTAATCTAGTTGGTAGTTTATATCTTTGTTAAATTTAAATTTGTATTAATTATGTAATTTGCAAACTAGGTTTTAGTGAAATACATATAAATTGTGATTTAAAATGTAATTAAGGTTTTGATGACCTTATTAGCATTTTAATTTGTTGTTTAGCGACTTTGATCATGCAAAACCGTGCTTAATTGAGAAATTATGAATTTTACTTCGAAAAGTGTTAAAATCGATATTTGTTGCAAACTTGAATTTTGAGTTAATGCTAATTCGTGAGATTAAAAATATGGAGGTGATTTGTATGACCTAATTATGATATTAAGTGAGCATTTTGGCCATTATAATCGTCAAAATATTTAATTTGGGTAAAACATCAAGTTTTGAACCGAAATGGGAATTTGTGCTAACTAGGTTTTTGGAAAATAAAACGAATTGTTTAATTTTATGGTTTTGATGAACTAAACCCTATTTCTTATATAATTAGTGAGTTTTAAAATCACGATTGGTGTGTTTGGGTTTCCTCGATGGTTTGACGTTGGTACGCCGACGTCGAGGGTTTTTGGGTTGATTTGTGAAAGTAACCATAGGTTTTGACCTATATGGGTTTCATGTGTCGTTTTGTTCATGAGTCGGATTATAATGCGATACGGTACGTTATGATATGTAGGTACCCATGTGGACTTCGAGACGACAAGTAAGGGCGTGGCGACGTCGGCACCGGCGAGCGAGGACCAGTTGAGTAGATTTATATCTAAGGGGAGAAGTCGGGTGGATGGCGTATAGCACCCCCGCAGTCCGTGGTGGTGTATACGGATACGTATACACACCAACAATTATTATATGTTATTTGGGATTAATAACGATGCTTTGGATAGATATTGGTGTGTTGGATTACCTTAGTGTTGCGAACCCTAGGGTAGTGTTGCACTACACATACACACATACATACTTGCATACTTTCCTATTGATATGTGCTCATGGGATTCGTTAGAGTTATGTGTTCACATGGGTATGGGACTATATGTTCACATACGGATTTGAGGATGATACTTGGGAATGAGCTGAGTCGATGAGATTTGATTTGAGGCCGTGAGATCGGTGATATAGCAGGGTTCGTATCTTAGATATGACATGACGTTGTAGCGGGTCCTTGACGTAGTGTTTCACACACGTCCATGCATACTTAGGCGGTATCAGTATTGTGCAAGACATAGGTCAGTACCCTAGACTATGATCTTGGATAAAGAGGATACTAGGTGAATAGTAGGATGAATGTGATATTGACCCGTACCCAGATTTGGGATGCCGTACGACGGATTTACGTACGAGCTATATTGATGATTGATCCGCACTCTTGACTTGGGATGCCTGATTATAGATATGGTATCGGATATGATATTATTGAGGCGGGATCACCGACTATACATATACAGGTATGTATATGGATCGACTCAGATGTTAGGCGGTTTCCTTACCTGTAGATCAGCTTGTTAGTTCAGCCGTATAGTTTAGTGTAGTTGTTAGATTAGATTAGACTCCTACCTATTTCAAAACTAGCGGATCGTGGGTATTTTAAAAGACAGGTCAAGGGATCTACGGATATTTCAAAAGACGTATCCTTTCTTAAAAACCACCGTAGCCCTATTTTCAAAACCCCGCGGTTCGTGTTATTTCAAATGGCACCATTTGTATGACTTATATTAGATTAATGCAGATTAGTTATAGTTGCGTCTAGTTTTTAGCTCCCGTTCATTTTGGTTGCTCGCTCCGCATCGCACATTTACATTGTTATTTCATATTGCATTGTTAACGTTATGCTGTTAGGACACCAGCACCATTACCGATGATGCGTATGTACCACATACACTTACTTGCCGGCTCACACACATCTTCATCGGTAATTGCCATGTCACGTACACCTTAGAAAATATTGTCGCTTAACTTAGCTTGATAGCCAGTAGTTTGACGTAATATTAGTGTACATACCTTATATGCCAGCTTAGATATTGCAGTTATTACTTGTCGCTTCATGCATACTGTTATTCATTCTCATGCTTATATTCATGGTTCTACATGCTATTGATGATTCGGATTTCCATGATATTTTCTGGATTTGGAGGAAAACCGCAAAACATATATAAACTGATTTCTCTCTTTTTTAAATAAAAGTACGGTTTTTCCCATGATGTATGAGTCGTCCACCATGAGTTTGCTGATGGATTTCGAGACCCGATTCGAGGAGACGGATGAACCGTTTCGGGTACATGGTGGACCCGGTAAGGTACCCCGGGGCAAGAAGCGCGTGATGATGACGATGTGAGCCTGGCAGGGGAGCACTACCTACCGGTGATATTACCCGACACGTCGGATATCCGGAGGATACCGTCGTGGTCTTGAGATGGATGGTAGGGGCCGGTCTGGACTGACGGCGCCCTAGATATTGTGATTGAGACTTGAGGTACATAGATTGTGACACAGAGATATCGAGGTATTTGGACACTTGTTTTGTGTCGATGCTGGGCACTGTTTTATGCTGATTTCACATATGGTATCTCATTTCTTTTAAAATACAGAAATCTCACTGATTTATGAAACCAGTTTTATTCAGTGCAAGCATTCTGTTTCATGCATTCATACATCATCCATATGATATATTGCTACCTGAGGCACTGACACGGGCACATGAGTTTACACTCAGGTTAGATATTTACCCTAGCCTTGTTATAGGCTACGTGTTATTCATATATTTGAGGATATATTATGATCATTGACCTAGGTTGCGTTAATTATGCGATTTCTGTGCGTAGATATTTTTTTATTCACGAGTTGGCAACTCACCCCCGTTGTGCCCTAGTTTCTTGCAGGTTTGCCGTACAGGTTTCATTACGGCTTTGCGGGCTCAGTTTCATTCGGGTGACTTGCTAGTAGGTGGGTTTTTCTTGTATCGTACCCATCATATTACCTTGTATAATATTATTCCGTTGTATCTAGTAAATTCCATCAACCAAACATGTACTTATTGAGATAGAGACCAGTGTTGTTTATTCTTTCGACCCTAGAGTCGCTCGTTATATTTCTGGTGGTTTTGAGTTTCCTTTTGAGTTTTGATCCTCGCCGTTGGCGTTGTATATTATATTGCTTGTGTGGTTGTGACCGTCGTTTAACGAAGAGCTAGCTCCCGCTTGGGGATGCCTTTTTCTTGATTTCGTATACTATTCATGTTGTATCCCGTTTGGGGGCCAGTTTTTACAAAGGAGACTCTGCCGAAATTTTCAGTAAAATTTTGATGTTTTAAAAACCGCATAATTCGGCTTATGCTATTGAAATTACTTGTTTTAAGTTGGTTTTTCCTGCACTCTACTACTTTTCTTGGTTTGGATTTCTGGGTTTTCGGTTTACTTAGATTACGTACGTCTCGAGACGTTCGTAGTTTAAGTGCCGGTCATGTTCCGTACTTTCGGGTCGTGACACGTTGTGATGGCGCTCACACTCTGGGGCTGGGTAATCCATAAGCACATCCTTATACAGGTCCCTGGTCGTTGGACTATTGAGACAGGGCATCGATACTCCGGAGTAGACTAGCGTATGCGCTTCTCATCCCAGAATGGGAGACGGTCTGTCCCACAGCCGTCAGTAAGTCGTACTTGAGATAGTATGCGGGTGCTCGTTAGGTTACGAGTACACTGGAAAGGACTCGTCGGGAACTGTTGGTTGGTATTATACCTATCGTCAGTTATCAGTTCCCAGGTGACATGAGTACGGCTTAGTCCGCTGACTTGACACTGTCACTTCGCCTCGAGTGTGTTCCCACTGCACTTTGATTACTACCCTACCACGGCTCAAAAGAGTCGTGCAAACAGGTAGTTTTTGGGTGCAGTCCCGAACCACTTGGAGGCAGTGACGGTTAGACAGGATTCGTCTCTCCCGGTATTGGGGGTTGACATCGCGCTGTGTCTAGGAGAGCCATTACACGAGTAGTCCCTGGCCAGGGCAAGCGGGATATACTGGTAGGTTTCCAGTGTTATCTCAGGGTGTTCTGGGCTACACTCCGACACGACTTGTACCGCTATTAGGGGTCTGACGTTCACCGCCCCCTAGGCCCGCCTTGCGATGTATCAGACGAATAGACCGGACTGTACGGAGACTGTCACATACAGGCTCAGTAGGAGTTCAGATGGGGTTCACCTCGTCAGTCTTCTTATCGACATCTACCTGGGGACCGTTACGTACAGCTAGTGCCGCTTGCGGTCTGTGGTTAAACCCACTGCCAGCGTAGTGTCGAGTCTTTAGAGTCCCACACAGAGAGCTATTCGCCTTTAGGCAAAATGAGTAGAGGTCGCATGGTTTTGCGACAGGGTTTGTTCACATCCACGCACTTGTGCACGTTTGCTGTCCGGACGGCTTATACTAGCGGGCTTTGGTTTAAGCCGGATCCTAGTATATGATTTGGGATTGGTTTTATCTCATTGTATTCGTGTTCCTCGGATCACGAATACGGGTGCGTATGCACAGTTGCTTGAGACAGAGGCAGAGGACTTTGATTAGGGTTAATGACCATTGTCATTTTATTAACCCTAATGCTTATGTGTGTATTATGGTTAATTGATATTAGTTTAAATAATTGTGCATGGTTATGGTTGTTGACCATTTGACCTCCTTGACTTGTTGACCTAGGTTGACACTTTGACCATCATCATTTCATTTGGAAGATGCTCTTTGATCCTTGCAATTTGCATTAAAAATGAAATGATAATGGTCATATCTTGATTAACCATGACAATTATCTAGCTAATTATCTAATTACAATAATTCACACATATATGAGAGAATGCTTCATATTTTCTCTCATTCTATCATTCACTTTCTCTCTCTTGTTCTTCTTCTCCCTCAAGCTCTCCCCTCTCATGTGTTGAGAAACACTTGAGCTTGAGAAAAACCCCTTCTTGATAATCTCTACTCTCATCTAGGGTTTAAGGATTAGCACTTCTTGCACCCTAGTTACTTCTAGCTTGGAGTTGAAGCCAAAGGTTGAGGCTTTCGGGTGGATCTTTCTTCGACGTGAGAAGACGACAAAGGTGACCTCTTTCCACTACTCCAAAGAGCAAGGAGAGAAGGACATAAAACCCTAGGTATAACCTTTCTAACACTTAGCTAGTTTCTAGTTAGCTTTAGCTTGTTTTTGTTTAGCAAAGATCCTTCTTTGTCTAGTCCATGTTGCCTAAGTTGATAAAAATTTGATTTTTATTCCGTTTTCCGCCTCCCCGCCGGTACCGGGGTAGGAAGCGTGGACTTACAGTGGTATCAGAGCCTAACTAAACATAAACTAGCTGGGTAGTAAAGTGTATCGAAGTTCGAAACGAAAAAATCGAAAAACCGAGTTTTCAAAAACCCAACTTTCTGTTAATTTTTTTCCTGCTCAAAATAAAATTTATCATACTCCAAAAATCGTCTCAGGGTTTTGTGAAGAAAGCCACCAAACCCGGTCCAGTGACTTGACCAAAGAGCCGCGGTTCCGCGGCAATAGCAAGCTATTGCCGCGCAACCGCGGCCGAGTTGGCTCGGCTCTGGGTCGAGTTTGGTGCAGTGTTTTTCTGGCTTGGTTTTGGGATTTTTAAGATGGTTTATATGTGCCCAGATTTTCCAGAATAGAAATTTGTTTTTGGGGGCCTATAAATCCGTATTTTTTTTTCGAACTTCACTACACTTTGACTATAAGGGTTATATCTGTGATGTTTATATGTATTGAACGTCGGCTAATCGCTATATGTCGGTTAGTCGGGGTTATACATATCTGTGATTTGTGTTTGATGATGGTATGTGTATATGAATGTGTTGGTTTGTCGCGGGTGAATAGCCGGGGTGGATGTGAGATGAGTGTTTCTTTTTCTTTCATCCATTGTAATATGTAAATTGATGTAATATTATTATTTGTTTGGCCGCACAACCGGGTCGGGGTTGTAGCCGTCATTGTATAATTCTTTTTACTGTTTTTGCTCCTAGGATAGACCCATAGAGGGGGTGCACAAACTACCGGGTATCTCGATGTGCCGAGTGGCCTACTCACGGTGGTGAGGGAGGTTGCTTCGCTTCGGGTACTTAGCGGGTAGTTTGCTGCACCCGTAGGGGTCTTGGGTGGGGTATTGGCTATTCACCGTGACCGTGTAATCCGCTTTTCGTTGCAGGCTTGAACGTATTGCGGATTCCTAGTATATCCAATGTATTCATCTGTGATCTGTAATGTCTATCATTGCTATATATTTATATATGATAACTATTTAGGCGTTGCTTATGTTTTACAGCCGCGCTAGCCCAGCCCCCGCTCTGTCGTTAGTTAAGTAACCTAACGGGTGATGACGGGACCCCATGGCGAATGCGAATGGCATAAGCGTACGTCATATTTTGGTTGTTTTCTGCAATGGTAGGATTAAATGATGGGACGCATTAAAAGAACTAATGCAAGAAAATAAACCAAGTAAAAGTCGATTGGAACACTTTGAAAACCACTCGGTTCTTTTCAAAACTAAACTTTTAAACGCGGAGCTTGAACCACTCCTTTTAAAAGCTATCTCGTTCCATCGATTATATCAAGTTCACTACGTTCACGGTTTCGCCAAAACCATTCGTAGCCCTCCGTCATTCCACATGAATGGTCAAAAAGTATTCAAGCTATGTATTTTGGCCAAAGTCAAGGCATAGTGATTGGTAGCTATTGGGTATTCATGTGCAGCATAGATAGATGCGTTGGTTTGGGACAGTCGTGCTGCCATTTTGGCCAAAGTCAAGGGTAGGTATGGGTGGGTCCAAATTAACCAGGAGAATGACGGGTAGAACTTGACATGTGACTTATGATATTTTGGCCAAATCAAGGTCATAAGAGCATGGGGCAAAAATCCACATCGGGAGTTTCATAAGTACTGAAACTTGCTAGCGCTGCATACCATTTGGAGTGTGATAATTCTGGTAGGATTCCTTCGGTTTTATCACGCGATGATATTTGGATCCCGATCCAACTGTGAGTATATGCTACTCCTCGGGAAAACTCTCACTTAACGATCAACGCTATAAACCTAGTAGGTGTCTAGAAAGGTGTTAGCGGGGCTACGCCCACAGGGAAAAGAGGTTACTTAATTAAGGAACTTCGCGAAAGCGTTGGAAAACCTCCCTCGAAGTACCGACACTGGCCTGGCTGAACGGTTAAGCAAGTATTGTACGGTGAGATTGATCCTGACTAATCCTTTCTTTACGGTTTGAGAAGGGATTCGAGAGACAGTGGGAGCCATCCTGTTTAGACAAACTAAAAACCACTCTAAACTTGCAAGAGCATCATGCTAAAGTGTTTCTTTTCTCTCTCCTAATTGCAGCAACCATTCAACATGACCGGACTTAAGTTATTACTAGATAAAAACATATTGACAGGGCCAAACTATAAAGATTGGCTCAGGAATGTCAAGATGGCAATCACTTATGACAAGCTGGGGTATCTCCTTACCACCAAAGCTCCCACTGTCCCAGGTCCCAAAACCAGTGTCGCGGATAGGGAAATCCGTAAGACATGGGAAATAGATTGCGCGAAGGCCAAATACCTTGTACTTGCCTCGATGGACAACGAACATCAAAGGAGGCACGAGAATATGGACCTAGAGTCCATATTTCTTCATACAAAAGAACTGTATGGAGAGCAGTCTCGTATCGCCAGATACGAAGTGTCGAAGAAGTTGTTTTCAGCAAGGTTGGCCGTCGGATCATCGGTAGCGGAACACGTGCTTAAGATGATTGGCTACATAGAGGAGCTCGCAGAACTTGGGACCACGTTGGAGAATGAGCTCTATATGGACTTGATTCTCCAGTCCCTTCCTTCCACTTACGCCCAGTTCATCCTGAACTTCAACTTACAGGAAAAGGAAGTTGAACTTTCAGAGCTCCTCAACATGCTGAGGAGTGCAGAGGGCACCCTACAGAAAGGTAGGGAGACATCCACTTTGTTTGTAGGAGGATCTTCCTCTTCTAGGTCCAGGGCGAAAGCCAAGGGCAAGAAGAAGAAAGCCCCCGCCAAACAAAGAGGCGGTGTCAGTAAAGTGGATACGAAGGGAAAAGGAAAAGCAACAAAGGTAGCGGGAAAGCTGGTGGGGAAGGAAGAATGCTTCTACTTTCACAAAAGTGGTCACTGGAAACAGGATTGCAAGGCTTGGAAGGCCAGAACACAGGATTTGAAGCGAGTTGCGGCTTCAGCTTCAGGTGTGTATGTTATTGAAAACTATCTATCAATAAACTCTACATCCTGGGTATTGGATACCGGATCAGGATCTCATATCTGTAATTCTTTGCAGGCGTTGAGAAAGCGTAGAGTTTTGAAGGCAGGTGACATGACCCTCAGAGTTGCAAACGGTGCTAGCATGGATGCTGAGGCCGTGGGGGACTATCACCTGGGATTGTCTGATGGACACTTTTTGGTTTTGCGTAGTTGTTATTATGTACCAAATGCAACCTGTAATATCATTTCTGTATCTTTATTATCTAAAGAAGGTTATGAATTTGCATTTGTAAGTAATGCAGTGAACATTCACCTTAATCAAGTTTTGATTGGGTCAGGTACATTGAACAACGGTATATACGTGTTAAACCAACCACAGATTTTCAATGTCCAAAATACACACAAAAGAAAGTCTCCAGAAATCAATAAAACTTTCTTATGGCATTGTAGACTGGGTCACATCAATGAGAGAAGGTTGACCAAGTTACATACAGAAGGATATTTGGATCCGTTCGAATATCAATCGTATGCAACTTGTCAATCCTGTCTCAAAGGAAAGATGACAAAGACTCCGTTCACTGGACACGGAGTAAGAGCGAGCGAGCTCTTGGGACTCGTACACAGTGACGTGTGCGGTCCAATGTCTACACATGCACGAAGCAGTTATTCTTACTTCATTACTTTTACGAATGACTTTTCAAAGTACGATTATGTCTTCTTAATGAAACATAAATCCGAGGCTTTTGAAAAATTCCAGGAATATAAGAATGAAGTAGAAAAACAAACAGGCAAAAGTATCAAGGCACTGAGATCTGATCGAGGTGGTGAATACTTGAGTGCCGAGTTCCTGGGTTACTTAAAAGAGAATAGAATTCTCTCTCAGCTTACTCCTCCATACACTCCACAACATAACGGTGTATCGGAGAGACGGAACCGAACCCTATTGGATATGGTACGGTCCATGATGAGTAACGCTGAGTTGCCGCGATCGTTTTGGGGATATGCGCTAGAATCAGCTGCATACCTTTTGAACCGAGTTCCAACTAAGACTGTGCCTACTACACCATATCAGATGTGGTGTGGGAAGAGACCCTATCTTAATCACATTAAGACATGGGGATGTCCAGCTTTTGTAAAAAAGCAGCATGCAGACAAGCTCGAGACACGCTCAGTACAGTGCAAGTTTGTGGGATATCCAAAGAACTCCAAGGGATATTTCTTCTATTGCGAAGAGGAACAAAAGGTGTTTGTTTCTCGCCATGCCCACTTTCTAGAACACCAGTTCATAGAAAAAGAAATAAGTGGGAGCGCAATAGAACTGGAAGAAATTCCAGAACCACGAGCTATTACTGAAAGCTTAGTAGAACCAGAGGGTTCGAAAGATCAGGACATTCCCACGCCACTCCGCAGGAGTAGTAGGCAGTCTCATCCGCCCGAGAGATACTACGGTTTTCTCATTGACGGGGATAGAGAAGATTGCATCATAGATTTTGATGAGCCTACTAGCTTCCAGCAAGCCATTCAGAGCGTCGACTCGGTAAAATGGCTGGATGCAATGCGGACCGAAATGGAGTCCATGTACACCAACAAAGTATGGACGTTGGACATTGCTCCAGATGGGGTAAAACCCATAGGATGCAAGTGGATCTTCAAAAGGAAGATTGGTGTAGATGAGACCTATAAAGCTAGACTGGTAGCAAAGGGTTTTCGTCAGCGACCTGGTTTGGACTATGATGAAACCTTTTCTCCAGTAGCTATACTGAAATCCATTCGGATCCTTCTTGCCATTGCTGCCTTCCACGATTATGAGATTTGGCACATGGACGTAAAGACAGCCTTTCTAAATGGACATTTAGAGGAGTGTGTCTATATGGACCAGCCAGAGGGTTTCATTCAGAGTGGGAGCAGCGGAAAGGTGTGCAAGTTGCTTAAGTCCATTTATGGACTAAAGCAGGCATCGCGGAGTTGGAACATCTGTTTTGATGAGACGGTCAAGGAATTTGGCTTTATCAAAAATCCAGATGAACCATGCATCTATTGTAGATTTGTAGCGAGAACTGTAGTATTCCTCGTTTTATACGTGGATGACATTCTCTTAATAGGAAATGACATTCCTATGCTACAATCTGTCAAGGGGTTCTTGTCACACAGGTTCTCCATGAAAGACCTGGGTGATGCCTCATACATTCTGGGTATCCGGATCTACCGTGACAGATCCAAGAGGATATTAGGACTTTCGCAGTCCAGGTACATCGACACCATACTGAAGAGATTCAGTATGGAAGATTCCAAGCGCGGTAATCTACCGGCTTGTCACGGGATCACCCTCTCCAAAGAGATGTCTCCCAAGACTGATTTGGAGAGGGATCGCATGTCTATTATACCCTACGCTTCTGCGGTAGGCTCTATAATGTATGCGATGTTGTGTACCAGACCGGATGTGGCTTATGCACTGAGTGTGGTAAGCAGGTATCAGTCTAACCCTGGGGAGAAACATTGGATAGAAGTAAAGAATATTCTCAAGTACCTGAGAAGGACTAAGGAGATGTTCTTGGTGTATGGCGGAAAAGACCTCCAAATTGATGCCTTTGCTGACTCCAGCTTCCAGAGTGACAAGGATGATTCCAAGTCCATGTCGGGTTTTGTCTTCACCCTCAATGGAGGGGCGGTGTGTTGGAAGAGCTCCAAACAGGAAACCGTTGCTGACTCGACTATGGAAGCGGAATACATCGCTGCATCTGATGTCGCAAAAGAAGCTGTCTGGATGAGGAAGTTCTTGAAAGAACTTCAGGTGGTTCCGTCCATTGTTAACCCAATACCTCTGTATTGCGACAACAATGGGGCTATAGCTTTAGCGAAGGAACCCAGGTCCAATCAGAAATTCAGACACATCTTAAGGCGGTATCACCTGATCAGGGAGATCGTGGATCGCCAGGAGATCGAGGTTCGGAGGGTTGCTTCAGAAGATAACACAGCAGATCCATTCACCAAAGCCTTGCCCCAGACTCAGTTCGAGCGGCTGATCGAGATGATAGGTCTTCGATACGCCAGTACATGGCCTTAGTGCAAGTGGGAGATTGTTAGTGTATATGCCCTAGAGGCCATTACTGTATCATACTAGTATGTATATTACTTGATGGAAGCTTGGGATATTCACGGTTGTATATACAATCTTGCTCGAAATGGTAGTATGCTACTTGGTTTGTCTCTACTTCAATATGTGCATGTGTTTCTTTTAGCATATCGCTTATATACATATTAGTAGAGCCCTTAGGATCTTTGCTTGATTACCAGCGTTGTGATGGCGCTCACACTCGTGGGGCTGGGTAATCCATAAGCACATCCTTATACAGGTCCCTGGTCGTTGGACTATCGAGACAGGGCATCGATACTCCGGAGTAGACTAGCGTATGCGCTTCTCATCCCAGCGTGGGAGACGGTCTGTCCCACAGCCGTCAGTACGTCGTACTTGAGATAGTATGCGGGTGCTCGTTAGGTTACGAGTATACTGGACAGGACTCGTCGGGAACTGTTGGTTGGTATTATACCTCTCGTCAGTTATCAGTTCCCAGGTGACATGAGTACAGCTTAGTCCGCTGACTTGACACTGTCACTTCGCCTCGAGTGTGTTCCCACTGCACTTTGATTACTACCCTACCACGGCTCAAAGGAGTCGTGCAAACAGATAGTTTTTGGGTGCAGTCCCGAACCACTTGGAGGCAGTGACGGTTAGACAGGATTCGTCTCTCCCGGTATTAGGGGTTGACATCGCGCTGTGTCTAGGAGAGCCATTACACGAGTAGTCCCTGGCCAGGAAAAGCGGGATATACTGGTAGGTTTCCAGTGTTATCTCAGGGTGTTCTGGGCTACACTCCGACATGACTTGTACCGCTGTTAGGGGACTGACGTTCACCGCCCCCCTAGGCCCGCCTTGCGATATATCAGACGAACAGACCGGACTGTACGGAGACTGTCACATACAGGCTCGGTAGGAGTTCAGATGGGGTTCACCTCGTCAGTCTTCTTATCGACATCTACCGGGGGACCGTTACGTACAGCTAGTGCCGCTTGCAGTCTGTGGTTAAACCCACTGCCAGCGTAGTGTTGAGTCTTTAGAGTCCCACACAGAGAGCTATTCGCCTTTAGGCAAAATGAGTAGAGGTCGCATGGTTTTGCGACAGGGTTCGTTCACATCCGCGCACTTGTGCACGTTTGCTGTCCGGACGGTTTATACTAGCGGGCTTTGGTTTAAGCTGGATCCTAGTATATGATTTGGGATTGGTTTTATCTCATTGTATTCGTGTTCCTCGGATCACGAATACGGGTGCGTATGCACAGTTGCTTGAGACAAAGGGAGAGGACTTTGATTAGGGTTAATGACCATTGTCATTTTATTAACCCTAATGCTTATGTGTGTATTATGGTTAATTGATATTAGTTTAAATAATTGTGCATGGTTATGGTTGTTGACCATTTGACCTCCTTGACTTATTGACCTAGGTTGACACTTTGACCATCATCATTTCATTTGAAAGATGCTCTTTGATCCTTGCAATTTGCATTAAAAATGAAATGATAATGGTCATGTCTTGATTAACCATGACAATTATCTAGCTAATTAGCTAATTACAATAATTCACACATATATGAGAGAATGCTTCATATTTTCTCTCATTCTATCATTCACTTTCTCTCTCTTGTTCTTCCTCTCCCTCAAGCTCTCCCCTCTCATGTGTTGAGAAACACTTGAGCTTGAGAAAAACCCCTTCTTGATAATCTCTACTCTCATCTAGGGTTTAAGGATTAGCACTTCTTGCACCCTAGTTACTTCTAGCTTGGAGTTGAAGCCAAAGGTTGAGGCTTTCGGGTGGATCTTTCTTCGACGTGAGAAGACGACAAAGGTGACCTCTTTCCACTACTCCAAGGAGCAAGGAGAGAAGGACATAAAGCCCTAGGTATAACCTTTCTAACACTTAGCTAGTTTCTAGTTAGTTTTAGCTTGTTTTTGTTTAGCAAAGATCCTTCTTTGTCTAGTCCATGTTGCCTAAGTTGATAAAAATTTGATTTTTATTCTGTTTTCCGCCTCCCCGCCAGTACCGGGGTGGGCAACGTGGACTTACATCAGGTACACACAAACGATTCCCGAAATGTAGCATACCCTGGTCATCAATCAAGAACTCTGAATCACTACCCTGCCGAACATGCTCAAGAATCTCAGACAGACAGGCATCGGCGGGCTGTGCCTCACGAATACGATCAAGTAGAAGTTGAAGGGCGCGGACGTGAGCAAGTTGTCCCCCAGTGGAAGTGAACTCAAACTGTACTCTATTGTCGAACAAGATCTGCCAATCTGCAGAAGACTGTCTCTGAACTGCGCTCAACTGGGACAAGCTACCTCCGGGCCTACGACTCAAAGCATCGGCTACCACATTCGCCTTGCCCAGGTGATAAAGGATATCGCAATCATAATCCTTCACGAGCTCCATCCAACGGCGCTATCTCAATTCAGGTCCCACTGCTGGAAGATGTACTTCAAGCTCTTATGGTCTATGAAAATCTGACACGACTCCCCGTATAAGTAGTGTCTCCAAATCTTAAGCACAAAGACCACCGCGGCCATCTCAAGATCGTGAGTGGGATAATTCTGCTCGTGCTTCTTCAACTGCCGGGAAGCATAAGCGATAACTCTATCATGCTGCATCAATACACAACCGAGCCCCACTCGAGAAGCATCACAGTAAACGACATAGCCGCCCGATCCAGAAGGCAAGAATAAAACTGGTGCAGTCATCAACCGAGTCTTCAACTGCTGAAAACTCTACTCGCATGCCTCAGTCCAAAGAAAAGGAACCCCCTTCCTGGTCAGTCCGGTCAGCGGTGCAGCGATACTCGAGAAGTCCTGCACGAAATGGCGGTAATAATCGGCTAAGCCCAAAAAGCTGCGGGCCTCTGTCACTGATACAGGTCTGGGCCAAAGCTGTATGGCCTCGATCTTCCTTGGGTCCACACGAATACTGTCTCCCGTAACCACATGACCCAGGAAGTCAACGCTATCTAGCCAGAAGGCACACTTCGAGAATTTAGCAAATAGCCGATGCTCTCTCAATGTCTGCAAAGCAACCCTCAAGTGCTGCTCATGCTCCTCTCGACTCTTGGAATAAACCAGAATGTCATCAATAAACATAATAATAAACTGGTCAAGGAACGGCCTGAAAATCCAGTTCATCAAATCCATGAACGCTGCTGGGGCATTGGTGAGTCCGAACGATATCACCAAAAACTCATAATGCCCGTAGCGCGTACGAAAAGCAGTCTTCGGAATGTCATCATTCCGAACCCGCAACTGATGATAACCTGATCTCAAATCAATCTTAGAAAAATGTCCCGCACCCTGGAGCTGATCAAACAAATCGTCAATGCGAGGTAAAGAATACCTATTCCGCACCGTAACTCGGTTCAATTGACGATAATCAATACACAACCTCAAACTGACGTCCTTCTTCTTGACGAACAGAACGGGAGCTCCCCAAAGCGAAACACTCGGACGTACAAGTCCCCAATCAAGCAACTCTTACAGCTGATCCTTAAGCTCTGCCGGGGCCATCCGGTAAGGCAGTATAGAAATAGGCCCCATGCCGGGGATCAAATCAATGCAAAACTCAATCTCACGCTCTGGCGGCAATCCAGGTAACTCATCGGGAAATACGTCGGGAAACTCTCTCACGATAGGAACCTGGTCCAATGAATCTACTATGGCTCCAGTATCTCGTATGAAATCCATGTAGGGTTACTAGGCACTCTAACAAGGTTCTATAAAACATCAAACATGCCCGATTAAAATTTTAGCCGTGCCTAACAACCCTAAACAAGATCTTTGCTAGAAAATTAGGGTTTCACATGCAAGTAAATCACATCTACGACTAAGTGAATACGAAATACAACCTTTGTAGATCGGTCCTTCACTTCATTAGCTTCTTGTTGAAGTCCCTTCGCTGCGATCGTGGTTCTTCCGGACTCTTGCATGGCTTCACGAGGTGAAAGAAGTGTCCTTACTTGAAGTCTTCAAGGCCGAAGATGATCTACGTCGAGGGAATACCAACTCAAGCTACTACTTCACTAACTAAAGAATTAGTGAAGCAAACACCCTAAACTAAAGTGCTAGTCTAGTAGAGGATGGAGAAATAGGAAGTAGGTTCTCTTTAGAATTTTCTTTCTCACAATCTATCACTCTCTTTTTAAAACCCTAGTAAGCTTTTTCTTTTTGTTCAAAGAAGAAGAAGATGAACAAAAGAAAAAGATGAGGATAATGATCAAGTGAGTGAGCTAACCATGGTGAGTGAGTATCATATACTAATTCATGTAGAGACATAACCATAGCTAATTCTAAATGGTTAGGTTAATAAAAATCCAAAGTAAAACAAAGTTAGTGGACTTTGTCAAAGCATCCACAAGCTTCTACAAGCTTCATGCTTATGACAAAAGCTCCACTAATTTGTAATTACCTTGAATAAATATTAACCACCATTTAAAATAGAATGGTGTATGTCTTGCACACCCATGAATGATGTATCATCAACCATGATACAAAAAAGAAAACACATTTTAATATATATCACATATATATTAAAGTTGTGCACATGTGAGAAAAATCCTTAAGTGAACAAGTGTTAGTTAATGTAAACTAGTATATCTAATATACAATTATACACTAAATTATTAAATCAACACTTGGCTTAATAATCCGGTCATATCTCATATAACCGACTAACATCCATTGTATCGACTTATCGAATCAACACTTGATTCGATAACCCGGCTATATCATATATAACCGACCGATACAAAAAGTCGTGAGAATAGAATACGGTATCACATACACGCATTATTCTCGGTCCCGCACATATCACATATGGGCTCCTATTTCATTTTGCCTGAGCCAGTAAAACCTCTATGTAGGACTCTAAAGACTCGTCAATACGCCGGCAGTAGGTGATGATCACATCAAGCACCCACAAGCCGTCAGCGGTACTAGCTGGACGTAACGGCCACCCGGGTATTGAGCGATCAGAAGATCAGCAAGCAAGCCCGCTCCTGTAAAAGCCTACCGGTAACACTTCCCGTACAGTCCGGTCTCCTCGTCTGATATGTCGCATATCAAGTCTAGGGGTGGTAAACGTCAGACCCCAATATCTGATAAGTCGTGCCGATGTGAGGCTCATAACGGGTCGAGAAACTACTGGTAACACTTACCAGTAAATCTCTAACTCAGCCCGGGACAGGGACTTCCCTGTTATGGCCAATCGAGCACAGCGCAACATCAACCTCCAATACCGGGAGAGACGAAACCCCTCCTATCGCTCATTTCCTCCATGTGACTCGGGACTGTACCCAAAAACCACCATTTTGCACGCCCTCATGGACGTGGTAAGGTGGAAATCAAAGCACAGTGGGAATCACACAAGACTCTATGATGATCTCGGGTCTACAGACTAACCTGCACAAGTGTCACCAGAGAACTGCCATCTGACGTGAGGTATAATACCATCTAGGAGTTCTCGGCGAGTCCGTCCAGTGTACCCAGTCTCCACTGAGCACCCGTATACCATCTCTGATGTCAAACACCAATGGATATGGGATCATCCATCGCCCATATCATGGGTCGAGAAGCGTATACGCTAGTCTACTCTGGTATATCGATGCCCTGTCTCGATACACCTACGACTAGGAACATTAAAGGATGTACTTATGGACTACACTGTCCCCACTAGTATGATCTGCATCATAGTCCAGGTAGTCAAGTACACATCCTAAGGGCTTTACCAACATGTAGCTATAAGACAGTATCAAGAGACAAGTATACATGTTAAGATAAAGAGCAACCAGATAGCATACTATCATATTGAGCAAGAAAGTCCTCTCTCTATATATGTCCAAGCATCCAATATAATATACATCATCTGTACAATACTGGCCTCTAGGGCATACATACAACTAACAATCCAAGAATCCCCGACATCCCCTCCTCAAAAGCCGACTAGCGCAAAGGGCTGAAATCAAACTGTGAGGGGCGACACCATGGTCCTCCTGCATAACAAGAACAGACTCGCCGGGAAAACAAAACCTGACTGTCTTCTCGCGGCAGGCCACGGACACGTAGCAAGTAGCTAACCGGTCCATGCCCAGGAGAACGTCGAAGTCCAATATCTCAAGAAGGATCAAGTCGACGGACGAATCTCTATCTCCAATACGAACGACACACGACCGAAACACGTGCCGCGCAACAAACGACTCGCCAACAGGAGTTGTCACGACAAGCGATTGATCTAGCAAACATGACTCTCGGCCCAACCTCGGCATGAAGTGTGTAGAAACATACGAGTGCATAGATCCCGGATCATACAAAACGTGTGCATCGAAGGAACATACTGAAAGAGTACCTGAAACTACTGCATTGGACGCCTACGCGTCCTGATGAGTCAAAGCAAACACTCGAGCCTGCCCTCTACCGGTAACTGGCTGTCCTCCGCCTTAGTCACCCCATCCCCTCTGAACAAAACCTCCACGACCATGACCTCTCTGCGCATGAGTCTGACGCGGAGCAACAACAGGTGTAAGAGGAAACGCTTTCAGAGGTGAAGGTGGTAAGGTAACATGCGATACGGTTGCCTCGTCCTTACGTGGCTCAGTACAATCCCTGACGCGATGATAAAAACTCCCGCACCGGAAACATCCAGACGATGACTGCTGACCCTCCTAGGGATAAGGGCTAAACAACTGGCCTCGTCCCAAGCCTTTGCTACTCCCACGACCTGAACGAAATCTGTCGCGGCGTCTAAACATCTGTCTCCGTGCTAATACACCAGTACGAACCCTCTTCGATTCCGGAACTACCGACGTCTCAGAAAGACGCTCCTCAACCAATAGGGCATCCACTGCTGCTACATATGTATCACAATGCTGTGCGCTGATAGCGAGGAACAACTGGGTAAGCAGGCCTCGTACAAACCTCTTGATCCGCATCTCCTCAGTGTCCACCAAATACGGAGCATACACAGATAGCTGGGTAAACTGCACATCGTACTCTGCCACTGTCATACCCGGAGTCTAGTGTAACGACTCGAAACTGCGAGCTCGAGCATCCCTGACGCTCTGTGGAAGGAAACGGGCAAGAAACACCGTCATGAACTCAGCCCAGGTCATAAGAGAAAGACATGCGGCTCTGCCCCTCTTTAAAGACTCGCACCAAGTCTGGGCAAGACCCTCTAGACGAAAACTCGTGAACTCTACCCATCTCGCGTCGGAGCATTACAGCGAACGACAGATCCTGGCCATCCGATCGATAAACGACTGCGGATCCTCAGCTGCATCAGTGCCGGTGAAAACCGGAGGCTTCAGCCTCATGAACTCAGATAACAATACGGTGATAACCTCCGTAGCTGCAGGTGCGACTGCTTGAACCTTAGGCACCATCGCGGTCCCCGTAACAGGTGGGAAAACCTCCTGTCTTTGCGCTCGACTGGCCTCAACCAACGATCCCATCATCTGGTGCAAATCCTGCATACCGGCCTCTAGCCTAGTAATACGATCTAGCGAAGGTGGATCAATCTGCTCCTGTACAACGGGCGTACCACCCTGATCAGTCCTCGTCTCAGATGAGCCAACTCTGACCTCGGCTCTCTCGGCCGCTCTCTGCGCCCTCGTAGTCTTCGGTGGCATAATGGCTGTAAATGAAAATAGGATTCGGTAAGAACATAGAAATTGAATCACAAGGATGTATATAATCACGGAAGGAATTTCAACCAACAAGTCCTAAGGTCACTTAGGCGGAGTACCGTGTCGTAAGAATGCCGCGGAACATACACACGCTACATCACTCTGCTTAAGCTACCTACTCCATCATACCAAGGTCAACCTACACTCCGAAAGGTAAAACCTAGCGCTCTGGTACCAACTTTGTCACGACCCAAAATTAGGCACGTGACCGGCACATAAACCACGTAACGTCGACAGGCGTAGCGCAATTTAAGTAACCCGAAAAACCCAGAAATCTAAACCATCAAAAGAAGTAAATGATGAAAACATTGTTAAAACATTTGGAAATCTCAAGTAAAAATACTTAAACTTAAGTTTATTTTCTTAAAAATTTCGGCAGCACCTCCTTTGTAAAAACTAGCCCCGAAACGGGTACAAACATATGATATAAGTAAAGCATCCCTAAACGGGAGCAAATCACGCCCATGTTAGTTGTATGTATGCCCTAGAGGCCAGTATTGTACAGATGATGTATATTATATTGGATGCTTGGACATATATAGAGATGACTTTCTTGCTCGATATGATAGTATGCTATCTGGTTGCTCTTTATCTTAACATGTACACTTGTCTCTTTAAACTGTCTTATAGTTACATGTTGATAAAGCCCTTAGGATGTGTACTTGACTACCTGGACTATGATGCAGATCATACTAGTGGGGACATGGTAGTCTATAAGTACATCTTTCAAAGTCCCTAGTCGTGGGTGTATCGAGACGGGGCATCGATATACCAGAGTAGACTAGCGTATACGCTTCTCGACCCATGAGATGGGCGATGGATGATCCCATATCCATTGGTGTTTGACATCAGAGATGGTATACGGGTGCTCAGTGGAGACTGGGTACACTGGACGGACTCGCCGAGAACTCCTAGATGGTATTATACCTCACGTCAGATGGCAGTTCTCAGGTGACACTTGTGCAGGTTAGTCTGTAGACCCGAGATCGTCATAGAGTCTTGTGTGATTCCCACTGTGCTTTGATCTCCACCTTACCACGTCCATGAGGGCGTGCAAAACGGTGGTCTTTGGGTACAGTCCCGAGTCATATGGAGGCAATGAGCGATAGGAGGGGTTTCGTCTCTCCCGGTATTGGGGGTTGATGTTGCGCTGTGCTCGATTGGCCGTAACAGGGAAGTCCCTGGCCAGGGCTGATCAGAGATTTGCTGGTAAGTGTTACCAGTAGTTTCTCGACCCATTATGAGCCTCACATCGGCACGACTTATCGGTTATTGGGGTCTGACGTATACCACCCCTAGACTTGATATGCGACATATCAGACGAACAGACCGGACTGTACGATAAGTGTTACTGGTTGGATTCACAGGAGTGTGAGCGGGCTAGCTCGTCAATCTTCTGATCGCTCAATACCCGGGTGGCCGTTACGTTTAGCAGACCGCTTGCGGCTTGTGGGTGCTTGATATGATCATCATCTACTACCGGCGTATTGACGAGTCTTTAGAGTCCTATACAGAGGTTTCCTGGCTCAAGCGAAACGAAATAGGAGCGCATAAGAGATATGTGCGGGAGCGAGAATAATGCGTGTATGTGATACCGTATTTCATTCTCGCGATGAATGTATCGATTGGTTATATGCGATATAACCTAGATATCGAATCAAGGATTGATTCGATAAGCCGATACATTAGATACTAGTCGGTTATATGCGATATGACCGGATCGTTAAATCAAGTGTTGATTTAATGATTTAATGTATAATTATATATTTGATATATTGCTTTGCATCAACTAGTATTGGTTCATTTTAAAAAGGATTTTCTCACTTGATGCACATTGTATATGTGATATATTTTTTTGTGCACTTGTTTGTATCATGTTTGATGATACTTGCTCACTTGGGTTTGTGTAAAGATTAAACCATGGTTATATGGATGGTTAGGGTTTTGATTATTTACTTAGTTATTTATTTATTTATTCATTTTGGATATTATTAAGAATGGTGGCTTATTTTGTTTCTATGTTGAAGCTTCTTGAAGCTTTGACAAAGTCCACCATCCTTATCTCATCCTTAACCCTAACCATTCCAACTAACCTTAGTTTAATCTCTACACTTGACCATGGTCAAGATATGATAAGTATTCATATTAGTTTCATTTTTAGAATAAGAGACTTATCATATTCTTTCTTCTTCTTGACCTTCTTCTTCAAGATAGAAAGCTTGATGCCATCAATGGCAACTTGAGATCTAAAGTGAGAAATCCAATTCTAAAGTGAACCCACCTCCTATTTCTTCACCCTCTACCTCTTGCCAAGTTGTTTTGGGTGTTTTCTTCACAAGTTTCACAACTTTGTGAAATCGGAGCTTGAACTTGTGATGCCTCGACGTAGATCATCTTCGGCACGAAGCCGACGACCTAGTCCGCCCATTTCTCCGATCAAGCCGACGCATGAGTTCGGGATTTGAGATGGACAGCGAGAGGACACCTACGTGGAGCTAAGGAAGTGGAGAACCGGATCTACAAAGGTTGTAGTCTTTCTCCTTTAGTTAAAGTGTTAACTAGTTTCGTATTTCGCCTAAATTTCTAGTTAACGATCCGTATTAGGGTTTCTCGGCACCCGTAAAATTTGAAATTGGCATGGTTGATGCCTTGTGAGACCTCTTGAGAGTGTCTAGGAACCCTACAGTGGTATCAGAACCTAGCTAGAGCCTTAGGCGAAGTCCTGACGACGTTTGAAGTCCGATCGAACCAAAACCCTAACCCGAAAACGGCTCTCTGTACATTTTTTTAAAAATAGGTTTTTTCAAAATTAAAAATATGCAGAAAACTCAGCAGGGAATTCTAAGAATTACGGCGTAAAATTTATTTCATGATCCCTCAAATGAGCGGCGGAACCGCGGCATAAGCCTAGCTTATGCGGCGGTTCCGCGGCTAAAGTATGACGTCAGCCCTAACAATTTGCACAGTAATTCCTAATCAACAGTGCTGAGTTCTCTGCGTATTTTTAAATTTTATTCAAAAGTTGAATTTTCTGGGGTTGTTTTGTTGATTCGATGTTTCGATCGGAGTATCAGATTTTGTCTGTGGCTTTCCGGATAATTTTTTGGATATGTTAAAAAGTTCGACCGGATATAAATACCCAATTTTTCCCCTGTCGGGAAATTTCCAAGTGTTGGATTTTTCCGTAGTTTAAAGACGTTCTAAGTAGTGCAAGTAACGCGATGGACCCTCTAGAAGACAACAAACCTTAACTCGATTATGTGACCGTCTTGAACTGCCCTTTGAACCTTCGGGTTTGGGGCAGTATGGCGTGCCACATGTGAGGCGTTGGCTTGACCCTTCTACGGCTGGACCGTTGCTACTGAGGCACGAACTGAATATTTTTAGACTTGTTTCATGTGTTGAGCTGTATCGGGAAACCTTGGGTATTCGACTGTTCGATCGGAAAGTTTAACATTTTCTGTTTATCTGGAATGTGATACAATAATTGGAATTCACAAACAGTTATGAGATAACTGAATGAATGTTATAAATCTAGCGGTTTAGTTTCACTTGATATTGAAAAGAGTTTTCGATAATGAGACTAAAATGCGGGGTTTATAACTGTTAGGCATGTGATGTCTAAGTATTTCATTTGATTAGGCATGTGATGTCTAAAGAGGTTGAGGATTCCAACTGTTGTAGTTTTACACTTTCTTTTCTGTGACCGTAAGTGTAGTATGTTCATATCGCCGGTTTCGTTGCTATACGTCAACGACAATTGGGGTATGCATACTTACTTACGTTGATGACATGTGATGTTATGTGTTGCTGGATATGTTATATTGGATCATCGTGTTTGAATAGCCGGGGGGTTTTATGTGAGATGAGTGTTTTTCATTTTCATTCATGTAAAAACTTGTAAGTAATATTCTTTTATTTGAGGCACTTCCAGGTTGCGGAAGTTGTCACCTTTTGTATATTGTTTACATTTCCGCATTAGGATAGACCCAAGGAGGGGAGCACAAGTAACCGGGTTCTAGGGTCCAGTGGGAGACCATCTCGAGGAGTCGAGTCCGGGTCTCCTAACCCTAGAATTGGCAGGGTTGCTTGCCGCTCTCGTAGGGGTCTAGGGGTGTGGGATTGGCTATTCATCACGACCGTGGAATCCGTGTTTTATACTGGCTCGTATTGAAAACACGGACGTCCTAGTATATCCAATATTTCATATGATATTTTCTGCTGCGATATCTGTGATGTGATCATGTGATGTTCTGTGATAGATACAGTATATAGTATATATGATATATTATATAGACGTTACTTATGTTTTGCACCCGCACTAGCCCTGCCCTGCTCTGTCGTTAGTTACCTAACCTAACGGTGCACGAGGGGACATCGAGGCGAATGCGGATGGCATAAGTATACGTCGTATTTATCTGTGATGTTTAGGTATTTAAATGATGGGACTTCATTAATGTGATTAATGAAAGAAAAGAAACCAAATGATGTTGTAGAATCAAATTTTAAATAAAACAGGTAGCTACTGTTCTTGCTTTGCATAGCGGTATATATGATATTCCCTGCACCTTATTCGATGAGGAAAGGACCGAGATCCCTTCAACGGGAGTGACTCCTTTAGCGATAACTGGCAGATGCTACACACTCGGTTTGACTTTTGATTGCTTCTATAGTTTCTGCTTTGCACAGTGATATATATGATATATCCCGCACCTCATTCGACGAGGAAAGGGCCGACGATCCCTTCACCGGGAGTGACCCCTTTAGCAAAACTAGAAAAGCCTCAAAATCACTCCATTTCAAAACTACATTTGATCCTACAACGATATCAAGTTCATTACGCAATAGGTTTTCTGAAAACCTGCGTAGCCCTCCGTCATTTCAGATAAGTACTAATTAGTATTCGTGCTACGGTAGTTTGGCATCCGTCAAGGCGTACTGTACGGTAGCTAACTAGTATTTATCTGCTTATGCATATGATGCAGATTGGATTAGGGTATTCGTACGGCGTTGTTTGGCATTCGTCAAGGGTCGTGCGGGTGGGTTTAATTCAATCAAGAAATGTACGGGTTGAATTTGACTAGTGGACTATGGGTTGTTTGGCATTCGTCAAGGTCATAGAACACTAGGGGTAAAATATTATCGGGAATTTCAAGTGTTGAAATTTGCAATGAGATTGCATACCTTCTATGAGATAGTTGGATCCCGATACCCACTGCGAGTAAGAGTTACTCCTGGGAGAGTTTTACACATTGCAATTAGCTGATCAAGTAGGTGTCTAGAAAGGTGTCAACGAGGTTACGCCTCTGGAAAAACGAAGTTTACATTAATTAGGTTCGTGCGAAAGCACGGGGGACCTCCCTCAAAGTACCGACACTGGCCTGGCTGAAAGATTGGCGAACTTGTAGTGTGTAATTAATCCCGGCTAGTCTTTCCTTTTAGGGTTTGAAGGAAGATTTGATAAAAACCAGTGGGAGCCATCCTGATTAGATAAGATAATAACCAATATGATCTTGCACGAGCATACGCTAAAGTGTTTTCTTCTCTCTCTCTCCAGGTAGCGACCAGTTCATGCCTTAATCAAGATAATAATATGGATGTATTGACCGAACCCGCATGTTTTACTGTGCAGGGGAACGTTGAACCCGTTCTATCTTATAAGTGTTATAAGAATGAACAGGAAACAGGAGAATATCTGGATTCTCACACCGCCCAAAAGGAGAACATGCATGTTGATGCATCATCTTCGGGTGTGTTTGTCATTGAGAACTGTTTCTCAGTTCACCCTACGTCCTGGGTATTGGATACCGGATCAGGATCTCACATATGTAAGATGTTACATGGGCTACGGAAAGGTAGAGAACTGAGAAAAGGTGATCATTCCGTTCAAGTAGGGAATGGGGCAAATGTTGCAGCCAAAGCAGTTGGCGAATATCACCTAGTATTACCAAGTGGTGATACACTGATTCTGAATGAGTGCTATTATATACCGGACATGATGTGCAACATTATATCAGTTTCTTTATTGAGTAAAGAAGGATATAATTTTGTAGTACAGGATAATGTTATGAACATATTCCTAGATCAAAAGTTGATTGCATCAGGCTCGTTACATAATGGCATATTCATTCTAAATCAAAATACAGTCCTCAATATACAAAACACACACAAGAGGCAAAGTTCAGAAATGAACGAATCCTACTTGTGGCATTGTAGACTTGGTCACATCAATGCGACACGACTGGCTAAGTTACATAAGGATGGTTATTTGAATTCGTTCGAATTATCATCTTATGATACTTTCCATTCATGTCTCAAAGGAAAAATGACCAAAGCTCCGTTTAGTGGACACGGAGAAAGAGTTACTGAACTCTTAGGACTAGTACATAGTGATGTATGCGGTCCCATGTCTACCCATGCCAGGAACGGTTCTTCCTACTTCATTACATTCACCGACGATCTCTCTAGATACGGGCATGTGTTCCTTTTGAAACACAAGTCTGAAGCTTTTGAGAAATTCAGAGAATATAAGCAAGAAGTAGAGAACCAAACGGGCAAAAGTATTAAGATCCTTCGATCTGATCGAGGAGGAGAATACTTGAGCAATGAGTTCCAAGATTATCTAAAAGAGAATGGGATTCTCTCTCAGCTTACTCCACCTTATACACCACAGCACAACGGTGTATCGGAACGAAGGAATCGCACCCTATTAGATATGGTGCGTTCAATGATGAGTACAGCTGAGTTACCTATTTCCTTCTGGGGGTATACGCTTGAGACAGCCATACACCTATTGAATATGGTTCCTACCAAATCAGTGCCTACCACTCCATATGAGATATGGAAAGGGAAGAGACCATCTCTTAAGTATGTTAAGATATGGGGTTGTCCAGCCTATGTCAAAAGACAAAATCCGGACAAACTCGAGGCTAGATCAGTCTTATGTAAGTTTGTAGGATATCCCAATAATTCACAAGGGTATATCTTCTACCACCCCGAGGAACAAAAGGTGTTTGTTTCTCGACATGCCACTTTCTTAGAAAAAGGTTTTCTTATGAAACAGATTAGTGGCATTGAGGTAGAATTGGAAGAGGTTCCAGCAACACAAACAATAACTGAAGATTTAGTAGAACCAGAGGATTCAGTAGTACCCGACGAACCCCAGCCTCTCCGCCGATCTAGCAGGGTTTCTCGTCCACCTGAGAGATACTACGGTTTTCTCATTGACGGTGGAAGCGAAGATTGCATCATGGAGGATGATGACCCAACTAGCTTCGAGCAGGCCATCACGAGTAGGGACTCAGTGAAATGGCTGGATGCTATGCGGTTCGAGATGGAATCCATGTACACCAACAAAGTATGGACTTTGGAAATTGCTCCTGAAGGGGTAAAACCCATTGGGAGCAAGTGGATCTTTAAGAAGAAACTTGGTGTAGATGGGAAAGTGGAGACTTTCAAAGCTAGACTTGTTGCAAAGGGTTTTCGTCAAAGACCAGGTGTGGACTACGACGAAACCTTTTCTCCAGTGGCTATGCTTAAATCCATCCGGATCATGCTTGCCATCGCTGCATATCATGATTACGAAATCTGGCAAATGGATGTTAAGACCGCCTTTCTAAATGGTGATTTAGAAGAGTGCGTGTACATGACTCAGCCAGAGGGCTTCGTAGACAGTGGGAGCAGCGGGAAGGTGTGCAAGCTGCTTAAATCCATTTATGGATTAAAGAAAGCATCGCGGAGTTGGAACATCTGCTTTGATGTCGTTATCAAAGAGTTTGATTTCGTCAAAAATCCAGATGAACCTTGTATCTACAAGAAGGTGGCAGAGAGTAAGGTTGTCTTCCTCGTATTGTACGTGGACGACATACTCTTGATAGGAAATAATATTCCTATGCTGCAATCGGTCAAGCTCTTCTTATCACAAAGATTCTCAATGAAAGATCTTGGTGATGCCTCCTGCATATTGGGAATCAGGATCTATAGAGATAGATCCAAACGGATATTGGGATTGTCCCAATCCAGGTACATTGACACCATACTAAAGAGGTTTAGTATGGAAGAATCTAAGCGTGGGAACTTGCCCACAATCTCTGGAGTCACTCTCTCTAAAGAGATGTCTCCCAAGACTGATTTGGAGAGAGCTCGCATGCAAGGGATACCCTATGCTTCGGCTGTAGGCTCTATCATGTATGCGATGCTATGTACCAGACCCGATGTAGCATACTCACTGAGTGTAGTGAGCAGGTATCAAGCTGATCCTGGAGAGAGTCACTGGACAGCTGTGAAGAGTATTCTCAAGTACTTGCGAAGGACTAAAGAGATGCTCTTGGTGTATGGTAATGGAGAACTCCAAGTCGAGTCCTTTACCGATTCGAGCTTCCAGAGTGATAAGGACGACTCTAAGTCACAGTCGGGCTTTGTCTTTACCCTTTACGGAGGAGCGGTTAGCTGGAAAAGTTCCAAGCAGGAAACCGTGGCAGACTCGACGATGGAGGCTGAATACATCGCTGCCAACGATGCTGCCAAAGAGGTTGTCTGGATCAAGAAGTTCATTACTGAACTTGGAGTGGTTCCATCCATTGAGCATCCAATACCTTTGTATTGCGATAACAATGGAGCGGTGGCTTTGGCCAAGGAACCCAGGTCCCATCAGCGATCCAGGCATATTCTGAGGCGGTATCACCTGATCCGGGAGATAGTTGATCGCCGGGAGATCGAGGTCAGGAGGGTTGACACGAATAACAACACGGCGGATCCACTCACGAAGGCCATTCCCCAGATACAGTTTGAGAGACTCTTCGAGATGCTCGGTATGCGATACTACAGCAGCTGGCCTTAGTGCAAGTGGGAGATTGTTAGTTGTATGTATGCCCTAGAGGCCAGTATTGTACAGATGATGTATATTATATTGGATGCTTGGACATATATAGAGATGACTTTCTTGCTCGATATGATAGTATGCTATCTGGTTGCTCTTTATCTTAACATGTACACTTGTCTCTTTAAACTGTCTTATAGTTACATGTTGATAAAGCCCTTAGGATGTGTACTTGACTACCTGGACTATGATGCAGATCATACTAGTGGGGACATGGTAGTCTATAAGTACATCTTTCAAGGTCCCTAGTCGTGGGTGTATCGAGACGGGGCATCGATATACCAGAGTAGACTAGCGTATACGCTTCTCGACCCATGAGATGGGCGATGGATGATCCCATATCCATTGGTGTTTGACATCAGAGATGGTATACGGGTGCTCAGTGGAGACTGGGTACACTGGACGGACTCGCCGAGAACTCCCAGATGGTATTATACCTTACGTCAGATGGCAGTTCTCAGGTGACACTTGTGCAGGTTAGTCTGTAGACCCGAGATCGTCATAGAGTCTTGTGTGATTCCCACTGTGCTTTGATCTCCACCTTACCACGTCCATGAGGGCGTGCAAAACGGTGGTCTTTGGGTACAGTCCCGAGTCATATGGAGGCAATGAGCGATAGGAGGGGTTTCGTCTCTCCCGGTATTGGGGGTTGATGTTGCGCTGTGCTCGATTGGCCGTAACAGGGAAGTCCCTGGCCAGCGCTGATCAGAGATTTGCTGGTAAGTGTTACCAGTAGTTTCTCGACCCGTTATGAGCCTCACATCGGCACGACTTATCGGTTATTGGGGTCTGACGTATACCACCCCTAGACTTGATATGCGACATATCAGACGAACAGACCGGACTGTACGATAAGTGTTACTGGTTGGATTCACAGGAGTGTGAGCGGGCTAGCTCGTCGATCTTCTGATCGCTCAATACCCGGGTGGCCGTTACGTTTAGCAGACCGCTTGCGGCTTTTGGGTGCTTGATAGGATCATCATCTGCTACCGGCGTATTGACGAGTCTTCAGAGTCCTACACAGAGGTTTCCTGGCTCAAGCGAAACGAAATAGGAGCGCATATGAGATATGTGCGGGAGAGAGAATAATGCGTGTATGTGATACCGTATTTCATTCTCGCGATGAATGTATCGATTGGTTATATGCGATATAACCTAGATATCGAATCAAGGATTGATTCGATAAGCCGATACATTAGATACTAGTCGGTTATATGCGATATGACCGGATCGTTAAATCAAGTGTTGATTTAATGATTTAATGTATAATTATATATTTGATATATTGCTTTGCATCAACTAGTATTGGTTCATTTTAAAAAGGATTTTCTCACTTGATGCACATTGTATATGTGATATATTTTTTTGTGCACTTGTTTGTATCATGTTTGATGATACTTGCTCACTTGGGTTTGTTTAAAGATTAAACCATGGTTATATGGATGGTTATGGTTTTGATTATTTACTTAGTTATTTATTTATTTATTCATTTTGGATATTATTAAGAATGGTGGCTTATTTTGTTTCTATGTTGAAGCTTCTTGAAGCTTTGACAAAGTCCACCATCCTTATCTCATCCTTAACCCTAACCATTCCAACTAACCTTAGTTTAATCTCTACACTTGACCATGGTCAAGATATGATAAGTATTCATATTAGTTTCATTTTTAGAATAAGAGACTTATCATATTCTTTCTTCTTCTTGACCTTCTTCTTCAAGATAGAAAGCTTGATGCCATCAATGGCAACTTGAGATCTAAAGTGAGAAATCTAATTCTAAAGTGAACCCACCTCCTATTTCTTCACCCTCTACCTCTTTCCAAGTTGTTTTGGGTGTTTTCTTCACAAGTTTCACAACTTTGTGAAATCGGAGCTTGAACTTGTGATGCCTCGACGTAGATCATCTTCGGCACGAAGCCGACGACCTAGTCCGCCCATTTCTCCGATCAAGCCGACGCATGAGTTCGGGATTCGAGATGGACAGCGAGAAGACACCTACGTGGAGCTAAGGAAGTGGAGAACCGGATCTACAAAGGTTGTAGTCTTTCTCCTTTAGTTAAAGTGTTAACTAGTTTCGTATTTCGCCTAAATTTCTAGTTAACGATCCGTATTAGGGTTTCTCGGCACCCGTAAAATTTGAAATTGGCATGGTTGATGCCTTGTGAGACCTCTTGAGAGTGCCTAGGAACCCTACAGCCCAAAGGCGGAACCAACCACCACAAGCATATATACGACGCCGTAGCGAAGAAATAAATAGTATAAATGGAAACCGGCATAAAGAGGTAAAACTACATAATAAAGACCGGCTCACACAAGCTAGACACCCAGAGTCACAAAATATACAATACCCGTCCTCACAAACTCGTCTCTAAGTAAATACATGAAAGTGGTAGATGGAGAGTACTAGATACAAGGAGAAATACAATGAACATAAACGGATAACCGCAAACCCAACTACAGCAAAATGGCTCACAGCCAACCGTAGCGGTATCCGCTGAAAAAGATACAATAAGAAGCCCTACCGCGACTACTCTGAGGGTCAAACCTGCAAAACACTATGGCACAACGAGGGTGAGTTGCCAACTCATGAATAGTAAGTAACATCACACAGATAATCGCAGGTATGCACGAACAGCGATAATCTATAACATGCAATCTGATATCATAAGTATGGCAATAAGGATATGCAACAATCATGATCAAGGTACTCCATCAGGTACTACAAATACATGAAGCAATGCATATCGAATAAATGCTGAGTATGGGATAAAACATAACATCATCAATGAATCATTATCGTGGAAAATCTCGGTGTCCATCAACGACACCCCAAATCCCAATACCTCAGGCGCCGTCACTCTGATCGGCCCTCATATCTGTAAATCTCATGGAACCTGAGTGTCCAACATCGACACTCGAAACATCATGAAAACTCGTGTCCATCAACGACACATAAATACTCATCTCTCAGGCGCCGCATACCCAGATCGGCCCTCAATATATCTCATGTCATAACTCCCAAACGGTATCCTCCGGATATCCATCGAGTTCTATACTATCACCGGTAGGTAGTGCTCCCTTCACCAGGCTCATTGTCTACACCACAAAAACCATTTCTTGCCCCGGGATACCATACCGGGTCCACCATGTACCCGCAGACGGTGCCTACCACTCCTCGAATCGGGTTTCTAACACAAATCTCAGAACAGAGAAAACTCATGGTGGACGCACCGAAATATCATATCAAGAGAAACCGGGTTTTCAAAACAATGCATACTTTCTTGAAATATCCCCACGGTTCTCAAATCCATAAATCACATGAAATCCGTAACTCAATGCGTAAATCCGTGAAAAATGATATATGCAACATAAAACAGTAGTATGAGCATATCAAGGGAAACCGCTCTTTTAAATGAATCCAGTTTTTAAATATATCATGTGGTTCCCAATTCCTCTAAAATCAATGCAACATCATATAAAGGTATACATGTAGCTATAGCAAGGTATGTGTGTATACATGTAAATATGTATGCACGATGCATTTCATATGCGCAATAGGACAAGAATCAACGTCTCAATATCAATAATAATACACTACCACATAGGGGTATATGTAGCTATAGCAAGATATGTGTGTATACATGTAAGTATGTATGTATGATGCATTTCATATGCGCAATAGCACAAGAATCAACGTCTCAATGTCAATAACGATACAATACCACATAGGGGTATATGTAGCTATAGCAAGGTATGTGTGTATATATGTAAGTATGTATGTATGACGCATTTCATATGCGCAATAGCACAAGAATCAACGTCTCAATGTCAATAATGATACAATACCACATAGGGGTATATGTTGTGCGTGTAATGGCAATTACCAACGATGTGGGTGTAGCATACAATTTAGTGCTCGTGCAACATGAACCATCAGTAATGGTGCGGTGTCCAATAGGTACTAAGTCAAGGCACAACAAGTAATAATATGCAATGATGCTCATGCACAATCAACTCATATGCGTAGAAACATGTGGCTATAATATCATATCCAGCCCTGACGCATAACGCAATACTGGTGATTTCCCCGTAGATGTTAAATCTACTCACAGGGACGCCTCGGCTAATCTGATCCGATTTCAGCTCCGCCATTTCCGCGCCACGTCCGATGCCTCTGCACCCAATTCTAGAATCACACATAAGTAAATAAGAGGATGTATATATCAATGGTCATGGACACAAACGACACAAGTCAATCCACGCGCACATCAAGACGCGCGCACACTTGGTGCACAAAACGCGCTCGCTACAACGCCACAAACCATAACTAGGGTCGCTATACGTGGCAACTACCAAACCAAAGACCCAACCGCACCAATCGCGCATTCACAACACATTAAATATTATAAGAAAGAGGTTGTAACTCATCAAAACCTCAACTTTAATTCAAATCGATTTATTCCGAAAACCTAGTAAACAACCATTAACCATTCTAGTGCAATTCTAGATGTTTTAACAAATCTAGCGGCCACAATATTCACTAAATATCTTAATTAGGTCACATAAACATTAACTAGATTTTAATCTCACATATTTTCATTAATCCTAAAATCTAGTTTGCAATTTATATAATTTGGACAATTTAGGAGCAACAATTTGTAAACTTAACAACTAGGTTAGGTTTTGCATGTCTAAACGGGTTAAACTACACATATAACCATATCCAATTGATAAAAACTCTAACTTGATCTCAAACCCTATTCTTGAAATTTCAAGTTAGCAATTAGAACCATAATTAAACATCTTGATTAACTTAACCCTTAAGCCTCCATTAATGCACCTCACATCAATCTTATCTCTAATTCATTTTCTTTCCTATTTTCTTAATCATAGAAAAGTCTAGAATTATGGATACATTATGAGAACAAGTGAACATATTATAACTTGTTATATAATTGTCATGGTTCACTAATAAATGATTAACCCATTCCAATTTGTAATTATCGCTAATTAAATGTATAATTAAAAGCTTATAATAATATTTGGAATAATGAATTAAGGAAAAATATTTAAGTGAACTAATAATTATAAGTGACTAAATAAATACCACATACTAGCAATTACATAGTTAAACTAGGTGCATTTATGTTTATATTGAAAAATGATTATATCTTGGTTTTTACGGAAAACACAAATTATTTTACCGATTATCGGAAAATCCACCTAAACGATTTCTAAAACGTTACAGTATTCTTCGGAATACGGATACAGGTATGTATATACGGATGAGGGGTATTCTCGTAATTTACTCGAGAAATCTTATAGAAGGAGACACCTCATTAGGGTTTTTTTCTTTTTGATTAAAGATTAATCTGGTGGAGGAAATGAGGTGGAGATATTTGTTAAATGAAGCATGGCTCTTGATGACTCATTGCTATGACTCACCACTTAGATATTTTAAAGCATGCTTGATATTTTGTGAGATATTTTCTCTTTTGAATTATTGTATGCTTCATTATTCTTCACACTTGAGCCTTCTTCACATAAGCTCATTTCTTCACTAGCTTTTCCTCCGGTCCCCTTCTTCTTCCTATAGCCCTTTATGTCTCATGTGTTGAGAAACCTAGGGCTATTAGAGATATACTAATCCATCTACACTCTCTACATCATCTAGGACATCTAGTTTAGCGAGCTAGATGCCGTAGTTACCTCGGAATTGAGGTTGGAGCTCAGACTATAGACTCTCGGGTGGATCGTCTTTGACTCGAGGAGGCCGACGAGGAATCATCGATCCGTTATGATCCTCGGAGCTTATGACGAGGTGAAGGAAAACAAAGAAGACCTGAAGGACATGGTATCGTGAGGTATAGCTTCTTTCCGAGTAGTTAACCTCTTAGTAGTTAGCTAGTTAGGGTTTAGCATCGATCCTGGAGTTCAAATCGGTGTTGCGACACCCGTAAAAATTGTTTTTTACATATTGCGCCTTCCCGCGAACCCGCGGGGTACGCGACATCGACTTACATATAGCAGTTAGACAAGTTATACCGCTCTAATGACATTCACGGTCGCAGATAGTAAGGTATGTACTGAAAACTTTTAAACAGTGTTAAAAATAGCGACTTCGAAATACTCCGCATTACCCCCAAACAAAAGATAACACAATATCCAAACTGGGAAAAACAAACAATACCATAAACCAAATATTCCAGAGACCAGAACACCCAAAAAAAACCGAGACCCAACTCCTTATTGGGACCGGCCAGTCCGGTATTTTTTCCATTCTCGCCGGCCATAATTAGGAATTTAGAGCTCGGGTTTTGAGTGTGTTCTAGATACTACATAAATAGCCTTCTGCAATTGTTTAAATAATTTTTGAAGTCTAATTTGAAATCGACAGAAACTGGAAGATTAGCCGTATTGTTTCGGAGTTGTTTCGGTTTCGATACTTTAACATCGTCTAAAACAGCTAGTAAAGGATTAATCGGTTGGCTCTAATACCATGTTGGGTTATGCCAACGCCCTGGCCATCAAACCGTAGTCGATCGCGGAACAAAAATTTTACAAACCGGCGCTAGAACAACCCACGAATACGGATCTACCATTAACCCTAATCTAGCAATCAATAAAGAGGTTAAGAATGTTATACCGAATGATCTGTGTCCTTCGGTCTTTAACCACCTTCCCAAGCTCCTAGTGGCCACCATGATCAAGCTTGGTTGCAGGTCTCCCTCCATCGAAGATGATCCACCTGAGGATTTATATTCCGGGCTCCTACCTCATAGCCGAGGTAACTAGGGTATCTAGTTCACTAAACTAGATAGCCAAGATGATGTAGAGTCTAATGATGGATTGATTTGTCTCTAAATACCCTAGGTTTCTCAACACATGAGACAATTATGGTGGAGGTAAAAGAAGAAGCCATGAGAGGATGAGAGTGTAAGTATGAAGCAAAGCAACTCAAGAAAAGGCTAAGTGTTGTGAGCAAGAAATAATGAATCATCAACTTAAGAAAATATCTCACAACCCTTAACAAATATCAAGCATGCCTCAATAATGATTCATGAGTCACCCCATGAGTCACTAAGTGAGTCATGGCATCAATAAATGCCAATGCACACTCATCCCTCCACCTCATTAAATCATTTAACTAAATGATTAAAACTAAAATGAGGTGTTAACTTCTAGAACATATACATACCCGTATCTGTATTCCGAAAAATACGAATAGAAAGGGACAAAAATAATCCAACAATCTAATACTAGGAT
Organism: Agapanthus africanus; assembly: GCA_030015575.1. Taxonomy (NCBI): domain Eukaryota; kingdom Viridiplantae; phylum Streptophyta; class Magnoliopsida; order Asparagales; family Amaryllidaceae; genus Agapanthus; species Agapanthus africanus. Next base: position 296,572,733 of record CM057349.1, read on the forward strand.
CCGGCTTAAACCAAAGCCACTAGTATAAACCGTCTGAATCATGATACATGCACAAGTGCATGTATATGATCGAACACTGCCATAAAACCATACGGCCTCTACATCGTTTCACCCGAAACAGGAAAACCCTCTGTGTGGGACTCTAAAGACTCATCAATACGCTGGCAGTGGGTTTAACCACGAGCACGTCAGCGGCACTAGCTGTACATGACGGCTTCCCAGGTATTTAGCGAAAGGAAGGCCGACGAGCAAATTCATCTTGACCCCTACTAAGCTTGTCCGTGACAATATCCATACAGTACGGTCTGTTCGTCTAAGAGTAACACATATCGAGTCTAGGGGCTGGATAAATTCAGACACCTAATAATGCGACATTTCGTGTCAATATGAAGCCAATTATAACCTGAGAAACTACTGATCCAAATCAGTAATTCTCGACTACCTTGATCAAGAATTTCTGGTGATGGCCACCCGTGCACCTCGCGACATCAACCCCTAATACCAGGAGAGACGAATCCCTGATGATCCGCTCTTTGCCTCCATGTGGCTCGGGACTGTACCCAACTAAAACCTGTTTGCACGACTCCTTTGAGCCATGGCAGGGTAGTAATCAAAACACAGTGGGAACTTACACGAGACAAATGATGATCTCAGGTCAACAGACTAATCTGTACACATGTCACCTGGGAACTGCTATCTGACAATAGGTATAATACTAACTAGCATGTTCCCGGAGATTCCGTCCAGTGTACTCATAACCCAATGAGCACATGTATACTATCTTAGGTGAACAAACTAACACCAATGGCTTGTGAGACCTGGTCACCGCCCCTCGTCGGGGTCTCGATCAATATACACCGGTCTACTCTGGAGTATCGATGCCCAGTCTCGATACTCCCGCGACTAGGGAAATTTAAGGATGTGCTTATAGACCACCCAGCTCCCATGTATATGATCGCCATCATAATGCTGGTAGTCAAGCAAGAATCCTATGGGCTCTATCAACTTGTAATAGTGATCTGTAATACCACCTAAAGCATGTACATGATTATAAAGACAAACCAGATAGCATAATATCATTTTGAGTAAGACTGTTCTATCCGTATAGGTCCTCCCACAATCATCGCAATCGCATGCCTGCGATTCAATAATTGACTTGAGGGCACTATATCCAACACCCAGGTAGCCGTTACGTACAGCTAGTACCGCTGACGTGCTTGTGATTATGGATTTATCCAGTAACTCACTGCCGGCATACTGTCGAGTCTTTAAAGTCCCACACAGAGGGTTTCCTTGGTTTAGGTGAAATGATGTAATAGCCGTATTTTGATACGTGCAGGGTTGCGATCGAATGATTGTACTAGTTACCCAGACTTTCGATCGGACAGTTGATAATACTAGCCGGATTAGGATTGAGCCGGATTATTAAATCAGGTATTGATTTAATAATTTACATATATATATTTCGATATGTATATTCTATTATTATGTTCTTTGTGTTATTCTATCTCTTTGGGTATTCATATTTTGATACGAATACAGGTATGTATATATTGTTGAGTGTATTCCGTATTTATACGGAAAACATTATAGAAGGTGGACACTTCATTTTAGATTTATCCATTTAACCTTTAAATAGAAAATGAGGTGTAAAGGTAGTGAGGTGAGAATGGTGAGAACCATGCCTGAATAGTGTTGACAAATGAATTATTAATTCATTTGTGCAAACTATTCAAGTATGATTGCTATATGTTTATTGGAAAATATATTTTACAAAACCATGCTTCATATTTTTCTCTCACTTGTTTTTTGGTTGGAAAAAAATCGCTCTCGACATTTTGCTCATCTCTCCTCACTAGCCTTTCTTGAGCTCCTCCTCCTTCTTCTTGATCTTCCACCCTACCATCTCATGTGTTGAGAATCAAGGGTGGAAGAAAGATAGATATACACTAAGAACAACTCACTACATCCTTAGACACTCTAGATTAGCAACCTAGAGTCCCTAGTTGCTCCACGAGATTTTTAGTGTGGAGCTAGAGCCATGAACAACATCCCTCAGGTGGATCATCTTCGACGGAGGAAGACCGGTGGTCAAGCTCGATCAAGGAGACCTCAAGGAGCTAAGGAAGAGGGTAGAACACCGAAGGACACTGATCTTTTGGCATAACGCTTCTATCACAGTAGATAACCTCTTTGTAGCTTGCTAGTTTCATGTTTGGTTTCAATTGTCAAGCCCCGCTTCCTGGCAGATGGAAATGGCACTTGATGAGGCCCGCGACGTATTTATTTTGAGAAGGTCATTTCCCAAAATAAATACGCTAAATGTAAAATAAGCAATATAAAATGACAAGAAATAAATATAAGATTTAAACTTCAACAACTTTATTTACATTCAACTTGAAATATTTACAATGCATAAGTCCAACTGAAAGAAAATACAAGAATGGAAATGCCTAAACAGGTGGCATACATAAACTGAGAAAAAAATAACTAGTCTGGGTCTGAGTCGCGATCTGATCGTGCTCTTCTTCGGTAGTGTCCACTTCCTCAGTCTCCACGATATTTGACGAACATTCCAAGAAAACAAAGATGGGTGGAATGCCCGTCAGCGAACTTTCGCTCGATAAGTCCCCACGAAATGAAGTGAAGTATAAAGTGTATATCATGAACAATTGATTATGAAGTATGGTGTGTCAGCATGTCATTTAATATAAACATGGCAAGTTTATTTAGCATGCAGTTCTATATATCATGGTAACTAACATAAGCAGAGTATAACATGGCCGTATAGTGTAGGTATAGTGAACATTAAGTGAATATAAGTGTCTTAACGGTCACTACTTGGGTATACTAATTTAATGTAAGTTCAATGGTGAATGTCAACCAATCTTAAGAATCTTCTCGAACCCAATAAGATGTAATCCACGGGTAAAGAACTACGGGCCCGAATCAAGTGTTAGTAACGGGACTTCAACCCAGTGTTGAAGTATTCCAAACTCAACAGGCTGTAATTCAGGAGCAAGGAAACATGGGCCATCATGATAGCTTGCTTGTGTTAGTAGACATGGATTCATGATCTAGTGGGACTCCAGAGATTTCGTTGGATTCATGTGTGAACTATCCTAACACCACGTGTATGCTAAGTTACAGTTAAAATTACCAGCCTTGCTCGAATTCATGAATATATCAAGTTGCAAGATTGAGTTCATATCAATATCATGTATTCATGTCAAGTATTCTTGTGTTCATGTCAAGTTGTATTCATGGTTTGAGTCAAGTCGGTTTAAATAGCAACCATTGTGTTCTGGTATTCATGTTAAGTTCAAGTCAAAGAATACATGTTTGATATTGATGTTTGAATTCAAGTATTCATGTTCATGATCAAGTATTCATGTTTGACTTTAGATTCAGGTTTGAATTGGATTCAGGTTTGAATTAGACTCAGACTGAGTTAGACACTTGTACTGATTTACTCTGGAAATCTTAGGTTCAGGAATTATCGGCAACTGCTGCATATGGACGGCAGGATTTATGTCTTTTTCCAACACGGTTGTCATTGATAACTCTGGTTAAGTGTTCTAACCCGAATAAGAAAGCACTCGCTTTCTTCGGCTCCCTGGAGATCAAGAGAATTGATCCCGCTTAAACCTATATTTACTAAAGTCCTTAAATATTGTTTTTATATAACTCGAGGGGGTTTTATGAAAAATATTTTAATATAGTTTAAAAATAAAACCTAGAGGGTGATTAGTATTATTTAGGGTTTCATGAGTATGGATTTTAAAGATTTGGGGTATTTTAGTGATAAATACTTAGCCTGGAAAGTTCATGGTATTTTATTGAAAAACATGCCTTTATGGAATCTTGATGGTATTTTATTGTCATTTGTTAATCTTTTTCTTTTTTGAAAAATATAGATTTATTATATGTTGATAATATGGATTTATAATTTTATATAGTTTTAATTTTAAAAAAGATTTTAATTTATTTAGAAAATTCGTATTTCTTAAAAACCGTATTTAAATCCTTTCGAGACTGAATGCTCCGTGAGGAGGTCTGCATCTCATTCTACTAGCCCAAGGATGTGCGATAATCCACACCATCCATTAGCGAGTCCTCTAAAGAGGGTTTTAGATGCGTAATCGCAAAGGAATTGAAATACCGTTTAAAAAGAAATCCGGTTTTTAGAGTAGGTGGTATTTTATTGTAAGATTTTCCTCGTAACACATATTCATACCAAAAGGGTCATCTTTCTATGGAACAAGAGTGTACGTAAGGGGTAGGTCGTTACCCCGTGAAGTTTTTCCTAAAAGTATTGTTTTAACGAAACTAAAAGAAGCGATATCAAAATTCATGGTATTTTAATGAAAAAGTTAATTTAAAGTTATTTTACATGATATTCTAGGCTAAATTTTATTCTAAATATTGGTATTAAGTTTACAAGTACTGTGTAAGAATTTGGATGAACAATATGTAAGAAAAAGCGGAGTTTCTAAAGTTTAGAAAAAAATATCGGTATTAACTCCACTTTTACCGATTTTGATTAAAAAGAAATTCAAAGAATAGAAAGGGGGTTTGGGAAGGACTTACCGTTTGAATACGTTAAGAAGGGGTTAAGGAAGAGGAAGGATGCTTTGGGGCATCGCGGGAGCGCCGAAATTAGCTTCGATCTTCGCCGGAAGTTGCTTGGTTGCTAACTCCTCTTTACTCCACTTGTACTTAGGAAATTTTTGAGAGTTTTGGCTAGAATTTTCATAACGGTGAAGGGATAGGGCATGGGATAATATTTATAGTAGAGGATTAGGGGTTTGGAATTGAAAATGTTGATTAAAAAGTATTAAAATGTGGTTTTATTGAGAAATGAAGGGTCTCCGTTTGATTGCAGAGAAATCAAACAGTGCAGGAGAGTTAGGGGTAGGTGAAGGGGTCTGTATGCAAAGCCCGGGGACATTTGGGCACCATCGGCGCCGGCCTTGATAAGCTTTCCGCCGGTCGATTTGAGGAGTTGGGTCTCGAGATTCCTGCCACGTGTATTACTCAGTATTTACTCCATTTTCCACATGTTTGATTTTTCTGACTTTTCATTTTTCTGTGTATTGCACGTGCAAACTTTTAGGCTTCCAAAAAGTTAAAAGAAAAATTATAAAAAATATAATATGTCTGATGGGGTTCGAACACAGGGGCTACGTCACAGCAGTGCAAGGGCTTTACCAGTGAGCTACAAGTTGTTTCTTGCTGTTATTTTGCAAAAGTAACTTATAACTCCAACTTAGGCTGTGATACTCTCTTCTGTACATTAAAAAGAAAAAAATTTGTACAGTGATTTTAGACTCGTTACATTCTACCCTCCTTATAAAAATTTCTTCCTCGAAATTTATATAAGGAAGTTGTAACAGATTCAAGAAAAATTTGATTACAGCAGTGGTGAAAGAACTACTGATATTGTACCGAAAGTGCATGAAAATGTTTAGGTAGCTGAATGAACAAAAGGATGCAAGAATTTGAAATGGCTAAAAAAGATAGGAGGGGATTTACCAGTGTTACCTTGACCTATAGCTTCGTCTTCTAAGGCCGCCAAAGTGAAAGCCTGACGTCTCGGCATATTTCTCTGTGCATGCTCATACATCGATGGCTGACGAGGTAAAGGCGGTCCGCGTGGAGGTGGTGCAGGAAGGGCTAAACGAATAGATAGAGCTTGGATAGCTGGTCTAGCAGCGGGGGCTGGGCCAGTTCGGTTTTGTGGGAAAGTTCCTATAGTATGTAAGGATGATCCACATATCAGACAAAGAGCATTCGCTCGACAGCAATCCTTGACTTGATGTCCAGTCCTCTTACAATAGATACAGAAGTTTGGTTCAGTCTCGGAAAATGATCCTCCTGGCCTCATAGCTGGCGCTGGAGGAGTTGGCCAAGAAGAGGCTCCTCCAGTAATCTGGTTGGCGGGACGTTTTATACCGACCAACTGTGGCCTTCCCTTCTTCTTAATGATTGCTTCATAGCAACGGGCTGACTTCAAAGCTGCTTCATGTGTTAGGTATTCTCCCGTTGCTAAGGCAGCTGGGATCTCAGGATCTATTCCTTGCAGGAAGCGCCTGGCTCTGATTTCGGCAGTAGGAATTAGATGGGCGGCGAATCTGCCGAGCATGGTGAATTCGGCATCGTATTCGTCCACCGACTTATCCCATATAGATCCTTGTTGCAGATGAATGAACTTCTGTTCCATCTTGAAGTGTGCAGTTTCCGAAAAATACTTGGCGTCAAAGAGATCACGGAAAGTCTTCTACTCGATTGGCTGCTCAAGACGGCTATCCTCGGCCTTCCACCAGACTCTGGCATTGTCGGTAAGCTGGAATTTGGCTATTCTGACACAAGCCACTTTTGGAACTTGGGCTGCGGCTAGGTCATCTTCTATACACTGGGTTAGATATATGTATGCCCTAGAGGCTATTATATGTATAGTGGATGCTTGGACATGTATATATGAATATAGATGATTTTCTCGCTCAACATGATAGTATGCTATCTCGTTTACTTTATCATGACATGTTGATTTTATCATGCTTTTATTCATTTGCACATGTTGATAAAGCCCTCAGGATATTTGCTTGACTACTGTAATTATGATGCGGATCATACTAGTGGGGCATGTGTAGTTTATAAGCATATCCTTGAACTGTTCCTAGTCGTGGGTGTATCGAGACGGGGCATCGATATTCCAGAGTAGACTAGCGTATACTATTCTTGTCCCATATGATGGGCGATGGATGATCCCATATCCATCTGGTGAGGTGACACCAAAGATTGTATGCTGGTGCTCAGTGGAGACTGGGTACACTGAAAGGACTCACAGAGAACTCCTATGTGGTATTATATCTATCGTCGGATAGCTGTTCTCAGGTGACACTGGTACAGGTTAGTCCATAGACCCAAGATCGTCATAGAGTCTTGTGTGTCCTCCCACTGTACTTTGATATCCACCCTACCACGGCTCTACTGAGTCATGCAAACAGGTGGAATTTGGGTACAGTCCCGAGGCACATGGAGGCGATGAGCGATAGGAGGGGTCTCGTCTCTCCCGGTATTGGAAGTTGATGTTGTGCTATGCTCGATTGGCTATAACAGGAAGTCCCTGGCCAGGGCTACTGAGATTTACTGATAAGCGTTATCAGTAGTTTCTCGATCTGTTATGAGCCATACACCAGCATGACTTATTGAGTTATTAGGGTCGACGATTCCATCCCTAGACTCGATATGCAACATATCTGACGAGGAGACCGGACTGTACGATAAGTGTTGCCAGTTGGCTCGACGGGAGTTTTGACAGCTTCGCTGGTTTTCTTTTGATCGCTCAATACCCAGGTGGCCGTTATGTTTAGCTGACCGCTTGCGGCTTGTAGGTATTTGATATGATCATCACCTACTGCTGGCGTATTGACGAGTCTTAAAGTCCCACAATGAAGTTTCCTGGCTCAGGCGAAAAGATGTGGTGTGCATATGAGATATGTACGGGGACCCGATTAAATACGGATATATGATACCGTATATTAATCGGGCATTTTCTATTGGTCGGGTCGTATATGATATGACCGGTTTGAAAAATCAAGTGTTGATTTAACAAATGACTTTTAGATTAATTTTTTAATTAAACTCTTTTTCTATTTTTGTTTGCATGCATGTATGCACATGATGATGTGCATGGACACATACATACATACATTGTATCATGGTTGTTGATACATATTTGGTGGCAATGCAAGACTCATATTGTAGTAATTATTTATTTATTTATCATTTTGAATTAAAAGAAAGGATAATTCACTCATGGTTAATGTTTATCATCTTTGACCATACTTCAACTACTTTTTAACCTTGAGTTAATTATCCTTTTGCTTTATTAACTCATTGACAAAGATCTAGATAATTACTAACCATGGTTGAAGTGAGAAGGATATAATATAGATTATTCATTCTCATCTCAATAATTCATCACATTATCCTTTGAGCTCAAGCTTAGCCACCATTATCTTCTTCTTCCTCTCTTGAGATTTTTCCTTGAGTGAAGTTGATAAAAAGAAAAGGTTTTGATTATAGAATACAAACCACATCATCATACTACACACATCTAGCCCATTTGTGTAGGGTGTTTGCTCTACTTCATTCACATATCAAGTAAAGCAAGGAGCTTTGGGCAAAGGGACTTCGGGTGGATCTTCGTGGACTAGGAAAGCTTCCATCGATCCGTTCCAAACCCTCATAGTGCCAAGGAGTCACCAAAGGAGGTCTACAAAGGTTGTAATCTCTACCCTTAGTGATAGTTTTTCATTTGCATGTGATGCTTAGTTGAAAAGAAACCCTAAATTTCTAGTTATGATTCTTGTCAAGTTCACTTAGCACCTTTAAAATTTGATTATGGCATATGTGATGCTTCTAAACCCTTGATGAGGTGCTAGGTAAACCCAACAATGGTATCTGAGCCAAGCTAGAGCTTTAGGCGATGTTTAGGCGAAGTTAAAACTCCGATCGAACCACGAAACACCAATTTAGACCCTTCTCTGGAAATTTTCTAAAATTGTGATTTTTTCTGCATTAAAAATACTCAAAAAAATCAGCAGGGAATTCTAGGAGTTACTGTGAAAAACGACACCCAAATTCCACAAAAGTGCCGTGGAACCGCGGCAGAACCATGCCTTGCGCGGCGGTTCCGCGGCGGTACTGTAGAATTAGGGTTAGCTTTTTGGCACAGTACATCCGTAGGTACTTGTACATCATTCTGGGTATTTTTAATCTTACTCAAGTGTTGAGTGTTCTGGGGATTATACTGTATTTGTTGATTCGATCGGAAAGTTTAATTTCATTTTGTTCTCCGGATATTTTAGAAAGTATTAAAATGTTCGAACGGATATCATTAACTCACTTTTTCCCGGCACGAAAAACTTTCAAGTGTTAAATTTTTCTTGAGTTTAAATCTTTCGGAAAAACGTGCAAGTAACGCGGTGGACCCTCTAGAAGAACACAAACCTTAACTCGATTATGTGACCGTCTGAACCGCCTCTAAACCTTAGGGTTTGGGGCAGTACGGTGTGCCACATGTGAGGCGTTGACTTGACCCTTCTACGGCTGGACCATTGCTACTGTGACATGTTCTGGAAATTTTTGAACTCGGCTCAAGTGTTGTGCTATTTGGGAAATTTTGGGTATTTGATTATTCGATCGGAAAGTTTAATATTGTCTATTTATCTGGAATGTGATACAATATGTGGAATTCATATAGTTAGGCATGAAATGCGAAGTATGTGATATTTCGGATTTACGATGTCTAAAGTTATTGTGGATTCCAAATGTTGTAGTTTTTCACTTTTATTTTCTGCGACCGTAAGTGTAGTATGTGGTGTATCGCCAATTTCGTTGCTATACATCAACGACAATCGAGATACGCATACTTGCTTACGTCGATTATATGAGATATTATGTGTTGCTGAGATATGATGTGCAGGATTGTCGCGATTGAATAGCCGGGGGTTTTATGTGAGATGAGAGTTTTATTTTCATTCATGTATAAATCAATTGTATGTAATATTCTTTTATTTGGGGCACTTCCGGGATGAGGAAGATGTTTCCATCATTGTATATTATTTACTTTTCCGCATTAGGATAGACCCAAGGAGGGGAGCACAAGTGACCGGGTTCTAGGATTCAGTGGGAGGTCATCTCGAGGAGTCGAGACCGGGTCTCCTAAACTATAGAATTGGCAGGATCACTTGCCACTCTCATAGGGGTCTAGGGGTGTGGGCTTGGCTATTCATCGCGACCGTGGAATCCGTATTTTCTATTGTTGGCTAAATACAAAATACGGACATCTTAGATATCCTTTTATTTTCATATGTGCTTCTGCAGTTGATATTCTGTAATGTGATTACTTAGTATCTGAGACGAATGGATTATTATTATATATATGATATATAATAAACGTTACTTTTGTTTTACACCCGCACTAGTTCTGCCCTGCTATGCCGTTAGTTAAGTAACCCAACGGTGCATAACAGGACACTGTGGCGAATGCGGATGGCATAAGTGTACGTTCTATTTTCGTTTCTTTTCTGTGATGGCTTAGGAACTTAAATGATGGGATTACATTAATGAGATTAATGTAAAGAAAAAGAAACCTAAAAGATGTTGTAGAATTAGATTTGAAACCCACTCGACCTTTTTATGAAAAATGCAAGTTTCAAAAGATGCGGAGTTTAAGCCACTCCTTTTCTAAACTGTTTTGATTCTACAACGAGATCAAGTTCAAAGCGTTAAAGGTTTTCATAAAAACCATCCACAACCCTCCGTCATTTTAGGAAGCAGAATACTTAGTATTCGTGCTGCGTATTTTGATCATAGTCAAGGCGTAGTGTACGGTAGCTAAGTGATGTCTTCCTACAAAGCATATGATGCGATCGGTTAGGACATTCATGTGATTATGTTGATCATAGTCAAGGGTCATATGGGTGGGTCTAGTTGATCTCGAAATGACGGGTAGAACTTGACTAGTACTTATGATATTTTGACCATAGCCAAGGTCATAAGTAACTAGGGGTAAAAACCATATCGGGAGTTTCAAGAGTTGAAATTTGCAATGAGATTGCATACCATCTATATGATAGTTGGATCCTGATTCCACTGTAAGTAAGTGTTACTTCTAGGAGAATTTTGCACTTTACAATTAGCTAATCCAGTAGGTGTCTAGAAAGGTGTTAACGGGGTTTGACCTCTGGGAAAACGAGGTTTATTTTAATTAGGTCCGTGCGAAAGCACGGGGAACCTCCCTCAAAGTACCGACACTGGTCTGGCTGACCGGTTAGCAAAACTGTAGAATGTAATTAATCCTGGCTAGTTTTCTTTTCAGGTTTTGAAAGAAAATTTGATTAAAGCAGTGGGAGACATCGATTAGATAAGATAATAACCAATCTAATTCTTTGCAAGAGCATTTCGCTGAGTGTATTCTTTTCTCTCTCCTAATGGCAGATACCAATGACGGGACTTAAGCTTCTACTAGAGAAAAATAAACTGACAGGAGCGAACTATAAAGAATGGTTGAGGAACTTGAACATTGCACTTACATATGATAAAGTATCATATGTCCTCACAACCAAAGCCCCACCCGTCCCAGGACCTGAATCATCTGTCTCAGATAGGGAGATCCGAAAAACTTGGGATATTGATTGTAACACGGACAAGTGCCTCATGCTTGCTTCAATGGACAATATCTATCAGAAGCAACACGAGAATATGGATGTACAATCCATCTTTCTTCACACAAAGGACTTGTATGAAGAGCAATCTCGTACTTTGAGATACGAGGCATCTCGAAAGCTGTTTCAGATGAGAATGGCCCCTGGTACATCAGTAGGAGACCATGTTTTGAAGATGATTGGTCTTATAGAAGAACTTGAGGAACTGGGATGGACCATGGATAATGAGCAATATACGAATATTGTTCTACAGTCTCTCCCCCTTGCCTTTGCTCCGTTCATAGTGAATTTCAATATGAACGATTTGGAGAAATCATTGCCTGAACTTCTCAATATGTTGAGAAGTGCAGAGAGCACGTTGAAAACAACGAAGACTCCCGCTCTGCTTGCTGGGCCATCTTCCTCTTCAGTCCCAAAAGCCAAGGACAAGGGAAATAAAAAGAAGAAGTCCATCAAACAGAAAGGTGGAGTTAAAAAGGCAAAGGGGAAAGACAAATCCAGGGCTGCGGGAAGCGGGAAAGGAGAATGTTTTTACTGACATAAGTCGGGACATTGGAAACGCAACTGTGCTTTGTATCTTGCTGATCTCAAGAAGAAGAAGCATGCTGATGCTTCCACTTCAGGTGTGTTTGTAACTGAAAACTGTTTTTCTTTAAACTCTGCATCTTGGGTATTAGATACCGATTCTGGTTCTCACATCTGCAATTGTATGCAGGGATTGAGAAACAGTAGAGTTTTGAAGACAGGTGACCATACTCTGCGGGTTGGAAATGGTTCCAATGTACATGTTGTATCTGTAGGAGAGTATCATCTTGGGTTGCCTTCGGGTTGTATTTTGGTTTTGAACCCGTGTTATTTTGTACCTAGTATGCTATGTAATATAATATCCGTTTCTTTGTTGGACAATGAAGGATATCATTTTGTATAGCAAAATAATGTTATGAACATTAACTTGAATCAAGAGTTGATTGGGTATGGTACATTAAATAACGGTATTTACGTCCTGAACCAACACACAGTTTTCAATATACAACATACTAATAAAAGAAAGTTTTCAGATATAAATGAAGCTTTTCTTTGGCATTGTAGACTTGGTCATATTAATGAAACAAGACTAAACAAACTACATAAAGATGGATATTTAAATCCTTTTGAATATAAATCTTATGCGACTTGCCAGTCTTGTATCAAAGGTAAAATGACCAAAACTCCGTTTACTGGACACGGAGAAAGAGATGTGGAACTCTTAAGCCTCATACATAGTGATGTATGCGGACCAATGTCTACACATGCTAGAGGTGGTTTTTCATACTTCATTACTTTTACTGATGATTTCTCAATATTCGGATACGTGTTTTTGATAAAGCACAAATCCGAAGCTTTCGAGAAATTCAAGGAGTACAAACTTGAAGTAGAAAAACAAACAGGCTTGAGCATCAAGAAACTTCGATCAGATCGAGGTGGAGAATATTTATGTACAGAGTTTTTAGACATCTTAAAAGAGAATGGGATTCTCTCTCAGCTCACTCCTCCTTACACACCACAGCACAATGGTGTGTCAGAACGGAGGAATCATACCCTATTAGATATGGTATGATCCATGATGTGTGATGCTGAGTTACCGCTTTCCTTTTGGGGGCATGCATTAAAGACAGCGATGTATCTGTTAAACAGGGTTCCAACCAAGGCCGTGTCTACCACTCCATATGAGATATGGAGTGGAAAGAGACCATCTCTTAAAGGAGTTAGGATTTGGTGTTGTCCGGTTTTTGTTAAAATGCAGAATCCAGACAAACTCGAGACACGATCGGTCATGTGTAAATTTGTGGGGTATCCAAAACATTCATATGGATATCTATTCTACCACAAGGAGGAACAAAAGGTGTTTGTTGCTCCGCATGCCACATTTTTTGGAAAATGAAATCTTTACAGACAGTACTGATGGCAATGCGGTAGAACTAGAAGAGGTTCTAGAGACATAAATTACTCAGGACGAATTGGTTGAAACTGATGTTGCAGTAGAACTTCAAGAACCTCAGCCGCTCCGGAGATCTGGTAGAACTTCTCGCCCACCAGAGAGATACTATGGGTTTCTCATTGATGGTGAGAGAGAAGATTGCATCATGGATGATAATGACCCTACTAGTTTTCAGCAAGCTATCACGAGTGGTGACTCAGTGAAGTGGATGGAAGCCATGAGATCCGAAATAGAGTCCATGTATACCAACAAAGTATGGACTTTGGACGTTGCGCCTCCTGGGATAAAACCCGTTGGGTGCAAATGGATCTTTAAAACAAAGATTGGTATAGATGGACAGGTAGAGACCTTTAAAGCAAGGCTAGTAGCGAAAGGTTTTCGTCAAAGACCAGGATTGGACTATGATGAAACTTTCTCTCCAGTAGCAATGCTTAAATCCATTAGGATCCTACTTGCTATTGCTGCTCACTATGATTATGAAATCTGGCAGACGGACGTTAAAACTGCATTTCTAAATGGTGATTTAGAAGAATGCATTTTTATGGATCAGCCAGAGGGCTTCATTGACAGTGGGAGCAGCGGGAAAGCATGTAGATTGCTTAAATCCATTTATGGATTAAAGAAGGCCTCACGGAGCTGGAACGTCTGCTTTGATGATACAATCAAAGAGTTTGATTTTATCAAAAATATAGATGAACCATGCATTTATAAGAAGATTGTAGGGAGTACTGTCACATTTCTCGTATTGTACGTAGATGACATTCTCCTGATAGGAAATGATATTCCTATGCTACAATCGGTCAAATTATTCTTATCACAAAGGTTCTCCATGAAGGACATGGGTGATGCTTCATGCATTTTGGGCATAAGGATCTATAGAGATAGATCCAAGAGGTTATTGGGATTGTCCCAATCAAAGTACATAGACACCATCCTAAAAAGGTTTAGTATGGAAGATCCAAGCGTGGTGCCTTGCCTGCTTGTCATGGAATCACTCTCTCTAAAGACTTCTGTCCGAAGACTGATGAAGAGAGAGCTCGCATGAGCGTTATACCCTACGCTTCAGCCGTAGGATCTATAATGTATGCGATGTTATGTACTCGCCCTGATGTAGCGTATGCACTAGCTGTAGTAAGCAGGTATAAATCCAACCCAAGGGAGAAACATTGGATAGCAGTGAAGAACATTCTTAAATACATGCGAAGGACTAAAGAATTGTTCTTGGTGTATGGTAATGGGGATCTCCAGATGGAGGCCTTTACCGATTCCAGCTTCCAAAGTGATAAGGATGACAACAAATCTATCACAGGGTTTGTGTTTACCCTCAATGGAGGGGCGATTAGTTGGAAGAGTTCCAAACAGGATGCCGTTGCAGACTCTACGATGGAAGCTGAGTATATTGCTGCAAATGATGCTGCCAAGGAAGCCGTCTGCATGAGGAAGTTCATCGCGGAACTAGGAGTAGTTCCAACCATTGTTGATCCAATACCATTGTATTGTGATAATAATGGAGCTATGGTGTTAGCCAAAGAACCAAGGTCCTATCAGAAATCCAGACACATCCTGAGGCGATATCATTTGATCCGGGAGATAGTAGATCGCCAGGAGATCGAGATTCGGAGAGTAGATACAAAAGATAACACAGCGGATCCACTCACCAAGGCCCTTCCACAGCCGCAGCATGAGCGACTTTTTGGGATGTTAGGTATGAGATACGTCAATAATTGGCCTTAGTGCAAGTGGGAGATTGTTAGATATATGTATGCCCTATAGGCCATTATATGTATAGTGGATGCTTGGACATGTATATATGAATATAGATGACTTTCTCGCTCAACATGATAGTATGCTATCTCGTTTACTTTATCTTGACATGTTGATTTGATCATGCTTTT
Source organism: Agapanthus africanus (assembly GCA_030015575.1). Taxonomy (NCBI): domain Eukaryota; kingdom Viridiplantae; phylum Streptophyta; class Magnoliopsida; order Asparagales; family Amaryllidaceae; genus Agapanthus; species Agapanthus africanus. The sequence goes on from CM057349.1 coordinate 296,587,843, forward strand.
ATTCATTTGCACATATTGATAAAGCCCTCAGGATATTTGCTTGACTACTGTAATTATGATGCGGATCATACTAGTGGGGCATGTGTAGTTTATAAGCATATCCTTGAACTGTTCCTAGTCGTGGGTGTATCGAGACGGGGCATCGATATTCCAGAGTAGACTAGCGTATACTATTCTTGTCCCATATGATGGGCGATGGATGATCCCATATCCATCTGGTGAGTTGACACCAAAGATTGTATGCGGGTGCTCAGTGGAGACTGGGTACACTGAATGGACTCACAGAGAACTCCTATGTGGTATTATATCTATCGTCGGATAGAAGTTCTCAGGTGACACTGGTACAGGTTAGTCTGTAGACCCAAGATCGTCATAGAGTCTTGTGTGTCCTCCCACTGTACTTTGATATCCACCCTACCACGGCTCTACTGAGTCGTGCAAACAGGTGGACTTTGGGTACAGTCCCGAGGCACATGGAGGCGATGAGCGATAGGAGGGGTCTCGTCTCTCCCGGTATTGGGAGTTGATGTTGTGCTATGCTCGATTGGCTATAACAGGAAGTCCCTGGCCAGGGCTACTGAGATTTACTGATAAGCGTTATCAATAGTTTCTCGATCTGTTATGAGCCATACACCAGTATGACTTATTGAGTTATTGGGGTCGACGATTCCATCCCTAGACTCGATATGCAACATATCTGACGAGGAGACCGGACTGTAAGGTAAGTGTTGCCAGTTGGCTCGACGGGAGTTTTGACAGCTTCGCTGGTTTTCTTCTGATCGCTCAATACCCGGGTGGCCGTTACGTTTAGCTGACCGCTTGCGGCTTGTAGGTATTTGATATGATCATCACCTACTGCCGGCGTATTGACGAGTCTTATAGTCCCACAATGAAGTTTCCTGGCTCAGGCGAAAAGATGTGGTGTGCATATGAGATATGCGCGGGACCCGATTAAATTCGGATATATGATACCGTATATTAATCGGGCATTTTCTATTGGTCGGGTTGTATATGATATAACCGGTTTGCAAAATCAAGTGTTGATTTAACAAATGACTTTTAGATTAATTCTTTAATTAAACCCTTTTTCTATTTTTGTATGCATGCATGTATGCACATGATGATGTGCATGGACACATACATACATACATTGTATCATGGTTGTTGATACATATTTGCTGGAAATGCAAGACTCATATTGTAGTAATTATTTATTTATTTATCATTTTGAATTAAAAGAAAGGATAATTCACACTTGGTTAATGTTTATCATCTTTGACCATACTTTAACTACTTTTTAACCTTGAGTTAATTATCCTTTTGCTTTATTAACTCATTGATAAAGATCTAGATAATTACTAACCATGGTTGAAGTGAGAAGGATATAATATAGATTATTCATTCTCTTCTCAATAATTCATCACATTATCCTTTGAGCTCAAGCTTAGCCACCTTTATCTTCTTCTTCCTTTCTTGAGATTTTTCTTTGAGTGAAGTTGATAAAAAGAAAGGGTTTTGATTATAGAATACAAACCACATCATCATACTACACACATCTAGCCCATTTGTGTAGGGTGTTTGCTCTACTTCATTCACATATTGTTAGTTGTATATATGCCCTAGAGGCCGGTATTGTACAGATGATGTATATTATATTGGATGCTTGGATATATAGAGAGAGGACTTTCTTGCTCGATATGATAGTATGCTATGTGGTTGCTCTTTATCTTAACATATATACTTGTCTCTTTATACTGTCTGATGGCTACATGTTGATAAAGCCCTTAGGATGTGTACTTGACTACCTGGACTATGATGCGGATCATACTAGTGGGGACATGGTAGTCCATAAGTACATCCTTCAAGGTCCCTAGTCGAGGGTGTATCGAGACAGGGCATCGATATACCAGAGTAGACTAGCATATACGCTTCTCGACCCATGAGATGGGCGATAGATGATCCCATATCCATTGGTGTTTGACATCAGAGATGCTATGCGGGTGCTCAGTGGAGACTGGGTACACTGGACGGCCTCGCCGAGAACTCCCAGATGGTATTATACCTTACGTCAGATGGTAGTTCTCTGGTGACACTTGTGCAGGTTAGTCTGTAGACCCGAGATCGTCATAGAGTCTTGTGTGATTCCCACTGTGCTTTGATTTCCACCTTACCACGTCCATGAGGGCGTGCAAAACGGTGGTTTTTGGATACAGTCCCGAGTCACATGGAGGCAATGAGCGATAGGAGGGGTTTCGTCTCTCTCGGTATTGGGGGTTGATGTTGCGCTGTGCTCGGTTGGCCGTAACAGGGAAGTCCCTGGTCAGGGTTGATTAGAGATTTACTGGTAAGTGTTACCAGTAGTTTCTCGACCCGTTATGAGCCTCACATCGGCACGACTTATCGGTTATTGGGGTCTGACGTTTACCACCCTAGACTTGATATGCGACATATCAGACGAGGAGACCGGACTGTACGGGAAGTGTTACCGGCAGGGTTTTACAGGAGTTGGAGCGGGCTTGCTTGCTGATCTTCTGATCGCTCAATACCCGGGTGGCCGTTACGTCCAGCTAGTACCGCTGACGGCTTTTGGGTGCTTGATGTGATCATCACCTACTGCCGGCGTATTGATGAGTCTTTAGAGTCCTACACAGAAGTTTTACTGGCTCAGGAAAAACGAAATAGGAGCGCATATGTGATATGTGCGAGACCGAGAATAAATGCGTGTATGTGATACCGTATTCTATTCTCGCGACTCTTTGTATCGGTCGGTTATATATGATATAGCCGGGTTATCGAATCGAGTGTTGATTCGATAAGTCGATACAATGGATGTCAGCCGGTTATATGAGATATGACCGGATTATTAAGTCAAGTGTTGATTTAATAATTAAGTGTATAATTGTATATTAGATATACTAATTTACACTTGCTAACACTTGTTCACTTTAGGGTTTTTCTCACATGTGAACACTTGTATATATATATATATATATATGTGTGATATATATATTAAAGTGTTTTCTTTTGTATCATGGTTGATGATACACTAGACTTGGGTGTATGAGACTTACACCATGCTATATATTATGTTGGGTTTTTATATTTTAAGTAATTACAAAATTAAGTGGAGGATTAGATCAATGCATGAAGCTTGTGGAAGCTTGTGGAAGCATTGACTAAGTCCACTTGAGTTTGTTTTTACCATAGATTTTTCTTAACCCAACCATAAGTGTTAGCTATGGTTATGGCTCTACAAGAGTTAGTATATGATACTCACTCACCATGGTTAGATTTCTTACTTGATCATTATCCTCATCTCTTTCTTTTCTTCTTCTTCTTCATTGTGAAAAGGAAAAAGAAAACTAGGGTTTGATCCAAAGTGAGAAAGAGTGTGAGAAATAAATTTCTAAAGAGAACCCACTTCCTATTTCTCCATCCTCTACTAGACTAGCACTTTAATTTAGAGTGTTTGCTTCACTAATTCTCAAGTTAGTGAAGTAGAAGCTTGAGTTGGCATGCCCTCGACGTAGATCATCTTCGGCCTCGGAGACTTCAAGCAAGGTCGCATCCTTCACGTCGTGAAGCCATGCAAGAGCCTGGGAGAACTTTGATCGCAGCGAAGGGACTTCAACAAGGATCTAAAGGAGAGAAGGACCGATCTACAAAAGTTGTATTTCGTGTTCCCTTAGAAGTTAAAGTTGTTTACTAGCTTTTGATTCGCCTAAACTCTAGTATAAGATTTTGCTTAGGGTTTTTAGGCACATAAATTTCTTAAACGGACATGGTCGATGCCTTGTAGAGACTTGTTAGTGTGCCTAGTAACCCTACAGTGGTATCAGAGCCTAGCTAGAGCATTAGACGATGCGTTAACGAAGTTAAAACTCCGAACGAACCCGAATACGACAAAACGACCCCCTCTCTGGACAATTTTTAAAATCTGGGTTTTTTGTGAATTAAAAATATCTAAAAAAATCAGCAGGGTTTTATAAGAATTATTGTGCAAAACGAGGACATGAATCGTACAGTTGACCGCGGTTCCGCGGCAAATCCCTACTTGTGCCGCGGAACCGCGGTAGTATGGTAACCTTTGGATTCTCTGTTTGCACAGTAATTCTAGATTCTGTGATTGGTATTTTCTGGGTATTTTTAATTTGACTCAAGTGTTGAGTATTCAGGGGTTCATTTTGTAATCGATGATTCGATCGGAGAATTTAATTTTGTTTTGTTATTCCGGATAATTTAGAAAGTATTAAAATGTTCGAACGGATATCCTTAACTTAATTTTTCCCGGCACGAAAAACATTCAAGTGTTGAATTTTTCTCGGATTTGAATCTTTCGGAAATACGTGCATGTGACGCGATGGACCCTCTAGAAGATAACAAACCTTAACTCGATTATGTGACCGTCTTGAACTGCCCTTTGAACCTTAGGGTTTGGGGCAGTACGGCGTGCCATATGTGAGGCGTTGGTTTGACCCTTCTACGGCTGGACCGTTGCTACTGTGACGCATTCTGGAATTTTTGAACTCCGCTCAAGTGTTGAGCTATTTAGGAAATCTTGGGTATTTGATTATTCGATCGGAAAGTTTAATACTGTCTATTTATCTGGAATGTGATACAATATGTGGAATTCATACAGTTAGGCATGAAATGCGAAATATGTGATATTTCGGATTTACGATGTCTAAAGAGATTGTGGATTCCTAATGTTGTAGTTTTACACTTTCTTTTCTGCGACCGTAAGTGTAATATGTGATATCGCCGGTTTCGTTGCTATATGTCAACGACAATTGGGATGCGCATATTTACTTACGTTGATGACATGTGATGTTCTGTGTTGCTGGATATGTTATATTGGATCGTCGCGTTCTGAATAGCCGGGGGGGTTTTATGTGAGATGAGAGTTTTTATTTTCATTCATGTAAAATTTAAATGTATGTAATATTCTTTTATTGGGGCACTTCCGGGTTGAGGTTGATGTCACCTTTTGTATATTATTTACTTTTCCGCACTAGGATAGACCCAAGGAGGGGAGCACAAGTAACCGGGTTCTAGGGTCCAGTGGGAGACCAACTCGAGGAGTCGAGTCCGGGTCTCCTAACCCTGGAATTGGAAAGGTTGCTTGCCGCTCTCGTAGGGGTCTAGGGGTGTGGGTTTGGCTATTCATCGCGACCATGGAATCCGTGTTTTATAGAGGCTCAAAATAAAACACGGACGTCCTAGTATATCCAATGTTTCATATGTTTCTTCTGCTGTGATATCTGTGATGTGATCATTTGATGTTCTGTGATAAATACTGTATATAGTATATATGATATATTATATAGGCGTTACTTATGTTTTACACCCGCGCTAGCCCTGCCCTGCTCTGCCGTTAGTTACCTAACCTAACGGTGCACGAGGGGACATCGAGGCGAATGCGGATGGCATAAGTGTACGTCGTATTTATCTGTGATGTTTAGGTGACTTAAATGATGGGACTTCATTAATGTGATTAATGAAAGAAAAGAAACCTAAAAGATGTTGTACAATCAAATTTTCAAATAAAAGGGTAGCTACAGTTTTGCTTTGCATAGCGGTATATATGATATACCCTGCATCTTATTCGATGGGGAAAGAGCCGAGATCCCTTCACCGGGAGTGACCTCTTTAGCGAAACTGGCAGATGCTACAACACTCGGTTTGACTTTTGACTGCTTTTGGAGTTTTGCTTTGCATAGTGATATATATGATATATCCTGCACCTTATTCGATGAGAAAAGAGCCGAGATCCCTTCACTGGGAGTGACCTCTTTAGCAAAACTAATGAAAGCCTCAAAATCACTCCATTTTAAAATTCACTCGATTCTACAACGATATCAAGTTCATTACGCAATAGGTTTTCAGAAAAACCTGTCGTAGCCCTCCGTCATTTCAGATAAAAACTGTTTAGTATTCGTGTTGCGTTTGTTGGCCTTTGTCAGGGCGTAGTGTGCGGTAGCTAAATAGTGCTTATCTGTTTATGCATATGATGCAGATTGTTTAGGGGTAGTCGTACGACCTTGTTGGCCTTTGTCAAGGGTCGTGCGGGTGGGTTTGATTCAATCAAGAAATGATGGGTTGAACTTGACTAGCATCCTATGATTTGTTGGCCTTTGTCAAGGTCATAGGGGTTAGGGGCAAAATATTATCGGGAATTTCAAGTGTTGAAATTTGCAATAAAATTGCATACCTTCTATGAGATAGTTGGATCCCGATACCCACTGCGAGTAATTGTTACTCCTGGGAGAGTTTTACACAGGACAATTAGCCGATCAAGTAGGTGTCTAGAAAGGTGTCAACGGGGTTACGCCTCTGGGAAAATGAGGTTTACTTTAATTAGGTCCGTGCGAAAGCACGGAGAACCTCCCTCAAAGTACCGACACTGGCCTAGCTGAAAGATTGGCGAAATTGTAGGGTGTAATTAATCCCGGCTAGTCTTTCCTTTTAGGGTTTGAAGGAAGATTTGATAAAAACAGTGGGAACCATCCTGATTAGATAAAATAATAACTAATATGATCTTGCAAGAGCATACGCTAAAGTGTTTTCTTCTCTCTCTCTCCAGGTAGAGACCATATCATGCCTTAATAAAGATAATAATATGGATGTATTGACCGAACCCACATGTTATACTGTGCTAGGGAACGTTGGTTCCGTTCTTTCTTATAAGAGTTATAAGACTGAACAAGATATAGGGGAATACCAGGATTCCCATGCCACCCGTATGAAGAAAGTACATGTTGATGCATTTTCTTCGGGTGTGTTCGTTACAGAGAACTGTTTCTCCATTTGCTCCGCGATCTGGGTATTAGATGTCAGGTCAGGATCCCATATATGTAATCAGTTACATGGGCTTAGAAAAGGTAAAGAACTTGGAGAAGTTGATAAAGACATAAGGGTTGGAAATGGTGCAATTGTTGCAGCTAAAACCGTCGGGGAATATCACCTTGTATTGCCAACTGGTAATACATTGGTTCTGAACGAATGTTATTACATGCCGAACCTGATATGCAACATTATATCGGTTTCTTTACTAAGTAAAGAGGGATATAATTTTGTATTACAGGATAATGTTATGAACATTTTCCTTAACCAAAAGTTGGTTGGATCAGGCACGTTATGCAATGGCATTTATGTTCTAAATTAATCAACAGTTCTGAGCATAACATACACGCACAAGAGGAAGAGTTCAGAACTGAACGAATCCTTCTTGTGGTATTGTAGACTGGGTCACATCAATGCGACACGACTAGCTAAGTTGCATATGAAAGGTTCCTAGGCACCCTATAGTGGTCTCATAAGGCATCGAACATGCCAATTTAAAATTTTTGATGCCGAGAAACCATAGACTACGGATCTTAAACTAGATGTTTAGGCGAAACGGAAAACTAGTTAACTATTTAACTAAAGTTGAGATGCTACAACCTTTGTAGATCCGGATTTCCACCTCCTTAGCTCCATGTGGTCATGTCCTCGCTGTCCATCATGAATCCTCGACTCGATCATCGGCTTCATCGGGAAAACAAGCGGAATGGGTCGTCGGCTTTGTGTCAAAGACGATCTACGTCGAGGTTGCACAAACTCAAGCTCCGACTTCACAAACTTGTGAAACTTGTGAAGTAAACACCCAAAACAACTTGGCAAGAGGTAGAGGGTGAAGAAATAGGAGGTGGGTTCACTTTAGAATTGGATTTATCTCACTAGATCTCAAGTTGCCATTGTTGTAGCAAGCTTGAAGAAGAAGAAGAAAAAATGAGCTAGTTATGATAAGTTATCATTTAAAAGAAATAGAAAATCAAATACTTATCATAACTTAAACTAGGGTTAAGTGTAGAGAATTAACCATGGTCACTTGGATGGGTAAGGGTTAAGCATGAAGATAAGGATGGTTAGCAAAGTCAAAGCTTCATGAAGCTTCAACTTAAAACAAAAAGAGCCACCATTCTTATCTTAATTCATTTCAAATAAATAAATAAACAAATAAATAAATAAATGAATATGCAAAACCCTAATTATCAAATTAACCATGGATTAATTCTATACACTTAACTAAATGATCAAGTATCATCAAACATGATACAAAAATGTGCACGAAAGCATATCACATATACAATGTGCATCAAGTGAGAAAAATCCGTTTAAAGTGAACCAATACTAGTTAATGCAATGCAATATATCAAATATATAATTATGCATTAAATCATTAAATCAACATTTGATTCAATGATCCGGTCATGTCGCACATAACCGACTAGAATCCAATGTATCGATATATCGAATCAATGATTTGATAACTAGGTCATATCGAATATAACCAATCGAAACATATATCGCGAGAATGAAATGCGGTATCACATACACGCATTATTCTCGGTCCTGCACATAACTCATATGCGCTCCTATTTCGTTTCGCTTGAGCCAGGAAACCTCTGTGTAGGACTCTAAAGACTCGTCAATACGCCGGTAGCAGATGATGATCATATCAAGCACCCACAAGCCGCAAGCGGTCTGCTAAACGTAACGGCCACCCGGGTATTGAGCGATCAGAAGATCGACGAGCTAGCCCGCTCACACTCCTGCGAATCCGACCAGTAACACTTACCATACAGTCCGGTCTCTTCGTCTGATATGTCGCATATCAAGTCTAGTGGTGGTATACGTCAGACCCCAATAACCCGATAAGTCGTGCTGATGTGAGGCTCATAACGGGTCAAGAAACTACTGGTAACACTTACCAGCAAATCTCTGATCAGCCCTGGCCAGGGACTTCCCTGTTACGGCCAATCGAGCACAGCACAACATCAACTCCCAATACCGGGAGAGACGAAACCCCTCCTATCGCTCATTGCCTCCATGTGACTCGGGACTGTGCCCAAAGACCACCGTTTTGCACGCCCTCATGGACGTGGTAAGGTGGAGATCAAAGCACAGTGGGAATCACACAAGACTCTATGACGATCTCGGGTCTAGAGACTAACCTGTACAAGTGTCACCTGAGAACTGCCATCTGACGTGAGGTATAATACCATCTGGGAGTTCTCGGCGAGTCCGTCCAGTGTACTCAGTCTCCACTGAGCACCCGCATACCATCTCTGATGTCAAACACCAATGGATATGGGATCATCCATCGCCCATCACATGGGTCGAGAAGCGTATACGCTAGTCTACTCTGGTATATCGATGCCCCATCTCGATACACCCACGACTAGGGACCTTGAAGGATGTACTTATGGACTACCATGTCCCCACTAGTATGATCTGCATCATAGTCCAGGTAGTCAAGTACACATCCTAAGGGCTTTACCAACATGTAACTATAAGACAGTATTAAGAGACTAGTGTACATGTTAAGATAAATAGCAACCAGATAGCATACTATCATGTCGAGCAAGAAAGTCATCTCTATATATGTCCAAGCATCCAATATAATATACATAATATGTACAATACTGGCCTCTAGAGCATACATACAACTAACAATCTTCCACTAGCACTAGGGCCAGCTGCTGTAGTATCTCATACCGAGCATCCCGAAGAGTCTCTCAAACTGTATCTGGGGAATGGCCTTCGTGAGTGGATCCGCCGTGTTGTTCTTCGTGTCAACTCTCCTGACCTCGATCTCCCGGCGATCAACTATCTCCCGGATCAGGTGATACCGCCTCAGAATATGCCTGGATCGCTGATGGGACCTGGGTTCCTTGGCCAAAGCCACCGCTCCATTGTTATCGCAATACAAAGGTATTGGACGCTCAATGGATGGAACCACACCAAGTTCAGTAATGAACTTCTTGATCCAGACAGCTTCTTTAGCAGCATCATTGGCAGCGATGTATTCAGCCTCCATCGTCGAGTCTGCCACGGTTTCCTGCTTGGAACTCTTCCAGCTAACCGCCCCTCCGTAAAGGGTAAAGACAAAGCCCGACTGCGACTTAGAGTCGTCCTTATCACTCTGGAAGCTCGAATCGGTAAAGGACTCCACTTGGAGTTCTCCGTTACCATACACCAAGAACATATCTCTAGTCCTTCGCAAGTACTTGAGAATGCTCTTCACAGCTGTCCAGTGACTCTCTCCAGGATCAGCTTGATACCTGCTCACTACACTTAATGAGTATGCTATATCGGGTCTGGTACATAGCATCGCATACATGATAGAGCCTACTGCCGAAGCATAGGGTATCCCTTGCATGCGAGCTCTCTCCAAATCAGTCTTAGGAGACATCTCTTTGGAGAGAGTGACTCCAGAGATCGTGGGCAAGTTCCCACGCTTGGACTCTTCCATACTAAACCTCTTTAGTATGGTGTCAATGTACCTGGATTGGGACAATCCCAAAATCCGTTTGGATCTATCTCTATAGATCCTAATTCCCAATATGCAGGAGGCATCACCAAGATCTTTCATTGAGAATCTTTATGATAAGAAGAGCTTGACCGATTGCAGCATAGGAATATCATTTCCTATCAAGAGTATGTCATCCACGTACAATACGAGGAAGAAAACCTTACTCTCTGCCACCTTCTTGTAGATACAAGGTTCATCTGGATTTTTGACGAAATCAAACTCTTTGATAACGACGTCAAAGCAGATGTTCCAACTCCGCGATGCTTGCTTTAATCCATAAATGGATTTAAGCAGCTTGCACACCTTCCCGCTGCTCCCACTGTCTACGAAGCCCTCTGGCTGAGTCATGTACACGCACTCTTCTAAATCACCATTTAGAAAGGCGGTCTTAACATCCATTTGCCAGATTTCGTAGTCATGATATGCAGCGATGGCAAGCATGATTCGGATGGATTTAAGCATAGCCACTGGAGAAAAGGTTTCGTCATAGTCCACACCTGGTCTTTGACGAAAACCCTTTGCTACAAGTCTAGCTTTGAAAGTCTCCACTTTCCCATCTACACCAAGTTTCTTCTTGAAGATCCACTTGCTCCCAATGGGTTTTACCCCTTCAGGAGCAACTTCCAAAGTCCATACTTTGTTGGTGTACATGGAATCCATCTCGGACCGCATAGCATCCAGCCATTTCACTGAGTCCCCACTAGTGATGGCCTGCTCGAAGCTAGTTGGGTCATCATCCTCCATGATGCAATCCTCACTGCCACCATCAATGAGAAAACCGTAGTATCTCTCAGGTTGGCGAGGAACCCTACTAGATCGGCGGAGAGGCTGGGGTTCATCGGGAACTACGGAATCCTCTGGTTCAACCAAATCTTCTGTTGTAGTCTGTATTGCTGGAACCTCTTCCAGTTCCACCTCAATGCCACTTATCTGTTTCATAAGAAAACTTTTTTCTAAGAAAGTGGCATGTCAAGAAACAAACACTTTTTGTTCCTCGGAGTGGTAGAAGATATACCCTCGCGAATGTTTGGGATATCCAACAAACTTACATAGAACAGACCTTGCCTCGAGCTTGTCCGGATTTTGTGTTTTAACATAGGCCGGACAACCCCATATCTGAATAAAATTAAGACATGGTCTCTTGCCATTCCATATCTCATATGGAGTGGTAGGCACTGATTTGGTCGGAACTCTATTCAGTAGGTATGCAGCAGTCTCCAGTGCATATCCCCAGAAGGAAATAGGTAACTCAGCTGTACTCATCATAGAGCGCACCATATCTAATAGGGTGCGGTTCCTCCGTTCTGATACACCGTTGTGCTGTGGTGTATATGGAGGAGTCAGCTGAGAGAGAATCCCATTCTCTTTTAGGAAGCCCAGGAATTCATTGCTCAAGTATTCACCTCCTCGATCAGATCGAAGGATTTTAATACTTTTTCCGGTTTGGTTCTCAACTTCTTGTTTATATTCCCTAAATTTCTCAAAAGCTTCTGATTTGTGTTTCATCAGGAACACATACCCGAACCTAGAGAGATCGTCAGTGAATGTAATGAAGTATGAAGAACCATCCCTGGCATGTGTAGACATGGGACCGCATACATCACTATGTATCAGTCCCAAGAGTTCGGTAACTCTTTCTCCGTGTCCCGTAAACGGAGTTTTGGTCATCTTGCCTTTGAGACATGACTGGCAAGTGTCATAAGATGAAAATTCAAACGGATTTAAATATCCATCTTTATGCAACTTAGCTAGTCGTGTCGCATTGATGTGACCCAGTCTACAATGCCACAAGAAGGATTTGTTGAGTTCGGAACTCTTCCTCTTGTGTGTGTTTGTTATGCTCAGAACTGTTGATTGATTTAGAACATAAATGCCATTGCATAACGTGCCTGATCCAACCAACTTTTGGTTACGGAAAATGTTCATAACATTGTCCTGTAATACAAAATTATATCCTTCTTTGCTTAATAAAGAAACCGATATAATGTTGCATATCAGGTTCGGCATGTAATAGCATTCGTTCAGAACCAATGTATTACCAGTTGGTAATACAAGGTGATATTCCCCGACAGTCTTAGCTGCAACAATTGCACCATTTCCAACTCTAATGTCTTTATCACCTTCTCCAAGTTCTCTACCTTTCCTAAGCCCATGTAACTGATTACATATATGGGATCCTGACCCAGTATCTAATACCCAGGACGTAGAGCAAATGGAGAAACAGTTCTCAGTAACGAACACACCCGAAGAAAATGCATCAACATGTACTTTCTTCATTCGGGTGGCATGGGAATCCTGGTATTCCCCTATATCCTGTTCATTCCTATAACTCTTATAAGAAAGAACGGAACCAACGTTCCCCAGCACAGTATAACATGCGGGTTCAGTCAATACATCCATATTATTATCTTTATTAAGGCATGAAATGGTCGCTACCTGGAGAGAGAGAGAAGAAAACACTTTAGCGTATGCTCGTGCAAGATCAGATTGGTTATTATCTTATCTAATCAGGATGGCTCCCACTGTTTTTTATCAAATCTTCCTCCAAACCTTAAAAGGAAAGACTCGCCGGGGTTAATTACACACTGCAAGTTCGCCAATCTTTCAGCCAGGCCAGTGTCGGTACTTTGAGGGAGGTCCCCCGTGCTTTCGCACGAACCTAATTAATGTAAACCTCGTTTTCCCAGAGGCGTAACCTCGTTAACACCTTTCTAGACACCTACTTGATCGGCTAATTGCAATGTGTAAAACTTTCCCAGGAGCAACTCTTACTCGCAGCGGGTATCGGGATCCAACTATCTCATAGAAGGTATGCAATCTCATTGCAAATTTCAACACTTGAAATTCCCGATAATATTTTGCCCCTAGCGTCCTATGACCTTGACGGAGGCCAAACAACCCATAGTCCGCTAGTCAAGTTCAACCCGTCATTTCCTGATTGAATTAAACTCACCCGCACGACCCTTGACGGAGGCCAAACAACGCCGTACGAATACCCTAATCCAATCGCATCATATGCTAGCAGATAAGCACTAGTTAGCTACCGTACACTGCGCCTTGACGGAGGCCAAACTACCGCAGCACGAATACTAACTAATACTTATCTGAAATGACGGAGGGCTACGCCAGGTTTTTCTGAAAACCATGAGCGTAATGAACTTGATATCGTTGTAGAATCAAATGAAGTTTTGAAATGGAGTGATTTTGAGGCTTTTCTAGTTTTGCTAAAGGAGTCACTCCCGGTGAAGGGATCTCGGTCCTTTCCTCGTCGAATGAGGTGCGAGATATATCATATATATCACTGTGCAAAGCTAAAACTCTTAAAAGCAATCAAAGCCAAACCGAGTGTGTAGCATCTGCCAGTTATTGCTAAAGGAGTCACTCCCGGTGAAGGGATCTCGGTCCTTTCCTCATCGAATAAGGTGCAGGGTATATCATATATACCGCTATGCAAAGCAAGAACTGTAGCTACCTGTTTTATTTAAAATTTGATTCTACAACATCTTAGGTTTCTTATCTTTCATTAATCACATTAATGAAGTCCCATCATTTAAATACCTAAACATCACAGATAGATATGACGTACACTTATGCCATCCGCATTCGCCTCGATGTCCCCTCGTGCACCGTTAGGTTAGGTAACTAACGACAGAGCAAGGCAGGGCTAGCGCGGGTGTAAAACATAAGTAACATCTATATAATATATCATATATACTATATACTATATCCATCACAGAGTCACAACACAGATATCGCAGCAGAATAAACATATGAAATATTGGATATACTAGGACGTCCGTGTTTTCAATACGAGCCAGTATAAAACACGGATTCCACGGTCGTGATGAATAGCCAATCCCACACCCCTAGACCCCTACGAGAGCGGCAAGCAACCCTGCCAATTCTAGGGTTAGGAGACCCGGACTCGACTCCTCGAGTTAGTCTCCCACTAGACCCCAGAACCCGGTTACTTGTGCTCCCCTCCTTGGGTCTATCCTAATGCGGAAAAGTAAATAATATACAAAGGGTGACAACTTCCGCTACCTGGAAGTGCCCCAAATAAAAGAATATTACATACAAGTTTTTACATGAATGAAAATGAAAAAACACTCATCTCACATAAAAACCCCCGGCTATTCAAACACGACGATCCAATATAACATATCCAGCAACACATAACATCACATGTCATCAACGTAAGTAAGTATGCATACCCCAATTGTCGTTGACGTATAGCAACGAAACCGGCGATATGAACATACTACACTTACGGTCACAGAAAAGAAAGTGTAAAACTACAACAATTGGAATCCGCAACTGCTTTAGACATCACATGCCTAATCAGATATAAATCCCGCATTTTAGTCTCATTATCGAAAACTCTTTTCAATATCATATGGGACTAAATTGCTAGATTTATAACATTCATTCAGTTATCTCATAACTACTTGTGAATTCCAATTATTGTATCACATTCCAGATAAACAGAAAATGTTAAACTTTCCGATCGAACAATCGAACACCCAAGTTTTCCCAATACAGATCAACACATGAAATAAGTCTAACAACATTCAGTTCGTACCTCAGTACCAACGGTCCAGCCGTAGAAGGGTCAAGCCAACGCCTCACATGTGGCACGCCGTACTGCCCCAAACCCGAAGGTTCAAAGGGCAGTTCAAGACGGTCACATAATCGAGTTAAGGTTTGTTGTCTTCTAGAGGGACCATCGAGTTACTTGCACTACTTAGAACGTCGTTAAACTACGGAAAAATCCAAAACTTGGAAATTTCCCGACAGGGGAAAAATTGGGTATTTATATCCGGTCGAACTTTTTAACATATTCTAAAATTTATCCGGAAAGCCAAATAGACAAAATTTGATACCCCGATCGAAACACCGAATCCCCAAAACAATTGCAGAAAATTCAACTCTTGAATCAATATTAAAAATTCCCAGAAAACTCAGCAGAATTTATCAGGAGTTACTGTGCAAACAAAGTGGGCTGACGTCACCAATTGGCCGCTGATCAGCCGCAGAAGCCATGCTTCTGCCGCTGATCCGCCGCGAAAAACACTGTTCACCAGAAACTTTTTGCACCGTAATTCTTATTTTTTCCTGCTGAATTTTTTAGCAATTTTTAATTTGGAAAAATCCACTGTTTTCAAAAAAGTACAGAGAGCATATTTTGGGTTTCGGTTTTAGGTCGTTCGGACTTCAAATTCCGTCTACGCTTCGCCTAAGGCTCTAGCTAGGCTCTGATACCAGTGAAAGGTTCCTAGGCACCCTATAGTGGTCTCACAAGGCATCGAACATGCCAATTTAAAATTTTTGATGCCGAGAAACCCTAGACTACGGATCTTAAACTAGATGTTTAGGCGAAACGGAAAACTAGTTAACTATTTAACTAAAGTTGAGATGCTACAACCTTTGTAGATCCGGATTTCCGCCTCCTTAGCTCCACGTGGTCATGTCCTCGCTGTCCATCATGAATCCTCGACTCGATCATCGGCTTCATCGGGAAAACAAGCGGAATGGGTCGTCGGCTTTGTGTCAAAGACGATCTACGTCGAGGTTGCACAAAATCAAGCTCCGACTTCACAAACTTGTGAAACTTGTGAAGTAAACACCCAAAACAACTTGGCAAGAGGTAGAGGGTGAAGAAATAGGAGGTGGGTTCACTTTAGAATTGGATTTATCTCACTAGATCTCAAGTTTCCATTGTTGTAGCAAGCTTGAAGAAGAAGAAGAAAAAATGAGCTAGTTATGATAAGTTATCATTTAAAAGAAATAGAAAATCAAATACTTATCATAACTTAAACTAGGGTTAAGTGTAGAGAATTAACCATGGTCACTTGGATGGGTAAGGGTTAAGCATGAAGATAAGGATGGTTAGCAAAGTCAAAGCTTCATGAAGCTTCAACTTAAAACAAAAAGAGCCACCATTCTTATCTTAATTCATTTCAAATAAATAAATAAACAAATAAATAAATAAATGAATATGCAAAACCCTAATTATCAAATTAACCATGGATTAATTCTATACACTTAACTAAATGATCAAGTATCATCAAACATGATACAAAAATGTGCACGAAAGCATATCACATATACAATGTGCATCAAGTGAGAAAAATCCGTTTAAAGTGAACCAATACTAGTTAATGCAATGCAATATATCAAATATATAATTATGCATTAAATCATTAAATCAACATTTGATTCAATGATCCGGTCATGTCGCACATAACCGACTAGAATCCAATGTATCGATATATCGAATCAATGATTCGATAACTAGGTCATATCGAATATAACCAATCGAAACATATATCGCGAGAATGAAATGCGGTATCACATACACGCATTATTCTCGGTCCTGCACATAACTCATATGCGCTCCTATTTCGTTTCGCTTGAGCCAGGAAACCTCTGTGTAGGACTCTAAAGACTCGTCAATACGCCGGTAGCAGATGATGATCATATCAAGCACCCACAAGCCGCAAGCGGTCTGCTAAACGTAACGGCCACCCGGGTATTGAGCGATCAGAAGATCGACGAGCTAGCCCGCTCACACTCCTGCGAATCCGACCAGTAACACTTACCATACAGTCCGGTCTCTTCGTCTGATATGTCGCATATCAAGTCTAGGGGTGGTATACGTCAGACCCCAATAACCCGATAAGTCGTGCTGATGTGAGGCTCATAACGGGTCAAGAAACTACTGGTAACACTTACCAGCAAATCTCTGATCAGCCCTGGCCAGGGACTTCCCTGTTACGGCCAATCGAGCACAGCACAACATCAACTCCCAATACCGGGAGAGACGAAACCCCTCCTATCGCTCATTGCCTCCATGTGACTCGGGACTGTGCCCAAAGACCACCGTTTTGCACGCCCTCATGGACGTGGTAAGGTGGAGATCAAAGCACAGTGGGAATCACACAAGACTCTATGACGATCTCGGGTCTAGAGACTAACCTGTACAAGTGTCACCTGAGAACTGCCATCTGACGTGAGGTATAATACCATCTGGGAGTTCTCGGCGAGTCCGTCCAGTGTACTCAGTCTCCACTGAGCACCCGCATACCATCTCTGATGTCAAACACCAATGGATATGGGATCATCCATCGCCCATCACATGGGTCGAGAAGCGTATACGCTAGTCTACTCTGGTATATCGATGCCCCGTCTCGATACACCCACGACTAGGGACCTTGAAGGATGTACTAATGGACTACCATGTCCCCACTAGTATGATCTGCATCATAGTCCAGGTAGTCAAGTACACATCCTAAGGGCTTTACCAACATGTAACTATAAGACAGTATTAAGAGACTAGTGTACATGTTAAGATAAATAGCAACCAGATAGCATACTATCATGTCGAGCAAGAAAGTCATCTCTATATATGTCCAAGCATCCAATATAATATACATAATCTGTACAATACTGGCCTCTAGGGCATACATACAAGTAACAGCATAAGGATGGATATTTAAATCCGTTTGAATTTTCATCTTATGATACTTGCTAGTCATGTCTCAAAGGCAAGATGACCAAAACTCCGTTTACGGGACACGGAGAAAGAGTTACCGAACTCTTGGGACTGATACATAGTGATGTATGCGGTCCCATGTCTACACATGCCAGGGATGGTTCTTCGTACTTCATTACATTCACTGACAATCTCTCTAGATTCGGATATGTGTTCCTGATGAAACACAAATCAGAAGCTTTTGAGAAATTTAGAGAATATAAACAAGAAGTCGAGAACCAAACCGGGAAAAGTATTAAAATCCTTCGATCTGATCGAGGAGGTGAATACTTAAGCAATGAATTCCTGGACTTCCTAAAAGAGAATGGGATTCTCTCTCAGCTAACTCCTCCATATACACCACAGCACAACGGTGTATCGGAACGGAGAAACCGCACCCTATTAGATATGGTGCGCTCTATGATGAGCACAGCTGAGTTACCTATTTCCTTCTGGGGGTATTAGCTGGAGACAGCAGCATATCTATTGAATCAAGTTCCATCTAAATCTGTACCTACCATACCATATGAGATATGGAGTAGGAAGAGACCATGTCTTAAACGAGTTAAGATATGGGGTTGTCCGGCCTATGTCAAAAGGCAAAATCCGGACAAACTCGAGGCACGGTCAGTTCTATGCAAGTTTGTGGGATATCCCAAACATTCACATGGATATCTTTTCTACCATACTGAGGAACAAAAAGGGTTTGTTTCTCGACATGCCACCTTTTTAGAAAAGGAATTTCTTGCAAAAGAATTTAGTGGAAGTGAGGTAGAACTGGAAGAAATTCCGGCTACACAATCTCAAACTAAAGATTTAGTGGAACTAGAGGATTCGGTAGATCCCGATGAACCTCGGCCACTCCGCCGATCTAATAGGGTTCCTCACCCACCTGAGAGATACTACGGTTTTCTCATGGATGGTGGGAGCGAGGATTGCATCATGGTTGATGATGACCCAACTAGCTTCGAGCAGGCCATCACGAGTGGAGACTCAGTGAAATGGCTGGATGCAATGCGGTCCGAGATGGAATCCATGTACACCAACAAAGTATGGACTTTGGAAGATGCTCCTGAAGGGGTAAAATCCATTGGGAGCAAGTGGATCTTCAAGAAAAAACTTGGTGTAGATGGGAAAGTGGAGAATTTCAAAGCTAGACTTGTTGCAAAGGGTATTCGTCAAAGACCAGGTGTGGACTATGATGAAACCTTTTCACTAGTGGCTATACTTAAATCCATCCGGATCATGCTTGCCATCGCTGCATATCATGACTACGAAATCTGGCTAATGGATGTTAAGACCGCCTTTCTAAACGGTGATTTAGAAGAGTGCGTATACATGACTCAGCCAGAGGGCTTCGTAGATAGTGGGAGCAGCGGGAAGGTGTGCAAGCTGCTTAAGTCCATTTATGGATTAAAGCAAGCATCACGGAGTTGGAACATCTGCTTTGACGTCGTTATCAAAGAGTTTGATTTCATCAAAAAACGTAGATGAACCTTGTATCTACAAGAAGGTAGCAAGGAGTAAGGTTGTCTTCCTCGTATTGTACGTGGACGACATACTCCTGATAGGAAATGACATTCCTATGCTGCAATCGGTCAAGCTCTTCTTATCACAAAGATTCTCAATGAAAGATCTTTGTGATGCCTCCTGCATATTGGGAATTATGATCTATAGAGATAGATCTAAAAGGATTTTGGGATTGTCCCAATCCAGGTACATTGACACCATACTAAAGAGGTTTAGTACGGAAGAGTCCAAACGTGGATTTTTACCCACAATCTCAGGGCTCACTCTCTCCAAAGAGATGTCTCCCAAGACTGATTTGGAGAGAGCTCGCATGCAAAGGATACCCTATGCTTCGGCTGTAGGCTCTATCATGTACGTGATGCTATGTACCAGACCCGATGTAGCATACTCACTAAGTGTAGTGAGTAGGTATCAAGCTGATCCTGGAGAGAGTCACTAGACAGCTATGAAGAGCATTCTCAAGTACTTACGAAGGACTAAAGAGATGCTCTTGGTGTATGGTAATGGAGAACTCCAAGTGGAGTCCTTTAACGATTCGAGCTTCCAGAGTGATAAGGACAACTCTAAGTCGCAGTCGGGATTTGTCTTTACCCTTTACGGAGGGGCGGTTAGCTGGAAGAGTTCCAAGCAGGAAACCGTGGCAGACTCGACGATGGAGGCTGAATACATCGCTGCCAACGATGCTACCAAAGAGGCTGTCTGGATCAAGAAGTTCATTACTGAACTTGGAGTGGTTCCATCCATTGAGCATCCAATACCTTTGTATTGCGATAACAATGGAGCGGTGGCTTTGGCCAAGGAACCCGGGTCCCATCAGCGATCCAGGCATATTCTGAGGCGGTATCACCTGATCCGGGAGATAGTTGATCGCCGAGAGATCGAGGTCAGGAGGGTTGACACGAAGAACAACACAGCTGATCCACTCACGAAGGCCATTCCCCAGATACAGTTTGAGAGACTCTTCGGGATGCTCGGTATGCGATACTACAGCAGCTGGCCCTAGTGCAAATGGGAGATTGTTAGTTGTATGTATGCCCTAGAGGCCAGTATTGTACAGATGATGTATATTATATTAGATGCTTGGACATATATAGAGAGGACTTTCTTGCTCGATATGATAGTATGCTATGTGGTTGCTCTTTATCTTAACATGTATACTTGTCTCTTTATACTGTCTGATGGCTACATGTTGATAAAGCCCTTAGGATGTGTACTTGACTACCTGGACTATGATGTGGATAATACTAGTGGGGACATGGTAGTCCATAAGTATATCCTTCAAGGTCCCTAGTCGAGGGTGTATCGAGATAGGGCATCGATATACCAGAGTAGACTAGCGTATACGCTTCTCGACCCATGAGATGGGCGATTGATGATCCCATATCCATTGGTGTTTGACATCAGAGATGGTATGCGGGTGCTCAGTGGAGACTGCGTACACTGGACGGACTCGCCGAGAACTCCCAGATGGTATTATACCTTACGTTAGATGGCAGTTCTCTGGTGACACTTGTGCAGGTTAGTCTGTAGACCCGAGATCGTCATAGAGTCTTGTGTGATTCCCACTATGCTTTGATTTCCACCTTACCAGGTCCATGAGGGCGTGCAAAACGGTGGTTTTTGGGTACAGTCCCGAGTCACATGGAGGCAATGAGCGATAGGAGGGGTTTCGTCTCTCCCAGTATTGGGGGTTGATGTTGCGCTGTGCTCGATTGGCCGTAACAGGGAAGTCCCTGGCCAGGGCTGATTAAAGATTTACTGGTAAGTGTTACCAGTAGTTTCTCAACCCGTTATGAGCCTCACATCGGCACGACTTATCAGTTATTGGGGTCTGACGTTTACCACCCCTAGACTTGATATGCGACATATCAGACGAGGAGACCGGACTGTACGGGAAGTGTTACCGGCAGGTTTTTACAGGAGGTGGAGCGGGCTTGCTTGCTGATCTTCTGATCGCTCAATACCCGGGTGGCCGTTACGTCCAGCTAGTACCGATGACGGCTTTTGGGTGCTTGATGTGATCATCACCTACTGCCGGCGTATTGACGAGTCTTTAGAGTCCTACACAGAGGTTTTACTGGCTCAGGCAAAACGAAATAGGAGCGCATATGTGATATGTGTGAGACCGAGAATAAATGCGTGTATGTGAAATCATATTCTATTCTCGCGACTCTTTGTATCAGTCGGTTATATATGATATAGCCGGGTTATCGAATCGAGTGTTGATTCGATAAGTCGATACAATGGATGTTAGCCGGTTATATGAGATATGACCGGATTATTAAGTCAAGTGTTGATTTAATAATTAAGTGTATAATTGTATATTAGATATAATAATTTACACTTGCTAACACTTGTTCACTTTAGGGTTTTTCTCACATGTGAACACTTGTGTGTGTGTGTGTGTGTATATATATATGTGTGTGTGTGTGTGTGTGTGTGTGTGTGTGTGATATATATATTAAAGTGTTTTCGTTTGTATCATGGTTGATGATACACTAGACTTGGGTGTATGAGACTTACACCATGCTATATATTATGTTGGGTTTTTATATTTTAAGTAATTTCAAAATTAAGTGGAGGATTAGATCAATGCATGAAGCTTGTGGATGCATTGACTAAGTCCACTTGAGTTTGTTTTTACCATAGATTTTTCTTAACCCAACCATAAGTGTTAGCTATGGTTATGGCTCTACAAGAGTTAGTATATGATACTCACTCACCATGGTTAGATTTCTTACTTGATCATTATCCTCATCTCTTTCTTTTCATCTTCTTCTTCATTGTGAAAAGGAAAAAGAAAACTAGGGTTTGATCCAAAGTGAGAAAGAGTGTGAGAAATAAAATTCTAAAGAGAACCTACTTCCTATTTTTCCATCCTCTACTAGACTAGCACTTTAGTTTAGGGTGTTTGCTTCACTAATTCTCAAGTTAGTGAAGTAGAAGCATGAGTTGGCATCCCCTCGACGTAGATCATCTTCGGCCTCGGAGACTTCAAGCAAGGTCGCATCCTTCGCGTCATGAAGCCATGCAAGAGCCTGGGAGAACTTTGATCACAGCGAAGGGACTTCAACAAGGATCTAAAGGAGAGAAGGACCGATCTAGAAAGGTTGTATTTCATGTTCCCTTAGAAGTTAAAGTTGTTTACTAGCTTTTGATTCGCCTAAACTCTAGTATAAGATCTTGCTTAGGGTTTTTAGGCACATAAATTTTTTAAACGGACATGGTCGATGCCTTGTAGAGCCTTGTTAGTGTTCCTAGTAACCCTACACATATCAAGTAAAGTAAGGAGCTTTGGGCAAAGGGACTTCGGGTGGATCTTCGTGGACTAGGAAGGCTTCCATCGATCCGTTCCAAACCCTCATAGTGCCAAGGAATCATCAAGGGAGGTCTGCAAAGGTTGTAATCTCTACCCTTAATGATAGTTTTTCATTTGCATGTGATGCTTAGTTGAAAAGAAACCCTAAATTTCTAGTTATGATTCTTGTCAAGTTCACTTAGCACCTTTAAAATTTGATTATGGCATATGTGATGCTTCTAAACCCTTGATGAGGTGCTAGGTAAACCCAACACTCTAAGACCATTCCTCGGCTTCAAGCGGTTTCTCTTTCACTGAGAAGTTCTTCGGGTGTAATGCTCAAGATTTATTCACTCCTGGTGCTTCTGCTTCAGAATGGATAAAACTTTGTTGAAGGAGAGCAGTCTGCTCCTGCAAAATCGTTCTTTGAGCCTAATGACCTTCAAGTAGGCTTTTGATAGCCTCCAGAAGCATCGTCTGTTCTGTGAGTGGAGCGGCTACGGTTGGTGGAGGTGGTAGAACGGTAAGGATAGGTTGTGGTGGTGTACTTCCATCGTTGGTGCTAGGGTTGCTGAGAGAATCCATTACCTTAGATAGAGAAGAAAGATTAGGATAGATTCAACGGAAATTGAAATGCAAGGAATGTAAAGTTGTTGGATTTCATATTTCTTGTTATATATTGCTTATGACTTCATGCAGAACTGACCTACATGGGCCACCAATAAAATGTTGGCTATAGTGCCCTCAAGTCAATTATTGAATCGCAGGCACGCGATTGTGATGATTGAGGGATGACCTATATGGGTAGAACAGTCTTACTCGAGATGATAGTATGCTATCCGGTTTGTCTTTATAAGCATGTTTATGCATTAGGTGGCATTATAGATCACTATTACAGGTTGATAGAGCCCATAGGATTTTGTCTTGACTACCAGCATTATGATGGCGATCATATAAGTGGGAGCTGGGTAGTCTATAAGCACATCCTTAAATGTCCCTAGTCGTGGGAGTATCGATACTGGGCATCGAAACTCTGGAGTAGACTAGTGTATGCTTATCGAGACCCCGACGAGGGGCGGTGGCCGGTATCACAAGCCATTGGTGTCAGATAGTCACCTAAGATAGTATACAGGTGCTCATTGGGTTATGAGTACACTGGACAGACTCGCCAGGAACATGCTAGTTGGTATTATACCTATTGTCAGATAGCAGTTCCTAGGTGACATGAGTACAGCTTAGTCTATCGACCTGAGATCGTCATTTGTCTCATGTGAGTTCCCACTGTGCTTTGATTACCACCCTACCACGGCTCAAAGGATTCGTGCGAACAGGTTTTAGTTAGGTACAGTCCCGAGCCACATGGAGGCAATGAGCGGATCGTCGGGGATTCGTCTCTTCCGGTATTGGGGGTTGATGTCGCGTTGTGCACGGGTGGCCATCACTAGAAATCCTCGGCCGTGATGGACGAGAATTATTGATTTAGATCAGTAGTTTCTCAGTGTGTGATGGGCTTCATACCGACACGAAATGTCGCGTTATTAGGGGTCTGACTTTATCCACCCTCTAGACTCGATATGCGATACTCTTAGACGAACAAACCAGACTGTATGGAGTTTGTCACGGACAGGCTCAGTAGGGGTTTGGATGAGCTTGCTCGTCGGCCTTCCTTTCGCTCAATACCTGGGTAACCGTTACGTACAGCTAGTGCCGCTGACGTGCTTGTGGTTAAACCCACTGCCAGCGTATTGACGAGTCTTTAGAGTCCCACACAGGGGGTTTCCCATGTTCTGGCGAAATGATGTAGTAGCCGTATTGGATACGTGCAGGGTTCCGATCGATCGATTGTACTTAGTACCCGGACTTTCGATCGGACGGTTGATAATACTAGCCGGCTCGGGTTTGAGCCGGATTATTAAATCAGGTATTGATTTAATAATTTACATATATATATTTCGATATGTATATTCTAGTATTATGTTCTTTGTGTTATTCTAACTCTTTGGGTATTCGTATTTCGGTATGAATACAGGTATATATATATACAGTAGAATGTAATCCGTATTTTTAACGGATAACATTCTAGAAGGTGGACACCTCATTTTAGGGTTTGACCATTTATTATTAATGGATAAATGAGGTGGCAATGATTTGAGAATGGCGAGTATGGTGAGAACCATGCTTGCATAGTGTGCACAAATGAATTCTTAATTCATTTGTGCATACTATTCAAGTATGGCTTGTTTTAAAAAATGAAAAGAAATGTTTTACAAAACCGAGCATGCTCATTTTCTCTCTCTCTATGGTTTGCTCATTATTTTTGTGAGAGTTTTCTTTCTCTTGAGCATGCTCCTTTCACCTCACCATTTGTGCTTCACTCCTCTCTTAAGTTTCATGAGTTGCCTCCTCCTTCATCTTCCACCTCCTCTCAACCCTCTCATATGTTGAGAATCATGAGATGAGATGAGATGAGATAGACCAATACTTAGAACACTCACTACATCCTAGGCATTCTAGACTAGCATCCTAGAATACCTAGTTGCTTCACTTGCATTCATTATATGGAGCTAGAGCCATGACCACATCTCTCGGGTGGATCATCTTCGACGGAGGAAGACCGGTGGCCAAGTTCGTTCGAGCACGCCTCAAGGAGCTTAGGAAGGTGATGGAAGACCGAAGGACTTGGTTCTTTTGGTATAACCCTCTCTAACCTTTAGTTAAGCTCTTTACAGTTTGCTAGTATAGGTTTATGGTTTCGATCTTGGTGGGGGTTTTGTTTGCGCCAAAAAATTTTAAACACCGGTTTTTATTCCGCATCGGCCACGGTAGATGGCCATGGCGCAGGAGAAACCTAGCAGTGGCATCAGATCCAACCTATAAACCTTAAACTAGCTATTTTAGACGATGTTAAAGTATCGAAACGGAAACAAACTCCGAAACAATACAAAATGTTCAAGTTTCTGTCGATTTTCATTTAGTCTTCAAAAAATATTTAAACAATTGCAGAAAACTACACTTGGGACAACTAGAACACACCCCAAAAACGAGCCCCAAACTCCTTGGTTTGGCCGGCAAAATCGGCTGAAAACCCGGCGCCGCCGGTTTTGTAAAGGTGTTTGGGTTTGGGTTTTTTAGTGTGTTCTGGGTTCTTGAATATTGGTATTTTAGTATTGTTTGTTTTTTCCCAGATTGCATATAATGTTATCTTTGGTTTGGGGGCAATACGGAGTATTTCGAAGTCGCTATTTTTAACACTGTTTAAAAGTTTTTAGTACATACATTACTATCTGCGACCGTGAATGTCATTAGAGCGGTACAGCTCGTCTAATTGCTATATATTCTTTCAGACGGGTTTGCGAACGTGACATTCACGTTGGTGTTCTGGGTTATGCTATGGTTGTGATTGGATTGTCGTAGTGGATAGCCTGTTGTGCAATGGTAGTAGTACAGTTTAGATTCATTTGTATATTCAGTATTGCGGGGCGAGCGTCCGATATGTGGACTGTTGTTTCTGCCGTGTTATATATTCTTTTATTGGGGAACGACCGGGTTGAGGTCGGTGTCGCCATTGTATATATTTTTCTTTCCTGTACTAGGATTACCCCACGGTGGAGTGCACGAAAAGCCGGGTTCTAAAGGGCAACAAGCCCGCATCTCATGGCATTGAGACGGATGGGGATTTACTCTAGAATTGGCGGGCTATTCGCCGCACTCGTAGGGGTATAGGATGACCCACGGAGGAGTGCTCAAGTTACTGGATTCCGTGAAGTGCCGGGTGGCCCATTCACTTTGTTGATTAGGGTTGCCTCACTTCTGGGATTGGCGGGTAACTTGCCGCACTAATAGGGATCCAGGTTTTCATTGCATGGGCTATCCACACGACCGGGAACGTCGGGTCTCATTTGCTGCTCAAATGAAACCCGAAGCTCCAAGATTATCCACCATTCTGTGTTGCTTGTTGAGATTCTGTGTTGTTGCTTATATCATGCCTGGGATGAATGTTATATATATTTATATATACTAGTAGATGGTGTATATGTTTTGCATCCACGCTTGTCCAGCCCCCGATCTGTCGTAGTTAAGTAACCTAACGGGTGATGACGGGGCCCAGTGGTGAATGCGGATGGCATATACGTACATTTTATTTTCGTTTCTTTTCTGTGGTGTGATATGGATTAATTGATGGGACTGCATTACTTCTGATTAATGCAAGGAAAAACACACCTATATGATGTTTTTAGAACCAAATTTTGAAAAACTGTTATTACAGACGTTTCTTTTTGCTTTGCATAGCGGTATTCAATTATGAATATCCAGCACCTCATTCGATGAGGCAAGAGCCGAGATCCCTTCATCGGGAGTGACCTCTTGAGCAAGAGTTTGCGTCAGTATAATAACTTTACTGTAGTCGATTCTTTTGCTTTGCATCGTGGTATTCGATTGGGAATATCATGCACCTCATTCGATGAGGAAAGAGCCGAGATCTCTTCACAGGGAGTGATCTCTTTAGCAAAAGTTTTCGCCACTATATATTTGTAAAACCACTTGAGTTTCGTCAACGATATCAAGTTCATTACGTTAAAGGTTTTTCGCCAAAAACCAGTCGTAGCCCTCCGTCCTTTCGGATGAGTTGTACATGGTATTCGTGCTGTATTTGTTGGCCTTTGTCAAGGCGTAGTGTACGGTAGCTAGATATTGCTTATCTGTTGCATAGTGTTGCGATTATCCAGGACAATCGTATAGCCTTGTTGGCCTTTGTCAAGGGTTTGTACGGGTGGGTCTAGATTAATCCTGGATAATGACGGGTTGAACTTGACTAGTGATTTATGATTTGTTGGCCTTTGTCAAGGTCATAAACCGTTATGGGCATAAACCACATCGGGAGTTTCAAACATACAGGAAACTTGCCAGGTATGCGCATACCTTCTGGAGTGTGGTGACTTGAGTGGCTTCCATCAAGTTATCATGCAATGATAGTTGGATCCCGATTCCCACTGATGAGTAGGTGTTACTCCTTAGGTGATTTTAGATGATCCCGACTAATTCTCCTTTTGGGTTTGGAGGAGAATTCGAGCAAACAGTGGGAGCCATCCTGATTAGATAAAGTGATTAACCAATCTAATCTAGGTTAGAGTGCAAGCTGAGTGTTTCTTTTCTCTCTCTCTTTGGCAGCGACCATGACATGACCCTAAACTAAAACTCATGAACCAAGTTAACCGAACCTTCTTAAAACACTTTGGTTTTTGGATTGTCATTTAGTCGCATATATCATTGCCACTACTACATCCTCTTTTGCATTTCTCCGTAACATTCCGTATCACTATGAAGATCCACATTTTTTGGATATTCCATCATATAGTTACATACGAATTCGAAGGAACTTGTTCCAGTTCGAGGATGGATTCTGGAGAAATTGAATAGGATTATTCAATTGTCTTTTCTCTTTAGCTTCTCTCAGGTTGTGAGAGCTCCTGGTATTAGGAGAGTACACCTATTACGCTTATTGGATAGTCTTTTCCAAACCTTAGGCTGATGCCGAAGGGTAAGGAAGGAAGAAAACCAATTAGCCTAAGTGTGGTGTACAGAAGGTAATAAGTAAAGAGATATAAAAGGATTAGAGTGAAAGCAAAGGAAATTGCGGCTGCTATCATTCACGAAGAAACCACGCATACCCCTGCCACTCCCACATCCCCTTTGCATTTCTCCATAACACTCCGTATCACTATGAAGATCCACATTTATTGGATATGCTATCGTATAGTTACATACGAACTCAAAGAAACTTGTTTCTAATCAAGGATGGATTCTGGTTCTGGAGAAATAAAATAAGGATTATTCAGTTGCCTTTTCTCTTTACCTTCTCTCAGGTTGCGAGGGCTCCTGGTATTAGGAGAGTATACCTATTATGCTTATTGGATAGTCTTCTTCCAAATCTTAGGCTAGTGCTGAAAGATAGGGAAGGAAGAAAACCAATTAGCCTAAGTAAGATGTACAGAAGGTAATAAGTAAAGACATATAAAGGGATTGGAGTGAGGGTAAGGAAATATACGGTTACTGTCATGAATCTGGATAGTGGAAAAGGCATTGCTAGGAATACCCGGATACCCCTTCGAAACTTCTTCATGTTTCAGTTTCACTGTGCAGTGTTAATTGAAAACTATTTTCCCAATTAGATTCTGACTCCAGGGTATGTATTTACCAGACTTGATTCTCACATCTGTATGGCGTTACAGATGGTGAGTGGGAGTAAGATATTGGGAATTTGGTGATTAGATCCTCTACATATCGAAATTCTTTGTAATTGGTGATATTTGAGGAAATCACCTGGTTTTTTCCTGACGGCAAACATTTGGTTTTGAATATCCGTTGTTATGCACCAATTTCAAACTGATATATCTATACATTTATTTTATATAAAGTGAGATATAACTTTTTGAAATTATGTCTATGACATTTACCTATATCAGTTGATGGTTAGGTAAGGAGCATTCAAGAACGGTGTAATTCTTCTTAACCATAGCACAGTTTTCAACTTACGACGCACAGGGTTTGAGTTATTAAACTCAGAGGACTTATACAAAGTATTGTATATTGTCCAGTGTCCATTAGGACAAAGTGGTTGGTACTCGTACTATATTCTGTTTACTTTTGACTTCTCTAGTTTTGGACAAGTATTTCGTTGAAATACAAGGTCCAAATTTTGAGAAGTTATAGGTATAAGAATAAAGTAGAGAACCATATGTTGCAAAGTATCAGGATTTTTCAAGGTGATCGAAGATATAGATACTTGTGTTAGGTATTCCGTTGTAAGTAATGGTTTTGAGAACATGCTTCTCTTTCAGGTTACTCATCCATGGATACGCTCTTTGATGAGTAATGCTGCTTAGCCTCCTTCCATTTAGGTTATATGCACTGGAAATGGCTGCATGTATTTTGAATCTGGTTCCAACTAAATTAGTGCCTTTGTTTCTATAGTGTATATAGAATGGATTCATATCTTAACGATGTTAAGATATATGGAGTTGTCCGGCTTATGCTTAAAACCAGACTCCGGATAAACGTAAGGAACGTTTCAGTAATGGCAGTCTGTGGGTTATCCCAGGCTTTGACGAGGGTTAACATTCTACTATCAGGAAGATCAATAGTTATATTGTTCTTAGCTCGCCACAGTTTTAGTAAAAGGGATAAAACATTAGTGAGAGTATGATGGAACTGGAAGTGATTCCAGAATCACAAACGATTACTGAAAATTTAGTAGAATCTAAACATTCAAATTGAATTCAACATTCCATTAGCCACTCCGCAGATTTAGTGGGTAACCTCAGCCGCCCGAGAGGTACTTCGGTCTTCTCAAAGACGATGACAGGGAGGTTTTTGATTACCCAAACTTGTCACTACTGTTGTTCTAGACTATGAGATCTGGCAGGAGGATGAGTATAACGTCGTTCTAAATTATCTTTAGAAGTGCACATGTATATGACTCTGCCAGAGGGTTTTTGTAGTCAGTAGGAGGAGCGGAAGCATAGTGGGCAAGTAGCTTATGTCTATTTATAGACTAAAGCAGGCATAGTGGAGATAGATTGTCTATTTTTGATGTGACAGTCATAAAGTTTGACTTCATCAGAATGACAGATGGATGTGGTAAAAAGGTAGTAGGGAGTGATGTCTTAGAATTTGAATGACATACTCTTGATAGGAAGTGATATTCATATACTGCGATCGGTTATACTGTGGTTGTCACAAGGTATTTCTCCATACAGGATCTGGATAAAATATCAGGTTTTCTGGTCACTAGATCTATGGTGTTAGATCTAGATTTGGGAAGTATCCCAATTTGGGTACTTTGACACTATTCTAAAATGTTTTAGAATGGATGACTTCTGGCATGGTGGTGTGCCCTCAGGTGATGGAGTCACCCTCTCTAAAGAGATGTCTTCTAGACTGATGAGGAGAGGGATTTACATGATTGACATATCTCTTGCTTAGGCAATTGTGTCAATCATGAAATGTCAAGTACTACACCAGATATTGCTTTTGCACTGGATGAAATAAGCATATATATTAATCCAATCCTGGAGAAACGTTGGAAAGCAGTTATGAACATAAGTGGATGTTCTTGGTATATGGTAACATCAGCCTCTTTCGGGAGGCGGTTATCATTTGAGGCTTCCAAGGTGACCTCGATGACAGAGTGGCTGTCAGAGTTATGGTTTTCCCTCTTTTGAGGGACAGTATTTTGGACAGATGGTCCAAGCGGATACTGAGGAAGACATAGCGCAGGTTACTGATTAAATTCAGTGGAAGATACAGTCTAAGATGTTTGTTGGATTTAGAGTTCATTTGTGAACTGGGTCCCATCAGATATCCAGACAAATTCTAAGACAGGTATCGCTCATTTTGGGAGATAGCATTTCTCCACGAAGTTAAGATATAGAGAGATAAAGAAAGAAATATTGGAGCGGATCCACTCACTGAGGCTATTTCTTGAACGCAATAGTTTCGCAAACGAGCTTTGCGAGACTGATTAGTAGAGAAGTTGGGTGTTCGGTATCACACGGGCTGTGAGTATGTGACACCACAATAATTAGCCTTAAGTGCAAGTGGGAGATTGTTGGCTATAGTGCCCTCAAGTCAATTATTGAATCACGGGCACGCGATTGTTTGATTGAGGGAGGACCTATATGGGTAGAACAGTCTTACTCGAGATGATAGTATGTTATCTGGTTTGCCTTTATCATCATGTTTATGCATTAGGTGGCATTACAGATCACTATTACATATTGATAGAGCCCATAGGATTCTTGCTTGACTACCAACATTATGATGGCGATCATATAAGTGGGAGTTGGGTGGTCTATAAGTACATCCTTAAATGTCCCTAGTCGTGGGAGTATCGAGACTGGGCATCGATACTCCGGAATAGACTGGTGTATACTTATCGAGACCCCGACGAGGGGCGGTGGCCGGTCTCACAAGCCATTGGTTTCAGACAGTCACCTAAGATAGTAAACAGGTGCTCAATGGGTTATGAGTACACTAGACGGACTCGCCGGGAACATGCTAGTTGGTATTATACCTATTGTCAGATAGCAGTTCCCAGGTGACATGAGTACAGGTTAGTCTATCGACCTAAGATCGTCAGTTGTCTCATGTGAGTTCCCACTGTGCTTTGATTACCACCCTACCACGGCTCAAAGGAGTCGTGCAAACAGGTTTTAGTTAGATACAGTCCCGAGCCACATGGAGGCAATGAGCGGATTGTTGGGGATTCGTCTCTTCCGGTATTGAGGGTTGATGTCGCGTTGTGCACGGATGGCCATCACTAGAAATCCTCGGCCGTGGTGGACGAGAATTACTGATTTAGATCAGTAGTTTCTCAGTGGGTGATGGGCTTCATACCGACACGAAATGTCGCGTTATTAGGGGTCTGACTTTATCCATCCCCTAGACTCGATATACGATACTCTTTGATGAACAAACCAGACTATATGGAGATTGTCACGGACAGGCTCAGTAGGGGTTTGGATGAGCTTGCTCATCGGCCTTCCTTTCGCTCAATACCTGGGTAGCCGTTACGTACAGCTAGTGTCGCTGACGTGCTTGTGGTTAAACCCACTTCCAGCGTGTTAACGAGTCTTTAGAGTCCCACACAGAGGGTTTCCCTGGTTCTGGAGAAATGATGTAGTAGCCGTATTGGATACGTGCAGGGTTCCGATCGATTGATTGTACTTAGTACCCGGACTTTCGATCGGACGGTTGATAATACTAGCCGGCTCGGGTTTGAGCTGGATTATTAAATCAGGTATTGATTTAATAATTTACATATATATATTTCGATATGTATATTCTAGTATTATGTTCTTTGTGTTATTCTAACTCTTTGGGTATTCGTATTTCGGTACGAATACAGGTATGTATATACAGTAGAATGTAATCCGTATTTTTAAAAGATAACATTTAGAAGGTGGACACCTCATTTTAGGGTTTGACCATTTATTATAAATGGATAAATGAGGTGGCAATGATTTGAGAATGGGGAAAATGGTGAGAACCATGCTTGCATAGTGTGCACAAATGAATTCTTAATTCATTTGTGCATACTATTCAAGTATGGCTTGTTTTAAAAAATGAAAAGAAATGTTTTACGAAACTAAGCATGCTCATTTTCTTTCTCTATGGTTAGCACATTATTTTTATGAGATTTTTCTTTCTCATGAGCATGCTCCTGTCTCCTCACCATTTGTGCTTCACTCCTCTCTTGAGTTTCATGAGTTGCCTCCACCTTCAGCTTCCACCTCCTCTCAACCCTCTCATGTGTTGAGAATCATGAGAGGAGGTGAGATGAGATAGACCAACACTTAGAACACTCACTACATCCTAGGCATTCTAGATTAGCATCCTAGAATTCCTAGTTGCTTTACTTGCATTCATTATATAAAGTTAGAGCTATGACCACATCCCTCGGGTGGATCATATTCGAAGGAGGAAGACCGGTGGCCAAGTTCGTTCGAGAATGCCTCAAGGAGCTTTGGAAGGTGATGGAAGATTGGTGGCCAAGTTCGTTCGAGCACGCCTCAAGGAGATTAGGAAGGTGATGGAAGACCGAAAAACTTGGTTCTTTTGGTATAACCCTTTCTAACCTTTAGTTTAGCTCTTTACAGTTTGCTGGTATAGGTTTATGGTTTCGATCTTGGTGGGGGTTTTGTTTGCGCCAAAAAATTTTAAACGCCAGTTTTTGTCCCGCATTGGCCACGGTAGATGGCCAGGGCGCAGGAAAAACCCAGAACAAAACCTGTCACGCCCGGCTTTCCGGTAACGGAAATGGCACGTGACAAGGCCCACGACGTATTTATTTCGAGAAGGTCATTTTCCGGAATAAATATGCTAAGCGTAAAATAAGCAATATAAAATGACAAGAAATAAAATGAGATTTAAACTTCAACAACTTTATTTACATTCAACATGAAGCATTTACAATACATGAGTCCAACTGAAAGAAAATACAAGAATTGAAATGCCTAAACAGATGGCATACATTAACTAAGAAAAAGATAACTATTCTAGGCCTGGGTGGCGATCTGATCAAGCTCTTCTTCGGTAGTGGCCACCTCCTCAATCTCCATGATATCTGACGAACAATCTAAAAAAACAAAGATGGGTGGAATGCCCGTTAGCGAACTTTAGCTCGGTAAGTCCCCAAGAAATGAAGTGAAGTATAAAGTGTATATCATGAACAATTGATTATGAAGTATGGTGTGTCAGCATGTCGTTTAATGTAAACATGGCAAGTTTATTTAGCATGCAGTTCTATATATCACGGTAAATAACATAAGCAGAGTATAACATGGCCGTGTAGTATAGGTATAGTGAACATTAAGTGAATGTAAGTGTCTTAACGGTCTCTACTTGGGTATACTAATTTAATGTAAGTTCAAGGGTGAATGTCAACCAATCTCAAGAGTGTTCTTGAACCCAACAAGCTGTAATTCAGGGGTAAGGAACCATGGGCCCGAATCAATAACTCAACAGGCTGTAATCCAGGAGCAAGGAAACACGGGCCCTCATGATAGGTTGCTTGTGTTAATAGACATGGATTCATGATCTAGTGGGATTCCTGAGATTTCGTTGGATTCACGCATTAACTACCCCAACACCCCATGTATGCTAAGTTACAGTTAAAATTACCAGCCTTACTCGAATCCATGAATACATCAAGTTGCAAGATTGAGTTCATGTCAATATCATGTATTCGTGTCAAGTATTCTTGTGTTCATGTCAAGTTGTATTCATGGTTTGAGTCAAGTCAGTTTAAATAGCAACCATTGTGTTCTGGTATTCATGTTAAGTTTAAGTCAAAGAATACATGTTTGATATTGATGTTCATGATCAAGTATTCATGTTTGACTTTAGATTCAGGTTTGAATTGGATTCAGGTTTGAATTAGACTCAGACTGAGTCAGACACTTGTACTGATATACTATGGAAATCTTAGGTTTGGGAATTATCGGCAACTGCTGCACATGGACCGTAGAATTTGTGTCTTTTTCCAAGACAATTTCCATTGATAACTCCGGTTAAGTGTTCTAACCTGAATAGGCAAGCACTCACTTTCTCCGGCTCTCTAGGGCTCAAGAGAATTGATCCCGCTTAAACCTATATTTACTAAAGTCCTTAAATATTGTTTTTATATAACTCGATGGGGTTTTATGAAAAATATTTTAATATAGTTTAAAAATAAAACCTCGAGAGTGATTAGTATTATTTAAGGTTTCATGAGTATGGATTTTAAGGATTTTGGGTATTTCAGTGATAAATACTTAGCTTGGACAGTTCATGGTATTTTATTGAAAAACTTGTCTTTATGGAATCTTGATGGTATTTTATTGTCATTTGTTAACCTTTTCATTTTTTGAAAAATATATATTTATTATATGTTGAAAATATGGATTTATAATTTTATATAGTTTTAATTTTAAAAATGATTTTAATTTATTTAGAAAATTCATATTTCTTAAAAACCGTATTTAAATCCTTTCGACACCGAATGCTGCGTGAGGAGATCTGCATCTCGTTCTACTAGCCCAAGGATGTACGATAATCCGCACAATTCATTAGCGGGTCCCCTAAAGAGAGCTGTAGATGTGTAATCGTAAAGGAATTGAAATACCGTTTAAAAAGAAATCCGGTTTTTAGAGTAGGTAGTGTTTTATTGTTAGATTTTCCTCGTAACACATATTCATACCAAAAGAGTCATCGTGCTATGGAACAACGGTGTACGTGAGGGGTAGGTCTTTACCCCGTGAAGTTTTTCCTAAAAGTATTGTTTTAACGAAACTAAAAGAAGCGATATCAAAGTTCATGATATTTTAATGAAAAAGTTATTTTAATGTTATTTTACATGATATTCTAAGCTAAATTTTATTCTAAATATTGATATTAAGTTTACAAGTACTGTGTAAGAATTTGGATGAACAATATATAAGAAAAGGTGGAGTTTCTAGAGTTTAGAAAAAAATATCGGTATTAACTCCACTTTTACCGATTTTTATTAAAAAGAAATTCAAAGAATAGAAAGGGAGTTTGGGAGGGACTTACCGTTTGAATACGTTAAGAAGGGGTTAAGGAAGAGGAGGGATGCTTCGGGGCATCGCGGGAGCGCTGGATTTAGCTTCGATCTTCGCCAGAAGTTGCTTGCTTGCTAACTCCTCTTTACTACACTTGTACTTAGGAAATTTTTGAGAGTTTTGGCCAGAATTTTTAGAATGGTGAAGGGCTAGGGCATGGGGTAGTATTTATAGTGGAGAATTAGGGTTTTGGAATTGAAAATGTGGATTAAAAAGCATTAAAATGTGGTTTTACTGTGAAATTAAGGTTCTCTTATTGATTGCAGAGAAATCAAACAGTGGAGGGGAGTTAGGGGTAGGTGAAGGGGCGTATGTGCAAAGCCCGGGAAAATTTGGGCACCATCCAACCATCGGCACCGACCTTGATGAGCTTTCTGCCGCTCGATTTGAGGAGTTGGGTCTCAGATTCATGCCATGTGTATTTCTCAGTGTTTACTCCATTTTCCACATCTTTGATTTTTTTGGCCTTTCATTTTTCTGTGTATTGCACATGTAAATTTTTGGGCTTCTAAAAAGTTAAAAGAAAAATCAAAAAAATATAATGTGTCTGACGGGTTCGAACACATGGGCTATGTCACAGCAGTGCAAGGGCTTTACCAGTGAGCTACAAGTTGTTTCTTGCTGTTATTTAGCAAAAGTAAATTATAACTCCAACTCAGGCTGTGATACCCTCTTCTGTATATTAAAAAGAAAATTTTTGTCAGCGATTTTAGAGTCGTTACATTGTTTCTAGCGCCAAGTTTTTTAAACACCAAAATTTTTGTACAGCGATTTTAGAGTCGTTACATTGTTTCCACTATCATATAATGGCCTCTATGGCGCTAAAAAACTTGGCTCTAAAATCGCTGTACTCAGAGCCAAGCTAAAGCATTAGAGTAACCTAGACGACGTTAAAACACTTCGAACGAACATCGATTGTCCGAAAAACCCACTTTCTGGAAATTTTTCAAAATGTTGGAATTTTTCACATTAAAAATATTCAGAAAATCATGCAGGTAATTATATGGACCCTTTAGAAGAACGATACCCTAACTCGACTAAAAGACCGTGGAACCGCGGCAGAAACCTGCTTTTGGCGGCGGTTCCGCGGCGCCGTTTGTGAGGCTCGGGCCGGCCCTTCTACGGTTGGTCCATAGCTACTTTAGCATGCTTCTGGGTAATTTTAATACTTCTCAGGTGTTGAGCTTCTCTGTGGATTTTTGGGGTCATTGATCGATCGATCAAATGGTTTAACATCGCCTAGTTGATTTGCATATATTGACATGAGATGTTGTATGTTGCTGTGTAATGAAGTATAGGATCATCGTGATGAATGGCCGGGGGTTTTATGTGAGATGAGAGTTTTCTTTTCATTCATGTAAAATTCATTTGTATGTAATATTCTTTTATTGGGGCACATCCGGGTTGAGGATGATGTTTCCTTCGATGTATATTATTTACTTTTCCGCATTAGGATAGACCCAAGGAGGGGAGCACAAGTGACCGAGTTCTAGAGTCCAGTGGGAGGCCATCTTGAGGAGTCGAGACTGGGTCTCCTAACTCTAGAATTGGTAGGGTCGCTTGCCGCTCTCGTAGGGGTCTAGGGTGTGGGATTGGATATTCATCACGACCGTGGAACCCGTATTTTCTATCGTTGGCTAAATATAAAATACGGAATTCCTAGTATATCCTATATTTTCATATATGTGCTTCTGTTGTTTATATTCTGTGATGTGATCGCTTGATATATCTGAGACGAATGCAATATTATATATGAGATATATAGTAGGCGTTGCTTATTTTTTGCTCCCGCGCTAGTCCCGCCCCGGTATGCCGTTAGTTAAGTAACCTAACGATGCATAACGGAACATTGTGGCGAATGCGGATGGCATAAGCGTACGTTGTATTTTCGTTTCTTTTCTGTGATTGGCTTAAGGACTTGAATGATGGGACTACATTAATAAGATTAATGTAAGGAAAAATAAACCTAAAAGGATGTTGTAGAATCGAATTTAAAAACCACTCAGCCTTTTACGAAAAAGCTACATTTCAAAATTGCGGAGCTTAAGCCACTCCTTTTGAAAAACCATTTGATTCTACAACGATATCAAGTTCAAAGCAATAAAGGTTTTCTTAAAAACCATCCGAAGCCCTCCGTCATTTTAGGAAGTAGAGTACTTAGTATTCGTGCTACGTTTGTTGACCATAGCGAAGGCGTAGTATACGGTAGCTAAGTGATGTCTTCCTATACAACATATGATGTGATTAATTAGGACAGGCATGTGACTTTGTTGACCTTAGCCAAGGGTCATGTGAATGGGTCTAATTAATCAAGAAATGACGGGTTGAACTTGACTAGTGTTTATGATTTGTTGACCATAGCCAAGGTCATGAGTGCTAGGGGTAAAAACCATATCGGGAGTTTCAAGAGTTGAAATTTGCAATGAGATTGCATACCTTCCATATGATGGTTGGATCCCGATCCCACTATGAGCAAGAGTTGCTCCCAGGAGAGTTTTGCACTTTACAATTAGCTAACCTATTAGGTGTCTAGAAAGGTGTTAATGGGGCTACGCCTCTGGGAAAATGAGGTTTACTTTAATTAGGTACGTGCGAAAGTACGGGGAACCTCCCTCAAGTACCGACACTGGCCTGGCTGAACGGTTGGCGAAGTTGTAGAATGCAATTAATCCTGGCTAGTTTTCCTTTTAAGGTTTGAAGGGAAATTTGATAAAAGCAGTGGGAGATATCGATTAGATAAGATAAATAACCAATCTGAGCTTTGCAAGAGCTTTCGCTGAGTGTATTCTTTTCTCTCTCTTAATGGCAGATACCAATAACAGGACTCAAGCGTCTACTAGATAAAAATAAACTGAATGGGACCAATTATAAAGACTGGCTAAGGAACCTTAACATTGCCTTGACTTATGATAAGGTATCATATGTCCTCACGGCTCCAGCCCCGCCCGTCCCAGGTCCTAAATCTTCAGTTGCGGATAAGGAAATCCGCAAGACATGGGACGCTGACTGTGCCACGGCCAAATGCCCCGCGCTTGCATCGATGGATAACACACATCAAAAGCAGCACGAGCAGATGGATGTCCAATCCATTTTTCTCCATACAAAAGAGTTGTATGGGGAGCAATCTCGTGTCTTACGATACGAAGCATTTAGAAATCTGTTTCTTATGCGGATGGCTCCTGGTACACCAGTAGGTGACCATGTTCTGAAGATGATAGCTCTTATAGAAGAGCTTGAGGACCTCGGGTGGACAATGGACAACGAACAATATACTGATATTATTCTGCAGTCTCTCCCCTCTACCTTTGCTCAATTTGTAGTAAATTTCAACATGCACAACATGGAGAAGGAACGACCTGAACTCCTTAATATGTTAAGGAGTGCAGAGAGCACGCTCAAGTCAGTGAAGACTCCCGCTTTGACTGTCGGGCCATCTTCCTCCTCTCGCCCGAAGGCTAAGGCCAAGGGAAAGACGAAGAAGAAACCCACCAAATCTAGAGGTGGAGTTAAAAAGGTTAAGGGGAAAGACAAGTCCACGGCTGGGGAATCGGGGAAAGGGGAATGTTATCATTGCCACAAAGCGGGACACTGGAAGCGCAACTGCACCGAGTACTTGGATCTCAAAAGGAAGAAGGATGATGATGCTTCCGCTTCAGGTGTGTTTGTGACAGAAAACTGTTTTTCTATAAACTTTACTTCCTGGGTATTAGATATCGGTTCAGGTTCTCAAATTTCCAATTCCATGCAGGGGATGAGAAATAGCAAAGTTTTGAAGACAGATGACCATACTCTCCGGGTTGGAAATGGTTCCAATGTACATGCAGTTTTAGTGGGAGAGTATCACCTGGGGTTGCCGTCAGGGTGTATATTGGTTTTGAACCCATGTTATTATGTACGTATTATGCTTTGTAATATTGTATTCGTTTCTTTGTTAGACAATGAAGGATATAATTTTGTGTTGCAGAATAATGTTATGAATATTAATCTGAATCAAATGTTGGTTGGGTATGGTACACTTAATAACGGGATATACGTCCTAAATCAACACACAGTTTTCAGCATACAGCACACTAATAAAAGAAAACTTTCAGAAATAAATGAAGTTTTTCTTTGGCACTGCAGACTTGGTCATATTAACGAAATAAGACTAAACAAGCTATATAAAGATGGATATTTAAACCCTTTTGAATATAAATCTTATGCGACTTGCCAGTCTTGTATCAAGGGTACAATGACCAAATCTCCGTTTACAGGACACGGAGAAAGAGCTACTCAGCTCTTAGCCCTCATACATAGTGATGTATGCGGGCCAATGTCTACATAGGCTAGAGGCGGTTTTTCTTACTTCATAACCTTTACTGATGATTTCTCGAGGTTCGGTCATGTGTTTTTGCTAAAGCATAAGTCTGAAGATTTCGAGAAATTCACTGAGTACAAACTTGAGGTAGAAAAACAAACCGGATTGAGTATCAAGATGCTTCGATCAGATCAAGGTGGGGAGTATCTCAGTACAGAATTTGCAGACTTTCTAAAAGAGAATGGGATTCTCTCTCAGCTCACTCCTCCTTACACACCACAGCACAACGGTGTGTCAAAGCGGAGGAATCGAACCCTATTGGATATGGTTCGTTCCATGATGAGTGATGCTGAGTTATCTATCTCATTTTGGGGGCATGCATTGGAGACTGCAGCGTTTCTATTAAACAGGATTCCAACCAAAACCGTGTCTACCACGCCATATGAGATATGGCATAGGAAGAGACCATCTCTTAAACGAGTTAAGATTTGGGGTTGTCCGGCCTATGTCAAAAAGCAAAATCCGAATAAACTCGAGACAAGGTCAGTCATGTGTAATTTTGTAGGGTATCCAAAGAATTCCTATGGATATTTATTCTACCACAAAGAGGAATGAAAGGTGTTTGTTTCTCAGCACGCCACGTTTTTAGAAAAAGAATTTTTTACAAATGATACAGATGGCAATGTGGTAGATCTAGAAGAGGTTCTAGAGACACAAGTTACAAATAACGACTTGGTTGAACCGGCTGTTGCAACAGAAACTAATGAACCTCGGCCACTCCGTAGATCTGGTAGGAGTTCTCGCCCACCGGAGAGATACTACGGTTTTCTCATTGATGGTGATAGAGAAGATTGCATCATGGAGGATGATGATCCTACCAGTTTTCAGCAAGCTATCACGAGTAGAGACTCTGTGAAGTGGTCGGATGCCATGAGATCTGAAATGGAGTCTATGTACACGAACAAAGTATGGACTTTGGACGTTATACCCCATGGGGTAAAACCCGTAGGGTGCAAATGGATCTTTAAAAGAAAGATTAGTGTAGATGGGCAGGTGGATACCTATAAGGCAAGACTTGTGGCGAAAGGATTCCGTCAAAGACCAGGTCTGGACTATGACGAAACCTTTTCTCCCGTAGCCATGCTTAAATCCATTCGGACCCTACTTGCTATTTCTGCTCACTACGACTATGAAATCTAGCAGATGGATGTTAAAACTGCATTTCTAAATGGAGATTTAGATGAATGGGTTTATATGGATCAGCCAGAAGGCTTCATTGACAGTGG
The DNA here is from genome assembly GCA_030015575.1 of Agapanthus africanus. Lineage (NCBI taxonomy): Eukaryota > Viridiplantae > Streptophyta > Magnoliopsida > Asparagales > Amaryllidaceae > Agapanthus > Agapanthus africanus. The sequence goes on from CM057349.1 coordinate 296,629,266, forward strand.
GAGCAGCGGGAAAGCATGTAGATTGCTTAAATCCATTTATGGATTAAAGCGGGCATCACGGAGTTGGAACATCTGTTTTGATGATATTATCAAAGAGTTTGATTTCATCAAAAATCCAGATGAACCTTGTGTTTATAAATAGGCTGTAGGGAGAGCTGTCGCATACCTCGTATTATACGTGGATGACATTCTTCTGATAGGAAATGATATTCATATGCTACAGTTGGTCAAATCTTTCTTGTCACAAAGGTTCTCCATGAAGGACCTGGGTGATGCCACCTACATACTGGGCATTCGGATCTATAGGGATAGACCCAAAAGGTTATTGGGATTGTCCCAAACAAGATACATCAACACCATCCTAAAGAGGTTTAGTATGGAAGACTCCTAGCGGGGTGCCTTACCCGCTTGCTATGGAGTCACTCTCTCCAAGGACTTTTGCCCAAAGACCGATGAAGAGAGAGCTCGCATGAGCATTATACCCTATGCTTCGGCAGTAGGATCTATAATGTATGTGATGTTATGTACACGCCCTAATGTAGCTTATGCACTTAGTGTAGTAAGCAGGTATCAATCCAACCCAGGGGAGAATCACTGGGTAGCTGTGAAGAGCATTCTTAAGTACTTGTGAAGGACTAAAGAATTGTTCTTGGTGTATGGTAACGGAGATCTCCAATTGGAGGCCTTTACCGATTCGAGCTTCCAGAGTGATAAGGACGACAACAAATCTATCTCTGGGTTTGTATTTACCCTCAATGGAGGGGCGGTGAGTTGGAAGAGTTCCAAACAGGATACCGTTGCAGAATCTACGATGGAAGCTGAGTACATTGCTGCAAATGATGTCGCCAAGGAAGCCGTCTGGATGAGGAAGTTCGTCGCGGAGCTAGGAGTAGTTCCAACCATTATTGATCCAATACCATTATATTGTGATAATAATGGGGCTATGGCGTTAGCCAAGGAGCCCGGGTCCCATCAGCGGTCCAGACACATCCTGAGGAGATTTCATTTTATCCGGGAGATTGTAGATCGCCGCGAGATCGAGATTAGGAGAATAGACACAAAGAATAACACTGCGGATCCACTCACCAAGGCCCTCCCTCAGCAGCAGCATGAGCGGCTTTTTGAGCTGTTGGGTATGAGATACGCCAATAACTGGCCTTAGTGCAAGTGAGAGATTGTTGGATATATGTATGCCCTAGATGCCATTATATGGTAGTGGATGTATTTATACATGTGTATATATTCAGTGTACATTCTTGCTCGACATGATAGTATGCTATCTGGTTACTCTTTAACTGATATGTTCACTTGATCATGCTTTTATTCATTTGCACATGTTGATAAAGCCCTGAGGATATTTGCTTGACTACTGTGATTATGATGTAGATCATACTAGTGGGACATTTGTAGTTTATAAGCGTATCCTGAAATGTCCCTAGTCGTGGGTATATCGAGATGGGGCATCGATATTCTAGAGTAGACTAGCGTATATGATACTAGACCCATATGATGGGCGATGGATGTTCCTACATCCATTGATGTTTGACATCAAGATCGTATACGGGTGCTCAGTGGAGACTGAGTACACTGGACGGACTCTCCGAGAACTCCTATATGGTATTATATCTATCGTCGGATAGCAGTTCTCAGGTGACACTGGTACAGGATAGTCTGTAGACCCGAGATCGTCATAGAGGCTTGTATGTTCTCCCACTGTACTTTGATTACCACCCTACCACGGCTCTACTGAGTCGTGCAAACAAGTGGCTTTTGGGTACAGTCCCGAGACACATGGAGACAGTGAGCGATAGGAGGGGTTTCGTCTCTCCCGGTATTGGGGGTTGATGTTGTGCTGTGCTCGATTGGCTATATCAGTAAGTCCCTGGCCAGGGCTGTTGATATTTACTGATAAGTGTTATCAGTAGTTTCTCGATTTGTTATAGACCATTCATCGGCACGACTTATTGAGTTATTGGGGTCGACGTTACCATCCCTAGACTCGATATGCAGCATATTTGACGAAGAAACCGGACTGTACGGTAGTGTTGCCGGTTGGCTCAACGGGAGTTTTGACATGCTCGCTTGTTTTCTTCTGATCGTTCAATACCCAGGTGGCCGTTATGTTTAGCTGACCTCTTGAGGTTTAGGGGTGTTTGATATGATCATCACCCACAGCCGGCGTATTGACGAGTCTTAGAGTCCCACAATGAAGTTACCTAGCCCAGGAGAAACGATGTGGAGTGCATATGAGATATGCGCGGGGACCTGATTAAATGCGTGTATGTGATACCGTATATTAATCGGGCGGTTTACTATTGGTCGGGTCATATGTGATATGACCGGTTTGTTAAATCAAGTGTTGATTTAACATTGACCATTAGCTTTTGCACTTAGACCCTTTTTGTCTTTTGTTGTATGCATGCATGTATGCACATGTTTACATTGATGCACATATGGATGTGTATAGACACATACATGCATACATATGTGTGTCATGGTTGTTGATACACTAGATGGTGGCAATATAAGACTCACATGTTAGTAAATATATTTGTATTTATTTTTTGATATTAATGGAAATGGATAATTATTCATGGTTGATTATTTTATTCCTCCACTAAACCTTGAGTTAACCATGAGTTATCTTTCCATGGCCATTAGAGCTCCAAAATAAATATCTAGATATTTATTAACTTGAGTTAAGATTGAGAGTGGAAATTATATATAATTTATATTCTCATTTTTATGATTATCTTTTCATTATCTTGAGCTCTCATTTGCCATCATCTTCTTCCTCCTCTCTCTTGCTCTCTAGCTTTCATAAGTGAGTAAGATAGTGATCAAGTTAGGGTTTTGAAGTGAAAAAACAAACCACATCATCATTCTATACTACTTTTTCCCATTAGTTTAGAGTGTTAGCTTCAACTTCATCTCTTGATCAAGTGGAGCTTTGAGCTTGGACAAAGAGGACTCCGGGTGGATCATCGTGGACTTGGAGGATCTCAAGCAAGCCTCTTCCAACTTCCATGTAGCCAAGGAGTCAAGCAAAGGGAGCTACAAAGGTTGTATTCTCTTTACCTAGTACTAAACTACTTGTGGAATTTGTTAGATTTTGTGTTACCCTAGTTTTTCTAGTTTGATCCCTAGGTTAGTTTCTTTAGCGCCCTCTAATTTTTAAATATGGCATGTGTGTTACTACCAAACCCTTGTTGTGTTGCTAAAGAATCCTAACATGGTATCAGAGCCAAGCTAGAGCATTAGAGTAACCTAGACGACGTTAAAACACTTCGAACGAACATCGATTGTCCGAAAAACCCACTTTCTGGAAATTTTTCAAAATGTTGGAATTTTTCACATTAAAAATATTCAGAAAATCAGGCAGGTAATTCTATGGATCCTCTAGAAGAACGATACCCTAACTCGACTAAACGACTACGGAACCGTGGCAGAAACCTGCTTTTGGCGGTGGTTCCGCGGCGCCGTTTGTGAGGCTCGGGTCGGACCTTCTACGGTTGGTCCATAGCTACTTTAGCATGCTTCTGGGTAATTTTAATACTGCTCAGGTGTTGAGCTTCTCTGTGGATTTTTAGGGTCATTGATCGATCGATCAAATAGTTTAACATCGCCTAGTTGATTTGCATATATTGACATGAGATGTTGTATGTTGCTGTGTAATGAAGTATCGGATCATCGTGAAAAATGGCCGGGGGTTTTATGTGAGATGAGAGTTTTCTTTTCATTCATGTAAAATTCATTTGTATGTAATATTCTTTTATTGGGGCATATCCGGGTTGAGGATGATGTTTCCTTCGATGTATATTATTTACTTTTCCGCATTAGGATAGACCCAAGGAGGGGAACACAAGTGACCGGGTTCTAGAGTCCAGTGGGAGGCCATCTCGAGGAGTCGAGACCGGGTCTCCTAACTCAAGAATTGGTAGGGTCGCTTTCCGCTCTCGTAGGGGTCTAGGGTGTGGGATTGGCTCTTCATCACGACCGTGGAATCCGTATTTTCTATCGTTGGCTAAATATAAAATACGGAATTCATAGTATATACTATATTTTCATATATGTGCTTCTGCTGTTTATATTCTGTGATGTGATCGCTTGATATATCTGAGACGAATGCAATATTATATATGAGATATATAGTAGGCGTTGCTTATGTTTTGCTCCCGCGCTAGTCCCGCCCCGGTATGTCGTTAGTTAAGTAACCTAACGGTGCATAACGGAACATTGTGGCGAATGCGGATGGCATAAGCGTACGTTGTATTTTCGTTTCTTTTCTGTGATTGGCTTAAGGACTTAAATGATGGGACTACATTAATAAGATTAATGTAAGGAAAAATAAACCTAAAAGGATGTTGTAGAATCGAATTTAAAAACCACTCGACCTTTTACGAAAAAGCTACATTTCAAAATTGTGGAGCTTAAGCCACTCCTTTTGAAAAACCATTTGATTCTACAACGATATCAAGTTCAAAGCATTAAAGGTTTTCTTAAAATCCATCCGCAGCCCTCCGTCATTTTAGAAAGTAGAGTACTTAGTATTCGTGCTACGTTTGTTGACCTTAGCGAAGGCGTAGTGTACGGTAGCTAAGTGATGTCTTCCTATACAACATATGATGTGATTAATTAGGATAGGCATGTGACTTTGTTGACCTTAGCCAAGAGTCATGTGAATGTGTCTAATTAATCAAGAAATGACGGGTTGAACTTGACTTGTGCTTATGATTTGTTGACCATAGCCAAGGTCATGAGTGCTAGGGGTAAAAACCATATCGGGAGTTTCAAGAGTTGAAATTTGCAATGAGATTACATACCTTCCATATGATGGTTGGATCCCGAACCCACTGTGAGAAAGAGTTGCTCCCAGGAGAGTTTTGCACTTTACAATTAGCTAACCTATTAGGTGTCTAGAAAGGTGTTAATGGGGCTACGCTTCTGGGAAAATAAGGTTTACTTTAATTAGATCCGTGCGAAAGCACGAGGAACCTCCCTCAAGTACCGACACTGGCCTGGCTGAACGGTTAGTGAAGTTGTAGAATGCAATTAATCCTGGCTAGTTTTCCTTTTAAGGTTTGAAGGGAAATTTGATAAAAGCAGTGGGAGACATTGATTAGATAAGATAAATAATCAATCTGATCTTTGCAAGAGCTTTCGCTGAGTGTATTCTTTTCTCTCTCTTAATGGCAGATACCACTGACAGGAATCAAGTTTCTACTAGATAAAAATAAACTGAATGGGACCAATTATAAAGACTGGCTGAGGAACCTTAACATTGCCTTGACTTATGATAAGGTATCATATGTCCTCACGGCTCCAGCCCCGCCCATCCCAGGTCCTAAATCTTCAGTTGCGGATAAGGAAATCCGCAAGACATGGGACGCTGACTGTGCTACGGCCAAATGCCTCGCGCTTGCATTGATGGATAACACACATCAAAAGCAGCACGAGCAGATGGATGTCCAATCCATTTTTCTCCATACAAAAGAGTTGTATGGGGAGCAATCTCGTGTCTTACGATACGAAGAATCTAGAAAGCTGTTTCATATGCGGATGGCTCCTGGTACACCAGTAGGTGACCATGTTCTGAAGATGATAGCTCTTATAGAAGAGCTTGAGGACCTCGGGTGGACAATGGACAACGAACAATATACTGATATTATTCTGCAGTCTCTCCCCTCTACCTTTGCTCAATTTCTATGGTTCCTAGGCACACTCAAGAGGTCTCACAAGGCATCAACCATGCCAAAATCAAAAATTTCATGTGCCGAGAAAACCTAATACGGATCGTTTACTAGAAAATTAGGCGAAACTACAATCTAGTAAACTGCTTTACTACTAAGTGAACGGAATACAACCTTTGTAGATCCGGTCCTCCACTTCCTTGGCTCCGTGATGACGTACCTCCGCTGTACCCATCGGAATCCTAGACTCTCGCGGTGGTTTCATCGGAGAAAAGATCGGGCTAGGTCGTCGACTTCGATGCCGAAGATGATCTACGTCGAGGCAACTCAAGATCAAGCTCCGACTTCACCAAGTCATGAAACTTGTGAAGAAAACACCCTATACTACTTGGCAAGTGGTAGAGGATGAAGAAATAGGAAGTGGGTTCACTTTGGATTTGGATTTCTCACTCTTTTTCTCAAGACACCATTAATGGTAGCAAAGTTTCTTCTTCTTGAAGAAGAAGAAGAAGAAGAAGAAAGAATATCATGAGAGAATAATTAAATCAAATGATAAATTAAGTGAAGTTATCATAATACAACCTTGGTTAAGTGTAGAGAATAAACTAGGGTTAGGTGAATGGTTAGGTTTAGGCAAAAGACAAAATGGTAGATAATCTAAAGAAGCTTCATGAAGCTAAAGCAAAGATACAAAATTAGCCACCATTTCATTTTGCCAAAAATGAATAAATAAATAAATGAATAAGTAAATAAATCAAACCCTAACCATTAACCTAATCATAGTTAAAAGCATACACACACCCAAGTTTGCATGTATCATCAAACATGATACAAACTAGTGCACAAAACTATATCATATATACAATGTGCACATCAAGTGAGAAAATCCATCTTAAGTGAACCAATACTAGTTAATGCAAAGTAATATATCAAATATATAATTATGCATTAAATCATTAAATCAACACTTGATTTAATGATCCGGTCATACTGCATATAACCGACTAATATCAAGTGTATCAATGCATCGAATCAACATTTGATTCGGTAGCCCGGCTATATCACATATAACCGTCCCATGATATATATCGCGAGAATAGAATACAGTATCACATACTGGTATTATTCTCGGTCCCGCACATATCTCATATGTGCTCCTATTTCGTTTCGCTTGAGCCAGGAAACCTCTGTGTAGGACTCTAAAGACTCGTCAATACGCCGGCAGCAGGTGATGATCATATCAAACACCCACAAGCCGCAAGCGGTCTGCCAAACGTAACGGCCACCCGGGTATTGAGCGATCAGAAGATCGACGAGCAAGCCCGCTCACACTCCTGTGAATCCAACCAGTAACACTTACCATACAGTCCGGTCTGTTCGTCTGATATGTCGCATATCTCGCCTAGGGATGGTAAACGTCAGACCCCAGCAGCTCGATAAGTCGTGTCGATATGAGGTCTATAACAGTTCAAGAAACTACTGGTAACACTTACCAGTAAATCTCAGCAACCCTGGCCAGGGATTTCCGGTTATAGCCAATCGAACACAGCGCAACATCAACTCCCTATACCGGGAGAGACGAATCCCCTCCTATCGCTCATTGCCTCCATGTGATTCGGGAATGTACCCAAAAACCACCGTTTTGCATGCCCTCTTGGACGTGGTAAGGTGGAAATCAAAGCACAGTGGGAATCACACAAGACTCTATGACGATCTCGGATCAACAGACTACTCTGTACCAGTGTCACCAGAGAACTGCCATCTGACGTGAGGTATAATACCATCTGGGAGTTCTCGGCGAGTCCGTCCAGTATACCCAGTCTCCACTGAGCACCCGTATATCATCTCTGATGTGAAACACCAATGGATATGGGATCATCCATTGCCCATCTGTATGGGTCGAGAAGGTACACGCTAGTCTACTCTGGTATATCGATGCCCCGTCTCGATACACTCATTACTAGGGACTTTGAAGGATGTAGTTATGGACTACCATGTCCCCACTAGTATGATCCGCATCATAGTCCAGGTAGTCAAGTACACATCCTAAGGGCTTTACCAACATGTAACAGAGAGACAATCAGTGTACACGTTAAGGTAAAGAGCAACCAGATAGCATACTATCATGTCGAGCAAGAAAGTCCTCCCTATATATGTCCAAGCATCCACTACAATATACATCATATGTATAGTAATGGCCTCTAGGGCATACATATAACTAACAATCTCCCACTTGCACTAGGGCCATCTGATAGCAGTGGTTGTAGTATCTCATACTCAACCATCCCATAAAAGTCTCTCTCTGGGAAAAGGCCTTTGTGAGTGGATCCTCCGTGTTGTCCTCTGAGTCTGTTCTCCTAACCTCGATCACCCTGGAGATCAACCATCTCCATGATCAGGTGATACTGCCTTAGATTATGTCTGGGTCACTGATGGGACCGGGGTTCCCGGGCCAAAGCCTCACTTCCATTGTCACACAATGGTAGGAACCTAGTTCATCTCATGAACCAATATACACCCAAATAGCCTCTTTGGTTGCATCTTAAGTAGCGATGTATCCTGCCTTTATCGTCTAGTAAGCCAAGGTATTTAGCGTGGAACTCTTCCAACATACCGTCCCTCCACTGAGGGTAAAGACAATGCCTGTGACTGACATTCAGTCGTCCTTATCACCCTGGAACACTTCCAGTGATTCTCCCCAGTATCAATTGATACCATCTCACTTCAACTAGTGAGAATCCTAACATCCATTTAGATCTATCTCATAGATCCAAAACCTATGATTTAGTAGGTATCACTTTGATCCTATGCGGAGAATCATTGTGATAAGCGGAGATTGATCGAGCGTAGCATAGGAAACTCCTTCCCTATCAAGAGTATGTCATCCACATACTCTACGAGGATCCTCACCATACTCCCTACTACCTTTTTGTTTATACAAGGTTCATCTACCATTTTGATGATGTCAAACTCTTTGACTAATACATCAAAACAGATGTTCCAACTCCGCGATGCCTGCTTTATCATATAAAACATCTTGCACACGTTTCCGCTGCTCCCACTGTCTACGAAGCCCTCTGACTGTGTACTTACAGACTCTCTTTTCTGAAACATCATTTTAGAAAAGCAGTCATGACACCCAACCACCAGATATCGTAGCCATGGTATGTAGCCGTGGCAAGTAGGATCTGGATGGACTTAAGCATAGCTACTTAGAAAAGGTTTCAACAAAATCCATACCTGGTTAATGACGAAAACCTTTAACAAGTCTAGCTTTGAAAGTCTCAACTTTTCCATCTACACCAAATAATCTTCTCAAGATATACTTGCTCCTGATGGGGATTTAACCCTTCAGATATAGCAACCAAAGTCCATACTTTGTTGGTGTACATGGATTCCATCTCAGATCGCTAAGCATCCAGCCATTCTTACAAAGTCCCTACTATCGATGGCCTGCTCGAAACTAGTTGGGTCATTATCTCATGATGCAATCCTCGCTCCCACTGTCATAAAGAAACCGAAGTATCTCTCAGGCGGATGAGGAACCCTACTAGATCGGCGGAGAGGCTGAGGTTCATTAGAATCTACTGAATCCTTTGGTTCTACCACATTATCTACTGTAGTTTGTATAGCTGGAACCTTTCCAGTTCTACATAACAGACCTTGCCTTGAGCTTTTCCGGATTTTGCTTTTAGACATAGGCCGGTCAACCCCAAATCTTAACTAGCTTAAGACATGGGCTCTTCCCATACCATATCTCATATGGAGTGGTAGGCTGTGATCTGATTCGAACCTAATTCAATAGGTATGCAGCTTCTCAAGTGCATAACCCCCAAAAGGAAACAGGTAACTCAGTAGTACTCATCATAGAGCGCACCATATCGAATAGGGTGCAATTGCTCCACCCCGATATACCATCGTGCTATGGTGTATACGGAGGAGTAATGCTGAGAGAGAATCTCATTCTCCTTTAGAAAAGTCCAGGAATTTTATGCACAAGTATTCTCCTCCTTGATCTCATCAAAGGACATAATGCTTATACCCGTATTGGTTCTCTACTTCTAACTTATATTCTGTGAATATCTCAAAAGGTTCAGACTTGTGTTTCAACAGGAACATATGACTGAATCTTGAGAGATCATCAGAGAATGTAATGAAGTACAAAGAACCAGTCCTGGCATGTGTAGACGGGGGACCTTACATACATCAACATGTATCAGTCCCAAGAGTTTACTAACTCTTTCTCTGTTTCCAACAAACAGAGCTATGGTCATCTAATCTTTGTGACATGACTGGCAAGTTTCACAAGATGTAAATTCAAACTGATTTAAATATGCATCTAATTGTAACTTCAGCCAGTCGGGTCGCATTGATATGACCTAGTCTACAATGTCACAAGAAGAATTCGCTCATATCTGAACTCTTCCTCTTGTGTGTGTTCTGTATACTAGGAACTGTAGTTTGATTTAGAACGTTAATGCTTTTAGATAACGTACCTGAACCGATCAACTTTTGATATAGGAAATGTTCAAGACATTATCCAACAATACAAAATTATATCCTTTCTTTACTGATAAAGAGACTGATATGATTTTGTATATCAGGTTCTGTATCTAATAACATTCGTTCAGAATCAATGTACTGGTAATACAGGGTGACAGTGACCAACAGACTTGGCTACAATACTTGCACCGTTTTCTGTCTCATGAAACTTATCACCCGTTCTCAGTTCTTTACCTATCTGTAGCCCATGTAACTGATTACATATTCGGGATCCTGATCCGGCATCATATACCCAGGACGTAAAGGATACTGAGAAACAGTTCTATGTAATGAACACACCCGAAAATGATGCATCAGTATGCACTTTCTTCGTTTGGGCGGCACGGGAATTCTGGTAATCCCCAATTTCCTGCTCTGTCTTATAACAATTATAAGTTGGAGCGGGACCAACGTTCCCCAGCTCAGTATAACAAGTGGGTTCGGTCAATACATCCGTATTATTATCTTGATTAAGGCGTGATATGGTCGCTACCTGGAGAGAGAGAGAAGAAAACACTCAGCGTGTGCTCTTACAAGAATAGATTGGTTATTATTTTATCTAATCAGGATGGCTCCCACTGTTTTTATCAAATCTTCCTTCAAACCCTAAAAGGAAAGACTAGCCGGGATTAATTACACGCTACAAGTTCGCCAATCTTTCAGCCATGCCAGTGTCGGTACTTTGAGGGAGGTGCCCCGTGCTTTCGCACGGACCTAATTAATGTAAACCTCGTTTTCCCAGAGGCGTAACCTCGTTAACACCTCTCTAGACACCTACTTGATCGGCTAATTGTAATGTGTAAAACTCTCCCAGGAGTAACTCTTACTCGCAGTGGGTATCGAGATCCAACTATCTCATAGAAGGTATGCAATCTCATTGCAAATTTCAACACTTGAAATTCCCGATAATTTTGCCCCTGGCACCCTATGACCTTGACGGAGGTCAACAAACCATAGGCTACTAGTCAAGTTCAACCCGTCATTTCTTGATTGAATCAAACCCACCCGCACGACCCTTGACGGAGGTCAACAAGGTCGCACGACTACCCTAATCCAGTCTGCATCATATGCATAAGCAGATAAATACTAGTTAGCTACCGCACACTACGCCTTGACGGAGGTCAACAAACGTAGCACGAATACTAAGTAGGACTTATCTGAAATGACGGAGGGCTACGACGGGTTTTTCTGAAAACCTATTGCGTAATGAACTTGATATCGTTGTAGAATCAAATGATTTTAAAATGGAGTGTTTTTTAGGCTTTTTTAGTTTTGCTAAAGGGGTCACTCCCGATGAAAGGATCGTCGGCCCTTTCCTCGTCGAATGAGGTGCGGGATATATCATATATATCACTGTGCAAAGCAGAAACTATAGAAGCTATCAAAAGACAAACCGAGTGTGTAGCATCTGCCAGTTATTGCTAAAGGGGTCACTCCCGGTGAAGGGATCGTCGGCCCTTTCCTCATCGAATAAGGTGCAGGATGCATCATATATACCGCTGTGCAAAACAAGAACTGTAGCTACCTGTTTTAATTTTGAAATTCGATTCTACAACATCTTTAGGTTTCTTTTACTTTCATTAATCATATTAATGAAGTCCCATCATTAAAGTCCACCTAAACATCACAGATAAATACGACGTACACTTATGCCATCCGTGTTCGCCTCGATGTCCCGTCTGCACCGTTAGGTTAGGTGACTAACGGCAGAGCGGGGCAGGGCTAGCACGGGTGTAAAACATAAGTAACGTCTATATAATATATCATATATACTATATACGGTATCTATCACAAAACATATCACATGATCACATCACAGATATCGCAGCAGAAGAAACATATGAAACATTGGATATACTAGGACGTCCGTGTTTTTAATACGAGCCAGTATAAAACACGGATTCCACGGTCGTGATGAATAGCCAAACCCACACCCCTAGACCCTTACGAGAGCGGCAAGCAACCCTACCAATTCTAGAGTTAGGAGACCCGGACTCGACTCCTCGAGTTGGTCTCCCACTGGACTCCAGAACCCGGTTACTCGTGCTCTCCTCCTTGGGTCTATCCTAGTGCGGAAAAGTAAATAATATACAAATGGTGACAACTTCCGCAACCTGGAAGTGCCCCAATAAAAGAATATTACATACAAGTTTTTACATGAATGAAAATGAAAAACACTCATCTCACATAAAAAAAACCCGGCTATTCAAACACGACGATCCAATATAACATATCCAGCAACACATAACATCATATGTCATCAACGTAAGTAAATATGCCCATCCCAATTGTCGTTGACATATAGCAACGAAACCGGCGATATCACATATTACACTTACGGTCACAGAAAAGAAAGTGTAAAACTACAACAGTTGGAATCCGGAACCTCTTTAGACATCGCATGCCTAATCAAATGAATTCCTTAGACATCACATGCCTAACAATTATAAACCCCGCATTTTAGTCTCATTATCGAAAAACACTTTTCAATATCAAGTCGGGCAATTCAACAAGATTCCCGACATTATGATCGAATGCTCGTCGCAAACTTTAGTAGACAGCCGCACCCCCGATACCGTCGACGAAGTGCACTAAGGAGGAACACCGCTACCGCGAGCACCCGAACGGATGCTTTCGGCGACGGGGTTCTCCTACAGTCACTTGGTCGGGGCTAAGGGGTGTAGCTGTCTATTAAGTTTATCCGGCGAGTATCCGCGTACACTACGTGATTGCGACGGACTTTTGATCACATCAAAATCCCGTGGCAACCGATCAAGTGAGACTAAAGTGCTATGTTTATAACAATCATTCAGTCATCTCATAACTACTTGTGAATTCCAATTATTATATCGCATTCCAGGTAAATAGAAAATGTTAAACTTTTTGATCGAACAATCATACACCCAAGTTTTCCCGAAACAGCTCAACACATGAAATAAGTTTTAAAACATTCACTTCATGCCTTAGTACCAACGGTCCAGCCGTAGAAGGGTCAAGCCAACGCCTCACATGTGGCACGCCGTACTGCCCCAAACCCTAAGGTTCAAAGGGCGGTTCAAGACGGTCACATAATCGAGTTAAGGTTTGTTGTCTTCTAGAGGGACCATCACGTTACTTGTACTACTTAGAACGTCATTAAACTACGGAAAAATCCAACAATTGGAAATTTCCCGGAAGGGGAAAAAGTGGGTATTTATATCCGGTCGAACTTTTCAACATATTCTAAATTATCCGAAAAAGCACATAGACAAAGTCAAAATTTCCGATCGAATCATCGAAGCCCCAAAACACCCCAGAAAACTCAACTCTTGAGTGCAAATTAAAAATTCCCAGAAAACTCAGCACCTTTAGAAAGAAATTACTGTGCAAAAATTTAAGGCTGACGTCATCAGATGGCCACGGAACAGCCGCAGAAGCCAAGCTTCTGCCGCTGTTCCGCGGCGCTTTGGGCGCATCTTTTTGTCGTTTTGCACTGTAATTCTTAAAACTTCCTGCTGAATTTTTTAAGCATTTTTAATCTGGAAAAAACCACAGTTTCAAAAATTGGACAGAGAGGGGTATTCGGTTAGGGTTTCGAGTTCGAACGGACTTCTAACTTCGTCTATACTTCGCCTAAGGCTCTAGCTAGGCTCTGATACCACTGTAGGGTTCCTAGGCACACTGAAGAGGTCTCACAAGGCATCAACCATGCCAAAATCAAAAATTTCATATGCCGAGAAAACCAAATACGGATCGTTAACTAGAAATTAGGCGAAACTACAATCTAGTAAACTGCTTTACTACTAAGTGAACGGAAATACAACCTTTGTAGATCCGGTCCTCCACTTCCTTGGCTCCGTGATGACGTACCTCCGCTGTACCCATCGGAATCCTAGACTCTCGCGGTGGTTTCATCGGAGAAAAGATCAGGCTAGGTCGTCGACTTCGATGCCGAAGATGATCTACGTCGAGGCAACTCAAGATCAAGCTCCAACTTCACCAAGTCATGAAACTTGTGAAGAAAACACCCTATACTACTTGGCAAGTGGTAGAGGATGAAGAAATAGGAAGTGGGTTCACTTTGGATTTGGATTTCTCACTCTTTTTCTCAAGACACCATTAATGGTAGCAAAGTTTCTTCTTCTTGAAGAAGAAGAAGAATAAGAAAGAATATCATGAGAGAATAATTAAATCAAATGATAAATCAAGTTAAGTTATCATAATACAACCTTGGTTAAGTGTAGAGAATAAACTAAGGTTAGGTAAATGGTTAGGTTTAGGCAAAAGACAAAATGGTAAATAATCTAAAGAAACTTCATGAAGCTAAAGCAAAGATACAAAATTAGCCACCATTTCATTTTGCCAAAAATGAATAAATAAATAAATGAATAAGTAAATAAATCAAACCCTAACCATTAACCTAATCATAGTTAAAAGCATACACACACCCAAGTTTGCATGTATCATCAAACATGATACAAACTAGTGCACAAAACTATATCATATATACAATGTGCACATCAAGTGAGAAAATCCATCTTAAGTGAACCAATACTAGTTAATGCAAAGTAATATATCAAATATATAATTATGCATTAAATCATTAAATCAACACTTGATTTAATGATCCGGTCATACTGCATATAACCGACTAATATCAAGTGTATCAATGCATCGAATCAACATTTGATTCGGTAGCCCGGCTATATCACATATAACCGTCCCATGATACATATCGCGAGAATAGAATACAGTATCACATACTGGTATTATTCTCGGTCCCGCACATATCTCATATGTGCTCCTATTTCGTTTCGCTTGAGCCAGAAAACCTCTGTGTAGGACTCTAAAGACTCGTCAATACGCCGGCAGCAGGTGATGATCATATCAAACACCCACAAGACGCAAGCGGTTTGCCAAACGTAACGGCCACCCGAGTATTGAGCGATCAGATGATCGACGAGCAAGCCCACTCACACTCCTGTGAATCCAACCAGTAACACTTACCGTACAGTCCGGTCTGTTCGTCTGATATGTTGCATATCTCGCCTAGGGGTGGTAAACGTCAGACCCCAGCAGCTCGATAAGTCGTGTCGATATGAGGTCTATAACAGTTCGAGAAACTACTGGTAACACTTACAAGTAAATCTCAGCAACCCTGGCCAGGGATTTCAGGTTATAGCCAATCGAACACAGCGCAACATCAACTCCCTATACCGGGAGAGACGAATCCCCTCCTATCGCTCATTGCCTCCATGTGATTCGGGACTGTACCCAAAAACCACCGTTTTACACGCCCTCTTGGACGTGGTAAGGTGGAAATCAAAGCACAGTGGGAATCATACAAGACTCTATGACGATCTCGGGTCAACAGACTACTCTGTACCAGTGTCACCAGAGAACTGCCATCTGACGTGAGGTATAATACCATCTGGGAGTTCTCGGCGAGTCCGTCCAGTGTACCCAGTCTCCACTGAGCACCCGTATATCATCTCTGATGTCAAACACCAATGGATTTGGGATCATCCATCGCCCATCTGTATGGGTCGAGAAGGTATACGCTAATCTACTCTGGTATATCGATGCCCCGTCTCGATACACCCACGACTAGGGACTTTGAAGGATGTACTTATAGACTACCTTGTCCCCACTAGTATGATCCGCATCATAGTCCAGGTAGTCAAGTACGCATCCTAAGGGCTTTGCCAACATGTAACAGAGAGACAATCAGTGTACACGTTAAGGTAAAGAGCAACCAGATAGCATACTATCATGTCGAGCAAGAAAGTCCTCCCTATATATGTCCAACCATCCACTACAATATACATCCTATGTATAGTAATGGCCTCTAGGGCATACATATAACTAACACAATTTGTAGTAATATCAACATGCACAACATGGAGAAGGAACTACCTGAACTCTTTAATATGTTAAGGAGTGCTGAGAGAACGCTCAAGTTAGTGAAGAATCCCGCTTTGACTGTTGAGCCATCTTCCTCCTCTCGCCCGAAGGCTAAGGCCAAGGGGAAGACGAAGAAGAAACCCACCAAACCTAAAGGTGGAGTTAAAAAGGTTAAGGGGAAAGACAAGTCCACGGCTGGGGAATCGGGGAAAGGGGAATGTTATCATTGCCACAAAGCGGGACACTGGAAGCGCAACTGCACCGAGTACTTGGATCTCAAAAGGAAGAAGCATGATGATGCTTCCGCTTCAGGTGTGTTTGTGACAGAAAACTGTTTTTCTATAAACTCTGCTTCCTGGGTATTAGATACCAGTTCAGGTTCTCACATTTCCAATTCCATGCAGGGGCTGAGAAATAGCAAAGTTTTGAAGACAGGTGACCATACTCTCCGGGTTGGAAATGGTTCCAATGTACATGTAGTTTCAGTGGGAAAGTATCACCTGGGGTTGCCGTCAGGGTGTATATTGGTTTTGAACCCATGTTATTATGTACCTAGTATGCTTTGTAATATTGTATCCATTTCTTTGTTAGACAATGAAGGATATAATTTTGTGTTGCAGAATAATGTTATGAACATTAACCTGAATCAAATGTTGGTTGGGTATGGTCCACTTAATAACGGGATATACGTCCTAAATCAACACACAGTTTTCAGCATACAACACACTAATAAAAGAAAACTTTCAGAAATAAATGAAGTTTTTCTTTGGCACTATAGACTTGGTCATATTAACGAAACAAGACTAAACAAGCTATATAAAATGGATATTAAAACCCTTTTGAATATAAATCTTATACGACTTGCCAGTCTTGTATCAAGGGTAAAATGACCAAATCTCCGTTTACAGGACACGGAGAAAGAGCTACTCAGCTCTTAGCCCTCATACATAGTGATGTATGCGGGCCAATGTCTACACAGGCTAGAGGCGGTTTTTCTTACTTCATAACCTTTACTGATGATTTCTCGAGGTTCGGTCATGTGTTTTTGCTAAAGCATAAGTCTGAAGCTTTCGAGAAATTCACTGAGTACAAACTTGAGGTAGAAAAACAAACCGGATTGAGTATCAAGATGCTTCGATCACATCGAGGTGGGGAGTATCTCAGTACAGAATTTGCAGACTTTCTAAAAGAGAATGGGATTCTCTCTCAGCTCACTCCTCCTTACACACCACAGCACAACGGTGTGTCAGAGCGGAGGAATCGGACCCTATTGGATATGGTTCGTTCCATGATGAGTGTGTAAGTGAACGGCAGTGCCCCGGCCGTCATTCCGAGTCCAAAATGCGGAAACGAAGCCTTTTCAAAACTTGTAAACCGGCGCTACCGCGTACTTTAAACCCGGATCGGGCCAATAACCTAATACTAGCTAACTAAAGAATGGATAGAAAGCTATACCGAGCGATCCGTGTCCTTCGGTCTTCGGCCTCCATCTCGATCTCCTCGCGGAATCTCCGGTCTTCATCTTCTCGTCGGAAAGGGCACCACATCGCCGGGTTCTTTTACGGGCTCCCACCTCTGTACCGAGGCAACTCGGTTATGAAGTTGGCGAGCCGACGTGTCCAAGAATGCTGTAGGCTAAGTGTGGATTACTTTGTCTCAAAGGGTTGTGAAATTGCCATTAGGAGTGGAGATTGAGAAGAAACCTTTGGAGATGAACCTTTTTGGAGCTTAAGAATTTTGGTGTGAGCAAAAATGAGAATCATTTCCACACACCACAAAGTAGACAGCCCTCACCAAAAATTGTGGCCGGCCTTGCTTCAAGGACGAGGAAAAAAGCAATGATCCAAGGAAAAAGGAAAAAGTAATCATCATAAAAAATGAGTCACCTCAATAGTTATGTGAACCCACTCCATCAACCATCTCATCTCCAAAAGTCAAGCAATCATGAACAATCATGAACAAAGAAGTCAAATGATGGTTGAACCATCATGAAGCTATCATCACAAAAAGACTTCTTCATAATAAAATGCACAATTGCAAATAACCCCCTCCACACCAATTTTCAGCCAAAGAAAGAAACAAAGGAAAACGGCCGAAACGGAATGCAAACTGGCAACTTCAGAAAAACGATCCCGTAATAAATTATAGGAAAACCCCGCGACTGTATATACATACCCGCATTTGTATTCCGACCGAATACAAATGCAATGAGACAAAATCTACACTGTACAATACTACGATCCGGCTTAAAACAAAGCCCGCTAGTATTATCCGTCCGATCATGATCCGTGCAATATCGCACGTATATGATCAAACCCTGCCATATATCTATACGGCCTCTACAGCGTTTTGCCCGAAACTTGAGAAACTGTCTGTGGGGGACTCTAAAGACTCGTCAATACTTTGGCTATGGATTTAACCACTAGCACGTCAGAGGTATTAGCCATACGTAACGGGCTGCCAGGTATTGGCCAAAAGGGACGTCGATGAGCGAACTCATCCTGACACCCTACTGAGCCTGTCGGTGACAATATCCGTACAGTCCGGTCCGTTCGTCTATGAGCATCGCATGGCGGGCCTAGGGGGTTGGTAAAAGTCAGACCCCCAGAAGCGGTACAAGTCGTGTCAGAGTGTAGCCCAGAACACCCTGAGATACTACTGGAATACCTACCAGTAAATCTCCTGCCTTGGCCAAGGACTTCGTGTAATGGCTCTCCTAGACACAGCGCGACCTCACCCCCAATACCGGGAGAGACGAACCCCTGCAGATCCGCTCACTGCCTCCATGTGGCTCGGGACTGTACCCAACTAAAACCTGTTTGCACGACTCCTTTGAGCCGTGGTAAGGTAGTAATCAAAATACAGTGGGAACTCACACGAGACAAATGATGATCTCAGGTCGATGAACTAACCTGTACACATGTCACCAGGGAACTGCTATCTAACGTCAGTTATAAGACCAACTAGCATGTTCCCGGCGAGTCCTGTCCGGTGTACTCATAACCCAATGAGCACATGTATACATCTTAGGTGATCCAACTGACACCAGTGGCTTGTGAGACCGGCCACTGCCCCTCGTCGGGGTCTCGACTGTATACACTAGTCTACTCTGGAGTATCGATGCCCTATCTCGAAAACTCCCACGACCAGGGACCTTTTAAGGATGTGCTTATAGACCCCATCTCCCACGTATATGATCGCCATCATACTGCTGGCCGTCAAGCAAGAATCCTAAGGGCTTTATCAACGCGCAATAGTGACCTGTAAGGTCACCTAAAGCAGTACACGATGATAAAGATAAACCAGATAGGATACTATCATCTTGAGTAAAACTGTTCCACCGGCATAGGTCCTCCCTCAATCATTGCAATCACGTGCCTGTGATCCAATAATTGACTCTGAGGGCACTATATCCAACAATCTCCCACTTGCACTCAAGGCTAATTATTGCGATGTTGCATACTCACAGCCCATGTGATACCGAACACCCAACTCCTCTACTAGTCAGTCTCATAAAGATCGTTTGCAAAACTATTGCGTTCGAGAAATAGCCTCAGCTAGTGGATCCGCTTTGATGTTTCTTTCTATGTCTCTCTTAATTTCAAGTTCGCGGAGAAACCCCTCTCCCGAAATGAGCAATACCTGTCTCAGAATATGTCTGGATATCTGATGGGACCTAGCTCATAAATGAACTCCAAATCCAAACTTCTTAGACTGTATCGTCAGCTGAACTTAATCAGTATCCCGCGTAATGCCTCCCTCTGTGTCCGCTTGGATCACCTGTCCAAAACACTGCCCCTCGTCAGAGGGAAAACTATAACTCTGACAGTCACTCTGTCATCCAGGTCACCTTGGATGCCTGGAATGATAACTGTCTCCCGAATGAGGCTGTTGTTATCATATCCCTAGAACATCCACTTATGTTCTAAAACTGCTTCCGAATGTTTCTCCAGGATTGGATCAATATTAACTTACTGTATCTTGTGCAAAAACAACATCTGGTGTGGTACTTGATATCTCATGATTGGCTCAATTGCCTAAGCAAGTGATCTGCCAATCATGCACATCCCTCTCCCCTTTAGTCTGTAAGACACCTTCAGAGAGGGTGACTCCATCACCTACAGGTACACCACCATGCCAGGAGTCGTCCATTCTAAAACACCTTTAGAATGTCGTTTAAGTACCCAGATTGGGAAACTACCCAAATCTAGATCCAAAACCATAGATCTAGTAACCAGAATGTCTGATATAATATCATATCCTTTGTGGAGAAACCACTGTGTGACAATCAAAATATAACCGACCGTAGTATAGGAATTTCACTTCCTACTCTGTGTATGTCATCCAAATACCAGGACATCACACCCTACTACCTTCTTAACAGATCCATCCCCTGTTCTGATGAAGTCAAACCTATGACTGTCACATCAGAAATAGATGATCTATCTCCGCTACATCTGCTTTAGTCTCTTAATAGACATAAGCCACTTGTCCAGCAATGCTTCCGCTGCTCCCACTGCTCCCACTGACTACGACAACCCTCTGGTAGAATCATATACACGTGCACTTCTAAAGCTTGTTTAGAACGACGCTATACTCATCCTCCTGCCGGGTCTCACAGTCTGGAACAGCAGCAAGGCAAGTCTGGGTAAACAAGAACCTCCCTGTCACCGTCTTTGAGCATACCGAAGTACCTCTCGAGTGCCTGAGGTTACCCACCATATCTGCGGAGTGGCTAATGGAATATCAAACCAGATTGAATCTTTAAGTTCTTATCAAATTTTCAGTAATCGTTTGCGGTTCTGGAATCACTTCCAGTTCTACCATACTCCCACTTCTGTTTTCTGAAAAAATCCATTTTGCTTAAAACTGTGGCGAGTCTAGTTCAATATCACTATTGATCTTCCAGATAGTAGAAAGTCAACCCTCGTCATAGCCCGGGTCAACCCACAAACAGCCATTACAGAAACTTGTCTTGAGTTATCCAGAGTTTGATTTTAAGCATAAGCCGGACAACTCCCCGTACCTTAACATCGTTAAGATATGAACCGTTCTATATCCAATATAGAAACAGAGGCACTGATTTAATTGGAACCAGATTCAAATCATGCAACTGTCTCCAGTGCATGTCAACTAAATGGAAGGAGGCCGATCAGCATTACTCAACTTAGGAGTGCTTCCAATTATGATTAACCTGAAAGAGAAGCAAGTTCTCTTAATCATTACTATCAACTGAATACCATACACAAGTATCTACATCTTCGATCATCTTGAAGAATCCCGATACTTGCAATACCTGGTTCTCTACTTTACTCTTATACCTATAACTTCTCAAAACTTGGACCTTGTGTTTCTACGAAACACCTGTCTAAAAACTAGAGAAGTCATAAGTAAACCGAATATAGTACGAGGACCAACCCCTCTTTCCTAATGGACACTGGACAGCATACAATACTCTGTATAAGTCCCTTGAGTCTAATAACTCATTTGCTGTGTGTCGTAGGTTGAAAACTGTACTTATGGTTAAGAAGAATTACACCGATGTTTAATGCTCCTTACCTAATCATCAACTGATATAGGTAAATGTCATCGACATAATTTCAAAAAGTTATATCTCACTCTATAAAAATAGACGTACAGATATATCAATTTGAAATTGGTGCATAACAGCGGATATTCAAAACCAAATGTTTGCCGTCTGGCAAACAACCCGGGTGGTTTCCTCAAATATCACCAATTACAACGAATTCCGATATAATGAGGACAATCACCTAATTCCCAATAACTTACTCCCACTCATCATCTGTAAAACCATACAGATGTGAGATTCATACCTGGTAAATACATACCCTGGAGCAAGTATCTAATTGGGAAATCAGTTTTCCTTTAACAGTACACAGTGAAACTGAAACATTGAAATGTTTTGTAGGGGTATCCTGGTATTCCTAGTAATGCCTCTTCCATTATCCAGATTCACAACTGTAACCGTATATTTCTATACCATCTCTCCACATCCCTTCATATGTCTTTAGTCATTACCTTCTGTACACCCTCTTAGGCTAAATGGTTCTCTTCCTTCCCTACCTTTCGGCACCAGCCTATGGTTTGGAAGAAGACTATCCAATAAGCATAATGGGTGTACTGTCCTAATCCTAGGAGCACTCGCAACCCGAGAGAAGGTAAAGATAAAAGACACCTGAATAAACCTTATTCCTATTTCTCCTGAACCAGAATCCATCCCCAAACTGGAACAAGTTCCTTTCGAGTTCGTATATAACCATACGATAGAGTATCCAAATGACTGTGGATCTTCGTAGTGACACGGAGTGTTCTGGAGAAATACAAAGGTGAAGTGGGAGTGGTAATGAAATACTTGGTTTGGTCATGAATAGCAGTCGCAGTTTACTTTGCCCTCCTTCTAATCCCTTTATTTGTCTTTACTTATTACCTTCTGCACACCATCGTTAGGCTAATTGGTTTTCTTCATTCCCCACCGTTCGACACCTGCCTATGGTTTGGAAGAAGACTATCCAATAAGCGTAATAGGCGTACTGTCCTAATCCAAGGAGCACTCGCAACCTGAGAGAAGGTAAAAGGAAAAGACAACTGAATAGTCCTATTCGTTTTCTCTAGAACCGGAAACCATCCTCGAATCTGGAACAAGTTCCTTCGAGTTCGTATATAACCATACGATGGTTTTATCCAATGGAAGTGGACGTTCGTAGTAATACGGGGTGTTCTGGAGAAAAGGGTAAAAGTAGGAGTGGCAATGAGGTATGCAACTTTGACAATCCAAAAGCCAGTGTTTAAGAAGATTCGGTTAATTTTGGTCACTGAGTCATAGTCTTAGGGTTGGGCCATGGTCGCTGCCAAAGAGAGAGAGAAAAGAAACACTAAGCGTGCACTCTAACCTAGATCAGAATGGTTATCACTTTATCTAATCAGGAAACCTCCCACTGTACCGTCAAAATCTCCTCCAAACCTGAAAGAAGAATTAGTCGGGATCACCCGAGGAGTAAACCAACTCATCAGTGGGAATCGGGATCCAACTATCATCGCATGATAATGTGATGGAATCCACTCACGTTATCACACTCCAGAAGGTATGCGCATATCTGGAAAGTTTCAGTTTCTTTAGAAACTCCCGATGTGATTTTTAACCCATGCTCTTATGACCTTGACGTAGGCCAACATATCATAAGTCACATGTCAAGTTCTACCCATCATTATCCAGGTTAATTTGAACCCACCCGTACATACTCTTGACGTAGGCCAAAATAGTAGTAGGACTGTCCCAAACTAACGCATCTATCTATGCAACAGAAAAGTAACAAGTAGCTACCATACACTATGTCTTGACGTAGGCCAACATACATAGCATGAATACTAAGTGCTGCCTTCCTGAAATGACGGAGGGCTACGAATGGTTTTTGGCGAAAAACCTTTAACGTAATGAACTTGATATCGTTGAAGGAACCGGATAGCTTTTTATAAAAATATAGTGGCGAAAAACTTTGCTAAAGAGGTCACTCCCGGTGAAGGGATCTCGGCTCTTTCCCCGTAGAATGAGGTGCAGGATATTCCAACTGAATACCATGATGCCAAGCAAAAGTAATCGGCTATAGTGAAGTTATTGCCCTGACGCAAAATTCTGTCCAAAAAATAAAAAGGACAATTAAATAAGATAAATGAATAACAAATAAGAAACCCTAACCATTTCATTAACCAAGGTTTAATACTTTACACTTAACCAAAAAGGATGCATCATCAAACATGATACAAGCAAGTGCACAAAATCATATCGCATATGTAATGCGCACACCCGAGTGAGAAAATCCATTTAAAGTGAACCAATACTAGTTAATGCAAAGTAATATATCAAATATATAATTATACATTAAATCATTAAATCAACACTTGATTCAATGATCCGGTCATGTCGCACACAACCGACTAGTATAGAATGTATCGGCTTATCGAATCAATCCTTGATTCGATAACTAGGTTATATCGCATACAACCATTCGACACATTCATCGCGAGAATGGAATACGGCATCACATACACGCATTATTCTCGGTCCCGCACATATCTCATATGCGCTCCTATTTCGTTTCGCTTGAGCCAGGAAACCTCTGTGTAGGACTCTAAAGACTCGTCAATACGCCGGCAGCAGATGATGATCATATCAAGCATCCACAAGCCGCAAGCGGTCTGCTAAACGTAACGGCCACCCGGGTATTGAGTGATCTGAAGATCGACGAGCAAGCCCGCTCACACTCCAGTGAATCCGACCAGTAACACTACCGTACAGTCCGGTCTGATCGTCTGATATGTCGCATATCTCGCCTAGGGGTGGTAAACGTCAGACCCCAATAGCTCAATAAGTCGTGTCGATATGAGGTCTATAACTGTTCGAGAAACTACTGGTAACACTTACCAGTAAATCTCAGCAACCCTGGCCAGGGATTTCCTGTTATAGCCAATCGAACACAGCACAACATCAACTCCCTATACCGGGAGAGACGAATCCCCTCCTATCGCTCATTGCCTTCATGTGACTCGGGACTGTACCCAAAAACCACCGTTTTGCATGCCCTCTTGGACGTGGTAAGATGGAAATCAAAGCACAGTGGGAATCACACAAGACTCTATGACGATCTCGGGTCAATAGACTACTCTGTACCAGTGTCACCAGAGAACTGCCATCTGACGTGAGGTATAATACCATCTGGGAGTTCTCGGCGAGTCCGTCCAGTGTACCCAGTCTCTACTGAGCACCCGTATATCATCTCTGATGTCAAACACCGATGGATATGGGATCATCCATCGCCCATCTGTATGGGTCGAGAAGGTATACGCTAGTCTACTCTGGTATATCGATGCCCCGTCTCGATACACCCACGACTAGGGACTTTGAAGGATGTACTTATGGACTACCATGTCCCCACTTGTATGATCCGCATCATAGTCCAGGTAGTCAAGCACACATCCTAAGGGCTTTACCAACATGTAACAGAGAGACAAACAGTATACACGTTAAGGTAAAGTTCAACCAGATAGCATACTATCATGTCGAGCAAGAAAGTCCTTCCTATATATGTCCCAGCATCCACTACAATATACATCCTATGTACAGTAATGGCCTCTAGGGCATACATATAACTAACAATCTCCCACTTGCACTAGGGCCATCTGTAGCAGTGGTTGCAGTATCTCATACTCAACCATCCCATAATAGTCTCTCTCTGGGAACAGGCCTTTGTGAGTGGATCCGCTGTGTTGTCCTCTGAGTCTACTCTCCAAACCTCGATCACCCTGGAGATCAACCATCTCCATGATCAGGTGATACTGCCTTAGAATATGTCTGGATCACTGATGGGACCGGCGTTCCTCGGCATAAGCCACAACTCCATTGTTACACAATGGGAGGAACTAAGTTCATCTCATGAACCATTATACACCCAAACAGCCTCTTTGGTAGCATCTTAAGTAGCGATGTATCCTGCCTTTATCGTCTAGTATGCCACGGTATCTAGCTTGGAACTCCTCCAACATACCGTCCCTTTACTGAGGGTAAAGACAATGCCTGCGACTGACATTCAGTCGTCTTTATCACCCTGGAACCCTTCCAGTGATTCTCCCTAGGATCGATTGATACCATCTCACTACAACTAGTGAGAATCCTAACATCCAATTAAATCTATCTCATAGATCCAAAACCCAGGATTTAGGAGGTATCACTTTAATCCTATATGGAGAATCTTTGTGATAAGCGAAGATTGATCGAGCGTAGCATAAGAAACTCCTTTCTTATCAAGAGTATGTCATCCACGTACTCTACGAGGATCGTCACCATACTCCCTACTACCTTTTTGTATATACAAGGTTCATCTACCATTTTGATGATGTCAAACTCTTTGACCGCTTCATCAAAACAGATGTTCCAACTCCGCGATGCCTGCTTTATCCTATAAAGCATCTTGCACACGTTTCCGCTGCTCCCACTGTCTACGAAGCCCTCTGGCTGTGTACTTATAGACGCTCTCTTCTAAATCATCATTTAGAAAAGCAGTCAAGACACCCAACCACCAGATATCGCAGTCATGGTATGTAGCCGTGGTAAGTAGGATCTGGATGGACTTAAGCATAGTCACTTGAAAAGGTTTCATCATGATCCACGCCTGGTCGATGACGAAAAGCTTTAACAAGTCTAGCTTTGAAAGTCTCAACTTTTCCATCTACACCAAGTAATCTTCTCAAGATATACTTGCTCCTGATGGGGATTTAACCCTTCAGATATTGCAACCAAAGTCCATACTTTGTTGGTGTACATGGATTCCATCTCAGATCGCTAAGCATCCAGCCATTCTTACAGAGTCTTACTCTTGATGGCTAGCTCGAAACTAGTTGGGTCATCATCTCATGATGTAATCCTCGCTCCCACTGTCATAGAGAAACCGAAGTATCTCTCAGGTGGGTGAGGAACCCTACTAGATCGGCGGAGAGGCTGAGGTTCGTTGGAATCTACTGAATCCTTTGGTTCTATCGAATCATGTGCTGTTGTTTGTATAGCTGGAACCATTCCAGTTCTACATTACAGATCTTGCCTCGAGCTTGTCCGGATTATGCTTTTAGACATAGGCCGGACAACCCCAAATCTTAACTAGCTTAAGATATGGGCTCTTCCCTTTCCATATCAAATATGAAGTGGTAGGCAACTGATTTGATTCGAACCTTATTCAATAGGTATGCAGCTTCTCAAGTGCATATCACCCAAAAGGAAATAGGTAACTCGGTAGTATTCATCATAGAGCACACCTTATCATATAGGGTGTATCTGCTCCGCCCCGACATACCATCGTGCTATGGTGTATACGGAGGAGTAATGCCGAGAGAGAATCTCATTCTCCTTTAGAATAGTCCAGGAATTTCATGCTCAAGTATTCTCCTCCCTGATCGCATCAAAGGACATAATACTTATACCCGTTTTGGTTCTCTACTTCTAAATCATATTCTGTGAATATCTCAAAAGGTTCGGACTTGTGTTTCAACAGGAACATATGTCTGAATCTTGAGAGATTATCAGAGAATGTAATGAAGTACAAAGAACCGGTCTTGGCATGTGTAGACAGGGGACCTTACATACATCAACATGTATCATCCTAAGAGTTCACTAACTCTTTCTCTGTTTCCAGTAAACGGAGCTGTGGTCATCTTATCTTTGTGACATGACTGGCGAGCTTCACAAGATGTAAATTCAAACTGATTTAAATATGCATCTAAATGTAACTCCAGCTAGTCGGGTCACATTGATCTGACCTAGTCTACAAAACCTCAAGAAGAATCCGTTCATTTCTGAACTCTTCCTCTTGTGTGTGTTCTGTATACGAAGAACTGTAGTTTGATTTAGAACATTAATGCTTTTAGATAACGTGCCTGAACCGATCAACTTTTGATATAGGAAATGTTCAAAACATTATCCAACAATACAAAATTTTACCGTTTCTTTACTAATAAAGAGACAGATATGATTTTGTATATCAGGTTCGGTATCTAATAACATTCGTTCAGAATCAATGTATTGGTATACAGGATGACAATGACCAACAGACTTGGCTGCAACTCTTGCCCCGTTTTCTGCCTCATGAAACTTATCACCCGTTCTCAGTTCTCTACCTATCTGTAGCCCTATGTAACAGATTATATATCTGGGATCCTGATCTGGTATCATATACCCAGGACGTAAAGGATACTGAGAAACAGTTCTTTGTAACGAACACACCCGAAGATGATGTATCAGCATGCACTTTCTTCGTTTGGGCGGCACGGGAATTCTGGTATTCCCCAATTTCCTGCTCTGTCTTATAACAATTATAAGTTGGAGCGGGACCAACGTTCCCCAGCTCAGTATAACAAGCGGGTTCGGTCAATATTCCGTATTATTATCTTGATTAAGGCGTGATATGGTCGCTACCAGGAGAGAGAGAGAAGAAAACACTCAGCGTGCGCTCTGTCAAGAATAGATTGGTTTTTATTTTATCTAATCAGGATGGCTCCCACTGCTTTTTATCAAATCTTCCTTCAAACCCTAAAAGGAAAGACTAGCCGGGATTAATTACACACTACAAGTTCGCCAATCTTTCAGCCAGGCCAGTGTCGGTACTTTGAGGGAGGTCCCCCGTGCTTTCGCACGAACCTAATTACTGTAAACCTCGTTTTCCCAGAGGCGTAACCCCGTTGACACCTTTCTAGACACCTACTTGATCGGCTAATTGTAATATGTAAAACTCTCCCAGGAGTAACTCTTACTCGCAGCGGGTATCGGGATCCAACTATCTCATAGGAGGTATGCAATCTCATTGCAAATTTCAACACTTGAAATTCCCGATAATATTTTGCCCCTAGCAGCTTATGACCTTGGCTAAGGTCAACAAATCATAAGTGCTAGCCAAGTTCAACCCGTCATTTCCCGATTGAATTAAACCCACCCGCACGACCCTTGGCTAAGGTCAACAAAGTCGCACGACTACCCTAACTCAATCGCATCATATGCTTATACAGACAAGCACTAATCAGCTACCGCACACTACGCCTTGGCTAAGGTCAACAAACGTAGCACGAATACTAACCAGTACTTATCTGAAATGACGGAGGGCTACGACAGGTTTTTCTGAAAACCTATTGCGTAATGAACTTGATATCGTTGTAGAATCAAATGAATTTTGAAATGGAGTGCTTTTGAGGCTTTTCTAGTTTTGCTAAAGGAGTCACTCCCGGTGAAGGGATCGTCGGTCCTTTCCTCGTCGAATGAGGTGCGGGATATATCATATATATCACTGTGCAAAGCAAAAACTCTTAAAAGCAATCAAAAGACAAACCGAGTGTGTAGCATCTGCCAGTTATTGCTAAAGGAGTCACTCCCTGTGAAGGGATCTCGGTCCTTTCCTCATCGAATAAGGTGCAGGATATATCACATATACCGCTGTGCAAAGCAAGAATTGTAGCTACCTGTTTTATTTTGAAATTCGATTCTACAACATCTTAGGTTTCTTTTATTTCATTAATCACATTAATGAAGTCCCATCATTTAAGTACCTAAACATCACAGATAAATACGACGTACACTTATGCCATCCGCATTCGCCTCGATGTCCCCTCGTGCACCGTTAGGTTAGGTAACTAACGACAGAGCGGGGCAGGGCTAGCGCGGGTGTAAAACATAAGTAACGTCTATATAATATATCATATATACTATATACTGTATCTATCACAGAACATCACATGATCACATCACAGATATCGCAGCAGAAGAATCATATGAAATATTGGATATACTAGGACGTCCGTGTTTTCAATACGAGCCAGTATAAAACACGGATTCCACGGTCGTGATGAATAGCCAAACCCACACCCCAAGACCCCTACGAGAGCGGCAAGCAACCCTACCAATTCTAGAGTTAGGAGACCCGGACTCGACTCCTCGAGTTGGTCTCCCACTGGACTCCAGAACCCGGTTACTTGTGCTCCCCTCCTTGGGTCTATCCTAGTGCGGAAAAGTAAATAATATACAAACGGTGACAACTCCCGCAACCTGGAAGCGCCCCAATAAAAGAATATTACATACAAGTTTTTACATGAATGAAAATGAAAAACACTCATCTCATATAAAAACCCCGGCTATTCAAATACGACGATCCAATATAACATATCCAGCAACACATAACATCACATGTCATCAACGTAAGTAAATATGTCCATCCCAATTGTCGTTGACATATAGCAACGAAACCGGCGATATCACATATTACACTTACGGTCACAGAAAAGAAAGTGTAAAACTACAACAGTTGGAATCCGTAACCACCTCAGACATCGCATGCCTGACCAAATGAATTACTTAGACATCGCATGCCTAACAATTATAAACCCCGCATTTTAGTCTCAAAATCGAAAACTCTTTTCAATATTAAGTCGGGCAATTCAACAAGATTCCCGACATCCTGATCGAATACTCGTCGCAAACTTCAGTAGACGGCCGCACCCCCGATACCGTCGACGAAGTGCACCAAGGCGGAACACCGTTGCCGCGAGCACCCGAACGGATGCTTTCGGCGACGGGGTTCTCCTACAGTCACTTGGTCGGGGCTATGGAGTGAAGCTGTCTATTAAGTTTACCCGGCGAGTATCCGCGTACGCTACGTGATTGCGACGGACTTTTGATCACATCAAAATTCCGTGGCAACCGATCAAGTGAGACTAAATTGCTACGTTTATAACATTCATTCAGTTATCACATAACTCATTGTGAATTCCAATTATTGTATCCCATTCCAGATAAATAGAAAATGTTAAACTTTTCGATCGAACAATCGAACACCCAAGTTTTCCCGATACAGATCAACACATGAAACTAGTCTAACAACATTCAGTTCGTACCTCAGTACCAACGGTCCAGCCGTAGAAGGGTCAAGCCAACGCCTCACATGTGGCACACCGTACTGCCCCAAACCCGAAGGTTCAAAGGGCAGTTCAAGACGGTCACATAATCGAGTTAAGGTTTGTGTCTTCTAGAGGGACCATCGCGTTACTTGCACTACTTAGAACGTCGTCAAACTACGGAAAAATCCAACACTTGGAAATTTCCCGACAGGGGAAAAATTGGGTATTTATATCCGGTCGAACTAACATATTCTAAAATTTATCCGGAAAGCCACACAGACAAAATTTGATATCCCGATCGAAACACCGAATTCCCAAAACAACTCCAGAAAATTCAACTCTTGAATAACATTTAAAAATATCCAGAGAACTCAGCACTGAAAACAATGAATTACAGTGCAATTTATAATGGATGACGTCATTAATATGCCGCGGAACCGCCGCCTGAGGTAGGCAAATGCCGCGGTTCCACGCCATGTTACACTGTTCATCACTTCAATTTTGCTCCGTAATTCTTATATTTTCCTACTTATTTCTCTGCATATTTTTAATCATGAAAAATCACTGTTTTTGAAAAAAGTACAGAGAGCAATTTTCCGGGTTAAGTTTTGGTTCGATCGGACTTCAAATTCCGTCTGGACTTCGCCTAAGGCTCTAGCTAGGCTCTGATACCACTGTAGGGTTCCTAGGCACTCTAGAGAGTTCTCCCAAGCCATCAACCATGGCAATTTCAAAAATTATGGTGCCTACAAACCCTAAACTACGGATCGATAACTAGATGTCTAGGCGAACATAGAACTAGTTAACACTTAACTAATGAGAAAACGGAAATACAACCTTTGTAGATCTGGTGCTCCACCTCCATAGCTCCGCAACGAGGTCCTCTCCGCTGTCCAAATCAAATCCGGGCTCTAGGATCGGCTTCGTCGGAGAATGGGCATGCTAGGTCGTCGATGTCCATGCCGAAGATGATCTACGTCGAGGCATCGATGAATCAAGCTCCACCTTCACCAAACCGTGAAAAGTTGTGAAGGAAACACACTCTACTACTTGGCAAGAGGTAGAGGATGAAGAAATAGGAAGTGGGTAGACTTTAGAATTGGATTTCTCACTCATTTCCATCACTTGCCATTGATGGGGCAAGCTTTCTTCACTTGAAGAAAATGGAAGAAGATGAAGGAAATTGTTATGATAAGTTATTTAAAAATAATAGAAAAACAAATACTTATCATAATGTTGACTAGAGTTAAGTGTAGAGAATGAATCATGGTTAGTGGGAATGGTTAGGGTTAAGGATGAGATAAGAATGGTTGACTTGAACAAAGCTTCATGAAGCTTCAACTAAAGAATAAAAGAAATGAGAAAAGAAAATGAATTCTTATCATAATTTTAACTAGGGTCAAGTGTAGAGAATGAATCATGGTTAGTGGGAATGGTTAGGGTTAAGGATGAGATAAGAATGGTTGACTAGATCAATGTTTCATGAAGCTTCAACTAAACTACAAAATTTGCCACCATTCTTTTCTCTTTTCTTTTATTCATTTATCAAAAATAAAAAGGATAATTAAATAAGATAAATGAATAATAAATAATAAACCCTAACCATTTCATTAACCAAGGTTTAATCTTTACACTTGAACCCTAGCATGACATGTATTATGTTTGATGATACATGTCATGCTAGGGTTCAAGTGTAAAGATTAAACCTTGGTTAATGAAATGGTTAGGGTTTATTATTTATTATTCATTTATCTTATTTAATTATCCTTTTTATTTTTGATAAATGTAATGCGCACACCCGAGTGAGAAAATCCATTTAAAGTGAACCAATACTAGTTAATGCAAAGTAATATATCAAATATATAATTATACATTAAATCATTAAATCAACACTTGATTCAATGATCCGGTCATGTCGCACACAACCGACTAGTATAGAATGTATCGGCTTATCGAATCAATCCTTGATTCGATAACTAGGTTATATCGCATACAACCATTCGACACATTCATCGCGAGAATGGAATACGGCATCACATACACGCATTATTCTCGGTCCCGCACATATCTCATATGCGCTCCTATTTCGTTTCGCTTGAGCCAGGAAACCTCTGTGTAGGACTCTAAAGACTCGTCAATACGCCGGCAGCAGATGATGATCATATCAAGCATCCACAAGCCGCAAGCGGTCTGCTAAACGTAACGGCCACCCGGGTATTGAGCGATCTGAAGATCGACGAGCAAGCCCGCTCACACTCCAGTGAATCCGACCAGTAACACTACCGTACAGTCCGGTCTGATCGTCTGATATGTCGCATATCTCGCCTAGGGGTGGTAAACGTCAGACCCCAATAGCTCAATAAGTCGTGTCGATATGAGGTCTATAACTATTCGAGAAACTACTGGTAACACTTACCAGTAAATCTCAGCAACCCTGGCCAGGGATTTCCTGTTATAGCCAATCGAACACAGCACAACATCAACTCCCTATACCGGGAGAGACGAATCCCCTCCTATCGCTCATTGCCTTCATGTGACTCGGGACTGTACCCAAAAACCACCGTTTTGCACGCCCTCTTGGACGTGGTAAGATGGAAATCAAAGCACAGTGGGAATCACACAAGACTCTATGACGATCTCGGGTCAACAGACTACTCTGTACCAGTGTCACCAGAGAACTGCCATCTGACATGAGGTATAATACCATCTGGGAGTTCTCGGCGAGTCCGTCCAGTGTACCCAGTCTCTACTGAGCACCCGTATATCATCTCTGATGTCAAACACCGATGGATATGGGATCATCCATCGCCCATCTGTATGGGTCGAGAAGGTATACGCTAGTCTACTCTGGTATATCGATGCCCCGTCTCGATACACCCACGACTAGGGACTTTGAAGGATGTACTTATGGACTACCATGTCCCCACTTGTATGATCCGCATCATAGTCCAGGTAGTCAAGCACACATCCTAAGGGCTTTACCAACATGTAACAGAGAGACAAACAGTATACACGTTAAGGTAAAGTTCAACCAGATAGCATACTATCATGTCGAGCAAGAAAGTCCTTCCTATATATGTCCCAGCATCCACTACAATATACATCCTATGTACAGTAATGGCCTCTAGGGCATACATATAACTAACAAAGGGGTCACTCCCGGTGAAGGGATCTCGGCCCTTGCCTCGTCGACTGAGGTGCTGGATATTCATAACCAAATACCACTGTGCAAAACAAAAGAGAACGTCCTTGCAATAACAGCCTATTGAAAAATGTTCCAACAACATCAGAATAGGTTTGTTTAGCTTGCATTGATCCGAATCAATGCAGTCCCATCAATTGATCACACCAATAAAGAACGAAAATAATGATGTACGTATATGCCATCCGCATTCTCCACTGGGTCCCGTCATCACCCGTTAGGTTACTTAACTAACGACAGAGCGGGGACTGGACTAGCACAGATGCAAAACATATACAACATCAACTAGTATATATATTAATATATAATATTCGCTCAAGGCGTGATAAAATGCAACATCACAGAAATGTAATAAGCATCACAGAACAATACAGATATCTGGGATCCCCAGGTTTCATAGAGCCGCTACTGAAACCCGACGTTCCCCTGGTTGTGTGGATAGCCTGTGCAATGAAATCCTAGACCCCTACGGGCACGGCAAGTTACCCGCCAAAACCTGAAGCGAGGCATCCCCCTTCAACAACGTGAATGGACCACCCAGCACTTCACGGAATCTGGTAACTTGGGTACCCCTCCTTGGGTCAACATATACCCCCTACGAGTGCGGCGAATAGTTCGCCAATTCTAGAGTAAAGCCCCCTCCATCTCAATGCCATGAGATGCGGGCCCGTTACCCTCTAGAACCCGGCTATCCGTGCACCCCTCCGTGGGGTAATCCTAGTACAGAAAGTAAAATATACATACAACGGGTACATCGACCTCAGCCCGGTCGTGCCCCAAAAGAATAATATACAAACAGGCAGTAACGGCAGTCCACATGTCGGGCGCTCGCCCCACAATATCAAATGTACATATACAACCAAACTGTACTAACATTGCATCCAGGCTATCCACCACGACAAATCCGCAACATCACAGCACAACACAGAACATCAACGTGAATGTCACGTTCGCAAATCCGTCTAAAAGGGCTATAGCAGTTAGACAGGATTTACCGATCAAATGACATTCACGGTCGCAGATATAATGTAAATACTGTGAACTAACATGTTTAAAATTTTCGATCGAATAAATTTCCCGAAGTGGGCCCCAAGCACAACTGTAGCACTCAAAATAAATCTGGGCCCAAACAGAATAACCAAAAACCCTATTTCCATGTCAGAAACTCACTATAGAAATTTGGTGCAGAGAAAGCACAGAATGGCGGCGGAACCGCGGCCGGAAGGGGGTTATGGCCGCGGTTCCGCGGCGCGTTCGTACGATCATGCAATCAAATTTTCACAGAATGCATAAAAAACCCTGCACGATTTTTTGACATGCCCAGAAAAATTTTTGGAGCACAAAATAAAATCGAGAGAAACTGGACATGGAAACGCGGTTTTTGGAAAATCCGTACGATCGAACTTGTAAACACGTTAGAGCAAGCTAGACTAGGTTAATGGCGTGGCTCTGATACCAATGTAAGTGCACGGCAGCGCCCCGGCCGTCATTCCGAGGCCAAAATGCGGAAACGAAACTTTTTCAAAACTTGTAAACCGGCGCTACCGCGTACTTTAAACCCGGATCGGGCCATTAACCTAATACTAGCTAACTAGAGAATGGATAGAAAGCTATACCGAGCGATCCGTGTCCTTCGGTCTTCGGCCTCCATCTCGATCTCCTCGCGGAATCTCCGGTCTTCATCTCCTCGTCGGAAAGGGCACCACATCATCGGGT
The DNA here is from genome assembly GCA_030015575.1 of Agapanthus africanus. Taxonomy (NCBI): domain Eukaryota; kingdom Viridiplantae; phylum Streptophyta; class Magnoliopsida; order Asparagales; family Amaryllidaceae; genus Agapanthus; species Agapanthus africanus. The sequence goes on from CM057349.1 coordinate 296,664,741, forward strand.
TCTTTTACGGGCTCCCACCTCAGGACCGAGGCAACTCGGGCACGAAGTTGGCGAGCCGACGTGTCCAAGAATGCTATAGGCTAAGTGTGGATTACTTTGTCTCAAAGGGTTGTGAAGTTGCCATTAGGAGTGGAGATTGAGAAGAAACCTTTGGAGATGAACCTTTTTGGAGCTTAAGAATTTTGGTGTGAGCAAAAATGAGAATCATTTCCACACACCACAAAATGGACAGCCCTCACCAAAAATTGTGGCCGACCTTGCTTCAAGGAGGAGGGAAAAAGCAATGATCCAAGGCAAAAGGAAAAAGTAATCATCATCAAACATGAGTCACCTCAATAGTTATGTCAACCCACTCCATCAACCATCTCATCTCCAAAAGTCAAGCAATCATGAACAATCATGAACAAAGAAGTCAAATGATGGTTGAACCATAATGAAGCTATTATCATAAAAAGTCTTCTCCATAATAAAATGCACAATTGCAAATAACCCCTTCCACACCAATTTTCAGCCAAAGAAAGAAACAAAGGAAAATGGCCGAAACGGAATGCAAACTGGCAACTTCAGAAAAACGATCCCGTAATAAATTACAGGAAAACCCCGCGACTGTATATACATACCCGCATTTGTATTCCGACTGAATACAAATGCAATGAGACAAAATCTACACTGTACAATACTAGGATCCGGCTTAAACCAAAGCCCGCTAGTATTATCCGTCCGATAATGATCCGTGCAACACCGCACGTATATGATCGAACCCTGCCATATATCCATACGGCCTCTACAGCGTTTCGCCCGAAACTTGAGAAACTGTCTGTGGGGAACTCTAAAGACTCGTCAATACTTTGGCTGTGGATTTAACCACTAGCACGTCAGAGCTATTAGCCATACGTAACGGGCTACCAGGTATTGACCAAAAGGGACGTCGATGAGCGAACTCATCCTGACACCCTACTGAGCCTGTCAGTGACAATATCCGTACAGTCCGGTCCGTTCGTCTATGAGCATCGCATAGCGGGCCTAGGGGGTTGGTAAAAGTCAGACCCCCAAAAGCGGTACAAGTCGTGTCGGAGTGTAGCCCAGAACACCCTGAGATACTACTGGAATACCTACCAATAAATCTCCTGCCTTGGCTAAGGAGTTCATGTAATGGCTCTCCTAGACACAGCACGACCTCACCCCCAAAACCGGGAGAGACGAACCCCTGCAGATCCGCTCACTGCCTCCATGTGGCTCGGGACTGTACCCAACTAAAACCTGTTTGCATGACTCCTTTGAGCCGTGGTAGGGTAGTAATCAAAGTACAGTGGGAACTCACACGAAAAAAATAACGATCTCAGGTCGATGAACTAACCTGTACACATGTCACCAGGGAACTGCTATCTGACGTCCGGTATAAGACCAACTAGCATGTTCCCGGCGAGTCCTGTCCGGTGTACTCATAACCCAATGAGCACCTGTATACATCTTAGGTGATCCAACTGACACCAGTGGCTTGTGAGACCGGCCACTGCCCCTCGTCAGGGTCTCGACTGTATACACTAGTCTACTCTGGAGTATCGATGCCCTGTCTCGAAAACTCCTACGACTAGAGACCTTTTAAGGATGTGCTTATAGACCCCAGCTCCCACGTATATGATCGCCATCATACTGTTGTCCGTCAAGGAAGAATCCTAAGGGCTCTATCAACGCGCAATAGTGACCTGTAAGGTCACCTAAAGCAGTACACGATGATAAAGATAAACCAGATAGCATACTATCATCTTGAGTAAGACTGTTCCACCGGCATAGGTTCTCCCTTAATCATTGCAATCACGTGCCTGTGATCCAATAATTGACTCTGAGGGCACTATATCCAACAGAGTGATGCTGAGTTACCTATCTCATTTTGGGGGCATGCATTGGAGACTGCGGCGTTTCTATTGAACAGGGTTCCAACCAAAACCGTGTCTACCACGCCATATGAGATATGGCATGGGAAGAGACCATCTCTTAAACGAGTTAAGATTTGGGGTTGTCCGGCCTATGTCAAAAAGAAAAATCCGGACAAACTCGAGACAAGGTCAGTCATGTGTAATTTTGTAGGGTATCCAAACAATTCCTATGGATATCTATTCTACCACAAGGAGGAATGAATGGTGTTTGTTTCTCAGCACGCCACATTTTTAGAAAAAGAATTTTTTACAAATGATACAGATGGCAATGTGGTAGATCTAGAAGAGGTTCTAGAGACACAAGTTACAAATAACGACTTGGTTGAACCGGCTGTTGCAACAGAAACTAATGAACCTCGGCCACTCCATAGATCTGGTAGGACTTCTTGCCCACCGGAGAGATACTACGGTTTTCTCATTGATGGTGATAGAGAAGATTGCATCATGGAGGATGATGATCCTACCAGTTTTCAGCTAGCTAGCACGAGTGGAGACTCTGTGAAGTGGTCGGATGCCATGAGATCTGAAATGGAGTCTATGTACACCAACAAAGTATGAACTTTGGACGTAATACCCCCTGGGGTAAAACCCGTAGGGTGCAAATGGATCTTTAAAAGAAAGATTGGTGTAGATGGGCAGGTGGATACCTATAAGGAAAGACTTGTGGTGAAAGGATTCCGTCAAAGACCAGGTCTGGACTATGACGAAACCTTTTCTCCCGTAGCCATGCTTAAATCCATTCGGATCCTACTTGCTATTGCTGCTCACTACGACTATGAAATCTAGCAGATGGATGTTAAAACTGCATTTCTAAATGGAGATTTAGATGAATGCGTTTATATGGATCAGCCAGAAGGCTTCATTGACAGTGAGAGCAGCGGGAAAGCATGTAGATTGCTTAAATCCATTTATGGATTAAAGAAGGCATCACGGAGTTGGAACATCTGTTTTGATGATGTTATCAAAGAGTTTGATTTCATCAAAAATCCAGATGAACCTTGTGTTTATAAATAGGCTGTAGGGAGAGCTGTCACATTCCTCGTATTATACGTGGATGACATTCTTCTGATAGGAAATGATATTCCTATGCTACAGTCGGTCAAATCTTTCTTGTCACAAAGGTTCTCCATGAAGGACCTGGATGATGCCACCTACATACTGGGCATTCGGATCTATAGGGATAGATCCAAAAGGTTATTGGGATTGTCCCAAAGCAGGTACATCAACACCATCTTAATGAGGTTTAGTATGGAAGACTCCAAGCAGGATGCCTTACCCGCTTGCCATGGAGTCACTCTCTCCAAGGACTTTTGCCCAAAGACAATTGAAGAGAGAGCTCGCATGAGCATTATACCCTATGCTTCGGCAGTAGGATCTATAATGTATGCGATGTTATGTACACGCCCTGATGTAGCTTATGCACTTAGTGTAGTAAGCAGGTATCAATCCAACCCAGGGGAGAATCACTGGGTAGCTGTGAAGAACATTCTTAAGTACTTGCGAAGGACTACAGAATTGTTCTTGGTGTATGGTAACGGAGATCTCTAAATGGAGGCCTTTACCGATTCGAGCTTCCAGAATGATAAGGACGACAACAAATCTATCTCTGGGTTTGTATTTACCCTCAATGGAGGGGCGGTGAGTTGGAAGAGTTCCAAACAGGATACCGTTGCAGACTCTACGATGGAAGCTGAGTACATTGCTGCAAATGATGCCGCCAAGGAAGCCGTCTGGAAGAGGAAGTTCGTCGCGGAGCTAGGAGTAGTTCCAACCATTATTGATCCAATACCATTATATTGTGATAATAATAGGGCTATGGCGTTAGCCAAGGAGCCCGGGTCCCATAAGCAGTCCAGACACATCCTGAGGCGTTTTCATTTTATCCGGGAGATTGTAGATCGCCGCGAGATCGAGATTAGGAGAGTAGACACAAAGAATAACACTGCAGATCCACTCACCAAGGCCCTCCCTCAGCCGCAGCATGAGCGGCTTTTTGAGCTGTTGGGTATGAGATACGCCAATAACTGGCCTTAGTGCAAGTAGGAGATTGTTGGATATATGTATGCCCTAGAGGCCATTATATGATAGTGGATGTATTTATACATGTGTATATATTCAGTATACATTCTTGCTCGACATGATAGTATGCTATCTGGTTACTCTTTATCTGACATGTTCACTTGATCATGCTTTTATTCATTTGCACATGTTGATAAAGCCCTGAGGATATTTGCTTGACTACTGTGATTATGATGTAGATCATACTAGTGGGACATTTGTAGTTTATAAGCGTGTCCTGAAATGTCCCTAGTCGTGGGTATATCGAGACGGGGCATCGATATTCCAGAGTAGACTAGCGTATATGATACTAGACCCATATGATGGGCGATGGATGTTCCCACATCCATTGATGTTTGACATCAAAATCATATACGGGTGCTCAGTGGAGACTAAGTACACTGGACAGACTCGCCGAGAACTCCTATATGTTATTATATCTATCGTCGGATAGCAGTTCTCAGGTGACACTGGTACAGGATAGTCTGTAGATCCGAGATCATCATAGATTCTTGTGTGTTCTCCCACTGTACGTTGATTACCACCCTACCACGGCTCTACTGAGGCGTGCAAACAGGTGGCTTTTGGGTACAGTCCCAAGACACATGGAGACAGTGAGCGATAGGAGGGGTTTCGTCTCTCCCGATATTGGGGGTTGATGTTGTGCTGTGCTCGATTGGCTATATCAATAAGTCCCTGGCCAGGGCTGTTGAGATTTACTGATAAGTGTTATCAGTAGTTTCTCGATCTGTTATAGACCATTCATCGGCATGACTTATTGAGTTATTGGGGTCGACGTTACCATCCCTAGACTCGATATGCAGCATATCTGACGAAGAGACCGGACTGTACGGTAGTGTTGCCGGTTGGCTCGACGGGAGTTTTGACATGCTCACTTGTTTTCTTCTGATCGTTCAATACCCGGGTGGCCGTTACGTTTAGCTGACCTCTTACGGTTTGGGGGTGTTTGATATGATCATAACCCACTGCCGGCGTATTGACGAGTCTTAGAGTCCCACAATGGAGTTATCTAGCCCAGGCGAAACGATGTGGAGTGCATATGAGATATGGGCGGGGACCTGATTAAATGCATGTATGTGATACCGTATATTAATCGGGCGGTTTACTATTGGTCGGGTTATATGTGAAATGACCGGTTTGTTAAATCAAGTGTTGATTTAACATTGACCATTAGCTTTTTCACTTAGACCCTTTTGTCTTTTGTTGTATGCATGCATGTATGCACATGTCTACATTGATGCAGATATGGATGTGCATGCACACATACATGCATACACATGTGTGTCATGGTTGTTGATACACTAGATGGTGGCAACATAAGACTCATGTGCTTGCAGATGAGGTGTATTAGTATTTTCCTCGTCTTGCAACACCTAAGGCATAGCAGTGACTCCTAAACCAGTTGGTCTAAGGCACTAAGTGATGAAGCACCCTTGCTATATTTTTTTATTACTGCCTTGGTGATAACAAAACCAGTGTTCATTTTTCTTTTCACCATTTTATCTTTTATTTTCCATTTATTATTTCCTTTTCGTACTTTGGCTTTTAGACAAGAGCATTTCAAGGTATCCTCTACTATCCTGAGCTTCAAGACGTGTGTAAGTGTGAATAGTAGGGTATCAACATTCAAATATTTATCTTCCAGAATAGAAACTATTTTTTAGACTTATTTTTATTCTCAGATTAGTGACTTATTTCATCTTACTAACTCTTGGGACAACGGCTCATAACTACTTATTACTAGTTTCGTTTAACAAAACTTCTAACTTTCTAGGTTTTCTTAAACTATTCTAATCTTTTGAATGTAATTTTTCACTATCTAATCTTTTATTATCTTATTTATGTATAATTTTTTTTTTAAATTTTTTTTATATTTATTTAATGTTTTGTGCTTATGCAAAGTATGATGCGCAAATAAGCACAAAGCTCCCCCAAACTTGTTTTCAACAGTGTCCTCACTGTTGCTATCTTTTAAAGCTCAAAATCTTGTAAGCTTGGGAGGACATTTATTAACGGGGGCAATAAATATAATCGTGAAAAACCTCCCCCAAACTTATTTTTAGCTGATAATTTTGAGGATAAAAGTTATGTTCAAGAGCCAAAAATATACCCCCCCTCAAACATGAGTTAGACAATATTAAGCATTTTAAGAGGGGGTAAGTCATTTGGTCAAAATAAGACTTTACAAAGACCAAAAATTAATACCAACCATTCAAAGATTTTATCAGTGTAGCTTATAGGTCAGTGGAAGAACATGTTGTATAGAGTCAGGAAGAAATGAGGAAGAGATAAGTGGTGGTCTGGAAAAGGTTTGAGTTTTAAATTAGAGAAATGAAAGAATGAGGAAGAATGACAGGGAGAATGTGAATGATTAAGAAGAAGGAGTGGTGGCGGTTCAACTTCTATAGGTTGAGGTTGATTAATCACAGAATCCGTATTGTTTAGGAATGCAAGTTCGTCGGCAAAAAGTTCTTCAAAACTTTCATCAATGGTGTGATCAAACATTTTACTGTCAATAAGTTTTATGCCAGAATTTAGCATACTTGATTTGTCAAAATACATGGAGGTAGAAGACTCGAAAAACTCATCTATCTCATTTTCAAAAATATCCAAATCAAGTTGTCTTTCTGGGATTGTCGAACTTGAACTATCGGATTGTGATTCATCAAAACTCATTAAAACTATAGGAACAGAAGATGAACCGGAAAGAGTGGAAGATGAAATGGGTAAACCTATTGATGTGTCGAGTGTCGCTAAACCAGATGTGGAAGATGGAGGCTAAATTTCGGTCTGCTGTTCGGTTTTACCATTATTATCAACTTCAAGACGCATTTGGGGTTCGGGAAGAATTAAAGGCTCTAGATGATGACCACAAGGAAGTGAAAGGATCTGATGAATTGGTGGGACAAACTCATCCAAAATTTCGGGTCCATCAATCAATATATCCCCAACGTCAATCACCTCATTCAAGTGAAGGTTAAAATTCTCAAATACCTCATTAAAAGTATGGTTTTCAATCAATTTTTGTTCAAGAGTGGAGGTGTAGAGATCACAAGGATTTGGCATGGTTTCACTCGAAATGGACCCTTCACAGTCGGGTAAATCAAACACTGCATTATTACACAACTTATCATACATTCTATCATCAATTGGTGAATCATTTGGTGTACTCGATGAATCTGTGAAACTGGAGTTGTGGATTTCAGTTTGGAAAGGGAAGGTTTGATTAGGAAGGGTGTATAATTCTGTCTCACAGCCCAAATTCTCACTTTGTCCTATGCCCATATTATGTACTGAAAAATTTTGGGCAGGTTTGAAATTATTTGCTTGCCCCTATTCTGTCATTTCCTTCCTCATTTGGTTCGACATTTCCAAATATTTTTCTAATGTCTGCTCAAGACTAGACTTGGGTCGATAAGGGGTTTCAGTATAAGATTGAAATTCTTGTGGATAATTAAAACTCCCAAATGACTGATTAGAAGAACTGTCTAGAGAAGGTGGAAAAGTCGGATTGGATTGATAGGAATAGAATGGTTGCGAAAATTGGGTAGGAGTAGGGTCAACATTGTGAGAAGAAGAATATTGATATGGGTTGGTCGGTTGGCTATTGGACAGCATACATGCCACAAACCGATTATGAAATTCTTCTTTAGAAAGTGGAGGTGATGGTTGATATTGGTCCGGATTGAAACTTTGGCCTTTAGCCCTAGCTATATGCTCAGCAATGGATATGCGTCTAGGGGCATCCTCACTCGGAGTATCAACTGAAATGGATGTAGAATTAGGATAAGGTTGATACTGGTCCGGATTGAAACTTTGGCCTTTAGCCCTAGCTATATGCTCAGCAATGGACATGCGTCTAGGAGCATCCTCACTCGGAGTATCAACTGAAATGGATGTAGAATTAGGATATCCTTAATAGGACATGGACTGAGGTGGCCAACTGTTTCTACCCGCTTGTTCTATCTGATCTCTTAAGGACATGGTAGAGTCGGACGGTATACCGAAGGGATTACGAAAACAAGAAATATCTGGTTGTGGACAGCAAAGCTCGGCAAGAGTTCTTCTGTTTGGCTCACTCATTACAAGAAAGAAAGAAGGGAAAGAGTAGGAAGGGGAGAAAAATAATTGGTTGGTTTGAAAAAGATACGGATTTTGAAAAATTCACACAAAAATGCACACGCAGCCCTATATCTAATGGTCACCTAGGTCAAGTAACTAGACCGCTCCTAGACTTCCAGAAGACAAATCGCAGGATAAATCCTCTACTGCCTCTTTATCCCTACTGTGGCCAGGTAAGTGCCAGGTAAGTGGGAGGTTATCCGCTACGTAAGTAGCGGGCCTAATTAAGTAACCACGTGCCTTAGACACACTTGCCTTAGACATCACAAAATAAATGCGGATAAGTAATAGATTACCCACGACCTCCTTCTGTCCTAATTGAGTGCGGCGGTCCTTAGAGTCTTGTCTAGATATTTTTTAATTAATGAAGGTGATGCGGATGCAAGTTTGTGATTTTTGGGGCTTAGAAAGGGTAATGAAATCCCCACCTAATCTGAATTTGGTCTTTGCCCCTTAATTTCCGTATTAAAATATGTAAAAACCCAATTTCAAGAATTGTAACAAATTTATTTTTATGCGTCGCTGAATTTTGCAAAGAATCCTGCAGGAAATTTGTTATTGGACAAGATCAGAGAGAAAATGAGAAAACAGAGAGCAGACCTGAGAAATTTGGCACAATACAAACCCTAAACGGCGGCGGTTCCGCCACAAAAACGCCTCTCTGGCCACGGATCCGCGGCGCTATGGGGGAATTAGGGCTTGAAATTTTCTCTGCAGGTCCCTGCTACTCTGGATTCTTCAGATCTTCTCTGAATCTTGATCTCACTGCTGAAATGATTCCAGATTCCCTCGCAAAAATTCAAACACTAATCGTTAAGCACTTGAAGCGAATCTTGGATGAAAATTTGATGGAATAATAATTTTTCAACTCAAATAACAAAAACGAACAAAATAGCACACATCCCCGGCAACGGCGCCATTTGATTGATCATTATCTTCGTGTGTACGTAAAATGTATCACAATCAAGGAAATTTATACCACAATCAATTAACAGTGTCGATGTAGTGCGTTAATGAATACGGATCGTCCACTGAGATGTGTGTTTTGATCGATCTTGTTTTAGTTGAGTTGAAAATTAAAGGATAAAAGAAAATAATTCAATAATTGTGAAATTTAGTTTCAAGAATCATCAAGAAATAGATCTAAAATCAAGAAATACTAAAGTTCAAAAAGATGTCCAAATCGAATGAATTATCAAGATTTGTAAAGAGACTTGTAGGAGTCGATCCAATCGATAGTGATGATGAATACTTATGATTACAAATTCTTATCTATTAAAGATTTGTTGCTAGATCGATGACAATCAACGAGATTTAGGGATCTATTGAAGAAACTAGGGTTTCTCCATCATCATCCCTTGTCCTTTCGTTGATTATCATTCAAATTCTAGCCTCTAGGAAATTCAATCATCGATCGTTGATCTCTAATTTGGAGCGAAAACATTCAATAAAGTATCTCGCTCAAAACTAGGTCATCGTTGATTCAATTTCCTAAAGTTTACAAAACTCATAAGACTTAAGAATCGTTCAAGAATTTAATCATCATCATCTACCTATTTTCTCGATTCCTCCACAAGCAGATTTTTCACTCAAACATCATGGCAAAGAAAACAATCAAGAATTGATAACTCTTTATAATGCTCAAATGTAAATAAAAACAAGATCAAGAATTTTCACCTTTTATTAATCAACGTTTCGTTACAATTCACTCAAAGATTACAAGATTTTGAGGAGAGAACTCAATCGTCGAAACTAGCTTCGCATCGTCTTCTTGAGTCGCGGATCGTCGTGGATCTCTTGCTCGGATGAAGATCGGCGTTGCTTCAAAAGGCTCATTGAAGGCTTGCTTGATTTGGTACTCGATGGATCTTGATTTGGATCAAATTGTGTCACTCAATTTGTTTAGAATTGATTTGGATCTTGCTAGAATTTTTACCACTCAAATGATTTCCCTCCAAATTCAACAACCTCCAAACCCTAGATCTAGATCCCTTTTTATAACCACTCATTTGAATCTTCCCTCCAAAGCTAGGTTGTTAGAGAGAGTCTTCTAGAAGAAGTTTGTTGGAGGGAATATTCTAGGATAAGGTTGTTAGGCCGAGCCTTCTGGATAAAGCCACGTGCTCTTTGGGGAGTCTTCTAGAAGCCTGGCCGTTACGAGAAGCCACGTGGAGGAATTTGGACCAATGAAGAGCTACTATAGCCGCGGATCCGCGGCCATGTTGGGTGCTCGGTGCATCATTTCTCTGGGCTTTTTCTGTTGTTGGCTTTTTGGTCTTTATCTGATGCCTGGAATCTTATTAACCTCTCTTGTTAACTGCCAGATCACAAGTCTTGAACTTGATGTATTTTACCAGCACTTTTAGCAGTTCCGGCTCTTTTACCTGGAGAATTTCCTGCACACAATTTCGAGACAAGGGTTGATATATACAGATCAATGCAAGTAGTAATAAACACTTAATTTCCCTTTAGAATGTCGATTATAACTGTAACACAGGTTATTTGGTATTTTCCATATGAATTCGTAATCTGTGTTATAATTACAATAAACACCTATATATGAATGATAAGAGTAGGGAAATTAACGTGTTGAGAATGCACTATTTTCGACTGATCAAATTCTCCCAAACTTAATTTTGGTCGTCTCGAGCAAACGTCTTTATTTAAAAAGAAGGAGAAAATAAAGAAAGAGAAAACTAACTAGCACACTTTCGTAGGCAACACGATTGCACTGAGCACGTGCAACAAGCCTTTAAACCTCTAGGTGTCCCTAGTAGGAGGAGTGTTGTCTCCTGAGGGTTTTCAGCGGATTGCACCCACAAAATCCCATAAAAAATGAAGACTGTGAAAGTTACATATAAAGATAAGAACTGTAAAAGAAAGACTTTGAAAATCAGAGTTTCCAACTAATACTAGCTTTTCGGTTGTCATGAGACCTATCTTAATAGTCATGAAAAGATATTAGAAATCACATCATCCCTCAATAAAACATCGTCTTTATTCTTCATTCCTACCTTTCTTCCAAACACCGATCATATACCCCTACGTGTGTGTAAAGGACATCCCTACACTCGGAGAATTCAATTCAAGCTATCATACTCTTGTCCATCTGCCTCAGTACTTTTTAATCGGTGAATATTTAGATGGATTTGCTCACACATTTTTCATGCGACCGTTAATACTTCTTGAGGTACTAACCGACCGATTACTCATATGCTTGTAGATTGGGTGTACTTAATATTTTCCTCGTCTTGCAACACCTAAGGCTTAGCAGTGACTCCTAAACCAGTTGGTCTAAGGCACTAGGTGATGAAGCACCCTTGCTATATTTTTTTATTGCTTCCTTGGTGATAACAAAACCAGTGTTCATTTTTCTTTTCACCATTTTATCTTTTATTTTCCATTTATTATTTCCTTTTCGTACTTTGGCTTTTAGACAAGAGCATTTCAAGGTATCCTCTACTATCCCGAGCTTCAAGACGTGTGTAAGTGTGAATAGTAGGGTATCAACATTCAAATGTTTGGCTTCCAGAATAGAAACTATTTTGCAGACTTATTTTTATCCTCAGATTAGTGACTTATTTCATCTTACTAACTCTTGGGACAACGGCTCATAACTACTTATTACTAGTTTCGTTTAAGAAAACTTCTAACTTTCTAGGTTTTCTTAAACTATTCTAATCTTTTGGATGTAATTTTTCACTATCTAATCTTTTATTATCTTATTTATGTACAATTTTTTTTTATAATTTTTTTATATTTATTTTATGTTTTGTGCTTATGCAAAGTATGATGCAAATGATGCGCAAATAAGCACAAAGCTCCCCCAAACTTGTTTTCAACAGTGTCCTCACTGTTGCTATCTGTTAAAACTCAAAATCCTGTAAGCTTGGGAGGACATTTATTAACGGGAGCAATAAATATAATCATGAAAATCCTCCCCAAACTTATTTTTGGCTCATAATTTTGAGGACAAAAGTTATGTTCAAGAGCCAAAAATATATAAAAAAAAACCCCTCAAACATGAGTTAGACAACATTAAGCATTTTAAGAGGGGGTAAGTCATTTGGTCAAAATAAGACTTTACAAAGACCAAAAATTAATACCAACCATTCAAAGATTTTATCAGTGTAGCGTATAGGTCGGTGGAAGAACATGTTGTATAGAGTCAGGAAGAAATGAGGAAGAGATAAGTTGTGGTCTGGAAAGGGTTTGAGTTTTAAATTAGAGAAATTAAAGAATGGGGAAGAATGACAGGGAGAATGTGAATGATTAAGAAGAAGGAGTGGTGGCGGTTCAACTTCTATAGGTTGAGGTTGATTAATCACAGAATCTGTATTGTTTAGGAATGCGAGTTCCTCAGCAAAAAGTTCTTCAAAACTTTCATCAATGGTGTGATCGAACATTTTGCTGTCAATAAGTTTTGTGCCAGAATTTAGCATACTTGATTTGTCAAAATACATAGAGGTAGAAGACTCGAAAAACTCATCTATCTCATTTTCAAAAATATCTAAATCAAGTTGGCTTTCTGAGATTGTCGAACTTGAACTATCGGATTGTGATTCATCAAAACTCACTGAAACTATAGGAACAGAAGATGAACCGGAAAGAGTGGAAGATGAAATGGGTAAACCTATTGATGTGTCGAGTGTCGCTAAACCAGATGTGGAAGATGGAGGCTGAATTTCAGTCTGCTGTTCGGTTATACCATTATTATCAACTTCAAGACGCATTTGGATTTCGGGAAGAATTAAAGGCTCAAGATGATGACCACAAGGATGTGAAAGGATCTGATGAATTGGTGCGACAAACTCATCCAAAATTTCGGGTCCATCAATCAATATATCCCCAACGTCAATCACCTTATTCAAGTGAAGGTTAAGATTCTCAAACACCTCATTAAAAATATGGTTTTCAATCAATTTTTTTTCAAGAGTGGAGGTGTAGAGATCATAAGGATTTGGCATGGTTTCACTCGAAATGCCCCCTTCACAGTCGGGTAAATCAAACACTGCATTATTACACAACTTATCATACATTCTATCATCAATTGGTGAATCATTTAGTGTACTCGATGAATCTGTGAAACTGGAGTTATGGATTTCAGTTTGGAAAGGGAAGGTTTGATTAGGAAGGGTGTATAATTCTGTCTCACAACCCAAATTCTCATTTTGTCCTATGCCCATATTATGTACTAAAAAATTTTGGGCAGGTTTGAAATTATTTGCTTGCCCCTATTCTGTCATTTCCTTCCTCATTTGGTTCGACATTTCCAAATATTTTTCTAATGTATGCTCAAGACTAGACTTGGATCGATAAGAGGTTTCAGTATATGGATAATTAAAACTCCCAAATGACTGATTAGAAGAACTGTCTAGAGAAGGTGGAATAGTCGGATTGGATTGATAGGAATAGAATGGTTGCGAAAATTGGGTAGGAGTAGGGTCAACATTGTGATAAGAAGAATATTGATATGGGTTGGTCGGTTGGCTATTGGACAGCATACATGCCACAAACCGATTATGAAATTCTTCTTTAGAAAGTGGAGGTGATGGTTGATATTGGTCCGGATTGAAACTTTGGCCTTTAGCCCTAAATATGTGCTCAGCAATGGATATGCGTCTAGGGGCATCCTCACTCGGAGTATCAACTGAAATGGTTGTAGAATTAGGATAAGGTTGATACTGGTCCGGATTGAAACTTTGGCCTTTAGCCCTAGCTATATGCTCAGCAATGGACATGCGTCTAGGGGCATCCTCACTCGGAGTATCAACTGAAATGGATGTAGAATTAAGATATGCTTGATAGGACATGGACTGAGGTGGCCAACTGTTTCTACCTGCTTGTTCTATCTGATCTCTTAAGGACATGGGAGAGTCGGACGGTATACCGAAGGGATTATGAAAACAAGAAATATCTGGTTGTGGACAGCAAGGCTCGGCAAGAGTTCTTCTGTTTGCGTCACTCATTACAAGAAATAAAGATGGAAAAGAGTAGGAAGGGGAGAAAAATAATTGGTTGGTTTGAAAAAGATACGGATTTTGAAAAATTCACACAAAAATGCACACGCAACCCTATATCTAATGGTCACCTAGGTCAAGTAACTAGACCGCTCCTAGACTTCCAGAAGACAAATCGCAGGATAAATCCTCTACTGCCTCTTTATCCCTACTGTGGCCAGGTAAGTGCCAGGTAAGTGGGAGGTTATCCGCTACGTAAGTAGCGGGCCTAATTAAGTAACCACTTGCCTTAGACACACTTGCCTTAGATATCACAAAAGAAATGCGGATAAGTAATAGATTACCCAGGACGTCCTTCTGTCCTAATTGAGCGTGACGGTCCTTAGAGTCTTGTCTAGATATTTTTTAATTAATGAGGGTGATGCGGATGCAAGTTTGTGATTTTTAGGGCTTAGGAAGGGTAATGAAATCCCCACCTAATCTGAATTTGGTCTTTGCCCCTTAATTTCCGTATTAAAATATGCAAACAACCAATTTCAAGAATCGCAACAAATTTATTTTTTAGCGGCGCTGAATTTTGCAAAGAATCCTGCAGGAAATTTGCTATTGGACAAGATCAGAGAGAAGAGGAGAAAACAGAGAGCAGACCTGAGAAATTTAGCACAATACAAACCCTAAACGGCGGCGGTTCCGCCGCAAAAACGCCTCTCTGGCCGCGGATCCACGGCGCTATGGGGGGATTAGGGCTTGAAATTTTCTCTGCAGGTCCCTGTGCTTCTCTTGATTCTTTAGATCTTCTCTAAATCTTGATCTCACTGCTGAAATGATTCCAGATTCCCTCGCAAAAATTCAAACACTAATCGTTAAGCACTTGAAGCGAATCTTGGATGAAAATTTGATGGAATAATAATTTTTCAACTCAACTAACAAAAACGAACAAAATAGAACATATCCCCGGCAACGGCGCCATTTGATTGATCATTATCTTCGTGTGTACGTAAAATGTATCACAATCTAAGAAATTTATACCGCAATCAATTAACGGTGTCGATGTAGCGCACTAATGAATACGGATCGTCTACTGAGATGTGTATTTTGATCAATCTTGTTTTAGTTGAGTTGAAAATTAAAGGATAAAAGAAATTGATTCAATAATTGTGAAATTTAGTTTCAAGAATCATCAAGAAATAGATCTAAAATCAAGAAATACTAAAGTTGAAAAAGATGTCCAAATCGAATGAATTATCAAGATTTGTAAAGAGGCTTGTAGGACTCGATCCAATCGATAGTGATGATGAATACTTATGATTACAAATTCTTATCTATTGAAGATTTGTTGCTAGATCGATGACAATCAACGAGATTTAGGGATCTATTGAAGAAACTAGGGTTTCTCCATCATCATCCCTTGTCCTTTCGTTGATTAACATTCAAATTCTAGCCTCTAGGAAATTCAATCATCGATCGTTGATCTCTAATTTGGAGCGAAAACATTCAATAAAGCATCTCGCTCAAAACTAGGTCATCGTTAATTCAATTTCCTAAAGTTTACAAAACTCATAAGACTTAAGAATCGTTCAAGAATTTAATCATCATCATCTACCTATTTTCTCGATTCCTCCACAAGCAGAGTTTTCACTCAAACATCATGACAAAGAAAACAATCAAGAATTGATAACTCTTCATAATGCTCAATTGTAAAGAAAAACAAGATCAAGAATTTTCACCTTTCATTAATCAACGTTTCGTTACAATTCACTCAAAGATTACAAGATTTTGAGGAGAGAACTCAATTGTCGAAACTTGCTTCGCATCGTCTTCTTGAGTCGCGGATCGTCGTGGATCTCTTGCTCGGATGAAGATCGGTGTTGCTTCAAAAGGCTCATTGAAGGCTTGCTTGATTTGGTACTCGATGGATCTTGATTTGGATCAAATCGTGTCAGTCAATTTGTTTAGAATTGATTTGGATCTTGCTAGAATTTTTACCACTCAAATGATTTCCCTCCAAATTCAACAACCTCCAAACCCTAGATCTAGATCCCTTTTTATAACCACTCATTTGAATCTTCCCTCCAAAGCTAGGTTGTTAGAGAGAGTCTTCTAGAAGAAGTTTGTTGGAGGGAATATTCTAGAATAAGGAATATTCTAGGATAAGGTTGTTAGGCCAAGCCTTCTGGATAAAGCAACGTGCTCTTTGGGGAGTCTTCTAGAAGCCTGGCCGTTATGAGAAGTCACGTGGAGGAATTTGGACCAATGAAGAGCTACTATAGCCGTGGATCCACGGCGGATCGGCCAACTCGGCCGCGGATCCGCGGCCATGTTGGGAGCTCGGTGCATCTTTTCTCTGGGTTTTTTCTGTTGTTGGCTTTTTGGTCTTTATCTGATGCGTGAAATCTCATTAACCTCTCTTGTTAACTGCCAGATCACAAGTCTTGGACTTGATGTATTTTATCAGCACTTTTAGCAGTTCCGGCTCTTTTACCTGGAGAATTTCCTGCACACAATCTCGAGACAAGGGTTGATATATACAGATCAATGCAAGTAGTAATAAACACTTAATTTCCCTTTAGAATGTCGATTATAACTGTAACACAGGTTATTTGGTATTTTCCATATGAATTCGTAATCTGTGTTATAATTACAATAAACACCTATATATGAATGATAAGAGTAGGGAAATTAACGTGTTGAGAATGCACTATTTTCGACTGATCACCGGCCATCGCCCCTTGTTAGGGTCATGAAACGTATACACTAGTCTACTCTGGAATATCGATGCCCAGCCTCGATATTCCTATGACTATGGACATTTAAGAATGTGCTTGTAGACTACCCAACCCCATAAGTCTTATCGTCGTCAAAACACTGGTAGTCAAGCAAGAATCATATAGGCTCTATCGACATGTAATAGAGATATGCTATACCATACAAGACATGTACATGATGATAAAGACAAACCAGATAGTATACTATCATCTCGAGTAAGACCGTTATACCCGTATAGATCCTCCCTCAATCATCATAATCGTCTGCCTGTGATTGCAATAATTGCCTTGAGGGCACTATATCCAACAATTTCCCACTTGCACTTAAGTTTAATTATTACGGTATCGCATACTCACAGCCCGTGTGCTGCCGAATACCCAACTTCTCTACTAATCAGTTTCACAAATCGTATTTATGAAACATTCGTGTTCGAGAAATAGCCTCAGTGAGTGGATCCGCTCTAATGTTTCTTTCTTTATCTCTTTATATCTCAACTTCGCGGAGAACGACTATCTCCCGAAATGAGCGATACTTGCCTTAGAATTTGTTTGGATAGCTGATGGGACCATGTTCATAAATGAACATCCAAATCCAACAAACTATTTAGGTTGTATCCAATTGCTGATGTAATCAGTATCCAGTGCCATGACCCCCTCAGCCTGCTTGGAAACCTATCCAACATACTGCACCTCAAAAGAGGGTAAACATATAACTCTGACAGCCACTCTGTCATCCAGGTCACCTTGGAAGCCTGAAACGATAACCGTCTCCCGCAGGAGGCTGACGTTACCGTATACCAAGAACATCCTCTTATGTTCATAACTGCTTCCTTTTAGTTCTCCAGGATTGGATTAATATTTGCTTACTACACCTGATGCAAAAGCAATATCTGGTCTGGTACTTGCATGATTGACTCAATTGCCTAAGCAAGTGATATGTCATTCAAACAAATCCCTCTACTCATCAGTCTAGAAGATACCTCTTTAGAGTGGGTGACTCCATCACCTGCGGGTACATCACCATGCCAAGAGTCTTCTATTCTAAAACACTTTAGAATTGTGTCAAAATACCCGAATTAGGACACTTCCGAAATCTATATCTAACACCATAGATCTAGTTACCAGAATCCCTGATATTTTATCCTGATCCTTTGTGGAAAAACACATGTGACAACCACAGTATAACCGATTGTAGTTTAGGAACATCACTTCCTATCCGGAGTGTTTTATACAAATACCAAGACAGTACTCCTTACTACCTACTTACCAGGTTCATCTATTGTTTTGATGAAGTCAAACTCTATAACTGTCACTTTAAAAATAGATGATCCATCTCCACTATACTTTTTTTAGTCTATAAATAGACATAAGCTATTGTCCCACCACACTTCAGCTACTCCCACTGCCTACAACAACCCTCTGGCAGAGTAATATACATGTGCACTTCTAAAGTCAATTTAGAGCGACGTTATAGTCATCCACCTGCCAGATCTCATAGTCAGAGATAACAATAGTAGCAAGCTAGGGTCATCATAATTATGATGCAGACCTCTCTGTCACCGTCTACGAGGAAATCGAAGTAACTCTCGGGTGGCTGAGGTCACCCACTAAATCTAAGGATTGGCTACTGGATTGTCGAATCGAATTGAATCCTTAGGTTCTACTAAATTTTCAGTAATCGTTTGTGGTTCTGGAATCACTTCCGGTCCTCCCATGCTCCCACTTGTTTCTTTTGAAAAGAATCCATTTTACTAAAAATTGTGGCGAGTTAAGAACAAAATAAATTTTGATCTTGTGAATGGTAGAAAGTTAAACCCTCGTCTATGCCCGAGATAACCCACAAACTGCCATTACTGAAACGTGCCTTGAGTTTATCCGGATTCTGGTTTTAAGTATAAGCCGGACAACTCTATATACCTTAATATCATTAAGATATGAATCTTTTCTATATCAAATATAGAAACAATAGCACTGATTTAGATGAAACCATATTCAAATAGTATGCAACTGTTTCCAGTGCACATTACCTGAATGGAAGGAAGGCCATGCAGCATTACTCATCAAGTAGCGCACCCACGGATGAGTAATCAAAGAGAGAATCCAATTCTCAAAACTATTATGATGGAATACCTAACATAAGTATCTACATCTTTGATCACCTCGAAAAATCCCGATACTTCCAACGCATGGTTCTTTACTTTATTCTTGTACCTATGAACTTCTCAAAAACTTCAGACATTTCATTTCGACAAAAATGCTTGTGTAAAACCAGAGAAGTCATAAGTAAACATAACATAGTACGAGTACTAACCCCTTGTCCTTACGGATATCGGACAACATACAATACTTTGTATAAGTCTTCTGAGTTTAATGATTCAAACCCTATGTGTCGTGAGTTGAAAACTGTATTGTGGTTAAGAAGAATTACACCGTTATTAAATGCACCTTATCTAATCATCAACTGATAAAGGTAAATGTTATAAACACACTTTCAAAAATTTATATCTCACTTCATAAAATACATGTACAAATATATCAGTTTGAAATCGGTGCATAACAACGGATATTCAAAACAAAATATTTGTCGTTAAGCAAAACCCAGGTGATTTCCTCAAATATCACCAATTACAAAGAATTCTGATATTGAGGATCTAATCACCTAATTCCCAATATTCTACTCCCACTCAGCATCTGTAACGCCATACAGATGTGAGAATTAAGTCCGATAAATACATACACTGGAGTCAGAATCTAATTGGAAAAGCAGTTTTCTATTAACACCGCACAGGAAAACTGAAATATGAAAAAATTTTGAGGGGGCGGCTGGGTATTCTAAGTAATGTCTTTTCCAATACTAGACTCATAACATTAGTTGCAATTTCCATTGCCCTTAATCTAATCCCTTTATATGCTTTACTTCTTACCTTCTGTACACCATATTTAAGCTAATTGGAAAAGAGGATGTTGGGACTTTCACAGTCTAGGTACATTGACACCATACTAAAAAGATTTAGTTTGGAAGATTCCAAGGGCGGTAATCTACTGGCTTGTCACGGGATCACTCTCTCCAAAGAGATGTCTCCCAAGACTGATTTAGAAAGGGATCGCATGAGTATTATACCCTACGATTCTGTGGTAGGATCTATAATGTATGCGATGTTGTGTACCAGACCAAATGTTGCTTACACACTGAGTGTGGTAAGAAGGTATCAGTCAAACCCTGGGGAGAAGCACTGGATAGCAGTTAAGAACATTCTCAAGTACCTGAGAAGGACTAAGGAGATGTTCTTGGTGTACGGCAGTAAAGACCTCCAGATCGATGCCTTCGCTGACTCCAGCTTCCAGAGTGACAAGGATGGCTCCAAATCCATGTCGGGTATGTTTTTACCCTCAATGGAGGGGCGGTTTGTTGGAAGAGCTCCAAGCAGGATACTGTTGCTGACTCGACGATGGAGGCAGAGTATATCGCTGCATGTGACGCCGCCAAAGAAGCAGTCTGGATAAGGAAGTTCATTACAGAACTTCAAGTGATTCCGTCCATTGTTGATCCAATACCTTTGTAATGTGACAACAACTGGGCTATAGCTTTAGCAAAGGAACCAAGGTCCTATCAGAAGTCCAGACATATCTTGAGGCGGTATCACCTGATCAGGAAGATCGTGGATCGCTAGGAGATCGAGGTGCGGAGAGTAGACATGGAGAACAACACTGCACATCCACTTACAAAGGCCATCCCTCAGACGCAGTTTGAGAGGCTATTCGATATGCTAGGTTTGCGATATGCCAATACATGGCCTTAGTGCAAGTGGGAGATTGTTAGTGATATATGCCCTAGAGGCCATTATTGTATAGTACTAGATTGTATATTACATTTTGGAAGCTTGGGATATACACAGATATAATAACAGTCTTGCTCAATATAATAGTATGCTGTCTGGTTTGATTCTATCTTAATATATATATATGTTTTATTTAACATATCGCTAATACATATTGATAGAGCCCTTAGGATCTTTGCTTGACTACCAGTGTTTTGATGGCAGTCACACTAGTGGGGGATGGGTAGTCTATAAGCACATCCTTAAGCTTGTTCCTAGTCATAGGATTATCAAGACAGGGCATCGATACTCCAGAGTAGACTAGTGTATACGCTTCTTATCCCCGTCAGGGGAGGTAGCATGTCCCGCAGCCATTGGTATACGGTACCAGAGATAGTATACAGGTGCTCATTGGGTTATGAGTTACACTGGACGAACTCGCTGGGAACTGCTGATTGGTATTATACCTATCGTCAGTTAGCAGTTCCCCGGTGACATGAGTACAGGTTAGTCCATTGAGTTGACATCACTATTCGTCTCGAGTGTATTCCCACTGTACTTAGATTACTACCCTACCACGGCCCAAATGAATCATGAAAACAGGTAGTGGTTGGGTACAGTCCCGAAGCACTTGGAGGCAGTAGGGGTTAGAAGGGATTCGTCTCTCCCGGTATTGGGAGTTGATATCGCGCTGTGTTCGGTTAGCCAATACACAAATTCCCTAGCCATGGAAAGTGAGATTTACTGGTAGGTACACTAGTAGTTTCTCAGGGTGTATTGGACTCTACACCGACACAACTTATTGCGCTATTAAGGGTCTGACATTTACCACCCCCCAAAGCCCGATATGCGATACTCTTAGACGAACAGACCGGACTGTACAGAGATTGCCATGGATAGGCTCAGTAGGGGTTCGGATGAGTTCGCTCGTCGGCCTTCTTTTCGACAGGTACCTGGGTAGCCGTTACGT
Organism: Agapanthus africanus; assembly: GCA_030015575.1. Classification (NCBI taxonomy): domain Eukaryota; kingdom Viridiplantae; phylum Streptophyta; class Magnoliopsida; order Asparagales; family Amaryllidaceae; genus Agapanthus; species Agapanthus africanus. The sequence goes on from CM057349.1 coordinate 296,686,392, forward strand.
ACAGCTAGTGCCACTGACGGACTTATGGTTAAACCCACTGCCAGCGTTCTGTCGAGTCTTTAGAGTCCCACACAGAGGGTTTCCCTGGTTCAGGCGAAATGATGTAGAAGACATATGGTTTTACGTGCAGGGTTCCGATCATATACGTGTACTAGTTACACGGATGTTGTTCGAACAAATAATACTAGTGGGCTTAGGATTAAGCCGGATTCTAGTATTATATTATTAGATTATCTTTATCTCTTTGTATTCGTATTTTTTGTAGTACGAATACGGGTATGTATATACGGTGAGGGCATTCTTGTAATTTTTACAATAGATGCTTTTAGAAGGGGACACCTCATTTTGGACTTATCTATTTTTGGAAAATAGATTAATAAGGTGGAAAATGGAGATATTTGTGGCATGGTTGAAGCATGGCTAATTCATTTGTTTATTTCATTTGACTTTACTATTCAAACATGGTTGTATTTTTCTATGGAAAAATATTACATGATTGATTTGGAGAAAAGTATTAGCCATTCTTCACTTGCTTACTTCACTTGATGTTTTTCTGTTTTCTCATTCTCTCTCCATTTTGCTCTCCTCCTTCTTCCTCAAACCATAACCCTCACATGTGTTGTGAATTCTAGGGTACTTTGAGATAAAATAGTCTAATTAACTCTCTACATCTCCTAAGCTACCTAGATTAGCAAACTAGGTACTTTAGTAACCTCATTCTTGAGGTTGGAGCTTGAACCATAGACTCTTTGGTGGATCGTCTTTGACACGAAGAGGCCGACGACCGAGCTTGATCCACATCTTCTAGGAGCTCAAGAAGAGGAGAAGAAGACCCAAAGGACTAGATTCTTGGAGGTAGAAAACTCTATCATAGTAGTTTAGAACCTCTATGTGTTTTGCTAGTTAAGGTTTCTGAACGATCTTGGAAGTTTAGTCGATGTTACTTGTCTTGAAAATCGTTTTTGTAAATTCCACCTCCCCACAAACCTTGTGGGGTGTGTGACATCGACTTACACCACCTGAAGGTTCTTGATTCAAGCTCCTACTTCGAAAAAGAAGCAAACTAAGCAAACTAGTTTGCTAATCTAATTTGCTTAAATGATGTGGTTATGTTTAGTACTAGTTTTCTAGCTCAAATCCTTTGGTTCTCAACACATGAGAGTGATAAGGATTTAGAACAAGAGAATGAACTCTAGAAGATGAAAGAGAAGAGCAAGTGAAGAATGAATTCATATGATAAGAAGAACGGCTAAAGCTTTTTCTATGAAGCATTTTCTTTTCTTTATAAAAACACCACCATACACCAATAGTATTTGCAATAAATACAAAGCCATGCTTCATGTCATCTCATTGTTTTCCACCTCATTTTCTATTTTCAACAAAATAGAAAAAATGCATGATGAGGTGTCATCTTCTAGAAGGTATTTTGTATAAATACAAAATACTTTCTACCGTATATACATACCCGTATTCGTACCAAAATATGAATACCCAAGTGATAGAATAATACTACTAATATAATACTAGCATTAAATCATTATCTGATTTAACAAACTGGCTTAATCCTAAGCCAGCTAGTATTATCAACCGTCCGATCGAAAAACTGGATTACACTAGAGTATACATATCGAAATATGTATATGTAAATTATTAAATCAATACCTGATTTAATAATCCGGCTTAATCCTAAGCCGGCTAGTATTATCATTCGATCGGAACCCTGCTCGATCGAAAACCTTGATTGTAACACCTTAGAATGCGATTAGAGTTAATTAAGCAAGATAATGTGAGTTTTTAATAAAATTTAACCAATAATTATTTTCACATATTTTATTTAATTATTTTTCTACTTGCACACACATGTGCATGTTAATTTAGGGTTAAGTAAGTGTTAACCATACTTTACTAGCCATGGCACTTAACCATTATTTGTTATGATATATTCTTATATTTCTATTTAAGAAAAGAGTTTTAATTATTTTAAAAATGAAAAGAGAAGAATAGAATAACGAGGCATGATGAGGCATGGGAGGCATTAAATGAGGAGAGAGAAAAAGCATGGCTCAACTCTCATCTCTCATCCTCACCCTCTCACTCTCTCCCATTCCTTCACAACTCTTAACTCTCTCATTTTCTTCTTCCTCTTCTTTTTCTTCACTTGATCCTTTTTCCTCCACTAACCCTAAGCCTAAGCCTACATCAAACCCCACTAAACCCTTCACTAAGCTTGCTAAAGCCTTCTTATGATGTCTTGGAGCTTGATGGCTAAGGTTTCATCCAAGTCTTGGTGAGGTATTGATGTTAAACTCTTTGGTAGGCTCTAGGAATGGTTTTGTGTTAATTAGTTTCACTAGATTACCTTAATATTACAGTTTAGTGCTAAATATCGTATTTTTGTTAAGTTTAGGGTTCTGTCTTGATCTGCTATCGACGCAGAAGTTATCTTGAAAAGTTGCCATCACTGAGAGATGTATTTGAGACCTAGAACCTGTAGGATTACCTAGCACGACAGCGAGGTTTCGGGAGGCATCATTCATGCCGTTTTCAAAAATTTGCCATTCTACATAACCTTAACCCTAGAATCTTAACTAAAGAATTAGACAATACAACATGTAAACAACTTTACATCTAAGTGAACATGGAATACAACCTTTGTAGACCGGTCCTTCACTTCAATAGCTCCGTGTAGTAGTCCCTTCGCTCCAAGTAGTGATCTTCCTGACTCTAGAATGGCTCCACAAGATGAAAGGAACAAGCTTGCACGAAGTCTTCGAGGCCGAAGATGATCTACGTCGAGGAGACACCAACCCAAGCTACCTCTTCACTAATTAGGGATTAGTGAAGCTAACACCCTAAACTAAATGGCTAGTCTAGTAGAGGATGATGAAGTAGGATTTTTGCTCACTTTAGAATTAATTTTATCACTTATTTTCTTCACCTCTGCAAAACCTAGAGAGCTCTCTCTTGATGAAGAAGAAGATGAAAAGGAAAAAATAGAATGAGTGAGAATAGAAACCATGGGTGAGAAAATATCATATACTAACTCTTGTAGAGACTTAACCATGGCTAATGACAATAGTTGGGTTAATAAATATCTAATGTAAGACAAAATTAGTGGACCAAGTCAATGGGTTCTACAAGCTTCCACAAGCTTCAACCATGAACTAATTTCCAACCAATTTGTGATTTACTTTAAATAAATAAACCCTACATTATCATGAGCATGGTGTGAGTCTCATACACCCATGTAGCATGTAGCATCAAGCATGACACAATAATATATATCACATATATATTAAGTGTGCAATAGTGAGAAAAAGAAATGCATAAGTGAGCTAATATTAGTTAATGTAAATTAGTATATCAAATATACAATTATACATTAAATTATCAAATCAACACTTGATTTAATAATCCGTCTATACCGCATATAACCGACTAATATCAAATGTATCAACTTATCGAATCAACACTTGATTCGATAACCCGGCTATATCACATATAACCGACCAATACCAATATCGTGAGAATAGAATACGGTATCACATACTCGTACTAATCTCGGCCCCGCACATATCACATATGTGCTCCTATTTCGTTTCTCCTGAGCCAGGAAACCTCTGTGTAGGACTCTAAAGACTCGTCAATACGCCGGCAGTGGGTGATGATCATATCAGTCATCCACAAACCGTCAACGGTACTAGCTGGACATAACGGCTACCCGGGTATTGAGCGATCAGAAGATCAACAAGCAAGCTTGCCTATACTCCCGCAAATCCTGTCAGTAACACTACCGTACAGTCCGGTCTCTTCGTCTAATATATCGCATATCCAGTATAGGGGTGGTAAACGTCAGACCCTAGTAACCGATAAGTCATGCCGATGTGAGGCTCAAAACGGGTCAAGAAACTACTGATAACACTTACCAGTAAATCTCTGTATCAGCCCTGGCCAGGGACTTCCTATTATAGACAATCGAGCACAGCGCAACATCAACCCCCAATACCGAGAGGGACGAATCCCCTCCTATCGCTCATTGCCTCCATGTGACTCGGGACTGTACCCAAAAACCACCGTTTTGCACATTCTCTTGAACATGGTAAGGTGGAAATCAAAGCACAGTGGGAATCACACAAGACTCTATGATGATCTCGGGTCTACAGACTAACCTGTACCAGTGTCACCAGAGAACTGCTATCTGACAATAGGTATAATACCAACTAGGAGTTCTCGGCGAGTCATGTTCAATGTACCCAGTCTCCACTGAGCACCCGTATACCATCTTTGATGTCAAACACCAATGGATGTGGGATCATCCATCGCCCATCATATGGGTCAAGAAGCGTATACGCTAGTCTACTCTGGAATATCGATGCCCTATCTCGATACACCCTCGACTAGGAACAATTAAAGGATGTACTTGTGGACTACCCTGGCCCCACTAGTATGATCTCTATCATAGTCCTGGTAGTCAAGTACACATCCTAAGGGCTTTATCAACATGTGAGAGAAAGACAGTATCATAATATGAGTCTACATGTTAAGACAAAGAGCAACCAGATAGCATACTATCATGTCGAGCAAGAAAGTCCTCTCTATATATGTCCAAGCATCCACTATAATATACATAATATGTACAATAATGGCCTCTAGGGCATACATATAACTAACAATCTCCCACTTGCACTAAGGCCAGTTGTTGTAGTATCTTATACCCAACATCCTGAAGAGTCTCTCAAATTGTATCTGGGGTATGGCCTTCGTGAGTAGATCCGCCGTATTATTCTTCGTGTCAACTCTCCTGACCTCGATCTCCCGGTGATCAACTATCTCCCGGATTAGGTGATACCGCCTCAAAATATGCCTGGATCGCTGATAGGACCTGGGTTCCTTGGCCAAAGCCACTGCTCCATTGTTATCACAATACAAAGGTATTGGATGCTCGATGGATGGAACCACTCCAAGTTCAGTTATGAACTTCTTCATCCAGACAACCTCTTTGGCAGTATCGTTGGCAGCGATGTATTCACCTCCATCGTCGAGTCTGCCACGGTTTCTTGGTTAGAACTCTTCCAACAAACCGCCCCTCCATTGAGGGTAAAGACAAATTCCGAGACCAACTTAAAGTCGTCCTTATCACTCTGGAAGCTCGAATCGGTAAAGGACTCCACTTGGAGTTCACCGTTACCAAACACCAAGAACATCTCTTTAGTCCTTCTCAAGTATTTGAGAATGTTCTTCACAGCTGTCCAGTGATTCTCTCCTGGATCTGCTTGATATCTACTCACTACACTAAGTGAGTATGCTACATCGGGTCTGGTACATAACATCGCGTACATGATAGAGCCTACTTCCGAAGCATAGGGTATCCCTTGCATGCGAACTCTCTCCAAATCATTCTTGGGAGACATCTCTTTGGAGAGAGTGGGTCCTGAGATCGTGGGTAAATTCCCGCGCTTGTAATCTTCCATACTAAACCTCTTTAGTATGGTGTCAATGTACCTGGTTTGGGACAATCCCAGTATCCGTTTAGATCTATCTCTATAGATCATAATCCCCAAGATGTAGGAGGCATCACCTAGATCTTTCATTGAGAATCTTTGTGATAAAAAGAGCTTAACCGAGTGCAGCATAGGAACATCATTTCCTATCAAGAGTATGCCATCCACGTACAATACGAGGAAGACGACCTTACTCTCTGCCACCTTCTTGTATATAGAAGGTTCATCTATGTTTTTGACGAAGTCAAACTCTTTGACTACCACATCAAAACAGATGTTCCAACTCCGTGATGTCTACTTCAACCCGTAGATTGATTTAAACAGCTTGCACACCTTTCCGCTGCTCCCACTGTCCACGAAGCCCTATGGCTGAGTCATGTACACGCTCTCTTCTAAATCACCATTTAGAAAGGCGGTCTTAACATCCATCTTCCAGATTTCGTAGTCATGGTATGCAGCGATGGGAAGTAGGATCCGGATGGACGTAAGCATAGTCACTGGAGAAAAGGTTTCATCATAATCCATACCTGTTCGTTGACGATAACCTTTTGCAACAAGTCTAGCTTTGAAAGTCTCAACTTTTCCATCTACACCAAATTTTTTCTTGAAGATCCACTTGCTTCCGATGGGTTTTTGTTGGATATAGTGCCCTCAGAGTCAATTATTGGATCGCAGGCACGTGATTACTATGATTGAGGGAGGACATATGCCGGTAGGACAATCTTACTCAGGATGATTGTATACTATCTGGTTTGTCTCTATCATCGTGTACATGCTTTAGGTGACATTGTGGTTCACTATTACACGTTGATGGAGAATAGTATGCTACCAAGGTTTACGTTTATCATTGTGTACTGCTTCAGGTGACCTTACAGGTAGCAATTGCACGTTGATAGAGCCCATAGGATTCTTGCTTGACGACCAGCAGTATGATGGCGATCATATACGTGGGAGCTGGGGTCTATAAGAACATCCTTAAAAGGTCCTTAGTCGTGGGAGTTTCGAGACTGGGCATCGATACTCCATTAGTAGACTAGTGTATACAATCGAGACCCCGACGAGGGGCGGTGGCTGGTCTCACAAGCCATTGGTGTCAGTTGGTTCACCTAAGATGTATACAGGTGCTCATTGGGTTATAAGTACACCGGACAGGACTCGCCGGGAACATGCTAGTTGGTATTATACCTGACGTCAGATAGCAGTTCCCTGGTGACATGTGTACAGGTTAGTTCATCGACCTGAGATCGTCATTTGTCTCGTGTGAGTTCCCACTGTGCTTTGATTACTATCCTACCATGGCTCAAAGGAGTCGTGCAAACAGGTTTTAGTTGGGTACAGTCCCGAGCCACATGGAGGCAGTGAGCGGATCGGCAGGGGTTCGTTTCTCCCGGTATTTGGGGTGAGGTCTCGCTGTGTCCAGGAGAGGCATTACACGAAGTCCTTGGCCAAGGCAGGAGATTTACTGGTAGGTATTCCAGTAGTATCTCAGGGTGTTCTGGGCTACACTCTGACACGACTTGTACCGCTTTTGGGGGGTCTGACTTTTACCAACCCCCTAGGCCCGACATGCGATGCTCATAGACGAACGGACCGGACTGTACGGATATTGTCACTGACAGGCTCAGTAGGGTGTCAGGATGAGTTCGCTCATCGACCTCCCTTATGGTCAATACCTGGTAGCCCGTTACGTACAGCTAGTACCACTGACGTGCTAGTGGTTAAATCCACAGCCAAAGTATTGACGAGTCTTTAGAGTCCCCCAAAGACAGTTTCTCAAGTTTCGGACGAAACGTTGTAGAGGCCGTATGATATATGGCAGGGTCCGATCATATACGTGCAGTAGTGCATGGATCATGATCGAGCGGATCATAGTAGTGGGCTTTGGTTTAAGCCGGATCCTAGTATTAGATTTGTTGGATTACTTTAGTCTCATCGCATTCGTATTCAGTCTGAATGCAGATGCAGGTATGTATATACAGGAGAGGGGTATCCTTGTGATCCGTCACGAGTTTACTTTAGATGTTGCCGTATCTTTTTATTGTTGCAAACATTTGGATTAATGTTTGCATATGGAAATTATGAGCTAGAAATCATCATTTTGTGCATTTAATGTGACATGGACTTCATTAGTGACTCATGGTCTCTTTTTATGTGCTTATGTCACATTATATGATAGATTTGAGTGATGAAATGAGAGGAGGGGAGAGAGGGGCAGCCATGAGATAGTAGATTGCTCTCATATTATTGTTACAACTCTCTCTCATTTCATCATACAACAACAAAAGAAAAGAAACCTCTTCTTCTTCTTCCTCCTTTAGCTCAAAATCTCCATTAATGGCAACATCTCTAATCTCTATCCAAATCAATGGATGCAAGAGACAAAGTGATCACAAACATTCTCTACAACACCTTGGACACATCGGCTAGCACACTTCGTGCCCGAGTTGCTTCGGATGAAGCGGGAGTCCGTAAAAAGACTCGTAGATGTGGTGCCCTTTTCCGACGAGAAGATCGAGACCGGAGATGCCGCGAGGAGCTTAGGATGGTGGCCAAAGACCGAAGGACACGGATCGATCGGTATAGCATTCTATCCCTTCTCTAGATAGCTAGTTGTAGGTTAATGGTTCGATCCGGGTTTTAAGCATACGATAGCGCCGGTTTCCAAGTTAAGAAAAAGTTTCGTTTCCGCATTTTGGCCTCGGAAAGACGGCCGGGGCGCTACCGTAGACTTACATGGTATCAGAGCCACGCCATTAACCTTTACTAGCTTGCTCTAACGTGTTTAGAACTTCGATCGGACGAAATTTCTAAAAACTGCATTTCCAAGTCATCAGCTTCTGTCGAAATTTTTTTGTGGTCAAAAAATTATTTGGAGTGTTGCAGAAAATCAGGCAGGGTTTTTTAAGAAATCTGAGAAAATTTGGCACACCGTTTTTACTGTAGAGCGGCGGAACCGCGGCCGTACCCACGCTTTGGCCGCGGTTCCGCGGCCGTACTGTAGCTTCACTTTACCAAATTTCTTCAGGTGGTCTCTGACTTGGAAATGGGGTTTCTGGTAATTTTATTTTTGGCCCAGATTATTTTGAGTACTGGGTATTGTACTTGGGGCCCACTTCGGGAAATTTTGTCGATCGAAAATTTTAAACATGTTAGTTCACAGTATTTACATTATATCTGCGACCGTGAATGTCATTTGATCGGCAAATCCTGTCTAATTGCTATAGCCCTTTTAGACGGATTTGCGAAGGTGACATTCACGTTGATGTTCTGTGCTGTGCTGTGATGTTGCGGATTTGTCGTGGTGGATAGCCTGGTGCAATGGTAGTAAAGTTTGGTTGTATTTGTACATTTGATATTGCGGGGTGAGCGTCCGACATGTGGACTGCCATCACTGCCTGTTTGTATATTATTCTTTTGGGGCACGACCGGGCTGAGATTGATGTACCCGTTGTATATATATTTTACTTTATGTACTAGGATTATCCCGCGGTGGGTTGCACGGATAGCCGGGTTCTAGAGGGCAACGATCCCGCATCTCATGGCTTTGAGACAGAGGGGGCTTCACTCTAGAATTGGCGGGCTATTCGCCACACTCGTAGGGGGTACAGGTTGACCCAAGGAGGGGTGCCCAAGTTACCGGATTCCGTGAAGTGCTGGGTGGTCCATTCACTTTGTTGAAGGGGGCTGCCTCGCTTCAGGTTTTGGCGGGTAACTTGCCACACCTGTAGGGGTCTAGGATTTCATTGCACAAGCTATCCACACGACCAGGGGAACGTCGGGTTTCAGTAGCGGCTCTATGAAACCCGGGGATCCCAGATTATCTGTATTGTTCTGTGATGCTTACTACATTTCTGTGATGTTGCATTTTATCACGCCATGAGCGATTATTATATATTGATATATATACTAGTAGATGTTGTATATGTTTTACACCCGCGCTAGTCCAGTCCCCGCTCTGTCGTTAGTTCAGTAACCTAACGGGTGATGACGGGACCCAGTGGCGAATGCGGATGGCATATACGTACATCGTATTTTCGTTCTTTATTGGTGTGATCAATTGATGGGACTGCATTGATTCGGATCAATGCAAGCTAAACAAACCTATTCTGATGTTGTTGGAACATTTTTCAAAAAAAAGCTGTTATTGCAAGGACGTTCTCTTTTGTTTTGCATAGTGGTATTCGGTTATGAATATCCATCACCTCAGTCGACGAGGCAAGGGCCGAGATCCCTTCACCGGGAGTGACCCCTTGGATAGAAGTTTGCGTCAGGGTAATAACTTCACTATAGCCGATTACTTTTGCTTTGCATCGTGGTATTCAGTTAGGAATATTCTGCACCTCATTCTACGGGGAAAGAGCCGAGATCCTTTCACCGGGAGTGACCTCTTTAGCAAAGGTTTTCGCCACTATATTTTTATAAAAAAGCTATCCGGTTCCTTCAACGATATCAAGTTCATTACGTTAAAGGTTTTTCGCCAAAAAACATTCATAGACCTCCGTCATTTCAGAAAGATAGCACTTAGTATTCATGCTATGTATGTTGGCCTTCGTCAAGGCATAGTGTATGGTAGCTATTTGTTACTTTTCTGCTGCATAGATAGATGCGTTGGTTTGGGACAGTCGTGCTACTATTTTGGCCTTCGTCAAGGGTATGTATGGGTGGGTTCAAATTAACCTGGATAATGACGGGTAGAACTTGACATGTGACTTATGATATGTTGGCCTTCGTCAAGGTCATAAGAGCATGGGGTAAAAATCACATCGGGAGTTTCTAAAGAAACTGAAACTTGCCAGATATGCGCATACCTTCTGGAATATGATAACGTGAGTGGATTCCATCACGTTATCATGTGATGATAGTTGGATCTCGATTCCCACTGATGAGTTGGTTTACTCCTCGGGTGATCCCGACTAATTCTTCTTTCAGGTTTGGAGGAGAATTTGAGGTTACAGTAGGAGGTTTCCTGATTAGATAAAGTGATAACCATTCTGATCTAGGTTAGAGTGCACGCTGAGTGTTTCTTTTCTCTCTCTCTCTCTTTGGCAGCGACCATGACCCTACCCTAGACTATAACTCAGTGACCAAGTTAACCGAACCTTCTTAAAACACTGGCTTTTGGATTGTCAGAGTTGTATACCTCATTACCACTCCTACTTTTACCCTTTTCTCCAGAACACCCCGTATTATTACGAACGTCCACTTACATTGGATAAAACCATCGTATGGTTATATACGAACTCGAAGGAACTTGTTCCAGATTCAAGGATGGTTTCTGGTTCTGAAGAAAACGAATAGGACTATTCAGTTGTCTTTTCCTTTTACCTTCTCTCAGGTTGCGAGTGTTCCTTGGATTAGGACGGTACACCTATTACGCTAATTGGATAGTCTTCTTCCAAACCATAGGCAGGTGCCAAACGGTGGGGAATGAAGAAAACCAATTAGCCTAACGATGGTGTACAGAAGGTAATAAGTTAAGACAAATAAAGGGATTAGTAAGAGGGCAAAGTAAATTGCGACTGCTATTCACGACCAAACCAAGTATTTCTTCCCCAATCCTACATCACCTTTGTATTTCTCCAGAACACTCCGTATCACTACGAAGATCCACAGTTTATTGGATACTCCATCGTATGGTTATATACGAACTCGAAAGAACTTGTTCCAGTTCGGGGATGGATTCTGGTTCAGGAGAAATAGGTATAAGTTTTTATTCAGTTGTCTTTTATCTTCACCTTCTTTCAGGTTACGAGTACTCCTAAGATTAGGAGAGTACACCCATTATGCTTATTGGATAGTCTTCTTCCAAACCATAGGCTGGTGCCGAACGGTAGGGAGGGAAGAAAACCATTTGGCCTAAAGGGGTGTACAGAAGGTAATGACTAAAGACATATAAAGGGATTTGGAAAGATGGCAAAGAAATATACGGTTACAGTTATGAATCTGATAATGGAAGAGGCATTACTAGGAATACCCGAATACCCCTTCGAAACATTTACATGTTTCAGTTTCACTGTGTATTGTTAAAAGAAAACTGATTTCCCAATAGTCCTTGCTCCAGGGTATGTATTTACCAGGTTTGATTCTCACATCTGTATGGATTTTACAGATGACGAGTGGGAGTAAGTTATTGGGAATTGGGTGATCATCCTCATTATATCGGGATTCGTTGTAATTGGTGATATTTGAGGAAATCGCCTGGGTTGTTTGCCGGACGGCAAATATTTGGTTTTGAATATCCGTTGTTATGCACCAATTTCAAATTGATATATCTGTACGTTTATTTTTTATAAAGTGAGATATAAATTTTTGAGATTATGTCCATGACATTTACCTATATCAGTGGATGGTTAGGTAAGGAGCATTAAACAGCGGTGTAATTCTTCTTAACCATAAGTACAGTTTTCAACCTACGACAACAGGGAATGAGTTATTAGACTCGGGGGACTTATACAGAGTATTGTATGTTGTCCAGTGTCCATTAGGACAGAGGGGTTGGTACTCGTACTATATTCTGTTTACTTGTGACTTCTCTAGTTCTTAGACATGTGTTTTTGTAGAAATGCAAGGTCTAAGTTTTGAGAAGTTATAGGTATAAGAATAAAGTAGAGAACCAGATAGAGCAAGTATCAGGATTCTTTAAGGTGATCGAAGATGTAGATACTTGTGTATGGTATTCACTTGATAGTAATGTTTATGAGAACTTGCTTCTCTTTCAGGTTATTCATATCTGGATGTATTCCTAAGTTGAGTAACGCTGATCGGCCACTTTCCATTTAGTTGACATGCACTGAAGACAGCTGCATGATTCGAATCTGGTTCTAATTAAATCAGTGCCTCTGTTTCTATATTGGATATAGAATAGTTCATATCTTAATAATGTTAAGGTACGGGGAGTTGTCTGGCTTATGCTTAAAACCAGACTCTGGATAACTCAAGGCACGTTTCTGTAATGGCTGTTTGTGGGTTGACCCGGGCTATGACGAGGGTTGACTTTCTACCATCTGGAAGATCAATAGTAATATTGTTCTTGACTCGCCACAGTTTTAGTAAAATGGATTTTTTCAGAAAACGGTAATGGGAGTATGGTAGAACTGGAAGTGATTCCAGAACCGCAAACGATTACAGAAAATTTGATAAGAACCTAAAGATTCAATCTGGTTTGACATTCCATTAGCCACTCCGCAGATATGGTGGGTAACCTCAGGCACCCAAGAGGTTCTCCGGTAGCCTCAAGGACGGTGACAGGGAGGTTCTTGTTTACCCAGATTTGACACTACTGTTGTTCCAGGCTATGAGACCCAGCAGGAGGATGAGTATAGCATCGTTCTAAACTAGCTTTAGAAGTGCACGAGTATATGACTCTGCCAGAGGGTTGTCGTAGTCAGTGGGAGCAGCGGAAACATAGTGGACAAGTAGCTTATATCTATTTATGGACTAAAGCAGATATAGCGGAGATAGATCATCTATTTCTGATACGACAGTCATAAGTTTGACTTCATCAGAATAGGGGATGGATCTGTTAAGAAGGTAATAGGGTGTGATATCCTGGTATTTGGATGACATACACAGAGTAGGAAGTGAAATTCCTATACTACGGTCGGTTATACTTTGGTTGTCACACAGTGGTTTCTCCATAAAAGATATAGAAATCATATCAGACATTCTGGTTACTGGATCTATGGTTTTAGATCTAGATTTGGGTAGTTTCCCAATCAGGGTACTTAGACAGCATTCTAAGGGTGCTTTAGAATGGACGACTCCTGGCATGGTGGTGTACCTGCAGGTGATGGAGTCACCCTCTCTAAAGGTGTCTTACAAACTAAAGAGGAAAGGGATGTGCATGATTGGCAGATCACTTGCTTAGGCAATTGAGTTGATCATGAGATGTCAAGTGCCACACCAGAAGTTGTTTTTGCACAAGATGCAAAAGGTTGATATTAATCCTATCCTGGAAAAACATTCGGAAGCAGTTTTAGAACATAAGTGGATGTTCTAGGGATATGATAACAACAGCCTCCTTCGGGAGACGGTTATCATTCCAGGCTTCCAAGGTGACCTGGATGACAAAGTGACTGTCAGAGTTATAGTTTTCCCTCTGACGAGGGGCAGTTGTTTGGACAGATGGTCCAAGCGGATACTGAGGGAGGCATGGCGCAGGATACTGATTAAGTTCAGTTGACGATACAGTCTAAAAAGTTTGGATTTGGAGTTCATTTTTGAACTAGGTCCCATCAGATATCCAGACATATTCTAAGACAGGTATTGCTCATTTCGGGAGATGGCTTTCTCCGCAAACTTGAGATAAAGGGAGACATAGAAAGAAACATCAGAGCGGATCTACTAGCTGAGGCTATTCCTCGAACGCAATAGTTTCACAAACGGGCTTTGTGAGACTGATCAGTAGAGGAGTTGGGTGTTCGGTATCACACGGGCTGTGAGTATGCGACATCGCAATAATTAGCCTTGAGTGCAAGTGGGAGATTGTTGGATATAGTGCCCTCAGAGTCAATTATTGGATCGCAGGCACGTGATTGCTATAATTGAGGGAGGACCTATGCCGGTAGGACAATCTTACTCAGGATGATTGTATACTATCTGGTTTGTCTCTATCATCGTGTACATGCTTTAAGTGACATTGTGGTTCACTATTACACGTTGATGGAGAATAGTATGCTACCATGGTTTATCTTTATCATCGTGTACTGCTTTAGGTGACCTTACTGGTCGCTATTGCACGTTGATAGAGCCCATAGGATTCTTGCTTGATGACCAGCAGTATGATGGTGATCATATACGTGGGAGCTGGGGTCTATAAGCACATCCTTAAAAGGTCCCTAGTCGTGAGAGTTTCGAGACTGGGCATCGATACTCCATTAGTAGACTAGTGTATACAGTCGAGACCCCGACGAGGGGCGGTGGCTGGTCTCACAAGCCATTGGTGTCAGTTGGTTCACCTAAGATGTATACAGGTGCTCATTGGGTTATGAGTACACCGGACAGGACTCGCCGGGAACATGCTAGTTGGTATTATACCTGACATCAGATAGCAGTTCCCTGGTGACATGTGTACAGGTTAGTTCATCGACCTGAGATCATCATTTGTCTCGTGTAAGTTCCCACTGTGCTTTGATTACTACCCTACCACGGCTCAAAGGAGTCGTGCAAACAGGTTTTAGTTGGGTACAGTCCCGAGCCACATGGTGGCGGTGAGCGGATCGGCAGGGGTTTGTCTCTCCAGGTATTGGGGGTGAGGTCGTGCTGTGTCTAGGAGAGCCATTACATGAAGTCCTTGGCCAAGGCAGGAGATTTACTGGTAGGTATTCCAGTAGTATCTCAGGGTGTTCTGGGCTACACTCTGACACGACTTGTACCGCTTTTGGGGGTCTGACTTTTACCAACCCCCTAGGCCTGACATGCGATGATCATAGACGAACGGACCGGACTATACGGATATTGTCACTAACAGGCTCAGTAGGGTGTCAGGATGAGTTCGCTCATCGACCTCCCTTATGGTCAATACCTGGTAGCCCGTTACATACAGCTAGTACCACTGACGTGCTAGTGGTTAAATCCACGGCCAAAGTATTGACGAGTCTTTAGAGTCCCCCACAAACAGTTTCTCAAGTTTCGGGCGAAACGTTGTAGAGGCCGTATGATATATGGCAGGGTCCGATCATATACGTGCAGTAGTGCACGGATCATGATCGGGCGGATCATACTAGTAGGCTTTGATTTAAGCCGGATCCTAGTATTAGATTTGTTGGATTACTTTAGTCTCATCGCATTCGCATTCAGTCGGAATGCGGATGCAGGTATATATATTTAAGTGAGGGGTATCCTTGTGATCCGTCACGAGTTTACTTTAGATGTTGCCGTATCTTTTTATTGTTGCAAACATTTGGATTAATGTTTGCATATGGAAATTATGAGCTATAAATCATCATTTTGTGCATTTAATGTGACATGGACTTCATTAGTGACTCATGGTCTCTTTTTATGTGCTTATGTCACATTATATGATAGATTTGAGTGATGAAATGAGAGGAGGAGAGAGAGGGGCAGCCATGAGATGGTGGATTGCTCTCATATTATTGTTACAACTCTCTCTCATTTCATCATACAACAACAAAAGAAAAGAAACCTCTTCTTCTTCTTCCTCCTCTAGCTCAAAATCTCCATTAATGGCAACACCTCTAACCTCCATCCAAATCAATGGATGCAAAAGACAAAGTGATCACAAACATTCTCTACAACACCTTGGACACGTCAGCTAGCACACTTCATGCCCGAGTTGCTTCGGATGAAGCGGGAGCCCGTAAAAAGACTCGTAGATGTGGTGCCCTTTTCCGACGAGGAGATCGAGACCGGAGATGCCGCGAGGAGCTTGGGATGGTGGCCAAAGACCGAAGGACTCGGATCGATCGGTATAGCATTCTATCCCTTCTCTAGATAGCTAGTTGTAGGTTAATGGTTCGATCCGGGTTTTAAGCATACGATAGCGCCGGTTTCCAAGTTAAGAAAAAGTTTCGTTTCCGCATTTTGGCCTCGGAAAGACGGCCGGGGTGCTACCGTAGACTTACAGTTTTACCCCTTCAGGAGCATCTTCCAAAGTCCATAATTTGTTGGTGTACATGGATTCCATCTCAGATCACATTGCATCCAGCCATTTCACAGAGTCCCCACTCGTGATGGCCTGCTCGAAGCTAGTTGGGTCATCATCTTCCATGATGCAATCCTCGCTCCCACCATCAATGAAAAACCGTAGTATCTCTCAGGTGAATGAGGAACCCTACTAGATCGGCGGAAAGGCTGAGGTTCATCGGGGACTATTGAATCCTCTGGTTCTACCAAATCTTTTGTTGTAGTTTGTGTGGTTGGAACTTCTTCCAGCTCTACCTCTTCGCCACAAATTTCTTTTACAGGAAATTCCTTTTCTAAAAAGGTGGCATATTGAGAAACAAACACCTTTTGTTCCTTACCGTGGTAGAAGATATATCCATAGGAATCCTTTAGATATCCCACAAACTTACACAGAGCAGATCTTTCCTCGAGCTTGTACGGATTTTGATTTTTAACATAGGCCGGACAACCCCATATCTTAACTCGTTTAAGAGATGGTCTCTTCCCATTCCATATCTCATATGGAGTGGTAGGCACTGATTTGGTTGGAACTCCATTCAATAGGTATGCGGCCGTCTCCAGCGCATAACCCCAAAAGAAAATAGGTAACTCAGCGGTGCTCATCATAGAGCGTGCCATATCTAATAGGGTGGATACACCGTTGTGTTATGGTGTATACGGAGGAGTAAGCTGAGAGAGAATCCCATTCTCTTTTAGATAGTCACGGAATTCCATGCTCAAGTATTCTCCTCCCCAATCAGATCGTAGGATTTTAATACTTTTACCCATCTGGTTCTCGACTTCATGCTTATATTCTTTGAATTTCTTAAAAGCTTCAGGCATGTGTTTCAACAGGAACACATGTTCGTATCTTGAGAGATCGTCAGTGAATGTAATGAAGTACGAGGAACCATTCCTGGCATGTGTAGACATGGGACCGCATACATCACTATGTATCGGTCCAAAGAGTTCCATAACTCTTTCTCCGTATCCAGTAAACGGAGTTTTGGTCATCTTGCCTTTGAGACATGTCTGGCAAGTTTCATAAGATGAAAATTTGAACGGATTCAAATATCCATCCTTATGTAACTTAGCTAGTCGGGTCGCATTGATATGACCTAATCTACAATGCCACAAGAAGGATTCGTTCATTTTTGAACTCTTCCTCTTATGTGTGTTTTGTACGTTTAGAACTGTGGTTTGATTTAGAACGTATATGCCATTATTTAGCGAGCCTGATCCAATCAACTTTTGACTCAGGAAGATGTTCATAACATTATCCTGTAATACAAAATTATATCCTTCTTTACTTAATAAAGAAACATATATAAGATTGCATATCAGGTTCGGTATGTAATAGCATTCATTCAGAATCAATGTATTACCATTTGGTAATACAATGTGATATTCGCCAACTGCTTTGGCTGCAACATTTGCACCATTCTCTACTCTTACAGAATGATCACTCATTTCCAGTTTTCTACCTTTCCTTAGCCCATGAAACATATTACATATGTAGGATCCCGATCCGGTATCTAATACCCAAGACGTAGAGTGTACTGAGAAACAGTTCTCGGTAACTAACACACCTGAAGAAAATGCATCAACATGCTCGTTCTTCATTTAGGTGGCATGGGAATCCGGATATGCCCCTATTCCCTGCTTGGACTTATAACAATTATAAGTGGGAGCGGAACCAACGTTCCCCAGCTCAGTATAACAAGCGGGTTCGGTCAATACATCTATATTATTATCTTGATTAAGGCCTGACATGGTTGCTACCTGGAGAGAGAGAGAAGAAAACACTTAGCGTATTCTCTTGCAAGATTAGATTGGTTTATTATCTTATCTAATCAAGATGGCTCCCACTGTTTTTATCAAATCTTCCTTCAAACCCTAAAAGTTAAGACTAGTCGGAATTAATTACACTTTACAAGTTCGCCAATCTTTCAGCCAGGCCAGAGTCGGTACTTTGAGGGAGGTTCCCTATGCTTTCGCACGGACCTAATTAAAATAAACCTCGTTTTCCCATGGGCGTAACCCCGTTAACACCTTTCTAGACACCTACTTGATCAGCTAATTGTGATGTGTAAAACTCTCTCAGGAGTAACTCTTACTCGCAGTGGGTATCGGGATCCAACTATCTCATAGAAGGTATGCAATCTCATTGCAAATTTCAACTCTTGAAATTCCCGATCTGGTTTTTACCCCTAGTGACTCATGACCTTAACTATGGTCAACAAATCATAAGCACTAGTCAAGTTCTACCCGTCATTTCGTGATTAATTAGACCCACCCACATGACCCTTAACTATTGTCAACAAAGTCACATGACTGTCCTAATTAATCGCATCATATGCTATGTAGGAAGACATCACTTAGCTACCGTACACTGCGCCGTAACTATGGTCAACAAACGCAGCACGAATACTAAGTACTCTACTTCCTAAAATGACGGAGGGTTGCGGATGGTTTTTAAGAAAACCTTTAACGCTTTGAACTTGATATGGTTGTAGAATCGAGTGATTTTGAAAAGGAGTGTTTTTGAGGTTTTTACTAGTTTTGCTAAAGAGGTCACTCCCGGTGAAAGGATCTCGACTCTTTCCTCATCGAATGAGGTGCTAGATATTCATGAATATCACTATGCAAAACAAGAACTAGAGAAGCAATCAAAAGACAAAACCGAGTGGGTTGTAGCATCTGCTAGCTTTTGCTAAAGAGGTCACCCCCAGTGAAGGGCTCTCGGCTCTTTCCTTATCGAATAAGATGTTGGATATTCTATAAGGAATACCACTATGCAAAGCAAAAACTAGAGCTACCCTTTTTTGAAAATTCTATTCTACATCTTTAGGTTTCTTTTCTTTCATTAATCTCATTAATGAAGTCCCATCATTTATGCTTCCTAAGTATCACAGAAGAAACGAAAATACAACGTATGCTTATGCCATCCGCAATCGCCACAGTGTCCCGTTATGCACCGTTAGGTTACTTAACTAACGGCATAGCGGGGCGGGACTAGCACGGGTGCAAAACATAAGCAACGTTTATTATATATCATATATATAATAATAAAGCATTCGTCTCACGCATATAAAGTGATCACATCACAGAATATCAGCAGCAGAATTCATCATATGAAATATTGGATATACTAGGATGTCCGTGTTTTATATCAAGCCAGTAAAAACACAGATTCCACGGTCACGATGAATAGCCAAACCCACATCCATAGACCCCTATGAGAGCAGCAAGCAACCCTACCAATTCTAGAGTTAGGAGACCCGGACTCGACTCCTCGAGATGGTCTCCCACTGGACTCTAGAACCCGGTTACTTGTGCTCTCCACCTTGGGTCTATCCTAATGCAGAAAAGTAAATAATATACAACAAGGGTGACATCATCCTCAACCCGGAAGTGCCCCAATAAAAGAATATTACATACAAGCTTTTACATGAATGAAAATGAAAAACTCTCAACTCACATAAAAAAAACGGCTGTTCAAAACACGACGATCCAATATAACATATCCCAGCAACACATAACATCACATGTCATCAACGTAAGTAAATATGCGTATCCCAATTGTCGTTGGCATATAGCAACGAAACCGGCGATACACCACATATTACACTTACGATCGCAGAAAAGAAAATGTCAAACTACAACATTTGGAATCGACACAGCCCTTAGACATCATAAACCCGGAATATCACATGCTTCGGATTTCATGCCTAACATTGTAAATCTTACATTTGGGTCCTACTCATGAAAACACCTTTTCAAAAGAAATCGGGTAATTCAACAAGATTCCCGATTCCTACCGAGACCGAAATGTTAAATTTACAAGCAACTAATCAATTTTCATAAAACTAATTAGTGTAGATTCCAAATATTATATCACATTCCACAGATAGCTAGACGATGTTAAACATTCCGATCGAATCAACAAACACCCAAAATTTCCCAAAGAGCTCAGCACTTGAGCAAAGTTAAGAAATACTCAGAGCAAGCCACAGTTCCTATGGACCAACCGTAGAAGGGTCAACCCTTGCCTCACCTATAGCGCTGCGGAACTACTACAAACCCTAGGGTTTGGCGGCGGTTCCGACGGTCATAGAATCGAGTTAGGGTATCGTTCTTCTAGAGGGTCCATAGAATCACTTACATGATTTTTGAATAATTTTAACTTGGAAAAAATCCAACTTTTGGAAAATTTCCAGCGAGCGAGAAAATGGGTTATTGATATTCGTTTGAACTTTTTAACGCCGTCTAAATTACCCGAAACGATGTTAGAATTACGACTACGAAATCCTCTGAATTGCCTTTACAGAAAGATAACATCACATGCAATCTTAGCAAAAACAAGCAACACCTGAAACACCAAAACCCAGATACCATAACACCAAACCAAAACGAACCCGAGAAGACTTCATTGGGCCGGCCAGGCCGGAATTTTAAAGCATGTCGCCGGGTCAAATCAGGCGAATGGGGTTCGTATTCGTTTGGTGTTCATATCACATCTCATGTAACATTCTGCAGTTGCTTAAAAAAATTTCGAGGACTTTTAAAAATCGACAGAAACTAGGTTTTGTGTTTCGATGTTTCGGAGTTGTTTCGGTTTCGTAATTCTACAAATATCGTCTAATTCTCTACCTTGTCTCTGATACCACTGTAGGATTACCTAGCACGACAGCGAGGTTTCGTGAGGCATCATCCATGCCGTTTTCAAAAATTTGCCACGCTACATAACCCCAACCCTAGAATCTTAACTAGAGAATTAGACAATACAACATGTAAACAACTTTACATCTAAGTGAACATGGAATACAACCTTTGTAGACCGGTCCTTCACTTCAATAGCTCCATGTAGTAGTCCCTTCACTCCAAGTAGTGATCTTCCAGACTCTAGAATGGCTCCACAAGATGAAAGGAACAAGCTTGCACGAAGTCTTCGAGGCCGAAAATGATCTACGTCGAGAAGACACCAACACAAGCTACATCTTCACTAATTAGGGATTAGTGAAGCTAACACCCTAAACTAAATGGCTAGTCTAGTAGAGGATGATGAAGTAGGATTTTTGCTCACTTTAGAATTAATTTTCTCACTTATTTTCTTCACCTCTCCAAATCCTAGAGAGCTCTCTCTTGTTGAAGAAGAAGATGAAGAGGAAAAAATAGAATGGGTGAGAATAGCAACCATGGGTGAGAAAATATCATATACTAACTCTTGTAGAGACTTAACCATGGCTAATGACAATGGTTGGGTTAATAAATATCTAATGTAAGACAAAATTAGTGGACCAAGTCAATGGGTTCCACAAGCTTCAACCATGAACTAATTTCCAACCAATTTGTGATTTACTTTAAATAAATAAACCCTACATTTTCATGAGCATGGTGTGAGTCTCATACACCCATGTGGCATGTATCATCAAGAATGACACAATAATATATATCACATATATATTAAGTGTGCAATAGTGAGAAAAAGAAATGCATAAGTGAGCTAATATTAGTTAATGTAAATTAGTATATCAAATATACAATTATACATTAAATTATCAAATCAACACTTGATTTAATAATCCGTCTATACCGCATATAACCGACTAATATCAAATGTATCAACTTATCGAATCAACACTTGATTCGATAACCCGGCTATATCACATATAACCGACCGATACCAATATCGCAAAAATAGAATACGGTATCACATACTCGTACTAATCTCGGCCCCGCACATATCACATATGTGCTCCTATTTCGTTTCTCCTGAGCCAGGAAACCTCTGTGTAGGACTCTAAAGACTCGTCAATACGCCGGCAGTGGGTGATGATCATATCAGTCACCCACAAGCCGTCAGCGGTAATAGCTGGACAAAACGGCTACCCGGGTATTGAGCGATCAGAAGATCAACAAGCATGCTTGTCTATACTCCCGCAAATCCTGTCAGTAACACTACCGTACAGTCCGGTCTCTTCGTCTAATATATCGCATATCCAGTCTAGGGGTGGTAAACGTCAGACCCCAGTAACCGATAAGTCGTGCCGATGTGAGGCTCATAACGGGTCGAGAAACTACTGATAACACTTACCAGTAGATCTCCGTATCAGCCCTGGCCAAGGACTTCCTGTTATAGCCAATCGAGCACAGCGCAACATCAACCCCCAATACCGGGAGATACGAATCCCCTCCTCTCGCTCATTGCCTCCATGTAACTCGGGACTGTACCCAAAAACCACTGTTTTTCATGTTATCTTGAACGTGGTAAGGTGGAAATCAAAACACGGTGGGAATCACACAAGACTCTATGACGATCTCGGGTCTACAGACTAATCTGTACCAGTGTCACCAGAGAACTGCTATCTGACGATAGGTATAATACCAACTAGGAGTTCTCGGCGAGTCCTGTTCAATGTACCCAGTCTCCACTGAGCACTCGTATACCATCTTTGATGTCAAACACCAATGGATGTGGGATCATCCATCGCCCATCATATGGGTCAAGAAGCGTATATGCTAGTCTACTCTGGAATATCGATGCCCTGTCTCGATACACCGTCGACTAGGAACAATTAAAGGATGTACTTGTGGACTACCCTGGCCCCACTAGTATGATCTCCATCATAGTCCTGGTAGTCAAGTACACATCCTAAGGGCTTTATCAACATGTGAGAGAAAGACAGTATCACAATACGAGTCTACATGTTAAGACAAAGAGCAACCAGATAGCATACTATCATGTCGAGCAAGAAAGTCCTCTCTATATATGTCCAAGCATCCACTATAATATACATCATAAGTACAATAATGGCCTCTAGGGCATACATATAACTAACAGAACCCACTTAAAAACTGAGACCATTCCCTTTAAATTTAGCCGCAAATTAATTGTTCTGCCGCAATTGCGGCCAGATTGGGAGTTAGGGTTCGTTGCTTCGTCGTGGGGTCTCTGGGGTTATTTGTTGGCTTCTGGAATATGCAACTTTCACTAATTCTTTGTGTATAAAATCTGGGACCGTTTAGCTAATTCTAACGTTCGATATCGTGCGATACGAATTTATCCGACATTCGCTTAAGTGTTTCATGTAGATTGCAACCATAGCTTTGGTTTAGGGTGTCGCTGCAACACGTTTTGCCCGCTAGGCTAGCACTTGGTAGCTTGTAGGAGTCATTTGTTAGTTGCTGTTGTGTCCGTATGTTATCGTAAGTTTACTAATTTCATTCGTGATGGTTTCGTGTGATGCTAGGATCTTTTGCGGGGACTTCGGACGCTACTAGGAAGGGGAAAGAGGTGATCGGATTCACCTAGCTCGAGATCGTCCGGTGAGTAGATTAACATCACGGGGGAATCGATGTATGGCGTTAAGCGCCGAGAGCTAGATTCAGTGATATAACCATAGGCTTATATGTATATATATATATTGATTGTGCATGAGTACCATTTTACGCATCCTATTACCTGTTGTACATTGACATAGTATTAATTTGGACACTGCACCCATTCCTAACGGTTCATGTTGCACGAGCACTAATTTATATGCCACACACACACCGTTGGTAATTGCCATTACACACTCACTATATAAATTTCCATGACACGCTCACTGTAGAATTTTCCATAGATAAATATATTGTACCCCGTTCATTATTGACAATTAGACATTTATTCTTGTACTAGTTCGCATTATGAATTGCATCATGCATACATACATACATACATTGCTATAGTAATACATATATTCTCATATGATGTTTTATTTCGTTTTCATGGATTTGGGAAACCGCAAGATACCTTTTGAAATTGAAATATTTAAAAAGGCGGTTTTTCCTTGATATGATATTACGTGTCCACCATGAGTTTTCTCGGTTCTGAGCTGTTGTAGGGTTATGGCAGAGCCCCGGCCATCAATCCGTGGCCAAACGCAGAACAAAAACTTTTAGAAACGGCGCTAACGGAACCCTAATCGACGGATCGTACCATTAACCCTATACTAGTTATACATAATGGAGTTTTTTAAGAGATTATACCGATCGATCTGTGTCCTTCGGTCTTCAATCTCTATCCCAAGCTTCGTTGCGGCTGCCTTGATGAAGTTCGATCTCTGGTCTCCTCGTCGAAGACGATCCATGTCGAGGATAAGTAATACGGGCTCCGGCTTCAAAACCGAAGCAACTCGGGCATCCAGTTGCTAGCCTAGATACCCAAGGTGAAGTAGAGATGGTGTGTGAATACTTTGTCTGAAAAATCCTTGATTCTCAACTCATGAGAAGGTATGGATGGAGGTGAAGAGAAGCCATTGAAAGAGAAAGTGAGCTCAAGACTGTGAAGAAAATAGCAACTCAAGAAAGTGTCTGCTTATTTTTTGTGAGTGAGTTGTGAAGTCTTTGTAAGCAACTAAAGAAATTCTACAGCACTGAAAAGATCTACCCATGCTCACAAATATCTCACAACAAATCAACAAAGAATCAAACATGCACAAGGTAACACACCATGAGTCACCAAGTGTGCACATGCACCATCAATGCTCAGGCCAAGACTTTGCACTCACAATTTCCGCACATTAAACATTAAACTAAATGTTTAATCAAAAAGAGAATTGCAACTTCCAAAGTAAACTCGTAACGAATTACAGAATACCCCTCATCCGTATATACATACCTGCATCCATATTCCGACTGAATACGAATACAACAGGACGAAAATAATCCAAAAATATAATACTAGGATCCGGCTTAAACCAAAGCCACTACAAGTGCACGAATATGATCGAACCATGCCATAAACCATACGGCCTCTACAACGTTTCACCCGAACCAGGGAAACCTCTGTGTGGGACTCTAAAGACTCGTCAATACGCTGGCAGTGGGTTTTAACCACAAGCACGTCAGTGGCACTAGCTATACGTAACGGCTGCCCAGGTATTGAACGAAAGGGAGGCTGACAAGCAAACTCATCCTGAAACCCCTACTGAGCCTGACAGTGACAATATCCGTACAGTACGGTCCGTTCGTCTATGAGTATCGCATATCGAGTCTAGGGTGTATAAGTCAGACCCTATAAACTTGACATTTAGTGTCGGTATGAACCTATCACCAACTGAGAAACTACTGATCCGAATCAGTAATTCTCGTCTACCCGGCTGAGGATTTCTGATGATGGCATCCGTGCACACCGCGACATCAACCCCCAATTATACCGGGAGAGACGAATCCCCTGACGATCCGCTCACTGCCTCCATGTGGCTCGGACTGTACCCAATTAAAACCTGTTTGCACAACTACTTTGAGCCGTGGTAGGGTAGTAATCAAAGCACAGTGGGAACTCACACGAGACAAATGACGATCTCAGGTCGATAGACTAACCTGTACACATGTCACCTGGGAACTGCTATTTGACAATAGGTATAAATACCAACTAGAATGTTCCCGGCAAGTCCGTCCGGTGTACTCATAACCCAATGAGCACCTGTATACATCTTAGGTGAACCAACTGACACCAATAGCTTGTGAGACCGGCCACCGCCCCTCGTCGGGGTCTCGATCCGTATACATTAGTCTACTCTTGGAGTATCGATGCCCAGTCTCGAAACTCTCATGACTAGGGACACTTTAAGGATGTGCTTATAGACCACCCAACTCTCACGTATATGATCGCATCATACTGCTGGTAGTCAAGCAAGAATCCTATGGGCTCTATCAACATGTAATAGTGATCTGTAATGTCACCTAAAGCATGTACACGATGATAAAGACAAACCAGATAGCATACTATTATCTTGAGTAAGACTGTTCTACCGGTATAGGTCCTCCCTCAATCATTGCAATCACATGCCTGGGATCCAATAATTGACTTGAGGGCACTATAGTCAACATTCGAGACCCGATTCGAGGAGGTGGACGAACCGTCTACGGGTACATGGTGGACCCGGTAAGGTACCCCGAGACAAGAAGCTCGAGATGTAGACGATGAGCCTGGAAGGGAGAGCACTACCTACCGTGATTGTATGGAAACTCGATGGATATCCGAAAGATACCGTTCGGAGTTATGAGATGAGATGGATATGAGGGCCGATCAGAGTGACGGCGCATGAGATATTGGGACTTGGGGTGTCGTTGATGGACACCGGATTTCTATGATGAGGATTCATTGATGAGGATTTTGTTTTATCCCACACTCAGGATTTATTATGACATGCACTGTTTCATGTAGTTGGTGTACCCTAGTGGTATACCTTGATCATGATTTTGTTGCATATCCATACTACTAAACTGATGCCATCAGATTACATATTTCGGATTATCGCTTTTGTGCATGCTTGTGATTATCTGTACGATGTTATATATTGTTCACGAGTTGGCAACTCACCCCCGTTGTGCCACAGTGTTTTGCAGGGTTGACCCTCAGTGTAGTCACGGCAGGGCTCTTTGTTGCATCATTTTCAGTGGGTACCGCTACTGTTGGGTGTGAGATATTTTGTAGGTGGGTTTTGTGCGGGTATCCATATATTTCCGCTTGTATATCTTATTTATATCTAGTACTCTCCATCTACCACTTACATGTATTTGACTTAGAAACGAGACTGAGAGATTCGGTATTTGTATATTATTTGTGTTTCTGGTTGTCGTGCTCGTGTGAGCCGGCTTTTATTTCATGCTGCAATGTTTTTTTACCTCTTATTATACCGTTTTCACTTCTTATTTGCTTATTTCTTCGCTACGGTGTCGTATATATATACCTGTTGTGGTTGTGTTCCGCCTTTAGGCATGAATTGCTCCCGTTTGGGGATGCCTTTTATATATTTTATGTTTGTACCCGTTTAGGGCTAGTTTTTACAAAGGATGTGCTGCCGAAATTTTTAAGAAAATAAATTTAAGTTTTGAGATTTTGAACTTGAGATTTTAAATGTTTTTAACTAATGTTTTATCACTCTATCTTTTCTTGGTTTAGATTTCAGGGTTTTCGGCTTACTTGAATTACGTTACGCCTAGTGACGTTGCGTGATTTAAGTCCCGGTCGCGTTCCTAAATTTGGTCGTGAAAAAGTTGGTATCAGAGCATTAGGTTTTACCTTTCGGAGTGTAGGATGACCCTTGGTATGATGGAGTAAGTAGCTTAAGCAGAGTGGCGTAGCGTGTGTATATTCCGCGGCATACTTACGACACGGTACTCCGCCTAAGTGACCTTAGGAAATATTGTTTGTAATTCCTTTCTTGATTCCATATATCCTTATGATTCGATTTCTATGTTCTTATCGAATCTTGTTTCCTTGTTCCATCCACTATGACGCCAAAGATTACAAGGGCACAATGGGTTTCCACTAGAGCCGAGGTCAGGGTAGGCTCGTCCAAGACAAGGACTGACCAGGGAAGTACGCCTATTCTTCAAGAGCATATTGATCCACCTTCTCCAGGTTGTATTGCTAGGCTAGAGGCCAGTGTTCATGACCTACATCAGATGATTGGATCTTTGGTCGAGACCAGTCGAGCACAGGGATCAGAGGTTGTTCCACCTACTACAAGGACCGTGATTGTACCTACTACTCAGACAGTCGTACCTACCGCTACAGAGACTATCGTCGTATCCTTATCTGAGTTTATGAGGCTGAAGCCTCCGGTTTTCACTGGCACTGACACAGCGAAGGATCCACAGTCGTTCCTCGACCGGATGGCCAGGATCTGTCGTTCCTTGAGATACTCCGATGCGAGATCGGTAGAGTTCGCTAGTTTTCATCTGGAGGGTCTTGCCCAGACTTGGTGCGAGTCTTTGGAGAGAGGTCGAGCTACAGGTCTTCTTCCTATGACCTGGGATGAGTTCGCGACGATTTTTCTTGCTCATTTTCTTCCGCAGAGCGTCAGGGATGCCTGAGCTCACAGCTTTGAGTCTTTACGCCTGACTCCTGGTATGACAGTGGCGGAGTATGATATTCGGTTCACCCAGCTATCCGTATATGCTCCATATTTGGTGGATACTGAAGAGAAGCATGTCAAGAGATTCATACGAGGCCTAGTTACCCAGTTGCTCCTCTCTATTGGCGCCCAGCACTTTGATACGTATGCAACCGCGGTGGACGCAGCCCTACTAGTAGAGGAGAGTATTGCCGAGACTTCTGTCGTTCCGGATGGAAGCGGATTCGTACCGGTGTATCAGATCAGAGGCAGCTAGGCAGACGCTGCGACAGATTCTTTTCAGGTGATGGTGGTAGCAGAAGCTTGAGGCGATGCCAGTTATATAGCTCTTACTCACAGGGTCAGCAACCGTCGTCGGGATGTTTTCAGTGTGGGATTCTGTATCACCGCATCAGAGATTGTACTGAGATACGCCAGGGCGAGGCAGCAGTTCCATATGTTACTTTACCACCTTTACCACCTCAGAGAGCATTGCCTCCTATGCCCGTTGTTGTTTCACACCAGACCTATAACACTTTGGAAGTTCGTTAGAATATTTTCCGTGATTAATTAGTAATTGTGCGTGTTATTATATGTGTACATAGGATTATTAGTTATTTTAGTCGGGTTTACCCTAATTGGAAAATTTCCTTGTGTAGTGTACACATGCACACTTAGCCATTTTTGAGACTTAGGTTTAAAGTGTTAACTATTTCTTTTGTGCATGGTTGATAATTTATCCCCACCCTTTTTTTAAGGAATAAGAATAGCAAGTCAAACCCCTTTTTAATAATTCATTTAGCAATAGAAAAATAAAAGTATGGTGGTTAGGTGAACAGTTGACTTTTGACCCATTTTCTCTTCTCTCTTCTCTCTCTTTTCTCATTTCTGGAAATTCTGCAGAGAGGCAGCCACAACACCAGAAATTCATCACCTTTTCATTCCCTTTTCACTTCTCTTTGATCTCTACACAAATCCTACACAGAAACCACTCTTTTCCTTCACAAAACCTTAGGAAAAATGAGATTTTGAGGTGTTTGGAGGAAAATCTGCATACTTGAAGAGGGAGCTGGAACTTTTGGTGTTCTTAGGGTCTTTTGAAGGTATATAACTCTTGTTTAACACCCTTCTCCCATATCTTGTAGTAGTTTAGCTAGAAATCATATTTTGTGTGCATGTTTGGTGGTTTTGAGGGGATTTAGTGATGATAGGTTAAAACTAGCTTTTTTATGGCTCAATTAGCTTGTTAATGAGTTGTTAGTGTGATTCTAGACTTGGGTTTGCTTCAGATTTCAGGAAAATACAATAAGGTTTCAATTTAGTGCAAAATGGGTTTTTTTAACTGGAAATAGGGTTCTGTTGGATCTGCTGCTACCCGGGTCATTTCAGATTGAAATTGGAATTACTGTAGCATACACAGGGGGTATTGAGTGCACACACCAAACCTGGGAGCCCAATTCCCAAGTGAGGCCGCCGGAATAATCAATATGGCCGCAATTTGCGGCCAGATGGGGGAGTTGGGAGTTGGGGTTTGGGTCACTGGAGTCTGCTGCTATGTGGAGTATTTTGGTATATCTATTTTTATAAGATCAGTTATGTATCAAAATCTGGAGTAGAATACCCTATTTCCCGTATTTTTAATCTTTCACGACACGCGTGATACGTGTGTGTGGGTTTGGGGTTTCTGCGTATCGCGATGCGTTGGAGTGGCTTCAGGCGCGTAATCACACGTTTTAGCGTATCGCGCACACGCGCGCTTGGTTTGCGACACGGGTTTCTAGTTGGCTTTAAATGTTGTGTTTGTACAGTTTTGAGCTTATGAGTGATATATTGAGAAATTCTAGGATTCGCAGGCGAGTGCGACGGGCGCCGCGAAGGAGGGGAACAAGTCGTCGGCTATACCTAGCGAGAGACTACGGTGAGTAGATTTAACATCTACGGGGATATCGCCCGCATGGCGTTCTACGTCAGGGCTGATAGGACCTTATAGCTACATTTACATACATTGACTGTGCATGGCCACTATTTACTGCATACTGCATTCCCTGCTATATGGATATAAACTAGAACTGATAGAACACCGCACCATTACTAACGGTCCATGTTGCACGAGCACTATCCTGCATGTTACACACACACCGTTAGAAATTGCCATGACACTCACACTGTAGAATTTACATCGGATCATTATGTTGTAGCTCATCTATATGTGACTTGACATGATATTCATACTTGATGCATATATCACATCGGATCATTATGTTGTAGCTCATCTATATGTGACTTGACATGATATTCATACTTGATGCATATATCACATCGGATCATTATGTTGTAGCTCATCTATATGTGACTTGACATGATATTCATACTTGATGCATATATCACATCGGATCATTATGTTGTAGCTCATCTATATGTAACTTGACATGATATTCATACTTGATGCATATATCACATCGGATCATTATGTTGTAGCTCATCTTTATGTGACTTGAGATGATATTCATATTTGATGCATATATCACATCGGATCATTATGTTGTAGCTCATCTTTATGTGACTTGACATGATATTCATACTTGATGCATATATCACATCGGATCATTATGTTGTAGCTCATCTTTATATGACTTGACATGATATTCATACTTGATGCACATATCATATCGGATCATTGACTTGCATATTGGTTTGGATTACATGTGATTTCTGAATTTGGGAACCGTGGCTATTTCAAATATGTAATCATTTAAAAACCCGGTTCCCTTGATATGATATTTCGATGCGTCCACCATGTGTTTCCTCGGTGCTAGAGTGATATATGTGAACCCGAATCGAGGAGCTGGTTGAGGCCGATTACGGGTACATGGTGGACCCGGTATGGTACCCCGGGGCGAGAACGGTTTCGCTGTGTAGTAGACGGTGAGCCTGGCAGAGGGACTACTACCTACCGGTGATTGGTTGGACCTGACAGTTATCCTGAGGATACTGATCAGAGTCGATAGATGGATGCGGGGTGATCCGTACTGCCGGGGCCGAGGGCCGATACCGCAAACGGAGCCCGTGGGCTGACCCGGAATGACGGGGCCCGATGGATTAGGATTTGCGTGTCGATACTGGACACGAGTATTTATGATATTTGGGTGCCGATGTTGGGCACTCGGGATTCTCAGAGATTTACAGGATTTGAGGGCCGATGAGAGTGCCGGCGCCTGAGCTATTTGGGGGATCTGGGTGCATTGATGGACACCGATTATATATTCCACGTTGACATTCCGTGTAGATGTTATATTGCCCATGCTCAGCATTTATTATTGTACCTCATCCTGTAGTTATATTACCTGATAGAGCACTTGCATGATTATTGCACATACTGCTTATCACATATTGATATCATCTATTGGCATATGATAGAGTAGCGCAGTACGTGCATGCTCGCGATTACCTTTATATGTTATCTCTATTCACGGGTTGGCAACTCACCCCCGTTGTGCCACAGTGTTTGCAGGTTGCCCTTCGGAGTAGTCACGGCAGGCTGCGTTTTGCATCTTTTGACACAGATACCCCCATAGTTGGTGTACTAGCTCTTTTGCTGATAGGTGGGTTTTGTGCGGTATCTGTTTATCTTTCAGTTATGTACATTGTTGTATCTAGTATTCTCCATCTACCATGTATGTATTTGACTTAGAGACAGTGTGAGGACGATGATGTATATTATTTGTATTCTGGTGTCGAGCTCGTTGTGAGCCGACTGTACTTGCAGTTTATTCTATCTGTGATGTTCCCACTTGTGGATCTTGATCTTCGCTACGGCGTCGTATATTGCTATCTTGGTGATTGTTTACTTAGATTTCTTAACATGTTAGTAAGTGCTTTCATTTTAAACTTATAACACTCTATACTTTTACTGGTTTGATTTCTGGGTTTTCGGTTCACTTAGTCGCGTTACGCCTGTAGACGTTACGTGGTTAAGTGCCGGTCACGGGCCAAACTTTGGGTCGTGACAAAGTTGGTATCAGAGCGTAGGTTTTACCTTCGGAGTGTAGGATGACCCTGGTATGATGGAGTAGGTAGCTGCAGCAGAGTGGCGTAGCGTGCGTATGTTCCGCGGCATACTCACGACACGGTACTCCGCCTAAGCGACCTTAGGACTTATTGATTGAAATTCCCTCATGATTGTATACATCCTTGCGATTCGATTTCTGTATCCTCATCGAATCCTACCTTCTTTTCAGCCATTATGCCGCCAAGGACTATGAGGGTGCAGAGAGCGGCCGTGAGAGCCGAGGTTCGAGTTGATTCATCTAAGACAAGGACTAATCCGAGTAGTACTCCTGTTGTACCAGGACAGATTGTTCCCCCTACGACAGCTCAGATCGCTAGACTAGTGGTAGAGATGCAGGGCCTACGCCAGGCGATGAGCTCGTTGGTAGAGGTCGTTCGAGCGCAGCGACAGGTGGTTATCACCCCTGTTACCCAGTTGTTCCTTGCGATCATCATGCAGTATTCCGTCCCCTACATAGCACCGGTGGAGGCAGCCCCAGTTTACGGGACACGTCTTCCAGAGACCGTGAGAGTTCCAGAACAGTTGAGGAATCGTACTGGTGTACCAGCCCAGAGCAGAGGCTTAAGACGAGGACAGTTGTTTGGCTCTCATCCCCAGGGAGGACGGCAGCCGGCGCGTAGATGTTTACGATGTGGGAGCCTTCAACACCTCATCAGGCAGTGTTCCTTCACACCACGTCAGGGTCGTATTCTGAGACGTCGTGGACGCGGAGGGTTCGCGCAGAGGGGTCAGGTTAGTAGAGGAGGAGTTCGGTCAGTCGCAGATGAAGGACAGGCACAAGTTTTCGCTTTGACTAATCGGGACGTGAGGGCGTCCAACGCAGAGCTTTCAGGTACTCTTTCAGTATGTCCTTTATTGCACACGTATTGTTTGATCCGGATCATTGTGCTCATATGTTTCCACGTACTCGTACGTATCCACACACTTTGTGCCGAGTTTGGGTAAAGAGTCTGGTTTGCTTGATCAGCCGCTAGTTGTGACTACTCCCGTGGGAGAGTCGTTTGTCTCTAGTCACGTGTTCCGATCCTGTACCGTCCGTTTTGGCGAGAGAGAGTTGCCGGTCGATTTGATCCTTCTTGAGATGTTGGACTTCGACGTTCTTTTGGGCATGGATTGGTTAGCCACGTGCTATGCTTCTGTTGACTGCCGCGAGAAGACAGTTAGATTTTGTTTTCCCGGCGAGTCGGTTTTTGTTGTGTTGGGGGACCGTGGCGCCGCCCCTCACAGTGTGATTTCTTCTTTTCACGCGGAACAGCTTTTGAGGAAGGGATGTCAGGGATTTCTCGCCTATGTTTGCGATACTAGAGCTATAGTGGTTCCGTTGGATCAGGTGCCGGTTGTTAGCAAGTTCCCTGATATGTTCCCTGCCGAGCTTCCTGGGCTACCGCCCGAGCGTAACATTTCTTTCTGTATTGATTTGGTTCCAGGCACGGGGCCTATTTCCATACCGCCTTATCGAGTGGCCCCGGCGGAACTTAGAGAATTGAAGGGTCGGTTGCAAGTTTTGCTGGATAAGGGACTTATTCGACCCAGTGTTTCTCCTTAGGGTGCTCCAGTCCTGTTTGTCAAGAAGATGGACGACAGTATGCGTTGTGTATCGACTACCGCCAGCTGAACAGGGTGACAGTGCGGAACAGGTATCCTTTGCCACGCATCGACGATTTGTTCGACCAGCTTCAGGGAGCAGGATACTTTTCGAGGATCGATTTGCGATCAGGCTACCATCAGCTGCGGGTTCGACAGGAGGACATTTCTAGGACAGCTTTCCGCACGCGCTACGGCATTATGAGCTTTTGGTGATGTCGTTCGGACTCACCAACGCGCCAGCAGCATTTATGGACTTGATGAACCGCATTTTCCGGCCGTATCTTGATCTGTTCATCATAATGTTCATTGATGATATCTTGGTGTATTCTCGGAGTAGAGAGGAGCACGAGCAGCACCTGCGGATTACACTGCAGACCTTGAGGGAGCATCAGCTTTTCGCCAAATTTTCAAAGTGTGCTTTATGGCTGGACAGCGTAGACTTCCTGGGGCACGTGATTACACGAGATGGTATATGTGTAGACCCGAGGAAGATTGACGCCGTTCGGAGTTGGCCTAGACCCACGTCAGTGACGGAGGTTCGCAGCTTTCTAGGGCTGGCAGGCTACTACAGGCGATCCGTGCAGGACTTCTCCCGTATTGCTACACCTTTGACCGGGTTGACCCGGAAGGGAGTTCGTTTTGATTAGACGGAGGAGTGTGAGCACAGTTTTCAGCAGCTACGGGCTCTACTGACTATGACACCAGTGCTATCTTTGCCTTCAGGATCAGGCGGATTTGTGGTCTACTGTGAAGCTTCACGAGTGGGGCTAGGGTGCGTTTTGATGCAGTATGACAGGGTGATCGTGTATGCTTCGCGGCAATTAAAGAAACGTGAACAGAATTACCCCACTCATGATCTGGAGATGGCTGCAGTGGTCTTTGCACTTAAGATCTGGCGACATTATCTGTATGGAGAGTCGTGCCAGATATTCACTGACCACAAGAGCTTAAAGTATATATTTCAGCAGCGAGACCTGAACCTTAGACAGCGCCGATGGATGGAATTAGTGAAGGACTACGATTGTGAGATCTTGTATCACCCGGGCAGGGCGAATGTAGTGGCGGATGCTTTGAGCAGGAGGCCCGGGGGTAGTCTATCTTGTTTGAGCGCAGTGCAAAGGCAGTCGTCGGCAGATTGGCAGATCTTATGCGACAGCTGGGTACAGTTCGAGTTTACGCCGATCGGAGGACAGATTGCGCATGTTCGTGCACGCCCACAGTTGCTTGACCGTATACATGAGGCACAGCACAGTGATGACCGCTGTTCAGGGATCAGGACACAGATGGGACAGGGCAGATTTTCCGAGTTCGTGATCGATGATCAGGGGATACTACGATTTGGAGCTAGACTGTGCGTACCAGATGCTGAGGGATTGCGGCGCGAGATTCTTGAGGAGGCACATCGGTCGGTATATAGTGTTCATCCCGGTTCCACCAAGATGTACCATAACTTGAGAGGTGTTTACTTATGGGACGGAATGAAGAGAGACATTGCGGATTTTGTGTCGAGATGCCTGACTTGTCAGCAAGTCAAGGCTGAGCACCAGAGGCCCGCGGGAGAGCTACAGCCGTTACCTATTCCGGAGTGGAAATGGGAATAGATATCTATGGACTTCATTGTGGGTCTACCCAGGACTAGTCGAGGGTATGAGTCCATCTGGGTGATTGTGGATCGTTTGACGAAAGCGGATCACTTCCTGCCGGTGAAGACGACTTTCGGATTTGCTCAGTATGCCCAGATTTACATTGACGAGATTGTACGACTGCATGGAGTTCCGACATGTATCGTATCCGATAGAGGCACCCAGTTTACCAGCCGGTTATGGTAGAGGCTTCAGGAGGCTTTGGGCACTCGCTTGAGTTTCAGCACAGCATTTCATCCGCAGACCGACGAACAGTCAGAGTGGACTATTCAGACTCTCGAGGACATGCTCAGAGCATGCGTATTAGACTTCGGAGGTAGCTGGGATCATCATTTGCCTTTAGTAGAGTTCTCCTACAACAACAGCTACCAGGAGACCATTCAGATGGCACCGTTTGAGGCTCTTTATGGGAGGAGATGCAGATCGCCTACCTGTTGGACGGAGCTCAGTGAGAGCAGTATCTTAGAGCCGCAGATTGTGGAGGAGACGACCGCGAAGATCCAGTTGATTCGCGATAGGATGAGAGTAGCCCAGAGTAGGCAGAGATCTTATGCGGACCGTCGTCGGCGCAGACTTGAGTTTTCTGTTGGTGATCAGGTTTTCTGGAGGGTCTCCCCAATGAAAGGTGTGATGAGATTTGGGAAGAAGGGGAAGCTTAGCCCCAGATTTGTGGGCCCCTTCGAGATCCTCGAGCGTGTTGGTGCAGTTGCGTATCGGTTGGCCTTTCCGCCCAGTTTTCCAGACGTGCACCCCGTATTTCATGTTTCGATGCTCCGCAGATATCTTCATGATCCTTCGCATGCGATTCAGCACCCGACGATC
This sequence comes from Agapanthus africanus, assembly GCA_030015575.1. Taxonomy (NCBI): domain Eukaryota; kingdom Viridiplantae; phylum Streptophyta; class Magnoliopsida; order Asparagales; family Amaryllidaceae; genus Agapanthus; species Agapanthus africanus. The sequence goes on from CM057349.1 coordinate 296,722,528, forward strand.
CAGCTTGAGCGCGACCTTTCCTATGCAGAGCAGCCGGTGATGATTTTGGATCGACAAGTGAAGAAATTGAGATCGAAGGACATACCGTCCGTCAAGGTTCTTTGGCGTGGTCCGAGCAGAGAGGAGGTCACTTGGGAGACCAAGAGCGAGATGAGGAAGAGGTATCCCCATCTTTTTTAGGGTGCATGTAGTTAGATTTTTAAATTCGGGGACCGAATTTCCTTAAGGGGGGTAGATTGTAACACTTTGGAAGTTCGTTAGAATATTTTCCGTGATTAATTAGTAATTGTGCGTGTTATTATATGTGTACATAGGATTATTAGTTATTTTAGTCGGGTTTACCCTAATTGGAAAATTTCCTTGTGTAGTGTACACATGCACACTTAGCCATTTTTGAGACTTAGGTTTAAAGTGTTAACCATTTCTTTTGTGCATGGTTGATAATTTATCCCCACCCTTTTTTTAAGGAATAAGAATAGCAAGTCAAACCCCTTTTTAATAATTCATTTAGCAATAGAAAAATAGAAGTATGGTGGTTAGGTGAACACTTGACTTTTGACCCATTTTCTCTTCTCTCTTCTCTCTCTTTTCTCATTTCTGGAAATTCTGCAGAGAGGCAGCCACAACACCAGAAATTCATCACATTTTCATTCCCTTTTCACTTCTCTTTGATCTCTACACAAATCCTACATAGAAACCACTCTTTTCCTTCACAAAACCTTAGGAAAAATGAGATTTTAAGGTGTTTGGAGGCAAATCTGCATACTTGAAGAGGGAGCTGGAACTTTTGGTGTTCTTAGGGTCTTTTGAAGGTATATAACTCTTGTTTAACACCCTTCTCCCATATCTTGTAGTAGTTTAGCTAGAAATCATATTTTGTGTGCATGTTTGGTGGTTTTGAGGGGATTTAGTGATGATAGGTTAAAACTAGCTTTTTTATGGCTCAATTAGCTTGTTAATGAGTTGTTATTGTGATTCTAGACTTGGGTTTGCTTTAGATTTCAGGAAAATACCATAAGGTTTCAATTTAGTGCAAAGTGGGTTTTTTAAACTGGAAATAGGGTTCTGTTGGATCTGCTGCTACCCGGGTCATTTCAGATTGAAATTGGAATTACTGTAGCATACACAGGGGGTATTGAGTGCACACACCAAACCTGGGAGCCCAATTCCCAAGTGATGCCGCCGGAATAATCATTCTGGCCGCAATTTGCGGCCAGATGGGGGAGTTGGGAGTTGGGGTTTGGGTCACTGGAGTCTGCTGCTATGTGGAGTATTTTGGTATATCTATTTTTATAAGATCAGTTATGTATCAAAATCTGGAGTAGAATACCCTATTTCCCGTATTTTTAATCTTTCGCGACACGCGTGATACGGGTGTGTGGGTTTAGGGTTTCTGCGTATCGCGACACGTCGGAGTGGCTTCAGGCGCGTAATCACACGTTTTAGCGTATCGCGCACACGCGCGCTTGGTTTGCGACACGGGTTTCTAGTTGGCTTTAAATGTCGTGTTTGTACAGTTTTGAGCTTATGAGTGATATATTGAGAAATTTTAGGATTCGCAGGCGAGTGCGACGGGCGCCGCGAAGGAGGGGAACAAGTCGTCGGCTATACCTAGCGAGAGACTACGGTGAGTAGATTTAACATCTACGGGGATATTGCCCGCATGGCGTTCTACATCAGGGCTGATAGGACCTTATAGCTACATTTACATACATTGACTGTGCATGGCTACTATTTACTGCATACTGCATTCCCTGCTATATGGATATAAATTAGAACTGATAGAACACCGCACCATTACTAACGGTCCATGTTGCACGAGCACTATCCTGCATGTTACACACACACCGTTAGAAATTGCCATGACACTCACACTGTAGAATTTACATCGGATCATTATGTTGTAGCTCATCTATATGTGACTTGACATGATATTCATACTTGATGCATATATCACATCGGATCACTATGTTGTAGCTCATCTATATGTGACTTGACATGATATTCATACTTGATGCATATATCACATCGGATCATTATGTTGTAGCTCATCTATATGTGACTTGACATGATATTCATACTTGATGCATATATCACATCGGATCATTATGTTGTAGCTCATCTTTATGTGACTTGACATGATATTCATACTTGATACATATATCACATCGGATCATTATGTTGTAGCTCATCTTTATGTGACTTGACATGATATTCATACTTGATGCACATATCATATCGGATCATTGACTTGCATATTGGTTTGGATTATATGTGATTTCTGGATTTGGGAACCGTGGCTATTTCAAATATGTAATCATTTAAAAACCCGGTTCCCTTGATATGATATTTCGGTATGTCCACCATGTGTTTCCTCGGTGCTAGAGTGATATATGTGAACCCGAATCGAGGAGCTGGTTGAGGCCGATTACGGGTACATGGTGGACCCGGTATGGTACCCCGGGGCGAGAACGGTTTCGCTGTGTAGTAGACGGTGAGCCTGGCAGAGGGACTACTACCTACCGGTGATTGGTTGGACCTGACAGTTATCCGGAGGATACTGATCAGAGTCGATAGATGGATGCGGGGTGATCCGTACTGCCCGGGCCGAGGGCCGATACCGCAGACGGAGCCCGTGGGCTGACCCGGACTGACGGGGCCCGATGGATGAGGATTTGCGTGTCGATGCTGGACATGAGTATTTATGATATTTAGGTGCCGATGTTGGACACTCGGGATTCTCAGAGATTTACAGGATTTGAGGGCCGATGAGAGTGCCGGCGCCTGAGCTATTTGGGGGATCTGGGTGCATTGATGGACACCGATTATATATTCCACGTTGACATTCCGTGTAGATGTTATATTGCCCATGCTCAGCATTTATTATTGTACCTCATCCTGTAGTTATATTACCTGATAGAGCACTTGCATGATTATTGCACATACTGCTTATCACATATTGATATCATCTGTTGGCATATGATAGAGTAGCGCAGTACGTGCATGCTCGCGATTACCTTTATATGTTATCTCTATTCACGAGTTGGCAACTCACCCCCGTTGTGCCACAGTGTTTGCAGGTTGCCCTTCGGAGTAGTCGCGGCAGGCTGCGTTTTGCATCTTTTGACACAGATACCCCTATAGTTGGTGTACTAGCTCTTTTGCTGATAGGTGGGTTTTGTGCGGTATCTGTTTATCTTTCAGTTATGTACATTGTTGTATCTAGTATTCTCCATCTACCATGTATGTATTTGACTTAGAGACAGTGTGAGGACGATGATGTATATTATTTGTATTCTGGTGTCGAGCTCGTTGTGAGCCGGCTGTACTTGCAGTTTATTCTATCTGTGATGTTCCCACTTGTGGATCTTGATCTTCGCTACGGCGTCCTATATTGCTATCTTGGTGATTGTTTACTTAGATTTCTTAACATGTTAGTAAGTGCTTTCATTTTAAACTTATAACACTCTATACTTTTACTGGTTTGATTTCTGGGTTTTCGGTTCACTTAGTCGCGTTACGCCTGTAAACGTTACGTGGTTAAGTGCCGGTCACGGGCCAAACTTTGGGTCGTGACAAGACCTATGCTCAAAGAGGCCGCGGTCGTAGTGGTCTTATTCAGAGAGGATGAGGTGGCAAAGGCGGAGGACAGCCGGATGCCGGTAGAGGACAGGCCCGAGTTTTTGCGTTGACTCCTCAGGATGCGCAGGCGTTGAATGCAGTTGTGACAGATACTCTTCCAGTGTGTTCTTTCGATGCACGCATATTGTTCGACCCAGGATCTATGCACTCATATGTTTTTACACACTTCGTACTAAGGTTGGGCCGAGATCCGTCCTTGTTAGATCAGCCGCTTATCGTGATTACTCCCATTGGTGAGTCTTTTGTTGCACGACATGTGTTTCGGTCGTGTACCGTTCGTATTAGAGATAGAGATCCATCCGTCAACTTGGTCCTTATTGATATGTTGGACTTTGACGTTCTTCTCGCATGGACTGGTTAGCTACATGCTATGCGTCTGTGGACTGCCGTGAGAAGGAAGTTAGATTTTGTTTTCCGGACGAGTCAGTTCTTGTTGTGCAGGGGGATCGTAGTGTCGCCCCTCACAATTTGATTTCTGTCCTTTGCGCTAGTCGGCACTTAAAGAAAGGATGTCGGGGATTCTTAGCCTTTATTCGTGATATTGGAGCCACAGTAGATCCGTTAGACCAGGTTCCTATTGTGAGAGAGTTTCACGACGTATTTCCTGATGAGTTACCTGGATTGCCTCCAGAGCGCGATATCGAGTTTTGCATCGATTTGATCTCCGGCACCGGACCTATTTCTATACTGCCATATCGGATGGCCCCGGCGGAGCTTAAAGAGCTTAAAGATCAGTTGCAAGAGTTGCTAGATAGGGAACTTATTCGTCCAAGTGTTTCTCCTTGGGGACCTCCTGTTCTGTTCATCAAGAAGAAGGACGGCAGTATGAGATTGTGCATTGATTATCGTCAACTGAACCGAGTTACGGTGCGGAATGGGTATCCATTACCTCGTATTGAGGATTTTTTTGATCAGCTCTAAGGTGCGGGACATTTTTCAAAGATTGATTTGAAGTCGGGTTATCATCAGTTGCGGGTCCGGAATGATGACATTCCGAAGACTGCTTTTCATACGCGCTACGAGCATTATGAGTTCTTGGTGATGTCGTTCGGGCTCACCAATGCCCCAGCAGCGTTCATGGATTTGATGAACCGGATTTTCAGGCCGTTTCTCGACCAGTTCATTATTGTATTTATTGATGACATTCTGGTCTATTCCAGAAGTCGAGAGGAGCATGAGCAACACTTGAGGATAACTTTGCAGACCTTGAGAGAGCACCGGCTGTTTGCTAAATTCTCGAAGTGTGCTTTCTGGCTTGGTAGTGTTGACTTCTTGGGTCATGTGGTTACGGGAGACGGCATACAAGTGGACCCGAAGAAGATCAAGGCCGTACAGCTTTGGCCCAGACCTGTATCAGTGACAGAGGTCCGCAGCTTCTTATGCTTAGCAGGTTATTACCTCCGTTTCATGCAGGATTTCTCGAGTATCGCTGCACCACTGACCGGGCTGACCCAGAAAGGAGTTCCTTTTCTTTGGGCTGAGGCATGCAAGCAGAGTTTTCAGCAGTTGAAGACTCGTTTGACTACAGCACCGGTTCTATCTTTGTCTTCTGGATCACGCGGCTATGTTGTTTATTGTGATGCTTCTCGAGTGGGGCTCGGTTGCGTATTGATGCAGCATGATAGAGTTATCTTTTATGCTTCTCGGCAGTTGAAGAAGCACGAGCAGAACTATCTCACTCATGATCTTGAGATGGCCGCGGTGGTCTTTGCGCTCAAGATTTGGAGACACTACTTGTACGGAGAGTCATGTCAGATCTTCACGGACCACAAGAGCTTGAAGTACATCTTCCAGCAGTGGGATCTGAATTTGAGGCGGCGGCGTTGGATGGAGCTTGTGAAGGATTATGATTGTGAAATCCTTTATCACCCGGGCAAGACGAATGTGGTAGCTGATACTTTGAGTCGTAGGCCCGGAGGTAGCTTGTTCCATTTGAGCATAGTTCAGAGACAGTCTTCTACAGATTGGCAGATCTTATGCGATAGTAGAGTACAGTTCGAGTTCACTTCCGCTGGAGGGCAGCTTGCTCATGTCCGCGCTCGTCCGCTTCTACTTGATCGTATCCGTATGGCGCGGTCCGACGATGCTCGTTTGTCCGAGATTTTGGGGCATGTTCGGCAGGGTATAGATTCGAAGTTTGTGATTGATGACCAGGTGTGCTACGTTTTGGGACTCGTCTGTGTGTGCCAAATTCTGAGTGGCTGAGATGCGAGATCCTAGAGCAGGCACATCAGTCAGCATATAGTCTTCATCCAGGTTCCACCAAGATGTATCGTGATTTAAGAGATATCTACTGGTGGGAAGGGATGAATTGAGATGTTTCAGACTTCGTTTCGAGGTGCCTGACTTTCCAGCAGGTCAAGGCCGAGCATCAGAGACCGGCAGGAGAGTTGCAGCCTTTGCCCATTCCGGAGTGAAAATGGGAGCAGATCTCCATAGATTTCGTTGTGGGTCTACCCAGGTCCAGTCGAGGGTATGACTCCATTTGGGTGATTATTGACCGGTTGACGAAAGCGGCTCACTTCCTTCCAGTGAAGACCACTTTCGGATTTGCTCGGTATGCTCAGCTGTACATTGATGAGATTGTGCGTTTGCACGGCGTTCCTACATGCATTGTATCCGACAGGGGCACCCAGTTTACTAGTCGTATTTGGCAGAAACTTCAGGAAGCTTTGGGTACTCGATTGAGTTTTAGCACCGCTTTCCATCCGCAGACCAATGGTCAGTCAGAGCAGACTATACAGACTATCAAGGATATGCTTCGAGCATGCGTGTTTGATTTTTGTGGCAATTGGGATCGTCACTTGCCTTTGATAGAGTTCTCCTATAACAACAGTTTTCAGGAGACGATTCAGATGGCACCTTTTGAGGCCTTGTATGGGAGAAAGTTTCGATCGCCAGTCTGTTGGACCGAACTCAGCGAGAGCAGAATTTTGGGACTACAGCAAGTTTAGGAGACTACAGAGAAGATCCAGTTGATCCAGGACAGGATGAGAGTAGCCCAGTGCAGGAAGAAGTCTTATGCCGACCGTCATCGTCGCAGACTTGAGTTCGCAGTGGGTGATCATGTATTCCTACGGATTTCTCCGATGAAAGGTGTAATGATATTTGGGAAGAAAGGGAAACTTAGTCCTAGATTTGTGGGTCCTTTTAAGATCCTTGAGCGAGTTGGTACCGTTGCCTATCATTTGGCACATCCATCCAGTTTTCCGGATGTTCACCACATATTTCATGTATCGATACTTCGCAGGTACCTTCATGACCCTTCTCACATTATTCAACACCAGACCATCCAGCTGGAGCGCGATCTTTCGTTCACCGATCAGCCGGTAGTTATTATGGATCGGCAGGTGAAGAAACTTCGGTCAAAGGTCTTGCCGTCAGTGAAGGTTCTGTGGCGTGGCCCAAGTAGCGAAGAGGTCACATGGGAAGCCGAGAGCGAGTTGCGGAAGAAATTTCCTCATCTCTTCGAAGGTACGCATAGTAAGATTTTTAAATTCGAGGACCGAATTTCTTTAAGGGGGAAGATTTTAACACCTTAGAATGCGATTAGAGTTAATTAAGCGAGATAATGTGGGTTTTTAATAAAATTTAACAAATAATTATTTTCACATAATTTATTATTATTAATTAATATTTTATTTAATTATTTTTGTACTTGCACACACATGTGAATGTTAATTTAGGGTTAAGTAAATGTTAACCATGCTTTACTAGCCATGGAACTTAACCATTATTTTTTATGATATATTCTTATATTTCTATTTAAGCAAAGGAGTTTTAATTGTTTTAAAAATGAAAAGAGAAGAGTAGAATAATGAGGCATGATGAGGCATGGAACAAAGCATGGGAGGCGTTAAATGAGGAGAGAGAAAGAACATGGCTCAACTCTCATCCTCACCTTCTCACTCTCTCTCATTTCCTCACAACTCTCAACTCTCTCATTTTCTTCTTCCTCTTTTTTTTCTTCACTTGATCCTTTTTCCTCCACTAATCCTAAGCCTAAACCTACATCAAACCCCACTAAACCCTTCACTAAGCTTGCTAAAGCCCTCTTGTGATGTCTTGGAGCTTGATGGCTAGGGTTTCATCCAAGTCTTGGTGAGGTATTGATGTTAAACTCTTTGTTAGGTTCTAGGGAAGATTTTGTGTTAATTAGTTTCACTAGATTACCTTAATATTATAGTTTAGTGCTAAATATAGTATTTTTGTTAAGTTTTGGGTTATGACTTGATCTACTATCGACGCAGAAGTTATCTTGAAAAGTTGTCATCACTGAGAGATGTATTTGAGACCTAGAACCCACCTTAAAAACCTGAGACCATTCCCTTTAAATTTGGCCGCAAATTAATTGTTTCTGGCCGCAAATTGCAGCCAGATTGGGGAGTTAGGGTTCGTTGCTTCGTCGTGGGGTCTCTGGGGTTATTTGTAAGCTTGTGGAATGTGTAACTTTCACTAATTCTTTGTGTATAAAATCTGGGACCATTTAGCTAATTCTAACGTTCGATATCGTGCGATACGGATTTATCCGACATTCGCTTAAGTGTTTCGTGTAGTTTGCAACCATAGGTTTGGTTTAGGGTGTCGCTGCACACGTTTTGCTCGCTAAGCTAGTACTTGGTAGCTTGTGGGAGTCGTTTTGTTAGTTGTCGTTGTGTCCGTGTGTTATCGTAAGTTTACTAATTTCATTCGTGATGGTTTCGTGTGATGCTAAGATCTTTTGCGGGGACTTCGGACGCTGCTAGGAAGGGGGAAGAGGTGATCGGATTCACCTAGCTCGAGAACGTCCGGTGAGTAGATTCAACATCTATGGGGAAATCGCCTGTATGGCGTTAAACGCCAAGAGCTAGATTCAGTGATATAACCATATGCTTATATGTATATATATTGATTGTGCATGAGTACCATTTTGCGCATCCTATTACCTGTTGTACATTGACATGGTATTAATTGGACACTGCACCATTACTAACGGTTCATGTTGCACGAGCACTAATTTATATGCCACACACACACCGCTGGTAATTACCATTACACGCTCACTATATAAATTGCCATGACACGCTCACTATAAAATTTTCCATGAATAAATATATTGTACCGCATTCATTATTGACAGTTAGACATTTATTCTTATACTAGTTCGCATTATGAATTGCATCATGCATGCATGCATACATACATACATTGCTATGGTAATACATATATTCTCATATGATGTTTTATTTCATTTTCGTGGATTTGGGAAACTGCAAGATACCTTTTGAAAATTGAAATATTTAAAAAGGCGGTTTTTCCCTTGATATGATATTTCGTGTCCACCATGAGTTTTCTCGGTTCTAAGCGTGTTTTCGAGACCCGATTCGAGGAGGTGGACGAACCGTCTGCGGGTACATGGTGGACCCGGTAAGATACCCCGGGGCAAGAAGCTCGAGATGTAGACGATGAGCCTGGCAGGGGGGCACTACCTACCAGTGATTGTATGGAAACTCGACGGATATCCGGAGGATACCATTCGGAGTTATGAGATGGGATGGATATAAGGGCCGATCGGTGTGACGGCGCCTGAGATATTGGGACTTGGGGTGTCGTTGATGGACACCGGATTTCTATGATGAGGGTTTTGTTTTATGCCACACTCGGGATTTATTATGACATGCACTGTTTCATGTAGTTTTTGTACCCTAGTGGTGTACCTTGATCATGATTTTGTTGCATATCCATACTGCTATACTTGTGCCATCAGATTGCATATTTCGGATTATCGCTTTTCGTGCATACTTTTGATTATCTATACGATATTATTTACTATTCACGAGTTGGCAACTCACCCCCGTTGTGCCACAGTGTTTTGCAGGGTTGACCCTCATGTAGTCGCAGCAGGGCTCTTTGTTGCATCATTTTCAGTGGATACCGCTACTGTTGGGTATGGGATCTTTTGTAGGTGGGTTTTGTGCGGGTATCCATATATTTCCGCTTGTATATCTTATTTGTATCTAGTACCCTCCATCTACCACTTACATATATTTTACTTAGAGAAGAGACTGAGAGATTCGGTATTTGTATATTATTTGTGTTTCTGGTTGTCGTGCTCGTGTGAGCATGCTATTATTTCATGCTGCAATGTTGTTTTACCTCTTATTATGCAGTTTTCACTTCTTATTTGCTTATTTCTTCGCTACGGCGTCGTATATATATACCTGTTGTGGTTGTTGAAAGTATGCCTTAGCACCAATACTAGGTTTTAAGAAGCATCGAGTATACAATTTTAAAAAACTAGTGTGCTAATGCATGCCATCCTAGAATTGAACTAGAGAACTAGGGTTTATAAGCTAGTAAACAAACTTTACACTAAGTGAAAAAGGAATACAATCTTTGTAGACCGGTCATTCACTTATAAAGCTCCAAGTAGTAGTCCCTAGAACTCTTCGTAGGCTTCATTTGGCGAAAGGAACGAGCTTGCTTAAGGATTTTCGAGGCCGAAGATGATCCACCTTGAAGAATCTCTAACTCAAGCTACTTCTTCACTAATTAAGAAATTAGTGAAGGAAACAACCTATACTAAAGGGATAGTTTGGTATAGATTGATGAAGTAGGAATTTTGCTCACTTTAGAATTCTTTTTCTATTTATCATTTTCACTCTAGAATTTTCAAGAGAAGGAAGAAAATGAAGCTTGTGTAGAACTAGGGTAAGGAAAATATCTCAAAGATATATGTAGAGACTTAACCATGGGCTTAAGATAATGGTTAGGTTATAAAATATCTCAAGTAAAATAAAATTAGTGGAATGAGTCATGGCTTCTACATGCTTCTACAAGCATCCAAGCCATGCTCATTTTCCACTTAATTTTGGATTTACTTTAAATAATAAAACCCAACATTATCCTTGGCTTAGTGTGAGTCTCATACATCCATGTCCATTATATCATCTGGCATGACACGATAGTGTATAATATATATATATATATATATATATATCACATAATTATATATATCAACATATATATATATATATATCCAAGAGAAGTAATTCTTTAGTGAGTTAATATTAGTTAATATATATATATTAATATATCAAATATAAATATATATATATATATCAAATTATTAAATCAACACTTGATTTAATAATCCGGCTATATCATATATAACAGATTAATATCATTTATATGTATATCAATTTATCGAATCATCACTTGATTCAATAACCCGGTTATATCATATATAACCAACCGATATAATATATCGCGGGATTAGAATACGGTATCATATACACGTATTTGATCAAGGTCTCGCACATATCATATATGTGCCCTACTTCGTTTTGCTTGAGCTAGGAAAGCTCTGTGTGGGACTCTAAAGACTCATCAATACGCCAGCAGTAGGTAATGATCACATCAGTTATCCACAAGCCGTCAGCAGTACTAGCTGGACGTAACGGCTACCCAGGTATTGAGCGAATAAAAGATCAACAAGCAAACTTGTCCAAACTCCCATGAAGCCTATAAGTAACACTACCGTACAGTCCGGTCTCTTCGTCTGATATGTCGCATATCGAGTCTGGGGGTGGAAACGTCAGACCACAGTAACTTGATAAGTCATGCCAATGTATGGTCTATAACGATTAGAGAAACTACTGATAACACTTACCAGTAAATCTCATCAGCCCTGGCTAGGGACTTTCTATTATAGCCAATCGAGCAAAGCGCAACATCAACTTCCAATACCGAGAGAGACGAAACCCCTCCTATCGCTCACTGCTTCCATGTGACTCGGGACTGTACCCAAAATCCACCTGTTTTCACGACTCCTTTGAGCCGTGGTAGGGAGGAAATCAAAGCACGGTGGGAACCACACAAGACTCTATGACGATCTCGGGTCTACAAACTAACCTGTACCAGTGTCACCAGAGAACTGCTATCTGACGATAGGTATAGTACCATCTAGGAGTTCTCAGTGAGTCCTGTTCGGTATACCCATTCTCTAATGAGCACCTGTGTACAATCTCTGATGTCAAACACCAATGGTTATGGGATTAACCATCGCCCCATACAGGGTCAAGAAACGTACACACTAGTCTACTATGGAATATCGATGCCCTGTCTCGATACTCCCTAGACTAGGAACAATTAAAGGGTGTACTTGTGGACCACCCTGGCCCCACTAGTAGGATCTGCATCATATTCCTGGTAGTCAAGTACATATCCTAAGGTCTTTATCAACATGTAACAGAGAGACAGTATAATAATACAAGTGTATATGTTAAGATAAAGAGCAACCAGATAGCATACTATCATGTCGAGCAATAAAGTCCTATGTATGTGTGTGTGTGTGTCCAAGCATCCACTATAATATACAATAATGTACAATAATGGACTATAGGGAATATATATGACTAACAATCTCCCACTTGCACTAAGGCCAGTTGTTGTAATATCGCATACCCAACATCCCAAAAAGTCTCTGAAATTGCGTCTGGGAGAGGGCCTTCGTGGGTGGATCCGCCGTGTTGTTCTTCGTGTCAACTCTTCTAATCTCGATCTCCCGGCGATCTACTATCTCTCGGATCAGGTGATACCGCATAAGAATATGTTTGGATCGCTGATGGGACCGGGGTTCCTTGGCCTAAGCCACAGCTCCATTGTTATCACAATACAAGGGTATTGGATGCTCAATGGATGGAACCACACCAAGTTCATGTTGGGTTAGGCCAGCGCCCTGGCCATCAAACCGTGGCCGATTATGGAACAAAATTTTTCTAAACTGGCACTAATGGAACCTTATCCTATGGATCGATCATTAACCCTAGACTAGCAATACTAAAGAGGAGTTAGATGGTTATACTGAATGATCCATGTCCTTCGGTCTTTAACCTTTATCCCAAGCTCCTAGAGGCCTCCTTGATCAAGCTTGATCTCCGGTCTCCCTCCATCGAAGATGATCCACCTGAGAGTCTATGAATCGAGCTCCAACCTCATAGCCGAGATAACTAAGTTACCTAGTTTGCTAAACTAGATAGCCAAGATGAAGTAGAGAGTGATGAAGGATTAATTTGTCTCTAAACACCCTAGGTTTCTCAACACATGAGACTATAAGGGTGGAGGTAGAAGAAGAAGCCTTGGGGATGAGAGTGTGAAGCAAAGAGCAAGTCAAGAAAATGGCTAAGTGTTGTGAGATATTATCAAGCATGGAAAAATCAAGTGAAGAAAATATCTCAAGTCTCACATAATATCTCCCAACACTTAAAATATCAAGCATGCCTCATAAGTGATCCATGAGTCACCACCATGAGTCACCACAATAAGTCATGCTTGAATTAATGCCAAGCACACCTCATCCTCCACCTCAATAACCTTTTAATCCAAAAAGGTTTAAACAAAATGAGGTGTTTTTCTTCTAGAAGTAACTTGTAAAGAATTACAAGAATACCCATCATCCGTATATACATACCCCCATCCGTATCCGAAGAATACGAATACAATGAGACAAAAATAATCCAACAACAAAATACTAGGATCTGGCTTAAACCAAAGCCTACTAGTATTATCCGTCTGAATCATGATACGTGCACAAGTGTCCGTATATAATCGAACCCTGCCGTAAAACCATACGGCCTCTACATCCTTTCGCCCGAAGTAGGGAAACCCTCTGTGTGGGACTCTAAAGACTCGTCAATACTCCGGCGATGGGTTTAACCACAAACACGTCAGCGGCACTAGCTGTACGTAATCTCTACCCAGGTATTGAGCGAAAAGGAGGCCGACGAGCAAACTCATCCTGAACCCCTACTAAGCCTGACAGTGACAATATCCGTACAGTCCGGTCCGTTCGTCTATGAGTATCGCATATCGAGTCTAGGGGGTGAATAAAGTCAGATCCCTAATAACGCGATATTTAGTGTCAGTATGAATCCCATCACCACCTGAGAAAATATTGATCCTGGATCAGTAATTCTCGACTAGTTTGTCCAAGGATTTCTGGTGATGGCCACCCGTGCACAATGCGACATCAACCCCCAATACCGGGAGAGACGAATCCCCGACGATCCGCTCACTGCCTCCATGTGGCTCGGGACTGTATCCAAATAAAACCTGTTTGCATGACTCCTTTGAGCCGTGGTAGGGTAGTAATCAAAGCACGGTGGGAACTCACACGAGACAAATGATGATCTTAGGTCGACATACTAACCTGTACACATGTCACCTGGGAATCGCTATCTGACAATATGTATAATACCAACTAGCATGTTCCCGGCGACTCCGTCCAGTGTACTCATAACCCAATGAGCACCTGTATACTATCTTAGATGAACAAACTAACACCAATGGCTTGTGAGACCGGCCACCGCCCCTCGTCAGGGTCTCGAAACGTATACACTAGTCTACTCTGGAGTATCGATGCCCGGTCTCGAAACTCCCACGACTAGGGACATTTAAGGATGTGCTTATAGACCACCCAGCTCCCACGTATATGATCGCCATCATACTGCTGGCAGTCAAGCAAGAATCCTATACGCTCTATCAACATGTAATGGTGATCTGTAATACCACCTTAAGCATGTACATGATGATAAAGACAAACCAGATAGCATACTATCATCTTGAGTAAGACTGTTATACCCGTATAGGTCCTCTCTCAATAATCGCAATCGCGTGCCTGCAATCCAATAATTGACTTAAGGGCACTATAGCCAACAATCTCCCACTTGCACTTAAGGCTAATTATTGCGATGTCGCATACTCACAGCCCATGTGATACCGAACACCCTACTTCTCTACTAATCAGTCTCACAAAGCCTGTTTATGAAACTATTGCGTTCAAGAAATAGCCTCAGTGAGTGGATCCACTCCAATGTTTCTTTCTATATCTCTCTATATCTCAACTTCGCGGAGAAAGACTATCTCCCGAAATGAGCAATATTTGTCTTAGAATTTGTCTGGATATCTGATGGGACCCAGCTCACAAATGAACTCCAAATCCAGCAAACTTCTTAGACTGTATCGTCCACTGAATTTAATTAGTATCCTGCGCCAAGCCTTCCTCAGAATCCGCTTAGACCACCTGTCCAACATATTGTCCCTCAATAGAGGGAAAACTATAACTCTGACAGCCACTCTGTCATCCAGGTCACCTTGGAAGCCTAATATGATAACCGTTTCCCGAAGGAGGCTGCCATTACCATATCCCAAGAACATAAACTTATGTTCAAAACTGCTTCCCAATGTTTCTCCAAGATTGGATTAATATATGTTTATTGCAGACAATGCAAAAACAATATCTGGTGTTGTACTTGACATCTCATGATTGACTCAATTGCTTAAGCAAGTGATATGCCAATCATGCAAATCCCTCTCCTCATCAGTCTAGAAGATATCTCTTTAGAGAGGGTGACTCTATCACCTGCGGGTACACCACCTCACCAGGAGTTGTCTATTATATAACACTTTAGAATGGTGTCAAGTACCCTAATTGGGACACTTCCCAAATCTAGATCTAAAACCATAGATCTAGTGACCAGAATTCCTGATATTTTATCCAGATCCTATGTGGAGAAACACCTTGTGACAACCACAGTATAACCGATCGTAGTATAGGAATTTCACTTTCTATCAAGTGCATGTCATCCAAATACCAGGACATCACTCCCTACTACCTTCTTACCAGATCCATCTGTTATTCTGATGAAGTCAAACTCTAAGACTGTCACATCAAAAATAGAAGATATATCTCCGCTATACCTACTTTAGTCTATAAATAGACATAAGCCACTTGCCCACTATGCTTCCGCTGCTCCCACTGACTACAACAATCCTCTGGCAGAGTCATATACACATGCACTTCTAAAGATAATTTAGAACGACGTTATACTCATCCTCCTTCCAGGTCTCATAGTCTAGAATAGCAGCAATGGCAAGTCTGGGTAAACAAGAACCTCCCTGTCACCGTCTCTGAGAAGACCGAAGTACCTCTCGGGTGCCTGAGGTTACCCACCAGATCTGCGGAGTGGCTAATGGATTGTCGAAACCAATTGAATCTTTAGGTTCTACTAAATTTTCAGTAATTGTTTGTGGTTCTGGAATAACTTCCAGTTCTACCATACTCCCACTAATGTTTTCTGAAAAGAATCCATTTTATTAAAACAGGTGGCGAGTCAAGAACAATATAACTATTGATCTTCCTGATGGTAGAAAGTTAACCCTCGTCAAAGCCCGGGATAACCCACAAACTGCCATTACTGAAGCGTGCCTTGAGTTTATCCAGAGTCTGGTTTTAAGCATCAGCCGGACAACTCCATATACCTTAACATCGTTAAGATATGAACCATTCTATATCCAATATAGAAACAGAGGCACTAATTTAGTTGGAACCAGATTCAAAAATCATGCAGCTGTCTCCAGTGCATATCAACTAAGTGGAATGAGGCCAAGCAGCATTACTCATCAAGGAATGCATCCATGTATGAGTAATCTGAGAGAGAAGCAAGTTCTCAAAACCATTACTATCAACGGAATACCCAGCATAAGTATCTACATCTTCGATTACCTTGAAGAATCCTGATACTTTGCAACATATGGTTCTTTACTTCATTCTTGTACCTATAACTTCTCAAAACTTGGACCTTGTATTTCAACGAAATACTTGTCTAAAACTAGAGAAGTCACAAGTAAACAGAATATAGTACGAGTACCAACCCCTTTGTCCTAATGGACATTGGACAACATACAATACTTTGTATAAGTCCCCTGAGTTCAATAACTCAAACCCTGTGCTTCGTAGGTTGAAAACTGTACTATGGTTAAGAAGAACTACACCGCTGTTGAATGCACCTTACCTAACCATCAACTGATATAGGTAAATGTCATAGATATAATTTCAAAAAGTTATATCTCACTTTATAAAATAAACGTACAGATATATCAGTTTGAAACCGGTGCATAACTACGAATATTCAAAACCAAATATTTGTCGTCCGGCACAAACCCGGGTGATTTCCTCAAATATCACCAATTACAAAGAATTTCGATATTTTGAGGATATAATCACCCAATTCCCAATATCTTACTCCCACTCATCATCCGTAATACCATACAGATGTGAGAATCAAATCTGGTAAATACATACCGTGGAGTCAGAATCTAATTGGGAAAACAGTTTTCAATTAACACAGCACAGTGAAACTGAACATGAAAATGTTTCGAAGGGGTATTCGGGTATTCCTAGTAATGCTTCTTCCACTATCCTAATTGATGACAATAACCGTATATTTCCTTACCATCTATCCAATCCCTTTATTTGTCTTTACTTCTTACCTTCTGTACACCACCCTTAGGCTAAATGGTTTTCTTCCTTTCTACCTTTCGGCACCAGCCTAAGGTTTGGAAGAAGACTATCCAATAAGCATAATAGGTGTACTCTCCTAATACCAGGAGCCCTCACAACGAGAAGGTAAAGAGAAAAGACAACTGAATAATCCATATTCTATTTCTCCAGAACCAGAATCCATCCTCGAACTGGAACAAGTTCCTTCGAGTTCGTATGTAACTATACGATGGCATATCCAATAAATATGGATCTTTGTAGTGATAGGTGTTGGGTTCCTAGGCACACTAATGAGGTTCCACAAGGCATCAACCATGCCAAATTCTAAAAATTAGGTGCCGAGAAACCCTAATATTGATCGTTAACTAGAAATTAGGCGAAACAACAAGCTACTAAACTGCTTTAGTACTAAGTGAAAGGGGCTACAACCTTTGTAGATCCGGTCCTCTACTTCCTTAGCTCCGTGATGACGTCCCTCCGCTGAGATCAACCGGATCCCGGACTCTAGCGTTGGTTTCGTCGGAGAAATGATCGGGCTAGGTCGTTGACTTCGATGCCGAAGATGATCTACGTCGAGGCAACTCAAACTCAAGCTCCACCTTCACTAAGTCATGAAACTTGTGAAGATAACACACTCTACTACATGGCAAGTGGTAGAGGATGAAGAAATAGGAAGTGGGTTCACTTTGGATTTGGATTTCTCACTCTTTTTCTCATGGCACCATTGAAGGTAGCAAGTTTTCTTCTTCTTGAAGAAGAAGAAGAAGAAGAAAGAATATGATAAGAATAATAAAATCAATTGATGAAAAATAATAAATCAAGTGATCTTATCATAATGCAACCATGGGTTAGTGTAACAAGTGTAGAGAATAAACTAGGGTTTAGTTAAATGGTTAGGTTAAGGAAAGAAACAAAATGGTCAAAGCTTTCAAAGCTTCATGAAGTTTCAAGAATGAAACAAAGTTCGTCACCATTTTATTCTTGCCAAAATAAATAAGTAAATAAATAAATAAGGTAATGGAAACCCTAACCATTAACTAAACATAGTTTAAAGTAAACACACACCCAAGTTTGCATGTATCATCAAACATGATACAATCTAGTGCACAAAAATATATCATATATACAATGTGCACAAACAAGTGAGAAAATCCATCTTAAGTGAACAAATACTAGTTAATGTAAAGTAATATATCAAATATATAATTATACATTAAATCATTAAATCAACACTTGATTTAATGATCCGGTCATACTGCATATAACCGACTAATATCAAGTGTATCAATGTATCGAATCAACACTTGATTCGGTAACCCAGCTATATCATTTATAACCGTCCAATGATACAAATCGCAAGAATAGAATACAGTATCACATACTGGTATTATTCTCGGTCCCGCACATATCTCATATGCGCTCCTATTTCGTTTCGCTTGAGCCAGGAAACCTCTGTGTAGGACTCTAAAGACTCGTCAATACGCCGGCAGCAGGTGATGATCATATCAAACACCCACAAGCCACAAGCGGTCTGCTAAACGTAACGGCCATCCGGGTATTGAGCGATCAGAAGATCAACGAGCAAGCCCGCTCACACTCCTGTGAATCCAACCAGTAACACTTACCGTACAGTCCGGTCTGTTCGTCTGATATGTCGTATATCTTGCCTAGGGGTGGTAAACGTCAGACCCCAGTAGCTCGATAAGTCGTGTCGATATGAGGTCTATAACAGTTCGAGAAACTACTGGTAACACTTACCAGTAAATCTCAGCAACCCTGGCCAGGGATTTCCGGTTATAGCCAATCGAACACAGCACAACATCAACTCCCTATACCGGGAGAGACAAATCCCCTCCTATCGCTCATTGCCTCCATGTGATTCGGGACTGTACCCAAAAACCACCGTTTTGCACGCCCTCTTGGACGTGGTAAGGTGGAAATCAAAGCACAGTGGGAATCACACAAGACTCTATGACGATCTCGGGTCTATAGACTAACCTGTACCAGTGTCACCAGAGAACTGCCATCTGACGTAAGGTATAATACCATCTGGGAGTTCTCGGCGAGTCCGTCCAGTGTACCCAGTCTCCACTGAGCATCCGTATATCATCTCTGATATCAAACACCAATGGATATGGGATCATCCATCACCCATCTGTATGGGTCGAGAAGGTATACACTAGTCTACTCTGGTATATCGATGCCCCGTCTCGATACACCCACGACTAGGGACCTTGAAGGATGTACTTATGGACTACCATGTCCCCACTAGTATGATCCACATCATAGTCCAGGTAGTCAAGTACACATCCTAAGGGCTTTACCAACATGTAACAGAGAGACAATCAGTGTACACGTTAAGGTAAAGAGCAACCAGATAGCATACTATCATGTTGAGCAAGAAAGTCCTCCCTATATATGTCCAAGCATCCACTACAATATACATCATATGTATAGTAATGGCCTCTAGGGCATACATATAACTAACAATTTCCAACTTGCACTAGGGCCATCTGATAGCAGTGGTTGTAGTATCTCATACTCAACCATCCCATAAAAGTCTCGTTCTGGGAAAAGGCCTTTGTGAGTGGATCCGCCGTGTTGTCCTCTGAGTCTGCTCTCCTAACCTGGATCTCCTTGGAGATCAACCATCTCCATGATCAGGTGATACTGCCTTAGAATATGTCTGGATCACTGATGGGACCAGGGTTCCTGGGCCAAAGCCACACTTCCATTATCACACAATGGTAGGAACCTAGTTCATCTCATGAACCAATATACACCCAAACTGCCTCTTTGGTAGTATCTTTGGTAACAATATATCTTGCCTTTAATCGTCTAGTATGTCACGATATCTAACTTGGAACTCTTCCAGCATACCGTCCCTCTACTGAGGGTTAAGACAATGCCTGCTACTGACATTCAGTCATCCTTATCACCCTGGAACCTTTCCAGTGATTCTCCCCAGGATCGATTGATACCAACTCACTAAACCTAGTGAGAACCCTAACATCCTTTTAGATCTATCTCATAGATCCAAATCCCAGAATTTAGGAGGTATCACCTTGATCCTATATGGAGAATCTTTGTGATAAGCGGAGATTGACCGAGCGTAGCATAGGAAACTCCTTCCCCGTCAAGAGTATATCATCCATGTACTCTACGAGGATCACCACCATACTCCCTACTACCTTTTTGTATATACAAGGTTCATCTACCATTTTGATGATGTCAAACTCTTTGACTAACTCATCAAAATAGATGTTCCAACTCCGTGATGCCTGCTTTATCACATAAAACATCTTGCACATATTTCCGCTGCTCCCACTGTCTACGAAGCCTTCTGACTGTGTACTTATAGACTTTCTCTTCTAAAACATCATTTAGAAAAGTAGTCATGACACCCAACCGCCAGATATTGTAGTCATGGTATGTAGCCGTGGCAAGTAGGATCTGAATGGACTTAAGCATAGCTCCTTAGAAAAGGTTTCATCATGATCCACGCCTGGTCGATGACGAAAACCTTTAACAAGTCTAGCTTTGAAAGTCTCAACTTTTCCGTCTACACCAAGTAATCTTCTCAAGATATACTTGCTCCTGATGGGGATTTAACCCTTCAGATAAAGCAACCAAGTCCATACTTTGTTGGTGTATATGGATTCCATCTCAGACCACTAAGCATCCAGCCATTCTTACAGAGTCCTACTCCTGATGGCCAGCTCGAAACTAGTTGGGTCATCATCCCATGATGCAATCCTCACTCCCACTGTCATAGAGAAACCGAAGTATCTCTCGGGTGGGTGAGGAACCCTACAAGATCGGTGGAGAGGCTGAGGTTCGTTGGTAACTATTGAATCCTTTGGTTCTATCAAATCATCTGCTGTAGTTTGTATAGCTGGAACCTTTCCAGTTCTACATAACAGACATTGCCTCGAGTTTGTCTGGATTTTGCTTTTAGATATAGCCCGGACAACCCCAAATCTTAACCAACTTAAGATATGAGCTCTTCCCTTTCCATATCACATATGAAGTGGTAGGCACTGATTTGATTCGAACCTAATTCAATAGGTATGCAGCTTCTTAAGTGCATAACCCCCAAAAAGGAAAAAGGTAACTCAGTAGTACTCATCATAGAGCGCACCATATCTCATAGGGTGCTATTGCTCCGCCCCGATATACCATCGTGCTTTGGTGTATACGGAGGAGTAATGCTGAGAGTGAAACTCATTCTCCTTTAGAATAGTCCAGGAACTCTATGCACAAGTATTCTCCTCCCTGATCTCATCATAGGACATAATACTTATACCCGTATTTTGGTTCTCTACTTCTAACTTATATTCTGTGAATATCTCAAAAGTTTCGGACTTGTGTTTCAACATGAACATATGTCTGAATCTTGAGAGATCATCAGAGAATGTAATGAAGTACAAAAAACCGGTCCTGGCATGTGCAGACAGGGGACCTTACATACATCATCATGTATCAGTCCTAAGAGTTCACTAACTCTTTCTCTGTTTCCAATAAACAGAGCTATGGTCATCTAATCTTTGTGACATGACTGGCAAGTTTCACAAGATGTAAATTCAAACTGATTTAAATATGCATCTAAAATGTAACTTCAGCTAGCCGGGTCGCATTGATATGACCTAGTCTACAATGCCTCAAGAAGGAACCGTTCATTTCTGAACTCTTCCTCTTGTGTGTGTTCTGTATACTAGGAACTGTAGTTTGATTTAGAATGTCAATGCTTTTAGATAACGTGCCTGAACCGATCAACTTTTGAAATAGGAAATATTCAAAACATTATCCAACAATACAAAATTTTATCATTTCTTTACTAATAAAGAGACTGACATGATTTTGTATATTAGGTTCGGTATCTAATAACATTCGTTCAGAATCAGTGTACTGGTCATACAGGGTGACAGTGACCAACGGACTTGGCTGCAACACTTGCACCATTTTCTGTCTCATGAAACTTATCACCCGTTCTCAGTTCTCTACCTTTCTGTAGCCCTATGTATACAGATTACATATCTGGGATCCTGATCCGGTATCAAATACCCAGGACGCAGAGAATACAGAGAAACAGTTCTCTGTAGCGAACGCACCCGAAGGAGATGCATCTTATGCACTTTCTTCGTTTGGGCGGCACGGGAATTCTGGTAATCCCTAATTTCCTACTCTGTCTTATAACAATTATAAGTTGGAGCGGGACCAACGTTCCCCAGCACAGTATAACAAGCGGGTTCGGTCAAAAATCCGTATTATTATCTTGATTAAGGCGTGATATGGTCGCTACCTGGAGAGAGAGAGAAGAAAACACTCAGCGTGCGCTCTTGCAAGAATAGATTGGTTATTATTTTATCTAATCAGGATGGCTCCCACTGTTTTAATCTAATCTTCCTTCAAACCCTAAAAGGAAAGACTAGTCGGGATTAATTGCACACTACAAGTTCGCCAATCTTTCAGCGAGGCCAGTGTCGGTACTTTGAGGGAGGTCCCCCGTGCTTTCGCACGAACCTAATTAATGTAAACCTCGTTTTTCCAGAGGCGTAACCCCGTTGACACCTTTCTAGACACCTACTTGATTGGCTAATTGTAATGTGTAAAACTCTCCCAGGAGTAACTCTTACTCACAGCGGGTATCGGGATCCAACTATCTCATAGAAGGTATACAATCTCATTGCAAATTTCAACACTTGAAATTCCCGATAATATTTTGCCCCTAGCGTGCTATGACCTTGACGCATGCCAAACAACCCATAGTCCGCTAGTCAAGTTCAACCCGTACATTTCTTGATTGAATTAAACCCACCCGCACGACCCTTGACGCATGCCAAACAACGCCGTGCGAATACCCTAATCCAATCGCATCGTATGCTAGCAGATAAGCACTAGTTAGCTACCGTACACTACGCCTTGACGCATGCCAAACTACCGCAGCACGAATACTAAATAGTACTTATCTGAAATGACGGAGGGCTACGATAGGTTTTTCTGAAAACCTATTGCGTAATGAACTTGATATCGTTGTAGAATCAAATGAATTTTGAAATGGAGTGTTTTTGAGGCTTTTCTAGTTTTGCTAAAGGGGTCACTCCTAGTGAAGGGATCGTCGGCCCTTTCCTCGTCGAATGAGGTGCGGGATATATCATATATATCACTGTGCAAAGCAGAAACTATAGAAGCAATCAAAAGACAAACCGAGTGTGTAGCATCTGCGAGTTATTGCTAAAGGGGTCACTCCCGGTGAAGGGATCTCGGCCCTTTCCTCATCGAATAAGGTGCAGGATGTTCTGCAACGAATACCTCGATGCAAAGCAAGAACTGTAGCTACCCGTTTTTTTTTTGAAAATTCGATTCCACAACATCTTAGGTTTCTTTTCTTTCATTAATCACATTAATGAAGTCCCATCATTTAAGTACCTAAGCATCACAGATAAATACGACGTACACTTATGCCATCCGCATTCGCCTCGATGTCCCCTCGTGCACCGTTAGGTTAGGTAACTAACGACAGAGCGGGGCAGGGCTAGCGCTGGTGTAAAACATAAGTAACGTCTATATAATATATCATATATACTATATACAGTATCCATCACAGCATATCAAATGATCACATCACAGATATCGCAGCAGAAGAAACATATGAAATATTAGATATACTAGGACGTCCGTGTTTTTAATACGAGCCAGTATAAAACACGGATTCCACGGTCATGATGAATAGCCAATCCCACACCCCTAGACCCCTACGAGAGCGGCAAGCAACTCTACCAGTTCTAGGGTTAGGAGACCCGGACTCGACTCCTCGAGATGGTCTCCCACTGGACCCTAGAACCCGGTTACTTGTGCTCCCCTCCTTGGGTCTATCCTAATGCAGAAAAGTAAATAATATACAAAAGGTGACATCTTCCGCAACCTGGAATTGCCCCAATAAAAAAATATTACATACAAGTTTTTACATGAATGAAAATGAAAAACACTCGTCTCACATAAAAAAAAACCCGGCTATTCAAACACGACGATCCAATATAACATATCCAGCAACACATAACATCACATGTCATCAACGTAAGTAAATATGCGCATCCCAATTGTCGTTGACATATAGCAACGAAACCGGCGATATCACATATTACACTTACGGTCGCAGAAAAGAAAGTGTAAAAATACAACAGTTGGAATCCGCAAACTCTTTAGACATCGCATGCCTAATCAAATGAATTCCTTAGACATCACATGCCTAACAATTATAAACCCCGCATTTTAGTCTCATCATCGAAAACTCTTTTCAATATCTAGTCGGGCAATTCAACAAGATTCCCGGCATCCTTACCGAATACTCGTCGCAAACTTTAGTAGACGGCCGCACCCCCGATACCGTCGACGAAGTGCACCAAGGCGAAACACCGCTGCCGCGAGCACCCGAACGGATGCTTTCAGCGACGGGGTTCTCCTACAGTCACTTGGTCAGGGCTATGGGGCGTAGCTGTCTATTAAGTTTACCGGCGAGTATCCGCGTATGCTACGCGATTGCGACGGACTTTTGATCACATAAAAATCCCGTGGCAACCGATCAACTGAGACTAAACTGCTATGTTTATAACATCCAAATCAGTTATCTCATAACTACTTGTGGATTCCAAATATTGTATCACATTCCAGATAAATAGAAAATGTTAAATTTTCCGATCGAACAATCAAACACCCAAGTTTTCCCGAAACAGCTCAACACATGAAATAAGTTTAAAAACATTCACTTCATGCCTCAGTACCAACGGTCCAGCCGTAGAAGGATCAAGCCAACGCCTCACATGTAGCACGCCGTACTGCCCCAAACCCTAAGGTTCAAAGGGCAGTTCAAGACGGTCACATAATCGAGTTAAGGTTTGTTGTCTTCTAGAGGGTCCATCGCGTTACTTGCACTACTTAGAACGTTCTTAAACTACGGAAAGATCCAACACTTAGAAATTTCCCAACAGGGGAAAAATTGGGTATTTATATCCGGTCGAACTTTTTAACATATTCTAAATTATCCGGAAAAAACACATAGATGCAGTTAAAGTTTCCGATCAAATTATCGAATCCCCAAAACACCCCAGATTACTCAACTCTTGAGTGTAAAATAAAAATACCCAGAAAACAGAGGAAACTAAAAAGGACATTACAGTGCAAAAATCATAAAATAATGTGACTGTATGGCCGCGGAACCGCCGCACAAGCCAGGCTCGTGCCGTGGTTCCGCGGCGCTTTAGTCGACTCAGGCGCACGTTTTGCACAGTAGTTCTTAGAAAACCCTGTTGATTTTTCTGCATATTTTTAATATAGAAAATGTCACTGTTTTAAAAAATGTACAGAGAAGGGGTCGGATTAGGGTTTCGTGTTTCGATCGGACTTAAAACATCGTCTACACATCGCCTAAGGCTCTAGCTAGGCTCTGATACCACTGTTGGGTTCCTAGGCACACTAATGAGGTTCCACAAGGTATCAACCATGCCAAATTCTAAAAATTAGGTGCCGAGAAACCCTAATATTGATCGTTAACTAGAAATTAGGCGAAACAACAAGCTACTAAACTGCTTTAGTGCTAAGTGAAAGGGGCTACAACCTTTGTAGATCCGGTCCTCTACTTTCTTAGCTCCGTGATGACGTCCCTCCGCTGCGATCAACCGGATCCCGGACTCTAGCGTTGGTTTCGTCGGAGAAATGATCGGGCTAGGTCGTTGACTTCGATGCCGAAGATGATCTACGTCGAGGCAACTCAAACTCAAGCTCCACCTTCACTAAGTCATGAAACTTGTGAAGATAACACACTCTACTACATGGCAAGTGGTAGAGGATGAAGAAATAGGAAGTGGGTTCACTTTGGATTTGGATTTCTCACTCTTTTTCTCATGGCACCATTGAAGGTAGCAAGTTTTCTTCTTCTTGAAGAAGAAAGAATATGATAAGAATAATAAAATCAATTGATGAAAAATAATAAATCAAGTGATCTTATCATAATGCAACCATGGGTTAGTGTAACAAGTGTAGAGAATAAACTAGGGTTTAGTTAAATGGTTAGGTTAAGGAAAGAAACAAAATGGTCAAAGCTTTCAAAGCTTCATGAAGTTTCAAGAATGAAACAAAGTTAGCCACCATTTTATTCTTGCCAAAATAAATAAATAAGTAAATAAATAAATAAGGTAATGGAAACCCTAACCATTAACTAAACATGGTTTAAAGTAAACACACACCCAAGTTTGCATGTATCATCAAACATGATACAATCTAGTGCACAAAAATATATCATATATACAATGTGCACAAACAAGTGAGAAAATCCATCTTAAGTGAACAAATACTAGTTAATGTAAAGTAATATATCAAATATATAATTATACATTAAATCATTAAATCAACACTTGATTTAATGATCCGGTCATACTGCATATAACCGACTAATATCAAGTGTATCAATGTATCGAATCAACACTTGATTCGGTAACCCAGCTATATCATATATAACCGTCCAATGATACAAATCGCAAGAATAGAATACAGTATCACATACTGGTATTATTCTCGGTCCCGCACATATCTCATATGCGCTCCTATTTCGTTTCGCTTGAGCCAGGAAACCTCTGTGTAGGACTCTAAAGACTCGCCAATACGCCGGCAGCAGGTGATGATCATATCAAACACCCACAAGCCGCAAGCGGTCTGCTAAACGTAACGGCCATCCGGGTATTGAGCGATCAAAAGATCAACGAGCAAGCCCGCTCACACTCCTGTGAATCCAACCAGTAACACTTACCGTACAGTCCGGTCTGTTCGTCTGATATGTCGTATATCTTGCCTAGGGGTGGTAAACGTCAGACCCCAGTAGCTCGATAAGTCGTGTCGATATGAGGTCTATAACAGTTCGAGAAACTACTGGTAACACTTACCAGTAAATCTCAGCAACCCTGGCCAGGGATTTCCGGTTATAGCCAATCGAACACAGCACAACATCAACTCCCTATACTGGGAGAGACAAATCCCCTCCTATCGCTCATTGCCTCCATGTGATTCGGGACTGTACCCAAAAACCACCGTTTTGCACGCCCTCTTGGACGTGGTAAGGTGGAAATCACACAAGACTCTATGACGATCTCGGGTCTACAGACTAACCTGTACCAGTGTCACCAGAGAACTGCCATCTGACGTAAGGTATAATACCATCTGGGAGTTCTCGGCGAGTCCGTCCAGTGTACCCAGTCTCCACTGAGCACCCGTATATCATCTCTGATGTCAAACACCAATGGATATGGGATCATCCATCGCCCATCTGTATGGGTCGAGAAGGTATACGCTAGTCTACTCTGGTATATCGATGCCCCGTCTCGATACACCCACGACTAGGGACCTTGAAGGATGTACTTATGGACTACCATGTCCCCACTTGTATGATCCACATCATAGTCCAGGTAGTCAAGTACACATCCTAAGGGCTTTACCAACATGTAACAGAGAGACAATCAGTGTACACGTTAAGGTAAAGAGCAACTAGATAGCATACTATCATGTTGAGCAAGAAAGTCCTCCCTATATATGTCCAAGCATCCACTACAATATACATCCTATGTATAGTAATGGCCTCTAGGGCATACATATAACTAATAATAGGAATGTTCCGGAGAAATGCAAAGGTGAAGTAGGAGTGGCGATAATATACGCGGCTTCGTCGTGAATGATAACAGTCGCAATTTCCTTTACCCTCTTTCTAATCCCTTTATATATCTTTACTTATTACCTTCTGTATACCACACTTAGGCTAATTGGTTTTCTTCCTTCCCTACCCTTCAGCACCAGCCTATGGTTTGGAAGAAGACTATCCAATAAGCGTAATAGGTGTACTCTCCTAATACCAGGAGCTCTCACAACCTGAGAGAAGGTAAAGGGAAAAGACAACTGAATAATCCTATTCAATTTCTCCAGAACCGTAAACCATCCTCGAATCTGAATCAAGTTTCTTCGAGTTCGTATGTAACTATACGATGGCCATATCCAATAAATGTGGATCTTTGTGGTGATACGAAATGTTCCGGAGAAATTCAAAGGGTAAGAATAAGAGCGGCAAAGATTTATGTGACTAACTGACAGTCCAAAAGCCAATGTGTTTTAAGAAGATTCGGTTAACTTGGTTCATGAGTTCTAGCCTAGGGTCAGGTCATGGTAGCTGCCAAATAGAGAGAGAAAAGAAACACTCAGCATGCACTCTAACCTAGATTAGAATGGTTAATCACTTTATCTAATCAAGATGTCTCCTACTGTTTCCTCGAATTCTTCTCCAAACCCAAAGGAGAATTAGTCGGGATCATCTAAAATCACCCGAGGAGTAATCCTACTCATCAGTGAGAATCGGGATCCAACTATCATCGGATGATAACTTGATGGAACCCACTCAAGTCACCACACTCCAGAAGGTACGCGCATGCCTGGCAAGTTTCCTGTATGTTTGAAACTCCCGATGTGATTTTTACCCCTAGGACCCAACTGACCTAGACGAATAATCAACAAATCAAAAGGTCATAATCAAGTTCAACCCGTCATTATCTTGATTGCGTTAAACCCACCCGCACGACCCTTGACGAATGATCAACAAAGTCGTACGACTGTCCTAACCAATCCACATGTCCATGCGACAGAAAAGCATTACAGAGCTACCGCACACTGCGTCTCGGTGAATAGCAACGACAAACGTAGCACGAATACTAAGCAATACTAATCTGAAATGACGGAGGGCTACGGCTGGTTTTTGACGAAAAACCTTTAACGTAATGAACTTGATATCGTTGAAGGAATCTAAGTGGTTTTACAAATATATAGTGGTGAAAACTTTTGCTAAAGAGGTCACTCCCGGTGAAGGGATCTCGGCTCTTTCCTCATCGAATGAGGTGCAGGATATCCCAAACTGAATACCACGATGCAAAGCAAAAGAATCGACTACAGCGAAGTTATTACCCTGACGCAAACTTTGCTAAAGAGGTCACTCCCGGTGAAGGGATCTCGGCTCTTTCCTCGTCGAATGAGGTGCAGGATATTCTAAACTGAATACCACTGTGCAAAGCAAAAGAAAACGTCTGTAATGTTTGTTTTTCAAAAACTTGGTTACAACAACATCAAATAGGTTTGTTTTCCTTGCATTGATCAGAATCAACGCGGTCCCATCAATTAAACATATCATACCAGATAAAGGAACGAAAATAAAATGTACATATATGCCATCCGCATTCGCCACTGGGCCCCGTCATCACCCGTTAGGTTACTTAACTAACGACAGAGCGGGGGCTGGACTAGCGCGGGTGCAAAACATATACAACATCTACTAGTATATATATAAATATATATAACAATCATCCCAGGCATGATATAAAGCAACATCTCAGAATCTCAGCCAAGCAACACAGAGTGGTGGATAATCCTGGAGCCTCGGGTTTCACTTGAGCCGCAAATGAGACCCGATGTTCCCTGTCGTGTGGATAGCCTGTGCAATGAAAACCTGGACCCCTACGAGTGCGGAAAGTTACCCGCCAATCCCAGAAGTGAGGCAACCCTAATCAACAAAGTGAATGGGCCACCCAGAACTTCACGGAATCCGGTAACTTGAGCACCCCACCTTGGGTCAAACTATACCCACTACAAGTGCGGCAAATAGCCCGCCAATTCTAGAGTAAGGTCCCCTCCGTCTCAACGCCATAAGATGCGGACCCATTGCCCTCTAGAACCGGCTATTCGTGCACTCCACCTTGGGGTAAACCTAGTACAGAAAAGAAAATAATATGTACAAGGGTGACATCGACCTCAACCCGGTCGTGTCCCAAACAAATAATATACAAACTGGCAGAGACGGCAGTCCACAAGTCGGACGCTCGCCCCGCAATATCAAATGTACAAAAGAATATAAACTATACTACCATTGCACCACTTGCTATCCACCACGACGATCCAACCACAACCACAGCACAACACAGAATATCAACGTGAATGTCATGTTCGCAAACCCGTCTAAAAGACATATAGCAATTAGACGAGTTGTACCGCTTTAACGACATTCACAGTCACAGATAGTAATACATGTACTGAAAACTTTTAAACAGTGTTAAAAATAACGACTTCGAAATAATCCAGATTGCCCCCAAACAAAAGATAACATAATATCCAACCTGGGCAAAATCCAACAATACCACTTAACCAATATTCCAGAGACAAGTATACCCAAAAAAATCTCGAGTCCCAAGTCCATCATAAAACCGGCCAGGCCGGTTTTTCACCCATTCTCGGCGGCCATGTTATGGCAATTGGTGCTCGGGTTTTGAGGGTGTTCTAGTTACTGCTAGAATAGCCTTCTGCAATTGTTTAAAAAAAATTGAAGACTAGAAAAATTCGACAAAAACTGGAATATTCGGGGTATTGTTTCGGAGTTGTTTCGGTTTCGATACTTTCAACATCGTTTAAACCAGCTAGTAAGGGGTTAATGGGTTGGCTCTGATACCATGTTGGGTTACGCCAGCGCCGTGGCCATCAAACCGTGGCCGATTGCGGAACAAAAATTTTCTAAACTGGCGCTAACGGAACCCTATCCTACGGATCGACCATTAACCCTAGACTAGCAATACTAAAGAGGAGTTAGATGGTTATACCGAATGATCCATGTCCTTCGGTCTTTAACCTTTATCCCAAGCTCCTAGAGGCCTCCTTGATCAAGCTTGATCTCCGGTCTCCCTCCATCGCAGATGATCCACCTGAGAGTCTATGAATCGAGCTCCAACCTCATAGCCGAGATAACTAAGTTACCTAGTTAGCTAAACTAGATAGCCAAGATGAAGTAGAGAGTGATGAAGGATTAATTTTTCTCTAAACACCCTAGGTTTCTCAACACATGAGACTATAAGGGTGGAGGTAGAAGAAGAAGCCTTGAGGATGAGAGTGTGAAGCAAAGAGCAAGTCAAGAAAATGGCTAAGTGTTCTGAGATATTATCAAGCAAGGAAAAATCAAGTGAAGAAAATATCTCAAGTCTCACATAATATCTCCCAACACTTAAAATATCAAGCATGCCTCATAAGTGATCCATGAGTCACCACAATGAGCCACCACAATGAGTCATGCTTGAATTAATGCCAAGCACGCCTCATCCTCCATCTCAATAACCTTTTAATCCAAAAAGGTTTAAACAAAATGAGGTGTTTTTCTTCTAGAAGTAACTTGTAAAGAATTACAAGAATACCCATCATCCGTATATACATACCTGCATCCGTATTCCGAAGAATACGAATACAATAAGATGAAAATAATCCAACAACATAATACTAGGATCCGTCTTAAACCAAAGCATACTAGTATTATCCGTCCGAATCATGATACGTGCACAAGTGCACGTATATGATCGAACCCTGCCGTAAAACTATACGACCTCTGCATCGTTTCGCCCGAAGTAGGGAAACCCTCTGTTTGGGACTCTAAAAACTCGTCATTACTCTGGCAGTGGGTTTAACTACAAGCACATCAGCGCCACTAGCTGTACGTAACGGCTACCCAGGTATTTACCGAAAGGGAGGCCGACGAGCAAACTCATCCTGAACCCCAACTGAGCCTGATAGTGACAATATCCATACAGTCTGATCCGTTCGTCTATGAGTATCGCATAACGAGTCTAAGAGGGTGGATAAAGTCAGACCCCTAATAGCGCGACATTTAGCGATGGTATGAAGCCCATCGCCACCTGATAAACTACTGATCCCGGATCAGTAATTCTCGACTACCTTGACCAAGGATTTCTGGTGATGGCCACCGGTGCACAGCGCGACATCAACCCCCAATACCAGGAGAGCCGAATCCCCGACGATCCACTTACTGCCTCCATGTGGCTCGGGACTGTACCTAACTAAAACCTGTTTGCACGACTCCTTTGAGCCATGGTAGGGTAGTAATCAAAGCACAATAGGAACTCACATGAAACAAATGACGATCTCAGGTCGACAGACTAACCTGTAGACATGTCACCTGGGAACTTCTATCTAACAATAGGTATAATACCAACTAGCATGTTCCCGGCGAGTCCGTCCAGTGTACTCATAACCCAATGAGCACATGTATACTATCTTAAGTGAACAAACTAACACCAATGGCTTGTGAGACCGGCCACCGCCCCTCTTCGGGGTCTCGAAACGTATACACTAGTCTACTCTGGAGTATCGATGCCCGGTCTTGAAACTCCCACGACTAGGGACATTTAAGGATGTGCTTATAGACCACCCAGCTCCCACGTATATAATCGCCATCATACTGCTGACAGTCAAGAAATCATCCTATGGGCTCTATCAACATGTAATAGTGATCTATAATACCACCTTAAGCATGTACATGATGATAAAGACAAACCAGATAGCATACTATCATCTTGAGTAAGACTGTTATACCCGTATAGGTCCTGCCTCAATCATCGCAATCGCGTGCCTGCGATCCAATAATTGACTTGATGGCACTATAGCCAACAGGTCAGCTATGAACTTCTTCATCCAGACAGCCTCTTTGGCGGCATCGTTGGCAGCAATGTATTCAGCCTCCATCGTCGAGTCTGCCATAGTATCTTGCTTGGAACTCTTCCAACATACTGCCCCTCCATTGAGGGTGAAGACAAAACCCGAGACCGACTTACTTGTAAGTCTACGGTAGCGCCCCGGCCGTCTTACAGACGCCAAATGCGGAACAAAAACTTTTTGACTGGCGCTATCGCATACTATAACCCGGATCTGCCATTAAAGCTAAACTAACAAACTACAAAGTGGGTAGAAATGTTATACCGAACGATCCGAGGGGCCGGCCACTATAAAAGGAGCTATGAAAATATATTAATTTCCATGAACCAAAACCTTAATCTTTTTTTCAAATCAACAACCATCTCATCTAGCAAGAGGGGCCGGCCACTATAAAAGGAGGAGGGAGGTGAGTGTAGGAGTGGGGAGGGTGACCTTAACAATAATGAGAAGAATGAGTCATTTAGACACCTTGCATTATCATTAAATGCAAATAATGAATCATAATCCTTAGTCATCAAAACCATTAATGCAAATGATGACACAACTTAACACATCATCAAATCATTAAATGCAAATGGATGACTCACTAATCCTAGTCACAACTTCTAGAAACTTCCACACTCATGACTCACCCTCAAGAAAAGATAAATCCGTATTTAACCGAATGTTTAATACGGGCGATAGAAAACTGGAAACTGGCAACTTCCAAAAGCGATCCTGAAACGAATTTTAGGATAATCCCGTAACAGTATAAACATACCCGCATTTGTATTACGACCGAATACAAATGTAACTGAGATAAAGATATTATATCTACACAGTATAATACTCGGATCCGGCTTAAACCAAAGTCCACCAGTATTATCTGCCCGAAATATGACCATGCGTAAACGCACGTGCATTTTCCGAACCCTGCCATAAAACCATACGGCCTCTACAACGTTTCGCCCGAACTTGCGAAACGGTCTGTGGGGGACTCTAATGACTCATCAACACACTGGCACTGGGTATAACCACTAGCACGTCAGAGGTACGAGCTGTACGTAACGGTTGCCTATGTATTGATTGGAAGGGAAGCCGACGAGCGAACTCATCCAGAAACCCTACTGAGCCTGACAGTGACAATATCCGTACAGTCCGGTCCGTTCGTCTAAGAGTATCGCATATCGAGTCTAGGGGGGTGGATAAAGTCAGACCCCTAATAACGCGATAATTCGTGTCGGTATGAAGCCCATCACCTCCTGAGAAACTACTGATCCAAATCAGTAATTCTCCACTACCTCGGCCGAGGATTTCTAGTGATGGCCACCCGTGCACTGTGCGACATCAACCCCCAATACCGGGAGAGACGAATCCCCGACGATCCGCTCACTGCCTCCATGTGACTCGGGACTGTACCCAACTAAAACCTGTTTGCACGTCTCCTTTGAGCGTGGTAAGGTAGTAATCAAAGCACAATGGGAACTCACACGAGACAAATGACGATCTCAGGTCGACAAACTAACCTGTACACATGTCACCAGGGAACTTCTATCTGACGATATATATAATACCAACTAGCATGTTCCCGGCGAGTCCTGTCCGGTGTACTCAATGAGGACCTGTATACATCTTAGGTGAACCAACTGACACCAATGGCTTGTGAGACCGGCCACCGCCCCTCGTCGGGGTCTCGACTGTATACACTAGTCTACTCTAGAGTATCGATGCCCTGTCTCGAAACTCCCACGACTAGGGACACTTTAAGGATGTGCTTACAGACCCCAGCTCCCACGTATATGATCGCCATCATACTGCTGGCAGTCAAGCAAGAATCCTATGGGCTCTATCAACATGCAATAGAGAACTAAAGCATGTAAACGATGATAAAGACAAACCAGATAGCATACTATCATCTCGAGCAAGACTTTCATATTGGTATAGGTCCTCCCTCAATCATTGCAATCACGTACATGCGATCCAATAATTGACTTTGAGGGCACTATATCCAACATTACTATCGTCCTTATCACTCTGGTAGCTCGAATCGGTAAAGGACTCCACATGGAGTTCTCCGTTACCATACACCAAGAACATTTCTTTAGTCCTTCTCAAGTACTTAAGAATGTTCTTCACAACTATCCAGTGATTCTCCCCAGGATCTGATTGATACCTGCTTGCCACACTAAGTGCGTAAGCTACATCCGGTCTGGTACATAACATCGCATACATGATAGACCCGACTGCCGAAGCATAGGGTATCTCTTGCATGCGAGCCCTCTCCAAATCAGTTTTGGGAGACATCTCTTTGGAGAGAGTGATTCCTGAGCAAGTGGGTAAATTACCACGCTTAGAATCTTCCGTACTAAACCTCTTTAGTATGGTATCAATGTACCTGGATTGGGACAATCCCAATATCCATTTAGATCTATCTCTATAGATCTTTATCCCCAGGATGTATGAGGCATCACCAAGATCTTTCATGGAGAACTTTTGTGATAAGAAGAGCTTGACCGAGTGTAACATAGGAACATCATTTCCTATCAAGAGTATGTCATCCACGTACAATACGAGGAAGACAACCTTACTCTCTACAACCTTCTTGTATATACAAGGTTCATCTACGTTTTTGATGAAGTCAAACTCTTTGACTGCCACATCAAAACAGATGTTCCAGCTCCACCAAACCTGCTTTAATCTGTAGATTGATTTAAGTAGCTTGCATACATTTCCGCTGCTCCCATTGTCTACGAAGCCCTCTGGCTGTGTCATGTACACGCTCTCTTCTAAATCACCATTTAGAAAAGCGGTCTTGACGTCCATTTGCCAGATTTCGTAGTCATGATATGCAGCAATAGCAAGTAGGATCCTGATGGATTTAAGCATAGCCACTAGAGAAAAGGTTTCATCATAATCGACACCTAGTCGTTGACGAAAACCTTTAGCAACAAGTCTAGCTTTAAAGGTCTCAACCTTTCCATCTACACCAAGTTTCTTCATAAAGATCCACTTGCTCCCGATGGGTTTTACCCCTTCATGAGCAACTTCCAAAGTCCATATTTTGTTGGTGTACATGGATTCCAACTCAGATCGCATAGCATACAGCCATTTCACAGAGTCTCCACTTGTGATGGCATGCTTGAAACTAGTTGGGTTATCATCTTCCATGATACAATCCTCAGTCCTACCGTCTATGAGAAAACCGTAGTATCTCTCAGGTGGATGAGGAATCCTACTAGATCTGGGGAGTGGCTGAGGTTCATCGGGGACTATTGAATCCTCTGGTTCTACCAAATCATCAGTTGTAACTTGTGAAGCTGGAACTCCTTTCAGCTCTACCTCCACTAATTTCTTTCACAAGAAATTCCTTTTCTAAAAAGGCTGCATGTTGAGAAACAAACACATTTTGTTCCTCAGTATGGTAGAAGATATATCCATATGAATCTTTTGGATATCCCACAAACTTGCACAAAACAGATCTTGCCTCGAGCTTTTCTGGATTTTGCCTTTTAACATAGGCCGGACAACCCCATATCTTAACTCGCTTAAGATATGGTCTCTTCCCATTCCATATCTCATATAGAGTGGTAGGCACGGATTTGGTCGGCTTGGTGCTGGATACTGATTAAGTTCAGTTATCGATACAGTCTAAGAAGTTTGGATTTGGAGTTCATTTATGAACTAGGTCCCATCAGATATCTAGACATATTCTAAGACAGGTATTACTCAATTCGGGAGATGGATTTCTCCGCGAACTTGAGATTAAGAGAGATATAGAGAGAAACATCAGGGCGGATCCACTCACTGAGACTATTTCTCGAACACAATAGTTTTACAAATGGGCTTTGTGAAACTGATTAGTAGAGGAGTTGGATGTTCGGTTTCACACGGGCTGTGAGTATGCGACATCACAATAATTAGCCTTAAGTGCAAGTAGGAGATTGTTGGATATAGTGCCCTTAAAGTCAATTATTGGATCGCAGGCACGTGATTGCAATGATTGCGGAGGACCTATACCGGTAGGACAGACTTACTCGAAATGATAGTATGCTATCTGGTTTGCCTTTATCAGTCGTGTACAGGTTCAGGTGACTGATCACTATTACACTTTGATAGAGCCCTTAGGATCTTGCTTCACTACCAACAGTATGATAGCGATCATATACGTGAGAGTTGGGTAGTTTATAAGCATATCCTTAATTATGGTCCCTAGTCGTGGGAGTTTCGAGACAGGGCATCGATACTCCGGAGTAGACTAGTGTATACAGTCGAGACCCCGACGAGGGGCGGTGGCTTGTCTCACAAGCCATTGGTGTCAGTTGGTTCACCTAAGATGTATACAGGTGCTCATTGGGTTATGAGTACACCGGACAGGACTCGCCGGGAATCTGCTAGATGGTATTATACCTAGCGTCAGATAGCAGTTCCCTGGTGACATGTGTACAGGTTAGTTCATCGACCTGAGGTCGTCATTTGTCTCGTGTGAGTTCCCACTGTGCTTTGATTTCTACCCTACCATGGCTCAAAGGAGTCGTGCAAACAGGTCTTTTTTGGGTACAGTCCCGAGCCACATGAAAGCAAGTGAGCGGATCGACAGGGGATTCGTCTCTCCCGGTATTGGGGGTGAGATCGCGCTGAGTCTAGGAGAGCCATTACACAAAGCCCTCGGCCGAGGAAGGAGATTTACTGGTAGGTACTCCAGTAGTATCTCAGGGTGTTCTGGGTTACTCTCTGACACGACTTATACCGCTATTGGGGGTCTGACGTTACCAGCCCCCTAGGCCGATATGCGATACTCATAGACGAACGGACCGGACTGTATGTATATTGTCACTGTTAGGCTCAGTAGGGTTTCTGGATAAGTTCGCTCGTCAGCTTCCCTTCCAATCAATACATAGGAAACCGTTACGTACAGCTCGTACCTCTGACGTGCTAGTGGTTATACCCAGTGCCAGTGTGTTGATGAGTCATTAGAGTCCCCCACAGACAGTTTCCCAAGTTCGGGCGAAACGTTGTAGAGGCCGTATAGGTTTATGGCAGGGTTCGGAAAATGCACGTGCGTTTACGCACGTGTCGTATTTCGGGCAGATAATACTGGTGGGCTTTGGTTTAAGCCGGATCCGAGTATTATACTGTGTAGATATAATATCTTTGTCTCAGTTGCATTTGTATTCGGTCGTAATACAAATACGGGTATGTTTATACTGATACGGGGTTATCCTGAAATTCGTTTCGGGATCGCTTTTGGAAGTTGCCAGTTTCCAGTTTTCTATCACCCGTCTTTATCATTCGGTTAAAGACGGATTTATCTTTTCTTGATGAGGGTGGAAGGTTCTAGAAGCATCTAGATGATGACTAGGATGATGAGGTGGCTTGTGACTCATTAATGCATTGATTGTGCATTTAATGAGTTGATGACTAGGTAATGGTGATTCATTGGTTCATTAATGATTATGCTAGGTGTTCTATATGACTCATACATTTGTTTTAGTGTTAATGGTCACCATTTTGAATCCTACACTCACCTCCCTCATCCTATATCATGGTCGGCCCCCTCTTGCAAATGAATATTTGATTTTTAGGAAAAAGATTATGGTTTTGAATCATGGAAATTAATATACTCATTTCTCATTTCACCCGATCCATTTGGCAACTTCATTAGCCGTTCGTCCATAGCTTTGGACGAAGCGAGACAAAGTGTTCTACTAATTCTCTACATCAATCTTGGTCATCTCTTTTAGCAAACTTGATGATCAAGTTACCTCGGTTCAGAGGCGGGAGCCCGTTTAAAGATCCGTCGACGTGGTGCCACCTGGACGAGGAGACTGGAGATTCAGAAGATCGGAGCAGCGCAACAAAGCGTGGGATGATGGTTAAAGACCGAAGGACTCGGATCATTCGGTATAACATTTCTACCCTCTTTGTAGTTTGTTAGTTTAGCTTTAATGGCAGATCCGGGTTATAGTATGCGATAGCGCCAGCTGTAAAAGTTTTTGTTCCGTATTTGGCGTCTGTTAGACGGCCGGGACGCTACCACGTACTTACAGTGGTATTAGAGCCTCACCATTAAGCTATACTAACTTGTGCTAAAGCGTTTAAAATATCGATCGAACCGAATTTCAAAAACTATAATTTTCTGTTCAAAGTTTCTGTCGATTTTTTAAAGGGTCTAAAAATTATTTTGCATATCACAGAAAACAAAGCAGGCTTTTTTAAGCAAACGGGGAAAATTTGATCACGTGATCCCACAAGACCGCCGTGAATCCGCGGTCACAACAAGGGTTTGACCGCGGAACCGCGGCCAGTATGTGGGAACAGTGCATCAAAATTTTCCAGTGAGCTTTCCATGGCAAATTGAAGTTTTTGGTACTGTTCTTTTGGGCCTAGATTTTATTACTGTACAGCAGATGTACGTGGGGCCCACTTCGGGAAGCTTTGTCGATCGAAATTTTAAACTTGTTAGTATGCAGTAATTACATTATATCTCCAACCGGGAATGTCATTCGAGCGGTAAATTGCGTCTAATTGCTATAGCTCTTTTAGACGGATTTGCGAACGTGACATTCGCGTTGATGTTCTGTGTTGTGCTGTGATGTTGCGGATTTGTCGTGGTGGATAGCAGTATGCAATGGTAGTGCTTTTTGAATTTATTTGTACATTTGATATTGCGGGACGAGCGTCCAATATGTGGACTGCCGTCAC
The DNA here is from genome assembly GCA_030015575.1 of Agapanthus africanus. Lineage (NCBI taxonomy): Eukaryota > Viridiplantae > Streptophyta > Magnoliopsida > Asparagales > Amaryllidaceae > Agapanthus > Agapanthus africanus. The sequence continues at coordinate 296,761,739 of CM057349.1, forward strand.
TGCCTGTTTGTATAATATTCTTTTGAGGAACGACCGGGCTGAGGTCGATGTACCCGTTGTACATATTTTTATTTCTGTACTAGGTTTACCCTGCGGTGGAGTGCACGGATAGCCGGGTTCTGGAGGGAAACGGGTCCGTATCTCATGGCTTTGAGAGGCAGAGGGGCCTCACTCTAGAATTGGCAGACTATTCGCCGCACTCGTAGGGGGTACAGGTTGATCCAAGGAGGGGTGCTCAAGTTACCGGATTTCGTGAAGTGCCGGGTGGTCCATTCACTTTGCTGTAGGGGGCTGCCTCGCTTCAGGTTTTGGCGGGTAACTTGCCGCACCCGTAGGAGTCTAGGTTTTATTGCACATGCTATCCACACGACCAGGGGAACATCGGGTTTCAGTAGCGGCTCTGGGAAACCCGGGGATCCCAGATTATCTGTATTGTTCTGTGATGCTTATTACTTTTCTGTAATGTTGCATATTATCACGCCTGGAGCGATTACTGTATATTGGTATATATACTATTAGATGTTGTATATGTTTTACACCCGCGCTAGTCCAGTCCCCGCTCTGTCGTTAGTTAAGTAACCTAACGGGTGATGACGGGACCCAGTGGCGAATGCGGATGGCATATACGTACATTATATTTTCGTTCTTTTCTGGTGTGATTATTTGATGGGACTGCACTGATTCTTATCAATGCAAGGATAAAACAAACCTATATTTGATGTTGTTGGAACAGTTTTAAAAGGTGTTATTACAAAGACGTTTCCTTTTTGTTTTGCACAGTGATATTCAGTTAGAATATCCTGCACCTCATTCGACGAGGCAAAGGCCGAGATCCCTTCACCGGGAGTGACCCATTGGGCAGAAGTTTGCGTCAGGGTAATAACTTCACTATAGTCGATTACAAGTTGCTTTGCATCGTGGTATTCAGTTGGAATATCCTGCACCTCATTCCACGAGGAAAGAGCCGAGATCCCTTCACCGGGAGTGACCTCTTTAGCAAAGGTTTTCGCCACTATATTTTTATAAAAAGCTATCAGGTTCCTTCAACGAGATCAAGTTCATTACGTTAAAGGTTTTTCGCCAAAAACCAGCCGTAGCCCTCCGTCATTTCTTATGGATGGTCAGTAGTATTCAAGCTATGTTTGTTGACTAAAGTCAAGGCATAGTGTTTGGTAGCTGCTGGGTATTCATCTGTTGCATAGATAGATGCGTTGGTTTAGGACAGTCGTACTGCCTTGTTAACTAAAGTCAAGGGTCGGTACGGGTGGGTTCAAATCAACCTGGGTAACGACGGGTAGAACTTGACATGTGACTTATAATTTGTTGACTAAAGTCAAAGTCATAAGAGCATGAGGTAAAAATAACATCGGAAGTTTCTAAAGAAACTGAAACTTGCCAGGCATGCGCATACCTTCTGGAGTATGATAACTTGAGTGGCTTCCATCAAGTTATCATGCGATGATAGTTGGATCCCGATTCCCACTGATGAGTTGGTTTACTCTTCGGGTGATCCCGATTGATTCTTCTTTCAGGTTTGGAGGAGAATTTGACAGAACAGTGGGAGGTTTCCTGATTAGATAAAGTGACAACCATTCTGATCTAGGTTAGACTACACGCAGAGTGTTTCTTTTCTCTCCCTCTTTGGCAGCGACCTTTGACCGACCCTAGACTATGACTCAGTGACCAAGTTGACCGAACCTTCTTAAAATACTGGCTTTTGGATTGTCTAAAGTTGCATAAGTCATTGCTGCTCCTTCTTTTACCCTTTGTATTTCTCAGAACACCTCGTATTACTACGGACATCCACTTCCATTGGATAGATCCATCGTATGGTTATATACGAACTCGAAGGGACTTCTTCGAGGATGGGTCCAGGTTCAGGAGAAATAGAATTAGCTTATTCAGTTGTCTTTTTTATCACCTTCTCTCAGGTTGCGAGAGTCCCTTGGTTTAGGAGAGTACACCTATTACGCTTATTTGATAGTCTTCTTCCAAACCATAGGCAGGTGCCGAAAGGTAGGGAATGAAGAAAACCAATTAGCCTAAGTAGGGTGTACAGAAGGTAATAACTAAAGACAAAATAAAGGGATTAGAAAGAGGGCAAAGTAAATTGCGACTGTTATCATTCACGACCAAACCGCGTACTTCATCGCCACTCCTATTTCACCTTTGCTCTTTTCCCAGTTCGGAAGAAATAGAATAAGGTATTATTCAGTTGTCTTTTATCATCACCTTCTCTCAAGTTGCAAGTACTCCTAGGATTAGGAGAGTACACCTATTATGCTTACTGGATAGTCTTCTTCCAAACCATAGGCTGGTGCCGAACGGTAGGGAAGGAAGAAAACCACTTAGCCTAACGATGGTGTACAGAAGGAAATGACTAAAGACAAATAAAGGGATTTAGAGAGAAGGCAAAGAAATATACGGTTAAAGTCATGAATTGGATTATGGAAAGGGCATTACTAATAATACCAGGATACCCCTACGAAACATTTTCATGTTTCAGTGCATTGTTAAAGGAAAACCGATTTCCTGATTAGATACTTACTCCAGGTATGTATTTACCAGGTAAGATTCTCACATCTGTATAGTTTTACAGATGATGAGTGGGAGTAAGTTATTGGGAATTAAGTGATCATCCTCATTATATCGGAATTCGTTGTAATTGGTGATATTTGAGGAAATCACCTGGGTACAGTTTTCAACCTACGAAGCACAGGTTTTGAGTTATTCAACTCAGCGGACTTATACAGAGTATTGTATGTTGTCCAGTGTCCATTAGGACAAAGGGGTTGGTCCTCGTACTATGTTCTATTTACTTGTGACTTCTTTAGTATTTAGACAAGTGTTTCGTAGAAATACAAGGTCTAAGTTTTGAGAAGTTGTGGGTATAAGAATAAAGTAGAGAACCAGGTATCGCAAATATCGGGATTCTTCAAAGAGATCGAAGTTGTAGATTCTTGTGATAGGTATTCAGATAATAGTAATGGTTTTGAGAAACTATTTTCTCTTTCAGGTTACTCATAATTGGATGGATTCCTAAGTTGAGTAATGCTGATTAGCCTCTCTCCATTAAGTTGATATGCACTGGAGACAGTTGCATGGTTTGAATCTGGTTCCAGTTAAATTAGTGCCTCTATTTCTATATTGTATATAGAATGGTTCATATCTTAACGATGTTAAGATACGGGGAGTTGTCCGGCTTATGCTTAAAACCAGACTCTGGATAACTCTAGGCACGTTTCTGTAATGTCAGTTTGTGGGTTGACCCGGGCTATGTCGAGGGTTGATTTTCTACCATCTGGAAGATCAATAGTGATATTGTTCTTGACTCGCCACGGTTTTAGTAAATGGATTTTTTCAGAAAACAAAAGTGGGAGTATGGTAGAACTGGAAGAGATTCCAGAACCGCGAACGATTACGGAAAATTTAATAGGACCTATATATTCAATCAGGTTTGACATTCCAATAGCCACTCCGCAGATATGGTGGGTAACCTCAGACACCCGAGAGGTACTCCGGTAGCCTCAAGGACGGTGACAGGGAGGTTGTTGTTTACCCAGACTTGACACTACTGTTGTTCCAGACTATGAGACCCGGCAGGAGAATATGTATAGCGTCATTCTAAACTAGCTTTAGAAGTGTAAGTATATATTATTCTGCCAGAGGGTTGTTGTGGTCAGTGGGAGCAGCGGAAGCATAGTGGGCAAGTAGCTTAAGTCTATTTATAGACTAGAGCAGTTATAGCGGAGATAGATCATCTAATTTTTGATATGACAGTCATGGGTTTGACTTCATCAGAATAGGGGATGGATCTGTTAAGAAGGTAGTAGGGTGTGATGTCATGGTATTTGGATGACATACACAGAGTAGGAAGTAAAATTCCTATACTACGATCGGTTGTACTGTGGTCGTCACACAGTTGTTTCTCCAGACAGGATATGGATATAATATCTGACATTCTGGTTACTAGATCTATGGTTTTAGATCTAGAATTGGGTAGTTTCCCAATTTTGGTACTTTGACAGTATTCTAATGGTATTTTAGAATAGATGACTCCTGGCATGGTGGTGTTGTAAGTCCACGTTGCCCACCCCGGTGCTTGCGGGGAGGCGAAAAACGGAATAAAAATCGGATTTTTATCATGCTAGGCAACATGGACTAACAAAAGAAGGATCTTTACTAAACAAAACTAGCTAAAAGCTAACTAGAAATTAGCTACATGGAAGAAAGGTTATACCTTGGGCTTTATGTCCTTCTCTCCTTGCTCCTTGAAGTGGAAGAAAGAGATCACCTTGTCGCCTTCTTGAGTCGAAGAAGGATCCACCCGAGAGCCTCAACCTTTGGCTTCAACTCCAAGCTAGAAGCAACTAAAGTGCTAGAAGTGCTAATCCTAGTACCTTAGATGAGAGTAGAGATTGTCAAGAAGAGGTTTTTCTCAAGCTCAAGTGTTTCTCAACATATGAGAGGGGAGAGCTTGAGGGAGAGGAAGAACAAGAGAGAGAAAGTATATGATAGAATGAGAGAATAATAAGCCATTCTCACATATATGTGTGAATTATAAAAATTAGATAATTAGCTAGATAATTGTCATGGTTTAATCAAGACTTGACCATTATCATTTCACATTAAATGAAAATTGCAAGGATCAAAGAGCATCTTTTATATGGAATGATGATGGTCAACATGTCAACTAAGGTCAACAAGTCAAGTATGGTCAAAATGTCAACAACCCTAACCATGCACAATTATATATAACTAATATCAATTAATTATAATACACACATAAGCATTAGGGTTAATAAAATGACAATGGTCATTAACCCTAATCAAAGTCCTCTCCCTCTGTCTCAATCAACTGTGCATACGCACCCGTATCCGTGATCCGAGGAACACGAAAACAAAGAGATAAAACCAATCCCAAATCATATACTAGGATCTGGCTTAAACCAAAGCCCGCTAGTATAAGCTGTCCGGACAGCAAACGTGCACAAGTGCGCGGATATGAACGAACCCTGTCGCAAAACCATGCGACCTCTACTCATTTTGCCTAAAGGCGAATAGCTCTCTGTGTGGGACTCTAAAGACTCGACACTACGCTGGCAGTGGGTTTAACCACAGACCGCAAGCGGCACTAGCTGTACGTAAGTGTCCCCAGGTAGATGCCGATAAGAAGACTGACGAGGTGCCCCATTTGAACTCCTACTGAGCCTGTATGTGACAGTCTCCGTACAGTCCGGTCTGTTCGTCTGATACATCGCATGGCGGGCCTAGGGGGCGGTAAACGTTAGTCCCCTAATAGCGGTACAAGTCGTGTCGGAGTGTAGCCCAGAACACCCTGAGATAACACTGGAAACCTACCGGTATATCTCGCTTGCCCTGGCCAGGGACTACTCGTGTAATGGCTCTCCTAGACACAGCGCGATGTCAACCCCCAATACCGGGAGAGACGAATCCTGTCTAACCATCACTGCCTCCAAGTGCTTCGGGACTGTACCCAACTACTACCTGTTTGCACGACTCCTTTGAGCCGTGGTAGGGTAGTAATCAAAGTACAGTGGGAACACACTCGAGGCGAAGTGACAGTGTCAAGTCAGCGGACTAAGTTGTACTCATGTCACCTGGGAACTGATAACTGACGATAGGTATAATACCAACCAACAGTTCTCGACGAGTCCTGTCCAGTGTACTCGTAACCTAACGAGCACCCGCATACTATCTCAAGTACGACGTACTGACGGCTGTGGGACAGACCGTCTTCCACGCTGGGATGAGAAGCGCATACGCTAGTCTACTCTGGAGTATCGATGCCCTGTCTCGATAGTCCAACGACTAGGGACTTGTATAAGGATGTGCTTATGGATTACCCAGCCCCCACGAGTGTGAGCGCCATCACAATGCTGGTAATCAAGCAAAGATCCTAAGGGCTCTACTAATATGTATATAAGCGATATGCTAAAAGAAACACATGCACATATTAAAGCAGAGACAAACCAAGTAGCATACTACCATTTCGAGCAAGATTGTATATACAACTGTGAATATCCCAAGCTTCCATCAAGTAATATACATACTAGTATGATACAGTAATGGCCTCTAGGGCAAATACACTAACAATCTCCTACTTGCACTAAGGCCATGTACTAGCCTATCGAAGACCTATCATCTCGATCAGCCGCTCGAACTGAGTCTGGGGTAAGGCCTTCGTGAATGGATCTGCAGTGTTATCTTCTGAAGCAACCCTCCGAACCTCGATCTCCTGGCGATCCACAATCTCCCTGATCAGGTGATACCGCCTCAAGATGTGTCTGGATTTCTGATGGGACCTGGGTTCCTTCGCTAAAGCTATAGCCCCGTTGTTGTCACAATACAGAGGTATTGGATCAACAATGGACGGAACCACCTGAAGTTCTTTCAAGAACTTCCTCATCCAGACAGCTTCTTTTGCGGCATCAGATGCAGCGATGTATTCCGCTTCCATAGTCGAGTCAGCAACGGTTTCCTGTTTGGAGCTCTTCCAACACACCGTCCCTCCATTGAGGGTAAAGACAAAACCCGACATGGATTTGGAATCATCCTTGTCACTCTGGAAGCTGGAGTCAGCAAAGACCTCAATCTGGCGGTCTTTTCCACCATACACCAAGAACATCTCCTTAGTCCTTCTCAGGTACTTGAGAATGTTCTTTACTGCTATCCAATGTTTCTCCCCAGGGTTTGACTGATACCTGCTTACCACACTCAGTGCATAAGCCACATCTGGTCTGGTACACAACATCGCATACATTATAGAGCCTACCGCAGAAGCATAAGGTATAATAGACATGCGATCCCTCTCCAAATCAGTCTTGGGAGACATCTCTTTGGAGAGGGTGATCCCGTGACAAGCCGGTAAATTACCGCGCTTGGAATCTTCCATACTGAATCTCTTCAGTATGGTGTCGATGTACCTGGACTGTAAAAGTCCTAAAATCCTCTTGGATCTGTCACGGTAGATCCAGATCCCCAGAATGTATGAGGCATCACCCAGGTCTTTCATGGAGAACCTGTGTGACCAGAACCCCTTGACAGATTGTAGCATAGGATGTCATTTCCTATTAAGAGAATGTCATCCACGTATAAAACGAGGAATACTACAGTTCTTGCTACAAATCTACAATAGATGCATGGCTCATCTGGATTTTTGATAAAGCCAAATTCCTTGACCGTCTCATCAAAACAGATGTTCCAACTCCGCGATGCCTGCTTTAGTCCATAAATGGACTTAAGCAACTTGCACACCTTTCCGCTGCTCCCACTCTGGATGAAACCCTCTGGCTGGTCCATATAGACACACTCCTCTAAATGTCCATTTAGAAAAGCGGTTTTTTACGTCCATCTGCCAAATCTCATAATCGTGGAAGGAAGCAATGGCAAGAAGGATCCGAATGGATTTCAGCATAGCTACTGGAGAAAAGGTTTCGTCATAGTCCAAACCAGGTCGCTGACGAAAACCCTTTGCAACCAGTCTAGCTTTATAGGTCTCAACCTGTCCATTTACACCAATCTTCCTTTTGAAGATCCACTTGCATCCTACGGGTTTTACCCCATCTGGAGCAATGTCCAACGTCCATACTTTGTTGGTGTACATGGACTCCATTTCGGTCCGCATTGCATCCAGCCATTTTACCGAGTCGACGCTCTGAATGGCTTGCTGGAAGCTAGTAGGCTCATCACAATCTATGATGCAATTCTCTCTATCCCCGTCAATGAGAAAACCGTAGTATCTCTCGGGCGGATGAGACTGCCTACTACTCCTGCGGAGTGGCGTGGGAATGTCCTGATCTTTCGAACCCTCTGGTTCTACTAAGCTTTCAGTAATAGCTCATGGTTCTGGAATTTCTTCCAGTTCTATTGCGCTCCCACTTATTTCTTTTTCTATGAACTGGTGTTCTAGAAAGTGGGCATGGCGAGAAACAAAAACCTTTTGTTCCTCTTCGCAATAGAAGAAATATCCATTGGAGTTCTTTGGATATCCCACAAACTTGCACTGTACTGAGCGTGCCTTGAGCTTGTCCGCATGCTGCTTTTTGACAAAAGCTGGACATCCCCATGTCTTAATGTGATTAAGATAGGGTCTCTTCCCACACCACATCTGATATGGTGTAGTAGGCACAGTCTTAGTAGGAACTCGGTTCAAAAGGTATGCAGCTGATTCTAGCGCATATCCCCAGAACGATCGCGGCAACTCAGCGTTACTCATCATGGACCGTACCATATCTAATAGGGTTCGGTTCCGTCTCTCTAATACACCGTTATGTTGCGGAGTGTATGGAGGAGTAAGCTGAGAGAGAATTCCATTCTCTTTTAAGTAACCCAGGAACTCGGCACTCAAGTATTCACCACCTCGATCAGATCTCAGTGCCTTGATACTTTTGCCTGTTTGTTTTTCTACTTCATTCTTATATTCCTGGAATTTTTCAAAAGCCTCGGATTTATGTTTCATTAAGAAGACATAACCGTACCTTGAAAAGTCATCCGTAAAAGTAATGAAGTAAGAATAACCGCTTCGTGCATGCGTAGACATTGGACCACACACATCGCTGTGTATGAGTCCTAAGAGCTCGCTCGCTCTTACTCCGTGTCCAGTGAACGGAGTCTTTGTCATCTTTCCTTTGAGACAGGATTGACAAGTTGCGTACGATTGATATTCGAACGAATCCAAATATCCTTCTGTATGTAACTTAGTCAACCTTCTCTCATTGATGTGACCCAGTCTACAATGCCATAAGAAAGTTTTATTGATTTCTGGAGACTTTCTTTTGTGTGTATTCTGGACATTGAAAATCTGTGGTTGGTTCAATACATATATACCGTTGTTTAATGTACCTGACCCAATCAAAACTTGATTAAGGTGAATGTTCACTACATTACTTAGAAATGCAAATTCATAACCTTCTTTAGATAATAAAGATACAGAAATGATATTACAGGTTGCATTTGGTACAAAATAACAACTACGCAAAACCAAAAAGTGTACATCTGACAATCCCAGGTGATAGTCCCCCACGGCCTCAGCATCCATGCTAGCTCCGTTTGCAACTCTGAGGGTCATGTCACCTGCCTTCAAAACTCTACGCTTTCTCAACGCCTGCAAAGAATTACAGATATGAGATCCTGATCCAGTATCCAATACCCAGGATGTAGAGTTTATTGATAGACAGTTTTCAATAACATACACACCTGAAGCTGAAGCCGCAACTTGCTTCAGATCCTGGGTTCTGGCCTTCCAAGCCTTGCAATCCTGTTTCCAGTGTCCACTTTTGTGACAGTAAAAGCACTCTTCTTTCCCCACAAGCTTCCCTGCTACCTTTGTTGCTTTTGCCTTTCCTTTTCCCTTCGTATCCACTTTACTGACACCGCCTCTTGGTTTGGCGGGGGCTTTCTTCTTCTTGCCCTTGGCTTTCGCCCTGGACCTAGAAGAGGAAGATCCTCCTACAAACAAAGTGGATGTCTCCCTACCTTTCTGTAGGGTGCCCTCTGCACTCCTCAGCATGTTGAAGAGCTCTGAAAGTTCAACTTCCTTTTCCTGTAAGTTGAAGTTCAGGATGAACTGGGCGTAAGTGGAAGGAAGGGACTGAAAAATCAAGTCCGTATAGAGCTCATTCTCCAACGTGGTCCCAAGTTCCGCGAGCTCCTCTATGTAGCCAATCATCTTAAGCACGTGTTCCGCTACCGATGATCCGACGGCCAACCTTGCCGAAAATAACTTCTTTGACACTTCGTATCTGGCGATACGAGACTGCTCTCTATACAGTTCTTTTGTATGAAGAAATATGGACTCTAGGTCCATATTATCGTGCCTCCTCTGATGTTTGTTGTCCATCGAGGCAAGTACGAGGCATTAGGCCTTCGTGCAATCTATTTCCCAGGTCTTACGGATTTCCCTATCCGCGACACTGGTTTTGGGACCTGGGACAGGGGGAGCTTTGGTGGTAAGGAGATACCCCAACTTGTCGTAAGTGATTGCCATCTTGACATTCCTGAGCCAATCTTTATAGTTTGGCCCTGTCAGTATGTTTTTATCTAGTAATAACTTAAGTCCGGTCATGTTGAATGGTCACTGCAATTAGGAGAGAGAAAAGAAACACTTTAGTATGATGCTCTTGCAAGTTTAGAGTGGTTTTTAGTTTGTCTAAACAGGATGGCTCCCACTGTCTCTCGAATCCCTTCTCAAACCATAAAGAAAGAATTAGTCGGGATCAATCTCACCGTACAATACTTGCTTAACCGTTCAGCCAGGCCAGTGTCGGTACTTCGAGGAGGTTTTCCAACGCTTTCGCGAAGTTCCTTAATTAAGTAACCTCTTTTCCCTGTGGGCGTAGCCCCGCTAACATCTTTCTAGACACCTACTAGGTTTATAGCATTAATCGTTAAGTGAGAGTTTTCCCGAGGAGTAGCATATACTCACAGTAGGATCGGGATCCAAATATCATCGCGTGATAAAACCGAAGGAATCCTACCAGAATCATCACACTCCAAATGGTATGCAGCGCTAGCAAGTTTCAGTACTTATGAAACTCCCGATGTGGATTTTTGCCCCATGCTCTTATGACCTTGACTTTGGCCAAAATATCATAAGTCACATGTCAAGTTCTACCTGTCATTCTCCTGGTTAATTTGGACCCACCCGTACCTACCCTTGACTTTGGCCAAAATGGCAGCACGACTGTCCCAAACCAACGCATCTATCTATGCTGCACATGAATACCCAATAGCTACCAATCACTATGCCTTGACTTTGGCCAAAATACATAGCTTGAATACTTTTTGACCATTCATGTGGAATGACGGAGGGCTACGAATGGTTTTGGCGAAACCGTGAACGTAGTGAACTTGATATAATCGATGGAACGAGATAGCTTTTAAAAGGAGTGGTTCAAGCTCCGCGTTTAAAAGTTTAGTTTTGAAAAGAACCGAGTGGTTTTTAAAGTGTTCCAATCGACTTTTACTTGGTTTATTTTCTTGCATTAGTTCTTTTAATGCGTCCCATCATTTAATCCTACCATTGCAGAAAACAACCAAAATATGACGTACGCTTATGCCATTCGCATTCGCCATGGGGCCCCCGTCATCACCCGTTAGGTTACTTAACTAACGACAGAGCGGGGGCATGGCTAGCGCAGCTGTAAAACATAAGCAACGCTTAAATAGTTATTAGTATATAGATATATAGCAATGATAGACATTACAGATCACAGATGAATACATTGGATATACTAGGAATCCGCAATCCGTTCGAGCCTGCAATGAAAAGCGGATTACACGGTCGCGGTGAATAGCCAATACCCCACCCAAGACCCCTACGGGTGCGGCAAACTACCCGCCAAGTACCCGAAGCGAAGCAACCTCCCTCAACACCGTGAGTAGGCCACTCGGCACTTCGAGATACCCGGTAGTTTGTGCACCGCCTCCATGGGTCTATCCTAGGAGAAAAAACAGTAAAAAGAATTATACAATGACGGCAACAACCCCAACCCGATTATGCGGCCAAACAAATAATAATACATCAATTTACATATTACATGAATGAAAGAAAAAGAAACACTCATCTCACATCCACCCCGGCTATTCACCCGCGACAATCCAACGCATTCATATACACATACCATCAACAAACACAGATCACAGATATGTATAACCCCCACTAATCGACGTATAGCGATTAGCAGACGTTCAATACATGTAAACGTCACAGATATAACCCTTTAGTCAAAGTGTAGTGAAGTTCGATCAAAAATACGGATTTATAAGCCCCCAAAAACAAATTCTTTTCTGGAAAACCTGGGCACAAATAAACCATCTTAAAAATCCCAAAACCATGTCAGAAGAACACTGCACCAAACTCGGACAGAACCGAGTCAAAACGGCCGCGGTTCCGCGGCAATAGGTATGCTTTTGCCGCGGAACCGCCGCGCTTTGAGCGATTCACTGGATCGTTTTTGGTGGCTTTCTTCACAAAACCCTGAGACTATTTTTGAAGTATGATTTTTTATTTTTAGAGCAGAAAAAATTTCAACAGAAAGTTAGGGTTTTCATGTTTTGGTTTTGCGATTTTTCCGATCAAACTTCCATACACTTCACTACCTAGCTAGTTTATGTTTAGTTAGGCTCTGATACCACTATAAGTCCACGTTGCCCACCCCGGTGCTTGCGGGGAGGCGGAAAACGGAATAAAAATCAGATTTTTATCATGCTAGGCAACATGGACTAACAAAAGAAGGATCTTTACTAAACAAAACTAGCTAAAAGCTAACTAGAAATTAGCTACATGGAAGAAAGGTTATACCTTGGGTTTTATTCGATAAATCGTAGGACCCTTTTTTTCTTCTCATTTTAGATATTATGGGCAATTAACCAACCTATTACTGTATTGAACTGAATCCGAGATGGGTTAAAATAAGTATAAAATGAAATAGAAAATTCAGTAAAAGAAAGTTGGTATCAAGCCGTTTTCCCAAAAATGGACTATGAAAAAGAAATGATCAAACCTAATTCTTTTATTCCAAAATTACTTAACTTAAAACTGAAATAGAATTTTATTTTTGAATGAAATTACACGACACAGTTAGTTATTATTACTATATTACTATTACTACTTTATTCAACTAAAAATTATGTCCTTCTCTCCTTACTCCTTGAAGTGGAAGAAAGAGATCACCTTGTCGCCTTCTTGAGTCGAAGAAGGATCCACCCGAGAGCCTCAACCTTTGGCTTCAACTCCAAGCTAGAAGCAACTAAAGTGCTAGAAGTGCTAATCCTAGTACCTTAGATGAGAGTAAAGATTGTCAAGAAGAGGTTTTTCTCAAGCTCAAGTGTTTCTCAACACATGAGAGGGGAGAGCTTGAGGGAGAGGAAGAACAAGAGAGAGAAAGTATATGATAGAATGAGAGAATAATAAGCCATTCTCACATATATGTGTGAATTATAAAAATTAGATAATTAGCTAGATAATTGTCATGGTTTAATCAAGACTTGACCATTATCATTTCACATTAAATGAAAATTGCAAGGATCAAAGAGCATCTTTTATATGGAATGATGATGGTCAACATGTCAACTAAGGTCAACAAGTCAAGTATGGTCAAAATGTCAACAACCCTAACCATGCACAATTATATATAACTAATATCAATTAATTATAATACACACATAAGCATTAGGGTTAATAAAATGACAATGGTCATTAACCCTAATCAAAGTCCTCTCCTTCTGTCTCAATCAACTGTGTATACGCACCCGTATCCGTGATCCGAGGAACACGAATACAAAGAGATAAAACCAATCCCAAATCATATACTAGGATCTGGCTTAAACCAAAGCCCGCTAGTATAAGCTGTCCGGACAGCAAACGTGCACAAGTGCGCGGATATGAACGAACCCTGTCGCAAAACCATGCGACCTCTACTCATTTTGCCTAAAGGCGAATAGCTCTCTGTGTGGGACTCTAAAGACTCGACACTACGCTGGCAGTGGGTTTAACCACAGACCGCAAGCGGCACTAGCTGTACGTAAGTGTCCCCAGGTAGATGCCGATAAGAAGACTGACGAGGTGACCCCATCTGAACTCCTACTGAGCCTGTATGTGACAGTCTCCATTCAGTCCGGTCTGTTCGTCTGATACATCGCATGGCGGGCCTAGGGGACGGTAAACGTCAGTCCCCTAATAGCGGTACAAGTCGTGTCGGAGTATAGCCCAGAACACCCTGAGATAACACTGGAAACCTACCAGTATATCTCGCTTGCCCTGGCCAGGGACTACTCGTGTAATGGCTCTCCTAGACACAGCGCGATGTCAACCCCCAATACCGGGAGAGACGAATCCTGTCTAACCGTCACTGCCTCCAAGTGCTTCGGGACTGTACCCAACTACTACCTGTTTGCACGACTCCTTTGAGCCGTGGTAGGGTAGTAATCAAAGTACAGTGGGAACGCACTCGAGGCGAAGTGACAATGTCAAGTCAGCGGACTAAGCAGTACTCATGTCACCTGGGAACTGATAACTGACGATAGGTATAATACCAACCAATAGTTCCCGACGAGTCCTGTCCAGTGTACTCGTAACCTAACGAGCACCCGCATACTATCTCAAGTACGACGTACTGACGGCTGTGGGACAGACCGTCTCCCACGCTGGGATGAGAAGCGCATACGCTAGTCTACTCTGGAGTATCGATGTCCTATCTCGATAGTCCAACGACTAGGGACCTGTATAAGGATGTGCTTATGGATTACCCAGCCCCCACGAGTGTGAGCGCCATCACAACGCTGGTAATCAAGCAAAGATTCTAAGGGCTCTACTAATATGTATATAAGCGATATGCTAAAAGAAACACATGCACATATTAAAGCAGAGACAAACCAAGTAGCATACTACCATTTCGAGCAAGATTGTATATACAACTGTGAATATCCCAAGCTTCCATCAAGTAATATACATACTAGTATGATACAGTAATGGCCTCTAGGGCATATACACTAACAGGTGTAACTGCAGGTGATGGAGTCACCCTCTCTAAAGGTGTCTTACAGACTAAAGGGGAGAGGGATGTGCATGATTGGCAGATCACTTGCTTAGGCAATTGAGTCAATCGTGAGATGTCAAGTACCACACCAGATATTGTTTTTGCACTAGATGCAATAAGTTTGTATTAATCCAATACTGGATAAACATAAGGAAGCTGTTTTAGAACATAAGTGCATGTTCTACGGATTTGATGACGGCAGCCTCCTTCGGGAGACAGTTATCATTCCAGGCTTCAAAGGTGACATGGATGACAGAGTGATTGTCAGAGTTATAGTTTTCCCTCTGATGAGGGACAGTATTATGGACAGGTGGTCCAAGAGGATACTGTGGGAGGCATGGTGCTGGATACTGATTAGGTTCAGTTATCGATACAGTCTAAGAAGTTTGGATTTGGAGTTCATTTATAAACTAGGTCCCATCAGATATCCAGACATATTCTAAGACAGGTATTACTCAATTCGGGAGATGGATTTCTCCGCGAACTTAAGATTAAGAGAGATATAGAAAGAAACATCAGGGCGGATCCACGCACTGAGGCTATTTCTCGAACACAATAGTTTTACAAACGGGCTTTGTGAAACTGATTAGTAGAGGAGTTGGATGTTCGGTTTCACACGGGCTGTGAGTATGCGACATCACAATAATTAGCCTTAAGTGCAAGTAGGAGATTGTTGGATATAGTGCCCTCAAAGTCAATTATTGGATCGCAGGCACGTGATTGCAATGATTGTGGAGGACCTATACCGGTAGGACAGTCTTACTCGAGATGATAGTATGCTATCTGGTTTGCCTTTATCAGTCGTGTACAAGTTCAGGTGACTGATCACTGTTACACTTTGATAGAGCCCTTAGGATCTTGCTTCACTACCAAGAGTATGATGGCGATCATATACGTGAGAGTTGGGTAGTTTATAAGCATATCCTTAATTGTGGTCCCTAGTCGTGGGAGTTTCGAGACAGGGCATCTGTTGGAGATAGTGCCCTCAGAGTCAATTATTGGATCACAGGCACGTGATTGCAATGATTGAGGGAGGACCTATCCCGGTAGGACAGTCTTACTCGAGATGATAGTATGCTATCTGGTTTACCTTTATCATCGTGTACTGCTTTAGGTGACCTGACATGTCACTATTGCACGTTGATAGAGCCCCTAGGATTCTTGCTTGACTACCAGCAGTATGATGGCGATCATATACGTGGGAGCTAGTAGTCTATAAGCACATCCTTAAAAGGTCCCTAGTCGTAGGAGTTTCGAGACAGGGCATCGATACTCCATTAGTAGACTAGTGTATACAGTCGAGACCCCGACGAGGGGCGGTGGCCGGTCTCACAAGCCACTGGTGTCAGTTGGTTCACCTAAGATGTATACAGGTGCTCATTGGGTTATGAGTACACCGGACAGGACTCGCCGGGAACCTGCTAGTTGGGTTTATACCATACGTCAGATAGCAGTTCCCAGGTGACATGTGTACAGGTTAGTTCATCGACCTGAGATCGTCATTTGTCTCGTGTGAGTTCCCACTGTGCTTTGATTACTACCCTACCACGTCTCAAAGGAGTCGTGCAAACAGGTTTTAGTTGGGTACAGTCCCGAGCCACATGGAGGCAGTGAGCGGATCTTCAGGGGTTCGTCTCTCCCGGTATTGGGGGTGAGGTCGCGCTGTGTCTAGGAGAGCCATTACGCAAAGCCCTCGGCCGAGGCAGGAGATTTACTGGTAGGTATTCCAGTAGTATCTCTGGGTGTTCTGGGCTACACTCCGACACGACTTGTACCGCTTTTGGGGGTCTGACTTTCACCAACCCCCTAGGCCCGCCATGCGATACTCATAGACGAACGGACCGGACTGTACGGATATTGTCACTGACAGGCTCAGTTGGGTGTCGGGGTGAGCTTCCTCATCGACGTCCCTTTTGGTCAATAGCTGGTGGCCCGTCACGTATTGGCTAATACCTCTGACGTGCTAGTGGTTAAATCCACAGCCATAGTATTGACGAGTCTTTAGAGTCCACCACACTTACAGTTACTCAAGCTTTCGGGCGAAACGCTGTAGAGGCCGTATGGAGATATGGCAGGGTCTGATCAGATACGTGCGGTATTGCACGGATCAGGATCGGACGGTTTGTACTAGTAGCCGTGTAGTTATATGGCAGGGTTTGATCTGATACGTGCGGCATTGCACGGATCAGGATCGAACGGATTTTACTAGCCGGCTTTGGCTTAAGCCGGTCCTAGTTTAGTACAGTGTAGATTTTGTCTCATTGCATTTGTATCCGGACGGAATACAGATGCGGGTGTGTATGCACAGTATTGGGGTTTTCCTGTAATTTATTACGGGACCAGTTTTCTGGAGTTGCCAGTTTGCATTCCGTTCCGACCGGTTTTTCTTTGTTCTTTCCCGGCCGGACTTTTATGATGGAGGGGGTAATTTGCAGTTTTGCAAATTAC
This sequence comes from Agapanthus africanus, assembly GCA_030015575.1. Lineage (NCBI taxonomy): Eukaryota > Viridiplantae > Streptophyta > Magnoliopsida > Asparagales > Amaryllidaceae > Agapanthus > Agapanthus africanus. Next base: position 296,778,748 of record CM057349.1, read on the forward strand.
TTTTAGGGAGGGGGTTTCTTACATTTGTGAGATTATGTTTGACCATCATCATTTTTATTCTCTTTACATCACTTGCTTTATTCATGATGAGAAAGGATTTGATTTGTGATTAGAATTGATAAGAAAGTTTGTAATGATAATGTTTGGATATGGTCACCTCTCTTTTTCTCCTACACTCACCTCCCTTTGCATTATGTTTCATTCCTCCACCATTCTTCTTCTCACTTGAAAAATATAATAAGTTTTTCATGAGAGGAAAAAGAAAGAGAGAAGAAGAAGAAGAGAGCTTGTTCTTGAGAGTTTCATTTCTTGATCTCATTCATGCTAGAAAAATGCAAGCACCATTTTTCTTATCTCATTTCCTCCATCATCTTCAAATGGCAACAAACCCCAAGTGAGACACTACACTACACATTCTACAGCATATCTTGAGCATGTCGAGTTGCCGGCTTCATGCTCGAGTTGCCTCGGTATTGAGGCGGGAGCCCGTAAAAGACGCAGGCGTTGTGGTGCCCTTTCCGGCGAGGAGGCGACGATGTGGAGGCAAGACTTTCCGCGGGAGATCGGGACGATGACGAGAAGACCGGAGGACTCGGATCACTCGGTATACTTCTCACCCTATCTCTTGATTGCTAGCATTAGGTTAATGGTTACGATCCGGGTTTTCTTTGTCCGCGGTAGCGCCGGTTTCCGAGTAAGGAAAATTTTTGATTCCGCAATTTGGCCTCGAGTAAGACGGCCGGGGCGCTGCCGTGGCGCAACATGGTATCAGAGCCACGCCATTAACCTTACCTAGCTTCGTTTGATGTGTTTGCGTTTCCGATCAACCAAAATTTCCAAAAACCGTATTTTTCTAGCACAATCAGTTTCTGTCGAAATTTTTTGGAGTCTAAAAATTTTTCAGGTGGTCTCAGAATGATGTGCAGGGAGTCGTAAGAACACTGCAAAAATTTGGTGACATGACTCCTCCGTACGACCGCGGAAGGGCGGCCAAAACCCCCTTTTGGCCGCGCTTCCGCCGCAGGAGTGTGGGTTCGTGTGCTTAGTTTTTTGCAGTGGGCTTATGGGCTTATATTATGGGTTTTGGAATATTAAAATTGGGCCCAGGTTTTCTGTGAGTGCTACAGTTTTGATTGGGGGCCCACTTGTTAATTTTTGGTCAATCGGAAAATTTTAAACACATTATTTCACAGTGTTTACATTATATCTGCGACCGTGAATGTCACTTGATCGGTAAATCTGGTCTAACTGCTATAGCCCGGTTAGACGGATTTGCGAACGTGACTTTCACGTTGATGTTCTATGTTTATGCTGTGATGTTGCGGATCGGTCGTGGGGGATAGCCTGGATGCAATGCTAGTACAGTGCTGTTGTATTATGTACATTTGATATTGCGGGGCGAGCGTCCGACATGTGGACTGCCGTCACTGCCTGATTGTATTATTCTTTTGGGGCACGACCTGGTTGCGGTCGATGTACCCGGTGTATGTATATTTTACTTTCTGTACTAGGGTTACCCCGCGGAGGGGTGCACGGATAGCCGGGTTCTAGAGGGCAACGGGCCCGCATCTCATGGCATTGAGACGGAGGGGGCTTCACTCTAGGATTGGCGGGCTATTCGCCGCACTCGTAGGGGGTACAGGTTGACCCAGGAGGGGTGCCCAAGTTACCGGATTCCGTGAAGTGCTGGGTGGTCCATTCACGGTGCTGGAGGGGGCTGCCTCGCTTCAGGTTTTGGCGGGTGACTTGCCGCGCCCGTAGGGGTCTAGGATTTCATTGCACAGGCTATCCACACGACCAGGGAAACGTCGGGTTTCAGCAGCGGCTCTATGAAACCCGGGGCTTCCAGATATCTGTATTGTTCTGTGATGCTGTACATTTCTGTGATGTTGCATTTTTTTCACGCCTTGAGCGAAATACTATATATTGGTATATATATTAGTAGATGTTGTATATGCTTTACATCCGCGCTAGTCCAGTCCCCGCTCTGCCGTTAGTCAGCTAACCTAACGGGTGATGACGGGACCCAGTGGCGAATGCGGATGGCATATACGTACGTCAGTATATTTTCGTTCTTTGTGGTGTGATTAATTGATGGGACTGCGTTGATTCGGATCAATGCAAGATAAACAAACCTAATCTGATGTTGTTGGAACACTTTTCAAAAAGCTGTTATTGCAAGGACGTTCGCTTTTGTTTTGCATCGTGGTATTCATTTGGAATATCCTGCTCCTCAGTCGACGAGGCAAGGGCCGAGATCCCTTCACCGGGAGTGACCCCTTGGACAAAATTTTGCGTCAGGGCAATAACTTCACTATAGCCGATTACTTTTGCTTTGCATCGTGGTATTCAGTTGGAATATCCTGCACCTCATTCTACGGGGAAAGAGCCAAGATCCCTTCACCGGGAGTGACCTCTTTAGTAAAGGTTTTCGTCACTATATTTTCTAAAAAGTTATCCAGTTCCTTCAACGATATCAAGTTCATTACGTTAAAGGTTTTTCGCCAAAAACCAGTCGTAGCCCTCCGTCATTTCAGATTAGTATTACTTAGTATTCGTGCTGCGTTTGTCGTGCATTGCCGTGGCGTAGTGTTCGGTAGCTATGTAATGCTTTTCTGTCACATGGATAAGTGGATTGGTTAGGACAGTCGTGCGGTCTTGTTGGCATTGTCAAGGACTCGTACGGGTGGGTTTAATGCAATCAAGATAATGACGGGTAGAACTTGACTAGGACTCTTTGATTTGTTGGCATTGTCAAGGTCACTTGGGTCCTAGGGGTAAAAACATCACATCGGGAGTTTCAAAAGAACTGAAACTTGCCAGATATGCGCATACCTTCTGGAGTGTGGTGACTTGAGTGAATTCCGTCAAGTTATCATGCGATGATAGTTGGATCCCGATTTCCACTGATGAGTTGGTTTACTCCTCGGGTGATCCCGACTAATTCTTCTTTCAGGTTTGGAGGAGAATTTGAGGTACAGTGGGAGGTTTCCAGATTAGACAAAGTGATAACCATTCTGATCTAGGTTAGAGTGCACGCTGAGTGTTTCTTTTCTCTCTCTCTTTGGCAGCGACCATTGACCCGACCCTGGACTATGACTCAGTGACCAAGTTGACCGAACCTTCTTAACACAGGCTTTTGGATTGTCTAAGTTGCAGACCTCTTTGCCACTCCTACTTTTACCCTTTTCTCCAGGACACCCCGTATTACTACGAACGTCCACTTCCATTGGACAAAACCATCGTATGGTTATATACGAACTCGAAGGACTTCAAGGATGGTTTCTGGTTCTGGAGAAAACGAATAGGATTATTCAGTTGTCTTTTCTTTTCACCTTCTCTCATTGCGAGTACTCCTTGGTTTAGGAGTAGTACACCTATTACGCAAATTGGATAGTCTTCTTCCAAACCTTAGGCTGGTGCCGAACGGTGGGGAATGAAGAAAACCAATTAGTATAACGATGGTGTGCAGAAGGTATTAAGTTAAGACAAAGCAAGGGATTAGTAAGAGGGCAAAGTAAATTGCGACTGCTATTCACGACCGAACCAAGTGTTTCTTCGCCAATCCTAAATCACCTTTGTATTTCTCCAGGACACTCCGTATCACTACGAAGATCCACAGTTTATTGGATACTCCATCGTATGGTTATATACGAACTCGAAAGGAACTTGTTCCAGTTCGGGGATGGATTCTGGTTCAGGAGAAAGAGGAATAAAGTACATTCAGGTGTCTTTTATCTTCACCTTCTCTCGCATTGCGAGTGCTCCTAGGATTAGGACAGTACACCTATTATGCTTATTGGATAGTCTTCTTCCAAACCATAGGCTAGTGCCGAACGGTAGGGAAGGAAGAAAACCATTTGGCCTAAGGGGTGTACAGAAGGCAATGACTAAAGACATAGAAAGGGATTTAGAAAGATGGCAAAGAATTACAAGGTTACAGTTGTGAATCTGGATAATGGAAGAGGCATTACTAGGAATACCAGGATACCCCGACGAAACATTTCAATGTTTCAGTTTCACTGTGTACTGTTAATGGAAAACTGATTTCCCAGTTAGACACTTGTTCCAGGGTATGTATTTACCAGGTAAGATTCTCACATCTGTATGGTTTTACAGATGATGAGTGGGAGTAAGTTATTGGGAATTGGGTGATCATCCTCACTATATCGGGATTCATTGTAATCGGTGATATTTGAGGAAGTCACCTGGGTTGTTTGCCGGACGGCAATTTTTTTTTGGTTTTGAATATCCGCGGTTATGCACCAATTTCAAATTGATATATCTGTACGTCTATTTTCATAGAGTGAGATATACCTTTTGATATTATGTCGATGACATTTACCTATATCAGTGGATGGTTAGGTAAGGAGCATTAAACAGCGGTGTAATTCTTCTTAACCATAAGTACAGTTTTCAACCTGCGACGCACAGTGAAAGAGTTGTTAGACTCAGCGGACTTATACAGAGTATTGTATGTTGTCCAGGGTCCATCAGGACAGAGGGGTAGGTCCTCGTACTATATTCGGTTTACTTATGACTTCTCTAGTTTTTAGACAGGTGTTTCGTAGAAACACAGGGTCTAAGTTTTGAGGAGTTATAGGTATTTGAATAGAGTAGAGAACCAGGTGTTGCAAGTATCGGGATTCTTCAAAGTGATCGAAGATGTAGATACTTGTGTATGGTATTCAGTTGATAGTAATGATAAAGAGAAATTGCTTCTCTTTCAGGTTACTCATAATTGGAAGTACTCCTAAGTTGAGTAACGCTGATCGGCCTCCTTCCATTTAGTTGACATGCACTGGAGATAGCTGCATGATTTATATCTGGTTCAATTGAATCAGTGCCTCTGGTTCTATATTGGATATAGAACAGTTCATATCTTAACGATGTTAAGGTACGGGGAGTTGTCCGGCTTATGCTTAAAACCAGACACTGGACAACTCAAGGCACGTTTCTGTAATGGCTGTTTGTGGGTTGACCCAGGCTATGACGAGGGTTGATTTTCTACCATCTGGCAGATCAATAGAAATATTGTTCTAGACTCGCCACAGTTTTATTAAAAATGGATTTTTTCAGAAAAAGTAGTGGGAGTATGGTAGAACTGGAAGTGATTCCAGAACCGCAAACGATTACTGAAGATTTGATAAGGAACCTAAAGATTCAATCTGATTTGACATTCCATTGGCCACTCCGCAGATACGGTGGGTAACTTCAGGCACCCGAGAGGTACTTCGGTAGCCTCAAGGACGGTGACAGGGAAGTTCTTGTTTACCCACACTTGCCATTGCTGTTGTTCCAGGCTGCGAGACCCGGTGGGAGGATGAGTATAGCGTCGTTCTAAACTAGCTTTAGAAGTGCACGTCTATATGACTCTGCCAGAGGGTTGTCGTAGTCAGTAGGAGCAGCGGAAGCATTGGTGGACATCAGGCTTATGTCTATTTATAGACTAAAGCAGATATAGCGGAGTTAGATCATCTGTTTCTGATGTGACAGTCATAGGTTTGACGTCATCAGAATAGGGGATGGATCTGTTGAGAAGGTAGTAGGAAGTGATATTCCTATACTACGATCGGTTATACTTTGGTCGTCACACAGTGGTTTCTCCACAAAGGACTTGGACATTATATCAGACATACTGGTTACTAGATCTATGGTTTTAGATCTAGATTTGGGTAGTTTCCCAATCTGGGTACCTTGACAGCATTCTATGAGTATTTAGAATGGACGACTCCAGGCACGGTAGTATACCTGCAGTTGATGGTGTCACCCTCTCTAAAGGTGTCTTATAGACTAAAGGGGAGAGGAATACTCATGATTGGCAGATCACTTGCTTAGGCAATTGAGTCAATCATGAGATGTCAAGTACCACACCAGATGTTGTTCTTGCACTAGATGCAATAAGTTGACATTGATCCAATCCTGGAGAAACAGTCGGAAGCAGTTTTAGAACATAAGTGAATGTTCTAGGGATATGATAACGGCTGCCTCCTTTAGGAGACGGTTATCACTCCAGGCTTCCAAGGTGACATGGACGACAAGGAGGTTGTCAGAGTTTTAGTTTTCCCTCTAACGAGGGGCAGTATTTTGGACAGGTGATCCAAGGCAATACTGAGGGAGGCATGGCGCAGGATACTGATTAAGTTCAGTTGACGATACAGTCTAAGAAGTTTGGATTTGGAGTTCATTTATGAGCTAGGTCCCATCAGACATCCAGACATTCTAAGACAGGTATTGCTCATTTCGGGAGATGGTATTCTCCGCGAACTTGAGAATAAGAGAGACATAGAAAGAAACATCAGAGCGGATCCACTCACTGAGGCTATTCCTCGAACGCAATAGTTTCACAAACGAGCTTTGTGAGACTGACTTGTAGAGGAGTTGGGTGTTCGGTATCACACGGGCTGTGAGTATGCGACATCGCAATAATTAGCCTTGAGTGCAAGTGGGAGATTGTTGGAGATAGTGCCCTCAGAGTCAATTATTGGATCACAGGCACGTGATTGCAATGATTGAGGGAGGACCTATCCCGGTAGGACAGTCTTACTCGAGATGATAGTATGCTATCTGGTTTACCTTTATCATCGTGTACTGCTTTAGGTGACCTGACATGTCACTATTGCACGTTGATAGAGCCCCTAGGATTCTTGCTTGACTACCAGCAGTATGATGGCGATCATATACGTGGGAGCTGGTAGTCTATAAGCACATCCTTAAAAGGTCCCTAGTCGTAGGAGTTTCGAGACAGGGCATCGATACTCCATTAGTAGACTAGTGTATACAGTCGAGACCCCGACGAGGGGCGGTGGCCGGTCTCACAAGCCACTGGTGTCAGTTGGTTCACCTAAGATGTATACAGGTGCTCATTGGGTTATGAGTACACCGGACAGGACTCGCCGGGAACCTGCTAGTTGGGTTTATACCATACGTCAGATAGCAGTTCCCAGGTGATATGTGTACAGGTTAGTTCATCGACCTGAGATCGTCATTTGTCTCGTGTGAGTTCCCACTGTGCTTTGATTACTACCCTACCACGTCTCAAAGGAGTCGTGCAAACAGGTTTTAGTTGGGTACAGTCCCGAGCCACATGGAGGCAGTGAGCGGATCTTCAGGGGTTCGTTTCTCCCGGTATTGGGGGTGAGGTCGCGCTGTGTCTAGGAGAGCCATTACGCAAAGCCCTCGGCCGAGGCAGGAGATTTACTGGTAGGTATTCCAGTAGTATCTCAGGGCGTTCTGGGCTACACTCCGACACGACTTGTACCGCTTTTGGGGGTCTGACTTTCACCAACCCCCTAGGCCCGCCATGCGATACTCATAGACGAACGGACCGGACTGTACGGATATTATCACTGACAGGCTCAGTTGGGTGTCGGGGTGAGCTTCCTCATCGACGTCCCTTTTGGTCAATAGCTGGTGGCCCGTCACGTATTGGCTAATACCTCTGACGTGCTAGTGGTTAAATCCACAGCCATAGTATTGACGAGTCTTTAGAGTCCACCACACTTACAGTTACTCAAGCTTTCGGGCGAAACGCTGTAGAGGCCGTATGGAGATATGGCAGGGTCCGATCAGATACGTGCGGTATTGCACGGATCAGGATCGGACGGTTTGTACTAGTAGCCGTGTAGTTATATGGCAGGGTTTGATCTGATACGTGCGGCATTGCACGGATCAGGATCGAACGGATTTTACTAGCCGGCTTTGGCTTAAGCCGGTCCTAGTTTAGTACAGTGTAGATTTTGTCTCATTGCATTTGTATCCGGACGGAATACAGATGCGGGTGTGTATGCACAGTATTGGGGTTTTCCTGTAATTTATTACGGGACCAGTTTTCTGGAGTTGCCAGTTTGCATTCCGTTCCGACCGGTTTTTCTCTGTTCTTTCCCGGCCGGACTTTTATGATGGAGGGGGTAATTTGCAGTTTTGCAAATTACTTTTAGGGAGGGGGTTTCTTACATTTGTGAGATTATGTTTGACCATCATCATTTTTATTCTCTTTACATCACTTGCTTTATTCATGATGAGAAAGGATTTGATTTGTGATTAGAATTGATAAGATAGTTTGTAATGATAATGTTTGGATATGGTCACCTCTCTTTTTCTCCTACAATCACCTCCCTTTGCATTATGTTTCATTCCTCCACCATTCTTCTTCTCACTTGAAAAATATAATAAGTTTTTCATGAGAGGAAAAAGAAAGAGAGAAGAAGAAGAAGAGAGCTTGTTCTTGAGAGTTTCATTTCTTGCTCTCATTCATGCTAGAAAAATGCAAGCACCATTTTTCTTATCTCATTTCCTCCATCATCTTCAAATGGCAACAAACCCCAAGTGAGACACTACACTACACATTCTACAGCATATCTTGAGCATGTCGAGTTGCCGGCTTCATGCTCGAGTTGCCTCGGTATTGAGGCGGGAGCCCGTAAAAGACGCAGGCGTTGTGGTGCCCTTTCCGGCGAGGAGGCGACGATGTGGAGGCAAGCCTTTCCGCGGGAGATCGGGACGATGACGAGAAGACCGGAGGACTCGGATCACTCGGTATACTTCTCACCCTATCTCTTGATTGCTAGCATTAGGTTAATGGTTACGATCCGGGTTTTCTTTGTCCGCGGTAGCGCCGGTTTCCGAGTAAGGAAAATTTTTGATTCCGCAATTTGGCCTCGAGTAAGACGGCCGGGGCGCTGCCGTGGCGCAACAGCATCGATACTCCGGAGTAGACTAGTATATACAGTCGAGACCCCGACGAGGGGCGGTGGCCGGTCTCACAAGCCATTGGTGTCAGTTGGTTCACCTAAGATGTATACAGGTGCTCATTGGGTTATGAGTACACCGGACAGGACTCACCGGGAATCTACTAGTTGGTATTATACCTAGCGTCAGATAGCAGTTCCCTGGTGACATGTGTACAGGTTAGTTCATCGACCTGAGGTCGTCATTTATCTCGTGTGAGTTCCCACTGTGCTTTGATTTCTACCCTACCACGGCTCAAAGGAGTCGTGCAAACAGGTCTTTTTTGGGTACAGTCCCAAGCCACATGGAAGCAAGTGAGCGGATCGACAGGGGATTCGTCTCTCCCGGTATTGGGGGTGAGATCGCACTGAGTCTAGGAGAGCCATTACACAAAGCCCTCGGCCGAGGCAGGAGATTTACTGGTAGGTACTCCAGTAGTATCTCAGGGTGTTCTGGGCTACTCTCTGACACGACTTATACCGCTATTGGGGGTCTGACGTTACCAGCCCCCTAGGCCGATATGCGATACTCATAGAAGAACGGACCGGACTGTATGTATATTGTCACTGTTAGGCTCAGTAGGGTTTCTGGATGAGTTCGCTCGTCAGCTTCCCTTCCAATCAATACATAGGAAACCGTTACGTACAGCTCGTGCCTCTGACGTGCTAATGGTTATACCCAGTGCCAGTGTGTTGATGAGTCATTAGAGTCCCCCACAGACAGTTTCCCAAGTTCGGGCGAAACGTTGTAGAGGCCGTATGGTTTTATGGCAGGGTTCGAAAAATGCACGTGCGTTTACGCACGTGTCGTATTTCGGGCAGATAATACTGGTGGGCTTTGGTTTAAGCCGGATCCGAGTATTATACTGTGTAGATATAATATCTTTGTCTCAGTTGCATTTGTATTCGGTCGTAATACAAATGCGGGTATGTTTATACTGATACGGGGTTATCCTGAAATTCGTTTCGGGATCGCTTTTGGAAGTTGCCAGTTTCCAGTTTTCTATCACCCGTCTTTATCATTCGGTTAAAGACGGATTTATCTTTTCTTGATGAGTGTGGAAGGTTCTAGAAGCATCTAGATGATGACTAGGATGATGAGGTGGCTTGTGACTCATTAATGCATTGATTGTGCATTTAATGAGTTGATGACCAGGTAATGGTGATTCATTGGTTCATTAATGATTATGCTAGGTGTTCTATATGACTCATACATTTGTTTTAGTGCTAATGGTCACCATTTTGAATCCTACACTCACCTCCCTCATCCTATATCATGGTCGTCCCCCTCTTGCAAATGAGTATTTGATTTTTGGGAAAAAGATTATGGTTTTGAATCATGGAAATTAATATACTCATTTCTCATTTCACCCGATCCATTTGGCAACTTCATTAGCCGTTCGTCCATAACTTTGGACGAAGCGAGACAAAGTGTTCTACTCATTCTCTACATCAATCTTGGTCATCTCTTTTAGCAAACTTGATGATCGAGTTGCCTCGGTTCAGAGGCGGGAGCCCGTTTAAAGATCCGTCGGCGTGGTGCCACCTGGACGAGGAGATTGGAGATTCAGAAGATTGGAGCAGCCGCAACAAAGCGTGGGATGATGGTTAAAGACCGAAGGACTCGGATCGTTCGGTATAACATTTCTACCCTCTTTGTAGTTTGTTAGTTTAGCTTTAATGGCAGATCCGGGTTATAGTATGCGATAGCGCCAGCTGTAAAAGTTTTTGTTCCGCATTTGGCGTCTGTTAGACGGCCGGGGCGCTACCGTGTACTTACAGGCTCCCACTGTTTTTATCAAATTTTCCTTCAAACCCTAAAAGGTAAGACTAGCCGGGATTAATTACATCCTACAAGTTCGCCAATCGGTCAGCCAGGCAGGTATTGGTACTCCGAGAGAGTCTCCCCATGCTTTCGTATAGAACTAATTAAATAACCTCGTTTCTGTAGGGGCATAACCCCGTTAACACCTTTCTTAGACACCTACTGGATCGGCTAATTGTAAAGTGGAAAACTATCTCAGGAGTAACTCTTACTCGCAGTGGGTATCGGGATCCAACTATCTCATAGAAGGTATGCAATCTCATTGCAAATTTTCAAAACTTGAAATTCCCAATATCTGTTTTTGCCCCTAGCAAATTATGACCTTGGCTATGGTCAACAAATCATAAGCGCTAGCCAAGTTCAACCGTCATTTCCTGATTGAATTAAACCCACCTGTATGACCCTTGGCTATGGTCAACAAAGCCGTACGACTACCCTAATCCAATCGCATCATATGGTTGCAGATAAGCACTAATTAGCTACCGCACACTACGCCTTAGCTATGGTCAACAAACGTAGCGCGAATACTAAATAGCACTTATCTGAAATGACGGAGGGCTACGACAAGTTTGTAAGAAAACCTTTTGCGTAATGAACTTGATATCGTTGTAGAATCGAGTGATTTGAAAAGGAGTGGTTTAAGCTCCGCTTTTAAAATCGTGTTTTTCAAAATAAACCGAGTGGGTTGTAGCATTTGCTAGTTTTTGCTAAAGAGGTCACACCCAGTGAAGGGATCTAGGCTCTTTCCTCATCGAATGAGGTGCTGAATATTCATCAAGGATAACCACTATGCAAAGCAAGAACTAGAGCTACCTTTTTGAAAATTTTGATTCTACAACATCTTTAGGTTTCTTTCTTTTTCATTAATCTCATTAATGATGTCCCATCATTTATGTTTCTTAAATATCACAGAAGAAACGAAAATAGAACGTACGCTTATGCTATCCGCATTCGCCACGGGGCCCCGTCATGCACCGTTAGGTTACTTAACTAGCGGCAGAGCGGGGCAGGACTAGCACAGGTGTAAAACATAAGCAACGTTTATTATATATCATATATATAATATAAAACATTCGTCTCACGCAGATATATGATCACATCACAGAACATAGCAGTAGAAGTCAACATATGAAATATAGGATATACTAGGAGGTCCGTGTTTTAAATTAAGCCAGTAAAAAACACGGATTCCACGATCGTGATGAATAGCCAAACCCACATCCCTAGACCCCTACGATAGCGGCAATCAACCCTGCCCATTCTAGAGTTAGGAGACCCGGTCTCGACTTCTCAAGATGGCCTCTCACTGGACTCTAGAACCCGATTACTTGTGCTCCCCTCCTTGGGTCTATCCTAATGCGGAAAAGTAAATAATATACACCAATGGTGACATCATCCTCAACCCAGAAGTGTCCCAATAAAAAAATATTACATACAATTTTTATATGAATGAAAATGAAAAACTCTCATCTCACGCAAAAACCCCCGGCTATTCAAGCACGACGATCCAATAAATATAACATATCACAGCAGCACATAAATATCACATGTCATCAACGTAAGTAAATATGCGTATCCTGATTATAGCAACGAAATCGGCAATACACCATATATTACACTTACGGTCGCAGAAAAGAAAATGAAAACTACAATAATTAGAATCCGCAACACCTTAGACATCATAAACCCGGAATATCTCATACTTCAGATTTCATGCCTAACACTATAAACCTCGCATTTTAGTCTCGAATTGAAAACACTTTTCAATAACCAGTCGGGTAATTCAACAAGATTCCCGACAACCTGATCGAATGCTCGTTGGAAACATTAGTAGATGGCCGCACCCCCGATGCCGTCGACGAAGTGCACTTAGGCAGAACGTCGCGGCCGCGAGCACCCGAGTGGATGCTTTTGGCAACGGGGTTCTCCTATAGTCGCTTAGTCCGGGCTATGGAGCATGGCTATCTAGTAGTGTTATCCGGCGAGTGTTCGCATACTTTACGAGATTGCGACGGGGTTTTGATCTGAATCGAAACTCTGTGGCAATCTATCAAAAGAGACTAAATTGCTAAATTTACAAAACACTAACTAGTTTTCACAAAACTAATTATTGTGGAATCCAAATATTGTATCACATATCAATAAAATCTAGACGATGTTAAATATTCGATCGAATTATCAAACACCCACAAATCCCAGAGAGCTCAACAGCTTGAGCCTCACTAAAAATACCCAGAAAGTGCAAAATCACAAAACGGAGCAGCACAAGAAAATTAATCCCACAACTAGTCAAGATTGCGGCGGAACCACGGCCAAACATGCGTTTAGGCGGCGGTTCCGCGATGTCTTGATAGAGTTGGGGACTCGAACTTCTTGGGTCTCCATAATTTAACATGCATGATTTTCTGCATATTTTTAATCTTAAAAATTCCAACTTTTGAAATTTTTTACAGAAACTAGAAAAATGTCGGGTTTCGAAATTCGATCGAACACTTTAACATCATCTAGACCACTCCTAATGCTCTAGCTTGGCTTTGATACCATGAAAGTATGCCTTAGCACCACTACTAGGTTTTAAGAAGCATCGAGTATACAATTTTAAAAAACTAGTGTGCTAATGCATGCCATCCTAGAATCGAACTAGAGAATTAGGGTTTATAAACTAGTAAACAAACTTTACACTAAGTGAAAAAGGAATACAACCTTTGTAGACCGGTCCTTCACTTCTAAATCTCTAAGTAATAGTCCCTAGAACTCTTCATAGGCTCCACTTGGCGAAAGGAACGAGCTTGCTTAAGGATCTTCGAGGCCGAAGATGATCCACCTTGAAGAATCTCTAACTCAAGCTACCTCTTCACTAATTAAGGAATTAGTGAAGGAAACAACCTATACTAAAGAGCTAGTTTGGTATAGATTGATGAAGTAGGAATTTTGCTCACTTTAGAATTCTTTTTCTCTTTATCTTTTTCACTCTAGAATTTTCAAGAGGAGGAAGAAGATGAAGCTTGTGTAGAACTAGGATGAGGAAAATATCTCAAAGATATATGTAGAGACTTAACCATGGGCTTAGGATAATGGTTAGGTTATAAAATATCTCAAGTAAAACAAAATTAATGGAATGAGTCATGGTTTCTACATGCTTCTACAGGCATCCAAGCCATGCTCATTTTCCACATAATTTTAGATTTACTTTAAATAATAAAACCCAACATTATTCTTGGATTAGTGTGAGTCTCATACATCCATGTCCATTGTATCATCTGGCATGACACAATAGTGTGTGTGTGTGTGTGTCCAAGAGGTGAAATTCTTTAGGAAGCTAATATTAGTTAATATATATATTAATATATCAAATACATATATATATATATATATATATCAAATTATTAAATCAATACTTGATTTAATAATCCGGCTATATCATATATAACTGACTAATATCATTTATATGTATATCAATTTATCGAATCAACACTTGATTCAATAACCCGGTTATATCACATATAACCGAACGATATAATATATCGCGAGATTAGAATACGGTATCGCATACACGTATTTGATCAAGGTCCCCCACATATCACATATGTGCCCTACTTCGTTTTGCTTGAGCTAGGAAACCTCTGTGTGGGACTCTAAAAACTCGTCAATACGCCAGCAGTAGGTAATGATCACATCAGTTACCCACAAGCCGTCAGCGGTACTTGCTGGACGTAACGGCTACCCAGGTATTGAGCAAATAGAAGATCAACAAGCAAACTTGTCCACACTCCCATGAAGCCTATAAGTAACACTACCGTACAGTCCGGTCTCTTCATCTGATATGTCGCATATCGAGTCTGGGGGGGAACGTCATACCCCAGTAACTTGATAAGTCATGATGATGTATGGTCTATAACGGTTCGAGAAACTACTGATAACACATACCAGTAAATCTCATCAGCCTTGCCCAGGGACTTTCTGTTATAGCCAATCGAGCAAAGCGCAACATTAACTCCCAATACCGGGAGAGACGAAACCCCTCATATCGCTCACTGCCTCTATGTGACTCGGGACTGTATCCAAAATCCACCTGTTTGCATGACTCCTTTGAGACGTGGTAGGGAGGAAATCAAAGCACAGTTGGAACCACACAAGACTCTATGACGATCTCGGATCTACAGACTAACATGTACCAGTGTCACCATAGAACTGCTATCTGACAAAAGGTATAGTGCCATCTAGGAGTTCTCGGTGAGTCCTATTCGGTGTACCCATTCTCTAATGAGCACATGTGTACAATCTCTGATGTCAAACACCAATGGTTATGGGATCAACCATCGCCCCATACAGGGTCAAGAAACATACACACTAGTCTACTCTGGAATATCGATGCCTTGTCTCGATACTCCCTCGACTATGAACAATTAAAGGATGTACTTGTGGACCACCCTGGACCCACTAGTATGATCTGCATCATAGTCCTGATAGTCAAGTACATATCCTAAGGGCTTTATCAACATGTATCAGAGAAACAGTATAATAATACAAGTGTACATGTTAAGATAAAGAGCAACCAGATAGCATACTATTATGTCGAGCAAGAAAGTCCTTTCTATATATATATGTCCAAGCATCCACTATAATATACAATCATGTACAATAATGGCCTCTAAGGCATACATATGACTAACAGTTGTGTTTCGCCTTTAGGCGTGAGTTGCTCCCGTTTGGGAATGCCTTTTATATATTTTATGTTTGTACCCGTTTGTGGCTAGTTTTTACAAAGGAGGTGCTGCCGAAATTTTTAAGAAAATAAATTTAAGTTTTGAGATCTTTAACTTGATATTTTAAATGTTTTTAACTAATGTTTTATCACTCTATCTTTTCTTGGTTTAGATTTCTGGGTTTTCGACTTACTTGAATTACGTTACGCCTAGTGACGATGCGTGATTTAAGTGCCAGTCGCGTTCCTAAATTTGGTCGTGACATTGATGATACAAGAATATACATACCGAAATGTGTATATGTAAATTATTAAATCAATACCTGATTTAATAATCTGGCTTAGTCCTAAGCCAGCTAGTATTATCATTCGATCGAAACCATGCACATATAAACATACAGCCACCACATCATTTCGCCCAAACCAGAGAAACCCTCTGTATGGGACTCTAAAGACTTGATAGTACGCTGGCAGTGGGTTTAACCCTAAATACGTCAGCGGCACTAGCTGTACGAAATAGCTACCCAGGTACCTGTCGAAAAGAAGGACGACGAGCAAGCTCATCCGAACCCCTACTGAGCCTATCTATGACAATCTTCGTACAGTCTGGTCTCTTCTTCTAAGAGTATCGCATACCGGATCTTGGGGATGGTAAATGTCAGACCCCTACTGACCCGATAAGTCGTGTCGATTTGGCTCAGGACCAATCCGAGAAACTAACGATCTAACCATCAGTAAATCCCAACTGCCTTGGGCAAGGTCTTATAGTTCTAGCCAACCGGACACAGTGCGATATTGACTCCCAATACCGGAATAGACGAATCCCTGACAATCGTTCACTGCCTCCATATGGCTCGGGACTGTACCCAACTAAAACATGTTTGCATGACTCAGTAGTGCCGTGGTAGGGCAGTGTGTTGGAGATAGTGCCCTCAAAGTCAATTATTGGATCACAGGCACGTGATTGCAATGATTGAGGGAGGACCTATACCGGTAGGACAGTCTTACTCAAGATGATAGTATGCTATCTGGTTTATCTTTATCATCGTGTATTGCTTTAGGTGACCTTACAGGTCACTATTGCACGTTGATAGAGCCCCTAGGATTCTTGCTTGACTGCCAGCAGTATGAGGGCGATCATATACGTGGGAGCTGGGGTCTATAAGCACATCCTTAAACGGTCCCTAGTCATGGGAGTTTCGAGACAGGGCATCGATACTCCAGAGTAGACTAGTGTATATAGTCGAGACCCCGACGAGGGGCGGTGCTCGGTCTCACAAGCCACTGGTGTCAGTTGGTTCACCTAAGATGTATACAGGTGCTCATTGGGTTATGAGTACACCGGACAGGACACGCCGGGAATATGCTAGTTGGTCTTATACCTGACGTCACATAGCAGTTCCCTGGTGACATGTGTACAGGTTAGTTCATCGACCTGAGATCGTCATTTGTCTCGTGTAAGTTCCCACTGTACTTTGATTACTACCCTACCACGCTCAAAGGAGACGTGCAAACAGGTTTTAGTTGGGTACAGTCCCGAGCCACATGGAGGCAGTGAGCGGATCTTCAGGGGTTCGTCTCTCCCGGTATTGGGGGTGAGGTCGCGCTGTGTCTAGGAGAGCCATTACACAAAGCCCTTGGCCAAGGCAGGAGATTTACAGGTAGGTATTCCAGTAGTATCTCAGGGTGTTCTGGGCTACACTCCGACACGACTTGTACCGCTTTTGGGGGTCTGACTTTTACCAACCCCCTAGGCCCGCCATGCGATGCTCATAGACGAACGGACCGGACTGTACGGATATTGTCACTGACAGGCTCAGTAGAGTGTCAGGATGAGTTCGCTCATCGACGTCCCTTTTGGCCAATACCTGGTAGCCCGTTACGTATAGGCTAATACCTCTGACGTGCTAGTGGTTAAATCCATAGCCAAAGTATTGACGAGTCTTTAGAGTCACCCACAAACCAGTTTCTCAAGTTTCGGGCGAAACGCTGTAGAGGCCGTATGGAGATATGGCAGGGTTCGATCATATACGTGCGGTATTGCACGGATCATGATCGGACGGATAATACTAGCGGGCTTTGGTTTAAGCCGGATCCTAGTATTGTACAGTGTAGATTTCATCTCATTGCATTTGTATTCGGTCGGAATACAAATGCAGGTATGTATATACAGTAGCGGGGTTTTCCTGTAATTTATTACGGGATCAGTTTTCTGAAGTTGCCAGTTTGCATTCCGTTTCGGCCATTTTCCTTTGTATCTTTCCTTGGCTGAAAAATGGTGGAGGAGGGCTTATTTGCAATTGTGCAAATTAGCATTTGTGGAGGGTGGTCTTTGCATATTGTTGCTTCATGATGATTGTACCTTCATTTGACTTCTTTAGTCCATGATTGCTTGACTTTTGGAGTAATCATGGTTGTTGATGATGGGGTTGATTTGGAGTGAGGGTTTTGTTGTGATCATTATATTTCACCATCATCATTTTTCTCTCTCTCTTGGATGATAGCTTCCTCCCCCTTGACCTTTCTCTCACTCCCATTCTCATTCATTCTTGGATGAGGCCGGCCACTTCTTGGGGTGGTGAGGGATTTATTTGGTGAGGGATTTGGTTCTCATTTGCTTACTACAAAATTCTCAAAAGCCACAACAAAAAGTTTACATCTCATTCCTCCACCAATACATGGCAACTTCAACCCCTAGAGACACATAGAGTTCTACACTTTATCTACAGCACTTCTTGGGCACGTCGGCTCGCCAACTTCGTGCCCGAGTTGCCTTGGTCCAGAGGTGGGAGCCCGTAAAAGAACCCGGCGATGTGGTACCCTTCCGGCGAGGAGGTGAAGACCGTAGATTCCGCGGGGAGATCGGGACGACGACGAGAAGACCGAAGGACACGGATCGCTCGGTATATCTCTCTACCCCTTCTCTTGTTAGCTAGGATTAGATTAATGGCCCGATCCGAGATTTTTGTGCGCGGTGGTGCCGGTTCTAGTTTATAGAAAAGTTTCATGTTCCGCATTTTGGCCTCGTTCAGACGGCCGAGGCGCCACCATGCACTTACACTGGTATCAGAGCCACGCCATTAACCTAGTCTAGCTTGCTGTAACGTGTTTACATTTTCGATCGAACAAAAATTCCAAAAACCACGATTCCAAGAGCATCAGTTTCGGTCGATTTTACTTGTGCTCGAAAATTTTTTCGGTGTGTTGCAGAAATACATGCAGGGAATTCTAAGAGTTCTGTAAAAATTTGGTCATGTGTTATTACTGTTTAGCCGCGGAACCGCGGCCAAACCCATGATTGGGCCGCGGTTCCGCCGCCACTTAGACTCCTTACTGAACCATATTTTTACAGAGAGTCTTAGACTTGGAAATAGGGGTTTTGGTATATTCTGTTTGGGCCCAGATTTTCTTTGAGTGCTACAGTAGTGCTTGGGGCCCACTTCAGTAAATTTGATCGATCGAAAATTTTAAACATGTTAGTTCACAGTATTTACATTATATCTGCGACCGTGAATGTCACTTGATCGGTAAATCCTGTCTAACTGCTATAGCCCTTTTAGACGGATTTGCGAACGTGACATTCACGTTGATGTTCTGTATTGTGCTGTAATGTTACGGATTGGTCGTGGGGATAGCCTGGATGCAATGTTAGTACAATGTTGATTTTATATATACATTTGATATTGCGGGGCGAGCGTCCGACATGTGGACTGCCGTCGCTGCCTGTTTGTATATTATTCTTTTGGGGCACGACCGGGCTGAGGTCGATGTACCCGTTGTATGTATATTTTACATTCTGTACTAGGATTACCCCACGGAGGGGTGTACGGATAGCCGGGTTCTAGAGGGCAACGGGCTCGCATCTCATGGCATTGAGACGGAGGGGGCTTTACTCTAGAATTGGCGGGCTATTCGCTGCACTCGTAGGGGGTACAGGTTGACCCAAGGAGGGGTGCCCAAGTTACCGGATTCCGTGAAGTGCTGGGTGGTCCATTCACGTTGTTGAAGGGGGCTGCCTCGCTTCAGGTTTTGGCGGGTAACTTGCCGCGCCCGTAGGGGTCTAGGATTTCATTGCACAGGCTATCCACACGACCAGGGGAACGTCGGGTTTCAGTAGCGGCTCTATGAAACCCGGGGATCCCAGATATCTGTATTGTTCTGTGATACTTATTACTCTCTGTGATGTTGCATTTTATCACGCCTTGAGTGAATATTATATATTATATATACTAGTAGATGTTGTATATGTTTTGCGTCCGCGCTAGTCCAGTCCCCGCTCTGTCGTTAGTTAAGTAACCTAACGGGTGATGATGGGACCCAGTGGTGAATGCGGATGGCATATACGTACATCATTATTTTCGTTCTTTATTGGTGTGATCAATTGATGGGACTGCATTGATTCGAATCAATGCAACCTAAACAAACCTATTCTGATGTTGTTGGAACATTTTTCAAAAAGCTGTTATTGCAAGGACGTTCTCTTTTGTTTTGCACAGTGAAATTCGGTTATGAATATCCAGCACCTCAGTCGACGAGGCAAGGGCCGAGATCCCTTCACCGGGAGTGCCCCTTGGACAGAAGTTTGCGTCAGGGAAATAACTTCACTATAGTCGTTTACTTTTGCTTTGCATCGTGGTATTCAGTTGGAATATCCTGCACTTCATTCTACGGGGAAAGAGCCGAGATCCCTTCACCGGGAGTGACCTCTTTAGCAAAGGTTTTCGTTACTATATTTTTATAAAGCTATCCGGTTCCTTCAACGATATCAAGTTCATTACGTTAAAGGTTTTCGCCAGAAACCATTCGTAGCCCTCCATCATTTCAGTTAAATATTCGGTAGTATTCAAGCTATGTATTTTGACCTCACGCCAAGGCATAGTGATTGGTAGCTGCCGGATATTTATCTGTTGCATAGATAGATGCGTTGGTTTGGGATAGTCATACTACTATTTTGGCCTACGTCAAGGGTATGTACGGGTGGGTTCAAATTAACCTGGATAATGATGGGTAGAACTTGACATGTGACTTATGACATTTTGACCTCACGCCAAGGTCATAAGAGCATGGGGTAAAAAATCACATCGGGAGTTTCTAAAGAAACTGAAACTTGCCAGATATGCGCATACCTTCTGGAGTGTGATAACGTGAGCGTATTCCGTCACGTTATCATGCGATGATAGTTAGATCCCGATTCCCACTGATGAGTTGGTTTACTCCTCGGGTGATCCCGACTAATTCTTCTTTCAGGTTTGGAGGAGAGTTTGACGGTACAGTGGGAGGTTTCCTGATTGGATAAAGTGATAACCATTCTGATCTAGGTTAGAGTGCACGCTGAGTGTTTCTTTTCTCTCTCTCTTTGGCAGCAACCATGACCCAACCCTTGACTATGACTCAGTAACCAAGTTGACCGAACCTTCTTAAACACTGGCTTTTGGATTGTCAGAGTTGCATACCTCATTGCCACTCCTACTTTTATCCTTTTCTCCAGGACACCCCGTATTACTACGAACGTCCACTTCCATTGGACAAAACCATCGTATGGTTATATACGAACTCGAAGGAATTTATTCGAGGATGGTTTCTGGTTCTGGAGAAAACGAATAGGACTATTCAGTTGTCTTTTCCTTTTACCTTCTCTCAGGTTGCGAGTGCTCCTTGGATTAGGACAGTACACCTATTACGCAAATTGGATAATCTTCTTCCAAACCATAGGCAGGTGCCGACCGGTAGGGAATGGAGAAAACCAATTAGCCTAACGATGATGTACAGAAGGTATTATGTAAAGACAAATAAAAGGATTAGTAAGAGGGCAAAGTAAATTGCGACTGCTATTCACGACCAAACCAAGTATTTCATTACCACTCCCATTTCACCTTTGTATTTCTTCAGGACACTCCGTATCACTACGAAGATCTACAGTTTATTGGATACTCCATCGTATGGTTATATACGAACTCGAAAGGAACTTGTTCCAGTTCGGGGATGGATTCTGGTTCAGGAGAAATAGGAATAAGGTTTATTCGGTTGTCTTTTATCTTCACCTTCTCTCGCATTGCGAGTGTTCCTAGGATTAGGACAGTACACCCATTATGCTTATTGGATGGTCTTCTTCCAAACCATAGGCTGGTGCCGAACGGTAGGGAATGAAGAAAACCATTTGGCCTAAGAGGGTGTACAGAAGATAATGACTAAAGACATATAAAGGGATTTGGAAAGATGGTAAAGAAATATACGGTTACAGTTGTGAATCTGGATAATGGAAGAGACATTACTAGGAATACCAGGATACCCCTACGAAACATTTCAATGTTTCAGTTTCACTGTGTACTGTTAAAGGAAAACTAATTTCCCAATTAGACACTTGCTCCAGGGTATGTATTTACTAGGTATAAATCTCATATCTGTATGGTTGTACAGATGATGAGTGAGAGTAAGCTATTGGGACTTAGGTGATTGTCCTCATTATATCGGAATTCGTTGTAATTGGTGACATTTGAGGAAGTCACCTGGGTTGTTTGCCGGACGGTGAATATTTGGTTTTGAATATCCGTTGTTATGCACCAATTTCAAATTGATATATCTGTACGTTCATTTTTATGAAATGAGATATAACTTTTTGAAATTATGTCGATGACATTTACCTATATCAGTGCATGGTTAGGTAAGGAGTATTAAACAGCGGTGTAATTCTTCTTAACCATAAGTACAATTTTCAACCTACGACACACAGGCTTTGAGTTATTGAACTCAGGGGACTTATACAGAGTATTGTATATTGTCCAGTGTCCATTAGGACAGAGGGGATGGTCCTCGTACTATATTCAGTTTACTTATGACTTCTCTAGTTCTTAAACAAGTGTTTCGTAGAAACACAAGGTCTGAGTTTTAAGAAGTTATAGGTATATGAATAAAGTAGAGAACCAGGTGTTGCAAGTATCGGGATTCTTCAAGGTGATCGAAGATGTAGATACTTGTGTATGGTATTCAGTTGATAGTAATGTTTAAGAGAACTTGCTTCTCTTTCAGGTTACTCATAATTGGAAGCACTCCTAAGTTGAGTAATGATGATCGGCCTCTTTCCATTTAGTTGACATGCACTGGAGACAGTTGCATGATTTGAATCTGGTTCCAATTAAATCAGTGCTTCTGTTTCTGTATTGGATATAGAACAGTTCATATCTTGACATTGTTAAGATACGGGGAGTTGTCTAGCTTATGCTTAAAACCAGACTCTGGATGACTCAAGGCACGTTTCTGTAGTGGCTGATTGTGGGTTGACCCAGGCTATGACGAGGGTTGACTTTCTACCATCTGGAAGATCAATAGTGATATTGTTCTTGACTCGCCACAGTTTTAATAAAAATGGATTTTTTCAGAAAACAGTAATGGGAGTATGGTAGAACTGGAAGTGATTCCAGAACCGCAAACGATTACTGAAAATTTGATAAGAACCTAAAGATTCAATCTGATTTGACATTCCATTGGCCACTCCGCAGATGTGATGGGTAACCTCAGACACCCGAGAGGTACTCCGGTAGCCTCAAGGACGGTGACAGGGAGGTTCTTGTTTACCCAGACTTGCCGTTGCTGTTGTTCCAGACTGTGAGACCCGGCAGGAGGATGAGTATAGCGTCGTTCTAAACTAGCTTTTGAAGTGTACGTCTATATGACTCTGCCAGAGGGTTGTCGTGGTCAGTGGGAGCAGCGGAAGCATTGGTGGACAGGTGGCTTATGTCTATTTATAGACTAAAGCAAATATAGCGGAGATAGATCATCTATTTCTGATGTGACAGTCATAGGTTTGACTTCATCAGAATAGAGGATGGATCTGTTAAGAAGTTGGTAGGGTGTAATGTCCTGGTACTTGGATGACATACACAGAGTAGGAAGTGAAATTCCTATACTACGATCGGTTATACTTTGGTCGTCACACAGTGGTTTCTCCATATAAGGCTTGGATATTATATCGGACATTCTGGTTACTGGATCTATGGTTTTAGATCTAGATTTGAGTAGTTTCCCAATCTGGGTACTTTGACAGCATTCTAAAGGTGTTTTAGAATGGACGACTCCTGGCACGGTAGTGTACCTGCAGGTGATGGAGTCACCCTCTCTAAAGGTGTCTTACAGACTAAAGTAGAGAGAGATGTGCATGATTAGCAGATCACTTGCTTAGGCAATTGAGTCAATCATGAGATGTCAAGTACCACACCAGATGTTGTTCTTGCAGTAGATGCAATAAGTTGATATTGATCCAATCCTGGAGAAACATTCGGAAGCAGTTTTAGAACATAAGTGGATGTTCTAGGGATATGATAACGACAGCCTCATTCGGGAGACAGTTATCATTCCAGGCTTCCAAGGTGACCTGGATGACAGAGTGACTGTCAGAGTTGTAGTTTTCCCTCTGACGAGGGGCAGTATTTTGGACAGGTGATCCAAGCGGATACTGAGGGAGGTGCGGCGCAGGGATACTGATTAACTTCAGTTGACGATACAGTCTAAGAAGTTTGGATTTGGAGTTTATTTATGAACTAGGTCCCATCAGACATCCAGACACATTCTAAGACAGGTATCGCTCATTTCGAGAGATGGCTTTCTCCGCGAACTTGAGATATAGAGAGATATAGAAAGAAACATCAGAGCGGATCCACTCACTGAGGCTATTCCTCGAACGCAATAGTTTCGCAAACGAGCTTTGTGAAACTGACTAGTAGAGGAGTTGGGTGTTCGGTATCACACGGGCTGTGAGTATGCGACGTCACAATAATTAGCCTTGAGTGCAAGTAGGAGATTGTTGGAGATAGTGCCCTTAGAGTCAATTATTGGATCACAGGCACGTGATTGCAATGATTGAGGGAGGACCTATACCGGTAGGACAGTCTTACTCAAGATGATAGTATGCTATCTGGTTTATCTTTATCATCGTGTATTGCTTTAGGTGACCTTACAGGTCACTATTGCACGTTGATAGAGCCCCTAGGATTCTTGCTTGACTGACAGCAGTATGAGGGCGATCATATACGTGGGAGCTGGGGTCTATAAGCACATCCTTAAACGGTCCCTAGTTGTGGGAGTTTCGATGTCACGACCCGAAAGTACGGAACATGACCGGCACTTAAACTACGAACGTCTCGAGGCGTACGTAATCTAAGTAAACCGAAAACCCAGAAATCCAAACCAAGAAAAGAAATAGAGTGCAGGAAAAACCAAATTAAAGCAAGTAGTTTCAATAGCATAAGCCGAATTATGCGGTTTTTAAAAACATCAAAAATTTACTGAAAAATTTCGGCAGAGTCTCCTTTGTAAATACTGGCCCCCAAACGGGATACAACATGAATAGTATACGAAATTAAGAAAAAGGCATCCCCAAGCGGGAGCTAGCTCTTCGTCAATCGACGGTCACAACCACACAAGCAATATAATATACAACGCCAACGGCGAGGATCAAAACTCAAAAGGAAACTCAAAACCACCAGAAATATAACGAGCGACTCTAAGGTCGAAAGAATAAACAACACTGGTCTCTATCTCAAAAATACATGTTTGGTTGATGGAGATTCTAGATACAACAGAATAATGATATACAAGATATATATTGGGGGTATGATACAAGTAAACCCACCTACTAGCAAATCACCCGAATGAAACTATGCCCGCAAAGCCGTAATGAAACCTGTACGGCAAACCTGCAAGAAACTGAGGCACAACGGGGGTGAGTTGCCAACTCGTGAATAGAAAAACATCTACGCACAGAAATCGCATAAATAACGCAATCCTAGGTCAATGATCATAATATATCCTCAAAAATATGTATAACATGCAGCCTATAACAATGGCTAGGGTAATATCTAACCGAGTATAATCTCATGTGCCCGTGTCAGTGCCTCAGGTAGCAATATATCATATGAATGAGGTATGAATGCATGAAAACAGAATACATGTAAATGAAGAAACTGTTTTCATAAATTAGTGAGATTTCCTTCTGGTTTTTTAAACTGAGGTATCATAATGAAATCAGTATCAACAGTGTCTAGCATCGACACAAAACATAAATCTCACTGTCTCGAAATATCAATGTCTCAATCTCAATATCTAGGGCGCCGTCAGTCCAGACCGGCCCCTACCATCCATCTCAAGACCACGACGGTATCCTCCGGATATCCGACGCGTCGGGTAATATCACCGGTAGGTAGTGCTCCCCAGCCAGGCTCAACGTCAACACCACATTCCTCTTGCCCCGGGGTACCATACCGGGCCCACCATGTACCCGTGACGGTTCCTCCACTCCTCGACACGGATCTCGAAAACCACAACAAACTCATGGTGGACGACACTTACATCACTAGAAAACCGCAATTTACATATTTTAAAAATATAATAAGTTTAGAAATTTTGCGGCTTTTCCCCGAAATCCAGAAATATCATAAATCTCAAGAAATCATCACAAGTGCATATGTCAATGATAATGAACGTATATGGTATCAATAACCAAGTTGCAATGTGTGATTAATAACTAGGCATGAACAATGGAATAACAGTATGCATGAAGTGACAAGTAATAACTACAATGTCTAAACTGGCATATAAAGCAGGTACACTAATATCGTATCAACTACTAACTAACAACCTAAGTCAAGCAATAGTATTTTCTAAGTGTACGTGACATGGCAATTACCGATGAAGATGTGTGTGAGCCGGCAAGTAAGTGTATGTGGTACATACGCATCATCGGTAATGGTGCTGGTGTCCTAACAGCATGATATCAATAATGGAGTATGCAGCAAAATAAGTATGCGGGGCAGAGCGAACAGCAATAATGTGCGGGAGCAGAATACTAGACACAACGATAACTAATCAGTATTAATCTAATATAAGTCCTACAAATGGTGCCTTTTGAAATAACACGAATCATGGGGGTTTTGAAAATAGGGGCTACGGTGTTTTTATGAAAAGATACGTCTTTTGAAATATCCGTAGGATCCCTTGGGCTGTCTTTTAAAATACCCACGATTCGTTAGTTTTTGAAATAGGTAAGAAGTCTAATCTAATCTAACAACTACACTAAACTATACGGCTGAACTAACAAGCTGAACTACAGGTAAGGAAACCGCCTAACATCTGAGTCGATACATATACCTACCTGTATATGTATAGTCGGTGATCCCGCCTCAATAATATCATAGCTGATACCATATCTATAATCAGGCATCCCAAGTCAAGAGTGCGGATCAATCATCAATATAGCTCGTACGTAAATCCGTCGTACGGCCTCCCAAATCTGGGTACGGGTCAATATCACATTCATCATACTATTCACCTGGTATCCTCTTTATCAAATATCAAGATCGGGGTACTGATCTACGTCTAGTACCATATTGATACCGCCTACGTATGCATGGACGTGTGTGAAACACTACGTCAAGGACCCGCTACAACGTCATGTCGTATCTCAAATACGAACCCTGCTATATCACCGATCTCACGGCCTCAAATCAAATCTCATCGACTCAGCTCAATCCCAAGTATCATCCTCAATCCGTATGTGAACACATAGTCCCATACCCATGTGAACACATAACTATAAAGAATCCCATGAGCACATATCAATAGGAATGTATGCAAGTATGTATGTGTGTATGTGTGTGTGTATGTGTAGTGCAACACTACCCTAGGGTTCGCAACGCTAAAAATAATCCAACACACCAATATCCATCCTAAGCATCGTTATTAATCCCAAATAACATATAATAATTGTTGGTGTGTATACGCATCCGTATACACCACCACGGACTGCGGGGGTGCTATACGCCATCCACCCGATTTCTCCCCGTAGATATAAATCTACTCACCTGGTCCTCGCTAGCCGGTGCCGACGTCGCCACGCGCCTGCTTGTCGTCTCGAAGTCCACATGGGGGTACCTACATATCATAACGCACCATATCGTATTAAAACTAAATTCGAGATCGAAACGGCATACGAAAATCAAATCGGCACGCGTATCACGCATAGGTCCAAACCTATCGCCTACGCATGCAAGAATAGTCAAACCAACCCTCGATGTCGATGTACAAACGTCAAACCATCGAGAAAAATCCAATCACACTCATTTGCACATTCACGAACACTAATTTTAATATAAACTAGGTTAAAACTCACAAAAACGCCAATTTCACTTAAAAAGTCATTTTTCCGAAAATCTAGCAAGCACAATTCGCCGTTTTTGTACAAAACACGATGTTTAAATGAATGTAGCGGCCAATATATTTATTAAATATCTTAAATAAGTCGTATAAACAATTTCCGGAATTTAATCTCATTAAATTACAAAAATCCTAATATTCTAGTTTACAAAAATACCCTTTTTAACAATTTCAAAGCAAAAATGTACAAACTACAATCTAGCTTAGATTTGCATGATCTAAAGCATTAAACCACACTTAATAAAGTTAATGAAGTCATGAAAACCCTAAACACATTTTTAATCCCAAGAATTTAACAAATTTCAAAAACCTAGTAAGCAATTTAGCAAATTAACACAAATTTTAAAACTAACCATTCACACTAGCTACTAACCTTGTATTATCATGACAACAAAGCCTAAATATAACACACAACCATACACCAATTTTATAAAACCCTAACTTGTAATCAAATTCACAACTTGAATTCCAAAACTTGCAATTAAACTCACATAACCAAATTAACACTTAAGTAAATTAGCTTAAGAAATTAGTAACAAATTGAGCAACAAAAAGTTTAGAATTATACCCAAAAACATATGAAGATCCACAAGCATCCATGGCCCTCCAAAATGCTCTCTTTTCACAAGGATACATGCTATACGGGCTAAGCTAAAATGGGTAGGAGTCGGATTTGGATTTAGATTTGAATTTGCATGGATTTTGAAGTGATTTGTGGATTTTTTTGATGAAGAAAGAGTGGGATTTGAGGGGGGGCTGCTGCTGTTGGGAGGCCAGAAATGGGAGTGAGGAGAGAGAGGGAGGTAGAGAAAATGCAAGGGAGGAAAGTCAAGGTCAAGATAAGGTCAAAAGTCCACCTAATTCACCCATTTTCTTTTCTTTTCTTTCATTTCTTTTCCTTTGAAATCAAGTGGGGAAAAATTATGGTGGGTGCTGAATTCAGCCATGGGGAGGAGTAAGTGGGGGTGTGTGGGTGTGGGTACGGGTGTGGGGTGATGAAAAATGATAAATACAATACCCCAAACATCCATTTACGCTAAAAAAAAGCCTTTTTTTCTTCAATAATTTCTAAACCGTTTTGGCAAATGATTTCGTTCCAAAAACCACATGATAAAATTTTATTTAATGTTTTATGATGCACAAAATTTGTTTCAACTCATTCCGATTTGTAATTTTCCCTAATTAAATGTATTAGTGACGGCTTAAAATAATAATAAAATAATATTTTTTCAGAAAATTTGAAATTTCACCAGCGGCTCAATAAACACCAAATAATAGCAATTACATAGCTAGAATATGTATATTTAATTTTTATAATAAGATATTTGTATTTTGACTTTTTACAGAAAACCCCCTTATTTTACCGATTTTTCGAAATTTTACCGAAACGATTTTCAAAACGTTACAATCTTCCCCCTTAAAGAAATTCGGTCCCCGAATTTAAATTCAAACTCCCCCAAATACTAAAACATTTAAGAAAAACCATCAAGTCGTCGGGGCTCCGAAATTGTAAATACATAAGACAAATCGTAGAGCAGCGCATGCGCTTGAAAAATGAGTATATAACTCAAATCAAAACTCCGTCAAGCATCCCGCAATCATCGGAGTCATGGAGAAGACATCAATGCCAAATCCAAATCAAAACCAATATGATATAACTCGAAACTATACATGTAAATATCGAATCTATATCTGTAAGTATCTGAAGGAAATGCATGCCAAATCTCTTTAAGTCGCTGTGCAACGCGTATAACACTGTACAGTGGCGGACGTCTATCATAAGAAAATAACTATATACATATATACCTTTGTTTGAAATGTACGTTCCGCCGTTTTGGAAACAATTTAGAAGGGTCTCCTTGTTTTAAACATTTCGTGTCATATCAGACACGTAGGTAAATACTGAGGCTATAGCTCGCTTTTTGGAAATCCCTTCAATAACTATCAATGCATGCAAAATATATTCAGGTACTGTCCTCTGACTAGTCCTGCTCAGTACGAAAACACATAGCAATATCATAAAAACGTACTACTCTATAAGAAATCAATCCCAAAATATGCACATGAATACTACGTGCGTCTGGTGCGCACGGAAATCAAAATCCATGAATGTGCCATACATGCGCACAGAAACAACATCTAAGTGTATCGGGTGTGCACGAAACATCTGTCGTAGGCAACATGTGTGCCTGACAGCAAAATCAGGTGCATCTGACATGCACGAAAAATCTCGATTTAGTGCCTCTGGTGTGCACCAAAATCACCCTTCAAAACATGCGCCCAACATGCGCGAAAATCCAAATCAGGTGCATCCATCGTGTACGAAATCATGAAATCCAATATCAAGCGCCGAACGTGCGCAAAATCAATCAGGTGCACAAGGTGCACAAAACAAATATCGAGTATCATAATCGAAATCGAAGTCCAGTGCATCTAAGTGCACAAAAGGCGTATCACTGCACTGCAAGCATATATAAACTATACCGAGTGCAGGAACGAAATCGTGTGCATGCATACGCACAAAACCAACTCAACTGTTTAAAACCGTAATATCACAAACATGTGAAACTAAAGCACGAAAACGATCTCAAGTGCAACACTGTGCAAAGGTCGTAAATCCTCAATCATCAAAATCAAATCATACGAATAAATCACCCAAAACATCGTAATCAATAATGGCGGAATAGTACCGCTCAAGTGCATCCTCTAAGAATCTCGGCCAACTGTCACGGTCACTAGTGGGACGTCTCGTCGATGATCATGAACTCTGTCCTGCTGGTGTGCGTAACCATGACCACTCCTGAGTCAAGGTCTTCACTGTGAATTACCAATCTTTCGGTCCATCGGCTCATCGGCCCTGTCAGGTGTGCTAACGGGGACGATTCCGTTCTGGCACTTCTCTGGTCATCTCTTGGTCAATCATCGCGACCACTCGTAAGACAGCATATCACTGGCGTCGGCCTCTGGCTCTCTGAATGTACGTGACACATCTGATCCTGGGTGCAAGTATCATTGCAGCAGTGTCCTGGAAGGAATCCTGCTCACGGTCTATTCCATGTCTCGTCTCTGCCAACTGTCCGGAAGTCATCGTCCTTTCCTATATCTCCATCTTGCTCTGGAACGACTGCATACTCATCGCGACTCCTTCTGGAAGGTATATCCAGTACTCTGCCTCGGCATGCGCATCGCATCTCTGATGTCGGCGGAGGGGAACGTCATCATATCTGGATCTTATACGAACCTCTTACTCCATTTTCTCTAATGTCGACCGCTTCGGACTCGTCTCGTCGTGGCTGCATAGACTGAGCTCCAACGGCTATCCTCGTATCTGGAGTCTCCCAAGAATGCATCTCACCACCTAGCATCCGATTGAAGTCGAACCATTCGATCGATTCGTCGAAACCTCATAATCCCCCAAGAGCTCAACATCTTGGGCACAGTTTAATAGTATCGAATATATATACCACAGCATCGGTGGTCCAGCCGTAGAAGGGCAAACCCAAGCCTCACTAATGGCGCCGTGGAACTGCCGCAAACCCGAAGGTTCAAAGGCTTTCACACGGTCATTATGTCGAGTTAGGATTTCATTCTTCTAGAGGGACCATAGAATTGCCTGCATGTCTTTCTGAATACTTTAAACTTGGAATAATAGGTTTTCCGACATTCGATCGTCTCTGTCGACCCTCACGTCTCTGCGTGAAGTCGTCTCTAGCTGGAATCAATCTATCTGATGACCTCGCATCGGGGTAGGCGAACGAACCACCTGTCCTAGTCATTCATCATCGGGTGACTAGCGACCTTCTATCATCTATTCATACAACTCGCCCCGCAATAGCTCCAACATATGGGGCGATATCTCGTCGCTCGCAGCAACCACTGGCTTGCTCGTCTGCATGCTGAACAGTGCCTCAATCATCAGGAGTAAGCAACACACCAACGGTCATCAAAATCTGGCTGGCCTCTATCATTGGCTCAACTCCCTAGTGTCGATCAGCGCCTCCGAGTAACCTCATAAAGGCGATCCGCCAAACACTCGTGGCACGGAAACACAGTAAAAAGATACATCTCTGCAGTCGTGTGTCGCCGGAATTTCGCCCTGGTCAGTCCTCGTTCGTGACGAGCTTGTGCTGACCGCAACTCTAGCCGTAGCTCTCCCTGCCCGTAACCGTAGTAGCAAAACCAAACTGGTACCGATGAGGCTAGATCAGGAAGGAATATAATACTAAACAAGGAAATGTACATCCTAAGGCTCCTTAAGTGGAGTGGCGTGTCGTAAATATGCCGCGGAACATACCAACGGTACGTCACTCTACTTTAGTCACCTATTCCATCAACCAAGGGTCATCCTACGCTCCGAAGGTAAAACCTAACGCTCTGATACCAACTTTGTCACGACCCGAAAGTACGGAACATGACCGGCACTTAAACTACGAACGTCTCGAGGCGTACGTAATCTAAGTAAACCGAAAACCCAGAAATCCAAACCAAGAAAAGAAGTAGAGTGCAGGAAAAACCAAATTAAAGCAAGTAGTTTCAATAGCATAAGCCGAATTATGCGGTTTTTAAAAACATCAAAAATTTACTGAAAATTTCGGCAGAGTCTCCTTTGTAAATACTGGCCCCCAAACGGGATACAACATGAATAGTATACGAAATTAAGAAAAAGGCATCCCCAAGCGGGAGCTAGCTCTTCGTCAATCGACGGTCACAACCACACAAGCAATATAATATACAACTCCAACGGCGAGGATCAAAACTCAAAAGGAAACTCAAAACCACCAGAAATATAACGAGCGACTCTAAGGTCGAAAGAATAAACAACACTGGTCTCTATCTCAAAAATACATGTTTGGTTGATGGAGATTCTAGATACAACAGAATAATGATATACAAGATATATAATGGGGGTATGATACAAGTAAACCCACCTACTAGCAAATCACCCGAATGAAACTATGCCCGCAAAGCCGTAATGAAATCTGTACGGCAAACCTGCAAGAAACTGGGGCACAACGGGGGTGAGTTGCCAACTCGTGAATAGAAAAACATCTACGCACAGAAATCGCATAAATAACGCAATCCTAGGTCAATGATCATAATATATCCTCAAAAATATGTATAACATGCAGCCTATAACAATGGCTAGGGTAATATCTAACCGAGTGTAATCTCATGTGCCCGTGTCAGTGCCTTAGGTAGCAATATATCATATGAATGAGGTATGAATGCATGAAAACAGAATACATGTAAATGAAGAAACTGTTTTCATAAATTAGTGAGATTTCCTTCTGGTTTTTTAAACTGAGGTATCATAATGAAATCAGTATCAACAGTGTCTAGCATCGACACAAAACATAAATCTCACTGTCTCGAAATATCAATGTCTCAATCTCAATATCTAGGGCGCCGTCAGTCCAGACCGGCCCCTACCATCCATCTCAAGACCACGACGGTATCCTCCGGATATCCGACGCGTCGGGTAATATCACCGGTAGGTAGTGCTCCCCAGCCAGGCTCAACGTCAACACCACATTCCTCTTGCCCCGGGGTACCATACCGGGCCCACCATGTACTCGTGACGGTTCCTCCACTCCTCGACACGGATCTCGAAAACCACAACAAACTCATGGTGGACGACACTTACATCACTAGAAAACCGCAATTTACATATTTTAAAAATATAATAAGTTTAGAAATTTTGCGGCTTTTCCCCGAAATCCAGAAATATCATAAATCTCAAGAAATCATCACAAGTGCATATGTCAATGATAATGAACGTATATGGTATCAATAACCAAGTTGCAATGTGTGATTAATAACTAGGCATGAACAATGGAATAACAGTATGCATGAAGTGACAAGTAATAACTACAATGTCTAAACTGGCATATAAAGCAGGTACACTAATATCGTATCAACTACTAACTAACAACCTAAGTCAAGCAATAGTATTTTCTAAGTGTACGTGACATGGCAATTACCGATGAAGATGTGTGTGAGCCGGCAAGTAAGTGTATGTGGTACATACGCATCATCGGTAATGGTGCTGGTGTCCTAACAGCATGATATCAATAATGGAGTATGCAGCAAAATAAGTATGCGGGGCAGAGCGAACAGCAATAATGTGCGGGAGCAGAATACTAGACACAACGATAACTAATCAGTATTAATCTAATATAAGTCCTACAAATGGTGCCTTTTGAAATAACACGAATCATGGGGGTTTTGAAAATAGGGGCTACGGTGTTTTTATGAAAAGATACGTCTTTTGAAATATCCGTAGGATCCCTTGGGCTGTCTTTTAAAATACCCACGATTCGTTAGTTTTTGAAATAGGTAAGAAGTCTAATCTAATCTAACAACTACACTAAACTATACGGCTGAACTAACAAGCTGAACTACAGGTAAGGAAACCGCCTAACATCTGAGTCGATACATATACCTACCTGTATATGTATAGTCGGTGATCCCGCCTCAATAATATCATAGCTGATACCATATCTATAATCAGGCATCCCAAGTCAAGAGTGCGGATCAATCATCAATATAGCTCGTACGTAAATCCGTCGTACGGCCTCCCAAATCTGGGTACGGGTCAATATCACATTCATCATACTATTCACCTGGTATCCTCTTTATCAAATATCAAGATCGGGGTACTGATCTACGTCTAGTACCATATTGATACCGCCTACGTATGCATGGACGTGTGTGAAACACTACGTCAAGGACCCGCTACAACGTCATGTCGTATCTCAAATACGAACCCTGCTATATCACCGATCTCACGGCCTCAAATCAAATCTCATCGACTCAGCTCAATCCCAAGTATCATCCTCAATCCGTATGTGAACACATAGTCCCATACCCATGTGAACACATAACTATAAAGAATCCCATGAGCACATATCAATAGGAATGTATGCAAGTATGTATGTGTGTATGTGTGTGTGTATGTGTAGTGCAACACTACCCTAGGGTTCGCAACGCTAAAAATAATCCAACACACCAATATCCATCCTAAGCATCGTTATTAATCCCAAATAACATATAATAATTGTTGGTGTGTATACGCATCCGTATACACCACCACGGACTGCGGGGGTGCTATACGCCATCCACCCGATTTCTCCCCGTAGATATAAATCTACTCACCTGGTCCTCGCTAGCCGGTGCCGACGTCGCCACGCGCCTGCTTGTCGTCTCGAAGTCCACATGGGGGTACCTACATATCATAACGCACCATATCGTATTAAAACTAAATTCGAGATCGAAACGGCATACGAAAATCAAATCGGCACGCGTATCACGCATAGGTCCAAACCTATCGCCTACGCATGCAAGAATAGTCAAACCAACCCTCGATGTCGATGTACAAACGTCAAACCATCGAGAAAAATCCAATCACACTCATTTGCACATTCACGAACACTAATTTTAATATAAACTAGGTTAAAACTCACAAAAACGCCAATTTCACTTAAAAAGTCATTTTTCCGAAAATCTAGCAAGCACAATTCGCCGTTTTTGTACAAAACACGATGTTTAAATGAATGTAGCGGCCAATATATTTATTAAATATCTTAAATAAGTCGTATAAACAATTTCCGGAATTTAATCTCATTAAATTACAAAAATCCTAATATTCTAGTTTACAAAAATACCCTTTTTAACAATTTCAAAGCAAAAATGTACAAACTACAATCTAGCTTAGATTTGCATGATCTAAAGCATTAAACCACACTTAATAAAGTTAATGAAGTCATGAAAACCCTAAACACATTTTTAATCCCAAGAATTTAACAAATTTCAAAAACCTAGTAAGCAATTTAGCAAATTAACACAAATTTTAAAACTAACCATTCACACTAGCTACTAACCTTGTATTATCATGACAACAAAGCCTAAATATAACACACAACCATACACCAATTTTATAAAACCCTAACTTGCAATCAAATTCACAACTTGAATTCCAAAACTTGCAATTAAACTCACATAACCAAATTAACACTTAAGTAAATTAGCTTAAGAAATTAGTAACAAATTGAGCAACAAAAAGTTTAGAATTATACCCAAAAACATATGAAGATCCACAAGCATCCATGGCCCTCCAAAATGCTCTCTTTTCACAAGGATACATGCTATACGGGCTAAGCTAAAATGGGTAGGAGTCGGATTTGGATTTAGATTTGAATTTGCATGGATTTTGAAGTGATTTGTGGATTTTTTTGATGAAGAAAGAGTGGGATTTGAGGGGGGGCTGCTGCTGTTGGGAGGCCAGAAATGGGAGTGAGGAGAGAGAGGGAGGTAGAGAAAATGCAAGGGAGGAAAGTCAAGGTCAAGATAAGGTCAAAAGTCCACCTAATTCACCCATTTTCTTTTCTTTTCTTTCATTTCTTTTCCTTTGAAATCAAGTGGGGAAAAATTATGGTGGGTGCTGAATTCAGCCATGGGGAGGAGTAAGTGGGGGTGTGTGGGTGTGGGTACGGGTGTGGGGTGATGAAAAATGATAAATACAATACCCCAAACATCCATTTACGCTAAAAAAAAGCCTTTTTTTCTTCAATAATTTCTAAACCGTTTTGGCAAATGATTTCGTTCCAAAAACCACATGATAAAATTTTATTTAATGTTTTATGATGCACAAAATTTGTTTCAACTCATTCCGATTTGTAATTTTCCCTAATTAAATGTATTAGTGACGGCTTAAAATAATAATAAAATAATATTTTTTCAGAAAATTTGAAATTTCACCAGCGGCTCAATAAACACCAAATAATAGCAATTACATAGCTAGAATATGTATATTTAATTTTTATAATAAGATATTTGTATTTTGACTTTTTACAGAAAACCCCCTTATTTTACCGATTTTTCGAAATTTTACCGAAACGATTTTCAAAACGTTACAATCTTCCCCCTTAAAGAAATTCGGTCCCCGAATTTAAATTCAAACTCCCCCAAATACTAAAACATTTAAGAAAAACCATCAAGTCGTCGGGGCTCCGAAATTGTAAATACATAAGACAAATCGTAGAGCAGCGCATGCGCTTGAAAAATGAGTATATAACTCAAATCAAAACTCCGTCAAGCATCCCGCAATCATCGGAGTCATGGAGAAGACATCAATGCCAAATCCAAATCAAAACCAATATGATATAACTCGAAACTATACATGTAAATATCGAATCTATATCTGTAAGTATCTGAAGGAAATGCATGCCAAATCTCTTTAAGTCGCTGTGCAACGCGTATAACACTGTACAGTGGCGGACGTCTATCATAAGAAAATAACTATATACATATATACCTTTGTTTGAAATGTACGTTCCGCCGTTTTGGAAACAATTTAGAAGGGTCTCCTTGTTTTAAACATTTCGTGTCATATCAGACACGTAGGTAAATACTGAGGCTATAGCTCGCTTTTTGGAAATCCCTTCAATAACTATCAATGCATGCAAAATATATTCAGGTACTGTCCTCTGACTAGTCCTGCTCAGTACGAAAACACATAGCAATATCATAAAAACGTACTACTCTATAAGAAATCAATCCCAAAATATGCACATGAATACTACGTGCGTCTGGTGCGCACGGAAATCAAAATCCATGAATGTGCCATACATGCGCACAGAAACAACATCTAAGTGTATCGGGTGTGCACGAAACATCTGTCGTAGGCAACATGTGTGCCTGACAGCAAAATCAGGTGCATCTGACATGCACGAAAAATCTCGATTTAGTGCCTCTGGTGTGCACCAAAATCACCCTTCAAAACATGCGCCCAACATGCGCGAAAATCCAAATCAGGTGCATCCATCGTGTACGAAATCATGAAATCCAATATCAAGCGCCGAACGTGCGCAAAATCAATCAGGTGCACAAGGTGCACAAAACAAATATCGAGTATCATAATCGAAATCGAAGTCCAGTGCATCTAAGTGCACAAAAGGCGTATCACTGCACTGCAAGCATATATAA
This sequence comes from Agapanthus africanus, assembly GCA_030015575.1. Taxonomy (NCBI): domain Eukaryota; kingdom Viridiplantae; phylum Streptophyta; class Magnoliopsida; order Asparagales; family Amaryllidaceae; genus Agapanthus; species Agapanthus africanus. Next base: position 296,816,195 of record CM057349.1, read on the forward strand.
ACTATACCGAGTGCAGGAACGAAATCGTGTGCATGCATACGCACAAAACCAACTCAACTGTTTAAAACCGTAATATCACAAACATGTGAAACTAAAGCACGAAAACGATCTCAAGTGCAACACTGTGCAAAGGTCGTAAATCCTCAATCATCAAAATCAAATCATACGAATAAATCACCCAAAACATCGTAATCAATAATGGCGGAATAGTACCGCTCAAGTGCATCCTCTAAGAATCTCGGCCAACTGTCACGGTCACTAGTGGGACGTCTCGTCGATGATCATGAACTCTGTCCTGCTGGTGTGCGTAACCATGACCACTCCTGAGTCAAGGTCTTCACTGTGAATTACCAATCTTTCGGTCCATCGGCTCATCGGCCCTGTCAGGTGTGCTAACGGGGACGATTCCGTTCTGGCACTTCTCTGGTCATCTCTTGGTCAATCATCGCGACCACTCGTAAGACAGCATATCACTGGCGTCGGCCTCTGGCTCTCTGAATGTACGTGACACATCTGATCCTGGGTGCAAGTATCATTGCAGCAGTGTCCTGGAAGGAATCCTGCTCACGGTCTATTCCATGTCTCGTCTCTGCCAACTGTCCGGAAGTCATCGTCCTTTCCTATATCTCCATCTTGCTCTGGAACGACTGCATACTCATCGCGACTCCTTCTGGAAGGTATATCCAGTACTCTGCCTCGGCATGCGCATCGCATCTCTGATGTCGGCGGAGGGGAACGTCATCATATCTGGATCTTATACGAACCTCTTACTCCATTTTCTCTAATGTCGACCGCTTCGGACTCGTCTCGTCGTGGCTGCATAGACTGAGCTCCAACGGCTATCCTCGTATCTGGAGTCTCCCAAGAATGCATCTCACCACCTAGCATCCGATTGAAGTCGAACCATTCGATCGATTCGTCGAAACCTCATAATCCCCCAAGAGCTCAACATCTTGGGCACAGTTTAATAGTATCGAATATATATACCACAGCATCGGTGGTCCAGCCGTAGAAGGGCAAACCCAAGCCTCACTAATGGCGCCGTGGAACTGCCGCAAACCCGAAGGTTCAAAGGCTTTCACACGGTCATTATGTCGAGTTAGGATTTCATTCTTCTAGAGGGACCATAGAATTGCCTGCATGTCTTTCTGAATACTTTAAACTTGGAATAATAGGTTTTCCGACATTCGATCGTCTCTGTCGACCCTCACGTCTCTGCGTGAAGTCGTCTCTAGCTGGAATCAATCTATCTGATGACCTCGCATCGGGGTAGGCGAACGAACCACCTGTCCTAGTCATTCATCATCGGGTGACTAGCGACCTTCTATCATCTATTCATACAACTCGCCCCGCAATAGCTCCAACATATGGGGCGATATCTCGTCGCTCGCAGCAACCACTGGCTTGCTCGTCTGCATGCTGAACAGTGCCTCAATCATCAGGAGTAAGCAACACACCAACGGTCATCAAAATCTGGCTGGCCTCTATCATTGGCTCAACTCCCTAGTGTCGATCAGCGCCTCCGAGTAACCTCATAAAGGCGATCCGCCAAACACTCGTGGCACGGAAACACAGTAAAAAGATACATCTCTGCAGTCGTGTGTCGCCGGAATTTCGCCCTGGTCAGTCCTCGTTCGTGACGAGCTTGTGCTGACCGCAACTCTAGCCGTAGCTCTCCCTGCCCGTAACCGTAGTAGCAAAACCAAACTGGTACCGATGAGGCTAGATCAGGAAGGAATATAATACTAAACAAGGAAATGTACATCCTAAGGCTCCTTAAGTGGAGTGGCGTGTCGTAAATATGCCGCGGAACATACCAACGGTACGTCACTCTACTTTAGTCACCTATTCCATCAACCAAGGGTCATCCTACGCTCCGAAGGTAAAACCTAACGCTCTGATACCAACTTTGTCACGACCCGAAAGTACGGAACATGACCGGCACTTAAACTACGAACGTCTCGAGGCGTACGTAATCTAAGTAAACCGAAAACCCAGAAATCCAAACCAAGAAAAGAAGTAGAGTGCAGGAAAAACCAAATTAAAGCAAGTAGTTTCAATAGCATAAGCCGAATTATGCGGTTTTTAAAAACATCAAAAATTTACTGAAAATTTCGGCAGAGTCTCCTTTGTAAATACTGGCCCCCAAACGGGATACAACATGAATAGTATACGAAATTAAGAAAAAGGCATCCCCAAGCGGGAGCTAGCTCTTCGTCAATCGACGGTCACAACCACACAAGCAATATAATATACAACTCCAACGGCGAGGATCAAAACTCAAAAGGAAACTCAAAACCACCAGAAATATAACGAGCGACTCTAAGGTCGAAAGAATAAACAACACTGGTCTCTATCTCAAAAATACATGTTTGGTTGATGGAGATTCTAGATACAACAGAATAATGATATACAAGATATATAATGGGGGTATGATACAAGTAAACCCACCTACTAGCAAATCACCCGAATGAAACTATGCCCGCAAAGCCGTAATGAAATCTGTACGGCAAACCTGCAAGAAACTGGGGCACAACGGGGGTGAGTTGCCAACTCGTGAATAGAAAAACATCTACGCACAGAAATCGCATAAATAACGCAATCCTAGGTCAATGATCATAATATATCCTCAAAAATATGTATAACATGCAGCCTATAACAATGGCTAGGGTAATATCTAACCGAGTGTAATCTCATGTGCCCGTGTCAGTGCCTTAGGTAGCAATATATCATATGAATGAGGTATGAATGCATGAAAACAGAATACATGTAAATGAAGAAACTGTTTTCATAAATTAGTGAGATTTCCTTCTGGTTTTTTAAACTGAGGTATCATAATGAAATCAGTATCAACAGTGTCTAGCATCGACACAAAACATAAATCTCACTGTCTCGAAATATCAATGTCTCAATCTCAATATCTAGGGCGCCGTCAGTCCAGACCGGCCCCTACCATCCATCTCAAGACCACGACGGTATCCTCCGGATATCCGACGCGTCGGGTAATATCACCGGTAGGTAGTGCTCCCCAGCCAGGCTCAACGTCAACACCACATTCCTCTTGCCCCGGGGTACCATACCGGGCCCACCATGTACTCGTGACGGTTCCTCCACTCCTCGACACGGATCTCGAAAACCACAACAAACTCATGGTGGACGACACTTACATCACTAGAAAACCGCAATTTACATATTTTAAAAATATAATAAGTTTAGAAATTTTGCGGCTTTTCCCCGAAATCCAGAAATATCATAAATCTCAAGAAATCATCACAAGTGCATATGTCAATGATAATGAACGTATATGGTATCAATAACCAAGTTGCAATGTGTGATTAATAACTAGGCATGAACAATGGAATAACAGTATGCATGAAGTGACAAGTAATAACTACAATGTCTAAACTGGCATATAAAGCAGGTACACTAATATCGTATCAACTACTAACTAACAACCTAAGTCAAGCAATAGTATTTTCTAAGTGTACGTGACATGGCAATTACCGATGAAGATGTGTGTGAGCCGGCAAGTAAGTGTATGTGGTACATACGCATCATCGGTAATGGTGCTGGTGTCCTAACAGCATGATATCAATAATGGAGTATGCAGCAAAATAAGTATGCGGGGCAGAGCGAACAGCAATAATGTGCGGGAGCAGAATACTAGACACAACGATAACTAATCAGTATTAATCTAATATAAGTCCTACAAATGGTGCCTTTTGAAATAACACGAATCATGGGGGTTTTGAAAATAGGGGCTACGGTGTTTTTATGAAAAGATACGTCTTTTGAAATATCCGTAGGATCCCTTGGGCTGTCTTTTAAAATACCCACGATTCGTTAGTTTTTGAAATAGGTAAGAAGTCTAATCTAATCTAACAACTACACTAAACTATACGGCTGAACTAACAAGCTGAACTACAGGTAAGGAAACCGCCTAACATCTGAGTCGATACATATACCTACCTGTATATGTATAGTCGGTGATCCCGCCTCAATAATATCATAGCTGATACCATATCTATAATCAGGCATCCCAAGTCAAGAGTGCGGATCAATCATCAATATAGCTCGTACGTAAATCCGTCGTACGGCCTCCCAAATCTGGGTACGGGTCAATATCACATTCATCATACTATTCACCTGGTATCCTCTTTATCAAATATCAAGATCGGGGTACTGATCTACGTCTAGTACCATATTGATACCGCCTACGTATGCATGGACGTGTGTGAAACACTACGTCAAGGACCCGCTACAACGTCATGTCGTATCTCAAATACGAACCCTGCTATATCACCGATCTCACGGCCTCAAATCAAATCTCATCGACTCAGCTCAATCCCAAGTATCATCCTCAATCCGTATGTGAACACATAGTCCCATACCCATGTGAACACATAACTATAAAGAATCCCATGAGCACATATCAATAGGAATGTATGCAAGTATGTATGTGTGTATGTGTGTGTGTATGTGTAGTGCAACACTACCCTAGGGTTCGCAACGCTAAAAATAATCCAACACACCAATATCCATCCTAAGCATCGTTATTAATCCCAAATAACATATAATAATTGTTGGTGTGTATACGCATCCGTATACACCACCACGGACTGCGGGGGTGCTATACGCCATCCACCCGATTTCTCCCCGTAGATATAAATCTACTCACCTGGTCCTCGCTAGCCGGTGCCGACGTCGCCACGCGCCTGCTTATCGTCTCGAAGTCCACATGGGGGTACCTACATATCATAACGCACCATATCGTATTAAAACTAAATTCGAGATCGAAACGGCATACGAAAATCAAATCGGCACGCGTATCACGCATAGGTCCAAACCTATCGCCTACGCATGCAAGAATAGTCAAACCAACCCTCGATGTCGATGTACAAACGTCAAACCATCGAGAAAAATCCAATCACACTCATTTGCACATTCACGAACACTAATTTTAATATAAACTAGGTTAAAACTCACAAAAACGCCAATTTCACTTAAAAAGTCATTTTTCCGAAAATCTAGCAAGCACAATTCGCCGTTTTTGTACAAAACACGATGTTTAAATGAATGTAGCGGCCAATATATTTATTAAATATCTTAAATAAGTCGTATAAACAATTTCCGGAATTTAATCTCATTAAATTACAAAAATCCTAATATTCTAGTTTACAAAAATACCCTTTTTAACAATTTCAAAGCAAAAATGTACAAACTACAATCTAGCTTAGATTTGCATGATCTAAAGTATTAAACCACACTTAATAAAGTTAATGAAGTCATGAAAACCCTAAACACATTTTTAATCCCAAGAATTTAACAAATTTCAAAAACCTAGTAAGCAATTTAGCAAATTAACACAAATTTTAAAACTAACCATTCACACTAGCTACTAACCTTGTATTATCATGACAACAAAGCCTAAATATAACACACAACCATACACCAATTTTATAAAACCCTAACTTGCAATCAAATTCACAACTTGAATTCCAAAACTTGCAATTAAACTCACATAACCAAATTAACACTTAAGTAAATTAGCTTAAGAAATTAGTAACAAATTGAGCAACAAAAAGTTTAGAATTATACCCAAAAACATATGAAGATCCACAAGCATCCATGGCCCTCCAAAATGCTCTCTTTTCACAAGGATACATGCTATACGGGCTAAGCTAAAATGGGTAGGAGTCGGATTTGGATTTAGATTTGAATTTGCATGGATTTTGAAGTGATTTGTGGATTTTTTTGATGAAGAAAGAGTGGGATTTGAGGGGGGGGCTGCTGCTGTTGGGAGGCCAGAAATGGGAGTGAGGAGAGAGAGGGAGGTAGAGAAAATGCAAGGGAGGAAAGTCAAGGTCAAGGTAAGGTCAAAAGTCCACCTAATTCACCCATTTTCTTTTCTTTTCTTTCATTTCTTTTCCTTTGAAATCAAGTGGGGAAAAATTATGGTGGGTGCTGAATTCAGCCATGGGGAGGAGTAAGTGGGGGTGTGTGGGTGTGGGTACGGGTGTGGGGTGATGAAAAATGATAAATACAATACCCCAAACATCCATTTACGCTAAAAAAAAGCCTTTTTTTCTTCAATAATTTCTAAACCGTTTTGGCAAATGATTTCGTTCCAAAAACCACATGATAAAATTTTATTTAATGTTTTATGATGCACAAAATTTGTTTCAACTCATTCCGATTTGTAATTTTCCCTAATTAAATGTATTAGTGACGGCTTAAAATAATAATAAAATAATATTTTTTTCAGAAAATTTGAAATTTCACCAGCGGCTCAATAAACACCAAATAATAGCAATTACATAGCTAGAATATGTATATTTAATTTTTATAATAAGATATTTATATTTTGAATTTTTACAGAAAACCCCCTTATTTTACCGATTTTTCGAAATTTCACCGAAACGATTTTCAAAACGTTACATTCGAGACAGGGCATCGATACTCCAGAGTAGACTAGTGTATACAGTCGAGACCCCGACGAGGGGCGGTGGCCGGTCTCACAAGCCACTGGTGTCATTTGGTTCACCTAAGATGTATACAGGTGCTCATTGGGTTATGAGTACACCGTACAGGACTCGCCGGGAACATGCTAGTTGGTCTTATACCTGACGTCACATAGCAGTTCCCTGGTGACATGTGTACAGGTTAGTTCATCGACCTGAGATTGTTATTTGTCTCGTGTGAGTTCCCACTGTACTTTGATTACTACCCTACCACGCTCAAAAGGAGACGTACAAACAGGTTTTAGTTGGGTACAGTCCCGAGCCACATGGAGGCAGTGAGCGGATCTTCAGGGGTTCGTCTCTCCCGGTATTGGGGGTGAGGTCGCGCTGTGTCTAGGAGAGCCCTTACACGAAGTCCTTGGCCAAGGTAGGAGATTTACTGGTAGGTATTCCAGTAGTATCTCAGGGTGTTCTGGGCTACACTCCGACACGACTTGTACCGCTTTTGGGGGTCTGACTTTTACCAACACCCTAGGCCCGCCATGCGGATGCAAGACATTGCCAACTTCGTTGATTCCCTAAGGATCGTTGGGAAGTGGTAATAAGAATGGAGTGACGTATGACGTCGGTATAGACGGTGATGGATGTCATTGTAGTTGTAATATACCTTTACTTCAAGAGATTCCATGTAAACATATGATGGCAGCTTGTTCACGAGCTTTTGGGGGAGCAAACCTACAACACGAGCATTTGTGCGCCACATGGTATTTAGCAGGATATTATCGAGATTCATATGCCCCTGTATTTAGCCTTATTCCAGATAAACAATACTGGAAGGAATATCGTGGGCCATGTATATTCCCACCCAGTAATACGAGAAAGAAAGGCAGGCCGTGAAGCTGTCGTATCAAGGGTGTTATGGATGAAGGGCGTGAAGGGGGTAAAAGGACAGAACAGATGCAGTAATTGCAAAAACTACGGTCATAAAAAATCACGATGCCCTAACCTTTCACCTCAACTTCAAAATCAACCGCAATGATATATTGTATCCTATATCCTATATTAATTTACGTATTGTGTTCGGTGATGTATTGTATCCTATATTAAGTTACGTATTGTGTTTGGTGATGTACTGTATCTATATTAAGTTTCGTATTATGGAAGGGACTTTCAATTACGTATTGTATTCGGCGATATATTGTATCATGTTTTTAGTTACGTATTGTGTTCGGTGATGTATTGTATCCTATATTCAGTTGCGTATCATGTTCAGTGATGCACTGTATCTTATTTTCAGTTCGTATTGTTTTCGTTGATGTATAATTGGTACTTATCTTTGAATTATTAATTTTGACACATCTTGTGTCTATAGACCCTGAACTTATAGATCCGTCTGTTTTATACCTGTCGCATCGACATCGGGCGACGACATGTGCGATGGTAAGAAATTAATTCAATTTAATTTAATACTTGTGCTTGCTTCTAATCGTATATTTCTAATAAGTTTGTTTGTTTAATGTACAGGAGAACGTCGTTTTGACATGTATTGCTCAATTCTGGAGTAGTGAAGGAATCCTGCATATGTTTACAGCAAGTGAGGTCATGGGTGATTGACGATGCACGTATGCAGACTGAGTTAACATATGCAGGATTCCTTCACTACTCCAGAATTGACTATATTCGTCTCGACCATTCTCCCATTACAGCGTTAACTGAGTGGTGGAGGCCGGAGACTAACACATTTCATTTTCCCGTGGGGGAGATGATGATCACCCTTCAAGATGTTGTTGTACTTCTTGGCTTACACATCGACGGTCCACCGGTGACAGGGGAAACAGGGCACAACTGGCGGGAGCTGTGCATGAAGCATCTTGGTCAGGCTCCGGCACAATTGAAAGGAGGTGCTCTGAAGCTTACATGGCTTCATGATGCATTCGATGTGCTTGGAGATGATGTAGATCAGGCCGAGATCGAGAAGTATGTACGAGCTTATATTCTTCATCAGCTCGGGACATCCTTATTTCCCGACATGTCGAAGAATATGGGACATCTAATGTGCCTACCATTATTAGCTAATCTAGACGTGTGTGGCACGTTGTCGTGGGGGAGTTTCATGCTAGCTTACCTGTATGAGGAGTTGACCACTATCGCTCTGTATGAGCGCAACATGATAGGTTGTTGTATTTATCTTCTTCAGATAAAAATGTGAAATACTTAATAGAATTCGTTATCAATTTGAATATATTGGTATCTAATAAAGTATGATATTTACAGATGTGGTGCTGGACCCGACTATCCATCGGTTTTCCTACATTGATCTAGGAGGTGCAACTAGATGGAGATCAGTCATTAGGGTGCGGTTGTTGGGTTACACTAACGCCCTGGCCATCATCCGTGGCCGTTTGCGGAATAAAATTTTTACAACAAGTGAAACTTGGCGCTAAAATAACCCTAAACCGGATCTACCATAAAACTAACTAGCAACGAAAGAAATTCTATCTACTATGATAGAAGATTATACCTAAAGAAACAAGTCCTTCGGATCTTCAATCCTCTCCTCTAGCTCCTTGAAGGATGTACGGATCGCGCTTGATCGACGGACTCCTCACATCAAAGATGATCCACCCGAGAGTGTGTGGTTTGAGCTCTTACCTCTAAAATGAGGTAACTAGGGTACATAGAATGCTAAACTAAGTAGCCTAGATGAAGTAGAGAGTGATGATGGATTGCTTTGTCTCACTAACCCTACGTTTCTCAACTCATGAGATTTTTAGGGTTAGAGCTAGAAGAAGAGAGCAAGGAGAAGATGAGAGTGTGAAGTGTGAGCATAGAATGAAGAAATGGCTAAGTGTTGTGAACTAATAATGCAAAGCCCAAAATATTTTGAAGCTACACAAATATCTAATATGCCACCTTGCATCAATAATTCACAACACATGAAAATATCAAGCATACTCCAATAGTAAACAACGAGTCATGCCATGAGTCACCAAGTAGCCATTTTAAAGCAAATGAACACCTCATTTCTCCACCTCATTAACCATTAACTAAAATGGTTAAAACAAATAATGATGTGGTTTCTTCTAAAAGCATCTTACACAATTACAAAAATGCCCCTCACCGTATATACATACTCGTATCCGTATTCCGAAAAATATGCCTATATAATCTCATTTAGCTTACCAAAGTCAAGTGGTCTTACTAAAAGTAAGTAAGCTGACTGTTCCGTTCCAAGTTACATGGCTTTTCACTATTCCTTTCCAGAGAAAGGTTGCTCATCCACGGATCAATTGACAAAATAATAAAATAATATAATACTAGGATCCGGCTTAAACCAAATCCCACTAGTATTATCCGCCTGAACATTACACGTGCACAAGTACACGTATGTGATCGAACCCCTGCCGTAAAACCATACGGCCTCTACATCGTTTCGCCCGAAGCAGGGAAACCCTCTGTGTGGGACTCTAAAGACTCGACAATACGCTGGCGGTGGGTTTAACCACAAGCACGTCAGCGGTACTAGCTGCACGTAACGGCTACCCAGGTACCTGTCGAAAAAGAAGGCCGACGAGCAAACTCGTCCGAACTCCTACTGAGCCTATCCTTGAAAATCTCCGTACATTCCGGTCTCTTCGTCTAAGAGTATCGTATACCGGGTCTAGGGGTGGTAAACGTCAGACCCTAAGAACCCGATAATTCGTGCTAATGTGGTTCGGGACCAATCCGGGAAACTGCTGATCAACCTATCAGTAAATCCCAACTGCCTTGGCCAAGGTCTTATGGTCCTGACCAATCGAACACAGTGCGATATTGACTCTCAATACCGGGAGAGATGAATCCCTAACAATCACTCGCTGCCTCCATATGGCTCGGGACTGTACCCAACCAAAACCTGTTTGCACGCCTCAATAGAGCCGTGGTAGGGTAGTGATTAAAGCACAGTGGGAACTCACACGAGAAAAATGACGATCTCAGGTCCGAAGACTAACCTGTACATATGTCACCTGAGCAATTCCATCTGACGATAGGTATAGTACCATCTGGAAGTTCTCGGCGAGTCTGTCCAGTGTACTCACACCCAATGAGCACATGTATACGATCTTAGGTGCATCAGACCAATGGCTGCGGGACCAACCATCCCCCTCGTCGGGGTCTAGAAACATATACACTAGTCTACTCTGGAGTATCAATGCCCAGTCTTGATACTCACGAGACTAGGGACCATTTAAGGATGTGCTTATGGACTACCCTGCTCCCACAAGTATGATCGCCATCACAACGCAGGTAGTCAAGCAAGATCCTACGGGCTTTATTAACATATAACCGCAATATGTAATACTGAGTATAACATATGCACATGTTAAGATAAAGTCAAACCATAATAGTATACTACTGTATTAAGTCTTTATCAATATGTGCAAGCTGGATAAAGCATCGGTAAAAACAAATACACATATCCTTATAAAGACAACTCAAATAATATACTATATAACTGAGCAAGATTGTCCTGTACATACATATCCCCAGCATCCACATGTATACATATACAATAATGGCCACTAGGGTATACATATCCAACAATCTCCCACTTGCACTAAAGGCCAGTAATTGGCGTACCGAATACCCAACGTCTGCACTAAGGCCAATTGCTGGCATACCGCATACCCAACATCTCAAAAAGTCGCTCGAACTGCGCTTGAGGGAGGGCCTTTTTAAATGGATCCGCCGTGTTTTCTTTAGTGTCCACTCTCCGTACCTCGATCTCCCGGTGATCTATGATCTCCCCGATCAGGTGATACCGCCTTAAGATGTGTCTGGATTTCTAATGGACCGTGGTTCCTTCGCTAAAGCTATAGCCCCATTGTTATCGCAATACAAAGGTATTGGATCAACAATGGACGTAACTACCTGAAGTTTAGCAATGAACTTCTTCATCCAGACCGATTCTTTTGCGGCATCGCTTGCAGCAATGTATTCAGCCTCCATCGTTGAGTCTGCGACGGTGTCTTATTTGGAGCTCCTCCAACACACCGCCTCTCCGTTGAGGGTAAACACAAAACCCGAGACAGACTTGTTGTCATCCTTGTCACTCTGAAAGCTGGAATCGGTAAAGGACTTGACCTTAAGGTCTCCATTACCGAAAACCAAGAACATCTCCTTAGTCCTTCTCAGGTACTTTAGAATGTTCTTCACTACTGTCCAGTGGTTCTCACCTGGGTTCGACTGATACCGGCTCACCACGCTAAGCGCATAAGCTACATCTGGTCTGGTACACAGTATCGCATACATTATAGATCCTACCGCCGAAGCGTAGGGTATAATGCTCATGCGAACCCTCTCCTCATCAGTCTTGGGAGACATCTCTTTGGAGAGGGTGATTCCGTGCAAAGCGGGTATGTTACCGCGCTTAGAATCTTCCATACTAAATCTCTTTAGTACGTCCTCTATGTACCTGTACTACGAAAGTTCCAATAATCTCTTAGATCTATCTTTGTAAATCTTGATCCCCAGAATGTACGAGGCATCACCCATGTCCTTCATGGAGAACCTTTGTGACAAGAACAGCTTGACCAATTGTACATAGGAATATCGTTTCCTATCAAAAGAATGTCGTCCACGTACAAGACTAGGAATACGACAGTCCGTCCTACAATCTTCTTATAAATACATGGCTCATCCTCGTTTTTGATGAAGTAAAAGTCCTTGACTGTTTCATCAAAACAGATGTTCCAGCTCCGCGATGCCTGCTTTAATCCATAAATGAATTTAAGCAACTTGCACACCTTCCCTCTGCTCCCACTGTCTACAAAACCTTCTGGCTGATCTATAAAAACGCACTCTTCCAAATTTCCGTTTAGAAATGCCAATTTTACGTCCATCTGCCGGATCTCATAGTCATGGAAGGTAGCAATGGCAAGTAGGATCCGAATGGATTTGAGCATAGCCACTGGAGAAAAGGTTTCGTCACAGTCCACTGCTGGTCTTTGATGAAAACCTTTTGCAACGAGTTAGCTTTATAGGTTTCCACCTTCCCATCTACACCAAACTTCCTTTTGTAGATCTATTTGCATCCAACGGGTCTTACCCCAAATAGAGCAATATCCAAGGTCCACACTTTATTGGTGTACATGGACTCCATTTCGGATTGCATAGCATCCAGCCACTTATCAGAGTCCCTACTGATAATGGCCTGCCTGAAACTAGTAGAGTCATCTTCTTCCAAGATGAAATCCTCTCGATCCCCATCTACCGTAGTATCTCTCGGGCGGAAGAGAAATCCTACTAGATCTGCGGAGTGGCTGAGGTTCGTCTGGGACTATTGAATCTTGAGGTTCCACCAAATCTTCAGTTATAGTATGTCCGTCTGGAATTTCTTCCAGTTCTACCGTGCTCCCACTAATTTCTTTTGTAAGAAACTCCGTTTCTAAGAAAACGGCGTGCTAAGCATCAAACACCTTCTGTTCCTCAGTGTGGTAGAACAGATATCCATAACCATTTTTTGGATATCTCACAAACTTACATAAAACTGACCATGCCTCTAGTTTATCCGGATTATGCTTTTTAATGTAAGCCGGACAACCCTATATCTTAAATCTTTTAAGATATGGCCTTTTACCATTCCATATCTCGAATGGTGTCTTAGGCACGAATTTGGATGGAACATCATTCAATAGATATGACACTGTCAAAAGCGCATGTCCCTAAAATGAAAGAGGCAACTCGGTGTTACTCATCATGGAGCGAACCATATCCAATAGGGTACGATTCCTCCGCTCCAATACACCGTTGTGTTGTGGTGTATACGGAGGAGTAAGCTGAGAGAGAATTCCATTCTTTTATAGATAATCTAGGAATTCCGTGCTTAAGTACTCCCCTTCTCTATCAGATCGAAAAATCTTGATACTTTTGTCAGTCTGGTTCTCTATTTCGTTTCTGTATTCTTTGAATTTCTCAAAAGCTTCAGATTTGTGTTTCAAAAGATACACATATCTGAACCTAGAGGGATCGTCAGTGAATGTGATGAAGTACAAGAACACACCCCTTGCATGTATAGACATTGGACCACATATATCGCTGTGTATGAGTCCCAAGAGCTCTGCTGCTCTTTCTCCGTGTCCGGTGAACGGAGATTTGGTCATCTTTCCCTTAAGACAGGACTGACAAGTTTCATAAGATGAAAATTCGAACGTGTTCAAATATCCATCCTTATGCAATTTACTCAGTCTTTTCTCTTCGATATGACCAAGTCTACAATGCCACAAGTAGGATTCGTTCTCTTCTGAACTCTTCCTCTTGCGTGTGTTTTGTATATTGAAAACTGCGTTTTGATTTAGAACATAGATACCATTAAACAGTGTACCTTCTGCAATCAATACCTTATCAAGGTAAATGTTCATGATATTTCTATCAAGAACAAACTTATATCCATCTTTATCAAGTAAAGAAACTGATATGATGTTGCAAACCATGGAAGGTACATAGTAGCCATTGTTCAAAATTATAGTATTGCCATTTGGCAGCACTAGGTGATATTCTCCGACGGCTGCAGCATCAACGTGTGCTCCGTTCTCTACTCTCAGGGACATATCACCAGGTCCAACTATCCTACTTTTTCTCAGTCCCTGCAATAAATTACAGATATGAGATCTTGATCCGGTATCTAGTACCCAGAAGGTAGGACTGACCGAAAAACAATTCTCAATAACAAAAACACCTGAAGAAGACGCAATAGTGTGCTTCTTCTTCATTGGGGTCATTAAGGAATTCATGCAATCCTCTTTCCCTTGCTCATACTCATGACAGCTGTCATAGTTTAGAGCTGAACCGACGTTCCCCAGCCCCGAATAAGAATTCGGATCGGTTAAGTGATACATTTTATTATCTTGATTAGGGCATGAAATGGTTGCTACCTGGAGAGAGAGAAAAGAAACACTTAGCGTGCGCTCTTGCAAGATTAGATTGGTTATTAGTTTATCTAATCAGGATGGCTCCCACTGTTTTCTCGAATTCTTCTTCAAACCCTAAAAGAAGAACTAGTCAGGATTAATCGTGCGTCACAATACTTGCTTAACCTTTCGGCCAGGCTAATGTCGGTACTTCGAGGGAAGTTTTCCAACGCTTTCGCGAAATTCCTTAATTATATAATCTCTTTTCCCTAGAGGCGTAGCCCCGCTAATACCGTTCTAGACACCTACTTAGTTTATAACATTGATTGTTAAGTGAAATAATCTCCCAAGAGTAATCCTACTCATCAGTGGGGTCGGGATCCAACTATCATCGCGTGATAACCTAGATGGAAGCCACTCTAGTCACCACACTCCATAAGGTATACAACACCAGCAAGTTTCCTGTATATTTGAAACTCCCGATATGGTTTTTGCCCATAACGGTTTATGACCTTGACTAGGTCAACGAACCATAAACCGCTAGTCAAGTTCAACCCGACATTTTCTTGATTGCATTAAACCCACCCATACGTGCCCTTTACTAAATCAATAAGGCCGCACGACTGTTCTAACCAATCGTATTTACAATGCACAGAAAAGTACAACTTAGCTACCGTACACTACGCCTTGACTAGGTCAACAAACGCAGCACGAATACTAAATATTACTATTCTGAAATGACGGAGGGCTACGGCTGGGTTTTTGGCGAAAAAACCTTTAACGTAATGAACTTGATATCGTTGAAGGAACTTGAGCAGTTTTGAAAAAGGAGTGGTTTAGGCTCCCCTTTTGAAAACTTCTGGTTTTGAAAAACCGAGTAATCTACAATATAATCTTTTGCTCAAGAGGTCACTCCCCATGAAGGGATCTCAACTCTTGCCTCGTGGAATGAGGTGCAGGATATTCACGACCGAATACCACTATGCAAAGCGAAAGAAAATAACTGTAGTTTTTCGAAATCTGTTCCAACATCTTTTTAGGTTTCTTTTCTTGTATCAATCAAAATTAATGCGGTCCCATCAATTAAACCTATCACACCAGAAAAGAATGAAAATACAATGTACATATATGTCATCCGCATTCGCTACGGGGCCCCGTCATGCACCGTTAGGTTACTTAACAAATGGCAGAGCGGGGGCTGGACTAGCGCGGGTGCAAAATATATACAACATCTACTAGTATATATATAAATATATATAACATTCATCCCAAGCATGATAATAAGCAACATCACAGAATCTAACCAAGCAACACAGAATGGTGGATAATTTTGGAGCCTCGGGTTTCATTTGAGCCGCAAATGAGACCCGATGTTCCCGGTCGTGTGGATAGCCTGTGCAATGAAAACCTGGACCCCTATGAGCGCGGCAAGTTACCCACCAATCCCAGACGTAAGGCAACTCCAATCAATAAAGTGAATGGGCCACCCAGCACTTTACGGAATCCGGTAACTTGGGCGCTCCTCCGTGGGTCATACTATACCCCCTACGAGTGCGGCGAATAGCCCGCCAATTCTAGAGTGAAGCCCCCTCCGTCTCAACGCCATGAGATGCGGGCTTGTTGCCCTCTAGAACCCGGCTATTCGCGCACTCCACCGTGGGGTAAACCTAGTACAGAAAAGAAAAATAATATGTACAATGGTGACATTAATCTGGTCGTGCCCCAATCAAATAATATACAACATGGCAGTAACGGCTGTCCACATGTCGGACGCTCGCCCCGCAATAACAAATGTACAGATGAATCTTAACTGTACTACAACCATTCCACCGCAAGCTATCCACCACGACAATCCAACCACAACCTCAGCACAAACACAGAACATCAACGTGAATGTCATGTTCGTAAACCCGTCTAAAAGAGCATATAGCAGTTAGACGAGTTATACCGCTCTAATGACATTCACGGTCGCAGATAGCAATGTATGTACTGAAACTTTTAAACAGTGTTAAAAAATAACGACTTCGAAATACCCCGTATTGCCCCAAAACTCAAGATAACTGAACATTCACAATCTGGGCAATCAAACATATCCTGAAACCCTAAATCCAAGAGTTATAGAGCACCAAACAAAAACTAGCACCTACATCTACAGGGAAACCGGCCAGGCCGGCCAACTGAGCATTTTCGCCGGGTCAATTTTGGAATTCTAGGCTCGTTTTTCTCTGGTGTTCTATTTGTCACAAGAATAGTCTTTTGCAATTGTTTTAAATTTTTTTTGAAGACCTTTTAAATTCGACAGAAACTTGAATTTTTCTTGGATTGTTTTGGAGTTGTTTCGGTTTCGTTACTTTAACGTTGTTTAAAACTGCTAGTATAGGGTTTATGGGCTGGCTCTGATACCATGTTGGGTCACACTAACGCCCTGGCCATTATCCATGGCCGTTTGCAGAATAAAATTTTTACAACAAGTGAAACTTGACGCTAGAATAACCCTAAACCGGATCTACCATAAAACTAACTAGCAACGAAAGAAGTTCTATCTACTATGATAGAAGATTATACCTAAAGAAACAAGTCTTTCGGGTCTTCAATCCTCTCCTCTAGCTCCTTGAAGGATATACGGATCGCGCTTGATCGACGGTCTCCTCACGTCAAAGATGATCCACCCGAGAGTGTGTGCTTTGAGTTCCTACCTCCAAAATGAGATAACTAGGGTACTTAGAATGCTAAACTAAGTAGCTTAGATGAAGTAGAGAGTGATGATGGATTGCTTTGTCTCACTAACCCTAGGTTTCTCAACTCATGAGACTTTTAGGGTTAGAGAGAGCTAGAAGAAGAGAGCAAGGAGAAGATGAGAGTGTGAAGTGTGAGCATAGAATGAAGAAATGGCTAAGTGTTGTGAACTAATAATGCAAAGCCAAAAATATCTTGAAGCTACACAAATATCTAATATGCCATCTTGCATCAATAATTCACAACACATGAAACTATCAAGCATACTCCAATAGTAAACAACAAGTCATGCCATGAGTCACCAAGTAGCCATGCTTCATTTAAAGCAAATGGACATCTCATTTCTCCATCTCATTAACCATTAACTAAAATGGTTAAAACAAATAATGATGTGTCTTCTTCTAGAAACATCTTGAACTATTACAAGAATGCCCCTCACTGTATATACATACTTGTATCCGTATTCCGAAAAATATGAATACAAAGAGACAAAAAAATCCAAGAATATAACACTAGGATCCAGCTTAAACCAAAGCCCACTAGTATTATTCGCCCGAACATCACACATGCATACGTACACGTATGTGATCGAACCCCTGCCGTAAAACCATACGGCCTCTATATCGTTTCACCCAAAGCAGGGAAACCCTCTGTGTGGGACTCAAAAGACTCGACAGTACATTGGCAGTGGGTTGAACCACAAGCACGTCAGCGGTACTAGCTGCACGTAACGGCTATCCAGGTACCTGTCGAAAAGGAAGGCCGACGAGCAAACTCGTCCGAACTCCTACTGAGCCTATCTGTGACAATCTCCGTACAGTCTAGTCTCTTCGTCTAAGAGTATCGCATACCGGGTCTAGGGGGTGGTAAATGTCAGACCCTAATAACCCGATAATTCGTGCTGATGTGGCTCAAGACCAATCCGGGAAACTGCTGATCAACCTATCAGTAAATCCCAACTGCCTTGGCTAAGGTCTTATGGTCTTGATCAATAGAACATAGTGCGATATCGACTCCCAATACCGGGTGAGACGAATCCCCAACAATCACTCACCGCCTCCATGTGGCTCGGAACTGTACCCAACCAAAACCTGTTTGCACGACTCAATAGAGCCGTGGTAGGGTAGTGATCAAAGCACAGTGGCAACTCACACGAGAATAATGACGATCTCAGGTCCGAAAACTAACCTGTACACATGTCACCTGAGCACTTCCATCTGACGATATGTATAGTACCATCTGGAAGTTCTTGGCGAGTCCGTCCAGTATACTCACACCCAGTGAGTGTATACGATCTTAGGTGCATCAGACCAATGGCTGCGGGACCAACCATCCCCCTCGTCGGGGTCTAGAAACGTATACACTAGTCTACTCTGGAGTATCAATGCCCAGTCTCGATACTCACGCGACTAGGGACCATTTAAGGATGTGCTTATGGACCACCCTGCTCCCACAAGTATGATCGCCATCACAACGCAGGTAGTCAAGTAAGATCCTACGGGCTTTATCAATATGTAACCGCAATATGTAATACTGAGTATAACATATGCACATGTTAAGATAAAGTCAAACCATAATAATATACTACTGTATTAAGTCTTTATCAATATGTGCAAGCTGGATAAAGCATCAGTAAAAACAAATACACATATCCTTATAAAGACAACTCAAATAATATACTATATAACTGAGCAAGATTGTCCTATACATACATATCCCCAGCATCCATATGTATACATATACAATAATGGCCTCTAGGGCATACATATCCAACACAGGTAATACTTTAAGTTATGTAAAATCAACCTTTGTAAATTTTGTGAATTGTAAGTGTGACTCCAGAATTACATTGCTTTTTTATTGCATTACATGTTTAACATTGGTCAGACATGGGATAAGACACCTGCCAGGTCGCTAGAGTTTTACCGAAATGAGTTAGATATGCTCCAAGACCGAGCTGTACTCTGGATCCCATTTACAGCGGATGTCTACCCGGCTTTACCAAATTTGTGTTTAGAGGGATCCAATATCTGGCGTGCCCGGACACCTATTATATGTTTCGACATCGTCACATATCATGTCCCTGATCATGTATTACGACAGTTCGGGCTTGTACAGTACATCCCAGATCCGGTAGAGCAGATTGATCTGGTCGAACGGAGAAGGCGATCAGCTATAGATTGGAGGATTGTTCGACATATCTACATCTTTCGATGGAATGCACGTGCTATGCTCATCGAGCGCCAGAGAGAACCTGAGTTACTAATAGCGGATTATATGCGCTGGTACTAGAGGATAACACGGCGGTACATTCAGACGGCGTGTCCTCCACGAGTGACATATGAGCCGCAGAGACCCGTTGAGCGTGAAATGGTAAACTTTGTTATTAATTTCTATTTTTTGTTGGCTTTCTTGAGATTATATATTTGAGATATTTACTTATCTATGTTACAGGCCAAAAAATTGTTTCAGTTCTACGATGGCGTGGACAGCGTAATACGTGGACAAAGGACATCAGTTAGTGGGATCGAGGCCATATGGAAATCGGTCACTAGTTTCTTTCAACGATATCCATTAAGACGTCCAGATCCTCCTCCACCTCTTCCTCCACGACCGGTGACCCTGGCCTATCAACATTGCCGACGTAGAGACGAAACTGGACCTTCTAGAACCACGGACCAACCTGGATCTGGGAGAGCTACGGACCAACTTGGACCCTCGCGGCCAGCTATACAACCGTAGGATATACCTGGTCTATCGCAGTGCCGTCGCAGTAGATCTAGGATTCCACGCGTGTTGTCATGCTTGCTCTGACGCTCTCTTTTCTACTTGTTCTTATATACAATGTTTATTGCTTTACGCTTGTTGTTTTTCGCCTTTAGGCGTCGTATATTTTGTGTGGATTGTGTCTCCGCTGTGTGGGCGTTGAGTTAGCACTCATATGAGGATGCGTTTATTTTAGTGATGTTATAAAAGAATTTTAGTCAAAATTTACAAAGGAGGTGCTGTCCATTTTTCATTAGTTATTGAATGAGCAATATTGAGACTTGAGCTTTTCTATTACATTTACAGCCCTATAGCTGAACCTATTAGTATATCATGTTAAAAAGGTAGTCTGCAGAATAGTATCCTCTGAAAATATTCATACTAGTTTGTCTCGTTCTAGTTGGATGGGTGAATGGCGATTACCATTTTCTTTCCTTCTCTTTTAGTTCTTTCTCACAACACCCCCATTAGATAAATGGGGCTTTCGATATGAACATTTAATTTCTTTCATATTCATATGGGGGAGAACTAATTTGTGCATTGAACAGTAATGAGACTATGTTTCCCAAAATCGAAGTTCTTATACAGTTAAACCCACTTCAATCCACTTGTATTTCGATGTCTATGTTGAATCTGCACTTTGCAAGTGCGGATTCAGCTTTGATTCTCTGGGTCCAGAGAGCCAAAGCTTGAACCCGCACCTGGCACTCTGGACCCAGAAAGCCAGGTTAGAATCCACACTATGAAAGTGCGGATTCATGCTTTGGCTTTTTTCAAGAAAGCCATGTTAGAATCCGCACTTTGCAAGTTCGGATTCAAGCTTGTCCAGCCCACAAACCGCTAATCCTAAATGGCGTCCAAGTGTCTCCAATTTAACCCAAACTTGTTATTTCCATAAATAGTTTTCCAAGCCAACTGAATCCCTGATTCGTTTGAAAATCTTGCTCAATCCCAAATTTTGTCCCGCAATAACAACGACAAAGTCGCACATTTGTGAAATCAATTCTTGCAGAGATCAAACCGTAAAAACTTCACTTTTACAGAAGCCAAGCGCACATCCATGGCGATCACTTCGCCTCCTCGCCTCTTCTTCTTCCTCCTCTTCATCGCGGTCTGGTGCTCCGCAGGATCAACATATATCGCCTACAACACATCATCGAAGATCGTCGACGGCAAGATCAACGTCCACATCGTTCCTCACACCCACGACGACGTCGGCTGGCTCAAAACCCTAGACCAGTACTACGTGGGATCCAACAATTCGATCCAGGTCTCAAACATTTCGACATTTTCGCTTCTAGTCCACTTCGAACCTTCTGTAAAATTCTGCGTTTTTTTTGCAGGTTGCTTGTGTGCAGGATGTGTTGGACTCGGTTGTTTCGGCGCTGCTGGCAGATGAGAATCGCAAGTTCATTTATGTCGAGCAGGTTGGTAAAATTAGGGTTTAGGGTTTTTGGATTTTGGTGTCTTGATTTGGGGATTTTTTTGGGGTGTAGGCGTTCTTTCAGCGGTGGTGGAGGCAGCAGAGCGATGCGACCAAGAAGACGGTAAAGGCGCTTGTGAGCTCTGGTCAATTAGAATTCATGTAATGTCACATCTTTAATTAGTTTGTTTAATTAAAGAATTGAATTTGTTTAAAAGCTCAAAACTAGTTAGTAATCCGACAGCAATAAACACATTCACAAGACAACTTGCGCTATTTTCCACTTGGAATACTACACATATGTTGGAAACTGTAAATTCTTTTATCAGTCAGATAGACAGCCTTAATTTGCTAGCGGATGCACATGTTTTTGATATGAGAAATCAGTTGTGGAATTCTTGTAAAGTTCACATTTATTTGTTTTCAAGCGTGGACGTGGATACAATATTTTTCAAGTTGAACGAACTTGTTGTTGGATATGTATGCCCTAGAGGCCTGTATTGTATAAGATGTTAGGGATATGTATGTATATATATATATATATATGCATATGTATGTATATATATATATATATATGCATATGTATATATGTACAGGAGAATCTTCCTCAGTTGTATATGGTATATTATTTGAGTTGTCTTTATCTTAATATGTGCATTTCTTTCTCTTGTTGCTTTATATTGCTTACACATATTGATAAAGACTCGATACAGTAGTATACTATTATGGTTTGACTTTATCTCAACGTGTGCATATGTTATATTTGATATCACATATGGCGGATACATGTTGATAAAAACCGTAGGATTTTGCTTGACTGCCGGTGTTATATAGCGATCATACTTGTGGGAGCTGGGTAGTCCATAAGCACATCCTTAAAGGTCCTAAGTCTCAGAAGTATCGAGATCGGGTATCAATATTCCAGAGTAGACTTGTGTATACGTTTCTAGACCCCGACGAGGGGTGGTGGTTGGTCCCACAACCATTGGTGTGATTACCTAAGATTGTATACATGTAGTCACTGGGGGTGAGTATACTGGACGGACTCGTTGAGAACCTCTAGATGGTATTATACCTATCGTCAGATAGCGGTTCTCAGGTGACGAGTACATGTTAGTCTTTAGACCTGAGATCATCGTTTGTCTCGTGTGATTTCCCATTATGCTTTGATCAGTACCCTACCACGGCTTTACTGAGTCGTGCAAATAGATTTTGGTTGGGTACAGTCCGAAGCCATATGGAGGCAGAGAGATTGTCAGGGATTCGTCTCTCCCAGTATTGGGAGTCGATATCGCACTGTATCCGGTTGGTCAGAACCATAAGACCTTGGCTAATGCAGTTGAGATTTACTGATTGTTAGATCAGTAGTTTCTCGGATTGGTTCTGAGCCAAATCGACACGACTTATCAGGTCAGTAGGGGTCTGACGTTTATCATCCCCTAGACCCGGTATGTGATACTCTTAGACGAAAAGACCGGACTGTACGGAGATTGTCACGGACAGGTTCAGTAGGGGTTCAGATGAGCTTGCTCGTCGGCCTTCTTTTCGACAGGTACCTGGGTAGCTGTTACGTTGCCGCTGACGTGCTTGAGGTTAAACCCACTGTCAGCGTACTGTTGAGTCTTTAGAGTCCCACACAGAGAGTTTCTCTGATTCAGACGAAATGATATGGTGGCCGTATATTTATACGTGCAGGATTTCGATCGAATGATAATACTAGTCGGCTTAGGATTAAGCCGTATTATTAAATCAGGTATTGATTTAATAATTTATATATACACATTTCGATATGTATATTATAGTGTCATCCAGGTTTTCGATCGAGCAGGTTTCCGATTGAATGATAATACTAGCCGGCTTAGGATTAAGTCGGATTATTAAATCAGGTATTGATTTAATAATTTATATATACATATTTCGATATGTATATTCTAGTGTTATCCAGGTTTTCGATATGATGGTTGATAATGTTAGCGGGCTTAGGATTAATAAGGTTTATTAAATCAGATATTGATTTAGTGATAGTATTATATTAGTAGTATTATTCTATCTCTTACGTATTCGTAGTTTGATACGAATACGATTATGTATATACGGTAGAAAGTATACAAAGTACCTTAATACCTTCTAGAAGATGACACCTCATCATGCATTTTGCTATTTTGTTGAAAATAGAAAATGAGGTGGAAAACAATAAGATGACAAGAAGCATGACTTTGTATTTGTTGCAAATATTATTGGTGTATGGTTGTGTTTTTATAAAGAAAAGAAAATGCTTCATAGAAAAACACTTAGCCATTTTTTCAAGAAGCCATTCTTCACTTGCTCTCTCCTCTCTCATCTTCTTGAGTTCATTCTCTTGTTCTAAATCCTCATGTGTTGAGAACTAAAGGATTTGAGATAGAAAACTACTAAACATGACCACATCATCTAAGCAAAGTAAATTAGCAAACTAGTTTGCTTAGTTTGCTTCTTTTTCAAAGTAGGAGCGTGAATCAAGAACTTTCAGATGGATCATCTAGGACCGAGGAGGCCGGTCATCAAGGTTGATTTAGGAGACCTCAAGGAGTTTTAGAAGAGAAGTGAAGACCCGAAAGATACGGATCTTAGGTATAAAACTCTATCATAGTAGCTAGACTCCTCTAGTTTACTAATTTCGATATTTGGTTAGATTCTAGGATGTGTTTTCTAGCGCCGGTTTTTTAAAAGTCAGTTTTTCGTTCCGCAACGACCGTGGTCAGCGGCTAGGGCGCTAGGAATCCCAACACTTGTCTTAACTAGCAGATGTGCAATTTTATTATGAATATTTAAGTCATTTCTTGATTTTACTTAATGAAGAATTTTTCTTAACTTGGTAGCAGATGTGCAATTTTAGTATGAATTTTTAATTCATTTCCTGAGTTGACTTATGCCAATATTACCAATAGTTGCTAATGCACACAATATTAAGACTAATGGATTTGGGGATGCTGGAATTATTTCATGCTATTTTCCATGCTATTATCAGATCCTAGCTTCACATCATAGATAAAAAAACAACACTAACCTATGGGCCCCTGAATTACCCTCTCACTCACCCCAATGGATTTCATAGTATCGAATAGCATGGGAAAAGTAATAGCATAGATCGAATCCAAGACTAATGGCATTTCTTCATTTATAAATTTATTTACTAGCATATTGAAGCATTATTCATACCGAGAGAGGTTATAACTTAGAACGAGTTCATCTCATTTGTGACAGGCTGTTGTTATGGCAGATAATTTACATAAACTTTGCAATACGTATTTTATGAAAAATAGAGTTCATCATTTGCATACATTTCATTTTTGTGTATTGAAGAAATGGGGGAATGTGCATGCATGATGAAGCAACAGTACACTATATCGACATGATTGATCAGACCACCCTTGGGCATAGATTTATCAAGCAAGAGTTTAATCAGACTCCAAGGATTGGTTGGCAGATTGATCCTTTTGGACATGCTGCAGTACAGTCTTACCTGCTTGGGGCAGAGGTATCTCTTTTACCACCTAGGCTCCTACCCATCTTTATACTGCATTTTGACTATTCGTTTGCACACACTTTGCACATGTACATATTGCCAGTGACATCTTACTCGAATATGATCTAAAGAAAATAGTCTTCTCGCTTTCTTTTCTTTTTTCCCTTTAAATCTTAAGCAAAAGGCCCTTTTTTGTTTTTTCAATTTCTTTTGCTCGATTTGATTAATAGTGGGTGGTGCAAGTAGCTTTAGCCTTTAGTCATATATATTTTCTGAAGGATGAACACTTTTGTAGAAATATGACTCAAATAAACAAACTTATAGGGCCAATGGGAGAAGTAAGCATGCTTTATGGGATGGTCAAGTTGGACAGACAACATTCTTGATGGAGTTGGGGAAAAATTAAGAGCTGGGACATGCATAATACACATGAACTAAATGTTATTAGGGAAAGTTGCAAACATGAAAATAGAAATAAAAATATGATATTTCTTGTTAGATTTGAAATCATGTATCATCACAGATTGATGATATATTGCTGTCCTAATTGCTTTGAGCATAGTGAATGACACTCCTGATTGTGCAAACTGGATGAGTGCATTTTGGGTGTGGGATTTTGGGTTTGATGTGCAATTCGGTTCTTAGCATGATAGTTGGTCCGAGGTCATGATGGATTTGATGTGTGCTTGGTTTTTATAGAATTTGAGTCAATTTAATTCATTTGGCGAGGGGATCTGTAGATCGAGTACCTGAGTGGTTTTGACTGTAAAGTCCAACTTATAAATCAGAGTAGAGGAATCTTTCCAAGGTTTTTCTAAGCTTGATTACCTTAATGTTAACATGAACTATTTCTGCTATTTCCCCCCTGGTTTAGGAATATTGTGCAATCAAGTTTTCTATGTATAGGTCTTGTGTAAGTCAAGTTCTGTACCCTCAGTTGGGCCAATTTGACAAATGTAACATTTCTAACATTTCTTTTGATGGATTTGCTTCTAATTTCTATATTTTATATATTTGAATCACGGGAAGATACTTTTTTTTAATACTATCAGTGTGCATGTGTACACACAAATATAGAAGTGTACACATACATAAATACTTATACATACAAAAATACATCGATCCATATGCATACTTAAGTGCCGGACAGAAGCTATACACGTAATTTTTAAACATATATGACTGAAAGTCTCTATGCAATATTTAATAAGTTTTTTTTATATACCCCCTTTTAAAAATTTTATTTCCAAAAATATCCTTTTTAAATTTGATATTCTAAATATCCCCCTTAAATTTTTTTAAGTCATCCAAATAACCCTCAACAGTTAGTTTGACCCAGCATCTTCAGGGAATATTCCTTTATAGTTAACTTTTAGCTGTTTGGGGTAGGGAAATGACGAAAATACCCCCGACAGTCACCTCTTATTCCTAAATCATATTGCGATTTTTCTAAGGTTAGGAATTCCTAGCAATTCAATTTAGGGCTTTTTTTGGAGAAAATTATGGCTATTCCTCTCATCCAAAAACTTTTGCCCCATCAAGAAATATTCTACTATATGATCGAAGGCTTCCTTCGTCTTCAACATCGTTTTTTTTTGGGTTTTAAAGGTTTTTATGAAAATCAGAGGATGAGGAAGAGAGGGAGAGAGGGGTATTTTGGAAGAAGAGTTTTTAGAGAGAGAAGAAAGATTGAGAGCCGGAGGGAAACCTTACTCTACCCTAAAACGAGACCCTGGTCAGCCTTATCTAACCATAGTTAGATTTTGGATGGTAAAGTGTAATGGAGGGGATATTTGGATTAACGGCGTACTTAGAAGGGGATATTTGGAATATCAAATTTAAAAGGGAGATTTTTGAAAATATTTTTTTAAATATATAAAAAAAACCTATCTAATATAGTCTTTCAAAGAGGCAAAGGCGTGAGGGCAAAGCGTTATACTCTCCTTATGGAATAAATCTCATGAATTTCAATCTTTTTTATCCTAAATATTTATAAATATTGTAAAATATACGAAACAAAAAGATAAAGATCGAGCAGATGTAATTGTAGACAATCTTCTTTAGCAAAAGTTCAAGATTTATTGGCTTTGCACACTATTCTGCTCGAGTCTATCCCCTTAGGCTTTTCGTTTCAACCATATCTGTAACTGACTTATTATAAGAAGACCTACTTTTGGACTCGTTTATGAAGCACAAGCCTCACTAAAATAAGTAAATGAGGTATGAGGTGTTTTCTTTCTTTGCTCTTCAAAAAAATACTTTTTTTCTGGTATTATCTTGTAGAGACTCAACTATATTTTAACTTGTGTAGGTCACCGTACACGTAAAACTGCGCTTTCCATATCCAAGCACACATAGCTAGATTTCTGTCTCCCTTGGAAACTCCTATATCAGGGTAACTTATATCCTATTGCTGTACCCGAACTTGGTTTATGACATTACAACTGTGGGAATCACTTCACGCAAAAGCTTAAGCTTAACGTTGGGGATAACAATGTAGTGATGTACACCAAACAAATTTCTACTGTTAACTCTGCCGCACATGGCCTTCAGTCAATGTGGAAAGATCTCCAACATAAAGCGAAATTAAGATGACTTGCTTGGAAAGACACGACACATGAGGAAACAAGTTTATTCCAAATTGTAAATATGAGGTTTCAACCAAACTTCTTTTCAAATTTTACATTATGCGTGCATGTAAAAACCAGTCAACCCAAAGGTTACAAGAATTGTGACCGTAGATTTTTTTTATACTGTAGAAAAACCGCTTGATTAAATTAAACTGGTTATATGTGAGCCGGTAACGTATATGAAGCAACACTCCAAGTCAAATTATATGATGGGCTCATGCTTCCAATGTGGCGACTTGATTAAGGAGTTAGATATAGCAACTTTTTACTTTTAGCACCATGCCTTTGGCATCCGAGCTTCACCTGGTTATATAATTACGTTTTGTCTTTATTATATATTCTATGAATCATTCATATATCGTAGGCACATCCTGCGTTATGCTGTCAATCATATGCTGTTTTTCATTACTAACTAGGTCATGCATCTTCATTTTTTTTTTGTTTGGGGGGAGGGGGTGATACTTTACAGGGTTATATGCATTCTTAGATTCCTCAAATTTTGTTCTACGATCAATCTTTTGGAGTAAGATATAATCTAATCATTTCATGTGCTGTACTTGCATCTTACAGTTATCATCCATATGCTGTTTCTCATTAGGCTCACAACCTTGTGTCTCTGTGTCTCTTTGTTTCATATACTCTTTTTTCCATTTTCCAGCTGTTATATCAAACCTGAAGCATGTAGCATGATTTAAGTTACAAAAGAATACATATTTCTTTCCATCTATTTTGCAAGTTGTACTGAATTTTTTCAACAATTTGCAGGTTGGATTTGATGCTCTATACTTCTCAAGAATTGATTACCAAGACCGAGAAAAGCGAAAAAGTTTGAAGAGTCTTGAAGTCGTATGGCGTGGTTCTAAGACCCTTGGCTCATCTGCAGATGTGAGTAATTGACTGATTGTACACCCTTTTGTCCCATAACACTTTATGTTTGGAATTTTGAATCACATATATGTATCTAATCCTGATATTTCTATAGTGCTAAGCAATTTTATGATGAACTTTCAATTTTGCCACGTGCGTTGTAGTCTAATCTTTCCTTATCTTTCTTCAGATTTTTACAGGCATCTTTCCGGAGAATTATGCACCTCCACCTGGTGGTTTTTCCTTTGAGATTAATGATGACTCCCCAGTGATACAGGTAATTTTGTTTAATAGGGCAATTCCAATACTTTGGATATTGAAAGATTGTAGTTTAATGATGTACATTTTTGATTGAAGGATGACCCATTTTTGTTTAATTACAATGTTGAAGAGCGAGTAAATGATTTTGTTGTCGCAGCTATATCACAGGTATGCAGATCATTATTTTGATCAAGCGACTCATCTTGATTGTAATTGCTCATATCCTACACAACCTCACTAATTAGAATTATCAAATTCATGCATCTATTGTCTATTTATCATTAACTTTACTGACACGACTTGCAAATAAAAGCAAATATCTTTTCAGCTCAAGCCGACCTTTTGGTGGAATGGCTTGAAATCTCACGAAGTCAAGAACTCCAGGCCTAAACACATGTTTCAATTTGGATTGTACCATGTCTTTTGTTGGGGATGCTACTTTAAGATCATAATAAGGCCATGTTTCGATAGGGAGTAAAATAATTCTAGGGATTTTATATCTCAGAATTCACGTGCATTCCTTGAAATGAAATTCCTAAGAGGATGTTAGTCAATTAGAACCCTTAGATGGAACTAGAATTTGTTGGAGTAATTTTACTTTTAATGTTAGTCAATTAGAACTGGAACCACGACTCTAATTTTTTGGTGTTAGTAATGAATGGAACTAGAACATGAACTGATGGATTAAGGGTTACAATTTTTAGTTCCATCATATAAAAACTTCTAATTTTAGCCTAATAATTACATCACTTATTTGAGTGGAACAAACATTAAAAAAAATGGAACTGCAATAAAAGATCTCTTTCCCTTCATTTCCCACATATCCGCTCTCTGTCCTCTTTCCATCTCTCCCTTTCTTTCTCCATCTCTCTTCGTACTCCTCTCTTTCTTCTCCCATCTCCTCTCTCTCCCCCTTGCGAGCACACTTACTTCCCTCTGTTTTCTCGTGTCAAAACAAGAAAATTAGTTATGCATTAATTAAATTAAATTATTGGATTACAATAATTTAATTTATAATATTTCTATTTTTTGTCTTTTAAAATTAAGATATTTATACTAATTAAATATAATTGATATTATTGCTAATATTAATTAAATATAATTGATTGATTTTTTATTTAAAAACTGAAAATAGAATTATATATTTTCAAAAATTCAACTAAAATATTTATTGATTTGTTTTTTCCGCCAGTTTTTTAGTCAATTATTATTATGTTGTTGCCATACATGCGATGAGTTTTTTGAGCATGAAATACCATGTTTGATTTAATTAATATATCGTTTATTTATTTATCATTCAAAAAATTCTCTTTATTTTGGAGAAAATAATGTTTACATATTGTTGCTCTAAATTTAACATAATATTACTATACAGTAATTTTATCCTAAATTTTTATTAATAATTATTTTCCAATAGCCTCATTCGTATTATTAAATTACAATTTATTTTATTATACTATTTAAAAGCAAAAAATAATTTTGGTTACATGTAAATAACACAAGTATATATGTCATAGAAGCTATACTAAAGTTCAGGTTTTTAGTTCTGGTTCTAATATTATAGTTTGCTTGATCCCAGTAAAAAAACTCCAGTTCCATAAAAGTTATGATAAAATGGTTCCAGTTCCAAAAACCCCAGTTCTATTTAGAAATTCCAATTGACTAATAAGGCCCAAGGATTTTTTTAACTTGCGCATGTCTGGATACTCTGAGATAGCTAATGAGGATATGCATTAAATGTTTATTTTTTTTCCT
The DNA here is from genome assembly GCA_030015575.1 of Agapanthus africanus. Taxonomy (NCBI): domain Eukaryota; kingdom Viridiplantae; phylum Streptophyta; class Magnoliopsida; order Asparagales; family Amaryllidaceae; genus Agapanthus; species Agapanthus africanus. The sequence goes on from CM057349.1 coordinate 296,846,488, forward strand.
TCTAATGCATGATTGGCTTAAAATATTCTTTTTTTGAAAAAGAGCAGCGAATAAAAAAGTTCAGGAAAAAACTAATTTTTTATCCTATGGATTTAGGATATAGCCCCGGGATTTACCCATGAAAACACCGTCCTAACATGCCGTTTTAAAAGATTGTTCCAATCCCGGGATAAGAGGGGATCTAAACTTTTTATCCAATAGATTTTGTATATCCAAACATGCCTACGAAAAAATTACTATTAACCAAATTGAAAACTGAATTGCATGATTTGTGGTCCTTAAGAGATTGTTGCGTGCCCCTCGAAGATGAAATCTCGATGTACATGTTGCAACGGGTTATTCCTATTGGATAATACAGTTTCATCAGCTTTCATCAGCGCTTGTGTACACTCAGTCACCCCGGTCATAGAGATGTGCCTCTTTTTCGAAGTACTTTTGGAAATGAAAGCTTGTGTGGAGTTGAAGAACAAACTATAGAGAGGGAGAGATACATCTTTAAAAGTGATGATTTTTCTCTATTCGCTTCGCTTCGATCAGCCAGAGGAAATTAGGAATTCCAGAATCAACCCAGTAATTGATGAATCCAAACCGGTTGAAATCACAAATGGTAAAGAATTAATCAGCCATAGTCAAGTTTACTAAAAGAACATCTTACATGTTACGTGAATGAATTCAAATTAGATTCCAATTGAAGGGGACATTGAAAGATCTCGACAGATGGAATTCGATCTCGAGCGCCAATGTTCCGCGCTCCACCCCTCTAGGAGCCGTGGCCCTTCTGACCCCCAGGCCGTCATCTCGGCAATGAAACACTCAAATAATCATTCGTGGGTGAACAAATTTCATACCAAGCAAATTTAAATTTGAAAATTACACATATTTTAGCATAAAATCATAACCCTTGAGGTAGGTTCCCTATAGTCTGATGAGCGTTTTATCTCATGGAAAGTCTCCTTCTGTTTCTTTCTTGTACTTCTTTGGGCTGGAATTTGACAACCACCATCAAGTTGACATCCCGTTATAAATTATGGTTAAACCTTTCTATGTGTTATTTAGGGAAGAGAGAGATTATGAGAATGTAATGGATAGATTGAGATTAGCCTATCCTCTTTATATAGGTTTTGTCATTAACTATTACACACCTACCTAGTATCTAATTACAGAAAGCTCGTATACAATGCGGGTATAACACTTCCCTTCAAGCTGGAGCATACATATCATACATGTCCAACTTGTTACAAATAAATTGCACTCTATTCTTTCCCAAAGGCTTTGTGAACAAATCTGCTAACTAATGAGCAGATTGAACATAATAAGTGTCAATGGTCCCATCTTTAACCTTCTCCTGCACAAAGTGGCAATCAATCTCGATGTCTTTCGTTCGCTCGTAGAATACAGGATTCGAGATGATATAAATTGCGGTCTTATTATCACAATATAGTCGCATATCCAAGCAAAAAGTTGATTCATACAAGCTTACAAGTAGTGTTCACCATGGCTCGATACTCTGACTCAACATTGGAACAAGACACTACGCTTTTGTTGGCTATAGTGTCCTCAAGGCAATTATCATAGTCGCAGGCACGCGATTATAATGATTGAGGGAATGACCTATACGGATATAACGGTCTTACTCGAGATGATAGTATGCTATCTGTTTTGTCTTTATCATCATGTGTTAGTTATATGTATGCCCTAGAGGCCATTACTGTACATGCGATGTATATTGTAGTGGATATTTGAACATATATAGGGAAGACTTTCTTGCTCGACATGATAGTATGCTATCTGGTTGCACTTTATCTTAACATGTTAACAAATACTGTTTTGTGATTACATGTTGATAAAGCCCTTAGGATGATTACTTGACTACCAGGATTATGATGCAGATCATACTAGTGGGGATAGGGTAGTCGATAAGTACATCCTTCAATAGTTCCTAGTCGTGGGAGTATCGAGACAAGGCATCGGTACTCCAGAGAAGACTAGCGTATGCACTTCTTGACCCATATGATCGGCGATGGATGATCCCATATCCATTGGTGTTTGACATCAGAGAAGGTATATGGGTGTTCAGTGGAGACTGGGTAGAATGTACGGACTCGCCGAGAACTCCTAGATGGTATTATACCTATCGTCGGATAGCAATTCTCTGGTGACACTGGTACATGTTAGTTTGTAGACCCGAGATCGTCATAGAGTCTTGTGTGATTCCCACTGTGCTTTGATTTCCACCATACCACGGTCAAGCGATCGTGCAAAAAGGTGGTTTTTGGGTACAGTCCCGAGTCACATGGAGGCAATGAGCGATAGGAGGGGTTTCGTCTCTCCCGGTATTGGGAGTTGATGTTGCGCTATGCTCGATTGGCCATAACAGGAAATCCCTGGCCAGGGTTGCCGAGATTTATTGGTAAGTGTTATCAGTAGTTTCTCGAACCGTTATGGACCTTGTATCGGCATGACTTATCAGGCTATTGGGGTCTGACGTTATACCAACCCCAGGCTGTGATATGCGACATATCAGACGAAGAGACCGGACTGTACGGTAGTGTTACTGATTGGATTCGCAGGAGTACGAGCAGGCTTGCTTGTTGATCTTCTGATCGCTTAATATCCGGGTGGCCGTTACGTTTAGCAGACCGCTTGCGGCTTGTGGGTGTTTGATATGATCATCACTTATTGCTGGCGTATTGATGAGTCTTTAGAGTCCTACACAGAGGTTTCCTGGTTCATGCGAAACGGAGTAGGTGCACATATGTGATATGTGCGAGACCGAGATTAATGCGTGTATGTGACACCGCATTCTATTCTCGCGACTTGTGACATCGTCGGTTATATGTGATATAACCAAGTTATCGGATCAAGTGTTGATTCGATAAGTTGTTGCATTTGATATTAGTCGGTTATATGGAATATAGCCGGATTATTAAATCAAGTGTTGATTTAATAATTTAATGTAGAATTATATATTTGATATATTAAATTACATTAACTAATATTAGCCCACTTAAGTATTTCTTTTCTCACATTTGATATACTTTACATATATGTGATATATGTATTGTTTTCTTTTTGACACAAAATATATATGTGATATATATTGTTGTGTAATGTTAGGTTATACTTGCAACATGTATGTATGAGATTTATACCATTCTAGGGTTTATGTTTGGGTTTTATTTATCATTAAGTAATTCACAAAAGATTTGGAAATGAGTCATGGTTGAAGCTTGGAGAAGCTTGTAGAAAACATTGACCAAGTCCACTCTTTTGTCATTGCTTAAGATATTTCCTTAACCCAACCCTTAACTCATAGCTATGGTTTATTCTCTACAAGAACTGGGCATGACACTAACTCACCCATGGTTGCAATTCTAACCTCACTCTCTCATTCATTTGCTTCATCACTTCTTCTTCTTGAGAAAAAGCTGCTTTTTCTAAGTGAAGAAAACTTGTGAGAAAAATAAATCTAAAGTGAGCCCACTTCCTACTTCATCAGCTTATACTATTAGCCATTTAGTTTAGGGTGTTTGCTTCACTAATCTACACAATTAGTGAAGAGATAGCATGAGCTAGTGTCTCCTTGACGTAGATCATCTTCGGTCTCAAAGACTTCGAAGCAAGCTTGTTCCGTACATCTTGTGGAGCCTCTCTAGAGTTCGGGAGTTCGTGATCGCAGCGAAGGGACTACTACACAGAGCTATTGAAGTGAAGGACCGGTCTACAAAGGTTGTATTCCTTGTTCACTTAGATGTAAAGAGTTTACATATCATGTTTAACCTTAATTCTCTAGTTCGATTCCTTGTAGAATATCCAGCACCTTATTCGATAAGGAAAGAGCCGAGATCCTTTCACCGGGAGTGACCTCTTTAGCGAAACTAGCAGATACTACAAACTCGGTTTGTCTTTTGATTGCTTTTTATGGTTTTTGCTTTGCATAGTGGTATTTGTGAAATATCCTGCATCTTATTCGATAAGGAAAGAGCCGAGATCCCTCTACCGGGAGTGACCTCCTTAGCAAAACTAGTAAAAGCCTAAAAAACACTCCTTTTAAAATTCACTCGATTCTACGACGATATCAAGTTCATTACGCAAAGGGTTTTCTTAAAAACCTGTCGTACAGTACCTCCCAACAAGATTGATCCGTTTCCCTCCGTCATTTCAGATAAGTAGTATTTAGTATTCGTGCTACGTTTGTTGACCTCCGTCAAGACGTAGTGTGCGGTAGCTGACTAGTGCTTATCTGCAGCATGAGATACGATTGGATTAGGGTAGTCGTACGACTTTGTTGACTATGTTAAGGGTCGTGCGGGTGGGTTTAATTCAATCGGGAAATGACGGGTTGAACTTGACTTGTGGTCTATGGTTTGTTGACCTTGTCAAGATCATAGATCGCTTGGGGTAAAACATTATCGGGAATTTCAAGTGTTGAAATTTGCAATGAGATTGCATACCTTCTATGAGATAGTTGGATACCGATACCCACTGTGAGTAAGAGTTACTCCTGGGAGAGTTTTACACATTACAATTAGCCGATCAAGTAGGTGTCTAGAAAGGTGTTAATGGGGTTACGCCCCTGGGAAAACGAGGTTTATTTTAATTAGGTCCGTGCGAAAGCACGGGGAACCTCCCTCAAAGTACCAACACTGGCCTGGCCGAAAGATTGGCGAACTTGTAGGGTGTAATTAATCCCGACTAGTCTTACCTTTTAGGGTTTGAAGGTAGATTTGACTAAAACAGTGGGAGACATCCTGATTAGATAAAATAATAACCAATCTAATCTTGCAAGAGCGCACGCATAGTGTTTTTCTTCTCTTTCTCCTGGTAGCGACAATGTCACGCCTGAATCAAGATAATAATATGGATGCATTGACCGAACCTGCTTATTATGCTGAGCTAAGGAACGTTGGTTCCTTTCTTTCTTATAATTGTTATAAGTCTGAGCAGGAAATAGGGGAATATCCGGATTCCCATGCCACCCAATCGAAGAAAGTACATGTTGATGCATATTCTTCGGGTGTCCTTATTATCGAGAACTGTTTTTCAGTATCCTCTACGTCCTAGGTATGAGATACCAGATAAGGATCCTACACATGTAAGAGTTACATGGGCTAAACAAAGGTAGAGAACTGAGAATGGATGATATGTCTCTAAGTGTTAGAGAATGGTGCAATTGTTGCAGCCAAATCTGTTGGCAGATATCACCTTGTATTAATACATTGATTCTGAACGAATGTTATTACATACCGAACCTGATATACAACATTACATCATGTTCTTTACTGAGTTAAAGAAGGATATAATTATGTATTAGAGGATAATGTTGTGAACATTTTCCTGAATCAAGAGTTGATTCGATCAGGCACGTTATATAACAGCATATATGTTCTAAATCAAACCACAGTTCAAAGTATCTAGAACACACGCAAGAGGACTAATTCAGAAATGAACGAATTCTTCTTGTGGTATTGTAGACTAGATCATATCAATGCGACACGACCAGCTAAGTTACATAAGGATGAATATGAGAATCTGTTCGAATTTTCATCTTATGATACTTACCAGTCTTGTCTCAAAGGTAATATGACCAATACTCCGTTTACTGGAAACAGATAAAGAGTTAGTGAACTCTTGGGACGAATACATGATGATGTATACGGTCCTATGTCTACAAATGCCAAAGTTAGTTCTTGGTACTTCATTATATTCATCGACTATCTGTCAAGATTCGGACATATGTTCCTGTTGAAACACAAGTCTGAAAATTTTGAGAAATTCAAGGAATATAAGCTTGAAGTTGAGAACCAGACGGGTAGAAGTATTAAGTCTTTCGATGTGATCGAGGAGGTGAATACTTGTGCATGGAGTTCCTGGAGTTTCTAAAAGGAGAATGTGATTCTCTCTCAGCTTACTCCTTCGAGTACACCACAGCACAACGGTGTATCGGAGCGGAGCTATCGCATCCTATAAGATATGGTGCGCTCTATGATGAGTATTGCTGAGTTACCTGTTTCCTTTTGGGTGTTATGCACTTGAGAAGCTGCATACCTATTGAATGGGGTTCCGTCCAAATCAGGGCCTACCACTATATATGAGATATGGTATGGGAAGAGACCATGTCTTAAAAGAGTTAAGATATGGGGTTGTCCGGCCTATGTTGAAAGGCAGAATCCGGACAAGCTCGAGGTAAGGTCAGATCTGTATAAGTTTGTCAGGATATCCGAAACATTAGTGAGGGAATATCTTCTACCACTCTGAGGAGCAAAAGGTGTTTTGTTTCTCAGCATGCTACCTTTTTAGAAAGGGAATTTTTTGTGAAGAAATTAGTGGTCATGAGGTAGAACTGGAAGGAGTTCCAGCTAGACAAACTAACAGCTGATGATTTGGTGAAACCAAAAGATTCAATAGTCTCCAACGAACCTCAGCCTCTCCGCGAATCTGGTAGGGTTCCTCATCCACTTGAGAGATACTACGGTCTTCTCGGTGACAGTGGGAGCGAGGATTGCATCATGAGATGATGACCCGACTAGGTTCAGGATGGTCATCACGAGTGGGAACTCTGTGAAATGGCTGGATGCTATGCGATCAAAGATGGAATCCATGTACACCAACAAAGTATGACTTTGCATGTTGCACCTGAAGGGGTAAAACCCATTGGGTGCAAATGGATCTTGAGAAGATTATTGGTGTAAATGGAAAAGTTGAGACTTTCAAAGCTATGCTTAAGTCCATCAGGATCAATGCACGCATCGCGGAGTTGGAACATTTGTTTTGATGTGACAGTCAAAAAGTTTGACTTCATCAAAAGCATAGATGAACCTTGTATATATAAAAGAAGGCTGTAGAAAGTAAGGTTGTCTTCCACGTATTGTACGTAAATGACATACTCTTGATAGGAAATGGTTTTCTATGCTACCCTCGGTCAAGCTCCTCTTATCACGAGGATTCTCAAAGGAAGATTTAGATGATACCTACTACATCTTATGGATAATGATCTATGGTGATAGATCTATGTAGATGTTGGGAGTTCCCAAATCCAGGTATATTAACACCATACTAAAGGGGTTTAGTATGGATGATTCTAAGCATGGTGGTTCGCCCACTTACTCATGGATCACTTTCTCCAAAAAGAAGTCTCTCGAGACTGATTTGGGGAGAGCTCGCGTGCAAGGGATACCCTATGCTTAGGCAGTAGGCTCTATCAGAGTATGCGATGTTTTGTACCAGACCAGATGTAGACTCACTAGGTGTAGTGATTAGGAATCAAACGGATCTTGGGAGAATCACTGGAAAGCTTTAGAGGACATTCTTAAGTATTTGAGAAGCAATAAAAGAAAGTTCTTGGTTCCAACTTCCAGAGTGATAAGTTTGACTGAGAGTCAGCCACATGCATTGTCTTTACCCTCAGTGCAAGGACGGTATGTTGGAAGAGTTCCAAGCTAGATACCGTAACATACTAGACGATAAAGACTGAATACATTGCTACCAATGATACTGCCAAAGTGGCTGTCTGGACCTTTCTTGTTCATGAGATGAACAAGGTTCCTACCATTGAGCGTCCAATAAGTGTTATTGCGACAACAATAGAGTTGTGGCTTTGGCCTGGGAACACCGGTCCCATCAGCATTCCAGACATATTCTGAGGCTAGTGTCACCTGATCAGGGAGATGGTTGATCTCCAAGGGTCGAGGTTAGGAGAGTAGACCTAAAGGATAACACGACAGATCCACTCACAAAGGCCTTACCCTAGAGAGACTTCTCTATAATGGTTGAGTATGGGGTACTACAACCACTGCTATATTGTTCGGTATTGGATACTACAACAGATGACCTTAATGCAAGTGGGAGATTGTTAGTTATATGTATGCCCTAGAGGCCATTACTGTACATGCGATGTATATTGTAGTGGATGCTTGGACATATATAGGGAGGACTTTCTTGCTCGACATGATAGTATGCTATCTGGTTGCACTTTATCTTAACATGTTAACAAATACTGTTTTGTGATTACATGTTGATAAAGCCCTTAGGATGATTACTTGACTACCAGGATTATGATGCAGATCATACTAGTGGGGACAGGGTAGTCGATAAGTACATCCTTCAATAGTTCCTAGTCATGGGAGTATCGAGACAGGGCATCGGTACTCCAGATTAGACTAGCGTATGCGCTTCTTGACCCATATGATGGGTGATGGATGATCCCATATCCATTGGTGTTTGACATCAGAGAAGGTATATGGGTGCTCAGTGGAGACTGGGTACACTGGACGGACTCGCCGAGAACTCTTAGATGGTATTATACCTATCGTCGGATAGCAGTTCTCTGGTGACACTGGTACATGTTAGTCTGTAGACCCGAGATCGTCATAGAGTCTTGTGTGATTCCCACTGTGCTTTGATTTCCACCATACCACGGTCAAGAGATCATGCAAAAAGGTGGTTTTTGGGTACAGTCCCGAGTCACATGGAGGCAATGAGCGATAAGAGGGGTTTCGTCTCTCCCGGTATTGGGAGTTGATGTTGCGCTATGCTCGATTGGCCATAACAGGAAATCCCTAGCCAGGATTGCTGAGATTTATTGGTAAGTGTTATCAGTAGTTTCTCGAACCGTTATGGACCTTGCATCGGCATGACTTATCAGGCTATTGGGGTCTGACGTTATACCAACCCCAGGCTGTGATATACGACATATCAGACGAAGAGACCGGACTGTACGGTAGTGTTACTAATTGGATTCGCAGGAGTACGAGCAGGCTTGCTTGTTGATCTTCTGATCGCTCAATACCCGGATGGCCGTTATGTTTAGCAGACCGCTTACCGTTTGTGGGTGTTTGATATGATCATCACCTACTGCCGGTGTATTGACGAGTCTTTAGAGTCCTACACAGAGGTTTTCTGGTTCATGCGAAACGGAGTAGGTGCACATATGTGATATGTACGAGACTGAGATTAATGCGTGTATGTGATACCGCATTCTATTCTCGCGACTTGTGACATCGTCGGTTATATGTGATATAGCCAAGTTATCGGATCAAGTGTTGATTCGATAAGTTGTTGCATTTGATATTAGTCGGTTATATGGAATATAGCCGGATTATTAAATCAAGTGTTGATTTAATAATTTAATGTAGAATTATATATTTGATATATTAAATTACATTAACTAATATTAGCTCACTTAAGTATTTCTTTTCTCACATTTGATATACCTTACATATATGTGATATATGTATTGTTTTCTTTTTGGCACAAAATATATATGTGATATATATTGTTGTGTCATGTTAGGTTACACGTGCAACATGTATGTATGAAACTTATACCATTCTAGGGCTTATGTTTGGGTTTTATTTATCATTAAGTAATTCACAAAAGATTTGGAAATGAGTCATGGTTGAAACTTGGAGAAGCTTGTAGAAAACATTGACCAAGTCCACTCTTTTGTCATTGCTTAAGATATTTCCTTAACCCAACCCTTAACTCATAGCTATGGTTTATTCTCTACATGAGTTAGGCATGACACTAACTCACCCATGGTTGCAATTCTAACCTCACTCTCTCATTCATTTGCTTCATCACTTCTTCTTTAAGAGAAAAAGCTTGCTAGCTTTTTCTAAGTGATGAAAACTTGTGAGAAAAATAAATCTAAAGCGAGCCCACTTCCTACTTCATCATCCTATACTATTAGCCATTTAGTTTAGGGTGTTTGCTTCACTAATCTGCACAATTAGTGAAGAGATAGCATGAGCTAGTATCTCCTCGACGTATATCATCTTCGGTCTCGAAGACTTCGAAGCAAGCTTGTTCCGTACATCTTGTGGAGACTCTTTAGAGTCCGGGAGTTCGTGATCGCAGCGAAGAGACTACTACACGGAGCTATTGAAGTGAAGGACCGGTCTACAAAGGTTGTATTACTTGTTCACTTAGATGTAAAGAGTTTACATATCATGTTTAACCTTAATTCTCTAGTTCGATTACTTGGCGGGTTGGTTTAGCACCCCAAAATTTTCAATATAGCATGATTGATGCTTGCCAAAACCTTGCTAAGGTGCTAAGCTAACCTATCATCATGTACATACTTTATGTGGTATTACAGATCACTATCACATGTTTGATAGAGCCCATAGGATTTTTGCTTGACTACCAGCATTATGATGGCGATCATATACGTGGGAGCTGGGTGGTCTATAAGCACATCCTTAAATGTCCTTAGTTGAGGGAGTATCGAGATTGGGCATCGATACTCCAGAGTAGACTAGTGTATACTGATCGAGACCCTGACGAGAGGCGGTGGCCAGGTCTCACAAGCTATTGGTGTTAGTTTGTTCACCTAAGATAGTATACATGTGCTCATTGGGTTATGAGTACACTGGACGGACTCGCCGGGAACATGCTAGTTGATATTATACCTATTGTCAGATAGCAGTTCTCAGGTGACATGTGTACAGGTTAATCTGTCGACCTGAGATCGTTATTTGTCTCGTGTGAGTTCCCACTGTGTTTTGATTACTAACCTACCATAGCTCAAAAGAGTCGTGCAAACAAGTTTTAGTTGGGTACAGTCCTGAGCCACATGGAGGCAGTGAGCGGATCGTCGGGGATTCGTCTCTCTCGGTATTGGGGGTTGATGTCGCGTTGTGCACTGGTGTCCATCACCAGAAATCCTTGGCCAAGGTAGTCGAGAATTACTGATCTAGGATCAGTAGTTTCTCAGGTGGTGATGGGTTTCATACCGACACTAAATGTCGCGTTATTAGGGGTCTGACTTTATCCATCCCCTAGACTCGATATGCGATACTCTTAGACGAACGGACCAGAATGTACGAATATTGTCACTGACAGGCTCAGTAGGAGTTCAGGATGAGTTTGCTCGTCGGCCCCCCTTTCGCTCAATACCTGGGTAGTCGTTATGTACAGCTAGTGCCGCTGACGTGCTTGTGCTTAAAGCCACTGCCAGTGTATTGACGAGTCTTTAGAGTCCCACACAGAGAGTTTCCCTACTTCGGGCGAAACGATGTAGAGTCCGTATGGTTTTACGGCAGGGTTCGATCATATACGTGCACTTGTGCACGTATCATGAATCGGACGGATAATACTAGTGGCTTTGGTTTAAGCCGGATTCTAGCATTATATTGTTGGATTATTTTCGTCTCTTTATATTCATATTCTTCAGAATACGGATGCGGATAGGTATATACGGATGAGGGGTATTCTTGTAGTTTCTTACAAGTTACTTCTAGAAGAGCCATCTCATTTTTGTTTAAACCATTTAGGAATAAATGGCTAATGAGGTGGAGGATGAGATCATTTTTGGCATTAATTCAAGCATGCTCATTTGGTGACTCATGTAGTGACTTATGGTGCACTATTGAAGCATGCTTGATATTTGTAAGTGGTGTGAGATATTTTAAAAGAGATGAGATATTTTTCTTTAGTTGCTTGTATGCTTGAAATATCTTACAACACTTGGCCATTTTCTTGAGTTGCTCTTTGCTTCACACTCTCATTCCTCTTGCTTCTTCTTCTACCTCCATCCTAATTGTCTCATGTGTTGAGAAAGCTAGAGTGTCTTGAGACATTAATTCTTCATTAGACTCTTCATCTCCTAGGCTATCTAGTTTAGCAAACTAGGTACCCTGGTTATCTCGGTTATGAGGTCGGAGCTTGATTCATAGACTCTCAGGTGGATCATCATCGATGGAGGGAGACCGGCGACCAAACTTGTTCATGGTGGCCACCAGGAGCTTGGGAAGTAGGTTAAAGACCGAACAGATCATTCGGTATAACCATTTTAAACTCCTTTCTAGTTTGCTAGTCTAGGGTTAATGGTCAATCCGTTGGATAAGATTCCGTCAGCGCCATCTTAGAAAATTTTTGTTCCGCAATTGGCCACGGTTTGATGGCCAGGACGCTGGCGTAACCCAACATGGTATTAGAGCCAACCAATTAACCCTTTACTAGCAGTTTTAGACGATGTTAAAGTATCGTAACCGAAACAACTCCGAAACAATACCCTGATTATTCAAGTTTCTGTCAATTTTCAAATAGTCTTCAAAAAATTATTTAAACAATTGCAGAAGACTACTTTCGTGACAACTAGAACACACCCCAAAAACGAGCCCCAATCACCTTTTCTGGCCCGACGAGATTGGTTAAAATACCGGCGTCGCCGGTTTTGTGGAAAGCTTGGGACTTAGGGTTTTGGTTGTGTTCTTGTCTCTTGAATATTTGTTCTCTGGGATTGTTTGTTTTTGCCTAGGTTAGATAGTATGTTATCTTTTTGTTGGGGGCAATCCGTAGTATTTCGAAGTCGTTAATTTTAACACTGTTAAAAAGTTTTCAGTACATACATTTTTATCTGCGACCGTGAATGTCATTAGAGCGGTACAACTCGTCTAATTGCTCTATGTCTTTTAGACGGATTTGCGAACATGACATTCACGTTGATGTTCTATATTGTGCTGTGGTTGTGGCTGGATCGTTGTGGTGGATAGCCAGTGGTGCAATGGTAGTACAGTTTAGACTCATTTGTACATTTGATATTGCGGGGCGAGCGTCCAACATGTGGACTGCCGTCTCTGCCAGTTTGTATATTATTTGTTTGGGGCATGACCGGGTTAAGGTCGATGTCACCCTTGTATATTATTTTCTTTTCTGTACTAGGGTTAACCCGCGATAAAGTGCACGAATAGCCGGGTTCTAGAGGGCAACGGGTCCGCATCTCATGGCGTTGAGACGGAGGGGACCTTACTCGAGAATTGGCGGGCTATTCGCCTCACTCGTAGGGGTATAGTTTGACTCAAGGCGGGGTGCTCAAGTTACCGAATTCCGTGAAGTGCTGGGTGGCCCATTCACTTTGTTGATTGGGGTTGCCTCACTTCTGGGATTGGCTGGTAACTTGCCGCGCTCGTAGGGGTCCAGGTTTTCATTGCACAGGCCATCCACACGACAGGGAATGTCGGGTCTCATTTGCGGCTCAAGTGAAACCCGAGGCTTCAGAATTATCCACCACTCTGTGTTGCTTGGCTGAGTTTTTGTGATGCTTATGTGATGTTTTATATCATGCATGGGACGATTGTTATATATATTTATATATATACAAGTAGATGTTGTATATGTTTTGCATCCGTGCTAGTCCAGCCCCCGCTCTGTCGTTAGTTAAGTAACCTAACGGGTGATGACGGGGCCCTGTGGCGAATGCGGATGGCATATACGCACATTATATTTTCGTTCCTTTATCTGGTGTGATATGTTTAATTGATGGGACTGCGTTAATTTTGATTAATGCAAGGATAAAACAAACCCATTTGACATTGTTGGAACCAAGTTTTTTGAAAACAGACATTACAGACGTTTCCTTTTGCTTTGCACAGTGGTATTGAATATCCTGCACCTCATTCGATGAGGCAAGTACCGAGATCCCTTCATAGCGAGTGACCTCTTGTGCAAAAGTTTGCGTCAGGGTAATAACTTCATTATAGTCGATTCTTTTGCTTTGCATCGCGGTATTCAGTTTGGAATATCCTGCACCTCATTCGATGAGAAAAGAGCCGAGATCCTTTCACATGGAGTGACCTTTTTAGCAAAAGTTTTCGCCACTATATATTTGTAAAACCACTTGGATTCCTTCAACGATATTAAGTTCATTACGTTAAAGGTTTTTCGCCAAAAACCAGTCGTAGCCCTCCGTCATTTCTTACAGGTATCAGTATTCATGCTGTGTATGTTGACCTCTGTCAAGGCACAATGCTTGGTGGCTGGGTAATGCTTGTTTGTTGCATAGATATGCGATTATTTAGGACAGTTGCACGGTTATGTTGATCTCAGTTAAGGGCTTGTGCGGGTGGGTTTAAGTTAATCCAGGACAATGACGGGTTGAACTTGACTTGCGACTTATGATATGTTGACCTCTGTCAAGGTCATAAGCCGCTTGGCGTAAAAAATCACATCGGGAGTTTCAAACATACAGGAAACTTACCAGGCAAGCGTATACCTTTTGGAGTGTGGTGATTTGAGTGGCTTCCATCAAGTTATCATGCGATAGTTGGATCCCGATTCCCACTGATGAGTAGATGTTACTTCTCGGGTGATTTTAGATGATCCTGACTAATTCTCCTTTTAGGTTTGGAGGAGAATTCGAGGAAATAGTGGGAGACATCCTGATTAGATAAAGTGATTAACCATTCCGATCTAGGTTAGAGTGTACGCTGAGTGTTTCTTTTCTCTCTTTGGCAGCGACCGTGACCCGACCCTAGACTAAATCTCATGAACACTTCGGCTTTTGGATTGTCATTTAGTCGCATATATCCTTGCCACTTCTACATCACCATTGCATTTCTCCAAAACACCCCGTATCACTACGAAGATCCACATTTATTGGATATTCCATCGTATAGTTACATACGAACTCGAAGGAACTTGTTTCAGTTCGAGGATGGATTCTGGTTCTGGAGAAATTGAATAGAATTATTCGGTTGTCTTTTCCCTTTACCTTCTTTCAGGTTGCGAGAGCTCCTAGAATTAGGAAAGCACCTATTGCGTTTATTGGGTAGTCTTCTTCCAAACCTCAGGCTGGTGCCGAAGGGTAGGGAAGAAAGAAAACCAATTAGCCTAAGTATGATGTACAGAAGGTAATAAGTAAAGACATATAAAGGGATTAGAAAGAGAGCAAAGTAAATTGTGACTGCTATCATTTACGACGAAGCCGCGTATACCCCTGCCACTCCTACTCTTCCCTTTTGCTTTTCTTCAGGACATTCCGTATCACTACGAAGATCCACATTTATTGGATATGACCATCGTATAGTTACATACGAACTCGAAGAAACTTGTTTCATATTCGAGAATGGTTTCCGGTTCTGGAGAAATTGAATAGGATTATTCGGTTGTCTTTTCTCTTTACCTTTTCTCAGGTTTCGAGGGCTCCTAGGATTAGGAGAGTACATCTATTACGCTTATTGGATAGCCTTCTTCCAAACTTTAGGCTGGTGCCGAAAGGTACGGAAGGTAGAAAACCATTTAGCCTAAGGGTGGTGTATAGAAGGTAATAAGTAAAGATAAATAAAGGGATTAGAGAGATGGCAAGGAAATATACGGTTATAGTCATGGATCTGGATAGTGGAAGAGGCATTACTTGGAATACCCGATACCCCTTCGAAACATTTTCATGTTTCAGTTTTACCGTGCGGTGTTAATTGAAAACTGTTTTCCCAATTAGATTCTAACTCCAGGGTATGTATTTACCAGATTTGATTCTCACATCTGTATAGTGTTACAAATGATGAGTGGAAGTAGAATATTGGGAATTGGATGATTAGATCCTCAACATATCCGAATTCTTTGTAATTGGTGATATTTGAGGAAATCACATGGGTTTTGCCTGACGGCAAATATTTGGTTTTGACTATCCGTAGTTATGCACCAGTTTCAAACTGATATATCTTTACGTTTATTTTATAAAGTGAGATATAACTTTTTGAAATTATGTCTATTACATTTACCTATATCAGTTGATGGTTAGGTAAGGTGCATTCAACAGCAGTGTAATTCTTATTAACCATAGTACAATTTTCAACCTACGACACACAGGGTTTGAGTTATTAAGCTCATGGGACTTATACAAAGTATTGCATGTTGTCCAGTGTCCATTAGGACAAAATTGTTGGTACTCGTACTATATTCTGTTTACTTTTGACTTCTCTATTTTTAGACAAGTATTTCGTTGAAATACAATGTCTAAGTTTTGAGAAGTTATAGGTATATGAATAAAGTAGTGAACCAGATGTTGCAAAGTATCAGGATTCTTCAAGGTGATCGAAGATGTAGATACTTGTGCTAGGTATTTCCATTGATCGGAATGGTTTTGAGAACTTGTTTCTCTTTAAGGTTACTCATACGTGGATACACTCCTAGATGAGTAATGCTGTTTGGCCTCTTTTTATTTGGTTGATATGCACCGGAGACAGCTGCATGATTTTGAATCTGGTTCCAATTAAATTAGTGCTTATGTTTATATATGGATATAGAATGGATTCATACCTTAACGATGTTAAGGTATATGGAGTTGTCCGGTTTATGCTTAAAACCAGACTCTGGATAAACACAAGACACGTTTCAGTAATGGCAGTTTGTGGGTTATCCCGGACGCTTTGACGAGGGTTAACTTTCTACCATCAGGAAGATCAATAGTTATATTGTTCTTGACTCGCTACCAGTTTTAATAAAATGGATTCTTTTCAGAAAACATTAGTGGGAGTATGGTAGAACTGGAAGTTATTCCAGAACCACAAACGATTACTGAAAATTTAGTTGAACCTAAAGATTCAATTGGTTTCGACAATCCATTAGTCACTCCACAGATCTGATGGGTAACCTCAGGCACCCGAGAGGTACTTCGGTCTTCTCAGAGACGGTGACAGGGAGGTTCTTGTTTACCCAGACTTGCCATTACTGCTGTTCTAGACTATGAGACCTGGCAGGAGGATGGGTATGTCGTTCTAAATTAGCTTTAGAAGTGCATGTGTATACGACTCTGCCAGAGGATTGTTGTAGTCAGTGGGAGCAGCGGAAGCATAGTGGGCAAGTAGCTTATGTCTATCTATAGACTAAAGCAGGTATAGCGGAGATAAATTATCTATTTTTGATGTGACAGTCATAGAGTTTGACTTCATCAGAATAACAGATGTATCTGGTAAGAAGGTAGTAGGGAGTGATGTCCTGATATTTGGATGATATGCACTTGATATGAAGTGAAATTCCTATACTACGATCGGTTTTACTGTGGTTGTCACAAGGTGTTTCTCCACATAGGATCTGGATAAAATATCAGGGATTCTGGTCATTGGATCTATGGTTTTAGATCTAGATTTGGGAAGTGTCCCAATTCGGGTACTTTGACACTATTCTGAAAGTATTTTAGAATGGACGACTCCTGACGTGGTGGTGTACCCGCAGGTGATAGAGTCACCCTCTCTAAAGGATGTTTTCTAGACTGATGAGAAGAGGGATGTATATGATTGGCATATCACTTGCTTAGGCAATTGAGTCAATCATGAGATGTCAAGTACAACATCAGATATTGTTTTTGCACTGGCTGCAATAAACATATATTAATCCATCCTGGAGAAACGTTGGGAAGCAGTTATGAACATAAGTGGATGTTTTTGGGATATTTTAACCGCAGCCTTCTTTAGGAGGCGGTTATCATTTCAGGCTACCAAGGTGACCTGGTTGACAGAGTGGCTGTCAGAGTTATAGTTTTCACTCTTCTGAGGGGGGCAGTATGTTGGACAGGTGGTCCAAGCGGATACTGTGGAAGGCATGGCGCAAATTAAATTCAGTGGACGCTACAATTTAAGAAGTTTGTTTGATTTGGAGTTCATTCGCGAAATGGGTCCCCATCAGATATCCAGACAAATTCTAAGACAGGTATTGCTCATTTCGGGAGATTGTCTTTCTCCGTGAAGTTGAGATATAGAGAGATACAGAAAGAAACATTGGAGCGGATCCACTCACTGAGGCTATTTCTTGAACGCAATAGTTTCACAAACAGGCTTTGTGAGACTGATTAGTAGAGAAGTTGGGTGTTCGGTATCACACGGGCTTTATGATGATTGAGGGAGGACCGATACAGATAGAACAGTCTTACTTGAGATGATAGTATGCTATCTGGTTTGTCTTTATCATCATGTACATACTTTATGTGGTATTACGGATCACTATTACATGTTTTACAGAGCCCATAGGATTCTTGCTTGACTACCAGCATTATGATGGTGATTATATACGTGGGAGCTGAGTGGTCTATAAGCACATCCTTAAATATCCCTAGTCGAGGGAGTATCGAGACTGAGTATCGATACTCCAGAGTAGACTAGTGTATACTGATCTAGACCCCGACGAGGGGCGGTGGTTAGGTCTTATAAGCCATTGGTGTTAGTTTGTTCACCTAAGATAGTATACAGGTGCTCATTGGGTTATGAGTACACTGGATGGACTCGCCGGGAACATACTAGTTGGTATTATATTTATTGTCAGATAGCAGTGTAAGTGTAAGTGTACGGTAGCGTCCCGGCCGTCTTTCCGAGGCCAAAATGCGGAAACGAAATTTTTTTCAAAACTAGAAACCGGCGCTATCGTATGCTTAAAACCCGGATCGAATCATTTGTACGTGCACGGCGGCGCCCCGGCCGTCTGAACGAGGCCAAAATGCGGAAACGATACTTTTACAATACTTGTAAACCGGCACCACCGCGCACTAAAATCCTGGATCGGGCCATTAACCTACTCCTAGCTAACTAGAGAAGGGGTAGAGAGATATACCGAGCGATCCGTGGCCTTCGGTCTTCTCGTCATCGTCCCGATCTCCCCGTGGAATCTCCGGTCTTCATCTCCTCGTCGGAAGGGCACCACATCGCCGTGTTCTTTTACGGGCTCCCACCTCTGGACCGAGGCAACTCGGGCACGAAGTTGGCGAGTCGACGTGTCCAAGAATGCTGTAGGATGAAGTGTAGAAAGCTTTGTCTTATTGGGGTATGAAGTTGCCCTTTTAGATATCAAGGTGGAGGAATAGCTTTTGGAGATGAACTAGAGAGCCTTTGCAAGCAAAATGAGAAACAAAAATGCCACACCCCAAAATTGTGACAACCCCCCACCCTCAAGAGAAGTGGCCGGCCCTTCTTGGTGAAGGGAGAGAGAGAAAAGCCAAGGGGTGGGTGGAAAGCAATAATGCAAGCAAGTGATGATGAGAAACAATGATCACTCCCAAGTCCCCACTCCATCTCCTAATCATATCCCAAAAGTCAAGCAATCATGATCAAAAGAAAGTCGAGGGATGGTGGAACCATCATGAAACCATCATGATGCAACTACTTGCAAAAACAACCCTCCAAATTGCTAATTTGCACATTTGCAAATAAGCCCATCCACACCAATTTTCAGCCAAAGAAAGAAACAAAGGAAAATGGCCGAAACGGAAAGCAAACTGGCAATTTCAGAAAACTGATCCCGTAATAAATTACAGGAAAACCCCGCGACTGTATATACATACCCGCATTTGTATTCCGACCGAATACAAATGCAATGAGACAAAATCTACACTGTACAATACTAGGATCCGGCTTAAACCAAAGCCCGCTAGTATTATCCGTCCGATCATGATCCGTGCAATACCGCACGTATATGATCGAACCCTGCCATATCTCCATACGGCCTCTACAGCGTTTCGCCCGAAACTTGAGAAAACGGTCTGTGGGGGACTCTAAAGACTCGTCAATACTTTGGTTGTGGATTTAACCACTACCACGTCAGAGGTATTAGCCATACGTAACGGGCGACCAGGTATTGAACAAAAGGGATGTCGATGAGCGAACTCATCCTGACACCCTACTGAGCCTGTCAGTGACAATATCCGTACAGTCCGGTCCGTTCGTCTATGAGCATCGCATGGCGGGCCTAGGGGGTTGGTAAAAGTCAGACCCTCAAAAGCGGTACAAGTCGTGTTGGAGTGTAGCCCAGAACATCCTGAGATACTACTGGAATACCTACCAGTAAATCTCCTGCCTTGGCCAAGTACTTCGTGTAATGGCTCTCCTAGACACAGCGCGACCTCACTCCCAATACCGGGAGAGACGAACCCCTGCAGATCCGCTCACTGCCTCCATATGGCTCGGGACTGTACCCAACTAAAACCTGTTTGCACGACTCCTTTGAGCCGTGGTAGGGTAGTAATCAAAGTACAGTGGGAACTCACACGAGACAAATGATGATCTCAGGTCGATGAACTAACCTGTACACATGTCACCAAGGAACTGCTATCTGACGTCAGGTATAAGACCAACTAGCATGTTCCCGGTGAGTCCTGTCCGGTGTACTTATAACCCAATGAGCACCTGTATACATCTTAGGTGAACCAACTGACACCAGTGGCTTGTGAGACCGGCCACCGCCCCTCGTCGGGGTCTCGACTGTATACACTAGTCTACTCTGGAGCATCGATGCCCTGTCTCGAAACTCCCACGACTAGGGACCTTTTAAGGATGTGCTTATAGACCCCAGCTCCCAAGTATATGATCGCCATCATACTGCTGGCAGTCAAGCAAGAATCCTAAGGGCTCTATCAACGTGTAATAGTGACCTGTAAGGTCACCTAAAGCAGTACACGATGATAAAGATAAACCAGATAGCATACTATCATCTTGAGTAAGACTGTCCTATCGGCATAGGTCCTCCCTCAATCATTACAATCACGTGCCTGTGATCCAATAATTGACTCTTAGGGCACTATATCCAACAATCTCCCACTTGCACTCAAGGCTAATTATTGCGATGTCGCATACTCACAGCTCGTGTGATACCGAACACCCAACTCCTCTACTAATCAGTCTCACAAAACCCGTTTGCGAAACTATTGCGTTCGAGGAATAGCCTCAGTGAGTGGATCCGCTTTGATGTTTCTTTCTATGTCTCTCTTAGTCTCAAGTTCGCGGAGAAACCCATCTCCCGAAATGAGTAATACCTGTCCCAGAATATGTCTGGATATCTGATGGGACCTAGCTCATAAATGAACTCCAAATCCAAACTTCTTAGACTGTATCGTCAACTGAACTTAATCAGTATCCCGCGTAATGCCTCCCTCAGTGCCCGCTTGGATCACCTGTCCAAAACACCGACCTTCGTCAGAGGGAAAACTATAACTCTGACAGTCACTCTGTCATCCAGGTCACCTTGGAAGCCTGGAATGATAACTGTCTCTCGAATGAGGCAGCCGTTATCATATCCCTAGAACATCCACTTATGTTCTAAAACTGCTTCCGAATGTTTCTCCAGGATTGGATCAATATTAACTTACTGCATCTTGTGCAAAAACAACATCTGGTGTGGTACTTGATATCTCATGATTGACTCAATTGCCCAAGCAAGTGATCTGCCAATCATGCACATCCCTCTCCCCTTTAGTCTGTAAGACACCTTTAGAGAGGGTGACTCCATCACCTGCAGGTACACTACCGTGCCAGGAGTCGTCCATTCTAAAACACCTTTAGAATGCTGTTTAAGTACCCAGATTGGGAAACTACCCAAATCTAGATCCAAAACCATAGATCTAGTAACCAGAATGTCTGATATAATATCCATATCCTTTGTGGAGAAACCACTGTGTGACAACCAAAGTATAACCGACCGTAGTATAGGAATTTCACTTCCTACTCTGTGTATGTCATCCAAATACCAGGACATCACACCCTACTACATTCTCAACAGATCCATCCCCTATTCTGATGAAGTCAAACCTATGACTGTCACATCAGAAATAGATGATCTATCTCCGCTACATCTGCTTTAGTCTCTTAATAAACATAAGCCACTTGTCCACTAATGCTTCCGCTGCTCCTACTGACTACGACAACCCTCTGGCAGAATTATATACACGTGCACTTCTAAAGCTTGTTTAGAACGACGCTATACTCATCCTCCTGTCGGGTCTCACAGTCTGGAACAACAGCAATGTCAAGTCTGGGTAAACAAGAACTTCCCTGTCACCGTCTTTGAGCATACCGAAGTACCTCTCGAGTGTCTGAGGTTACCCACCTTATCTGCGGAGTGGCCAATGGAATGTCAAACCAGATTGAATCTTTAGGTTCTTATCAAACTTTCAGTAATCGTTTGCGGTTCTGGAATCACTTCCAGTTCTACCATACTCCCACTACTGTTTTCTGAAAAAATCCATTTTTATTAAAACTGTGGCGAGTCTAGAACAATATCACTATTGATCTCCCAGATGGTAGAAAGTCAACCCTCGTCATAGCCCGGGTCAACCCACAAACAGCCATTACAGAAATGTGCCTTGAGTTGCCCAGAGTCTGGTTTTAATCATAAGCCGGACAACTCCCCGTACCTTAACATCGTTAAGATATGAACCGTTCTATATCCAATATAGAAACAGAGGCACTGATTTAATTGAACCAAATCATGCAGCTGTCTCCAGTGCATGTCAACTAAATGGAGAGAGGCCGATCATCATTACTCAACTTAAGAGTGATTCCAATTATGAGTAATCTGAAAGAGAAGCAAGTTTTCTTAATCATCACTATCAACTGAATACCATACACAAGTATCTACATCTTCGATCACCTTGAAAAATCCCGATACTTGCAACATCTGGTTCTCTACTTTACTCTTATACCTATAACTTCTCAAAACTTGGACCCTGTGTTTCTACGAAACTCCTGTCTAAAAACTAGAGAAATCATAAGTAAACCGAATATAGTACGAGAACCAACCCCTCTGTCCTCATGGACACTGGACAACATACAATACTCTGTATAAGTCTCCTGAGTCTAATAACTCAATCCCCGTGTGTCGTAGGTTGAAAACTGTACTTATGGTTAAGAAGAATTACACCGCTGTTTAATGCTCCTTACCTAATCATCCACTGATATAGGTAAATGTCATGGACATAATTTCAAAAAGGTATATCTCACTCTATAAAAATAGACGTACAGATATATCAATTTGAAATTGGTGCATTATAACGGATATTCAAAACCAAATATTTGCCGTCCGGCAAACTACCCAGGCGATTTCCTCAAATATCACCAATTACAACGAATCCCGATATAATGAGGGCAATCACCTAATTCCCAATAACTTACTCCCACTCATCATCTGTAAAACCATACAGATGTGAGAATCATACCTGGTAAATACATACCCTGGAGCAAGGACTAATTGGGAAATCAGTTTTCTTTTGAAAGTACACAGTGAAACTGAAACATTGAAATGTTTCGTAGGGGTATCCGGGTATTCCTACTAATGCCTCTTCCATCATCAGATTCACAACTGTAACCGTATATTTCTTTGCCATCTCTCCAAATCCCTTCATATGTCTTTAGTCATTACCTTCTGTACACCCTCTTAGGCTAAATGGTTTTCTTCCTTCCCTACCGTTCGACACCAGCCTATGGTTTGGAAGAAGACTATCCAATAAGCGTAATGGGTGTACTGTCCTAATCCTAGGAGCACTCGCAACCCGAGAGAAGGTAAAGATAAAAGACACCTGAATAAACTTTATTCCTATTTCTCCTGAACCAGAATCCATCCCCGAACTGGAACAAGTTCCTTTCGAGTTCGTATATAACCATACGATGGAGTATCCAAATAACTGTGGATCTTCGTAGTGATACAGAGTGTTCTGGAGAAATACAAAGGTGAAGTAGGAGTTGTAATGAAATACTTGGTTTGGTCGTGAATAGCAGTCGCAATTTACTTTGCCCTCCTTCTAATCCCTTTATTTGTCTTTACATAATACCTTCTGTACACCATCGTTAGGCTAATTGGTTTTCTTCATTCCCTACCGGTCGGCACCTGCCTATGGTTTGGAAGAAGACTATCTAATTTGCGTAATATGTGTACTATCCCCTAATCTAAGGGGCACTCGCAACCTGAGAGAAGGTAAAAGGAAAAGACAACTGAATAGTCCTATTCGTTTTCTCCAGAACCAGAAACCATCCTCGAATCTGGAACAAGTTCCTTCGAGTTCGTATATAACCATACGTTGGTTTTATCCAATGGAAGTGGACGTTCGTAGTAACACGGGGTGTTCTGGAGAAAAGGGTAAAAGTAGGAGTGACAATGAGGTTTGCAACACAGACAATCCAAAAGCCAGTGTTTAAGAAGGTTCGGTTAATTTTGGTCTCTGAGTCATAGTCTAGGGTCGCTTCCAAAAAGAGAGAAAAGAAACACTCAGCGTGCACTCTAACTTAGATCAGAATGGTTACCAATTTATCTAATCAGGAAACCTCCCACTGTAACGTCAAATTCTCCTCCAAACCTGAAAGAAGAATTAGTCGGGATCACCCGAGGAGTAAACCAACTCATCAGTGGGAATCGGGATCCAACTATCATCGCATGATAACGTGATGGAATCCACCCACGTTATCACACTCCAGAAGGTATGCGTATATCTGGTAAGTTTCAGTTTCTTTAGAAACTCCCGATGTGATTTTTAGCCCATGCTCTTATGACCTTTACGTAGGCCAATATATCATAAGTCACATGTCAAGTTCTACCCGTCATTATCCAGGTTGATTTGAACCCACCCGTACCTACCCTTGACTTTGGCCAACAAGGCAGTACGACTGTCCCAAACCAACGCATCTATCTATGCAACAGATAAATATCCGGTAGCTACCAATCACTATGCCTTGGCGTAGGTCAAAATACATAGCTTGAATACTACCGAACATTTAACTGAAATGACGGAGGGCTACGAATGGTTTTTGGCGAAAAACCTTTAACGTAATGAACTTGATATCGTTGAAGGAACCGGATAGCTTTTATAAAAATATAGTGGCGAAAACCTTTACTAAAGAGGTCACTCCCGGTGAAGGGATCTCGGCTCTTTCCCCGTAGAATGAGGTGCAGGATATTCCAACTGACTACCACGATGCAAAGCAAAAGGCAATCAGCTATGGTGAAGTTATTACCCTGACGCAAACTTCTGTCCAAGGGGTCACTCCTGGTGAAGGGATCTCGGCCCTTGCCTCGTCGACTGAGGTGCTGGATATTCATAACCGAATACCACTGTGCAAAACAAAAGAGAACGTCCTTACAATAACAGCTTTTTGAAAAGTTGTTCCAACAACATCAGAATAGGTTTGTTTAGCTTGCATTGATCCGAATCAATGCAGTCCCATCAATTGATCACACCAATAAAGAACGAAAATAATGATGTACGTATATGCCATCCGCATTCGCCACTGGGTCCCGTCATCACCCGTTAGGTTACTTAACTAACGACAGAGCGGGGACTGGACTAGCGCGGATAACATCTACTAGTATATATATCAATATATAATATTCGCTCAAGGCGTGATAAAATGCAACATCACAGAAATGTAATAAGCATCATAGAACAATACAGATATCTGGGATCCCCGGGTTTCATAGAGCCGCTACTGAAACCCGACGTTCCCCTGGTCGTGTGGATAGCCTGTGCAATGAAATCCTAGACCCCTACGGGCACGGCAAGTTACCCGCCAAAACCTGAAGCGAGGCAGCCCCTTTCAACAACGTCAATGGACCAACAAGCACTTCACGGAATCCGGTAACTTGGGCACCCCTCCTTGGGTCAACCTGTACCCCCTACGAGTGCGGCGAATAGCCCGCCAATTCTAAGGTGAAGCCCCTTCCGTCTGAAAGTCATGAGATGCGGGCCCGTTGCCCTCTAGAACCCGGCTATCCGTGCACCCCACCGCGGGGTAATCCTAGTACAGAAAGTAAAATATATACAACGGGTACATCGACCTCAGCCGAGTCGTGCCCCAAAAGAATAATATACAAACAGGCAGTGACGGCAGTCCACATGTCGGACGCTCACCCCGCAATATCAAATGTACAAATATAACCAAACTGTACTACCAATGCATCCAGGCTATCCACTACGACAAATCCGCAACATCACAGCACAACACAGAACATCAACGTGAATGTCACGTTCGCAAATCCGTCTAAAAGGGCTATAGCAATTATACAGGATTTACCGATCAAATGACATTCACGGTCGCAGATATAATGTAAATACCGTGAACTAACATGTTTAAAATTTTCGATCGACAAAAATTCCCGAAGTGGGCCCCAAGTACAATCCCCAGTACTCAAATAAATCTAGGCCCAAAATAAAATTACCAGAAACCCCATTTCCAACTCAGAGAACACTGTACAAAATTTTGTGCATTGAAGACATGGAATGGCGGCGGAACCGCGGCCAAACCATGGGTATGGCCGTGGTTCCGCGGCGCAACAGTAGTATTAGGCAACCAAATTTTCACAGTAATCTTAGAAAAGCCTGCACGAATTTCTGCAATACTCAAAATAATTTTTCGAGCACAAAAAAAATTCGACAGAAAGTTCATGACTTGGAATCGCGGTTTCGGAATTTTCGTTCGATCGAAGTTCTAAACACGTTAGAGCAAGCTAGTAAAGGTTAATGGTGTGGCTCTGATACCATGTAAGTGTACGGTAGCGCCCCGGCCGTCTTTCCGAGGCCAAAATGCGGAAACGAAAACTTTTTCAAAATTAGAAACCGGCGCTATCGTATGCTTAAAAACCGGATCGAACCATTAACATACAACTAGCTATCTAGAGAAGGGATAAAAAGGCTATACCGATCGATCCGTGTCCTTCGGTCTTTAGCCACCATCCCAAGCTCCTCGCGGCATCTCCGGTCTTGATCTCCTCGTCGGAAAGGGCACCACATCTACGAGTCTTTTTACGGGCTCCCGCTTCATCCGAAGCAACTCGGGCACGAAGTGTGCTAGCCGACATGTCCAAGGTGTTGTAGAGAATGTTTATGATCACTTCGTCTCTTGCATCCATTGATTTGGATGGAGGTTAGAGGTGTTGCCATTGATGGAGATAATGAGCTAGAGGAAGAAGAAGAAGAAGATGTTTCTTTTTCTTTTCTTTTCTTTTCTTGTGTTGGAATGATAATGAGAGTGAGAGTGAATTATCAAAATACAAGAGCAAGCAACCATATCATGGCAGCCCCTCTCTCTCTCCTTAAAAATTCATTACTCAAATCCATCATATAATGTGCCATGTGCACAATAAAAGAGACCATGAGTCACTAACCTTGCACATGCCACATTAAATGCACAAAATGATGATTTCTAGCTCATTATTTCCAAATACAAATATTAATCCAAATGTTTTTAACAATAAAAAGATACGGCAACATCTAAAATAAACTCGTGACGGATCACAACGATACCCCTCACCTGTATATACATACCTGCACCCGCATTCCGACTGAATGCGAATGCGATGAGACTAAAGTAATCCAACAAATCTAATACTAGGATCCGGCTTAAACCAAAGCCCACCAGTATGATCCGCCTGATCATGATCCGTGCACTACTGCACGTATATGATCGGACCCTGCCATATATCATACGGCCTCTACAACGTTTCGCCCAAAACTTGAGAAACTGTCTGTGGGGGACTCTAAAGACTCGTCAATACTTTGGCTGTGGTTTTAACCACTAGCACGTCAGTGGTACTAGCTGAACGGAACGGGCTACCCGGTATTGACCAAAAGGGAGGTCGATGAGCGAACTCATCCTGACACCCTACTGAGCCTGTCAGTGACAATATCCGTACAGTCCGGTCCGTTCGTCTATGAGCATCGCATGTCGGGCCCAGGGGGTCGGTAAAAGTCAGACCCCCAAAAGCGGTACAAGTCGTGTCGGAGTGTAGCCCAGAACACCCTGAGATACTACTGGAATACCTACCAGTAAATCTCCTGCCTTGGCCAAGAACTTCGTGTAATGGCTCTCCTAGACACAGCGCGATCTCACCCCCAATACCGGGAGAGACGAACCCCTGCCGATCCGCTCACTGCTTCCATGTGGCTCGGGACTGCACCCAACTAAAACCTGTTTGCACGACTCCTTTGAGCAGTGGTAGGGTAGTAGTCAAAGTACAGTGGGAACTCACACGAGACAAATAACGATCTAAGGTCGATGAACTAACCTATACACATGTCACCAGGAAACTGCTATCTGACGTTAGGTATAATACCAACTAGCATGTTCCCGGCGAGTCCTGTCCGGTGTACTTATAACCCAATGAGCACCTGTATATATCTTAGGTGAACCAACTGACACCAATGGCTTGTGAGACCGGCCACCGCCCCTCGTCGGGATCTCGACTGTATACACCAGTCTACTAATGGAGTATCGATGCCCAGTCTCGAAACTCCCACGACTAGGGACCTTTTAAGGATGTGCTTATAGATCCCAGCTCCCACGTATATGATCGCCATCATACTGCTGGCCGTCAAGCAAGAATCCTAAGGGCTCTATCAACGTGTAATAGCGACCTGTAAGGTCACCTAAAGCAGTACACGATGATAAAGACAAACCATGGTAGCATACTATTCTCCATCAACGTGTAATAGTGAACCACAATGTCACCTAAAGCATGTACACGATGATAGAGACAAACCAGATAGTATACAATCATCCTGAGTAAGATTGTCCTACCGGCATAGGTCCTCCCTCAATCATTGCAATCACGTGCCTGCGATCCAATAATTGACTCTGAGGGTACTATATCCAACAATCTCCCACTTGCACTCAAAGCTAATTATTGCGATGTCGCATACTCACAGCCCGTGTGATACCGAACACCTAACTCCTCTACTGATCAGTCTCACAAAGCCTGTTTGTGAAACTATTGCGTTCGAGGAATAGCCTCAGTTAGTGGATCCGCTCTGATATTTCTTTCTATGTCTCTCTTTATCTCAAGTTCGCGGAGAAAGCCATCTTCCGAAATGAGCAATACTTGTCTTAGAATATGTCTGGATATCTGATGGGACCTAGCTCATAAATGAACTTCAAATCCAAACTTCTTAGACTGTATCAACAACTGAACTTAATCAATATCCTGCGCCATGCCTCCCTTAGTATTCTCTTGGACCACCTGTCCAAAATACTGCCCCTCGTCAGAGGGAAAACTATAACTCTGACAGCCACTCTGTCATCCAGGTCACCTTGGAAGCCTGGAATGATAACCTTCTCCCGAAGGAGGCTGTCGTTATTATATCCCCAGAACATCAACTTATGTTCTAAAACTGCTTCCGATCGTTTCTCCAGGATTGGATTAATATCAAATTACTGCATCTCGTGCAAAAACAATATCTGGTGCAAAAACAATATCTCGTGCAAAAACAGATCCATCTCCTATTCTGATGAAGTCAAACCTATGACTGTCACATCAGAAATAGATGATCTATCTCCGCTATATCTGCTTTGGTCTATAAATAGACACAAGCTAGTTGTCCACTATGCTTCCGCTACTCCCACTGACTACGACAACCCTCTGGCAGAGTTATATACACGTACACTTCTAAAGCTAGTTCAGAACGACGCTATACTCATCCTCCTGCCGGGTCTCATAGCCTGGAACAACAGTAGTGTCAAGTCTGGGTAAACAAGAACCTCCCTGTCACCGTTCGAAGTACCTCTCGAGTGCCTGAGGTTACTCACCATATCTGCGGAGTGGCCAATGGAATGTCAAACCAGATTGAATTTTTAGGTTCTTATCAAACTTTCAGTAATCGTTTGCGGTTCTGGAATCACTTCCAGTTCTACTATACTCCCACTACTGTTTTCTGAAAAAATCCATTTTTATTAAAACTGTGGCGAGTCAAGAACAATATCACTATCGATCTTCCAGATGGTAGAAAGTCAACCCTCGTCATAGCCCGGGTCAACCCACAAACAGCCATTACAGAAACGTGCCTTGAGTTATCCAGAGTCTGGTTTTAAGCATAAGCCGGACAACTCCCCGTACCTTAACAATGTTAAGATATGAACTATTCTATATCCAATATAGAAACAGAGGCACTGATTTAATTGGAACCAGATTCAAATCATGCAGCTGTCTCCAGTGCATGTCAACTAAATGGAAAGAGGCCGATCAACATTACTCAACTTAGGAATGCTTCCAATTATAAGTAACCTGAAAGAGAAGCAAGTTCTGTTAATCATTACTATCAACTGAATACCATACACAAGTATCTACATCTTCGATCACCTTGAAGAATCCTGATACTTGCAACACCTGGTTCTCTACTTTATTCTTATACCTATAACTTCTCAAAACTTAGACCATGCATTTCTACGAAACACATGTCTAAGAACTAGAGAAGTCACAAGTAAACAGAATATAGTACGAGTACCACCCCCTCTGTCCTAATGGACACTGGACACCATATAATACTTTGTATAAGTCCCCTGAGTCTAATAACTCATTCCCTGTGTGTCGTAGGTTGAAAACCGTACTTATGGTTAAGAAGAATTACACCGCTGTTTAATGCTCCTTACCTAACCATCCACTGATATAGGTAAATGTCATAGACCTAATTTCAAAAAGTTATATCTCACTTTATAAAAATAAACGTACAGATATATCAATTTGAAATTGGTGCATAACAACGGATATTCAAAACCAAATATTTGCCGTCCGGCAAACAACCCAGACGATTTCCTCAAATATCACCAATTACAACGAATCCCGATATAATGAGAATAATCACCCAATTCCTAATAACTTACTCCTACTCATCATCTGTAAAATCATACAGATGTGAGAATCAAACCTGGTAAATACATACCCTGGAGAAAGGGCTAATTGGGAAATCAGTTTTCTTTTAACAATACACAGTGAAACTGAAACATGTTAATGTTTCGAAGGGGTATCCGGGTATTCCTACTAATGCCTCTTCCATTACCAGATTCACAACTATAACCGTATATTTCTTCGCCATCTCTCCAAATCCCTTTATATGTCTTTAGTCGTTACCTTCTGTACACCCCTTTAGGCTAAATGGTTTTCTTCCTTCCCTACCGTTCGGCACCAGCCTATGGTTTGGAAGAAGACTATCCAATAAACATAATGGGTGTACTGGCCTAATCCTAGGAGCACTCGCAACCCGAGAGAAGGTAAAGATAAAAGTCAACTGAATAAAATCTTATTCCTATTTCTCCTGAACCAGATTCCATCCCCGAACTGGAACAAGTTCCTTCGAGTTCGTATATAACCATACGATGGAGTATCCAAATAACTGTGGATCTTCGTAGTGATACGGGGTGTTCCAGAGAAATACAAAGGTGAAGTAGGAGTGGCGATGAAATACTTGGTTTGGTCGTGAATAGCAGTCGCAGTTTACTTTGCCCTCTTACTAATCCTTTTATTTGTCTTAACTTATTACCTTCTGTACACCATCGTTAAGCTAATTGGTTTTCTTCATTTCCTACCGTTTGGCACCTGCCTATGTTTTGGAAGAAGACTATCCAATAAACGTAATAGGCGTACTGTCCTAATCCAAGGAACACTCGCAACCTGAGAGAAGGTAAAAGGAAAAGACAACTGAATAGCCCTATTCTTTTTCTCCAGAACCGGAAACCATCCTCGAATCTGGAACAAGTTCCTTCGAGTTCGTATATAACCATACGATGGTTTTATCCAATGGAAGTGGACGTTCGTAGTAATACGGGGTGTTCTGGAGAAAAGGGTAAAAGTAGGAGTGGCAATGAGGTATGCAACTCTGACAATCCAAAAGCCAGTGTTATAAGAAGGTTCGGTCAACTTGGTCATTGAGTCATAGTCAAGGGTCGGGCCATGGTCGTTGCCAAAGAGAGAGAGAAAAGAAACACTCAGCATGCACTCTAACCTAGATCAGAATGGTTATCACTTTATCTAATCAGGAAACCTCCCACTGTAATCTCAAATTCTCCTCCAAACCTAAAAGAATAATTAGTCGGGATCACCCGAGGAGTAAACCAACTCATCAGTAGGAATCGGGATTCAACTATCATCGCATGATAACGTGACGGAATCCACTCACGTTATCACACTCCAGAAGGTATGCGCATATCTGGCAAGTTTCAGTTTCTTTAGAAACTCCCGATGTGATTTTTACCCCATGCTCTTATGACCTTAACGAAGGCCAACATATCATAAGTCACGTGTCAAGTTCTACCCGTCATTATCCAGGTTAATTTGAACCCACCCGTACATACCCTTGACGAAGGCCAAAATAGTAGTACGACTGTCCCAAACCAACGCATCTATCTATGCAGCAGAAAAGTAACAAATAGCTACCATACACTATGCCTTGACGAAGGCCAACATACATAGCATGAATACTAAGTGCTACCTTTCTGAAATGACGGAGGGCTACGAGTGGTTTTTGGCGAAAAACCTTTAACGTAATGAACTTGATATCGTTAAAGGAACCAGATAGCTTTTTATAAAAATATAGTGGCGATAACCTTTGCTAAAGAGGTCACTCCCGGTGAAGGGATCTCGGCTCTTTCCCCGTAAAATGAGGTGCAGGATATTCCAACTGACTACCATGATGCAAAGCAAAAAGTAATCAACAATAGTGAAGTTATTACCCTGACGCAAACTTCTGTCTAAGGGGTCACTCCCGGTGAAGGGATCTCGGCCCTTACCTCGTCGACTGAGGTGCTGGATATTTATAACCGAATACCACTGTGCAAAACAAAAGAGAACGTCCTTGCAATAACAGCTTTTTGAAAAGTTGTTCCAACAACATCAGAATAGGTTTGTTTAGCTTGCATTGATCCGAATCAATGCAGTCCCATCAATTGATCACACCAATAAAGAACTAAAATAATGATGTACGTATATGCCATCCGCATTCGCCACTGGGTCCCGTCATCACCCGTTAGGTTATTTAACTAACGACAGAGCGGGGACTGGACTAGCGCGGGTGTAAAACATATACTGTCACGACCCGAAAGAGCACGTGACTGGCCCTTGAACCATATGAAGTCTATAGGACTCCATCTGATCCAAGTAAGCCAAAAGCGCAGAAATCTAAAACCATTTTAAGAGTAAGTAAAGAAAACTGGTTTAAAGAAGTGAAGGAAATGTGTTTTGAAAATCAAGGTTTTTAAATAACTAAGCCGAATATGCATTTTTTAAAATGTGTAACCTTTCCTGAAAATTTCGGCAGAGTTTCCTTTGTAAAAACTGGCCCCGAACGGGGTACAACAAGAATAACATAAATATGCAATGATAAAAGGCATCCCAAGCGGGAGCTAGCTCTTCGTCAAACGACGGTCACAACCACATAAGCAATAACAATATACAACGCCAAAGGGCGAGGATCTAAACTGAAAAGAAACTCAAAAACAGCCAGAAAATCGTGATACTACAAGCGCGACTCTAGGGTCGAAATAATACAACACTGAAGTCTAAGTCTGAAAGAATATACAAGTTTTGGTTGATGGAAATTCTAGATACAATAAATAATACAAATACAATAGCGGTTCTGATACAAAAGAACCCACCTAACCAAGCAAGTCACCCATAGGAAGCAGTGCGCCAGAAATGCCGCTATGGAACTGTACGGCAAACCTGCAAAAACTGGGGCACAACGGGGGTGAGTTGCCAACTCGTGAATAGAAAGATATCTACAAGTAGAGATCGAATGCATGACCCATCCTAGGTCAATACGATCAGATATAAATAAACCTCAATATGAATAAAGCTGAAGCATGCTAAACTGGCAATGTAATCTCTACATGAGTGTAATGCCAAGTGCTCGTGCTAGTGCCTCAGGTAATAGCATGTCATGAATATGAGGTATGAGCAATGTAATCAAATCTGCACACACGTGGATCCCGTCCACTCGTCACCCAATGACAATAACCATCATGAAACCTGTGCATGGAAATATGAGGATATAACCCACCCGTGTCCCTCGCGACACGTCAAAATCATGGAACCGGAGTGCCCAGCATCGGCACTCGAAAACATCATGAAAACTGTGCCCAGCATCGGCACATAAATCCTCATATATCGGGCTCCGTCAGTCCGGATCGGCCCGCGGGCTCTGTCTGCGGTATCGGCCCTCGGCCCCGGCAGGACGCCCAAATCTATCCATCGACTCTGGTCAGTATCCTCCGGATAACCGCCAGGTCCAACCAATCACCGGTAGGTACTCGCCCGCCTCCAGGCTCAATCGGCAAAGCTCATCGATCATCTTGCCGAGGGGAACCATACCGGGTCCACCATGTACCCGCAATCGGCTCATCCACTCCTCGATTCGGGTTTCACATGTCGCTCTCAGCACCGAGAAAACACATGGTGGACGCACTGAAATATCATATCAAGGGTAACCGGGTTTTTAAAGCAATGACATATTCTCTTTTGAAACACTCTCGGTTCCCAAATCCAGAAATATCATAGAAACAACATATCTCAATGCGTATAATCAAAAGCATGAAGTATGCGACATGTAAAGGAAGGTATGCATATCATCATGTCATGCAAGGATCATATACTGAATGCAATAGTACTACAGTGTAGTGACATGGCAATTATCGATGATGAGTGTGTGAGCCGGCAACAAGTGTACGTGGAACATATGCATCATCGATAATGGTGCTGGTGTCCTAGCAGCATGACTGAAATATAACCACAGTACAAGCGATGCAATGCAAATAGCATGAATATGCGGAATCGAATAATCAACGCAAAAGTAAAGAATCTACACCAATCTGTACAAGTCATGCAGGGGTGCCATTTGAAATAAGACGAATCAGGGCTTTTGGAAAAACAAGGGCTACGGTGTTTTAAGAAAAGATACATCATTTGAAAATATCCGTATGACCCTTCTGCCTATCTTTAAAATATCCCCGATTCGTTAGTTTGAAATAGGTATGACTCAGTCCAGTCTAATGTCTACTAAGTAATCTAGACAGGAGGGGTAAGAAACCACCTAATCTGAGTCAATATATATAGATATGATAGTCGGTGATCCCGCCTCAATAACATATCGTAAGATATCCTCGAGTCATGAGTGCGGATCTATCATCAATATCGGCTCGTACGGTAGATCGTCGTACGGCATCCCAATAGCTGGGTAGGGGTCAATATCACAGTACCTCATCACATATCAGGTATCACTATCATCAGATCGCATAATCTGGGGTACTACTCTAAGTCTAGTACAAATCGATACCATCTATAAAAATATGAATGCGGGTAAAGCACATGTCCAAAGGCCCGCTAAAACTATCATATCGCACCTCGAAGACAAGCTATGTCACATCGCCGATCTCACGGCCTCACATCAAGTATCATCTCAAACCACGTATCATCCTCAAATCTCGTATATAAACACATAGTCCCATACCCATATGTAGATATACGCACCATCATATGCACTCTAATAAATGAAAGAATGAATGCAAGTATGTGTGTAAATGTATGTGTGAGTGCAACCACTACTCTAGGGTTCGCACTATACTAAACCAATATATTCTTATCATCAATAACCCTAAACAAATCATAATAAATATTCGTGTGTATACGTATTCGTATACATCACCACGGACTGCGGGGGTGCTATACGCCATCCACCCGACTTCTCCCCGTAGATATAAATCTACTCACATTGCTTCTCGTGTGCCAAAGCCGATGTCGCTATCTTCACCTCCTTTGCCTCAACATCACGCGGGGTACCTACAAGTATATCACAATGCTAAAGCACATGAAAATCACATCGGAAACCAAAATAGCACACGCTACCCGCATAGGTAAAAACCTATCGACTCGCATGTAAACACAATCAAAATCCACTTGTCGTTGACGTCCAAACGCCACCCGACAGGAATGAATCACCAAATACCAAAATCCATGCTAAAACAAGTCCCAAATTATACACCAACATAGGAAAATCAACCCAGATTTCACCCTAGATGGAATCAGTCAAAACTAGACATACTCAGGGTCAAAACTAGAGAAAATGGGGGCATGCACAGAAAACGAGGCAATTCCTTAAAATACCTTATTTTAGAATTTTCCATAATTTTTCCCCATTTATCTGTATTTAATTATACCAGAATATTAAAATATTCATTAAAATAATATTAAATTATAAAATTTCCCAAAAATCATATTTTATTATTTTGAAGACGTTACAATCTACCCCCCTTAAAGAAATTCGGTCCCCGAATTTAAATTTAAACCCCCAAATACTAAAATATTTCAATACAAATTCCAAGTCATCGGGGCTCCGAAATTATCTATACATAAAACATCATAGCGCAATGCATGCGCATGGGTACTGAGCAGATAACTCAAAAACAACGCTCCATCAAGCATCCGCAATCATCGGAGTCAAGGTAAAAACACAATGTCAAATCTAATACAAAACCGATATGATATGGACCAAGACTATACATGTAGACACCCAATCTATACATGTAATTAGCTGATGCAACTGTATGCCAAATCTTTTTTAAGTCGCTGTGCGATGCGCGTAACACTGCACAGTGGCGGACGTTTCTCATAAGAAAATAATTATATATGTGTATATATATCCTTTGTTTAATAAGCACGTTCCACCATTTTGAAAATAATCAGAAGGGTTTCCTTGTTTTTAAAACGTTTTGTGTCATATCGGACACGTAGGTATATACTGAGACTATAGCTCGCTTTTCGGAAATCCCTTCGATAACTATCGATGCATGCAAAATATATCCAGGCACTGTCCACTGACTAGTCCTGCTCAGTATGAAAGCAAATATCCCACATCATAAAAATGTACTGCTCCAAAAGGAATAAATTCCAAAAATGCACATAACACCACCCTGTGCGTCTGACGCGCACGGAAATCAAAATCCATATATGCGCTAAACATGTGCACAAAACATCTAGGTGCAACGGGTGTGCACGAAGCATCTGTCATAGGCAACATGTGTGCCTGACAGCCAAAACAGGTGCATCTGACATGCACGAAGAATCTCGATTTAGTGCATCTGGTGTGCCCCAAAATCGCATCTCAAAACATGCGCGAAAATCCAAATCGGTGCATCCATCATGCACGAATGAAAATCTAGACCCTGCGCACTCAATATGCACGGAATCACAAAATCCAATAGCAACGTCGAATATGCGTAAGTCCAGTCAAAAGCACGGAGTGCAAGAATCCACATCAATATCACAATCAAAATCGACATACCGAAAGGCATCAAATCGAAGTCAGGTGCAATCGTAATGCACAAAATATAAATCCGGTGCAACAAAGGCACGAAATATAAATCTGATGCGATAAACGCAAGAAACATGAAACTGGTGCGACAAATGCACGAAGTATAGAACTGGTGCATCCCATGCACAAATCCCAAGCAATAACTCAAATACGTAAGCAGCAACACCAAGTGTATCCAGATATGAAGAAAATCATAAACGTGTGCAGCTGCGGGCACAAAACACATATCGATGCACTACAAGCACATATAAGCTATACCGAGTGCAAAATCAAAACACTAAAATTACATGAAACTTTGCTGGAAGCGTAAATCAAATCACCAGCATAAAATAGGCATGAAATCGCAATCAACAGCTCAAGAGTAATAACTATGTACAAGGTATAAATACCCAGTAGGTGCAACCATGGTGCACAAAATCAAATATCATGAAACTCAGTCATCAAGACTAAATCATGCGAATAGATCGCCCAAAATACCGAAATCCAAAGCAACGGATACGTGATAATCAAATCACAAAATCACAAATCATAATTACCGTCGTCGGTATACCCTCCTTCAGGGTCGAGAAGGTACCGGTACATCCGATGCTAACGGCGCAAGATATCTACTTGCCTCTTGCTCGCGGCTGGCGTCCTCTGCCTCTGGTTCCTGATCTTTCCTGTAGATTACCAACTCGCAATCCATCGGCTCATCGGCCCGGTCAGGTGTGCTGACAGGAACGATTCCGTTCTTGCACTTTCCTGGTCATCTCTCGGTCAATCCTCACGACCGCTCGTAAAGCAGCACATCTCTGGCGCCGACCTCGGGTCCCCTGAATGCATATCACACATCCGATCCTGGGTGCAACTCTTATTGCAGCAGTGTACTGGAAGGAATCCTACTCAAGGTCTCTTCTGATCTTGCCTAAGCCAAACTGTAAGGAGGCTGGTACTCTGGCGTAATCTTTTCTCGCTCTCTGGACCTCTGCGTCCTTAGTATAACATCTCCTCGGAAGCTGGTCGCATCTCTGCGCCTCTGTATGCATATCCGGCCTTTAATCTTAACGGGGTGTAGTAACAGCTCGTCTGCCTCTCGCACGAACTTCTTGTCCCGCTTGTCTGTATCATCGTCCATTTCAACATCGCGTGTCTATCTGCGCACTGCAATGCCTTCGGCTACGGTCCATCCGAAGTCCCTCACGCGGACTCGAAATCACGAACTCGGTATCTTCCTGACTCAATAGGAGATATCTAGCCGGCCACGTCCTCAGCGTGCACGTCACATCTCTGATGTCAGCGAAGTGGAACGTCATCTCGTCGAAATCTCGTGCGAACTCTTTACTCCACCTTGCTCCAATGTCGACTGATTCGGACTCATCTCATCGTGGCTACACGGACTGCGCTCCGACGGCTATGCTCGCATCTGGAGTCTCCCAAGCAGTGTCCCATCACAATATCCGAAAGATGTCGAACCATCCGATCGACTCGTCAGAACCTCATAATCCCCCAAGAGCTCACATCTCGGGTACAGTTTAATAGTATCGAGTACATGCCACAGCGTCGGTGGTCCAGCCGTAGAAGGGCAAACCCAAGCCTCATTAATGGCGCCGTGGAACCGCCGCAAACCCTAAGGTTCGAAGGCTTTCACACGGTCATTAAGTCGAGTTAGGGTTTCATTCTTCTAGAGGGTCCATAGAATCACCTGCATGTCTTTCCGTATACTTTAAACTTGGAAAATAGGTTCCTGACATTCGATCGTCTCAATCGACTCTCAACGAATCTGCGTGAAGTCGCCTCTAGCTGGAAACAATCTACTGATGACCTCGCATCGAGATAAGCGAACTCACCACACGTCCTAGTCATTCATCCTCGGTGACTAGCGACTCACTATCATATCTCCAAGAACATGCCCATGCTGCAGTAGCTCCAATCATCTGGCGATATCTCATCATTAGCAGCAACAACTGGCTCCTTCGTATATACGCTAAACAGCGCCTCAATCCTCCAGAAAAGGCGATACATAAGCGGTCATCTCTGAATCGGTCTGCTCTAGATCTGAGCAAGACTCTCCACACTGGAGATCTTCAACTCAGCTGGGCCCGCTCCGGCGCAAAAATCGGACGAATCACCTTCGTCTCTCAAATCGGGTAGACTAGCTATCATCTGTCGCATATCTGCCTGAAAGCTCCGGCAATCTCAGCTCGTAAGCTCCGAAAGCAACATCCTGTCAATCTCAGCAACAGCTGGTCCATCTGTCTGCACGGTAGGCGACATCATAATTTCTGAGGTACGCTGTACATCAACAGTCCTCTCTCAAGTGGCAGCTCTAACAATGACCCGATCATCCGGTGCAAGACCAAGCACTCGCCTCCACTAGAGGTCACACTCATCAATACCAACTCGAGACGTTCCCATGTCACCAGAAAACACAATGGTCGGCCCTCGTACCGGACGAGCTCGCCCTGACCGTAACCCTAGCAGCAGCCCAAACTGCGCTCAACCATGGCGACAGGAACCTCAATCGAGTATCGAAGGGAGCAGGTCAATGGCAAGAAAGAGAACAACAGATCCAAAGTGGATACATGATCATAAGAAGGAACGGCATCAATAAAGGTATGATCATGAAACTAATAGAATCGGGGATCTCAAATGGATGTATAATCATAGATATGAAGAGAATCACTGATCTCGAAAGTATGTACATCCTAAGGTTCCTTAAGCGGAGTGGCGTGTCGTAAGTATGCCGCGGAACATACCAACGGTACGTCACTCTACTTTAGTCACCTATTCCATCAACCAAGGGTCATCCTACGCGAAGAAAGTTCGGTCTAATACCCCCTCGACCAAGTCTAAGTTCCGTAAGGTCAAGCCTAAGTTCCGTATATAAATAACTCCCTAGGCTCCACATAGTCAAACTCAGACTCGAACCAAGGTCAACCTAGCGCTCTGATACCAACTTTGTCACGACCCGAAAGAGCACGTGACTGGCCCTTGAACCATATGAAGTCTATAGGACTCCATCTGATCCAAGTAAGCCAAAAGCCCAGAAATCTAAAACCATTTTAAGAGTAAGTAAAGAAAACTGGTTTAAAGAAGTGAAGGAAATGTGTTTTGAAAATCAAGGTTTTTAAATAACTAAGCCGAATATGCATTTTTTAAAATGTGTAACCTTTCCTGAAAATTTCGGCAGAGTTTCCTTTGTAAAAACTGGCCCCGAACGGGGTACAACAAGAATAACATAAATATGCAATGATAAAAGGCATCTCAAGCGGGAGCTAGCTCTTCGTCAAACGACGGTCACAACCACATAAGCAATAACAATATACAACGCCAAAGGGCGAGGATCTAAACTGAAAAGAAACTCAAAAACAGCCAGAAAATCGTGATACTACAAGCGCGACTCTAGGGTCGAAATAATACAACACTGAAGTCTAAGTCTGAAAGAATATACAAGTTTTGGTTGATGGAAATTCTAGATACAATGAATAATACAAATACAATAGCGGTTCTGATACAAAAGAACCCACCTAACCAAGCAAGTCACCCATAGGAAGCAGTGCGCCAGAAATGCCGCTATGGAACTGTACGGCAAACCTGCAAAAACTGGGGCACAACGGGGGTGAGTTGCCAACTCGTGAATAGAAAGATATCTACAAGTAGAGATCGAATGCATGACCCATCCTAGGTCAATACGATCAGATATAAATAAACCTCAATATGAATAAAGCTGAAGCATGCTAAACTGGCAATGTAATCTCTACATGAGTGTAATGCCAAGTGCTCGTGCTAGTGCCTCAGGTAATAGCATGTCATGAATATGAGGTATGAGCAATGTAATCAAATCTGCACACACGTGGATCCCGTCCACTCGTCACCCAATGACAATAACCATCATGAAACCTGTGCATGGAAATATGAGGATATAACCCACCCGTGTCCCTCGCGACACGTCAAAATCATGGAACCGGAGTGCCCAGCATCGGCACTCGAAAACATCATGAAAACTGTGCCCAGCATCGGCACATAAATTCTCATATATCGGGCTCCGTCAGTCCGGATCGGCCCGCGGGCTCTGTCTGCGGTATCGGCCCTCGGCCCCGGCAGGACGCCCAAATCTATCCATCGACTCTGGTCAGTATCCTCCGGATAACCGCCAGGTCCAACCAATCACCGGTAGGTACTCGCCCGCCTCCAGGCTCAATCGGCAAAGCTCATCGATCATCTTGCCGAGGGGAACCATACCGGGTCCACCATGTACCCGCAATCGGCTCATCCACTCCTCGATTCGGGTTTCACATGTCGCTCTCAGCACCGAGAAAACACATGGTGGACGCACTGAAATATCATATCAAGGGTAACCGGGTTTTTAAAGCAATGACATATTCTCTTTTGAAACACTCTCGGTTCCCAAATCCAGAAATATCATAGAAACAACATATCTCAATGCGTATAATCAAAAGCATGAAGTATGCGACATGTAAAGGAAGGTATGCATATCATCATGTCATGCAAGGATCATATACTGAATGCAATAGTACTACAGTGTAGTGACATGGCAATTATCGATGATGAGTATGTGAGCCGGCAACAAGTGTACGTGGAACATATGCATCATCGATAATGGTGCTGGTGTCCTAGCAGCATGACTGAAATATAACCACAGTACAAGCGATGCAATGCAAATAGCATGAATATGCGGAATCGAATAATCAACGCAAAAGTAAAGAATCTACACCAATCTGTACAAGTCATGCAGGGGTGCCATTTGAAATAAGACGAATCAGGGCTTTTGGAAAAACAAGGGCTACGGTGTTTTAAGAAAAGATACATCATTTGAAAATATCCGTATGACCCTTCTGCCTATCTTTAAAATATCCCCGATTCGTTAGTTTGAAATAGGTATGACTCAGTCCAGTCTAATGTCTACTAAGTAATCTAGACAGGAGGGGTAAGAAACCACCTAATCTGAGTCAATATATATAGATATGATAGTCGGTGATCCCGCCTCAATAACATATCGTAAGATATCCTCGAGTCATGAGTGCGGATCTATCATCAATATCGGCTCGTACGGTAGATCGTCGTACGGCATCCCAATAGCTGGGTAGGGGTCAATATCACAGTACCTCATCACATATCAGGTATCACTATCATCAGATCGCATAATCTGGGGTACTACTCTAAGTCTAGTACAAATCGATACCATCTATAAAAATATGAATGCGGGTAAAGCACATGTCCAAAGGCCCGCTAAAACTATCATATCGCACCTCGAAGACAAGCTATGTCACATCGCCGATCTCACGGCCTCACATCAAGTATCATCTCAAACCACGTATCATCCTCAAATCCCGTATATAAACACATAGTCCCATACCCATGTGTAGATATACGCACCATCATATGCACTCTAATAAATGAAAGAATGAATGCAAGTATGTGTGTAAATGTAT
Organism: Agapanthus africanus; assembly: GCA_030015575.1. Taxonomy (NCBI): domain Eukaryota; kingdom Viridiplantae; phylum Streptophyta; class Magnoliopsida; order Asparagales; family Amaryllidaceae; genus Agapanthus; species Agapanthus africanus. The sequence continues at coordinate 296,888,515 of CM057349.1, forward strand.
GTGTGAGTGCAACCACTACTCTAGGGTTCGCACTATACTAAACCAATATATTCTTATCATCAATAACCCTAAACAACACATAATAAATATTCGTGTGTATACGTATTCGTATACATCACCACGGACTGCGGGGGTGCTATACGCCATCCACCCGACTTCTCCCCGTAGATATAAATCTACTCACATTGCTTCTCGTGTGCCAAAGCCGATGTCGCTATCTTCACCTCCTTTGCCTCAACATCACGCGGGGTACCTACAAGTATATCACAATGCTAAAGCACATGAAAATCACATCGGAAACCAAAATAGCACACGCTACCCGCATAGGTAAAAACCTATCGACTCGCATGTAAACACAATCAAAATCCACTTGTCGTTGACGTCCAAACGCCACCCGACAGGAATGAATCACCAAATACCAAAATCCATGCTAAAACAAGTCCCAAATTATACACCAACATAGGAAAATCAACCCAGATTTCACCCTAGATGGAATCAGTCAAAACTAGACATACTCAGGGTCAAAACTAGAGGAAATGGGGGCATGCACAGAAAACGAGGCAATTCCTTAAAATACCTTATTTTAGAATTTTCCATAATTTTTCCCCATTTATCTGTATTTAATTATACCAGAATATTAAAATATTCATTAAAATAATATTAAATTATAAAATTTCCCAAAAATCATATTTTATTATTTTGAAGACGTTACATATACATCTACTAGTATATATATCAATATATAATATTTGCTCAAGGCGTGATAAAATGCAACATCACAGAGAGTAATAAGTATCACAGAACAATACAGATAATCTGGGATCCCCGGGTTTCATAGAGCCGCTACTGAAACTCGACGTTCCCCTGGTCTTGTGAATAGCCTGTGCAATGAAATCCTAGACCCCTACGGGCGCGGCAAGTTACCCGCCAAAACCTGAAGCGAGGTAGCCCCCTTCAACAACGTCCATGGACCAACAAGCACTTCACGGAATCCGGTAACTTGGGCACCCCTCCTTGGGTCAACCTGTACCCCCTACGAGTGCGGCGAATAGCCCGCCAATTCTAGGGTGAAGCCCTCTCCGTCTGAAAGTCATGAGATGCGGGCCTGTTGCCTTCTAGAACCCGGCTATCCGTGCACCCCACCGTGGGGTAATCCTAGTACAGAAAGTAAAATATATACAACGGGTACATCGACCTCAGCCGGGTCGTGCCCCAAAAGAATAATATACAAACAGGCAGTGACGGCAGTCCATATGTCGGACGCTCGTCCCGCAATATCAAATGTACAAATATAACCAAACTGTACTACCATTGTATCCAGGCTATCCACCACGACAAATCCGCAATATCACAGCACAACACAGAACATCAACGTGAATGTCACGTTCGCAAATTCGTCTAAAAGGGCTATAGCAATTATACAGGATTTACCGATCAAATGACATTCACGGTCGCAGATATAATGTAAATACTGTGAACTAACATGTTTAAAATTTTCGATCGACAAAAATTCCCGAAGTGGGCCCCAAGTACAATCCCCAGTACTCAAATAAATCTAGGCCCAAAATAAAATTACCAGAAACCCCATTTCCAACTTAGAGAACACTGTACAAAATTTTGTGCATCGAAGACATGGAATGGCGGCGGAACCGCGGCCAAAGCATGGGTATGGCCGTGGTTCCGCGGCGCAACAGTAGTATTAGGCAACCAAATTTTCACAGTAATCTTAGAAAAGCCTGCACGAATTTCTGCAATACTCAAAATAATTTTTCGAGCACAAAAAAAATTCGACAGAAAGTTCATGACTTGAAATCGCGGTTTCGGAATTTTCGTTCGATCGAAATTCTAAACACGTTAGAGCAAGCTAGTAAAGGTTAATGGCGTGGCTCTGATACCATGTAAGTGTACGGTAGCGCCCCGGCCGTCTTTCCGAGGCCAAAATACGGAAACGAAAACTTTTTCAAAATTAGAAACCGGCGCTATCGTATGCTTAAAAACCGGATCGAACCATTAACCTACAACTAGCTATCTAGAGAAGGGATAGAAAGGCTATACCGATCGATCCGTGTCCTTCGGTCTTTGGCCACCATCCCAAGCTCCTCGCGGCATTTCCGGTCTTAATCTCCTCGTCGGAAAGGGCACCACATCTACGAGTCTTTTTACGGGCTCCCGCTTCATCCGAAGCAACTCGGGCACGAAGTGTGCTAGCCGACTTGTCCAAGGTGTTGTAGAGAATGTTTGTGATCATTTTGTCTCTTGCATCCATTGATTTGGATGGAGGTTAGAGGTGTTGCCATTGATGGAGATAATGAGCTAGAGGAAGAAGAAGAAGAGGTTTCCTTTTCTTTTCTTTTCTTGTGTTTGAATGATAATGAGAGTGAGTGAATTATCAAAATACAAGAGCAAGCAACCATATCATGGCAGCCCCTCTCTCTCTCCTTATCAATTCATCACTCAAATCCATCATATAATACGACATGTGCACAATAAAAGAGACCATGAGTCACTAACCTTGCACATGCCACATTAAATCACAAAATGATGATTTATAGCTCATTATTTCCAAATACAAACATTAATCGGCAACATCTAAAGTAAACTCGTGACGGATCACAACGATACTCCTCAGCTGTATATACATATCTGCACCCGCATTCCGACTGAATGCGAATGCGATGAGACTAAAGTAATCCAACAAATCTAATACTGGGATCCGGCTTAAACCAAAGCCCACCAGTATGATCCGCCCGATCATGATCCGTGCACTACTGCACGTATATGATCGGACCCTGCCATATATCATACGGCCTCTACAACGTTTCACCCGAAACTTGAGAAACTGTCTGTGGGGGACTCTAAAGACTCGTCAATACTTTGGCTGCGGATTTAACCACTAGCACGTCAGTGGTACTAGCTATACGGAACGGGCTACCAGGTATTGACCAAAAGGGAGGTCGATACGCGAACTCATCCTGACACCCTACTGAGCCTGTCAGTGACAATATCCGTACAGTCCTGTCCGTTCTTCTATGAGTATCGCATGTCGGGCCTAAGGGGTCGGTAAAAGTCAGACCCTCAAAAGCGGTACAAGTCGTGTCGGAGTGTAGCCCAGAACACCCTGAGATACTACTGGAATACCTACCAGTAAATCTCCTGCCTTGGCCAAGGACTTCGTGTAATGGCTCTCCTAGACACAGCGCGACCTCACCCCCAATACTGGAAGAGATAAACCCCTGCCGATCCGCTCACTGCCTCCATGTAGCCCGGGACTGCACCAAACTAAAACCTGTTTGCACGACTCCTTTGAGCCGTGGTAGGGTAGTAATCAAAGTACAGTGGGAACTCACACGAGACAAATGACGATCTCAGGTCGATGAACTAACCTGTACACATGTCACCAGGGAACTGCTATCTGACGTCACGTATAATACCAACTAGCATGTTCCCGGCGAGTCCTGTCCAGTGTACTCATAACCCAATGAGCACCTGTATACATCTTAGGTAAACCAACTGACACTAATGGCTTGTGAGACCGGCCACCGCCCTTCTTCGGGGTCTCGACTGTATACACTAGTCTACTAATGGAGTATCGATGCCCTGTCTCGAAACTCCCACAACTAGGGATCTTTTAAGGATGTGCTTATAGACCCCAACTCCCATGTATATGATCGCCATCATACTGCTGGCCGTCAAGCAAGAATCCTAAGGGCTCTATCAACGTGTAATAGCGAACTGTAAGGTCAGCTAAAGCAGTACACGATGATAAAGACAAACCATGGTAGCATACTATTCTCCATCAACGTGTAATAGTGAACCACAATGTCACCTAAAGCATGTACACGATGATAGAGACAAACCAGATAGTATATAATCATCCTGAGTAAGATTGACCTATTGGCATAGGTCCTCCCTCAATCATTGCAATCACGTGCCTGCGATCCAATAATTGACTCTGAGGGCACTATATCGAACAAGCAGTTCCCTGGTGACATGTGTACAGGTTAGTGTGTCGACCTGATATCGTCATTTGTCTTGTGTGAGTACCCACTGTGCTTTGATTACTACCTTACCACGACTCAAAGGAGTCATGCAAACAGGTTTTAGTTGGGTTCAGTCCCGAGCCACATGGAGGCAGTGAGCGGATCGTTGGGGATTCGTCTCTCCCGGTATTGGGGGTTGATGTCGCGTTGTGCACGGGTGGCCATCACAAAAAATTCTTGGCCAAGGTAGTCGAGAATTACTGATATAGGATCAGTAGTTTCTCAGGTGGTGATGGTTTTCATACCGACACTAAATGTCGCGTTGTTAGAGGTCTGATTTTATCCACCCCCTAGACTCGTTATGCGATACTCTTAGACGAACGAACCGGACTGTACGGATATTGTCACTGACATGCTCAGTAGGGGTTCAGGATTAGTTTGCTCGTCGGCCTCCCTTTTGCTCAATACCTGGGTAGCCGTTATGTACAGCTAGTGCTGCTAACATGCTTGTGGTTAAACCCACTGCCAGCGTATTGACGAGTCTTTAGAGTCCCACACAGAGGGCTTCCCTGCTTCGGGCGAAACGATATAGAGGTCGTATGGTTTTACGGCAGGGTTCGATCATATACGTGCACTTGTGCACGTATCATGAGTTGGACGGATAATACTAGTGGCTTTGGATTAGGCCGGATTCTAGTATTATATTGTTGGATTATTTTCGTCTCTTTGTATTTGTATTCTTCGGAATATGGATGCGGGTATGTATATACGGATGATGGGTATTCTTGTAATTTCTTACAAGTTACTTCTAGAAGAGCCATCTCATTTTTGTTTAAACCATTTAGGATTAAATGGTTAATGAGATGGAGGATGGGATCATTTTTGGCATTAATTCAAGCATGCTCACTTGGTGACTTATGGTGACTCATGGGGTGACTCATGTAGTGACTCATGGTGCACTATTGAAGCATATGCTTGATATTTGTAAGTGGGGTGAGATATTTTAAAAGAGATGAGATATTTTTCTTTAGTTGCTTGTATGCTTGAAATATCTCACAACACTTGGCCATTTTCTTGAGTTGCTCTTTGCTTCACACTCTCATTCCTCTTGCTTCTTCTTCTACCTCCACCCTAATTGTCTCATGTGTTGAGAAATCTAGGGTGTCTTGAGACAAATTAATCCTTCATTAGACTCTACATCTCCTAGGCTATCTAGTTTAGAAAACTAGGTACCCTAATTATCTCGGTTATGAGGTTGGAGCTCGATTGATAGACTCTCAGGTGGATCATCATCGATGGAGGGAGACCGGCGACCAAGCTTGATCATGGTGGCCACTAGCAGCCTAGGAAGTAGGTTAAAGACTGAAGGACACGGATCATTCGGTATAACCATTCTAAACTCCTTTTTAGTTTGCTAGTCTAGGGTTAATGGTCGATCCGTAGGATAGGGTTCCGTCAGCGCCAGTTTAGAAAATTTTTGTTCCGCAATCGGCCACGGTTTGATGGCCAGGGCGCTGGCGTAACCCAACAGCTTTGCTTCTTACTCTTCCATGAGACCAAGTTGCGTCCTACAAACATGCAATATCCTGTAGTGGATCTGCGATCAGATGGGGACCTAGCCCAATTTGCATCTGCGAATCCTGCTATCCGAGAATGTTCATGGTCTGAATACATTAGACCCTTACTTGGAGCATTCTTTAAGTATCGAAGTATCCAAATCACCGCATCCCAATGGGCAACTCGAGGATTGGCCATGAATTGGCTCACGACACTGACGGGATATGGTATGTCAGGTTTAGTGGCGGTGAGGTAATTTAGCTTACCGACCAATCATCAATATCTTTCGGGATCTTCATACTGTCCTGGAAGCAACTTAGTATTAGGATCTATTGAAGCCTCTATAGGCCTACACCCTAACATCCCAGCTTTAGTCAGCATATCAAGCACATACTTTCGCTGTGAGATATATATGTCATCCTTTGATCGAGCGACCTTGATACCTAAAAAGTATTTAAGGATTTCAAGGTCCTTAGTCTGAAACTTCACTTGAAGGTGGTGTTTATGCTGTGCAATATCGGCCACATCATCGCCAGTAATCACTATGTCATCGACATATACAACCAATAGAATGCGAAGGCCATTGGTGTTATTACGGTAGAATACCGAATGGTCATGAGCATACCATCTAAGGCCGAACGAAATACCACCTTAGTAAATTTCCTAAACCATGCTCGTAGAGACTGTCTCAAGCCATACAATGATTTTTTCAATCGACAAACTAAGTCCGCCTCTCCCTGAGAAAAAAACCAGGTGGTTGCTCCATATAGTCCTGCTCTGCTAAAGAACCATAAAGAACACATTCTTCACAACAAGATGATGGGTAGCCGCAGGAGACATAACCAGGCGAACAAAAGCTATCTTGGCTACAAGAGAATGTCTCATAATCAATCTCATAAGTCTGCGAGTACCCTTTAGCAACCAAACGCGCTTTCAAACGGGAAAAGGTTCCATTAGGATGAAGCTTCGCAGTGTACACTCAGCGACACCTTACCGTCTTCTTTTCAGCCGGAAGATACACTAAATCCCAAGTCTGATTCTGCTCAAGGGCCAGCATCTCATCGATCATAGTATTTGTCCACCTTTTATGAGATAAAGTATTTGAGAGTGACTTGGGTAAAGCATGAGGATCGAAGGAGGAGAGGAATGCCCGGTATGCAGCAGATAAATGGGAATATGCCACATGATGAGCTTTAGGATGAGAAGTACAGCTGCGAGTGCCTTTCTATAGGGCAATATGAAGATCAATGTCAGCCTCCGGCGGAGTTTGAGACTCTGGGAGAGTAGCAGCAGGAGGCTGAGGTTCAGGAACCGTACGGTCCCGACGAGTATACACTAGTAATAAGTAGTGTGGGGCCTAACAGCGGTGGATCAGGGTTGGGAGGTGAGTCAACGGAAACAGTACGGATAGCCTCCAATACAGGAGGTGGAGAATCAACCGAATCGGAAGTGATGTTCTCTTGTGACAAGAGATACGAGATATACAAGGGAAAGTCACTGTCCATGTCTACATAGGTGAGAAATAGAAAAGTATGGGGTTGACTCATGAAAGGTAACGTCAGTCGATATAAATCGACGCCGTAACACATGACTATAACATCGAAACCCCTTTTTAGTTCGAGAGTACCCAAGAAAGACACTTAACAGCCTTGGGGTCTAATTTAGACCCCCTACGTTGTAGACATGGACAAAACATGCATCCAAAGACCCTTGGAGGAACTTGGAAGATGACTGCCGAAAGGAACATAGAATGAGAAATCTGTCCATCTAGAACAAAAGAAGGCATACGATTAATCATGTTATTGGCAGTAAGAACGACATCTCTCCCAAAAAGATTTAGGCACTCACATATGAAACAAAAGGATACAAGTGACTTATGAAAGATGGATATTCGTCCTTTCTGTCATCCTATTTTGCTGGGTATAAGAACAAGAAAATTCATGAATAATACTAAGTTCTTCCATATACTCTCTAGAGGGTGTACTAAAATGCTCATTGGCATTATCACTCTTTAAGATACCAACATTAACCCTAAATTGAGTCAAAACTTTGGATCAAAAAATTTGAAAAATGAGAAAACACTTCATTTCTAAATTTCGTCAGATATAACCACAAGACTCGAGAAAAATCATTAATAAAAGTCACAAAGTAGTGAAAGCCTCCTTGGGTAACAACAGGGCATGACCCCCAAACATCAGAATGCACTAAAACAAAAGGTTTTTCCGCTCTTAATGATACGAGATGGGTAGTTAGAGCGAGATGATGCTTACCCAACTCATAAGACTCACATTCTAAACTAGACAATGTGCCAAGAGAAGGAACTATTCTCTTCAAGGTTTGCACAGAAGGGTGACCAAACCGACAATGGGCATCAAAAGAAGATGTGAATGCTGTTGGGCAGGCTATACGGTGTGGATGCTCATCGAGATGGTACAACCCGTCAACCTCAGTCCCTGTGCCAATCGTCCGTCTCGTCCCAAACTCCTGAAAAACACAACCACCAGAGAAAAAAGTCTCGAGTTAGCTGGGTAATAGAAAGCAAGTTGAAAGGAAAGCTAGACAAGTATAAGATAGTAGAGAGAGGCAACTGTGATGTGTCAAGAACAGACCCCACCCCTTTAAGTAGAGGTGGTGTCGTTCGCTAAGGTCACTGGGTACATCCAGGCCTTAGCCTGTATGAGAATAATATGCTCCTCTCTATTGTCATATGATCCATTGCTCCTGTATCGATCACCCAGGGACGACAAATAGAAGCCGAAGTAATAAAATTTGTGGTTACGTTTTGAAAGACCCAAAGTGGTCACAGCTGAAGTCCGAGATGTAGCCAATCCAGCATGGCTACTAGATGCAGGCGAGGTCACAAGAAGAGCCTCAATTGAGCAATCTCCTCCAGAATCTTGATGGAACCCTCGGATGATGTTGACTTCGTTGAAATAGTGGATGATGCAGAAGAGGTCCTAACATGTGCATGGGCAGGACGAGGAGGCCTACTATTCAACTTCCAGCAGGTACTGTGAATATATCCCTCCAGATGGCAGTAGTCACAAAAACGAGGCTCTCCTCGTCTTCTGCCTCCGGCTTTACCCTTCCACGACCAGCTTTCCTTCTCCCTAGTGGGGAGTAATAGGTGGGATAACTCTTCGGCTTGATAAGAGCATTATGCTCATCAGATGCAGGCTGCTCTCCGACTGAAATATCTGGTGAGGCATGTGGTAAGCGGTTGAAAGAGTAATATCCGCCTTCCCAAGTAAGGCCGGACGTGCAGACTGATACTCGGGCCGTAGCCCACCAAGAAAGATGATCACTAGGAGGGCCTCATGTCGCCTCATCATCTCCGCAACGTCACTAGTGATCGGGAACAACTTCAAGACCAGCCGGGCAAGTATCCAAAACTCTGAGTAGTACTGATTTAGTGAGCGAGCCCCTTGCCGAATCTTGTATAACCGACGCACCAAATTGTAAGCCTTAGAAAGAATCTCTTGTGATGAATAATGCTAATGTTGCTGATCCCAAATCGCCTTCACGGATCTCAAATGGACGAGCCTATCGATGATTCGTCGCTCCATCAAGCTAATCATGAGAGGACTGAGTTGTGCGCCGTCGCCTCCCAATCGGCAGTAATCGGATCAGGGGGATGCTTAGTCAAATGATCGCCCTTTCGCCTCCTCTTGATATATCGGTCAACCATGGCTTTCAGCTGTGGAAATTCTGATCATCTAGCTTGAAGTCCACCATCTTGGTGGCCAAGACATCGATAGAAAAGATAAGCTTCCCTTTTGATTTACTCTCCATATCCGATACTTCTTAATTAAGAATCACTCCAAGAAAGTGATCATACACGATCCCACCCAATACCAACAGAAAGGAATCAAAAATTCCATCCAAAATGTCGTGAACTCGTGATCGATCTCCCAAGATCCGATCCACGATCAAGTAACCATAAATTCACCCAATCAGATCCGAATATGGACTCCAACGACTTTGAAACTCCAATAACACAATCAATACACCAAAACATAGCGAAAATAGACAGAAGACTTTGAAAACCAAAAGGATTCACCTAATATTCTCGGGTTCCTGTAGCAATCAGCCCCAAATCGACAAAATGAGCCCCAAATCAGCCAATCAAGACTACAAATAGCAAAGAAAACCCCAAATCGAAGAAGAAAATCCCCAATCGAAGTCGATTTGATCAAGAAAACACCAATTTCGAAGCAAGGACTGCTCGACAAGAACTGGAATCGGGAAGAACTGTTGGCTATGGTACCCTCAAGGCAATTATCATAGTCCCAGGCAGGTGATTATGATGGTTGAGGGAGGACCTATACCGGTAGAACAGTTTTACTCGAGATGATAGTATGTTATCTGGTTTGTCTTTATCATCATGTACAGTATTAGGTGGCATTACAAATCACTATTACATGTTGATAGAGCCCATAGGATTCTTGCTTGACTACCAGCATTATGATGGCGATCATATAAGTGGGAGCTGGATGGTCTATAAGCACATCTTTAAATGTCCCTAGTCGAGGGAATTTCGAGACTGGGCATCGATACTCCAGAGTAGACTAGTGTATACTGATTGAGACCCCGACGAGGGGCGGTGGCCGGTCCCACAAACCATTGGTGTCAGTTTGTTCACTTAAGAAAGTATACAGGTGCTCATTGGGTTATGAGTACACCGGACGGACTCGCCGGGAACATGCTAATTGGTATTATACCTATTGTCAGATAGCAGTTCCCTGGTGACATGTGTACAGGTTAGTCTATCGACCTGAGATCGTCATTTGTCTCGTGTGAGTTCCCACTGTGCTTTGATTACTACGCTACCACGGCTCAAAGGAGTCGTGCAAACAGGTTTTAGTTGGGTACAGTCCCGAGCCACATGGAGGCAGTGAGCGGATCGTCAGGGGATTCGTCTCTTCTGGTATTGGGGGTTGATGTCGCGGTGTGCACGGGTGGTCATTATCAGAAATGCTTGGTCAAGGTAGTCGAGAATTACTGATTCGGATCAGTAGTTTTTCAGTCGGTGATGGGCTTCATACCGACACTAAATGTCGCGTTATTAGGGGTCTGACTTTATCCACCCCTAGTCTCGATATGCGATACTTTAGACGAACGGACCGGACTATACGGATATTGTCACTGTCAGGCTCAGTAGGGGTTTCAGGATGAGTTTGCTCGTCGACCTCCTTTTCGCTCAATACCTGGGTAGCCGTTACGTACAGCTAGTGCCGTTGACGTGCTTGTGGTTAAACCCACTGCCAGCGTATTGACGAGTCTTTAGAGTCTCACACAGAGGGTTTTATTAATTTGGGCGAAACGATGTAGAGGCCGTATGGTTTTATGGCAGGGTTCGATCATATACGTGCACTTGTGCGCGTATCATGATTCAGACGGATAATACTAGTGGGCTTTGGTTTAAACCGGATCCTAATATTATATTGTTGGATTATTTTCATCTCATTGTATTCGCATTCTTCGGAATATGGATACGGGTATGTATATACGGATGAGGGGTATTCTTGTAATTTCTTATAAGATTACTTTCAGAAGATTACACCTCATTATGGTTTAAACCTATTTGGATTAAAATGTTATTGAGGTGGAGGATGATGTGTTTATTGCATTATTGTAGCATGGCTTGGTAATGATCCATGGTTACTATACTAAGCATGCTTAAGTTTTGTTTGTTGTGAGATTATTGTTGACTTGAGATATTTTTGGTTGACTCTAGATATTTTGGAGACATGGGATTTTTTTATTGTGTGGCTCCATTATTTATTACTAATCTCACAACAAAGAAAAGACTAAGCCATTATTCATTCTCTCTCCTGCAACACTCTCATCCTCATGGCATCTTCTTCTTCTTCCTCCACCCAAACCCTATCATGTGTTGAGAAACCTTGGGTGTCTTGAGACAAATCAATCCTTTATCACTCTCTATTTCTTCTACGGTATCTAGTGTAGCGATCTAGGTACCTTAGTTACTTCGGACATGAGGTTGGAGCTCGATTCATAGACTCTCGGGTGGATCATTTTCGATGGAGGGAGACCGGAGATCAAGCTTGATCAAGGAGGCCTCTAGGAGCTTGAGATGATGGTTCAAGACCGAAGAACACTGATCAATTCGGTATAATCGCTATAACCCTTTAGTTTAGCTCATATGCATGTTTTTGTTATCTAGGGCTTATGGGTTGATCCGGGTTATTGGGTTGTTCTAGCGCCGGTTTTTGAAAATTTTTGTTCCGCAATGGCCACGGTTTGATGGTCGGGGCACTTGCATAACCCAACATGGTATCAGAGCCACTCCATAAGTCTTAACTCATTGCGACATTAGAAATCCGCCGTTTTTGTCGTGCAAAAACTGCCGACAAAAACAGTTCTAAAAACTGAAAGTTTGAGATGTTCGCACACCCCGCGAGCTCACGGTTTTAACTGAGAAGCCGCGGGATGGTGCATGGGCACCCCAGGGAAACCCCGGGGGGGCCGAACGGCTGGGCCTACTCCCCAAGACCACCACAAGGTGGTCTTGGTGGTGGGGACCCGAAACTGCCCTACCTTGGGCAGTTTCGGGTCTGCCTCACCCCCTGGCTACCTCATGGTGGCCTCGGGGGTGGGGTACACCCCTTCTAGGTCCCCCAACTCGAAGTTAATTTCGTGCTCTAACTCTCCGCGAAGGTTCGGGCGCGTTTCGTTTTGATTCGGACTTCCGAATTGGCTTAAAACAGTCGGTTTTTGGAACTTTAGCTCACTGTTTTTTTCATGGTTTTGGAAATTGGTTTAGTTTGCTAATTGCGTGCGGAATTCTAATGTCGTAGTTTTCACTACATACATTACTATCTGCGACCGTAAATGTCATTAGATCGGTACAACTCGTCTAACTGCTATATGCTCTTTTAGACGGGTTTGCGAACGTGACATTCACGTTGATGTTCTGTGTTGTGCTGTGGTTGTGGCGGGATCGTCGTGTGGATAGCTTGGGTGCAATGGTAGTACAGTTTGGATTTATTTGTACATTTGATATTGCGGGGCGAGCGTTCGACATGTGGACTGTCGTCACTGTCAGTTTGTATATTATTTGTTTGGGTACGACCGGGTTGAGGTCGATATCACCGTTGTACATATTCTTTTCTGTACTAGGATTACCCCGCGGTGGAGTGCACGGTTAGCCGGGTTCTAGAGGGCAACGGGCTCGCATCTCATGGCGTTGAGACGGAGGGGGTCTTACTCTAGAATTGGCGGGCTATTTGCCGCACTCGCAGGGGGTACAGGTTGACCCATTGCTCAGGTTATCGGATTCCGTGAAGTGCTGGGTGGCCTACTTATTTTGTTGATTGGGGTTGCCTCACTTCTAGGATTGGCGGGTAACTTTCCGCGCAAGTAGGGGTCTAGGTTTTCATTGCACAGGCTATCCATACGACCAGGGGAACGTCGGGTTTCAGTTGCGGTTCAAAGGAAACCCGGGGCTCCCAGATTATCCGTTTGTTCTGTGATGCTTATCGCTATTCTGAGATGTTGCATATATCATGCCTGGGACGATTGTTATATATATTTATATATATACTAGTAGATGTATGTCTTGCACCCGCGCTAATCCAACCCCTGCTCTGTCGTTAGTTAAGTAACCTAACGGGTGATGACGGGGCCCAGTGGCGAATGCGGATGGTATATACGTACATTTTATTTTTGTTCCTTTTCTGTGGTATGATATGTTTAATTGATGAGACCGCGTTGATTCTGATCAATGCAAGGAAAAACAAACCTATTTGATGTTGGTGGAACCAAGTTTTTGAAAAATAGACATTACAGACGTTTCTTTTGCTTTGCACAGTGGTATTCGATTGGGAATATCCTGCACCTCATTCGACGAGGCTGGGGCCGAGATCCCTTTATCGGGAGTCACCCCTTGGACAGAAGTTTGCGTCAACGTAATAACTTCACTATATTCGATTCTTTTGCTTTGCATCGTGGTATTCTATTGGGAATATCCTGCACCTCATTCGACGAGAAAAGAGCCGAGTTCCCTTCAGCGGGAGTGACCTCTTTAGCAAAAGTTTGTGCCACTGTATATTTAAAAAACCACTTGGATTCCTTCAACGATATCAAGTTCATTACGTTAAAGGTTTTTCGCCAAAAACCAGTCGTAGCCCTCCGTCATTTCTTATCGGTATTACTTAGTATTCATGCTGTGTATGTTGACCTCTGTCAAGGCACAGTGCTTGGTAACTGGGTAATGCTTGTTTGTTGCATAGATATGCGATTATTTAGGACAGTCGCACGGTCATGTTGACCTCTGTCAAGGTCTCGTGCGGATGGGTCTAAGTTAATCCAGGACAATGACCGGTTGAACTTGACTTGCGACTTATGATATGTTGACCTTTGTCAAGGTCATAAGCCGCTTGGGGCTAAAATCACATCGGGAGTTTCAAACATACAAGAAACTTGCCAGGCTTGCGCATACCTTCTGGAGTGTGATAATTTGAGTGGCTTCCATCAAGTTACCATGCGAAGATAGTTGGATCCCGATTCTCACTGATGAGTAGGATTACTCCTCGGGTAATTTTAGATGATCCCGACTAATTCCCCTTTTGGGTTTGGAGGAGAATTCGAGAAAACAGTGGGAGACATCCTGATTAGATAAAGTGATTAACCATTCTGATCTAGGTTAGAGTGCACGCTGAGTGTTTCTTTTCTCTCTCTTTGGCAGCGAGCATGGTACGACCCTAGACTAAAACTCACAGACCAAGTTAACCGAACCTTCTTAAAACACTTTGGTTTTTGGATTGTCATAGTTGCATATATCATTGCCATTCCTACTTTTACCCTTTGGATTTCTCCGGAACATTCCGTATCACTACGAAGATCCACATTTATTGGATGACCATCGTATAGTTACATACGAACTCGAAGAAATTTGTTTCAGATTCGAGAATGGTTTCCGGTTCTGGAGAAATTGAATAGGACTATTCAGTTGTCTTTTCCCTTTACCTTCTTTCAGCTTGCGAGGGCTCCTGATATTTAGCAGAGTACACCTATTACGCTTATTGTATAGCCTTCTTCCAAACCATAGGCTGGTGCCAAAAGGTAGGGAATAGAGAAAACCAATTAGCCTAAGTGTGGTGTACAGAAGGTAATAAGTAAAGACAAATAAATATATTAGAAAGAGGGCAAAGTAAAATGTGACTGCTATCATTCACGACGAAACTGCGTATATCATCGCCACTCCTACTCCACCTTTGCATTTCTCCGGAACATTCCGTATCACTACGAAAATCCATATTTATTGGATACGCCATTGTATAGTTACATACGAACTCGAAGGAACTTGTTTCAGTTCGAGGATGGATTCTGGTTCAGGTGAAATAGAATAAGGATAATTCAGTTGTATTTTCTCTTTACCTTCTCTCAGATTGTGAGGGCTCCTAGGATTAGAAGGGTACACCTATTACGCTTATTGGATAGTCTTCTTCCAAACCTTAGGCTGGTGCCGAAAGGCAGGGAAGGAAAAAATCAATTAGCCTAAGTGTGGTGTACAGAAGGTAATGAGTAAAGACAAATAAAGGGATTAGAGAGATGGCAAGGAAATATACGGTTACTGTCATGAATCTGGATAGTGGAAGATGCATTACTAGGAATACCTGGATACCCCTTCGAAACATTTTCATGTTTCAGTTTCACTGTGCAGTGTTAATTGGAAACTGATTTCCCAATTAGATTCCAACTCCAGAGTATGTATTTACCAGCTTTGATTCTCACATCTGTATAGTGTTACAGATGATGAGTGGGAGCAGAATATTGGGAATTAGGTGATTATATCCTCATTATATCGGAATTCGTTGTAATCAGTGATATTTGAGAAAATCACCTGGGTTTTTGCCGGGCGACAAATATTTGGTTTTGAATATCCGTATCTATGCACCGGTTTCAAACTGATATATCTGTATGTTTATAAAATGAGATAACCTTTTGAAATTATGTCTATGACATTTACCTATATCAGTTGGTGATTAAGTAAATGGCATTCAACAGCGGTGTAATTCTTCTTAACCATAGTACAGTTTTTAACCTACGATGCACATGGTTTGAGTTATTAAACTTAGGAGACATACAAAGTATTATATGTTGTCCAGTGTCCATCAGGACAAAGGGGTTGGTGCTCGTACTATATTCTGTTTACTTATGACTTCTCTAGTTTTTAGACAAGTATTTCGTTGAAATACAATGTCCAAATTTTGAGAAGTTATAGGTATACGAATAAAGTAGAGAACCACATGTTGCAAAGTATCAGAATTTTTCAAGGTGATCGAAGATGTAGATACTTGTGGTAGGCATTCCGTTGATAGTAATGGTTTTGAGAACTTGCTTCTCTTTCAGGTTACTCATATGTGAATGCACTCCTAGATGAGTAATGCTGCTTGACCTCATTCCACTTAGTTGACATGCACTGGAGAGAGCTGCATGATTTGAATCTGGTTCCAATTAAATTAGTGTCTCTGTTTCTATATTGTATATAGAATGGTCCATATTTTAACGATGTTAAGGTATATGGAGTTGTCTGGCTTATGCTTAAAACCAGACTCTGGATAAACTCAAGGCACGTTTCAGTAATGGCTGTTTGTGGGTTATCCCGGGCTATGTCGAGGGTTAACTTTCTACCATCTGGAAGATCAATAGATATATTGTTCTTCACTCGCCACAGTTTTAATAAAATGGATTCTTTTCAGAAAACATAAGTTGGAGTATGGTAGAACTGGAAGTGATTCCAGAACCACAAACGATTACTGAAAATTTAATAGAACCTAAAGATTCAATTGGTATTGACATTCCATTAGCCACTCCGTAGATATGGTGGGTAACCTCAGGCACCCGAGAGGTACTTCGGTCTTCTCAGAGAAGGCGACAGGGAGGTTCTTGTTTACCCAGACTTGCCATTGCTGCTGTTCTAGACTATGAGACCCGGCAGGAGGATGAATATAGCGTCGTTCTAAACTATCTTTAGAAGTGCACGTGTATATGACTCTGCCAGAGGGTTGTTGTAGTCAGTGAGAGCAGCGGAAGCATAGTGGACAAGTAGCTTGTGTCTATTTATAGACTAAAGCAGATATAGCGGAGCTAGATCATCTATTTTTGATATGACAGTCATAGGCATTGACCTCATCAGAATAGGAGATGGATTTGGTAAGAAGGTAGTAGGGTGTGATGTCCTGGTATTTGGATGATATGCACTTTATAGGAAGTGAAATTCCTATACTACGATTGGTTATGCCGTGGTTGTCACAAAGTTGTTTCTCCACATAGGATATAGATATAATATCAGGTTTTCTGGTTATTAGATCTATGGTTTTAGATCTAGATTTGGGAAGTGTTCCAATCTGGATACTTTGACATTATTCTAAAGGTGTTTTAGAATGGTTGACTCCTGGTATGGTGGTGTACCTGCAGGTGATGGAGTCACCTTCTCTAAAAGATGTCTTTCAGACTAAAAGGGGGAGGGATTTGCATGATTGGCATATTACTTGCTTAGGCAGTTGAGTCAATCATGTGATGTCAAGTACCACACCAGATGTTGTTTTTGCACTAGCTGCAATAAGCATATATATTAATCCAATCCTGAAGAAACATTGAGAAGCAGTTAAGAACATAAGTGGATGTTCTTGGGATATGGTAATGGCAGCCTCCTTGAGGAGACAATTATCATTTCAGGCTTCCAAGGTGACCTGGATGACAGAGTGACTGCCAGAGTTTTAGTTTTCCCTCTTTTGAGGGACAATATGTTGGACAGGTGGTCCAAGCGGATACTGAGGAAGGCATGACGCAGGATACTGATTAAATTCAGTGGACGATACAGTCTAAGAAGTTTGCTGGATTTGGAGTTCATTTGTGAACTGGGTCCCATCAGATATCCAGACATATTTTAAGACAGGTATTGCTCATTTCATGAGATAGCTTTCTCCGCGAAGTTGAGATATAGAGAGATACAGAAAGAAACATTGGAGCGGATCCACTCACTGAGGCTATTTCTCGAACACAATAGTTTCACAAACGAGCTTTGTGAAACTGGTTAGTAGAGAAGTTGGGTGTTCGGTATCACACGGGTTTTGAGTATGCGACATCGCAATAATTAGCCTTAAGTGCAAGTGGGAGATTGTTGGCTATGGTGCCCTCAAGACAATTATCATAGTCGCAGGCATGTGATTATGATGGTTGAGAGAAGACCTATACCGGTAGAACAGTCTTACTCGAGATGATAGTGTGGTATCTGGTTTGTCTTTATCATCATGTACAACATTAGATGGCATTACAGATCACTATTACATGTTGATAGAGCTTATAGGATTCTTGCTTGACTACCAGCATTATGATGGCGATCATATAAGTGGGAGCTGGGTGGTCTATAAGCACATCCTTAAATGTCCATAGTCGTGGGAGTTTCGAGACTGGGCATCGATACTCCAGAGTAGACTGATGTATACTGATCGAGACTCCGACGAAGGGCGGTGGCCGGTGTCACAAGCCATTGGTGTCAGTTTGTTCACCTAAGATAGTATACAGGTGCTCATTGGGTTATGAGTACACCGGACGGAGTCGCCGGGAACATGCTAGTTGGTATTATACCTATTGTCAGATAGCAGTTCCCTGGTGACATGTGTACATGTTAGTCTATCGACCTGAGATCGTCATTTGTCTCGTGTGAGTTTCCACTGTGCTTTGATTACTATCCTACCACGGCTCAAAAGAGTCGTGCAAACATGTTTTAGTTGGGTACAGTCCCGAGCCACATGGAGGCAGTGAGCGGATCGTTAGGAGATTCGTCTCTCTCGGTAGTAGGGGTTGATGTCGCGGTGTGCACGGGTGGTCATCACCAGAAACCCTTAGCCAAGGTAGTCGAGAATTACTGATTCAGATCAGTAGTTTCTCAGTGGGTGATGGGCTTCATACCGACACTAAATGTCGCATTATTAGGGGTCTGATTTTATCCACCTCTAGGCTCGATATGCGATACTCATAGACGAACGGACCGGACTGTACGGATATTGTCATTGTCAGGCTCAGTAGGGGTTTCAGGATGAGTTTGCTCGTCGGCCTCCCTTTCACTCATTATCTGGGTAGCCGTTACGTACAGCTAGTGCCGCTGACGTGCTTGTGGTTAAACCCACCGCCAGGGTATTGACGAGTCTTTAGAGTCCCACACAGAGGTTTTCCTAATTCGGGCGAAACGATGTAGAGACCGTATGGTTTTATGGCAGAATTCGATCATATACGTACACTTATGCGCGTATCATGTTTCAGACGGATAATACTAGTGGGCTTTGGTTTAAGCCGGATCCTAGTATTATATTGTTGGATTATTTTCGTCTCATTGTATTCGTATTCTTCGGAATATGGATGCGGGTATGTATATACGGATGATGGGTATTCTTGTAATTTCTTATAAGATTACTTTTAGAAGATTACACCTCATTATGGTTTAAACCTATTTGGATTAAAAGGTTATTGAGGTGGAGGATGATGTGTTTATTGCATTATTGTAGCATGGCTTGATAATGAGCCATGGTTACTATACTAAGCATGCTTAAGTTTTTGTTTGTTGTGAGATTATTGTTGACTTAAGATATTTTTGGTTGACTCTAGATATTTTGAAGACATGGATTTTTTTATTGGGCGGCTCCATTATTTATTACTAATCTCACAACAAAGCAAAGACTAAGCCATTATTCATTCTCTCTCCTACAACACTTTCATCCTCATTGCATCTTCTTCTTCATCCACCTAAACCCTCTCATGTGTTGAGGAACCTTGGGTGTTTTGAGACAAATTAATCTTTCATCACTCTCTACTTCTTCTACGGTATCTAGTGTAGCAATCTAGGTATCCTAGTTACCTCGGATATGAGGTTGGAGCTTGATTCATAGACTCTCGGGTGGATCATCTTCGATCGAGGGAGACCGGAGATCAAGCTTGGTCAAGGAGGCCTCTAGGAGCTTGAGATGATGGTTCAAGACCAAAGGACACGGATCAATTTGGTATAATCACTCTAACCTTTTAGTTTAGCTCCTATGCATGTTTTTGTTATTTAGGGCTTATGGGTCGATCCGAGTTATCGGGTTGTTCTAGCGCCGGTTTTTGAAAATTTTTGTTCCGCAGTGGCCACGGTTTGATGGCCGGGGCGCTTGCATAACCCAACAATAACTGCTCGATTCTCCTCCCAATCAGCAAGAACTACTGATTTCGATCTCAGATCTAAAGAGAAAACCCAAAATCGAACTTCTTCAAGCCATTTCGAACTCCATTTACTTCAGATCTGAATGTCCGACGAGAAACCCGAGCTCGATCTGAACTTCGACGAGGAAAAACGAGCTCTCGATCGACGTCGCCTGAGTTCGATCGACCCTGACTCGCCTGAGCTTGACGAGCCTCCGATGAAGGTGGCGGTGGTGGCTGTTGGGGCTCGAGGGTGGCTGCGCCTGATCTGTTAGGGTTAGGTTTTTTCATCTTTTTTTAATGGTGACGATAAGATGTGTGGTGAGGATTAGATTTGAGGGAATGCGTGGCTCAGATTATCTCTGATACCATGTTATTTAAAGAAGAGAGAGATAAGAGAGAGATTAGGAAAATGTAATGGATAGATTTGGATTAGCCCATCCTTCTCTTTATATAGGCATTGTCATTTAACTGTTACACCTCTACTTAGTACTTAATTACATAAAGCCTGTATACAATACGTTTATTCTAACACCATGAAATCCTTAACATCTGGTGAGTTATGCTATAGAGCTAATCTATTTGGTGGAAAATGGCTTACGTGCGAAGATAGTAATGCAATATGTGTGTTTTATATTCACTTACTCGTCGGTGCATAATTTATTGATTTATTCTATCTCCTAGCATCAGAGGAATTTAGACTGAACAAGCATTTATTTTACATTTTCAGGCAAATATAACTAGAACAAATCACATCATGTTCACTATGGGAGAGGATTTTATGTATCAATATGCAAACACATGGTTTAGGCAGATGGATAAGTTCATTCATTATGTTAACCAGGTAAAATTTCTTAACCTTTTTTACCAGTTCGTACTTTGGTTATAACTGAGAATATATCATATGAGATTGCAGACAAAGTTTAATGCGGTTCAAATTTTATTTTCGAATGAGTATAATCCTTGGAAAATTCCATCCCAGTTGTTGGTGACCATATCTAGGCCTTTTCATTATACTAAATTGCATGCTCGTAGATTATTTTCAAACACGAGTCATCTGTTTGTGTTAAACGTGAATCCCTAGTTGCAAATATCCGAAACTGACCGAAACTTGAGAAGCCGAGCTGGACTTTAATTCCTAATTTTATCATATCAAAGCAGGGTCTCTACATATGCACATGGGAGAAGATGCGGTACAACCACTTTACACATAATATAATTGCACATATTAGATGGGAAAGCCGCAATTTAATTATTGGAGAAAACACTTTAATTATATAATTGATAGACTTAATATTAATCAGAAAGCAGAATCTTAAAAGGGTGTATCTTATAACCTAATCTGATTTTTTGGATTATTTCCAAGAAACTACCATTGACTTTTCTCGTTTGGCCGAATACTACCAAAAGGTTTCAATACTCCAAAAAACTACCACGACTAGCTGTCAATTTTGGTTTACCTTGACGTTGTTAACTATGACCATTTTGCCCGTCTAATAAACACAATTAATTAAATTGTATCATTATTAATTATTTTATTAATAATTTTAAATAATTGTTAATTATAAATAAGTAGTTAGATGCCGGTGGTGGTGGGCAGCGATGAGGGGAGGTGGGCAAAAAGAGATGGATGGCGGTGTTGAAGTCATGGGAGGAGAGGAAGGAGTTGCTAACGGGGGTGGCGACAGTGAAGCGGTTATGGCGGATGCTTTGGTGATGTCGATGATCTCCAAGATGGAAGGAGGGGTGAAGCCGTCGGTGGAGAGGGATGAGATAGGGGTAGTCATGCTAGAGGTTGAGGCTGTCGTGGAAAATGCCGATGTGCTGGACAGGTTGAAGGAACAATATTTAGAGGGGAGTGAGGAAGGGGGCAACATGATTAGACCTCGCTTGCTAGGGCCGAAGGTGGGGATGGTGGGATCTTCGAAGAGGAGCACATGGGGCGAGCTGCCAGCCCAACTATGGTTGAGTTTTGGAAAAAGGACACGGAGGAAGAAATGAATGGGTTTAGGACAAATTTTAGCTTAGAATTTGTTAGAGAGGAATGAGAACGACCGCCAAAGCAAGAAGGTTGGAGGCTAGGTTGCACCGACACGGTTTTTCTTGTGCTGTTCATGTCGGACACGAATTTGTGTCTGACACGTGTCTGATGAAGAAATTTCGTGTCCCACTTCAAATTGGTATGTATCTGGACTTCACACGGGTAGGGCATATCTTGGACACGTGACATACATATTTTAATGGGTTTTTGCTAGAAAAATGCTGAAATTGTCAAGAAAATGTTGAAATTATATATATTGGAATTATATTAATTACAGTTCGAAAATCGTATAGTTTTTGTTGAAATTATGTTAAGTATAGTTAGGAAAATGATGAAATCATACATTTTTTGCTGAAATTGCTGAAGTTGTGTTAAAATAACTTCGTATGTCGGTGTTATTATGTGTTAATCTTGATATTTAGACATTAATTTTTCTTGTTTTATGTTTATGATGGTTTGATATATATATATATATATATATATATATATATATATATATCGTAAACTGGGCCTGCTATGTCCTTGTAGGCCCCTGTGTACAGTAAAGCCCATGTGGCTTCATCTGAGACCTATATCTTTTTATGATTCCGGATTTTGGAAATCATATGAATAATGGAAAAACTTCACGAAAGGAAAATTAATGACTCGTATAAATTACTTAATGGAAAATGTCTTGAAGAAATCCAACGAGTAACTAATAATCCTGTTATAGAGAAAAAAGTAACCATCATTCTCATTTCCGATGAATCACGTAAACCTATGATTTCATGGACTAACAGGATCATTAAATGAATCGTAATTACAATTGAAATGATTGAAAAAGAGTGATGAGTTAATATATGCTCTAAAGTCGCAATTATCATACATAAAGGAGGTCCCATTACAAAATGAAATCGGGAATTAAATACATTATAGGATCCACTGTATCTCTTTTACAGTATGCCGCCACTCGGACTCGAACCGAGATGCTCTAACACTGCTTCTTAAGAGCAGTATGTCTACTGATTTCACCATAGTGGCTTACATGAAATAATAATAGTGAATTCATGTTGAATCATCTAGATCGAAATTCAAAAATTCAATATAGTGTAGGAAACATTAGAACTTGATGAATAAGAAAGAGCTCCTTTAAATTAAGGCGTAATTCCAAAAAACCCTAAAACTTTTTTTCTAAAATACGAGAAATCCCAAAATAGTTTTAAAATACACAAGAAACTACCACAAAACTTTCAAAATACAGAAGAAACTACGACAAAAACTTTCAAAAACTACGAGAAACCCCTAAAAGTCAGGTGCCACGTCAGCAATAAATAGCACAAAACTGCATATCATTGGTTTCTTATAATTTTGAAACTATTTGGGGGTTTCTCATATTTTATAAGGTTGGTTTTTTTGGAATTAAGCCTTAAATTATACTCATCTTTGAATTTTCAATAATTCTTAGTTATTATCATCGTAGTCGTAGGTTCAGTTTTAACAATCAACTTTTACGTACTATCCATATACTAAGTTCTCCATGAACAAAAGGAACTTGGAAGTTTTATTTTCCATCGAAATAAAAACTAAGATAAGAATTGTCCTCATTTTCCATTTTTTCTTTATGTATTTTGAATTCGCAAAATTAGATAAATGAAAAACAAATATCCGGTAGCCATGTATGTAGGGATATAGTCGACGATTTGACAACATAAGCAATAAGGAAGCCCAAATATAATATTATTTCTAATGTCACATGATATGGCTGATTAACTAATCTTTCAAAATCTAAAGTTGATTCTTAGGAACCATATAAACCCATACCTAGAACTTCTATTAAGAGAAAAATGGAACCCCCGCAGTGTACAAAATAAATTTTGTATTTGAGTACAAACGTTTCTTTCCACCCCACATGGATAAAAATAAGTAAACATGAATTAATTCTAACTCCCACATGATGAAAAAGTAAAAGGTCTTAAAAGGAAAATAGTCCTATTTGGCCACTGTACATTGCTAACATCAGGAAATAAAACAATCGCGAATTTCGAGTAACAGGCCAAGTAGCTAAAGTAATGATAAACCCTATCAGTAAAATAGGTCCTATGGAACCTTGAGCATTGTACAAGGACGTGATGTAGGAGTAACCTCTGGGTGGAATTGCCATAACATGTGCATTCTTAGCAAGAATTATTGCAGTAGGATACTGGCCAGAAGGATTTGAAATGCATTATGACATTTAGATTTCCAAGGTTTAACCAAGGTTTAGCTCGGGACCCCGCTACTTGTCGTATTTGGTTTGGTATTGCTACTGCACATGACTTTGAGAGTCATGATGATATTACTGAGGAACGTCTTTATCAGAACATTTTTGCTTCTCACTTTGGGCAATTAACAATAATCTTTTTGTGGACGTCCGGAAATCTGTTTCATGCAGCTTGGTAAGGAAGATTTGAGGCATGGATACATGACCCTTTACATAAAAAACCTATTGCACGTGCTATTTGGGATCCTCATTTTGGTCAACTAGCTGTAAAAGCCTTTACTCGAGGGGGTGCTATCGGCCTTATGAATATTGCTTATTCCGGTGTTTATCAGTGGTGGTATACAATCGGATTACTCACCAATGAAGATCTTTATACTGGAGTTCTTTTTTTATTATTTCTTTTTCTTTGCTATATCCTTAATAGCGAGTTGGTTACACCTACAACCCAAATGGTAACCGAGCGTTTCGTGGTTCAAAAATACCGAATCTCGTCTCAATCATCATTTGTCAGGACTCTTTGAAGTAAGCTCCTTGGCTTGTTAGGGAAGATGCCAAGGGCTGATATGAAAAATGCACAACTAAACAGAACAGCTGTCTTCTAACCTACCCCTGGCTCTCTCCCTTTTCCCTTTCACTCCATGTCTTTGTAGCCTTCCTCCATGTCTCTTCTTTCATTTTCGCTCCTTGCAAACGACGGCGACAAAAGCTTGCATCATCAATAACTTGGCCTTTCCCTTGTTCGATCCCTCTTCTCTGCAGCCAAGCGATGACGACCTGCCACAACTGCCTCTCCGAGTGCGGATCCATCACTTTCACTGGAATTAACGGCGTTATAATGACAAATTGGATATTAACGCCTGTTAATTTTTGTATTCTAGTTGATTTACAACGAAATAAAGGGGATGCCCTCTTATGGGGTGGAAATAAACTGACCGGATTTAGATGAAATTAATTTGGGCGTTTGTTATGGGCTGTATACAATGCATGACTTGACAATGAGAAATTGAAAACAAGAAGAGCATTTCTTCAAGTGTATGATTTATAGATGGTTGTCCTCATTGAAGTATTGTAATTTTTGTTGCCTTTTCTATGTACTCAGGTGTGCTATTTCTTTTTGCTGCCATATATACATGATGCAACTTGATATAGGAATTGATTTTCTTCCTGCTTTCTTGCTGATCACAACTTACTGATAATAAAGCTTTCCCCTGTTTTCTATTCGAACTTGAATAAATAATAGTTCACTATAAATTTATACGTGCAATTTTCTTTACGGGAGCTTGTAACATTATGTGAACATTCACATATTATATTTCCTTGATATCTCTCCAATTATCACTTTAATTAAAAGCCCTTTTCCCTCAAATTGAATAGACTCATGAAAAATATTCTACTTCCTTGCATGTAAAAGCTTCACTGAGAATCGAGAAAGAAAGACGGGGAGAAAGAGAGAGAGAGGGGGGGGGGAGATGGGATGAGGAGGTAGCTAGGTATAATTATTAGTTAGCATGTAAGGGAAATTTTTCATGAGTCCCTTGGTTTCTTTCCGGGCTGATATATGGCTCAGATGAAGTCACATGGGCTTCACTGTACACAAGGGCCTGCATGGACCCAGTTGACCCCTTTTACCCATATATATGCATGTATGTACACACACATATAGGTTGCGCTTGGTACATGGAATAAAAGATTACTAGGAATCCTCGTATTCCGGGGAATGGGATGACCGGATATCTAATTCCAAGGAATGTTGCATTAACGTGCTTGGTATACTTTAATCATTCCCGGTATTATATATATGCAACTGGCGGCGAGGCCGGAGGAGGGCCGGTCGATGATGGCGGGGCCGGCGATGAACAATCGGCGGCCGGCTATGTACTACGGGCCGACCGGTGAACGATCAGCGATGGCTGGTGTCCAGTCGACGGCGAACGTCCGATTGGCGACGGGCTGGCCAGTGAACGATCGGTGATGGCTGGCGGCCAGCCGGCGGACGACCGAAGATGGACGGCGGGGCCGGCCGGCGGGTGGCGAGAGAGGCCGGCGGCGGATGATCATGGCTCATTTATGTTAGGCAAGAATATTTCGTGGTAATGTAGGATACACATGTTTTGGGAAGAATAAGATTATCATGAAATTGGGTTATTTGATTACCATGGTAATCATATATTCTCAGGAATATCTTTTACACCTAAACAATTATGGTAATATTTCATGGTAATCTAGGATTACCATCTAGATTACCTCCTACCAAGTGCATCCATCCACACATACATATACGTGTATACATATTAATATATGTATGCTATGTATATACATATATGTATGTGTGTGTGTCTATATAACAACCATCCATTTATGCGATGATTTAACAACCATTCACTTTTGCGACCGTGATATCCATTGCCTTAGAAGTGTCAAATTCATCAAAATTTTTGTACACATGTTAATTCACATGTAGAACAGGATGTATGGAGCCGATCATTTTGAGTGATGGATGTTGGTCAGATTTTTCCATTTCACTTTAAGATCTGATCTCTTTATTACTACCTTATATATATATATAGAGAGAGAGTAATGGAGAGGGAATTTCCTCCTACAGTGTTAATGAAAATCAATCATTCAACATTTTATTCCCTGATCAGCACCCATTATCTTTATCATCTAAGATGTGGATACACCAAATTTCATGTGATTCTACCACTTTTTCACCGTTGAATTAACAATTTAAGAAGTTTTCTTTTTGATGAATCGTTAATTTTGCACCAACTAAATCAACGATGAAAAAGTGGTAGAATCATATAAAATTTGGTATATCCACATCTTAGATGATGAAGATGAAGATGATGAATATCGACCGTCGAAAAGAATCGTGTAGGGTGTATATTTTCAACGCGATAGGAAGAAATTCCCTCCTATGCTATCTTTCCTCCATTATTCACACATATATATGGCTAATTTACTCTCAGAGCATAACCGGTTTAGTTATGCTCCGTGGATAGTTACTTCATTTGTCCTTCATGAATGCATATAGCAAGGATGGTTTTTGTCATTAAAAAAAGAGTGGAGAATCTTGTAAAAAATTCAAGAAGATTTTCTTTATTCTTGAATTAATCAATTGCCTTATTAATTACAAGTTTCTCCACTTGCTCTCTTCTTTTTAAATGATTAAAACCATCCTTACTTTATGCATTTACGAAGGGCAAGTGGAGTAATTATCCAATATGGCATAACTAAGCCGGTTATGCCGTGGATGTAAATTACCCGTTACTATATATATATATAGCGGTCCCTATATCCTATATTTTTGGATTTTGCCTCCTATATTTTTTTATTTACCTTCCAACTGTTTATTGCCATGGGGTGTTTCCTTGGAAGTGACGTGGGTGTCTTTACATTCTTAAACTGAACATATTATATAATAGTCACATGGAAGTTAATACTGGTAAATCAGTTGATAGGTGCAAATAAGCTGCAGAAGTTACCTAACCGGGACCTCAAAGTTAAGTGGAACCTATCTAAAAAAGAAAAGCGCAAATAGCGTTACGCAAATCGTAAGTTATATGGATTATTATCAATTAATTTTAATAATTATATTTATTCATTTTAAATCATAAATTTAAGTAAATTAGTTTTAAAAATTAAAAAATAGATTACATTCTTTAAAGAGTTACGAAAATAATGCAAAACTTGCTAGAATTAACATAACAAATTCATAATTTTCAATTTAACAAGTTTACATTCATAGTTAGGTATTCAAAGTAATCAAGTGAAATTAGTTTTAATATGTAATTACTAGATTTTCTTAATCTATTGAAGTTCAAATCCAGTTTAATAACAAAAATTCGTATGTAAAATCATATTTACAAATATAGAATATGCTATTGCTATCAATTCGTAGCGTAACATAAGCTTTATGTAGAAATAACGTAAAATAGCGTAAGTTACTTTGTATTTAAGTTATTTGGTGGAGATTCTAGCAAATATGTTGGGTTATGCTACGTAACGCAAAATAACGAGTTGCGTAACTTTTTTTTTCAACATTACTTGAGGCTAATCTAGAAGATATTGCATTGTCGGCATGTGATAGCAACACGTTGTATGTACACTTTAGAAGATAAAAGAGAAAATGGAAGATACCCATGTTAATGCCAAAAGAATTTTATAAATTTATTACTGGTAAACATGTGTTGTGAAGCTTCACCATCTAGTAAATAGAAGATTTTGTAATACCAATTATGCTATAGATTCTAGAAGCCCGGTGGCTTGATCTGGGAGCTTCCTAGCAGTGTATAATTATAGAAGCGAAAGCCCCTGTAAAAATTGAATCTAGAGGACTCCCTAGAAAATGTGTTGATCACATGATAGCTTTAAGTATGGTGTAGATGGAAGAGATAATATCTTCGAAGCATTGGAAAGGAGCTGAAGTAACATTGAAACAACAGAACATACCTGAGGACCATCCTGGTTCCCCTGACGATCTACAATAGAATTGAAAAGCTACTGGAGTGAGCTAAACTTGTTGGATAAGTATAGCTTTAGAGGAAGGTTGAAAAGTGGTAGCAAAAATGGATCCAGACCTGAAAGGACGCACATATTAAGTAGCTAAAAAGCCTAGAATACACACTTTCTCCATCATTGCCATGTAAATTTCGAGGGTTGAAATAGCGGATGAAGAGCTGCTGACCCAAAAGGAGGTACAGCCTTAGGTTGAAAACATCAGGAACTGGGAAAAGTTACTGATAGTCTTCATGAAGCCTCATACTTGGCCTTTAAGGGGAAAGAATAGAAGTGTAATTTCGTCGAGGTGTCAAAAGACATATTTGCTTGTCACTCGAATTTATAAAATAAGAAAAAAGTATATATCGTCTTTTTTTTACAGTCCGTGTATATTATGTATGAGGAAACGGTATGTCGAGGGGATGCGTACTCATATCGATCCAGTTGCGACTGATGAAGAGTATTACCCAGGGAATCATTCATTTGAAGCTCACAATCATTACTTCGGCCATTATTGTGTGGATTTTTTTGGTCCTACCGACTGAACTGGATGACATTGATAACTTATGCTTACATGTTTCATTAGATTAAACAAATAATCATAAATTTGTAAAAGTAACACCTGGTGAATCTATTTCAACTATTCCTCCAATTTTATTCATGTCACAGTCTCTATGATCAGTTGCATCCAAGAATACGTGTAAAAATTGAAGCTCTTGTTATGTCCTATGAAAGTACCCGTAACCTTGGCGAAGTGAGCGAATTGAATTACGCCATTATGAATTCCATGCTTTCTCATTTTAGGGTGTAAATACTCAATCATACACCTACAATTAAAATGATGATTTCTGGTACACATTAGTAGATTAAAGAAAGTACTTGCCACTGCCAGAGTAATGGCCACCGCCACTCTAGCTGAAAATTGACATCTAGAAGGATATTGTGGAAAGAAAACTGAGTTGAAGTTTAATTCTTTTAGTAAGGTATTGTTTCCTGCTTCTTTCTATTTTTCGTTCTAAAATTTTGGATATGTTTTCTTAAGTTACTGTATCACACGCTTTAGGATGGGCGGGTTAATGCATTGTATTCAACCCCTTCGATTTATACGGATGCAAAGCATGCAGCAAAAGAGGCTTGGCCTATCAAGACCGATGACTTCTTCCCGTAAGCACAGAAGTTCTGGAAATGCTAAAATTCCTATCAACAGTCTGTTATTTTTGTATTATTACAGTGTATTTTCGCTTGAATTTTTAGGTATGCTGATCATGCAAATGCATATTGGACAGGCTACTTCACAAGCAGATCCACTTTGAAAGGGTATGTAAGAATGATGAGTGGTTATTATTTGGTAAGTCTTCTGTTCTCTTGTAATAATATTTGTCATTCTTCTATTGTGAAACATCTGTGCATGTCTAAAATGTCACTAGAGGTTGTGCTCTATAGTGGAGCTGACATAGAAATCCTCATTGGGTGTTGGAATATTAAATAAAATAATTACATAAAGTGAATCCAATATTTAAAATGAGAGCCACATATTAATAGCTAAAATCCTATAGAATGTCGCCACATCAGCACATAGTAGAATGCATCCTACAGCGACACTTTAGGCCCTATCTTATGTTAATGTGAATTACAAAGCATCCAATTTATGACCAGGCAGCTCGGCAATTGGAATTTTTCATAGGAAGGAATAGCATAGGCCCCACTACAGACAGTCTGGGTGATGCTTTAGCCATCGCTCAACACCATGATGCAGTCAGTGGAACTGAGAAACAGCACGTAGCTGATGATTATGCCAAAAGACTATCTGTAGGTTATGCAGAGGTGACGACTATTGCTTTAACCATCATAATTTTGTCTTGCTTGTGAGCTTCCCTTCCCAAAGTGAAGCATCCTCTTCTAATTGTTGACAGGCTGAGGAACTAGTCAAAGTTTCATTTGCTTGCCTAACAGAATCAGTCTTGGATCCAGGCTGCACTGGAACAAATTTTGAACAGGTATCATTTGAGAATTTAAATAAATATTTATATTTCATATTCTTTCCCCTATTCCACGAAAAGGAATATTTGGGTAATATGCATTTTTTTTTTACAAACTTGTTTTTGTTAAGTTGTTTGGTCTGTCTAACTACTCATAATAACCTACTTGTACCATCATCCCATTCTCATTGAAAATGTATTCTACTTTATTTTCTCATCACGGACAGGAAATACCAAATATGTGGGAAGATTTATTTTTCTCTGTTCTACTTGATATAATTATGAATTTTGCAATTTTGCAGTGCCCTCTTCTGAATATAAGTTTTTGTCCGCCAACTGAAGTAGAATTGTTAAATGAGAAAAGCTTGGTAACTTCTGATGTC
This sequence comes from Agapanthus africanus, assembly GCA_030015575.1. Taxonomy (NCBI): domain Eukaryota; kingdom Viridiplantae; phylum Streptophyta; class Magnoliopsida; order Asparagales; family Amaryllidaceae; genus Agapanthus; species Agapanthus africanus. Next base: position 296,919,399 of record CM057349.1, read on the forward strand.
AGATAAAGTATTATTTGCTTCTTTTCACAAGAAGTTTGTGGGTTTCTTATTGGCTAAATTGCACAAATGTACCAATCAACTTTCACGTTTTTTGCGATTGATACCATGAACTAATTTAATTACAAATAAGTACCTTGAACTATTACTCCTGATTGCAACTAAATACCATCAACCGTTCTTCCGTCGACAAACGTTATATTTAACTGGCACATCATCAATATTTGACTTGTTTTCCCCATTTTACCCTTATATTCTCAGTCAACCCCTAAAATTTCGAGGGGTATAATGGTCCATCAAGGCATAAAAGTTAACGTCGTACGGTAGTTATGTCAAAAAATAGTTTATGGTACTTATCTCTAATTATTAAAGTTCATGGTATCAATAGCAAAAAACGTGAAAGTTGATGGGTACATTTGTTCAATTTAGCCATTTCTTATATGCTTTTTCGCTGAATTTCGCTTTCCAGGTCGTTCTTGTCTACAATTCACTCGGGTGGAAAAGGGAGGATGTGATTCGCATACCTGTAAGTGATAACATTGGTACTATTACACCATATGCTTACTTGATTAACTACCTTTTTCTACTTATCTGACATCAATATTATATGCACATATTGGCACACTTTCGTATTTGGTCAAGCTGCTTATTCTTTCTTATAATATTCCCTTCATCATTTCTATAGATAGCCTTGAGTCCAACTTCCTGTAAATTTTCTCCACGACTTCTTTTTTGGTATAAATTACAGATCTTGTGCCAGAAAGGAGATGAGCTTGATGTAGGTACATAGAATTTGGAGGCAAAGGAAAGTGCATTGCCGTGGAATTTAGAAATTAAGGCTGAGACATACAAAAAAACATGAAATTATGGTGCAAGCACTATGATAAATGTGTGAAATATGATTTGAAGAGACCTATTGACAAGGAGAGAAAATGAGGATAGGATGGAAAGATGCAACACACCCTGATTAGTTCATGACAGTACGATGGGAAAAATAAATTGGCATTAATAGAGGGGCACTGCTTATGAGGGAAACCCCAAGTGACCTTGAATGAGGATTGTGAGAATAAGATGAGGAATAGATCGTGATAATTTTGACAATTGACACCTTTTGTAAGAATTGATTGAAAAGTTTTGGGTAAGTTTGCAATTATATCAAACCATTTCTTTTATTAAGTTTTTTACCTGTGCAGTTTTTCTTTTTTGGCTTTGTTGGAACAAGTTAATACCCTACCCAGCCGTATTTTCTCCACTGAAGCACTAACTGATGGTTCAGTGTAATACATGGGAAGATAGGTCATCATGTGACCGAAAAAGAATAATGAAAGTGAAGAATAATCATTCAAGTGAGGGTCACCTAATATTTCTACAATGAATAGAGTTGTGCTGTATTTTTATGTCAAATACTTATTGAACCACTAAATTGATTACACAATTTTGTCCTCATAAAAATATCCTTAAAGAATTAGAAAAGCTCCACTGACGGTGCATGCTTACTTTCTGAATAAAATTGCTGCAGGTTGTTAGCAGATCGGTTGTTGTCCGCGATTCTGAAGGAAGAGAAATTGAATCTCAGCTTTTACCTCTGGTCAAAACTTCAGTAGGCATAAGAAATCGCTATGTCAAGGCTTATTTAGGCTCATCTCCCAGTGATACCCCTAAATTTTGGCTTGCTTTCCCAGTATCTATACCACCTCTTGGTTTCACCACATACCATGTCTATAATGATAGACATGGAGGTCAGTACCTTTTTTAGTATAATTTCTTATTATTATTTTGGGATAAGTGGTTTTAGATCCCTAGGGTTCAAAAGTAGTAGGGTTTAGGCCCTAGGCCAAAAAAACTTATCAAAAGCTCCCTAGTCTCCAAGATTTCTTTGTTTTAGTCCTTACAGTAAATTAACTAATGTTAAAATAGAGTACTGCATTTACATTTTAGAGTATTATATTTATCTCATAAAGTACTACATTTATCTTGTAAACTACTATGTTTATGTGGAAATCACTATATTTATGTTAAAATATTATATTTGACTTGAAACTGCCACATCTATTAGTAAATCTACTTCATTTGACTGTTTCAACATAAATGTAATAGTTTATAATATAAATGTATTATTTTAAATTTATTTAATGTACAATAAGGACTAAAACGAAAGAATCTTAAAGTATAGGGAGTTTTTGACAAGTTTTTTTTTTGCCCAGGAACTAAACCCATTTTTGGGCCCTACGGACCTAAACACATTTTCCCCTATCATTTTTACTTTATCTGCAATAGTAGATTTATACCCTAACATTTCAATCATTGAGGTGGAAATGACTTGCTTTACTAATGTGATATTTACGCACCAAATATTTAGGCTCGTCTGCTGCAATGTCGACCGTATGGTCCTCAGGAGGAAGTAAGAACAGCACTGTAGAAGTTGGGTCAGGAGAGTTGAAGCTTTCCTATAATGCAGAGGAAGGGAAGTTATCTTATTATTCTAATGCTAGAAGTTTGGTAAGTTTTAGCATTGTCAGTTTCTATCTTGGAAGTGTACTTAATGTTTACTTTTTCCCTTATTTTGGCACTATCTTTTATGTCATTCCTAGACTAGGTATGTGTATCTTGTCAGAGACTGTGTTTGATTAATTGATAGAAATTGCCAAACCGGGAATGTTACTTTCAAGCAACCTTCTACTATGTTCTAACCATTCTAGGCAGAATATTTCCGGTTAAGCATATCTCTTAGTTACTAGAATATTTCCCTATGCTTTCCGCTTTGCAACTTTCGATTCAAAACATGGAACTACTTCATTTCAGAACACTAACTTTGACAATTTTAAGAACAATTGCAACATGGACATATTTCCGGTGCATGCTAATTATCTAATTAGAAAAAAGGCACTTTAATTTTTTTCACAGCTATTTCACAACCTACAATTATAGCATGGACAATTCTCACAGCATAATTATGAAGCATAGTTGTTTATGTATTTGAAAATAACTACATTCTGAAATGCAGTTTTTTGTAGCTACTTTCAACCTATTGCATGGACATATTCTCGTTGCATAAAATGGAATGCAGTTGTTTTAAGTATTTGAAATAGCTAGCAATAACATCCCAGTCTTTAAAATAAGCTATTTGTAACGTACATATATCATATGTCGTTCCACCTAACCCTTCCCCTTTTCATTCCAAGTATTGTCGCGTTCCGCATATAGGTGACCTTCTCATGTGATTTTGTTTATGTTGAAGCTGAAAGCATCGATAGAACAGTCATACAGTTACTATGCTGGAGATAGCGGAAGCGGTAGCGATACTCAGGTACTCTATATTTATGTGATGGTTCTAGCTCGTTAACTTCATTATAAAATTGTATCATTGAATCTTGATGTTATAGCGTCTTAACCATAAGTTTCTTATGTAGCTTCTGTTCTTTGTTATAGGCATCTGGAGCATACATATTTCGTCCGAATGGCACGTTTCCCATTAAGCCTGAAGGACAGGTACCCTAGTTGAATGAACCTAGTTTACCTAATAGCAAATGTACATAATTAAATGGGCTAATTGCACAAAACCTCATATGGTTTACTCTATATGGCACTACTGAAGTAATTTATTTGGGGATACCCCCTCTGATCAACAATCAAAAACCTTTTAAAACACTCAAATATCTAAACAGATAAGTTCTAGAGTTAAATAGACAATCATTTGAATTGTTTAGAGTTGAATATGAGTGTTTTTTAAGAAATATAGTTGATGAGCAATGGGGGCTTGCCCTACTAAGTCACTTGAGGTTAACCCTAATTTAATTACTGTTTCTTACATCATTGACATTTATTATGTGTCAAGGTTTCTTCCACAATTTTGTATGGACCACTTGTAGATGAACTGCATCAGCAAATCAATCCATGGATATATCAGGTGATTTAACTCAATTTTGAAGAAATAATAAATCATATCAGAAGTTACATCAAAAGGATAAGATCTTCAATGATTGACACTGGATCTACAAATATCATTGTATTTTATTTTTTGAGAGAGAGGAAGATGGGAGTTAAGTAGACTTCCAGCATAAAACTGTCATTGTATACTGTTTGCGTATATACGAGGGAACTAGCTAAATAAGCAAAAGGAACTATCATTTTAGCATATGGGTGCTAGACTTGTTTGCCTTATTTTATACCCTTTCGGCCTATCCTTATTCTTATGGTCATCATATGTAGCGATGACATCATCATATGTCTTTCTCGACCTTCTACTTTTAGCCCTAATTCTGGACCTTCCATCCAACTTACCAAAACAAGGCAATAAAGGAAATAAGAGGGAGGGAGGGAGAGATTTTAATCTACATCTATTGGGGACTTCCAGATTCCTCTTGCATATGCATGCAAGGATAATCACTATATTCTTAGAAATTAGCAATTAGTTTTCCAAAAATGTTTATGTAAGAGAAATCATATAAGAAGATAAATATGTTCTATTCCTTTTCCGTTTAATATACTAAGCATGAGATTGCCCAAATGAAGGATTTGCCTTGGTATGGAAAAGAATAGAGTTTCCTAATAAACATGGGCTGCCAATTGGAGCAGCTGAAGCTTTGCCTTATTGCTCATTTATAGTAAAATCATGAAAGCAAGTAGCTACAAAAAAGCACCTCCACGCTGTAATGCATGTGCTGAAGCCAATCTATATTATTCAATAAGCAATAAGATCTCTTTGATGTCTTGGGTTAAATTTACTTTTATAGATTACAGAGGTTTTGTTAAGATCTAATTTGAATTTGAGAAAAGTGCCTTCCACAATGATGAGTTATTAAATTCTTAGTTCAAATTGATCCATAAGCAGGGACGGACCCAGGAATTTTAGTCAGAGCGGGCACACCCACAACCATACACAATAAAATAAATTAAGATGCTCAACTACATTAAATATTTATGCCATCATAATTTAATAACTGAACTATAAAAATTTGAATTATTATGAGATTTTTTTTATAGTAGTATATATTAGACTTCATAAATTGCGCCGCAAAGTTTTATTTAAAAAAGTTTCTAATTCTTTTTTGACTCGTTAATATAGGATTAAGGTTTCTTTGTTAAAAAGCACTAAATAAAATAAAATAAAAATAAAAATAAAATAAATAATGAGTATAGTAAGATTTGAACCCATGACTTTATATTTTAGAATTTAATGTACTAACACTGAGCTATATTATCTTATTGATTATATTTTGAAGAAGTTTATATAACATATATCCAAAGATCTCGGACTTTAATTACAAGCAATAATAAACCCTTTTTCCCCAAAATTTAAGAGGGGGTACGATTGGCTTTTGGGTCCACCCTTGGACGAATGGTTTATCGACATTGTTAAAGAAACTATAAGCAAAATTTATGGAAAAGCAAGGGTAGGCAATGGATAAAGAAAAGTTTAAAAATCCAACCATGAATCTGTATAGCTTGAAGATACCAAGCTTGAATCAAACCAAACCTATATATATATATATATATATATATATATATTAAACACCATATATATAACACTATATAAATATACATAAAAACTAAATTAAAACTCTACATTAATAAAAACCTAAAGGGTGACCTTGATGCCCACCACTTCAGGCACCTCTGGGGTATTTCTGGAGTGGAGCAAAGCATGTATCCACTGGCTGGCAAATGCCGTCGCGATAACTGTCACGCTCCAAAATCATATATATAAAATTACACATTCCAAGCATGACATGCCGCAATCTTCTCATAGAAGATCGCAAGGCCTATCTCTAAAAATTTGTAGGCAATATAAAATCTCAAATATCCAAAAAAAATATACCTGAAATTCTAAATTGTTAAATATTCCAAACATTGATTGCAAGTCCATAAACCTTTTAACGGTTATATATCCAAGTGTTGCGATAGTAGATCGCATCCTTAAACGCCCTGCATATTGTATTAGCAGCCACATAAAAGGTGGATGAGTTTTATAATCCAGTAAGAGGTGGATACAATATGTAATAAAAATATTTAAATGAATATCGATTGGTGATGTCATTTAATAACAATAATCTTTATAGCATATAACTCAATAAATGATATCTTATCAATATAACCAAGCTCATTTACGAGCATATGCAAAACTTTTAGAAAATATTATTTTTATGCATAGGAAGATTAGACTGGGTTAATGCTAGTACGATCAACACCTTTAGTTCGGTTGACATAAGCAAAACGTTATTATTAATAGCCCGTGGTAGAAAGAACCAACATTGACCCGTGGTGAGGTTGCCATACGGCGTGCGTAATAACCTCAACGGAGCTACACTACTAGCCTGTATTTGTAACTCACTTAACTTTCCACGTTCATATCGGTATTGACATATAGGATGCATACAACATGTGCCAAAATGAATATAAGAATTCATATAGATAACGACAACTATATGCCATCGGTTGTGTAATATACACAACCAACAACTCAAACAACAACGCATGAGTGTATGCACATTCTTATATTTTCTATATAATGAGCTCGTCTCATAATATGATATATACATCACCTCAATAATTTGAACAATAAGCATATCAGATATAATACATAAATATGTTATAGCATACATCCATTGGTATTCATTTATTTTATGCATATATATAGCGTAAGTACAACCAATCATACAAGATAATCAGTATATATAATTATCACATACATAACTCTCAATTATTAATGGCGTTGTGAAACACATATAAAACATGATTTTATAGAATTTAAAATCATATAAATTGATAAACAGCGTACCGCATACAGTACTTGCGGATGCCTACATATTCGTGCGAATTCATATCCTCGCCTCTATAACAAAATAAATATTATAAATAATGCATACATCATGCCTCTTTAAATCATTCAATGCAAAGAAATTATTCACCCTAAACTATATTTCTATACAATTCCTATCTAGTAACATAATGAGATTTGCAGAAATTAAATTAATAAAATATTAAGGATAGTATACATACACTAGATAATTGGGTTCGAAAAGATTGAGACGATAAGAAAAAGCACTTCTTGCTAGTGCCTTCGAGAGGACTCGCCAACATCGATCTTGGTTTGGATATGGTAGATTTGTGAGATGAAAGAGATGGAGAAATATCGAGAGAGATACCAAATGATGGAGAGAGACGAGATCGAGAGAGGCGAGAGAGCGTTGTGAAAGGGGGAAATGGAGAGATCCGAGAGAGTAGAGATGGAGAGAAAGAAAAATATGTGCGAGAGGGAGAGAGTGGCTAGGGTTTGGGGTTACAAATTGTGGGGTCAAAAAAAAATTATTAATAATAATAATTTACACAAAACCCCACATATCCTCTAATTGCAAAAATGCTATTCTAAAATTTGGGATACTACAATAACATAGCAGTCCTAGCGTATAATCATATTTCAATAATAAATCGATGGCCACCATACTATCACACTACCACTGCAAGAAACTAGCTGCAGGTTGTGTTGGAGATGGCCGGTGCCTCAACCCTCGTAGGGGCCTCGACCACCGCCATTGCCTCCGTCGCTGTCGGCGTCTCCAGATTGTTAGCAGGGTACCGCGCTCGTGATAACGCCGACACTGATTGTCGGGACGGATCTAGAAATTTTGGTTAGATGGGGCACATCGGCAACCATGCATAATAAAATTTTGTTAAGAATTCCAATTTTTTAAAGATGCTCAACTATATTGTATATTTACTCCATCACAATTCGATATAATTAATTAAAAGTTAAATTAATATGAGAATAATAATTTTTACAATATTATATACAGTAAAACCTCCGTATAGGAATACTCTATATAGGAATAACCTCCCTATAGTGATAAAAAGTCCCGGTCCCGACTCGGGACCAGTTATAAATAAGAATAACCTCCACAGTGTGATATTCCATACTTTTTCCAAGTCCCGCCTGTACTAATTTACCTCTATATAGTAATAAATTGGCATTAAATTTTAAATAATTTTTTATATATATAAAAAATACATAAAATTACTTGGCTATTACAATTGAACTTAAGATGACATAAATTACTTAACTACACAATTGAACTTAAGATGACATAAAGTACTTTGACTTGTTAATAAGTTTGAAGGTCTATATGAATTTTGAAGGTCTAAGAATTTTGACTTGTTAATAAGTTTGAAGGTCTATATGAATTTTGAAGGTCTAAGAATTTTGACTACTATTTTTTCAAAAAAAAATCTAATTTTTATATATAAAACTCTACTTAAGAATAACCCCCCTATAGTAATATTTTTCCCCGGTCCCAAGGATATTACTGTATAGAGGTTTTACTGTATCTAGGTTTCATAACTTGCACCGCATGATTTTATTTTGAAGTTATTAGTTCTTTAAGTCTTTACCGTGGGACTAAATTTCTGTTGTTAAAAAAGCAACTAAATAAAATCAAAATTAATAATGAGTTGTGAAATTTGAACCCATGACCTCTTATCTTGGAATCGAATGCATTACCACTTGAGCTATATGCTCTTATAAACTAATTTAGAAGAAAATATATATAACATATATCCAAAAAATACCCTACGTCAATATCAACCAATTCTCGGGTTTTCCCCGAAATTTGAGAGGGGGCATGTGCCCCCTCTTGCCTTCAAGTGGTTCTGCCCCAGTCCGTAAGTGAATCCAGGTCTCATTTGGTAATTGATCACGCTTGAGTGTTACCCAGACCACGTATTGGGATCTCATTTCCTAGTAGGTATTTTTTTTGTATATTTACGTGAATTGAGGATCTTTGTGTTAAAAATGCGACCATGACCTATGCTTATTCTGACGATGAATTGTGGCGGCTTGTTTCTTTGTTCAAGTCTTGTTCAACCTGATCTTATCTGTACTAAAGACTGTCTAATTCAAGATTGTTTGAACAGTCCGTGCTAAAGTGCTATATATTCAAGTCAATCCCTCTCTCTATTACGTGGGTATATTGTTTAAGTTTTATTCTTTGTTTTTTTTTAAATCCAAAACATTATACTTGAGGCTGAAGTGGGAACCTAGTTTTCAAATCTTGATCTGGATGGTGTTGACTGCGTATTAGCGATTGCATGCGGAAGGAAAGTGGTTGTGCATCAAAAGAGGATGAATAGACTAGGCCGCTTATGGGTAATAAAGTTGGTCTCGTCTTGGTGGATTATAAAATCATATGATTTTTCTGATGTTAGGTTTCATTTACTAGCTTTTGCTTGAACTTCCATAAGTGGAAACCATGTTTCATTCATTATGCTTTTAACTTGTTTGATTCCTTCTGTAGTCTTTTGTTTGTGTTGATGACATGAAAGGATATATACTGATATCTATACACACTTTGAAAACTAGTGCCACTATAGCATAGTGGTAAAGATTCTCGTTGTCAAGCAAGGGTCTGGGTTCAAATCCTGCGTGCACCACCCAAAAGAAAAGTTCCAAACTCTATGTGCACATTCAAAATATATTCAATTCCCAGGTATATACAGTGCCACTGACTTATGCGCTCATCAATTTTTTGCTGGTTCAGATTACAAGAGCATACAAAACGAAAGACCATGCAGAAATTGAGTTCATAGTAAGTTTCTCTTGAAATTTTGCTAGTCTTGAAATTTTGCTAGTTAATACTAATGACTGCTTGTATGAAGTTTGGACATAATTGGCCTGAGGAAGTTTCATAAAATTCTTTTTAGATATTTCCATATTTCACCCCCAAAACTTGGGATTTCCATATTTCACCCCCAAAACATTGATAATTCCATGTTTCATCCCTCAAAGCTTTATTTCACCCCCAAAACCTTTAGTTTTAAAAATCTCCCCCTTATAATTGTGGAGGGTATTTCAATCTTTCTGTAGAGGGAGTTTTTCGAACAACTAAAAGGATTTGGGGGTGAAATACGAGAATACAAAATTTTTGGGGGTAAAATATAGAAATATCAAAGTATTGGAGGTGAGATATTAAAAAAAACCCTTAGCTACTTTATTGTTTTCTATCTGCCTTACAACTAATGATGTGCAATACTTGAGTTTAGGTTGGGCCTATACCCATTGATGATGGTGTGGGGAAAGAAGTAGCCACACAAATTTCAACAGCTATGGTTACAAATAAAACATTCTACACAGATTCCAGTGGACGTGATTTTCTTAAAAGGGTATGATCCATGTATTATTTCATATTCACATCAAGAATTTTCTGCAGACATGATATGATCATTTTTGGTACAATTGGATGAATAATTCGGTTTATTTTTGTTCATCTGCCGGTGAAACCTGCTATTTGATTAAAAAATAAATCCAATGCCTTATAGGTTTTTTGAGATGAATGAAAATGTCTAGCTTAGTGAAATTATTTATCATTTCCCTATCACATTGACAGCAAAGTGTATCGTAGATGCTATCCTAAAAGAACTTGATTTTTTTAAAAAAGAAGCTAAATACATTGTATCTTATATGTTTATATTGTTTTTTTTTGGATCTGCTATTCAATTTAGATTGCACATTTTTTGATATTTGTTAGCTCCACTATTTTTATCAGATTTCGTCTGGGTAAATGGTAGCTAACAATTTATGTAATTGTAATGTGGGCAAGCAACTATAGTTATAAAAGTAAAGCAATTTGTTTTCCAAAAATTTAAACACCAAATTGTTTTTTCCCAGTATTTTGCTCTGACATCTGACAAAATCAAAGAAATAAAACTCATCTGGGTGCTAAACCATAAGCAGAAACAAATGGGGATTCATTTTCAGGTCGTTCGATGTTCACAAACTTGTTGTTTATTTGCATTGCTAGTAGCTTTGTTTCAGAGTGAATTAAAGTTGACCTAAATTTATGCTTTTGTATGGACGAGCTGGTCTAGGTTGAATGTGAATGCGTTTATAATCAGCGTCAGTTGTAGACTTTAGGGATGCATCTCTTTCAGCCAAAAATAAAACTGCATCAGTTGTAGACTTGAGGGTTAAATGAATTTATAATCCGTGTCAGTTGTAGATTTCAAGCATGTATCTATGACACCAGAAGAGAAGTTTGCTTCATGTACACTCACATAAATTTTGATTTTACATTTGTAGATTCGAGATTACAGATCTGACTGGGAATTGCAAGTGAACCAACCCATTGCTGGGAACTATTACCCTGTAAGTTTCAATTTTTATTGGAACATGATTACATGATCTGGCTTATTCATACAATACTATGTATAAGGAGATTAGTTTATTTTGGTTACGATATCTTGGGATAAAGCAAATCTATAATAAGTAAGAATAACACACATTATTATTATTTCAGATTAATCTTGGGATATACATAGAAGATAACAGTATGGAACTTTCAATTTTGGTAGACCGTTCTATGGGGGGGTCCAGCATTGTGGATGGACAGATAGAATTGATGCTCCATAGGTATAATCCTCTTCCGCTACTCAATTTATTTAACCAATCATTAATTCAATTTTTACACATTGCCACTTTCATTAAACTATGTAGGAGGTTGCTTCACGATGATGGCCGAGGTGTTGCTGAGGCGCTTGATGAATTAGTCTGTGTAAATGGCGAATGCACAGGATTAACAGTAAGCTTTCCATATCAGTTCTTACAAAAAATCTTTCTTCACTTCTTCGTCTCATTCAAACAGGTGCAATGGTCTTTCATCTCACATGGCTCTTGGTTCATAAGTGATAAAAAGATGAAGTAACTCATCTGCTTTCCTTTTTGATTACTACTTGGATATGAATTATACCATTCCTTTATGTGATGTATAAATAGTAGTTCAGAGAAACAGAAGCCATATCATTTGAATCTAGGTTCGAGTACTGTATTTCTGTTTTAGCCTTTTCATTTTTGAAAAATTTCTTTAGGTTTCGGTTAGTTTTGGTTTTGTCGGTTTCGGTATAGATAAACTAAATAATAGTTTCAAAACAAGTAAAACTTAACAAAGACTGTAATATTTACCTTGTAATCTCAGAGGAGTAGCTGAGTGCTAACCATCGTTGATTGAGAAGCAAAAGATGCCATGAAGCTAGGGGTGAGCATCGGTCGGTTCGGGTTTGCAAAATTTCTAGACTAACCCGACTCGACTGAGATCCTGAAATCGACTCGACACGATCGGCAATGAAATTGACACCGATGACAAACCAAACCGAAAATTGTCGGGTCAGTTCGTTTTTACGGTCGGTTTGTTGAAAGAAAAGATAACGACAAGAAGAAGAGTGTTAGGCTTAGGGTTGAAGGACAGTGGAATTTGGTTATTTTGGGTTTTGAAGAAGAAGACGATTTTAATGAAGAAGATGACGAAAATCTGGGAAAAAAGAGAGGAAGGAGAGTGAGGAGGAAGAATGAGCGGGAGATAGAAAGAGAGCATCAGCTAGGCCTGGCAAATGAAGCGAGATAGAAGAGAGCATCAGCCGGGCCGATTCGCGAAGCCCGACTTGCTTCACAAACGAGGCGAGTTGAACTCGCCTCTCTTAGCCAACGAGGCGAGTTCAACAGTAGCCGACCCCAACCCTGTTCTCGCTGTCTCGTCTAGGTGAATTGCGAGGCGAGGCGAGCTGACTCACCTGACTCAGTTTTTTTTAAAATAAAAAATGCTTAAAAGTTTATAAAAAATGAATAGGGTTAAAATAAATGAAAAATAAACTAAAATTCTCATTAATATACATCAAATTACAATTAAATAATACAATTTGTTTTTTAACATTAGAGACCGAGTGAGCTGCCTACGTATTTCTCCCAAATATTGAGCTCAATGAGAAGGAATCATGTCTGTGTAGTTCTTTTTCTACTATTAATAGTTCCTAGTCATTACTCGTCGCTGCCGGTTGTGGTTCCTCATTCGGTGTTGGACTCTCCTGATCCTGTAAATTTTTCAGGTAGATAATCCGAGTCCAAAGTGATTTGTTTTTGTTGAAAGTAAAAACCAAATGATGGGAATTTAAAGATAGTCCATATTGGAAATAACAAAAGAAACACATGAGTATAAAATATAAGATGGGTCAAAACTCAACAAGTCTTGAGTCTTATTGTTGAAACCCACTTATATCAAATGCCCATCGGTATCTATTAAAAAGCCCATCACTTTCTCAACTTTAAATACTCTAAACTCTAACAGTTTTTGTTTCCTAACAGCTCCTGCTTTCCAATCTTGTGAGCAAACCATGCATCCCATAGTGTCGTATGCCAAACTGCATATTTTTTCGCTTAATATTCTGACACCTGTATTAAAAACATTTTCTGACGCTACTGTAGACATTGGAATGGTTAGTAAATCACGAGCCATAGTAAAAAGCACCGGATACAAATGTTCGCGACTTTTCTACCAGTATAAAACATCAGTCTCATCTATAATATAATCTACGTCTAACTCAGTCTGTAAATATATTGTTAATTCATTTAAAGTTGATGATGATGAGGCCACGGGGCATCGTGCCCTTTTCAACTGTTGAATAAATACAAAGACTGGAGTCGAAGCACGTAAATTGGTTGCGGCCGGTACTCAAGTACTTTTACCAGTAGAAGATTGTGCAATATATAAATCAAACACTTTATTTAAATTACATTTAACGATATTAATATAAGCATCAATATCTAAAGTATGCCCTATGCATCCATGGAACCCCTTTAAAAGAGCCTCTAAACCTTCTAATTTAATTCTAGGGTCCATTATCGAACACAAATTATAAACAATTAGAATTTCAGAGTAATATTTAGAAATCTTAGTTAACATAGCAAGTATCATACTATCACAGGATGAAGTATCTCATTAATACAATGATTAGAAAAATATTAAGTTATATCATACAATTCAGAGACAATAATATGAGAAGTGGGGGTATAAGTAGCAGAAAAACGTGCGGTTGCTATTTTAAAAGTCATAAGAAAATCTTTAAAAAGGTCTTCAACCGCCCAATGATCATCTGTTAAGTGGTTTTCTACAGGCATTTGTTCATTCCATATGTTACTAATAATCCCGTTTTTGATGCAGTACGAAACATGTCATATGTACTATTCCATCTAGTGCCTACATCTTTTGAATATTTAAAGTACATACTCAATATGCATCCTGTACAACAAGATTATGTATATGGCAGGCTCATCGAATATGAAAAAGCGACAATTGCAAATTGGTTTGCACAGTCGTATAAGTTCAGCAACAACAGCATTGTTGTTACTGGTATTGTCAAAAGAAATAGAAAAAAATCTTATTTAAGCATTAATATTGTTCTGAAATAGATTTAATTTCAATAGTTATATGATGTGCATTATGCGGGAACTGAAACTGTCTAAAAGCAATAATTCTGTTTTGTAAATATCAATCAGAATCCATCCAATGTGCAGTAACACAAATCCACGGAAGATCCTTCTATCCGTCCAAATATAAGAAGTTAAAGAAATACTAGTATCTAAAGAAACAAGAGTAGCAATTAATAGTTATTTACCTTTGTTGTAGAGCCCAAAACGACTTTTAAGCATACTACTCGGAATCTTTTTGTATCCCGGTTGTAATTCCCTTTGAACATACCACTCAAAAGCTTAGTTTTCTCCGAATTCGAGAACGTGTTCATCTGCCATAACAAATCTTGCCATTTCTTCAACATTTAGATCATGATTATATTGAAAATGACCTTCACCGGAGAAATTAATTTGTGATTGTGTGGAGGAACATGCCGTACTTTCTAAGTGTTTTTTTACATGTTTATGTACAGTACCGGTGCCGGTACCTTCCTTATGTTTATACGGAGCTGCATAATATTTGTGTATTGTGTATCTAACCTCTTTCCTATGTTCAGTTGTAAAGTGTTCCCAAACATTACTACTAAGTGCATGTTTTCTAGCTTCTCTGGATATCTGTGTGGGTTCTTCTACATGCATTTCTATCAGGATTAGGAAGTTGGGTGTGATGTGTATCGGATGAACCTCCATATAATTTTTTAACTTATTAAAAAAATTAAATACTAAATATTACCAATACTAATTTAACCGTAAGAAGAGAGCTAATAAAATAAAAGCAAGAATAGCTAAGATGCTGTAGTAAAGCAATTGAGCAGAAGAGCAGTAGAATAGAATAAGTCGGTCGGAGCATCGAAAACTCGGAGTCGGAGCTTTAATTCTTGAAAATTTGAAAGTTGAGAGTAGAAACTTGTGAGAAGTTTTTTTTATAAATTTGAGTGATAGATTTGGTGTGATGAAATGGGGTGTGGGGTTCTATTTATAGAGATTTCAAAATTTTCAGGTGTTACAAGGCGAGGCGAGGCGAATTGTCGCAAAATCCAACGAATTCGACCGTTGGATTTGGATTTCTAGGCGAGGCGATGCGAGTTTAGGCGAGGCGCGAGGCAAGTCGACCGTTTGAACTCGTCTAGGCGAGTCAACTCACGAGTCGGCGAGGCGAGGGGCGACTAATGCGAGGCGAATTGGAGCGAGGCAACATCGAGATTTTGGGGGACCGGCCACATCACCTGACTCGGCCAAACGAGGCGAGTCGACTCGCCGACTCGCCTAAGTTGACAACGAGGCGAGTCGGTCTTGACTCGCCTCATTTGCCAGGCTTAGTGTTATACATCCCAAAGTAAATTTAATGGTTTAAAACTTGATAGGATTTATTTTGTTTTCAAATCTTACCGAGTGGAGTAGTCATAATCTCTACACACACGTACATACATCTATATACATCTATACATACATATACACACACCCGTGTATATATGAGGATGTGGGTTATCAACTAGTAGTTGATAAAGGATCCGTCAGCTTGATATGGTTAGTTCTGACTATCAAATACAATATCGTCGCCGTCTATTATGTTCCTCATGCCAAGACGACTGTGTATAAAATTTTGGATTAATCGAAATAGTGTAGATCATGGATCATGTGTTCACAAAATGGATGCATTTTATGTACAATAAAATTACATAAAATGGGAACACTAGATTAACCCCGTATAATGATTCAAACATCTAAAATTTTATACACGGTTATCTTGACATGAAGAACAAAATAGTCGGTGAAAACATCAAAAATTTTATACACCGTCATCTTGGCATGAAGAACAAAATAGTCGGTGACGCTGCTGTATTTGGTGGTCAAATCGAGCCATATCAAGCAATAACTGACGGTTCTTTTATCAACTACTAGCATATAGACTGGTTATTCTCTATATAGTATCTATAATAAATCGGTCGGGTGGAGTTTGGTCGAATTTAGGAAAACCCGATACCAAACCGTCATACCAATATTTACCGGTTTCAGGGGCTGACCCGGCCCATTTTGCTCACATGATAAAAATATAACATATCTTAAAAGAGTCATATATATATATATATATATATATATATATATATGAGAATAATGGAGGACAAAAATGCCCTATGAGGGAATTTCCTCCTATGGCGGCTAAATAAGTTTACCTTTTTATATTTTTTTTCGCCGATCGGCATATACCATTCTCATCCTTATCGACTAAGATGTATATATACCAAATTTCATGTGATTCAACATGTTTTTACTGTTGATTTAGTGAGTGCAAAATTAACGGTTCACCGACAATGGAACTTTTACATTGCTAATTCAACGGTGAAAAAGTGGTAGAATCACATAAAATTTGGTGTGTCCACGTCTTAGATGATAAAGATGATAATGGGTGCCGATCGTCGAACAAATTGGTGGAGGGTGTATTTTTCGACGCCGCCTAACGAAATTTCCTCATAGGGCCTCTTTTCTACACTGTTCTCTCTCTCTATACACACACACAAGAAAATTTGAAGAACCAACAATCTCAATGTCGTCACCCAAAGCTGCTTCAGGCGGGTTCGTTTGGATGTGGCTCATCTACATCGCTTTTACCAACCATCTTGATAGTATGATGGATAATAATATAGAATTTGATCTGTTCTAAAAAAGGATGTCATCAGGATATCATATGGGGAATGTGAATCTTGTTGTAAGGTTGTATCCTTTGGGCATATTTTAGTGCTCGCTAATAGATAATCTCTAATCAGCATAACAACCAATGTAATATATTAAGTGTGACTTGGATTATTAGAACCTGTACTGTCAAACAAATCACGTGTGGTATGCCTATATGACTAATTGGTGTGCTCCGTCTTTGTTGATGACTTTCTAAGCTTGCGTTGATAAAATCTATTTGAATTGGAACCAACTTCTGAATAAGGTTTTAAATATTGGATATTAGAATCATATCGGATAGGTACTTCAGATAGTGGATATTGGCGATATAGCCATATCAGCCGGTATATTGACCAATATCATTATCGGTTTTATCGTATCGAAAGGGGTTTCAAAACGATTTATTGTCCGATATGACCGATATTTTGATTCACTGCTTCTAAAATAATAAAATCTCAAGTAGGAGGAAAATAATCTATTTCTAAACCTCATGTTGTGATGGACGAATACCATCTTCTCAAGATTAGTCGTTTTTAGTCTATTTCTAATTTTTGTATGGACAAGTTCAAAAGTTGTCCAGTTTCGTTCGCACTTCGAATATGAAACCGTCTGTTTTAAAACTCGTATAGCTAAATTAGCGAGATTTAGGCTTTCCCCTCTTGCAATTATGGACTACTATTCAGCTAAAGGTGGTTTGAAAAGCATCTTTTGTTTTATTGGAAGCAAAAATACCCGATTTCAATTTATAATGTTCCGCCTGTATTTTAAAGATAAATTAATGCTTATTAGTTATATAAATTGTGATAATCCTTTATATAATATATATGTATTTAACTCTCTTACAATATCTATTTGTTTAGATATGTTATATTCCATTCTGTCAACTATAGTTCTAAAACCTCCCAAAACCTCATTATGGTTGTACTAAAAATCGAGAATTCAAAAAGGTACACTGCAATTTGATGACGATGATAATAATTGATGTAATCAGTAATATTCTTAAGAGTATTAAATTAAATTATTAAGATTGATAGCTTGGATTGACATACTGCATGAGGATTTTCCCGAGTTCATGGTTGCACCTTTTTTTTGCGGTCGGACCATCCAAAACCATATGCAAAATTATTGATTTTCTTGTATACTCTACTCAAGGAGCGTGAATCTATTGATGCAATAAACCATGATCATACCGCCGACTATTTATTTAATTCGACGAGTTTCATGATTGATGGAATTTAAGAGTATAAAGTAATGCAAGTAATTAACGTGCTAATTATAAAAAAAACTGATCGATTATTGTTGGAGAAAAGAATTCTGTATTGGACTTCATGTACAACATATTGCTTATATCTTATGTTCGAAGACGAAAGAGATAAGGTGAAAGTAGCCATCGAGCAGTGTGAGATGATGACAAATTTTATATATAATTATAGTCGGGCTTTTAAAATAATGAGAGCAGAAACAAAAAATAAGAGCTACTTAGGCCTGTCATAACACGTTTTGCAACTCATTTTCTTTCTTTGGACTTTATTTACAAGCATTGAGACGATATGAAATGAATGGACGCTACATGAGTGGAAAAACACAAACCAAGCTCGGTTACAGTGATAAGAAAAATTCAATAGATGTAAAAAAACATGGTCAAAAGTATTAGCTTTTCGACAGAATTCGTTTTTATTTTATTATCGCTTGTTTATACCACTTGTGAAGATTTTCAGAATGGTGACGTTGATGACAAAGCTTAAATGAGTTTTCTTTATGAGGTAATAGATCGAACAAAATAAGCAATCAAGGAAAACATTGGAAGCAGCTACAGAAAAGATAAGAAATAATAGACAGTTCATAGGAAAGACAACTACATCAAAATCTTCATGCAGTAGGTCAATCTTGAGCTGTCAATCTTAATAATTTAATTTAATATTCTTAAGCAAATTACTTCAATTATTTGTTAGGGATATATGCCCTAGTCGTCATTATTGTATAGTACAGGATTGTATATTACATTTTAGAAGTTTATGATATATACATGTATAATATAGTCTTGCTCAATATAATAATATGCTATCTGGTTTGTATCTATTTTAATGTGTATATGTTTCTTTTTACGTATCACTAATACATGCTGATAGAGCCCGCAGGATTTTTGCTTGACTACCAGTGTTGTGATGACAATCATACTTGTGGGGGCTGAGTAGTCTATAAGCACATTCTTAAAATTGTCCCTACTCGTAGGATTATCGAGACCGGGTATCGATTCTTTAGGGTAGACTAGTATATACGTTTCTTATCTCGTCACGGGAGATGGCCGGTCCCGCATCCATTGGTATACGGTATCAAAGATGGTATACGGTATCAAAGATAGTATACAGGTGCTCATTAGGTTATGAGTTATACTGGACGGACTCGCTGGGAACTGTTAGTTGGTATTATACTTATCGTCGGATAGCAGTTCTTTGGTGATATGAGTACATGTTAGTCTGATAACTTGACATAACTATTAGTCTCGAGTGTGTTCCCACTGTACTTAGATTACTACCCTACCACGGCTTTAAAAAGTCGTGCAAACCGGTAGTAGTTGGGTGCAATCTCGAAGCACTTGGAGGCAGTGGGTGATAGAAGGGATTCGTCTCTCCCGGTATAGGGAGTTGATATCGCGCTGTGTATGGTTGGCCGATACTATAGATTCCTGGTCAGGACAAGTGAGATTTATTGGTAGGTACACCAGTAGTTTCTCAGGATGTATTGGGTTCCACACCGACATGATTTGTCGTGCTGATAGTGGTCTGACTTTTACCACCCCTTTGGCCCGATATGCAATACTCTTAGACTAACATACCGGACTGTACGAAGAATGCCACCTATAGGCTCAGTAGAGGTTTGGACGAGTTTTCTTGTGGATCTTCTTTTCGACAGATACCTGGGTAGCCGTTACGTACAGCTAGTGCCACTGTCGCGCTTGTGATTAAACCCACTGCCAGAGTATTGTCGAGTCTTCAGAGTCCTACATATGTGTACCTAGTGAGGTGGCCTCTCTTCTTCTTATCTCTTCTTGGTTTGTTGATGAAGAGTGTGGGCTTGTGACTCACACTAGCGGGTCACAAGCTTACTCACTTCTTTTATTATTTTAAAAGAAATGAAGAGATAAGAAGAGAGGGTATTGATTATTATGGTTTTAATAATCATCTTGTAGCCATCTCTTTTCTTCTTCTTCGGTTCTTTACTTGAGTTTTGAGAAAGTAAAAAAGAGCATCTTGACACTTTAATTACACCCCTAAGCATCATTTCTTAGCAAGACTTGATCTTTAGTTGCTTCTTGGAAGCTAGAGCTTGAACCGGTATTCTCGGGTGGATCGTCTTCAACGCAGGAGATCGATTTCGAGAGCTCGATCCTACAACCCTAGGAGCTCAAGAAGAGGATCATACAAGACTCGAAGGACTGACTTCAAAGGTTGTAGTTCTTACATAGTAGTTAAACTCTTGTAGTTTAGTTTAGTGTTTGGACATGAATTCTAGGGTTAAAGTATATAGTGCTCAAGAAATTTTAAAGTTTTTGATTCTGCAAAGCCGTAGTAATCATGGAAAGGAGCGCTATAGAGTTACACTGGTATCAGAGCCTACCCAAACACTTAAACTAATTGTTTGGGCGATATTTGAATTTCGAAACCGAAATAGTTCCGTATTTCAAAAACTAGAATCCAAGTTTCTGTAAAAAAATATTTGGACTCTGAAAAATATTGTGTATTGCAGAGAGATGTATATGTTACTAGTATACTACTGTAGAAGAACGAGACCATAATTCAAAATTTTGGCCGCCAAAAAATTCTTCAAAACCGCAATTTGCGGCCAAACTTTGAGCAATGGTGTCGTGCTTCGTACAGTAGTTTGGTCACTTGGATTTTAAGAGTTTTGGCATACTTGTTTTTGGCCCAGATTTCACTAGTTATCTTTGTATTCGGACATCACGAAATATTTCTAAATCGAAATTTTAGTATCGTTTATTCTCTTTACAATTGTATATGTGTTTCTAAACGTTGACTATTTGCTATCCGTCGATTAGTAGGGGTTGTACATATCTTGCATCTTGTTTGTGTTGTGATGTTGATATGAAATATTGGATCGTCGTGATTGAATAGCCGGGGATGTGAGAAGTGTGTTCTTTTCTTTTCATTCATGTAATTTGTAAAGTGAAGTAATATTCTTTTTCGGGGGGCACTTCTGGATTGAGGTTGTAGCCACCGTTGTATTATTCTTTTACTTTTCATGCACTTAGGATAGACCCAAGGTAGAGTGCTCAAACTACCGGGTTCTTGAAGTGGTGAGTGGCCTACTTATCTTATTGAGGGATGCTGCTCCACTTCGAGAATTTGGCGGGAGTTTGCCGCATCCGTAGGGGTCTAGGGTGGGGGTTTTGGTTATTCATCACGACCGTGGAATCCGTATTTCGTTCGAGGCTAAAACGAAACATGGAAATCCTAGTATATCCAATATTTTCATTTGTGTTGATTCTGCTGTGATCTGTGATGTTTATTATTGCGTGAGACGAATGACTATATATATAGATTTTATATAATAAACGTTGCTTATGTTTTGCATCTGCGATAGTTTGTCCCCGTCCTGTCGTAAGTTAAGTAACCTTACGGTGAAGACCCGGGACCCTGTGGCGAATGCGGATGGTATAAGCGGCGTTGGCTATAGTGCCCTCAAGTCAATTATTGGATCGCAGGCACGCGATTGCGACGATTGAGGGAGGACCTATACCGGTGGAACAATCTTACTCGAGATGATAGTATGCTATCTGGTTTTTCTTTATCATCATATACATGCTTCAGGTGGTATTACAGATCAATATTACATGTTGATAGAGCCCATAGGATTCTTGCTTGACTATCAGCAGTATGATGGCGATCATATACGTGGAAGCTGGGTAGTCTATAAGCACATCCTTAAATGTCCCTAGTCGTGGGAGTTTCGAGACTGGACATCGATACTCTAGAGTAGACTAGTGTATACTGATCGAGACCCCGACGAGGGGCGGTGTCTAGGTCTCACAAGCCATTTGTGTGGGTTTGTTCACCGAAGATAGTATACAGGTACTCATTGGGTTATGAGTACACTGGACGGACTCGCCGGGAACATGCTAGTTGGTATTATACCTATTGTCAGATGGCAGTTCCCTGGTGACATGTGTACAGATTAGTCTGTCGACCTGAGATCGTCATTTATCTCGTGTGGGTTTCCACTGTGCTTTGTTTACTACCCTACCACGGCTCAAAGGAGTCGTGCAAACATGTTTTAGTTGGGTACAGTTCCGAGCCATATGGAGGCAGTGAGCGGATCGTCGGGGATTTGTCTCTCCCGGTATTGGGGGTTGATGTCGCATTGTGCACGGGTGGCCATCACCAGAAATTCTTGGCCAAGATAGTCGAGAATTACTGATCTAGGATCGGTAGTTTCTCAGGTGGTGATGGGTTTCATGCCGACACTAAATGTCGCGTTATTAAGGGTCTGCCTTTATCCACCCCTAGACTTGATATGCGATACTCTTAGACGAACAGACCGGACTGTACGAAGATTGTCATTATTAGGCTCAGTAGGGATACGGATGAGTTTGCTCGTCGGTTTTCCTTTCGCTCAATATCTGGGTAGCCGTTACGTACGGCTAGTGCCATTGACGTGCTTGTGGTTAAACCCACTGCAAGCGTATTGGCGAGTCTTTAGAGTCCCACACAGTGGGTTTTCACGGTTCAGGTGATATGGTGTAGATGACGTATGTTGGTACATACAGGTGTCCGATTAAATATATGTACAGGCTGCACAGACTTTAATCGGACGGTCGATAATACTAGCGGCTTAGGATTAAGCCCGATTATTAAATCAGGTTTTGATTTAATAATTTATATATCTATATATATGTATTCTAGTATTATTGTTCACTATTCATTTTCTCTCTTGGCTATTCGTATTTTTGTACGAATATGCATATATGTATTTCGATACGTGTACCGGGTTGTATTCCGTATTTATATGGAATAGCTTTTAGAAGATGGCCACCTCATTAATTGATTTTCAGTTTAGAAAATCAATTTGGGAAATGAGGTGGAGGGTGAGTTGGCATGAGCATGGGCTTGGCATGTAGAGAGGCATGACTCTCATTTGTTTATTGGAAAATTGGAGAAGATATTTTTATTGCATGGTTGTAAATTGTTGAAGCCATATTCTTTACATGCCATCCAAGTATTTTTCCTTTACTTGATGATTCTCTTCTCTCTTGAGAGACTTAGCCATTTCCATGGTTGCTCATGCCATTGTTTTCCTCACCCTTCATTCTTCTTCTTGAGTTGCTTTTTGGAGCATTTTGATGAGAGAAAAATTATAGTGAGATAATCCCACACCTCGACTCTCCATTGCTAGCAACCTTGGAGCGCCGGCTGCCTTGCTAGGCAAGATTGAAGCTTGTGCCGTTTCACTCGGGTGGATCATCGTAGATGGAGGAAGACCGGCAACCAAATTCGATCCGCGACCACTGGAAGCTTGGGATGATGGTTGAAGACCCGAAGGACTTGGTTCATTCGGTATAACCATTCCTAACTTTTTATATTGCTTACTAGTTTAGGGTTTAGGGAAGATTCGGGCATCGGGTTGTGGTAGCGCTAGTTTTGAAAATTTTTGTTCCGCATTTGGCCACGGTTTGATGGCCGGGACGCTGCCGTAACCCAACAAAGCGTACTATCTATTTTCGTTTCTTCTGCAATGATAGGGTTAATTGATGGGACCACATTAATTCTAATGAGTGCAAAGAAAACAAACCAAAAGCTTAAAGTCGTTGGAACAATTTAAAAACCACTCGTTTTTGTTAACAACTTTTAAATGTGGAGCCTAAACCACTCCTTTTAAAAGCCATTCGGTTCCTTCGACTATATCAAGTTCATTACGTTCACGATATTCGTCAAAACCAGCCGCAGCCTTCCGTCATTTCATATAGGTATCCACTAGTATTCAAGCTATGTGTTGTGATCTTCGCCAAGGCATATTGATTGGTAACTAATAGATATTTATCTGTAGCATAAATGCGTTAATCTAGGACAGGCGTACAACCATTTTGGCATTCGTCAAGGATTTGTACGAATGGGTCTAATTTAACCAGGATAATGACGGGTAGAACTTGACTTGTGTCTTATGATATTTTAGCCTTCGTTAAGGTCATAAGCGCTTGTGGCAAAAACCACATTGTGAGTTTCAAAGGAAAATGAAACTTGCTAGTTTTGCATATCTTCTCAGGTGATGATTTTGGTAGGATTCCTTTAAAGTTATTACACAATGATAGTTGGATCCCGATCCCACTGTGAGTAATTATTATTACTCTTCGGGAGATTTTTTCACTTTACAATCAATGCAACAACCCGTATGTGTCTAGAAAGATGTTAGCGGGGCAACGCCTTCAGGGAAAAGATGTCACTTAATTAAGGAACATCATGAAAGCGTTGTAAAACCTCCCTCAAAATACCGACACTCACCTGGCCGAAAAGTTAAAGCAAGAATTGTAGGGTGCGATTAATCCTGACTAATTCTTTTTTTATGCTTTGAAGGTGGATTCGAGGAAACACTGGGAGCCATCCTGTTTAGATAAACTAAAAACCAATCGAAACTTGCAAGAGTATCTATGTTGAGTGTTTCTTCTCTCTCCTAATTGCAGCGACCAAGATAACCAGGCTTAAGTTACTATTAAATAAAAACATATTGATAGGGCCGAACTATAAAAATTGGCTAAGGAATGTTCAGATGGCCATTACTTATCATAAGCTGGGTTACCTCCTTACTACTAAAGCCTCCGCCGTTCCAGGTCCAGATTCCACCGTCGCGAACATTGATATCCGTAAGACTTGGGATATTGACAGTGCGAAATCCAAATGCCTCGCGCTAGCCTCTATGGATAATGAACACCAGAGGCGATACAAGAAGATGGACTCAGCTTCCATCTTCCTCTATACCAAGTATTTATATGGAGAGCAATCTCGTATTGCAAGATACGAGACCTCGAAAAAACTTTTTCAGGCGAGATTGGCTGTCGGGTCTTCTGTAGGGGGACCACGTCCTTAAGATGATTAGCTTCATTGAAGAGCTCGCGGATCTTGGAACCACCTTGGAGAACGAGTTGTATACGGATTTGATTCTACAGTCTCTCCTCTCTACCTATGCCCAGTTTATATTGAACTTCAATATACAAGCAAACAAAGTTACACTTTCAGAGCTCCTCAACATGTTGAGGAGTGCGTAGGAACCCTAAAGAAATTCAGGGAGACACCCGCTATGCTTGTTAGGGAACCTTCTTGTTCGAGATCCAAGACGAAAAAGCCAAGGGGAAGAAAAAGAAGGCCCCTACCAAATCGAAAGGCGGTGTCACTAAGGTACAGGGGAAGGGCAAGGCAAAAGTTAGAGGACCGACAGTAGAAAAAGAAAAATGCTTCTATTATCACAAGAAAGGTCATTGGAAGGATTGCAGGGCTTGGAAAGCCAAGAACCAGGATTCGAAGCAAGTTGTGACTTCGGCTTCAGGTGTGTTTATAATTGAGAACTGGTTGTCAATAAACTCTATTTCTTGGGTATTGGATACCGGTTTAGGATCTCATATCTGTAATTCTTTGCAGACACTGAGAAGCCGTAGAGTTTTGAAGGCAGGTGATATGACTCTCAGGGTTGCAAACGGAGCGAGTGTGGATGCTGTTTCCGTAGGGGAATATCACCTAGGATTGACAAGTAGAAACATTTTGATTTTGTGCAACTGTTTGTGTACCTAGTATGACATGTACTATCATCTCTGTATCTTTACTATCTAAAGAAGGTTATGATTTCACATTTGTAAGCGATATTAACATTCACCTTAATCGTAGCTTGATTGGGTCCGGTACACTAGACAACAGTATATACGTATTAAATCAACATCCAATTTTCAATGTTCAGAACACACTCAAAAGAAAGACTCCAGAATTAAATCATGTTTTCTTATGGCATTGTAGACTAGGTCACATCAATGAAACACGGTTGACGAAATTACATAAAGAGAGATTTGGATCCGTTTGAATATCTATCTTATGCAACTTGTCAATCATGTATCAAAAGAAAGATAACAAAAACTCCGTTCACTGGACACGGAGAAAGAGCTACCGAGCTCTTGGGACTCATACACAGCGACGTGTGTGGTCCAATGTCTACACATGCAAGAAGTGATTATTCCTATTTCATTATTTTTACCGATAATTTCTCAAGGTTTGGACATGTATTCTTGATGAAACAATTCCGAGACCTTTGAGAAATTCCAGGAGTACAAGAATGAAGTGGAAAAACAAACAAGCAAAAGTATCAAGACACTTCGATCTGATCGGGGTGGTGAATACTTGAGTGCCAAGTTCCTGGGAAATTTAAAGGAGGATGGAATTCTCTCAGCTTACTTTTCCAAACACACCTCAACACAACGGTGTATCGGAAAGGCGGAACCGTACATTACTAGATATGGTATGTTTCATGATGAGTAATGCTGAGTTACCGCGATATTTCTGGGGTTATGCACTAGAATCTGCCGCATACCTTTTGAACAAAGTTCCAACTAAATCAGTGCCTACCGCTCCATATGAAATGTGGAGTGGAAAGAAACCCTCTTAAATATCTTAAGATATGGAGATATTCAGCTTTTGTCGAAAAACAGCATGCGGACAAGCTCGAGGCATGATCTGTATTGTGTAAGTTTGTGAGATACCCAAGGAATTCTAGGGCGTATATTTTCTATTACGTAGAGGAACAAAATGTTTTTGTTTCTCGACATGCCCACTTTCTGGAGACTCAATTTCTTGAAAAAGAAATAAGTGAGCGCAATAGAACTGGAAGAAATTCCAGAGCCACAATCTATTACTGAAAACTTAGCAGAACCCGAAGTTTCAAAAGAACTGGACGTACCTGCGCAACTCCACAGATCTAGTAGGCAGTCTCATCCGCCCGATAGATACTGCGGGTTTCTCATAGACTAGGATAGAAAGGATTGCATCATCGATGATGACGAGCCAACTGGTTTTCAGCAGGCCATTACGAGCAGAGACTTGGTAAAGTGGCTGGATGCTATGCGGTCCGAGATGGAATCCATGTACACCAACAAAGTTTGGACTTTAGACGTTGCACCTCCAGAGTTAAAACCCATAGGCTGCAAATGGATCTTCAAAAAAAAGATTGGTGCAGATGGACAAGTTGAAACCTATAAAGCTAGACTTGTAGCAAAATGTTTTCATCAAAGACCTGGCTTGGACTATAATAAAACCTTTTCTTCAGTGTCTATGCTTAAAATCCATTCAGATCCTACTTGCCATTGCTGCCTTCCATGATTATGAAATCTGGAAGATTGATGTAATGACCGCTTTTCTGAATGGAAGTTTGGAAGAGTGTTTATATGGATTAGCTAGCGGGCTTCATAGAGAGTGGGAGCAGCGAAAGAGTGTGCAAGTTGCTTAAATCCATTTATGGATTAAAGCAAGTATCGCGGAGTTGGAACATCTGCTTTGATGAGACGGTCAAAGAATTTGACTTTATCAAAAATATAGATAAATTATGTATTTATAAGAAAATTGTAGCGAGAACTGTGGTATTTCTCGCTTTGTACGTGGATGACATTCTCTTGATAGGAAATGACATTCATAATACTATAATCGGTCAAAAGCTTTTTGTCATAGAAGTTCTCCATGAAAGATCTGGGTGATGCCTCCTACATTCTGAAGATCAAGATCTATCGTGATAGATCTAAGAGTATGTTAGGACTTTCACAGTCTAGGTATATTTACACCATACTGAAGAGATTTAGTATGGAAGATTCGAAGCGCGGTAATTTATCCGCTTTTTACGGGATCACCCTCTTCAAAGAGATGTCTCACAAGATTGATTTGGAAAGGGATCGTATGAGTATTATATCCTACGTTTTAGCGGTAGGATCTATAATGTATGCAATATTATGTACCAGACCGGATGTAGCTTACGCACTGAGCGTGGTAAGTAGGTATCAGTCAAACCCGGGAGAGAAACACTGGATAGCAGCAAAGAACATTCGTAAGTACCTGAGAAGAACTAAGGAGATGTTCTTGGTATACAACAGTAAAGATCTTTAAATCGAGGCCTTCGCTGACTCCAGCTTCCAGAGTGACAAGAATGACTCCAAATCCATGTCGGGTTATGTATTCACCCTCAATGGAGGGGCGGTCTGTTGGAAGAGCTCTAAACAGGACACCCTAGCTGACTCGACCATGGAGGCAGAACATATCGCTGCTTGTGATGCCGTAAAAGAAACAGTCTGGATGAGAGTTTTTTATGGAACTTCAGGTGGTTCCGTCCATTGTTGACCCAATACCTTTATATTATGATAACAATGGAGTTATGGTTTTAGCGAAGGAACCACGGTCTCATCAGAGATCCAGACACATCTTGAGGCGGTATCACCTGATTAGGAAGATCGTGGATCGCCAGGAGATCGAGGTGCGAAGAATAGACACGAAGGACAGCACTGCAGATTAATTTACAAAGGCCATCCCTCAGACGTAGTTCGAGAGGCTATTCGAGATGATAGGTTTGCGATACGCCAATACATGACCTTAGTGTAAGTGGGAGATTATTAAGGATATTTGCCCTAGAGGCCATTATTGTATAGTACATGATTGTATATTACATTTTGGAAATTTGGGATATATACATGTATAAAACAGTCTTGCTCAATATAATAGTATGCTATCTCGTTTGTATCTATCTTAACATATATGTTTCCCTTTACGTATCGCTAATACATGTTGATAGAGCCCGTAGGATCTTTGCTTGACTACCAGTGTTGTGATAGCAATCATACTTGTGGGGCCTATGTAGTCTATAAGCACATCCTTAAAATTGTCCATAATCATAGGATTATCGAGACTGGGTATCGATATTTCAGGGTAGACTAGTGTATACGTCTATTATCCCCGTCAGGAGAGATGGCCAGTATCGCAGCCATTGGTACCAGTATCAAAGATAATATATAGGTGCTCATTAGGTTATGAGTTACACTGGACGGACTCGCTGGGAACTGCTAGTTGGTATTATACCTATCGTCGGATAGCAGTTCTCTGGTGACATGAGAACAGGTAGTCCGATAATTTGACATCACTATTAGTCTCGAGCGTGTTCCTACTGTACTTAAATTGCTACCCTATCATGGCTTTAAAGAGTCGTGCAAACCGATAGTAGTTGGGTGCAGTCCCGAAGCATTTGGAGGAAGTGGGTGATAGAAGGGATTCGTCTCTCCCGGTATAGAGAGTTGATATCGCGCTGTGTACGGTTAGCCGATACTATAGGTCTCTGGCCGGGGCAAGTGAGATTTATTGGTAGGTACATCAGTAGTTTCTCAGGATGTATTGGGTTCCACACTGACACGATTTGTCGTGCTGATAGGGATCTGATGTTTAACCACCCGTAGGCCCGATATGTGATACTTTTAGATGAACATACCGGACTGTACGGAGAATGCCACATATAGGCTCGTAGGGGTTCGGACAAGTTTTCTCGTCGATCTTCTTTTCAACAGATACCTAGGTAGCCGTTACGTATATCTAGTGCCATTGACACGCTTGTGGTTAAACCCACCGTCAGAGTATTTTCGAGTCTTTAGAGTCCCACACAAAGGTTTCCCGGTTCAGGCGAAACGGTGTATTTTGCGTATTTCGATACGCTCGGGTGTTGAATTGAACACGCGTATTTTATACACATGTTTTAATCGGACTATTTAGTAATACTAGCAGGTTTGAAACATAGCCAGATATGGAGCTAGTATTATATTGCTCTCTTTTGGGTATTTGTATTTTAACACGAATACGGTATTTATACGAATACGTGTATTTGTATGAATAAGGGTATTTGTGTCTTGATATAAATACATGTATTTCTTTCTAAACTTGAATACACGTATTTTGTATTTTAAATACAAATACGATATTCGTATTTTGGTAGAAATACGGTATATGTATTTATTATAAATACGGGTTTTTTGGTATACTTGATTATATATATAAACATATATATTTATATGTGTATGTATATGTCTTCTCATCTCTTCTTGGTTTGTTGATGAAGAGTGTGAGCTTGTGACTCACACCAGCGAGTTCCAAGCCTACTCATTTCTTTTATTATTTTAAAAGAAATGAAGAGATAAGAAGAGAGGGTATTGATTATTATGGGTTTAATAATCATGTTGTAGCCATCTCTTTTCTTCTTCTTGCTCACTTCTTTACTTGAGTTTTGAGAAAGTAAAAGAGAGCATCTTGGCACTTTAACTACACCCCTAAGCATCATTTCCTAACAAGACTTGATTTTTAGTTGCTTCTTAGAAGCTAGAGCTTGAACCGGCATCCTCTGGTGGTTCGTCTACGACGCAGGAGATCGACTTCGAGAGCTCGATCCTACAACCCTAGAAGCTTAAGGAGAGGACCATACAAAACCCGAAGGGCCGACTTCATAGATTGTAGTTCTTACATAGTAGTTAAACTCTTGTAGTTTTGTTTCGTTTAGTGTTTGGACACGAATTCTAAAGTTAAAGTATATAGTGCTCAAGAAATTTTAAAGTTTTTGATTCCGCAAAGCAGTAGTAGTCACGGTAAGGAGCACTATAGACTTACATTATTATCAGTCATCAAACTGCAGGTTTTTTCTGAATTCTTGATTTTAGTACAACCACAGTGTACCAAAAGATAACGAGGTTTTGAGAGGTTTTAGGACTGTAGTTGATAAAATAGAATATGACATATCTAAACAAATATATATTTTAGAGTTAAATACATATGCATATATATTATATAAAGGATTATCACAATTTATATAACTAATGAAAAGAATCAAGAGGAAATTTTTTATGGCTTATTAAATCATAAGTCCATACATACAAATACATAGAGAGTCATAGGCCACCTCTCCTATTATATCCGATTTGGGACTAAAGCTAATAACTAATATTTAATAACTAATTATATTCATAACTTTCCCCGCAAGCTGGAGCATAGATGTCAATCATGCTAAACTTGGACAGAAGACGGGTGAAAACCGGTCAAGGAAAAGCTTTGGTAAGGATATCTGCTAGTTGAGCCGAAAAAGAGACATGTTGGAATGCAACCATCTTATCTGTCACCTTATCACAAATGAAGTGGCAATCTATTTCGATATGCTTGGTCCGCTCATGAAAAACTGGATTCTCAGCAATGTGGAACGTGGTTTTGTTATCACAGAAGAGTGTAGTCGGAAGAGAAGAGAGAAGCCCAAGATTTGTCAGGAGTGAGGTAAGTCATATCAACTCAGCAACTGTATGCGCCATGGATCTATACTCAGGCTTAGCAGAAGAACGAGCCACTACATTCTGCTTCTTACTCTATGTAACCAAGTTTCCTCCCAGAAAGACAGAAGCCATTAGTGGAACGATGATCATCAATGGATCCCGTAAAGTCATCGTCTGCAAAGGCTGTAAGCGACAACGTGGATGATGGTTTGTAGAGAAGACCCTGTCCCGGAGAATCTTTGATGTATATGAGAATATGCTCAATTGCCTTAAGATGAGAGGTCAAAGGATTATGCATATATTAACTCACTCTGCTTTTTACAAAGGCATTGTCAGGACGAGTAACAATGAGGTAAATAAGCTTTCCAACCAGATGTCGATATCGTCCTGGGTCAGGCAGTGGAGAATCCGAGGGAGAGTTCAATCGAGATAGCTTGACTGTGGAATCCATAGGAGTGTCTGATGGTCTACATCCCAGAAATTCGGTTTCAGATAGAAGATTGAGTGCATATTTATGCTGAGAGCTATAATCTACCAGAATTCCGTGACACTTCAATTCCAAGGAAGTATCTAAATGGCCCAAGGTCTTTGGTATGGAAGTGTGAAACCAAATGTTCTTTCACCTTAAAGATACTAACAGAATCATCTCTAGTAATAATATCAACATGCACCAACACAATCACCATGTCCTGAGAACGACTATGTATAAAAAGATGTGTCGGCTCGACTGCGTTTGAAACCAATCTGTCATAGGACCGTACTAAACCTTTCAAATCAGGCACGCGGTGACTGCTTCAATCCGTATGACGATTTATTTAGAAGACAAACCATAGACTTTCCCGGTCGCTTAAAGCCAGGAGACTGCTGCATATAAATAGTCTCCGAAAGATCGCCATTAAGAAATGCATTCTTCACATCAAGCTGATTAAGTGGCCATGCCTTAGAAACAGCCGAGGATATAAAAACACGAACCGAGATCAATTTAGCAACTGGCGAAAAGTCTCAACATAATCCAAACCATACTGCTAAGTAAAGCCTTTGGCCACTAATCGAGTTTTGAGACGGTCAATCGTCCCATCGGGATTATGCTTGACAGCAAAGACCCATCGACAGTCGGCAACCTTCTTATCTGAAGGCGGATGTACCAATTTCCAAGTCTGATTAGAGCACAATGTGGTAATCTCCTCTAACATAGCTGCATGCCAACTTGGGTGCTGTAAAGCTTCCAGAACAGAGCAAGGAAGTGTGATGGCAGCTAAGGAAGAAACAAACTAACGAGCATGTGGTGTCGGTCTATGATAGAAAACAAAGTTAGAAATCGGATGCGCAGAAGTACATGAATGCTTACACTTGCGTAAGGCAATAGGAAGAGATCTTCGGAAGGCAGCGGCGATGGAGAATCAGGAACAGTAGACTGTATTGGAGTACCTGCAGAAGAATCATAGAAAAAGAATTGGTGGGAGGGGGTGGGACAACTTTGTTACGACGGTAATACACTTGTGGATATGGGGCTACATGCTTAAAACAAGGGCTCACAGGTTGAACATACGAATCAAGCTCTGAGAAAGTTAAGTGAGGAATATGAATAGTAGGAGTGGGGTCCTTAACAGGCGGTGTAAAATAGGCTTGATATTCTAAGAAGGTCACATCACATGAAGTGCAAACTTTAGATGTGGCAGGGTCAAAGCAAACATATCCTTTTTGAGATCATGAGTAACCTACAAACACCATACGGGTAGCCCGAGAATCAAGCTTGTCTACATGAGGACGTAGAATATGAGGATAGTATAGGCAACCCTGTGGAAACAAAACAGAAAAAGGTGGCCGGTTGCTTAGGGCCGGAGAAGGCATATGATTGACATAAAAACAGACAGCTAAGACCGCAAAATTCCACAATCACGTGTCTTACAAAATGCAGTAAATTCCGTGCTAATATGCACCTTAGGATTATCTGAACGAAGAGTCTTAACCGAAACACCAAATTGATTAGTAATCTCAGCAACAAAAGTTTTTAAAATAGACAAAAGTTCATACATATTATGCAGAAGATACAATCAAGTCTTGCGTGAATGATCATCAATGCCATAAAATATTTATAACCAAACATACTAGGAAATTTAAATGGACCCCAAATATCGGAGTGAACTAAAGCAAAAGGTAAATCATGTCTTTTATTAACTGGAGAAAAAGAGGAGCGATGATGCTTCCCAAAAATACATGACACAACTAAATTCTGATAAACTAAAAGAAGACAACATAGTACGTAAAGAAGCAAGAGAAGGGTGACCAAGTTTCCGGTGCCACTGGATAGTAGAAATAGCTGCAGACATACTTGGAAGGTATACTTGGAAGGTGATCAACATAGTACAGTCCATTCTGCTCATGCCTCCCACCAATCCGTTATTTCGTCAGAAGATCCTGTATCACAAAGTAAAATGGATAAAAAGTTACGGAGCAGTTGAATCATTTGTAAGCTGACGAATAGAAAGCAAGTTTTATTTTAAAGATGGCACAATTAAAGCATTTTTCAAGTGTAAAGATGAAGTGATAAATCAATAGAGATAGAAAAAGGTGTATTACCATCAGCCATGGAAATAAACTTGTGAGGATTAGAAGCAAGATCGGATGGTCCATCACGAGACATATGATATAAGGCGCCGGAATCGGCTACCCACGAATCAGAATGAGAAAGTAAAGATATACCTGAAGGAGTGGAAAGGTTGGCAGGAGCTACAGAAAAGAGGAGACGATGCAACTGGCCTCACTCATTACTGGATAACGGTACCTGACCAACAGAAGATGAAGGTTGATCAATAGCCGCTGGTGTGGATGTCTAGCGAGCGGTAGGTGTATCATCATGTTAGCCATATTTCTCCCAACATCCGCCTTCGCGATGATTAATGTCGCCGCAAAAAGCACAATAAAGGCGGTCACGGCCACGACCGCATCCACGGAGACCATGACCACGAGCAGTCGGGGGCGACCACATGATGCCCTACGGCCAGCAAAGACAGAATCAGAGGAATCACCCAGACTGAGTATAGGTCCTCCGCCCACGGTCTTGAAAAACAAGTGCGGTCGAGATAGGCTCAGTAGATATGGAAGAGACTGGGCATATGATAAACGCTCGACAAGATACTTGTTAATGAAAAAGAACCAGTTTGAGAAAGAATGATGGAGCGAACGCCCTCAAAGTTGGATGGTAGTCGGGCCAAGAGTAAAGCGCCAATAAGAGACTCGTGTTGGTGGCGAGTAACCGTAGGGTCGGTGGAGATAGGCTGATAGACGTTCCACTGATCAAGAAGCCCACTGAAAAGGGCACCAAAATCTTGAATATTTTCTCCTAGAGTAGCTGTAATAAAGGTATGGAAGATATTATTGAGGTTCTGCAAGTTATCTTCAGACGAGTACGAGAACGAAGGTGTGTCCAAACATAGCTGTTTTCAGAGACATAATAGACGTATAACAGCAGGAATCCATAGAGTTAGATAACCAAACAATTACCTTGTTATTGTTTTGGAACCAGGTATCAAAATGGGGATCTTTAGAGTCAAGAGGAGCATTCGTCAAGTGGCGGTGAAGGCCTTTGCTGTTCAAGGCTCGTTCAAGAGCATTGGACCATTGGAGGTTATTCTTTGCGCCGGAGAGGGAGATCGTAGTCAAGCGAAGATCCGTCTTAAAATCAACGGACGACAGAAAAGCCGAGTCAACTTTATCATCACCAGAATGCATGATGAACGACGCAGAAGTAGATCCTGAAAGAGAGAATAAAGGTTGTCTAACCCACAAAAAGTATAAGGAGTTAGATGATCTAATAGATCATGGAGACAACTAGGTTTTAAGAGTAGAAGAGGCGTGCAGGCAAGGCCACGATCATGGAGAGGGGTGCCATCGTGGAAGAGTTTAGGTGAGGGTTGAAGACTTTGTCGAGTGTTGTAGAGGGGGTTGGAGAGATTGTTGAGGGTGTGGAAGAGTGCTGGAGGGGTTTGCGAGGGCTGTAGGGGGGCGTAGAGGGTGTTGGAGGGTTGTCGAGGGCTGGAGGGGGCTGGAAGGGTCGTCAAGGCCCGGAGGGAAACGTGGAAAGGGGCTTGCAGGGTTGTCGAGGGCTGGAGAGGTCGTCGAGGGCTGGAGGGGGACGTGGAGGGGGCTGGAAGGGTTGGCGAGGGCTGGAACGATGCTAGAGGGGTTGACGGCTAGGGTTTAAGATATTAGGGTTAGAGTTAGGGTTTGGGAAATTAGGGTTTCCTTTTAATTCTTTTCCTAGCTCTGATACCATGAAAAGAATCAAGAGGAAATTTTTATTAGCTTATTAAATCATGAGTGCATACATACAAATATATAGAGAGTCATAGACCACCTCTTCTATTATAGCCGATGTGGTACTAAAGCTAATAACTAATATCTAATAACTAATTATATTCATAACAATTAATAGCACTAATTTATTTTTAAAATGCATGCAGAACATTATAGATTGAAATCGGACATTTTTGCTTCCAATAAGACAAAAGATGTTTCTTAGACCACCTCTAGCTGAATGGTGGTCCATAATTATAAGAGGGGAAGCCTAAATCTCGCTAATTTAGCTATACTGGTTTTAAGCCAGACCGTTTCATACTCGAAGTGTGAACGAAACTAGACAACTTTTGAACTTGTCCATACAAAGATTAGAAATAGACTAAAGACAACTAATCTTGAGAAGTTGGTATTCGTCCATCACAACACGAGGTTTAGAAAAAGACATGTTGGACGGAAAAGGGATAAATTAATTGATTTGGATCATATATTTCATCGGGAGGATCCACTTGAGTGGATTGAATAGGCTGAAGATCGATTGTTTGAAAATAATAAAAATAGTTGAATAGACGAGGAAAGAGCAGAGAGTGAAGAACCGGGACAGCCACGGTATAGATAAACTAAAGAAAGCAGTAAGCACCAAGGAAAGTAGTTCATCGACCGGTTCAGATTAAGGACCCAGTGATTAAAAAGCGGTGCGGCCAAAGGGCCTGAGCGCATAGGTGCCGCCAAGGCCGTTTTGACATCAATTTAGATGTATTTTGAGTTAATATTGTTAGTTTCCTAAACTTATTAAATATTGATTCTTATTTGATTGTTAACTACTTTAGTTTCTTTTTTACTTCTAAATACGGCCTAAATAAGTTTTCTCAAAGGTATTAACAATTAAATGCAAGTTGGGAATGAAGTAAATTCCGCTAATTTTTCAAAAATAAAAAAAATTCAAATAATTAATTAATTGTCAAGCTAATTCTCTCCAATTTTAAGTCTAAAAAAGGAGAAAAAAGAAAAGGAAGAAAAACTATTGTCGTCAAAAACTTGAAGCTTTGAAGGAGCAGTCAAAACTCAAAGGCGGTGTTGGCGTTCTTGAAGTTTGAAATTGAAGTTGAAGATCGAAGATGAAGACAAAATTAAAGGTAGAAGTGGAGATCAAATTAGGGATCTTGGTTCAAGTTCGATTTGGAGAACTTCGAAACCGATGACGGTCGCTAGCCCTCGAAATCTGCAGCGCTCTCGAAATCGACGGTGGAAGGCTCTAATGATGGCCCTTGGCATTTAATGGTGCGAAAATAACTCCAATTTATTATATATTACACTCCAATTAACAAATAAAGAGTATGCCCACAAGAATACAAACACAAGCATAATTCCTGACTAAGCAGTCTAATGCTATGCGGTGCGACTCTTCTACGCGTCTAGACGGCCGCATAGGTGCCAAGACGTCTGCCTTTTAAAACATTGTAAAGACCCGGTGTTGGTGGCGGTTTAAACGATTATTGCCCTTCTAAGGAATTTTTATTTCAGAAGTTGGTGCCGGTTTTCATAAATTTTATCACGCAAATATGGAAAAAGTCATCAGCAAAGTGGGGTCACACCAATGAGTCATATGGGCATACCACACGCGATCTGTTTGACGATTCAGGTTCTAATAATCCATGTCACACCAACAATGATGATGAGCCACATCCATATGAACCAACCACTTGAAGCAGCTTTGGGTAGCGACACTGCTAGTTCATTGTTGTAATTTGTAATATCTAAGTAGTGGGACTTCTTTGATTGTAGGAGTTTAATTTATTTCTCTTTAACGTCTTAAAATTTTGTTTTGTATGTGTTTGATTGTAGGAGTTTAATTTATTTCTCTTTAACGTCTTAAAATTTTGTTTTGTGTGTGTATGCATGGGAGCGGCTATTTTACTCCTTAGGTAACTAAGTTAATTACACCCTACGTAAAATAACCCACTACACGTTTATTTTCCACGATCGACTATGTCAGTCTTGATCTCCATCATCTATAGTATGGGTACATCATGTTTCATGTATTTTGGATTTAGTTTATACGTTGATCTTGAGTTATAAAATTTGTTGTTAGAGAACCGATTTTTGTTGTTGGAGAACCGATCATTTTGCAACCAACCGATGCTCTTTTCAAATCACATGAAACTTAATGTAGCCATACAATAGATGGTGGAGATCAAGTTAGACGGAGCCGATCGTAGAAAGAAAATCATGAAATGGGTTATTTTATATAGGGTGAAACTAACTTATTACACCTAAGGAGTAAAGTAGCCGCTATATATATATATATATATATATGGTAAGGCTAATTTACTCGTAGGTCATGACCAATTTAGACCAATTTAGTTATGTCATGTGGATAATTACTCTACTTACCCTTCATTGTATTACTCGTAGTTTTTGTCATTTACAAGAAGAGAGAGTGGAAAATCTTATAAAAATCCTATAAGCTTTTCTCTCACGTTGTATTAATCAATTGCCTCATTAATTACAAGATTTTTTACTTTCTCTTTTCTTGTAAATGATAAAAACTACCCATACTTTATCCATGCATGGCAAGATGAGTAATTATCCACATGATATAACTAAGCTGGTTATGCCGTGAGAGTAAATTAGCCTTAACCATATATAAAGAGATAATAATGAATAAAAGAGGCCCTAATAGGCTTTTTCGTTAGGCAACCCCAAATCTCTATATCCTCCACGATTTTTTTCGATGATCAGCACCCATCTTTATCATGTAAGATGTGGATACACCAAATTTCACATGATTCTACCACTTTTTCACCGTTGAATTAGCAATGTAAAAAGTTCTATTGTCGGCAAACCATTAATTTTGCACCTATTAAATCAACAGTGAAAAGATGATGGAATCACGTAAAATTTGGTGTATCCACATCTTACATGATAAAGATGATGGGTGCCGATCGTCGAAAAAAATCGTGGAGGGTGTATTTTTTTGACGCCATAGAAGGAAATTCCCTCCTATGGCATCTTTCCCCTCTCTCTCTCTCTCTATATATATATATATATAGAGAGAGAGAGAGAGAAGCTTAGATCCTATAGATAGGAAATCCTATCGCTTTCTTTGCCACATTTATTCTAATTTTGATTCTTAACTACTTTGGTTCATTTTTACTTGTAGACATGGTATAGATAAGCATTTTTAAAGATACTAACAATGAAATGTAAGCAAAGAGTGATTCTACCAAGTTTTTAAAGATCCAAAAAAATTAATTAAAAAGTAAGCTAATTGTCTAAGTGAAAAGAAAAGGCAAAAAAGAAAAAAAAAAACATTG
The DNA here is from genome assembly GCA_030015575.1 of Agapanthus africanus. Taxonomy (NCBI): domain Eukaryota; kingdom Viridiplantae; phylum Streptophyta; class Magnoliopsida; order Asparagales; family Amaryllidaceae; genus Agapanthus; species Agapanthus africanus. The sequence goes on from CM057349.1 coordinate 296,958,226, forward strand.
CCGTCAAAAGGATTGAAGCTTGAAGGAGCAGTCGATACTCGAAAACGGTGGTGGCATGGTCGAAGTTCGAAGTCGAAGATGAGTTCGAAATTTAAGATCGAAGGCGATCAAATTTTGAAGTTGCGATCGACGTAGAGACCTTGGATCGAGATTGACGTGTAGAACTTCGAAGTCGATGGTGGTTGCTAGCTCTTATGGCTTTCGATATCGGCAGTGGCTCTTGAAGTCGGAGGTGGAAGGCCCTTATGGTTGCCCTCGGTGTTTAATAGCGCTAACTTATTATATATTACACGAGAGTATACCTACAAGAACACAAGGGTAAGCATAATCCCTGACTAAGCGGTGTATTGCAGTGCGGCGCGGCGCTTTTTGCCACCTAGGCATCTGCTTTTTAAAACACCGGTCTTATTAATTTTTACTTAATTTGAGCTCTCATTTAGTTTATCAATACCGCGGACTCCGAAACCGAAACCTACCGAAACTAAATTCTTGAACCTGACATGCCCTTTACTGCAAACAATATTAGACTCGGAGGGTTGCATAATATTTGAGTTGGGCCTATGTATCTTTTAATAGTCAACAAAGGATATTTTCAACGTTAAAGCATGTTATACTATTAGTTGCCAGTTTAAATCGACTTTCTAAGCAGTTACATCTTATTGTTGAAAAATAATCTTCTAATGGTATTAAATACGGTCATTCTGATGCCTTTAATATATTTTTACAGGTTCAAGGAAAATTTTATTTTAGAATCGACCCAAAAGGAGAGGGAGCTAAGTGGCGTCGGTCATTCGGCCAGGAGATCTATTCTCCCCTTCTACTAGCATTCTCAGAGCAGGTAAGCTTGATGTTTTGGAAATTTTAATCCTTTTTATCCATTTTTCTCATAATATTATTTTCTCTCTTTTTAGGATGGAGGTAACTGGGTGAATTCACATGTCGGAAAATTCTCAGCTATGGCTTCCTCCTACAGCTTGCCGGATAATGTTGCTTTGATCACTCTTCAGGTATTCAATCGTACTAAATCAATGAAAGTACATTCAGGAAATTCGAATATACTCTCATGCCCTTCTTTTTATTCGGTGAGTTCATACTCGGTAGTTGCGTACCTGATGTGATATGATCGCCAATAATATGGAGTATATATCTCTCCCATCCACCATTTGCTGTCATATCTTTTTAAATACCATCCATCACATCCACATCTAGGGGTTGGTTTGTTGCTAGGAAATATAGCTGCATGCAACATTTGTAGTATAAAATCGAAAATCAAAATCTGTTTTTTGAGTTTTGTCAGCAGCGCGGTAATTAGAAAATATAATTGAAGCCATAAAATGTCAAAACAACAAAGGGACTAAAATCCTAGCAACCAAAATTAGAATTGCAGATTTACAAAGCATGCAGATTGTCATACAAAACTTCAAATGAAAAAGGGTCTATACTGCAAAATATGAATCCTATGTAATAGTTACAAAATACTAAAATGTTGATATGAGGCTCAACTTTAGCAGAATTAAGAGCTAAACTGCTAAATTTTCTACTAACTCTTAAAGCTATCAACAGTCAGCTCAGTTATCATGTCCATGATGTTTGTACTGAGAAGCAAATGTATTTACTCGACTTTTATATTAATTTTGTCCCCTCATTGCTTTCCCGGTTTAATTCTACATTGATTTTTTTGTCAGGCTCTTGAAGATGGTAGCGTTCTCCTTCGGCTGGCACACCTTTATGAGGTATTCTGTTTCATCCTTCTTTATTGAACTTGGGGAATTTCTACAATTACAAAACCTTTGACTAGATCAGGTGGATCCATGAATAGCGATAAAATATTTGGCCACTGTATTCTTACGACATCCCTTTATCTCCACATTTCCTAATTATTTTCAATATTCTAATTTTTAAAGGTTGGAGAAGATGAGGATCTTTCGACGATGGCTATCGTAGAACTTAAAAAGCTGTTCCCTGGCAAAAAGGTACTACATCAAACTCGGCAAATAGCAGCCTTTGAATCAACCTTCTCATCTACTCAACTCATATCCTGGTCAATTGAGCAATCAACATATTTTAATGGTTAATTCGACAAGACACCCCTGATGTTTACCATGTAGCACCTGTGCCCCTCAACAAAGGTTTTATCTGAAACACCCCTTTGTTATGGAAACATAACCTTAAAAAACTCTCAAATTCTACTTTAAACAACTACAAAAAAAAGTATAAAGAGTTGGATTAGAGAATAATTTGAGTGTTTTTAAGGGTTTTAGTCGATGACATGGAATGTTTGTGCAAACTTGAGGGTCTGTAAGTGCTATAAGGTGATAAGATAATCACAGGTGTGTTTAATGCAATTAACCCTTTTATTAATCGTCTCCAGTTGTTTAGGTCTTTCTCTAGTCGTCGTTGGTTCTCTAGACTTCGAATGTATAGAGCTGTGCTAATCGTGCTCATGTTTGTAACATTTCAGATAGGTAAACTAATAGAAACGAACTTGTCTGCGAACCAAGAGAGAGGCGTGATGGAGAAGAAGAGACTAAACTGGAAAATAGAAGGCTCTCAAAGTGAAGAAACCATTGTGAGAGGCGGCCCTGTTGATCCTTCCGATCTAGCGGTGGAGCTTGGCCCCATGGAAATCCGAACATTTATTATTGATTTTGATTATTGTTAAACGATAAAAGAGAAAAGATTTAGATATTTTATTATGTGACTAATTAGTGATCTCTTTATATAGGGATTACAGTTACTTGACGGCTAAGCATCATGGTACGGTATACCCTAATAACAATATATTCTAAACTATTTCAACACTTTCTTTCAAGCTGGAGCATAGATATCAGTGATGTATAGTTTGGACAATAGATGAATAAATGTGGGTCTTGGAAAAGGTTTAGTCAAAATCTATGCAATCTGTGCATGAGTGGAAATATGATGGAGATTGATTTTCTTTTCAACAATATTCTTCCGGATAAAATGGCAATCCATTTTGTGTTTTGTGCGTTTGTGAAACACTGGATTCTCTGAAATATGAATTGCAGCTTTATTGTCACAGAACAAGGTTGTTGGAGTTGTAGAACCAACACCGAGATTTCGAAGCAATGTAGAGAGTCACGTCAATTCTGAGACGGCATGGACCATAGCTCTATATTCAGTCTCGGCTGATGAGCGTGCAACATGTTGCTTCTTGGAGTTTGTAGTTTCCCATAAAGAAACTATAAAATCCACTTGTGAAGCGACTATCATCTATGGATCCGACAAAATCTGCATCAGCATAGGCAATAAGACAGATTAGAACATGGTTTATAGAGAAGATCTTGTCCAGGTGCACGCTTTAAATAGCGGAGAATGCGTTCAATGGCCCGAAAATGGGAAACTAAGGGGGTCTGTATAAACTGGTTCACTGTGCTGACTGCAAAAGACATGTCTGGACGAGTAATCGTGAGATAGATCAGCTTCCCAACTAACCGTCGATACCGACCTGGATCAGAAAGTGGCTGGTCATCAAGTAAGCTAACGCGAGAGAGTTTTACTGTTGTATCTATGGGAGTATCAGCAGGCGGCAACCAAGAAATCACGTTTCTTTAAGAAGATATAGAGTATGCTTCTGAGAGAAATAATGTTCATTTATTTCGATATACTTCTATATCAAGAAAGTACCGTAGAGAACCAAGATATTTGGTATGAAAATGTGATGCCAAATGAGTTTTGACTTTAGATATACCATCGGAATCATCTCCAGTGATGATTATATCATCAACATAAATAAGGAGTATTACCATTCTTTCTTTCTGTCTATGTATAGAAAAAGATGGATCTGCCGAGGTTTTTGTGAAATTTATCTTTTTTAGGACTATGCTGCATTTATCGAACCATGCCCGAACAGAGTGTTTTAGCTCATAGATAGATTTTTTAAGATGGCATACAAGAGAATCCTCCTCACGCTCAAAACCAGGAGACTGCTGCATATACACTGTTTCGGAAAGATCGCCATTGAGGAAGGCATTCTTAACGTCTAGCTGATGTAGAGGTCAATTGCGGGTGACCGCAAGAAAGATCATGACACAAACAGTAATAAGTTTGGCCACTGGAGAAAAAGTCTCGGTATAGTCGGCATAGTCGGCACCGTATTGCTCCGTATAGCCATTGGCAACAAGGCATGCCTTTAAAAGAGATACACTGCCATCAGGATTCTTGAATATGTATATTTAAAAAAAAAATCTTTAACATGGTGTCAAAAGCTCAACAATACCTCTGAGAGAATCATGCCACAAGAACAAAAAAAGTGCCTCTGAGAGACCTAACTCTACAAGTATTGTGCAATCCATGTGACAACCACACCAAGAAAAAGTGATGCTTGTATGTGATAGGGAGTGTTGAGATGCTAAAGACAAAAATAATCCCATATTAGAGAAACTATGAGAGGCACATGGGTATAAATATAAAATGGGTCAAACCTCAATAAGGCTGGGGTCTTATTGTTAGAACCCATTTATATCAAAATCTCATTTATGCTCATAGATAAAATATATAACAATCCTCTCGTTCTTTAATAAATATATATAAATCTGATAATTATATGTTACTTGGAGTTGATGAACATGACAATGGATGCAAATAGCGAAACTCAGTTTGTTTCCTAACACTTTCAGCTGTGAAATATAAACATTTAAGAAATTTGTATGATAATCCCATTTTATCAATCTTTTAGTTGCATGGATGTGACTCTAGGAACCCATATTTGCTTAGGAAAATCTAAAAAAGACAATGAGATTCTTCCTAGGCTAGAAAAAGTTCAAACTGCTTGATTTTAGAATATTCGTTATTTTGATTGAATAAAAAAAAACTATATTCTAAAGTGTTTATATACTTTATAAAAATGTATATAAAAAAGGTAAAGAGATTATAAAGGTTTTTCTAGAAATATATGATTTTGAATGTTTTCTTTATAAAAATGTAAAGTAGCAATCAAAAGAGATGACAATTGAATGTCATGTGGCATCTTGTAAAGACCCTTCATACCCTTGGTCGAAACCGGCAAATGTAAGGGTAAAAGAAAGAAAAAACAAATTTCCACCAACTTAATCCATGTTTTTACCAAAAATTGCTTCGGTAAAAAACCTGAGTTCCCAAAATCAAACAAGATATTTGACAGCAAGTTGAAGGCAATGTCTAGAGTCTTGCACCTCATTTAACTTTCTTCAGCTTTATTTTTCAAGCAATTTCCACATACTTGCGTTATTTTTGCCCCTCATATATCAATATTAAAGCTATTAAAATGCAAAAGACATCATGGAACACAACTAATCTTCTGAGTCATTTTTCAGACAATTCCACATACTTGCATCATTTTGGCCTCTCATTTATCAACTATTAAAATGCAAAAAACAACCCCATAGAACACAACTAATTCACTGCACTAATACAATCACACAACCAACTTTCTTTCACATTTTTTCATTTTTCTTTTTGGGCCTCGAAGCCTGTTAATTAGCCAAGCCATTACATAAGATAGGTTAGAAAAGAAGGAGGAGGATTACAAATTCACACATCAAATACTCCCTCTTTTACACACACACACACACACACACACACAGCCCTAGCAATCAACTTATATTCAGCCCTAGCAATCAACTTTTACGCTATGAAGATCAATTTTCTTCTTTCATCCTTCAACCTGTTCTTCTTAACCTTAGTTTTCTATGAAGCTTGATCATGGCTTTATTTTGGGCATCTTTTGATGACTTCATTTCAGAAAGCTCATCCTCAAATGCATTTTTCTTTTGAAATAGCTTTTACCTATAGTAACCCTGGCTTGGTAAGCAAATTCATCCGCTCCAAAAAATTTGCATTTTAATAGGGTAATGTTCAAAATTAAAAGGAGGGAGAAATTAGGGCTCAAAATTAAAATGGGGGAGAAATTAAGGCAAGAAAGAGATGGAGGATCGAGGGGACAAAATTTGGGATTTAGCGCTAATTATAAACTGATTGGGGATTTAGACTAGTTTCAAAACTATTTAGGGATTTAGCTTTTTTGGGTCACATCGTTGACACGTAGGTGCCTGTAGGATTGACAGTTTGGAATTGGACCAAGTCAAATTACGCACTGTGTAAGTGTGGAATTGAACTTGGCCTCACAATAGATGAGACCAAATCTTATTCCGCACTTTTCAAGCGCAAAATTTGACTTGGAAAAATCCAGAGAGCCAAGTCTCTGTGGCCAAGTATATTCCGCACTTACAAAGTGCGGAATATACTGGCACTCAACTTCTCGCTTGGCCCTAACCCTTTACCCTTTTAATTCATCAGGCTCTCTCTTTCATATATCTCGACATCTCTCTCTTTCTTTCTCTCTCTCTCCTCTCGATCTCTCTCTCTCCATTCTTCTCCTTCTTCGAAGTCGAGCCCCCCTCCTTCAGCATCGAGCTACAGCCCCTGTAACGACTCTGAATTTACTGTACAAAATTTTTCACTTTAAAATACAGAAAGGAGTTTACAAGCCTGAGAACAAGTTATAAGTAAATTTTGTTTAAGAACAGCAAGAAACAACTTGTAGCTCACAGGTAAAGCTTTGCACTGCTGTGACGTAGCCCCTGTGTTCGAATACCATTAGACATATTAATTTTTTCTGATTAATTTTTAAATTTTTTGGAAGCCTAAAACTTTACACGTTCTATGTACATAAAAATGAAAAGTCTGAAGAAATCAAACATGTACAAAAGAGAGTTAATACTGATATGAACACGTGGCTCCAATCCACCGGCCCCTTCCCCTTAATCGGCTGGCGGAAATGCTCCTTAGGCCAGCACCGACGATCCTCTGAGCCCAATCAGGCCCGGGCTTTGCACACACAACCCTTCCCCTACCCCTAACTCCCCTGCACTGTTTGATTGCTTTGCAATCAAACAGAGACCTTTCAATTCCCTATTTATCATCATTTTAATGCATTTTAATTCACCATTTTAATTCCAAAACCCTAATTCCACACTATAAATACTACTCCATGCCCAAGCTCTTTATCATTCTAAAAATTATAGCCAAAACTTTCAAAATTTCTCAAGTACATGTGGAGTAGAAGAGCAGTTAGCAAGCGATCAAGTTCCGGCGAGGATTGAAGCAAATTTCGGCGACTCCACGACGACAACCCTCCCTTCTTCTACCTCCTCTTAATCTAAATAGCTTTTAAGTCCCTCTCAATCTCTCTTCTTCTCCTTGAAACATCTCTTTTCAAAACATATGTCGGAAGTGGAGTTATACCGACATCTTCTTCTAAAACTCTATAATTCTACTTTTTCTTACATATTCTTCATTCATATTCCTACACCATACTTGTTAACATAAAATCAATACTTAGAACCAACTTTTAATAAAAAACATCATGCAAAATAACTTTAAATTAACATTTACATTAAAATACCATGAAGTTTGTATATACCATTTTTATTTGTTTTGCTTAAACATTCCTTTAGGAAAATTCATGAGGTAACGACCTACATCTCACATACACACATGGTTCCATAGCACGATACTCTTCGAACGTATTTTGTTATAATTACAATATTACGTTAAAATACCATTTACTATAAAAAAAACCGGATTTCTTTTAAATTGTATTTTTAACTCTTTTGCAAATAAGCCTCTACAACCCTCTTTAGGGGACCCGCTATTGGATGGTGCGGATTATCGCACATCTTTGGGCTAGTAGAGCAATATGCAGACCTCCTCACGGAGCATTCGGTCTCGAAAGGTTTTAAATACGGTTTTTTTAGAAAAACACATTTTCTACTTAAATAAAAATTAATTTTTATAATTATATAAATATTACCAATCCATATATTTTCAAAATATAATAAAATTACATTTTTCTAAAGATAAACGAATTACAAGTTTTTACCAAAATACCATCAAGATACCAATAAAAGACAATTTTATAATAAAATACCATGAATTATCCAAGCTATGTATTTATCATTAAAATACCCAAAATCCCTAAAATTCACATCCATGGAAACCCTAAATAATATAAATAAATTCTTGAGGTTTATTTTTAATTATATTAAAAATATTTTCATAAAACCCCCTCGAGTTATATAAAACAACATTTAAGGACTTTAGTAAATATAGATTTAAGCGGGATCAATTCTCTTGAGCCCCAAGGAGCCGGAGAAAGTGAGTGCTTGCCTATTTAAGGTAGAAAACTTAACGGAGTTATCAATGGTAATTGTCTTGGAAAAAAATACAAATCCTGCCGTCCAAGTGCAGCAGTTACCGATAACTCCCGAACCTAATTCAGGATCTAAATCAGTTATAAGTGTCTGACTCAAGTCTGAGTGTAAATCAAACTTGAATCCAACTCAAATCAGAATCCAAATCAAATATGAATCCAAAGTCTAACATGAATACTTGAACATGAACCTGGATATCTGAATTCAAACATCAATAACAAACCTGAATACATGACTTGACATGACCGAACCATGACTATAACTTGACATGGTTACAAGATTACATTCTGAAGCTGACTTCTTGAACAACGTGTATCCATGGTCTCGGAAAACCTTATAAATATAATCTATATAACACATTACACGGGGTTAACGGGATAGATTGGTACATAATGTATTAAAGTGGCACGAGATGGTCACTAAAAGACACCTACATGAACTCTCGTGCCGTTGTCCCGTTGGTTCTGACGGGACCTTGTACTACATGTTACCATAGTCCATGGGGTAAGATGGACTCCTCTCGTATACATAAATACCTTCTGTACCAACCTACAAACAACTACGTTAGAATAATAATCTTATACTTATACAACTTATCACTTTCATTTCATATTACTTGTTATATTCTTTTCTTTCTTTTGGGATTTACCGAGCGCTAGTTCGCTGGCGACATTCCTGTCTATTTCTTTCTTTGGAATGTTCGTTAAGAGGACCGGACTCTCACGACATCGAGCCCAATCAGGAGGACTTGGATCAATTCACTGCCTAGCCAGACTTCTAGCTTCTTGTACTTACTTTCAGTTCATATGCCATTGTTTAGGCATTGCTTTATATCATTGTATTTTTCCTTTTTAAAGCAGTTGTATTGTAAAGATGAATGTTAATAAAAGTTGCTGTTCATTTTATATCTCTTGTCATTCTTGTGCTTTTTATATATTTCTTAATTATGCTTAACGTATTTATTTCTTAGTAAATACGTTGCGGGCCTCGCCACGTCACCGCTTCTGTATGCTGAGAAGCGGGGCGTGACAGGTTTTGTTGGCGGCCCATGCAGGTCAATTCTGCATGAAGTGCTAAGCAATATTTATCACAAGGATTATAAGAATCAGCAATTATACATTCTTTCCATTTCTAATTCCTTGAATCTATCCTAACCTTTCCTTTTCTATCAAGGTCATGGATTCACCGAACAACACGAGTACCAATGTTAATGGCAACACTCCACCGCCTACTCTACCACCACAACCTATCGTTGTAGCTCCTATCAACGAGCAAACAGTACTGCTTGAGACAATCAAGAGCCTCTTGGAGGTTCAGCAGCTGTAGACTGCTATCCTCATGCACCGCCCAGAAGCCGAAGCACCCGGAGTCAAGCAATCCGGGCACTGCACCCGAAACATTTCTCTGGGAAAGAGAGCCTACTAGAGGCAGAAGAATGAGCCCAGTCTATCGAAGATGATCTGGCACCAGCACAAGTGCTAGAGATTTTCTAGATGAGATCTGCGAAGCTGCAACTAACAGACAACACCAGAGTCTGGTGGAAGGTTGAGGAAAGCCGTTTCGCCCAACCGATTGAATGGAGGACATTTCGCGATATGTTCGACGCGAAGTACTTCCCTGAGACTTCCCGTTTCGATATGGAACAACAGTTCATCCACTTACAACAAGGCTCGATGTGGAGCAAGTCCATGGATGAATACGATGCTGAGTTTACCATGCTTAGCAGGTAAGATATCGTCTCAAATTCAAATTCTTGATATGACATATTACACTGCTAACACAAGGTCGTAACAGGTTCGTGGCACACCTGATCCTGACTGCTAAGATCTGGGCACGACGAATTCAGTAGGGGTTGGACCCGGAAATCCAAGCTGCACTTGCTACAGGAGATTTCCCAACCCATGATCTTGCTCTGAAGGCTGCCCGACGCTATAAGGCAGTTGTGAAGAAGAAGGGCATACCGTAAACTGCCGGTATGAAACGCCCTACCACATAGATGGCAGGAGGAGCCTCTTCCACGACGACATTTGCACCCAGGAGACCGGGGGGATCATTTAACCGGCCCAGTCCAGATTTTTGTTTCTACTGTAAGAGTAATGGACACCTGGCGAAAGACCGTAGGCGTGCAAATGTCACGTGTTTGGTTTATGGCGCATCCACTCATGCCATAGGAGCATGTCCATATCGACTCAACCCAGCTCCAGCACCTACACCCGTAATCACAGTTCCGCAGCGGCCAGCCATTCAGGCTCCTACACCTCGTCTTGCTCTCCCTGCATCACCTCCACGTGGACCTCCTGCATAGCCTTCTCGTCAATTCCACCAGGCAGAGAGAAACGTGCCTCAAGGGCAAAGTAATGTACCCCAGGGATAGAGGAATGTGCCTCCAGCAAGGAGGAATGTACCGACGTCAGGATTTCGCCATAACAGTTGAGGAAGCCGAAGCCACCGGCCAAGTAATTACTGGTAATTCCCAATCCTTTCACATCTTTTCAATTCTTGGATATCACCCTATATTTAAACCAACCTCACACGACTTAGGTACTATACTAGTAGCCACCCTTCCTGCACTCACATTGTTCGACACTGGAGCGTCACACTGCTTTATGTCCCAATGATTCGTGAGAACGCACGTGATTCCCGTGAAGCCACTCATTTCAGGATGGAATGTCAGTTCCGAGAATGGAGTTTTGAAAGCAACTATGTGATTTGATCAGTATCCAGTTGTAGTTTGCGGACGAGAATTCTATGCGAATTTCAAAGTACCGGACATCCCAAATTTCGATGTTGTGTTGGGGATGGACTGGCTGGGAGTTTTCTATGGTACGATTGACTGCCGTCAAAGGAGGGTAGTATTTGAGATACTAGATCACCCAGTCTTCTACTTCAATAGTAGAGATAGAACTTTAGAGCCAGGAAGATACCGTGCTAAACCGAAGGATGCAAAAATGTTTTCTCTCCCGGCAAAAGAAGAAAAGCCAGAGGTAATTCGAGAGTTCGAGGATGTGTTCCCTGAAGATATAACAGGTTTGCCTCCCGATCGAGCTCTGGAATTCAGCATTGATTTACTACCTGGTGCGCAACCGGTAATCAAAGCTCCATACTGGTTAAGTCCATAAGGATTGAAGGAGATCCGTATTCAGTTGGACGAACTCCTGAAGAAAGGTTGGATTCGTCCCAGTACTTCAAGTTGGGGATCTCCAGTTTTGCTTGTGAAGAAGAAAGAATGTTCATGTTAGTTATATGTATGCCCTAGAGGCCATTACTATACATTGGATGTATATTGTAGTGGATGCTGGGACATATATAGGGAGGACTTTCTTGCTCGAAATGATAGTATGCTATCTGGTTACTCTTTACCTTAACTTGTACATTGATTGTCTCTCTGTTACATGTTGGTAAAGCCCTTAGGATGTGTACTTGACTACTTGGACTATGATGCGGATCATACTAGTGGGGACAAGATAGTCTATAAGTACATCCTTCAAGGTCCCTAGTCGTGGGTGTATCGAGACAGGGCATCGATATACCAGAGTAGACTAGCGTATACCTTCTCGACCCATACAGATGGGCGATGGATGATCCCATATCCATTGGTGTTTGACATCAGAGATGATATACGGGTGCTCAGTGGAGACTGGGTACACTGGACGGACTCGCCGAGAACTCTCAGATGGTATTATACCTTACGTCAGATGGCAGTTCTCTGGTGACACTGGTACAGAGTAGTCTGTTGACCCGAGATCGTCATAGAGTCTTGTGTGGTTCCCACTGTGCTTTGATTTCCACCTTACCACGTCCAAGAGGGTGTGCAAAACGGAGGCAATGAGCGATAGGAGGGGATCCGTCTCTCCCGGTATAGGGAGTTGATGTTGCGCTGTGTTCGATTGGCTATAACCGGAAATCCCTGGCCAGGGTTGCTGAGATTTACTGGTAAGTGTTACTAGTAGTTTCTCGAAATGTTATAGACCTCATATCGACACGACTTATCGAGCTATTGGGGTCTGACGTTTACCACCCCTAGGCAAGATATGCGACATATCAGACGACGAGACCGGACTGTACGGTAAGTGTTACTGGTTGGATTCACAGGAGTGTGAGCGGGCTTGCTCGTCGATCTTCTGATCGCTCAATACCCGGGTGGCCGTTACGTTTAGCAGACCGCTTGCGGCTTGTGGGTGTTTGATATGATCATCATCTGCTACTGGCGTATTGACGAGTCTTTAGAGTCCTACACAGAGGTTTCCTGGCTCAAGCGAAACGAAATAGGAGCGCATATGAGATATGTGCGGGACCGAGAATAATGCGTGTATGTGATACCGTATTCTATTCTCGCGATGAATGTATCGATTGGTTATATGCGATATAACCTAGTTATCGAATCAAGGATTGATTCGATAAGCCGATACATAGGATACTGGTCGGTTATATGCGATATGACCGGATCGTTAAATCAAGTGTTGATTTAATGATTTAATGTATAATTATATATTTAATATATTACTTTGCATTAACTAGTATTGGTTCACTTTAAGTGGATTTTCTCACTTGATTTGTGCAAGTTGTATATGTGATATACTTTTGTGCACTTCATTGTATCATGTTTGATGATACATGCTTATTTGGTTAAGTGTAAAGAATTAAACCATGGTTAAGTTGTTGATTAGGGTTTTACTTATTCATTTATCTTATTTATTTATTCATTTTGAATAAATTGAAAGATAAATGAATGGTGGCTTGATTTGTTTTTAGTTGAAGCTTCATGAAGCTTTGACTAAATGACCTTTTTGTTCTCATCCTTAACCCTAACCATTTAAACTAACCCTAGTCTATTCTCTACACTTAACTAAGGTTAGAATATGATATGAATCAATTCTTTTTCAATTATTCTTGAACACTTATCATATTCTTTCTTCATCTTCTTCTTCATGAGCAAGAAAGAAAAGCTTGCCTCATCAATGGCAAGTGATGAAATCATGTGAGAAATCCAATTCCAAAGTGAACCCACTTCCTATTTCTTCATCCTCTACCTATTGCCAAGTAGTATAGGGTGTTTCCTTCATAAGTTTCATGACTTGGTGAAGTGGGAGCTTGATCTAGTGATGCCTCGACGTAGATCATCTTCGGCATCGTAGTCGATGACCTAGCCCGCCCATTTCTTCGATGAAGCCGATGCTAGAGTCCGGGATCCGATTTGGACAGCAAGGAGACTTCATCATGGAACTATGGAGGTGGAGAACCGGATCTACAAAGGTTGTATTTCCGATCACTTAGTTAAGTTGTTAACTAGTTGCATCTTTCGCCTAAAAATCTAGTTAACGATCCGTATTAGAGTTTCTCGGCACTTGTAATTTTTGAAATTGGCATGTTTGATGCCTTGTGAGACCTCATTAGTGTGCCTAGGAACACTACAGTGGCATCAGAGCCTAGCTAGAGCCTTAGGCGATGCGTAGACGAAGTTTGAAACCCGAACGAACCCGAAACCCTAAAATTTCACGCTCTCTGGACTTTTTTCAAAAACTGGGTTTTTTCCAGATTAAAAATGCTTAAAAGATTCAGCAGGGAATTATAAGAATTACGGTGCAAAATTTGACAAAAGATACTTCAAGAGTGCGGCGGAACCGCGGCATAAGCCTAGCTTATGCGGCGGTTCCGCGACAATAGTGTGACGTCACCCTCCCAATTTTGCACAGTAACTTCCTTTATTCAGTGCTGAGTTCTCTGGGTATTTTTAAATATTATTCAAGAGTTGAATTTTCTGGGGTTGTTTTGGGGATTCGTTTATTCGATCGGATTGTCAAACTCTGTCTATGTGTTTTTCCGGATAATTTTTGAATATGTTAAAAAGTTCGACCGGATATAAATACCCAATTTTTCCCCTGTCGGGAAATTTCCAAGTGTTGGATTTTTCTGTAGTTTAATGACGTTCTAAGTAGTGCAAGTAACGCGATGGTCCCTCTAGAAGACAACAAACCTTAACTCGATTATGTGACCGTCTTGAACTGCCCTTTGAACTTTCGGGTTTGGGGCAGTACGGCGTGCCACATGTGAGGCATTGGCTTGACCCTTTTACGGCTGGACCGTTGGTACTGAGGCACGAAGTGAATGTCTTTGAACTTATTTCATGAGTTGAGCTGTTTCGGGAAAACTTGGGTGTTCGATTGTTCGATCGGAAAGTTTAACATTTTCTATCTTATTCGGAATGTGATACAATAATTGGAATTCACAAGTAGTTATGAGATAACTGAATGAATATTATAAACATAGCAGTTTAGTCTCACTTGATCGGTTGCTACGGAATTTTGATGTGATCAAAAGTCCGTCGCAATCACGTAGCGTACGCGGATACTCGCCGGGTAAACTTAATAGACAGCCTCGCCCCATAGCCCCGACCAAGTGACTGGAGGAGAACCCCATCGCCGAAAGCATCCGTCAGGGTGCTCGCGGCAGCGGTGTTCCGCCTTGGTGCACTTCGTCGACGGCGTCGGGGGTGCGGCCGTCTACTGAAGTTTGCGACGAGCATTCGATCAGGATGTCGGGAATCTTGCTGAATTGCCCGACTTGATATTGAAAAGAGTTTTCGATAATGAGACTAAAATGCGGGGTTTATAATGGTTAGGCATGTAATGTCTAAGTACTTCATTGGTTTAGGCATGCGATGTCTAAGGAGGTTGCGGATTCCAACTGTTGTAGTTTTACACTTTCTTTTCTGTGACCGTAAGTGTAATATGTGATATCGCCGGTTTCGTTGCTATATGTCAACGACAATTGGGATGCGCATATTTACTTACGTTGATGACATGTGATGTTATGTGTTGCTGGATATGTTATATTGGATCGTCGTGTTTGAATAGCCGGGGTTTTTTTATGTGAGATGAGTGTTTTTCATTTTCATTCATGTAAAAACTTGTATGTAATATTCTTTTATTAGGGCACTTCCAGGTTGCGGAAGATGTCACCCTTTGTATATTATTTACTTTTCCACACTAGGATAGACCCAAGGAGGGGAGCACAAGTAACTGGGTTCTAGGGTCCAGTGGGAGACCATCTCGAGGAATCGAGTCCGGGTCTCCTAACCCTAGAATTGGTAGGGTTGCTTGCCGCTCTCGTAGGGGTCTAGGGGTGTGGGTTTGGCTATTCATCGCGACCGTGGAATCCGTGTTTTATACTGGCTCGTATTGAAAACACGGACGTCCTAGTATATCCAATATTTCATATGTTTCTTCTGCTGCGATATCTGTGATGTGATCATGTGATGTTCTATGATAGATACTTTATATAGTATATATGATATATTATATAGACGTTACTTATGTTTTGCACCCGCACTAGCCCTGCCCTGCCCTGCTCTGTCGTTAGTTACCTAACCTAACGGTGCACGAGGGGACATCGAGGCGAATACGGATGGCATAAGTGTACGTCGTATTTATCTGTGATGTTTAGGTACTTAAATGATGGGACTTCATTAATGTGATTAATGAAAGTAAAAGAAACCTAAAGATGTTGTAGAATCGAATTTCAAAAATAAAATAGGTAGCTACAGTTCTTGCTTTGCACAGAGGTATATGTGATATATCCTGCACCTTATTCGATGAGGAAAGGACCGAGATCCCTTCACCGGGAGTGACTCCTTTAGTAATAACTGGCAGATGCTGCACACTCGGTTTGTCTTTTGATTGCTTTTAAGAGTTTTTGCTTTGCACAGTAATATATGTGATATATCCCGCACCTCATTCGACGAGGAAAGGACCGACGATCCCTTCACCGGGAGTGACTCCTTTAGCAAAACTAGAAAAGCCTCAAAAACACTCCATTTTAAAATCATTTGATTCTACACCGATATCAAGTTCATTACGCAATAGGTTTTCAGAAAAACCTGTTGTAGCTCTCCGTCATTTCAGATAAGTTCTATATAGTATTCGTGCTGCATTTGTTGGCTTTCGTCAAGGTGCAGTGTGCGGTAGCTATATGCTGCTTATCTGCTGCATACGATGCGATTGGATTAGGGTAGTTGTGCGGCTTTGTTGGCTTTCGTCAAGGGTCGTGCGGGTGGGTTTAATTCAATCAAGAAATGTACGGGTTGAACTTGACTAACGGGCTATGGTTTGTTGGCTTTCGTCAAGGTCATAGCACGTTAGGGGCAAAATATTATCGGGAATTTCAAGTGTTGAAATTTGCAATGAGATTGCATACCTTCTATGAGATAGTTGGATCCCGATACCCGCTGCGAGTAAGAGTTACTCCTGGGAGAGTTTTACATATTACAATTAGTCGATCAAGTAGGTGTCTAGAAGGGTGTCAACGGGGTTATGCCTCTGGAAAAACGAGGTTTACATTAATTAGGTTCGTGCGAAAGCACGGGGGACCTCCCTCAAAGTACCGACACTGGCCTGGCTGAAAGATTGGCGAACTTGTAGTGTGTAATTAATCCCGGCTAGTCTTTCCTTTTAGGGTTTGAAGGAAGATTTGATAAAAAGCAGTGGGAGCCATCCTGATTAGATAAAATAAAACCCAATCTATTCTTGCAAGAGCGCACGCTGAGTGTTTTCTTCTCTCTCTCTCCAGGTAGCGACCATATCACGCCTTAATCAAGATAATAATATGGATTATTGACCGAACCCATTTGTTATACTGAGCTGGGGAACGTTGGTGCCGCTCCAACTTATAATTGTTATAAGACAGAGCAGGAAATTGGGGAATACCAGAATTCCTATGCCGCCTAAACGAAGAAAGTGCATATGATGCATCATCTTCGGGTGTGTTCATTATATAGAACTGTTTCTCAGTGTCCTTTACGTCCTGGGTATATGATACCGGATCAGGATCCCGCATATGTAATATGTTACATGGGCTACAGATGGGTAAAGAACTGAGAACGGGTGATAAGTTTCATGAGGCAGAAAACGGGGCAAGTGTTGCAGCCAAGTCTGTTGGTCACTGTCACCCTGTATCCCAATACATTGATTCTGAACGAATGTTATTAGATACCGAACCTGATATACAAAATCATATCACTCTCTTTAATAGTAAAGAAATGATAAAATTTTGTATTGTTGGATAATGTTTTGAACATTTCCTATATCAAAAGTTGATCGGATCAGGCACGTTATCTAAAAGCGTTGATGTTCTAAATCAAACTACAGTTCTTAATATACAGAACACACACAAGAGGAAGAGTTCAGAAATGAACGAATTCTTCTTGAGGTATTGTAGACTAGGTCATATCAATGCGACCTGACTGGCTGAAGTTACATTTAGATGCATATTTAAATCAGTTCGAATTTACATCTTGTGAAACTTGCCAGTCATGTCACAAAGATAAGATGACCATAGCACTGTTTATTGGAAACAGAGAAAGAGTTAGTAAACTCTTGGGACGATACATGTTGATGTATGTAGGTCCCCTGTCTACACATGCCAAGATCGGTTCTTTGTACTTCATTGCATTCTCTGATAATCTCTTTATATTCAGACATATGTTCCTGTTGAAACACAAGTCCGAACCTTTTGAGATATTCACAGAATATAAGTTAGAAGTAGGGAACCAATACGGGTATAAATATTATGTCCTTTGATGTGATCAGGGAGGAGAATACTTGAGCACGGAATTCCTGGACTATTCTGAAGGAGAATGAGATTCTCTCTCAGCATTACTCCTCCGTATACACCATAGCACGATGGTATATCGGGGCGGAGCGATCACACCCTATATGATAAGGTGCGCTGTATGATGAGTACTACTGAGTTACCTGTTTCCTTTTGGGAGTTATGCGCTTGAGAAGCTGCATACCTATTAAATAGGGTTCGAATCAGATCACAGTCTACCACTCCATATGAGATATGGTATGGGAAGAGCCCATATCTTAAGCTAGTTAAGATTTGGGGTTGTCCGGCCTATGTCTAAAAGCATAATCCGGACAAGCTCGAGGCAAGGTCTGTTATGTACAACTGGAAAGATTCCAGCTATACAAACAACAGCAGATGATTTGGTAGAACCAAAGGATTCAGTAGATTCCAACGAACCTCAGCCTCTCCGCCGATCTAGTAGGGTTCCTCACCCACCTGAGAGATATTTCGGTTTCTCTATGACAGTGGTGTTTAGACCATAATATTGCATTTATCATTCCCCTATTCTTATCCTTTTTATAAATAAACAGGTACTCTTGACGCACGTTTGTTGCATATTACAGGTTACAGGTTTCTGGAGCAAATACAGTGAAAAAGACACAAAACAACAGAAAAAGGGACTTTTGACCAACAAGCAGACCTATCCTAGTCAAGCCTAGTCGAAGAACAGTGCAAGGTCCAAAATGTCAAGTAAACGGTTAAAAATCCCAATACAAGTGTTCACTGAAACATCTGGAGAAGAACCAGAAGCCCAACAGAGAAATTACATATGGAAACAGAAGCCCAAACAGCCAAGGAAAAAGCCCAGAAAATAACAAAGCCCAAGTCCACATTTTGGCCGCGGATCCGCGGCCAAACCCAGCATGGCGCCGCGGATCCGCGGCCATCAAGCGCCCGTGTCGGTGGAAAATCTCTGGGTTGTTGCGTCGGTGCAGATGTTAGGATTTAACGTGGGCAAATCTGTAATTTTGCATGTGCGAGAGTCTGTAGCCCTAGGTTTCCTATTTTCCTATAAATTGTAATCTTAGATCTAAAAATTGTATGCCTCTTTTCAATAAATAAAATTCAGAAATTCTGGAAGTGACATTCAGATCTGTTCTTTATCGCTTGGAGGGAGCCATCACCATTAGTAAGTGTTTTTCTTTTATTCTTTTAATGTTATTTCATCCCCTAATGAGCGAGTAGTCTCCTCGCTTGTTAGGGTTAGCCTTAGGGAAAGGGTTGAGAGATGAGATCTCTCACCCCTTTCAATGTCATATTAAACTAACCCATTAAGAACTCCATGCATGCGCGCACAACCGCTCCCTGCGGCACCCTACCCCTCGAGGTAACGGTGAACCGCAGTATAAAGGGCCGGTTGCGCGCGTTTTCCATGGGGGTTAGGGTAATTAACGATAAAGGAAGGATACGAATCTAGAGGAAGAAAACATCATCCCAAAAGAGTCGTATCCACTTTATCGATAATTACTATAACACCTAATGGATCTAAAATACGGCATTGAAAGCGGTGAGGAAACATCAATCTCCAAAACTTCCTCTAAGCCTAACCCTAGCAAGAATTTAAATTAGATTAATTAAGTTTTAGATCTAGATTTTTATAAAACCAAAACGACAAATAGAATCAACTCGTTAAGACACACTAAAGGAATTTACCCGTCTCTGTGGATCGACCTGCACTCACCGGCTAGCTGCGAAGCGACGCCGTTTCTTGATTGCGGTAATTATATTTTTGATCGTAAAATCTCTATAATCAAATGGCGCCGTTGCCGGGGACGGCGTAATCTTTCTTTTTGTGAATTTTCGGGTTGATATAAATTTTGAAAATTATAAAAATCTGAAAATATAAAAAAAATATAAAAAATATCAAATTTGATCTGTTTGAAGGGTGTATATTTTTGGATCTTGCAGGAACAGCGAAGAGTCACGGATCTGGAATTTTTACAGAGGGAAAATCAAAATTTGGAGCATAGGAACAGAGAGCAATTGTAATTACAGGACAGTGAAAAAATTTCCAGAGCGCGATCCCACCAGAACGCCGCGCTTCCGCCGCATTAGGGGCCTACCACCGCGCATCCGCGCTCTCTGTGCCACGTAAGCGCACGAATTTTTTCTGGTTTGATTTCTCTCTCTCTCCTCTGCAATCTCCCATATATCTCTCTGTAAAAAGTTTTCTGCAGGATTTCTTTGTGTAAAAATCTTCTTCCCCCATCTAAATAACAGATTTCTGCAGGTTTCTTTGCGCCGCGCTAAAAAATTCTGATTGCAAGTGAAATTTTATTTGTTTTGCATAATTTAACCGGATTCTAAGGGGCTATTTGACCAAACTCAGATTGGGTGGGGATTTCATCACCCTTCCCAGGACCCCAGAAAACACCTAAGCATTTTGCATCAACCACCTTTAATTAAAAAAGATTAGACTCAGACCTAAGGACAGCGAGCTCAATAGGAAAAGGACTAGGGTAGGCATCAGCCGTTTATCCTAACCGACATTGCGGTGTCTAGGCTAGTGGTTTTTAATTAGGCCCACTGTAGTGGTGGTTCCTTCCCACTTACCTGGCCGTATTTGTCCGTGAAGAGGCGGTTTGAGGTCTATTTCTAGCCCTAGTTAGGAGCTGTCTAGTAGACCTAGGCGACCCTAGATCTAGGCCTGATTGTGCATGTGTGGTTGATTCAGTTGTGTCACGAGTCCGTTTTCAAAAACCTCCTTGCAAAACTCACAAATAAAAAAAAAATAAAGAAAAATCTTTTAAAAACTTGCAACTTGCCGCTAAAGAAAACTTGCAAAACCACTTCCACCACTTCTTCTCACTGACGTTATCTTACCCCCACATTCTGTTTTTCTCTTTTTTTTCTGACTGCACTACCCTTTAGTGTATGTCATTTTGGACTAGGGATACTAACGCCCGATTAGTCCGTGTTTCGTTGGTACCGACCAACGAACCCTTCGGCGAACCCTTCATCGAAATTCCCTCCATTTCCTTACCTCCACCTTTAAATTCTTCTTTCGAAGGTATGTCGGGATTCAACCCCAACGATACCTTGCCGACGGGAATGATTCCACCTCCGCCAGGTGCGAATAACCCGAATCTACCGCCTGTTGTAGCGCCCGCACGAGTTGCGCTCCAGGATCTCTTCTATCCCGTTCGCACTTCTTTACCCACATGTCTTTCACCCCCACCGGCAAATGGGGATAATTTTGAAATAAAACCACACTTCATCAATATGCTGCCTAAGTTTCATGGTTTGGAATCCGAAGATGCATATATTTTCATTAATAAATTCCAAAACGTTTGCGCCATGATGAAGACAACCCAATTAAGTGATGACGCAATAAGGCTAAGGGTCATTCCTTTTACCTTATGTGACCTAGCCGAGAAGTGGCTATACAGCACCGCATCACACTCCATTAGAAATTGGGACGAGTTTGTGAGAGCTTTTCTGAAAAAGTTCTATCCTCATCACAAAACTGCTAGAATCCGAAACGAAATTATACAATTTTCACAGCTTCCGTCCGAACCATTTTGGAAGTGCTTCGAGAGATTTAAAGACCTACTTGTTCAATGCCCTCATCATGGGATAGAAAATTGGCAACTTTGCCAAACATTATACGAGGGATTGAACGCAGCAACGAAGCAGTTGCTAGAAACAATATGTCAAGGTCATTTTCTCTCCAAGTCTAGCGACGAAGCTTGGCAGTTTCTTGAGGACCTAAGTGAGCAAACAATTCAGTGGGAGAGTACCAAGACCACATCATCTTCTTCAGTTGGTCAATCTAGGGCAGGCATACATCAAATAGATATGTCGATAGCTATGAAGGCCGAGATGGCCTCACTTATGAAAAAGCTAGAAGCCATTGAGACCAAAATCTCATCGTCTTCTCCTGCCCCTACTCTACCCACACGAACTGTTTGTGCTTGTTGTTCGAACCCGTCGCACCTAACCGAAGAGTGTCCTTATAATGCACCCATTCAAGGACAGGATCAAGTCAATGCTGCATTTCAGCAACGACAAAGAAATGATCCGTACTCTTCGACATACAATCAGGGGTGGAGGAGTCACCCAAATCAACAGTTCCAAGGGAACAATAATTTTCAAAGACCTCCTCCACAACAACAACAAGCACCCTTACAAACTCAAAACCAGCAACCTTTCCAACAACAACCTTATACAAATCAAACGAACAATTTAGTTCAACCAAATGATGATAAGGTTAGCTCGCTCGAGAAAAGTCTTGAAGCATTTCTCAAGCAAACTACAGAATCCGCAGCAAGACTTGAAAGTTATGTGCACTCTTTAATGAATAACAATGCCTCACACGATCAAAGTATCAAATCTATTGAGGCACAAATTGCACAATTAACTGCTGCGTTGAGCGAGAGAGAAAAAGGAAAGCTTCCATCTCAACCCTTGCCCAATCCCGGTCACGCACAAAACGCATATCACAATCACAATGTAAATGCGGTGACCACGTTGAGATCCGGAAGAGAGTTGCAAAATAATGTGGAAACTAGTGATGACATCCCCGCCGGTGGTTCTTCTTCCCCTTCTTCATTTTCTTCACTTCCTTCTTCACCTTTTTCTTTAGAGCCTATTCTCCACCCTTCACACGGCTCTACTTCTTCTAGCTCTAACGGACCCATTTCTCACAACACGAACATATCTACACCGGGATCCGTTCCTAATCCACAGTCTGCTCCACAAACATTTGACTCAACTAATTTTCAAAATGCACCATTTCCAAACAGGTTGAGTCCTAATAAACCAAATACACAAGTGGAGAAGATTGTGGAGATATTTAAGCAGGTTAGCATAAATATACCTCTCTTGGATGCTATCCAACAAGTCCCTTCATACGCGAAAATCTTAAAGGGATTATGCACTTCAAAGAGAAAAGCATCTCAAGTACCCAAGAAAGTGCTAGTGGCTAGTGCAGTGAGCAATGCTATTAACCACCATCAAACCTTACCCCAAAAACGAAAGGACCCCGGCTGTCCTACGATATCAATTACAATTGGGGATAAGAAAATTAATCGAGCACTTTTAGATCTTGGGTCTAGTGTTAACCTGATTCCTTATTCCGTGTACGAACAATTAGGGGTTGGAGAGTTGAAACCCACTCGTTGCACTCTCCAAATGGCTGATCGATCAATCACCTATCCAAGGGGTCAACTAGAGGATGTGTTGATTAAAGTCGGGGAATTCATATTCCCCGTTGATTTTATCGTTATGGATACACAACCTGTTGCTAACCCAATAAACCAAATTCCGGTGATTCTTGGTCGACCATTTTTGGCCACTTCCAATGCCGTAATAAATTGTCGCAATGGCTCCATGACCCTATCCTTCGGAAAGAGGTCTAGTGAGTTCAATATTTATAAGATGGGAAGTCTGCCCCCCGTACCTAAAAGTAGTACACGAGAAGTTTGCTCTATTCACGAAATCACGCAGGAGGACTGCGGGCTTGAAAGATTTCTATTTGATGAAAACAGTTTTGACGCCACTAGTGCGTCCCTCCTTGAGCCTACTACCGTTGACACAACCGATGTTGATTATGAATGTTTTACTTTTTTGGATGACGACGACTCACAGCCCGAATATGAGTCGTTTGAATTTTTGGATGAGTCAGTCGAACCATCCGAATCGGTTGTTTGCAGTGATTTCGAACCTGTGTTAGAGTCCTTTGAGTTCGAGGTAGATTCCACAATGATTCTTTCGCCTCCGAAACTCGAACTAATGTCCTTACCGTCTCACCTTAGATATGCTTACATAGGTGAGAATGAGACCTTTCCCATTATCATATCGGCCTCTCTAGCCCTCGAGCAAGAGAATGCCCTCTTAACGGTCTTACAAGATAGGCGGCAAGTTTTCGGTAGGACTATGGCGGACATCGAGGAGATCAGTTCCCTCATAATTGAATATCATACACAATTGATGGATGATGCCATGTCAATAGAGGACCCACGGGAACATCTTGGGGGTATTGTGGTGAGTCAACTTCCTCCCTTAGAAGTTGAAATACCCCCATTTCTTTTAATAAGGTACGAGAATGCCAACACTCCACTGATTGCTGATCACTTACATTCTCGTATCGATGCATCACCATCACCTGTATATTTACCTCCACACCTCCCATACCACTACTTCTATCTTCCCCAATTCTTTGCGGACCACCACAACTTATTTTTCCACCACCCAATATTCTTTACTGATAAATTTTTCAACTGGTTGGTGTTAACTTTTGGCCTAGGCAAAGTTTGGCAGTATTGTCTAACATAGTTTAATTGAAGTTTGGGGGAGGGTCTTTTTGTATATATTTTTGTTTTTCTTAACAATAAAAAAAAAACTATAAATAAATAAACAGGGGAGTATCGGTATTCTTGACCCTCTTGGTTTAACATGACAGTGAGGACACTGTCAAGTTCAAGTTTGGGGGTATGCTCGGTACGTCTTCTTCCTTCGCATTCATTTGTACATATTTTTGCATTTGCATATTTATTTGAAAACCCATAAAAATTTGAAAAATTTGAAAAATTATAAAAATTATTGTATTCAATTTTGGCTAATTGACTTGAGTTTGACAAATAGGTTAACTGGCTAGGAACAACTAGATCTTAGACTTAGTGAATTAAAAACCCTAAAAATAACATTCCTTAAAGTTTAACGGTAGAAAGTATATGCCTTGTAGTTTATTTAGAAATAGGCAAATTTTGGGTTCACTTCTTGGGTTAAGTCAAAATGAAGGACAAGTATTGATGCTCTTATTAGAGTATAAGTTTGAAAAATAGTTCCTACCTTAAGTCTAGATTCTGAAAATGTATACCCTACAATTTGCACTATCACGCACCTTGAAACTTGGAATAGTAGAAGAGACCTTGAAATACTCTTGTCTAAAGTCCTTAGTACGAAGAAAATAAAAGAAAAAGTGTGAATAAAGAATAAAAAAATAGACACTGGTTTTTGTGATTACTTAAGGCTGTAAAAATAGAAAAATATTTAGCGAGGGTGCTTCATCACCTAATGCCTTAGACCAACTGGTTTGGGAGTCACTGCTAAAGCCTTGGGTGTTGCAAAGACTAGGAAGTACGCTTTAAAGTGCAAACGCATTTTGTAATCGGTCGTTTGGTACCTCAAGAAGTATTAACGGTCGCATGAAGGATGTGTAAGCAAATTTCATTCACCAACTAATTAGTACTTTGGACAACGGACAAGGGCATGATTGCTTGAATTGAATTTCCAAGTGTAGGGGTGATCTTTACACACACGTAGGGGTATGTGATTGGAATTTAGATAAGAGAGAGGAATGAAAGATAGAATTTGTATCTTTAATGGAGTTGATAGAAAATTCCTAAGTAGAGATGAAACCCTAGAAGGAAGACTTAAGAGATGCCGAAAGCTAAGTAGGTCTACATAACATATATAATCTTAAGTTAAATAATGAGGAAGTGTGAAGAATATGGGTGGATGATTTACAAGTAGAAGATAATAGAATTCCTTGTTAGAAGACCTAAATGAAGAACAAAAGTCAATGGGCCGAGTTGATAGGATTTTGTGGGTGTAATCCGCTGAAAACCCTCAGGAGACAACACTCCTCCTACTAGGGACACCTAGAGGTTTAACGGCTTGTTGCACGTGCTCAGTGCAATCGCGTTTCCCTGCGAAAGTGTGGTTAGGATTTTAGTGAATAAAACAATAAGTTTGCTCGAGGACGAGCAAAAGGTAAGTTTGGGGGTATTTGTTTAGACCATAATATTGCATTTATCATTCCCCTATTCTTATCCTTTTTATAAATAAATAGGTACTCTTGACGCACGTTTGTTGCATATTACAGGTTACAGGTTTCTGGAGCAAATACAGTGAAAAAGACACAAAACAACAGAAAAAGGGACTTTTGACCAACAAGCAGACCTATCCTAGTCAAGCCTAGTCGAAGAACAGTGCAAGGTCCAAAATGTCAAGTAAACGGTTAAAAATCCCAATACAAGTGTTCACTGAAACATCTGGAGAAGAACCAGAAGCCCAACAGAGAAATTACATATGGAAACAGAAGCCCAAACAGCCAAGGAAAAAGCCCAGAAAATAACAAAGCCCAAGTCCACAGTTTGGCCGCGGATCCGCGGCCAAACCCAGCATGGCGCCGCGGATCCGCGGCCATCAAGCGCCCGTGTCGGTGGAAAATCTCTGGGTTGTTGCGTCGGTGCAGATGTTAGGATTTAACGTGGGCAAATCTGTAATTTTGCATGTGCGAGAGTCTGTAGCCCTAGGTTTCCTATTTTCCTATAAATTGTAATCTTAGATCTAAAAATTGTATGCCTCTTTTCAATAAATAAAATTCAGAAATTCTGGAAGTGACATTCAGATCTGTTCTTTATCGCTTGGAGGGAGCCATCACCATTAGTAAGTGTTTTTCTTTTATTCTTTTAATGTTATTTCATCCCCTAATGAGCGAGTAGTCTCCTCGCTTGTTAGGGTTAGCCTTAGGGAAAGGGTTGAGAGATGAGATCTCTCACCCCTTTCAATGTCATATTAAACTAACCCATTAAGAACTCCATGCATGCGCGCACAACCGCTCCCTGCGGCACCCTACCCCTCGAGGTAACGGTGAACCGCAGTATAAAGGGCCGGTTGCGCGCGTTTTCCATGGGGGTTAGGGTAATTAACGATAAAGGAAGGATACGAATCTAGAGGAAGAAAACATCTTCCCAAAAGAGTCGTATCCACTTTATTGATAATTACTATAACACCTAATGGATCTAAAATACGGCATTGAAAGCGGTGAGGAAACATCAATCTCCAAAACTTCCTCTAAGCCTAACCCTTGCAAGAATTTAAATTAGATTAATTAAGTTTTAGATCTAGATTTTTATAAAACCAAAACGACAAATAGAATCAACTCGTTAAGACACACTAAAGGAATTTACCCGTCTCTGTGGATCGACCCGCACTCACCGGCTAGCTGCGAAGCGACGCCGTTTCTTGATTGCGGTAATTATATTTTTGATCGTAAAATCTCTATAATCAAGTGGGAGCGAGGATTACATCATGAGATGATGACCCAACTAGTTTCGAGCTGGCCATCAGGAGTGGGACTCTGTAAGAATGGCTGGATGCTTAGTGATCTGAGATGGAATCCTTATACACCAACAAAATATGGACTTTAGTTACTTTATCTGAAAGGTTAAATCCCCATCAGGAGCAAGTATATCTTGAGAAGATTACTTGGTGTACATGGAAAAGTTGAGACTTTCAAAGGCAGACTTGTTAAAGGTTTGCATTATAGATCAGATATGGATCATGAAGAAACCTTTTCTAAGAAGCTATGCTTAAGTCCATCCAGATTCTACTTGCCACGGCTACATACCATGACTACGATATCTGGTGGTTGGGTGTCATGACAGCTTTTCTAAAATGATGTTTTAGAAGAGAGCGTCTATAAGTACACAGCCAGAGGACTTCGTAGACAGTGGGAGCAGCGGAAACGTGTACAAGATGCTTTATAGGATAAAGCAGGTATCGCGGAGTTGGAACATCTGTTTTGATGTAATAGTCAAACAGTTTGACGTCATCAAAATGGTAGATGAACCTTGTATATACAAAAAGGTAGTAGGGAGTATGGTGATGATCCTCGTAGAGTACGTGGATGCCATACTCTTGATAGGAAAGGAGTTTCCTATGCTACGCTCGGTCAATCTCCGCTTATCACAATGATTCTCCATATAGGATCAAAATGATACCTCCTAAATCCTGGATTTTGGATCTATGAGATAGATCTAAATGGATGTTAGGATTCTCACTAGTTGTAGTGAGACGGTATCAATTGATCCTGGGAAAAATCACTGGAAAGGTTCCAGGGTGATAAGGACGACTGAATGTCAGTCACAGGCATTGTCTTTACCCTCAGTAAAGGGACGGTATGTTGGAAGAGTTCCAAGCTAGATACCGTGGCATACTAGACGATTAAGGCTGGATACATCGCTACTTAAGATGCTACCAAGGAGGATGTTTGGGTGTATATTGGTTCATGAGATGAACTACGTTCCAACCATTGTAAGACAATGGAGTTGTGGCTTATGCCAAGGAACGCCGGTCCCATCAGTGATCCAGACATATTCTAAGGCAGTATCACCTGATCATGGAGATGGTTGATCTCCAGGGTGATCAAGGTTAGGAGAGTAGACTCAGAGGACAACACGGCGGATCCACTCACAAAGGCCTTTTCCCAGAGAGAGACTTTTATGGGATGGTTGAGTATTAGATACTACAACCACTGCTATCAGATGGCCCTAGTGCAAGTGGGAGATTGTTAGTTATATGTATGCCCTAGAGGCCATTACTGTACATTGGATGTATATTGTAGTGGATGCTGGGACATATATAGGGAGGACTTTCTTGCTCGAAATGATAGTATGCTATCTGGTTACTCTTTACCTTAACTTGTACATTGATTGTCTCTCTGTTACATGTTGGTAAAGCCCTTAGGATGTGTACTTGACTACTTGGACTATGATGCGGATCATACTAGTGGGGACAAGGTAGTCTATAAGTACATCCTTCAAGGTCCCTAGTCATGGGTGTATCGAGACAGGGCATCGATATACCAGAGTAGACTAGCGTATACCTTCTCGACCCATACAGATGGGCGATGGATGATCCCATATCCATTGGTGTTTGACATCAGAGATGATATACGGGTGCTCAGTGGAGACTGGGTACACTGGACGGACTCGCCGAGAACTCCCAGATGGTATTATACCTTACGTCAGATGGCAGTTCTCTGGTGACACTGGTACAGAGTAGTCTGTTGACCCGAGATCATCATTGAGTCTTATGTGGTTCCCACTGTGCTTTGATTTCCACCTTACCACGTCCAAGAGGGCGTGCAAAACGGTGGTTTTTGGGTACAGTCCCGAATCACATGGAGGCAATGAGCGATAGGAGGGGATTCGTCTCTCCCGGTATAGGGAGTTGATGTTGCGCTGTGTTCGATTGGCTATAACCGGAAATCCCTGGCCAGGGTTGCTGAGATTTACTGGTAAGTGTTACCAGTAGTTTCTCGAAATGTTATAGACCTTATATTGACACGACTTATCGAGCTATTGGGGTCTGACGTTTACCATCCCTAGACAAGATATGCGACATATCAGACGATGAGACTGGACTGTATGGTAAGTGTTACTGGTTGGATTCACAAGAGTGTGAGCGGGCTTGCTCGTCGATCTTCTGATCGCTCAATACCCGGGTGGTCGTCACGTTTAGCAGACCGCTTGCGGCTTGTGGGTGTTTGATATGATCATCATCTGCTACTGGCGTATTGACGAGTCTTTAGAGTCCTACGCAGAGGTTTCCTGGCTCAAGCGAAACGAAATAGGAGCGCATATGAGATATGTGCGGGACCGAGAATAATGCGTGTATGTGATACCGTATTCTATTCTCGCGATGAATGTATCGATTGGTTATATGCGATATAACCTAGTTATCGAATCAAGGATTGATTCGATAAGCCGATACATAGGATACTGGTCGGTTATATGCGATATGGCCGGATCGTTAAATCAAGTGTTGATTTAATGATTTAATGTATAATTATATATTTGATATATTACTTTCCATTAACTAGTATTGGTTCACTTTAAGTGGATTTTCTCACTTGATTTGTGCAAGTTGTATATGTGATATACTTTTGTGCACTTCATTGTATCATGTTTGATGATACATGCTTATTTGGTTAAGTGTAAAGAATTAAACCATGGTTAAGTTGTTGATTAGGGTTTTACTTATTCATTTATCTTATTTATTTATTCATTTTGAATAAATTGAAAGATAAATGAATGGTGGCTTGATTTGTTTTTAGTTGAAGCTTCATGAAGCTTTGACTAAATGACCTTTTTGTTCTCATCCTTAACCCTAACCATTTAAACTAACCCTAGTCTATTCTCTACACTTAACTAAGGTTAGAATATGATAAGAATCAATTCTTTTTCAATTATTCTTGAACACTTATCATATTCTTTCTTCATCTTCTTCTTCATGAGCAAGAAAGAAAAGCTTGCCTCATCAATGGCAAGTGATGAAATCATGTGAGAAATCCAATTCCAAAGTGAACCCACTTCCTATTTCTTCATCCTCTACCTATTGCCAAGTAGTATAGGGTGTTTCCTTCACAAGTTTCATGACTTGGTGAAGTGGGAGCTTGATCTAGCGATGCCTCGACGTAGATCATCTTCGGCATCGTAGTCGATGACCTAGCCCGCCCATTTCTTCGATGAAGCCGATGCTAGAGTCCGGGATCCGATTTGGACAGCAAGGAGACTTCATCATGGAGCTATGGAGGTGGAGAACCGGATCTACAAAGGTTGTATTTCCGATCACTTAGTTAAGTTGTTAACTAGTTGCATCTTTCGCCTAAAAATCTAGTTAACGATCCATATTAGAGTTTTTCGGCACTTGTAATTTTTGAAATTGGCATGTTTGATGCCTTGTGAGACCTCATTAGTGTGCCTAGGAACCCTACAGTTCATACAGAATGTGTGTAGATTATCAAGCTCTGAACGAAGTGACGATCAAGAACAAGTATACACTACCGCGCATCAATGATCTTTTCGATCAGCTAACTGGGTCTTGTGTATTTTCAAAGTTAGATCTTCGTTCGACTTATCATCAGGTGAAGGTCAAAGAGTCTGATATTCCGAAAACAGCGTTCAGGACTCGCTATGGTCATTACGAATATTTCGTGATGCCATTTGGAGTGACAAATGCACCTGCTATCTTTATGAATCTGATGACCCAAGTTTTCCGAGAGTACTTAGACAGGTTCGTTTTCATCTTCATCGACGACATTATGATGTATTCGAAGAATCGGAAAGAACACGCCGAGCATTTACGGATTGTCCTGGAGACATTGCGACAACATCAACTCTATGCCAAGTACAGCAAGTGTGAATTTTGGTTAGATCAAGTCGGATTTCTCAGACATATCATTTCAGGCGAAGGAATCTCAGTAGATCCATCTAAGGTGTCAGCTGTCAGCGAATGGCTGACACTAAAGACGGTGAAAGATATACGAAGTTTCTTGGGATTAGCAGGATACTACCGAAGATTCATTGAAGGTTTCTCGAAAATTGCAGCACCCTTGACCAAACTAACACGTAAAGATGAAGCATTCGTGTGATCAGAAGCATGTGAAAAACCTTTTGTAGAACTCAAATCAAGATTAACTTCAGGTCCTATCCTTGTGATACCGGATCAATCTGGAGGTTTCGTCGTACATTGTGATGCAACCGGTATGGGATAAGGATGTGTTCTACACCAGCATGGAAAAGTTGTGGCTTTTGCATCAAGACAGCTAAAAGTTCATGAGCGCAACTACCGAACACATGATCAAGAGTTGGCAGCCGTTATCTTTGCACTTAAGATTTGGCGCCACTACCTCTTGGGAGAACGAGTAGATATATACACTGACCACAAGAGTCTGAAGTATGTATTTACTTAGAAGGAATTAAACATGTGGCAGAGAAGATGGCTAGAACTCATGGCGGACTTCGACATCAACCTACAATATCATCCTGAGAAGGTGAATGTAGTTCCTGATGCACTTAGCCGCCAGCCATTGGCAATGAATCTCACCACTCAATGGAAGCTACAGCTAGAATTGCACAGGATGGAGATCGAAGTAGTTATGCCAGGTAATGCTTCGTATTTGATGAACTTACAAGTCAAGTCTACTCTTGTCAATCAGATCAAGGAAGCTCAAGCAAATGATGCCAAGCTACAAAAGATCCAAGAACAAGTAGAAAGTGGACTTCGAACTGACTTCATCATCCATGAAGATGGATCCATGAGATATGGAAGTCAATTGTGTGTACCAAACGGTCCAGTTTGAGAAGAGTTGATGAAAGAAGCTTACAGCTCTCCTTATTCTGTACACCCCGGTGGTACAAAAATGTATAAGGATCTATGACAACACTACTAGTGGCATGGAATGAAGCGTGAAGTAGCAAGGAGAGTAGCCAAGTGTTTGGTGTGTCAGCAAGTAAAGGTTGAATATCATAGAACTGTTGATCTACTTCAGCCGTTACCAATCCCAGAATGGAAATGGCAGCACATTACCATGGACTTCGTGACTGCCCTTTCTCGCAGCACGAAGGGTAACGACGCAGTATGGGTTATTATGGATCGACTCACTAAGTCGGCTCACTTTATTCCATTTCGAGTTGGCCAATCTACTGAGACGTTAGCAAAGATGTACATGAAGGTAAGCATGAATCTAAAATAAGATTTAACCTTAAAGTGTACTATGTTGATACCCATGAACTCATGCAGGAGATTGTGAGATTACATGGAGTACCAGTTTGCATCGTCTCCGATCATGACACCAGATTCCGATCATAATTTTGGCAGAGTTTGCAAGCTAGCCTGGGAATGAGTTTGAACTCCAGCACGACTTACCATCCACAAACGGACGGACAGTCCGAATGAACAATTCAGATTCTGGAGGACATGCTAAGAGCTTGTATATTAGACTTCGGAAGTTCGTGGGAAGATCACCTACACCTTGTGGGGTTTTCATACAACAACAGCTATCAGGCAATTATTGGAATGACACCATTTGCAGCACTCTATGGAAGGAAGTGTCGATCACCACTAAGTTGGGATGATATCGGAGATCGTGAACTTCTTGGACCAGAGATGATCATGGCAACTTTAGACGTCGTTCACACGATCAGGGAAAGAATGCGCATAGCCCAAGACTGACAGAAGCATTGGGCTGATGCAAAGTGTCGACATCTGGAGTTCCAACCTGGAGATCATGTTTTCTTAAAGATCACTCCAAACCGTGGAGTGATCTGCTTTGGCAAGAGGGGTAAGCTCAGTCCCAGATATATAGGACCGTTCGATATTCTCGAACGAGTTGGAAAAGTGGCCTACCGATTAACACTTCCACCATCATTGGAAGGAATGCACAACGTGTTCCACATATCCCAGCTTCGAAGATACGTGAGTGACCCCAGCCACATCCTTGATCATTCCGAGCTCACTGTATAGACGAACCTAACCTATGAGCAACAACCCATTGAAATCCTGGACTGAAAGGTGAAGACACTGCGGAACAAGGAAGTAAACTTGGTCCGACTGATGTGGAGAAAAGATTTTCCAGGAGAATCAACGTAAGAACGAGAAGAAGACATGCGTGCAAGATACCCTTACCTATTTGTAAATTATTCCTTATGTAATGTAAATTTCGAGGACGAAATTTTTATAACGAGGGTAGAATATAACAACTCTGAATTTACTGTACAAAAATTTTCAGTTTAAAGTACAGAAAGGAGTTTATAAGCCTGAGAACAAGTTATAAGTAAATTTTGTTTAAGAACAGCAAGAAATAACTTGCAGCTCACTGGTAAAGCCTTGCACTGCTGTGATGTAGCCCCTGTGTTCGAATCCCATCAGACACATTAATTTTTTCTAATTTATTTTTAAACAGCCCAAAAGTTTGCACATGCAATGCACATAAAAATGAAAAGTCTGAAGAAATCAAACATGTGCAAAAGGGAGTTAATACTGATATGAACACGTGGCTCCAATCCACCGGCCCCCTCCCCTTAATCGGCCGGCGGAAATGCCCCTAGGCTGGCACCGACGGTCCCCCCGAGTCCAATGAAGCCCGGGCTTTGCACACACTACCCTTTCCCTACCCCTAACTCCCCTGCACTGTTTGATTACTCTGCAATCAAATAGAGACCTTTCAATTCCCCATTTATCATCATTTTAATGCATTTTAATTCACTATTTTAATTCTAAAACCTTAATTCCATACTATAAATACTATCCCATGCCTTAGTCCTTCATCATTCTGAAAATTATAGCCAAACTCTCAAAATTTCTCAAGTACAAGTGGAGTAGAAGAGGAGTTTGCAAGCGATCAAGTTTCGGCGAGGAACAAAGCAAATCCCGACAACCCCACGATGACAACCCTCCCTTCTTCTACCTCCTCTTAATCTAAATAGCTTGTAAGTCCCTCTCAATCCCTCTTCTTCTCTTTGAAACATCTCTTTTCAAAACATATGTCGGAAGTGGAGTTATACCGCTATCTTCTTCTAAAACTCTATAATTCCACTTTTTCTTACATATTTTTCATTCATATTCCTACACCATACTTGTTAACATAAAACCAATACTTTGAACTAACTTTTAATCAAAAACATCATGCAAAATAACTTTAAATTAATATTTACATTAAAATACCATGAAGTTTGTATATACCATCTTTATTTGTTTTGCTTAAACATACATTTAGAAAAATTCATGAGGTAATGACCTACTTCTCACATACATACATGGTTCCATAGCACGATACTCTTCGAACGTATTTTGTTACGATTACAATATTACATTAAAATACCATTTACTATAAAAAAACCGGATTTCTTTTAAATTGCATTTTTAACTCCTTTGCAAATAAGTCTCTACAACCCTCTTTAGGGGACCCGCTATTGGATAGTACGGATTATCGCACATTCTTGGGCTAGTAGAGCGAGATGCAGACCTCCTTACGGAGCATTCGGTCTCGAAAGGTTTTAAATACGGTTTTTAAGATAAACACATTTTCTACTTAAATAAAAATTAATTTTTATAATTATTTAAATATTACCAATCCATATATTTCAAAATATAATAAAATTACATTTTTCTAAAGATAAAAGAATTACAAGTTTTCACCAAAATACCAATAAAAGATAAGTTTACAATAAAATACCATGAATTATCCAAGCTATGTATTTATCAATAAAATACCCCAAATTCCTAAAATTCACATCCATGGAAACCCTAAATAATATAAATAAATTCTCGAGGTTTATTTTTAATTATATTAAAAATATTTTCATACAACGCCCTCGAGCTATATAAATCAACATTTAAGGATTTTAGTAAATATAGGTTTAAGCGGGATCAATTCTCTTGAACCCCAAGGAGCCGGAGAAAGTGAGTGCTTTCTTATTTAAGGCAGAAAACTTAATGGAGTTATCAATGGTAATTGTCTTGGAAAAAGACACAAATCCTTCTGTTCATGTGCAGCAGTTACCGATAACTCCTAAACCTAATTCAGAATCTAAATCAGTTATAAGTGTCTGACTCAAGTTTGAGTCTAAATCAAACTTGAATTCAACTCAAATCAGAATCCAAATCAAACATAAATCCAAAGTCTAACATGAATACTTGAACATGAACTTGAATATCTGAATTCAAACATCAATAACAAACCTGAATACATGACTTGACTTGATCGAACCATGGCTATTACCTGACATGGCTACAAGATTACATCCTGAACTTGACTACTTGAACAATGTGTATCCATGGTCTCGGAAAGTCTTGTAAATATAATCTATATAACACATT
Source organism: Agapanthus africanus (assembly GCA_030015575.1). Classification (NCBI taxonomy): domain Eukaryota; kingdom Viridiplantae; phylum Streptophyta; class Magnoliopsida; order Asparagales; family Amaryllidaceae; genus Agapanthus; species Agapanthus africanus. The sequence continues at coordinate 296,993,460 of CM057349.1, forward strand.
ACGTGGGGTTAACGGGGTAGATTGGTACGGAATGTATTGACGTGGCACGAGATGGTCACTAAAAAACACCTACATGAACTCTCGTACCGTTGCCCCGTGGGTTCTGACGGGGCCTTGTACTACATGTTACCATAGTCTACGGGGTAAGATGGACTCCTCTCATATACACAAATACCTTCTGTACCAAGCTACAAACAACTACGTTAGAATAATATTCTTATACTTGTACAACTTATCACATTTATTTCATATTACTTGTTATATTCCTTCCTTTCTTTTAGGACTTACTGAGTGCTAGTTCGCTGACGACATTCCTGTCTATTTATTTCTTTGGAATGTTCGTCAGGAAGACCGGACTCTCACGAGATCGAGCCCAGCCAGGAGGACTTGGATCAGTTCACTGCCCAGCCGGACTTCTAGCTTCTTGTACTTACTTTCAGTTCATATGCCATTATTTAGGCATTGCTTTTATATCATTGTATCTTTCCTTTTTAAAGCAGTTGTATTCTAAAGATGAATATTAATAAAAGTTGCTGTTCATTTTATATCTCTTGTCATTCTTGTGCATTTTTATATATTGCTTAATTATGCTTAACGTATTTATTTCTTAGTAAATATGTTGCGGGCCTCGCTACGTCACCGCTTCCGTATGCTGGGAAGCGGGGCATGACATCCCCCTTCTCGATCTTCAGTCCTCCTCCTCCTCCTTCGAAGTCCTTTCTACTTTGGCCGATCCCTTCCTCATCAAGGCCGAACCCCTCTTCGCACAAGTGAGTTTTAATTTAAAATAATTTGTTTGAAATTATTATAATTTTGGGTTATTAATTGGATTAGGGTATGTTATTGTTAGAGTTAGGGTAATTTATGGTATTTTAGTGTTAGGGTAATTTAGGGTATTTTGGGGGTTAGGGTAATTTAGGTTTTTTTACTGTTAAGATTAGGGTATTTGGGTTTAGGGTTAGGGTAATTTAGTGTTTTTGTGAGGGTTAGGGTTGGTGTGTTTTAGGAGTTAGGTAAAACTCATAAGCACTGGATTTCAATTAAAATAGGGTATTGAATGTTGTTGTGAATGTTGTAGAGTGTATAAGTTTGTTTCTTGAGTTTTTTTTTGATAATTTCACAATTATTATTAATATTAGGTGCGATGGCAAGATGCTTTGTTAATTTGTCATTATAACGGCATCTTAAATATTGAAGCGAGTGGAAGGCCGAACTACGTTGGTCGAAAAAGTAAAATGATGAGAGTTATAAAATTATGCTCACATAATGGGTTGAATCGAAAGATTTATGCAACCACGCGGATAAATCCGAGAGATTATAAGATCAAATTGGTATGCAAGAACCTGATCACAAGTCAGGACTATACAAGCTTTGAAGTAACCAATGACGAGGAAATAATAGGTACAAGAGTGGTCATGATCCAAATGTGTATCCTACCTACCAAAGCAAAATACCCTGAAGGAAGCTGTGTGCCAGCGATACCGCTACTGATCTAAGCGGTCGAACTTGCAAGAAAATTGTGGCACAACGGGGGTGAGTTGCCAAATCGTGAGTAGAAAATATTAGCAGGTAGAAATCGAATAAACAGCAATCCCTAGGTCATACTGTAGCATAAAGGTAATACTATGTGGTATCTAGAGTGATCATGAATACATATGTATCAACAATAGAGTCGTGACAATAACATATAATGATAGTCATCTGAATGTATATGCATGTGTGCATATGTACCGACCAACGTGTGTCCATCAACGACACATCAATCATCATGAAACCTGAGTATCCAATATCGACACTCAAAAATATCATAAAACCTGTATCCAGCATCGACACGTAAATCCTTATAACTCAGGCGCCGCATCCTCAGATCGGCCCTCATATCCATCTGATCTCACGACTCCGGTCGGTATCCTCCGGATAACCACCGGGTACAAACTATCACTGGTAGGTGAACATCCCCTGCTAGGCTCATCATCTACTCCACGATCTTCTTGCCCTGGGGTACCTTACTGGGTCCACCATGTATCCGCAGACGGTTCCTCCTCACTTCTCGAATCGGGTATCATATAGCTCAGAACCGAGAAAACTCATGGTGGACCTGAAATATCATATCACGAGAAACCGTGTTTTCAAAACAAAAATAATTCTTTTGAAATATATCAGCGGTTCTCAAATTCAAAGATCTCATGAAAACAACATCTCATATGCATGTAACCATAAAGTGCAGTATATGCCAACATGGAACAGTACTGTAAGCATCTCAAGTATTATCATGTAAGCATGTCATGTGATAATTACTGAACAATGATTTTACTTTACAATTAAGAGTAATACCGTGATATAGCAATTCTACTGTGTAAGTGGTATGGAAATTACCGATGATGAGTGTGTGAGCCGGCAAATCTATGTAAGTGTAACATGCGCATCATCGGTAATAGTGCAGGTGTACTAGTAGACAAAGCCATATACAGGTAATGCTGGGAACATAGTACGTATGTCACGAGGAATAATGCAGCATAACATGAACAGTAATAAGATATGCAACTACCCCTGGATACATCAAATATAACCCATAATCCACTAAGGTGTTAGCAGCAAAGATTCTCCGAATCAAGACAAATCCATAAGTCGGCGATCCGGCCTCATAGTATCAGATGTGATATAATCCTCGTACATCATCCTCGAGTCAAGAGTGCGGATCAATAATCCGGTATCCTATCACGTACAATATAATCTATCGTACGATATCATCAAATCAGAATAAGGATCTATCGTCCTATACATAAACAAGGGTATGGATCTATGGTCTCGTACGTCATATCACCTTTTATTCTCATATATACGTACATATTGTAACGCTTTGAAAATCGTTTCGGTGAAATTTCGAAAAATCGGTAAAATAAGGGGGTTTTCTGTAAAAAGTCAAAATGCAAATATCTTATTATAAAAATTAAATATACATATTCTAGCTATGTAATTGCTATTATTTGGTGTTTATTGAGCCGCTGGTGAAATTTCAAATTTTCTGAAAAAAATATTATTTTATTATTATTTAAGCCGTCACTAATACATTTAATTAGGGAAAATTACAAATTGGAATGAGTTGAAACAAATTTTGTGCATCATAAAACATTAAATAAAATTTTATCATGTGGTTTTTGGAACGAAATCATTTGCCAAAACGGTTTAGAAATTATTGAAGAAAAAAAGGCTTTTTTTTAGCGTAAATGGATATTTGGGGTATTGTATTTATCATTTTTCATCACCCCACACCCGTACCCACACCCACACACACCCACTTACTCCTCCCCATGGCTGAATTCAGCAGCCACCCTATTTTTCCCCACTTGATTTTCAAATGAAAGGAAATGAAAGAAAAGAATAGAAAATGGATAAAGTAGTTAGACTTTTGACTTGCTTTGACCTTGACTTTGTTCCCCCCTTTTCTCTATCTCCCTCTCTCTCCTCACTCCCATTTCTGGCCGAATCCTTCTCCCCACAGCAGCAGCCCTTCCCCCCCCCAAAATCCACACTATTTTGCTTCAAAAATCCACAAAAAAGCTTCAAAATCCATACAATTTCAAAGCTTTTTCCAAATCGAACCCTTACCCATTATTTCTTGCCTAAGCAAGCATGGATCTAGGAGCTTGGAGGCCATTTTGGGAGGCTAGATTTCAAGCTTGGTCTCTTGATTTTGTGAGGTATAAATCCCAAGCCAAATTTAAATTGTTGGATAGTTTCTTTCATCAAGGTCTATTAAGTTTAAATGCGATTCTAATTGGGATTTAGTTTGTAATGGAAAGAGTTTGAGATCAAGTTAGGTTGTGATCATGTGTTCATGGTTGTGTGATGTTCTTTTTTAGCATCTTAAGCTATGCAACTTAAATTTGTTACTTATTGCCAATTGTAACATGTAAAATGTCCAAATTAAGCTTTTGTGTAAACTAGGGTTTTATAAAATGCATTATATGTGAGGTTAAAAATGTGTTTAGATTTTTCATGACTTCATTAACTTTATTAAGTGTGGTTTAATGCTTTAGATTATGCAAATCTAAGCTAGATTGTAGTTTGTGCATTTTTTCTTTGAAATTGTTAAAAAGGGTATTTTTGTAAACTAGAATATTAGGGTTTTTGGAATTTAATGAGATTAAATTCCGGAAATTGTTTATATGACTTATTTAAGATATTTAATAAATATATTGGCCGCTACATTCATTTAAATATCATGTTTTGTACAAAAACGGCGAAATGTGCTTGCTAGATTTTCGGAAAAATGACCTTTTAAGTGAAATTGGGGTTTTTGTGAGTTTTAACCTAGTTTATATTAAAATTAGTGTTCGTGAATGTACAAATGAGTGTGATTGAATTTTTCTCGATGGTTTGACGTTTGTACATCGACATCGAGGGTTGGTTTTACTATTCTTGCATGCGTAGGCGATAGGTTTGGACCTATGCGTGATACGCGTGCCGATTTGATTTTCGTATGCCGTTTCGATTTTGAATTTTGTTTTAATGCGATATGGTGCGTTATGATATGTAGGTACCCCCATGTGGACTTCGAGGCGACAAGCAAGCGCGTGGCGACGTCGGCACCGGCTAGCGAGGACCAGGTGAGTAGATTTATATCTACGGGGAGAAGTCGGGTGGATGGCGTATAGCACCCCCGCAGTCCGTGGTGGTGTATACAGATGCGTATACACACCAACATTTATTATATGTTATTTGGGATTAATAACGTTGCTTAGGATGGATATTGGTGTGTTGGATTACCTTAGTGTTGCGAACCCTAGGGCAGTGTTGCACTACACATACACACATACATACTTGCATACATTCCTATTGATATGTGCTCATGAGATTCTTTATAGTTATGTGTTCACATGGGTATGGGACTATGTGTTCACATACGGATCGAGGATGATACTTGGGATTGAGCTGAGTCGATGAGATTTGATTTGAGGCCGTGAGATCGGTGATATAGCAGGGTTCGTATCTTAGATACGACATGACGTTGTAGCGGGTCCTTGACGTAGTGTTTCACACACGTCCATGCATACGTAGGCGGTATCAGTATGGTACTATACGTAGATCAGTACCCCGATCATAATATTTGATAAAGAGGATACCAGGTGAATAGTATGATGAACGTGATATTGACCCGTACCCAGATTTGGGATGCCGTACGACGGATTTACGTACGAGCTATATTGATGATTGATCCGCACTCTTGACTTGGGATGCCTGATTTTAGATATGGTATCAGATATGATATTATTGAGGCGGGATCACCGACTTTACATATACAGGTATGTATATGTATCGACTCAGATGATAGGCGGTTTCCTTACCTGTAGTTCAGCTTGTTAGTTCAGCCGTGTAGTTTAGTGTAGTTGTTAGATTAGATTAGACTTCTTACCTATTTCAAAAACTAATGAATCGTGGGCATTTTTAAAGACAGCCCAAGGGATCCTACGGATATTTCAAAAGACGTATCTTTTCATTAAAACACCGTAGCCTCTATTTTCAAAACCCCTTGATTCGTGTTATTTCAAAAGGCACCATTTGTAGGACTTATATTAGTTTAATACTGATTAGTTATCGTTGTGTCTAGTATTCTGCTTCCGCACATTATTGCTGTTCGCTCTGCCCCGCATACTTATTTTGCTGCATACTCCATTATTGATATCATGCTGTTAGGACACCAGCACCATTACCGATGATGCGTATGTACCACATACACTTACTTGCCGGCTCACACACATCTTCATCGGTAATTGCCATGTCACGTACACTTAGAAAATACTATTGCTTGGCTTAGCTTGTTAGTTAGTAGTTGATACGATATTAGTGTACCTGGGTTATAGGCCAGTTTAGACATTGTAGTTATTACTTGTCACTTCATGCATACTGTTATTCCATTGTTCATGCCTAGTTATTAATCATACATTGCAACTTGGTTATTGATACCATATACATTCATTAGCATTGACATATGCACTTGTGATGACTTCTTGAGATTTATGGTATTTTTGGATTTCGGGGGAAAGCCGCAAAAATTTCTAAACTTATTAACCTTTTAAAATATGTAAATTGCGGTTTTCTAGTGATGTAAGTGTCGTCCACCATGAGTTTGCTGTGGTTTTCGAGATCCGTGTCGAGGAGTGGAGGAACCGTCACGGGTACATGGTGGGCCCGGTATGGTACCCCGGGGCAAGATGAATGTGGTGTTGACGTTGAGCCTGGCAGGGGACAGATTACCTACCGGTGATATTACCCGACGCGTCGGATATCCGGAGGATACCGTCGTGGTCTTGAGATGGATGGTAGGGGCCGGTCTGGACTGACGGCGCCCTAGATATTGAGATTGAGACATTGATATTTCGAGACAGTGAGATTTATGTTTTGTGTCGATGCTAGACACTGTTGATACTGATTTCATTATGATACCTCAGTTTAAAAATACGAAGGAAATCTCATTAATTTATGAAAACAGTTTCTTCATTTACATGTATTCTGTTTTCATGCATTCATACCTCATTCATATGATATATTGCTACCTGAGGCACCGACACGGGCACATGAGATTCCACTCGGTTAGATATTACCCTAGCCATTGTTATAGGCTGCATGTTATTCATATATTTGAGGATATATTATGATCATTGACCTAGGTTGCGTTATTTATGCGATTTCTGTGCGTAGATGTTTTTCTATTCACGAGTTGGCAACTCACCCCCGTTGTGCCCCAGTTTCTTGCAGGTTTGCCGTACAGGTTTCATTACGGCTTTGCGGGCTCAGTTTCATTCGGGTGACTTGCTAGTAGGTGGGTTTTTCTTGTATCGTACCCATCATATTACCTTGTATAATATTATTCCGTTGTATCTAGTAAATTCCATCAACCAAACATGTATTTATTTTGAGATAAAGACCAGTGCTGTTTATTCTTTCGACCTTAGAGTCGCTCGTTATATTTCTGGTGGTTTTGAGTTCCTTTTGAGTTTTGATCCTCGCCGTTGGCGTTGTATATTATATTGCTTGGGTGGTTGTGACCGTCGATTGACGAAGAGCTAGCTCCCGCTTGGGGATGCCTTTTTATTGATTTCGTATACTATTCATGTTGTATCCCGTTTGGGAGCCAGTTTTTACAAAGGAGACTCTGCCGAAATTTTCAGTAAATTTTGATGTTCTTAAAAACCGCATAATTCGGCTTATGCTATTAAAACTATTTGTTTTAAATTGGTTTTCCTGCACTCTACTTCTTTTCTTGGTTTGGATTTCTGGGTTTTCGGTTTACTTAGATTACGCACGCCTCGAGACGTTTCGTAGTTTAAGTGCCGGTCATGTTCCGTACTTTCAGGACGTGACAAAGTTGGTATCAGAGCGTTAGGTTTTAACCTTCGGAGCGTAGGATGACCCTTGGTTGATAGAATAGGTGACTAAAGTAGAGTGACGTACCGTTGGTATGTTCCGCGGCATATTTACGACACGCCACTCCACTTATGAAGCCTTAGGATGTACATTTCCTTGTTCAGTATTATATTCCTTCCTGATCTAGCCTCATCGGTACCAGTTTGGTTTTGCCGCTACGGTTACAGGCAAGGAGAGCTACGGCTAGAGTTGCGGTCAGCACAAGCTCGTCACGAACGAGGACTGACCAGGGCGAAATTCCGGCGACACACGATTGCAGAGATGTGTCTTTTTACTGTGTTTCTGCGCCACGAGCGTTTGGCGGATCGCCTTTATGAGGTTACTCGGAGGTGCTGATCGACACTAGAGAATTGAGCTAATGATGGAGGCCAGCCAGATTTTGATGATCGTTGGTGTGTTGCTTACTCCTGATGATTGAGGCACGGTTCAGCATGCAGACGAGTGAGCCAGTTATTGCTGCGAACGACGAGATATCGCCCCAGATGTTGGAGCTATTGCAGTATAAGTTGTACTAAGAGATGATAGGAGGTCGCTAGTCATCTAGGATGAATGACTAGGACATGTGGATCGTTCGCTTACCCCGATGCGAGGTCATCGGATAGATTGATTTCAGCTAGAGACGACTTCACGCAGAGACGTGAGGGTCGGCAGAGACGATCGAATGTCGGAAACCTATTATTCCAAGTTTAAAGTAGTCGGAAAGACATGCAGGCAATTTTATGGTCCCTCTAGAAGAATGAAACCCTAACTCGACTTAATGACCGTGTGAAAGCCTTTGAACCTTCGGGTTTGCGGCAGTTCTACAGCGCCATTAGTGAGGCTTGGGTTTGCCCTTCTACGGCTGGACCACCGATGCTGTGGTATGTACTCGATACTATTAAACTGTACCCAAGATGTTGAGCCCTTGGGGGATTATGAGGTTTTGACAATCGATTGGATGGTTCGACTTAATTCGGATGCTAGGTGGTGAGATGCATTTCTTGGGAGACTCCAGATTCGAGGATAGTCGTTGGAGCTCAGTCCATGCAGCCGCGACGAGACGAGTCCAAAGCAGACGACATTAGAGAAAAGTGGAGTAAGAGGTTCGCACCAGATCTAGATGAGATGATGTTCCACTCCGCCGACATCAGAGAGGCGATGCGCATGCCGAGGCATGGTACTTGGACTAACCTTCCAGAAGGAGTCGCGATGAGTATGCAGTCGTTCCAGAGCAAGATGCAGATATAGGAAAGGACAATGACTTCCGGACAGTTGGCAGAGACGAGACATGGAAGAGACCGTGAGCAGGATTCCTTTCAGGACACTGCTGCAATGATACTTGCACTCAGGATCAGATGTGTCACGTACATTCAGAGAGCCAGGGGCCGACGCCAGTGATATGCTGTCTTACGAGTGGTCGCGATGATTGACCAAGAGATGACCAGAGAAGTGCCAGAACGGAATCGTCCCCGTTAGCATACCTGACAGGGCCGATGAGCCGATGGACCGAAAGATTGGTAATTCACAGTGAAGACCTTGAACCAGGAGTGGTCATGGTTACGCACACCAGCAGGCCAGAGTTCATGATCATCGACGAGACGTCCCATTAGTGACCGCGACAGTTGGCCCGAGATTCTTAGAGGATGCACTTGAGCGATACTATTCCGCCATTATTGATTTCGATATTTTGGGTGATTTATTCGCATGATTTGATTTTGATGATTGAGGATTTACGATCTTTGCATAGTGTTGCACTTGATATCGTTTTCGTGCTTGGGTTTCACATGTTTGTGATTTTACGGTTTTAGACATTTGAGTTGATTTTGTGCGTATGCACGCACACGAATTGGTTCCTGCACTCTGTATAGTTATTATATGCTTGCAGTGTGCACTGGACTTCGATTTCGATTGTGATACTCGATATTTGTTTTGTGCACCTGATTGATTTTGCGCACGTTCGGCGCTTGATATTGGATTTCATGATTTCGTGCACGATGGATGCACCTGATTTGAATTTTCGCGCATGTTGAGCGCATGTCTTGAGATGCGATTTTGGTGTACACCAGATGCACTAAATCGAGATTTTTCGTGCATGTCAGATGCACCTGATTTTGCTGTCAGGCACACATGTTGCCTACGACAGATGTTTCGTGCACACCCGATGCACTTAGATGTTGTTTCTGTGCGCATGTATGGCACATTCATGGATTTTGATTTCCGTGCGCACCAGACGCACGTGGCATTCATGTGCATATTTTGGGGATTGATTTCGTATAGAGCAGTACGTTTTTATGATATTGCTATGTGTTTTCGTACTGAGCAGGACTAGTCAGAGGACAATATCTGAATATATTTTGCATGCATTGATAGTTATTGAAGGGATTTCCAAAAAATGAGCTATAGCCTCAGTATTTACCTAGGTGTCTGATATGACACGAAATGTTTAAAACAAGGAGACCCTTCTAAATTGTTTCCAAAACGGCGGAACGTACATTTCAAACAAAGGTATATATGTATATAGTTATTTTCTTATGATAGACGTCCGCCACTGTGCAGTGTTATACGCGTTGCACAGCGACTTAAAGAGATTTGGCATGCCTTTCCTTCAGATACTTACAGATATAGATTCGATATTTACATGTATAGTTTCGAGTTATGTCATATTGGTTTTGATTTGGATTTGGCATTGATGTCTTCTCCATGACTCCGATGATTGCGGGATGCTTGACGGAGTTTTGATTTGAGTTATATGCTCATTTTTCAAGCGCATGCGCTGCGCTACGATTTGTTTTATGTATTTACAATTTCGGAGCCCCGACGACTTGATGGGTTTTCTTAGATGTTTTAGTATTTGGGGGAGTTTGAATTTAAATTCGGGGACCGAATTTCTTTAAGGAGGGAAGATTGTAACGCTTTGAAAATCGTTTCGGTGAAATTTCGAAAAATCGGTAAAATAAGGGGGTTTTCTGTAAAAAGTCAAAATGCAAATATCTTATTATAAAAATTAAATATACATATTCTAGCTATGTAATTGCTATTATTTGGTGTTTATTGAGCCGCTGGTGAAATTTCAAATTTTCTGAAAAAAATATTATTTTATTATTATTTAAGCCGTCACTAATACATTTAATTAGGGAAAATTACAAATTGGAATGAGTTGAAACAAATTTTGTACATCATAAAACATTAAATAAAATTTTATCATGTGGTTTTTGGAACGAAATCATTTGCCAAAACGGTTTAGAAATTATTGAAGAAAAAAAGGCTTTTTTTAGCGTAAATGGATGTTTGGGGTATTGTATTTATCATTTTTCATCACCCCACACCCGTACCCACACCCACACACACCCACTTACTCCTCCCCATGGCTGAATTCAGCAGCCACCCTATTTTTCCCCACTTGATTTTCAAATGAAAGGAAATGAAAGAAAAGAATAGAAAATGGATAAAGTAGTTAGACTTTTGACTTGCTTTGACCTTGACTTTGTTCCCTCCCTTTTCTCTACCTCCCTCTCTCTCCTCACTCCCATTTCTGGCCGAATCCTTCTCCCCACAGTAGCAGCCCTTCCCCCCCCCAAAATCCACACTATTTTGCTTCAAAAATCCACAAAAAAGCTTCAAAATCCATACAATTTCAAAGCTTTTTCCAAATCGAACCCTTACCCATTATTTCTTGCCCAAGCAAGCATGGATCTAGGAGCTTGGAGGCCATTTTGGGAGGCTAGATTTCAAGCTTGGTCTCTTGATTTTGTGAGGTATAAATCCCAAGCCAAATTTAAATTGTTGGATAGTTTCTTTCATCAAGGTCTATTAAGTTTAAATGCGATTCTAATTGGGATTTAGTTTGTAATGGAAAGAGTTTGAGATCAAGTTAGGTTGTGATCATGTGTTCATGGTTGTGTGATGTTCTTTTTTAGCATCTTAAGCTATGCAACTTAAATTTGTTACTTATTGCCAATTGTAACATGTAAAATGTCCAAATTAAGATTTTGTGTAAACTAGGGTTTTATAAAATGCATTATATGTGAGGTTAAAAATGTGTTTAGGTTTTTCATGACTTCATTAACTTTATTAAGTGTGGTTTAATTCTTTAGATCATGCAAATCTAAGCTAGATTGTAGTTTGTGCATTTTTGCTTTGAAATTGTTAAAAAGGGTATTTTTGTAAACTAGAATATTAGGGTTTTTGGAATTTAATGAGATTAAATTCCGGAAATTGTTTATATGACTTATTTAAGATATTTAATAAATATATTGGCCGCTACATTCATTTAAATATCATGTTTTGTACAAAAACGGCGAAATGTGCTTGCTAGATTTTCGGAAAAATGACCTTTTAAGTGAAATTGGGGTTTTTGTGAGTTTTAACCTAGTTTATATTAAAATTAGTGTTCGTGAATGTACAAATGAGTGTGATTGAATTTTTCTCGATGGTTTGACGTTTGTACATCGACATCGAGGGTTGGTTTTACTATTCTTGCATGCGTAGGCGATAGGTTTGGACCTATGCGTGATACGCGTGTCGATTTGATTTTCGTATGCCGTTTCGATTTTGAATTTTGTTTTAATGCGATATGGTGCGTTATGATATGTAGGTACCCCCATGTGGACTTCGAGGCGACAAGCAAGCGCGTGGCGACGTCGGCACCGGCTAGCGAGGACCAGGTGAGTAGATTTATATCTACGGGGAGAAGTCGGGTGGATGGTGTATAGCACCCCCGCAGTCCGTGGTGGTGTATACAGATGCGTATACACACCAACATTTATTATATGTTATTTGGGATTAATAACGTTGCTTAGGATGGATATTGGTGTGTTGGATTACCTTAGTGTTGCGAACCCTAGGGCAGTGTTGCACTACACATACACACATACATACTTGCATACATTCCTATTGATATGTGCTCATGGGATTCTTTATAGTTATGTGTTCACATGGGTATGGGACTATGTGTTCACATACGGATCGAGGATGATACTTGGGATTGAGCTGAGTCGATGAGATTTGATTTGAGGCCGTGAGATCGGTGATATAGCAGGGTTCGTATCTTAGATACGACATGACGTTGTAGCGGGTCCTTGACGTAGTGTTTCACACACGTCCATGCATACGTAGGCGGTATCAGTATGGTACTATACGTAGATCAGTACCCCGATCATAATATTTGATAAAGAGGATACCAGGTGAATAGTATGATGAACGTGATATTGACCCGTACCCAGATTTGGGATGCCGTACGACGGATTTACGTACGAGCTATATTGATGATTGATCCGCACTCTTGACTTGGGATGCCTGATTTTAGATATGGTATCAGATATGATATTATTGAGGCGGGATCACCGACTTTACATATACAGGTATGTATATGTATCGACTCAGATGATAGGCGGTTTCCTTACCTGTAGTTCAGCTTGTTAGTTCAGCCGTGTAGTTTAGTGTAGTTGTTAGATTAGATTAGACTTCTTACCTATTTCAAAAACTAACGAATCGTGGGCATTTTTAAAGACAGCCCAAGGGATCCTACGGATATTTCAAAAGACGTATCTTTTCATTAAAACACCGTAGCCTCTATTTTCAAAACCCCTTGATTCGTGTTATTTCAAAAGGCACCATTTGTAGGACTTATATTAGTTTAATACTGATTAGTTATCGTTGTGTCTAGTATTCTGCTTCCGCACATTATTGCTGTTCGCTCTGCCCCGCATTCTTATTTTGCTGCATACTCCATTATTGATATCATGCTGTTAGGACACCAGCACCATTACCGATGATGCGTATGTACCACATACACTTACTTGCCGGCTCACACACATCTTCATCGGTAATTGCCATGTCACGTACACTTAGAAAATACTATTGCTTGGCTTAGCTTGTTAGTTAGTAGTTGATACGATATTAGTGTACCTGGGTTATAGGCCAGTTTAGACATTGTAGTTATTACTTGTCACTTCATGCATACTGTTATTCCATTGTTCATGCCTAGTTATTAATCATACATTGCAACTTGGTTATTGATACCATATACATTCATTAGCATTGACATATGCACTTGTGATGACTTCTTGAGATTTATGGTATTTTTGGATTTCGGGGGAAAGCCGCAAAAATTTCTAAACTTATTAACCTTTTAAAATATGTAAATTGCGGTTTTCTAGTGATGTAAGTGTCGTCCACCATGAGTTTGCTGTGGTTTTCGAGATCCGTGTTGAGGAGTGGAGGAACCGTCACGGGTACATGGTGGGCCCGGTATGGTACCCCGGGGCAAGATGAATGTGGTGTTGACGTCGAGCCTGGCAGGGGACAGATTACCTACCGGTGATATTACCCGACGCGTCGGATATCCGGAGGATACCGTCGTGGTCTTGAGATGGATGGTAGGGGCCGGTCTGGACTGACGACGCCCTAGATATTGAGATTGAGACATTGATATTTCGAGACAGTGAGATTTATGTTTTGTGTCGATGCTAGACACTGTTGATACTGATTTCATTATGATACCTCAGTTTAAAAATACGAAGGAAATCTCACTAATTTATGAAAACAGTTTCTTCATTTACATGTATTCTGTTTTCATGCATTCATTCCTCATTCATATGATATATTTGTTAGTTATATGTATGCCCTAGAGGCCATTACTGTACATAGGATGTATATTGTAGTGGATGCTGGGACGTATATAGGGAGGACTTTCTTGCTCGACATGATAGTATGCTATCTGGTTGAACTTTACCTTAACGTGTATGCTGATTGTCTCTCTGTTACATGTTGGTAAAGCCCTTAGGATCTGTACTTGACTACCTGGACTATGATGCGGATCATACTAGTGGGGACATGGTAGTCCATAAGTACATCCTTCAAAGTCCCTAGTCGTGGGTGTATCGAGACGGGGCATCGATATACCAGAGTAGACTAGCGTATACCTTCTCGACCCATACAGATGGGCGATGGATGATCCCATATCCATTGGTGTTTGACATCGGAGATGATATACGGGTGCTCAGTAGAGACTGGGTACACTGGACGGACTCGCCGAGAACTCCCAGATGGTATTATACCTCACGTCAGATGGCAGTTCTCTGGTGACACTGGTACAGAGTAGTCTGTTGACCCGAGATCGTCATAGAGTCTTGTGTGGTTCCCACTGTGCTTTGATTTCCATCTTACCACGTCCAAGAGGGCGTGCAAAACGGTGGTTTTTGGGTACAGTCCCGAGTCACATGGAGGCAATGAGCGATAGGAGGGGATTCGTCTCTCCCGGTATATGGGGGTTGATGTTGCGCTGTGTTCGATTGGCTATAACAGGAAATCCCTGGCCAGGGTTGCTGAGATTTACTGGTAAGTGTTACCAGTAGTTTCTCGATCAGTTATAGACCTCATATCGACACGACTTATTGAGCTATTGGGGTCTGACGTTTACCACCCCTAGGCGAGATATGCGACATATCAGACGATCAGACCGGACTGTACGGTAGTGTTACTGGTCGGATTCACTGGAGTGTGAGCGGGCTTGCTCGTCGATCTTCAGATCGCTCAATACCCGGGTGGCCGTTACGTTTAGCAGACCGCTTGCGGCTTGTGGATGTTTGATATGATCATCATCCGCTGCCGGCGTATTGACGAGTCTTTAGAGTCCTACACAGAGGTTTCCTGGGTCAAGCGAAACGAAATAGGAGCGCATATGAGATATGTGCGGGACCGAGAATAATGCGTGTATGTGATACCGTATTCTATTCTCGCGATAAATATATCGAAAGGTTGTATGCGATATAACCTAGTTATCGATTCAAGCGTTGATTCGATAAGCCGATATATTAGATACCAGTCGGTTATGTGCGCATGACCGGATCATTGAATCAAATGTTGATTTAATGATTTAATGTATATTTATATATTTGATATATTGCTTTGCATCAATTAGTATCGGTTTACTTAAGATGGATTTTCTCGCTCGGGTGTGCGCATTGTATATGCGATATACTTTTGTGCACTTGCTTGTATCATGTTTGATGATACATGTCATGCTAGGGTTCAAGTGTAAAGATTAAACCTTGGTTAATGAAATAGTTTAGGGTTTCTTATTTGTTATTCATTTATCTATTTATTTATCCTTTTTATTTTTGATAAATGAATAAATGAAAATGAGAAAAGAATGGTGGCTTCTTTTGTTCTTTAGTTGAAGCTTCATGAAGCTTTGTTCAAGTCAACCATACTTATCTCATCCTTAACCCTAACCATTCCCACTAACCATGATTCATTCTCTACACTTAACTCTAGTTAATATTATGATAAGAATTCATTTTCTTTTCATTTTCTATTAACTTATCATAATGTTTTTCTTCTTCTTCTTCATGCTTCAAGTGAAGAAGCTTGAAGTCCATCAATGGTGATTGATGCATATGAGTGAGAAATCCAATTCTAAAGTCTACCCACTTCCTATTTCTTCATCCTCTACCTCTTGCCAAGTAGTAGAGTGTGTTTCCTTCACAAGTTTCATGACTTGGTGAAGGTGGAGCTTGATTCATCGATGCTTCGACGTAGATCATCTTCGGCATGGACATCGACGACCTAGCTTGCCCATTCTCCGACGAAGCCGATCCTAGAGCCCGGATTTGATTTGGACAGCGGAGAGGACCTCGTTGCGGAGCTATGGAGGTGGAGCACCGGATCTACAAAGGTTGTATTTCCGTATTTTATTTAGTTAACTGTTAACTAGTTCTTGTTCGCCTAGATATCTAGCAAACGATCCGTACTTTAGGGTTTGTAGGCACCATAATTTTTGAAATTGCCATGGTTGATGGCTTGGGAGACCTCACTAGAGTGCCTAGGAACCCTGCAGTGGTATCAGAGCCTAGCTAGAGCCTTAGGCGAAGTCCAGACGCGATTTGAAGTCCGATCGAACCGAAACCATACCCGGAAAATTGCTCTCTGTACAATTTTTAAAATCTGGTATTTTTCTACATTAAAAATGTTCAGAAAAATCAGCAGGTGAATATATGAAATACTGTGAAATTCGTACCACTGTTTCCTCCATCTTGCCGCGCTTCCGCGGCACGAGCTAGCCTCGTGCGGCGGTTGCGCGGTGGTACGACATGTATATTCAATAATTTTTGCACAGTATCTCATAATTATTAGTGCTGGTATTCCTGGATATTTTTAATATTTTTTCCAGAGTTGAATTTTTCTGTGTTGATTTGGGGATTCGGTATTTCGATCGGGGTATCAAATTTTGTCTGTGTGGCTTTCCGGATAAATTTTAGAATATGTTAAAAAGTTCGACCGGATATAAATACCCACTTTTTCCCCTGTCGGGAAATTTCCAAGTGTTGGATTTTTCCGTAGTTTGACGACGTTCTAAGTAGTGCAAGTAACGCGATGGTCCCTCTAGAAGACACAAACCTTAACTCGATTATGTGACCGTCTTGAACTGCCCTTTGAACCTTCGGGTTTGGGGCAGTACGGCGTGCCACATGTGAGGCGTTGGTTTGACCCTTCTACGGCTGGATCGTTGGTACTGAGGCACGAACGGAATGTTGTTAGACTTGTTTCATGTGTTGATCTGTATCGGGAAAACTTGGGTGTTAGAATGTTCGATCGGAAAGTTTAACATTTTCTATTTATCTGGAATGGGATACAATAATTGGAATTCACAAAAGTTATGTGATAACTAAATGAATGTTATAAACACAGCAGTTTAGTCTCACTTGATCGGTTGCCACGGAATTTTGATGTGATCAAAAGTCCGTCGCAATCACGTAGCGTACGCGGATACTCGCCGGATAAACTTAATAAACAGCTTCACTCCATAGCCCCGACCAAGTGACTGTAGGAGAACCCCGTCGCCGAAAGCATCCGTTCGGGTGCTCGCGGTAGCGGTGTTCCGCCTTGGTGCACTTCGTCGCCGGTATCAGGGGTGCAGCCGCCTATTGAAGTTTGCGACGAGCATTCGATCAGGATGTCGGGAATCTTGTTGAATTGCCCGACTTGATATTGAAAAGTGTTTTCGATTTTGAGACTAAAATGCGGGGTTTATAATTGTTAGGCATGCGATGTCTAAGTAATTCATTTGGTCAGGCATGTGATGTCTGAAGTGATTGCGGATTCCAACTGTTGTAGTTTTACACTTTCTTTTCTGTGACCGTAAGTGTAATATGTGATATCGCCGGTTTCGTTGCTATATGTCAACGACAATTGGGATGGACATATTTACTTACGTTGATGACATGTGATGTTATGTGTTGCTGGATATGTTATATTGGATCGTCGTGTTTGAATAGCCGGGGGTTTTTATGTGAGATGAGTGTTTTTTCATTTTCATTCATGTAAAAACTTGTATGTAATATTCTTTTATTGGGGCGCTTCCAGGTTGCGGGAGTTGTCACCTGTTGTATATTATTTACTTTTCCGCACTAGGATAGACCCAAGGAGGAGGGCACAAGTAACCGGGTTCTGGAGTCCAGTGGGAGACCAACTCGAGGAGTCGAGTCCGGGTCTCCTAACTCCAGAATTGGTAGGGTTGCTTGCCGCTCTCATAGGGGTCTAGGGGTGTGGGTTTGGCTATTCATCACGACCGTGGAATCCGTGTTTTATACTGGCTCGTATTGAAAACACGGACGTCCTAGTATATCCAATATTTCATATATTTCTTCTGCTGCGATATCTGTGATGTGATCATGTGATGTTTCTGTGATGGATATAGTATATAGTATATATGATATATTATATAGACGTTACTTATGTTTTACACCCGTGCTAGCCCTGCCCTGCTCTGCCGTTAGTTACCTAACCTAACGGTGCACGAGGGGACATCGAGGCGAATGCGGATGGCATAAGTGTACGTCATATCTATCTGTGATGATTAGGTACTTTAATGATGGGACTTCATTAATGTGATTAATGAAATTAAAAGAAACCTAAGATGTTGTAGAATCGAATTTCAAAATAAAACAGGTAGCTACAGTTCTTGCTTTGCACAGCGGTATATGTGATATATCCTGCACCTTATTCGATGAGGAAAGGACCGAGATCCCTTCACCGGGAGTGACTCCTTTAGCAATAACTGGCAGATGCTACACATTCGGTTTGTCTTTTGATTGCTTTTAAGTGTTTTTGCTTTGCACAGTGATATATGTGATATATCCCGCACCTCATTCGACGAGGAAAGGACCGACGATCCCTTCACCGGGAGTGACTCCTTTAGCAAAACTAGAAAAGCCTCAAAAACATTCCATTTTTAAAATCATTTGATTCTACAACGATATCAAGTTCATTACGCAATAGGTTTTCAGAAAAACCTGTCGTAGCCCTCCGTCATTTCAGATAAGTTGTATATAGTATTCGTGCTGCATTTGTTGGCTTTCGTCAAGGTGCAGTGTGCGGTAGCTATATGCTGCTTATCTGCTAGCATACGATGCGATTGGATTAGGGTAGTCGTGCGGCTTTGTTGGCTTTCGTCAAGGGTCGTGCGGGTGGGTTTAATTCGATCAAGAAATGTACGGGTTGAACTTGACTAGCGGGCTATGGTTTGTTGGCTTTCGTCAAGGTCATAGCACGTTAGGGGCAAAATATTATCGGGAATTTCAAGTGTTGAAATTTGCAATGAGATTGCATACCTTCTATGAGATAGTTGGATCCCGATACCCGCTGCGAGTAAGAGTTACTCCTGGGAGAGTTTTATACATTACAATTAGCCGATCAAGTAGGTGTCTAGAAAGGTGTTAACGAGGTTACGCCTCTGGGAAAACAAGGTTTACAGTAATTAGGTTCGTGCGAAAGCACGGGGGACCTCCCTCAAAGTACCGACACTGGCCTGGCTGAAAGATTGGCGAACTTGTAGTGTGTAATTAATCCCGGCTAGTCTTTCCTTTTAGGGTTTGAAGGAAGATTTGATAAAAAGCAGTGGGAGCCATCCTGATTAGATAAAATAATAACCAATCTATTCTTGACAGAGCGCACGCTGAGTGTTTTCTTCTCTCTCTCTCCAGGTAGCGACCATATCACGCCTTAATCAAGATAATAATACGGATTTTTGACCGAACCCGCTTGTTATACTGAGCTGGGGAACGTTGGTCCCGCTCCAACTTATAATTGTTATAAGACAGAGCAGGAAATTGGGGATTACCAGAATTCCCGTGCCGCCCAAACGAGGAGAGTGCATGATGATGCATCATCTTCGGGTGTGTTCATTATACAGAACTGTTTTTCAGTATCCTTTACGTCCTGGGTATGTGATACCAGATCAGAATCCTAGATATGTAATCTGTTACATAGGGCTACAGAAAGGTAGAGAACTGAGAACGGGTGATAAGTTTCATGAGGCAGAAAACAGGGCAAGTGTTGCAGCCAAGTCTGTCGGTCACTGTCACCCTGTATTACCAATACATTGATTCTGAACGAATGTTGTTAGATACCGAACCTGATATACCAAATCATATCACTCTCTTTGTTAGTAAAGAAAGGATATAATTTTGTATTGTTGGATAATGTTTTGAACATTTCCTATATCAAAAGTTGATCGGTTCAGGCACGTTATCTAAAAGCATTAATGTTCTAAATCAAACTACAGTTCTTAATATATGGAACACACACAAGAGGAAGAGTTCAGAAATGAACAAATCTTTCTTGAGGCATTGTAGACTAGGTCAGATCAATGTGACCCGACTAGCTAGAGTTACATATAGATGTATATTTAAATCAGTTTGAATTTATATCTTGTGAAACTCGCCAGTCATGTCACAAAGATAAGATGACCATAGCTCCGTTTACTGGAAACAGAGAAAGAGTTAGTGAACTCTTGGGATGATACATGTTGATGTATGTAGGTCCCCTGTCTACAAATACCAAGACTGGTTCTTTATACTTCATTACGTTCTCTGATAATCTCTCAAGATTCAGTCATATGTTCCTGCTGAAACATGAGTCCGAACCTTTTGAGATATTCACAGAATATAAGTTAGAAGTAGAGAACCAAAATGTGGGTATAAGTATTATGTCCTTTGATGAGATCAAGGAGGAGAATACTTGAGCACGGAATTCCTGGACCATTCTAAAGGAGAATGAGATTCTCTCTCAGCATTACTCCTCTGTATACACCATGGCACGATGGTATATCGGGACGGAGCAGATACACCCTATTTGATATGGTGTGCTCTATGATGAGTACTACTGAGTTACCTTTTTCCTTCTGGGAGTTATGCGCTTGAGAAGCTGCATACCTATTGAATAGGGTTCGAATCAAATCAGTTGCCTACCACTCCATATGAGATATGGAAAGGGAAGAGCCCATGTCTTAAGCCAGTTAAGATTTGGATTTGTCCGGCCTATGTCTAAAAGCAAAATCCGGACAAGCTCGAGGCAAGGTCAGTTATGTACAACTGGAAAGGTTCCAGCTATACAAACTACAGCTGATGATTTGATAGAACCAAAGGATTCAGTAGATTCCAACGAACCTCAGCCTCTCCGCCGATCTAGTATGGTTCCTCACCCACCTGAGAGATACTTCGGTTTCTCTATGACAGTGGGAGCGAGGATTGCATCATGAGATGATGACCCAACTAGTTTCGAGCTGGCCATCAAGAGTGAGACTCTGTAAGAATGGCTGGATGCTTAGTGATCTGAGATGGAATCCTTATACACCAGCAAAGTATGGACTTTAGCTGCAAGATCTGAAGGGTTAAATCCCCATCAGGAGCAAGTATATCTTGAGAAGATTACTTGGTGTACATGGAAGAGTTGAGACTTTCAAAGCTAGACTTGTTAAAAGTTTGCATCATTTACCAGGCGTGGATTATGATGAAACCTTTTCAAGGATCTATGCTTAAGTCCATCCAGATCCTACTTACCACGGCTACATACCATGACTACGATATCTGGTGGTTGGGTGTCTTGACTGCTTTTCTAAATGATAATTTAGAAGAGTGCGTCTGTAAGTACACAGCCAGAGGGCTTCGTAGACAGTGGGAGCAGCGGAAACGTGTGCAAGATGCTTTATAGGATAAAGCAGGCATCGCGGAGTTGGAACGTCTGTTTTGATGAAGTAGTCAAAGAGTTTGACATCATCAAAATGGTAGATGAACCTTGTATAAACAAAAAGGTAGTAGGGAGTATGGTGACGATCCTCGTAGAGTACGTGGATGACATACTCTTGATAAGAAAGGAGTTTCTTATGCTACGCTCGATCAATCTCCGCTTATCACCATGATTCTCCATATAGGATCAAAGTGATACCTCCTAAATCCAGGGTTTTGGATCTATGAGATAGATCTAAATGGATGTTGGGATTCTCACTAGTTGTAGTGAGATGGTATCAATCGATCCTGAGGAGAATCACTGGAATGGTTCCAGGGTGATAAAGACGACTGAGTGTCAGTCGCAGGCATTGTCTTTACCCTCAGTAAAGGGACGGTATGTTGGAAGAGTTCCAAGCTAGATACCGTGACATACTAGACGATAAAGGCACGATACATCGCTACTTAAGATGCTACCAAAGAGGCTGTTTGGGTGTATATAGGTTCATGAGATGAACTACGTTCCTACCATTGTGAGACAATGGAGTTGTGGCTCATGCCAAGGAACGACGGTCCCATCAGTGATCCAGACTTATTCTAAGGCAGCATCGCCTGATCATGGAGATGGTTGATCTCCAGGGTGATCGAGGTTTGGAGAGTAGATTCTGAGGACAACACAGCGGATCTACTCACAAAGGCCTGTTCCCAGAGAGAGACTTTTATGGGATGGTTGAGTATGAGATACTGCAACCACTGCTACAGATGGCCCTAGTGCAAGTGGGAGATTGTTAGTTATATGTATGCCCTAGAGGCCATTACTGTACATAGGATGTATATTGTAGTGGATGCTGGGACGTATATAGGGAGGACTTTCTTGCTCGACATGATAGTATGCTATCTGGTTGAACTTTACCTTAACGTGTATGCTGATTGTCTCTCTGTTACATGTTGGTAAAGCCCTTAGGATCTGTACTTGACTACCTGGACTATGATGCGGATCATACTAGTGGGGACATGGTAGTCCATAAGTACATCCTTCAAAGTCCCTAGTCGTGGGTGTATCGAGACGGGGCATCGATATACCAGAGTAGACTAGCGTATACCTTCTCGACCCATACAGATGGGCGATGGATGATCCCATATCCATTGGTGTTTGACATCGGAGATGATATACGGGTGCTCAGTAGAGACTGGGTACACTGGACGGACTCGCCGAGAACTCCCAGATGGTATTATACCTCACGTCAGATGGCAGTTCTCTGGTGACACTGGTACAGAGTAGTCTGTTGACCCGAGATCGTCATAGAGTCTTGTGTGGTTCCCACTGTGCTTTGATTTCCATCTTACCACGTCCAAGAGGGCGTGCAAAACGGTGGTTTTTGGGTACAGTCCCGAGTCACATGGAGGCAATGAGCGATAGGAGGGGATTCGTCTCTCCCGGTATATGGGGGTTGATGTTGCGCTGTGTTCGATTGGCTATAACAGGAAATCCCTGGCCAGGGTTGCTGAGATTTACTGGTAAGTGTTACCAGTAGTTTCTCGATCAGTTATAGACCTCATATCGACACGACTTATTGAGCTATTGTGGTCTGACGTTTACCACCCCTAGGCGAGATATGCGACATATCAGACGATCAGACCGGACTGTACGGTAGTGTTACTGGTCGGATTCACTGGAGTGTGAGCGGGCTTGCTCGTCGATCTTCAGATCGCTCAATACCCGGGTGGCCGTTACGTTTAGCAGACCGCTTGCGGCTTGTGGATGTTTGATATGATCATCATCCGCTGCCGGCGTATTGACGAGTCTTTAGAGTCCTACACAGAGGTTTCCTGGGTCAAGCGAAACGAAATAGGAGCGCATATGAGATATGTGCGGGACCGAGAATAATGCGTGTATGTGATACCGTATTCTATTCTCGCGATAAATATATCGAAAGGTTGTATGCGATATAACCTAGTTATCGATTCAAGCGTTGATTCGATAAGCCGATATATTAGATACCAGTCGGTTATGTGCGCATGACCGGATCATTGAATCAAATGTTGATTTAATGATTTAATGCATATTTATATATTTGATATATTGCTTTGCATCAACTAGTATCGGTTTACTTAAGATGGGTTTTCTCGCTCGGGTGTGCGCATTGTATATGCGATATACTTTTGTGCACTTGCTTGTATCATGTTTGATGATACATGTCATGCTAGGGTTCAAGTGTAAAGATTAAACCTTGGTTAATGAAATAGTTTAGGGTTTCTTATTTGTTATTCATTTATCTATTTATTTATCCTTTTTATTTTTGATAAATGAATAAATGAAAATGTGAAAAGAATGGTGGCTTCTTTTGTTCTTTAGTTGAAGCTTCATGAAGCTTTGTTCAAGTCAACCATACTTATCTCATCCTTAACCCTAACCATTCCCACTAACCATGATTCATTCTCTACACTTAACTCTAGTTAATATTATGATAAGAATTCATTTTCTTTTCATTTTCTATTAACTTATCATAATGTTTTTCTTCTTCTTCTTCATGCTTCAAGTGAAGAAGCTTGAAGTCCATCAATGGTGATTGATGCATATGAGTGAGAAATCCAATTCTAAAGTCTACCCACTTCCTATTTCTTCATCCTCTACCTCTTGCCAAGTAGTAGAGTGTGTTTCCTTCACAAGTTTCATGACTTGGTGAAGGTGGAGCTTGATTCATCGATGCTTCGACGTAGATCATCTTCGGCATGGACATCGACGACCTAGCTTGCCCATTCTCCGACGAAGCCGATCCTAGAGCCCGGATTTGATTTGGACAGCGGAGAGGACCTCGTTGCGGAGCTATGGAGGTGGAGCACCGGATCTACAAAGGTTGTATTTCCGTATTTTATTTAGTTAACTGTTAACTAGTTCTTGTTCGCCTAGATATCTAGCAAACGATCCGTACTTTAGGGTTTGTAGGCACCATAATTTTTGAAATTGCCATGGTTGATGGCTTGGGAGACCTCACTAGAGTGCCTAGGAACCCTGCAATATTGCTACCTGAGGCACCGACACGGGCACATGAGATTCCACTCGGTTAGATATTACCCTAGCCATTGTTATAGGCTGCATGTTATTCATATATTTGAGGATATATTATGATCATTGACCTAGGTTGCGTTATTTATGCGATTTCTGTGCGTAGATGTTTTTCTATTCACGAGTTGGCAACTCACCCCCGTTGTGCCCCAGTTTCTTGCAGGTTTGCCGTACAGGTTTCATTACGGCTTTGCGGGCTCAGTTTCATTCGGGTGACTTGCTAGTAGGTGGGTTTTTCTTGTATCGTACCCATCATATTACCTTGTATAATATTATTCCGTTGTATCTAGTAAATTCCATCAACCAAACATGTATTTATTTTGAGATAGAGACCAATGCTGTTTATTCTTTCGATCTTAGAGCCGCTCGTTATATTTCTGGTGGTTTTGAGTTCCTTTTGAGTTTTGATCCTCGCCGTTGGCGTTGTATATTATATTGCTTGGGTGGTTGTGACCGTCGATTGACGAAGAGCTAGCTCCCTCTTGGGGATGCCTTTTTATTGATTTCGTATACTATTCATGTTGTATCCCGTTTGGGAGCCAGTTTTTACAAAGGAGACTCTGCCGAAATTTTCAGTAAATTTTGATGTTCTTAAAAACCGCATAATTCGGCTTATGCTATTAAAACTATTTGTTTTAAATTGGTTTTCCTTCACTCTACTTCTTTTCTTGGTTTGGATTTCTGGGTTTTCGGTTTACTTAGATTACGCACGCCTCGAGACGTTTCGTAGTTTAAGTGCCGGTCATGTTCCGTACTTTCGGGACGTGACACATATATATCTCATGTCATATCTATATCAACCTCGTATCATATCTATATCAATCTCACATCATATCTCATCAATCTCATAACATATCTTGGCATAAGTATCTATATTTTCATATCGCCTCACATCCTCATATCAAGCATATCCGCTCATGTTATCTTATTTCATCATATCCTCATATCAATATATATCATCTCGTACTTGTCCTCTGTTCAATTATATATCTATATATCGCTTCACATCCTCATTTCATCATATCAATATATCAATCCGAGTCATCTTATATTTATCATATCATCTCATACTAAATCTTTTGGCCATATCCGTAAGTTCGTAGAATAGGTTTCTTCAAAATGTATTCTATATATCGGTTTTCCAGTATTATGATTGCAGGGGTGCTATAAGCCATCCACCCGACTTCCCCCGTAGATATAGATCTACTCACCCGCAATATCCTTGCTTAGCCGAAGTCGAAGAACTTCTTGATCTCCTTCATCGTTTTGGAAGTCCACACGAAGGTACCTACAAATCAATACACATTGTAACGATATCAAAACCTAGTACGAAAACCGATACGGAACACGAAGTGCTCATAGTTTAGAACCTATAGCCCACGCATATAAGAACAACCAAATAACACTCAGCGTTGACGTACGAATGTCCAACGACCAAATCCAAACTCAAATACCAAAATCAAGTTTTCACGAATCGGACATTCAAAATCAGCAACATGGGAAAACACTCCCAGATTATACCCTAGGTCAAATTAGGAGATTTTGCATATAGGGTAGGTCTAGATATCAGATAACAAAGCCATACACCAAAAACCAACAACTTTCTCCACAGTGTGGCGGCAAATTGCGACCACAATGAATAAATCTGTGGCCTGGTTCAAGAGATAGGGGCTCGGGTCTCTAGAGAAAAATCTATGTGGCCTGTATGTCTCACTGTGATGGGAACTTATTTTATAAAGCTCTCGGGTCATAACAGATTCTACAGAGATGTCATAATTCGCCAAAAACCGATATTGGGAGAATTCTAAGTTCGTGTTTTGGGTTTCTATGTAAGTCTACGGTTGCGCCCCGTCCGTCTTTTCGAGGCCAAAATGAGGAAACAAAAACTTTTTCAAACTAGAAACCGGTGCTATCGTATGCTTAAAACCCGGATCGAACCATTAACCTACAACTAGCTATCTAGAGAAGGGATAGAATGCTATACCGATCGATCCGTGTCCTTCGGTCTTTGGCCACCATCCCAAGCTCCTCGCGGCATCTCCGGTCTCGATCTCCTCGTCGGAAAAGGGCACCACATCTACGAGTCTTTTTACGGGCTCCCGCTTCATCCGAAGCAACTCGGGCACGAAGTGTGCTAGCCGACGTGTCCAAGGTGTTGTAGAGAATATTTGTGACAACTATGTCTCTTGCATCCATGAGATGGATGGAGGTTAGAGATGAAGCCATTAATGGAGATTTCAGCTAGAGAAGAAAGAGCAAGAAGAAGGAGTTTCCTCTCTCTATTCTTTTGTGTGATGCTAAAAATGAGAGTGTGAGAGTGTATCAAAAATACAAGACTAAGCTTGCATAAGGCAGCCCCTTTCTCTTTCCTCTTATCAAATCATCACAAAACAATCATATAATATGACATTAGCACATAAAAAGAGACCATGAGTCACTAATGAAGTCCATGTCACATTTAACGCATCTCATGATGAAATTCTAGCTCATTATTTCCATTAACAAACATTAATCCAAATGTTTGCAACGATAAAAAGATATGGCAACATCTAAACTAAACTCGTGACGGATCACAAGGATTCCCCTCACCTGTATATACATACCTGCACCCGCATTCCGACTGAATACGAATGCGATGAGACTTAAGTAATCTAACAAATCTAATACTAGGATCCGGCTTAAACCAAAGCCCACTAGTATGATCCGTCCGATCATGATCCGTACAATACCGCACGTATATGATCGAACCCTGCCATATATCATATGGCCTCTACAAGGTTTTGCCAGAAACTTTGAGAAACTGTCTGCGGGGGACTCTAAAGACTCGTCAATACATTGGCTGTGGATTTAACCACTAGCACGTCAGAGGTACTAGCCGTACGTAACGGGCTACCAGGTATTGACCAAAAGGGAGGTCGATGAGCGAACTCATCCTGACACCCTACCGAGCCTGTCAGTGACAATATCCGTACAGTCCGGTCCGTTCGTCAATGAGCATCGCATGTCGGGCCTAGGGGGTTGGTAAAAGTCAGACCCCCAAAAGCGGTACAAGTCGTGTCGGAGTGTAGCCCAGAACACCCTGAGATACTACTGGAATACCTACCAGTAAATCTCCTGCCTTGGCCAAGGACTTCGTGTAATGGCTCTCCTAGACACAGCGTGACCTCACCCCCAATACCGCGCGAGACGAACCCCTGCCGATCCGCTCACTGCCTCCATATGGCTCGGGACTGTACCCAACTAAAACCTGTTTGCACGACTCCTTTGAGCCGTGGTAGGGTAGTAATCAAAGCACAGTGGGAACTCACACGAGACAAATGACGATCTCAGGTCGATGAACTAACCTGTACACATGTCACCAGGGAACTGCTATCTGACGTCAGGTATAATACCAACTATCATGCTCCCGACGAGTCTTGTCCGGTGTACTCATAACCCAATGAGCACCTGTATACATCTTAGGTGAATCAACTGACACCAATGGCTTGTGAGACCAGCCACCGCCCCTCGTCGGGGTCTCGACTGTATACACTAGTCTACTAATGGAGTATTGATGCCCAGTCTCGAAACTCCCACGACTAGGGACCTTTTAAGGATGTGCTTATAGACCCCAGCTCCCATGTATATGATCGCTATCATACTGCTGGTAGTCAAGCAAGAATCCTATAGGCTCTATCAACGTGCAATAGCGACCTGTAAGGTCACCTAAAGCAGTACACGATGATAAAGACAAACCATGGTAGCAAAGTATTCTCTATCAACGTGCAATAGTGAACTACAATGTTACCTAAAGCATGTACACGATGATAAAGGCAAACCAGATAGTATACAAACCTATCGAGTAAGACTGTCCTACCGGTATAGGTCCTCCCTCAATCATTGCAATCACGTGCCTGTGATCCAATAATTGACTCTGAGGGCACTATATCCAACAATCTCCCACTTGCACTCAAGGCTAATTATTGCGATGTCGCATACCCACAGCCCGTGTGATACCGAACACCCAACTCCTCTACTAATCAGTCTCACAAAGCTCGTTTGCGAAACTATTGCGTTCGAGAAATAGCCTCAGCTAGTGGATCCGCCATGATGTTTCTTTCTATGTCTCTCTTTATCTCAAGTTCGCGGAGAAAGCCATCTCCCGAAATGAGCAATACCTGTCTTAGAATATGTCTGGATATCTGATGGGACCTAGTTCATAAATGAACTTCAAATCCAAACTTCTTAGACTGTATCAACAACTGAACTTAATCAGTATCCTGCGCCATGCCTCCCTCAGTATCCCCTTGGACCACCTGTCCAAAATACTGTCCCTCGTCAGAGGGAAAACTATAACTCTGACAGTCACTCTGTCATCCAGGTCATCTTAGAAGCCTGGAATGATAACCGTCCCCCGATAGAGGCTGCCGTTATCATTTCCCTAGAACATCAACTTATGTTCTAAAACTGCTTCCGATCGTTTCTCCAGGATTGGATTAATATCAACTTACTACATCTCGTGCAAAAACAACATCTGGTGTGGTACTTGACATCTTATGATTGACTCAATTGCCTAAGCAAGTGATCTGCCAATCATGCACATCCCTCTCCCCTTTAGTCTGTAAGACACCTTTAGAGAGGGTGACTCCATCACCTGCAGGTACACTACCGTGCCAGGAGTTGTCCATTCTAAAATACTTTTAGAATGCTGTCTAAGTACCCAGATTAAAAAACTACCCAAATCTAGATCTAAAACCATAGATCTAGTAACCAGAATATCTGATATAATATCTATGTCCTATGTGGATAAACCACTGTGTGACAACCAAAGTATAACCGATCGTAGTATAGGAATTCCACTTCCTACTCTGTGTATGTCATCCAAATACCAGGACATCACACCCTACTACCTTCTTAACAGATCCATCCCATATTCTGATGAAGTCAAACCTATGACTGTCATATCAGAAATAGATGATCTATCTCCGCTATATCCGCTTTAGTCCATAAATAGACACAAGCTACTTGTCCACTATGCTTCCGCTGCTCCCACTGACTACGAAAACCCTCTGGCAGAGTCATATACACGTGCACTTCTAAAGCTAGTTCAGAACGACGCTATACTCATCCTCCTGCCGGGTCTCATAGCCTGGAACAACAGTAGTGTCAAGACTGGGTAAACAAGAACCTCCCTGTCACCATCCTTGAGGCTACCGAAGTACCTCTCGGGTGCCTGAGGTTACCCATCATTTCTGCGGAGTGGCCAATGGAATGTCAATCCAGATTGAATCTTTAGGTCCTATTAAATTTTCAGTAATCGTTTGCGGTTCTGGAATCACTTCCACTTCTACCATACTCCCACTACTGTTTTTCTGAAAAAATCCATTTTTATTAAAACTGTGGCGAGTCAAGAACAATATCACTATTGATCTTCCAGATGGTAGAAAATCAACCCTCGTCATAGCCCGGGTCAACCCACAAACAGCTATTACAGAAACGTGCCTTGAGTTATCCAGAGTCTGGTTTTAAGCATAAGCCGGACAACTCCCCGTACCTTAACATTGTTAAGATATGTACTATTCTACATCCAATATAGAAAAAGAGGCACTGATTTAATTGGAACCAGATTCAAATCTTGCAACTGTCTCCAGTGCATGTCAACTAAATGGAGAGAGGCCGATCAACATTACTCAACTTAGGAATGCTTCCAATTATGAGTAACCTGAAAGAGAAGCAAGTTCTCTTAATCATTACTATCATCTGAATACCATACACAAGTATCTACATCTTCGATCACCTTGAAGAACCTGATACTTGCAACGCCTGGTTCTCTACTTTATTCTTATACCTATAACTTCTCAAAACTTAGACCTTGTATTTCTATGAAACACTTGTCTAAAAACTAGAGAAGTCATAAGTAAACAGAATATAGTACGAGGACCAACCCCTCTATTCTAATGGACACTGGACAATATACAATCCTCTGTATAAGTCCCCTGAGTCTAATAACTCATTCCCTGTGTGTCGTAGGTTGAAAACTGTACCTATGGTTAAGAAGAATTACACCGCCGTTTAATGCTCCTTACCTAACCATCCACTGATATAGGTAAATGTCATAGACATAATTTCAAAAAGTTATATCTCACTTTATAAAAATAAACGTACAGATATATCAATTTGAAATTGGTGCATAACAACGGATATTCAAAACCAAATATTTACTGTCCGGCAAACAACCCAGGCGATTTCCTCAAATATCACCAATTACAACGAATTTTGATATAATGAGGATGATCACCTAATTCCCAATAACTTACTCCCACTCATCATCTGTAAAACCATACAGATGTGAGAATCAAACCTGGTAAATACATACCCTGGAGCAAGGACTAATTGGGAAATCAGTTTTCTTTTAACAATACACAGTGAAACTGAAACATATAAATGTTTCGAAGGGATATCCTGGTATTCCTAGTAATGCCTCTTACATTATCAGATTCACAACTGTAACCGTATATTTCTTTGCCATCTCTCCCAATCCCTTTATATGTCTTTAGTCGTTACCTTCTGTACACCTTTGTTAGGCTAAATGGTTTTCTTCCTTCCCTACCGTTCGGCACCAGCCTATGGTTTGGAAGAAGACTATCCAATAAGCGTAATAGGTGTACTGTCCTAATCCTAGGAGCACTCGCAACCCGAGAGAAGGTGAAAATAAAAGACAACTGAATAAAACCTTATTCCTATTTCTCCTGAACCAGAATCCATCTCCGAACTGGAACAAGTTCCTTTCGAGTTCGTATATAACCATACGATGGAGTATCCAATAAACTGTGGATCTTCGTAGTGATACGAAGTGTTCTGGAGAAATACAAAGGTGATGTAGGATTGGCGAAGAAATACTTGGTTTGGTCGTGAATAGCAGTCGCAATTTACTTTTCCCTCTTACTAATCCCTTTATTTGTCTTTACTTAATATTTTCTGTACACCGTTTAGGCTAAATGGTTTTCTTCATTCCCTACCGTTCGGCACCTGCCTATGATTTGGAAGAAGACTATCCAATAAGCGTAATAGGTGTACTGTCCTAATCCAAGGAGCACACGCAACCTGAGAGAAGATAAAAGGAAAAGACAACTGAATAGTCCTATTCATTTTCTCTAGAACCGAAAACCATCCTCGAATCTGGAATAAGTTCCTTCGAGTTCGTATATAACTATATGATGATTTTATCCAATGGAAGTGGATGTTCGTAGTAATACGGGGTGTCCTGGAGAAAAGGGTAAAAGTAGGAGTGGCAATGAGGTATGCAACTCTGACAATCCAAAAGCCAGTGTTTAAGAAGGTTCGGTTAACTTGGTCACTGAGTTATAGTCAAGGGTCGGGTCATGGTCGCTGCCAAAGAGAGAGAGAAAAGAAACACTCAGCGTGCACTCTAACCTAGATCAGAATGGTTATCAATTTATCTAATCAGGAAACCTCCCACTGTAACCTCAAATTCTCCTCCAAACCTGAAAGAAGAATTAGTCGGGATCACCCGAGGAGTAAACCAACTCATCAGTGGGAACCGGGATCCAACTATCATCGCATGATAACGTGATGGAATCCACTCACGTTATCACACTCCAGAAGGTATGCGCATATCTGGAAAGTTTCAGTTTCTTTAGAAACTCCCGATGTGATTTTTACCCCATGCTCTTATGACCTTGACGAAGGTCAACAAATCATAAGTCACATGTCAAGTTCTACCCGTCATTTTCCAGGTTAATTTGAACCCACCCGTACAAGCCCTTGATGAAGGTCAACCAGGCTATACGACTATCCCAAACCAACGCATCTATCTATGCAGCAGAAAGGTAACAAGCAGCTACCATTCACTATGCCTTGACGAAGGTCAACAAACATAGCATGAATACTAAGTGCTACCCGTCTGAAATGACGGAGGGCTACGAATGGTTTTTGGCGAAAAACCTTTAACATAACGAACTTGATATCGTTGAGGGAACCGGATAGCTTTTTATAAAAATATAGTGGCGAAAACCTTTGCTAAAGAGGTCACTCCCGGTGAAGGGATCTCGGCTCTTTCCCCGTAGAATGAGATGCAGGATATTCCTAACTGAATACCACGATGCAAAGCAAAAGTAATCGGCTATAGTGAAGTTATTACCCTGACGCAAACTTCTGTCCAAGGGGTCACTCCCGGTGAAGGGATCTCGGCCCTTGCCTCGTCGACTGAGGTGCTGGATATTCATAACCGAATACCACTGTGCAAAACAAAAGAGAACGTCCTTGCAATAACAGCTTTTTGAAAAATGTTCCAACAACATCAGAATAGGTTTGTTTAGCTTGCATTGATCCGAATCATTGCAGTCCCACCAACTAATCACACCACAAAAGAACGAAAATACGATGTACGTATATACCATCCACATTCGCCACTGGGTCCCGTCATCACCCGTTAGGTTACTTAACTAACGACAGAGCGGGGACTGGACTAGCGCGGGTGTAAAACATATACAACATCTACTAGTATATATATTAATATATAATAATCGCTCAAGGCGTGATAAAATGCAACATCACAGAAATGTAATAAGCATCACAGAACAATACAGATAATCTGGGATCCCCGGGTTTCATAGAGCCACTACTGAAACCCGATGTTCCCTTGGTCGTGTGGTGATTGATTTTTTCTTTGTGTGTCGTTTTAGAGAATGAATAGAATCACAATCAAAGAATTATTTTGACCGCAATCAAACTACGGTGTCAATTGTAGTTCATGAATGAGTGCGGATCGTTCACAGGGATCGCACGATTCGTTTGTATTATGATATGCTTGAATTGAAAAGTTAAGCTAAGAATAACGAAAACATGATTCAAGAATTTTGATTTTCAAGTGTCACTATTCTATTCAAGAATCAAGAAAATGATAAACAATCAAGAATCGGTGTATCGATGATATTTCCAATCAACAGTCAAGAATCTAAAAGAGGCTCGTAGGAATCGTTCGGATCGATAGACGTGATGTAATCTAAAGATTTCGTGTTCTTGTCCTTCGAAGGATTGATATTAGATCGATGATCATCGACGAGAGTTAGGGCTTTCTCGTGAAATTAGGGTTTCATCTTATCCCTTGTTCTTTTGTCGATATCATTCACATTCTAGCCTCTAGCAATTTCAAGAAACGATCCTAACTCCCCAATTTCGAGCGATATCATTCAAGAAAGCATCGTAACGAAATGGGTTGTCGGTTCTTGAACTTGCTAGGGTTTACAAAACTCGTAGGAATCAAGAATCGATTAAAGCTATGTTACATCATCATTCTATTGACCGTCTCGACTCCTTGACGAGCGGAGTTTTATTCACACATCACCACACAGAAAATATTTACGAATTGTAAAGTTATCATGATGCAGAATTTAAAGAAAACAAGATAAAAGAATATCAACTTTATTTATCTTAACAATTTTGATTACATTCGCTTCAAGAACTACAAGAGGAAGAATCTAGATTGTTGATCGGGCGTCGCTCGGCTTCATGAGTCGTGGATCGGCTCGGATCGCTTGCTCCGTTGAAGATCGGCTCCGCTCCTAAAGGTTGTAGGGCTTCTTGCTTAATGGGTACTCGAGATCTTGATTTTGATTGGAATTAGGGTTAGGGTTTCACACAAGTCCTGTCACTAGACTTGTGGAAGAAGAAGATGAAGGGGGTAAAATGAAGAAGTATCTAAGTCTTGGATAATGGATCCAAGTATCAAGTATATAGTCTCCAGTCTCTTTAACCCTAGGTTTAGGCTTCTATTTATAGACTTCCCAAACCCTAGGTCTAGATTTGAAATTACAATTCCCTCCAAAAGTTTGTTGAGGAGTTTCTAGAAAGAGTTTGTTAGGAGCTAGCTTAGGTTTTAAGCTAGGATTAATTAAGCTTGGAAACCCTAGTTTGCTGATCTGGCAGAAACCCCTGGAGTCTTCTGGAACTTGAGATACATTTCTGAGAAGTGGGCCCTTAATGAAGCATTGTAGACCAAAATTTAGTGTCTGAATCCCTGGACCCACCGCGGATCCGCGGCACAAGCAAGCCATTGCCGCGGATCCGCGGCTCTTTGATGAGCTTAGGTTTTGGGTCTTCTGGTGTGGCCTTGTTCTGTATTTTAGGGCTTCTTTTGATATATTGATTTGTGATTGCTCCTTTAAATTGATACCAGATCTGAAGTTAGTGAGTTGGTGTATCTTTTGAGCAGTGTTGATTTGAGCACGCTTCTAGTTTCCTGCACAGACTTCAAAACACGGGTTGCGACATATAGAAATATTGCGATGCCATGCAATGCAGTGAATTTCCCTAGAAATGCCGGTTTTAAGGTCTAATACATGTAATCTGATATTTTGCGTTAGTTTTGCTAATATGTAAAATATGCATACCGTACACTTCTAAATGAGTGCAAATGATGAGGAAATTGCCGGCTAAAATATACAATATTTTCGACTAATCAAATTCCCCCAAACTTAATTTCGATCGTCTCGAGCGAATGTTTTATTAAAAAGAGAAGGAGAAAATAAAGAAAGAGAAAAACTAACTAGCACATTTTCGTAGGCAACACGATTGCACTGAGCACGTGCAACAAGCCTTTTGTAGGGTTCCTAGGCACACTATAGAGGTCTCACAAGGCATCAACCATGCCAATTTCACATTTTATGGGTGCCGAGAAACCCTAATACGGATCGTTAACTAGAAATTTAGGCGATAAACGAAACTAGTTAACACTTTAACTAAAGGAGAGAGACTACAACCTTTGTAGATCCGGTTCTCCACTTCCTTAGCTCCACGTAGGTGTCCTCTCGCTGTCCATCTTGAATCCCGAACTCAATCGTCGGCTTCATCGGAGAAATGGGCGGAATAGGTCGTCGGCTTCGTGCCGAAGATGATCTACGTCGAGGTTGCACAAGTTCAAGCTCCAACTTCACCAAGTTGTGAAACTTGTGAAGAAAACACCCAAAACAACTTGGCAAGAGGTAGAGGGTGAAGAAATAGGAGGTGGGTTCACTTTAGAATTGGATTTCACTCACTTTTGCTCAAGTTGCCATTGATGGGCTTAAGCTTTTCTTGAAGAAGAAGATGATCAAGAAGAAGAAAGAATATGATAAGTAATTTAAAATGAAAAAGAAAACAATACTTATCATATCCTAACTAAGGTTAAGTGTAGAGAATATACCATGGTTACTTGGATGAGTTAGGGTTAAGCATGAAGACAAGAATGGTTGCATAAGTCAAAGCTTCATGAAGCTTCAATAAGAGACAAAGAAAGCCACCATTCTCATCTAAACCTTTTCTAAATAAATAAAAAAATAAATAAATAAAAAGGCAAAACCCTAACCATCTCTTAACCATGGTTTAATTCTTCACACTTAACCAAATGAGCAAGTATCATCAAACATGACACAAAAATGTGCACAAAAGTATATCACATATACAACATGTACATCAAGTGAGAAAATCCATTTAAAATGAACCAATACCAGTTAATGCAAAGTAATATATCAAATATATGATTATACATTAAATCATTAAATCAACACTTGATTTAACGATCCGGTCATATCGCATATAACCGACCAGTATCCAATGTATCGTTTTATCGAATCAATGATTCGATAACTAGGTCATATCGCATACAACCAATCGAAACATTCATCGCGAGAATGAAATGCGGTATCACATACACGCATTATTCTTGGTCCCGCACACATCTCATATGCGCTCCTATTTCGTTTTGCTTGAGCCAGGAAACCTCTGTGTAGGACTCTAAAGACTCGTCAATACGCCGGTAGCAGATGATGATCATATCAAGCACCCACAAGCCGCAAGCGGTCTGCTAAACGTAACGGCCGTCCGGGTATTGAGCGATCAGAAGATCGACGAGCTAGCCCGCTCACACTCCTGTGAATCCAACCAGTAACACTTACCGTACAGTCCGGTCTGTTCGTCTGATACGTCGCATATCAAGTCTAGGGGTGGTAAACGTCAGACCCCAATAACCGATAAGTCGTGCCGATGTGAGGCTCATAACGGGTCGAGAAACTACTGGTAACACTTACCAGCAAATCTCTGATCAGCCCTGGCCAGGGACTTCCCTGTTACGGCCAATCGAGCACAGCGCAACATCAACTCCCAATACCGGGAGAGACGAAACCCCTCCTATCGCTCATTGCCTCCATGTGACTCGGGACTGTACCCAAAGACCACCGTTTTGCACGCCCTCATGGACGTGGTAAGGTGGAGATCAAAGCACAGTGGGAATCACACAAGACTCTATGACGATCTTGGGTCTACAGACTAACCTGTACAAGTGTCACCTGAGAACTGCCATCTGACGTGAGGTATAATACCATCTGGGAGTTCTCGGCGAGTCCGTCCAGTGTACCCAGTCTTCACTGAGCACCCGTATACCATCTCTGATGTCAAACACCAATGGATATGGGATCATCCATCGCCCATCTCATGGGTCGAGAAGCGTATACGCTAGTCTACTCTGGTATATCGATGCCCCGTCTCGATACACCCACGACTAGGGACCTTGAAGGATGTACTTATGGACTACCATGTCCCCACTAGTATGATCTGCATCATAGTCCAGGTAGTCAAGTACACATCCTAAGGGCTTTACCAACATGTAACCATAAGACAGTTTAAAGAGACAAGTGTACATGTTAAGATAAAGAGCAACCAGATAGCATACTATCATATCGAGCAAGAAAGTCATCTCTATATATGTCCAAGCATCCAATATAATATACATCATCTGTACAATACTGGCCTCTAGGGCATACATACAACTAACACCTTTAAACCTCTAGGTGTCCCTAGTAGGAGGAGTGTTGTCTCCTGAGGGTTTTCAGCGGATTGCACCCATAAAATCCAATAATAAAAGGAAGATCATGAATATTACATTTAAAGAAAAGAATTGTAAAAGAAAAGCTTTTGAAAATTAGGGTTTCCAACTAAGCTAGCTGTTCGGTTGTCATGAGCCCTATCTTAATGGTCATGAAAAGATGTTAGAAATCACGTCCTCCCTCAATAAAACATCGTCTTGTTCTTCATTCCTATCTTTCTTCCAAACATCGATCATATAACCCTGCGTGTGTGTCAAGACATCCCTACACCCGGAGAATTCAATTCAAGCTATCATGCTCTTGCCCGTCAGCCTCAGTACTTTTTAATTAATGAATATTTAGATGAGATTGCTCACACACTTTCATGCGACCGTTAATACTTCTTGAGGTACTAACCGACCGATTACTCCTGTGCTTGCTTACTTGGTGTATTTTCCTCGTCTTGCACCACCTCAGGCATAGCAGTGACTCCCAGACCAGTTGGCCTTAGGGCACTAGGTGAAGAAGCACCCTTGCTATATATTTTTTTATTGCCCTTGGTGATAACAAAACCAGTGTCCATTTTTCTCACCACTTTATATTTTTATTCATTTTTTTCTTTTTATTTCCTTCATACTTTTGGCTTTAAGACAAGAGCATTTCAAGGTATCCTCTACTATCCCAGGCTTCAAGACGTGTGTAAGTGCGAATAGCAGGGTATCAACGTTCAAAATGTTTGGCTTCAAGAATAGAAACTATTTTTCAGACTTATTTTTATCCTCAGATTAGTGACGTCTTTCATCTTACTAACCCTTGGGACAACGGCTCATAACTACTTATTACTAGTTCGCATAAGAAAACTTCTAATTTTCTTAGTTTTCTTAAATTTTTCTAATCTCATGGATGTAATTTTTCACTATCTAAACTTTTATTATCTTATTTATGTACAAAAATATTTTTATCTTTTGAAAATTTTTAAATTTTTATAGGTTTTTTGAAAAATGTTTTGTGCTTATGCAAATGATATGCAAATGATGCGAAAATAAGCACAAACCTCCCCCAAACTTGTTTTCAACAGTGTCCTCACTGTTGCCATCTGCTAAATCTCGAAAAACCTGTAAGCTTGGGAGGAATTTATTAGTGGGGGCAAAATATTTAAGTGAAGAACCTCCCCGAAACTTATTTTTGGCTCATCATTTTGTAAAAATTCTTTTTAGGAGCCAGAAAATATATACCCCCCAAACTTGAGTTATGCAATGTTAAGCTTTGAAACTCACAAGTGGGGGTCAAAAATCCTTGGTCGATGCCAAGCTTTGCAAAGACCGAACATCAACACCAACCATTCGAAAATTTTATCAATGCAGTGCTCGGGTTGGTGGAAGAAGAAGTGGGGAAAGGTCAAGTGGTGGAATAGAATATGTGTGCGTCTCATTTTGGAGAGACGATGCAGTGTATGTGATGGATTACTCGCAATTTTTTTACAAGTCAGAAAAAGGGGTGGAGGTTCAATTTCAGTGAGTGGGACATGATTCGTCTCAACAACCGTGTTATTCAGAAATACGAGTTCATCAGCGAAGATCTCCTCAAAAGTTTCATCAATACCCCGAAGAATAATGTCATCACAAAGTGCGGGGTGATCTTCAGACTCTAAGAATGGTTCATAATCAGTGTTAATTGTTGACCCGGACATCTCGGTGGAAGAGTCCGTATGTGTATGATACAAAGTTGGGTCAAACAATAACGTATGAAAAGAGTCAAGATCAGTATTATGAGGGTCATTAAATTCGCTGCTGTCGACATCCATTAAGTCGACAGAACAAATCTGAGCAGTAGGTTCGGAGGGTACACTTCCTAACTTGTAAATGTTCATCTCAATTGTCCTCTTCCCGAAGGATAGGGTCATAGAACCGTTACGACAATTGATGATAGCGTTGGAAGTGGCCAAAAAGGGGCGACCTAAAATCACCGGAATTTGATTCTGTGAGTTCGCTACAGGCTGTGTATCAATTACAATAAAGTCTACAGGGAATATAAATTCCCCGATTTTTATTAACACATCCTTTAGTTCACCCCTAGGTCTGGTGATTGATCAGTCAGCCATCTGGAGAGTGCAAGGAGATGGTTTCAACTCTCCGATCCCTAACTGTTCATAAACTGAGAAAGGAAGCAGGTTAACACTTGCCCCAAGATCTAGTAGAGCACGGTTAATGTGTTTCTCCCCAATAGAGATGGAAATAGTAGGATAGCCAGGATCCTTACGTTTCCTCGGTAATTGCTGGGGGAAAGCTGTGTCTACTGTCTTTGCCATGAATATTTTCTTGGGCATTTGTTTCTTCCTCTTTCTAGTGCAAAAGTCTTTAAGAACTTTCGCATATGCAGGGACTTGTTGGATAGCATCTAGAAGAGGGATATTGATGTTAACCTGTTTAAACATCTCAGTGATCTTCTCCATTTGTGGACTTGGTGTGTTAGCCCTTAACCGATTAGGATAAGGTGCTTTAGCAATAAGCGCTGGGTCCATCATAGGAGAAGGAAGTGTGTGTGGAATCGATCCCAGAATAGAAGTGGGTATCGTCCGTGGAGGGGTAAAAGAGGTGGGCTGTAGTGGCGAGCCTTTTGGGAAATGGAGAATAGGCTCGGAAGAAGGTGGTTGGGTAGAAGAACTGGGGTCAGAATTAGAAGTGTGTGTGTGTGGAAAGATCTCAGCCGGGGTGTTGATAGGATTGTCAGTATCATCAACTTCTTCCCCAACATGATTGTCAAGCACTCTTCCAGATCTCAACATGGTGATTGCATTCACATGATGTGAATAGCCAGGATTGGGTAAGGGTTGAGCTGGAAGTTTCCCTTTCTCTCTTGCACTCATTTCGGCTTTTAATCGTGCAATTTCTTCTTCCATCGATTTAATACTCTCGTTTTGGGACGCAGAGTTTTTCTCAATTTTATCGACAGAAGACTTCATTTCAGCCGAAACCTGCATGATATTTGTTAAGACCAAATTCATGTATTGTGCAAAAGAAGAGGATTCATCAGTTCCGGTCAACTGTAAAGGACTAGACAGTGCAGGTGTGTTGACCGGATTTTGAAAATTATGTGCTTGAAAGGGGTGCTGACTCAATTGAAGTGGTGGTTGCTGTTGTGGTGGAGGGACCCTTTGGAAATTGTTTTGGTTTGGAACCGTGTTTTGAGATTGTGATTGGTTCCAAGCAAAATTAGGGTGATTCCTCCAACCCTGATTATATGTGGAAGAAAATGGATCGTTTCTAGGTCTTTAAAATGTGGCATTGGCATGCTCACGACCTTGAAACGGACATTCTTCCGTCAAGTGAGACGGATCAGAACAGCAGCTACATACAGTTTTGGAAAGTGACATTTGATTAAGGGAGGTGGCTAAAAATTTGTTTTCCATAGTCTCGAGTTTTTTGTGTATAGCTGAAATGTCAGCTCTAACTCCTATGGAAACATCCGATTGGTTGTTGCCACTCCTAAATGATGGACTTTCCCACTGTAAAGACTTTTCAGCGAACTCTTCTAAATATCGCCAAGCTTCCCCATCATCCTTGGACATGAAGGTACCTTGACACATGTTTTCAAGGCTCTGTTTAGTGTTAGGGTTACTGCCCTCATATATGATTCGGCAAAGTTCCCATCTCGGGATGCTGTGATGAGGACATTGAACCAATAGATCCTTGAAACGTTCAAAGCATTTTGAAAATGGTTCAGCAGGGAGCTGGGCAAATTGATTCAGTTCGCTACGGATTCAAGTTGTCTTTTGTATTGGGTAAAATTTCTTAAGGAATGCCGCGACGAATTCTCCCCAATTCGTAATAGAATGTGCGGTAGTGTTGTATAGCCACTTCTCGGCTATATCGCACAAGGTAAATGGGAGAAGTCGTAGACGCATCGCATCCACTGAAAGTTGTGACGTACCCATCATTGCGCATACGTTTTCAAATTTGGTAATGAAAACGTAAGCGTCCTCAGTCTCGAGTCCGTGGAATTTGGGTAAAAGATTGATATACTGGGGCTTAATCTCAAAGTTATCCCCATTGGCTGGTGGTGTGGATAAGCAGGTTGAAAGAGGACCTCGAATAGGGTAGCACCTCTCCTGGAGAGAGATGCGGGGTGGATTCTGTGCACCAACGGACGGCGGCAGATTAGGGTTAAAGAAGTTTGATGGATTCGGATCCATCGGTGTGGATGTGGTAGTGGGTAAAGAAAAGGTAAATGGAGAAATATCGACTTCGGAGTCGATAAAGGGTACGCGGACTAAACGGGCACTAGAATCCCATGTCCAGCCTATCTTGCACTAAAAAGGGTTAGTACAAGTGGCAGCGTTGACTTATAATTAGGGGAAAAAATGAATGCGGTGTTTGCTTTTGAAAAAGGGTCGGATTTTTGAAAAAAATGATGCGACAAAACAAATGCAGCACACAAACCCTAGAATCTAGTGGTCACCTAGGTCCGGCTCTAGACCGCTCCTAACTGCCAAAAGACAAGTCGCAGGATAGAATCCTCCACTGCCTCTTTGTCTTCCTGTGGACGGATAAGTGCCAGGTAAGTGGGAAGGTACTCCACTACGTAAGTAGTGGGCCTAATTAAAAACCACTAGCCTTAGACACACTCGCCTTAGGCACCACAAGAAAACGCGGATAAGCAATGAATTACCCACGGCCTTCTCCTGTCCTAATTGAGCGCGACAGTCCTTAGAGTCTTCTCTAGATTTCTTTTAGTTAATGTGGGTCAATGCGGATGCAAGTTTTGTGGTTTTCGGGGCCTAGGAAGGGTAATGAAATCCCCACCTAATTTGGATTTGGCCGTGCCCCTTAAATTCCGTATTTAGAATGCAAACAACCAAGAAATCAAAATCACGCACAAATTTAATTTTGCTTTTGCGGCGCTGCGATTATTTGCAAAGAACCTGCAGCAAAGTGTTAGTTGGAGCTAAAAGAGGAGAGAGGAGAGAGTAAGAAGTTACTTGAAGCAATTTGGCAGAGAGAAGCCCCTACCCAGCCGCGGAACCGCCGCACTTGTGCACTCCCACCGCGGAAACGCGGTCTCTTGATGAGATCACCCCACCAAATTTCTTCAGAGAGTCTCTGTAGACTACCTCAGCTCTCTGGTATTTTCCAAAAATTTTTATCAATTCCCAGCAAGCTCCAGATCTCCTTGCAATGAAACACAACAAATTGTTTAGGGTTTGCACGAATTTTGATCTCAAAATAACAATGGAATAAATCTTTCAATTCAAACTATAAAATGAAAACGAATTAGCGCGCGATCCCCGGCAACGGCGCCATTTGATTGATTTTTTCTTTGTGTGTCGTTTTAGAGAATGAATAGAATCACAATCAAAGAATTATTTTGACCGCAATCAAACTACGGTGTCAATTGTAGTTCATGAATGAGGGCGGATCGTTCACAGGGATCGCACGATTCGTTTGTATTATGATATGCTTGAATTGAAAAGTTAAGCTAAGAATAACGAAAACATGATTCAAGAATTTTGATTTTCAAGTGTCACTATTCTATTCAAGAATCAAGAAAATGATAAACAATCAAGAATCGGTGTATCGATGATATTTCCAATCAACAGTCAAGAATCTAAAAGAGGCTCGTAGGAATCGTTCGGATCGATAGACGTGATGTAATCTAAAGATTTTGTGTTCTTGTCCATCGAAAGATTGATACTAGATCGATGATCATCGACGAGAGTTAGGGCTTTCTCGTGAAACTAGGGTTTCATCTTATCCCTTGTTCTTTTGTCGATATCATTCACATTCTAGCCTCTAGCAATTTCAAGAAACGATCCTAACTCCCCAATTTCGAGCGATATCATTCAAGAAAGCATCGTAACGAAATGGGTTGTCGGTTCTTGAACTTGCTAGGGTTTACAAAACTCGTAGGAATCAAGAATCGATTAAAGCTATGTTACATCATCATTCTATTGACCGTCTCGACTCCTTGACGAGCGGAGTTTTATTCACACATCACCACACAGAAAATATTTACGAATTGTAAAGTTATCATGATGCAGAATTTAAAGAAAACAAGATAAAAGAATATCACCTTTATTTATCTCAACAATTTTGATTACATTCGCTTCAAGAACTACAAGAGGAAGAATCTAGATTGTTGATCGGGCGTCGCTCGGCTTCATGAGTCGTGGATCGGCTCGGATCGCTTGCTCCGTTGAAGATCGGCTCCGCTCCTAAAGGTTGTAGGGCTTCTTGCTTAATGGGTACTCGGGATCTTGATTTTGATTGGAATTAGGGTTAGGGTTTCACACAAGTCCTGTCACTAGACTTGTGGAAGAAGAAGATGAAGGGGGTAAAATGAAGAAGTATCTAAGTCTTGGATAATGGATCCAAGTATCAAGTATATAGTCTCCAGTCTCTTTAACCCTAGGTTTAGGCTTCTATTTATAGACTTCTCAAACCCTAGGTCTAGATTTGAAATTACAATTCCCTCCAAAAGTTTGTTGAGGAGTTTCTAGAAAGAGTTTGTTAGGAGCTAGCTTAGGTTTTAAGCTAGGATTAATTAAGCTTGGAAACTCTAGTTTGCTGATCTGGCAGAAACCCCTGGAGTCTTCTGGAACTTGAGATACATTTCTGAGAAGTGGGCCCTTAATGAAGCATTGTAGACCAAAATTTAGTGTCTGAATCCCTGGACCCACCGCGGATCCACGGCACAAGCAAGCCATTGCCGCGGATCCGCGGCTCTTTGATGAGCTTAGGCTTTGGGTCTTCTGGTGTGGCCTTGTTCTGTATTTTAGGG
The DNA here is from genome assembly GCA_030015575.1 of Agapanthus africanus. Classification (NCBI taxonomy): domain Eukaryota; kingdom Viridiplantae; phylum Streptophyta; class Magnoliopsida; order Asparagales; family Amaryllidaceae; genus Agapanthus; species Agapanthus africanus. Next base: position 297,037,556 of record CM057349.1, read on the forward strand.
CTTCTTCTGATATATTGATTTGTGATTGCTCCTTTAAATTGATACCAGATCTGAAGTTAGTGAGTTGGTGTATCTTTTGAGCAGTGTTGATTTGAGCACGCTTCTAGTTTCCTGCACAGACTTCAAAACACGGGTTGCGACATATAGAAATATTGCGATGCCATGCAATGCAGTCAATTTCCCTAGAAATGCCGGTTTTAAGGTCTAATACATGTAATCTGATATTTTGCGACAGTTTTGCTAATATGTAAAATATGAATACCGTACACTTCTAAATGAGTGCAAATGATGAGGAAATTGCCGGCTAAAATATACAATATTTTCGACTAATCATGTGGATAGCCTGTGCAATGAAATCCTAGACCCCTACGGGCGCGGCAAGTTACCCGCCAAAACCTGAAGTGAGGCAGCCCCCTTCAACAACGTGAATAGACTACCCAACACTTCACGGAATCCGGTAACTTGAGCACCCCTCCTTGGGTCAACCTGTACCCCCTACGAGTGCGGCGAACAGCCCGCCAATTCTAGAGTGAAGCCCCCTCTGTCTCAAATCCATGAGATGCGGGCTCGTTGCCTTCTAGAACCCGGCTATCCGTGCACCCCTCCGCGGGGTAATCCTAGTACAGAAAGTAAAATATATAACGGGTATATCGACCTCCGCCCGGTCGTGCCCCAAAAGAATAATATACCAACAGGCAGTGACGACAGTCCACATGTCGGACACTCGCCCCGCAATATCAAATGTACAAATACAACCAAACTGTACTAACATTGCATCCAGGCTATCCACCACGATAAATCCGCAACATCATAGCACAACACAGAACATCAACGTGAATGTCACGTTCGCAAATCCGTCTAACAGAGCTATAGCAGTTAGACAGGATTTACCGATCAAATGACATTCACGGTCGCAGCTATAATGTAAATACTGTGAACTAACATGTTTAAAATTTTCGATCGACAAAAACTCTCGAAGTGGGCCCCAAGCACAATACCTAGTACTCAAAATAAATCTGGGCCCAAACAGAATATACCATAAACCCCAATTCCAAGTTTAAAGACCACTGTAGAAGAAATGGTACGGTGTTGACTCTTGACTGCGGCGGAACCGCGGCCAGAACATGGGTTGGCCGTGGTTCCGCGACCTTACTGTAGCAACACATTACCAAGTTTTTACAGAATTCTTAAAAAACCCTGCACGAATTTCTGAAATACACAAAATAATTTTTCGAGCACAAAACAAATTCGACAGAAAGTTCATGACTTGGAATCGCGGTTTCGGAATTTTCGTTCGATCGAAGTTCTAAACACGTTAGAGCAAGTTAGTAAAAGTTAATGGCATGGCTCTGATACCATGTAAGTCTACGGTAGCGCCCCCGCCGTCTTTCCGAGGCCAAAATGCGGAAACGAAAACTTTTTCAAACTAGAAACTGGCGCTATCGTATGCTTAAAACCCGGATCGAACCATTAACCTACAACTAGCTATCTAGAGAAGGGATAGAATGCTATACCGATCGATCCGTGTCCTTCGGTCTTTGGCCACCATCCCAAGCTCCCCGCGGTATCTCCGGTCTTGATCTCCTTGTCGGAAAAGGGCACCACATCTACGAGTCTTTTTACGGGCTCCCGCTTCATCCGAAGCAACTCGGGCACGAAGTGTGCTAGCCGACATGTCCAAGGTGTTGTAGAGATTGTTTGTGACAACTTTGTCTCTTGCATCCATGAGATGGATGGAGGTTAGAGATGAAGCCATTAATGGAGATTTGAGCTAGAGAAGAAAGAGGAAGAAGAAGGAGTTTCCTCACTCTTTTCTTTTGTGTGATGCTAAAAATGAGAGTGCGAGAGTGTATCAAAAATACAAGACCAAGCTTGCATAAGGCATCCCCTTTCTCTTTCCTCTTATCAAATCATCACAAAACCATCATATAATGTGACATTAGCACATAAAAAGAGACCATGAGTCACTAATGAAGTACATGTCACATTTAATGCATCTCATGATGAAATTCTAGCTCATTATTTCCATTAACAAACATTAATCTAAATGTTTGCAACAATAAAAAGATACGGCAACATCTAAAGTAAACTCGTGACGGATCACAAGGATACCCTTCACCTGTATATACATACCTGCACCCGCATTCCGACTGAATACGAATGCGATGAGACTAAAGTAATCCAACAAATCTAATACTAGGATCCGGCTTAAACCAAAGCCCACTAGTATGATCCGTTCGATCATGATCCGTGCAATACCGCACGTATATGATCGAACCCTGCCATATATCATACGGCCTCTACAACGTTTCGCCAGAAACTTTGAGAAACTGTCTGTGGGGGACTCTAAAGACTCGTCAATACATTGGCTGTGGATTTAACCACTAGCACGTCAGAGGTACTAGCCGTACGTAACGGGCTACCAGGTATTGACTAAAAGGGAGGTCGATGAGCGAACTCATCCTGACACCCTACCGAGCCTGTCAGTGACAATATCCGTACAGTCCGGTCCGTTCGTCAATGAGCATCGCATGTCGGGCCTAGGGGGTTGGTAAAAGTCAGACCCCCAAAAGCGGTACAAGTCGTGTCGGAGTGTAGCCCAGAACACCCTGAGATACTACTGGAATACCTACCAGTAAATCTCCTGCCTTGGCCAAGGACTTCGTGTAATGGCTCTCCTAGACACAGCGTGACCTCACCCCCAATACCAGGAGAGGCGAACCCCTGCCGATCCGCTCATTGCCTCCATGTGGCTCGGGACTGTACCCAACTAAAACCTGTTTGCATGACTCCTTTGAGCCGTGGTAGGGTAGTAATCAAAGCACAGTGGGAACTTACACGAGACAAATGACGATCTTCGGTCGATGAACTAACCTTTACACATGTCACCAGGGAACTGCTATCTGACGTCAGGTATAATACCAACAAGCATGCTCCCGGCGAGTCCTGTCCGGTGTACTCATAACCCAATGAGCACCAGTATACATCTTAGGTGAACTAACTGACACCAATGGCTTGTGAGACCAGCCACCGCCCCTCGTCGGGTTCTCGACTGTATACACTAGTCTACTAATGGAGTATCGATGCCCAGTCTCGAAACTCCCACGACTAGGGACCTTTTAAGGATGTGTTTATAGACCCCAGCTCCCACCTATATGATCGCCATCATACCGCTGGTAGTCAAGCAAGAATCCTATGGGCTCTATCAACGTGCAATAGCGACCTGTAAGGTCACCTAAAGCAGTACACGATGATAAAGACAAACCATGGTAGCATAGTATTCTCTATCAACGTGCAATAGTGAACTACAATGTCACCTAAAGCATGTACACGATGATAAAGGCAAACCAGATAGTATACAAACCTCTCGAGTAAGACTGTCCTACCGGTATAGGTCCTCCCTCAATCATTGCAATCACGTGCCTGTGATCCAATAATTGACTCTGAGGGCACTATATCCAACATTCTAGTCTCTAGTCTGGATAGAATATCATCACTAAAGTCTTGTAAACACTAACTAAACCTCAATTTCATCTCTATAAGTTCATTCATCTACTAAACACCACCTAGAAATTTCCAAGATCACTAAACATGCTTGATCGAACTCTAAACTTAACTAGGAGATGAAGAAACTGTAGGGTTCCTAGGCACACCCATGAGGTTCTACAACTGATCAACCATGCCAAAATCAATTTTTTTTTCTTGTGCCAAAGAACCCTATACTAGATCGTTAACTAGAGGTAAGGCGAAACATGCAAGTAAACAACTTTATTGCTAAGTGAATAGAAATACAATCTTTGTAGATCCGGTCCTCCACTTCTATAGCTCCGTGTTGACGTCCCTCCGCTGCGATCATCAGAATCCCGGACTCTAGCGTCGGTTTCATCGGAGAAATGGATGGGCTAGGTCGTTGACTTCGATGCCGAAGATGATCTACGTCGAGGCGACTCAAACTCAAGCTCCACCTTCACTAGGTCATGAAACTTGTGAAGATAACACACTCTACTACATGGCAACTGGTAGAGGATGAAGAAATAGGATGTCGGTTCACTTTAGAATTGGATTTCTCACTTGATTTCATCACTTGGAATTTTCAAGAAAAGGTTTTCTTTCTTCTTGAAGACGAAGAAGAAGAAAGAAAAGAATGAATTATTAAAATAGAAAATCAAGTGATGCTTATCATATTGCAACCATGGGTTAGCAAACTCATGTAGAGAATGAACTAGGGTTTAGGCAAATGGTTAGGTTAAGCAAAAAACAAAATGGTTGAATCTTTTCAAAGCTTCATGAAGCTTCAAATAAAATCCAAAGAAAGCCACCATTTTATTTCTTGCCAAAATGAATAAATAAATAAAAACTTAACCATTAACCTAAACATGGTTTAAAGTATACGCACACCCAAGTTTGCATGTATCATCAAACATGATACAAACTAGTGCACAAACATATATCATATATACAATGTGCACATTCAAGTGAGAAAATCAATCTTAAGTGAACAAATACTAGCTAATGTAAAGTAATATATCAAATATATAATTATACATTAAATCATTAAATCAACACTTGATTTAATGATCCGGTCATATTGCATATAACCGACTAATATCAAGTGTATCAATATATCGAATCAACATTTGATTCGGTAACCCGGCTATAACTTATATAACCGTCCAATGATACAAATCGCGAGAATAGAATACAGTATCACATACTGGTATTATTCTCGGTCCCACACATATCTCATATGCGCTCCTATTTCGTTTCGCTTGAGCCAGGAAACCTCTATGTAGGACTCTAAAGACTCGTCAATACGCCGGCAGTAGGTGATGATCATATCAAACACCCACAAGCCGCAAGTGGTCTGCTAAACGTAACGGCCACCCGGGTATTAAGCGATCAGAAGATCAACGAGCAAGCCCGCTCACACTCCTGTGAATCCAACCAGCAACACTTACCGTACAGTCCGGTCTGTTCGTCTGATATGTCGCATATCTCGCCTAGGGGTGGTAAACGTCAGACCCCAGTAGCTTGATAAGACATGCCGATGTAAGGTCCATAACAAGCGTGAAACTATTGATAACTCTTACCAGTATATCACTGCAACCCTGGCCAGGGATTTCCAGTTATGGCCAGTCGAGCATAGCACAACATCAACCCCCAATACCGGGAGAGACGAATCCCCTCCTATCGTTCATTGCCTCTATGTGAATCAGGACTGTACCCAAAAACCACCTGTTTGCACGACTCAGTAGAGCCGTGGTAGGGTGGAAATCAAAGCACAGTGGGAGACACATAAGACTCTATGACGATCTCGGGTCAACAGACTAAGCTGTACCAGTGTCACCAGAGAACTGCCATCTGACGTAAGGTATAATACCATTTGGGAGTTCTCGGCGAGTCCGTTCAGTGTACCCAGCCTTCACTGAGCACCCGCATACCATCTCTGATGTCAAACACCAATGGATATGGGATCATCCATCGCCCATCACATGGGTCGAGAAGATATACGCTAGTCTACTCTGGAATATCGATGCCCCGTCTCGATATTCCCACGACTAGGAACATTGAAGGGTGTACTCATGGACTACCCAGGCCCCACTAGTATGATCTGCATCATAGTCCTGGAAGTCGAGTACATATCCTAAGGGCTTTATCAACATGTAACAGAGAGACAGAAAGTATACATGTTAAGATAAAGAGTAACCAGATAGCGTACTATCATGTCGAGCAAGAAAGTCCTACCTATATGTAGGGTTCCTAGGCATCCAAATGAGGTCTCATAAGGCATCAACCATGCCAATTTCAAACTTCACGGTGCCGAGAAACCCTAATACGGATCGTTAACTAGAATTCTAGGCGAAAAAGCAACTAGTTAACAACTTAAATAAGGTTTATACGGAAATACAACCTTTGTAGATCCGGTGCTCCACCTCCATAGCTCCGCAACGAAGTCCCCTTGCTGTCCAAATGAATTCCCGGGCTCTAGCGTCGGCTTCATTGGAGAATAGGCGGGCTAGGTCGCCGATGTCCATGCCGAAGATGATCTACGTCGAGGCATCGCTAAATCAAGCTCCCACTTCACCAAGTCATGAAACTTGTGAAGAAAACACCCTATACTACTTGGCAAGAGGTAGAGGATGAAGAAATAGGAAGTGGGTTCACTTTAGAATCGGATTTCTCACTCTTTATCATCACTTGCCATTGATGGAGGCAAGCTTTCTTCACATGAAGAAATGAAAAAGAAGAAGAATATTGTTATGATAAGTTATTTTGAAAATAGAAAATAAAAGAATACTTATCATAATCAACCATGGTCAAGTATAGAGAATAAACTAGGGTTAGGTCAATGGTTAGGTTAGGCATGAAACAAAAATGGTGGACTTTTTCAAACCTTCATGAAGTTTCAATGTAAAACAAAGCAAGCCACCATTTCTTTTCTTTTGCCAAAATGAAATAAATAAATAAATAAATGAGTAAGCAAATAAAATCATAACCCTAACCATCACATAACCATGGTTTAATCTTAACATACACTTAAACAATCATGTATCATCAAACATGATACAATCAAATGTACAAATGTATATCACATATACAATGTGCACAATCCAAGTGAGAAAATCCATATAAAGTGAACCAATACTAGTTAATGCAAAGTAATATATCAAATATATAATTATACATTAAATCATTAAATCAACACTTGATTTAACGATCCGGTCATATCGCATATAACCGACTAGTATCCAATGTATCGGCTTATCGAATCAATCCTCGATTCGATAACTAGGTAATATCGCATACAACCATTCGACACATTCATCGCGAGAATAGAATACGGTATCACATACACGCATTATTCTTGGTCCCGCACATATCTCATATGCGCTCCTATTTCATTTTGCTTGAGCCAGGAAACCTCTGTGTAGGACTCTAAAGACTCGCCAATACGCCGGCAGCAGGTGATGATCATATCAAACACCCACAAGCCGCAAGCGGTCTGCTAAACGTAACGGCCACCCGGGTATTGAGCGATCAGAAGATCGACGAGCAAGCCCGCTCACACTCCAGTGAATCCAACCAGTAACACTACCGTACAGTCCGGTCTGATCGTCTGATATATCGCATATCTCGTCTAGGGGTAGTAAACGTCAGACCCCAATAGCTCGATAAGTCGTGTCGATATGAGGTCTATAACAATTCAAGAAACTACTGGTAACACTTACCAGTAAATCTCAACAACCCTAGCCAGGGATTTCCTGTTATAGCCAATCGAACATAGCGCAACATCAACCCCCTATACCGGGAGAGACGAATCCCCTCCTATCGCTCATTGCCTCCATGTGACTCGGGACTGTACCCAAAAATCACCGTTTTGCACGTCCTCTTGGACGTGGTAAGATGGAAATCAAAGCACAGTGGGAACCACACAAGACTCTATGACGATCTCGGGTCAACAGACTACTCTGTACCAGTGTCACCAGAGAACTGCCATCTGACGTAAGGTATAATACCATCTGGGAGTTCTCGGCGAGTCCGTCCAGTGTACCCAGTCTCTACTGAGCACCCGTATATCATCTCTGATGTCAAACACCAATGGATATGGGATCATCCATCGCCCATCTGTATAGGTCGAGAAGGTATACGCTAGTCTACTCTGGTATATCGATGCCCCGTCTCGATACACCCACGACTAGGGACCTTGAAGGATGTACTTATGGACTACCATGTCCCCACTAGTATGATCCGCATCATAGTCCAGGTAGTCGAGTACACATCCTAGGGGCTTTACCAACATGTAACAGAGAGACAATCAGTATACACGTTAAGGTAAAGTTCAACCAGATAGCATACTATCAAGTCGAGCAAGAAAGTCCTCCCTATATATGTCCCAGCATCCACTACAATATACATCCTATGTACAGTAATGGCCTCTAGGGCATACATATAACTAACAATCTCCCACTTGCACTAGGGCCATCTGTAGCAGTGGTTGTAGTATCTCATACTCAACCATCCCATAAAAGTCTCTCTCTGGGAATAGGCCTTCGTGAGTGGATCCGCCGTGTTGTTCTCTGACTCTACTCTCCTAACCTCGATCACCCTGGAGATCAACCATCTCCATGATCAGGTGACACTGCCTTAGAGTTTGTCTGGATCACTGATGGGACGGGTGTTCCTTGGCATAAGCCACAACTTCATTGTCACACAATGGGAGAAACATAGTTCATCTCATGAACCAACATACACCCAAACAGCCTCTTTGGTAGCATCTTAAGTAGCGATGTATCCTGCCTTTATCGTCTAGTATGCCACGGTATTTAGCTTGGAACTCTTCCAACATACCGTCCCTTTACTGAGGGTAAAGACAATGCCTGCGACTGACATTCAGTCGTCTTTATCACCCTGGAACCTTTCCAGTGATTTTCCCCAGAATCGTTTGATATCATCTCACTACAACTAGTGAGAATCCTAACATCCAATTAAATCTATCTCATAGATCTAAAACTCAGGATTTAGGAGGTATCATTTTGATCCTACACGGAGAATCTTTGTGATAAAAGGAGATTGATCGAGCGTAGCATAAGAAACTCCTTTCTTATCAAGAGTATGTCATCCACGTACTCTACGAGGATCACCACCATACTCCCTACTACCTTTTTGTTTATACAAGGTTCATCTACCATTTTGATGATGTCAAACTCTTTGACTAATCCATCAAAACAGATGTTCCAACTCCGCGATGCCTGCTTTAATCCTATAAAGCATCTTGCACACGTTTCCGCTGCTCCCACTGTCTACGAAGCCCTCTGGCTGTGTACTTATAGACGCACTCTTCTAAAACATCATTTAGAAAAGCAGTCATGACACCCAACCACCAGATATCATAGTCATGGTATGTAGCCGTGACAAGTAGGATCTGGATGGACTTAAGCATAGCTACTTGAAAAGGTTTCATCATTATCCATACCTGGTCAATGATGCAAACTTTTAACAAGTCTAGCTTTGAAAGTCTCAACTTTTCCATCTACACCAAGTAATCTTCTCAAGATATACTTGCTCCTGATGGGGATTTAACCCTTCAGATATAGCAACTAAAGTCCATACTTTGTTGGTGTATAAGGATTCCATCTCAGATCGATAAGCATCCAGCCATTCTTACAGAGTCACACTCCTGATGGCCAGCTCGAAACTAGTTGGGTCATTATCTCATGATGCAATCCTCGCTCCCACTGTCATAGAGAAACAGAAGTATCTCTCAGGTGGGTGAGGAACCCTACTAGATCGGCGGAGAGGCTGAGGTTCATTGGAATCTACTGAATCCTTTGGTTCTACCAAATCATCTGTTGTAGTTCGTATAGCTGGAACATTTCCAGTTCTACATAACAGATCTTGCCTCGAGCTTGTCCAGATTTTGCTTTTCAGACATAGGCTGGACAACCCCAAATCTTAACTACCTTGAGAGATGGGCTCTTCCCTTACCATATCACATATGAAGCGGTAGGCAACTGATTTGATCGGAACCCTTATTCAATTGGTATGCAGCTTCTCAAGTGCATAACCCCCTGAGGAAAAGGTAACTCAGTAGTACTCATCATAGAGCACACCATATCAGATAGGGTGTATCTGCTCCGCCCCGACATACCATCATACAATGGTGTATACGAAGGAGTAATGCTGAGAGAGAATCTCATTCTCCTTTAGAATAGTCCAGGAATTCCGTGCTCAAGTATTCTCCTCCTTGATCACATCAAAGGACATAATACTTTTACCCGTTTTGGTTCTCTACTTCTAACTTATATTCCGTGAATATCTCAAAAGGTTCGGATTTGTGTTTCAATAGGAACATATGTCTGAATCTTGAGAGATTATCAGAGAATATAATGAAGTATAAAGAACCAGTCCTGGCATTTGTAGACTGGGGACCTACATACATCAACATGTATCATCCCAAGAGTTCACTAACTCTTTCTCTGTTTCCAATAAACAGAGCTGTGGTCATCTTATCTTTGTGACATGACTGGCGAGTTTCACAAGATGTAAATTCAAACTGATTTAAATATGCATCTAAATGTAACTCAGCCAGTCGGGTCGCATTGATATGACCTAGTCTACAATACCTCAAGAAGGATTCGTTCATTTCTGAACTCTTCCTCTTGTGTGTGTTCAGTATACTATAGAACTGTAGTTTGATTTAGAACATCAACGCTTTTAGATAACGTGCCTGATCCGATCAACTTTTGATATAGGAAATGTTCAAAACATTATCCAACAATACAAAATTATATCATTTCTTTACTATTAAAGAGAGTGATATGATTTTGTATATCAGGTTCGGTATCTAATAACATTCGTTCAGAATCAATGTATTTAGAATACAGGGTGACAGTGACCAACAGACTTGGCTGCAACACTTGCCCCGTTTTCTGCCTCATGAAACTTATCACCCGTTCTCAGTTCTCTACCTATCTGTAGCCCTATGTAACAGATTACATATCTGGGATCCTGATCCGGTATCATATACCCAGGATGCGGAGGATACTGAGAAACAGTTCTTTGTAATGAACACACCCGAAGATGATGCATCAGCATGCACTCTCTTCGTTTGGGCGGCACGGGAATTCTGGTAATCCCCAATTTCCTGCTCTATCTTATAACAATTATAAGTTGGAGCGGGACCAACGTTCCCTAGCTCAGTATAATAAGCGGGTTCGGTCAATATTCCGTATTATTATCTTGATTAAGGCGTGATATGGTCGCTACCTGGAGAGAGAGAGAAGAAAATACTCAGCGTGCGCTCTTGCAAGAATAGATTGGTTATTATTTTATCTAATCAGGATGGTTCCCACTGCTTTTTATCAAATCTTCCTTCAAACCCTAAAAGGAAAGACTAGCCGGGATTAATTACACACTACAAGTTCGCCAATCTTTCAGCCAGGCCAGTGTCGGTACTTTGAGGGAGGTCCCCCGTGCTTTCGCACGAACCTAATTAATGTAAACCTCGTTTTCCCAGAGGCGTAACCTCGTTAACACCTTTCTAGACACCTACTTGATCGGCTAATTGTATTGTATAAAACTCTCCCAGGAGTAACTCTTACTCGCAGCGGGTATCGGGATCCAACTATCTCATAGAAGGTATGCAATCTCATTGCAAATTTCAACACTTGAAATTCCCGATAATATTTTGCCCCTAACCTCCTATGACCTTGACAAAGGGCAACAAACCATAGGATGCTAGTCAAGTTCAACCCGTCATTTCCTGATTGAATCAAACCCACCTGCACGGCCCTTGACAAAGGCCAACAAGGTCGCACGACTACCCTAACTCAATCTGCATCATATGCATAAGCAGATAAGCACCAGTTAGCTACCGCACACTGCGCCTTGACAAAGGCCAACAAACGCAGCACGAATACTAACTACTACTTATCTGAAATGACGGAGGGCTACGACAGGTTTTTATGAAAACCTATTGCGTAATGAACTTGATATCGTTGTAGGATCGAATGAATTTTGAAATGGAGTGCTTTTGAGGCTTTTCTAGTTTTGCTAAAGGAGTCACTCCCGGTGAAGGGATCGTCGGTCCTTTCCTCATCGAATAAGGTGCGGGATATATCATATATATCACTGTGCAAAGTAAAAACTCTTAAAAGCAATCAAAAGACAAACCGAGTGTGTAGCATCTGCCAGTTATTGCTAAAGGAGTCACTCCCGGTGAAGGGATCTCGGTCCTTTCCTCATCGAATAAGGTGCAGGATATATCACATATACCGCTGTGCAAAGCAAGAACTGTAGCTACCTGTTTTTATTTTGAAATTCGATTCTACAACATCTTTAGGTTTCTTTTTCTTTCATTAATCACATTAATGAAGTCCCATCATTTAAATACCTAAACATCACAGATAAATACGACGTACACTTATGCCATCCGCATTCGCCTCGATGTCCCCTCGTGCACCGTTAGGTTAGGTAACTAACGACAGAGCGGGGCAGGGCTAGCGCGGGTGTAAAACATAAGTAACGCCTATATAATATATCATATATACTATATACAGTATCCATCACAGAACATCACATGATCACATCACAGATATCGCAGCAGAAGAATCATATGAAATATTGGATATACTAGGACGTCCGTGTTTTCAATACGAGCCAGTATAAAACACGGATTCCACGGTCGGATGAATAGCCAAACCCACACCCATAGACCCCTACGAGAGCGGTAAGCAACCCCACCAATTCTAGAGTTAGGAGACCCGGACTCGACTCCTCGAGTTGGTCTCCCACTGGACTCCAGAACCCGGTTACTTATGCTCCCCTCCTTGGGTCTATCCTAGTGCGGAAAAGTAAATAATATACAAACGGTGACATCTTCCGCTACCTGGAAGTGCCCCAATAAAAGAATATTACATACAAGTTTTTACATGAATGAAAATGAAAAACACTCATCTCACATAAAAACCCCCGGCTATTCAAACACGACGATCTAATATAACATATCCAGCAACACATAACATCACATGTCATCAACGTAAGTAAATATGCGCATCCCAATTGTCGTTGACATATAGCAACGAAACCGGCGATTTCACATATTACACTTACGGTCACAGAAAAGAAAGTGTAAAACTACAACAGTTGGAATCCGCAACTACCTCAGACATCGCATGCCTGACCAAATGAATTCCTTAGACATCACATGCCTAACAATTATAAACCCTGCATTTTAGTCTCAAAATCGAAAACTCTTTTCAATATCAAGTCGGGCAATTCAACAAGATTCCCGACATTTTGATCGAATGCTCGTCGCAAACTTTAGTAGGAGGCCGCACCCCCGATACCGTCGACGAAGTGCACCAAGGCGGAGCACCGCTACCGCGAGCACCCGGACGGATGCTTTCGGCGACGGGGTTCTCCTACAGTCACTTGGTCGGGGCTATGGAGTGAGGCTGTCTATTAAGTTTACCCGGCGAGTATCCGTGTACGCTATGTGATTGCGACGGACTTTTGATCGCATCAAAATTCCGTGGCAACCGATCAAGTGAGACTAAAGTGCTATGTTTTTAACATTCATTCAGTTATCACATAACTTCTTGTGAATTCCAATTATTTATCCAATTCCGGATAAATAGAAAATGTTAAACTTTCCGATCGAACAGTCAAACACCCAAGTTTTCCCGATACAGATCAACACATGAAATAAGTCTAAAAACATTCAGTTCGTGCCTCAGTACCAACGGTCCAGCCGTAGAAGGGTCAAGCCAACGCCTCACATGTGGCACGCCGTACTGCCCCAAACCCTAAGGTTCAAAGGGCAGTTCAAGACGGTCACATAATCGAGTTAAGGTTTGTTGTCTTCTAGAGGGTCCATCGCGTTACTTGCACTACTTAGAACGTCTTTAAACCACGGAAAAATCCAACACTTGGAAATTTCCCGACAGGGGAAAAATTGGGTATTTATATCCGGTCGAACTTTTTAACATATCCAAAAATTATTCGGAAAGCCACATAGACAAAATCTGATACTCCGATCGAAACACCGAATCCCCAAAACAACCCCAGAAAATTCAACTGTTGAATAAAATTAAAAAATTCCCATAAAATCCAGCATCAGAAAAGAGGAGTTACTGTGCAACAATGACATTGAGATACGACCGTACGGCCGCGGAACCGCCGCATGAGCCATGCTCATGCCGCGGAACCGCGGTGGTTTAGATGAATTAGGATGTCGTTTTGCACCATAACTCTTAGATCTTCCTGCTGAATTTTTTAAGAATTTTTAATCTGGAAAAAACCCAGTTTTTAAAAAATGTCCAGAGAGCATGGATTGTGTTAGGGTTTCGGTTCGTTCGGGTTTCAAACTTCGTCTAGACTTCGCCTAAGGCTCTAGCTAGGCTCTGATACCACTGTAGGGTTCCTAGGCATCCAAATGAGGTCTCACAAGGCATCAACCATGCCAATTTCAAACTTCACGGTGCCGAGAAACCCTAATACGGATCGTTAACTAGAATTCTAGGCGAAAAAGCAACTAGTTAACAACTTAACTAAGGTTTATACGGAAATACAACCTTTGTAGATCCGGTGCTCCACCTCCATAGCTCCGCAACGAAGTCCCCTTGCTGTCCAAATGAATTCCCGGGCTTTAGCGTCGGCTTCATCGGAGAATAGGCGGGCTAGGTCGTCGATGTCCATGCCGAAGATGATCTACGTCGAGGCATCGCTAAATCAAGCTCCCACTTCACCAAGTCATGAAACATGTGAAGAAAACACCCTATACTACTTGGCAAGAGGTAGAGGATGAAGAAATAGGAAGTGGGTTCACTTTAGAATCGGATTTCTCACTCTTTATCATCACTTGCCATTGATGGAGGCAAGCTTTCTTCACATGAAGAAATGAAGAAGAAGAAGAATATTGTTATGATAAGTTATTTTGAAAATAGAAAATAAAAGAATACTTATCATAATCAACCATGGTCAAGTGTAGAGAATAAACTAGGGTTAGGTCAATGGTTAGGTTAGGCATGAAACAAAAATGGTGGACTTTTTCAAACCTTCATGAAGTTTCAATGTAAAACAAAGCAAGCCACCATTTCTTTTCTTTTGCCAAAATGAAATAAATAAATAAATAAATGAGTAAGCAAATAAAATCATAACCCTAACCATCACATAACCATGGTTTAATCTTAATGTACACTTAAACAATCATGTATCATCAAACATGATACAATCAAATGTACAAATGTATATCACATATACAATGTGCACAATCCAAGTGAGAAAATCCATATAAAGTGAACCAATACTAGTTAATGAAAAGTAATATATCAAATATATAATTATACATTAAATCATTAAATCAACACTTGATTTAACGATCCGGTCATATCGAAAATAACCGACTAGTATCCAATGTATCGGCTTATCGAATCAATCCTCGATTCGATAACTAGGTTATATCGCATACAACCATTCGACACATTCATCGCGATAATAGAATACGGTATCACATACACGCATTATTCTCGGTCCCGCACATATCTCATATGCGCTCCTATTTCGTTTTGCTTGAGCCAGGAAACCTCTGTGTAGGACTCTAAAGACTCGTCAATACGCCGGCAGCAGGTGATGATCATATCAAACACCCACAAGCCGCAAGCGGTCTGCTAAACGTAACGGCCACCCGGGTATTGAGCGATCAGAAGATCGATGAGCAGGCCCGCTCACACTCCAGTGAATCCAACCAGTAACACTACCGTACAGTCCGGTCTGATCGTCTGATATGTCGCATATCTCGCCTAGGGGTGGTAAACGTCAGACCCCAATAGCTCGATAAGTCGTGTCGATATGAGGTCTATAACAATTCGAGAAACTACTGGTAACACTTACCAGTAAATCTCAACAACCCTGGCCAGGGATTTCCTGTTATAGCCAATCGAACACAGCGCAACATCACCCCCCTATACCGGGAGAGACGAATCCCCTCCTATCGCTCATTGCCTCCATGTGACTCGGGACTGTACCCAAAAACCACCGTTTTGCACGCCCTCTTGGACGTGGTAAGATGGAAATCAAAGCACAGTGGGAACCACACAAGACTCTATGACGATCTCGGGTCAACAGACTACTCTGTACCAGTGTCACCAGAGAACTGCCATCTGACGTAAGGTATAATACCATCTGGGAGTTCTCGGCGAGTCCGTCCAGTGTACCCAGTCTCTACTGAGCACCCGCATATCATCTCTGATGTCAAACACCAATGGATATGGGATCATCCATTGCCCATCTGTATGGGTCGAGAAGGTATACGCTAGTCTACTCTGGTATATCGATGCCCCGTCTCGATACACCCACGACTAGGGACCTTGAAGGATGTACTTATGGACTACCATGTCCCCACTAGTATGATCCGCATCATAGTCCAGGTAGTCGAGTACACATCCTAGGGGCTTTACCAACATGTAACAGAGAGACAATCAGTATACACGTTAAGGTAAAGTTCAACCAGATAGCATACTATCATGTCGAGCAAGAAAGTCCTCCCTATATATGTCCCAGCATCCACTACAATATACATCCTATGTACAGTAATGACCTCTAGGGCATACATATAACTAACACTATATATGTCTCAGCATCCATTACAATATACATCCAATGTACAGTAATGGCCTCTAGGGCATACATATAACTAACAATCTCCCACTTGCACTAGGGCCATCTGTAACAGTGGTTGCAGTATCTAATACTCAACCATCCCATAAAAGTCTCTCTTTGGGAAAAGGCCTTTGTGAGTGGATCCGCCGTGTTGTCCTCTGAGTCTACTCTCCTAACCTCGATCACCCTGGAGATCAACTATCTCCATGATCAGGTGATGCTGCCTCAGAATATGTCTGGGTCACTGATGGGACCTGGGTTCCTGGGCCAAAGCCGCACTTCCATTGTCACACAATGGTAGGAACCTAGTTCATCTCATGAACCAATATACACCCAAACTTCCTCTTTGGTAGTATCTTTAATAGCGATGTTACCAGCCTTTATCGTCTAGTTTGCCACGGTATCTAGCTTGGAACTCTTCCAACATACCTTCCCTCCACTGAGGGTAAAGACAATGCCTGCGACTGATGTTCAGTCATCCTTATCACCCTGGAACTTTTCCAGTGATTCTCCTCAGGATCGATTGATACCATCTCACTAAACCTAGTGAGAAGCCTAACATCCATTTAGATCTATCTCATAGATCCAAATCCCAGGATTTAGTAGTATCACCTTCATCCTATTGGAGAATCCTTGTGATAAGAGGAGATTGACCGTGTGTAGGATAAGAAACTTTTTTCTTATCCAGAGTATGTTGTCCACGTACAATACGAGGATGCCCACCTTACTCTCTACTACCCTTTTGTATATACAAGGTTCATCTACCATTTTGATGAAGTCAAAATCTTTGACTACTACATCAAAACAGATGTTCCAACTCCGCGATACCTGCTTTATTCTGTAAAGCAATTTGCACACGTTTCCGCTGCTCCCACTGTTTACGAAGCCCTCTGGCTGTGTTCTTATAGACGTTCTCTTCTAAATCATTATTTAGAAAAGCAGTCATGGCACCCAACCACCAGATATCGTAGTCATGGTATATAGCAATGGCAAGTAGGATCTGGATGGACTTAAGCATAGCCACTGGAAAAGGTTTCATCATTATCCACGCCTGGTCGATGACGAAAACCTTTACCAAGTCTAGCTTTGAAAGTCTCAACTTTTCCATCTACACCAAGTAATCTTCTCAAGATATACTTGCTTCTGATGGGGATTTAACCCTTCAAATATAGCATCCAAAGTCCATACTTTGTTGGTGTACATGGATTCCATCTCAGATCGCTAAGCATCCAGCCATTCTTACGGAGTCCCTACTCTCGATGGCCTGCTTGAAACTAGTTGGGTCATCATCTCATGATGCATTCCTTGCTCCCACTGTCATCGAGAAACCGAAGTATCTCTCAGGGGGATGAGGAACCCTTCCAGATCGGCGGAGAGGCTGAGATTCGTCGGAGACTATCGAATCCCTTGGTTCTGTCAAATCATCAGGTGCAGTTTGTATAGCTGGAACCATTCCAGTTCTACATAACAGACCTTGCCTCGAGCTTGTCCGGATTTTGCTTTTGACATATGCCGGACAATCCCAAATCTTAACTCACTTAAGAGATAGGATCTTCCCATACCATATCTCATATGAAGTGGTAGGGATTGATTTGATTCGAACCCAATTCAATAGGTATGCAGCTTCTCAAGTGCATAACCCCCAAAAGGAAAAATGTAACTCAGTAGTACTCATCATAGAGCACACCATATCAAATAGGGTGCTATTGCCCCGCCCTGATACACCGTTGTGCTGTGGTGTATTCAGAGGAGTAATACCGAGAGAGAATCTCATTCACCTTTAGAATAGTCCAGGAATTCTATGCACAAGTATTCTCCTCCCTGATCTCATCATAGGACAAAATACTTATACCCGATTTTTGGTTCTCCACTTCTAACTTATATTCTGTGAATATCTCAAAAGCTTCAAACTTATGTTTCAACAGGAACATATAGCTGAATCTTGAGAGATCATCAGAGAATGTAATGAAGTACAAAGAACCGGTCCTGGCATGTGTAGACAGGGGACCTTACATACATCATCATGTATCAGCCCCAAGAGTTTGCTAACTCTTTCTCTGTTTCCAATGAACAGAGCTATGGTCATCTTATCTTTGTGACATGACTGGCAAGTTTCACAAGATGTAAATTCAAACTGATTTAAATATGCATCTAAAATGTAACTTAAGCAAGTCGGGTCGCATTGATATGACCTAGTCTACAATGCCTCAAGAAGGATTCGCTCATTTCTAAACTCTTCCTCTTGTGTGTGTTCTCTATACTAGGAACTGTAGTTTGATTTAGAATGTCAATGCTTTTAGATAACGTGCCTGAACCGATCAACTTTTGAAATAGGAAATGTTCAAAACATTATCCAACAATACAAAATTATATCCTTTCTTTAACAAATAAAGAGATTGATATGATTTTGTATATCAGGTTCGGTATCTAATAGTATTTGTTCAGAATCAATATATTAGTAATACAGGGTGACAGTGACCAACAGACTTGGCTACAACACTTGCACCGTTTTCTGTCTCATGAAACTTATCACCCGTTCTCAGTTCTCTACCTTTCTGTAGCCCTATGTAACAGATTACATATCTGAGATCCTGATCCGGTATCTAATACCTAGGACGTATAGGACACTGAGAAACAGTTCTTTATAATGAACACACCCGAAGGAGATGCATCATATGCACTTTCTTCGTTTGGGCGGCATAGGAATTCAGGTATTCCCCTATTTCCTGCTCGGTCTTATAACAATTATAAGTTGGAGCGGGACCAACGTTCCCCAGCTCAGTATAACAAGCGGGTTCGGTCAATACATTCATATTATTATCTTGATTAAGGCGTGATATGGTCGCTACCTGGAGAGAGAGAAGAAAACACTCTGCGTGCGCTCTTGTAAGATTAGATTGGTTATTTATTTTATATAATCAGGATGGCTCCCACTGTTTTTATCAAATCTTCCTTCAAACCCTAAAAGGAAAGACTAGCCGGGATTAATTACACTCTACAAGTTTGCCAACTTTTAGCCAGGCCAGTGTCGGTACTTTGAGGGAGGTTCCCCATGCTTTCACACGGACCTAATTAAAATAAACCTCGTTTTCCCAGAGGCGTAACCCCGTTAACACCTTTCTAGACACCTACTTGATCGGCTAATTACAAAGTGCAAAACTCTCCCAGGAGTAACAATTACTCGCAGTGGGTATCGGGATCCAACTATCATATAGAAGGTATGCAATCTCATTGCAAATTTCAACACTTGAAACTCCCGATAATGGTTTTTACCCCTAGCACTTATGACCTTGGCTAAGGTCAACAAATCATAAGCACTAGTCAAGTTCTACCCATCATTTCGTGATTAATTAGACCCACCCACATGACCCTTGGCTAAGGTCAACAAAGACACATGACTGTCCGAACTAATCACATCATATGCGGTGTAGGAAGACATCACTTAACTACCGTACACTGTACCTTGACTATGGTCAACAAACACAGCACGAATACTAAGTACTCTACTTCCTAAAATGACGGAGGGTTGCGGATGGTTTTTAAGAAAACCTATAACGCTTTGAACTTGATCTCGTTGCGGAATCAAATGGTTTTTAAATGGAATGTTTTTTAGGCTTTTCTAGGTTTGCTAAAGGGGTCACTCCCGGTGAAGGGATCGTCGGCCCTTTCCTCGTTGAATGAGGTGCGGGATATATCATATATATCACTGTGCAAAGCAGAAACTATAGAAGCAATCAAAAGACAAACCGAGGGTTGTAGCATCTGCCAATTATTGCTAAAGGGGTTACTCCCGGTGAAGGGATCTCGGCCCTTTCCTCATCGAATAAGGTGCAGGATGTTCTGCAAGGAACACCGCGATGCAAAGCAAGAACTGTAGCTACCTGTTTTATTTTTGAAATTCGATTCCACAACATCTTTTAGGTTTATTTTCTTTCATTAATCTCACTAATGAATGTCCCATCATTTAAGTCCACCTAAACATCACAGATAAATATAACGTACGCTTATGCCATCCGCATTCGCTTCGATGTCCCGTCTGCACCGTTAGGTTAGGTAACTAACGGCAGAGCGAGGCAGGGCTAGTGCGGGTGTAAAACATAAGCAACGTCTATATAATATATCATATATACTATATATATAATCTGAACAAATCACATGATCACATCACATATAACGCAGCAGAAAATATCATATGAAATATTGGATATACCAGGACGTCCGTGTTTTATTTTGAGCCTGAATAAAACACGGATTCCACGGTCGTGATGAATAGCCAATCCCACACCCCTAGACCCCTACGAGAGTGGCAAGAAACCCTACCAACTCTAGGGTTAGGAGACCCGGACTCGACTCCTCGAGATAGTCTCCCACTGGACCCTAGAACCCGGTTACTTGTGCTCCCCTCCTTGGGTCTATCCTAATGCGGAAAAGTAAATAATATACATCAACGGTGACATCTTCCGCAACCTGGAAGTGCCCCAATAAAAGAATATTACATACAAGTTTTTACATGAATGAAAATGAAAAACACTCATCTCACATAAAACCCCCCCGGCTATTCAAACACGACGATCCAATATAACATATCCAGCAACACATAATATCACATGTCATCAACGTAAGTAAATATGCCCATCCTAATTGTCGTTGACATATAGCAACGAAACCGGCGATATCACATATTACACTTACGGTCACAAAAAAGAAAGTGTAAAACTACAACAGTTGGAATCCGCAAACTCTTTAGACATCGCATGCCTAATCAAATGAATTCCTTAGAAATCGCATGCCTAACAATTATAAACCCCGCATTTTAGTCTCATTATTGAAAACTCTTTTCAATATCAAGTCGGGCAATTCAACAGGATTCCCGACATTCTGATTGAATGCTCGTCGCAAACTTTAGTAGGCGGCCGCACCCCCGATATCGTCGACGAAGTGCACCAAGGCGGAACACTGTTACCGCGAGCACTCGAACGGATGCTTTCGGCGACGGGGTCCTCCTACAGTCACTTGGTCGGGGCTAAGGGGTGTAGCTATCTATTAAGTTTATCCGGCGAGTATCCGCGAACGCTACGTGATTGCGACGGACTTTTGATCACATCAAAATCCCGTGGCAACCGATCATTTGAGACTAAACTGCTATGTTTATAACATCCATATAAGTTATCTCATAACTACTTGTGAATTCTAAATA
The DNA here is from genome assembly GCA_030015575.1 of Agapanthus africanus. Lineage (NCBI taxonomy): Eukaryota > Viridiplantae > Streptophyta > Magnoliopsida > Asparagales > Amaryllidaceae > Agapanthus > Agapanthus africanus. Next base: position 297,058,914 of record CM057349.1, read on the forward strand.
TTGTATCACATTCCAGATAAACAGAAAATGTTAAACTTTCCGATCGAACAATCAAACACCCAAGTTTTCCCGAAAAGCTCAACACATGAAATAAGTTTAAAAACATTCACTTCATGCCACAGTACCGACGGTCCAGCCGTAGAAGGGTCAAGCCAACGCCTCACATGTGGCACGCCGTACTACCCCAAACCCTAAGGTTCAAAGGGCAGTTCAAGACGGTCACATAATCGAGTTAAGGTTTATTGTCTTCTAGAGGGTCCATTGCGTTACTTGCACTATTTCGAACGTTCTTAAACTACGGAAAGATCCAACACTTGGAAATTTCCCGACAGGGGAAAAAGTGGGTATTTATATCCGGTCAAACTTTTTAACATGTTCTAAAATACCCGGAAAAACAAACAGACGAAGTTAAACATCCCGATCGAAACATTGAGTCCCCAATACAACCCAGAAAACTCAACTCTTGAGTAAAGATTAAAATTACCCAGAAAACACAGGAGTCAAATATAAACATTACTGTGCAAAGTGTGGTCAACGAAGCAACAGTATTGCCGCGGAACCGCCGCGCTACGTGGGGTACGGCCGCGGTTCCGCGGCTCTTTGATGGAGTTAGAACCACGTTTTGCACAGTAATTCTTATAAAACCCTGCTAATTTTTCTGCATATTTTTAATTCGGAAAAAACCACAAATTCAAAAAATGTACAAAGAAGGGTTCCGTTTAAGGTTTCGGGGTTCGATCGGACTTCTAATATTGTCTACACTTCGCCTAAGGCTCTAGCTAGGCTCTGATACCACTGTAGGGTTCCTAGGCACACCCATGAGGTTCTACAACTGATCAACCATACCAAAATCAAATTTTTTTCTTGTGCCAAAGAACCCTATACTAGATCGTTAACTAGAGGTAAGGCGAAACATGCAAGTAAACAACTTTGTTGCTAAGTGAATGGAAATACAACCTTTGTAGATCCAGTCCTCCACTTCTCTAGCTCCGTGTTGACGTCCCTCCGCTGCGATCATCGGAATCCCGGACTCTAGCGTCGGTTTCATCGGAGAAATGGGCAGGCTAGGTCGTTGACTTCGATGCCGAAGATGATCTACGTCGAGGCGACTCAAACTCAAGCTCCACCTTCACTAGGTCATGGAACTTGTGAAGATAACACACTCTACTACATGGCATGTGGTAGAGGATGAAGAAATAGGATGTGGGTTCACTTTAGAATTGGATTTCTCACTTGATTTCATCACTTGGAATTTTCAAGAAAAGGTTTTCTTTCTTCTTGAAGAAGAAGAAGACTCGATCTGGAGGTCTTTTCCTCTGTACACCAAGAACATCTCCTTAGTCCTTCTCAGGTACTTGAGAATGTTCTTCACTGCTATCCAGTGCTTCGCCCCTAGGTTTGACTGATACCTGCTTACAACGCTCAGTGCATAAGCTACATCATGTCTGGTACACAACATCGCATGCATTATAGAGCCTACCGCAGAAGCGTAGGGTATAATAGTCATGTGATCCCTTTCCAAATTAGTCTTGGGAGACATCTCTTTGGAGAGCGTGATTCCGTGACAAGCCGGTAGATTACCGCGCTTTGAATCTTCCATACTAAATCTTTTCAGTATGGTGTTGATGTACCTTGACTGTGAAAGTCCCAACATCCGTTTAGATCTATCACAATAGATCTGGGTCCCCAGAATGTAGGAGGCATCACCCAGGTCCTTCATGGAGAACCTTTGTGACAAGAATCCTTTGACTGATTGTAGCATAAGAATGTCATTTCCTATCAAGAGAATGCCATCCACGTACAAGACAAGGAATACTATAGTTCTCGCTACAATCTTACTATAAATGCATGGTTCATCTAGATTTTTGATAAAGTCAAATTCTTTGACCGTCTCATCAAAACAGATGTTCCAACTCCGCGATGCCTGTTTTAATCCATAAATGGATTTAAGCAACTTGCACACTCTTCCGCTGCTCCCACTCTGTATGAAACCCTCCGGCTGATCCATATAAACACACTCTTCCAAATTTCCATTCATAAAAGCAGTCTTTACGTCCATTTGCTAAATTTCATAATCGTGGAAGGCAACAATGGCAAGAAGGATCCGAATGGATTTGAGCATAGCCACTAGAGAAAATATTTCATCATAGTCCAAACCAAGTCTTTGACAAAAACCTTTTGCAACAAGTCTAGCCTTATAGGTTTCAACCTGTCCATCTACACCAATCTTCTTTCTGAAGATCCATTTGCAGCCTACGGGTTTTACCCCTTCTAGAGCAATGTCCAAAGTCTATACTTTGTTGGTGTACATGGACTCCATTTCGGTCCGCATTGCATCCAGCCATTTTACCGAGTCTCTTCTCTGATTGGCTTGTTGAAAACTAGTTGGCTCATCATCTTCGATGATGCAATCCTCTCTATCCCTGTCTATGAGAAAACCGTAGTATCTCTCGGGCGGATGAGACTGCCTACTTGTCCTGCGGAGTGGCGAGGGGATGTCCGGTTCTTTTGAAAGCTCTGGTTCTACCATGCTTTCAGTAATAGTTTGTGGTTCTAGAATTTTTTCCAGTTCTATTGTACTCCCACTTATCTCTTTTTCAAGAAATTGATTTTCCAAAAAGTGGGCATGCCGAGAAACAAAGACCTTTTGTTCCTCCGTATAATAGAAAAGATACCCGTGGAGTTCTTTGGGTATCCCACAAACTTATACAGTACTGAGCATGCCTCAAGCTTGTTCGCATGTTGCTTTTTTACAAAAGCTGGACATCCCTATATCTTTAGATGTTTAAGATAGGGTTTCTTCCCACTCCACATCTGATATGGTGTGGTAGGCACTGACTTAGTAGGAACCTTGTTCAAAAGATATGCAACTGATTCTAGTGCATAACCCTAGAAGGATCACGGTAACTCAGCGTTACTCATCATGGAACGTACCATATCCAATAAGGTTCGGTTTTGCCTTTCCGATACACCGTTGTGTAAGGTGTGTATGGAAGAGTAATCTGAGAGAGAATTTCATTCTCTTTTAAGTAATCCAGAAACTCGGCACTTAAGTATTCACCACTTCGATCAGATCTAAGTGTCTTGATACTTTTGCCGGTTTGTTTTTCCACTTCATTCTTTTATTCCTGGAATTTCTCAAAGGCCTCAGATTTATGTTTCATCAAGAATACATGTCTATATATCGAGAAATCATTTGTAAAAATAATGAAGCAGGAATAACCACTTCTTACATGTGTAGACATTGGACCACACACGTTGCTGTGTATGAGTCCCAAGAGCTCGTTTGCTCTTACCCCGTGTCCAGTGAACGGAGTCTTTGTCATCTTTCCATTGAGACATGATTGACAGGTTGCATAAGACTGATATTCGAACGAATCCAAATATCCCTCTTTATGTAACTTCGTCAACCGTGTTTCATTGATGTGACCCAGTCTACAATGCCATAAGAAAGCTTGATTTAATTCTGGAGACTTTCTTTTAAGTGTGTTCTGGACGTTGAAAACCTGAGCTTGATTTAATACGTATATACCATTATCTAGTGTACCTGACCCAATCAAAGCTTGATTAAGGTGGATGTTGACAACATCGCTTACAAATGTAAAATCTTAACCTTCTTTAGAAAGTAAAGATACAGAAATGATATTACAAGCCAGACTAGGTATACACAAACAGTTATGCAAAATCAAAATCTACCCACTTATCAATCCTAAGTGATATTCCCCTACGGACACAGCATCCACACTCGCTCCGTTAGCAACCCTGAGGGTCATATCACCCGTCTTCAAAACTCTACGGCTTTTCAGTGCCTGCAAAGAATTACAGATATGAGATCTTGATCCGGTATCCAATACCCAGGATGTATAGTTGATTGACAGGCTATTTTCAATCATAAACAATCCTAAAGCCGAAACCATAACTTGCTTCGAATCCTGAATTCTGGCTTTCCAAGCCTTGCAGTCCTTCTTCCAATGGCCTTTCTTGTGACAATAGAAACATTCTTCCTTCCCTACTGTCGGCCCCAAAACTTTTGCCTTGCTCTTTCCCTCTACCTTACTGACACCGCCTTTCGGCTTGGTGGGGGCCTTCTTCTTCTTCCTCTTGGCTTTCGCCTTGGATCTAGAAGAGGAAGATCCCCCAATAAGCAGAGCGGGTGTCTTTCTGGATTTCTGCAGGGTGCCCTTAGCGCTCCTCAATATGTTGAGGAGTTCTGAAAGTGAAACTTTCTTCCCTTGAATATTAAAATTCAAAATAAACTGGGCATAGGTAGAGGGGAGGGACTGTAGAATCAAGTCAGTGTATAACTCGTTCTCCAACGTGGTCCCAAGGTCCGCGAGCTCTTCAATGTAGCTGATCATCTTAAGGACGTGATCCCCTACAGATGACCCGACAGCCAACCTCGCATGAAATAGTTTCTTCAAGGTCTCGTATCTTTCAATACAAGATTGCTCTCCATATAACTTCTTGGTATGGAGGAAGATGGAAACTAAGTCTATCTTCTCGTGTTGTCTCTGGTGTTCATTATCCATTGAGGCGAGAACGAGGCACTTGGCTTTCGCACTGTCAATTTCCTATGTCTTACGGATCTCAATATCAGTGACGCTGGAATCTGGACCTGAGGCGGTGGGGGCTTTGGTAGTATGGAGGTAGCCCAGCTTGTCATAGGTTATGGCCATCTGGACATTCCTTAGCCAATCTTTATAGTTTAGTCCCGTCAATATGTTTTTATCTAATAGTAACTTAAGGCCGGTCATCTGGGTCGCTGCAATTAGGAGAGAGAGAAGAAACCCTTAGCATGATACTCTTGCAAGTTTAAATTGGTTATTAGTTTATCTAAACATGATGGCTCCCACTGTTCCTCGAATTCTCCTTCAAACCATAAAAGAAGAATTAGTCGGGATTAATTGCACCCTACAATTCTTGCTTTAACCTTTCAGCCAGGCTAGTGTCGATAATTCGAGGGAGGTTTTACAACGCTTTCGTAAAGTTCCTTAATTAAATAACCTCTTTTCCCTGGTGGCGTAGCCCCACTAACACTGTTCTAGACACCTACTTGGTTTATAGCATTGATTGCAAAGTGAAAAATTCTTCTGAGGAGTAGCGGATAGTCACAGTAGGATCGGGATCCAAATATCATCATGTGACAACCTTGAAGGAATCCTACCAAAATTATCACACTCCAAATGGTATGCAACACTAGAAAGTTTCAATTTTCTTAAAAACTCTCGATGTGTATTTTGTCCGAAGCTCTTATGACCTTGACGAAGGCCAAAATATCATAAGTTGCAAGTCAAGTTCTACCCGTCATTGTCTAGGTTAATTTGAACCCACCCGTACATACCCTTGACGAAGACCAAAATAGTAGTACAACTGTCCCAAACCAACGCATCTATCTATGCTACAGATGAATACCCAGCAGCTACCAATCACTATGCCTTAGCGAAGGTCAAAATACATAGCTTGAATACTACTGAATACCCATCTGAAATGACGGAGGGCTACGAATGGTTTTGGCGAAATCGTGAACGTAATGAACTTGATATAGTCGAAGGAACTATAATAGCTTTTAAAAAGGAGTGGTTTAGGCTCCGCATTTAAAAGTTTGCTTTTTGAAGAAAACCAAGTGGTTTTGAAACCGTTCCAATGATTTAAGCTTTGGTTTGTTTTGCTTGCATTAATCAACATTAATGCGGTCCCATCATTTAACCTTATCATTGCAGAAAGAAACGAAAATACAGCGTACGCTTATGCTATTTGCATTCACCACCGGGCCTCATCATGCACCGTTAGGTTACTTAACTAATGGCAGAACGGGGGTTGGACTAGCGCGGGTGCAAAACATAAGCAACGTTTATTATATATATATATATCCATTCGTTGTTAGTTATATGTATGCCCTAGAGGCCATTACTATACATAGGATGTATATTGTAGTGGATGCTGGGACATATATAGGGAGGACTTTCTTGCTCGACATGATAGTATGCTATCTGGTTGCTCTTTACCTTAACGTGTACACTGATTGTCTCTTTGTTAGATGTTAGTAAAGCCCTTAGGATGTGTATTTGACTACCTGGACTATGATGCGGATCATACTAGTGGGGACATGGTAGTCTATAAGTACATCCTTCAAGGTCCCTAGTCGTAGGTGTATCGAAACGGGGCATCGATATACCAGAGTAGACTAGCGTATACCTTCTCGACCCATACAGATAGGCGATAGATGATCCCATATCCATTGGTGTTTGACATCAGAGATGATATACGGGTGCTCAGTGGAGACTAGGTACACTGGACGGACTCGCCGAGAACTCCCAGATGGTATTATACCTTACGTCAGATGGCAGTTCTCTGGTGACACTGGTACAGAGTAGTCTGTTGACCCGAGATCGTCATAGAGTCTTGTGTGATTCCTATTTTTCTTTGATTTCCACCTTACCACGTCCAAGAGGGCGTGCAAAACGGTGGTTTTTGGGTACAGTCCCGAATCACATGGAAGCAATGAGCGATAGGAGGGGATTCGTCTCTCCCGGTATAGGGAGTTGATGTTGCGCTGTGTTCGATTGGCTATAACCGGAAATCCCTGGCCAGGGTTGCTGAGATTTACTGGTAAGTGTTACCAGTAGTTTCTTGAACTGTTATAGACCTCATATCGACACGACTTATCGAGCTATTGGGGTCTGACATTTACCACCCCTAGGCAAGATATGCGACATATCAGACGACGAGACCGGACTGTACGGTAAGTGTTACTGGTTGGATTCACAGGAGTGTGAGCGGGCTTGCTCGTTGATCTTCTGATCGCTCAATACCCGGCTGGCCGTTATGTTTAGCAGACCGCTTGCGGCTTGTGGGTGTTTGATATGATCATCACCTGCTGCCGGCGTATTGACAAGTCTTTAGAGTCCTACACAGAGGTTTCCTGGCTCAAGCGAAACGAAATAGGAGCGCATATGAGATATGTGCGGGACCGAGAATAATGCGTGTATGTGATATCGTATTCTATTCTCGCGATGAATGTATCGATTGGTTGTATGCGATATAACCTAGTTATCGAATCGAGGATTGATTCGATAAGTCGATACATTGGATATTAGTCGGTCATATACGATATGACCGGATCGTTAAATCAAGTGTTGATTTAATGATTTAATGTATAATTATATATTTGATATATTACTTTACATTAACTAGTATTTGTTCACTTAAGATGGATTTTCTCACTTGATATGCACATTGTATATATGATATATGTTTGTACACTAGTTTGTATCATGTTTGATGATACATGCAAACTTGGGTGGATGTTTGATTTAAACCATGTTTAGCTAAATGGTTAGGGTTTTTATTTATTTATTTATTTATTCATTTTGGCAAAAATAAAATGGTGGCATTCTTTGTTTTTATTTGAAGCTTCATGAAGCTTTGAAAAGTTAAAACCATTTTGTTTTTTCCCTTAACCTAACCATTTGCCTAAACCCTAGTTTATTCTCTACACTAGTTAAACTCACCCATGGTTGCATTATGATAACCATCACTTGATTTTCTTTTTGAAAAACAATTCATAATTCTTTTTCCTTCTTCTTCTTCATCTTCTACATGAAGAGAAGAAACCATTGCTAGATTTTTCCAAGTGATGATTCCAAGTGAGAAATCCAAATCCAAAGTGAACCCACTTCCTATTTTTTCATCGTCTACCACTTGCCATGTAGTAGAGTGTGTTATCTTCACAAGTTCCATGACCTAGTGAAGGTGGAGCTTGAGTTTGAGTCGCCTCGACGTAGATCATCTTCGGCATCGAAGTCAACGACCTAGCCCGCCCATTTTTCCGATGAAACCGACGCTAGAGTCCGGGATTCCGATGATCGCAGCGGAGGGACGTCAACACGGAGCTAAAGAAGTGGTGGACCGGATCTACAAAGGTATTATTTCCATTCACTTAGCAATAAAGTTGTTTACTTGGATCTTGTTTCGCCTATCCTCTAGTAATCGATCTAGTTTAGGGTTTCTTGGCACCGGAAAATTTGTATTTGGCATGGTTGATGCCTTGTGGAACCTCTTGAGTGTGCCTAGGAACCCTACATTCGTCTCACGCAATAATAGGCATCCCATATCACAGATGAACATATTGGATATATTAGGAATTCCGTGTTTCGTTTAAGCCTGTATTGAAAAACAGATTCCACGGTCGTGATGAATAGCCAAACCCCACCCTAGACCCCTACGTGTGCGGAAAACTACCCGCCAAATTCCTGAAGTGAAGCAACCTCCCTCAATAAAATGAGTAGGCCACTCGGCACTTCAAGAACCCGGTAATTTGTGCACCCCACCTTGGGTCTATCCTAGGTGCAAGAAACAGTAAATGAAATAATACAACGGTGGCTACAACTTCAACCCGAATGTGCCGCGCAAAAAATTATTACATCACTTTACAAATTACATGAATGAAAGAAAAGAAAACACTCTTCTCACATCCTCCGGCTATTCATCCACGACAATCCAATACTTCATATCCACAAACCATCACAGAGATACGGATATGTGCAACCCCCACTAATCGTCGTATAGCAATTAGAGGACGTTTAGCATCATATATAAACTGAAACAAGTAAACGATGTTAAAAATGTGACTTCGAAATACTCCGTATTGCCACAACACAAAGATAACAGTACATGCAATCTTGGCAAAATCAAACAACACCTGAAACCATAAATCCAAGACTCCAAAACACAGAACAAAACACGAGACCCAAATCATTCTTTGGGCGGGCCAGGCCGGGAAAATGGGGTGTTTGGCCGGCCAGAATTTGGTCTTTGGGGCTCGTTTTTCTTCTGTGTTCAAACTATAAGTAAAGGAGCACTTTGTAAATGTTTAAAAAAATTTTAGAGCCTTTTAAAAAATTGACAGAAACTTGGATCTAGGTTTCGATGTTTCGGAGTTATTTCGGTTTCGTAATTCTATATATCGTCTAAACTGCTAGTTAAGGTTTAGTAGGCTCTTATACCACTGTAAGTTGATGTCGCGCACCCTGCGGGTTCGCGGGGAGGCAGAATTACAAAAAACAATTTTATAACTCGCAACAACGACTTAAACTCCAGGATCAATACAGAAACCTTAACTAGCATATCTACTTGGAGGTTTAGCTACTCGGTAAGAGTTTTATACCTCCCAGTTTCAAGTTCTTCGGTTCTTGTTCTCCTCCTCCTCTTCTTGAGCTCCTTGAAGTGTACGGATCGCGCTTGATCGTCGGTCTCCTCGCGTCAAAGATGATCCACCCGAGAGAATGTACTTTGAGCTCCAACCTCTAAACCGAGATAACTAGGGTACCTAGTATGCTAAGCTAAGTAGCCTAGATGATGTAGAGATTGATTATGGATTAATTTGTCTCAAGAACCCTAGGTTTCTCAATACATGAGAGCTTTTAGGGATGAGGAAGAAGAAGAGAAGCTTGGAGGCGAGAAAGTGTAGTGATGATAATCATATGAAGAATGGCTAAGGGTTTTAGATAATGAAGCATATTATTTTCCAAATAATAATATCAAAATACAACCATGCTTCATTTGTCATCAAAAGAGAGTGAGTCATCAAAGTTAGCCATGCTTCATTTATTGTTAAAGAACACCTCATACCTCTACCTCATTATCCATTTAAGAAAATGGTTTAAACCACAAATGAGGTGTCTTCTTCTAGAAGCACTCTTGTAAAAATTACATGAATACCCCTCATCGTATATACATACCCATATTCGTATTCCAAAAATTAGGAATACAAAGAGACGAAAATAATCCAATAATCTAATACTAGGATCTGGCTTAAACCAAAGCCCACTAGTATTATTCGCCCGAACATCATCCGTGTAGCCAGTACACGTATGTGATCGAAACCCTGTCGTAAAACCATACGGTCTCTACATCGTTTCGCCCGAAGCAGGGAAACCATCTGTGTGGGACTCTAAAGACTCGACAGTACGCTGGCAGTGGGTTTAACTACAAGCACGCCAGTGTTACTAGCTGCACATAACGGCTACCCAGGTATCTATAGATAAGAAGGCCGATGAGCAAACTCATCCGAACTCCTACTGAGCCTATCTGTGACAATCTCCGTATAGTCCGGTCTGTTCGTCTAAGAGTATCGCATATTGGGCCTAGGGGCGGTAACCGTCATACCCCTAATAGCGTAATTAGTCGTGTCGGAGTAGAGCCCAATACACCCTGAGAAACTACTAGAGTACCTACCAGTAAATCTTGCTTGCCCTGGCCAGGAACTTTGAGTAATGGAATTCCAAACACAGCGCGATATCAACCCCCAATACCGGGAGAGACGAATCCTATTTAACCGCGACTGCCTCCTAGTGCTTTGGGACTACACCCAACCACTACCTGTTTGCACTACTCCTTTGAGCCGTGGTAGGGTAGTGATCTAAGTGCAGTGGGACCACACTCGAAACGAATAGCGATGTTAAGTCAACGGACTAAGCTGTACTCATGTCACCTGAAAACTGCTACCTGACGATAGGTATAATACCAACCAGCAGTTCCCAATGAGTCTTGTCCAGTGTAACTCATAACCCTATGAGCACCTATATACTATCTCCAGTACGACATACCAATGGCTGTGGGACATACCATCTCCCCTGTTGGGATGAGAAGTGTATACACTAGTCTACTCTGGAGTATCGATAGCCCGTTTCGATAATCCTACGACTAGGGACCTGTATAAGGATGTGCTTATAGACTACCTAGCCCCTACTAGTGTGACTGCCATCACAACGCTGGTATTCAAGCAAAGATCCTAAGGGCTCTACCAATATGTATAAGCGATATGCTAAAACACATGCACATATTGAGGTAGAATCAAACCAAGTAGCATACTATCATATTGAGCAAGACTATTATTATATCTCTGTATATCCCAAGCTTCAAAAATGTAATATACAAACCAGTACTATACAATAATAGCCTCTAAGGCATATATCATTAACAGAGATGAGGAAAATGAAATGAAGTGAAGGATTGGTGAAGGAGCCATGGTCAAAGAGCCATCCCTCTCTCTCTCTCTCTCACACTCTCATGCCCATGCCCACTTATCCCCCATGCCCCCATGTCATCTTTTCTTTTGTTTTCTTTCCATCTTTCATTTTTTCCTTTCTCTTCTCATTTAAAACCAAATACCACAAATACAAATGAAACAACATGCAATAACTATAACATGTCATAATGCACTAGCCATGGTTATTTAAAAGATGGATTTGGCTTAACCATGATTAGTAGTGCACTAATCAAGTTTAGTATAAACTTGCATATAATTAATTGCATAATTATTTATAAAATGTCTAAATCCAATAAATACCTTTATAATAAATAATTCATATTAATACCCAATTATTTTCCAAATATTGGTATATAATTATACCATTTTACGAAAACCCCAAATCCATACTCGAATAGTTTTCGTGAAATATATTATTTTATTATTTAAATTCCAAAAATAATATTTTTTATTTTTGAAATGTTACAAGAAGCATATGCTACTGAGGATATGATCATCGATGGCACTCGTTCGACGACGTGAGCGGATGATAGTGTCGGATTTCAAGCCGGACAGATGTTGGGTTATGCCAGCGCCCTGGCCATCAAACCGTGGCCAATTTCGAAACAAATTTTTTCTAAACTGGCGCTAACACAACCCTAAGAAACGGATTTACCATTAACCCTAATCTAGCAAACAAGAAAGAGAGTTTGGAATGGTTATACCGAATGATCTGTGTCCTTCGGTCTTCAACCAGCTTCCCAAGCTCCTAAAGGCCACCATGATTAAGTTTGGATGCCGGTCTCCCTCCATCGAAGATGATCCACCTGAGAGTCTATGAATCGAGCTCCAACCTCATAGCCGAGGTAACTAGGGTACCTAGTTTGCTAAATTAGATAGCCTAGAAGATATAGAGTCTAATGAAGGAATAATTTGTCTCTAAACACCCTAAGTTTCTTAACACATGAGACAATTAGGGTGGAGGTAGAAGAAGAAGCCATGAGAGGATGAGAGTGTGAAGCAAAGAGCAACTCTCAAGTGAAGAAAAATGGCTAAGTGTTGTGAGATAAGAATAATGAAGCATACAAAGAAAAATATCTCCAAGTCTCACAAATATCTCACAACACTAACAAATATCAAGCATGCTTCAATAGTGCACCATGAGTCACCCCATGAGTCACACCATGAGTCACCAAGTGAGCATGCTTGAATTAATACCAAAAAGATCTCATCCTCCACCTCATTAACCATTTAATCCTAAATGATTTAAAACAAAATGAGGCGTAATCTTCTAGAAGCAATCTTGTAATAAATTACAAGGATACCCCTCATCCGTATATACATACCCATATCTGTATTCTGAGAAAATACGAATACAATGATACGAAAATAATTCAACAGTATAATACTAGAATCCGGCTTAAACCAAAGCCCACCAGTATTATCCGTCCGAATCATCATACGTGCACAAGTGCACGTATATGATCGAACCCTGCTGTAAAACCATACGGCCTCTACATCATTTCGCTCGAAGCAGGGAAACCCTCTGTTTAGGACTCTAAACACTCGTCAATACGTTGGCAGTGGGTTTAACCACAAGCACGTCAACGGCACTAGCTGTACATAACGGCTACCCAGGTATTGAGCGAAAGGAAGGCAGACGAGCAAACTCATCCTGACCCTTACCGAGCTTGTCCGTGACAATATTCGTGTTAGTTATATGTATGCCCTAGAGGCCATTACTATACATAGGATGAATATTGTAGTGGATGCTTGGACATATATAGGGAAGACTTTCTTGCTCGACATGATAGTATGTTATCTGGTTGCTCTTTACCTTAACGTGTACACTGATTGTCTCTCTGTCACATGTTGGTAAAGCCCTTAGGATGTGTACTTGACTACCTGGACTATGATGCGGATCATACTAGTGGGGACATGGTAGTCCATAAGTACATCCTTCAAAGTCCCTAGTCGTGGGTGTATCGAAACGGGGCATCGATATACTAGAGTAGACTAGCGTATACCTTCTCGACCCATACAGATGGGCGATGGATGATCCCATATCCATTGGTGTTTGACATCGGAGATGATATACGGGTGCTCAGTAGAGACTGGGTGGACGGACTCGCCGAGAACTCCCAGATGGTATTATACCTTACGTCAGATGGCAGTTCTCTGGTGACACTGGTACAGAGTAGTCTGTTGACCCGAGATCGTCATAGAGTCTTGTGTGGTTCCCACTGTGCTTTGATTTCCACCTTACCACGTCCAAGAGGGCGTGCAAAACGGTGGTTTTTGGGTACAGTCCCGAATCACATAGAGGCAATGAGCGATAGGAGGGGATTCGTCTCTCCCGGTATAGGGAGTAGATGTTGCGCTGTGTTCGATTGGCTATAACCGGAAATCCCTGGCCAGGGTTGCTGAGATTTACTGGTAAGTGTTACCAGTAGTTTCTCGAATTGTTATAGATCTCATATCGACATGACTTATCGAGCTATTGGGGTCTGACGTTTACCACCCCTAGGCAAGATATGCGACATATCAGACGAACAGACCGGACTGTACGGTAAGTGTTATTGGTTGGATTCACAGGAGTGTGAGCGGGCTTGCTCATTGATCTTCTGATCGCTCAATACCCGGGTGGCCGTTACGTTTAGCAGACCGCTTGCGGTTTGTGGGTGTTTGATATGATCATCATCTGCTGCCGGCGTATTGACGAGTCTTTAGAGTCCTACACAGAGGTTTCCTGGCTCAAGCGAAACGAAATAGGAGCGCATATGAGATATGTGCGGGACCGAGAATAATGCGTGTATGTGATACCGTATTCCATTCTCGCGATGAATGTATCGATTGGTTGTATGCGATATAACCTAGTTATCGAATCAAAGATTGATTCGATAAGCCGATACATTGGATATTAGTCGGTTATATGCGATATGACCGGATCGTTAAATCAAGTGTTGATTTAATGATTTAATGTATAATTATATATTTGATATATTACTTTACATTAACTAATATTAGTTCACTTTAAATGGATTTTCTCACTTGAAATACACAAGTTGTATATGTGATATACTTTTGTGCAGTTGTTTGTATCATGTATGATGATACATGCAAACTTGGGTTTGTGTAAAGAATTAAACCATGGTTATTTAAATGGTTAGGGTTTTGATTTTCTTATCTATTCATTTATTTATTTATTTATTCTTTTTCGAAGGATAAATAAAATGGTGACTTATTTTGTTTCTTTCTTGAAACTTCTTGAAGTGTTGAAAGTCAAAGCCATTTTGTTTCTTTCCTAAACCCTAACCCTTTAACTTAACCCTAGTTTATTCTCTACACTTGACCATGGTTGCCATATGATAAGTATTCATTTCATTTTCTATTAAAGAAAAACTTATCATATTATCTTCTTCTTCTTCTCCTTCTTCAACATGAAGAAAGCTTGCCTCCATCAATGGCAACTTGAGAAAAAGAGTGAGAAATCCAATTCGAAAGTGAACCCACTTCCTATTTCTTCATCCTCTACCACTTGCCAAGTAGTATAGAGTGTTTTCTTCACAAGTTTCATGGCTTGGTGAAGTTGGAGCTTGATCTTGTGTTGCCTCGACGTAGATCATCTTCGGCATCGAAGTCGACGACCTAGCCCGCCCATTTCTCCGATGAAGCTGACGCTAGAGCCCGAGTTCCGATGATCGCAGTGAGGGGACCTCATCACGGAGCTATGGAGGTGGAGAACCGGATCTACAAAGGTTGTATTTTCGTTATCTCTTAGTTAAAGTTGTTAACTAGTTGCTTGTTTCGCCTAAATTCTAGTTAACGATCCGTATTAGGGTTTGTAGGCATAAGAAAAATTTGAATTTGGCATGGTTGATGCCTTGTGAGACCTCATTAGTGTGCCTAGGAACCCTACAGTGGTATCAGAGCCTAGCTAGAGCCTTAGGCGATGCGTAGACGGAATTAGAAGTCCGATCGAACCGAAACCCTAACACAAATTTGCTCTCTGGACTTTTTTCAAAAACTGGGTTTTTTCCAGATTAAAAATGCTTAAAAAATTCAGCAGGAAGTTATAAGAATTACAGTGCAAAACGACAATGTGATACGTCCAAAGCGCGGCAGAACCGCGGCAGAAGCCTGGCTTCTGCGGCGGTTCCGCGGCCATCTGATGACGTCAGCCTTCAATTTTTGCACAGTAATTTGTTTCTTGAGGTGATGAGTTTTCTGGGAATTTTTAATTTTCACTCAAGAGTTGAGTTTTCAAGGGTTGTATTGGGAGTTCATAGATTCGATCAGATTATCAAACTTTGTCTATGAGTTTTTCCGGATAATTTTAGAATATGTTAAAAAGTTCCAGCGGATATAAATACCCACTTTTTCCCCTGCCGGGAAATTTCCAAGTGTTGGATCTTTCCGTAGTTTAAAGACGTTCTAAGTAGTGCAAGTAACGCGATGGACCCTCTAGAAGACAACAAACCTTAACTCGATTATGCGACCGTCTTGAACTGCCCTTTGAACCTTAGGGTTTGGGGCAGTACGGCGTGCCACATGTGAGGCGTTGGCTTGACCCTTCTACGGCTGGACCGTTGGTACTGAGGCATGAAATGAATGTTTTTAAACTCGTTTCATGTGTTGAGCTGTTTCGGGAAAACTTAGGTGTTTGAATGTTCGATCGGAAAGTTTAACATTTTCTATTTTATCTAGAATGTGATACAATAATTGGAATTCACAAGTTGTTATGAGATAACTGAATGAATGTTATAAATCTAGCGGTTTAGTCTCACTTGATCGGTTGCCACGGAATTTTGATGTGATCAAAAGTCCGTCGCAATCACGTAGCGTACGCGGATACTCGCCGGATAAACTTAATAGACAGCCACGCCCCATAGCCCCGACCAAGTGACTGTAGGAGAACCCCATCGCCGAAAGCATCCGTTCGGGTGCTCGCGGTAGCGGTGTTCCGCCTTGGTGCACTTAGTCGACGGTATCGGGGGTGCGGCTGTCTACTAAAGTTTGCGACGAGCATCCGATCAAAATGTCGGGAATCTTGTTGAATTGTCCGACATGATATTGAAAAGAGTTTTCGATAATGAGACTAAAATGCGGGGTTTATAATTGTTAGGCATGTGATGTCTAAGGAATTCATTGATTTAGGCATGCGATGTCTAAGGAGGTTGCGGATTCCAACTGTTGTAGTTTTACACTTTCTTTTCTGTGACCGTAAGTGTAATATGTGATATCGCCGGTTTCGTTGCTATATGTTAACGACAATTGGGATGGGCATATTTACTTACGTTGATGACATGTGATGTTATGTGTTGCTGGATATGTTATATTGGATCGTCGTGTTTGAATAGCCGGGGTTTTTTATGTGAGATGAGTGTTTTTTCATTTTCATTCATGTAAAAACTTGTATGTAATATTCTTTTATTGGGGCACTTCCAGGTTGCAGAAGATGTCACCTTTTGTATATTATTTACTTTTCCGCACTAGGATAGACCCAAGGAGGGAAGCACAAGTAACCGGGTTCTGGAGTCCAGTAGGAGACCAACTCGAGGAGTCGAGTCCGGGTCTCCTAACTCTAGAATTGGTAGGGTTGCTTGCCGCTCTCGTGTTAGTTGTATGTATGCCCTAGAGGACAGTATTGTACAGATGATATATATTATATTGGATGCTTGGACATATATAGAGATGACTTTCTTGCTCGATATGATAGTATGCTATCTGGTTGCTCTTTATCTTAACATGTACACTTGTCTCTTTAAACTGTCTTAAAGTTACATGTTGGTAAAGCCCTTAGGATGTGTACTTGACTACCTGGACTATGATGCAGATCATACTAGTGGGGACATGGTAGTCTATAGGTACATCCTTCAAGGTCCCTAGTCGTGGGTGTATCGAGACGGGGCATCGATATACCAGAGTAGACTAGCGTATACGCTTCTCAACCCATGAGATGGGCGATGGATGATCCCATATCCATTGGTGTTTGACATCAGAGATGGTATACGGGTGCTCAGTGGAGACTGGGTACACTGGACGGTCTCGCCGAGAACTCCCAGATGGTATTATACCTCACGTCAGATGGCAGTTCTCAGGTGACACTTGTACAGGTTAGTCTGTAGACCCGAGATCGTTATAGAGTCTTGTGTGATTCCCACTGTGCTTTGATCTCCACCTTACCACGTCCATGAGGGCGTGCAAAACGGTGGTTTTTGGGTACAGTCCCGAGTCACATGGAGGCAATGAGCGATAGGAGGGGTTTCGTCTCTCCCGGTATTGGGGGTTGATGTTGCGCTGTGCTCGATTGGCCGTAACAGGGAAGTCCCTGGCCAGGGATGATCAGAGTTTTGCTGGTAAGTGTTACCAGTACTTTCTCGACCCGTTATGAGCCTCACATCGGCACGACTTATCGGTTATTGGGGTCTGACGTTTACCACCCCTAAACTTGATATGCGACATATCAGACGAACAGACCGAACTGTACGGTAAGTATTACTGGTTGGATTCACAGGAATGTGAGTGGGCTAGCTCGTCGATCTTCAGATCGCTCAATACCCGGATGGCCGTTACGTTTAGCAGACCGCTTGCGGCTTGTGGGTGCTTGATATGATCATCATCTGCTGCCGGCGTATTGACGAGTCTTTAGAGTCCTACACAGAGGTTTCCTGGCTCAAGCGAAACGAAATAGGAGCGCATATGAGATATGTGCAGGACCGAGAATAATGCGTGTATGTGATACCGTATTTCATTCTCGCGATGAATGTATCGATTGGTTATATGCGATATAACCTAGATATCGAATCAAGGATTGATTCGATAAGCCGATACATAGGATACTAGTCGGTTATATGCGATTTGACCGGATCATTAAATCAAGTGTTGATTTAATGATTTAATGTATAATTATATATTTGATATATTACTTTGCATTAACTAGTATTGGTTCACTTTAAATGGATTTTCTCACTTGATGTGCAAGTTGTATATGTGATATACTTTTGTGCACATGTTTGTATCATGTTTGATGATACTTGCTCATTTGGTTAAGTGTAAAGAATTAAACCTTGGTTAAGTAAATGGTTAGGGTTTTTATTTATTCATTCATTTATCTTTTTAATTTGGATTAAAAAGAAATTGCAAAAGAAAACAAAATGGTTGCTATCATTCTTGAAGCTTGTTGAAGCTTCATGAAGCTTTGACCAAAGTGACCATTTTGTCTTCATGCTTAACCCTAACCATTCATCTAACCTTAGTCAATTCTCTACTCCTAACCATGGTTCACATTATGATAAGTATTCATTTCTTTTGCATTTTTAAAAGAGAACTTATCATATTCTATCTTTTTCATCATCTTCTTCTTCAAGAAAAAGCTTGCCACCTTTAATGGCATCTTGAGCAAAAGTGTGAGAAATCCAATTCTAAAGTGAACCCACCTCCTATTTCTTCACCCTCTACCGCTTGCCAAGTAGTATAGGGTGTTTTCTTCACAAGTTTCACAACTTGGTGAAGTTGGAGCTTGATCTTGTGTAACCTCGATGTAGATCATCTTCGGCATCGTAGCCGACGACTAGTCCGCTCATTTCTCCGATGAAGCCGATGCTAGAGTCCGAGATCCGACTTGGACAGCGAGAGGACGTCTACGTGGAGCTAAGGAAGTGGAGAACCGGATCTACAAAGGTTGTAGCTTCTTACTTTTAGTTAAGCTGTTAACTAGTTTCTCTTTTCGCCTAAAATTCTAGTTAACGATCCGTATTAGAGTTTCTCGGCACTTGTAAAATTTAAAATTGGCATGGTTGATGCCTTGTGAGAACTCTTGAGAGTGCCTAGGAACCCTACAGTGGTATCAGAGCCTAGCTAGAGCCTTAGGCGATGCTTAGACGATGTTTGAAACCCGATCGAACCCGAAACCCTATTTTTTCACGCTCTCTGGACTTTTTTCAAAAACTGGGTTTTTTCCATATTAAAAATGCTTAAAAAATTCAGCAGGGAATTCTAAGAATTACGGTGCAAAATTTTCCAAGAGATGAGTCTAAAGCGCGGCGGAACCGCGGCAGAAGCCTTGCTTCTGCGGCGGTTCCGCGGCCATATGATCACATCATCATTCACTTTTTGCACAGTAATTCCTACTTTATGATGCTGAGTTTTCTGAGAATTTTTAATTTGACTCAAGAGTTGAGTGTTCTGGGGTTGCATTGGGAATCGTTGATTTGATCGGATTATTAAACTTCGACTATGTGTTTTTCCGGATAACTTTAGAATATGTTAAAAAGTTCGACCGGATATAAATACCTAACTTTTCCCCTGCCGGAAAATTTCCAAGTGTTGGATTTTTCTGTGGTTTAAGGACGTTCTGAGTAGTGCAAGTAACGCGATGGTCCCTCTAGAAGACAACAAACCTTAACTCGATTATGTGACCGTCTTGAACTGCCCTTTGAACCTTTGGGTTTGGGGCAGTACGGCGTGCCACATGTGAGGCGTTGGCTTGACCCTTCTACGGCTGGACCGTTGGTACTGAGGCATGAAGTGAATGTCTTTGAACTTATTTCATGTGTTGAACGGTTTCGGGAGAACTTGGGTGTTCGGATGTTCGATCGGAAAGTTTAATATTTTCTATTTATCCGGAATGGGATACAATAATTGGAATTCACACACAGTTATGAGATAACTGAATGAATGTTATAAATCTAGCGGTTTAGTCTCACTTGATATTGAAAAGAGTTTTCGATAATGGGACTAAAATGCGGGGTTTATAATTGTTAGGCATGTGATGTCTAAGTATTTCATTTGATTAGGCATGCGATGTCTAAAGAGGTTGCGGATTCCAACTGTTGTAGTTTTACACTTTCTTTTCTGTGACCGTAAGTGTAATATGTGATATCGCCGGTTTCGTTGCTATATATCAACGACAATTGGGATGCGCATATTTACTTACGTTGATGACATGTGATGTTATGTGTTGCTGGATATGTTATATTGGATTGTCGTGTTTGAATAGCCGGGTTTTTTTATGTGAGATGAGTGTTTTTCATTTTCATTCATGTAAAAACTTGTATGTAATATTCTTTTATTGGGGCACTTCCAGGTTGCGGAAGTTGTCACCTTTTGTATATTATTTACTTTTCCGCATTAGGATAGACCCAAAGAGGGGAGCACAAGTAACCGGGTTCTAGGGTCCAGTGGGAGACCATCTCGAGGAGTCGAGTCCGGGTCTCCTAACCCTAGAATTGGTAGGGTTGCTTGCCGCTCTCGTAGGGGTCTAGGGGTGTGGGATTGGCTATTCATCACGACCGTGGAATCCGTGTTTTATACTGGCTCGTATTGAAAATACGGACGTCCTAGTATATCCAATGTTTCATATGTTTCTTCTGCTGCGATATCTGTGATGTGATCATGTGATATTCTGTGATAGATACAGTATATAGTATATATGATATATTATATAGGTGTTACTTATGTTTTACACCCGCGCTAGCCCTGCCCCGCTCTGCCGTTAGTTACCTAACCTAACGGTGCACGAGGGGACATCGAGGCGAATGCGGATGGCATAAGTGTACGTCGTATTTATCTGTGATGTTTAGGTATTTAAATGATGGGACTTCATTAATGTGATTAATGAAATAAAAGAAACCAAAAGTTGTTGTAGAATCAAATTTTAAACAAAACAGGTAGCTACAGTTCTTGCTTTGCATAGCGGTATATATGATATACCCTGCACCTTATTCGATGAGGAAAGGACCGAGATCCCTTCACCGGGAGTGACTCCTTTAGCAATAACTGGCAGATGCTACACACTCGGTTTGACTTTTGATTGCTTCTATAGTTTCTGCTTTGCACAGTGATATATATGATATATCCTGCACCTCATTCGACGAGGAAAGGGCCGACGATCCCTTCACCAGGAGTGACCCCTTTAGCAAAACTAGAAAAGCCTCAAAATCACTCCATTTCAAAACTTCATTTGATTCTACAACGATATCAAGTTCATTACTCTCATGGTTTTCAGGAAAACCTGCGTAGCCTGTTAGTTATATGTATGCCCTAGAGGCCATTACTGTACATAGGATGTATATTGTAGTGGATGCTGGGACATATATAGGGAGGACTTTCTTGCTCGACATGATAGTATGCTATCTGGTTACTCTTTACCTTAACGTGTATGCTGATTGTCTCTCTGTTACATGTTGGTAAAGCCCTTAGGATCTGTACTTGACTACCTGGACTGTGATGCGGATCATACTAGTGGGGACATGGTAGTCTATAAGTACATCCTTCAAAGTCCCTAGTCGAGGGTGTATCGAGACGGGGCATCGATATACCAGAGTAGACTAGCGTGTACCTTCTCGACCCATACAGATGGGCGATGGATGATCCCATATCCATCGGTGTTTGACATCAGAGGAGATAAACGGGTGCTCAGTAGAGACTGGGTACACTGGACGGACTCGCCGAGAACTCCCAGATGGTATTATACCTCACGTCAGATGGCAGTTCTCTGGTGACACTGGTACAGAGTAGTCTGTTGACCCGAGATCGTCATAGAGTCTTGTATGGTTCCCACTGTGCTTTGATTTCCATCTTACCACGTCCAAGAGGGCGTGCAAAACGGTGGTTTTTGGGTACAGTCCCGAGTCACATGGAGGCAATGAGCGATAGGAGGGGATTCGTCTCTCCCGGTATATGGGGGTTGATGTTGCGCTGTGTTCGATTGGCTATAACAGGAAATCCCTGGCCAGGGTTGCTGAGATTTACTGGTAAGTGTTACCAGTAGTTTCTCGAACAGTTATAGACCTCATATCGACACGACTTATTGAGCTATTGGGGTCTGACGTTTACCACCCCTAGGCGAGATATGCGACATATCAGACGATCAGACCGGACTGTACGGTAGTGTTACTGGTCGGATTCACTGGAGTGTGAGCGGGCTTGCTCGTCGATCTTCAGATCGCTCAATACCCGGGTGGCTGTTACGTTTAGCAGACCGCTTGCGGCTTGTGGATGTTTGATATGATCATCATCTGCTGCCGGCGTATTGACGAGTCTTTAGAGTCCTACACAGAGGTTTCCTGGCTCAAGCGAAACGAAATAGGAGCGCATATGAGATATGTGCGGGACCGAGAATATTGCGTGTATGTGATACCGTATTCTATTCTCGCGATAAATATATCGAATGGTTGTATGCGATATAACCTGGTTATCGATTCAAGCGTTGATTCGATAAGCCGATATATTAGATACCAGTCGGTTATGTGCGCATGACCGGATCATTGAATCAAGTGTTGATTTAATGATTTAATGCATATTTATATATATGATATATTACTTTGCATCAACTAGTATCGGTTTACTTAAGATGGATTTTCTCACTCGGATATGCGCATTACATATGCGATATGATTTTGTGCATTTGATTGTATCATGTTTGATGATACATGTTTACTTGGTTAAGTGCAAAGATTTAAACCATGGTTAAAAGAATGGTTAGGGTTTCTTTTCCTTTATTTATCTATTTATTTATTTATTTATTTATTGTTTTTTGGAAAATAAAAGGCAAGAGAAAAGAATGGTGGCTATTTTTGTTTTAAGTTGAAGTTTCATGAAGCTTTGACTTTGTCCACCATTCTTATCTCATGCTTAACCTAACCATTTGAATTAACCCTAGTTAAATCTCTACACATAACCATGGTTAGAATTATGATAAGAATTCATTTTCTTTTCATTTTCTATTAACTTATCATAATATCTTTCTTCTTCTTCTTCATTCTTCAAGTGAAGAAAAGCAAAGTCCATCAATGGTGATTGTTGGATATGAGTGAGAAATCCAATTCTAAAGTTTACCCACTTCCTATTTCTTCATCCTCTACCTCTTGCCAAGTAGTAGAGTGTGTTTCCTTCACAAGTTTCATGACTTGGTGAAGGTGGAGCTTGATTCATCGATGCTTCGACGTAGATCATCTTCGGCATGGACATCGACGACCTAGCTTGCCCATTCTCCGACGAAGCCGATCTTAGAGCCCAGATTTGATTTGGACAGCGGAGACGACCCCGTTGCGGAGCCGTGGAGGTGGAGGACCGGATCTACAAAGGTTGTATTTCCGTATTCTCAGTAGTTAATTGTTAACTAGTTCTTGTTCGCCTAGATATCTAGCAAACGATCCGTACTTTAGGGTTTGTAGGCACCATAATTTTTGAAAATGCCATGGTTGATGGATTGGGAGACCTCACTAGTGTGCCTAGGAACCCTGCATAGCCCTCCGTCAATTCAGATATGTAATATTCAGTTTTCGTGCTACGGTTGTTTGGCATGCGTTAAGGCGTAGTGTACGGTAGCTGATTATTACTTATCTGTAGCATGAGATGCGATTGGATTAAGGTATTCGTACGGCGTTGTTTGGCATGCGTCAAGGGTCGTACGGGTGGGTTTAATTCGATCACGAATTGTACGGGTTGAACTTGACTAGCGGACTATGGGTTGTTTGGCATGCGTCAAGGTCATAGCACGCTAGGGGCAAAATATTATCGGGAATTTCAAGTGTTGAAATTTGCAATGAGATTGCATACCTTTTATGAGATAGTTGGATCCCGATACCCACTGCGAGTAAGAGTTACTCCTGGGAGAGTTTTACACATTACAATTATCCGATCAAGTAGGTGTCTAGAAAGGTGTCAACGGGGTTACGCCTCTGGGAAAACGAGGTTTACTTTAATTAGGTCCGTGCGAAAGCACGAGGAACCTCCCTCAAAGTACCGACACTGGCCTGGCTGAAAGATTGGCGAACTTGTAGTGTGTAATTAATCCCGGCTAGACTTTCCTTTTAGGGTTTGAAGGAAGATTTGATAAAAACCAGTGGGAGCCATCCTGATTAGATAAGATAATAACCAATCTGATCTTGCAAGAGCATACACTAAAGTGTTTTCTTCTCTCTCTCTCCAGGTAGCGACCATTTCATGCCCTAATAAAGATAATAATATGGATGTATTGACCGAACCCGCATGTTTATACTGTGCTGGGGAACGTTGGTTCCGTTCTTTCTTATAAAAGTTATAGGAATGAACATGACATAGGGGAATACCAGGATTCCCATGCCACCCGAATGAAGAAAGTACATGTTGATGCATTTTCTTCAGGTGTGTTCATTACAGAGAACTGTTTCTCCATTTGCTCCACGTCCTGGGTATTAGATACCGGGTCAGGATCCCATATATGTGTTGGATATATGTATGCCCTAGAGGCCATTATATGATAGTGGATGTATCTATACATGTATATATATTCAGTATGCATTCTTGCTCGACATGATAGTATGCTATCTGGTTCTTCTTTATCTGACATGTTGATTTGATCATGCTTTTATTCATTCCTACATGCTGATAAAGCCCTGAGGATATAGGCTTGACTACTTTGATTATGATGGAGATCATACTAGTGGGACATCTGTAGTCTGTAAGCATATCCTGGAATGTCCCTAGTCGTAGGTATATCGAGACGGGGCATTGATATACCAGAGTAGACTAGCGTGTATGATACTAGACCCATGTAATGGGCGATGGATGTTCCCACATTCATCGATGTTTGACATCAAGATCATATACGGGTGCTCAGTGGTGACTGGGTACACTGGACGGACTCACCGAGAACTCCTATATGGAATTATATCTATCATCGGATAGCAGTTCTCAGGTGACACTGGTACAGGTTAGTCTGTAGACCCGAGATCGTCATAGAGTCTTGTGTGTTCTCCCACTGTACTTTGATTGCCACCCTACCACGGCTCTACCGAGTCGTGCAAACAGGTGGCCGTTGGGTACAGTCCCGAGACACACGAAGACGATGAGCGATAGGAGGGGTTTCGTCTCTCCCGGTATTGGGAGTTGATGCTGTGCTGTGCCCGACTGGTTATAACAGCAAGTCCCTGGCCAGGGCTGCTGAGATTTGCTGATAAGTGTTATCAGTAGTTTCTCGATCTGTTATAGACCATTCACCGGCACGACTTATTGAGTTATTGGGGTCGACGTGACCATCCCTAGGCTCGATATACAGCATATCTGACGAAGAGACCGGACTGTACGGTAGTGTTGCCGGTTGGCTCGACGGGAGTTGTAGCAGGTTTGCTTGTTTTCTTCTGATCGCTCAATACCCGGGTGGCCGTTACGTTTAGCTGACCGCTTGCGGCTTGGGGGTACCTGATATGATCATCACCCTCTGCCGGCGTATTGACGAGTCTTAGAGTCCCACAAAGGAGTTACCCAGTCCAGGCGAAACGTTGTGGTGCGCGTATGCGATATGCGCATGCCCCCGATTAAAATGTGCGTATATGATACCGAACATTGATCGGGTGAACTGCTTTTGGTGGGGTCATATGAGATATGACCGAATTGATAAATCAAGTGTTGATTTATCATTTAACCATTAGTTTTCTCACTTAAAACCTTTTCTTGGATGATGGATGTGTGCATGCATGTGTGCTTTTCTTTCTTTCTTTCATGCTAGTTTCATGCACATATGGATGTGCATACATACACACATACATACACCCATCTATCATGGTTGTTAACATATGGAAATGGTGGTAATATAAGACTCACACCATGGTCTAAGTGATGGATTATTATTTGATTTTGAATTTAAAACAAATTGAAAAAGAAAGGATAATTCTTACTAGTTTCTACATTCTTCTTTTAACCTAACCTAGCTCACCTACCTCTTAACTTGAGTTATCCTTCTCTTTATCATTTAAAACTCAAGTTAAATAATGTCTCCATCACTTTAACCATGGTTCATAGTAAGAAAAAATAAAATATATATTGATATATTTCTTTTTCTTCTTGTGAGTTATCTTTTATCTCATTACCTCTTGTGAAAAATATTGCCACCATCTTCTTCCTCTTTCTCATTTGCTCTCTAGTTTTTTCTAGTGAGTAAATACCACTTAAAGAAAGGTTTTTGAAGTGAGAACCTTAACCACAACTTCATTCTACACAAGCTTAGCCGTCTTGTTTAGAGTGTTCTCTTCGGTTTTACGAAGTTGCGAGCTTGGACGGAGAACTCCGTGGTGGATCGTCGTGGACACAAGAGGACTTCAAGAGGACCTCCATTCAACACCCTAGAGACCAAGGAGTCCAGCGAAAGGGAGCTACAAAGGTTGTAGTCTCGAAAGCCTAGATTAGTTCGCTTTATATTTCGAAACCCTAATTTTCTAGGATCGATTCCTTTGCATGTTCGTTTAGCACCATAAAAATTTAAACTTTGGGACATGTGATGCTTCAAAACTCATTATAGGGTGCTAGACAAACCTTTCATTGGTATCAGAGCCGACCCAGAACATTAGGCGACCCTTTTACGAAGTCAAAACTCCGATCGAACCGAAATACGGTTTTTTAGGATGCTCTCTGGAAATTCTCTAAAAATTGACATTTTTCAGAATTAAAAATATGTAAAAAATACAGCAGGAAAAATAAGGATTACGGTACAAAAATTATTCCATGAACAGTGATTGTTGCCGCGGAAACGCGGCCTAAGCTTGCTTAGGCCGCGGTTCTACGGCCGTATGTATTAATTGATGGATAATATTTTTACAGTAATTCATCAATCTGCTTGTATATTTTTTTTTGGATATTTTTAATCTGTATTTAGTTTAGAAAAATTCCGGAGATGATTTTGGACCCGTCGATTCGATCGGAATTTTGTTTTCGTGGCTTTTCCGGGTAAATTAGAAAGTATTGAAGTGTTTGAACGAATATCATTTGCTCACTATTCACGGGGTTTAAATACTTTGGAAATACGTGCAAGTCTTTTTATGGTGGTCCCTCTAGAAGACAACAAACCTTAACTCGATTATGTGACCGTCTTGAACTGCCCTTTGAACCTTAGGGTTTGGGGCAGTACGGCGTGCCACATGTGAGGCGTTGGCTTGACCCTTCTACGGCTGGACCGCTACTACTGTGTCACACTCCAGGTGTTTGAACTCTGCTCAAGTGTTGGGTTTTAGTGAATCCTGGGTATTTGATCGTTCGTTCGAAAACTTCGATACTGTCTGTTTATCCGGAATGTGATGCAATGTGTGGAATTCATATTACTAGACATGAAATACGGAATATGTGATATTTTACATTTGCGATGTCTAAAGAGAATGTGGATTCCAGATATTGCAGTTTTACACTTTCTTTTCTGTGACCGTAAGTGTAGTATGTACGATATCGCCGGTTTCGTTGCTATACATCAACGACAATTGGGGTATGCATACTTACTTACGTTGATGATATGAGATATTATGTGTTGCTGAGATATGATGTGCAGGATTGTCGCGATTGAATAGCCGGGGGGTTTTATGTGAGATGAGAGTTTTATATTTTCATTCATGTAAATTCAAATGTAATGTAATATTCTTTTATTTGGGGCACTTCCGGGTTGAGGTTGTGTTACCAGTGCTGTATATTATTTACTTTTCCGCATTAGGATGGACCCAAGGAGGGGAGCACAGGTGACCGGGTTCTGGGGTTCAGTGGGAGGCCATCTCGAGGAGTCGAGACCGGGTCTCCTAAACTCCAGAATTGGCAGGGTCACTTGCCGCTCTCGTAGGGGTCCAGGGTGTGGGCTTGGCTATTCATCGCGACTGTGGAATCCGTATTTTCTATTCTGGCTAAATACTAAATACGGACGTCCTAGAATATCCCATGTTATATCTATGTTTCTGCAGCCTGTGTTCTGTGATATCTGAGACGAATGACATATTATATATATGATATATAGTAGACGTTGCTTATGTTTTACACCCGCGCTAGTCCCGTCCCGGTATGCCGTTAGTTAAGTAACCTAACGGTGCATAACGGAACATTGCGGCGAATGCGGATGGCATAAGTGTACGTGTTATTTTTGTTTCTTTTCTGTGATTGGCTTAAGGACTTAAATGATGGGGATTACATTAATGTGATTAATGTAAAGAAAATAAACCTAAAAAGATATTGTAGAATCAGATTTGAAAACTACTCGGCTATTTATGAAAAAGCTACATTTCAAAACTGCGGAGCTTAAGCCACTCCTTTTGAAAACTGTTTGATTCTACAACGATATCAAGTTCAAAGCGTTAAAGATTTTCTTAAAAATCATTCGCAACCCTCCGTCATTTTAGGAAGTAGAGTACTTAGTATTCGTGCTACGTTTGTTGACTTTAGTTAAGGCGTAGTGTACGGTAGCTAAGTGATGTCTTCTTACACTGCATATGATGCAGATTAATTAGGACATTCATGCGACTTTGTTGACCATAGTTAAGGGTCATATGGGTGGGTCTAATTGATCAAGAAATGACGGGTAGAACTTGACTGGTACTTATGATTTGTTGACCATAGTTAAGGTCATAAGTACTAGGGGTAAAAATTACATCGGGAATTTCAAGTGTTGAAATTTGCAATGAGATTGCATACCTTCCATGTGATGGTTGGATCCCGATCCCACTGTGGGCAATAGTTGCTCCTAGGAGAGTTTTACAGTTTACAATTAGCTAACTCATTAGGTGTCTAGAAAGGTGTTAACGGGGCTCCGCCTCTGGGAAAATGAGGTTTACTCTAATTAGGTCCGTGCGAAAGCACGGGGAACCTCCCTCAAAGTACCGACACTGGCCTGGCTGAACGGTTAGCGAAGTTGTAGACTGTAATTAATCCTGACTAGTTTTTCTTTTTAAGGTTTGAAAGAAAAACTCGATAAAAGCAGTGGGAAACATCGATTAGACAAGATAATAACCAATCTAATCTATGCAAGAGCTTTCGCTGAGTGTATTCTTTTCTCTCTCTTAATGGCAGATACCAATGACTGGACTTAAGCTTCTACTAGATAAAAACAAACTGAATAGGACCAACTATAAAGACTGGCTGAGGAATCTGAAAATCGCCTTGACCTATGATAAAGTATCATATTTCTTCACGGCTTCAGCCCCGCCCGTACCTGGTCTAAAATCCTCAGTTGCGGACATTGAAGTCCGCAAGACATGGGACGCTGACTGTGCCACGGCCATATGCCTCGCGCTTGCATCGATGGATAACACACATCAAAAGCAGCACGAGGACATGGACATTCACGGTATATTGCTCCATACAAAGGAGTTGTATGGGGAGCAATCCCGCGTATTACGATACGAAGCATCAAAGAAATTGTTTCAGATGCGAATGGCCCCTGGCACACCAGTAGGAGACCATGTTCTGAAGATGATAGCTCTTATAGAAGAGCTTGAGGACCTTGGATGGACAATGGACAATGAACAATATATAGATATTATTCTGCAGTCCCTCCCCTCCACCTTTGCTCAGTTCATAGTGAACTTCAACATGCATGGCATGGAGAAGGACCTCCCTGAACTCCTTAATATTGTAAGGAATGCAGAGAGCACTATGAAGTTAGCAAAAACTCCCGTTATGACTATTGGACAGTCTTCCTCTTCTCGCCCGAAAGCCAAGGCCAAGGGAAAGAAAAAGAAGAAACCCACTAATCCTAAGGGCGGAGTTAAAAAGGTGAAGGGAAAGGGAAAGTCCAAGGCTGGAGACTCAGGGAAGGGCGAATGTTTTCACTGCCACAAGACAGGACATTGGAAGCACAATTGCACGGAGTACTTAAGTCTCAAGAAGAAGCATGGTGATGCTTCTGGTTCAGGTGCGTTTGTGACTGAAAACTGTTTTTCTATAAACTCTGCTTCCTGGGTATTGGATACCGGTTCAGGTTCTCACATTTCCAATTCTATGCAGGGGCTGAGAAATAGCAAGGTTTTGAAGACAGGTGACCATACTCTCCGCGTTGGAAATGGTTCCAATGTACATACAATCGCAGTGGGAGAGTATCACTTGGGGTTGCCATCTGGATGTATTTTGATTTTGAATCCATGTTATTTTGTACCAAGTATGCTATGTAACATAATATTCGTTTCTTTGTTGGACAATGAAGGATATAATTTTGTATTGCAAAACAATGTTATGAACATTCACCTGAATCAAATGTTGGTTGGGTATGGTACGCTTAATAACGGAATATATGTCCTAAATCAACACACAGTTTTCAGTGTACAGCACACTAATAAAAGAAAACTTTCAGAATTGAATGAAGCTTTTCTTTGGCACTGTAGACTTGGTCATATTAACGAAACAAGACTAAACAAGTTACACAAAGATGGATATTTAAATTCTTTTGAATATAAATTTTATGCGACTTGCCAGTCTTGTATCAAGGGTAAAATGACCAAAACTCCGTTTACCGGACACGGAGACAGAGCTACTCAGCTTCTGGGCCTCATACATAGTGATGTATGTGGGCCAATGTCTACACAGGCTAGAGGCGGTTTTTCATACTTCATTACATTCACTGACGATTTCTCAAGATTCGGTCATGTCTTTTTATTAAAACACAAGTCCGAAGCTTTCGAGAAATTCATTGAATATAAACAAGAAGTAGAAAAACAAACCGGCTTGAGTATTAAGATGCTTCGATCAGATCGAGGTGGTGAGTATCTCAGTGCAGAATTTGCAAACTTCTTAAAAGAGAATGGGATTCTCTCTCAGCTCACTCCTCCTTATACACCACAGCACAATGGTGTGTCAGAACGACGGAATAGGACCCTATTAGATATGGTCCGATCCATGATGAGTGACGATGAGTTACCAGTCTCGTTTTGGGGGCATGCATTGGAGACTGCAGCGTTTCTGCTAAACAGGGTTCCAACCAAAGCCGTGTCTACCACGCCATATGAGATATGGAATGGGAAGAGACCATCTCTTAAGAGAATTAAGATTTGGGGTTGCCCGGCCTATGTTAAAAAGCAGAATCCGGACAAACTCGAGACACGGTCAGTCATGTGTAACTTTGTGGGATATCCAAAGAATTCATATGGATATCTGTTCTACCACAAAGAGGAACAAAAAGTGTTTGTTTCTCAGTATGCCACATTCTTGGAAAAAGAGTTTTTCACAGATAAAGATGATGGCAAGGTAGTGGATCTAGAAGAGGTTCTGGAGACACAAACTACAAATGACGATTTGGTTGAACCGGCTGTTGCAACAGAAACTGAAGAACCTCGGCCACTCCGTAGGTCTGGTAGGACTTCTCGCCCACCGGAGAGGTACTACGGTTTCCTCATTGATGGTGACAGAGAAGTGGTGACTCTGTGAAGTGGCTGAATGCCAAGAGATCCGAAATGGAGTCTATGCACACCAACAAAGTATGGACTTTGGACGTTGTACCCCCTGGGGTAAAACCTGTAGGGTGCAAATGGATCTTTTAAAGAAAGATTGGTGTGGATGGGCAGGTAGAGACCTATAAGGCAAGACTTGTGGCGAAAGGTTTTCGTCAAAGACCAAGTTTGGACTATGACGAAACTTTTTCACCCGTAGCCATGCTTAAATCCATTCGGATCCTACTTGCTATTGCTGCTCACTACGACTATGAAATCTGGCAGATGGACGTTAAAACAACATTTCTAAATGGAGATTTAGAGGAATGCGTTTATATGGATCAGCCAGAGGGCTTCATTGACAGTGGGAGCAGCGAGAAAGCATGTAGACTGCTTAAATCCATATATGGGTTAAAGCAGGTATCTCGGAGTTGGAACATCTGTTTCGATGATGTTATCAAAGAGTTTGATTTCATCAAAAATCCAGATGAACCTTGTGTTTATAAGAAGGCTGTAGGAAGAGCTGTCACATTCCTCGTATTGTACGTGGATGA
Organism: Agapanthus africanus; assembly: GCA_030015575.1. Taxonomy (NCBI): domain Eukaryota; kingdom Viridiplantae; phylum Streptophyta; class Magnoliopsida; order Asparagales; family Amaryllidaceae; genus Agapanthus; species Agapanthus africanus. The sequence continues at coordinate 297,090,647 of CM057349.1, forward strand.
CATTCTTCTGATAGGAAATGACATTCCTATGCTACAGTCGGTCAAATCATTCTTATCACTAAGGTTCTCCATGAAGGACCTGGGTGATGCCACATACATCCTGGGCATAAGGATCTATAGGGATAGATCCAAAAAGTTATTGGGATTGTCCCAAACCAGGTACATCAACACCATCCTAAAAAGGTTTAGTATGGAAGACTCCAAGCGGGGTGCCTTACCCGCTTGCCATGGAGTCACTCTCTCCAAGGATTCTTGTCCAAAGACCGATGAAGAGAGAGCTCGCATGAGCATTATACCTTATGCTTCGGCAGTAGGATCTATAATGTATGCGATGTTATGTACATGCCCAGATGTAGCTTATGCACTTAGTGTTGTAAGCAGGTATCAATCCAACCCAGGGGAGAACCACTGGACAGCTGTGAAGAACATTCTTAAGTACTTGCGAAGGACTAAAGAATTGTTCTTGGTGTATGGTAATACAGATCTCCAAATGGAGGCCTTTACCGATTCAAGCTTCCAGAGCGATAAGGATGACAGCAAATCTATCTCAGGGTTTGTATTTATCCTCAATGGAGGGGCGGTAAGTTGGAAGAGTTCCAAACAGGATACCGTTGCAGACTCTACGATGGAGGCTGAGTACATTGCTGCAAATGATGCCGCCAAGGAAGCCGTCTGGATGAAGAAGTTCGTCTTGGAGCTAGGAGTAGTTCCAACCATTATTAATCCAATACCCTTGTATTGTGATAATAATGGGGCTATGGCGTTAGCCAAGGAGCCCAGGTCCCATCAGCGGTCCAGACACATCCTGAGGCGCTTTCATTTGATCCGGGAGATTGTAGATCGCCGCGAGATCGAGATTAAGAGAGTAGACACTAAGAACAACGCCGCGGATCCATTCACCAAGGCCCTCCCTCAGCCGCAGCATGAGCGACTTTTTGAGATGTTGGGTATGAGATACGCCAATAACTGGCCTTAGTGCAAGTGGGAGATTGTTGGATATATGTATGCCCTAGAGGCCATTATATGATAGTGGATGTATCTATACATGTATATATATTCAGTATGCATTCTTGCTCGACATGATAGTATGCTATCTGGTTCTTCTTTATCTGACATGTTGATTTGATCATATTTTTATTCATTCCTACATGCTGATAAAGCCCTGAGGATATAGGCTTGACTACTTTGATTATGATGGAGATCATACTAGTGGGACATCTGTAGTCTGTAAGCATATCCTGGAATGTCCCTAGTCGTAGGTATATCGAGACGGGGCATTGATATACCAGAGTAAACTAGCGTGTATGATACTAGACCCATGTAATGGGCGATGGATGTTCCCACATTCATCGATGTTTGACATCAAGATCATATACTGGTGCTCAGTGGTGACTGGGTACACTGGACGGACTCACCGAGAACTCCTATATGGAATTATATCTATCATCGGATAGCAGTTCTCAGGTGACACTGGTACAGGTTAGTCTGTAGACCCGAGATCGTCATAGAGTCTTGTGTGTTCTTCCACTGTACTTTGATTGCCACCCTACCACGGCTCTACCGAGTCGTGCAAACAGGTGGCCGTTGGGTACAGTCCCGAGACACACGAAGACGATGAGCGATAGGAGGGGTTTCGTCTCTCCCGGTATTGGGAGTTGATGCTGTGCTGTGCCCGACTGGTTATAACAGCAAGTCCCTGGCCAGGGCTGCTGAGATTTGCTGATAAGTGTTATCAGTAGTTTCTCGATCTGTTATAGACCATTCACCGACACGACTTATTGAGTTATTGGGGTCGACGTGACCATCCCTAGGCTCGATATACAGCATATCTGACGAAGAGACCGGACTGTACGGTAGTGTTGCCGGTTGGCTCAACGGGAGTTGTAGTAGGTTTGCTTGTTTTCTTCTGATCGCTCAATACCCGGGTGGCCGTTACGTTTAGCTGACCGCTTGCGGCTTGGGGGTACCTGATATGATCATCATCCTCTGCCGGCGTATTGACGAGTCTTAGAGTCCCACAAAGGAGTTACCCAGTCCAGGCGAAACGTTGTGGTGCGCGTATGCGATATGCGCATGCACCCGATTAAAATGTGCGTATATGATACCGAACATTGATCGGGTGAACTGCTTTTGGTGGGGTCATATGAGATATGACCGGATTGATAAATCAAGTGTTGATTTATCATTTAACCATTAGTTTTCTCACTTAAAACCTTTTCTTGGATGATGGATGTGTGCATGCATGTGTGCTTTTCTTTCTTTCTTTCATGCTAGTTTCATGCACATATGGATGTGCATACATACACACATACATACACCCATCTATCATGGTTGTTAACATATGGAAATGGTGGCAATATAAGACTCACACCATGGTCTAAGTGATGGATTATTATTTGATTTTGAATTTAAAACAAATTGAAAAAGAAAGGATAATTCTTACTAGTTTCTACATTCTTCTTTTAACCTAACCTAGCTCACCTACCTCTTAACTTGAGTTATCCTTCTCTTTATCATTTAAAACTCAAGTTAAATAATGTCTCCATCACTTTAACCATGGTTCATAGTAAGAAGAAATAAAATATATATTGATATATTTCTTTTTCTTCTTGTGAGTTATCTTTTATCTCATTACCTCTTGTGAAAAATATTGCCACCATCTTTTTCCTCTTTCTCATTTGCTCTCTAGTTTTTTCTAGTGAGTAAATACCACTTAAAGAAAGGTTTTTGAAGTGAGAACCTTAACCACAACTTCATTCTACACAAGCTTAGCCGTCTTGTTTAGAGTGTTCTCTTCGGTTTTACGAAGTTGCGAGCTTGGACGGAGAACTCCGTGGTGGATCGTCGTGGACACAAGAGGACTTCAAGAGGACCTCCATTCAACACCCTAGAGACTAAGGAGTCCAGCGAAAGGGAGCTACAAAGGTTGTAGTCTCGAAACCCTAGATTAGTTCGCTTTATATTTCGAAACCCTAATTTTCTAGGATTGATTCCTTTGCATGTTCGTTTAGCACCATAAAAATTTAAACTTTGGGACATGTGATGCTTTAAAACTCATTATAGGGTGCTAGACAAACCTTTCAATATGTAATCAGTTACATGGGCTAAGGAAAGGTAGAGAACTTGGAGAAGGTGATAAAGACATTAGAGTTGGAAATGGTGCAATTGTTGCAGCTAAGATTGTCGGGAATATCACCTTGCATTACCATCTGGTAATACATTGGTTCTGAACGAATGCTATTACATGCCGAACCTGATATGCAACATTATATCGGTTTCTTTGTTGAGTAAAGAGGGATATAATTTTGTATTAGAGGACAATGTTTTGAACATTTTCCGTAACCAAAAGTTGGTTGGATCAGGCACGTTGTGCAATGGCATTTATGTTCTAAATCAATCCACAGTTCTAAGTATAACAAACACACACAAGAGGAAGAGTTATGAACTGAACGAATCTTTCTTGTGGCATTGTAGACTGGGTCACATCAATGCGACACGACTAGCTAAGTTGCATAAAGATGGATATTTAAATCCTTTTGAATTTTCATCTTATGACACTTGCCAGTCATGTCTCAAAAGAAAGATGACCAAAACTCCGTTTACGGGACACGGAGAAAGAGTTACCGAACTCTTGGGACTGATACATAGTGATGTATGCGGTCCTATGTCTACACATGCCAGGGATGGTTCTTCGTACTTTGTTACATTCACTGACGATCTCTCTAGATTCGGATATGTGTTCCTGATGAAACACAAATCAGAAGCTTTTGAGAAATTTAGAGAATATAAACAAGAAGTCGAAAACCAAACCGGAAAAAGTATTAAAATCCTTCGATCTGATCGAGGAGGTGAATACTTGAGCAATGAATTCCTGGACTTCCTAAAAGAGAATGGGATTCTCTCTCAGCTAACTCCTCCATATACACCACAGCACAACGGTGTATCTGAACGGAGAAACCGTACCCTATTAGATATGGTGCGCTCAATGATGAGTACAGCTGAGTTACCTATTTTCTTCTGGGGATATGCGCTTGAGACAGCCATGGACCTATTGAATAGAGTTCCTACCAAATCAGTGCCTACCACTCCATATGAGATATGGAAAGGGAAGAGACCACATCTTAATTATATTAAGATATGGGGTTGTCCAGCCTATGTCAAAAGACAAAATCCGGACAAACTCGAGGCAAAATCAGTCTTATGTAAGTTTATAGGATATCCCAAAAATTCATAAGGGTATATCTTCTACCATCCCGAGGAACAAAAGGTGTTTGTTTCTCGACATGCCACTTTCTTAGAAAAAAGTTTTCTTATGAAACAGATAAGTGGCATTGAGGTAGAACTGGAAGAGGTTCCAGCGACACAAACTATAACAGAAGACTTGGTAGAACCAGAGGATTCAGTAGTACCCGACGAACCCCAGCCTCTCCGCCGATCTAGTAGGGTTCCTCGCCAACCTGAGAGATACTATGGTTTTCTCATGGATGGTGGGAGCGAGGATTGCATCATGGAGGATGATGACCCAACTAGCTTCGAGCAGGCCATCACGAGTAGGGACTCAGTGAAATGGCTCGATGCAATGCGGTCCGAGATGGAATCCATGTACACCAACAAAATATGGACTTTGGAAGTTGCTCCTGAAGGGGTAAAACCCATTGGGAGCAAGTGGATCTTCAAGAAAAAACTTGGTGTAGATGGGAAAGTGGAGACTTTCAAAGCTAGACTTGTTGCAAAGGGTTTTCATCAAAGACCAGGTGTGGATTATGATGAAACCTTTTCTCCAGTGGCTATGCTTAAATCCATCCGGATCATGCTTGCCATCGCTGCATATCATGATTACGAAATCTGGCAAATGGATGTTAAGACCGCCTTTCTAAATGGTGATTTAGAAGAGTGCGTGTACATGACTCAGCCAGAGGGCTTCGTAGACAGTGGGAGCAGCGGGAAGGTGTGCAAGCTGCTTAAATCCATTTATGGATTAAAGCAAGCATCGCGGAGTTGGAACATCTGCTTTGACGTCGTTATCAAAGAGTTTGATTTCGTCAAAAACCCAGATGAACCTTGTATCTACAAGAAGGTAGCAGAGAGTAAGGTTGTCTTCCTCGCATTGTACGTGGACGACATACTCTTGATAGGAAATGATATTCCTATGCTGCAATCGGTTAAGCTCTTCTTATCACAAAGATTCTCGATGAAAGATCTTGGTGATGCCTCCTGCATATTGGGAATTAGGATCTATAGAGATAGATCCAAACGGATATTAGGATTGTCCCAATCCAAGTACATTGACACCATACTAAAGAGGTTTAGTATGGAAGAATCCAAGCGTGGGAACTTGCCCACGATCTCTGGAGTCACTCTCTCCAAAGAGATGTCTCCCAAGACTGATTTGGAGAGAGCTCACATGCAAGGGATACCCTATGCTTCGGCTGTAGGCTCTATCATGTACGCGATGCTATGTACCAGACCCGATGTTGCATACTCACTAAGTGTAGTGAGCAGGTATCAAGCTGATCCTGGAGAGAGTCACTGGACAGCTGTGAAGAGCATTCTCAAGTACTTGCGAAGGACTAAAGAGATGCTCTTGGTGTATGGTAACGGAGAACTCCAAGTGGAGTCCTTTACCGATTCGAGCTTCCAGAGTGATAAGGACGACTCTAAGTCGCAGTCGGGATTTGTCTTTACCCTTTACGGAGGGGCGGTTAGCTGGAAGAGTTCCAAGCAGGAAACCGTGGCAGACTCGACGATGGAGGCTGAATACATCGCTGCCAACGATGTTGCCAAAGAGGCTGTCTGGATCAAGAAGTTCATTACTGAACTTGGAGTGGTTCCATCCATTGAGCATCCAATACCTTTGTATTGCGATAACAATGGAGCGGTGGCTTTGGCCAAGGAACCTAGGTCCCATCAGCGATCCAGGCATATTCTGAGGCAGTATCACCTGATCCGGGAGATAGTTGATCGCCGGGAGATCGAGGTCAGGAGGGTTGACACGAAGAACAACACGGCGGATCCACTCACGAAGGCCATTCCCCAGATACAGTTTGAGAGACTCTTCGGGATGCTCGGTATGCGATACTACAGCAGCTGGCCCTAGTGCAAGTGGGAGATTGTTAGTTGTATGTATGCCCTAGAGGCCAGTATTGTACAGATGATGTATATTATATTGGATGCTTGGACATATATAGAGATGACTTTCTTGCTCGATATGATAGTATGCTATCTGGTTGCTCTTTATCTTAACATGTACACTTGTCTCTTTAAACTGTCTTAAAGTTACATGTTGGTAAAGCCCTTAGGATGTGTACTTGACTACCTGGACTATGATGCAGATCATACTAGTGGGGACATGGTAGTCCATAGGTACATCCTTCAAGGTCCCTAGTCGTGGGTGTATCGAGACGGGGCATCGATATACCAGAGTAGACTAGCGTATACGCTTCTCAACCCATGAGATGGGTGATGGATGATCCCATATCCATTGGTGTTTGACATCAGAGATGGTATACGGGTGCTAAGTGGAGACTGGGTACACTGGACGGACTCACCGAGAACTCCCAGATGATATTATACCTCACGTCAGATGGCAGTTCTCAGGTGACACTTGTACAGGTTAGTCTGTAGACCCGAGATCGTCATAGAGTCTTGTGTGATTCCCACTGTGCTTTGATCTCCATCTTACCACGTCCATGAGGGCGTGCAAAACGGTGGTTTTTGGGTACAGTCCCGAGTCACATGGAGGCAATGAGCGATAGGAGGGGTTTCGTCTCTCCCGGTATTGGGGGTTGATGTTGCGCTGTGCTCGATTGGCCGTAATAGGGAAGTCCCTGGCCAGGGCTGATCAGAGTTTTGCTGGTAAGTGTTACCAGTACTTTCTCGACCCTTTATGAGCCTCACATCGACACGACTTATCGGTTATTGGGGTCTGACGTTTACCACCCCTAGACTTGATATGCGATATATCAGACGAACAGACCGGACTGTACGGTAAGTGTTACTGGTTGGATTCACAGGAATGTGAGCGGGCTAGCTCGTCGATCTTCTGATCGCTCAATACCCGGATGGCCGTTACGTTTAGCAGACTACTTGCGGCTTGTGGGTGCTTGATATGATCATCATCTGCTGCTGGCGTATTGACGAGTCTTTAGAGTCCTACACAGAGGTTTCCTGGCTCAAGCGAAACGAAATAGGAGCGCATATGAGATATGTGCGGGACCGAGAATAATGCGTGTATGTGATACCGTATTTCATTCTCGCGATGAATGTATCGATTGGTTATATGCGATATAACCTAGATATCGAATCAAGGATTGATTCGATAAGCCGATACATAGGATACTAGTTGGTTATATGCGATATGACCGGATCGTTAAATCAAGTGTTGATTTAATGATTTAATGTATAATTATATATTTGATATATTACTTTGCATTAACTAGTATTGGTTCACTTTAAATGGATTTTCTCACTTGATGTGCAAGTTGTATATGTGATATACTTTTGTGCACATGTTTGTATCATGTTTGATGATACTTGCTCATTTGGTTAAGTGTAAAGAATTAAACCTTGGTTAAGTAAATGGTTAGGGTTTTTATTTATTCATTCATTTATCTTTTTAATTTGGATTAAAAAAAATTGCAAAAGAAAACAAAATGGTTGCTATCATTCTTGAAGCTTGTTGAAGCTTCATGAAGCTTTGACCAAAGTGACCATTTTGTCTTCATGCTTAACCCTAACCATTCATCTAACCTTAGTCAATTCTCTACACCTAACCATGGTTCACATTATGATAAGTATTCATTTCTTTTGCATTTTTAAAAGAGAACTTATAATATTCTATCTTCTTCATCATCTTCTTCTTCAAGAAAATGCTTGCCACCTTTAATGGCATCTTGAGCAAAAGTGTGAGAAATCCAATTCTAAAGTGAACCCACCTCCTATTTCTTCACCCTCTACCTCTTTCCAAGTAGTATAGGGTGTTTTCTTCACAAGTTTCACAACTTGGTGAAGTTGGAGCTTGATCTTGTGTAACCTCGACGTAGATCATCTTCGGCATCGTAGCCGACGACTAGTCCGCTCATTTCTCCGATGAAGTCGATGCTAGAGTCCGAGATCCGACTTGGACAGCGAGAGGACGTCTACGTGGAGCTAAGGAAGTGTAGAACCGGATCTACAAAGGTTGTAGCTTCTTACTTTTAGTTAAGCTGTTAACTAGTTTCTCTTTTCGCCTAAAATTCTAGTTAACGATCCGTATTAGAGTTTCTCGGCACTTGTAAAATTTAAAATTTGCATGGTTGATGCCTTGTGAGACCTCTTGAGAGTGCCTAGGAACCCTAAATCTTGTAGGGGTCTAGGGGTGTGGGTTTGGCTATTCATCGTGACCGTGGAATCCGTGTTTTATACTGGCTCGTATTGAAAACACGGACGTCCTAGTATATCCAATATTTCATATGTTTCTTCTGCTGCGATATCTGTGATGTGATCATGTGATGTTCTGTGATGGATACTGTATATAGTATATATGATATATTATATAGACGTTACTTATGTTTTACACCCGCGCTAGCCCTGCCCCGCTCTGCCGTTAGTTACCTAACCTAACAGTGCACGAGGGGACATCGAGGAGAATGCGGATGGCATAAGTGTACGTCATATTTATCTATGATGTTTAGGTACTTAAATGATGGGACTTCATTAATATGATTAATGAAAATAAAAGAAACCTAAAGATGTTGTAGAATTGAATTTCAAAATAAAACAGGTAGCTACAGTTCTTGCTTTGCACAGAGGTATATGTGATATATCCTGCACCTTATTCGATGAGGAAAGGACCGAGATCCCTTCACCGGGAGTGACTCCTTTAGCAATAACTGGCAGATGCTAAAACTCTCGGTTTGTTTTTTGATTGCTTCTATAGTTTCTGCTTTGCACAGTGATATATATGATATATCCCGCACCTCATTCGACGAGGAAAGGACCGACGATCCCTTCACCGGGAGTGACTCATTTAGCAAAACTAGAAAAGCCTCAAAAACACTCCATTTTAAAATCATTTGATTCTACAACGATATCAAGTTCATTACGCAATAGGTTTTCAGAAAAACCTGTCGTAGCCCTCCGTCATTTCAGATAAGTCCTGTTTAGTATTCGTGCTGCGTTTGTTGACCTTATCAAGGCGCAGTGTGCAGTAGCTAACCAGTATTTATCTGCTTATGCATATGATGCAGATTGGGTTAGGGTAGTCGTACGGTCTTGTTGACCTTGTCAAGGGTCGTGCAGGTGGGTTTGATTCAATCAAGAAATGACGGGTTGAACTTGACTTACGGTTTATGGTTTGTTGACCTTGTCAAGGTCATATATCGTTTGGGGCAAAATATTATCGGGAATTTCAAGTGTTGAAATTTGTAATGAGATTGCATACCTTCTATGAGATAGTTGGATCCCGATACCCGCTGCGAGTAAGAGTTACTCCTAGGAGAGTTTTACACATTACAATAAGCCGATCAAGTAGGTGTCTAGAAAGGTGTTAACGAGGTTACGCCTCTGGGAAAACGAGGTTTACATTAATTAGGTTCGTGCGAAAGCACGGGGGACCTCCCTCAAAGTACCGACACTGGCCTGGCTGAAAGATTGGCGAACTTGTAGTGTGTAATTAATCCCGGCTAGTCTTTCCTTTTAGGGTTTGAAGGAAGATTTGATAAAAATACAGTGGGAGCCATCCTGATTAGATAAAACAATAACCAATCTATTCTTGTAAGAGCGCACGCTGAGTGTTTTCTTCTCTCTCTCTCCAGGTAGCGACCATATCACGCCTTAATCAAGATAATAATACGGAATATTGACCGAACCCGCTTGTTATACTGAGCTGGGGAACGTTGGTCCCGCTCCAACTTATAATTGTTATAAGACAGAGCAGGAAATAGGGGAATACCAGAATTCCTATGCCGCCCAAACGAAGGAAGTGCATATGATGCATCTTCTTTGGGTGTGTTCGTTACGAAGAACTGTTTCTCAGTATCCTCTGCATCCTGGGTATTTGATACCGGATCAGGATCCCAGATATGTAATCTGTTACATAGGGCTACAGAAAGGTGGAAAACTAAGAATGGGTGATAAGTTTCATAAGACAGAAAACGGGGCAAGTGTTGCAGCCAAGTCTGTTGGTCACTGTCACCCTGTATTACCAATACATTGATTCTGAACGAATGGTATTAGATACCAAACCTGATATACAAAATCATATCAGTCTCTTTATTAGTAAAGAAATGATAAAATTTTGTATTGTTGGATAATGTTTTGAACATTTCCTATATCAAAAGCTGATCGGTTCAGGCACGTTATCTAAAAGCATTGATGTTCTAAATCAAACTACAGTTCTTAGTATACGGAACACACATAAGAGGAAGAGTTCAGAAATGAACGAATCCTTCTTGAGGTATTATAGACTAGGTCATATCAATACGACCCGACTAGCTGAAGTTACATAAAGATGCATATTTAAATAAGTTTGAATTTATATCTTATGAAACTTGCCAGTCATGTCACAAAGATAAGATGACCATAGCTCCGTTTACTGGAAACAGAGAAAGAGTTAGTAAACTCTTGGGATTGATACATGTTGATGTATGAAAGGTCCCCTGTCTACATATGTCTAGACCAGTTCTTTGTACTTCATTACATTCTCTGATGATCTTTCGAGATTCAGACCTATGTTCCTGTTGAAACACAAGTCCGAACCTTTTGAGATATTCACGGAATATAAGTTAGAAGTAGAGAACCAAAATATGGGTATAAGTATTATGTCCTTTGATGAGATCAAGGAGGAGAATACTTGAGCACGAAATTCTTGGACTTTTCTAAAGGAGAATGAGATTCTCTCTCAGCATTACTCCTCCGAATACACCATAGCACGATGGTATATCGGGGTGGAGCAATAGCACCCTATGTGATATGGTGTGCTCTATAATGGGTACTACTGAGTTTCCTGTTTCCTTTTGGGAATTATGCGCTTGAGAAGCTGCATACCTATTGAATAGGGTTTGAATCAGATCACAGCCTACCACTCCATATGAGATATGGTATGGGAAGAGCCCATGTCTTAAGCTAGTTAAGATTTGGGGTTGTCCGGCCTATGTCTAAAAGCAAAATCCGGACAAGCTCAAGGCAAGGTTAGTTATGTAGAACTGGAAAGGTTTCAGCTATGCAAACTACAGCAGATGATTTGGTACAACCAAAGGATTCAGTAGATACCAACGAACCTCAGCCTCTCCGCCGATCTAGTAGGGTTTCTCACCCACCTGAGAGATACTTCTGTTTCTCTATAACAGTGGGAGCGAGGATTGCATCATGAGATGATGGCCCAACTAGTTTCGAGCAGACCATCGAGAGTAGGGACTCTGTTAGAATGGCTGGATGCTTAGTGATCTGAGATGGAATCCTTATACACCAACAAAGTATGGACTTTGGTTGGTATATCTGAAAGGTTAAATCCCCATCAGGAGCAAGTATATCTTGAGAAGATTACTTGGTGTAGATGGAAAGGTTGAGACTTTCAAAGCTAGACTTGTTAAAGGTTTTCGTCATCGACCAGGCGTGGAAAATGATGAAACCTTTTTCCAGTGGCTATGCTTAAGTCCATCCAGATCCTACTTGCCACGGCTACATACCATGACTACGATATCTGGCGGTTGGGTATCATGACTGCTTTTCTAAATGATGTTTTAGAAGAGAGAGTCTATAAGTACACAGTCAGAGGGCTTCGTAAACAGTGGGAGCAGCGGAAACGTGTATAAGATGCTTTATAGGATAAAGCAGGCATCGCGGAGTTGGAACGTCTGTTTTGATGAAGTATTCAAAGAGTTTGACATCATCAAAATGGTAGATGAACCTTGTATAAACAAAAAGGTAGTAGGGAGTATGGTGACGATCCTCGTAGAGTACGTGGATGACATACTCTTGATAGGGAAGGAGTTTCCTATGCTACGCTCGATCAATCTCCGCTTATCACAATGATTCTCCACATAGGATCAAAGTGATACCTACTAAATCTTGGGTTTTGGATCTATGAGATAGATCTAAATGGATGTTAGGATTCTCACTAGTTGAAGTGAGATGGTATCAAATGATCCTGGGGAGAATCACTGGAAGTGTTCCAGGGTGATGAGAATGACTGAATGTCAGTCACAGGCATTGTCTTTACCCTTAGTGAAGGGACGGTATGTTGGAAGAGTTCCAAGCTAGATACCGTGGCAAACTAGACGATTAAAGGCAAGATACATCGCTACTTAAGATGCTACCAAAGAGGCAGTCTGGATGTATATTTGTTCATGAGATGTACATAGTTCCTCCCATTGTGTGACAATGGAGTTGTGTCTTAGGCCTAGGAACGTCCGTCCCATCAGTGATCCAGACATATTCTAAGGCAGTATCACCTGATCATGGAGATGGTTGATCTCCAGGGTGATCGAGGTTAGGAGAACAGTCTCAGAGGACAACACGGCGGATCCACTCACAAAGGCCTTTTCCCAGAGAGAGACTTTTATGGGATGGTTGAGTATGAGATACTACAACCACTGCTATCAGATGGCCCTAGTGCAAGTGGGAGATTCTTAGTTATATGTATGCCCTAGAGGCCATTACTATACATAGGATGTATATTGTAGTGGATGCTTGGACATATATAGGGAAGACTTTCTTGCTCGACATGATAGTATGTTATCTGGTTGCTCTTTACCTTAACGTGTACACTGATTGTCTCTCTGTCACATGTTGGTAAAGCCCTTAGGATGTGTACTTGACTACCTGGACTATGATGCGGATCATACTAGTGGGGACATGGTAGTCCATAAGTACATCCTTCAAAGTCCCTAGTCGTGGGTGTATCGAAATGGGGCATCGATATACCAGAGTAGACTAGCGTATACCTTCTCGACCCATACAGATGGGCGATGGATGATCCCATATCCATTGGTGTTTGACATCGGAGATGATATACGGGTGCTCAGTGGAGACTGGGTACACTGGACGGACTCGCCGAGAACTCCCAGATGGTATTATACCTTACGTCAGATGGCAGTTCTCTGGTGACACTGGTATAGAGTAGTCTGTTGACCCGAGATCGTCATAGAGTCTTGTGTGGTTCCCACTGTGCCTTGATTTCCACCTTACCACGTCCAAGAGGGCGTGCAAAACGGTGGTTTTTGGGTACAGTCTCGAATCACATGGAGGCAATGAGCGATAGGAGGGGATTCGTCTCTCCCGGTATAGGGAGTAGATGTTGCGCTGTGTTCGATTGGCTATAACCGGAAATCCCTGGCCAGGGTTGCTGAGATTTACTGGTAAGTGTTACCAGTAGTTTCTCGAATTGTTATAGATCTCATATCGACACGACTTATCGAGCTATTGGGGTCTGACGTTTACCACCCCTAGGCAAGATATGCGACATATCAGACGAACAGACCGGACTGTACGGTAAGTGTTACTGGTTGGATTCACAGGAGTGTGAGCGGGCTTGCTCGTTGATCTTCTGATCGCTCAATACCTGGGTGGCCGTTACGTTTAGCAGACCGCTTGCGGTTTATGGGTGTTTGATATGATCATCATCTGCTGCCGGCGTATTGACGAGTCTTTAGAGTCCTACACAGAGGTTTCCTGGCTCAAGCGAAACGAAGTAGGAGCGCATATGAGATATGTGCGGGACCGAGAATAATGCGTGTATGTGATACCGTATTCCATTCTCGCGATGAATGTATCGATTGGTTGTATGCGATATAACCTAGTTATCGAATCAAAGATGATAGTATCTTGTACCTGAACCGGTGGCTCACTTTTTCTAAGTAATGGGGAAGAGGACCAAAACATGCCACTGAAAGACTCTACTGAGACAAAAAGATGGGCTGTCAAGAACGTAGAGGAGGTAGGATGGGCAGTTGGTCAGATCTAGTATGGATCGTACATGGACGATTGTTGGAGTCGGCGGCTCGATAAGCCGATACATTGGATATTAGTCGGTTATATGCGATATGACCGGATCGTTAATGTCACGACCCGAAAGTACGGAACGTGACTGGCACTTAAATTACGCAACGTCTAGAGGCATGACGTAATCTAAGTAAGCCAAGGCCCAGAAATCTAAACCAAATAATGAAATAGAGTGAAAGAAAACTTATTTAATGAAAGTGATTTAAACTAAGTTTTCTTTCACTCTATTTCATTATTTGGTTTAGATTTCTGGGCCTTGGCTTACTTAGATTACGTCATGCCTCTAGACGTTGCGTAATTTAAGTGCCAGTCACGTTCCGTACTTTCGGGTCGTGACAGTTAAATCAAGTGTTGATTTAATGATTTAATGTATAATTATATATTTGATATATTACTTTGCATTAACTAATATTAGTTCACTTTAAATGGATTTTCTCACTTGAAATACACAAGTTGTATATGTGATATACTTTTGTGCACTTGTTTGTATCATTTTTGATGATACATGCAAACTTGGGTTTGTGTAAAGAATTAAACCATGGTTATTTAAATGGTTTGGGTTTTGATTTTCTTATCTATTCATTTATTTATTTATTTATTCTTTTTGGAAGGATAAATAAAATGGTGACTTATTTTGTTTCTTTCTTGAAACTTCTTGAAGTGTTGAAAGTCAAAGCCATTTTGTTTCTTTCCTAAACCCTAACCCTTTAACTTAACCCTAGTTTATTCTCTACACTTGACCATGGTTGCCATATGATAAGTATTCATTTTATTTTCTATTAAAGAAAAACTTATCATATTATCTTCTTCTTCTTCTCCTTCTTCAACATGAAGAAAGCTTGCCTCCATCAATGGCAACTTGAGAAAAAGAGTGAGAAATCCAATTCTAAAGTGAACCCACTTCCTATTTCTTCATCCTCTACCACTTGCCAAGTAGTATAGGGTGTTTTCTTCATAAGTTTCATGGCTTGGTGAAGTTGGAGCTTGATCTTGTGTTGCCTCGACGTAGATCATCTTCGGCATCGAAGTCGACGACCTAGCCCGCCCATTTCTCCGATGAAGCCGACGCTAGAGCCCGAGTTCCGATGATCGCAGCGAGGGGACCTCATCACGGAGCTATGGAGGTGGAGAACCGGATCTACAAAGGTTGTATTTTCGTTATCTCTTAGTTAAAGTTGTTAACTAGTTGCTTGTTTCGCCTAAATTCTAGTTAACGATCCGTATTAGGGTTTGTAGGCACAAGAAAAATTTGAATTTGGCATGGTTGATGCCTTGTGAGACCTCATTAGTGTGCCTAGGAACCCTACAATTCGTACAGTCCGGTCTATTCGTCTAAGAGTATCATATATCGAGTTTAGTGGGTGGATAAATTCAGAGCCCTAATAACGCGACATTTCTTATTGGTATGAAGCCCATCACCACTTGAAAAACTACTGATCCTAGATCAGTAATTCTCGACTATCTTGGCCAAGGATTTCTGGTGATGGTCACCCGTGCACAACGCAACATCAACCCCCAATATCAGGAGAGACGAATCCCCGACGATCCACTCACTGCCTCCATATGGCTCGGGACTGTACCCAACTAAAACCTGTTTGCACGACCCTTTTTAGCCATGGTAGGATAGTAATCAAAGCACAGTGGGAACTCACACGAGACAAATGACGATCTCAGGTCGACATACTAACCTGTACACATGTCACCTGGGAACTGCTACCTGACAATAGGTATAATACCAACTAGCATGTTCCCAGTGAGTCCGTCCAGTGTACTCATAACCCAATGAGCACCTGTATATTATCTTAGGTGACTGACTAACACCAATGGCTTGTGAGACCAGCCTCCACCCCTCGTCGGGGTCTCGAAACATATACACCAGTCTACTCAGGAGTATCGATGTCCAGTCTCGATAGTCCTACGACTAGGGACATTTAAGGATGTGCTTATAGACCACCCAGCTCCCACGTTATGATCGCCATCATAATTCTAGTAGTCAAGTAAGAATCTTATGGGCTCTATCAACATGTAATAGTGATCTGTAATACCACCTGAAGCACGTAAATGATGATAAAAACAAACCAGATAGCATACTATCATCTCAAGTAAGACTGTTCTATCCGTATAGGTCCTCCCTCAATCATCGCAATCGCGTTCCTGTGATTCAATAATTGACTTGAGGGCACTATGGCCAACAATCTCCCACTTGCACTTAAGGCTAATTATTGCGATGTCACATACTCACAGCCTGTGTGATACCGAACACCCAACAACTCTACTAATCAGTCTCACAAAGCCCGTTTGTGAAACTATTGCGTTCGAGAAATAGTCTCAGTGAGTGGATCTGCTCTAGTATTTCTTTCTGTATCTCTCTATATCTCAACTTCGCAGAGAAAGACTATCTCCCGATATGAGCAATACCTGTCTTAAAATTTTTTTAGATATCTGATGAGACCCAGTTCACTAATGAACTCCGAATCCAACAAACTTCTTAGACTGTATCTTCCGCTGAATTTAATCAGTATCCTGCGCCATGCCTTCTAAGTATCCGCTTGGACCACCTGTCCAACATACTGCCCTCAAAAAGAGGGAAAACTATAACTCTGAGAGCTACTCTGTCATCCAGGTCACCTTGGAAGCCTGAAATGATAACCGTCTCCCAAAGGAGGCTGCCATTACCATATCCCAAGAACATCCACTTATGTTCATAACTGCTACCCAATGTTTCTCCTGGATTGGATTAATATATATGCTTATTGCAGCTAGTGCAAAAGCAATATCTGGTGTTGTACTTGACATCTCATGATTGACTCAATTGCCTAAGCAAGTGATATGTCAATCATGCAAATCCCTCTCCTCATCAGTCTAGAAGATATCTCTTTAGAGAGGATGACTCCATCACCTGCGGGTACACCACCTCGCCAGGAGTCGTCCATTCTAAAACACCTTTAGAATAATGTCAAAGTACCCAAATTGGGACACTTCCTAAATCTAGATCTAAAACCATAGATCTAGTGACCAGAATTCCTGATATTTTATCCTGATCCTATGTGGAGAAACACTTTTGTGACAACCACAGTGTAACCGATTGTAGTATAGGAAGATTTCTTCCTATCAAGTGCATGTCATCCAAATATCAGGACATCACTCCCTACTACCTTTTTACTAGATCCATCTCTTATTCTGATGAAGTCAAACTCTATGACTGTCACATCAAAAATAGATGATCAATCTCCGCTGTACCTGCTTTAGTCTATAAATAGACATAAGCTACTTGCCCACTATGCTTCCGCTGCTCCCACTGACTACAACAACCCTCTGGCAAAGTCATATACACGTGCACTTCTAAAGCTTTTTTAGAACGACATTATACTCATCCTCCTGCCAGGTCTCATAGTCTAGAACAGCAGTAGTAGTAAGTTTGGATAAACAAGAACCTCCCTGTCACCGTCTTTGAGGAGACCGAAGTACCTCTCGGGTGCCTGAGGTTACCCACCAAATCTGCGGAATGGCTAATGGAATGTCGAATCCAATTGAATCCTTAGGTTCTACTAAATTTTCAGTAATCGTTTGTGGTTCTAGAATAACATCCAGTTCTACCATACTCCCACTAATGTTTTCTGAAAAGAATCCATTTTATTAAAACTGGTGGCGAGTCAAGAACAATATAACTATTGATCTTCCTGATGGTAGAAAGTTAACCCTCGTCAAAGCCCGGGATAACCCACAAACTACCATTACTGAAACATGCCTTGAGTTTTTCCAGATTCTGGTTTTAACCATTAGCCAGACTACTCCTTATACCTTAACATCGTTAAGATACGAATCCATTCTATATACCATATAGAAAGAAAGGCACTAGTTTAATTGGAACCAGATTCAAAATCATGCAGCTGTCTCCTGTGCATGTCAACCAAATGGAAGGAGGACAAACATCATTACTCATCTAGGAGTGCATCCATATATGAGTAATCTGAAAGAGAAGCATGTTCTCAAAACCATTACTATCAACGGAATACCTAGCACAAGTATATACATCTTCGATCACCTTGAAGAATCCTGATACTTTGCAACATATGGTTCTCTACTTTATTCATATACCTATAACTTCTCAAAATTTGGACATTGTATTTCAACGAAATACTTGTCTAAAACTAGAGAAGTTATGAGTAAATAGAATATAGTATGAGTACCAACCCCTTTGTCCAAATGGACACTGGACAACATACAATACTTTGTATAAGTCCCCCGAGTTCAATAACTCAAACCCTGTGCGTCGTAGGTTGAAAACTGTGCTATGGTTAAGAAGAATTATACCGCTGTTGAATGCACCTTACCTAACCTCGACAGATATAGGTAAATGTCTTAGACATAATTTCAAAAAGTTATATCTCACTTTATAAAATAAACATACAAATATATCAGTTTGAAATTGGTTCATAACAACGGATATTCAAAACCAAAAATTTGCCGTCCGGCAAAAACCCAGGTGATTTCCTTAAATAGCACCAATTACAAAGAATTCCGATATATTGAGGATATAATCACCTAATTCCCAATATTCTACTCCTACTCATCATCTGTAACGCCATACAGATGTGAGAATCAAATCTGGTAAATACATACCCTGGAGTCAGAATCAAATTGGGAAAACAGTTTTCAATTAACACTGCACAGTAAAATTGAAACATGAAAATGTTTCGAAGGGGTATCCAGGTATTCCTAGTAATGCCTCTTCCACTATCCAGATTCATGACTGTAATCGTATATTTCCTTGTCATCTCTCTAATCCTTTTATTTGTATTTACTTATTACTTTCTGTATACCGCACTTAGGCTAATTGAGATTCTTCCTTTCCTACCTTTCGACACCAGCCTAAGGTTTGGAAGAATACTATCCAATAAGCATAATAGGTATACTCTCCTAATCCTAGGAGTTCTCGCAACCTGAGAGAAGGTAAAGGGAAAAGACAACTGAATAATCCTTATTCTATTTCTCCAGAACCAGAAACCATCCTCGAACTGGAACAAGTTCCTTCGAGTTCGTATGTAACTATACGATGGAATATCCAAAAAATGTGGATCTTCGTAGTGATATGGAATGTTTTGGAGAAAAGAAAAGGTGAAGTAGGAGTGGCAGGGGTATAGGCGGCTTTGTCGTGAATGATAGTAGTCACAATTTCCTTTGCCCTCTTTCTAATCCCTTTATATGTCTTTATATATTACCTTCTGTACACCACACTTAGGCTAATTGGTTTTCTTCCTTCCCCACCTTTCGGCACCAGCCTAAGCTTTGGAAGAAGACTATCCAATAAGCGCAATAGGTATACTCTCCTAATACTAGGAGCCCTCGCAACCTGAAAGAAGGTAAAGGGAAAAGACAACCGAATAATCCTATTCAATTTCTCTAGAACCAGAATCCATTCTCGAACTGGAACAAGTTCCTTTAAGTTCGTATGTAACTATGTGATGGAAATATCCAAGAAATGTGGATC
Source organism: Agapanthus africanus (assembly GCA_030015575.1). Lineage (NCBI taxonomy): Eukaryota > Viridiplantae > Streptophyta > Magnoliopsida > Asparagales > Amaryllidaceae > Agapanthus > Agapanthus africanus. Next base: position 297,110,118 of record CM057349.1, read on the forward strand.
TTCGTAGTGATACGGAATGTTCCGGAGAAATTTAAAGGTGATGTAGGAGCGGCAATGATATATGCGACTAAATGAAAATCCAAAAGCCAAAGTGTTTTAAGAAGGTTCGGTTTAACTTGGTTCATGAGTTTTAGCTTAGGGTCGGGCCATGGTCGCTGCCAAAGAGAGAGAGAGAAAAGAAACAGTCAGCGTGCACTCTAGCCTAGATCAGAATGGTTAATTACTTTATGTAATCAGGATGTCTCTCACTGTTTCCTCGAATTCTACTCCAAACCCAAAAGAAGAATTAGTCGGGATCATCTAAAAATCACTCGAGGAGTAACACCTACTCATCAGTGGGAATAGGGATCCAACTATCATCGCATGATAACTTGATAGAAGCCACTCAAGTCACCACACTCCAGAAGGTATGCACATGCCTGGCAAGTTTCCTGTATGTTTGAAACTCCCGATGTGGTTTTTACCCCTAGGACCCAAGTGACCTTGACGAATAATCAACAAATCAAAAGGTCCTAGTCAAGTTCAACCTGTCATTATCCAAGATTGAATTAGACCCACCCGCATGACCCTTGATGAATAATCAACAATGTCACACGACTGTCCTAATCAATCGCATTATCTATACAATAGAAAAGTATTACAGAGCTACCCCACACTACGTCTCGGCGAATAGCAACGACAAATGTAGCACGAATACTAAGCAATACTAATCTGAAATGACGGAGGGCTACGGCTGGTTTTTGGCGAAAACCCTTTAACGTAATGAACTTGATATCGTTGAAGGAATCCAAGTGGTTTTACAAATATATAGTGGCACAAACTTTTGCTAAAGAGGTCACTCCCTGTGAAGGGATCTCGGCTCTTTCCTCATCGAATGAGGTGCAGGATATTTCAAATTGAATACCACGATGCAAAGCAAAAGAATCGACCATAGTGAAGTTATTATGATGACGCAAAATTTCGCTCTAGAGGTCACTCCCGATGAAGGGATCTCGGCTCTTGCCTCATCGAATGAGGTGCTGGATATTCATAACCGAATACCATTGTGTAAAGAAAAAGGAAACGTCTGTAATGTCTGTTTTTCAAAAAAAACTTGGTTCCAACAACACCATATAGGTTTGTTTTATCCTTGCGTTAATCAGAATCAATGCAGTCCCATCAATTAAACATATCACACCAAATAAAAAACGAAAATAAAATGTACGTATATGCCATCCGCATTCGCCACTGGGCCCCGTCATCACCCGTTAGGTTACTTAACTAACGGCAGAGCGTGGGCTGGACTAGCGCTGGTGCAAAACATATACAATATCTACTAGTATATATATAAATATATATAACAATCATCCCAGGAATGATATAAGCAACATTACAGAATCTCAGCCAAGCAACATAGAGTGGTGGATAATCCTGGAGCCTCGGGTTTCACTTGATCCGCAAATGAGACCCGACGTTCCCTGTCGTGTGGATAGCCTGTGAAATGAAAACCTGGATCCCTAGGAGCGCGGCAAGTTACCCGCCACTCCCAGAAGTGAGGCAACCCCAATCAACAAAGTGAATGGGCCACCCGGCACTTCACGGAATCCGGTAACTTGAGAACCCCTCCGTGGGTCAAACTATACCCCTTACGAGTGCAGCGAAAAGCACGCCGATTCTAGAGTGAAGCCCCCTCCGTCTCAATGCCATGAGATGCGGGCCAGTCGCCCTCTAGAACCCGGCTATTCGTGCACTCTATCGCGGGGTAATCCTAGTACAAAAAATGAAAACAATATGTACAAGTGTGACATCGACCTCAACCCGGTCGTGCCCTAAACAAATAATATACAAGCTGGCAGAGACGGCAGTCCACATGTCGAACGCTCGCCCCGCAATATCAAATGTTCAAAAGAATCTAAACTGTACTACCATTGCACCACTGGTTATCCACCACGACAATCCAACCACAATCTCAGCACAACACAGAACATCAACGTGAATATCATGTTCGCAAACCCGTCTAAAAGACATATAACAATTAGACGAGTTGTACTGCTCTAATGACATTCACGATCGCAGCTAGTAATGTATGCACTGAAATTTTTTAAACAGTATTAAAAATAGCGACTTCGAAATGCCTCGTATTTCCCCCAAATAAAAGATAACATAATATCCAACCTGGGCAAAATCAAACAATACACAAAAACCAATATTCCAGAGACCAGAACACAAAAAATTCCAAGACCCAAATCCAATAATGGACCGGCCAGGCCGGTTTTTTCTCTAATCTCGCCGGCCAAATTTTGGTATTTGGGGCTCGTGTTTTGTGGGTATTCTAGTTACTACATAAATAGCCTTCTGCAATTGTTTAAATTTTTGTTTGAAGACTAGAAAAATTCGACAGAAACTGAAATATTCGGGGTATTGTTTCAGAGTTGTTTCGGTTTCGATACTTTAACATCATTTAAAACTGCTAGTATGGGGTTAATAGGTTGGCTTTGATACCATGTTGGGTTATGCCAGCGCCCTGGCCATCAAACCGTGGCCGATTGCGGAACAAAATTTTTCTAAACTGGCGCTAACACAACCCTAAGAAACGGATCAACCATTAACCATAATCTAGCAAACAAAAAAGAGAGTTTGGAATGGTTATACCGAATGCTCCGTGTCCTTCGGTCTTCAACCATCTTCCCAAACTCCTAGAGGCCACCGTGATCAAGTTTGGTCGCCGATCTCCCTCTATCGAAGATGATCCACCTGAGAATCTATGAATCGAGCTCCAACCTCATAGCCGAGGTAACTAGGGTACCTAGTTTGCTAAACTAGATAGCCTAGGAGATGTAGAGTCTAATGAAGGATTAATTTGTCTCTAAACACCCTAAGTTTCTCAACACATGAGACAATTAGGGTGGAGGTAGAAGAAGAAGCCATGACAGGATGGGAGTGTGAAGCAAAGAGCAACTCTCAAGTGAAGAAAAATGGCTAAGTGTTGTGAGATAAGAATAATGAAGCATACAAAGAAAAATATCTCCAAGTCTCACAAATATCTCACAACACTGAAAAGTATCAAGCATGCTTCAATAGTGCACCATGAGTCACTACATGAGTCATCCCATGAGTCATACCATGAGTCACCAAGTGAGCATGCTTGAATTAATGCCAAAAAGATCTCATCCTCCACCTCATTAACCATTTAATCCTAAATGATTTAAAACAAAATGAGGTGTAATCTTCTAGAAGTAATCTTGTAATAAATTACAAGAATACCCCTCATCCGTATATACATACCCGTATCTGTATTCCAACAAAATACGAATACAATGAGACGAAAATAATCCAACAATATAATACTAGAATCCGGCTTAAACCAAAGCCCACTAGTATTATCTGTTCGAATCATGATACGTACAAAAGTGCACATATATGATCGAACCCTGCCGTAAAACCATACGACCTCTACATCGTTTCGCTCGAAGTAGGGGAACCCTCTATGTGAGACTCTAAAGACTCGTCAATAAGTTGGCAGTGGGTTTAACCACAAGCACGTCAGCTGCACTAGCTGTATGTAACGGCTACCCAGGAATTGAGAAAAAGGAAGGCCGACGAGCAAACTCATCCTGACCCCTACTGAGCCTGTCTGTGACAATATCCGTACAGTCCGGTCTGTTCGTATAAGAGTATCGCATATCGAGTCTAGGGGGTGGATAAAGTCAGACCCCTAATAACGCGACATTTCGTGTCGGTATGAAGCCCATCACCACTTGAGAAACTACTGATCCTACATCAGTAATTCTCGACTACCTTGGCCAAGGATTTCTGGTGATGGCCACCCGTGCACAACACGACATCAACCACCGATACTGGGAGAGACGAATCCCCGACGATCCGCTCACTGCCTCCATGTGGCTCGGGACTGTACCCAACTAAAACTTGTTTGCACGACTCCTTTAAGCCGTGGTAGGGTAGTAATCAAAGCACAGTGGGAACTCACACAAGACAAATGACGATCTCAGGTCGACAGACTTACCTGTACACATGTCACCTGAGAACTGCTATCTGACAATAGTTATGCAGGGTTCCCTAGGACGGCGCTGGGTTTCGGGAGGCATCAAACATGCCATTTTCAAAAAATTGGCATGCTAAAGAACCCTAACGTTAGAATCTAAACTAGAGAATTAGACGAACCATGAATGTAAACATCTTTACATCTAAGTGAACAAGGAATACAACCTTTTTAGACCGGTCCTTCACTTCATAAGCTCCTTGTAGTAGTCCCTTCGCTCTAAGTAGTGATCTCCCAGACTCTAGTAAGGCTCCACAAGGTGAAATGAACAAGTTTGCTTGAATTCTTCGAGGCCGAAGATGATCTACGTCGAGGAGACACTAACTCAAGCTACCTCTTCACTAAGTGATGAACTAGTGAAGAAACAACCCAATCTAAATGGCTATTAGAGAAGAGGTTGATGAAGTAGGAATTTTGCTCACTTTAGAAATTATTTTCTCTCTAATTTTCTTCTCCTCTCATGAAGCTAGAAAGCTTGAGGAAGGAGATGAAGAAAGCAACCACGGAAAAATCTCAAGTGAAGAATGAATCAAGTGGTGAGAATATCAACCATGGGTGAGTTAGTGTCATACTCTAACTTATGTAGAGACTAAACCATGGGTAAACAATAATGGTTGGGTTAATAAATATCTTCAAGTAAAACAAAATAAGTGGACTTGGTCAATGGTTCCTCAAGCTTCTACAAGCTTCAACCATGCGAAAATTTCCAACTAATTTGATTTACTTTAAATAAACAAAACCTCACATTATTATATGCATGGTGTGAGTCTCATGCACCCCTGTAGCATGTGGCATCAAGCATGACATAAAATAATGTACATTAATATATATCACATATATACTAAGTGTACACAAGTGAGAAAAAGAAATCTTAAGTGAGCTAATATTAGTTAATGTAAGATAATATATCAAATATATAATTATACATTAAATTATTAAATCAACACTTGATTTAATAATCCGGCTATATCACATACAACCGACTAATATCATATGTATCAATTTATCGAATCAACACTTGATCCGATAACCCGGCTATATCACATATAACTGTCCGATATCACATATCGCGAGAATAGAATATGGTATCACATACTCGTATTAATCTCAATCTCGTACTTATCACATATGTGTTCTTACTTTGTTTCTCTTGAGTCAGGAAACCTCTGTGTAGGACTCTAAAGACTCGTCAATACGCCGACAGTAGGTGGTGATCATATCAGTCACCCACAAGCCGCAAGCGGTCTGCTAAACATAACGGCCACCCGGTTATTGAGCGATCAGAAGATCAACAAGCAAGCCTGCTCATACTCCTGCGAATCCAATCAGTAACACTACCGTACAGTCCGGTCTCTTCGTCTAATATGTCGCATATCACATCCTTGGGCATGGTAAACTTCAGACCCCAATATCCTGATAAGTCATGCCGATGTGAGGCTCATAACGGTTCGAGAAACTACTGATAACACTTACCAGTAGATCTCAGCAACCCTGGCCAGGGATTTCTTGTTATGGCCAATTAAGCATAGCGCAACATCAACCCTCAATACCGGGAGAGACGAAATCCCCTCCTATCACTCATTGCCTCCATGTGACTCGGGACTGTACCCAAAAACCACCGTTTTGCACGATCTCTTGAACGTGGTGAGGTGGAAATCAAAGCACAGTGGGAATCACACAAGACTCTATGACGATCTCGGGTCGACAGACTAACCTGTACCAGTGTCACCAGAGAACTTCTATATGACGATAGGTATAATACCATCTAGGAGTTCTCGGTGAGTCCGTCCAGTGTACCCAGTCTCCACGGAGCATCCGTATACCATCTCTGATGTCAAACACCAATGGATATGGGATCATCCATCGCCCATCATATGGGTCGAGAAGCGTATACGCTAGTCTACTCTGGAATATCGATGCCCCGTCTCGATACTCCCACGACTAGAAACATTTGAAGGATGTACTTACCGACTACCTTTGCCCCACTAGTATGATCTGCATCATAATCCTGTTAGTCAAGTACTCATCCTAAGGGCTTTATCAACATGTAATAGAGAGACAATAAGTGTACATGTTAAGATAAAGAGCAACCAGATAGCATAGTATCATGTCGAGCAAGAAAGTCCTTCCTATATATGTCCAAGCATCCACTATAATATACATCGTATGTATAATAATGGCCTCCAGGGCATACATATAACTAACAATCTCCCACTTGCACTAAGGCCATTTGTTGTAGTATCTCATACCCAACGCCCCATAAAAGTCTCTCTAGGGAAAGGCCTCTGTGAGTGGATCCGCCGTGTTATCCTTCGCGTCAACTCTCCTTACCTCGATCCCTTGGAGATCAACCATCTTCCTGATCTGGTGATACTGTCATCATAATATGTCTGGATCGCTGATGGGACCGGCGTTCTTAGGCCAAAGCCAAATCTCCATTGTTGTCACAATAACAGTTATTGGACTCTCAATGGTAGGAACCATGTTCATCTCATGAACAAGAATTATCCAGACATTCACTTTGGTAGCTTCGTTGGTAGCGATGTATTCAGCCTTTATCTCTAGTTTGCCACGGTATCTATCTTGGAACTCTTCCAACATACCGTCCCTCCACCGAGGGCAAAGACAATGCCTGTGACTGACTTTCAGTAGACATTATCACTCTGGAAGCTAGAACCACGAACATTCTTTTAGTGCTTCTCAAGTATTTAAGAATGTCCACCACAGCTGTCCAGTGATTCTCCCAAGATCCGATTGATTCCTGATCACCACACCTAGTGATTTAGTTACATCTGGTTTGGTACATAACATCACTGTTGGATATAGTGCCCTCAAAGTCAATTATTGGATCGCAGGTACGTGATTGCAATGATTGAGGGAGGACCTATACCGGTAGGACAGTCTTGCTCGAGATGATAGTATGCTATCTGGTTTATCTTTATCATTGTGTACATGCTTTAGTTCACTATTGCATGTTGATAGAGCCCATAGGATTCTTGCTTGACTTCCAGCAGTATGATGTCGATCATATACGTGGGAGCTAGGGTCTATAAGCACATCCTTAAAGTGTCCCTAGTCGTGGGAGTTCTGAGACGGGGCATCGATACTCCATAGTAGACTAGTGTATATATTCGAGACCCCGACGAGGGGCGGTGGCCGGTTTCACAAGCCATTAGTGTCAGTTGGTTCACCTAAGATGTATACAGGTGCTCATTGGGTTATGAGTAAACCAGACAGGACTCACCGGGAATATACTAGTTGGTATTATACATATTGTCAGATAGCAGTTCTCAGGTGACATGTGTACAGGTTAGTCTGTCGACCTGAGATCGTCATTTGTTTCGTGTGAGTTCCCACTGTGCTTTGATTACTACCCTACCACGGCTCAAAGGAGTCGTGCAAACAGGTTTTAGTTGGGTACAGTCCTGAGCCACATGGAGGAAGTGAGCGGATCGTCGGGGATTCGTCTCTCCCGGTATTGGGGGTGAGATCGTGCTGTGTTTAGGAGACCCATTACACGAAATCCCTGGCCAGGGTAATTGAGATTTACTGGTAGGTATTCCAGTAGTATCTCAGGGTGTTCTGGGCTTCACTCCGACACGACTTATACCGTCATTGGGGGTCTGACGTTTACCAGCCCCCTAGGCCCTATATGCGATACTCATAGACGAACAGACCGGACTGTATGGATATTGTCACTGTCAGGCTCAGTAGGGTTTCTGGATGAGTTCACTCGTCAGCTTCCCTTCCGATCAATACATGGGCAACCGTTACGTACAGGTAGTACCTCTGACGTGCTAGTGGTTATACCCAGTGCCAGTGTATTGATGAGTCATTAGAGTCCCCCACAGAAAGTTACCCAAATTCGGGCGAAACGTTGTAGAGGCCGTATGGTAATATGGCAGGGTTCGATCATATTCGTGCACTTGTGCACGGATCATGATCGGACGGATAATACTAGCGGGCTTTGGTTTAAGCCGGATCCTAGTATTGTACTGTAGGAATATTTTTGTCTCATTGCATTTCGTATTCGGTCGGAATACAAATGCGGGTATGTATTTACAGTTGAGGTGTAATCTCGTAATTCGTTATGGGATTATTTTGGGAGTTGCCAGTTTTCTTTTTCCGTCTTAAACATCACCCTCCATGATTATTTATTGTGAGCTTTGACCATTGCTCTTTGACCATTTTTGGGGCTGCCCATTTCCTGCATTGTGCATTAGGCATGGTCATTTATGAGGGATGTGTTTTGGAGTGGTGATTAATTTATTATGTGCCTCCTTTTTTTAATTGATCACAACTTGGAATTTAAGTGGCGGCCACTTCATTCACAGCAAGAGATTTTTCTTTTGGCCATCACCACTTGATGAATATCCCCAGAGCACCAATTCCTCATTCTGGCCGAGCACATGATGTGCAGGAAGTGGCCGACCCCCTTTGAGTGAGGAAATTTCTTCATTGTTAAAATTCCTTTAGCTAAATTCATCACAACTCCAAAACGGAAACTTCATTTACCTCCACCCAATCAGTTGGGTGCCTTGAGACAAAGTATCCTACACTCTCTCTACTTCCATCTTGGACATGTCGGCTAGCAAACGTCATGTCCGAGTTGCCTCGGTTCGAGGCGGGAGCTCGTATAAAGATTCAATGGCGTGGTGCCACATCGACGAACAAGATCGGGGAGCGGAGTTCGTCGGCGCAGCAGCGGGGAGCTTGGTGCGGAAATTAAAGACCGAAGTACACGGATCGATCGGTATAATCTTTCCAAACTCCTTTTACATTTTGCTAGTTTACGGTTAATGGAACGATCCGGGGTATTTGGGTCGCGGTGGTGCCGGTTTCGTAAAAAGTTTTTGTTCCGCATATTGGCCTCGTTTAGACGGCCGGGACGCCGCCGCATCCCAACATGGTATCAGAGACACGCCATTAACATTTACTAGCTTATTCTAACATGTTTAAAAGCCCGATCGAACAAAATTTCTGAAACCGCAATTTCAATACCAAAGTTTCTGTCGAAATCTTTTTGTCATCGAAAAATTATTTTGAGTGTTTCAGAAAATCAGGCAGGCTTTTCTAAGACAACTGTAAAAATTTTGTAGCATGATCCCTCTGTGACGCCACGGAACCGCGGCCGTACCCACATTTTGGCTGCGGTTCCGCCGCAGTGTTGGGGTTTCAGTGCACTAAATTTTTTCTTTGGGTCTTTAACTTGGAACTGGGGTTTGTGGAAAATTTAATTTTGGCCTAGATTATTTTAAGTACTGGATTTGTGCTTGGGGCTCACTTCGGGAAGTTTTGTCGATCGGAATTTTAAATGTGTTAGTTTACAGTGGTTACATTATATCTGCGACCATGAATGTCATTCGAGCGGTAAATTTTGTCTAATTGCTATAACTCTTTTAGACCGGTTTGCGAACGTGACATTCACGTTGATGTTCTGTGTTTTGCTGTGCTGTTGCGGTTTTGTCCTGGTGGATAGCTTGGTGCAATGTTAGTACTATTTGGATTTATTTGTACATTTAATATTGCGGGGCGAGCGTCCGACATGTGGACTGCCGTCACTGCCCGTTTGTATATTATTCTTTTGGGGCACGACCGAGTTGAGGTCGATGTACCTGTTGTACATATTTTATTTTCTATACTAGGATTACCCCGCGGTGGGGTGCACGGATAGCAGGGTTCTAGAGGGCAATGGGCCCGCATCTCATGGCGTTGAGACGGAGGGGGCTTCACTCTAGAATTGGCGGGCTATTCGCTGCACTCGTAGGGGGTATAGGTTGACCCAAGGAGGGATGCTCAAGTTACCGGATTCCGTGAAGTGCTAGGTGGTCCATTCACTTTGTTGAAGGGGTCTGCCTCGCTTCAGGTTTTGGCAGGTAACTTGCCGCACTCGTAGGGGTCTAGGTTTTCATTGCACAGGCTATCCACACGACTAGGGGAACGTCGGGTTTCACTTGTGGCTCAATGAATCCTGGGGATCCCAGATTATCTGTATTGTTCTGTGATGTTTATTGCTTTTCTGTGATGTTGCATTTATTATGCCTGGAGAGATTATTATATATTGATATATATACTAGTAGATGTTGTATATGTTTTACACCCGCGCTAGTCCAGTCCCCGCTCTGTCGTTAGTTAAGTAACCTAACGGGTAATGACGGGACCCAGTGGCGAATGCGGATGGCATATACGTACATTATATTTTCGTTCTTTTCTGGTGTGATTAATTGATGAGACTGCATTGATTTTTATCAATGCAAGGAAAAACAAACCTAAATTTGATGTTGTTGGAACCAATTTTTCAAAAGCTGTTATTACAAGGACGTTCTCTTTTGTTTTGCATAGTGGTATTCGGTTATGGATATCCAGCACCTCATTCGACGAGACAAGGGCCAAGATCTCTTCATCGGGAGTGACCCCTTGGACAGAGGTTTGTGTCAGGGTAATAACTTCACTATAGTTGATTACTTTTTGCTTTGCATCGTGGTATTCAGTTTGGAATATCCTGCACCTCATTCGATGAGGAAAGAGCCGAGATCCCTTCACCGGGAGTGACCTTTTTAGAAAATGTTTTTGCCACTATATATTTATAAAACCACTTGGATTCCTTCAACGATATCAAGTTTATTACGCTAAAGGTTTTTCGCCAAAAACTAGCTGTAGCCCTCCGTCATTTCAGACGGGTATTGCTTAGTATTCGTGCTGCGTATGTTGACCTAGTCAAGGCGTAGTGTTCGGTAGCTCTGCAGTACTTTTCTGTTGCATGGATATGCGATTAGTTAGGACAGTCGTACGGTTATGTTGACCTAGTCAAGGACTCGTACGGGTGGGTCTAATTAATCCAGGATAATGACGGGTTGAACTTGACTTGCGACTTATGATATGTTGACCTAGTCAAGGTCATAAGCCGCTTGGGGTAAAAATCATATCGGGAGTTTCAAACATACAGGAAACTTGCCAGGCTTGCGCATACCTTCTGGAGTGTGATGACGTGAGTGGCTTCCATCACGTTATCATGCAATGATAGTTGGATCCCGATTCCCACTGATGAGTTGGTTTACTTCTCGGGTGATCCCGACTAATTCTTCTTTCAGGTTTGGAGGAGAATTTGAGAAAACAGTGGGAGGTTTCCTGATTAGATAAAGTGATTAACCATTCTGATCTAGGTGTGAGTGCACGCAGAGTGTTTCTTGTCTCTCTCTCTTTGACTGTGAACATGGCCCAACCCTTTATTATAACTCAGTGACCAAGTTAACCGAACTTTCTTATAACACTGGCTTTTGGATTGTCTGAGTTGCATACTTCATTGCCACTCCTTCTTTTACCCTTTGCATTGCTCCAGAACACCTCGTATCACTACGAACATCTAATTCTATTGGATAAATCCATCGTATGGTTATATACGAACTCGAAGGAATTTCTTCGAGGATGGATTCTGGTTCTGGAGAGATTGAATATGACTATTCAGTTGTCTTTTCCTTTTACCTTCTCTCAGGTTGTGAGGGCTCTGGGATTAGGAGAGAGTACACCTATTACGCTTATTGGATAGTCTTCTTCCAAACCATAGGCAGGTGCCGAAAGGTTGGGAATGAAGAAAACCAATTAGCCTAAGTGGGGTGTACAGAAGGTAATAAGTAAAGACAAATAAAGGGATCAGAAAGAGGGCAAAGTAAATTGCGACTGTTGACATTCATGACCAAACCACGTATCTCATCGCCACTCCTAATTCACCTTTGTATTTCTTCAGAACACCCCGTATCACTACGAACATCCAATTCCATTGGATAAATCCATCGTATGGTTATATACGAACTCGAAGGAACTTTTTCGAGGATGGATTCTGGTTCAGGAGAAATAGGAATAAGGTTTATTCAGTTGTCTTTTATCCTTACCTTCTCTCAGGTTACGAGTGCTCCTATGATTAGGAGAGTACACCTATTATGCTTATTGGATAGTCTTCTTCCAAACCATAGGCTGGTGCCGAACGGTAGGGAAGGAAGAAAACCACTTAGCCTAACGATGGTGTACAGAAGCTAATGAGTAAAGACAAATAAAGGGAATTGGAGAGATGGCAATGAAATATACGGTTACAGTCATGAATCTGATAATGGAAGAGGCATTACTAGGAATATCCGGATACCCCTTCGAAACATATTTATGTTTCAGTTTTACTGTGTATTGTTAATAGAAAACTGATTTCCCAATTAGACCCTTGCTCCAGGGTATGTATTTACCAAGTATGATTCTCACATCTGTATGGTTTTACAGATGATGAGTGGGAGTAAGTTATTGAGAATTAGGTGATCATCCTCATTATATCGGAATTCATTGTAATTGGTGATATTTGAGGAAACTGCCTGGGTACAGTTTTCAAACTACGACGCACAGGATTTGAGTTATTCAACTTAGGGGACTTATACAAAGTATTGTATATTGTCCAGTGTCCATTAGGACAAAGGGGTTGATCCTCGTACTGTATTCTGTTTACTTGTGACCTCTTAAGTTTTAGACAAGTGTTTCGCAGAAATACAAGGTCCAAGTTTGAGAAGTTATAGGTACAGGAATAAAGTAGAGAACCATGTGTTGCAAGAATCAGGATTTTTCAAAGTGATCGAAGATGTAGATACTTGTGTATGGTATTCAGTTGATAGTAATGGTTTTGAGAAACTTGTTTCTTTTTCAGGTTACTCATAATTGGATGCACTCCTAAGTTGAGTAATGCCGATCGTCCTCTCTCCATTTAGTTGACATGCATTGGAGACGGCTGCATGATTTGAATCTGGTTCCAATTAAACCAGTGCCTCTATTTCTATATTGTATATAGAATGGTTCGTATCTTAACGATGTTAAGGTACGGGGAGTTGTCCGTCTTATGCTTAAAACCAGACTCTGGATAACTCTAGGCACGTCTTTGTAATGGCAGTTTGTTGGTTAACCCGGGCTTTGACGAGGGTTAACTTTCTACCATCTGGAAGATCAATAGTGATATTGTTCTAGACTCGCCACAGTTTTATTAAAACGGATTTTTTCAGAAAACAGTAGTGGGAGTATGGTAGAACTAGAAGAGACTCCAGAACCGCAAACGATTACGGAAATTTAATAGGACCTAAAGATTCAATCAGGATTGACATTCCATTAGCCACTCCGCAGAGATGGTGGGTAACCTCACGCACCCGAGCGGTACTTCGTTAGCCTCAAGGACGGTGACAGGGAGGTTCTTGTTTACCCAGACTTTCCATTACTGTTGTTCCAGACTATGAGACCCGGCAGGAGGATGAGTATAGCGTCGTTCTAGTTTTAGAAGTGCACGTGTATATGACTCTGCCAGAGGGTTGTTGTAGTCAGTAGGAGCAGCGGAAGCATAGTGGATAAGTAGCTTATGTCTATTTATAGACTAAAGCAGATATAGCGGAGATAGATCATCTATTTCTCATGTGACAGTCATGGGTTTTGACTTCATCAGAATAGGGGATAGATCTGTTAAGAAGGTAGTAGGGTGTGAAGTCCTGTTAGTTGGATGACATACACATAGTAGGAAGTGAAATTCCTACACTACGATCGGTTATACTGTGGTTGTCACACAGTGTTTTCTCCACATAGGACATGGATATAATATCAGGCACTCTGGTTACTAGATCTATGGTTTTAGATCTAGATTTGGGTAGTTTCCCAATCTGGGTACTTAGACAGTATTCAAAAGATATTTTAGAATGAACGACTCTTGGCATGGTGGTGAACCTGCAGGTGATGGAGTCACCCTCTCTAAAGGTGTCTTATAGACTAAAGGGGAGAGGGAAGTGCATGATTGGCAGATCACTTGCTTAGGCAATTGAGTTGATCATGAGATGTCAAGTACCACACCAGATGTTGTTTTTGCACTAGATGTAATAAGTTGATATTAATCCAATCTTGGAGAAATGTTCGGAAGCAGTTTTAGAACATAAGTGGTTGTTCTAGGGATTTGATAACGACAGCCTCCTTTGGGAGACAGTTATCATTCCAGGCTTCCAAGGTGACCCGGATGACAGAGTGACTGTCAGAGTTATAGTTTTCCCTCTGACGAGGGGCAATAGTTTGGACAGGTGGTCCAAACGGATACTGAGGGAGGCATGGTGCAGGATAATGATTAAATTCAGTTGACGATACAGTCTAAGAAGTTTGCTGAATTTGGAGTTCACTTATGAGCTAGGTCCCATCAGATATCCAGACATATTCTAAGACAGGTATTGCTCATTTCGGGAGATGGCTTTCTCCGCGAGTTTGAGATAAAGAGAGATATAGAAAGAAAAATCAGAGCGGATCCACTCACTGAGGCTATTTCTCGAACACAATAGTTTTACAAACGACCTTTGTGAAACTGATTAGTAGAGGAGTTGGATGTTCGGTATCACATGAGCTGTGAGTACACGACATCGCAATAATTAGCCTTAAGTGCAAGTGGAAGATTATTGGATATAGTGCCCTCAAAGTCAATTATTGGATCGCAGGTACGTGATTGCAATGATCGAGGGAAGACCTATACCGGTAGGACAGTCTTGCTCAAGATTATAGTATGCTATCTGGTTTGTCTTTATCATTGTGTACATGCTTTAGTTCACTATTGCATGTTGATAGAGCCCATAGGATTCTTTCTTGACTTCCAGCAGTATTATATCGATCATATACGTGGGAGCTGGGGTCTATAAGCACATCCTTAAAGTGTCCCTAGTCGTGGGAGTTTCGAGACAGGGCATCGATACTCCAGAGTAGACTAGTGTATACAGTCGAGACCCTGAGGAGGGGAGGTGGCCGGTCTCACAAGCCATTGGTGTCAGTTGGTTCACCTAAGATGTATACAGGTGCTCATTGGGTTATGAGTACACCGGACAGGACTCGCCGGGAACATGCTAGTTGGTATTATAAATATCGTCAGATAGCAGTTCTCAGGTGACATGTGTACAGGTTAGTCTGTCGACCTGAGATCGTCATTTGTCTCGTGTGAGTTCCCACTGTGCTTTGATTACTACCCTACCACGGCTCAAAGGAGTCGTGCAAACAGGTTTTAGTTGGGTTCAGTCCCGAGCCACATGGAGGCAGTGAACGGATCGTCGGGGATTCTTCTTTCCCGGTATTGGGGGTGAGATCGCGCTGTGTTTAGGAGAGCCATTACACGAAATCCCTGGCCAGGGTAATCGAGATTTACTGGTAGGTATTCCAGTAGTATCTTAGGGTGTTCTGGGCTTCACTCCGACACGTCTTATACCGCCATTGGGGGTCTGACGTTTACCAGCCCCCTAGGCCCTATATGCGATACTCATAGACGAGCAGACCGGACTGTACGGATATTGTCACTGTCAGGCTCAGTAGGGTTTTTGGATGAGTTCACTCGTCAGCTTACCTTCAGATCAATACATGGGCAACCGTTATGTACAGCTAGTACCTCTGACGTGCTAGTGGTTATACCCAGTGCCCGTGTATTGATGAGTCATTAGAGTCCCCCACAGAAAGTTTCCCAAGTTCGGGCGAAACGTTGTAGAGGCTGTATGGTAATATGGCAGGGTTTGATCAGATTCGTGCACTTATGCACGGATCATGATCGGACGGATAATACTACCGGGCTTTAGTTTAAGCCGGATCCTAGTATTGTACTGTAGGAATATTTTTTTCTCATTGTATTTCGTATTCGGTCGGAATACAAATGCGGGTATGTATTTACAGTTGAGGTGTAATCTCGTAATTCGTTATGGGATTATTTTGGGAGTTGCCAGTTTTCTTTTTCCGTCTTAAACATCACCCTCCATGATTATTTATTGTGAGCTTTGACCATTGCTCTTTGACCATTTTTGGGGCTGCCCATTTCCTGCACTGTGCATTAGGCATGGTCATTTATGAGGGATAGGTTTTGGAGTGGTGATTAATTTATTCTGTGCCCCCTTTTTTTAATTGATCACAACTTGGAATTTAAGTGGCGGCAACTTCATTCACAGCAAGAGATTTTTCTTTTGGCCATCACCACTTGATGAATATCCCCAGAGCACCAATTCCTCATTCTGGCCGAGCACATGATGTGCAGGAAGTGGCCGACCCCCTTTGAGTGAGGAAATTTCTTCATTGTTAAAATTCCTTTATCTAAATTCATCACAACTCCAAAACGGCAACTTCATTTACCTTCACCCAATCAGTTGGGTGCCTTGAGACAAAGTATCCTACACTCTTTCTACTTCCATCTTGGACATGTTGGCTAGCAAACTTCTGTAGGGTTGCTAGGCACACGCACAAGGGTCTACGAGGCATCAACCATGCCCGATTAAAATTTTAGCCGTGCCGAACAACTCTAATACGGATCTTTAAACTAGGGTTTAGGCGAAAACAAGCAAGTTAACAACTTTAACTACAAGTGAAAGGGAATACAACCTTTGTAGATCCGGTCCTTCACTTCAATAGCTCCGTGTTGATGTCCCCTTCGCTGCGATCGTGAACTTCGGACTTTGGAGAAGATCCACAAGAAGAACGAACGTGCTTGCTTCGTTGATTTCGAGGCCGAAGATGATCTACGTCGGGGAGACACTAACTCAAGCTATTCTTTCACTAGGTCATGAACTTTGTGAAGAGAACACACTCTACTATATGGCAAGTGGTAGAGGATGAAGAAGTAGGAAGTGGGCTCCCTTTAGAATTGATTTTCTCACATTTTTCCTCATGGCACCATTGGAGCTAGCAAGCTTTTCACGGAGCTTGATGAAGAAGAAGAAGAAAGAATAATACCATCATATGAATTATATCCTCAATAATGTAACCATGGGTGAGTTAAGCTATCATGCTTAACTCATGTAAAGAATTAACCAAAGCATTAGGTTAAAGGTTAGGTTAAGGAATATGAAAAGAAATGACAAAAGAGTGGACTTTGTCAAAGCTTCTCCAAGCTTCTTCAAGCTTGATTACTTTGACTAAGTTAAACCCTTTTGTTAAATCTTAAGATAAAACAATAACCCTAATCTTTACCCTAATCTTGGTATGAGTCTCATACACCCAACTTTGATGTATCATCAAGCATGATACAAACATATGTACACAAATATATATCACATATACACTTATGCACAAACTTGTGAGAAAATAAATCTTAAGTGAGCTAATACTAGTTAATGTAATGTAATATATCAAATATATAATTATACATTAAATTATTAAATCAACTCTTGATTTAATAATCCGGCTATAACCGATTAATATCAAAAGTAACAACTTATCGCATCAACACTTGATCCGATAACCCGGCTATATCGCATACAACCGATCAATGTCACAAATCGCGAGAATAGAATACGGTATCTCATATCGTATCAATCTCGGTCCCGCACATATCTCATATGCGCTTCTACTCCGTTTCGCTTGAGCCAGGAAACCCTTGTGTAGGACTCTAAAGACTCGTCAATACGCCGGTAGTAGGTGATGATCATATCAAACACCCACAAGCTGCAAGCGGTCTGCTAAACGTAACGTCCACCCGGGTATTGAGTGATCAGAAGATCAACAAGCAAGCCTGCTAGTACTCCTGTGAATCCAATCAGTAACACTCCCGTACAGTCCGGTCTCGTCGTCTGATATGTCGCATATCTCGCCTAGTGATTTTCTGGTAAGAGTTATCAGTAGTTTCACGCTTGTTATGGACCGTATATCAGCATGACTTATCATGCTACCGGGGTCTGACGTTTACCACCCCTAGGCGAGATATGCGACATATCAGACGAACAGACCGGACTGTACAGTAAGTGTTACTGGTTGGATTCTTAGGAGTGTGAGCGGGCTTGCTCGTTGATCTTCTGATCGCTCAATACCCGGATGGCCGTTACGTTTAGCAGACCGCTTGCGGCTTGTGGGTGTTTGATATGATCATCACCTGCTACCGGCGTATTGACGAGTCTTTAGAGTCCTACACAGAGGTTTCCTGGCTCAAGCGAAACGAAATAGGAGCGCATATGAGATATGTACGGGACCGAGAATAATACCAGTATGTGATACTGCATTCTATTCTCGCGATTTATATCAATGGACGGTTATATAAGATATAGCCGGGTTACCGAATCAAGTGTTGATTCGATACATTGATACACTTAATATTAGTCGGTTATATACAGTATGACCGTATCATTAAATCAAGTGTTGATTTAATGATTTAATGTATAATTATATATTTGATATATTACTTTACATTAACTAGTATTTGTTCACTTAAGATGGATTTTCTCACTTGATGTGCACAAGTAGTATATGTGATATATTTTTGTGCACTAGATTGTATCATGTTTGATGATACATGCAAACTTGGGTGAGTGTATGCTATACACCATGTTTAGTTAATGGTTAGGGTTTCCGTTACCTTATTTATTTATTTATTCATTCATTTTGGTAAAATAGAATGGTTTCTTTCTTTGTCTTTATGCAAGAAGCTTCTTGATGCTTCATGCATCTTTGACAAAGTAACCATTTTGTTTTATTCCTTAACCCTAACCATTTACCTAAACCCTAGTTTATTCTCTACATGTGTTAGCCTCACCCATGGTTGCATTATGATAAGATCGCTTGATTTATTATTATTCATAAATGGATTTTATTATTATCATCATATTCTTTTTCTTCTTCTTCTTCTTCTTCAAGAAGAAGAAACCCTGCTACCTCCAATGGTGCCATGATCAAAAGAGTGAGAAATCCAAATCCAAAGTGAACCCACTTCCTATTTCTTCATCCTCTACCACTTGCCATGTATTAGAGTATGTTATCTTCATAAGTTCTATGACCAAGTGAAGATGGAGCTTGATCTTGAGTTGCCTCGACGTAGATCATCTTCGGTATCGAAGTCGACGACCTAGCCCGATTATTTCTCCGACGAAACCATCGCCAGAGTCTGGGATTCGATGATCGCAGCGGAGGGACGTTATCACGGAGCTAAAGAGGTGGAGGACCGGATCTACAAAGGTTGTAGTCACTTTCACTTTATAGTTAAGTTGTTAACTTGCATGTTTCGCCTTACCTCTAGTTACGATCTTGCTTAGGGTTACTTGGCACTTGATAAAAAAATGTTGAATTGGACATGTTTGATCAGTTGTAGAAACTCATGGGTGTGCCTAGGAACCCTATAGTGGTATCAGAGCCTAGCTAGAGCTTTAGGCGAAGTGTAGACAATGTTAGAAGTCCGATCGAACCCGAAACCCTAACCCTAAACCATTCTCTGTACATTTTTTGAAATCGGGGATTTTTTTGAATTAAAAATATCCAGAAAATTCAGCAGGATTTTTTAAGAATTACTGTAAAGCACGTGAGCGTAACTCGACCACATGGCCGTGGAACCGCGGCACGAGCATGGCATGTGCGGCGGTTCCGCGGCCATATAGAAGCATCTTGGCACTTTCTTTGCACAGTAATTCCTATCTGTTAGTGCTGTGTTTTCTCGGAATTTTTAACTTCTACTAAAGAGTTGAGTTTTCTGGGTTGTATTGGGAGTTCGTAGATTCGATCGGATTGTCAAACTTTGTCCATGTGTTTTTCCCGGATAATTTAGAATATGTTAAAAAGTTCGACCGGATATAAATACCCAATTTTTCCCCTGCCGGAAAATTTCCAAGTGTTGGATTTCTCCGTGGTTTAAGAACGTTCTAAGTAGTGCAAGTAACGCGATGGACCCTCTAGAAGACAACAAATCTTAACTCGATTATGTGACCGTCTTGAACTGCCCTTTGAACCTTAGGGCTTGGGGCAGTACGACGTGCCACATGTGAGGCGTTGGCTTGACCCTTCTACGGCTGGACCGTTGCTACTGTGGCATGAAGTGGATGTTTTTAAACTTATTTCATGTGTTGAGCTGTTTCGGGAAAACTTGGGTGTTTGATTGTTCGATCGGAAAGTTTAACATTTTCAATTTATCCGGAATGTGATACAATATTTGGAATTCACAAGTAGTTACGAGATAACTAATATGAATGTTATAAACATAGCACTTTAGTCTCACTTGATCGGTTGCCACGGAATTTTGATGCGATCAAAAGTCCGTCGCAATCACGTAGCGTATGCGGATATTCGCCGGGTAAACTTAATAGACAGCCACGCCCCATAGCTCCGACCAAGTGACTGTAGGAGAACCCCATCGCCGAAAGGATCCGTTCGGGTGCTCGCGGCAGCGGTGTTCCGCTTTGGTGCACTTCGTCGACGGCATCGGGGGTGCGGCCGCCAAATAAAGTTTGCGACGAGCATTCAATCAAAATATCGGGAATCTTGTTGAATTGCCTGACTTGATATTGAAAAGAGTTTTCGATAACGAGACTAAAATGCGGGGTTTATAATTGTTAGGCATGCGATGTCTAAGGAATTCATTTGGTTAGGCATGCGATGTCTAAAGAGTTTGCGGATTCCAACTGTTGTAGTTTTACACTTTCTTTTCTGTGACCGTAAGTGTAATATGTGATATCGCCGGTTTAGTTGCTATATGTCAACGACAATTGGGATACGCATGTTTACTTACGTTGATGACATGTGATGTTATGTGTTGCTGGATATGTTATATTGGATCGTCGTGTTTGAATAGCCGGGTTTTTTTTATGTGAGATGAGTGTTTTTCGTTTTCATTCATGTAAAAACTTGTATGTAATATTCTTTTATTGGGGCACTTCCAGGTTGCGGATGATGTCACCATTTGTATATTATTTACTTTTCCGCATTAGGATAGACCCAAGGAGGGGAACACAAGTAACCGGGTTCTAGGGTCCAGTGGGAGACCATCTCGAGGAGTCAAATCCGGGTCTCCTAACCCTAGAATTGGTAGGGTTGCTTGCCGCTCTCGTAGGGGTCTAGGGGTGTGGGATTGGCTATTCATCACGACCGTAGAATCCGTGTTTTATACTGGCTCGTATTAAAAACACGGACGTCCTAGTATATCCAATATTTCATATGATATTTTCTGCTGCGTTATCTGTGATGTGATCATGTGATATGTTCAGATAGATATTGCATATAGTATATATGATATATTATATAGACGTTGCTTATGTTTTACACCCGCGCTAGCCCTGTCCCGCTCTGCCGTTAGTTACCTAACCTAACGGTGCAGACGGGACATCGAGGCGAATGCGGATGGCATAAGCGTACGTTATATTTATCTGTGATGTTTAGGTGGACTTAAATGATGGGATATTCATTAATGTGATTAATGAAAGAAAATAAACCTAAAAGATGTTGTGGAATTGAATTTCAAAAATAAAACAGGTAGCTACAGTTCTTGCTTTGCATCGCGGTGTTCCTTGTAGATCATCCTGCACCTTATTCGATAAGGAAAGGACCGAGATCCCTTCACCGGGAGTGACTCCTTTAGCAATAACTGGAAGATGCTACAACTCTCGGTTTGTCTTTTGATTGCTTCTATAGTTTTCTCTTTGCACAGCGGTATATATGATATATCCTGCACCTTATTCGATGAGGAAAGGGCCGACGATCCTTTCACCGGGAGTGACCCCTTTAGCAAAACTAGAAAAGCCTCAAAAACACTCCTTTTAAAAACCATTTGATTCCGCAATGAGATCAAGTTCAAAGCGTTAAAGGTTTTCATAAAAACCATCCGCAACCCTCCGTCATTTTAGGAAGTAGAGTACTTAGTATTCGTGCTGTGTTTGTTGACCATAGTCAAGGCACAGTGTACGGTAGCTAAGTGATGTCTTCCTACACCGCATATCGTATCAATCTCGGTCCCGCACATATCTCATATGCGCTCCTACTCCGTTTCTCTTGAACCAGGAAACCCCTGTGTAGGACTCTAAAGACTCGTCAATACGCCGGCAGTAGGTGATGATCATATCAAACACCCACAAGCCGCAAGCGGTCTGCTAAACGTAACGGCCACCCGGGTATTGAGCGATCAGAAGATCAACAAGCAAGCCTGCTAGTACTCCTGTGAATCCAATCAGTAACACTCCCGTACAGTCCGGTCTCGTCGTCTGATATGTCGCATATCTCGCCTAGGGGTGGTAAACGTCAGACCCCAGTAGATCGATAAGTCGTGTCGATATGAGGCCTATAACTGTTCGAGAAACTACTGATAACACTTACCAGTAAATCTCAGCAACCCTGGCCAGGGATTTCCGGTTATAGCCAATCGAACACAGCACAACATCAACTCCCTATACCGGGAGAGACGAATCCCCTCCTATCGCTCATTGCCTCCATGTGATTCGGGACTGTACCCAAAAACCACCGTTTTGCACGCCCTCTTGGACGTGGTAAGGTGGAAATCAAAGCACAGTGGGAATCACACAAGACTCTATAACGATCTCGGGTCTACAGACTAACCTGTACCAGTGTCACCAGAGAACTGCCATCTGACGTGAGGTATAATACCATCTGGGAGTTCTCGGCGAGTCCGTCCAGTGTACCCAGTCTCCACTGAGCACCCGTACACCATCCTTGATGTCAAACACCGATGGATATGGGATCATCCATCGCCCATCATATGGGTCAAGATGCGTATATGCTAGTCTACTCTGGTGCATCGATACCCTGTCTCGATACACCCTCGACTAGGAACAGTTATAGGATGTACTCGTCGACTACCGTGACCCCACTAGTATGATCTCATCATAGTCCTAGTAGTCGAGTACATATCCTAAGGGCTTTATCAACATGTATTAGAGACAATCAGAGTACATGCTAAGATAAAGTACAACCAGAAAGCATACTATCATGTCGAGCAAGAAAGTCCTCCCTATATACGTCCCAGCATCCACTACAATATACATCGTATGTACAGCAATGGCCTCTAGGGCATACATATAACTAACAATCTCCCACTTGTACTAGGGCCATCTGTTGTGGTATCACATACCCAACAATTAGCTTTGGTTGATGTATCTCATACTCAACCATCCGATAAAAGTCTCTACTGGGGAAAAGGCCTTTGTGAGTGGATCCACGCTGTTGTCCTCTGTGTCTACTCTCCTTATCTCGATTTGCCTGGAGATCAACCATCTCCAAGATCAGGTGATACTGCCTAAGAATTAAATCTAGATTTCTGATGGGACGGTAGTTCCTTGGCTAAAGCCACAATTCCATTGTCACACAATGGTAGGAACGGAGTTCATCTCATGAACTAATATCTATCCAGACTGCCTCTTTGGTAGCATCCTTGGTAACGATGTATCTTGCCTTTAATCGTCTAGTATGTCACGGTATCTGGCTTGGAACACTTCCAACATACCGTCCTTCCACTGAGGGTAAAGACTGTAGGGTTCCTAGGCACACATATGAGGTTCCACAAAGCATCAACCATGCCAAAATCAAATTTTTTCATGTGCCGAGAAACCCTAATTGAGATCGTTAACTAGAGATTAGGAGAAACTACAAGTAAGCAAACTATTTTGCTACTAAGTGAAAGGGATTACAACCTTTGTAGATCCGGTCCTCCACTTCTAAAGCTCCGTGATGACGTCCCTCCGCTGCGATCATCGGGATCCCGGACTCTTGCGATGATTTCGTCGGAGAAACAAGCGGGCTAGGTCGTTGACTTCGATGCCGAAGATGATCTACGTCGAGGCGACTCAAACTTAAGCTCCACCTTCACTAGGTCATGAAACTTGTGAAGATAACACCCTATACAACATGGCAAGTGGTAGAGGATGAAGAAATAGGAAGTGGGTTCACTTTGGATTTGGATTTCTCACTTGATTTCATCACTTGGAAATTTTCAAGAAAGGTTTTCTTCACTTGAAGAAGATGAAGAAGAAGAAGAAGGAAAATGAATTATCCTTGAAAATAATAAATCAAGTGAATGCTTATCATAATGCAACCATGGGTGAAGTAACACATGTAGAGAATAAACTTGGGTTTAGGTGTAATGGTTAGGTTAAGGCATAAAACAAAATGGCTAGACTTTTCAAAGCTTCATGAAGCTTCAAGTAAAAACCAAAGAAAGCCACCATTTTATTTCTTTCCAAAAATGAATAAAATAAATAAATAAGCTAAAACCCTAACCATTAACCTAAACATGGTTTAAACCAAACACACACCCAAGTTTGCATGTATCATCAAACACGATACAAACTAGTGCATAAACATATATCATATATACAATATGCACAATCTAGTGAGAAAAAAAATCTTAAGTGAACAATACTAGTCAATGTAAAGTAATATATCTAATATATA
Source organism: Agapanthus africanus (assembly GCA_030015575.1). Lineage (NCBI taxonomy): Eukaryota > Viridiplantae > Streptophyta > Magnoliopsida > Asparagales > Amaryllidaceae > Agapanthus > Agapanthus africanus. Next base: position 297,134,317 of record CM057349.1, read on the forward strand.
ATTATACATTAAATCATTAAATCAACACTTCATTTAATGATCCGGTCATACTGCATATAACCGACTAATATCAAGTGTATCAATATATCGAATCAACATTCGATTCGGTAACCCGGCTATATCTTATATAACCGTCCGATGATACAAATCGCGAGAATAGAATACAGTATCACATACTGGTATTATTCTCAGTCCCGCACATATCTCATATGCGCTCCTATCTCGTTTCGCTTGAGCCAGGAAACCCCTGTGTAGGACTCTAAAGACTCATCAATATGCCGGCAGTAGGTGATGATCATATCAAACACCCACAAGCCGCAAGCGGTGTGCTAAATGTAACGTCCACCCGGGTATTGAGTGATCAGAAGATCAACGAGCAAGCCTGCTCACACTCCTGTGAATCCAACCAGTAACACTTACCGTACAGTCCGGTCTCGTCGTCTGATATGTCGCATATCTCGCCTAGGGGTAGTAAACGTCAGACCCCAGTAGCTCGATAAGTCGTGTCGATATAAGGTCTATAATAGTTCAAGAAACTACTGGTAACACTTACTAGTAAATCTCAGCAACCCTGGCCAGGGATTTCCAGTTATAGCCAATCGAACACAGCGCAACATCAACTCCCTATACCGGGAGAGACGAATCCCCTCCTATTGCTCATTGCCTCCATGTGATTCGGGACTGTACCCAAAAACCACCGTTTTGCACGCCCTCTTGGACGTGGTAAGGTGGAAATCAAAGCACAATGGGAATCATACAAGACTCCATGACGATCTCGGGTCTACAGACTAACCTGTACCAGTGTCACCAGAGAACTGCCATCTGACGTGAGGTATAATACCATCTGGGAGTTCTCAGCGAGTCCGTCCAGTGTACCCAGTCTCCACTGAGCACCCGTATATCATCTCTGATGTCAAACACCAATGGATATGGGATCATCCATCGCCCATCTGTATGGGTCGAGAAGGTATACGCTAGTCTACTCTGGTATATCGATGCCTCGTCTCGATACACCCACGACTAGGGACCTTGAAGGATGTACTTATGGACTACCATGTCCCCACTAGTATGATCTGCATCATCCAGGTAGTCAAGTACACATCCTAAGGGCTTTACTAACATGTCAGAGAGACAATCAGGGTACACGTTAAGATAAAGAGCAACCATATACCATACTATCATGTCGAGCAAGAAAGTCCTCCCTATATACGTCCCAGCATCCACTACAATGTACATCGTATGTACAGTAATGGCCTCTAGGGCATACATATAACTAACAAAGACAATTCCTGCGACTGACATTCAGTCGTCCTTGTCACCCTGGAACTTTTCCAGTGATTCTCCCCTTGATCGATTGATATCATCTTACTACAACTAGTGAGAATCTTAACATCCAATTAGATCTATCCCATAGATCAAAATTTAGGATTTAGGAGGTATCACTTTGATCTTATATAGAGAATCCTTGTGATAAGCGGAGATTGACGGAGCGTAGCATAGGAAACTCCATATTATTATCTTGATTAAGGCGTGATATGGTCGCTACCTGGAGAGAGAGAGAAGAAAACACTCAGCGTATGCTCTTGCAAGATCAGATTGGTTATTATTTTATCTAATCAGGATGGCTCCCACTGTTTTTATCAAATCTTCCTTCAAACCCTAAAAGGAAAGACTAGCCGGGATTATTTACATGCTACAAGTTCGCCAATCTTTCAGCCAGGCCGGTGCCGGTACTTTGAGGGAGGTCCCCCGTGCTTTTGCACGAACCTAATTAAAGTAAACCTCGTTTTCCCAGAGGCGTAACCTCGTTAACACCTTTCTAGATACCTACTTGATCGCTAATTGTAATGTGTAAAACTCTCCCAGGAGTAACTATTACTCGCAGCGGTATCGGATCCAACTATCTCATAGAAGGTATGCAATCTCATTGCAAATTTCAACACTTGAAATTCCGATAATTTTGCCCCTAACGTGCTATGACCTTGATGAAAGCCAACAAAACCATAGCCCCGCTAGTCAAGTTCAACCCGTACATTTCTTGACTGAATTAAACCCACCCGCACGACCCTTGACGAAAGCCAACAAATCCGTACGACTACCCTAATCCAATCGCATCGTATGCAGCAGATAAGCAGCATATAGCTACCGCACACTACACCTTGACGAAAGCCAACAAATGTAGCACGAATACTATATACAACTTATCTGAAATGACGGAGGGCTACGACAGGTTTTCTGAAAACCTATTGCGTAATGAACTTGATATCGTTGCAGAATCAAATGATTTAAATTGGAGTGTTTTTGAGGCTTTTCTAGTTTTGCTAAAGGGGTCACTCCCGGTGAAAGGATCGTCGGCCCTTTCCTCGTCGAATGAGGTACAGGATATATCATATATATCACTGTGCAAAGCAAAAACTATAGAAGTAATCAAAATACAAACCGAGGGTTGTAGCATCTGCCAGTTATTGCCAAAGGGGTCACTCCGGTGAAGGGATCTCGGCCCTTTCCTCATCGAATAAGGTGCAGGATGTTCTACAAGGAACACCGCGATGCAAAGCAAAAACTGTAGCTACCTGTTTTTGAAAATTCGATTCCACAACATCTTTTAGGTTTCTTTCTCGTTCATTAATCATATTAATGAAGTCCCATCATTTAAGCACCTAAACATCACAGATAAATACGACGGACACTTATGCCATCCGCATTCGCCTCGATGTCCGTCATGCACCGTTAGGTTAGGTAACTAACGGCAGAGCAGGGCAGGGCTAGCGCGGGTGTAAAACATAAGTAACGTCTATATAATATATCATATATACTATATACAATAGTTATCACAGAACATCAAATGATCACATCACAGATATCGCAGCAGAGAAACATATGAAACATTGGATATACTAGGACGTCCTTGTTTTATTTTGAGCCTCTATAAAACACGGATTCCACGGTCGCGACGAATAGCCAAACCCACACCCCTAGACCCCTACGAGAGAGGTAAGCAACCCTACCAATTCTAGAGTTAGGAGACCCGGACTCGACTCCTTGAGTTGGTCTCCCATTGGACTCCAGAACCCGGTTACTTGTGCTCTCTCCTTGGGTCTATCCTAGTGCGGAAAAGTAAATAATATACAAATTGTGACATCAACCTCATCCCGGAAGTGCCCCAACAAAAGAATATTACAATACAAGTTTTTACATGAATGAAAATGAAAAACACTCATCTCACATAAAAAAACCCGGCTATTCAAACACGATGATCCAATATAACATATCCAGCAACACATAACATCACATGTCATCAACGTAAGTAAATATGCCCATCCCAATTGTCATTGACATATAGCAACGAAACCGACGATATCGCATATTACACTTACAGTTGCAGAAAAGAAAGTGTAAAACTACAACAGTTGGAATCCGCAAACCTCTTTAGACATCGCATGCCTAACTAAATGAATTCCTTAGAGATCGCATGCCTAACAATTATAAACCCCGCATTTTAGTCTCACTATTGAAAACACTTTTCAATATCTAGTCGGAAATTCAACAAGATTCCGAAAACCTGATCGAATGCTCGTCGCAAACTTTAGTAGACAGCCGCACCCCCGATGCCGTCGACGAAGTGCACTAAGGCGGAACACCGCTGCCGCGAGCACCCGAACGGATTCTTTTGGCGACGGGGTTCTCCTACAGTCACTTGGTCGGGGCTATAGGGTATGGCTGTCTATTAAGTTTACCCGGCGAGTATCCGCGTACGCTACGTGATTGCGACAGTCTTTTGATCACATCAAAATTCCGTGGCAACCGATCAACTGAGACTAAACTGCTTGTTTATAACAGTCAAATTAGTTATCTCATAACTAGATGTGGATTCTAATTATTGTATCACATTCCAGATAATAGACAATGTTAAACTTTCGATCGAATAATCAAACACCCAAGTTTTCCAAAAGTTCAACACTTGAAATAAGTTTAAAAACATCCATTCATGCACAGTAACCAACGGTTCCAGCCGTAGAAGGGTCAAGCCAACGCCTCACATGTGGCACACCGTACTGCCCCAAATCCTAAGGTTCAAAAGGCAGTTCAAGACGGTCACATAATCGAGTTAAGATTTTGTTGTCTTCTAGAGGGTCATCGCGTTACTTGCACGACTCAGATCATTCTTAAACTACAGAAAAATCCAACACTTGGAAATTTTCCGGCAGGGAAAAAAGTGAGATATTGATATCCGGTCGAACTTTTTAACACGTTCTAAATTACCCGGAAAAACACACAGACGAAGTTAAACTTTCGATCGATTCAACGAACTCCTAATACAACCCAAAAAACTCAACTCTTGAGTAAGAATTTAAATTACTAAAAAACACAAGACTTACATATGGAGATTACTGTGCAAACAGAGGAGCAAGATGCACTTTTATTGCCGCAGAAATGTTAGTGATATGTATGCCCTAGAGGCCATTACTATACATAGGATGTAATTGTAGTGGATGCTTGGACATATATAGGGAGACTTTCTTGCTCGACATGATAGTATGCTATCTGGTTGCTCTTTACCTTAACGTGTACACTGATTGTCTCTCTGTTACATGTTGGTAAAGCCCTTAGGATGTGTACTTGACTACATGGACTATGATGCGGATCATACTAGTGGGGACATGGTAGTCCATAAGTACATCCTTCAAGTCCCTAGTCGTGGGTGTATCGAGATGGGGCATTGATATACCAGAGTAGACTAGCGTATACGATTCTCGACCATGATATGGCGATGGATGATCCCATATCATGGTGTTTGACATCAGAGATGATATACGGGTGCTCAGTGGAGACTGGATACACTGGACGGACTCGCCGAGAACTCCCAGATGGTATTATACTTTACGTTAGATGGCAGTTCTCTGGTGACACTGGTACAGGTTAGTATGTAGACCCGAGAATCGTCATAGAGTCTTGTGTGATTCCCACTGTGCTTTGATTTCCACCTTACCACGTCAAGAGGGCGTGCAAAACTGGTGGTTTTTGGGTACAGTCCCGAATCACATGGAGGCAATGAGCGATAGGAGGGGATTCCTCTCTCCCGGTATAGGGAGTTGATGTTGTGCTGTGTTCGATTGGCTATAACCGGAAATCCCTGGCCAGGGTTGTTGAGATTTACTGGTAAGTGTTACCAGTAGTTTCTCGAACTGTTATAGACCTCATATCGACACGACTTATCGAGCTACTGGGGTCTGACGTTTACCACCCCTAGGCAAGATATGCGACATATCAGACGATCAGACCGGACTGTATGGTAAGTGTTACTGGTTGGATTCACAGGAGTGTGAGCGGGCTTGCTCGTTGATCTTCTGATCGATCAATACCCGGGTGGCCGTTACGTTTAGCAGACCGCTTGCGGCTTGTGGGTGTTTAATATGATCATCACCTGCTGCCGGCGTATTGACGAGTCTTTAGAGTCCTACACAGAGGTTTCCTGGCTCAAGCGAAACGAAATAAGAGCGCATATGAGATATGTGCAGGACCGGGAATAATACCAGTATGTGATACCGAATTCTATTCTCGCGATTTGTATTATTGGACGGTTATATGAGATATAGCCGGGTTACCGAATCAAGTGTTGATTCGATACATTGATACACTAGATATTAGTCGGTTATATGCAATATGACCGGATCATTAAATCAAGTGTTGATTTAATGATTTGATGTACAATTATATATTTGATATATTACTTTACATTAACTAGTATTTGTTCACTTAAGATTGATTTTCTCACTTGATGTGCACAAGTTGTATATGTGATATATTTTTGTGCACTAGTTTGTATCATGTTTGATGATACATGCAAACTTGGGTGTGTGTATCACTTTACCCATGTTTAGGTTAATGGTTAGGTATTATTTATTTATTTATTCTTTTTGGGCAAAAATAAAATGGTTTCTTTCTTTTGTTGCTTTAAGCTTCATGAAGCTTCTTAGCATCATTGACCATTTTGTTTTTTTCCTTAATCTAACCATTACACCTAAACCCTAGTTCTTTCTCTACATGTGTTAACTTCACCCATGGTTGCATTATGATAAGAATCACTTGAATTTTCTTTTTGAAACAATTCTTTTTCTTTCTTCTTCTTCTTCATGAAGAAAAGAAATGCTTGCTAGAAAATTCTAAGTGATGAAATCAAGTGAGAAATCCAAATCCAAAATGAACCCACTTCCTATTTCTTCATCCTCTACCACTTGCCATATTGTATAGGGTGTTTTCTTCATAAGGTTCATGACCAAGTATAGATGGAGCTTGAGTTTGAGTCGCCTCGACGTAGATCATCTTCGGCATCGAAGTCAATGACCTAGCCCGCTCATTTCTCCGATAAAACCAACGCTAGAGTCCGGGATTCCGATGATCGCAGCGGAGGGACGTCTACACGGAGCTTTGGAAGTGGAGGACCAGATCTACAAAGGTTGTAATCCCTTTCACTTATTAGCAAAGTAGTTTGCTTACTTGTTGTTTCGCCTAATCTCTAGTTAACGATCTTGCATAGAGTTGTTAGGCACATAAAAAATTTGATTTTGGCATGGTTGATGCCTTATTGAACCTCTAGAGTGTGCCTAAGAACCCTACAGTGGTATCAGAGCCTAACTAGAGCCTTAGGCGAAGTGTAGACGAAGTTAGAAACCCGATCGAATAGGTGTCTAGAAAGCAAACCACGTGGCCTAACTCACCAATATGGCCGCGGAACCGCCGCGCAAGCCAGGGTGGGGCCGCGGTTCCGCGGCGCATTGGTCGAGTTGGGGTTACGTGTTGCACAGTAACTCCTACAATTACCTGCTGAATTTTTTGGATATTTTTAATTTGGAAAAATCCACTTTTTACAAAAATGTACAGAGAGGGGTTGCAATTAGGGTTTCGGGGTTCGATCGGATTTCTAACATCTTTGTCTATGTGTTTTTCCGGGTAATTTTAGAACATGTTGAATAGTTCGACCGGATATAAATACCCAATTTTTCCCCTACCGGGAAATTTCCAAGTGTTGGATTTTTCCATAGTTTAAAGACGTTCTAAGTAGAGCAAGTAACGCGATGGACCCTCTAGAAGACAACAAACCTTAACTCGATTATGTGACCGTCTTGAATTGCCCTTTGAACCTTAGGGTTTGGGGCAGTACGGCGTGCCACATGTGAGGCATTGGCTTGACCCTTCTACGGCTGGACCGTCGGTACTGTGGCATGAAGTGAATGTTTTTAAACTTATTTCATGTGTTGAGCTGTTTCGGGAAAACTTGGGTGTTTGATTGTTCGATCGGAAAGTTTAACATTTTCTGTTTATCTGAAATGTGATACAATATTTGGAATCCACAAGTAGTTATGAGATAACTGTTTTGAATGTTATAAACATAGCAGTTTAGTCTCAAATGATCGGTTGCCACGGAATTTTGATGTGATCAAAAGTCCGTAGCAATCACGTAGCGTACGCGGATACTCGTCGGGTAAACTTAATAGATAGCCACGCCCTTTAGCCCCGACCAAGTGACTGTAGGAGAACCCAATAGCCAAAAGCATCTGTTCGGGTGCTCGCGGCAACGGTGTTCTGCCTTAGTGCACTTCGTCGACGGCATCGGGGGTGCGGCTATCTACTAAAGTTTGCGACGAGCATTCGATCAGGATGTCGGGAATCCTGTTGAATTGCCCGACTTGATATTGAAAAGAGTTTTCGATAAATGAGACTAAAATGCGGGGTTTATAATTGTTAGGCATGTGATGTCTAAGGAATTCATTTGATTAGGCATGCGATGTCTAAAGAGGTTGCGGATTCCAACTGTTGTAGTTTTACACTTTCTTTTCTGTGACCGTAAGTGTAATATGTGATATCGCCGGTTTCGTTGCTATATGTCAACGACAATTGGGATGGGCATATTTACTTACGTTGATGACATGTGATGTTATGTGTTGCTGGATATGTTATATTGGATCGTCGTGTTTGAATAGCCCCGGAGGTTTTATGTGAGATGAGTGTTTTTCATTTTCATTCATGTAAAAATTTGTATGTAATATTCTTTTATTGGGGCACTTCCAGGTTGCGGAAGATGTCACCGTTGATGTATATTATTTACTTTTCCGCACTAGGATAGACCCAAAGAGGGGAGCACAAGTAACCGGGTTCTAGGGTACAGTGGGAGACCAACTCGAGGAGTCGAGTCCGGGTCTCCTAACTCTAGAATTGGTAGGGTTGCTTGCCGCTCTGGTAGGAGTCTAGGGGTATGGGTTTGGCTATTCATCGCGACCGTGGAATCCGTGTTTTATAGAGGCTCAAAATAAAACACGGATGTCCTAGTATATCCAATATTTCATATGTTTCTTCTGCTGCGATATCTGTGATGTGATCATTTGATGTGCTGTGATAAATGCTGTATATAGTATATATGATTTATTATATAGACGTTACTTATGTTTTACACCCGCACTAGCCCTGCCCCGCTTTGTCGTTAGTTACCTAACCTAACGGTGCATGAGGGGACATCGAGGCGAATGCGGATGGCATAAGTGTACGTCGTATTTATCTGTGATGTTTAGGTGACTTAAATGATGGGACTTCATTAATATGATTAATGAAAGAAAAAGAAACCTAAAGATGTTGTGGAATTGAATTTTCAAAAACAGGTAGCTACAGTTCTTGCTTTGCATCGCGGTGTTCCTTGTAGAACATCCTGCATCATATTCGATGAGGAAAGGGCCGAGATCCCTTCACCGGGAGTGACCCCTTTAGCAATAACTGGCAGATGCTACAACACTCGGTTTGTCTTTTGATTGCTTCTATAGTTTTTGCTTTGCATAGTGATATTTGTGAAATATCCTGCACCTCATTCGACGAGGAAAGGGCCGACGATCCCTTCACCGGGAGTGACCCCTTTAGCAAAACTAGAAAAGCCAAAAAAACACTCCATTTTAAAATCATTTGATTCTACAACGATATCAAGTTCATTACGCAATAGGTTTTCAGAAAAACCTGTCGTAGCCCTCCGTCATTTCAGATAAGTTGTATATAGTATTCGTGCTACATTTTTTGGCTTTCGTCAAGGTGTAGTGTGCGGTAGCTGTTAGTTATATGTATGCCCTAGAGGCCATTACTGTACATTGGATGTATATTGTAGTGGATGCTGGGACATATATAGGTAGGACTTTCTTGCTCGACATGATAGTACGCTATCTGGTTGCTCTTTGTCTTAACATGTATACTTTCTGTCTCTCTGATTACATGTTGATAAAGCCTTTAGGATGAGTACTCGACTTCCAGGACTATGATGCAGATCATACTAGTGGGGCCTGGGTAGTCAATGAGTACATCCTTCATTGTTCCTAGTCGTGGGAATATCGAGACGGGGCATCGATATTCCAGAGTAGACTGGCGTATATCTTCTCGACCCATGTGATGGGCGATGGATGATCCCATATCCATTGGTGTTTGACATCAGAGATGGTATACGGGTGCTCAGTGGAGACTGGGTACACTGAACGGACTCGCCGAGAACTCCCAGATGGTATTATACCTCACGTCAGATGGCAGTTCTCTGGTGACACTGGTACAGCTTAGTCTGTTGACCCGAGATCGTCATAGAGTCTTGTGTGTCTCCCACTGTGCTTTGATTTCCACCCTTGCAAACAGGTGGTTTTTGGGTACAGTCCCGATTCACATGGAGGCAATGAGCGATAGGAGGGGATTCGTCTCTCCCGGTATTGGGGGTTGATGTTGTGCTATGCTCGACTGGCCATAACAGGAAATCCCTGGCCAGGGTTGCAGTGATATACTGGTAAGAGTTATCAGTAGTTTCACGAATGTTATGGACCTCAAGTCGGCATGAGTTATCGAGCTACTGGGGTCTGACGTTTACCACCCCTAGGCGAGATATGCGACATAGCAGACGAACAGACCGGACTGTACGGTAAGTGTTACTGGTTGGATTCACAGGAGTGTGAGCGGGCTTGCTCGTCGATCTTCTGATCGCTCAATACCCGGGTGGCCGTTACGTTTAGCAGACCGCTTGCGGCTTGTGGGTGTTTGATATGATCATCATCTGCTACTGGCGTATTGACGAGTCTTTAGAGTCCTACACAGAGGTTTCCTGGCTCAAGCGAAACGAAATAGGAGCCCATATGAGATATGTGCGGGACCGAGAATAATGCGTGTATGTGATACCGTATTCTATTCTCGCGATGAATGTATCGATTGGTTATATGCGATATAACCTAGTTGTCGATGTTGGAGATAGTGCCCTCAGAGTCAATTATTAGGTCACAGGTACGTGATTGTAATGATTGAGGGAGGACCTATCCCGGTAGGGCAGTCTTACTCGAGTTGATAGTATGCTATCTGGTTTACCTTTATCATCGTGTACTGTTTTAGGTGACCTGACACGTCGCTATTACACGTTGATAGAGCCCCTAGGTTTCTTGCTTGACCACCAGCAGTATGAGGGCGATCATATAAGTGAGAGCTGGGGGTCTACAAGCATATCCTTAAAAGGTCCCTAGTCGTGGGAGTTTCGTGACCGGGCATCGATACTCCATTAGTAGACTAGTGTATACAGTCGAGACCCCGACGAGGGGCGGTGGCCGGTCTCACAAGCCACTGGTGTCAGTTGGATCACCTAAGATGTATACAGGTGCTCATTGGGTTATGAGTACACCGGACAGGACTCGCCGGGAACATGCTAGTTGGTCATATACCAGACGTCAGATGGCAGTTCCCTGGTGACATGTGTACAGGTTAGTTCATCGACCTGGGGATCGTCATTTGTCTCGTGTGAGTTCCCACTGTACTTTGATTACTACCCTACCACGGCTCAAAGGAGTCGTGCAAACAGGTTTTAGTTGGGTACAGTCCCGAGCCACATGGAGGCAGTGAGCGTATCTTCAGGGGTTCGTCTCTCCCGGTATTGGGGGTGAGGTCGTGCTGTGTCTAGGAGAGCCATTACACAAAGTCCTTGGCCAAGGCAAGGAGATTTACTGGTAGGTATTCCAGTAGTATCTCAGGGTGTTCTGGGCTACACTCCGACACGACTTGTACCGCTTTTAGGGGTCTCACTTTTACCAACCCCCTAGGCCCGCCATGCGATACTCATAGACGAACGGACCGGACTGCACGGATATTGTCACTGACAGGCTCAGTAGGGTGTCAGGCTGAGTTCGCTCGCAGACGTCCCTTTTGGTCAATACCTGGTAGCCCGTTATGTATTGGCTTATATACCTCTAACGTGCTAGTGGTTAAATCCACAACCAAGGTGTTGATGAGTCTTTAGAGTCCCCCACATTTCAGTTACTCAGCTTTCGGGCGAAAGGTTGTAGAGGCCGTATGGAGATATGGCAGGGTCCGATCAGATACGTGCGGTATTGCACGGATCAGGATCGGACAGTTTGTACTATAGGCCGTATGGTTATATGGCAGGGTTCGATCAGATACGTGCGGTATTGCACGGATCAGGATCGAACAGATATTACTGGCCGGCTTTGGTATAAGCCGGATCCTAGTATAGTACAGTGTAGAGTTTGTCTCATTGCATTTGTATTTCGGTCGAAATACAGATGCGGGTGTGTATGCACAGTATCGGGGTTTTCCCGTAATTTATTACGGGACCAGTTTTCTGGAGTTGCCAGTTTGCTTTCCGTTTCGGCCAATTTCCTTTGTTCCGTTCATTGGCCGAAGATTGGTGGAGGAGGGCTTATTTGCATTGTTGCAAATAAGTATTTGTGGAGGGGGTATTTGCTTATTGTTGTATCATGATAGCACCATCCTTTGACTTGATTTCTTCATGATGACTTGACTTCACAACCTCATCATGGCTTGACTTATGTATGATGATGGAGGGACATAATGGTTCGATCCCGGTTATAGTGCGCGGTGGTGCCGGTTTGCTAAGTCCGCAAAATTACAGTTATTCACCGCTTCCGCATTCCGGCGTCGGATTGACGGCCGGGGCGCCGCCGTGCACTTGCAGTGGTATCAGAGCCTCGCCATTAACTTAGTCTAACTTTGTGTAATGTGTTTGCATTTCCGATCGATCAAAAAGTTCCAAAACTGCATTTTAGTTCGCATCAGTTTCTGTTGAAAATTTTTGGTCTCGAAAAATTTTTCAGGTTATAAAATATTGATGTACTGGAAAATCTAAGAGTTCTGTAAAAATTTGACGAAGTAACTCCACAGTTGGAGCGCGGAACCGCCGCGAAAACCACCTTTGTGCGGCCCTTCCGCCGCGCACTATTCACATCACTTCACCATTTTTTTACAGAGGCCTTCTGGGCTTAAAATATGGGCTTTGGAATATTAAAGTTGGGCCAATTGTTTCTGTGAGTGCTACAGTTTTCTTTGGGGCCCACTTGTTAATTGTTTGATCAATCGGAAATTTTTTACACACATTTTTCACAGTATTTACATTATATCTGCGACCGTGAATGTCACTCGATCGGTAAATCCGGTCTAACTGCTATAGCCCGGTTAGACGGATTTGCGAACGTGACTTTCACGTTGATGTTCTATGTATTTGCTGTGATGTTGCGGATCGGTCGTGGGGGATAGCCTGGATGCAATGCTAGTACAGTTTTGTTGTATTATGTACATTTGATATTGCGGGGCGAGCGTCCGACATGTGGACTGCCGTCACTGCCTGATTGTATTATTATTTTGGGGCACGACCTGGTTGCGGTCGATGTACCCGTTGTATGTATATTTTACTTTCTGTACTAGGATTGCCCCGCGGAGGGGTGCACGGATAGCCGGGTTCTGGAGGGCAACAAGCCCGCATCTCATGGCATTGAGACGGAGGGGGCTTCACTCTAGGATTGGCGGGCTATTCGCCGCACTCGTAGGGGGTACAGGTTGACCCAGGAGGGGTGCCCAAGTTACCGGATTCCGTGAAGTGCTGGGTGGTCCATTCACGTTGCTGAAGGGGGCTGCCTCGCTTCAGGTTTTGGCGGGTAACTTGCCGCGTCCGTAGGGGTCTAGGATTTCATTGCACAGGCTATCCACACGACCAGGGGAACGTCGGGTTTCAGCGGCTCTGTGAAACCCGGGGATCCCAGAAATCTGTATTGTTTCTGTGATGCTGTTCATTCTCTGTGATGTTGCATTTCTTTCACGCCTTGAGCGAAATACTATGTATTGGTATATATATTAGTAGATGTTGTATATGTTTTGCATCCGCGCTAGTCCAGTCCCCGCTCTGTCGTTAGTAAGCTAACCTAACGGGTAATGACGGGACCCAGTGGCGAATGCGGATGGCATATACGTACATCAGTATATTTTCGTTCTTTTTGGTGTGATCAATTGATGGGACTGCATTGATTCGGATCAATGCAAAGTTAAAAACAAACCTAATCTGATGTTGTTGGAACACTTTTTCAAAAAGCTGTTATTGCAAGGACGTTTACTTTTGTTTTGCATCGTGGTATTCATTAGAATATCCTGCTCCTCAGTCGACGAGGCAAGGGCCGAGATCCCTTCACCGGGAGTGACCCCTTGGACAGAAATTTGCGTCAGGGCATTGACTTCACTATAGCCGATTACTTTTGCTTTGCATCGCGGTATTCATTTGGAATATCCTGCACCCCATTCTACGGGGAAAGAGCCGAGATCCCTTCACAGGGAGTGACCTCTTTAGCAACGGTTTTCATCACTATATTTTTAAAAGCTATCCGTTCCTTCGACGATATCAAGTTCATTACGTTAAAGGTTTTCGCCAGAAACCATTCGTAGCCCTCCGTCATTTCAGTTAAATATTCGGTAGTATTCAAGCTATGTATTTTGACCTCACGCCAAGGCATAGTGTTTGGTAGCTGCCGGGTATTTAGCTGTTGCATAGATAGATGCGTTGGTTTGGGACAGTCGTACTACTATTTTGGCCTACGTCAAGGGTATGTACGGGTGGGTTCAAATTAACCTGGATAATGATGGGCAGAACTTGACATGTGACTTATGATATTTTGACCTCACGCCAAGGTCATAAGAGCATGGGGCAGAAATCACATCGGGAGTTTCAAAAGTACTGAAACTTGCCAGATATGCGCATACCTTCTGGAGTGTGATACCGTGAGCGGATTCTGTCACGTTATCATGCGATGAGAGTTGGATCCCGATTCCCACTGATGAGTTAGTATACTCCTCGGGTGACCCCGACTAATTCTTCTTTCAGGTTTGGAGGAGAATTTGAGTTACAGTGGGAGGTTTCCAGATTAGATAAATTGGTGACCATTCTGATCTAGGTTAGAGTGCACGCTGAGTGTTTCTTTTCTCTCTCTCTTTGGCAGCGACCATTGACCCGACCCTAAGACTTTGACTCAGTGACCAAGTTGACCGAACCTTCTTAAACACCGGCTTTTGGATTGTCAGAGTTGCAAACCTCATTGCCACTCCTACTTTTACCCTTTTCTCCAGGACACCCCGTTTTACTACGAACGTCCACTTCCATTGGACAAAACCATCGTATGGTTAGATACGAACTCGAAAGAATTTATTCGAGGATGGTTTCCGGTTCTGGAGAAAACGGATAGGATTATTCAGTTGTCTTTTTCTTTTACCCTCTCTCAGGTTACGAGTACTCCTTGGTTTAGGGGTAGTACACCTATTACGCAAATTGGATTGTCTTCTTCCAAACCTTAGGCTGGTGCCGACCGGTAGGGAATGAAGAAAACCAATTAGCATAACGATGGTGTGCAGAAGGTATTAAGTTCAGACAAAGCGAGGGATTAGTAAGAGGGCAAAGTAAATTGCAACAGATATTCACGACCAAGCCAAGTATTCCTTCGTCAATCCTAAATCACCTTTGTATTTCTCCAGGACACTCCGTATCACTACGAAGATCCACAGTTTATTTGGATACTCCATCGTATGGTTATATACGAACTCGAAAGGAACTTGTTCCAGTTCGGGGATGGATTCTGGTCCAGGAGAAATAGGAATAAGATTTATTCAGGTGTCTTTTATCTTCACCCTCTCTCATTGCGAGTGTTCCTAGGATTGGGACAGTACACCCATTATGCTTATTGGATAGTCTTCTTCCAAACCATAGGCTGGTGCCGAACGGTAGGGAAGGAAGAAAACCATTTGGCCTAAAAGGGTGTGCAGAAGGTAAAGACTAAAGACATATGAAGGGATTTGGAGAGGTGGCAAAGAACTATACGGTTGCAGTCGTGAATCTGGAAGAGGCATTACTAGGAATACCAGAATACCCCATCGGAACATCTCAATGTTTCAGTTTCACTGTGTAATGTTAAAGGAAAACTGATTTCCCGATTAGATACTTACTCCAGGGTATGTATTCACCAGGTACGATTCTCACATCTGTATGGTTTTACAGATGTTGAGTGGGAGTAAGTTATTGGGAATTGGGTGATTATCCTCATTATATCGGGATTCGTTGTAATCGGTGATATTTGAGGAAATCACCTGGGCTGTTTGCCGGTCGGCAAATATTTGGTTTTGAATATCCACTGTTATGCACCAATTTCAAATTGATATATCTGTACGTCTATTTTCATAGAGTGAGATATACCTTTCTGAAATTATGTCTACGACATTTACCTATATCAGTGGATGGTTAGGTAAGGAGCATTAAACAGCGGTGTAATTCTTCTTAACCATAAGTACAGTTTTCAACCTACGACACACAGTGAATGAGTTATCAGACTCAAGGGACTTATACAAAGTATTGTATGTTGTCCAGGGTCCATCAGGACAGAGGGGTTGGTCCTCATACTATATTCTGTTTACTTTTAACTTCTCTAGTTCTTAGACATGTGTTTCGTAGAAACACAGGGTCTAAGTTTTGAGGAGTTATAGGTATTTGAATAGAGTAGAGAACCAGGTGTAGCAAGTATCGGGATTCTTCAAAGTGATCGAAGATGTAGATACTTGTGTATGGTATTCAGTTGATAGTAATGATAAAGAGATCTTTCTTCTCTTTCAGGTTACTCATAATTGGAAGTATTCCTAAGTTGAGTAACGCTGATCGGCCTCCTTCCATTTAGTTGACATGCGCTGGGGACAGCTGCATGATTTGAATCTGGTTCAATTAAATCAGTGCCTCTGTTTCTATACTGGATATAGAACAGTTCATATCTTAACGATGTTAAGGTACGGGGAGTTGTCTGGCTTATGCTTAAAACCAGACACTGGACAACTCAAGGCACATTTCTGTAATGGCTGTTTGTGGGTTGACCCAGGCTATGACGCGGGTTGACTTTCTACCATCTGGAAGATCAATAGCAATATTGTTCTTGACTCGCCACAGTTTTAATAAAAATGGATTTTTTCAGAAAACAGTAGTGGGAGTATGGTAGAACTGGAAGTGATTCCAGAACCACAAACGATTACTGAAGATTTGATAAGGAACCTAAAGATTCAATCTGGATTGACATTCCATTGGCCACTCCGCAGATAAAGTGGGTAACTTCAGGCACCCGAGAGGTACTCAGGTAGCCTCAAGGACGGTGACAGGGAAGTTCTTGTTTACCCACACTTGCCATTGTTGTTGTTCCAGGCTGCGAGACCCGGCAGGAGGATGAGTATAGCGTCGTTCTAAACTAGTTTTAGAAGTGCACGTCTATATGACTCTGGCAGAGGGTTGTCGTAGTCAGTGGGAGCAGCGGAAGCATTGGTGGACATCAGGCTTATATCTATTTATAGACTAAAGCAGATGTAGCGGAGATAGATCATCTATTTCTGACGTGACAGTCATGGGTTTGACTTCATCAGAATAGGGGATGGATCTGTTGAGAAGGTAGTAGGGTGTGATATCCTGGTATTTGGATGATATACACAGAGTAGGAAAGGAAACTCCTACACTACGATCGGTTATACTTTGGTCGTCACACAGTTGTTTCTCCACAATGGAAATGGATTTTATATCAGACATACTGGTTACTAGATCTATGGTCTTAAATCTAGATTTGGGTGGTTTCCCAATCAGGGTACTTGACAGCATTCTAAGAGTATTTAGGATGGACGACTCCTGGCACGGTAGTGTACCTGCAGGTAATGGAGTCACCCTCTCCAAAGGTGTCTTACAGACTAAAGGGGAGAGGGACGGGCATGATTGGCAGCTCACTTGCTCAAGCAATTGAGTCAATCGTGAGATGTCAAGTACCACACCAGATGTTGTTCTTGCACTAGATGCAATAAATTGACATTAATCCAATCCTGGAGAAACAGTCGGAAGCAGTTTTAGAACATAAGTGGATGTTCTAGGGAGATGATAACGACAGCCTCATGTGGGAGACAGTTATCATTCCAGGCTTCCAAGGTGACATGGACGACAAGGAGGTTGTCAGAGTTACAGTTTTCCTTCTGTTGAGGGGCAGTATTTTGGACAGGTGATCCAAGGCAATACTGAGGGTGGCTTGGCGCAGGATACTGATTAAGTTCAGTTGACGATACAGTCTAAGAAGTTTGGATTTGGAGTTCATTTATGAGCTATGTCCCATCAGACATCCAGGCACATTCTAAGACAGGTATTGCTCATTTCGGGAGATGGTTTTCTCCGCGAACTTGAGATATAGAGAGACATAGAAAGAAACAACTGAGCGGATCCACTCACTAAGGCTATTCCTCGAACGCAATAGTTCCGTAAACGAGCTTTGTGAGACTGACTAGTAGAGGAGTTGGATGTTCGGTATCACACGGGCTGTGAGTATGCGACATCGCAATAATTAGCCTTGAGTGCAAGTGGGAGATTGTTGGAGATAGTGCCCTCAGAGTCAATTATTAGGTCACAGGTACGTGATTGTAATGATTGAGGGAGGACCTATCCCGGTAGGGCAGTCTTACTCGAGATGATAGTATGCTATCTGGTTTACCTTTATCATCGTGTACTGTTTTAGGTGACCTGACACGTCGCTATTACACGTTGATAGAGCCCCTAGGTTTCTTGCTTGACCACCAGCAGTATGAGGGCGATCATATAAGTGAGAGCTGGGGGTCTACAAGCATATCCTTAAAAGGTCCCTAGTCGTGGGAGTTTCGTGACCGGGCATCGATACTCCATTAGTAGACTAGTGTATACAGTCGAGACCCCGACGAGGGGCGGTGGCCGGTCTCACAAGCCACTGGTGTCAGTTGGATCACCTAAGATGTATACAGGTGCTCATTGGGTTATGAGTACACCGGACAGGACTCGCCGGGAACATGCTAGTTGGTCATATACCAGACGTCAGATGGCAGTTCCCTGGTGACATGTGTACAGGTTAGTTCATCGACCTGGGGATCGTCATTTGTCTCGTGTGAGTTCCCACTGTACTTTGATTACTACCCTACCACGGCTCAAAGGAGTCGTGCAAACAGGTTTTAGTTGGGTACAGTCCCGAGCCACATGGAGGCAGTGAGCGTATCTTCAGGGGTTCGTCTCTCCCGGTATTGGGGGTGAGGTCGTGCTGTGTCTAGGAGAGCCATTACACAAAGTCCTTGGCCAAGGCAAGGAGATTTACTGGTAGGTATTCCAGTAGTATCTCAGGGTGTTCTGGGCTACACTCCGACACGACTTGTACCGCTTTTAGGGGTCTCACTTTTACCAACCCCCTAGGCCCGCCATGCGATACTCATAGACGAACGGACCGGACTGCACGGATATTGTCACTGACAGGCTCAGTAGGGTGTCAGGCTGAGTTCGCTCGCAGACGTCCCTTTTGGTCAATACCTGGTAGCCCGTTATGTATTGGCTTATATACCTCTAACGTGCTAGTGGTTAAATCCACAACCAAGGTGTTGATGAGTCTTTAGAGTCCCCCACATTTCAGTTACTCAGCTTTCGGGCGAAAGGTTGTAGAGGCCGTATGGAGATATGGCAGGGTCCGATCAGATACGTGCGGTATTGCACGGATCAGGATCGGACAGTTTGTACTATAGGCCGTATGGTTATATGGCAGGGTTCGATCAGATACGTGCGGTATTGCACGGATCAGGATCGAACAGATATTACTGGCCGGCTTTGGTATAAGCCGGATCCTAGTATAGTACAGTGTAGAGTTTGTCTCATTGCATTTGTATTTCGGTCGAAATACAGATGCGGGTGTGTATGCACAGTATCGGGGTTTTCCCGTAATTTATTACGGGACCAGTTTTCTGGAGTTGCCAGTTTGCTTTCCGTTTCGGCCAATTTCCTTTGTTCCGTTCATTGGCCGAAGATTGGTGGAGGAGGGCTTATTTGCATTGTTGCAAATAAGTATTTGTGGAGGGGGTATTTGCTTATTGTTGTATCATGATAGCACCATCCTTTGACTTGATTTCTTCATGATGACTTGACTTCACAACCTCATCATGGCTTGACTTATGTATGATGATGGAGGGACATAATGGTTCGATCCCGGTTATAGTGCGCGGTGGTGCCGGTTTGCTAAGTCCGCAAAATTACAGTTATTCACCGCTTCCGCATTCCGGCGTCGGATTGACGGCCGGGGCGCCGCCGTGCACTTACAGTCGAATCAAGGATTGATTCGATAAGCCGATACATATCATACTAGTCGGTTATATGAGATATGACCGGATCGTTAAATCAAGTGTTTATTTAATGATTTAATGTATAATTATATATTTGATATATTACTTTGCATTAACTAGTATTGGTTCATTTTAAAAGGATTTTCTCACTTGATTTGTGCACATTGTATATGCGATATAGTTTTGTGCACATGATTGTATCATGTTTGATGATACATGCTTGCTTGGTTAAGTGTAAAGAATTGATCCATGGTTAAGTTAATGATTAGGATTTTGTTTGTTTACTTATTTATTTCTTTATTTACCTTTTCATTTTGGAAAGGATAAATGAAGAAATGGTGGACTTTTTGTTTGTTAGTTGAAGATTCTTGAAGCTTTGACTAAGTGGCCTCTTTTGTTGTTATGCTTAACCCTAACCATTTAACTAACCAAAGTTAATTCTCTACACTTAACTATAGTTGAAAGTATGATAAGTATTGATTTTTTATCTAATTTATTAACACTTATCATATCTTCTTCTTCTTCTTCATCTTCTTCTTCCATGAAGAAAGCTTGCTACATCAATGGTGATTGATGAAAAAGTGTGAGAAATCCAAATCTAAAGTCTACCCACTTCCTATTTCTTCATCCTCTACCTCTTGCCAAGTAGTATAGGGTGTTTCCTTCACAAGTTTTCTTGACTTGGTGAAGTTGGAGCTTGATCTAGCGATGCCTCGACGTAGATCATCTACGGCATCGTCGTCGACGACCTAGCCCGCCTATTTCTCCGATGAAACCACCGTGAGAGTCATGGTTCGATTTGGACAGCGGAGAGGACTTCATCACGGAGCCTAGGAGGTGGAGGACCGGATCTACAAAGGTTGTAGCCCCTTCCCTTTAGCTATAATTCCGTTTACTTGCTTGCATCGCCTTGATTTCTAATTAACTATCCGTATTAGGGTTTGTAGGCACTTGTAAAATTTTAATTGGCCATGTTTGATGCCTTGTGAGACTCCATTATAGTGCCTAGGAACCCTACAGTGGTATCAGAGCTACTAGGCATTGGATGTCGACCTATGGGGGGTTCTCACTGTGTGACAGTGTGGCGAAGCATAGGCTCTTACCCCAAGGGTGTCCCGAGACCGGAAGGTGTTCCGGCGGGTTGTAGTCCTCGCGAGGGGGCATGCGTAAAAAGTAACGGCTGAGGGACCTGTTGGTGCCACGGCGACCCCATTGGATAGGGTGGCTGCCTGACCTACAGTGGTATCAGAGCCTAGCTAGTGCCTAAGGCGAAGTCTAGACGGAATTAGAACTCCGATCGAATCAAAACCCAAGCCCTAATATTGCTCTCTGTACTTTTTCTGAAATCGTGGAATTTTGAGAATTAAAAATATGCAGAAAAATCAGCAGGGGATTGTAAGGTTTACTGTAAAATTCGATGGCCTGATTCCTTAAAGTTGCCACGGATCCGCGGCATGAGCATGCTCATGCGGCGGTTCCGCGGCTAGTTTGTCGTTTTGTGCATCGAAGTTTGCACCGTAATTCTTAGTAAGCAGTGCTGGTTTTCCTGGGAATATTTTAATATTTATTCCAGAGTTTTATTTTCTGGGTTGTATTGGGGATTCGGAGATTCGATCGGACTGTCTAATTTTGTCTGTGTGTGTTTCCGGGTATTTTTTAGAATATGTTAAAAAGTTCGATTGGATATAAATACCCACTTTTTCCCCTGCCGGGAAATTTCCAATTGTTGGATTTTTTCCGTAGTTTAACGACGTTCTAAGTAGTGCAAGTAACGCGATGGACCCTTTAGAAGACAACAAACCTTAACTCGATTATGTGACCGTCTTGAACTGCCCTTTGAACTTTCGGGTTTGGGGCAGTACGGCGTGCTACATGTAAGGCGTTGGCTTGACCCTTCTACGGCTGGACCGTTGGTACTGAGGCACGAACTCAATGTTGTTAGACTTATTTCATGTGTTGAGCTGTATCGGGAAAACTTGGGTGTTCGATTGTTCGATCGAAAAGTTTAGCGTTTTCTATTTATCCGGAATGTGATACAATAATTGGAATTCACAAGTAGTTATGAGATAACGGAACGAATATTATAAACATAGCAGTTTAGTCTCACTTGATCGGTTGCCACGGAGTTTTGATGTGATCAAAAGTCCGTCGCAATCACGTAGCGTACGCGGATACTCGCCGGGTAAACTTAATAGACAGCCTCACTCCATAGCCCCGACCAAGTGACTGTAGGAGAACCCCGTCACCGAAAGCATCCGTTCGGGTGCTCGCGGCAGCGGTGTTCCGCCTTGGTGCACTTTGTCGACGGCGTCGGGGGTGCGGCCGCCTACTAAAGTTTGCGACGAGCATTCGATCAGAATGCCGGGAATCTTGTTGAATTGCCCGACTTGATATTGAAAAGAGTTTTCGATAATGAGACTAAAATGCGGGGTTTATAATTGTTAAGCATGCGATGTCTAAGTAATTCATTTGGTCAGGCATGCGATGTCTGAGGAGGTTGCGGATTCCAACTGTTGTAGTTTTACACTTTCTTTTCTGTGACCGTAAGTGTAATATGTGATATCGCCGGTTTAGTTGCTATATGTCAACGACAATTGGGATACGCATGTTTACTTACGTTGATGACATGTGATGTTATGTGTTGCTGGATATGTTATATTGGATCGTCGTGTTTGAATAGCCGGGGTTTTTTTATGTGAGATGAGTGTTTTTCCATTTTCATTCATGTAAAAACTTGTTTGTAATATTCTTTTATTGGGGCACTTCCAGGTTGCGGAAGATGTCACCTTTTGTATATTATTTACTTTTCTGCACTAGGATAGACCCAAGGAGGGGAGCACAAGTAACCGGGTTCTGGGGTCCAGTAGGAGACCAACTCGAGGAGTCGAGTCCGGGTCTCCTAACCCTAGAATTGGTAGGGTTGCTTGCCGCTCTCGTAGGGGTCTAGGGGTATGGGATTGGCTATTCATCACGACCGTGGAATCCGTGTTTTATACTGGCTCGTATTGAAAACACGGACGTCCTAGTATATCCAATATTTCATATGTATCTTCTGCTGTGATTTATCTGTGATGTGATCATGTGATGTTCTGTGATAGATATTATATATAGTATATATGATATATTATATAAACGTTGCTTATGTTTTACACCCGTGCTAGCCCTGCCCCGTTCTGCCGTTAGTTACCTAACCTAACGGTGCAGACGGGACATCGAAGCGAATGCGGATGGCATAAGCGTACGTTATATTTATCTGTGATGTTTAGGTGGACCTTAATGATGGGATATTCATTAATGAGATTAATGAAAGAAAATAAACCTAATTGATGTTGTGGAATCGAATTTCAAAATAAAAACAGGCAGCTACAGTTCTTGCTTTGCATCGCGGTGTTCATTGTAGAACACCCTGCACCTTATTCGATGAGGAAAGGACCGGGATCCCTTCACCGGGAGTGACTCCTTTAGCAATGACTGGCAGATGCTACAACCCTCGGTTTGTCATTTGATCGCTTCTATAGTTTTCGCTTTGCACAGTGATATATATGATATATCCCGCACCTCATTCGACGAGGAAAGGGCCGACGATCCCTTCACCGGGAGTGACCCCTTTAGCAAAACTAGAAAAGCCTCGAAAACATTCCATTTAAAAACCATTTGATTCCGCAACGAGATCAAGTTCAAAGCGTTAAAGGTTTTCACAAAAACCATTCGTAACCCTCCGTCTTTTTAGGAAGTAGAGTACTTAGTATTCGTGCTGTGTTTGTTGACCATAGTCAAGGCACAGTGTACGGTAGCTAAGTGATGTCTTCCTACACCGCATATGATGCGATTAGTTTGGACAGTCGCGTGACTTTGTTGACCTTAGTTAAGGGTCATGTGGGTGGGTCTAATTAATCACGAAATGACGGGTAGAACTTGACTAGTACTTATGATTTGTTGACCATAGTTAAGGTCATAGGTGCTAGGGGTAAAAACCTTTATCGGGAGTTTCAAGTGTTGAAATTTGCAATGAGATTGCATACCTTCTATGTGATAGTTGGATCCCGATACCCACTGCGAGTAATTGTTACTCCTGGGAGAGTTTTGCACTTTGCAATTAGCCGATCAAGTAGGTGTCAACGGGGTTACGCCTCTGGGAAAACGAGGTTTACTGTAATTAGGTCCGTGCGAAAGCACGGGGAACCTCCCTCAAAGTACCGACACTGGCCTGGCTGAAAGATTGGCGAACTTGTAGAGTGTAATTAATCCCGGCTAGTCTTTCCTTTTAAGGTTTGAAGGAAGATTTGATAAAAACAGTGTGAGCCATCCTGATTAGATAAAATACATAACCAATCTGATCTTGTAAGAGCGCACGCTGAGTGTTTTCTTCTCTCTCTCTCCTGGTAGCGACCATATCACGCCTTAATCAAGATAATAAAATGGATGTATTGACCGAACCCGCTTGTTATACTGAGCTGGGGAACGTTGGTCCCGCTCTAATTTATAATTGTTATAAGACAGAGAAGGTAATAGGGAATACCAGAATTCCTATGCCGCCCAAACGAAGACAGTGCATATGATGCATCTCCTTCGGGTGTGTTCATTACAAAGAACTGTTTCTCAGTATCCTCTGCATCCTGGGTATATGATACCGGATCAGGATCCCAGATATGTAATCTGTTACATAGGGCTACAAAAGGGTAAAAAAACTGAGAACGGGTGATAAGTTTCATGAGGCAGAAAACGGGGCAAGTGTTGCAGCCAAGTCTGTTGGTCACTGTCACTCTGTATTACCAATACATTGATTCTGAACAAATGTTGTTAGATACCGAACCTGATATACAAAATCATATCAGTCTCTTTATTAGTAAAGAAATGATAAAATTTTGTATTGATGGATAATGTTTTGAACATTTCCTATATCAAAAGTTGATCGGTTCAGGCACGTTATCTAAAAGCATTGACGTTCTAAATCAAACTACAGTTCTTAGTATTCAGAACACACACAAGAGGAAGAGTTCAGAAATGAACGAATTCTTCTTGAGGTTTTGTAGACTAGGTCATATCAATGCGACCCGACTAGCTGAAGTTACATTTAGATGCATATTTAAATCAGTTTGAATTTACATCTTGTGAAACTTGCCGGTCATGTCACAAAGATATAATGACACCAGCTCTGTTTACTGGAAGCAGAGAAAGAGTTAATGAACTCTTGGGACTGATACATAATGATGTATGTAAGGTCTCCTGTCTACACATGCCAGGACTGGTTCTTTATACTTCATTATATTCTCTGATAATCTCTCAAGATTCAGTCATATATTCCTGTTGAAATATAAGTCCGAACCTTTTGAGGTATTCACAGAATATAAGTAGGAAGTAAAGAACCAAAATACGGGTATAAGTATTATGTCCTATGATAAGATCAGGGAGGAGAATACTTGTGCATGGCATTCCTGGATCATTCTAAAGGAAAATGAGATTCTCTCTCAGTATTACTCCTCTGAATACACCACAGCACAACGGTGTATCGGGGCGGAGCAATCACACAATATTAGATATCGTGTGCTCTATGATGAGTATTACTGAGTTACCTATTTTCTTTTGGGAGTTATGCGCTTGAGAAGCTGCATACTTATTGAATTAGGTTCGAATCAAATCAGTGCCTACCACTCCATATAAGATATGGTGTGGGAAGATCCTATCTCTTAAGTAAGTTAAGATTTGGGATTGTCCGGCCTATGTCAAAAGCAAAATCCGGACAAGATCGAGGCAAGGTCAGTTCTGTAGAACTGGAAAGGTTCCAGCTATTCGAAACTACGGCTGAAGATTTGACAGAACCAAAGGATTTTATAGTCCCCAACGAACCTCAGCCTCTCCGCCGATCTGGTAGGGTTCCTCGCCTGCCTGAGAGATACCTCGGTTTCTCGATGACAGTGGGAGCGAGGATTGCATCATGAGATGATGACCCAACCAGTTTCGAGCAGGCCATCGAGAGTAGGGACTCTGTAAGAATGGCTGGATGCTTAGTGATCTGAGATGGAATCCTTATACACCAACAAAGTATGGACTTTGGTTGCTATATCTGAAGGGTTAAATCCCTATCAGGAGCAAGTATATCTTGAGAAGATTACTTGGTGTAGATGGAAAAGTTGAGACTTTCAAAGCTAGACTTGTTAAAGTTTTTCGTCATCAACCAGGCACGGATAATGATGAAACCTTTTCCAGGGACTATGTTTAAGTCCATCCAGATCCTACTTGCCACGGCAACATACCATGACTACGATATCTGGTGGTTGGGTGCCATGACTACTTTTCTAAATATTGATTTAGAAGAGAACGTCTATAAGTACACAGCCAGAGGGCCTCGTAGACAGTGGGAGCAGCGGAAACGTGTGCAAGATGCTTTATAGGATAAAGCAGGCATCGCGAAGTTGGAACATCTGTTTTGATGGATTAGTCAAAGAAGTTGACATCATCAAAATGGTAGATGAACCTTGTATAAACAAAAAGGTAGTAGGGAGTATGGTGACCATCCTCGTAGAGTACGTGGATGACATACTCTTGTTAGGGAAGGAGTTTCCTATGCTACACTCGATCAATCTCCGCTTATCACAATGATTTTCCATATAGGATCAAAGTGATACCTACTAAATCCTAAGCTTTGGATCTATGAGATAGATTTAATTGGATGTTAGGATACTCACTAGTTGTAGTGAGATGGTATCAATCGATCCTGGGGAGAATCACTGGAAGGGTTCCAGAGTGATAAGGACGACTGAATGTCAGTCGCAGGCATTGTCTTTACCCTCGGTAAAGGGACGGTATGTTGGAAGATTTCCAAGCTAGATACCGTGACAAACTAGACGATAAAGGCTGGTTACATCGCTATTAAATATACTACCAAAGAGGAAGTTTGGGTGTATATTGGTTCATAAGATGAACTAGGTTCCTGCCATTGTATGACAATGGAAGTGTGGCTTCGGCCCTGGAACCCTGGTCCCATCAGTGACCCAGACATATTCTGAGGCAGCATCACCTGATCATGGAGATAGTTGATCTCCAGGGTGATCGAGGTTAGGAGAGTAGACTCAGAGGAGAACACGGCGGATCCACTCACGAAGGCCTTTTCCCAAAGAGAGACTTTTAGGGGATGGTTGAGTATTAGATATTACAACCACTGCTACAGATGACCCTAGTGCAAGTGGGAGATTGTTAGTTATATGTATGCCCTAGAGGCCATTACTGTACATTGGATGTATATTGTAGTGGATGCTGGGACATATATAGGTAGGACTTTCTTGCTCGACATGATAGTACGCTATCTGGTTGCTCTTTGTCTTAACATGTATACTTTCTGTCTCTCTGATTACATGTTGATAAAGCCCTTAGGATGAGTACTCGACTTCCAGGACTATGATGCTGATCATACTAGTGGGGCCTGGGTAGTCAATGAGTACATCCTTCATTGTTCCTAGTCGTGGGAATATCGAGACGGGGCATCGATATTCCAGAGTAGACTGGCGTATATCTTCTCGACCCATGTGATGGGCGATGGATGATCCCATATCCATTGGTGTTTGACATCAGAGATGGTATACGGGTGCTCAGTGGAGACTGGGTACACTGAACGGACTCGCCGAGAACTCCCAGATGGTATTATACCTCACGTCAGATGGCAGTTCTCTGGTGACACTGGTACAGCTTAGTCTGTTGACCCGAGATCGTCATAGAGTCTTGTGTGTCTCCTACTGTGCTTTGATTTCCACCCTTGCAAACAGGTGGTTTTTGGGTACAGTCCCGATTCACATGGAGGCAATGAGCGATAGGAGGGGATTCGTCTCTCCCGGTATTAGGGGTTGATGTTGTGCTATGCTCGACTGGCCATAACAGGAAATCCCTGGCCAGGGTTGCAGTGATATACTGGTAAGAGTTATCAGTAGTTTCATGAATGTTATGGACCTCAAGTCGGCATGACTTATCGAGCTACTGGGGTCTGACGTTTACCACCCCTAGGCGAGATATGCGACATATCAGACGAACAGACCGGACTGTACGGTAAGTGTTACTGGTTGGATTCACAGGAGTGTGAGCGGGCTTGCTCGTCGATCTTCTGATCGCTCAATACCCGGGTGGCCGTTACGTTTAGCAGACCGCTTGCGGCTTGTGGGTGTTTGATATGATCATCATCTGCTACCGGCGTATTGACGAGTCTTTAGAGTCCTACACAGAGGTTTCCTGGCTCAAGCGAAACGAAATAGGAGCGCATATGAGATATGTGCGGGACCGAGAATAATGCGTGTATGTGATACTGTATTCTATTCTCGCGATGAATGTATCGATTGGTTATATGCGATATAACCTAGTTGTCGAATCAAGGATTGATTCGATAAGCCGATACATATCATACTAGTCGGTTATATGCGATATGACCGGATCGTTAAATCAAGTGTTGATTTAATGATTTAATGTATAATTATATATTTGATATATTACTTTGCATTAACTAGTATTGGTTCACTTTAAAAGGATTTTCTCACTTGATTTGTGCACATTGTATATGCGATATAGTTTTGTGCACATGATTGTATCATGTTTGATGATACATGCTTGCTTGGTTAAGTGTAAAGAATTGATCCATGGTTAAGTTAATGATTAGGGTTTTGTTTGTTTACTTATTTATTTCTTTATTTACCTTTTCATTTTGGAAAGGATAAATGAAGAAATGGTGGACTTTTTGTTTGTTAGTTGAAGATTCTTGAAGCTTTGACTAAGTGGCCTCTTTTGTTGTTATGCTTAACCCTAATCATTTAACTAACCCAAGTTAATTCTCTACACTTAACTATAGTTGAAAGTATGATAAGTATTGATTTTTTATCTAATTTATTAACACTTATCATATCTTCTTCTTCTTCTTCATCTTCTTCTTCCATGAAGAAAGCTTGCTACATCAATGGTGATTGATGAAAAAGTGTGAGAAATCCAAATCTAAAGTCTACCCACTTCCTGTTTCTTCATCCTCTACCTCTTGCCAAGTAGTATAGGGTGTTTTCTTCACAAGTTTTCTTGACTTGGTGAAGTTGGAGCTTGATCTAGCGATGCCTCGACGTAGATCATCTTCGGCATCGTCGTCGACGACCTAGCATGCCTATTTCTCCGATGAAACCACCGTGAGAGTCATGGTTCGATTTGGACAGCGGAGAGGACTTCATCACGGAGCCTAGGAGGTGGAGGACCGGATCTACAAAGGTTGTAGCCCCTTCCCTTTATCTATAATTCCGTTTACTTGCTTGCATCGCCTTGATTTCTAGTTAACGATCCTCATTAGGGTTTGTAGGCACTTGTAAAATTTTAATTGGCCATGTTTGATGCCTTGTGAGACTCCATTATAGTGCCTAGGAACCCTACAGTAGCTATATGCTGTTTATCTGCTGCATACGATGCGATTGGATTAGGGTAGTCGTACAGCTTTGTTGGCTTTCGTCAAGGGTCGTGCGGGTGGGTTTAATTCAGTCAAGAAATGTACGGGTTGAACTTGATTAGCGGGCTATGGTTTGTTGGCTTTCGTCAAGGTCATAGCACGTTAGGGGCAAAATTATCGGGAATTTCAAGTGTTGAAATTTGCAATGAGATTGCATCCATTCTATGAGATAGTTGGATCCCGATACCCGCTGCGAGTAAGAGTTACTCCTGGGAGAGTTTTACACATTACAATTAGCCGATCAAGTAGGTGTCTAGAAAGGTGTTAACGAGGTTACGCGTCTGGGAAAACGAGGTTTACTCTAATTAGGTCCGTGCGAAAGCACGGGGAACCTCCCTCAAAGTACCGACACTGGCCTGGCTGAAAGATTGGCGAACTTGTAGCGTGTAATTAATCCCGGCTAGTCTTTCCTTTTAGGGTTTGAAGGAAGATTTGATAAAAACAGTGGGAGTCATCCTGATTAGATAAAATAATAACCGATCTGATCTTGCAAGAGCATACGCTGAGTGTTTTCTTCTCTCTCTCTCTCCAGGTAGCGACCATATCACGCCTTAATCAAGATAATAATACGGATGTATTGACCGAACCCGCTTGTTATACTGAGCTGGGGAACGTTGGTCCCGCTCCAACTTATAATTGTTATAAGACAGAGCAGGAAATTGGGGAATACCAGATTTCCCGTGCCGCCCAAACGAAGAAAGTGCATGCTGATGCATCATCTTCGGGTGTGTTCATTACAGAGAATTGTTTCTCAGTATCCTTTATGTCCTGGGTATGTGATACCGGATTAGGATCCCGCGTATGTAATCTGTTACATGGGCTACAGATAGGTAGAGAACTGGGGACGTGTTCACACCATAATATTGCATTATTATATTCCCCATTCTTATTCTTTTTATAAATAAACAGGTGCTTTTGACGCATGTCTGCTACATGTTACAGGTTACAGGTTCTTGGACAGAAAACAGTGAAAACGATGTAAAGACGATGAAAATGTGGACTTTAACCAACAAACAGGGAATCTTGATCAAGCCTACATAAGGAACAATTCACAAAGCAAGATTCAAGACATCGACTCAAAGCGAACGGTTAAAAATCAATTGCAAATTGTTCACTGAAGATCTGGAACCAACCTAGAGGCCCAAATGGAAAAAAATATATATATACAGGAAGCCCAAAACAACCAGAGCCTGCCCAGAAGAGCACATGGGCTAAATCCATTGTTTGGCCGCGGTTCCGCGGCCATATAGGGCCCATATGCAAAATATTTTTTACCAAAATGCAGTGTCGGCGTTGACTGGTCTTTCTAGGGCTATATTTGTAAATTTAGACATGCGGATCAAAATGTAACCTAGGGTTTCTATTTACTATAAATAGAACTCTAATCATTGTAACTCTTTATGCCTCTTTTTAATAATAAATTCCAGAACTCCTTTTGGAGAGCATCGGTGTTTCCTTTCCATTCAGAAATTCAGATCTGACAACCCTGCATGAATGATTGGAGGGATGCATCTGTAAGTAGATTTAATATCTCGCTCTAGTGTAGATTTCAATTCTTTGCCCTAGGTAGATTTAATTTCATGCCCTAGGAACTTGTTTAGGGTTTAGCTTTGGGGAAGGATTTTGAGAGATGAGATCTCTCATCCCTTTCTTACCCACCACATATTTACAATAGGACTCCATGTATACACGCACACACCGCGCCCTACGGCACCCTATCTCTTGAGGTAGCGGTGATACCGTAGTGTAAAAGCCCGGTTGCGCGCGTTTTCCATGGAGGTTAGGATAAGGATCTCTAAAGGAAGGACAAGAACCTAGAGGAAGGAACACCTTCCCGAATGGATCTAATCCCCTTTATTGATAATTACCATAACTCCTCATAGATCTTCATTCAGGTATAGAAAGCGTTGAGATTTAATTGCATTTCCAAACCATCCCTAAACCTAACCCTAGCAAGAATAGATCTAGATAATCGTATATAGATTAATTTAGGTTTTTTGATTTAATAACCAATCCGAACACCCTTCGGAATTAACTCGTTAGCGCGATTAGGAGATTCACAACATCCCTGTGGACCGTCCCGTACTCATCGGCTAGCTTCATGCGACGCCGTTCTTGATTGCGGTAATAGATATTTTTTGACATTCAACCAAATGGCGCCATTGCCGAGGATGGCGTAGAACTTTCCTTTTCGCAATTTCGGGTTAATCTTAAAAAAAAAATCATAAAAATCTGAAAAATCAAAAAAAAAATAATATATATATATATATATTTTGTTATTTTTGGAAGGGATACTTTGTTGTTTGAATTTTTGCAGGATATACAAATTCGGATCTGGAGATTTCCAGAAAGCAAAACAGGAAACAAAATATCAGAACAGAAGAGATTTTGAACAACAGAACAGGAAAAATTTTCTGGAGACCTAAATCACTCAACCCGCCGCGATTCCGCGGCCAAAACCCACCTTAGGTCGCGTAACCGCGGCCGTCTCGTCGAATCAGAGCACCAAAATTTTTTTGGGGATCCGCGCCCGCTTCTCCACCGCGGAACCGCGGTGGGAACATCTCATTGGCCGCAGAAGGGCGGCCATCTAGAGGCATCATCTGGCGAAAATTTTTCTGTAAGCTCCGCTCTTTCTCTTCTGCAAATATTGATATATTCTCTGTAGATTTGCCTGCAGGATTTTTTGTGGTTTAAAAATATATTCCCTTCCAAATAACGATCTTGTGTAGTATTTTTGGGCCCCGCTTGAAATAAAATTGATTGCAAGTAATATTTTGTTGTTGCATATCTTTTCTCTAAAATCATTTTGCAACAAAATTTTTCCAAATAAAGAGAAAAAGAATAAAAATCAAAAGGACAAATTTTATTAGAAACTTGAAAAAAAATTTTGCCGCAATTAGATCCTTGCACCACAAACCTTCCTTCTTTTCACCCCTTCTTCTAACATGGGTACCCCACACAATAAATCATTAGCCGAACTTTGGTATCCCGAACCTAATTTTGCGTCATACGTCAATTTAAAGACGATTCTTTCTTGTCTAAAAAATCTTTAAAAGATCAAATAGAGGCGTCTAGGAGAAATAGACTTTTCAACCCACTTTGTGTCAACCAAGTCCATCTTTACCACCTACATATGTTGACACCACTTTTGCAAGTCCTGCTGTAACTTCTAAGCCGATGTCCATTGCTGAGCATATTGCTCAATCTCGCAGTCGATCTTTCACTCCTCCCCACTCATCTAGTTCTAGGGATCCACACGACTTTTCACCTTTTTATCCACATGTTGACCCTACCCCTGTCCAACCACCCACTTCCTACCAGTCTTACCCGACCTTTCCACCCTCACTAGACACTGTTTCTATACAGCCATTAGGGAGTTTCACATATCTAACCAATTTTGAATCTTTTACCGAAACCCCCTCACCACCTAAGTCTAGTTTGGAAGAGTCGTTGGAAGCTTATATTGCAGCAATAAATAAAATGACTAGGAATGTGGAAGCGTCCGTGACCGCCCTTACGCAACCTGCTGAACCGGTAGCTAGTTTCCCGCTGGCTCCAAATTTTTCAATGTATGAGGCGACAGTTGGACAGAGTGAGAATGAGAGAGGATTTCCAAATCAAACCTACCCTTACCCAATTGAAGCCCACAACTCTTGTTTTCCATCGATTGCCCTAAATAGTTCACCTGTTGAAAATAAAAACGAGTTGTGTGATTTTGTAGTGTTTGATTTACCAAATTGTGAAGAACCCCTTTCGAGTGAAACCGCAACTAATCCGTTTGACCTTTACACCTCCACTCTAGAATCTAAATCGATAAATATCCATGCTTTTGATGAGGGGTCTAAAGAAATTAATTTTCACGTGATTGAGGATATAGACGCCGGGAATATTTCGGATGATGAAACTGTCGATTTAATTAAGATTTTATGTTCAAATCATCATCCCGAGTTATTAGATGTTTCTCCCGAACTTCATATACTTCTTGATGTTGATGATAATAGCATGGATGAGATAAATGTTGAGGAGAATTATAAGGATAGTATTGAGGAGAGTTTTGAGAACCATATTGAGGTTGAACATTTTTTATTTGATGTGTCTGATTTTCCAATTCATCCTCCTGAACCTTTGACTGTTATATCACCCTCCCTCCTTTCCATCGTTCCGACCCCGCTTGAAGACTGTGAGCTTGAAACATTTTCCTTTGAATCTGATACTGTTCTTACAGATGATAACACTTACGAGTGTTTCACTTTTTCGGACGATGTTGATGACTCACCGCCCGAGTTTGAGTTCTTTACATTTTCAGATGAGTTAGTTGAACCATCAGACTCGGTTGATTACAGTAGTTTCGAACCATTAATGGAATCTTTCAAGTTCGAGACAGTTTACTACGGTGAGAATGATACTATTCCTAATTCACTTCCTTTCGTCATTCCTATTGTTCCGACCGTACAAGTGACCGTTGCGCCTTCATCTCCTATACCAAGTTCGGCGTACCCATGTTTTCTTGCGAATCTTGAGGGATTTGATCCCATTTCACGACGAGTTGATAGATTAGCACAATCAGTTTTCACACTTCGGTCATCATATATTGCGCTAATTTATTCACTCGATTTACACCCTCAAGATCGTGCTACCCTTCTTTCTCCTTTCCGCCATTCTTCTCCCCCACCGAGACCATATTCTATATTTCTTCCCACACGGTCTCGCGTGTTTCTCATTTCTTTCATCTACACCCCATTATTTTACCAACTTGGACATTACCACGATAAGATTTTTGAATGGTTGGTGCTAACCTTTGGCCTGTGTAAGGCCAAGCTTAAGTTTGGGGGGGACCTTGTTGTATATATGTATATATTTTTTGTTTTCTGTTTCTATAAAAAATAATTTTTTTTCAAAACAATAAAAAAAATTAAAAAAAATTATAAATAAATAAACAGGGGAGTGCGGACATTTTGACCCTCTTGGTTTAGTATGACAGTGAGGACACTGTCAAGTTCAAGTTTGGGGGTATACTCGGTACGTCTTCTTCCTTCGCATTCATTTGTACATATTTTTGCATTTGCATATTTATTTGAAAACCCATAAAAATTTGAAAAATTAAAAAAAAATTATAAAAATAATTGTATTCAATTTTGGCCATATTTGATTTGAGTTTGACAGATAGGTTAACAGGCTAGGAACAACTAGATCTTAGACTTAGTAAATTAAAAACCCTAAAAATAACCTTCCTTAAAATTTAACGGTAGAGAGTATATGTCTTTCTAATTTATTTAGAAATAGGCAAATTTTGGGTTCACTTCTTAGGCTAAGTCAAAATGAGGGAAGAGTATTGATGTTCTTATTAGAGTATAAGTTTGAAAAATAGTTCCTAGCTTAAGTCTAGATTCTAAAAATGTATACCCTACAATTTGCACAATCACGCACCTTGAAACTTGGAATAGTAGAAGAGACCTTGAAATGCTCTTGTCTAAAGTCCTTAGTACAATGAAAAAAAAAGAAAAAAAAAGTGAATAATAAAAAAAAATGGACACTGGTTTTTGTGATTACTTAAGGCTGTAAAAATAGAAAAATATTTAGCGAGGGTGCTTCATCACCTAGTGCCTTAGACCAACTGGTTTGGGAGTCACTGCTAAAGCCTTGAGTGTTGCAAGACTAGGAATTACGCTTTAATGTGCAAGCACATCTTGTAATCGGTTGTTGGTACCTCAAGAAATATTAACGGTCGCATGAAGGATGTGTAAGCGAAATTCAATTAAAAATTCATTAATTAATAAGTGCTTTGGACAATAGACGAGAGTACGATTGCTTGATTTGAATTTCCAAGTGTAGGGGTGATATTTACACACACGTGGGGGTATGTAATTGGAGTTTAGATGAGAGAAAGGGATGAAGAATAGAACTTGTATCTTTAGTAGAGTTGATAGAAATTCCTAAGTGGAGATGGAACTTTAAAAGGAAAACTTAAGAGATGCCGAAAGCTAAGTAGGTCTACATAACATATATAATCTTAAGTTAAATAATGAGGAAGTGTGAAGAATATGGGTGGATAATTTGCGGGTCGACGATCATAGAATTCCTTGTTAGAAAACCTTATTGGAGAACAAAAGTCAATGGGCCGAGTTGATAGGATTTTGTGGGTGTAATCCACTGAAAACCCTCAGGAGACAACACTCCTCCTACGAGGGACACCTAGAGGTTTAACGGCTTGTTGCACGTGCTCAGTGCAATCGCGTTTCCCTGCGAAAGTGTGGTTAGGATTTTAATGAATAAAAATAAGTTTGCTCGAGGACGAGCAAAAGATAAGTTTGGGGGTATTTGTTCACATCATAATATTGCATTATTATATTCCCCATTCTTATTCTTTTTATAAATAAACGGGTGCTTTTGACGCATGTCTGCTACATGTTACAGGTTACAGGTTCTTGGACAGAAAACAGTGAAAACGATGTAAAGACGATGAAAATGTGGACTTTAACCAACAAACAGGGAATCTTGATCAAGCCTACATAAGGAACAATTCACAAAGCAAGATTCAAGACATCGACTCAAAGCGAACGGTTAAAAATCAATTGCAAATTATTCACTGAAGATCTGGAACCAACCTAGAGGCCCAAATGGAAAAAGATATATATATACAGGAAGCCCAAAACAACCAGAGCCTGCCCAGAAGAGCACATGGGCTAAATCCATTGTTTGGCCGCGGAACCGCGGCCAAACCATGCCTCGGGCCGCGGTTCCGCGGCCATATAGGGCCCATATGCAAAATATTTTTTACCAAAATGTAGTATCGGCGTTGACTGGTCTTTCTAGGGCTATATTTGTAAATTTAGACATGCGGATCAAAATGTAACCTAGGGTTTCTATTTCCTATAAATAGAACCCTAATCATTGTAACTCTTTATGCCTCATTTTAATAATAAATTCCAGAACTCTTTTTGGAGAGCATCAGTGTTTCCTTTCCATTCAGAAATTCAGATCTGACAACCCTGCATGGATGATTGGAGGGATGCATCTGTAAGTAGATTTAATTTCTCGCTCTAGTGTAGATTTCAATTCTTGTCCTAGGTAGATTTAATTTCATGCCCTAGGAACTTGTTTAGGGTTTAGCTTTGGGGAAGGATTTTGAGAGATGAGATCTCTCATCCCTTTCTTACCCACCACATATTTACAATAGGACTCCATGCATACACGCACACACCGTGCCCTACGGCACCCTATCCCTCGAGGTAGCGGTGATACCGTAGTGTAAAAGCCCGGTTGCGCGCGTTTTCCATGGAGGTTAGGGTAAGGATCTCTAAAGGACGGACAAGAACCTAGAGGAAGGAACACCTTCCCGAATGGATCTAATCCCCTTTATTGATAATTGCCATAACTCCTCATAGATCTTCATTCCGGTATAGAAAGCGTTGAGATTTAATTGCATTTCCAAACCATCCCTAAACCTAACCCTAGCAAGAATAGATCTAGATAATCGTGGATAGATTAATTTAGGTTTTTAGATTTAATAACCAATCCGAACACCCTTCGGAATTAACTCGTTAGCGCGATTAGGAGATTCACAACATCCCTGTGGACCGATCCGTACTCACCGGCTAGCTTCATGCGACGCCGTTCTTGATTGCGGTAATAGATAGTTTTTGACATTCAACCAGGACGGGTGGTAAGTTTCATGAGACAGAAAACGGTGCAAGTGTTGCAGCCAAGTCTGTTGGTCACTGTCACCCTGTATTACCAAAATACAATGATTCTGAACAAATGTTATTAGATACCGAACCTGATGTACAAAATCATATCAGTCTCTTTATTAGTAAAGAAATGATATAATTTTGTATTATTGGATAATGTTTTGAACATTTCCTATGTCAAAAGTTGATCGGTTCAGGCACGTTATCTAAAAGCATTGACGTTCTAAATCAAACTACAGTTCTTAGTATACAGAATACACACAAGAGGAAGAGTTCAGAAATGAACAAATCCTTCTTGAGGTATTGTAGACTAGGTCATATCAATGCGACCCGGCTAGCTGAAGTTACATTTAGATGCATATTTAAATTAGTTTGAATTTACATCTTGTGAAACTTGCCGGTCATGTCACAAAGATATAATGACCACAGCTCTGTTTATTGGAAACAGAGAAAGAGTTACTGAACTTTTGGGATTGATACATGCTAATGTATGAAGGTCCCCTGTCTACACATGCCAAGACCGGTTCTTTTTACTTCATTACATTCTCTGATGATCTCTCAAGAATCAGACATATGTTCTTGTTGAAACACACGTCCGAACCTTTTGAGATATTCACAGAATATAAGTTAGAAGTAGAGAACCAAAATACGGGTATAAGTATTATGTCCTTTGATGTGATCAGGGAGGAGAATACTTGAGCATGGAAATCCTGGACTATTCTAAAGGAGAATGAGATTCTCTCTCAGCATTACTCCTCCGCATACACCACAGCACGTCGCTGTATCGGGGCGGAGCAATAGCACCCTATATGATATGGTGTGCTCTATGATGAGTACTACTGAGTTTCCTATTTCCTTTTAGGACTTATGCACTTGAGAAGCTGCATGCCTATTGAATAGGGTTTCAATCAAATCAGATGCCTACCACTTCATATGTGATATGGAAAGGGAAGAGCCCATATCTTAAGTTGGTTAAGATTTGGGGTTGTCCGGCCTATATCTAAAAGCAAAATCCGGACAAGGTCGAGATAAGGTCTGTTATGTAGAACTGGAATGGTTCCAATTATACAAACTGCACCTGATGATTTGATAGAACCAAGGTATTCGATAGTCTCCGACGAACCTCAGCCTCTCCGCCGATCTGGAAGGGTTCCTCATCCGCCTGAGAGATACTTCGGTTTCTCGATGACAGTGGGAGCGAGGATTGCATCATGAGATGATGACCCAACTAGTTTCGAGAAGGCCATCGAGAGTAGGGACTCTGTAAGAATGGCTGGATGCTTAGCGATCTGAGATGGAATCCTTATACACCAACAAAGTATGGACTTTGGTTGCTTTATCTGAAGGGTTAAATCCCCATCAGGAGCAAGTATATCTTACGAAGATTACTTGGTGTACATGGAAAAGTTGAGACTTTCAAAGCTAGACTTGTTAAAGGTTTGCATTATTGACCAGATATGGATTTTGCTGAAAACTTTTCTAAGTAGCTATGCTTAAGTCCATCCAGATCCTACTTGCCACGGCTACATACCATGATTACGATATCCGGCGGTTGGGTGTCATGACTGCTCTTCTAAATGATATTTTAGAAGAGAGAGTCTATAAGTACACAGTCAGAGGGCTTTGTAGATAGTGGAAGCAGCGGAAACGTGTGCAAGATGTTTTATGTGATAAAGCAGGTATCGCGGAGTTAGAACGTCTGTTTTGATGTAATCAAAGAGTTTGACTTCATCAAAATGGTAGATGAACCTTGTATATACAAATAGGAAGTAGAGAGTATGGTAATGATCCTCGTAGAGTACGTGGATGACATACTCATGATAGGGAAGGAGTTTCCTATGCTACGCTCAGTCAATCTCCGCTTATCACAATGATTCTCCATATAGGATCAAAGTGATACCTACTAAATCCTAGGTTTTGGATCTATGAGATAGATCTAATTGGATGTTAGGATACTCACTAGATGTAGTGAGATGGTATCAATCGATCCTGGAGAGAATCACTGGAAAGGTTCCAGGGTGATAAGGACGACTGAAAGTCAGTCACAGGCATTGTCTTTACCCTTAGTAAAGGGACGGTATGTTGGAAGAGTTCCAAGCTAGATACCGTGGCATACTAGACGATAAAGGCTGGATACATCGCTACTTAAGATGCTACCAAAGAGGCTGTCTGGGTGTATATTAGTTCATGAGATGAACTTAGTTCCTCCCATTGTGTGACAATGGAGTCGTGGCTTATGCCAAGGAACGTCCGTCCCATCAGTGATCCAGACATATTCTATGGCAGTATCACCTGATCATGGAGATGGCTGATCTCCAAGGAGAGCGAGGTTAGGAGAGTAGACTCAGAGGACAACACGGCGGATCCACTCACAAAGGCCTTT
This sequence comes from Agapanthus africanus, assembly GCA_030015575.1. NCBI lineage: Eukaryota > Viridiplantae > Streptophyta > Magnoliopsida > Asparagales > Amaryllidaceae > Agapanthus > Agapanthus africanus. The sequence goes on from CM057349.1 coordinate 297,173,324, forward strand.
TCCCAGAGAGAGACTATTATGGGATGGTTGAGTATGAGATACTACAACCACTGCTATCAGATGGCCCTAGTGCAAGTGGGAGATTGTTAGTTATATGTATGCCCTAAAGGCCATTACTATACATAGGATGTATATTGTAGTGGATGCTTGGACATATATAGGGAGGACTTTCTTGCTCGACATGATAGTATGCTATCTGGTTGATCTTTACCTTAACGTGTACATTGATTGTCTCTCTGTTACATGTTGGTAAAGTCCTTAGGATGTGTACTTGACTACCTAGACTATGATGCGGATCATACTAGTGGGGACATGGTAGTCCATAAGTACATCCTTCAAGGTCCCTAGTCGTGGGTGTATCAAGACAGGACATCGATATACCAGAGTAGACTAGTGTATATCTTCTCGACCCATACAGATGGGCGATGGATGATCCCATATCCATTGGTGTTTGACATCAGAGATGATATACGGGTGCTCAGTGGAGACTGGGTACACTGGACGGACTCGCCAAGAACTCCCAGATGGTATTATACCTTACGTCAGATGGCAGTTCTCTGGTGACACTGGTACAGGTTAGTCTGTAGACCCGAAATCGTTATGGAGTCTTGTGTGATTCCCACTATGCTTTGATTTCCACCTAACCACGTCCAAGAGGGCGTGCAAAACGGTGGTTTTTGGGTACAGTCCCGAATCATATGGAGGCAATGAGCGATAGGAGGGGATTCGTCTCTCCCGGTATAGGGAGTTGATGTTGTGCTGTGTTCGATTGGCTATAACCGGAAATCCCTGGCCAGGGTTGTTGAGATTTACTGGTAAGTGTTACCAGTAGTTTCTCGAACTGTTATAGACCTCATATCGACACGGCTTATCGAGCTACTGGGGTCTGACGTTTACCACCCCTAGGAAAGATATGCGACATATCAGACAATCAGACCGGACTGTACGGTAAGTGTTACTGGTTGGATTCACAGGAGTGTGAGCGGGCTTGCTCGTTGATCTTCTGATCGCTCAATACCCGGGTGGCCGTTACGTTTAGCAGACCGCTTGCGGCTTGTGGGTGTTTGATATGATCATCACCTGCTGCCGGCGTATTGACGAGTCTTCAGAGTCCTACACAGAGGTTTCCTGGCTCAAGCGAAATGAAATAGGAGCGCATATGAGATATGTGCGGGACCGGGAATAATACCAGTATGTGATACCAAATTCTATTCTCGCGATTTGTATCATCGGACGGTTATATGAGATATAGCCGGGTTACCGAATCAAGTGTTGATTCGATACATTGATACACTAGATATTAGTCGGTTATATGCAATATGACCGGATCATTAAATCAAGTGTTGATTTAATGATTTGATGTATAATTATATATTTGATATAGTACTTTACATTAACTAGTATTTGTTCACTTAAGATTGATTTTCTCACTTGATGTGCACAAGTTGTATATGTGATATATTTTTGTGCACTAGTTTGTATCATGTTTGATGATACATGCAAACTTAGGTGTGTGTATCACTTTACCCATGTTTAGGTTAATGGTTAGGTTTTATTTATTTATTTATTCTTTTTTGGCAAAAATAAAATGGTTTCTTTCTTTTGTTGCTTTAAGCTTCATGAAGCTTCTTAGCATCATTGACCATTTTGTTTTTTCCTTAACCTAACCATTACACATAAACCCTAGTTCTTTCTCTATATGTGTTAACTTCACCCATGATTGCATTATGATAAGAATCACTTGAATTTTATTTTTGAAACAATTCTTTTTCTTTCTTCTTCTTCTTCTTCTTCATGAAGAAAAGAAAAGCTTGCTAGAAAATTCTAAGTGATGAAATCAAGTGAGAAATCCAAATCCAAAATGAACCCACTTCTTATTTCTTCATCCTCTACCACTTGCCATATTGTATATGGTGTTTTCTTCACAAGGTTCATGACCAAGTGAAGATGGAGCTTGAGTTTGAGTCGCCTCGACGTAGATCATCTTCGGCATCGAAGTCAACGACCTAGCCCGCTCATTTCTCCGATGAAACCAACGCTAGTCCGGGATTCCGATGATCGCAGCGGAGGGACGTCTACACGGAGCTTTGGAAGTGGAGGACCGTATCTACAAAGGTTGTAATCCCTTTCACTTATTAGCAAAGTAGTTTGCTTACTTGTTGTTTCGCCTAATCTCTAGTTAACGATCTTGCATAGAGTTGTTAGGCACATAAAAAATTTGATTTTGGCATGGTTGATGCCTTGTGGAACCTCTTGAGTGTGCCTAGGAACCCTACAGGAACCGCCGCCCAACCTAGGGTACGGCCGCGGTTCCGCGGTGCAGTGAGGGAATCAGGGGCATGTGCTTCACAGTATTTCCTAGAAAACCCTGCTGAATTTTTTGAGTATTTTTAATTTGGAAAAAACCACATTTTCAGAAAATGTCCAGAGAAGGGTTTGAATTAGGGTTTCGGGGTTCGATCGGATTTCTAACATCGTCTACACTTCTCCTAAAGCTCTAGCTAGGCTTTGATACCGCTGTAGGGTTGCTAGGCACGCGCATAAGGGTCTACAAGGCATCAACCATGCCCGATTAAAATTTTAGCCGTGCCGAACAACTCTAATACGGATCTTTAAACTAGGGTTTAGGCGAAAACAAGCAAGTTAACAACTTTAACTACAAGTGAAAGGGAATACAACCTTTGTAGATCCGGTCCTTCACTTCAATAGCTCCGTGTAGATGTCCCCTTCGCTGGGATCGTGAACTTCAGACTCTGGAGAAGATCCACAAGAAGAACGAACGTGCTTGCTTCGTTGACATCGAGGCCGAAGATGATCTACGTCGGGGAGACACTGACTGAAGCTATTCCTTCACTAGGTCATGAACTTTGTGAAGAGAACACGCTCTACTACATGGCAAGTGGTAGAGGATGAAGAAGTAGGAAGTGGGCTCACTATAGAATTGATTTTCTCACATTTTTCCTCATGGCACCATTGGAGCTAGCAAGCTTTTCATGGAGCTTGATGAAGAGGAAGAAGAAGAAAGAATAATATCATCATATGAATTATATCCTCAATAATGTAACCATGGGTGAGTTAAGCTATCATGCTTAACTCATGTAGAGAATTAACCAAAGCATTAAGTTAAAGTTTAGGTTAAAGAATATGAAAAGAAATGACAAAAGAGTGGACTTTGTCAAAGCTTCTCCAAGCTTCTTCAAGCTTGATTACTTTGACTAAGTTAAACCCTTTTGTTAAATCTTAAGATAAAACAATAACCCTAATCTTTACCCTAATCTTGGTATGAGTCTCATACACCCAACTTTGACGTATCATCAAGCATGATACAAACATATGTACACAAATATATATCACATATACACTTATGCACAAACTTGTGAGAAAATAAATCTTAAGTGAGCTAATACTAGTTAATGTAATGTAATATATCAAATATATAATTATACATTAAATTATTAAATCAACTCTTGATTTAATAATCCGGCTATAACCGACTAATATCAAAAGTAACAACTTATCGAATCAACACTTGATCCGATAACCCGGCTATATCGCATACAACCGATCAATGTCATAAATCGCGAGAATAGAATACGGTATCTCATATCGTATCAATCTCAGCCCCGCACATATCTCATATGCTCTCCTACTCCGTTTCGCTTGAGCCAGGAAACCCCTGTGTCGGACTCTAAAGACTCGTCAATACGCTGGCAGTAGGTGATGATCATATCAAACACCCACAAGCCGCAAGCAGTCTGCTAAATGTAACGGCCACCCGGGTATTGAGTGTAGGGTTCCTAGGCACTCTCAAGAGGTCTCACAAGGCATCAACCATGCCAATTTCAAATTTTACGGGTGCCGAGAAACCCTAATACGGATCGTTAACTAGATATCTAGGCGAAAGATGCAACTAGTAAACTACTTTACTAAGAGAACGGAAATACAACCTTTGTAGATCCGGTTCTCCATCTCCATAGCTCCATGTTGAAGTCCTCTCTGCTGTCCAAATCGAACCATGACTCTTGCATCGGCTTCATCGGAGAAAAAGCGGGCTAGGTCATCGACGACGATGCCGAAGATGATCTACGTCGAGGCATCACTAGTTCAAGCTCCACCTTCACCAAGCCATGAAAACTTATGAAGGAAACACCCTATACTACTTGGCAAGAGGTATAGGATGAAGAAATAGGAAGTGGGTTCACTTTAGAATTGGATTTCTCACTCTTTTCATCAAGTTGCCATTGATGAGGCAAGCTTTTCCTTCAAGAAGAAGATGAAGAAGAAGAAGATAATATTATGATAAGTTATTAAAATGAAAAGGAAAAACAATACTTATCATAATACTAACCCTAGTTTAGTGTAGAGAATAGACCATGGTTAGATATGATGGTTAGGGTTAAGCAAGAGACAAGAATGGTGGACTTGGTCAAAGTTTCATGAAGCTTCAACTAAACTACAAATAAAGCCACCATTCTTTTCTTATCATTTCCAAAATGAATAAACAAGTAAATAAATGAATAAGAAAATGAAAAACAAAACCCTAACCATTATCATGTAACCATGGTTTGATCTTTACACAAAAACCCTAGCAAACATGTATCATCAAACATGATACAATCAAGTGCACAAAAATATATCACATATACAATGTGCACATCCGAGTGAGAATATCCATTTAAAGTGAACCGATACTAGTTAATGCAAAGTAATATATCAAATATATAATTATACATTAAATCATTAAATCAACACTTGATTTAACGATCCGGTCATATCGCATATAACCGACCAGTATCCTATGTATCGGCTTATCGAATCAATACTTGATTCGATAACTAGGTTATATCGCATAAAACCAATCGATACATTCATCGCGAGAATGAAATACGGTATCACATACACGCATTATTCTCGGTCCCGCACATATCTCATATGCGCTCCTATTTCGTTTCGCTTGAGCCAGGAAACCTCTGTGTAGGACTCTAAAGACTCGTCAATACGCCGGCAGCAGGTGATGATCATATCAAACACCCACAAGCCGCAAGCGGTCTGCTAAACGTAACGGCCACCCGGGTATTGAGCGATCAGAAGATCAACGAGCAAGCCTGCTCACACTCCAGTGAATCCAACCAGTAACACTACCGTACAGTCCGGTCTGATCGTCTGATATGTCGCATATCTCGCCTAAGGGTGGTAAACGTCAGACCCCAATAGCTCGATAAGTCATGTCGATATGAGGTCTATAACAATTCGAGAAACTACTGGTAACACTTACCAGTAAATCTCAGCAACCCTGGCCAGGGATTTCAGGTTATAGCCAATCGAACACAGCGCAACATCAACTCCCTATACCGGGAGAGACGAATCCCCTCCTATCGCTCATTGCCTCCATGTGATTCGGGACTATACCCCAAAACCACCGTTTTGCACGCCCTCTTGGATGTGGTAAGGTGGAAATCAAAGCACAGTGGGAACCATACAAGGCTCTATGACGATCTCGGGTCAACAGACTACTCTGTACCAGTGTCACCAGAGAACTGCCATCTGACGTAAGGTATAATACCATCTGGGAGTTCTCGGTGAGTCCGTCCAGTGTACCCAGTCTCCACTGAGCACCCGTATATCATCTCTGATGTCAAACACCAATGGATATGGGATCATCCATCGCCCATCTGTATGGGTCGAGAAGGTATACGCTAGTCTACTCTGGTATATCGATGCCCCGTCTCGATATACCCATGACTAGGGACTTTGAAGGATGTACTTATGGACTACCATGTCCCCACTAGTATGATCCGCATCATAGTCCAGGTAGTCAAGTACACATCCTAAGGGCTTTACCAACATGTAACTAAGAGACAATCAATGTACACGTTAAGGTAAAGATCAACCAGATAGCATACTATCATGTCGAGCAAGAAAGTCCTCCCTATATATGTCCCAGCATCCACTACAATATACATCCTATGTATAGTAATGGCCTCTAGGGCATACATATAACTAACAATCTCCCACTTGCACTAGGGCCATCTGATAGCAGTGGTTGTAGTATCTCATACTCAACCATCCCATAAAGGTCTCTCTCTGGGAAAAGGCCTTTGTGAGTGGATCCACCTACAGTGGTATCAGAGCCTAGCTAGAGCCTTAGGCGAAGTCTAGACGGAGTTTGAAATTGGCATGGTTGATGCCTTGTGAGACCTCTTGAGAGTGCCTAGGAACCCTACAGTGGTATCAGAGCCTAGCTAGAGCCTTAGGCGAGTCTAGACGGAGTTTGAAGTCCGATCGAACCGAAACCCCAATATTTCCATGCTCTCTGGACTTTTTCTGAAAAAGCGGTTTTTTCCAAATTAAAAATTCTTAAAAAATTCAGCAGGAAATTCTAAGAATTACGGTGCAAAAATTACCTAATGATCAGTCTAAAGCGCGGCGGAACCGCGGCATTAGCTGCCTATTGCGGTGGTTCCGTGCTCATTTAGTCTCTTCATGCATTGAATTTTGCACAGTAACTCCTACTTTTCAGTGCTGGTTTTCCTGGGAATTTTTAATATTTATTCAAGAGTTGAAATTTCTGGGTTGTATTGGGGAATTCATGGATTCGATCGGAGTATCAGATTTTGTCTATGTGGCTTTCCGGATATTTTAGAATATGTTAAAAAGTTCGACCGGATGTAAATACCCAATCTTTCCCCTGCCGGGAAATTTCCAAGTGTTGGATTTTTCCATGGTTTAAAGACGTTCTAAGTAGTGCAAGTAACGCGATGGACCCTCTAGAAGACAACAAACCTTAACTCGATTATGTGACCGTCTTGAACTGCCCTTTGAACCTTCGGGTTTGGGGCAGTACGGCGTGCCACATGTGAGGCGTTGGCTTGACCCTTCTACGGCTGGACCGTTGGTACTGAGGCACGAACTGAATGTTTTTAGACTTGTTTCATGTGTTGATCTGTATCGGGAAAACTTGGGTGTTTGAATGTTCGATCGGAAAGTTTAACATTTTCTAATTATCTGGAATGGGATACAATAATTGGAATTCACAATAAGTTATGAGATAACTAAATGAATGTTATAAACATAGCAGTTTAGTCTCACTTGATCGGTTGCCACGGAATTTTGATGTGATCAAAAGTCTGTCGCAATTACGTAGCGTACGCGGATACTCGCCGGGTAAACTTAATAGAAAGCCTCGCCCCATAGCCCCGACCAAGTGACTGTAGGAGAACCCCGTCGCCGAAAGCATCCGTTCGGGTGCTCGCGGTAGCGGTGTTCCGCCTTGGTGCACTTCGTCGACGGCGTCGGGGGTGCGGCCGCCTACTGAAGTTTGCGACGAGCATTCGATCAGGATGTCGGGAATCTTGTTGAATTCCCCGACCTGATATTGAAAAGTGTTTTCGATTTTGAGACTAAAATGTGGGGTTTATAATTGTTAGGCATGTGATGTCTAAGGAATTCATTTGATTAGGCATGCGATGTCTATGCAGATTGCGGATTCTAACTGTTGTAGTTTTACACTTTCTTTTCTGTGACCGTAAGTGTAATATGTGATATCGCCGGTTTCGTTGCTATATGTCAACGACAATTGGGATGCGCATATTTACTTACGTTGATGACATGTGATGTTATGTGTTGCTGGATATGTTATATTGGATCGTCGTGTTTGAATAGCCGGGTTTTTTTTATGTGAGATGAGTGTTTTCATTTTCATTCATGTAAAAACTTGTATGTAATATTCTTTTATTGGGGCACTTCCAGGTTGCGGAAGCTGTCACCGTTTGTATATTATTTACTTTTCCGCACTAGGATAGACCCAAGGAGGGGAGCACAAGTAACCGGGTTCTGGAGTCCAGTGGGAGACCAACTCGAGGAGTCGAGTCCGGGTCTCCTAACTCTAGAATTGGTAGGGTTGCTTGCCGCTCTCGTAGGGGTCTAGGGGTGTGGGTTAGGCTATTCATCGCGACCGTGGAATCCGTGTTTTATACTGGCTCATATTGAAAACACGGACGTCCTAGTATATCCAATATTTCATATGATTCTTCTGCTGCGATATCTGTGATGTGATCATGTGATGTTCTGTGATGGATACTGTATATAGTATATATGATATATTATATAAACGTTACTTATGTTTTACACCCGCGCTAGCCCTGCCCTGCTCTGCCGTTAGTTACCTAACCTAACGGTGCACGAGGGGACATCGAGGCGAATGCGGATGGCATAAGTGTACGTCGTATTTATCTGTGATGTTTAGGTATTTAAATGATGGGACTTCATTAATGTGATTAATGAAATAAAAGAAACCTAAGATGTTGTAGAATTGAATTTCAAAATAAAATAGGTAGCTACAGTTCTTGCTTTGCACAGAGATATATGTGATATATCCTGCACCTTATTCGATGAGGAAAGGACCGAGATCCCTTCACCGGGAGTGACTCCTTTAGCAATAACTGGCTGATGCTACACACTCGGTTTGTCTTTTGATTGCTTTTAAGAGTTTTTGCTTTGCACAGTGATATATATAATATATCCCGCACCTCATTCGACGAGGAAAGGACCAACGATCCCTTCACCGGGAGTGACTCCTTTAGCAAAACTAGAAAAGCCTAAAAAAAAACATTCCATTTTTAAAATCATTTGATTCTACAACGATATCAAGTTCATTACGCAATAGGTTTTCAGAAAAACCTGTCGTATCCCTCCGTCATTTCAGATAAGTACTAGTTAGTATTCGTGCTACGTTTGTTGACTATGTTAAGGCGTAGTGTGCGGTAGCTAATTAGTGCTTATCTGTATAAGCATATGATGCGATTGGATTAGGGTAGTCGTGCGACTTTGTTGACTATGTTAAGGGTCGTGCGGGTGGGTTTAATTCAATCGGGAAATGACGGGTTGAACTTGACTAGCACTTATGATTTGTTGACTATGTTAAGGTCATATAGCTGCTAGGGGCAAAATATTATCGGGAATTTCAAGTGTTGAAATTTGCAATGAGATTGCATACTTTCTATGAGATAGTTGGATCCCGATACCCGCTGCGAGTAAGAGTTACTCCTGGGAGAGTTTTTGCACATTACAATTAGCCGATCAAGTAGGTGTCTAGAAAGGTGTCAACGAGGTTACGCCTCTGGGAAAACGAGGTTTACATTAATTAGGTTCGTGCGAAAGTACGGGAGACCTCCCTCAAAGTACCGACACTGGCCTGGCTGAAAGATTGGCGAACTTGTAGTGTGTAATTAATCCCGGCTGGTCTTTCCTTTTAGGGTTTGAAGGAAGATTTGATAAAAAGCAGTGGGAGCCATCCTGATTAGATAAAATAAATAACCAATCTATTCTTGCAAGTGCGCACGCTGAGTGTTTTCTTCTCTCTCTCTCCAGGTAGCGACCATATCACGCCTTAATCAAGATAATAATACGGATTATTGACCGAACCCGCTTGTTATACTGAGCTGGGGAACGTTGGTCCCGCTCCAACTTATAATTGTTATAAGACAGAGCAGGAAATTGGGGATTACCAGAATTCCCGTGCCGCCCAAACGAAGATAGTGCATGCTGATGCATCATCTTCGGGTGTGTTCATTATATAGAACTGTTTCTCAGTGTCCTTTACGTCCTGGGTATATGATACCGGATCAGGATCCCACATATGTAATATGTTACATAGGGCTACATAAAGGTAGAGAATTAAGAACGGGTGATAAGTTTCATGAGGCAGAAAACGGGGCAAGTGTTGCAGCCAAGTCTGTTGGTCACTGTCACCCTGTATTACGAATACATTGATTCTGAACGAATGTTATTAGATACCGAACCTGTTATGCAAAATCATATCTGTCTCTTTATTAGTATAGAAACGATAAAATTTTGTATTGTTGGATATTGTTTTGAACATTTCCTATATCAAAAGTTGATCAGTTCGGGAACGTTATCTAAAAGCATTAATGTTCTAAATCAAACTACAGTTCTTAGTATACGGAACACACACAAGAGGAAGAGTTCAGAAATGAACGAATCCTTCTTGAGGTATTGTAGACTAGGTCATATCAATGCGACCCGACTAGCTAAAGTTACATGAAGATGCATATTTAAATCAGTTTGAATCTACATCTTGTGAAACTTGCCAGTCATGTTGTAGGGTTCCTAGGCACGCTAGTGAGGTCTCCCAAGCCATCAACCATGGCAATTTCAAAAATTATGGTGCCTACAAACCCTAAACTACGGATCGATAACTAGATGTCTAGGCGAACAAGAACTAGTTAACACTTAACTAAAAGTTTAACGGAAATACAACCTTTGTAGATCCGGTGCTCCACCTCCACGGCTCCGCAACGAGGTCGTCTCCGCTGTCCAAATCAAATCCGGGCTCTAGGATCGGCTTCGTCGGAGAATGGGCAAGCTAGGTCGTCGATGTCCATGCCGAAGATGATCTACGTCGAGACATCGCTAGATCAAGCTCACAACTTCACCAAGTCATGAAACTTGTGAAGTAAACACACTCTACTACTTGGCAAGAGGTAGAGGATGAAGAAATAGGAAGTGGGTAGACTTTAGAATCGGATTTCTCACTCATTTCCATCACTTGCTATTGATGGGGCAAGCTTTCTTCACTTGAAGAAAATGGAAGAAGAAGAAGATGATATATGATAAGATAATTAAAAATCAATAGAAAAACAATACTTATCATAATATTAACTCTAGTTAAGTGTAGAGAATGAATCATGGTTAGTGGGAATGGTTAGGGTTAAGAATGAGATAAGAATGGTTGACTTGAACAAAGCTTCATGAAGCTTCAACTAAAGAACAAAAGAAGCCACCATTCTTTTCTAATTTCTTTTATTCATTTATCAAAAATAAAAAGGATAATTAAATAAGATAAATGAATAACAAATAAGAAACCCTAACCATTTCATTAACCAAGGATTAATACTTTACACTTAACCAAAAAGGATGTATCATCAAACATGATACAAGCAAGTGCACAAAATCATATCGCATATGTAATGCGCACACCCGAGTGAGAAAATCCATTTAAAGTGAACCGATACTAGTTGATGCAAAGTAATATATCAAATATATAAATATGCATTAAATCATTAAATCAACACTTGATTCAATGACCCGGTTATGTCGCACACAACCAACTAGTATTCAATGTATCGGCTTATCGAATCAACGCTTGAATCGATAACTAGGTTATATCGCATACAACCTTTCCGATACATTCATCGCAAGAATGGAATGCGGTATCACATACACGCATCATTCTCGGTCCCGCACATATCTCATATGCGCTCCTATTTCGTTTCGCTTGAGCCAGGAAACCTCTGTGTAGGACTCTAAAGACTCGTCAATACGCCGGCAGCGGATGATGATCATATCAAACATCCACAAGCCGCAAGCGGTCTGCTAAACGTAACGGCCACCCGGGTATTGAGCGATCTGAAGATCGACGAGCAAGCCCGCTCACACTCCAGTGAATCCGACCAGTAACACTACCGTACAGTCCGGTCTGATCGTCTGATATGTCGCATATCTCGCCTAGGGGTGGTAAACGTCAGACCCCAATAGCTTAATAAGTCGTGTCGATATGAGGTCTATAACTGTTCGAGAAACTACTGGTAACACTTACCAGTAAATCTCAGCAACCCTGGCCAGGGATTTCCTGTTATAGCCAATCGAACACAGCGCAACATCAACTCCCTATACCGGGAGAGACGAATCCCCTCCTATCGCTCATTGCCTCCATGTGACTCGGGACTGTACCCAAAAACCACCGTTTTGCACGCCCTCTTGGACGTGGTAAGATGGAAATCAAAGCACAGTGGGAACCACACAAGACTCTATGACGATCTCGGGTCAACAGACTACTCTGTACCAGTGTCACCAGAGAACTGCCATCTGACGTGAGGTATAATACCATCTGGGAGTTCTCGGCGAGTCCGTCCAGTGTACCCAGTCTCTACTGAGCACCCGTATATCATCTCTGATGTCAAACACCGATGGATATGGGATCATCCATCGCCCATCTGTATGGATCGAGAAGGTATACGCTAGTCTACTCTGGTATATCGATGCCCCGTCTCGATACACCCACGACTAGGGACTTTGAAGGATGTACTTATAGACTATCTGTCCTCACTAGTATGATCTCATCATAGTCCAGGTAGTCAAGTACAGATCCTAAGGGCTTTACCAACATGTAACAGAGAGACAATCAGTATACACGTTAAGGTAAAGATCAACCAGATAGCATACTATCATGTCGAGCAAGAAAGTCCTCCCTATATATGTCCCAGCATCCACTACAATATACATCCTATGTATAGTAATGGCCTCTAGGGCATACATATAACTAACAATCTCCCACTTGCACTAGGGCCATCTGTAGCAGTGGTTTGAAGTATCTCATACTCAACCATCCCATAAAAGTGTCTCTCTCTGGGAACAGGCCTTTGTGAGTGGATCCGCTGTGTTGTCCTCTGAGTCTACTCTCCTAACCTCGATCTCCCTGGAGATCAACTATCTCCATGATCAGGTGATACTGCCTAAGAATATGTCTGGATCACTGATGGGACGGACGTTCCTTGGCATAAGCCACAACTCCATTGTCTCACAATGGTAGGAACATAGTTCATCTCATGAACCAATACACACCCAAACAGCCTCTTTGGTAGCATCTTAAGTAGCGATGTATCCAGCCTTTATCGTCTAGTATGTCACGGTATCTAGCTTGGAACTCTTCCAACATACCGTCCCTTTACTGAGGGTAAAGACAATGCCTGCGACTGACATTCAGTCGTCCTTATCACCCTGGAACTCTTCCAGTGATTCTCCCCAGGATCGATTGACACCATCTCACTACATCTAGTGAGAATCCCAACATCCAATTAAATCTATCTCATAGATCCAAAATCCAGGATTTAGTAGGTATCACTTTAATCCTAAGTGGAGAATCATTGTGATAAACGGAGATTGATCGAGCGTAGCATAGGAAACTCCTTTCCTATCAAGAGTATGTCATCCACGTACTCTACGAGGATCGTCACCATTTTGATGATATCAAACTCTTTGACTGCTTCATCAAAACAGACGTTCCAACTCCGCGATGCCTGCTTTATCTTATAAAGCATCTTGCACACGTTTCCGCTGCTCCCACTGTCTACGAAGCCCTCTGGCTGTGTACTTATAGACACTCTCTTCTAAATCATCATTTAGAAAAGCAGTCAAGACACCCAACCACCAGATATCGTAGTCATGGTATGTAGCCGTGGTAAGTAGGATCTGGATGGACTTAAGCATAGTCACTTGAAAAGGTTTCATCATGATCCACGCCTGGTCGATGACGAAAAGCTTTAACAAATTTAGCTTTGAAAGTCTCAACTTTTCCATCTACACCAAGTAATCTTCTCAAGATATACTTGCTCCTGATGGGGATTTAACCCTTCAGATATAGCAGCTAAAGTCCATACTTTGCTGGTGTATAAGGATTCCATCTCAGATCACTAAACATCCAGCCATTCTTACAGAGTCTCACACCTGATGGCCAGCTCGAAGCTAGTTGGGTCATCATCTCATGATGTAATCCTCTCTCCCACTGTTATAGAGAAACCGAAGTATCTCTCAGGTGGGTGAGGAACCCTACTAGATCGGCGGAGAGGCTGAGGTTCGTTGGAATCTACTGAATCCTTTGGTTCTATCGAATCATGTGTTGTTGTGTATAGCTGGAACATTTCCAGTTCTACATAACAGACCTTGCCTTGAGCTTGTCCGAATTTTGCTTTTAGACAAAGGCCGGACAACCCTAAATCTTAACTAGCTTAAGACATGGGCTCTTCCCTTTCCATATCACATATGAAGTGGTAGGCAACTGATTTGATTGGAACCCTATTCAATAGGTATGCAACTTCTCAAGTGCATAACACCCAAAAGGAAACAGGTAACTCAGTAGTACTCATCATAGAGCACACCATATCATATAGGGTGTGATTGCTCCGCCCCGATATACCATCGTGCTATGGTGTATACAGAGGAGTAATGCTGAGAGAGAATCTCATTCTCCTTTAGAATAATCCAGGATTTCCGTGCACAAGTATTTTCCTCCTTGATCTCATCATAGGACATAATACTTATACCCGTATTGGTTCTCTACTTCTCGCTTATATTCTGTGAATATCTCAAAAGGTTCGGACTCATGTTTCAACAGGAACATATGACTGAATCTTGAGAGATTATCAGAGAATATAATGAAGTATAAAGAACCGGTCTTGGCATGTGTAGACAGGGGACCTACATACATCAACATGTATTATCCCAAGAGTTCATTAACTCTTTCTCTGTTTCCAGTAAACGGAGCTATGGTCATCTTATCTCTGTGACATGACTGGCGAGTTTCACAAGATGCAAATTCAAACTGATTTAAATATGCATCTAAATGTAACTCTAGCTAGTCGGGTCACATTGATCTGACCTAGTCTACAATGCCTCAAGAAGGATTCGTTCATTTCTGAACTCTTCCTCTTGTGTGTGTTCTGTATACAAAAAACTGTGGTTTGATTTAGAACATTAATGCTTTTAGATAACGTGCCTGAACCGATCAACTTTTGATATAGGAAATGTTCAAAACATTATCCAACAATACAAAATTATATCCTTTCTTTTCTAACAAAGAGAGTGATATGATTTGGTATATCAGGTTCGGTATCTAACAACATTCGTTCAGAATCAATGTATTGGTAATACAGGGTGACAGTGACCGACAGACTTGGCTGCAACACTTGCCCCGTTTTCTGCCTCATGAAACTTATCACCCGTTCTCAGTTCTCTACCTTTCTGTAACCCTATGTAACAGATTACATATCTGGGATCCTGATCCGGTATCATATACCCAGGACGTAAAGGATACTGAGAAACAGTTCTCTGTATAATGAACACACCCGAAGATGATGCATCATCATGCACTCTCCTCGTTTGGGTGGCACGGGAAATCTGGTATTCCCCTTATTTCCTGCTCTGTCTTATAACAATTATAAGTTGGAGCGGGACCAACGTTCCCCAGCTCAGTATAACAAGCGGGTTCGGTCAATATTCCGTATTATTATCTTGATTAAGGCGTGATATGGTCGCTACCTGGAGAGAGAGAGAAGAAAACACTCAGCGTGCGCTCTGTCAAGAATAGATTGGTTTTTATTTTATCTAATCAGGATGGCTCCCACTGCTTTTTATCAAATCTTCCTTCAAACCCTAAAAGGAAAGACTAGCCGGGATTAATTACACACTACAAGTTCGCCAATCTTTCAGCCAGGCCAGTGTCGGTACTTTGAAGGAGGTCCCCCGTGCTTTCGCACGAACCTAATTAATGTAAACCTCGTTTTCCCAGAGGCGTAACCCCGTTGACACCTTTCTAGACACCTACTTGATCGGCTAATTTTAATGTATAAAACTCTCCCAGGAGTAACACTTACTCGCAGCGGGTATCGGGATCCAACTATCTAATAGAAGGTATGCAATCTCATTGCAAATTTCAACACTTGAAATTCCCGATAATATTTTGCCCCTAACGTGCTATGACCTCGACGAAAGCCAACAAACCATAGCCCGCTAGTCAAGTTCAACCCGTACATTTCTTGATCGAATTAAACCCACCCGCACGACCCTTGACGAAAGCCAACAAAGCCGCACGACTACCCTAATCCAATCGCATCGTATGCTAGCAGATAAGCAGCATATAGCTACCGCACACTGCACCTTGACGAAAGCCAACAAATGCAGCACGAATACTATATACAACTTATCTGAAATGACGGAGGGCTACGACAGGTTTTTCTGAAAACCTATTGCGTAATGAACTTGATATCGTTGTAGAATCAAATGATTTTAAAATGGAGTGCTTTTGAGGCTTTTCTAGTTTTGCTAAAGGAGTCACTCCCGGTGAAGGGATCGTCGGTCCTTTCCTCGTCGAATGAGGTACGGGATATATCACATATATCACTGTGCAAAGCAAAAACACTTAAAAGCTATCAAAAGACAAACCGAAGGTTGTAGCATCTGCCAGTTATTGCTAAAGGAGTCACTCCCGGTGAAGGGATCGTCGGTCCTTTCCTCGTCGAATGAGGTGCGGGATATATCACATATATCGCTGTGCAAAGCAAGAACTGTAGCTACCTGTTTTATTTTGAAATTCGATTCTACAACATCTTAGGTTTCTTTAATTTCATTAATCATATTAATGAAGTCCCATCATTTAAGTATCTAAACATCACAGATAGATATGACGTACACTTATGCCATCCGCATTCGCCTCGATGTCCCCTCGTGCACCGTTAGGTTAGGTAACTAACGGCAGAGTAGGGCAGGGCTAGCGCGGGTGTAAAACATAAGTAACGCCTATATAATATATCATATATACTATATACTGTATCTATCACAGAACATCACATGATCACATCACAGATATCGCAGCAGAAGAAACATATGAAATATTGGATATACTAGGACGTCCGTGTTTTCAATACGAGCCAGTATAAAACACGGATTCCACGGTCGTGATGAATAGCCAAACCCACACCCCTAGACCCCTACGAGAGCGGCAAGCAACCCTACCAATTCTAGAGTTAGGAGACCCGGACTCGACTCCTCGAGTTGGTCTCCCACTGGACTCCAGAACCCGGTTACTTGTGCTCCCCTCTTTGGGTCTATCCTAGAGCGGAAAAGAAAATAATATACAACAGGTGACAACTCTCGCAACCTGGAAGCGCCCCAATAAAAGAATATTACATACAAGTTTTTACATGAATGAAAATAAAAAACACTCATCTCACATAAAAACCCCCGGCTATTCAAACACGACGATCCAATATAACATATCCAGCAACACATAACATCACATGTCATCAACGTAAGTAAACATGCGCATCCCAATTGTCGTTGACATATAGCAACGAAACCGGCGATATCACATATTACACTTACGGTCACAGAAAAGAAAGTGTAAAACTACAACAGTTGGAATCCGCAACCACCTCAGACATCGCATGCCTGACCAAATGAATTCCTTAGACATCGCATGCCTAACAATTATAAACCCCGCATTTTAGTCTCAAAATCGAAAACACTTTTCAATATCAAGTCGGGCAATTCAACAAGATTCCCGACATCCTGATCGAATGCTCGTCACAAACTTCAGTAGACGGCCGCACCCCCGATACCGTCGACGAAGTGCACCAAGGCGGAACACCGCTACCCGCGAGCACCCGAACGGATGCTTTCGGCGACGGGGTTCTCCTACAGTCACTTGGTCGGGGCTATGGAGTGAGGCTGTCTATTAAGTTTACCCGGCGAGTATCCGCGTACGCTACGTGATTGCGACGGACTTTTGATCACATCAAAATTCCGTGGCAACCGATCAAGTGAGACTAAATTGCTATGTTTATAACATTCATTCAGTTATCTCATAACTTCTTGTGAATTCCAATTATTGTATCCCATTCCGGATAAACAGAAAATGTTAAACTTTTCGATCGAACAGTCAAACACCCAAGTTTTCCCGATACAGCTCAACACATGAAATAAGTCTAACAACATTCCGTTCGTGCCTCATTACCAACGGTCCAGCCGTAGAAGGGTCAAGCCAACGCCTCACATGTGGCACGCCGTACTGCCCCAAACCCGAAGGTTCAAAGGGCAGTTCAAGACGGTCACATAATCGAGTTAAGGTTTGTGTCTTCTAGAGGGACCATCGCGTTACTTGCACTACTTAGAACGTCGTTAAACTACGGAAAAATCCAACACTTGGAAATTTCCCGACAGGGGAAAAAGTGGGTATTTATATCCGGTCGAACTTTTTAACATATTCTAGGATTTATCCGGAAAGCCACACAGACAAAATTTGATACCCCGATCGAAACACCGAATCCCCAAATCAACTCAGAAAAATTCAACTCTGGAATAAGTTTTAAAAATTCCCAGAAAATCCAGTACATAAAACTAAGAATTATTGTATAAAATTTTTTAAAATTGGAGGTCGTACGGCCGCTCATCCGCGGCCTGAGACAACAGTAAGGCCGCGGATCCGCGCCTAGAATAATGAATTAACCCCTCAAATTTAAACAGTAATTCTTATATTATTTTACTGAGTTCTCTGAATATTTTTAATATGGAAAAATCCCTGTTTTTCAAAATCGTCCAGAGAGCAAGTTTGGTTTGGGATTTCGGATTTGTTCGGACTTCAAATTCCGTCTGGACTTCGCTTAAGGCTCTAGCTAGTCTCTGATACCACTGTAGGGTTCCTAGGCACGCTAGTGAGGTCTCCCAAGCCATCAACCATGGCAATTTCAAAAATTATGGTGCCTACAAACCCTAAACTACGGATCGATAACTAGATGTCTAGGCGAACAAGAACTAGTTAACACTTAACTAAAAGTTTAACGGAAATACAACCTTTGTAGATCCGGTGCTCCACCTCCACGGCTCCGCAACGAGGTCGTCTCCGCTGTCCAAATCAAATCCGGGCTCTAGGATCGGCTTCGTCGGAGAATGGGCAAGCTAGGTCGTCGATGTCCATGCCGAAGATGATCTACGTCGAGACATCGCTAGATCAAGCTCACAACTTCACCAAGTCATGAAACTTGTGAAGTAAACACACTCTACTACTTGGCAAGAGGTAGAGGATGAAGAAATAGGAAGTGGGTAGACTTTAGAATCGGATTTCTCACTCATTTCCATCACTTGCCATTGATGGGGCAAGCTTTCTTCACTTGAAGAAAATGGAAGAAGAAGAAGATGATATATGATAAGATAATTAAAAATCAATAGAAAAACAATACTTATCATAATATTAACTCTAGTTAAGTGTAGAGAATGAATCATGGTTAGTGGGAATGGTTAGGGTTAAGAATGAGATAAGAATGGTTGACTTGAACAAAGCTTCATGAAGCTTCAACTAAAGAACAAAAGAAGCCACCATTCTTTTCTAATTTCTTTTATTCATTTATCAAAAATAAAAAGGATAATTAAATAAGATAAATGAATAACAAATAAGAAACCCTAACCATTTCATTAACCAAGGATTAATACTTTACACTTAACCAAAAAGGATGTATCATCAAACATGATACAAGCAAGTGCACAAAATCATATCGCATATATAATGCGCACACCCGAGTGAGAAAATCCATTTAAAGTGAACCGATACTAGTTGATGCAAAGTAATATATCAAATATATAAATATGCATTAAATCATTAAATCAACACTTGATTCAATGACCCGGTTATGTCGCACACAACCGACTAGTATTCAATGTATCGGCTTATCGAATCAACGCTTGAATCGATAACTAGGTTATATCGCATACAACCTTTCCGATACATTCATCGCAAGAATGGAATGCGGTATCACATACACGCATCATTCTCGGTCCCGCACATATCTCATATGCGCTCCTATTTCGTTTCGCTTGAGCCAGGAAACCTCTGTGTAGGACTCTAAAGACTCGTCAATATGCCGGCAGCGGATGATGATCATATCAAACATCCACAAGCCGCAAGCGGTCTGCTAAACGTAACGGCCACCCGGGTATTGAGCGATCTGAAGATCGACGAGCAAGCCCGCTCACACTCCAGTGAATCCGACCAGTAACACTACCGTACAGTCCGGTCTGATCGTCTGATATGTCGCATATCTCGCCTAGGGGTGGTAAACGTCAGACCCCAATAGCTTAATAAGTCGTGTCGATATGAGGTCTATAACTGTTCGAGAAACTACTGGTAACACTTACCAGTAAATCTCAGCAACCCTGGCCAGGGATTTCCTGTTATAGCCAATCGAACACAGCGCAACATCAACTCCCTATACCGGGAGAGACGAATCCCCTCCTATCGCTCATTGCCTCCATGTGACTCGGGACTGTACCCAAAAACCACCGTTTTGCACACCCTCTTGGACGTGGTAAGATGGAAATCAAAGCACAGTGGGAACCACACAAGACTCTATGACGATCTCGGGTCAACAGACTACTCTGTACCAGTGTCACCAGAGAACTGCCATCTGACGTGAGGTATAATACCATCTGGGAGTTCTCGGCGAGTCCGTCCAGTGTACCCAGTCTCTACTGAGCACCCGTATATCATCTCTGATGTCAAACACCGATGGATATGGGATCATCCATCGCCCATCTGTATGGATCGAGAAGGTATACGCTAGTCTACTCTGGTATATCGATGCCCCGTCTCGATACACCCACGACTAGGGACTTTGAAGGATGTACTTATAGACTATCTGTCCTCACTAGTATGATCTCATCATAGTCCAGGTAGTCAAGTACAGATCCTAAGGGCTTTACCAACATGTAACAGAGAGACAATCAGTATACACGTTAAGGTAAAGATAAACCAGATAGCATACTATCATGTCGAGCAAGAAAGTCCTCCCTATATATGTCCCAGCATCCACTACAATATACATCCTATGTATAGTAATGGCCTCTAGGGCATACATATAACTAACACATGTCACAGAGATAAGATGACCACAGCTCTGTTTATTGGAAACAGAGAAAGAGTTAGTGAACTCTTGGGATGATACATGTTGATGTATGTAAGGTCCCTCGTCTACATATGCCAGGATTGGTTCTTTGTACTTCGTTACATTCTCTGATGATCTCTTTAGATTCAGACATATGTTCCTGTTGAAACCCATGTCCGAACCTTTTGAGATATTCACAGAATATAAGCTAGAAATAGAGAACCAATACGGGTAAAAGTATTATGTCCTTTGATGAGATCAAGGAGGAGAATACTTGAGCACGGAAATCCTGGACTATTCTAAAAGGAGAATGAGATTCTCTCTCAGCATTACTCCTCTGTATACACCATAGCACGATGGTATATCGGGGTGGAGCAATTACACCCTATGTGATAAGGTGTGCTCTATGATGAGTACTACTGAGTTACCTATTTCCTTTTGGGTGTTATGCGCTTGATAAGCTGCATACCTATTGAATACGGTTCCAATCAAATCAAGTTTCCTACCACTTCATATGTGATATGGAAAAGGAAGAGCCCATATCTTAAGTTCCTTAAGATTTGGGGTTGTCCGGCCTATGTCTGAAAAGCAAAATCCGGACAAGCTCGAGGCAAGATCTGTTATGTAGAACTGGAAATGTTCCAGCTATACAAACTGCAGCTGATAATTTGAAAGAACCAAAGGATTCAATAGTTACCAACGAACCTCAGCCTCTCCGCCGATCTAATAGGGTTTCCACCCACCTGAGAGATACTTCAGTTTCTCTATGACAGTGGGAGCGAGGATTGCATCATGAGATGATGACCCAACTAGTTTCGAGCTGGCCATCAGGAGTGGGACTCTGTAAGAATGGCTGGATGCTTAGCGATCTGAGATGGAATCCTTATACACCAACAAAGTATGGACTTTGGTTGCTATATCTGAAGGGTTAAATCCCCATCAGGAGCAAGTATATCTTGAGAAGATTACTTGGTGTAGATGGAAAAGTTGAGACTTTCAAAGCTAGACTTGTTAAAGGTTTTCGTCATCGACCAGGCGTGGATAATGATGAAACCTTTTTCCAGTAGCTATGCTTAAGTTCATCCGGATCCTACTTGCCACGGCTACATACCTTGACTACGATATCTGGCGGTTGGGTGTCATGACTGCTTTTCTAAATGATGTTTTAGAAGAGAGAGTCTGTAAGTACACAGTCAGAGGGCTTCGTAGACAGTGGGAGCAGCGGAAACGTGTGCAAGATGGTTTATGTGATAAAGCAGGCATCGCGGAGTTGGAACATCTGTTTTGATGGATTAGTCAAAGAATTTGACATCATCAAAATGGTAGATGAACCTTGTATAAACAAAAAGGTAGTAGGGAGTATGGTGGTGATCCTCGTAGAGTACGTGGATGACATACTCATGATAGGGAAAGAGTTTCCTATGCTACGCTCAGTCAATCTCCGCTTATCACATTGATTCTCCATATAGGATCAAAATGATACCTCCTTAATCCTGAGTTTTGGATCTATACGATAGATCTAAATAGATGTTAGGATACTCACTTGATGTAGTGAGTAGGTATCAGTTGATCCTGGGGAGAATCACTGGAAGGGTTCCAGAGTGATAAACACGACTGAGTGTCAGTCACAGGCATTGTCTTTACCCTCAGTAAAGGGACGGTATGTTGGAAGAGTTTCAAGCTAGATAGCATACTATCATGTCGAGCAAGAAAGTCCTCCCTATATATGTCCCAGCATCCACTACAATATACATCCTATGTATAGTAATGGCCTCTAGGGCATACATATAACTAACATTGAGCGATCAGAAGATCAACAAGCAAGCCTGCTAGTACTCCTGTGAATCCAATCAGTAACACTCCCGTACAGTCCGGTCTCGTCGTCTGATATGTCGCATATCTCGCCTAGGGGTGGTAAACGTCAGACCCCAGTAGCTCGATAAGTCGTGTCGATATGCCTATAACTGTTCGAGAAATACTGATAACACTTACCAGTAAATCTCAGCAACCCTGGCCAGGGATTTCTGGTTATAGCCAATCAAACACAGCACAACATCAACTCCCTATACCGGGAGAGACGAATCCCCTCCTATCGCTCATTGCCTCCATGTGATTCAGGACTGTAACCAAAAACCACCGTTTTGCACGCCCTCTTGGACGTGGTAAGGTGGAAATCAAAGCACAGTGGGAATCACACAAGACTCTATGATGATCTCGGGTCTACAGACTAACCTGTACCAGTGTCACCAGAGAACTGCCATCTGACGTGAGTTATAATACCATCTGGGAGTTCTCGGCGAGTCCGTCCAGTGTACCCAATCTCCAATGAGCACCCGTACACCATCCTTGATGTCAAACACCGATGGATATGGCATCATCCATCGCCCATCATATGGGTCAAGAAGCGTATACGCTAGTCTACTCTGTTGCATCGATGCCCTGTCTCGATACACCCTCGACTAGGAACAGTTATAGGATATACTCGTCGACTACCGTGGCCCCACTAGTATGATCTCATCATAGTCCCAGTAGTCGAGTACATATCCGAAGGGCTTTATCAATATGTATTAGAAACAATCAGAGTACATGTTAAGATAAAGTACAACCAGATAGCATATTATCATGTCGAGCAAGAAAGTCCTCCCTATATACGTCCCAGCATCCACTACAATATACATCATATGTACAGCAATGGCCTCTAGGGCATACATATAATTAACAATCTCCCACTTGCACTAGGGCCATCTGTTGTAGTATCACATACCCAACAATTAGCTGTGGTTGAAGTATCTCATACTCAACCATCCCATAAAAGTCTCTACTGGGGAAAAGGCCTTTGTGAGTGGATCCGCGCTGTTGTCCTCTGTGTCTACTCTCCTTACCTCGATCTGCCTGGAGATCAACCATCTCCATGATCAGGTGATACTGCCTAAGAATTATATCTGTATTTCTGATGGGACGGTAGTTCCTTGGCTAAAGCCACAATTCCATTGTCACACAATGGTAGGAACGAAGTTCATCTCATGAACTAATATCTATCCAGACTGCCTCTTTGGTAGCATCCTTGGTAACGATCTATCTTGCCTTTAATCGTCTAGTATGTCACGGTATCTGGCTTGGAACACTTCCAACATACCGTCCCTCCACTGAGGGTAAAGACAATGCCTGCGACTGATATTCAATCGTCCTTATCACCCTTGAACTTTTCCAGTGATTCTCCCCTGGATCGATTGATACCATCTTACTACAACTAGTGAGAATCCTAACATCCAATTATATCTATCTCATAGATCAAAACTTAGGATTTAGGAGGTATCACTTTGATCCTATATGGAGAATCCTTGTGATAAGCGGAGATTGACGGAGCGTAGTATAGGAAACTCTTTCCCTATCAAGAGTATGTCATCCACGTACTCTACGAGGATCACCACCATACTCCCTATTACCTTTTTGTATATACAAGGTTCATCTACCATTTTGATGAAGTCAAACTCTTTGACTACCATATCAAAACAGACGTTCCAACTCCGCGATGCCTGCTTTATCCTATAAAGCAACTTGCACACGTTTCTGCTGCTCCCACTTTCTACGAAGCCCTCTGGCTGTGTACTTATAGACGCTCTCTTCTAAAACATCATTTTAGAAAAGCTGTCATGACACCCAACCATCAGATATCGTAGTCATGGTATGTAGCCGTGGCAAGTAAGATCTGGATGGACATAAGCCTAGGCCCCAGAAAAAGGTTTCATCATTAGCCACAATTGGTCTATGATGCAAACCTTTAACAAGTCTAGCTTTGAAAGTCTCAACTTTTCCATGTACACCAAGTAATCTTCTCAAGATTTACTTGCTCCTAATGGGGATTTAACCCTTTAGATAAAGCAACCAAAGTCCATACTTTGTTGGTGTATAAGGATTCCATCTCAGATCGCTAAGCATCCAGCCATTCTTACAGAGTCCCACTCCTGATGGCCAGCTCGAAACTAGTTGGGTCATCATCTTATGATGCAATCCTCGCTCCCACTGTCATAGAGAAACCGAAGTATCTCTCAGGTGGGTGAGGAACCCTACAAGATCGGCGGAGAGACTGAGGTTCGTTGGAATCTACTGACCGAAGGACACGGATCTATCGGTATAATCTTTCCAAACTCCTTTTACATTTTTCTAGTTTACGGTTATTGGAACGATCCGGGGTATTTGGGTCGCGGTGGCGCCGGTTTCGTAAAAAGTTTTTGTTCCGCATATTGGCCTCGTTTAGACGGCCGGGGCGCCGCCGCATCCCAACAATCACATACATGTTAGAGCCTACTGCCGAAGTATAGGGTATCCCTTGCACGCGAGATCTCTCCAAATTAGTCTCGGAAGACTTTTTTTTGGAAAGAGTGATTCCTGAGTAAGTGGGCGAACCACCACGCTTAGAATCTTCCATACTAAACCCCTTTAGTATGGTGTTAATGTACCTGGATTTAGGACACTCCTAATATCCACATAGATCTATCACCATAGATCATAATCCACAAGATGTAGTAGGTATCATCCAGATCATCCATGGAGAATCCTTGTGATAAGAGGAGCTTGACCGAGTGTAGCATAGGAAACCATTTCCTATCAAGAGTATGTCATCTACGTATAATATGTGGAAGACAACCTTACTCTCTACCACCTTTTTGTATATACAAGGTTCATCTACCTTTTTGATGAAGTCAAACTTTTTGACTGCCACATCAAAATAGATGTTCCAACTCCGCGATGCGTGCTTTAATCCTGATGGACTTAAGCATAGCTACTGGAGAAAATGTTTCATCATAAACTACACCTGGTTATTGACGAAAACCTTTTACTACAAGTCTAGCTTTGAAAGTCTCAACTTTTCCATCTACTCCAAGAATCTTCTCAAGATCCATTTGCTCCCAATAGGTTTTACCCCTTCAGGTGCAACATTCAAAGTCATACTTTGTTGGTGTACATGGATTCCATCTCTGATTGCATAGAATCCAGCCATTTTACAGAGTTCCCACTCATGATGGCCTGCCTGAACCTAGTTGGGTCATCATCTACCATGATACAATCCCCGCTCCCACCGTCACCGAGGAAACCTTAGTATCTCTCAGGTGGATGAGGAACCCTACCAGATTCGCGGAGAGGCTGAGGTTCATTGGAGACTATTGAATCCTTTGGTTTCACTAAGTTATCAGCTGTTAGTTTGTCCAGCTGGATCTCCTTCTAGTTCTACCTCATGACCAAAAATTTCTTCATAAGAAATTCCTTTTCTAAAAAGGTGGCATGCTGAGAAACAAAACACTTTTTTCTCCTCAGAGTGGTAGAAGATATTCCCTCGCAAATATTTGGGATATCCAACAAACTTACGGAACTGACCTTGCCTTGAGTTTGTCCGGATTTTGCCTTTCAACATAGGCCGGACAACCCCATATCTTAACTCGTTTAAGACATGGTCTTTTCCCATACTATATCTAATATGGAGCGGTAGGCTCTGATTTGGATGGAACCCCATTCAATAGGTATGCAGCTTCTCAAGTGCTTAACTCTAAAAGGAAACAGGTAACTCATCAGTACTCGTCATAGAGCGCACTATATCTCATAGGGTGCGATACCCCCGCTCCGATACACCGTTGTGCTGTGGTGTATACGAAGGAGTAAGCTGAGAGAGAATCCTATTCTCTGTTTAGAAAATCCAGAAACTCCATGCTCAAGTATTCTCCTCCTTGATCACATCGAAGGACTTAATACTTCTACTCGTCTGGTTCTTAACTTCAAGCTTATATTCCTTGAATTTCTCAAAAGTTTCAGACTCATGTTTCAACAGGAACACATGTCCGAATCTTGAGAGATCATAGATGAATGTAATGAAGTACAAAGAACCAACCCTGGCATTTATAGACAAAGGACCGTATACATCATCATGTATCCATCCCAAGAGTTTAATAACTCTTTCTCTGTTTCCATTAAACGGAGTATTGGTCACTTTACCTTTGAGACAAGACTGGCAACTATGATAAGATGAAAATTCGAACGGATTCAAATATTTATCCTTACGTAACTTAGCTAGTCGTGTCGCATTGATATGACCTAGTCTACAATGCTACAAGAAAGATTCATTCATTTCTGAACTACTTCTCTTGTGTGTGTTCTAGATACTTTGAACTGTGGTTTGATTTAGAACGTATATGCTATTATATAACGTGCCTGATCCAATCAACTCATGATTCAGGAAAATGTTCACAACCTTATCCTGCAATACAAAATTATATCATTCTTTAACTTAATAAAGAAACTGATGTAATGTTGTATATCAGGTTCGGTATGTAATAACATTCGTTCAGAATCAATGTATTTACCATTTGGTAATACAAGGTGATATCTGCCAACTGATTTGGCTGCAACAATTGCACCATTCTCTAACACTTAGAGAAATATCCCAGTTCTCTACCTTTCTTTAGCCCATGTAACAGATTACATATGTGGGATCCTAATCCGGTATCTCATACCTAGGACGCAGAGGATACTAAGAAACGGCTCTTGGTAATCGAACACACCCGATGAATATGCATCAACATGCTCATTCCTCGATTGGGTCGCGTATGAATTCAGTTATTCCCCTATTTCCTGCTCAGACTTATAACAATTATAAGATAGAGCGGAACCATCGTTCCCCAGCTCAGAATAATAAGCAGGTTCGGTCAATACATCCATATTATTATCTTGATTAAGGCATGTTACGGTCGCTACCAGGAGAGAGAGAGAAGAAAACACTCGGCGTATGCTCTTGCAAGATCAGATTGGTTATTATTTTATCTAATCAGGATGGCTCCCATTGTTTTTATCAAATCTTCCTTCAAACCCTAAAAGGTAAGACTAGCCGGGATTAATTACACCCTACAAGTTGGCCAATCTTTCGGCCAGGCCAGTGTCGGTACTTTGAGGGAGGTTCCCCGTGCTTTCGTACGGACCTAATTAAAATAAACCTCATTTTTCCAGGGGCGTAACCCCGTTAACACTTTTCTAGACACCTACTTGATCGGCTAATTGTAATGTGCAAAACTCTCGCAGGAGTAACTCTTACTCGCAGTGGGTATCGGGATCCAACTATCTCATAGAAGGTATGCAATCTCATTGCAAATTTCAACACTTGAAATTCCCGATAATATTTTACCCCTAGTGACTTATGACCTTAACTATGGTCAACAAATCATAAGCACTAGTCAAGTTCTACCCGTCATTTCATGATTAATTAGTCCCACCAACATGACCCTTAACTATGGTCAATAAAGTCACATGACTGTCTTAATTAATCGCATCATATGATGTGTAGGAAGACATCACTTAGCTACCGCACACTACGCCTTAAATATGGTCAACAAACGTAGCACGAAGACTAAGTACTCTACTTCCTAAAAGGACGGAGGGTTACGATAGGTTTTTAAGAAAACCTTTTGCGTAATGAACTTGATATCGTTGTAGAATCGAGTGATTTTGAAAAGGAGTGTTTTTGAGGCTTTTACTAGTTTTGCTAAAGAGGTCACTCCCGATGAAGGGATCTCGGCTCTTTCCTCATCGAATGAGGTGCAGGATATTTCACAAATACCACTATGCAAAGCATGAACTAAAAAAGCAATCAAAAGACAAAATCGAGTGGGTTGTTGCATCTGCCAGTTTCGCTAAAGAGGTCACTTCCGGTGAAGGGATCTCGGCTCTTTCCTTATCGAATAAGGTGCTGGATATTCTACAAGGAATACTGCTATGCAAAGCAAGAACTAGAGCTATCAATTTTTAAAACAAGATTCTGCAACATCTTTAGGTTTCTTTTATTTCATTAATCACATTAATGAAGTCCCATCAATTATGCTTCCTAAGTATCACAGAAGAAACGAAAGCAGCAATATTTATTATATATAATATATATAATATAAGCATTCACCTCAGAATATAAAGTGATCACATCACAGAATATCAGCAGCAGAATAACACATATGAAATATTGGATATTCTAGGAATTCCGTGTTTTAAATTAAGCCAGTAAAAAACACGGATTCCACGGTCGCGATGAATAGCCAAACCCACATCCCTAGATCCCTACGAGAGCGAAAAGCAACCCTCCCAATTCTAGAGTTAGAAGACCCGGTCTCAACTCCTTGAGATGGTCTCCCACTGGAACCTAGAACCCGGTTACTTGTGCTCTCCATCTTGGGTCTATCCTAATGCGGAAAAGTAAATAATATACATCAATGGTGACATCATCCTCAACCCGGAAGTGCCCCAATAAAAGAATAGTACATACAAGTTTTTACATGAATGAAAATGAAAAACTCTCATCTCACATAAAAACCCCCGGCTATTCAAAAACACGATGATTCAATATAACATATCACACCAACACATAACATCACATGTCATCAAGGTAAGTAAATATGCGTATCCCAATTGTCGTTGACATATAGCAACAAAACCGGCGATACACCACATATTATGCTTACGGTCGCAGAAAAGAAAATGAAAAACTACAACAATTAGAATCCGCAACCACCTTAGACATCATAAACCAAATGTATCATATATTTTGGATTTCATGCCCAACCAAATGAATTCCTTAGACATCACATGCCTAACAATTATAAACCCCGCCTTTCAGTCTCGATATTGAAAACACTTTCCAATAACACGTCGGGTAATTCAATAAGATTCCCGAGAACCTGATCGAATGCTCGTCGGAAACTTTAGTAGACGGTTGCACCCTCGATGTCATCGACGAAGTGCCCTTAGGCGGAACACTGCGGCCGTGAGCACCCGAATGGATGCTTTTGGAAACGTGGTTCTCCTACAGTCACTTGGTCGGGGCCATAGGGCATGGCTATCTAGTAACATTACCCGGCAAGTATCCGCGTACACTACGTAATTGCGACGGAATTTTGATCCACTTCAAAATTCCGTGGCAACCGATCAAATGAGACTAAATTGCTAGACTTATAAAATTCAAAATAGCTATCATATAACTAATTATTGTGGATTCCAAATATTGTATCACAATTCACAGCTAGCTAGACGATGTTAAACTTTTCGATCGAATCAACAAACACCCAAGATTTCCCAAAGAGCTCAACACTTGAGCGGTAGTTTTAAAAAATACCCAGAACATATCACAGCACCTATGGACCAACTGCAGAAGGGTCAACCCTTGCCTCACCCGTGGCGCCGCGGAACTACCACAAACCCTAGGGTTCGATGGCGGTTCCGACGGTCACAGAATCGAGTTAGGGTTTCGTTCTTCTAGAAGGTCCATAGAAAACACCTGCACGATTTTCTGAAGATTTTAAACCTGGAAAAATCCAACTCTTGGAAAATTTCCAGCGAGGGAAAAAATGAGTTATTGATATTCGTTCGAACTTTTTAACGTCGTCTAAATAACCCGAAATGATGTTAGAATTACGACTATGAAACACTCCGAATTGCCTTTGCACAAAGATAACATCACATACAATTTTAGCAAAAACAAGCAACACCTGAAACATCAGAACCCAGAGACTGGAACACGATAAAAATTTGAAGCCAAAATGAGCTTCCAAAACCGGCCAGGCCGGATTTTCATCACGTGTGGCCGGCCAAATTCCAGCGAGGAGGGCTCAAATTTCTATGGTGTTCATGTTACATCTCATGCAACATTCTGCAACTGCTTAAAATTTTTTCTGACACTCTGGAAAAATCTATAGAAACTGGGTTAATTTTTCGAGTGTTTTGGAGTTGTTTCGGTTTCGTAATACTACAACATCGTCTAATTCTCTAGCATGGCTCTGATACCACTGCAGGGTTCCCTTGGACGGTGCTGGGTTTCGGGAGGCACCGGACATGCCGTTTTCAAAAAATTGGTACGCTAAAGAACCCTAACGCTAGAATCTAAACTAGAGAATTAGACGAACCATGAATATAAACATCTTTACATCTAAGTGAATAAGGAATACAACCTTTGTAGACCGGTCCTTCACTTCATAAGCTCCGTGTAGTAGTCCCTTCACTCCAAGTAGTGATCTCCCGGACTCTAGTAAGGCCCCATAAGGTGAAATGAACAAGTTTGCTTGAAGTCTTCGAGGCCGAAGATGATCTATGTCGAGGAGACACTAACTCAAGCTACCTCTTTACTAAGTGATCAACTAGTGAAGAAACAACCCAATTTAAATGGCTAGTAGAGACGAGATTGATGATGTAGGAATTTTGCTCACTTTAGAAATTATTTTCTCACTAATTTTCTTCACCTCTCATGAAGCTAGAAAGCTTGAGGAAGGAGATGAAGAAAGCAACCATGGAAAAATCTCAAGTGAAGAATAAATCAAGTGGTGAGAATAGCAACCATGGGTGAGTTAGTGTCATACACTAACTCATGTAGAGACTGAACCATGGGTAAACAATAATGGTTGAGTTAATAAATATCTTCAAGTAAAACAAAATGAGTGGATTTGGTCAATGGTTCCACAAGCTTCTACAAAGTTCAACCATGTGACAATTTCCAACTAATTTGATTTACTTTAAATAAACAAAACCTCACATTATTATATGCATGGTGTGAGTCTAATACACCCATGTAGCATATGGCATCAAGCATGACACAAAATAATGTACATTAATATATATCACATACATACTAAGTGTACACAAGTGAGAAAAAGAAATCTTAAGTGAGATAATATTAGTTAATGTAAGATAATATATCAAATATATAATTATATATTAAATTATTAAATCAACACTTGGTTTAATAATCCGGCTATATCACATACAACCGACTAATATCATATGTATCAATTTATCGAATCAACACTTGATCCGATAACCCGGCTATATCACATATAACAGTCCGATATCACATATCGCGAGAATAGAATACGGTATCACATACTCGTATTAATCTTGGTCCCGCACATATCACATATGTGCTCCTACTTCATTTCGCTTGAGCCAGGAAACCTCCGTGTAGGACTCTAAAGACTCGTCAATACGCCGACAGTAGGTGGTGATCATATCAGTCACTCACAAGCCGCAAACGGTCTGCTAAATGTAACAGCCACCCGGGTATTAAGCGATCATAAGATCAACAAGCAAGCCTTCTCATACTCCTGCGAATCCAATCAGTAACACTACCATACAGTCCGGTCTCTTCGTCTGATATGTCGCATATCACAGCCTGGGGGGTGGTAAACGTCAGACCCCAATACCCTGATAAGTCATGCCGATGTGAGGCTCATAACGGTTCGAGAAACTACTGATAACACTTACCAGTAGATCTCAGCAATCCTGGCCAGGGATTTCCTGTTATGGCCAATCAAGCATAGCGCAACATCAACCCCTAATACCGGGAGAGACGAAATCCCCTCCTATCGCGCATTTCCTCCATGTGACTCGGGACTGTACCCAAAAACCACCGTTTTGCACGATCTCTTGAACGTGGTAAGGTGGAAATCAAAGCACAGTGGGAATCACACAAGACTCTATGACGATCTCGGGTCGACAGACTAACCTGTACCAGTGTCACCAGAGAACTGCTATATGATGATAGGTATAATACCATCTAGGAGTTCTCGGTGAGTCCGTCCAGTGTACCCAGTCTCCAATGAGCACCCGTATACCATCTCTGATATCAAACACCAATGGATATGGGATCATCCATCGCCATCATATGGGTCGAGAAGCGTATACGCTAGTCTACTCTGGAATATCGATGCCCCGTCTCGATACTCCCACGATTAGAAACATTTGAAGGATGTACTTACCGACTACCTTTGCCCCACTAGTATGATCTGCATCATAATCCTGGTAGTCAAGTACTCATCCTAAGGACTTTATCAACATATAATAGAGAGACAATAAGTGTACATGTTAAGATAAAGAGCAACCAGATAGCATACTATCATGTCGAGCAAGAAAGTCTTCCCTATATATGTCCAAGCGTCCACTATAATATACATCACATGTATAATAATGGCCTCTAGGGTATACATATAACTAACAATCTTCCACTTGCACTAAGGCCATTTGTTTTAGTATCTCATACCCAACGCCCCATAAAAGTCTCTCTTGGAAAAGGCCTCTGTGAGTGGATCCGCCGTGTTATCCTTCGCGTCAACTCTCCTTACCTCGATCCCTTAGAGATCAATCATCTCCCTGATCAGGTGGTACTGTCCTCAGAATATGTCTGGATCGCTGATGGGACCGGCGTTCCTAGGCTAAAGCCACATCTCCATTGTTGTCACAATAACAGTTATTGGACTCTCAATGGTAGGAACCATGTTCATCTCATGAACAAGAATTATCCAGACATTCACTTTGGTAGCATCGTTGGTAGTGATGTATTCAGCCTTTATCGTCTAGTTTGCCACAGTATCTAGCTTGGAACTCTTCCAACATACCGTCCCTCCACTGAGGGTAAAGACAATGCCTAAGACTGACTTTCAGTCGACCTTACCACTCTGGAAGCTTGAACTAAGAACATTATTTTAGTGCTGGTAGTCAAGCAAGAATCCTATGGGCTCTATCAACATGTAATAGTGATTTGTAATACCACCTGAAGCATGTACATGATGATAAGGACAAACAAGATAGCATACTATCATCTCGAGTAAGACTAAACTATCCGTATAGGTCCTCCCTCAATCATCACAATCGCGTGCCTGCAATTCAATAATTGACTTGAGGGCACTATAGCCAACAACAAATGTTTGTGACGAAGGAAAAATTGATTGAAGAAGTTAGTGCATGGTCTATTAAGAGGTGTATGTCATTCAAAACGGCCAGGAGAAACAAAGTACACTATGGTGTGTGATAACAATCCAGGTACGGGCTCTGGATAATACTCTTGGAAACTTCATACAATAATATCAAAACGGTGGGTGCAATCGACACACTTCACTTTAAAGGAATATAATCCGAAGTATTGATACCGAAATACTGTAGGGGATGTGGAGCACAAACATTCCACACCAACATTTATATACCTATGCATCTTGCCTTTGCTGAAGAGACGGCTTGATATGACACTGGCTGCCATTCAAGATCAAATGGAAGGGGAATATCAAATTAATATTTCTTATTTCAAAGTGTGGGAGACGAGAAAAAAGGCTTTATGTATGATATTTAGGGATTGTGAGAAATCATATCAAACTCTGCCGTGGTACCTGGAGGCAATCCCGAAGATCAGTACCGACACAGTCTACAACATCACCTACGAAAGCCTGACTCCAATAACAGTCCAGTTTACTGGCATGTTCTGGGCATTTGGACCATCAATTAAGCGATTTGAATACTGTCGTCCAGCTCTGAGCATTGATGGCACACACTTATATGTGTTAGTTATGTATATGCCCTAGAGGCCATTGTTGTACATATGATGTATATTATAATGGATGCTTGGATATATATAGAGATGACTTTCTTGCTCGTCATGATAGTAAGCTATTTGGTTTCACTTTATCTTAACATGTTGACTTATATTAGTTTACTGTCTTACTCTCACATGTTGATAAAGCCCTTAGGATATGTACTCGACTACTGGGACTATGATGAGATCATACTAGTGGGGCCACGGTAGTCGATGAGTACATCCTATAACTGTTCCTAGTCGAGGGTGTGTCGAGACAGGGCATCGATACACCAGAGTAGACTAGCGTATAAGCATCTTGACCCATATGATGGGCGATGGATGATCCCATATCCATCGGTGTTTGACATCAAGGATGGTGTACGGGTGCTCAGTGGATACTAGGTACACTGTATGGACTCGCCGAGAACTCCCAGATGGTATTATACCTCACGTCAGATGGCAGTTCTCCAGTGACACTGGTACAAGGTAGTCTGTAAACCCGAGATCGTCATAGAGTCTTGTGTGATTCCCACTGTGCTTTGATTTCCATCTTACCACGTCCAAGAGGGAGTTCAAAAC
Organism: Agapanthus africanus; assembly: GCA_030015575.1. NCBI lineage: Eukaryota > Viridiplantae > Streptophyta > Magnoliopsida > Asparagales > Amaryllidaceae > Agapanthus > Agapanthus africanus. The sequence continues at coordinate 297,207,770 of CM057349.1, forward strand.
GGTGGCTTTTGGGTGCAGTCCCGAATCACATGGAGGCAATGAGCGATAGGAGGGGATTTGTCTCTCCCGGTATAGGGAGTTGATGTTGTGCTGTGTTTGATTGGCTATAACTGGAAGTCCCTGGCCAGGGCTGATATAGAGATTTACTGGTAAGTGTTACCAGTAGTTTCTCACCCCGTTATTTGCCTCACATCGACACGACTTATCGGTTACTGGGGTCTGACGTATACCACCCCTAAACTAGATATGCAACATATCAGACGAAGAGATCGGACTGTACGGGAGTGTTACTGATTGGATTCACAGGAGAATGTACAGGCTTGCTTGTTGATCTTCTGATCGCTCAATACCTGGGTGGCTGTTACGTTTAGCTGACCGCTTGCAGCTTGTGGGTGTTTGATATGATCATCACCTACTGCCGGCGTATTGACGATTCTTTAGAGTCCTACAAAGAGGTTTCTTGACTCAGGGAAAACGGAGTAGGGGCACATATGTGATATGTGTGTGACCGAGGATAATGTGATATGAGATACCGTATTCTATTCTCGCGATATTTGATATCAGCCGGGTCATCAGATCAAATGTTGATTCGATGAATCGGTATAGATAATATTAGCCGGTTATATTCGATATAGCCGGATTGTCGGATTAAGTGTTGATTCGATAATTTAATGTATAATAATATATGTGATATATTATATTACATTATCTAATATTGGCTCGCTTTATTGATTCATTTTCTCACCGGGTAATACATTGATATATATGCGATATATGTTAATTGTATTATTTTGTTTTGTTACAAAATATATTATATATGTGATATATAATATTGTAACATGTTATGATAACTAATGCAACATGATTAGTGGAGATTAAATAAGGTTAAGGTTTGATTTGGGTTAGTCCATTCATGAAACTTCTAGAAGGTTATTCTTTTGTCATGAGCTAAGATATTTTGTGTTGATATTTGTGAGATATTTCTTAACCCAAACCACACCCTTAACCCTAGTCAAGTCTCTACAATGGTTAGCATATATTATTTGCAACCATGGTTGCATTTGTGATTATCATTACATTTTCATTATTCATCACAAAAGGAATTTCCTTCTCCTTATTCTTCCTTGAGCTCACAAAAGCTTTCTAGGTTTTCATTTTGTGATGGATTAGTGTGAGAAAAAGATAATAAAAGTGAGCATAAATCCTACTTCATCATCTTCATCTATTCTAGCCTATTAGATTAGGGTGTTCACCTCTTTAATGAGTGAGAAGCTTGAGTTAAACAAACTTCAAGGTAGATCATCGGAGAAAAGGAAGACTACAAGCAAGCATCGATCATTCGGGTCGTGGAGCCTCTCTTGAGTCCGGGAGATCATGGATCGTGGCGAAGGGACTTCTACTCGGAGCTTGTGAAGTGAAGGAGCGGACTACAAAGGTTGTAATCCCCATCTCTTAGTTGTAAAGTTGTTTACTTGCATGTGTAACCCTAATAATCTAGCAAAGATCCCGGCTTTGGGTTGTTCGGCACGTCTAAATTTTTATTCGGGCATGGTTGATGCCTTATAGACCCTTGTATGACTGTCTAGGAACCCTACAATATGGTAAATATAAGGGGAGTTTGCTTATTGTTTCCGGGGTGGATGCAGATAGAGGGTTGTATCCTTTGGCGTTTGTGGTTGTTGTTGGTGAAACTGAAGCAAATAGGGAATGGTTCTTCGCATGTATATCCCCAGTGTAAGCCATTGCCAAATTACATGGTTGTATGATCGAACGAAGGGACTTCCAAAGGTACTAGCTCAAGGCTAGCGTATGCCCCATTATCATCACTATTGTTTGATGTATTGGATCTAATTTCTTGGAAAAAAAATCAAAGAAGAATCATTATAGCTTTTGTTGTATGAAGCTGGTTGTGTTTCGGATCCTCTAGTTTATGCTAACAAAAGAGCTCGTATTAGAGAATTAAATCCGGAGGAAGATTCTTGGATTAATAAAAGTTTATGGGGGTACATAGATTGTTGGGCGTTATGTATGGACGACGGTGTAAGATATTGTATTATGACTACGAATTGCTCTGATCACTTTAATAGTGTTCTTAAAAGAGCTCATGCATTACCGATACAAGTATTTGTTTACCGCCGAAAACTGGACTGAGACGCGGAGGGCGTCTAGCCTGAATTTGGGGGAAGATGCTTGTATTTGAGGGAAAAGGGGGGGGGTTGCTGTGGACCTAAGAGTCATTAGCCATTTTTGAGACTAATATTATCTTAGGAGATATGTGATGAATATCATTTTGGATATCATCAGTTGAAAGATCATTAGTCATGTTTGGGACTAAGATCAATTTGGGCAATCATGAGCATATGGGCTCGGTTGATTGGAAATCAAAGAGATTTTGACCTTAGGAAAACTTAGCCAATTTAGGCTAGGTCTGGGTCTCCATAGTTACCCAACAGTGCTAAGCACTGGTACATGCAGCACTCACGTGTATCCCGCGTGAGGCGCTGGATCAGTGTTAAACAATGAATTTTGGAGGCGCTCATGTGTGAACACGTGAGGCACCCTAAATATAGGCTCTGCTCTTTGGGGTTTATTCCCCCTTTTTATATAAGCGGTAAGCACTTAGTTCTTATGGCGCTCACGTGTGAAACACGTGAGACGCCCCAAATATGGGCATTGCCCTTTGGTTTTATTGCCTTTCCCTTTTACAGAAGTGCTAAGCACTTGATTGGGGATCGCGTGCAAAACACATGACTGCCTTAGGAAGTGCTCCTTGCTCTTCTTTTAAGTACTCGCGTTGGAAACACGTGAGGCACTCTCAGCCGTTTCTTTTTGTTCATTAGAAACACTTACATGGAAAACACGTGAGGTTTCGTTATAGTGTTAAACACTAATGAATCACCAGACTGTTCTTTTGTGTTCTTGGAGATTTTTGATCTCATATTAATGACATTTCTAGTCATTAGGATTTGGGTTTGGAAGCTCTCAAATTATTATCATCGTCTGAGGGATCAAGTTCTCCTCTTGTTTATGCAGGAATCAATTCTTTATACAGGGTTAAACCCTAGTTTTCAGAGGAATTAAATTCCCATATGTTTTTATAAGAATTAAATTCTTTGAACTCGGTTCTTTCCCCTAGGTTTTGAATCTGCATGACAGAATCTCTCCAATGAGAATTAAATTCTCAACTTGTGGGGAGATCTGCTTCTCAGATCTCAACCAGAGGAAGAACTAAGTTCTTGTATGAAGGGTGAAACTCTTAGAGAGGCAAAGAAGAGATAGAACAATCTCTGTGTTTTTTCTTTCTTTTTTTTACCAAATATGTTCCGATGAAACAAATCTTCGCTGAGAATCAAATTCTCTCTTTCTGTCTCTCCTTCTGTCTCCTCTCCCTCTCTTTCTGCTTGTGTCCCTGTGTCTCTTTGAGACTTGAAGTCTCAGGCTCTTTATATAGTGGAGAGAAGTTTTTTTAATTCTCAAAAAATCTCTCATTGAGAGATCCCAATTGATTTAATTGGTTTCAGAATTGATTTGGGGAATTTTACCCACCGTTGGATCTTTGATCCAAGGACTTCTGTTTTTGCAGAAGATATTGTTCTTCTTTTTAACAAGATTGGGGATATTCTCCCATATATAGAATAAAATTCTATCGAGCAGTGACATTTTAATCACTATTGGATTTTTAATCCAAGGGTGCTCAGTTTAATAGAGTGTAATCTTTCTCTATTTAGAAAGATATCGGAAATATTTTGGATCTTTAATCCAATATCTCTCTATTTACCAGAAAATATTCTCTCCAATAGAATTTAATTCTATGTTTAATCTCTGTTAGATCATTGATCCAAAGATTTATTAAGTTATTAAGTAGAATTTAATTCTACGCAAGGAGATGTCCTCACGTGTTAACACGTGAGGCTTGCGGTTTAATTGCAGCGCTTAGGCGCTCATGTGTTGGCATGTGAGGCTGGTTTAGCCTAGTTGTAGTTTAATTGCAGCGCCTATTTATAGGCGCTTACGTGTTGGCATGTGAGGCTTGTTTAGCATACTTGTAGTTTAATTGCAGCGTCTATATGCCTTGCATATAGGCGCTCACGTGTTTAACACGTGAGGCTTGTTTAGCCTACTTGTAGTTTAATTGGAGCTTCTATATGCCTTGCATATAGGCACTCACGTGTTTAACACATGAGGCTTGTTTAGCCTTCTTATAGTTTAATTGCAGCGCCTATATGCCTTGCATATATGCGCTCACGTGTTTAACACGTGAGGCTTGTTTAGCCTACTTGTAGTTTAATTGGAGCATCTATATGCCTTGCATATAGGCACTCACGTGTTTAACACATGAGGCTTGTTTAGCCTTCTTATAGTTTAATTGCAGCGTCTATATGCCTTGCATATAGGCGCTCACGTGTTTAACACGTGAGGCTTGTTTAGCTTTCTTATAGTTTAATTGCAGCGCCTATAAGCCTTCATATAGGCCCCCACGTGTTTAACACATGAGGATCGAATAGTGGGGAGTTTCCCCCTTTCTTACTCCCCCCTTTTTTATGAGGGAACAAATGCCCCTACAGCGTTGCTCTCACGTGGCTTGCACGTGAGTGCAACGCTGTCCACTTTTACAGCCATTGGATTGCCTAGGGGAACGGGGAGATGAACTGCTCCCATCAATTCTTATAAATGCGAGGGCTTGGCCCTTGAGATGGCCATTGTTTCTTCGTCTTCTTCCTTAGTCTTTCTCTTGAGAATTTAATTATGCTTTCAGAGCTTAGTTCTCTGCCCGCTGAAATTTCAGAGTTAAACTCTGTCAAAAAGAACTCTTTCGGGTAAAGATCTTAAACGACATTTGTCTCTTAGGAACAAGAAACACTTTTCTCTAATTTTCTATGGATTTTAAATCCATCGCAAGAGCTTTGCTCTTTTCTGGAACTGGTCTATTAGCGATAAAAAAAAGACATAATTTTTTTTTGTGTAGTAAACCCTGATGTTTTTGAAGATCGGGTGTTTCTCCTTTGAACTTTGAGGGTCTTTGGAATTTAATTCCGTTTCTTCATTTCCCCATCATGGGGGTTTCTGGAATTTAATTCCATTGTTTAAAAGGAATTTGATTTCTCATTACAGAGCTTAGCTCTGAAAGTATTAGAGGCTTTTTGGGAAATTTATTCCCTAGTGCTCTTGAGCATATCTTCTTTTTAAGGTTTTAACCTCATTTTCACAGACTTAACTTCGTTGGGCATTTTAACAGAACTCATCATTTTCATTATTCATCATTTTTTAGGGTGCTAAGAGTTGTTTAAACTCCAGTGTCTATTTAATGAGAATCCTTTTTGATTCTCGCAATGATTATCTTGCCTTATCATTGGTAAGCCGCCATATTGATTTTGTGGGGTCCATTGGTTTTGCAGCCCATGGCCCCATGAAACAAACATCACATTTTTTTGTTTTATTTATTTTTTTTAATGGTTTTTCCATTCTCTTATTTCAGGAACAATGGCCTCACTTCCTGACTTCCCTTACACTCGCTCAGAAGTCGCTTTTCTGCAATCTCCATTGGACGAGGAAGTTATGGCAATGATTAGGGTGCAAGACAAGGACCGTACGAGTCTTCTCTTGTGTGTGCGGGGGGGGGGGGCTGGTATGGTCATATCATCAGAGGCTGCCGTAGATTTACTTGTGAAGTGCCAACAGAATGTATCCGCTCGATGTCATTGATAGAGTGTTCGCGCACGACTTATGCGGTGGAAGTGGTTAATTGGACCCCCATGAGCCGGCTTGAGCCGTCGACGACTGGGATACCTAATCAACCTATGATGGCCATTGATATCTTGGGATGCCGGATATGTCAGGGTGAAGCTTGACCCTGGGGGCAGGTGTATAAGGTAAGTGTTACCCCGCGCCATCCAGTGGGCTACCTTTCTTAGGCTCGATACATTCTCTTCGCCCAACGCGCACGGCTGCAGAAGGTTGGGTTGTACCAAGCAGTATATGCGTCATTATTCTACTATCAAGCTCCTCACGTCTGGTGGGTCAAGGATTTCTTGAACCAATGGAATCTTCCCATGAACACGTTCTTGCTAGGGGATCGCGAAGTCTTGATCTCACTGGAGGAGTTTCATGAAATTTCAGGGTTGCCGATCAGGGGAGAGCATTACGAAGAGTTACTGCCTCCTGATGAGTACGTATTTTCTACGGCGCCCGCTATGCTTGATGACCTGACGACGGAGAATGCCGTTCGTCATAAGCACCCGAGTCTAATCAAGGCCCTGGGTATTTTTGAAAAATTGTTCGTGACATCGGAAGGGCAAGGTGTCACTTTTGACGCTTTCATTACCCTCTTTCTTCGCGAGGATGTCTTATCCAAGAAGGCAACAAAATTCACGAAAATTGAAGATCCTTTTGTATTCGGGTTGAAGAAATTGCCGGCCAAAGAAGAAGACCTGCCGTAGTCTTATATTCCAAACTCACCGGCCGTGGCTTTTGATGCGATCGCGGCCCCTGGCATGGATGAAGAAACTTTCTTTGTCAGCTTTATCAGTCTCTGTCTTAGCTGGTTCACCATGCTGATGCATCGACGTTTCATGAGAGCTTCCGTCTTCTACCTTGCTCATCGCATAGCTGAAGGAGCGCGATTAGCTGTTGGTGTTGCGGGATTGTCGCATCTATAACACGGGTTAGGCACTGCCGCCAATACTTCGAACCTAGGTGCGGATACCGTGAACTTCTCCTCCACAACTTCACGTCGCGGATCGAGATGCATGTGTTAGGGGCGTTTGCTGTGGCGGCTTGCTTTCTATGAGTTGTACACATTCCCACGGATTATGAGGCTGGTTGATGCTTCCGCTCCTGACCCGACCCATCCAGGGGCTTTACGCGTATTACTTAATCCGTATTCAAACGAAGGCGGGATGGTCTTCAGCGATCGAGTCCTTTCTGCTCCTGCGGGACCCGTTCAACAGTTGTTTGATTTATCAAAGAATGGGGTTCCAGCTTTAAAGCCAAAAGAGATCATGCACTTATACTCAATTAGGCCAGGGTATCTATTGTTCCGCCTGTTAGTTATATGTATGCCCTAGAGGCCATTACTGTACATATGATGTATATTATAGTGGATGCTTGGATATATATAGGGAGGACTTTCTTGCTTGACATGATAGTATGCTATCTGGTTGCACTTTATCTTAATATGTACACTTATTGTCTCTCTATTACATGTTGATAAAGCCCTTAGGATGAGTACTTGACTACCAGGACTATGATGCAGATCATACTAGTGGGGCAAAGGTAGTCGGTAAGTACATCCTTCAAATGTTCCTAGTCGTGGGAGTATCGAGACAGGGCATCGATACTCCAGAGTAGACTAGCGTATGCGCTTCTTGACCCATATGATGGGCGATGGATGATCCCACATCTATTGGTGTTTGACATCGAAGAAGGTATACGGGTGCTCAGTGGAGACTGGGTACACTGGACAGACTCGCCGAGAACTCCTAAATGGTATTATACCTATCGTCAGATAGAAGTTCTCTGGTGACACTGGTACATGTTAGTCTGTCAACCCGAGATCGTCATAGAGTCTTGTGTGATTCCCACTGTGCTTTAATTTCCAGCTTACCACGTTCAAGAGATCATGCAAAATGGTGGTTTTTGGGTACAGTCCCGAGCACTTGGAGGCAATGAGCGATAGGAGGGGATTCGTCTCTCCCGGTATTAGGGGTTGATGTTGCGCCATGCTTGGTTGGCCATAACAGGAAATCCCTGGCCAGGGTTGTTGAGATCTATTGGTAAGTGTTATTAGTAGTTTTTCGAACCGTTATGGACCTTACATCGGCATGACTTATCAGGCTATTGGGGTCTGACGTTATACCACCCCCAGGCTATGATATGCGACATATCAGACGAAGAGACCGGACTGTACGGTAGTGTTACTGATTGGATTCGCAGGAGTATGAGCAGGCTTGCTTGTTGATCTTCTGATCGCTCAATACCCGGGTGGACGTTACGTTTAGCAGACCGCTTGCGGCTTGTGGGTGTTTGATATGATCATCACCTACTGCCGGCGTATTGACGAGTCTTTAGAGTTCTACACAGAGGTTTCCTGGTCTATGCGAAACGAAGTAGGAGCACATATGTGATATGTGCGGGACCGAGATTAATACGTGTATGTGATACCGTATTCTATTCTCGCGATATATGATATCGGTCGGTTATATGTGATATAGCCGGGTTATCGGATCAAGTGTTGATTCGATAAATTGATACATTTGATATTAGTCGGTTGTATGCGATATAGCCGGATTATTAAATCAAGTGTTGATTTAATAATTTAATGTATAATTATATATTTAATATATTGAATTACATTAACTAATATTTTCTCACTTAAACATTTCTTTTTCTCACTTGTGTGCATATAGTATATATGTGATATATATTAATGTACATTTTTTTGTGTCATGCTTGATGCCACATGCTACATGGGTGAATGAGACTCATACTATGCTTATGATAATCCTAGGATTTTTATTTATCCAAGTTAATCAAAATTAGATGGAAAATTGTCATGGATAGAAGCTTGGAGAAGCTTATGCTAACCATTGAATTAGTCCACCAACTTTGTTTTACTTGTACATATTTATTAACCTAACCATTATTGTTAGCCATGGTTTATTCTCTACATGAGTTAGTGTATGACACTAACCCACCCATGGTTGCTATTCTCACCTCATGTGTTTCATTCTCATCTCCACTTCATCTTCTTCTTCCTCATGAGAAATCTTGTTATCTTTTGAAATGGTGAAGAAATATTGTGACAAAAATAAATCTAAAGTGAGCCCAATTCCTACTTCATCATCCTCTACTATATTAGCCATTTAGTTTAGGGTGTTTGCTTCACTAATCTACCATTAGTGAAGAGGTAGCATGATCTTGAGTCTCTTCGACGTAGATCATCTTCGGCCTTGAAGACTTCGAGCAAGCTTGTTCATTTCTTCATGTGAACCCTTACTAGAGTTCTGGTGTTCACTACTTGGAGCGAAGGGACTATTACACGGAGCTTTAGAAGTGAATGACCGGTCTACAAAGGTTGTATTCCTCATTCACATAGATATAAAGTTGTTTGCATTGCTTGTTCGTCTAAATCTCTAGTTAAGATTCTAGGGTTAGGGTTGTTTAGCATGGCAAAAATTTGAAATTGGCATGGACGATGCCTCCTGAAACCTTGCTGCCGTGCTACGTAACCCTACACCACCGGAATGATACTGCCCTCTTTATGCGGTATAATGCGCATCGCTTCGCCCAGCAGTTAGGCTACAACCAGGGCGTCCCTCTTGAAGCCTTTCTAGTTGAGCCTACTCCCTCTCTGGAGGTAGCCCGCGATGATATCCATCACTTCATCCGGTTGAATACGAGCTCTCTTTTCATGATCCCGGAGCCCGACTATCTTCCAAGGCCCCCGGGACCCTTCAAGGGATGGTATCGCCATCGGGTCAGTCTCATCATCGCAGAAGAGAGACGGGAGCTTTTCGAGTATAGAGCTCCTGCTCCAGCTCAAGTTATCAGCGCTTCATTGCGGCCTCTGTCGGTTGTTCGCCCTCCTTTGAGGGACAGCGGTCCAGTGCTTATCCTTAAAGCCACTCCAGCAAAATCAGTGCCCCATACTGCTGGTATGCCGGTACATACTAGAGCCGAGGTAGAGGCTCCTGATAAAGCACCAGCGGTGGTGTCGCCAAAGGGTGATACCGAAGGCGTAGTTGGGCAGCGCCGTGCCAAAGCACCAAAGGGGAGGAAGCGCTTCTCCGTTAGTGTTAGCACAGGCTCCAAAAGGAGAAAGAAATCGGTCGTCGGCCTACTCGACACTTTGTTTGAATCCGAGCCCTTTATTCAGGACGAGACGATATCTATGCAGGAGCCAGACAACGGTCTTCTCTTTCCTGGTTCGTCTGCCGAGGAAGCCGCGCAGTTAGCCGATGCTTTAAAGCGCTCACAAGACGAGGCTGAAAACGTTCCCTCCCGGAAAGGAAAACATCCCGCTGTGGTTTTTCATGAAGTCTGTAACGTTTTGAAAATCGTTTAGGTGAAATTTCCGATTATCGGTAAAATAACTGGTGTTTTCCGCAAAAACCAGGAAATAATTATTTTCCAACATAGACTTAAATACATATATTTTAGCTATGTAATTTCTAGTATTTGGTATTTAATCGGCCACTTATAAATTATTAGTTTACTTAAACATTTTCCTTAATTAATTATTTCAAATATTATTATAAGCTTTTACTTATACATTTAATTAGTGGTAATTACAAATTGGAATGGGTTGATCATTCACTAGTGAACTATGACAACATAGAATCAAGCTGTAACATGCTCTTTTCTTCTCAAATTGCCTCCATTATTCTAGAGAATTCTTGGGTAAAATAAATTAGAAAATAAAATAAATAAAGTAATTAAAGAAAAGAGTAAAAAGAAGTAATAATTGAGAAACTTCTACACACCCACACACAACCATTCACTTCTCTCTTTCCCCAATAGGTTTTGAACGAGCACCCCCATTTAGCAGCAACCCATTTCCCCACTTCATGCCTCACAACAAAAGAAAAAAAAGGGATTTAATGAGAAGAATAAAGAAAGAGGAGTGTGGTGTTAGATATTTGAGGTATGGGTTGATTCTTGACTTGGGCACACACACACTCTCTCTCTTCCTCTCCTCACTAGCTCAGCCAATTCCTGTAGCCAACAGCCCCCCCTATTTCACCACTTCAATTCTCTTCAAAAATTATTCTTTTTCCATAAAAAATCCAGAAAATTAACTCTAAATTCTAGCCAAATTATCATCACAAATTCTTTGTTCAAATCTAGCTTGGATCAAGGAGCAAGATGGCATTTTGGAGGCTAAGTTTTGCAAGTGTGGATCTCATTCCAAACTATTTTGAGGTATAACCTTACTCTAATTGTTACTTGTTCATACTTGTTCTAATCTAATTTTTAATTAAGTGTTAATTAGGTTTTAAATTCAAGTTTGAAATCTCAAGAGAGGGTTTTGAATTAAGTTAGGGTTTTTATTAGTTGATTATGATTTCAATGTGTAATTTAGCATATTAAGGCATGCAAAATCTAATCTAGTTGTTAAGTTAACAAATTGTTGCTCCTAAATTGTCCAAATTATATAATTAGCAAACTAGATTTTAGGATTAATGAAAATAAGTGAGATTAAAATCTAGTTAATATTTGTGTGACTTAATTATGTTATTAGATGAACATTGTGGCTACTAGAATTGTTTAAACATCCATGTTTTGCACTAAAAAGGTTAGGAGATGCTTACTAGGTTTTTGGGGTAAATCGATTTTGATTAAGTTTGAGGTTAAATTGATTTATAACCTTTTCCCTAAATTAGTTAATGCGTTGTGAACGCGCGATTTGTGCGATTGGGTTTTTGGTTTGGTTGTTGCCACGTATAGCGGCCCTAGTAGTGCGTGCGCGTTTAGTTAGTGCGCGTGGTTGACTTGTATTATTTGTGTCCACGACTATTTATATTTATTCTCTTATTTCCTTATGTACGTTTCTAGGATTGGGTGCAGAGGCGTCGGATGTGGCGCGGAAATGACAGGGCTGAAATCGGATCAGATTAGCCGAGGCGTCCAGGTGAGTAGATGTATATCTACGGGGGAAGTCGGGTGGATGGCGTATTGCATCCCCACAATTTCGTAGGGTATGATGCATTTATGATATATATAAATATGCGTATTGTGAGATGTGAATACTTAGTAAGAAAGACTTTAGGAGACCATGGGTTGGATTTAGTGTAATTGAAAGGAAGTGCTTTTAGTTTAGTTTCTTAGTCGCGGAACCCTAAAGTAAAGGTTGACACACACACACATGCACACACGTGATATGATTATGGGTGTATACGTTTATATGTACACACACACACACACACACACATATATATATATATGAGGATATATATATATATATACACACACACACACACATACATATACGTATACACGGATGTTTGAGCCCAGTATATGATACTTGGAGATGAGCCAATATGATCGGGCATGATGTCGTGAGATTGTGATATGTGTTTGGGTCGTGATATAATATACGACATGATATTATAGCGGATCGTTGGGCGATGTGTTTTCTTACACACGAGGTTATATGTTTGATTATATGGGAATGTGCTAGATTTTAGAACGGTACCCCTAATTCTTGATTTTTCGATAATGATACTATATGAATAATGAGGTATATGTGATATTTGACCCGCACCCCGATTTTGGGATGCCGTACGATGGATTTTACCGTACGAGTTATAGATATGATGATCGATCCGCAGTCTTGACTCAAGGATGTGATACTAGGTATTTTACCTAACGTGACGCTATTGAGGCGGGATCGCCGACTACTAGATATATCGACTCGGACTTTAGGTTGATTTCCTTACTCTTTCGACTAGTCTCTTAGTTTAGTCCTGTAGTTGTTTAGGTGGATGATGGGCTGGGCTTGAGTCATACTTATTTCCAAAACTAACGAATCGTGAGTAATTTCAAAAGACAGCTCGAGGGATACTACGGATTTTTCAAATGATGTACATTTTCTTAAAAACACCGTAGCCCTATTTTCTAAAAACCACGATTCGTGCTATTTCAAATGCCAAGACCGTATGACTCGTATATAGAAATGTAAATTCTTAAATGTTGCGTTACTATTCATTCTCCGTTATATTCATTAACTCATTGCATTGCATGTTTATACATGTGTTTCTTTAACTATTATGATATCGATTGTTAGGAAACCAGCACCATTACCGATGATGCGTATGTCCACGGACACTTGCTTGCCGGCTCACACACATCGTCATCGGTAATTGCCATGTCATATACACTTTAGAGAATATTACTTCATTGATATAACTTGCTAGCTGATAGTTCCAATATATGATTATTGTGCTAGTTTAGATATTGCATTCCTTTCTTATATAACCAAGCAAGTGTATACTCATTTGTCATGCAATATTATAGGGCTTTATGCCGGTTACTCACTGTTTATTGACTCTCGATTTTGGGATTTCGGATTTTCCATGAGATTTCTGGATTTGGAGAAACCGCAAGGATTTTTTAAACTCATTACCATTTCTAAAGATAGAATTTGCGGTTTTCTCGTGATATGATTTGAGTGGTGTCCACCATGGGTTTTCTTGGTTCTTGAGCGGTATCATACACCCGATTCGAGGTAGGGGGAGGGACCTTCTGCCGGTGCATGGTGGAACCGGTGCGGTGTTGGACATAGTGCCCTCAGAGTCAATTATTGGATCACAGGCACGTGTTTGCAATGATTGAGGGAGGACCTATACCGGTAGGACAGTCTTACTCAAGATGATAGTATGCAATCTGGTTTATTTTTATCATCGTGTACTGCTTTAGGTGACCTTACAGGTCACTATTGCACGTTGATAGAGCCCTTAGGATTCTTTCTTGACGGCCAGCAGTATGATGGCGATCATATACGTGGGAGCTGGGGTCTATAAGCACATCCTTAAAAGGTCCCTAGTCGAGGGAGTTTCGAGACAGGGTATCGATACTCCAGAGTAGACTAGTGTATACAGTCGAGACCACGACGAGGGGTGGTGGCCGGTCTCACAAGCCACTGGTGTCAGTTGGTTCACCTAAGATGTATACAGGTGCTCATTGGGTTATGAGTACACCGGACAGGACTCACCGGGAACATGCTAGTTGGTCTTATACCTGACGTCACATAGCAGTTCCCTGGTGACATGTGTACATGTTAGTTCATCGACCTAAGATCGTCATTTGTCTCATGTGAGTTCCCACTGTACTTTGATTACTACCCTACCACGGCTCAAAGGAGTCGTGCAAACAGGTTTTAGATGGGTACAGTCCCGAGTCACATGGAGGCAGTGAGCGGATCTGCAGGGGTTCATCTCTCCCGGTATTGGGGGTGAGGTCGCGCTGTGTCTAGGAGAGCCATTACACGAAGTCCTTGGCCAAGGCAGGAGATTTACTGCTAGGTATTCCAATAGTATCTCAGGGTATTCTGGGCTACACTCCGACACGACTTGTACCGCTTTTGGGGGTCTGACTTTTACCAACCCCCTAGGCCCGCCATGCGATGCTCATAGACGAACGGACTGGACTGTACGGATATTGTTACTGACAGGCTCAGTAGGGTGTCAGGATGAGTTCGCTCATCGACGTCCCTTTTGGTCAATACCTGGTAGCCCGTTACGTATGGCTAATACCTCTGACGTGCTAGTGGTTAAATCCACAGCCAAAGCAATGACGAGTCTTTAGAGTCCCCCACAGACAGTTTCTCAAGTTTCGGGCGAAACGCTGTAGAGGCCGTATGGAGATATGGCAGGGTTTGATCATATACGTGCGGTATTGCACGGATCATGATCGGACGGATAATACTAGCGGGCTTTGGTTTAAGCCGGATCCTAGTATTGTACAGTGTAGATTTTGTCTCATTGCATTTGTATTCGGTCGGAATACAAATGCGGGTATGTATATACAGTCGCGGGGTTTTCCTGTAATTTATTACGGGATCAGTTTTTTGAAGTTGCCGGTTTGCTTTCCGTTTCGGCCATTTTCCTTTGTTTCTTTCCTTGGCTGAATATTGGTGGAGAAGGGGTTATTTGCGAGCATGCAAATTTGATTAGTGGGGGGTGTTATTTGCTAGTAGTAGTTTCATGATGATTGTGCACCATCCCTTGACTTCTTTATTCATCATGGCTTGACTTGTGCTTGATTTGAGAGATGATGGGTTTTGCTTTTAGGACTTTGTTGTTATGATATTCCATCATCATTACCTTTTCTCTCTCTTGCATGATTATTCATCCACTCTCTCCCTCTTGACTTAGCTCTCTCTCATTTTTTGTCATGGCCGGCCAAATGAAGTAGAGGGCTGTCCAAAATTGTGAAGGGGGATTTTTGATCTTTTTGGCTTTGCAAAAATCCCATAGCTCCATCTAAAAAAGTTTACCTCATTCCTCCACCAAAAATGGCAACTTAAACAACCCCTAGAGACAATGCTTTCCACACTTCATCTACAGTATTCTTGGACACGTCGACTCGCCAACTTCATGCCCGAGTTGCCTCGGTCCAGAGGTGGGAGCCCGTAAAAGAACCCGGCGATGTGGTGCCCTTCCGACGAGGAGATGAAGACCGGAGATTCCGCGGGGAGATCGGGACGACGACGAGAAGACCGAAGGACACAGATCGCTCGGTATATCTCTCTACCTCTTCTCTTATTAGCTAGGAGTAGGTTAATGGCCCGATCCGGGTTTCATAGTGCGCGGTGGTGCCGGTTTACAAGTTTCGTAAAAGTTTCGTTTCCGCATTTTGGCCTCGTTCAGACGGCCGGGGCGCCGCCGTGCAGTTACACTGGTATCAGAGCCACGCCATTAACCTAGTCTAGCTTGCTCGAGCGTGTTTAAAACTTCGATCGAACAAATACCCCAAAACCGCGATTTCATTTGCATCAGTTTCTGTCGAATTATTTTTGGCTCGAATTTTTTTTTAGAGTGTTGCAGAAATACATGCAGGGAGTTTGAAGACTTCTGTGAAAAACTGGTATTGTGATACTGTAGACAGGACGCGGAACCGCGGCCAAACCCCTGTTATGGCAGCCGTTCCGCCGCAGTAATGTGTGATTACCCTACCAATTTTCTACAGAGCTCTTCATACATGGAAATGGGGTTATTGGTATATTCAGTTTGGGCCCAGATTTTCTTTGAGTGCTACAGTAGTGCTTGGGGCCCACTTCGGTAAATTTGATCGATCAGAAATTTTAAACATGTTAGTTCACAGTATTTACATTATATCTGCGACCGTGAATGTCATTTGATCGGTAAATCCTGTCTAACTGCTATAGCCCTTTTCTGACGGATTTGCGAACGTGACATTCACGTTGATGTTCTGTGTTGTGCTGTGATATTGCAGATTGGTCGTGGGGGATAGCCTGGATGCAATGTTAGTACAGTTTGGTTATTTATGTACATTTGATATTGCAGGGCGAGCGTCCGACATGTGGACTGCCGTCACTGCCTGTTTGTATATTATTCTTTTGGGGCACGACCGGGCTGAGGTCGATGTACCCGTTGTATGTATATTTTACTTTCTGTACTAGGATTACCCCGTGGAGGGGTGCACGGATAGCCGGGTTCTAGAGGGCAACGGGCCTGCATCTCATGGCGTTGAGACTGAGGGGGCTTCACTCTAGAATTGGCGGGCTATTCGCCGCACTCGTAGAGGGTACAGGTTGACCCAAGGAGGGGTGCCCAAGTTACCGGATTCCGTGAAGTGCTGGGTGGTCCATTCACGTTGCTGAATGGGGCTTCCTCGCTTCAGGTTTTGGTGGGTGACTTGCCGCTCCCGTAGGGGTTTAGGATTTTCATTGCACAGGCTATCCACATGACCAGGGGAACGTCGGGTTTCAGTAGCGGCTCTATGAAACCCGGGGATCCCAGATATCTGTATTGTTCTGTGATGCTTATTACATTTCTGTGATGTTGCATTTTATCATGCCTTGAGCGAATATTATATATTGATATATATACTAGTAGATGTTGTATATGTTTTGCATCCGCGCTAGTCCAGTCCCCGCTCTGTCATTAGTTAAGTAACTTAACGGGTGATGACGGGACCCAGTGGCGAATGTGGATGACATATACATACATCATTATTTTCGTTCTTTGGGGTGTGATCAATTGATGGGACTGCATTGATTCGGATCAATGCAAGTTAAACAAACCTGTTTGATGTTGTTGGAACATTTTTTTAAAAAAAGCTGTTATTGCAAGGACGTTCTTTTTTGTTTTGCACAGTGGTATTCGGTTATGAATATCCAACACCTCAGTCGACGAGGCAAGGGCCGAGATCCCTTCACCGGGAGTGACCCCTTAGACAGAAGTTTGTGTCAGGGCAATAACTTCACTATAACCGATTACTTTTGCTTTGTATCGTGGTATTCAGTTGGAATATTCTGCACCTCATTCTACGGGGAAAGAGCCGAGATCCCTTCACCGGGAGTGACCTCTTTAGCAAAGGTTTTCGTCACTATATTTTAATAAAAGCTATCCGGTTCCTTCAACGATATCAGGTTCATTAGGTTAAAGGTTTTTCGCCAAAAACAATTCGTAGCCCTCCGTCATTTCAGACGGGTAGCACATAGTATTCATGCTATGTTTGTTGGCCTTCGTCAAGGCATAGTGTATGGTAGCTGCTTGTTACCTTTCTGCTGCATAGATAGATGCATTGGTTTGGGACAGTCGTACTACCTTGTTGGCCAAAGTCAAGGGTAGGTACGGGTGGGTTCAAATTAACCTGGACAATGACGGGTAGAACTTGACATGTGACTTATGATTTGTTGGCCTTCGTCAAGGTCATAAGAGCATGGGGCAAAAAAATCACATCGGGAGTTTCTAAAGAAACTGAAACTTGCCATATATGCGCATACCTTCTGGAGTGTGATAACGTGAGCGGATTCCGGCACGTTATCATGCGATGATATTTGGATCCCGATTCCCACTGATGAGTTGGTTTACTCCTCGGGAGATCCTGACTAATTCTTTTTTCAGGTTTGGAGGAGAATTTGAGTTTACAGTGGGAGGTTTCCTGATTAGATAAAGTGATAACCATTCTGATCTAGGTTAGAGTGCATGCCGAGTGTTTCTTTTCTCTCTCTCTTTGGCAGCGACCATGACCCGACCCTAGACTATGACTCAGTGACCAAGTTGATCGAACCTTCTTATAAGACTGGCTTTTGGATTGTCCGAGTTGCATACCTCATTGCCACTCCTACTTTTACCCTTTTCTCCAGAACACCCCGTATTACTACGAACGTCCACTTCCATTCGATAAAACCATCGTATGGTTATATACGAACTCGAAGGATCTTGTTCCAGATTCGAGGATGGTTTCCGGTTCTGGAGAAAATAAATAGGACTATTCAGTTGTCTTTTCCTTTTACCTTCTCTCAGGTTGCGAGTGCTCCTTGGATTAGGGGATAGTACACCCGTTATGCCTATTGGATAGTCTTCTTCCAAACCTTAGGCTGGTGCCGAACGGTAGGGAATGAAGAAAGCCGATTAGCCTAAGTGTGGTGTACAGAAGGTATTAAGTTAAGACAAATAAAGGGATTAGAAGGTGGGCAAAGTAAATTGCGACTGCTATTCACGACCAAACCAAGTATTTCATTACCACTCCCACTTCACCTTTGTATTTCTCCAGGACACTCCGTATCACTACGAAGATCCACAGTTTATTGGATATTCCATCGTATGGTTATATACGAACTCGAAAGGAACTTGTTCCAGTTCGGGGATGGATTCTGGTTCAGGAGAAATAAGAATAAGGTTTATTCGGTTGTCTTTTATCTTCACCTTCTCTCAGGTTACGAGTGCCCCTAGGATTGGGACAGTACACCCATTATGCTTATTGGATAGTCTTCTTCCAAACCATAGGCTGGTGCCGAATGGTACGGAAAGAAGAAAACTATTTAGCTTAAGAGGGTGTACAGAAGGTAACGACTAAAGACATATGAAGAGATTTGGAGAGATGGCAAAGAAATATACGGTTACAGTTGTGAATCTGGATAATGGAAGAGGCATTACTAGGAATATCAGGATACGCCTATGAAACATTTCAATGTTTCAGTTTCACTGTGTACTGTTAAAAGAAAACCGATTTCCCAATTAGCCCTTGCTCCAGGGTATGTATTTACCAGGTGTGATTCTCACATCTGTATGGTTTTACAGATGATGAGTGGGAATAAGCTATTGGGAATTAGGTGATTATCCTCATTATATCGGAATTCGTTGTAATTGGTGATATTTGAGGAAGTCACCAGGGTTGTTTGCCGAACGACGAATATTTGGTTTTGAATATCCGTTGTTATGAACCAATATCAAATTGATATATCTGTACGTTCATTTTTATGAAGTGATATATAACTTTTTGAAATTATGTCGATGACATTTACCTATATCAGTGGATGGTTAGGTAAGGAGCATTAAACAACGGTGTAATTCTTCCTAACCATAAGTACAGTTTTCAACCTACGACGCACAAGGTTTGAGTTATTAGACTCAGAGGACTTATACAGAGGATTGTATATTGTCCAGTGTGCATTAGGACAGAGGGGTTGGTCCTCGTACTATACTCGGTTTACTTATGACTTCTCTAGTTTTTGATAAGTGTTTCGTAGAAACACAAGGTCTGAGTTTTGAGAAGTTATAGGTATAAGAGTAAAGTAGAGAACCAAGTATTGCAAGTATCAGGATTCTTCAGGATGATCGAAGATGTAGATACTCGTGTATGGTATTCAGTTGTTAGTAATGATTAAGAGAACTTGCTTCTCTTTCAGGTTACTCATAATTGGAAGCACTCCTAAGTTGAGTAACGCTGATCAGCCTCCTTCCATTTAGTTGACATGTACTGGAGACAGCTGCATGATTTGAATCTGGTTCAATTAAATCAGTGCCTCTGTTTCTGTATTGGATATAGAACAGTTCATATCTTAACATTGTTAAGGTACGGGGAGTTGTCCGGCTTATGCTTAAAACCAGACTCTGGATAACTCAAGGCACGTTTCTGTAATGGCTATTTATGGGTTGACCTGGGCGATGATGAGGGTTGACTTTCTACCATCTGGAAGATCAATAGTGATATTGTTCTAGACTCGCCACAGTTTTAAGTAAAATGGATTTTTTTCAGAAAATAGTAATGGGAGTATGGTAGAACTGGAAGTGATTCCAGAACCTCAAACGATTACTGAAAATTTGATAGGAACCTAAAGATTCAATCTGGTCTGACATTCCATTGACCACTCCGCAGATATAGTGGGTAACCTCAGGCACCCGAGAGGTACTCCGGTATGCTCAAAGACGGTGATAGGGAGGTTCTTGTTTACCCAGACTTTCCATTGCTGTTGTTCCAGACTATGAGACCCGGCAGGAGGATGAGTATAGCGTCGTTCTAAACTGGCTTTAGAAGTGTACGTCTATATGAATCTTCCAGAGGGTTGTCGTAGTCAGTGGGAGAAGCGGAAGCATTGGTGGACAGGTGGCTTATTTCTATTAAGAGACTAAAGCAGATGTAGCGGAGATAGATCATCTATTTCTGATGTGACAGTCATAGGTTTGACTTCATCAGAATAGGGGATGGATCTGTTAAGAAGGTAGTAGGGTGTGATGTCATGGTATTTGGATGACATATACAGAGTAGGAAGTGAAATTCCTATGCTACGGTCGGTTATACTTTGGTTGTCACACAGTGGTTTCTCCACATAAGGCTTGGATATTATATCATACATTCTGGTTACTAGGTCTATGGTTTTAGATCTAGATTTGGGAAGTGTCCCAATCTGGGTACTTAGACAGCATTCTAAAAGTATTTAGAATGGACGACTCCTGGCACGGTAGTGTACCTGCAGGTGATGGAGTCACCCTCTCTAAAGGTGTCTTACAGACTAAAGGGGAGAGGGATGTGCATGATTGGCAGATCACTTGCTTAGGCAATTGAGTCAATCATGAGATGTCAAGTACCATACCAGATGTTGTTTTTGCACAAGATGCAGTAAGTTAATATTGATCCAATCCTGGAGAAACATTCGGAAGAAGTTTAAGAACATAAGTGGATGTTCTAGTGATATGATAACAACTGTCACTTTTAGGAGACAGTTATCATTCCAGGCTTCCAAGGTGACCTGGATGACAGAGTGACTGTCAGAGTTATAGTTTTCCCTCTGACGAGGGGCAGTATTTTGGACAGGTGATCCAAGCAGATACTAAGGGAGGCATGGCGCAGGATACTGATTAAGTTCAGTTGACGATACAGTCTAAGAAGTTTGGATTTGGAGTTCATTTATGAACTAGGTCCCATCAGATATCTAGACACATTCTAAGACAGGTGTTGCTCATTTCGGGAGATGGGTTTCTCCGCGAACTTGAGATTTAGAGAGACATAGAAAGAAACATCAAGGCGGATCCACTCACTGAGGCTATTCCTCGAACGCAATAGTTTCACAAACGAGCTTTGTGAGACTGACTAGTAGAGGAGTTGGGTGTTCGGTATCACACGGGCTGTGAGTATGCGACATCGCAATAATTAGCCTTGAGTGCAAGTGGGAGATTGTTGGACATAGTGCCCTCAGAGTCAATTATTGGATCACAGGCACGTTATTGCAATGATTGAGGGAGGACCTATACCGGTAGGACAGTCTTACTCAAGATGATAGTCTGCTATCTGGTTTATCTTTATCATCGTGTACTGCTTTAGGTGACCTTACAGGTCACTATTGCGCGTTGATAGAGCCCTTAGGAATCTTGCTTGACGGCCAGCAGTATGATGGCGATCATATACGTGGGAGCTGGGGTCTATAAGCACATCCTTAAAAGGTCCCTAGTCGAGGGAGTTTCGAGACAGGGCATCGATACTCCAGAGTAGACTAGTGTATACAGTCGAGACCCCGACGAGGGGCGGTGGCCGGTCTCACAAGCCACTGGTGTCAGTTGATTCGCCTAAGATGTATACAGGTGCTCATTGGGTTATGAGTACACCGGACAGGACTCGCCGGGAACATGCTAGTTGGTCTTATACCTGACATCAGATAGCAGTTCCCTGGTGACATGTGTACAGGTTAGTTCATCGACCTGAGATCGTCATTTGTCTCGTGTGAGTTCCCACTGTACTTTGATTACTACCCTACCACGGCTCAAAGGAGTCGTGCAAACAGGTTTTAGTTGGGTACAGTCCCGAGCCACATGGAGGCAGTGAGCGGATCTACAGGGGTTCGTCTCTCCCGGTATCGGGGGTGAGGTCGCGCTGTGTCTAGGAGAGCCATTACACGAAGTCCTTGGCCAAGGCAGGAGATTTACTGATAGGTATTCCAGTAGTATCTCAGGGTGTTCTGGGCTACACTCCGACACGTCTTGTACCGCTTTTGGGGGTCTGACTTTTACCAACCCCCTAGGCCCGCCATGCGATGCTCATAGACGAACGGACCGGACTATACGGATATTGTCACTGACAGGCTCAGTAGGATGTCAGGATGAGTTCGCTCATCGACGTTCCTTTTGGTCAATACCTGGTAGCCCGTTATGTATGTCTAATACCTCTGACGTGCTAGTAGTTAAATCCACAGCCAAAAGTATTGACGAGTCTTTAGAGTCCCCCATAGACAGTTTCTCAAGTTTCGGGCGAAACACTGTAGAGGCCATATGGAGATATGTCAGGGTTCGATCATATACGTGCGGTATTGCACGGATCATGATCGGACGGATAATACTAGCGGGCTTTGGTTTAAGCCGGATCCTAGTATTGTACAGTGTAGATTTTGTCTCATTGCATTTGTATTCGGTCGGAATACAAATGCGGGTATGTATATACAGCCGCAGGGTTTTCCTGTAATTTATTACGGGATCAGTTTTTTGAAGTTGCCAGTTTGCTTTCCGTTTCGGCCATTTTCCTTTGTTTCTTTCCTTGGCTGAATAATGGTGGAGAAGGGGTTATTTGCAAGCATGCAAATTTGATTAGTGGAGGGTGTTATTTGCTAGTAGTAGTTTCATGAAGATTGTACACCATCCCTTGACATCTTTATTCATCATGGCTTGACTTGTGCTTGATTTGAGAGATGATGGGTTTTTCTTTTTGGACTTTGTTGTTATGATATTCCATCATTATTACCCTTTCTCTCTCTTGCATGATTATTCATCCACTCCTTCCCTCTTGACTTGGCTCTCTCTCATTTTTTGTCATGGCCGGCCAAATGAAGTAGTGGGCTGTCCAAAATTGTGAAGGGGGATTTTTGATCTTTTTGGCTTTGCAAAAATCCCATAGCTCCATCTAAAAAAGTTTACCTCATTTCTCCACCAAAAATGGCAACTTAAACAACCCCTAGAGACAAAGCTTTCCACACTTCATCTACAGTATTCTTGGACACGTCGACTCGCCAACTTCGTGCCTGAGTTGCCTCGGTCCAGAGGTGGGAGCCCGTAAAAGAACCCGGCGATGTGGTGCCCTTCCGACGAGGAGATGAAGACCGGAGATTCCACGGGGAGATCGGGACGACGACGAGAAGACCGAAGGACACGGATCGCTCGGTATATCTCTCTACCCCTTCTCTTGTTAGCTAGGAGTAGGTTAATGGCCCGATCCGGGTTTCAAAGTGCGCGGTGGTGCCTGTTTACAAGTTTCGTAAAAGTATCGTTTCCGCATTTTGGCCTCGTTCAGACGGCCGGGGCGCCGCCGTGCACTTACATGCGGTACCCTGGGGAAAGAGGATCGTATAGAAAGGCGTTGAGCCCGGCAGGGGAGCACTACCGACCGGTGATTGTATAGAAAGTCGACGGATATCCAGAGGATACCGTTCGGAGTTATGAGAGAGATGGATATAAGGGACGATCTGAGGATGCGGTGCCTGAGATATGAGGATTTACGTGTCGATGCTGGACACGAGTTTCATGATGTTTTGAGTGTCGATGCTGGGCACTCGGGTTTTATCATGATTTATGTGTCATTGCTGGACACACGTTGGATGGTGCATTAGTACATGTCACGCATCGTTATATTATTATCCTTGACACAGACACGAGTACTTTGATATCACACTTATGATATACTGTTACCTTTGTTGTAGTATTGAGTATTTTCATTGTATGACCTAGGAGAGCGTAATGTTAGTCCATGTCACGCACCCCACGAACTTGCGGGGTGGCGGAATATATGAAAAACGATTATCAAAGCTTCGTAACACAGACTTGGGCGCATGAATCGTATCTAAACTATTACTAACAAACTACTTGAGGTTTAACTACTCGGATTCGAAGTTATACCTCACGTTACAAGTCCTTCGGGTCTTCATCGCTGTCCTCCACACCTCGTAGGCTCCTTGGAACATCGGCACCTCAACGGCCTCCTCGAGTCAAAGACGATCCACCCGAGAGCTCCTACGTCAAGATTGATCTCTAACTTGAGATAACTAGGTTGCTTAAAATGCTAATCTAAGCTACCTAGGGGATATAGAGTGAGGTTATGGATGTATTAGTCTAGCTAATCCTTGATCTTAACACATGAGAGGTTAGGGTTAGGGTTTGAAGAGAGAGAGCTTGATGAGAGAGAAGGTGAGAAGTGAATTGTTTTGGATGAATGAAGTCATTTGTATATATATGAAACATATGATATTATCAAGTAAATAATAAATATTGATTTATCATCATGTTTCATTAATGCACTTAGTGATTCATCATATGAGTCATATAAATCATTAAATGAATCATTAACTCAATGTATGAATCACTACATGACTCACTAATCCAATTAATGCAAATGCCACCTTAGCCTCCAACTCACCATGCTTCTAGAAGCTTCCCGGAAAATTACGAGAACGCCCCTACAATCCGTGAAAACACGGAAATACTTTAGACTGTATAAGTCCAATAACCCGATACTAGAATCTGGCTTAAACCAAAGCCGGCTAGTAAAAACTGTCCGAACATCGTACGTGCGTAAACACACGTACGCATCCGAACCCTTGTCGTAAAACCATACGACCTCTATATCGTTTTGCTTGGAGCAGGGAAACTCTCTGTGTGGGACCCTAAAGGCTCGACACTACGCTGGCAGTGGGTTTAACCACAGATCGCAAGAGGCACTAGCTGTACGTAACGGTCCCCAGGTAGATGTCGATAAGAAAGCCGATGAGGAAACTCATCCAAACTCCCACTGAGCCTGATGTGACAATATCCGTACAGTCCGGTCTGTTCGTCTAAGACTATCACATATCGAGCCTAGGGGGCGGCAAGCGTCAGTCCCCTAATAGCTGTATAAGTCCTGTCGGAGCGAAGCCCATTACACCCTGAGAAACTACTGGAACCTACCAGTAAATCTCGCTTGCCCTGGCCAGGAACTTTGCGTAATAGCTCTCTGACACAGCGCGATATCTTCTCCCAATACCGAGAGAGACGAATCCTGTCTAACCAATACTGCCTCCAAGTGCTTAGGACTGCACCCAACTGCTACCTGTTTGCACGACTCCTTTGAGCCGTGGTAGGGTAGCAATCTAAGAACAGCGGGATACACTCGAGGCGAAGTCGCAGTGTCAAGTCTGCGGACTATGCTGTACTCATGTCACCTGGGAACTGTTAACTGACGACGGGTATAATACCATCTAACAGTTCCCCTGCGGGTCCTGTCCGGTGTACTCGTAACCTAACGAGCACCTGTTTACTATCTCCAGTACGATGTACTGATGGCTGTGGGACAGACCATCTCCCCAACTGGGATGAGAAGCGTACACACTAGTCTACTCTGGAGTATCGATGCCCTGTCTCGATAATCCTACGACTAGGGACATGTATAGGATGTTGCTTATAGACTACCCAGCCCCTACTAGTGTGACTGCCATCACAACGCTGGTAATCAAGCAATGAACCTATGGGCTCTACTAATATGTATAAGTGATACGTTACAAGAAACATATTAAAGTAGACACAAACCAAGTAGCATACTACCATATTTAGCAAGACTGTATATACAACTGTGAATATCCCAAGCTTCCATTAAGTAATATACAACCTAGTATGATACAATAATGGCCCCTAGGGCATATACATTAACAATCTCCCACTTGCACTAGGGCCATGAGCTGGCATATCGTAGACCTATCATCTCAAATAGCCTCTCGAATTGCGTCTGAGGAATGGCCTTTGTGAATGGATCGGCAATGTTATGTTGGAGATAGTGCCCTCAGAGTCAATTATTAGGTCACAGGTACATGATTGCAATGATTGATGGAGGACCTATCCCGGTAGGACAGTCTTACTCGAGATGATAGTATGCTATCTGGTTTACCTTTATCATCGTGTACTGCTTTAAGTGACCTGACAAGTCGCTATTACACGTTGGTAGAGCCCCTAGGATTCTTGCTTGACCACCAGCAGTATGAGGGCGATCATATAAGTGGGAGCTGGGGTCTATAAGCATATCCTTAAATGGTCCCTAGTCGAGGGAGTTTCGAGACAGGGCATCGATACTCCAGAGTAGACTAGTGTATACAGTCGAGACCCCGACGAGGGGCGGTGGCCGGTCTCACAAGCCACTGGTGTCAGTTGGATCACCTAAGATGTATACAGGTGCTCATTGGGTTATGAGTACACCGGACAGGACTCGCCGGGAACATGCTAGTTGGTCATATACCAGACGTCAGATGGCAGTTCCATGGTGACATGTGTACAGGTTAGTTCATCGACCTGGGGATCGTCATTTGTCTCGTGTGAGTTCCCACTGTACTTTGATTACTACCCTACCACGGCTCAAAGGAGTCGTGCAAACAGGTTTTAGTTGGGTACAGTCCCGAGCCACATGGAGGCAGTGAGCGTATCTTCAGGGGTTCGTCTCTCCCAGTATTGGGGGTGAGGTCGCGCTGTGTCCAGGAGAGCCATTACACAAAGCCCTCGGCCGAGGCAAGGAGATTTACTGGTAGGTATTCCAGTAGTATCTCAGGGTGTTCTGGGCTACACTCCAACACGACTTGTACCGCTTTTGGGGGTCTGACTTTTACCAACCCCCTAGGCCCGCCATGCGATGCTTATAGACGAACGGACCGGACTGTACGGATATTGTCACTGTCAGGCTCAGTAGGGAGTCAGGCTGAGTTCGCTCACAGACGTCCCTTTTGGTCAATACCTGGTAGCCCGTTATGTATTGGCTTATACCCCTAACGTGCTAGTGGTTAAATCCACAACCAAGGTGTTGACGAGTCTTTAGAGTCCCCCACATTCTGTTACTCAGCTTTCGGGCGAAAGGTTGTAGAGGCCGTATGGAGATATGGCAAGGTCCGGTCAGATACGTGCGGTATTGCACGGATCAGGATCGGACAGTTTGTACTATAGGCCGTATGGTTATATGGCAGGGTTCGATCAGATACGTGCGGTATTGCATGGATCAGGATCGAACGGATAATACTAGCCGGCTTTGGTTTAAGCCGGATCCTAGTATAGTACAGTGTAGATTTTGTCTCATTGCATTTGTATTTCGGTCGAAATACAAATGCGGGTGTGTATGCACAGTATCGGGGTTTTCCTGTAATTTATTACGGGACCAGTTTTCTGGAGTTGCCAGTTTGTTTTCCGTTTCGGCCAATTTCCTTTGTATCGTTCATTGGCCGAAGTTTGGTGGAGGAGGGCTTATTTGCATTGTTGCAAATAGGCATTTGTGGAGGGGGTCTTTTGCATATTGCCTTGTCATGATCACTTGACCTTTTGACTTCATGATGAGAGCTCCATACCTTAACTTCTTGTATCTTCATGATGGCATGACTTTTGAGTCATCATGTTTGATGATGGTTGGTGATTGTGTGTGGATGTATTTTGTTATCATGTTCTTTCATGATTCCCTTTTGCATTATTGTTATGGTTGCACCACTCATTCCTTGGCTCACACTCTCATTCTCTCCATTCACCTTGCATGGCCGGCCACTCTCATGGGTGGGCTGTCCAACATTTTGTGTGTGGGATTTTGCTTCATTTCATGTTGCAAAAATCCCACAAGATCAATCTCACAAGCTCCAAGTTCAATCCCTCCTCCAATGGCAACTCTTTCAACCCCAATAGAGACAATAGCTCACTAGATATTCTACAGCAAATCTTGGGCACGTCGACTAGCCAGCTTCGTGCCCGAGTTGCCTCAGCATTGAGGTGGGAGCCCGTAAAAGAAGTAGGCGATGTGGTGCACTTCTGGCGACGAGGAGGACACGGGACATTCCGCAGGAGATCGGGACTATGACGAGAAGACCGGAGGACTTGGATCGTCGGTATATCTCTATTCCCTTTCTTGTAGATAGCTAGGACTAATTAATGGTTCGATCCGGGTATTAGTGCGCGGCGGTTTGCCAGTTCAAGAAAATTTAAGTTTATCACCGCTTCCGCATTTGGCCGTCGGATTGACGGCCGGGGCGCCGCCGTGCACTTACAGTGGTATCAGAGCCTCGCCATTAACTTAGTCTAGCTTTCCTTAATGTGTTTTACAATTCCGATCGAAGAAATGTTCCGAAAACCCAATATCACCCACGACAGTTTTCTGTTGTTTTTTTTCAGTCTCGAAAATTTTTTCAGGTTGTATAAAAGTACTGTACAGGAAGTTATAAGGATTCTGGAAAAATTCGGGTCATTGATCGATCAAGGGGAGCGCGGAACCGCGGCCAAAACCCACCTTGGGCCGCGGTTCCGCCGCAGTATGTAAAGATCAATGGGCCAAATTTCTCCAGTGGGCTTCTGGGGT
Source organism: Agapanthus africanus (assembly GCA_030015575.1). Classification (NCBI taxonomy): domain Eukaryota; kingdom Viridiplantae; phylum Streptophyta; class Magnoliopsida; order Asparagales; family Amaryllidaceae; genus Agapanthus; species Agapanthus africanus. Next base: position 297,236,060 of record CM057349.1, read on the forward strand.
GATTTTAGGGGTTTTGGAATATTAATATTGGGCCCAGAATTTCTTGATGTGCTACAGTAGTACTTGGGGGCCCACTTGTTAAAGTTTGATCGATCGGATATTTTAAACACATTTTTCACAGTATTTACATTATATCTGCGACCGTGAATGTCACTTGATCGGTAAATCCAGTCTAACTGCTATAGCCCGGTTAGACGGATTTGCGAACGTGACTTTCACGTTGATGTTCTGTTTTTGCTGTGATGTTGCGGATCGGTCGTGGGGGATAGCCTGGATGCAATGCTAGTACAGTTGTGGTTGTATTATGTACATTTGATATTGCGGGGCGAGCGTCCGACATGTGGACTGCCGTCACTGCCTGATTGTATTATTATTTTGGGGCACGGCCAGGTTGCGGTCGATATACCCGTTGTATGTATATTTTACTTTCTGTACTAGGATTGCCCCGCGGAGGGGTGCACGGATAGCCGGATTCTAGAGGGCAACAAGCCCGCATCTCATGGCATTGATACGGAGGGGGCTTCACTCTGGGATTGGCGGGCTATTCGCCGCACTCGTAGGGGGTACAGATTGACCCAGGAGGGGTGCCCAGGTTACCGGATTCCGTGAAGTGCTGGGTGGTCCATTCACGGAGCTGAAGGGGGCTGCCTCGCTTCAGGTTTTGGCGGGTAACTTGCCGCCCCGTAGGGGTCTAGGATTTCATTGCACAGGCTATCCACACGACCAGGGGAACGTCGGGTTTCAGTAGTGGCTCTGTGAAACCCGGGGATCCCAGATATCTGTATTGTTTCTGTGATGCTGTACATTTTCTGTGATGTTGCATTTTATCATGCCTTGAGCGAATATAATATATTGGTATATATATTAGTAGATGTTGTATATGTTTTACATCCGCGCTAGTCCAGTCCCCGCTCTGTCGTTAGTTAGCTAACCTAACGGGTAATGACGGGACCCAGTGGCGAATGCGGATGGCATATACGTACATCAGTATATTTTCGTTCTTTGTGGTGTGATCAATTGATGGGACTGCGTTGATTCTGATCAATGCAAGTTAAAAACAAACCTAATCTGATGTTGTTGGAACACTTTTCAAAAAGCTGTTATTGCAAGGACGTTCACTTTTGTTTTGCATCGCGGTATTCATTTAGAATATCCTGCTCCTCAGTCGACGAGGCAAGGGCCGAGATCCCTTCACCGGGAGTGACCCCTTGGACAAAAAGTTTGCGTCAGGGCAATGACTTCACTATAGCCGATTACTTTTGCTTTGCACCGTGGTATTCAGTTAGAATATCCTGCACCCCATTCTACGGGGAAAGAGCCGAGATCCCTTCACCGGGAGTGACCTCTTTAGCGAAGGTTTTCGTCACTATATTTTCAAAAAGCTATCCGTTCCTTCAACGATATCAAGTTCATTACGTTAAAGGTTTTCGCCAGAAACCATTCGTAGCCCTCCATCATTTCAGTTAAATATTCGGGAGTATTCAAGCTATGTATTTTGACCTCACGCCAAGGCATAGTGTTTGGTAGCTGCCGGGTATTTATCTGTTGCATAGATAGATGCGTTGGTTTGGGACAGTCGTACTACTATTTTGGCCTACGTCAAGGGTATGTACGGGTGGATTCAAATTAACCTGGATAATGATGGGCAGAACTTGACATGTGACTTATGATATTTTGACCTCACGCCAAGGTCATAAGAGCATGGGGCAGAAATCACATCGGGAGTTTCAAAAGAACTGAAACTTGCCAGATATGCGCATACCTTCTGGAGTGTGATACCGTGAGCGGATTCCGTCACGTTGTCATACGATGAGAGTTGGATCCCGATTCCCACTGATGAGTTAGTTTACTCCTCGGGTGACCCCGACTAATTCTTCTTTCAGGTTTGGAGGAGAATTTGAGGTACAGTGGGAGGTTTCCAGATTAGATAAATTGGTAACCATTCTGATCTAGGTTAGAGTGCACGCTGAGTGTTTCTTTTCTCTCTCTCTTTGGCAGCGACCATTGACCCGACCCTAAGACTATGACTCAGTGACCAAGTTGACCGAACCTTCTTTAACACCGGCTTTTGGATTGTCAGAGTTGCGAACCTCATTGCCACTCCTACTTTTACCCTTTTCTCCAGGACACCCCGTACTACTACGAACGTCCACTTCCATTGGACAAAACCATCGTATGGTTAGATACGAACTCGAAAGAATTTATTCGAGGATGGTTTCCGGTTCTGGAGGAAACGAATAGGACTATTCAGTTGTCTTTTCCTTTTACCTTCTCTCAGGTTGCGAGTACTCCTTGGTTTAGGAGATAGTACACCTATTACGCAAATTGGATAGTCTTCTTCCAAACCATAGGCAGGTGCCGACCGGTAGGGAATGAAGAAAACCAATTAGCCTAACGATGGTGTACAGAAGGTATTAAGTTAAGACAAAGCAAGGGATTAGTAAGAGGGCAAAGTAAATTGCGACTGCTATTCACGACCAAACCAAGTATTCCTTCGCCAATCCTAAATCACCTTTGTATTTCTCCAGGACACTCCGTATCACTACGAAGATCCACAGTTTATTGGATACTCCATCGTATGGTTATATACAAACTCGAAAGGAACTTGTTCCAGTTCGGGGATGGATTCTGGTTCAGGAGAAATAGGAATAAGGTTTATTCGGTTGTCTTTTATCTTCACCTTCTCTCGCTTTGCGAGTGTTCCTAGGATTAGGACAGTACACCCATTATGCTTATTGGATAGTCTTCTTCCAAACCATAGGCTGGTGCCGAACGGTAGGGAAGGAAGAAAACCATTTGGCCTAAAGGGGTGTACAGAAGGTAATGACTAAAGACATATAAAGGGATTTGGAGAGGTGGCAAAGAAATATACGGTTACAGTTGTGAATCTGATAATGGAAGAGGCATTACTAGGAATACCAGGATACCCCATCGAAACATTTCAATGTTTCAGTTTCACTGTGTAATGTTAAACTGATTTCCCGATCAGATACTTACTCCAGGGTATGTATTTACCAGGTTTGATTCTCACATCTGTATGGTTTTACAGATGATGAGTGGGAGTAAGTTATTGGGAATTGGGTGATCATCCTCATTATATCGGGATTCGTTGTAATCGGTGATATTTGAGGAGATCACCTGGGCTGTTTGCCGATCGGCAAATATTTGGTTTTGAATATCCGCTGTTATGCACCAATTTCAAATTGATATATCTGTACGTCTATTTTTATAGAGTGAGATATACCTTTTTGATATTATGTCTATGACATTTACCTATATCAGTGGATGGTTAGGTAAGGAGCATTAATCAGCGGTGTAATTCTTCTTAACCATAAGTACAGTTTTCAACCTACGACACACAGTGAATGAGTTATCAAACTCAAGGGACTTATACAGAGTATTGTATGTTGTCCAGGGTCCATCAGGACAGAGGGGTTGGTCCTCGTACTATATTCGGTTTACTTATGACTTCTCTAGTTTTTAGACAGGTGTTTCGTAGGAAACACAGGGTCCGAATTTTGAGAAGTTATAGGTATTTGAATAGAGAAGAGAACCAGGTGTAGCAAGTATCGGGATTCTTCAAAGAGATCGAAGATGTAGATACTTGTGTATGGTATTAAGTTGATAGTAATGACTAAGAGAACTTGCTTCTTCTTCAGGTTACTCATAATTGGAAGCATTCCTAAGTTGAGTAACGCTGATCGGCCTCCTTCCATTTAGTTGACATGCACTGGAGACAGTTGCATGATTTGAATCTGGTTCAATTAAATCAGTGCCTCTGGTCCTATATGGGATATAGAACAGTTCATATCTTAACGATGTTAAGGTACGGGGAGTTGTCCGGCTTATGCTTAAAACCAGACACTGGACAACTTAAGGCACGTTTTTGTAATGGCTGTTTGTGGGTTGACCCAGGCTATGACGCGGGTTGACTTTCTACCATCTGGATGAACAATAGCAATATTGTTCTAGACTCGCCACAGTTTTAATAAAAATTGATTTTTTCAGAAAACAGTAGTGGGAGTATGGTAGAACTGGAAGTGATTCCAGAACCACAAACGATTACTGAAGATTTGATAAGGAACCTAAAGATTCAATCTGGATTGACATTCCATTGGCCACTCCGTAGATATGGTGGGTAACTTCAGGCACCCGAGAGGTACTCCGGTAGCCTCAAGGACGGTGACAGGGAAGTTCTTGTTTACCCACACTTGCCATTGCTGTTGTTCCAGGTTGCGAGACCCGGCGGGAGGATGAGTATAGCGTCGTTCTAAACTAGTTTTAGAAGTGTACGTGTATATGACTCTGCCAGAGGGTTGTCGTAGTCAGTGGGAGCAACGGAAGCATTGGTGGACAGGTAGCTTATGTCTATTTATAGACTAAAGCAGATGTAGCGGAGATAGATCATCTACTTCTGACGTGACAGTCATGGGTTTGACTTCATCAGAATAGCGGATGGATCTGTTGAGAAGGTAGTAGGGTGTGATGTCCTGGTATTTGGATGACATACATAGAGTAGGAAAAGAAACTCCTATACTACAATCGGTTATACTTTGATCGTCACACAGTAGTTTCTCCATATGGGACTTGGACATTATATCAGACAAACTGGTTACTAGATCTATGGTTTTAGATCTAGATTTGGATGGTTTCCCAATCAGGGTACTTAGACAGCATTCTAAGAGTATTTAGAATGGACGATTCCATGCACGGTAGTGTACCTGCAGAAGATGGAGTCACCCTCTCTAAAGGTGTCTTATAGACTAAAGGGGAGAGGGATGTGCATGATTGACAGATCACTTGCTTAGGCAATTGAGTCAATCATGAGATGTCAATTACCACACCAGATGTTGTTCTTGCACTAGATGCAATAAGTTGATATTGATCCTATCCTGGAGAAACAGTCGGAAGCAGTTTTAGAACATAAGTGGATGTTCTAGGGATATGATAACTACAGCCTCGTTGAGGAGACAGTTATCATTCCAGGCTTCCAAGGTGACCTGGACGACAGGGAGGTTGTCAGAGTTATAGTTTTCCTTCTGACGAAGGGCAGTATTTTGGACAGGTGGTCCAAGGCAATACTGAGGGTAGCATGGCGCAGGATACTGATTAAGTTCAGTTGACGATACAGTCTAAGATGTTTGGATTTGGAGTTCACTTATGAGCTATGTCCCATCAGACATCCAGACACATTCTAAGACAGGTATTGCTCATTTCGGGAGATGGCTTTCTCCGCGAACATGAGATATAGAGAGACATAGAAAGAAACATCGAAGCGGATGCACTCACTAAGGCTATTCCTCGAACGCAATAGTTTCGCAAACGAGCTTTGTGAGACTGACTAGTAGAGGAGTTGGGTGTTCGGTATCACACGGGCTGTGAGTATGCGACATCGCAATAATTAGCCTTGAGTGCAAGTGGGAAATTGTTGGAGATAGTGCCCTCAGAGTCAATTATTAGGTCACAGGTACGTGATTGCAATGATTGATGGAGGACCTATCCCGGTAGGACAGTCTTACTCGAGATGATAGTATGCTATCTGGTTTACCTTTATCATCGTGTACTGCTTTAAGTGACCTGACAAGTCGCTATTACACGTTGGTAGAGCCCCTAGGATTCTTGCTTGACCACCAGCAGTATGAGGGCGATCATATAAGTGGGAGCTGGGGTCTATAAGCATATCCTTAAATGGTCCCTAGTCGTGTGAGTTTCGAGACAGGGCATCGATACTCCAGAGTAGACTAGTGTATACAGTCGAGACCCCGACGAGGGGCGGTGGCCGGTCTCACAAGCCACTGGTGTCAGTTGGATCACCTAAGATGTATACAGGTGCTCATTGGGTTATGAGTACACCGGACAGGACTCGCCGGGAACATGCTAGTTGGTCATATACCAGACGTCAGATGGCAGTTCCCTGGTGACATGTGTACAGGTTAGTTCATCGACCAGGGGATCGTCATTTGTCTCGTGTGAGTTCCCACTGTACTTTGATTACTACCCTACCACGGCTCAAAGGAGTCGTGCAAACAGGTTTTAGTTGGGTACAGTCCCGAGCCACATGGAGGCAGTGAGCGTATCTTCAGGGGTTCGTCTCTCCCGGTATTGGGGGTGAGGTCGCGCTGTGTCCAGGAGAGCCATTACACAAAGCCCTCGGCCGAGGCAAGGAGATTTACTGGTAGGTATTCCAGTAGTATCTCAGGGTGTTCTGGGCTACACTCCAACACGACTTGTACCGCTTTTGGGGGTCTGACTTTTACCAATCCCCTAGGCCCGCCATGCGATGCTCATAGACGAACGGACCGGACTGTACGGATATTGTCACTATCAGGCTCAGTAGGGAGTCAGGCTGAGTTCGCTCACAGACGTCCCTTTTGGTCAATACCTGGTAGCCCGTTATGTATTGGCTTATACCTCTAACGTGCTAGTGGTTAAATCCACAACCAAGGTGTTGACGAGTCTTTAGAGTCCCCCACATTCTGTTACTCAGCTTTCGGGCGAAAGGTTGTAGAGGCCGTATGGAGATATGGCAAGGTCCGGTCAGATACGTGCGGTATTGCACGGATCAGGATCGGACAGTTTGTACTATAGGCCGTATGGTTATATGGCAGGGTTCGATCAGATACGTGCGGTATTGCACGGATCAGGATCGAACGGATAATACTAGCCGGCTTTGGTTTAAGCCGGATCCTAGTATAGTACAGTGTAGATTTTGTCTCATTGCATTTGTATTTCGGTCGAAATACAAATGCGGTTGTGTATGCACAGTATCGGGGTTTTCCTGTAATTTATTACGGGACCAGTTTTCTGGAGTTGCCAGTTTGTTTTCCGTTTCGGCCAATTTCCTTTGTATCGTTCATTGGCCGAAGTTTGGTGGAGGAGGGCTTATTTGCATTGTTGCAAATAGGCATTTGTGGAGGGGGTCTTTTGCATATTGCCTTGTCATGATCACTTGACCTTTTGACTTCATGATGAGAGCTCCATACCTTGACTTCTTGTATCTTCATGATGGCATGACTTTTGAGTCATCATGTTTGATGATGGTTGGTGATTGAGTGTGGATGTATTTTGTTATCATGTTCTTTCATGATTCCCTTTTGCATTATTGTTATGGTTGCACCACTCATTCCTTGGCTCACACTCTCATTCTCTCCATTCACCTTGCATGGCCGGCCACTCTCATGGGTGGGCTGTCCAACATTTTGTGTGTGGGATTTTGCTTCATTTCATGTTGCAAAAATCCCACAAGATCAATCTCACAAGCTCCAAGTTCAATCCCTCCTCCAATGGCAACTCTTTCAACCCCAATAGAGACAATAGCTCACTAGATATTCTACAGCAAATCTTAGGCACGTCGACTAGCCAGCTTCGTGCCCGAGTTGCCTCGGCATTGAGGTGGGAGCCCGTAAAAGAAGTAGGCGATGTGGTGCACTTCTGGCGACGAGGAGGACACGGGACATTCCGCAGGAGATCGGGACTATGACGAGAAGACCGGAGGACTTGGATCGTCGGTATATCTCTATTCCCTTTCTTGTAGATAGCTAGGACTAATTAATGGTTCGATCCGGGTATTAGTGCGCAGCGGTTTGCCAGTTCAAGAAAATTTAAGTTTATCACCGCTTCCGCATTTGGCCGTCGGATTGACGGCCGGGGCGCCGCCGTGTACTTACATGTTATTCTCCGTCTCTACTCTTTTCACCTCGATCTCCCGGCGATCTACGATCTCCCTGATCAGGTGATACCGCCTTAAGATGTGTCTGGACTTCTGTTGGGACCTGGGTTCCTTCGCTAAAGCTATAGCGCCGTTGTTGTCACAATACATAGGTATTGGACCAACACTGGTAGGAACCACCTGAAGTTCTGTGAGGAACTTCTTCATCCAGACAGCTTCTTTTGCGGCATCGCAAGCAGCTATGTACTCCGCTTCCATCGTTGAGTCAGCAACGGTCTCCTGCTTCGAACTCTTCCAACAGACCGCCCCTCCATTGAGGGTAAAGACATAACCCGACATGGACTTGGAGTCATCTTTGTCACTCTGGAAGCCGGAGTCGGCAAAGGCCTCCTTCTGGAGGTCTTTTCCGCCATACACCAAGAACATCTCCTTAGTTCTCCTCAGGTACTTGAGAATGTTCTTTACTGCTATCCAGTGATTCTTCCCTGGGTTTGCTTGATACCGGCTTACTACGCTCAATGCGTATGCTACATCTGGTCTGGTACATAACATCGCATACATTATAGAACCTACCGCTGAAGCGTAGGGTATAATCGACATGTGATCCCTTTCCAAATCAGTCTTGGGAGACATATCTTTGGAGAGGGTGATTCCGTGATAAGCCGGTAGGTTACTGCGCTTAGAATCTTCCATACTGAATCTTTTCAATATGGTGTCTATGTACCTGGATTGCGAAAGTCCTAACATCCTCTTTGATCTATCACGATAGATCCGGATCCCCATAATGTAGGTGGCATCACCCAGGTCTTTCATGGAGAATTTATGTGACAAGAATCTTTTGACTGACTGTACCATAGGAATATCATTTTCTATTAGGAGAATGTCATCCACGTATAACACGAGAAATACTACAGCTCTCCCTACAATCTTACTGTATATGCATGGTTCATCTGGATTTTTGATAAAGTCAAATTCTTTGACAGCATCATCAAAACAGATGTTCCAACTCCGAGATGCCTGCTTTAGTCCATAAATGGACTTAAGCAACTTGCATACTTTACCGCTGCTCCCACTCTGAATGAATCCCTCTGGCTGATCCATACAGACGCTCTTTTCCAAATTTCCATTTAGAAAGGCCGTCTTTACGTCCATCTGCTAGATTTCATAATCGTGGAAGGCAGCAATAGCAAGAAGGACCCGAATTGATTTGAGCATAGCCACTGGAGAAAAGGTTTCGTCATAGTACAAACCAGGTCTTTGACGGAAACCCTTTACAACAAGTCTAGCCTTATAGGTTTCAACCTGTCTATCTACACCAATCTTCTTTTTGAAGATCCATTTGCACCCTACGGGTTTTACCCCATCTGGAGCAATGTCCAAAGTCCATACTTTGTTAGTGTATATGGACTCCATTTCGGTCCGCATTGCATACGGCCATTTTACCGAGTCGCAGCTCTGAATTGCTTGCTGGAAGCTAGTAGGGTCATCATCATCAATGACGCAATCCTCTCTATCCCCATCTATGAGAAAACCGTAGTTTCTCTCAGGCGGATGAGACTGCCTACTACTTCTGCGGATAGGCGCTGGTATGTCCTGTTCTTCTTGAACTACTGGTTCTACCAAACTTTCAGTAGTAGTTTGTGGTTCTGGAATTTCTTCCAGTTCTATTGCGCTCCCACTTATCTGATTTTCTAAAAATTCAGTTTCCAAGAAGCAGGCATGACGAGAAACAAAAACCTTTTGTTCCTCTGCGTAATAGAAATAATATCCCTTGGAGTTCTTTGGATATCCCACAAACTTGCACTTTACTGAGCGTGCCTCGAGCTTGTCCGCATGCTGCTTCTTTACAAAAGCTGGACATCCCCATGTCTTAAAATATTTTAGACAGGGTTTCTTCCCACTCCACATCTGATATGGTGTGGTAGGCACAGTCTTGGTAGGAACCTGGTTCAAAAGATATGCAGCTGATTTTAGTGCATATCCCCAGAATGATCGCGGTAACTCAGCGTTACTCATCATGGAACGAACCATATCTAATAGGGTTCGGTTCCGTCTCTCCGATACACCGTTATGTTGTGAGGTGTATGGAGGAGTAAGCTGAGAGAGAATTCCATTCTCTTTTAGGTAATCCAGGAACTCGACACTCAAGTATTCACCACCTCGATCAGATCTCAGTGTCTTTATACTCTTGCCTGTTTGTTTTTCCACTTCATTCTTATATTCTTGGAATTTCTCAAAAGCCTCGGATTTATGCTTCATTAAGAAGACATATCCATACCTAGAGAAATCATCCGTAAAGGTAATGAAGTAGGAATAACCACCTCGCGCATGTGCAGACATTGGACCGCACACGTCACCGTGTATGAGTCCCAAGAGCTCGCTTGCTCTTACTCCGTGTCTAGTGAACGGAGTCTTTGTCATCTTTCCTATGAGACAGGATTGACAAGTTGCATATGTTTGATATTCGAACGGATCCAAATATCCTTCTTTATGTAACTTAGTCAACCTTCTCTCATTGATGTGACCTAGTCTACAATGCCATAAGAAAGCCTGATTTAATTCCGGAGACTTTCTTTTAAGTGTGTTCTGGACACTGAAAATCTGAGCGTGATTTAATACGTATATTCCGTTTTGTAATGTACCTGACCCAATCAGCACTTGATTTAGGTGGATGTGAACCACATCTCTTACAAAAGTAAAATCATATCCTTCTTTAGAAAGTAAGGATACAGATATGATATTACAAGTCGTACCTGGTACATAAAAACAGTTACGCAGAATCAATATCTGCCCAGTTGTCAGTCCAAGATGTTATTCCCCTACGGATTCAGCGTTCATGCTCATTCCGTTAGCAACCGTGAGGGTCATATCACCTATCCCGATAACCCTACGGTTTCTCAGAGCCTGTAATGAATTACACATGTGAGTTCCTGACCCGGTATCCAATACCCAGAAAGTAGGGTTAACTGACATACAGTTCTCTATCATAAACACACCCGAAGTCGAAACCACAACATGCTTCGAATCCTGGCTACTGGCTTTGCTAGCCCTGCAATCATTCTGCCAATGCCCAATCACATGACAATAGGAATGTTTCTCTTTTACTATATTCAGTCCCGAAACTTTTGCCTTTCTCTTTCCTTCTTCTTCCCTGATTTTCTTTAGGGTAGAAGGCAGAGACTGTAGAATCAAGTCAGTATCTGACTCGTTTCCCAACGTGGTCTCCAGGTCCTGGAGCTCATCAATATAGCTAGTCATTGTAAGGACGTTGTCCCCTACAGATGACCCGACGGCCAACCTCGCTTGATTTAATTCGTTCAAGCTCTTATATCTTGTGATATGAGATTGCTCTCCATATAAATCTTTGTTATGGAGAAAGATGGAAACTAAGTCCATCTTCTCGTGCTGCTTCTGGTATACACCATCAACTGAAGCTGACACGAGGCACTTGGCTTTCGTTTTATCCTTTTCCCTTGTCTGACGGATATCCATATCCGCGACGGTGGAAACTGGACCTGGGACGGTGGGATCTTGAGTACTAATAGGGTGTTCTAGCTTGTCATAGGCAATAGACATTTGGACAGACCTTTGCCAGTCATATAAGTCAGATTCAGTCAATATGTTATCTAGATGTAACCTAGTCGTGGTCACAAGGTCGCTGCAATTAAGAGAGAGAGAAGAAAATACTATTAGCATGATGCTCTTGCAAGTTTAGAGTGGTTATTAATTTATCTAAACTGGATGGCTCCCACTGTTTCTCGAATCCTTCCTCAAACCATAAAAGAAGAATTAGCCAGGACAATTCTTACCGTACAATACTTGCTTAACCGTTCAGCCAGGCCAGTGTCGATACTTCGAGGGAGGTTTTCCAACGCTTTCGCGAAGTTCCTTAATTAAATAACCTCTTTTCTCTGGGGGCGTAGCCCCGCTGACACCTTTCTAGGCACCTACTTGGTTTATAGCATTGATCGTTAAGTGATGAATCTCCTGATAAGTAGTATATTCTCACAGTAGGATCGGGATCCAAAATATCATCGTATGATAATGTTGAAGGAATCCTACCAACATTCATCAAACTCCAAAATGGTATGCTCTCTCTGCAAATTTCAGTTTCTTTAGAAATTCCCGATATGGATTTTTGCCCCATGCTCTTATGACCTTGACTAAAGGGCCAACAAATCATAAGTCACATGTCAAGTCCTACCCGTCATTATCCAGGTTAATTTGAACCCACCCGTACATACTCTTGGCTAAGGGCCAACAGAGTAATATGACTGTCCCAAACCAACGCATCTATCTAAGCAACAAATAAATACCCCGGCAGCTACCAAACACTATGTCTTGACTAAGGGCCAACAAACATAGCTTGAATACTACCGACCATCCATAAGAAATGACGGAAGGCTACGAATGGTTTTGGCAAAACCGTGAACTTAGTGAACTTGATATAATCGAAGGAACCTGATACTTTTTAAAAGGAGTGGTTAAAGCTCCGCAATTTTAAAAATTCTGATCTTTTTTAAAATAACCGAGTGGTTTCTTTTAAATTTTTTCCAACGATTCAACTTTGGTTTATTTTCTTTGCATTATAATAATGCGTCCCATCTTTTATCCTATCATTGCAGAAAACAACGAAAATGCCACGTCCTCTTATGCCATCCGCATTCGCCACTGGGTCCCGTCATCACCCGTTAGGTTACTTAACTAACGACAGAGCGGGGACTGGGCTAGCGCGGGTGTAAAACATAAGTGACGTCTAATAGCTATCATATATAGATATTGTACATTCGTCAGACGCAATAATAAGCATTCTAGATCACTGATGAACTTTATTGGATATACTAGCAATCCGCATTTGCTTTGAGCCTGCAATAAAAGACGGATTACATAGTTGTGATGAATAGCCATTACCCCACCCTAGACCCCTACAGGTACGGCAAACTACCCGCCAAATACCCGAAGTGAAGCGGTCTCCCTCAACAACGTGAGTAGGCCACTAAACGTACCCGGTAGTTTGTGTACCCCACCTTGGGTCTATCCTAGGAGCAAAAACAGTAAAAAGAAATAATACAACGGTGGCTACAACCGCAACCTGGATGTGCCCCGCAAAAGAATATTACATCATATTACATTTACATCGAATGAATGAATATAAAACACATCTCAAACCCCGGCTAATCATCACAACAGTCTAACACAGTTCATATACACAAACAGTAAACATTTCATAAATGTGCAACCCCCTGCCAACCGACATACTAGCTGTTAGGGGAGCTTTACGAACACATTAAACATTACAGATAAAAACCCAATTAGCAAATATCTTAGAACATCGATCGATCACCATTTTCCGTGTCTACCCCAAAAGCAAGCCTGTACTGAAGTAACCTGAGTAGAAACAGAACTTACTAGAAAACAAAACACCAAAAATAATGAATTACAGAGCAAATCCGAGTCAACTCGGAGTTGACTCGGCGGCGGATCCGCGGCCAAAAGCACCATTTGGCCGCGGTTCCGCGGCCGTCAAGTTGAGTTGAGTGCTCGTATTTTCCCAGTATTCTTATAATTCCCTGCTGTGAATTTTAAGGCATATCAAATATTTTTTTTGACATGTTTAAAATTTACAGAAACTGTTAGGGTTCGTGTGTTTCGTTTTCGTGTTTTCCATCGATCGAACTTCTAATTAGTTGCTAACAAGCTAGTAATGGTTTAGTTGGCTCTGATACCACTGTAAGTCCATGTCACGTACCCCACGAACTTGTGGGGAGGCAGAATATATGAAAAACGATTATCAAAGCTTCGTAACACGGACTTGAGCGCATGAATCGTATCTAAACTATTACTAACAAACTACTTGAGGTTTAACTACTCAGATTCGAAGTTATACCTCACGTTACAAGTCCTTCGGGTCTTCATCACTGTCCTCCTCACCTCGTAGGCTCCTTGGAACATCGGCACCTCAACGGCCTCCTCGAGTCAAAGACGATCCACCCGAGAGCTCCTACGTCAAGATTGATCTCTAACTTGAGATAACTAGGTTGCTTAAAGTGCTAATCTAAGCTACCTAGGGGATATAGAGTGAGGTTATGGATGTATTAGTCTAGCTAACCCTTGATCTCAACACATGAGAGGTTAGGGTTAGGCTTTGAAGAGAGAGAGCTTGAGGAGAGAGAAGGTGAGAAGTGAATTGTTTTGGATGAATGAAGTCATTTGTATATATATGAAACATATAATATTATCAAGTAAATAATAAATATTGATTTATCATCATGTTTCATTAATGCACTTAGTGATTCACCATATGAGTCATATAAATCATTAAATGAATCATTAACTCAATGTACGAATCACTACATGACTCACTAATCCAATTAATGCAAATGCCACCTTAGCCTCCAACTCACCATGCTTCTAGAAGCTTCCCGGAAAATTACGGGAACGCCCCTACAATCCGTGAAAACACGGAAATACTTTAGACTGTATAAATCCAATAACCCGATACTAGAATCTGGCTTAAACCAAAGCCGGCTAGTAAAAACTGTCCGAACATCGTACGTGCGTAAACACACGTTACCATCCGAACCCTTGTCGTAAAACCATATGACCTCTATATCGTTTTGCCTGGAGCAGGGAAACTCTCTGTGTGGGACTCTAAAGACTCGACACTACGCTGGCAGTGGGTTTAACCACAGACCACAAGCGGCACTAGCTGTACGTAACGGTCCCCAGGTAGATGTCGATAAGAAGGCCGATAAGAAAACTCATCCGAACTCCCACTGAGCCTGATGTGATAATCTCCGTACAGTCCGGTCTGTTCATCTAAGACTATCGCATATCGAGCCTAGGGGGCGGCAAGCGTCAGTCCCCTAATAGCGGTATAAGTCGTGTCGGAGCGAAGCCCATTACACCCTGAGAAACTACTGGAACCTACCAGTAAATCTCGCTTTCCCTGGCCAGGGACTTTGCGTAATAGCTCTCTGACACAGCGCGATATCTTCTCCCAATACCAGGAGAGACGAATCCTGTCTAACCACTACTACCTCCAAGTGCTCGGGACTGCACCCAACTGCTACCTGTTTGTACGACTCCTTTGAGCCGTGGTAGGGTAGCAATCTAAGAACAGCGGGACACACTCGAGGCGAAGTAGCAGTGTCAAGTCTGCGGACTATGCTGTACTCATGTCACCTGGGAACTGTTAACTGACGATGGGTATAATACCATCTAACAGTTCCCCTGCGAGTCATGTCCGGTGTACTCGTAACCTAACGAGCACCTGTATACTATCTCCAGTACTACGTACTGATGGTTGTGGGACAGACCATCTCCTCAACTGGGATGAGAAGCGTACACACTAGTCTACTCTGGTGTATCGATACCCTGTCTTGATAATCCTACGACTAGGGACATGTATATGATGTTGCTTATAGACTACCCAGCCCCCACTAGTGTGACTGCCATCACAACGCTGGTAATCAAGCAAAGAACCTATGGGCTCTACTAATATGTATAAGTGATACGTTACAAGAAACATATTAAAGTAGACACAAACCAAGTAGCATACTACCATTTTTAGCAAGACTGTATATACAACTGTGAATATCCCAAGCTTCCATTAAGTAATATACAACCTAGTATGATACAATAATGGCCCCTAGGGCATATACACTAACACGTCATACATACGATTTCTTCTCGGTGATGTTTCCTACTCACGAGTTGGCAACTCACCCCCGTTGTGCCACAGTTTCTTGCAGGTTTTGTTGCGGCTTGCTGGCACACTGCTTATTTCCGGGTGATTGCTAGGGTAGAAGGGTTCACTTGCATCGTGACCACCGTTGTACTTTTATTTACTCAGTTGTATCTAGTAAAATCCATCAACCAAACTTGTATTATTTGATTTTAACATTTCAGAAAAATAAAATATTATTTTTTGGAATTTTTATAATTAAATAATAAATATTATGAATATTTTAATAATACGGTATAATTAAATACCGATAAAGTGGAAAATATTTGGAAAATTATAGGAATTATTGAAATGAGAATGTTTTATTTGATTTAAGCAAATTATGAATTTTTATAATTAATTATATACAATTTTAATGCTAATCGCGATTAAATATCGCTAATCGTGCCTTAAGCTAGTTTTGTGCATGTGACATGCACCAAGTCATTTTTCATACTTGTTATATTTTCCTCCATGGCTTTTCTTTGTTTTGGTTTGGTTTTAAATGAGAAGAGAAAATAGAAAAGAAAAGAAAAGAGAAAATGGAATAAAGAATAGAGTATGGGCATGAGAGAGAAGAGAGAGAGGTGAGGGGTCAAGTTGACCAAGCCCCATTTCTTCTTTCATTTGTTTTTCGTCATCATTTTTCCCTCCTCCATCATCATGGCAGCCCTCTTCTTCTTCCCTCCTTTATCACATCAAAACACCCCCAAAACAACATCAAAACTTCATCCCCACTTCATTAAAAACATGCACAAGCTCCTCACAAACACTTTGGACCAAGAAAAATTGGATTTTGAAGATTTGGGGCAACTCAAGAAAGTTCTTGAGTTTCTAAATGAGGTACTTTCATCACCATTAGTATTGTATTTGATTCATTTTAGCATCTATGTTAGTTTAGAGTGGGTTAAATGAGGTTTAGTGAACTTTGAAAATTCTAAGTTGGGGATTAGGGTTTGAATTGAATCCAAAGATGAAATTGAGGCTTAATAGAGACCTTAAACCCCTGTAGGGATTGTATATTGTACTGAAACCATAGAGTAGACCCCCAATTCCCAAACTTAGAAACCCCGATATCGTATTTTGTTAACTTTTGTGATGGTATATTGACATCTGCTATAACCCGGATGACCTGAAAATTATTTAGCAAACATAGTGAGTCGTGCAGGCAACCTAGATGATAACCCCAAGACCCGAGACCCTACCCCCTTACTTGGCCGCAAATTTAATCTTCATGGACGCAATTTGCGGCCAGGGTAGGGATGTCTGCCCCCAGTTTTGGTCCATGGCTCATTTATCAGTTAACTAGACCCTTCCTATATGCAAAATTGACTAATTTGATCTAGGGTAAAATCTGGGACCATTTTCATGAGTTGCTGCCTTATTTTTCGTGATGTTTATGAATTGAAGTTATGATACTTGTGTTTTTATCGGTCGATTCACGTTTATACATCAATCGTCGAGAGTTATTGGTTATTCGTGCATGTTTAGATCATAGGTTTTAACCTGTGTGATACGCGTGTCGATTTGGTTTTTGTGCGCGATTTCTATTTACGATGTCATGTGATATATATGTAGGTACCCTCCTTCATGTGGACTTCGGACGATGAAGACGAGGATGGAGACATCGACTTCGGCAAGCAAAATCAAGGTGAGTAGATATATATCTACGGGGGAAGTCAGGTGGATGGCTTATAGCACTCCCGCAGTTCGTAGTGTAGTAGACGATATATATATATATATATATATATATATATATATATATATAAATTTGTGATATGTGAGACTAAATGGTTATCGAGATAGATCTTAGAAGATCATAAGTTTAATTTTAGTAATTGGTTGATAGTGTCGTAGTTAGTTTCTTAGTTGCGAACCCTAGAATAAGATTACACCCACACACACACACACTCACGCATACATTTTTTATTATTTGTGCGTATATGGGGATATGTATACATATATATATATATGCATAGGTATGGGACTATGTATATATATATATATATATATATATATATATATATATATACATGGATGATCAGGATAGTATATGATACATGGAGATGAGTCGATGAGATTAGGCATGATGCCACGAGATCGGTGATGTGATATGGTTCGTATTATAAGATACGACATGATGTTATAGCGGGTCCTTAGGCGATATGTTTTCATACACACGCACATATATATGTAGATGGTATCAGTATATACTAGACTTAGATCAGTACCCCAAATAAAGGATATGATTATAAGGAAACCAAATGAATGATGTGATAATGTGATAATTGACCCGTACCCAGATTTGGGATGCCGTACGATGGATTTACCGTACGAGCTATATTATGATGATAGATCCGAACTCTTAACTCGAGAATGTCATGTGATATATTGTATTGTACGTGATACTATTGAGGCGGGATCACCGACTCTTATATATATACATATCGACTCAGATTTAGGTGGTTTCCTTACCTTTTCAACTAGTCTATTAGTTTAGTCCTGTAGTTTACTGGTAGATGTTAGACCAGACTCGAGTCATACCTATTTCAAAACCAACGAATCGTGAGTATTTTAAAGACAGGACAAGGGATTCTACGGATATTTCAAAGGATGTACTTTTTTCTTAAAAACACCGTAGCCCTATTTTCTAAACACCACGAATCATATTATTTCAAATGTCAAACTGTATAACTCATATATAAATGTATATTCTTATATGTTGCGTTAATATTCATGTTCTGCATATTATTGTTGTTTGCATCGCATTGCATGCTTTTATTGTGTTTTCATTAGTTATTATTAAAATCATGCGGTCAGGACACCGGTACCATTACCGATGATGCGTATGCTCTATGTACACCTGCTTGCCGGCTCACACACATCATCTTCAGTAATTGCCAACTCACGTACACATTAGAAAATACTACTGCATTAGTATAAACTGTTAGATGATAGTTTCGACATGGTACTAGTGAGCTGCCATTATATGATAGCTTAGACATTGTATTTACTTACTGCGTTATCTCATGCATATATATTCATATATTCATTGCCATGCAATAATTTGGGTCAGTCCGGATTGCCGGAGCCCAGTATTCATTATTTATTTACATCGTGATTTATGATTTCGGATTTTCATGAGATTTCTGGATTTAGAGAAACCGCAAACATTTTATAAACTGATTATCACTTTCAAAAGATAAAAGTGTGGTTTTCTCATGATATTATTTGAGATATGTCCACCATGAGTTTTCTTGGCTCTTGAGCGATATCATACACCCGATTCGAGGAGGTGGAGGAACCTTCTGTGGGTGCATGGTGGACCCGGTGCGGTACCCGGGGCGAGAAGGTCGCAGATGATGGCGTTGAGCCTGAGACAGGGGAGTACTACTGACCGGTAATTGTATTGTGACTCGACGGATATCCGGAGGATACCGATCGGAGTACAGGCCAGTCCGGATAGCCGGAGCCTGAGGTTTTGAGATTTGATGATATAGGCCAGTCCAGATAGCCGGAGCCCTAGATATTGAGATTCGAGGTTACAGGCCAGTCCGGATTGCCGGAGCCTGAGATATTGAGACATTGGGATTTATGTTTTGTGTCGATGCTTGACACTGATTTCATGTTGATTTCATTGATGATACCTCGATTTATACATACAGAAATTTCACTATATTTTGAAAACAGTTTCCACATTTAGATGCATTATGTTTTCATGCATTCATACATCATATTTATGATATATTGCTACCTGAGGCACTGACACGAGCACATGGGATTACACTTATGCATAGATGTTACCCTTGCCATTATTATATGCTTCAGGCCATATTATTATTTGAGGATATATATTACTGATCGTATTGACCTAGGATTGAGTCATACATACGATTTCTGCTCTGTGATGTTTTCTACTCACGAGTTGGCAACTCACCCCCGTTGTGCCACAGTTTCTTGCAGGTTTTTCCGTACAGGTTCGTTGCGGCTTTGCTGGTATACTGCTCCTTTTCGGGTGATTGCTTTGGTAGGTGGGTTCACTTGCATCGTGACCACCATTGTACCTTTTACTTATTCACTTGTATCTAGAAACTCTATCAACCAGACTTGTATATTTATTAGACTTAGAAGACCGGTATATATTCTTTCGACCTTAGAGTCGCGCGTTGTATTATTATGGTTTTCTTGATGATTTGAGTTTCCTGTTGAGTTTTGATCCTCGTCCTACGGCGTTGTATATTATATTGCTTGCGTGGTTGTGACCGTCAATTGACGAAGAGCTAGCTCCCGCTTGGGGATGCCTTTATTCATATTATGCATGTTGTACCCTTTTGGGGCCAGTATTTACAAAGGAAACTCTGCCGAAATTTTCAGAAAAGACTTGATGTTTTAAAAATGCAATATTTCGGCTTATGTTATTTAAAACCACTTGCTTTAAAGATAAGTTCTTCTCACTTCTTCTTTAAAATGGTTTAGATTTCTGGGATTTTTTCTTACTTGAATTAGATGGGGTCCTATAGACTTCATATGATTCAAGTGCCAGTCACGTGCCATTTCGGGTCGTGACAAAGTTGGTATCAGAACGCTAGCTTAACCTTGGTTCGAGTCTATGTTTGACTATGCGGAGCCTATGGCGTTTGTATATATTCGGAACCTAGGCTTGACCTTACGGAACTTAGACTTAGTCGAGGGGGTATTAGACCCGAACTTTCGTCGCATAGGTTGACCTTGGTTGATGGAGTAGGTAACTTAAGGAGAGTGACGTACCGTGTGTATGTTCCCCGACATACTTACGATATGCTACTCCGCTTAAGAAGCCTTAGGATGTACATTTCCTTGCACATTATTATATTTCATTCCTATGATCTATCCTCATCATTATCGGTTTATGGTTTTTGCTGCCACGATTACACGGGCAAAGAGAGCTACGGCTAGAGTTGCGTCAGCATGAGCTCGTCACAGAAAAGGACTGACCAGGGTGTGATTCGAGGGACACACGATTGCATAGATGTATCGTCCTATTGTGTTTTTTGCGCCATGAGCGTTTGATGGATCGCTTTTACAAGATTTCTTGGATGTGCAGATTAGCACCAGAGGATTGGGTTACCGCTAGAGGCCAGCCAGAATGTGATGACCGTCAATACACCGATTATTTGGTGATTGAAGCACTGTTCAGCGTGCGGACAAATGAGCCAGTTGCTGCTGCGAATAACAAGATATCGCCCCAGATGTTTGAAGCTAACGCCGCACGAGTTATACTTAGAGATATGACAGAAGATCGCTAGTCACCCAAGGATGAGGGACTAGGACATGTGATTCGTCTGACACCCCGATGCGAGGTCATCATATTGATTGATTCCAGCTAGAGACGACTTCACTTAAGTACGTTGAGAGTCGATAGAAGAACGATCGATTGTCAGAAATCCATTTTCCTAGTTTAAAGTATTCGAAAAAACATGCAAGTAATTCCGTGGACCCTCTAGAAGAATGAAAACCTAACTCGATATAATGACCATGAGAACGCTATGAAACCTTAGGGTTTACAGCAGTTCAGCGGTGCCATTAATGAGGCTTTGGTTTGCCTTTCTACGGCTGGTCCATAGGTACTGTGGCATGTACTGGAATACTAGTAAACTGTACTCAAGATGTTGAGCTCTTGGGGGATTATGGAACTTTGACGAATCGATCGAAAGGTTCAACATCATTTGGATATCATGTGATGGGATACATTGCTTGAGAGACTCCAGGTACGAGTATAGCCATTGGAGTGTAGTCCATGCAGCCACGAAGAGACGAGTCCGAATCAGTCGACATTAGAGAAAAGTGGAGTAAGAGGTTCGTACGAGATCTTGATGAGATGACATTCCACTCCGCTGACATCAGAGATGTGATATGCATGCAGAGGCATTGTATATGGAAATATCTTCTAGAAGGAGTCCCGATGAGTATGCAGCCATTTCGGAACAAGAAATAGATTTAGCAAAAGATGATAACTTCCGGGCAGTTCGGCAGAAACGAGATTTGGGAGAGACTTCGACAAGATCTTTCTGGAATACTATATGAGAAGGCTTGGACCCAGGATCGGTCATATTGCGCACACTCAGTAGGCCAGAGTTCGGCATCGTCGACGAGACATGTTATGAGTGACTATGACAATTGGCCAGAGATCTTTAGAGGATGTGCTAGAGCGGGACTGTTCCCGCCATCCTTGATTTCAGTATTTTGGGTGATTTATTTGCATGATTGAGATTTTGTGCACCACAGTTGCACTTGACTTCGATTTGATGTCATTCGAGATGTTGATTTGATTTCATACCTATGGTATGCATGCGATTTGAATTATGCTTTCGGCATAGTTTTCATGCACTTTTAGTATTTTGATGCGATTTTGTGGACACTGATGCACAGGGTTGTGAGATTATATACTACGGTATACCTGATTTGGATTTGGATTGAGATGTGTTGTATACCGTCGATTTCGATCGTGATATTCGATATTTGTTTTCGTGCACCTTGTGCACTTGACTTGCATTCTTGCGCATACTTGGGCGCTTGATGCGATTTTGGTGCACGCCAGATGCACTAAATCGAGATTCTTCGTGCATATCAGATGCACCTGATATTGCTGTCAGGCACACCGTTGCCTTAACAGGTGTTTCGTGCACACCCGTTGCACTTAGATTTTGTTTCTGTGCACATGTATAGCACATTCATGGATTTAGATTTCCGTGCGCACCAGACGCACGTGGCATTCTTATACTCATTTGAGATTGGCTTCTTGGAGTAGTATGTTTTATGATATTTACTATTTGGTATAGTAGCTGAGCAGGACTAGTCCGAGAACAATACCTGAATATTTTTTTGCATGCATTGATAGTTATCAAAGGGATTTCCAAAAAGGAGCTATAGTCTCAGTATTTACCTACGTGTTCGAGATGACACGAAACTTTTTATAAAGGAAACCTTTCTAAATTATTTTTCAAAATAGCGGGATGTATATTGAACGAAAGACATATATATGTATATAGAATTATTTTCTTACAATTAAACGTCCGCTACTTGTGTCGTGATTCGCGCATCGCGCAGCGACTTGCAAAAGATTTGGCATGCATTTCTTCCAGATGTTTTAACGATGTTTACATGTATAGTTTGATGTACATCATATTGGTTTTCGTATTAGATTTTGACATTAGTGTCTTCACCATAACTCTGATGATTGCGGGATGCTTGACGGAGTTTTGATTTTGGTTTATGTACTCGTTTTTCATGCGCATGCATTGCGCTACGATGCATTTTATGTATTTATGATTTCGGAACCCCGACGACTTGATCTTTTACTGAAATGTTTTAGTATTGAGGGGTTTAAATTTAAATTCGGGGACCGAATTTCTTTAAGGGGGGAAGACTGTAACATTTCAGAAAAATAAAATATTATTTTTAGGAATTTTTATAATTAAATAATAAATATTATGAATATTATAATAATGCGGTATAATTAAATACCGATAAAGTGGAAAATATTTGGAAAATTATAGGAATTACTGAAATGAGGATGTTTTATTTGATTTAAGCAAATTATGAATTTTTCTAATTAATTATATACAATTTTAAAGCTAATCACGATTAAATATCGCAAATCATGCCTTAAGCTACTTTTGTGCATGTGACATGCACCAAGTCATTTTTCACACTTACATTTTCCTCCATGGCTTTTCTTTGTTTTGGTTTGGTTTTAAATGAGAAGAGAAAATAGAAAAGAAAAGAAAAAAGAAAATGGAATAAAGAATAGAGTATGGGCATGAGAGAGAAGAGAGAGAGGTGAGGGGTCAAGTTGACCAAGCCCCATTTCTTCTTTCATTTGTTTTTCTTCATCATTTTCCCTCCTCCATCACCATGGCAGCCCTCTTCTTCTTCCCTCCTCTATCACCTCAAAACACCCCCAAAACAACATCAAAACTTCATCCCCACTTCATTAAAAACATGCACAAGCTCCTCACAAACACTTTGGACCAAGAAAAATTAGATTTTGAAGACTTGGGGCAACTCAAGAAAGTTCTTGAGTTGCCAAATGAGGTACTTTCATCACCATTAGTATTGTATTTGATTCATTTTAGCATCTATGTTAGTTTAGAGTGGGTTAAATGAGGTTTAGTGAACTTTGAAAATTCTAAGTTGTGGATTAGGGTTTGAATTGAATCCAAAGGTGAAATTGAGGTTTAATAGCGACCTTAAACCCTTGTGGGGATTGTATATTGGATTGAAACTATAGAGTAGACCCCCAATTCCCAAACTTAGAAAGCCCGATATCGTATTTTGTTAACTTTTGTGATGGTATCTTGACATCTGCTATAACCCGGGCGACCTGAAAATTATTTAGCAAACACAGTGAGTCGTGCAGGCAACCTAGATGATAACCCCAAGACCCGAGAGGCTACACCCCTTACTTGGCCGCAAATTTAATATTCCTGGCCGCAATTTGCGGCCAGGGTAGGGATATCTGCCCCCAGGTTTGGTCTATGGCTCTTTTATAAACTAGACCCTTCTTATATGCAAAATTGACTAATTTGACCTATGGTAAAATCTGGGACCATTTTCATGAGTTGCTGCCTTATTTTTCGTGATGTTTATGAATCGAAGTTATGATATTTGTGTTTTTATCGGTCGATTCATGTTTATACGTCAATCGTCGAGAGTTGTTGGTTATTCGTGCATGTTTAGATCGTAGGTTTTAACCAATGTGTGATACGTGTGTCGATTTGGTTTTCGTGCGCGATTTCTATTTACGATGTCATGTGATATATATGTAGGTACCCCCCCTCACGTGGACTTCAGACGATGAAGAAGAGGATGGCGACATCGACTTCGGCAAGCAAAATCAAGGTTAGTAGATATATATCTACTAACCAAGTCGGGTGGATGATGTATAGCACCCCCGCAGTTCATAGTGTAGTAGACGATATATATATATATATATTTATATAAATTTGTGATATGTGAGACTAAATGGTTATCGAGATAGATCTTAGAAGATCATTAGTTTAATTTTAGTAATTGGTTGATAGTGTCGTAGTTAGTTTCTTAGTTGCGAACCCTAGAATAAGATTACACCCACACGCACACACACTCACACATACATTTTTTATTATTTGTGCGTATATGAGGATATGTATATGTAACATTTCAACAAAAATAAAATATTATTTTGGGAATTTTCATAATTTATTATTAATTTTTTTATGAATATTTTAATGGTCGGTATAATTAAATACCGATAAATGGTGAAAATTCCGGAGGAAATTTTGAAAATTCTAAAATAAGTTATTTGGTGGAAATATGTCATTTTACAGTTTTTATGATGGATTATATGGTATTTTAATGTAATCGCGATTGAAAATCGCTAAGTTGTATTTTTGGCTTTTGTGCAAAATGTGCACATGACACTTCTATACTTGTTACACTTGTTTTTGTTTTGGACTCATGGTGGCCTAGGGTTGGACCATGCTTAGGTGACCATGGTGGATGAGCCATGTTTAGCCACCCATGGTGGTTTAACCCATTGAGTAAGCTAATTGGGTTTAATCAAGGATTTAGCTTGTTAGGGATTAGTTTAGTGGGGGTTGACCTTGTGTAGAGAGAGAGAGAGGTGACTCCTAGGTAGTGTCACAATCACCCTTCACCTCAAAACTTTTACCTCTCACATCTCTCCCTCTCACTCACTCACACTTCACCCACAACATCAACTTAGACCACACCCCCATCCTCCAAGTGCAGCTGCTCCTGCAACCCAAGGAAAACAAGAAGGAAAAGAGAGAGAGAGGTTGCAGACAACAGCAACATCAACACCCCCCATACAACAACTCCAACTCACACCACCCCACCATAATAAACCTCACTTCACTCCACACACTATCACCAAAACAAGAACAACAAAACATCAGCCACAACCACTACAGAAACAACAGCAGAAGAAAGAAAAATTTGCAAGCAGCAGCAGCAGCAGCCTGAGCTGCAACAGCAACTACAGGAGCTGTAGAAACAGCTCAGCAGCAGCAACAGACCCTTCTCCTCCTCCTCCTTCTCTTCTCCTATATTCTAGGATCTCCTTAAGGTATAATCTCGTAACCTAACTCCTATCATGTTAAGTTATAGTTGATATCTGAAGGTTACTGTTTTATTGTGATATTGTGCTAGTTTAGGCAAAACTTGAGTGAGACTTGACCAAGTGTGGTTTTGATCATTAGTATAACCTAAATAGGTGTAGTTGAGACCAGTTAACCCTAGAATACCCCAAATTTCCAGTAAGTTACCAGAGTTGCTCGACTTGGCATATTTTGGCATTTTTGTCGATTTTTGAGACCTTTCTGAGATCTGCTTTCACCCGGGGCCTCCTAGGGAAAAATTGACTTGGAAGTGAGCTGTGCAGGCACCCTGGAACCACTACCCAAAGCCGTAGCCACCCTCTCAAAATTCCGGCCGCAAATTTAATCCCCCTGGCCGCAATTTGCGGCCAGAGCAGTATAAAACTGCTTCGTTTTGCGTGCACAGACCCTTTTCATGTAAAAATCGACCCCCGGTATGTCTAGTTTTGACTGTTTCCTGTTAGGGTAAAATATAGGTCGATTTTCATGAGTTGGCGTATGATTTACGACTCGTTTTCGTATGGATTTTGATATTCGATGATTCGTATTTGTCGGGTGGCGTTTGGACGTCAACGACAGCGGATATTGGCTGTTTTTGCACACAAGGCCACAGGTTTTTACCTATGGGCGTAGTGTGCACCATTTTGGTTTCCGACATGGTTTTCATGAGTTTTAGCGTGTGATATCCTTGTAGGTACCCCACGTGGCGTCGAGGCGTTGGGGATGCAAACGGCGACATCGGCACCGGCACACATAAGCAAGGAGAGTAGATTTATATCTACGGGGAGAAGTCGGGTGGATGGCGTATAGCACCCCCGCAGTCCGAGATGATGTATACGGATGCGTATACACACCTACAATTATTATTTGTTGTTGGGATTATTATTGATGTTAAATGGATATTGGTATATTGGATTGGGGAAAGGTTACGAAACCATAGGGTAGTGGGTGCACTACACATACATACACACATACATACTTGTATACATCCTTGTTCATATGTGGTTATGGGATTCTATATAGATATGTGTTCACATGGATTTGAGGATGATACATGGGATTGATATGAGTCGATGAGTTGATCTGAGATTACGATATCGGTGATATGATAAAACTCATAATTAAGATACACCTTGATACTTTAGAGGATTTTGGGAATGATGATGCCATAGTAATAGTGACATATATATTATGTGATCGACATGTGATTATGATATACGATGGGATATGATATGATATGTCAGGATATTTATGATAGGTCGCCTTGGGCGATGTATACTTTTGTGAGGATATATGAGGATAGTATCGATATATACTAGACTGTCGATCAGTAGTCAGATCTTGATTATGTTGATGATGTTAGCATTGTACTAGACATAGGTCAGTACCCAGATTATGATGATCTTGATAAAGAGAATACTTGATGAATGACATGATAAATGTGATATTGACCCATACCCGGATTTGAGGATGCCGTACGACGGATTTACGTACGAGCTGTATTTTGATGTTTGATCCGCCTACTTGACTTGGGAATCACCGATTATAGAGATATGGTATCGGATGTGATATGATCGAGGCGGGATCACCGATTATATGTATATATATATGTATCGACTCAGAGATTAGGCGGTTTCCCTTACCTACTGTTAGCTTTAGCTCAGCCTTTTAGTGGTATAGCAATATGACTCATTATGACATTAGATCCAGTTTAGTGATCATGGTGTTCAGTATTTCAGTTCTCGCATATTATTATTGTTGCTCTGCATCGCATACTGTTGTGATTCATATTCTATTATTGATATCCTGCTGCCAGGACACCAGCACCATTACCGATGATGCGTATGTACCACGTACACTTATTTGCTATTGCACACACATCTTCATCGGTAATTGCCATGTCACGTACACCTATAAATATTATTGCCTGGTTTAGCATTGTTAGCTAGTAGTGACATGATATTAGTGCATTGCCTCATATGCCAGCTTGACATTGTAGCTATTACTTGCCACTGCATGCATACTGTTATTCATTATATGCTGCATTCATGGATTCTCATGCTCATATTCATGATTTCACATGCTATTGATGATTTGGATTCGGGTTTCCATGATGTTTTCTGGATTTGGAGGAAAACCGCAAAACATACATATAAACTGCTTTCTCTTTTTAATAAAAAATGCGGTTTTTCCATGATGTATGAGTCGTCCACCATGAGTTTGCTGATGTATTTTGAGACCCGATTCGAGGAGTGGAGGAACCGTTTCGGGTACATGGTGGGCCCGGTGCGGTACCCCGGTGCAAGAAAATCGCAGGAGATGGCGTTGAGCCTGGCAGGGGAGCACGACCGACCGGTGACATTACCCGACACGTCGGATATCCGGAGGATACCGTCGTAGTCATGAGATGGATGGTAGGGGCCGATCTGGACTGACGACGCCCTGAATATTATGATTGAGACATTGAGATTTGAGATACTGAGGTACAGAGATTGTGATACAGAGATATCGAGATATTGAGATTTATGTTTTGTGCCGATGCTAGGCACTGCTTTATGCTGATTTCATTATGATACCTCATTTAAAAAAATACAGAAATCTCACAAAGTTATGAAAGCAGTTTTCTTCAATACATGCATTCTGTTTCATGCATTCATACATCATTCATATGATATATTGCCATCTGATGCACTGACATGTACACATGGGTTACACTTGGGTTAGATATTTACCCTAGACATGGTTAGAGATTGCTGGTTATATATTTGAGGATTATATATATATTGATCGTATGACCCAGGATTGCGTCATACATGCGATTTCTGTTCGTAGATCTTTTTCTACTCACGAGTTGGCAACTCACCCCCGTTGTGCCCCAGTTTCTTGCAGGTGTTGCCGTACGTATTTCATTACGGCTTTGCGGGCACTGTTCCTTTCGGGTGACTTGCTAGTAGGTGGGATATTGTATCTTACCCATCATTATACATTGTATATTGTATTTCATTTGTATCTAGAAGTTCCATCAACCAAAACTTGTACTTATTTGAGATAGAGACCAGTGGTGTTTATTCTTTCGACCTTAGAGTCGCGTGTTATAGTTCTTGGGTTTCTTGCTGGTTGAGTTTCATTTCTGTTGTGATCCTCGCCTTGAGGCGTTGTATGTTATGTTGCATACAGGTTGATTTGATATGGTTCTTCTTATTCTCTATTGCTTCTCTTGGTTTAGATTTCTGGGTTCGGCTTACTTAGCATACGTACGCCTTGAGACGTTCGTAGTCTAAGTGCCGGTCATGTTCCGTACTTTCGGGTCGTGACAAAGTTGGTATCAGAGGTTAGGTTATACCTTCGGAGTATAGGATGACCCTTGGTTGATGGAATAGGTGACTAAAGTAGAGTGACGTACCGTGGTATGTCCGCGGCATATTTACGATACGCCACTCCACTTAAGAAGCCTTAGGATGTACATTTCCTTGCTCAGTATCGTATTCCTTCCTGATCTAGCTTCATCGATACCAGTTATGGTTGTGCTGCCACGATTACGGGCAGGGAGAGCTACGGCTAGAGTTGCGGTCAGCATGAGTTCGTTACGAACGAAAACTGACCAGAGCATTATTCCAGAGACACACGTTTGCAGAGATGTGTCTTGATGGTGTTTTGCGCCACGAGCATTGGATGGATCGCTGTATGAGATTACTCGGACGTGCGGATCAGCACCAGAGGATTGAGCCATTGACAGAGGCCAGCCAGACGTTGATGACCGTTGGGGCATTACTTATCCATGATGATTGATGCACGATTCAGCGTACAGACGAGCGAGCCAGTTATTGCTGCGAACGATGAGATATCGCCCCAGATGTTGGAGCTATTGCAGTACAAGTGGTACTAAGAGAAGATAGAAGGTCGCTAGTCACCGAGGATGAATGACTAGGACATATGGTTTGTTCGCTACCTCGATGCGAGGCCATCAGATGAATTGATTCCAGCTAGAGACGACTTCACGTGGAGACATTGAGAGTCGACAGAGACGATCGAATGTCAGTAACCTATTATTCCAAGTTTAAAGTATTCGGAAAGACATGCAGGCAATTCTATGGTCCCTCTAGAAGAATGAAACCCTAACTCGACTTAATGACCGTATGAAAGCCTTTGAACCTTAGGGTTTGCGGCAGTTCTGCGGCGCCATTAGTGAGGCTTGGGTTTGCCCTTCTACGGCTGGACCACTGATGCTGTGGTATGTACTCGATACTATTATACTGTACCCAAGATGTTGAGCTCTTGGGGGATTATGAGGTTTGACGACTCGATCGGATGGCTCGACTTAATTCGGATGCTAGGTGGCGAGATGCATTTGTAGGGAGACTCAAGATACGAGGATAGCGATCGGAGCTCAGTCCATGCAGCCACGACGAGACGAGTCCGAAGCAGTCGACATTAGAGGGAAGTGGCATAAGAGGTTCGTACCAGATCTAGAGGTGATGACGTTCCACTCCGCCGACATCAAAGATGCGATGCGCATGCCAAGGCAGAGTACTGGATATACCTTCCAGAAGGAGTCGCGATGAGTATGCAGCCGTTCCGGAAAAAGAAACAGATATGGTAAAGGACGATGACTTCCGGACAATTGGCAGAAATGTGACTCGAAACAGACCTTGAGGAGGATTCCTTCAAGGACACTGCTGCCATGATATTTGCCACAGGATCAGATGGGTCACATGCATTCAGAGAGCCGGAGGCCGACGCTAGTGACATGCTGCTTAAGAGTGGTCGCGATGATTGACCGAGAAATGACCAGAGAAGTGCCAGAACGGAATCGTCCCCGTTAGCACACCTGACAGGGCCGATGAGCCGATGGATCGAGAGATTGATAATTCACAGAGAAGACTTGGACCCAGGAGCGGTCATTGTTACGCACACCAGCTGGCCAGAGTTCATGATCATCAACGAGACATCCCACTAGTGACCGCGACAGTTGGCCGGAGATTCTTGGAGGCTGTGATTGAGCGGAACTACTCCGCCATACTTGGTTTCAGTATTGTTGGGCGATTTATTCGCATGATTTGGTTTTGATGATTGGGGATTTACGATTTTCGCGCAGTCGTTGCACTTGATATCGTTTTCATGCTTTGGTTTCACATGTTTGTGATTTTATGGGGTTTAGACATTGGAGTTGATTTTGTGCGTATGCACGCACACGATTTGGTTCCTGCACTCTGTATAGTTTATATATGCTTGCAGTGCAGTGACATGTATTTTGTGCACTTGGATGCACTGGATTTCGATTTCGAGGGTGATGCTCGACATTTGTTTGTGCACTTTACGCACCTGATTGGTTTTTGCGTGTGTTTGGCGCTTGATATTGGATTTCATGATTTCGTGCATAGTGGATGCACCGGAATTGGACAGTTAGCGCATGTTGGGCGCATGCTAGGAGATGCAATTTGGTGCATACCAGATGCACTAAATCGAGATTTTCGTGCATGTCAGATGCACCTGATTTTGCTGTCAGGCACACACGCTGCCTAGGACAGATGCTGTGTGCACAACTGTTGCACCTTGATGTTGTTTTTGTGCAAATTCATGGATTTGATTTCCGTGCGCACCAGACGCACATGGTTTTTCATATGCGCTTTTTTGGGATTGATTCTTATGGAGCAGTACATTTTTATGATATTGCGATTGATTTTCATACTGAGCAGGACTGGTCAGATGACAGTGCCTGGATATATTTTACATGCATTGACAGTTTTCAAAGGGATTCCAAAAGCGAGCTATAGTCTCATTATTTACATATGTGTCTGATATGACACGAAACGTTTAAAACGAGGAAAACCCTTCTAAATTGTTTTCAAAACGGCGGGACGTGCATATTAAACAAAAGATATATACACATATGATTATTTTCTTATAGAGACGTCCGCCATTGTGCAGTGTTATGCGCATTGCACATCGATTTTAAAGAAAGTTGGCATGCATTTCCTTCATATATTTACACGCATAATTCCGATTTTTGCATATCGGCTTTGCCTTGGATTTGGCATTCGTGTTTTACCTTGACTCCGATGATTGCGAGAAGCTTGACGGAGTTTTGTTTTCGAGTTATTTGCTCATTATGCATGAGCATGTATTGCGCTATGATGCGTTCTATGGATTGATGATTTCGGAGCCCCGTTGACTTGGACATTTTATTGAAATGTTTTAGAATTTGGGGGGTTTAAATTTAAATTCGGGGACCGAATTTCTTTAAGGGGGGAAGACTGTAACATTTCAACAAAAATAAAATATTATTTTGGGAATTTTCATAATTTATTATTAATTTTTTATGAATATTTTAATGGTCGGTATAATTAAATACCGATAAATGGTGAAAATTCCGGAGGAAATTTTGAAAATTATAAAATAAGTTATTTAGTGGAAATATGTCATTTTACAGTTTTTATGATGGATTATATGGTATTTTAATGTAATCGCGATTGAAAATCGCTAAGTTGTATTTTTGGCTTTTGTGCAAAATGTGCACATGACACTTCTACACTTGTTACACTTGTTCTTGTTTTGGACTCATGGTGGCCTAGGGTTGGACAATGCTTAGGTGACCATGGTGGATGAGCCATGTTTAGCCACCCATAGTGGTTTAACCCATTGAGTAAGCTAATTGGGTTTAATCAAGGATTTAGCTTGTTAGGGATTAGTTTAGTGGGGGTTGACCTTGTGTAGAGAGAGAGAGAGGTGACTCCTAGGTAGTGTCACAATCACCCTTCACCTCAAAACTTTTACCTCTCACATCTCTCCCTCTCACTCACTCACACTTCACCCACAACATCAACTTAGACCACACCCCCATCCTCCAAGTGCAGCTGCTCCTGCAACCCAAGGAAAACAAGAAGGAAAAGAGAGAGAGAGGTTGCAGACAATAGCAACATCAACACCCCCCATACAAAAACTCTAACTCACACCACCCCACCATAATAAACCTCACTTCACTCCACACAGTATCACCAAAACAAGAACAACAAAACATCAGCCACAACCACTACAGAAACAACAGCAGAAGAAAGAAAAATTTGCAAGCAGCAGCAGCAGCAGCCTGAGCTGCAACAGCAACTACAGGAGCTGTAGAAACAGCTCAGCAGCAGCAACAGACCCTTCTCCTCCTCCTCCTTCTCTTCTCCTATATTCTAGGATCTCCTTAAGGTATAATCTCGTAACCTAACTCCTATCATGTTAAGTTATAGTTGATATCTGAAGGTTACTGTTTTATTGTGATATTGTGCTAGTTTAGGCAAAACTTGAGTGAGACTTGACCAAGTATGGTTTTGATCATTAGTATAACCTAAATAGGTGTAGTTGAGACCAGTTAACCCTAGAATACCCCAAATTTCCAGTAAGTTGCCAGAGTTGCTCGACTTGGCGTATTTTGGCATTTTTGTCGATTTTTGAGACCTTTCTGAGATCTGCTTTCACCCGGGGCCTCCTAGGGAAAAATTGACTTGGAAGTGAGCTGTGCAGGCACCCTGGAACCACTACCCAAAGCCGTAGCCACCCTCTCAAAATCCCGGCCGTAAATTTAATCCCCCTGGCCGCAATTTGCGGCCAGAGCAGTATAAAACTGCCTCGTTTTGCGTGCACAGCCCCTTTTCATGTAAAAATCGACCCCCGGTATGTCTAGTTTTGACTGTTTCCTGTTAGGGTAAAATCTGGGTCCATTTTCATGAGTTGGCGTATGATTTACGACTCGTTTCGTATGGATTTTGATATTCGATGATTCGTATCTGTCGGGTGGCGTTTGGACGTCAACGACAGCGGATATTGGCTGTTTTTGCACACAAGGCCACAGGTTTTTACCTATGGGCGTAGTGTGCACCATTTTGGTTTCCGACATGGTTTTCATGAGTTTTAGCGTGTGATATCCTTGTAGGTACCCCACGTGGTGTCGAGGCGTTGGGGATGCAAACGGCGACATCGGCACCGGCACACATAAGCAAGGTGAGTAGATTTATATCTACGGGGAGAAGTCGGGTGGATAGCGTATAGCACCCCCGCAGTCCGAGGCGATGTATACGGATGCGTATACACACCTACAATTATTATTTGTTGTTGGGATTATTATTGATGTTAAATGGATATTGGTATATTGGATTGGGGAAAGGTTACGAAACCATAGGGTAGTGGGTGCACTATACATACATACACACATACATACACACATACATACTTGTATACTTCCTTGTTCATATGTGGTTATGGGATTCTATATAGATATGTGTTCACATGGATTTGAGGATGATACATGGGATTGATATGAGTCGATGAGTTGATCTGAGATTACGATATCGGTGATATGATAAAACTCATAATTAAGATACACCTTGATACTTTAGAGGATTTTGGGAATGATGATGCCATAGTAATAGTGACATATATATTATGTGATCGACATGTGATTATGATATACGATGGGATATGATATGATATGTCAGGATATTTATGATAGGTCGCCTTGGGCGATGTATACTTTTGTGAGGATATATGAGGATAGTATCGATATATGCTAGACTGTCGATCAGTAGTCAGATCTTGATTATGAAAGGTTCCTAGGCACTCTAGTGAGGTCTCACAAGGCATCGAACATGCCAATATCAAAAAAAAATGGTGCCGAGAAACCCTAGACTACGGATCTTAGACTAGAATTCTAGGCGAAATACAAAACTAGTTAACTACTTAACTAAAGTTAAGATGCTACAACCTTTGTAGATCCGGATATCCACCTCCACGGCTCCGCAACGAAGTCTCCTCGCTGTCCAAGTCGAACCCCGGGCTCTTGCGTAGGCTTCATCGGAGAATGAACGGGCTTGGTCATCGACGACGATGCCGAAGATGATCTACGTCGAGGCATCGCTAGATCAAGCTCCCACTTCACAAAGTGATGAAACTTGTGAAGAAAACACACTCTACTACTTGGCAAGAGGTAGAGGATGAAGAAATAGGAGATGGGTTCTCTTTAGAATTGGATTTCTCACTCTCAAGCTCAAGTTGCCATTGATGGCCTCAAGGTTTCAAACTTGAAGATGAAGAAGAAGAAGAGCTAGAATTATGATAAGTCTTCTTAAAATGAAAAGAAAATGGAATACTTATCATAATTCCAACTAGGGTTAAGAGTAGAGAATAGACCATGGTTAATGGATGGGTTAGGGTTAAGCATGATGACAAGAATGGTTAAGAAGTCAAAGCTTCATGAAGCTTCAACTAAAAGACAAAGAAAGCCACCATTCTTATCATAATCATTTCCAAATAAATAAATAAAGAAATGAATAAATAAATGATTAAGCAAAACCCTAATTATCACTTAACCATGGTTTAATCCTTCACACTTAACCAAATGATCAAGTATCATCAAACATGATACAAAAAATGTGCACAAAAGTATATCACATATACAATGTGCATCAAGTGAGAAAATCCATATAAAGTGAACCAATACTAGCTAATGCAAAGTAATATATCAAATATATAATTATACATTAAATCATTAAATCAACATTTGATTCAATGATCCGGTCATGTCGCACATAACCGACTAGTATCCAATGTATCGATTTATCGAATCAACGATTCGATAACTAGGTCATATCGAATATAACCAATCGAAACATTTATCGCGAGAATGAAATGCGGTATCACATACACGCATTATTCTCGGTCCCGCACATATCTCATATGCGCTCCTATTTCGTTTCGCTTGAGCCAGGAAATCTCTGTGTAGGACTCTAAACACTCGTCAATACGCCGGTAGCAGATGATGATCATATCAAGCACCCACAAGCCGCAAGCGGTCTGCTAAACGTAACGGCCACCCGGGTATTGAGCGATCAGAGGATCGACGAGCTAGCCCGCTCACACTCCTGTGAATCCAACCAGTAACACTTACCGTACAGTCCGGTCTGTTCGTCTGATACGTCGCATATCAAGTCTAGGGGTGGTATACGTCAGACCCCAATAACCGATAAGTCGTGCCGATGTGAGGCTCATAACGGGTCGAGAAACTACTGGTAACACTTACCAGCAAATCTCTGATCAGCCCTGGCCAGGGACTTCCCTGTTACGGCCAATCGAGCACTGCACAACATCAACCCCCAATACCGGGAGAGACGAAACCCCTCCTATCGCTCATTGCCTCCATGTGACTCGGGACTGTACCCAAAGACCACCGTTTTGCACGCCCTCATGGACGTGGTAAGGTGGAGATCAAAGCACAGTGGGAATCACACAAGACTCTATGACGATCTCGGGTCTACAGACTAACCTGTACAAGTGTCACCTGAGAACTGCCATCTGACGTGAGGTATAATACCATCTGGGAGTTCTCGGCGAGTCCGTCCAGTGTACCCAGTCTCCACTGAGCACCCGTATACCATCTCTGATGTCAAACACTAATGGATGTGGGATCATCCATCGCCCATCTCATGGGTCGAGAAGCGTATACGCTAGTCTACTCTGGTATATCGATGCCCCGTCTCGATACACCCACGACTAGGGACCTTGAAGGATGTACTTATGGACTACCATGTCCCCACTAGTATGATCTGCATCACAGTCCAGGTAGTCAAGTACATATCCTAAGGGCTTTACCAACATGTAACTATAAGACAGTATAAAGAGACTAGTGTACATGTTAAGATAAAGAGTAACCAGATAGCATACTATCATATCGAGCAAGAAAGTCATCTCTATATATGTCCAAGCATCCAATATAATATACATCATCTGTACAATACTGGCCTCTAGGGCATACATACAACTAACAATCTCCCACTTGCACTAGGGCCAGCTGCTGTAGTATCGCATACCGAGCATCCCGAAGAGTCTCTCAAACTGTATCTGGGAAATGGCCTTCGTGAGTGGATCCGCGGTGTTGTTCTTCGTGTCAACCCTCCTGACCTCGATCTCCCGGCGATCAACTATCTCCCGGATCAGGTGATACCGCCTCAGAATATGCCTGGATCGCTGATGGGACCTGGGTTCCTTGGCCAAAGCCACCGCTCCATTGTTATCGCAATACAAAGGTATTGGACGCTCAATAGATAGAACCACTCCAAGTTCAGTAATGAACTTCTTGATCCAGACAGCCTCTTTGGCAGCATCGTTAGCAGTGATGTATTCAGCCTCCATCGTCGAGTCTGCCACGGTTTCCTGCTTGGAACTCTTCCAGCTAACCGCCCCTCCGTAAAGGGTAAAGACAAATCCCGACTGCGACTTAGAGTCGTCCTTATCACTCTGGAAGCTCGAATCGGTAAAGGACTCCACTTGGAGTTCTCCGTTACCATACACCAAGAACATATCTCTAGTCCTTCGTAAATACTTGAGAATGCTCTTCACAGC
The DNA here is from genome assembly GCA_030015575.1 of Agapanthus africanus. Taxonomy (NCBI): domain Eukaryota; kingdom Viridiplantae; phylum Streptophyta; class Magnoliopsida; order Asparagales; family Amaryllidaceae; genus Agapanthus; species Agapanthus africanus. The sequence goes on from CM057349.1 coordinate 297,272,970, forward strand.
TGTCCAGTGACTCTCTCCAGGATCAGCTTGATACCTGCTCACTACACTTAGTGAGTATGCTACATCGGGTCTGGTACATAGCATCGCATACATGATAGAGCCTACTGCCGAAGCATAGGGTATCCCTTGCATGCGAGCTCTCTCCAAATCAGTCTTGGGAGACATCTCTTTGGAGAGAGTGACTCCAGAGATCGTGGGCAAGTTCCCACGCTTGGACTCTTCCATACTAAACCTCTTTAGTATGGTGTCAATGTACCTGGATTGGGACAATCCTAAAATCCGTTTGGATCTATCTCTATAGATCCTAATTCCCAATATGCAGGAGGCATCACCAAGATCTTTCATTGAGAATCTTTGTGATAAGAAGAGCTTGACCGCTTGCAGCATAGGAATATCATTTCCTATCAAGAGTATGTCGTCCACGTACAATACGAGGAAGACAACCTTACTCTCTGCCACCTTCTTGTAGATACAAGGTTCATCTGGATTTTTGACGAAATCAAACTCTTTGATAACGACGTCAAAGCAGATGTTCCAACTCCGCGATGCTTGCTTTAATCCATAAATGGATTTAAGCAGCTTGCACACCTTCCCGCCGCTCCCACTGTCTACGAAGCCCTCTGGCTGAGTCATGTACACGCACTCTTCTAAATCACCGTTTAGAAAGGCGGTCTTAACATCCATTTGCCAGATTTCGTAATCATGATATGCAGCGATGGCAAGCATGATCCGGATGGATTTAAGCATAGCCACATGAGAAAAGGTTTCGTCATAGTCCACACCTGGTCTTTGACGAAAACCCTTTGCTACAAGTCTAGCTTTGAAAGTCTCCACTTTCCCATCTACACCAAGTTTCTTCTTGAAGATCCACTTGCTCCCAATGGGTTTTACCCCTTCAGGAGCAACTTCCAAAGTCCATACTTTGTTGGTGTACATGGATTCCATCTCGGACCGCATTGCATCCAGCCATTTCACTGAGTCCCTACTCGTGATGGCCTGCTCGAAGCTAGTTGGGTCATCATCCTCCATGATGCAATCCTCGCTCCCACCATCCATGAGAAAACCGTAGTATCTCTCAGGTTGGCGAGGAACCCTACTAGATCGGCGGAGAGGCTGGGGTTCATTGGGAGCTACTGAATCCTCTTGTTCCACTAAATCTTCAGTTTGAGTTTGTGTATCTGGAACCTCTTCCAGCTCTACCACTTTGCCACTAATTTCTTTTTCAAGAAATTCCTTTTCTAAAAAGGTGGCATGTTGAGCAACAAACACTTTTTGTTCCTCACTGTGGTAGAAAAAATACCCATATGAGTTCTTTGGATATCCCACAAACTTGCAAAGAACTGACCGTGCCTCGAGCTTGTCCGGATTTTGTCTTTTGACATAAGCTGGACAACCCCATATTTTAACTCGTTTAAAATATGGTCTCTTCCCACTCCATATCTCATATGGTGTGGTAGGTACAGATTTAGATGGAACTTGATTCAATAGGTATGCTGCTGTCTCCAGCGCATATCCCCAAAAGGAAATAGGTAACTCAGCTGTGCTCATCATAGAGCGCACCATATCTAATAGGGTGCGGTTCCTCCGTTCTGATACACCGTTGTGCTGTGGTGTATATGGAGGAGTCAGCTGAGAGAGAATCCCATTCTCTTTTAGGAAGTCCAGGAATTCATTGCTCAAGTATTCACCTCCTCGATCAGATCGAAGGATTTTAATACTTTTTCCGGTTTGGTTCTCGACTTCTTGTTTATATTCTCTAAATTTCTCAAAAGCTTCTGATTTGTGTTTCATCAGGAACACATATCCGAATCTAGAGAGATCGTCAGTGAATGTAATGAAGTATGAAGAACCATCCCTGGCATGTGTAGACATGGGACCGCATACATCACTATGTATAAGTCCCAAGAGTTCGGTAACTCTTTCTCCGTGTCCCGTAAACGGAGTTTTGGTCATCTTGCCTTTGAGACATGACTGGCAAGTGTCATAGGATGAAAATTCAAACGGATTTAAATATCCATCTTTATGCAACTTAGCTAGTCGTGTCACATTGATGTGACCCAGTCTACAATGCCAAAAGAAGGATTCGTTCAGTTCTGAACTCTTCCTCTTGTGTGTGTTAGTTATGCTCAGAACTGTTGATTGATTTAGAACATAAATGCCATTGCACAGCGTGCCTGATCCAACCAACTTTTGGTTATGGAAAATGTTCATAACATTGTCCTGTAATACAAAATTATATCCCTCTTTACTTAATAAAGAAACCGATATAATGTTGCATATCAGGTTCGGCATGTAATAGCATTCGTTCAGAATCAATGTATTACCAGTTGGTAATTCAAGGTGATATTCCCCGACAGTCTTAGCTGCAACAATTGCACCATTTCCAACTCTAATGTCTTTATCACCTTCTCCAAGTTCTCTACCTTTCTTAAGCCCATGTAACTGATTACATATATGGGATCCTGACCCGGTATCCAATACCCAGGACGTAGAGCAAATGGAGAAACAGTTCTCAGTAACGAACACACCCGAAGAAAATGCATCAACATGTACTTTCTTCAATCGGGTGGCATGGGAATCCTGGTATTCCCCTATATCCTGTTCATTCCTATAACTCTTATAGGAAAGAACGGAACCAACGTTCCCCAGCACAGTATAACATGCGGGTTCGGTCAATACATCCATATTATTATCTTTATTAAGGCATGAAATGGTCGCTACCTGGAGAGAGAGAGAAGAAAACACTTTAGCGTATGCTCGTGCAAGATCAGATTGGTTATTATCTTATCTAATCAGGATGGCTCCCACTGCTTTTTATCAAATCTTCCTTCAAACCCTAAAAGGAAAGACTAGCCGGGATTAATTACACACTACAAGTTCGCCAATCTTTCAGCCAGGCCAGTGTCGGTACTTTGAGGGAGGTCCCCCGTGCTTTCGCACGAACCTAATTAATGTAAACCTCGTTTTCCCAGAGGCGTAACCCCGTTGACACCTTTCTAGACACCTACTTGATCAGCTAATTGCAATGTGTAAAACTCTCCCAGGAGTAACTCTTACTCGCAGTGGGTATCGGGATCCAACTATCTCATAGAAGGTATGCAATCTCATTGCAAATTTCAACACTTGAAATTCCCGATAATATTTTGCCCCGAACGATCTATGACCTTGACAAGGTCAACAAACCATAGACCGCAAGTCAAGTTCAACCCGTCATTTCTTGATTGAATCAAACCCACCCACACGACCCTTGACAAGGTCAACAAGGCCGTACGACTACCCTAACCCAATCTGCATCATATGCATAAGCAGACAAATACTGGTTAGCTACCGCACACTGCGCCTTGACAAGGTCAACAAACGCAGCACGAATACTAAACAGGACTTATCTGAAATGATGGAGGGCTACGCTAGGATTTTCTAAAAACCTATTGCGTAATGAACTTGATATCGTTGTAGAATCAAATGAAGTTTTGAAATGGAGTGATTTTGAGGCTTTTCTAGTTTTGCTAAAGGAGTCACTCCCGGCGAAGGGATCTCGGTCCTTTCCTCGTCGAATGAGGTGCGGGATATATCATATATATCGCTGTGCAAAGCAAAAACGCAAAAGCAGTCAAAAGCAAACCGAGTGTGTAGCATCTGCCAGTTATTGCTAAAGGAGTCACTCCCGGTGAAGGGATCTCGGTCCTTTCCTCATCGAATAAGGTGCGGGGTATATCATATATACCACTATGCAAAGCAAGAACTGTTGCTACCTGTTTTATTTAAAATTCGATTCCACAACATCTTAGGTTTCTTATCTTTCATTAATCACATTAATGAAGTCCCATCATTTAAATACCTAAACATCACAGAAAGATATGACGTACACTTATGCCATCCGCATTCGCCTCGATGTCCCCTCGTGCACCATTAGGTTAGGTAACTAACGACAGAGCAGGGCAGGGCTAGCGCGGGTGTAAAACATAAGTAACGTCTATATAATATATCATATATACTATATACTATATCCATCACAGAGTCACAACACAGATATCGCAGCAGAATAAACATATGAAATATTGGATATACTAGGACGTCCGTGTTTTCAATACGAGCCAGTATAAAACACGGATTCTACGGTCGTGATGAATAGACAATCCCACACCCCTAGACCCCTACGAGAGCGGCAAGCAACCCTGCCAATTCTAGGGTTAGGAGACCCGGACTCGACTCCTCGAGTTGGTCTCCCACTGGACCCAGAACCCGGTTACTTGTGCTCCCCTCCTTGGGTCTATCCTAATACGGAAAAGTAAATAATATACAAAAGGTGACAACTTCCGCTACCTGGAAGTGCCCCAAATAAAAGAATATTACATACAAGTTTTTACATGAATGAAAATGAAAAACACTCATCTCACATAAAAACCCCCGGCTATTCGAACACGACGATCCAATATAACATATCCAGCAACACATAACATCACATGTCATCAACGTAAGTAAATATGCGCATCCCAATTGTCGTTGACATATAGCAACGAAACCGGCGATTCACATATTACACTTACGGTCACAGAAAAGAAAGTGTAAAACTACAACAGTTGGAATCCGCAACTTCTTTAGACATCGCATGCCTAACTGATATAAATCCCGCATTTCAGTCTCATTATCGAAAACTCTTTTCAATATCATATGGGACTAAATTGCTAGATTTATAACATTCATCCAGTTATCTCATAACTGTTTGTGAATTCTAATTATTGTATCACATTCCAGATAAACAGAAAATGTTAAATTTTCCGATCGAACAGTCGAATACCCAAGTTTTCCCGATACAGCTCAACACATGAAATAAGTCTAACAACATTCAGTTCGTGCCTCAGTACCGACGGTCCAGCCGTAGAAGGGTCAAGCCAACGCCTCACATGTGGCACGCCGTACTGCCCCAAACCCGAAGGTTCAAAGGGCAGTTCAAGACGGTCACATAATCGAGTTAAGGTTTGTTGTCTTCTAGAGGGTCCATCGCGTTACTTGCACTACTTAGAATTTCGTTAAACTACGGAAAAATCCAACACTTGGAAATTTCCCGACAGGGGAAAAATTGGGTATTTATATCCGGTCGAACTTTTTAGCATATTCAAAAAATTATCCGGAAAAACACAAAAGACGAAATTTGATAATCCGATCGAAATACCGAATCCCCAAAACAACCCCAGAAAATTCAACTCTTGAATGAATACTAAAAATTTCCAGAAGACTCAGCACTACAAGACATGAATTACTGTGCAAGCCGCGTGCTGTAAATCAACACAGTGGCCGCGGAACCGCCGCGATGCCTATGGTGGGGGCCGCGGTTCCGCGCCTCTGTTGTAGAGTTATTAGCACGTGCTTCACAGTAACTCACTAAATTCCCTGCTGAATTTTTTGGTAATTTTTAATCTGGAAAAATCCACGTTTTCAGAAAAAGTACAGAGAGCAATTTGTATTGGGGTTTCGGGTTCGTTCGGAATTCAAATTCCGTCTAGACTTCGCCTAAGGCTCTAGCTAGGCTATGATACCAGCGAAAGGTTCCTAGGCACTCTAGTGAGGTCTCACAAGGCATCGAACATGCCAATATCAAAAAAAAAATGGTGCCGAGAAACCCTAGACTATGGATCTTAGACTAGAATTCTAGGCGAAATACAAAACTAGTTAACTACTTAACTAAAGTTAAGATGCTACAACCTTTGTAGATCCGGATATCCACCTCCACGGCTCCGCAACGAAGTCTCCTCGCTGTCCAAGTCGAACCCCGGGCTCTTGCGTCGGCTTCATCGGAGAATGAACGGGCTTGGTCATCGACGACGATGCCGAAGATGATCTACGTCGAGGCATCGCTAGATCAAGCTCCCACTTCACAAAGTGATGAAACTTGTGAAGAAAACACACTCTACTACTTGGCAAGAGGTAGAGGATGAAGAAATAGGAGGTGGGTTCTCTTTAGAATTGGATTTCTCACTCTCAAGCTCAAGTTGCCATTGATGGCCTCAAGGTTTCAAACTTGAAGATGAAGAAGAAGAAGAGCTAGAATTATGATAAGTCTTCTTAAAATGAAAAGAAAATGGAATACTTATCATAATTCCAACTAGTTTTAAGAGTAGAGAATAGACCATGGTTAATGGATGGGTTAGGGTTAAGCATGATGACAAGAATGGTTAAGAAGTCAAAGCTTCATGAAGCTTCAACTAAAAGACAAAGAAAGCCACCATTCTTATCATAATCATTTCCAAATAAATAAATAAAGAAATGAATAAATAAATGATTAAGCAAAACCCTAATTATCACTTAACCATGGTTTAATCCCTCACACTTAACCAAATGATCAAATATCATCAAACATGATACAAAAAATGTGCACAAAAGTATATCACATATACAATGTGCATCAAGTGAGAAAATCCATATAAAGTGAACCAATACTAGCTAATGCAAAGTAATATATCAAATATATAATTATACATTAAATCATTAAATCAACATTTGATTCAATGATCCGGTCATGTCGCACATAACCGACTAGTATCCAATGTATCGATTTATCGAATCAACGATTCGATAACTAGGTCATATCGAATATAACCAATCGAAACATTTATCGCGAGAATGAAATGCGGTATCACATACACGCATTATTCTCGGTCCCGCACATATCTCATATGCGCTCCTATTTCGTTTCGCTTGAGCCAGGAAATCTCTGTGTAGGACTCTAAACACTCGTCAATACGCCGGTAGCAGATGATGATCATATCAAGCACCCACAAGCCGCAAGCGGTCTGCTAAACGTAACGGCCACCCGGGTATTGAGTGATCAGAGGATCGACGAGCTAGCCCGCTCACACTCCTGTGAATCCAACCAGTAACACTTACCGTACAGTCCGGTCTGTTCGTCTGATACGTCGCATATCAAGTCTAGGGGTGGTATACGTCAGACCCCAATAACCGATAAGTCGTGCCGATGTGAGGCTCATAACGGGTCGAGAAACTACTGGTAACACTTACCAGCAAATCTCTGATCAGCCCTGGCCAGGGACTTCCCTGTTACGGCCAATCGAGCACTGCGCAACATCAACCCCCAATACCGGGAGAGACGAAACCCCTCCTATCGCTCATTGCCTCCATGTGACTCGGGACTGTACCCAAAGACCACCGTTTTGCACGCCCTCATGGACGTGGTAAGGTGGAGATCAAAGCACAGTGGGAATCACACAAGACTCTATGACGATCTCGGGTCTACAGACTAACCTGTACAAGTGTCACCTGAGAACTGCCATCTGACGTGAGGTATAATACCATCTGGGAGTTCTCGGCGAGTCCGTCCAGTGTACCCAGTCTCCACTGAGCACCCGTATACCATCTCTGATGTCAAACACTAATGGATGTGGGATCATCCATCGCCCATCTCATGGGTCGAGAAGCGTATACGCTAGTCTACTCTGGTATATCGATGCCCCGTCTCGATACACCCACGACTAGGGACCTTGAAGGATGTACTTATGGACTACCATGTCCCCACTAGTATGATCTGCATCACAGTCCAGGTAGTCAAGTACATATCCTAAGGGCTTTACCAACATGTAACTATAAGACAGTATAAAGAGACTAGTGTACATGTTAAGATAAAGAGTAACCAGATAGCATACTATCATATCGAGCAAGAAAGTCATCTCTATATATGTCCAAGCATCCAATATAATATACATCATCTGTACAATACTGGCCTCTAGGGCATACATACAACTAACAATCTCCCACTTGCACTAGGGCCAGCTGCTGTAGTATCGCATACCGAGCATCCCGAAGAGTCTCTCAAACTGTATCTGGGAAATGGCCTTCGTGAGTTGATCCGCGGTGTTGTTCTTCGTGTCAACCCTCCTGACCTCGATCTCCCGGCGATCAACTATCTCCCGGATCAGGTGATACCGCCTCAGAATATGCCTGGATCGCTGATGGGACCTGGGTTCCTTGGCCAAAGCCACCGCTCCATTGTTATCGCAATACAAAGGTATTGGACGCTCAATGGATAGAACCACTCCAAGTTCAGTAATGAACTTCTTGATCCAGACAGCCTCTTTGGCAGCATCGTTGGCAGTGATGTATTCAGCCTCCATCGTCGAGTCTGCCACGGTTTCCTGCTTGGAACTCTTCCAGCTAACCGCCCCTCCGTAAAGGGTAAAGACAAATCCCGACTGCGACTTAGAGTCGTCCTTATCACTCTGGAAGCTCGAATCGGTAAAGGACTCCACTTGGAGTTCTCCGTTACCATACACCAAGAACATATCTCTAGTCCTTCGTAAATACTTGAGAATGCTCTTCACAGCTGTCCAGTGACTCTCTCCAGGATCAGCTTGATACCTGCTCACTACACTTAGTGAGTATGCTACATCGGGTCTGGTACATAGCATCGCATACATGATAGAGCCTACTGCCGAAGCATAGGGTATCCCTTGCATGCGAGCTCTCTCCAAATCAGTCTTGGGAGACATCTCTTTGGAGAGAGTGACTCCAGAGATCGTGGGCAAGTTCCCACGCTTGGACTCTTCCATACTAAACCTCTTTAGTATGGTGTCAATGTACCTGGATTGGGACAATCCTAAAATCCGTTTGGATCTATCTCTATAGATCCTAATTCCCAATATGCAGGAGGCATCACCAAGATCTTTCATTGAGAATCTTTGTGATAAGAAGAGCTTGACCGCTTGCAGCATAGGAATATCATTTCCTATCAAGAGTATGTCGTCCACGTACAATACGAGGAAGACAACCTTACTCTCTGCCACCTTCTTGTAGATACAAGGTTCATCTGGATTTTTGACGAAATCAAACTCTTTGATAACGACGTCAAAGCAGATGTTCCAACTCCGCGATGCTTGCTTTAATCCATAAATGGATTTAAGCAGCTTGCACACCTTCCCGCCGCTCCCACTGTCTACGAAGCCCTCTGGCTGAGTCATGTACACACACTCTTCTAAATCACCGTTTAGAAAGGCGGTCTTAACATCCATTTGCCAGATTTCGTAATCATGATATGCAGCGATGGCAAGCATGATCCGGATGGATTTAAGCATAGCCACATGAGAAAAGGTTTCGTCATAGTCCACACCTGGTCTTTGACGAAAACCCTTTGCTACAAGTCTAGCTTTGAAAGTCTCCACTTTCCCATCTACACCAAGTTTCTTCTTGAAGATCCACTTGCTCCCAATGGGTTTTACCCCTTCAGGAGCAACTTCCAAAGTCCATACTTTGTTGGTGTACATGGATTCCATCTCGGACCGCATTGCATCCAGCCATTTCACTGAGTCCCTACTCGTGATGGCCTGCTCGAAGCTAGTTGGGTCATCATCCTCCATGATGCAATCCTCGCTCCCACCATCCATGAGAAAACCGTAGTATCTCTCAGGTTGGCGAGGAACCCTACTAGATCGGCGGAGAGGCTGGGGTTCATTGGGAGCTACTGAATCCTCTTGTTCCACTAAATCTTCAGTTTGAGTTTGTGTATCTGGAACCTCTTCCAGCTCTACCACTTTGCCACTAATTTCTTTTTCAAGAAATTCCTTTTCTAAAAAGGTGGCATGTTGAGCAACAAACACTTTTTGTTCCTCACTGTGGTAGAAAAAATACCCATATGAGTTCTTTGGATATCCCACAAACTTGCAAAGAACTGACCGTGCCTCGAGCTTGTCCGGATTTTGTCTTTTGACATAAGCTGGACAACCCCATATTTTAACTCGTTTAAAATATGGTCTCTTCCCACTCCATATCTCATATGGTGTGGTAGGTACAGATTTAGATGGAACTTGATTCAATAGGTATGCTGCTGTCTCCAGCGCATATCCCCAAAAGGAAATAGGTAACTCAGCTGTGCTCATCATAGAGCGCACCATATCTAATAGGGTGCGGTTCCTCCGTTCTGATACACCGTTGTGCTGTGGTGTATATGGAGGAGTCAGCTGAGAGAGAATCCCATTCTCTTTTAGGAAGTCCAGGAATTCATTGCTCAAGTATTCACCTCCTCGATCAGATCGAAGGATTTTAATACTTTTTCCGGTTTGGTTCTCGACTTCTTGTTTATATTCTCTAAATTTCTCAAAAGCTTCTGATTTGTGTTTCATCAGGAACACATATCCGAATCTAGAGAGATCGTCAGTGAATGTAATGAAGTATGAAGAACCATCCCTGGCATGTGTAGACATGGGACCGCATACATCACTATGTATAAGTCCCAAGAGTTCGGTAACTCTTTCTCCGTGTCCCGTAAACGGAGTTTTGGTCATCTTGCCTTTGAGACATGACTGGCAAGTGTCATAGGATGAAAATTCAAACGGATTTAAATATCCATCTTTATGCAACTTAGCTAGTCGTGTCACATTGATGTGACCCAGTCTACAATGCCAAAAGAAGGATTCGTTCAGTTCTGAACTCTTCCTCTTGTGTGTGTTAGTTATGCTCAGAACTGTTGATTGATTTAGAACATAAATGCCATTGCACAGCGTGCCTGATCCAACCAACTTTTGGTTATGGAAAATGTTCATAACATTGTCCTGTAATACAAAATTATATCCCTCTTTACTTAATAAAGAAACCGATATAATGTTGCATATCAGGTTCGGCATGTAATAGCATTCGTTCAGAATCAATGTATTACCAGTTGGTAATTCAAGGTGATATTCCCCGACAGTCTTAGCTGCAACAATTGCACCATTTCCAACTCTAATGTCTTTATCACCTTCTCCAAGTTCTCTACCTTTCTTAAGCCTATGTAACTGATTACATATATGGGATCCTGACCCGGTATCCAATACCCAGGACGTAGAGCAAATGGAGAAACAGTTCTCAGTAACGAACACACCCGAAGAAAATGCATCAACATGTACTTTCTTCAATCGGGTGGCATGGGAATCCTGGTATTCCCCTATATCCTGTTCATTCCTATAACTCTTATAGGAAAGAACGGAACCAACGTTCCCCAGCACAGTATAACATGCGGGTTCGGTCAATACATCCATATTATTATCTTTATTAAGGCATGAAATGGTCGCTACCTGGAGAGAGAGAGAAGAAAACACTTTAGCGTATGCTCGTGCAAGATCAGATTGGTTATTATCTTATCTAATCAGGATGGCTCCCACTGCTTTTTATCAAATCTTCCTTCAAACCCTAAAAGGAAAGACTAGCCGGGATTAATTACACACTACAAGTTCGCCAATCTTTCAGCCAGGCCAGTGTCGGTACTTTGAGGGAGGTCCCCCGTGCTTTCGCACGAACCTAATTAATGTAAACCTCGTTTTCCCAGAGGCGTAACCCCGTTGACACCTTTCTAGACACCTACTTGATCAGCTAATTGCAATGTGTAAAACTCTCCCAGGAGTAACTCTTACTCGCAGTGGGTATCGGGATCCAACTATCTCATAGAAGGTATGCAATCTCATTGCAAATTTCAACACTTGAAATTCCCGATAATATTTTGCCCCGAACGATCTATGACCTTGACAAGGTCAACAAACCATAGACCGCAAGTCAAGTTCAACCCGTCATTTCTTGATTGAATCAAACCCACCCACACGACCCTTGACAAGGTCAACAAGGCCGTACGACTACCCTAACCCAATCTGCATCATATGCATAAGCAGACAAATACTGGTTAGCTACCGCACACTGCGCCTTGACAAGGTCAACAAACGCAGCACGAATACTAAACAGGACTTATCTGAAATGATGGAGGGCTACGCTAGGTTTTTCTGAAAACCTATTGCGTAATGAACTTGATATCGTTGTAGAATCAAATGAAGTTTTGAAATGGAGTGATTTTGAGGCTTTTCTAGTTTTGCTAAAGGAGTCACTCCCGGCGAAGGGATCTCGGTCCTTTCCTCGTCGAATGAGGTGCGGGATATATCATATATATCGCTATGCAAAGCAAAAACGCAAAAGCAGTCAAAAGCAAACCGAGTGTGTAGCATCTGCCAGTTATTGCTAAAGGAGTCACTCCCGGTGAAGGGATCTCGGTCCTTTCCTCATCGAATAAGGTGCGGAGTATATCATATATACCACTATGCAAAGCAAGAACTGTTGCTACCTGTTTTATTTAAAATTCGATTCCACAACATCTTAGGTTTCTTATCTTTCATTAATCACATTAATGAAGTCTCATCATTTAAATACCTAAACATCACAGATAGATATGACGTACACTTATGCCATCCACATTCGCCTCGATGTCCCCTCGTGCACCATTAGGTTAGGTAACTAACGACAGAGCAGGGCAGGGCTAGCGCGGGTGTAAAACATAAGTAACGTCTATATAATATATCATATATACTATATACTATATCCATCACAGAGTCACAAAACAGATATCGCAGCAGAATAAACATATGAAATATTGGATATACTAGGACGTCCGTGTTTTCAATACGAGCCAGTATAAAACACGGATTCTACGGTCGTGATGAATAGCCAATCCCACACCCCTAGACCCCTACGAGAGCGGCAAGCAACCCTGCCAATTCTAGGGTTAGGAGACCCAGACTCGACTCCTCGAGTTGGTCTCCCACTGGACCCAGAACCCGGTTACTTGTGCTCCCCTCCTTGGGTCTATCCTAATACGGAAAAGTAAATAATATACAAAAGGTGACAACTTCCGCTACCTGGAAGTGCCCCAAATAAAAGAATATTACATACAAGTTTTTACATGAATGAAAATGAAAAACACTCATCTCACATAAAAACCCCCGGCTATTCGAACACGACGATCCAATATAACATATCCAGCAACACATAACATCACATGTCATCAACGTAAGTAAATATGCGCATCCCAATTGTCGTTGACATATAGCAACGAAACCGGCGATTCACATATTACACTTACGGTCACAGAAAAGAAAGTGTAAAACTACAATAGTTGGAATCCGCAACTTCTTTAGACATCGCATGCCTAACTGATATAAATCCCGCATTTCAGTCTCATTATCGAAAACTCTTTTCAATATCATATGGGACTAAATTGCTAGATTTATAACATTCATCCAGTTATCTCATAACTGTTTGTGAATTCTAATTATTGTATCACATTCCAGATAAACAGAAAATGTTAAATTTTCCGATCGAACAGTCGAATACCCAAGTTTTCCCGATACAGCTCAACACATGAAATAAGTCTAACAACATTCAGTTCGTGCCTCAGTACCGACGGTCCAGCCGTAGAAGGGTCAAGCCAACGCCTCATATGTGGCACGCCGTACTGCCCCAAACCCGAAGGTTCAAAGGGCAGTTCAAGACGGTCACATAATCGAGTTAAGGTTTGTTGTCTTCTAGAGGGTCCATCGCGTTACTTGCACTACTTAGAATTTCGTTAAACTACGGAAAAATCCAACACTTGGAAATTTCCCGACAGGGGAAAAATTGGGTATTTATATCCGGTCGAACTTTTTAGCATATTCAAAAAATTATCCGGAAAAACACAAAAGACGAAATTTGATAATCCGATCGAAATACCGAATCCCCAAAACAACCCCAGAAAATTCAACTCTTGAATGAATACTAAAAATTTCCAGAAGACTCAGCACTACAAGACATGAATTACTGTGCAAGCCGCGTGCTGTAAATCAACACAGTGGCTGCGGAACCGCCGCGATGCCTATGGTGGGGGCCGCGGTTCCGCGCCTCTGTTGTAGAGTTATCAGCACGTGCTTCACAGTAACTCACTAAATTCCCTGCTGAATTTTTTGGCAATTTTTAATCTGGAAAAATCCACGTTTTCAGAAAAAGTACAGAGAGCAATTTGTATTGGGGTTTCGGGTTCGTTCGGAATTCAAATTCCGTCTAGACTTCGCCTAAGGCTCTAGCTAGGCTCTGATACCAGTGAAAGGTTCCTAGGCACTCTAGTGAGGTCTCACAAGGCATCGAACATGCCAATATCAAAAAAAAAATGGTGCCGAGAAACCCTAGACTACGGATCTTAGACTAGAATTCTAGGCGAAATACAAAACTAGTTAACTACTTAACTAAAGTTAAGATGCTACAACCTTTGTAGATCCGGATATCCCCTCCACGGCTCCGCAACGAAGTCTCCTCGCTGTCCAAGTCGAACCCCCGGCTCTTGCGTCGGCTTCATCGGAGAATGAACGGGCTTGGTCATCGATGACGATGCCGAAGATGATCTACGTCGAGGCATCGCTAGATCAAGCTCCCACTTCACAAAGTGATGAAACTTGTGAAGAAAACACACTCTACTACTTGGCAAGAGGTAGAGGATGAAGAAATAGGAGGTGGGTTCTCTTTAGAATTGGATTTCTCACTCTCAAGCTCAAGTTGCCATTGATGGCCTCAAGGTTTCAAACTTGAAGATGAAGAAGAAGAAGAGCTAGAATTATGATAAGTCTTCTTAAAATGAAAAGAAAATGGAATACTTATCATAATTCCAACTAGGGTTAAGTGTAGAGAATAGACCATGGTTAATGGATGGGTTAGGGTTAAGCATGATGACAAGAATGGTTAAGAAGTCAAAGCTTCATGAAGCTTCAACTAAAAGACAAAGAAAGCCACCATTCTTATCATAATCATTTCCAAATAAATAAATAAAGAAATGAATAAATAAATGATTAAGCAAAACCCTAATTATCACTTAACCATGGTTTAATCCCTCACACTTAACCAAATGATCAAGTATCATCAAACATGATACAAAAAATGTGCACAAAAGTATATCACATATACAATGTGCATCAAGTGAGAAAATCCATATAAAGTGAACCAATACTAGCTAATGCAAAGTAATATATCAAATATATAATTATACATTAAATCATTAAATCAACATTTGATTCAATGATCCGGTCATGTCGCACATAACCGACTAGTATCCAATGTATCGATTTATCGAATCAACGATTCGATAACTAGGTCATATCGAATATAACCAATCGAAACATTTATCGCGAGAATGAAATGCGGTATCACATACACGCATTATTCTCGGTCCCGCACATATCTCATATGCGCTCCTATTTTGTTTCGCTTGAGCCAGGAAACCTCTGTGTAGGACTCTAAACACTCGTCAATACGCCGGTAGCAGATGATGATCATATCAAGCACCCACAAGCCGCAAGCGGTCTGCTAAACGTAACGGCCATCCGGGTATTGAGCGATCAGAAGATCGACGAGCTAGCCCGCTCACACTCCTGTGAATCCAACCAGTAACACTTACCGTACAGTCCGGTCTGTTCGTCTGATACGTCGCATATCAAGTCTAGGGGTGGTATACGTCAGACCCCAATAACCGATAAGTCGTGCCGATGTGAGGCTCATAACGGGTCGAGAAACTACTGGTAACACTTACCAGCAAATCTCTGATCAGCCCTGGCCAGGGACTTCCCTGTTACGGCCAATCCAGCACTGCGCAACATCAACCCCCAATACCGGGAGAGACGAAACCCCTCCTATCGCTCATTGCCTCCATGTGACTCGGGAATGTACCCAAAGACCACCGTTTTGCACGCCCTCATGGACGTGGTAAGGTGGAGATCAAAGCACAGTGGGAATCACACAAGACTCTATGACGATCTCGGGTCTACAGACTAACCTGTACAAGTGTCACCTGAGAACTGCCATCTGACGTGAGGTATAATACCATCTGGGAGTTCTCGGCGAGTCCGTCCAGTGTACCCAGTCTCCACTGAGCACCCGTATACCATCTCTGATGTCAAACACTAATGGATGTGGGATCATCCATCGCCCATCTCATGGGTCGAGAAGCGTATACGCTAGTCTACTCTGGTATATCGATGCCCCGTCTCGATACACTCACGACTAGGGACCTTGAAGGATGTACTTATGGACTACCATGTCCCCACTAGTATGATCTGCATCACAGTCCAGGTAGTCAAGTACATATCCTAAGGGCTTTACCAACATGTAACTATAAGACAGTATAAAGAGACTAGTGTACATGTTAAGATAAAGAGTAACCAGATAGCATACTATCATATCGAGCAAGAAAGTCATCTCTATATATGTCCAAGCATCCAATATAATATACATCATCTGTACAATACTGGCCTCTAGGGCATACATACAACTAACAGATTATGTTGATGATGTTAGCATTGTACTAGACATAGGTCAGTACCCAGATTATGATGATCTTGATAAAGAGAATACTTGATGAATGGCATGATAAATGTGATATTGACCCGTACCCGGATTTGGGGATGCCGTACGACGGATTTACGTACGAGCTGTATTTTGATGTTTGATCCGCCTACTTGACTTGGGAATCACCGATTATAGAGATATGGTATCAGATGTGATATGATCGAGGCGGGATCACCGATTATATGTATATATATATGTATCGACTCAGAGGTTAGGCGGTTTCCCTTACCTACTGTTAGCTTTAGCTCAGCCTTTTAGTGGTATAGCAATATGACTCATTATGACATTAGATCCAGTTTAGTGATCATGGTGTTCAGTATTTCAGTTCTCGCATATTATTATTGTTGCTCTGCATCGCATACTGTTGTGATTCATATTCTATTATTGATATCCTGCTGCTAGGACACCAGCACCATTACCGATGATGCGTATGTACCACGTACACTTATTTGCTATTGCACACACATCTTCATCGGTAATTGCCATGTCACGTACACCTATAAATATTATTGTCTGGTTTAGCATTGTTAGCTAGTAGTGACATGATATTAGTGCATTGCCTCATATGCCAGCTTGACATTGTAGCTATTACTTGCCACTGCATGCATACTGTTATTCATTATATGCTGCATTCATGGATTCTCATGCTCATATTCATGATTTCACATGCTATTGATGATTTGGATTCGGGTTTCCATGATGTTTTCTGGATTTGGAGGAAAACCGCAAAACATACATATAAACTGCTTTCTCTTTTTAATAAAAAATGCGGTTTTTCCATGATGTATGAGTCGTCCACCATGAGTTTGCTGATGTATTTCGAGACCCGATTCGAGGAGTGGAGGAACCGTTTCGGGTACATGGTGGGCCCGGTGTGGTACCCCGGGGCAAGAAGATCGCAGGAGATGGCGTTGAGCCTGGCAGGGGAGCACGACCGACCGGTGACATTACCCGACACGTCGGATATCCGGAGGATACCATCGTAGTCATGAGATGGATGGTAGGGGCTGATCTGGACTGACGGCGCCCTGGATATTATGATTGAGACATTGAGATTTGAGATACTGAGGTACAGAGATTGTGATACAGAGATATCGAGATATTGAGATTTATGTTTTGTGCCGATGCTAGGCACTGCTTTATGCTGATTTCATTATGATACCTCATTTAAAAAAATACAGAAATCTCACAAAGTTATGAAAGCAGTTTTCTTCAGTAGATGCATTCTGTTTCATGCATTCATACATCATTCATATGATATATTGCCATTTGATGCACTGACATGTACACATGGGTTACACTTGGGTTAGATATTTACCCTAGACATGGTTAGAGATTGCTGGTTATATATTTGAGGATTATATATATATTGATCGTATGACCTAGGATTGCGTCATACATGCGATTTCTGTTCGTAGATCTTTTTCTACTCACGAGTTGGCAACTCACCCCCGTTGTGCCCCAGTTTCTTGCAGGTGTTGCCGTACAGATTTCATTACGGCTTTGCGGGCACTGTTCCTTTCGGCTGACTTGCTAGTAGGTGGGTTATTGTATCTTACCCATCATTATACATTGTATATTGTATTTCATTTGTATCTAGAAGTTCCATCAACCAAAACTTGTACTTATTTGAGATAGAGACCAGTGGTGTTTATTCTTTCGACCTTAGAGTCGCGTGTTATATTTCTTGGGTTTCTTGCTGGTTGAGTTTCATTTCTGTTGTGATACTCGCCTTGAGGCGTTGTATATTATGTTGCATACAGGTTGATTTGATATGGTTCTTCCTATTCTCTATTGCTTCTCTTGGTTTAGATTTCTGGGTTCGGCTTACTTAGCATACGTACGTCTTGAGACGTTCGTAGTCTAAGTGCCGGTCATGTTCCGTACTTTCGGATCGTGACAGTATATATATATATATACACACACACACGCATAGGTATGGGGATATGTATATATATATATATATATGTATACATATACATGGATGATGAGGATAGTATATGATACTTGGAGATGAGTGGATGAGATTAGACATGATGCCACGAGATCGGTGATGTGATATGGTTCGTATTATGAGATACGACATGATGTTATAGTGGGTCCTTAGGCGATGTATTTTCATACACATGCACATATATATATGTAGATGGTATCAGTATGTACTAGAGTTAGATCAGTACCCCTAATAGAGAATATGATTATAAGGATACCAGATGAATCATGTGATAAAGTGATAATTGACCCGTACCCAGATTTGGGATGCCGTACGATGGATTTACCGTACGAGCTATATTATGATGATAGATCCACACTCTTGACTCGAGGATGTTATGTGATATAATGTATCGTACGTGATACTATTGAGGCGGGATCACCGACTATTATATATATATATATATACATATGACTCAGATTTATGTGGTTTCCTTACCTTTTCGACTAGTCTATTAGTTTAGTCCTGTAGTTTACTGGTAGATGTTATACTAGACTCGAGTTATACCTATTTCAAAACTAAGGAATCGTGAGTATTTTAAAGACAGGACAAGAGATTCTACGGATATTTCAAAGGATGTACTTTTTTCTTAAAAACACCGTAGCCCTATTTTCTAAACACCACGAATCGTATTATTTCAAATGTCAAACTGTATGAGTCATATATAAATGTATATTCTTATATGTTGCGTTAATATTCATGTTCTGCATATTATTGTTGTTTGCATCGCATTACTTGCTTATATTGTGTTTTCATTAGTTATTATTAAAATCACGTTGTCAGGACACCCGTACCATTACCGATGATGCGTATGCTCCACGTACACCTGCTTACCAGCTCACACACATCATCATCGGTAATTGATATGTCACGTACACATTAGAAAATACTACTTCATTAGTATAAAATGTTAGATGACAGTTTCGACATGGTACTAGTGAGCTGCCATTATATGATAGCTCTGACATTGCATTTACTTACTGCGTTATCTCATGCATATATATTTATATATTCATTGCCAAGCAATAATTTGGGTCAGTCCGGATTGCCGGAGCCCATTATTCATTATTTATTTACATCGTGATTTATGATTTTGGATTTTCATGAGATTTCTGGATTCAGAGAAACCGCAAAGATTTTATAAACTGATTATCACTTTCAAAAGATAAAAGTGCGGTTTTCTCATGATATGATTTGAGATATGTCCACCATGAGTTTTCTCGGGTCTTGAGCGATATCATACACCCGATTCGAGGAGGAGGATGAACCGTCTGTGGGTGCATGGTGGACCCGGTGAGGTACCCGGGGCGAGAAGGTCGCAGATGATGGCGTTGAGCCTGAGACAGGGGAGCACTACTGACCGGTGATTGTATTGTGACTCGACGGATATCCGTAGGATACCGATCGGAGTACAGGCCAGTCCGGATAGCCGGAGCCTGAGGTTTTGAGATTTGATGATATGGGCCAGTCCGATTAGCCGGAGCCCTAGATATTGAGATTCGAGGTTACATGCCAGTCCGGATTGCCGGAGCCTAAGATATTGAGACATTGGGATTTATGTTTTGTGTCGATACTTGACACTGATTTCATGTTGATTTCATTGATGATACCTCGATTTATACATACAGAAATCTCACTATATTATGAAAACAGTTTCCACATTTAGATGCATTCTATTTTCATGCATTCATACATCATATTTATGATATATTGCTACCTGAGGCACTGACACGAGCACATGGGATTACACTTATGCATAGATGTTACCCTTGCCATTATTATATGCTTTAGGACATATTATTATTTGAGGATATATATTACTGATCGTATTGACCTAGGATTGAGTCATACATACGATTTCTGCTTTGTGATGTTTTCTACTCACGAGTTGGCAACTCACCCCCGTTGTGCCCCAGTTTCTTGCAGGTTTTGCCGTACAGGTTCGTTGCGGCTTTGCTGGTATACTGCTCCTTTTCGGGTGATTGCTTTGGTAGGTGGGTTCACTTGCATCGTGACCACCATTGTACCTTTTACTTATTCACTTGTATTTAGAAACTCTATCAACCAGACTTGTATATTTATTAGACTTAGAAGACCAGTGTATATTCTTTCGACTTTAGAGTCGCGCGTTATATTATTATGGTTTTCTTGATGATTTGAGTTTCTTGTTGAGTTTTGATCCTCGCCCTTCGGCGTTGTATATTATATTGTTTGCGTGGTTGTGACCATCAATTGACGAAGAGCTAGCTCCCGCTTGGGGATGCCTTTATTCATATTATGCATGTTGTACCCTTTTGGGGCTAGTATTTACAAAGGAAACTCTGCCGACATTTTCAGAAAAGACTTGATTTTTTAAAAATGCAATACTTCGGCTTATGTTATTTAAAACCACTTGCTTTAAAGATAATTTTTCCTCACTTCTTCTTTAAAATGGTTTAGATTTCTGGGATTTTGGCTTACTTGAATTATATGGGGTCCTATAGACTTCATATGATTCAAGTGCCAGTCACATGCCATTTCGGGTCGTGACATTGATAGACTTAGAAGACCATTGTATATTCTTTCGACCTTAGAGTCGCGCGCTTGTATTATTATTGGTCTTCTCTGGTTTTTCTTGAGGAAATTGGTTTCCTTTCTGAGTTTTGATCCTCGCCCTTCGGCGTTATATATTATATTGCTTGCGTGGTTGTTTTCGCCAATTGGCGAAGAGCTAGCTCCCGCTTGGGGATGCCTTTATTCATTACTTATGTATATTCCTATTTGTACCCGTTTGGGGCCATTATTTACAAAGGAAACTCTGCCGAAATTTTTGGGAAAAGACTTGATGCTTTTAAAAATGCTTACTACGACTTTCAAAGTGATTTTATTTGTTAACTTTTAAATAAGTTTTCCTTCACTCTATTTTCTTTAAATGGTTTAGATTTCTGGGATTTTGGCTTACTTGAATTATGTGGGGTCCTATAGACTTCACATGATTCAAGTGCCAGTCACGTGCCATTTCGGGCCGTGACAAATTTGGTATCAGTGTGCTAGGTTTAACCTTGGTTCGAGTTTAGGTTTGACTATGCGGAGTCTAGGGCGTATATTTATATTCAGAACCTAGGCTTGACCTTACGGAACTTAGACTTGGTCGAGGGGGTATTAGACCCGAATTTCGTCATGTAGGCTGACCTTGGTTGATGGAGTAGGTGACTTAAGTAGAGTGACGTACCGTGTGTATGTTCGCGGCATACATATGATACGCTACTCCTCTTAAGAAGCCTTAGGATGCACATTTCTTATGCATTGTATTTCTATTCATTCCTATGATATATCCTCATCGATATCGGATTGTGGTTTCTGTTACCACGGTTACACGAGCAGAGAGAGAGCTGCGGCCAGCACGAGCTCATCTTGGAAGAGGACTGACCAGGATGTATTCCGGTGACATGATTGCATAGATATGTCGTTTTATTGTGTTTTTCGTGACATGAGCGTTTTGATGGATTGTTTTACTATGATTTCTTGAACGTTCAGATCAGCACCAGAGGATTGGGCCACCGCTAGGGGCCAGCCAGAATGTGATGACCATCAATGCACTGTTTATTCTTGATGATTGAGGCATTGTCTATCGTGCGGATGAATGAGTCAGTTGTTGCTGCGACTGACAAGATATCGCCCCAGATATTTGAAGCTATTGTAGAACGAGTTTGTACTTAGGGATATGATAAAAGATCGCTAGTCACCCATGGAGGAATGACTAGGACATGTGGTTCGTTTGGATACCCCGATGCGAGATCGCTGGATTTGCTAGCTTTAGCTGGAAGAGGACCACACACAGGGCACGTTGTGAATCGATCGAGAGAGGACGAGCGTAAGCGCATCACTCCGATAATTTGAACGAGTTCCCGAGAAGGTAATTGGCAAGATGCCTACTATAGGATATTTGAGCTGCCGAGTACGTAGCTTCGGAAAGGAGACTCTAGATATGAGTGCAACCGTTTGTAGCGCAGTCCATACAGCTATGAAGAGATGATTCCGAATTGGTACATGTAGAAGAAAAGTGGAGTAAGAGGTTCGTACGAGATTTTGACGAGATGACATTCCACTCCGTTGACATCAGAGATGTGATACGCTTACAGAGGCGTTGAATATGGATATATTTTTCCAGATAGAAGTCATGAAAAGATTGTAGCTGCTCCGGAACAAGAAATGGATGCACCGAAACCCTTCGACATTGGAGAAGGAGCATATTGACGACAGTGTTTACGATTTGCGAATTGGTGATTCGAATATCACGTGTCCGTCATTTTGGATTTCGGTATTTTGGGCGATTTATTTGCAAGATTGAGATTTTCTGCACCACAGTTGCACTCGACTTCGATTTGATGCCGTTTGAGATGTTTGATTTTGATTTCATGACGATGGTATGAATGTGATTTGACTTGTGCTTTCAGGTGTAGTTTTCATGCACTTTTAGTACTTTGATTCGATTTTGTGCACGTTGATGCACGTGGTTGTGAGCTTATATACCACGGTATACCTGATTTGGATTGATGTATGTTGTATACCGTCGATTTCGATTGTGATATTCGATATTTGTTTTTGTGCACCTTGTGCACTTGATTTGGATTCTTTCGCATACTTGGCGTGCTTGATGCGATCTTGGTGCACACCAGATGCACTAGATCGGGATTCTTCGAGCGTATCAGATGCACCTAATGTTGTTGTCAGGCACACACGTTGCCTTTGACAGGTGTTTTTCGTGCACACCCGTTGCACTTAGATTTTTCTTTCTATGCACATGTATGGCACATTCATTGACTTCGTTTTCTCTGCGCACCAGACACACGTGGCATTATTACATATACTATTGAGTATGATTTCCTTTGAGCAGTACGTTTTTATGATATTTACTATTTTGTTTAGTAACCAAGCAGAACTGTTCTGAGAACAGTACCTAGGTGTTCTTTTTTTGCATGCATCGATAGTTACCGAAGGGATTTCCAAAAAGGAGCTACAGTCTCAATATTTTTCCTATGTGTCCGAGATGACACGAAACATTTTACAAAGAAAACCCTTCTAAATTATTTTCAAAACGGCGAGACGTGTATGTTAAACAAAGGATATATATATGTGTTGTGATACGTCCGCTACTTGTGTTGTGATACGTGCATCGCACTACGACTTGAAAAAGGTTTGGCATGCATTTCTTCTTAGATGTTTTGACGAGTTTACAACGATGCGTACAATATGCATGTTATTGTTTTGATGTATATCATGTTGGTTTTCGTATTGGACCTTGACATTGGTATATTCACCATGAATTCGATGATTTCGTGATGCTTGACGGAGTTTTGATTTTGAGTTTTATACTCGTTTTTCATGCGCATGCATTGCGCTAAGATGTGTCTTAAGTATTTAAGATTTCGGAGCCCTGCCGACTTGATTGCCTTGCTGAAATGTTTTAGTTTTTGGGGGGATTAAATTTAAATTCGAGGACCGGATTTCTTTAAAGGGGAAGACTGTAACGTTTTGAAAATCGTTTAGGTGAAATTTTCGATTATCGGTAAAATAACTGGTGTTTTCCACAAAAACCAGGAAATAATTATTTCCCAACATAGACTTAAATACATCTATTTTAGCTATATAATTGCTAGTATTTGGTATTTAATTAGCCACTTATAAATTATTATTTTACTTAAAAAAATTTCCTTAATTAATTATTTCAAATATTATTATAAGTTTTTACTTATACATTTAATTAGTGGTAATTACAAATTGGAATGGGTTAATCATTCACTAGTGAACTATGACAACTTAGAATCAAGTTGTAACATGCTCTTTTCTTCTCAATTTGCCTCCATTATTCTATAGAATTCTTGGGTAAAATAAATTAGAAAATAAATAAATAAAGTAATTAAAGAAAAGAGTAAAAAGAAGTAATAATTGAGAAACTTCTACACACCCACACACAACCATTCACTTCTCTCTTTCCCCTCTAGGTTTTGGCCGAGCCCCCCTTTAGCAGCAGCCCATTTCCCCACTTCATTCCTCACAACAAAAGAAAAAAAAGGGATTTAATGAGAAGAATAAAGAAAGAGGAGTGTAGTGTTAGATATTTGAGGTATGGGTTGATTCTTGACTTGGGCACACACACACTCTCTCTCTTCCTCTCCTCACTAGATCGGCTAATTCCTGCAGCCAACAGCCCCCCATTTCACCACTTCAATTCTCTTCAAAAATTATTCATTTTCCATCAAAAATCCAAAAAAATAACTCTAAATTTTAGCCAAATTATCATCACAAATTCTTTGTTCAAATCTAGCTTGGATCAAGGAGCAAGATGGCATTTTGGAGGCTAAGTTTTGCAAGTGTGGATCTTATTCAAAACTATTTTGAGGTATAACCTTACTCTAATTGTTACTGCAGGGTTGCCTTGCGCGACAGCAAGTTTTCGGGAGGCATCGTCCATGCAAATTTAAAAATTTGCCGTTCTAGTAAACCCTAACCCTAGAATCGCTACTAGAAAATCCGACGAAACATAATGTAAACACTTTACATCTAAAGTGAACAAGGAATACAACCATTGTAGACCGGTCCTTCACTTCAATAGCTCCGTGTAGTAGTCCCTTCGCTGCGATCACGAACTCCCGGACTCTAAAGAGGCTCCCATGAAGAAATGAACAAGCTTGCATTGAAGTCTTCGAGGCCGAAGATGATCTACGTCAAGGAGACACTAGCTCATGCTATCTCTTCACTAATTGTGTTATTAGTGAAGCAAACACCCCATACTAAATGGCAAGTAGTATAGGATGATGAAGTAGGAAGTGGGCTCATTTTAGTTTTATTTTTCTCACAAGATTTCATCACTTAGAAAAAACTGGCAAGCTTTTTCTCTTGAAGAAGAAGAAGAAGTGATGAAGAAAATGAATGAGAGAGTGAGGTTAGAATTGCAACCATGGGTGAGTTAGTGTCATGCCTAACTCATATAGAGAATAAATCATAGCCTAAGGTTAATGGTTGGGTTAAGAAATATCTTAAGCAAGATAAACAAGTGGACTTGGTCAATGTTCTACAAGTTTCATCCAAGCTAGAAATATTAATCCTTTTCCAACTAATTTGTTTATCTTTAAATAAATAAAAACCCTTCACATAAACGCTAGCATGGTATAAGTCTCTTACATCCATATTGCAAGTGTAACCTAGCATGACACATAAATATATATCACATATATATTTTGTGTGCAAAGAAAACAATACATATATTACATATATGTAAAGTGTATCATGAGTGAGAAAAAGAAAAGCTTAAGTGAGCTAATATTAGTTAATGTAATTTAATATATAAAATATATAATTCTACATTAAATTATTAAATCAACACTTGATTTAATAATCCGTCTATAGTGTGTATAACCGACTAATATCAAATGCAACAACCTATCGAATCAACACTTGATCCGATAACCCGGCTATATCACATATAACCGATCAATGTCACAAGGCATAAGAATAGAATGCGGTATCACATATCGCATTAATCTCGGTCCCGCACATATCACATATGTGCTCCTACTCCGTTTCGGATGAACCAGGAAACCTCTGTGTGGGACTCTAAAGACTCGTCAATACGCCGGCAGTAGGTGATGATCATATCAAACACCCACAAGCCGCAAGCGGTCTGCTAAATGTAACGGCCACCCAGGTATTGAGCGATCAGAAGATCAACAAGCAAGCCTGCTCGTACTCCTACGAATCCAATCAGTAACACTACCGTACAGTCCGGTCTCTTCGTCTGATATGTCGCATATCACAGCCTGGGGGTGGTTAAGACGTCAGACCCCAATAGCCTGATAAGTCATGCCGATGCAAGGTTCATATGAAGGGTTACCTACGACGGCAGCAAGGTTTCGGGAGGCATCGTCCATTCCAAATTCAAATTTTTGCCGATTTAGATAACCCTAACAAAGATCGTCTAATCGAAATATACGGAAAACTATATGCAAACACTTTGCAATATGAAAAGAGAGCAAGGAATACAACTTTTGTAGACCGGTCCTTCACTTCAATAGCTCCGTGTAGTAGTCCCCTTCGCTGCGATCGCAAACTCCGGACTCTAGAGAGGCTCCGTTGAAGAAACGAACGTTCTTGTTTCGAAGACTTCGAGGCCGAAGATGATCTACGTCGGGGAGACACTAACTCAAGCTATTCCTTCACTAGGTCATGAAATTTGTGAAGAGAACACCCTATACTACATGGCAAGTAGTAGAGGATGATGAAGTAGGAAGTGGGCTCACTTTAGAATTGATTTTCTCACACTTTATCTCAAACCACCATTAGAGCTAGCAAGCTTTTCATGGAGCTTGATGAAGAAGAAGAAGAAAGAAAAAATTCATCATATGAATTAATCCCATCAATAATGTAACCAAGGGTGAGTTAAAGCTATCATGCTTAACTCATGTAGAGAATTAACCAAGGTGTAAGGTTAAGGGTTGGGTTAAGTAATATCTAATGAAATGACAAAAGAGTGGACTTTGTCAAAGTTTCTACAAGCTTCTTCCAAGCTTGATAACTTTGACCAAGTTTATCTCTTTTGTTAAATCTTAAGACATAAACAAAACCCTAATTTAACCTAATCATGGTATAAGTCTCATACACCCATCTTTGATGTATCATCAAGCATGACACAATCATATGTACACAAATATATATCACATATATACTTATGCACAATCTAGTGAGAAAAGAAATCTTAAGTGAGCTAATACTGGTTAATATAATGTAATATATCGAATATATAATTATACACTAAATTATTAAATCAACTCTTGATTTAATAATCCGGCTATAACCGACTAATAACATGTGTAACAACTTATCGAATCAACACTTGATCCGATAACCCGGCTATATCGCATACAACCGATCAATGTCACAAATCGCGAGAATAGAATATGGTATCTCATATCGTATCAATCTCGGTCCCGCACATATCACATATGTGCCCCTACCCCATTTCGCTTGAGCCAGAAAACCCCTGTGCATGACTCTAAAGACTCGTCAATACGCCGGCAGTAGGTGATGATCATATCAAACCCCCACAAGTCGCAAGCGGTCTGCTAAACGTAACGACCACCCGGGTATTGAGAGATCAGAAGATCAACAAGCAAGCATGCTCACACTCCTGCGAATCCAGTCAGTAACACTACCATACAGTCCGGTCTCTTCGTCTGATATGTCGCATATCTCGTCTAGGGGTGGTAAACGTCAGACCCTAGTAACTCGATAAGTCGTGTCGATATGAGGCTCATAATGGGTCGAGAAACTACTGATAACACTTACCGGTATATCTCTGAAGATGCCTTGGCCAAGGACTTCCTGTTATAGCCAATCGAGCACTGCACAACATCAACTCCCTATACCCGGAGAGACGAAACCCCTCCTATCGCTCATTGCCTCCATGTGATTCGGGACTGTACCCAAAAGCCACCGTTTTGCACGATCTTTTGAACGTGGTAAGGTGAAAATCAAAGCACAGTAGGAATCACACAAGACTCTATGACGATCTCGGGTCTACAGACTAATCTGTACCAGTGTCACCAGAGAACTGCCATCTGACGATAGGTATAATACCATCTGGGAGTTCTCGGAGAGTCCGTCCAGTGTACCCAGTCTCCACTGAGCACCCATATACATTCTCTGATGTCAAACACCAATGGATATGGGATCATCCATCGCCCATCTGCATGGGTCGAGAAGATATACGCTAGTCTACTCTGGTATATCGATGCCCTATATTGATACACCTACGACTAGGAACATTTGAAGGATGTACTTAGCGACTACACTGTCCCCACTAGTATGATCTACATTATAGTCCTGGTAGTCAAGTAATCATCCTAAGGGCTTTATCAACATGTAACATAGAGACAATCAGAGTACATG
Source organism: Agapanthus africanus (assembly GCA_030015575.1). Taxonomy (NCBI): domain Eukaryota; kingdom Viridiplantae; phylum Streptophyta; class Magnoliopsida; order Asparagales; family Amaryllidaceae; genus Agapanthus; species Agapanthus africanus. The sequence goes on from CM057349.1 coordinate 297,301,057, forward strand.
TTAAGATAAAGAGCAACCAGAAAGCATACTATCATGTCGAGCAAGAAAGTCCTCCATATATATGTCCAAGCATCCACTACAATATACATCGAATGTACAGTAATGGCCTCTAGGGCATACATATCTCTAACAATCTTCCACTTGCACTAGGGCCATCTGTTGTAGTATCTCAAACCCAACAATCAGCAGTGGTTGAAGTATCTCATACTCAACCATCCCATACAAGTCTCTACTGGGAATAGGCCTTCGTAAGTGGATCCGCGCTGTTCTCCTCTGTGTCTACTCTCCTAACCTCGATCTCCCTGGAGATCATCCATCTCCATGATCAGGTGATACTGCCTAAGAATATGTATGGATCTCTGATGGGACGGGGGTTCCTAAGCCAAAGCCACAACTCCATTGTCACATAATGGTAGGAACGAAGTTCATCTCATGAACTTACATATATATATCTAGACTGCCTCTTTGGTAGCATCGTAGGTAGCAATGTATTAGCCTTTATCGTCTAGTATGCTATGGTATCTAGCTTGGAACTCTTCCAACATACCGTCCCTCCACTGAGGGTAAAGACAATGCGTGTGACTGACATTCAGTCATCCTTACCACCCTGGATCCTATCCAGTGATTCTCCCCAGGATCGATTGATACTATCTCACTACACCTAGTGAGAATCCTAACATCCACTTAGATCTATCTCATAGATCCAAAACCCAGAATTTAGGAGGTATCATCTTGATCCTATATGGAGAATCCTTGTGATAAGAGGAGATTGACTGAGCGTAGCATAGGAAACTCCTTTCTGATCAAGAGTATGTCATCCACGTACAATACGAGGATCATCACCATACACCCTACTTTCTTTTTGTATATACAAGGTTCATCTACCATTTTGATGAAGTTAAACTCTTTGACTACCACATCAAAACAGATGTTCCAACTCCGCGATGCCTGCATAAAGCAACTTGCACATGTTTCTGCTGCTCCCACTGTCTATGAAGCCCTCTGGCTGTGTACTTATAGACGCTCTCTTCTAAATCATCATTTAGAAAAGCAGTCATGACACCCAACCGCCAGATATCGTAGCCATGGTATGTAGCAATGGCAAGTAGGATCTGGATGGACTTAAGCATAGGTTTGAAAGTCTCAACTTTCCATGTACACCAAGTAATCTTCTCAAGATATACTTGCTCCTGATGGGGATTTAACCCTTCAGATAAAGTAACCAAAGTCCATACTTTGTTGGTGTATATGGATTCCATCTCAGATCGCTTAGCATCCATCCATACTCACATAGTCACCACTCTTGATGGCCTGCTCGAAACTAGTTGGGTCATCATCTCATGATGCAATCCTCGCTCCCACTGTCATAGAGAAAACCGAAGTATCTCTCAGGTGGATGAGGAACCCTTCCAGATCGGCGGAGAGCCTGAGGTTCGTTGGAAACTATTGAATCCTCCGGGTTTACCAAATCATCAGCTGCAGTTTGTATAGCTGGAACTCTTTCCAGTTCTACGTCATGACCACTAATTTCTTCACAAGAAATTCCCTTTCTAAAAGGTGGCATGCTGAGAAACAAAACACCTTTTGCTCCTCAGTGCGGTAGAAGATATTCCCTTGCGAATGCTTGGGATATCCAACAAACTTCCACAGAACTGACCTTGCCTCGAGCTTGTACGGATTTTGCTTTTAAGATAAGCCGGCCAACCCCAAATCTTAACATCCTTAAGAGATGGGCTCTTCCCATACCATATCACATATGGAGTGGTAGGCATCTGATTTGACTGGAACCCTATTCAATAGGTATGCAGCTTCACAAGTGCATAACCCCCAAAAATAAAATAGACAACTCAGTAGTACTCATCATATAGCACACCATATCACATAGGGTGTTATTGCTCCGCCCCGATACACCAACTTACTGTTGTGTATACGGAGGAGTAATGCTGAGAGAGAATCTCATTCTCCTTTAGAATAGTCCAGGAATTCCGTTCTCTAGTATTCTCCTCCCTGAACACATCAAAGGACATAATACTTATACCCATTTTGGTTCTCTACTTCTAACTTATATTCTTTGAATATCTCAAAAGGTTCAGACTTGTGTTTCAACAGGAACACATGTGCGAATCTTGAGAGATCATCAATGAATTTAATGAAGTACAAAGAACCGGTCCTGGCATGTGTAGACAGAGGACTTACATACATCATCATGTATCAATCCTAAGAGTTCACTAACTCTTTCTCTATTTTCAACAAACGGAGCTATGGTCATCTTATCTTTGTGACATGACTGGCAAGTTTCACAAGATGTAAATTCAAACTGATTTAAATATGCATCTTTATGTAACTTAGCTAGTTGGGTCGCTTTGATATGACCTAGTATACAATGCCTCAAGAAGGATTCGTTCATTTCTGAACTCTTCCTCTTGTGTGTGTTCAGTACGTTAAGAACTGTGGTTTGATTTAGAACGTATATGTTCTTAGATAACGTGCCTGAACCGATCAACTCTTGATATAGGAAATGTTCAAAACATTATCCAACAATACAAAATTATATCCTTCTTTACTAAATAAAAAGACTGATATGATATTGTATATCAGGTTCGGTATCTAATAACATTCGTTCAGAATCAATGTATTTGGTAATACAGGGTGATAACTGCCAACAGACTTGGCTGCAACACTTGCACCATTTTTAACTCTTAAAACTTATCACCCTTTCTCAGTTCTCTACCTTTCTGTAGCCCATGTAAAAGATTACATTTGCGGGATCCTGTTCCGGTATCTCATACCCAGGACGTAAAGGATACTGAGAAACAGTTCTCTGTAATGAACACACCCTAAGAAGATGCATCATCATGTACTTTCTTTGTTTGGGCGGCATGGGAATTCTGGTAATCCCCTATTTCCTGCTCGGTCTTATAACAATTATAAGTTGGAGCGGGACCAACTTTCCCTAGCTCAGTATAACAAGCGGGTTCAGTCAATACATCCGTATTATTATCTTTATTAAGGCGTGACATGGTCGCTACCTGGAGAGAGAGAGAAGAAAACACTCAGCGTATGCTCTTGCAAGATTAGATTGGTTATTAATATATCTAATCAGGATGGCTCCCACTGTTTTAGTCAAATCTGTAGGGATGCTAGGTACACGCACAAGGGTCTACGAGGCATTAACCATGCCCGATTTAAAATTTAGCCGTGCCGAACAACCCTTAACGAGATCTTTAAACAAGAGATTAGGCGAAAACAAGCAAGTTAAACACTTTAACACTAAGTGAGAGGGATTACAACCTTTGTAGATCCGGTCCTTCACTTCTAAAGCTCCGTGTTGTGGTCCCTTCGCTGCGATCATGTAACACCTTAGAATGTGTTTTGTGGCTAATTATATTTTATATATATGGTTTTTAATAAAAAGTTTACCAATTTGGGTTTTAAATATTTTATCCTATTTATTGAGTATTTTATTAGATTTTTCCAAGCCTTGCACACACTTGTGCATGATAACTAGGGTTGTTTTGGGGGTTCAACCATGATTAGCAATCATGGTTAACTAACCATTTTCTCTAATCTAGCTTTTAGTTTTGTTTTAAGTGTTATGGGTTTTAAGTGTGCATGGTTGTTAAAATAAAAAGGGTTTTATTTTGAATTTTTGTTTTGGGTGTTGACTTGGTGTGTGTGAGAGAGAGAGAGTGCATTATGAGGCATGATGGCTTGCCCATGCCTTCATTTAATGAAGAGAGAGAGAGAGAGAGAGAGGAGGGGGTTGACTTGTTAGTGTTCTCTCATTCTCACTCATTTCTTTCATCCTCTCACTCTCAAACACACTCACACACACCCACACCCACACAGCAGCACAGCAGCAGCAAAGACAACAACAACAACAACAACAAGTGAAGCAGCAGCAGCAGAAGAGGCAACAGCAGCATCAGCATCAGCAGCACCTCCATCAGCAGTAGCAGCAAGCAGCAGCAGAGGCAAGAGCAGCAGCAGAAGGAGCTTCAGCAGTCGTAGCAAGCTTTCACCTCCTCCATACACTTCTTCACCTGCCTTCTAGGGCTCTATAGGGTATACTTTCTGAACCCAAGTTCCTAGTTGCTTAGGTTGTGCATTGATTAGCTTCGATTTGTGTTAATTAGCTAGTTTGGTGCTAGTTTTGGTGATTTGAGAGATGTAGTGGTAAATTGGTGATTGTGTTGGAAAACCCTACCCATTTAAGTGCTGTTAGGGTCACTCCAACTGAGAACTTCCCAGATTTCACTAAAATACCATAAGGTTTCTAAATTGTGCAAATTGGTGATTTTTAAGCGATATATTAGCAATCTGGAATCTGCTTTTGACCCGGGGCCTTCAGGATAAAATTGAGGAAACTGGGGCATGTACACTAGGTATAGACACCACTACCAAAACACGAACCCCTATTTCCCTACCCAGGCCGCAGATTTAATGTGTTTGGCCGCAAATTGCGGCCAAATAGGGGGCTGGGGTGTTGGGGTCTTCGCTAGGGTTGTCTGTAGGGTTGTCTAGTGCTTTGGCATGTCTAGTTTTGTAAGATTTTACCTGTAGGAAAATCTGGGACTATATATCGTTTTTGGTGTCCGTTGTGTTTGCGCGATACGTGAGTGGGTTCTGTGATCCAGCGTATCGCGGTGTGTCGCGATGGTTTTAGACGCGTATACACACGATTCAGCGTATCGTGCACACGCGCGTTTAGTTCGCGACGCGAGTTTCTCGTTTTGGTTCGTTATCGCGTTTCGCGGAATATTTGGCTTATATGTGATTTCCTTGTCTTATTTGCAGTTTTGCAGGCAGAGACTACGGACACTGCTACAGGGGGAGCAGATGGTAGGATTCACCTAGCGTGGAGTGTAGGTGAGTAGATTTAACATCTACAGGGGAATTGCCCGCATGGCGTTATGCGTCTGGGCTAGAATTCAAATACCTGTCGCACATTCTACGTTATTGTTAGAATTGCGCCTTTACTTTATTTCCTTGTTATAGTTATACTGTGACTAGCAGCCGTAGGACACTGCACATATTATTGATGGTTCATGCTGCACGAGCATGGATTATATGCTACACACACACCGTCAATAATTGCCATGTCACACACAACCCCTTATAGATTCTATTGCTTATCACACATGACATCTAGCTTATCGGTATATATGCAGTGTATCTTACCATTAGTGATAGGTACATATACACCTTGCGATACAGCTACAGGTATACCATGCTCATATTTTACTTATAGGTAGATATCTATACTTAGCTGTACCTTATTGATTTCGCATACATCTGGTTTCAGCTACATGTTCTCATTTATATGCTCACGTTCAGATATATCGCATTTATTTGTTCCTGGATTTGCTCATTGTTTATTTAGATTTTACATGATGATTTCTGGATTTGGGAACCGCGGGAGTTCATGAAATTATGCATACATTGAAAAACCCGGTTTCCTTGATATGATATTTGCGCAGCCACCATGAGATTTATCGGTTCTGATTATATACTCCATACGAGGTGTGGTTGCCGTATGAGGGTACATGGTGGGGCCCGGTATGGTTCCCCTCGGCAAGAAGATCGATGGATGTTTCCGATTGAGCCTGGAGGCGGGCTAGTACCTACCGGTGACAGTACTAATGACTCGGCGGGGGTCATGGAGACACCGCTGGGAGTCATGCACGTATGCATACGTCGAAAGGCGAGGGTCAGAGCTAGGCACTCGTGCTTTCGGGACAGCATAAGATACGTTCCTATCAGGATTTCTATGTCGATACTTGGCACATTGTTTTCATGATATTTCTTTTAAACACCTTTGTATATATAACAGGGGATTAGCCGTTGTTATATATACCCTTACACCAATATTAGTGGAATGGGACGCTAATATATGTGTATTGCCCCCATCATATTTATTTCTGCAAATATATATATACCTTTAGGATGTTAGAAACTTACTTGAGATTTGACTTGGGATATAGGCGATTTATTGAGATTGGATATTGGATATGAAAGAGATTGTTGATTTGTACATTCGAGATATAGGAGTTTACTCGATATTGTACATTGAGGTGATGTGAGACTTATATGATGTGAAAGCCTAGTTTTGGGGGCTGATTTGAGGATTTGGGATTTGAGTGTCTTGATGGATTGTGATCCTACCACGATGTCAGGTTTCCGTGGAATGACATATTTTACCCCATACCTCACACTTATCTATTCTATGCACAGATTCATATATTGGTAGTACCTGTTAGTGTACCCTTATGATAGTTGCATATTTACATTCTCATATCCCTATTGCATGGTTATTGCTTACTATTGTCATGTTACTATTGCTTCACATATTGATTGTACCTGCTTCTGTACTTTCCATTATTTTGCATTCACATGACATGTTAATATTGCAATCGCATACCTTAGATTCATGCTGTACGTACATTCCTGCGATTACCTGCATATGTTATCTACTATTCACGAGTTGGCAATTCACCCCCGTTGCGCCACAGGTGTTTCAGGTTGTTCCCCAGAGTAGTCGAGGCAGGCTATTCAACTTTTCAGCTATCATCTTTTGCTACAGATACCGCATCAGCTCACAATACTATTTTGCTTAGGTGGGTTTTGGTGGTCATCTGTATTTTGTATTGTACATTCGTTGTATCTTGTACTCTCCATCTACTATTATGTTGTTGACTTAGAGACTTGGTGAGGACGTTACTGTATATTATTTATGGGTTTGTTGTCTTTTATATACAGCTTTCTCTCTATTGTCTTTATTTCTTCGCTATAGTTTCATATTTTTGTGTTGTATTCATCTTGGGTTAGTTTTTACAAAAAGGGGTGTTGCCAAAATTTTAAAGAAATAAAGTAAGACTTTTAAAGAATTTGGGTTGCGATTTCAAATGTTTCAAAAACTTATATTATCTTTTCTGTATTTTTCTTGGTTTGGATTTCTGGATTTTGGATTTCTTTTACTGTGTTACGTCTTTTGGCGTTGCCTAGTATTATGGTCGTCACGGGCCAATTTTGGGTCGTGACAAAGTTGGTATCAGAGCGCTAGGTTTTACCTTTCGGAGTGTAGGATGACCTTAGTATGATGGAGTAGGTAGCTTAAGCAGAGTAACGTGGTGTGTGTATGTCTGTAGCATACCCACGGTGCGGTACTTTGCATTAAGTGACCTAAGTACAATTTGCTTGAAATTCCTTCCTTGATGATTCATATCCTTGAGATTCGATTCCTTATTCTCATCGAATCTTATATCTATTTATAGCCTTGCCGCCGATGACTATGGGGACTCAGAGTGATGCAGCGAGGGCCGAGGTCAGAGTTGGCTCGGGTGAGACGAGTACTGACCAGGATGGCACTCTAGTTGCACAGGTGCAGACGGATCAGCCTACGACCTATACTATGGATAGACTTTTGGTAGAGATACAGGACTTCCGCCAGGTTATGAGTTCTTTGGTTGATGTCGTTCGGGAGCTATGACAGGAGGTTGTCACCCCTGTTACTCAGTTGTCACTTACGATCAGCATGCAGCAGTCCGTCACCTACATAGCACCAGTGGTTGCAGCTCCAGTTAACGAGGCACATATTCCAGAGGCTCAGAGAGTGCCAGGACAGTGGAGGACTCGTACCAGTGTACCAGCCCAGAGACAGGGATTTGGTCATCGAGACAGATTTCGTGGCCGTCGCGGGAGTAGCAGAGGCTTTGGGCGAGGACAGTCGTTCAGCTCTCATCCCCAGGATGGTCAGCAGTCAGCGCGTGGATGTTTTCAATGCGGGAGCCTTCAGCACTTCGTCAGGGATTGTTCCCCAGCACGGCGTCAGGATCGTACTCAGAGAGGCCTTGGACGTGGAAGATTTGTTCAGAGGGATCAGGCTACCAGAGGAGTTCATCCAGCTGCGAATAGAGGGCAGACACAGGAGTTTGCTTCTACTCATCGGGACGCGCAGACGTCCAATGTGGAGTTTTCAGGTACCCTTGATTTATATGTTCTTTTCATGTATTCGTTTGTTTTCATGCTTGTACCATGGTTGGGTAGGTTAGTCGTAGTTGTGTTAACTTCTGTCAGCGATTCTTTTGTTGCACGACACGTATTCAGTTGTGTGCCAATCGGATAGGAGATAGAGATTCGTCCATCGTTTCGATCCTTCTAGAGATGTTGGATTTGACGTTCTCCTGGGCACGGACTGGTTAACTACGTGCTAGGCGTCTGTGGACTACCGTGAGGAAACAAGTTAGGTTTTGTTTTCCCCGGCAAGTTAGTTCTTATTGTGCAGGTGGATAGTTGTGCCGCCTCTCACAGCTTGAATTCAACCTTTTTCGCTAGTCGGCTACTGAGGATATGTCGTGGATTCTTGGCGTTCATTCGTGATACCGGAGCCACAGTGGGATTGTTGGACCGAGTTCCTTTCGTGCGAGAGTTTTCCGACGTTGTTCCGGATGAGCCGGCGAAGCTTGAGAGCTTAAGGATCAGCTGCAGAGTTGTGGTTTGGGGAGTTTTGTGCGTCTGAGTGTTTCGCTTTTGGAAGCTCCTATTTCTTTTCGTCGAGGAGGAAGACGGCAGTTTAGGGTTGTGTATCGACGGATCGTTAATTGAACCGGCTTATGGTGCGGATAGGTATCCTTTACCTCGCCGAGACGATTTCTTCGATCAGCTCCAGAGTGCGAGGCATCTTCTAAGTTTGCTTGGGATCAGGTCATCATTGTTGCGGTTCGGAGTGACGGCATTCCGAAGACTGCCTTGTGCGTGCTACGGGCTTTGTGTGTTTTTGTGAGTCGTTGGACTCACCAGTGCCCTGGCAGCATTTGTAAATGTGATGAACTAGATTTCTTTAGGCCGTTCCTCAACCAGTTATTGTTGTGTTATTACGACATTCTGGTCTATCTAATGTGTCTTGAGGAACATGAGCAGCACTTGAGGATTTGTTATGCAGATACTGGGAGAGCGCCAGCAGTTGCTAAATTCTCGGAGTGTTTCTTCAGGCTTGTTTGTGTTGACTCCTAGGTCTTATAGTCATGGGAGACAGTTTCGTATGGTTCCGAGGGAGGATCTTGGCCGTACAGCTTAGGCCCAGACATGTGTGCAGGACGGAGATCCGCAGATTGTTGGGCTTAGCAGGTTTTACCGCCGTTTCATGTAGGATTGCTAGAGTAGTACCGCACCATCGACTGAATGGACCGGAAGGGAGGTTTCTTTTCTGTGGACTGAGGCATGTGTACGGAGTTTTCGGAAGTTGGAGATTCGGTTAACAACTGCATTAGTCCTTTCTTTGCTTTTGGTTCGGGCGACTTTGTTGTTTAACTGTAATGTTTCTTGAGTGGGCTCGAGTGTGTACTGAGGTGACACTATAGAGTTATCGCTCTTGCTTCCCTACATTTGGAGGAAGTACGAGAAGGATATTCCGCTCATGATCTGGAGATGGCCGCGGTGGAGATTTGGAGACACTACTTGTTCGAGAGTCATGTCAGATTTTCACGGACCACCAGAGCTTAACGTACATCTTCCTGCAGCGGATTTTGATTGTTGTGATAGTCTTCTGCAGATTTACAGTTCTTGTGTGATCGTTGAGTACATCTTAAGTTCGTCTCTACGGAGGGGACAGCTTGCTCATGTCCGCGCCCGACCACCTTCCTTAAATCGTTTTCACGAGACACTGCCCGCCGATACTCGTTCGTCAGTGATACTTGAGCATACTCGGCTGGGTAATGATTCAGAGACCTTGATTTGTGACAATGACGTGCTACGTTAGGGACGCATTTGTGTACCTGGTATCATCGGGTAGAGACGTGTAATCCTAGAACATGCACATCTGTCAACTCTCTGTATGCATTCAAGTTCCACCAACATTTAGCGTGACTTGTGAGATAGTTACGGGTGGACAGGGATGTAAAGAGAAGTTTCAGGTTTCGTTTCAAGGTGTCTGTCTTGTTATGTGTTTGGGTCGAGTATCTGAGACCGGCTGGAGAGTTGCAATCTTTAACCGTTCCGAAGTAGGAGTGGGAGCAGATCTCCACGAATTTCGTTATAGTTTCTACCCAAGTTTAGTCGGGGTGTGACTCCATTCGGATTCTTGTCGTCCGGTTATACTCAATGTGCTCAGTTGTTTCTTGTTAAGTGGTGTGTTTGTTTTGATTGTTGTCAGCAGTTGGGGATCGTCACTCGCCATCGTTAGGGTTCTCCTTCGATAGCTGTTATCAGGAGACACTCCAATTGGACACCTTTAGGTTTAGGGGTTAGGTCGTGTCCATCACCAGTCTGTTGTGTTTCTGACTCTGCGTAAGTAGGACTTTGGACCCCAACTAGTCTAGAGACTTCGGAGATGGTCAAGTTGTGTTAGGTCAGGATGGGAATTGTCCATTGCGAACTGAGGTCTCATGCCGACTGCCTTGGTCATAGACTCGAGGTCGCAGGGACAGATCATGTATTCCTACGGACTTTCCGATGAATGACGTGCTGGATTTTGGGAAGCTTGTCCCAGGATTTAGGTCCTTCTGAGATCCTATAAACGAGTTAGTTTCGTTGCCTTTAATTTGGCTCTTCCGCCCAGATTATTGGATTTTCATCCCGTATTCCTTGTGATGATGCTTTACAATTACCTTCATGACCATTCTCACATAATTTGGCACCAGACCATTTGGCTTAGACGCGATCGTATTGCTTACCGGCAGCCATTGTGTTAATGGCTCGGCAGGTGGAGGAACATCGGTCAAGGGTCTTGCCATCTGTGAAGGGTTTTTCTTGGACGTAGCCGTATAGTGAGGTAATCACTTGGGAGGTTGCGAGCGAGATTTGAGAGTTGTAATCTTCTCTTTGAAGGTACGCGTATCGGTATATTTTTAAATTCGGGGACGAGTTTCTTTTAGGGGGGATTGTAACACCTTAGAATGTGTTTTGTGGCTAATTATATTTTATATATATGGTTTTTAATAAAAAAGTTTACCAATTTGGATTTTAAATATTTTATCCTATTTATTGAGTATTTTATTAGATTTTTCCTAGACTTGCACACACTTATGCATGATAACTAAGGTTGTTTTGGGGGTTTAACCATGATTAGCAATCATGGTTAACTAACCATTTTCTCTAATCTAGCTTTTAGTTTTGTTTTAAGTGTTATGGGTTTTAAGTATGCATGGTTGTTAAAATAAAAAGGATTTTATTTTGAATTTTTGTTCTGGGTGTTGACTTGGTGTGAGAGAGAGAGAGTGCATTATGAGGCATGATGGCTTGCCCATGCCTTCAGTTAATGAAGAGAGAGAGAGAGAGGAGGGGGTTGACTTGTAAGTGTTCTCTCATTCTCACTCATTTCTCTCATCCTCTCACTCTCAAACACACTCACACACACACACACCCACACAGCAGCACAGCAGCAGCAAAGACAACAACAACAACAACAAGTGAAGCAGCAGCAGTAGAAGAGGCAACAGCAGCATCAGCAGCAATTCCATCAGCAGTAGCAGCAAACAGCAGCAGAGGCAAGGGCAGCAGCAGAAGGAGCTTCAGCAGTCATAGCAAGCTCTCACCTCCTCCATACACTTCTTCACCTGCCTTCTAGGGCTCTATAGGGTATACTTTCTGAACCCAAGTTCCTAGTTGCTTAGGTTGTGCATCGATTAGCTTCGATTTATGTTAATTAGCTAGCTTGGTGCTAGTTTTGGTGATTTGAGAGATGTGGTGGTAAATTGGTGATTGTGTTGGAAAACCCTACCCATTTAAGTGCTGTTAGGGTCACTCCAACTGAGAACTCACCAGATTTCACTAAAATACCATAAGGTTTCTAAATTGTGCAAATTGGTGATTTTTAAGCGATATATTACCAATCTGGAATCTGCTTTTGACCCGGGGCCTTCAGGATAAAATTGAAGAAACTGGGGCATGTACACTAGGTATAGACACCACTACCAAAACACGAACCCCTATTTCCCTACCCAGGCCGTAGATTTAATGTGTTTGGCCGCAAATTGCGGCCAAGTAGGGGGCTGGGGTGTTGGGGTCTTGGCTAGGGTTGTCTGTAGGGTTGTCTAGTGCTTTGGCATGTCTAGTTTTGTAAGATTTTACCTGTAGGAAAATCTGGGACTATATATCGTTTTTGGTGTCCGTTGTGTTTGCGCGATACGTGAGTGGGTTCTGTGATCCAGCGTATCACGGCGTGTCACGATGGTTTTAGACGCGTATACACACGATTCAGCGTATCGTGCACACGCGCGTTTAGTTCGCGACGCGAGTTTCTCGTTTTGGTTCGTTATCGCGTTTCGCGGAATATTTGGCTTATATGTGATTTCCTTGTCTTATTTGCAGGTTTGCAGGCAGGGACTACGGACACTGCTGCAGGGGGGAGCAGATGGTAGGATTCACCTAGCGTGGAGTGTAGGTGAGTAGATTTAACATCTACAGGGGAATCGCCCGCATGGCGTTATGCGTCTGGGCTAGGATTCAAATACCTGTCGCACATTCTACGTTATTGTTAGAATTGCGCCTTTACTTTATTTCCTTGATATAGTTATACTGTGACTAGCAGCCGTAGGACACTGCACATATTATTGACGGTTCATGCTGCACGAGCATGGATTATATGCTACACACACACCGTCAATAATTGCCATGTCACACACAACCCCTTATAGATTCTATTGCTTATCACACATGACATCTAGCTTATCGGTATATATGCAGTGTATCTTACCATTAGTGATAGGTACATATACACCTTGCGATACAGCTACAGGTATACCATGCACATATTTTACTTATAGGTAGATACCTATACTTAGCTGTACCTTATTGATTTCGCATACATCTGGTTTCAGCTACATGTTCTCATTTATATGCTCACATTCAGATATATCGCATTTATTTGTTCCTGGATTTGCTCATTGTTTATTTAGATTTTACATGATGATTTCTGAATTTGGGAACCGCGGGAGTTCATGAAATTATGCATACATTGAAAAACCCGGTTTCCTTGATATGATATTTGCGCAGCCGCCATGAGATTTATCGGTTCTGATTATATACTCCATACGAGGTGTGGTTGCCGTATGAGGGTACATGGTGGGGCCCGGTATGGTTCCCCTCGGCAAGAAGATCGATGGATGTTTCCGATTGAGCCTGGAGGCGGGCTAGTACCTACCGGTGACAGTACTAATGACTCGGCGGGGGTCATGGAGACACCGTTGGGAGTCATGCAATTATGCATACGTCGAAAGGCGAGGGTCAGAGCTAGGCACTCGTGCTTTCGGGACAGCGTATGATACGTACCTATCAGGATTTCTGTGTCGATACTTGGCACATTGTTTTCATGATATTTCTTTTAAACACCTTTGTATATATAACAGGGGATTAGCCGTTGTTATATATACTCTTACACCAATATTAGTGGAATGGGACGCTAATATATGTGTATTGCCCCCATCATATTTATTTCTGCAAATATATATATACCTTTAGGATGTTAGAAACTTACTTGAGATTTGACTTGGGATATAGGCGATTTAGTGAGATTGGATATTGGATATGAAAGAGATTGTTGATTTGTCCATTCGAGATATAGGAGTTTACTCGATATTGTACATTAAGGTGATGTGAGACTTATATGATGTGAGAGCCCAGTTTTGGGGGCTGATTTGAGGATTTGGGATTTGAGTGTCTTGATGGATTGTGATCCTACCACGATGTCAGGTTTCCGTGGAATGACATATTTTACCCCATACCTCACACTTATCTATTCTATGCACAGATTCATATATTGGTAGTACCTGTTAGTGTACCCTTATGATAGTTGCATATTTACATTCTTATATCTTTATTGCATGGTTATTGCATACTATTGTCATGTTACTATTGCTTCACATATTGATTGTACGTGCTTCTGTACTTTCCATTATTTTGCATTCACATGACATGTTAATATTGCAATCGCATACCTTAGATTCATGCTGTACGTACATTCCTGCGATTACCTGCATATGTTATCTACTATTCACGAGTTGGCAACTCACCCCCGTTGCGCCACAGGTGTTTCAGGTTGTTCCCCAGAGTAGTCAAGGCAGGCTATTCAGCTTTTCAGCTATCATCTTTTGCTACAGATACCGCATCAGCTCACAATACTATTTTGCTTAGGTGGGTTTTGGTGGTCATCTGTATTTTGTATTGTACATTCGTTGTATCTTGTACTCTCCATCTACTATTATGTTGTTGACTTAGAGACTTGGTGAGGACGTTACTGTATATTATTTGTGGGTTTGTTGTCTTTTACATACAGCTTTCTCTCTATTGTCTTTATTTCTTCGCTATAGCTTCATATTTTTGTGTTGTATTCATCTTGGGTTAGTTTTTACAAAAAGGGGTGTTGCCAAAATTTTAAAGAAATAAAGTAAGACTTTTAAAGAATTTGGGTTGCGATTTCAAATGTTTCAAAAACTTATATTATCTTTTCGGTATTTTTCTTGGTTTGGATTTCTGGATTTTGGCTTTCTTTTACTGCGTTACGTCTTTTGGCGTTGCGTAGTATTAGGGTCGTCACGGGCCAATTTTGGGTCATGACAAAGTTGGTATCAGAGCGCTAGGTTTTACCTTTCGGAGTGTAGGATGACCTTAGTATGATGGAGTAGGTAGCTTAAGCAGAGTAACGTGGTGTGTGTATGTCTGTAGCATACCCACGGTGCGGTACTTTGCATTAAGTGACCTAAGTACAATTTGCTTGAAATTCCTTCCTTGATGATTCATATCCTTGAGATTCGATTCCTTATTCTCATCGAATCTTATATCTATTTATAGCCTTGCCGCCGATGACTATGGGGACTCAGAGTGATGCAGCGAGGGCCGAGGTCAGAGTTGGCTCGGGTGAGACGAGTACTGACCAGGATGGCACTCTAGTTGCACAGGTGCAGACGGATCAGCCTACGACCTATACTATGGATAGACTTTTGGTAGAGATACAGGACTTCTGCCAGGTTACGAGTTCTTTGGTTGATGTCGTTCGGGAGCTACGACAGGAGGTTGTCACCCCTGTTACTCAGTTGTCACTTACGATCAGCATGCAGCAGTCCGTCACCTACATAGCACCAGTGGTTGCAGCTCCAGTTAATGAGGCACATATTCCAGAGGCTCAGAGAGTGCCAGGAAAGTGGAGGACTCGTACCAGTGTACCAGCCCAGAGACAGGGATTTGGTCATCGAGACAGATTTCGTGGCCGTCGCGGGAGTAGCAGAGGCTTTGGGCGAGGACAGTCGTTTAGCTCTCATCCCCAGGATGGTCAGCAGTCAGCGCGTGGATGATTTCAATGCGGGAGCCTTCAGCACTTCGTCAGGGATTGTTCCTCAGCACAGCGTCAGGATCGTACTCAGAGAGGCCGTGGACGTGGAAGATTTGTTCAGAGGGATCAGGCTACCAGAGGAGTTCATCCAGCTGCGAGTAGAGGGCAGACACAGGAGTTTGCTTCTACTCATCGGGACGTGCAGACGTCCAATGTGGAGTTTTCAGGTACCCTTGATTTATATGTTCTTTTCATGTATTCGTTTGTTTTCATGCTTGTACCGTGGTTGGGTAGATTAGTCGTAGTTGTGTTAACTTCTGTCAGCGATTCTTTTGTTGCGCGACACGTATTCAGTTGTGTGCCAATCGGATAGGAGATAGAGATTCGTCCATCGTTTCGATCCTTCTAGAGATGTTGGATTTGACGTTCTCCTGGGCACGGACTGGTTAACTACGTGCTAGGCGTCTGTGGACTACCGTGAGGAAACAAGTTAGGTTTTGTTTTCCCCGGCAAGTCAGTTCTTGTTGTGCAGGTGGATAGTTGTGCCGCCTCTCACAGCTTGAATTCAACCTTTTTCGCCAGTCGGCTACTGAGGAGATGTCGTGGATTCTTGGCGTTCATTCGTGATACCGGAGCCACAGTGGGATTGTTGGACCGAGTTCCTTTCGTGCGAGAGTTTTCCGACGTTGTTCCGGATGAGCCGGCGAAGCTTGAGAGCTTAAGGATCAGCTGCAGAGTTGTGGTTTGGGGAGTTTTGTGCGTCTGAGTGTTTCGCTTTTGGAAGCTCCTATTTCTGATCGTCGAGGAGGAAGACGGCAGTTTAGGGTTGTGTATCGACGGATCGTTAATTGAACCGGCTTATGGTGCGGATTGGTATCCTTTACCTCGCCGAGACGATTTCTTCGATCAGCTCCAGAGTGCGAGACATATTCTAAGTTTGCTTGGGATCAGGTCATCATTGTTGCGGTTCGGAGTGACGGCATTCCGAAGACTGCCTTGTGCATGCTACGGGCTTTGTGTGTTTTTGTGAGTCGTTGGACTCACCAGTGCCCTGGCAGCATTTGTAAATGTGATGAACAAGATTTCTTTAGGCCATTCCTCGACCAGTTATTGTTGTGTTATTACGACATTCTGGTCTATCTAATGTGTCTTGAGGAACATGAGCAGCACTTGAGGATTTATTATGCAGATACTGGGAGAGCGCCAGCAGTTGCTAAATTCTCGGAGTGTTTCTTCAGGCTTGTTTGTGTTGATTCCTAGGTCTTATAGTCGTGGGAGACAGTTTCGTATGGTTCCGAGGGAGGATCTTGGCCGTACAGCTTAGGCCCAGACATGTGTGCAGGACGGAGATCCGCATTTTGTTGGGCTTAGCAGGTTTTACCGCCGTTTCATGCAGGATTGCTAGAGTAGTGCTGCACCGTCGACTGAATGGACCGGAAGGGAGGTTTCTTTTCTGTGGACTGAGGCATGTGTACGGAGTTTTCGGAAGTTGGAGAATCGGTTAACAACTGCATTAGTCCTTTCTTTGCTTTTGGTTCGGGTGACTTTGTTGTTTAACTGTAATGTTTCTTGAGTGGTCTCGAGTGTGTACTGAGGTGAGACTATAGAGTTATCGCTCTTGCTTCCCTACATTTGGAGGAAGTACGAGAAGGATATTCCGCTCATGATCTGGAGATGGCCGCGGTGGTTTTGCGTTGGAGATTTGGAGACACTACTTGTTCGAGAGTCATGTCAGATTTTCACGGACCACCAGAGCTTAACGTACATCTTCCTGCAGTGGATTTTGATTGTTGTGATAGTCTTCTGCAGATTTACAGTTCTTGTGTGATCGTTGAGTACAGCTTAAGTTCGTCTCTATGGAGGGGACAGCTTGCTCATGTCCGCGCCCGACCACCTTCCTTAAATCGTTTTCACGAGACACTGCCCGCCGATACTCGTTCTTCAGTGATACTTGAGCATACTCGGCTGGGTAATGATTCAGAGACCTTGATTTGTGACAATGACGTGCTAAGTTAGGGACGCGTTTGTGTACCTTGTATCATCGGGTAGAGACGTGTAATCCTAGAACATGCACATCTGTCAACTCTCTGTATGCATTCAAGTTCCACCAACATTTAGCGTGACTTGTGAGATAGTTACGGGTAGACAGGGATGTAAAGAGAAGTTTCAGGTTTCGTTTCAAGGTGTCTGTCTTGTTATGTGTTTGGGTCGAGTATCTGAGACCGGCTGGAGAGTTGCAATCTTTAACCGTTCCGAAGTAGGAATGGGAGCAGATCTCCACGAATTTCGTTATGGTTTCTACCCAAGTTTAGTCGGGGTGTGACTCCATTCGGATTCTTGTCGTCCGGTTATACTCAATGTGCTCAGTTGTTTCTTGTTAAGTGGTGTGTTTGTTTTGATTGTTGTCAGCAGTTGGGGATCGTCACACGCCATCGTTAGGGTTCTCCTTCGATAGCTGTTATCAGGAGACACTCTAATTGGACACCTTTAGGTTTAGGGGTTAGGTCGTGTCCATCACCAGTCTGTTGTTTTTCTGACTCTGCGTAAGTAGGACTTTGGACCCCAACTAGTCTAGAGACTTCGGAGATGGTCCAGTTGTGTTAGGTCGGATGGGAATTGTCCATGGCGAACTGAGGTCTCATGCCGACTGCCTTGGTCATAGACTCGAGGTCGCAGGGACAGATCATGTATTCCTACGGACTTTCCGATGAATGACTAGTTGGATTTTGGGAAGCTTGTCCCAGGATTTAGGTCCTTCTGAGATCCTATAAACGAGTTAGTTTCGTTGCCTTTAATTTGGCTCTTCCGCCCAGATTATTGGATTTTCACCCCGTATTCCTTGTGATGATGCTTTACAATTACCTTCATGACCTTTCTCACATAATTTGGCACTAGACCATTTGGTTTGGACGCGATCGTATTGCTCACCGGCAGCCATTGTGTTAATGGCTCGGCAGGTGGAGGAACATCGGTCAAGGGTCTTGCCATCTGTGAAGGGTTTTTCTTGGACGTAGCCGTATAGTGAGGCATTCACTTGGGAGGCTGCGAGCGAGATTTGAGAGTTGTAATCTTCTTTTTGAAGGTACGCGTATCGGTATATTTTTAAATTCGGGGACGAATTTCTTTTAGGGGGGATTGTAACACCTTAGAATGTGTTTTGTGGCTAATTATATTTTATATATATGGTTTTTAATAAAAAAAGTTTACCAATTTGGGTTTTAAATATTTTATCCTATTTATTGAGTATTTTATTAGATTTTTCCTAGACTTGCACACACTTGTGCATGATAACTAAGGTTGTTTTGGGGGTTTAACCATGATTAGCAATCATGGTTAACTAACCATTTTCTCTAATCTAGCTTTTAGTTTTGTTTTAAGTGTTATGGGTTTTAAGTATGCATGGTTGTTAAAATAAAAAGGGTTTTATTTTGAATTTTTGTTTTGGGTGTTAACTTGGTGTGAGAGAGAGAGAGTGCATTATGAGGCATGATGGCTTGCCCATGCCTTCATTTAATGTAGAGAGAGAGAGAGGAGGGGGTTGACTTGTTAGTGTTCTCTCATTCTCACTCATTTCTCTCATCCTTTCACTCTCAAACACACTCACACACACACAAACCCACACAGCAGCACAGCAGCAGCAAAGACAACAACAACAACAACAACAACAACAACAAGTGAAGCAGCAGCAGCAGAAGAGGCAACAGCAGCATCAGCATCAGCAGCAATTCCATCAGCAGTAGCAGCAAGCAGCAGCAGAGGCAAGAGCAGCAGCAGAAGGAGCTTCAGCAGTCGTAGCAAGCTCTCACCTCCTCCATACACTTCTTCACCAGCCTTCTAGGGCTCTATAGGGTATACTTTCTGAACCCAAGTTCCTAGTTGCTTAGGTTGTGCATCGATTAGCTTCGATTTATGTTAATTAGCTAGCTTGGTGCTAGTTTTGGTGATTTGAGAGATATGGTGGTAAATTGGTGATTGTGTTGGAAAACCCTACCCATTTAAGTGCTGTTAGGGTCACTCTAACTGAGAACTCACCAGATTTCACTAAAATACCATAAGGTTTCTAAATTGTGCAAATTGGTGATTTTTAAGCGATATATTAGCAATCTGGAATCTGCTTTTGACCCGGGGCCTTCAGGATAAAATTGAAGAAACTGGGGCATGTACACTAGGTATAGACACCACTACCAAAACACGAACCCCTATTTCCCTACCCAGGCCGTAGATTTAATGTGTTTGGCCGCAAATTGCGGCCAAGTAGGGGGCTGGGGTGTTGGGGTCTTGGCTAGGGTTGTCTGTAGGGTTGTCTAGTGCTTTGGCATGTCTAGTTTTGTAAGATTTTACCTGTAGGAAAATCTGGGACTATATATCGTTTTTAGTGTCCGTTGTGTTTGCGCGATACGTGAATGAGTTCTGTGATCCAGCGTATCGCGGTGTGTTGCGATGGTTTTAGACGCGTATACACACGATTCAGCGTATCGTGCACACGCGCGTTTAGTTCGCGACGCGAGTTTCTCGTTTTGGTTCGATATCGCGTTTCGCGGAATATTTGGCTTATATGTGATTTCCTTGTCTTATTTACAGGTTTGCAGGCAGGGACTACGGACACTGCTACAGGGGGGAGCAGATGGTAGGATTCACCTAGCGTGGAGTGTAGGTGAGTAGATTTAACATCTACAGGGGAATCGCCCGCATGGCGTTATGCGTCTGGGCTAGGATTCAAATACCTATCGCACATTCTATGTCATTTTTAGAATTGCGCCTTTACTTTATTTCCTTGATATAGTTATACTGTGACTAGCAGCCGTAGGACATTGCACATATTATTGACGGTTCATGTTGCACGAGCACGGATTATATGCTACACACGCACCGTCAATAATTGCCATGTCACACACAACCCCTTATAGATTCTATTGCTTATCACACATGACATCTAGCTTATCGGTATATCTGTAGTGTATCTTACCATTAGTGATAGGTACATATACACCTTCCGATACAGCTATAGGTATACCATGCACATATTTTACTTATAGGTAGATACCTATACTTAGCAGTACCTTATTGATTTCGCATACATCTGGTTTCAGCTACATGTTCTCATTTATATGCTCACATTCAGATATATCGCATTTATTTGTTCCTGGATTTGCTCATTGTTTATTTGGATTTTACATGATGATTTCTGGATTTGGGAACCGCGGGAGTTCATGAAATTATGCATACATTGAAAAACTCGGTTTCCTTGATATGATATTTGCACAGCCACCATGAGATTTATCGGTTCTGATTATATACTCCATACGAGGTGTGGTTGCCGTATGAGGGTACATGGTGGGGCCCGGTATGGTTCCCCTCGGCAAGAAGATCGATGGATGTTGCCAATTGGGCCTAGAGGCGGGCTAGTACCTACCGGTGACAGTACTAATGACTCGGCGGGGGTCATGGAGACACCGTTGGGAGTCATGCACGTATGCATACGTCGAAAGGCGAGGGTCAGAGTTAGGCACTCGTGCTTTCGGGACAGCGTATGATACGTACCTATCAGGATTTCTGTGTCGATGCTTGGCACATTGTTTTCATGATATTTCTTTTAAACACCTTTGTATATATAACAGGGGATTAGCCGTTGTTATATATACCCTTACACCAATATTAGTGGAATGGGACGCTAATATATGTGTATTGCCCCCATCATATTTATTTCTGCAAATATATATATACCTTTAGGATGTTAGAAACTTACTTGAGATTTGACTTGGGATATAGGCGATTTATTGAGATTGGATATTGGATATGAAAGAGATTGTTTATTTGTACATTCAAGATATAGGAGATTACTCGATATTGTACATTAAGGTGATGTGAGACTTATATGATGTGAGAGCCCAGTTTGGGGGCTGATTTGAGGATTTGGGATTTGAGTGTCTTGATGGATTGTGATCCTACCACGATTTCAGGTTTCCGTGGAATGACATATTTTACCCCATACCTCACACTTATCTATTCTATGCACAGATTCATATATTGGTAGTACCTGTTAGTGTACCATTATGATAGTTGCATATTTACATTCTCATATCCCTATTGCATGGTTATTGCATACTATTGTCATGTTACTATTGCTTCACATATTGATTGTACCTGCTTCTGTACTTTCCATTATTTTGCATTCACATGACATGTTAATATTGCAATCGCATACCTTAGATTCATGCTGTACGTACATTCCTGTGATTACTTGTATATGTTATTTACTATTCACGAGTTGGCAACTCACCCCCGTTGTGCCACAGTGTTTCAGGTTGTTCCCCAGAGTAGTCGAGACAGGCTATTCAGTTTTTCAGCTATCATCTTTTACTACAGATACCGCATCAGCTCACAATACTATTTTGCTTTGGTGGGTTTTGGTGGTCATCTGTATTTTGTATTGTACATTCGTTGTATCTTGTACTCTCCATCTACTATTATGTTGTTGACTTAGAGACTTGGTTAGGACGTTACTGTATATTATTTGTGGGTTTATTGTCTTTTATATACAGCTTTCTCCCTATTGTCTTTATTTCTTCGCTATAGCTTCATATTTTTGTGTTGTATTCATCTTCGGTTAGTTTTTACAAAAAGGGGTGTTGCCAAAATTTTAAAGAAATAAAGTCGGACTTTTAAAGAATTTGGGTTGCGATTTCAAATGTTTCAAAAACTTATATTATCTTTTCCGTATTTTTCTTGGTTTAGATTTCTGGGTTTTGGCTTTCTTTTACTGTGTTACGTCTTTTGGCGTTGCGTAGTATTAGGGCCGTCACGGGCCAATTTTGGGTCGTGACAGATCATCAAGTTCCGGACTCTCGAGAGGCTCCACGAAGAGAAAGATGCAAGCTTGCTTCCGATCATCGATAACAAAGATGATCTACCTTGAAGTTTCATTAACACAAGCTCTCACTCACTAAATGAAGTGAACACCCTCATCTAAATGGCAAGGATAGATGAGGATGATGAAGTAGGATTTTTTCTCTCATTTATTTTCTTATTCTCACTCACTTTCATCATAAAATCAAAGCAAGAAAGCTTTTTTATGAAAAGAGAAGGAAGAAGAAGAAGGAAAAATCCTTTAGTGATGAATAATGAATAACTCATATGTGAGGTTAGAAATGCAACCATAGTTAAGAATGAATCCTTAACCATTGTAGAGAAACAACCACGGTCAAGGGTTTGGGTTTGGTTAAGCAAATATTTTCACAAAATATCTTACACAAAACAAAACAAAACCTTCTAGAAACTTCTAGAATAGCTTAACCCAAATCAAACCCTAACCATGTTTAATCTCCACTAATCATATTGCATTAGTAACCATATCATGTTACAATATTATATATCACATATATAATATTTATTGTAACAAAATAAAATAATACAATTAACATATATCGCATATATATCAATGTATTAACCGAGTGAGAAAAAGAATCTTCTAGTGAGCTAATATCAGTTAATGTAATTTAATATATCATATATATTATTATACATTAAATTATCGAATGAACAATTGATCCGACAATCCGGCTATATCACATATAACCGACTAATATCTCATTTACCGATTCATCGAATCAACACTTGATCCGATGACCCGGCTGATATCAAATATCGCGAGAATAGAATACGGTATCTCATATCGCATTATCCTCGGTCCCGCACATATCACATATGTGCTCTTACTCCGTTTTGCCTGAGTCAAGAAAGCTCTATGTAAGACTCTAAAGAATCGTCAATACACCGGAAGTAGGTAATGATCATATCAAACACCCACAAGCTGCAAGCGGTCAGCTAAACGTAACAACCACCCAGGTAAAGATCAACAAGCAAGCCTGTACATTCTCCTGTGAATCCAATCAGTAACACTCCCGTACAGTCTGGTCTCGTCGTCTGATATGTCACATATTTCGCCTAGGGGTGGTAAACGTCAGACCCCAGTAGCTCGATAAGTCGTGTCGAAATGAGGTCTATAACAGTTCGAGAAACTACTGATAACACTTACCAGTAAATCTCAGCAACCCTGGCCAGGGATTTCCAGTTATAGCCAATCGAACACAGCGTAACATCAACTCCCTATACCGGGAGAGACGAATCCCCTCCTATCGCTCATTGCCTCCATGTGATTCGGGACTTTACCCAAAAGCCACCTTTTTGCACGCCCTCTTGGACGTGGTATGATGGAAATCAAAGCACCGTGGGAATCACACAAGACTCTATGACGATCTCGGGTCAACAGACTACTCTGTACCAGTGTCACTGGAGAACTACTATCTGACGTGAGGTATATTACCATCTGGGAGTTCTCGGCGAGTTCGTCCAGTGTACCCAGTCTCTACTGAGCACCCGTACACCATTCTTGATGTCAAACACCGATGGATATGGGATCATCCATCGCCCATCATATGGGTCAAGATGCGTATACGCTAGTCTACTCTGGTGCATCGATGCCCTGTCTCGATACACCCTCGACTAGGAACAGTTATAGGATGTACTCGTCGACTACCGTGGCCCCACTAGTATGATCTCATCATAGTCCCAGTAGTCGGGTACATATCCTAAGGGCTTTATCAACATGTAACATAGAGACAATCAGAGTACATGTTAAGATAAAGTACAACCAGATAGCATACTATCATGTCGAGCAAGAAAGTCATCCCTATATATGTCCAAGCATCCATTACAATATACATCATATGTACAGTAATAGCCTCTAAGGCATACATATAACTAACAATCTCCCACTTGCACTAGGGCCATCTGTTGTGGTATCGCATACCCAACAATTAGCTGTGGTTGAAGTATCTCATACTCAACCATCCCATAAAAGTCTTTACTGGGAAAAAGGTCTTTGTGAGTGGATCCGCGCTGTTGTCCTCTGTGTCTACTCTCCTAACCTCGATCTCCCTAAAGATCAACCATCTCCATGATCAGGTGATACTGCCTAAGAATTATATCTGGATTTCTGATGGGACGGTAGTTCCTTGGCTAAAGTCACAACTCCATTGTCACACAATGGTAGGAACGAAGTTCATCTCATGAACATATATATATCCAGACTGCCTCTTTGGTAGCATCCTTGGTAACGGTGTATCTTGCCTTTAAGCGTCTAGTAAGTCACGGTATCTAGCTTGGAACTCTTCCAACATACCGTCCCTCCACTGAGGGTAAAGACAATGCCTGCGACTGACATTCAGTCGTCCTTATCACCCTGGAACCTTTCCAGTGATTCTCCCCAGGATCGATTGATGCCATCTCACTACAACTAGTGAGTGTACTAACAACCAATTAGATCTATCTCATAGATCCAAAACCCTGGATTTAGGAGGTATCACTTTGATCCTATATGGAGAATCCTTGTGATAAGCGGAGATTGACCGAGCGTAGCATAGGAAACTCCTTCCCTATCAAGAGTATGTCATCCACGTATGCTACGAGGATCACCACCATACTCTCTACTACCTTTTTGTATATACAAAGTTCATCTACCATTTTGATGAAGTCAAACTCTTTGACTACCACATCAAAACAGACGTTCCAACTCCACGATGCCTGCTTTATCACATAAAACATCTTGCACACGTTTCCGCTGCTCCCACTGTCTACGAAGCCCTCTGGCTGTGTACTTATAGACGCTCTCTTCCAAATCATCATTTAGAAAAGCAGTCATGATACCCAACCACCAGATATCGTAGTCATGGTATGTAGCCGTGGCAAGTAGGATCTGGATGGACTTAAGCATAGCTTTGAAAGTCTCAACTTTTCCATGTACACCAAGTAATCTTCTCAAGATATACTTGCTCCTGATGGGGATTTAACCCTTCAGATAAAGCAACCAAAGTCCATACTTTGTTGGTGTATAAGGATTCCATCTCAGATCACTAAGCATCCAGCCATTCTTACAGATTCCCACTCCTGATGGCCTGCTCGAAACTAGTTGGGTCATCATCTCATGATGCAATCCTCGCTCCCACTATCATGGAGAAAACCGAAGTATCTCTCAGGTGGGTGAGGAACCGTACTAGATCGGTGAACCCGCCGCTGAAACATCTGGTTGAGACCTCTGCCTAATTCGTTGGAAACTATTGAATCCTCTGGTTCTACCAAATCATCAGCTACAGTTTGTATAGCTGAAACTCTTTCCAGTTCTACCTCATGACCAATAATTTCTTCACAAGAAATTCCCTTTTACAAAGGTGGCATGCTGAGAAACAAAACATCTTTTGTTTCTCAGTTTGGTAGAAGATATTCCCTTGCGAATGCTTAGGATATCCAACAAACTTCCACAGAACTGAATTTGCCTCGAGCTTGTCCGGATTATGCTTTTAGACATAGGCTGGACAACCCCAAATCTTAACATACTTAAGATATGGGCTCTTCCCGTTCCATATCACATATGAAGTGGTAGGCAACTGATTTGATTAGAACCCTATTCAATAGGTATGCAGTTTCACAAGTGCATAACTCCCAAAAGGAAAAAGGAAACTCAGTAGTACTCATCATAGAGCGTACCATATCAAATAGGGTGTGATTGCTCCGCCCCGATACACCGAGGTGTTGTGGTGTATATGGAGGAGTAATGCTGAGAGAGAATCTCATTCTCCTTTAGAATAGTCCAGGATCTCCGTGCTCAAGTATTCTCCTCCTTGATCTCATCAAAGGACATAATACTTGTACCCGTCTTGGTTCTCTACTTCTAACTTATATTCTGTGATTATCTCAAAAGTTTCGGACTTGTGTTTCAACAGGAACATATGTCTAAATCTTGAGAGATCATCAGTGAATATAATAAAGTACAAATAACCGATCTTGGCATGTGTAGACAGGGGACCTTACATACATCAGCATGTATCAATCCCAAGAGTTCACTAACTCTTTCTCTATTTCCAATAAACAGAGCTGTGGTCATCTTATCTCTGTGACATGACCGGTAAGTTTCACAAGATGTAAATTCAAACTAATTTAAATATGCATCTATATGTAACTTCAACTAGTCGGGTCGCATTGATATGACCTAGTCTACAATGCCTCAAGAAGGATTCGTTCATTTCTGAACTCTTCCTCTTGTGTGTATTCTGTACGTTAAGAACCGTGGTTTGATTTAGAACGTCTATGCTTTTAGATAACGTGCCTGAACCGATCAACTCTTGATATAGGAAATGTTCAAAACATTATCCAACAATACAAAATTATATCCTTTCTTTACTAATAAAGAGACTGATATGATGTTGTATATCAGGTTCGGTATCTAATAACATTCATTCAGAATCAATGTATTCTGATAATACAGGGTGATAACTACCTACAGACTTGGCTGCAACACTTGCACCGTTTCTATCTCATGAAATTTATCACCCGTTCTCAGTTCTCTACCTTTCTGAAGCCCATGTAACAATTTACATATGTGGGATCCTGATCCGGTATCAAATACCCAGGACGTAAAGGATATTTGAGAAACAGTTCTGTGTAATGAACACACCCGAAGAAGAAGCATCAACATGCACTTTCTTCGTTTGGGCGGTACGGGAATTCTGGTAATCCCCTATTTCCTGTTATGTCTTATAACAATTATAATTTGGAGCGGGACCAACGTTCCTTAGCGCAGTATAACAAGCGGGTTCGGTCAATACATCGTATTATTATCTTGATTAAGGCGTGACATGGTCGCTACCTGGAGAGAGAGAGAAGAAAACACTCAGCGTGCGCTTTTACAAGATTAGATTGGTTATCAATTTATCTAATCAGGATGTCTCCCACTGTTTTAGTCAAATCTTCCTTCAAAGCCTAAAAGTAAAAACTAGCCAGGATTAATTACACTATACAAGTTCGCCAATCTTTCAGCCAGGCCAGTGCCGGTACTTTGAGGGAGGTTCCTCGTACTTTCGCACGGACCTAATTAAAGTAAACCTCGTTTTCGCAGAGGCATAACCCCGTTGACACCTTTCTAGACACCTACTTGATCGACTAATTGTAATGTGTAAAACTCTCCCAGGAGTAACTCTTACTCGTAGCGGGTATCGGGATCCAACTATCTCATAGAAGGTATGCAATCTCATTGCAAATTTCAACACTTGAAATTCCCAATAATATTTTACCCCGAGAGATCTATGACCTTGACAAGGTCAACAAACCATAGACCGCAAGTCAAGTTCAACCCGTCATTTCCTGATATGAATTAAACCCACCGGCACGACCCTTGATAAGGTCAACAAAGTCGCACGACTACCCTAATCCAATCGCATCATATGATTATACAGATAAGCATAAATAGCTACCGCTCACTATGCCTTGACAAGGTCAACAAACGCAGCACGAATACTATGAAGTACTTATCTGAAATGACGGAGGGCTACGACAGGTTTTTAAGAAAACCCTTTGCGTAATGAACTTGATATCGTTGTAGAATCGAGTGATTTTAAATGGAGTGTTTTTTAGGCTTTTCTAGTTTTGCTAAAGAGGTAACTCCCGGTGAAGGGATCGTCGGCTCTTTCCTTATCGAATAAGGTGCAGGATATTTCACAAATATCACTATGCAAAGCTAGAACTATAGAAGCAATCAAAAGATAAACCGAGTTTGTAGCATCTGCTAGTTTCACTAAAGAGATCACTCCCGGTGAAGGGATCTCGGCTCTTTCCCTATCGAATAAGGTGCTGGATGTTCTACAAGGAACACCGCTATACGAAGCAAGAACTAGAGCTACCAGTTTTTAAACAAGTTTCTACAACATCTTTAGGTTTCTTTTAGTTTCATTAATCTCATTAATGAAGTCCTATTTTTTTCTGCTTCACAAGCATCACATTTGAAACGAAATCTGCAATATAACATATATCTCATATATATAATATAAACATTCGTCTCAGGCAGTAATATGATCTCATCACAAAACATTGCAGCAGAAGAACATATATAAAATATTGGATATACTAGGACATCCGTGTTTTAATACGAGCCTGTATAAAACACGGATTCCACGGTCGCGATGAATAGCCAAACCCACATCCCTAGACCCCTACGAGAGCGGCAAGTAACACTGCCAATTCTAGGGTTAGGAGACCTGGTCTCGACTCCTCAAGATGGTCTCCCACTGGACCCTAGAACCCGGTTACTTGTGCTCCCCGCCTTGGGTCTACCTAATGAGGAAAAGTAAATAATATACAATGGTGACATCATCCTCAGCCCGGAAGTGCCCCAATAAAAGAATATTACATACAAATGAATTTTACATGAATGAAAAAGAAAAACTCTCATCTCACATAAAATCCTGGCTATTCAAAACGCGACGATCCAATATAACATATCACAACAACACATAATATCTCATATCATCAACGTCAGCAAGTATGCGTATCCCGATTGTCGTTGATGTATAGCAACGAAGCCGGCGATACACCACATACTACGCTTACAGTCACAGAAAAGAAAGTGTAAAACTACAACAGTTGGAATCCGCAACCTACTTAGACATCGCATGCCAAACCAAATGAATTCCTTAGACATCGTATGCCTAACAATTATAAACCCCTCATTTTAGTCTCTTTATCGAAAACTCTTTTCAATATCTAGTCAGGCAATTCAGCAAGATTCCCGACATCCTGATCGAATCCTCGTCGTAAACTTTAGTAGACGGACGCACCCCCGAATGCCGTCGACGAAGTGCACTAAGGCGGAACACCGCTGCCGCGAGCACCCGAACGGATGCTTTTGGCGATGGGGTTCACCTACAGTCACTTGGTCGGGGCTATGGGGCGTGGCTATCTATTAAGTTTACCCGGCGAGTATCCACGTACGCTACGTGACTGCGAAGGACTTTTGATCACATCAAAATTCTGTAGCAACCGATCATCTGAGACTAAACTGCTAGATTTATAATATTCAAATTAGTTATCTCATAACTACTTGTGGATTCCAAATATTGTATCACATTCCAGATAAATAGACAGTGTTAAACTTTCCGATCGAACAAACAAACACCAAAGATTTCCCAAATAGCTCAACACTTGAGCGGAGTTGTAACGTGTTAAAAATGATTAAATAAATAATTAAATGAATAAAAGTGTTTAAGTGAATTTTAGGATTTTCGGTAAAATAAAATGTATTTTTCGTAAAACCAAACCGTGATTGTTTTCATTATAATTTTTAAAATATTTATTTTAATTATGAAATTACTAGTAAATGGTGTTTATTTAGCCACTTATAAATTTTTAGTTTAATAAAATATTTTTCCTAAATTAATTATTTTAAATATTAACATAAGCTTTATTTTTACACTAAATTAGTGTAAATTACAAATTTAAATGGTTTTAATTTGTAAAAATGAACCATGGCATATTAGAAATTAGTGTGTATCATGCAAAATTTATTTGCAAATTTTTCCTATTTTCTAGAGCTTTCTTGAGTTGCTATAGTAAAGAAATAAATAAATAAATAAATAAAGCATGAAAAGACTTTTAGTGTTGTTTCTCTTCTTGAAACTTCTACACAACATCACACTCTCTTCTTTCTCTCCCTCACCTCCCTCTAGGCCGGCCACAAACCCCCCATGGCAGCCCCCCTTTTTCCCACCTCATTTTTATTCAAAATTCATTAAAAATACATCAAAAATTCCATTAAAATTCCACAAAATCCTATTTATTTCATACTCTTTATTCCTTGCTCATTTTTATATGAAATTTGGAGATGGAAGGCATGCATTTTGGAGGCTCATTTCTTGTTTGGATTTCATATTTTGGGAGGTATAATTTCTTTCTTTTGATTTATTGTTTTAGATGTTCATTTAAGCTTAATTAGATTTAATGAATCAATTCTATGTTTTTTTTAAAAATTCAAGTTAGGGTTTGTAAATTCAAGTTATGATTTTTGTTAATTATCTAGGGTTATAATAGTTAGTTTAACACTTTTAGAATTGGAAAATATTGCATGGTTGTTGAATTGTAAAATTTTCATTTAAAATTGTTTTAAATTAGGAATTTAGTTAACTAGGTTTTTGCAAAATGTGTTTGTGGTTAATATAAAATTCTAATTTGGGTTGTTATCATTGGATTATAGTTTTAGTGGAAATGTTAGCATGTTAATGGAAAGAAAAACTTAGTTTGATTGCTAGTTTCAATGGATAATTGATAAATTGTGATAAAAAAAATTGCTAATTTTGTAAACTAGATTTTAGAAATTCCTATATAAATGAGATTAAAAATATAATTATGGTTTCATTATATCATTATAATCATAAATTATGGTTTAAGTCATTAATTTATGCAAAATCATGTTTTGAGGTGGAATTGTGGTATTTTGCTTGGAAAATGTTGAAAATTGTTAAAGGGTGCAAACTAGAAATTTCAAATTACTACAAATATGTGTAATAAAAATATAGTAATAGTTTGTATAGTCTAGTTATGCTATTTAATGAGTCTTATGACCTTTGGTTTCATTTAAATGTCAAGTTTTGATGAAAAACGGTAAATTGGCATTTTCGGGTTTTTCGAAAACGGACGATTTGATCGATTTTAGTGTTTCGATGAATTTGATCATGTTTTACAATATAAGTAATGTGTTTTAAAACTACGAGTTATCTGTTGATATTTATCTCGATCCATCGGAGTTTGTACGCCGATATCGAGCGATATTTATTTCTTTTGCGTGGACGGGACATAGGTTTTAACCTATGCTTGTTCCTTGTATCGTTTGACTTTTGTATGTGATTCGGTTTACGATGCTATTTATATGTTTGCGTTTAGGTACCCTTCAAGTGGACTGCGGGCGATGAAGAGGAGGATGGCGACACCGTCGTCGGCAGACATGGACCAGGTGAGTAGATGCATATCTACGGGGGGAAGTCGGGTGGATGGCGTTTAGCACCCCCGCAACGTAGAATAGGAATAGTATTTATTGTCAGTAGGAAACCAGATGTGACCCTAGATACTTAACGCGTAGGACCCTAGTAATAACCCTAGGCTGAACTAGACAGATTTAGGAAAACCTTATCAGGGGACCTTGGAAAAGTTCTTAGGTTTCAGGTAGAAACACACACGCACACACTGAAACTCGACATGGAGTATACGTATATGTGTGTATATATATAAAGAGAATAATGGAGAAAAGATGCCATAGGAGGAAATTTCCTCCTATGGCGTCGAAAAAATACCCTCCTCCTAGTTTTTTCCGACGATCGGCACCCACCATCTTCATCGTCATCATCTCAGATGTGGATACACCAAATTTCATGTGTTTCTACAACTTTTTCACCGTTGATTTAGCAATGTAAAAAGTTCTATTGTCGGTAAACCGTTAATTTTGAACCCACTAAATCAACGGTGAAAAAGTTGTAGAATCATATGAAATTTGGTATACCCACATCTTAGATGATGACGATGAAGATGGTGGGTGCCGATCATCGGAAAAAACTAGAGAGGGGGTGTTTTTTCGACGCCATAGGAGGAAATCCCCTCCAATGGCCTCTTTCCTCCATCAATCTCATATATAAAACTAGGTATAGGTGTATATATATATACAACACGTATATGGGATTCATTGATGTGATATGATATCTGAGGTATGATGAAACAGTATAACTGGGCTTGATGCCGTGATTCTTGACTATACAGTCGTATTAAAGTGTTAGCGGATCATTAGAGAATGAGATAATTAACATGATTATATAAATTATGAAGGGTGGTGGTGATATTGAGGTACATGGGACGCTAAAATAGTACCTGGGCTGTAACCAGTGACTTGATGACGATAAGATATCGGTATGACTTAATCATAATATAATACATGTGACATGATATTTCTGAGGATAAACTAATGATTATTCCATGATGGCAATGATATATGATTGATGTATGCGATTATAGTTTAGCACCTTGATCATGAGATGTGTTGATGATGACACAATACGAATAATGAGACACCTAGGAGATACTTGACCCTTACCCCGATATTGGGATGCCGTACGATGGATTTTACCGTACGAGGCTTAGATATGATGATTGATCCGCACTCTTGATTCGAGGAAGCCGTACTACGTACGTGACGCTATTGAGGCGGGATCGCCGACTATTAGAGATATTGGTTCAGACCTTAGGTAGATGCTTGTTTCTTATTGACTACTTTCTTAGGTTAGTTCCTTAGGATATTAGATGGACACTAGTTTAGGTTCGACTCACATAGTGGTAGTTGTACTCGTATATCGCGGAGGAGTGGATAATGCACACCTGTATTACATTCATACTGTAATCATCATGGTGCATGTTCTTACATATGTTGCTATAATCAGTATAAACCTTACCGTTAGGACACCAGCACCATTACCGATGATGCGCATATTCCACGCACACTTATTTGCCGGCTCACACACATCATCATCGGTAATTGCTATGTCACGTACACTTTAGATCATATTATCTTTTATTGATAGAATCAGTTAACCACTAAATCGATAAAATATTGTGATTTCTCTCTTATGTTAGTATAAGACATGATATTTATTACTTAGACATTCATGCATTCATATTTTCATGTAATCGCGCAGTATTACGGGCATATGCCGACACTTATCATATACTTACTCTTGATTTTGAGATTTGGATTTCTATGAGATTTCTGGATTTTTGGGGAAAACCATAAAAATATATAAAAAAAAACTTCTCTCTCTCTCCTCTTCTCTTTTCAAAATAAGATGCGGTTTTCTCGTGATGTATGTGTCGTCCACCATGAGGTTTCATGTTTTTTGATGGATTTCGAGACCCGATTCGAGGAGTTGATGAACCGTCTCGGGTACATGGTTGGCCCGGTATGGTACCCGGGGCAAGAAGATCGAGTTGTAGACGATGAGCCTGGCAGGGGAAGGCTACCTACCGGTGATGTCTGGCGCGGCGGATATCCGGAGGATACCGACCGTTGTCGTGAGATTTGATGATATGGGCCGATCCGGACTGACGGAGCCCGATGTATTGAGACTATGAGACTTGAGATTTACATATTTGTGTCGATGCTTGACTCGGATTTCCATGGATTTCATTGTTGAGATTTCAGATTCTTATACACATTTTACTATGATAACAGCCAAAGACTTCTTATACAGATATACCTGGATTTCAGGATTGCTTATTTTACATTCATGGTGCATGCATATCCATTTATATGACATAGTACTATATGAGACACTGACACGAGCACGGAGTATCTGCACTTATACGTATTATTACCCTGCTATTACTTGAGGTTTGAGACTTAGTAGTGTATTATTATTATGACCTAGGATAGCGTCGTGCATTCGATTTCTTTTCGTAGATGTCTTCTACTCACGAGTTGGCAACTCACCCCCGTTGTGCCAAATTTTATTACAGGTTCGATGTACAGGTTTCCCGGGCAGCTTGCTGGCACATCTTTTATTTCAGGGTGATTTGCACGGTAGGTTGGTTCACTTGTATCTGAACCACCATTGTATTTTATTCATTCGTTGTATCTAGTAATCTCCATCAACCATACTTGTATTAATTGACAAGTTTATTGGACCAGTCTTTTATTTCGACCTTAGAGTCGCGCATGTATTATTCTGATCTGGTGGTTTTGTTTTCTTTTGAGTTTTGAGCCTCGCCTTTTGGCGTTGTATATTATTGTGCTTGTTGTGGTTGTTTCCGCCTGTTGGCGTTGATGCTAGCTCCCGTTTGGGGATGCTTTTTATTGTTTATGTATATTATACTTGTTGTACCCGTTTGGGGGCCAGTTTTTACAGAGGAGACTCTGCCGAAATTTTTGAGAAAATTTGCTGATGCTTTTAAACTTGTTTCTTTTTTTTCTTCTTCTTCTTTTTTTTGGTTTAGATTTCTGGGCTTCGGCTTACTTAGGTTACGTGGCGCCTCTAGACGCTTCGTAATCTAAGTGCCAGTCACGTTCCGTACTTTCGGGTCGTGACAAAGTTGGTATCAGAGCGTTAGGTTTAACCCTGTATAAGTCTAGGTGACCCTTGGTTGATGGAGTAGGCGATTTAGGTAGAGTAACGTACCGTGGGTATGGTCCGCGGCATACTTACGATACGCTACTCTGCTTAAGGAGCCTTAGGATGTACATTTGTTTGCACCGTATTTCATTCGTTCCTTTGATCTATCTTCGTCAATGTCGGAGGGTGGTTCTGTTACCACGGGCGCACGGGCAGAGGGAGCTGCGGCTCGAATGCGATAACCATCAGAGTATTGGTTATTCTTGAGGATTGAAGCATTGTTTAGCGTGCGGATGAAGGGTATTCACATGCCGTCCGGATGAAGTTAAAGGGTTCGAACGATTATCAGAAAACCATGTTCCCAAGTTTAAGGTATTCGGAAGAACATGCGGGTATTTCGATGGACCCTGTAGAAGAATGAAACCCTAACTCGACATAATGACCACGAGAACGCCCTTGAACCTTAGGGTTTACGGCAGTTCCGCGGTGCCATTAGTGAGGCTTGGGTTTGCCCTTCTACGGCTGGATCATCGATGCTGGGGTATGTACCAGATATTTTTAAACTGTACTTGAGTGTTGAGCTCTCGGGGAATTATGGGATTTTGATGGATCGATCGAAAAGTTTAATGTAGTCCGGATATCAAGTGAAGGGATCGACTATGTGGGAGACCCTAGACATGAGTATTGCCGTTGGTAGCGCAGTCAGCACACCTATGAAAGAACGAGTTCGAAGCAGTCGACATCAGAGGAAAGAGGCGCACATTGACGATAGTGTTTACAATTGTGATTTAGTGATTTGAATTTCATATTTTCATTGATTGGATTTTTGTATTTTGAGGATTTTGTTTTACGATTGGTATTTCATGTGTGTACCTTCATTACATTCTAGTTGTGTTTCATATACCGGCTGTATTGATGTTGTTTAGTACATACCCAGTACACTTGATTTGGTTTTAATACCTTTTGTGATTTTGATTTGATTTCGTGCATATGGGTTACACATGATTTTTACATATGTTTCGACCTAGTTTTCATGCATTTTTGTACTGTGATTTCGATTTTGATATTCAATGTATGTTTTCGTGCACCATGTGCACCTGATTAGGATTCTTGCGCATACTTGGCGCACTTGATGCGATTTTGTGCACACCAGATGCACTAAATCGTGGTTTTGTGCAGATTAGATGCACCTGATATTGTGTCGTGCACGCCCGTTGCACTTGACAGATGTTTTTGGTGCACACCTATTGCACTTAGTTTTGTTTTGTGGGTATTCATGGTATCTGTAATTGGTTTCGATTTCAGTGCGCACCGGACGCACATGACATTTTATTGATGTGATTGGGATTGATTTTAGTTTGAGCAGTATGTTTTCCTAATTATTATTATTGATTTAGTAACCAGGCGGGACGTGTATGTTAAATAAACGATATATATATATATAGTTATTTTTTTTAAATTAAACGTCAGTTACTTATGCCGTGACACGTGCATTGCACGGCGATTTTCAAGAGGGGTTTTTGTATGCTTCTTTATTATGATGATTCGGCGATTTTACTAGGATGCGAACTATATATAAGTTATAGATTGATGTGTATTATGATGGTTTTCATATTGAGTTTTGATATTTTATTCTCGCCATAACTCCGATGATTGCGTTATGCTTGACGGAGTTGATTTTTGTTATGTATTGATGATTTCGGAGCCCCGACGATTTGAATGTTTTGCTAAACGTTTTAGTATTTGGAGGGGGAGTTTTAATTTAAATTCGAGGACCGAATTTCTAAAAGGGGGGAAGATTTTAACGTGTTAAAAATGATTAAATAAATAATTAAATGAATAAAAGTGTTTAAGTGAATTTTAGGATTTTCGGTAAAGTAAAATGTATTTTTCGTAAAACCAAACCGTGATTGTTTTCATTATAATTTTTAAAATATCTATTTTAATTATGAAATTACTAGTAAATGGTGTTTATTTAGCTACTTATAAATTTTTAGTTTAATAAAATATTTTTCCTAAATTAATTATTTTAAATATTAACATAAACTTTATTTTTACACTAAATTAGTGTAAATTACAAATTTAAATGGTTTTAATTTGTAAAAATGAACCATGGCATATTAGAAATTAGTGTGTATCATGCAAAATTTATTTGCAAATTTTTCCTATTTTCTAGAGCTTTCTTGAGTTGCTATAGTAAATAAATAAATAAATAAAGCATGAAAAGACTTTTAGTGTTGTTTCTCTTCTTGAAACTTCTACACAACATCACACTCTCTTCTTTCTCTCCCTCACCTCCCTCTAGGCCGGCCACAAAGCCCCCATGGCAGCCCCCCCTTTTCCCACCTCATTTTTATTCAAAATTCATTAAAAATACATCAAAAATTCCATTAAAATTCCACAAAATCCTATTTATTTCATACTCTTTATTCCTTGCTCATTTTTATATGAAATTTGGAGATGGAAGGCATGCATTTTGGAGGCTCATTTCTTGTTTGGATTTCATATTTTGGGAGGTATAATTTCTTTCTTTTGATTTATTGTTTTAGATGTTCATTTAAGCTTAATTAGATTTAATGAATTAATTCTATGTTTTTTTTAAAAATTCAAGTTAGGGTTTGTAAATTCAAGTTATGATTTTTGTTAATTATTTAGGGTTATAATAGTTAGTTTAACACTTTTAGAATTGGAAAATATTGCATGGTTGTTGAATTGTAAAATTTTCATTTAAAATTGTTTTAAATTAGGAATTTAGTTAACTAGGTTTTTGCAAAATGTGTTTGTGGTTAATATAAAATTCTAATTTGGGTTGTTATCAATGGATTATAGTTTTAGTGGAAATGTTAGCATGTTAATGGAAAGAAAAACTTAGTTTGATTGCTAGTTTCAATGGATAATTGATAAATTGTGATAAAAAAAATTGCTAATTTTGTAAACTAGATTTTAGAAATTCCTATATAAATGAGATTAAAAATATAATTATGGTTTCATTATATCATTATAATCATAAATTGTGGTTTAAGTCATTAATTTATGCAAAATCATGTTTTGAGGTGGAATTGTGGTATTTTGCTTGGAAAATGTTGAAAATTGTTAAAGGGTGCAAACTAGAAATTTCAAATTACTACAAATATGTGTAATAAAAATAAAGTAATAGTTTTTATAGTCTAGTTATGCTATTTAATGAGTCTTATGACCTTTGGTTTCATTTAAATGTCAAGTTTTGATGAAAAACGGTAAATTGGCATTTTCGGGTTTTTCGAAAACGGACGATTTGATCGATTTTAGTGTTTCGATGAATTTGATCATGTTTTACAATATAAGTAATGTGTTTTAAAACTACGAGTTATCTGTTGATGTTTATCTCGATCCATCAGAGTTTGTACGCCGATATCGAGCGATATTTAGTTCTTTTGCGTGGACGGGACATAGGTTTTAACCTATGCTTGTTCCTTGTATCGTTTGACTTTTGTATGTGATTCGGTTTACGATGCTATTTATATGTTTGCGTTTAGGTACCCTTCAAGTGAACTGCGGGCGATGAAGAGGAGGATGGCGACACCGTCGTCGGCAGACATGGACCAGGTGAGTAGATGCATATCTACGGGGGGAAGTCGGGTGGATAGCGTTTAGCACCCCCGCAACGTAGAATAGGAATAATATTTATTGTCAGTAGGAAACCAGATGTGACCCTAGATACTTAACGCGTAGGACCCTAGTAATAACCCTAGGCTGAACTAGACTGATTTAGGAAAACCTTATCAGGGGATGAGTACATTGGAAAAGTTCTTAGGTTTCAGGTAGAAACACACACGCACACACTGAAACTCGACATGGAGTATACATATATGTGTGTATATATATGAAACTAGGTATAGGTGTATATATATATACAACACGTATATGGGATTCATTGATGTGATATGATATCTGAGGTATGATGAAACAGTATAACTGAGCTTGATGCCGTGATTCTTGACTATACAGTCGTATTAAAGTGTTAGCGGATCATTAGAGAATGAGATAATGAACATGATTATATAAATTATGAAGGGTGGTGGTGATATTGAGGTAAATGGGACGCTAAAATAGTACCTGGGCTGTAGCCTGTGACTTGATGACGATAAGATATCGGTATGACTTAATCATAATATGATACATGTGACATGATATTTCTGAGGATAAACTAATGATTATTCCATGATGGCAATGATATATGATTGATGTATGCGATTATAGTTTAGCACCTTGATCATGAGATGTGTTGATGATGACACATTACGAATAATGAGACACCTAGGAGATACTTGACCCGTACCCCGATATTGGGATGCCGTACGATGAATTTTACCGTACGAGGCCTAGATATGATGATTGATCCGCACTCTTGATTTGAAGAAGCCGTACTACGTACGTGACGCTATTGATGCGGGATCGCCGACTATTAGAGATATTGGTTCAGACCTTAGGTAGATGCTTGTTTCTTATTGACTACTTTCTTAGGTTAGTTCCTTAGGATATTAGATGGACACTAGTTTAGGTTCGACTCACATAGTGGTAGTTGTACTCGTATATCGCGGAGGAGTGGATAATGCACACCTGTATTACATTCATACTGTAATCATCATGGTGCATGTTCTTACATATGTTGCTATAATCAGTATAAACCTTACCCTTAGGACACCAGCACCATTACCGATGATGCGCATATTCCACGCACACTTATTTGCCGGCTCACACACATCATCATCGGTAATTGCTATGTCACGTACACTTTAGATCATATTATCTTTTATTGATAGAATCAGTTAACCACTAAATCGATAAAATATTGTGATTTCTCTCTTATGTTAGTATAAAACATGATATTTATTACTTAGACATTCATGCATTCATATTTTCATGTTATCGCGTAGTATTACGGGCATATGCCGACACTTATCATATACTTACTCATGATTTTGAGATTTGGATTTCTATGAGATTTCTGGATTTTTGGGGAAAACCGCAAAAATATATAAAAAACTTCTCTATCTCTCCTCTTCTCTTTTCAAAATAAGATGCGGTTTTCTCGTGATGTATGTGTCGTCCACCATGAGGTTTCATGTTTTCTGATGGAATTCGAGACCCGATTCGAGGAGTGGATGAACCGTCTCGGGTACATGGTAGGCCCGGTATGGTACCCTGGGGCAAGAAGATCGAGTTGTAGACGATGAGCCTGGCAGGGGAAGGCTACCTACCGGTGATGTCTGGCGCGGCGGATATCCAGAGGATACCGACCGTTGTCGTGAGATTTGATGATATGGGCCGATCCGGACTGACGGAGCCTGAGGTATTGAGACTATGAGACTTGAGATTTACATATTTGTGTCGATGCTTGACTCGGATTTCCATGGATTTCATTGTTGAGATTTCAGATTCTTATACACATTTTACTATGATAACAACCAAAGACTTCTTATACAGATATACCTGGATTTCAGGATTGCTTATTTTACATTCATGGTGCATGCATATCCATTTATATGACATAGTACTATATGAGACACTGACACGAGCACGGAGTATCTGCACTTACACGTATTATTACCCTGCTATTACTTGAGGTTTGAGACTTAGTAGTGTATTATTATTATGACCTAGGATAGCGTCGTGCATTCGATTTCTTTTCGTAGATGTCTTCTACTCACGAGTTGGCAACTCACCCCCGTTGTGCCAAATTTTATTACAGGTTTGATGTACAGGTTTCCCGGGCAGCTTGCTGGCACATCTTTTATTTCAGGGTGATTTGCACGGTAGGTTGGTTCACTTGTATCTGAACCACCATTGTATTTTATTCATTCGTTGTATCTAGTAATCTCCATCAACCATACTTGTATTAATTGATAAGTTTATTGGACCAGTCTTTTATTTCGACCTTAGAGTCGCGCATGTATTATTCTGATCTGGTGGTTTTGTTTTCTTTTGAGTTTTGAGCCTCGCCTTTTGGCGTTGTATATTATTGTGCTTGTTGTGGTTGTTTCCGTCTGTTGGCGTTGATGCTAGCTCCCGTTTGGGGATGCTTTTTATTGTTTATGTATATTATACTTGTTGTACCCGTTTGGGGGCCAGTTTTTACATAGGAGACTCTGCCGAAATTTTTGAGAAAATTTGCTGATGCTTTTAAACTTGTTTCTTTTTTTTCTTCTTCTTCTTCTTTTTTTTGGTTTAGATTTCTGGGCTTCGGCTTACTTAGGTTACGTGGCGCCTCTAGACGCTTCGTAATCTAAGTGCCGGTCACGTTCCGTACTTTCGGGTCGTGACAGGAGTTCAAAAAGTATCCATCACATGCCACAGTACCAATGGTCCAGCCGTAGAAGGGTCAAGCCAACGCCTCACATGTAGCAACGCCGTATTGCCCCAAACCCTAAAGTTCAGAGGCGGTTCAGACGGTTATATAATCGAGTTAAGGTTTGTTGTCTTCTAGAGGGTCCATCGCGTTACTTGCATGATTTTCAAAAGTTTCAAACTCGAGAAAAAATCGAACTTTTGAAAATTTTCCGACAGGGGAAAAAGTGAGTTATTGATATCCGTTCGAACTTTTTAACTGGTTCTAAAATTATCCGGAAAAACATAAACGAAATTAAATTATCCGATCGAATCAACGAGTCCCCAATACAACCCAGAAAACTCAACACTTGAGTATAATTAAAAATTCCCAGAAGAATCAGGAAGTGCCTACGGTTGTAACTGTACAAAAACTATCCCTCAATCTACAGTAATTTCCGCGGAACCGCCGCCAATACCCTGGTTTGGCCGCGGTTCCGCGGCGCATTAATTGATATAGGGGGTCGTTTTTCACAGTTTCCCATAAAATTCCCTGCTGATTTTTTTGAGTATTTTTAATATGAAAAAATCAACAGTTTTGAAAATTTTCCATAAACTAGGGTTTTACGGGTATTCGGAGTTCGATTGGACTTTAAACTTCGCCTAAATTTCGTCTAAAGCTCTAGCTTAGCTCTGATACCACTGTAGGGATGCTAGGCACACGCACAAGGGTCTACGAGGCATCAACCATGCCCGATTTAAAATTTAGCCGTGCCGAACAACCCTTAACGAGATCTTTAAACTAGAGATTAGGCGAAAACAAGCAAGTTAAACACTTTAACACTAAGTGAGAGGGATTACAACCTTTGTAGATCCGGTCCTTCATTTCTAAAGTTCCGTGTTGTGGTTCCTTCGCTGCGATCATCAAGTTCCGGACTCTCGAGAGGCTCCACGAAGAGAAAGATGCAAGCTTGCTTCCGATCTTCAATAACAAAGATGATCTACCTTGAAGTTTCATTAACACAAGCTCTCACTCACTAAATGAAGTGAACACCCTCATCTAAATGGCAAGGATAGATGAGGATGATGAAGTAGGATTTTTGCTCTCATTTATTTTCTTATTCTCACTCACTTTCATCACAAAATCAAAGCAAGAAAGCTTTTTTATGAAAAGAGAAGGAAGAAGAAGAAGGAAAAATCCTTTTGTGATGAATAATGAATAACTCATATATGAGGTTAGAAAGCAACCATAGTTGAGAATGAATCCTTAACCCTTGTAGAGAAACAACCATGGTCAAGGGTTTGGGTTTGGTTAAGCAAATATCTTCACAAAATATCTCAGACAAAACAAAACAAAACCTTCTAGAAACTTCTAGAATAGCTTAACCCAAATCAAACCCTAACCAAGTTTAATCTCCACTAATCATGTTGCATTAAAAACCATATCATGTTACAATATTATATATCACATATATAATATTTATTGTAACAAAATAAAATAATACAATTAACATATATCGCATATATATCAATGTATTACCCGAGTGAGAAAAAGAATCTTTTAGTGAGCTAATATGAGTTAATGTAATTTAATATATCATATATATTATTATACATTAAATTATCGAATCAACACTTGATCCGACAATCCAGCTACATCGCATATAACCGACTAATATCTCATTTACCGATTTATCGAATCAACACTTGATCCGATGACCCGGCTGATATCAAATCGCGAGAATAGAATACGGTATCTCATATCGCATTATCCTCGGTCCCGCACATATCACATATGTGCTCCTACTTCGTTTTTCCTGAGTCAAGAAACCTCTGTGTAGGACTCTAAAGAATCGTCAATACGCCGGCAGTAGGTGATGATCATATCAAACACCCACAAGCTGCAAGCGGTCAGCTAAACGTAACAGCCACCCAGGTATTGAGCGCTCAGAAGATCAACAAGCAAGCCTGTACATTCTCCTGTGAATCCAATCAGTAACACTCCTGTACAGTCCGGTCTCGTCGTCTGATATGTCGCATATCTCGCCTAGGGGTGGTAAACGTCAGACCCCAGTAGCTCGATAAGTCGTGTCGGTATGAGGTCTATAACAGTTCGAGAAACTACTGATAACACTTACCAGTAAATCTCAGCAACCCTGGCCAGGGATTTCCAGTTATAGCCAATCGAACACAGCGCAACATCAACTCCCTATACCGGGAGAGACGAATCCCCTCCTATCGCTTATTGCCTCTATGTGATTCTGGACTGTACCCAAAAGCCACCTTTTTGCATGCCCTCTTGGACGTGGTATGATGGAAATCAAAGCACAGTGGGAATCACACAAGACTCTATGACGATCTCGGGTCAACAGACTACTCTGTACCAGTGTCACCGGAGAACTGCCATCTAACGTGAGGTATAATACCATCTGGGAGTTCTCGGCGAGTCCGTCCAGTGTACCCAGTCTCTACTGAGCACCCGTACACCATCCTTGATGTCAAATAACGATGGATATGGGATCATCCATCGCCCATCATATGGGTCAAGATGCGTATACGCTAGTCTACTCTGGTGCATCGATGCCCTGTCTCGATACACCCTCGACTAGGAACAGTTATAGGATGTACTCGTCGACTACCGTGGCCCCACTAGTATGATCTCATCATAGTCCCAGTAGTCGGGTACATATCCGAAGGGCTTTATAAACATGTAATATAGAGACAATCAGAGTACATGTTAAGATAAAGTACAACCAGATAGCATACTATCATGTCGAGCAAGAAGGTCTTCCCTATCTATGTCTAAGCATCCATTACAATATACATCATATGTACAGTAATGGCCTCTAGGGAATACACATAACTAACAAAATCTTCGTTCAAACCCTAAAAGGAAAGACTAGCCGGGATTAATTACACCTTATAAGTTCGCCAATCTTTCAGCCAGGCCAGTGCCGGTACTTTGAGGGAGGTTCCCCATGCTTTCGCACGGAACTAATTAAAATAAACCTCGTTTTCCCAAGGGCGTAACCCCGTTGACACCTTTGTAGACACCTACTTGATCGGCAAATTGTAATGTGTAAAACTCTCCCAGGAGTAACTCTTACTCGCAGTGGGTATCGGGATCCAACTATCTCATAGAAGGTATGCAATCTCATTGCAAATTTCAACACTTGAAACTCCCAATAATGTTTTGCCCTTAACCTCCTATGACCTTGACAAAGGCCAACAAACTATAGGATACTAGTCAAGTTCAACCCGTCATTTTCCGATTGAATTAAACCCACCCGCACGACCCTTGACAAAGGCCAACAAGGTTGCACGACTACCCTAACTCAAATCGCATCATATGCTTATACAGATAAGCAGTAATCAGCTACCGCACACTACGCCTTGGCAAAGGCCAACAAACGCAGCACGAATACTAACTATTACTTATCTGAAATGACGGAGGGCTACAGCAGATTTTTATGAAAAACTTTTGCGTAATGAACTTGATATCTTTTGTAGAATCAAATGATTTAAATGGAGTGTTTTTTAGGCTTTTTCTAGTTTTGCTAAAGAGGTCACCCCTGGTGAAGGGATCGTCGGCTCTTTCCTTATCGAATAAGGTGCAGGATATTTCACAAATACCACTATGCAAAGCAAGAACTAGAAAAGCAATCAAAAGACAAACCGAGAGTTGTAGCATCT
The DNA here is from genome assembly GCA_030015575.1 of Agapanthus africanus. Classification (NCBI taxonomy): domain Eukaryota; kingdom Viridiplantae; phylum Streptophyta; class Magnoliopsida; order Asparagales; family Amaryllidaceae; genus Agapanthus; species Agapanthus africanus. The sequence continues at coordinate 297,345,286 of CM057349.1, forward strand.
GCCAGTTATTGCTAAAGAGGTCACTCCCGGTGAAGGGATCTCTGCTCTTTCCTTATCGAATAAGGTGCTGGATGTTCTACAAGGAACACCGCTATGCAAAAAAACAACTAGAGCTACCTGGTTTTGAAAATTCGATTCCTGAACATCATTAGGTTTCTTTTTTTTTATTAATCTCATTAATGAAGTCCCATCATTTTAAGTTACCTAAACATCACAGATAAATACAACGTACGCTTATGCCATCCGCATTCGCCTCGATGTCCCCTCGTGCACCGTTAGGTTAGGTAACTAACGGCAGAGCGGGGCAGTGCTAGCGTGGGTGTAAAACATAAGCAACGTCTATATAATATATCACATATACTATATCCTATATTCATCTCAACATATCAAATGATCACATCATAGATATTGCAGCAGAAGAACAACATATGAAATATTGGATATACTAGGATTTCCGGGTTTTATTTTAAACCTGTATAAAACACGGATTCCACGGTCGTGATGAATAGCCAATCTCACACCCATAGACCCCTACGAGAGCGGCAAGCAACCCACCAATTCTAGAGTTAGGAGACCCGGTCTCGACTCCTCGAGATGGTCTCCCACTGGACCCCAGAACCCGGTTACTTGTGCTCGCCGCCTTGGGTCTATCATAATGCGGAAAAGTAAATAATATACAATGGTGACATCATCCTCAACCCGGAAGTGCCCCAATAAAAGAATATTACATACAATGAATTTTACATGAATGAAAATAAAAACTCTCATCTCACATAAAACCCCCGGCTATTTAAACATGACGATCCAATATAACATATCACAGCAACATATAACATCACATGTCATCAACGTAAGTAAATATGCGTATCCCAGTTGTCGTTGACATATAGCGCCGAAACCGGCGATACACCATATATTACACTTACGGTCGCAGAAAAGAAAGTGAAAAACTACAACAGTTGGAATCCGCAACCACCTTAGACATCGCATGCCTAACCAAATGAATTCCTTAGACATCGCATGCCTAACAATTATAAACCCCGCATTTTAGTCTCGATCTCGAAAACACTTTTCAATATCTAGTCGGGCAATTCATCAAGATTCCCGACATACTGATCGAATGCTTGTCGGAAACTTTAGTAAACGGTCGCACCCCCCGATGCCGTCAACGAAGTGCACCAAGGCGGATCACCGCTACCGCGAGCACCCGAATGGATGCTTTTGGCGACGGGGTTCTCCTACAGTTACTTGGTCGGGGCTATGGGGCGTGGCTATCTATTAAGTTTACCCGGTGAGTATCCGCGTACGCTACGTGATTGCGACAGACTTTTGATCACATCAAAATCCCGTGGCAACCGATCAAATGAGACAAAACTGCTAGATTTATAATATTCAAACTAGTTATCTCATAACTACTTGTGGATTCCAAATATTGTATCCCATCACATAATATCCGGACAAAGTTAAACCCTTCGATAGATTCATCAAAGTCCCACAATTTCCCGACAGCTCAACACTTGAGCACAGTTTTAGTGATACCCGGAAGATGCCTCAGTACCTATGAACCAGCCGTAGAAGGGTCAAACCAACGCCTCACATGTGAGTACGCTAAACCACCACAAACCCTAGGGTTCTAGTGGCGGTTTTGACGACCACATAATCGAGTTAAGGTTTACGTTCTTCTAGAGGGTCCACGGAATCACTTGCATGTTATTCCGAGTACGTTAAACCTGGAAAAATGGGTTTTTAACATTCGATCGAACCTTTTAACTTCGTCTAGAAAATACGTGAAACACCCGAAATAATGTTAAAACTATGAAAACGAAACACTCCGACTTTCTTAAAGTGTAAGATTACATCACATGCAAAATTAACAAAATTAAACAACACCTGAAACACCAAACCCAAGTCACTGGAACACAGAACAAAACTCAACCCATTCCCTCACAGGGAGGCCGAGGTCGCCGGACCTGGTGCTTGTATCGCCGGACATGGTCCGAGCTATGGGCTTGGGTTTTGTTGTGTGTTCATATGGTATCACATACTACATTCTGCAATTGTTTGAAAAAAATTTAGAGATCATTTTGAAATCGACAGAAACCAGTTTTTAGGGTTTCAAGTTACGGAGTTATTTCGGTTTCGTAATCTTAACAAAATCCGTATTTATTCCTAGCTAGGCTCTGATACCACTGAAGGGTTAGCTACGACGGCAGCAAGTTTTCGGGAGGCATAGTCCATGCTAAATTCAAATTTTTGCCGATTTAGATAACCCTAACAAAGATCGTCTAATAGAAATATACGGAAAACTATATGCAAACACTTTGCAATATGAAAAGAGAGCAAGGAATACAACCTTTGTAGACCGGTTCTTCACTTCAATAGCTCCGTGTAGTAGTCCCCTTCGCTGCGATCGAAAACTCCGGACTCTAGAGAGGCTCCGTTGAAGAAATGAACATGCTTGTTTCGAAGACTTCGAGGCCGAAGATAATCTACGTCGGGGAGACACTAACTCAAGCTATTCCTTCACTAGGTCATGAACTTTGTGAAGAGAACACCCTATACTACATGGCAAGTAGTAGAGAATGATGAAGTAGGAAGTGGGCTCACTTTAGAATTGATTTTCTCACACTTTATCTCAAACCACCATTAGAGCTAACAAGCTTTTCATGGAGCTTGATGAAGAAGAAGAAGAAAGAAAAAATTCATCATATGAATTAATCCCATCAATAATGTAACCATGGGTGAGTTAAAACTATCATGCTTAACTCATGTAGAGAATTAACCAAGATGTAAGGTTAAGGGTTGGGTTAAGTAATATCTAAAGAAATGACAAAAGAGTGGACTTTGCCAAAGTTTCTACAAGCTTGATAACTTTGACCAAGTTTATCTCTTTTATTAAATCTTAAGGCATAAACAAAACCCTAATTTAACCTAATCATGGTATAAGTCTTATACACCCATCTTTGATGTATCTTCAAGCATGACACAATCATATGTACACAAATATATATCACATACATACATATGCACAATCTAGTGAGAAAAGAAATCTTAAGTGAGCTAATACTAGTTAATGTAATGTAATATATCAAATATATAATTATACATTAAATTATTAAATCAACATTTGATTTAATAATCCGTCTATAACCGACTAATAACATGTGTAACAACTTATCGAATCAACACTTGATCCGACAACCCGGCTATATCGCATACAACCGATTAATGTCACAAATTGCGAGAATAGAATACGGTATCTCATATCGTATCAATCTCAGTCCCGCACATATCACATATGTGCCCCTACCCCGTTTCGCTTGAGCCAGGAAACCCCTGTGTAGGACTCTAAAGACTCGTCAATACGCCGGCAGTAGGTGATGATCATATCAAACACCCACAAGCCGTAAGCGGTCTGCTAAACGTAACGGCCACCCGGGTATTGAGCGATCAGAAGATCAACAAGCAAGCCTGCTCACACTCCTGCGAATCCAGTCAGTAACACTACCGTACAGTCCGGTCTCTTCGTCTGATATGTCGCATATCTCGTCTAAGGGTGGTAAACGTCAGACCCCAGTAACTCGATAAGTCGTGTCGATATGAGGCTCATAACGGGTCGAGAAACTACTGATAACACTTACCAGTATATCTCTGAAGCTGCTTTGGCCAAGGACTTCCTGTTATAGCTAATCGAGCACTGCGCAACATCAACTCCCTATACCGGGGGAGATGAAACCCCTCCTATCGCTCATTGCCTCCATGTGATTCGGGACTGTACCCAAAATCCACCGTTTTGCACGTTCTCTTGAACGTGGTAAGGTGGAAATCAAAGCACAGTGGGAATCACACAAGACTCTATGACGATCTCGGGTCTATAGGCTAACCTGTACCAGTGTCACCAGAGAACTGCCATCTGACGATAGGTATAATACCATCTGGGAGTTCTCGGCGAGTCCGTCCAGTGTACCCAGTCTCCACTGAGCACCCGTATACTGTCTCTGATGTAAAACTCCAATGGATATGGGATCATCCATCGCCCATCTGCATGGGTCGAGAAGCTATACGCTAGTCTACTCTGGTATATCGATGCCCTGTCTCGATACACCTACGACTAGGAACATTTGAAGGATGTACTTAGCGACTACACTGTCCCTATTAGTATGATCTACATCATAGTCCTGGTAGTCAAGTACTCATCCTAAGGGCTTTATCAACATGTAACATAGAGACAACCAGAGTACATGTTAAGATAAAGAGCAACCAGATAGCATACTATCATGTCGAGCAAGAAAGTCCTCCATATATATGTCCAAGCATCCACTACAATATACATCGTATGCACAGTAATGGCCTCTTGGGCATACCTATCTCTAACATCATAGCGGTTCGAGAAACTACTGGTAACACTTACCAGTAAATCTCAGCAACCCTGGCCAAGGATTTCCTGTTATGGCCAATCGAGCATAGCGCAACATCAACTCCCAATACCGGGAGAGACGAAACCCCTCCTATCGCTCATTGCCTCCATGACTCGGGACTGTACCCAAAACCCACTTTTTTGCACGATCTCTTGACCGTGGTATGGTGGAAATCAAAGCACAGTGGGAATCACACAAGTCTCTATGACGATCTCGGGTCTTCAGACTAACCTGTACCAGTGTCACTAGAGAACTGCTATCCGACGATAGGTATAATACCATCTAGGAGTTCTCAGCGAGTCTGTCCAGTGTACCCAGTCTCCACTGAGCACCCGTATACCTTCTCTGATGTCAAATACCAATGGATATAGGATCATCCATCACCCATCATATAGGTCGAGAAGCGTATACGCTAGTCTACTCTGGAGTATCGATGCCCTGTCTCGATACTCCCACGACTAGGAACATTTAAAGGATGTACTTATCGACTACCCTATCCCCACTAGTATGATCTGCATCATAATCCTGGTAGTCAAGTACTCATCCTAAGGGCTTTATCAGCATGTAATAGAGAGACAATAAGTGTACATGTTAAGATAAAGTCCAACCAGATAGCATACTATCATGTCGAGCAAGAAAGTCCTCCCTATATATGTCCAAGCATCCACTACAATATACATCGCATGTACAGTAATGGCCTCTAGGGAATAGATATAACTAACAATCTCCCACTTGCACTAGGGCCATCTGTTGTAGTATCCAATACCCAACAATCAGCAGTGGTTGTAGTATCTCATACTCAACCATCCCGTAGAAGTATCTCTAGGGGTAAGGCCTTTGTGAGTGGATCCGCTGCGTTATCCTTCTTGTCTACTCTCCTGATCTCGATCCCTTGGAGATCAACCATCTTCCTGATCAGGTGATACTTGGCTCAGAATATGTCTGGAACGCTGATAGGAACTGCGTTCCTAGGCCAAAGCCACAACTCCATTGTTGTCACAATAACAGTTATTGGACGCTCAATGGTAGGAACCTTGTTCATCTCATGAACAAGAAATGTCCAGACAGCCACTTTGGCAGCATCATTGGTAGGAATGTATTCAGCCTTTATCGTCTAGTATGTCACGGTATCTAGCTTGGAACTATTCGAACATACCGTCCCTGCATCGAGGGTAAAGACAATGCCTGTGACTGACTCTCAGTCGAACTTATCACTCTGTAAGCTCGAACCAAGAACTTTCTTTTACTGCTTCTCAAGTACTTAAGAATGTCCTCCACAGCATTCCAGTGATTCTCCCAAGATCCGATTGATTCCTGATCACTAGACCTAGTGAGTCATCTACATCTGGTCTGGTACATAACATCGCATACTCTAATAGAGCCTACTGCTGAAGCATAGGGTATCCCTTGCACGCGAGCTCTCTCCAAATCAGTCTTGGGAGACATCTTTTTGGAGAGAGTGATCCATGAGTAAGTGGGCGAACCACCACGCTTAGAATCGTCCATACTAAACCCCTTTAGTATGGTGTTTATGTACCTGGATTTGGGACACTCCAAACATCCACATAGATCTATCACCATAGATCATTATCCATAAGATGTAGTAGGTATCATCCAGATCTTCTATTGAGAATCCTTGTGATAAGAGGAGCTTGACCGAGTGTAGCATAGGAAACCATTTCCTAGCAACAGTATGTTATCTACGTACAATACGTGGAAGACAACCTTACTTTCTACAACCTTCTTGTATATACAAGGTTTATCTACTATTTTGATGAAGTCAAACTCTTTGACTGTCACATCAAAACAGATGTTCCAACTCCGCAATGCTTGTATTGATCCTGATGGACTTAAGCATAGATTTGAAAGTCTCAACTTTTCCTTTTACACCAAGAATCTTCTCAAGATCCATTTTCTCCCAATGGGTTTTCCCCCTTCAGGTGCAATATGCAAAGTCATACTTTGTTGGTGTACATGGATTCCGTCTTTGATCACATAGCATCCAGCCATTTCATAGAGTCACCACTCGTGATGGCCTATTTGAACTTGGTTGGGCCATCATCTACCATGATGCAATCCCCACTCCCACTGTCATCAAGAATACCGCAGTATCTCTCAAGTGGATGAGGAACCCTACCAGATTCGTGGAGAGGCTGAGGTTCATTGGAGACAATTGAATCCTTTGGTTTCACCAAATCATCAGCTGTTAGTTTGTCTAGCTGGAACTCCTTCCAGTTCCACCTCATGACCACAAATTTCTTCACAAGAAATTCCTTTTCTAAAAAGGTGGCATGCTGAGAAACAAAATACCTTTTGCTCTTCAGAATGGTAGAAGATATTCCCTCGCAAATGTTTGGGATATCCTAACAAACTTATATAGAACCGACCTTACCTCGAGCTTTTCCGAATTCTTCCTTTCAACATAGGCGGGACAACCCCATATCTTAACTTGTTTAAGACATGGACTCTTCCCATTCCATATCTTATATGGAGTGGTAGGCATTGATTTGGATGGAACCCCATTCAATAGGTATGCAGCTTCTCAAGTGCATAACACCAAAAGGAAATAGATAACTCAGCAATACTCATCATAGAGCGTGCCATATCTCATAGGGTGCGATACCTCCACCCCGATACACCATTGTGCTGTGGTGTACTCGAAGGAGTAAGCTAAGAGAGAATGACATTCTCCTTTAAATAATCCAGGAACTCCATGCCCAAGTATTTTCCTCTTCAATCACATCGAAGGACTTTAATACTTCTACCCGTCTGGTTCTCAACTTCAAGCTTATATTCCTTGAATTTCTCAAAAGTCTCAGACTCATGTTTCAACAGGAACACATGTCCGAATCTTGAGAGATAGTCGATGAATGTAATGAAGTACCAAGAACCAACCTTGGCATTTGTAAACATAGGACCATATACATCAGCATGTATGCGTCCCAAGAGTTCACTAACTCTTTCTCTGTTTCCAGTAAACGGAGTATTGGTCATTTTATCTTTGAGACGAGACTGGAAAGTATCATAAGATGAAAATTCGAACAGATTCTCATATTCATCCTTATGTAACTTAGCTGGTCGTGTCGCATTGATATGACCTAGTCTATAATTCCACAAGAAGGATTTGTTCATTTCTGAACTACTCCACTTGTGTGTGTTCTACATACTTTGAAGTGTGGTTTGATTTAGAACGTATATGCCATTTCATAACGTGCCTGATCCAATCAACTCTTGATCCAGGAAAATCTTCACAACATTATCCCTTATACAGAATTATATCCTTCTTTAACTCAATAAAGAACATGATGTAATGTTGTATATCAGGTTCGGTATGTAATAACATTTGTTCAGAATCAATGTATTAATAGAAGGTGATATCTGCCAACAGACTTGGCTGTAACAATTGCACCATTCTCTAACACTTACAGACATATCACCCATTCTCAGTTCTCTACCTGTCTGTAGCCCATGTAACATATTACATATGCGGAATCCTGATCCGGTATCACATACCTAGGATGTAGAGGATACTGAGAAACAGTTCTCCGTAACGAACACACCCGAAGAATATGCATCAACATGCTTAATCCTTGATTGGGTGGCATGGGAATCCGGATATTCCCCTATTTCTTGCTCGGACTTATAACAATTATAAGATGGAGAGGAACCAACATTCCCTAGCTCAGTATAATAAGCAGGTTCGGTCAATGCATCCAAATTATTATCTTGATTAAGGCGTGACATGGTCGGTACAAGGAGAGAGAGAGAAGAAAACACTCTGCGTGCGCTCTTGCAGGATTAGATTGGTTATTAGTTTATCTAATCAGGATGGCTCCTACTGTTTTTATCAAATCTTCCTTCAAACCCTAAAAGGTAAGACTAGCTGGGATTAATTACACCATACAAGTTCACCAATCTTTCGGTCAGGCCAGTGTCGGTACTTTGAGGGAGATTCCCCGTGCTTTCGCATGGACCTAATTAAAATAAACCTCATTTTCCCAGGGGCGTAACCCCATTAACACCTTTCTAGACACCTACTTGATCGGCTAATTGCAATGTGTAAAAGTCTCCTAGCAGTAACTTTTACTCGCAGTGGGTATCGGGATCCAACTATCTCATAAAAGGTATGCAATATCATTGCAAATTTCAACACTTGAATTTCCCAATAATATTTTTCCCCAAGCGATCTATGACCTTGACAAGGTCAACAAACCATAGACCACATGCCAAGTTCAACCCGTCATTTTCTGATTGAATTAAACCCACCCGCACGACCCTTGACAAGGTCAACAAGGTCGCACGACTACCCTAATTCAATCGCATCATATGCTAGCAGATAAGAACTAATCAGCTACTGCACACTACGCCTTGACAAGGTCAACAAACACATCACGAATACTAAATACTACTTATCTGAAATGACGGAGGGCTACGACAGGTTTTTAAGAAAACCTTTTGCGTAATGAACTTGATATAGTTGTAGAATTGAGTGAATTTTAAAAAGGTGTGTTTTTTAGGCTTTTACTAGTTTGGCTAAAGAGGCCACTCCCGGTGAAGGGATCTCGGCTCTTTCCTTATCGAATAAGGTGTAGGATATTTCACAAATACCACTATGCAAAGCAAAAACTATAAAAGCAATCAAAAGACAAACCGAGTTTGTAGCATCTGCTAGTTTCGCTAAAGAGGTCACTCCCAGTGAAGGGATCTCGGCTCTTTCCTTATCGAATAAGGTGCTGGATATTCTACAAGGAATACCGCTATGCAAAACAAGAACTAGAGCTACCAGTTTTTAAAACAAGTTTCTACAATATCTTTAGGTTTCTTTTATTTCATTAATCTCATTAATGAAGTCCAATCAATTATGCTTCACAAGCATCACAGAAGAAAAGAAAGCAGCAATATCAATTATATCTCATATATATATTATAGGCATTCGTCTCAGAACATATCAAGTGATCACATCACAGAATATAAGCAGCATAAGAACACATGTGAAATATTGGATATACTAGGAATTCCGTGTTTTAAATTTAGCCTGTATAAAACACGGATTCTACCGTCGTGATGAATAGCCAAACCCACATCCGTAGACCCCTACGAGAGCGGCAAGCAGCCCTACCAATTCTAGAGTTAGGAGACCCGGTCTCCACTCCTTGAGATGGTCTCCTACTGGACCCTAGAACCCGGTTACTTGTGCTCCCCGCCTTGGGTCTATCCTAATGAGGAAAAGTAAATAATATACATCAATGGTGACAACATCCTCAACCCGGAAGTGCCCCAATAAAAGAATATTACATACAAGCTTTTACATGAATGAAAATAAAAACCCTCATCTCACATAAAACCCCCGGCTATTCAAAACACGGCGATCCAATATAACATATCAAAGCAATACATAACATCATATGTCATCAACGTAAGTAAATATGAGTATCCCAATTGCCGTTGGCATATAGAAACGAAACCGGCGATACACTGTAAGTCTACGGTAGCGCCCCGGCCGTCTACAGACGCCAAATATGGAACAAAAACTTTTTAACTGGCGCTATCGTATACTTTAACCCGGATCTGCCATTATTGCTAAACTAACAAACTGTAAAGAGTGTAGAAAGGTTATACCGAACGATCCGAGTCATTCGTTCTTCAACCATCATCCCACGCTCCGTTGCGGCTGCTCCGATCTCATCGATCTCCGATTTGCTCGTCCAGGTGGCACCACGTCGACGATTCTTTAAACGGGCTCCCGTCTCTAACTTGAGGCAACTCGGTCGTCAAGTTTGCTAAAAGAGACGACCAAGAATGATGTAGAGAATGAGTAGATGACTTTGTCTTACTTCGTCCAAAACCGTGGACGATCGGTTAATGAAGTTGCCACTCGAATCGGGTGATGGAATGAAAGAGGCTATGAAATTTCCATGCACCCTAAAACTATAGTCTTTTCTACCAAAAATGAAACATCAAGTGAGAGTGAGGAGGAGGAGAGGGGGCCGGCCATATATAGGGAGGAGGAGGGTGAGTGTAGAAGAAGGGGGGTGACCACAAGAAAATATCATGTGTGAACACAAACAAATATCTCAAGTGTGAATACAAACAAATATCTCAAGTGTGAACACAAAGTGTGAACACCCAAAAGCAACCAATGAAAATACGACACCATTTAACCTAGTCACCTCATCTAGATGCTTCTAGAAACTTCTACACTCATCTCAAGAAAAGATAAATCCGCCTTTAACCGAATGTTAAAAGACGGCTGATAGAAAACTGGAAACTGGTAACTTCCAAAAGTGATCCCGAAACGACTTTCAGGATAACCCCGTAACTGTATAAAGATACCCGCATTTTGTATTACGACCGAATACAAATGCAACTGAGACAAAGATATTATATCTACTCAATATAATACTAGGATCCGGCTTAAACCAAAGCCGACCAGTATCATCTGCCCGAAAACTGACACGTGCGTAAACGCACGTGCATTTTCCGAACCCTGCCATAAAACCATACGGCCTCTACAACGTTTCGCCCGAACATGGGAAACTGTCTGTGGGGGACTCTAATGACTCGTCAGTACCCTGGCAGTGGGTTTAACCACAAACCGTCAGCGGCACTAGCAATGCGTAACGGCTGCCCATGGACTGACCTCAAGGGAGGCCGATGAGCGAACTCATCCGGAAACCCTACTGAGCCTAACAGTAACAATGTATATACAGTCCGGTCCGTTCTTCTATGAGTATCGCATATCTGCCTAGGGGGCTAGTAACGTCAGACCCCCAATAGCAGTATAAGTCGTGTCGGAGTGTAGCCCAATAACACCCTGAGATACTATTGGAGTACCTACCAGTAAATCTTCTGCCACGGCCGTGGGCTTTGTGTAATGGCTCTCCTAGACACAGCACGATCTCGCCCCCAATACCGGGAGAGACGAATCCCCTGCCGATCCGCTCACGTGCCTCCATATGGCTCGGGACTGTACCCAAAAGCTACCTGTTTGCACGACTCCTTTGAGCCGTGGTAGGGTAGAAATCAAAGCACAGTGGGAACTCACACGAGACAAATGACAACATCAGGTCCATGAACTAACCTGTACACATGTCACCAGGGAACTGCTATCTGACGATATGTATAATACCAACTAGCAGGTTCCCGGCGAGTCCTGTCCGGTGTACTCATAACCCAATGAGCACCTGTATACATCTTAGGTGATCCAACTGACACCAGTGGCTTGTGAGACCGGCCACCGCCCCTCGTCGGGGTCTCGACTGTACACACTAGTCTACTCCGGAGTATCGATGCCCTGTCTCGAAACTCCCACGACTAGGCACCACAATTAAGGATATGCATATAAACTACCCAACTCTCACGTATATGATCGCCATCATACTATTGGTAGTAAAGCAAGATCCTAAGGGCTCTATCAAAGTGTAACATGTAATCAGTCACCTGAACATATACACGACTGATAAAGGCAAACCAGATAGCATACTATAATCTTGAGTAAGACTGTCCTACCGGTATAGGTCCTCCGCAATCATTGCAATCACGTACCTGCGATCCAATAATTGACTATGAGGGCACTATCTCCAACAATCTCCCACTTGCACTCAAGGCTAATAATTGCGATGTCGAGTACTCACAGCCCGTGTGAAACCGAACATCCAACTCCTCTACTAATCAGTTTCACAAAGCTCGTTTGTAAAACTATTGTGTTCGAGAAATAGCCTCAGTGAGTGGATCCGCCTAGATGTTTCTTTCTATATCTCTCTAAATCTCAAGTTCGTGGAGAAAGCCATCTCCCGAATCGAGTAATACCTGTCTTAGAATATGTCTGGATATCTGATGGGACCTAGTTCATAAATGAACTCCAAATCCAAACTTCTTAGACTGTATCGATCACTGAACCTAATCAGTATCCGGCACCATGCCACCCACAGTATCCTCTTGGACCACCTATCCATAATACTGTCCCTCGTCAGAGGGAAAACTAAAACTCTGACAATCACTCTGTCATCCACGTCACCTTTGAAGCCTGGAATGATAATCATCTCCCGAAGGAGGCTGCCGTCATCAAATCCGTATAACATCCACTTATGTTCTAAAACTGCTTCCTTATGTCTCTCCAGGATTGGATTAATACAAACTTATCGCATCTAGTGCAAAAACAACATCTGGTGTGGTACTTGACACCTCACGATTGACTCAATTGCCTAAGCAAGTGATCTGCCAATCATGCACAGCCCTCTCCCCTTTAGTCTATACGACACCTTTAGAGAGGGTGACTCCATCACCTGCAGGTACACCACCATGCTAGGAGTCAACTATTCTAAAAACCATTAGAATATCTGTCAAAGTACCCACATTGGGAAACTACCCAAATCTAGATCTAAAACCATAGATCCAGAAACCAGAATGTCAAATATTATATCCATATCCTGTCTGGAGAAACAACTTTGTGACGACCACAGTACAACCGATCGTAGTATTGGAATTTTACTTCCTACTCTGTGTATGTCATCCAGATACCATGACATCATACCCGACTACCTTCTTAACAGATCCATCCCCTATCCTGATTGAAGTCAAACCCATGACTGTCATATCAAAACTAGATGATCTATCTCCGCTATAACTGCTCTAGTCTATAAATAGACATAAGCTACTTGCCCACTATGCTTCCGCTACTCCCACTGACCATAACAACCCTCCTACCGGGTCTCATAGCCTGGAACAACGGTAGTGTCAAGTCTGGGTAGATAAGAACCTCCCTGTCACCGTCCTTGAGGCTACCGAAGTACCTCTCGGGTGTCTGAGGTTACCCACCGTATCTGCGGAGTGGCTATTGGAATGTCAAACCTGATTGAATATATAGGTCCTATTAAATTTTCCGTAATCGTTTGCGGTTCTGGAATCACTTCCAGTTCTACCATACTCCCACTACTGTTTTCTGAAAAAGATCCATTTTACTAAAACTGTGGCGAGTCAAGAACAATATCACTATTGATCTTCCAAATGGTAGAATATCAACCCTCGTCATAGCCAGGGTCAACCCACAAACAGCCATTACAAAAACGTGCCCTGAGTTATCCAGAGTCTGGTTTTAAGCATAAGCAGGACAACTCCCCGTACCTTAACATCTTTTAAGGTACGAACTATTCTATATCCAATATAGAAACTTTGGCACTTATTTAATTGGAACCATATTCAATCATGCAGCTGTCTCCAGTGCATATCAACTTAATGGAGAGGGGCTAATCAGCATTACTCAACTTAGGAATCCTTCCAATTATGAGTAACCTGAAAGAGAAACAAGTTTCTCAAAATCATTACTATCATCTGAATACCAATCATAAGAATCTACATCTTCGATCTCTTTGAAGAATCCCGATACTTGTGATATCTGGTTCTCTACTTTATTCTTATACCCACAACTTCTCAAAACTTAGACCTTGTATTTCTACGAAACAGTTGTCTAAAAACTAGAGAAGTTATAAATAAACTGAACAAAGTACGAGGACCTACCCCTTTGTCCTGATGGATACTGGACAACATACAATACTCTGTATAAGTCCGATGAGTTGAATAACTCAAAACCTGTGCGTCGTAGGTGGAAAACTGTACCGTGGCGATTTCCTCAAATATCACCAATTACAACGAATTCCGATATAATGAGGATGATCACCTAATTCCCAATAACTTACTCCCACTCATCATCTGTAAAACCATACAGATATGATAATGAAATCTGGTAAATACATACCCTTGGAGTAAGTATCTAATCGGGAAAACAGTTTTCGTTTAACAATGCACTGAAACATGAAAATGTTTCGTAGGGGTATCCTGGTATTCATAGTAATGCCTCTTCCATAATCCAATTCATGACTTCAACCGTATATTTTATTGCCATCTCTCCAAATCCCTTTATTTGTCTTTAGTCATTACCTTCTGTACACCTTCGTTAGGCTAAATGGTTTTCTTCCTTCCCTACCGTTCGGCACCAGCCTATGGTTTGGAAGAAGACTATCCAGTAAGCATAATAGGTGTACCCTCCTAAACTAAGGAGTACTTGCAACTGAGAGAAGGTGATGATAAAAAACAACTGAATAATACCTTATTATTTTAAAGATGAAATAGGAGTGGCGATGAAGTACGCGGTTTGGTCGTGAATGATAACAGTCGCAATTTACTTTGCCCTCTTTCTAATCCCTTTATTTTGTCTTTACATATTACCTTCTGCACACCCTACTTAGGCTAATTGGTTTTCTTCATTCCCTACCTTTCGGCCCCAGCCTATGGTTTGGAATAAGACTATCCAATAAGCGTAATAGGTGTACTCTCCTAAACCAAGGAGCCCTCGCAACCTGAGAGAAGGTGATAATAAAAGACAACTGAATAAACCAATTCTATTTCTCCTGAACCTTGATCCATCCTCGAAGAAGTCCCTTCGAGTTCGTATATAACCATATAATGGATCTATCCAATGGAAGTGGATGTCCGTAGTAATACGGGGTGTTCTGAGAAATGCAAAGGGTAAAAGAAGGAGTGGCAATGACTTATGCAACTCGGGCAATCCAAAAGCCAGTATTTTAAGAAGGTTCGGTCAACCTGGTCACCGAGTCATAGTATAGGGTCGGTCAAAGGTCGCTGCCAAAGAGAGAGAGAAAAGAAACACTCTGCGTGCACTCTAACCTAGATCAGAATGGTTATCACTTTATCTAATCCGGAAATCTCCCACTGTCCTGTCAAATTCTCCTCCAAACCTGTAAGAAGAATTAATCGGGATCACCCGAAGAGTAAACCAACTCATCAGTGGGAATCGGGATCCAACTCTCATCGCATGATAACGTGATGGAATGCATCCACGTTACTCATACTCCAGAAGGTATGCGCATACTTGGCAAGTTTCAGTTTCTTTAGAAACTCCCGATATGATTTTTGCCCCATGCTCTTATAACCTTGGCGTTAGGTCAAAATGTCATAAGTCACATGCCAAGTTCTACCCGTCACTATCTTGTTAATTTGAACCCACCCGCACATGCCCTTGGTGTTAGGTCAAAATGGCAGAACGGCTGTCCCAAACCAACTCATCTATCTATGCAACAATTGAATACCCAGCAGCTACCAAACACTATGCCTTGGCATTAGGTCAAAATACATAGCTTGAATACTACTGAATACCCAAAAGAAGTGACGGAGGGCTACGGCTGGTTTTTGGCGAAAAACCTTTAACGTAGTGAACTTGATATCGCTGAAGGAACCTGATAGCTTTTTAAAATATAGTGGCGAAAACCTTTTGCTAAAGAGGTCACTCCCGGTAAAGGGATCTCGGCTCTTTCCTCGTGGAATGAGGTGCAGGATATTCCACTGAATACCACGGTGCAAAGCAAATTGTAATCGACTATAGTGAAGTTATTACCCAGACGCAAACTTCTGCCCAAGGGGTCAGTCCCGGTGAAGGGATATCGGCCCTTGCCCTGTCGAATGAGGTGCAGGATATTCCACTGAATACCGCTATGCATAACAAAAGGAAACGTCTTTGTAATAACACTTTTTAAATTTGTTCCAACAACTGCCAAATAGGTTTGCTTTCCTTTGCATTGATCAGAATCAACGCAGTCCCATCAATCAATCACACCAGAAAAGAGCGAAAATAAAATGTACGTATATGCCATCCGCATTCGTCACTGGGTCCCGTCATCACCCGTTAGGTTACTTAACTAACGACAGAGCGGGGACTGGACTAGCGCGGGTGTAAAACATATACAACATCTAATAGTATATAAACCAATATACAATAATCGCTCCAGGCGTGATAATATGCAACATTACAGAAAAGTAATAAGCATCACAGAACAATACAGATAATCTGGGATCCCCGGGTTTCACAGAGCCGCTGCTGAAACCCGACGTTCCCCTGTCGTGTGGATAGCCTGTGCAATGAAACCTAGACCCCTACGGGTGCGGCAAGTTACCCGCCAAAGCCTGAAGCAAGGCAGCCCCCTACAGCAAAGTGAATGGACCACCCAGCACTTCACGGAATCTGGTAAGCTTGGGCACCCCTCCTTGGGTCAACCTGTACCCCCTACGAGTGCGGCGAATAGTCTGCCAATTCTAGAGTGGGGCCCCTATGCCTCTCAAAGCCATAAGATGCGGACCCGTTGCCCCCCCAGAACCCGGCTATCCGTGCACTCCATCGCGGGGCAAAACCTAGTACAGTAATGAAAAATAGTACAACAGGTACATCGACCGCAACCTGGTCGTGCCCCAAAAGAATATTATACAACAGGAAGTGACGGCAGTCCACATGTTGGACGCTCGCCCCGCAATATCAAATGTACAAATAAACTCAAACTGTACTACCATTGCACACTGCTATCCACCACAAAAAATCCGCAACATCACAGCACAACACAGAACATTAACGCAAATGTCACGTTCGCAAACCCGTCTAAAAGAACTATAGCAATCAGACGCGGTTTACCGATCAAATAACATTTCCGGTCGGAGATATAATGTAAGCACTGTAAACTAACATGTTTAAATTTCGATCGACTAAATATCACAAAGTGGGCCCCACGAATATCTGTTGAATAGTAACAAAATCTGGGCCCAAAAGATATATACCAAAAACCACAAATTCCAGAGGAGAATACACTGTACAAATTTGGGAGCATGATCTCACTAAATGGCCGCGGATGAGCGGCCAAACCATGGGTTTGGCCGCGATTCCGCAGCGGTTTGATCAAATCACGTGCCCAAATTTTGTCGGTGTGCTTAGAAAACCCTGCACAGATTTCTGAGATATGTGGAATAAATTTAGGACATCATTTAAAATCTACAGAAACTGTGAATTTTGAAAATTGTGTTTTTCGATATCCGGTTCGATCGATGTTTTAAACGCGTTAGCACAAGTTAGTAAAGCAAAATGGTGAGGCTCTGATACCACTGTAAGTCTACGGTAGCGCCCCGGCCGTCTACAGACGCCAAATACGGAACAAAAACTTTTTAACTGGCGCTATCGTATACTTTAACCCGGATCTGCCATTATTGCTAAACTAACAAACTGTAAAGAGTGTAGAAAGGTTATACCGAACGATCCGAGTCCTTCGTTCTTCAACCATCATCCCACGCTCCGTTGCGGCTGCTCCAATCTCGTCGATCTCCGATCTGCTCGTCCAGGTGGCACCACGTCGACGATTCTTTAAACGGGCTCCCGCCTCTGACTTGAGGCAACTCGGTCGTCAAGTTTGCTAAAAGAGACGACCAAGAATGATGTAGAGAATGAGTAGATGACTTTGTCTCACTTCGTCCAAAACCGTGGACGATCAGTTAATGAAGTTGCCACTCGAATCGGGTGATGGAATGAAAGAGGCTATGAAATTTCCATCCACCCTAAAACTGTAGTCTTTTCTACCAAAAATGAAACATCAAGTGAGAGTGAGGAGGAGGAGAGGGGGCCGGCCATATATAGGGAGGAGGAGGGTGAGTGTAGGAGAAGGGGGGTGACCATAAGAAAATATCATGTGTGAACACAAACAAATATCTCAAGTGGGAACACAAACAAATATCTCAAGTGTGAACACAAAGTGTGAACACACCAAAAGCAACCGATGAAAATACAACACCATTTAACCTAGTCACCTCATCTAGATGCTTCTAGAAACTTCCACACTCATCTCAAGAAAAGATAAATCCGTCTTTAACCGAATGTTAAAAGACGGCTGATAGAAAACTGGAAACTGGCAACTTCCAAAAGTGATCCCGAAACGACTTTCAGGATAACCCCGTAACTGTATAAATATACCCGCATTTGTATTACGACCGAATACAAATGCAACAGAGACAAAGATATTATATCTACTCAATATAATACTAGGATCCGGCTTAAACCAAAGCCGACCAGTATCATCTGCCCGAAAACTGACACGTGCGTAAACGCACGTGCATTTTCCAAACCCTGCCATAAAAACATACGGCCTCTACAACGTTTCGCCCGAACATGGGAAACTGTTTGTGGGGGACTCTAATGACTCGTCAGTACCCTGGCAGTGGGTTTAACCACAAACCGTCAGCGGCACTAGCAATGCGTAACGGCTGCCCATGGACTAACCTCAAGGGAGGCCGATGAGCGAACTCATCCGGAAACCCTACTGAGCCTAACAGTGACAATGTATATACAGTCCGGTCCGTTCGTCTATGAGTATCGCATATCTGCCTAGGGGGCTAGTAACGTCAGACCCCCAATAGCAGTATAAGTCATGTCGGAGTGTAGCCCAATAACACCCTGAGATACTACTGGAGTACCTACCAGTAAATCTCCTGCCACGGCCGTGGGCTTTGTGTAATGGCTCTCCTAAACACAGCACGATCTCGCCCCCAATACCGGGAGGGATGAATCCCCTGCCGATCCGCTCACGTGCCTCCATATGGCTCGGGACTGTACCCAAAAGCTACCTGTTTGCACGACTCCTTTGAGCCGTGGTAGGGTAGAAATCAAAGCACAGTGGGAACTCACACGAGACAAATGACGACCTCAGGTCGATGAACTAACCTGTACACATGTCACCAGGGAACTGCTATCTGACGATATGTATAATACCAACTAGCAGGTTCCCGGCGAGTCCTGTCCGGTGTACTCATAACCCAATGAGCACCTGTATACATCTTAGGTGATCCAACTGACACCAGTGGCTTGTGAGACCGGCCACCGCCCCTCGTCGGGGTCTCGACTATACCCACTAGTCTACTCCGGAGTATCGATGCCCTGTCTCGAAACTCCCACGACTAGGGACCACAATTAAGGATATGCATATAAACTACCCAACTCTCACGTATATGATCGCCATCATACTGTTGGTAGTAAAGCAAGATCCTAAGGGCTCTATCAAAGTGTAACATGTAATCAGTCACCTGAACATGTACACGACTGATAAAGGTAAACCAGATAGCATACTATCATCTTGAGTAAGACTGTTCTACCGGTATAGGTCCTCCGCAATCATTGCAATCACGTACCTGCGATCCAATAATTGACTATGAGGGCACTATCTCCAACATACACCACATATTACACTTACGGTCGCAGAAAAGAAAGTGAAAAACTACAACAATTGGAATCCGCAACCACCTTAGACATCATAAACCCAATGTATCACATACTTTGGATTTCATGCCTAACCAAATGAATTACTTAGACATCACACGCCTAACAATTATAAATCACGCATTTTAGTCTCGATATTGAAAACACTTTCCAATAACCTGTTTGGTAATTCAACAAGATTCCCGATAACCTGATCGAATGCTCGTCAGAAACTTTAGTAGATGGCCGCACCTTCCGGTGCCGTCAACGAAGTGCACTAAGGCGGAACACCGCAGCCGCGAGCACCCGAACGAATGTTTTTGGTGAGGGGGTTCTCCTACAGTCACTTGGTCGGGGCTATGGGGCATGGCTTGCAGGGTTACCTAAGACGGCAGCAAGGTTTCGGGAGGCATCGTCCATGCTAAATTCAAAATTTTTCCGTTTTAGCTAACCCTAACTAAGAATCGTTAACTAGAAATCGACGGAATGTCAAATGCAAACACTTTGCAATAAGAAGTGAGCAAGGAATACAACCTTTGTAGACCGGTCCTTCACTTCAATAGTTCCGTGTAGTAGTCCCTTCGCTGCGATCGTGAACTCCGGACTCTAGAGAGGCTCCTATGAAGAAACGAACAAGCTTGCTTCGATGTCTTCGAGGCCGAAGATGATCTACGTCGAGGAGACACTAACCCAAGCTATTTCTTCACTAGGTCAAGAACTTTGTGAAGAGAACACCATATACAAAATGGCAAGTAGTAGAGGATGATGAAGTATGATGTGGGCTCACTTTAGATTTAATTTTCTCACTCATTTTCTCACATCTCCATTGAAGCTAGAAAGCTTTTTGAGGAAGAAGAAGAAGATGAAGAAATATCTCATATGATAATTATTCAAGTGAGAATAGCAACCATGGTGAGTTAATATCATATATTAACCTTTGTAGAGAGTTAACCATGGTTAGGTTTAATTGGTTGGGTTAACAAATATCTTAGCCAAAACAAAAGAGTGGACTTGGTCAATGAAGACTACAAGCTTCTACAAGCTTTCATCTATGACAAAATACCACCTTTTATAATTAGCAAAATAAATAAAACCCTAGCAATTAAACCAAGCATGGTGTAAATCATACACACACCTTTGTTGCATGTATCATCAAGCATGACACAATACATTTACACAAAAATATATCACATATATTCAATGTGCACAAAATGAGAAAAAGAAATCATAAATGAGCTTAATATTAGTTAATGTAATGTAATATATCAAATATATAATGATAGATTAAATTATTAAATCAACTCTTTATTTAATAATCCGGCTATATCACATATAACCAACTAATATCAAAAGTAACAACTTATCGAATCAACACTTGATCCGATAAACCGGCTATATCGCATATAACCGACCAATGTCACAAATCGCGAGAATAGAATACGGTATCTCATATCGTATCAATCTCGGTCCTGCACATATCACATATGTGCTCTTATTCCATTTCGCTTGAGCCAGGAAACCCCTGTGTAGGACTCTAAAGACTCGTCAATACGCCGGCAGTAGGTGATGATCATATCAAACACCCACAAGCCGCAAGCGGTCTGCTAAACGTAACGTCCACCAGGGTATTGAGCGATCAGAAGATCAACAAGCAATCCTTCTCACACTCCTGCGAATCCAATCAGCAATACTACCGTACAGTCCGGTCTCTTCGTCTGATATGTCGTATATCTCGTCTAGGGGTGGTAAACGTCAGACCCTAATAACTCGATAATTCGTGTCGATATGAGCCTTATAACGGGTCAAGAAACTACTGATAACACTTACCAGTATATCTCTGAAGCAGCCTTGGCCAAGGACTTCCTGTTATAGCCAATCGAGCACAACGCAACATCAACTCCCAATACCGGGAAAGACGAAACCCCTCCTATCGCTCATTGCCTCCATGTGACTCGGGACTGTACCCAAAAACACCGTTTTGCACGTTCTCTTGAACGTGGTAAGGTGGAAATCAAAGCACGGTAGGAATCACACAAGACTCTATGACGATCTCGGGTCTACAGACTAACCTGTACCAGTGTCACCAGAGAACTGCCATCTGACGTGAGGTATAATACCATCTGGGAGTTCTCGGCGAGTCCGTCCAGTGTACCTAGTCTCCACTGAGCAACCGTATACTATCTTTGATGTCAAACACTAATGGATATGGGATCATCCAACGCCCATTTACATGGGTCGAGAAGCTATACGCTAGTCTATTCTGGTATATCGATGCCCTGTCTCGATACACCTACGACTAGGAACATTTAAAGGATGTACTTAGCGACTACTCTGTCCCCACTAGTATGATCTGCATCATAGTCCTGGTAGTCAAGTACTCATCCTAAGGACTTTATCAACATGTAACATAGAGACAATCAGAGTACATGTTAAGATAAAGTGCAACCAGATAGCATACTATCATGTCGAGCAAGAAAGTCCTCCCTATATATGTCCAAGCATCCACTACAATATACATCGTATGTACAGTAATGGCCTCTAGGGCATACATATAACTAACAATCTCCTACTTGCACTAGGGCCATCTGTTGTAGTATCTCATACCCAACAATCAGCAGTGGTTGAAGTATCTCATACTCAACCATCCCATAAAAGTCTCTCCTGGGAATAGGCCTTTGTGATTGGATCCACCCTGTTGTCCTCTGAGTCTACTCTCCTAACCTCGATCCCCTGGAGATCAACCATCTCCATGATCTGGTGATACTGCCTTAGAATATGTCTGGATCACTGATGGGACGGGGGTTCCTAGGACTAAGCCATAACTCCATTGTCACACAATGGTAGGAACGAAGTTCATCTCATGAACTTATATACATCCAGACTACCTCTTTGGTAGTATTCTTGGTAGCAATGTATCCAGCCTTTATCGTCTAGTTTGTCACGGTATCTAGCTTGGAACTTTTCCAACATATCGTCCCTCTACTGAGGGTAAAAACAATGCCTGTGACTGACATTCAGTCGAGCTTATCACCCTGGAAGCTATCCAGTGATTCTCCCCAGGATCGATTAATACCATCTCACTACACCTAATGAGAATCCTAACATCCAGTTAGATCTAGCTCATAGATCCAAAACCCAGGATTTAGGATGTTTCACCTTGATCCTATATGGAGAATCTATGTGATAAGAGGAGATTGACCGAGCGTAGCATAGAAAACTCCTTTTCTATCAAGAGTATGTCATCCACGTACAATATGAGGATCACCATCATACTCCCTACTGCATTTTTGTATATACAAGGTTCATCTACCATTTTGATGAAGTCAAACTCTTTGACTACCACATCAAAACAGACGTTCCAACTCTGCGGTGCCTGCTTTAACCCATAAAGAATCTTGCACACGTTTCTGCTGCTCCCACTGTCTACGAAGACCTCTGGCTGTGTACTTATAGACGCTCTCTTCTAAATCACAATATAGAAAAGCAGCAATGACACCCAACCGCCAGATATCGTAGTCATGGTATGTAGCAATGGCAAGTAGGATCCGGATGGACTTAAGCATAGGCACTAGAAAAGGTTTCATCATTATCCACACCTGGTCGATGACGAAAACCTTTTGCAACAAGCCTTAGCTTTGAAAGTCTCAACTTTTCCATGTACACCAAGTAATCTTCTCAAGATATACTTGCTCCTGATGGGGATTTAACCCTTCAGATATAGCAACAAAGTCCATACTTTGTTGGTGTATATGGATTCCAACTCAGATCGCTTAGCATCTAGCCATTCTCACATAGTCCCCACTCTTGATGGCCTGCTCGAAACTAGTTGGGTCATCATCTCATGATGCAATCCTCGCTCCCACTGTCATAGAGAAAACCGAAGTATCTCTCAAGTGGATGAGGAACCCTACAAGATCGGCGGAGAGGCTGAGGTTCGTCGGGAGGTATTGAATCCTCCTGTTCTACCAAATCATCAACTGCAGTTTGTATAGCTGGAACTCTTTCCAGTTCTACCACATGACCATTAATTTCTTCACAAGAAATTCCCTTTCCAAAAGGTGGCATGCTGAGAAATAAAACACTTTTCGTTCCTCAGTGGGGTAGAAGATATTCCGTTGCGAATCCTTAGGATATCCAACAAACTTCCACAAAACTGACCTTGCCTCGAGCTTGTCTGGATTTTGCTTTTAGACATAGGCCGGACAACCCCAAATCTTAACATCCTTAAGAGATGGGCTCTTCCAATACCATATCACACATGGAGTGGTAGGCACCTGATTTGATTGGAACCCTATTCAATAGGTATGCAGCTTCTCAAGTGCATAACCCCCAAAAGGAAATAGGCAACTCAGTAGTACTCATCATAGAGCACACCATATCACATAAGGTGCGATTGCTCCGCCCCGATATACCAACGTGCTGTGGTGTATACGGAGGAGTAATGCTGAGAGAGAATCTCATTCTCCTTTCGAATAGTCCAGGAATTCCGTGCTCAAGTATTCTCTTCACTGATCACATCAAAGGACATAATACTTATACCTGTTTTTGGTTCTCTACTTCTAACTTATATTCTTTGAGTATCTCAAAAGGTTCATACTTGTGTTTCAACAGGAACACATGTGCGAATCTTGAGAGATCATCAGTGAATGTAATGAAGTACAAAGAACCAGTCCTGACATATGTAGACAGGAGACCTTCATACATCAGCATGTATCAATCCCAAGAGTTCACTAACTCTGTCTATGTTTCCAATAAACGGAGCTATGGTCATCTTATCTTTGTGACATGACAGGCAAGTTTCACAAGATGTAAATTCAAACAGATTTAAATATGCATCTAAATGTAACTTAGCTAGTCGAGTCGCATTGATATGACCTAGTCTACAATGCCTCAAGAAGGATTCGTTCATTTCTGAACTCTTTCTCTTGTGTGTGTTCTGTACGTTAAGAACTGTAGTTTGATTTAGAACGTATATGCTTTTAGATAACGTTCCTGAACCGATCAACTCTTGATATAGAAAATGTTCAAAAGATTATCCAACAATTCAAAATTATATCCTTCTTTACTAAATAAAGAGACTGATATGATGTTGTATATCAGATTTGGTATCTAATAACATTCGTTCAGAATCAATGTATTTGGTAATACAGGGTGATAACTGCCAACAGACTTGGCTGCAACAATTTCGTCGTTTCTAACTCTTAAAACTTATCACCCTTTTTCAGTTCTCTACCTTTCTGTAGCCTATGTAACAAATTACATTATCGGGATCCTGATCCGGTATCTCATACCCAGGACGTAAAGGATACTGAAAAACAGTTCTCTACAACGAACACACCCGAAGAAGATGCATCATCATGCACTTTCTTTGTTTGGGCGGCACGGGAATCCTGATAATCCCCTATTTCCTAGACGGTCTTATAACAATTATATGATGGAGCGGGAACAACGTTCCCCAGCTCAGTATAATAAGCGGGTTCGGTCAATACATCCATATTATTATCTTGATTAAAGCGTGACATGGTCGCTACCTGGAGAGAGAGAGAGAAGAAAACACTCAGCGTATACTCTTGCAAGATTAGGTTGGTTATTAATATATCTAATCAGGATGGCTCCCACTGTTTTAGTCAAATCTTCCTTCAAACCCTAAAAGGAAAGACTAGCCGGGATTAATGTACCCTACAAGTTCGCCAATCTTTCAGCCAGGCCAATGCCGGTACTTTGAGGGAGGTTTCCCGTGCTTTCGCACGGACCTAATTAAAATAAAGCTCGTTTTTCCAGGGGCGTAACCCCGTTGACACCTTTCTAGACACCTACTTGATCGGCTAATTGTAACGTGTAAAACTCTCCCAGGAGTAACTCTTACTCGCAGTGGGTATCGGGATCCAACTATCTCATAGGAGGTATGCAATCTCATTGCAAATTTCAACACTTGAAATTCCCGATAATATTTTACCCCTAGTGTCCTATGACCTTGACGGAGGCCAACAAACCATAGTCCACTAGTCAAGTTCAACCCGGGCATTTCCTGATTGAATTAAACCCACCCGTACGACCCTTGACGCATGCCAAACAACGCCGTACGAATACCCTAATCCAATCGCATCATATGCTAGCAGATAAGCACTAGTTAGCTATCGTACACTACGCTTTGACGCATGCCAAACTACCGCAGCAAGAATACTAAGTAGTACTTATCTGAAATGACGGAGGGCTACGACAGGTTTTTAAGAAAAACCTTTTGCGTAATGAACTTGATATCGTCGTAGAATCGAGTGATTTAAAATGGAGTGTTTTTTAGGCTTTTACTAGTTTTGCTAAAGAGGTCACTCCCGGTGAAAGGATCTCGGCTCTTTCCTTATCGAATAAGGTGCAGGATATTTCACAAATACCACTATGCAAAGCAAAAACTATAGAAGCAATCAAAAGACAAACCGAGGGTTGTAGCATCTGCTAGTTTCTCTAAAGAGGTCACTCCCGGTGAAGGGATCTCGGCTCTTTCGTTATCGAATAAGGTGCTGGATATTCTACAAGGAATACCTTTATGCAAAGCAAGAACTAGAGCTACTAGTTTTCAAGACAAGTTTCTACAACATCTTTTAGGTTTCTTTTATTTCATTAATCTCATTAATGAAGTCCCATCATTTAAGTTACCTAAACATCACAGATAAATACAACGTACGCTTATGCCATCCGCATTCGCCTCGATGTCCCCTCGTGCACTGTTAGGTTAGCTAACTAACGGCAGAGCGGGGCAGTGCTAGCGCGGGTGTAAAACATAAGCAACGTCTATATAATATATCACATATACTATATCCAGTATCCATCTCATCAATATATCAAATGATTACATCACAGATATCGCAGCAGAAAACAACATATGAAATATTGGATATACTAGGATTTCCGTGTTTTAAATTAAGCCTGTATAAAACACGAATTCCACGGTCGTGATCAATAGTCAATCCCATACCCCTAGACCCCTACGAGAGTGGCAAGCAACCCTTCCAATTCTAGAGTTAGGAGACCTGGTCTCGACACCTCGAGATGGTCTCCCACTGGACCCTAGAACCCGATTACTTGTGCTCCCCGCCTTGGGTCTATCCTAATGCGGAAAAGTAAATAATATACAATGGTGACATCATCCTCAACCCGGAAGTGCCCCAATAAAAGAATATTACATACAATGAATTTTACATGAATGAAAATGAAAAACTCTCATCTCACATAAAACCCCCGGCTATTCAATCACGACGATCCAATATAACATATCCCAGCAACACATAACATCACATATCATCAACGTAAGTAAATATGCGTATCCCAGTTGTCGTTGACATATAGCACCGAAATCGGCGATACTCCACATATTACACTTACGGTCGCAGAAAAGAAAGTGAAAAACTACAACAGTTGGAATCCGCAACCACCTTAGACATCACATGCCTAACCAAATGAATTCCTTAGACATCGCATGCCTAACAATTATAAACCCCGCATTTTAGTCTCGATCTCGAAAACACTTTTCAATATCTAGTCGGGCAATTCAACAAGATTCCCGATATCCTGATCGAATGCTCGTCGGAAACTTTAGTAGATGGCCGCACCCCCCGATACCGTCAACGAAGTGCACTATGGCGGAACACCGCTGCCGCGAGCACCCAAACGGATGCTTTTAGCGACGGGGTTCTCCTACAGTCACTTGGTCGGGGCTATGGGGTGTGGCTTTCTATTAAGTTTACCCGGCGAGTATCCGCGTACACTACGTGATCGCGATGGACTTTTGATCACATCAAAATCACGTGGCAACCGATCAAATGAGACTAAATTGCTAGATTTATAACATTCAAATTAGTTATCTCATAACTAGTTGTGGATTCCAAATATTGTATCCCATCACATGATACCCGGACGAACGTTAAACTTTTCGATCGATTCATCAAAGTCCCACAATTTCCCGACCGCTCAACACTTGAGCACAGTTTTAATAATACCCAGAATATGCCACAGTATGCACCAGCAGTAAAAGGACAAACCCAAGCCTCACTCATGTCGCCACGGAACTACGACAAACCCTTGGGTTTGACCGCGGTTCCGCGATCCAAAAAATTCGAGTTAGGGTTTCATTTTTCTAGAGGGTTCATAGGAACACTTGCATGTTTTTCCGAATACGTTAAACTTGGAAAAATGGGTTTTTGACATTCGATCGAACTTTTTAACTTTGTCTAGACAACATGCGAATAACCCGAAACAATGTTAAAAATACGAATACGAAACACTCTGAATTGTTTATAGTGTAAGATTACATCACATGCAAAATTAGCAAAAATAAACAACACCTGAAACACTAAAACACAGAGACAAGCACATGACAAAAAATTGAACATCAAATTCCACTAATGGGCCGGCCAGCTCGGAAATATACCCCATGTGCTCGGCCAAATTCCGAGCACTGGGTCCCAAATTTTGCCATGTTCTTAGAATCTCACATATACCATTCTGCACTTATTTAAAAAATATTTTGACAACAATTTAAAATCGACAGAAAGTATGATTTCGTGTTTCAAGTTTTGGAGTATTTCGGTTTCGTAATCCTAACAAAATCCGTATAAATTTCTAGTATGGCTCTGATATCATTGCAGGGTTACCTAAGACGGCAGCAAGGTTTCGGGAGGCATCGTCCGTGCCAAATTAAAAAAATTGCCGTTTTAGCTAACCCTAACTAAGAATCGTTAACTAGAAATCGACGGAATGTCAAATGCAAACACTTTGCAATAAGAAGTGAGGAAGGAATACAACCTTTGTAGACCGGTCCTTCACTTCAATATCTCCATGTAGTATTCCCTTCGCTGTGATCGTGAACTCCGGACTCTAGAGAGGCTCCTATGAAGAAACGAACAAGCTTGCTTCGATGTCTTCGAGGCCGAAGATGATCTACGTCGAGGAGACACTAACCCAAGCTATTTCTTCACTAGGTCAAGAACTTTGTGAAGAGAACACCCTATACTAAATGGCAAGTAGTAGAGGATGATGAAGTATGAAGTGGGCTCACTTTAGATTTGATTTTCTCACTCATTTTCTCACATCTCCATTGAAGCTAGAAAGCTTTTTGAGGAAGAAGAAGAAGATGAAGAAATATCTCATATGATAATTATTCAAGTGAGAATAGCAACTATGGTGAGTTAATATCATATATTAACCTTTGTAGAGAGTTAACCATGGTTAGGTTTAATTGGTTGGGTTAACAAATATCTTAGCCAAAATAAAAGAGCGGACTTGGTCAATGAAGACTACAAGCTTCTACAAGCTTTCATCTATGACAAAATACCACCTTTTATAATTAGAAAAATAAATAAAAACCTAGCAATTAAACCAAGCATGGTGTAAGTCATACACACACCTTTGTTGCGTGTATCATCAAGCATGATACAATACATGTACACAAATATATATCACATATATTCAATGTGCACAAAATGAGAAAAAGAAATCATAAGTGAGCTTAATATTAGTTAATGTAATGTAATATATCAAATATATAATTATAGATTAAATTATTAAATCAACTCTTGATTTAATAATCCGGCTATATCACATAGAACCGACTAATATCAAAAGTAACAACTTATCGAATCAACACTTGATCCGATAACCCGGCTATATCGCATATAACCGACCAATGTCACAAATCGCGAGAATAGAATATGACATCTCATATCGTATCAATCTCGGTCCCGCACATATCACATATGTGCTCCTACTCCGTTTCTCTTGAGCCAGAAAACCCCTGTGTAGGACTCTAAAGACTCGTCAATACGCCGGCAGTAGGTGATGATTATATCAAACACCTACAAGCCGCAAGTGGTCTGCTAAACGTAACGACCACCCGGGTATTGAGCGATCAGAAGATCAACAAGCAAGCCTGCTCACACTCCTGCGAATCCAATCAGTAACACTACCGTACAGTCCGGTCTCTTCATCTGATATGTCGTATATCTCGTCTAGGGATGGTAATCGTCAGACCCCAGTAACTCGATAAGTCGTGTCGATATGAGGCTCATAACGGGTCGAGAAACTACTGACAACACTTACATGTATATCTCTGAAGCAGCCTTTGCCAAGGACTTCCTGTTATAGCCAATCGAGCACAGCGCAACATCAACTCCTAATACCGAGAAAGACGAAACCCCTCCTATCGCTCATTGCCTCCATATGACTCGGGACTGTACCCAAAAGCCACCGTTTTGCACGTTCTCTTGAACGTGGTAAGGTAGAAATCAAAGCACGGCAGGAATCACACAAGACTCTATGACGATCTCGGGTCTACAGACTAACCTGTACCAGTGTCACCAGAGAACTGCCATCTGACGTGAGGTATAATACCATCTGGGAATTCTCGGCGAGTCCGTCCAGTGTACCCAGTCTCCATTGAGCAACTGTATACTATCTTTGATGTCAAACACCAATGGATATGGGATCATCCATCGCCCATCTACATGGGTCGAGAAGATATACGCTAGTCTACTCTGGTATATCGATGCCCTGTCTCGATAAACCTACTACTAAGAACATTTGAAGGATATACTTAGCGACTACTCTGTCCCCACTAGTATGATCTGCATCATAGTCCTAGTAGTCAAGTACTCATCCTAAGGGCTTTATCAACATGTAATATAGAGACAATCAGAGTACATTTTAAGATAAAGTGCAACCAGATAGCATACTATCATGTCGAGCAAGAAAGTCCTCCCTATATATGTCCAAGCATCCACTACAATATACATCGTATGTACAGTAATGGCCTCTAGGGCATACATATAACTAACATGGCTATCTATTAAATTTACCCGGCGAGTATCCGCGTACGCTACTTGATTGCGACGAACTTTTGATCAACATTAAAATCCCGTGGCAACCGATCAAATGAGACTAAACTGCTAGATTTTTAAAATTCAAACTAGTTATCTCATAACCAATGCGTGGATTCCAAATATTGTATCACAATCACATATAGCTAGACGAAGTTAAACTTTCCGTTCGAATAATCAAGCACCCAAAATTTCCCAATAAGCTCAACACTTGAGCGGAGTTCAAAAAGTACCCAGAAACTGCCACAGCTCCTATGAACCAGCCGTAGATAGGTCAACCAATGCCTCACATGTGGCACCACTGAACTACCACAAACCCTAGGGTTTGATGGCAATTCTGACGGTCACATAATCGAATTAAGGTTTTGTTCTTCTAGAGGGTCCATTGAATTGCATGCAAGATTTTCTGAAAATTTTAAACTCGGAAAAAATCCAACTCTTGGAAAATTTCCAGCGGGGAAAGATTGGGTTATTGATATCCGTTCAAACTTTTTAACATCGTTTAAATAACCCGAATACATGTTAGAATTATGATTACAAAACACTCCGAGTTGCTTTTGCAGAAAGTTAACATCACATGAAAATTTAGCAAAAACAAACAACAATTGAAACCCTGAAACCCAGAGACTGGAACACCCCGAAAATTTGAAGCCCAAACACCCCAAAAGACCCGTGAGCTCAGTTTTGAGGCCAATGTGGCCTGCCAAAAGTCAGTGGAAATGCCTCAAATTTGCATAGTGTTCATGTTATATCACATACAACATTCTGCAGCTGTTTAAAAAAAATTTTGAGCTCAAATGAAATTCGACAGAAACTAGTTTAAAGGGTTTCAAGTTTCGGATTCATTTCGGTTTCGTAATCTAACAAACATCGTAGAATTTTCTAGCATGGCTCTGATACCACTGCAGGGTTGCCTAGCGCGGCAGCAAGTTTTCGGAAGGCATCGTCCATGCCAATTTAAAAAATTTGCCGTTCTAGTAAACCCTAACCCTAGAATCGCTGCTAGAAAATCCGAAGAAACATAATGTAAACACTTTGAATCTAAAGTGAACAAGGAATACAACCTTTGTATACCGGTCCTTCACTTCAATAGCTCCGTGTAGTAGTCCCTTCACTGCGATCACGAACTCCCGGACTCTAGAGAGGCTCCCATGAAGAAATGAACAAGCTTGCATCGAAGTCTTCGAGGCCGAAGATGATCTACGTCGAGGAGACAATATGTCATGCTATCTCTTCACTAATTGTGTTATTAGTGAAGCAAACACCCTATATTAAATGGCAAGTAGTAGAGGATGATGAAGTAGGAAGTGGGCTCACTTTAGTTTTATTTTTCTCACAAGATTTCATCACTTAGAAAAAGCTAGCAAGCTTTTTCTCTTGAAGAAGAAGAAGAAGTGATGAAGAAAATGAATGAGAGAGTGAGGTTAGAATTGCAACCATGGTAAGTTAGTGTCTTGCCTAACTCATGTAGAGAATAAACCATAGCCTAAGGTTAATGGTTGGGTTAAGAAATATCTTAAGCAAGACAAACAAGTGAACTTGGTCAATGATCTACAAGCTTCATCCAAGGTTGAAACATTAATCCTTTTCCAACTAATTTGTTTATCTTTAAATAAATAAAAACCCTTCACATAAACCCTAGCATGGTATAAGTCTCTTATATCCATGTTGCAAGTGTAACCTAGCATGACACATAAATATATATCACATATATATTTTGCATGCAAAGAAAACAATACATATATCACATATATGTAAAGTGTATCATGAGTGAGAAAAAGAAAAGCTTAAGTGAGCTAATATTAGTTAATGTAATTTAATATATCAAATATATAATTTTACATTAAATTATTAAATCAACACTTGATTTAATAATCCGGCTATAGTGTGTATAACCGACTAATATCAAATGCAACAACTTATCAAATCAACACTTGATCCGATAACCCGGCTATATCACATATAATCGACCAATGTCACAAGTCGCGAGAATAGAATGCGGTATCACATATCGCATTAATCTCGGTCCCGCACATATCACATATGTGCTCCTACTCCGTTTCGCATGAACCAGGAAACCTCTGTGTAGGACTCTAAAGACTCGTCAATACGCCGGCAGTAGGTGATGATCATATCAAACACCCACAAGCCGCAAGCGTTCTGCTAAACGTAACGGCCACCCGGGTATTGAGCGATCAGAAGATCAACAAGCAAGCCTGCTCGTACTCCTGCGAATCCAATCAGTAACACTACCGTACAGTCCGGTCTCTTCGTCTGATATGTCGATATCACAGCCTGGGGGTGGTTAAGACGCCAGACCCCAATAGCCTGATAATTCATGCCGATGCAAGGTCTATAACGGTTCGAGAAACTACTGGTAACACATACTAGTAAATCTCAGCAACCCTGGTCAGGGATTTCCTGTTATGGACAATCGAGCATAGCGCAACATCAACTCCTAATACCGGGAGAGACGAAACCCCTCCTATCACTCATTGCCTCCATTTGACTCGGGACTGTACCCAAAAACAACCTTTTTGCACGATCTCTTGACCGTGGTATGGTGGAAATCAAAGCACAGTGCAAATCACAAAAGTCTCTATGACGATCTCGAGTCTACAGACTAACCTGTACCAGTGTCACCAGAGAACTGCTATCGGACGATAGGTATAATACCATCTAGGAGTTCTCGGCGAGTCCGTCCAGTGAATCTAGTCTCCACTGAGCACCCGTATACCTTCTCTGATATCAAACACCAATGGATATGGGATCTGTTAGTTATATGTATGCCCTAGAGGCCATTACTATACATAGGATGTATATTGTAGTGGATGCTGGGACATATATAGGGAGGACTTTCTTGCTCGACATGATAGTATGCTATCTGGTTAATCTTTACCTTAACGTGTACACTGATTGTCTCCCTGTTACATGTTGGTAAAGCCCTTAGGATGTGTACTTGACTACCTGGACTATGATGCGGATCATACTAGTGGGGACATGGTAGTCCATAAGTACATCCTTCAAAGTCCCTAGTCGAGGGTGTATCGAGACGGGGCATCGATATACCAGAGTAGACTAGCGTGTACCTTCTCGACCCATACAGATGGGCGATGGATGATCCCATATCCATCGTTGTTTTGTTGGAGATAGTGCCCTCAGAGTCAATTATTAGGTCACAGGTACGTGATTGTAATGATTGATGGAGGACCTATCCCGGTAGGACAGTCTTACTCGAGATGATAGTATGCTATCTGGTTTACCTTTATCATCGTGTACTGTTTTAAGTGACCTGACACGTCGCTATTACACGTTGATAGAGCCCCTAGGATTCTTGCTTGACCACCAGCAGTATGAGGGCGATCATATAAGTGGGAGCTGGGGGTCTATAAGCATATCCTTAAAAGGTCCCTAGTCGTGAGAGTTTCGAGACAGGGCATCGATTCTCCATAGTAGACTAGTGTATGCAGTCGAGACCCCGACGAGGGGCGGTGGCCGGTCTCACAAGCCGCTGGTGTCAGTTGGATCACCTAAGATGTATACAGGTGCTCATTGGGTTATGAGTACACCGGACAGGACTCGCCGGGAACATGCTAGTTGGTCATATACCAGACGTCAGATGGCAGTTCCCTGGTGACATGTGTACAGGTTAGTTCATCGACCTGGGGATCGTCATTTGTCTCGTGTGAGTTCCCACTGTACTTTGATTACTACCCTACCACGGCTCAAAGGAGTCGTGCAAACAGGTTTTAGTTGGGTACAGTCCCGAGCCACATGGAGGCAGTGAGCGTATCTTCAGGGGTTCGTCTCTCCCGGTATTGGGGGTGAGGTCGTGCTGTGTCTAGGAGAGCCATTACACGAAGCCCTCGGCCGAGGCAAGGAGATTTACTGGTAGGTATTCCAGTAGTATCTCAGGGTGTTCTGGGCTACACTCCGACACGACTTGTACCGCTTTTGGGGGTCTGACTTTTACCAACCCCCTAGGCCCGCCATGCGATACTCATAGACGAACGGACCGGACTGTACGGATATTGTCACTGACAGGCTCAGTAGGGTGTCAGGCTGAGTTCGCTCACAGACGTCCTTTTTGGTCAATACCTGGTAGCCCGTTATGTATTGGCTTATACCTCTAACGTGCTAGTGGTTAAATCCACAACCAAGGTGTTGATGAGTCTTTAGAGTCCCCCACATTCTGTTACTCAGCTTTCGGGCGAAAGGTTGTAGAGGCCGTATGGAGATATGGCAAGGTCCGATCAGATACGTGCGGTATTGCACGGATCAGGATCGGACAGTCTGTACTATAGGCCGTATGGTTATATGGCAGGGTTTGATCAGATACGTGCGGTATTGCACGGATCAGGATCGAACGGATATTACTAGCCGGCTTTGGTTTAAGCCGGATCCTAGTATAGTACAGTGTAGATTTTGTCTCATTGCATTTGTATTTCGGTCGAAATACAGATGCGGGTGTGTATGCACAGTATCGGGGTTTTCCTGTAATTTATTACGGGACCAGTTTTCTGGAGTTGCCAGTTTGCTTTCCGTTTCGGCCAATTTCCTTTGTTCCGTTCATTGGCCGAAGATTGGTGGAGGAGGGCTTATTTGCATTGTTGCAAATAAGCATTTTGTGGAGGGGGGCTTTTGCTTATATTTGTATCATGATGGTTCTCATGATAAGCACCATCACTTGACTTCTTCTTCTCATGATGGCTTGACTTTTTGAAGCCATCATGCATGAGATGATGGTTGTCTTGGTGTGTTGGTTTTGTTGTGATCATTGGATTCTTTCATCATCACTTGCTTGCATCATTGCATTCCACCCACCCCCTTGTCTTTGTTCTTTCTCTCTCCAATCACACATGGAAAAAAGGGGGCCGGCCATTCCTTGTAGGATGAGGGGATTTCATTTTTCATGTGTGGCAATTTTTGGTTCTCTTCATGCCCCAAAAATCACACAAGAAAACTCTCCAAAATTCCAAGTTCTTTTTCCTCCACCCCAAATGGCAATTCCACAACCCCAAAGTGAGACTTGAGGACTACATATTCTACAGCGAACCTTGGGCACGTCGAGTAGCCGGCTTCGTGCCCGAGTTGCCTCGGCATTGAGGTGGGAGCCCGTAAAAGAAGTAGGCGATGTGGTGCACTTCCGGCGACGAGGAGGAGACGGGACATTCCGTAAGAGATCGGGACGATGACGAGAAGACCGGAGGACTTGGATCGTCGGTATATCTCTTTCCCATCTTATTGTTAGCTAGGACTAGTTAGTGGTTCGATCCGGGTATTAGTGCGCGGCGGTTTGCCAGTTCAAGAAAAATTAAAGTTTATCACCGCTTCCGCATATGGCCGTCGGATTGACGGCCGGGGCGCCGCCGTGCACTTACAGTGGTATCAGAGCCTCGCCATTAACATAGTCTAGCTTGGTGTAATGTGTTTTTCTGTTTCGATCGATCGAATGTTCCAAAACTGCATTTTAGTTCGCATCAGTTTCTGTTGAAAATTTTTGGTCTCGAAAATTTTTTCAGGTGATTGCAGAATGATGTACAGAGTACCCTAAGACCACTGGAAAATTTTGGTTGCCTGAATCCTCCGTACGACCGCGGAACCGCGGCCGTAACCCCTTGTTGGCCGCGGTTCCGCCGCAGTTAGTTGGGTTTAGCTCACCAGCTTTTTCCAGAGGGCTTGTGGGCTTAAAATATGGGTTTTGGAATATTAATATTGGGCCCAGTATTTCTGTGAGTGCTACAGTATTGTTTGGGGGCCCACTTGTTAATTTTTGATCGATCGGATATTTTAAACACATTATTTCACAGTATTTACATTATATCTGCGACCGTGAATGTCACTTGATCGGTAAATCCGGTCTGACTGCTATAGCCCGGTTAGATGGATTTGCGAACGTGACTTTCACGTTGATGTTCTGTTTTTGCTGTGTTGTTGCGGATCGGTCGTAGGGATAGCCTGGATGCAATGCTAGTACCGTTGTGGTTGTATTATGTACATTTGATATTGCGGGGCGAGCGTCCGACATGTGGACTGCCGTCACTGCCTGATTGTATTATTATTTTGGGGCACGGCCAGGTTGCGGTCGATGTACCCGTTGTGTGTATATTTTACTTTCTGTACTAGGATTGCCCCGCGGAGGGGTGCACGGATAGCCGGGTTCTAGAGGGCAACAAGCCCGCATCTCATGGCATTGAGACGGAGGGGGCTTCACTCTGGGATTGGCGGTCTATTCGCCGCACTCGTAGGGGGTACAGGTTGACCCAGGAGGGGTGCCCAAGTTACCGGATTCCCTGAAGTGCTGGGTGGTCCATTCACGGTACTGAAGGGGGCTGCCTCGCTTCAGGTTTTGGAGGGTGACTTGCCGCGCCCGTAGGGGTCTAGGATTTCATTGCACAGGCTATCCACACGACCAGGGGAACGTCGGGTTTCAGCGGCTCTGTGAAACCCGGGGATCCCAGATATCTGTATTGTTTCTGTGATGCTGTACATTTCTGTGATGTTGCATTTCTTTCACGCCTTGAGCGAAATATAATATATTGGTATATATATTAGTAGATGTTGTATATGTTTTACATCCGCGCTACTCCAGTCCCCGCTCTGTCGTTAGTTAGCTAACCTAACGGGTAATGACGGGACCCAGTGGCGAATGCGGATGGCATATACGTACATCAGTATATTTTCGTTCTTTTTGGTGTGATCAATTGATGGGACTGCATTGATTTGGATCAATGCAAGTTAAAAACAAACCTAATCTGATGTTGTTGGAACACTTTTTCAAAAAGCTGTTATTGCAAGGACGTTCACTTTTGTTTTGCATCGTGGTATTCATTTGGAATATCCTGCTCCTCAGTCGACGAGGCAAGGGCCGAGATCCCTTCACCGGGAGTGACCCCTTGGACAAAAAGTTTGCGTCAGGGCAATGACTTCACTATAGACAATTACTTTTGTTTTGCACCGTGGTATTCAGTTGGAATATCCTGCACCCCATTCTACGGGGAAAGAGCCGAGATCCCTTCACCGGGAGTGACCTCTTTAGCAAAGGTTTTCGTCACTATATTTTCAAAAAGCTATCAGTTCCTTCGACGATATCAAGTTCTTTACGTTAAAGGTTTTCGCCAGAAACCATTCGTAGCCCTCCGTCGTTTCATATGGGTGGTCAATAGTATTCAAGCTGTGTATGTTGGCCAAAGTCAAGGCACAGTGATTGGTAGCTATTGGGTATTCATATGCAGCATAGATAGATGCGTTGGTTTGGAACAGTCGTACTGCCATGTTGGCCAAAGTCAAGGGTATGTACGGGTGGATTCAAATTAACTTGGAGAATGACGGGTAGAACTTGACATGTGACTTATGATATGTTGGCCAAAGTCAAGGTCATAAGAGCATGGGGCAGAAATAACATCGGGAGTTTCAAAAGAACTGAAACTTGCCAGATATGCGCATACCTTCTGGAGTGTGATGACGTGAGCGGATTCCGTCACGTTATTATGCAATGAGAGTTGGATCCCGATTCCCACTGATGAGTTAGTTTACTCCTCGGGTGACCCCGACTAATTCTTCTTTCAGGTTTGGAGGAGAATTTGAGGTACAGTGGGAGGTTTCCTGATTAGATAAATTGGTAACCATTCTGATCTAGGTTAGAGTGCACGCTGAGTGTTTCTTTTCTCTCTCTCTTTGGCAGCGACCATTGACCCGACCCTAAGACTATGACTCAGTGACCAAAATTGACCGAACCTTCTTAAACACTGGCTTTTGGATTGTCAGAGTTGCAAACCTCATTGCCACTCCTACTTTTACCCTTTTCTCCAGGACACCCCGTATTACTACGAACGTCCACTTCCATTGGACAAAACCATCGTATGGTTAGATACGAACTTGAAGGAATTTATTCGAGGATGGTTTCAGGTTCTGGAGAAAACGGATAGGATTATTCAGTTGTCTTTTCCTTTTGCCTCCTCTCCGGTTGCGAGTGCTCCTTGGTTTAGGAGTAGTACACCTGTTACGCAAATTGGATAGTCTTCTTCCAAACCTTAGGCTGGTGCCGACCGGTAGGGAATGAAGAAAACCAATTAGCCTAACGATGGTGTGCAGAAGGTATTAAGTTAAGACAAAGCAAGGGATTAGTAAGAGGGCAAAGTAAAATTGCAACAGATATTCATGACCAAACCAGGCATTTCTTCGCCAATCCTAAAATCACCTTTGAATTTCTCCAGGACACTCCGTATCACTACGAAGATCCACAGTTTATTTGGATATTCCATCGTATGGTTATATACGAACTCGAAAGGAACTTGTTCCAGTTCGGGGATGGATTCTGGTCCAGGAGAAATAGGAATAAGGTTTATTCGGTTGTCTTTTATCTTCACCCTCTCTCATTGCGAGTGTTCCTAGGATTGGGACAGTACACCCATTATGCTTATTGGATAGTCTTCTTCCAAACCATAGGCTGGTGCCGAACGGTAGGGAAGGAAGAAAACCATTTGGCCTAAAGGGGTGTACAGAAGGTAAAGACTAAAGACATATGAAGGGATTTGGAGAGGTGGCAAAGAACTATACGGTTACAGTCGTGAATCTGGAAGAGGCATTACTAGGAATACCAGGATACCCCATCGAAACATTTCAATGTTTCAGTTTCACTGTGTACTGTTAAAAGAGAACTGATTTCCTAATCAGACACTTGCTCCAGGGTATGTATTTACCAAGTACGGTTCTCACATCTGTATGGTTTTATAGATGATGAGTGGGAGTAAGTTATTGGGAATTGGATGATCATCCTCATTATATCGGGATTCGTTGTAATCGGTGATATTTGAGGAAATCACCTGGGCTGTTTGCCGGTCGGCAAATATTTGGTTTTGAATATCCGCTGTCATGCACCAATTTCAAATTGATATATCTGTACGTCTATTTTCATAGAGTGAGATATACCTTTTTGAAATTATGTCTACGACATTTACCTATATCAGTGGATGGTTAGGTAAGGAGCATTAAACAGCGGTGTAATTCTTCTTAACCATAAGTACAGTTTTCAACCTACGACACACAGTGAGTGAGTTATCAGACTCAAGGGACTTGTACAGAGTATTGTATGATGTCCAAGGTCCATCAGGACAGAGGGGTTGGTCCTCGTACTATATTCGGTTTACTTATGACTTCTCTAGTTTTTAGACAGGTGTTTCGTGGAAACACAGGGTCCGAATTTGGAGAAGTTATAGGTATTTGAATAGAGTAGAGAACCAGGTGTACCAAGTATCGGGATTCTTCAAAATGATCGAAGATGTAGATACTTGTATATGGTATTCAGTTGATAGTAGTGATTAAGAGAAATTGCTTCTTTTTCAGGTTACTCATAATTGAAAGCATTCCTAAGTTGAGTAACGCTGATCGGCCTCCTTCCATTTAGTTGACATGCACTGGAGACAGCTGCATGATTTGAATCTGGTTCAATTAAATCAGTGCCTCTGGTTCTATATTGGATATAGAACAGTTCATATCTTAACGATGTTAAGGTACGGGGAGTTGTCCGGTTTATGATTAAAACCAGACACTGGACAACTCAAGGCACGTTTCTGTAATGGCTGTTTGTGGGTTGACCCAGGCTATGACGCGGGTTGACTTTCTACCATCTGGATGAACAATAGCAATATTGTTCTAGACTCGCCACAGTTTTAATAAAAATGGATTTTTTCAGAAAACAGTAGTGGGAGTATGGTAGAACTGGAAGTGATCCCAGAACCACAAACGATTACTGAAGATTTGATAAGGAACCTAAAGATTCAATCTGGATTGACATTCCATTGGCCACTCCGCAGATGCGGTGGGTAACTTCAGGCACTCGAGAGGTACTACGGTAGCCTCAAGGACGGTGACAGGGAAGTTCTTGTTTACCCACAATTACCATTGCTGCTGTTCCAGGCTGCGAGACCCGGCGGGAGGATGAGTATAGCGTCGTTCTAAACTAGTTTTAGAAGTGTACGTCTATATGACTCTGCCAGAGGGTTGTCGTAGTCAGTGGGAGCAGCGGAAGCATTGGTGGACAGGTAGCTTATGTCTATTTATAGACTAAAGCAGATATAATGGAGATAGATCATCTATTTCTGACATGACAGTCATAGGTTTGACTTCATCAGAATAAGGGATGGATCTGTTGAGAAGGTAGTAGGGTGTGATATCCTGGTATTTGGATGACATACACAAAGTAGGAAAAGAAACTCCTATACTACAATCGGTTATACTTTGGTCGTCATACAGTGTTTTCTCCACAAAGGAAATGGATTTTATATCAGACATACTGGTTACTAGATCTAGATTTGGGTAGTCTCCCAATCTGGGTACTTAGACAGCATTCTAAGAGTATTTAGAATGAACGACTCCTGGCACGGTATCATACCTACAGGTGATGGAGTCACCCTCTCTAAAGGTGTCTTACAGACTAAAGGGGAGAGGGATGTGCATGATTGGCATATCACTTGCTCAGGCAATTGAGTCAATCATGAGATGTCAAGTACCACACCAGATGTTGTTCTTGCACTAGATGCAATAAGTTGATATTGATCCAATCCTGGAGAAACAGTCGGAAGCAGTTTTAGAACATAAGTGGATGTTCTAGGGATATGATAACGACAACCTTATTCGGGAGACAGTTATCATTCCAGGCTTCCAAGGTGACTTGGACGACAGGAAGGTTGTCAGAGTTATAGTTTTTCCTTCTAACGAGGGGAAGTATTTTGGACAAGTGATCCAAGGCAATACTGAGGGAGGCATGGCGCGGGATACTGATTAAGT
This sequence comes from Agapanthus africanus, assembly GCA_030015575.1. Lineage (NCBI taxonomy): Eukaryota > Viridiplantae > Streptophyta > Magnoliopsida > Asparagales > Amaryllidaceae > Agapanthus > Agapanthus africanus. The sequence goes on from CM057349.1 coordinate 297,386,436, forward strand.
TCAGTTGACGATACAGTCTAAGAAGTTTGGATTTGGAGTTCATTTATGAGCTATGTCCCATCAGACATCCAGACACATTCTAAGACAGGTATTGCTCATTTCGGGAGATGGGTTTCTCCGCGAACTTGAGATATAGAGAGAAATTGAAAGAGACAACAAAGCGGATCCACTCACTGAGGCTATTCCTCGAACGCAATAGTTTCGCAAACGAGCTTTGTGAGACTGACTAGTAGAGGAGTTGGGTGTTCGGTATCACACGGGCTGTGAGTATGCGACATCGCAATAATTAGCCTTGAGTGCAAGTGGGAGATTGTTGGAGATAGTGCCCTCAGAGTCAATTATTAGGTCACAGGTACGTGATTGTAATGATTGATGGAGGACCTATCCCGGTAGGACAGTCTTACTCGAGATGATAGTATGCTATCTGGTTTACCTTTATCATCGTGTACTGTTTTAAGTGACCTGACACGTCGCTATTACACGTTGATAGAGCCCCTAGGATTCTTGCTTGACCACCAGCAGTATGAGGGCGATCATATAAGTGGGAGCTGGGGGTCTATAAGCATATCCTTAAAAGGTCCCTAGTCGTGAGAGTTTCGAGACAGGGCATCGATTCTCCATAGTAGACTAGTGTATGCAGTCGAGACCCCGACGAGGGGCGGTGGCCGGTCTCACAAGCCGCTGGTGTCAGTTGGATCACCTAAGATGTATACAGGTGCTCATTGGGTTATGAGTACACCGGACAGGACTCGCCGGGAACATGCTAGTTGGTCATATACCAGACGTCAGATGGCAGTTCCCTGGTGACATGCGTTCAGGTTAGTTCATCGACCTGGGGATCGTCATTTGTCTCGTGTGAGTTCCCACTGTACTTTGATTACTACCCTACCACGGCTCAAAGGAGTCATGCAAACAGGTTTTAGTTGGGTACAGTCCCGAGCCACATGGAGGCAGTGAGCGTATCTTCAGGGGTTCGTCTCTCCCGGTATTGGGGGTGAGGTCGTGCTGTGTCTAGGAGAGCCATTACACGAAGCCCTCGGCCGAGGCAAGGAGATTTACTGGTAGGTATTCCAGTAGTATCTCAGGGTGTTCTGGGCTACACTCCGACACGACTTGTACCGCTTTTGGGGGTCTGACTTTTACCAACCCCCTAGGCCCGCCAGGCGATGCTCATAGACGAACGGACCGGACTATACGGATATTGTCACTGACAGGCTCAGTAGGGTGTCAGGCTGAGTTCGCTCACAGACGTCCTTTTTGGTCAATACCTGGTAGCCCGTTATGTATTGGCTTATACCTCTAACGTGCTAGTGGTTAAATCCACAACCAAGGTGTTGATGAGTCTTTAGAGTCCCCCGCATTCTGTTACTCAGCTTTAGGGCGAAAGGTTGTAGAGGCCGTATGGAGATATGGCAAGGTCCGATCAGATACGTGCGGTATTGCACGGATCAGGATCGGACAGTCTGTACTATAGGCCGTATGGTTATATGGCAGGGTTTGATCAGATACGTGCGGTATTGCACGGATCAGGATCGAACGGATATTACTAGCCGGCTTTGGTTTATGCCGGATCCTAGTATAGTACAGTGTAGATTTTGTCTCATTGCATTTGTATTTTGGTCGAAATACAGATGCGGGTGTGTATGCACAGTATCGGGGTTTTCCTGTAATTTATTACGGGACCAGTTTTCTGGAGTTGCCAGTTTGCTTTCCGTTTCGGCCAATTTCCTTTGTTCCGTTCATTGGCCGAAGATTGGTGGAGGAGGGCTTATTTGCATTGTTGCAAATAAGCATTTTGTGGAGGGGGGCTTTTGCTTATATTTGTATCATGATGGTTCTCATGATAAGCACCATCACTTGACTTCTTCTTCTCATGATGGCTTGACTTTTTGAAGCCATCATGCATGAGATGATGGTTGTCTTGGTGTGTTGGTTTTGTTGTGATCATTGGATTCTTTCATCATCACTTGCTTGCATCATTGCATTCCACCCACCCCCTTGTCTTTGTTCTTTCTCTCTCCAATCACACATGGAAAAAAGGGGGCCGGCCATTCCTTGTAGGATGAGGGGATTTCATTTTTCATGTGTGGCAATTTTTGGTTCTCTTCATGCCCCAAAAATCACACAAGAAAACTCTCCAAAATTCCAAGTTCTTTTTCCTCCACCCCAAATGGCAATTCCACAACCCCAAAGTGAGACTTGAGGACTACATATTCTACAGCGAACCTTGGGCACGTCGAGTAGCCGGCTTCGTGCCCGAGTTGCCTCGGCATTGAGGTAGGAGCCCGTAAAAGAAGTAGGCGATGTGGTGCACTTCCGGCGACGAGGAGGAGACGGGACATTCCGCAAGAGATCGGGACGATGACGAGAAGACCGGAGGACTTGGATCGTCGGTATATCTCTTTCCCATCTTATTGTTAGCTAGGACTAGTTAGTGGTTCGATCCGGGTATTAGTGCGCGGCGGTTTGCCAGTTCAAGAAAAATTAAAGTTTATCACCGCTTCCGCATATGGCCGTCGGATTGACGGCCGGGGCGCCGCCGTGCACTTACATGTTTGACATCAGAGATGATATACGGGTGCTCAGTAGAGACTGGGTACACTGGACGGACTCGCCGAGAACTCCCAGATGGTATTATACCTTACGTCAGATGGCAGTTCTCTGGTGACACTGGTACAGAGGAGTCTGTTGACCCGAGATCGTCATAGAGTCTTGTGTGGTTCCCACTGTGCTTTGATTTCCATCTTACTACGTCCAAGAGGGCGTGCAAAATGGTGGTTTTTGGGTACAGTCTCGAGTCACATGGAGGCAATGAGCGATAGGAGGGGATTCGTCTCTCCCGGTATAGGGAGTTGATGTTGCGCTGTGTTCGATTGGCTATAACAGGAAATCCCTGGCCAGGGTTGCTGAGATTTACTGGTAAGTGTTACCAGTAGTTTCTCGAATTGTTATAGACCTCATATCGACACGACTTATCGAGCTATTGGGGTCTGACGTTTACCACCCCTCCCTAGGCGAGATATGCGACATATCAGACGATCAGACCGGACTGTACGGTAGTGTTACTGGTTGGATTCACTGGAGTGTGAGCGGGCTTGCTCGTCGATCTTCTGATCGCTCAATACCCGGGTGGCCGTTACGTTTAGCAGACCGCTTGCGGCTTGTGGGTGTTTGATATGATCATCATCTGCTGCCGGCGTATTGACGAGTCTTTAGAGTCCTACACAGAGGTTTCCTGGCTCAAGCGAAACGAAATAGGAGCGCATATGAGATATGTGCGGTACCAAGAATAATGCGTGTATGTGATACCGTGTTCTATTCTCGCGATGAATGTATCAAATGGTTATATGCGATATAACCTAGTTATCGAATCGAGGGTTGATTCGATAAGCCGATACATTGGATACTAGTCGGTTATATGCGATATGACCGGATCGTTAAATCAAGTGTTGATTTAATGATTTAATGCATAATTATATATTTGATATATTACTTTGCATTAACTAGTAATGGTTCACTTTAAATGGATTTTCTCACTTGATTGTATCATGTTTGATGATACATGAATGCTAGGGTTTGTGTAAAGAGTTAAACCTTAGTTAAGTAAATGGTTAGGGTTATTACATATTTATTCATTCATTTATTGAATTGTTTATTTCTTTTTGGCAAAAGGAAAATGGTGGCTAATTTTGTTCTTTGTTGAAGCTTCATGAAGCTTTGAATAAAGTCCACCATTTTTGTTTTATGCCTAACCTAACCATTCACCTAACTATAGTTTGCTCTCTACACATAACCATGGTTGGATTATGATAAGTTTTGATTTTCTTTTCTATTTTAAATTAACTTATCATAACACTTTCTTCTTCTTCTTCATCTTCTTCAATGAAGAAAGCTTCACTTCATCAATGGTGGATTGATGAAAAGTGTGAGAAATCCAATTCTAAAGTGAACCCACTTCCTATTTCTTCATCCTCTACCTCTTGCCAAGTAGTAGAGTGTGTTCCCTTCACAAGTTTTCTTGACTTGGTGAAGTTGGAGCTTGATCTAGCGATGCCTCGACGTAGATCATCTTCGGCACGTCGTCGATGACCTAGCCCGCTTCTTCTCCGATGAAGCCGACGCTAGAGCCCGGGATTGCATGAGGACAGCGGAGAGGACTTCATCATGGAGCTATGAAGGTGGAGGACCGGATCTACAAAGGTTGTATTTCCGTATTCTCGTAATTAAGTGTTAACTAGTTTCTTATTCGCCTAGAAATCTAGCCAACGATCCGTTCTAGGGTTTCTCGGCACCGTATAAATTAGAAATTGGCATGTTTGATGCCTTGTGAGACCTCATTAGGGTGTCTAGGAACCCTACAGTGGTATCAGAGCTAAGCTAGAGCCTTAGGCGAAGTCTAGACGGCGTTTGAGATCCGAACGAACCCGAAAACCCATTTCCAAAATGCTCTCTGTCCAATTTTTAAAAATCTGGATTTTTCAATATTAAAAATATGCAGAAAATTAAGCAGGGTTTTTTATGAATTACTGTGAAAAACGGAGACCTAACTCAGTCATAACGCCGCGGAAGCGCGGTCTAAGCCCACGTGGCGCGGCGCTTCCGCGGCCATAATGTTGACTCTTTGACTCCTCTTTATACAGTAATGTTTATAATTAATTCCTGTGTTTTCTGGGTAATTTTAATATATACTATACAGTTGAGTTTTCTGGGGTTGTTTTGGGATTTCATGGATTCGATCGGATTATCAAATTTTGTCTGTGTGGCTTTCCGGGTAAATTTTAGAACATGTTAAAAAGTTCGACAGGATATAAATACCCAATTTTTCCCCTGTCGGGAAATTTCCAAGTGTTGGATTTTTCCGTGGTTTAAAGACGTTCTAAGTAGTGCAAGTAACTCGATGGACCCTCTAGAAGACAACAAACCTTAACTCGATTATGTGACCTTCTTGAACTGCCCTTTGAACCTTAGGGTTTGGGGCAGTACGGCGTGCCACATGTGAGACGTTGGCTTGACCCTTCTACGGCTGGACCGTTGGTACTGAGGCACGAACTGAATGTTGTTAGACTTGTTTCATATGTTGATCTGTATCGGGAAAACTTGGGTGTTTGACTGTTCGATCGAAAAGTTTAACATTTTCTATTTATCTGGAATGGGATACAATAATTGGAATTCACAATGAGTTATGAGATAACTGAATGAATGTTATAAACATAGCAGTTTAGTCTCACTTGATCGGTTGCCACGGGATTTTGATGTGATCAAAAGTCTGTCGCAATCACGTAGCGTACGCGGATACTCGCCGGGTAAACTTAATAGACAGCTACACCCCATAGCCCCGACCAAGTGACTGTAGGAGAACCCCGTCGCCGAAAGCATCCGTTCGGATGCTCGCGGCAGCGGTGTTCCGCCTTGGTGCACTTCGTCGACGGTATCGGGGGTGCGGCCGTCTACTGAAGTTTGCGACGAGCATTCGATCAGGATGTCGGGAATCTTGTTGAATTGCCCGACTTGATATTGAAAAGTGTTTTCGATAATGAGACTAAAATGCGGGGTTTATAATTGTTAGGCATGCGATGTCTAAGTAATTCATTTGGTCAGGCATGCGATGTCTGAGGAGGTTGCGGATTCCAACTGTTGTAGTTTTACACTTTCTTTTCTGTGACCGTAAGTGTAATATGTGATGTCGCCGGTTTCGTTGCTATATGTCAACGACAATTGGGATGCGCATGTTTACTTACGTTGATGACATGTGATGTTATGTGTTGCTGGATATGTTATATTGGATCGTCGTGTTTGAATAGCCGGGGGTTTTTATGTGAGATGAGTGTTTTTCATTTTCATTCATGTAAAAATCTGTATGTAATATTCTTTTATTTGGGACACTTCCAGGTAGCGGAAGTTGTCACCCTTTGTATATTATTTACTTTTCCGCACTAGGATAGACCCAAGGAGGGGAGCACAAGTAACCGGGTTCTGGGGTCCAGTGGGAGACCAACTCGAGGAGTCGGGTCCGGGTCTCCTAACTCCAGAATTGGTAGGGTTGCTTGACGCTCTTGTAGGGGTCTAGGGGTGTGGGTTTGGCTATTCATCATGACCGTGGAATCCGTGTTTTATACTGGCTCGTATTGAAAACACGGACGTCCTAGTATATCCAATATTTCATATGATATTCTTCTGCTGCGATATCTGTGATGTGATCATGTGATGTTCTGTGATAGATACTTTATATAGTATATATGATATATTATATAGACGTTACTTATGTTTTACACCCGCGCTAGCCCTGCCCCGCTCTGCCGTTAGTTACCTAACCTAACGGTGCATGAGGGGACATCGAGGCGAATGCGGATGGCATAAGTGTACATCGTATTTATCTGTGATGATTAGGTACTTAAATGAAGGGACTTCATTAATGTGATTAATGAAATAAAAAGAAACCTAAGATGTTGTAGAATCGAATTTCAAAAATAAAACAGGTAGCTACAGTTCTTGCTTTGCATAGAGGTATATATGATATATCCTGCACCTTATTCGATAAGGAAAGGACCAAGATCCCTTCACCGGGAGTGACTCCTTTAGCAATAACTGGCAGATGCTACACACTCGGTTTGTCTTTTGATTGCTTTTAAGTGTTTTTGCTTTGCACAGTGATATATATGATATATCCCGCACCTCATTCGACGAGGAAAGGACCGACGATCCCTTCACCGGGAGTGACTCCTTTAGCAAAACTAGAAAAGCATCAAAGACACTCCATTTCAAAATTCATTCGATCCTACAACGATATCAAGTTCATTACGCAATGGGTTTTCAGAAAAACCTATCGTAGCCCTCCGTCATTTCAGATAAGTAGTAGTTAGTATTCGTGCTGCGTTTGTTGGCCTTTGTCAAGGCGCAGTGTTCGGTAGCTAACTGGTGCTTATCTGCTTATGCATATGATGCAGATTGGATTAGGGTAGTCGTGCGACCTTGTTGGCCTTTGTCAAGGGCCGTACGGGTGGGTTTATTTCGATCAAGAAATGACGGGTTGAACTTGACTAGCATCCTATGCTTTGTTGGCCTTTGTCAAGGTCATAGGAGGTTAGGGGCAAAATATTATCGGGAATTTCAAGTGTTGAAATTTGCAATGAGATTGCATACCTTCTATGAGATAGTTGGATCCCGATACCCGCTGCGAGTAAGAGTTACTCCTGGGAGAGTTTTATACATTACAATTAGCCGATCAAGTAGGTGTCTAGAAAGGTGTCAACGGGGTTACGCCTCTGGGAAAATGAGATTTACATTAATTAGGTTCGTGCGAAAGCACGGGGGACCTCCCTCAAAGTACCGACACTAGCCTGGCTGAAAGATTGGCGAACTTGTAGTGTGTAATTAATCCCGGCTAGTCTTTCCTTTTAGGGTTTGAAGGAAGATTTGATAAAAAGCAGTGGGAGCCATCCTGATTAGATAAAATAATAACCAATCTATTCTTGCCAGAGCGCACGCTGAGTGTTTTCTTATCTCTCTCTTCAGGTAGCGACCATATCACGCCTTAATCAAGATAATAAAACGGATTATTGACCGAACCCGCTTGTTATACTAAGCTGGGGAACGTTGGTCCCGCTCCAACTTATAATTGTTATAAGACAGAGCAGGAAATAAGGGGAATACCAGATTTCCCGTGCCGCCCAAACGAAGAGAGTGCATGCTGATGCATCATCTTCGGGTGTGTTCATTACAAAGAACTGTTTCTCTGTATCCTTTACGTCCTGGGTATGTGATACCAGATCAGGATCCCAGATATGTAATATGTTACGTAGGGCTACAGAAAGGTAGAGGACTGAGAACGGGTGATAAGTTTCATGAGACAGAAAACGGGGCAAGAGTTGCAGCCAAGTCTGTTGGTCACTGTCACCCTGTATTACCAATACATTGATTCTGAACGAATGTTATTAGATACCGAACCTGATATACCAAATCATATCACTCTCTTTGTTAGAAAAGAAAGGATATAATTTTGTATTGATGGATAATGTTTTGAACATTTCCTATATCAAAAGTTGATCGGTTCAGGCACGTTATCTAAAAGCATTGATGTTCTAAATCAAACTACAGTTCTTAGTATATGGAACACACACAAGAGGAAGAGTTCAGAAATGAACGGATTCTTCTTGAGGTATTGTAGACTAGGTCAGATCAATGTGACCCGACTAGCTGAAGTTACATTTAGATGTATATTTAAATTAGTTTGAATTTACATCTTATGAAACTTACCTGTCATGTCACAGAGATAAGATGACCATAGCTCCGTTTACTGGAAACAGAGAAAGAGTTAGTGAACTCTTGGGACTGATACATGATGATGTATGTAAGGTCTCCTGTCTACACATGCCAGGACTGGTTCTTTATACTTCATTACGTTCTCTGATGATCTTTCGAGTTTCAGACCTATGTTCCTGTTGAAACACAAGTCCGAACCTTTTGAGATATTCACAGAATATAAGTTAGAAGTAGAGAACCAAAATACGGGTATAAGTATTATGTCCTTTGATGTGATCAAGGAGAAGAATACTTGAGCACGGAAATACTGGACTATTCTAAAGGAGAATGAGATTCTCTCTCAGCATTACTCCTCTGTATACACCATAGCACGATGGTATATCAGGGCGGAGCAATCACACCCTATATGATAAGGTGTGCTCTATGATGAGTACTACTGAGTTACCTTTTTCCTTTTTGGGAGTTATGCACTTGAGAAGCTGCATACCTATTGAATAGGGTTCCAATTAAATCAATTGCCTACCATTTCATATGTGATATGGAAAGGGAAGAGCCCATATCTTAAGATAGTTAAGATTTGGGGTTGTCCGGCCTATGTCTAAAAGCAAAATCCGGACAAGCTCGAGGCAAGGTTTGTTATGTACAACTGGAAAGGTTCCAGCTATACAAACTACAGCTGATGATTTGAAAGAACCAAAGGATTCAGTAGATTCCAACGAACCTCAGCCTCTCCGCCGATCTAGTAGGGTTCCTCACCCACCTGAGAGATACTTCGGTTTCTCTATGACAGTGGGAGCGAGGATTACATCATGAGATGATGACCCAACTAGCTTCGAGCTGGCCATCAGGAGTAAGACTCTGTAAGAATGGCTGGATGCTTAGCGATCTGAGATGGAATCCTTATACACCAACAAAGTATGGACTTTGGTTGCTATATCTGAAGGGTTAAATCCCCATCAGGAGCAAGTATATCTTGAGAAGATTACTTGGTGTACATGGAAAAGTTGAGACTTTCAAAGCTAGACTTGTTAAAAGTTTGCATCATTGACCAGGTGTGGGTAATGATGAAACCTTTTCAAGTAGCTATGCTTAAGTCCATCCAGATCCTACTTGTCACGGCTACATACCATGACTGCGATATCTGGTGGTTGGGTGTCTTGACTGCTTTTCTAAATGATGATTTAGAAGAGAGCGTCTATAAGTACACAGCCAGAGGGCTTCGTAGACAGTGGGAGCAGCGGAAACGTGTGCAAGATGCTTTATAGGATAAAGCAGGCATCGTGGAGTTGGAACATCTGTTTTGATGGATTAGTCAAAGAGTTTGACATCATCAAAATGGTAGATGAACCTTGTATAAACAAAAAGGTAGTAGGGAGTATGGTGTTGATCCTCGTAGAGTACGTGGATGACATACTCTTGATAAGAAAGGAGTTTCCTATGCTACGCCCGGTCAATCTCCGCTTATCACAATGATTCTCCATATAGGATCAAAGTGATACCTCCTAAATCCTGGATTTTGGATCTATGAGATAGATCTAATTGGATGTTAGGATTCTCACTAGTTGTAGCGAGATGGTATCAATCGATCCTGGGGAGAATCACTGGAAGGGTTCCAGGGTGATAATGACGACTGAATGTCAGTCGCAGGCATTGTCTTTACCCTCAGTAAAGGGACGGTATGTTGGAAGAGTTCCAAGCTAGATACCGTGACATACTAGACGATAAAGGCAGGATACATCGCTACTTAAGATGCTACCAAAGAGGCAGTCTGGGTGTATATTGGTTCATGAGATGAACTACGTTCCTTCCATTGTGAGACAATAGAGTTGTGGCTTATGCCAAGGAACGACGGTCCCATCAGTGATCCAGACATATTCTAAGGCAGTGTCACCGGATCATGGAGATGCTTGATCTCCAAGAGATCGAGGTTTGGAGAGTAGACTCAGAAAACAACACAGCGGATCCACTCACAAAGGCCTGTTCCCAGAGAGAGACTTTTATGGGATGGTTGAGTATGAGATACTGCAACCACTGCTATCAGATGGCCCTAGTGCAAGTGGGAGATTGTTAGTTATATGTATGCCCTAGAGGCCATTACTATACATAGGATGTATATTGTAGTGGATGCTGGGACATATATAGGGAGGACTTTCTTGCTCGACATGATAGTATGCTATCTGGTTAATCTTTACCTTAACGTGTACACTGATTGTCTCCCTGTTACATGTTGGTAAAGCCCTTAGGATGTGTACTTGACTACCTGGACTATGATGCGGATCATACTAGTGGGGACATGGTAGTCCATAAGTACATCCTTCAAAGTCCCTAGTCGAGGGTGTATCGAGACGGGGCATCGATATACCAAAGTAGACTAGCGTGTACCTTCTCGACCCATACAGATGGGCGATGGATGATCCCATATCCATCGGTGTTTGACATCAGAGATGATATACGGGTGCTCAGTAGAGACTGGGTACACTGGACGGACTCGCCGAGAACTCCCAGATGGTATTATACCTTACGTCAGATGGCAGTTCTCTGGTGACACTGGTACAGAGTAGTCCGTTGACCCGAGATCGTCATAGAGTCTTGTGTGGTTCCCACTGTGCTTTGATTTCCATCTTACCACGTCCAAGAGGGCATGCAAAACGGTGGTTTTTGGGTACAGTCCCGAGTCACATGGAGGCAATGAGCGATAGGAGGGGATTCGTCTCTCCCGGTATAGGGAGTTGATGTTGCGCTGTGTTCGATTGGCTATAACAGGAAATCCCTGGCCAGGGTTGCTGAGATTTACTGGTAAGTGTTACCAGTAGTTTCTCGAATTGTTATAGACCTCATATCGACACGACTTATTGAGCTATTGGGGTCTGACGTTTACCACCACTAGGCGAGATATGCGACATATCAGACGATCAGACCGGACTGTACGGTAGTGTTACTGGTTGGATTCACTGGAGTGTGAGCGGGCTTGCTCGTCGATCTTCTGATCCCTCAATACCCGGGTGGCCGTTACGTTTAGCAGACCGCTTGCGGCTTATGGGTGTTTGATATGATCATCATCTGCTGCCGGCGTATTGACGAGTCTTTAGAGTCCTACACAGAGGTTTCCTGGCTTAAGCGAAACGAAATAGGAGCGCATATGAGATATGTGCGGGACCGAGAATAATGCGTGTATGTGATACCGTGTTCTATTCTCGCGATGAATGTATCGAATGGTTATATGCGATATAACCTAGTTATCGAATCGAGGGTTGATTCGATAAGCCGATACATTGGATACTAGTCGGTTATATGCGATATGACCGGATCGTTAAATCAAGTGTTGATTTAATGATTTAATGCATAATTATATATTTGATATATTACTTTGCATTAACTAGTAATGGTTCACTTTAAATGGATTTTCTCACTTGATTGTATCATGTTTGATGATACATGAATGCTAGGGTTTGTGTAAAGAGTTAAACCTTAGTTAAGTAAATGGTTAGGGTTATTACATATTTATTCATTCATTTATTGAATTGTTTATTTCTTTTTGGCAAAAGGAAAATGGTGGCTAATTTTGTTCTTTGTTGAAGCTTCATGAAGCTTTGAATAAAGTCCACCATTTTTGTTTTATGCCTAACCTAACCATTCACCTAACTATAGTTTGCTCTCTACACATAACCATGGTTGGATTGTGATAAGTTTTGATTTTCTTTTCTATTTTAAATTAACTTATCATAACACTTTCTTCTTCTTCTTCATCTTCTTCAATGAAGAAAGCTTCACTTCATCAATGGTGGATTGATGAAAAGTGTGAGAAATCCAATTCTAAAGTGAACCCACTTCCTATTTCTTCATCCTCTACCTCTTGCCAAGTAGTAGAGTGTGTTTCCTTCACAAGTTTTCTTGACTTGGTGAAGTTGGAGCTTGATCTAGCGATGCCTCGACGTAGATCATCTTCGGCACGTCGTCGATGACCTAGCCCGCTTCTTCTCCGATGAAGCCGACGCTAGAGCCCGGGATTGCATGAGGACAGCGGAGAGGACTTCATCATGGAGCTATGAAGGTGGAGGACCGGATCTACAAAGGTTGTATTTCCGTATTCTTGTAGTTAAGTGTTAACTAGTTTCTTATTCGCCTAGAAATCTAGCCAACGATCCGTTCTAGGGTTTCTCGGCACCGTATAAATTAGAAATTGGCATGTTTGATGCCTTGTGAGACCTCATTAGGGTGCCTAGGAACCCTACAGGATCATCCATCGCCTATCATATGGGTCGAGAAGCGTATACGCTAGTCTACTCCGGAGTATCGATGCCCTGTCTCGATACTCCCACGACTAAGAACATTTGAAGGATTTACTTATCAACTACTCTGTCCCCACTAGTATGATCTGCATCATAATCATGGTGGTCAAGTACTCATCCTAAGGGCTTTATCAATATGTAATAGAGAGACAATAAGTATACATGTTAAGATAAAGTGCAACCAGATAGCATACTATCATGTCGAGCAAGAAAGTCCTCCCTATATATGTCCAAGCATCCACTACAATATACATCGCGTGTACAGTAATGGCCTCAAGGGCATACATATAACTAACAGTTACTTGTTCTAATCTAATTTTTAATTAAGTGTTAATTTGGTATTAAATTCAAGTTTGAAATCTCAAGAGAGGGTTTTGAATTAAGTTAGGGTTTTTATTAATTGATTATGATTTCAATGTGTAATTTAGCATATTAAGGCATGCAAAATCTAACCTAGTTGTTAAGTTAACAAATTGTTGCTCCTAAATTGTCCAAATTATATAATTTGCAAACTAGATTTTAGGATTAATGAAAATAAGTGAGATTAAAATCTAGTTAATATTTGTGTGACTTAATTATGTTATTGGATGAATATTGTGGCCACTAGAATTGTTTAAATTTCTAGATTTGCACTAAAATGGTTAGGAGATGCTTACTAGGTTTTTGGGGTAAATCGATTTTGATTAAGTTTGAGGTTAAATTGATTTATAACCTTTTCCCTAAATAAGTTAATGCGTTGTGAACACGCGATTGGTGCGATTGGGTTTTTTGTTTGGTTGTTGCCACGTATAGCGACCCTAGTTGTGGTTTGTAGCGTTGTCGCGAGCGCGTTTTGTGCACCAAGTACGTGCGTGTTTAGTTAGTGCACGTGATTGACTTGTATTGTTTGTGTCCGCGACTATTTATATTTATTCTCTTATTTCCTTGTGTACGTTTCTAGGATCGGGTGCAGAGGTGTCGGACATGGCGTGGAAATGACAGAGCTGAAATCGGATCAGATAAGCCGAGGTGTCCAGGTGAGTAGATGTATATCTACGGGGGAAGTCGGGTGGAAGGGGTACAGCACCCCCGCAATTTCGTAGGGTATGATGTGTTTATGATATATATAAATATGCGTATTGTAAGATGTGAATACTTAGCAAGAAAGGCTTTAGGAGACCATGGGTTGGATTTAGTGTAATTGGAAGGAAGTGCTTTTAGTTTAGTTTCATAGTCGCGGAACCCTAGAGTAAAGGTTGACACACACACATGCACACACGTGATATGATTATGGGTGTATACGTTTATATGTATATATACATATATATATGAGGATGTGTTGGTGTGTGTGTGTGTGTGTGTATATATATACGTATACACGGATGTTTGAGCCCAGTATATGATACATGGAGATGAGCCGATATGATCGAGCATGATGCCGTGAGATTGTGATATGTGTTTGGGTCGTGATATGATATACGCCATGATATTATAGAGGATCGTTGGGCGATGTGTTTTCTTACACACGAGGATATGTGTTTGATGATATGGGAATGTACTAGATTTTAGAACGGTACCCCTAATTCTTGATTTTTCGATAGTGATGCAATATGAATAATGATGCATATGTGATATTTGACCCGTACCCCGATTTTGGGATGCCGTACGATGGATTTTACCGTACGAGTTATAGATATGATGATCGATCCGCACTATTGACTCGAGGATGTCGTACTATGTATTTTACCGTACGTGACGCTATTGAGGCGGGATTACCGACTATTAGATATATCGACTCGAACTTTAGGTGGATTTCCTTACCCTTTCGACTAGTTTCTTAGTTTAGTCCTGTAGTTGTTTAGGTGGATGATGGGCTGGGCTCGAGTCATACTTATTTCCAAAACTAACGAATCGTGAGTATTTTCAAAAGACAGCTCGATGGATACTACGGATTTTTCAAAGGATGTACCTTTTCTTAAAAACACCGTAGCCCCTATTTTCTAAAAACCACGATTCGTGCTATTTCAAGTGCCAAGACCGTATGACTCGTATATAGAAATGCATATTCTTTAATGTTGCGTTACTATTCATTCTCCGTTATATTCATGTTCTCATTGCATTGCATGTTTATACATGTGTTTCCTTAACAATTATGATATCGATTGTTAGGATACCAACACCATTACCGATGATCCGTATGTCTACGGACACTTGCTTGCCGGCTCACACACATCGTCATCGGTAATTGCCATGTCACGTACATTTTAGAGAATATTACTTCATTGATATAATTTGCTAGCTGATAGTTCCAATATATGATTACTGTGCTAGTTTAGATATTGAATTCCTTACTTAAATATGCATGTATGTGTATATTCATCTGTCATGCAATATTATGGGGTTTAATGCCGGTAACTCACTGTTTATTGACTCTTTTTGGATTTTGGATTTTTCATGAGATTTCTGAATTTGGAGAAACCGCAAGGATTTTATAAACTCATTATCATTTCAAAAGATATAATTTGCGGTTTTCTCGTGAAATGATTTGAGTGGTGTCCACCATAGGTTTTCTCGGTTCTTGAGCGGTATCATACACCCGATTCGAGGTAGGGAAATGGACCGTCTGCGGGTGCATGGTGGACCCGGTGCGGTACCCCGGGGCAAGAGGATCGTATAGAAAGGCGTTGAGCCCTGCATGGGAGCACTACCGACCGGTGATTGTATGGAAACTTGACGGATATCCAGGGCATACCGTTCGGAGTTATGAGAGAGATGGATATAAGGGCCGATCTGAGGATGCGGCGCTTGAGATATGAGGATTTACGTGTCGATGCTGGACACGAGTTTCATGATGTTTTGAGTGTCGATGCTGGGCACTCGGGTTTTATCATGATTTGTGTGTCGCTGCTGGACACACGTTGGATGGTGCATTAGTACATATTACGCATCGCTATATTATTATCCTTGACACAGACACGAGTACTTTAATATCACACTTATGATATACTGTTACCTTTATTGTAGTATTGAGTATTTTCATTGTATGACCTAGGAGAGCGTCATACATGCGATTTCTTCTCGGTGATGTTTTCTACTCACGAGTTGGCAACTCACCCCCGTTGTGCCACAGTTTCTTGCAGGTTTAGCAGTACAGGTTTCGTTGCGGCTTGCTGGCACACTGCTTCTTTCCGGGTGATTGATAGGATAGGTGGGTTCACTTGCATCATGACCACCGTTGTACTTTTATTTACTCAGTTGTATCTAGTAAACTCCATCAACCAGACTTTTATTAATTGATAGACTTAGAAAACCGTTGTATATTCTTTCGACCTTAGAGTCGCGTGCTTGTATTGTTATGGGTCTTCTCTGGTTTTTCTTGTGGAAATTGGTTTCCTTTCTGAGTTTTGATTCTTGCCCTTCGGCGTTGTATATTATATTGCTTTCGTGGTTGTTTCCGCCAATCGGCGAAGTGCTAGCTCCCGCTTGGGGATGCCTTTACTCATTACTTATGTATATTCCTGTTTGTACCCATTTGTGGCCACTATTTACAAAGGAAACTCTGCCGAAATTTTTGGGAAAAGACTTGATGCTTTTAAAAATGCTTACTACGACTTTCAAAGTGATTTTATTTGTTAACTTTTAAATAAGTTTTCCTTCTCTCTATTTTCATTAAATGGTTTAGATTTCTGGGCTTTTGGCTTACTTGAATTAGGTGGGGTCCTATAGACTTCACATGATTCAAGTGCCAGTCACGTGCCATTACGGGCCGTGACAAAGTTGGTATCAGAGCACTGGGTTTAACCTTGGTTCGAGTCTAGATTTGATTATGCGGAGTCTAGGGCGTATATTTATATTCGGAACCTAGGATTGACCTTACGGAACTTAGACTTGGTCGAGGGGGTATTAGACCCGAACTTTCGTCGTGTAGGTTGACCTTGGTTGATGGAGTAGGTGACTTAAGTAGAGTGACGTACCGTATGTATGTTCCGCGGCATACTTACGATACGCTACTCCGCTTAAGAAGCCTTAGGATGTACATTTCTTATGCATTGTATTTCTATTCATTCCTATGACCTATCCTCATCGATATCGGATTGTGGTTTTTGTTTCCAAGGTTAAACGAGAAGAGAGAGAGAGAGAGAGCTGCGGCTAGAATTGCGGTCAGCACGAGCTCGTCATGGATGGGGACTGACCAGGATGTATTACGGTGACACGATTGCATAGATATGTCGTTTTATTGTGTTTTTCGTGACATGAGCGTTTTGATGGATTGTTTTACTAAGATTTTTCGAACGTTCAGATTAACACCAGAGGATTGGGCCACCGCTAGGGGCCAGCCAGAATGTGATGACCGTCAATGCACTGTTTATTCTTAATTATTGAGGCATTGTCTATCGTGCGGACGAATGAGTCAGTTGTTGCTGCGACTGACAAGATATCGCCCCAGATGTTTGAAGCTATTGTAGCACGAGTTTGTACTTAGGGATATGATAAAAGATCGCTAGTCACCCATGGAGGAATGACTAGGACATGTGGTTCGTTTGGATACCCCTATGCGAGATCGCTGGATTTGCTAGCTTTAGCTGGAAGAGGACCTCACACAGGCACGTTGTGAATCGATCGAGAGAGGACGAGCGTAAGCGCATCACTCCGTTAATTTGAATGAGTTCCCGAGAAGGTAATTGGCAAGATGCCTACTATAGGATATTTGAGCTTCCGAGTACGTAGCTTCGGAAAGGAGACTCTAGATATGAGTGCAACCGTTTGTAGCACAGTCCACACAGCTACGAAGAGATGATTCCGAATTGGTCCATGTTGAAGAAAAGTGGAGTAAGAGGTTCGTACGAGATTTTGACGAGATGACGTTCCACTCCGTTGACATCAGAGATGTGATACGCATGCAGAGGCGTTGAATATGGATATATTTTTCCAGATAGAAGTCATGAAAAGATTGCAGCTGCTCCAGAACAAGAAATGGATGCACCGACACCCTTCTACATTGGAGAAGGAGCATATTGACGACAGTGTTTACGATTTGCGAATTGGTGATTCGGATATCACGTGTCCGTCATTTTGGATTTCGGTATTTTGGGCGATTTATTTGCATGATTGAGATTTTGTGCACCACGGTTGCACTCGACTTCGATTTGATGCCGTTCGAGATGTTTGATTTTGATTTCATGCCTATGGTATGAATGTGATTTGACTTGTTCTTTCAGGTGTAGTTTTCATGCAATTTTAGTACTTTGATTCGATTTTGTGCACGCTGTTGCACGTGGTTGTGAGCTTATATACCACGGTATACCTAATTTGGATTGATGTTGGTTGTATACCGTTGATTTCGATTGTGATATTCGATATTTGTTTTTGTGCACCTTGTGAAGTTGATTTGGATTCTTGCGCATACTGGGCGCGCTTGATGCGATCTAGGTGGACAGCAGATGCACTAGATCGGGATTCTTCGGACGTTTCAGATGCACCTGATGTTGTTTTTAGGCACACCTGTTGCCTTTGACAGGTGTTTTTCGTGCACACCCGTTGCACTTAGATTTTTGTTTCTGTGCACATGTATGAAACATTCATTGATTTCGTTTTCTGTGCGCATAAGACGCACGTGGCATTATTACATATACTATTGAGTATGATTTCCTTTGAGCAGTACATTTTTATGATATTTACTATTTGGTTTAGTAACCGAGCAAGACTGTTCTGAGAACAGTACCTAGGTGTTCTTTTTTTACATGCATCGATAGTTACCGAAGGGATTTCCAAAAAGGAGCTACAATCTCAATATTTTTCCTATGTTTCCGAGATGACACGAAACATTTTATGAAGGAAATTCTTCTAAATTATTTTCAAAACGGCAGGACGTGTATGTTAAACAAATGATATATATATATATATAGTTATAGTTATTTTTCTTACAATAAACGTCTGCTACTTGTGCCGTGATACGCGTATCGCACAACGACTTGAAAAAGGTTTGGCATGCATTTCTTCTTAGATGTTTTGACGAGTTTACAACGATGCGTAATATGTGCATGTTATAGTTTTGATGTATATCATGTTGGTTTTCGTATTGGACCTTGAGATTGGTATCTTCACCATGACTCCGATGATTGCGTGATGCTTGACGGAGTTTTGATTTAGAGTTTTATATTCGTTTTCCAGGCACATGCATTGCGCTAAGCTGTGTCTTAAGTATTTAAGATTTCGGAGCCCCGCCGACTTGATTGCCTTGCTGAAATGTTTTAGTATTTGAGGGGATTAAATTTAAATTAGGGACCGAATTTCTTTAAAGGGGGAAGAATGTAACATTTTGAAAATCGTTTAGGTGAAATTTCCGATTATCGGTAAAATAACTGGTGTTTTCTGTAAAAACCAGGAAATAATTATTTTCCAACATAGACTTAAATACATATATTTTAGCTATGTAATTGCTAGTATTTGGTATTTAATCGGCCACTTATAAATTATTAGTTTACTTAAACATTTTTCCTTAATTAATTATTTCAAATATTATTATAAGCTTTTACTTATACATTTAATTAGTGGTAATTACAAATTGGAATGGGTTAATCATTCACTAGTGAACTATGACAACTTAGAATCAAGTTGTAACATGCTCTTTTCTTCTCAAATTGCCTCCATTATTCTAGAGAATTCTTGGGTAAAATAAAGTAGAAAATAAAATAAATAAAGTAATTAAAGAAAAGAGTAAAAAGAAGTAATAATTGAGAAACTTCTACACACACACACACAACCATTCACTTCTCTCTTTCCCCTCTAGGTTTTGGCCGAGCCCCCAACTTTAGCGGCAGCCCATTTCCCCACTTCATTCCTCACAACAAAAGAAAAAAAAAGGGATTTAATGAGAAGAATAAAGAAAGAGGAGTGTGGTGTTAGATTATTGAGGTATGGGTTGATTCTTGACTTGGGCACACACTCTCTTTCTCTCTCTTCCTCTCCTCACTAGCTCGACCAATTCCTGCAGCCAACAACCCCCCCATTTCACCACTTCAATTCTCTTCAAAAATTATTCTTTTTCCATAAAAAAAATCCACAAAAATAACTCTAAATTCTAGCCAAATTATCATCACAAATTCTTTGTTCAAATCTAGCTTGGATCAAGGGGCAAGATGGCATTTTGGAGGCTAAGTTTTGCAAGTGTGGATCTCATTCCAAACTATTTTGAGGTATAACCTTACTCTAATTGTTACTTGTTCATACTTGTTCTAATCTAATTTTTAATTAAGTGTTAATTAGGTTTTAAATTCAAGTTTGAAATCTCAAGAGAGGGTTTTGAATTAAGTTAGGGTTTTTATTAATTGATTATGATTTCAATGTGTAATTTATGATATTAAGGCATGCAAAATCTAACCTAGTTGTTAAGTTAACAAATTGTTGTTCCTAAATTGTCCAAATTATATAATTTGCAAACTAGATTTTAGGATTAATGAAAATAAATGAGATTAAAATCTAGTTAATATTTGTGTGACTTAATTATGTTATTAGATGAACATTGTGGCTACTAGAATTGTTTAAACATCTAGATTTGCACTAAAATGGTTAGGAGATACTTACTAGGTTTTTGGGGTAAATCGATTTTGATTAAGTTTGAGGTTAAATTGATTTATAAGCTTTTCCCTAAATAAGTTAATGCGTTGTGAACGCACGATTGGTGCGATTGGGTTTTTTGTTTGGTTGTTGCCATGTATAGCGACCCTAGTTGTGGTTTGTGGCGTTGTCGCGAGCGCGTTTTGTGCACCAAGTGCGTGCGCGTTTAGTTAGTGCGTGTGGTTGACTTGTATTGTTTGTGTCCGTGACTATTTATATTTATTCTCTTATTACTTTGCGTACATTTCTAGGATCGGGTGCAGAGGTGTCGGACGTGGCGCGGAAATGACAGAGCTGAAATCGGATCAGATTAGCCGAGGCGTCCAGGTGAGTTGATGTATATCTACGGGGGAAGTCGGGTGGATGGCGTATAGCACCCCCACAATTTCGTAGGGTATGATGCATTTATGATATATATAAATATGCGTATTGTGAGATGTGAATACTTAGCAAGAAAGGCTTTAGGAGACCATGGGTTGGATTTAGTGTAATTGGAAGGAAGTGCTTTTAGTTTAGTTTCTTAGTCGTGGAACCCTAGAGTTAAGGTTGACACACACACACATGCACACACGTGATATGATTATGGGTGTATACGTTTATATGTATATATACATATATATATGAGGATGCGTTGGTATATATATATATACACACATATACATATACAAGGATGTTTGAGCCTAGTATATGATACTTGGAGATAAGCCGATATGATCGGGCATGATACTGTGAGATTATGATATGTGTTTGGGTCGTGATATGATATACGACATGATATTATAGAGGATCGTTGGGCGATGTGTTTTCTTACACACGAGGATATATATTTGATGATATGGGAATGTACTAGATTTTAAAACGGTACCCCTAATTCTTGATTTTTCGATAATGATGCTATATGAATAATGAGGTATAAGTGATATTTGACCCGTACCCCGATTTTGGGATGCCGTACGATGGATTTTACCGTACGAGTTATAGATATGATGATCGATCCGCACTCTTGACTCGAGGATGTCGTACTAGGTATTTTATCGTACGTGACGCTATTGAGGAAAGATCGCTGACTACTAGATATATCGACTCGTACTTTAGGTGGATTTCCTTACCGTTTCGACTAGTCTCTTAGTTTAGTCCTGTAGTTATTTAGGTGGATGATGGGCTGGGCTCGAGTCATACTTATTTCCAAAACTAACGAATCATGAGTATTTTCAAAAGACAGCTCGATAGACACTACGGATTTTCCAAAGGATGTACCTTTTCTTTAAAACGCCGTAGCCCCTATTTTCTAAAAACCACGATTCGTGCTATTTCAAATGCCAAGACCGTATGACTTGTATATAGAAATGTATATTCTTCAATGTTGTGTTACTATTCATTCTCCGTTATATTCATGTTCTCATTGCATTGCATGTTTATACATGTGTTTCCTTAACTATTATGATATCGATTGTTGGGACACCAGCACCATTACCGATGATGCGTATGTCCACGGACACTTGCTTGCCGGCTCACACACATCGTCATCGGTAATTGCCATGTCACGTACACTTTAGAGATATTACTTTATTGATATAACTTGCTAGCTGATAGTTCCAATATATGATTACTGTGCTAGTTTAGATATTGTATTCCTTACTTAGATACCCATGCAAGTGTATATTCATTTTTCATGCAATATTATGGGGCTTTATGCCGGTAACTCACTGTTTATTGACTCTTGATTTTGGGATTTCGGATTTTCCATGAGATTTCTGGATTTGAAGAAACCGCAAGGATTTTATAAACTCATTATCATTTCTAAAGATAGAATTCGCGGTTTTCTCATGATATCGTTTGAGTGGTGTCCACCATGGGTTTTCTCGGTTCTTGAGAAGTATCATACACCCGATTCGAAGTAGGGGGAGGGACCGTCTACGGGTGCATGGTGGACCCGGTGCGGTACCCCGGGGTAAGAGGATCATATAGAAAGGTGTTGCACCCAGCAGGGGAGCACGACCGACCGTTGATTGTATAGAAACTCGATGGATATCCAGAGGATACTGTTCGGAGTTATGAGAGAGATAGATATAAAAACCGATCAGGATGCGGCGCCTGAGATATGAGGATTTACGTGTCGATACTGGACACGAGTTTCATGATGTTTTGAGTGTCGATGCCGGGAACTTGGGTTTTATCATGATTTGTTTGTTGTTGCTGGACACACGTTGGTTGGTGCAGTAGTACATGTCACGCATCGTTATATTATTATCCTTGACACAGACATGAGTACTTTGATATCACACTTATGATATACTGTTACCTTTGTTGTAGTATTGAGTATTTTCATTGTATGACCTAGGAGAGCATCATACATGCGATTTCTTCTCGGTGATGTTTTCTACTCACGAGTTGGCAACTCCCTCGTTGTGCCACAGTTTCTTGCAGGTTTGGCCGTACAGGTTTCGTTGCAGCTTGCTGGCACACTGCTTCTTTCTGGGTGATTGCTAGGGTAGGTAGGTTCACTTGCATCGTGACCACCGTTGTACTTTTATTTACTCAGTTGTATCTAGTAAACTCTATCAACCAGACTTGTATTAATTGATAGACTTAGAAGACCGTTGTATATTCTTTCAACCTTAGAGTCGCGCGCTTGTATTATTATGGGTCTTCTCTGGTTTTTCTTGAGGAAATTGGTTTCCTTTCTGAGTTTTGATTCTCGCCCTTCGACGTTGTATATTATATTGCTTGCGTGGTTGTTTCCACCAATTGGAGAAGAACTAGCTCCCGCTTGGGGATGCCTTTATTCATTACTTTTGTATATTCCTGTTTGTACCCGTTTGTGGCCAGTATTTACAAAGGAAACTCTACCGAAATTTTTGGGAAAAGACTTGATGCTTTTAAAAATGCTTACTACGACTTTCAAACTGATTTTATTTGTTAACTTTTAAATAAGTTTTCCTTCACTCTATTTTCTTTAAATGGTTTAGATTTCTGGGCTTTTGGCTTACTTGAATTAGGTGGGATCCTATAGACCTCACATGATTCAAGTGCCAGTCACGTGCCATTTCGGGCCGTGTCAAAGTTGGTATCAGAGCGCTAGGTTTAACTTTGGTTCGAGTCTAGGTTTGACTATGCGGAGTCTAGGGCGTATATTTATATTCGGAACCTAGGTTTGACCTTACGGAACTTAGACTTGCTCGAGAGGGTATTAGACCCGAAATTTCGTCGTGTAGGTTGACCTTAGTTGATAGAGTAGGTGACTTAAGTAGAATGACGTACCGTGTGTATGTTCCGCGGCATACTTACGATACGCTACTCCGCTTTAGAAGCCTTAGGATGTACATTTCTTATGCATTGTATTTCTATTCATTCCTATGATCTATCCTTATCGATATCGAATTGTGGTTTCTGTTTCCAAGGTTAAACGAGCAGAGAGAGAGAGCTGCGGCTAGAGTTGCGGTCAGCACGAGCTTGTCATGGATGGGGACTGACCAGGATGTATTACGGTGACACGATTGCATAGATATGTCGTTTTATTGTGTTTTTCGTGACATGAGTGTTTTGATGGATTGTTTTTCTAAGATTTCTCGAACGTTCAGATCAGCACCAGAGGATTGGTCCACCGCTAGGGGCCAGCCAGAATGTGATGATCGTCAATGCACTGTTTATTCTTGATGATTGAGGCATTGTCTATCGTGCGGACGAATGAGTCAGTTGTGGCTGCGACTGACAAGATATCGCCCCAGATGTTTGAAGCTATTGTAGCACGAGTTTGTACTTAGGGATATAATAAAAGATCGCAAGTCACCCATGGAGGAATGACTAGGACATGTGGTTCGTTTGGATACCCCGATGCGAGATCGCTGGATTTGCTAGCTTTAGCTAGAAGAGGACCTCATACAGGCACGTTGTGAATCGATCGTGGGAGGACGAGCGTAAACACATCACTCCGATAATTTGAACGAGTTCCCGAGAAGTTAATTGGAAAGATGCCTACTACAGGATATTTGAGCTGCCGAGTATGTAGCTTCGGAAAGGAGACTTTAGATATGAGTGCAACCGTTTATAGCGCAGTCCATACAGCTATGAAAAGATGATTCCGAATCGGTCCATGTTGAAGAAAAGTGGAGTAAGAGATTCGTACGAGATTTTGACGAGATGATGTTCCACTCCATTGACATAAGAGATGTGATACACATGCAGAGGTGTTGAATATGGATATATTTTTCCAGATAGAAGTCATGAAAAGATTGCAGCTGCTCCGGAACGAGAAATGGATGCACCGACACCCTTCGACATTGGAGAAGGAGCATATCGACGACAGTGTTTACGATTTGCGAATTGGTGATTCGAATATCGCGTGTCCGTCATTTTGGATTTTGGTATTTTGGGTGATTTATTTGCATGATTGAGATTTTGTGCACCACAGTTGCACTCGACTTCGATTTGATGCCGTTCGAGATGTTTGATTTTGATTTCATGCCTATGGTATGAATGTGATTTGACTTGTGCTTTCAGATGTAGTTTTCATGCACTTTTAGTACTTTGATTCGATTTTGTGCACGCTGATGCACGTGGTTGTGTGCTTATATACCACGGTATACCTGATTTGGATTGATGTATGTTGTATACCGTCGATTTCGATTGTGATATTCGATATTTGTTTTTATGCTCCTTGTGCACTTGATTTGGATTCTTGCGCATACTTGGCGCGCTTGATGTGATCTTGGTGCACACCAGATGCACTAGATCAGGATTTTTCGGGCGTATCAGATGCACCTGATGTTGTTGTCAGGCACACCCGTTGCCTTTGACAGGTGTTTTTCGTGCACACCCGCTGCACTTAGATTTTTGTTTCTGTGCACATATATGGCACATTCATTGATTTCGTTTTCTGTGCGCACCAGACGCACGTGGAATTATTACATATATTATTGAGTATGATTTCCTTTGAGCAGTACGTTTTTATGATATTTACTATTTGGTTTAGTAACCGAGCAGGAATGTTCTGAGAACAGTACCTAGGTGTTCCTTTTTTGCATGCATCGATAGTTACCGAAGGGATTTCCAAAAAGGAGTTACAGTCTCAATATTTTCCCTATGTGTCCGAGATGACACGAAACATTATACAAAGGAAACCCTTCTAAATTATTTTCAAAACGGCGGGACGTGTATGTTAAACAAAGGATATATATATATATAGTTATTTTTCTTACAATAAACGTCCGCTACTTGTGCCGTGATACGCGCATCGCACAACGACTTGAAAAAAGTTTGGCATGCATTTCTTCTTAGATGTTTTGACGAGTTTACAACGATGCGTACTATGTGCATGTTATGGTTTTGATGTATATCATGTTGGTTTTCGTATTGGACATTGACATTGGTATCTTCACCATGACTCCGATGATTGCGTGATGCTTGACGGAGTTTTGATTTTGAGTTTTATACTCCTTTTTCATGCGCATGCATTGCGCTAAGATGTGTCTTAAGTATTTAAGATTTCGGAGCCCCGCCGACTTGATTGCCTTGCTGAAATGTTTTAGTATTTGGGGGGATTAAATTTAAATTCGGGGACCAAATTTGTTTAAGGGGGGAAGACTGTAAATTTTTGAAAATCGTTTAGGTGAAATTTCCGATTATCGGTAAAATAACTGATGTTTTCCGTAAAAACCAGGAAATAATTATTTTCCAACATAGACTTAAATACATCTATTTTAGTTATGTAATTGCTAGTATTTGGTATTTAATCGGCCACTTATAAATTATTAGTTTACTTAAACATTTTTCCTTAATTAATTATTTCGAATATTATTATAAGCTTTTACTTATACATTTAATTAGTGGTAATTACAAATTGGAATGGGTTAATCATTCACTAGTGAACTATGACAACTTAGAATCAAGTTGTAACATGCACTTTTCTTCTCAAATTGCCTCCATTATTCTAGAGAATTCTTGGGTAAAATAAATTAGAAAATAAAATAAATAAAGTAATTAAAGAAAAGAGTAAAAGAAGTAATAATTGAGAAACTTCTACACACCCACATACAACCATTCACTTCTCTCTTTCTCCTCTAGGTTTTGGCCGAGCCCCCCTTTAGCAGCAGCCCATTTCCCTACTTCATTGCTCACAACAAAAGAAAAAAAGGGATTTAATGAGAAGAATAAAGAAAGAGGAGTGTGGTGTTAGATATTTGAGGTATGGGTTGATTCTTGAGTTGGGCGCACACACACTCTCTCTCTCTCTTCCTCTCCTCACTAGCTCGGCCAATTCCTGCAGCCAACAACCCCCCATTTCACCACTTCAATTCTCTTCAAAAATTATTCTTTTTCCATCAAAAATCCACAAAATTAACTCTAAATTCTTGCCAAATTATGATCACAAATTATTTGTTCAAATCTAGCTTGGATCAAGGAGCAAGATGGTATTTTGGATGCTAAGTTTTGCAAGTGTGGATCTCATTCCAAACTATTTTGAGGTATAACCTTACTCTAATTGTTACTTGTTCATACTTGTTCTAATCTAATTTTTAATTAAGTGTTAATTAGGTTTTAAATTCAAGTTTGAAATCTCAAGAGAGGGTTTTGAATTAATTTAGGGTTTTTATTAATTGATTATGATTTCAATGTGTAATTTAGCATATTAAGGCATGCAAAATCTAACCAAGTTGTTAAGTTAACAAATTGTTGCTCCTAAATTGTCCAAATTATATAATTTGCAAACTAGATTTTAGGATTAATGAAAATAAGTGATATTAAAATCTAGTTAATATTTGTTTGACTTAATTATGTTATTAGATGAACATTGTGGCCACTAGAATTGTTTAAACATCTAGATTTGCACTAAAATGGCTAGAAGATGTTTACTAGGTTTTTGAGGTAAATCGATTCTGATTAAGTTTGAGGTTAAATTGATTTATAACCTTTTCCCTAAATAAATTAATGCGTTGTGAACGCGTGATTGGGTTTTTTGTTTGGTTGTTGCCACGTATAGCGACCCTAGTTATGGTTTGTGGCGTTGTTGCGAGCGCGTTTTGTGCACCAAGTGCGTGCGCGTTTAGTTAGTGCGCGTGGTTGACTTGTATTGCTTGTGTCCGCGACTATTTATATTTATTCTCTTATTTCCTTGTGTACGTTTCTAGGATCGGGTGCAGAGGCGTCGGACGTGGCACGGAAATGACAGAGCTGAAATCGGATCAGATTAGCCGAGGCGTCCAGGTGAGTAGATGTATATCTACGGGGGATATGTGATTCTCTGGTACAGTACAGGGATATATCTAGAACAGCGGTCCAGAGGATCAAGAAGTTAAAAAATGAGTTAAGTTTAGTTCATAGTTGTAGAGCAATAAAATCCCCTGGGACCTATATGTGTATAGCTGCTTAGATAAAGCTATCCAAGGACATTAGATACCAAAGGTGAGGTCAGGAGAGATTCAAAGGCCCACTCTCCATATGGGTGATCACATGGCATGACAACAACAATATCTCTGAAACCAAATTTCAAATTGTATACCTACACAATCTTTTGTTCAAACGAGTTCTCTTACTGAAACATCCGGTTCAGTTCACAAAACAGACCCAAAAAGTAAAAGGACTGGTCTGTTCAGAATCCAATAGCATTTGTATGTATCCTACAGTTTGGGAGGATCACAAGTAGATATACCAAGCATGAGCCATTAATGAGCTCGAGCTCGTTGCAGGGTCCATTCTCGAGATCCAAATCAATGTTTTTCAAAGATTTAACACTTGGATTACCTGGTGTCATACATAGGCCAGCATCTAATACAAATTTGAAGCGCCTGTCCTCAAGTCCTACCTAAAAGTGAACAGTGTTTAGCGTCGGTAACTCAACTCACCGGTAGAGATTAAATACGGCTATAACAAATTGTAAGGAGGTGATGGAGACATTTCATGCAACATTGCATTTACCAATGGCTGGTAAGATTTAGACCCAGTGTGGCTCCTCAAACGTGCTGTTGTTGGCTTCGACTTCAGCACCGACACATGCATGAATCATTTACTCTTTATCTTTCTAACATTTAATATTATTTTGGGGCAGAAATTGAGAAGACAGAGGCTGTTTTTGTTAGTTATATGTATGCCCTAGAGGCCATTACTATACATAGGATGTATATTGTAGTGGATGCTTGGGCATATATAGGGAGGACTTTCTTGCTCGACATGATAGTATGCTATCTGGTTGCTCTTTACCTTAACGTGTATACTGATTGTCTCTCTGTTACATGTTGGTAAAGCCCTTAGGATGTGTACTTGGCTACCTGGACTATGATGCGGATCATACTAGTGGGGACATGGTAGTCCATAAGTACATCCTTCAAGGTCCCTAGTCGTGGGTGTATCGAGACAGGGCATCGATATACCAGAGTAGACTGGCGTATACCTTCTCGACCCATATAGATGGGCGATGGATGATCCCATATCCATTGGTGTTTGACATCAGAGATGATATACGGGTGCTCAGTGCAGACTGGGTACACTGGACGGACTCGCCGAGAACTCCCAGATGGTATTATACCTTACGTCAGATGGCAGTTCTCTGGTGACACTGGTACAGAGTAGTCTGTTGACCCGAGATCGTCATAGAGTCTTGTGTGGTTCCTACTGTGCTTTGATTTCCACCTTACCACGTCCAAGAGGGCGTGCAAAACGGTGGTTTTTGGGTACAGTCCCGAATCACATAGAGGCAATGAGCGATAGGAGGGGATTCGTCTCTCCCGGTATAGGGAGCTGATGTTGCGCTGTGTTCGATTGGCTATAACCGGAAATCCCTGGCCAGGGTTGCTGAGATTTACTAGTAAGTGTTACCTGTAGTTTCTCGAACTGTTATAGACCTCATATCGACACGACTTATCGAGCTATTGGGGTCTGACGTTTACCACCCCTAGGCAAGATATGCGACATATTAGACGATCAGACCGGACTGTACGGTAAGTGTTACTGGTTGGATTCACAGGAGTGTGAGCGGGCTTGCTCGTCGATCTTCTGATCGCTCAATACCCGGGTGGCCGTTACGTTTAGCAGACCGCTTACGGCTTGTGGGTGTTTGATATGATCATCACCTGCTGCCGGCGCATTGACGAGTCTTTAGAGTCCTACACAGAGGTTTCCTGGCTCAAGCGAAACGAAATAGGAGCGCATATGAGATATGTGCGGGACCGAGAATAATGCGTGTATGTGATACCGCATTCTATTCTCGCGATGTATGTATCGAATGGTTGTATGCGATATAACCTAGTTATCGAATTGAGGATTGATTCGATAAGCCGATACATTGGATATTAGTCGGTCATATGCGATATGACCGGATCGTTAAATCAAGTGTTGATTTAATGATTTAATGTATAATTATATATTTGATATATTACTTTGCATTAACTAGTATTGGTTCACTTTAAATGGATTTTCTCACTTGATGTGCATATTGTATATATGATATACTTTATTGCACTAGTTTGTATCATGTTTGATGATACATGCAACTTGGGTTTGTGTAAGACTTTAAACCATGTTTAAGTGAATGGTTAGGGTTTTGTTATCTTTTCTTAACCATTTATTTAGTTTATTTCCTTTTTAGGCAAGTAAAGAAATGGTTGATTTTTGAAGCTTCATGAAACTTTGAAAAAGTCTTCCATTTTTGTTTTCATGCCTAACCTAACCATTCACCTAACATTAGTTTAGTCTCTACACTTGACCATGGTTTGAATATGATAAGTATTCATTTTCCTTTTTATTTTTAACACTTATCATATTTATTATCATCTTCTTCTTCTTCTTCTTCACATGAAGAAAGCTTGCCTCATCAATGGCAAGTGAAGAAATCAAGTGAGAAATCCAATTCTAAAGTGAACCCACTTCCTATTTCTTCATCCTCTACCTCTTGCCAAGTAGTATAGGGTGTTTTCTTCACAAGTTTCATGGCTTGGTGAAGTTAGAGCTTGATCTTGAGTTGCCTCGACGTAGATCATCTTCGGCATCGAGGCCGACGACCAAGCCCGCCCATTTTTCCGATGAAGCCGACGCTAGAGCCCGGGATTCTATTTGGACAGCGAGGAGACTTCATCATGGAGCTATGGAGGTGGAGAACCGGATCTACAAAGGTTGTATTTCCGTTCCCATAGTTAAGTTGTTAACTAGTTTCATTGTTTCGCCTAAAATCTAGTTAACGATCCGTATTAGAGTTTCTCGGCACTTGTAAAAATTTGAAATAGCCATGTTTGATGCCTTGTGAGACCTCATTAGTGTGCCTAGGAACCCTACAGTGGTATCAGAGCCTAGCTAGACCCTTAGGCGATGCGTAGACGATGTTAGAAACCCGATCGAACCCCGAAACCCTAACTTTTAACCCTCTCTGGACTTTTTCTGAAAAAGTGGTTTTTTCAAAATTAAAAATGCTTAAAAAATTCAGCAGGAAATTCTAAGAATTACGGTGCAAAAATTACCTAATGATCTTTCTAAAGCGCGGCGAAACCGCGGCATTAGCCGCCTATTGCGGCAGTTCCGCGCCCATTTAGTCTCTTCAGTCAACCATTTTTGCACAGTAACTTCTTTATTTAAATGCTGAGTTTTATGGGAATTTTTAATATTTACTCAAGAGTTGAGTTTTCTGGATTGTATTAGGGACTCGGTATTTCGATCGGATTGTCTAATTTTGTCTGTGTGCTTTTCCGGATAATTTTAGAATATGTTAAAAAGTTCGACCGGATATAAATACCCAACTTTTCCCCTGCCGGAAAATTTCCAAGTGTTGGATTTTTCCGAGGTTTAAAGACGTTCTAAGTAGTGCAAGTAACGCGATGGTCCCTCTAGAAGACAACAAACCTTAACTCGATTATGTGACCGTCTTGAACTGCCCTTTGAACCTTCGGGTTTGGGGCAGTACGGCGTGCCACATGTGAGGCGTTGGCTTGACCCTTCTACGGCTGGACCGTTGGTACTGAGGCACGAAGTGAATGTCTTTGAACTTATTTCATGAGTTGAGCTGTTTCGGGAAAACTTGGGTGTTCGACTGTTCGATCGGAAAGTTTAACATTTTCTGTTTATCTGGAATGTGATACAACAATTGGAATTCACAAGAAGTTATGAGATAACTTAATGAATGTTATACATAGCAGTTTAGTCTCACTTGATCGGTTGCCACGGAATTTTGATGCGATCAAAAGTCCGTCGCAATCATGTAGCGTACGCGGATACTCGCCGGGTAAACTTAATAGACAGCCTCGCCCCATAGCCCCGACCAAGTGACTGTAGGAGAACCCCGTCGCCGAAAGCATCCGTTTGGGTGCTCGCGGCAGCGGTGTTCCGCCTTGGTGCATTTTGTTGACGGCGTCGGGGGTGCGGCCGTCCACTAAAGTTTGCGACGAGCATTCGATCAGGATGTCGGGAATCTTGTTGAATTGCCCGAATTAATATTGAAAAGTGTTTTCAATTTTGAGACTAAAATGCGGGGTTTATAATTGTTAGGCATACGATGTCTAAGTAATTCATTTGATTAGGCATGTGATGTCCATGGAGGTTGCGGATTCCAACTGTTGTAGTTTTACTCTTTCTTTTCTGTGACCGTAAGTGTAATATGTGATATCGCCGGTTTCGTTGCTATATGTCAACGACAATTGGGATGCGCATATTTACTTACGTTGATGACATGTGATGTTATGTGTTACTGGATATGTTATATTGGATCGTCGTGTTTGAATAGCGGGTTTTTTTTATGTGAGATGAGTGTTTTTCATTTTCATTCATGTAAAAACTTGTATGTAATATTCGTTTGTTGGGGCACTTCCAGGTTGCGGAAGATGTCACCGTTTGTATATTATTTACTTTTCCGCACTAGAATAGCTCCAAGGAGGGGAGCACAAGTAACCGGGTTCTGGAGTCCAGAGGGAGACCAACTCGAGGAGTCGAGTCCGGGTCTCCTAACTCTAGAATTGGTAGGGTTGCTTGCCGCTCTCGTAGGGGTCTAGGGGTGTGGGTTTGGCTATTCATCGCGACCGTGGAATCCGTGTTTTATACTGGCTCGTATTGAAAACACGGACGTCCTAGTATATCCAATATTTCATATGATTCTTCTGCTGCGATATCTGTGATGTGATCATGTGATATGTTCTGTGATGGATACATTATACAGTATATATGATATATTATATAGACGTTACTTATGTTTTACACCCGCGCTAGCCCTGCCCCGCTCTGCCGTTAGTTACCTAACCTAACGGTGCACGAGGGGACATCGAGGCGAATGCGGATGGCATAAGTGTACATCGTATTTATCTGTGATGTTTAGGTATATATAAATGATGGGATTTCATTAATGTGATTAATGAAAATAAAAGAAACCTAAGATGTTGTAGAATCGAATTTCAAAAATAAAACAGGTAGCTACAGTTCTTGCTTTGCACAAAGGTATATGTGATATATCCTGCACCTTATTCGATGAGGAAAGGACCGAGATCCTTTCGCCGGGAGTGACTCCTTTAGCAATAACTGGCAGATGCTACACACTCGGTTTGTCTTTTGATTGCTTTTAAGAGTTTTTGCTTTGCACAGTGATATATATGATATATCCCGCACCTCATTCGACGAGGAAAGGACCGACGATCCCTTCACCGGGAGTGACTCCTTTAGCAAAACTAGAAAAGCTTCAAAAACACTCCATTTTAAAATCATTTGATTCTACAATGATATCAAGTTCATTACGCAATAGGTTTTCAGAAAAACCTGTCGTAGCCCTCCGTCATTTCAGATTAGTCCTACTTAGTATTCGTGCTACGTTTGTTGACCTCCTTCAAGGCGTAGTGTGCGGTAGCTAACTAGTATTTATCTGCTTATGCATATGATGCAGATTGGATTAGGGTAGTCGTACGGCCTTGTTGACCTCCGTCAAGGGTCGTGCGGGTGGGTTTAATTCGATCAAGAAATGACATGTTGAACTTGACTAGTAGCCTATGGTTTGTTGACCTCTGTCAAGGTCATAGGACGCTAGGGGCAAAATATTATCGGGAATTTCAAGTGTTGAAATTTGCAATGAGATTGCATACCTTCTATGAGATAGTTGGATCCCGATACCCGCTGCGAGTAATTGTTACTCCTGGGAGAGTTTTACACATTACAATTAGCCGATCAAGTAGGTGTCTAGAAAGGTGTTAACGAGGTTACGCCTCTGGGAAAACGAGGTTTACATTAATTAGGTTCGTGCGAAAGCACGGGGGACCTCCCTCAAAGTACCGACACTGGCCTGGCTGAAAGATTGGCGAACCTGTAGCGTGTAATTAATCCCGGCTAGTCTTTCCTTTTAGGGTTTGAAGGAAGATTTGATAAAAAGCAGTGGGAGCCATCCTGATTAGATAAAATAAAAACCAATCTATTCTTGCAAGAGCGCACGCTGAGTGTTTTCTTCTCTCTCTCTCCAGGTAGCGACCATATCATGCCTTAATCAAGATAATAATACGGATATTTGACCGAACCCGCTTGTTATACTGAGCTGGGAAACGTTGGTCCCGCTCCAACTTATAATTGTTATAAGACAGAGCAGGAAATAAGGGGAATACCAGAATTCCTATGCCGCCCAAACGAAGAAAGTGCATATGATGCATCTCCTTCGGGTGTGTTCATTACAAAGAACTGTTTCTCTGTATCCTCTACATCCTGGGTATTTGATACCAGATCAGGATCCCAGATATATAATATATTACATAGGGCTACAGAAAGGTAGAGAACTGAGAACGGGTGATAAGTTTCATGAGGCAGAAAACGGGGCAAGTGTTGCAGCCAAGTCTGTTGGTCACTGTCACCCTGTATTACCAATACATTAATTCTGAACAAATGTTATTAGATATCGAACCTGATATGCAAAATCATATCTGTCTCTTTATTAGTAAAGAAATGATAAAATTTTGTATTGTTGGATAATGTTTTGAACATTTCCTATATCAAAAGTTGATCGGATCAGGCACGTTATCTAAAAGCGTTGATGTTCTAAATCAAACTACAGTTCTTAGTATACAGAACACACACAAGAGGAAGAGTTCAGAAATGAACGAATCCTTCTTGAGGCATTGTAGACTAGGTCATATCAATGCGACCCGACTGGCTGAAGTTACATTTAGATGCATATTTAAATTAGTTTGAATTTACATCTTATGAAACTTGCGAGTCATGTCACAAAGATAAAATGACCTCAGCTCTGTTTATTGGAAACAGAGAAAGAGTTAGTAAACTCTTGGGATGATACATGTTGATGTATGAAAGGTCCCCAGTCTACATATGCCAGGACCGGTTCTTTGTACTTCGTTACATTCTCTGATAATCTCTCAAGATTCAGACATATGTTCCTGTTGAAACACAAGTCCGAACCTTTTGAGATATTCACAGAATATGATTTAGAAGTAGAGAACCAAAACACGGGTATAAGTATTATGTCCTTTGATGAGATCAAGGAGGAGAATACTTGAGCACGAAATTCTTGGACTTTTCTAAAAGAGAATGAGATTCTCTCTCAGCATTAATCCTCCGTATACACCATAGCACGATGGTATATCGGGGCGGAGCAATAGCACCCTATGTGATATGGTGTGCTCTATGATGAGTACTACTGAGTTACCTATTTCCTTTTTGGGAGTTATGCACTTGAGAAGCTGCATACCTATTGAATAGGGTTCAAATCAAATCAGTTGCCTACCGCTTCATATTTCATATGATAACGGAAGAGCCCATCTCTTAAGTTAGTTAAGATTTGGGGTTGTCCGGGCTATGTCTAAAAGTATAATCCGGACAAGCTCGAGCCAAGGTCTGTTATGTAGAACTGGAAATGTTCCAGCTATACAAACTGCAGCTGATGATTTGACAGAACCAAAGGATTCAATAGTTACCAACGAACCTCAGCCTCTCCGCCGATCTAGTAGGGTTTCTCACCCACCTGAGAGACATTTCGGTTTCTCTATGACAGTAGGAGCGAGGATTGCATCATGAGATGATGACCCAACTAGTTTCGAGTTGGCCATCAGGAGTGGGACTCTGTAAGAATGGCTGGATGCTTAGTGATCTGAGATGGAATCCATGTACACTAACAAAGTATGGACTTTGGTTGCTATATCTGAAGGGTTAAATCCCCATCAGGAGCAAGTATATCTTGAGAAGATTACTTGGTGTAGATGGAAAAGGTGAGACTTTCAAAGCTAGACTTGTTAAAGGTTTTCTTCATCGACCAGGCGTGGATAATGATGAAACCTTTTCCAGTGGCTATGCTTAAGTCCATCCGGATCCTACTTGCCACGGCTACGTACCATGACTACGATATCTGGCGGTTGGGTGTCATGACAGCTTTTCTAAATGATGTTTTAGAAGAGAGCGTCTATAAGTATACAGCCAGAGGGCTTCGTAGACAGTGGAAGCAGCGGAAACGTGTGCAAGATGCTTTATGTGATAAAGCAGGCATCGCGGAGTTGGAACATCTGTTTTGATGGATTAGTCAAAGAGTTTGACATCATCAAAATGGTAGATGAACCTTGTATAAACAAAAAGGTTGTAGGGAGTATGGTGGAGATCCTCATAGAGTACGTGGATGACATACTCTTGATAAGAAAGAAGTTTCCTATGCTACGCTCGGTCAATCTCCGCTTATCACAATGATTCTCCATATAGGATCATAATGATACCTCCTAAATCCTGGGTTTTGGATCTATGAGATAGATCTAATTGGATGTTAGGATTCTCACTAGTTGTAGTGAAATGGTATCAACCGATCCTGGGGAGAATCACTGGAAGGGTTCCAGGGTGATAATGACGACTGAATGTCAGTCACAGGCATTGTCTTAACCCTCAATGGAGGGACGGTATGTTGGAAGAGTTCCAAGATAGATACCGTGACATACTAGACGATTAAGGCTGGATACATCGCTACTTGAGATGCTACCAAAGAGGCAGTCTGGATGTATAAGAGTTCATGAGATGAACTTCGTTCCTACCATTGTGAGACAATGGAGTTGTGGCTTATGCCAAGGAACGTCCGTCCCATCAGTGATCCAGATATATTCTAAGGCAGTGTCACCTGATCAAGGAGATAGTTGATCTCCAGGGTGATCGAGGTTAGGAGAGTAGATTCAGAGGACAACACGGCGGATCCACTCACAAAGGCCTTTTCCCAGAGAGAGACTTTTATGGGATGGTTGAGTATGAGATACTACAACCACTGCTACAGATGGCCCTAGTGCAAGTGGGAGATTGTTAGTTATATGTATGCCCTAGAGGCCATTACTATACATAGGATGTCTATTGTAGTGGATGCTTGGACATATATAGGGAGGACTTTCTTGCTCGACATGATAGTATGCTATCTGGTTGCTCTTTACCTTAACGTGTATACTGATTGTCTCTCTGTTACATGTTGGTAAAGCCCTTAGGATGTGTACTTGACTACCTGGACTATGATGCGGATCATACTAGTGGGGACATGGTAGTCCATAAGTACATCCTTCAAGGTCCCTAGTCGTGGGTGTATCGAGACAGGGCATCGATATACCAGAGTAGACTGGCGTATACCTTCTCGACCCATATAGATGGGCGATGGATGATCCCATATCCATTGGTGTTTGACATCAGAGATGATATACGGGTGCTCAGTGCAGACTGGGTACACTGGACGGACTCGCCGAGAACTCTCAGATGGTATTATACCTTACGTCAGATGGCAGTTCTCTGGTGACACTGGTACAGAGTAGTCTGTTGACCCGAGATCATCATAGAGTCTTGTGTGGTTCCCACTGTGCTTTGATTTCCACCTTACCACGTCCAAGAGGGCGTGCAAAACGGTGGTTTTTGGGTACAGTCCCGAATCACATGGAGGCAATGAGCGATAGGAGGGGATTCGTCTCTCCCGGTATAGGGAGCTGATGTTGCGCTGTGTTCGATTGGCTATAACCGGAAATCCCTGGCCAGGGTTGCTGAGATTTACTAGTAAGTGTTACCTGTAGTTTCTCGAACTGTTATAGACCTCATATCGACACGACTTATCGAGCTATTGGGGTCTGACGTTTACCACCCCTAGGCAAGATATGCGACATATCAGACGATCAGAACGGACTGTACGGTAAGTGTTACTGGTTGGATTCACAGGAGTGTGAGCGAGCTTGCTCGTCGATCTTCTGATCGCTCAATACCCGGGTGGCCGTTACGTTTAGCAGACCGCTTGCGGCTTGTGGGTGTTTGATATGATCATCACCTGCTGCCGGCGCATTGACGAGTCTTTAGAGTCCTACACAGAGGTTTCCTGGCTCAAGCGAAACGAAATAGGAGCGCATATGAGATATGTGCGGGACCGAGAATAATGCGTGTATGTGATACCGCATTCTATTCTCACGATGTATGTATCGAATGGTTGTATGCGATATAACCTAGTTATCGAATCGAGGATTGATTCGATAAGCCGATACATTGGATATTAGTCGGTCATATGCGATATGACCGGATCGTTAAATCAAGTGTTGATTTAATGATTTAATGTATAATTATATATTTGATATATTACTTTGCATTAACTAGTATTGGTTCACTTTAAATGGATTTTCTCACTTGATGTGCATATTGTATATATGATATACTTTAGTGCACTAGTTTGTATCATTTTTGATGATACATGCAACTTGGGTTTGTGTAAGACTTTAAACCATGTTTAAGTGAATGGTTAGGGTTTTGTTATCTTTTCTTAACCATTTATTTAGTTTATTTCCTTTTTAGGCAAGTA
Source organism: Agapanthus africanus (assembly GCA_030015575.1). Taxonomy (NCBI): domain Eukaryota; kingdom Viridiplantae; phylum Streptophyta; class Magnoliopsida; order Asparagales; family Amaryllidaceae; genus Agapanthus; species Agapanthus africanus. The sequence continues at coordinate 297,424,320 of CM057349.1, forward strand.
AAGAAATGGTTAATTTTTGAAGCTTCATGAAGCTTTGAAAAAGTCTTCCATTTTTGTTTTCATGCCTAACCTAACCATTCACCTAACCTTAGTTTAGTCTCTACACTTGACCATGGTTTGAATATGATAAGTATTCATTTTCCTTTTTATTTTTAACACTTATCATATTTATTATCATCTTCTTCTTCTTCTTCTTCATATGAAGAAAGCTTGCCTCATCAATGGCAAGTGAAGAAATCAAGTGAGAAATCCAATTCTAAAGTGAACCCACTTCCTATTTCTTCATCCTCTACCTCTTGCCAAGTAGTATAGGGTGTTTTCTTCACAAGTTTCATGGCTTGGTGAAGTTAGAGCTTGATCTTGAGTTGCCTCGACGTAGATCATCTTCGGCATCGAAGCCGACGACCAAGCCCGTCCATTTTTCCGATGAAGCCGATGCTAGAGCCCGGGATTCTATTTGGACAGCGAGGAGACTTCATCATGGAGTTATGGAGGTGGAGAACCGGATCTACAAAGGTTGTATTTCCGTTCCCATAGTTAAGTTGTTAACTAGTTTCATTGTTTCGCCTAAAATCTAGTTAACGATCCGTATTAGAGTTTCTTGGCACTTGTAAAAATTTGAAATAGCCATGTTTGATGCCTTGTGAGACCTCATTAGTGTGCCTAGGAACCCTACAGTTTTGTTGCTAAGCTTGATGTCTGAAAATGATACTATATTTATTCTCTTATTTCCTTGATTTTTCGATAATGATACTATATGAATAATGAGGTATATGTGATATTTGACCCGTACCCCGATTTTGGGATACCGTACGATGGATTTTACCGTACGAGTTATAGATATGATGATCGATCCGCACTCTTGACTCGAGGATATCGTACTAGGTATTTTACCGTACGTGACGCTATTGAGGCGGGATCGCCGACTACTAGATATATCGACTTGGACTTTAGGTGGATTTCCTTACCCTTTCGACTAGTCTCTTAGTTTAGTCCTGTAGTTGTTTAGGTGGATGATGGGCTGGGCTCGAGTCATACTTATTTCCAAAACTAACGAATCGTGAGTATTTTCAAAAGATAGCTCGATGGATACTACGGAAAGGATGTACCTTTTCTTAAAAATACCGTAGCCCCTATTTTTTAAAAACCACGATTCGTGCTATTTCAAATGCCAAGACCGTATGACTCGTATATAGAAATGTATATTCTTCAATGTTACGTTACTATTCATTCTCCGTTATATTCATGTTCTCATTGCATGGCATGTTTATACATGTGTTTCCTTAACTATTATGATATCGATTGTTAGGACACCAGCACCATTATCGATGATGCGTATGTCCACGGACACTTGCTTGCCGGCTCACACATATCGTCATCGGTAATTGTCATGTCACGTATAGTTTAGAGAATATTACTTCATTGATATAACTTGCTAGCTGATAGTTCCAATATATGATTATTGTGCTAGTTTAGATATTACATTCCTTACTTAGATACCCATGCAAGTGTATATTCATTTGTCATGCAATATTATGGGGCTTTATGCCGGTAACTCACTATTTATTGACTCTCGATTTTGGGATTTCGGATTTTCCATGAGATTTCTGGATTTAGAAAAACCGCAAGGATTTTATAAACTCATTACCATTTCTAAAGATATAATTTATGGTTTTCTCGTGATATGATTTGAGTGGTGTCCACCATGGGTTTTCTCGGTTCTTGAGCGGTATCATACACCCGATTCGAGATAGGAGGAGGGACCGTCTGCGGGTGCATGGTGGACCCGGTGCGGTATCCCAGGGCAAGAGGATCGTATAGAAAGACGTTGAGCCCGGCAGAGGAGCGCTACCGACCGGTGATTGTATGGAAACTCGATGGATATCCAGAGAATACCGTTCGGAGTTATGAGAGAGATGGATAAAGGGCCGATCTGAGGATGCGGCGCCTGAGATATGAGGATTTACGTGTTGATGCTGGACACGGATTTCATGATGTTTTGAGTGTCGATGCTGGGCACTCGGTTTTTATCATGATTTGTGTGTCGTTGCTGGACACACGTTGGATGGTGTACTAGTACATGTCATGCATCGTTATATTATTATCCTTGACACACACACGAGTACTTTGATATCACACTTATGATATACTATTACCTTTGTTGTAGTATTGAGTATTTTCATTGTATGACCTAGAAGAGCGTCAAACATGCGATTTCTTCTCGGTGATGTTTTCTACTCACGAGTTGGCAACTCACCCCCATTGTGCCACAGTTTTTTGCAGGTTTGGCCGTACAGGTTTCGTTGCGGCTTGCTGGCACACTGCTTCTTTCTGGGTGATTGCTAGGGTAGGTGAGTTCACTTGTGTAACATTTCAGAAAATATAAAATATTATTTTTGGAATTTAATATTAAAATAATATATTTCACGAAAACTACCCGATTTGCGAAATTGGGGTTTTCGTAAAATGGTATAAATATATACCAATAATTGTGAAATAATTGGAGATTAAAATGATTTATTCATTAAAAAATATATTTATCGGATTTGGCATTTTTATAATTAATTATATGTAAGTTTAAAATTTAAACCCGATTAGTGCACTACTAATCGCGATTAAGCCAAATCCGTGTTTCTACAGTTTTCTATGGCTAGTGCACCATGTCATGTTGCATTTTGGTTACATGTTGTGTTCTTGTGTTGTTTTTGGGGTATTATGTGGTTTGGGTTTTAATAAGAAAAGAAAAAGAGAAAAGGGTAAAAGAGAGAATGATTGGAGAGAGAGAGAGTGTGTGAGAAATGAGTTGAGAGAGGGCGAGAATAAGAAAGAGAGAGAGGGGGGCTGCCCATTATTTCCTCCCCATTATTTTCTTCATCTTCCTCCTCCTCATCTCCCTCCACCTTCACCTCCAAACTTCATCTCAATTTCCTTCCCAAAACCCTACACCCTCTTCATTAAAAATGATCCCTACTTCAACCTCTACACATTAGACCTTGCAAGGTTGGATTTTGGAGACTTTGAGAAGCTAGGGTTTTTCTTGAGTTGCCCAAATGAGATATAATTCCTTTCATGTAGTTTAGTTTGTAGTTTCTTGCATTCTAGTTTAGCTTAGAAGTGGATTTAGTGTGGAATTGTGAAGTTAGAAATCCCAAGAGAGGGTTTGGGAAATTGTGTGGAATTGATGATATTTAGGGGATGTTACAAGACTTAAGTGGTGTTTTAACTGGCTTAGAACAGAGAATACGGACTTAGGAATTCATCCGTGTCGGATTTGTGAGGGTGTGTGTGCCTACAGGGAATCTGGGATTACCTGAGCTATTTAGGAGTTAAACAAACAAGTCTAGTGACCTATATAAACCACTAGGAACCCACTGTAGAAGTACGAGCCCATTCCCTCATCATATGGCCGGCGAGCTCGGAAAATAGGGTGACGTCGCCGGTTTTGTAGTGGCGTCTGGGGTTGGGTTTTTTTCCTGTAGCTCATTTAACCTATAAACAACACCCTGTACTTGCTTGTTTTGTCCCAGGTTAGCTGAACCAAAATCTGGGAGCTGTTGTGAGTGGGTTTGGCTATGTTTTCCCGATATTTGGAATTCTTGGTTTTAGTATTTGGATGTGTATTTGGTTGTTGGGCGTTTTTATGTTAACAACAAGGGTTGTTTGATTGTTTTGCATGCGTAGGTTACAGGTTCTAACCTATGAGCGCACCGTGTGCTGTATTGGTTTTCCGGACGTGATGTTAATAGCTATTTCGATTGTGTATTATTGTACGTACCTTCACGTGGATTCCGAGGCGACGAAGCATGGCGTCATCAATTTCGGCAAGCAAGGATCAAGGTGAGTAAATCTATATTTATGGGGGAAGTTGGGTGGATGGCGTATAGCACCCCCGCAAATTATAAATGGATACCGATCTATACGATACAGTCGTAGAAACCTAGATTAGAAAACTAGGGATATGGTTAAAAATATAGTTAGAGATGATATGAGTGATTGAATATATATTTTGAGATATGAGATGAAAGCTTAGGGATATGAAAAGTGAATGTGAATCACGACTTATAGATATGTAGTTGCACTAGAATAGGTATGAGTTTTAGAGTAGCATGACATTTGATGTATAAGGTAGAATGTATATATATAAAAATTGACTTGATGTAAGATGACTTAATGTGATGAAAAGAATATGCGATGCGATATGATAACTTGATTGATATGTCGGTATACGGATGCGAGTCAATAAGAGAGGATTGATGCCTTTGCCGGTCCCCTGATATGAGATTGTTATGGATGCGACCTGGGACATAGGTATATATATGTATAATGTTGTGGATCATGAGTGGCATGCTGTACGAGACGTTAGGTCCGTACCCTCATTCTCATATAGGTTGATAGAATCCCTAATCGTTTAATGCCGCCGTACGATGGATTACCATACGTGATGAGTTTGACTTGATGATTGATCCATACTCTTGACTAGAGGATGCCGTACGATGTATCATACCGTACGTGATGTTGTGAGACTGGATAGCAGACGTAAATGTGTCATCCGAACCATACATATTTCCAAACTGAAGAATCGTATGCAATTCTTAAATAGATACCTTGAGGGACGTTACGGATTTTCAAATGATGTCTTTTCTTTAAAAACACCGTAGCCCCTACTTTCAAAACTACGATACGCATCTTTTTAAAATCTGATCGTATGGTTTCGGTGTAGATGTTAGATTAGATGTGTATGCTTATAGCATTTGGTTTGTGATGTACCTTATACTACGTTCATGTTATTCTCATTACATTACATATACTTGTGCTAGTACACCTACACTATTATCGATGATGCGTATGTTACACTTACACAGATTGGCCGGCTCACACACTTCATCGTCGATAATTGCTATGTCACTATACGGTAGAATTGCTGCATCATGATATGACTCCTTGCATAATTTACTTGTTATGTTCACATCATTACGATATGTCGCGTGATATACTGATATTGTCACATTACTGTTCCATGATGCATGATATACGGATATGCTTACATTCTGTTATATGTCGTATACATCGTGCTTTACGATTATACGCATTGAGATATGTTGTTTTCATGAGATTTCTTGATTTGAGAACCGTGATTATTTCAAAGGAAAATATGTATTGTTTAAAAAACCCGGTTTATCTTGACATGATATTTCAGTGCGTCCACCATGTGTTTTCTCGGTTCTGAGATTGGCATGTGAAACCCGATTCGAGGAGCGGTAGGCACCGTCTGCGGGTACATGGTGGATCCGGTGAGGTACCTCGGGGCAAGAAGACTCGTATTTGTTAGACGGTGAGCCTGGCAGGGGGGCACTACCTACCGATGATAGTATTTGAACCTGGCGGTTATCCAGAGGATATTGACCGGAGTCATGAGATGGATATGAGGGCCGATCTGAGGATGCGGCACCTGAGATATGAGGATTTATGTGACGATGATGGACACGGGTTTCATGATGTTTCCAGTGTCGATGCTAGACACTCAGGTTCCATGATTTTGATATGTCGCGAGGGACACCCGTTGATTTATATCCTCATACTTTCATTCATATGGTTTTATGATATTTACATGCCTGACGTTGTTGTGCCATTGATGGACACGTGGATGAGATCCACATGCATACTGGCATTGATTACATTGTTGGATGATATCCACATGCATGCAGGCTTTGATTACTGTTGGCACATATTTACAGTTACGGTCACCCTAGATATCACAGTATTACCTTTATGATATTGTTGACCTACGAATTGTTGTTTATTCAATTTCTACCTAATGATGTTCTCTACTCATGAGTTGGCAACTCACCCCCATTGTGCCACAGTTCTTGCAGGTTGACCGCATGGATCAGTAGCGGCATAGCCGGCACATAGCTGCATTCGGGTGACTTGCTTTGGTAGGTGGTACATATTGGATCATACCACTATTGTATTTATTATTCATATTGTATCTAGTCAACTCCATCAATCAAAATTAGTATTTTTATAAATAGTAAGACTTAGAAAGACTTGTAGTTGCGAGACTTGAGTGATGGGTTATATGTTGGCTCGGTGGGTTGATGTCTTGCTTTATTCATTATCTTTTGTGTGGATCTTCGCCGTTGGGCGTCGTATACTTGTTTTATTACTTGCGTGGTTGTGAATCCGCCGATTGGCGAAGAGCTATCTCCCGCTTGGGGATGCCTTTTATATTATTATGTGTATGTGGTTTTGGATCAAAATATACAAAGGAGGCGCTGCCCAAATTTTTAAAAGACGAAAAATGTGTTTCAACTAGTAAAATTCACTTGCATTTTTCATGTCCCACTATTAATGCATTTAAGAAAATGATTTGATTTTCATCATACCTTTATTTCAAAACTTCACCTCTTCTATTTTCTTTAAAATGGTTTTAGATTTCTGGGCTTCGGCTTACTTAATTTACGTTACGCCTTTAGACGTGGCGTGATTTAAGTGCCGGTCATGGGCTAATATTTCGGGTCCTGACAAAGTTGGTATCAAAGCGCTAGGTTTAACTTTGGTTCGAGTCTATATTTGTCTATGCTGAGTCTAGGGCGTATATATATTTCGGAACATAGGCTTGACCTTACGGAACTTAGACTTGAACAGGGGGGTATTAGATCCGATCTTTCGTTACATAGGTTGACCCTGATTGATGGAGTAGGTAGCTAGAGTGACGTACCGTACGTATGTTCCGCGGCATATTTACGATACGATACTCCACTTAAGAAACCTTAGGATGTACATACTTTGAGATCTATGATTCTCTTCGTACCCATGATTACCCATCCATTTGAGATCCTTGATTCTATTCGTTTCCATGATCATACTCTCATTGATTCCGTTCCTCCTTATGATCATGTATCCACTCTGGATCTGTTGATTCCTTTCATTCCTTTGATCTACCTTCATCGATACATGCTTGAGGTTCCTGTCACCATGGTTTAAGCGCAGATTGAGCTGCTGCTAGTGATGCGGTCAGGAAGAGCTCGTCATGGGCGAGGACTGACCATCGTGTTTTTTGGTGACACGAGAACATCTCGATTTTTGTATTGGTGTTGTGACCTTTTGTTGAGGCGAGTGTTCGATTTTGCACCTGATAATCGGGCCATTGTTAGAGGCTGCCTGTTGTGGGAAGACTGTTGCTGTATAGCCTATCTCGGAGGTTGTGATGTTATCTACCTTGCAGAAAGATGACCCAGTTGTTGCTGAGATTGACGGGATGTCGCTTCCAGACCTTACGAGCGGATATCGTTGGAGCTTTCTGGCAGAAATGCGACAGATGATAGCTAGTCTACCCCGAGTTGAGAGACGAAGGTGATTCGTCAGTTTTGATGCGCCGACGCAGGCCCAGTTGAGCTGAAGATTTCCAGTGTGGAGAATCTTACTCAGATCTAGAGTAGATCGATCCAGAGATGATGTTGTTCGTTGGATGATCCGATAGGAGATCAGTAAGTGGACCGGCTTCGGATAGAGGGCCTTCCCCAGATGCGTTGTGAGTTGATCGAGAACGGACGAGTATTAAGTATTCCTCCGATGGTTGGGACGAGTTCCCGAGGACGTGTTCGGCTAGATATCTTCTACAGTGTGATGAAGATACAGAGTTCGTAATTTCGAGTCCGTGTGAGAGATTCCGGATTGACTGTAGCCGAGAACAATTGCAGTACGCTGATAGCATGACGTGACGTCAAAGCGGATGATAATAAAGACGAGTGGAGCAAGAGCTTCGTGCGAGATGTTAACGAGCTATTGTTACTCCCCATTGAGATTGGAGATCTGATATATATACAGAGGCATGAGATACGACCAGTTCCCGAGGAAATTCTGTGCTGAGAACACAGATGTCCAGAAAACAAGAAAAGATTATGCAAGAGTACCGGCCTCCGTATAGTTCGGCATAGGCGAGATTGGAAGAGACCCAGTGCAGGTTCCTTCCAGGACACTGCTGCAATAAGATTTGCACCGAGGATCAGATGTGTGACGTGTATTCAGAGGACCAGAGACCGACGCCAGTGACGTGCTTCTTTATGAGTGATCATACTAATTGGCCCGGAGTTAACCAGAGAAGTGCCAGAGCGGAATCGTTTTCGTTAGCACACCTGACTGAGCCGACGAGCCGATAGATTGCGAGATTGGTAATCCATAGAGAAAATGAGGACCCAGAGACAGAGGACGCCAGACCGTGAGCAGGAGGAAAGCGGATGTTCTTGCTCTGCCAGTTTTGGGCGCACCGATATTTTTCGACATTGTAGGAGGTGTACCTCAATGTCATTTGTTGCGATTTGTGTTTGTGATTCGAGTATCACGCTAATATCGCTTGGATTTGAGTTTTGATGATTGAGTTTCATGATATGGTTTTCGTGCACCATGGCTGCACCTACTGGGTATTTACATTTTGTGCATAGTTATTGCACTTGATATATATTTTATACATCGTTGTGTTGAATTGCGATTTGTGGATATTTATTGCACTTGATGTCAATTTTGTGCCTTAGCTGCACGTGTTTATGATTTCGTGGATTTCATATGGTTGATTTGATTTTGTGCATGTGGTACGCACTCGATTTGATTTTTGCACTCGGTATAGCTTACATGTGCCTGCAGTGCATTGATATGTGTTTTGTGCACGTAGTTGCATACGTTTTTTATTTTATACACCTTGATACACTCGGTGTTGTTTTTATACGCATTTGAGTTATTGATGAGTTTTCGTGCACTCGTTGCACCCGATTTGTATTTTGTACAATTGTTGCACTAGGTTTTTTTTACGCCGTGCATTTGTTACACTGTATTTGTATTTCGTGCACTGGATGCACCGGAATTGTGTTTCATGGCACTAGATTTTCATTCGTGCATTTTTCGCACCAGATTTATATTTCGTGCATTTGTTGCACTGGATTTATATTTTGTGCATTGGTTGCACCAGATCGGTATTTCGTGCATTGGTTGCACTAGATTTATACTTCGTATATTGGTTGCACCGATTTTTGTCTTGAGCATTCGTTTTACCAGATTTATGTTTTTATGCGCGTGCACTTGACGTTCGTTTTTCGTGTGCTTTACCGCACTAGGCATTTATATGGACATGACACGCTTGGGTTGGATTTTGCGCATATTAGGCGCTTTGTATTGGGTTTTGTGCGCATCGGATGCACTTGATTTAGATTTTTATTCGTGCATGTTGGATGCACTTGATTTAGATTTTATTCGTGCATGTTGGATGCACTTGATTTAGATTTCATTCGTGCATGACGGATGCACTTGATTTGGATTTTTGCGCATGTTGGGCGCATGATATGAGATGTGATTTTGTGCACACCGGATTCACTCGATTGGGATTTTCATTCGTGCATGTTAGTTGCACGAGATTGAGATTTTCATGCACAATAGATGCATCAGATGTTGTTGTCGTGCACACCCGTTGCACTGGACAGATGCTTTCGTGCACACCTATTGCACTTAGTTTTGCTTTTGTGCATATTATGGCACATGTATTTGGATTTGATTTTCGTGCGCACCAGACGCACGTGATTATTGGATACACCTTTCGAGGTTGATTTTGCTCTTGAGCACCTTGTTTTCATGATAGGTACTATATTGTGTAATAGCCGAACATGACTGATCTGAGGATAGTACCTAAGTACTTTGCATGCATTAAAAAGTTTAACAAGAGCTTTTCAAAAAGGATCTATAGTATCGCTATTTCTTACGTGTCCGCGAGCGACACGAACGTTTACAAGGAAAACCTTTTGGGATATTTTAAAAAGGCGAAACGTATATTTGAGCAAAACATATATGAACGTATATTTATTACTTTACAATGAGCGTCCGTCACTGTGCCGTGAGTTACGCATCACACGGCGATTCAAAAAAAATGCTGCATGAGTTTTCTTCAGTTTTAGAAGAATTTCAAGGATGCGTACCATATATGTATTATAGTATTTGACTAGTGTACATTGGATTTCAGTGTTGAATTTCGAGATCTGAATCTCCATTGTAAATCCGATGACATGCATGCAAATCCGATGATTTGCGTGACGCTTGACAGAGTTCGATTTTGAGTTTCATACTCGTTTTCAGGCACACGCGATCCGCTGTGTTATTTCTGTATCTTCCGTGATTTCGGAGCCCCGTGGTTTGAACTGATTATTGAAATGATTTAGTATTTGGGAGTTTAAATTTAAATTCGTGGACCGAATTTATTTAAGGGGGGAATATTGTAACATTTTAGAAAATATAAAATATTATTTTTGGAATTTAATATTAAAATAATATATTTCGCGAAAACTAGCCGATTTGCGAAATTGGGTTTTTCGTAAAATGGTATAAATATAAACCAATAATTGTGAAATAATTGGAGATTAAAATGATTTATTCATTTAAAAATATATTTATCGGATTTGGCATTTTTATAATTAATTATATGTAAGTTTAAAATTTAAACCAGATTAGTGCACTGCTAATCGCGATTAAGACAAATCCGTATTTCTACAGTTTTCCATGGCTAGTGCACCATGTCATGTTGAATTTTGGTTACATGTTGTGTTCTTGTGTTGTTTTTGGGGGTATTATGTGGTTTGGGTTTTAAAAAGAAAGGAAAAAGAGAAAAGGGTAAAAGAGAGAATGATTGAAGAGAGAGAGGGAGAGAGTGAGAAATGAGTTGAGAGAGGGTGAGAATAAGAAAGAGAGAGAGGGGGGATGCCCATTATTTCCTCCCCATTATTTTCTTCATCTTCTTCCTCCTTATCTCCCTCCACCTTCACCCCCAAACTTCATCTCAATTTCCTTCCCAAAACCCTACACCCTCTTCATTAAAAATGATCCCCACTTCAACCTCTACACATTGGACCTTACAAGTTTGGATTTTGGAGACTTTGAGAAACTAGGGTTTTTCTTGAGTTGCCCAAATGAGGTATAATTCCTTTCATGTAGTTTAGTTTGTAGTTTCTTGCATTCTAGTTTAGTTTAGAAGTGGATTTAGTGTGGAATTGTGAAGTTGAGAGGGTTTGGGAAATTGTGTGGAATTGGTGATGTTTAGGGGCTGTTACAAGACTTAAGTGGTGTTTTTACTGGCCTAGAACAGTGATTATGGACTTAGGAATTCATCCATGTCGGATTTGTGAGGGTGTGTATGCCTACAGGGAATCTGGGTTGACCTGGGCTATTTAGGAGTTAAACAAACAAGTCCCGTGACCTATAAAAACCACTAGGAACCCACTGTAGAAGTACGAGCCCATTCCCTCATCATATGGCCGGCGAGCTCGGAAAATAGGGTGACTTCTCCGGTTTTGTAGTGGGGTCTGGGGTTGGGTTTTAGCCTGTAGCTCATTTAACCTATAAACAACACCCTGTACTTGCTAGTTTTGTCCCAGGTTACTTGAACCAAAATCTGGGAACTGTTGTGAGTGGGTTTGTCTATGTTTTCCCGATATTTGGAATTCTTTGTTTTAGTATTTGGATGTGTATTTGGTTGTTGGGCATTTGTACGTCAGCAACAAGGGTTGTTTGATTGTTTTGCATGCGTAGGCTATAGGTTCTAACCTATGAGCGCACCGTGTGCCGTATTCGTTTTCCGGACATGATGTTAATAGCGATTTCGATTGTGTATTATTGTACGTACCTTCGCGTGGATTCCGAGGCGACGGAGCATGGCGTTATCGACTTCGGCAAGCAAGGATTAAGGTGAGTAGATCTATATCTATGGGGGAAGTCGGGTGGATGGCGTATAGCACCCCCGCAAATTATAAATGGAAACCTATCTATAGGATACGGTCGTAGAAACCTAGATTAGAAAACTAGGGATATGGTTAAAAAGATAGTTAGAGATGATATGAGTGATTGAATATATATATTAAGATATGAGATGAATGCTTGGGGATATGAAAAGTGAATGTGAATCACGACTTATAGATATGTAGTTGCGCTAGAATAGGTATGAGTTTTCGAGTAGCATGACATTTGAAGTATAAGGTAGAATGTATATATATAAAAATTGACTTGATGTAAGATGATTTAATGTGATGAAAAGAATATGCGATGTGATATGATAACTTGATTGATATGTCGGTATACGGATGCGAGTCGATAAGAGAGGATTGATACCTTTGCCGGTCCCCTGATATGAGATTGTTATGGATGCGACCTAGGACATAGGTATATATATATGTATAATGTTGTGGATCATGAGTGGCATGCTGTACGAGACGTTAGGTCCGTACCCTCATTGTCATATAGGTTGATAGAATCCCTAATCGTTTAATGCCGCCGTACGATGGATTGCTGTATGTGATGAGTTTGACTTGATGATTGATCTATACCCTTGACTAAAGGATGCCGTACGATGTATCATACCGTACGTGATGTTGTGAGACTGGATAGCCGACGTAAATGTGTCATCCGAACAATACATTTTTCTAAACTGAAGAATCGTATGCATCTCTTAAATAGATACCTTGAGTGACGTTACGGATTTTCAAATGATTTCTTTTCCTTAAAAACTCCGTAGCCCCTACTTTCAAAACTACGATTCGCATCTTTATAAAATCTGATCGTATGGTTTCGGTATAGATGTTAGATTAGATGTGTATGCTTATAGCATTTCGTTTATGATGTATCTTATGCTACGTTTATGTTATTCTCATTACATTACATATACTTGTGCTAGTACACCTACACTATTATCGATAATGCGTATGTTACACTTACACAGATTGGCCGGCTCTCACACTTCATCATCGATAATTGCTATGTCACTATACGGTAGAATTGCTGCATCATGATATGACTCCTTGCATGATTTACTTGCTATGTTCACATCATTATGATATGTCGCGTGATATACTGATATTGTCACATCACTGTTCCTTGATGCATGATATACGGATATGCTTACATTATGTTATGTCGCATACATCATGCTTTACGATTATACGCATTGAGATATGCTGTTTTCATGAGATTTCTGGATTTGAGAACCGTGGTTATTTCAAAGGAAAGTATGTATTATTTTAAAAGCCCGGTTTCTCTTGACATGTTATTTCAGTGCGTCCATCATGTGTTTTCTCGGTTCTGAGATTGGCATGTGAAACTTGATTCGAGGAGCGGTAGGCACCGTCTGCGGGTACATGGTTGACCCGGTGAGATACCCCGGGGCAAGAAGACTCGTATTTGTTAGACGGTGAGCCTGGCAGGGGGCACTACCTACCGGTGATAGTATTTGGACTTGGTGGTTATCCGGAGGATACCGACCGGAGTCATAAGATGGATATGAGTGCCGATCTGAGGATGCGGCGCCTGAGATATGAGGATTTACGTGTCGATGCTGCACACGGGTTTCATGATGTTTCGAGTGTCGATGCTAGACACTCAGGCCCCTTGATTTTGATGTGTCGCGAGGGACACACATTGATTTATATCCTTATACTTTCATGCATATTCTTTTATGATATTTACATGCATGACGTTGTTGTGTCATTGATGTACACGTGGATGAGATCTACATGCATACAGGCATTGATTACATTGTTGGATGATATCCACATGCATACATGCATTGATTACATTGTTGGATGATATCCACATGCATGCAGGCTTTGATTACTGTTGGCACTTATTTACAGTTACAGTCACCTTAGATATCATAGTATTACCTTTATGATATTTTTGACCTAGGAATCGTTGTTTATTCAATTTCTTCCTGATGATGTTCTCTACTCACGAGTTGGCAACTCACCCCCATTATGCCACAGTTCTTGCAGGTTGACCGCATGGATCAGTAGAGGCATAGCCGGCACATAGCTGCATTCGGGTGACTTGCTTTGGTAGGTGGTACATGTTGGATCGTACCACTATTGTATTTATTATTCATATTGTATCTAGTCAACTCCATCAATCAAAATTAGTATTTTTATAAATAGCAAGACTTAGAAAGACTTGTAGTTGCGAGACTTGAGCGATGGGTTATATGTTCGCTCGGTGGGTTGATGTCTTGCTTTATTCATTATCTTTTGTGTGGATCTTCGCCGTTGGGCATCGTATACTTGTTTTATTACTTGCGTGGTTGTGAATCAGCCGATTGGTGAAGAGCTAGCTCCCGCTTGGGGATGCCTTTTATATTATTATGTATATGTGGTTTTGGATCAAAATATACAAAGGAGGTGCTGCCCAAATTTTTAAAAGAAGAAAAATGTGTTTCAACTAGTAAAATTCACTTGCATTTTTCATGTCCTACTATTTATGCATTTAAGAGAATGATTTGATTTTCAACATACCTTTATTTCAAAACTTCACCTCTTATATTTTCTTTAAAAAGGTTTTAGATTTCTGGGCTTCGGATTACTTAATTTACGTTACGCCTTTAGACGTGGCGTGATTTAAGTGTCGGTCATGAGCTAATATTTCCGGTCGTGACAACATGCATCGTGACCACCGTTGTACTTTTATTTACTCAGTTGTATCTAGTAAACTCTATCTACTAGACTTGTTTTAATTGATAGTCTTAAAAGACCGTTGTATATTCTTTCGACCTTAGAGTCGCACGCTTGTTTTATTATGGGTCTTCTCTGGTTTTTCTTGAGGAAATTGATTTCCTTTCTGAGTTTTGATCCTCGCCCTTCGGCGTTGTATATTATATTGCTTGCGTGGTTGTTTCCGCCAATTGGCGAAGAGCTAGCTCCCGCTTGGGGATGCCTTTATTCATTACTTATTTGTATTCCTATTTGTACCCGTTTGGGGCCAGTATTTACAAAGGAAATTCTGCCGAAATTTTTGGGAAAAGAATTGATGCTTTTAAAAATGCTTACTATGACTTTCAAAGTGATTTTATTTGTTAACTTTTAAATAAGTTTTCCTTCACTCTATTTTCTTTAAATGGTTTAGATTTCTGGTATTTTGGCTTACTTGAATTAGGTGGGGTCCTTAGACTTCACATGATTCAAGTGCCAGTCACGTGCCATTTCGGGCCGTGACAAAATCGATACGGCTCCAGCCATGTTGCCGATAATTCCTTTGACGCTAGAAGGGGAACGTGCTTTGAAACAGCTGGTGTCGAACGCCTCTGAAGATGAAGCTGCTTTGAAAGCGGGTAGGGATCCATTTTCGATTGATGCCCGACGAGCGCATCTGAACAAAAAAGCGTAGCGGCTCAAACAGAACATCCTTCAAGCTCCTTGGGGGTATTGGTATGTATATTTCTTTCCCTTTTCAGAAAATAATTTGTATTACTTTCACGTTGCATTATCTTTTAAACAAAAATTTGCAGGGCCTTCTGCAGCGGGAGTAATTTCGAGTCCAGATCGAGCCATGGATGTGGATTCTATAAATATCTCCCATGACACACCGGAGGGTGTAGAGGAGATCACTGAAGCAACTATCCCCGCTGTGGAGCTCCCGGTGATGGTTTCTGTCCCATCAGCATTTACTCCTCCAGCAGAGATGGCCTCGCCAGCTTTAGATCCCATGGATATCTCTAGTGACGCACCGGAGGGTGTAGAAGAGATTGCTGAAACCGTTATCCCCGCCTTGGGGCCTTCAGCGGCAGCTTTTGTCCCTCTATTGGAGACTGCCATGCCGGCTATGTTAGGTTTACCTAGCACCTCATGAAGGGTTTGGAAGCATCACATGTGCCAAAATCAAATTTTTAAGGTGCTAAGTGAACATATAAAGAATCATCACTAGAAATTTAGGGTTTCATTACAATGACATCATCACAAGTAGAAAAAGCTAGGGTTTTGAGAGTACAACCTTTCTAGCTCCCTACGCTAGACTCCTTAGCTACTTGAGGGTTGGAAAAGGGTTCGCTTGAGACCCTCTAGGTCCACGACGATCCACCCGAAGCTCCTTTTCCCAAAGCTCCTTTCTTTACTCGATATGTGAATGAAGTAGAGCAAACACCCTACACAAATGGGCTAGATGTGTGTAGTATGATGATGTGGTTTGTATTATATAATCAAAACTCTTTGTTTTTATCAACTCACTCAAAGAAATTATCAAGAGAGGAAGAAGAAGATGGTGGCTAAGTTTTCTCACAAAAGGAAATGTTATGAGAGTCAATAATTGAAATGAGAAAAGAATAATCTATATTAATCCTTCTCACTTCAACCACGGTTAGAACTATCTAGATGTTTATCAAATGAGTTAAAAGGCAAGAGGATAATTAACTCAAGGTTAAAAAGTGGTTGAAGCATGGTCAAAGATGATAAGCATTAACCTTGTGTGAATTATCCTTTCCCTTTTTCAAAATGATAAATAAATAGATAATTCTAAAATATAAGTCTTGCATTGCCACCAAATATGTATCAACAACCATGATACAATGTATGTATGTATGTATCCATGCACATCATCATGTGCATACATGCATGCATACAAAAATAGAAAAAGAGTTTGATTAAAGAATTAATCTAAAAGTCATTTGTTAAATCAACACTTGATTTTACAAACCGGTCATATCACATACGACCCGACCAATAGAAAATGCCCGATTAATATACGGTATCACATATCCGAATTTAATCGGGTCCCCGCGCATATCTCATATGCACACCACATCTTTTCGCCTGAGGCAGGAAACTTCATTGTGGGACTCTAAGACTCGTCAATATGCCGGCAGTAGGTAATGATCATATCAAATACCTGCAAGCCGCAAGCGGTCAGCTAAACGTAACGGCCACCCGGGTATTGAGCGATCAGAAGAAAACAAGCGAACCTGTCACAACTCCCGTCGAGCCAACCGGCAACACTACCGTACAGTCCGGTCTCTTTGTCAGATATGCTGCATATCGAGTCTAGGGATGGTAACGTCGACCCCAATAACTCAATAAGTCATGCCAATTAATGGTCTATAACAGATCGAGAAACTACTGATAACACCTATCAGTAAATCTCAACAGCCTTGGCCAGGGACTTACTGATATAGCCAATCGAGCACAGCACAGCATCAACTCCTAATACCGGGAGAGACGAAACCCCTCCTATCGCTCGTCGCCTTCGTGTGTCTCAGGACTGTACCCAACGGCCACCTGTTTGCATGACTCGATAGAGCCGTGGTAGGGTAGTAATCAAAATACAGTGGGAGAACACACAAGACTCTATGACGATCTCGGGTCTACAGACTAACCTGCACCAGTGTCACCTGAGAACTGCTATCCGACGATAGATATAATTCCATATAGGAGTTCTCGGTGAGTCCGTCCAGTGTACCCAGTCACCACTGAGCACCCGTATACGATCTCGATATCAAACATCGATGAATGTGGGAACATCCACCGCCCATCATATGGGTCTAGTATCATATACACTAGTCTACTTTGGTATATCGATGCCCCGTCTCGATACACCTATGACTAGGAACATTCCAGGATATGCTCATAAACTACAGATGTCCCACTAGTATGATCTCTATCATAATCACAGTAGTCAAGCCAATATCTTCAGGGCTTTATCAACATGTGAATGAATAAAAGCATGATCAAATCAACATGTCAGATAAAGAAGAACCAGATAGCATACTATCATGTCGAGCAAGAATATACACTGAATATATATATATATATATATAAATACATCCACTATCATATAATGGCCTGTATGGCATACATATATCCAACAATCTTCCACTTGCACTAAGGCCAGTTATTGGCGTATCTCATACCCAACATCCAAAAAGTAGCTCATGCTGAGGCTGAGGGAGGGCCTTGGTGAATGGATCCGCGGTGTTATTCTTTGTGTCTACTCTCCTAATCTCGATCTCGCGGCGATCTATAATCTCCCGGATCAAATGAAAACACCTCAGGATGTGTCTAGACCGCTGATGGGATCTGGACTCCTTGGCTAACGCCATAGCCCCATTATTATCACAATACAATGGTATTGGATCAATAATGGTTGGAACTATTCCTAGCTCCGAGATGAACTTCTTCATCCAGACGGCTTCCTTGGCGGCATCATTCGCAGCAATGTACTCAGCCTCCATCGTGGAGTCTACAACGGTATCCTGTTTGGAACTCTTCCAATTTACCGCCCCTACATTGAGGGTAAATACAAACCCGGAGATAGATTTGCTGTCGTCCTTATCGCTCTGGAAGCTCGAGTCGGTAAAGGCCTCCATTTGGAGATCTCCATTACCATACACCAAGAACAATTCTTTAGTCCTTCGCAAGTACTTAAGAATGTTCTTCACAGCTATCCAGTTATTCTCCCCTGGGTTGGATTGATACCTACTTACAACACTAAGTGCATAAGCTACATCTGGGCGTGTACATAACATCGCATACATTATAGATCCTACTGCCGAAGCATAGGGTATAATGCTCATGCGAGCTCTCTCTTCATCGGTCTTTGGGCAAGAGTCCTTGGAGAGAGTGACCCCATGGCAAGCGGGTAAGGCACCCCGCTTGGAGTCTTCCATACTAAACCTTTTTAGGATGGTGTTGATGTACCTGGTTTGGGACAATCCCAATAACCTCTTGGATCTATCGCTATAGATCCTAATGCCCAGAATGTATGTGGCATCACCCAGGTCCTTCATGGAGAACCGTAGTGATAAGAAAGATTTGACCGACTGTAGCCTAGGAATGTCATTTCCTATCAGAAGAATGTCATCCACGTACAATACGAGGAATGTGACAGCTCTCCCTACAGCCTTCTTAGAATCACAAGGTTCATCTGGATTTTTGATGAAATCAAACTCTTTTATCACATCATCGAAACAGATGTTCCAACTCCGCGATGCCTGCTTTAACCCATATATGGATTTAAGCAATTTACATGCTTTCCCGCTGCTCCCACTGTCAATGAAGCCCTCTGGCTGATCCATATAAACGCATTCTTCCAAATTTCCATTTAGAAATGCTGTTTTAACGTCCATCTGCCAGATTTCATAGTCGTAGTGAGCAGCAATAGAAAGTAGGATCCGAATGGATTTAAGCATGGCTACGGGAGAAAAAGTCTCGTCATAGTCCAAACCTGGTCTTTGACGAAAACCCTTCGCCATAAGTCTTGCCTTATAGATCTCCACCTGCCCATCTACACCAATCTTTCTTTTAAAGATCCATTTGCACCCCACAGGTTTTACCCCAGGGGGTACAACGTCCAAAGTCCATACTTTTTTGGTGTACATAGACTCCATTTCGGATCTCTTGGCATCCATCCACTTCACAGAGTCTCCACTCGTGATAGCTTGCTGAAAGCTGGTAGGATCATCATCCTCCATGATGCAGTCTTCTCCGTCACCATCAATGAGGAAACCGTAGTACCTCTCCGGTGGGCGAGAAGTCCTACCAGACCTACGGAGTAGCCGAGACTCCTCAATTTCTATTGCAACAGCCGGTTCAACCAAGTCGTCATTTGCAGTTTGTGTCTCTAGAACCTCTTCTAGATCTACCACATTGCCATCAGCTTTATCTGTGAAAAACTCTTTTTCTAAGAATGTGGCATACTGAGAAACAAACACTTTTTGTTCCTCCTTGTGGTAGAATAGATATCCATAAGAATTCTTTGGATACCCCACAAAATTACACATGACCGACTGTGTCTCGAGTTTGTCCGGATTCTGCTTTTTAACATAGGCCGGGCAACCCCAAATCTTAAATATCTTAAGAGATGGTCTCTTCCCATGCCATATCTCATATGGCGTGGTAGACACGGTTTTGGTTGGGACCCTGTTCAGTAGAAACGCTGCAGTCTCTAATGCATGCCCCCAAAATGAGACGGGTAACTCAGCATCACTCATCATGGATCGGACCATATCTAATAGGGTCCTATTCCGTCGTTCTGACACACCGTTGTGCTGTGGTGTGTAAAGAGGAGTGAGCTGAGAGAGAATCCCAGTCTCTTTTAGGAAGTTTGCAAATTCTGTACTGAGATACTCTCCACCTCGATCTGATCGAAGCATCTTGATACTCAAGCCGGTTTGTTTTTCTACTTCTTGTTTATATTCAGTGAATTTCTCGAAAGCTACGGATTTGTGCTTTAATAAAAATACATGACCGAATCTTGAGAAATCGTCAGTGAAAGTAAGGAAGTATGAAAAACCGCCTCTAGCCTGTGTAGACATTGGCCCACATACATCACTATGTATGAGGCCTAGGAGCTCAGTAACTCTTTCTCCGTGTCCGGTAAACGGAGTTTTGGTCATTTTACCCTTGATACAAGACTGGCAAGTCGCATAAGATTTATATTCAAAAGGGTTTAAATATCCATCTTTATGTAACTTGTTTAGTCTTGTTTCGTTAATATGACCAAGTTTACAGTGCCAAAGAAAAGCTTCATTTATTTCTGAAAGTTTTCTTTTATTAGTGTGTTGTATGCTGAAAACTGTGTGTTGATTTAAGACGTATATCCCGTTATTAAGCGTACCATACCCAACCAACATTTGATTCAGGTGAATGTTCATAACATTGTTCTGCAATACAAAATTATATCCTTCATTTTCTAACAAAGAAACAGATATAATATTACAAAGCATACTTGGTACAAAATAACATGGGTTCAAAACCAATATATACCCAGATGGCAACCCCAAGTGATACTCTCCCACTGCGACTGTATGTACATTGGAACCATTTCAAACGCGGAGAGTATGGTCACCTATCTTCAAAACCTTGCTATTTCTCAGCTTCTGCATAGAATTGCAAATGTGAGAACCTGAACCGGTATCTAATACCCAGGAAGCAGAGTTTATTGAAAAATAGTTTTCTGTCACAAACACACCTGAAGCGGAAGCATTCCCATGCTTCTTCTTGAGATTTAAGTACTCCGTGCAGTTGCGCTTCCAATGTCCTGTTTTGTGGCAGTGAAAATATTCCCCTTTCCCCGATTCTCCAGCTTTGGACTTGTCCTTCCCCTTAACCTTTTTAACTCCACCCCTAGGCTTGGTGGGCTTCTTTTTGAGCTTTCCCTTGGCCTTAGCCTTTGGGCGAGAAGAAGAAGATTGCCCAACACTCAAAACGGGAGTTTTCACTGATTTCAGTGTGCTCTCTGCACTCCTTAACATATTAAGGAGTTCAGGTAGTTCCTTCTCCATGTTGTGCATGTTGAAGTTAACTATAAATTGAGCAAAGGTGGAGGGGAGGGACTGCAGAATAATATCCGTATATTGTTCATTGTCCATCGTCCAACCAAGGTCCTCAAGCTCTTCTATGAGAGCTATCATCTTCAGAACATGGTCTCCTACTGGTGTGCTAGGGGACATTCGCATCTGAAACAATTTCTTTGATGCTTCGTATCGTAATACGCGGGATTGCTCTCATTACAACTCCTTTGTATGGAGGAATATAGTGTGAATGTCCATATTCTCGTGCTGCTTTTGATGTGTGTTTTCCATCGATGCAAGCGCGAGGCATTTGGCCGTGGCACAGTCAGCGTCCCATGTCTTGCGGACTTCTTTGTCCGCAACTGAGGATTTTGGACCTGGGACGGGCGGGGCTGGAGCCGTGAGGACATATGATACTTTATCATAAGTCAAGGCTATTTTCAGATTCCTTAGCCAGTCTTTATAATTGGTCCCATTCAGTTTATTTTTATCTAGTAGAAGCTTGAGTCCTGTCATGGGTATCTGCCATTAAGAGAGAGAAAAGAATACACTCAGCGAAAGCTCTTGCAAAGATCAGATTGGTTATTATCTTGTCTAATCGATGTTTCCCACTGCTTTAATCAAGTTTTTCTTTCAAACCTTAAAAAGCAAACTAGCCAGGATTAATTACAGTCTACAATTTCGCCAACCGTTCAGCCAGGCCAGTGTCGGTACTTGAGGGAGGTTCCCCGTGCTTTCGCACGGACCTAATTAAAGTAAACCTCGTTTTCCCAGAGGCGTAGCCCCGTTAACACCTTTCTAGACACCTAATGGGTTAGCTAATTGTAAACTGCAAAACTCTCCTAGGAGCAACTATTGCCCACAGTGGGATCGGGATCCAACCATCATATGGAAGGTATGCAATCTCATTGCAAATTTCAACTATTGAAATTCCCGATGTGGTTTTTACCCCTAGTACCTATGACCTTAACTATGGTCAACAAATCATAAGTACTAGTCAAGTTCTACCCGTCATTTCTTGATTAATTAGACCCACCCACATGACCCTTAACTATGGTCAACAAAGTCATATGAATGTTCTAATTAATCTGCATCATATGCAGTGTAGGAAGACATCACTTAGCTACCGTACACTACGCCTTAACTATAGTCAACAAACGTAGCATGAATACTAAGTACTCTACTTTCTAAAATGACGGAGGGTTGCAGATGATTTTTAAGAAAATCTTTAACGCTTTGAACTTGATATCATCGTAGAATCAAATGGTTTTCAAAAGGAGTGGCTTGAGCTCCGCAGTTTTGAAATGTAGCTTTTTCATAAAGAGCCGCGTGGTTTTCAAATCCGATTCTACAACATCTTTTTAGGTTATTTTCTTTACATTAATCATATTAATGTAGCCCCATCATTTAAGTCCTTAAGCCAATCACAGAAAAGAAACGAAAATACAACGTACGCTTATGCAATCCGTATTCGCCGCAATGTTCCGTTATGCACCGTTAGGTTACTTAACTAACGGCATAGCGGGATGGGACTAGCGCGGGTGTAAAACATAAGCAACGTCTACTATATATCATATATATAATATATCATTCGTCTCGGATATCACATCACAGAATACAGGCAGCAGAAACACACAAATGATAATACAGGATATACTAGGACGTCCGTATTTAGTATTTAGCCAATCAATATAAAATACAGGTTCCACAGTCGCGATGAATAGTCAAGCCCACACCCCTAGACCCCTACGAGAGCAGCAAGCGACCCTACCAATTCTGGAGTTTAGGAGACCCGGTCTCGACTCCTCGAGATGGCCTCCCACTGAACCTCAGAACCCGGTCACTTGTGCTCCCCCTAGGTCTATTCTAATGAGGAAAAGTAAATAATATACAACACTGGTGACATCAACCTCAACCCGGAAGTGCCCCAAATAAAAGAATATTACATTACATTTGAATTTTACATGAATGAAAAGAAAACTCTCATCTCACATAAAAAAAACCCGGCCATTCAATCGCGACAATCCTGCACATCATATCTCAGCAACACATAATATCATATATCATCAACGTAAGTAAGTATGCGTACCCCAATTGTCGTTGATGTATAGCAACAAAACCGGCGATAAGCGATATAATACACTTACGGTCACAGAAAAGAAAGTATAAAACTACAACATTTGGAATCCACATTTTCTTTAGGCATCGTAAATCCGAAATATTACATACTTCGCATTTCATGCCTGACTATATGAATTCCACATATTGTATCACATTCCAGAAAAATAGACAGTATTAATGTTTTCGATCGAATGATCAAATACCCAAAATTTCCTAAATAGCTCAACACTTGAGCGGAGTTCAAAAATCCCGAAACATGTCACAGTAGCAGCGGTCCAGCCGTAGAAGGGTCAAGCCAACGCCTCACATGTGGCACGCCGTACTGCCCCAAACCCTAAGGTTTAGAGGCAGTTCAGACGGTCACATAATCGAGTTAAGGTTTGTGTTCTTCTAGAGGGTCCACTATGTTACTTGCACGTATTTCCGAAAGATTTAAACTCGAGGAAAAATTCAACACTTGAAAGTTTTTCGTGCCGGGAAAAAGTGAGTTAATGATATCCGTTCGAACTTTTTAATACTTTCTAAATTACCCGAAAACAGCACGAAATTAAATATTCCGATCGAATCAACGAACCTAAAATAATCCCCAGAACACTCAACACTTTATTCAGATTAAAAATACCCAAAAATATGTACAAGCAGGTGAGAAGATACAAGCAGGTGAGAAGATTACTGTACAAATACGAGGCAATAACACTTCAGTACAGCCGCGGATCCGCGGCCTAAGCAAGGTCTGGCCGCGGTTCCGCGGCATAATGTACGGTTTATGGCTTCGTATTTTACAGTATTTCTTATATTTGCCTGCTGAATTTTTTAAGGATTTTTAATACTGAAAATTACACAGTTTCAAAAAATGTACAGAGAGGGGTTAAAAAAGCGTATTTCGGGTTCGATCAGAGTTTTAACTTCGCCAAAGTGTCGCCTAAAGCTCTAGCTTGGCTCTGATACCAATGTTAGGTTTACCTAGCACCTCATGAATGGTTTGGAAGCATCACATGTGCCAAAATCAAATTTTTAAGGTGCTAAGTGAACATACAAAAAATCATCACTAGAAATTTAGGGTTTCATTACAATGACATCATCACAAGTAGAAAAAGCTAGGGTTTTGAGAGTACAACCTTTGTAGCTCCCTACGCTAGACTCCTTCGCTACTTGAGGGTTGGAAAAGGGTTCGCTTGAGATCCTCTAGGTCCACGACGATCCATCCGAAGCTCCTTTGCCCAAAGCTCCTTGCTTTACTCTATATGTGAATGAAGTAGAGCAAACACCCTACACAAATGGGCTAGATGTGTGTAGTATGATGATGTGGTTTGTATTCTATAATCAAAATTCTTTCTTTTTATCAACCTCACTCAAAGAAATTATCAAGAGAGGAAGAAGAAGATGGTGGCTAAACTTTCTCACAAAAGGAAATGTTATGAGAGTCAATAATTGAAATGAGAAAAGAATAAATATTAATCCTTCGTACTTCAACCATGGTTAGAGCTATCTAGATGTTTATCAAATGAGTTAAAAGGCAAGAGGATAATTAACTCAAGGTTAAAAAGTGGTTGAAGCATGGTCAAAGATGATAAGCATTAACCTTGTGTGAATTATCCTTTCCCTTTTTCAAAATGATAAATAAATAGATAATTCTACAATATAAGTCTTGCATTGCCACCAAATATGTATCAACAACCATGATATAATGTATGTATCCATGCACATCATCATGTGCATACATGCATGCATACAAAAATAGAAAAAGAGTTTGATTAAAGAATTAATCTAAAAGTCATTTGTTAAATCAACACTTGATTTTGCAAACCGGTCATATCACATACGACCCGACCAATAGAAAATGCCCGATTAATATACGGTATCACATATCCGTATTTAATCGGGTCCCCGTGCATATCTCATATGCACACCACATCTTTTCGCCTGAGCCAGGAAACTTCATTGTGGGACTCTAAGACTCGTCAATACACCGGCAGTAGGTAATGATCATATCAAATACCTACAAGCCGCAAGCGGTCAGCTAAACGTAACGGCCACCCGGGTATTGAGCGATCAGAAGAAAACAAGCGAACCTGTCACAACTCCCGTCGAGCCAACCGGCAACACTACCGTACAGTCCGGTCTCTTCGTCAGATATGCTGCATATCGAGCCTAGGGATGGTAACGTCGACCCAAATAACTCAATAAGTCGTGCCAATGAATGGTCTATAACAGATCGATAAACTACTGATAACACCTATCAGTAAATCTCAACAGCCCTGACCAGGGACTTACTGATATAGTCAATCGAGCACAACACAGCATCAACTCCCAATACCGGGAGAGACGAAACCCCTCCTATCTCTCATCGCCTTCGTGTGTCTCGGGACTGTACCCAACGGCCACCTGTTTGCACGACTCAGTAGAGCCGTGGTAGGGTGGTAATCAAAGTACAGTGGGAGAACACACAAGACTCCATGATGATCTCGGGTCTACAGACTAACCTGCACCAGTGTCACCTGAGAACTGCTATCCGACGATAGATATAATTCCATATAGGAGTTCTCGGTGAGTCCGTCCAGTGTACCCAGTCACCACTAAGCACCCGTATACGATCTCGATGTCAAACATCGATGAATGTGAGAACATCCACCGCCCATCATATGGGTCTAGTATCATATACGCTAGTCTACTCTGGTATATCGATGCCCCGTCTCGATACACCTACGACTAAGGACATTCCAGGATATGCTTATAAACTACAGATGTCCCACTAGTATGATCTCTATCATAATCATAGTAGTCAAGCCAATATCTTCAGGGCTTTATCAACATGTGTGAATGAATAAAAGCATGATCAAATCAACATGTCAGATAAAGAAGAACCAGATAACATACTTTCATGTCGAGCAAGAATGTATACTGAATATATATATATATATATATATATATATATATATACACATGTATAAACACATCCACTATCATATAATGGCCTCTAGGGCATACATATATCCAACAGGCTATAGATTTCACAAATATCCTTTGTGATGCACCTGTGGGTGTAGAAGAGGCTGCCGAAGCTTCCATCCCTCCAGTTCAGGGCGACCGATGTATCGAAGGTAATCTTATATATATATACATTTTGTTTAACGACCCCTCCGTTATCTGAACCTTTCTTTCCCTCAGAATTGCGGGAGCTGGCGGCTTCCATCGTGGATCTTTCTCCGAGGAAAACCTTCCAGCGTTTGCTTAACATGGCGGCCCCACAAGCGATACCTCCACAAAGCATAGTCCTTTCTTCTGGCCAAGGTCAGTATTCTTTTGCCTTTTTTGTTTTATATTTTTGTAATGATGCTGATATGCCCTTCATTTTAAACCACAGTTCTGGAATCCGACGACGAAGTCGAGATTCTTGATGGACCTGGGGATTTCTCAAACCCTCCTTGCATGACTGTGGGTAAGTGAAGCTTTATCCTTGGCATCGTTTTTGTCAAGACCCGAAATAGCACATGACTGGCCCTTGAATCGTATGAAGTCTATAGGACATCATCTAATTCAAGTAAGCCAAAAGCCCAGAAATCTAAAACCATTTTAAATAATAAATGAAGGAAAACTAGTTTTAAAGAAGTGAAGAAAACATGTTTAAAAAAAATAGGTTTTTAAATAACTAAGACGAATATGCATTTTTAAAACCCCAAGTCTTTTCTAAAAATTTCTGCAGAGTTTCCTTCGTAAAAACTGGCCCCAAACGGGGTACAACATGAATAATATATGCACAATGATAAAAAGCATCCCCAAGCGGGAGCTAGCTCTTCGTCAATCGACGGTCACAACCACGCAAACAATATAATATACAACGCCGAAGTGAAAGGATCAAAACTCAAAAGGAAACTCAAAATCATCATGAAAACCATAATACTACAATGCGCGACTCTAAGGTCGAAATAATACACAACTGGTTTTCTATGTCTGAAATAAATATACAACTCTGGTTGATGGAATTTCTAGATACAACAACGAAAATAAATAAGTACAATGGTGGTCATGATGCGAGTGAACCCACCTACCAAAGCAATCACCCAGAAAGGAAGCAGTGTGCCAGAAAGCCACAATGAAACCTGTACGGCAAAACCTGCAAGAAACTGTGGCACAACGGGGCTGAGTTGCCAACTCGTGAGTAGAAAACATCATAGAGCAGAAATCGTATGTATGACTCAATTCTAGGTCAATACAATCAGTAATAATGTATATCCTCAATATGATAAAGTGTGAAGCATGATAAGGTGGCAAGGGTAAACATCTATACGTAAGTGTAGTACCAAGTGCTCGTGCCAGTGCCTCAGGTAGCAACATATCATAAATATGAGGTGTGATCAATGTAATTAACATGAATCAATGTCAACTATATCATGAAGTCTATAAGTATGTGGATATCATCCAACTATGTAATCAATGTCTGTATGAAAGTGGATCTCGTCTACGTGTCAACCAATGACACAAAACATCATGCATGTAAATATCATAAAGCATATGCATGGAAGTATGAGGATATAAGTCAACGTGTGTCCCTCACGACACATCAAAATCATGGAACCTGAGTGTCCAGCATCGACACTCGAAAACATCATGAAACCTGTGCCCAACATCGGCACGTAAATCCTCATATATATATAGGGCTCCGTCAGTCCGGATCGGCCCACGGGCTCCGTCAGTCCTGATCGGCCCGTATCATCTCTCAACTCCGGTCGGTATCCTCCGGATATCCGCCGAGCTCAAATACAATCACCGGTAGGTAGTGGTCCCTCTAGCAAGCTCATCGTCATCCACACGAAATCTCCCTCTCGCCCCGGGGTACCATACCGGGTCCACCATGAACCCGCAAACGGATCATCCGCCGCCTCGAATCGGGTTTCACATGTCACACGTCTCAGAACCGAGAAAACGCATGGTGGACGCACTGAAATATCATATCAAGAGAAACGGGGTTTTTAAAACAGTACATGCTTTCTTTTGAAATAGCCTCGGTTCTCAAATCCAGAAATCTCATGAAATCATCATATCTCAATGCTTATAATCATAAAACATGATGTATGCGACATATAAAAGAAATGTAAGCATATCAGTATATCATGCAACATGGAATAGTAATATCCACATATCAAGGGAAAACCGCTCTTTCAAATGAATCCTGTTTTAAAATATATCTTGCGGTTCCCGAATCTCAAAAATCAAGCCAGGATCATCTATGTATGTGCAAATATGTATGTATGCAAGTATGGGTGTACAATACGTGTGTACGAAAGTATGAATGTACAATATGTATGTACACCAATATGTCATACAAGGAGTCATATCCTGATGCAACAATCCTACTGTGTAGTGGCATGGCAATTATCGATGATGAAGTGTGTGAGCCGGCAAGCAGGTGTACGTGGAACATACGCATCATCGATAATGGTGCTGGTGTCCTGACAGCATGGGTTTAATATAACAATAAACGCATTTAAACATGCAATGCGATGCGAATAGCAAGAATATGCGGAAAATGAATAATAAACACAAGAATGAAGAATCTACATCAATAGATATATATGTCATACAGTTTTGCCATTTGAAATAACACGAATCGTGGTGTTTAGAAAAATAAGGGCTACGGTGTTTTTAAGAAAAGACACGTCTTTTGAAATATCCGTAGAATTCCTTAGCCTGTCTTTTAAAATAATCACGATTTGTTAGTTTTGAAATAGGTATGACTCGGGTCTACTCTAACATCTACTAACTACTACAGAACTAAACGAACAGTCTAACCAAAAGGGTAAGGGAAACCACCTAAATCTGAGTCGATATACATATAAATATAATAGTCGGTGATCTCGCCTCAATAGTATCACATACGATACAATATACAATATGACATCCTCAAGTCAAGAGTGCGGATCTATCGTCAACATATAGCTCGTACGTAAATCTGTCGTACGGCATCGCAAGTCTGGGTACGGGTCGAATCTCACATTTATCTCATCAATTATCTGGTATCCTTATCATCATATCTTATGAACTGGGGTACTGATCTAAGTCTAGTACAAGCTGGTATCATCTATAAATATATGTGTGCGTGTATGAAAACACATGCCTAAAGGCCCACAAAAATCTCATGTCGTATCTTCTAATACGAACCACATCATATCACCGATCTCGTGGCACCATGCCCAAACTCATCGACTCATCTCCAAATATCATCCCCTATCCTCACCATCCAAGTGTAGGTATACATGTATATATATATATATATATACACAGTCCCATACCTGTGTGTGTGTGTGTATATATATCTATCCCTATATACGTACAAGTATAACAGTAAGCATGTGTGTGCGTGTGAGTGCAAACCTATTCTAGAGTCCGCGACTAAGAAGCTAAACTAAGTTACTTCTAACTACTTTAAACTAAACCATGAATACAAATAATATCTTGATAATCATCCACATAACATAAACACATATATATAACCATATATATATATTTAAGCTATACTACGAACTGCGGGGGTGCTATACGTCATCCACCCGACTTCCCCCGTAGATATAATCTACTCACCTTGCTCTCGCTTGCCGTTGCGACATCGCCACGCGCTTGCTTGTCGTATTGAAGTCATCGTGGGGTACCTACATATAATAACGTATCGTGTCGTATTAAAACCCAATTTAAAACCAAAACGACACGCTAAAAGTCTATAGGTTAGAACCTATGGATTACGCTTT
This sequence comes from Agapanthus africanus, assembly GCA_030015575.1. Lineage (NCBI taxonomy): Eukaryota > Viridiplantae > Streptophyta > Magnoliopsida > Asparagales > Amaryllidaceae > Agapanthus > Agapanthus africanus. The sequence continues at coordinate 297,454,254 of CM057349.1, forward strand.
CAAAACCACCAAATAACACTCGATTTCGACGTACAAACGTCAAGTGATCGAATAGAACACAAATTATACAAATCCAGAATTCACAATACGCAAAACGAAACCTCGAATCAAAACAGCAACTCTTGAAAATGGTCCCAGATTTTACCCTAGGTCAAATTAGTCAATTTTGCATATGCTACGGGTCTAGTTTTCAGGAGATGGAGCCACAGAACAAATACGAGTCAATTCCTCACTGCTCTGGCCGCAAATTGCGGCCAGAATGAATTTATTTGCGGCCTGGGTAGAGGGTTAGGGGCTAGGGTTTCGGTGGGGGTTCTAGGTTGCCTGCATGTATCACTGTCTTTGCTAAATAATTTTCAGGTCACTCGGGTGTTAGCAGATTTCATTTTACACTCACAGAATCCACAATTTTCCGATATTGGGTTTCCTAAGTTCTTATTCCGGGGTTCTAGTCTCTGGTTTGGGTCTGAATTCTAGCACTAGGGGGTTTGTGTGGCCTCTACTAAGCTCAATTACACATCACAATTCAAGAATTCCATAAACCCTAACTAGAAATTTCCAAATCTCACTAAACGACATCAAATCGGTTCTAAACAAACATGGATGTGAAAGCAATGGAAATACTGGGCTAATGGTTAAGAGAATATCTCATTTGGCAACTTAAGAAAATTCTTGAGTTGCCCCAAGTGTCCAAAATGCAAGCTTTCTAGGTCCATGGTGTAGCTAGTGAGCTCATGCACATTTTTAATGAAATGGTGATTGAGTTTTGATGAATTTTTCATGGAGTTGTGGGGGTTTTGAGATGGGTGGGGGGGGGGGAAGAGGGCAGCAGTCCAAGTGAGAGGAGAAGAGAGAATGATGAATATGAGAAAGAAAACAAGGGTCTTGGTCAATGGGAGACCCTTCACCTCTCACTCTCTCACTTGCCCATACCTTACTTCTTTATTCATATCCTTTTTCTTTTCCTTTTCTTTTCTTCTCTTTAATTTATAACCATGCATGATAAAAAGAAGAAAGCATGAAAGAAAAATATAACAAGTGCTAAAAAAAGACATATGCATGTTTTGCACAAAACAAGCTTAATGCGCGATTAGCAATATTTAATCACGATTAGCACTAAATAGCATATAATTAATCATAAAAACTTATAATTTGCATAATTCACATAAAACACCCTCTTTTTAGTAATTTCCATAATTTTCCAAATTATTTTTCCAATTTATCGGTATTTAATTATACCGCCTTATTAAAATATTCAATATTTTATTATTTAATTATAAAAATTCCCAAAAATAATATTTTATTTTTTTGAAATGTTACAATCTTCCCCCCTTAAAGAAATTCGGTCCCCGAATTTTAATTTAAACCCCTCAATACTAAAACATTTCAGTAAAAAGTCCAAGTCGTCGGGGCTCCGAAATCATCAATACATAAAATGCATCATAGCGCAATGCATGCGCATGAACAAAGAGCAGATAACTCAAAATCAAAACTCCGTCAAGCATCCCGCAATCACAGGAGTCATGGTGAAGACACCAATGTCAAATCCAATACGAAACCCAACGTGATATACATCAAAACTATACATGTAAACATCAAATTTATACATGTAAATATCTGAAGGTGCATGCCAAACCGTTTTAAATCGTTGTGCGATGCATACTGTTAGTGTATATTCCCTAGAGGCCATTACTGTATCATACTAGTTTGTATATTACTTAATGGAAGCTTGGGATATTCACAGTTGTATAGACAATCTTGCTCAAAATGGTAGTATACTACTTGGTTTGGTTCTACTTCAATGTGTACATGTGTTTATTTTATTATATCACCTATACGCATTAGTGGAGCCCTTAGGATCTTTGCTTGATTACCAGCGTTGTGATGGCAGTCACACTCGTGGGGGCTGGATAATCCACAAGCACATCCTTATACAGGTCCCTAGTCGTAGGACTATCGAGACAGGGTATCGATACTCTAGAGTAGACTAGCATATGCGCTTCTCATCCCAGCAGGGGAGACGGTCTATCCCACAGCCGTCAGTACGTCGTACTTGAGATAGTATGCGGGTGCTCGTTAGGTTACGAGTACACTGGACAGGACTCGTCGGGAACTGATTGGTTGGTACTATACCTATCGTCAGTTATCAGTTCCCAGGTGACATGAGTACAGCTTAGTCCGCTGACTTGACACTGTCACTTCGCCTCGAGTGTGTTCCCACTGTACTTTGATTACTATCCTACCACGGCTCAAAGGAGTCGTGCAAACAGGTAGTAGTTGGGTGCAGTCCCGAAGCACTTGGAGGCAGTGACGGTTAGACGGGATTCGTCTCTCCCGGTATTGGGGGTTGACATCGCGCTGTGTTTAGGAGAGCCATTACACAAGTAGTCCCTGGCCAGGGCAAGCGAGATATACTGGTAGGTTTCCAGTGTTATGTCAGGGTGTTCTGGGCTACACCCCGACACGACTTGTACCGCTATTAGGGGACTGACGTTTACCGCCCTTAGGCCCGCCGTGCGATGTATTCAGACAAACAGACCGGACTGTACGGAGATTGTCATATTCAGGCTCAGTAGGAGTTCAGATGGGTTTCACCTCGTCCGTCTTCTTATCGGCATCTACCTAGGGGCCGTTACGCACAGCTAGTGCCGCTTGCGGTCTGTGGTTAAACCCACTGCCAGCGTAGTGTCGAGTCTTTAGAGTCCCACAAAGAGAGCTATTCGCCTTTAGGCAAAAGAGTAGAGCTCGCATGGTTTTGCGACAGGTCGCATGGTTTTGCGACAAGGTTCGGTCACATCCGTGCACTTGTGCACGTTTAGTGACCGGGCGGTTATTACTAGTGGGCTTTGGTTTAAGCCAGATCCTAGTATATGTTTTGGGATTGGTTTTATCTCGTTTGTATTCATGTTCCCCGGAACGCGGATACGGGTGTGTATGCACAGTTGACAGAGACAGAGGCAGAGGATTCTCATTAGGGTTGTTGACTGTTGACTTTTGCTTAACCCTAATGAGAATTTGAAATATGATTAACAATAATATTAATTGAGTATTATAGTGACATGGTTAGGGTTGAAAGGTTGACCTTGTTGACCTGTTGACTTTTGTTGACCGGTTGACTAGGTTGGACTTGTTGACCACCATCATGACAATGGCCATTATTTGGTTGCATTGACTTATGCTTGCTTGTTTTGTTCACCATTTGCATTTAATGCAAGAAATGATAGTGACATTTGTCATGATAACAACCATTACAATATACTGAATTATTATTACATTGTTATGATGATTTTTGGATTATGAGAGCTTGGATGGCAAAAGGATTATTCATTCTCTCATTTTCATTTCTCTCTCTTGCCATCACTTGCTCAAGCTCTCCTTCTTCCTCTTGCTCTCTCTAACTCATGGCAACCCTTCTCATGAGTTGAGAACCATTGCCTTAGAGATAAAAACACCAGAACAATTCTCTACTCATCCTAGTTCACAAGGCCTAGCAAGCCAAGTGTTCTAGTTTCTTCAAGTTCGAAGAAGAAGCCAAAGGTAGAAGCTTTCGGGTGGATCCATCTTCGGCGTGAGAAGACGACGAGGGGAGGCCGGTCCATACACCACAAGAGTTGAAGACGAAGGAGTTCAAGAAAGGTATAACCCCCTTAACAGAGTAGGTAAAACTCCTAGTTAGGTTGTTAGGTAGATTGTTTAACAAAGATCCGTATTTGTAGTCCATGTTACCACCCTAAGAAAAATCGTTTTTCACCACTTCCGCAACCCCAAACAACCGGGGACGGGTAGCATGGACTTACAGTGATATCAGAGCCTAGTTAAACACTATCTAACATGTTAGCAAAGTAAGTAGAAGTTCGATCGGAGAAAAAGTCGCGAAACACGCCCGGTTTGCACACTTTCTGTCGAATTTTTCCTCTGTTCCAAAAATAATAAATCTTGCCTTAAAATTGGACTCAGGGTTTTTACATCTCACTGTAGAAAAATGGTCCAGAGAGCCCATCAACGCGCCGCGGAACCGCGGTAGGAGCTTGCTCCCGCCGCGGATCCGCTGCCGAGTTGACTCGGCCTTGGACGATTTTTCTTGCAGTGAGGTCATAAGGGTGTTTTGGGATTTTTACAATATGTTTTTTCTGCCCAGATTTTCCAGAAAGCAAAATTTGTTTTTGGGGCTTGAAAACCCGTATTTTGATCGAACTTCTAAAGACTAAAGCTAACGGGCTTATATCTGTGATGTGTTATATGTATTGAACGTCTGCTAATCGCTATACGTCGATTAGTGGGGGTTATACATATCTGTGATCTGTAATGTTGATGGTATGTGTATATGAATTCATTAGATTGTCGCGGATGAATAGCCGGGGGGTTGTGAGATGAGAGTTTTTTTTTCTTTATCTTTCAATTCATGTAAATTTGTAATTGATGTAATATTATTTATTTGGCCGCACAACCGGGGTGAGGTTGTAGCCGTCATTGTATAATTTCTTTTACTGTTTTATCTCCTAGGATAGACCCATAGAGGGGGTGCACAAACTACCGGGTACCTCGAAGTGCCGAGTGGCCTACTCACGAGTTGAGGGAGGTTGCTTCGCTTCGGGTATTTGGCGGGTAGTTTGCCGCACCCGTAGGGGTCTTGGGTGGGGTATTGGCTATTCATCGCGACCGTGTAATCCGCTTTTCGTTACAGGCTCGTATGAATTGCAGATTCCTAGTATATCCAATGTGTTCATCTGTGATCTGAAATGGCTATCATTGCAATATATCTATATATGATATTATTTAGGCGTTGCTTATGTTTTGCATCCGCGCTAGTCCAGCCTCCGCTGTGTTCTTAGTTAAGTAACCTAACGGGTAATGACGGGGCCCCGTGGCGAATGCGGATGGCATAAGCGTACGTCATATTTTGGTTGTTTTCTTCAATGGTAGGATTAAATGATGGGACACATTAAAAAGAATTAATGCATGAAAATAAACCAAGTAAACTCGTTGGAACACTTTCAAAACCACCCGGTTCTTTTCAAAAACCAACTTTTAAATGCGGAGCTTGAGCCACTCCTTTTAAAAGCTATCTCGTTCCATCGATTATATCAAGTTCACTACGTTCACAGTTTCGCCAAAACCATTCGTAGCCATCCGTCGTTTCACATGAATAGTCAATAGTATTCAAGCTATGTTTGTTGGCCAAAGTCAAGGCATAGTGATTGGTAGCTATTGTGTATTCATGTGCAGCATAGATAGATGCGTTGGTTTGGGACAGTCGTACCGCCTTGTTGGCCAAAGTCAAGGGTAGGTACGGGTGGGTTCAAATTAACCTGGAGAATGACGGGTATAACTTAACATGTGACTTATGATTTGTTGGCCAAAGTCAAGGTCATAAGAGCATAGGGAAAAAATCCACATCGGGAGTTTCAAAAGAACTGAAACTTGCTAGTGTTGCATACCATTTGGAGTGTGATGATTCTGGTAGGATTCCTTCAGTTTTGTCACGCAATGATATTTGGATCCCGGTCCTACTGTGAGTATATGCTACTCCTCGGGAAATTTCTCACTAAATGATCAATGCTATAAACCTAGTAGGTGTCTAGAAAGGTGTTAGCGAGGCTACGCTCCCAGGGAAAAGAGGTTCTTAAATTAAGGAACTTCGCAAAAGCGTTGGAAAACCTTCCTCGAAGTACTAACACTGGCTTGGCTGAACGGTTAAGCAAGTATTGTACGGTGAGATTGATTCCGACTAATTCTTCCTTTTTGGTTTGAGGAGGAATTCGAGATAAAGTGGGAGCCATCCTGTTTAGACAAACTAAAAACCACTCTAAACTTGCAAGAGCATCATGCTGAGTGTTTTCTCTCTCTCCTAATTGCAGCGACCAATCGACATGACCGGACTTAAGTTACTTCTAGATAAAAACATACTGACAGGGCTAAACTATAAAGATTGGCTCAGGAATGTCAAAATGGCAATCACTTATGAAAAGCTGGGGTATCTTCTTACCACCAAAGCTCTCCCTGTCCCAGGTCCCACCTCCAGCGTCGCGGATAGGGAAATCCGTAAGACCTGGGAGATCGATTGCATGAAGGCCAAGTGCCTCGTGCTTGCCTCTATGGACAATGAACATCAGAGGAGGCACGAGAATATGGACCTCGAATCTATATTTCTCCATACTAAAGAACTGTATGGAGAGCAATCTCGTATCGCAAGATACGAAGTGTCGAAGAAACTGTTTTCGATAAGGTTGGCCATCGGATCATCGGTAGCGGAACACGTGCTTAAGATGATTGGCTTCATTGACGAGCTCGCGGACCTTGGGACCACGTTAGAGAACGAGCTCTATACGGACTTGATTCTCCAGTCCCTTCCTTCCACTTACGCCCAGTTTATCCTGAACTTCAACTTGCAAGGAAAAGAAGTTGAATTTCCGGAGCTCCTCAACATGCTGAGGAGTGCAGAGAGCACCCTGCAGAAAGGTAGGGAAACATCCACTTTGTTTGTAGGAGGATCTTCCTCTTCTAAGTCCAAGGCGAAAGCCAAGGGAAAGAAGAAGATAGCCCTCGCCAAACCAAGGGGCGGTGTTAGTAAAGTGGATACGAAGGGAAAATCAAAGGCAACAAAGATAGCGGGGCAGCTTGTGGGTAAGGAAGAATGCTTCTATTGTCATAAGAAGGGACACTGGAAGAAAGATTGCAGGGCTTGGAAGGCCAGAAACCAGGATCCGAAGCAAGTTGCGGCTTCGGCTTCAGGTGTGTATGTTATTGAAAACTGTCTTTCAATAAACTGTACTTCCTGGGTATTGGATACCGGATCAGGATCTCATATCTGTAATTCTTTGCAGGCACTGAGAAAGCGTAGGGTTTTGAAGGCAGGTGATATGACCCTCAGAGTTGCAAACGGAGCTGGCATAGATGCTGAGTCCGTGGGGGACTATCACCTGGGCTTGTCACATGGACACGTTTTGGTTTTGCGTAATTGCTATTTTGTACCCAATGCAACTTGTAATATCATTTCTGTATCTTTATTATCTAAAGAAGGTTACGAATTTTCATTTGTAAGTAATGTTGTAAACAGTCACCTTAATTAAGTTCTGATTGGGTCAGGTACATTAAGCAATGGTATATACGTATTAAACCAACCACAGATTTTCAATGTCCAGAATACACACAAAAGAAAGTCTCCGGAAATTAATCAGGCTTTCTTATGGCATTGTAGACTGGGTCACATCAATGAGAGAAGACTGACTAAGTTACATACAGAAGGATGTTTGGATCCATTCCAATATCAATCATATGCAACTTGTCAATCCTGTCTCAAAGGAAAGATGACAAAGACTCCGTTCACTGGACACGGAGTAAGAGCGAGCGAGCTCTTAGGACTCGTATACAACGACGTGTGCGTTCCAATGTCTACACATGCGCGAAGCGGTTTTTCTTACTTCATTACTTTTACGGATGATTTTTCAAGGTACGGATATGTCTTCTTGATGAAACATAAATCCGAAGCCTTTGGAAAATTCCTGGAATATAAGAATGAAGTAGAAAAACAAACCGGCAAAAGTATCAAGACACTGAGATCTGATCGAGGTGGAGAATACTTGAGTGCCGAGTTCCTGGATTACCTAAAAGAGAATGGTATTCTCTCTCAGCTTACTCCTCCATACACTCCGCAACACAACGGTGTATCGGAGAGACGGAATAAGACCCTATTGGATATGGTACGTTCCATGATGAGTAACGCTGAGTTACCGCGATCATTCTGGGGATATGGGCTAGAATCAGCTGCATATCTTTTGAACCGAGTTCCAACTAAGACTGTGCCTACCACACCATATCAGATGTGGTGTGGAAAGAAACCCTATCTTAAGCACATTAAGACATGAGGATGTCCGGCTTTTCTTAAAAAGTAGCATGCGGAAAAACTCGAGGCACGCTCAGTACAGTGCAAGTTTGTGGGATATCCAAAGAACTCCAAGGGATATTTCTTCTATTGCGAAGAGGAACAAAAGGTTTTTGTTTCTCGTCATGCCTACTTCTTGGAACACCAGTTCTTAGAAAAAGAAATAAGTGGGAGCGCAATAGAACTGGAAGAAATTCCAGAACCACAGACTATTACTGAAAGCTTAGTAGAACCAGAGGGATCGAAAGAACATGACATTCCTACGCCGCTCCGCAGGAGTAGTAGGCAGTCTCATCCGCCCGAGAGATACTACGGTTTTCTCATAGACGGGGATAGAGAGGATTGCATCATTGATTATGATGAGCCTACCAGCTTCCAGCAGGCCGTTCAGAGCGTTGACTCGGTAAAATGGCTGGATGCAATGCGGACCGAAATGGAGTCCATGTACACCAACAAAGTATGGACGTTGGACATTGCTCCAGATGGGGTAAAACCCGTTGGATGCAAGTGGATCTTCAAAAGGAAGATTGGTGTAGATGGACAGGTTGAGACCTATAAGGCTTGACTTGTTGCAAAGGGTATTCGTCAAAGACCTGGTTTGGACTATGATGAAATCTTTTCTCCAGTGGCTATGCTGAAATCCATTCGGATCCTTCTTGCCATTGCTGCTTTCCACGATTATGAGATTTGGCAGATGGACGTAAAGACCGCTTTTCTAAATGGAAATTTTAAGGAGTGTGTCTCTATGGACCAGCCAGAGGGTTTCAATCAGAGTGGGAGTAGCGGAAAGGTGTGCAAGTTGCTTAAGTCCATCTATGGACTAAAGAAGGCATCGCGGAGTTGGAACATCTGTTTTGATGAGACGATCAAAGAATTTGGCTTTATCAAAAATCTAGATGAACCATGCATCTATAGTAGATTTGTAGCAAGAACTGTCGTATTCCTCGTTCTATACGTGGATGACATTCTTCTGATAGGAAATGACATTCCTATGCTACAATCTGTCAAGGGGTTCTTGTCACAAAGGTTCTCCATGAAAGATCTGGGTGATGCCACTTACATTCTGGGGATCCGGATCCATCGTGATAGATCCAAGAGGATGCTAGGACTTTCGCAGTCCAGGTACATCGACACCATACTGAAGAGATTCAGTATGGAAGATTCCAAGCGCGGTAACCTACCGACTTATCACGGGATCACCCTCTCCAAAGAGATGTCTCCCAAGACTGATTTGGAAAGGGATCGCTTGTCTATTATACCCTATGCTTCTGCGGTAGGCTCTATAATGTATGCGATGTTGTGTACCAGACCAGATGTAGCTTATGCACTGAGTGTAGTAAGCCGGTATCAGTCAAACCCTGGGGAGAAACACTGGATAGCGGTAAAGAACATTCTCAAGTACCTGAGAAGGACTAAAGAGATGTTCTTGGTGTACGGCGGAAAAGACCTCCAGATCGAGGCTTTTGCTGACTCCAGCTTCCAGAGTGACAAAGATGATTCCAAGTCCATGTCGGGTTTTGTCTTTACCCTCTATGGAGGGGCGGTGTGTTGGAAGAGTTCCAAACAGGAAACCGTTGCAGACTCGACGATGGAAGCGGAATACATCGCTGCTGCTGATGCCGCAAAAGAAGCTGTCTGGATGAGGAAGTTCTTAACGGAACTTCAGGTGGTTCCATCCATTGTTGATCCAATACCTTTGTATTGCGACAACAACGGGGCTATAGCTTTAGCAAAGGAACCCAGGTCCCATCAGAAATCCAGACACATCTTGAGGCGGTATCACCTGATTAGGGAGATCTTGGATCGCCAGGAGATCGAGGTTCGGAGGGTTGCTACGGAAGATAACACTGTTGATCCACTCACAAAGGCCTTACCCCAGACTCAGTTTGTAAGTCTACGCTAGCGCCCCGGCCGTCTACAGACGCCAAATGCGGAACAAAAACTTTTTAACTGGCGCTATCGTATACTTTAACCCGGATCTTCCATTATTGCTAAACTAACAAACTGTAAAGAGTGTAGAAAGGTTATACCGAACGATCCGAGTCCTTCGTTCTTTAACCATCATCCCACGCTCCGTTGCGGCTGCTCCGATCTCGTCGATCTTCGATCTGCTCGTCCAGGTGGCACCACATCACTGATTCGTTACACGGGCTCCCGCCTCTGACTCGAGGCAACTCGGTCGTCAAGTTTGCTAGAAGAGACGACCAAGAATGATGTAAAGAATGAGTGGAAGACTTTGTCTCGTTCCGTCCAAAGCTATGGACGAACGGTTAATGAAGTTGCCGTAGGAATCGGGTGATGGAATGAAATGAGCTGTGAAATTCCATGCACCCCAAAATCTATCATATCTTTTTCACAAATGAAAACACCAAGTGTGTGAGAGAGAGGAGGGGGGCCGGCCACTTATAGAAGTGGGGGGGGTGAGTGTAGGAGAGGGGAGAGTAACTTTAAGCAAAATATCATAATGTGAACACATGAAAATATCTTAAGGAAAACAAAACCTCATTGAAATCAAAGCATGAGTCATTAACCTTGTCATCAAATTCTAGAACCTTCTAGAACCTTCTAGAAGCATGACTCACCCTCATCCAAGAAAAAATAAATCCGTCTTTAACCGAATGTTAAAAGACGGCTGATAGAAAACTGGAAACTGGCAACTTCCAAAAGTGATCCTGAAACGACTTTCAGGATAACCCCGTAACTGTATAAATATACCCGCATTTGTATTACGACCGAATACAAATGCAACTGAGACAAAGATATTATATCTACTCAATACAATACTCGGATCCGGCTTAAACCAAAGCCGACCAGTATCATCTGCCCGAAAAATAACACGTGCGCAAACGCACGTGCATTTTCCGAACCCTGCCATAAAACCATACGGCCTCTACAACGTTTCGCCCGAACTTGGGAAACTGTCTGTTGGGGACTCTAATGACTCGTCAGTACCCTGGCAGTGGGTTTAACCACAAATCGTCAGCGGCACTAGCTATGCGTAACGGCTGCCCATGGACTGACCTCAAGGGAGGCTGATGAGCGAACTCATCCAGAAACCCTACTGAGCCTAACAGTGACAATGTATATACAGTCCGGTCCGTTCGTCAATGAGTATCGCATATCCGCCTAGGGGGCTAGTAACGTCAGACCCCCAGAAGCAGTATAAGTCGTGTCGGAGTGTAGCCCAATAACACACTGAGATACTACTGGAGTACCTACCAGTAAATCTCCTGCCATGGCCATGGACTTTGTGTAATGGCTCTCCTAGACACAGCACGACCTCGCCCCCAATACCGGGAGAGACGAATCCCCTGCCGATCCGCTCACGTGCCTCCATATGGCTCGGGACTGTACCCAAAAGCTACCTGTTTGCACGACTCCTTTGAGCCGTGGTAGGGTAGAAATCAAAGCACAGTGGGAACTCACACGAGACAAATGACGACCTCAGGTCGATGAACTAACCTGTACACATGTCACCAGGGAACTGCTATCTGACGATAGGTATAGTACTAACTAGCAGATTCCCAGCGAGTCCTGTCCGGTGTACTCATAACCCAATGAGCACCTGTATACATCTTAGGTGATCCAACTGACACCAGTGGATTGTGAGACCGGCCACCGCCCCTCGTCGGGGTCTCGACTGTATACACTAGTCTACTCCGGAGTATCGATGCCCTGTCTCGAAACTCCCACGACTAGGGACCACAATTAAGGATATGCGTATAAACTACCCAACTCTCACGTATATGATCGCCATCATACAGTTGGTAGTAAAGCAAGATCCTAAGGGCTCTATCAAAGTGGAACATGTAATCAGTCACCTGAACATGCACACAACTGATAAAGGCAAACCAGATAGCATACTATCATCTCGAGTAAGACTGTTCTACCGGTATAGGTCCTCCGCAATCATTGCAATCACGTACCTGCGATCCAATAATTGACTATGAGGGCACTATCTCCAACAATCTCCCACTTGCACTCAAGGCTAATTATTGCAATGTCGACTACTCACAGCCCGTGTGAAACCGAACATCCAACTCCTCTACTAATCAGTTTCACAAAGCCCGTTTGTAAAACTATTGTGTTCGAGAAATAGCCTCAGTGAGTGGATCCGCCTAGAAGTTTCTTTCTATATCTCTCTTAATCTCAAGTTCGCGGAGAAAACCATCTCCCGAATTGAGTAATACCTGTCTTAGAATATGTCTGGATATCAGATGGGACCTAGTTCATAAATGAACTCTAACTCCAAACTTCTTAGACTGTATCGATCACTGAACCTAATCAGTATCCGGCACCATGCCTCCCACAGTATCCTCTTGGACCATCTGTCCATAATACTGTCCCTCTTCGTCAGAGGGAAAAACTATAACTCTGACAATCACTCTGTCATCCATGTCACCTTTGAAGCTTGGAATGATAACCGTCTCCCGAAGGAGGCTGCCGTCATCAAATCCGTAGAACATGTACTTATGTTCTAAAACTGCTTCCTTATGTTTCTCCAGGATTGGATTAATACAAACTCATTGCATCTAGTGCAAAAACAACATCTGGTGTGGTACTTGACATCTCATGCTTGACTCAATTGCCTAAGCAAGTGATCTGCCAATCATGCACTTCCCTCTCCCCTTTAGTCTATACGACACCTTTAGAGAGGGTGACTCCATCACCTGCAGGTACCCTACCATGCTAGGAGTCAACTATTCTAAAAACCATTAGAATACTGTCAAAGTACCCACATTGGGAAACTACCCAAATCCATATCTAAAACCATAGATCTAGAAACCATAATGTCTGATATTATATCCATATCCTGTCTGGAGAAACAACTGTGTGACGACCACAGTACAATCGATCGTAGTATAGGAATTTTACTTCCCACTCTGTGTATGTCATCCAGATACCATGGCATCACACCCTACTACCTTCTTAACAGATCCATCCCCTATTCTGATTGAAGTCAAACCCATGACTGTCACATCAAAATTAGATGATCTATCTTCGCTATAACTGCTCTAGTCTATAAATAGACATAAGCTACTTGCCCACTATTCTTCCGATGCTCCCACTAACTACGACAACCCTCCTACCGGGTCTCATAGCCTGGAACAACAGTAGTGTCAAGTCTGGGTAGATAAGAACCTCCCTGTCACCGTCCTTGAGGCTACCGAAGTACCTCTCGGGTGTCTGAGGTTACCCACCATATCTGCGGCGTGGCTATTGGAATGTCAAACCTGATTGAATATATAGGTCCTATTAAATTTTCCGTAATCGTTCGCGGTTCTGGAATCACTTCCAGTTCTACCATACTCCCACTACTGTTTTCTGAAAAAGATCCATTTTACTAAAACTGTGGCGAGTCAAGAACAATATCACTATTGATCTTCCAAATGGTAGAATATCAACCCTCGTCATAGCCAGGGTCAACCCACAAACAGCCATTACAGAAACGTGCCCTGAGTTATCCAGAGTCTGGTTTTAAGCATAAGCTGGACAACTCCCCATACCTTAATATCTTTTAAGGTACGAACTATTCTATATCCAATATAGAAACTTTGGAACTTATTTAATTGGAACCATATTCAAATCTTGCAGCTGTCTCCAGTGCATATTACCTTAATGGAAAGAGGCTAATCAGCATTACTCAACTTAGGAATCCATCCAATTATGAGTAACCTGAAAGAGAAACACGTTTCTCAATACCATCACTATCATCTGAATACCAATCACAAGAATCTACATCTTCGATCTCTTTGAAGAATCCTGATACTTGTGATACCTGGTTCTCTACTTTATTCTTATACCCACAACTTCTCAAAACTTAGACCTTGTATTTCTACGAAACACTTGTCTAAATACTAGAGAAGTTATAAGTAAACAGAACATAGTACGAGGACCTACCCCTTTGTCCTGATGGACACTGGACAACATACAATACTCTGTATAAGTCCGCTGAGTTGAACAACTCAAAACCTGTGCGTCGTAGGTGAAAAACTGTACCCTGGCGATTTCCTCAAATATCACCAATTACAACGAATTCCGATATAATGAGGATAATCACCTAATTCCCAATAACTTACTCCCACTCATCATCTGTAAAACCATACAGATATGAGAATGAAACATGGTAAATACATACCCTTGGAGTAAGTGTCTAATCGGGAAAACAGGTTTTCTTTAACAATGCACTGAAACATGAAAATGTTTCGTAGGGGTATCCTGGTATTCATAGCAATGCCTCTTCCATAATCCAATTCATGACTTCAACCGTATATTTTATTGCCATCTCTCCAAATCCCTTTATTTGTCTTTAGTCGTTACCTTCTGTACACCATCGTTAAGCTAAATGGTTTTCTTCCTTCCCTACCGTTCGGCACCAGCCTATGGTTTGGAAGAAGACTATCCAGTAAGCATAATAGGTGTACCCCCCTAAACCAAGGAGTACTCATATCTTGAGAGAAGGTGATGATAAAAGACAACTGAATAATACCTTATTCCTTTAAAAGTGAAATAGGAGTGGCGATGAAGTACGCGGTTTTGGTCGTGAATGATATCAGTCGCAATTTACTTTGCCCTCTTTCTAATCCCTTTATTTTGTCTTTACATATTACCTTCTGCACACCCTACTTAGGCTAATTGGTTTTCTTCATTCCCTACCTTTCGGCACCTGCCTATGGTTTGGAATAAGACTATCCAATAAGCGTAATAGGTGTACTCTCCTAAACCAAGGAGCCCTCGCAACCTGAGAGAAGGTGATAATAAAAGACAACTGAATAAACCAATTCTATTTCTCCTGAACCTGGATCCATCCTCGAAGAAGTCCCTTCGAGTTCGTATATAACCATACGATGGATCTATCCAATAGAAGTGGATGTCCGTAGTAATACGGGTGTTCTGAGAAATACAAAGGGTAAAAGAAGGAGTGGCAATGACTTATGCAACATAGACAATCCAAAAGCCAGTATTTTAAGAAGGTTCGGTCAACCTGGTCACTGAGTCATAGTCTAGGGTCGGTCAAAGGTCGCTGCCAAAGAGAGAGAGAGAAAAGAAACACTCTGCGTGCACTCTAACCTAGATCAGAATGGTTATCACTTTATCTAATCTGGAAACCTCCCACTGTCCTGTCAAATTCTCCTCCAAACCTAAAAGAAGAATCAATCGGGATCACCCGAAGAGTAAACCAACTCATCAGTGGGAATCGGGATCCAACTCTCATCGCATGATAACGTGATGGAATGCATCCACGTTACTCATACTCCAGAAGGTATGCGGATACTTGGCAAGTTTCAGTTTCTTTAGAAACTCCCGATCTGATTTTTACCCCATGCTCTTATAACCTTGGCATTGGTCAAAATGTCATAAGTCACATGCCAAGTTCTACCCGTCACTATCTTGTCAATTTGAACCCACCCGCACATGCCCCTGACTTTGGCCAATCGGCAGAACGACTGTCCCAAACTAACTCATCTATCTATGCAACAATTGAATACCCAGCAGCTACCAAACACTATGCCTTAACTTTGGCTAAAATGCATAGCTTGAATACTACCGAATACCCAAAAGAAGTGACGGAGGGCTACGGATGGTTTTTGGCGAAAAACCTTTAACGTAGTGAACTTGATATCGCTGAAGGAACCTGATAGCTTTTTAAAATATAGTGGCGAAAACCTTTTGCTAAAGAGGTCACTCCCGGTAAAGGGATCTCGGCTCTTTCCTCGTGGAATGAGGTGCAGGATATTCCACTGAATACCGCTATGCAAAGCAACATGTAATCGACTATAGTGAAGTTATTACCCTGACGCAAACTTCTGCCCAAGGGGTCAGTCCCGGTGAAGGGATATCGGCCCTTGCCCCGTCGAATGAGGTGCAGTATATTCCACTGAATACCGCTATACAAAACAAAAGGAAACGTCTTTGCAATAACACTTTTTTAATTTGTTCCAACAACTATAAACAGGTTTGTTTTACTTTTTGCATTGATCAAAATCAACGCAGTCCCATCAATCAATCACACCAGAAAAGAACGAAAATAAAATGTACGTATATGCCATCCGCATTCGTCACTGGGTCCCGTCATCACCCGTTAGGTTACTTAACTAACGATAGAGCGGGGACTGGACTAGCGCGGGTGTAAAACATATACAACATCTAATAGTATATAAACCAATATACAATAATCGCTCCAGGCGTGATAATATGCAACATTACAGAAAAAGTAATAAGCATCACAGAACAATACAGATAATCTGGGATCCCCGGGTTTCACAGAGCCGCTGCTGAAACCCGACGTTCCCCTGTCGTGTGGATAGCCTGTGCAATGAAACCTAGACCCCTACGGGTACGACAAGTTACCTGCCAAAACTCGAAACGAGGTAGTCCCCACAGCATAGTGAATGGAACACCCGGCACTTCACGGAATCCGGTAAACTTGGGCACCCCTCCTTGGGTCAACCTGTACCCCCTACGAGTGCGGCGAATAGTCTGCCAATTCTAGAGTGGGACCCCTCTGCTTCTCAAAGCCAAGAGATGCGGACCCGTTGCCCTCCAGAACCCGGCTATCCGTGCACTCCGTCTCGGGGCAAAACCTAGTACAGTAATCAAAAATAGTACAACAGGTACATCGACCGCAACCTGGTCGTGCCCCAAAAGAATATTATACAGCAGGCAGTGACGGCAGTCCACATGTTGGACGCTCGCCCCGCAATATCAAATGTACAAATCAACTCAAACTGTACTACCATTGCACACTGCTATCCACCACGACAAATCCGCAACATCACAGCACAACACAGAACATCAACGCGAATGTCACGTTCGCAAACCCGTCTAAAAGAACTATAGCAATCAGACGCGGTTTACCGATCAAATGACATTCCCGGTCGGAGATATAATGTAAGCACTGTAAACTAACATGTTTAAATTTCGATCGACAAAATATCATAAAGTGGGCCCCACGCAAATCTGCAGAACAGTAACAAAACCTGGGCCCAAAAGATATATACCAAAAACCCCAATTTCCAGAGGGGAACACACTGTACAAATTTAGGGGCATGATCGTTCAGAACGGCCGCGGATGCGCGGCCAAACCATGGGTTTGGCCGCGTTTCCGCGGCTTTCTTGTCGATTCACGTGCTCAAATTTGTACGTCGTTCTTAAAAAACCCTGCACAGTTTTCTGAGATGTGTGAAATATTTTTAGGAGGCCATTTAAAATCGACAGAAACTGTCAAGCGTGGATTTTACAGTTTTTGATTTCCGGTTCGATCGATGTTTTAAATGCGTTAGCACAAGTTAGTATAGCAAAATGGTTTGGCTCTGATACCACTGTAAGTCTACGCTAGCGCCCCGGCCGTCTACAGACGCCAAATGCGAAACAAAAACTTTTTAACTGGCGCTATCGTATACTTTAACCCGGATCTTCCATTATTGGTAAACTAACAAATTGTAAAGAGTATAGAAAGGTTATACCGAACGATCCGAGTCCTTCGTTCTTTAACCATCATCCCACGCTCCGTTGCGGCTGCTTCGATCTCGTCGATCTCCGATCTGCTCGTCCAGGTGGCACCACATCACTGATTCGTTAAACGGGCTCCCGCCTCTGACTCGAGGCAACTCGGTCGTCAAGTTTGCTAGAAGAGACGACCAAGAATGATGTAGAGAATGAGTGGAAGACTTTGTCTCGTTCCGTCCAAAGCTATGGACGAACGGTTAATGAAGTTGCCATGGGAATCGGGTGATGGAATGAAATGAGCTGTGAAATTCCATGCACCCCAAAATCTATCATATCTTTTCACAAATGAAAACACCAAGTGTGTGAGAGAGAGGAGGGGGGCCGGCCACTTATAGAAGTGGGGGGGTGAGTGTAGGAGAGGGGAGAGTAACCTTAAGCAAAATATCATAATGTGAACACATGAAAATATCTTAAGGAAAACAAAACCTCATTGAAATCAAAGCATGAGTCATTAACCTTGTCATCAAATTCTAGAACCTTCTAGAACCTTCTAGAAGCATGACTCACCCTCATCCAAGAAAAGATAAATCCGTCTTTAACCGAATGTTAAAAGACGGCTGATAGAAAATTGGAAACTGGCAACTTCCAAAAGTGATCCTGAAACGACTTTCAGGATAACCCCGTAACTGTATAAATATACCCGCATTTGTATTACGACCGAATACAAATGCAACTGAGACAAAGATATTATATCTACTCAATACAATACTCGGATCCGGCTTAAACCAAAGCCGACCAGTATCATCTGCCCGAAAAATAACACGTGCGTAAACGCACGTGCATTTTCCGAACCCTGCCATAAAACCATACGGCCTCTACAACGTTTCGCCCGAACTTGGGAAACTGTCTCTGGGGGACTCTAATGACTCGTCAGTACCCTGGCAGTGGGTTTAACCAAAAACCGTCAGCGGCACTAGCTATGCGTAACGGCTGCCCATGGACTGACCTCAAGGGAGGCTGATGAGCGAACTCATCCAGAAACCCTACTGAGCCTAACAGTGACAATGTATATACAGTCCGGTCCGTTCGTCAATAGGTATCGCATATCCGCCTAGGGGGCTAGTAACGTCAGACCCCCAGAAGCAGTATAAGTCGTGTCGGAGTGTAGCCCAATAAAACACTGAGATACTACTGGAGTACCTACCAGTAAATCTCCTGCCATGGCCATGGACTTTGTGTAATGGCACTCCTAGACACAGCACGTGTTAGTTATATGTATGCCCTAGAGGCCATTACTGTACATTGGATGTATATTGTAGTGGATGCTGGGACATATATAGGAAGGACTTTCTTGCTCGACATGATAGTACGCTATCTGGTTACTCTTTATCTTAACATGTATACTTTCTGTCTCTCTGATTACATGTTGATAAAGCCCTTAGGATGTGTACTCGACTTCCAGGACTATGATGCAGATCATACTAGTGGGGCCTGGGTAGTCAATGAGTACATCCTTCATTGTTCCTCGTCATAGGAATATCGAGACGGGGCATCGATATTCCAGAGTAGACTAGCGCATATCTTCTCGACCCATGCGATGGGCGATGGATGATCCCATATCCATTGGTGTTTGACATCGAAGATGGTATGCGGGTGCTCAGTGGAGACTGGGTACACTGAACGGACTCGCCGAGAACTCCCAGATGGTATTATACCTCACGTCAGATGGCAGTTCTCTGGTGACACTGGTACAGCTTAGTCTGTTGACCCGAGATCGTCATAGAGTCTTGTGTGTCTCCCACTGTGCTTTGATTTCCACCCTACCACGGCTCTACTGAGTCGTGCAAACAGGTGGTTTTTGGGTACAGTCCCGATTCACATGGAGGCAATGAGCGATAGGAGGGGATTCGTCTCTCCCGGTATTGGGGGTTGATGTTGTGCTATGCTCGACTGGCCATAACAGGAAATCCCTGGCCAGGGTTGCAGTGATATACTGGTAAGAGTTATCAGTAGTTTCACGAATGTTATGGACCTCAAGTCGGCATGACTTATCGAGCTACTGGGGTCTGACGTTTACCACCCCTAGGCGAGATATACGACATATCAGACGAACAGACCGGACTGTACGGTAAGTGTTACTGGTTGGATTCACAGGAGTGTGAGCGGGCTTGCTCGTCGATCTTCTGATCGCTCAATACCCGGGTGGCCGTTACGTTTAGCAGACCGCTTGCGGCTTATGGGTGTTTGATATGATCATCATCTGCTGCCGGCGTATTGACGAGTCTTTAGAGTCCTACACAGAGGTTTCCTAGCTCAAGCGAAATGAAATAGGAGCGCATATGAGATATGTGTGGGACCGAGAATAATGCGTGTATGTGATACCGTATTCCATTCTCGCGATGTATGTGTCGAATGGTTGTATGCGATATAACCTAGTTATCGAATCAAGGATTGATTCGATAAGCCGATACGTTGGATACTGGCCGGTTATATGCGACATGACCGGATCATTGAATCAAGTGTTGATTTAATGATTTAATATATAATTATATATTTGATATAATACTTTGCATTAACTAGTATTGGTTCACTTTAAATGGATTTACTAACTTGTATTGCACATTGTATATGTGATATATTTTTGTGCACATGATTGTATCATGTTTGATGATACGTTCTTTCTTGGTTTTGTGTAAAGTATTGAACCATGGTTAGTTAGTGGTTAGGGTATCATTTCATTTGCTTATTCATTTATCTTTTTATTTATTTCATTTGAAAAGAAAAAGAGAAATGAATGGTGGCTATATTTGTTTTTAGTTGAAGATTCATGAAGCATTGACTTAGTCACCATTCTTGTCTCATGCCTAACCCTAACCACTCATCTAACCTAAATTAAGTCTCTACACTAAACCATGGTTGAAGAAATGATAAGTATTCATTTTATTTTCCTTTTTAAAAATAACATATCATATCTTTTCATCTTCTTCTTCATCTTGAGCAAGAAAGAGAAAGCTTGACCATCAATGGTGATTGATGGAAAAGTGTGAGAAATCCAAATCTAAAGTTTACCCACTTCCTATTTCTTCATCCTCTACCTCTTGCCAAGTAGTATAGGGTGTTTCCTTCACAAGTTTTCCCGACTTGGTGAAGTTGGAGCTTGTTCTAGCGATGCCTCGACGTAGATCATCTTCGGCATCGAACCGACGATCAAGCCCGCCCATTCTTCGATGATGCCGATGCTAGAGTCACGGGTTCGATTTGGACTGCGGAGGGAGATCATCGCGGAGCTTACGAAGTGGTAGACCGGATCTACAAAGGTTGTAGCTCCTTTCCTTTTAGATAAAGTTGTTTATTTGCATCGTTTCGCCTATATATCTAGTTAACGATCCGTATTAGGGTTTGTAGGCACTAGGAATTTTTGATTTGTGCATGTTTGATCACTTGTGAGACTCCATCAGAGTGCCTAGGAACCCTACAGTGGTATCAGAGCCTAGCTAGAGCCTTAGGCGAAGTCCTGACGGAGTTAGAAGTCCGATCGACCCAAAACCCCGACTTTGAATATGCTCTCTGTACATTTTTTAATTTCGAGGATTTTTCCACATTAAAAATATTCAGAAAAATCAGCAGGAAGATCTAAGACATACTGTAAAATTCGTGGTCCTGATTCCATAAAGGTGGCGCGGATCCGCGGCCTTACAGGAGGCTCATGCGGCGGATCCGCGGACCTTTTGTCGTTTTGTGCATCCAATTTTGCACAGTAATTCTTAGTTGTCTGTGCTGGTTTTCCTGGGGATTTTTAATAATTTTTTCCAGAGTTGCATTTTCTGAGTTGTATTAGGGACTCGGTGTATTCGATCGGACTGTCTAATTTTGTCGGTGTGCTTTTCCGGGTATTTTTAGAATATGTTAAAAAGTTCGACCGGATATAAATACCCACTTTTTCCCCTGCCGGGAAATTTCCAATTGTTGGATTTTTCCGTAGTTTAACGACATTCTAAGTAGTGCAAGTAACGCGATGGACCCTTTAGAAGACAACAAACCTTAACTCGATTATGTGACCGTCTTGAACTGCCCTTTGAACCTTCGGGTTTGGGGCAGTACGGCGTGCCACATGTGAGGCGTTGGCTTGACCCTTCTACGGCTGGACCGTTGGTACTGAGGCACGAACTGAATGTTGTTAGACTTATTTCATGTGTTGAGTAGTATCGGGAAAACTTGGGTGTTCGATTGTTCGATCGAAAAGTTTAGCATTTTCTGTTTATCCGGAATGTGATACAATAATTGGAATTCACAAATAGTTATGAGATAACGGAATGAATATTATAAACATAGCAGTTTGTCTCACTTGATCGGTTGCCACAGAATTTTTATGTGATCAAAAGTCCGTCGCAATCACGTAGCGTACGCGGATACTCGCTGGGTAAACTTAATAGAAAGCCTCACTCCATAGCCCCGACCAAGTGACTGTAGGAGAACCCCGTCGCCGAAAGCATCCGTTCGGGTGCTCGCGGTAGCAGTGTTCCGCCTTGGTGCACTTTGTCGACGGCGTCGGGGGTGCGGCCGTCTACTGAAGTTTGCGACGAGCATTCGATCAGAATGTCGGGGATCCTGTTGAATTGCCCGACTTGATATTGAAAAGAGTTTTCGATAATGAGACTAAAATGCGGGGTTTATAATCGTTAGGCATGCGATGTCTTAAGAATTCATTTGGTCAGGCATGCGATGTCTGAGGTGGTTGCGGATTCCAACTGTTGTAGTTTTACACTTTCTTTTCTGTGACCGTAAGTGTAATATGTGATATCGCCGGTTTCGTTGCTATATGTCAACGACAATTGGGATGCGCATATTTACTTACGTTGATGACGTGTGATGTTATGTGTTGCTGGATATGTTATATTGGATCGTCGTGTTTGAATAGCCGGGTTTTTTTTATGTGAGATTAGTGTTTTTCATTTTCATTCATGTAAAAACTTGTATGTAATATTCTTTTATTGGGGCACTTCCAGGTTGCGGAAGTTGTCACCGTTGATGTATATTATTTACTTTTCTGCACTAGAACAGACCCAAGGAGGGGAGCACAAGTAACCGGGTTCTAGGGTCCAGTGGGAGACCATCTCGAGGAGTCGAGTCCGGGTCTCCTAACCCTAGAATTGGTAGGGTTGCTTGCCGCTCTCGTAGGGGTCTAGGGGTGTGGGATTGGCTATTCATCACGACCGTGGAATCCGTGTTTTATACTGGCTCGTATTGAAAACACGGACGTCCTAGTATATCCAATATTTCATATGTTTCTTCTGCTGTGATTTATCTGTGATCATGCGATGTTCTGTGACAGGTATTATATATAGTATATATGATATATTATATAAACGTTGCTTATGTTTTACACCCGCGCTAGCCCTGCCCCGCTCTGCCGTTAGTTACCTAACCTAACGGTGCAGACGGGACATCGAGGCGAATGCGGATGGCATAAGCGTACGTTATATTTATCTGTGATGGTTAGGTGAACTTAAATGATGGGATATTCATTAATGAGATTAATGAAAGAAAATAAACCTAATTGATGTTGTGGAATCGAATTTCAAAATAAAAACAGGTAGCTACAGTTCTTGCTTTGCATCGCGGTGTTCATTATAGAACATCCTGCACCTTATTCGATGAGGAAAGGACCGAGATCCCTTCACCGGGAGTGACTCCTTTAGCAATAACTGGCAGATGCTACAACCCTCGGTTTGTCTTTGATCGCTTCTATAGTTTCCGCTTTGCACAGTGATATATATGATATATCCCGCACCTCATTCGACGAGGAAAGGGCCGACGATCCCTTCACCGGGAGTGACCCCTTTAGCAAAACTAGAAAAGCCTCGAAAACATTCCATTTAAAAATCATTTGATTCCGCAACGAGATCAAGTTCAAAGCGTTAAAGGTTTTCACAAAAACCAGCCGCAACCCTCCGTCATTTTAGGAAGTAGAGTACTTAGTATTCGTGCTGTGTTTGTTGACCATTGTCAAGGCACAGTGTACGGTAGCTAAGTGATGTCTTCCTACACCGCATATGATGCGATTAGTTAGGACAGTCGCGTGACTTTGTTGACCTTAGTTAAGGGTCATGTGGGTGGGTCTAATTAATCACGAAATGACGGGTAGAACTTGACTAGTACTTATGATTTGTTGACCATAGTTAAGGTCATAGGTGCTAGGGGTAAAAACCGTTATCGGGAGTTTCAAGTGTTGAAACTTGCAATGAGATTGCATACCTTCTATATGATAGTTGGATCCCGATACCCACTGCGAGTAATTGTTACTCCTGGGGGAGTTTTGCACTTTGCAATTAGCCGATCAAGTAGGTGTCTAGAAAGGTGTCAACGGGGTTACACCTCTGGGAAAACGAGGTTTACAGTAATTAGGTCCGTGCGAAAGCACGGGGAACCTCCCTCAAAGTACCGACACTGGCCTGGCTGAAAGATTGGCGAACTTGTAGAGTGTAATTAATCCCGGCTAGTCTTTCCTTTTAGGGTTTGAAGGAAGATTTGATAAAAACAGTGGGAGCCATCCTGATTAGATAAAATATATAACCAATCTAATCTTGCAAGAGCGCACGCAGAGTGTTTTCTTCTCTCTCTCTCCTGGTAGCGACCATATCACGCCTTAATCAAGATAATAAAATGGATGTATTGACCGAACCCGCTTGTTATACTGAGCTGGGGAACGTTGGTCCCGCTCCAACTTATAATTGTTATAAGACAGAGCAGGAAATAGGGGAATACCAGAATTCCTATGCCGCCCAAACGAAGAAAGTGCATATGATGCATCTCCTTCGGGTGTGTTCATTACAGAGAACTGTTTCTCAGTATCCTCTGCATCCTAGGTATATAATACCGGATCAGGATCCCAGATATGTAATCTGTTACATAGGGCTACAAAAAGGTAGAAAAACTGAGAACGGGTGATAAGTTTCATGAGACAGTAAACGGGGCAAGTGTTGCAGCCAAGTCTGTTGGACACTGTCACCCTGTATTACGAATACATTGATTCTGAACAAATGCTATTAGATATCGAACCTGATATACAAAACCATATCAATCTCTTTATTAGTAAAGAAAGGATATAATTTTGTATTGATGGATAGTGTTTTGAACACTTCCTATATCAAAAGTTGATCGGTTCAGGCACGCTATCTAAAAGCATTAATGTTCTAAATCAAACTACAGTTCCTAGTATACTGAACACACACAAGAAGAAGAGTTCAGAAATGAACGAATTCTTCTTGAGGCATTGTAGGCTAGGTCATATCAATGCGACCCGACTGGCTGAAGTTACATTTAGATGTATATTTAAATCAGTTTGAATTTACATCTTGTGAAACTTGCCAGTCATGTCACAAAGATAACATGACCATAGCTCTGTTCATTGGAAACAGAGGAAGAGTTAGTAAACTCTTGGGACTGATACATGATGATGTATGTAAGGTCTCCTGTCTACACATGCCAGGACTGGTTCTTTATACTTCATTATATTCTCTGATAATCTCTCAAGATTCAGTCGTATGTTCCTGTTGAAACATAAGTCCGAACCTTTTGAGGTATTCACAGAATATAAGTTAGAAGTAGAGAACCAATAACCGGGTATAAGTATTATGTCCTATGATGAGATCAGGGAGGAGAATACTTGTGCATGGCATTCCTGGACCATTCTAAAGGAGAATGAGATTCTCTCTCCGTACTACTCCTCTGAATACACCACAGCACAACGGTGTATCAGGGCGGAGCAATCGCACAATATTAGATATCGTGTGCTCTATGATGAGTATTACTGAGTTACCTATTTCCTTTATGGGGTTGTGCACTTGAGAAGCTACATACCTATTGAATTAGGTTCGAATCAAATCAGTGCCTACCATTCCATATGAGATATGGTATGGGAAGAGCCTATCTCTTAAGTAAGTTAAGATTTAGGATTGTCCGGCCTATGTCAAAAGCAAAATCCGGACAAAATCGAGGCAAGATCAGTTCTGTAGAACTGGAAAGATTCCAGCTGTACAAAACTGCTAATGATTTGACAGAACCAAAGAATTCAATAGTTCCCGACGAATCTCAGCCTCTCCGCCGATCTAGTAGGGTTCCTCACCCACCTGAGAGATACCTTGGTTTCTCGATGACAGTGGGAGCATGGAATACATCATAAGATGATGACCCAACTAGACTCGAGCAGGCCATCAAGAGTAGGGACTCTGTAAGAATGGCTGGATGCTTAGCAATCTGAGATGGAATCCATATACACCAACAAAGTATGGACTTTGGTTGCGATATCTGAAGGGTTAAATCCCCATCAGGAGCAAGTATATCTTGAGAAGATTACTTGGTGTAGATGGACAAGTTGAGACTTTCAAAGCTAGACTTGTTAAAGTTTTTTGTCATCAACCAGGCACGGATAATGATGAAACCTTTTCCAGGGACTATGTTTAAATCCATCCAGATCCTACTTGCCACAGCTACATACCACGACTATGATATCTGGTGGTTGGGTGCCATGACTACTTTTCTAAATATTGATTTAGAAGAGAACGTCTATAAGAACACAGCCAGAGGACCTCGTAGACAGTGGAAGCAGCGGAAACGTGTGCAAGATGCTTTATAGGATAAAGCAGGCATCGCGGAGTTGGAACATCTGTTTTGATGGATTAGTCAAAGAAGTTGACATCATCAAAAATGGTAGATGAACCTTGTATCAACAAAAAGGTAGTAGGGAGTATGGTGACGATCCTCGTAGAGTACGTGGATGACATACTCTTGTTAGGAAAGGAGTTTCCTATGCTACGCTCGATCAATCTCCGCTTATCACAATGATTTTCCATATAGGATCAAAGTGATACCTACTAAATCCTAAGCTTTGGATCTATGAGATAGATCTAATTGGATGTTAGGATACTCACTAGTTGTAGTGAGATGGTATCAATTGATCCTGGGGAGAATCACTGGAAGGGTTCCAGAGTGATAAAGACGACTGAATGTCAGTCACAGGCACTGTCTTTACCCTCAGTAAAGGGACGGTATGTTGGAAGAGTTCCAAGCTCAATACCGTGGCAAACTAGACGATAAAGGCTGGTAACATCGCTATTGAAGATACTACCAAAGAGGCAGTTTGGGTGTATATTGGTTCATAAGATGAACTTGGTTCCTGCCATTGTATGACAATGGAAGTGTGGCTTTGGCCCTGGAACCCTGGTCCCATCAGTGACCCAGACATATTCTGAGGCAGCATCACCTGATCATGGAGATAGTTGATCTCCAGGTTGATCGAGGTTAGGAGAGTAGACTCAGAGGACAACACGGCGGATCCACTCACGAAGGCCTTTTTCCCAAAGAGAGACTTTTAGGGGATGGTTGAGTATGTGATACTGCAACCACTGCTACAGATGGCCCTAGTGCAAGTGGGAGATTGTTAGTTATATGTATGCCCTAGAGGCCATTACTGTATATTGGATGTATATTGTAGTGGATGCTGGGACATATATAGGAAGGACTTTCTTGCTCGACATGATAGTACGCTATCTGGTTACTCTTTATCTTAACATGTATACTTTCTGTCTCTCTGATTACATGTTGATAAAGCCCTTAGGATGTGTACTCGACTTCCAGGACTATGATGCAGATCATACTAGTGGGGCCTGGGTAGTCAATGAGTACATCCTTCATTGTTCCTAGTCGTGGGAATATCGAGACGGGGCATCGATATTCCAGAGTAGACTAGCGCATATCTTCTCGACCCATGCGATGGGCGATGGATGATCCCATATCCATTGGTGTTTGACATCGAAGATGGTATGCGGGTGCTCAGTGGAGACTGGGTACACTGAACGGACTCGCCGAGAACTCCCAGATGGTATTATACCTCACGTCAGATGGCAGTTCTCTGGTGACACTGGTACAGCTTAGTCTGTTGACCCGAGATCGTCATAGAGTCTTGGGTGTCTCCCACTGTGCTTTGATTTCCACCCTACCACGGCTCTACTGAGTCGTGCAAACAGGTGGTTTTTGGGTACAGTCCCGATTCACATGGAGGCAATGAGCGATAGGAGGGGATTCGTCTCTCCCGGTATTGGGGGTTGATGTTGTGCTATGCTCGACTGGCCATAACAGGAAATCTCTGGCCAGGGTTGCAGTGATATACTGGTAAGAGTTATTAGTAGTTTCACGAATGTTATGGACCTCAAGTCGGCATGACTTATCGAGCTACTGGGGTCTGACGTTTACCACCCCTAGGCGAGATATGCGACATATCAGACGAACAGACCGGACTGTACGGTAAGTGTTACTGGTTGGATTCACAGGAGTGTGAGCGAGCTTGCTCGTCGATCTTCTGATCGCTCAATACCCGGGTGGCCGTTACGTTTAGCAGACCGTTTGCGGCTTGTGGGTGTTTGATATGATCATCATCTGCTGCCGGCGTATTGACGAGTCTTTAGAGTCCTACACAGAGGTTTCCTAGCTCAAGCGAAATGAAATAGGAGCGCATATGAGATATGTGTGGGACCGAGAATAATGCGTGTATGTGATACCGTATTCCATTCTCGCAATGTATGTATCGAATGGTTGTATGCGATATAACCTAGTTATCGAATCAAGGATTGATTCGATAAGCCGATACGTTGGATACTGGCCGGTTATATGCGACATGACCGGATCATTGAATCAAGTGTTGATTTAATGATTTAATGTATAATTATATATTTGATATATTACTTTGCATTAACTAGTATTAGTTCACTTTAAATGGATTTACTCACTTGTATTGCACATTGTATATGTGATATATTTTTGTGCACATGATTGTATCATGTTTGATGATACGTTCTTTCTTGGTTTTGTGTAAAGTATTGAACCATGGTTAGTTAGTGGTTAGGGTATCATTTCATTTGCTTATTCATTTATCTTTTTATTTATTTCATTTGAAAAGAAAAAGAGAAATGAATGGTGGCTATATTTGTTTTTAGTTGAAGATTCATGAAGCATTGACTTAGTCACCATTCTTGTCTCATGCCTAACCCTAACCACTCATCTAACCTAAGTTAAGTCTCTACACTAAACCATGGTTGAAGAAATGGTAAGTATTCATTTTATTTTCCTTTTTAAAAATAACTTATCATATCTTTTCATCTTCTTCTTCATCTTGAGCAAGAAAGAGAAAGCTTGACCATCAATGGTGATTGATGGAAAAGTGTGAGAAATCCAAATCTAAAGTTTACCCACTTCCTATTTCTTCATCCTCTACCTCTTGCCAAGTAGTATAGGGTGTTTCCTTCTCAAGTTTTCCCGACTTGGTGAAGTTGGAGCTTGTTCTAGCGATGCCTCGACGTAGATCATCTTCGGCATCGAACCGACGATCAAGCCCGCCCATTCTTCAATGATGCCGATGCTAGAGTCACGGGTTCGATTTGGACAGCGGAGGGAGATCATCGCGGAGTTTACGAAGTGGTGGACCGGATCTACAAAGGTTGTAGCTCTTTTCCTTTTAGATAAAGTTGTTTATTTGCATCGTTTCGCCTATATATCTAGTTAACGATCCGTATTAGGGTTTGTAGGCACTAGGAATTTTTGATTTGTGTATGTTTGATCACTTGTGAGACTCCATTAGAGTGCCTAGGAAACCTACAGCACGACCTCGCCCCCAATACCGGGAGAGACGAATCCCCTGCCGATCCGCTCACGTGCCTCCATATGGCTCGGGACTGTACCCAAAAGCTACCTGTTTGCACGACTCCTTTGAGCCGTGGTAGGGTAGAAATCAAAGCACAGTGGGAACTCACACGAGACAAATGACGACCTCAGGTCGATGAACTAACCTGTACACATGTCACCAGGGAACTGCTATCTGACGATAGGTATAGTACTAACTAGCAGATTCCCGGCGAGTCCTGTCCGGTGTATTCATAACCCAATGAGAACCTGTATACATCCTAGGTGATCCAACTGACACCAGTGGCTTGTGAGACTGGCCACCGCCCCTCGTCGGGGTCTCGACTGTATACACTAGTCTACTCCGGAGTATCGATGCCCTGTCTCGAAACTCCCACAACTAGGGACCACAATTAAGGATATGCGTATAAACTACCCAACTCTCACGTATATGATCGCCATCATACAGTTGGTAATAAAGCAAGATCCTAAGGGCTCTATCAAAGTGGAACATGTAATCAGTCACCTGAACATGCACACAACTGATAAAGGCAAACCAGATAGCATACTATCATCTCGAGTAAGACTGTTCTACCGGTATAGGTCCTCCGCAATCATTGCAATCACGTACCTGCGATCCAATAATTGACTATGAGGGCACTATCTCCAACACAGTTCGAGCGGCTGATCGAGATGATAGGTCTTTGATACGCCAGTACATGGCCTTAGTGCAAGTGGGAGATTGTTAGTGTATATGCCCTAGAGGCCATTACTGTATCATACTAGTTTGTATATTACTTAATGGAAGCTTAGGATATTCACAGTTGTATAGACAATCTTGCTCAAATGGGTAGTATGCTACTTGGTTTGTTTCGACTTCAATGTGGACATGTGTTTATTTTATTATATCACCTATACGCATTAGTGGAGCCCTTAGGATCTTTGCTTGATTACCAGCGTTGTGATGGCAGTCACACTCGTGGGGGCTGGGTAATCCACAAGCACATCCTTATACAAGTCCCTAGTGGTAGTACTATCGAGACAGGGCATCGATACTCCGGAGTAGACTAGCATATGCGCTTCTCATCCCAGCAGGGGAGACGGTCTGTCCCACAGCCGTCAGTATGTCGTACTTGAGATAGTATGCGGGTGCTCGTTAGGTTACGAGTACACTGGACAGGACTCGTCGGGAACTGATTGGTTGGTACTATACCTATCGTCAGTTATCAGTACCCAGGTGACATGAGTACAGCTTAGTCCGCTGACTTGATACTGTCACTTCGCCTCGAGTGTGTTCCCACTGTACTTTGAATACTACCCTACCACGGCTCAAAGGAGTCGTGCAAACAGGTAGTAGTTGGGTGCAGTCCCGAAGCACTTGGAGGCAGTGACGGTTAGACAGGATTCGTCTCTCCCGGTATTGGGGGTTGACATCGCGCTGTGTCTAGGAGAGCCATTACACAAGTAGTCCCTGGCCAGGGCAAGCGAGATATACTGGTAGGTTTCCAGTGTTATCTCAGGGTGTTCTGGGCTACACTCCGACACGACTTGTACCGCTATAAACAGACTGACGTTTACCGCCCCCCTAGGCCCGCCATGCGATGTATTCAGACGAACAGACCGGACTGTATGGAGATTGTCACATTCAGGCTCAGTAGGAGTTCAGATGGGTTTCACCTCGTCCGTCTTCTTATCGGCATTTACCTGGGGGCCGTTACGCACAGCTAGTGCCGCTTGCGGTCTGTGGTTAAACCCACTGCCAGCGTAGTGTCGAGTCTTTAGAGTCCCACACAGAGAGCTATTCGCCTTTAGGAAAAAGAGTAGAGGTCGCATGGTTTTGCGACAGGTCGCATGGTTTTGCGACAGGGTTCGGTCACATCCGAGCACTTGTGCATGTTTAGTGACCGGGCGGTTATTACTAGTGGGCTTTGGTTTAAGCCAGATCCTAGTATACGTTTTGGGATTGGTTTTATCTCGTTTGTATTCGTGTTCCCCGGAACGCGGATATGGGTGTGTATGCACAGTTGACAGAGACAGAGGCAGAGGATTCTCATTAGGGTTGTTGACTGTTGACTTTTGCTTAACCCTAATGAGAATTTGAAATATGATTAACAATAATATTAATTGAGTATTATAGTGACATGGTTAGGGTTGAAAGGTTGACCTTGTTGACTTGTTGACTTTTGTTGACCGGTTGACTAGGTTGGACTTGTTGACCACCATCATGACAATGGCCATCATTTGGTTGCATTGACTTATGCTTGCTTTTTTTGTTCACCATTTGCATTTAATGCAAGAAATGATAGTGTCATTTGTCATGATAACAACCATTACAATATACTCAATTATTATTACATTGTTATGATGATTTTTGGATTATGAGAGCTAGGATGGCAAAAGGATTATTCATTCTCTCATTTTCATTTCTCTCTCTTGCCATCACTTGCTCAAGCTCTCCCTCTTCCTCTTGCTCTCTCTAGCTCAAGGCAAACCCTTCTCATGAGTTGAGAACCATTGCCTTAGAGATAAAAACACCAGAACAATTCTCTACTCATCCTAGTTCACAAGGCCTAGCAAGCCAAGTATTCTAGTTTCTTCAAGTTCGAAGAAGAAGCCAAAGGTAGAAGCTTTCGGGTGGATCCATCTTCGGCGTGAGATGACGACGAGGGGAGGCCGGTCCGTACACCATAAGAGTTGAAGACGAAGGAGTTCAAGAAAGGTATAACCCCCATAACAGAGTAGGTAAAACTCCTAGTTAGGTTGTTAGGTAGATTGTTTAACAAAGATCCGTATTTGCAGTCCATGTTACCACCCTAAGAAAAATCGTTTTTCACCACTTCCGCAACCCCAAAGAACCGGGGACGGGTAGCATGGACTTACACACACAACACTGCACAGTGGCGGACGTCTATTGTAAGAAAATAACCATATATGTATATATCTTTTGTTTAATATGTACGTCCCGCCGTTTTGAAAACAATTTAGAAGGGTTTCCTTGTTTTAAACGTTTCTTGTCATATCAGACACGTTGGTAAATACTGAAACTATAGCTCCGTTTTTGAAAATACCTTCGATAACTATCAATGCATGCAAAATATATCCAGATACTGTCCTCTGACTAGTCCTGCTCAGTCACTATATCAAATTGTAAATATCATAAAAACGTACTGATCCAACAGAAATCAAATCCGAAATGTGCATAAGAATGCCGCGTGCGTCTGGTGCGCACGGAAAAATTGAAATCCATTAATGTGCCATACATATGCACAGAAACAACATCTAAGTGCAACGGGTGTGCACGAAACACCTGGCAAAGGCAACGGGTGTGCCTGACAATAATATCAGGTGCATCTGATATGCACGAAGAATTCCGATTCAGTGCATCTTGTGTGCACCAAATTCGCATCTCATAACATGCGCCCAACATGCGCGAAATCCAATCCATGCGCGCCAAATATGCGCAAGAATCCAAATCAAATGCACAGAGTGCACGAAATCAACATCAATATCAGAATCGAAATCGACGGTATACAATAAAGCTCAATCCAAATCAGGTATACCGCGGTATATAATCTCACACCCATATGCATCAACATGCACAAATCTAATCAAAACACTAAAAGTGCATGAAAACTATGCCGAAAGCATAAGTCAATTCACATGCATAACATAGGCATGAAATCAAAATCAACATATCGAATGATATCAAAATGAAGTCGGACAACCGTGGTGCACAAAATACGTATCAATGCACTGCAAGCATATTTGAACTATACCGAGTGCAAAAACCAAATCGTATGCGTACCATATGCATAAAATCAACTCAACTATATAAAGTCCATGAAGTCATAAACATGTGCAGCCAAGGCACAAAACGATATCAAGTGCAATAACTGTGCACAAATCATAAATCAACACAACGGTGTATAAAGCATATCTCAAGGGTAATAACTATGCACAAAATTTGAATAACTAGTAGGTGCAACCATGGTGCACAAAAACAAATATTATGAAACTCAATCATCAATACTAAATCATGCGAATAGATCGCCCAAAATACCGAAATCTAAGGTGACGGATGCGTGATAATCGAATCACCAAATCACAAATCATAAATACCGTCATCGATATTTCCTTCTTCAAAGTCGAGAAGGTGTCGGTGCATCCAATGCTAGCAGAGCAAGATATCTACTTGCCTCCTGTTCATGGTCCGGCGCTTGGTGCTTTTAGGCTCTTGTCTCTCACTGTGCATTGCTAGATATATAGCTCCTCGGCTCAACGGCCCAATATGGAATGACGACGGAAACAGTCCCTCTCTGGCACATCCTCTACAGATCTCTGGCCAACTATCTCGTCGACGATGCCGAACTCTGGCCTACTGGGTATGTGCAATATGACTGCTCCTGGGTCTAAGTCTTCTCGTATAGTATTCCAGAAAGGTCCTGTCGAGGTCTCTCTCAAATCTCGTTTCTGCCGAACTTCCCGGAAGCCATCATCTTTTACTAAATCAATTCCTTGTTCCGGAACGGCTGCATTCTCATCGCGACTCCTTCTGGAAGATATATCCCTATACAACGCCTCTGCATGCGTATCATATCTCTGATGTCGGCGGAGTAGAACGTCATCTCATCAAGATCTCGTACGAACCTCATTACTCCACTTTTATCTAATGTCGACTGCTTCGGACTCGTCTCTTCGTGGCTACATGAACTGTGCTCCAACGGCTATACTCGTATCTGGAGTCTCCCAAGCAATGCATCCTATCACATGATATCCGAAAGATGTCGAACCTTTCGATCGATTCGTCAAGGTTCCATAATTCCCCCAAGAGCTAAACATCTTAGGTACAGTTTAATAGTACTCCAGTACATGCCACAGCACCTGTGGACCAACTGTAGAAAGGCAAACCCAAGCCTCACAAATGGCACAGCTGAACTGCCGCAAACCATAAGGTTCAAAGGCGTTCCATGGTCATTACGTCGAGTTAGGCTTTCATTCTTCTAGAGGGTCCATAGCATTACTTGCATTTATCTCTGAATACTTTAAACTTGGAAAATGGGCTCCTGACATTCGATCGTCTTCATCGACTCTCAATGTACCTGCGTGAAGTCGTCTCTAACTGGAATCAATCTATCTGATGACCTCACATCGGGGTAAGCGAACGAACCATATGTCCTAGTCTTTCATCCTCGGGTGACTAGTGACCTTCTATCATATCTCTAAGTACATCTCGTACGGCAATAGCTCCAACATCTGGGGCGATATCTCGTCGTTCACAGCAACAACTGGCTCATTTGTCCGCACGCTGAACAGTGCCTCAATCATCAATTAATAGGTGCATCGACGGTCATCACATTCTGGCTGGCCTCTAGCAGTAGCCTGATCCTCTGGTGATGATCTGTACGTCCGAGAAATCCCGTAAGAGCGATCAATTAAACGCTCATGTCGCGAAAACACAATAAAACGACACCTCTATGCAATCGTATGTCTCTGGAATCACGCCCTGGTAAGTCCTCGTTCGTGACGAGCTCATGCTGACCGCAACTCTAGCCGTAGCTCTCTCTGCCCGTGTAATCGTGGCAGCAAAATCATAACCAATATCGATGAGGATAGATCATAGAAATGAATATAATACTGTGCAAGGAAATGTACATCCTAAGGCTCCTTAAGCGGAGTGGCGTATCGTAGGTATGCCGCGGAACATACACACGGTACGTCACTCTCCTTAAGTCACCTACTCCATCAACCAAGGTCAACCTATGCGACGAAAGTTCGGGTGTAATACCCCCTCGACTATGTCTAAGTTCCGTAAGGTCAAACCTAAGTTCCGAATATATATAAACGCTCTAGGCTCCGCATAGTCAAACTTAGACTCGAACCAAGGTTAACCTAGCGCTCTGATACCAACTTTATCACGACCCGAAATAGTACGTGACTGGCCCTTGAATCGTATGAAGTCTATAGGACCTCATCTAATTCAAGTAAGCCAAAGGCCCAGAAATCTAAAACCATTTTAAATAATAAATGAAGGAAAACTAGTTTTAAAGAAGTGAAAAACATGTTTAAAAAAATAGGTTTTTAAATAAGTAAGTCGAATATGCATTTTTAAAACCCCAAGTCTTTTCTAAAAATTTCGGCAGAGTTTCCTTCGTAAAAAATGGCCCCAAACGGGGTACAACATGAATAATATATGCACAATGATAAAAAGCATCTCTAAGCGGAAGCTAGATCTTCGTCAATCGACGGTCACAACCACGCAAGCAATATAATATACAACGCCGAAGAGCGAGGATCAAAACTCAAGAGGAAACTCAAAATCATCACGAAAACCATAATACTACAACGCGCGACTCTAAGGTCGAAATAATACACAACTGGTTTTCTATGTCCGAAATAAATATACAAGTCTGGTTGATGGAATTTCTAGATACAACAACGAAAATAAATAAGTACAATGGTGGTCACGATGCGAGTGAACCCACCTACCAAAGCAATCACCCAGAAAGGAAGCAGTGTGCCAGAAAGCTGCAATGAAACCTGTACGGCAAAACCTGCAAGAAACTGTGGCACAACGGGGGTGAGTTGCCAACTCGTGAGTAGAAAACATCATAGAGCAGAAATCGTATGTATGACTCAATCCTAGGTCAATACGATCAGTAATAATGTATATCCTCAATATGATAAAGTCTGAAGCATGATAAGGTGGCAAGGGTAAACATCTATACGTAAGTGTAGTACCAAGTGCTCGTGCCAATGCCTCGGGTAGCAACATATCATAAATATGAGGTGTGATCAATGTAATCAACATGAATCAATGTCAACTATATCATGAAGTCTATAAGTATGTGGATATCATCCAACTATGCAATCAATGTCTGTATGAATATGGATCTCGTCCATGTGTCAACCAATGAAACAAAACATCATCCGTGTAAATATCATAAAGCATATGTATGGAAGTATGAGGATATAAATCAGCGTGTGTCCCTCGCGACACATCAAAATCATGGAACCTGAGTGTCCAGCATCGACACTCGAAAACATCATGAAACCTGTTCCCAGCATCAGCACGTAAATCCTCATATAGATATAGGGCTCCGTCAGTCCGGATCGGCCCACGGGCTCCGTCAGTCCGGATCGGCCCGTATCATCTCTCAACTCCGGTCGGTATCCTCCGGATATCCGCCGAGCTCAAATACAATCACTGGTAGGTAGTGGTCCCTCTGGCAGGTTCATCGTCATCCACACGAAATCTCTTTCTCTCCCCGGGGTACTATACCGGGTCCACCATGAACCCGCAAACGGATCATCCGCCTCCTCGAATCGGGTTTCACTTGTCACATGTCTCAGAACCGAGAAAACGCATAGTGGACGCACTGAAATATCATATCAAGAGAAACCGGGTTTTTAAAACAGTACATGCTTTCTTTTGAAATAGCCACGGTTCTCAATTCCAGAAATCTCATGAAATCAGCATATTTCAATGCGTATAATCATAAAACATGATGTATGCGACATATAAAAGAAATGTAAGCATATCAGTATATCATGCAACATGGAATAATAATATGCACATATCAAGGGAAAACCGCTCTTTCAAATGAATCCAGTTTTAAAATAAATCTTGCGGTTCCAAAATCTCAAAAATCAAGCCAGGATCATCTATGTATGTGCAAATATGTATGTATGCAAGTATAGGTGTAAAATATGTGTGTACGCAAGTATGAATGTACAATATGTATGTACGCCAATATGTCATACAAGGAGTCATGTCCTGATGCAACAATCCTACTGTGTAGTGGCATGGCAATTATCGATGATGAAGTGTGTGAGCCGGCAAGCAGGTGTACGTGGAATATACGCATCATCGATAGTGGTGCTGGTGTCCTGACAGCATGGGTTTAATATAACAATAAACGCATTTAAACATGCAATGCGATGCGAATAACAAGAATATGCGAAAAATGAATAAAAAACACAAGAGTGAAGAATCTACATCAATATATATATATATATATATATATATATATTTCATACAATTTTGCCATTTGAAATAACATGTTTCGTGGTGTTTAGAAAAATAAGGGCTACGGTGTTTTTAAGAAAAGATGCGTCTTTTGAAATATCCGTAAAAGTCCTTAGCCTGTCTTTTAAAATACTCACGATTCGTTAGTTTTGAACTAGGTATGACTCGGGTCTACTCTAACATCTATTAAGTACTACAGAACTAAACGAACAGTCTAACCGAAAGGGTAAGGGAAACCACCTAAATCTGAGTCGATATACATATAAATATAATAGTCGGTGATCCCACCTCAATAGTATCACATACGATACAATATACAATATGACATCCTCAAGTCAAGAGTGCGGATCTATCGTCAATATATAACTCGTACGTAAATCCGTCGTACGGCATCCCAAGTCTGGGTACAGGTCGAATCTCACATTTATCTCATCAATTATCTGGTATCCTTATCATCATATCTCATGAACTGGGGTACTGATCTAAGTCTAGTACAAGCTGATACCATCTATAAATATATGTGTGCGTGTATGAAAACACACGCCTAAAGGCCCGCTAAAATCTCATGCCGTATCTCCTAATACGAACCACATCATATCACTGATCTCGTAGCACCATGCCCAAACTCATCGACTCATCTCCAAATATCATCCACTATCCTCACCATCCAAGTGTAGGTATACGTGTATATATATATATACACAGTCCCATACCTATGTGTGTGTATATATATATCTATCCCCATATACGCACAAGTATAACAGTAAGCATGTTTGTGCGTGTGAGTGTAAACCTATTCTAGTGTCCGCGACCAAGAAGCTAAACTAAGTTACTTCTAACTACTCTAAACTAAACCATGAACACAAATCATATCTTGATAATCATCCACGTAACATAAACACATATATATAACCATATATATATATATATTTAAGCCATACTACGAACTGCGGGGGTACTATACGCCATCCACCCGACTTCCCCCGTAGATATAATCTACTCACCTTGCTCTCGCTTTCCGTTGCCGACGTCGCCACGTGCTTGCTTGTCGTCTTGAAGTCCTCGTGGGGGTACCTACACATAATAACGTATCGTGTCGCATTAAAACCCAATTTAAAACCAAAACGACACGCTAAAAGTCTATAGGTTAGAACCTATGGATTACGCTTTCAAAACCACCAAATAACACTCGATTTCGACGTACAAACGTCAAGTGATCGAATACAACACAAATTACACAAATACAGAATTCACAATACGCAAAACGAAACCCCGAATCAAAACAGCAACTCTTGAAAATGGTCCCAGATTTTACCCTAGGTCAAATTAGTCATTTTTGCATATGCCAAGGGTCTAGTTTTCTGGAGATGGAGCCACAAAACAAATACGAGTCAATTCCTCACTGCTTTGGCCGCAAATTGTGGCCAGAATGAATTTATTTACGGCCTGGGTAGAGGGTTAGGGGCTAGGGTTACAGTGGGGAGTCCTAGGTTGCCTGCATGTATCACTGTCTTTGCTAAATAATTTTCAGGTCACCCGAGTGTTAGCAGATTTCATTTTACACTCACAGAATCCACAATTTTCCGATATTGGGTTTCCTAAGTTCGTATTCCGGGGTTCTAGTCTCTGGTTTGGGTCTGAATTCTAGCACTAGGGGGTTTGTGTGGTCTCTACTAATCTCAATTACACATCACAACTCAAGAATTCCATAAACCCTAACTAGAAATTTCCAAATCTCACTAAACGACACCAAATCGGTTCTAAACAAAAATGGATGTGAAAGCAATGGAAATACTAGGCTAATGATTAAGAGAATATCTCATTTGGCAACTCAAGAAAATTCTTGAGTTGCCCCAAATGTCCAAAATGCAAGCTTTCTAGGTCCATGGTGTAGCTAGTGAGCTCATGCATATTTTTAATGAAATGATGATTGAGTTTTGATGAATTTTTCATGAAGTTGTGGGGGTTTTGAGATGGGGGGAGGAAGAGGGCAGCAGCCCAAGTGAGAGGAGAAGAGAGAATGATGAAGATGAGAAAGAAAACAAGGGTCTTGGTCAATGGGAGACCCCTTACCTCTCACTCTCTCACTTGCCCATACCTTACTTCTTTATTCATATCCCTTTTCTTTTCTTTTCTTTTCCTTTTCTTTTCTTCTCTTTAATTTATAACCATGCATGATAAAAAGAAGAAAGCATGAAAGAAAAATATAACAAGTGCTAAAAAAAGATGTGCATGTTTTGCACAAAACAAGCTTAATGAGCGATTAACGATATTTAATCGCGATTAGCACTAAATAGCGTATAATTAATCATAAAAACTTATAATTTGCATAATTCACATAAAACACCCTCTTTTTAGTAATTTCCATAATTTTCCAAATTTTTTTTCCAATTTATCGGTATTTAATTATACCGCCTTATTAAAATATTCAATATTTTATTATTTAATTATAAAAATTCCCAAAAATAATATTTTATTTTTTTGAAATGTTACAGTTTTATTTATTCTATATTTGGAAATAGAACTGACCGCACATATATCTTCACAGTTTTGCCAGCCCTGACCTCAATAGAGTCTCGGATCTTCATGCCACCAAGCCTTTACGCCCGACGCGTATCTGAGAGGATGGCAAAACAGAGCATTTATTCCCTGACGGATCTCATCGAAGATCTTCGCGTTGGTACTTCTGTCGCGGCCAAAGAATTCGCTGCTGAAGCCAATGCTTCCTTATCTATTCTTGCCACTTATCATGACGAGCCATTGGTGCATATCTGGGTTGAGTAATGCCGTAGAGTGGAGGCCTGTCTACATGGGATTGAATGCATATGCCTTCCCTCCGACATCTTGTGTGTAAAGGCGAGCCTGCATGGGTGGATCGAACGATGTGCAGCCAATCTCCAGTCGTGCGAGAAAAGGCTCAACCGGAAGTTTTCGGCAAGGGAGTTAGCTTCAAAGGCTTTAGGGGAACTTCAAGCCCAGCTCATTTCCAAGACCACTCGTGCATACAAGATTTAGCGGGTGCTTCAAGAAGCCATTACAGAGGTGGTGGCTCTTGAAAAAGCCGTTATTTTTACACATGAGATGGTTGAATCCCACAAGGTCGCCGAGAAAGAGCTTGAGAGTCAGTTTGCTTCATACCAGAATCAACAGACACAGGCAGGGACTCGTCTTGAAGTACTGATGAGCTCGAAGCAAAAATCTAGCGGAAAAATAACGAACTTGCTGGCTTATTGAATCGCCCACCAGCTTAGAAAACTTCTTTACACATTGTATTCATTTTTGATTCATAAATAAAAGTATCTTGTATTCATTTTGATTCATGAATAAAAGATATATTTCATTTCATACTAGCACTTCTCTTTCCTTCGATGTCTTGACTTGGCGTAAAGTAGTTTATGTACTCATTTCGGAGTCTCTAGTTTATGTACTCATTTCGGAGTTTGTAGTTTATTCACTCATTCCGGAGTCTCTAGTTGATGGACTCATTTCGGAGTTTGTAGTTTATTCACTCATTCCGGAGTCTCTAGTTTATATACTTATTTCGGAGTTTGTTTAGTTTACCTCCATTGGGTTTACAGGAAAACTTATCCTAACGTTATATATAGATAACCCCTACTCTTTGCGACAGAGGTCCGTTAGTTTTTGTGGTACTATGGCTTTGGTTCATGATACCGTCGCGTTGGCTGATGTATTCCTCGATATGCGGTCTTCAAGCTGTTGTTCGAGTAGCCCAGCAACTGTCGTGTCTCTGATCCATTCGAGGGCTGGACAAGACGTCTTCAAGTAATCTCCTTAGGCTATATGACCGTCGGAAGAGCAAGCGTTAGGAATTTGCCATGTCGCTTTTTACTTGAGGTTAGGCGCAGTTTGGAGCCCCGATGAGTCATAACCACTCCGCGCTGTTGTGGAATGATCTCCGATAGTCTCTTTGTCACGGCACTTAGATTGTATGTGACCGGCACTTAGATTGTATCATATCTAAAGATATGCACACAGTCCAAGCAAGCCGAAAACCAAGATCAAAAATCCTTTTTGCGGAATTCTTTATATAGAAATTTAGTTTTAAGTAAAAATCACATTTTATGAAGTTAAAATATTAAACAAGTAAAAAGTGTTAAGTTTGGTTGCATCCCTAGTTGGGATCAACAATACCAACAGCGGAAAATAAAATCTCAGTATATAGGACATCCATACGAATCCCAGACATAAAGAAAAGAAATAACAATTTATAGAATTAAACGATCTCAACTGTCAAATAATATACATATAACCATCTCTCACTCTAAATCATATACAGGTTTGATGGAGATTTTCTAGATACAAAATACAATATCAAAAGAGAAGGTTACTACATATGTAACCCACCTATCAAAAGATGCGATAAAAGCGGAAAGAGTAGATCTGCACCGCTGCTAACCGTCCACTCTACCCCTGCAAGGAACTGTGGCACAACGGGGGTGAGTTGCCAACTCAGTGAATATAACTAACATATAATGGTTAATAATGTAAATATGACGATCATACTAACTGAAATGTGAACAAGTATAATGTATGATTATCTGTGGAAATCATGAATCTATAATACGAATCTCATAATCAAACTGAAATCTCATCATTTATTTCCAATAAAAATTTATTTCCCGTGTCCATCATCGACACAAAACTTCAATTTCTCACAGGCATCATTCCTCGAATGATCCAGAAATCAACAATACCGGTCGTTATCATCTAGATATACGCCGTATTTTTACCACTATCTCCGGTTTCGAGTAACCTCGCTAAGCTTCCCCGCCTCAAATGCGGCTATCCTGCCCCTCGGTCTCGACCGGGTCCACCATGTATCCAACTGTATATCTCCCCCACTCAGTATGGATAACGTAAAATCCGCAACCGTATATCTCCCCCACTAGGTCTGGAATAAAACCAAATCATAAATCATCTCATAGTGGAGATGACACATCAATCATGAAAATCACTGGATTTATGTAATAGTATTCAAAACTCAGAACCATAAATCCTCAATAATGCAAGTAACTCTTATCTCAACATGAAATACTCAAATACTAAACATGATATTAATAATGCAATTTACTACTGTTATTGGTGTTTAAGATATGATATGAATCATTTTTAACAAGAAACTTGCTAAGTGTAAAAGTGACATGGCAATATCGACGTGGTGTGTGTAACATGTAAGATGTGCACGTGGCATAACTCGTCGATACTTGTGCAGTATACTAGCAACTAAGCAAAATATATGTGAAGGGTAAATGCATATTGTCAATTTAGCATAACAAAATAAAGCATTAAGTTAAATAAAACTACGGGCGTAACACGCCATCTTTACAAAATTCCCCGGTAGATATTTAGTCTACTCACCGGAAAACGTCGAATCTACTCAGGAAATTGCCAATCCTTTCCCTTTCCTCGCTGCCTCCGAAAATCCCGTATTCGAATCTAACATCATAATTTAATTTATATAAGGAAACGGCTACTCCGACATGACGGAAATGAAAAACACCCTTTCCCACGTACTAGTTATATTGTATACGACTATATCGAGCTATTAAACACTTAGCCTTACTGGATTTTAACCCTAACCTGCATCGCTACAGAATTTAAATCGTGATGCATTTTAACCGTGTCGTATATTGTGTTTTTAGATATCTTTTCCGATATTAGTTTCCAGATTCTAAATTCAGTGAAACTAACTTGTTTAAATAACACCAAAATGGCCAAAATGATACACTGAAATACACCCAAACATCCAAAACTACCTAGCAACCCACAAAACCGGCGACACCGGATTTCCCCCTTTGGTCGCCGGCCCAATTCCGAGCCTTTTGGTTCGTGATCCTATGGTTTTCTCTAGGTGTTACATACATCATTTTATCACTGTTTTGTTAAGTTTATTCTTCTCTGAATGATAACAGATTTAAACAGAGCCTATAATTAACTAAAATACGATATTATGGAACCTGTTCATTTCAAATTAAACTAAGTGCAGAACCTTAATTTCCTACTTTGATTAAGATTTTTACCCACAATAAGTTGTTGGAATAAGCCCTCCAAGATGCTAAGCCCCTTGTCCTAGCTTGATGGTGATGAAAACCTAGAACCTAGCTTCCTTCTTCTTCTTCTTCCTCTTGTTCTTTCTTTCTCTCTTTAGTTTTGTTTTTCTTTCAGAAATTTTCAGATTTAATTTTGGTAATTGATCTGAACATATCCTATATATGAGAAGAGAGAAGGGTGAGGTGGTAGAAGGAGGTGTCAAGGGTTAAAGAGTGCCATTCTCATGCAAGGAGGAGGTGGTGTGTGTGTGTGTGTGTGTTCATGCAAGTAAGAGGTGTTCATGCCTTATCTTCTTATTTTGTTTTAATTTACACTAAAATTCTGAGCTAAAATGTGTTCTATCCCTTTTTCATTTACACCCCTAACAATTTTCCTTTTGCATAAAAACCTAAACTTTACCTAAAAAACCCTCACAACTTAGTTTATTATAAAACACACATTTTATTAAAATGAAGCTAAAATTATCACTAAAACCCTTATAACTTATTTATGTTGCAAACTAAAATTTTAATTTAAATTGTTTTACATACAACCCATGAAATTGACTTATTTGTTTTTAATAACTTTGTGATTTATCATATTATTATTAAATTTAATTAATTTTATTTATTTCTAAATTTTCAAAATGTTACAATATTCCCCCCTTAAGAAAATTCGATCCCCGAATTTAAAATAATTAACTAGACATACTTTCGAAAAGATGTGGAAATTTCTTCCGCATCGCATCCTCGATTTCCCAAGTAATCTCCTCGCGATTCTTTCCTTGCCAAAGAACCCTTACAGATGGAAGTACCATTGATCGTAGTTTCTTTGCCTGCCTGTCAAGAATAGCGACTGGCTGCATTGTGTAGGATAAATCCGGCTCAAGCTGTAAGGTCTGATGCTGGATCGCGTGAGATGGATCGTGAAGATACTTGCGAAGTATCGAAATGTGGAACACCGGATGCACGTCGGGAAAACTCGGTGGAAGTGCTAAACGATAAGCTACAGCACCCACTCTCTCCAGAATCTCGTAAGGTCCGACATATCTGGGGCTGAGCTTCCCCTTTTTCCCGAAACGCATCACACCTTTCATCAGAGATACACGAAGGAACACATGATCTCCCACCTGAAATTTGAGTTTACGATGTCGTCGATCTGCATACGATTTCTGTCTGCACTGGGCCGCCTTCATTCTATCCCGTATCAATTGAATCTTCTCTGTAGTCTCCTTGTTGGGTCACGGCAGCGCCCAGGCCGTCGAAACGCGGCCAAAATCCGGAACGAAAATTTTCTAAACTGGCACTACCGCTACCCG
This sequence comes from Agapanthus africanus, assembly GCA_030015575.1. Lineage (NCBI taxonomy): Eukaryota > Viridiplantae > Streptophyta > Magnoliopsida > Asparagales > Amaryllidaceae > Agapanthus > Agapanthus africanus. Next base: position 297,498,654 of record CM057349.1, read on the forward strand.
ATTTACGGATCGACCTTAAACCCTAAACTAGCAAACTAACTAAGAGTTAGAATCGTTATACCGAGTTGATCCGAGTCCTTCGGTCTTTATTCCAAGCTCCTAGCGATTCCTTGATGTCGTTTGGTTGCCGGTCTTCCGTCGTCTCCGATGATCCACCCGAGGGAAACGGCGCAAGCTCGATGGAGAGTTGGGGTGTATGAAAGTGCCACTATGATTTTCTCTCAACCATGTGCTCCATGGAGCAACTCAAGAAGATGAAATGGAGATGATGAAGCTTTTGGCAAGAGCAAAGATAAATGGCTAACTCTTTTTGTGTGAATGAGAGAGTGGGAATCATGCAAGTGTAAAATGAGCCAAATGAAATTAACCACCCTCAAAAGAAATGGCCGGCACCCTCTTCTCTCTTTCACCCAAAAAAAATATCATTTCCTTTTTAATTAAAGCAATAAACAAATGAGACCATACCATGCTACATGCACAAACCCATGCCACAAATCACATCACCTTTTCCACCTCATAAATAAAAAACAAATGAATTTCCATAAATGGAAAATCATATAAATGAGGTGGCATCTTCTAGAAGCTATTCCGTATAAAATACGGAATACTTCCCGGTACATGTACCGAAATACATATACGCGTATTCGTACCAAAATACGAATAGCCGAGAGAGAAAACGAATAGTGAACAATAATACTAGAATACGTATATACAAATACATATATATTAATTATTAAATCAAAACCCGATTTAATAATCCGGCTTAATCCTAAGCCACTAGTATTATCAACCGTCCGATTAAAGTTTGCGCAACAAGTGCACATATTTAATCGGACACCTATATGTATCAACATACAACATGTACACCATATCGCCTGAACCGTGAAAACCTTCTGTGTGGGACTCTAAAGACTCGTCAATTTGCTGGCAGTGGGTTTAACCATAAGCACGTCAGTGGCACTAGCTGTACGTAACGGCTACCCAGGTATTGATAGAAAGGGAGGCCGACGAGCAAACTCATCCTGAACCCCTACTGAGCCTGACAGTGACAATATCCGTACAGTCCGGTTTGTTCGTCTAAGAGTATCGCATATCGAGTCTAGGGGGGTGGATAAAGTCAGACCCCCAACAACGCGATATTTAGTGTCGGTATGAAACCCACCACCACATGAGAAACTATCGATCCTTGATCGATAATTCTCGTCCACCGTGGCCACGGATTTATGGTGATGGCCATCCGTACACAATGCGACATCAGCCTCCAATACCGGGAGAGACGAATCCCCGACGATCCGATCACTGCCTCCATGTGGCTCGGGACTGTACCCAACTAAAACCTGTTTGCACGACTCCTTTGAGCCGTGGTAGGGTAGTAATCAAAGCACAGTGGGAACTCACACGAGACAAATGACGATCTCAGGTCGATAGACTAACCTGTACACATGTCACCTGAGAACTGCTATCTGACAATAGGTATAATACCAACTAGCAGGTTCCCGGCGAGTCCGTCCAGTGTACTCATAACCCAATGAGCACCTGTATACTATCTTAGGTGAACAAACTAACACCAATGGCTTGTGAGACCTAGCCACCGCCCCTCGTCGGGGTCTTGATCAGTATATACTAGTCTATACTGTAGTATCGATGCCCGGTCTCGATACTCCCACGATTAGGGACATTTAAGGATGTGCTTATAGACCCCCCAGCTCCCATGTATGTGATCGCCATCACAATGCTGGCAGTCAAGCAAGAATCCTATGGGCTCTATCAACATGTATATGATGATAAAGACAAACCAGATAGCATACTATCATCTTGAGTATGACTGTTTCATCGGTATAGGTCCTGCCTCAATCATCATAATCACAAGTCCACGACTATGATAATTTCCTTGAGGGCACTATAGCCAACAATCTCCCACTTGCACTTAAGGCCAATTATTGCGATGTCGCATACTCACAGCCCGTGTGATACCGAACACCCAACTTCTCTACTAATCAGTTTCGCAAAGCCCGTTTGCGAAAATGATTGCGTTCGAGAAATAGCCTCAGTGAGTGGATCCGCTCCAATGTCTCTTTCTATATCTCTCTTAATCTCAACTTCGCGGAGAAAGCTATCTCCCGAAATGAGCAATACCTGTCATAGAATTTGTCTGGATATCTGATGGGACCCAGTTCACAAATGAACTCCAAATCCAGTAAACTTCTTTGACTGTATCGTCCACTGAATTTAATCAGTATCATGCACCATGCCTTTTCTCAGTATTCGCTTGGACCACCCGTCCAACATATTGTCCCTCAAAAGAGGGAAAACTATAACTCTGACAGTCACTCTGTCATCCAGGTCACCTTGGAAGCCTAAAATGATAACCGTCTCCCGAAGGAGGCTGCCGTAATCATTTCCTAAGAACATTCACTTATGTTCAATAACTGCTTCCCAATATTTCTCCAGGATTGGATTAATATATCTGCTTATTGCATCTAGTGCAAAAGCAATATTTGGTATGGTACTTGACATTTCATGATTAACTCGATTGCCTAAGCAAGTGATATGCTAATCATGTAGAACCCTATCCCCTTTAGTCTGTAAGACACCTTTAGAGAGGTTGACTCCATCACCTGCAGATAGACCACCAAGCCAGGAGTCGTCCATTTAATGTCAAAGTACCCAGATTGGGATACTTCCCAAATCTAGATCTAAAACCATAGATCTAATAACCAGAAAACCTGATATTATATCCACATCCTCTGCGGAGAAACAACTTTGTGACAACCATAGTATAACCGATCGTAGTATAGGAATATCTCTTCCTATCAAGTGCATGTCATCCCAATACCTGGACATCACTCTCTACTACCTTCTTACCAGATCCATCTCCTATCCTGATGAGGTCAAGACCTATGACTGTCACATCAAAATTAGATGATCTAATTCCGCTATACCTGCTTTAGCCTATAAATAGACATAAGCTTCTTGCCCACTACGCTTCCGCTGCTCCCACTGACTACAATACCCTTCTAGCAGAGTCATATACACATGCACTTCTAAAGCTAGTTTAGAACGACGCTATACTCATCCTCCTGCCGGGTCTTATAGTCTAGAACAGCAGCAATGGCAGGTCTGGGTAAACAAGAACCTCCCTGTCACCGTCTCTGAGAAGACCGAAGTACCTCTCGGGTGACTGAGGTTACCCACCAAATCTGCGGAGTGGCTAATGGAATGTTGAAACCATTTTAATCCTCAGGTTCTATTAAGTCTTCAGTAATCGTTGGTGGTTCTGGAATAACTTCCAGTTCTACCACTCCCACTTATGTTTTTCTGAAAAAGTCCATTTTGCTAAAACTGTGGCGAGTCAAGAAAAATATAAATATTGATCTTCCTGATGGTAGAAAGTTATCCCTCGTCAAAGCCCGGGATAACCCACAAATAACAATTACTGAAATGTGCCTTGAGTTTATCCGGATTCTGGTTTTAAGCATCAGCCGGACAACTCACTATACCTTAACATCGTTAAGATATAAATTGATTCTATATATACCTAATATAGAAACAAAAGCACTAATCTAATTTGAACCAGATTCAAAATCATGCAGCTGTTTCCAGTGCATATCAACCAAATGGAAAAGGGACAATCAGCATTACTCATCTAGGAGCGCATCCATATATGAGTAACCTGAAAAAGAAGCAAGTTCTCAAAACCATTACTATTAACTGAATACCAAACACAAGTATCTACATCTTCGACTTTCTCGAAGAATCCTGATACTTACAACAAATGGTCCTTTACTTTATTCTTATACCTATAACTTCTGAATATCTGGACCTTGCATTTCAACGAAATACATGTCCAGAACTGGAGAAGTCATAAGTAAACAGAATATAGTATGAGTACCAAACCCTTTGTCCTAATGGACACTGGACAACATACAATACTTTGTATAAGTCCCCTGAGTTCAACAACTCAAACCCTGTGCATCGTAGGTTGAAAAACTGTACTTTGGTTAAGAAGAGTTACACCGCTGTTGAATGCACCTTACCTAATCACCAACTGATATAGGTAAATGTCATAGACACAATATCAAAAAGTCATATCTCACTTTATAAAATAAACGTACAGATATATCAGTTTGAAATTGGTGCATAACAACGGATATTCAAAACCAAATATTTGCCATCCGGCAAAATCCAGATGATTTCCTCAAATATCACCAATTACAACGAATTCCAATATAATGAAGATCTAATCACCCAATTCCCAATATCTTACTCCCACCCACCATCCGTAATATCATACAGATGTGCGTGTGCCTGTTATAGAATGAGCCGGTGACTACTGATCTGGTAAATACATACCCTGGAGTTAGATTCCAATTGGGAAAACAGATTTCAATTAACATTGCACAGTGAAAACGAAACATGAAAATGTTTCAAAAGGGTTAACTGGTATTCCTAGTAACGCCTCTTCCTGTAAGTCGATGTGCAACACCCCACGACTTGCGGGGAGGCGGAAATATGAAAAACGATCTTGTTCTTTGCTTAAACATTGACTAACCGCATGAATCGAAGCTAAACGATAACTAACAACTATCATAGAAGTTCTAAACTACTATGTGAAGTGATTATACCTAAAGAACCGTGTCCTTCGTCTTTACGTTCTCCACCTTCTCCTCGGCCTTCTCCAAGTACTAGATGATCCACCCGAGAGCTTTGCTTCAAGCTTTACCTCAAACTAGAAGTAACTAGGTTTCTTAAAGTGCTAATCTAAGTAACCTAGGTGATATAGAGAAGGGTTATGGATTAAGTAGTCTAATCTAATACTTGATCTCAACACATGAGATGGGAGGATTAGGGTTTGAAGAGAGAGAGAGCTCTTAAGGAGAGAGAAGGTGAGCATAAGAATGAGATGAGATAATGATCTATCGTAATATATATCAAGCATTATCATTTATCCAATAAAAGAAAATAAAGGATGAATAATCATGCTTCATAAATACAAGAGGGTGATTCATCTCCATGAGTCATTAAGCATTTATGATGCATTAATGACATGGATGAATCACTCATATGACTCACTAATCTTATTTAATGCAAATGACACCTACACCCCCAAGTCATCATTTTCTAGAAGCTTCTCGTAAAATTACGAGAATGCCCCTCCTATCCGTGAAAACACGGAAAAACTTTAGACTGTGTAAATCCAATATCCCGATACTAGAATCTGGCTTAAACCAAAGCCGACTAGTAAAAACTGTCCGAAAAGTCGTACGTGCGTAAACACACGTATGCGTCCGAACCCTTGTCGTAAATGTTAGTGTATATGCCCTAGGGGCCATTATTGTATCATACTAGATTGTGTATTACTTAATGGAAGCTTGGGATATTTACAGTTATATATACAGTCTTGCTAAAAATGGTAGTATGCTACTTGGTTTGTGTCTACTTTAATATGTGCATATGTTTCTTGTAATGTATCACTTATACATATTAGTAGAGCCCATAGGATCTTTGCTTGATTACCAGCGTCGTGATGGCAATCACACTAGTGGGGGTTGGGTAGTCTGTAAGCAACATCCTATACAGGTCCCTGGTCATTGGATTATCGAGATAGGGTATCGATATTCCGGAGTAGACTAAGTGTATAAGCTTCTCATCCCAGTTTGGGAAATGGTCTGTCCCACAGCCATCAGTACGTCGTACTGGAGATAGTATACAGGTGCTCGTTAGGTTACGGGTACACCGGACAGGACTCGCTGAGGAACTGATTGGTTGGTATTATACCCATCGTCAGTTATCAGTTCCCAGGTGACATGAGTACAGCATAGTCCGCAGACTTGACACTGCTACTTCGCCTCGAGTGTGTCCCACTGTTCTTAGATTGCTGCCCTACCACGGCTCAAAGGAGTCGTGAAAACAAGTAGCAGTTGGGTGCAGTCCCGAGCACTTGGAGGCAGTGGCGGTTAGATAGGATTCGTCTCTCCCGGTATTGGGAAATGATATCGCGCTTTGTCAAAGAGCCATTACGGAAAGTCCCAGGCCAGGGCAAGCGAGATATACTGGTAGGTTCCAGTAGCTTCTCAGGGTGTAATGGGTTTCGCTCCGACACGACTTATACAGCTATTAGGGGACTGACGCTTGCCGCCCCTAGGCTTGATATGCGATAGTCTTAGACGAACAGACCGGACTGTACGGAGATTGTCACATCAGGCTCAGTGGGAGTTCGGATGATTTTCCTCATCGGCCTTCTTATCGACATCTACCTGGGGACCGTTATGTACAGCTAGTGCCGCTTACGGTCTGTGGTTAAACCCACTGCCAGCGTAGTGTCGAGTCTTTAAAGTCCCACACAGAGAGTTTCCCTACTCCAGGCGAAACGATATAGAGGTCGTATGGTTTTACGACAAGGGTTCGGATGCGTACGTGTGTTTACGCACGTACGACTTTTCGGACAGTTTTTTACTAGCCGGCTTTGGTTTAAGCCAGTTTCTAGTATCGGGTTATTGGATTTATACAGTCTAAAGTTTTTCCGTGTTTTCACGGATTATAGGGGGCGTTCTCGTAATTTGTCGGGAACCTTCTAGAAGAGTGGTGACTAAGGGGTTAAGGTGGCATGAGCATTAATTGATTAATGACTCATTTGTATGATTCATCCTTTGCACTTAATGACTCATTAATAAGATAATGAGTCATATGATGAATCACACAAGGTGAATGCATCAACCATAATGATTAAATCATTTATATATTTATTTGATTAAATTGTTATGGTTGATATATTCAAAATGAGCTCATTATTCTTTTCATTCTCATCTTCTCCTTCTCTCTCCTCAAGCTCTCTCTCTCTTGAAACCCTAACCCTAACCTCTCATGTGTTGAGATCAAGGGTTAGCTAGACTAAAACATCCATAACCTCACTCTATATCCCCTAGGTAGCTTAGATTAGCACTTCGAGCAACCTAATTATCTCAAGTTTGAGATTTAGCTTGGCGTAGGAGCTTTCGGGTGGATCGTCTTTGATTCGAGGAGGCCGTGAAGTTGCCGATGTTCCAAGGAGCCTACGAGGAGTGGAGGACAGCGATGAAGACCCGAAGGACATGTAACGTGAGGTATAACTCCGGTACCGAGTAGTTAAACCTCTAGTATAACGTTAGCAATGGTTTAGATTACGATTCATGCGCTCAAGTCCGTGTTACGAAGCTTTGATAATCGTTTTTCATATATTCCGCCTCCCCGCAAGTTAGTGGGGTGCGTGACATGGACTTACAGTGGTATCAGAGCCCACTAAACCATTACTAGCTTGTTAGCAACTGATTAGAAGTTCGATCGACGAAAAATACGAAATACGAAAAACCAAAACCCATAGTTTCTGTTAATTTTAAAACTGTCTAAAATTTTTTTTGACATACCTTAAAATTCACAGCAGGGAAATTGATGAATACTGGGAAAATATGAGTCACTGAATCGGCAAAACGACCGCGGTTCCGCGGCAATAGAGAGCTATTGCCGCGGAACCGCCGCCGAGTCAACGCCGAGTTGACTCGGAGTTTCACAGTAATTCATAATTTTGGGTTTTTTGTTTTCCTGTATATACTGTTTCTGCCCAGGTTGCCTCTGTGATGATTTGCTTTTGGGGTAGACACGGATATAGGTAATCGATCGATGTTCTAATCAATTTGCTAATTGGATCTTTATCTTTAATGTTTTATGTATTCGTAAACCTTCCCTAACTGCTAGTATGTCGGTTGGTAGGGGGTTGCACATATCTGTGATGTTATATATAACCGTTTGTGTATATGAACTGTGTTGGACTGTTGTGATGATTAGCCGGGGTTTGAGATGTATTTAATATTCATTCATTCAATGTAAATGTAATTTGATGTAATATTATTTTGTGGCGCACATCCAGGTTGCGGTTGTAGCCACCGTTGTATTATTATTTCTTTTTACTGTTTTTGCTCCTAGGATAGACCCAAGGTGGGGTGCACAAACTACCGGGTATTTTGAAGTGTCGAGGCAGACCGCTTCACTTCTGGTACTTGGCGGGTAGTTTGCCGTACCCGTAGGGGTCTGGGGTGGGGTAATGGCTATTCATCACAACTGTGTAATCCGTCTTTCCTTGCAGGCTCAAAAGAAACGCGGATTACTTGCATATCCAATAAAGTTTATCTGTGATCTGGAATGCTTATTATTGCGTCTGACGAATGTACAATATCTATATATAAATAGCTATTAGACGTCACTTATGTTTTACACCCGTGCTAGCCCAGCCCCCGCTCTGTCGTTAGTTAAGTAACCTAACGGGTGATGACGGGACCCCGTGGCGAATGCGGATGGCATAAGAGGACGTTGTATTTTCGTTGTTTTCTGCAATGATAGTTTAATAATGGGACGCATTATTATAATGCAAAGAAAATAAACCATAGTTTAATCGTTGGAACAAATTTAAAAGAAACCACTCGGTTATTTTAAAAGATCGGATTTTTTAAAAATTGCGGAGCTTTAACCACTCCTTTTTTAAAAAGTATCAGGTTCCTTCGATTATATCAAGTTCACTACGTTCACGGTTTTGCCAAAACCAGTCGTAGCCCTCCGTCATTTCAGTTAAATATTCAGTAGTATTCAAGCTATGTATTTTGACCTTCGCCAAGGCATAGTGATTGGTAGCTGCTGGATATTTATCTGTAGCATAGGTAGATGCGTTGGTTTGGGACAGTCGTACTACTATTTTGGCCTTCGTCAAGGGTATGTACGGATGGGTTCAAACTAACCTGGATAATGACGGGTAGAACTTGACATGTGACTTATGATATGTTGGCCTTCGTCAAGGTCATAAGAGCATGGGGCAAAAATCAATATCGGGAATTTCTAAGGAAACTGAAATTTGCAGAAAGTGCATACCATTTTTGGAGTTTGATGAATGTTGGTAGGATTCCTTCAACATTATCATACGATGATATTTTGGATCCTGATCCTACTGTGAGTACATGCTACTTATCAGGAGATTCGTCACTTAACGATCAATGCTATAAACCAAGTAGGTGCCAAGAAAGGTGTCAGCGGGGTTACGCCCCCCGAGAAAAGAGGTTATTTAATTAAGGAACTTCGCGAAAGCGTTGGAAAACCTCCCTCGAAGTATCGACACTAGCCTGGCTGAACGGTTAAGCAAGTATTGTACGGTGAGAATTGTCCTGGCTAATTCTTCTTTTATGGTTTGAGGAAGGATTCGAGAAACAGTGGGAGCCATCCTGTTTAGATAAACTTAAAACCAATCTAAACTTGCAACAGCATCATGCTAAAATGTTTTCTTCTCTCTCTCTCTTAATTGCAGCGACCTTGTGACCACACATAGGTTACATCTAGATAACAAATTGACTGAATCTGACTTATATGACTGGCAAAAGTCTGTCCAGATGTCCATTGCCTATGACAAGCTGGACCACCCTATTACTACTCAAGATTCCGCCGTCCCAGGTCCAGTTTCCACTGTCGCGGATATGGATATCCGTCAGACAATGGAAAAAGATAAAGCGAAAGCTAAGTGCCTTGTGTTTGCTTCAGTTGCTGGTGTAGACCAGAAGCAGCACGAGAAGATGAACTTATTTTCCATCTTTCTCCATAACAAAGATTTATATGGAGAGCAATCTCATATCACCAGATATGAAACCTCGAACGAATTAATTCAAGCGAGGTTAGCTAACGGGTCATCTGTAGGGGACAACGTCCTTACATTGACTAGCTATATTGATAAGCTCAAGGACCTAAAGACCACGTCGGAGAACGGGTCAGATACTGACCTGATTCTACAATCTCTACGTTCTACCCTGAAGGAAACCAGGGAAGTAGAAGGAAAGAGAAGGGCAAAAATTTCAGGACTGGATATAGTAAAAGAGGGAAGTTCCTATTGTTATGGGATTGGGCATAGGCAGAAAGATTGCAGGGCTTTAGAAGCCAGTAGCCAGGATACGAAGCATGTTGTGGCTTCGACCTCGGGTGTGTTTATGATAGAGAACTGTATGTCAGTTAACCCTACTTCCTGGGTATTGGATACCGGATCAGGAACTCACATCTGTAATTCATTACAGGCTCTGAGAAATCGTAGGGTTATTGGGATAGGAGATATGACCCTCATAGTTGCTAACGGAATGAGCATGAACGCTGAATCCATAGGGGAATATCATCTTGGAATGACAACTGGGAAGATATTGATTCTGCGTAACTGTTTTTATGTACCAGGTATGACTTGTAATATCATATCTGTACCCTTACTTTCGAAAGAAGGATATGATTTTACTTTTGCAAGAGATGTGGTTCACATCCACCTAAATCAAGTAATGATTGGGTCAGGTACATTAGAAAACGGAATATACGTATTAAATCAAGCTCAGATTTTCAGTGTCCAGAACACACTTAAAAGAAAGTCTCCGGAAACAAATCAGGCTTTCTTATGGCATTGTAGACTGGGTCACATCAATGAGAGAAGATTAACAAAGTTGCATAGAGAGGGATACTTGGATCCATTCGCGTATCAGTCTTATGCCACTTGTGAATCTTGTCTCATGGGAAAGATGACAAAAACTCCGTTCACTGGACACGGAGAAAGAGCAAGCGAGCTCTTAGGACTCATACACAGTGACGTATGTGGTCCAATGTCTACACATGCGCGAAGTGGTTATTCATACTTCATTACTTTCACAGATGATTTCTCTAGGTATGGACATGTCTTCTTGATGAAGCATAAATCCGAGGCCTTTGAGAAATTTCAGGAATACAAAAATGAAGTTGAAAAACAAACAGGCAAAAGTATCAAGACACTGAGATCTGATCGAGGTGGTGAATACTTAAGTGCCGAATTCCTGGGTTACTTAAAAGAGAATGGAATTCTCTCTCAGCTTACTCCTCCATACACACCACAACACAACGGTGTATCAGAAAGGAGGAATCAAACCCTATTGGATATGGTTCGTTCCATGATGAGTAAGGCTGAGTTACCGCGATCATTCTGGGGATATGCACTAGAATCAGCTGCATATCTTTTGAACAAGGTTCCAACCAAAACTGTGCCTACCACACCATATCAGATGTGGAGTGGGAAGAAACCCAGTCTTCAGTACCTAAAGGTATGGGGATGTCCAGCTTTTGTTAAAAAGCAGCATGCGGACAAGCTTGAGGCACGCTCATTACTATGTAAATTTGTGGGATACCCAAAGAACTCCAGGGGGTATTTTTTCTATTACGCAGAGGAACAAAAGGTTTTTGTTTCTCGTAATGCCCATTTTCTAGAATATCAGTTTTTAGAAAAGGAAACAAATAGGAGCGAAATAGAACTGGAAGAAATTCCAGAACCACAAACTACTACTGAAAGTATGGTAGAACCAGAGGTTTCAGAAGAACCGGACATCCCAACGCCACTCCGCAGGAGTAGTAGGCAATCTCATCCACCTGAGAGATACTACGGTTTTCTCATAGACAGGGATAAAAAGGATTGCACTATTGACTATGATGAACCTACTAGCTTCCAGCAAGCCATTCAGAGCGGTGACTCAGTAAAATGGCTGGAAGCAATGCGGACCGAAATGGAGTCCATGTGCACTAACAAAGTATGGACTTTGGACGTTGCTCCAGATGGGGTAAAACCCGTAGGATGCAAATGGATCTTCAGAAAGAAGATTGGTGTAGATGGACAGGTTGAAACCTATAAAGCTAGACTTGTTGCAAAGGGATTCCGTCAAAGACCTGGTTTGGACTATGACGAGACCTTTTCTCCAGTAGCTATGCTAAAATCCATTAGGGTCCTTCTTGCTATTGCTGCCTTCCACGATTATGAGATCTGGCAGATGGACGTAAAGACGGCTTTTCTAAATGGAAATTTGGAAGAAAGCGTCTATATGGATCAACCAGAGGGATTCATTCAGAGTGGGAGCAGCGGTAAAGTATGCAAGCTGCTTAAGTCCATTTATGGTCTAAAGCAGGCATCACGGAGTTGGAACATCTGTTTTGATGATGCTGTCAAAGAATTCGACTTCATCAAAAATCCAGATGAACCTTGCATATACAGTAAGATTGTAGGGAGAGCTGTAGTATTCCTCATCTTGTACGTGGATGACATTCTCCTAGTAGGAAATGATATTCCTATGTTACAATCAGTCAAAAGATTCTTGTCACATAAATTCTCCATGAAAGACCTGGGTGATGCCACCTACATTCTAGGGATCCGGATCTATCGTGATAGATCGAAAAGGATGTTGGGACTTTCACAGTCCAGGTACATAGACACCATAGTGAAGAGATTCAGTATGGAAGATTCTAAGCGTGGTAACCTACCGGCTTATCACAGAATCACCCTCTCCAAAGATATGTCTCCCAAGACTAATTTGGAAAGAGATCGCATGTCGATTATACCCTACGCTTCTGCGGTAGGCTCTATAATGTATGCGATGTTATGTACCAGACCAGATGTAGCATACGTATTGAGCGTAGTAAGCCGGTATCAAGCAAACCTAGGGGAGAATCACTGGATAGCAGTAAAGAACATTCTCAAGTACCTGAGGAGGACTAAGGAGATGTTCTTAGTATATGGCGGAAAAGACCTCCAGATGGAGGCCTTTGCCGACTCCGGCTTCCAGAGTGACAAAGATGACTCCAAGTCCATGTCGGGTTATGTCTTTACCCTCAATGGAGGGGCGGTCTGTTGGAAGAGTTCCAAACAGGAGACCGTTGCTGACTCAACGATGGAAGCAGAGTACATAGCTGCTTGCAATGCCGCAAAAGAAGCGGTCTGGATGAAGAAGTTCCTCACAGAACTTCAGGTGGTTCCTACCAGTGTTGGTCCAATACCTCTGTATTGTGACAACAACGGCGCTATAGCTTTAGCAAAGGAACCCAGGTCCCATCAGAAGTCCAGACACATCTTAAGGCGGTATCACCTAATCAGGGAGATCATAGATCGCCGGGAGATCGAGGTGAAGAGAGTAAAGACGGAGGATAACATTGTTAGTTATATGTATGCCCTAGAGGCCATTACTATACATAGGATGTATATTGTAGTGGATGCTGGGACATATATAGGGAGGACTTTCTTGCTCGACATGATAGTATGCTATCTGGTTGAACTTTACCTTAACGTGTATGCTGATTGTCTCTCTGTTACATGTTGGTAAAGCCCTTAGGATCTGTACTTGACTACCTGGACTATGATGCGGATCATACTAGTGGGGACATGGTAGTCCATAAGTACATCCTTCAAAGTCCCTAGTCGAGGGTGTATCGAGACGGGGCATCGATATACCAGAGTAGACTAGCGTGTACCTTCTCGACCCATACAGATGGGCGATGGATGATCCCATATCCATCGGTGTTTGACATCAGAGGAGATATACGGGTGCTCAGTAGAGACTGGGTACACTGGACGGACTCGCCGAGAACTCCCAGATGGTATTATACCTCACGTCAGATGGCAGTTCTCTGGTGACACTGGTACAGAGTAGTCTGTTGACCCGAGATCATCATAGAGTCTTGTGTGGTTCCCACTGTGCTTTGATTTCCATCTTACCACGTCCAAGAGGGCGTGCAAAACGGTGGTTTTTGGGTACAGTCCCGAGTCACATGGAGGCAATGAGCGATAGGAGGGGATTCGTCTCTCCCGGTATAGGGAGTTGATGTTGCGCTGTGTTCGATTGGCTATAACAGGAAATCCCTGGCCAGGGTTGCAGAGATTTACTGGTAAGTGTTACCAGTAGTTTCTCGAACAGTTATAGACCTCATATCGACACGACTTATTGAGCTATTGGGGTCTGACGTATACCACCCCTAGGCGAGATATGCGACAGATCAGACGATCAGACCGGACTGTACGGTAATGTTACTGGTCGGATTCACTGGAGTGTGAGCGGGCTTGCTCGTCGATCTTCAGATCGCTCAATACCCGGGTGGCCGTTACGTTTAGCAGACCGCTTGCGGCTTGTGGGTGTTTGATATGATCATCGCCTGCTGCCGGCGTATTGACGAGTCTTTAGAGTCCTACACAGAGGTTTCCTGGCTCAAGCGAAACGAAATAGGAGCGCATATGAGATATGTGCGGGACCGAGAATAATGCGTGTATGTGATACCGTATTCTATTCTCGCGATAAATATATCGAATGGTTGTATGCGATATAACCTAGTTATCGATTCAAGCGTTGATTCGATAAGCCGATATATTTGATACCAGTCGGTTATGTGCGCATGACCGGATCATTGAATCAAGTGTTGATTTAATGATTTAATGTATAATTATATATTTGATATATTACTTTGCATTAACTAGTATCGGTTCACTTTAGACGGATTTTCTCACTTGGTTCGTGCGCATTGCATATGCGATATGTTTTTGTGCACTTGATTGTATCATGTTTGATGATGCATACCACTTTGGTTAAGTGTAAAGTTTGAACCATGGTTGTGTTTATGTTTAGGGTTTTATTTTCTTAATTATTCATTTATTCTTTTTGATAAATGAATAAAAGAAAGTGAGAAAAGAAAATGGGAAAAGAATGGTGGCTTCTTTTGTTGTTTAGTTGAAACTTCATGAAGCTTTGACCTAAGTCCACCATTCTTATCTCATTCTTAACCCTAACTATAAAACTAACCTTGGTTAACTCTCTACACTTTACCATGGTTAGAATTATGATAAGAATTCATTTTCTTTTCATTTTCTAAGAACTTATCATAATATCTTTCTTCTTCTTCTTCATTCTTCAAGTGAAGAAAAGCAAAGTCCATCAATGGTGATTGTTGGATATGAGTGAGAAATCCAATTCTAATGTTAACCCAATTCCTATTTCTTCATCCTCTACCTCTTGCCAAGTAGTAGAGTGTGTTTCCTTCACAAGATTTTAGGGTTTGGTGAAGGTGGAGCTTGATTCATCGATGCCTCGACGTAGATCATCTTCGGCATGGACATCGACGACCTAGCTTGCCCATTCTCCGACGAAGCCGATCCTAGAGCCCGGATTTGATTTGGACAGCGGAGAGGACCTCGTTGCGGAGCTATGGAGGTGGAGCACCGGATCTACAAAGGTTGTATTTCCGTATTTTATTTAGTTAACTGTTAACTAGTTCTTGTTCGCCTAGATATCTAGCAAACGATCCGTACTTTAGGGTTTGTAGGCACCATATTTTTTGAAATTGCCATGGTTGATGGCTTGGGAGACCTCACTAGAGTGCCTAGGAACCCTGCAGTGGTATCAGAGCCTAGCTAGAGCCTTAGGCGAAGTCCAGACGCGATTTGAAGTCCGATCGAACCGAAACCATACCCGGAAAATTGCTCTCTGTACAATTTTTAAAAACAGGGATTTTTCCACATTAAAAATGTTCAGAAATATCAGCAGGAAATTATATGAAAGAATGTAAAATTCGGATTCCTAATTCAAACAGTACGCCGCGCTTCCGCGGCACGAGCTTGGCTCGTGCGGCGCAAGCGCGGCCATTTTGTCGTATTAGGCATCCTAATTGGTACAGTAATTCACAATATTCTGTGCTGGTTTTCCTGGGTATTTTTAATATTTTTTCCAGAGTTGAATTTTTCTGAGTTGATTTGGGGCTTCGGTATTTCGATCGGGGTATCAAATTTTGTCTGTGTGGCTTTCCGGATAATTTTTAGAATATGTTAAAAAGTTCGACCGGATACAATACCCAACTTTTCCCCTGTCGAGAAATTTCCAAGTGTTGGATTTTTCCACAGTTTGACGACGTTCTAAGTAGTGCAAGTAACGCGATGGTCCCTCTAGAAGACACAAACCTTAACTCGATTATGTGACCGTCTTGAACTGCCCTTTGAACCTTCGGGTTTGGGGCAGTACGGCGTGCCACATGTGAGGCGTTGGCTTGACCCTTCTACGGCTGGATCGTTGGTACTGAGGCACGAACGGAATGTTGTTAGACTTGTTTCATGTGTTGATCTGTTTCGGGAAAACTTGGGTGTTCGATTGTTCGATCGGAAAGTTTAACATTTTCTGTTTATCTGGAATGGGATACAATAATTGGAATTCACAATGAGTTATATGATAACTAAATGAATGTTATAAACATAGCAGTTTAGTCTCACTTGATCGGTTGCCACGGAATTTTGATGTGATCAAAAGTCCGTTGCAATCACGTAGCGTACGCGGATACTCGCCGGGTAAACTTAATAGACAGCCTCACTCCATAGCCCCGACCAAGTGACTGTAGGAGAACCCCGTCGCCGAAAGCATCCGTTCGGGTGCTCGCGGTAGCGGTGTTCCGCCTTGGTGCACTTCGTCGACGGTATCAGGGGTGCGGCCGTCTACTGAAGTTTGCGACGAGCATTCGATCAGGATGTCGGGAATCTTGTTGAATTACCCGACTTGATATTGAAAAGTGTTTTCGATTTTGAGACTAAAATGCGGGGTTTATAATTGTTAGGCATGTGATGTCTAAGGTATTCATTTGATTAGGCATGCGATGTCTATGCAGATTGCGGATTCCAACTGTTGTAGTTTTACACTTTCTTTTCTGTGACCGTAAGTGTAATATGTGATATCGCCGGTTTCGTTGCTATATGTCAACGACAATTGGGATGGACATATTTACTTACGTTGATAACATGTGATGTTATGTGTTGCTGGATATGTTATATTGGATCGTCGTGTTTGAATAGCCGGGGGTTTTTATGTGAGATGAGTGTTTTTCATTTTCATTCATGTAAAAACTTGTATGTAATATTCTTTTATTGGGGCGCTTCCTGGTTGCGGAAGTTGTCACCGTTTGTATATTATTTACTTTTCCGCACTAGGATAGACCCAAGGAGGAGGGCACAAGTAACCGGGTTTTGGAGTCCAGTGGGAGACCAACTCGAGGAGTCGAGTCCGGGTCTCCTAACTCCAGAATTGGTAGGGTTGCTTGCCGCTCTCGTAGGGGTCTACGGGTGTGGGTTTGGCTATTCATCACGACCGTGGAATCCGTGTTTTATACTGGCTCGTATTGAAAACACGGACGTCCTAGTATATCCAATATTTCATATGATTCTTCTGCTGCGATATCTGTGATGCGATCATGTGATGTTCTTTGATAGATACTTTATATAGTATATATGATATATTATATAGACGTTACTTATGTTTTACACCCGTGCTAGCCCTGCCCTGCTCTGCCGTTAGTTACCTAACCTAACGGTGCACGAGGGGACATCGAGGCGAATGCGGATGGCATAAGTGTACGTCGTATTTATCTGTGATGTTTAGGTACTTAAATGATGGGACTTCATTAATATGATTAATGAAATAAAAGAAACCTAAGATGTTGTAGAATCGAATTTCAAAAATAAAACAGGTAGCTACAGTTCTTGCTTTGCATAGCGGTATATGTGATATATCCTGCACCTTATTCGATGAGGAAAGGACCGAGATCCCTTCACCGGGAGTGACTCCTTTAGCAATAACTGGCAGATGCTACACATTCGGTTTGTCTTTTGATTGCTTTTAAGAGTTTTTGCTTTGCACAGCGATATATGTGATATATCCCGCACCTCATTCGACGAGGAAAGGACCGACGATCCCTTCACCGGGAGTGACTCCTTTAGCAAAACTAGAAAAGCCTCAAAAGCACTCCATTTTAAAATTCATTCGATCCTACAACGATATAAAGTTCATTACGCAAAAGGTTTTCTTAAAAACCTGTCGTAGCCCTCCGTCATTTCAGATAGGTACTAGTTAGTATTCGTGCTGCGTTTGTTGACTCAGACAAGGCGTAGTGTGCGGTAGCTGATTATTGCTTATCTGCAAAGCATATGATGCGATTGGATTAGGGTAGTCGTGCGGCCTTGTTGACTCAGTCAAGGGTCGTGCGGGTGGGTTTAATTCAATCGAGAAATGACGGGTTGAACTTTACTTGCGGTCTATGGTTTGTTGACTCAGTCAAGGTCATAGATCGCATGGGGTAAAATTTTATCGGGAATTTCAAGTGTTGAAATTTGCAATGAGATTGCATACCTTCTATGAGATAGTTGGATCCCGATACCCGCTGCGAGTAAGTGTTACTCCTGGGAGAGTTTTATACATTACAATTAGCCGATCAAGTAGGTGTCTAGAAAGGTGTCAACGGGGTTACGCCTCTGGGAAAACGAGGTTTACATTAATTAGGTTCGTGCGAAAGCACGGGGGACCTCCCTCAAAGTACCGACACTGGCCTGGCTGAAAGATTGGCGAACTTGTAGTGTGTAATTAATCCCGGCTAGTTTTTCCTTTTAGGGTTTGAAGGAAGATTTGATAAAAAGCAGTGGGAGCCATCCTGATTAGATAAAATAAAAACCAATCTATTCTTGACAGAGCGCACGCTGAGTGTTTTCTTCTCTCTCTCTCCAGGTAGCGACCATATCACGCCTTAATCAAAATAATAATACGGATTATTGACCGAACCCGCTTGTTATATTGAGCTGGGGAACGTTGGTCCCGCTCCAACTTATAAATGTTATAAGACAGAGCAGGAAATTGGGGAATACCAGATTTCCCGTGCCGCCCAAACGAAGAGAGTGCATGCTGATGCATCATCTTCGGGTGTGTTCATTATACAGAACTGTTTCTCAGTATTCTTTACGTCCTGGGTATGTGATACCAGATCAGGATCCCAGATATGTAATCTGTTACATAGGGCTACAGAAAGGTAGAGAACTGAGAACGGGTGATAAGTTTCATGAGGCAGAAAACGGGGCAAGAGTTGCAGCCAAGTCTGTCGGTCACTGTCACCCTGTATTACAATACATTGATTCTGAACGAATGTTATTAGATACCGAACCTGATATACAAAATCATATCAGTCTCTTTATTAGTAAAGAAAGGATATAATTTTGTATTGTTGGATAATGTTTTGAACATTTCCTATATCAAAAGTTGATCGGTTCAGGCACGTTATCTAAAAGCATTAATGTTCTAAATCAAACCACAGTTTTTTTGTATACGGAACACACACAAGAGGAAGAGTTCAGAAATGAACGAATTCTTCTTGAGGCATTGTAGACTAGGTCAGATCAATGTGACCCGACTAGCTAGAGTTACATATAGATGCATATTTAAATCAGTTTGAATTTACATCTTGTGAAACTCGCCAGTCATGTCACAAAGATAAGATGACCATAGCTCCGTTTACTGGAAACAGAGAAAGAGTTACTGAACTCTTGGGATGATACATGTTGATGTATATAAGGTCCCCTGTCTACACATACCAAGACTGATTCTTTATACTTCATTACGTTCTCTGATGATCTTTCGAGTTTCAGACCTATGTTTCTGTTGAAACACAAGTCCGAACCTTTTGAGATATTCACAGAATATAAACGAGAAGTAGAGAACCAATACGGGTATAAGTATTATGTCCTTTGATGAGATCAAGGAGGAGAATACTTGAGCACGGAAATCTTGGACTTTTCTAAAGGAGAATGAGATTCTCTCTCAGCATTACTCCTCCGTATACACCATAGCACAATGGTATATCGGGGCGGAGCAATCACACCCTATATGATAAGGTGTGCTCTATGATGAGTATTACTGAGTTACCTATTTCCTTTTAGGGAGTTATGCACTTGAGAAGCTGCATACCTATTGAATAGGGTTCGAATCAAATCAGTTGCCTACCACTTCATATATGATATGGAAAGGGAAGAGCCCATATCTTAAGTTAGTTAAGATTTGGGGTTGTCTGGCCTATGTCTGAAAACAAAATCCGGACAAGCTCGAGGCAATGTCAGTTATGTAGAACTGGAAATGTTCCAGCTATACGAACTACAGCTGATGATTTGATAGAACCAAAGTATTCAGTAGATACCAACGAACCTCAGCCTCTCCGCCGATCTAGTAGGGTTCCTCACCCACCTGAGAGATACTTCAGTTTCTCTATGACAGTGGGAGCGAGGATTGCATCATGAGATGATGACCCAACTAGTTTCGACCTGGCCATCAGGAGTGTGACTCTGTAAGAATGGCTGGATGTTTAGCGATCTGAGATGGAATCCTTATACACCAACAAAGTATGGACTTTAGTTGCTATATCTGAAGGGTTAAATCCCCATCAGGAGCAAGTATATCTTGAGAAGATTACTTGGTGTACATGGAAAAGTTGAGACTTTCAAAGCTAGACTTGTTAAAGGTTTTCTTCATTGACCAGGCGTGGATAATGATGAAACCTTTTCAAGTAGCTATGCTTAAGTCCATCCAGATCCTACTTGCCACGGCTACATACCATGACTACGATATCTGGTGGTTGGGTGTCATGACTGCTTTTCTAAATGATGTTTTAGAAGAGAACGTCTATAAGTACACAGCCAGAGGGCTTCGCAGACAGTGGGAGCAGCGGAAACGTGTGCAAGATGCTTTATAGGATAAAGCAGGCATCGCGGAGTTGGAACATCTGTTTTGATGGATAAGTCAAAGAAGTTGACATCATCAAATTGGTAGATGAACCTTGTATAAACAAGAAGGTAGTAGGGAGTATGGTGACGATCCTCGTAGAGTACGTGGATAACATACTCTTGATAGGGAAGTAGTTTCCTATGCTACGCTCGGTCAATCTCCGCTTATCACAAAGATTCTCCATATAGGATTAAAGTGATACCTACTAAATCCTGGATTTTGGATCTATGAGATAGATCTAAATGGATCTTAGGATACTCACTAGATGTAGTGAGATGGTATCAACCGATCCTGGGGAGAATCACAGGAAGTGTTCCAGGGTGATAAAGACGACTGAATGTCAGTCGCAGGCATTGTCTTTACCTTCAGTAAAGGGACGGTATGTTGGAAGAGTTCCAAGCTAGATACCGTGACATACTAGACGATAAAGGCTGGATACATCGCTACTTAAGATGCTACCAAAGAGGCTGTTTGGGTGTATATTGATTCATGAGATGAACTATGTTCCTCCCATTGTGTGACAATGGAGTTGTGGCTTATGCCAAGGAACGCCGGTCCCATCAGTGATCCAGACATGTTCTAAGGCAGTATCACTTGATCATGGAGATGATTGATCTCCAGGGAGATCGAGGTTAGGAGAGTAGATTCAGAGGACAACCCAGCGGATCCACTCACAAAGGCCTGTTCCCAGAGAGAGACTTTTATGGGATGGTTGAGTATGAGATACTTCAAACCACTGCTACAGATGGCCCTAGTGCAAGTGGGAGATTGTTAGTTATATGTATGCCCTAGAGGCCATTACTATACATAGGATGTATATTGTAGTGGATGCTGGGACATATATAGGGAGGACTTTCTTGCTCGACATGATAGTATGCTATCTGGTTGAACTTTACCTTAACGTGTATGCTGATTGTCTCTCTGTTACATGTTGGTAAAGCCCTTAGGATATGTACTTGACTACCTGGACTATGATGCGGATCATACTAGTGGGGACATGGTAGTCCATAAGTACATCCTTCAAAGTCCCTAGTCGAGGGTGTATCGAGACGGGGCATCGATATACTAGAGTAGACTAGCGTGTACCTTCTCGACCCATACAGATGGGCGATGGATGATCCCATATCCATCGGTGTTTGACATCAGAGGAGATATACGGGTGCTCAGTAGAGAATGGGTACACTGGACGGACTCGCCGAGAACTCCCAGATGGTATTATACCTCACGTCAGATGGCAGTTCTCTGGTGACACTGGTACAGAGTAGTCTGTTGACCCGAGATCGTCATAGAGTCTTGTGTGGTTCCCACTGTGCTTTGATTTCCATCTTACCACGTCCAAGAGGGCGTGCAAAACGGTGGTTTTTGGGTACAGTCCCGAGTCACATGGAGGCAATGAGCGATAGGAGGGGATTCGTCTCTCCCGGTATAGGGAGTTGATGTTGCGCTGTGTTCGATTGGCTATAACAGGAAATCCCTGGCCAGGGTTGCAGAGATTTACTGGTAAGTGTTACCAGTAGTTTCTCGAACAGTTATAGACCTCATATCGACACGACTTATTGAGCTATTGGGGTCTGACGTATACCACCCCTAGGCGAGATATGCGACAGATCAGACGATCAGACCGGACTGTACGGTAGTGTTACTGGTCGGATTCACTGGAGTGTGAGCGGGCTTGCTCGTCGATCTTCAGATCGCTCAATACCCGGGTGGCCGTTACGTTTAGCAGACCGCTTGCGGCTTGTGGGTGTTTGATATGATCATCGCCTGCTGCCGGCGTATTGACGAGTCTTTAGAGTCCTACACAGAGGTTTCCTGGCTCAAGCGAAACGAAATAGGAGCGCATATGAGATATGTGCGGGACCGAGAATAATGCGTGTATGTGATACCGTATTCTATTCTCGCGATAAATATATCGAATGGTTGTATGCGATATAACCTAGTTATCGATTCAAGCGTTGATTCGATAAGCCGATATATTTGATACCAGTCGGTTATGTGCGCATGACCGGATCATTGAATCAAGTGTTGATTTAATGATTTAATGTATAATTATATATTTGATATATTACTTTGCATTAACTAGTATCGGTTCACTTTAGACGGATTTTCTCACTTGGTTCGTGCGCATTGCATATGCGATATGTTTTTGTACACTTGATTGTATCATGTTTGATGATGCATACCACTTTGGTTAAGTGTAAAGTTTGAACCATGGTTGTGTTTATGTTTAGGGTTTTATTTTCTTAATTATTCATTTATTCTTTTTGATAAATGAATAAAAGAAAGTGAGAAAAGAAAATGGGAAAAGAATGGTGGCTTCTTTTGTTGTTTAGTTGAAACTTCATGAAGCTTTGACCTAAGTCCACCATTCTTATCTCATTCTTAACCCTAACCATAAAACTAACCTTGGTTAACTCTCTACACTTTACCATGGTTAGAATTATGATAAGAATTCATTTTCTTTTCATTTTCTAAGAACTTATCATAATATCTTTCTTCTTCTTCTTCATTCTTCAAGTGAAGAAAAGCAAAGTCCATCAATGGTGATTGTTGGATATGAGTGAGAAATCCAATTCTAATGTTAACCCAATTCCTATTTCTTCATCCTCTACCTCTTGCCAAGTAGTAGAGTGTGTTTCCTTCACAAGATTTTAGGGTTTGGTGAAGGTGGAGCTTGATTCATCGATGCCTCGACGTAGATCATCTTCGGCATGGACATCGACGACCTAGCTTGCCCATTCTCCGACGAAGCCGATCCTAGAGCCCGGATTTGATTTGGACAGCGGAGAGGACCTCGTTGCGGAGCTATGGAGGTGGAGCACCGGATCTACAAAGGTTGTATTTCCGTATTTTATTTAGTTAATTGTTAACTAGTTCTTGTTCGCCTAGATATCTAGCAAACGATCCGTACTTTAGGGTTTGTAGGCACCATATTTTTTGAAATTGCCATGGTTGATGGCTTGGGAGACCTCACTAGAGTGCCTAGGAACCCTGCAGTGGTATCAGAGCCTAGCTAGAGCCTTAGGCGAAGTCCAGACGCGATTTGAAGTCCGATCGAACCGAAACCATACCCGGAAAATTGCTCTCTGTACAATTTTTAAAAACAGGGATTTTTCCACATTAAAAATGTTCAGAAATATCAGCAGGAAATTATATGAAAGAATGTAAAATTCGGATTCCTAATTCAAACAGTACGCCGCGCTTCCGCGGCACGAGCTTGGCTCGTGCGGCGCAAGCGCGGCCATTTTGTCGTATTAGGCATCCTAATTGGTACAGTAATTCACAATATTCTGTGCTGGTTTTCCTGGGTATTTTTAATATTTTTTCCAGAGTTGAATTTTTCTGAGTTGATTTGGGGCTTCGGTATTTCGATCGGGGTATCAAATTTTGTCTGTGTGGCTTTCCGGATAATTTTTAGAATATGTTAAAAAGTTCGACCGGATACAATACCCAACTTTTCCCCTGTCGAGAAATTTCCAAGTGTTGGATTTTTCCACAGTTTGACGACGTTCTAAGTAGTGCAAGTAACGCGATGGTCCCTCTAGAAGACACAAACCTTAACTCGATTATGTGACCGTCTTGAACTGCCCTTTGAACCTTCGGGTTTGGGGCAGTACGGCGTGCCACATGTGAGGCGTTGGCTTGACCCTTCTACGGCTGGATCGTTGGTACTGAGGCACGAACGGAATGTTGTTAGACTTGTTTCATGTGTTGATCTGTTTCGGGAAAACTTGGGTGTTCGATTGTTCGATCGGAAAGTTTAACATTTTCTGTTTATCTGGAATGGGATACAATAATTGGAATTCACAATGAGTTATATGATAACTAAATGAATGTTATAAACATAGCAGTTTAGTCTCACTTGATCGGTTGCCACGGAATTTTGATGTGATCAAAAGTCCGTTGCAATCACGTAGCGTACGCGGATACTCGCCGGGTAAACTTAATAGACAGCCTCACTCCATAGCCCCGACCAAGTGACTGTAGGAGAACCCCGTCGCCGAAAGCATCCGTTCGGGTGCTCGCGGTAGCGGTGTTCCGCCTTGGTGCACTTCGTCGACGGTATCAGGGGTGCGGCCGTCTACTGAAGTTTGCGACGAGCATTCGATCAGGATGTCGGGAATCTTGTTGAATTACCCGACTTGATATTGAAAAGTGTTTTCGATTTTGAGACTAAAATGCGGGGTTTATAATTGTTAGGCATGTGATGTCTAAGGTATTCATTTGATTAGGCATGCGATGTCTATGCAGATTGCGGATTCCAACTGTTGTAGTTTTACACTTTCTTTTCTGTGACCGTAAGTGTAATATGTGATATCGCCGGTTTCGTTGCTATATGTCAACGACAATTGGGATGGACATATTTACTTACGTTGATAACATGTGATGTTATGTGTTGCTGGATATGTTATATTGGATCGTCGTGTTTGAATAGCCGGGGGTTTTTATGTGAGATGAGTGTTTTTCATTTTCATTCATGTAAAAACTTGTATGTAATATTCTTTTATTGGGGCGCTTCCTGGTTGACACTGCTACTTCGCCTCGAGTGTGTCCCACTGTTCTTAGATCGCTACCCTACTACGTCTCAAAGGAGTCGTGCAAACAGGTTGCAGTTGGGTGCAGTCCCGAGCACTTGGAGGCAGTGGCGGTTAGATAGGATTCGTCTCTCCCGGTATTGGGAAATGATATCGCGCTTTGTCAGAGAGCTATTATGCAAAGTCCCTGGCCAGGGCAAGCGAGATATACTTGTAGGTTCCAGTAGCTTCTCAGGGTGTAATGGGTTTCGCTCCGACACGACTTATACAGCTATTAGGGGACTGACGCTTGCCGCCCCTAGGCTTGATATGCGATAGTCTTAGACGAACAGACCGGACTGTACGGAGATTGTCACATCAGGCTCAGTGGGAGTTCGGATGATTTTCCTCATCGGCCTTCTTATCGACATCTACCTGGGGACCGTTATGTACAGCTAGTGCCGCTTGCGGTCTGTGGTTAAACCCACTGCCAGCGTAGTGTCGAGTCTTTAGAGTCCCACACAGAGAGTTTCCCTACTCCAGGCGAAACGATATAGAGGTCGTATGGTTTTACGACAAGGGTTCGGATGTGTACGTGTGTTTACGCACGTACGACTTTTCGGACAGTTTTTTACTAACCGGCTTTGGTTTAAGCCAGTTTCTAGTATCGGGTTATTGGATTTATACAGTCTAAAGTTTTTCCGTGTTTTCACGGATTATAGGGGCTTTCTCATAATTTGTCGGGAACCTTCTAGAAGAGTGGTGACTAAGGGGTTAAGGTGGCATGAGCATTAATTGATTAATGACTCATTTGCATGATTCATCCTTTGCACTTAATGACTCATTAATGAGATAATGAGTCATATGATGAATCACACAAGGTGAATGCATCAACCATAATGATTAAATCATTTATTTATTTATTTGATTAAATTGTTATGGTTGATATATTCAAAATGAGCTCATTATTCTTTTCATTCTCATCTTCTCCTTCTCTCTCCTCAAGCTCTCTCTCTCTTGAAACCCTAACCCTAACCTCTCATGTGTTGAGATCAAGGGTTAGCTAGACTAAAACATCCATAACCTCACTCTATATCCCCTAGGTAGCTTAGATTAGCATTTCGAGCAACCTAGTTATCTCAAGTTTGAGATTTAGCTTGGCGTAGGAGCTTTCGGGTGGTTCGTCTTTGATTCGAGGAGGCCGTGAAGTTGCCGATGTTCCAAGGAGCCTACGAGGAGTGGAGGACAGCGATGAAGACCCGAAGGACATGTAACGTGAGGTATAACTCCGGTACCGAGTAGTTAAACCTCTAGTATAACGTTAGCAATGGTTTAGATTACGATTCATGCACTCAAGTCCGTGTTACGAAGCTTTGATAATCGTTTTTCATATATTCCGCCTCCCCGCAAGTTAGTGGGGTGCGTGACATGGACTTACAGTAAAACCATACGACCTCTATATCGTTTCGCCTGGAGCAGGGAAACTCTCTGTGTGGGACTTTAATGACTCTACTACTACGCTGGCAGTGGGTTTAACCACAGACCGCAAGCGGCACTAGCTGTACGTAACGGTCCCCGGGTAGATGTCGATAAGAAGGACGATGAGGAAACCCATCCGAACTCCTACTGAGTCTGATGTGACAATCTCCGTACAGTCCGGTCTGTTCGTCTAAGACTATCGCATATCGGGCCTAGGGGGCGGCAAGCGTCAGTCCCCAAATAGCGGTATAAGTCGTATCAGAGCGAAGCCCATTACACCCTGAGAAACTACTGGAACCTACCAGTAAATCTCGCTTGCCCTGGCCAGGGACTTTTTGTAATGGCTCTCTGATACAGCGCGATATCAACTCCCAATACCGGAAGAGACGAATCCTGTCTAACCGCCACTGCCTCCAAGTGCTCGGGACTGCACCCAACTGCAACCTGTTTGCACGACTCCTTTGAGACGTAGTAGGGTAGCGATCTAAGAACAGTGGGACACACTCGAGGCGAAGTAGCAGTGTCAAGTCTGCGGACTATGCTATACTCATGTTACCTGGGAACTGTTAACTGACGACTGGTATAAAAACCCAACCAACAGTTCCCTGCGAGTCCTGTCCGATGTACCCGTAACCCAATGAGCACCTGTATACTATCTCCAGTACGACGTACTGACGGCTATGGGACAGACTATCTCCCCAACTGGGATGAGAAGCGTACACACTAGTCTACTCCGGAGTATCGATACCCTGTCTCGATAATCCTACGACTAGGGTCCAGAATAAGGATGTGCCTGTAGACTACCCAGCCCCCACTAGTGTGACTGCCATCACAACGCTGGTAGTCAAGCAAGATCCTAAGAGCTCTATCAATACGTATACTCACATATTAAGATAGAAAAACCAAGTAGCATACTACCATGTTTAGCAAGACTGTTATATACATGTGAATATCCCAAGCTTCCATTAAGTAATATACAAACTAGTACAATAATGGCCTCTAAGGCATATAGACTAACAATCTCCCACTTGCACTAGGGCCATGTATTGGCGTATCGAAGACCGATCATCTCGAGTAGCCTCTCGAACTGAATCTGAGGTAGGGCCTTCATGAATGGATCAGCAATGTTCTCTTCAGAAGCAACTCTCCGAACCTCGATCTCCCGACGATCAATGATCTCCTTGATCAGGTGATACCACCTCAAGATGTGTCTGGACATTTGATGGGACCTTGTCTCCTTCGCTAAAGCTATAGCTCCGTTGTTGTCGCAATACAGAGGTATTGGATCAACTATGGTAGGAACCACCTGAAGTTCTGTTAGGAACTTCTTCATCCAGATTGCTTCTTTTGCGGCATCGCAAGCAGCAATATACTCCGCTTCCATCGTCGAGTCAGCAACGGTGTCCTGCTTGGAGCTCTTCCAGCACACCGCCCCTCCATTGAGAGTAAAGACATAACCCGACATGGACTTGGAATCGTCCTTATCACTCTGGAAGCCAGAATCAGCAAAGGCCTCTAACTTGAGGTCTTTTCCGCCGTAAACCAAGACCATCTTCTTAGTCCTTCTCAGGTACTTGAGAATGTTCTTCACTGCTATCCAGTGATTCTTCCCTGGGTCCGACTGATACCGGCTTACCACGCTTAGTGCGTAAGCTACATCTGGTCTGGTGCACAACATCGCATACATTATAGAGCCTACCGCAGAAGCGTAGGGTATAATAGACATGCGTTCCCTTTCCAAATCAGCTTTGGGAGACATCTCTTTGGAGAGAGTGATTCCGTGACAAGCCAGTAGATTACCGCGCTTAGAATCTTCCATACTAAATCTTTTCAGTATAGTGTTGATATACCTGGACTGCGAAAGTCCCAACATCCTCTTGGATCTATCACGATAGATCCGGATCCCCAGAATGTAAAAGGCATCACCCAGGTCTTTCATGGAGAACCTGTGTGACAAGAATCCTTTGACTGATTGTAGCAAAGGAATGTCATTTCCCATTAATAGAATGTCATCCACGTACAAGACGAGGAATACGACACTTCTGGCTACAACTTTACTATATATACATGGTTCATCTGGATTTTTGATAAAGTCATATTCTTTGACTGTTTCATAAAAACAGATGTTCCAACTCCGCGATGTTTGCTTTAGTCCATAAATGGACTTCAGCAACTTGCATACTCTACCGTTGCTTCTACTCTGATTGAAACCCTCTGGCTGATCCATATAGACGCACTCTTCTAAATTACCATTCAGAAAAGCCGTTTTTACGTCCATCTGCCAAATTTCATAATCATGGAAGGCAGCAATAGCAAGAAGGACCCGAATGGATTTGAGCATATCCACTGGAGAAAAAGTTTCGTCATAGTCCAAACCAGGTCTTTGACGAAAACCCTTTGCAACAAGTCTAGCCTTATAGGTTTCCACCTGTCCATCTACACCAATTTTTTTCTTGAAGATCCATTTGCATCCTATGGGTTTTACCCCATTTGGTGCAAAGTCCAAAGTCCATACTTTGTTGGTGTACATGGACTCCATTTCGGTCCGCATTGCATCTAGCCATCGTGCCGAGTCGCCGCTCTGGATGGCCTGCTGGAAGCTAGTAGGTTCATCATCATCAATGATGCAATCCTCTCTATCCCCATCTATGAGAAAACCGTAGTATCTCTCAGGCGGATGAGACGGCCTACTACTCCTGCGGAGGGGTGCGGGAATGTCCTGTTCTTCTTGAACTACTGGTTCTACCAAACTTTCAGTAGTAGTTTGTGGTTCTGGAATTTCATCCAGTTCTATTTCGCTCCCACTTGTTTCCTTTTCTAAAAACTGATATTCTAGAAAATGGGCATTACGAGAAACAAAAATCTTTTGTTCCTCTGCGTAATAGAATAGATACCCCATGGAGTTCTTTGGATATCCCACAAACTGACATTTTACTGATCGTGCCTCGTGCTTGTCCACATGCTGCTTTTTAACAAAAGCTGGACATCCCCATATCTTTACATACTAAAGATAGGGTTTCTTCCCACTCCACATCTGATATGGCGTGGTAGGCACAGTCTTAGTAGGAACCATGTTCAAAAGATATGTCGCTGATTCTAGCGCATAACCCCAGAAAGAACGCGGTAACTCAGCATTACTCATCATGGATCGTACCATATCCAATAGGGTTCGATTCCGTCTCTCCGATACACCATTATGCTGTGGAGTGTATGGAGGAGTAAGCTGAGAAAGAATACCTTTCTCTTTTAGGTAACCTAGGAACTCGGCACTTAAGTATTCACCACCTCGATCAGATCTTAGTGTCTTGATACTTCTGCCGGTTTGGTTTTCTACTTCATTCTTATACTCCTGGAATTTTTCAAAAGCCTCGGATTTATGTTTCATCAGATAAATGAATCCGTACCTTGAATAATCATCCGTAAAAGTAATGAAATAGGAAAAACCACCTCTTGCATGTGTAGATATTGGACCGCATACATCGCTGTGTATGAGTCCTAAGAGCTCGCTCGCTCTTACTCCATGTCCAGTGAATGGAGTCTATGTCATCTTTCCTTTGAGACATGATTCACAAGTGGCATAAGTTTGATATTCGAACGAGTCCAAATATCCTTCTCCATGTAACTTAGTTAACCTTCTCTCATTGATGTGACCTAGTCTACAATGCCATAAGAAAGCCTTATTTAAATCTGGAGACTTTCTTTTTAGTGTGTTCTGGACATTGAAAATCTGGATTTGGTTTAAGACATATATACCGTTATTTAGTGTACCGGACCCAATCAAACCATGATTAAGGTGGATGTTAACAACATCGCTCACAAACGTGAAATCATAACCTTTATTTGATAACAAGGAAACTGATATGATATTACACGTTAAACTAGGTACATAAAAACAGTTATGTAAAACCAAAATATGTCCACTCGTCAATCCCAGGTGATAATCCCCGACGGACACAGCTCCCACGCTAGCTCCGTTAGCAACCTTTAGGGTCATATCACCTTCCTTCAGTACTCTACGGTTTCTCAGTGCCTGCAATGAATTGCATATATGAGATCTTGATCCGGTATCCAATACCCAGGAAGTAGAGTTGATTGACAAACAATTCTCAATTACAAACACACCTGAAGTCGAAGCCACAGCATGCTTCGGTCCTTGGTTCTTGGCGTTCCACGCCTTGCAATCCTTCTTCCAGTGCCCTTTCCTGTGACAATGGAAGCACTCATCCTGCGCCACTACTGGCACTGCAATCCTTTTCTTTCCCTTCCCTCCCACCTTACTAACACCTCCTCTAGGTTTAGTGGCGGCCTTCTTCTTCCTTCCTTTGGCTCTTGCCTTGGACCCGGAAGAAGATGCACCGCTAACAAACATAGCGGGTGTTTCCCTTGCCTTCTGCAAGGTGCCCTCTGCACTCCTCAACATGTTAAGGAGTTCCGGAAGTTCAACTTCTTTTCTTTGAATGTTGAAGTTCATAATAAACTGGGCGTAGGTGGAAGGAAGGGACTGGAGAAAAAGGTCTGTATAGAGCTCATTATCCAAAGTCGTCCCAAGGTCTACGAGCTCTTCTATATAGCCTATCATCTTTAGGACATGTTCTCCTACCGATGATCCGACGGCCAACCTCGCTCGAAACAAGTTCTTTGAGGTCTCGTA
This sequence comes from Agapanthus africanus, assembly GCA_030015575.1. Lineage (NCBI taxonomy): Eukaryota > Viridiplantae > Streptophyta > Magnoliopsida > Asparagales > Amaryllidaceae > Agapanthus > Agapanthus africanus. Next base: position 297,529,691 of record CM057349.1, read on the forward strand.
TCTTGCTATACGAGATTGCTCTCCATAAAGTTCCTTTGTATGGAGAAATATGTCATCTAGTTCCATATCCTTGTGCCTCCTCTGATGTTCATTGTTCATCGAGGCAAGCACGATGCACTTGGCCTTCGCGCAATCATACTCCCAGGTTTTGCGGATTTCCTTATCCCCATTACTGGATTTGGGACCTGGGACTGCAGGTGCCTTAGCGGTGAGGACGTACCCCAGTTTATCATAGGTCAAAGCCATTTTGACATTCCGCAGCCAATCTTTATAGTTTGTCCCAGTCAGTATATTTTTCTCTAAAAGTAACTTAAGTCCAGTCATTTTCAGGGTCGCTGCAATTAGGGGAGAGAAGAGAAAACACTTTAGCATGATGCTCTTGCAAGTTTAGAGTGGTTTTTAGTTTATCTAAACTGGATGGCTCCCACTGTTTCTCGAATCCTTCCTCAAACCATAAAAGAAGAATTAGCCAGGACTATTCTCACCGTACAATACTTGCTTAACCGTTCAGCTAGGCCAATGTCGATACTTCGAGGGAGGTTTTCCAACGCTTTCGCGAAGTTCCTTAATTAAATAACCTCTTTTCTCTGGGGGCGTAGCCCCTCTGACACCTTTCTTGACACCTACTTGGTTTATAGCATTGATCGTTAAGTGACATATACTCACAGTAGGATCGGGATCCAAATATCATCGTCTGATAATGCTGAAGGAATCCTACCAACATTCATCAAACTCCAAATGGTATGCATCTCTTTGCAAATTTCAGTTTCTTTAGAAATTCCCGATATAAATTTTTTCCCCATGCACTTATGACATTGGCGTTGGTCAAAATATCATAAGTCACATGTCAAGTTCTACCCATCATTATCTTGTTAATTTGAACCCATCCGTATATATCCTTGACGTTGGCCAAAATGATAATACGACTGTCCCAAACTAACTCATCTATCTATACAACAAATGAATACCCAGCAGCTACCAAACACTATGCCTTGGCGTTGGTCAAAATACATAGCTTGAATACTACTGAATACTCAAATGAAATGACGGAGGGCTACGAATGGTTTTGGCGAAACCGTGAACGTAGTGAACTTGATATAACCGAAGGAACCTGATAGCTTTTAAAAGGAGTGGTTAAAGCTCCGCAATTAAAAAAATATCTTCTGTTTAAAAATAACCGAGTGGTTTCTTTTAAATTGTTCCAACGATTAAACTTTTGGTTTATTTTCTTTGCATTATTTAATAATGCGTCCCATCATTAACCTATCATTGCAGAAAACAACGAAAATACAACGTCCTCTTATGCCATCCGCCTTCGCTACTGGGTCCCGTCATCACCCGTTAGGTTACTTAACTAACGACAGAGCGGGGGCTGGGCTAGCGCGGGTGTAAAACATAAGTGACGTCTAAATAGCTATCATATATAGATATTGTACATTCGTCTGACGCAATAATAGGCATTCCAGAACTCATATGAACTTTATTGGATTTGCAAGCAATCCGCGTTTGTTTAGAGCCTGCAACAAAAGACGGATTACACAGTTGTGATGAATAGCCATTACCCCACCCTAGACGCCTACGGGTACGGCAAACTACCCGCCAAGTACCCGAAGTGAAGCGGTCTCCCTTAACAAAGTGAGTAGGCCACTAAACACTTCAAAGTACCCGGTAGTTTGTGCACCCCACCTTGGGTCATCCTAGGAGTAAAAAACAGTAAAATGAAATAATACAATGGTGGCTACAACCGCAACCTGGATGTGCCCCGCAAAATAATTTTACAACATATTACAATTACATTGAATGAATGAATATAACAACCCATTACAAAACCCGGCTAATCATCACAACAGTCCAATACAGTTCACATCCACAAACAGTAAAAACCATTACAGAAATGTGCAACCCCCTGCCAACCGACATACTAGCAGTTAGGGGAGGTTTACGAACACATTATACAAACACAGATATAATCAAATTAGCAAACATCGTATAATTTCGATCGAGCAAACATATCAGATTCTACTCCAAAAACTTCTCTGTGCACCTGAGACCTGAGCAGAAAATAAACATTCCAGAAAATACAAAAATATCACAGAAGAATAACTGGGGAAAACTGGGTCGAATCGGAGCCAACTTGGCCGCGGATCCGCGGCGGATCGGTGGGTTTGGCCATGGTTCCGCGGTCCTATGGCCGATTCACGTACCCATTTTTCTCCAGTGTTCTTATATTTCTATGCTTGTTATTCTGCAGCAACCTAAAAAATTTTTAGAGCCTGTTTTAAATTCGACAGAAACTTGTGATATCGATGTCGTTTTCTGGTTCGTTTTGCGTTCGAAATTCTTATGACTTTGCTAATGAGTTAATTATTGTTTAGCGAGGCTCTGATACCACTGTAAGTCGATGTGCAACACCCCACGACTTGCGGGGAGGCGGAAATATGAAAAACGATCTTGTTCTTTACTTAAACATCGAATAACCGCATGAATCGAATCTAAACGATAACTAACAACTATCATAGAAGTTCTAAACTACTATGTGAAGTGATTATACCTAAAGAACCGTGTCCTTCGTCTTTACGTTCCCCACCTCCTCCTCGGCCTTCTCCAAGTACTAGACGATCCACCCGAGAGCTTTGCTTCAAGCTTTACCTCAAACTAGAAGTAACTAGGTTTCTTAAAGTGCTAATCTAAGTAACCTAGGTGATATAGAGAAGGGTTATGGATTAAGTAGTCTAATCTAATCCTTGATCTCAACACATGAGAGGGGAGGATTAGGGTTTGAAGAGAGAGAGCTTGAGGAGAGAGAAGGTGAGCATAAGAATGAGATGAGATAATGATCTATCATAATATATATCAAGCATTATCATTTATCCAATAAAAGAAAATAAAGGATGAATAATCATGCTTCATAAATACAAGAGGGTGATTCATCTCCATGAGTCATTAAGCATTTATGATGCATTAATGACATGGATGAATCACTCATATGACTCACTAATCTTATTTAATGCAAATGACACCTACACCCCCAAGTCATCATCTTCTAGAAGCTTCTCGTAAAATTACGAGAACGCCCCTCCTATCCGTGAAAATACAGAAAAACTTTAGACTGTATAAATCCAATATCCCGATACTAGAATCTGGCTTAAACCAAAGCCAACTAGTAAAGACTGTCCGAAAAGTCGTACGTGCGTAAACACACGTATGCGTCCGAACCCTTGTCGTAAAACCATACGACCTCTATATCGTTTCGCCTGGAGCAGGGAAACTCTCTGTGTGGGACTCTAATGACTCGACTACTACACTGGCAGTGGGTTTAACCACAGACCGCAAGCGGCACTAGCTGTACGTAACGGTCCCTAGGTAGATGTCGATAAGAAGGCCGATGAGGAAACCCATCCGAACTCCTACTGAGCCTGATGTGACAATCTCCGTACAGTCCGGTCTGTTCGTCTAAGACTATCGCATATCGGGCCTAGGGGCGGCAAGCGTCAGTCCCCAAATAGCAGTATAGGTCGTGTCGGAGCGAAGCCCATTACACCCTGAGAAACTACTGGAACCTACCAGTAAATCTCGCTTGCCCTGGCCAGGGACTTTGCGTAATGGCTCTCTGACACAGCGCGATATCAACTCCCAATACCGGGAGAGACGAATCCTGTCTAACCGCCACTGCCTCCAAGTGCTCGGGACTGCACCCAACTGCTACCTGTTTGCATGACTCCTTTGAGCCGTGGTAGGGTAGCAATCTAAGAACAGTGGGACACACTCGAGGCGAAGTAGCAGTGTCAAGTCTGCGGACTATGCTGTACTCACGTCACCTGGGAACTGTTAACTGACGACTGGTATAAAAACCCAACCAACAATTCCTCGCGAGTCCTGTCCGGTGTACCCGTAACCCAACGAGCACCTGTATACTATCTCCAGTACGACGTATTGACTGCTGTGGGACAGACCATCTCCCCAACTGGGATGAAAAGCGCACACACTAGTCTACTCCGGAGTATCGATGCCCTGTCTCGATAATCCTACGACTAGGGACCTGAATAAGAATGTGCCTGAAGACTACCCAGCCCCCACTAGTGTGACTGCCATCACAACGCTGGTAGTCAAGCAAGATCCTAAGAGCTCTATCAATACGTATACTCACATATTAAGATAGAAAAACCAAGTAGCATACTACCATGTTTAGCAAGACTGTTATATACATGTGAATATCCCAAGCTTCCATTAAGTAATATACAAACTAGTATGATACAATAATGGCCCTTAGGGCATATACACTAACACTTCCATTATCCCGAATCATGACAGTAACCATATACTTACCTGCCCTCACTGCAATCCCTTTATTATGTCTTTACTGATTACTTTCTGTACACCTCCTTTACGCTAATTGGTTTTCTTCATTCCCTACCTTTCGGCACCAGCCTAAGGTTTGGAAGAAGACTATCTAATTAGCGTAATAGGTGTACTCTCCTAATCCTAGGATCCCTCACATCCTGAGAGAAGGTAAAGAGAAAAGACATCTGAATAATCCTATCCTATTTCTCCTGAACCAGAATCCATCCTTGAAAAAGTTCCTTCGAGTTCGTATGTAACTATACAATGGATTTATCAAATGGAAGTGGATATCCGTAGTGATACGGAGTGTCCCAGAGAAAAGCAAAGTGGATGTAGGATTGGCAGGGGTATACCCAGTCTTTGTCGTGAATGATGGTGATCGCAATTTCCTTTGCCATTATTCTAATCCCTTTATATGTCTTTACTTATTACCTTCTGTACACTACACTTAAGCTTAATTGGTTTTCTTCCTTCCCTACCGTTCGGCACTTGCCTATAGTTTGGAGGAAGACTATCCAATAAGCTCAATAGGTGTACCCTCTCCTAATTCTAGGAGCCCTCACATCCTGAAAGAAGGTAAAGAGAAAAGACAACCAAATAATCTTATTCAATCTCTCCAGAACCAGAATCCATCCTCGAAAAAGTTCTTTCGAGTTCGTATATAACCATACGATGGATTTATCCAATGGAAGTGGATGTTTGTAATAATATGGGGTGTTCTGGAGAAATGCAAAAGGTGATATAGAAATGGCAATGATGTATGCGACACGGTGACATTCCAAAAGCCAAAATGTTTTAAGAAGGTTCGGTTAATTTAGTTTCATGAGTTTTAGTCAAAGGTCGGGTCATAGTCATAGCCAGAGAGAGAGAGAGAGAGAAGAAACACTCAGCGTGTACTCTAACCTAGATCAGAATGGTTAATCATTTTATGTAATCTGGATGGCTCCCACTGTTTCCTCGAATTCTCCTCCAAACCTGAAAGGAGAATTAGTCGGAATCACCCGAGGAGTAATCCTACTCATCAGTGGGAATCGGGATCCAACTATCATCGCATGATAACCTGATGGAAGCCACTCAAGTCACCACACTCCGGAAGGTATGCGCATGCCTGGCAAGTTTCCTGTATGTTTGAAACTCCGGATATGATTTTTACCCCTAACGACCTATAACCTTGGCGCTTGCCAAAAAATTATAGGTCACTAATCAAGTTCAACCCGTCATTGTCCTGGATTAACTCGAACCCACCCGCACAAGCCCTTGACGCTTGCCAACAAAGCTGTACGACTGTCTCGATCAATCGTATATCCATGCTACAAATAAGTATTATTCAGCTATCGCACACTATGCCTTGACACTTGCCAACAAACATAGCACGAATACCAAATAGTACTTATAAGAAATGACGGAGGGCTACGGCTGGTTTTTGGCGAAAAACCTTTAACGTAATCAACTTGATATCGCTGAAGGAATCCAAGTGGTTTTATAAATATATAGTGGCGAAAACTTTTGCTAAAGAGGTCACTCCCGGTGAAGGGATCTCGGCACTTTCCCCGTCGAATGGGGTGCAGGATATCCCAAACTGAATACCACGATGCAAAGCAAAAATAATCGACTATAGTAAAGTTATTACGTTGACGCAAACTTTTACTCAAGGGGTCACTCCCGTTGAAGGGATCTCGGCCCTTGCCTTGTCGAATGAGGTGCATGATATTCCAAATGAATACCACGATGCAAAGCAAAAGAGAACGTCTGTAATGTCAGTTTTTAAAAGCTTGGTTCCAACAACATCAAATATAGGTTTGTTTTATCCTTGCATTGATAAGAATCTATGCAGTCCCATCAATTATTCACACCAGAAAAAAACGAAAATAAAATGTACGTATGCCATCCGCATTCGCCACTGGGCCCCGTCATCACCCGTTAGGTTACTTAACTAACGATAGAGCGGAGGCTGGACTAGCGCGGGTGCATAACATATACAACATCTACTAATATATAAATATATATAACAATCATCCCAGGCATGATATAAAGCAACATCACAGAAACATCACAGAAGCAATACAGAATGGTGGATAATCTGGAGCCCCGAGTTTCACTTGAGCCGCAAATGAGACCCGACGTTCCCTGTCGTGTGGATAGCCTGTGCAATGAAACCTAGACCCCTACGAGCACGGAAAGTTACCCGCCAAAATCAGAAGTGAGGCAGCCCCCTTCAGCAACGTGAATGGACCACCCAACACTTCACGGAATCCGGTAACTTGAACACCCCTCCTGGGTCACCTAAACCCCCTACGAGTGCGGAGAATAGCCCACCAATTCTAGAGTAAGGTCCCCTCCGTCCCAACGCCATGAGATGCGGACCCGTTGCCCTCTAAAATCCGGCTATTCGTGCACCCCACCGCGGGGTAATCTTAGTACAGAAAATAAAATAATATACAAGGGTGACATCGACCTCAGCCCGGTCGTGCCCAAAAAGAATAATATACAAACTGGCAGTGACGGCAATCCACATGTCGGACGCTCGCCCCACAATATCAAATGTACAAATGAAAATAAACTGTACTATCATTGCACCATTGCTATCCACCACGATGATCCAACCAACATCACAGCACATCACAGAACATCAACGTGAATATCGCTTTCGCAAACCCGTCTAAAAGAAAAATAGCAATTAGACGAGTTTACCGATCAAATGACATTCACGGTCGCAGAATATAATGTATGTACTGTTAAACGCCCACTTAAATTATCGATCGATTATGTTCCAAATTGGCCCCAATAGCAAAACAACACTTAACTGAAACCTGGGCCAAAACAGAATATCACAAAAATCACAATTCCAAGTACATGAGCTACAGAAAAAATTTGGTCGCCCGATGCCACTAAACCGCAGCGGAACCACCGCCAAAAGGGGCTAAGTGCGGCGGATCCGCGGCGCTTTTGTGGAATCACGAGCCCCAATTTTTCCAGTACCCTTAAATTTGCCTGCACAGATTTTTAAGATATGTGAAATAATTTTTTGACCACATTTGAAAATCGACAGCAAACTGAAGAATGAAATCGTGATTTCGGTAAAATCCGTCGATCGATCTTTTAAGCACGTCTAAACAAGCTAGTAAGGGTTTAAAGGGTGGCTTTGATACCATATTGGGTCACGGCAGCGCCCCGGTTGTCGAAACGTGGCCAAAACGCGGAACGAAAATTTTCTAAACTGGCGCTACCGCTAACCGATTTACGGATCGACCTTAAACCCTAAACTAGAAAACTAACTAAGAGTTAGAATCATTATACCGAGTTGATCCGATTCCTTCTGTCTTTATTCCAAGCTCCTAGCGATTCCTTGATGTCGTTTGGTTGCCGGTCTTCCTTCGTCTCCGATGATCCACCCGAGGGAAACGACACAAGCTCCAATCTCGTCGAACGAGGTAACCGATGGTCCAACGTCGCTAGCGATGGAGAGTGGGGGTGTATGAAAGTGCCACTATGATTTTCTCTCAACCATGTGCTCTATGGAGCAACTCAAGAAGATGAAATGGAGATGATGAAGCTTTTGGCATGAGCAAAGAAAAATGGCTAACTCTTTTTGTGTGAATGAGAGAGTGGGAATCATGCAAGTGTAAAATGAGCCAAATGAAATTAACCACCCTCAAAAGAAATGGCCGGCACCCTCCTCTCTCTTTCACCCAAAAAAATATCGTTTCCTTTTTAATTAAAGCAATAAACAAATGAGACCATACCATGCTACATGCACAAACCCATACCACAAATCACATCACCTTTTCCACCTCATAAATAAAAAACAAATGAATTTCCATAAATGGAAAATCATATAAATGAGATGGCATCTTCTAGAAGCTATTCCGTATAAAATACGGAATACTTCCCGGTACATGTACCGAAATACATATACGCGTATTCGTACCAAAATACGAATAGCCGAGAGAGAAAACGAATAGTGAAAAATAATACTAGAATACGTATATACAAATACATATATATTAATTATTAAATCAAAACCCGATTTAATAATCCGGCTTAATCCTAAGCCGCCAGTATTATCAACCGTCCGATTAAAGTCTGCGCAACAAGTGCACATATTTAATCGGACACTCGTATGTATCAACATACAACATGTACACCATATCGCCTGAACCATGAAGACCTTCTGTGTGGGACTCTAAAGACTCATCAATATGCTGGCAGTGGGTTTAACCATAAGCACGTCAGCGGTACTAGCTGTACATAACGGCTACCCAGGTATTGAGCGAAAGGAAGGCCGATGAGCAAACTCATCCTGAACCCCTACTGAGCCTGACAGTGACAATATCCGTACAGTCCGGTCTGTTCGTCTAAGAGTATCGCATATCGAGTCTAGGGGGTGGATAAAGTCAGACCCCCAACAACGCGATATTTAGTGTCGGTATGAAACCCATCACCACATAAGAAACTATCGATCCTTGATCGATAATTCTCGTCCACCGTGGCCACGGATTTATGGTGATGGCCATCCGTACACAACGCGACATCAGCCCCCAATACCGGGTGAGGCGAATCCCTGACGATCCGATCACTGCCTCTATGTGGCTCGGGACTGTACCCAACTAAAACCTGTTTGCACGACTCCTTTGAGCCGTGGTAGGGTAGTAATCAAAGCACAGTGGGAACTCACATGAGACAAATGATGATCTCAGGTCGACAGACTAACCTGTACACATGTCACCTGAGAACTGCTATCCGACAATAGGTATAATACCAACTAGCAGGTTCCCGGCGAGTCCGTCCAATGTACTCATAACCCAATGGGCACCTGTATACTATCTTAGGTGAACAAAATAACACCAATGGCTTGTGAGACCTGGCCACCGCCCCTCGTCGGGGTCTCGATCAGTATACACTAGTCTATACTGTAGTATCGATGCCCGATCTCGATACTCCCACGACTAGGGACATTTAAGGATGTGCTTATAGACCCCCAGCTCCCACGTATATGATCGCCATCACAATGCTGGCAGTCAAGCAAGAATCCTATGGGCTCTATCAACATGTATATGATGATAAAGACAAACCAGATAGCATACTATCATCTTGAGTAAGACTGTTTCATCGGTATAGGTCCTTCCTCAATCATCATAATCACAAGTCCGCGACTATGATAATTGCCTTGAGGGCACTACAGCCAACACTCCTGTACTATCTGCGGTCCCAAAATGCAACTCTCGCTCAGTTCTGTCCAACAAACGGGCGATCGACATTTCTTCCCATACAAAGCTTCAAAGGGTGCTATCTGGATCGTCTCCTGAAAACTGTTGTTGTACGAGAATTCTACTAAAGGTAGGTGACGATCCCAACTACCACAGAAATCGAGGCTACAAGCCTGAAGCATATCCTCTATTGTCTGAATGGTCCGCTCCGACTGACCATCTGTCTGTGGGTGAAAAGCTATACTAAAACTCAATCGCATACCCAGAGCTTCTTGAAGTTTCTGCCATAGCCTGCTAGTAAACTGGGTACCCCTATCAAAAACTATGCACGTCGGAACTCCATGCAGACGTACAATCTCATCGATATAAATCTGAGCATACTGTGCAAAACCATACGGCGTCTTCACTGGGAGAAAATGAGCTGCCTTTGTCAATATATTTACAATCACCCAAATGGAATCATACCCTCTGTTAGTCCTGGGTAGACCCACCATGAAATCCATGGAAATCTGTTCCCATTTCCACTCTGGAATGGGTAAGGGCTGCAACTCTCCGGCTGGCCTCTGGTGTTCTGCCTTGACTTGCTGACTAGTCAAGCATCTCGCAACGAACTCCGTAACATTCCTCTTCATTCCTTCCCACCAGTAAACATCCTTCAGGTCATGATACATCTTGGTGGAACCAGAATGAATACTGTATGCTGATCTATGGGCCTCCTCTAAAATCTCACGCCTCAATCAGTCAGAATCTAGTACACAGAGACGAGTACTAAAACGTAATACTCCATGATCATCCATCACAAACTCCGTCTCCCTGCCCTGCCTAACCTGATCCATAATCTCCATCATACGAGTATCTACGGGCTGTGTCTCTCGAATACGATCCAATAACTGAGGTCGGGTGCGAACATGTGCTAGCTGTCCTCCTGCCGATGTGAACTCAAACTGTATACGACTATCACATAAAATCTGCCAGTCTGTAGAAGACTGTCTCTATAAGATGCGCAAATGAGATAAGCTACCTCCAGGTCTTCGACTCAAAGCATCTGCTACAACATTTGCTTTGCCTGGATGATACAAGATCTCACAATCGTAATCTTTCACCAGTTCCATCCATCTACGCTGCCTTAGGTTCAGATCCCTCTGCTGAAAAATATACTTTAAGCTCTTATGATCTGTGAAGATTTGACACGACTCTCGATACAAGTAATGTCTCCAAATCTTTAATGCGAAAACCACAGCAGCTATCTCTAGATCATGAGTGGGGTAGTTTTGTTCGTGCCTCTTCAATTGTCGAGAAGCATAAGCTACAACCCTGCCGTGCTGCATCAACGCACAGCCTAAACCCACTCTAGAGACATCACAATACGCAACAAAACCACCTGACCCAGAAGGTAAAGATAAGACAGGTGCAGTCGTCAAGCGCGTCTTCAACTGCTGGAAACTCTACTCACATGCATTTATCCACTGAAATGGAACCTCCTTCCTAGTCAATCCGGTCAAAGGTGCAGCGATCCGTGAAAAATCCTGCATGAAGTGTCGGTAATAACCTGCCAGACCTAAGAAACTTCGGACCTCTGAAACTGATACAGGTCTAGGCCAGTGTTGTACCGCTTTAATCTTCTTTGGGTCCACACATATACCCTCTCACGTAACCACGTGACCCAAGAACTCCACACTATCGAGCCAAAAAGCACACTTAGAGAATTTTGCAAACAGCTGATGCTCTTTCAAGGTCTGCAACGTAATACGCAAATGCTGCTCGTGCTCCGTCCGAGTTCGAGAATAAACAAGAATGTCATCTATGAACACTATAATAAACTGATCAATGAAAGGTCTAAAGATACGGTTCATCATATCCATAAAAGCTGCTGGAGCATTGGTGAATCCAAACGACATCACCAGAAACTCATAGTGTCCATATCTCGTGCGAAACACAGTCTTCGGAATATCGTCTTTCCGAACCTTCAACTGGTGATAACCTGACCGTAAATCGATCTTTGAGAAGTAACCAGCTCCCTCCAACTGATCGAACAAGTCATCTATACGTGGTAGTGGATACCTGTTTCGCACAGTGACGCGATTCAGCTGTCGGTAGTCGATGCACAGTCTCATACTACCGTCCTTTTTCTTTACAAATAAGACAGGAGCTCCCCACGGTGATACACTGGGATGAACAAGCCCTCTATCCAACAACTCTTGCAACTGGCTTTTGAGTTCGTTCAACTCCATCGGTGCCATTCGATAGGGTGGTATAGAAATAGGCCCCGCACCCGGAATCAAGTCAAAGCAAAATTCAATGTCGCGATCAGGCGGTAATCCTGGTAACTCAGCAGGAAACACCTCAGGAAATTCTCGTGCGATCGGAATCTGGTCCAATGGAATCTCAGCGACCCCTAAGTCCTGAACAAAAGCCAAGAACCTATGACAACCCTTCTTCAAGATTCGCCCCGCACAAAGAGCAGAAATCATGTTGGCAGGAGTAATATTACAGTCCCCCTGCACAACAAAAACCGGTTCACCTGGAAAACAAAATCTAACCGCCGCCCCCCGGCAATCTACATAGGAATGACAGGCGGCCAACCAATACATACCAAGAAGTATATCAAAATCTAGCATATCCAGGAGAATCAGATCAACTAGCGAATCTCTATCACCAATACGCACAGAACATGATCTGAATACGTACCGAGCTATGAAAGAATCTCCCACCGGGCTAATCACTACTAATGGTAACTCTAACAACGACGACTCTTTCCCCAAAGAAATTGCAAATTGTGAAGATACATAAGAATGTGTAGAACCGGGATCAAATAAAACATGTGCCTCTAACGAACATAATGTAAGAGTACCTGTCACAACTGCATTTGATTCCTGGGCATCCTGTGGAGTCGGCGCAAATACCCGTGCCTGGCCCCTGTCCTCATCCTGTCGTCCTCTACCTCTATCTCCTCGACCTCTCTGAGAACGTCCCGCAAAGCCTCGACCTTGTGGTGCGACTGCATGGCGTGTAGTGCCAACTGGGGGAGGAAGTAAAGCCCTCGGCGTAGAAGGTGGAAGGGGTAAAGCAGCTTGTGGAGCGACGGTCCCTCCCTGGGATCTACAATCCCGCGCAAAGTGTTCGGGAATTCCACAACTAAAACATGTAGATGGGGGCCTCTGATCATCGGGATAAGAACTGAACATCTGGCCCTGGGTCCAACCTCGTCCGAAACTGCGGCCTGAGGTATATCTGCCTCTTCCTCTGCCAAACTGTCTAGTCATTGGCCCGATCGGTCTACTCCTCTTTGGCTCTGGAACAACCACTGCCTCACTCAAACGCTCCTCCACTCGTATCACTGCATCCATGGCCTGCGCATACGTATCAAAATGCTGAGAGCCTATAGCCAGATACAACTGCATGTCCAGACTCCTTAGGAACCTCTTCACCCGAAGCTCCTCCGTAGGTACTAAGTATGGGGCATAGCGCGACAGCTGGGTGAATCGTAAATCATAATCCGCCACTGACATACTCGCCGATTTTCGCAATGCTTCAAAACTGCTAGCTCTAGCGTCCCTCACACTCTGAGGAAGAAATCTAGCAAGAAAGACCGTGGAAAACTCGGTCCACGACATCGGAGGAAGACTCGTGGCTCGCCCTCTCTCCATCGACTCACAACACTCCTGTGCAAGTCCCTCCAAACGAAAGCTAGTCAGCTCAACTGAACTCGCATCAGAACATCGCAATGATCTGCCAATCCTCGCCATCCTATCAAGAAAGGACTAAGGATCTTCCGCTGCACCGGTCCCTGTGAATACCGGAGGTCTCAATCTCATAAACTCCGCAAGCAATACCTCCATCACCCTCGTATCTACCAGTGCCACCGTCTGCGTAGGCTGTACCTTGGAATCTGCTACGGTCGGTGCCGGATCCTGTCTCAGTACTCGAGTGGACTCAGCTAACTGTCCTACTACTCGCTGCAATCCCAACATGCCCTCCTCAATCCTATTTATGCGATCTGGAGGAGGAGGATCAACATGCTCATGCACCGCCGGAACGTCCGGTGTACCAGTCGCCGTCACAGGAGGACTCGCCCTAGCTGCATCTCTGGCTGCGGCTCACCTAGCCCGCATAGCCATAGCAACTGGAACAAGAAACGAGAGTTGATAAGGCTTATGAATAGGAACAATCAATAACGGAGAATCAACGGAAGAATAGTTCAAGATATACATCCTAAGGTTAGTTAGGCTGAGTATAGTAACGTAAATATGCCGCGGAACATACGTACGGTACTGCACTCATCCTAATTCACCTACTCCATCAAACCAAAGGTCATCCTAATCACGGACTCATGTCAACCTATTTTAAATTCCCTACTCGATTCCTTAAGGTTACTCCTAAGCTCTGATACCAACTTTGTCACGACCCATGTTTGGATGTGACCGGCACTTAGATTGTATCATATCTAAAGATATGCACACAGTCCAAGTAAGCCGAAAACCAAGATCAAAAATCCTTTTTGCGGAATTCTTTATATAGAAATTTAGTTTTAAGTAAAAATCACATTTTATGAAGTTAAAATATTAAACAAGTAAAAAGTGTTAAGTTTGGTTGCATCCCTATTTGGGATCAACAATATTAACAGCGGAAAATAAAATCTCAGTATATAGGACATCCATACGAATCCCAGACATAAAGAAAAGAAATAACAATTTATAGAACTAAATGATCTCAACTGTCAAATAATATACATATTACCATCTCTCACTCTAAGTCATATACAGGTCTGATGGAGATTTTCTAGATACAAAATACAATATCAAAAGAGAAGGTTACTACATATGTAACCCACCTATCAAAAGATGCGATAAAAGCGGAAAGAGTAGATCTGCACCGCTGCTAACCGTCCACTCTACCCCTGCAAGGAACTGTGGCACAATGGGGGTAAGTTGCCAACTCAGTGAATATAACTAACATATAACGGTTAATAATGTAAATATGACGATCATACTAACTGAAATGTGAACAAGTATAATGTATGATTATCTGTGGAAATCATGAATCTATAATACGAATCTCATAATCAAACTGAAATCTCATCATTTATTTCCAACAAAAATTTATTTCCCGTGTTCATCATCGACACAAAACTTCCATTTCTCACAGGTATCATTCCTCGAATGATCCAGAAATCAACAATAACGGTCGTTATCATCTAGATATACGCAGTATTTTTACCACTATCTCCGGTATCGAGTAACCTCGCTAGGCTCCCCTGCCTCAAATACGGCTATCCTGCCCCTCGGTCTCGACTGGGTCCACCATGTATCCAACTGTATATCTCCCCCACTCAGTATGGATAACGTAAAATCCGCGACCGTATATCTCCCCCACTCGGTCCGGAATAAAACTAAATCATAAAATATCTCATGGTGGACATGACACATCAATCATGAAGATCACTGGATTTATGTAAAAGTATTCAAAACTCAAAACTATAAATCCTCAATAATACATGCACCTCTTATCTCAACATGAAATACTCAAATACTAAACATGATATTAATAATGCAATTTACTACTGTTATTGGTGTTTAAGATATGATATGAATCATTTTTAACAAGAAACTTGCTAAGTGTAAAAGTGACATGGCAATATCGACGAGGTGTGTGTAACATGTAAGATGTGCACGTGGCATAACTCGTCGATACTTGTGCAGTGTACTAGCAACTAAGCAAAATATATATGAAGGGTAAATGCATATTGTCAATTTAGTATAACAAAATAAAGCATTAAGTTAAATAAAACTACGGGCGTAACACGCCATCTTTACAAAATTCCCCGGTAGATGTTTAGTCTACTCACCGGAAAATGTTGAATCTACTCAGGAAATTGCCAATCCTTTCCCTTTTCTTGCAGCCTCCGAAAATCCCATATTCGAATCTAACATCACAATTTAACTTATATAAGGAAACGGCTACTCCGACATGACGGAAATGAAAAAAACCCGTTCCCACATACTAGTTATATTGTATACGACTATATCGAACTATTAAACACTTAGCCTTACTGGATTTTAACCCTAACCTGCATCGCTACAGAATTTAAATCGCGATGCGTTTTAACCGTGTCGTATATTGTGTTTTTAGATATCTTTTCCGATATTAGTTTCCAGATTCTAAATTCAGTGAAACTAGTTTAAATAACACCAAAATGGCCAAAATGATACACTGAAATACACCCAACCATCCAAAACTACATAGCAACCCACAAAACCGGCGACGCCGGATTTCCCCCTTTGGTCACCGGCCCAATTCCGAGCCTTCTGGTTCGTGATCCTATGGTTTTCTCTAGGTGCTACATACATCATTTTATCACTGTTTTGTTAAGTTTATTCTTCTCTGAATGATAACAAATTTAAACAAAGCCTATAATTAACTAAAATACGATATTATGGAACTTGTTCATTTCAAATTAAACTAAGTACAGAACCTTAATTTCCTACTGTGATTAAGAATTTTACCCACAATAAGTTGTTGGAATAACCCCTCCAAGATACTAAGCCCCTTGTCCTAGCTTGATGGTGATGAAAACCTAGAACCTAGCTTTCTTCTTCTTCTTCTTCCTCTTGTTCTTTCTTTCACTCTTTAGTTTTGTTTTTCTTTCAGAAATTTTCAGATTTAATTTTGGTAATTGATCTGAACATATCCTATATATGAGAAGAGGGAAGGGTGAGGTGGTAAAAGGTGGTGTCAAGGGTTAAAGAGTGCCATTCTCATGCAAGGAGGAGGTGGTGGGTGTGTGTGTTCATGCAAGTAAGAGGTGTTCATGCAAGTAAGAGGTGTTCATGCCTTATCTTCTTATTTTGTTTTAATTTACACTAAAATTCTGAGCTAAAATGTGTTCTATCCCCTTTTCATTTACACCCTTAACAATTTTCCTTTTGCATAAAAACCTAAACTTTACCTAAAAAACCCTCACAACTTAGTTTATTATAAAACACACATTTTATTAAAATGAAGCTAAAATTATCACTAAATCCCTTATAACTTATTTATGTTGCAAACTAAAATTTTAATTTAAATTGTTTTACATACAACCCATGAAATTGACTTATTTGCTTTTAATAACTTTGTGATTTATCATATTATTATTAAATTTAATTAATTTTATTTATTTCTAAATTTTCAAAATGTTACACTCTTAGGCTTTATATGACTTGCCGTCGAGACCCTGAAGCTAGGAATATGCCGTTTCTTTGATTTGATTTGGCTATTTGGAGCCTTTGTTGATATTGCGTCTGCTGTAACGAGAAGAATGTCGAGCTGGAGCAGGTATTTTGCCGTCACTCTTTTTTGTTTCGACCCTTGGGCCTTTTGTTGATGTTGCATCTGCATCCTGCTGGAATGAGAAGGTATGCCGTGGTTGTCTCTAGGTTGTATATGAACCGTCAAGACTTGGAGCTAGGAATTTGCCATGGCTCCGGTTTGTTTCAACCCTTGGGCCTTTTGTTGATGTTGTGTTGAATGAGAAGGTACGCCGGGGTTGTCTCTAGGTTGTATATGAACCGTCAAGACTTGGAGCTAGGAATTTTCCATGACTCCATTTTGTTTTGACCCTTAGGCCTTTTGTTGACATTGCGTCTACATCCTGCCGGAATGAGAATGAACGCCGAACTGATCTCTAGACTACGGATGTTGCCGTCGAAATCTGGATCTCCCTTTGACGGAGCCTGGTGGGAAAATATGGTTCCCTTTTTCATTTGTGCCCATGGATTGTATACAGTCGGTTTAGACTCACCTGCACGGCATAGGAAATTTTATTTTATATATTTTTTTATATTTCCGCGATGCTTTATCTTTTCATCTTTTCATATCGCGAAATTCGCGATTGCCCAATCATTTCGGCTATTTATCGTGGTGCCCAATCATTTCTGCTATTTTTGTATTTTTTTACTCGCTGCTTTTTATTGCGAGTTGCCCAAACATTTCGGCTGTTTCATATGCGTATATTTTTGCTCGCTGATTTTTATTGCGAGTTGCTCCATCATTTCGGCTATTTTTATATGCATAATTTTTGCTCGCTGATTTTTTGTTACGAGTATAGAACTTAAGATCTAAATCTAATCTTGGCATCAGCATCGCTGCGACTGGAATATTGCCAAGAGCGAATCATCATTTGCCGTGAAAGGACTTCGAGTTTGACACTTGTTTAGGCATCAGCGTCGCTATCACTAGAATATTGCCAGGAGCGAATCATCATTTGCCTTGAGAGGACTTGGGGTTTGATGCCTGTTTAAGCATCAGCATCGCTACCACTGGAATATTTCCAAGAGCGAATCATCATTTTCCTTTGTCGATGTGAACAAAGATGGCTTAGTAAACAGGGTTAGGATCTTGTCGACTAAGACTTTTAGACTTTATGAGCCGTAAGGGTCTCATAAAGTTATTTCTCCCTACGAGTCGTAAGGATCTCGTAGGCATATTTTCTACTTAGGAATCGTGGGGATTCCTAAATGTGTGTTCTGTTATAAGTCGTAAGGATCTCATAATAGTATTTTCTCCTTATAAGTCGAGAGGACTTACAAGTGTTGTTCACCATATGAGGAAATTTTTGTCATTGGTGGAACTTGGTGGGAAATCGTTTATTTGTGCCCGTGGATTGTATACAAAGGCCAATATTGGACCGCCTGTAGGGCAACTTGGGGAACACAACGGCTTAAGAATAGGTCCAGATCCCTATAGCTTAAGGCTTTGAATGCTATGAGCCATAAGGGTCTCATAGGGGGAGTTCTCCTCACGAGTCGAGAGGATCTCGTAAGTGAAAATTTTACGAGATTGCGCCATTTTGCGTTTTCACAAGCTCGTCGGTAGCCCTGCTGTTTTTAGTTACGGCGCCCTTTCGGGTTTTCATACGTGCCCATTTTTCTTGTGGACATACCATTTTTTTTTAACCGAGATTGCGCCCTTTCGGGTTTTCACAAGCTCGCCGGTAACCCTGCTGTTTTTACTCACGGCGCCCTTTCGGGTTTTCAGCCATGCCCATTTTGCTTGTGGACATACCGTTTTTTTTCCCGACCCATCTGTTTGCTAATGGGACTTGGGAAGTGGCTTCATTGCTGCGGTAGCTGTGTAGCCGGTAGTACTTGAGTTGCAACTTCTACTGTTGATACTTCAATTGCAACACAGAACTCCAGGGTGGATATTGTCGTATTTAGGGCGATGCGCCATGTTTGAGGCGGCACACTATTTTAAGGACATTCCGGTCCATTGTTAGTTTAGGGACATCTCGGTTTATTATTAGTTTAGGGACATCTCGATCCAGTGTTGCCGTTCGAGGCGAAGTTTTAGTTTAAGGATGTCTCGGTCCATTGTTAGTTTAGGGACATCTCGGTCCATGGCCAGTTAAAGGATGTAGTTGTCCATTGTTACCATTTTCAAGGCAACGGATCTTCTGGTCACTACTTTCAGGGTTCTGACTCAGGAAGATAGCGAGCGGACACAGGCGTCGTCATCTATCATTGACCTGAATCCTAACTCGTTAGGTGTAGTATTTTTTGAGGAATCGGCCATTTATTGGCCGGAAGGTTCTTTCGCCATGCATATCCATGAGCAAGTAGGCCACGCCTTGGTAGACCTTATCTCTGATGTACGTGCCTTCATAGTTCGGCTCGAACTTCCCCCGTTTGGCACGATTAGGAATCATTGGTCACTTGGCAACTATCACGAGCTCGCCTTGTCGGAATGTTCTCATCCTAGTCAGTCTTTCATATGAGCGCGTCATCCTTTCCTTGTAAGCTTCTAGGTTTTGTTGCCCTATGAGGTGAGTTTCATCGAGAGCGTTAAGCTCCTCAAGCCGGAGATGAGCGTTTTCTTCATCTGTCAGTTCATATTGAACCGCTACTCGGAGAGAAGGGAGTTATATTTCCAAAGGAAGGACTGCTTCCGTGTCGAATACCAACGCGTATGGGGTCGTATTCGTGGTTGTTTTGAATATCGTACAGTATGCCCAGAAAGCTTCGTGCAGCCTTTCATGCCAGTCTTTTTTGTTTCTGGACAGCGTTTTCTTTATAATCTTCGTTAATGTCTTGTTGAAAGCTTCAGCTAGACCATTAGCTCAGGTATTATAGACGGAGGAGTATATCCAGTCTATTTTATGTTGTTCTGCGAAGTGGCTAATTTTATGGCTCCTGTAGGCTGGTCCATTATGCGAGATTATTCGTCACGGAGTGTCGAACCGGTAGATGATATGTGTCTTGAAGAAATGGAGAATATTCTCCGTCTTCACTTCCCTTAGTGGTATTGCTTCTGCCCACTTAGAAAAGTAATCGGTTGTTGCTATATGAACCGATGTTCTTTGGATGATGCTGGTTCGATGGGGTCGATTATATCGGTTCCCCACATTTCGAAAGGCCAGCTAACTATCGTTGGGTGTAGCGGATTTGGATGTTGGTGGATGAAGTCCCCGTGAATCTGGCACGAGTGACACTGCTTCGCATATTCGAGGCAGTACTGGATCATTGTGGGCCAATAATTACCCATCCTTTTGATCTTTAGCTTCATCTTTGGCCCGGCCTGATGAGAACTGCAGAGTCCGTCGTGAGTTTCTTGAACGACTCTTTTTGCTTCATCTGGACCCAAGCACCTTAGCCACAAACCGTTAAAGGATCTTTTGTATAGAGTATCACTGACGAAAGCGAAAGACAGAGCCTGTTTCATGAGCTGATGTCTTGACGACACATTTTTGGGCGTTCCATGGGATTTGAAGTAGTCTAAGAAGACTTCCCTCCAATCCTTGATCTTTTCTTCGTCTTTTATTTGGAGAACTGCGTGTTTGGTCGTTTCCTTTTCTTCATATGACAATGTTAAATCTTCCGAAGATACCTTTGCCAGCGTAAGAACTCGGTGGCTTTGCACGATGATTTTTACGTCATTGAGGTCTTCGTCGGCCAATTCTTTAGCCAGCCTGGCCAATGCATCCGCCTTGCTATTTTCCGCATGAGGTATACTTTCCAGGATGCAGGAAGGAATTTGTGTCAGCAGTCGTTGCACTCTTTCGCCATACTTTATTATCTCTGGCTTGCACGTTTGATAGTCGCCATTTACTTGGCTAACGATTAGCTATGATTCTCCATATAGGAGGAGGTCTTGAATTCCTATGTCAACGGCGATCTTGAGACCTGTAATCAAAGCTTCATATTCAGCTTCGTTGTTAGTCCTCGTCTCCATCAGAGAGAAGGCGTAACCCAGTATCCCTCCTTACGGAGTCACGAAGATGAGACCCACCCCAACTTTGATTATGGGGGTGTTATGCTTCCGCCTTTTCATGGAAGATGCTCCATCGAAGTAGAGTTCCCATCAGGCATCATTTTCTTCCTTCTCTCCTTTGATTGCGTCGAACGCATGTTCATTCGGTAATTCACAATTTAAGGGGGAGTCAGCAGGTATCGGATGCTCGGCGAGAAAGTGTCACGACCCGAAAGTACGGAACATGACCGACACTTAGATTACGAAACGCCTCGAGGCGTACGTAATCTAAGTAAGCCAAAAACCCAGAAAACCAAACCAAGAAAAGTAGTAGAGTGAAGGAAAACCAACTTAAATCAAGTAGTTTTAATAGCATAAGCCGAATTATGCGTTTTTAAAAAACATCAAATATTTCTTGAAAATTTCGGGCAGAGTCTCCTTTATAAATACTGGCCCCCAAACGGGATACAACATGAATAGTATACGAAATGAATAAAAGGCATCCCCAAGCGGGAGCTAGCTCTTCGTCAATCAACGGTCACAACCACACAAGCAATATAATATACAACGCCAAGGGCGAGGATCAAAACTCAAAAGGAAACTTAAAACAGCAAGAAATCCATAGAAGTACAACGCGCGACTCTAAGGTCGAAAGAATAAACATCACTGGTCTTTATCTCTGAAATAAATACATGTTTGGTTGATGGAACTTCTAGATACAACTGAATAATAAAATACAAAGTATAATGATGGGTACGATACAAATAAACCCACCTACTAGCAAGTCATCCGAAAAGAAACAGTGCCAGCAAAGCCGTAATGAAACCTGTATGCCAAAACCTGCAAGAAACTGTGGCACAACGGGGGTGAGTTGCCAACTCGTGAGTAGAAAACATCTACGAACAGAAATCACTTGAACAACGCAATCCTAAGTCATACGATCACAATATATCCTCAAATATATAATCTGCATCCTATAACAATGGCTAGGGTGTACCTCTAAACAACGGTAATACCAAGTGCTCGTGTCAGTGCCTCAGGTAGCAATATATCATATGGATAAGGTATGAATACATGAAAACAGAATACATGTAAATGAAGAAACTGCTTTCATAATTTAGAGAGATTTCTGTAGTTTCAAAACGAGGTATCATAAATGAAATCGGCATAAACAGTGTCTAGCATCGACACAAAACATAAATCCCAATATCTCAATATCTTAGGCTCCGGCTATACGGACTGGCCTGGATCATCAATCTCAGTACCTCGATGTCTCAAAATCTCAATGTCTCAATCTCACTATCTAGGGCGCCGTCAGTCCGGACCGGCCCCTACCATCAATCTCAAGACCACGACGGTATCCTCCGGATATCCGACGCGTCGGGTAAAATCACCGGTAGGTAGTCTCCCCCTGCCAGGCTCACATCGTCATCACCACGCGCTTCTTGCCCCGGGGTACCTTACCGGGTCCACCATGTACCCGAAACGGTTCATCCGTCTCCTCGAATCGGGTCTCGAAATCCATCAGCAAACTCATGGTGGACGACTCATACATCATAGGAAAACCGCGCTTTTTATTTAAAAAGAGAGAGAAGAGAAGTTTATAAATGTTTTTGCGGTTTTCCCTCAAATCCAGGAAATCTCATGAAAATCCGAATCCAAATCCTCAATAGCATGTAAACAGTGAATATAGACATGAAAATCCATGAATGTGGCACAACAGTGAATAATAACATGCATGAAGTAACAGGCAATAACTATAATGTCTAAACTAGCATATAAGGCAAGTACACTAATATCATGTCTAAACTATTAGCTAACAACCTATGTCAATGAAAAAGTATTTTCTAAAGTGTTCGTGATATGGAAATTACCGATGAAGATGTGTGTGAGCCGGCAAGTAAGTGTACGTGGTACATACGTATCATCGGTAATGGTGCCGGTGTCCTAACAACATGATATCAACAATAGAATATGAATCATAATTTAAGCAGGCGATGCGGAGCGAACAACAATAATAAGTGGGAGCTAAATATTATACACAACGATAACAAATCTGCATTTAAAGTAATATGAGTCATACAGCTACACTAAACTATAGGGCTGAGCTAACAGGCTAACTGAAGGTAAGGAAACCGCCTAACATCTGAGTCAATACATAAGTTTAAATAAATATATATATATATATATATATTAGTCGGTGATCCCGCCTCGACAATATCACATCCGATACCATATCTATAATCAATATTCCCAAGTCAAGAATGCGGATCAAACATCAATATATGGCTCTTACGTAAATCCATCGTACGGCATCCCAAATCTGGGTACGGTCAATATCACATTCATCATATTATTCATCTGGTATCCTCTTTATCAAGATCATAATCCGGATACTGATCTATGTCTAGTACAATACTAATATCATCAACGCATATTATCATAAGGAAGTATACATCGCCCAATGCGGCCTATCATAAACATCCTAACATATCATATCTCATATCACGATCACATGTCGACCATTTTATTTATATCACTATTCACATGGTATCATCGTCCAAAGATCCGCTATAACATCATGACGTATCTCAAATACGAATTCTTCCATATCACCGATCTCACGGTCTCAAATCAAATCTCATCGACTCACCTCAAATCCCAAATACTATCCTCAAATTCAGTATGTGAACACATAGTCCCATACCCATGTGAACACATAAACACATATTCCCTTATAAGCACAAATGATAGAAGAATTTATGCAAATATGGGTGTGTGCGTGTATGTGTGGTGCAACCACTACTCTAGGGTTTCGCAACACTAAACATATCCAATGACACATAAAATCTATCTTTATCATCAATAAACTCAACAATATATAATCAATATATCTGTGTGTATACGTATTCGTATACATCACCACGAACTGCGGGGGTGTTATACGCCATCCACCCGACTTCTCCCCGTAGATATAAATCTACTCACCTGATCTGAGCTCGCCGGTGCCGACGTCGTCACGCGCTTGCTTGTCATCTCGAAGTCCACCTGGGGTACCTACATGTCGCCACGTATCGTAACGCATAAAAACCAAATCCGAAATCGAAACGGTATACGAAAACCAATTCGGCACGCGTATCATGCATAGGTCAAAACATATCGTCTACGCATGCAAGAATAGCTAAACCAACCCTCGATGTCGATGTACAAACGTCAAACCATCGAGAAAAACCCAAACACACTCATTTTCACATTCACAAACACTAATTATAATATGAAATAGCTTAAAATTCACAAAAACCTCAAACTCACTTTAAAAGCTATTTTTCCGAAATTCTAGCAAGCAAAAATTAACCGTTTTAGTACAAAACTTGATGTTTTAACAATTCTAATGGAAATAATACTTATTAAACATCTTAAATAAGTCATAAAAACTATTTCCTTAATTTAATCTCATTAAATTTCATTAGCCCCAAAATTCTAGTTTACAAATTAACCAATTTTAATAATTTTGTAGCAAAAATGCATAAACAACAATTTAGCTTGGATTAGCATGATTCAAAGGCATTAAACCACTCCTTATAATATTAATAATGTAATGAAGACCCAAATTGATTTTTAATCTTACAATTTGATTAAATTTTAAAACCTAGTTTGCAATATAGCTTAATTATTACAATTTTAAATTAACAATTTGCAAACTTGCAATTAGATTAGGTTTTTCATTTCATAATATGATGAATTACACTTTGCAACCATAATTACACACCAAAACCCTAATTTTAATTCACAACCCATTCTCTTGAAATTTCAAGTTTGAAATTGAACCAATTTAAATGCTCAATTAATTAAGATTCAAGAAACTAGCTAACAAGGCAACTATAAGGTGAAGACTTATACCTCAAAATCATGAGATCAACATGTAAACTTGGTCTCCCAAAATGGCTTCTTGATTCAAGGATCCATGCTAGCTTTGGAACAAGAATTTGTGAAGATAATTTGGCTAGAATTTAGGGTTAAATTTGTGGATTTTTGGTAAGAAAATGAGGCTTTTTGGCCATGGAAATGAGAGGAAAAAAGAAATGGGAGGGCTGCTGTTGGAATGGCCGAGCCTTGGGAGTGGGGAGAGGAAGAGAGAGAGTGTCCAGGTCAATAATCAACCCATACCTCACATGACATGCACCATACTTCTTTAGTTCTTTTATTGTTTTTTTTTCCTTGTTTCCTTTTCCTATTTTGGAGTGGGCATTTTGGAAATGGGGGCAGCCCATGGTTCGGCCAGCCATGGGGAAAGGTAGGTGTGGGTGTGTGTAACATTTCCCAATTCAAGAAAACCCCCTTCAAAACTCATTATTGCATTTTACATTCATCTCTATTTAAATTTATTTAATCTAGCATTTTCAAAACATCTAGAACCATAAGGAAATTTTTTGAAGAATGAATATGTTACAAACTAGATTCTAGCTTGTCATGGTTCCTAGAATTTGCATTAACCCATTCCAATTTGTAATTTTCCCTAACTAAAAGTATTAGTGACAGCTTAAAATAATATAAAAATAATTAATTTCGGATTTTTTTTCCAGAAAATTAGAAATTTTACCAGTGGCTCAATAAACACCAAATACTAGCAATTACATAGCTAGAATATATATATTTAATTTTATATTAAAAGATATTTATATTTTGACTTTTTACGGAAAACCCCCTTATTATTTTACCGATTTTCCGAAATTTCACCGAAACGATTTTCAAAACGTTACAATCTTCCCCCCATAAAGAAATTCGATCCCCGAATTTAAATTAAAACTCCCACCAAATACTAAAACATTTCAGCAAAACCATCAAGTCGTCGGGGCTCCGAAATCATAAATACATAAAACAAATCGTAGCGCAGCGCATGCGCATGAAAAATGAGCATATAACACAAAATCAAAACTCCATCCAGCATCCCGCAATCATCGGAGTCATGGTGAAGACACAATGTCTAAATCCAAAATAAAAATCAATATGATATACATCATTAAAACATCTGGAAGCAATGCATGCCAAATCTTCTTCAAATCGTTGTGCGATGCTCGCAGCACTGCATAGTGGCGGACGTCTATTGTAAGAAAATAACTACATATATATATATCCTTTGTTTAATATGCACGTCCCGCCATTTTGAAAGCAATTTCAGAAGGGTTTCCTTTATAAAATGTTTCATGTCATCTCGGACACGTAGGTAAATACTGAGACTATAACTCTTCTTTGGAAATCCCTTCGATAACTATCAATGCATGCAAAAATATACTTAGGTACTGTCCTGTGACTAGTCCTGCTCAGAACTAAACCAAATAGCAAACATCATAAAATATACTGCTCCGACATAAATCAGTCCCAAATATATATATGAATGCCATGTGCGTCTGGTGCGCACGGAAATCGAAATCCATGAATGTGTCATACATTTGCACAGAAACAACATCTAAGTGCATCAGGTGTGCACGAAACATCTGTCAAGGGCAACAGGTGTGCCTGACAGCAAAACAGGTGCATCTGACATGCACGAAGAATCTCGATTTAGTGCATCTGGTGTGCACCAAAATCGTATCTCATAACATGCGCCCAACATGTGCGAAAATCCAAATCAGGTGCATCCATCGTGCAAGAAATCATGAAATCCAATATCAAGCGCTGAACATGCGCAAAATCCAATCAGGTGCACAAGGTGCACAAAACAAATATCGAGCATCACCATCGAAATCGAAGTCCAGTGCAACTGTAGTGCACAAAATGCGTATCACTGCACTGCAAGCATATGTGAACTATACCGAGTGCAAAAACCAAATAGCGTGCGTACATATACACGAAATCAACTCACTGTATGAAACCCATAAAATCATAAACATGTGAAACCAAGGCACGAAAACGATATCAGGTGCAACAACTGTGCAAAAATCGTAAATACTCAGTATGGGCAACCATGGTGCATGAAAACAAATATCATGAAACTCAATCATCAAAATCAATCATGCGAATAGATCACCCAAATTACCGAAATCAAGTATGGTGGAATAGTCCCGCTCAAGAACATCCTCCAAGAATCTCTGGCCAACTGTCGAAGTCATTCATAGCATGTCTCGTCGACGATCATGAATTCTGGCCTGCTGGTGTGCGTAACATGACCACTCCTGGGTCCAAGTCTTCTCGTAATTTATTCCAGAAATGTCTTGTCGGAGTCTCTCCCAATTCTCGTTCCTGCTGAACTGTCCGGAAGTCATTGTCCTTTACTATATCTGCTTCTTGTTCCGGAACGGCTGCAGACTCATCGCGACTCCTTCTGGAAGGTATATCTAGGTACAATGCCTCGGCATGCGTATCTCATCTCTGATGTCGGCGGAGTGGAACGTCGTCTCATCAAGATCTCGTACTTACCTCTTACTCCACTTTCTCTAATGTCGACTGCTTCGGACTCGTCTCGTCGTCGCTGCATGGACTGAGCTCCAACGGTTATCCTCGTATCTGGAGTCTCCCAAGAAATGCATCTCACCACCTGGCATCTGAATGAAGTCGAACCATCCGATCGATTTATCAAAACCTCATAATCCCCAAAGAGCTCAACATCTTGGGTACAGTATAATAGTATCGAGTACGTACCACAGCATCGATGGTCCAGCCGTAGAAGGGCAAACCCAAGACTCACTAATGGCACCGCGGAACTGCCGCAAACCCTAAGGTTCAAAGGCTTTCACACGGTCATTAAGTCGAGTTAGGGTTTCATTCTTCTAGAGGGTCCATAGAATTGCCTGCATGTCTTTCCGAATACTTAAACTTGGAATAATAAGTTTCTGACATTCTATCATCTCTTTCGACTCTCAACGTCTCCGCGTGAAGTCGTCTCTAGCTGGAATCAATCTATCTGATGACCTCGCATCGGGTAGCGAACGAACTACATGTCCTAGTCATTCATCCTCGGTGACTAGAGACCTTTTATCATCTCATAGTACAACTCGTACTGTAATAGCTCCAACATCTGGGGCGATATCTCGTCGTTCGCAGCAATAACTGGCTCACTCGTCTGCACGCTGAACAGTGCCTCGATCATCATGAATAAGCCATACACCATCGGTCATCAAAATCCGGCTGGCCTCTATCAGTAGCTCAATCCTCTGGTGCTGATCTGCACGTCCGAGTAATCTCATACAGCGATCCATCAAACGCTCGTGGCGCAAAACACAATAAAAAGACACATCTCCGCAATTGTGTGTCGCCGGAATCACGCCCTGGACAGTCCTCGTTCGTAACGAGCTCGTGCTGACCGCAACTCTAGTCGTAGCTCTCCCTACCCGTAATCGTGGCAGCAACACCATAATTGATACCGATGAGG
This sequence comes from Agapanthus africanus, assembly GCA_030015575.1. Taxonomy (NCBI): domain Eukaryota; kingdom Viridiplantae; phylum Streptophyta; class Magnoliopsida; order Asparagales; family Amaryllidaceae; genus Agapanthus; species Agapanthus africanus. The sequence continues at coordinate 297,557,834 of CM057349.1, forward strand.
CTAAATCAGGAATTAATATAATACTGAACAAAGAAATGTACATCCTAAGGCTTCTTAAGTGGAGTAGCGTATCGTAAGTATGCCGCGGAACATACCCACGGTACATCACTCTGCTTTAGACACCTATTCCATCAACCAAGGGTCATCCTACGTTCCGAAGGTAAAACCTAACGCTCTTGTCACGACCCGAAAGTACGGAACGTGACCGGCACTTAGATTACGAAGCGTCTAGAGGCGCCACGTAACCTAAGTAAGCCGAAGCCCAGAAATCTAAACCATAGAAGAAGAAGAAGAAGAAGAAGAAGAAGAAAAAGAAAACAAGATTAAAAGCATCAGCAATTTTCCCAAAAATTTCGGCAGAGTCTCCTCTGTAAAAACTGGCCCCCAAACGGGTACAACAAGTATAATATACATAAACAATAAAAAGCATCCCCAAACGGGAGCTAGCATCAACGCCAACAGGCGGAAACAACCACAGCAAGCACAATAATATACAACGCCAATAGGCGAGGCTCAAAACTCAAAAGAAAACAAAACCACCAGATCTGAATAACACATGCGCGACTCTATGGTCGAAATAAACAACTGGTCCAATAAACTTATCAAGTAATACAAATATGGTTGATGGAGCTTACTAGATACAAATGAATGAATAAAAGTACAATGGTGGTTCGGATACAAGTGAACCAACCTACCGTGCAAATCACCCTGAAGAAAAGATGTGCCAACAAGCTGCCACGGAAACCTGTACATCGAACCTGTAAAGAATTTGGCACAACGGGGGTGAGTTGCCAACTCGTGAGTAGAAGACATCTACGAAAAGAAATCGAATGCACGACGCTATCCTAGGTCATAATAATAATACACTATAATATCCCAATCATCTAGTAATAGCAGGGTAATACTACGTGTAAGTGCAAATACTCCGTGTCGTGTCAGTGCCTCATATAATACTATGTCATATGAATGAAATGCATGCACCATGAAGGTAAAGTGACAAATCCTGAAATCCAGATATATATGTATAAAAAAATCTTTAGCTATTATCATAGTAGAATGTGTATAAGAATCTGAAATCTGAATAATGAAACCCATGGAAATCCGTGTCAAACATCGACACAACACATGTAATCTCAAGTCTCAATATCTCGGGCTCCGTCAGTCCGGATCGGCCCATATCATCAAATCTCACGACAACGGTCGGTATCCTCCGGATATCCGCCGCGCCAGACATCACCGGTAGGTAGCCTTCCCCTGACAGGCTCATCGTCTACAACTCGATCTTCTTGCCCCGGGGTACCATACCGGGCCCACCATGTACCCGAGACGGTTCATCCACTCCTCGAATCGGGTCTCGAAATCCAACAGAAAACATGAAATACTCATGGTGGACGACTCATACATCACGAGAAAACCGCATCTTATTTAAAAAGAGAAGAGGAGAGAGAGAGAAGTTTTTATATATTTTTGCGGTTTTCCCCAAAAATCCAGAAATCTCATAGAAATCCAAATCTCAAAATCATGAGTAAGTATATGATAAGTGTCAGCATATGCCCATACTACTGTGCGATAACATGAAATATGAATGCATCAATGTCTAAGTAATAAATATCATGTCTTATACTAATGTCAGAAAATAATCACAATATTATATCTGTCTAGTTGCTAACTGATTCTATCCATAAAAGACAATATGATCTAAAGTGTACGTGACATAGCAATTACCGATGATGATGTGTGTGAGCCGGCAAATAAGTGTGCGTGGAACATGCGCATCATCGGTAATAGTGCTGGTGTCCTAACAGGTAAAGTTTATACTGATTATAGCAACATATAAAAGAACATGCACCATGATGATTACAGTATGAATGTAAATACAGATGTGCATTATCCACTCCTCTGCGAGATACGAGTACAACTACCACTATGTGAGTCGAACCTAAACCAGTGTCCATCTAACATCCTAAGGAATTAAACCTAATAGACTAGTCAGTAAGAAACTAGAGTCTGCCTAAGGTCTTAATCAATATCTCTAATAGTCGGCGATCCCGCCTCAATAGCATCACGTACGTAGTACGGCTTCCTCGAATCAAGAGTGCGGATCAATCATCAAATCTAAGCCTCGTACGGTAAAATCCATCGTACGGCATCCCAATATCGGGGTACGGTCAAGTATCTCCTAGGTGTCTCCTCATTCGTATAATGTCATCATCAGCACATCTCATGATCAAGGTGTTAAACTGTGATCGCATACATCAATCATATATCATTGCCATCATGATAAGCATCATTAGTTTATCCTCAGAAATATCATGTCGTAATCAAGTTATACATATATCATATCGTGATCAGTCATCAGTTACAGTCCGGGTACTATTCTAGCGTCCCATGTACATCAATATCACCACCACTCTTTATAATTTATATATGCATGTTCATTATCTCATTCTCTAATGATCCGCTAACACTTTATTACGACTGTATAGTCAAGAATCACGGCATCAAGCCCAGTTATACTATTTCATCATACCTCGGATATCATATCACATCAATGAATCCCATATACGTGTGGTGTATATATATACACCTATACCTAGTTTTATATATATACACACATATACGTATACGCCAAGTCAAGTTTTAGTGTGTGCGTGTATGTTTCTATCAGAAACCTACGAACCTTTCCCAAAGTATTCATCCTCAGGTATGGTTTTCCTAAATCAGTCTAGTCCCGCCTAGGGTCATTACTAGGGTCCTGCTCGGTAAGAATCTAGGGTCACATCGGGTTTCCTAATGTCACTAAGTACTATTCCTATTCTACGTTGCGGGGGTGCTAAACGCCATCCACCCGACTTCCCCCCGTAGATATACATCTACTCACCTGGTCCATGTCTGCCGAAGACAGTGTCGCCATCCTCCTCTTCATCGCCCGCAGTCCACGTAAGGGGTACCTAGACGCAAACATTTAAATAGCATCGTAAACTGAATCACATACAAAAGTCAAACGATACAAAGAACAAGCATAGGTTAAAACCTATGTCCCGTCCACGCAAAAGAACCAAATACCGCTCGATATCGGCGTACAAACTCCGATGGATCGAGATAACATCATCAAACAACTTGTAGTTTAAAAACACATTACTTATACCATAAAACACGATTAAATCCATCGAAACCCTAAAATCTATCAAACTGTCCAATTTCGCAAAAACCCGAAAATGCCAATATACCGTTTTTCATCAAAACTTGACATTTAAATGAAACTAATGGTCATAAAACTCATTAAATAGCATTACTAGACTATACAAACCATTACTATATTTTTATTACACAAATTTATATAAATTTGAAATTTCTAGTTTACAACATTTAACAATTTTCAACATTTTCCAAGCAAAATACCACAATTCCACCTCAAAACATGATTTTGCATAAATTAATGACTTAAACCACAATTTATGATGATAATGATATAATGAAACCAATATTATATTTTAAATCCCTTTTATTTAGAATTTTCCAAAATCTAGTTAACAAAATAATAGCATTTTATTACTATTTTCCAATTATCAATTGAATCTAGTGATCAAACTAAGTTTTTCTTTCCATTAACATGTTAATATGCTCACTAAAACTACAATCTAATGATAGAAATCTTAATTGGAATTTTATATTACCCATAAACATATTTTATAAAAAACTAGTTAGCTAAAAAGTATAATTAAATCAATTTTAGGTTAACAATTTACAACATATCATCCCTATAAGAATTTCCACTTCTAAATATGTTAAACTAGTGATTATAACCCTCATTAATTAATAAAAATCACAACTTGATTTTTCAAACCCTAACTTGAATTTTAAAAGTAGTAAATAGAATTAATAGATTAAATCTAATTAAACTTTAAAAGAAATATCTAATAGAAATAAAATAAAAGAGAAGGATTTATACCTCCACAACCTCATGTCCAAACTTGAAAATGAGCCTCAAAAATACATGCTTTCCCACTCCAAATTCCATGTAAAGAAGAGTAGAGAATAAAGGGTATGAAAATATATATGATTTGTGGAATTTTAATTGAATTTTTGATGTATTTTTGATGATTTTTGAATAAAAATGAGGTGGAAAATGGGGGGGGCTGCCATGGATGAGTTGTGGCCGGCCATGGGGAGGGAGAAAGAGAAAAGAGTGAAGAAAAGTGTGGAAGTTTCAAGAAAGAATCATCATTTAAAGTCTTTTCATGGTTTAATTAATTAATTATTTATTTATTTACTATAGCAACTCAAGAAAGCTCTAGAAATTAGGAAAAATTTGCAAATAATTTTTGCATGATACACACTAAATTCTAATATGCCATGGTTCATTTTTACAAATTAAAACCATTTAAATTTGTAATTTACACTAATTTAGTGTAAAAATAAAGCTTATGTTAATATTTAAAATAATTAATTTAGGAATTTTTTTTAATTAAACTAAAAATTTATAAGTGGCTAAATAAACACTATTTACTAGTAATTACATAATTAAATAGGTATTTTTGAATTTATAATGAAAAACAATCACGGTTTGGTTTTACGAAAAATACGTTTTACTTTACCGAAAATCCTAAAATTCACTTAAACACTTTTATTCATTTAATTATTTATTTAATTATTTTTAAAACGTTACAATCTTCCCCCCTTTAAGAAATTCGGTCCCCGAATTTAAATTAAAACTCCCCCTCCAAATACTAAAACATTTAGCAAAACACTCAAATCATCGGGGCTCCGAAATCATCAATACATAACAAAAATCAACTCCGTCAAGCATAACGAAATCATCGGAGTTATGGCGAGAATAAAATATCAAAACCCAATATGAAAACCAACATAATATACATCAATCTACAACTTATATATAGTGTGCATCATAGTGAAACTGTACAAATATCTGGATAAGGAAATATACAAAAACCCCTTTTGAAAATTGCCGTGTGATGCACGTGTCACGGCATAAGTAGCGGACGTTTATTTTAAAAAAAAATAACTATATATATATATATCGTTTATTTAACATACACGTCCCGCCTGGTTACTAAATCAATAATAATAATTAGGAAAACATACTGCTCAAACTAAAATCAATCCCAATCACATCAATAAAATGTCATGTGCGTCCGGTGCGCACTGAAATCGAAACCAATTACAGATACCATGAATACCTACAAAACAAAACTAAGTGCAACAGGTGTGCACCAAAAATATCTGTCAAGTGCAACGGGCGTGCACGACACAATATCAGGTGCATCTAATCTGTACAAAACCCCGATTTAGTGCATCTGGTATGCACAAAATCGCATCAAGTGCGCCAAGTATGCGCAAGAATCCTAATCAGGTGCACATGGTGCACGAAAACATACATCGAATATCAAAATCGAAATCACAGCACAAAAATGCATGAAAACTAGGTCGAAACATATGTCAAAATCACGTGTAACCCCAATGCACGAAATCAAATCAAAAATCCCAAATATATAAAACCAAATCAAGTGTACTGGTTGTGTACTAAACAACATCAATACAACTGATATATGAAACACAAATAGAATGAAGGTACACACATGAAATACCAATCGTAGAACAAAGTCCTCAAAATACCAAAATCCAATCAATGAAAATATGAAATTCAAATCACTAAATCACAATCGTAAACACTATCGTCAATGTGCGCCTCTTTCCTCTGATGTCGGCTGCTTTAAACTCGCCTCTTCGTAGCTATGCAGACTGCGCTACCAACGGCAACACTCATATCTAGAGTCTCCCATGTAATCGATCCCTTCACCTGATATCCGGACTACATTAAACTTTTCGATCGATCCATCAAAATCCCATAATTCTCCGAGAGCTCAACACTCAAGTACAGTTTAAAAATATCCGGTACATACCCCAGCATCGATGATCCAGCTGTAGAAGGGTAAACCCAAGCCTCACTAATGGCACAGCGGAACTGCCGTAAACCCTAAGGTTCAAGGGCGTTCTCGTAGTCATTATGTCGAGTTAGGGTTTCATTCTTCTAGAGGGTCCATCGAAATACCTGCATGTTCTTCCGAATACCTTAAACTTAGGAAAATGGTTTTCTGATAATCGTTCGAACCCTTTAACTTCATCCGGACAGCATGTGAATACCCTTCATCCGCACGCTAAGCAATGCTTCAATCCTCAAGAATAACCAATACTCTAATGGTTATCGCATTCGAGCCACAGCTCCCTCTGCCCGTGGTAACAGAAACCACCATCCGACATCGATGAAGATAGATCAAAGGAACGAATGAAATACGGTGCAAACAATGTACATCCTAAGGCTCCTTAAGCAGAGTAGCGTATCGTAAGTATGCCGCGGACCATACCCACGGTACGTTACTCTACCTAAATCGCCTACTCCATCAACCAAGGGTCACCTAGACTTATACAGGGTTAAACCTAGCGCTCTGATACCAACTTTGTCACGACCCGAAAGTACGGAACGTGACCGGCACTTAGATTACGAAGCGTCTAGAGGCGCCACGTAACCTAAGTAAGCCGAAGCCCAGAAATCTAAACCATAGAAGAAGAAGAAGAAGAAGAAGAAGAAGAAAAAGAAAACAAGATTAAAAGCATCAGCAATTTTCCCAAAAATTTCGGCAGAGTCTCCTCTGTAAAAACTGGCCCCCAAACGGGTACAACAAGTATAATATACATAAACAATAAAAAGCATCCCCAAACGGGAGCTAGCATCAACGCCAACAGGCGGAAACAACCACAGCAAGCACAATAATATACAACGCCAATAGGCGAGGCTCAAAACTCAAAAGAAAACAAAACCACCAGATCTGAATAACACATGCGCGACTCTATGGTCGAAATAAACAACTGGTCCAATAAACTTATCAAGTAATACAAATATGGTTGATGGAGCTTACTAGATACAAATGAATGAATAAAAGTACAATGGTGGTTCGGATACAAGTGAACCAACCTACCGTGCAAATCACCCTGAAGAAAAGATGTGCCAACAAGCTGCCACGGAAACCTGTACATCGAACCTGTAAAGAATTTGGCACAACGGGGGTGAGTTGCCAACTCGTGAGTAGAAGACATCTACGAAAAGAAATCGAATGCACGACGCTATCCTAGGTCATAATAATAATACACTATAATATCCCAATCATCTAGTAATAGCAGGGTAATACTACGTGTAAGTGCAAATACTCCGTGTCGTGTCAGTGCCTCATATAATACTATGTCATATGAATGAAATGCATGCACCATGAAGGTAAAGTGACAAATCCTGAAATCCAGATATATATGTATAAAAAAATCTTTAGCTATTATCATAGTAGAATGTGTATAAGAATCTGAAATCTGAATAATGAAACCCATGGAAATCCGTGTCAAACATCGACACAACACATGTAATCTCAAGTCTCAATATCTCGGGCTCCGTCAGTCCGGATCGGCCCATATCATCAAATCTCACGACAACGGTCGGTATCCTCCGGATATCCGCCGCGCCAGACATCACCGGTAGGTAGCCTTCCCCTGACAGGCTCATCGTCTACAACTCGATCTTCTTGCCCCGGGGTACCATACCGGGCCCACCATGTACCCGAGACGGTTCATCCACTCCTCGAATCGGGTCTCGAAATCCAACAGAAAACATGAAATACTCATGGTGGACGACTCATACATCACGAGAAAACCGCATCTTATTTAAAAAGAGAAGAGGAGAGAGAGAGAAGTTTTTATATATTTTTGCGGTTTTCCCCAAAAATCCAGAAATCTCATAGAAATCCAAATCTCAAAATCATGAGTAAGTATATGATAAGTGTCAGCATATGCCCATACTACTGTGCGATAACATGAAATATGAATGCATCAATGTCTAAGTAATAAATATCATGTCTTATACTAATGTCAGAAAATAATCACAATATTATATCTGTCTAGTTGCTAACTGATTCTATCCATAAAAGACAATATGATCTAAAGTGTACGTGACATAGCAATTACCGATGATGATGTGTGTGAGCCGGCAAATAAGTGTGCGTGGAACATGCGCATCATCGGTAATAGTGCTGGTGTCCTAACAGGTAAAGTTTATACTGATTATAGCAACATATAAAAGAACATGCACCATGATGATTACAGTATGAATGTAAATACAGATGTGCATTATCCACTCCTCTGCGAGATACGAGTACAACTACCACTATGTGAGTCGAACCTAAACCAGTGTCCATCTAACATCCTAAGGAATTAAACCTAATAGACTAGTCAGTAAGAAACTAGAGTCTGCCTAAGGTCTTAATCAATATCTCTAATAGTCGGCGATCCCGCCTCAATAGCATCACGTACGTAGTACGGCTTCCTCGAATCAAGAGTGCGGATCAATCATCAAATCTAAGCCTCGTACGGTAAAATCCATCGTACGGCATCCCAATATCGGGGTACGGTCAAGTATCTCCTAGGTGTCTCCTCATTCGTATAATGTCATCATCAGCACATCTCATGATCAAGGTGTTAAACTGTGATCGCATACATCAATCATATATCATTGCCATCATGATAAGCATCATTAGTTTATCCTCAGAAATATCATGTCGTAATCAAGTTATACATATATCATATCGTGATCAGTCATCAGTTACAGCTCTGATACCAAGTTTGTCACGACCCGAAAGTACAGAACATGACCGGCACTTGGACTACGAAATGTCTCGAGACGTACGTAATCTAAGTAAGCCGAAAATCCAGAAAACCAAACCAAGAAAAGTAGTAGAGTGAAGTAAAACCAACTTAAATCAAGTAGTTTTAATAGCATAAGCCGAATTATACGTTTTTAAAAAACATCAAATATTTCCTGAAAATTTCGGGCAGAGTCTCCTATATAAATACTGGCCCCCAAACGGGATACAACATGAATAGTATACGAAATGAATAAAAGGCATCCCCAAGCGGGAGCTAGCTCTTCGTCAATCGACGGTCACAACCACACAAGCAATATAATATACAACGCCAAGGGCGAGGATCAAAACTCAAAAGGAAACTTAAAACAGCAAGAAATCCATAGAAGTACAACGCGCGACTCTAAGGTCGAAAGAATAAACATCACTGGTCTCTATCTCTGAAATAAATACATGTTTGGTTGATGGAAATTCTAGATACAACTGAATAATAATATACAAAGTATAATGATGGGTACGATACAAATAAACCCACCTACTAGCAAGTCACCCGAAAAGAAACAGTGCCAGCAAAGCCGTAATGAAACCTATACGGCAAAACCTGCAAGAAACTGTGGCACAACGGGGGTGAGTTGCCAACTCGTGAGTAGAAAACATCTACGAACAGAAATCGCATGAACAACGTAATCCTAAGTCATACAATCACAATATATCCTCAAATATATAATCTGCATCCTATAACAATGGCTAGGGTATACCTCTAAACAACGGTAATACCAAGTGCTCGTGTCAGTGCCTCAGGTAGCAATATATCATATGGATGTGGTATGAATACATGAAAATAGAATACATGTAAATGAAGAAACTGCTTTCATAGTTTAGTGAGATTTCTGTAGTTTCAAAACGAGGTATCATAAATGAAATCGGCATAAACAGTGTCTAGCATCGACACAAAACATAAATCCCAATATCTCAATATCTCAGGCCCCGGCTATACGGACTGGCCTGGATCATCAATCTCAGTACCTCGATGTCTCAAAATCTCAATGTCTCAATCTCACTTTCTTGGGCGCCGTCAGTCCGGACCGGCCCCTACCATCAATCTCAAGACCACGACGGTATCCTCCGGATATCCGATGCGTCGGGTAAAATCACCGGTAGGTAGTCTCCCCCTGCCAGGCTCACATCGTCATCACCACGCGCTTCTTGCACTGGGGTACCTTACCGGGTCCACTATGTACCCGAAACGGTTCATCCGTCTCCTCGAATCGGGTCTCGAAATCCATCAGCAAACTCATGGTGGACGACTCATACATCATGGGAAAACCGCGCTTTTTATTTAAAAAGAGAGAGAAGAGAAGTTTATAAATTTTTTGGCGGTTTTCCCCCAAATCCAGGAAATCTCATGAAAATCCGAATCCAAATCCTCAATAGAATGTAAACAGTGAATATAGACATGAAAATCCATGAATGCGGTACAACAGTGAATAATAACATGCATGAAGTAGCAGGCAATAACTACAATGTCTAAACTAGCATATAAGGCAAGTACACTAATATCATGTCTAAACTATTAGCTAACAACCTATGTCAATGAAAAAGTATTTTCTAAAGTGTTCGTGACATGGAAATTACCGATGAAGATGTGTGTGAGCCGGCAAGTAAGTGTGCGTGGTACATACGTGTCATCGGTAATGGTGCCGGTGTCCTAACAACATGATATCAACAATAGAATACGAATCATAATGTAAGCAGGCGATGCGGAGCGAACAACAATAATGAGCGGGAGCTAAATACTAAACACAACGATAACAAATCTGCATTTAAAGTAATATGAGTCATACAGCTACACTAAACTATAGGGCCGAGCTAACAGGCTAACTGAAGGTAAGGAAACCGCCTAACATCTGAGTCAATACAAAAGTATATATATATATATAAATAAATATATATATATATATATATTAGTCGGTGATCCCGCCTCGACAATATCACATCCGATACCATATCTATAATCAATATTCCCAAGTCAAGAGTGCGGATCAAACATCAATATATGGCTCGTACGTAAATCCGTCGTACGACATCCCAAATCTGGGTACGGTCAATATCACATTCATCATATTATTCATCTGGTATCCTCTTGATCAAGATCATAATCCGGGTACTGATCTATGTCTAGTACAATACTAATATCATCAACGCATATTATCATAAGGAAGTATACATCGCCCAATGCGGCCTATCATAAACATCCTAACATATCATATCTCATATCACGATCACATGTCGACCATTTTATTTATATTACTATTCACATGGTATCATCGTCCAAAGATCCGCTATAACATCATGACGTATCTCAAATACGAATTCTGCCATATCACCGATCTCACAGTCTCAAATCAAATCTCATCGACTCACCTCAAATCCCAAATACTATCCTCAAATTCAGTATGTGAACACATAGTCTCATACCCATGTGAACACATAAACACATATTCCCGTATAAGCACAAATGATAGAAGAATGTATGCAAGTATGGGTGTGTGCGTGTATGTGTGGTGCAACCACTACTTTAGGGTTTCGCAACACTAAACCTATCCAATCACACAAAAAATCTATCTTTATCATCAATAAACTCAACAATATATAATCAATATATATGTGTGTATACGTATTCGTATATATCACCACGAACTTCGGGGGTGCTATACGCCATCCACCCGACTTCTTCCCGTAAATATAAATCTACTCACCTGATCTGAGCTCGCCGGTGCCGACGTCGTCACGCGCTTGCTTGTCATCTCGAAGTCCACCTGGGGTACCTACATGTCGCCACGTATCGTAACGCATAAAAACCAAATCCGAAATCGAAACGGTACACGAAAACCAATTCGGCACGCGTATCACGCATAGGTCAAAACCTATCGTCTACGCATGCAAGAATAGCTAAACCAACCCTCGATGTCGATGTACAAACGTCAAACCATCGAGAAAAACCCAAACACGCTCATTTGCACATTCACAAACACAAATTATAATATGAAATAGCTTAAAATTCACAAAAAACTCAAACTCACTTTAAATGCTATTTTTTCGAAATTCTGGCAAGCAAAAATTTACCGTTTTAGTACAAAACTTGATGTTTTAACAATTCTAATGGAAATAATACTTATTAAACATCTTAAATAAGTCATAAAAACCATTTCCATAATTTAATCTCATTAAATTTCATTAGCCCCAAAATTCTAGTTTACAAATTAACCAATTTTAATAATTTTGTAGCAAAAATGCATAAACAACAATTTAGCTTGAATTAGCATGATTCAAAGGCATTAAACCACTCCTTATAATATTAATAATGTAATGAAGACCCTAATTGATTTTTAATCTTACAATTTGATTAAATTTTAAAACCTAGTTTGCAATATAGCTTAATTATTACAATTTTAAATTATCAATTTGCAAACTTGCAATTAGATTAGGTTTTTCATTTCATAATATGATGAATTACACTTTCCAACCATAATTACACAACAAAACCCTAATTTTAATTCACAACCCATTCTTTTGAAATTTCAAGTTTGAAATTGAACCAATTTAAATGCTTAATTAATTAAGATTCAAGAAACTAGCTAACAAGGCAATTATAAGGTGAAGACTTATACCTCAAAATCATGAGATCAACATGTAAACTTGGTCTCCCAAAATGGCTTCTTGATTCAAGGATCCAAGCTAGCTTTGAAACAAGAATTTGTGAAGATAATTTGGCTAGAATTTAGGGTTAAATTTGTGGATTTTTGGTAAGAAAATGAGGCTTTTTGGCCATGGAAATGAGAGGAAAAAAGAAATGGGAGGGCTGCTGTTGGAATGGCCGAGCCTTGGGAGTGGGGAGAGGAAGAGAGAGAGTGTCCAAGTCAATAATCAACCCATACCTCACATGACATGCACCATACTTCTTTAGTTCTTTTATTGTTTTTTTTTCCTTGTTTCGTTTTCCAATTTTGGAGTGGGCATTTTAGAAATGGGGGCAGCCCATGGTTCGGCCAGCCATGGGGAAAGGTAGGTGTGGGTGTGTGTAACATTTCCCATTTCAAGAAATCCCCCTTCAAAACTCATTATTGCATTTTACATTCATCTCTATTTAAATTTATTTAATCTAGCATTTTCAAAACATCTAGAACCATAAGGAAAAATTTTGAAGAATGAATATGTTACAAACTAGATTCTAGCTTGTCATGGTTCCTAGAATTTGCATTAACCCATTCCAATTTGTAATTTTCCCTAATTAAAAGTATTAGTGACGGCTTAAAATAATATAAAAATAATTAATTTCGGAATTATTTTCAGAAAATTAGAAATTTTACCAGTGGCTCAATAAATACCAAATACTAACAAATACATAGCTAGAATATGTATATTTAATTTTATATTAAAAGATATTTATATTTTGACTTTTTGCGGAAAACCCCTTTATTTTACCGATTTTCCGAAATTTCACCGAAACGATTTTCAAAACGTTACAATCTTCCCCCCATAATGAAATTCGGTCCCGAATTTAAATTAAAACTCCCCCCAAATACTAAAACATTTCAGCAAAACCATCAAGTCGTCGGGGCTCCGAAATCATAAATATATAAAACAAATCGTAGCGCAGCGCATACGCATGAAAAATGAGCATATAACTCAAAATCAAAACTCCAACCAGCATCCCGCAATCATCAGAGTCATGGTGAAGACACAATGTCTAAATCCAAAATGAAAATCAATATGATAGACATCATTAAAACATCTGGAAGCAATGCATGCCAAATCTTCTTCAAATCGCTGTGCGATACTCGCAGCACTGCATAGTGGCGGACGTCTATTGTAAGAAAATAACTACATATATATATATATATCTTTTGTTTAATATGCACGTCCCGCCGTTTTGAAAGCAATTTCAGAAGGGTTTCCTTTATAAAATGTTTCGTGTCATCTCGGACACGTAGGTTAATACTGAGACTATAGCTCTTCTTTGGAAATCTCTTCGATAACTATCAATGCATGCAAAAATATACTTAGGTACTGTCCTGTGACTAGTCCTGCTCAGTACTAAACCAAATAGCAAACATCATAAAATATACTGCTCCAACATAAATCAGTTCCAAATATATATATGAATGCCATGTGCATCTGGTGCGCACGGAAATCGAAATCCATGAATGTGCCATACATTTGCACAGAAACAACATCTAAGTGCATCGGGTGTGCATGAAACATCTGTCAAGGGCAACAGGTGTGCCTGACAGAAAAACAGGTGCATCTGACATGCACGAAGAATCTCGATTTAGTGCATCTGATGTGCACCAAAATCGTATCTCATAACATGCGCCCAACATGTGCGAAAATCCAAATCAGGTGCATCCATCGTGCAAGAAATCATGAAATCCAATATCAAGCGCTGAACATGCTTAAAATCCAATTAGGTGCACAAGGTGCACAAAACAAATATCGAGCATCACCATCGAAATCGAAGTCCAGTGCAACTGTAGTGCACAAAATGCGTATCACTGTACTGCAAGCATATGTGAACTATACCGAGTGCTAAAACCAAATCGCGTGTGTACATATACACAAAATCAACTCACTGTATGAAACCTATAAAATCATAAACATGTGAAACCAAGGCACGAAAACGATATCAGGTGCAACAACTGTGCAAAAATCGTAAATACTCAGTATGGGCAACCATGGTGCATGAAAACAAATATCATGAAACTCAATCATCAAAATCAATCATGCGAATAGATCACCCAAAATACCGAAATCAAGTATGGTGGAATAGTCCTGCTCAAGCACATCCTCCAAGAATCTCTGGCCAACTGTCGTGGTCACTCATAGCATGTCTCGTCGACGATCATGAATTCTGGCCTGCTGGTGTGCATAATATGACCACTCCTGGGTCTAAGTCTTCTCGTAATTTATTCCAGAAATGTCTTGTCGGAGTTTCTCCCAATTCTCGTTCCTGCCGAACTTTCCGGAAGTCATTGTCCTTTACTATATCTGCTTCTTGTTCCGGAACGGCTGCAGACTCATCGCGACTCCTTCTGGAAGGTATATCCAAGTACAATGCCTCGGCATGCGTATCGCATCTCTGAAGTCGGCGGAGTGGAACGTCGTCTCATCAAGATCCCGTACGAACCTCTTACTCCACTTTCTCTAATGTCGACTGCTTCGGACTCGTATCGTCGTCGCTGCATGGACTGAGCTCCAACGGTTATCCTCGTATCTAGAGTCTCCCAAGAAATGCATCTCACCACCTGGCATCCGAATGAAGTCGAACCATCAGATCGATTTGTCAAAACCTCATAATCCCCAAAGAGCTCAACATCTTGGGTACAGTATAATAGTATCGAGTATGTACCACAGCAACGATGGTCCAGCCGTAGAAGGGCAAACCCAAGCCTCACTAATGGCACCGCGGAACTGCCGCAAACCCTAAGGTTCAAAGGCTTTCACACGGTCATTAAGTCGAGTTAGGGTTTCATTCTTCTAGAGGGTCCATAGAATTGCCTGCATGTCTTTCCGAATACTTTAAACTTGAAATAATAGGTTTCTGACATTCGATCATCTCCGTCGACTCTCAACGTCTCCGCGTGAAGTCGTCTCTAGCTGGAATCAATCTATCTAATGACCTCGCATCGGGTAGCGAACGAACTACATGTCCTAGTCATTCATCCTCGGTGACTAGAGACCTTTTATCATCTCTTAGTACAACTCGTACTGTAATAGCTCCAACATCTGGGGCGATATCTCGTCGTTCGCAGCAATAACTGGCTCACTCGTCTGCACGCTGAACAGTGCCTCGATCATCATGAATAAGCCATACACCATCGGTCATCAAAATCCGGCTGGCCTCTATCAGTGGCTCAATCCTCTGGTGCTGATCTGCACGTCCGAGTAATCTCATACAGCGATCCAACAAACGCTCGTGGCGCAAAACACAATAAAAAGACACATCTCCGCAATTGTGTGTCGCCGGAATCACGCCCTGGTTAGTCCTCGTTCGTAACGAGCTCCTGCTGACCGCAACTCTAGTCGTAGCTCTCCCTGCCCGTAATCATGGCAGCAAAACCATAATTGATACCGATGAGGCTAAATCAGGAATTAATATAATACTGAACAAAGAAATGTACATCCTAAGGCTTCTTAAGTGGAGTAGCGTATCGTAAGTATGCCGCGGAACGTACCCACGGTACATCACTCTACTTTAGACACCTATTCCATCAACCAAGGGTCATCCTACGTTCCGAAGGTAAAACCTAACGCTCTGATACCAAGTTTGTCACGACCCGAAAGTACGGAATATGACCGGCACTTAGACTACGAAACGTCTCGAGGCGTACGTAATCTAAGTAAGCCGAAAACCCAGAAAACCAAACCAAGAAAAGTAGTAGAGTGAAGGAAAACCAACTTAAATCAAGTAGTTTTAATAGCATAAGCCGAATTATGCGTTTTTAAAAAACATCAAATATTTCCTGAAAATTTCGGGCAGAGTCTCCTTTATAAATACTGGCCCCCAAACGGGATACAACATGAATAGTATACGAAATGAATAAAAGGCATCCCCAAGCGGGAGCTAGCTCATCGTCAATCGACGGTCACAACCACACAAGCAATATAATATACAACGCCATGGGCGAGGATCAAAACTCAGAAGGAAACTTAAAACAGCAAGAAATCCATAGAAGTACAACGCGCGACTCTAAGGTTGAAAGAATAAACATCACTGGTCTCTATCTCTGAAATAAATGCATGTTTGGTTGATGGATCTTCTAGATACAACTGAATAATAATACACAAAGTATAATGAATAAACCCACCTACTAGCAAGTCACCCGAAAAGAAATAGTGCCAGCAAAGCCGTAATGAAACCTGTACGGCAAAACCTGTTAGTTATATGTATGCCCTAGAGGCCATTACTGTACATTGGATGTATATTGTAGTGGATGCTGGGACATATATAGGGAGGACTTTCTTGCTCGACATGATAGTATGCTATCTGGTTTCTCTTTACCTTAACGTGTACATTGATTGTCTCTCTATTACATGTTGGTAAAGCCCTTAGGATATGTACTTGACTATCTAGACTATGATGCAGATCATACTAGTGGGGACAAGGTAGTCCATAAGTACATCTTTCAAGGTCCCTAGTCGTGGGTGTATCGAGACGGGGGCATCGATATACCAGAGTAGACTAGCGTATACCTTCTCGACCCATACAGATGGGCGATGGATGATCCCATATCCATTGGTGTTTGTCATCAGAGATGATATACGGGTGCTCAGTGGAGACTGGGTACACTGGACGGACTCGCCGAGAACTCCCAGATGGTATTATACCTTACGTCAGATGGCAGTTCTCTGGTGACACTGGTACAGAGTAGTCTGTTGACCCGAGATCGTCATAGAGTCTTGTGTGGTTCCCACTGTGCTTTGATTTCTACCTTACCACGTCCAAGAGGGCGTGCAAAACGGTGGTTTTTGGGTACAGTCCCGAATCACATGGAGGCAATGAGCGATAGGAGGGGATTCGTCTCTCCCGGTATAGGGAGTTGATGTTGCGCTGTGTTCGATTGGCTATAACCGGAAATCCGATTGGCTATAACCGGAAATCCCTGGCCAAGGTTGCTGAGATTTACTGGTAAGAGTTACCATTAGTTTCTTGAACTGTTATAGACCTCATATCGACACGACTTATCGAGCTATTGGGGTCTGACGTTTACCACCCCTAGGCAAGATATGCGACATATCAGACGATCAGACCGGACTGTACGGTAAGTGTTACTGGTTGGATTCATAGGAGTGTGAGCGGGCTTGGTCGTCGATCTTCTGATCGCTCAATACCCGGGTGGCCGTTACATTTAGCAGACCGCTTGCGGCTTGTGGGTGTTTGATATGATCATCACCTGCTGCCGACGTATTGACGAGTCTTTAGAGTCCTACACAGAGGTTTCCTGGCTCAAGCGAAACGAAATAGGAGCGCATATGAGATATGTGCGGGACCGAGAATGATACCAGTATGTGATACTGTATTCGATTCTCGCGATATGTGACATTGATCGGTTATATGAGATATAGCCGGGTTATCGGATCAAGTGTTGATTCGATAAGTTGTTACTGTTGATATTAGTCGGTTATATGCGATATGACCGGATTATTAAATCAAGTGTTGATTTAATGATTTAATGCATAATTATATATTTGATATATTACTTTGCATTAACTAGTATCGGTTCATTTAAGATGGATTTTCTCACTCGGATGTGCACATTGTATATGTGATATATTTTGTGCACTTGATTGTATCATGTTTGATGACAAATGATTGCTAGGGTTTGTGTAAAGAATTAAACCTTGGTTAAATAAATGGTTAGGGTTTTTATTTGATTATTCATTCATTTAAATATTTATTTTTGGATTAAAAGAATGAGAAATGAAAACAAAAGGTTGCTTTTCTTTATGAAGCTTGTTGAAGCTTCATGAAGCTTTGACCAAAGTAACCATTTTTGTCTTCATCTCCTTAACCCTAACCATTCCTTTAACCTTCGTCAATTCTCTACACATAACTATAGTTAAAATTATGATAAGAATTGATTTTTCTTTTCTATTCTACGTTCTTATCATAAAGATTATCATCTTCTTCTTCTTCTTCTTCAAGAAGAAAACCTAGACTTCATCAATGGTGACTTGATGAAATGAGTGAGAAATCCAATTCTAAAGTGAACCCACTTCCTATTTCTTCATCCTCTACCTCTTGCCAAGTAGTATAGGGTGTTTCCTTCATAAGTTTTCAAGGCTTGGTGAAGGTGGAGCTTGATCTTGTGATGCCTCGACGTAGATCATCTTCGGCAGCGTAGTCGATGACCTAGCCCGTCCATTCTCCGATGAAGCCGATGCTAGAGCCCGGGATCCGATGATCGCAGCGAGGAGACATCATCACGGAGCTGTGGAGGTGGATCACCGGATCTACAAAGGTTGTATTTCCGTTCAACTCATAGTTAAGTTGTTGACTAGCTTATCGTTTCGCCTAAAATCTAGTTAACGATCCGTATTAGGGTTTCTCGGCACTTGTAATTTTTGAAATTGGCATGGTTGATACCTTGTGAGATTTCATTAGCATGCCTAGGAACCCTACAGTGGTATCAGAGCCTAGCTAGAGCCTTAGGCGATGCATAGACGGAATTAGAAGTTCGATCGAATCAAAACCCAAACCCAAATCAGCTCTCTGGACAATTTTGAAAAACTGGGTTTTTTCCATATTAAAAATATGCAGAAAACTAGCAGGAGATTATAAGAATTACTGAGAAGTCCGTACCCCTGAATCCACCTAAGTGCGGCGGAACCGCGGCATTAGCATGGCTAATGCGGCGGTTCCGCGGCCATGTGGTCTCTTCTTGCGTTAAATTTTGCACAGTAATTCTTAGTTTGCAGTGCTGGTTTTCCTGGGAATTTTTAATATTTTTTCAAGAGTTGAATTTTCTGGGTTGTATTGGGGTTTCGGTGTTTCGACCGGATTGTCTAATTTTGTCAGCGTGTGTTTTTCGGGGTAATTTTAGAATATGTTAAAACGTTCGACCGGATATAAATACCCACTTTTTCCCCTGCCGGAAAATTTCCAAGTGTTGGATCTTTCCGTAGTTTAACGACGTTCTAAGTAGTGCAAGTAACGCGATGGTCCCTCTAGAAGACAACAAACCTTAACTCGATTATGTGACCGTCTTGAACTGCTCTTTGAACCTTCGGGTTTGGGGCAGTACGGCGTGCCACATGTGAGGCGTTGGCTTGACCCTTCTATGGCTGGACCGTTGGTACCGAGGCACGAAGTGAATGTTTTTAAACTTATTTCATGTATTGAGCTGTATCGGGAAAACTTGGGTGTTCGACTGTTCGATCGGAAAGTTTAACATTTTCTATCTTATCCGGAAAGTGATACAATAATTGGAATTCACAAGAAGTTATGAGATAACTGAATGAATGTTATAAACATAGCAGTTTAGTCTCACTTGATCGGTTGCCACGGAATTTTGATGTGATCAAAAGTCCGTCGCAATCACGTAGGGTACGTGGATACTCGCCGGATAAACTTAATAGACAGCATCACCCCATAGCCCCGACCAAGTGACTATAGGAGAACCCCGTTGCCGAAAGCATCCGTTCGGGTGCTAGCGGTAGCGGTGTTCCGCCTTGGTGCACTTCGTCGACGGCGTCGGGGGTGCGGCCGCCTACTAAAGTTTGCGACGAGCATTCGATCAGGATGTCGGGAATCTTGTTGAATTGCCCGACTTGATATTGAAAAGAGTTTTCGATTTTGAGACTAAAATGCGGGGTTTATAATTGTTAGGCATGCCATGTCTAAGTAATTCATTTGATTAGGCATGTGATGTCTATGTAGGTTGTGAATTCCAACTGTTGTAGTTTTACACTTTCTTTTCTGTGACCGTAAGTGTAATATGTGATATCGCCGGTTTCGTTGCAATATGTCAACGACAATTGGGATGCGCATATTTACTTACGTTGATGACATGTGATGTTATGTGTTGCTGGATATGTTACATTGGATCATCGTGTTTGAATAGCCGGGGTTTTTTTATGTGAGATGAGTGTTTTTTTCATTTTCATTCATGTAAAAACTTGTATGTAATATTCTTTTATTGGGGCACTTCCAGGTTGCGGAAGATGTCACCTCTTGTATATTATTTACTTTTCCGCAGTAGGATAGACCCAAGGAGGAGGGCACAAGTAACCGGGTTCTGGAGTCCAGTGGGAGACCAACTTGAGGAGTCGAGTCCGGGTCTCCTAACTCTAGAATTGGTAGGGTTGCTTGCCGCTCTCGTAGGGGTCTAGGGGTGTGGGTTTGGCTATTCATCACAACCGTGGAATCCGTGGTTTATACTGGCTCGTATTGGAAACACGGACGTCCTAGTATATCCAATATTTCATATGATTCTTCTGCTGCGATATCTGTGATGTGATCATGTGATGTTCTGTGATGGATACTGTATATATTATATACGATATATTATATAGGCGTTACTTATGTTTTACACCCGCACTAGCCCTGCCCCGCTCTGCCGTTAGTTACCTAACCTAACGGTGCACGAGGGGACATCGAGGTGAATGCGGATGGCATAAGTGTACGTCGTATTTATCTGTGATGTTTAGGTACTTAAATGATGGGACTTCATTAATATGATTAACGAAAGTAAAAGAAACCTAAAGATGTTGTAGAATAGAATTTCAAAAATAAAACAGGTAGCTACAGTTCTTGTTTTGCACAGCGGTATATATGATATATCCTGCACCTTATTCGATAAGGAAAGGACCGAGATCCCTTCACCGGGAGTGACTCCTTTAGCAATAACTGGCAGATGCTACACACTCGGTTTGTCTTTTGATTGCTTTTAAGAGTTTTTGCTTTGCACAGTGATATATATGATATATCCCGCACCTCATACGACGAAGAAAGGACCGACGATCCCTTCACCGGGAGTGACTCCTTTAGCAAAACTAGAAAAGCCTCAAAAGCACTCCAATTTTAAAATCATTTGATTCTACAACGATATAAAGTTCATTACGCAAAAGGTTTTCTTAAAAACCTGACGTAGCCCTCCGTCATTTCAGATAAGTCCTAGTTAGTATTCGTGCTGCGTTTGTTGACTCAGTCAAGGCGTAGTGTGCGGTAGCTGATTAGTGCTTATCTGCAAAGCATATGATGCGATTGGATTAGGGTAGTCGTGCGGCCTTGTTGACTCAGTCAAGGGTCGTGCGGGTGGGTTTAATTCAATCGAGAAATGACGGGTTGAACTTTACTTGTGGTCTATGATTTGTTGACTCAGTCAAGGTCATAGATCGCTTGGGGCAAAATATTATCGGGAATTTCAAGTGTTGAAATTTGCAATGAGATTGCATACCTTCTATGAGATAGTTGGATCCCGATACCCGCTGCGAGTAAGAGTTACTCCTGGGAGAGTTTTACACATTACAATTAGCCGATCAAGTAGGTGTCTAGAAAGGTGTTAACGAGGTTACGCCTATGGGAAAACGAGGTTTACATTAATTAGGTTCGTGCGAAAGCACGGGGGACCTCCCTCAAAGTACCGACACTGGCCTGGCTGAAAGATTGGCGAACTTGTAGTGCGTAATTAATCCCGGCTAGTCTTTCCTTTTAGGGTTTGAAGGAAGATTTGATAAAAAGCAGTGGGAGCCATCCTGATTAGATAAAATAATAACCAATCTATTCTTGCAAGAGCGCACGCTGAGTGTTTTCTTCTCTCTCTCTCCAGGTAGCGACCATATCACGCCTTAATCAAGATAATAATACGGATTATTGACCGAACCCGCTTGTTATACTGAGCTGGGGAATGTTGGTCCCGCTCCAACTTATAATTGTTATAAGACAGAGCAGGAAATTGGGGATTACCAGAATTCCCGTGCCGCCCAAACGAAGAGAGTGCATGCTGATGCATCATCTTCGGGCGTGTTCGTTACAAAGAACTGTTTCTCAGTATCCTCCGCATCCTGGGTATTTGATACCGGATCAGGATCCCGCATATGTAATGTGTTACATAGGGCTACAGAAAGGTAGAGAACTGAGAACGGGTGATAAGTTTCATGAGGCAGAAAACGGGGCAAGTGTTGCAGCCAAGTCTGTTGGTCACTGTCACCCTGTATTACCAATACATTGATTCTGAACAAATGTTATTAGATACCGAACATGGTATACAAAATCATATCAGTCTCTTTATTAGTAAAGAAAGGATATAATTTTGTATTGTTGGATAATGTTTTGAACATTTCCTATATCAAAAGTTGATCGGTTCAGGCACGTTATCTAAAAGCATTAATGTTCTAAATCAAACTGCAGTTCTTAGTATACGGAACACACACAAAAGGAAGAGTTCAGAAATGAACGGATCTTTCTTGAGGTATTGTAGACTAGGTCAGATCAATGTGACCCGACTAGCTAGAGTTACATAAAGATGCATATTTAAATTAGTTTGAATTTACATCTTGTGAAACTCGCCAGTCATGTCACAAAGATAAGATGACCACAGCTCCGTTTACTGAAAACAGAGAAAGAGTTAGTAAACTCTTGGGATTGATACATGTTGATGTATGTAAGGTCCCCAGTCTACACATGCCAAGACTGGTTCTTTGTACTTCATTACATTCTCTGATAATCTTTCGAGATTCAGACCTATGTTCCTGTTGAAACACAAGTTCGAACCTTTTGAGATATTCACAGAATATAAGTTAGAAGTAGAGAACCAAAATACGGGTATAAGTATTATGTCCTATGATGAGATCAAGGAGGAGAATACTTGAGCACGGAATTCTTGGACTTTTCTAAAGGAGAATGAGATTCTCTCTCAGCATTACTCCTCCATATACACCATAGCACGATGGTATATCGGGGCGGAGCAATCACACCCTATATGATAAGGTGTGCTCTATGATGAGTACTACTGTGTTTCCTATTTCCTTTTGGGAGTTATGCACTTAAGAAGCTGCATACCAATTGAATTGGGTTCCAATCATATCAGTTGCCTACCGCTTCATATGTGATATGGAAAGGGAAGAGCCCATATCTTAAGTTAGTTAAGATTTGGGGTTGTCCAGCCTATGTCTGAAAAGCAAAATCCGGACAAGCTCGAGGCAAGGTCAGTTATGTAGAACTGGAAAGGTTCCAGCTATACAAAACTGCAGCTGAAGATTTGACAGAACCAAAGGATTCAATAGTTACCAACGAACCTCAGCCTCTCCGCCGATCTAGTAGGGTTCCTCACCCACCTGAGAGATACTTCGGTTTCTCTATGACAGTGGGAGCGAGGATTGCATCATGAGATGATGACTCAACTAGTTTCGAGCTGGCCATCAGGAGTAAGACTCTGTAAGAATGGCTGGATGCTTAGTGATCTGAGATGGAATCCTTATACACCAACAAAGTATGGACTTTAGTTGCTTTATCTGAAGGGTTAAATCCCCATCAGGAGCAGGTATATCTTGAGAAGATTACTTGGTGTACATGGAAAAGTTGAGACTTTCAAAACTAGACTTGTTAAAGGTTTGCATCATTAACCAGGTATGGATCATGATGAAACCTTTTCTAAGGAGCTATACTTAAGTCCATCCGGATCCTACTTGCCACGGCTACGTACCATGACTACGATATCTGGCGGTTGGGTGTCATGACAGCTTTTCTAAATGATGTTTTAGAAGAGGGCGTCTATAAGTACACAGCCAGAGGGCTTCGTAGACAGTGGGAGCAGCGGAAACGTGTGCAAGATGCTTTATAGGATAAAGCAGACATCGCGGAGTTGGAACATCTGTTTTGTTGGTTTAGTCAAAGAGTTTGACATCATCAAAATGGTAAATGAACCTTATATAAACAAAAAGGTAGTAGGGAGTATAGTGACGATCCTCGTAGAGTACGTGGATGGCATGCTCTTGATAGGAAATGAGTTTCCTATGCTACGCTCGGTCAATCTCCGCTTATCACAATGATTCTCCATATAGGATCAAAGTGATACATCCTAAATCCTGTGTTTTGGATCTATGAGATAGATCTAATTGGATGTTAGGATTCTCACTAGTTGTAGAGAAATGGTATCAACCGATCCTGGGAATCTGGAAGGGTTCCAGAGTGATAAGGACGACTGAAAGTCAGTCACAGGCATTGTCTTTACCCTCGGTAAAGGGACGGTATGTTGGAAGAGTTCCAAGCTAGATACCGTGGCATACTAGACGATTAAGGCTGGATACATCGCTACTTAAGATGCTACCAAAGAGGCTGTCTGGGTGTATAATAGTTCATAAGATGAACTAAGTTCCTCCCATTGTGTGACAATAGAGTTGTGGCTTATGCCAAAGAATGTTCGTCCCATCAGTGATCCAGATATATTCTAAGGCAGTATTACCTGATTATGGAGATGGTTGATCTCCAGGGTGATCGAGGTTAGGAGAGTAGACTCAGAGGACAACATGGCGGATCCACTCACAAAGGCCTTTTCCCAGAGAGAGACTTTTATGGGATGGTTGAGTATGAGATACTACAACCACTGCTATCAGATGGCCCTAGTGCAAGTGGGAGATTGTTAGTTATATGTATGCCCTAGAGGCCATTACTGTACATTGGATGTATATTGTAGTGGATGCTGGGACATATATAGGGAGGACTTTCTTGCTCGACATGATAGTATGCTATCTGGTTTCTCTTTACCTTAACGTGTACATTGATTGTCTCTCTATTACATGTTGGTAAATCCCTTAGGATATGTACTTGACTACCTGGACTATGATGCAGATCATACTAGTGGGGACATGGTAGTCCATAAGTACTGTTTCCTGATTTAAAATCAGGAAAGCTTCTGGGAAAAGCATCAAAAGAGGCCACGTGCTTACACGTGACAGCAGTCACGTGTTGACACGTGACCTATAAAATACAGAAAAAGCGCACTTTGATTCGCTGATCAAGTCAAGGAAAAGAGCTTCAGAAGAGGTCACGTGCTCCCACGTGACCAGGGTCACGTGTCGACACGTGACGTTCAAAGCAGCAAACTCGCTCTCCAATTGAACCAAAGAAAGAAGTGCCAGACAGGGGTCACGTGCTCACACGTGACCAGGCGTCATGTGGTAGCACGTGATGGCTACAACAGCAACCGGAAGATAGCGCAGAAAGGAAGAGGATTCTTCATTCCAAAGAGGGTCACGTGTCTACACGTGACCATGGGTCACGTGGTCACACGTGACCGGCTTTCAAAGCCCATTTTTGACGACAGAAT
This sequence comes from Agapanthus africanus, assembly GCA_030015575.1. NCBI lineage: Eukaryota > Viridiplantae > Streptophyta > Magnoliopsida > Asparagales > Amaryllidaceae > Agapanthus > Agapanthus africanus. The sequence continues at coordinate 297,583,365 of CM057349.1, forward strand.
TAAATTCTGAAGGAAATTCGAATCTTTCCAAAGGAAAGTAATTATTTGGGACCAATCAAATTAAAGATCCAGAGATGATTAAATATCATCTATCTATGGAAAATCTCGGGTTTGGAAAGATTTCCCCCTTAAAAATCTAACCAAAATAACAAAGGAAAATCTCTGGATTTAAAATCCAATGGTGAATAAAATTCACCTGATAATCCAAAGGCCCAAAATGAATGATGGACGCAAATCAAATCTCTCAATGAAGATTCACAAAAGACTGATTGATTCGGCTGCTTCTCCTATAAATAGGAGCCAAGGGACACAAAAACGAGAGGGATACGTAGAGAAGAAAAGAGAAAGGAGAAGAGCTTTGATATTTTGAAAAGACTCAGATCTTCTGCAAAAAACCCTAGGTAAGAAAGGGAAAGCCTTTTGGAAAGAAAAAGAATTTAATTCTCAACAGAGTTTAACTCTGAGGCATAAAACGAGAGAGCATATCTCCTCCCTCTTTGATAGAGGATCTGCAAAGTGCACATCTCCCCTTAAGGTTGAGAATTTAATTCTCAATGGGTCGAGATCCTGCCATGCAGATCCAAAACATAAAGAAGGAATGCAAGCATGAGAATTTAACTCTCATAGAACTATAGGAATTTAATTCCTCCAAAATAATGTTAGGGTTCGACCCTGTATCATGGGAATTTAATTCCTTCAAAACAAAAAGAAACAGGGTTGAACCCTAATTAAAAACCATAGTTCTGTTGAAACGGTGGGAATTTAATTCCTTTAATCATAATCCTCAGAAAAGGGGAGTTTAATTCCTTAAAAGCTTTTGTTAGGGTTTAACCCTATTCGGTTCTTCACATAAACAAGGAATTTAATTCCCACAGAAAACTCAGATTTAAACTCTATTCCAGAATATAAGCCTTCAAAAGGAAATAGGAATTTAATTCCTCTGAAATTAAAAGTTCGAGGAATTTAATTCCTGAAAGAGGAGTAACAGATCCTCCAAAAAAAAAAACAACATTGAGGCAGGGTCACGTGTCACCACGTGACCCCCCAAAAGCCCTACAGAAAGCCCCTTTGAGGCAGCACCCTACGTGACCCACGTGACTTTCAGCAGAAGCCTTAACACATAGGCATTTGAATGCCCGTCACGTGCTGACACGTGACGCTATCAAAGACACAGTAATTTCGGCAGAATCATTGAAGGGAAGGCACTCTCACGTGGGGCCACGTGACCGTTCTTGCTGTAGTGTTTAACACTAAGTTAAAACCCTCGAATCCAGTATTGAAATGCTATCGGGCCTTAGTGTTCAACACTAATTAAAGAACTTTGTTCGTAGTGTTCAATACTAATTGTTTTATTATTCGGCACTAATTTGAGATCCCCATTGCCAGTGTTCAACACTGAGCTGTTTTAGTGCTTATGATCATTTCAAGGCCTTGTTGCTGGTGTTTAACACCAATTATTCTTCTAGTGTTAAACACTAACTTGTCAAACTCATTCCCAGTGTTCAACACTGATTGCTTTGAAGTGTTTAACACTAGTCTATAGCCCAATTGGCTAAAGGGATAGAGGCAAAGCTTCTCCCTCGATGGACTCACAAGGAATCAATATTCCAGACATGATGGGACTTAGCCCAAGCTGGCTATAAGTCCTCAATTCGTGACTAATTGGGCCAATGGGCTCATAACATAATTAATCCGTCCTGACCTCAAATTGGGCCAGGGACTGCTCAAGCCACTCCGGTTCTAGGGTACATCTCTTCACTCCTTTGATACTTGGCATTGTAATCCCTCAATGTCTTCAAAGAGGTGACGGGTCCCGACGACCACCCATGATATGGACTGTGGGGTCCTTAAACTCATACAAATTCCTGGTCACGCGGAACGTGGATAACGTCACTCTTTGACCCTACGGAAAACGTCCAGAGCGGAGCCTGGTCCTCGCTAAGCACGGCAGTGAACCCGTGTGAAGCATCCAGAGCACATACCGGACTGTGGGGTCCTTAAACCCATGGACTACGACATCCTTAACCTTGACCGAGATGTCTTAAAACTAACAACGGACCGCAATGTCCTTAAACTACCCATGGACCGCAATGTCCTTAAACTACCCACGGACCGCAACGTCCCTAAACTAGAACAATAGAGCCCTTCATATGCTCTTTTGTCGGACCTAAACGGTCCCGTTTAAGTTGATCTTAGCCTCGAAGATGGCTAACGCGTCCTTAAACCCTCAAACATACTGGACTACGAATCCCCCAAATTAACTCCGGCTCAAGGGTACATCTCTGAACTCCTCTGACATCTGTCGTTGTAATCCTTCAACGTCGTCAGAGAGGTGATGGGTCCCGACAGCCATACAGACGATGGACCACTATGTCCCTAAACTGGAACATTAGAGTCCAAACACTCTTTTGTCGGATCTAAACGATCCCGTTAAGTTGATCTTAGTCACAAAGTTAGACTAACGTATCCTTAACAAACGTTTGAGTTGATCTTAGCCTCAAGTATGGCTGACGTATCCTCAAACCAAACCCCCCCAAACCCAAATCTAAGATAATACGGATTTGGACTAGTCCACGCCCTACGGGCGACGACATAACTCAGTCTCCGTAAACAATCCACGGGCAACAAAATACAAAACAGACACCCACGACATGAAGTGACCATCTGGAGAAGGAGAAAGTTGTTACCGCAATGCGGTAGCGTAATTAACTGCAGGGGCTTGCGCCTGCAGGGAAGAGCGTCCCCACAATCAAAAACCCCTCAAACGAGGGGGAATCTGACGAAGTCTGCTACATCGGACGCATCCGTCTAAACTTTCGATACGTGGTGCCATAAATCAACTTGGCATCTTCGAAGAGGTGGACGGATAGCACCAATTAGCATCTGCCCCGAATCTCAGGCAAGACGCGGTGTCGCGCCGTCTTTCGGAGGGGAACAGATTCTGGCACGCCCGGTGGGACCTTTTCCTCTTTCCACTCCACACTTCGTGTGTCGTGATTCGCGAACCAATCGCGGTTCACTAATAGTTGCCCTCGGGTTTCAAGGTACTGAGAATTGGTATCTCGCTTATTGCAGAAAGCAAAGGATCGATGGCTTCCACCCCTGCGAAATCCTCCAACTGCTCAGACGGCAATTGCAGCCGACGCTCTGCCTCGTCAGGAGGTATAGCCTATGGACCCCAAGCTGCTTCGCTATTCACAATGCCAGTGGAACAGGTCACTCGCGCCACCACAGGATTGTTCTTTGGGACTATGATCCCGCCGACAAACTTTACCGCTCCAGTGCTGACAAAGAAAACTCTCGGGAAGTCGGTCTTTGATCGTCTTACCCCTGCCGCGGCTCCTCTCAACGAGTCGCCCAACGTCGATGCCTCGGTCTTCTCTAGATTGGGCCAGGAATCCTGCGAGCTCATCACGGGGCCTACAATCTCAGAGAAGGCTGCTTTTAAGAAAGTGGCCGTTCCCGTTCCCGAAATCGCCAAGGCGACCTCTCCAGCCAAAAAGTCAGTCTTTACAAGATTGACGGCTCCGGCCTTTGCTCCCGCTTCCCAGAGGACATCGGTCTTCGATAGGCTAACGCCAACAACAACCCCTTATCCACACAGGGGGCAAGAAGGAACCATTCTTACTGCTGACCCAACGCCGCCCGCTCGACGCGCTCGACGTCGCCATTGGCGCCGAGTAAGGAAGGCTGGGGGCAACTCTCCCTCCGGGTTGACTCCAGCGGCCCCGGTGGCAGAAGTTAACGCTGCTGTTCCAACTGGGAACAGCTTCGAAATGCTAAATAAAGTGCGAAGAAATTCTCCTACTGCAGTACTGAAGAGGTCTCCTCCCCCGTTAAAGAAGGTTGTGGAAATGGAGTCAGAACGGCCCCAATCCCCTCAGCGGCTGTCTTCCAAAATCTATAAGGCTTGGCGGCAGGCCCGAGACTCGATCATCGATCCAAACTTCTCCCGCCAGCACAAGAAGCTGAAAATCCAACCTGAAGCCGGTCACCAGGCTAAACCCCAAAAAGCTGGTGATCAACTGACTCACAAAAGGAGGAGGCCAGAGAGGACCTCACAGCATGCAGCGACGATTGAAAGCACTAAGCCCAGGCGCCCTAAGTCTGGGGGCATGGTGGTGCACACTGTTTACATGGCCTTTGGGAAAGAGGAAAGCCGCACTTCTACGGGCCACCGACCCCTAACCCGATCCGTGACGAAAGCCCAGGAGCAGCAACAAAAGCTTCAAGAAATGATGAATGCTATGGCCGCGCTCACCGGACCAAAAGAAAACCCAGAAACGTCCTCAGACGCACGCCGGGAGGAAGAAACAGACGCTGAATTCCTTCGCCGAACACTGGAGAGAAGGGACAAAGAGGCTGCTGAACAAGCATCCAACATACAACGGATGGGCCTTCTCTTTCAAGATGTGATAGGAATGATGATCCAGCAGGACCTACCCGCCGAGGATCCCCCGATCGTTCTTGAAGACGACCGAGGAGAAACGTCAAATCCAACACCAGCCCTCTCAACGGCCAAGGAGGATGCAATCTCTAAGGCTGGCTTGGCTGACTACATAGCCCAGCAAATCCGAGTTCATCATGCGACTGAGGCAGCTGGTCAAGTCGTGAAAACGGGGCGGCCGTATCTGAGCTGGTACGATCAAATCAAATACCCGCAAGGCTATACGATACCGAAATTCCATGTGTATAAGGGGACCGGCAATCCCCATCAACATGTTGCCCAGTTCCGGGCCCTCTGCGGTAACACCGGCGGTGACGATAAATTGTTGCTTCGCCAGTTCGTGGGCAGCTTATCAGAAACAGCATTCGAGTGGTATTCAGAACTCCCGAACGATTCCATCAAAACGTTCGCTGAAATGGAGTTGTTGTTCACTCAGCGATTTGCAAGTGCCAGCGAACGCACTCCAATAACCGCACTTATTAACGCCAGGGTAAAACCGGGCGAAACCTGGGTCCAGTACGCTATACGCTGGCGGAACTTGTGGTCGAGATGTGAGCAACGCATCGAGGAAGCACCTGCGGTGGGCATGTTCGTGGGAACCCTAGACCCCCACGCAACTATCTCCCAGTTTATGATGTTCTTTAAGCCAACCACATTCCAGGCTTTAATCGACAAGTTGGCTCAGATGGACCAGATGGGTCATAGACCATCTCCCCCGAAGTCGGAACCGCGGAATGACAAGGGTAAAGGAAGGGCAACCTTCGTCGCGAATGCCCAACAGCAACCTAACGCCCCAAAATCGGCAAATCAACTGGAGGAAAGACGCCGGTACTATAATGAGAAAATGAAGCGTCCCTACTCGTTCCCACGAGACAAGACGAAGCGGTTATTCGAGCTGGCGATACGCAACAGGCTTATAAACCTACCAAATCCAAGGCGACCGCCACAACCCACCGAGGTGAATGACTCCAACTACTGCCCTTACCATCAGACGGTAAGTCATCCGATTGAAGATTGCTTCGTCTTCAAAGGATGGATCGAAGATCAATACCTCCAAGGGAAGTTTGTACTGTCCGAAAAGTGGAAGGTGAACCCACCACAACCACATACTCCTAAAAAGGCCGATACACCGGGGGCAACCTGCTCCTTTATCGAAGAAGCTCCATGGGAGGTCGTGCTATCAACGAAGACCAAAAGAATGCTGAGAGACCTCCATGCATGCCCTGCGATCGAATGGAAGGACCCTCTTGAAGCTCAAATTATCGAAGGGATGTTGAAGCCCCGCACCATTGCAAAGACTCGTGATAAGGGCCCAAATACTCATGCCCAACCGTCAAAATCTTCAAAGAAAAAGAAGAAGAAAGCCAAGAAGCCCGCGAAGCTTGGAGACGAGCGAACAAACTTGCAGAAGCAAATCGACGCGCTAGAAGAATACAATCAAAAGGCGCGAACTCCCGTCACACTGCAAGAGTTCCTCCGCCACATCTTTCAAGAGGACGATGATGGAGAGAGCTCGTCGGATGAATCCGAGGGATATGTGGCGAGTTGTAACGTGATCTCCCACTCGTTTACTGATGATGGGAAAACTCATGGCACTAAAAAGCTGGAGGCAGAGCCTGTACCAGAGCATGCATGGCCAACAGATGAAATGATCGACGCTTTTCTAGACGAGATTCGTCTAAAATGTAAAGCGGACCAGGAGCGTGAGATGGCCACATCGGAAGGAGCCAAATGCGGGCAACCGAACGAAAGAGTTGAACTACCCCTGCCGGAACATAAGGCATCCGAAGCAGACAAGAAAATATTCAAGACAAGGAAAAGGTTCGCCAAAGCCATGTCAATGGGAATGAAGCTACCACCTTCGGAAGGAAATAGGCACAATGGGGCGGAGGGGCACCCTGACTACTGCACATATCACCGGAAGATCTCACACCCCACGGAGGAGTGCGACGCCTTTAAAATATGGTGGCAAGGATATGTTATTCGTCAGCAACATTTTAAGCGCATGAAACGCAAGAGCCGTCGGGAGCGAAGAAGTACTGTCGGAGGGCACAACAAGACTACTGGCAGCTGTTACATGGCTGACGCCAGAGGGTCACAAGTTCTCACCTTCGGGAGCGACTCTGATGAAGAAATGGCTCTGGGCCCTCTCTTTACAGAATCCGTTCTAGGGAAAGAGGAGGAATCGGAGGCCTGCGAGAACATTCAGCTGCGCAATCGCACACTCCCAGAAAAGAATCTCGGGCCCGTCGGCCGAAAAGATAAGGGAAAGGAAAAGGTCATTGAAGATATCACTTTAGATGACCAGGTCACAAAAGAGCTAACTACCAAAGACCCTCCCAAAAAGGGTAAGGTGGACTATAACATCCTCGCGCACTTAAGGAAGCTACCCTCTCAGCTTAGCATTCTTGATGCCCTTCTATTATCAAAGGAAGCACGAGACTCACTAGTTAAGGCGTTGCAAGAGCCTGAACAATTCCAAGCCTTTCTTGCCACTGAAAGGATGAAGGATGAACTGGAGGAAGTGCACACGGCCGATGTCACTTTCGGTGATGAAGACCTCCTTCTCGGGACGTGCGACCACAACCGCCCCCTATATGTCTCTGGATACTGCCATGACATCAAGATAGGCAAGATCCTGTTGGATAATGGATCCTCCGTCAACCTCCTTAATGTTCGGGTGTTGAAGGAAATCTGCATGAGTGTGCAACACCTCGCTCGTGACAAAATTACTATCTTCGGTTTCGACTCTCAATCGTCACGGACTCTCGGATCTGTAATACTGACGTTACGCTTCGGACTTCTCGTCACAGACATCAAATTCCATGTCATTGACGCCAAGACCTGCTACAACGCCTTGCTCGGTCGTCCTTGGCTACACGAGTACAACATCATCCCTTCTACGCAACATCAGTGTATGAAGTACTTCAAGGATGGTTTCGAGTACACCGTAACAGGCGAGTTGAACCCGTTTTCTGTAAACGAAGTTCGCAAATACGAAGACGCGAAATACTTTTTGCCAGATTTCGAAGATACAGAAAGGTGTCGCGACCCAGAGGACAAAGCCGCCGCCACCATTCCCGTTTTTGGGAGCGATACCGAAGAAGAGGAGGAAATAGTGTATACAGGGCCATCCCAACGCAACAACCTGGGGGCGCCCACCCCCATACCGGTCTTCGGGAGTGATTCGGAGGACGAGGTTAACGCCGTATTCTCCAGTCGGCTGTCAATACAGGCATCCCTTTGCGAGGACCATAGTCTGCAAATCACCATGGTACCGCAAGAACACTATAAGGATCTCGACGCGCTTCAAGCTCACAGCGTGCAGGACCTGCAAACATTTTACGTCCCTCCCAGGCGAAGGGGTGAGAAGGTGATCCTATTCTACCAATCCTCAGAGTCGAAGGTGGAGAAAGAGATCTGGCATGGCGCGGATGTTACACTTGACAGGCTCCAACCCATCCGTCTGCCTAGATACTATACAAATGGATTGAAGAAGTTATTGAAGCGCTAAGGAGTACCCTTAAAACAGACGGTGCGGCAGGCTCGGTTCTACAACAGGATTTGGGATGTCCCCGGGACTCAGCGCAAATTGCTCAATGGGAAAATGGAAACACTTGGGCTTGGGTACGCGAGAACCGGAAAACGGGAGCGAGCCCACGGCAGCTACGCCATATATACCTCTGATGAAGAAGAAGGCGCCCTGTCAGGAGAGGCCAATCCCTCATCAAAACTAAACCCCGCGATCGAAGCGCCAAACCCGTTGTTTAAAGGACGAATGGGAAAGCCTACCACGAAAGCGGATCAGAAAATTCGGGAAGACCACAACCACGAAGTGGCCATCTATGAGAAGGCCAGGATGCAACGTCTATTCCAACAGACTGCACAGGCTGCAAAAGATAAAGATGTTCACCATTGTCAACCCGTCATACGAAAGGCCCGATGCGGGGACGGAAATAAATTAAGAAACGGGAAAAGAAGCCGACAACAACGACGCAGGATTAGAGGGTTACGGGTACTGCGCGGCTCGGATTCGTCCCTCGTGGAAAAGATGAGTCGAGCATACTCCTTCCCCCGAGACAAGACGGAACGGTTGCTCAAGCTCGCCCTAAAACATCAGATGATCACGCTTCCAGATTCTAGGCATCCTGAGCAAGCTAGCAAGGTCTCTCATCCGAGTTATTGCTCTTATCATCGAGCCATAGGACATCCTACCGAAGACTGCTTCACCTTCAAGAACTGGGTCGAGGACCAGTACCGACGGGGTAGATTCGCTTTATCCGACGGTTGGAAAGTAACGCCGCCGCAAAAGCACGAGCCCAAAGCCACAAGAGCAGAACCGGATCCACCTCAGTCTTGGGAGCGGGTTCGCACCTGTTATATGATTACGATATTAAAAGAAGAGCCCGAGAACGAAGATGACCTTCCCCGGTGCTTCGAGAACAGCGATGATGAGTTGATCTCGGAATTTCCGCCCGCTCCGAAAGAACTGGAAGACGGTATACATACTACCGCAGATAACCTCAAGAAGATCGAGCTGGGATCGGCAGACGACCCGCGACCGACATTTGTCAGCGAGCTGTTATCCGAGGAAAAGGTGGCCGCGTTAAAGAACGTGCTCCTACGGCATAAAGACTGCTTCGCGTGGAACTACTCCGAGATGCCAGGATTGGATCCGGAGATTGCGGTGCATAGATTAGCAATATCCCCAGATATCAAGCCCGTCAAGCAGGCGCCAAGGAGGATGCGACTTGAGCTGGAGATGAGCATCAACGCCGAAGTCAAGAAGTTGATCGATTCCGGATTTATCCAGGAAGTCCAATATCCCGACTGGATTGCCAACATCGTCCCGGTAATGAAGAAGAATGGAACGGTGCGCATATGCGTGGATTTCAGGGATCTCAATAAAGCATGCCCAAAGGACGATTTCCCGGTGCCGGTAACCGAGCTAATGATAGATAACACATCCACTCACGAGGTCTTCTCCTTTATGGATGGTTCATCAGGATACAATCAGATAAAGATGCATCCCGAAGACCAGAAGCACACCGCTTTCCGGACTCCTTTGGGCATATTCTGCTACAGGGTTATGCCCTTTGGCCTAAAGAACGCTGGCGCCACCTATCAAAGGGCCATGACAAAAATCTTCGACGATCTCATACACGACATCGTCGAATGCTATATCGATGACCTCGTAGTGAAAAGCATGTCATACGAAGAGAATTTAAAGCATCTCAAAACCGTATTTCAACGCCTTCGGCAATACAATTTGAAAATGAATCCCCTCAAGTGCGCGTTTGGAGTCTCCTCGGGTAAATTCCTGGGATTCATCGTTCGACACCGAGGTATTGAAATAGATCCGTCAAAGATTAAAGCGATTATGGAAATGCCTCCGCCAAGAACCCTCAAGCAGTTGCGGTCTCTCCAAGGGAAGCTCGCATACATCCGGCGGTTTATCGCTAATCTTTCGGGCAAATGCCGTCCTTACAGCCACCTGATGAAAAAGGGAACCCCGTTCGTTTGGAATCACAAATGTCAAGGTGCACTAGACGAGATCAAACAATACTTGCAAAATCCTCCGGTGTTGGCTGCCCCAGTGAAAGGAAAGCCTCTCATTCTTTACACGGCCGCCCTTGAAGGTTCTTTGGGCGCATTATGGGCACAGGAGAACGATCAGGGGAAAGAAAGAGCACTTTACTACTTAAGTCGAGTGCTGCTGGGGGCAGAAAGCAATTACTCGCCCATCGAAAAACATTGCTTAGCATTAATCTTTGCAATAACGAAGCTCAGGCACTATGCGTTGGCGCATGAAGTCCGTCTCATTTCGAAGGTGGACCCCCTTAAATACCTGATGTCAAAGGCTATATTGACGGGACGACTCGCTAAATGGGCCTTGCTCTTGATGGAGTTCTCGATAACATATCAACCCCTCAAGGCAGTGAAAGGCCAGGCCATTGCCGACTTCCTCGCTGAACACCCGATACTGGCTGACTCTCCTCTGAACTGTGATTTGCCGGACGAGCATGCATTTGACGCAATTGGCGGTGGAAGCACACGATGGGAACTCTATTTCGATGGAGCGTCCTCCATAAAGAAACAGAAACAGGGTAGCCCGATCATCAAATCGGGGATAGGCCTTATCTTTGCAACTCCACAAGGAGGGATAATGCGCTTCGCCTTTTCCTTAACAGAGTCAAGGACAAACAATGAAGCCGAATACGAAGCCCTGATAGCAGGCCTCGAAATCGCCATCAACATGGGAATTGAAGACCTCCTCATATACGGGGATTCTCAGCTGGTCGTTAGCCAAGTAAATGGTGACTACCAAACGTGCAAACCAGAATTGGTGAAGTACGGCGAAAAGGTGCAACAACTGTTGGCCCAGATCCCCTTCTATATTCTAGAGAACATACCGCGCGCGGAGAACAGCAAAGCAGACGCGTTGGCCAAACTCGCTAAAGAACTGGCCGACGAGAACCTCGATGACGTCAGAATCGTGGTACAAAGCCGTCGAGTGCTCGCCCCGGCAGAAATACCTCCGGAATTGTATAAAGAAAAGGGAGCGACTGAGCAAGCGACCCTACAAATAAAAGACCGTGAGAAGGCTGAGGACTGGAGGGAAGTCTTCATAGACTACTTTAAGTCCCACCGAATGCCCGAAGAAGCGTCCTCAAGACATCAGCTTATGAAACGAGCTCTATCCTTCGCTTTCGTCAACGATACCCTGTACAAGAGATCGTTTGATTTTCTATGGCCGAGATGCTTGGGACCTGACGAAGCAGAAAGAGTCGTTCAAGAAGTTCACGACGGGCTTTGCGGTTCTCATCAAGCGGGCCCAAAGATGAAGTTAAAAATTAAACGGATGGGTTACTACTGGCCCATGATGATCCAGGACTGCCTCGAGTATGCGAAGCAATGCCACTCATGCCAGATCCATGGAGACTTCATCCACCAACATCCGAATCCACTGCACCCGACGCTGGCTAGTTGGCCATTCGAAATGTGGGGGACTGACATAGTCGGCCCCATTGAGCCAGCATCATCCCGGGGACACCGCTTTATCCTGGCGACAACTGATTACTTCTCCAAATGGGCAGAAGCAGTACCACTGAAGGAAGTGAAGACGGAGAATATCTTCCATTTCTTCAAGACGCACGTCATCTATCGGTTCGGAACTCCACGACGGATTATCTCCGATAATGGGCCGGCCTACCGAAGCCATAAGATTAGCCGCTTCGCACAGCAGCACAATATAGACTGGAGATATTCTTCAGTTTACAACCCACGAGCTAACAGTCTGGCCGAGGCTTTCAATAAGACCTTGACGAAGATCATAAAAAAGACCGTCTCCAGGAATAAGAGAGACTGGCACGAAAGGCTGCAAGAAGCCCTTTGGGCTTATCGAACTACATTCAAGACGGCCACGAACACAACGCCGTACGCGTTGGTATTTGGGACGGAAGCAGTTCTCCCCCTCGAGATAGAGTTACCCTCTCTACGAGTAGCAGTCCACCACGAGCTGACGAACGAAGAAAATGCTCACCTTCGGCTTGAGGAGCTTGATGCCCTCGACGAAACCCGGCTCATAGCGCAACAACATCTAGAGGCCTACAAAGCAAAGATGACGCGCTCGTACGAAAGATTGACCAGGCCGAGGACATTCCGCCAAGGCGAACTCGTACTAGTGGTCAAAAGACCTATGATCCCCAATCGCGCCAAGCGAGGAAAATTTGAGCCAAACTATGAAGGCCCGTACATCATAGACAAGGTCTACCAGGGTGGAGCCTATCTACTCATGGACATGCACGGTGAAAGGCCTTTCAGGCCAGTAAACGGCCGCTTCTTGAAGAAATACCATGCTTAATAAGCTGCAGCCTAGGTCAATGATAGATGACGACGACTATGTCCGCTCGCTATCTTCCCAGGCTCAGACTTTACAAGCAGCAGCCGGCCTTCCTATAACGACGGACCGAAACGTCTTTAAACTAGCGACGGACCGAAACGTCCTTAAACTATCTACGGACCGAAACGTCCTTAAACTAATGCCGGACCGAAACGTCCTTAAACTAACGGCGGACCGAAACGTCCTTAAACTAACGACGGACCGAAACGTCCCTAAAACTACTACCGCAGCATCTTTAGGCTGACAAAAAAAAAAAAGGAAAGAGAGAAAAGAAAAAAAAAATATAAGAATAAAAAAAAAAACGGTATGTCCATAAGCAAAATGGGCACGGATGGAAAACCCGAAAGGGCTCCGTGAGTAAAAACAGCAGGGCTGCCGGCAAGTGTTCGTGAAAACCCGAAAGGGCGCGACCTTGTAAAAAAAAAGTGAAAAAGAATAAAAAAAAACGGTATGTCCATAAGCAAAATGGGCACGGATGAAAACCCGAAAGGGCTCCGTGAGTAAAAACAGCAGGACTACCGGCGAGTGTTTGTGAAAACCCGAAAGGGCGCAACCTCGTTAAAGGACACTTACAGAGTCCTCTCGACCTTGTAAGGAGAAACCACCTGTGTGAGATCCTTACGACTCACAAAGGAGCAGCACACTTAGGGATCCTCACGATTCCTAAGGAGAAAATACACTTACGAGATCCTCACGACTCGTAAGGAGAATTCTCTTATGGGACCCTCCCGGCTCATAAGATTTGAAAGTCTTAAGTTACAGAAACCTGAACCTGTTCTTAAGCAAAATCCTCCACAACCTCCAATACTGCCCTACAAGCGGCTCCATACTGACCCTTGTATACAATCCACGGGCGCGAATAAACATTTCCCCAGCAAAGTCCAACCCTTGTAGGTCCTCTCGATCCATAAGGAGAAAGACCTCTTGTAGGATCCTTACGACTTACAGAGGAGCACACACTTAGGAATCCTCACGATCCCTAAGGAGAAAATACACCTGCAAGATCGTCACGACTTGTAGGAAGAAATACCTTTGTGAGACCCTTACGGCTCATGAAGTCAAAAGCCTTGGTCGACAGGACCCTTAACCCTGTTTGCTGAGCCACCTTTGTTCGTCATCGACAAAAGCAAATGATGATTCGCTCCTGGCAACGTTCCAGTTGTAGCGGTGCTGATGCCAAAATCGGTGCCTAAAACCCAGGCTTGTAACGAAAAGCTAGCAAGCCACATATGCCTACAAAATAGCCGAAATGATGGGGCAACTTGCAATAAAAAGCAGCAAGTAAAAATGAAGGCATGAAAAATAGCCGAAATGATGGGGCAACTCGCAATAAAAAGCAGCGAGCAGAAAATAAATAAATAGCAGAAATGATTGGGCACCGCGAAAAATAGCCGAAATGATTGGGCAATCGCGATTTTCGCGATATAAAAGCTGAAATGATAGAGCATCGCGGAAGAAGAAATAAAATAAAAATAAAATTTATGCCCTACAGGTGATATTCCATCACACCCTGTACACAATCCAAAGGCGTAAACAAAAAAGGGATCATACTTCTCCCCCAGGTTTCATCAGAAAAAGAAGCCAGGTCTCGACGGGCCACAAGCGACCTAGAGATCATCCAAACACTCGTCTCGTAACAACGGACATGACTTCAAACAAAGCAGAGCAGCGGCAGCTCCCAGTTCCATGGCTCGGTGGTATACACATCGCCAACAGTCAAGCCTCCATCCCGCGAAATGCGGATACAATCAGTACAAACTTCCTGGTCACGTGGAACGCGGATAACGTCACTCTTTGACCCCGTGGAAAACGTCCAGAGCGGATCCTGGTCCTCGCAGAGCATGGCAGTGAACCCGTGCGAAGCATCCAGAGCGGAGCCTAGTCCTCGCCTAACGCAGCAGTGAACCCGTGTGAAGCATCTAGTGCAAACTTCCTGGTCACGTGGAACGCGGATAACGTCACTCTTTGACCTCATGGAAAATGTCCAGAGCGGATCCTGGTCCTCGCAGAGCATGGCAGTGAACCCGTGCGAAGCATCCAGAGCGGAGCCTAGTCCTCGCCTAACGCGGCAGTGAACCCGTGTGAAGCATCTAGTGCAAACTTCCTGGTCACGTGGAACGCGGATAACGTCACTCTTTGACCCCGTGGAAAACGTCCAGAGCGGATCCTGGTCCTCGCAGAGCATGGCAGTGAACCCGTGCGAAGCATCCAGAGCGGAGCCTAGTCCTCGCCTAACGCGGCAGTGAACCCGTGTGAAGCATCTAGTGCAAACTTCCTGGTCACGTGGAACGCGGATAACGTCACTCTTTGACCCCGTGGAAAACGTCCAGAGCGGATCCTGGTCCTCGCAGAGCATGGCAGTGAACCCGTGCGAAGCATCCAGAGCGGAGCCTAGTCCTCGCCTAACGCGGCAGTGAACCCGTGTGAAGCATCTAGTGCAAACTTCCTGGTCACGTGGAACGCGGATAATGTCACTCTTTGACCCCGTGGAAAACGTCCAGAGCGGATCCTGGTCCTCACAGAGCATGGCAGTGAACCCGTGCAAAGCATCCAGAGCGGAGCCTAGTCCTCGCCTAACGCGGCAGTGAACCCGTGTGAAGCATCTAGTGCAAACTTCCTGGTCACGTGGAACGCGGATAACGTCACTCTTTGACCCCGTGGAAAACGTCCAGAGCGGATCCTGGTCCTCGCAGAGCATGGCAGTGAACCCGTGCGAAGCATCCAGAGCGGAGCCTAGTCCTCGCCTAACGCGGCAGTGAACCCGTGTGAAGCATCTAGTGCAAACTTCCTGGTCACGTGGAACGCGGATAACGTCACTCTTTGACCCCGTGGAAAACGTCCAGAGCGGATCCTGGTCCTCGCAGAGCATGGCAGTGAACCCGTGCAAAGCATCCAGAGCGGAGCCTAGTCCTCGCCTAACGCGGCAGTGAACCCGTGTGAAGCATCTAGTGCAAACTTCCTGGTCACGTGGAACGTGGATAACGTCACTCTTTGACCCCGTAGAAAACGTCCAGAGCGGATCCTGGTCCTCGCAGAGCATGGCAGTGAACCCGTGCAAAGCATCCAGAGCGGAGCCTAGTCCTCGCCTAACGCGGCAGTGAACCCGTGTGAAGCATCTAGTGCAAACTTCCTGGTCATGTGGAACGCGGATAACGTCACTCTTTGACACCGTGGAAAACGTCCAGAGCGGATCCTGGTCCTCGCAGAGCATGGCAGTGAACCCGTGCGAAGCATCCAGAGCGGAGCCTAGTCCTCGCCTAACGCGGCAGTGAACCCGTGTGAAGCATCTAGTGCAAACTTCCTGGTCACGTGGAACGCGGATAACGTCACTCTTTGACCCCGTGGAAAACGTCCAGAGCGGATCCTGGTCCTCGCAGAGCATGGCAGTGAACCCGTGCGAAGCATCCAGAGCGGAGCCTAGTCTTCGCCTAACGCGGCAGTGAACCCGTGTGAAGCATCTAGTGCAAACTTCCTGGTCACGTGGAACGCGGATAACGTCACTCTTTGACCCCGTGGAAAACGTCCAGAGCGGATCCTGGTCCTCGCAGAGCATGGCAGTGAACCCGTGCAAAGCATCCAGAGCGAAGCCTAGTCCTCGCCTAACGCGGCAGTGAACCCGTGTGAAGCATCTAGTGCAAACTTCCTGGTCACGTGGAACGCGGATAACGTCACTCTTTGACCCCGTGGAAAACGTCCAGAGCGGATCCTGGTCCTCGCAGAGCATGGCAGTGAACCCGTGCGAAGCATCCAGAGCGGAGCCTAGTCCTCGCCTAACGCGGCAGTGAACCCGTGTGAAGCATCTAGTGCAAACTTCCTGGTTACGTGGAAAGCGGATAACGTCACTCTTTGACCCCGTGGAAAACGTCCAGAGCGGATCCTGGTCCTCGCAGAGCACGGCAGTGAACCCATGCGAAGCATCCAGAGCGGAGCCTAGTCCTCGCCTAACGCGGCAGTGAACCCGTGTGAAGCATCTAGTGCAAACTTCCTGGTTACGTGGAACGCGGATAACGTCACTCTTTGACCCCGTGGAAAACGTCCAGAGCGGAGCCTGGTCCTCGCCAAGCACGGCAGTGAACCCGTGTGAAGCATCCAGAGCAAACACCGGACTGTGGAGTCCTTAAAATCCACGGACTATGACGTCCTTAACCTCGACCGTGATGTCTTAAAACTAACGATCAACCCCCCCGATTCCCTACGGATTTCGCCTTGGTTTAAGGGTACATCTCTTCACTCCTTTGATACCTGGCGTTGTAATTCCTCAACGTCTTCAAAGAGGTGGCGGGTCCCTGCAACCAAACACCGGACTGTGGAGTCCCTAAATCCACGGACTATGAGGTCCTTAACCTTGACCGTGATGTCTTAAAACTAACATCGGACTGTGGAGTCCTTAAATCCACGGACTATGAGGTCCTTAACCTTGACCGCGACGTCTTTAAACTACGATACCTTGAGAGATCCCTAACCCCGTGAAACACGGAAAGAGGTGATCACACCCGGCACTTGCAGGCCCTCACGACCTGTAAGGAAGAAAAACTCTCTTGTGAGATCCTTACGACTCTCAAGGGAAAACCCGCTTAAGGATCCTCACGATCTTTAAGAAGAACTCACACCTATGGGATCCTCTCGACCTATAGGGAGAAAGACTCCTTATGAGACCCTCGTGGCTCATAAGATGCAAAGGCCTCAGGAAACAGATCCTAACCCTGAATCCTAAGCCACGGCCGTCCTGCAAGAAGATTAAGATAGAATATCCGCAGAATGCATTCAATGAAAAGGGGACACATCACTGAGAGGAAAATTGTATCTTTTATTCATAAACCAAAATGGATGCAAAATACAATTCAAAACAAAAAAAAAGGCAGATACTCTTATTCATGAGTATGTAAAAAAAAAAAGGGGTTCTACACTAACGAAAAAGATCACCAAACACAGGATCAACGGCACAGGGGTTGATGAAGCAAAGGACAAGATTCTCCATCTCACTCTCCGCTTTCTCCAGCACATCGAAGCGACGATTCTCGCGAGGAGTCGCTCCCCATCGGTTGGTGCCGTGTTCGTCCGCGAATGCAAACATAATGGCTCGCTGGGCCTTTATCTCGCTCAGTAGATGAATTGAGCAGTCCCTCAGAGCCTGAGTAATCAGGCAGGCTTCATGAAAGCCCTCGAGTTTTTCCTCCGCCGCATCAAGCATCGCCAGGGTCATCTCTGCCGGGTGAGGAGGAACATCGGCAAGCACGGCCGAGAGGATCATCCGGAGCCAGAGAGAACCCATCGGGAGGGGAGACCCCCTACGGATCGAGAGTTCATGCATGGCTAAGTCGCATTCGTCATCAGTAAGAAGTGGATCCACTAGCCGAGCGGCAAAGCGGGGGATCATCACCTCGATGGGCACTTCCCATGGCTGCCGACGAGCGTGTGGACGGTTGCAGGCCATAACGCTCAGATACTCCTTAAATTAAATCACGTCGATATGGGAATGAATTTCTCTGTAAGGAGAAAATAGGCTATGGCCTCAAGAATATAAAGAGGTGCATTAAGTGCCATGCGCGGAAAATCTTGCATGCGAAAGATGTTTCCAAGGCTCAAAAAGGAAAGGCATCGAAAATCAAGGAGAAATAACTATTTCCAAGGCTTTTTTTTATGCATCCGATACTGCGCGCTAGAAATGCGGCATGCAAAATTTTGTGAACAGTCCCCATCAAATGGTCCTACGTGCGGAACGTGTGAGACCCAAATTTGACGTGCACTAGAAAATAGAATAGCACCATGCATATTAAAGGCATCAGCAACAACAATAGTGAAATGATAAAATTCCAGGAAAAAGGCGTGCAAACATGAGAGAACACAATAAAACTCGCCACTCATACTTCGAGAGGTTCATACAAAATATCGAGGACACATTTACAATGGAAACACTTCAGATGCGGGGCATGGGTTGAGAAACTCAAAATTAACTTTATCCAAAACCTTCCAAACGTTGCGAACTTCCCGAGTATGCTTTCGCTCACGGTCACAAGCATCGGGGTCCCCACGGATGTCCTCTACCCTCCGATAGGCGCCCAGTATGGCTGATTGTTGAAAAAGCTGATGAAGAAGATCAGTGAGATCATCCCGCCTCCTCTTTGAGATCAAGCCCATAAGGTACACCGAATGCACCTTATCCTCGGCAGCATCTAAGTCCCCGAGTGGTATGCCGGCGCAAAAGAGAGGAAGGGCCTCCCGGATCGCCAGCACGATCAGCCTCAGAAGAGAAGAGCGACGGGGAAGTAGTCGATGGTTGTACTCATCAAAGCGGCTCATGATCTCGGCGCACTGGGCATCAGTGAACTCCTGGTCCTGACTGCGGCCCAGCGCACGAATGTTCCCATAGGAAATGATCTCGTCAAGACGATACAGATGGGCGTCCATGATACCTGAAATAAAAGTCACTAGCATCATTACAAAATCCCCATCGCATTAATTGCAGAAGAACAGCCTCGGGCCAAGAGACCCCAGGGAGCCTCTGTGTGAAGAGATTGAGTTCTTCATAGGAATTAAATTCCTTATTAGAAAAAAGGGAATTAAATTCCCAGAAATAATTTTGATGGAATTAAAGTCCATGGAGTTGAAACGTTGTCATCATCTCCCCAAAAGTCACCTAAAACCTAAGAGATCTACAGTTCGAAGGGTCCCTGTTCTTATGGAGAAACGTGAAGAAAAATGGGTTCTTGGCGAAACCCTTAATATAGATTTGAAATCCAAAGAGGTCTTTTAAAGACAAAGGCGCTTTGGCCGTTTAACATTCTTACCTGAGGGAAAGGATCCGTCAACAGAGTTAAACTCTGGGAAATGATCAAGACAGAGAACTAAGCTCTGGAAGTGAGAATTAAATTCTCAAAGAAGAAATTCTCAGAGGAAGAAGACGAACAAGGTGAAGGCTCCTATGAAGAGACAGAGCTATTTATAGAAGATAGTGAAAACGTGTCATCTCCCCAGATCCCTAAAGGAATCCAACGGTCGCGAGAGGTGACAGCGTTGCACTCACGTGCTGACACGTGAGAACAACGCTGTGGGGGCATTTGTTTCCTGATTTAAAATCAGGAAAGCTTCTGGGAAAAGCTTCAAAAGAGGCCACGTGCTTACACGTGACAGCAGTCACGTGTTGACACGTGACCTATAAAATACAGAAAAAGCGCACTTTGATTCGCTGATCAAGTCAAGGAAAAGAGCTTCAGAAGAGGTCACGTGCTCCCACGTGACCAGGGTCACGTGTCGACACGTGACGTTCAAAGCAGCAAACTCGCTCTCCAATTGAACCAAAGAAAGAAGTGCCAGACAGGGGTCACGTGCTCACACGTGACCAGGCGTCACGTGGTAGCACGTGATGGCTACAACAGCAACCGGAAGATAGCGCAGAAAGGAAGAGATTCTTCATTCCAAAGAGGGTCACGTGTCTACACGTGACCATGGGTCACGTGGTCACACGTGACCGGCTTTCAAAGCCCATTTTTGACGACAGAATTAAATTCTGAAGGAAATTCGAATCTTTCCAAAGGAAAGTAATTATTTGGGACCAATCAAATTAAAGATCCAGAGATGATTAAATATCATCTATCTATGGAAAATCTCGGGTTTGGAAAGATTTCCCCCTTAAAAATCTAACCAAAATAACAAAGGAAAATCTCTGGATTTAAAATCCAATGGTGAATAAAATTCACCTGATAATCCAAAGGCCCAAAATGAATGATGGACGCACATCAAATCTCTCAATGAAGATTCACAAAAGACTGATTGATTCGGCTGCTTCTCCTATAAATAGGAGCCAAGGGACACAAAAACGAGAGGGATACGCAGAGAAGAAAAGAGAAAGGAGAAGAGCTTTGATATTTTGAAAAGACTCAGATCATCTGCAAAAAACCCTAGGTAAGAAAGGGAAAGCCTTTTGGAAAGAAAAAGAATTTAATTCTCAACAGAGTTTAACTCTGAGGCATAAAACGAGAGAGCATATCTCCTCCCTCTTTGATAGAGGATCTGCAAAGTGCACATCTCCCCTTAAGGTTGAGAATTTAATTCTCAATGGGTCGAGATCCTGCCATGCAGATCCAAAACATAAAGAAGGAATGCAAGCATGAGAATTTAACTCTCATAGAACTATAGGAATTTAATTCCTCCAAAATAAAGTTAGGGTTCGACCCTGTATCATGGGAATTTAATTCCTTCAAAACAAAAAGAAACAGGGTTGAACCCTAATTAAGAACATAGTTCTGTTGAAACGGTGGGAATTTAATTCCTTTAATCATAATCCTCAGAAAAGGGGAGTTTAATTCCTTAAAAGCTTTTGTTAGGGTTTAACCCTATTCGGTTCTTCGCATAAACAAGGAATTTAATTCCCACAGAAAACTCAGATTTAAACTCTATTCCAGAATATAAGCCTTCAAAAGGAAATAGGAATTTAATTCCTCTGAAATTAAAAGTTCGAGGAATTTAATTCCTGAAAGAGGAGTAACAGATCCTCCAAAAAAAAAAAAAAACATTGAGGCAGGGTCACGTGTCACCACGTGACCCCCCAAAAGCCCTACAGAAAGCCCCTTTGAGGCAGCACCCCACGTGACCCACGTGACTTTCAGCAGAAGCCTTAACACATAGGCATTTGAATGCCCGTCACGTGCTGACACGTGACGCTATCAAAGACACAGTAATTTCGGTAGAATCATTGAAGGGAAGGCACTCTCACGTGGGGCCACGTGACCGTTCTTGCTGTAGTGTTTAACACTAAGTTAAAACCCTCGAATCCAGTATTGAAATGCTATCGGGCCTTAGTGTTCAACACTAATTAAAGAACTTTGTTCGTAGTGTTCAATACTAATTGTTTTAATATTCGGCACTAATTTGAGATCCCCATTGCCAGTGTTCAACACTGAGCTGTTTTAGTGCTTATGATCATTTCAAGGCCTTGTTGCTGGTGTTTAACACCAATTATTCTTCTAGTGTTAAACACTAACTTGTCAAACTCATTCCCAGTGTTCAACACTGATTGCTTTGAAGTGTTTAACACTAGTCTATAGCCCAATTGGCTAAAGGGATAGAGGCAAAGCTTCTCCCTCGATGGACTCACAAGGAATCAATATTCCAGACATGATGGGACTTAGCCCAAGCTGGCCATAAGTCCTCAATTCGTGACTAATTGGGCCAATGGGCTCATAACATAATTAATCAGTCCTGACCTCAAATTGGGCCAGGGACTGCTCAAGCCACTCCGGTTCTAGGGTACATCTCTTCACTCCTTTGATACTTGGCATTGTAATCCCTCAATGTCTTCAAAGAGGTGACGGGTCCCGACGACCACCCATGATATGGATTGTGGGGTCCTTAAACTCATACAAATTCCTGGTCACGCGGAACGTGGATAACGTCACTCTTTGACCCCACGGAAAATGTCCAGAGTGGAGCCTGGTCCTCGCTAAGCACGGCAGTGAACCCGTGTGAAGCATCCAGAGCACATACCGGACTGTGGGGTCCTTAAACCCATGGACTACGACGTCCTTAACCTTGACCGAGATGTCTTAAAACTAACAACGGACCGCAATGTCCTTAAACTACCCATGGACCGTAATGTCCTTAAACTACCCACGGACCGCAACGTCCCTAAACTAGAACAATAGAGCCCTTCATATGCTCTTTTGTCGGACCTAAACGGTCCCGTTTAAGTTGATCTTAGCCTCGAAGATGGCTAACGCGTCCTTAAACCCTCAAACATACTGGACTACGAATCCCCCAAATTAACTCCGGCTCAAGGGTACATCTCTGAACTCCTCTGACATCTGTCGTTGTAATCCTTCAACGTCGTCAGAGAGGTGATGGGTCCCGACAGCCATACAGACGATGGACCACTATGTCCCTAAACTGGAACATTAGAGTCCAAACACTCTTTTGTCGGATCTAAACGATCCCGTTAAGTTGATCTTAGTCACAAAGTTAGACTAACGTATCCTTAACAAACGTTTGAGTTGATCTTAGCCTCAAGTATGGCTGACGTATCCTCAAACCAAACCCCCCCAAACCCAAATCTAAGATAATACGGATTTGGACTAGTCCACGCCCTACGGGCGACGACATAACTCAGTCTCCGTAAACAATCCACGGGCAACAAAATACAAAACAGACACCCACGACACGAAGTGACCATCTGGAGAAGGAGAAAGTTGTTACCGCAATGCGGTAGCGTAATTAACTGCAGGGGCTTGCGCCTGCAGGGAAGAGCGTCCCCACAATCAAAAAACCCTCAAACGAGGGGGAATCTGACGAAGTCTGCTACATCGGACGCATCCGTCTAAACCTTCGATACGTGGTGCCATAAATCAACTTGGCATCTTCGAAGAGGTGGACGGATAGCACCAATTAGCATCTGCCCCGAATCTCAGGAAAGACGCGGTGTCGCGCCGTCTTTCGGAGGGGAACAAGTACATCCTTCAAGGTCCCTAGTCATGGGTGTATCGAGACGGGGGCATCGATATACCAGAGTAGACTAGCGTATACCTTCTCGACCCATACAGATGGGCGATGGATGATCCCATATCCATTGGTGTTTGTCATCAGAGATGATATACGGGTGCTCAGTGGAGACTGGGTACACTGGACGGACTCGCCGAGAACTCCCAGATGGTATTATACCTTACGTCAGATGGCAGTTCTCTGGTGACACTGGTACAGAGTAGTCTGTTGACCCGAGATCGTCATAGAGTCTTGTGTGGTTCCCACTGTGCTTTGATTTCTACCTTACCACGTCCAAAAGGGCGTGCAAAACGGTGATTTTTGGGTACAGTCCCGAATCACATGGAGGCAATGAGCGATAGGAGGGGATTCGTCTCTCCCAGTATAGGAAGTTGATGTTGCGCTGTGTTCGATTGGCTATAACCGGAAATCCCTGGCCAGGGTTGCTGAGATTTACTGGTAAGAGTTACCAGTAGTTTCTCGAACTGTTATAGACCTCATATCGACATGACTTATCGAGCTATTGGGGTCTGACATTTACCACCCCTAGGCAAGATATGCGACATATCAGACGATCAGACCGGACTGTACGGTAAGTGTTACTGGTTGGATTCACAGGAGTGTGAGCGGGCTTGCTCGTCGATCTTCTGATCGCTCAATACCCGGGTGGCCATTACGTTTAGCAGACCGCTTGCGGCTTGTGGGTGTTTGATATGATCATCACCTGCTGCCGGCGTATTGACGAGTCTTTAGAGTCCTACACAGAGGTTTCCTGGCTCAAGCGAAACGAAATAGGAGCACATATGAGATATGTGCGGGACCGAGAATGATACCAGTATGTGATACTGTATTCGATTCTCGCGATATGTGACATTGATCGGTTATATGAGATATAGCCGGGTTATCGGATCAAGTGTTGATTCGATAAGTTGTTACTGTTGATATTAGCCGGTTAGATGCGATATGACCGGATCATTAAATCAAGTATTGATTTAATGATTTAATGCATAATTATATATTTGATATATTACTTTGCATTAACTAGTATCGGTTCATTTAAGATGGATTTTCTCACTCGGATGTGCACATTGTATATGTGATATATTTTGTGCACTTGATTGTATCATATTTGATGACAAATGATTGCTAGGGTTTGTGTAAAGAATTAAACCTTGGTTAAATAAATGGTTAGGGTTTTTATTTGATTATTCATTCATTTATCTATTTATTTTTGGATTAAAAGAATGAGAAATGAAAACAAAAGGTTGCTTTTCTTTATGAAGCTTGTTGAAGCTTCATGAAGCTTTGACCAAAGTAACCATTTTTGTCTTCATCTCCTTAACCCTAACCATTCCTTTAACCTTGGTCAATTCTCTAAACATAACTATAGTTAAAATTATGATAAGAATTGATTTTTCTTTTCTATTCTACATTCTTATCATAAAGATTATCATCTTCTTCTTCTTCTTCTTCAAGAAGAAAACCTAGACTTCATCAATGGTGACTTGATGAAATGAGTGAGAAATCCAATTCTAAAGTGAACCCACTTCCTATTTCTTCATCCTCTACCTCTTGCCAAGTAGTATAGGGTGTTTCCTTCATAAGTTTTCAAGGCTTGGTGAAGGTGGAGCTTGATCTTGTGATGCCTCGACGTAGATCATCTTCGGCAACGTAGTCGATGACCTAGCCCGTCCATTCTCCGATGAAGCCGATGATAGAGCCCGGGATCCGATGATCGCAGCGATGAGACATCATCACGGAGCTGTGGAGGTGGAGCACTGGATCTACAAAGGTTGTATTTCCGTTCAACTCATAGTTAAGTTGTTAACTAGCTTATCGTTTCGCCTAAAATCTAGTTAACGATCCGTATTAGGGTTTCTCGGCACTTGTAATTTTTGAAATTGGCATGGTTGATGCCTTGTGAGATTTCATTAGCGTGCCTAGGAACCCAACAGTGGTATCAGAGCCTAGCTAGAGCCTTAGGCGATGCATAGACGGAATTAGAAGTCCGATCGAATCAAAACCCAAACCCAAATCTTCTCTCTGGACAATTACCGATGAAGTGTTCGTGACATGGAAATTACCGATGAAGATGTGTGTGAGCCGGCAAGTAAGTGTACGTGGTACATACGTGTCATCGGTAATGGTGCCGGTGTCCTAACAACATGATATCAACAATAGAATATGAATCATAATGTAAGCAGGCGATGCGGAGCGAACAACAATAATGAGCGGGAGCTAAATACTAAACACAACGATAACAAATCTGCATTTAAAGTAATATGAGTCATACAGCTACACTAAACTATAGGGCTTAGCTAACAGGCTAACTGAAGGTAAGGAAACCGCCTAACATCTGAGTCAATACAAAAGTATATATATATATATATATATATAAATATATATATATAAATATATATAAATATATATATATATATATATAAATATATATATATATATATATAAATATATATATATATATATATATTAGTCGGTGATCCCGCCTCGACAATATCACATCCGATACCATATCTATAATCAATATTCCCAAGTCAAGAATGCGGATCAAACATCAATATATGGCTCGTACGTAAATCCATCGTACGGCATCCCAATTCTGGGTACGGTCAATATCACATTCATCATATTATTCATCTGGTATCCTCTTTATCAAGATCATAATCCGGGTACTGATCTATGTCTAGTATAATACTAATATCATCAACGCATATTATCATAAGGAAGTATACATCGCCCAATGTGGCCTATCATAAACATCCTAACATATCATATCTCATATCACGATCACATGTCGACCATTTTATTTACATCACTATTCACATAGTATCATCGTCCAAAGATCCGCTATAACATCATGACGTATCTCAAATACGAATTCTGCCATATCACCGATCTCACGGTCTCAAATCAAATCTCATCGACTCACCTCAAATCCCAAATACTATCCTCAAATTCAGTATGTGAACATAGTCCCATACCCATGTGAACACATAAACACATATTCCCGTATAAGCACAAATGATAGAAGAATGTATGCAAGTATGTGTGTGTGCGTGTATGTGTGGTGCAACCACTACTCTAGGGTTTCGCAACACTAAACCTATCCAATCACACATAAAATCTATCTTTATCATCAATAAACTCAACAATATATATCAATATATATGTGTGTATACGTATTCGTGTACATCACCACGAACTGCGGGGGTGCTATACGCCATCCACCCGACTTCTCCCGTTAGATATAAATCTACTCACCTGATCTGAGCTCGCCGGTGTCGACATCGTCACGCGCTTGCTTGTCATCTCGAAGTCCACCTGGGGTACCTACATGTCGCCACGTATCGTAACGCATAAAAACCAAATCCGAAATCGAAACGGTATACGAAAACCAATTCGGCACGCGTATCACACATAGGTCAAAACATATCATCTATGCATGCAAGAATAGTTAAACCAACCCTCGATGTCGATGTACAAATATCAAACCATCGAGAAAAACCCAAACACACTCATTTGCACATTCACAAACACTAATTATATTATGAAATAGCTTAAAATTCACAAAACCTCAAACTCACTTTAAAAGCTATTTTTCCGAAATTCTAGCAAGCAAAAATTTACCGTTTTAGTACAAAACTTGATGTTTCAACAATTCTAATGGAAATAATACTTATTAAACATCTTAAATAAGTCATAAAAACTATTTCCATAATTTAATCTCATTAAATTTCATTAGCCCCAAAATTCTAGTTTACAAATTAACCAATTTTAATAATTTTGTAGCAAAAATGCATAAACAACAATTTAGCTTGGATTAGCATGATTCAAAGGCATTAAACCACTCCTTATAATATTAATAATGTAATGAAGACCCTAATTAATTTTTAATCTTACAATTTGATTAAATTTTAAAACCTAGTTTGCAATATAACTTAATTATTACAATTTTAAATCAACAATTTGCAAACTTGCAATTAGATTAGGTTTTTCATTTCATAATATGATGAATTACACTTTGCAACCATAATTACACAATAAAACCCTAATTTTAATTCACAACCCATTCTCTTGAAATTTCAAGTTTGAAATTGAACCAATTTAAATGCTTAATTAATTAAGATTCAAGAAACTAGCTAACAAGGCAACTATAAGGTGAAGACTTATACCTCAAAATCATGAGATCAACATGTAAACTTGGTCTCCCAAAATGGATTCTTGATTCAAGGATCCAAGCTAGCTTTGAAACAAGAATTTGTGAAGATAATTTGGCTAGAATTTAGGGTTAAATTTGTGGATTTTTGGTAAGAAAATGAGGCTTTTTGGCCATGGAAATGAGAGGAAAAAAGAAATGGGAGGGCTGCTGTTGGAATGGCCGAGCCTTGGGAGTAGGGAGAGGAAGAGAGAGAGTGTCCAAGTCAATAATCAACCTATACCTTACATGACATGCACCATACTTCTTTAGTTCTTTTATTATTATTTTTTCCTTGTTTCCTTTTCCAATTTTGGAGTAGGCATTTTGGAAATGGGGGCAGCCCATGGTTCAGCCAGCCATGGGGAAAGGTGGGTGTGGGTGTGTGTAACATTTCCCAATTCAAGAAAACCCCCTTCAAAACTCATTATTGCATTTTACATTCATCTCTATTTAAATTTATTTAATCTAGCATTTTCAAAACATCTAGAACCATAAGGAAATTTTTTGAAGAATGAATATGTTACAAACTAGATTCTAGCTTGTCATGGTTCCTAGAATTTGCATTAACCCATTCCAATTTGTAATTTTCCTTAATTAAAAGTATTAGTGACGGCTTAAAATAATATAAAAATAATTAATTTCGGAATTTTTTTTCAGAAAATTAGAAATTTTACCAGTGGCTCAATAAACACCAAATACTAGCAATTACATAGCTAAATATGTATATTTAATTTTATATTAAAAGATATTTATATTTTGATTTTTTACGGAAAACCCCCTTATTTTACCGATTTTCCGAAATTTCACCGAAACGATTTTCAAAACGTTACAGAAAGTCGGCGATGGCTTAGCCTTTCACCGCCTTGAGGGGTCGATATGTTATCGAGAATTCCATCAAGAAGAGGGCCCATTTGGCGAGCCTTCCTGTTAGAATGGCCCTTGACATCAAATATTTGTTAGTGTAAATATGCCTTAGAGGCCATTATTGTATAATACTAGTTTGTATATTACATTTTGGAAGCTTGGGATATATACACTGATTTATGACAGTCTTGCTCGATATGGTAGTATGGTACTTGATTTGTATCTATCTTAATATGGGTATATATTTCTCTAAACGTATCGCTAATACATATTGGTAGAGCCGTTAGGATCTTTGCTTGACTACCGTCGTTGTGTTGGCAGCCACACTAGTAGGGGCTGGGTAGTCTACAAGTACATCCTTATAATGGTCTCTTGTCGTAGGATTTTCGAGACAGGGCATCGATACTCCAGAGTAGACTAGTGTATACGCTTCCTATCCTAGGAGGGGAGATGGTCTGTCCCATAGCCATCAGTACTTCGTACTGGAGATAGTATGCAGGTGCTCATTGGGTTATGAGTTACACTGGACGGACTCGTAGGAAACTGCCGGTTGGTACTATACCTATCG
This sequence comes from Agapanthus africanus, assembly GCA_030015575.1. Taxonomy (NCBI): domain Eukaryota; kingdom Viridiplantae; phylum Streptophyta; class Magnoliopsida; order Asparagales; family Amaryllidaceae; genus Agapanthus; species Agapanthus africanus. The sequence goes on from CM057349.1 coordinate 297,611,833, forward strand.
TCAGGTAGCAGTTCCCAGGTGACATGAGTACAGCATAGTCCGTTGACTTGACACTCCTACATCACCTCAAGTGTGTTCCCACTGTTCTTATATTACTACCCTACCACGGCTCTATTGAGTCATGCAAACTGGTAGTAGTTAGGTGCAGTCCCGAAGCGCTTGGAGGCAGTGGCGGTTAGATAGGATTCTTTTCTCCCGGTATTGGGGGTTGATGTCGCGCTGTGATTCGGAAAGCCATTACACAAAGTCCCTGGCCAGGGCAAGCCAGATTTGCTAGTAGGGATTCCAGCAATTTCTCAGGGTGTTTTTGGCTGCACTCCGACATGACTTATTGCGCTATTAGGGGTTTGACGCTTGCCGCCCCCCTAAGCTCAATATGCGATACTCTTAGACGAACAGACCGGACTGTACGAAAATTTCCTCAGACAGACTCAGTAGGGGTATGGATGAGTTTGCTCGTCGGCCTTCTTATAGACAGATACTTGCGTAGCCATTATGTACAACTAGTACCGCTGACGCGCTTGTGGTTAAACCCACTGCCAGCGTACTGTCGATTCTTTAGAGTCCCACACAGAGGGTTTCCCAGCTTCGGCCGAAACGATGTAGAGGTCGTATGGTTTTGCGACATGGTTCGATCACATACGTGTACTTGTGCGCATATGATGTTCGGGCGGACAGTATTAGTGGGCTTTGGTTTGAGCCGGATCCTAGTATTTAATTATTGGATTAGTTTCGTCTCATTGTATTCGTGTTTCTCGGAATACGGATGCGGGTATGTATATACAGATGAGAGGGGCATTCTTGTAAATTCATCAAGATTGCTTCTAGAAGTGAGACACGTCATATTAGAGTTTTTCTATTTGTTTAAATATTTTTGAGGTGGAGGATATGAGGTGGAGGGATACATTGAATCAAGGATGGCTACTTGGTGACTCATGAGATGAATCACCACTTGAATTATTGAACCATGCTAGATATTTTACAAGATATTTTCTAGTGTGAATTATTAGTTTTGTTCATTGTTTCAAATAGGCAGCCACTCTTTTTTCAAGGCAAAAAAAGAAGAAGAAAACATTCTCATTTTTCCTCAAGCTCTCTTCTACACTCTCAAACCCTAATTGTCTCATGAGTTGAGAACCCTAGGGTTTTGTGAGACTACTAGACTCCTAATCACTCTCTATACATCCTAGGCTACTTAGTTTAGCACACCAAGTGACCTAGTTACCTCAAGTTAGAGCTTAAGCTCAAAGTTGGAACTCTCGGGTGGATCTTCTACGATTTCGAGAAGTCGACGAGGAGGCGCGATCCGTTCTCACTTCGAGGAGGAGAAGGACAGCGGTGACTTGAGGTATAACTTTCTCACACAGTAGTTAAACCTCCGATTATGTATGTTAGTTAGGGTTTAGTATCGATCCTGGAGTTTAGTCGATGTTACGAAGAACTTAAAAATCGTTTTTTGCAAACGACGCCTCCTAGCGAACACGTGGGGTGCATGGCATCGACTTACAATATTTAAGGGGATCCACCTTTGATATGAGATAGACATCATGTGCCAAGGCGTAGTGCATGGGCTTCATTATTGCGAAGATCAGTGCCAAACAATACTTTTCGATGGGGGAGTAGTTGTTTTCTGCCACCATAAGAACTCGACTCAAATAGTACAGAGCTCTCTCCTTTCCCTGGTCATTCTCTTGTGCCAATAGCGCACCCAGGGAACCTTCAAAGGCCGTTGTGTATAGGATGAGGGGCCTTCCTCTAACAGGAACGGTCAACACTGGAGAATTTTGTAGGTATTGCTTGATCTCGTCCAGTGCGTTTGTCGTCATACTCGGCAGGCTACGCAGGCTTCTCAATCTTCTTCTTTTTATTTGAAGACTTTGAAGGCTCGACTTGGGGATTTTGCCCTTTGTCGACAGTTTTCGGTACGAGACACGGTTTCAGCATCCCTTCAATGATCTCGGGCTCCAGCGGGCTTTTCCACCTGATCGCCGGACATTCCTGAAGATTCTTCAGCATTTTTTTAGTTTTAGCTGAAAGGACGACTTCCCATGGAGCTTCTTCCACGAGCGAGCATGATGCCCCCGGCGTATCCACTTTTTTAGGAGCGTGCTTCTGGGGCGGGTTCACCCTCCAGTTCTCAGAAAGCGTGAATTTCTCCCGTTGATACTGATCCTCGATCCAATTTTTGAAGACGTAGCAATCTTCAATTGGGTGGCTCACCATTCTGTGATAGGAGCAGTAGTTGGGGTTATTGACATCGCCAGGTTGTGGTGGGCGCCATGGGTCCGGCAATGTAATAAGTTTGTTGCGCACTGCCAACTCGAACAGTCTCCTCGTCTTGTCTTGGGGAAACGAGTAAGCGCATCCTAGCCTTTCTTCCAGGGATAGGCGTGAACATGCATTGTTTTGGCGAGCAACCGGTTTCGGGTCACTTGGTTACTGTTGAGTGCTGGCAACGAACGCTGCTTTCTCTTTACCCTTGGCATTTCGAGGGTCCATTTTTGAGGAGGAAGGCCCGTGGCCCATCTGGTCCATTTGGGCCAGCTTGTCGATCAGGGCCAGGAAGGTAGTCGGCTTGAAGAACATCATGAACTAGGACACGGTCGCTTGAGGATCGAGGGTCCAAATGAACATGCCCACGGCAGGAGATTCTTCGATGAGTTGTTCGCATTTTGACCATAGGTTCCGCCACCGGATCGCGTATTGGACCCAGGTCTCTCCTGATTTCACCCTAGCATTGATTAATACCGTGATCGGGGTGTGCTAGCTGTAGGGTTCCTAGGCACTCTCAAGAGGTCTCACAAGGCATCAACCATGCCAATTTCAAATTTTACGGGTGCCGAGAAACCCTAATACGGATCGTTAACTAGAAATTTAGGCGAAAAACTAAACTAGTTAACAACTTAACTAAAGGAGAGAGGCTACAACCTTTGTAGATCCGGTTCTCCACTTCCTTAGCTCCACGTAGGCGTCCTCTCGCTGTCCATCTCGAATCCTAGGCTCGATCGTCGGCTTCATCGGAAAAACGAGCGGGCAAGGTCGTCGGCTTCGTGCCGAAGATGATCTACGTCGAGGTTTCACAAGTTCAAGCTCCGACTGCACCAAGTTGTGAAACTTGTGAAGAAAACACCCAAAACCACTTGGCAAGAGGTAGAGGATAAAGAAATAGGAGGTGGGTTCACTTTAGAATTGGATTTCTCTCACTTTTTCTCAAGTTGCCATTGATGGCATCAAGTTTTCATTCTTGAAGATGAAGAAGAAGATGAAGCTAGAATTATGATAAGTCTTGAGTTAAAAATGAATAATAAATGAATACTTATCATAAACTAACTAGGGTAGAGTGTAGAGAATAGACCATGGTTACTTGGATGGGTTAGGGTTAAGCATGAAGACAAGAATGGTTAAGAAGTCAAAGCTTCATGAAGCTTCAACTAGAAACAAACATAGCCACCATTCTTATCTAAATATTTTCCAAATAAATAAACAAATAAATAAATGAAAAAGCAAAACCCTAATCATCTCTTAACCATGGTTTAATTCTTTACACTTAACCAAATGATCAAGTATCATCAAACATGATACAAATATGTGCACAAAAGTATATCACATATACTTCTTGCACATCAAGTGAGAAAATCCATTTAAAGTGAACCAATACTAGTTAATGCAAAGTAATATATCAAATATATAATTATACATTAAATCATTAAATCAACACTTGATTTAACGATCCGGTCATATCGCATATAACCGACTAGTATCCTATGTATCGGCTTATCGAATCAATCCTTGATTCGATATCTAGGTTATATCGAATATAACCAATCGATACAACCATCACGAGAATGGAATACGGTATCACATACACGCATCATTCTCGGTCCTGCACATATCTCATATGCATTCCTATTTCGTTTCGCTAGAGCCAGGAAACCTCTGTGTAGGACTCTAAAGACTCGTCAATACGCCGGTAGCAGATGATGATCATATCAAGCACCCACGAGCCGCAAGCGGTCTGCTAAACGTAACGGCCATCCGGGTATTGAGCGATCAGAAGATCGACGAGCTAGCCCGCTTACACTCCTGTGAATCCAACCAGTAACACTTACCGTACAGTCCGGTCTGTTCGTCTGATATGTCGCATATCAAGTCTAGGGGTGGTATACGTCAGACCCCAATAACCGATAAGTCATGCCGATGTGAGGCTCATAACGGGTCGAGAAACTACTGGTAACACTTACCAGCAAATCTCTGATCAGCCCTGGCCAGGGACTTCCCTGTTACGGCCAATCGAGCACAGCGCAACATCAACCCCCAATACCGGGAGAGACGAAACCCCTCCTATCGCTCATTGCCTCCATGTGACTCGGGACTGTACCCAAAGACCACCGTTTTGCACGCCCTCATGGATGTGGTAAGGTGGAGATCAAAGCACAGTAGGAATCATACAAGACTCTATGACGATCTCGGGTCTACAGACTAACCTGTACAAGTGTCACCTGAGAACTGCCATCTGACGTGAGGTATAATACCATCTGGGAGTTCTCGGCGAGTCCGTCCAGTGTACCCAGTCTCCACTGAGCACCCGTACACCATCTCTGATGTCAAACACCAATGGACATGGGATCATCCATCGCCCATCTCATGGGTCGAGAAGCGTATACGCTAGTCTACACTGGTATATCGATGCCCCGTCTCGATATACCCACGGCTAGGGACCTTGAAGGATGTACCTATGGACTACCATGTCCCCACTAGTATGATCTGCATCATAGTCCAGGTAGTCAAGTACACATCCTAAGGGCTTTACCAACATGTAACTATGAGACAGTATAAAGAGACAAGTGTACATGTTAAGATAAAGAGTAACCAGATAGCATACTATCATATCGAGCAAGAAAGTCATCTCTATATATGTCCAAGCATCCAATATAGTATACATCATCTGTACAATACTGGCCTCTAGGGCATACATACAACTAACAATCTCCCACTTGCACTAGGGCCAGCTGCTGCAGTATCGCATACCGAGCATCCCGAAGAGTCTCTCAAACTGTATCTGGGGAATGGCCTTCGTGAGTGGATCCGCCGTGTTGTTCTTCGTGTCAACCCTCCTGACCTCGATCTCCCGGCGATCAACTATCTCCCAGATCAGGTGATACCGCCTCAGAATATGCCTGGATCGCTGATGGGACCTGGGTTCCTTGGCCAAAGCCACCGCTCCATTGTTATCGCAATACAAAGGTATTGGATGCTCAATGGATGGAACCACTCCAAGTTCTTTAATGAACTTCTTGATCCAGACAGCCTCTTTAGCAGCATCGTTGGCAGCGATGTATTCAGCCTCCATCGTCGAGTCTGCCACGGTTTCCTGCTTGGAACTCTTCCAGCTAACCGCCCCTCCGTAAAGGGTAAAGACAAATCCCGACTGCGACTTAGAGTCGTCCTTATAACTTTGGAAGCTCGAATCGGTAAAGGACTCCACTTCGAGTTCTCCATTACCATACACCAAGAGCATCTCTTTAGTCCTTCGTAAGTACTTGAGAATGCTCTTCACAGCTGTCCAGTGACTCTCTCCAGTATCAGCTTGATACCTGCTCACTGCACTTAGTGAGTATGCTACATCGGGTCTGGTACACAGCATCGCATACATGATAGAGCCTACAGCCGAAGCATAGGGTATCCCTTGCATGCGAGCTCTCTCCAAATCAGTCTTGGGAGACATCTTTTTGGAGAGAGTGGCTCCAGAGATCATGGGCAAGTTCCTACGCTTGGATTCTTCCATACTAAACCTCTTTAGTATGGTGTCAATGTACCTGGATTGGGACAATCCCAATATCCGTTTGGATCTATCTCTATAGATCCTAATTCCCAATATGCAGGAGGCATCACCAAGATCTTTCATCGAGAATCTTTGTGACAAGAAGAGCTTGACCGATTGCAACATAGGAATATCATTTCCTATCAAGAGTATGCCGTCCACGTACAATACGAGGAAGACAACCTTACTCTCTGCCACCTTCTTGTAAATACAAGGTTCATCTGGATTTTTGACGAAATCAAACTCTTTGATAACGACATCAAAGCAGATGTTCCAACTCCGCGATGCTTGCTTTAATCCATAAATGGATTTAAGCAGCTTGCACACCTTCCCGCTGCTCCCACTGTCTACGAAGCCCTCTGGCTGAGTCATGTACACGCACTCTTCTAAATCACCATTTAGAAAGGCGGTCTTAACATCCATTTGCCAGATTTCGTAATCATGATATGCAGCGATGGCAAGCATGATCCGGATGGATTTAAGCATAGCCACTGGAGAAAAGGTTTCGTCATAGTCCACACCTGGTCTTTGACGAAAACCCTTTGCTACAAGTCTAGCTTTGAAAGTCTCCACTTTCCCATCTACACCAAGTTTCTTCTTGAAGATCCATTTGCTCCCAATGGGTTTTACCCCTTCAGGAGCAACATCCAAAGTCCATACTTTGTTGGTGTACATGGATTCCATCTCGGACCGCATAGCATCCAGCCATTTCACTGAGTCCCTACTCGTGATGGCCTGCTCGAAGCTAGTTGGGTCATCATCCTCCATGATGCAATCCTCGCTCCCACCATCCATGAGAAAACCGTAGTATCTCTCAGGTGGGCGAGGAACCCTACTAGATCGGCGGAAAGGCTGAGATTCATCGGGAACTACTGAATTCTCTGGTTCAACCAAATCTTCTGTTGTAGTCTGTATTGCTGGAACCTCTTCCAGTTCTACCTCCTTGCCACTAATCTCATTTTCAAGAAATTCCTTTTCTAAAAAGGTGGCATGTCGAGAAACAAACACCTTTTGTTCCTCGGTGTGGTAGAAGATATACCCGCGCGAATGTTTGGGATATCCAATAAACTTACACAGAATGGACCTTGCCGCGAGTTTGTCCGGATTTTGCGTTTTTACATATGCCGGACAACCCCATATCTTAACATAATTAAGACATGGTCTCTTTCCTTTCCATATCTCATATGGAGTGGTTGGCACGGTTTTGGTGGGAACCATATTCAATAGGTCTGCAGCTGTTTCCAGTGCATATCCCCAGAAGGAAATAGGTAACTCAGCCGTGCTCATCATAGAGCGCACCATATCTAATAGTGTGCGGTTCCTCCGTTCTGATACCCCGTTATGCTGTGGTGTATATGGAGGTGTCAGCTGAGAGAGAATCCCATTCTCTTTTAGGAAGTCCAGGAATTCTTTGCTTAAGTATTCACCTCCTCGATCAGATCGAAGGATTTTAATACTTTTTCCGGTTTGGTTCTCAACTTCTTGTTTATATTATCTAAATTTCTCAAAAACTTCTGATTTGTGTTTCATCAGGAACACATATCCGAATCTAGAGAGATCGTCAGTGAATGTAATGAAGTATGAAGAACCATCCCTGGCATGTGTAGACATAGGACCGCATACATCACTATGTATCAGTCCTAAGAGTTCAGTAACTCTTTCTCCATGTCCCGTAAATGGAGTTTTGGTCATCTTGCCTTTGAGACATGACTGGCAAGTGTCATAAGATGAAAATTCAAACGGATTTAAATATCCATCCTTATGCAACTTAGCCAGTCGTGTCACATTGATGTGACCCAGTCTACAATGCCACAAGAAGGATTCGTTCAGTTCTGAACTCTTCCTCTTGTGTGTGTTTGTTATGCTCAGAACTGTTGATTGATTTAGAACATAAATGCCATTGCACAACGTGCCTGATACAACCAACTTTTGGTTACGGAAAATGTTCATAACATTGTCCTGCAATACAAAATTATATCCCTCTTTACTCAACAAAGAAACCGATATAATGTTGCATATCAGGTTCGGCATGTAATAGCATTCGTTCAGAACCAATGTATTACCAGTTGGTAATACAAGGTGATATTCCCCGACAGTCTTAGCTGCAACAATTGCACCATTTCCAACTCTAATGTCTTTATCACCTTCTCCAAGTTCTCTACCTTTCCTAAGCCCATGTAACTGATTACATATATGGGATCCTGACCCGGTATCTAATACCCAGGACGTAGAGCAAATGGAGAAACAGTTCTCTGTAACGAACACACCCAAAGAAAATGCATCATCATGTACTTTCTTCATTCGGGTGGCATGGGAATCCTGGCATTCCCCTATGTCCTGTTCATTCCTATAACTCTTATAAGAAAGAACGGAACCAACGTTCCCCAGCACAGTATAACATGCAGGTTCGGTCAATACATCCATATTATTATCTTCATTAGGGCATGAAATGGTCGCTACCTGGAGAGAGAGAGAACAAAACACTTTAGCGTATGCTCGTGCAAGATCAGATTGGTTATTATCTTATCTAATCAGGATGGCTCCCACTGCTTTTTATCAAATCTTCCTTCAAACCCTAAAAGGAAAGATTAGCCGGGATTAATTACACACTACAAGTTCGCCAATCTTTCAGCCAGGCCAGTGTCGGTACTTTGAGGGAGGTCCCCCGTGCTTTCGCACGAACCTAATTAATGTAAACCTCATTTTCCCAGAGGCGTAACCTCGTTAACACCTTTCTAGACACCTACTTGATCGGCTAATTGTAATGTATAAAACTCTCCCAGGAGTAACTCTTACTCGCAGCGGGTATCGGGATCCAACTATCTCATAGAAGGTATGCAATCTCATTGCAAATTTCAACACCTGAAATTCCCGATAATATTTTGCCCCTAGCGTCCTATGACCTTGACGCAGGCCAACAAACCATAGTGCGCTAGTCAAGTTCAACCCGTCATTTCCTGATTGAATTAAACCCACCCGTACGACCCTTAACGCAGTCCAACAAAGTCGCACGACTACCCTAATCCAATCTGCATCATATGCATAAGCAGGTAAATACTAGTTAGCTACCGCACACTACGCCTTGACGCAGGCCAACAAACGTAGCACGAATACTAACTACTACTTATCTGAAATGACGGAGGGCTACGACAGGTTTTTCTGAAAACCTATTGCGTAATGAACTTGATATCGTTGTAGAATCAAATGATGTTTTGAAATGGAGTGATTTTGAGGCTTTTCCAGTTTTGCTAAAGGGGTCACTCCCGGTGAAGGGATCGTCGGCCCTTTCCTCGTCGAATGAGGTGCGGGATATATCATATATATCACTGTGCAAAGCAGAAACTATAGAAGCAATCAAAAACAAACCGAGTGTGTAGCATCTGCCAGTTATTGCTAAAGGAGTCACTCCCGGTGAAGGGATCTCGGTCCTTTCCTCATCGAATAAGGTGCAGGATATATCACATATACCGCTATGCAAAGCAAGAACTGTAGCTACCCTTTTTTATTTAAAATTTGATTCTACAACATCTTAGGTTTCTTTTCTTTCATTAATCACATTAATGAAGTCCCATCATTTAAATACCTAAACATCACAGATAGATATGACGTACACTTATGCCATCCGCATTCGCCTCGATGTCCCCTCGTGCACCGTTAGGTTAGGTAACTAACGACAGAGCAGGGCAGGGCTAGTGCGGGTGCAAAACATAAGTAACGTCTATATAATATATCATATATACTATATAAAGTATCTATCACAGAACATCACATGATCACATCACAGATATCGCAGCAGAAGAAACATATGAAATATTGGATATACTGGGACGTCCGTGTTTTCAATACGAGCCAGTATAAAACACGGATTCCACGGTCGTGATGAATAGCCAATCCCATACCCCTAGACCCCAACGAGAGTGGCAAGCAACCCTACCAATTCTAGGGTTAGGAGACCCGGACTCGACTCCTCGAGATGGTCTCCCACTGGACCCTAGAATCCGGTTACTTGTGCTCCCCTCCTTGGGTCTATCCTAGTGAAGAAAAGTAAATAATATACAAAGGGTGACAACTTCCGCAACCTGGAAGTGCCCCAATAAAAGAATATTACATACAAGTTTTTACATGAATGAAAATGAAAAACACTCATCTCACATAAAAAACCTCGGCTATTCAAACACGACGATCCAATATAACATATCCAGCAACACATAACATCACATGTCATCAACGTAAGTAAATATGCGCATCCCAATTGTCGTTGACATATAGCAACGAAACCGGCGATATCACATATTACACTTACGGTCACAGAAAAGAAAGTGTAAAACTACAACAGTTGGAATCCGCAACCTCTTTAGACATCACATGCCTAATCAAATGAAGCACTTAGACATCACATGCCTAACAGTTATAAACCCCGCATTTTAGTCTCATTATCGAAAACTCTTTTCAATATCAAGTGAGACTAAACTGCTAGATTTATAACGTTCATTCAGTTATCTCATAACTGTTTGTGAATTCCAATTATTGTATCCCATTCCGGATAAATAGAAAATATTAAACTTTCCGATCGAACATTCGAACACCCAAGTTTTCCCGAAACCGTTCAACACATGAAATAGGTTCAAAGACATTCACTTCATGCCTCAGTACCAACGGTCCAGCCGTAGAAGGGTCAAGCCAACGCCTCACATGTGGCACGCCGTACTGCCCCAAACCCGAAGGTTCAAAGGGCAGTTCAAGACGGTCACATAATCGAGTTAAGGTTTGTTGTCTTCTAGAGGGACCATCGCGTTACTTGCACTACTCAGAACGTCCTTAAACCACACAAAAATCCAACACTTGGATATTTTCTGGCAGGGGAAAAGTTGGGTATTTATATCCGGTCGGACTTTTTAACATATTCAAAAAATTATCCGGAAAGCACTAAGACAAAGTTTGATAATCCGATCGAAATACCGAGTCCCCAATACAACCCAGAATACTCAACTCTTGAATAAATATTAAAAATTCCCAGAGAACTCAGCACTGAATAAAAGAAGTTACTGTGCAAAATTGGGTGGGTGGCGTCATCATACGGCCGCGGAACCGCCGCAGAAGCCAGGCTTCTGCCGCGGTTCCGCCGCACTTTGGAGGAATTGGGTGATCGTGTTTCACAGTAATTCTTAGAAAGTCCTGCTGAATTTTCTGCATATTTTTAATTTGGAAAAAACCCAGTTTTTAAAAAATGTACAGAGAGCAACTTTGATATTAGGGTTTCGGTTCGATCGGACTTCAAACTCCGTCTGGACTTCACCTAAGGCTCTATCTAGGCTCTGATACCACTGTAGGGTTCCTAGGCACTCTCAAGAGGTCTCACAAGGCATCAACCATGCCAATTTCAAATTTTACGGGTGCCGAGAAACCCTAATACGGATCGTTAACTAGAAATTTAGGCGAAAAACTAAACTAGTTAACAACTTAACTAAAGGAGAGAGGCTACAACCTTTGTAGATCCGGTTCTCCACTTCCTTAGCTCCACGTAGGTATCCTCTCGCTGTCCATCTCGAATCCTAGGCTCGATCGTCGGCTTCATCGGAAAAACGAGCGGGCAAGGTCGTCGGCTTCGTGCCGAAGATGATCTACGTCGAGCTTTCACAAGTTCAAGCTCCGACTGCACCAAGTTGTGAAACTTGTGAAGAAAACACCTAAAACCACTTGGCAAGAGGTAGAGGATGAAGAAATAGGTGGTGGGTTCACTTTAGAATTGGATTTCTCTCACTTTTGCTCAAGTTGCCATTGATGGCATCAAGTTTTCATTCTTGAAGATGAAGAAGAAGATGAAGCTAGAATTATGATAAGTCTTGAGTTAAAAATGAATAATAAATGAATACTTATCATAAACTAACTAGGGTAGAGTGTAGAGAATAGACCATGGTTACTTGGATGGGTTAGGGTTAAGCATGAAGACAAGAATGGTTAAGAAATCAAAGCTTCATGAAGCTTCAACTAGAAACAAACATAGCCACCATTCTTATCTAAATCTTTTCCAAATAAATAAACAAATAAATAAATGAAAAAGCAAAACCCTAATCATCTCTTAACCATGGTTTAATTCTTTACACTTAACCAAATGATCAAGTATCATCAAACATGATACAAATATGTGCACAAAAGTATATCACATATACTTCTTGCACATCAAGTGAGAAAATCCATTTAAAATGAACCAATACTAGTTAATGCAAAGTAATATATCAAATATATAATTATACATTAAATCATTAAATCAACACTTGATTTAATGATCCGGTCATATCGCATATAACCGACTAGTATCCTATGTATCGGCTTATCGAATCAATCCTTGATTTGATATCTAGGTTATATCGAATATAACCAATCGATACAACCATCGCGAGAATGGAATACGGTATCACATACACGCATCATTCTCGGTCCTGCACATATCTCATATGCATTCCTATTTCATTTCGCTTGAGCCAGGAAACCTCTGTGTAGGACTCTAAAGACTCGTCAATACGCCGGTAGCAGATGATGATCATATCAAGCACCCACGAGCCGCAAGCGGTCTGCTAAACGTAACGGCCATCCGGGTATTGAGCGATCAGAAGATCGACGAGCTAGCCTGCTCACACTCCTGTGAATCCAACCAGTAACACTTATCGTACAGTCCGGTCTGTTCGTCTGATATGTCGCATATCAAGTCTAGGGGTGGTATACGTCAGACCCCAATAACCGATAAGTCGTGCCGATGTGAGGCTCATAACGGGTCGAGAAACTACTGGTAACACTTACCAGCAAATCTCTGATCAGCCCTGGCCAGGGACTTCCCTGTTACGGCCAATCGAGCACAGCGCAACATCAACCCCCAATACCGGGAGAGACGAAACCCCTCCTATCGCTCATTGCCTCCATGTGACTCGGGACTGTACCCAAAGACCACCATTTTGCACGCCCTCATGGACGTGGTAAGGTGGAGATCAAAGCACAGTGGGAATCACACAAGACTCTATGACGATCTCGGGTCTACAGACTAACCTGTACAAGTGTTACCTGAGAACTGCCATCTGACGTGAGGTATAATACCATCTGGGAGTTCTCGGCGAGTCCGTCCAGTGTACCCAGTCTCCACTGAGCACCCGTACACCATCTCTGATGTCAAACACCAATGGACATGGGATCATCCATCGCCCATCTCATGGGTCGAGAAGCGTATACGCTAGTCTACACTGGTATATCGATGCCCCGTCTCGATATACCCACGACTAGGGACCTTGAAGGATGTACCTATGGACTACCATGTCCCCACTAGTATGATCTGCATCATAGTCCAGGTAGTCAAGTACAAATCCTAAGGGCTTTACCAACATGTAACTATGAGACAGTATAAAGAGACAAGTGTACATGTTAAGATAAAGAGTAACCAGATAGCATACTATCATATCGAGCAAGAAAGTCATCTCTATATATGTCCAAGCATCCAATATAATATACATCATCTGTACAATACTGGCCTCTAGGGCATACATACAACTAACTCTAGCTTGCGCTAGCGAACCGCTGTGTGAATAGCAGCTCCATCTCTGTGAATGTTTTGACGGAGTCATTTGGGAGCTTCAAGTACCATTCGAATGCTATTTCCGACAGTCTGCCAACGAACCGGCGGAGCAGCAATTTATAGACCGTATGGATGATCATGCCCCCAGTCTTAGGGCGTTTGAGTCCAGCGCCTTTGGAATTTGCCGTAGGAATGGGATTTTCTCCGGCCTCCTCCTTTTGTGGGAGGTTGAGGTTGAAGGATCCGTTATAACAGGCGCCTGTATAGAGGAAGTCCCTCGCTGTATGGTGGAGGGATGGTTTTCCTCTTGTCGAACCTTCGTTTTCTTCGGTCGACGAGAGTGGTCTTTGTTGATCACAGAGACGTGGACTTTCCGCCAGACCCTGTGAATTTGGAAGGAGAGCCGTTGAGGGTACTTCTCCGGTTTTGCCTGCGTGATGTTTTCAGCAGGAAGTGGAGATTTCTTCAACACCACGGTTGGGGAGTTCTTTTGCACCCTCCTAAGCGGTTCAAAGTTGTTCCCGGTTGGAACAGCAGTATCGACTTCCACCGTAGGAGCTGATGGAGTAAGTCCATATGGGGAGTTGCCCCCAGCTCTTATCATACAGAGCCAGTGGCGATGTCGAGTGTGTCTTGCAGACGGGACCACATCAGTTGTGGAAGCGGCTCCATCATCCCCCCAGCTTTGAGGAGAGGATACTGTTGGTGCCAGCCTATCGAAGACCGACGTCTGTTGAGAGGGAACGACCAATCTTTCGAAGGCCGATTTTCTGGTAGGGGAAGAACTTTTGACGACTTCACCCACAGCAAGAGTTGGAACGACCAATCTGTCGAAGACCGATCTTTTGGTAAGCGAAGCACCATTGACGACTTCACCTGCTGGAGGAGTTGGGAGGACAATCCGTTTTGGGATAGCCCCTTCAGGTATCGCGAGCCTCTTTGCGGGCCCACTTGAGCTTCGGCTCAGCCTGTTGAAGACTGAGGTTGCAAACTTGGATGACCCGTTAAGAGAGGCCATGGTGGTTGCAAGTCGATCGAAGACCGACTTCTTGGGAGGTTCCTGTGGTGGCACTGTGGCGCTGAAACTCGCTGGCGGGAGCATGGTCCCGAAGAATAGTCCAGTGATGGCTTGAGTTACCTGCCCCATCGGCATTGAAAAGATGGAAGCCGCATTGGACCCATATGTCATACCTCCAGTTGGGGCGGAGTGGGAGTTGCTGTTATAGTTTGTACAGCTGGAAGCCATTGACCTTTTTCCTTCTTCTTCTGCACAGAAACAAGACACCAAATCTTAGTACCTAGAATCCAAAGGAAACCATAACAAACCGCGATTTTGTTCGCGAAACACAACACACGAAGTGTAGAGTGGAAAGAGGAAAAGGTCCCACCGGGCGTGCCAGAATCTGTTTACCGCCGAAAACTGGGCTGAAACGTGGAGGGCGTCTAGCTTGAATTTGCGGGAAAATGCTATTTGGTTTTATCCTTCCACCTCCCCGAAGATGCCAAGTTGATTTATGGTACCGTGTATCAGAGGTTTGGACGGATGCGGCCGTTGTAGTAGACTTCGTCAGATTCCCCCACATTTGCGAGGGGTTTTTTGATTGTGGGGATGCTATTCCCTGCAGGCGCAAGCCCCTGCAGTTAATTACGTTACCGCATCGCGATAACCTTTCTCCTGCTCCAGAAATTCACTTCATGTCATGTGTGTTTGTTTTATTTTTGACTACCCATGGATTGTATACGGAGACTAATTTATGTCGTCGCCCGTAGGGCGTGGATTAGTCCAAATCCGTATATTTTGAGATTTGGATTTGGGTTGATTTAAGGATCGTTAATCTAGTTTGAGATTAAGATCGGCTTAAATGTATGTGAGAAGTTGGGGTCGGTTTGTTTTTGTTAAGGATACGTTAGTCCAATTTGAGACTATGATCTACTTAACAAGTTTTAGGATTATTTTTATTTCAAATCCAACAAAAAAGCATTTGGGCACTATTGTTTTAGTTTGAGGATGTTTCGGTCCATTATCGCCATTTTGGTGGCGAATATTAGTTTAAGGACATTTCGGTCCATTATTCATCTTGCGTGCACGCGTATTTGTTACGTGACGGAGTGAATAATGGTGATACGGAATGCACCCAGTTTGGGGTGCGTTCAGACTTGAGGTGTGCACGTCGGTTTGGATGGTTTGGGAATGCACCGAAGAATTGTTGGTTGTCGAGACCCGCCACCTCTCTGAAGACGTTGAAGAATTACAACGACATATATCAGAGGTGTGGAGAGATGTACCCTTAAACCAAATCCCGTATTTAAGGAAAAGTGGGGGTTGCTGTGGACCTAAGAGTCATTAGCCATTTTTGAGACTAATATTATCTTAGGATATATGGGATGAATATCATATTGGATATCATCAGTTGAAAGATCATTAGTCATGTTTGGGACTAAGATCAATTTGGGCAATCATGACCATATGGGCTCGGTTGATTGGAAATCGAAGAGGTTTTGACCTTGGGAAAACTTAGCCAATTTAGGCTAGGTCTGGGTCTCCATAGTTACCCAACAGTGCTAAGCACTGGTATATGCAGCACTCACGTGTATCCCGCGTGAGGTGCTGGATCAGTGTTAAACACTGAACTCTGGAGGCGCTCATGTGTGAACACGTGAGGCACCCCAAATATGGGCTCTACTCTTTGGGTTTTATTCCCTTTTTTTATATAAGTGGTAAGAACTTGGTTCTTGTGGCGCTCACGTGTGAAACACGTGAGACGCCCTAAATATAGGCACTGCCCTTTGGTTTTATTGCCTCTCCCTTTTACAGAAGTGCTAAGCACTTGATTGGGGATCGCGTGCAAAACACATGACGCCTTAGGAAGTGCTCCTTGCTCTTCTTTTAAGTACTCACGTGGGAAACACGTGAGGCAGTCTCAGCCGTTTCTTTTGTTTATTAGAAGCACTCACGTGGAAAACACGTGAGGTTTCGTTATAGTGTTAAACACTAACGAATCACCGAGCTGTTCTTCTGTGTTCTTGGAGATTTTTGATCTCATATTAATGACATTTCTAGTCATTAGGGTTTGGGTTTAGAAGGTCTCAGATTATTATCATCGTCTGAGGGATGAAGTTCTCCTCTTGTTTATGCAAGAATCAAATTTTTTATATAGGGTTAAACCCTAGTTTTCAGAGGAATTAAATTCCCATATGTTTTTGTAAGAATTAAATTCTTTGAACTCAGTTCTTTCCCTTAGGCTTTGAATCTGCATGACAGAATCTCCCCGATGAGAATTAAATTCTCAAATTGTGGGGAGATCTGCTTCTGCAGATCTCAACCAGAGGAAGAACTAAGTTCTTGTATTAAGGGTTAAACCCTTAGAGAGGCAAAGAAGAGATAGAACAATCTGTGTTTTTTTCTTTTTTTTACCTAGTATGTTCTGACGAAACAAATCTTCGCTGAGAATTAAATTCTCTTTTCTCTGTCTCTCCTTCTGTCTCCTCTCCCTCTCTTTCTGTGTGTGTCCCTCTGTCTCTTTGAGACTTAAATTATCAGGCTCTTTATATAGTGAAGAGAAGTTTGTTTAATTCTAAAAAATTCTCTCATTGAGATATCCCAATTGATTTAATTGGTTTCAGAATTGATTTGGGGAATTTTACCCACCGTTGAATCTTTGATCCAAGGACTTCTTTTTTTACAGAAGATATTGTTCTTGTTTTTAACAAGATTGGGGATATTCTCCCACATATAGAATAAATTCTATCGAGCGGTGATATTTTAATCACCAATGGATTTTTAATCCAAGGGTGCTTAGTTTAACAGAGTGTGATCTTTCTCTATTTAGAAAGATGTAGGAAATATTTTGGATCTTTGATCCACTATCTCTCTGTTTAACAGAAAATATTCTGTCCAATTGAATTTAATTCTATGATTAATCACCGTTGTATCCTTGATCCAACGGTTTATTAAGCTATTAAGTAGAATTTAATTCTACGCAAGGAGGTGTCCTCACGTGTTAACACGTGAGGCTTGTGGTTTAATTGTAGAGCTTAGGCGCTCACGTGTTGGTACGTGAGGCTGGTTTAGCCTAGTTGTAGTTTAATTGCAGCGCCTATTTATAGGCGCTCACGTGTTGGTACGTGAGGCTTGTTTAGCTTACTTGTAGTTTAATTGCAGCATCTATATGCTTTGCATATAGACGCTCACGTGTTTAACACGTGAGGCTTTTTATCCTAGTTATAGTTTAATTGGAGCATCTATATGCCTTGTATATAGGCGCTCACGTGTTTAACACGTGAGGCTTGTTTAGCCTTCTTATAGTTTAATTGCAACGCCTATATGCCTTGCATATAGGCGCTCACGTGTATAACACGTGAGGCTTGTTTAGCCTACTTGTAGTTTAATTGGAGCACCTATATGCCTTTCATATAGGAGCTCACGTGTTTAACACATTAGGCTTGTTTAGCCTTCTTATAGTTTAATTGCAGCGCCTATATGCCTTGCATATAGGCGCTCACGTATTTAACACGTGAGGCTTGTTTAGCCTTCTTATAGTTTAATTGCAGCGCCTATATGCTTTGCATATAGGTGCTCACGTGTTTAACACATGAGGATCGAATAGTGGGGAGTTTCCCCTTTTCTTACTCTCCCCCTTTTTTATGAGGGAACAACATTGATTGGTAGAACCTTCTACCATCTCAACACGTACTTCATCACTCGTCATGAAGCAGCGGATAAATAGGCCATACTGTTCACTCCTAAAAATGAGAGTATATTGGCTAAAAGAAATGCGGATACAAGACATTGCCAACTTCGTCGATTCTCTAAGCATCGTTGGAAAGTGGTAGATAAAGATGGAATTACGTATGATATTGGTATAGACGATAATGGATGTCGTTGTAGTTGTAATATATTTTTACTACAAATACTTCCATGCATACATGTGATAGCAGCTTGTTCATGAGCTTCAGTGGATCAAACATATCATACGAGATCTTATACCGTGAAGAGTATTACGCACAATACTATCAAGAGTCGTATGCCCTTTTGTTTAGCCCTGGTCCAAATCAACGACGTTGGGAAAAATATCGTGGGCCATATATATTCCCACCCAGCAATACTAGAAAGAAAGGCAGGCCTCCAAGCTGTTGTATTAAGGGTGTTATGGATGTAGGGCGCGAAGGGGTGAAAGGACAAAACGGGTGCGGCAATTGCAAATCTTATGGTCATAAAAAATCGCGATGTCCTAACCTTCCACATCAACTTCAAAATCAAACGCAATGATTTAGGAGCACCGTTATGTATTGTGTCACTTGATATATTGTGTTTGGTGATGTATTGTATTTTATTAACAGTATTGTGTTACGTCACCCGATGTATTGTATCAGTTATCGCCAGTTATGTATTGTATTCGTTCGACATATTGTATTTTATCTGCATTTACGTATTGCATTCATTAATGTATAATTGGCACTTATCTTTAAATTATTGATTTTGGCAGATATTGTATTGATGGACCCAGGACCTATAGATCCGTCTATTTTATACTTGTTGGACCGATATCGGGTGACGACATGCATGACGGTAAGAAATTAATTCAGTTCAATATAGTACTTGTACCACTTGCTTCTAATTATATATTTCTAACGAGTTTTTTTGTTTAATGTGCAGGAGAATATCATTTTGACATGTACTACTCACTTACAGTAGGTTAGGTCATGGAAAATTGGAGATGCACGTGTGTTGGCAGGGTTAGTGTAAGTCGATGTCACACACCCCACAAGGTTTGTGGAGAGGCGGAATTTACAAAAAATGATTTTAAGACAAGTAACATCGACTAAACTTCTAAGATCATTCAGAAACCTTAACTAGTTAAACACAAAGTGGTTCTAAACTACTATGATAGTGGTTTATACCTCTAAGATACAAATCCTTCGGGTCTTCTTCTCCTCTTCTTGAGCTCCTAGAAGGTACGGATTGCGCTTGATCGTCGGCCTCCTCGTGTCAAAGAAGATCCACCCAAAAATCTATGGTTCAAGCTCTAACCTCAATAGTAAGATAACTAAAGTACCAAGTTTACTAATCTATGTAGCATAGGAGATGTAGAGAGTTAATTGGACTATTTTATATCAAAGAACTCTAGGATTCACAACACATGTGAGGGTTAGGGTTTGAGAAAGAAGAAGGAGAGGAAAATGGAGAGAGAATGCAAAGTGTAGAATGATGATAGAATGAGAGAAAGTGAACAATGGCCAAGTCTTTTTCTAATAATCGAGCATGCAATATTTTTGTATAGAAAAATGCAACAATACTTGAATAGTAATGTCAAATGAATAAACTAAAGAATTAGATATGCTTTAAACCATGCCACAAATATCTCCATTTTCCACCTCATTATTTATTTTACCAAAAACAAATATAACCAAAATGAGGTGTCCCCTTCTAGAAGCATATTTTGTAAAATTACAAGAATGCCCTCACCGTATATACATACCCGTATTCGTACTGCATAAAATATGAATACAAGAGATAAATATAATCCAATAATATAATACTGGAATGCGGCTTAACCCTAAGCCCACCAGTATTATCCGTCCGAACAACATCCGTATAGCCAGTACACGTATATGATCGGAACCCTGCACGTAAACCATATGGTCACTACATCGTTTCGCTTGAACCAGGGAAACCCTCTGTGTGAGACTCTAAAGACTCGACAGTACGCTGGCAGTGGGCTTAACAACAAGTCCGTCAGTGGCACTAGCTGTACGTAATGGCTACCTTGGTACCTGTCGAAAAGAAGGCCGTCGAGCAAACTCACCCAAACCCCTACTGATCCTGCCCGTGATAATCTCTGTACAGTCCAGTCAGTTCTTCTGAGAGTATCACATGCCATGTTACGACCCAAAGTTAGGCACGTGACCGGCACTTAGACCACGTAACGTCAACAGGCGTAACGCAATTTAAGTAAGACGAAAACCCAGAAATCTAAACCATAACAAGAAGTAAATGATAGAAAAATTATTAGAACATTTAGAAATCTCAAGCAAAACTTTAAGCTTAGGTTTGTTTTCTTAAAAATTTCGGTAGCACCTCCTTTGAAAAAACTAGCCCCGAAACGGGTATAAACATAAGATATAAGTATAGCATCCCCAAACGGGAGCAAATCACGCCCAAAAGCCGAAACAACCACCACAAGAAGATATACGACGCCGTAGCGAAGATATAGACAATATAAATGAAACAGTATAAAAAAGATAATCAGCATAAGAAAAGGCCGGCTCTCACGAGCCCGACACCCAGAGTCACGAAAATATACACATCGATCCTCACAACTCGTCTCTAAGTCAATACATGAAGGTGGTAGATGGAGAGTACTAGATACAATAAGATATACAATGAACGTCATCGGATAACCGCAAACCCACCTATAGCAAAAAGCCTCACAGCCAATCGTAGCGGTATCCGCAAAAGTAGAGATAATAAGACGCCCTGCCGCGACTACTCTGAGGGTCAATCCTGCAAAACACTGTGGCACAACGGGGGTGGGTTGCCAACTCGTGAATAGCAAATAACATCATACAATAATCGCAAGTATGCACGAACATCGATAATCTATCACATGCAATCTGATAGCATAAGTATGGCAATATGGATATGCAACAATCATGATCAAGGTATACCATCAGGGTACTACATCTACATGAATCAAAATGCATATCAAGTAAATACCGAGTATGGGATAAAACATCTCATCATCGATGAATCATCATCGTGGAAAAAATCGGTGTCCATCAAATAAACTCCAAATCCCAATACCTCAGGCGTCGTCACTCTAATCGGCCCGTATATCCTGTAAATCTCATGGAACCTGAGTGCCCAACATCGGCACTCGAAAACATCATGAAATAATCGTGTCCGAATCGGCCCACAGGCTCCGTCTGTCCGGATCGGCCCACGGGCTCCATCTGTCCGGATCGGCCCTCGGGCACCAGCAGTACGAATCGGCCCATATCCATCTCTCGACTCCGGTCGGTATCCTCCGGATAACCGCCAGGTCCAACCAATCACCGGTAGGTAGTAGTCCCTCTGCCAGGCTCATCGTCTACTGCGCGACATCCCTTTCTTGCCCAAGGGTAGCATACCGGGTCCACCATAAACCCGCAAACGGATCATCCAGCACCTCGAATCGGGTTTCTATCACACGACTCAAAACCGAGAAAACGCATGGTGGACGCACTGAAATATCATATCAAGAGAAACTGGGTTTTTCAAAACAATGCATACTTTCTTGAAATAATACCACAGTTCTCAAATCCATAAATCATATGAAATCCGTATCTCATTGCGTAAATCCATGAAATATGATATATGCAACATAAAACCATAATATGAGCATATGAAGGGAAAACCGCTATTTAAATGCATCAATTTATTAAATATATCACGGGGTTCCTAATTTCTCCAAAGTCCAACGCAACATCATATAAAAGTGAACATGTAGCTATAGCAAGGTATACGTGTAAGCATGTAGGTATGCATGTATGCTATATTTTATATGCGCAATCGCACAAGAATCAATGTCTCAATGTCACTAACCAATACAATATCACATATGTATATGTGTTATGCGTGTCATGGCAATTACCGACGGTGTGTGTGTTGCATACAATTACTGCTCGTGCAACATGAACCGTCAATAATAGTGCAGTGTCCAATGGGTACAGGTCCAGGCACAACAAGTAATAATATGCAATGATGTTCATGCACAATCTCTATATATGCATATAAACATGCGGCTAATATCATATAATCTCTAGCCCTGACGCTTAACGCCATACGGGCTATTTCCCCGTAGATGTTAAAACTACTCACCAACGATCTCGAGCTAGGTAAATCCAACCACTTGCTTTCTTTTCTTCGCAGCGTTCGAAGTTCCTTCCTGCGATCCTATTAACACACGAAACATAACAAGTGTAACTTAGAGATTGACCAATAACACGTACATACTACGTGTTGACCGACACACCAACTCCAATCAAACTCTCAAGTGTTCGTCTATTGGCTAACGTGTGTAGCGACATCCCAAAACCAACCTAAGTGCAGCAGCTACACAAGAACACGAACCGTGTCGGATAACGTAACACGCGTAGTCGTAACACTACAAACTACCAAAGTGATCCCAGATTTTGTATACCGTCAAAATGTAAAAATCTAGCAGTACCAAACACTTCTAAACAACTGCAGACAGCTACCCAAGAAATCACAAGCCCCAACTCCCCCAAACACCCAAGCTCGCCGGATTTCCCCATGTTCTCGCCGGTATTCCTTGGTTGGGTGGGGTTTGTGCTTTAGTTGTACACTCAGGGTCATTAGTACCTCACTACTATATTGCTATATTTTCCAGTACACACTCGAGGTCACAGCAGATCACAGAGATTCCATAATGACACTAAAAATACGATATGTGCAAAAAACTATACCTTTAGTGTTCTAAACAACAACTACAAAGCAACACAACAATATAAACACCTAATTATCAGTTTAGAGGTTAAACCTATCCACACTTGCCCAAAAGATCCTAGCTTTCAGATCAGTCGAAAATATTGCATTTTCAACACATCAATTTCCCTACTATTTCTAATCTTCTAAAGGTGTTTGGTATAAATATAGCACATATTAGCAATTCGTCTGCAAAATATCAAATAACATGTGTTATACATTATAACCGATATTCTAGAGGGAAATTGAGTGTTTATTACTACATGCATGATTTTGTATATCTCAACACTTGTATCAAGATTGTGTGCAGGAAATCCTTCAGGTTAAAGAGCCGGAATCACAAAAATGCCGACAAAATACAGCAAGTCCAAGACTTGAGATCTGGCAGCAAACAAGAAAGAAATATAATATTCCAGGCATCAGAAAAGTACCTAAAAGATAACAGAAAACACCCCTGAAGATTGAAGGCAGCAAGCCCACTATATGGTCGCGGATCCGCGGCCGAGTTGGCCGATCCGCCGCGGTTCCGCGGCTTGGTTAGCTCCTTGGCGCTCCAAAATCCTCTGGAATATTCCTTGTAACAACCCTAGCTTCCAGAAGACTCTCAATTACCATGCGGCTTCTTCCAGAAGACTCTGCATAACAAACTTTTTCTAGAAGGCTCCTTGTAACAACCTCATTCTAGAATATTCCCTCTAACAAACTCATTCTAGAAGGCTCTCTCTAACAACCTAGCTTTGGAGGGAAATTTGAATTTGAATTTATAAAAGAATATCTAGATCTAGGGTTGAAGTTGTTCATTTTGGGGTGAAAAATTGAGAGCCACAATTCAAATTCAAGTTGAGTGACACAACTTGATACCAAAAACCCCAGCCCAAATCCATTTTCCAAAGCCAAATCAAGATCATTTTGAGAAGCAAATCAAGCAAGAAACCATCGATCCTTTATCTGCGAAGTCAATCTTCATCAAGAGCGCAAGATCCACGACGATCCAAGTCTCACAGAGATCTAGCGGAGCGAAATTCGACGGATCTAGTTACCTTTTCAAAAGGAGCGATCGAGAGCAACATCTTGTAACCTCGAATTGAGAAAATGTGTAATTAGTCGTCGATTTAATAAAGGTGATAATTGTAATTCTTGCTTTCTTTACATTCTTTCATTATGAAACTTCTTGATCTTTGATTCATTAATTTTCATGATGTGTGAGTGAAATCTCTGCTTGTAACGGAATCGAGAGATTTGGTAGATCTAGTGATGATAAAATCCTAATACTAATCTTAAGTCTTATGAGATTTGTGAACTTTAGGAAAAAGAATCATCAATGACCTAATTTGTATCGAGATCACTTTCTTGCGAATTTCGTTGCAAATTAGGGATCAAACGATTGATGATTCTCTTTACTAGAGGCTAGATCCGAATGATGATCAATGAAAAGACAAGGGGTAGAGAAGGAGAAACCCTAGTTTCTTCAATAGATCCCTAATCTTCATTCATCACCATCAATCTAGCTACAAATTATCCACAGATAAGATTGGTCATTATTAGACTCATCATTGCTACCAATTTGATCGATTCCTACAAGATATTCTACAAATCTTGATAACTCAATTGATTGGGACATTTCTTGATTCTTGATTCTAGATCTTTATTTTCTTTATGTTTCTTGAGATCAACTCTTACAAATCTTGAATCAACTTTCTTGAATTTTCTTTTATCTTTTAATTTCGACTCATCTAAAACAAGATCGATCAAAACACACATCTCAGTGGACGATCCGTATTCATTAACGCGCTACCTCGACACCGTTAATTGATTGCGGTATAAATTTCTTTGGTTGTGAAACATTTCCAAATACACACACGAAAGAATGATCAATCAAATGGTGTCGTTGCCGGGGATGTGTGCTATTTTGTTCGTTTTTGTTATTTGAGTTGAAAAATTATTATTCCATCAGAATTTTTTTTTAGATAAAAATCGCATCAAGTGCTTAACGATAGTGTTTGAATTTTTTTGCGAGGGAATCCGGCATCACTGTAGAAGGGATCTCAAGATTCAGAGAAGTTTTACAAGTTCAGGGAAGCACAGACAGCTGAGGAAAAATTTTCAAACCCTAATTCCCCCATCAAGTCGCGGAACCGCGGCCAGAGAGGTGTTTTTGCGGCGGAACCGCCGCCGTTTAGGGTTTTCACAGTGTGAAATTTCTCAGGTTTGCTCTCTGTACTCTCCTCTTCTCTCTGATCTTGTCCAATAACCATTTCTTGCAGGATTCTTTGCAAAATTCGCTGCGCCGCAAAAAGAAAAATTGTTGCGTGTTTTGATCTTGGTTGTTTGCATATTTTAATACGGAAATTAAGGGGCAAAGACCAAATTCAGATTAGGTGGGGATTTCATTACCCTTCCTATGCCCCAAAAATCACAAAAGAGCATCCGCATTACCCTTCATTAACTAAAAAAGATCTAGACTAGACTCTAAGGACCGTCATGCTCAATTAGAACAGAAGGAGGTCGTGGGTAATCTATTTCTTATCTGTGTTTCTTTTGTGGTGTCTAAGGCAAGTGTGTCTAAGGCAAGTGGTTACTTAATTAGGACCACTACTTACGCAGTGGAGAACCTCCCACTTACCTGGCACTTACCTGGCCACAGAAGGGATAAAGAGGCAGTAGAGGATTTATCCTGCGATTTGTCTTCTGAAAGTCTAGGAGCGGTCTAGTGACTTGACCTAAGTGACCATTAGATCTAGGGTGGTGTGTGCATTTTTTGTGATTTTATTTTTCAAAATCCGTATTTTTCAAAAAAAACACCAAACCATCTTTTCCCCTTTTTATCACAACGCTGCTACTTGAGCTAAACCCTTTAGTGCAGGCTAGGCTGGACACGGGATTCTAGTGCCTGTTTTGTCCGCGTTTCCCTTATCGACCCAAAAGTCGGTATTTCTTCATTTTCTTTTTTCCACCACCCACCACGACCGCGATGGACGGATTTCCATCAAACATTAACACCACTCTGCCACCGCCCGCAGGTGCACAGAACCCTCCACGCATTTCTCTCCAAGGGAGATGCTATCCTACACGTGTTCCCCTTCCCACCTGTATTTCTATACCACCTGCCAACGGGAAATTTTTTTAAATCAACCCCTAATTTATCAAACTGTTACCCAAATTTCACGGTCTTGTGTCTGAAGACGCATATGTTTTTATCTCCAAATTCGAAAACGTATGCGCAATGATTGGAACGTCACAACTGTCTTTGGATGCTCTGCGTTTACGTCTTCTCCCATTCACTTTGTGCGATTTAGCCGAGAAGTGGCTTTATAACACACCCACACATTCTATTTCAAAATGGGATGAATTTGTGGCAGCATTCCTTAAGAAATTTTATTCCAATCACAAGACCAGCCGTGTTCGGAGCGAAATCTTCAAATTTACCCAACTTCCCAATGAACTATTCTGGAAATGCTTTGAACGGTTCAAGGATCTTCTTTTACAATGCCCTCATCACGGAATCCCCATATGGGATTTGTGTCGAGTTATCTATGAGGGTATTGATTTCACGACTAAACAGATGCTTGAAACCATGTGTCATTGTCAATTCCTATCTAAAGATGATGGTGAAGTTTGGAAATACCTAGAAGATTTAGCTCAAAACACATTACAATGGGAAAATGTTAGACCACCATCGCCTAGGGAAGATATCAATCAGCTCGATGTTTCTGTCACAATGAGAGCCGAAATGGCCGCAATACAAAGGAAACTCGACGCTATAGAAAACAGAATTTCTTCAGCCTCCCTAAAACATTACACACTTCCTAAAACCGTGTGTGGTTGTTGTTCCAACCCATCACATTTTACGGAAGAATGTCCTTTGAATGTACCGTTTCAAGGTCACACTAATGCTGTATTTCAGCAACAACCTAGAAACGATCCTTCTTCTTCCACATATAATCAAGGTTGGAGAAATCACCCTGATTTTGCTTGGAACCAACACCAAACTCAATACACGGATCCAAACCAGAATAACTTTCAATGGGTCCCTCTACAGCAACAGCAACCACCACAACAGAGTCAGCACCCCTACCAACCACAAAATTTTCAAAACCCGGCCAACAACTTTGATCCATTTTCTGCCGGTACCAATAACACCTCTGCAATTGAACAAACCATGAGTTTGCTTCTGACAAATTCTATTCAAATGTCGGTTGATTTTAAGTCTTCTATCAATGATATAAAGAAAACCTCCGCCTCCCAAGGTGAGATTATTAAATCTATGGAAGCACAAATTGCACAGTTAACAGCCGAAATGAGTGCTAGAGAGAAATGGAAACTTCCAGCTCAACCTTTACCTGATCCTGGCCCTTCACATTACACTAATGTGAATGCACTTACCACGTTGAGATCTGGAAGAGTACTAGACAATCATGTGGGTGAACAAATTGATGTTGAGGAATCGATTGAACCCCCGGCTTCCACTTTCACTTCCACTCCCACTTCTACTCCTTACCCTATTTCGTCTAATTTACCTCCTTCTTCCGAGCATGTTCTCCGTTTTCCCCAAGGCTCGAACCCTCCACCCACTTCATCCTTTCCACCCCCACAAACTTCTCCACAAATGTTGGACCTAACACTTATTGATAAAGCTCTATTTCCAAACAGATTGAGGGCCAACAAACCGAATGCACAAATGGAGAAACTTGTGGAAATGTTTAAGCAAGTTAACATCAATATCCCTCTCCTAAATGCTATACAACAAGTTCCGTCCTATGCGAATATTCTTAAGAACTTGTGCACTAGGAAGAGGAAGACTCAAGTGCCGAAAAAAGTGTTCATGTCGAGTACGGTAGACACAGCTTTTCCCCAACAATTACCAAGGAAACATAAAGACTATGGCTGTCCTACTATTTCTATTTCTATTGGGGGTAAACACATTAACCGTGCTCTACTTGACCGTGGAGCTAGTGTTATCTTGCTTCCATATTCAGTCTATGAGCAATTAAGTATCGGAGAGTTAAAACCCACACACACAACTCTCCAGATGGCCGACCGATCAATCACAAAACTTAGGGGTGAACTTGAGGATGTGTTGATAAAAATCGGGGAATTTGTATTCCCTGTGGACTTTATTGTTCTTGATACACAGCCTGTAGTGAACCCACGGAACCAAATTCCGGTGATTCTCGGTCGACCCTTTTTTGCGACTTCCAACGCTGTAATGAATTGTCGAAACGGTTCTATGAACCTAGCTTTCGGGAATAGGTCAATTGAGCTCAACATTTACAAGTTGGGAAGTCAACCCTCCGATCCTCATGCTCGAGTATGTTCTGTCGAATTAATGGATGTTGACAGCAGCGAATTTGATCAGTTTCACGATACAGATCCAGACTTCCTTTATACGTCGTTGTTTGACCCAGATATGTAACATACGGACCCTTCTTTTGAGTTGTCCGGTCAACATCTAACGTCTATTCTGAACCTTTCACGGAGTCTGAGTATCATCCCGCTCTTTCTGATGACATTATTCTTCGGGATATCGATGAAAGCTTCGCTGATAAACTCGCATTTTTAGCAAACACGGGTGTTGAGATGAATCAACTTCAAAAAGAAATTGAACCTCCACCCTTTCTTCTGGACTATAAAAAGAATGCGAGTAATCCATCACAATCACTGTGTCATCTCTCCAAAACGAGACGCAAACACATTCTATTCCACCACTTATCTTTTCCCCACTTCTTCCTGGCTCCTTATAACATGTTCTTCCACCAACCGATGCACTACACTGATAAAATCTTCGAATGGTTGGTGTTGATGTTCGGTCTTTGCAAAGCTTGGCATTGACCAATAATCTATACCCCCTCTTATGATTTTAAAAAGATTAACATTGTTTAACTCAAGTTTGGGGGGGTATATTTGGCTCTTGAAAATAAAAGTTGTCCTCAAAATTGTGAGCCAAAAATAAGTTTGGGGGAGGATTTTCACTTTCACTTATTCTTGCCCCAATTAATAATGTCCTCCCAAGCTAACAGGTTTTTTGAGGTTTAGCAAAAGACAACAGTGAGGACACTGTTCTAAACAAGTTTGGGGGAGGTTTGTGCTTATTTACGCATCACTTTGTATCATACTTTGCATAAGCACAAAACATTCTTTAAAAAAAAATTGTCTACATAAATAAGATAATAAAAGATTAGATAGTGAAAAATTACATCCAAAAGATTGGAAAGGTTTAAGAAAACCTAGAAAGTTAGAAATTTTCTTAAACGAACTAGTAATAAGTAGTTATGAGCCGTTGTCCCAAGGATTAGTAAAATGAAAGATGTCACTAATTTGAGGATAAAAATAAGTCTGAAAAATAATTCCTATTCTGGAAGCCAAACATTTGAATGTTGATACCCTACTATACGCACTTACACACGTCTTGAAGCTCGGGATAGTAGAGGATACCTTGAAATGCTCTTGTCTAAAAGCCAAAGTATGAAAATAAAATATAAAATGGTGTAGAAAAATGAACACTGGTTTTGTTATCACCAAGGCAGCAATAAAAAAATATAGCGAGGGTGCTTCATCACCTAGTGCCTTAGACCAACTGGTTTGGGAGTCACTGCTAAGCCTTAGGTATGGCAAGACGAGGAAATTGCTACTTACGCCTAATCATGCAAGCACATGAGTAATCGGTCGGTTAGTACCTCAAAAGTATTAACGGTCGCATGAAAAATGTGTGAGCAATTTCATCTAAATATTCATCAATTAAAAAGTACTAAGGTCGATGGACAAGAGTATGATAGCTTGAATTGAATTCTCTGAGTGTAGGGATGTTCTTTACACACACGTAGGGGTATGTGATCGGCGTTTGGAAGAAAGGTAGGAATGAAGGATAAAGACGATGTTTTATTGAGGGATGATGTGATTTCTAACATCTTTTCATGACTATTAAGATAGGGCTCATGACAACTAAAAAGTTAGTGTAGTTGGAAACTCTAATTTTCAAAGTCTTTCTTTTACAATTCTTATCATTATATGTAACTTTCACAGTCTTCCTTTTATTATAGGATTTTGTGGGTGCAATCCGCTGAAAACTCTCAAGAGACAACACTCCTCCTACTCGGGACACCTAGAGCTTTAAAGGCTTGTTGCACATGCTCAGTGCAATCGTGTTGCCTACGAAAGTGTGCTAGGTAGTTTTTCTTTTTCTTATATTTTTTTCCTTCACCTGAATAAAAAAAGTTTGCTCGAGACGACCAAAATTATGTTTGGGGGAATTTGATCAGTCGAAAATATTGCATTTTTAACACATCAATTTCTCTACTATTTCTAATCATCTAAAGGTGTTTGGTATAAATATAGCACATATTAGCAATTCGTCTGCAAAATATCAAATAACATGTGTTATACATTATAACCGACATTCTAGAGGGAAATTGAGTGTTTATTACTACATGCATGATTTTGTATATCTCAACACTTGTTTCAAGATTGTGTGCAGTAAATCCTTCAGGTCAAAGAGCCGGAATCACAAAAGTGCCGACAAAATACAGCAAGTCTAAGACTTGAGATCTGGCAGCAAACAAGAAAGAAATATAATATTCCAGGCATCAGAAAAGTACCCAAAATATAACAGAAAACACCCCTGAAGATTGAAGGCAGCAAGCCTACTATATGGCCGCGGATCCACGGCCGAGTTGGCCGATCCACCTCGGTTCGTCGGCCTGGTTAGCTCCTTGGCGCTCCAAAATCCTCTGGAATATTCCCTGTAACAAACCTAGCTTCAAGAAGACTCTCAATTACCACGTGGCTTCTTCCAGAAGACACTGCATAACAAACTTCTTCTAGAAAGCTCCTTGTAACAACCTCATTCTAGAATATTCGCTCTAACAAACTCATTCTAAAAGGCTCTCTCTAACAACCTAGGTTTGGAGGGAAATTTGAATTTGAATTTATAAAAGGAGATCTAGATCTAGGGTTGAAGTTGTTCATTTTGGGGGGGAAATTGAGAGCCACAATTCAAATTCAAGTTGAGTGACACAACTTGATACCAAAAACCCCAGCCCAAATCCATTTTTCAAAGCCAAATCAAGATCATTTTGAGAAGCAAATCAAGCAAGAAACCATCGATCCTTTATCTGCGAAGTCAATCTTCATCAAGAGCGCAAGATCCACGACGATCCAAGTCTCACAGAGATCTAGCGGAGCGAAATTCGACGGATCTAGTTACCTTTTCAAAAGGAGCGATCGAGAGCAACATCTTGTAACCTCGAATTGAGAAAATGTGTAATTAGTCGTCGATTTAATAAAGGTGATAATTGTAATTCTTGCTTTCTTTACATTCTTTCATTATGAAACTTCTTGATCTTTGATTCATTAATTTTCATGATGTGTGAGTGAAATCTCTGCTTGTAACGGAATCGAGAGATTTGGTAGATCTAGTGATGATAAAATCCTAATACTAATCTTAAGTCTTATGAGATTTGTGAACTTTAGGAAAAAGAATCATCAATGACCTAATTTGGATCGAGATCACTTTCTTGCGAATTTCGTTGCAAATTAGGGATCAAACGATTGATGATTCTCTTTACTAGAGGCTAGATCCGAATGATGATCAATGAAAAGACAAGGGGTAGAGAAGGAGAAACCCTAGTTTCTTCAATAGATCCCTAATCTTCATTCATCACCATCAATCTAGCTACAAATTATCCACAGATAAGATTGGTCATTATTAGACTCATCATTGCTACCAATTTGATCGATTCCTACAAGATATTCTACAAATCTTGATAACTCAATTGATTGGGACATTTCTTGATTCTTGATTCTAGATCTTTATTTTCTTTATGTTTCTTGAGATCAACTCTTACAAATCTTGAATCAACTTTCTTGAATTTTCTTTTATCTTTTAATTTCGACTCATCTAAAACAAGATCGATCAAAACACACATCTCAGTGGACGATCCGTATTCATTAACGTGCTACCTCGACACCGTTAATTGATTGCGGTATAAATTTCTTTGGTTGTGAAATATTTCCAAATACACACGAAAGAATGATCAATCACTTTCCAAGCTTAAAGTCATCTTAGTGGCTAAATCATGACTTGAGAAGGGTTTTAGTGAAATTTAATGAAGGTTTGCTTGGTTTTTGTGATGAAGTAGTGAAGGTTTCAGTTGAGGGAAGAGGAGAAGGAAAATAATTGAGAAGGAGATAAGAATGAGAGATTGAAATGAGATAAGAATGAGAGAGGTGAGTGTAGGGTGAGTGTATCCTTACACTTACTCCCTCCCTCACTGTTGGATATAGTGCCCTCAGAGTCAATTATTTGATCACAGGCACGTGATTGCAATGATTGAGGGAGGACCTATGCCGGTAGGACAGTCTTACTCAAGATGATAGTATGCTATCTGGTTTATCTTTATCATAGTGTACTGCTTTAGGTGACCTTACAGGTCACTATTGCACGTTGATAGAGCCCTTAGGATTCTTGCTTGACTACCAGCAGTATGAGGGCGATCATATACGTGGGAGCTGGGGTCTATAAGCACATCCTTAAAAGGTCCCTAGTCGTGGGAGTTTCGAGACAGGGCATCGATTCTCTAGAGTAGACTAGTGTATACAGTCGAGACCCCGACGAGGGGCGGTGGCCGGTCTCACAAGCCACTGGTGTCAATTGGTTCACCTAAGATGTATACAGGTACTCACTGGGTTATGAGTACACCGGACAGGACTCGTAGGGAACCTGCTAGTTGGTATTATACCTGACGTCAGACAGCAGTTCCCTGGTGACATGTGTACAGGTTAGTTCATCGACCTGAGATCGTCATTTTTCTCGTGTGAGTTCCCACTGTACTTAGATTACTACCCTACCACGCTCAAAGGAGACGTGCAAACAGGTTTTAGTTAGGTACAGTCCCAAGCCACATGGAGGCAGTGAGCGGATCTGCAGGGGTTCGTCTCTCCCGGTATTGGGGGAAAGGTCGCGCTGTGTCTAGGAGAGCCATTACATGAAGTCCTTGGCCAAGGCAGGAGATTTACTGGCAGGTATTCCAGTAGTATCTCAGGGTGTTCTGGACTACACTCCGACACGACTTGTACCGCTTTTGGGGGTCTGACTTTTACCAACCCTCTAGGCCCGCCATGCGATGCTCATAGAAGAACGGACCGGACTGTACGGATATTGTCACCAACAGGCTCAGTAGGGTGTCAGGATGAGTTCGCTCATCGACGTCCCTTTTGGTCAATACCTGGTAGCCCGTTGCGTATAGGCTAATACCTCTGACGTGCTAGTGGTTAAATCGACAACCAAAGTATCGACGAGTCTTTAGAGTCCCCCACAGACCAGTTTCTCAAGTTTCGGGCGAAACGCTGTAGAGGCCGTATGGAGATATGGCAGGGTTCGATCAGATACGTGCGGTATTGCACGGATCATGATCGGACGGATAATACTAGCGGTCTTTGGTTTAAGCCGGATCCTAGTATTTTACTGTGTAGGTTTTGTCTCATTGCATTTGTATTCAGTGGGAATACAAATGCAGGTATGTATATACAGTCGCGGGGTTTTCCTGTAATTTATTACGGGATTAGTTTTCTGAAGTTGCCAGTTTGCATTCCGTTTCGGCCGGTTTTCTTTTGTTCCTTCCCGGCCGGACTTTTCCGATGGAGGGGGTTATTTGCAGTTGTGCAAATTATCATTTGTGGAAGTGTTATTTGCATATATGGCTTCATGATGGTTCCAAGCATCATGAGATTCTTTTTCCATCACTTGATTTGCATTAAATGAGATTAGAAAGGATTAGAAATTGATATGACCTTGTTATCATCACTTTTGGGTGTGGTCACCTCTTTTGATTCCTACACTCACCTCCCTTCATGTATTATTCTTTTTCCCTCCACCATTTTGATATAGAGGGGCCGGCCACTTTGGTGAAAAAGGAGAGTTCATTTTTTTTGAGTGTGGGAAATATACATCTCTCATTTTTCATGCTTGCAAAAATATACACCATCCTTCTCCAAAAGTTCTTTCATTCCTCCATCATGGCAACTTCATACCCCATGAGACAAAGCTTCTACACTTCATCTACATCACTCCTTGGGCACGTCGACTCGCCAATTTCGTGCCCGAGTTGCCTCGGTCCAGAGGTGGGAGCCCGTAAAAGAACCCGGCGATGTGGTGCCCGTTCCGACGAGGAAATGAAGACCGTAGATTCCGCGAGGAGATCGGAGTAGAGGTGAAGACCGAAGGACACGGATCGCTTGGTATAGCTTCTCTACTCCTTTTCTAGTTTGCTAGGGTTAGGTTAATGGCCCGATCCGGGTTTAAAGTGTGCGGTGGTGCCGGTTTACAAGTTTTGTAAAGTTTTCGTTTCCGCAATTCCGGCGTCGGATTGACGGCCGGGGCGCCGCCGTGAACTTACACTCACTTCATTAAATGCAAGCATGCTTCCTCCATGACTCATCTTGCCACCTCTCCCTTTCCAAAATTGAAGATAACTCTCACAACAAATGCTATGTGCAAGGTTAACATGGCATGGATTTGTTTAAGGTGTCATGGCTACTAAACAAGGTTAACAATAAATAACCCCCAAGCTAATATGCACAAGTGTGTGCAAGCCAAAACAAATAATAATAAAATATTAATTAATATTCATAAAATGCGAGAAAACTATTTTGGTAATCTTTTTATTAAAAACCCGCATTATCGCTTAATTAACACTAATCGCATTCAAAGGTGTTACAATCTCCCCCCTTAAAGAAATTCGTCCCCGAATTTAAAATTCTTACTATGCGTACCTTCAAAGAGATGAGGGAATTTCATCCGCATCTCGCTTTTGGCCTCCCAAGTGATATCCTCACTAGACGGGCTACGCCAAAGAACCTTCACAGATGGCAAAACCTTTGATCGAAGTTTCTTCACCTGCCGATCCAATATAACTGCCGGCTGCTCGGTGAACGAAAGATCACGCTCTAGCTGAACGGTCTGATGTTGAATTATATGAGAAGGATCATGAAGGTATCTGCGAAGTATCGACACATAGAATACATGGTGAACATCCGGAAAACGGGGTGGGAGTGCCAAACGATAGGCAACGGTACCAACCCGCTCAAGGATCTCGAAAGGACCTACAAATTTGGGACTGAGCTTCCCCTTTTTCCCAAATCTCATAACGCCCTTCATCGGAAAAATCCGTAGGAATACATGACCCCCCACTGTGAACTCAAGCCTGCGACGACGACGGTCGGCATAAGACTTCTGTCTGTAATGGGCTACTCTCATCCTATCCTGAATCAGCTGGATCTTCTCCGTAGTCTCCTGAACTAGCTGGGGTCCCAAAATCCTACTCTCGCTGAGTTCAGTCCAACAGACTGGCGATCGACACTTCCTACCATACAAAGCCTCAAAAGGTGCCATCTGAATCGTCTTCTGAAAGCTGTTATTGTAGGAGAACTCAATCAACGGCAAGTGACGATCCTAACTGTCACCAAAATCAAGCACGCACGCACGAAGCATATCCTCCAGAGTCTGTATAGTCCGCTCTGACTGGCCATCGGTCTGCAGATGGAAAGCGGTGCTAAAACTCAACTGGGTACCCAAAGCTTCCTGAAACTTCTGCAAAAGACGGCTAGTAAACTGGGTGCCTCTATCGGATACGATGCATGTAGGAACACCGTGCAAACGCACAATCTCATCTATGTACAACTGAGAATACTGAGCATAACCGAAAGTGGTCTTCACTGGAAAGAAGTGAGCCGCTTTCGTCAACCGGTCAACAATCACCCAAATGGAGTCATACCCCCGACTGGCCCTGGGTAGACCCACAACAAAGTCCATGGAAATCTGCTCCTATTTCCACTCAGGAACGGGTAAAGGCTGCAACTCTCCAGCCGGTCTCTGATGCTCAGCCTTGACTTGCTGACAAGTCAGGCACATCGAAACGAAGTCCGAAACATCGCGCTTTATCCCTTCCCACTAGTAAATGTCTTTCAAGTCACGGTACATCTTGGTGGAATCTGGATGAACGCTAAAGGCTGACTGGTGTGCCTGCTCTAGGATCTCGCGCCTCAATCCATCGGTATCTGGTACACACAAGCGAGTCCCGTAACGTAGCACACCCTGGTCATCAATCATGAACTCCGAATCTGTACCCTGCCGAACAGCTCAAGAATCTCAGACAAACGGGCATCATTGGGCTGCACCTCAAGGATATGATCAAGAAGAAGTGGACGGGCGCGGATGTGAGCAAGCTGTCCCCCAGTGGAAGCGAACTCAAACTGTACTCTACCAGTGCACAAGATCTGCCAATCTACAGAAGACTGTCTCTGAACTGCGCTCAAATAGGACAAGCTACCCCCGGGCCTACGACTCAAAGCATTAGCTACCATATTCGCCTTGCCCGGGTGATAAAGGATCTCACAATCATAATCCTTCACAAGCTCCATCCACCGGCGCTATCTCAGATTCAGATCCTGCTGCTGGAAGATGTACTTCAAGCTCTTGTGGTCCGTGAAAATCTGACACGACTCCCCGTACAAGTAGTGTCTCCAAATCTTCAACGCAAAGACCACCGCGGCCATCTCAAGATCGTGAGTGAGATAATTCTGCTCGTGCTTCTTCAGCTACCTAGAAGCATAAGCAATCACTCTATCATGCTGCATCAGTACACAACCGAGCCCCACTCGAGAAGCATCACAGTAAATGACAAAGCCGCCCGATCCAGAAGGCAAAGATAGAACTGGTGCAGTTGTCAACCGAGTCTTCAACTGCTGAAAACTCTGCTCGCATGCCTCAGTCCAAAGAAAAGGAACCCCCTTTCGGGTCAGTCCGGTCAGCGGTGCAGCGATACCTGAGAAATCCTGCACGAAACGGCGGTAATAACCGGCTAAGCCCAAAAAGCTGCAGACCTCTGTCACAGATACAGGTCTGGGCCAAAGCTGTACAGCTTCGATCTTCCTCAGGTCCACACGAATACCGTCTCCCGTCACCACATGACCCAGGAAGTCAACTCTATCAAGCCAAAATGCACACTTTGAGAATTTTGCATACAGCTGGTGCTCTCTCAATGTCTGCAATGCAATCCTAAAGTGCTGCTCATGCTCCTCTTGACCCCTGGAGTAGACCAGAATGTCGTCAATAAACACAATAATAAATTGGTCGAGGAATGGCCTGAAAATCAGGTTCATCAGATCCATGAACGCTGCTGGGGCATTGATGAGTCCGAACGACATCCCCAAAAACTCGTAATGCCCGTAGAGCGTACGAAAAGCAGTCTTCGAAATGTCATCATTCCAAACCCGCAACTGATGATAACCTGATTGCAAATCAATCTTGTAGAAATGTCCCGCCCCCTGGAGATGATCAAAAAAATCGTCAATGCGAGGTAAAGGATACCTATTCCGCACAGTAACTCGGTTCAATTGACGATAATCAATACACAAGCTCAAGCTGCCGTCTTTCTTCTTGACGAACAGAACAGGAGCTCCATAAGGCGAAACACTCGGACGTACAAGTCCCCTATCAAGCAACTCTTGCAATTGATCCTTAAGCACTTTAAGCTCCGCCGGGGCCATCCGATAAGGCGGTATAGAAATAGGCCCCGTGCCGAGAATCAAATCAATGCAAAACTCAATATCGCGCTGTGGCGGTAATCTAGGTAACTCATCGGGAAAAACGTCGGGAAACTCTCGCTCGATAGGAACCCGGTCCAATGACTCTGCTGTGGCTCCAATATCACGAATGAAGGCCAAGAATCCCTGACATCCTCTCCTCAAAAGCCGACTAGCACAAAAGGCAGAAATCAAACTGTAAGGGGCGGCACCACGGTCTCCCTGCACAACCGGAACAGACTCGCCGGGAAAACAAAATCTGAATGTCTTCTCGCGGCAGTCCACAGACGCATAGCAAAAAGATAACCACTCCATGCTAAGGAGAACGTCGAAGTCCAACATATCTAGAAGGATCAAATCGACGGATGAATCTCTATCTCCAATACGAACGGCACACGACCGAAACACATATCGCGGAACAAAAGAATCGCAAACAGGAGTAATCACAACAAGCAGCTGATCTAGCAAACACGACTCTCGGCCCAACCTCGGCACGAAGTGTGTAGAAACATATGAGTGCGTAGATCCCGGATCAAACAAAACGTGTGCATCAAAAGAACATACAGAAAGAGTACATGAAACCACTGCATTGGACGCCTGCGCGTCCAGATGAGTCAAAGCAAACACTCGAGCCCGCCCTCTACCGGTAACTGGCTGCCCTCCGCCTCTGCCACCCCGTCCTCTCTGAACAAACCCTCCGCGACCACGACCTATCTGAGCATAAGTCTAACGCGGAGCAACAACAGGTGCAAGAGGCAATGCTCTTTGAGGTGGAGAAGGTGGTAAGGTAACATATGGTACGGCTGCCTCGTCCTCACGTGGCTCAACAATCTCGAACACGATGATAGAAACTCCCGCACCGGAAACATCCAGACGATGACTACTGACCCACCAGGGGATAAGAACTAAATAACTGGCCTCATCCCAAGCCTCTGCTACTCCCCGTACATGAACGAAATCTGTCATGGCGTCTAAACGTTTGTCTCCGTGCTGATACACCAGTACGAACCCTCTTCGGTTCCGGAACAACCGACATCTCGGAA
The DNA here is from genome assembly GCA_030015575.1 of Agapanthus africanus. Taxonomy (NCBI): domain Eukaryota; kingdom Viridiplantae; phylum Streptophyta; class Magnoliopsida; order Asparagales; family Amaryllidaceae; genus Agapanthus; species Agapanthus africanus. Next base: position 297,650,322 of record CM057349.1, read on the forward strand.
AGACGCTTCTCAACCAATAGGGCTGTGTCCACCGCTGCTGCATACGTGTCACAATGCTGTGCGCTGATAGCGAGGAACAACTGGAGTCACGACCCGCAGGGTACGGAACGTGACTGGCACTTAAGTTTATGAAACGTCTAAAGACGTCCGTAAAATAAGTAAGCCAAAGCCCAGAAAACCAAACCAAATAAGCAAAAGAGTGAAGAGAACCCAATCAATTGAAAACAAGTTTATCAATAAGTCATATAAAACCCTTTTTTGAAAACAATATCAATTTTTCCGAAAATTTCGGCAGAGTCTCCTTTGTAAATACTGGCCCCCAAAATGGGTACAACAAAAATATATATGAATCCAACAAATAAGGCATCCCCAAGCGGGAGCTAGCTCTTCGCCACAAGGCGGTCAAAATCCCACGCAAAATAAAGCAACAACATGCGAAATAATCAAAATGAAGCATAAGAAAAACAGCATGTCGACTCAAGTGAGTTCGACCCCAAAATACAGCATAAAAGTCCACAAACCTCACCGTCTCATCTCTAGGTCAATATACAATAATACTGGTAGATACAGTAGATGGAGTGCACTAGATACAAAGAATATACAAGGTGGTACAAAAATAATGATATAACCCACCTAAGAGCAAAACCTCGAGTCCAGGCAAAGGAGACAAAAGAACAAGTGCGCCCGCCGCTACTGTACTGACGGAGCGGACCTGCAAAAGGCTGTGGCACAACGGGGGTGAGTTGCCAACTCGTGAGTAATAAATAACATCTACAAAGGCTATCGTATGCATGCACAGAAGCATCCTAGCATCTAAAATACAGGTATGACTGGATGCACTAGCAGGTGTGTATACAACATTAGTGTACTAGCAGGTGTATGTATGCAACATGAATATCTGAGGTCTCGATAGGTATATATATAAGAAACATTTTATATCTTTTTGTTTTTGAAACTCTTTTAAAATGCCAGCATAATACTCATTGAATCGACAACAATCTGTGTCCAGCAACGACACCTAAAAACTGTCTCAAATCTCATAAATCCATGTCATAGTGTCTCTGGCCTCAGCCATCCGGCTGATCCATCTCAATATCAATATCACATCCTCTCGCGGCCCCGGTCGGTATCCTTTGGATATCCGCCGTGCCCAATGAAGTCACCGGTAGGTAATCCGTCCCCTGCCAGGCTCATCGTCAGCACCACGAGCTTCTTGCCCCGGGGTACCCTACCGGGCCCACCATGTACCCGAGACGGTTCATCCAACTCCTCGAAACGGGTCTCGAAAACCACAGCAAACTCATAGTGGACGACACTTACATCACTAGAAAACCGCAATTTACATATTTTAAAAATATAATAAGTTTAGAAATTTTGCGGCTTTTCCCCGAAATCCAGAAATATCATAAAATCTCAAGAAATCCTCATAAGTGCATATGTCAATGATAATGAATGCATATGGTATCAATAATCAAGTTGCGATGTGTGATTAATAGATTAGGCATGAACAAATAATATGACGAAGTACATGCACATGAACAGCAATCCTACGATTTCATTTTAAGGAATTAAAGGCAATAGCACAAGTTTAAGTATCAATTAGTAAAAGGTTTCAATTTAAAGGTTATCTAGTGTGGTGGCATGGCAATTACCAGGGTGTGTGTGTAAGCAAGAATAGTGCTCGTGCTGCATATAAAAACCCTGGCAATGGTGCAGGTGTCCTATAACATGGTTTCGTATATGTATGTCAATATAGGGCATGAATGTAGCAAATAATCCTATAAGTATTACACCCCTAATTACTAACATTACTAAGAATCTTTTTAAGGTACTAAACTATCGGGCGACTTGAGCCATACAACGATAGTCCCCCGTAGATGTTATATCTACTCACCGGAATCCCTAGCTAGCTGTGTCCAATCACCGCTTTCCCCTTTCGTGCCGCGTCTGACGTCTCCGCGACCGAACCTGGAATTTACATCAATACCAAACATAAGGTTACATATCAAGAATGACGCAAAACCCAAACGAAAATACTAATGTTCACTAGCTAGGTATAACGTGCACAAGGTGCACGGAACACACGCGAAAATCGCAAAATCTGCAAAAATCGCCGATTTGGTCGCCCGGCAAAACTAAAACCCGACTACTCAAAAATCCGCACACACGTATCCTAAATGTCATAGGATACGCTAAAAATGTCATCAAGACATCGCAATTAATTCATCACAACATTTTAGTAAAAAGTAGTAAGCTAGAATAGCAATTTGGTGCAAACATCGACAATAGCGACAAAGTTATCACGGTCCAACACAACCATCCAATCCACACAACTTGTTAGCAACCAAAAACACAAATTTTAACTTATTTACCATGCTACAAAACCCACATTCCATACACAAACCTCTTCTTGAATTTGGTAATTAGCAATCTTAATGAAAATTTCACACAAGCTTAACATAGATTAGCATAATATGAAGCCACTTATGCAAAGTAACCTTAAAGATTGGTTTAGTAATTAACTAGATATCTAATTAGCTTTAATTAACTAAATAATGGTTCCTAAAAACCCTAGTTTAACTCTAACCATAAACCTTTAAAAACTAGATTAGAATCTAACACTAAATTAACACTAGATTTTAGCCCAATTAGCAATTTAACCACTTAGATTAAGCTAACAAAATAACTAGATAACAAAATAGCTTAATTAATCTCTTAATGGTGATCAAAACCCTAAATTAATTTCAAACCACAAACTTTAAAATACTAGTATGCAATTAACACTAAAATTAACACTAAAACAATTTTCAAAGTTCTAATTAGCATACTTTAACTACAATGTAACCATTTGATTAGAAGTTATACCTCAAAAGTTCAAACCCTATGTTGCTAAAGCCTCCCAAGATGCCATCTTTCTCCAAGATTTGAGCCAATTTGGGTTTGAGAAGAGAGGAAATAAGGTTTTGCTTTGAAATTGTAAAGGATTTGTTGATTTTTGATGGTTTTTGAGATGAATTTGTGAACAAAATAGAGAGGAAAATGAAGGGGGGAGCTGCTGATTTTCTGGACAGAAATGAGGGAGAGGGGAGTGGTGTGGGTGTGGGAAAAAGTCTCTAGTCAACCCCCCCCCAAAGTCAAAGCACCATACCCCATTTAACAATTCAAAAACCTTTAAAAAAACCCTCATTTCCACACAATAACACAAGTCAAAGAGCATGGAATTTTTTTTCCCATGTGCTGCTGGAAATGGCCGGCCTAGGGTGAGGGAGAAGTGAGAGGGAGTGCACAAAAAAAAATTTATGCAAAAAGACCCCCTACAAGTCCAAAATTGCAAGTTTAAGCTTAAATTCAATAAATTTCGTTTTCTATAATAAAAATTAGTTAAAAATCAAAATAAAATACTAAAAGTTTATGTTACAACTAGATTTTAATTAACATAATTTTAAAGATTAAAATTAGCCCAGAAAAATTTGCATTTATCACTAATTTAATGTATTTTCTTACCGGCTTAAAATAATATTAAAAATTTGAAAAATTAGGGAAAATTTTTAAACGACCAGAATTTCATAAGTAACTCATTAGCTACTAAAAACAAGCAATTACCTATCCATTTTAGGTATAATTAGTCCTAAACTGCAAAATAACAAGAAAGACGGTTTTCGGAAAAATACCGAATTTTCACCGATTTTCAGGAAAACACCAAAACGACTTTTCAAGGCGCTACAATCTTCCCCCCTTAAAGAAATTCGGTCCCCGAATTTAAAAATATAACTACGCGTACCTTCAAAAAGATAGGGATATTTCTTCCTCATCTCGCCCTCGGTCTCCCAGGTAACCTCCTCGCTGCTCGGGCTACGCCAAAGGACCTTGACGGTTGGTATAATCTTCGATCTCAACTTCGTCACCTGCCGATCCAGGATGGCCACCGGCTGCTCTGCAAACGAAAGGTCACGCTCTAGCTGGACTGTCGGGTGCTGAATCGCATGCGAAGGGTCGTGAAGGTACTTGTGGAGCATCGAAACATGGAAGACGGGGTGAACATCGGGAAAGCTGGGTGGAAGGGCCAAACGATATGCAACAGCGCCGACACGCTCGAGGATCTCGAAGGGACCTACGAATCTAGGGCTAAGCTTCCCCTTTCGCCCAAAACGCATCACGCCCTTCATCGGAGAGACCCTCAGAAAAACATGGTCGCCAACTGCGAACTCTAATCTGCGACGGCGCCTGTCTGCATACGATTTCTGCCTGCTCTGAGCCACTCTCATCCGGTCTCGGATCAACTGTATCTTCTCTGTCGTCTCCTCAACAAGCTGCGGCCCCAAAATACTGCTCTCGCTGAGCTCTGTCCAACAGACGGGAGATCTGCATCTCCTCCCATACAATGCCTCGAAAGGTGCCATCTGAATAGTATCCTGGAAGCTGTTGTTGTAGGAGAACTCCACTATAGGTAAATTCCGATCCCAGCTACCGCCGAAGTCTAAAACGCACGCTCTGAGCATGTCCTCGAGAGTCTGAATGGTCCGCTCTGACTGTCCGTCGGTCTGCGGATGAAACGCTGTGCTGAAGCTCAAACGAGTGCCCAAAGCCTCCTGAAGTCTCTGCCAAAGTCGGCTGGTGAACTGGGTGCCTCGATCTGACACGATACAAGTCGGTACGCCATGCAACCGCACGATCTCGTCGATGTAAAGCTGGGCATACTGAGCGAAGCTGAAAGTGGTCTTCACTGGCAGGAAGTGAGCCGCTTTCGTCAATCTATCCACGATCACCCAGATGGAGTCGTACCCTCGACTGGTCCTGGGTAGACCCACAACGAAGTCCATCGAAATCTGCTCCCATTTCTACTCTGGAATGGGTAACGGCTGTAGCTCTCCTGCGGGCCTCTGGTGCTCGGCCTTGACTTGCTGACAAGTCAGGCATCTCGAAACGAACTCCGCAATGTCCCTCTTCATCCCGTCCCACCAGTAGGTCTCTCTCATATCATGGTACATCTTGGTAGAACCGGGGTGGACACTATACACTGATCGGTGTGCCTCCTCAAGAATGTCGCGCCGCAATCCATCAGCATCTGGTACGCACAGTCTAGATCCATAGCGTAAAATCCCCTGATCGTCAATCACGAACTCGGAAAATCTGCCCTGACCCATCTGTGCCATGATCTCTGAGCAACGGTCGTCACTGCGCTGTGCCTCATATATACGGTCAAGCAACTGTGGGAGTGCACGAACATGCGCGAGCTGTCCTCCTGTCTGAGTGAACTCGAACTCAACTCGGCTGTCGTATAACATCTGCCAATCTGCTGACGACTGCCTCTGCACTGCGCGCAAAAAGGATAGACTACCCCCGGGCCTCCTACTCAACGCATCTGCCACCACATTCGCCTTGCCCGGGTGATATAAGATCTCGCAGTCGTAGTCTTTCACCAACTCCATCCAACGACGCTGTCTGAGGTTCAGGTCTCGCTGCTGAAATATGTACTTTAAGCTCTTGTGATCGGTGAATATCTGACACGACTCGCCGTATAAGTAATGTCGCCAAATCTTCAGTGCAAAGACCACTGCAGCCATCTCCAAATCATGAGTGGGGTAGTTCTGTTCATGCTTCTTCAACTGCCGAGAAGCATAAGCGATCACCCGGCCATGCTGCATCAATACGCATCCTAATCCCACTCGCGAAGCATCACAGTAGACCACAAATCCGCCTGATCCCGAAGGCAAAGATAATACCGGCGCCGTAGTCAAACATGTCCGCAGCTGCTGAAAACTGCGCTCGCACTCCTCCGTCCAGACGAAAGGAACTCCCTTCCGGGTCAAACCGGTCAACGGTGCAGCTATACGGGAGAAGTCCTGAACAAAACGCCTGTAGTAGCCAGCCAGGCCTAGAAAACTATGGATCTCAGTAACCGATGCAGGTCGGGGCCACTGCTGAACAGCCTCAATCTTCTTCGGGTCCACACAAATGCCGTCTCTCGTAACCATGTGACCCAAGAATCCGATGCTGTCCAGCCAGAATGCACACTTGGAGAACTTTGCGAACAGCTGGTGCTCCCTCAGAGTTTGTAACGTAATCCGCAAGTGCTGCTCGTGCTCCTCTCTGCTCCGGGAGTACACCAAGATATCGTCGATAAACACGATGATGAACAAGTCAAGATACGGCCTGAATGTACGGTTTATCAAATCTATGAATGCTGCTGGGGCATTGGTGAGACCGAACGACATCACCAAAAACTCATAGTGGCCATAGCGCGTGCGGAAAGCTGTCCTCGGTATATCCTCCTGTCGAACTCGCAGCTGATGGTATCCTGATCGCAAGTCGATCCTCGAAAAATACCCCGCACCCTGAAGCTGGTCGAACAAATCATCAATGCGTGGCAACGGATATCTGTTCCGAACGGTAACTTTGTTCAGCTGGCGGTAGTCGATACATAAGCGCAAACTTCCATCCTTCTTCTTGACAAACAGGACCGGAGCACCCCACGGAGAAACACTCGGTCGAATAAGCCCCTTCTCTAACAAATCCTGCAACTGATCCTTCAGCACTCGAAGCTCTGCCGGGGCCATCCGATAAGGTGGTATAGAAATAGGCCCCGAACCGGGAATCAAATCAATGCAGAACTCAACATCGCGCTCAGGCGGTAGCCCAGGCAGCTCGTCAGGGAAAACATCAGGGAACTCACAAACAACCGGAATCTGGTCCAACGGAACCTCTGCAGCTCGAGTATCACAAATATACGCTAAGAATCCCTGACATCCCTTCCGCAAGAGCTGACCAGCGCGAAGAGAAGAAATCAAGCTGGGAAGGGTGACGCTGCGGTCTCCCTGAATAACAAGGACTGGCTCTTCCGGAAAGCTAAATCTGACTGCCTTCTCACGGCAGTCCACCGAAGCATAACAAGTGGCTAGCCAATCCATGCCCAGAAGCACATCAAAGTCCAACATATCGAGGAGAATCAAATCAACCGATGAATCCCTCTCCCCGATACGAACGGAACACAAACGAAAAACAAAACGAGCGACAAACGACTCGCCTACCGGAGTACTAACAACAAGCGGATGATCTAACGACGACGACTCACGGCCCAACATCGGTGCAAAGTGTGTAGATACGTACGAATGTGTGGAACCTGGGTTGAATAATACCCGTGCGTCGAAAGAACAAACTGGCAAGGTACCTATCACAACGGCATTGGATGCCTGCGCATCCTGCGGTGTCAAAGCAAATACTCGGGCCTGTCCTCCACCGATAGCGGGCTGACCTCGACCTCGTCCTCTGCCTTCTCGTCCTCTCTGAACAGGACCGCCGCGTCCACGGCCTCTGGGTGCACCTAACTGGCATGGAGCATCGCCTGTGGTAGGAAGTAGGGCTCTCTGAGGAGGGGGTGGTGATGGTGGTAGGGTCACATGTGGAACTGTCGCTACTCCCTGTCGTCTCGCCGGACAGTCTCTGACAAGATGGTGCAGACTCCCGCACCCAAAACACCCTGGCGACGGCTGCTGCCCCTGGGGATAAGAACCATATAACTGTCCCCGTCCAAATCCTCTGCCAGGCCTATCTCTCGGAAAGAATCTGGCGCGCTGTCTCTGAGACGGTACATCGGTGCGAATCCTCTTCGGCCCAGAAACGGTCGAAGTCTGCGATATGCGTGCTTCCATCCGTAATGCCGTGTCCATAGCAGCTGAATAAGTGTCGTAGTGCTGGGCGCCAATGGCAAGATATAGCTGGGCATCAAGTCCCTGTACAAACCTCTTCACCATCTTCTCTTCGGTATCCACCAAATACGGAGCATATCTGGATAACTGTGTAAACTGGATGTCATACTCAGACACCGTCATCCCAGGTGTCTTGACTAAGGCCTCGAAGCTACGAGCTCTGGTGTCACGAATGCTCCCTGGGAGGAAACGAGCTAGAAAGACCACTGTAAACTCGGCCCACGTCATAGGCGGTAGACCTGCAGCTCGACCTCTCAAGACTGACTCCCACCATGTCTGCGCGAGACCCTCTAGTCGGAAACTCGCAAGCTCTACCCATCGATCATCCGAACATCTCAGCGAACGGCAGATCCTGGCTAAACTGTCAAGGAACGTCTATGGGTCCTCCGCTGCCTCGGTGCCGGTGAATACTGGAGGTCTCAGCCTCATGAAATCCTGTAGTGAAACCGGGATGGTCACGGTGGTAGTAGTAGGAGCAGGTATCATGGTCGTCTGTGATGTAGTAGGTGCGTCATCCGGCCTCGGTGTACGACTGGCTGCAACTAGGGATCCTACCATCTGACGTAGCTCCTGCATACCCCCCATCATCTGTCGCAACTCCGCCATACCAGTCTCGAGCCTATCCATACGGCCTGGGGAAGGTGGATCGGTCTGTCCCTGCGGCGTAGGCATACCACCCTGCTCAGTCCTAGTCTCGGACGAGCCAGCTCGAATCTCGTCTCGGGCAGCAGCCCTCTGTGCCCTCGTAGCCTTCGGCGGCATAATGGCTGTTATAGGAAAACGGATAATAAGAACAGTGCAATAGAATCATAGGATACACAGAATTGAAGAAGGAATTTTCAAGCAAGTATATCCTAAAGTCACTTAGGCGGAGTACCGTATCGCAAGTATGCCGCGGACATACACACGCTACGTTACCCTACTTAAGTCACTTACTCCATCTACCAAGGGTCATCCTACACTCAAAAAGGTAAAACCTATCGCTCTGATACCAACTTTGTCATGACCCGCAGGGTACGGAACGTGACTGGCACTTAAGTTTACGAAACGTCTAAAGACGTCCGTAAAATAAGTAAGCCAAAGCCCAGAAAACCAAACCAAATAAGCAAAAGAGTGAAGAGAACCCAATCAATTGAAAACAAGTTTATCAATAAGTCATATAAAACCCTTTTTTGAAAACAATATCAATTTTTCCGAAAATTTCGGCAGAGTCTCCTTTGTAAATACTGGCCCCCAAAATGGGTATAACAAAAATATATATGAATCCAACAAATAAGGCATCCCCAAGAGGGAGCTAGCTCTTCGCCATAAGGCGGTCACAATCCCACGCAAAATAAAGCAACAACATGCGAAATAATCAAAATGAAGCATAAGAAAAACAGCATGTCGACTCAAGTGAGTTCGACCCCAAAATACAGCATAAAAGTCCATAAACCTCACCGTCTCATCTCTATGTCAATATACAATAATACTGGTAGATACAGTAGATGGAGTGCACTAGATACAAAGAATATACAAGGTGGTACAAAAATAATGATATAACCCACCTAAAAGCAAAACCTCGAGTCCAGGCAAAGGAGACAAAAGAACAAGTGCGCCCGCCGCTACTGTACTGACGGAGCGGACCTGCAAAAGGCTGTGGCACAACGGGGGTGAGTTGCCAACTCGTGAGTAATAAATAACATCTACAAAGGCTATCGTATGCATGCACAGAAGCATCCTAGCATCTAAAATACAGGTATGACTGGATGCACTAGCAGGTGTGTATACAACATTAGTGTACTAGCAGGTGTATGTATGCAACATGAATATCTGAGGTCTCGATAGGTATATATATAAGAAACATTTTATCTCTTTTTGTTTTCGAAACTCTTTTAAAATGCCAGCATAATACTCATTGAATCGACAACAATCTGTGTCCAGCAACGACACCTAAAAACTGTCTCAAATCTCATAAATCCATGTCATAGTGTCTCTGGCCTCAGCCATCCGGCTGACCCATCTCAATATCAATATCACATCCTCTCGCGGCCCCGGTCGGTATCCTCTGGATATCCGCCGTGCCCAATGAAGTCACCGGTAGGTAATCCGTCTCCTGCCAGGCTCATCGTCAGCACCACGAGCTTCTTGCCCCGGGGTACCCTACCGGGCCCACCATGTACCCGAGATGGTTCATCCAACTCCTCGAAACGGGTCTCGAAAACCACAGCAAACTCATGGTGGACGACACTTACATCACTAGAAAACCGCAATTTACATATTTTAAAAATATAATAAGTTTAGAAATTTTGCGGCTTTTCCCCGAAATCCAGAAATATCATAAAATCTCAAGAAATCCTCATAAGTGCATATGTCAATGATAATGAATACATATGGTATCAATAATCAAGTTGCGATGTGTGATTAATAGATTAGGCATGAACAAATAATATGACGAAATACATGCACATGAATAGCAATCCTACGATTTCATTTTAACGAATTAAAGGCAATAGCACAAGTTTAAATATCAATTAGTAAAAGGTTTCAATTTAAAGGTTATCTAGTGTGGTGGCATGGAAATTACCAGGGTGTGTGTGTAAGCATGAATAGTGCTCGTGCTGCATATAAAAACCCTGGCAATGGTGCAGGTGTCCTATAACATGGTTTCGTATATGTATGTCAATATAGAGCATGAATGTAGCAAATAATCCTACAAGTATTACACCCCTAATTACTAACATTACTAAGAATCTTTTTAAGGTACTAAACTATCGGGCGACTTGCGCCATACAACGATAGTCCCCCGTAGATGTTACATCTACTCACCGGAATCCCTAGCTAGCTGTGTCCAATCACCGCTTTCCCCTTTCGTGCCGCGTCTGACGTCTCCGCGACCGAACCTGGAATTTACATCAATACCAAACATAAGGTTACATATCAAGAATGACGCAAAACCCAAACGAAAATACTAATGTTCACTAGCTAGGTATAACGTGCACAAGGTGCGCGGAACACACGCGAAAATCGCAAAATCTGCAAAAATCGCCGATTTGGTCGCCCGGCAAAACTAAAACCCGACTACTCAAAAATCCGCACACACGCATCCTAAATGTCATAGGATACGCTAAAAATGTCATCAAGACATCGCAATTAACTCATCACAACATTTTAGTAAAAACTAGTAAGCTAGAATAGCAATTTGGTGCAAACATCGACAATAGCGACAAAGTTATCACGGTCCAACACAACCATCCAATCCACACAACTAGTTAGCCACCAAAAACACAAATTTTAACTTATTTACCATGCTACAAAACCCACATTCCATACACAAACCTCTTCTTGAATTTGGTAATTAGCAATCTTAATGAAAATTTCACACAAGCTTAACATAGATTAGCATAATATGAAGCCACTTATGCAAAGTAACCTTAAAGATTGGTTTAGTAATTAACTAGATATCTAATTAGCTTTAATTAACTAAATAATGGTTCCTAAAAACCCTAGTTTAACTCTAACCATAAACCTTTAAAAACTAGATTAGAATCTAACACTAAATTAACACTAGATTTTAGCCCAATTAGCAATTTAACCACTTAGATTAAGCTAACAAAATAACTAGATAAAAAAATAGCTTAATTAATCTCTTAATGGTGATCTAAACCCTAAAATTAACACTAAAACAATTTTCAAAGTTCTAATTAGCATACTTTAACTACAATGTAACCATTTGATTAGAAGTTATACCTCAAAAGTTCAAACCCTATGTTGCTAAAGCCTCCCAAGATGCCATCTTTCTCCAAGATTTGAGCCAATTTGGGTTTGAGAAGAGAGGGAATAAGGTTTTGCTTTGAAATTATAAAGGATTTGTTGATTTTTGATGGTTTTTGAGATGAATTTGTGAACCAAATAGAGAGGAAAATGAAGGGGGGGAGCTGCTGATTTTCTGGACAGAAATGAGGGAGAGGGGAGTGGTGTGGGTGTGGGAAAAAGTCTCTAGTCAAACCCTCCCAAAGTCAAAGCACCATACCCAATTTAACAATTCAAAAACCTTTAAAAAAACCCTCATTTCCACACAATAACACAAGTCAAAGAGCATGGAATTTTTTTTTCCCATGTGCTGCTGGAAATGGCCGGCCTAGGGTGAGGGAGAACTGAGAGGGAGTGCAAAAAATTTTTTTTATGCAAAAAGACCTCCTACAAGTCCAAAATTGCAAGTTTAAGCTTAAATTCAATAAATTTCGTTTTCTATAATAAAAATTAGTTAAAAATCAAAATAAAATACTAAAAATTTATGTTACAACTAGATTTTAATTAACATAATTTTAAAGATTAAAATTAGCCCAGAAAAATTTGTATTTATCGCTAATTTAATGTATTTTCTTACCGGCTTAAAATAATATTAAAAAATTGAAAAATTAGGGAAAATTTTTAAACGACCAGAATTTCATAAGTAACTCATTAGCTACTAAAAAAAAGCAATTACCTATCCATTTTAGGTATAATTAGTCCTAAACTGCAAAATAACGAGAAAGACGGTTTTCGGAAAAATACCGAATTTTCACCGATTTTCAGGAAAACACCAAAACGACTTTTCAAGGCGCTACAACTGGGTAAGCAGGCCTCGAACAAATCTCTTGATCCGCATCTCCTCAGTGTGTACCAGATACGGAGCATACACAGATAGCTCGATAAACTACACATCGTACTCTGCCACCGTCATACCCGAAGTTTGGCGTAACGACTCGAAACTGCGCGCTCAAGCATCCTTGACGCTCTGCGGAAGAAAACGTGCAAGAAACACCGTCACGAACTCAGCCCAGGTCATAGGAGAAAGCCCTGCGGCTCTGCCCTTCTCTAAAGACTCGCACCACTTCTGGGCAAGATCTTCGAGACGGAAACTCGCGAACTCTACCCATCTCGCGTCGGAGCATCTCAGCGAACGATATATCCTGGCCATCCGATCAATAAATGACTGCGGATCCTCAGCTGCATCAGTGACGATGAAAACCGGGGTCTTCAGCCTCATGAACTCAGATAACAATACAGTGATAACCTCCGTAGCTGCAGGTACGACTGTCGGAACAGTAGGCACCAACATGGTCCCCGTAACAGGTGGAACAACCTCCTGTCTCTGCGCTCGACTGGCCTCAACCAATGACCCCATCATCTGGCGCAAATCCTGCATACCGGCCTCTAGCCTCGTAATACGATCCGTCGAAGGTGGATCAATCAGCTCCTGTACAACGGGCGTACCGCCCTGGTCAGTCCTCGTCTCAGACGAATCAACTCTGTCCTCGGCTCTCGTGGCCGCTCTCTGCGCTCTCATAGTCTTCGGCGGCATAAAAGCTGGAAATGGAAACAGGATTCGATAAAAACCTAGAAATCGAATCAAAAGGATGTATATAATCACGGAAAGAATTTCAAGCAATAAGTCCTAAGGTCACTTAGGCGGAGTACCGTGTCGTAAGTATGCCACAGAACATACACACACTACGTCACTCTGCTTAAGCTACCTACTCCATCATACCAAGGTCATCCTACACTCCGAAAGGTAAAACCTAGAGCTCTGATACCAACTTCGTCACAACCCAAAGTTAGGCACGTGACGGGCACTTAGACCACGTAACGTCAACAGGCGTAACGCAATTTAAGTAAGCCGAAAACCCAGAAATCTAAACCATAACAATAAGTAAATGATAGAAACATTATTAGAACATTTGGAAATCTCAAGCAAAACTTTAAGCTTAGGTTTGTTTTCTTAAAAATTTCGGCAGCACCTCCTTTGTGAAAACTAGCCCCGAAATGGGTATAAATATAAGATATAAGTATAGCATCCCCAAACGGGAGCAAATCACGTCCAAAGGCAGAAATAACTACCACAAGCAGATATATGACGCCGTAGCGAAGATATAGATAATATAAATGAAACAGCATAAGAAAAGGCCGGCTCTCACGAGCCCGACACCCAGAGTCACGAAAATATACACATCGATCCTCACAACTCGTCTCTAAGTCAATACATGAAGGTGGTAGATGGAGAGTACTAGATACAATAAGATATACAATGAACATCATCGGATAACCGCAAACCCACCTATAGCAAAAGTCCTCATAGCCAACCATAGCGGTATCCGCAAAAGTAGAGATAATAAGACGCCCTGCCGCGACTACTCTGAGGGTCAATCCTGCAAAACACTTTGGCACAACGGGGGTGAGTTGCCAACTCGTGAATAGCAAATAACATCATACAATAATCACAAGTATGCATGAACAACGATAATCTATCACATGCAATCTGATAGCATAAGTATGGCAATATGGATATGCAACAATCATGATCAAGGTACACCATCAGGGTACTAATTCTATATGAATCAAAATGCATATCAAGTAAATACTGAGTATGGGATAAAACATCTCATCATCGTGGAAAAAACCGGTGTCCATCAAATACACTCCAAATCCCAATACCTCAGGCGCCGTCACTCTAATCGGCCTTCATATCCTGTAAATCTCCTGGAATCTGAGTGCCCAACATCGACACTCGAAAATATCATGAAATACCCGTATCCAGCATCGACACGCAAATCCACATATATCGGGCTCCGTCAGTCTGGATCGGCCCACAGGCTCCGTCTGTCCGGATCGGCCCTCGGGCTCCGGCAGTACGAATCGGCCCATATCCATCTCTCGACTCCAGTCAGTATCCTCCAGATAACCTCCAGGTCCAACCAATCACCGGTAGGTAGTAGTCCCTCTGCCAGGCTCATCGTCTACTACGCGACATCCCTTTCTTGCCCCGAGGTACCATACCAAGTCCACCATGAACCCGCAAACGGATTATCCAGCTCCTCGAATCGGTTTTCTATCACACGTCTCAAAAACGAGAAAACGCATGGTGGGCGCACTGAAATATCATATCAAGAGAAACCGGGTTTTTCAAAACAATGCATACTTTCTTGAAATAATACCACGGTTCTCAAATCCATAAATCACATGAAATCCGTATCTCAATGTGTAAATCCATGAAATATGATATATGCAACATAAAACCATAATATGAGCATATCAATGGAAAACCGCTATTTAAATGCATCAAGTTATTAAATATATCATGGGGTTCCTAATTTCTCCAAAGTCCAATGCAACATCATATAAAAGTGAACATGTAGCTATAGCAAGGTATACGTATAAGCATGTAGGTATGCATGTATGCTATATTTAATATGCGCAATCGCACAAGAATCAATGTCTCAATATCACTAACCAATACAATATCACATATGTATATATGTTGTGTGTGTCATGGCAATTACCGACGGTGTGTGTGTAGAATACAATTAGTGCTCATGCAACATGAACCGTCAATAATAGTGCAGTGTCCAATGGGTAAAGGTCCAGGCACAACAAGTAATAATATGCAATGATGTTCATGCACAATCTCTATATGTGCATATAACCATGCGGCTAATATCATATCATCTCTAGCCCTGACGCTTAACGCCATACGGGTGATTTCCCCGTGGATGTTAAATCTACTCACCAACGATCTCGAGCTAGGTAAATCCAACCACTTGCTTTCCTTTCTTCACAGCGTCCGAAGTCCCCGCCTGCGATCCTATTATCACACGAAACATAACAAGTGTAACTTAGAAATCGACCAATAACACGTACAAACTACGTGTTGACCGACACACCAACTCCAATCAAACTCTCAAGTGTTCGTCTATGTAACGTTTTCAAAATAATAAAATATGATTTTTGGGAAATTTTATAATTTAATATTATTTTAATGAATATTTTAATATTCCGGTATAATTAAATACAAATAAATGGGGAAAAATTATGGAAAATTCTAAAATAGGGTATTTTATGGAATTATGCCATTTAAAAATTTTTAAGACTAGTTATATGCTAATATAGTGCTAATCGCGATTAAAAATCGCTAATTGGATTTTTAGCTTTTTTGTGCAAAAATGTGCATATATCATTTTCCACACTTGCTACACTTGTGTTACATTTCTATTGCCATGGTTGTTCTTTTGGGTTCACTATTGGAGTGATAAGCATAAGAAAAAGGAAAAGAAAGAAAAGGAAAAAGTAAGTGTGATGATGAGAGAGAGAGAGAGTTGTTGCTTTTGACTTTTTGAACCATGCTCCCATCATTTTCCTCTTCTCATTCTCTCTCCTCTCCCTCACCTTGAGCTGCTGCTGCTCCTTCTCCCTCACTCTCCCTCTTCACAAAAACCCTAAATCCACCATGAAAACAAAGTCAAAACCCCATTCCCACTTCACAAAACTTGCTCCCAAGCTCACTAGCAACACATTGAACCTACCAAGATTGGATTCGGAGGACTTTGAGCAACTCAAGAATTTTCTTGAGTTGCCAAAGGAGGTAATTTCTGCACCCCTAGTTTAGTAATTCAATTTTTATTGCATCCATTCTAGTTTTGTGTCGATATGGTGTCGTTTAGTGGATTTGTGAAACTTTAAGTTAGCGTTTAGGGTAAAACTGAAATCAAAGATGAAATTGAGGATGGTGGTGACCTTAGAACCCCTGGTGTGATGTTATTTTGGACCAAACCTGAAGCTAGAACACAGAATACAGAATTACGGAATCGATATCGGGGAAAACTGTGAATCTGTGATCGTAATTAGGAATCTGCTATCATCCCGAGACCCCAAAAATAAAACAGAGTTGACAGTGAGATGTGCAGGCACCATGGAACCACCACACCAAACCCTAGCCCCCAACCCATTCCCTCGGCCTCCAATTAATTCCTTCTGGCCGCAATTTGCGGCCAGAGCAGGAGGAAACCGTCTCGATTTTGGTGCATGGCCCTATTTCCTCTATTCTTGACCCTGGGTATGTCTAGTTTTGACTTATTCCATCTAGGGTAAAATCTGGGTTAATTTTCCTATGTTGGTGCATGGTTTACGACTTGTTTTAGCATGGATTTTGGTATTTGGTGATTCATTCCTGTCGGGTGGCGTTTGGACGTCAACGACAAGTGGATATTGATCGTGTTTACATGCGAGATGATAGGTTTTTACCTATGCGAGTAGCGTGTGCTATTTTGGTTTCCAATGTGATTTTCATGTGCTTTAGCGTTGTGATATACTTATAGGTACCCTACGTGATGCTGAGGCGAAGAAGATGAAGATAGCGACATCGGCACCGACACATGAGAAGCAAGGTGAGTACATTTATATCAACGGGGAGAAGTCGGGTTGATGGCGTATAGCACCCTCGCAGTCTGTGGTGATGTATACGAATACGTATACACACATATATTTATTATGTGTTGTTTAGGATTATTGATGGTAATAATGGTATTATTGATAATAAGGATGTATTGGTTTAGTATAGTGCGAAACCCTAGAGTAGTGGTTGCACCCACACATACACGTACACATACACTTGCATACATTCTTTCATTTATCTGTGCGCATATAGAGGTGTATATATCTACACATGGGTATGAGACTATGTTTTCATATACGGGATTGAGGATGATACATGGGGTTGAGATGAGTCGATGCGGTTTGTGATGTGATATGATGTTAGTGATACCGGATATGTGATGAGATGAATGGGATATTGACCCGTACCCAGCTATTGGATGCCGTACGACGGTTTACCGTACGAGCTTTATATTGATGTTAGATCCGCACTCATGAATCGAGGATGTTATATGATATACTGTATCGTACGTGATACTATTGAGGCGGGTTCACCGACTATATATATATATGTATATCGACTCAGATTTAGGTGGTTTCCATACCCCTCCCGATTGACTTGGTTGTTGGGTTCGTAGTTCGCATAGTAGGCGTTAGACTAGACCCGAGTCATACCTATTTCAAAACTAACGAATTGGGGATATTTTAAAGATAGGCAAAAGGGTTTAGACGGATATTTTCAAACGACACATCTTTTCTTAAAACACCGTAGCCCTTATTTTACAAAAAGCCCTAATTCGTCTTATTTAAAAAGGCAAGGTTGCATGATATATTTATTGATGCAGGTTCTCTACTGTTGCGTTGATTATTCGATTCTGCATATTCATGCTATTTGCATTGCATTGCTTGTATTGTTGATATATTTCAGTCATGCTGCTAGGACACCAGCACCATTATCGATGATGCATATGTTTCACATACACTTGTTTGCCGGCTCACACACTTCATCATCGATAATTGCCATGTCACTACACTGTAGTACTGTTGCATTCAGTGTATGTTGCTTACATTTCCTTACATGTCGCATACATCATGCTTTCCGATTATACGCATTGAGATATGTTGTTTCCATGATATTTCTGGTTTTTGGGAACCGTGGGTGTTTCAAAAGGAGAATATGTAATTGTTTTAAATCCCGGTTACCCTTGATAAGATATTTCAGTGCGTCCACCATGTGTTTTCTCGATGCTGAGAGCGACATGTGAAACCCGATTCGAGGAGGCGGATGAGGCCGATTGCGGGTACATGGTAGACCCAGTATGGTACCCCGGGGCGAGAACGGTTTCGCTGTGTAGTAGACGGTGAGCCTGGCAGAGGGACCACTACCTACCGGTGATTGGTTGGACCTGGAAGTTATCCGGAGGATACTGACCAGAGTCGATAGATGGATATGGGCATATTGCCGGGTCCGAGGGCCGATACCGCAGACGGAGCCCGTGGGCCGATCCGGACTGACGGAGCCCGATATATGAGGATTTACGTGCCGATGCTAGGCACAGTTTTCATGATGTTTTCGAGTGTCGATACTGGGCACTCCGGTTCCATGATTTTGACGTGTCGCGAGGGACACGGATGGTTTATATCCTCATATTATTCCCATGCACATGCTTTATGATATTTACATGCATGATGGTTATTGTCATTGGGTGACGAGTGGACGGGATCCACGTACATGCAAATTTGATTACATTGATCATACCTCACATTTATGATATGCTATTACCTGAGGCACTGGCACGAGCACTTGGCACTACACTCATGCATAGAGATTTCCTTGCCAGTTTAGCATGCTTCAGACTTATTCATATTGAGGTTTATTTCTATCTGATCGTATTGATCTAGGATGGGTCATGCATTCGATCTCTGCTTGTAGATATTTTTCTATTCACGAGTTGGCAACTCACCCCCGTTGTGCCACAGTTCTTGCAGGTTTTACCGTACAGAATCCATAGCGGCATTTCTGGCACGCTGCTTCATTATGGGTGACTTGCTTGGGTAGGTGGGTTCTTTTGTATCAGATTCGCCATTGTTCATGTATTATTTATTGTATCTGGAAATTCCATCAACCAAAACTTGTATATTGTTTCAGACTTAGAAAACAGTGTTTTATTATTTCGACCTTAGAGTCGCGCTTGTAGTATTACGGTTTTCTGGCTGTTTTGAGTTTCTTTTTGGGTTTTGATCCTCGCCCTTTGGCGTTGTATATTATTATTGCTTGCGTGGTTGTGACCGTCGATTGACGAAGAGCTAGCTCCCGCTTGGGGATGCCTTTTATCATTTCATATATATTATTCTTGTTGTACCCCGTTCGGGGCCAGTTTTTACAAAGGAAACTCTGCCGAAATTTTCAGGAAAGGTTACACATTTTTAAAAATGCATATTCGGCTTAGTTGTTTAAAAACTTGATTTTTGAAATATGATTTCTTTACTTCTTAAAACCAGTTTTCCTTATTTACTCTTTAAATGGTTTTAGATTTCTGAGCTTTTGGCTTACTTGGATCAGATGGGGTCCTATAGACTTCATATGGTTCAAGGGCCAATCACGTGCTCTTTCGGGTCGTGTCAAAGTTGGTATCAGAGCGCTAGGTTAACCTTGGTTCGAGTCTAAGTTTGACTATGTGGAGCCTAGGGCGTTATCTATATACGGAACTTAGGCTTGACCTTGCGGAACTTAGACTTAGTCGAGAGGGTATTAGACCCGAACTTTCGTCGCGTAGGATGACCCTTGGTTGATGGAATAGGTGACTAAAGTAGAGTGACGTACCGTGGGTATGTTCCGCGGCATACTTACGACACGCCACTCCGCTTAAGAAACCTTAGGATGTACATTTCCTTGCACCGTATTATATTCATTCCTATGATCTATCCTCATCGATACTGGTTTTGGTTTTGCTACCGCGATTGCACGGGCAGAGTGAGCTACGGCTCGAGTTGCGTCAGCATGAGCTCGTCGTGGACGAGGACTGACCAAGGCGTGATTCCAGAGATTTACGATTGCATTGAGAGGCGTCGTCTTATTGTGTTTTCGCGCCATGAGCGTTGGATTGATCGCTTTTACGAGATTTCCGGATGTGGTGATCGGCACCAGAGGATTGAGCCACTGATAGAGGCCAGCCAGGATGCGATGAACCTTGATATTATCGCTTATCTAGGACGATTGAGGTGTTGTCCAGCGCACGGACGAAGGAGCCAGTTGTTGCTGCAAATGATGAGATATCGCCCAGATGATTGGAGCTACTGCGGCATGAGCATATTCTTAGAGATATGATAGTGAGTCGCTAGTCACCGAGGATTAATGACTAGGACATGTGGTTCGTTCGCTTACCCCGATGCGAGGTCATCAAGTAGATTGATTCCAGCTAGAGACGACTTCACCCAGATTCGTTGAGAGTCGATTGAGACGATCGAATGTCAGGAACCTATTTTCCAAGTTTAAAGTATTCGGAAAGACATGCAAGCGATTCTATGGACCCTCTAGAAGAATGAAACCCTAACTCGACGTAATGACCGTGTGAAAGCCTTTGAACCTTAGGGTTTGCGGCAGTTCCGCGGCGCCATTCGTGAGGCTTGGGTTTGCCCTTCTACGGCTGGACCGCCGATGCTGTGGTATGTACTCGATACTATTAAACTGTACCCGGATGTTGAGCTCTTAGGGGATTATGAGGTTCTGACGAGTCGATCGGACGATTCGGCATCATTCGGATATCATGTGATGGGACACTGCTTGGAAGACTCCAGATGCGAGCATAGCCATTGGAGCGCAGTCTGTGTAGCCACGATGAGATGAGTCCGAATCAGTCGATATTGAAGTAGAGTGGAGTAAAGAGTTCGCATGAGATTTCGACGAGATGACGTTCCACTCCGCCGACGTTAGAGATGCGATATGCACGTTGAGGACGTGATCGGCTAGATATCTTCTACTGAGTGACGAAGATACCGAGTTCGTGATTTCGAGTCCGTGTTAGAGACTTCGGAGGGACCGTAGCCGAGGACCTTGCAATGCGCAGATAAAGACACGATGTCAAATGGTCGATGATACAGACAAGCGGGACAAGAAGTTCGTGCGAGATGCAGACGAGCTGGTGCTACACCCCGTTAAGATTAAAGGTCGGATATGCATACAGAGGCGTAAGGATGCGACCAGCTTCCGAGGAGATGTTGTACTAAGGGCGCAGATGTCCAGAAAGCGAGGAAAGATTACGCCAGAGTACCAGCCTCCGTACAGTTTGGCTTAGGCAAGATCAGAAGAGACCTTGAGTAGGATTCCTTCCAGTACAATGCTGCAATAAGATTTGCACCAGGAGCCGATGTGTGATGTGCATTCAGAGGACCAGAGGTCGGCGCCAGAGATGTAATGCTTTACGAGCGGTCGTGAGGATTGACCGAGTGATGACCAGGAAAGTGCCAGAACGGAATCGTTCCTGTCAACACACCTGACCGGGCCGATGAGCCGATGGATTGCGAGATTGGTAATCCACAGAGAAGATAAGGAACCAGAGGCAGAGGACGTCAGCCGTGTGCAAGAGGCAAGTAGATATCTTACGCCGCTAGCATTGGATGTACCGGCACCTTCTCGACTTGAAGGAAGATATACCGACGACGGTATTTATGATGTATGATTTGTGATTTTGTGATTTGATTATCACGTATCCGTCATCTTGGATTTCGGTATTTTGGGCGATCTATTTGCATGATTTAGTTTTGATGACTAAGTTTCATGGTATTTGTTTTCTTGCACCATGGTTGCACTTACTGGGTATTCATATTTTGTGCAGAGTTATTATTCTTGAGGTATTGATTGTTATTTCATGCCTATTTTATGCCGGTGATTTAATTTACGCTTCCAGCGTAGTTTTCATGTACTTTTAGTGTTTTGATTTGATTTGTGCACGCTGATGCACACGGTTGTGAGATTTTCCATAGCGGTACACTTGATCTTGATTGAGCCGCATTATATATTTTCGATTTTGACCCTGATATTTATGATTTTTGCACTCCGTGCTTTCGATTGGACTTACGCATGTTCGACGTTTGCTATTGGATTTTGTGATTCCGTGCATGTTGAGTGCGCAGGGTTTAGATTTCATTCGTGCACGATGGATGCACCGATTTGGATTTTTGCGCATGTTGAGCCATGTTTTGAGATACGATTTTGGTGCACACCCGATGCACTAAATCGAGATTCTTCATGCATGTCAGATGCACCGGTTTTTGGCTGTCAGGCACACACGTTGCCTATGACAGATACTTCGTGCACAACCGTTGCACCTAGATATTGTTTTGTGCACCTGTATGGCACATATATGGATTTTGATTTCCGTGCACACCAGACGCACAGGGTGGTGTTATGTGCATTTTTGGGATTTATTCCTTTTGGAGCAGTACATTTTTATGATATTGGATATTGTTTTCATACTGAGCAGGACTAGTCAGAGGAAAGTACCTGGATATATTTTGCATGCATTGATAGTTCGAAGGAATTTCCAAAGAGTGAGCTATGGTCTCGATATATATATACCTACGTGTCCGATATGACACGAAATGTTTTAAAAACAAGAAAACCCTTCTAAATTGCTTTCAAAACGGCGGAACGCACCTATTAAACAAAGGATATATATATATATATATATATATATATATATATATACGTATATAGCTATTTTCTTATGAAAAACGTCCGCCACTGTGCAGTGTTACGCGCATCGCACAGCGACTCAAAAAGATTTGGCATGCTTTTACATCAGCTATTCACATGTATAGATTGGATGTCTACATGTATAATTCTGCTCTATATCATATTGGTTTTGCATTGGATTTGACATTTGTGTCTTTACCATGACTCCGATGATTGCGGGATGCTTGATGGAGTGTTGCTTTTTAGTTATCTATTCAGTACTCATGCGCACGCACTGCGCTATGATACGTTTTATGTATTGCTGATTTCGGAGCCCCGATGACTTAGAATTTGTATTGAAATATTTTAGTATTTGGGGGTTTAAATTTAAATTCGGGGACCGAATTTCTTTAAGGGGGGTAGATTGTAACGTTTTCAAAATAATAAAATATGATTTTTGGGAAATTTTATAATTTAATATTATTTTAATGAATATTTTAATATTCTGGTATAATTAAATACAAATAAATGGGGAAAAATTATGGAAAATTCTAAAATAGGGTATTTTATGGAATTATGCCATTTAAAAGTTTTTAAGACTAGTTATATGCTAATATAGTGCTAATCGCGAATTGGATTTTTAGCTTTTTTGTGCAAAAATGTGCATATATCATTTTCCACACTTGCTACACTTGTGTTACATTTCTATTGACATGGTTGTTCTTTTGGGTTCACTATTAGAGTGAGAAGGATAAGAAAAAGGAAAAGAAAGAAAAGGAAAAAGTAAGTGTGATGATGAGAGAGAGAGAGAGTTGTTGCTTTTGACTTTTTGAACCATGCTCCCATCATTTTCCCCTTCTCATTCTCTCTCCTCTCCCTCACCTTGAGCTGCTGCTGCTCCTTCTCCCTCACTCTCCCTCTTCATAAAAACCCTAGATCCACCATGAAAACAAAGTCAAAACCCCATTCCCACTTCACAAAACTTGCTCCCAAGCTCACTAGCTACACATTGAACCTAGCAAGATTGGATTTGGAGGACTTTGAGAAACTCAAGAATTTTCTTGAGTTGCCAAAGGAGGTAATTTCTGCACCCCTAGTTTAGTAATTCAATTCTTATTGCATCCATTCTAGTTTTGTGTCGATATGGTGTCGTTTAGTGGATTTGTGAAACTTTAAGTTGTTAGTTGTATGTATACCCTAGAGGCCAGTATTGTACAGATGATGTATATTATATTGGATGCTTGGACATATATAGAGATGACTTTCTTGCTCGATATGATAGTATGCTATCTGGTTACTCTTTATCTTAACATGTACACTTGTCTCTTTAAACTGTCTTATAGTTACATGTTGGTAAAGCCCTTAGGATGTGTACTTGACTACCTGGACTATGTAGCAGATCATATTAGTGGGGACATGGTAGTCCATAGGTACATCCTTCAAGGTCCCTAGTCGTGGGTGTATCGAGACGGGGCATCGATATACCAGTGTAGACTAGCGTATACGCTTCTCGACCCATGAGATGGGCGATGGATGATCCCATATCCATTGGTGTTTGACATCAGAGATGGTATACGGGTGCTCAGTGGAGACTGGGTACACTGGACGGACTCGCCGAGAACTCCCAGATGGTATTATACCTCACGTCAAATGGCAGTTCTCAGGTGACACTTGTACAGGTTAGTCTGTAGACCCGAGATCGTCATAGAGTCTTGTGTGATTCCCACTGTGCTTTGATCTCCACCTTACCACGTCCATGAGGGTGTGCAAAACGGTGGTCTTTGGGTACAATCCCGAGTCATATGGAGGCAATGAGTGATAGGAGGGGTTTCGTCTCTCCCGGTATTGGGGGTTGATGTTGCGCTGTGCTCGATTGGCCGTAACAGGGAAGTCCCTGGCCAGGGCTGATCAGAGATCTGCTGGTAAGTGTTACCGGTAGTTTCTCGACCCGTTATGAGCCTCATATCGGCACGACTTATCGGTTATTGGGGTCTGACGTTTACCACCCCTAAACTTGATATGCGACATATCAGACGAACAGACCGGACTGTACGGTAAGTGTTACTGGTTGGATTCACAGGAGTGTGAGCGGGCTAGCTCGTCGATCTTCTGATCGCTCAATACCCGGGTGGCCATTACGTTTAGCAGACCGCTTGCAGCTTGTGGGTGCTTGATATGATCATCATCTGCTACCGGCGTATTGACGAGTCTTTAGAGTCCTACACAGAGGTTTCCTGGCTCGAGCGAAACGAAATAGGAGCGCATATGAGATATGTGCGGGACCGAGAATAATGCGTGTATGTGATACCGCATTTCATTCTTGTGATGAATGTTTCGATTGGTTGTATACGATATGACCTAGTTATCGAATCATTGATTCGATAAATCGATACATTGGATACTAGTCGGTTATGTGCGACATGACCGGATCATTGAATCAAATGTTGATTTAATGATTAAATGTATAATTATATATTTGATATATTACTTTGCATTAACTAATATTGGTTCACTTTAAATGGATTTTCTCACTTGATGTTCACAAGTTGTGTATGTGATATACTTTTGTGCACTTGATTGTATCATGTTTGATGATGCATGACTATTGGCTTTGTGTAAAGAATTGTACCATGTTTATGATAATGGTTAGGGTTTTGATTTATTCACTCATTTATTTAACCATTCTTTATTTATTTTAATGGATAAATGAAAATAAAATGGTTTCTTTTTATCATGAAGCTTGTTGAAGCTTCATGAAGCTTTGACTAAAGAGACCATTTTGTCTTCATGCTTAACCCTAACCATTCCCACTTACCATGGTATATTCTCTACACTTGACCTTAGTTAGGATATGATAAGTATTGATTTGTTTTCTATTATGAAAACACTTTTATCATATTCTATCTTCATCTTCTCCTTCTTCTTCAAGAAAGAAAACTAGACTCCATTAATGGCTTCTTGAGTTCTAAAGTGAGAAATCCAATTCTAAAGTGATCCCACCTCCTATTTCTTCATCCTCTACCTCTTGCCAAGTGGTTTTGGGTGTTTTCTTCACAAGTTTCACAACTTGGTGAAGTCGGAGCTTGATCTTGTGAAACCTCGACGTAGATCATCTTCGGCATCGTAGCCGACGACTATTCCGCTCATTTCTCCGATGAAGCCGATGCGAGAGTCCGGGATTCGAGATGGACAGCGAGGGAGCGACCACATGGAGCTAAGGAAGTGGATAACCGGATCTACAAAGGTTGTAGCTTCCTACTTTTAGTTAAGATGTTAACTAGTTTATTGTTTCGCCTAAAATTCTAGTCGACGATCCGTATTAGGGTTTCTCGGCACTCATAAAATTTAAAATTGGCATGGTTGATGCCTTGTGAGACTTCATTAGCGTGCCTAGGAACCCTACATAAGTTATGGTTTAGGGTAAAACTGAAATCAAAGATGAAATTGAGGATGGTGATGACCTTAGAACCCCTGGTGTGATGTTATTTTGGACCAAACCTGAAGCTAGAACACAGAATACGGAATTACGGGATCGATATCGGGGAAAACTGTGAATCTGTGATCGTAATTAGAAATCTGCTATCATCCCGAGACCCCAAAAATAAAACTGAGTTGACAGTGAGATGTGCAGGCACCATGGAACCACCACACCAAACCCTAGCCCCCAACTCATTCCCTCGGCCGCCAATTAATTCCTTCTGGCCGCAATTTGCGGCCAGAGCAGGAGGAAACCGTCTCGATTTTGGTGCATGGCCCTATTTCCTCTATTCTTGACCCTGGGTATGTCTAGTTTTGACTGATTCCATCTAGGGTAAAATCTGGGTTGATTTTCCTATGTTGGTGCATGGTTTACGACTTGTTTTAGCATGGATTTTGGTATTTGGTGATTCATTCCTGTCGGGTGGCGTTTGGACGTCAACGACAAGTGGATATTGATCGTGTTTACATGCGAGACGATAGGTTTTTACCTATGCGAGTAGCGTGTGCTATTTTGGTTTCCAATGTGATTTTCATGTGCTTTAGCGTTGTGATATACTTGTAGGTACCTACGTGATGCTGAGGCGAAGAAGATGAAGATAGCGACATCGGCACCGACACATGAGAAGTAAGGTGAGTAGATTTATATCTACGGGGAGAAGTCGGGTGGATGGCGTATAGCACCCCCGCAGTCCGTGGTAATGTATACGAATACGTATACACACATATATTTATTATGTGTTGTTTAGGATTATTGATGGTAATAATGGTATTATTGATAATAAGGATGTATTGGTTTAGTATAGTGCGAAACCCTAGAGTAGTGGTTGCACCAACACATACACGTACACATATACTTGCATACATTCTTTCATTTATCTGTGCGCATATAGAGGTGTGTGTATCTACACATGGGTATGGGACTATGTGTTCATTTACGGGATTGAGGATGATACATGGGGTTGAGATGAGTCGATGAGGTTTGTGATGTGATATGATGGTAGTGATACCAGATATGTGATGAGATGAATGAGATATTGACCCGTACCCAGCTATTGGGATGCCGTACGACGGTTTACCATATGAGCTTTATATTGATGTTAGATCCGCAATCATGACTCGAGGATGTTATATGATATACTGTATCGTACTTGATACTATTGAGGCGGGATCACCGACTATATATATATATATATATGTATATCGACTCAGATTTAGGTGGTTTCCATACCCCTCCCGATTGACTTGGATGTTGGGTTCGTAGTTCGCATAGTAGGCGTTGGACTAGACCCGAGTCATACCTATTTCAAAACTAACGAATTGGGGATATTTTAAAGATAGGCAAAAGGGTTTAGACGGATATTTTCAAACGACACATCTTTTCTTAAAACACCGTAGCCCTTATTTTACCAAAAGCCCTAATTCGTCTTTTTTAAAATGGCATGGTTGCATGATATATTTATTGAGGCAGGTTCTCTACTGTTGTGTTGATTATTCGATTCCGCATATTCATGCTATTTGCATTGCATTGCTTGTATTGTTGATATATTTCAGTCATGCTGCTAGGACACCAGCACCATTGTAGATGATGCGTATGTTCCACGTACACTTGTTTGCCGGCTCACACACTTCATCATCGATAATTGCCATGTCACTACACTGTAGTACTGTTGCATTCAGTGTATGTTGCTTACATTTCCTTACATGTCGCATACATCATGCTTTCCGATTATACGCATTGAGATATGTTGTTTCCATGATATTTCTGGTTTTTGGGAACCGTGGGTATTTCAAAAGTAGAATATGTAATTGTTTTAAAACCCGGTTACCCTTGATATGATATTTCAGTGCGTCCACCATGTGTTTTCTCGGTGCTGAGAGCGACATGTGAAACCCGATTCGAGGAGGCGGATGAGGCCGATTGCGGGTACATGGTGGACTCGGTATGGTACCCCGGGGCGAGAACGGTTTCGCTGTGTAGTAGACGGTGAGCCTGGCAGAGGGACCACTACCTACCGGTGATTGGTTGGACCTGGCGGTTATCCGGAGGATACTGACCAGAGTCGATAGATGGATATAGGCGTACTGCCGGGGCCGAGGGCCGATACCGCAGACGGAGCCCGTGGGCCGATCCGGATTGACGGAGCCCGATATATGAGGATTTACGTGCCGATGCTGGGCACAGTTTTCATGATGTTTTCGAGTGTCGATGTTGGGCACTCCGGTTCCATGATTTTGACGTGTCGCGAGGGACACAGATGGTTTATATCCTCATATTATTCCCATGAACATGCTTTATGATATTTACATGCATGATGGTTATTGTCATTGGGTGACGAGTGGACGGGATCCATGTACATGCAGATTTGATTACATTGATCATACCTTACATTTATGATATGCTATTACCTGAGGCACTGGCATGAGCACTTGGCACTACACTCATGCATAGAGATTTCCTTGCCAGTTTAGCATGCTTCAGACTTATTCATATTGAGGTTTATTTCTATCTGATCGTATTGACCTAGGATGGGTCATGCATTCGTTCTCTGCTTGTAGATATTTTTCTATTCACGAGTTGGCAACTCACCCCCGTTGTCCCACAGTTCTTGCAGGTTTTGCCGTACAGATTCCATAGCGGCATTTCTGGCACACTGCTTCCTTATGGATGACTTGCTTGGGTAGTTGGGTTCTTTTGTATCAGAACCGCCATTGTTCATGTATTATTTATTGTATCTAGAAATTCCATCAACCAAAACTTGTATATTGTTTCAGACTTAGAAAACAGTGTTGTATTATTTCGACCTTAGAGTCGCGCTTGTAGTATTACGGTTTTCTGGCTGTTTTGAGTTTCTTTTTGGGTTTTGATCCTCGCCCTTTGGCGTTGTATATTATTATTGCTTGCGTGGTTGTGACCGTCGATTGACGAAGAGCTAACTCCCGCTTGGGGATACCTTATATCATTTCATATATATTATTCTTGTTGTACCCCGTTCGGCGCCAGTTTTTACAAAGGAAACTCTGCCGAAATTTTCAGGAAAGGTTACACATTTTTAAAAATGCATATTCGGCTTAGTTGTTTAAAAACTTGATTTTTGAAACATGATTTCTTTACTTCTTAAAACCAGTTTTCCTTATTTACTCTTTAAATGGTTTTAGATTTCTGGGCTTTTGGCTTACTTGGATCAGATGGGGTCCTATAGACTTCATATGGTTCAAGGGCCAGTCACGTGCTCTTTCGGGTCATGACAGTCTAGTGGCTAACGTGTGTGGTGACATTCCGAAACCAATCCAAGTGCAGCAGCTACACAAGAACATGAACCGTGTCGGATAATGTAACACGCGTAGTCGTAACACTACAAACTACCAAAGTGATCTGAAATTTTTTATACCGTCAAAATGTAAAAATCTAGCTGTACCAAACACTTCTAAACAACTGCAGACAGCTACCCTACAAATCACAAGCCCCAACTCCCCCAAACACCCGAGCTCGCCGGATTTCCCCATGTTCTCGCCGGTTTTCCTTGGTTGGGTAGGGTTCGTGCTTTAGTTGTACACTCTGGGTCACTAGTACCTCACTACTACATTGCTAGATTTTCCAGTACACACTCGAGGTCACAGCAGATCACAGAGACTTCATAATGACACTAAAAATACGATATGTGCACAAAACTATACCTTTTGTGTTCTAAACAACAACTACAAGGCAACACAACAATATAAACACCTAATTATCAGTTTAGAGGTTATACCTATCCACACTTGCTCAAAAGATCCTAGCTATCCAAGCTCAATGTCATCTTAGTGGCTAAATCTTGACTTGAGAAGGATTTTAGTGGAATTTAATGAAGGTTTGCTTGGTTTTTATGATGAAGTAGTGAAGGTTTCAGTTGAGGGAAGATGAGAAGGAAAATAATTGAGAAGGAGATAAGAATGAGAGATTGAAATGAGATAAGAATGAGAGAGGTGAGTGTAATGTGAGTGTATCCTTACACTTACTCTCTCTCTCACTTCATTAAATGCAAGCATGCTTCCTCCATGACTCATCTTGCCACCTATCTCTTTCCAAAATTGAAGATAACTCTCACAACAAATGCTAAGTGCAAGGTTAACATGGTATGGAGTTTTCTAAGGTGCCATGGCTACTAAACAAGGTTAACACTAAATAACCCCCAAGCTAACATGCATAAGTGTGTGCAAGACAAAATAAATAATAATAAAATATTAATTAATTTTCATAAAATGCGAGAAAACTATTTTGGTAATCTTTTTATTAAAAACCTGCATTATCGCTTAATTAACACTAATCGCATTCAAAGGTGTTACATGCCAGGTCTAAGGGCTGGATCATGTCAGACTCCTAATAACCTGCCAAGTTATGCCGATGTAGTTCAAGACCATCCGAGAATCTACTGGTCTAAATACTAGTAATTCTCAATCCACCCGCCAGGGACTATGGTGTTGGCCAACCGAACACAGCGCAACATCGACTCCCTATACCGGGAGAGACGAATCCCCAACAATCGCTCACTGCCTCCATGTAGCTCCGGACTGTACCCAACTAAAACCTGTTTGCACGACTCAGTAGAGCCGTGGTAGGGTAGTAATCAAAACATAGTGGGAACTCACACGAGACAAATGACAACCTCAGGTCAATGTAGGGTGTTTTTCGTCACCCCATGAGATGGAAATACCCATCGCTTGTCAGGCGTACACAGATCCCTCCTGCCTAGGGTAGGCTAGGGTTTATTGATTGTGGGGATCCGAATCTCTGGCAGCCGCGGACTAAGCTGCCGTTAATTACCCCTCACTTTTGGAGCGAGCGAATTTCCGATTGACGGGTCAAACTGGTCATGCGAAATCAATGCGATGTGTTGGTGTTTTTTTAAACAATAGGGATGTGTTTATTTTTTATTCATCATTCTATTTGTAACGAATGGGTTTTTTTTATTATTATTCAATGAAACGTTTTTTTAAAATATATATATATATTTTATTTATTTTGTTTTTATTTATTTATTTTATAAACAAAATAAAAATAAAATAAAAAAGCGGGGCCACCCTCTCACGTGAGAGGGGGAAAGCTCCCATTTAGTGGGAGCTCCCTCTCCCTCACGTGAGAGGGAGTTGGGGCTCCCACTTACTCACATGAGAAGGAGCAGGGGCTTCTATTATCTCCCCTTCACGTAGGGGGAAAGCTCTCACTCCCCTCAGTGGGCTCCAAAAGACTTTTTTTAATAGAGTTAAACTCCATAAGATTTTATTTGGAGTTAAACTCCCAAAACAATTTTATTTGGAATTAAACTCCCAAAAATTTTTATATGGAGTTAAACTCCAAAAGATTTTAAGTGGAGTTAAACTCCCCAAAAGGATTTTTATTGTGGAGTTGAATTCCAAAAGATTTTATTATGGAGTTGAACTCCTAAAGATTTTAAATGGAGTTAAACTCCTAAAAGGATTTTTATTGTAGAGTTAAACTCCAAAAGAATTTTTATTATGGAATTAAACTCCTTAAAGTATTTTTCCTTCCACTTTTGAGAAGAAACCCAAATGGGTTCTCTTGAAACTCCAAGATTTAGATCTTGGGTCATGAAAAGAGACCCCTTTTCTTCTCTTAATGGAGCCTTGGGAGGTGGGTTTCCCTTCTTCTCGCTCTCTCAAATTGGATCTTGAGAAGGGAGAAGAAGGTAACGGAAATCTTCTCCTTTTTGGAGGGTTGGATATGAGAGTTAAACTCTCCTTCAATGGATTTATGGTAAAACTTTATTTAGTTTTGAAAAAAAAAAAGAGCTAAGCTCTTGATTTAATTGGAAAATGAAGAGGAAGTGGGAAAACTTGAGAGAGTGAGGATAGAGGCACAAACCCTAAATTTTTGAGAGAATGAAAAGTTGTTGATTTTTTCATCATGTATGCCATTATAGGCTACACACTTTACATATAGCCCCTTGAGCTTTGCCAAATGGCACTTATGCCACCCCATGCCTTATGTGCCTATCTCTTTTTTGCATATAAGCCATGTGGTTTACAAAATTTTGGTTTTTTTCCCATTTTACATACATTTATTTCTAAAAAAAGAATTACATTAAACTAATTTATGGATTCATTCATTTTGTCATGGGGCCGGTCCTTTCCATGCTCGATCTTGACCTGGGCTTGGGCCCACTTTGCTTGGGGTTGACTTTGAATTTGACTTGGTCAACCGGGGTGTAATTTTTGACCCCATCAAAGTGCCCCCATCAATAAATGCACACCACGTGTGTGGGTTGTGTGCATGAAATTAATGGATCTTGTTCTATATGGAGCTTGATTTGGTTGGGTTCCTTTTTGACGACGTGTAGGGTATGCTGCCATTTTAGCGACGTGGATGGTCAATACTGCCATTTTAGCGACGTGGACGGTCAGTGCTGCCATTTTAGCGACATGGACGGTCGGTGCTGCCATTTTAGTGACGTGGATGGTGGGTGTTGCCATTTTTGTGACTTGGACGGTTGGTGCTTCCATTTTTGTGACTTGGACAGTCGATGACTTGCTCCGCTTCTTGCGGTATCGGGATTTGATTTGACTTGCTCCGCTTTCTGCGGTGTCGGGATTTGATTTGACTTGCTCGCTTTCTGCGGTGTTAGGGTTGAAGTTGACTTGCTCCTCTTCTTGCAGTGTCGGGGTTGATTTGATTTATTTTGGAAGTTCCCTACCTGTCCAGCGGGACTTTCGAGCTTAGAAGTGTTGCCGGGTAGGACTTTGATTTGATCTGTTTGAATTTTGCCTTTTTTGGTGGGATTTTTGAATTTGAGGGGAACATGGAATTTGTATTTTTTTTAGTATCGGCATTGCTGCACTGGAATAATGTCAGGAGCAACTCATCATTTTCCCCAGAAGAACTTGGGATTGCTTTTTGGGTCAGCATCAGCACCGCTAACACTGAAGCGTAGTGCTAGGAGCGACTCATCATTTGCCGTTGGGAAAACTTGGGATTTGGGTTTTTGGGTCGGCATTAGCACCGCTAACACTAAAGAGTAATGCCAGGAGAGACTCAACATTTGCCATTGTTCATTGGGGAACGATGGCTTAGGAGACAGGTTTAGATCCCTATCACCTAGGGCTTTTCAATTTTATGAGCCGTAAGGGTCTCATAAAAGCATTTTCTATCCCACAATTCGAGAGGATCTTGCAGCTGTATTCTCTCCTTAGGAATCTTGGGGATTCCTAAGTGTGTTTCTCCTTTGTGAGTCGTAAGGATCTCACGCGGGGATTTTCTCCTCATAAGGTCGAAAAGACTTTGCAAGTGTATTTTATCTCTTTTCATGAGTTTGTACCCTTTCGTGTTTTCACAAACTCACTGGCGGTCCTGCTGTTTTTACTCATAGTGCCCTTTCGGGTTTTCATCCGTGCCCGTTTTGATTGTGGCCATACCGATTTTTTGTTTTTTTTACATTGGTGGAGCTTCATCACCGGTGGGACTTTTAAATGTAGTCTCGCCGGTAGGACTTGGGAGAGATAGAGCTCATTTGCACCTGTAGATTGTATACGGTTTTACAGAATGTATGATCCAGACAGTAGGGCCAGTGTGCTCAATTCGCCTGCGACTTTGAGCATTCACGCGTAGTATTTCTTGATATATTGGCCATTGATGGGTGGCATGGGCTTTTCTACCTCTGTATTTATCAGCTGGTAGGATCCTCCATCAAACACTTTCTCTATGACATATGGTACTTCCAAGTTTGGCTCGAATTTTCCCTTGGCATGTCGATTGGGGATAATCGGTCTTTTGAGGACCAACACCAATTCGCCTTTCTTAAAAGCACGGAGACGGGTCATCTTATCATAGGCCCATGACATTTGGGCTCGGTATAGCTCCAGATTTTGCTGTACTGCGAGCCTCTTTTCCTCGAGCACAACAAGCTCTTCGAGGCGAAGGAGGACATTTTTCTCCTCCGTCAAATCATGCTAGACAACCATTCTAGGGCTTGGAACTTCGACTTCGAGCGAGAGGATTGCTTCCACTCCAAAGAGTATTGAGTATGGAGTGGACTGATTTGGAGTGCGATGCATGGTACGTTATGCCCACAACGCCTCGTGGAGCTTAAGATTCCAGCCTCTCTTGTTGGCTGAAGTATTTTTCCTCAGGAGCTTGCATATAATCTTATTGAAGACTTCGGCTAGCCTATTGGCTCTTAGATTATAGATGGAGGAATTTCTCCAGTCTATCTTGTGCTGAGTAGCAAACCTTGAGACTTTGAAGCTCTTGAAAGAAGGCCTGTTGTCAAAAATGATTCTTCTACGTGTATCGAAAAGGTATAGAATATTATGCCGGAAGAACGTCAGAATATCTTCTGTCTTGACTTTTTTTAGCGAGACAGCTTTAGCCCATCTGGAGAAGTAGTTAGTTGCGGCCAATATGAGCCGGTGGCCTTTGGATGATGGAGGATCAATTGGGCTAACTATGTCGGTGCCCCAAACTTCGAAGGGCCATGATGCCACCGTCGGATGCAGCGGATTGGGATGTTTGTAAATGAAGTCCCCCTGAATTTGGCAGAGGTGACATTTCTTTGCATGCTCTTCACAATCCCTTATCATGGTAGGCCAGTAATATCCAAGCCGTTTGATTTGAAGCCGCATTTTGGGGCCGGAGTGGTGAGCTCCGCAGACGCCCAAGTGAACTTCTTTCATGACCTTTTGGGCTTCGGCCGAGGATAGATGCTTAAGACAGAGTTTGTCATATGATCTGCGCTATAATGTATTATTTACAAACACATATCGGAGAGCTCTCTTCTTCAGCTGAATCCTCGCATATTTTTTTCGGGCAGCTTGTCGTATCGGAGGTACTCTATGAAGGGTTCTTTCCAATCGAGCTCGTCTTGAATGATCATAGCTTCTTCGGCATGATTGTTCTCTTTTTCTATGCTTCCTTCTTCATGCAAAGAGACTGAAGGTAGAATTTGTCGGTTTCTAACTGTTATCAAAATCTTATCCATATCGGGATCAGCTAGCTCCTTGGCTAAGTGAGCGAGTACATCAGCTTTTCCATTCAACGCCCTAGGAACTCTCATCAGTTCAATGTGGGTGAACTGTTTCATGAGCTCCACCACCCGGCTTCTGTACCGAGCTAACTCGGGTTTGTATATATTATAGTCGCCGCTTACTTGGTTGACGACAAGCTGGGAATCATCGTAGACCCGTAGCTGAAGAATTTCTATTTCTATGGCGAGTTCCAGACCAGCTATCAAAGCTTTGTATTCAGCCTCGTTGTTTATGCGAGGATCGGTGAGAGCAAAAGAACGCCGTAGGGTTCCCATCGATGGCGTGATGAACACCAATCCTATCCCTCCTTTTATCTGCAGGATGCTTGATTTGCTGGGGCTTCTTATTGATGAGGCTCCATCAAAGTAGAGCTCCCAACACGGTTCATTATCTTCAAGATGCAGCATATGTTCATCGGGTAACTCGCAATTGAGTAGCGACCCTTCTGGTATGGGATGAGCAGCGAGGAAGTCGGCAAGATCTTTCCCATTTACTACTTTTTGAGGAGTATAAACTATGTCAAACTCAAGCAGCATGACAGCCCATCTTGCCATTCTGCCGACTAGGCTTGCCTTGGTCATTAAGTGTTTAAGAGGGTCGACCTTGGAGATCAGTATAACCCGATGAGCGAGCAGATAGTGCCCCAGCTTCTTCATAGCGAATATCAGAGCTAGGCATTGCTTTTCGATCGGGGAATAGTTGTGTTCTGCCTCGACTAAAATTCGACTGAGGTATTAGAGGGCATTTTCTTTTCCCTCCTCGTTGTTCTCGATAAGGAGCGCACCGAGTGGCTCATCTAGTGCGGCAGTATAGAGAATCAACGGTTTATTTGGAATAGGAGTAGCAACAGGTACTGTTTGATACTTTCGAACGCTTCTTGACATTCGACATCCCAGACAAAGGGAGCTCCCTTCTTCCTGAGCATTGAGAAAGACCGACATCTCCCCGATAGGTTCGAGATGAACCTTCGTATGTAAGCGAGTTTTCCTTGAAAGGATCTTAGCTGCGCCAGATTCTTCGAAGGAGGAATCTCCATGATGGCCTTTATCTTTGATGGGTCAACTTCGATCCCCCGATGTCGGACTATGAAGCCTAAGAATTTTCTCGATGACAAGCCAAAAGCGCAGTTTAGAGGATTCATCTTCAGATCGTATTCCCTCAGTCTGGTGAAAACGGTCCTGAGATCTTGGATGTGATCGGCCTTGGCTTTAGTATTGACAACCAAATCATCAACATAACATTCGACGACTTTATGGATTAGGTTATCAAAGATATTGTTCATTGCCCTTTGATATGTAGCACCTGCGTTCTTCAGTCCGAATGGCATCATTTTGTAACAGTATATGCCGATTGGGGTTTGAAATGCTGTGTGCTTCTCATCTTCAGACGGCATTTTTATCTGATTATACCCTGACGAGCCATCCATGAAGGTGAACAGCTCGTAATTTGTTATATCGTCGACCAAATTTCCATGACCGGGAGCGGGAAATCATCTTTAGGGCATGCCTTGTTAAGGTCTCTGAAATCAATGCAGACTCGGATCTGCCTATTCTTCTTTTTCGTTGGGACGATGCATGCAATCCAGTCTGTATATTTCTCTTCTCTGATGAAACCGGCATCAATGAGTTTCTTGATTTCCTCAATGACCTTTTCTTCCAGCTCCCTTCTCATTCTTCGAGGAGCTTGTTTGACTGGATTGACATCAAGAGAAATAGACAGCTTATGCACGGCTACCTCAGGGGAGAGACCAGGCATTTCTTTATACGTCCACGTAAAGCAGTCGGCGAACTCATGCAGCAGGGAGACTATTTGCTCTTTCATTTCCTCTGAAAAGAGTGAGCTGATGTAGGTCGGCCTTGGATTATCCGACATTCCTAAATCAACATCGGTTAACTCATCGAAGGTTGCTTGTCCGCCATCTTTGAGCTCTCGAGGAGCTTCTTCTGGCTCAGCTATCTTGTCGTCATCATTTGACCTTTCGCTGGCTTCACCAACATGGATCATGTAGCATTCTTTGGAATCAAGTTGAATGAAAACTATGCCCCGGCTATCTGGAATTCGTCCATCGATGAGTGCTTGGACCTGAGGCGGATGCCATAGCCCCTCATAAAACTTCATTTCGGATTCTGTTTGATATAACCGGCATCCGCACTTTTTAAAATATTCCCGCATCTCGGGCGCATAATATCTGGGATTGAGGATGGCTCTTATGCCTCTCTCACAGGGAAGGCTTGCGACAGACAATCGTCTGGGTGCAGGACAGGATTTGACCCATAAAACAGAATACCCTTCTGTCCACTTTTCCTTCCTGGAACGTAGAAAGTTTGCAGTTGGTTCTGTTGGAGTTTCATAGCACATCTACTATAGTTTCAAGGTGTATCAAGTATACAATTTTCAAATTAGTGTGCTAATGAACTCAAACTTAGAATCGAACTAGAGAATTAGGGTTTCACAATAAGTAAGTAAGCATAAACCTAAGTGATTATGGAATACAACCTTTGTAGACCGGTCCATCGCTTCAAATGCTCCGTGTAGAAGTCCCTTCGCTCCAAGTAGTGGTGTTCCGGACTCTCCGTAGGCTCCACTAGTCGAAATGAACGAGCTTGCTTAATGATCGTCGAAGCCGAAAATAATCTACTTTGAGGAGAATCAACTCAAGCTACCTCTTCACTAATGTATGAATAAGTGAAGCAAACAACCTATAAAAAATGGCTAATAGGGTATAGATTGGTGATGTAGGAATTTAGCTCACTTTAGAATATTTTTCCTCTCATTCTTTTTTACCTCAAGAAAAATCAAGTAAAGAAAAAAGAGATGAAGAAGATGAAGCATCTCATAAACCATGGGTGAGAAAATATATAATATAAACTCATGTAGAGACTTAACTAAGGTTAGGATAAGGTTAGGTTAAATAATATCTAGAGTAAAACAAAAACAAGTGGAGTTTAGTCAAGGTTTCTACAAGCTTCTCCAAGCTTCACAACCATGTTAATTTCCACCTCATTTTTGGTTTTATCTAAATAATTAAAACCATACATTATATTAACTTAAGTGTTAGTCTCATACACCCAAGTTCCATTTATCATCAAGCATGATACAATATTCTAAATATATATATATATATATATATATATATACATATGTGTTAAATGTAAATGTAGAAAAGAAAATTCTTAAGTGAGCTAATTTATATTAGTTAATATATATTAATATATCTAATATATATATATATATATTAAATTATTAAATCAACACTTGATTTAACAATCCTGCTATATCACATATACCTGACTAATATCAAATCATCGAATCAACATTTGATCCAATAATCCGGTTATATCACATATAACCTATATCGCGAAAACAGAATACAATATCATATACTTGTATCTATCTCGGTCCCGCACGTAACACATATGTGCCCTACTTCGTTTCGCTTGAGCCAGGAAACCTCTGTGTAGGACTCTAAAGACTCGTCAATACGCCGGCAGTAGGTAGTGATCATATCAGTCACCCATAAGCCGCAAGAGGTCTGCTAAACGTAACGGCCACCCGGTTATTGAGTGATCAGAAGGTCAACAAGCATGCCTGCTCATACTCCTGTGAATCCAACAAGTAACACTACCGTACAGTCCGGTCTCTTCGTCTGATATGTCGCATATCAAGTCTAGGGGTGGTAAACGTGAGACCCCAGTAACTTAATAAGTCATGCCGATTTGTGGTCCATAACGGTTCGAGAAACTACTGATAACACTTACCAGTAAATCTCAGCAACTCTGGCCAGGGATTTCCTATTATGGCCAATGGAGCACAGCGCAACATCAACCCCTAATACCGGGAGAGACGAAACCCCTCCTATCGCTCATTGCCTCCATGTGATTCGGGACTGTACCCAAAAGTCATAGGTTTGCACGTTCTCTTAAACGTGGTATGATGGAAATCAAAGCACAGTGGAATCATACAAGACTCTATGACGATATCGTGTCTACAGACTAACCTGTACCATTGTCACCAGAGAACTGCTATCTGACGTCAGGTATAATACCATCTAGGAGTTCTCGGCGAGTCCTGTTCGGTGTACCCATTCTCTAATGAGCACCTATGCACATTCTCTGATGTCAAACACCAATGGTTGTGGGATCAACCAACGCCCCCATACAGGGTCAAGAATCATACACACTAGTCTAATCTGGAATATCGATGCCCCATCTCGATATTCCCTCGACTAGGAACAATTAAAGGATGTACTTGTGGACTAACCTAGCCCCACTAGTATGATCTACATCATAGTCCTGGTAGTCAAGTCCACATCCTAAGGGCTTTATCAACATGTAACAGAGAGATAGTATAAAGATACATAAGCGTACATGTTAAGATAAAGTGCAACCAGATAGCATACTATCATGTCGAGCAAGAAAGTCGTAAATATATATATATATATATATATATATATATATATATATGTCCAAGCATCCACAATAATATACAATCATGTACAACAATGGCCTCTAGGGCATACATATAACTAACAATCTCCCACTTGCACTAAGGCCAACTGTTGTAGTATCTCATACCCAACATCCCGAAGAGTCTCTGAAACTGTATCTGGGGTATGGCCTTCGTGAGTGGATCCGCTGTGTTATTCTTCGTGTCAACTCTCCCGACCTCGATCTCCCGACGATCAACTATCTCCCGGATCAGATGATATTGTCTAAGAATGTGTCTGGACTTCTGATGGGACCTGGGTTCCTTGGCCAAAACCACAGCTCCATTGTTATCACAATACAAAGGTATTGGATGCTCAATGGACGGTACCACACCAAGTTTAGTTATGAACTTCTTTATCCAGAAAGCCTCCTTGGCGGCATCGTTGACAGCGATGTATGCAGCCTCCATCATCGAGTCTGCCACGGTATCTTGCTTGGAACTCTTCCAACATACCGCCCCTCCATTGAGGGTGAAGACAAAGACCGAGACCGACTTACTGTCGTCCTTATCACTCTGGAAGCTCGAATCTGTAAAGGACTCCACCTGGAGTTCACCGTTACCATACACCAAGAACATTTCTTTAGTCCTTCTCAAGTAGTTAAGAATGTTCTTCACAGCTGTCCAGTGATTCTCCCCAGGATCCGATTGATACCTACTCACTACACCTAGTGAATAAGCTACATCTGGTCTAGTACATAGCATCGCATACATGATAGAGCCTACTTCCGAAGCATAGGGTATCTCTTGCATGCGAGCCCTCTCCAAATCAGTCTTGGGAGACATCTCTTTGGAGAGAGTGATTCCAGAGATTGTGGGTAAACCACCATGCTTGGAATCTTCCAAACTAAACCTCTTTAGTATGGTGTCAATGTACCTGGATTGGGACAATCCCAATACCCGTTTAGATCTATCTCTATAGATCTTAATCCCCAGAATGCAGGAGGCATCACCCAGATCTTTCATGGAGAATCTGTGTGATAAAAAGAGCTTGACCGAGTGCAGCATAGGAACATCATTTCCTATCAAGAGTATGTCATCCACGTACAATACGAGGAAGACAATCTTATTCTCTGCAACCTTCTTGTATATACAAGGTTCATCTACGTTTTTGATGAAGTCAAACTCTTTGACTGCAACATCAAAACATATGTTCCAACTCCGCGATGCCTGCTTTAATCCATAGATTGATTTAAGCAGCTTGCACACCTTTTCGCTGCTCCCACTATCTACGAAGCCCTCTGGCTGAGTCATATACACGCTTTCTTCTAAATCACCATTTAGAAAAGCGGTCTTGACGTCTGCCATATTTCGTAGTCATGGTATACAGTGATGGCAAGTAGGATTCGGATGGACTTAAGCATAGCCACTGGAGAAAAAGTTTCGTCATAATCCACACCTGGTCGTTGACGAAAACCCTTTGCTATAAGTCTAGCTTTGAAAGTCTCAACTTTTCCATCTACACCAAATTTCTTTTTGAAGATCCACTTGCTCCCGATGGGTTTTACCCCTTCAGGAGCATCTTCCAAAGTCCATAGTTTGTTAGTGTACATGGATTCCATCTCAGATCGCATAGCATCCAGCCATTTCACAGAGTCACCACTCGTGATGGACTGCTCGAAGCTAGTAGGGTCATCATCTTCCATGATGCAATCCTCGCTCCCACCGTCTATGAGAAAACCGTAGTATCTCTCAGGCGGATGAGGAACCCTAGTAGATCGGCGGAGAGGCTGAGGTTCGTTGGGAACTATCGAATTCTCTGGTTCTACTAAATCATCAGTCGCAGTTTGTGTAGCTGGAACTTCTACCAGTTCTACCTCATCGCTACTAATTTCTTTTGCAAGAAATTTCTTTTCCAGAAAGGTGGCATTCCGAGAAACAAACACCTTTTGTTCCTCGGTGTGGTAGAAAATATAACCTCGCGAATGTTTGGGATATCCAACAAACTTGCACATAATAGATCTTTCCTCGAGTTTATCCGGATTTTTCTTTTTAACATAGGCCAGACAACCCCATATCTTAACATAATTAAGACATGGTCTCTTCCCTTTCTATATCTCATATGGAGTGGTAGGCACGGATTTGGTAGGAACCATATTCAATAATTCTGCAGCTGTCTCCAGTGCATAACCCCAAAAGGAGACAGGTAACTCAGCAGTACTCATCATAGAGCACACCATATCTAATATGGTGCGATTCCTCCGCTCCGATACACTATTGTGCTGTGGTGTATACGGAGGAGTAAGCTGAGAGAGAATCCTATTCTCTTTTAAATAGTCCAGGAACTCCGTGCTCAAGTATTCTCCTCCTCGATCAGATCGAAGGATTTTAATACTTGTACCCGTTTGGTTCTCTACTTCGCTTTTATATTCCTTGAATTTCTCAAAAGCTTCAGACTTGTGTTTCAACAGGAACACATGTCCGAATCTTGAGAGATCGTCGGTGAATGTAATGAAGTACGAGAAACCATTCCTGGCATGTGTAGACATAGGACCGCATACATCACTATGTATCAGTCCCAAGAGTTCAGTAGCTCTTTCTCCGTATCCAGTAAACGGATTTTTGGTCATTTTGCCTTTGAGACATGACTGGCAAGTATCATAAGATGAAAGTTCAAACGGATTTAAATATCCATCCTTATGTAACTTAGCCAGCCGTATCGCATTGATATTACCTAGTCTACAATGCCATAAGAAGGATTCGTTCATTTCTGAACTTTTCCTCTTGTGTATGTTCTGTACATTAAGAACTGTATTCTGATTTAGAACGTATAATCCATTACATAGCGCACCAAACCTAATCAACACTTGATTTAGGAAAATGTTCATAACATTTTTCTCTAC
Organism: Agapanthus africanus; assembly: GCA_030015575.1. Lineage (NCBI taxonomy): Eukaryota > Viridiplantae > Streptophyta > Magnoliopsida > Asparagales > Amaryllidaceae > Agapanthus > Agapanthus africanus. The sequence goes on from CM057349.1 coordinate 297,692,693, forward strand.
TACAAAGTTATATTCTTCTTTATCTAATAAAGAAATTGATATTAAATTGCACATCATAGATAGTACGTAGTAACAGTCGTTCAAGATCAGTGTATTACCGTTTGGCAATACAAGGTGATATTCACCAACAGCTTTGGCTGCAACAGTTGCACCATTCCTAACTTTTATGGAATGTTCACCTTTTCCCAGTTCTCTACCTCTTCTAAGACCTTGTAATATATTACATATATGGGATCCTGATCCGGTATCTAATACCCAGGATGTAGAGTGTACTGAGAAACAGTTCTCTGTAACGAACACACCCGAGGAAGACGCGTCAATATGCTCATTCCTCGTTTGGGTGACATGGGAATCCTGGTATTCCCCTATTTCCTGCTCAGTCTTATAACAGTTATAAGGAAGAGCGGAACCAATGTCCCCGAGCTCAGTATAATAAGCAGGTTCGGTCAATACATCCATATTATTATCTTGATTATTATCTTATCTAATCAGGATTAGATTGGTTATTATCTTATCTAATCAGGATGGCTCCCATTGTTATTTATCAAATCTTCCTTCAAACCCTAAAAGGTAAGATTAGCTGGGATTAATTACACGCTACAAGTTCGCTAACCGGTCAGCCAGGCCAGTGTCAGTACTTTGAGAGAGGTTCCCCTTGCTTTCGTACGGACCTAATTAAAATAAACCTCATTTTCCCAGAGGCATAACCCCATTAACACCTTTCTAGACACCTAATATGTTAGCTAATTGTATAGTGCAAAACTCTCCCAGGAGTAACTCTTACTCGCAGCAGGTATAGGGATCCAACTATCTCATAGAAGGTATACAATCTCATTGCAAATTTCAACACTTGAAATTCCCGATAATCTTTTGCCCCTAGCGTCCTATGACCTTGACACATGCCAACAAACCATAGGACACTAGTCAAGTTCAGTCCATACATTTCTTGATTGAATTAAACCCAACCGCACGACCCTTGATGTAGGCCAACAAAGTCGTACGACTACCCTAATCCAATCTCATCACATGCTAGCAGATAAGTACTAATCAGCTACCGCACACTACGCCTTGACGCAGACCAACAAACGCAGCACGAATACTAAATAGTACCTATCTGAAATGACGGAGGGCTACGACAGGTTTTTAAGAAAACCTTTTGCGTGATGAACTTGATATCGTTGCAGATTCTAGTGATTTTGAAAAGGAGTGTTTTTGAGGCTTTTACTAGTTTCTCTAAAGAGGTCACTCCCCGTGAAGGGATCTCGGCTCTTTCCTCATCGAATGAGGTGCTGGATATTCTACAAGGAATACCACTACGCAAAGCAAAAACAAAAATAAGCAATAAAAAACAAAACTTCATGGGTTATAGCATCTGCTAGTTTCGCTAAAGAGGTCACTCTCGGTGAAGGGATCTCAGCTCTTTCATTATCGAATAAGGTGCTGGATATTCTATAATGAATACCACTATGCAAAGCAAAAACTAGAGCCACCCTTGTTAAAAATTTGATTCCACAACATCTTTAGGTTTCTTTTCTTTTCATTAATCTCATTAATGAAGTCCCATCATTTATGCTTCCTAAGCATCACAGATAAAGAAACGAAAATACAACGTACGCTTATGCCATCCGCATTCGCCACTTTGTCCCGTTATGCACCGTTAGGTTACTTAACTAACGCCATAGCGGGGCGGGACTAGCGCGGATGCAAAACATAAGCAACGTCTATTATATATCATATATATATAATAATAAAGCATTCCTCTCAGGCAGTAATATGATCTCATCACAGAACATTGCAGCAGAAGTCAACATATGAAATATTGGATATACTAGGATTTCCGTGTTTTAAATCAAACCAGTAAAAAACATGGATTCCACGTTCGTGATGAATAGCAAAACCCACATCCCTAGACCCCTACGAGAGCGGCAAGTAATCCTGCCAATTCTAGGGTTAGGAGACCCGGTCTCCCCTCCTTGAGATGGTCTCCCACTGGACCCTAGAACCCGGTTACTTGTGCTCCCCATCTTGGGTCTATCCTAATGCGGAAAAGTAAATAATATACATCAATGGGGACATCATCCTCAACCCGGAAGTTCCCCAATAAAAGAATATTACATATAATGAATTTTACATGAATGAAAAGAAAAACTCTCATCTCATATAAAACCCCTGACCATTCAATCACGACGATCCAATAAATCATATCACAGCAACACATAACAACATATGTCATCAACGTAAGTAAATATGCGTATCCCAATTATCATTGACGTATAGCAACGAAACCGGCGATACACCACATATTACACTTACGGTCGCAAAATAGAAATGTGAACTACAATAATTAGAATACGAAATCATCCTTAGGCATCATAAACCCGAAATATCACATACTTCGGATTTCATGCCTAACACAGTAAATTCCTTATACATCACAAACCCGGAATATCACATATTCCGAATTTCATGCCCAACAATATAAACCCCATATTTTAGTCTCATCTTGAAAACACTTTTCAATAATTAGTCGGGTAATTCTACAGGATTCCCGACAACATGATCGAATGCGCGTCGGAAACATTAGTAGATGGCCGCACCCCCCATGCCGTCAACGAAGTGCACTTAGGCGGAACATCGTGGCCGCGAGCACCCGAACAGATACTTTTGGCAACGGGGTTCTCCTATAGTCACTTGGTCGGGGCGTTGGGGCGTGGCTATCTAGTAATGTTACCCGGCGAGTATCCGCATACGGTACGCGATTGCGACGAAGTTTTGATCTAAATCGAAACTTCGTGGTAACCGATGATTCGAGATTAAATTGCTAGATTTATAAGATATAATCCAGTTTTCACAAAACTTATAATTGTGGATTCCAAATATTGTATCACAAATCACATATAGCTAGGCGACGTTAAACATTTTCCCAGAAAACTCAACACTTGAGCACAGTTAAAAAATACCCAGAACATGCCACAGTATCTATGGACCAACCGTTGAAGTGCCAACCCAAGTCTCACACTTGGCGCCGCCGAACCGCCGCAAATACCACTATTTGGCCGCGGTTCCACAGTCAAGTAATCGAGTTAAGGATTCGCACTTCAAGAGGGTCTATAGAATTACCTGCATGATTTTTCGAATATTTTTAATCTGAAAATTCCAACGTTTGGAAAAATTTCCCGAGAGCATGGGAAAATGGGGTTTTCGGTGTTCATTCGGACTTCTAACTTCGTCTAGACGACGCCTAATGCTCTAGCTTGGCTCTGATACTATGTTGGAGTTTCTTAGCACATCTACTATGGTTTCAAGGTGTATCAAGTATACAATTTTAAAAATTAGTGTGCTAATAAACTCAAACTTAGAATCGAACTAGAGAATTAGGGTTTCACAATAAGTAAGCAAGCATAAACCTATGTGATTATGGAATACAACCTTTGTAGACCGGTCCATCACTTCAAATGCTCCATGTAGAAGTCCCTTCGCTCTAAGTAGTGGTGTTCCGGACTCTCCGTAGGCTCCACTAGTCGAAATGAACGAGCTTGCTTAATGATCGTCGAAGCCGAAGATGGTCTACTTTGAGGAGACTCGACTCAAGCTACCTCTTCACTAATGTATGAATAAGTGAAGCAAACAACCTATACAAAATGGCTAATAGGGTATAGATTGGTGAAGTAGGAATTTAGCTCACTTTAGAACATTTTTCCTCTCATTATTTTTCACCTCAAGAAAAATCAAGTAAAGAAAAAAGAGATGAAGAAGATGAAGCATCTCATGAACCATGGGTGAGAAAATATATAATATAACTCATGTAGTGACTTAATTAAGGCTGAGATAAGGTTAGGTAAAATAATATCTACAGTAAAACAAAAACAAGTGGAGTTTAGTCAAGATTTCTACAAGCTCTCCAAGCTTCACAACCATGCTAATTTCCACCTCATTTTTGGTTTTATCTAAATAATTAAAACCATACATTATCTTAACTTAAGTGTTAGTCTCATAAAACCAAGTTCCATGTATCATCAAGCATGATACAATATTCTAAATACATTTAAATAAATATATATATATATACACACACACACACATATGTGTTAAATGTAAATGCAGAAAAGAAAATTCTTAAGTGAGCTAATTTATATTAGTTAATATATATTAATATATCTAATATATATATATATATATTAAATTATTAAATCAATACTTGATTTAACAATCCAGCTATATCACATATACCCGACTAATATCAAATCATCGAGTCAACACTTGATCCAATAATCCGGTTATATCACATATAACTTATATCGCGAAAACAGAATACGGTATCATATACTCGTATCTATCTCGGTCCCGCACGTATCACATATGTACCCTACTTCGTTTCTCTTGAGCCAGGAAACCTCTGTGTAGGACTCCGAAGACTCGTCAATACGCCGGCAGTAGGAAGTGATCATATCAGTCACCCATAAGCCGCAAGCGGTCTGCTAAACATAACGGCCACCCGGTTATTAAACTATCAGAGGATCAACAAGCCTGCCTGCTCATACTCCTGAGAATCCAACAAGAAACACTACCGTACAGTCCGGTCTTTTCGTCTGATATGTCGCATATCGAGTCTAGGGCGGTAAACGTCAGACCCCAGTAACTTGATAAGTCATGCCGATTTGTGGTCCATAACGGCTCGAGAAACTACTGATAACACTTACCAGTAAATCTCAGCAACCCTGGCCAGGGATTTCCTGTTATGGCCAATCGAGCACAGCGCAACATCAACCCCCTATACCGGGAGAGATGAAACCCCTCCTATCGCTCATTGCCTCCATGTGATTCTGGACTGTACCCAAAATCCACCGTTTTGCACGTTCACTTGAACGTGGTATGATGGAAATTAAAGCACAGTGGGAATCACACAAGACTCTATGACGATCTCGGGTCTACATACTAACCTGTACCAGTGTCACCAGAGAACTACTATCTGAAGTCAGGTATAATACCATCTAGAAGTTCTTGGCGAGTCCTGTACGGTGTACCCATTCTCTAATGAGCACTTGTGCACATTCTCTGATGTCAAACACCAATGGTTGTGGGATCAACCATCTCCCCCATACAGGGTCCATAATTGTACATAATAGTCTAATCTGGAATATCGATGCCCCGTCTCGATACTCCCTCGACTAAGAACAATTAAAGGATGTACTTGTGGACTACCCTGGCTCCACTAGTATGATCTACATCATAGTCCTGGTAGTCAAGTCCATATCCTAAGGTCTTTATCAACATGTAACAGAAAGACAGTATAAAGATACGTAAGCGTACATGTTAAGATAAAGTGCAACCAGATAGCATACTATCATGTCGAGCAAGAAAGTCCTCTATATATATATGTCCAAGCATCCACTATAATATACAATCATGTACAACAATGGCCTCTAGGGCATACATATAACCAACAGGTTCACTGTGGAGACGGACAATGCATCGAGCTCTTTGCACGTCTACTCCGGCACCCTTGTGACGGCTTGGGACCCTTCCGTAACTTCGAAGGTCACTCTTAGCTTCGCTTTTTGCACGAGTGCCCGATTTGCACAGCTGTTGCAAGACAGATTCTATTCTTCTGATTCTTCAGTGTCATCGCCTAAACGGGGGCGAATTTTGTTGTCGGATGAGCCTTCAATATCAGACTCGTCCGTATCGCTACCAAAATGAGGGCGAGTTTTACGAAAGGATGAACTTCCAGCGTCGGACTCATCAGTTTCACTGCCGAAACGTGGACGCACCTGGGGGTTTTGCTTTTGAAAGTGATAGCTGGCTCAGATTTGCTTTTGTGTTTCGGGTCGTTCTGTCTTTGGTCAGCTGTGGCTCAACACTTTAGAGGTTCCCAAAGTACCGAGAATTTTCGTATCGGACTTCATGCACACCGAACGGCTGGACGACTCTGTCAATATGTCTTTCTTCACCATTTTTGGTGTACTTCATGCATTAATTGTAACGTTTTGAAAATCGTTTAGGTGAAATTTCCGATTATCGGTAAAATAACTGGTGTTTTCCGTAAAAACCAAGATATAATTATTTTTCAACATTGAATTAAATATACCTATTCTAGCTATGTATTTGCTAGTATTTGGTTTTTAATTGGTCACTTATAAAATTTCTAGTTTACTAAAATATTTTCCGAAATTAATTATTTTAAATATTATTTTAAGTCTTCACTAATACATTTAATTAGTGATAATTACAAATTGGAATGGGTTAATACAAGTTTTGTGCATCATGACACATTAACCTAAAATGTAACATGTTGTTTTGGGAATGAAAAGAAATTGTCAAGAAGGTTTTAGAAAATATAAAAGAAAAATGCTTAATTTGTGAAAATAAATTAAGTAGAAATGAGGTTTGAGCTTGTGACTTGGGGAATAGGGATTTTCTTGACTTGGGAAATGTTACACACACCCACACCCACCATCCTCTTAGGTTGGCCGAGCCTAGCTGCCCCATCCCCCAAGTTGTCCCCGCTTCTAAAGTTAAAGAAAAAGAAAATTAAAAGAGAAAACAAGTATGAAGAGGTATGGGTTTTGGTTGACTTGGGATTTTCTTGACTTGGCCACACACCTCTCTCTCTCTCCCCCCCCCTCAACACCGTGGACGAGCTTCCATTCCCAGCAGCAGCCCTTCCCATTTCCCCATCTCATTCCACTCAAAACTCTTCAAAAAATTCATCAAATTTGCCTCAAAAATCAACAAAAAACCTCACAAATCTCAAATCCAACCTTTACCCATTATTTCTTTGCCCAAGCTAGCATGAATAAAGGAGTAAGAGAGAATTTTTGGATGGCTAAGTTGCAAGCTAGATCTATGGTTTGTGACGCATAAATCCTGACCAAATTGTTTAATTGTTGCTATAATACTTCAATATAAGCTAATTAGATGCTTAATTAGGTTTTAATTTCAAACTTGGAAATTCAAGAATGGGGTTTGAATTCAAGTTAGGGTTTTGAGTATTTGGATTATGGTTATGTGATGTATTTAACATCTTAAGACATGTAAAAACAAAGCTAGTTGCTAGTTTGCTAATTGTATTTTTTAAATTGTTCTAATTAAGATATTTAACAAACTAGGTTTTTAGGATTTATGTAATGAGATGAAATTAAAATTTAGTTGTGGTTTGTGTGACCTAATTAAGATATTTATTGAGCATTTTGGCCACTAGATTTATTAAAACATCAAGTTCTGAATAAAAATGGAAATTGATGCTTACTAGGTTTCTTGAAATAAATCGATTTGACCAATTTTAAGGTTTTGATGATTTGCACCCTATTTCATATATATTTAATGCGTTGTGAATTCGTGATTAGTGCGATTGGGTTTTTGGTTTGGTGTTGTCACGTATTGCGACCCTAGTTGTAGTTTGTGGCGTTGTCGCGGCGCGTTTCGTACACCAAGTGTGTGCGCGTCTAATTAGTGCGCGTGGTTATTTTGTATCGTTTGTTTTCGCGACTATCATATATTTATTCTCTTTTTGCTTGTGTGCGATTCTAGGATTGGGTGCAGAGACGTCGGATGTGGCGCGGAAATGGCAGAGCTGGAATCGGAGCAGATTAGTCGAGGCGTCCAGGTGAGTAGATATATATCTACGGGGGAAGTCGGGTGGATGGCGTATAGCACCTCCGCAGTTTCATAGTGTAGCATACGAATAAGATATATATATATATATATATAAAATTAAATATGTGTTTTGTGAAACGTGGATAATGAGCAAGAACGGCTTTAGGAAATCATGGGTTAGTGTAGCGTAATTGAAAGTTACTGTTTTTAGTTTAGTTTCATAGTTGCGGAACCCTAGTGTAAAGGTTTACACACACACACATGCACACACGTGATATGTTTGGTGTATATGATATATGTATATATATATATATATATATACTTATGTGGATGTGTTGCTATATATCTATATATATACATATACGTATACACGTATGATGAGGATAGTATATGATACTCGGAGGAGAGTCGATATGATCGGGCATGATGTCATGAGATCAGTTATGTGATTTGGGTCGTTTTATGATATACTACATGATAGTATAGTGGATTGATGGGCGATGTGTTTTATTCACACGCGGATATATGTTTGATGGTATCGGAATGTACTAGACTTTAGATCAGTACCCCTAATTAAGATTATGGTGATAATGATACCAGATAAACAATGTGTTATATGTGATAATTGACCTGTACCCCGATTTGGGATGCTGTACGATAGATTTTTCCGTACGATGTATAAATATGATGATTGATCCGCACTCTTGACTCGAGAATGTCGTATTATATATTTTATCATACGTGGCGCTATTGAGACGGGATCACCGACTACTTGATATATCGACTCGGACTTAGGTGGTTTTTCTTACCCTTTTGATTAGTCTCTTAGCTTTGTCCTCTAGTTTACTTGGTAGATGTTAGATTGGGCTCGACTTATACATATTTTCAAAACTAACGAATCGTGAGTATTTTAAAAGACAGGCTGAGGGATACTACGGATTTTTTCAAAGGATACATCTTTTCTCAAAGACACCGTAGCCCTATTTTTCTAAAACCACAATTCGTGCGATTTCAGACATCAAAAACTGTATGACTCGTATGTAGAAATGTATATCCTTTATTGTTGCGTTTACTATTCATTTTCCGTATATCCTTGCTGTTCGCATAGCATTGCATGCTAAAATGTGTTTTCGTTAGTTATTATGAAAACCTGTTGTCAGGACACCAGCACCATAACCGATGATGCGTATGCTCCACGTACACTTACTTGCCGCTCACACACATCATCATCAGTAATTTTCATGCCACGTACATATTAGAAAACACTACTTCATTGGTATAAATTGCTAGCTGGTAGTTTCGACATAGTACTAGTACGCTTGCTTTCATATGCTAGTTTAGACATTGCATTTATTACTGAGATACTTCATGCATTTATACGTTCATGCTGATATGCAATATTATGGGGCTTTATGCCGGTAATTCACTGTCTATTTACTCTTGAGTTTGAGATTCGGATTTTCCATGAGATTTCTGGATTTGGAAAAACCGCAAGGATTTATAAACTCATTATCATTTCTAAAGATAGAAATTGCGGCTTTCTCGTGATATGATATTTTTGATGTCCACCATGAGTTTTCTCGGTTCTCGAGTGGTATCATACACCCGATTCGAGGTAGGGGGAGGGACCGTATGTGGGTGCATGGTGGACCCGGTGCGGTACCCCAGGGCAAGATGGACGTATTGAGAAGGCGTTGAGCCCGGCAGGGGAGTACTACCGACCGGTGATTGTATGGAGACTCGACGGATATCCGGAGGATACCGTTCGGAGTTATGGGTCGATCCTGTTCATGCGGAACCCGAGATATTGAGATTTGATGATACGGGACAATCCGGATTTCCGGAGGCCGAGATATTGAGTATTGGGATATATATTTTGTGTTGATGCTTGACACGGATTCTCTGTTGATTTCATTGATGATACTTCGATTTTTATAAAAAAATCACGCTGAGATAAGAAAACAGTTTTCTCATTTAAGATGTATTCTGTTTTCATGTATTCATACATCATATATGTGATATGTTGCTACCCGAGGCACTGACACGAGCACTTGGTCTTACACTTATGTTTAGATGTTTACCCTTGCCATTATTAGATGCTTCAGGTTATATATTATGTGGATATTATGGTATGACCTGGGATAGAGTCATACATGCGATTTCTGCTCGGTGATATTTTTTACTCACGAGTTGGCAACTAACTCCCGTTGTACCACAGTTTCTTGCAGGTTTTTCCATACAGGTTTCCTTGGCGGCTTGCTGGCACACTGCTTCCTTCCGGGTGATTGCTTTGGTAGGTGGGTTCACTTGCATCGTGACCACCATTGTACTTTTATTTATTATAGTTGTATCTAGTAAACTCCATCAACCAGACTTTTATTAATTTATACACTTAGAAGACCAGTATGTATATTCTTTCGGCCTTAGAGTCGTGCGCTGATCAGTCGAAAATATTGCATCAATTAACCGGCAATTTCCCTATCATTTGCATTCATATAGAAGTGTTCGGCATTCATTTAGCACATATTAGCAAAACAGTCATAAAATATCAGATTACATGTGTTAGACCTTAAAACCGGCATTTCTAGGGAAATTGACTGTATTTCATAGCATGGCATCATTTCTATATATATCGCAACTTGTGTTTCGAAGTCCGTGCAGGAAATCCAGAAGATCGGTCAATTTAGAAAACAAAAGACGGCTAAAAGATACGCCAACTCAAGGATTTGGAATCTGGTAGTGATCTGTAAGGAATTAAGGGATTCAACATATCAGAAAATACAGAAGAAGACATAAGAAGCCAACACTGAAAATATGCAGCCCCAAGAAGCCAACTTGGCCGCGGAACCGCGGCCTAAGCCGCCTTGTGCCGCGGTTCCGCGGCGGTCTTGCCTCTTCATCACCTCTTCTTTGCATGATAACTCTTGTCTCTGCTTACACACTGCATGAAGACACAATATTTTCCAGAAAGCCCCAGAAGCTTCTGCCAGATCAGCAAACCCTTGGGATCTACACTAAACTAGCCTCTCATTCTAGAAACTTCTCCTTAAACCGTAGCTTAAACCCTAAGCTAAGCCCCTAACTAACTACTTCTAGAAGTCTTTCAACAAACATTTGGAGGGAACTTCTATTTCAAACTCAAAACCTAGGGTTTGGGAAACCTATAAATAGACCCCTAGGCACACTTGTAAAAGGATCCCATTTTTTTTAGAATCTTAGAGAGCTAGATCCAAATCTCTCCCATTCTTCATCTTTCCCAAATTCCACCCACAAGTCTAGTGACAAGGCTTGTGTCAAAACCCTAACCCTAATCCAATCCACAAATACCCAATTCAAGATTCATGGAGTTCAAGCCAAGAAAGTCTTCCACAACCTTTTAGAAGCAAAGCCGGGCTTCATCGGAGCACGAGGTCAAAGCGATCCAAGACTCAAGAAGCCGAGCGATGCAAGATTCGACGAGCAAAGTTCCTTCCTCTTGTAATTCTTGAGAGTTGTAACTTCTTGTTGATGTAATAAAGGTGATGATTCTTTAAACTTTTTTACATTTTAATTCTAGCATCATGATTTCATTTCAATTCTTGAATGCATTCTTTGTGATGATGTGTGAATAAACTCCGCTCGTGGAGGAATCGAGATGATTGTAGAATGATGATGTTGATGAATCTTTAAACGTTTTCTTAAGTCCAATAGCAATTATAAATTCTTGAAAATAGAATGATCGATGATCTAGATCAATGTGAAATGGTTCTTGATTCCTTTCGCACGATCTAGAAAATCAACGATCGATCATTGGATTTTCAAGAAGCTATCTAGCGAATGTGATTCATCGAAAGGACAAAGGATAGGACGAAGAACTCAAATTCTTCGCAAGATCCTTAAACCTCGATCAATCGACATCGAGTTAGAATCAATTCGTTAATGGATAAGAAACGTTAATCTTTAGTCTTCGTCACATCTACAATCTAATCGATTCCTACGAGCTTTATGTCAAATCTTGAAACCCAAATTGATTGGAATTATATTGAAACTCGATTCTCGATGTTTATCATTTTCTTGATTCTTGATTAGAATAGTGACACTTGAAACCATCGATAAAATCTTGAATCATGTTTTCTTTTCTTTTCTATTAATTTTTCAATTCAAAACAAAACAACTTAGAACGAATCGCACAATCCCTGTGGACGATCTGCACTTACTAACGCGCTACATTCGACACTGTTATTGATTGCGGTCAAATAATTCTTTGATTGTGAATTCTATTCATTTTCTAAACCGACACAAAGATATAGATCAACCAAATGGTACCATTATCGGGGATCATTTGAGTGATATACACAATTGGAAAATTTCAATTCAATCATATGGCGCCGTTGCTGGGGATCGCGCGCTAATTCGTTCTATATTTGAAATTTGAATTGAAAGATTTATTCCATTGTAATTTTGTGATCAAAATTCGCGCAAACACTAATACGTGTTGTTGTGATTTGTGCGAGGAAATCTTGCATCATTGGAGCTGGAGAAATTTTTTTCAGGAATTTCCAGAGAGCTCAAGGAGTGAACAGAAGTTCACTGTAGATTTTTGGTGCACTGAACATCACATACGGGCGCGATTCTGTGGTTTAAACCATCAATTGCGGCGGTTCCGCGGCTTTGTGAAGCCTTCTCAGTGCCAAATTTCCTCAGGTAACTTCTTACTTTCTTATCTCCACCTCTGTCTGCTCCAATTAACATTTTGTTCAGGCTTTTTTGTAAAAATCGCAGCGCCGCAAAAAGCAAATTAAATTTGTGCATGTTTTTGTTTCTTGGTTGTTTGCATATTAATACGGATATTAAGGGGCACGACCAAATCCAGATTAGCTGGGGAGTTCATTACCCTTCCTAAGCCCCAAAAATCACAAACTTGCATCCGCATTTACCCTCATTAATTAAAAGAAATCTAAAGATGACTCTAAGGACCGTCGTGCTCACTTAGGACAAGAGAAGGCCATGGGTAATTCATTGCTTATCCACGTTTTCTTGTGGTGTCTAAGGCAAGTGTGTCGAAGACTAGTGGTTATTAATTAGGCCCACTACTTACGTAGTGGAGTACCTTCCCACTTACCTGTAGGGTTTCTAGGCACTCTAATGGAGTCTCACAAGTGATCAAACATGCCAATTGCTAAAAATTACGGTGCCGAGAAACCCTAATACGGATCGTTAACTAGATAAATAGGCGAAGCGAGTAAGTTAACGGAAATGTATCTAAAGGAAAGGGGCTACAACCTTTGTAGATCCGGTCCACCACTTCCTAAGCTCCGCGATGATCTCCCTCCGCTGTCCAAATCGAACCCTTGACTCTAGCATTGGCATCATCGAAGAATGGGCGGGCTTGATCGTCGGTTCGATGCCGAAGATGATCTACGTCGAGGCATCACAAGAACAAGCTCCAACTTCACCAAGCTTTGAAAACTTGTGAAGTAAACACCCTATACAACTTGGCAAGAGGTAGAGGATGAAGAAATAGGAAGTGGGTAGACTTTAAAATTGGATTTCTCACTTGATTTCTCAAGTTGCCATTAGTGTAGAAAGCTTTTCTTCTTCTTGCTCATGAAGAAGAAGATGAAAAAGATATGATAAGTATTTTTAGAATAGAAAATAAATATAATACTTATCATAATCTAACCTTAGTTAAGTGTAGAGAATGAATTAGGGTTAGTTTAAATGGTTAGGGTTAAGTATAAGACAAGAATGGAGACTAAGTCAAAACTTCAAGAATCTTCAACTAAAAACAAAACAAGCAACCATTCATTTATCTTTTTCATTTTCCAAAATGGATATAAATAAATAAGATAAATGAATAAGTAATTAAGTAAACAAAACCCTAATCATTAACTCAACCATAGTTTAATTCTTTACACTTAACCAAATAAGCATGTATCATCAAACATGATACAATCATGTGCACAAAAGTATATCACAAATACAACTTGCACAATTCAAGTGAGAAAATCCATTTAAAGTGAACCAATACTAGTTAATGCAAAGTAATATATCAAATATATATATAATTATGCATTAAATCATTAAATCAACACTTGATTCAATGATCCGGTCATGTCGCATATAACCGACTAGTATTCAATGTATCGGCTTCTCGAATCAATCCTTGATCCGATAACCAGGTTATATCGCATATAACCAATCGATACATTCGTCGCGAGAATGGAATACGGTATCACATACACGAATTATTCTCGGTCCCGCACATATCTCATATGCGCTCCTATTTCGTTTCGCTTGAGCAAGGAAACCTCTGTGTAGGACTCTAAAGACTCGTCAATACGCCGGCAGCAGATGATGATCATATCAAACACCCATAAGCCGCAAGCGGTCTGCTAAACATAACGGCCACCCGGGTATTGAGCGATCAAAAGATCGACGAGCAAGCCCGCTTACACTCCTGTGAATCCAACCAGTAACACTTACCGTATAGTCCGGTCTGTTCGTCTGATATGTCGCATATCTCGCCTAGGGGTGGTAAACGTCAGACCCCAATAGCTCGATAAGTCATGCCGACTTGAGGTCCATAACATTCGTGAAACTACTGATAACTCTTACCAGTATATCACTGCAACCCTGGCCAGGGATTTCCTGTTATGGCCAGTCGTGCATTGCGCAACATCAACCCCCAATACCGGGAGAGACGAATCCCCTCCTATCGCTTATTGCCTCCATGTGAATCGGGACTGTACCCAAAAACCACCTGTTTGCACGACTCAGTAGAGCCGTGGTAGGGTGGAAATCAAAGCACAGTGGGAGACACACAAGACTCTATGACGATCTCGGGTCAACAGACTAAGCTGTACCAGTGTCACCAAAGAACTGCCATCTGACGTGAGGTATAATACCATCTGGGAGTTCTCGGCGAGTCCGTTCAGTGTACCCAGTCTCTACTGAGCACCCGCATACCATCTTCGATGTCAAACACCAATGGATATGGGATCATCCATCGCCTATCGCATGGGTCGAGAAGATATACGCTAGTCTACTCTGGAATATCGATGCCCCGTCTCGATATTCCCTCGACTAGGAACATTTCAAGGATGTACTCATGGACTACCCAGGCCCCACTAGTATGATCTACATCATAGTCCTGGAAGTCGAGTACACATCCTAAGGGCTTTATCAACATGTAATCAGAGAGACAGAAAGTATACACGTTAAGATAAAGAGCAACCAGATAGCGTACTATCATGTCGAGCAAGAAAGTCCTTCCTATATATGTCTCAGCATCCACTACAATATGCATCCAATGTACAGTAACTAACAATCTCCCACTTGCACTAGGGCCATCTGTAGCAGTGGTTGCAGTATCACATACTCAACCATCCCCTAAAAGTCTCTCTTTGGGAAAAAGGCCTTCGTGAGTGGATCCGCCGTGTTGTCCTCTGAGTCTACTCTCCTAACCTCGATCACCCTGGAGATTAACTATCTCCATGATCAGGTGATGCTGCCTCAGAATTTGTCTGGGTCACTGATGGGACCAGGGTTCCAGGGCTGAAGCCACACTTCCATTGTCATACAATGGCAGGAACCTAGTTCATCTTATGAACCAATATACACCCAAACTGCCTCTTTGGCAGTATCTTTAATAGCGATGTTATCAGCCTTTATCGTCTAGTTTGCCACGGTATCGAGCTTGGAACTCTTCCAACATACCGTCCCTTTACTGAGGGTAAAGACAGTGCCTGTGACTGACATTCAGTCGTCTTTATCACCCTGGAACTCTTCCAGTGATTCCCCCCAGGATCGATTGATACCATCTCACTACATCTAGTGAGAATTTTAACATCCAATTACATCTATCTCATAGATGAAAACTCAGGATTTAGGAGGTATCACTTTGATCCTATTTGGGGAATCCTAGTGATAATAGGAGATTGACCGATCGTGGTATAGGAAATTCCTTCCCTAACAAGAGTATGTCATCCACCTACTCTACGAGGATCGTCACCATACTCCCTACTACCTTTTTGTTTATACAAGGTTCATCTACCATTTTGATGATGTCAACTTCTTTGACTAATCCATCAAAACAGATGTTCCAACTCCGCGATGCCTGCTTTATCTTATAAAGCATCTTGCACACGTTTCCGCTGCTCCCACTGTCTACGAGGCCCTCTGGCTGTGTTCTTATAGACGTTCTCTTCTAAATCATTATTTAGAAAAGTAGTCATGGCACCCAACTACCAGATATCGTATTCATGGTATGTAGGCGTGGCAAGTAGGATCTGGATGGACTTAAGCATAGTCCCTGGAAAAGGTTTCATCATTATCCGTGCCTGGTTGATGACGAAAACCTTTAACAAGTCTAGCTTTGAAAGTCTCAACTTGTCCATCAACGCCAAGTAATCTTCTCAAGATATACTTGCTCCTGATGGGGATTTAACCCTTCAGATATCGCAACCAAAGTCCATACTTTGTTGGTGTATATGGATTCCATCTCAGATCACTAAGCATCCAGCCATTCTTACAGAGTCCCTACTCTCGATGGCCTGCTCGAAACTGGTTGGGTCATCATCTCATGATGCAATCCTCGCTCCCACTGTCATCGAGAAACCGAGGTATCTCTCAGGTGGGTGAGGAACCCTACTAGATCGGCGGAGAGGCTGAGGTTCGTCGGAAACTATTGAATCCTTTGGTTCTGTCAAATTATTAGCAGTTTTGTACAGCTGGAACCTTTCCAGTTCTACAGAACTGATCTTGCCTCAATCTTGTCCGGATTTTGCTTTTGACATAGGCCGGACAATCCCAAATCTTAACTTACTTGAGAGATAGGATCTTCCCATACCATATCTCATATGGAGTGGTAGGCATTGATTTGATTCAAACCTAATTCAATAGGTATGCAGCTTCTCAAGTGCATAACCCCCAAAAAGGAAATAGGTAACTCAGTAGTACTCATCATAGAGCACACCTTATCATATAGGGTGTGATTGCTCCGCCCCGATATACCATCGTGCTATGGTTTATACGGAGGAGTAATGCTGAGAAAGAATCTCATTTTCTTTTAGAATAGTCCAGGAATGCTATGCACAAGTATTCTCCTCCCTGATCTCATCATAGGACATAATACTTATACCCGTATTTTGGTTCTCTACTTCCTACTTATATTCTGTGAATACCTCAAAAGGTTCGGACTTATATTTCAACAGGAATATATGACCGAATCTTGAGAGATTATCAGAGAATATAATGAAGTATAAAGAACCAGTCCTGGCATGTGTAGACAGGAGACCTTACATACATCATCATGTATCAGTCCCAAGAGTTTACCAACTCTTCCTCTGTTTCCAGTAAATAGAGCTGGTGTCATTATATCTTTGTGACATGACTGGCAAGTTTCACAAGATGTAAATTCAAACTGATTTAAATATGCATCTAAATGTAACTTCAGCCAGTCGGGTCGCATTGATATGACCTAGTCTACAATACCTCAAGAAGAATTCGTTCATTTCTGAACTCTTCTTCTTGTGTGTGTTCAGTATACTAGGAACTGTAGTTTGATTTAGAACGTCAATGCTTTTAGATAACGTGCCTGAACCGATCAACTTTTGATATAGGAAGTGTTCAAAACATTATCCATCAATACAAAATTATATCCTTTCTTTACTAATAAAGAGACTGATATGATTTTGTATATCAGGTTCGGTATCTAATAGCATTTGTTCAGAATCAATGTATTCGTAATACAGGGTGACAGTGACCAACAGACTTGGCTGCAACACTTGCCCCGTTTTCTGTCTTATGAAACTTATCACCCGTTCTTAGTTTTTCTACCCTTTTGTAGCCCTATGTAACAGATTACATATCTGGGATCCTGATCCGGTATCATATACCCAGGATGCAGAGGATACTGAGAAACAGTTCTTTGTAATGAACACACCCGAAGGAGATGCATCATATGCACTTTCTTCGTTTGGGCGGCATAGGAATTCTGGTATTCCCCAATTTCCTGCTCTGTCTTATAACAATTATAAGTTGGAGCGGGACCAACGTTCCCCAGCTCAGTATAACAAGCTGGTTCGGTCAATACATCCGTATTATTATCTTGATTAAGGCGTGATATGGTCGCTACCAGGAGAGAGAGAAGAAAACTCTCTGCGTGCGCTCTTGCAAGATCAGATTGGTTATATATTTTATCTAATCAGGATGGCTCCCACTGTTTTTATCAAATCTTCCTTCAAACCTTAAAAGGAAAAACTAGCCGGGATTAATTACACTCTACAAGTTCGCCAACCTTTCAGCCTGACCAGTGTCGGTACTTTGAGGGAGGTTCCCCGTGCTTTCGCACGGACCTAATTACAGTAAACCTCGTTTTCCCAGAGGCGTAACCCCGTTGACACCTTTCTAGACACCTACTTGATCGGCTAATTGCAAAGTGCAAAACTCTCCCAGGAGTAACAATTACTCGCAGTGGGTATCGGGATCCAACTATCACATAGAAGGTATGCAATCTCATTGCAAGTTTCAACACTTGAAACTCCCGATAAAGGTTTTTACCCCTAGCACCTATGACCTTAACTATGGTCAACAAATCATAAGTACTAGTCAAGTTCTACCCGTCATTTCGTGATTAATTAGACCCACCCACATGACCCTTAACTAAGGTCAACAAAGTCACGCGACTGTCCTAACTAATCGCATCATATGCGGCGTAGGAAGACATCACTTAGCTACCGTACACTGTGCCTTGACTATGGTCAACAAACACAGCACGAATACTAAGTACTCTACTTCCTAAAATGACGGAGGGTTGCGGCTGGTTTTTGTGAAAACCTTTAACGCTTTGAACTTGATCTCGTCGCGGAATCAAATGGTTTTTAAATGGAATGTTTTTGAAGTTTTTCTAGTTTTGCTAAAGGGGTCACTCCCGGTGAAGGGATCGTCGGCCCTTTCCTCGTCGAATGAGGTGCGGGATATATCATATATATCACTGTGCAAAGCGTAAACTATAGAAGCGATCAAAGACAAACCGAGGGTTGTAGCATCTGCCAGTTATTGCTAAAGGAGTCACTCCCGGTGAAGGGATCTCGGTCCTTTCCCTATCGAATAAGGTGCAGGATGTTCTACAAGGAACACCACGATGCAAAGCAAGAACTGTAGCTACCTGTTTTTATTTTGAAATTCGATTCCACAACATCAAATAGGTTTATTTTCTTTCATTAATCTCATTAATGAATATCCCATCATTTAAGTCCACCTAATCATCACAGATAAATATAACGTACGCTTATGCCATCCGCATTCGTCTCGATGTCCCGTCTGCACCGTTAGGTTAGGTAACTAACGCCAGAGCGAAGCAGGGCTAGCGCGGGTGTAAAACATAAGCAACGTCTATATAATATATCATATATACTATATATAATATCTGTCACAGAACATCACATGATCTCATCACAGATAAAACACAGCAGAAGAAACATATGAAATATTGGATATACTAGGACGTCCGTGTTTTCAATACGAGCCAGTATAAAACACGGATTCCACGGTCGTGATGAATAGCCAATCCCACACCCCTAGACCCCTACGAGAGCGGTAAGCAACCCTACCAATTCTAGGGTTAGGAGACCCGGACTCGACTCCTCGAGTTGGTCTCCCACTGGACCCCAGAACCCGGTTACTTGTGCTCCCCTCCTTGGGTCTATCCTAAGGCGGAAAAGTAAATAATATACATCAACGGTGACAACTTCCGCAACCTGGAAGTGCCCCAATAAAAGAATATTACATGAATGAAAATGAAAAACACTCATCTCACATAAAAAAAACCCGGCTATTCAAACACGACGATCCAATATAACATATCCAGCAACACATAACATCACATGTCATCAACGTAAGTAAATATGCGCATCCCAATTGTCGTTGACATATAGCAACGAAACCGGCGATATCACATATTACACTTACGGTCACAGAAAAGAAAGTGTAAAACTACAACAGTTGGAATCCGCAACCACCTCAGACATCGCATGCCTGACCAAATGAATTCTTAAGACATCGCATGCCTAACAATTATAAACCCCGCATTTTAGTCTCATTATCGAAAACTCTTTTCAATATCAAGTCGGGCAATTCAACAGGATTCCCGACATTCTGATCGAATGCTCGTCGCAAACTTCAGTAGACGGCCGCACCCCTGATACCGTCGACGAAGTGCACCGAGGCGGAACACCGCTACCGCGAGCACCCGAACGGATGCTTTCGGCGACGGGGTTCTCCTACAGTCACTTGGTCGGGGCTATGGAGTGAGGCTGTCTATTAAGTTTACCCGGCGAGTATCCGCGTACGCTACGTGATTGCGACGGACTTTTGATCACATCAAAATTCCGTGGCAACCGATCAAGTGAGACTAAAGTGCTATGTTTATAACATTCATTCAGTTATCACATAACTTTTGTGAATTTCAATTGTTGTATCACATTCCGGACAAACAGAAAATGTTAAACTTTCCGATCGAACAATCGAACACCCAAGTTTTCCCGATACTACTCAACACATGAAATAAGTCTAACAACATTCAGTTCGTGCCTCAGTACCAACGGTCCAGCCGTAGAAGGGTCAAGCCAACGCCTCACATGTGGCACGCCGTATGCCCCAAACCCGAAGGTTCAAAGGGCAGTTCAAGACGGTCACATAATCGAGTTAAGGTTTGTTGTCTTCTAGAGGGTCCATCGCGTTACTTGCACTACTTAGAACGTCGTTAAACTACGGAAAAATCCAACAATTGGAAATTTCCCGGCAGGGGAAAAAGTGGGTATTTATATCCGGTCGAACTTTTTAACATATTCTAAAAATACCCGGAAAAGCACACCGACAAAAATTAGACAGTCCGATCGAATACACCGAGTCCCCAATACAACTCAGAAAATGCAACTCTGGGAAAAATTATTAAAAAACCCCAGGAAAACCAGCACAGACAACTAAGAATTACTGTGCAAAATTGGATGCACATAACGACAAAATGGCCGCGGAACCGCCGCACGAGCCATGCTCGTGCCGCGGATCCGCGGCTCTTTGATGGAATTACTCCATCGAAATTCACAGTAATTCTTAAATTAGCCTGCTAATTTTTCTGGATATTTTTAATGTGGAAAAATCAACATTTTACAGAAAAGTCCAGAGAGCATTTTTCAAGTCGGGTTTTGGGTCGATCGGACTTCTGATTCCGTCGGGACTTCGTCTAAGGCTCTAGCTAGGCTCTGATACCACTGTAGGGTTCCTAGGCACTCTAATAGAGTCTCACAAGTGATCAAACATGCCAATTGCTAAAAATTACGGTGCCGAGAAACCCTAATACGGATCGTTAACTAGATAAATAGGCGAAGCGAGTAAGTTAACGGAAATGTATCTAAAGGAAAGGGGCTACAACCTTTGTAGATCCGGTCCACCACTTCCTAAGCTCCGCGATGATCTCCCTCCGCTGTCCAAATCTAACCCTTGACTCTAGCATTGGCATCATCGAAGAATGGGCGGGCTTGATCGTCGGTTCGATGCCGAAGATGATCTATGTCGAGGCATCACAAGAACAAGCTCCAACTTCACCAAGCTTTGAAAACTTGTGAAGTAAACACCCTATACAACTTGGCAAGAGGTAGAGGATGAAGAAATAGGAAGTGGGTAGACTTTAAAATTGGATTTCTCACTTGATTTCTCAAGTTGCCATTGGTGTAGAAAGCTTTTCTTCTTCTTGCTCATGAAGAAGAAGATGAAAAAGATATGATAAGTATTTTTAGAATAGAAAATAAATATAATACTTATCATAATCTAACCTTAGTTAAGTGTAGAGAATGAATTAGGGTTAGTTTAAATGGTTACGGTTAAGTATAAGACAAGAATGGAGACTAAGTCAAAACTTCAAGAATCTTCAACTAAAAACAAAACAAGCAACCATTCATTTATCTTTTTCATTTTCCAAAATGGATATAAATAAATAAGATAAATGAATAAGTAATTAAGTAAACAAAACCCTAATCATTAACTCAACCATAGTTTAATTCTTTACACTTAACCAAATAAGCATGTATCATCAAACATGATACAATCATGTGCACAAAAGTATATCACATATACAACTTGCACAATTCAAGTGAGAAAATCCATTTAAAGTGAACCAATACTAGTTAATGCAAAGTAATATATCAAATATATATATAATTATGCATTAAATCATTAAATCAACACTTGATTCAATGATCCGGTCATGTCGCATATAACCGACTAGTATTCAATGTATCGGCTTCTCGAATCAATCCTTGATCCGATAACCAGGTTATATCGCATATAACCAATCGATACATTCGTCGCGAGAATGGAATACGGTATCACATACACGAATTATTCTCGGTCCCGCACATATCTCATATGCGCTCCTATTTCGTTTCGCTTGAGCTAGGAAACCTCTGTGTAGGACTCTAAAGACTCGTCAATACGCCGGCAGCAAATGATGATCATATCAAACAACCACAAGCCGCAAGCGGTCTGCTAAACGTAACGGCCACCCGGGTATTGAGCGATCAGAAGATCGACGAGCAAGCCCGCTCACACTCCTGTGAATCCAACCAGTAACACTTACCGTAAAGTCCGGTCTGTTCGTCTGATATGACGCATATCTCGCCTAGGGGTGGTAAACGTCAGACCCCAATAGCTCGATAAGTCATGCCGACTTGAGGTCCATAACATTCGTGAAACTACTGATAACTCTTACCAGTATATCACTGCAACCCTGGCCAGGGATTTCCTGTTATGGCCAGTCGTGCATTGCGCAACATCAACCCCCAATACCGGGAGAGACGAATCCCCTCCTATCACTCATTGCCTCCATGTGAATCGGGACTGTACCCAAAAACCACCTGTTTGCACGACTCAGTAGAGCCGTAGTAGGGTGGAAATCAAAGCACAGTGGGAGACACACAAGACTCTATGACGATCTCGGGTCAACAGACTAAGCTGTACCAGTGTCACCAGAGAACTGCCATCTGACGTGAGGTATAATACCATCTGGGAGTTCTCGGCGAGTCCGTTCAGTGTACCCAGTCTCCACTGAGCACCCGCATACCATCTTCGATGTCAAACACCAATGGATATGGGATCATCCATCGCCCATCGCATGGGTCGAGAAGATATACGCTAGTCTACTCTGGAATATCGATGCCCCGTCTCGATATTCCCTCGACTAGGAACATTTCAAGGATGTACTCATGGACTACCCAGGCCCCACTAGTATGATCTACATCATAGTCCTGGAAGTCGAGTACACATCCTAAGTGCTTTATCAACATGT
Organism: Agapanthus africanus; assembly: GCA_030015575.1. Lineage (NCBI taxonomy): Eukaryota > Viridiplantae > Streptophyta > Magnoliopsida > Asparagales > Amaryllidaceae > Agapanthus > Agapanthus africanus. The sequence continues at coordinate 297,715,614 of CM057349.1, forward strand.
AATCAGAGAGACAGAAAGTATACACGTTAAGATAAAGAGCAACCAAATAGCGTACTATCATGTCGAGCAAGAAAGTCCTTCCTATATATGTCCCAGCATCCACTACAATATGCATCCAATGTACAGTAATGGCCTCTAGGGCATACATATAACTAACATTACCTGGCACTTACCTGGCCACAGGGGGACAAAGAGGCAGTGGAGGATTCTATCCTGCGACTTGTCTTTTGGTAGTTACAAGCGATCTAGAGCCGGACCTAGGTGACCACTAGATTCTAGGGATTTTGTTGCTGCATTTTGTTGTGTCGCATCATTTTTTCAAAATCCGTCCCTTTTTCAAAGCAAACACCGCATTCATTCATACCCCTAATTAAAAGTCACGCTGCCACTTGTACTAACCCTTTTTAGTGCAAGATAGGCTGGACACGGGATTCTAGTGCCCGTTTAGTCCGCGTACCCTTTATCGACTCCGAAGTCGGTATTTCTACATTTACTCCTTCTTTACCCACTACCACACCCACACCAATGGATCCTACTCCATCAAATTTCTTTACCACTACCCTGCCTCCGTCCGTTGGTGCGCAGAATCCACCCCGCATCTCTCTCCAGGAGCGGTGCTACCCTATTCGAGGTCTTCTTTCGACCTGCTTATCCACACCACCAGCCAATGGGGATAATTTTGAAATTAAACCCCAGTATATCAATCTTCTACCCAAATTCCACGGACTCGAGACTGAGGACGCTTACGTTTTCATTACCAAATTTGAAAACGTATGCGCAATGATGGGTACATCACAACTTTCAGTGGATGCTATGCGTCTATGACTTCTTCTATTTACTTTGTGCGATATAGCCGAGAAGTGGCTATATAACACTACCGCACACTCTATCACGAATTGGGAAGAATTCGTCGCGGCATTCCTTAAGAAATTTTACCCTATACAAAAGACAGCTCGAATCCGTAGCGAACTGAATCAATTTACCCAGCTCCCTACTGAACCATTTTCAAAATGCTTTGAATGTTTCAAGGATCTATTGGTTCAGTGTCCTCATCACGGCATCCCGAGATGGGATCTTTGCCGAATCATTTATGAGGGCATTAACCCAAACACTAAACAGAACCTTGAAAACATGTGTCAAGGTACCTTTATGTCTAAGGATGATTGGGAAGCATGGAAATTTTTAGAAGAGTTCGCTGAAAAATCACTACAGTGCGAGAGTGGTACCCAACCATTGAATAGGGGTGGCGTACACCAAATAGATGTGTCCATAGGTGTTCGAGCTGAGATGGCAGCAATGCAAAAGAAGCTCGAAGCTATGGAACACAAATTTGCAGCAGCCTCCCTAAACCCAGTGTCGCTCCCCAAAACTGTTTGTGGGTGCTGTTCTGATCCGTCTCACTTAACGGAATAATGTCCATTAAACTCTGCGTTTCAAGGTCACGAGCATTCTAATGCCGCATTTCAAAGACCTAGAAACGATCCATATTCTTCCACGTACAATCAGGGTTGGAGGAATCACCCGAATTTTTCTTGGAACCAAAACCAATCTCAAAACACGGTTCCAAACACGAATCAATTTCAAAGGGCTCTTCCTCCACAACAGCAACCCCTTCAACTCACTCAACACCCCTACCAGTCACAAAATTTCAAAACCAGGTCAACACTCCTGCACAGTCTAATCCTATGCAGTTCACCGGTTCTGACGAATTCTCTTAATTCACTCAAACCATGAAATCACACTTGTCAAATTTCTTAGAGGTTTCGGCTGAGGTTAGAACTTCCGTCAGTGAGATAAAGAAAAACTCAACGTCCCAAGCTGAGAGTATCAGATCGATGGAAGCTGAAATAGCACGTCTTAAAGCCGAAATGAGTGCGAGAGAAAAAGGGAAACTTCCGTCTCAACCCCTACCGAATCCTGGGCATTACAATGTAAATGCCGTCACAACGTTGAGATCAGGAAGAGTGCTGAACAACTATGTTGGGGAAGAAGTTGATGACATTGGAAATCATATCAACACCCCGGCTGAGACCTTTCCTCACACACACACTTCTCCTTCTGATCCTTGTTCTTCTACCACACCACCTTCTCGCGAGCCTATTCTCCATTTCCCACTAGGCTCGACACCTCAATATTGCTCTTCTAGTTCTCCACAGACGATCCCCACACCTCTTTTGGGATCAAGTCTACCCCCTCTTCCTTCTCCTATGATGGACCCGACGCTTATTGCGAAAGCACCTTACCCGAATCGGTTAAGGGGTAATAAAACGAGTCCTCATATGGAGAAAATTATGGAAATGTTTAAACAGGTTAACATCAATATCCCTCTCCTAGATGCGATTCAACAAGTCCCCGCTTATGCGAAAATTCTTAAGGACTTGTGCACTAGGAAGAGGAAGACCCAAGTGCCGAAGAAGGTCTTCATGTCTAATAATATTAGCACTGGTTTTATCCCCCAGCTACCAAAGAAACGTAAGGACCCAGGATGTCCTACAATATCGATTTCTATTGGGGGTAAAAACATAAATCGTGCTCTTTTAGACCTTGGCGCAAGTGTTAACTTACTTCCATATTCTGTATATGAGCAATTAGGGATTGGAGAGCTGAAACCTGCTCACTGCGCTCTCCAAATGGCAGACCGTTCAATCACCAAACCAATGGGTGAACTAGAGGATGTGTTGATAAAGGTCGGGGAATTTGTTTTCCCTGTAGACTTCATTGTACTCGATACACAGCCCGTAGCAAACCCCCGGGGCCAAATTCCGGTGATTCTGGGTCGTCCTTTCCTTGCCACTTCCAACGCTGTTATAAACTGTAGAAATGGTTCAATGAACTTATCATTTGGAAATATGACCATTGAACTAAACATCTATAAAGTTGGAAGTCAGCCATCAGAACCCTCTGCTCATATTCTAGATGTGTGCTCTGTCCACGAGATCGCTCCCGATAGTTGCGGAGCTGAGGAACTTTGCTTTACAGATCTCGACGACATTACCACATCTCTATTTGACATTACACATGATCTTAGTGAGGACACTTTTCCTACACTTGAGTCCGACACTCCTGACCTATCTCCACCCGAGTCTGTATCTTTCACAGGCTCTGAGCTTCTTTGTAATTCCAAAAATCACTCGATGATCCCTCCTTCTATCATTTCTCCGTCCGTATTAGATTTAAAAAATTTACCTTCTCACCTTAAATATGCATATCTAGGTGAGAATGAGTCTTTACCAGTTATCATATCCGCTTCTCTAGCATCAGAGCAAGAGAATGCACTTTTATCGGTATTGAGATCTAACAAAGAGGCGTTTGGTTGGACTATGGCGGACATCAAAGGGATTAGTCCCTTGATTGTAGAATATCATATACATGTGATAGATGATGCCAGACCAACCCGAGAACCACAGAGACGGTTGAATCCCGTCATGAAGGAAGCGGTGATGAAAGAGATCGTCAAATGCCTAGATAATGGTATTATATACCCAATCTCCGATAGCCAATGGGTGAGTCCTATACATGTCGTCCCTAAGAAATCCGGCATCACTGTTATTACCAATGAGGCGAATGAGTTGATTCAGACACGCACCCAAACTGGGTGGCGTGTATGTATTGATTACCGAAAACTCAATGCCGCCACAAGAAAAGACCACTTTTCTCTGCCTTTCATTGATCAGATGCTGGAACGCTTAGCGGGACGAGAGTATTATTGTTTTATGGACGGATACTCAGGCTATAATCAGGTCCCCATCGCCAAAAAGGATCAAGATAAAACCACTTTTACTTGTCCTTTTGGTACCTTTGCTTACAGTCGCATGCCCTTTGGGTTATGCAATGCTCCCGCTACCTTTCAGCGGTGTATGATGGGGATATTCTCTGATATGGTAGAGAATTTTGTAGAGATCTTTATGGACGATTTCTCGATTTTTGGAGACTCTTTTTCTGATTGCCTATCGAATCTTGACGCAGTTCTTACTCGTTGCAAAGAGAAGAACTTAACTTTAAACTGGGAAAAATGCCATTTCATGGTCCAAGAAGGAATTGTACTTGGACATGTTATTTCACAGAAAGGCATTGAGGTTGACAGAGCTAAGATAGATGTCATTAAAAACCTCTCTCATCCCAAAAGCGTCAAAGATATTCGATCTTTCCTTGGCCATGCGGGCTTTTATAGGAGATTCATTAAGGATTTTAGCAAAATTGCTAGACCTTTAACTCTTCTCCTGGCCAAGGATACGACTTTCCACTTTGACTCGGACTGTGAGACAGCTTTCGACTCACTTAAACACATCCTCACTACAGCCCCCGTTCTATCGTCTCCAAATTAGGACTACCCTTTTGAGCTGATGTGTGACGCATCCGACTTTGCAGTTGGTGCAGTCTTAGGACAGCACATTGAAAAGATGCCACACGTGATATACTATGCGAGTAAGACCCTGAATGATGCACAAATCAACTATACAACCACCGAGAAAGAAGTTTTAGCGGTTGTATTTGCATTAGAAAAATTCAGGCCTTACTTAATCGGCTCTCCTATAGTTGTGTACACTGACCATTCCGCCTTAAAACATCTTCTGGCGAAGAAAGATGCAAAAGGTCGACTAATACGTTGGATTCTACTGTTACAAGAATTTGATCTTGTTACCAAAGATAAGAAAGGGTGTGAAAACGTAGTAGCCGACCATCTTTCACGCATCTCTTCTTCCCCTGTGACCCTGCCGATCAATGATTCGTTTCCTGACGAACAACTCTTAAGCGTATCCAATGAACCTTGGTTCAAGGATATTGTGAACTATCTTGTCACAGGACTTATACCCAGCGATTGGTCAAAACAGGACAAATACCGTTTTTTATCCCAAGTAAAACACTTTTACTGGGATGATCCATATTTGTTTAAATATTGTCCTGATCAGATCATTCGCCGGTGTGTCCCGAATGAAGAGTTCAAGAGTGTTCTTTCTTTTTGTCATGATCAGGCCTGTGGGGGTCACTTCGGTCCTAAAAAGACGGCGGAAAAGGTTTTGCAATGTGGATTTTATTGGCCGACCTTATTCAAGGACGCATTTGACTATTGCAAAACCTGTACACTGTATCAGTACACGGGTAGAATATCCCGGAGAAATGAAATGCCTTAGCAACCCATCTTGGTTGTTGAAATTTTCGATGTTTGGGGCATTGACTTTATGGGTCCCTTTCCCAACTCCTTTGGGAATTTGTACATACTGCTGGCGGTTGATTACGTCTCAATGTAGGTTGAAGCCATTCCATGTCGCACTAATGACAGGAAAGTTTTCATTAAGTTCTTGAAAGAGAATATCTTTTCGCGATTTGGACACCCACGTGCTATTATTAGCGATAATGGGACACATTTCTGCAACAGGTCCTTCGAGACTCTGATGCGGAAATACTCAATCAACCACCGACTTTCTACACCCTATCATCCCCAAACGAGCAGGCAGGCTGAAATTTCAAAGACAGATCAAACTTATCCTGGAGAAGACTATTGCTAAGAATAGAAAAGACTGGTCGACCAAACTGACGGATGCTCTTTGGGCATTCAGAACTGCATATAAAACCGACCTAGGGATGTCTCCATATAGGATAGTGTTCGGGAAGGCATGTCACTTACCCGTCGAGATTGAGCATAAAGCATTGTGGGCTATTAAAGAAATAAACTTTGACCTCAACCAAGCCTGCAACCTTCAGAAGCTGCAACTAAATGAGCTAAGCGAACTCCGCGATGAAGCTTATGATAACGCTGTAATTGTAAAGAATAGGACTAAGGTTTTTCACGATAAAAACATTTTGAGGAAAACATTTTCACCTGGTCAACAAGTCCTTCTTTATGATTCACGATTACACCTTCACGCGGGTAAGCTTCGATCTCGGTGGAAGGGACCTTTTGTTGTGCGGTCTGTATACCCGCACGGGGCAGTAGAAGTAGAAAATGTTAAAAATGGCAGCTTTTTCAAAGTGAATGGACATAGACTAAAGCCGTATTTTTTCACTGACCCCACGGAGGAGCTCTTGTTCTTACAAGAGCCAGTTTATTTTGATTAAAATTCCTCCGTCTCACCTTCATGTCCTGTATATCACTGCATCATCTTTTGGATGGAGGTGAGTGAAAAGAATAAGTTTGGGGGAAGTTCTTCACTTATATATTTTGCCCTACTAATAATTCCCCCCAGTCTTACAGTTTTTGTAGGTATAGCGGTTGGCAACAGTGAGGACACTGTTGAAAACAAGTTTGGGGGAGGTTTGTGCTTATTTTTGCATCATTTGCATATCATCTGCATAAGCACAAAATATTTCTTTTAAAAACCTATAAAAATTTTAAAAAAAATTTCAAAACCCATAAAAATTTAAAAATTTTCAAGTATAAAATATTTTAATATTTAAACTTTTTTGTACATAAATAAGATAATAAAAGTTTAGATAGTGAAAAATTACATCCATGAGATTAGAAAAATTTAAGAAAACTAAGAAAATTAGAAATTTTCCTATACGAACTAGTAATAAGTTGTTATGAGCCGTTGTCCCAAGGGTTAGTAAGATGAAGGTAGTCACTAATCTGAGGATAAAACTAAGTCTGAAAAATAGTTCCTATTCTGGGAAGCTAAACATTTTGAACGTTGCTACCCTGCTATTCGCACTTACACACGTCTTGAAGCCCGGGATAGTAGAGGATACCTTGAAATGCTCTTGTCTTAAAGACGATGTATGAAGGAAATAAAAAGAAAAAAAGTGAATAAAAAAATATATAAAGTGGTGAGAAAAATGGACACTGGTTTTGTTATCACCAAGGGCAATTAAAATGTATAGCGAGAGTGCATCTTCACCTAGTGCCCTAAGGCAACTGGTCTGGGAGTCACTGCTATGCCTGAGGTGGTGCAAGACAAGGAAAATACACCAAATAAGCAAGCACATGAGTAATCGGTCGGTTAGTACCTCAAGAAGTATTAACGGTCGCATGAAAGTGTGTGATCTAAATATTCATTAATTAAAAAGTACTGAGGCCGATGGGCAAGAGTATGATAGCTTGAATTGAATTCTCCGGGTGTAGGGATGTCTTTACACACACGCAGGGTTATATGATCGATGTTTGGAAGAAAGATAGGAATGAAGAATAAGACAATGTTTTATTAAGGGAGGACGTGATTTCTGACATCTTTTCATGACCATTAAGATAGGGCTCATGACAACCGAAAATCTAGCTTAGTTGGAAACCCTAATTTTCAAGGCTTTTCTTTTACAATTCTTTTCTTTAAATGTAATATTCATGAACTTTCTTTTATTAATGGATTTTGTGGGTGCAATCCGCTAAAAACCCTCAGGAGACAACACTCCTCCTACTAGGGACACCTAGAGGTTTAAAGGCTTGTTGCACGTGCTCAGTGCAATCGTGTTGCCTACGAAAGTGTGCTAGTTAGTTTTTCTCTTTCTTTATTTTCTCATTCTCTTTTTAATAAAAAGTTCGCTCGAGACGATCGAAATTAAGTTTGGGGGAATTTGATCAGTCGAAAATATTGCATCTTTTAACCGGCAATTTCCCGATCATTTGCATTCATATAGAAGTGTTCGGCATTCATTTAGCACATATTAGCAAAACAGTCGTAAAATATCAGATTACATGTGTTAGACCTTAAAACCGGCATTTCTAGGGAAATTGACTGCATTTCATAGCATGGCATCATTTCTATATATATCGCAACTTGTGTTTCGAAGTCCGTGCAGGAAATCCAGAAGATCGGTCAATTTACAAAACAAAAGACGGCTAAAAAGATACGCCAACTCAAGGATTTGGAATCTGGTAGTGATCTGTAAGGAATTAAGGGATTCAACATATCAGAAAATACAGAAGAAGACATAAGAAGCCAACACTGAAAATATGCAGCCCCAAGGAGCCAACTTGGCCGCGGAACCGCGGCCTAAGCCGCCTTGTGCCGCGGTTCCGCGGCGGTCTTGCCTCTTCATCACCTCTTCTTGGCATGATAACTCTTGTCTCTGCTTACACACTACATGAAGACACAACATTTTCCAGAAAGCCCCAGAAGCTTCTGCCAGATCAGCAAACCCTTGGGATCTACACTAAACTAGCCTCTCAATCTAGAAACTTCTCCTTAAACCGTATCTTAAACCCTAAGCTAAGCCCCTAACTAACTACTTCTAGAAGTCTTTCAACAAACTTTTGGAGGGAACTTCTATTTCAAACTCAAAACCTAGGATTTGGGAAACCTATAAATAGACCCCTAGGCTCACTTGTAAAAGGATCCTATTTTTTTTAGAATCTTAGAGAGCTAGATGCAAATCTCTCCCATTCTTCATCTTTCCCAAATTCCACCCACAAGTCTAGTGACAAGGCTTGTGTCAAAACCCTAACCCTGATCCAATCCACAAATATCCAATTCAAGATTCATGGAGTTCAAGCCAAGCAAGTCTTCCACAACCCTTTAGAAGCAAAGCCGGACTTCATCGGAGCACGAGGTCAAAGCGATCCAAGACTCAAGAAGCCGAGCGATGCAAGATTCGACGAGCAATGTTCCTTCCTCTTGTAATTCTTGAGAGTTGTAACTTCTTGTTGATGTAATAAAGGTGATGATTCTTTAAACTTTTTTACATTTTAATTCTAGCATCATGATTTCATTTCAATTCTTGAATGCATTCTTTGTGATGATGTGTGAATAAACTCCGCTCGTGGAGGAATCGAGATGATTGTAGAATGATGATGTTGATGAATCTTTAAACGTTTTCTTAAGTCCTATAGCAATTGTAAATTCTTGAAAATAGAATGATCGATGATCTAGATCAATGTGAAATAGTTCTTGATTCCTTTCGCACGATCTAGAAAATCAACGATCGATCATTGGATTTTCAAGAAGCTATCTAGCGAATGTGATTCATCGAAAGGACAAAGGATAGGACGAAGAACCCAAATTCTTCGCAAGATCCTTAAACCTCGATCAATCGACATCGAGTTAGCATCAATTCGTTAATGGATAAGAAACGTTAATCTTTAGTCTTCGTCACATCTACAATCTAATCGATTCCTACGAGCTTTACGTCAAATCTTGAAACCCAAATTGATTGGAATTATATTGAAACTCGATTCTCGATGTTTATCATTTTCTTGATTCTTGATTAGAATAGTGACACTTGAAACCATCGATAAAATCTTGAATCATGTTTTCTTTTCTTTTCTATTAATTTTTCAATTCAAAACAAAACAACTTAGAACGAATCGCACAATCCCTGTGGACGATCCGCACTTACTAACGCGCTACATTCGACACCGTTATTGATTGCGGTCAAATAATTCTTTGATTGTGAATTCTATTCATTTTCTAAACTGACACAAAGATATAGATCAACCAAATGGTACTATTATCGGGGATCATTTGAGTGATATACACAATCGGAAAATTTCAATTCAATCAAATGGCGCCGTTGCCGGGGATCGCGCGGTAATTTATTCTATATTTGAAATTTGAATTGAAAGATTTATTCCATTGTAATTTTGTGATCAAAATTCGCGCAAACACTAATACGTGTTGTTGTGATTTGTGCGAGGAAATCTGGCATCATTGGAGCTGGAGAAATTTTTTTCAGGAATTTCCAGAGAGCTCAAGGAGTGAACAGAAGTTCACTGTAGATTTTTTTTGCACTGAACAGCACATACGGGCGTGATTCCGCGGTTTAAGCCATCAATTGCGGCAGTTCCGCGGCTTTGTGAAGCCTTCTCAGTACCAAATTTCCTCAGGTAACTTCTTACTTTCTTATCTCCTCCTCTGTCTGCTCCAATTAACATTTTGTGCAGGCTTCTTTGCAAAAATCGCAGCGCCGCAAAAAGAAAATTAAATTTGTGTATGTTTTTGTTTCTTGGTTGTTTGCATATTAATACAGATATTAAGGGGCACGACCAAATCCAGATTAGGTGGGGAGTTCATTACCCTTCCTATGCCCCAAAAATCATAAACTTGCATCCGCATTTACCCTCATTAATTAAAAGAAATCTAGAGATGACTCTAAGGAACGTCGCGCTCACTTAGGACAAGAGAAGGCCGTGGGTAATTCATTGCTTATCCGTGTTTTCTTGTGGTGTCTAAGGCAAGTGTGTCGAAGGCTAGTGGTTATTAATTAGGCCCACTACTTACGTAGTGGAGTACCTTCCCACTTACCTGGCACTTACCTGGCCACAGGGGGACAAAGAGGCAGTGGAGGATTCTATCCTGCGACTTGTCTTTTGGCAGTTAGGAGCGGTCTAGAGCCGGACCTAGGTGACCACTAGATTCTAGGGTTTTTGTTGCTGCATTTTGTTGTGTCGCATCATTTTTTCAAAATCCGTCCCTTTTTCAAAGCAAACACCGCATTCATTCATACCCCTAATTAAAAGTCACGCTGCCACTTGTACTAACCCTTTTTAGTGCAAGATAGGCTGGACACGGGATTCTAGTGCCCGTTTAGTCCGCGTACCCTTTATCGACTCCGAAGTCGGTATTTCTTTATTTGATTTCTGGTTCGCTATTGGCTCTCCCTCTCCGGCTACGCTGTTCCGCCCGAGCCGCTTTCTACATTTACTCCTTCTTTACCCACTACCACACCCACACCGATGGATCCTACTCCATCAAATTTCTTTACCACTACCCTGCCGTCGTCCGTTGGTGCGTAGAATCCACCCCGCATCTCTCTCCAGGAGCGGTGCTACCCTATTCGAGGTCCTCTTTCGACCTGCTTATCCACACCACCAGCCAACGGGGATAATTTTGAAATTAAACCCCAGTATATCAATCTTCTACCCAAATTCCACGGACTCGAGACTGAGGACGCTTACATTTTCATTACCAAATTTGAAAACGTATGCGCAATGATGGGTACGTCACAACTTTCAGTGGATGCTATGCGTCTACGACTTCTTCCATTTACTTTGTGCGATATAGCCGAGAAGTGGCTATATAACACTACCGCACACTCTATCATGAATTGGGAAGAATTCGTCGCGGCATTCCTTAAGAAATTTTACCATATACAAAAGACAGCTCGAATCCGTAGCGAACTGAATCAATTTATCCAGCTCCCTACTGAACCATTTTCAAAATGCTTTGAACGTTTCAAGGATCTATTGGTTCAGTGTCCTCATCACGGCATCCCGAGATGGGATCTTTGCCGAATCATTTATGAGGGCATTAACCCAAACACTAAACAGAACCTTGAAAACATGTGTCAAGGTACCTTTATGACTAAAGATGATGGGGAAGCATGGAAATTTTTAGAAGAGTTCGCTGAAATGGGATGAAATTAAAATTTAGTTGTGGTTTGTGTGACCTAATATTCATATCAGATTTTTGCATTTTTATTTCGCCAATTCTTAGTCACATTGCATGTAAGTAGGTACTTTTGATACATGTCTGCTAAATAGTTGCAGGTTACAGGTTCTCAGCTCTTTACAATGAAATTCATGAAAAGTCACAACAAATGTGGGACTACGACCAACAAACAAAGAAATACGGGTTTCCGCACACTATCCGTATAATGCCGCCTACCAGTTCAAGAAACAAATGGAAAATCGTTGAGGATTTCAATGCACAAAGCATAAGGGGAGCACAAGATCTAAGACTTCAAACGCGGAGCTCAAGGCAAAAGTCCACTGTTGAATATCTGGAAGAGAATTGAAGAGATTCTGAGAAACCAAGTGAAGAAAACAGAAGATAAAAGCAACTTGAAGAAACCCTGAAGAATTGGGCCTATGGCTCCACCAAATGGCCGCAGAACCGCGGCCAAACAGGCTTTTCTGCCACGGTTCCGCGGCTATTCTCTGCACGTGTCGGTGGAGTGTCGGTGCTTTGACCCGGCTTTCTTAGGGTAGTTTGGTAAATTCATGTATGGATCATAATGTAACCTAGGGTTTTTCCTATCTATAAATAGGAGGGTTCAAAGCCAAATTAGGCATGACTCTCTTTATTTTTAAGTCTCTTTTTAATTTCTAGGTTTAAATTCAATTGTAATGTATTCTTGAGAGGTCATCAATAAAGTAAGCCTTTTATTTTATTTTATCTCGCATTCTTCTTATCTGCAATTTATTATCTGCACTTTTATTTGTTCTTTATTTATCTGCAATTTAGGTCTTCAACTAAAACTAAAAAAATTGAATTTTATTGTTCTCTTCCTAATGAGTGAGTAATTCCTCACTTGTTATGGATAGGAAAGGGAAGGTTTGAGAGAAAGAAATCTCTCTCACTCCTTTCTTTGCCCAAATAATTTTAATATGAACTTCCTTTAAATCAACCATAATCCGCTCACTACGGCACCATATCGTACATGATAGCGGTGATTCCCTAGTTAGACCGGTTGTGGTTGAATTAACCGGAGGTTAGGGCTAAGAGCCAAGAACGGACGGACAAGGACCAAAAGGAAGAAACTAAGTTTCTTCCCAGTCGTGCTAATCCCCGTTGTTGCCGATTACCCTAACACCATTATTCACAACTAAGGTATTGAAAGAAGTGAGAAGATCCCTATTTCGAACTGACCTAATCCTAACCCTAGCAAGCCTTTTTATCAACTTATTCTCATTCATAGATATTAAAACAAAACCCAAATTAATTGGACTTAATTCGTTAGAACATAAAGAAAAGGATTCCTTCTCCCTGTGGATCGACCCGTACTCAACCGGCTAGCTACCAAGCGACACCGTCTTGATTGCGGTAAATTTAAACACAGAAAATCTCTACCAATCAAATGGCACCGTTGCCGGGGAGACGGTAGTTTATTTCTTTGTGTAATTTCGGGTTAATTAAGAAAATATAATAATAAAAAAATTGAAAAACCAAAAGAAAAATAAAAAAAATAAAAAAAATAAAATCATCTTGTTATTTTTGATTGGTTTTTGTGTGAATTGTGTAGGAAAGGAAGACGGACTGATTCAGATCTGGAGCAAATTCAGTGAACAAATCCAGAAACAGGGGATCTAAACAAAAAGAGGAGAACCAATTCAGCACAGGAAACAAATTTGACGCCGTCAACCTTCAGAAGAGCCACAGAACCGCGGCACAAGTGCACGTTTAACCGCGGAACCGCGGTCAACTGCTGACCTCATCAACCCACTTTTCTCTGTAAGCATCCCATTTCTACTCTCCTACCCCCTGAACTCCACTGAAATAATTTTCCTGCAGGTATTATTTGCACAGCAACCTCTTCTCCCTCTCCAATAAATTATTTGTGCAAGATTCTTTGCGCCGCAAATATAAAAAAAAATTGGCAAGTGTTTTAGATTTTGGTGTGTTATTGCTTTACATATTTAATACGGAATCTAAGGGGCTATAACTCCAATTAAGATTGGGTGGGGATTTCATTACCCTTCCTAAGACCCAAAAAATCACTAAAAATCATATGCACCACTCTTGAGTTAATTAAAAAATATCTAGACTCAGCCAATTAACGACTGTCACGCTCATTAGGACAGAGGAAGGTTGTGGGCATTCAGTCGTTTATCTAAACCTGACTTTGTGGTGCCTAGGCTAGACAAGTGAGAAAGGTAACTTTAAAAGGCCCGTCTCACGGTGATTCGTGAGCGGAACCCTCCTTTCTTCATTTGTTCTTACCTGGCCACAATTGGCGTTGAAGAGACGATTTGAGGGATATCTCACAACTTGTCGCTTTGGAACAGTTAGGAGCAGTCTAGTTGACTTAGGAGACCCTAGCTCTAGGTTTGATTGTGCATGTTTAAATTGTGGTTGTTTGAAATTGTGCCATAGTTCCGTACAAATTTTGCAAAAACTCTTTAAAAAAAAAGAAAAAAGAAAAAAAAAGAAAGAAAAAAACAACAAAACAAAATTTTCTATAAAAACTTGCCCTTTGTCGCTAGAATCCCATTTCACCCACCGTTCATCACATTTCTCCCTTGACGTTTTCTTACCCTCACATTCTACGTTTTGACTGTACTAAACTCGTTTAGTGTATGTCCGGTTGGACTCGGTACACTAGTGCCCGCTTAGTCCGTGTTTTGTTAGTTGCTACCGACTACGCGATCGACTCCGACATCGAAACTCCATCCAAACCTTTTTCATCTTTACCTTTGCCGGCCAACTCCGACGTTGACCGGAATTCTGTTCGTACATCTTCACCTTCATCTTCATCTTCTTTTGAGATGTCAGGATTCAATCCTAACAACCCTTTACCTACCTCGGGACTGATTCCACTTCAACTAGGTGCGAATAACCCGCAACAACCTCCTGTTGAAGCGCCACAGCGAATCGCGCTCCAGGATCGTTTCTATCCTACCCACTCCGCACTTCCTACCTGTCTTTCACTCCCGCCGGCAAATGGGGATAATTTCGAAATTAAGCCCCACTTCATCAACATGTTGCCTAAATTTCACGGGCTGGAATCCAAAGATGCCTATATCCTCATCAACAAATTGCAGAACGTCTGTGCAATGATGAAGACAACCCAACTGTCCGATGATGCTATAAGGCTACGAGTCATTCCCTTCACTCTATATGACCTAGCTGAAAAGTGGCTATATAATACTGCATCGCATTCCATAAACAGTTGGGAAAAGTTTGTTAAAGAGTTTCATAAAAAGTTTTACCCAAATAACAAGACCGTGAGAATATGAAATGAAATTAACCAATTTTCTCAGCTTCCTTCCGAACCTTTTTGGAAGTGTTTCGAACGATACAAAGACCTTCTTGTTCAGTGCTCTCATCACGGTATTGAGAGATGGCAACTTTTCCAAACCTTATACGAAGGACTGAACCCAGCAACTAAGCAGTTGCTGGAGACCATTTGTCAAGGCCACTTCTTATCTAAATCTGACGAGGAGACTTGGCAATTTCTCGACGATCTTGCAGAACAAACGCTTCAGTGGGAAAGCACTATACCGAACACTTCGTCCACTTCGTATACTTCTTCCGGTCCATCTAGGGCAGGCGTTTATCAACTTGATATGTCAATTGCAATGAAAGCCGAAATGGCAGCGATTACATGAAAACTGGAAGCAATTGAGAGCAAATTCTCATAGCCTTCTCCTGCCCCTGCTTTACCCCCTCGCACTATATGCGCTTGTTGTTCGGATCCATCCCATTTGACTGAAGAGTATCCTTATAACCCACCTGCTCAAGGACAGGATCAAGTCAATGCTGCCTTTCAGCAGAGACAAAGAAATGATCCATACTCTTCCACATATAATCCTGGTTGGAGGAACTACCCTAATTTCACCTGGAATCAAAATCAACAACAATTCTAAGGCAACAACAACCAGAGGCCTCCTCCTCAACAACAAGCTCCTCAACAAACTCAATATCAGCAACCTTTCCAACCCCAACCTTACCAAAATCAAACGAACAATTTTGCACCCAACAACTCTTTTCCTCAAAACAATTTTGTTCCGAAAAATAACGAAAAAGTTTCCTCATTAGAACGAAGTATGGAGGCGTTTTTAAAACAATCAACTCAATTCTCAGCCAACATCCAGTCTTCCATTCAGTCTTTGGTGCAACACACTGCGTCACATGGGCAAAGCATCAAAACCATTGAAGCCCAGATTGCACAACTGAATGCAGCTTTAAGCGAGCGAGAGAAAGAGAAGCTTCCATCTCAACCACTCCTAAATCCTGGTCACCCACAAAATGCACATGTTGCTCATGAACAACAAAAGCATAATGTGAGTGCCGTGACTACATTGAGATCTGGAAGGATGTTGCACAACAATGTTGGCACTGATGATGATACCCCGGCCGCCGCTTCTTCTTCTTCTTCTGCTTCTTTTTCTTCTTCTTCTTCGTCTTCAGAGCCTGTTCTCCATTCTTCACAAGGCTCTACTTCTTCTGCTGCTCCGAACGGACCCACATCTCACTCCACGAAAACACCGACACTGGGATCTGTTCCAACTCCATAATCTCCTCCATAAGCATTGGACTCAACCGATTTTCAAAATTTTCCGTTTCCGAACTGGTTGAGATCCAATAAACAAAATCCACAAATGGAGAGATTGTGGAGTTGTTTAAACAGATTAACATTAACATTCCCCTCTTAGATGCAATCCAACAAGTCCCTTCTTACGCAAAAATCTTAAAGGACTTATGCACTAAGAAGAGGAAATCTCAGATACCTAAGAAAGTTTTCTTAGCTAGTGCCGTGAGTGATGCTCTTACCCAACCTTTACCTCAAAAGCGAAAGGACCCTGGCTGTCCTACGATTTCAATAACTATTGGGGATAAGAACATCAGCCGCGCACTTTTGGAACTTGGTGCCAGTGTTAACCTGCTTCCTTATTCGTTATATGAGCAATTAGGTGTAGGAGAGATGAAACCCACGCATTGTACTCTCCAAATGGCCGACCGATCTATCACCAATCCTAGGGGTGAGCTGGAGGATGTGTTAATAAAGGTAGGGCACTTCATATTCCCCGTTGATTTTATTTTTCTCGTTACACAACCTGTAGCTAACCCCCGGAGTCAAATTCCGGTGATACTAGGTCGACCATTCCTTGCAACCTTGAATGCTGTGATCAATTGTCGCAATGGTTCGATGAACCTATATTTCGGAAACATGACAATTGAACTCAACATCTTTAAGTTGGGGAATCAGCCCTCTGAACTTAATGCTAATATACTAGACGTTTGCTCGATCCAAGAGATCACCCCGGAGGACTGTGAATTAGAAAAAAATTTGTTCGATCACAGCAATTCTTAACGCCATTAGTGCGTTCCTCCTTGAACCTGGTACTTTTTTTACTCCTGATAATGACTATGAGTGTTTCACTTTCTCGAACGAACATGACCAGTCACCACCCGAGTTTGAATCCTTTGAGTTTTCGGATGAGTTAGCTGAACCATCCGACTCGGTTGCTTACACTCATTTTGAACCCCTGCTGGAATCCTTTG
Source organism: Agapanthus africanus (assembly GCA_030015575.1). Classification (NCBI taxonomy): domain Eukaryota; kingdom Viridiplantae; phylum Streptophyta; class Magnoliopsida; order Asparagales; family Amaryllidaceae; genus Agapanthus; species Agapanthus africanus. Next base: position 297,732,488 of record CM057349.1, read on the forward strand.
AGTTTGAGACATTTTCACCGATTTTACCTTCAATCGTTTCACCTCCGACGCTCGAACTCAAGCTGTTGCCGTCTCACCTTAAATACGCTTACTTAGGTGAGAATGAGACCTTCCCTGTTATCATCTCAGCTTCTCTAGCCTCAGAGCAAAAGAAAGCCCTTCTGATGGTCTTGCAGAGCAATCGAAAAGCTTTTGGATGGACTATGGCGGACATCAAGGGGATTAGTCCCCTAATAGTTGAACATCATATTCATATGATGGATGATGCCAAACCAGCCAGGGATCCACAGAGACGACTCAACCCAGCCATGAAGGAGGCTGTTAAAAAGGAGATCGTAAAGTGTCTTGATAGTGGTATCATTTACCCTATCTCTGATAGTCAGTGGGTTAGCCCCATTCACGTTGTCCCTAAGAAATCAGGCATAACGGTCATAACAAATGAGGCGAACGAGTTAATTCCTACTCGCACCCAAACTGGGTGGCGAGTATGCATTGATTATAGGAAACTCAACGCTGCGAAACGGAAAGACCACTTCCCATTACCTTTCATTGACCAAATGCTTGAACGATTGGCTGGCCATGAATATTACTGCTTTTTGGATGGCTAATCCGGCTATAATCAAATTCCCATCGCCGAAAAAGATCAGGAAAAGACCATATTCACTTGTCCTTTTGGCACGTTTGCATATCGTCACATGCCCTTTGGGTCATGCAATGCGCCCGCTACTTTCCAGCGGTGTATAATGGGAATTTTTTTAGACATGGTGGAAAAATTCTTGGAGATCTTCATGGATGATTTCTCCATTTTCGGCAACTCCTTTGATGAGTGTTTGCTACATCTAGACCCAGTCCTTACCCGGTGTAAGGATAAGAACCTTACTTTAAATTGGGAGAAGTGCCACTTCATGGTGCATGAAGGTATTGTCTTAGGACATATCATCTCGCAAAATGGCATTGAGGTGGATAAAGCGAAGATTGAAGTCATTTCCAATCTCCCTCCTCCCAAGTGCGTCCGAGACATTCGAGCCTTCCTTGGCCATGCCGGTTTCTATAGACGGTTCATCAAGGACTTTAGCAAGATTTCTAGGCCCTTGACTCTTTTGCTGGCCAAGGACACCACATTCGATTTCGACTCGAGTTGTATGAATGCATTCGAGTCATTAAAACACCCACTCACTTCTTCTCCCGTTCTTTCTTCTCCTGACTGGACGCATCCATTTGAGATTATGTGCGATGCATCTGATTTTGCCATTGGTGTTGTCCTTTGACAACACATCGATAAGATGCCGCATGTAATCTATTATGCTAGCCGAACATTGAACAATGCCCAATTAAATTACACAACAACCGAGAAGGAATTCTTGGCTGTTGTGTTTGCATTAGAAAAGTTCAAGCCGTATTAAATCGGCTCTCCAGTCATCGTATACACTGACCATTCAGCTCTTCGCCATCTTTTTGCGAAGAAGGACGCTAAATCTCGGCTGATACGTTGGATCCTCTTACTCCAAGAGTTTGACCTTGTCATCAAAGACAAAAGAGGATACGAAAACGTAGTCACCGACCATCTTTCATGCCTCCCTTCTTCCCCGACGCTTCAATTTCCGATAAACGACGTTTTTCTGGATGAGCAGCTCTTGACAGTATCATGCGAACCTTGGTTCGCAGATATTGTGAACTATCTAGCCACCGGACTACTGCCGAATGAATGGTCAAAACAGGACAGACTCCGATTCCTATCCCAGGTAAAACACTTTTACTGGGACGAACCTTATCTGTTTAAATACTGTCCCAACCAGATTATTCATCGGTGTGTCCTCGATGATGAATTCAAGAGCGTGCTGTCATTTTGCCACGATCAAGCGTGTGGCAGGCATTTTGGCCTTAGAAAGACAGCCGAAAAGATCTTGCAGTGTGGTTTCTATTGGCCACAACTCTTTAAAGACGCACATGATTACTGCAAGACGTGCTCCCGGTGCCAACACTTGGGCCGGATATCCAGGAGAAACGAAATGCCGCTCCAACCAATATTGGTTGTGGAAATTTTTAATGTTTGGGGGATTGATTTTATGGGACCGTTTCCCAATTCTTTTGGAAACTTGTATATTCTCCTCGCTATTGATTATGTTTCTTAGTGGGTCGAGGCTATGCCCAGCCGAACTAATGACAACAAGGTTGTCGTTAGATTCCACAAAGAAAACATTTTCTCCCGGTTTGGGCATCCCCGAGCAATCATTAGCGACAATGGAACTCATTTCTGTAATAGGACTTTCGAGTCCTTAATGCGGAAATATTCCATTAATCATAAGCTATCAACGCCCTATCATCCCCAAACGTGTAGGCAAGCTGAGATTTCAAATCGGCAAATTAAACAGATATTGGAGAAAAGCGTTTCCAAAAACCGTAAGGATTGGTCTTTAAAACTTACTGATGCCCTTTGGGCATTTCGAACTGCTTATAAGACCGATCTTGGCATGTATCCTTATCAGCTTGTTTACGGAAAGGCTTGCCACCTTCCAATGGAAATAGAGTATCGCGCATTTTGGGCGATAAAAGAGATGAATCTATCTATCGAAGATGAGGGCAGCCATAGAAAGCCGCAGTTAAACGAATTGAACGAGCTTCGGGATGAAGCTTACGAAAACGCTGTTGTCGTCAAAAACCGAACGAAGGTGTTTCACGATAAACACCTTATGCGCAAAACATTCACACCTGGTCAACAGGTATTCCTTTACGACACCCGGCTACATTTCCATCCCGGCAAGCTCAGATCTCGATGGAAAGGGCCATTTTTTGTACGTACCGTATATCCGCACGGTGCGGTCGACTTAGAAAATCTGGAGGACATTTTGTTGGAGATAGTGCCCTCATAGTCAATTATTGGATCACAGGCACGTGATTGCAATGATTGAGGGAGGACCTATGCCGATAGGACAGTCTTACTCAAGATGATAGTATGTTATCTGGTTTATCTTTATCATCGTGTACTGCTTTAGGTGACCTTACAGGTCGCTATTACACGTTGATAGAGCCCTTAGGATTCTTGCTTGACGGCCAGCAGTATGATGGCGATCATATACGTGGGAGCTAGGGTCTATAAGCACATCCTTAAAAGGTCGCTAGTCGTGGGAGTTTCGAAACAGGGCATCGATACTCCAGAGTAGACTAGTGTATACAGTCAAGACCCCGACGAGGGGCGGTGGCTGGTCTCACAAGCCACTGTTGTCAGTTGGTTCACCTAAGATGTATACAAGTGCTCATTGGGTTATGAGTACACCGGACAGGACTCGCCGAGAACATGCTAGTTGGTTTTATACCTGACGTCAGATAGCAGTTCCCTGGTGACATGTGTACAGGTTAGTTCACCGACCTGAGATCGTCATTTGTCTCGTGTGATTTCCCACTGTACTTTGATTACTACACTACCATGGCTCAAAGGAGTCGTGCAAACAGGTTTTAGTTGGGTACAGTCCCGAGCCACATGGAGACAGTGAGTGGATCTGCAAGGGTTCGTCTCTCCCGGTATTGGAGGTGAGGTCGCGCTTTGTCTAGGAGAGCCATTACACAAAGCCCTCGGCCGAGGCAGGAGATTTACTGGTAGGCATTCCAGTAGTATCTCAGGGTGTTCTGGGCTACACTCCGACACGACTTGTACCATTTTTGGGGGTCTGACTTTTACCAACCCTCTAAGCCCGCCATGCGAAGCTCATAGACGAACGGACCGGACTGTATGGATATTGTCACTGACAGGCTCAGTAGGGTGTCAGGATGAGTTCGCTCATCGACGTCCCTTTTGGTCAATACCTGGTAGCCCGTTACGTATGGCTAATACCTCTGACGTGCTAGTGGTTAAATCCACAGCCAAAGTATTGATGAGTCTTTAGAGTCCCCCACAGACAGTAACTCAAGTTTCGGGCGAAACGCTGTAGAGGCTGTATGGAGATATGGCAGGGTTCGATCATATACATGCGGTATTGCACGGATCATGATCGGACGGATAATACTAGCGGGCTTTGGTTTAAGCCGGATCTTAGTATTGTACAGTATAGATTTTGTCTCATTGCATTTGTATTCGGTCGGAATACAAATGCGGGTATGTATATACAGTAGCGGGGTTTCCTATAATTTATTACGGGATCGTTTTTCTGAAGTTGCCAGTTTGCTTTCCGTTTCGGCCATTTTCCTTTGTTTCTTTCCTTAGCTGAAAATTGGTGGAGGAGGGCTTATTTGCAAATCTGCAATTTATTATGGTGAAGACTTTTGGGTGGCACATGATGTATCATGATGGTTCTTGTTTAAGGTTGACTCTTGCTTCATCATTACTCTCTTTATATGATGGGTTATTGATTGGACTTTTTGGTATGACACATTTTCATCATGATCCCTTTCTCTCTCTCTTGTATTATGGTTCACTCCCTCATCTTTCTTGGAGAGGGGCCGGCCATTTCTAGGAGTGGGCTGTCCAAATTGGTGAGGGAATTTTTGTTCTCTTGATGCTTGCAAAAATCCCCAAGTTCATCTAAAAATGCTTTCATTTAATTCCTCCACCAAAACCATGGCAACTTCATACCCCAATGAGACATAGCTTTCTACACTTCATCTACAGTACCCTTAGGCACGTCGAGTTGCCTCGGTCAAGAGGTGGGAGCCCATAAAAGAACCCGGCGATGCGGTGCCCTTCCGACGAGGAGATGAAGATCGGAGATTCCGCGGGGAGATCGGGACGACGACGAGAATACCGAAGGACACGGATCGTTCGGTATATCTCTCTACCCCTTCTCTAGTTACCTAGAAGTGGGTTAATGGCCCGATCTGGGTTTATAGTCCGCGGTGGCGCCGGTTTCTTGTTTAAAGAAAAGTTTTGATTCCGCATTTTGGCCTCGTTCTGACGGCCGGGGCGCTGCCGTGGCCTAACATGGTATTAGAGCCACGCCATTAACTTAGTCTAGCTTGCTCTAACATGTTTAAAAGTTCGATCGAACGAATTTCCAAAAACCACATTTTCCATGCATCAATTTCTGTCGAATTTTTCCAGTCGTCAAAAAAATTATTTAGTACATTGGAAAATTACGTGCAGGGTTTTTTAAGAATTCTGTGAAAATTTGGTCGGCTGATATTACTATAGCGCAGTGGAGCAGCGGCCAAAACCATGTTTGGGCCGCGGATCCGCCGCCGTTTTGTGTCCAAACTGCACCAAATTTTTACAGTGGGCTTCTGACATGGAAATAGGGTTTCTGGTATTTTCTTTTTGGGCCCAGATGTTTTTGAGTGCTACAGTTGTGCTTGGGGCCCACTTCGGGAAATTAGTCGATCGAAAATTTTAAACATGTTAGTCCACAGTATTTACATTATATCTGCGACCGTGAATGTCATTTGATCGGTAAATCCTGTCTAACTGCTATAGCCCTTTTAGACGGATTTACGAACGTGACATTCACGTTGATATTCTGTGTTGTACTGTGATGTTGCGGATTGTCGTGGTGGATAGCCTGGGTGCAATGTTAGTACAGTTTGGTTGTTTATGTACATTTGATATTGCGGGGCGAGCGTCCGACATGTGGACTGCCGTCACTGCCTGTTTGTATATTATTCTTTTGGGGCACGACCGGGCTGAGGTCGATGTATCTGTTGTATGTATATTTTACTTTCTGTACTAGGATTACCCCGCGGATGGGTGCACGGATAGCCGGGTTCTAGAGGGCAATGGGCCCGCATCTCATGGCGTTGAGACAGAGGGGGCTTTACTCTAGAATTAGCGGGCTATTCGCCGCACTCGTAGGGGGTATAAGTTGACCCAGGAGGGGTGCCCAAGTTACCGGATTCCGTGAAGTGCTGGGTGGTCCAATCACGTTGTTGAAGGGGGCGGCCTCGCTTCAGGTTTTGGCAGGTAACTTGCCGCGCCCGTAGGGGTCTAGGATTTCATTGCACAGGCTATCCACACGACCAGGGGAACGTCGGGTTTCAGTAGCGGCTTTATGAAACCCGGGGATTCCAGATATCTGTATTGTTCTGTGATGCTTATTACATTTCTGTGATGTTGCATTTTATCACGCCTTGAGTGAATATTATATATTGATATATACTACTAGATGTTGTATATGTTTTGCATTCTCGCTAGTCCAGTCCCCGCTCTGTCGTTAGTTAAGTAACCTAACGGGTGATGACGGGACCCAGTGGCGAATGCGGATGGCATATACGTACATCATTATTTTCGTTCTTTATTGGTGTGATCAATTGATGGGACTGCATTAATTCGGATCAATGCAAGTTAAACAAACCTGTTGGATGTTGTTGGAACATTTTTCAAAAAGCTGTTATTGCAAGGACGTTCTCTTTTGTTTTGCACAGTGGTATTCGGTTATGAATATCCAGCACCTCAGTCGACGAGGCAAGGGCCGAGATCCCTTCACCGGGAGTGACCCCTTGGACAGAAGTTTGCGTCAGGGTAATAACTTCACTGTAGTCGATTGCCTTTTGCTTTGTATCGTGGTATTCAGTTGGAATATCCTGCACCTCATTCTATGGGGAAAGAGCCGAGATCCCTTCACTGGGAGTGACCTCTTTAGCAAAGGTTTTCGCCACAATATTTTTATAAAAAGCTATGCAATTCCTTCAACGATATCAAGTTCATTACGTTAAAAGTTTTTCGCCAAAAACTAGACGTAGCCCTCCGTCATTTCTTACGGGTATTATTTAGTATTCGTGCTGCGTTTGTTGACTCCGTCAAGGCGTAGTGTACGGTAGCTAAGTGGTGCTTGTTTGTAGCATGGATATGGGATTGGTTAGGACAGTCGTGCGGCCTTGTTGATTCCGTCAAGGGCACGTACGGGTGGGTTTAATGCAATCCAAAAAATGACGGGTTAAACTTAACTAGGACTCTTTGATTTGTTGACTCCGTCAAGGTCACTTGGGTCCTAGGGGTAAAATCATATCGGGAGTTTCTAAAGAAACTGAAACTTGCCATGCATGCGCATACCTTCTGGAGTGTGATAACGTGAGTGGATTCCGTCACGTTGTCATGCAATGATAGTTGGATCCCGATTCCCACTGATGAGTTAGTTTACTCCTCGGGTGATCCCGACTAATTCTTCTTTCAGGTTTGGAGGAGAATTTGACGTTACAGTGGGAGGTTTCCTGATTAGATAAAGTAATAACCATTCTGATCTAGGTTAGAGTGCATGCTGAGTGTTTCTTTTTTCTCTCTCTTTGGCAGCGACCATAGCCCGACCCGTGACTATGACTCAGTGACCAAGTTGACCGAACCTTCTTATAAGACTGGTTTTTGGTTTGTCAGAGTTGCATACCTCATTGCCACTCCTACTTTTACCCTTTTCTCCAGGACACCCCGTATTACTACGAACGTCCACTTCCATTGGATAAAACCATCGTATGGTTATATACGAACTCGAAGGAATTTATTCGACGATGGTTTCCGGTTCAGGAGAAAACGAATAGGGATATTCAGTTGTCCTTTTCTTTTACCTTCTCTCAGATTGCGAGTGCTCCTTGGATTAGGGGATAGTACACCCGTTACGCCTATTGGATAGTCTTCTTCCAAACCTTAGGCTGGTGCCGAACGGTAGGGAATGAAGAAAGCCGATTAGTCTAAGTGTGGTGTACAGAAGGTATTAAGTAAAGAAAAATAAAGGGATTAGTTAGAGGGCAAAGTAAACTGCGACTGCTATTCACGACCAAACCAAGTATTTCTTCGCCAATCCTACATCACCTTTGTATTTCTCCAGAACACTCCGTATCACTATGAAGATCCACATTTTATTGGATATTCCATCGTATGGTTATATACGAACTCGAAAGGAACTTGTTCCAGTTCGGGGATGGATTCTGGTTCAGGAGAAATAGGAATAAGGTTTATTCAGTTGTATTTTATCTTCACCTTCTCTCGCATTGCGAGTGTTCCTAGGATTAGGACAGTACACCCATTATGCTTGTTGATAGTCTTCTTCTAAAGCATAGGCCGGTGCCGAACGGTAGGGAAGGAAGAAAACCATTTAGCCTAAGAGGGTGTACAGAAGGTAATGACTAAAGACATATGAAGGGATTTGGAGAGATGACAAAGAAATATACGGTTACAGTTGTGAATCTGATAATGGAAGAGGCATTACTAGGAATACCCGGATACCCCTACGAAACATTTACATGTTTCAGTTTCACTGTGTACTGTTAATAAGAAAACTGATTTCCCAATTAGACACTTACTCTAGGGTATGTATTTACCAGGTATGATTCTCACATCTGTATGGTTTTACAGATGATGAGTGGGAGTAAGTTATTGGGAATTAGGTGATCATCCTCATTATATCGGAATTCGTTGTAATTGGTGATATTTGAGGAAGTCACCTGGGTTGTTTGCCGGACGGCAAATCTTTGGTTTTGAATATCCGCTGTTATGCACCAATTTCAAATTGATACATCTGTACGTCTATTTTTATAGAGTGAGATATACCTTTTTGAAATTATGTCTATGACATTTACCTATATCAGTGGATGGTTAGGTAAGGAGCATTAAACAGCAGTGTAATTCTTCTTAACCATAGGTACAGTTTTCAACCTACGACACACAGGGAATGAGTTATTAGACTCAAGGGACTTATACAGAGTATTGTATGTTATCCAGCGTCCATGAGGACAGAGGGGGTGGTTCTCGTACTATATTCGGTTTACTTATGACTTCTCTAGTTTTTAGACAGGTGTTTCGTAGAAATATAGGGTCCAAGATTTGAGAAGTTATAGGTATGTGGATAAAGTAGAGAACCAGGTGTTGCAAGTATCGGGATTCTTCAGGGTGATCGAAGATGTAGATACTTGTGTATTGTATTCAGTTGGTGGTAATGCTTAAGAGAACCTGCTTCTCTTTCAGGTTACTCATAATTGGAAGCATTCCTAAGTTGAGTAATGCTGATCGGCCTCTCCATTTAGTTGACATGCACTGGAGACAGCTGTGTAACATTTCAGAAAATATAAAATATTATTTTTGGGAATTTAATATTTAAATAATATTTTTCCCGAAAACTGCCGATTTGCGAAATTGGGTTTTCGAAAAAGGATATAAATATATACCAATAATTATGAAATAAATAGAAATTAAAATGATTTATTCATTTAATAATATAATTAAAGGATTTGGCAATTTTAAAATTTATTATACGCAGTTTCGATAAAAACCCGATTAGTGCACTGCTAATCGCGATTAAGCCAAATCCGCGTTTTTACAGTTTCCATGGTTAGTCCACCATGACATGTTCATTTTGTTACATGTTTCATTTCATTTGGGCTTTAGATTATGGTTTTTGATGGATAGAAAAGAGAAAATGAAAAAGGGAAAAGTCAAGGAGACATAATGATTAGGTTAGGTGAGCTTGGAGTGAGAGAGAGTGTGTGAATTGTGAGAGAGAGGGAGGGGGCTGCTGCCCTTTTGTTGGCTCCATCTTTTTCTTCTTCTCTCCTTCATCTCCTCAACTCCAAAAACCCTCCACAAAAATCCATAGATCCATCTCCAACTATGCCCCAAAACCCTACACACCCTTCACAAATATTAATCCCCTCTTCAACCTCTACACGATGGACCTAGCAAAATGGGATGTTGACGACGTTGGAATGTTAGTGCTGCCTAAAGTGGACTAGATGAGGTATAATTTCTTCTCTTTAGATTAGTTTTGTGAGATATCATGTTTAGATGTCGTATTGTGGAGATTTGTGACATATTGGGAAACCCTAGAAAGAGGTTGAGTGTTTGTTGAAATTGGTGATGTGTAGTGGCTGACCACAAGCCTTAAGTGCTGTTTAGTGACCTGGAACAGACCCTAGTAACCCTAAAACACGGATTTAGAAACCCGACATTGGAAAAAACTGCAAATCTGGGAGGGTAATTAGGAATCCGCTATCACCCTGAGACCCCTAAAATAAAATTGAGCTGACAGTGAGTCGTGCAGGCACCTAGGAAGCTACCACCAAGACCCCAGCCCCTAACTCTAAGCCCAGGCCACAGATTTAATCATTCTGGCCGCAATTTGTGGCCAGAGTAGAAGGGAATCGGTCCATTTTTGTTCCAGGGCTCATTTAGCACTAAATTAGACCCCTCCTATATGTAGTTTTGGCTAATTGCCATCTGGGGAAAATCTGGGAGCATTTTGGTGTGTTTTAGGCGATGTTTTCCGTATTTTTAAATGCACTTTCTTGATATTTGGATTTGTATTTGGTTGTCGGGTGTTCGTACATCGACAACAGGGGTTAATTGTTGGATTTGCATGTTTGGGCCATAGGTTCTAACCTATGAGCACACTGTGCGCTGTATCGGTTTTCTGCATCGATTTTAATACGTATTGCGATTGGTTATTATTGTAAGTACCCTCGCATGGATTCCGAGGCGAAGAAGCGTGGCGTCATCGATTTCGGCGAGCGAAGACCAGGTGAGTAGATCTATATCTACCGGGGAAGTTGGGTGGATGGCATATAGCACCCCCGCAAACTTCTGATGGAAACCGATTTATAGAGTATGGTTAGGAAACCTAGATTAGGAAACTAGGGTTAGAATATAGATAGGTGTGTAGCCATGCTAGAAACTAGATGATTGTTAAGTGTGATATGCTGCTACTACTACCCTAGGATGATGTTTAGCGATACTACCGCTTAGAGTTCTGTAGGACTAGATAGTCGATGTAGATGCGTCATCCGAACCATACCTTTTTCTAAACCAAGAATCGTAAGTATCTTTGAAATGTATATCTTGAGGGATGTTACGGATTTTCAAATGATATCTTTTCTTTAAAAACACCGTAACCCCTGCTTTAAAAACTACGATTCACTTCATTAAAAGTCTGATTGTAAGGTTCGGGTGCATTTGTTAGATTAGATGCTTATACTTAGTATAGATAGCATGTTTATGTAAACTCGACATGATATGAAACATAAATGCGATGAAAGAATACAAGACGAATTTGATGATATACTGAGATGATGATATGATATGATGGTATATGGATGCGAGTCGATCGAAATGATTTATACCCTGCCGGTCCCCTGATATGAGATTATTGCAGATGCGACCTGGGACATAGGTATATAGGGTTATATTTATATATAGAATGTTGTGAATCATGGATGATAGGCCGTATGTGATATTAGGCCATACCCTCAATTATTGTATAGGATGATAGGATCCCTATTAGCTTAATGCCGCCGCACGATGATATTCCGTGCGTGATGAGTTGATTTGATGATTGATCCTTACCCTTGACTAGAGGTTGCCGTACGAGGGATTATATCGTACGCGATGTTTTTGGTCTAGATGCCTATTGATAGATTCACCGACTCGAACATATGATAGTTATGTATGCCTTATAGCTGTAGCTGATGGTTTACTTGCTGCATTCATAATATTATTATTGCATCGCATATGCCTGTGATAGTACACCTGCACCATTATCGATGATGCGTATGTTACACGCACACTTATTTGCCGGCTCACACACTTCATCATCGATAATTGCCATGTCACTACACAGTAGGGTTGCTGCATCATGACATATACATTGATACCTTCATACTTGCGCATATACATATTGTACCTACATAATTAACCGGTTTTATTGTAAAATTGGGAACCACATGTTATATTTTAAAAACTGGAATCATTTTAAAAGAGCGATTTTCCCTTAATATGTCATATCACTATTCCATATTGCATGATACACGGATATGCTCGCATTTCTTTTTACATGTCGCATACATCATGCTCTATTATTTTACGCATCGAGGTATGCTGTTTTTATGAGATTTCTGAATTTGAGAACCGTGGCTATTTCAAAAGGGAAGCATGTTATATTTTTAAAAAAACCCGGTTTCTCTTGATATGATATTTCAGTGCGTCCACCATGCATTTTCTCGGTTCTGAGAGTGGCATGTGAAACCCGATTCGAGGAGTGGTAGGCACCGATTGCGGGTACATGGTGGACCCGGTGAGGTACCCCGGGGCAAGAAGACTCGTATATGTTAGACGGTGAGCCCGGTAGGGGAGCACTACCTACCGGTGATAGTATGTAGACTCGGCGGTTATCCGGAGGATACCGACCAGAGTAGCGAGATGGATATGAGGGCCGACCAGGGAGTGCGGCGCCTGAGGGCCGATCTGAGGATGCGGCGCCTGAGATATATGAGGATTTACGTGCCGATGCTGGGTACGGTTTTCATGATGTTTTCGAGTGTCAATGCTAGGCACTCAGGTTCCATGATTTGATGTGTCGGGAGGGACACTGTTGATATACATATATCCTCATACTTTCATGCACACTCTTTTATGATATTTACATGCATGATACTGTGGCGTCTGTGGTTGACGCGTGGACTGGATCCACATACATACATACATACACTGATTTTACTATGGGAGATTACACACATGCTTATAGACATTGATTTATGGGTGGACGAGATCCACATATCCGCATGCATTGATTATTACTGTTGGATGTTATCCACGTGCTTATAGATAGTGACTACCTTGTTAGCACATATACAACCCGGTCACCCTAGATATCATAGTATTACCTTATGACATAGTTGATCTAGGAGTCGTTGTTTATTCGATTTCTACTTGTAGATATATTTCTATTCACGAGTTGGCAACTCACCCCCGTTGTGCCACAGTTCTTGCAGGTGATCGCTTGGATCAGTAGCGGCTTCGCTGGCACACAGTTCTATTCGGGTGTTTTGCATTGGTAGGTGGGACACTTGTATCATTCCCACTCTTGTATCTACATTTCATATTGTATCTAGTTAACTCCATCAATCAATCAAAGTTGTATTTGTGTAAGTGATGAGACTTAGTGAGACTTGTAGTTGTGAGATTGAGCGATGGGTTTTATTTTCCCTTTGGGGTTATATCTTGCTCTTTCATTTATCTTTTGTGGTGAACTTCGCCGTTGGGCGTCGTATACTTATTTATACTATATTGCGTGGTTTTGATACGCCGTTTGGCGAAGAGCTAGCTCCCGTTTGGGGATGCCATTATTCTTGTTATGTATTGTGGTTTTGGTTCAAAATATACAAAGGAGGTGCTGCCGAAATTTTTAAAAGACGAAACATGGTTTTAAACTTACAAATTTCACTTGCATCATTCATGTTTCTTTCTATGCATTAAGAAAACTTGTTTTCGTTATACCTTTATTTCAAAACCTCACCTCCTTTATTTTTCTAAAAAGGTTTAGATTTTTGGGTTTCAGCTTACTTGAATTCCGTTACGCCTTTAGACGTGGCGTGATTCAAGTGCTGGTCACGAGCTAATATCCTTTATTGTTACGTTTACTATTCATTTTCCGTATATCCTTGCTGTTCGCATTGGATTACATGCTTAAATATGTTTTCGTTAGTTATTACGAAAACCTATTGTCAGGACACCAACACCATTACCGATGATGCGAATGCTCCACGTACACTTACTTGCCGGCTCACACACATCATCATTGGCAATTTTCATGTCATCTATACATTAGAAAACACTACTTCATTGGTATAAATTGCTAGCTGGTAGTTTCGACATAGTACTAGTACGCTTGCTTTCATATGCTAGTTTAGACATTGCATTTATTACTGAGATACTTCATGTATTTATACATTCATGCTGATATGCAATATTATGGGGCTTTATTCCGTTAATTCACTGTCTATTTACTCTTGAGTTTGAGACTCGGATTTTCCATGAGATTTCTGGATTTGGAAAAACCGCAAGGATTTATAAACTCATTATCATTTCTAAAGATAGAAATTGCGGTTTTCTCGTGATATGATATTTTTTATGTCCACCATGAGTTTTCTCGGTTCTCGAGTGGTATCATACGCTCGATTCGAGGTAGGGGGAGGGACCATCTGCGGGTGCATGGTGGACCCGGTGAGGTACCCCAGGGAAAGATGGACGTATTGAGAAGGCGTTGAGCCTGGTAGGGGAGCACTACCGGCCGGTGATTGTATGTAGACTCGACGGATATCCGGAGGATACCGCTCGGAGTTATGGGCCGATCCTGATCATGCGGATCCCGAGATATTGAGATTTGATGATACGGGCCAGTCCGGATTGCCGGAGCCCGAGATATTGAGATATTGGGATATATATTTTGTGTCGATGCTTGACACGGATTCTTTGTTGATTTCATTGATGATACTTCGATTTTCATACAGAAATCTCGCTGAGACAAGAAAATAGTTTTCTCATTTAAGATGTATTCTATTTTCATGTATTCATACATCATATATGTGATATGTTGCTACATGAAGCACTGACACGAGCACTTGGTCTTATACTTATGTTTAGATGTTTACCCTTGCCATTATTAGATGCTTCAGGTTATATATTATATGGATATTATGGTATGACCTAGGATAGAGTCATACATGCGATTTCTGCTCGGTGATGTTTTCTACTCACGAGTTGGCAACTCACCCCCGTTGTACCACAGTTTCTTGCAGATTTTGCCGTACAGGTTTCCTTGGCGACTTGCTGGCACACTGCTTCCTTCCGGGTGATTGCTTTGGTAGGTGGGTTCACTTGCGTCGTGACCACCATTGTACTTTTATTTATTACAGTTGTATCTACTAAACTCCATCAACTAGACTTGTACTAATTTATAGACTTAGAAGACCAGTATGTATATTCTTTCGGCCTTAGAGTCGCGCGCTGTATTATTATAGTTTTTCTCTGGTTTTATTGATGATGATGGTTTTCATTCTGAGTTTTGATTCTCGCCTTTCGGCATTGTATATTATATTGCATTGCGTGGTTTTCTCCGCCGATTGGCGAAGAGATAACTCCCGCTTGGGGATCCCTTTATTCTTTATGTATATTATTCATGTTTGTACCTGTTTGGGGCCAGTATTTACAAAGAAAACTCTGCTGAAATTTTAAGAAAGGACTTGATGTTTACAAATGCTTACTACGACTTATTTTGTTAAAACACTTGCTTAAAAACTAAGTTTTCCTTCACTTCTTCTTTTAAATGGTATAGATTTCTGGGATTTTGGCTTACTTGAATTAGATGGGGTCCTATAGACTTCATATGATTCAAGTGCCAGTCGCGTGCCATTTCGGATAGTGACATTGATAGAGAGTTGACGGAATGATGCCATAATAGTGAAGCCACGACCTTCCCAGAAGAATCTTATAAGACATGTCTGCGTCGATCACGTATATCTTAGCTTCGGTTTGCATATCCCCAAATTTGATTAGCAAAGCTATAGACCCCAGAACTTGCTGGAAGTTTTGATTGAAGCCTTGTATGACTATCCTTTCCCTTGACAGGTGTCGGACGTCCATTTACAAACTCTTCAGAGTCTGCAAGTTCATGATGTTCACTGAGGATCCTGGATCAATCAA
The DNA here is from genome assembly GCA_030015575.1 of Agapanthus africanus. Classification (NCBI taxonomy): domain Eukaryota; kingdom Viridiplantae; phylum Streptophyta; class Magnoliopsida; order Asparagales; family Amaryllidaceae; genus Agapanthus; species Agapanthus africanus. The sequence goes on from CM057349.1 coordinate 297,747,867, forward strand.
TATGCAATTAATCCGGTCTCCGTCGCTATACCCTGTCACGTAAAGCGGTCGGTTGTGCTCAGCTGTTACTACTAATAGGTCTTCATCCTTAAATGTGATCGCGGCTGTATGCAGAGTGTACTGGGCCTTCTTCGTATTAATTAACGCGAAACGAGCCTGATACCACTCTGGGTTTTGTAGGGCATGAATGATAACATCCCTGAGATCATTGGATAGGACCAGAGCATCATGTAGGGTTCCGTAGGGCGGTAGCAAGGTTTCGGGAGGCATCGACCATGCCGTTTTCAAATTTTTGTCGTACTAAAGAACCCTAACCCTAGAATCTTAACTAAATATTTAGACGAACTAGCAATGCAAACAACTTTAAATACTAAGTGAATGAGGAATACAACTTTTGTAGACCGGTGCTTCACTTCTAAAGCTCCGTGTAGTAGTCCCTTCGCTCCAAGTAGTGAACACCCGAACTCTAGTAAGGGTTCACATGAAAAAATGAACAAGCTCGCTCTATGTCTTCGAGGCCAAAGATGATCTACGTCGAGGATACTCAAGCTCATGCTACCTCTTCACTAATGGTAGATTAGTAAAGCAAACACCCTAAACTAAATGGCTAATATAGTAGAGGATGATGAAGTAGGAAATTGGCTCACTTTAGATTAATTTTTCTCACAATATTTCATCACCTTTTCAAAAGCTAGAAAGCTTTTCCATGAGGAAGAAGAAGATGAAGAGGAGATGAGAATGAAACTCATATTTGAGGTGAGAATAGCAACCTTGGGTGGGTTAGTGTCATACACTAACTCATGTAGAGAATCAACCATGGGTGAGTATAATGGTTAGGTTAATAAATATCTACAAGTAAAACAAATGAGTGGACTTAGTCAATGGTTCCACAACCTTCTCCAAGCTTTAACCATGTGACTTAATTCCATCTAATTTTGATTAATTTTATACAAATAAAACCCTTCATTATATCAAGCATGGTGTGAGTCTCATACACCCATGTAGCATGTGGCATCAAGCATGACACAAATTCATGTACATTAATATATATCACATATATACTATATGCACACCAGTGAGAAAAAGAAATGTTTAAGTGACCTAATATTAGTTAAGGTAAATTAATATATCATATATATAATTATACATTAAATCATTATAGCAACACTTGATTTAATAATCCGGCTAATCACATACAACCGACTAATATCAAATATAACAATCTATCGAATCAACACTTGATCCGATAACCCGGCTATATCACATATAACTGACCGATATCACATATCGTGAGAATAGAATGCGGTATCACATACACGCATTAATATCGGTCCCGCACATATCACATATGTGCTCCTACTTCGTTTCGCATGACTAGGAAACCTCTGTGTAGAACTCTAAAGACTCGTCAATACGCCGGCAGTATGTGATGATCATATCAAACACCCACAAGCCGTAAGCGGTCTGCTAAACGTAACGGCCACTCGGGTATTGAGCGATTAGAAGATCAACAAGCAAGCCTGCTCATACTCCTGCGAATCCAATCAGTAACACTACCGTACAGTCCGGTCTCTTCGTCTGATATGTCGCATATCATAGCCTGGGGGTGGTAAAACGTCAGACCCCAATAGCCTGATAAGTCATGCCGATGTGAGGTCCATAACGGTTCGAGAAACTAATGATTACACTTACCAGTAAATCTCTGCAATCCTGGCCAGGGATTTCCTGTTATGGCCAATCGAGCATAGCGCAACATCAACCCCCAATACCGGGAGAGACGAATCCCCTCCTATCGCTCATTGCCTCCATGTGACTCGGGACTGTACCCAAAAACCACCTTTTTGCATGATCTCTTGAACGTGGTATGGTGGAAATCAAAGCACAGTGGGAATCACAAAAGACTCTATAACGATCTCGGGTCGACAGACTAACATGTACAAGTGTCACCAAAGAACTGCTATCTGACGATAGGTATAATACCATCTAGGAGTTCTTGGCGAGTCCGTTCAGTATACCCAGACTCTACTGAGCACCCGTATACCTTCTCTGATGTCAAACACCAATGGATATAGGATCATCCATCGCCCATCATATAGGTCAGGAAGCGTATACGCTAGTCTACTCTGGAGTATCGATGCCCTGTCTCGATACTCCCACGACTAGGAATATTTGAAGGATGTACTTGCCGACTACCTCTGCCTCACTATTATGATCCGCATCATAATCCTGGTAGTCAAGTACTCATCCTAAAGGCTTTATCAACATGTAATAGAGAGACAATAAGTGTACATGTTAAGATAAAGTGCAACCAGATAGCATACTATCATATCGAGCAAGAAAGTCCTCCTTATATATGTCCAAGCATCCACTACAATATACATCACATGTACAGTAATGGCCTCTAGGGCATACATATAACTAACAATCTCCCACTTGCCCCAAGGCCATTTGTTGCAGTATCTCATACTCAACGTCTTATAGAAGTCTCTCTAGGGTAAGTCCTTTGTGAGTGGATCCACTGTGTTACCCTTCGGGTCTACTCTCCTGACCTCGATCCCCTGGAGATCAACCATCTCCCTGATCAGGTGATACTTGCCTCAGAATATGTCTGGATCGCTGATTGGACCGGCGTTCCTAGGCCAAACCCACAACTCCATTGTTGTCACAATAACACTTATTGGACGCTCAATGGTAGGAACTATGTTCATTTGATGAACAAGAAATGTCCAGACAGCCACTTTGGCAGCATCGTTGGCAGCAATGTATTCAGCTTTTATCGTCTAGTATATCACGGTATCTAGCTTAGAACTCTTCCAACATACCATCCCTCCACTGAGATTAAAGACAATACCTATGACTGACTTTCAGTCGACCTTATCACTCTGGAATCTCGAACCAAGAATATTCATTTAGTTCTTCTCAAGTACTTAAGAATGTCCTCCATATTTGTCCAGTGATTCTCCCAAGATCCGATTGATTCCTGATCACTACACCTAGTGATTTAGCTACATCTGGTCTGGACATAACATCGCATACATGAAAGAGCCTACTGCCGAAGCATAGGGTATCTCTTGCACGCGATCTCTCTCCAAATCAGTCTTGAAAGACATCTTTTTGGAGAGTGTGATTCATGAGTAAGTGGGAAAACCACCACGCTTAGAATCCTCCATACTAAACTCCTTTAGTATGGTGTTTATTTACCTGGATTTAGGACAATCTCAACATCCACTTAGATCTATCACCATAGATCATAATCCACAAGATGTAGTAGGTATCATCCAGATCTTCTATTGAGAATCCTCGTGATAAGAGGAAGTTGATCGAGTGTAGCATAGGAAACCATTCCCTATCAAGAGTATGTCATTTACATACAATACGTGTAAGACAACCTCACTCTCTACGACCTTCTTGTATATACAAGGTTCATCTACCATTTTGATGAATCAAAACAGATGTTCCAACTCCGCGATACTTGCTTTAATCCTGATGGACTTAAGCATATCTTTGAAAGTATCAACTTTTCCATTTACACCAAGAATCTCTCAAGATCCAATTTGCTCCCTACGGGTTTTACCCCTTCAGGTGCAACATTCAAAGTCATACTTTGTTGGTGTACATAGATTTCATCTTTGATTGCATAGCATCCAGCCATTTCACAAAGTCTCCACTTGTGATGGCCTGCCTGAACCTAGTTGGGCCATCATCTTCCATGATGTAATCATTGCTCCCACTGTCACCGAGAAGACTGAAGTATCTCTCAAGTGGATGAGGAACCCTACTAGATTCGCGGAGAGGCTGAGGTACGTTGGAAACTATTGAATCCTTTGGTTTCACCAAATCATCAGCTGTTAGTTTGTTTAGCTGGAACTCCTTCCAGTTCTACCTCATGTCCACTAATTTCTTCACAAGAAATTCCTTTTCTAAAAAGGTGGCATGCTGAGAAACAAAACACCTTTTGCTCCTCAGTATGGTAGAAGATATTCCCTCACAAATATTTGGGATATCCAACAAACTTATACAGAACTGACCTTGCCTCAAGCTTTTCCGGATTCTGCCTTTCAACATAGGCCGGACAATCCCATATCTTAACTCATTTAAGATATGGTCTCTTCACATACCATATCTCATATGGAGTGGTAGGCACTGATTTGGATGGAACCCCATTAAATAGGTATGCAGCTTATCAAGTGCATAACACCCAAAAGAAAACAGGCAACTCAGCAGTACCCATCATAGAGTGCACCATATCTCATAGGGTGCGATACCTCCATCCCGATACACCGTTGTGCTGTGGTGTATACGAAGGAGTAAGCTGAGAGAGAATCTGTAGCGTTTTGAAAATCGTTTCGGTGAAAATTCGGAAAATCGGTAAAATAAGGGGGTTTTCCGTAAAAAGTCAAAATATAAATATCTTTTATTATAAAATTAAATATACATATTCTAGCTATATAATTGCTAGTATTTAGTGTTTATTGAGCCACTGGTAAAATTTCTAATTTTCTGAAAAAAATTCCGAAATTAATTATTTTAATATTATTTTAAGCCGTCACTAATACATTTAATTAGGGAAAATTACAAATTGGAATGAGTTGAAACAAATTTTGTGCATCATAACACATTAAACAAAATTTTAACATTTTGTTTTTGAAATGAAATGAAGCTGTCAAACGGTTTTAGAAAATATCGAAGAAAAAAAGGCTTAAATAGTGAAATTAGTGTAAATAGATATTGGGGTATAACATTTATAATTTTCCCCTCACCCACACTCACCCACACCCTCTCTCCTCTCCCCAATCAATAGCACAAGTGGCCCCCTCATTTCCCCACTTGTTTTGCCAAAAGAAAAGAAAAGAAAACAATGAAGAAAGAAATTAGATAAAGGAGTATAGGCTTTGACTTTTGGGTATTGCCTTGACTTTTCCCCACCTCACTCTCTCTCCTCCCTCCCCATTCAGCCGAGCCTCTCCCCATTCTCCTGCACAACAGCAGCCCCCCTCTTTTCTCATCTCATTTCTCATCAAAAATCATCACAAATGCTTCAAAATCAACACAAAAAATCCCACAAAATCAAAATCCAACTCTTACCCATTTTAGTTTAGCCTAACATGCATGAATTGTGGTGACAAGAGAGCATTTTGGAGGGCTATGTATGCTTGTGGGATCTTCAAATTGTTTGGGTAAATTCTAACCCTTTTGCTTAATTTGTTGTTAATTGCTTGTAGTTAGCTTAATTAAGAGTTAATTAGGTTTAAATGGGTTCAATTGCATGATTAAGGAATTCAAGTTAGGGTTTTGTTTTGGAGTTGGGTTGTGATCAATTGTGCATGGTTATGTGATGTGGGATAGCATCTTGAAAACTTGTTAAAACTAATATAGTTGCTAATTACAAGTTGTTACTTGAAAAATGTCCAAATTTACGCTTTTTAACAAAACTAGGTTTTTGTAAACTATGAATTTGATTAAGAGAAAAATATAATTAGATTTTTCATGACTTTATTAACATTTTAAATTGTAGTTTAATATTTTAGATCATGTAAATCAAAGCTATATTGTTGTTTGTGCATTTTTGCTATAAAATTGTTAAAATTGGTTATTGCAAACTAGAATTTTTGAATTTATACAAATTAGTGTCATAAAAATATAGAAGTGGTTTATATGACCTAATTAAGATATTTAGTGAATATATTGGGCATTAGTTTTGTTAAAATATCAAGTTTCGAATTAAAACGAAAACTTTTGCTAACTAGGTTTTTGAGAAATAAAACGAATTGACTAATTTTAATGTTTTGATGATTTAAATCCTATTTCATATATAATTAGTGATTTGTGAAACCATGATTGGTACGTTTGATGTTTTTCTCGATCAATCGGTGTTTATACGCCGATGTCGAGGGTTTTTGAGTTGATTTGAGAGAGCAAAACATAGGTTTTGACCTATGTGAGTTTAATGTGTCGTTTTGGTCATGGGTCAGATTTTAATACGATACGATGCGTTATAATTTGTAGATACCCTCACGAAGACTTTGTAAGTCCATGTTGCTCACCCCGGTTCTTACGGGGAGGCGGAAACGATGAAAAACAATGATTTTGGCGCAAGGCAACATGGACTAAAAGTCGGGATCTTTGTTAAACTAGAAACTAGTAAACACTAAGAGGTTTTAACTACTATGCTTGTAGAAAGTATACCTCACGGAACCGGTCCTTCGGGTCTTCATTCCGCTGTCCCGCTCATCCATCCAAGCTCCTAGCGTCGATACGGACCTTGGGCACCTCCGCGGCCTTCTTGAGTCGAAGACGATCCACCCGAGAGTTGTACACTAAGCTCCGCCTCAAGCCAAGGCAACTAGGGCAAAGTGATTGCTAGTCAAGAAGCCCTAGAATGTGTAGAGGAGATGTATGGATGTATTTGTCTTTGTGGGATCTTTTTCTCTCAACACATGAGATCAAAAGATAAGATCAAGAGGAGGAAGAAGAAGGAGAAAGGTTAGCAACCATGGAGCTTTTCTTTTCTTCTCATTTCAAGAGAGAGAATGAGAAGAGAATAATGAAAAGATTAAGCCAAATGAAATGAACCATGGTTGCAATAATACACAAGAATCATCATTACTAATCCTATCATGAAAGAGTTGATGGCACATTGAATTGACCTTTATCATTACTCAAGAATTAAAAAGAAAATAAAAGAAGAGTGTAGATCTCTCTTGAAAGTCAATGGTCAACACGGTCAACGGGTCAACAAAATCAAGAGGGGTCTATGTGGTCAAATGGTCAATGCAATTAGCCATCATTAATCTATCACTAAAAGGATTAATAAACAATGTCTCCGACTCATAACGGTTTTGACCAAACGAATTGTCAAAGCCCTAATGAGTGTGCCACATTATGGTTTTGGCCGAACTATCTGCCAAAACCCTAATGGGGAAGCTCCTCCTTCATCGCTCCTCAAAACTGTGCATACACACCTGCATCCGCATTCCGTAGAATGCGAATGCACAGAAGACAAAACAAATCCATCGGTGCAATACTAGGATCTGGCTTAAACCAAAGCCCACTAGTATTGCCTGCCTGAACAGCATACGCACACAAGTGCACGTAAGTGATCGTAGCCCTGCCGTAAAACCATACGGCCTCTACACGTTTCGCTCAGTGCAGGGAAACTCTCTGTGTGGGACTCTAAAGACTCGACACTACGCTGGCAGTGGGTTTAACCACAGACCGCAAGCGGCACTAGCTGTATGTAACGGTCCCCAGGTAGATGTCGATAAGAAGGCCGATGAGGTAAACCCATCCGAACTCCTACTGAGCCTGTATGTGACAATCTCCGTACAGTCCGGTCTGTTCGTCTGATACATCGCATGGCGGGCCTAGGGGGCGGTGAACGTCAGTCCCCTAATAGAGGTACAAGTCGTATCGGAGTGTAGCCCAGAACACCTTGAGATAACACTGGAAACCTACCAGTATATCTCGCTTGCCCTGGCCAGGGACTACTTGTGTAATGGCTCTCCTAGACACAGCGCGATGTCAACCCCCAATACCGGGAGAGACGAATCCTGTCTAACCGTCACTGCCTCCAAGTGCTTCGGGACTGCACCCAACTACTACCTGTTTGCACGACTCCTTTGAGCCGTGGTAGGGTAGTAATCTAAGTACAGTAGGAACACACTCGAAGCGAAGTGACAGTGTCAAGTCGGCGGACTAAGCTGTACTCATGTCACCTGGGAACTGATAACTGACGATAGGTATAATACCAACCAACAGTTCCCGATGAGTCCTGTCCAGTGTACTCGTAACCTAACGAGCACCCGCATACTATCTCAAGTACGACGTACTGACGGCTGTGGGACAGACCGTCTCCCCCGCTGGGATGAGAAGCGCATACGCTAGTCTACTCCGGAGTATCGATGCCCTGTCTCGATAGTCCTACGACTAGGGACCTGTATAAGGATGTGCTTATGGATTACCCAGCCCCCACGAGTGTGAGCGCCATCACAACGCTGGTAATCAAGCAAAGATCCTAAGGGCTCTACTAATATGTATATAAGCGATATGCTAAAAGAAACACATGCACATATTGAAGTAGAGACAAACCAAGTAGCATACTACCATTTTGAGCAAGATTGTCTATACAACTGTGAATATCCTAAGCTTCCATCAAATAATATATAAGCTAGTATGATACAGTAATGGCCTCTAGGGCATATACACTAACAATCTCCCACTTGCACTAAGGCCATGTACTGGCGTATCGAAGACCTATCATCTCGATCAGCCGCTCGAACTGAGTCTGGGGTAGGGCCTTCGTGAGTGGATCTGCAGTGTTGTTCTCCGTATTTACTCTCTTCACCTCGATCTCCTGGCGATCTACGATCTCCCTGATCAGGTGGTACCGCCTCAAAATGTGCCTGGACTTCTGATGGGACCTGGGTTCCTTCGCTAAAGCTATAGCTCCGTTGTTGTCGCAATACAGCGGTATTGGATCAACAATGGTAGGAACCACCTGAAGCTCTGTGAGGAACTTCTTCATCCAGACAGCTTCCTTTGCGGCATCGCAAGCAGCTATGTACTCCGCTTCCATAGTTGAGTCTGCAACGGTCTCCTGCTTGGAACTCTTCCAGCAAACCGCCCCTCCATTGAGGATAAAGACATAACCCTACATGGACTTGGAGTCATCCTTGTCACTCTGGAAGCTGGAGTCAGCAAAGGCCTCAAGCTGGAGGTCTTTTCCGCCATACACCAAGAACATCTCCTTAGTCCTTCTCAGGTACTTGAGAATGTTCTTTACCGCTATCCAGTGTTTCTCCCCTGGGTTCGACTGATACCGGTTTACAACGCTCAATGCGTATGCTACATCTGGTCTGGTACACAACATCGCATACATTATAGAGCCTACCACAGAAGCGTAGGGTATAATAGACATGCGATCCATTTCCAAATCAGTCTTGGGAGACATCTCTTTGGAGAGGGTGATCCCGTGACAAGCCGGTAGATAACCGCGCTTGGAATCTTCCATACTGAACCTTTTCAGTATGGTGTCGATGTACCTTGACTGTGAAAGTCCCAACATCCTCTTAGATCTATCACGATAGATCTGGATCCCCAGAATGTAGTTGGCATCGCCCAGGTCCTTCATGGAGAACCTCTGTAACAAGAATCCTTTGACTGACTGTAGCATAGGAATATCATTTCCTATTAGGAGAATGTCATCCACGTACAAGACGAGGAATATCACAGTTCTCCCTACAATCTTACTGTAAATGCATGGTTCATCTGGGTTTTTGATAAAGTCGAATTCTTTGACAGTATCATCAAAGCAGATGTTCCAACTCCGCGATGCCTGCTTAAGTCCATAAATGGACTTGAGCAACTTGAACACTCTACCGCTGCTCCCACTCTGAAAGAATCCCTCCGGCTGATCCATATAGACGCACTCTTCCAAATTTCCATTTAGGAAAGCCGTCTTTACGTCCATCTGCCAGATTTCATAATCGTGGAAGGCAGCAATGGCAAGAAGGATCCGAATGGATTTCAGCATAGCCACTGGAGAAAAGGTCTCGTCATAGTCCAAACCAGGTCTTTGACGAAAACCTTTTGCAACAAGTCTAGCTTTATAGGTCTCAACCTGCCCATCTACACCAATCTTCTTTCTGAAGATCCATTTGCATCCTACGGGTTTCACCCCTTCTGGAGCAAAGTCCAAAGTCCAAACTTTGTTGGTGTACATGGACTCCATCTCGGCCCGCATTGCATCCAGCCATTTTACCGAGTCGCCGCTCTGAATGGCTTGCTGGAAGCTAGTAGGCTCACCATAATCCATGGTGCAATCCTCTCTATCCCCGTCTATGAGAAAACCGTAGTATCTCTCGGGCGGATGAGACTGCCTACTACTCCTGCGGAGTGGTGCTGGGATGTCCGGTTCTCTTGAAACCTCTGGTTCTTCCAAGCTTTCAGTAATAGCTTGTGGTTCTGGAATCTCTTCCAGTTCTACTACGGTCCCACTTGCTTCTTTTTCTAAAAACTGATGTTCTAGAAAGTGGGCATGACGAGAAACAAAAACCTTTTGTTCCTCTGCGTAATAGAAAAAATACCCCCTGGAGTTATTTGGTTATCCCACAAACTTACACAGTACTTAGCGTGCCTCGAGCTTGTCCGCATGCTGCTTTTTTACAAAAGCTGGACATCCCCATATCTTCAGGTACTTAAGACAGGGTTTCTTCCCACACCACATCTGATATGGTGTGGTAGGCACAGTCTTGGAGGGAACCTTGTTCAAAAGATATGCGGCTGATTCTAGTGCATAACCCCAGAAGGATCGCGGCAACTTAGCCTTACTCATCATGGATCGAACCATATCCAATAGGGTTCGATTCCGCCTTTCCGATACACCGTTGTGTTGTGGTGTCTATGGAGGAGTAAGCTGAGAGAGAATTCCATTCTCTTTTAAGTAGCCCAGAAACTCGGCACTCAAGTATTCACCACCTCGATCAGATCTCAGTGTCTTGATACTTTTGCCTGTTTGTTTTTCAACTTCATTCTTGTATTCCTGAAATTTCTCAAAGGCCTCGGATTCGTGCTTCATCAAGAAGACATGCCCATACCTAGAGAAATCATCTGTGAAAGTAATGGAGTATGAATAACCACTTCGCGCATGTGTAGACATTGGACAACACACATCACTGTGTATGAGTCCCAAGAGCTCGCTTGCTCTTTCTCCGTGTCCAGTGAACGGAGTCTTTGTCATCTTTCCCATGAGACAAGATTCACAAGTGGCATAAGACCGGTACTCGAACGGATCCAAGTATCCTTCTTTATGTAACTTTGTCAACCGTGTCTCATTAATGTGACCCAGTCTTCAATGCCATAAGAAAGCCTGATTTAATTCCGGAGACTTTCTTTTAAGTGTGTTCTGGACACTGAAGACCTGAGCTTGATTCAAAACGTATATACCGTATTTCAATGTACCTGACCCAATCAGCACTTGATTTAGGTGGATGTTTACTACATCGCTTACAAGAGTAAAATCATATCCTTCCTTAGAAAGTAAGGATACAGATATGATGTTACAAGTTGCACCTGGTACATAAAAACAGTCACGCAGAATCAATATCTGCCCAGTTGTCAGTCCTAGATGATATTCCCCTACGGATTCAGCATACATGCTCATTCTGTTAGCAACCCTGAGAGTCATATCACCTTTCCTGATAACCCTACGGTTTCTCAAATCCTGTAACGAATTACAGATATGAGATCCTGATTCGGTATCCAATACCCAGGAAGTAGGGTTAACTGACATACAGTTCTCTATTACAAACACACCCGAAGCCGAAGCCATAACATGCTTCGAATTCTGGCTACTGGCTTTACAAGCTCTGCAATCCTTCTGCCCATGTTCATTCCCGTAACAATAGGAACATCCCTCTTTTACTACATCTGTTCCTGAAACTTCTGCCCTTCCCTTTCTTTCTACTTCCCTAGTTTCCTTTAGGGTAGTAGATAGAGACTGTTGAACTCAGTCAGCATCTGACCCGTTCTTCAACGTGGTCTTCAGGTCCGAGAGCTCAAAAGAGCTGGTCTCTGTAGGGACGTTGCCCCCTATAGATGACCCGATAGCCAACCTCGCTAGAAGCAATTCGTTCGAGGTCTCATATCTTGCGATACGAGATTGCTCTCCATATAAAACTTTGTTATGGAGGAAGATAGAAGCTGAGTCCATCTTCTCGTATATACCATCAACTGAGGCTAACACGAGGCACTTGGCTTTCGCACAGTCTTCTTCTGATGTCCTATGGATATGAATATCCGTGACAGTGGAAACTGGACCTGAGACGGCAGGGGTTGGATAAGTCAAGAGGTGTCCCAGCTTGTCATGGGAAATGGACATCTGGACAGACCTTTGCCAGTGATAACAGTCAGATTCAGTCATTTTATTATCTAGATGTAACCTAGGTGCGATCACTGGATCGCTGCAATTAAGAGAGAGAGAAGAAAACACTTAGCCTGATGCTCTTGCAAGTTTAGATTGGTTTTTAATTTATCTAAACAGGATGGCTCCCAACTGTCTCTCGAATCCCTCCTCAAACCATAAAGGAAGAACTAGTCAGGATCAATCTTACCGTACAATACTTGCTTAACCGTTCAGCCAGGCCAGTGTCGGTACTTCGAGGGAGGTTTTCCAACGCTTTCGCGAAGTTCCTTAATTAAGTAACCTCTTTTCCCTGTGGGCGTAGCCCCGCTAACACCTTTCTAGACACCTACTTGGTTTATAGCATTGATCGTTAAGTGAGAAAGTTCCTGAGGAGTAGCATATACTCACAGTAGGATCGGGATCCAAATATCATCGCGTGATAAAACTGAAGGAATCCTACCAGAATCATCACACTCCAAATGGTATGCAGCGCTAGCAAGTTTCAGTACTTATGAAACTCCCGATGTGGATTTTTGCCCCATGCTCTTATTACCTTGACGAAGGCCAACATATCATAAGTCAAATGTCAAGTTCTACCCGTCATTATCCAGGTTAATTTGAACCCACCCGTACATACCCTTGACGAAGGCCAAAATAATAGTACGACTGTCCCAAACCAACGCATCTATCCATGCTACAGATAAATTTTCAGCAGCTACCAATCACTATGCCTTGGCGAAGGTCAAAATACATAGCTTGAATACTACTGAATATTTAAACCGAAATGACGGAGGGCTACGGATGGTTTGGGCGAAACCGTGAACGTAGTGAACTTGATATAATCGATGGAATGAGATAGCTTTAAAATGAGTGGTTCAAGCTCCGCGTTTAAAATGCTGTTTTTGAAAAGAACCGAGTGGTTTTCAAAGTGTTCCAACGACTTTTCTTGGTTTATTTTCTTGCATTAGTTCTTTTAATGCGTCCCATCATTTAATCCTACCATTGCAGAAAACAACCAAAATAAGACGTACGCTTATGCCATTCGCATTCGCCTAAATAGTTATCATATATAGCCATCACTAATCTATCACTAAAAGGATTAATAAACAATGTCTCCGACTCATAACGGTTTTGACCAAACGAATTGTCAAAGCCCTAATGAGTGTGCCACATTATGGTTTTGGCCGAACTATCTGCCAAAACCCTAATGGGGAAGCTCCTCCTTCATCGCTCCTCAAAACTGTGCATACACACCTGCATCCGCATTCCGTAGAATGCGAATGCACAGAAGACAAAACAAATCCATCTGTGCAATACTAGGATCTGGCTTAAACCAAAGCCCACTAGTATTGCCTGCCCGAACAGCATACGCACACAAGTGCACGTAAGTGATCGTAGCCCTGCCGTAAAACCATACGGCCTCTACACGTTTCGCTCAGTGCAGGGAAACTCTCTGTGTGGGACTCTAAAGACTCGACACTATGCTGGCAGTGGGTTTAACCACAGACTGCAAGCGGCACTAGCTGTACGTAACGGTCCCCAGGTAGATGTCGATAAGAAGGCTGATGAGGTAAACCCATCCGAACTCCTACTGAGCCTGTATGTGACAATCTCCGTACAGTCCGGTCTGTTCGTCTGATACATCGCATGGCGGGCCTAGGGGGCGGTGAACGTCAGTTCCCTAATAGCGGTACAAGTCGTGTCGGAGTGTAGCCCAGAACACCCTGAGATAACACTGGAAACCTACCAGTATATCTCGCTTGCCCTGGCCAGGGACTACTTGTGTAATGGCTCTCCTAGACACAGCGCGATGTCAACCCCCAATACCGGGAGAGATGAATCGTGTCTAACCGTCACTGCCTCCAAGTGCTTCGGGACTGCACCCAACTACTACCTGTTTGCACGACTCCTTTGAGCCGTGGTAGGGTAGTAATCTAAGTACAGTGGGAACACACTCGAGGCGATGTGACAGTGTCAAGTCGGCGGACTAAGCTGTACTCATGTCACCTGGGAACTGATAACTGACGATAGGTATAATACCAACCAACAGTTCCCGACGAGTCCTGTCTAGTGTACTTGTAACCTAACGAGCACCCGCATACTATCTCAAGTACGACGTACTGACGGCTGTGGGACAGACCGTCTCCCCCGCTGGGATGAGAAGCGCATACGCTAGTCTACTCCGGAGTATCGATGCCCTGTCTCGATAGTCCTACGACTAGGGACCTGTATAAGGATGTGCTTATGGATTACCCAGCCCCCACGAGTGTGAGCGCCATCACAACGCTGGTAATCAAGCAAAGATCCTAAGGGCTCTACTAATATGTATATAAGCGATATGCTAAAAGAAACACATGCACATATTGAAGTAGAGACAAACCAAGTAGCATACTACCATTTTGAGCAAGATTGTCTATACAACTGTGAATATCCTAAGCTTCCATCAAGTAATATACAAGCTAGTATGATACAGTAATGGCCTCTAGGGCATATACACTAACAGACTTCTAGACGACAAGCAAGCGCGTGGCGACCTTGGCATCGGCAAGCGAAGATCAGTGAGTAGATTTATATCTACGGGGAGAAGTCGGGTGGATTGCGTATAGCACCCTCGCAGTCCGTAGTATAGTTTATATATATGTTATATAGGTGTTTTATGATACGAGAATGATTATTCATGATATGATTATGTGTTCATGGATTAGCTTTGGGTTAGTTGCGAAACCCTAGAATAGTTGTTACACCCACACACGCACATACAGACTTGCATTCATTACTTTCTTATGCGTAGATGGGGATGTGTATATATGTATATACGCATGGGTATGGGACTATGAATATATACATTCATATACACATGCATGGATGATGAGGATAGTACTTGGGATCTGAGATGAGTCGATGAGTTTGGGCTTGAGGCCGTGAGATCGGTGATGTGACAGGGTTCGTATTTGAGATACGACATGATGTTTTAGCGGGTCCTTTCGACAGGGTGTTTTCATACACACGCATGTATATAGATAGATGGTATCAGTTTTGTACTAGACTTAGATCAGTACCCCGATCATGATATTTGATAAAGAGAATACCAGATGAATAATGAGATAAATGTGTTATTGACCCGAACCCAGTTTGGGATTCCGTACGATGGATTTACCGTACGAGTTATATATTAATGATAGATCCGCACTCTTGACTCGAGGATGCCATAAGATATATTGTATCATACGTGGTACTATTGATGCGGTATCACTGACTATATATGTATGTTGATATATATCGACTCAGATCTAGGCGGTTTCCGTACCCCTTTCGATTTGATTGCTGGTTAGACCTGTAGTTTACCTAGTAGATGTTAGACTGGACCCGAGTCATACCTATTATTCCAAAACTGATGAATCGTGAGAATTTTAAAGACATACCAAGGGATACTACGGATATTTTAAAAGACGTATCTTTTTTTGAAAACACCGTAGTCCTTATTTTCAAACACCACGATTCGTACTATTTCAAACGGCAAAACAGTATAACACATGTATAGTAAGGAAGATTCCTTGTTGTTACGTTATTATTCATATTCAGCATATTATTGTTGTATTTACTATTCATTTTCCATATTTTGTTGTTATCGCCTCATTGCATGCTATTGTGTACGTAGTAATTATAAAACCATGCTGTTAGGATACCAGCACCATTACCGATGACGCGTATGCTCCGTGTACACTCGCTTGCCGGCTCACACACATCTTCATCGGTAATTTCCATGTCACGTACACTTTAGAAAATACCTTTTCATTGACATAACTTGATAACTAATAGTCGCAATATGTTATAGCTTCCATATGCTAGTTTAAATATTGCATTCATTGCATGATATTAGGTGCATTCATATATTCATTGGTTATGCAGTATTATGGAGATTTATGCCCGTATTCCCCGTTTATTGGTATCATGATTTTGATGATTTTGGATTTACATAAGATTTCTGGATTTAGGGGGAAACCGCAAGAATTTAATAAAAGCTTAGTATCATCATTTTAAAAATGCAAATTGCGGTTTTCTTATGATGTATGAGTCGTCCACCATGAGTTTTCTTGATTGCTGTTGGATTTCGAGACCCGATTCGAGGAGTTGGATAAACCGTCTCGGGTACATGGTGGGCCCGGTATGGTACCCCGGGGCAAGAAGCTCGAGTTGTATTCGATGAGCCTGGCAGGGGAGCACTACCTACCGGTGATATTATTTGGACTCGTCGGTTATCCGGAGGATACCGGCCGGAGTCATGAGATGATTATAGGCTGATCCGTTCTGCCGCAGCCCGCGGGCCGATCCCGCAGATGATACGGATGCCTGAGATATTGATATTGAGATTTGAGATTTGAGATATTGAGATTTGATACTGAGACTTATGTTTTGTGTCGATGCTTGACATTGATTTCTCTGTTGCATTCATTGATGATACGTGATTGACATACATATAGAAATCTCATTGATTAAAGAAAACAGTTGTCTCACTCATGATATATTCTGTTTCCATTCGTAATGCATTCATACATCATATATCTGATATGTTACTATCTGGGGAACGGACACGAGCAAGTAGTATTACACTATAAATAGCTGGACCAGGATTTTTATTTGAGGATATTACCTGATATCACCTAGGATAGCGTTATGCATGCGATTTCTGCTCGTAGATGTTTTCTACTCACGAGTTGGCAACTCACCCCCGTTGTGCCACAGTTCCTTGTAGGGTTGCTAGGCACGCGCACAAGGGTCTACGAGGCATCAACCATGCCCGAATAAAAATTTAGCCGTGCCGAACAACCCGAATACGGAACTTTAAACTAGAGATTAGGCGAAAACAAGCATGCTAAACACTTTAACACTAAGTGAGAGGGATTACAACCTTTGTAGATCCGGTCCTTCACTTCATATGCTCCGTGTTATGGTCCCTTCGCTGCGATCATCGGGATCCGGACTCTCGAGAGGTTCCACGAAGAGAAAGACGCAACCTTTGCTTCCGATCTTCGATACTAAGATGATCTACCTTGAAGTTTCTTTAACACAAGCTAACACTCATGAAATGATGTGAACACCCTCATCTAAATGGCAAGGGAAGATGAGGATGATGAAGTAGGATTTTTGCTCTCTTTATTTATTTTTTTCTCATATTTATCCATCACAAAAATCAAAGCAAGAAACCATTTCAAGCAAAGAAGAAGAAGGAAGAAGATGATGAACAATCATAGAATCCTTTTTTATGATGAATAGGAAAAGAATAATATGATAGAATTATGCAACCATGGTCAAGTGAACCTTTGTAGAGAATTAACTAGGGTTAGGGTTTGGGTTGGGTTAAAGCATGACTCACTTGAAAATATCTTTATCATGACAAAACAAAAACCTTCCAGAATCATCTAGAAACCATTAACCCAAATCAAACCCTAATCTTGTTTAATCTCTACTAAACATGTTGCATTATTTATCATATCATGTTACAATATTATATATCACATATATAATATTTATTGTAACCAAATAAAATAATACAATTAACATATATCGCATATATATCAATGTATTACCCGAGTGAGAAAAAGAATCTTTTAGTGAGCTAATATTAGTTAATGTAATTTAATATATCATATATATTATTATACATTAAATTATCGAATCAACACTTGATCCGACAATCCGGCTATATCGCATATAACCGACTAATATTTATCCGTACCGATTCATCGAATCAACACTTGATCCGATACCCGGCTGATATCAAATATCGCGAGAATATAATACGGTATCACATATCGCATTATCCTCGGTCCCGCACATATCACATATGTTCTCCTACTCCGTTTTGCCTGAGTCAAGAAACCTCTGTGTAGGACTCTAAAGAATCGTCAATACGCCGGCAGTAGGTGATGATCATATCAAACACCCACAAGCTGCAAGCGGTCAGCTAAACATAACAGCTACCCAGGTATTGAGCGCTCAGAAGATCAACAAGCAAGCCTGTACATTCTCCTGTGAATCCAAACAGTAACACTCCCGTACAGTCCGGTCTCGTCGTCTGATATGTTGCATATCTCGCCTAGGGGTGGTAAACGTCAGACCCCAGTAGCTTGATAAGTCGTGTCGATATGAGGTCTATAACAGTTCGAGAAACTACTGATAACACTTACCAGTAAATCTCAGCAACCCTGGCCAGGGATTTCCGGTTATAGCCAATCGAACACAGCACAACATCAACTCCCTATACCGGGAGAGACGAATCCCCTCCTATCGCTCATTGCCTCCATGTGATTCGGGACTGTACCCAAAAGCCACCTTTTTGCACGCCCTCTTGGACGTGGTATGATGGAAATCAAAGCACAGTGGGAACCACACAAGACTCTATGACGATCTCGGGTCAACAGACTACTCTGTACCAGTGTCACCGGAGAACTGCCATCTGACGTATGGTATAATACCATCTGGGAGTTCTCGGCGAGTCCGTCCAGTGTACCCAGTCTCTACTGAGCACCCGTACACCATCCTTGATGTCAAACACCAATGGATATGGGATCATCCATCGCCCATCATATAGGTCAAGATGCGTATACGCTAGTCTACTCTAGTACATCGATGCCCTGTCTCGATACACCCTCGACTAGGAACAGTTATAGGATGTACTCGTCGACTACCGTGGCCCCACTAGTATGATCTCATCATAGTCCCAGTAGTCGAGTACATATCCTAAGGGCTTTATCAACATGTAACATAGAGATAATCAGAGTACATGTTAAGATAAAGTACAACCAGATAGCATACTATCATGTCGAGCAAGAAAGTCCTCCCTATATATGTCCTAGCATCCACTACAATATACATCGTATGTACAGTAATGGCCTCTAGGGCATACATATAACTAACAATCTCCCACTTGCACTAGGGCCATCTGTTATGGTATCGCATACCCAACAATTAGCTGCGGTTGAAGTATCCCATACTCAACCATCCCGTAAAAGTCTCTTCTGGGAAAAAGGCCTTTGTGAGTGGATCCGCGCTGTTGTCCTCTGTGTCTACTCTCCTAACCTTGATCTCTCTGGAGATCAACTATCTCCATGATCAGGTGATACTGCCTAAGAATTATATCTGGATTTCTGATGGGACGGTAGTTCCTTGGCATAAGCCATAACTCCATTGTCACACAATGGTAGGAACGAAGTTCATCTTATGAACTTATATATATATCCAGACTGTCTCTTGTTAGTTATATGTATGCCCTAGAGGCCATTACTGTACATAGGATGTATATTGTAGTGGATGCTGGGACATATATAGGGAGGACTTTCTTGCTCGACATGATAGTATGCTATCTGGTTGCTCTTTACCTTAACGTGTATACTGATTGTCTCTCTGTTACATGTTGGTAAAGCCCTTAGGATCTGTACTTGACTACCTGGACTATGATGCGGATCATACTAGTGGGGACATGGTAGTCTATAAGTACATCCTTCAAAGTCCCTAGTCGTGGGTGTATCGAGACGGGGCATCGATATACCAGAGTAGACTAGCGTGTACCTTCTCGACCCATACAGATGGGCGATGGATGATCCCATATCCATTGGTGTTTGACATCAGAGATGATATACGGGTGCTCAGTAGAGACTGGGTACACTGGACGGACTCGCCGAGAACTCCCAGATGGTATTATACCTCACGTCAGATGGCAGTTCTCTGGTGACACTGGTACAGAGTAGTCTGTTGACCCGAGATCGTCATAGAGTCTTGTGTGGTTCCCACTGTGCTTTGATTTCCATCTTACCACGTCCAAGAGGGCGTGCAAAACGGTGGTTTTTGGGTACAGTCCCGAGTCACATGGAGGCAATGAGCGATAGGAGGGGATTCGTCTCTCCCGGTATAGGGAGTTGATGTTGCGCTGTGTTCGATTGGCTATAACAGGAAATCCCTGGCCAGGGTTGCTGAGATTTACTGGTAAGTGTTACCAGTAGTTTCTCGAACAGTTATAGACCTCATATCGACACGACTTATTGAGCTATTGGGGTCTGACGTTTACCACCCCTAGGCGAGATATGCGACATATCAGACGATCAGACCGGACTGTACGGTAGTGTTACTGGTCGGATTCACTGGAGTGTGAGCGGGCTTGCTCGTCGATCTTCAGATCGCTCAATACCCGGGTGGCCGTTACGTTTAGCAGACCGCTTGCGGCTTGTGGATGTTTGATATGATCATCATCCGCTGCCGGCGTATTGACGAGTCTTTAGAGTCCTACACAGAGGTTTCCTGGGTCAAGCGAAACGAAATAGGAGCGCATATGAGATATGTGCGGGACCGAGAATAATGCGTGTATGTGATACCGTATTCTATTCTCGCGATAAATATATCGAAAGGTTGTATGCGATATAACCTAGTTATCGATTCAAGCGTTGATTCGATAAGCCGATATATTAGATACCAGTCGGTTATGTGCGCATGACCGGATCATTGAATCAAGTGTTGATTTAATGATTTAATGTATAATTATATATTTGATATATTACTTTGCATTAACTAGTATCGGTTCACTTTAGACGGATTTTCTCACTTGGTTCGTGCGCATTGCATATGCGATATGTTTTTGTGCACTTGATTGTATCATGTTTGATGATACAAGTCAAGCTAGGGTTCAAGTGTAAAGATTAAACCTTGGTTAATGAAATGGTTAGGGTTTATAATTCATTATTCATTTATCTTATTTAATTATCTTTTTATTTTTGATAAATGAATAAAAGAAAAGAGAAAAGAATGGTTGCTAGATTTGGAGTTTAGTTGAAACTTCATGAAGCTTTGATAAAGTCAACCATACTTATCTCATCCTTAACCCTAACCATTCTCACTAACCATGATTCATTCTCTACACTTGACCATGGTTAGAATTATGATAAGAATTCATTTTCTTTTCATTTTCTATTAACTTATCATAATATCTTTCTTCTTCTTCTTCATTCTTCAAGTGAAGAAAAGCAAAGTCCATCAATGGTGATTGTTGGATATGAGTGAGAAATCCAATTCTAAAGTTAACCCAATTCCTATTTCTTCATCCTCTACCTCTTGCCAAGTAGTAAAGTGTGTTTCCTTCACAAGATTTTACGGTTTGGTGAAGGTGGAGCTTGATTCATCGATGCCTCGACGTAGATCATCTTCGGCATGGACATCGACGACCTGGCTTGCCCATTCTCCGACGAAGCCGACTCTAGAGCCCGGATTTGATTTGGACAGCGGAGACGACATCGTTGCGGAGCCGTGGAGGTGGATAACCGGATCTACAAAGGTTGTATTTCCGTATTCTCATTAGTTAACTGTTAACTAGTTCTTGTTCGCCTAGACATCTAGTTATCGATCCGTACTTTAGGGTTTGTAGGCACCATAATAATTGAAATTGCCATGGTTGATGGCTTGGGAGACCTCACTAGAGTGCCTAGGAACCCTGCAGTGGTATCAGAGCCTAGCTAGAGCCTTAGGCGAAGTCCAGACGGAAATTGAAGTCCGAACGAACCCGGAATTCCAAATCAAATATGCTCTCTGTACAATTTTTAAAATCTGGCCTTTTTCTACATTAAAAATGTTCAGAAAAATCAGCAGGTTAATATATGATATACTGTGAAATTCGTACACATAATTCCTTAATCTTGCCGCGCTTCCGCGGCACGAGCTAGCCTCATGCGGCGGTTGCGCGGCGGTACGGAATGATTGTTTATTAATTTTTGCACAGTATCTCATAATTATTAGTGCTGGTATTCCTGGGTATTTTTAATATTTATTACAGAGTTGAAAAATTCTGAGTTGATTTGGGGATTCGGTATTTCGATCGGGATATCAAATTTTGTCTGTGTGGCTTTCCGGATAAATTTTAGAATATGTTAAAAAGTTCGACCGGATATAGATACCCAACTTTTCCCCTGTCGGGAAATTTCCAAGTGTTGGATTTTTCCGTAGTTTAACGACGTTCTAAGTAGTGCAAGTAATGCGATGGTCCCTCTAGAAGACACAAACCTTAACTCGATTATGTGACCGTCTTGAACTGCCCTTTGAACCTTCGGGTTTGGGGCAGTACGGCGTGCCACATGTGAGGCGTTGGCTTGACCCTTCTACGGCTGGATCGTTGGTACTGAGGCACGAACGGAATGTTGTTAGACTTGTTTCATGTGTTGATCTGTTTCGGGAAAACTTGGGTGTTCGATTGTTCGATCGAAAAGTTTAACATTTTCTGTTTATCTGGAATGTGATACAATAATTGGAATTCACAAATAAGTTATATGATAACTGAATGAATGTTATAAACGTAGCAATTTAGTCTCACTTGATCGGTTGCCACGGAATTTTGATGTGATCAAAAGTTCGTCGCAATCACGTAGCGTACGCGGATACTCGCCGGATAAACTTAATAGACAGCTTCACTCCATAGCCCCGACCAAGTGACTGTAGGAGAACCCCGTCGCCGAAAGCATCCCTCCGGGTGCTCGCGGTAGCGGTGTTCCGCCTTGGTGCACTTCATCGCCGGTATCGGGGGTGCGGCCGCCTACTTAAGTTTGCGACGAGCATTCGATCAGGATGTCGGGAATCTTGTTGAATTACCCGACTTGGTATTGAAAAGTGTTTTCGATAATGAGACTAAAATGCGGGGTTTATAATTGTTAGGCATGCGATGTCTAAGTAATTCATTTGGTCAGGCATGCGATGTCTGAAGAGATTGCGGATTCCAACTGTTGTAGTTTTACACTTTCTTTTCTGTGACCGTAAGTGTAATATGTGATATCGCCGGTTTCGTTGCTATATGTCAACGACAATTGGGATGCGCATATTTACTTACGTTGATGACATGTGATGTTATGTGTTGCTGGATATGTTATATTGGATCGTCGTGTTTGAATAGCCGGGGGTTTTTATGTGAGATGAGTGTTTTTCATTTTCATTCATGTAAAAACTTGTATGTAATATTCTTTTATTTGGGGCGCTTCCAGGTTGCGGAAGTTGTCACCTGTTGTATATTATTTACTTTTCCGCACTAGGATAGACCCAAGGAGAGGAGCACAAGTAACCGGGTTCTGGAGTCCAGTGGGAGACCAACTCGAGGAGTCGAGTCCGGGTCTCCTAACTCTAGAATTGGTAGGGTTGCTTGCCGCTCTCGTAGGGGTCTAGGGGTGTGGGTTTGGCTATTCATCACGACCGTGGAATCCGTGTTTTATACTGGCTCGTATTGAAAACACGGACGTCCTAGTATATCCAATATTTCATATGATTCTTCTGCTGCGATATCTGTGATGTGATCATGTGATGTTTCTGTGATAGATATAGTATATAGTATATATGATATATTATATAGACGTTACTTATGTTTTACACCCGCGCTAGCCCTGCCCTGCTCTGCCGTTAGTTACCTAACCTAACGGTGCACGAGGGGACATCGAGGCGAATACGGATGGCATAAGTGTACGTCATATCTATCTGTGATGTTTAGGTACTTAAATGATGGGACTTCATTAATGTGATTAATGAAATAAAAGAAACCTAAGATGTTGTAGAATCGAATTTCAAAATAAAACAGGTAGCTACAGTTTTTGCTTTGCACAGCGGTATATGAGATATATCCTGCACCTTATTCGATGAGGAAAGGACCGAGATCCCTTCACCGGGAGTGACTCCTTTAGCAATAACTGGCAGATGCTATACCCTCGGTTTGTCTTTTGATTGCTTTTAAGTGTTTTTACTTTGCACAGTGATATATATGATATATCCCGCACCTCATTCGACGAGGAAAGGACCGACGATCCCTTCACCGGGAGTGACTCCTTTAGCAAAACTAGAAAAGCCTCAAAAGCACTCCATTTCAAAATTCATTCGATCCTACAACGATATCAAGTTCATTACGCAATAGGTTTTCAGAAAAACCTGTCGTAGCCCTCCGTCATTTCAGATAAGTATTAGTTAGTATTCGTGCTGCGGTTGTTTGGCATGCGTCAAGGCGTAGTGTACGGTAGCTAACTAGTGCTTATCTGCTAGCATATGATGCGATTGGATTAGGGTATTCGTACGGCGTTGTTTGGCATGCGTCAAGGGTCGTGCAGGTGGGTTTAATTCAATCAGGAAATGACGGGTTGAACTTGACTAGCAGACTATGGGTTGTTTGGCATGCGTCAAGGTCATAGCGAGCTAGGGGCAAAATATTATCGGGAATTTCAAGTGTTGAAATTTGCAATGAGATTGCATACCTTCTATGAGATAGTTGGATCCCGATACCCGCTGCGAGTAAGTGTTACTCCTGGGAGAGTTTTATACATTACAATTAGCCGATCAAGTAGGTGTCTAGAAAGGTGTCAACGGGGTTACGCCTCTGGGAAAACGAGGTTTACATTAATTAGGTTCGTGCGAAAGCACGGGGGACCTCCCTCAAAGTACCGACACTGGCCTGGCTGAAAGATTGGCGAACTTGTAGTGTGTAATTAATCCCGGCTAGTCTTTCCTTTTAGGGTTTGAAGGAAGATTTGATAAAAAGCAGTGGGAGCCATCCTGATTAGATAAAATAATAACCAATCTATTCTTGACAGAGCGCACGCTGAGTGTTTTCTTCTCTCTCTCTCCTGGTAGCGACCATATCACGCCTTAATCAAGATAATAATACGGATTATTGACCGAACCCGCTTGTTATACTGAGCTGGGGAACGTTGGTCCCGCTCCAACTTATAATTGTTATAAGACAGAGCAGGAAATTGGGGAATACCAGAATTCCCGTGCCGCCCAAACGAAGAGAGTGCATGCTGATGCATCATCTTCGGGTTTGTTCATTATACAGAACTGTTTCTCTGTAACCTCTACGTCCTGGGTATGTGATACCAGATCAGGATCCCAGATATGTAATCTGTTACATAGGGCTACAGAAAGGTAGAGAACTGAGAACGGGTGATAAGTTTCATGAGGCAGAAAACGGGGCAAGAGTTGCAGCCAAGTCTGTCGGTCACTGTCATCCTGTATTACAATACATTGATTCTGAACGAATGATATTAGATACCGAACCTGATATACAAAATCATATCTGTCTCTTTATTAGTAAAGAAACGATATAATTTTGTATTGTTGGATAATGTTTTGAACATTTCCTATATCAAAAGTTGATCGGTTCAGGCACGTTATCTAAAAGCATTGATGTTCTAAATCAAACTACAGTTCTTTAGTATACAGAACATACACAAGAGGAAGAGTTCAGAAATGAACGAATCCTTCTTGAGGTATTGTAGACTAGGTCATATCAATGCGACCCGACTGGCTGAGTTACATTTAGATGCATATTTAAATCAGTTTGAATTTACATCTTGTGAAACTCGCCAGTCATGTCACAAAGATAAGATGACCACAGCTCCGTTTACTGGAAACAGAGAAAGAGTTAGTAAACTCTTGGGATGATACATGTTGATGTATGTTAGGTCCCCTGTCTACAAATGCCAGGACTGGTTCTTTGTACTTCATTACGTTCTCTGATGATCTTTCGAGTTTCAGACCTATGTTCCTGTTGAAACACAAGTCCGAACCTTTTGAGATATTCACAGAATATAAGTTAGAAGTAGAGAACCAAAATACGGGTATAAGTATTATGTCCTTTGATGTGATCAAGGAGGAGAATACTTGAGCACGGAATTCCTGGATTATTCTAAAGGAGAATGAGATTCTCTCTCAGCATTACTCCTCCGAATACACCATAGCACGATGGTATATCGGGGCGGAGCAATCACACCCTATGTGATATGGTGTGCTCTATGATGAGTACTACTGAGTTACCTATTTCCTTTAGGGAGTTATGCACTTGAGAAGCTGCATACCTATTGAATATGGTTCAAATCAAATCAGTTGCCTACCACTTCATATGTGATATGATAAGGGAAGAGCCCATCTCTTAAGTTAGTTAAGATTTAGGGTTGTCTGGCCTATGTCTAAAAGCAAAATCCGGACAAGCTCGAGGCAAGGTCTGTTATGTAGAACTGGAAAGGTTCCAGCTATACTAAATACAGCAGATGATTTGATAAAACCAAAGGATTCAGTAGAAACCAACGAACCTCAGCCTCTCCGCCGATCTAGTAGGGTTCCTCACCCACCTGAGAGATACTTCAGTTTCTCTATGACAGTGGGAGCGAGGATTGCATCATGAGATGATGACCCAACTAGTTTCGAGCAGGCCATCAGGAGTAAGACTCTGTAAGAATGGCTGGATGTTTAGCGATCTGAGATGGAATCCTTATACACCAGCAAAGTATGGACTTTAGCTGCAAGATCTGAAGGGTTAAATCCCCATCAGAAGCAAGTATATCTTGAGAAGATTACTTGGTGTAGATGGAAAAGTTGAGACTTTCAAAGCTAGACTTGTTAAAGCTTTTCGTCATCGACCAGGCATGGATCATGATGATACCTTTTCAAGTGACTATGCTTAAGTCCATCCAGATCCTACTTGCCACGGCTGCATACCCTGACTACGATATCTGGTGGTTGGGTGTCTTGACTGCTTTTCTAAATGATGATTTGGAAGAGAGCGTCTATAAGTACACAGCCAGAGGGCTTCGTAGACAGTGGGAGCAGCGGAAACGTGTGCAAGATGCTTTATAGGATAAAGCAGGCATCGCGGAGTTGGAACATCTGTTTTGATGAAGCAGTCAAAGAGTTTGACATCATCAAAATGGTAGATGAACCTTGTATAAACAAGAAGGTAGTAGGGAGTATGGTGACGATCCTCGTAGAGTACGTGGATGACATACTCTTGATAGGAAAGGAGTTTCCTATGCTACGCTCGATCAATCTCCGCTTATCACAATGATTCTCCATATAGGATCAAAAGTGATACCTACTAAATCCTGGGTTTTGGATCTATGAGATAGATCTAAATGGATGGTAGAATTCTCACTAGATGTAGTGAGACGGTATCAAATGATCCTGAGGAGAATCACTGGAAGTGTTCCAGGGTGATAAAGACGACTGAGTGTCAGTCGCAGGCATTGTCTTTACCCTCAGTAAAGGGACGGTATGTTGGAAGAGTTCCAAGCTAGATACCGTGGCAAACTAGACGATAAAGGCTGGATACATCGCTACTTAAGATGCTACCAAAGAGGCTGTTTGGGTGTATATTGGTTCATGAGATGAACTATGTTCCTCCCATTGTGTGACAATGGAGTTGTGGCTTATGCCAAGGAACGCCGGTCCCATCAGTGATCCAGACTTATTCTAAGGCAGCATCGCCTGATCATGGAGATGGTTGATCTCCAGGTTGATCGAGGTTGGGAGAGTAGACTCAGAGGACAACACAGCGGATCCACTCTCAAAGGCCTGTTCCCAGAGAGAGACTTTCATGGGATGGTTGAGTATGAGATACTGCAACCACTGCTACAGATGGCCCTAGTGCAAGTGGGAGATTGTTAGTTATATGTATGCCCTAGAGGCCATTACTGTACATAGGATGTATATTGTAGTGGATGCTGGGACATATATAGGGAGGACTTTCTTGCTCGACATGATAGTATGCTATCTGGTTGCTCTTTACCTTAACGTGTATACTGATTGTCTCTCTGTTACATGTTGGTAAAGCCCTTAGGATCTGTACTTGACTACCTGGACTATGATGCGGATCATACTAGTGGGGACATGGTAGTCTATAAGTACATCCTTCAAAGTCCCTAGTCGTGGGTGTATCGAGACGGGGCATCGATATACCAGAGTAGACTAGCGTGTACCTTCTTGACCCATACAGATGGGCGATGGATGATCCCATATCCATTGGTGTTTGACATCAGAGATGATATACGGGTGCTCAGTAGAGACTGGGTACACTGGACGGACTCGCCGAGAACTCCCAGATGGTATTATACCTCACGTCAGATGGCAGTTCTCTGGTGACACTGGTACAGAGTAGTCTGTTGACCCGAGATCGTCATAGAGTCTTGTGTGGTTCCCACTGTGCTTTGATTTCCATCTTACCACGTCCAAGAGGGCGTGCAAAACGGTGGTTTTTGGGTACAGTCCCGAGTCACATGGAGGCAATGAGCGATAGGAGGGGATTCGTCTCTCCCGGTATAGGGAGTTGATGTTGCGCTGTGTTCGATTGGCTATAACAGGAAATCCCTGGCCAGGGTTGCTGAGATTTACTGGTAAGTGTTACCAGTAGTTTCTCGAACAGTTATAGACCTCATATCGACACGACTTATTGAGCTATTGGGGTCTGACGTTTACCACCCCTAGGCGAGATATGCGACATATCAGACGATCAGACCGGACTGTACGGTAGTGTTACTGGTCGGATTCACTGGAGTGTGAGCGGGCTTGCTCGTCGATCTTCAGATCGCTCAATACCCGGGTGGCCGTTACGTTTAGCAGACCGCTTGCGGCTTGTGGATGTTTGATATGATCATCATCCGCTGCCGGCGTATTGACGAGTCTTTAGAGTCCTACACAGAGGTTTCCTGGGTCAAGCGAAACGAAATAGGAGCGCATATGAGATATGTGCGGGACCGAGAATAATGCGTGTATGTGATACCGTATTCTATTCTCACGATAAATATATCGAAAGGTTGTATGCGATATAACCTAGTTATCGATTCAAGCGTTGATTCGATAAGCCGATATATTAGATACCAGTCGGTTATGTGCACATGACCGGATCATTGAATCAAGTGTTGATTTAATGATTTAATGTATAATTATATATTTGATATATTACTTTGCATTAACTA
Organism: Agapanthus africanus; assembly: GCA_030015575.1. Lineage (NCBI taxonomy): Eukaryota > Viridiplantae > Streptophyta > Magnoliopsida > Asparagales > Amaryllidaceae > Agapanthus > Agapanthus africanus. Next base: position 297,776,523 of record CM057349.1, read on the forward strand.
GTATCGGTTCACTTTAGACGGATTTTCTCACTTGGTTCGTGCGCATTGCATATGCGATATGTTTTTGTGCACTTGATTGTATCATGTTTGATGATACAAGTCAAGCTAGGGTTCAAGTGTAAAGATTAAACCTTGGTTAATGAAATGGTTAGGGTTTATAATTCATTATTCATTTATCTTATTTAATTATCTTTTTATTTTTGATAAATGAATAAAAGAAAAGAGAAAAGAATGGTTGCTAGATTTGGAGTTTAGTTGAAACTTCATGAAGCTTTGATAAAGTCAACCATACTTATCTCATCCTTAACCCTAACCATTCTCACTAACCATGATTCATTCTCTACACTTGACCATGGTTAGAATTATGATAAGAATTCATTTTCTTTTCATTTTCTATTAACTTATCATAATATCTTTCTTCTTCTTCTTCATTCTTCAAGTGAAGAAAAGCAAAGTCCATCAATGGTGATTGTTGGATATGAGTGAGAAATCCAATTCTAAAGTTAACCCAATTCCTATTTCTTCATCCTCTACCTCTTGCCAAGTAGTAGAGTGTGTTTCCTTCACAAGATTTTACGGTTTGGTGAAGGTGGAGCTTGATTCATCGATGCCTCGACGTAGATCATCTTCGGCATGGACATCGACGACCTGGCTTGCCCATTCTCCGACGAAGCCGACTCTAGAGCCCGGATTTGATTTGGACAGCGGAGACGACATCGTTGCGGAGCCGTGGAGGTGGATAACCGGATCTACAAAGGTTGTATTTCCGTATTCTCATTAGTTAACTGTTAACTAGTTCTTGTTCGCCTAGACATCTAGTTATCGATCCGTACTTTAGGGTTTGTAGGCACCATAATTTTTGAAATTGCCATGGTTGATGGCTTGGGAGACCTCACTAGAGTGCCTAGGAACCCTGCATCTCTTTGGTAGCATCCTTGGTAACGATGTATCTTGCCTTTTATCGTCTAGTATGTCACGGTATCTAGCTTGGAACTCTTCCAACATACCGTCCCTCCACTGAGGGTAAAGACAATGCCTGCGACTGACATTCAGTCGTCCTTATCACCCTGGAACCTTTCCAGTGATTCTCCCTAGGATCGATTGATACCATCTCACTACAACTAGTGAGTATCCTAACATCCAATTAGATCTATCTCATAGATCCAAAACCCAGGATTTAGGAGGTATCACTTTTATCCTATATGGAGAATCCTTGTGATAAGCGGAGATTGACCGAGCGTAGCATAGGAAACTACTTCCCTATCAAGAGTATGTCATCCACGTACTCTACGAGGATCACCACCATACTCTCTGCTACCTTTTCGTATATACAAGATTCATCTACCATTTTGATGAAGTCAAACTCTTTGACTACCACATCAAAACAGATGTTCCAACTCCGCGATGCCTGTTTTATCATATAAAACATCTTGCACACGTTTCCGCTGCTCCCACTGTCTACGAAGCCCTCTGGCTGTGTACTTACAGACGCTCTTTTCTAAAACATCATTTAGAAAAGCAGTCATGACACCCAACCACCAGATATCGTAGTCATGGTATGTAGCCGTGGCAAGTAGGATCTGGATGGACTTAAGCATAGCTTTGAAAGTCTCAACTTTTCCATGTACACCTAGTAATCTTCTCAAGATATACTTGCTCCTGATGGGGATTTAACCCTTCAGATAGAGCAACCAAAATCCACACTTTGTTGGTGTATAAGGATTCCATCTCAGATCGATAAGCATCCAGCCATTCTTACAGAGTCTTACTCCTGATGGCCAGCTCGAAACTAGTTGGGTCATCATCTCATGATGCAATCCTCGCTCCCACTGTCATAGAGAAACAGAAGTATCTCTTAGGTGGGTGAGGAACCCTACTAGATCGGCGGAGAGGCTGAGGTTCGTTGGAATCTACTGAATCCTTTGGTTCTATCAAATCATCAGCTGCAGTCTGTATAGCTGGAACATTTCCAGTTCTACATAACAGACCTTGCCTCGAGCTTGTCCGGATTTTTCTTTTAGACATAGGCCGGACAACCCCAAATCTTAACCAACTTAAGATATGGGCTCTTCCCTTTCCATATCACATATGAAGTGGTAGGTAACTGATTTGATTCGAACCCTATTCAATAGGTATGCAACTTCTCAAGTGCATAACACCCAATAGGAAAAAGGTAACTCAGTAGTACTCATCATAGAGCACACCATATCATATAGGGTGTGATTGCTCCGCCCCGATATACCATCGTGCTATGGTGTATCCGGAGGAGTAATGCCTAGAGAGAATCTCATTCTCCTTTAGAATAGTCCAGGAATTCCGTGCTCAAGTATTCTCCTCCTTGATCTCATCAAAGGACATAATACTTATACCCGTATTTTGGTTCTCTACTTCTAACTTATATTCTGTGAATATCTCAAAAGCTTCGGACTTGTGTTTCAGCAGGAACATAAATCTGAATCTTGAGAGATTATCAGAGAATGTAAAGAAGTACAAAGAACCGATCTTGGCATATGTAGACAGGGGACTTTCATACATCAGCATGTATCAATCCCAAAAGTTCACTAACTCTTTCTCTGTTTCCAACAAACAGAGCTGTGGTCATCTTATCTTTGTGACATGACTGGCAAGTTTCACAAGATGTAAATTCAAACTAATTTAAATATGCATCTATATGAAACTTCAGCCAGTCGGATCGCATTGATATGACCTAGTCTACAATGCCTCAAGAAGGATTCGTTCATTTCTGAACTCTTCCTCTTGTGTGTGTTCCGTATACTAAGAACTGTAATTTGATTTATAACGTCAATGCTTTTAGATAACGTGCCTGAACCGATCAACTCTTGATATAGGAAATGTTCAAAACATTATCCAACAATAAAAAATTATATCCTTTCTTTACTAATAAAGAGACTGATATGATTTTGTATATCGGGTTCGGTATCTAATAACATTTGTTCAGAATCAATGCATTCTGGTAATACAGGGTGAGAGTGACCAACAGACTTGGCTGCAACACTTGCACCGTTTTCTGTCTCATGAAACTTATCACCCGTTCTCAGTTCTCTACCTATCTGTAGCCCATGTAACAGATTACATATACGGGATCCTGATCCGGTATCACATACCCAGGACGTAAAGGATACTGAGAAACAGTTCTCTGTAATGAACACACCCGAAGATGATGCATCAGCATGCACTTTCTTCGTTTGGGCGGCATGGGAAATCTGGTATTCCCCAATTTCCTGCTCTGTCTTATAACTATTATAAGTTGGAGCGGGACCAACGTTCCCCAGCTCAGTATAACAAGCGGGTTCGGTCAATATATCCGTTTTATTATCTTGATTAAGGCGTGATATGGTCGCTACCTGGAGAGAGAGAGAAGAAAACACTCAGCGTAAGCTCTTGCAAGATTAGATTGGTTTTTATTTTATCTAATCAGGATGGCTCCCGCTGCCTTTTATCAAATCTTCCTTCAAACCCTAAAAGGAAAGACTAGCCGGGATTAATTACACACTACAAGTTCGCCAATCTTTCAGCCAGGCCAGTGTCGGTACTTTGAGGGAGGTCCCCCGTGCTATCGCACGAACCTAATTAATCTAAACCTCGTTTTCCCAGAGGCGTAACCCCGTTGACACCTTTCTAGACACCTACTTGATCGGCTAATTGTAATGTATAAAACTCTCCCAGGAGTAACAATTACTCACAGCGGGTATCGGGATCCAACTATCTTATAGAAGGTATGCAATCTCATTGCAAATTTCAACACTTGAAATTCCCAATAATATTTTGCCCCTAGCATCTTATGACCTTGGCTACGGTCAACAAATCATAAGTGCTAGCCAAGTTCAACCCGTCATTTCCCGATTGAATCAAACCCACCCGCACGACCCTTGGCTAAGGTCAACAAAGTCGCACGACTACCCTAACTCAATCGCATCATATGCTTATACAGATAAGCACTAATCAGCTACCGTACACTACGCCTTGGCTAAGGTCAACAAACGTAGCACGAATACTAACCAGTACTTATCTGAAATGACGGAGGGCTACGACGGGTTTTTCAGAAAACCCTTTGCGTAATGAACTTGATATCGTTGTAGAATCGAGTGATTTTTTTAAATGGAGTGTTTTTGAGGCTTTTCTTGTTTTGCTAAAGGGGTCACTCCCGGTGAAGGGATCGTCGGCCCTTTCCTCATCGAATAAGGTGCAGGATATTTCACAAATACCACTATGCAAAGCAAGAACTATAGAAGCAATCAAAAGACAAACCGAGTTTGTAGCATCTGCCAGTTATTGCTAAAGGAGTCACTCCCGGTGAAGGGATCTCGGTCCTTTCCTTATCGAATAAGGTGCTGGATGTTCTACAAGGAACACCGCTATGCAAAGCAAGAACTGTAGCTACCAGTTTTTATAAACAAGTTTCTACAACATCTTAGGTTTCTTTTAGTTTCATTAATCTCATTAATGAAGTCCCATTTTAATATGCTTCACAAGCATCTCTTTTGAAACGAAATCTGCAATATAACATATATCTCATATATATAATATAAACATTCATCTCAGGCAGTAATATGATCTCATCACAGAACATTGCAGCAGAAGAACATATATGAAATATTGGATATACTAGGACGTCTGTGTTTTTAATACGAGCCTGTATAAAACACGGATTCCACGATCGCGATGAATAGCCAAACCCACATCCCTAGACCCCTATGAGAGCGGCAAGTAACACTGCCAATTCTAGGGTTAGGAGACCCGGTCTCGACTCCTCGAGATGGTCTCCCACTGGACCCTAGAACCTGGTTACTTGTGCTCCCCGCCTTGGGTCTACCTAATGCGGAAAAGTAAATAATATACAACGGTGACATCTTCCGCTACCTGGAAGTGCCCCAATAAAAGAATATTACATACAAATGAATTTTACATGAATGAAAAAGAAAAACTCTCATCTCACATAAAACCCCCGGCTATTCAAACGCGACAATCCAATATAACATATCACAGCAACACATAATATCTCATATCATCAACTTAAGCAAGTATGCATATCCCGATTGTCGTAGATGTATAGCAACGAAGCCGGCGATACACCACATAGTACGCTTACGGTCACAGAAAACAAAGTGTAAAACTACAACAGTTGGAATCCGCAACCTCTTTATACATCGCATGGCTAACCAAATGAATTCCTTAGACATCGCATGCCTAACAATTATAAACCCCGCATTTTAGTCTCATTATCGAAAACTCTTTTCAATATCAAGTCGGGCAATTCAACAAGATTCCCGATTGTCCTGATCGAATGCTCGTCGCAAACTTTAGTAGAGGGCCGCATCCCTGATACCGTCGACGAAGTGCACCAAGGCAGAACACCGCTACCGCGAGCACCCGAACGGATGCTTTCGACGACGGGGTTCTCCTACAGTCACTTGGTCGGGGCTATGGGGCGTAGCTGTCTATTAAGTTTATCCGGCGAGTATCCGCGTACACTACGTGATTGCGACGGACTTTTGATCACATCAAAATTCCGTGGCAACCGATCATCTGAGACTAAACTGCTATGTTTATAATATTCAAATTAGTTATCTCATAACTACCTGTGGATTCCAAATATTGTATCACATTCCAGATAAATAGAAAAAGTTAAACTTTCCGATCGAATCATCAAGCACCCAAGATTTCCCCAATATATCTCAACAATTGAAATCAGTTAAAAAAAATTCATCACATGCCACAGTACCAATGGTCCAGCCGTAGAAGGGTCAAGCCAACGCCTCACATGTGGCACGCCGTACTGCCCCAAACCCTAAGGTTCAAAAGGCAGTTCAAGACGGTCACATAATCGAGTTAAGCTTTGTTGTCTTCTAGAGGGTCCACCGAGTTACTTGCACGACTTAGAACATTCTTAAACACGAGAAAAAATCCAACTTTTGAAAAAATTTCCGACAGGGGAAAAAGTGAGTTATTGATATCCGTTCGAACTTTTTAACAGTTTCTAAAAATTATCCGGACAAAACTAAACAAAGTTAAAATATCCGATCGAATCTTTAAGTCCCCAATACAATCCAGATAATTCAACAGTTGAATAAATATTAAAAATTCCCAGAAAATACAACATTAAAAAATAGGAGTTACTGTGAAAAGCACGTGCCAAGAATTGACTATGTGGCCGCGGAACCGCCGCAGATGCTGGGGTGGGGCCGCGGTTCCACGGCTCTTTAGTCGAATTGCGCTCACGTGCTTCACAGTAATTCTTATAATTACCTGCTGTAATTTTTGGATATTTTTAATTCACAAAAATCCAAATTTTCAGAAAATTTCCAGAGAGTGGGTTTTATCGGGTTTTCCGGGTTCGATCGGACTTTAAACTTCGTCTAGACTTCGCCTAAAGCTCTAGCTTGGCTCTGATACCACTGTAGGGTTGCTAGGCACGCGCACAAGTGTCTACGAGGCATCAACCATGCCCGAATAAAAATTTAGCCGTGCCGAACAACCCGAATACGGAACTTTAAACTAGAGATTAGGCGAAAACAAGCATACTAAACACTTTAACACTAAGTGAGAGGGATTACAACCTTTGTAGATCCGGTCCTTCACTTCATATGCTCCGTGTTGTGGTCCCTTCGCTGCGATCATCGGGATCCGGACTCTCGAGAGGTTCCATGAAGAGAAAGACGCAACCTTTGCTTCCGATCTTCGATACTAAGATGATCTACCTTGAAGTTTCTTTAACACAAGCTAACACTCATGAAATGATGTGAACACCCTCATCTAAATGGAAAGGGAAGATAAGGATGATGAAGTAGGATTTTTGCTCTCTTTATTTATCTTTTTCTCATATTTATCCATCACAAAAATCAAAGCAAGAAACCATTTCAAGCAAAGAAGAAGAAGGAAGAAGATGATGAACAATCATAGAATCCTTTTTTGTGATGAATAGGAAAAGAATAATATGATAGAATTATGCAACCATGGTCAAGTGAACCTTTGTAGAGAATTAACTAGGGTTAGGGTTTGGGTTGGGTTAAAGCATGACTCACTTGAAAATATCTTTATCATGACAAAACAAAAACCTTCTAGAATCATCTAGAAACCATTAACCCAAATCAAACCCTAATCTTGTTTAATCTCTACTAAACATGTTGCATTATTTATCATATCATGTTACAATATTATATATCACATATATAATATTTATTGTAACCAAATAAAATAATACAATTAACATATATCGCATATATATCAATGTATTACCCGAGTGAGAAAAAGAATCTTTTAGTGAGCTAATATTAGCTAATGTAATTTAGTATTTCATATATATTATTATACATTAAATTATCAAATCAACACTTGATCCGACAATCCGGCTATATCGCATATAACCGACTAATATTTATCCGTACCGATTCATCGAATCAACACTTGATCCGATGGCCCGGCTGATATCAAATATCGCAAGAATATAATACGGTATCACATATCGCATTATCCTCGGTCACGCACATATCACATATGTGCTCATTCTCCGTTTTGCCTGAGTCAAGAAACCTCTGTGTAGGACTCTAAAGAATCGTCAATACGCCGGCAGTAGGTGATGATCATATCAAACACCCACAAGCTGCAAGCGGTCAGCTAAACGTAACAGCTACCCAGGTATTGAGCGCTCAGAAGATCAACAAGCAAGCCTGTACATTCTCCTGTGAATCCAAACAGTAACACTCCCGTACAGTCCGGTCTCGTCGTCTGATATGTTGCATATCTCGCCTAGGGGTGGTAAACGTCAGACCCCAGTAGCTTGATAAGTCGTGTCGATATGAGGTCTATAACAGTTCGAGAAACTACTGATAACACTTACCAGTAAATCTCAGCAACCCTGGCCAGGGATTTCCGGTTATAGCCAATCGAACACAGCACAACATCAACTCCCTATACCGGGAGAGACGAATCCCCTCCTATCGCTCATTGCCTCCATGTGATTCGGGACTGTACCCTAAAGCCACCTTTTTGCACGCCCTCTTGGACGTGGTATGATGGAAATCAAAGCACAGTGGGAACCACACAAGACTCTATGACGATCTCGGGTCAACAGACTACTCTGTACCAGTGTCACCGGAGAACTGCCATCTGACGTATGGTATAATACCATCTGGGAGTTCTCGGCGAGTCCGTCCAGTGTACCCAGTCTCTACTGAGCACCCGTACACCATCCTTGATGTCAAACACCGATGGATATGGGATCATCCATCGCCCATCATATGGGTCAAGATGCGTATACGCTAGTCTACTCTGGTGCATCGATGCCCTGTCTCGATACACCCTCGACTAGGAACAGTTATAGGATGTACTCGTCGACTACCGTGGCCCCACTAGTATGATCTCATCATAGTCCCAGTAGTCGAGTACATATCCTAAGGGCTTTATCAACATGTAACATAGAGATAATCAGAGTACATGTTAAGATAAAGTACAACCAGATAGCATACTATCATGTCGAGCAAGAAAGTCCTCCCTATATATGTCCTAGCATCCACTACAATATACATCGTATGTACAGTAATGGCCTTTAGGGCATACATATAACTAACAATCTCCCACTTGCACTAGGTCCATCTGTTAGGGTATCGCATACCCAACAATTAGCTGCGGTTGAAGTATCTCATACTCAACCATCCCGTAAAAGTCTCTACTGGGAAAAAGGCCTTTGTGAGTGGATCCGCGCTGTTGTCCTCTGTGTCTACTCTCCTAACCTCGATCTCTCTGGAGATCAACCATCTCCATGATCAGGTGATACTGCCTATGAATTATATCTGGATTTCTGATGGGACGGTAGTTCCTTGGCATAAGCCACAACTCCATTGTCACACAATGGTAGGAACGAAGTTCATCTTATGAACTTATATATATATCCAGACTGTCTCTCTGGTAGCATCCTTGGTAACGATGTATCTTGCCTTTAATCTTCTAGTATGTCACGGTATCTAGCTTGGAACTCTTCCAACATACCGTCCCTCCACTTAGGGTAAAGACAATGCCCGCGACTGACATTCAGTCGTCCTTATTACCCTGGAACCTTTCCAGTGATTCTCCCTAGGATCGATTGATACCATCTCACTACAACTAGTGAGTATCCTAACATCCAATTAGATCTATCTCATAGATCCAAAACCCAGGATTTAGGAGGTATCACTTTTATCCTATATGGAGAATCCTTGTGATAAGCGGAGATTGACCGAGCGTAGCATAGGAAACTACTTCCCTATCAAGAGTATGTCATCCACGTACTCTACGAGGATCACCACCATACTCTCTACTACCTTTTCTTATATACAAGGTTCATCTACCATTTTGATGAAGTCAAACTCTTTGACTACTACATCAAAACAGATGTTCCAACTCCGCGATGCCTGTTTTATCATATAAAACATCTTGCACACGTTTCCGCTGCTCCCACTGTCTACGAAGCCCTCTGGCTGTGTACTTATAGACACTCTTTTCTAAAACATCATTTAGAAAAGCAGTCATGACACCCAACCACCAGATATCGTAGTCATGGTATGTAGCCGTGGCAAGTAGGATCTGGATGGACTTAAGCATAGCTTTGAAAGTCTCAACTTTTCCATGTACACCTAGTAATCTTCTCAAGATATACTTGTTCCTGATGGGGATTTAACCCTTCAGATAGAGCAACCAAAGTCCATACTTTGTTGGTGTATAAGGATTCCATCTCAGATCGATAAGCATCCAGCCATTCTTACAGAGTCTTACTCCTGATGGCCAGCTCGAAACTAGTTGGGTCATCATCTCATGATGCAATCCTCGCTCCCACTGTCATAGAGAAACAGAAGTATCTCTCAGGTGGGTGAGGAACCCTACTAGATCGACGGAGAGGCTGAGGTTCGTTGGAATCTACTGAATCCTTTGGTTCTATCAAATCATCAGCTGCAGTCTGTATAGCTGGAACATTTCCAGTTCTACATAACAGACCTTGCCTCGAGCTTGTCCGGATTTTGCTTTTAGACATACGCCGGACAACCCCAAATCTTAACCAACTTAAGATATGGGCTCTTCCCTTTCCATATCACATATGAAGTGGTAGGTAACTGATTTGATTCGAACCCTATTCAATAGGTATGCAACTTCTCAAGTGCATAACACCCAATAGGAAAAAGGTAACTCAGTAGTACTCATCATAGAGCACACCATATCATATAGGGTGTTATTGCTCCGCCCCGATATACCATCGTGCTATGGTGTATCCGGAGGAGTAATGCCGAGAGAGAATCTCATTCTCCTTTAGAATAGTCCAGGAATTCCGTGCTCAAGTATTCTCCTCCTTGATCTCATCAAAGGACATAATACTTATACCCGTATTTTGGTTCTCTACTTCTAACTTATATTCTGTGAATATCTCAAAAGCTTCGGACTTGTGTTTCAGCAGGAACATATGTCTGAATCTTGAGAGATTATCAGAGAATGTAAAGAAGTACAAAGAACCGATCTTGGCATATGTAGACAGGGGACTTTCATACATCAGCATGTATCAATCCTAAAAGTTCACTAACTCTTTCTCTGTTTTCAACAAACAGAGCTGTGGTCATCTTATCTTTGTGACATGACTGGCAAGTTTCACAAGATGTAAATTCAAACTAATTTAAATATGCATCTATATGTAACTTCAGCCAGTCGGATCGCATTGATATGACCTAGTCTACAATGCCTCAAGAAGGATTCGTTCATTTCTGAACTCTTCCTCTTGTGTGTATTCCGTATACTAAGAACTGTAATTTGATTTAGAACGTCAATGCTTTTAGATAACGTGCCTGAACCGATCAACTCTTGATATAGGAAATGTTCAAAACATTATCCAACAATACAAAATTATATCCTTTCTTTACTAATAAAGAGACTGATATGATTTTGTATATCGGGTTCGGTATCTAATAACATTTGTTCAGAATCAATGCATTCTGGTAATACAGGGTGAGAGTGACCAACAGACTTGGCTGCAACACTTGCACCGTTTTCTGTCTCATGAAACTTATCACCCGTTCTCAGTTCTCTACCTATCTGTAGCCCATGTAACAGATTACATATACGGGATCCTGATCCGGTATCACATACCCAGGACGTAAAGGATACTGAGAAACAGTTCTCTGTAATGAACACACCCGAAGATGATGCATCAGCATGCACTTTCTTCGTTTGGGCGGCACGGGAAATCTGGTATTCCCCAATTTCCTGCTCTGTCTTATAACAATTATAAGTTGGAGCGGGACCATCGTTCCCCAGCTCAGTATAACAAGCGGGTTCGGTCAATATATCCGTTTTATTATCTTGATTAAGGCGTGATATGGTCGCTACCTGGAGAGAGAGAAAAGAAAACACTGAGCGTATGCTCTTGCAAGATTAGATTGGTTTTTATTTTATCTAATCAGGATGGCTCCCGCTGCCTTTTATCAAATCTTCCTTCAAACCCTAAAAGGAAAGACTAGCCGGGATTAATTACACACTACAAGTTCGCCAATCTTTCAGCCAGGCCAGTGTCGGTACTTTGAGGGAGGTCCCCCGTGCTATCGCACGAACCTAATTAATGTAAACCTCGTTTTTCCAGAGGCGTAACCCCGTTGACACCTTTCTAGACACCTACTTGATCGGCTAATTGTAATGTATAAAACTCTCCCAGGAGTATCAATTACTCACAGCGGGTATCGGGATCCAACTATCTTATAGAAGGTATGCAATCTCATTGCAAATTTCAACACTTGAAATTCCCAATAATATTTTGCCCCTAGCATCTTATGACCTTGGCTAAGGTCAACAAATCATAAGTGCTAGCCAAGTTCAACCCGTCATTTCCCGATTGAATCAAACCCACCCGCACGACCCTTGGCTAAGGTCAACAAAGTCGCACGACTACCCTAACTCAATCGCATCATATGCTTATACAGATAAGCACTAATCAGCTACCGCACACTACGCCTTGGCAAAGGTCAACAAACGTAGCACGAATACTAACCAGTACTTATCTGAAATGACGGAGGGCTACGACGGGTTTTTCAGAAAACCCTTTGCGTAATGAACTTGATATCGTTGTAGAATCGAGTGATTTTTTTAAATGGAGTGTTTTTTAGGCTTTTCTAGTTTTGCTAAAGGGGTCACTCCCGGTGAAGGGATCGTCGGCCCTTTCCTCATCGAATAAGGTGCAGGATATTTCACAAATACCACTATGCAAAGCAAGAACTATAGAAGCAATCAAAAGACAAACCGAGTTTGTAGCATCTGCCAGTTATTGCTAAAGGAGTCACTCCCGGTGAAGGGATCTCGGTCCTTTCCTTATCGAATAAGGTGCTGGATGTTCTACAAGAAACACCGCTATGCAAAGCAAGAACTGTAGCTATCAGTTTTTATAAACAAGTTTCTACAACATCTTAGGTTTCTTTTAGTTTCATTAATCTCATTAATGAAGTCCCATTTTAATATGCTTCACAAGCATCTCTTTTGAAACGAAATCTGCAATATAACATATATCTCATATATATAATATAAACATTCATCTCAGGCAGTAATATGATCTCATCACAGAACATTGCAGCAGAAGAACATATATGAAATATTGGATATACTAGGACGTCTGTGTTTTTAATACGAGCCTGTGTAAAACACGGATTCCACGGTCGCGATGAATAGCCAAACCCACATCCCTAGACCCCTATGAGAGCGGCAAGTAACACTGCCAATTCTAGGGTTAGGAGACCCGGTCTCGACTCCTCGAGATGGTCTCCCACTGGACCCTAGAACCCGGTTACTTGTGCTCCCCGCCTTGGGTCTACCTAATGCGGAAAAGTAAATAATATACAACGGTGACATCTTCCGCTACCTGGAAGTGCCCCAATAAAAGAATATTACATACAAATGAATTTTACATGAATAAAAAAGAAAAACTCTCATCTCACATAAAACCCCCGGCTATTCAAACGCGACGATCCAATATAACATATCACAGCAACACATAATATCTCATATCATCAACTTAAGCAAGTATGCATATCCCGATTGTCGTAGATGTATAGCAACGAAGCCGGCGATACACCACATACTACGCTTACGGTCACAGAAAAGAAAGTGTAAAACTACAACAGTTGGAATCTGCAACCTCTTTAGACATCGCATGCCTAACCAAATGAATTCCTTAGACATCGCATGCCTAACAATTATAAACCCCGCATTTTAGTCTCATTATCGAAAACTCTTTTCAATATCAAGTCGGGCAATTCAACAAGATTCCTGATTGTCCTGATCGAATGCTCGTCGCAAACTTTAGTAGACGGCCGCATCCCTGATACCGTCGACGAAGTGCACCAAGGCGGAACACCGCTACCGTGAGCACCCGAACGGATGCTTTCGGCGACGGGGTTCTCCTACAGTCACTTGGTCGGGGCTATGGGGCGTAGCTATCTATTAAGTTTATCCGGCGAGTATCCGCGTACACTACGTGATTGCGACGGACTTTTGATCACATCAAAATTCCGTGGCAACCGATCATCTGAGACTAAACTGCTATGTTTATAATATTCAAATTAGTTATCTCATAACTACCTGTGGATTCCAAATATTGTATTACATTCCAGATAAATAGAAAAAGTTAAACTTTCCGATCGAATCATCAAGCACCCAAGATTTGCCCAATATATCTCAACACTTGAAATCAGTTTAAAAACATTCATCACATGCCACCGTACCAATGGTCCAGCCGTAGAAGGGTCAAGCCAACGCCTCACATGTGGCACGCCGTACTGCCCCAAACCCTAAGGTTCAAAAGGCAGTTCAAGACGGTCACATAATCGAGTTAAGGTTTGTTGTCTTCTAGAGGGTCCACCGAGTTACTTGCACGACTTAGAACATTCTTAAACACGAGAAAAAATCCAACTTTTGAAAAATTTTCCGACAGGGGAAAAAGTGAGTTATTGATATCCGTTCGAACTTTTTAACAGTTTCTAAAAATTATCCGGACAAAACTAAACAAAGTTAAAATATCTGATCGAATCTTTAAGTCCCCAATACAACCCAGATAATTCAACAGTTGAATAAATATTATAAATTCCCAGAAAATACAACATTAAAAAATAGGAGTTACTGTGAAAAGCACGTGCCAAGAATCGACTATGTGGCCGCGGAACCGCCGCACATGCTGGGGTGGGGCCGCGGTTCCGCGGCTCTTTAGTCGAATTGCGCTCACGTGCTTCACAGTAATTCTTATAATTACCTGCTGTAATTTTTGGATATTTTAAATTCACAAAAATCCAAATTTTCAGAAAATTTCCAGAGAGTGGGTTTTATCGGGTTTTCCGGGTTCGATCGGACTTTAAACTTCGTCTAGACTTCGCCTAAAGCTCTAGCTTGGCTCTGATACCACTGTAGGGTTGCTAGGCACGCGCACAAGGGTCTACGAGGCATCAACCATGCCCGAATAAAAATTTAGCCGTGCCGAACAACCCGAATACGGAACTTTAAACTAGAGATTAGGCGAAAACAAGCATGCTAAACACTTTAACACTAAGTGAGAGGGATTACAACCTTTGTAGATCCGGTCCTTCACTTCATATGCTCCGTGTTGTGGTCCCTTCGCTGCGATCATCGGGATCCGGACTCTCGAGAGGTTCCACGAAGACAAAGACGCAACCTTTGCTTCCGATCTTCGATACTAAGATGATCTACCTTGAAGTTTCTTTAACACAAGCTAACACTCATGAAATGATGTGAACACCCTCATCTAAATGGCAAGGGAAGATGAGGATGATGAAGTAGGATTTTTGCTCTCTTTATTTACCTTTTTCTCATATTTATCCATCACAAAAATCAAAGCAAGAAACCATTTCAAGCAAAGAAGAAGAAGGAAGAAGATGATGAACAATCATAGAATCCTTTTTTGTGATGAATAGGAAAAGAATAATATGATAGAATTATGCAACCATGGTCATGTGAACCTTTGTAGAGAATTAACTAGGGTTAGGGTTTGGGTTGGGTTAAAGCATGACTCACTTGAAAATATCTTTATCATGACAAAACAAAAACCTTCGAGAATCATCTAGAAACCATTACCCCAAATCAAACCCTAATCTTGTTTAATCTCTACTAAACATGTTGCATTATTTATCATATCATGTTACAATATTATATATCACATATATAATATTTATTGTAACCAAATAAAATAATACAATTAACATATATCGCATATATATCAATGTATTACCCGAGTGAGAAAAAGAATCTTTTAGTGAGCTAATATTAGTTAATGTAATTTAATATATCATATATATTATTATACATTAAATTATCGAATCAACACTTGATCCGACAATCCGGCTATATCGCATATAACCGACTAATATTTATCCGTACCGATTCATCGAATCAACACTTGATCCGATGACCCGGCTGATATCAAATATCGCGAGAATATAATACGGTATCACATATCGCATTATCCTCGGTCCCGCACATATCACATATGTGCTCCTACTCCGTTTTGCCTGAGTCAAGAAACCTCTGTGTAGGACTCTAAAGAATCGTCAATACGCCGGCAGTAAGTGATGATCATATCAAACACCCACAAGCTGCAAGCGGTCAGCTAAACGTAACAGCTACCCAGGTATTGAGCGCTCAGAAGATCAACAAGCAAGCCTGTACATTCTCCTGTGAATCCAAACAGTAACACTCCCGTACAGTCCGGTCTCGTCGTCTGATATGTTGCATATCTCGCCTAGGGGTGGTAAACGTCAGACCCCAGTAGCTTGATAAGTCGTGTCGATATGAGGTCTATAACAGTTCGAGAAACTACTGATAACACTTACCAGTAAATCTCAGCAACCCTGGCCAGGGATTTCCGGTTATAGCCAATCGAACACAGCACAACATCAACTCCCTATACCGGGAGAGATGAATCCCCTCCTATCGCTCATTGCCTCCATGTGATTCAGGACTGTACCCAAAAGCCACCTTTTTGCACGCCCTCTTGGACGTGGTATGATGGAAATCAAAGCACAGTGGGAACCACACAAGACTCTATGATGATCTCGGATCAACAGACTACTCTGTACCAGTGTCACCGGAGAACTGCCATCTGACGTATGGTATAATACCATCTGGGAGTTCTCGGCGAGTCCGTCCAGTGTACCCAGTTTCTACTGAGCACCCATACACCATCCTTGATGTCAAACACCGATGGATATGGGATCATCCATCGCCCATCATATAGGTCAAGATGCGTATACGCTAGTCTACTCTGGTGCATCGATGCCCTGTCTCAATACACCCTCGACTAGGAACAGTTATAGGATGTACTCGTCGACTACCGTGGCCCCACTAGTATGATCTCATCATAGTCCCAGTAGTCGAGTACATATCCTAAAGTCTTTATCAACATATAACATAGAGACAATCAGAGTACATGTTAAGATAAAGTACAACCAGATAGCATACTATCATGTCGAGCAAGAAAGTCCTCCCTATATATGTCCTAGCATCCACTACAATATACATCGTATGTACAGTAATGGCCTCTAGGGCATACATATAACTAACATTCCTTGCAGGTTTTGCCGTACAGGTTCTTTGCGGCTTTGCTGCCACACTGTTCTTTCCGGGTGATTGCTTTGGCAGGTGGGTTCTTTGCATCAGGACCACCATTGTTTATTATTATTTCAGTTGTATCTAGAAACTCCATCAACCAGATTGTATATTTGAGAGAGTTAGAAGACCAGTTTGTTATTCTCTCGACCTTAGAGTTGCGCGTTGTATTATTATGTTTTTCATGTTGTTTTGAGTTTCTTTTGAGTTTTGATCCTCGCCCTTAGCGTTGTATATTATATTGCTTGCGTGGTTGTGACCGTCGATTGACGAAGAGCTAGCTCCCGTTTGGGGATGCCTTTTTATTGATTTCGTATACTATTCATGTTGTATCCCGTTTGGGGGCCTGTATTTACAAAGGAGACTCTGCCGAAATTTTCAGAAAATACTTGATGTTTTTAAAACGCATAATTCGGCTTATGCTATTAAAACTACTTGCTTTAAGTTGGTTTTTCCTTCACTCTACTGTTTCTTTTGGTTTTGATTTCTGGGTTTTGGCTCACTTAGATTATGTACGCCTCGAGACGTTCGTAATTTAAGTGCCGGTCATGTTCCGTACTTTCGGGTCGTGACAAAGTTGGTATCAGAGCGTTAGGTTTTACCTTCGGAGTGTAGGATGACCCGTGGGTGATGGAGTAGGTAACTTGAGTAGAGTGATGTACCATACGTATGTTCCGCAGCATATTTACGACACGATACTCCTCTTAAGGAGCCTTAGGGTGTACATTTCTTTGCACAACATGATATTCATTCATATGATCTAGCCTCATCAGTACCAGTTATGGTTTTGTTATCACGGTTACACGGTAGAGAGAGCTACGGCTAGGGTTATGGTTAGTATGAGCTCGTCATGGACGAGGACTGACCAGAGCGTGATTCCAGGGGCATACGATTGCATAGAGGCATCGTTTTATTATGTTTTCACGCCATGAGCGTTTGATGGGTCACTTTTACGAGATTTCTCAGATGTGCAGATCAGCACCAGAGGGTTGGGCCACTGCAAGAGGCCAACCAGATTTTGATGACTGTCAAGGCACGGATTATTTTGATGATTGAGGCACTGTTCACCATGCGGACGAATAAGCCAGTGATTTTGGCAAATGAAAAGATATCTCCCCAAATGTTTGAAGCTAATGCCATACGAGTTTTACTTCGAGGTATGATAGGAGATTGCTAGTCACCAGAGATGAGAGACTAGGACATGCGATTCATTGCCTACCCCGATGCGAGTCATCAGATGGATTGATTCCAGCTAGAGGCGACTCCATGCTGATACGTTGAGAGTCGATAGAGATGATCAAATGTCAGGAACCCATTTTCCAAGTTTAAAGTATTCGGAAAACAATGCAAGCAATTCTACGGACCCTATAGAAGAATGAAACCCTAACTCGATTTAATGACCATGGAACGCCGGTGAACCTTAGGGTTTGCGGCAGTTTAGCGGTGCCATTAGTGAGGCTTGGGTTTGCCCATCTACGGTTGTTCCATAGGTGCTGTGGCTGTGGCATATATTCGATACTATTAAACTATACCCAAGATGTTGAGTTCTTGGAGGATTATGAGGTTTGACAATCGATCGGATGGTTCGACTTCATTCCGATATCAGGTGATGGGATGCATTGTTTGGGAGACTCCAGATACGAGTATAGCCGTTGGAGCACAGTCCATGCATCCATGAAGAGACGAGTCCGAAGCAGTCGACATTAGAGAAAAGTGGAGTAAGAGGTTCGTACGAGATCTTGATGAGGTGGCGTTCCACTCCACCGACATCAGAGATGTGATACGCAAGCAGAAGCGTTGACTATGGATATATCTTCCAGGAGGAGTCATGATGAGTATGCAGCCGTTCCGGAACAAGAAATAGATTTGGTAAGGATGATGACTTCCGAGCAGTTCGGCAGGAACGAGATTTGGGAGAGGCCCCGAGTAGATCTTTCTGGAAATACTAAACGAGAAGACCTGGACCCAGGAGCGGTCATATGACGCACACCCAATAGGCCAGAGTTCAGCATCGTTGACGAGACATCTTATGAGTGACCATAAGAGTTGGCCAGAGATCTTTAGAGGATGTGTCAGAGCGGACTGCTTCCGTTATCGCTTCTATATTGGGCCGTTGAGCCGAGGAGCTATGTACTTAGCAATCTGCAGTGAGAGACGAGAGCCTAAAGGCACTAGGCGACAGGCCATGATCACAAAGCAAGTAGATATCTTGCTCTGTTAGCATTGGATGCACCGACACCTTCTCGACTTTGAAGGACGGATATATCGACGACAGTATTTATGATTTGTGATTTTTTGATTGACTATCACGTATCCGTCACTTTGGATTTCAGTATTTTTGGGTGATTTATTTCATGATTGAGTTTTATGACCGAGTTTCATGATATTTGATTTCATGCTTAGGATATGCATATAATTTGACTTATGTGTTCGGCATAGTTTTCATGCACTTTTAGTATTTGATTTGCTTTTGTGCACTTGATTTGGATTTTGCGCATACTTAAAGCGCTTGATGCGATTTAGGTGCACACCAGATGTACTAAATCGAGATTTTTCGTGCATATCAGATGCACCTGGTTTTACTGTCAGGCACGCCCGTTGCCCTTGACAGGTGTTTTCGTGCATACTCGTTGCACTTAGATTTGGTTTTGTGCACATGTATGGCACATTCATGGGTTTCGATTTCCGTGCGCACCAGACGCACATGACATTCATATATATATTTGGGATTGATTTCTTTTGGAGCAGTATATCTTATGATATTTTCTATTTGGTTTAGTACTGAGCAGGACTAGTCAGAGGACAGTACCTGAGTATATTTTTACATGCATTGATAGTTATCGAAGGGATTTCCAAAGAAGAGTTATTATCTCAGTATTTACGTACGTGTCCGAGATAACATTGTATAAAGGAAACCCTTCTAGAATTGTTTTCAAAATGGTGGAACGTGTATGTTAAACAATATATATATATATATATATATATATATAGTTATTTTCTCAAAATGGACGTCCGCCACTTTGCAGTGTTGCGAGCATCGCACAGCGATTTGAAGAAGATTTGGCATGCATTGCTTTCAGATGTTTTAATGATGTATATCATATTGATTTTCATTTTGGATTTAGACATCGTGTCTTCACCATGACTCCGATGATTGTGGGATGCTGGATGGAGTTTTGATTTTGAGTTATATGCTAATTTTTCATACGCATGCATTGTGCTACGATTTGTTTTATGTATTTATGATTTTGAAGCCCCGGAGATTTGATGGTTTTGCTGCAATGTTTTAGTATTTGGTGGGAGTTTTAATTTAAATTCGGATACCGAATTCCTTTGAGGGGGGAAGATTGTAGCGTTTTGAAAATCGTTTCGGTGAAAATTCGGAAAATCGGTAAAATAAGGGGGTTTTCCGTAAAAAGTCAAAATATAAATATCTTTTATTATAAAATTAAATATACATATTCTAGCAATATAATTGCTAGTATTTGGTGTTTATTGAGCCACTGGTAAAATTTCTAATTTTCAGAAAAAAAATTCCGAAATTAATTATTTTAATATTATTTTAAACCGTCACTAATACATTTAATTAGGGAAAATTACAAATTGGAATGAGTTGAAACAAATTTTGTGCATCATAACACATTAAACAAAATTTTAACATGTTGTTTTTGAAATGAAATGAAGCTGTCAAACGGTTTTAGAAAATATCGAAGAAAAAATACTTAAATAGTGAAATTAGTGTAAATAGATATTGGGGTATAACATTTACCATTTTTCCCTCACCCACACTCACCCACACCTTCTCTCCTCTCCCCAAATCAGCAGCCCAAGTGGCCCCCTCATTTCCCCACTTGTTTTGCCAAAAGAAAAGAAAAGAAAACAATGAAGAAAGAAATTAGATAAAGGAGTATAGGCTTTGACTTTTGGGTATTGCCTTGACTTTTCCCCACCTCACTCTCTCTCCTCCCTCCCCATTCAGCTGAGCCTCTCCCCATTCTCCTGCACAACAGCAGCCCCCCTCTTTTCTCATCTCATTTCTCATCAAAAATCATCATAAATGCTTCAAAATCAACACAAAAAATCCCACAAAATCAAAATCCAACTCTTACCCATTTTAGTTTAGCCTAAAATGCATGGATTGTGGTGACAAGAGAGCATTTTGGAGGGCTATGTGCGCTTGTGGGATCTTCAAATTGTTTGGGTAAATTCTAACCCTTTTGCTTAATTTGTTGTTAATTGCTTGTAGTTAGCTTAATTAAGTGTTAATTAGGTTTAAATGGGTTCAATTGCATGATTAAGGAATTCAAGTTAGGGTTTTGTTTTGGAGTTGGGTTGTGATCAATTGTGCATGGTTATGTGATGTGGGATAGCATCTTGAAAACTTGTTAAAACTAATATAGTTGCTAATTACAAGTTGTTACTTGAAAAATGTCCAAATTTAAGCTTTTTAACAAAACTAGGTTTTTGTATACTATGAATTTGATTAAGAGAAAAATATAATTAGGTTTTTCATGACTTTATTAACATTTTAAATTGTAGTTTAATGCTTTAGATCATGCAAATCCAAGCTAGATTGTTGTTTGTGCATTTTTGCTATAAAATTGTTAAAATTGGTTATTGCAAACTAGAATTTTTGAATTTATACAAATTAGTGTCATAAAAATATAGAAGTGGTTTATATGACCTAATTAAGATATTTAGTGATTATATTGGGCATTAGTTTTGTTAAAACATCAAGTTTCGAATTAAAACGAAAACTTTTGCTAGCTAGGTTTTTGAGAAATAAAACGAATTGATTAATTTTAATGTTTTAATGATTTAAATCCTATTTCATATATAATTAGTGATTTGTGAAACCATGATTGGTACGTTTGATGTTTTTCTCGATCAATCGGCGTTTGTACGCCGATGTCGAGGGTTTTTGAGTTGATTTGAGAGAGCAAAACATAAGTTTTGACCTATGTGAGTTTAATGTGTCATTTTGGTCATGGGTCGGATTTTAATGCGATACGGTGAGTTATGATTTGTAGGTACCCTCACGAAGACTTCTAGATGACAAGCAAGTGCGTGGCGACCTTAGCATCGGCAAGCGAAGATCAGTGAGTTGATTTATATCTACGGGAAGAAGTCGGGTGGATGGCGTATAGCACCCCCGCAGTCCGTAATATAGTTTATATATATATATATATGTTTATATAGGTGTTTTATGATACGAGAATGATTATTCATGATATGATTATGTGTTCATGGATTAGCTTTGGGTTAGTTGCGAAACCCTAGAGTAGTTGTTACACCCACACACGCACACACAGACTTGCATACATTACTTTCTTGTGCGTAGATGGCGATGTGTATATATGTATATACGCATGGGTATGGGACTATGCATATATAGATTGATATACACATGCATGGATGATGAGGATAGTACTTGGGATTTGAGATAAGTCGATGAGTTTGGGCTTGAGGCCGTGAGATCGGTGATGTGACAGGGTTCGTATTTGAGATAGACATGATGTTTTAGCGGGTCCTTTCGACAGGGTGTTTTCATACACACGCATGTATATAGATAGATGGTATCAGTTTTGTACTAGACTTACATCAGTACCCCGATCATTGATAAAGAGAATATCAGATGAATAATGAGATAAATATGATATTGACCAGTACCCAGTTTGGGATGCCGTACGATGAATTTACAGTACGAGTTATATATTGATGATAGATCGGCACTCTTGACTCGAGGATGTCATAAGATATATTGTATCATACGTGGTACTATTGAGGCGGGATCACCGACTATATATGTATGTTGATATATATCGACTCAGATCTAGGCGGTTTCCGTACCCCTTTCGATTTGATTGCTGGGTAGACCTGTAGTTTACCTTGTAGATGTTAGACTGGACCCGAGTCATACCTATTTTTCCAAAACTGACGAATCGTGAGAATTTTAAAGACATACCAAGGGATACTACGGATATTTTAAAGGACGTATCTTTTCTTAAAAACACCGTAGTCCTTATTTTCAAATACCACGATTCGTACTATTTCAAACGACAAAATAGTATAACACATGTATAGTAAGGTAGATTCCTAGTTGTTACGTTATTATTCATATTCCGCATATTATTGTTGTATTTACTATTCATTTTCCATATTTTGTTGTTATCGCCTCATTGCATGCCATTGTGTATGTAGTAATTATAAAACCATGCTGTTAGGACACCAGCACCATTACCGATGACGCGTATGCTCCACGTACACTCGCTTGCCGGCTCACACACATTTTCATCGGTAATTGCCATGTCACGTACACTTTAGAAAATACCTTTTCATTGACATAGCTTGATAACTGATAGTCGCAATATATTATAGCTTCCATATGCTAGTTTAAATATTGCATTCATTGCATGATATTAGGTGCATTCATATATTCATTGGTTATGCTGTATTATGGAGATTTATGCCCGTATTCCCCGTTTATTGGTATCATGATTTTGATGATTTCGGATTTACATGAGATTTCTGGATTTGGGGGAAAACCGCAAGAATTTAATAAAATCTTAGTATCATCATTTTAAAAATGCAAATTGCGGTTTTCTCATGATGTATGAGTCGCCCACCATGAGTTTTCATGATTGCTATTGGATTTCGAGACCCGATTCGAGGAGTTGGATGAACCGTCTCGGGTACATGGTGGGCCCGGTATGGTACCCCGGGGCAAGAAGCTCGAGTTGTATTTGATGAGCCTGGCAGGGGAGCACTACCTACCGGTGATATTATTTGGACTCGTCGGTTATCCGGAGGATACCGGCCGGAGTCATGAGATGGTTATAGGCTGATCCATTCTGCTGCAGCCCGCAGGCCGATCCCGCAGATGATACGGATGCCTGAGATATTGATATTGAGATTTGAGATTTGAGATATTGAGATTTGATACTAAGACTTATGTTTTGTGTCGATGCTTGACACTGATTTCTCTGTTGCATTCATTGATGATACGTGATTGACATACATATAAAAATCTCATTGATTAAAGAAAACAGTTGTCTTACTCATGATATATTCTGTTTCCATTCGTAATGCATTCATACATCATATATCTGATATGTTGCTATCTGGGGAACGGACATGAGAAGGTAGTATTACACTATACATTGCTGGACCAGGATTTTTATTTGAGGATATTACCTGATATGACCTAGGATAGCGTTATGCATGCGATTTCTGCTCGTAGATGTTTTCTACTCATGAGTTGGCAACTCATCCCCATTGTGCCACAATTCCTTGCAGGTTTTGCCGTACAGGTTCTTTGCGGCTTTGCTGGCACACTGTTCTTTCCGGGTGATTGCTTTGGCAGGTGGGTTCTTTGCATCAGGACCACCATTGTTTATTATTATTTCAGTTGTATCTAGAAACTCCATCAACCAGATTGTATATTTGAGAGAGTTAGAAGACCAGTTTGTTATTTATTCGACCTTAGAGTCGCGCGTTGTATTATTATGTTTTTCATGTTGTTTTGAGTTTCGTTTGAGTTTTGATCCTCGCCCTTGGCGTTGTATATTATATTGCTTGCGTGGTTGTGACCGTCGATTGACGAAGAGCTAGCTCCCGCTTGGGGATGCCTTTTTATTGATTTCATATACTATTTATGTTGTATCCCGTTTGGGGGCATGTATTTACAAAGGAGACTCTGACGAAATTTTCAGAAAATACTTGATGTTTTTAAAACGCATAATTTGGCTTATGCTATTAAAACTACTTGCTTTAAGTCGGTTTTTCCTTCACTCTACTGTTTCTTTTGGTTTTGATTTTTGGATTTTGGCTTACTTAGATTATGTACGCCTCGAGACGTTCGTAATTTATGTTAGTTATATGTATGCCCTAGAGGCCATTATTGTACATTGGATGTATACTGCAGTGGATGCTGGGACATATATAGGGAGGACTTTCTTGCTCGACATGATAGTATGCTATCTGGTTGATCTTTACCTTAACGTGTATACTGATTGTCTCTCTGTTACATGTTGGTAAAGCCCTTAGGATGTGTACTTGACTACCTGGACTA
The DNA here is from genome assembly GCA_030015575.1 of Agapanthus africanus. Taxonomy (NCBI): domain Eukaryota; kingdom Viridiplantae; phylum Streptophyta; class Magnoliopsida; order Asparagales; family Amaryllidaceae; genus Agapanthus; species Agapanthus africanus. The sequence goes on from CM057349.1 coordinate 297,801,226, forward strand.
TGATGCGGATCATACTAGTGGGGACATGGTAGTCCATGAGTACATCCTTCAAAGTCCCTAGTCGTTGGTATATCGAGACGGGGCATCGATATACCACAGTAGACTAGCGTATACCTTCTCGACCAATACAGATGGGCGATGGATGATCCCATATCCATTGGTGTTTGACATCAGAGATGATATACGGGTGCTCAGTGGAGACTAGGTACACTGGACGGACTCGCCGAGAACTCCCAGATGGTATTATACCTTACGTCAGATGGCAGTTCTCTGGTGACACTGGTACAGAGTAGTCTGTTGACCCGAGATCGTCATAGAGTCTTGTGTGGTTCCCACTGTGCTTTGATTTCTATCTTACCACGTCCAAGAGGGCGTGCAAAACGGTGGTTTTTGGGTACAGTCCCGAGTCACATGGAGGCAATGAGCGATAGGAGGGGATTCGTCTCTCCCGGTATAGGGGGTTGATGTTGCGTTGTGTTCGATTGGCTATAACCGGAAATCCCTGGCCAGGGTTGCTGAGATTTACTGGTAAGTGTTACCAATAGTTTCTCGAACTGTTATAGACCTCATATCAACACGACTTATCAAGCTATTGGGGTCTGACGTTTACCACCCCTAGGCGAGATATGCGACATATCAGACGATCAGACCGGACTGTACGGTAAGTGTTATTGGTTGGATTCACAGGAGTGTGAGCGGGCTTGCTCGTCGATCTTCTGATCGCTCAATACCCGGGTGGCCGTGATTGATCTCAAAAACTATCTATTACCGCAATCAAGAACGGCGTCGCATGAAGCTAGCCGGTGAGTACGGGTAGGTCCACAGGGATTTTGTGAATCTCCTAGTCGCGCTTACGAGTTAATTCCGAAGGGTGTTCGGATTAATTATTAAATCTAAAAACCTAATTAACCTAGAGCAATTATCTAGATCTACTCTTGCTAGGGCTAGGTTTAGGGATGGTTTGGAAATGTAATTAAATCTCACCGCTTTCAATACCCGAATGAAGATCTATGAGGAGTTATGGTAATTATCAATAAAGTGGATTAGATCCGTTCGGGAAGGTTTTCCTTCCTTGTCCTTCCTTTAGAGATCCTTACCCTAACCTCCATGGAAAACACGCGCAACCGGTCCTTTACACTACGGTGTCATCGTTACCTCGAGGGGTAGGATGCCGTAGGGCGCGGTATGTGCGTGTATGCATGGAGTCCTATTGTAAATATGTGGTGGGAAAGAAAGGGATGAGATATCTCATCTCTCAAAATCCTTCCCCAAAACTAAACCCTAAACAAGTTCCCAGGGTATGAAATTAAATCTACCTAGGGCAAGGAATTGAAATCTACACTAGGGCAAGAAATTAAATTACTTACAGATGGATCCCTCCAATCATCCATGCAGGTTTGTCAGATCTGAATTTGTGAATGGAAAAGAAGCACCGATGCTCTCCAAAAAGGATTTCTGAATTTATTATTAAAAGGAGGCATAAAGAAATTACAATGATTAGAGTTCTTATTTATAAAGAATAGAAAACCCTAGGGTTACACTTGTTTCGCATGTCCAAAATTACACAAATAGCCCTAGAAAGACTTAGTCAACGCCGCCACAATTTACTGTAAAGTTTTGCGCTCCTAACTGCACTACCAAGCCGCGGAACCGCGGCCCGAGGCCTTGTTTGGCCGCGGTTCCGCGGCCAAAAGGAGTGATTGGGCTTTGCAGTTTCTGCTGTGGGCTCCTGGTAACTCTGTCTTCATGTTTCTATATGTCTTTTTCCATTTGGGCTTCTAGGTTGGTTCCAGACCTTCAGTGAACAATTTGCAATGGCTTTTTAACCGTTCGCTTTGAGTCGATGTCTTGAATCTTGCTTTGTGAATTGTTCCTTATGTAGGCTTGATCAAGACTCTCTGTTTGTTGGTTAAAGTCCACATTTTCATCGTCTTTACATCGTTTGCACTTTTTTCTATCCAAGAACCTGTAACCTGTAACATGTAGCAGACATGCGTCAAAAGTACCTGTTTATTAATAAAAAGAATAAGAATGGGGCATATAATAATGCAATATTCTGGTCTGAACAAATACCCCCAAACTTATCTTTTGCTCGTCCTCGAGCAAACTTATTTTTATTCACTAAAATCCTAACCATATTTTCGCAGGGAAACGCGATTGCACTGAGCACATGCAATAAGCCGTTAAACCTCTAGGTGTCCCTAGTAGGAGGAGTGTTGTCTCCTGAGGGTTTTCAGCGGATTACACCCACAAAATCCTATCAATTCGGCCCATTAACTTTTGTTCTCCAATTAGGTTTTCTAACAAGGAATTCTATTATCTTCTACTTGTAAATTATCCACCCATATTCTTCACGCTTCCTCATTATTTAATTTAAGATTATATATGTTATGTAGACCTACTTAGCTTTCAGCATCTCTTAAGTTTTCCTTCTAGGATTCCATCTCGACTTAGGAATTTCTATCAACTCTATTAAAGATATAAGTTCTATTTTTCATTCCTCTCTCTTATCTAAATTCCAATCACATATCCCTACGTGTGTGTATAGATCACCCCTACACTTGGAAATTCAAATCAAGCAATCATACTCTCGTCCATTGTCCAAAGCACTTATTAATTAGTGAATTTTTAAATGAAATTTGCTTACACATCCTTCATGCGACCGTTAATACTTCTTGAGTTACCAACAACCGATTACAAGATGCGTTAGCACTTTAAAGCATATTTCCTAGTTTTGCAACACCCAAGGCTTTAGCAGTGACTCCCAAACCAGTTGGTCTAAGGCACTAGGTGATGAAGCACCCTCGCTAAATATTTTTCTATTTTTTACAGCCTTAAGTAATCACAAAAACCAGTGTCCATTTTTTATTCTTTATTCACTTTTTTTTTATTTTCATTGTACTAAGGATTTTAGACAAGAGCACTTCAAGGTCACTTCTACTATTCCAAGTTTCAAGGTACATGATTGTGCAAATTGTAGGGTATACATTTTCAAAATCTAGACTTAAGCTAGGAACTATTTTTCAAACTTATACTCTAATAAGAACATCAATACTCTTCCCTCATTTTGACTTAGCCCAAGAAGTGAACCCAAAATTTGCCTATTTCTAAATAAACTATATGGCATATACTTTCTACCGTTAAACTTTAAGGAAGGTTATTTTTAGGGTTTTTAATTTACTATGTCTAAGATCTAGTTTTTCCTAGCTAATTAACCTATTTGTCAAACTCTAGTCAATTAGCCAAAATTGAATACAATAATTTTTATAATTTTTGAAATTTTTCATTTTTTTATGGGTTTTCAAATAAGTATGCAAATGCAAAAATATGTACAAATGAATGCGAAGGAAGAAGACGTACCGAGCATACCCCCAAACTTGAACTTGACAGTGTCCTCACTGTCATACTAAACCAAAAGGGTCAAAATGTCGGCACTCCCCTGTTTATTTATTTACAATTTTTTTTTAATGTTTTGAATTTTTTTTATTTATTTATAGAAAAAGAAAACAAAAAATATATACATATATACAAAGGTTCCCCCCTAAACTTAAGCTTGGCCTTACACAAGCCAAAGGTTAGCACCAACCATTCAAAAATCTTATCGTGGTAATGGTATGGTTGGTGCAAGAATGGGGTGGAAAGAAAAGAGATGAAAAGCACACGAGACCGTGTGGAAAGAAGAATGGAAGAATATGGTCTCGGTGGGGGAGAAGAAAGACGGAAAGAAGAAAGAAGTGGAGTGCGATCTTGAGGGTGTAAATTGAGTGAATAAATTAGCGCAATTTGTAATGACCGATGTGTTAAAAGCGATTGCGCTAACCTATTAACTCGTCGTGCAATGGGGTCAAATCCCTCAAGATTCGCAAGAAAACATGGGTACGCCGAACTTGGTATCGGAGATGAAAGCGTAACGGTCATTTGTTCGGTCGGAACAATAGGAAAGACGAAAGGGAGTGAATTAGGGATAGTCTCATTCTCACCGTAGTAAACTATGTCGAACTGGAAAGATTCCATCAATGGTTCGAAACGACTGTAAGCAACCGAGTCTGATGGATTAACTAACTCATCTGAAAATGCAAAGGACTCAAACTCGGACGGTGAGACTTCAACATCGTCCGAAAAAGTGAAACACTCGTACGTGTCATCGGCTGTGAGAACTGTGTCAGATTCAAAGGAAAAGTTTTCAAGCTCACAGTCGTCAAGCGTGAAATGAGGAGTGGTCGGAACGATGGAAAAGAGGGATGGTGATATAACAGTCAAAGGTTCAGGAGGATGAATTGGAAAATCAGACACATCAAACAAAAATGATTCAACCTCAATATTATCCTTAAGACTCGCCTCAATACTATCCTCAATATTTAACTCATCCATGCCATTATCATCAAAATCTAGACGCATATGAGATTCGGGAGAAACATTTAATAACTCAGGATGATGATTTGAACATAACATTTCAAGCAAATCGACAGGTTCATCATCCAAAACATTCCCGACGTCTGTATCCTCAATCAAGTGAAAATCAATTTCTTTAGACACCTCATCAAAACCATGGATATGTATCAATGTAGGTTCTACAGTGGAGGTGTAAAGATCGAAAGGATTAGGTGCGGTTTCACTCGAAAAGGGTTCCTCACAATCTGGCAAATCAAACACTACAAAATCACACAACTCATCATTTTGGACACATGTTTGAAAATTGGAGTTGTTGGATTCAATAGGGTATGGGTAGGTTTGATTTGGATATCCTCTCGCATTCTCACTCTGTCCAACCGCCTCCTTATACATTGAAAAATTTGAAGCTAGTGGGAGACTAGCTACCGGTTCACAAGGTTTTATAAGGGCGGCCATGGACGCTTCCACATTCCTCACCATTTTGTTTGTTGCAGCAATATAAGCCTCCAACGACTCTTCCAAACTAGACTTGGGTGGTAAAGGGGTTTCGGTAAAAGATTCGAAATCGTGTGGATATGCAAAACTCCCTAATGGCTGTGTAGAAATAGTGTCTAGTGAGGGTAGTAAGGTCGGGTAGGACTGGTAAGAAGTGGGTGATTGGACAGGGGTAGGGTCAACATATGGATAAAAAGGTGAATAATCTTGCGGATCCCTAAAACTAGATGAGTGGAGAGGGGTGAAAGATCGACTGGGAGATTGAGCAATATGCTCAGCAATGGACATCGGCCTAGGAGTGACAGAAGGACTTGAAGAAGTGGTATCAACATATGTAGGTGGTAAAGGTTGACTCGGTTGACACAAAGTGGGTTGAAAAGTCAAACTATTTCTCCTAGACGTCTCTATTTGATCTTTCAAAGATATTTTTGGCAAGGAGGGATCGTCTTTAAATTGACCGAACAAATTGACGTATGACGCAAAATTAGGTTCGGGATACAAAAGTTCGGCAAGAGATTTATTATGTGGGGTACCCATGTTGTAAGAAGAAAGGGTGAAAGAAAAAAAGATGGGTGGTGGTGGTGCAAGGATTTGTTTGCAGCAAAAATTTGCAAGTTTTCTAATACTAATTTTCCTTTTTTCTTTTTCTTTATTTGAAAATTGTTGCAAAAAGATTTTTAATTAAAGATATGCAACCGAAAAATATTACTTGCAATCAGTTATTATTTTAAGCATATCACAAAGAATCTTTATTTGGAAAAAAATTGTTGCAAAAAGATATTCGAGAAAAAATATGCAACAAAAAAGCTTACTTGTAATCAGTTATAATTTTAAGCGGGGCCTAAAAATTCTGCACAAGACTTGTTATATGGAAGAGAATATATTTTTAAAGCACAGAAAATCTTGCAGGCATTATTCAGAAAATTTATTAAGAATTACAGAGGGGGAACAGAGAGAAACTTACAGAGCCAAGATAATCAGATGATGTCACTGTTCCACCGCCCTTCCGCAGCAAAACCTGGCTCCCACCGCGATTTCGCGGTCAAATTGACTGCACAGTGCCCCAGAAAAATTTTCACGGTCTGATTTGACAAGGCTGCCGCGGTTCCGCGGCCTAAGGTAGGTTACGGCCGTGGAAACACGGCGTTTTGGGGGGTTCACTGCTCCAAAAAATTTCCACTGTTCGGTTGTTCAAAATCTCTTCTGTTCCGATATTTTGTTTCCTGTTTTGCTTTTTGGAAATCTCCAGATCCGAATGTGTATATCCTTCAAAAATTCACACAACAAAGTATCCCTTCCAAAAATAACAAATTATATATATTTTTATATTTTTTTGGATTTTTTTTCAGATTTTTATGATTTTTTTAATTTTGATTAACCCGAAATTGCAAAAAGGAAATAACACGCCATCCCCGGCAACGGCGCCATTTAATTTGAGTGATAGTTTTTGATTAACTCGAAATTGCAGAAAGGAAATAACACGCCATCCCCGGCAACGGCGCCATTTGATTGATCTCAAAAACTATTTATTACCGCAATCAAGAACGGCGTCGCATGAAGCTAGCCGGTGAGTACGGGTAGGTCCACAGGGATTTTGTGAATCTCCTAGTCGCGCTTACGAGTTAATTCCGAAGGGTGTTCGGATTAATTATTAAATCTAAAAACCTAATTAACCTAGGGCAATTATCTAGATCTACTCTTGCTGGGGCTAGGTTTAGGGATGGTTTGGAAATGTAATTAAATCTCACCGCTTTCAATACCCGAATGAAGATCTATGAGGAGTTATGGTAATTATCAATAAAGTGGATTAGATCCGTTCAGGAAGGTGTTCCTTCCTCTAGGTTCTTGTCCTTCCTTTAGAGATCCTTACCCTAACCTCCATGGAAAACACACGCAACCGGTCCTTTACACTACGGTGTCATCGTTACCTCGAGGGGTAGGATGCCGTAGGGCGCGGTATGTGCGTGTATGCATGGAGTCCTATTGTAAATATGTGGTGGGAATGAAAGGGATGAGAGATCTCATCTCTCAAAATCCTTCCCCAAAACTAAACCCTAAACAAGTTCCTAGGGTATGAAATTAAATCTACCTAGGGCAAGGAATTGAAATCTACACTAGGGCAAGAAATTAAATTACTTACAGATGGATCCCTCCAATCATCCATGCAGGTTTGTCAGATCTGAATTTCTGAATGGAAAAGAAGCACCGATGCTCTCCAAAAGAATTCTAGAATTTATTATTAAAAGGAGGCATAAAGAAATTACAATGATTAGAGTTCCTATTTATAAAGAATAGGAAACCCTAGGGTTACACTTGTTTCGCATGTCCAAAATTACACAAATAGCCCTAGAAAGACTTAGTCAACGCCGCCACAATTTTCTGTAAAGTTTTGCGCTCCTAACTGCACTACCAAGCCGCGGAACCGCGGCCCGAGGCCCTGTTTGGCCGCGGTTCCGCGGCCAAAAGGAGTGATTGGGCTTTGCAGTTTCTGCTGTGGGCTCCTGGTAACTTTGTCTTCATGTTTCTATATGTCTTTTTCCATTTGGGCTTCTAGGTTGGTTCCAGACCTTCAGTGAACAATTTGCAATGGCTTTTTAACCATTCGCTTTGAGTCGATATCTTGAATCTTGCTTTGTGAATTGTTCCTTATGTAGGCTTGATCAAGACTCTCTGTTTGTTGGTTAAAGTCCACATTTTCATCGTCTTTATATCGTTTGCACTGTTTTCTGTCAAAGAACCTGTAACCTGTAACATGTAGCAGACATGCGTCAAAAGTACCTGTTTATTTATAAAAAGAATAAGAATGGGGCATATAATAACCCAATATTCTGGTCTGAACAGGCCGTTACGTTTAGCAGACCGCTTGCGGCTTGTGGGTGCTTGATATGATCATCACCTGCTGCCGGCGTATTGACGAGTCTTTAGAGTCCTACACAGAGGTTTCCTGGCTCAAGCGAAACGAAATAGGAGCGCATATGCGATATGTGCGGGACCGAGAATAATGCGTGTATGTGATACCGTATTTCATTCTCGCGATGAATGTGTCGAATGGTTGTATGCGATATAACCTAGTTATCGAATCAAGGATTGATTCGATAAGTCGATACATTGCATATTAGTCGGTTATATGCGATATGACCGGATCGTTAAATCAAGTGTTGATTTAATGATTTAATGCATAATTATATATTTGATATATTACTTTGCATTAACTAGTATCGGTTCACTTTAAATGGATTTTCTCACTTGATGTGCACATTGTATATGTGATATATTTTTGGGCATTTGATTGTATCATATTTGATGATACATGAATGCTAGGGTTTGTGTAAAGAATTAAACCTTGGTTAAATAAATGGTTAGGGTTTTTATTTGATTATTCATTCATTTATCTATTTATTTTTGGATTAAATGAATGAGAAATGAAAACAAAAGGTTGCTTTTCTTCATGAAACTTGTTGAAGCTTCATGAAGCTTTGACCAATGTAACCATTTTGTCTTCATCTCCTTAACCCTAACCATTCCTTTAACCTTGGTCAATTCTCTACACATAACTATAGTTAAAATTATGATAAGAATTGTTTTTTCTATTCTATTCAAAAGACTTATCATAATATTATCTTCTTCTTCTTCTTCTTCTTCTTCAAGAAGAAAATCAAGTTTCCATCAATGGTGATTGATGAAAAAGAGTGAGAAATCCAATTCTAAAGTGAACCCACCTCCTATTTCTTCATCCTCTACCTCTTGCCAAGTAGTATAGGGTGTTTCCTTCACAAGTTTTCATGACTTGGTGAAGGTGGAGCTTGATCTTGTGATGCCTCGACGTAGATCATCTTCGGCACTAAGCCGATGACCTAGCCCGCCCATTTCTCCGATGAAGCCGACTCTAGAGCCCGGGATCCGTTTTGTACAGCGAGGGGACTTCATCACGGAGCTATGGAGGTGGAGCACCGGATCTACAAAGGTTGTATTTCCGTTCTTGTAGTTAAGTTGTTAACTAGTTTCATTTTTCGCCTAAATTTCTAGTTAACGATCCGTATTATGGTTTCTCGGCACTTGCAAATTTTGAAATTGGTATGGTTGATGGCTTGTGAGACCTCATTAGAATGCCTAGGAACCCTACAGTGGTATCAGAGCCTAGCTAGAGCCTTAGGCGATGCGTAGACGAAGTTTGAAACCCGATCGAACCCGAAACCCTAAAATTTCTCGCTCTCTGGACTTTTTCTGAAAAAGTGGTTTTTTCCAGATTAAAAATTCTTAAAAAATTCAGCAGGAAGAACTAAGAATTACAATGCAAAATTTTTCGAGTGACGATGCTACAGTGCGGCGGAACCGCGGCATAAGCTTGGCTTATGCGGCGGTTCCGCGGCCAATAAATGTGATCACTGTTTAATTTTTGCACAGTAATTCATGTTTTCAGGTGTTGAGTTTTCTGGAAATTTTTAATATTTATTCAAGAGTTGAATTTTTTGGGGTTGTTTTGGGGATTCGATGATTCGATCGGATTATCTGATTTTGTCTATGTGGCCTCCGGATAATTTTTGAATATGTTAAAAAGTTCGACCGGATATTAATACCCAATCTTTCCCCTGTCGGAAAAATTCCAAGTGTTGGATTTTTCTGTAGTTTAACAACGTTCTAAGTAGTGCAAGTAACGCGATGGTCCCTCTAGAAGACAACAAACCTTAACTCGATTATATGACCGTCTTGAACTGCCCTTTGAACCTTCGGGTTTGGGGCAGTACGGCGTGCCACATGTGAGGCGTTGGCTTGACCCTTCTACGGCTGGACCGTTGGTACTGAGGCACGAAGTGAATGTTTTTGAACTTATTTCATGTGATGATCTGTTTCGGGAAAACTTGGGTATTCGATTGCTCGATCGGAAAGTTTAACATTTTCTATTTATCTGGAATGTGATACAATAATTGGAATTCACAAGAAGTTATGAGATAACTGAATGAATGTTATAAACATAGCAGTTTAGTCTTACTTGATCGGTTGCCACGGAATTTTGATGTGATCAAATGTCCGTCGCAATCACGTAGCGTACGCGGATACTCGCCGGGTAAACTTAATAGACAGCCTCGCTCCATAGCCCCGACCAAGTGACTGTAGGAGAACCCCGTCGCCGAAAGCATCCGTTCGGGTGCTCGCGGCAGCGGTGTTCCGCCTTGGTACACTTTGTCGACGGTATCGAGGGTGCGGCCGCCTACTAAAGTTTGCGACAAGCATTCGATCAGGATGTCGGGAATCTTGTTGAATTGCCCGACTTGATATTGAAAAGTGTTTTCGATAATGAGACTAAAATGCGGGGTTTATAATGGTTAGGCATGCGATGTCTAAGGAATTCATTTGTTTAGGCATGCGATGTCTAAAGAGATTGCGGATTCCAACTGTTGTAGTTTTACACTTTTTTTTCTGTGACCGTAAGTGTAACATGTGATATCGCCGGTTTCGTTGCTATATGTCAACGACAATTGGGATGCGCATATTTACTTACGTTGATGACATGTGATGTTATGTGTTGCTGGATATGTTATATTGGATCGTCGTGTTTGAATAGCCGGGGGTTTTTATGTGAGATGAGTGTTTTTCATTTTCATTCATGTAAAAACTTGTATGTAATATTCTTTTATTGGGGCACTTCCAGGTTGCGGAAGATGTCACCGTTTGTATATTATTTACTTTTTTGCACTAGGATAGACCCAAGGAGGGGAGCACAAGTAACCGGGTTCTGGGGTCCAGTGGGAGACCAACTCGAGGAGTCGAGTCCGGGTCTCCTAACTTCAGAATTGGTAGGGTTGCTTGCCGCTCTCGTAGGGGTCTAGGGGTGTGGGTTTGGCTATTCATCGTGAACGTAGAATCCGTGTTTTATACTGGCTCGTATTGAAAACACGGACGTCCTAGTATATCCAATATTTCATATGTTTCTTCTGCTGCGATATCTGTGATGTGATCATATGATGTTCTGTGATGGGTACTATATATAGTATATATGATATATTATATAGATGTTACTTATGTTTTACACCCGTGCTAGCCCTGCCCTACTCTGCCGTTAGTTACCTAACCTAACGGTGCACGAGGGGACATCGAGGCGAATGCGGATGGCATAAGTGTACGTCGTATTTATTTGTGATGTTTAGGTACTTAAATGATGGGACTTCATTAATGAGATTAATGAAAGAAAAGAAACCTAAGATGTTGTAAAATCGAATTTCAAAAATAAAACAGGTAGCTACAGTTCTTGCTTTGCATAGCGGTATATATGATATATCTTGCACCTTATTTGATGAGGAAAGGACCGAGATCCCTTCACCGGGAGTGACTCCTTTAGCAATAACTGGCAGATGCTACACACTCAGTTTGTCTTTTGAATGCTTTTAAGAGTTTTTGCTTTGCACAGTGATATATGTGATATATCCCGCACCTCATTCGACGAGGAAAGGACCGACGATCCCTTCACCGGGAGTGACTCCTTTAGCAAAACTAGAAAAGCCTCAAAAACCCTCCATTTTAAAATCATTTGATTCTACAACGATATCAAGTTCATTACGCAATAGGTTTTCAGAAAAACCTGTCGTAGCCCTCCGTCATTTCAGATAAGTTGTATATAGTATTCGTGCTGCATTTGTTGGCTTTCGTCAAGGTGCAGTGTGCGGTAGCTATATGCTGCTTATCTGCTGCATACGATGCGATTGGATTAGGGTAGTCGTGCGGCTTTGTTGGCTTTCGTCAAGGGTCGTGCGGGTGGGTTTAATTCAATCAAGAAATGTACGGGTTGAACTTGACTAGCGGGCTATGGTTTGTTGGCTTTCGTCAAGGTCATAGCACGTTAGGGGCAAAATATTATCGGGAATTTCAAGTGTTGAAATTTGCAATGAGATTGCATACCTTCTATGAGATAGTTGGATCCCGATACCCGCTGCGAGTAAGAGTTACTCCTGGGAGAGTTTTACACATTGCAACTAGCCGATCAAGTAGGTGTCTAGAAAGGTATTAACGAGGTTACGCCTCTGGGAAAACGAGGTTTATATTAATTAGGTTCGTGCGAAAGCACGGGGAACCTCCCTCAAAGTACCGACACTGTCCTGGCTGAAAGATTGGCGAACTTGTAGTGTGTAATTAATCCCGGCTAGTCTTTCCTTTTAGGGTTTGAAGGAAGATTTGATAAAAAGCAGTGGGAGCCATCCTGATTAGATAAAATAATAACCAATCTATTCTTCCAAGAGCGCACGCTGAGTGTTTTCTTCTCTCTCTCTCCAGGTAGCGACCATATCACGCCTTAATCAAGATAATAATACGGATTATTGACCGAACCCGCTTGTTATACTGAGCTGGGAAACGTTGGTCCCGCTCCAACTTATAATTGTTATAAGACAGAGCAAGAAATTGGGGAATACCAGAATTCCCGTGCCGCCCAAATGAAGAGAGTGCATGCTGATGCATCATCTTCGGGTGTGTTCATGATACAGAACTGTTTCTCAGTATCCTCCGCATCCTTGGTATATGATACCGGATCAGGATCCTAGATATGTAATCTGTTACATAGGGCTACAAAAAGGTAGAAAAACTGAGAACGAGTGATATGTTTCATGAGACAGAAAACGGGGCAAGTGTTGCAGCCAAGTCTGTTGGTCACTGTCACCCTGTATTACCAATACATTGATTTTGAACAAATGCTATTAGATACCGAACCTGATATACAAAATCATATCAGTCTCTTTATTAGTAAATAAATGATAAAATTCTGTATTGTTGGATAATGTTTTGAACATTTCCTATATCAAAAGTTGATCGGTTCAGGTACGTTATCTAAAAGCGTTGATGTTCTAAATCAAACTACAGTTCTTAGTATACGGAACACACACAAGAGGAAGAGTTCAGATATGAACGGATCCTTCTTGAGGCATTGTAGACTAGGTCATATCGATGCGACCCGACTAGCTAAGCTGCACATAGATGCATATTCAAATTTGTTTGAATTTACATCTTGTGAAACTTGCCAGTCATGTCACAAAGATAAAATGACCTCAGCTCTGTTTATTGGAAACAGAGAAAGAGCTGGTGAACTCTTGGGATGATACATGTTGATGTATGTAAGGTCCCCTGTCTACATATGCCAGGACTGGTTCTTTGTACTTCGTTACATTCTCTGATAATCTCTCAAGATTCAGACATATGTTCCTGTTGAAACACAAGTCCGAACCTTTTGAGATATTCATAGAATATAAGCTAGAAGTAGAGAACCAATACGGGTATAAGTATTATGTTCTTTGATGTGATCGAAGAGGAGAATACTTGAGCACGGAAATCCTGGACTATTCTAAAGGAGAATGAGATTCTCTCTCAGCATTACTCCTCCGTATACACCATAGCACGATGGTATATCGGGGCGGAGCAATAACACCCTATATGATAAGGTGTGATCTATGATGAGTACTACTGAGTTACCTATTTCCTTTTTGGGAGTTATGCACTTGAGAAGCTGCATACCTATTGAATTGGGTTCAAATCAAATCAGTTGCCTACCACTTCATATTTGATATGATAAGGGAAGAGCCCATCTCTTAAGTTAGTTAAGATTTGGGGTTGTCCAGCCTATGTCTGAAAAGCAAAATCCGGACAAGCTCGAGGCAAGGTCTGTTATGTACAACTGGAAAGGTTCCAGCTATACAAACAATAGCAGATGATTTGAAAGAACCAAAGGATTCAATAGTTACCAACGAACCTCAGCCTCTCCGCCGATTTAGTAGGGTTCCTCACCCACCTGAGAGATACTTCGGTTTCTCTATGACAGTGGGAGCGAGGATTGCATCATGAGATGATGACCCAACTAGTTTCGAGCAGGCCATCAGGAGTGGGACTCTGTAAGAATGGCTGGATGCTTAGCGATCTGAGATGGAATCCATGTACACCAACAAAGTATGGACTTTGGCTGCTATATCTGAAGGGTTAAATCCCCATCAGGAGCAAGTATATCTTGAGAAGATTACTTGGTGTAGATGGAAAAGTTGTGACTTTCAAAGATAGACTTGTTAAAGCTTTTCGTCATCGACCAGGCGTGGATAGTGATGAAACCTTTTCAAGTGGCTATGCTTAAGTCCATCCAGATCCTACTTGCCATGGCTACATACCATGACTACGATATCTGGCGGTTGGGTGCCATGACTACTTTTCTAAATAATGATTTAGAAGAGAACGTCTATAAGAATACAGCCAGAGGGCTTCGTAGACAGTGGGAGCAGCAGAAACGTGTACAAGATGCTTTATAGGATAAAGCAGGTATCGCGGAATTGGAACATCTGTTTTGATGTATTAGTCAAAGAGTTTGACATCATCAAAATGGGAGATGAACCTTGTGTAAACAAAAAGGTAGTAGGGAGTATAGTAACGATCCTCGTAAAGTACGTGGATGACATACTCTAGATAGGGAAGGAGTTTCCTATGCTACGCTCGGTCAATCTCCGCTTATCACAAGGATTCTCCATGTAAGATCAAAATGATACCTCCTAAATCCTGAGTTCTCATCTATGAGATAGATGTAATAGGATGTTAGGATTCTCACTAGTTGTAGTGAGATGGTATAAATCGATCCTGGGGAGAATCACTGGAAGGGTTCCAGGGTGATAATGACGACTGAATGTCAGTCGCATGTATTGTCTTTACCCTCTGTAAAGGGACGGTATGTTGGAAGAGTTCCAAGCTAGATACCGTGGCATACTAGACGATAAAGGCTGGATACATCACTACTTAAGATGCTACCAAAGAGGTTGTCTGGGTGTATATTTGTGTTAGTGTATATGCCCTAGGGGCCATTATTGTATCATACTAGGTTGTATATTACTTAATGGAAGCTTGGGATATTCACAGTTGTATATATAACAGTCTTGCTAAACATGGTAGTATGCTACTTGGTTTGAGTCTACTTTAATATGTGCATATGTTTCTTGTAAAGTATCACTTATACATATTAGTAGAGCCCATAGGATCTTTGCTTGATTACCAGCGTCGTGATGGCAGTAACACTAGTGGGGGCTGGGTAGTCTGTAAGCAACATCCTATACAGGTCCCTGGTCGTTGGATTGTCGAGATAGGGCATCGATATTCCGGAGTAGACTAAGTGTATACGCTTCTCATCCCAGTTGGGGAAATGGTCTGTCCCATAGCCATCAGTACGCCGTGCTGGAGATAGTATACAGGTGCTCGTTAGGTTACGGGTACACCGGACAGGACTCGCCGTGGAACTGATTGGTTGGTATTATACCCATCGTCAGTTGTCAGTTTCCAGGTGACATGAGTACAGCATAGTCCGCAGACTTGACACTGCTGCTTCGCCTCGAGTGTGTCCCACTGTTCTTAGATTGCTACCCTACCACGGCTCAAAGGAGTCGTGCAAACAGGTAGCAGTTGGGTGCAGTCCCGAGCACTTGGAGGCAGTGGCGGTTAGATAGGATTCGTCTCTCCCGGTATTGGGAGATGATATCGCGCTGTGTCAGAGAGCCATTACACAAAGTCCCTGGCCAGGGCAAACGAGATATACTGGTAGGTTCCAGTAGCTTCTCAGGGTGTAATGGGCTTCGCTCCAACACGACTTATACAGCTATTAGGGGACTGACGCTTGCCGCCCCCTAGGCTTGATATGCGATAGTCTTAGGCGAACAGACCGGACTGTACGGAGATTGTCATATCAGGCTCAGTGGGAGTTCGGATGATTTACCTCATCGGCCTTCTTATCGACATCTACCTGGGGACCGTTACGTACAGCTAGTGCCGCTTGCGGTCTGTGGTTAAACCCACTGCCAGCGTAGTGTCGAGTCTTTAGAGTCCCACACAGAGAGTTTCCCTGCTCCAGGCGAAACGATATAGAGGTCGTATGGTTTTACGACAAGGGTTCGGATGCGTACGTGTGTTTTCGCACGTACGACTTTTCGGACAGTTTATACTAGCAGGCTTTGGTTTAAGCCAGTTTCTAGTATCAGGTTATTGGATTTATACAGTCTAAAGTTTTTCCGTGTTTTCACGGATTGGAGGGGCGTTCTCGTAATTTGTGGAGAAGGTTCTAGAAGAGTGGTGACATGAGGGGTTGAGGTGGCTTTTTCATGATTACTTTGTGTGACTCATTTATATGATTCATCATATCATTAATGCTTCATTAATGATCTAATGACTCACATGATGAATCACTCTCCTTGATTAAATGAAAATGGTGAATAATCAATTAATTGATATTATTTGATAATTCATTATGTATCATATATTCAAGTGAGAAGGATTTTTGTTATAATTATCATTCTCACCTTCTCTCTCCTCAAGCTCACTCTCTCTTGAAACCCTAACCCTAACCTCTCATGTGTTGAGATCAAAGGTTAGATAGACTAAAACATCCATAACCTCACTCTATATCCTCTAGGTAGCTTAGATTAGCACTTTAAGCAACCTAGTTATCTCAAGTTTGAGATTAAGCTTGGCGTAGAAGCTTTCGGGTGGATCGTCTTTGATTCGAGGAGGCCGTGAAGTTGCCGATGTTCCAAGGAGCCTACGAGGAGTGGAGGACAGCGATGAAGACCCGAAGGACATGTAACGTGAGGTATAACTCCGGTACCGAGTAGTTAAACCTTTAGTATATCGTTAGCAATGGTTTAGATTACGATTCATGCGCTCAAGTCTGTGTTACGAAGCTTTGATAATCGTTTTTCATATATTCCGCCTCCCCGCGAGTTAGTGGGGTGTGTGACATGGACTTACAGTGGTATCAGAGCCAACTAAACCATTACTAGCTTGTTAGCAACTGATTAGAAGTTCGATCGACGGAAAAACACGGAAAACAAAACCCTAATCCTTGACAGTTTCTGTAAATTTTAAAAGTGTCGCAAAAATTTTTTGACATACCTTAAAATTCACAGCAGGGAATTGTAAGAAATCTGGGAAAATTCGAGGATGCAACTCGACAAAACGGCCGCGGATCCGCGGCAATAGAGAGCTTCTGCCGCGGATCCGCTGCCGAGTCAACGCCGAGTTGACTCGGAGTTTCACAGTTATTCATATTTTTGGGTTTTGTGTTTTCCTGTATATACTGTTTCTGCCCAGGTTGCCTCTGTGATGTTTTGCTTTTGGGGGTAGACACGGATATAGGTAATCGATCGATGTTCTAATCAATTTGCTAATTGGATCTTTATCTGTAATGTTTAATGTGTTCGTAAACCTCCCCTAACTGCTAGTATGTCGGTTGGCAGGGGGTTGCACATTTCTGTAATGGATTTTATTTGTTTGTGTATATAAACTGTATTGGACTGTTGTGGTGAATAGCCGGGTTTTGTGATGGGTTATTGTATTAATTCATTCGATGTAATTGTAATAAGTTGTAATATTATTTTGCGGGGCATATCCAGGTTGCGGTTGTAGCCACCGTTGTATTATTTCTTTTTACTGTTTTTGCTCCTAGGGTAGACCCAAGGTGGGGTGCACAAACTACCGGGTATTTTGAAGTGTTGAGGCGGACCGCTTCACTTCTGGTACTTGGCGGGTAGTTTGCCGTACCCGTAAGGGTCTGGGGTGGGGTAATGGCTGTTCATCACAACTGTGTAATCCGTCTTTCATTGCAGGCTCAAAAGAAACGCGGATTACTTGCATATCCAATAAAGTTTATCTGTGATCTGGAATGCTTATTATTGCGTCTGACGAATGTACAATATCTATATATGATAGCTATTAGACGTCACTTATGTTTTACACCCACGCTAGCCCAGCCCCCGCTCTGTCGTTAGTTAAGTAACCTAACGGGTGATGACGGGACCCCGTGGCGAATGCGGATGGCATAAGAGGATGTGGTATTTTCGTTGTTTTCTGCAATGATAGGATAAATGGTGGGACGCATTATAATAATGCAAAGAAAACCAAAGTTTAATCGTTGGAACAAATTTAAAAGAAACCACTCGGTTATTTTAAAAGAAATCAGATTTTTTATATCGGAGCTTTAACCACTCCTTTTAAAAAGTATCAGGTTCCTTCGATTATATCAAGTTCACTACGTTCACGGTTTTGCCAAAACCATTCGTAGCCCTCCGTCATTTCATTTGGGTATTCAGTAGTATTCAAGCTATGTATATTTGGCCCTTAGTCAAAACATAGTGCTTGGTAGCTGCTAGGGTATTCATTTGTTGCATAGATAGATGCGTTGTTTTGGAACAGTCGTATTACTTTTCTTGACCCTTAGTCAAGAGTATGTACGGGTGGGTTCAAATGAACCTGGATAATGATGGGTAGAACTTGACATGTGACTTATGACATATTTGGCCCTTAGTCAAAGTCATAAGAGCATGGGACAAAAATCCACATCGGGAATTTCTAAAGAAACTGAAATTTGCAGAGAGGAGCATACCATTTTGGAGTTTGATGAATGTTGGTAGGATTCCTTCAACATTATCATACGATGATATCTTGGATCCCGATCCTACTGTGAGTATATACTACTTATCAGGAGATTCGTCACTTAACGATCAATGCTATAAACCAAGTAGGTGCCAAGAAAGGTGTCAGCGGGGTTACGTCCCCAGAGAAAAGAGGTTATTTAATTAAGGAACTTCGCGAAAGCGTTGGAAAACCTCCCTCGAAGTATCGACACTGGCCTGGCTGAACGGTTAAGCAAGTATTATACGGTGAGAATTGTCCTGGCTAAATTCTTCTTTTATGGTTTGAGGAGGGATTCGAGAAACAGTGGGAGCCATCCTGTTTAGATAAATTAAACCACTCTAAACTTACAAGAGCATCATGCTAATAGTATCTTCTTCTCTCTCTTAAATTGCAGCGACCCTGTGACCACACATAGGTTACATCTAGATAATAATTTGACTGAATCTGACTTATATGACTGGCAAAAGTCTGTCCAGATGTCCATTTCCTATGACAAGCTGGACCACCCTATTGAGGGACATTCCTATTGCTATGGGATTGGGCATTGGCAGAGTGATTGCAGGGCTTTAGAAGCCAGTAGCCAGGAAACGAAGCATGTTGTGGCTTCAGCCTCAAGTGTATTTGTAATTGAAGACTGTATGTCAATAAACTCTACTTCCTGGGTACTAGATACCGGAGCAGGATCTCATATCTGTAATTCATTACATGCTTTGAGAAACAGTAGAGTTATAAAGGTAGGTGATTGGTCTCTCAGAGTTGCAAACGGAATAACAGTTAACGCTGAATCCGTGGGAGAATATCGCCTAGGTTTGACAAGTGGCATATATTGATTTTACATAACTGTTTATATGTACCTAGTATGACTTGTAATATCATATCAGTGTCCTCACTTTCGAGAGAGGGATATGATTTTACATTCATAAGTGATGTAGTTAACATCCACCTAAATCAAGTTCTGATTGGGTCCGGTACATTAGATAACGGTATATACGTATTAAGTCAAGCTCAGGTTTTCAATGTCCAGAACACTCTTAAAAGAAAGTCTCCAGAAATAAATCGGGCTTTCTTATGGCATTGTAGACTAGGTCACATCAATGAGAGAAGGTTGACTAAGTTACATAAAGAAGGATATTTGAATCCGTTCGAATATCAATCTTATGCTACTTGTGAATCTTGTCTCAAAGGAAAGATGACAAAAACTCCGTTCACTGGACACGGAGTAAGAGCAAGCGAGCTCTTAGGACTCGTACACAGTGACGTGTGCAGTCCAATTTCTACACATGCGCGAGGTGGATATTCCTACTTCATTACTTTTACGGATGATTTCTCTAGGTATGGATATGTCTTCTTAATGAAGCATAAATCCGAGGCCTTTGAGAAATTCCAAGAATACAAGAATGAAGTAGAAAAACAAACAGGCAAAAGTATAAAGACACTGAGATCTGATCGAGGTGGTGAATACTTAAGTGCCGAGTTCCTGGGTTACTTAAAAGAGAATGGAATTCTCTCTCAGCTTACTCCTCCATACACACCACAACATAACGGTGTATCAGAAAGGAGGAATCGAACCCTATTGGATATGGTTCGATCCATGATGAGTAACGCTGAGTTACCGCGATCATTCTGGGGATATGCACTAGAATCAGCTGCATATCTTTTGAACTAGGTTCCCACCAAGACTGTGCCTACCACACTATATCAGATGTGGAGTGGGAAGAAACCCTATCTTCAGTATCTAAAGATTTGGGGATGTCCGGCTTATGTTAAAAAGCAGCATGCAGACAAACTCGAGGCACGATCAGTACTATGTAAGTTTGTGGGATATCCAAAGAACTCCAGGGGATATCTATTCTATTACGCAGAGGAACAAAAGGTTTTTGTTTCTCGTAATACCCATTTTCTAGAATATCAGTTTTTAGAAAAAGAAACTAGTGGGAGCGAAATAGAACTGGAAGAAATTCCAGAAACACAAAATACTACTGAAAGTTTGGTAGAACCAGAAGTTCAAGAAGAACAGGACATCCCAACGCCACTCCGCAGGAGTAGTAGGCAATCTCATCCGCCCGAGAGATACTACGGTTTTCTCATTGACGGGGATAGAGAGGATTGCACTATTGATTACGAAGAGCCTACTAGCTTCCAGCAAGCCATTCAGAGCGGTGACTCAGTAAAATGGCTGGATGCAATGCGGACCGAAATGGAGTCCATGTACACCAACAAAGTATGGACTTTGGACATTGCTCCAGATGGGGTAAAACCCGTAGGATGCAAATGGATCTTCAAAAAGAAGATTGGTGTGGATAGACAGGTTGAAACCTATAAAGCTAGACTTATTGCAAAGGGTTTCCGTCAAAGACCTGGTTTGGACTATGACGAAACATTTTCTCCAGTGGCTATGCTTAAATCTATTCGGGTCCTTCTTGCTATTGCTGCTTTCCACGATTATGAAATCTGGCAGATGGACGTAAAGACGGCCTTTCTAAATGGTAATTTGGAAGAAAGCGTCTATATGGATCAGCCAGAAGGATTCATTCAGAGTGGGAGCAGCGGTAAAGTATGAAAGCTGCTTAAGTCCATTTATGGACTAAAGCAGGCATCGCGGAGTTGGAACATCTGTTTTGATGATGCTGTCAAAGAATTTGACTTTATCAAAAATCCAGATGAACCATGCATATACAGTAAGATTGTAGGGAGAGCTGTAGTATTCCTCGTCTTGTACGTGGATGACATTCTCCTAATAGGAAATGATATTCCTATGTTACAGTCAGTCAAAAGATTCTTGTTACATAAATTCTCCATGAAAGACCTAGGTGATGCCACCTACATTCTGGGGATCCGGATCTATCGTGATAGATCAAAGAGGATATTGGGACTTTCACAGTCCAGGTACATAGACACCATAGTAAAGAGATTTAGTATGGATGATTCTAAGCGCGGTAACTTACCGGCTTGTCACGGAATCACCCTCTCCAAAGAGATGTCTCCTAAGACTGATTTGGAAAGGGATCGCATGTCAATTATACCCTACGCTTCTGCGGTAGGCTCTATAATGTATGCGATGTTATGTACCAGACCAGATGTAGCATACGCATTGAGCGTAGTAAGCCGGTATCAAGCAAACCCAGGGGAGAAGCACTGGATAGCAGTAAAGAATATTCTCAAGTACCTGAGAAGGACTAAGGAAATGTTCTTAGTATATGGCGGAAAAGACCTCCAAATGGAGGCCTTTGCCGACTCCGGCTTCCAGAGTGACAAAGATGACTCCAAATCCATGTCGGGTTATGTCTTTACCCTCGATGGAGGGGCGGTCTGTTGGAAGAGTTCCAAACAGGAGACCGTTGCTGACTCAACGATGGAAGCAGAGTACATAGCTGCCTGCGATGCCGCAAAAGAAGCAGTCTGGATGAAGAAGTTCCTCACAGAACTTCAGGTGGTTCCTACCAGTGTTGATCCAATACCTCTGTATTGTGACAACAACGGCGCTATAGCTTTAGCGAAGGAACCCAGGTCCCATCAGAAGTCCAGACACATCTTAAGGCGGTATCACCTGATCAGGGAGATCATAGATCGCCGGGAGATCGAGGTGAAGAGAGTAAAGACGGAGGATAACATTGCTGATCCATTCACAAAGGCCATTCCTCAGACGCAGTTCGAGAGGCTATTCGAGATGATAGGTCTACGATATGCCAGCTCATGGCCCTAGTGCAAGTGGGAGATTGTTGGTGTATATGCCCTAGGGGCCATTATTGTATCATACTAGGTTGTATATTACTTAATGGAAGCTTGGGATATTCACAGTTGTATATATAACAGTCTTGCTAAACATGGTAGTATGCTACTTGGTTTGAGTCTACTTTAATATATGCATATGTTTCTTGTAAAGTATCACTTATACATATTAGTAGAGCCCATAGGATCTTTGCTTGATTACCAGCGTCGTGATGGCAGTCACACTAGTGGGGGCTGGGTAGTCTGTAAGCAACATCCTATACAGGTCCCTGGTCGTTGGATTGTCGAGATAGGGCATCGATATTCCGGAGTAGACTAAGTGTATACGCTTCTCATCCCAGTTGGGGAAATGGTCTGTCCCACAGCCATCAGTACGCCGTGCTGGAGATAGTATACAGGTGCTCGTTAGGTTACGGGTACACCGGACAGGACTCGCCGTAGAACTGATTGGTTGGTATTATACCCATCGTCAGTTGTCAGTTCCCAGGTGACATGGGTACAGCATAGTCCGCAGACTTGACACTGCTGCTTCGCCTCGAGTGTGTCCCACTGTTCTTAGATTGCTACCCTACCACGGCTCAAAGGAGTCGTGCAAACAGGTAGCAGTTGGGTGCAGTCCCGAGCACTTGGAGGCAGTGGCGGTTAGATAGGATTCGTCTCTCCCGGTATTGGGAGATGATATCGCGCTGTGTCAGAGAGCCATTACACAAAGTCCCTGGCCAGGGCAAACGAGATATACTGGTAGGTTCCAGTAGCTTCTCAGGGTGTAATGGGCTTCGCTCCAACACGACTTATACAGCTATTAGGGGACTGACGCTTGCCGCCCCCTAGGCTTGATATGCGATAGTCTTAGGCGAACAGACCGGACTGTACGGAGATTGTCATATCAGGCTCAGTGGGAGTTCGGATGATTTACCTCATCGGCCTTCTTATCGACATCTACCTGGGGACCGTTACGTACAGCTAGTGCCGCTTGCGGTCTGTGGTTAAACCCACTGCCAGCGTAGTGTCGAGTCTTTAGAGTCCCACACAGAGAGTTTCCCTGCTCCAGGCGAAACGATATAGAGGTCGTATGGTTTTACGACAAGGGTTCGGATGCGTACGTGTGTTTTCGCACGTACGACTTTTCGGACAGTTTATACTAGCAGGCTTTGGTTTAAGCCAGTTTCTAGTATCAGGTTATTGGATTTATACAGTCTAAAGTTTTTCCGTGTTTTCACGGATTGGAGGGACGTTCTCGTAATTTGTGGAGAAGGTTCTAGAAGAGTGGTGACATGAGGGGTTGAGGTGGCTTTTTCATGATTACTTTGTGTGACTCATTTATATGATTCATCATATCATTAATGCTTCATTAATGATCTAATGACTCACATGATGAATCACTCTCCTTGATTAAATGAAAATGGTGAATAATCAATTAATTGATATTATTTGATAATTCATTATGTATCATATATTCAAGTGAGAAGGATTTTTGTTATAATTATCATTCTCACCTTCTCTCTCCTCAAGCTCACTCTCTCTTGAAACCCTAACCCTAACCTCTCATGTGTTGAGATCAAGGGTTAGATAGACTAAAACATCCATAACCTCACTCTATATCCTCTAGGTAGCTTAGATTAGCACTTTAAGCAACCTAGTTATCTCAAGTTTGAGATTAAGCTTGGCGTAGAAGCTTTCGGGTGGATCGTCTTTGATTCGAGGAGGCCGTGAAGTTGCCGATGTTCCAAGGAGCCTACGAGGAGTGGAGGACAGCGATGAAGACCCGAAGGACATGTAACGTGGGGTATAACTCCGGTACCGAGTAGTTAAACCTTTAGTATATCGTTAGCAATGGTTTAGATTACTATTCATGCGCTCAAGTCCGTGTTACGAAGCTTTGATAATCGTTTTTCATATATTCCGCCTCCCCGCGAGTTAGTGGGGTGCGTGACATGGACTTACAATTTGTTCATGAGATGAACTTAGTTCCTCCCATTGTGTGACAATGGAGTTGTGGCTTATGCCAAGGAACGTCCGTCCCATCAGTGTTCCAGACATATTCTATGGCAGTATCACCTGATCATGGAGATAGTTGATCTCCAGGGTGATCGAGGTTGGGAGAGTAGACTCAGAGGACAACACGGCGGATCCACTCACAAAGGCCTTTTCCCAGAGAGAGACTTTTATGGGATGGTTGAGTATGAGATACTACAACCACTGCTATCAGATGGCCCAGTGCAAGTGGGAGATTGTTAGTTATATGTATGCCCTAGAGGCCATTACTGTACATTGGATGTATACTGCAGTGGATGCTGGGACATATATAGGGAGGACTTTCTTGCGCGACATGATAATATGCTATCTGGTTGATCTTTACCTTAACGTGTACACTGATTGTCTCTCTGTTACATGTTGGTAAAGCCCTTAGGATGTGTACTTGACTACCTGGACTATGATGCGGATCATACTAGTAGGGACATGGTAGTCCATGAGTACATCCTTCAAAGTCCCTAGTCGTGGGTATATCGAGACGGGGCATCGATATACCAGAGTAGACTAGCGTATACCTTCTCGACCCATACAGATGGGCGATGGATGATCCCATATCCATTGGTGTTTGACATCAGAGATGATATACGGGTGCTCAGTGGAGACTGGGTACACTGGACGGACTCGCCGAGAAATCCCAGATGGTATTATACCTTACGTCAGATGGCAGTTCTCTGGTGACACTGGTACAGAGTAGTCTGTTGACCCGAGATCGTCATAGAGTCTTGTGTGGTTCCCACTGTGCTTTGATTTCTATCTTACCACGTCCAAGAGGGCGTGCAAAACGGTGGTTTTTGGGTACAGTCCCGAGTCACATGGAGGCAATGAGCGATAGGAGGGGATTCGTCTCTCCCGGTATAGGGGGTTGTGTTAGTTGTATGTATACCCTAGAGGCCAGTATTGTACAGATGATGTATATTATATTGGATGCTTGGACATATATAGAGATGACTTTCTTGCTCGATATGATAGTATGCTATCTGGTTACTCTTTATCTTAACATGTACACTAGTCTCTTTAAACTGTCTTATAGTTACATGTTGATAAAGCCCTTAAGATGTGTACTTGACTACGTGGACTATGATGCAGATCATACTAGTGGGGACATGGTAGTCCATAGGTACATCCTTCAAGGTCCCTAGTCATGGGTGTATCGAGACGGGGAATCGATATACCAGTGTAGACTAGCGTATACGCTTCTCGACCCATGAGATGGGTGATGGATGATCCCATATCCATTGGTGTTTGACATCAGAGATGGTATACGGGTGCTCAGTGGAGACTGGGTACACTGGACGGACTCGCCGGGAACTCCCAGATGGTATTATACCTCACGTCAGATGGCAGTTCTCAGGTGACACTTGTACAGGTTAGTCTGTAGATCCGAGATCGTCATAGAGTCTTGTGTGATTCCCACTGTGCTTTGATCTCCACCTTACCACGTCCATGAGGGCGTGCAAAACGGTGGTCTTTGGGTACAGTCCCGAGTCACATGGAGGCAATGAACGATAGGAGGGGTTTCGTCTCTCCCGGTATAGGGGGTTGATGTTGCGCTGTGCTCGATTGGCCGTAACAGGGAAGTCCCTGGCCAGGGCTGATCAGAGATTTGCTGGTAAGTGTTACCAGTAGTTTCTCGACCCGTTATGAGCCTCATATCGGCACGACTTATCGGTTATTGGGGTCTGACGTTTACCACCCCTAGACTTGATATGCGACATATCGGACGAACAGACCGGACTGTACGGTAAGTGTTACTGGTTGGATTCACAGGAGTGTGAGCGGGCTAGCTCGTCGATCTTCTGATCGCTCAATACCCGGATGGCCGTTACATTTAGCAGACCGCTTGCGGCTTGTGGGTGCTTGATATGATCATCATCTGCTACCGGCGTATTGACGAGTCTTTAGAGTCCTACACAGAGGTTTCCTGGCTCAAGCGAAATGAAATAGGAGCGCATATGAGATATGTGCAGGACCGAGAATAATGCGTGTATGTGATACCGTATTTCATTCTCGCGATG
Source organism: Agapanthus africanus (assembly GCA_030015575.1). Taxonomy (NCBI): domain Eukaryota; kingdom Viridiplantae; phylum Streptophyta; class Magnoliopsida; order Asparagales; family Amaryllidaceae; genus Agapanthus; species Agapanthus africanus. Next base: position 297,827,304 of record CM057349.1, read on the forward strand.
GATGTATCGAATGGTTATATTCGATATAACCTAGATATCGAATCAAGGATTAATTCGATAAGCCGATACATTGGATACTAGTCGGTTATATGCGATATGACCGGATCGTTAAATCAAGTGTTGATTTAATGATTTAATGTATAATTATATATTTGATATATTGCATTGCATTAACTAGTATTGGTTCACTTTATATGGATTTTCTCACTTGATGTGCAAGAAGTATATGTGATATACTTTTGTGCACATATTTGTATCATGTTTGATGATACTTGATCATTTTGTTAAGTGTAAAGAATTAAAACCATGGTTAAGTGTTGATTAGGGTTTTGCATATTCATTTATTTATTTATTTGAAAAGGATTATGATGAGAATGGTGGCTTTCTTTGTTTTAAGTTGAAGCTTCATGAAGCTTTGACTTTTGCAACCATTCTTGTCTTCATGCTTAACCCTAACTCATCCAAGTAACCATGGTCTATTCTCTACACTTAACCTTAGTTAGCTTATGATAAGTATTGAATTATTATTCATTTTAACTTAACACTTATCATAATTCTAGCTTCATCTTCTTCTTCATCTTCAAGAATGAAAACTTGATGCCATCAATGGCAACTTGAGTTCTAAAGTGAGAAATCCAATTCTAAAGTGAACCCACCTCCTATTTCTTCACCATCTACCTCTTGCCAAGTTGTTTGGGGTGTTTTATTCACAAGTTTCACAAATTTGTGAAGTCGGAGCTTGAACTTGTGATGCCTCGACGTAGATCATCTTCGGCACGAAGCCGACGACCTAGTCCGCCCAAATCTCCGATGAAGCCGACGTTTGAGTTCGGGATTCGAGATGGACAGCGAGAGGATGCCTACATGGAGCTAAGGAAGTGGATAACCGGATCTACAAAGGTTGTAGCTCTCTTCTTTTAGTTAAGTTGTTAACTAGATTCAAATATCGCCTAGAATTCTAGCCGACGATCCGTATTAGGGTTTCTCGGCACCCATAAAAATTTAAATTGGCATGGTTGATGCCTTGTGTGACCTCTATAGTGTGCCTAGGAACCCTACAGTGGTATCAGAGCCTAGCTAGAGCCTTAGGCGAAGTCTAGACGGAGTTTGAAGTCCGATCGAACCGAAACCCTAATATCAAAGTTGCTCTCTGTACTTTTTTTAAAAACTGGGTTTTTTCCAAATTAAAAATATGCAGAAAATTCAGCAGGACTTTCTAAGAATTACTGTGAAACACGATCACCCAATTCCTCCAAAGTGCGGCGGAACCGCGGCAGAAGCCTGGCTTCTGCGGCGGTTCCGCGGCCGTATGATGACGTCACCCACCCAATTTTGCACAGTAACTTCTTTTATTCAGTGCTGAGTTCTCTGGGAATTTTTTAATATTTATTCAAGAGTTGAGTATTCTGGGTTGTATTGGGGACTCGGTATTTCGATCGGATTATCGAACTTTGTCTTAGTGCTTTCCGGATAATTTTTTGAATATGTTAAAAAGTCCGACCGGATATAAATACCCAACTTTTCCCCTGCCGGAAAATATCCAAGTGTTGGATTTTTGTGTGGTTTAAGGACGTTCTGAGTAGTGCAAGTAACGCGATGGTCCCTCTAGAAGACAACAAACCTTAACTCGATTATGTGACCGTCTTGAACTGCCCTTTGAACCTTCGGGTTTGGGGCAGTACGGCGTGCCACATGTGAGGCGTTGGCTTGACCCTTCTACGGCTGGACCGTTGGTACTGAGGCATGAAGTGAATGTCTTTGAACCTATTTCATGTGTTGAACGGTTTCGGGAAAACTTGGGTGTTCGAATGTTCGATCGGAAAGTTTAATATATTCTATTTATCCGGAATGGGATACAATAATTGGAATTCACAAACAGTTATGAGATAACTGAATGAATGTTATAAATCTAGCGGTTTAGTTTCATTTGATATTGAAAAGAGTTTTCGATAATGAGACTAAAATGCGGGGTTTATAACTGATTAGGCATGTGATGTCTAAAGAGGTTGCGGATTCCAACTGTTGTAGTTTTACACTTTCTTTTCTGTGACCGTAAGTGTAATATGTGATATCACCGGTTTCGTTGCTATATGTCAACGACAATTGGGATACGCATGTTTACTTACGTTGATGGCATGTGATGTTATGTGTTGCTGGATATGTTATATTGGATCGTCGTGTTTGAATAGCCGGGGGTTTTTATGTGAGATGAGTGTTTTTCCTTTTCATTCATGTAAAAACTTGTATGTTATATTCTTTTATTTGGGGCACTTCCAGGTAGCGGAAGATGTCACCTTTTGTATATTATTTACTTTTCCGCATTAGGATAGACCCAAGGAGGGGAGCACAAGTAACCGGGTTCTGGGGTCCAGTGAGAGACCAACTCGAGGAGTCGAGTCCGGGTCTCCTAACCCTAGAATTGGCAGGGTTGCTTGCCGCTCTCGTAGGGGTCTAGGGGTGTGGGATTGGCTATTCATCACGACCGTGGAATCCGTGTTTTATACTGGCTCGTATTGAAAACACGGACGTCCTAGTATATCCAATATTTCATATGTTACTTCTGCTGCTTTATCTGTGATGTGATCATGTGATGTTCTGTGATAGATACAGTATATAGTATATATGATATATTATATAGACGTTACTTATGTTTTGCACCCGTACTAGCCCTGCCCTGCTCTGTCGTTAGTTAAACCTAACGGTGCACGAGGGGACATCGAGGCGAATGCGGATGGCATAAGTGTACGTCGTATTTATCTGTGATGTTTAGGTATTTAAATGATGGGACTTCATTAATGTGATTAATGAAAGAAAAGAAACCTAATATGTTATAGAATCAAATTTTTAACAAAACAGGTAGCCACAGTTCTTGCTTTGCATAGCGGTATATGTGACATATCCTGCACCTTATTCGATGAGGAAAGGACCGAGATCCCTTCACCGGGAGTGACTCCTTTAGCAGTAACTGGTAGATGCTACACACTCGGTTTGGCTTTGATTGCTTTTAAGAGTTTTTGCTTTGCACAGTGATATATATGATATATCCCACACCTCATTCGACGAGGAAAGGGCCGACGATCCCTTCAACGGGAGTGACCCCTTTAGCAAAACTGGAAAAGCCTCAAAATCACTCCATTTCAAAACTTCATTTGATTCTACAACGATATCAAGTTCATTACGCTCATGGTTTTATGAAAACCTGCGTAGCCCTCCGTCATTTCAGATAAGTACTACTTAGTATTCGTGCTACGGTAGTTTGGCATTCGTCAAGGCGTAGTGTACGGTAGCTAACTAGTATTTATCTGCTTATGCATATGATGCAGATTGGATTAGGGTATTCGTACGGCGTTGTTTGGCATTCGTCAAGGGTCGTACGGGTGGGTTTAATTCAATCAAGAAATGTATGGGTTGAACTTGACTAGTGGACTATGGGTTGTTTGGCATTCGTCAAGGTCATAGAACACTAGGGGTAAAATATTATCGGGAATTTCAAGTGTTGAATTTTGCAATGAGATTGCATACCTTCTATGAGATAGTTGGATCCCGATACCCACTGCGAGTAAGAGTTACTCCAGGGAGAGTTTTACACATTACAATTGTAGGGTTCCTAGGCACACTAGTGAGGTCTCACAAGGCATCAACCATGCCAATTTCAAATTTTAACGTGCCGAGAAACCCTAAACTACGGATCGTTTGCTAGAAATCTAGGCGAAAAGATAACAAGTTAACACTTAACTAAGAGAATACGGAAATACAACCTTTGTAGATCCGGTGCTCCACCTCCATAGCTCCGCAATGAAGTGCTCTCGCTGTCCAAAACAAATCCCGCGCTCTGGCGTCGGCTTCATCGGAGAATAGGCGAGCTAGGTCGTCGATGTCCATGCCGAAGATGATCTACGTCGAAGCATCGCAAGATCAAGCTCTCACTTCACCAAGTCATGAAACTTGTGAAGAAAACACACTCTACTACTTGGCAAGAGGTAGGAAGTGGGTAGACTTTAGAATTGGATTTCTCACTCATTTGCATCAATCACCATTGATGGAGGAAGGTATCTTCATGAAGAAGAAGAAGAGGAAGAAAATGATAAATATTATGATAAGTTAAATTGAATAGAAAAGAAAATTCAATCTTATCTTAACACTTACCATAGTTAAGTGTAGAGAGTTAACCAAAGTTAGTGAGTGGTTAGGGTTTGGCATAAAACAAAAATGGTGGACTTTTCAAAAGTTCAAGAAACTTCAACAAAAGAAATAAATAAAGCCACCATTTTCCTTTTGCCAAAAATAAATAAAACAATAAATAAATCATTTAAAACCCTTAACCATTAACTAACTATGGTTTAAACATACATTTAACCAAGTATTGCATGTATCATCAAACATGATACAAGCAAGTGCACAAAATCATATCCCATATGCAATGCGCACACCCGAGTGAGAAAATCCATTTAAAGTGAACCGATACTAGTTAATGCAAAGTAATATATCAAATATATAATTATGCATTAAATCATTAAATCAACTCTTGATTTAACGATCCGGTCATATCGTATATAACCGACTAGTATCCTATGTATCGGCTTATCGAATCAATACTTGATTCGATAACTAGGTTATATCGCATACAACCATTCGATACATTCATCGCGAGAATAGAATACGGTATCACATACACGCATTATTCTCGGTCCCGCACATATCTCATATGCGCTCCTATTTCGTTTCGCTTGAGCCAGGAAACCTCTGTGTAGGACTCTAAAGACTCGTCAATACGCCGGCAACAGGTGATGATCATATCAAGCACCCACAAGCCGCAAGCGGTCTGCTAAACGTAACGGCCACCCGGGTATTGAGCGATCAGAAGATCGACGAGCAAGCCCGCTCACACTCCTGTGAATCCAACCAGTAACACTACCGTACAGTCCGGTCTGATCGTCTGATATGTCGCATATCTTGCCTAGGGGTGGTAAACGTCAGACCCCAATAGCTCGATAAGTCGTGTTAATATGAGGTCTATAACAATTCGAGAAACTACTGGTAACACTTACCAGCAATTCTCTGATCAGCCCTGGCCAGGGACTTCCTGTTATAGCCAATCGAACACTGTGCAACATCAACTCCCTATACCGGGAGAGATGAATCCCCTCCTATCGCTCATTGCCTCCATGTGATTCGGGACTATACCCAAAAACCACCGTTTTGCACGCCCTCTTGGATGTGGTAAGATGGAAATCAAAGCACAGTGGGAAGCACACAAGACTCTATGACGATCTCGGGTCAACAGACTACTCTGTACCAGTGTCACCAGAGAACTGCCATCTAACGTGAGGTATAATACCATCTGGGAGTTCTCGGTGAGTCCGTCCAGTGTACCCAGTCTCTACTGAGCACCCGTATATCATCTCTGATGTCAAACACCAATGGATATGGGATCATCCATCGCCCATCTGTATGGGTCGAGAAGGTATACGCTAGTCTACTCTGGTATATCGATGCCCCGTCTCGATATATCCACGACTAGGGACTTTGAAGGATGCACTTATGGACTACCATGTCCCCACTAGTATGATCCGCATCATAGTCCAGGTAGTCAAGTACACATCCTAAGGGCTTTACCAACATGTAACAGAGAGACAATCAGCATACACGTTAAGGTAAAGATCAACCAGATAGCATACTATCATGTCGAGCAAGAAAGTCCTCCCTATATATGTCCCAGCATCCACTACAATATACATCCTATGTATAGTAATGGCCTCTAGGGCATACATATAACTAACAATCTCCCACTTGCACTAGGGCCATCTGATAGCAGTGGTTGTAGTATCTCATACTCAACCATCCCATAAAAATCTCTCTCTGGGAACAGGCCTTTGTGAGTGGATCCGCTGTGTTTGTCCTCTGAGTCTACTCTCCTTAGCTCGATCCCTTGGAGATCAACCATCTCCATGATCAGGTGATACTGCCTTAGAATATGTCTGGATCACTGATGGGACGGACGTTCCTTGGCATAAGCCACAACTCCATTGTCACACAATGGGAAGAACATGGTTCATCTTATGAACCAATATATACCCAAACAGCTTCTTTGGTAGCATCTTAAATAGCGATGTATCAAGCCTTTATCGTCTAGTATGCCACGGTATCTATCTTGGAACTCTTCCAACATACCGTCCCTTTACTGAGGGTAAAGACAATGCCTGTGACTGACATTCAGTCGTCTTTATCACCCTGGAACCCTTCCAGTGATTCTCCCCAGGATCGATTGATACCATCTCACTACAACTAGTGAGAATCCTAACATCCAATTAGATCTATCTCATAGATCCAAAACCCAGGATTTAGGAAGTATCACTTTGATCCTATATGGAGAATCATTGTGATAAGCGGAGATTGATCAAGCGTAGCATAGGAAACTCTTTCCCTATCAAGAGTATGTCATCCACGTACTCTACGAGGATCGTCACCATACTCCCTACTACCTTTTTGTTTATACAAGGTTCATCTACCATTTTGATGTTGTCAAACTGTTTGACTTATCCATCAAAACAGATGTTCCAACTCCGCGATGCCTGCTTTATCCTATAAAGCATCTTGCACACGTTTCCGCTGCTCCCACTATCTACGAAGCCCTCTGGCTGTGTACTTATGGACGTTCTCTTCTAAAACATCATTTAGAAAAGCTGTCATGACACCCAACCGCCAGATATCGCAGTCATGGTATGTAGCCGTGGCAAGTAGGATCTGGATTGACTTAAGCATAGTCACTTGAAAAGGTTTCATCATAATCCATGCCTGGTCGATGACGAAAAGCTTTAACAAGTCTAGCTTTGAAAGTCTCAACTTTTCCATCTACACCAAGTAATCTTCTCAAGATATACTTGCTCCTGATGGGGATTTAACCCTTCAGATATTGCAACCAAAGTCCATACTTTGTTGGTGTACATGGATTCCATCTCAGATTGCTAAGCATCCAGCCATTCTTACAGAGTCTCACTCCTGATGGCCAGCTCGAAACTAGTTGGGTCATCATCTCATGATGCAATCCTCGCTCCCACTGTCATAGAGAAACAGAAGTATCTCTCAGGTGGGTGAGGAACCCTACTAGATCGGCGGAGAGGCTGAGGTTCGTTGGATTCTACTGAATCCTTTGGTTCTATCAAATCATCAGCTGCAGTTTGTATAGCTGGAACATTTCCAGTTCTACTTAACAGACCTTGCCTCGAGCGTGTCCGGATTTTGCTTTTAGACATAGGCCGGACAACCCCAAATCTTAACTAACTTGAGAGATGGGCTCTTCCCTTATCATATCAAATATGAAGTGGTAGGCAACTGATTTGATTTGAACCCTATTCAATAGGTATGCAGCTTCTCAAGTGCACAACTCCCAAAAGGAAATAGGAAACTCAGTAGTACTCTTTATAGAGCACACCATATCACATAGGGTGCTATTGCTCTACCCCGATATACCATCGTGCTATGGTGTATACGGAGGAGTAATGCTGAGAGAGAATCTCATTCTGCTTTAGAATAGTCCAGGATTTCTGTGCTCAAGTATTCTCCTCCTCGATCACATCAAAGGACATAATACTTATACCCGTATTTTGGTTCTCTACTTCTAACTTATATTCCGTGAATATCTCAAAAGGTTCGGACTTGTGTTTCAACAGGAACATAGGTCTGAATCTCGAAAGATCATCAAAGAATTTAATGAAGTATAAAGAACCGGTCTTGGCAAGTATAGACAGGGGACTTACATACATCAACATGTATCATCCCAAGAGTTCACTAACTCTTTCTCTGTTTCCAATAAACAGAGCTATGGTCATCTTATCTTTGTGACATGACTGGCGAGTTTCACAAGATGAAAATTCAAACTGATTTAAATATGCATCTTTATGTAACTCTAGCTAGTCGGGTCACATTGATCTGACCTAGTCTACCATGCCTCAAGAAGGATCCGTTCATTTCTGAACTCTAGCTCTTGTGTGTGTTCCGTATACTAAAGAACTGTAGTTTGATTTAGAACATCAATGCTTTTAGATAACGTGCCTGATCCGATCAACTTTTGATATAGGAAATGTTCAAAACATTATCCAACAATACAAAATTTTATCATTTCTTTACTAATAAAGAGACTGATATGATTTTGTATATCAGGTTCGGTATCTAATAACATTCGTTCAGAATCAATGTATTTGGAATACAGGGTGACAGTGACCAACAGACTTGGCTGCAACACTTGCCCCGTTTTCTGCCTCATGAAACTTATCACCCGTTCTCAGTTCTCTACCTTTCTGTAGCCCTATGTAACATATTACATAAGCGGGATCCTGATCCGGTATCACATACCCAGGACGTAAAGGACACTGAGAAACAGTTCTATATAATGAACACACCCGAAGATGATGCATCAGCATGCACTCTCTTCGTTTGGGTGGCACGGGAAATCTGGTATTCCCCAATTTCCTGCTCTGTCTTATAACAATTATAAGTTAGAGCGGGACCAACGTTCCCCAGCTCAGTATAACAAGCGGGTTCGGTCAAAAATCCGTATTATTATCTTGATTAAGGCGTGATATGGTCGCTACCTGGAGAGAGAGAGAAGAAAACACTCAGCGTGCGCTCTGTCAAGAATAGATTGGTTATTATTTTATCTAATCAGGATGGCTCCCACTGCTTTTTATCAAATCTTCCTTCAAACCCTAAAAGGAAAGACTAGCCGGGATTAATTACACACTACAAGTTCGCCAATCTTTCAGCCAGGCCAGTGTCGGTACTTTGAGGGAGGTCCCCCGTGCTTTCGCACGAACCTAATTAATGTAAACCTTGTTTTTCCAGAGGCGTAACCCCGTTGACACCTTTCTAGACACCTACTTGATCGGCTAATTGTAATGTATAAAACTCTCCCAGGAGTAACACTTACTCGCAGCGGGTATCGGGATCCAACTATCTCATAGAAGGTATGCAATCTCATTGCAAATTTCAACACTTGAAATTCCCGATAATATTTTGCCCCTAGCTCGCTATGACCTTGACGGAGGCCAAACAACCCATAGTCCGCTAGTCAAGTTCAACCCGTCATTTCCTGATTGAATTAAACCCACCCGCACGACCCTTGACGGAGGCCAAACAACGCCGTACGAATACCCTAATCCAATCGCATCATATGCTAGCAGATAAGCACTAGTTAGCTACCGTACACTACGCCTTGACGGAGGCCAAACAACCGCAGCACGAATACTAACTAGTACGTATCTGAAATGACGGAGGGCTACGACAGGTTTTCTGAAAACCTATTGCGTAATGAACTTGATATCGTTGTAGAATCAAATGGTTTTAAAATGGAGTGCTTTTGAGGCTTTTCTAGTTTTGCTAAAGGAGTCACTCCCGGTGAAGGGATCGTCGGTCCTTTCCTCGTCGAATGAGGTGCGGGATATATCACATATATCACTGTGCAAAGCAAAAACTCTTAAAAGCTATCAAAAGACAAACCGAGTGTGTAGCATCTGCCAGTTATTGCTAAAGGAGTCACTCCCGGTGAAGGGATCTCGGTCCTTTCCTTATCGAATAAGGTGCAGGATATATCATATATACCGCTGTGCAAAGCAAGAACTGTAGCTACCTTTTTTATTTTGAAATTCGATTCTACAACATCTTTAGGTTTCTTTTATTTCATTAATCACATTAATGAAGTCCCATCATTAAAGTACCTAAACATCACAGATAAATACGACGTACACTTATGCCATCCGCATTCGCCTCGATGTCCCCTCGTGCACCGTTAGGTTAGGTAACTAACGGCAGAGCGGGGCAGGGCTAGCGCGGGTGTAAAACATAAGTAACGTCTATATAATATATCATATATACTATATACTGTATCTATCACAGAACATCACATGATCACATCACAGATATCGCAGCAGAAGAAACATATGAAATATTGGATATACTAGGACGTCCGTGTTTTCAATACGAGCCAGTATAAAACACGGATTCCACGGTCGCGATGAATAGCCAAACCCACACCCCTAGACCCCTACGAGAGTGGCAAGCAACCCTACCAATTCTAGAGTTAGGAGACCCAGACTCGACTTCTCGAGTTGGTCTCCCACTGGACTCCAGAACCCGGTTACTTGTGCTCCCCTCCTTGGGTCTATCCTAGTGCGGAAAAGTAAATAATATACAAAGGGTGACATCTTCCGCAACCTGGAAGTGCCCCAATAAAAGAATATTACATACAAGTTTTTACATGAATGAAAATGAAAAACACTCATCTCTCATAAAAACCCCTGGCTATTCAAACACGACGATCCAATATAACATATCCAGCAACACATAACATCACATGTCATCAACGTAAGTAAATATGTCCATCCCAATTGTCGTTGACATATAGCAACGAAACCGGCGATATCACATATTACACTTACGGTCACAGAAAAGAAAGTGTAAAACTACAACAGTTGGAATCCGCAACCACCTCAGACATCGCATGCCTGACCAAATGAATTCTTTAGACATCGCATGCCTAACAATTATAAACCCCGCATTTTAGTCTCAAAATCGAAAACACTTTTCAATACCAAGTCGGGTAATTCAACAAGATTCCCGACATCCTGATCAAATGCTCGTCGCAAACTTTAGTAGGCGTCCGCACCCCCGATACCGTCGACGAAGTGCACCAAGGCGGAACACCGCTACCGCGAGCACCCTGACGGATGCTTTCGGCCATGGGGTTCTCCTACAGTCACTTGGTCGGGGCTATGGGGCGAGGCTGTCTATTAAGTTTACCCGGCGAGTATCCGCGTACGCTACGTGATTGCGACGGACTTTTGATCACATCAAAATTCCGTGGCAACCGATCAAGTGAGACTAAACTGCTATGTTTATAACATTCATTCAGTTATCTCATAACTTTTGTGAATTCCAATTATTGTATCCCATTCCAGATAAATAGAAAATGTTAAACTTTCCGATCGAACAGTCGAACACCCAAGTTTTCCCAAAATAGATCAATACATGAAACAAGTCTAACAACATTCAGTTCGTGCCTCAGTACCAACGGTCCAGCCGTAGAAGGGTCAAGCCAACGCCTCACATGTGGCACGCCGTACTGCCCCAAACCCGAAGGTTCAAAGGGCAGTTCAAGACGGTCACATAATCGAGTTAAGGTTTGTTGTCTTCTAGAGGGACCATCGCGTTACTTGCACTACTTAGAACGTCGTTAAACTACGGAAAAATCCAACACTTGGAAATTTCCCGACAGGGGAAAAATTGGGTATTTATATCCGGTCGAACTTTTTAACATATTCTAAAATTTATCCGGAAAGCCACATAGACAAAATTTGATACCCCGATCGAAACACCCGAATCCCCAAAACAGCCCAGAAAATTCAACTCTTGAATAAATTTTAAAAATTCCCAGAAAACTCAGCATAATTTATCAAAAATTACTGTGCAAATAATGAGGGCTGACGTCACCAGATAGCCGCAGAAGCTAGGATTCCGCCGCGGTTCCGCCGCAATAATTACTGTTCATCAAAAAAATTTTGCATCGTAATTCTTATTTTTCCCTGCTGAATTTTTTAGCAATTTTTAATTTGGAAAAATCCCAGTTTTTGAAAAAAGGACAGAGAGCTATTTTGGAGTTGGGTTTCGGGTTCGTTCAGGTTTCAAATTCCGTCTAGACTTCGCCTAAGGCTCTAGCTAGTCTCTGATACCACTGTAGGGTTCCTAGGCACACTAGTGAGGTCTCACAAGGCATCAACCATGCCAATTTCAAATTTTAACGTGCCGAGAAACCCTAAACTACGGATCGTTTGCTAGAAATCTAGGCGAAAAGATAACAAGTTAACACTTAACTAAGAGAATACGGAAATACAACGTTTGTAGATCCGGTGCTCCACCTCCATAGCTCCGTAATGAAGTGCTCTCGCTGTCCAAAACAAATCCCGCGCTCTAGCGTCGGCTTCATCGGAGAATAGGCGAGCTAGGTCGTCGATGTCCATGCCGAAGATGATCTACGTCGAAGCATCGCAAGATCAAGCTCTCAATTCACCAAGTCATGAAACTTGTGAAGAAAACACACACTACTACTTGGCAAGACGTAGAGGATGAAGAAATAGGAAGTGGGTAGACTTTAGAATTGGATTTCGCACTCATTTGCATCAATCACCATTGATGGAGGAAGGTATCTTCATGTAGAAGAAGAAGAGGAAGAAAATGATAAATATTATGATAAGTTAAATTGAATAGAAAAGAAAATTCAATCTTATCATAACACTTACCATAGTTAAGTGTAGAGAGTTAACCAAAGTTAGTGAGTGGTTAGGGTTTGGCATAAAACAAAAATGGTGGACTTTTCAAAAGTTCAAGAAACTTCAACAAAAGAAATAAATAAAGCCACCATTTTCCTTTTGCCAAAAATAAATAAAACAATAAATAAATCATTTAAAACCCTTAACCATTAACTAACTATGGTTTAAACATACATTTAACCAAGTATTGCATATATCATCAAACATGATACAAGCAAGTGCACAAAATCATATCGCATATGCAATGCGCACACCCGAGTGAGAAAATCCATTTAAAGTGAACCGATACTAGTTAATGCAAAGTAATATATCAAATATATAATTATGCATTAAATCATTAAATCAACTCTTGATTTAACGATCCGGTCATATCGTATATAACCGACTAGAATCCTATGTATCGGCTTATCGAATCAATACTTGATTCGATAACTAGGTTATATCGCATACAACCATTCGATACATTCATTGCGATAATAGAATACGGTATCACATACACGCATTATTCTCGGTCCCGCACATATCTCATATGCGCTCCTATTTCGTTTCGCTTGAGCCAGGAAACCTCTGTGTGGGACTCTAAAGGATCGTCAATACGCCGGCAGCAGGTGATGATCATATCAAGCACCCACAAGCCGCAAGCGGTCTGCTAAACGTAACGGCCACCCGGGTATTGAGCGATCAGAAGATCGACGAGCAAGCCCGCTCACACTCCTGTGAATCCAACCAGTAACACTACCGTACAGTCCGGTCTGATCGTCTGATATGTCGCATATCTTGCCTAGGGGTGGTAAACGTCAGACCCCAATAGCTCGATAAGTCGTGTTGATATGAGGTCTATAACAATTCGAGAAACTACTGGTAACACTTACCAGCAATTCTCTGATCAGCCCTGGCCAGGGACTTCCTGTTATAGCCAATCGAACACTGTGCAACAACAACTCCCTATACCGGGAGAGACGAATCCCCTCCTATCGCTCATTGCCTCCATGTGATTCGGGACTGTACCCAAAAACCACCGTTTTGCACGCCCTCTTGGACGTGGTAAGATTGAAATCAAAGCACAGTGGGAACCACACAAGACTCTATGACGATCTCGGGTCAACAGACTACTCTGTACCAGTGTCACCAGAGAACTGCCATCTGACGTGAGGTATAATACCATCTAGGAGTTCTCGGCGAGTCCGTCCAGTGTACCCAGTCTCTACTGAGCACCCGTATATCATCTCTGATGTCAAACACCAATGGATATGGGATCATCCATCGCCCATCTGTATGGGTCGAGAAGGTATACGCTAGTCTACTCTGGTATATCGATGCCCCGTCTCGATATACCCACGACTAGGGACTTTGAAGGATGCACTTATGGACTACCATGTCCCCACTAGTATGATCCGCATCATAGTCCAGGTAGTCAAGTACACATCCTAAGGGCTTTACCAACATGTAACAGAGAGACAATCAGCATACACGTTAAGGTAAAGATCAACCAGATATCATACTATCATGTCGAGCAAGAAAGTCCTCCCTATATATGTCCCAGCATCCACTACAATATACATCCTATGTATAGTAATGGCCTCTAGGGCATACATATAACTAACAACAATTAGCCGATCAAGTAGGTGTCTAGAAAGGTGTTAACGAGGTTACGCCTCTGGGAAAACGAGGTTTACATTAATTAGGTTCGTGCGAAAGCACGGGGGACCTCCCTCAAAGTACCGACACTGGCCTGGCTGAAAGATTGGCGAAATTGTAGTGTGTATTTAATTCCGGCTAGTCTTTCCTTTTAGGGTTTGAAGGAAGATTTGATAAAAACCAGTGGGAGCCATCCTGATTAGATAAGATAATAACCAATCTGATCTTGCACAAGCATACGCTAAAGTGTTTTGTTCTCTCTCTCTTCAGGTAGCGACCATTTCATGCCTTAATCAAGATAATAATATGGATGTATTGACCGAACCCGCATGTTATACTGTGCAGGGGAACGTTGGACCCGTTCTATCTTATAAGTGTTATAAGAATGAACAGGAAACAGGAGAATATCTGGATTCGCACACCGCCCAAACGGAGAACATGCATGTTGATGCATCATCTTCGGGTGTGTTTGTCATTGAGAACTGTTTCTCAGTTCACCCTACGTCCTGGGTATTAGATACCCGATCAAGATCCCACATATGTAAGATGTTACAAGGGCTGCGAAAAGGTAGAGAACTGGGAAAAGGTGATCATTCCGTTCAAGTAGGGAACGGTGCAAATGTTGTAGCCAAAGCAGTTGGCGAATATCACCTAGTATTACCAAGTGGTGATACAATAATTCTGAATGAGTGCTATTATATACCAAACATGATGTGCAACATTATATCAGTTTCTTTATTGAGTAAAGAAGGATATAATTTTGTAGTAAAGGATAATGTTATGAACATATTCCTAGATCAAAAGTTGATTGCATCAGGCTCGCTACATAATGGCATATTCATTCTAAATCAAAATACAGTCCTCAATATACAAAATACACACAAGAGGAAAAGTTCAGAAATGAACGAATCCTTCTTGTGGCATTGTAGACTTGGTCATATCAATGCGACACGACTGGCTAAGTTACATAAGGATGGTTATTTGAATCCGTTCGAATTATCATCTTATGATACTTGCCATTCATGTCTCAAAGGAAAAATGACCAAAGCTCCGTTTAGTGGACACGGAGAAAGAGTTACTGAACTCTTAGGACTGGTACATAGTAATGTATGCGGTCCCATGTCTACCCTTGCCAGGAACGGTTCTTCCTACTTCATTACATTCACTGACGATCTCTCTAGATACGGGCATGTGTTCCTATTGAAACACATGTCTGAAGCTTTTGAGAAATTCAGAGAATATAAGCACGAAGTAGAGAACCAAATGGGCAAAAGTATTAAGATCCTTCGATCTGATCGAGGAGGAGAATACTTGAGCAATGAGTTCCATGATTATCTAAAAGAGAATAGGATTCTCTCTCAGCTTACTCCACCTTATACACCACAGCACAACGGTGTATCGGAACGAAGGAATCGCACCCTATTAGATATGGTGCGTTCAATGATGAGTACAGCTGAGTTACCTATTTCCTTCTGGGGGTATGCGCTTGAGAAAGCCATACACCTATTGAATATGGTTCCTACCAAATCAGTGCCTACCACTCCATATGAGATATGGAAAGGGAAGAGACCATCTCTTAAGTATGTTAAGATATGGGGTTGTCCAGCCTATGTCAAAAGACAAAATCCGGACAAACTCGAGGCACGATCTGTCTTATGTAAGTTTATAGGATATCCCAAAAATTCACAAGGGTATATCTTCTACCACCCCGAGGAACAAAAGGTGTTTGTTTCTCGACATGCCACTTTCTTAGAAAAAGGTTTTCTTATGAAACAGATTAGTGGCATTGAGGTAGAACTGGAAGAGGTTCCAGCAACACAAACTGCAACAGAAGACTTGGTAGAACCAGAGGATTCAGTAGAACTCGACGAACCCCAGCCTCTCCGCCGATCTAGTAAGGTATCTCGTCCACCTGAGAGATACTACGGTTTTCTCATTGATGGTGGAAGCGAGGATTGCATCATGGAGGATGATGACCCAACTATCTTCGAGCAGGCCATCACGAGTAGGGACTCAGTGAAATGGCTGGATGCTATGCGGTCTGAGATGGAATCCATGTACACCAACAAAGTATGGACTTTGGAAGTTGCTCCTGAAGGGGTAAAACCCATTGGGAGCAAGTGGATCTTCAAGAAGAAACTTGGTGTAGATGGGAAAGTGGAGACTTTCAAAGCTAGACTTGTTGCAAATGGTTTTCGCCAAAGACCAGGTGTGGACTATGACGAAACCTTTTCTCCAGTGGCTATGCTTAAATCCATTCGGATCATGCTTGCCATCGCTGCATATCATGATTACGAAATCTGGCAAATGGATGTTAAGACCGCCTTTCTAAACGGTGATTTAGAAGAGTGCGTGTACATGACTCAGCCAGAGGGCTTCATAGACAGTGGGAGCAGCGGGAAGGTGTGCAAGCTGCTTAAATCCATTTATGGATTAAAGCAAGCATCGCGGAGTTGGAACATCTGCTTTGACGTCGTTATCAAAGAGTTTGATTTCGTCAAAAACCCAGATGAACGTTGTATCTACAAGAAGGTAGCAGAGAGTAAGGTTGTCTTCCTTGTATTGTACGTGGACGACATACTCTTGATAGGAAATGATATTCCTATGCTGCAAGCGGTCAAGCTCTTCTTATCATAAAGATTCTCAATGAAAGATCTTGGTGATGCCTCCTGCATATAGGGAATTAGGATCTATAGAGATAGATCCAAACGGATATTGGGATTGTCCCAATCCAGGTACATTGACACCATACTAAAGAGGTTTAGTATAGAAGAATCCAAACGTGGGAACTTACCCACGATCTCTGGAGTCACTCTCTCCAAAGAGATGTCTCCCAAGACTGATTTGGAGAGAGCTCGCATGCAAAGGATACCCTATGCTTCGACAGTAGGCTCTATCATGTATGCGATGCTATGTACCAGACCCGATGTTGCATACTCACTAAGTGTAGTGAGCAGGTATCAAGCTGATCCTGGAGAGAATCACTGGACAGCTGTGAAGAGCATTCTCAAGTACTTGCGAAGGACGAAAGAGATGCTCTTGGTGTATGGTAACGGAGAACTCCAAGTGGAGTCCTTTACCGATTCGAGCTTCCAGAGTGATAAGGACGACTCTAAGTCACAGTCGGGCTTTGTCTTTACCCTTTACGGAGGGGCGGTTAGCTGGAAGAGTTCCAAGCAGGAAACCGTGGCAGACTCGACGATGGAGGCTGAATACATCGCTGCCAACGATGCTGCCAAAGAGGCTGTCTGGATTAAGAAGTTCATTGCTGAACTTGGAGTGGTTCCATCCATTGAGCATCCAATACCTTTGTATTGCGATAACAATGGAGCGGTGGCTTTGGCCATGGAACCCAGGTCCCATCAGCGGTCCAGGCATATTCTGAGGCGGTATCACCTGATCCGGGAGATAGTTGATCGCCGGGAGATCGAGGTCAGGAGGGTTGACACGAAGAACAACACGGCGGATCCACTCACGAAGGCCATTCCCCAGATACAGTTTGAGAGACTCTTCGGGATGCTCGGTATGCGATACTACAGCAGCTGGCCCTAGTGCAAGTGGGAGATTGTTAGTTGTATGTATGCCCTAGAGGCCAGTATTGTATAGATGATGTATATTATATTGGATGCTTGGACATATATAGAGATGACTTTCTTGCTCGATATGATAGTATGCTATCTGGTTACTTTTTATCTTAACATGTACACTAGTCTCTTTAAACTGTCTTATAGTTACATGTTGATAAAGCCCTTAGGATGTGTACTTGACTACGTGGACTATGATGCAGATCATACTAGTGGGGACATGGTAGTCCATAGGTACATCCTTCAAGGTCCCTAGTCGTGGGTGTATCGAGACGGGGCATCGATATACCAGTGTAGACTAGCGTATACGCTTCTCGACCCATGAGATGGGCGATGGATGATCCCATATCCATTGGTGTTTGACATCAGAGATGGTATACGGGTGCTCAGTGGAGACTGGGTACACTGGACGGACTCGCCGGGAACTCCCAGATGGTATTATACCTCACGTCAGATGGCAGTTCTCAGGTGACACTTGTACAGGTTAGTCTGTAGACCCGAGATCGTCATAGAGTCTTGTGTGATTCCCACTGTGCTTTGATCTCCACCTTACCACGTCCATGAGGGCGTGCAAAACGGTGGTCTTTGGGTACAGTCCCGAGTCACATGGAGGCAATGAGCGATAGGAGGGGTTTCGTCTCTCCCGGTATTGGGGGTTGATGTTGCGCTGTGCTCGATTGGCCGTAACAGGGAAGTCCCTGGCCAGGGCTGATCAGAGATTTGCTGGTAAGTGTTACCAGTAGTTTCTCGACCCGTTATGAGCCTCATATCGGCACGACTTATCGGTTATTGGGGTCTGACGTTTACCACCCCTAGACTTGATATGCGACATATCGGACGAACAGACCAGACTGTACGGTAAGTGTTACTGGTTGGATTCACAGGAGTGTGAGCGGGCTAGCTCGTCGATCTTCTGATCGCTCAATACCCGGATGGCCGTTACGTTTAGCAGACCGCTTGCGGCTTGTGGGTGCTTGATATGATCATCATCTGCTACCGGCGTATTGACGGGTCTTTAGAGTCCTACACAGAGGTTTCCTGGCTCAAGCGAAATGAAATAGGAGCGCATATGAGATATGTGCAGGACCGAGAATAATGCGTGTATGTGATACCGTATTTCATTCTCACGATGGATGTATCGAATGGTTATATTCGATATAACCTAGATATCGAATCAAGGATTGATTCGATAAGCCGATACATTGGATACTAGTCGGTTATATGCGATATGACCGGATCGTTAAATCAAGTGTTGATTTAATGATTTAATGTATAATTATATATTTGATATATTGCATTGCATTAACTAGTATTGGTTCACTTTATATGGATTTTCTCACTTGATGTGCAAGAAGTATATGTGATATACTTTTGTGCACGTATTTGTATCATGTTTGATGATACTTGATCATTTTGTTAAGTGTAAAGAATTAAAACCATGGTTAAGTGTTGATTAGGGTTTTGCATATTCATTTATTTATTTATTTATTTATTTGAAAAGGATTATGATGAGAATGGTGGCTTTCTTTGTTTTAAGTTGAAGCTTCATGAAGTTTTGACTTTTATAACCATTCTTGTCTTCATGCTTAACCCTAACTCATCCAAGTAACCATGGTCTATTCTCTACACTTAACCTTAGTTAGCTTATGATAAGTATTGAATTATTATTCATTTTAACTTAACACTTATCATAATTCTAGTTTCATCTTCTTCTTCATCTTCAAGAATGAAAACTTGATGCCATCAATGGCAACTTGAGTTCTAAAGTGAGAAATCCAATTCTAAAGTGAACCCACCTCCTATTTCTTCACCCTCTACCTCTTGCCAAGTTGTTTTGGGTGTTTCTTCACAAGTTTCACAAATTTGTGAAGTCGGAGCTTGAACTTGTGATGCCTCGACGTAGATCATCTTCGGCACGAAGCCGACGACCTAGTCCGCCCAATCTCCGATGAAGCCGACGTTTGAGTTCGGGATTCGAGATGGACAGCGAGAGGATGCCTACATGGAGCTAAGGAAGTGGATAACCGGATCTACAAAGGTTGTAGCTCTCTTCTTTTAGTTAAGTTGTTAACTAGATTCACATATCGCCTAGAATTCTAGCCGACGATCCGTATTAGGGTTTCTCGGCACCCATAAAAATTTAAATTGGCATGGTTGATGCCTTATGTGACCTCTATAGTGTGCCTAGGAACCTTACAGGTTGATGTTGCGCTGTGTTCGATTGGCTATAACCGGAAATCCCTGGCCAGGGTTGCTGAGATTTACTGGTAAGTGTTACCAGTAGTTTCTCGAACTGTTATAGATCTCATATCGACACGACTTTTCAAGCTATTGGGGTCTGACGTTTACCACCCCTAGGCGAGATATGCGACATATCAGACGATCAGACCGGACTGTACGGTAAGTGTTACTGGTTGGATTCACAGGAGTGTGAGCGGGCTTGCTCGTCGATCTTCTGATCGCTCAATACCCGGGTGGCCGTTACGTTTAGCAGACCGCTTGCGGCTTGTGGGTGCTTGATATGATCATCACCTGCTGCCGGCCTATTGACGAGTCTTTAGAGTCCTATACAGAGGTTTTCTGGCTCAAGCGAAACGAAATAGGAGCGCATATGAGATATGTGCGGGACCGAGAATAATGCGTGTATGTGATACCGTATTTCATTCTCGCGATGAATGTGTCGAATGGTTGTATGCGATATAACCTAGTTATCGAATCAAGGATTGATTCGATAAGTCGATACATTGCATATTAGTCGGTTATATGCGATATGACCGGATCGTTAAATCAAGTGTTGATTTAATGATTTAATGCATAATTATATATTTGATATATTACTTTGCATTAACTAGTATCGGTTCACTTTAAATGGATTTTCTCACTTGATGTGCACATTGTATATGTGATATATTTTTGTGCATTTGATTGTATCATATTTGATGATACATGAATGCTAGGGTTTGTGTAAAGAATTAAACCTTGGTTAAATAAATGGTTAGGGTTTTTATTTGATTATTCATTCATTTATCTATTTATTTTTGGATTAAATGAATGAGAAATGAAAACAAAAGGTTGCTTTTCTTCATGAAGCTTGTTGAAGCTTCATGAAGCTTTGACCAATGTAACCATTTTGTCTTCATCTCCTTAACTCTAACCATTCCTTTAACCTTGGTCAATTCTCTACACATAACTATAGTTAAAATTATGATAAGAATTGTTTTTTCTATTCTATTCAAAAGACTTATCATAATATTATCTTCTTCTTCTTCTTCTTCTTCTTCTTCTTCTTCAAGAAGAAAATCAAGTTTCCATCAATGGTGATTGATGAAAAAGAGTGAGAAATCCAATTCTAAAGTGAACCCACCTCCTATTTCTTCATGTTCTACCTCTTGCCAAGTAGTATAGGGTGTTTCCTTCACAAGTTTTTATGGCTTGGTGAAGGTGGAGCTTGATCTTGTGATGCCTCGACGTAGATCATCTTCGGCACGAAGCCGATGACCTAGCCCGTTCATTTCTCCGATGAAGCCGACTCTAGAGCCCGGGATCCGTTTTGTACAGCGAGGGGACTTCATCACGGAGCTATGGAGGTGGAGCACCAGATCTACAAAGGTTGTATTTCCGTTCTTGTAGTTAAGTTGTTAACTAGTTTCATTTTTCGCCTAAATTTCTAGTTAACGATCCGTATTAGGGTTTCTCGGCACTTGCAAATTTTGAAATTGGCATGGTTGATGCCTTGTGAGACCTCATTAGAGTGCCTAGGAACCCTACAATTTAAATGCCGGTCATGTTCCGTACTTTTGGGTCGTGACAGAATCAAATTCTGTGTTTAGAAAATCCAGGAACTCCATGCCCAAGTATTCCTTTCTTCAATCACATCGAAGGACTTAATACTTTTACCCGTCTAGTTCTCAGCTTCAAGCTTATATTCCTTGAATTTCTTAAAAGTTTCAGACTCGTGTTTCAACAGGAACACATGTCCGAATCTTGAGAGATCGTCGATGAATGTAATGAATTACAAAGAACCAACCCTGGCATTTATAGACATAGGACCGTATACATCATCATGTATCCGTCCCAAGAGTTCAATAACTCTTTCTCTGTTTCTAGTAAACAGAGTATTGGTCATTTTACCTTTGAGACAAGACTGGCAAGTATCATAAGATGAAAATTTGAACAAATTCTCATATTCATCCTTATGTAACTTAGCTGGTCGTGTCGCATTGATATGACCTAGTCTACAATTCCACAAGAAGGATTCGTTCATTTCTGAACTACTCCTCTTCTGTGTGTTCTATATACTTTGAACTGTGGTTTGATTTAGAACGTATATGCCATTACATAACGTGCCTGATCCAATCAATTCTTGATTCAGGAAAATATTCTCAACATTATCCTCCAATACAGAATTATATCCTTCTTTAACTTAATAAAGAATCTGATGTAATGTTGTATATCAGGTTCGTTATCTAATAACATTTGTTCAGAATCAATGTATTTACCATTTGGTAATACAGGGTGTTATTTGCCAACTGATTTGGCTGCAACAATTGTACCATTCTCTAACACTTAGAGATATATCACCCAATCTCAGTTCTCTACCTGTCTGTAGCCCATGTAACTCTTATATATGTGGGATCCTAATCCGGTATCTCATACCTAGGACGTAGAGGAAACTGAGAAACATTTCTGGGTAACAAACACACCTAAAGAATATGCATCAACATGATTATTCCTCGATTGGGTCGCGTAGGAATCCGGATATTCCCCTATTTTCTGCTCGGACTTATAACAATTATAAGATAGAGCGGAACCAACGTTCCCTAGCACAGTATAATAAGCAGGTTCGGTCAATACATCCATATTATTATCTTGAATAAGGCATGACATGGTCGCTACCAGGACAGAGAGAGAAGAAAACACTCCGTGTGGGCTCTTGCAAGATTAGATTGGTTAT
This sequence comes from Agapanthus africanus, assembly GCA_030015575.1. Taxonomy (NCBI): domain Eukaryota; kingdom Viridiplantae; phylum Streptophyta; class Magnoliopsida; order Asparagales; family Amaryllidaceae; genus Agapanthus; species Agapanthus africanus. The sequence continues at coordinate 297,849,800 of CM057349.1, forward strand.
TATTTTATCTAATCAGGATGGCTCCCACTATTTCTATCAAATCTTCCTTCAAACCCTAAAAGGTAAGACTGGCCGAGATTAATTACACCCTACAAGTTCGCCAATCTTTCGGCAAGGCCAGTGTCGGTACTTTGAGGGAGGTTTCCCGTGCTTTCGCAGGACCTAATTAAAATAAACCTCATTTTCCCACGAGCGTAACCCCGTTAACACCTTTCTAGACACCTACTTGATCGGCTAATTGTAATGTGTAAAACTCTCCCTAGAGTAAATTTTCCTCGCAGTGGGTATCGGGATCCAACTATCTCAGAAGGTATGCAATCTCATTGCAAATTTCAACACTTGAAATTCCCGATAATGCTCTGCCCCTAGCCTCCTGTGACCTTAACAAAGGCCAACAAAACACAGGATGCTAGTCAAGTTCAACCCGTCATTTCCTGATTGAATTAAACCCACCCGCACGACCCTTGACAAAGGCCAACAAGGTCGCACGACTACCCTAATCCAATCGCATCATATGCTGAAGCAGATAAGCACTAGTCAGCTACTGCACACTATGCCTTGACAAAGGACAACAAACGCAGCACAAATACTAAATACTACTTATCTCAAATGACAGAGGGCTACGACAGGTTTTTAAGAAAACCTTTTGCGTAATGAACTTGATATCGTCGTAGAATCGAGTGATTTTGAAAAGGAGTGAGGCTTTTACTAGTTTTGCTAAAGAGGTCACTCCCGGTGAAGGGATCTCGGCTCTTTCTTTATCGAATAAGGTGCTGGATATTTCACAAATACCACTATGCAAAGCATGAACTAAAAAAGCAATCAAAAGACAAAACCGAGCGGGTTGTAGCATTTGCCAGTTTCGCTAAAGAGGTCACTCCCGGTGAAGAGATCTCGGCTCTTTCCTTATCGAATAAGGTGCTGGATATTCTACAAGGAATACCGCTATGCAAAGCAAGAACTAGAGATACCAGTTTTTAAAACAAGTTTCTACAACATCTTTAGGTTTCTTTTATTTCATTAATCTCATTAAAGAAGTCCCATCAATTATGCTTCCTAAGCATCACATAAGAAACGAAAGTATCAATATTTATTATATCTCATATATATAATATAAGAAATCGTCTCAACATATCAAGTGATCACATCACAGAATATCGGCAGCAAAAGTGTCACGACCCAAAATTTAGCACGTGACGGCCCTTAAACTACGTAACGTCTCCAGGCTTAACGTAATTCAAGTAAGCCAAAAACCCAGCAATCTAAACCATCAAAGGTAGTAAGTGATAATAACATTGTTAAAACTTTTGAAATCTAAATCAAAATTCTTTAAAGTCCAAATTTACTTCCTTTAAAATTTGGCAGCACCTCCTTTGTAAAACAAGCCCCCCCAAAAAGGGTACCACAAAAGATATAATTAAATCATCCCCAAACGGGAGAAAATCCACACCCAAAGGCGGAAAACAACCACCACAACAAATATACGACGCCGTAGCGAAGAGAAAGACAATATAAATAAAAACTGCATAAAAGACCTCCAAGTCACCAAATAATATACAATATCGTCCTCACTACTCGTCTCTAAGTCAAAACATGAAATAGTAGATGGAGAGTACTGGATACAACGAATATACAATGAACAACATTGGATAACCACAAAACCCACCTATAGCAAAACTGTACCCAGTCAGCCGTAGCGGTATCCGCTGTAAAAGATGATACGATAGATGAAAGTCCTGCCTCTGACTATCCTGAGGGACTACCTGCAAAACACTGTGGCACAACGGGGGGGGTGAGTTGCCAACTCGTGAATAGTAAATAACATATGCACGTACTGTGCGAATCTATCACATGCAAGCTAATAGCAATAAATGGCCATATGTATGCAACAGTCATGACAGGTACTCTATCAGGTACAACTAATACATGAAGTAATAATATGGAAATATGTATATGCAACAGTCATGAAAGGTACTCTACCAGGTACAACTAATACATGAAGCAATGCATATAAAATAAATGCGGAGTATAGGATAAAACATGTCATCCTCACGGAATCCTCATCGTGGCAGGACCAGTGTCCATCAAGACAATCTAAATCCCAAATTCCTCAAATCGGCCCCTCAGAACGGCCCTCAAATCCTGTAAGTCTCACGAAAACGGAGTGTCAAACATCGACACCCAAAAATATCATGAAAACTAGTGCCCAGCATCGGCACATAAAAACTGGTCTATCAGGCGTCGTCGCCACGACTGCCTCTGATAGGTACGTATCATACGATATCGAAACCCAAATGCCCAGCTTCGACACTCGAAATTCTACGTATCCATACGTACATGACTCCGGTCGATATCTCCGCGATCACCGATGAGTCCAATACTGTCACTGGTAGGTAGGATTCCCCCACTAACTCATCGCCATCATCTGCGATCTTCTTGCCCCGGGATACCTCTGGGCCCCACCATGTACCCGCACACGGCCCACTCCACTCCTCGAATCGGGTATATATATCAGAAATCTCATGGTGGATGCTGAAATGTCATATCAAGAGAAACCTGGTTTTTCAAATAATGCATAATTTCATGAAACCACCACGGTCTTCAAATCCAAAAAACATCAAGAAATCAATAAATATAATTGCATAGATCATTATATATGTGTACATATATAACAGCGTCCCATACCACTGATATATATACCTAGGAGTAAAATATCATATGAAATCCATATCTCAATGCGAAAATCCATGAATATAATATATGCAACATGAAACAGTAATATGAGCATATAAAGGAAAAGCCGCTATTTAACTACAACAAGTTATAAATATATCATGCGGTTCCTAATATCCAAAATCCAACGCAATATCATATAAAGGTGAACATGTAACTATAACAAGGTATATTGGTGTACATGTAAGTATGTATGCAAGATGTACATGTAGCTATATCTCATATGTGTATATACCTGTCACTAATGGTACCCTACCATATAGGTATATGTGTAGCTAGCATGTAAGTATGGCAAGGTATATGTGTAAACATGTAGGTATACAGGTATGATATATGTCATATGCGCAAAGGACATGAATAAACATTTAAATGTCACTAATCCATACAATATCACATAGGTATGTGTATTATGCGTGTCATGGCAATTATCGACGGTGTGTGGCATACAATCAGTTCTCGTGCGACATGAACCGTCAATAATAGTGCAGTGTCCAAAGGGTACAAGTCTAAGCACAACAAGTAATGATATGAAATGAGTTCATGCACAATCTCTATATATGCAAATAAACATGCGACAAATGTCATATCATATCTAGCCCATACGCATAACGCCATGCGGGCGATTCCCCTGTAGATGTTAAATCTACTCACCAACGATCCTGGCTAAGTAAAGCCAACCACTCGCTTTCCCCTCTTCGCAGCGTCCGAAGTCCTTGCCTGCGTCCCTAAGATCATAAAACCACAATAACAAGTGTACATTAGCAATCGACCAATAACACGTACAAACTACGTTTGACCGACGCACCAACTCCAAACATACTCTCAAGTGTTCATCTAGTGGCTAACGTGCATAGCGACACTACGAAACCAACCCAGATGCAACAGCAGCACAAGAACACGAACCGTATCGTAAAACGTAACGCGCGAAAACGGAACACTAGAAACTAGCAAAGTGATCCCAGATTTTGCTAAACAAACAATTTGTAAAATTTGCACGTACCACCAGACCACACACAACCCATAGACCCCCAGACCAAAACACAACACCCAACTCACCAGTTTGGCCGCAATTTGTGGCCAGAAGCAATTAATTTACGGCCATAAGGAAAGGGATTGGGCTCGGGTTTTTATGGTGGGTTCTAGATCACTACACAAGGTCACTGTGATGGGAACTTTTCCAACAAGTCCCTGGTTTGATAGCAGATCATCCGAGAAACCAAAACTACACTAAAAATACGATATTTACCCCCGAAACTAAACTTTACGCGTTCTAAACTGAAACTTACAAGCTACATAACACAAAAAGCATCTACTTAACAGAAAGAGATCATTACCTACTCCCACAATCTCAAAGATCCTAGCTTTCCATGCTCCAAGGAATCCTTGAGGCAAAACAAGGTTTAGGATGTGATTTGAGTGAGATTTTATGAAGTTTGTGAAGTTTTTGTGAAAGGGTAGTGAAGGAATTGATAAGGTTTCAGTTTGAGGCTATGATGAATGAGAAAATAATGATAAAGAGAATGAGGTGAGAGAGAAAGAGAGAGGGTGTGAAGAAAAGAGAGAGAGGTGAGGATAAGGGTGAGTGCACCATGCATTAAATCCCTCCATTAATGCAAACCATGACTCTCATGCCACTTCCCCTCACTTCCAAAACACACAAAGAAATATCTCCCACAAATATCAAGGGCTTAGGGTTAAGGTTAAAGCAAAGAAAGGATAGGATTAGGATTAGGTTAAGTTGTCATGGTCACTAAACTAGATTAGCACAAATAAATCCTCACATTAACATGCACACGTGTATGCAAGCCCATAACAAATAATAATAAATTATTAATTAAATATTATAAAATGTGAGGAAGCCGAATTGGTAAACTTTTTACAGAAAACCCGCATTATCGCTTTAATTAACACTAATCGAAATCCTAAGGTGTTACAAGAAGAATCGCATATGAAATATTGGATATACTAGGAATTCTGTGTTTTAAATTAAGCCAGTAAAATACGCGGATTCCACGGTCGCGTTGAATAGCCAAACCCACATCCCTAGACCCCTACGAGAGCGGCAAGCAACCCTACCAATTCTAGAGTTAGGAGACCCAGTCTCGAATCCTCGAGATGGTCTCCCACTGGACCCTAGAACCCGGTTATTTGTGCTCCCCATCTTGGGTCAATCCTAATGCGGAAAAGTAAATAATATAAATCAATGGTGACATCATCCTCAACCCGGAAGTGCCCCAATAAAAGAATATTACATACAAGCTTTTACATGAATGAAAATGAAAAACTCTCATCTCACATAAAAAAAACCCAGCTATTCAAAACACGACGATCCAATATAACATATCACAGCAACACATAACATCACATGCTATCAACGTAAGTAAATATACGTATCCTAATTGTCGTTGATATATAGCAACGAAACCGGCGATACACCACATATTACACTTACGGTCGCAGAAAAGAAAGTGAAAAACTACAACAATTGGAATCCGCAATCACCTTAGACACCATAAACCCAATGTATCACATACTTTGGATTTCATGCCTAACCAAATGAATTCCTTAGACATCGCATTCCTAACAATTATAAACCCCGTATTTTAGTCTCGATATTGAAAACACTTTTCAATAACCTGTCGGGTAATTCAACAAGATTCCCGATAACCTGATCGAATGCTCATCGGAAACTTTAGTAGACGGACACCCCCCCGATGTCGTCGACTAAGTGCACTAAGGAGGAACACCGCGGCCGCAAGCACTCGAACGGATGCTTTTGGCGACGGGGTTCTCCTACAGTCACTTGATCGGGGCTATGAGGCGTGGCTATCTAGTAAGGTTACCCGGCGAGTATCCGCGTACTCTACGTGATTGCGACGGATTTTTGATCCACATCAAAATTCCGTGGAAACCGATCAATGAGACTAAATTTCTAGATTTATAAAATTCAAACTAGTTATCATATACTTTGTTGATTTAAAAAGAGCTCAACACTTGAGTGGAGTTTAAAAAGTACCCAGAACATGCCACAGCACCTATGAACCATCCGTAGAAGGGCTGACCCATGCCTCACTCATGTCGCCGCGGAACTGCCGCAAACCCTAGGGTATGACCGCGGTTCCGCGATCCAATAAGTCAAGTTTGGGTATCGTTCGTCTAGAGGGTCCACAAAATTGCTTGCATGATTTTCTGAAGATTTTAAACCTGGAAAAAATCCAACTCTTGGAAAATTTCCAGCAAGGGAAAAATTGGGTCATTGATATCCGTTCGAACTTTTTAACGTCGTTTAAATAACCCGAATAGATGTTAGAATTATGACTACGAAACACTCCGATTTGCCTTTGCAGAAATTTAACATCACATGCAAATTTAGCAAAAACAAGCTACACCTGAAACACAAAAACCCAGAGACTGGAACACCCTAAAAATTTGAAGCCAAAAAGCCCTAAAAGGACCGGTGACCTCGGATTTTGAGGCCTTGTGGCCGGCCAAAAATAGGTGGTATTGCTTCAAATTTGTATGGTGTTCATGTCATATCACATACAATATTCTGCAGTTGCTTAAAAAAATTTTAGAGGCCATTTAAAATTCGATAGAAACTAGGAATGTGTATCGGGTGTTTCAAAGTTGTTTCGGTTTCGTAATCCTACAAACATTGTCTAATTCTCTAGCTTGGATCTCATACCACTGTAGGGTTCTGTAGGGCGGCAGCAAGGTTTTGGGAGGCATCGTCCATGCCGTTTTCAAATTTTTGCCGTACTAAAGAACCCTAACCCTAGAATCTTAACGGGAGATTTAGACGAACTAGCAATGCAAACAACTTTACATACTAAGTGAATGAGGAATACAACCTTTGTAAACCGGTCATTCACTACTAAAGCTCCGTGTAGTAGTACCTTCGCTCCAAGTAGTGAACACCCGAACTCTAGTAAGGGTTCACATGAAGAAATGAACAAGCTTGCTCGAAGTCTTCAAGGACGAAGATGATCTACGTCGAGGAGACTCAAGCTCATGCTACCTCTTCACTAATGGTAGATTAGTGAAGCAAACACCCTAAACTAAATGGCTAATATAGTAGAGGATGATGAAGCAGGAAATGGGCTCACTTTAGATTAATTTTTCTCACAATATTTCATCACCTTTTCAAAAGCTAGAAAGTTTTTCCATGAGGAAGAAGAAGATGAAGAGGAGATGAGAATGAAACTCATATATGAGATGTGAATAGCAATCTTGGGTGAGTTAGTGTCATACACTAACTCATGTAGAGAATCAACTATGGGTGAGTATAATGGTTAGGTTAATAAATATCTACAAGTAAAACAAATGAGTGGACTTAGTCAATGGTTCCACAAGTTTCTCCAAGATTCAACCATGTGACTTAATTCCATCGAATTTTGATTAACTTTAGATAAATAAAACCCTTCATTATATCAAGCATGGTGTGAATCTCATACACCCATGTAGCATGTGGCATCAAGCATGACACAAATTCATGTATATTAATATATATCACATATATATTATATGCACACTAGTGAGAAAAAGAAATGTTTAAGTGAGCTAATATTAGTTAATGTAAATTAATATATCATATATATAATTATACATTAAATCATTAAATCAACACTTGATTTAATAATCCGGCTATACATACAACCGACTAATATCAAATGTAACAATCTATCGAATCAACACTTGATCCGATAACCCGGCTATATCACATATAACCGACCGATATCACATATCGCGAGAATAGAATGTGGTATCACACACGCACATTAATCTCGGTCCCACACATATCACATATGTTCTCCTACTTCGTTTCACATGAACCAGGAAACCTATGTGTAGGACTCTAAAGACTCGTCAATACGCCGGCAGTAGGTGATGATCATATCAAACACCCACAAACCACAAGGGGTGTGCTAAACATAACGGCCACCCGGGTATTGAGCGATCAGAAGATCAACTAGAAAGCCTGCTCATACTCCTGCGAATCCAATCAGTAAGACTACCGTACAGTCCGGTCTCTTCGTCTGATATGTCGCATATCGCAGCCTGGGGGTGGTAAAACGTCAGACCCCAATAGCCTGATAAGTCATGCTGATGTGAAGTCTATAACGGTTTGAGAAACTACTGATAACACTTACCAGTAAATCTCAGCAACCCTGGACAGGGATTTCCTGGTATGGCCAATCGAGCATAGCGCAACATCAACCCCCAATACCGGGAGAGACGAATCCCTTCCTATCGCTCATTTCCTCCATGTGACTCGGGACTGTACCCAAAAACCATCTTTTTGCCCGATCTATTGAACGTGGTATGGTGGAAATCAAAGCACAGTGGGAATCACACAAGACACTATAACGATCTCGGGTCGATAGACTAACCTGTACTAGTGTCACCAGAGAACTGCTATCTGACGATAGGTATAATACCATCTAGGAGTTCTCGGCGATTCCGTTCAGTGTACCCAATCTCCACTGAGCACCCGTATACATTCTCTGATGTCAAACACCAATGGATATGGGATCATCCATCGCCCATCATATGGATCAAGAAGCGTATACGCTAGTCTACTCTGGAGCATCTATGCCCTGTCTCGATACTCCCACGACTAGGAACATTTGAAGGATGTACTTGCCAACTACCTCTGCCCCACTAGTATGATCCACATCATAATCCTGGTAGTCAAGTACTCATCCTAAGAGCTTTATCAACATGTAATAGAGAGACAATAAGTGTACATGTTAAGATAAAGTGCAACCAGATAGCATACTATCATGTCGAGCAAGAAAGTCCTCCCTATATATGTCCAAGCATCCACTACAATATACATCACATGTACAGTAATGGCCTCTAGGGCATACATATAACTAACACATCATAAATGCTTAAGAGAGACACAAGCTTCCGGAGATGAGCTAAGATATTATAGTCTACTGGGGAAGGACTCAAGTCTTCATGAGCAAGTTCTCCTCCATCTTCTTCATTAGCAACTTGTTTTTATTCCCTTTTAGGACGTTGCCTTGATTTGGCGGTAGAGCCTTACCGCTTCTTAGCTGGATCTGGTTGGCCTTTGTGGCGAGCTCCTCGTCCTTCTTAGAAAAACAAAGTTCTTCCTCAGAGTTGCTACCAAGGAGGACAGCATAGCAGGTCACTATAAGGATCTCGTCATCGGAGTCTTCTTTTAACTCCTCCAGAATCTCAGCCGCTTCTACGGGGAAGAACTCCTTCAATTGAATTAGAGTTCTTTCTTTTTGTTCATAGTCTTCAAGAGAATCAATATATTTTTGAATGTTCGATCTCCCAGCATACTCTTTTTTGCGTCGAGCTGCACTTTTCTTCTTCTTGAGTTTTTTAGATTTTGAGCCTAATTGAGTCGAAGTGGTAGCTGGAACAGTGGGCTCCTTCTGCCCCTCCCATTCGGTTCTGGGCTCTTTCTGAAGTAGCTTTAGTATCTTCTTCGTCTTTTTGGACATGTGCATGCTCCATGAAGGTTTCGGCGAGTCAGTTTCATTTCTCATGGTAGCGGGTTCAGTTGTCTGATCCCAGAAGGCTTCATCTTGTGTTTGTATAAAGTTGGCGGTTGCAGCTTGATTGTTCACCAACACACTTTTGGACAGCTCGTTCTCCCCAGTCTTGTACTACTTTTTGACCCAGTCTTTGAAAATATATCAATTCGAATCAATTGGCTCACTAGTCAGTAGTACGGGCAATATAGAGGATTGTCGGTCATTTTGCTTCGTGAGGTATTTTTGTCTCTGGCAATTCTAGACCGTTGTTCAGGGCATCTTTGAATATCATTCGGACCTTGTCCCTCCTGAAAGAGTAAATCTTGTTCTTTTTCTCCTCTAGGGATGGCCCTTCTCCTCCCAGCACTGGCTCGAGACCGGTTGGTTTTGGATTCGCCTGGTTTTCGCTTGTCTTCATTGTCGGACACATTGAAAACATTGGTATTGCTGGAATTCCAGCTTCTACGGTTGTCATCCCTCTTGCTCTTCCAAGTCTTGTCTCTTTGAGAGTCCGGGGTAGACTCCTGCTTTGAGCGTTCCAGCATTTGGACTTTCTTGGTCAGCTCCTGAAACGTCATGAGGCCTGCTGTGCACAAGAAAAGGACCATCCAATTACTGAGGTTCCCAATGAGGAGGCTAACGGACTGGTCCTGCTCTAGCGGATGTTCGCACTTGACAGTGATGTTGCGCCATCGGGCAATAAAGTCTGTGTTGCTTTTGTTTTTCCCCGGCTTGGTTCTCACGAGGTCAGCGATAGAGATTTTCTCACCAACACTCATGAATCTTTGCCGAAACAGAGACTCCATTTAGGCGAAAGTAGTGACGGGCCCGTCTGGTATGCTTGCGTACCAGTCGAAAACGACACAAGTCAGGCTGTTGACAAACTAATGAAGAAGGAGCGCATCTGTAACGTTTCCAAAATAATAAAATATTATTTTCGGGAATTTTTATAATTTAACATTATTTTAATGAATATTTTAATATTCTGGTATAATTAAATACAAATAAATGGGGAACAATTTTGGAAAATTATGGAAAATTCTAAAATAGGGTATTTTATGGAATTATGCCATTTTAAAGTTTTTAAGATTAGTTATATGCTAATTTAGTGTTAATCGCGATTAAAAATCGCTAATTGGATTTTTAGCTTTTTTGTGCAAAAATGTGCACATATCGTTTTCCACACTTGTTACACTTGTGTTACATTTCTTTTGCCATGGTTGTTCTTTTGGGTTCACTATTGGAGTGTGAAGAAAAGGAAAAAGTAAGTGATGATGAGAGAGAGAGAGAGAGACCAAGTCAACCTTTACCTTTTTGAACCATACCCCATCATTTCCCTTCTGATTTTCTCTCCCCTCTTCAAACAAGAGCTGCTGCTGCCCTTGCTCCTGCTCCCTCATCTCCCTCCCCTTCATTTCCTAGATCCCTCTCATTTCCCTCACCAAAACCCAATTCCCACTTCACAAAACTTGCTCCCAAGCTCACTAGCAACACATTGAACCTAGCAAGATTGGATTTGGAGGACTTTGAGCAACTCAAGAATTTTCTTGGGTTGCCAAAGGAGGTAATTTCTGCACCCTCATGTGGTATTCCAATTTCCTTGTGCATCAATTCTAGTTTCATATCGATATTGTGTCGTTTTGTGGATTTTGAAGAATTCAAGTTAGGGTTTAGAGTAAAACTGAAATCAAAGATGAAATTGAGGATGGTGGTGACCTTAGAAACCCTGGTGTGATGTTAGTTTAGACCCAAACCTGATATCGAAACCAGAATACGGAATTACGGAATCGATGTCGGAGAAAAACTGTGAATCTGTGATCGTATTTAGGAATCTACTATCACCCCGAGACCCCAAAAATAAAACTGAGTTGACAGTGAGATGTGCAGGCACCATGGAACCACCACACCAAACCCTAGCCCCCAACTCCAAAGTGAGGCCGCCAATTAATTCCTTCTGGACGCAAATTGCGGCCAGAGCAGGAGGGAACTGTCTCGATTTTTGTGCATGGCCCTAATTCCTCTAGTCTTGACCCTGGGTATGTCTAGTTTTGACTGATTCCATCTAGGGTAAAATCTGGGATGATTTTCCTATGTTGGTGCATGGTTTACGACTTGTTTTAGCATGGATTTTGGTATTTGGTGTTTTGTTCCTGTCGGGTGGCGTTTGGACGTCAACGACAAGTGGATATTGATCGTGTTTGCATGCGAGGGTATAGGTTTTTACCTATAGGCATAGCGTGTGCCGTTTTGGTTTCCGATGTGATTTTCATGTGCTTTAGCGTTTGTGATATCCTTGTAGGTACCCCACGTGATGTTGAGGCAAAGAAGATGAAGATAGCAACATCGGCATTGGCATATGAGAAGCAAGGTGAGTAGATTATATCTACGTGGAGAAGTCGGGTGGATGGCGTATAGCACCCCCGCAGTCCGTGGTGATGTATACGAATACGTATACACACATATATTTATTATGTGTTGTTTAGGATTATTGATGGTAATATTGATATTATTGGTGATAAGGATGTATTGGTGTAGTATAGTGCGAAACCCTAGAGTAGTGGTTGCACTCACACATACACGTACACATATACTTGCATACATTCTTTCATTTATCTGTGCACATCTGGAGGTTTGTATATCTACACATGGGTATAGGACTATGTGTTCATATACGGGATTGAGGATGATACATGAGATTGAGATGAGTCGATGAGATTCGATTGAGGCCGTGAGATTCGGCGATATGACAGAGTTCATTTTTGTGATGTGATATGATAGTAGTGATACCGGATATGTGTTGAGATGAATGTGATATTGACCCGTACCCAGCTATTGGGATGCCGTACAACGGTTTACCGTACGAGCTTTATATTGATGTTAGATCCGCACTCATGACTCAAGGATATTATATGATATACTGTATCGTACGTGATACTATTAAGGAGAGATCACCGACTATATATATATATATATATATATATGTATATCGACTCAGATTTAGGTGGTTTCCATACCCCTCCCGGTTGACTTGATTGTTGGGTTCATAGTTCGCATAGTAGGCGTTAGACTAGACCCGAGTCATACCTATTTCAAAACTAACGAATCGGGGATATTTTAAAGATAGGCAGAAGGGTTTATACGGATATTTTCAAATGACGCATCTTTTCTTAAAATACGGTAGCCCTTATTTTACCAAAAGCCCTGATTCGTCTTATTTCAAAAGGCAAGGTTGCAGGATATATCTATTGAGGCAGGTTCTTTACTGTTGCGTTGATTATTCGATTCTGCATATTCATGCTATTTGCATTGCATCGCTTGTATTGTTGATATATTTCAGTCATGCTGATAGGACACCAGCACCATTATCGATGATGCGTATGTTCCACGTACACTTGTTTGCCGGCTCACACACTTCATCATCGATAATTGCCATGTCACTACACTGTAGTACTGTTGCATTCAGGATATGATTCTTGCATGACAGACTGATATGCTTATATTTGTTTTACATGTCGCATGCATCATGCTTTCTGATTATAAGCATTGAGATATGTTGTTTCCATGATATTTCTGGATTTGGGAACCGTGGATATTTCAAAAGAGAATGTGAAATTGTTTTAAAAACCCGGTTACCCTTGATATGATATTTCAGTGCGTCCACCATGTGTTTTCTCGGTGCTGAGAGCGACATGTGAAACCCGATTCGAGGAGGCGGATGAGGCCGATTGTGGGTACATGGTGGACCCGGTATGGTTCCCCGGGGCAAGAAATGTTTTTCGTGGAGTAGACGATGAGCCTGGAAGGGTGGCGAGTACCTACCGGTGATTGGTTGGACCTGGCGGTTATCCGGAGGATACCGACCAGAGTCAATAGATGGATATGGGCGTACTGCCGGGGCCGAGGGCCGATACCGCAGACAGAGCCCGTGGGCCGATCCGGACTGACGGAGCCTGATATATGAGGATTTACGTGCCGATGCTAGGCATAGTTTTCATGATGTTTTCGAGTGTCGATGCTGGGCACTCCGGTTCCATGATTTTGACGTGTCGCGAGGGACACAGATGGTTTATATCCTCATATTATTCCCATGCATATGCTGATGATATTTACATGCATGGCGGTTATTCTCATTGGGTGACGAGTGGACGGGATCCACGTATATGCAGATTTGATTACATTGATCATACCCCACATTTATGATATGCTATTACCTGAGGCACTAGCACGACCACTTGGCACTACACTCATGTATAGAGATTACATTGCCAGTTTAGCATGCTTCAGCTTTATTCATTTTGAGGTTTATATACATCTGATCGTATTGACCTAGGATGGGTCATGCATTCGATCTCTGCTTGTAGATGTTTTCTATTCACGAGTTGGCAACTCACCCCCGTTGTGCCACAGTTCTTGCAGGTGTTGCCGTACAGATTCCATAGCGGCATTTCTGGCACACTGCTTCCTTATGGGTGACTTGCTTGGGTAGGTGGGTTCTTTTGTATCAGAACCGCCATTGTTCATGTATTATTCATTGTATCTAGAATTCCATCAACCAAAACTTGTATATTGTTTCAGACTTAGAAAACAGTGTTGTATTATTTCGACCTTAGAGTCGCGCTTGTAGTATTACGGTTTTCTGGCTGTTTTGAGTTCTTTTTGGGTTTTGATCCTCGCCCTTTGGCGTTGTATATTATCATTGCTTGCGTAGTTGTGACCGTCGATTGACGAAGAGCTAGCTCCCGCTTGGGGATGCCTTTTATCATTTCATATATATTATTCTTGTTGTACCCCATTCGGGGCCAGTTTTTACAAAGGAAACTCTGCCGAAATTTTCAGGAAAGGTTACACATTTTAAAAATACATATTCGGCTTAGTTATTTAAAAGCATTGATTTTTGAAACATGATTTCTTTACTTCTTAAAACCAGTTTTCCTTATTTCCTCTTTAAATGGTTTTAGATTTCTGGGCTTTTGGCTTACTTGGATCAGATGGGGTCCTATAGACTTCATATGGTTCAAGGGCCAGTCACGTGCTTTTTCGGGGCGTGACAGCATCATTGCCCCCTTGTATTTCTGCATGACGCTTTAAAATAGGCGACGTGCTAATTTGCGTTTCCCGTCCCGTCAAATCTTCCGAACTTAAGAATGACGTAGCCACTGGGGAACTCGATCAGATCGTACTATGCGGGATATGGCCGCCCACTACTTCCAATTTCTTTTTGAGATTCGGCTTAGGCCAACAATGTTTTAACCTGCTAGTGACCAAATCTATTATCCGATCTTGTGTTAACGGGATGGTGCTATCTGGGGTCAGGGCGTCCCCAGAAGCGGAATGTGGTCGGCTTTCGTGCAGCTCACCGAATCTTGGACCTAAAAGGACATGTATCGGTTGCTTCGGGTTGTCATCATCCGGCTCATTAGTAGAGACATGTGCTTGATTGGAAGGTGCCCGAGCAATTTGAGCCGTGAGCTGCATCACAACATTCGTCAGGTCATCAATTTTTGAATAGAATTTGGCCTTCTCTTTATCTTTACTCTTGAGCTGTTTTCGAAGCTCTTGAAGCAGCTCTTTCTCTGCAGTCCTGGGGCGGAAAGTCGGCTCTTTCTCGCTGTCTGAGCTTGAATCCACATGGACTGAGGGGTCTTTCTTCCTATCGGCCTCATCGAGAGGATTTTCGTCATCCAGCGGAGGCGGCTGATCTTAAGAAGCGGCAACCACATTCAAGCCAGATTGGGCTTGGGATGTGGTGGCCCCGTCCTTGCTTTTGCTGCGCATGTTGTAGCTGGGACACGCGCTCGCCATATAGACCGTATGGATAAAATATACAGCCGTCTTTTCATTATTGGCATCTGATTTCATAGATCGCTGCCGTGGCCCTCCTGTTTCGTTAACGGGCAATCGACTGAAGGCACCTGGCCTGACCGGATTCTTGAATGATGCTGGCGCTTCCTTTTTGGCTTTTCCCCGCTATTTTCGCGCGGCACAGAGCGCCTGATAGACTCTTGAAGAGACGGTGTCATGCTTTCTCTGTTGGGACTGGGACACGTCTCTTTTTAGCATCATTTGGACCGCTGTCTTCTTGATTCTGGCGGTCATGGCATTTTTCTGAACCCATTTCAGGGGTTCGAAGGAGTTGCTGACTTTTACGGCCGGCTCATCTGTCGATGCGGGATAACCCTGCTCTTGGAACCTCACAAGGTTCAACTTGGCCGGAGCCCTGGCCCTTTTGTTGGCTCTATATCTCAGCCGCTTCTACTTCAATTTTTCCGTTTTGAGCACTTTTTAAGCTTCGGCCCTTCGGGATGACACCGTAGACCGATTGACAGAGAGTACAAAAAATATGCCTACTCGCGCGATTGTCAAGGGCACCGTCTGAGCTTGCTGGAGATGCTTTGTAGCTCCATTGGAGTTGACGGCCTTGCCTCCAGTCGGAAAAGTGGAGAGCCGTTCTCATACGGATTTGCATTTAGGGTGGGATGCTTTGGCTACCACAACGTTCGGCCTCCTGCCACTTGAGGTCTGTTTGGCCGCTTGGTTTGCTGGGGCCTTCGCCAGATAAGCACTTCCGGCAGGGTAGATAATGACGGAACCAAATTGACGGGACGGTTCCTCCCATTGCCGGCTGAGACTTGCAGGGAGAACCACGCAGACATTGATCTTGACTACGTAGGGAATCGGAGTGGCGTCAAAAACGAAGCTCGTCTTGGGAGACATGATTGTTGAGTTCGAGATTGTGACTGAAAGCTGTTGACCTGTACACAAAAAAATGGCTTCAGTACAAACAATCGATATATATGTTGATTTAGTTCGCAAGAACGTTTTACCTGAAATATAGGAGGAGAGAAAAGGTCCCACCGGGCTTGACAGAATCTGTATGGTATTTTTCGTCACCCCATTAAGATGGGAATACGCGTCGCTTGTCAGGCGTACACAGATCCTCCCTACCTAGGATAGGCAATGGTTTATTGATTGTGGGGATCCGAATCTCCGGCAGCCGCGGACTAAGCTTCAATTAATTATCCCTCGCTTTTGGAGCGAGCGAACCTCCGATTGATGGGTCAAACTGGTCATACGAAATCAATGCGATGTGTTGGTGTTTTTTTTAAACAATAGGGACGTGTTCATTTTTTATTCATTATTCTATTTGTAACAAATGATTTTTTTATTATTCAAAGAAATGTTTTTTTAAAAAAAATATTTTATTTATTTTATTTATTTATTTTGTTTTTATTTATTTATTTATAAACAAAATAAAAATAAAATAAAATAAAATAAAAGGGGGAGGGGAAACCCCCTCCCCCTCACATGAGGAGGGGGAAAGCTCCCAGTTAGTGGGAGCTCCCTCTCCCTCACGTGAGAGAAGCTCCCACTCCCCTCAGTGGGCTCCAAAAGACATTTTTTTAATGGAGTTAAACTTCAAAAGATTTTACTTGGAGTTATGCTCCCAAAACAATTTTATTTCGAGTTAAACTCCAAAAGATTTTAAGTGGAGTTAAACTCCCTAAAATGATGTTTATTGTGGAGTTGAACTCCAAAAGATTTTATTATAGAGTTAAACTCCTAAAGATTTTAAATGGAGTTAAATTCCTAAAAGGATTTTTATTGTGGAGTTAAACTCCAAAAAAAAATTTATTATGGAGTTAAACTCCTAAAAGGATTTTTATTGTGGAGTTAAACTCCTAAAAGAATTTTTCCTTTCTCTTTTGAGAAGAAACCCAAATGGGTTCTCTTCAAACCCTAAGATTTAGATCTTGGGAGATGAAAAGAGACCCCTTTTTCTTCTCTTGATGGAGCCTTGGGAGGTGGGTTTCCCTCTTCTCCCTCTCTCAAATTGGATCTTGAGAAGGGAAAAGAAGGTAACAGAAATCTTCTCCTTTTTTTGGAGGGATTGGATATGAGAGTTAAACTCTCCTTCAATGGGTTTATGGTGAAACTTTATTTAGTTTTGAGAAAAGAGAGCTAAGCTCTTGATTTAATTGGAAAATGAAGAGGAAGAAGGAGAAGTTGAGAGAGTGAGGATGGAGACACAGACCCTAAATTTTTGAGAGAATGAAAAATTGTTGATGATTTTTTCATCATATTTGCCTTTATAGGCTACACACTTTACATATAGTCTCTTGAGCTTTGCCAAATGGCACTTGTGTCACCCCATGTCTTATGTGCTTATCTCTTCTTTTGCATATAAGCCATGAGATTTACAAAATTTTGGCTTTTTGCACATTTTACATACATTTATTTCTAAAAAGAAGAATTACATTAAACTAATTTATGGCTTCATTCCTTTTGTTATGGGGCTGATCCCTTCCAATCTCGGTCTTGACCTGGGCTTGGGCCCACTTGGCTTGAGGTTGACTTTCATTTTGACTTGCTCAATCGGGGTGTAATTTTTGACCCCAACAGTCGACAGACTCTCTGCACTCATGTCACCAGAGAACTGCTATCTGACGTTAGGTATAATACCATCTAGCCAGTTCTTGGCGAGTCCGTCTAGTGTACTCATCCCCAGTGAGCACCTGCATACATTCTTAGGTGCATCTCACCAATGGTTGTGGGACCAACCATCGCCCCTCGTCATGGTCTAGATATGTATACACTAGTCTACTCTGGAGTATCAATGCCGAGTCTTGATACTCCCACGACTAGGGAAATTTTAAGGATGTGCTTATCGACTACCCACCTTCCACAAGTATGATTGTCATCACAACGCTGGCCGACAAGCAAGGATCCTACGGGCTTTATCAACATGTATACGAGATATGAAATAACAAGTAAAACATATCACATGATAAGATAAAGACAAACCAAATAGCATACTATCATATCGAGCAAGATTATCATGTACATACATATCCCTAGCATCCTATACAATGAAGGCCTCTAGGGCATACATATCCAAAAATCTCCCACTTGCACTAAAGCCTGTAATTGGTGTATTAAGTACCCAACATCTGCACTAAAGCCAGTTGCTGGCGTACCGCATACCCAACATCTCGATCAGTCTCTCGAACTAGACTTGAGGGATGTCCTTGGTGAATGGATCTGTCATATTGTCCTTTGTATCTACTCTCCGCACCTCGATCTCCCGGTGATACACGATCTCCCTGATCAGGTGATACTGCATCAAGATATGTCTGGATTTCTGATGGGACCGTGGTTTCTTTGCCAAAACCATGGCTCCATTATTATCGCAATACAAAGTTATTAGATTAGCAATGGATGGAACCACCTGAAGTTCAGAAATGAACTTTCTCATCCAAACTGCCTCTTTTGCGGCATCATTAGCAGCGATGTACTCAGTCTCCATCGTCGAGTCTGCTACGGTGTCTTGTTTGGAACTCTTCCGACAGACCGTCCTTCCATTGAGGGTAAACATAACCCGAGACGGATTTAGACTCATCCTTCTCACTTTGAAAGCCAGAGTCGGTAAAATTCTCGATCTGGAGGTCCCCATTACCGTACACTAAGAACATCTCCTTAGTCATTCTCAAGTACTTAAGAATATTCTTTACTGCTATCTAATGTTTCTCACCTGGGTTGGACTGATACCTGCTTACAACGCTAAGTACGTAAGCTACATCTGGTGTAGTACATAACATCGCATACATTATCGACCCTACTGCCGAAGCGTAGGGTACTATGCTCATGCGAGCTCTCTCCTCATCAGTCTTGGGAGACTTCTCTTTAGAGATGGTGATTCCGTGATAAGCGGGTAAGTTACCGCGCTTAGAATCTTCCATACTAAACCTATTTAGCACGGTTTTTATGTACCTTGACTGTGAAAGTCCCAACATTCTTTTAGATTTGTCACGATAGATCTTAATCCCCACAATGTATGAGGCATCACCCAGGTCTTTCATATAGAACTTCTGTGACAAGAACTGCTTGGCTGATTGTAGTATAGGAATAACATTTCCTATCAGGAGAATGTCATCCATGTATAAAACGAGGAATACCACAGTTCTCCCTATAATCTTCTTATAAATATAAGGTTCATCTTCATTTTTGATAAAGTCAAATTGCTTGACCGTCTCATCAAAGCAGATGTTCCAACTCCGCGATGCCTGCTTTAATCCATAAATGGATTTAAGAAACGTGCACACCTTTCCGCTGCTCCCACTTTCTACGAAACCCTCTGGTTGATCCATGTAAACACACTCTTCTAAACTTCCATTTAGAAAAGCGGTTCTAACATCCATCTGCCAAATGTCATAGTCATGGAAGGCAGCAACGGCAAGAAGGATCCGAATGGATTTAAGTATAGCCACTGATGAAAAAGTTTCGTCATAGTCTAATTCTGGTCTTTGACTAAAACCTTTAACAACAAATCTAGCTTTGTAGATTTCTACCTGACCATCTACACCAATCTTCTTTCTGAAGATCCATTTTCATCCTACGGGTTTTAACCCAGCAGGAGAAAAATCCAAAGTCCATACTTTGTTTGTGTACATGGATTCCATCTCGGATCGCATAGCATCTAGCCACTTCACCGAGTCTCTACTCATGATGGCTTGCTGAAAACTATTCGGTTGATCATTGTCGATAATGCAATCCTCTCGATCCCCGTGTACGAGAAAACCGTAGTATCTCTCAGGCGAATGAGACTGCCTACTAGATCTGCAGAGTGGCGTAGGTACCTTCGGCTCCATTGAAATCTCAGGTTCTACTAAGTTTTGAGTAATGGTTTGTGGTTTTGGAATTTCTTCCAGCTCTATTGCGCTCCCACTTATCTCCTTTTCAAGAAATTGAGTTTCCATGAAGTAGGCATGATGAGAAACAAAGACCTATTATTCCTCAGCGTAATAGAAATACTACCCCTTAGAATTCTTGGGGTATCCCACAAACCTACACAATATTGAACGTGCCTTGAGCTTGTCCGCATGAACCTTTTTGACAAAAGCAACACAACCCCATATCTTAAGATAATTAAGACAAGGTTTCCTCCCACTCCACATTTCTTATAGAGTGGTAGGCACAGACTTAGTTGGAACCTTATACAACAAGTATGCAGTAGCCAGAAGGAAGGCGGCAACTCAGCATTACTCATCATAGAACGCACTATATCAAGTAGGGTACGATTCCGTCTTTCTGATACACTGTTTTGTTGAGGTGTGTATAGAGAAGTAAGATGAGAGAGAATTCCACTCTCTTTAGATATTCCAGGAACTCGGCACTTAAGTATTCACCACCCCGATCAGATCGGAGCATCATGATACTTTTGCCAGTTTGCTTTTCCGCTTCATTCTTATACTCCTGGAATTTCTCAAAGGTCTCGGATTTATGTTTCATCAAGAATACATGTCCATACCTCGAGAAATCATCAGTGAAAGTAATGAGGTAGGAATAGCCACTTCTTGCATTTGTAGACATTGGCCCACACATGTCGCTGTGTATGAGTCCCAGGAGCTCAGTAGCTCTTTCTCCGTGTCCAGTGAATGGAGTTTTTGTCATCTTTCCTCTGATACATGATTGACAAGTTGCATATGATTGATACTCAAACAGATCTAAGTATCCTTCTTTATGTAACTTAGTCAGTCGTGTTTCATTGATATGACCAAGTCTACAATGCCATAAGAAATCGTGGTTTGATTCTGAAGCCTTTCTTTTTAGCGTGTTTTGGACGTTGAAAATTTGATGATGATTGAGAATGTATTTTCCGTTATTAAGTGTACCCGACCCAACCATTTCATAATTTAGGTGCATGTTTATGACATTGCTTTCAAGTGCAAAATTATATCCTTCATTTGATAACAAAGATACAGATATAATATTACACATTATACTGGGTACACAAAAGCAGTTATGCAATAACAAAATATGTCTACTCACCCATTCTAAGTTATATTCTCCTACTGCAACAGCATCCACACTGGTTCCATTGCCAACCCTGAGGGTTATATCACCATTCTTCAAAACTCTATGGCTTCTCAGCGCCTGCAATGAATTACAGATGTGAGATCCTGATCCAGTATCTAATACTTAGGAAGTAAAGTTTATAGAGAAACAATTTTCAATCACGAACACACCTGAAGTCGAAGCCACAACTTGCTTTGTGTCCTGATTCTTGGCTTTTAAAGCCCGGCAATCCTTCTTCCAATGTCCCTTTTTCCGACAGTAGAAGTATTCTTCCTTTGTGGCTGCCTCCCCCCCCCCCCGTTCTTTTCTTTTCCCTTTCCCTGCACCTTCAGCACACCTCCCCTCGGTTTGGTGGGGGCCTTCTTCTTCTTCACCTTGGCCTTAGCCTTGGATCTAGCAGAAGAAGATTCCCCAATAAACAGAGCGGGTGTTTCCTTGGATTTCTTCAAGGTGCCCTCTGCCACCCTCAACATGTTGAGGAGCACAGGAAGTGAGACTTCCATCTTTTGCATATGGAAATTCAATATGAATTGGGCATAGGTGAAGGGAAGGGACAACAGAATTAAGTTGGTACACAACTCATTCTCCAACGTAGTTCCTAGGTCCGTGAGATCTTCAATGAAAGCAATCATCTTTAGGACGTGGTCCCCAACAGATGATCCGACAGCCAACCTCGCTTGAAACAATCTCTCCGAGATCTCATATTTTGCGATACGAGATTGCTCTCCATATAAATCTTTAGTATGGAGGAAGATGGAAGCAAGGTCCATCTTCTCATGTCGCCTCTGATGTTCATTATCCATGGAGGCCAGCACGAGGCACTTGGCTTTCGCGCAATCAAGATCCCATGTCTTACGGACCTCAATGTCCGCGACTGAGGATGCTCGACCTGGAATAGGGGGCTTTCACCGTGAGGACGTATGCAACCTTATCATATGTAAGGGCCATATGGACGTTCCTCAACCAGTTTTTATAATTTACTCCCAACGAGTTTATTTTTATCTAATATTAGCTTAAATCCAGTCATGGTCGCTGCAATTATGAGAGAGAGAAAAGAAACACTCAGTATATGCTCTTACAAGTTTAGATTTGTTTTTAGTTTATCTAAATATGATGGCTCCCACTGTTTCCTCGAATTCTTCTTCAAACCCTAAAAAAAGAATTAGTCAGGATTAATCGCACCCTATAAGTTCGCTTATCTTTCAGCCAGGCCAGTGTTGATACATCGGAGGGAGGTGCCCCGTGCTTTCACATGGACCTAATTAAATAATCTTGTTTTTCCAGAGGCTTAGTCCCGTTAACACCTTTCTAGACACCTACTTGATTAGCTAATTGGAAAGTGAAAAATTCTTTCGAAGAGTAGCGGATACTCACAATAGGATCGGGACCCAACTATCATTGTGTGATAATTTTGAAGGAAGCCTTCAAAAAATACCACACTCTGGAAGGTATGCAACACTAGCAAGTTTCCTGTATGTTTGAAACTCCCGATGTGGTTTTTGCCCCGAGCGCTTATAACCTTGACGAAGGTCAAAACATCATAAGTCGCAAATCAAGTTCAACCCTTCATTGTCCAGATTAATCTAGATCCATTCGTACAAGCCCTTGACGAATGTCAAAACAGTTGTATTCCTGTCCTAGACCAATGCATCTATCTATGCTACAGATAAGCACCCACTATCTACCAAACACTATGCCTTGGCGAAGGTAAAAACATATAGCATGAATACTAGTAAATACCTATCTGAAATGACGGAGGGCTACGACTGGTTTTAGCGAAAACCGTTAACGTAATGAACTTGATATGATCGAAAGAACCGAATGGCTTTTGAAAAGGAGTGGTTTAAGCTCTGCTTTTAAAAAGTTGTTTTTGAAGAAAACTGAGTGGTTTTGCAATTGTTCCAACGACGTCAGATTTTTGGTTTATTACTTTGCATTAATCAATATTAATACGGTCCCATCAATTAACCTTATTACACCATAAAAAGAATGAAAATAGAATGTACCTATATTCCACCAGCATTCGCTACGGGGCCCCATCATGCACCGTTAGGTTACTTAACTAACGGCAGAGCGGGGGCTGGACTAGCGAGGATGCAAAACATATACAACATTTATACATACATGCATGCATGCATACATACATACATACATACATACATACATACATACATACATATATCCATCACAAGCATGATAAGCAACATCACAGAAAACTAATAAGCAGCAAGAATAGCGGATAATTTTGGAGCCCCGAGTTTCATTTGAGCCATAAATGAAACTCGACGTTCCCCGGTCGTGCGGATAGCCTGTGTAATGAAAAAACTAGACCCCTACAAGTGCGACAAATTACCCGCCAATACCGGAAGTGAGGCAACCCCAATCAACAAAGTGAATGGGCCACCCAGCACTTCACAGAATCTGGTAACTTGTGCACCCCACCGTGGGTCATCCTATACCCTCTACGAGTGCGGCGAGTATCCTGCCAATTCTAGAGTAAGGTATCCCGATCTCAACGCCATGATATGGGGCCCCGTTTCCCTCTAGAATCTGGCTACTCAAGCACTCCTCCGCGGGGTAATCCTAGTACAGAAAAAGAAAAATATATACAATGGTGACTTCGACCTCAATTCGGCCGTGCCCCGATAAAAGAATATACAAACGGGCGGAAACGGCAGTCCACATGTCGGACGCTCATCCCACAATAATGAATATACAAATGAATCAACACTGTACTACAACCATTGCACAATAGGCCATCCACCACGATAAATTATCCATAACAACAACGCAACACAGAACATCAACACTAATATCATATTCATAAACCCATCTGATTGTACATATAGCAATCAGTCGGGTTATACCGCTCAATGATATTCACGGTCGTAGAAACAAATACGCGGATAAGCAAGAATTTAGAATTTCGATCGATTAAAACTTTTCGCATTTACCCCATGTATAAAACAGCACACAAATAAATCTGGGCAAAAACCAAATGTACCAAAAATCACATTTCTATGAACCTGAATCCCAGAAAAAACTTGGAGCACCTTAGCCACAATTAGGCTGCGGATTAGCGACTAATTAGGAGCTCATGTGCTCAAATTTTTTTCTTGGTTCTAGAAAAGCCTGCACATAATTTTAAGGTCACTGAAACTATTTTTTGAACAACTTTAAAAATTGAACAACAAGCTAGGAATAGAAATGCAATTCGGATAATTTCTGTCGATTGAAATTCTAAATACGTGCTAACTAGCTGGTTAAGGTTTACGTAGGCTCTAATACCATTGTAAGTCGATGTCACACACCCTACAAGATTTGTAGAGAGGCGGAATTTACAAAAAACAATTTTAAGACAAGTAACATCGACTAAACTTCCATGATCATTCAGAAACCTTAACTAGTTAAACACAAAGAGGTTCTAAACTACTATGATAGTGGTTTATACCTCTAAGATACAAGTCCTTCGGGTCTTCTTCTCCCCTACTTGAGCTCTTAGAAGGTATGGATCGCGCTTGATCGTCGGCCTCCTCGTATCAAAGACGATCCATTAGAGAGTCTATGGTTCAAGCTCTAACATCAAGAGTGAGGTAACTAAAGTACCTAGTTTTCTAATCTAGGTAGATTAGGAGATGTAGAGAGTTAACTAGACAATTTTATCTCAAAGAACCCTAGGATTCACAACGGATGTGAGGGTTAGGGTTTGAGGAAGATGAAGGAGAGGAAAATGGAGAGAGAATGCAAAGTGTAGAATGATGATAGAATGAGAGCAAGTGAAGAATGTCTAAGTCTTTTTCCAATAATCAAGCATGCAATATTTTTCTAAAGAAAAATGCAACCATGTTTGAATAGTAAGGTCAAATGAATAAACTGAAGTATTATCCATCCCACAAATATCTCCATTTTCCACCTCATTATCTATTTTACCAAAAATAAATATAACCAAAATGAGATGTCCCCTTCTAGAAGCATATCTTGTAAAATTACAAGAATACCCTCACCATATATACATACCCGTATTCGTACTACAAAAAATACGAATACCAAGAGATAAAGATAATCCAATAATATAATACTAGAATGCGGCTTAATCCTAAGACCATCAATATTATCCATCCAAACAACATCCGTGTAGCTAGTACACGTATATGATCGGAACCCTGCACGTAAAACCATACGGCCTCTACATCGTTTCTCCTGAACTAGGAAAACTCTTTGTATCGGACTCTAAAGACTCGACAGTACGCTGGCAGCGGGTTTAACCACAAGTCCGTCAGTAGCACTAGCTATACGTAATGGCTACCTAGATACCTGTTGAAAAGAAGGCCGTCAAGCAAACTCATATGAACCCCTACTGAGCCTGTCCGTTACAATCTCCATACGGTCCGGTCTATTCGTCTGAGAGTATCGCATGCCGGGATTAGGGGGTGGATCACATCAGACCCCTAATAACCTGAAAAGTTATGCCGATGTGGCTTAAGACCATCCAAGAATCTACTGGTCTAACTACCAGTAATTCTCAATCGGCCCTGGCCACGGACTTATGGTGTTAGCCAACCGAACACAGTGCGGCATCGACTCCCTATATCGGGAGAGAAGAATCCCTAACAATCGCTCACTGCCTCCATATGGTTCGGGACTGTACCCAACTAAAACCTGTTTGCACGACTCAGTAGAACCGTAGTGGGGTAGTAATCAAAGCACAGTGGGAACTCACATGAGATAAATGACGACCTCAGGTCGACAGACTATCTGCACTCATGCCACCAGAGAGCTGCTATCTGACGTTAGGTGTAATACCATCTAGCCAGTTCTCGGTGAGTCCATCCAGTGTACTCACCCCAGTAAGCACCTGTATATAATATTAGGTGCACCTTACCAATGGTTGCGGGACCAACTATCGCCCCTCGTCAGGGTCTAAATATGTATACACTAGTCGACTCTGGAGTATCGATGCCTAGTCTTGATACTCATATGACAAGGGACATTTTAAGGATGTGCTTATCGACTACCCAGCTCCCATAAGTATGATTACCATCACAACGCTGGTAGTCAAGCAAGGATCCTACGTGCTTTATCAACATATATACGAGATATGAAATAACAAGTAAAACATATCACATGTTAAGATAAAAACAAACCAAATAGCATACTATCATATCGAGAAAGATTGTCCTATACATACATATCCCTAGCATCCTATACAATGAAGGCCTCTAAGGCATACATATCCAACAGTTAGCAGATGCAGGGTTTTATCACTACTCGAGTATTAACTACATTCGTCTTGACCATCCCCTCATTACAGCGTTGGCTGAGCGATGGAGGCCGGAGACCTTCACATTTCAGTTGCATGTGAGGGAGATGATGATCACCCTTTAGGATGTTGTTGTACTGCTTAGCTTGCGCATCTACGGTCCACCAGTGAATGGGGATACTGGTTACGACTAGAGAGAGCTTTGCATTGAGCATCTTGGTCGAGCTCCCGCTCCGTGAGGCATTCAATCCCCCCGGAGATGATGCAGATCAGGCGGTGGTCGAGCAACACGTACGTGCTTATATTCTTCATCAACCTGGGATGTCCTTATTTCCCGACACATCAAAGAATATGGTAAACCTCAAGTGTTGAAATTTGCAATGAGATTGCATAACTTGTATATGATAGTTGGACCCCGATACCCAATGCGAGTAAGTATTACTCCTGGAAGAGTTTTCCACTTTACAATTAGCCGATCTAGTAGGTGTCTAAGAAAGGTGTTAACGGGGTTACGCCTCTACGGAAATGAGATTATTTAATTAGTTCCATACGAAAGTATGGGAGACTCCCTCGGAGTACCAATACCTGCCCGGCTGAACGATTGGCGAACTTGTAGAGTGTAATTAATCCCGGCTAGTCTTACCTTTTAGGGTTCGAAGGAAGATTTGATAAAAACAGAAGGAGACATCCTGATTAGATAAGATAATAACCAATCTAATCTTGCAAGAGCATACGCTAAAGTGTTTTCTTCTCTCTCTCTCCAGGTAGCAACCATGACACGCCTTAATCAAGATAATAATATTGATATATTGACCGAACCCGCTTATTATACTGAGCTGGGGAACGTTGGTTCCGCTCTATCTTATAACCGTTATAAGTCTGAGCAGGAAATAGGGGAATATCCAGATTCCCATACGACGAAAATGAAGAATAAGCATGTTGATGCATCTTCTTCGGGTGTGTTCATTACCGAGAGTTGTTTCTCAGTACACTCTACGTCCTGTGTATTAAATACCGGATCAGGATCCCACACATGTAATATGTTACATGGGCTAGAGAAAGGTAGAGAACTGGGAATAGGTGATCATTCTCTCAGAGTAGGGAATGGTGCAATGGTTGCAACCAAAGCAGTTGGCGTATATCACCTAGTATTACCTGATGGTAATACATTGATTCTGAACGACTGTTATCACGTGCCAAAAATGTTGTGCAATATTATATCGGTTGCTTTATTACATAAAAAAGGATATAATTTTGTATTGCAGGATAATGTTATGAACATTTTCCTAAATCAAGTGTTGAGTGATTTTGGTACGTTATGTAACGGTATATACATTCTGAATCAAAATACAGTTCTTAATATACAGAACACACACAAGAGGAAAAGTTCAGAAATGAACGAAGCCTTCTTATAGGATTGTAGACTAGGTCATATCAATGCGACACGACTAACTAAGTTACATAAAGATGGATATTTGAATTCGTTCGAATTTACATCATATGAAACTTGCCAGTCATGTCTGAAAGGTAAAATGGCCAAAACTCCGTTTACTGGAAACGGAGAAAGAGCTACTGAACTTTTAGGACTAATATATGGTGATATATGCGGTCCCATGTCTACACATACCAGGAATGGTTCCTCTTACTTTATCACATTCACCGATGATCTCCCAAGATACGGACATGTGTTCCTGTTGAAACATAAGTCTGAAACTTTTGAGAAATTCATGGAATATACGTGCAAAGTAGTGAACCAAACGGGTAAAAGTATTAAAATCCTTCGATCTGATCGGGGAGGAGAATACTTGAGCATGGAGTTCCTGGCTTATTTAAAAGAGAATGGGATTCTCTCTCAGCTTACTCCTCCTTATACACCACAGCACAACGGTGTATCGGAGTGGATGAATCACACCCTATTAGATATGGTGCGATCTATGATGAGTACTGCTGAGTTACCTATTTCCTTTTGGGGTTATGCACTTGAGATAGCCACATACCTATTGAATAGAGTTCCAACCAAATCAGGGCCTACCACTCCATATGAGATATGGGAGGGGAAGAGACCATATCTTAATTTCATTAAGATGTGGGGTTGTCCGGCCATTGTTAAGAAGCAAAATCCAGACAAGCTTGAGGCAAGGTCCGTTCTGTGTAAGTTTGTTGGATATCCCAAACATTCACGTGGGTATATCTTCTACCACACCGAGAAACAAAAGGTGCTTGTTTCTCGACATGACACCTTTTTAGAAAAGTAATTTCTTGTAAAAGAAATTAGTGGTCATGAGGTAGAAGTAGAAGAAGTTCCAGCTACGCAAACTACGACTGATGATTTGGTAGAAACGGAGGATTCAGTAGTCCCCGACGAACCTCGACCACTCCGCAGATCCAGTAGGGTTCCTCACCCACATGAGTGATACCACGGTTTTCTCGTAGACGGTGAGAGCGAGGATTGCATCATGGAAGATGATGACCCTACGAGTTTCGAGCAGGCCGTCACAAGTGGGGACTCTGTGAAATGGCTGGATGCAATGCGATATGAGATGGAATCCATGTACACCAACAAAATATGGACTTTGGAAGTTGCTCCTGAAGGGGTAAAACCCATCGGGAGCAAGTGGATCTTTAAGAAGAAACTTCGTGTAGATGGAAAAGTTGAGACTTTCAAAGCTAGACTTGTAGCAAAAGGTTTTGGTCAACGACCAGGTGTCGATTATGATTAAACTTTTTCTCCAGTGGCTATGCTTAAGTCCATCCGGATCCTACTTGCCATCGCTGCATTCCATGACTACGAGATCTAGCAAATGGATGTCAAGACCGCTTTTCTAAATGGTGATTTAGAAGAGAGCGTGTAAAGCTAGAGGGCTTCGTAGACAGTAGGAGCAGCGGAAAGGTGTGCAAGCTGCTTAAATCAATATACGGGTTAAACCAGGCATCGCGGAATTGGAACATCTTTTGTGATGTAGCAGTCAAAGAGTTTTACTTCATCAAAAATGTAGATGATCCTTGTATATACAAGAAGGTTGTAGAGAGTAAGATTGTCTTCCTCGTATTGTACGTGGATGACATACTCTTGATAGGAAATGATGTTCCTATGCTACACTCGGTCAAGCTCTTATTATCACAAAGGTTCTCCATGAAGGATTTGGGTGATGCCTCTTACATCCTGGGGAGAAACACTGGAGAGATGTGAAGAATATTCTTAAATACTTGAGAAGGACTAAAGAAATGTTCTTGGTGTATGGTAACGGTAAACTCCTGGTGGAGTCCTTTACCGATTCAAGCTTCTAGAGTGATAAGGACGACAGGAAGTCAGTCTCGGGTTTTGTATTCACCCTCAATGGAGGGGGCGGTATGTTGGAAGAGTTCAAAGCTAGATACCGTAGCAGACTCGACGATGGAGGCTGAATACATCGCTACCAACGATGCTGCCAAAGAGGCTGTCTGGATGAAGAAGTTCATGAGATGATCTTAGTGAGGTTCCTACCATTGAGGATCAAATACTTTTGTATTGTGATAATAATGGAGCTGTGGCTTTGGCCAAGGAACCCAGGTCCCATCAGCGATCCAGATATATTCTGAGGCGGTATCTCCTGATCCGAGAGATAGATGATTGCCGGGAGATCGAGGTCAGGAGAGTTGACATGAAGAATAACACGGTGGATCCACTCACAAAGGCCATTGCCCAGATACAATTTGAGAGACTTTTTGGGATGTTGGGTATGAGATACTACAACAACTGGCCTTAGTGCAAGTGGGAGATTGTTAGTTATATATATGCCCTAGAGGCCATTATTGTACATAATTGTATATTATAATGGATGCTTGGACATATATAGAGAGAACTTTCATGCTCGACATGATAGTATGCAATCTGGTTACTCTTTATCTTAACATGTACACTTGTATCATTATACTGTCTCTCCGTTACATGTTGATAAAGCCCTTAGGATGTGAACTTGACTATCAGCACTATGATGGAGATCATACTAATGGGGCCAGGGTAGTTCAAAAGTACATCCTTTAATTGTTCCTAGTCGAGAGAGTATCGAGAGAGGGCATCGATATTCCAAAGTAGACTAGTGTGTACGTTTCTTGACCCTGTATGGGTCGGTGGTTGATCCCACAGCCATTGGTGTTTGACATCAAATATTGTACACAGGTGCTCATTGGAGAATGGGTACACCGAACAGGACTCGCCGAGAACTCCTAGATGGTATTATACCTATCGTCATATAGCAGTTCTCTGGTGACACTGTACAGGTTGGTCTGTAGACCCGAGATCTTCATAGAGTCTTATGTGGCTCCCACTGTGCTTTGATTTTCTCCCTACCATGGCTCAAATGAGTCGTGCAAACAGGTGGATTTTGGGTACAGTCCCGAGTCACATGGAGGCAATGAGCGATAGAAGGGGTTTCGTCTCTCTCGGTATTGGGAGTTGATGTTGCGCTATCCTTGATTGGCTGTAACAGGAAGTCCCTGGCCAGGACTGATGATGAGATTTACCGGTAAGTGTTATCATTAGTTTCTCGACCCGTTATGAGCCTCACATCGGCATGACTTATCAAATTATTGGGGTCTGACGTTTACCACCCCCAGACTCGATATGCGACATATCAGACGAAGAGATCGGACTGTACGGTAGTGTTACTTACTAGATTCACAGGAGTTTGGACAAGCTTGTTTGTTAATCTTCTGATTGGTCAATACCAGGGTAGCCGTTACGTCCAGCTAGTACCGCTGACGGCTTGTGGGTGACCGATATGATCATTACCTACTGCTGGCGTATTGACGAGTCTTTAGAGTCCTACACAGAGGTTTCCTAGCTCAAGCGAAAGGAAGTAGGGCACATATGTGATATGTACGGGACCGATATTAATACGTGTATGTGATACAGTATTCTAATCTCGTGATATAGGTTATATGTGATATAACCGGATTATTGAATCAAGTGTTGATTCAATAGTTTGTTATATGATATTTGATATACGTATAAATGATATTAGTCGGTTATATGTGATATAGCCGGATTATTAAATCAAGTGTTGATTTAATAATTTAATATATAATTATATATTTGATATATTAATATATTTAACTAATATTAGCTCACTTAAGAATTTATTTTCTACTGATACATTTAAATATATATGAGATATATATTAATGTATTTACTATTGTGTCATGCTAGATGATACATTGGACATGGGTGTATGAGACTCGCACCAAACTAAAGATAATTTAGGTGATTAATTATTAAGGGAAAAATCAAAATTAGGTGGAAATTAGCATGGCTAAAGATGCTTGTGGAAGCATGTAGAAGACTTGATTTAGTCCATTAATTTTGTTTTACTCTAAATATTTATTAACCCAACCATTATCTTTAGCCATGGTTAAGTCTCTACAAATATCATTTGAGATATTTTTTCACCATGGTTCATCACTTGATCATCTTCTTCATCTCATTTTTCTTCTCTAGCTTTTAATGAGGTGCAGAAAGAAAGAGAGAAAAATAATTCTAAAGTGAGCAAAATACCTACTTCATCAATCTATATCAAACTAGCCATTTAGTATAGGTTGTTTACTTCACTAATTCCTCAATTAGTGAAGAGGTAGCTTGAGTTAGAGATTCCTCAAGGTAGATCATTTTCGGTTTCGATGATTCTTACGCAAGCTCGTTCCTTTCACCTAGTGGAGCCTAAGAAGAGTTCGGGGAGCACTACTTGGAGCTAAGGGCTGTACGGAGCTTTAGAAGTGAAGGACCGGTCTAAAAAGGTTGTATTCCTTGTTCACTTAGTATAAAACTTTATTACTTGCTTATAAACCCTAATTCTTTAGTTCGATTCTAGGTTAGTATTACTTAGCACACTAGATTTTTTAAAATTGCACACTCGATGCCTCTAGAAACCTACAAGTCATGTTAAGGAATACTTACATGGTATCAGAGCCAAGCTAGAGCATTAGGATTGGCCTAGACGACATTAAAGAGTTCGATCGAGTTTCAAGGACCGACTTTTTACTAGTTTCTGGAAATTTTTCCAAAAGTTGGATTTTTCCAGATTAAAAATATTCAGAAATTCGTGCAGGTAATATTATGGAACCCCAAGAATTTTGAGATCACAACTCCACCATTGCACCGCGAAACCGCCGCCAAACCCATGGTTTGGCCACGGTTCCTCCGCGGTCTTGGTGAGTTGTTTGTTCGTTTTTCTTCTGCTTCTCCATTTTTTATATTTCATGTTTTCTGGGTATTTTTATTGAGTCTCAAGTGTTGAGGTCTTTGGGAATTGTGGGTTTTTGATAAATCGAACGAAATGTTTAACATCGTCTAGATATCTATGATCTGTGATACAATATTTGGAATCTACAATAATTAGTTTTGTGAAAACTAGTTAGTATTTTGTAAATCTAGCAATTTTGTCTCCTTTGATCAGTTGCTACGGGATTTTGATTCGGATCAAACTCCGTCGCAATCTCATATAGTACGCGAACACTCGCCGGGTAACACTACTCGATAGACACGCCCCATACCCCCGACCAAGTGACTGTAGGAGAACCCCGTAGCCAAAAGCATCCGTTCGGGTGCTCGCGGCCACGGTGTTCCGCCTAAGTGCGCTTCGTCGACGGCATCGGGGGTGCGGCTGTCTACTAATGTTTCCGACGAGCATTCGATCATTTGTCGGGAATCTTGTTGAATTGCGTGACTGGATATTGAAAAGTGTTTTCAATTTGAGACTAAAATTCCGGGTTTATAGTGTTAGGCATGAAATCCAGAGTATGAGATATTCCGGGTTTATGATGTCTATGGTGTTGCGGATTCTAATTATTGTAGTTTTCATTTCTTTTCTGCGACCGTAAGTATAATATGTGGTGTATCGCCGGTTTTTTTTGCTATACGTCAACAAAAATTGGGATACGCATATTTACTTACGTTAATGACATGTGATGTTGTGTGTTGCTGTAATATGTTATATTGGATCGTCGTGTTTGAATAGCCGGGGGGTTTTGCGTGAGATGAGAGTTTTTTTCTTTTTCATTCATGTAAAAATTTATATGTAATATTATTTTATTGGGACACTTCCGGGTTGAGGATGATGTCACCATTGATGTATATTATTTACTTTTCCGCATTAGGATAGACCCAAGGTGGGGAGCATAAGTAACCGTGTTCTAGAGTCTAGTGGGAGGCCATCTCGAGGAGTCGAGACCGGGTCTCCTAACTCTAGAATTGGCAGGGTTTCTTGCCGCTCTTGTAGGGGTCTAGGGATGTGGCTTTGGCTATTCATCATGACCATGGAATCCGTGTTTTTTACTGGCTTAATTTAAAACACGGACCTCCTAGTATATCCAATATTTCATATGTTGACTTCTGCTGCAATGTTCTGTGATGTGATCATATAACTGCTTGAGACGAATGGTTTATATTATATATATAATATATAATAAACGTTGCTTATGTTTTGCATACGCGCTAGTCCTGCCTCCGCTCTGCCGATAGTTAAGTAACCTAACGGTGCATAACGGGACCCCGTGGCGAATGCAGATGGCATAAGCGTGCGTTCTATTTTCGTTTCTTTATCTATAATGTTTAGGAAACATAAATGATGGGACTTCATTAATGAAATTAATGAAAAAGGAAAGAAACCTAAAGATGTTGTAGAATCAAATTTTCAAAAAGGTAGCTCTAGTTCTTGCTTTGCATATGGTATTCCTTGATGAATATCCAGCATCTCATTCGATGAGGAAAGAGCCTAGATCCCTTCACCGGGAGTGACCTCTTTAGTAAAAGCTAGCAGATGCTACAACCCACTCGGTTTATTTTGAAAAACACTCGATTTTAAAACTGGAGCTTAAACCACTCCTTTTCAAATCACTTAATTCTACAACGATATAAAGTTTATTACGTAAAAGGTTTTCTTAAAAACCTGTCGTAGCCCTTCGTCATTTCAGATAAGTGCTATTTAGTATTCATGCTATGTTTGTTGACTATGTTAAGGCATAGTGTGCGGTAGCTAATTCATGCTTATCTGCAACCATATGATTCGATTGGATTAGGGTAGTCGTACGACTTTGTTGGCCTCTGTCAAGAGTTGTACGGGTGGGTTTAATTCAATCAGGAAATGAACGGGTTGAACTTGACTAGCGCTCTATGGTTTGTTGGCCTCCGTCAAGGTCATAGGACGCTAGGGGCAAAACATTATCGGGAATTTCAAGTGTTGAAATTTGCAATGAGATTGCATACCTTCTATATGATAGTTGGATCCCGATACCCACTGCGAGTAAGTGTTACTCCTGGGAGAGTTTTCCACTTTACAATTATCCGATCTAGCAGGTGTCTAAGAAAGGTGTTAACGGGGTTACGCCCCTGCGGAAACGAGGTTATTTAATTAGTTCCATGCGAAAGCATGGGGAGACTCCCTCGGAGTACCAATACCTGCCTGGCTGAACGATTGGCGAACATGTAGGATGTAATTAATCCCGGCTAGTCTTACCTTTTAGGTTTTGAAAAAAGATTTGATAAAAATAGTGGGAGCCATCCTGATTAGATAAGATAATAACCAATCTAATCTTGCAAAAGCATACGCTAAAGTGTTTTGTTCTCTTTCTCTCCAGGTAGCGACCATGGCATGCCTTAATCAAGATAATAATATTAATGTATTGACCGAACCCGCTTATTATACTGAGCTGGGGAACGTTGGTTCCGCTTTATCTTATAACTGTTATAAGTCTGAGCAGGAAATAGGGAAATATCTGGATTCCTACGCGACCCGAACAAGGAATAAGCATGTTGATGCATCTTCTTCGGGTGTGTTCGTTACCGAGAACTGTTTCTCAGTACACTCTACGTCCTGTGTATTAGATACCGGATCAGGATCCCACACATATAATATGTTACATGGGCTAGAGAAAGATAGAGAACTGGGAATAGGTGATCATTCTCTCAGAGTAAGGAATGGTGCAATGGTTGCAGCCAAGGCAGTTGGCGTATATCACCTAGTATTACCTGATGGTAATACATTGATTCTGAACGACTGTTATCACGTGCAAAAAATGTTGTGCAATATTATATCAATTGCTTTATTACATAAAGAAGGATATAATTTTGTATTGCAGGATAATGTTATGAACATTTTCCTAAATCAAGTGTTGATTGGTTTTGGTACGTTATGTAACGGTATATATATTCTGAATCAAAATACAATTCTTAATATACAGAACATAAACAAGAGGAAAAGTTCAGAAATGAACGAAGCCTTCTTGTGGCATTGTAGACTAGGTCATATCAATGCGACACGACTAGCTAAGTTACAAAAAGATGGATATTTGAATTCGTTCGAATTTACATCATATGAAACTTGCCAGTCATGTCTCAAAGGTAAAATGACCAAAACTTCGTTTACTGGACACGGAGAAAGAGCTACTGAACTCTCAGGACTGATACATATTGATGTATGCGGTCCCATGTCTACATATGCCAAGAATGGTTCCTCATATTTTATCACATTCACCGATGATCTCTCAAGATACGGACATGTGTTCCTGTTGAAACAAAAGTCTGAAGCTTTTGAGAAATTCAAGGAATATAAGTGTGAAGTAGAGAACCAAACGGGTAAATGTATTAAAATCCTTTGATTTGATCGGGGAGGAGAATACTTAAGCACGGAGTTCTGGATTATTTAAAAAAGAATGGGATTCTCTCTCAGCTTACTCCTCCCTATACACCACAGCACAACGGTGTATCGGAGCGGAGGAATCGCACCCTATTAAATATGGTGCGCTCTATGATGAGTACTGCTGAGTTACCTATTTCCTTTTGGGGTTATGCACTTGAGACAGCCGCATACCTATTAAATAGAGTTCCAACCAAATCAGTGCCTACCACTCCATATGAGATATGGGAGGGGAAGAGACCATACCTTAATTTCATTAAGATGTGGGGTTGTCCGGCCTATGTTAAGAAGCAAAATCCGGACAAGCTTGAGGCAGGTCAGTTCCGTGTAAGTTTGTTGGATATTCCAAACATTCACGTGGGTATATCTTCTACCACACCGAGAAACAAAAGGTGTTTGTTTCTCGACATACCACCTTTTTATAAAAGGAATTTCTTGTAAAAGAAATTAGTGGTCATGAGGTAGAACTGGAAGAAGTTCTAGCTACACAAACTACGACTGATGATTTGGTAGATTGGAGGATTCAGTAGTCCCCGAAGAACCTCATCCACTCTGCAGATCCAGTAGAGTTTCTCACCCACCTGAGAGAAACTACGGCTTTCTCGTAGTCGGTGGGAGTGAGGATTGCATCATGGAAGATGATGACCCTACTAGTTTTGAACAGGCCATCACAAGTGGGGACTCTGTGAAATGGCTGGATGCAATGCGATCTGAGATGAAATCCATGTACACCAACAAAGTATGGACTTTGGAAGTTGCTCCTGAAAGGGTAAAACCCATTTGGAGCAAGTGGATCTTTAAGAAGAAACTTGGTGTAGATTATGATGAAACCTGTACACATGTCACCAGGGAACTACTATCTGACAATAGGTATAATACCAACTAGCATGTTCCCGGCGAATCCGTCCGGTGTACTCATAACCCAATGAGCACCTGTATACATCTTAGGTGAACCAACTGACACCAATAGCTTGTGAGACCGGCCACCGCCCCTCGTCGGGGTCTCGATCCGTATACACTAGTCTACTCTTGGAATATCGATGCCCAGTCTCGAAACTCCCACGACTAGAGACACTTTAAGGATGTGCTTATAGACCGCCTAACTCTCACGTATATGATCGCCATCACACTACTGGTAGTCAATCAAGAATCCTATAGGCTCTATCAACATGTAATAGTGATATGTAATGTCACCTGAAGCATGTACACGATGATAAAGATAAACCAGATAGCATACTATCATCTTGACTAAGACTGTTCTACCGGTATAGGTCCTCCCTCAATCATCGCAATCGCGTGCCTGCGATCCAATAATTGACTTGAGGTCACTATAGCTAACAATCTCCCTGTTGCACTTAAAGCTAATTACTGCGGTGTCGCATACTCACAGCCCGTATGATACCGAACACCCAACTTCTCTACTAATCAGTTTTACAAAGCTCGTTTGTAAAACTATTGCGTTCGAGAAATAGCCTCAGTGAGTGGATCCGCTCCAATGTTTCTTTCTATGTCTCTCTTTATCTCAAGTTCGCGGAGAAATGCCATCTCCCGAAATGAGCAATACCTGTCTTAGAATATATCTGGATATCTGATGGGACCCAGTTCACAAATGAACTCCAAATCCAGTAAACTTCTTAGATTGTATCGTCAACTGAATTTAATCAGTATCCCGCGCCATGCCTCCCTCAGTATCCGCTTGGACCACCTGTCCAAACAACTGCCCCTCGTTCAGAGGGAAAACTATAACTCTGACAGTCACTCTGTCGGTCACTCTGCCATCCAGGTCACCTTGGAAGCCTGAAATGATAACCGTCTCCCGAAGGAGGCTGTCATTACCAAACCATTAGAACATCCACTTATGTTCATAAACTGCTTCTGAACGTATCTCCAGGATTGGATTAATATATCAACTTATTGCAGCTTGTGCAAAATACAACATCTGGTGTGGTACTTGACTTCTCATGATTGACTCAATTGCCTAAGCAAGTGATATGCCAATCATGCACATCCCTCTACCCTTTAGTCTGTAAGACACCTTCAGAGAGGGTGACTCTATCACCTGCAGGTACACCACCATGCCAGGAGTCGTCCATTCTAAAACACCATTAGAATACTGTCTAAGTACCCAGATTGGGAAACTACCCAAATCTAGATCTAAAACCATAGATCTAGTAACCAGAATGCCTGATATAATATCCAAATCTTATGTGGAGAAACCACTATGTGGCAACCACAATATAACCGATCGTAGTGTAGAAATTTCACTTCCTACAAAGTGTATGTCATCTAAATACCATGACATACCACCCTACTACCTTCTTACCAGATCCATCTCCTATTCTGATGAAGTCAAAGCCTATGACTGTCATAAAAAATAGATGATCTATCTCCGCTATATCTGCTTTAGTCTATAAATAGACACAAGCAACTTTTCCACTATGCTTCCGCTGCTCCCACTGACTACAACAACCCTTTGGCGGAGTCATATACACGTGCACTTCTAAAGCTAGTTTAGAACGACGCTATACTCATCCTCCTGCCAGGTCTCATAGTCTGGAACAACAGTAGTGTCAAGCTTGGGTAAACAAGAACCTCCTTGTCACCGTCTTTGAAGATACCGAAGTACCTCTCGGGCGCTTGAGGTTACCTACTATATCTGCGGAGTGGCTAATGGAATGTCAAACCTTGATTAAATCTTTAGGTTCTATTAACTTTTTAGTAATCGTTTGTTGTTCTGTAATCACTTCCAGTTCTACCATACTCCCATTACTGTTTTCTGAAAAAGTCCATTTTACTAAAATTGTGGCGAGTCAATAACAATATCATTATTGATCTTCAAGATGGTAGAAAGTTAACCCTCGTCATAGCCTGGGATAACCCACAAACTGCCATTACAGAAATGTGCCTTGAGTTATCCAGAGTCTGGTTTAAAGCATAAGCCGGACAACTCCATATACCTTAACATCGTTAATATATGAACCATTCTATATACAATATAGAATAGAGGCACTGATTTAATTGGAACCAGATTCAAATCATACAGCTGTCTCCAGTGCATGTCAATTAAATGGAAGGAGGCCGATCAACATTACTCAACTTAGGAGTGTATCCAGATATGAGTAACCTGAAAGAGAAGTAAGTTCTTAAAACCATTACTATCAACTGAATACCTGACACAAGTATCTACATCTTCAATCATTTTGAAGAATCCTGATACTTGCAACACCTGGTTCTCTACTTTATTCTTATACCTATAACATCTCAAAACTTGGACCTTATAATTCTATGAAACACTTGTCTAAAATCGGAGAAGTCACAAGTAAACAGAATATAGTATGAGGACCAACCCCTTTGTCCTAATGGACACTGTAAAATATACAATGCTTTGTATAAGTCCCCTGAGTTGAATAACTCAAATCCTGTGTGTCGTAGGTTGAAAACTGTACTATGGTTAAGAAGAATTACACCGCTGTTTAATGCTCCTTATCCAATCATCAGCTGATATAGGTAAATGTCATGGACATAATTTCAAAAAGTTATATCTCACTTTATAAAATAAACGCACAGATATATCAGTTTGAAATAGTTGCATAATAACGGATATTCAAAACCAAATATTTGCCGTCAGGAAAAACCCCAGGTGATTTCCTCAAATATCACCAATTACAACGAATTCCGATATAAAGAGGATATAATCACCTAATTCCCAATAACTTACTCCCACTCATCATCTGTAAAACCATATAGATGTGAGAATCAGACCAGGTAAATACATACCCTGGAGTAAGGATCTAATTGGGAAATCAGTTTTCAATTAACAACGCATAGTGAAACTGAAACATGAAAATGTTTCAAAGGGGTAGCTGGGTATTCCTAGTAATGCCTCTTCCATTATCCATATTCTTGACTGTAACCATATATTTCTTTGCCATCTCTCCAAATCCCTTTATTCGTCTTTACTCATTACCTTCTGTACTCTACCCTTAGGCTAAATGGTTTTCTTCCTTCCCTACTGTTCGACACCTGCCTATGGTTTGGAAGAAGACTATCCAATAAGCGTAATAGGTGTACCCTCCCAATCCAAGGAGCCCTCGTAACCTGAGAGAATGTAATGATAAAAGACAACCTGAATAATCCTATTCAATTTCTCCTGAACCAGAATCCATCCTCGAACTGGAACAAGTTCCTTCGAGTTTGTATATAACTATACGATGGATTATCCAATAAATATGGATCTTCGTAGTGATACGGAGTGTTCTGGAGAAATTCAAAGGTGAAGTAGGAGAGGCGATGAAATACGTGGTTTGGTCGTGAATGATAGCAGTTCGCAATTTACTTTGCCCTCTTTCTGATCCCTTTATTTGTCATTACTTATTACCTTCTGTACACCACACTTAAGCAATTGGTTTTCTTCCTTCCCCACCTTTCGGCACCTGCCTATGGTTTGGAAGAAGACTATCCAATAAGCACAAAAGGTGTACCCTCTCCTCATCCTAGGAGCCCTCACAACCTGAGAGAAGGTAAAAGAAAAAGACAACTGAATAGTCCTATTCATTTTCTCCAGAACCGGAAACGAACTTCGAATCTGAAACAATTTTCTTCGAGTTCGTATATAACGATACGATGGTCATATCCAATAAATGTGGATCTTCGTAGTGATACAGAATGTTCCGGAGAAAAGAAAAGGGTAAAAGTAGGAGTGGCAATGAAGTATGCAACTCTGACAATCCAAAAGTCAATGTGTTTTAAGAAAGTTCAGTTAACTTGGTTACTGAGTTATAGTCTAGGGTCGGGACATGGTCGCTGCCAAAGAGAGAGAGAGAAAAGAAACACTCAGCGTGCACTCTAATCTAGATCAGAATGGTCAATCACATTATCTAATCAGGATGTCTCCTACCGTATCCTCAATTCTCCTCCAAACCTGAAAGAAGAATTAGTCGGGATCATCTAAAATCACCCGAGGAGTAAACCAACTCATCAGTGGGAATCGAGATCCAACTATCATCGCATGATAACTTGATGGAATCCACTCAAGTTATCACACTCCAGAAGGTATGCGCATGCCAGGCAAGTTTCCTGTATGTTTAAACTCCTGAAGTGATTTCTACCCCATGCTCTTATAATCTTGACGAAGGCCAACATATCATAAGTCACATGTCAAGTTCTACCCGTCATTATCCAGGTTAATTTGAACACACCCGTACATACCCTTGACGAAGGACAAAATAATAGTACGATTGTCCCAACGCATCTATCTATGCAACAGAAAAGTAACAAATAGCTACCATACACTATGCCTTGACGAAGGCCAACATACATAGCATGAATACTAAGTGCTACCCGTCTGAAACGACGGAGGGCTACGAATGGTTTTTGGCGAAAAAACTTTAACGTAATGAACTTGATATTGTTGAAGGAACCGGATAGCTTTTTATAAATATATAGTGGCGAAAACCTTTGCTAAAGAGGTCACTCCCTGTGAAGGGATCTCGGCTCTTTCCTCGTGCAATGAGGTGCAGGATATTCCCACTGAATAGCACAATGCAAAGCAAAAAATTAATCGACTATAGTGAAGTTATTACCCTGATGCATACTTCTGCCCAAGAGGTCACACCCTGTGAGGGGATCTAGGCTCTTGCCTCGTCGAATGAGGTGCTGTATATTCATAACCGAATAACGCTGTGCAAAACAAAAGAAAATGTCCTTGTAATAACAGTTTTTTAAAATTGTTCCAACAACATCAATTAGGTCTGTTTTCCTTGCATTGATCTGAATCAACGCAGTCCCATCAATTAATCACACCACAAAATAATGAAAATATGATGTACTGGGTCCCGTCATCACCCGTTAGGTTACTTAACTAACTACAGAGCGGGGACTGGACTAGCGCGGGTGTAAAATATATACAACATCTACTAGTATATATATAACAATATATAATAATCGCTCAAGGCGTGATAAATGCAACATCACAAATAAGCAATAAGCATCACAGAACAATACAGATATTCTGGGAGCCCTGGGTTTCCTTTGAGCCGCAAGTGAAACCCGACGTTCTCCGGGTCGTGTGAATAACCTGTGCAATGAAAACCTAGACCCCTACGAGCGCGGCAAGTTACCCTCCAAAAACAGAAGTGAAGAAGCCCCCTTCATCAAAGTGAATGGGCCACCCAGCACTTTGTTCATATCATAATATTGTATTATTATATTCCCTATTCTTATGCAGTTTACAAATAAACAGGTGCTTTTGACCCATGTCAGCTATATAGGTGCAGGTTACAGGTTCTCGGAACAAAAACAGTGAAAAAGATTAAAAGACGATACAAAAGTGAGACTACGACCAACGAATGGAAGAATCTTGATCAAGCCTACATTTTGGAGAATAAATGAAGATCAATGGACGATTTCACAGAGTACAAAGACAGCGCAAGGTTCAAGACTTCATTACGAAGCAACGGTAAAAGTCCACTACAATTATTCACTGTGGAAATCTGGAAGAGAACCAGAAGCCAACCTGAGAAACAAACTGAAGAAAAACCAAGGAAAAATGCAACAGACCAAGCACCAGAAAGATGAGCCAGCAAACCCCCTATATGGCCGCGGATCCACGGCCGGGTATAGCCCGTAGTGGCGGAAAATTTTACCAAAACATGTGGCGGCGCTGAATAGTCTTCCTAGGGGTATTTTTGTAAAAGCATACATGCGGCGATTGTAAACCTAGGGTTTTCTATGTCCTATAAATAGAGACCCAAATTCTTGTTTTATGGCATGCCTCCTTTCATTAATAAAATTCAGAATTCTTTTTGGAGAGCATCAATTTGTAAGTAGTTCTTTTTATTTGCCCTAGTTAATTTTATTATCTGCCCTAGGTAATTTCTTATCTACCCTAGTTAGATCTTTAATTCTTTGCCCTAGATAAATAGTTTAGATATGTTCTTCAATTCCCTAATGAGCGAGTAGTCTCCTCGCTTGTTAGGGTTAGCTTTGGGGAAGGTTTGAGAGATGAAGATCTCTCACCCCTTTCTTGCCTATCACATATAATTAATAGGACTCCATGCATACATGCACACACCGCTCCTTACGGCACCCTATCCCACGAGGTAGCGGTGATACCGTAGTATAAAAGCCCAGTTGAATGTGTTTTTCATGGAGGTTAGGGTAAGGAATAAGAAAGGAAGGACAAGAACCTAGAGGAAGAAACACCGTTTCGTCCCGATGGTCCTAATCCCCTTTATTAATAATTACCATAACTCCTAATAGATCTTAATATGGGTATAGAAAGCGGTGAGATTTATTGACTTTCCAAAATTAAGCTAAACCTAACCCTAGCAAGATTTGATCTAGATAAATTTAGTTTTTTAGCTTTAATCAATCCGTTCACACCGTTCGGAATTAACTCGTAAGAGGAATTAGGAAATTCACAAAATCCCTGTGGACCGACCCGTACTCACCGGCTAGCTACCAAGCGACGCCGTTCTTGATTGCGGTTATATAAATTCTTTGACATACAAATCAAATGGCGCCGTTGCCGGGGATAGCGTGTTATTTTCATTTTGTAATTTCAGGTTAATATAAAATTAAAAAATCATAAAAAACTGAAAAATTAAAAA
This sequence comes from Agapanthus africanus, assembly GCA_030015575.1. Taxonomy (NCBI): domain Eukaryota; kingdom Viridiplantae; phylum Streptophyta; class Magnoliopsida; order Asparagales; family Amaryllidaceae; genus Agapanthus; species Agapanthus africanus. The sequence continues at coordinate 297,893,439 of CM057349.1, forward strand.
AAATATAAAAATTTATCATCTTTTATTTTGTGAAGGGTATTTTTGTTTGAATTTTGCAGGATCTACAACCGAGTTCGGATCTGGAAATCTACAGAGATAAAAACAGAAAACCGAAGATCTGAAAAGTAGAGGATTACAAAAACAGAGAAACAGAAAAAATCTGGAGAACTGAACCGACCGCCCTTCCTCCGCGTTGACCACCTTCTGACCGCGGAATCGCCGCGGAGTGGTGACATCATCGTCTCAAAAATTTTCTCGGGGCTTGAACCAAACACCTGACCGTGGAAGCGCCGCAACATACTTATTACGACCGCGGAAACGCTACCTTCTTGTGACGTCGGCGCTTGGAAAAATTTCTGTTTGTTTCCTTTCTCTCTCCTCTGCAAATCTCAATATATCTTCTGTGAAATCTCCTGCAGGATTCTTTGCGCTTTAAAAAAATCTCTCCCCTTTCCAATAATTAATCTTTTGCAGGATTATTTGCGCCGTGCTTAAAATAAAAAATTTTGATTGCAAGTGATTGTGTTTACTGCTTTGCATATTTTAAAACTGACTTTAAGGGGCTTGAGACCAATCCAGATTGGGTGGGGATTTTGATAAAAAGGTGAATGGACTTGTTGATCCCAAGAACTGGATGTGTTGAGAGGAGTGAACCAGTTTTGTTTGATAAGCAAAATTTTGAGGAGAATATTGAGGAAATTATTGAGGATGAACCAGTTTTGTTTGATGTGTCGGATTTCCCAATTCATCATGTCCCTTCCACTGATTGTGTACACCTTCCTGAATCTTTAACAGATACCCTTCCTCACTCACTTCCCTCCGTCCTCGTTCCGACCTTGCAAGTGACCGTTACACTTTCATCTCCAATACCAAGTTCGACGTACCCATGTTTACTCACGAATCTTGAAGGATTTAATCTCATTTTTCCGCGGGTTGATAGATTAGCACAATCGCTTTTTACACATCGGTCATTACAAATTGTGCTAATTTATACACTCCATCCCCACCCTCAAGTTCGTATTCCAACTTTCTTTGGTTCTTCTAATCTTCCTTTAATAATACCGAGTGTTGATGAATCACAATCCGATATTTTGAGTTCGATAATTTTAGAAACACAACTTGATTTAGAATCTTTTGAGAATAAGGTAGATGAGCTTTACGAGTCTCCTACCTCCGTAATTTTTGAACAATCAAGTGTGTTGAATTCTGGCATGACACCTTTTGAGATCGAAACGTTCAATCGGACCTTCGATGACAGTTTCGAAGATATTTTCGCCGACGAACTCGCATTCTTAAACGATACTGATTTTGTGATTAATCAATCTCCACTCGAAGAACTAGAACCACTACCATTTCTTTTTTCCCTCCGCCATTCTCCTCCACCAAGACCGTATACTGCTTCTATCTCCACACGGTCTCATGTGCTTCTCATCTCATTTCTCTACACTCTAGTCTTTCATCAACCCTACCATTATAACGATAAATTTTTTGAATGGTTGGTTCTAACTTTTGGTCTATGTATGACCTTGTATAGTTTGATTTTTCTCCTCCCTAACACTAAACTTTAACGCTTAGAACAGTGGAAATACTGTTTCACTTAAGTTTGGGGGAACCTTGTTGTATATATTTTTGTTTTTCTTTTAACAATAAAAAAATTTTATAAATAAATAATCAGGGGAGTGCCGACATTTTGACCATCTTGGTGTAGCATGACAGTGAGGACACTGTCAAGTTTAAGTTTGGGGGTGTGCTCGGTAAGCCTTCTTCCTTTGCATTCATGTGTATATTTTTGCATTTGCATACTTATTTTAAAAACCCATAAAAATTGAAAAGTTTAAAAAAAATTATAAAAATTAAAGTATTCAATTTTGGCCATAATTGACTTGAGTTTGACAAATAGGTTAACTAGCTAGGAACAACTAGATCTAGACTTAGTAAATTAAAAACCCTAAAAATAACTTTTCTTAAAATTTAACGGTAGAAAGTATATGTCTTTGTAGTTTATTTAGAAATAGGCAAATTTTGAGTTCACTTCTTGGGCTAAGTTAAAATGAGGGAAAAGTATTGATATCTTTATTAAAGTATAAGTTTGAAAAATAATTCTTAGCTTAAGTCTAAATTCTGAAAATATATACCTTACAAATTGCACAAACACGAACCTTGAAACTTGAAATAGTAGAAGAGACCTTGAAATGCTCTTGTCTAAAGTCCATAGTACAAAGAAAATAAAATAAAAAAATTCAAGTGTGAATAAAGAGATAATAAAAAAATGAACACTGGTTTTTGTGATTACTTAAGACTGCAAAAATAGAAAAAATATTTAGCGAGGGTGCTTCATCACCTAGTGCCTTAGACCAACTGGTTTGGGAGTCACTGCTAAAGCCTTAGGTGTTGCAAGACTAGGAATTACGCTTTAATGTGCAAACACATCTTGTAATCGGTTGTTGGTACCTCAAGAAGTATTAACGGTCTCATGAAGGATGTGTGAGCGAAATTCATCTAAAAATTCACCAATTAAGAAGTGCTTTGGACAACGGACAAGAGTATGATTGCTTGATTTGAATTTCCAAGTGTAGGGGTGATATATACACACACGTAGGGGGTATGTGATTGGGATTTAGATAAGAGATAGGAATGAAGAATAGGACTTGTATCTTTAATAGAGATGATAGAAATTCCTAAGTTGAGATAGAACCCTAGAAGGAAAACTTAAGAGATGCCAAAAGCTAAGTAAATTCACAAGAACATATATAATCTTAAGTTGAATGATAAGGAAGCGTAAAGAATATGGGTGGATAATTTACGAGTTGAAGATAATAGACTTCCTTGTTAGAAAATCTAATTGGAGAATAAAAGTCAATGGGCCTAATTGATAGGATTTTGTGGGTAGTATCCGCTGAAAACCCTCAGGAGATAACACTCCTCCTACTAGGGACACCTAGAGGTTTAACAGCTTGTTGCACGTGCTCAGTGCAATCGCGTTTCCCTGCGAAAGTGAGGTTAGGTTTTTGTTGAGAATAAAACTAGGTTTGCTCGAGGACGAGCAAAAGATAAGTTTGGGGGTATTTGTTCATATCATAATATTGTATTATTATATTCCCCGTTCTTATGCAGTTTACAAATAAACAGGTGCTTTTGACCTATGTCTGCTATATAGTTGCAGGTTACAGGTTCTCGGAACAAAAACAGTGAAAAAGATTAAAAGACGATACAAAAGTGAGACTACGACCAACGAATGGAAGAATCTTGATCAAGCCTACATTTTGGAGAATAAATGAAGATCAATGGACGATTTCACAGAGTACAAAGGCAGCGCAAGGTTCAAGACTTCGTCACGAAGCAACGGTAAAAGTCCATTACAATTATTCACTTTGGAAATCTGGAAGAGAACCAGAAGTCAACCTAAGAAACAAACTGAAGAAAAACTAAGGAAAAATGCAACAGACCAAGCACCAGAAAGATGAGCCAGCAAACCCCCTATACGGCCGCGGATCCGCGGCCAAACCTGGCCTGTGGCCGTGGTTCCGCGGCCGGGTATAGCCCGTAGTGGTGGAAAATTTTTCCAAAACGTGTGGCTGCGCTGACTAGTCTTTCTAGGGGTATTTTTGTAAAAGCATACATGTGGCGATTGTAAACCTAGGGTTTTCTATGTCCTATAAATAGAGACCCAAATTCTTGTATTAGGGCATGCCTCCTTTCATTTATAAAATTCAGAATTCTTTTTGGAGAGCATCAATTTGTAAGTAGTTCTTTTTATCTTCCCTTGTTAATTTTATTATCTTCCCTAGGTAATTTCTTAACTGCACTAGTTAAATCTTTAATTTCTTGCCCTAGATAAATAGTTTAGATATGTTCTTCAATTCCCTAATGAGCGAGTAGTCTCCTCGCTTGTTAGGGTTAGCTTTGGGGAAGGTTTGAGAGATGAAGATCTCTCACCCCTTTCTTGCCGATCACATATAATTAATAGGACTTCATGCATACATGCACACACCGCTCCCTACGGCACCCTATCCCATGAGGTAGCGGTGATACCGTAGTATAAAGGCCCGCTTAAGCATGTTTTCCATGGAGGTTAGGGTAAGGATTAAGAAAGGAAGGACAAGAACCTAGAGGAAGAAACACCGTTTCGTCCCGATGGTCCCAATCCCCTTTATTAATAATTACCATAACTCCTAATAGATCTTAATATGAGTATAGAAAGCGGTGAGATTTATTAACTTTCCAAAATTAATCTAAACCTAACCCTAGCAAGATTTAGATCTGGATAAATTTATTTTTTTAGCTTTAATCAATCCGTTCACACCGTTCGGAATTAACTCATAAGAGCAATTAGGAAATTCACAAAATCCCTGTGGACCGACCCGTACTCACCGGCTAGCTACCAAGCGACGCCGTTCTTGATTGCGGTTATATAAATTCTTTGACATACAAATCACACTTCACGGAATCCGGTAACTTGAACATCCCTCCTTGGGTCAACCTGTACCCCCTACGAGTGCGGCGAATAGCCCGCCAATTCTAGAGTGAAACCCCTCCTTCTCAATGCCATGAGATGCGGACCCATTGCCCTCCAAAACCCGGCTATCCGTGCACTCCATCGCGTGGTAATCCTAGTACAGAAAAGAAAATATGTACAACGGTGACATCTCAACCCGGTCGTGCCCCAAACAAATAATATACAAACAGGCAGTGATGGCAGTCCACATGTCGGACGCTCGCACCGCGATATCAAATGTACAAATAAAACTAAACTGTACTATCATTGCAACCAAGCTATCCAACACGACGAATTCCGCAACAACACAGCACAACACAGAATATCAACGTGAATGTCACGTTCACAAACCCGTCTAAAAAAACTATAGCAATTAGACAAGTTGTACCACTCTAATGACATTCACGGTCGCAGATAGTAATGTAAGTACTGTAAACTTTAAACAATGTTAGAAATATCGAGTTCGAAATAACCCCGAATAGCCCCAAACAACTAGATAAAATCATATCCAAACTGGGATAAACTAGCAATACCACTGAACCAAAATTCCAGAGACCAGACCAAACCCGAAATACGAAGTCCAAACACCCTCCCCAGGTCTGCCGGCTCGGATTTTTAGGCAATGTGCTCGGTTCATTTCAGGTGGAATTGGTTCGTATTTGGGGTGTAGTCTAGTGGTCACCATAGTAGTCTTCTGCAGTTGCTAAAATATTTTTAGAAGACACTGAAAAAATGACAGAAACTGGAATACTACAGGTATTGCTTCGGAGTTGTTTCGGTTTTGATACTTTAACATTGTCTAAACCAACTAGTATGTGGTTAATGGGTTGGCTCTGATACTATGTAAGGCTACGGCAGCGCCCCGGTGATCAATCCATGGCCAAACGAGGAACAAAAACTTATAAAAACCGGCGCTAACGAAACCCTAAACGACGGATCGTACCATTAACCCTATACTGGTTCTACGAAAAGAGTTTAGAGAGGTTATACCGATCGATCCGTGTCCTTCGGTCTTCAACCTCTGTCCTAAGCTCATCGCGGCTTCCTCGATCAAGTTCGTTCTCCGGTCTCCCTCGTCGAAGACGATCCACATCAAGGATTAGTAATACGGGCTCCCGCTTCAAAACCGAAGCAACTCGAACATCCAGTTTGCTAGCCTAGATGCACAAGATGAAGTAAAGATTATGTGTGAATACTTTGTCTTATAACACCCAAGGATTCTCAACTCATGAGATGGAATGGGTGGAGGTGAAGAAGAAGCCATAGGAGGAAAAAGTGTGAGCTCAAGTGAATGCTTGTGAAGGAAAATAAGTATCTGTTGTTTTTTCTTGAGTTGGAGTTGTGAGGTATTTGTGTTGGCAACTAAAGGAAATCAATCACACCAAAATATCTGCCATTTGCCTCTACACAAATATCTCACAATACAATCATGAATCAAGCATGGCACATGTGCAATCAATGCATCAAGCCAAGACTCACACTCACAAACCAAAAGTTAACTTCACACTTTTAACATTATCAAACATTAAAACTAAATGTTTAATAAAGAAAAAGAAATGGCATCTTCACAAGTAATCTTGTAACGGATTACAAGAATACCCCTCATCCGTATATACATACATGCATCCGTATTCCGACTGAATACGAATACAACGAGACAAAAGTAATCCAACAATATAATACTAGGATCCGGCTTAAACCAAAGCCCATTAGTATTATCTAGGATCCGGCTTAAACCAAAGCCCATTGGTATTATCCGTCCGATCATGATCCGTGCACAAGTGCACGAATATGATCGAACCCTGCCATAAAACCATACGGTCTCTACAACGTTTCGCACGAACCAGGGAAACCCTCTGTGTGGGACTCTAAAGATTCTTCAATACGCTGACAGTAGGTTTAACCACAAGCACGTCAGTGGCACTAGCTGTACGTAACGGCTACCCAGGTATTGAGCGAAAGGGAGGCCGACGAGCAAACTCATCCTGAAACCCTACTGTGCCTGACAGAGACAATATCCGTACAGTCCGGTCCGTTTGTCTATGAGTATCGCATGTCAAGTCTATGGGGGTGGATAAAGTCAGACACCTAATAACGCAACATTTAGTGTCGGTATGAAGCCTATAACCAACTGAGAAACTACTGATCCGAATCAGTAATTCTCGTCTACCCCGGCCGAGGATTTCTGGTGATGGCCATCCGTGCACTCCGCGACATCAACCCCCAATACCGGGAGAGACGAATCCCCTGACGATCCGCTAACTGCCTCCATGTAGCTCGGGACTGTACCCAACTAAAACCTGTTTGCACGACTCCTTTGAGTCGTGGTAGGGTAGTAATCAAAGCACAGTGGGAACTGACACGAGTCAAATGACGATCTCAGGTCGATAGACTAACCTGGACACATGTCACCAGGGAACTGCTATCTCACAATAGGTATAATACCAACTAGCATGTTCCCGGCGAGTCCGTCCGGTGTACTCATAACCCAATGAGCACCTGTAAACATCTTAGGTGAACCAACTGACACCAATAGCTTGTGAGACCGGCCACCACCCCTCGTCGGGGTCTCGATCCGTATACACTAGTCTACTCTTAGAGTATCGATGCCCAGTCTCAAAACTCCCATGACTAGGGACACTTTAAGGATGTGCTTATAGACTTTCCAACTCTCACGTATATGATCGCCATCACACTGCTGGTAGTCAAGCAAGAATCCTATGGGCTCTATCAACATGTAATAGTGATCTGTAATGTCACCTGAAGCATGTACACGATGATAAAGATAAACCAGATAGCATGCTATCATCTTGAGTATGACTGTTCTACCGGTATAGGTCCTCCCTCAATCATCGCAATCACGTGCCAGCGATCTAATAATTGACTTGAGGGCACTATAGCCAACATTGGGTGATGCCTCTTACAACATAGGGAGAAAAACTAGACAACTGTGAAGAACATTCTTAAGTACATGAGAAGGACTAAAGAAATGTTCTTGGTGTATGGTAACGGTGAACTCCAGGTGGAGTCCTTTACCGATTCAAGTTTCCAAAGTGATAAGGATGAGAGTAAGTCGGTCTCGGGTTTTGTCTTCACTCTCAATGGAGGGGCGGTATGTTGGAAGAGTTCCAAGCTAGATACCGTAGCAGACTCGACGATGGAGGCTGAATATATCGCTACCAACGATGCTGCCAAAGAGGCTGTCTGGATGAAGAAGTTCATGAAATGAACTTAGTGAGGTTCCAACCATTGAGGATCTAATACCTTTGTATTGTGATAACAATGGAGTTGTGGCTTTGGCCAAGGAACCCAGGTCCCATCAGCGATCCAGACATATTCTGAGGCGGTATGACCTGATCCGGGAGATAGTTCATCGCCGGGAGATCGAGGTCAGGAGAGTTGACACGAAGAATAACACGGTGGATCCACTCACGAAGGCCATTCCCCAGTTACAATTTGAGAGACTTTTTGGGATGTTGGGTATGAGATACTACAACAACTGTCCTTAGTGCAAGTGGGAAATTGTTAGTTATATGTATGTCCTAGAGGCCATTATTGTACATGATTGTAAATTATAATGGATGCTTGGACATATATAGAGAGAACTTTCATGCTCGACATGATAGTATGCTATCTAGTTACTCTTTATCTTAACATGTACACATGTATCATTATACCGTCTCTCCGTTACATGTTGATAAAACCCTTAGGATGTGGACTTGACTACCAGGACTATGATGGAGATCATACTAGTGGGGCCTGTAAGCCCGCGGGGGCGCCCCGGCCGTCGATCCGACGCCGGAAAACGCGGAAAACAAAAACTTTGCGAACTTTGCAACCGGCACCACCGCGGACTTTTCACCCGGATCGGGCCATTAACCTAGCTAGCTAGCAAAATGAAAAGAGTAGAGATGCTGTACCAAACGATCCGTGTCCTTCGGTCTTCGTCTCCACTCCGATCTCCCGCGGATCTCCGTCACCTCCTCGCTCGTCGAAAAGGGCACCACGTAGCCGGAATGTTTTACGGGCTCCCGCCTCTTGACCGAGGCAACTCGGGCGCGAAGTTGGCTAGCCGACGCGTCCAAGGCTTGCTATAGAATAGTGTAGTATGCTTGTCTCTCTTGGGGTTCATGAAGTTGCCCTTGGTGGAGGGATTTGAGGAGGAGAATGAATGAAGCTTGGGATTATGGCAAGCATAAAAGCATGAAATGAGATGAAGAATGAATCTAACTCTAATCAACCTCTCTCTCCCTTCAAACAAGTGGCCGGCCCACTAAGATGAGAGAATAGATTGGAGAGAGAAAAACAATATATGAGAAAGAATATATCATAATAGAATGGAAAAAACTTAAAGAAAATGGTCACAACCATTTCCTTTCACAAACCATCAAATGAAAAGCCAAGAAGAGACCAATAAGGAATCTCATGATGAAGCAAGTCTCATCATAAGCAACATATGCAAGAAAGCCCCTCACATAATGTTAATTGCGAACTTGCAATTAACACCCTCCATCACAAAGCCCGGCCGAGAAGGAATGAAGGAAAACCGGCCGGAACGGAATGCAAACTGGCAACTTCATAAAACCGATCCCGTAATAAATTACAGGAAAACCCCGCTACTGCAAATACATGCCCGCATTTGTATTCGCACTGAACACAAATGCAAAGAGACAAAACTACACTATCAAATACTAGGATCCGGCTTAAGCCAAAGCCGGCTAGTAAAAACTGTCCGATCGCGATCCGTGCAATACCGCACGTATCTGATCGAACCCTGCCATATCTCCATACGGCCTCTACAGCATTTCGCCCGAAACTTGAGTAACTGTCTGTGTGGTGGACTCTAAAGACTCGTCAATACTGTGGCTGTGGATTTAACCACTAGCACGTCAGAGGTATAAGCCAATACATGACGGGCCACCAGGTATTGACCAAAAGGGACGTCGATGAGCGAACTCATCCTGACACCCTACTGAGCCTGTCAGTGACAATATCCGTACAGTCCGGTCCGTTCGTCTATGAGTATCGCATGGCGGGCCTAGGGGGTTGGTAAAAGTCAGACCCCCAAAAGCGGTACAAGTCGTGTCGGAGTGTAGCCTAGAACACCCTGAGATACTACTGGAATACCTACCAGCAAATCTCCTGCCTTGGCCAAGGACTTTTCATGTTCTGGCGGGCATGTATTTGCAGTAGCGGGGTTTTCCTGTAATTTATTACGGGATCGGTTTTATGAAGTTGCCAGTTTGCATTCCGTTCCGGCCGGTTTTCCTTCATTCCTTCTCGGCCGGGCTTTGTGATGGAGGGTGTTAATTGCAAGTTCGCAATTAACATTATGTGAGGGGCTTTCTTGCATATGTTGCTTATGATGAGACTTGCTTCATCATGAGATTCCTTATTGGTCTCTTCTTGGCTTTTCATTTGATGGTTTGTGAAAGGAAATGGTTGTGACCATTTTCTTTAAGTTTTTTCCATTCTATTATGATATATTCTTTCTCATATATTGTTTTTCTCTCTCCAATCTATTCTCTCATCTTAGTGGGCCGGCCACTTGTTTGAAGGGAGAGAGAGGTTGATTAGAGTTAGATTCATTCTTCATCTCATTTCATGCTTTTATGCTTGCCATAATCCCAAGCTTCATTCATTCATTCTCCTCCTCAAATCCCTCCACCAAGGGCAACTTCATGAACCCCAAGAGAGACAAGCATACTACACTATTCTATAGCAAGCCTTGGACGCGTCGGCTAGCCAACTTCGCGCCCGAGTTGCCTCGGTCAAGAGGCGGGAGCCCGTAAAACATTCCGGCTACGTGGTGCCCTTTTCGACGAGCGAGGAGGTGACGGAGATCCGCGGGAGATCGGAGTGGAGACGAAGACCGAAGGACACGGATCGTTTGGTACAGCATCTCTACTCTTTTCATTTTGCTAGCTAGCTAGGTTAATGGCCCGATCCGGGTGAAAAGTCCGCGGTGGTGCCGGTTGCAAAGTTCGCAAAGTTTTTGTTTTCCGCGTTTTCCGGCGTCGGATCGACGGCCGGGGCGCCCCCGCGGGCTTACAATGGTATCAGAGCCTCGCCATTAACCTCGCCTAGCTTGCTCTAGCGCGTTTAGAACCCGATCGAACAAAATCCCCAAAAACCGTATTTTTGTGCACATGTGTTCTCTGTTGAAATTTTTTGAGCTCCTAAAATTTTTCAGGTTGTTGCAGAGGTATGTACAACAAAATATAAGAAATCTGGGAAAATACGATCCACTCATTCCATACTTCGACCGCGGAAGCGCGGCCAAAACCCTTGTTTGGCCGCGCTTGCGCGGCGGAAATAGGGAATTGTGGCACCATATTTTCCCAGTAAGCTTATCAGTTGGAAATAGGGCTTTTGGGATATTTTATTTGGGCCCAGTTTTTCTGTAAGTGCTACAGTAGTATTTGGGGCCCACTTGATAATATTTGTTCGATCGGATATTTTAAACTTGCCAGTTCACAGTTTTTACATTATATCTGCGACCGTGAATGTCACTTGATCGGTAAGTCCCGTCTAACTGCTATAGCCCGGTTAGACGGATTTGCGAACGTGACTTTCACGTTGATGTTCTGTGATTGTACTGTGTTGTTGCGGATCGGTCGTGGGGATAGCCTGGTTGCAGTGGTAGTACAGTTTTGTTGTATTATGTACATTTGATATTGCGTGGCGAGCGTCCGACATGTGGACTGCCGTCACTGCCTGTTTGTATTATTATTTTGGGGCACGACCTGGTTGCGGTCGATGTACCCGTTGTATGTATATTTTACTTTCTGTACTAGGATTACCCCGCGGAGGGGTGCACGGGTAGCCGGGTTCTGGAGGGCAACAAGCCCGCATCTCATGGCATTGAGACGGAGGGGGCTTCACTCTAGAATTGGCGGGCTATTCGCCGCAGTCGTAGGGGGTATAGGGTTGACCCAGGAGGGGTGCCCAAGTTACCGGATTCCGTGAAGTGCTGGGTGGTCCATTCACGTTGCTGAAGGGGGCTGCCTCGCTTCAGGTTTTGGCGGGTAACTTGCCGCACCCGTAGGGGTCTAGGATTTCGTTGCACAGGCTATCCACACGACCAGGGGAACGTCGGGTTTCAGCGGCTCTGTGAAACCCGGGGATCCCAGATATCTGTATTGATCTGTGTTGCTATACATTTCTGTGTTGCATTTTATCACGCCTTGAGCGAAAATTATATATTATATATATATTAGTAGACGTTGTATATGTTTTGCATCCGTGCTAGTCCAGTCCCCGCTCTGTCGTTAGTTAGCTAACCTAACGGGTGATGACGGGACCCAGTGGCGAATGCGGATGGCATATACGTACGTCAGTATATTTTCGTTCTTTGTGGTGTGATCAATTGATGGGACTGCATTGATTCGGATCAATGCAAGTTAAACAAACCTATTCTGATGTTGTTGGAACACTTTTTCAAAAAGCTGTTATTGCAAGGGCGTTCTCTTTTGTTTTGCACAGTGGTATTCAGTTGGAATATCCTGCTCCTCAGTCGACGAGGCAAGGGCCGAGATCCCTTCACCGGGAGTGACCCCTTGGACAAAAGTTTGCGTCAGGGCATTAACTTCACTATAGCCGATTACTTTTGCTATGCACCGTGGTATTCAGTTGGAATATCCTGCACCTCATTCTACGGGGAAAGAGCCGAGATCCCTTCACCGGGAGTGACCTCTTTAGCAAAGGTTTTCGTAACTATATTTTTAAAAGCTATCAGTTCCTTCAACGATATCAAGTTCATTACGTTAAAGGTTTTCGCCAGAAACCATTCGTAGCCCTCCGTCATTTCAGTTAAATATTTGGTAGTATTCAAGCTATGTATTTTGACCTCACGCCAAGGCATAGTGTTTGGTAGCTGCCGGGTATTTATCTGTTGCATAGATAGATGCGTTGGTTTGGGACAGTTGTACTACTATTTTGGCCTACGTCAAGGGTATGTACGGGTGGGTTCAAATTAACCAGGATAATGACGGGTAGAACTTGACATGTGACTTATGATATTTTGACCTCACGCCAAGGTCATAAGAGCATGGGGCAAAAATCCACATCGGGAGTTTCAAAAGTACTGAAACTTGCCAGATATGCGCATACCTTCTGGAGTGTGATAACGTGAGCGGATTCCGTCACGTTATCATGCGATGAGAGTTGGATCCCGATTCCCACTGATGAGTTGGTTTACTCCTCGGGTTATCCCGGCTAATTCTTCTTTCAGGTTTGGGGAAGAATTTGACGTTACAGTGGGAGGTTTCCAGATTAGATAAAGTGACAACCATTCTGATCTAGGTTAGAGTGCACGCTGAGTGTTTCTTTTCTCTCTCTCTTTGGTAGCAACCATTGACCCGACCCTAGACTATGACTCAGTGACCAAGTTGACCGAACCTTCTTAACACTGGCTTTTGGATTGTCAGAGTTGCAGACCTCTTTGCCACTCCTACTTTTACTCTTTTCTCCGGGACACCCCGTATTACTACGAACGTTCACTTCCATTGGACAAAACCATCGTATGGTTATATACGAACTCGAAGGAATTCGAGGATGGTTTCTGGTTCTAGAGAAAACGAATAGGACTATTCAGTTGTCTTTTCCTTTTACCTTCTCTCTCAGATTGCGAGTACTCCTTGGTTTAGGAGATAGTACACCTATTACGCAAATTGGATAGTCTTCTTCCAAACCATAGGCAGGTGCCGACCGGTAGGAAATGAAGAAAGCCAATTAGCCTAAATGGTGTACAGAAGGTATTAAGTTCAGACAAAGCAAGGGATTAGTAAGAGGGCAAAGTAAATTGCGACTGCTATTCACGACCAAACCATGTACTTCTTTGTCAATCCTAAATCACCTATGAATTAAGTACATTCGGTTGTCTTTTATCCTCACCTTCTCTCGCATTGCGAGTGCTCCTCGGATTAGGACAGTACACCCATTATGCTTTTTGGATAGTCTTCTTCCAAACCATAGGCTGGTGCCGAACGGTAGGGAAGGAAGAAAACCATTTGGCCTAAAGGGGTGTACAGAAGGTAATGACTAAAGACATGTATAGGGATTTGGAGAGGTGGCAAAGAATTATACGGTTATAGTTGTGAATCTGGATAATGGAAGAGGCATTACTAGGAATACCAGGATACCCTATCGAAACATTTCAATGTTTCAGTTTCACTGTGTATTGTTAATAGAAAACTGATTTCCCGATTAGACACTTACTCCAGGGTATGTATTTGCCAGGTATGATTCTCACATCTGTATGGTTTTACAGATGATGAGTGGGAGTAAGTTATTGGGAATTAGGTGACCATCCTCATTATATCGGGATTCGTTGTAATCGGTGATATTTGAGGAAGTCACCTGGGTTGTTTGCCGGTCGGCAAATATTTGGTTTTGAATATCCGTTGTTATGCACCAATTTCAAATTGATATATCTGTACGTCTATTTTTATAGAGTGAGACATACCTTTTTGAAATTATGTCTATGACATTTACCTATACCAGTGGATGGTTAGGTAAGGAGCATTGAACAGCGGTGTAATTCTTCTTAACCAAAAGTACAGTTTTCAACCTACGACACACAGTGAATGAGTCACCAGACTCAAGGGACTTATACAGAGTATTGTATATTGTCCAGTGTCCATTAGGACAGAGGGGTAGGTCCTCGTACTATATTCTGTTTACTTTTAACTTCTCTAGTTCTTAGACATGTGTTTCGTAGAAACACAGGGTCTAAGTTTTGAGGAGTTATAGGTATAAGAGTAAAGTAGAGAACCAGGTATTGCAAGTATCGGGATTCTTCAAAGTGATCGAAGATGTAGATACTTGTGAATAGTATTCAGTTGATAGTAATGATTAAGAGAACTAGCTTCTCTTTCAGGTTACTTATAATTGGAAGTACTCCTAAGTTGAGTAACGCTGATCGGCCTCTCTTCCATTTAGTTGACATGCACTGGAGACAGCTGCATGATTTGAATCTGGTTCAATTAAATCAGTGCCTCTGTTTCTTGGATATAGAACAGTTCATATCTTGACATTGTTAAGATACGGGGAGTTGTCCGGCTTATGCTTAAAACCAGAATCCGGATAACTCAAGGCACGTTTCAGTAGTGGCTGTTTGTGGGTTGACCCGGGCTATGACGAGGGTTGACTTTCTACCATCTGGAAGATCAATAGTGATATTGTTCTTAACTCGCCACAGTTTTATCAAAAATGGATTTCTTCAGAAAAACAGTAGTGGGAGTATGGTAGAACTGGAAGTGATTCCAGAACCACAAACGATTACTGAAGATTTAATAAGAACCTAAAGATTCAATCTGGTTTGACATTCCATTGGCCACTCCGCAGATAAGGTGGGTAACCTCAGGCACCCGAGAGGTACTTCGGTATGCTCAAGGACGGTGGCAGGGAGGTTCTTGTTTACCCAGACTTGCCATTGCTGTTGTTCCAGGCTGCGAGACCCGGCGGGAGGATGAGTATAGCGTCGTTCTAAACTTGCTTTAGAAGCGTACGTGTATATAACTCTGCCAGAGGGTTGTCGTAGTCAGTGGGAGCAGCGGAAGCATTGGTGGATATCAGGCTTATGTCTATATATAGACTTAAGCAGATATAGCGGAGATAGATCATCTATTTCTGATGTGACAGTCAGAGGTTTGACTTCATCAAAATAAGGGATGGATCTGTTAAAAAGGTAGTAGGGTGTGATGTCCTGGTGTTTGATGACATACACAGAGTAGGAAGTGATATTCCTATACTACGATCGGTTATACTTTGGTCGTCACACGGTAGTTTCTCCACATAGGATTTGGATATTGTATCAGACATTCTGGTTACTAGATCTATAGATTTAGATCTAGATTTGGGTGGTTTCCCAATCTGGGTACTTTGACAGCATTCTATGAGTATTTAGAATGGACGACTCCTGGCACGGTAGTGTACCTGCAGGTAATGGAGTCACCCTCTCTAAAGGTGTCTTACAGACTAAAGGGGAGAGGGATGTGCATGATTGGCAGATCACTTGCTTAGGCAATTGAGTCAATCATGAGATGTCAAGTACTACGCCAGATGTTGTTCTTGCAGTAGGTGCAATAAGTTGATATTGATCCAATCCTGGAGAAACAGTCGGAAGCAGTTTTAGAACATAAGTTGATGTTCTAGGATATGATAACGGCAGCCTCCTTCACGAGACGGTTATCATTCCAGGCTTCCAAGATGACATGGATGGCAGAGTGGCTGTCAGAGTTATAGTTTTCCCTCTGACGAGGGGCAGTATTTTGGACAGTTGGTCCAAGTGGATACAGAGGGAAGGTATGGCGCAGGATACTGATTAAGTTCAGTTGACGATACAGTCTAAGAAGTTTGGATTTGGAGTTCACTTATGAGCTAGGTCCCATCAGACATCCAGACATTCTAAGACAGGTATTGCTCATTTCGGGAGATGGCTTTCTCCGCGAACTTGAGATAGAGAGAGACATAGAAAGAAGCATCAAAGCGGATCCACTCACTGAGGCTGTTCCTCGAACGCAATAGTTTCGCAAACGAGCTTTGTGAGACTGACTAGTAGAGGAGTTGGGTGTTCGGTATCACACGGGCTGTGAGTATGCGACATCGCAATAATTAGCCTTGAGTGCAAGTGGGAGATTGTTGGAGATAGTGCCCTCAGAGTCAATTATTGGATCACAGGCACGTGATTGCAATGATTGAGGGGAGGACCTATCCCGGTAGGACAGTCTTACTCGAGATGATAGTATGCTATCTGGTTTATCTTTATCATCGTGTACTGCTTTAGGTGACCTTTCGAGTCGCTATTACACGTTGATAAAGCCCCTAGGATTCTTGCTTGACTTCCAGCAGTATGAGGGCGATCATATAAGTGGGAGCTGGGGTCTATAAGCACATCCTTAAATGGTCCCTAGTCGAGGGAGTTTCGAGACAGGGCATCGATTCTCCACAGTAGACTAGTGTATACAGTCGAGACCCCGACGAGGGGCGGTGGCCGGTCTCACAAGCCACTGGTGTCAGTTGGTTCACCTAAGATGTATACAGGTGCTCATTGGGTTATGAGTACACCGGACAGGACTCGCCGGGAACCTGCTAGTTGGGATATACCAGACGTCAGATAGCAGTTCCCAGGTGACATGTGTACAGGTTAGTTCATCGACCTGGGATCGTCATTTGTCTCGTGTGAGTTCCCACTGTACTTTGATTACTACCCTACCACGGCTCAAAGGAGTCGTGCAAACAGGTTTTAGTTGGGTACAGTCCCGAGCCACATGGAGGCAGTGAGCGGATCTGCAGGGGTTCGTCTCTCCCGGTATTGGGGGTGAGGTCGTGCTGTGTCTAGGAGAGCCAGAACATGAAAAGTCCTTGGCCAAGGCAGGAGATTTGCTGGTAGGTATTCCAGTAGTATCTCAGGGTGTTCTAGGCTACACTCCGACACGACTTGTACCGCTTTTGGGGGTCTGACTTTTACCAACTAAAACCTGTTTGCACGACTCCTTTGAGCCGTGGTAGGGTAGTAATCAAAGTACAGTGGGAACTCACACGAGACAAATGACGATCCCAGGTCGATGAACTAACCTGTACACATGTCACCTGGGAACTGCTATCTGACGTCTGGTATATCCCAACTAGCAGGTTCCCGGCGAGTCCTGTCCGGTGTACTCATAACCCAATGAGCACCTGTATACATCTTAGGTGAACCAACTGACACCAGTGGCTTGTGAGACCGGCCACCGCCCCTCGTCGGGGTCTCGACTGTATACACTAGTCTACTGTGGAGAATCGATGCCCTGTCTCGAAACTCCCTCGACTAGGGACCATTTAAGGATGTGCTTATAGACCCCAGCTCCCACTTATATGATCGCCCTCATACTGCTGGAAGTCAAGCAAGAATCCTAGGGGCTTTATCAACGTGTAATAGCGACTCGAAAGGTCACCTAAAGCAGTACACGATGATAAAGATAAACCAGATAGCATACTATCATCTCGAGTAAGACTGTCCTACCGGGATAGGTCCTCCCCTCAATCATTGCAATCACGTGCCTGTGATCCAATAATTGACTCTGAGGGCACTATCTCCAACAGGGCCACGGTAGTCCATAAGTGTTAGTTATATGTATGCCCTAGAGGCCATTACTGTACATACGATGTATATTGTAGTGGATGCTTGGACATATATAGAGAGGACTTTCTTGTTCGACATGATAGTACGCTATCTGGTTGCTCTTTATCTTAACATGTACTCTGATTGTCTCTATGTTACATGTTGAGAAAGCTCTTAGGATATGTACTCGACTACTGGGACTATGATGAGATCATACTAGTGGGGCCACGGTAGTCGACGAGTACATCCTATAACTGTTCCTAGTCGAGGGTGTATCGAGACAGGGCATCGATACACCAGAGTAGACTAGCGTATATGCATCTTGACCCATATGATGGGCGATGGATGATCCCATATCCATCGGTGTTTGACATCAAGGATGGTGTATGGGTGCTCAGTGGAGACTGGGTACACTGGACGGACTCGCCGAGAACTCTCAGATGGTATTATACCTCACGTCAGATGGCAGTTCTCTGGTGACACTGGTACAGGTTAGTCTGTAGACCCGAGATCGTCATAAAGTCTTGTGTGATTCCCACTGTGCTTTGATTTCCATCATACCACGTCCAAGAGGGCGTGCAAAAAGGTGGCTTTTGGGTACAGTCCCGAATCACATGGAGGCAATGAGCGATAGGAGGGGATTCGTCTCTCCCGGTATAGGGGGTTGATGTTGCGCTGTGTTCGATTGGCTATAACTGGAAATCCCTGGCCAGGGTTGCTGAGATTTACTGGTAAGTGTTATCAGTAATTTCTCGAACTGTTATAGACCTCATATCGACACTACTTATCAAGCTACTGGGGTCTGACGTTTTCCACCCCTAGGCGAGATATGTGACATATCAGACGAAGAGACCGGACTGTACGGGAGTGTTACTGATTGGATTCGCAGGAGAATGTACAGGCTCTCTTGTTGATCTTCTGATCGCTCAATACCTGGGTGGCTGTTACGTTTAGCTGACCGCTTGCATCTTGTGGGTGTTTGATATGATCATCACCTACTGCCGGCGTATTGACGATTCTTTAGAGTCCTACACAGAGGTTTCTTGGCTCAGGCAAAACGGAGTAGGAGCACATATATGATATGTGCGGGACCGAGAACAATATGTGTATGTGATACCGTATTAGATTCTCACGATATAAGATATCGGCCGGGTATATGAGATATAGCCGGGTCATCGGATCAAGTGTTAATTCGATGAACTGATACAGATTATATTAGTCGGTTATTTATGAAATAGCCGGATTATCGGATCAAGGGTTTATTTGATAATTTAATGTATAATAATATATTTGATAAATTAAATTGCATTAACTAATATTAGCTCACTAAAAGATTCTTTTTCTCACTCAGGTAATACATTGATATATATATATATATGCGATATATGTTAATTGTATTATTTTATTTTGTTGCAATAAATATTATATACGTGATATATAATATTGTAACATGTTAGGGTTATTAATGCAACATGTTTAGTGGAGATTAAACATGGTTAGGGTTTGATTTGGGTTAAGCTTTTCTAGAAGCTTTGCTTTTTGTTTTTGCAAAGATATTTTGTAAAGATATATAGTTATGATATTTGTTAACCCAACTCAACTCTTGACCATGGTTCATTCTCTACATGGGTTAAGTTATCATACTTAACCCATGGTTGCATTTCTAACCTCACCACATTTTCATTATTCATCACAAAGAGAATGGTTCTTCTTCTTCTTCCTTCTTCTTTCATGGAAAATCTTACTAGCTTTTTCATTAGTGATGATTCTGAGTGAGATTAAGAAAATAAATGAGAGATAAAATCCTACTTCATCATCCTAATCTATCCTAGCCATTTAGATTAGGGTGTTCACTTCATTTGTGAGTAAGAGCTTGTGTTAAAGAAACTTCAAGGTAGATCATCTTAGTTATCGAAGATCGGAAGCAAGTTTGCATCATTCTCTTCGTGGAGCCTCTCTAGAGTACGGATTCTTGATGATCGCAGCGAAGGGACCTCAACACGGAGCTTATGAAGTGAAGGACCGGACTACAAAGGTTGTAATCCCAAACTCTTAGATGTTAAAGTGTTTAACATGCTTTGTTTCACCTAATCTCTAGTTTAAAGATCTTGGTTAGGGTTGTTCGGCACGCCTAAATTTTAAATCGGGCATGGTTGATGCCTTATAGACCCTTGTGAGAGTGCCTAGTAACCCTACAGTGGTATCAGAGCCAAGCTAGAGCTTTAGGCAAAATCTAGACGAAGTTTAAAGTCCGATCGAACTCCGAATACCCGTAAAACCCTAGTTTCTGGAAATTTTTTTAAAATGTTGATTTTTTCGTATTAAAAATATTCAGAAAATCAAGCAGGAAAATATAGGAATTACCGTGAATTACGGACCACCAAATCCCTCACGTGACCGCGGAACCGCGGCCAAACCACGCGTTTGGCGGCGGTTCCGCGGCCAATAATTGGAGTTGGGGCCCACTACTTCAGGAATATATTCTTGGGTCCTTTTTGATAGTTCTGAAAATTTTAAATTCTACTCAAGTGTTGAGTTTTCTGGGTTGTATTGGGAACTCACTGATTCGATCGGAAAGTTTAACTTCGTTTAGTTTGTGCGGGTAATTTTTAGAACGTATTAAAAAGTTCGAACGGATATCAATAACTCACTTTTTCTCCTGCCGGAAAATTTCCAAGTGTTGGATTTTTCCGTTGTTTAAGAACGTTCTAAGTCGTGCAAGTAACGCGGTGGACCCTCTAGAAGACAACAAACCTTAACTCGATTATGTGACCGTCTGAACCGCCTCTAAACCTTAGGGTTTGTGGCAGTACGGCGTTGCCACATGTGAGGCGTTGGCTTGACCCTTCTACGGCTGGACCATTGGTACTGTGTCATGTGATGGATGTTTTTAAACTAATTTCAAGTGTTGAGAACTATTTGGGAAATCTTGGGTATTTGATCATTCGATCGGAAAGTTTAACATTGTCTATTTATCTGGAATGTGATACAATATTTGGAATCCACATGTAGTTATGAGATAACTAATTTGAATGTTATAAATCTAGCAGTTCAGTCTCAGATGATCGGTTGCCATGAAATTTTGATGTGATCAAA
Organism: Agapanthus africanus; assembly: GCA_030015575.1. Taxonomy (NCBI): domain Eukaryota; kingdom Viridiplantae; phylum Streptophyta; class Magnoliopsida; order Asparagales; family Amaryllidaceae; genus Agapanthus; species Agapanthus africanus. The sequence goes on from CM057349.1 coordinate 297,914,135, forward strand.
AGTCCGTTGCAATCACGCAGCGTACGCGGATACTCGCCGGGTAAACTTAATAGATAGCCACGCCCCATAGCCCCGACCAAGTGACTGTAGGAGAACCCCGTTGCCAAAAGCATCCATTCGGGTGCTCGCGGCAGCGGTGTTCCGCCTTAGTGCACTTCGTCGACAGCATCTGGGAGTGCGGCCGTCTACTAAAGTTTGCGACGAGCATTCGATCAGGATGTCGGAAATCTTGTTGAATTACCCGACTTAATATTGAAAAGAGTTTTCGATAATGAGACTAAAATGCGGGGTTTATAATTGTTAGGCATGTGATGTCTAAGGAATTCATTTGGTTAGGCATGCGATGTCTAAGGAGGTTGCGGATTCCAACTTTTGTAGTTTTACACTTTCTTTTCTACGACCGTAAGTGTAGTATGTAGTTGTATCGCCGTTTTTCGTTGCTATACATCAGCGACAATCGGTGTATGCATACTTACTTACGTTGATGATATGAGATATTATGTGTTGCTGTGATATGTTATATTGGATCATCGTGTTCTGAATAGCCGGGGGTTTTATGTGAGATGAGAGTTTTTATTTTTCATTCATGTAAAATTCATTGTATGTAATATTCTTTTATTGGGGCACTTCCGGGATGAGGATGATGTTACCATTGTATGTTATTTACTTTTCCGCATTAGGTAGACCCAAGGCGGGGAGCACAAGTAACCGGGTTCTATGGTCCAGTGGGAGACCATCTCGAGGAGTCGAGACCGGGTCTCCTAACCCTAGAATTGGCAGTGTTGCTTGCCGCTCTCGTAGGGGTCTAGGGATGTGGGTTTGGCTATTCATCGCGACCGTGGAATCCGTGTTTTATACAGGCTCGTATTAAAACACGGACGTCTTAGTATATCCAATATTTCATATATGTTCTTCTGCTGCAATGTTCTGTGATGAGATCATATTACTGCCTGAGACCAATGTTTATATTATATATATGAGATATATATTATATATTGTTGATTTCGTTTCATATCTGATGCTTGTGAAGCATATTAAAATGGGTCTTCATTAATGAAATTAATGAAATAAAAGAAACCTAAAGATGTTGTAGAAACTTGTTTAAAAACTGGTAGCTCTAGTTCTTGCTTTGCATAGCGGTGTTCCTTGTAGAACATCCAGCACCTTATTCGATAAGGAAAGAGCCGAGATCGCTTCACCGGGAGTGACCTCTTTAGCGAAACTAGCAGATGCTGCATACTCGGTTTGTCTTTTGATTGCTTCTATAGTTTTTGCTTTGCATAGTGGTATTTGTGAAATATCCTGCACCTTATTCGATGAGGAAAGAGCCGACGATCCCTTCACCGGGGTGACCTCTTTAGCAAAACTAGAAAGGCCTCAAAAACACTCCATTTAAAATCACTCGATTCTACAACGATATCAAGTTCATTACGCAAAGGGTTTTCTTAAAAACCTGTCGTAGCCCTCCGTCATTTCAGATAAGTACTAGTTAGTATTTGTGCTGCGGTAGTTTGGCCTCCGTCAAGGCGTAGTGTACGGTAGCTAACTAGTGCTTATCTGCTTGCATACGATGCGATTGGATTAGGGTAGTCGTACGGCGTAGTTTGGCCTCCGTCAAGGGTCGTGCGGGTAGGTTTAATTCAATCAGGAAATGACGGGTTGAACTTGAATAGCGGACTATGGGTAGTTTGGCCTCCGTCAAGGTCATAGGACGCTAGGGGTAAAATATTATTGGGAATTTCAAGTGTTGAAATTTGCAATGAGATTGCATACCTTCTATGAGATAGTTGGATCCCGATACCCGCTGCGAGTAAGAGTTACTCCTGGGAGAGTTTTACACATTATAATTAGTCGATCAAGTTGGTGTCTAGAAAGGTATCAACGGGGTTACGCCCCTGGGAAAATGAGATTTACTTTAATTAGGTCCGTGCGAAAGCACGTGGAACCTCCCTCAAAGTACCGGCACTGGCCTGGCTGAAAGATTGGCGAACTTGTAGCATGTAATTAATCCCGGCTAGTCTTTCCTTTTAGGGTTTGAAGGAAGATTTGACTAAAACAGTGGGAGACATCCTGATTAGGTATATTAATAACCAATCTAATCTTGCAAGAGCATACGCTGAGTGTTTTCTTCTCTCTCTCTCCAGGTAGCGACCATATCACGCCTTAATCAAGATAATAATACGGATGTTTTGACCGAACCCGCTTGTTATACTGAGCTAGGGAACGTTGGTCCCGCTCCAACTTATAATTGTTATAAGACAGAGCAGGAAATTGGGGATTACCAGAATTCCAGTGCCGTCTAAACGAAGAAAGTGCATGCTGATGCATCTTCTTCGGGTGTGTTTATTACACAGAACTGTTTCTTAATATCCTTTACATCCTGGGTATTTGATACCGGATCAGGATCCCACATATGTAATTTGTTACATGGGCTACAAATAGGTAGAGGACTGAGAACGGGTGATAATTTTCATGAGATAGAAACGGTACAAGTGTTGTAGCCAAGTCTGTTGGTAGTTATCACCCTGTATTACCAAAATACATTGATTCTGAACGAATGTTATTAGATACCGAACCTGATATACAACATAATATCGGTCTCTTTATTAATAAAGAAGGATATAATTTTGTATTGTTGGATAATGTTTTGAACATTTCCTATATCAAGAGTTGATCGGTTTAGGCACGTTATCTAAAAGCATTGACGTTCTAAATCAAACTACAGTTCTTAGTATACAGAACACACACAAGAGGAAGAGTTCGGAAATGAACAAATCCTTCTTGAGGTATTGTAGACTAGGTCATATCAATGCGACCCGACTAGCTGAAGTTACATATAGATGCATATTTAAATTAGTTTGAATTTACATCTTGTGAAACTTGCCGGTTATGTCACAAAGATAAGATGACCATAGCTCTGTTTATTGGAAATAGAGAAAGAGTTAGTGAACTCTTGGGATTGATACATGCTGATGTATGAAGGTCCCCTGTCTACACATGCCAAGACCGGTTCTTTATACTTCATTACATTCACTGTTTATCTCTCAAGATTCGGACATATGTTCTTGTTGAAACACAAGTCTAAACCTTTTGAGAAATTCAATGAATATGAGTTAGAAGTAGAGAACCAAAACGGGTATAAGTATTATGTCCTTTGATGAGATCAGGGAGGAGAATACTTGAGCATGGGATTCCTGGACTATTCTAAAGGAGAATGAGATTCTCTCTCAGCATTACTCCTCCGTATACACCACAGCACGTCGGTGTATCGGGGCGGAGCAATCACACCCTATTTGATATGGTGCGCTCTATGATGAGTATTACTGAGTTTCCTATTTCCTTTTGGGAGTTATGCACTTGAGAAGCTGCATACCTATTGAATAGGGTTCAAATCAAATCTGTTGCCTACCACTTCATATGTCATATGGAATGGGAAGAGCCCATATCTTAAGTTTGTTAAGATTTGGGGTTGTCCGGCCTATGTCTAAAAGCAAAATCCGGACAAGCTCGAGGCAAAGTCAGTTCTGTAGAAGTTTGTTGGATATCCTAAGCATTCGCAAGGGAATATCTTCTACCAAACCGAGGAACAAAAGATATTTTGTTTCTCAACATGCCACCTTTGTGAAAGGAAATTTCTTGTAAAAAAATTAGTGGTCATGAGGTAGAACTGGAAAGAGTTCCAGCTATACAAACTGCAGCTGATGATTTGGTAGAACCAAAGGATTCAATAGTAACCAACGAACCTCAGTCTCTCCGCCGATCTAGTAGGATTCCTCACCCACCTGAGAGTTACTTCGGTTTCTCTATGACAGTGGGAGCGAGGATTGCATCATGAGATGATGACCCAACTAGTTTCGAGCTGGCCATCAGGAGTGGGACTCTGTAAGAATGGCTGGATGCTTAGCGATCTGAGATGGAATCCTTATTCACCAACAAAGTATGGACTTTGGTTGCTTTATCTGAAAGGTTAAATCCCCATCAGGAGCAAGTATATCTTGAGAAGATTACTTGGTGTACATGGAAAGGTTGAGATTTTTAAAGCTATGCTTAAGCCCATCCAGATCCTACTTGCCACTGCTACATACCATGACTACGATATCTGGTGGTTGGGTGTCATGACTGCTTTTCTAAATGATGTTTTAGAAGAGAGCGTCTATAAGTACACAGCCAGAGGGCTTCGTAGAAAGTGGGAGCAGCAGAAACGTGTGCAAGATGCTTTATAGGATAAAGCAGGCATCGCGGAGTTAGAACGTCTGTTTTGATGTGGTAGTCAAAGAGTTTTGACTTCATCAAAATGGTAGATAAACCTTGTATATACAAAAAGGTAGTAGGGAGTATGGTGGTGATCCTCATAAAGTACGTGGATGACATACTCTTGATAGGAAAGGAGTTTCATATGCTACGCTCGGTCAATCTCCGCTTATCACAAGGATTCTCCATATAAGATCAAAGTGATACCTCCTAAATCCTGGGTTTTGGATCTATGAGATAGATATAATTGGATGTTAGGATTCTCACTAATTGTAGTGAGATGGTATCAATCGATCCTGGGGAGAATCACTGGAAAGGTTCCAGGGTGATAAGGACGACTGAATGTCAGTCGCAGGCATTGTCTTTACCCTCAGTGGAGGGACGGTATGTTGGAAGAGTTCTAAGCTAGATACCGTGACATACTAGACGATTAAAGGCAAGATACGTCGTTACCAAGGATGCTACCAAAGAGGCAGTCTGGAAATATATAAGTTCATGAGATGAACTTCGTTCCAACCATTGTGTGACAATGGAGATATGGATTTTGCCTAGGAACCCCCGTCCCATCAGAAATCCAGATATAATTCTTGGCAGTATCACCTGATCATGGAGATGGTTGATCTCCAGGGAGATCGAGATTAGGAGAGTAGACACAGAGGACAACAGCGTGGATCGACTCACAAAGGCCTTTTTCCCAGTAGAGACTTTTATGGGATGGTTAAGAATGAGATACTTCAACCACAGCTGATTGTTGGGTATGCGATACCACAACATATGGCCCTAGTGCAAGTGGGAGATTGTTAGTTATATGTATGCCCTAGAGGCCATTACTGTACATATGATGTATATTGTATTGGATGCTTGGACATATATAGGGAGGACTTTCTTGCTCGGCATGATAGTACGCTATCTGGCTGCTCTTTATCTTAACATGTACTCTGATTGTCTCTGTATTACATATAAAGCCCTTAGGATATGTACTCGACTACTGGGACTATGATGAGATCATACTAGTGGGGCCACGGTAGTCGACGAGTACATCCTATAACTGTTCCTAGTCGAGGGTGTATCAAGACAGGGCATCGATACACCAGAGTAGACTAGCGTATACGCATCTTGACCCATATGATGGGCGATGGATGATCCCATATCCATCGGTGTTTAACATCAAGGATGGTGTACGGGTCCTCAGTGGAGACTGGGTACACTGGACGGACTCGCCGAGAACACCTAGATGGTATTATACCTCACGTCAGATGGCAGTTCTCTGGTGACACTGGTATAGGTTAGTCTGTAGACCCGAGATCGTCATAGAGTCTTGTATGATTCCCATTGTGCTTTGATTTCCATCATACCACGTCCAAGAGGGCGTGCAAAAAGGTGGCTTTTAGGTACAGTCCCGAATCACATGGTGGCAATGAGCGATAGGAGGGGATTCGTCTCTCCCGGTATAGGGAGTTGATGTTGCGCTGTGTTCGATTGGCTATAACTGGAAATCCCTGGCCAGGGTTGTTGAGATTTACTGGTAAGTGTTATCAGTAGTTTCTCGAACTTTTATAGACCTCATATCGACACGACTTATCATGCTACTGGGGTCTGACGTTTTCCACCCCTAGGCGAGATATGCGACATATCAGACGAAGAGAACGGACTGTACGGGAGTGTTACTGATTGGATTCGCAGGAGAATGTACAGGCTTTCTTGTTGATCTTCTGATCGCTCAATACCTGGGTGGCTGTTACGTTTAGCTGACCGCTTGCAGCTTGTGGGTGTTTGATATGATCACCACCTACTGCCGGCGTATTGACGATTCTTTAGAGTCCTACACAGAGGTTTGTTGGCTCAGGCAAAACGGCGTAGGAGCACATATATGATATGTGCGGGACCGAGAACAATACGTGTATGTGATACCGTATTAGATTCTCACGATATGAGATATCTGCCGGGTATATGAGATATAGCCGGGTCATCGGATCAAGTGTTAATTCGATGAACTGATACAGATTATATTAGTCGGTTATTTGTGAAATAGCCGGATTATCGGATCAAGTTTTGATTTGATAATTTAATGTATAATAATATATTTGATATATTAAATTGCATTAACTAATATAAGCTCACTAAAAAATTCTTTTTCTCAATCGGGTAATACATTGATATATATATGCGATATATGTTAATTGTATTATTTTAGTTTGTTGCAATAAATATTATATATGTGATATATAATATTGTAACATGTTAGGGTTATTAATGCAACATGTCTAGTGGAGATTAAACATGGTTAGGGTTTGATTTGGGTTAAGCTTTTCTAGAAGTTTCTAGAAGCTTTGATTTTTGTTTTTGCAAAGATATTTTGTAAAGATATTTAGTTATGATATTTTTTAACCCAACTCAACTCTTGACCATGGTTCATTCTCTACATGGGTTAAGTTACCATACTTAACCCATGGTTGCATTTCTAACCTCACCACATTTTCATTATTCATCACAAAGAGAATGGTTCTTCATCTTCTTCCTTCTTTTTTCATGGAAAATCTTACTAGCTTTTTCATTAGTGATGATTTTGAGTGAGATTAAGAAAATAAATGAGAGCTAAAATCCTACTTCATCATCCTAATCTATCCTAGCCATTTAGATTAGGGTGTTCACTTCATTTGTGAGTGAGAGCTTGTGTTAAAGAAACTTCAAGGTAGATCATCTTAGTTATCGAAGATCGGAAGCAAGTTTGCATCATTCTCTTTGTGGAGCCTCTCTAGAGTCCGGATTCTTGATGATCGCAGCGAAGGAACCTCAACACGGAGCTTATAAAGTGAAGGACCAGACTACAAAGGTTGTAATCCCAAACTCTTAGATGTTAAAGTGTTTAACATGCTTTGTTTTACCTAATCTCTAGTTTAAAGATCTTGGTTAGGGTTGTTCGGCACTTCTAAATTTTAAATCGGGCATGGTTGATGCCTTATAGACCCTTGTGAGATTTCTTAGTAACCCTACAATATGTACATCCATTAATTGTTCCTAGTCGAGGGAGTATCGAGACAAGGCATCGATATTCCAGAGTAGACTAGTGTGTACGTTTCTTGACCCTGTATGGGGCGATGGTTGATCCCACATTCATTGGTGTTTGACATCAAAGATTGTACACAGGTGCTCATTAGAGAATAGGAACACTGAACAGGACTCCCCGAGAACTCCTAGATGGTATTATACCTATCGTCAGATAGAAGTTCTCTGGTGACACCGATACAGATTAGTCTGTAGACTCGAGATCGTCATAGAGTCTTGTGGGGCTCCCACTGTGCTTTGATTTCCTCCCTACCACGACTCAAAGGAGTCGTGCAAACAGGTGGATTTTAGGTACATTCCCGAGTCACATAGAGGCAATGAGCGATAGGAGGGGTTTCGTCTCTCTCGGTATTGGGAGTTGATGTTTCTCTATGCTTGATTGGCTATAACAGGAAGCCCCTGGCCAGGGCTGATGATGAGATTTCCTGGTAAGTATTATTAGTAGTTTCTCGACCCGTTATAATCCTCACATCGGCATGACTTATCAAGTTATTGGGGTCTGACGTTTACCACCCTCAGACTCCATATGCGACATATCAGACGAAAAGACCGGACTTTATGGTAGTGTTACTTACTGGATTCATGGGAGTTTGGACATGCTTGCTTGTTGATATTCTGATCGCTCAATACCTGGATAGCCGTTATGTCCAGCTAGTACCGCTGACGGCTTGTGGATGACTGATATGATCATTACCTACTGCTGGCGTATTGACGAGTCCTACACAGAGGTTTCCTAGCTCATGCGAAACGAAGTAGGGCACATATATGATATGTGCGGGACCGAGATTAATACGTGTATGTGATACAGTATTCTAATCTCACGATATAAGTTATATGTGATATAACCGGATTATTGAATCAAGTGTTGATTCAATAATTTGTTATATGTATATTTGATATACATATAAATGATATTAGTCGGTTATATGTGATATAACTGGATTATTAAATCAAGTGTTGATTTAATAATTTAATATATAATTATATATTTAATATATTAATATATATTAACTAATATTAGCTCACTTAAGAATTTCTTTTCTACAAATACATTTAAATATATATGAGATATATATTAATTTATTTACTATTGTGTCATGCTAGATGATACATTAGACATGGGTGTATGAGACTCACACCAAACTAAAGATAATTTGGGTGATTAATTATTAAGGGAAAAATCAAAATTAGGTGGAAATTAGCATTGCTAAAGATGCTTGTGGAAGTATGTAGAAGCCTTGACTTAGTCCACTAATTTTTTTACTCTAGATACTTATTAACCTAACCATTATCTTTAGCCATGGTTAAGTCTCTACAAATATCATTTAAGTTATTTTTTCACAATGGTTCATCACTTGATCATCTTTTTCATCTCATTTTTCTTCTCTAACTTTTGATGAGGTGAAGAAAGAAAGAGAGAGAAATAATTCTAAAGTGAGCAAAATACCTACTTCATCATTCTATACCAAACTAGCCATTTAGTATAGGTTGTTTACTTCACTAATTCCTCAATTAATGAAGAGGTAGCTTGAGTTAGAGATTCCTCAAGGTAGATCATCTTCGTCCTCGAAGATCCTTAAGAAAGCTCATTTCTTTCACCTAGTGGAGCCTAAGAAGAGTTCGGGGACTACTACTTGGAGCTAAGGGACTACTACACGGAGCTTTAGAAGTGAAGGACCGGTCTACAAAAATTGTATTCCTTGTTCACTTAGTATAAAGCTTTATTACTCGCTTATAAACCCTAATTCTCTAGTTCGATTCTAGGTTAGTATTACTTAGCACACTAGATTTTTTAAAATTGCATACTCGAAGCCTCTAGAAAACTAGTAGTCGTGCTAAGGAATACTTACAGTAATTATTCTCTATTTTATTCTCCTCATATGGTCTCTTTATTTTGTTGAGAAGAGAGCTCTTGAGTGAGGATATGACAGTGAAGCCTTTTTAAAAAAAGAATTAGAATGGATAAGTTAATTAACCATTCACTTCAACATAACCTAAATTAATCTTCACCATCCATCAAGCCAAGTGTCCATGTTCTCATCTCTCCTACACTTGTCATCAAATGAGAGTGGCCTTATATTATGCTCATCACATGGCACAACATAAGGTTAAAGAGAACTACTATTAATTATGCTAACACAATTAATCATTTTGCATTATTAAAAAATGCAAACATAAAAGTGAATAAATTAGAATAAGATAATACTAGTAATACATACATACATACATACATACATATAATATTAATATATTAAATAATTGATTTATTTAATAAACCGGCTTTCATAAAGTCGTCTAGTATTAATAAATGCCCGATTTAAAATGGTGCATACACTATTTGAATCGAACACCCGCGAGTATCATATAACACCACTACAATATTTTGCCCAAGTTTCGAAAACCTCTGTATGGGAATCTAAAGACTCGATAATACACTGGCAGTAGGTCTAGATAAAATCTGATTGATCTGAAACAATTTCAGATCAATCCCCTCACGGGTTCGACCCACAAACCGTCGGCGATACTAGCTGCATGTAACGGCTATCCAGGTATTGAACAAAAAGAAGATCAACAAGCAAGTCTGACCAAACCCCTAATGAGCCTATCAGTGACATTATCCATACAGTCCAGTCTCTTCGTCTAGGATATCGCATATCGGGTCTAGGGGTGGGAACCACCATATCTCTAATAACCCGATAAGTCATGCTGACATATGACTAATAACCTTTAGAGATACAACTGATAACACATATCAGTTTATCTCACTTGTTGTGGTTACAGACTCCTGATTATAGTCATGCCTTGCACATCACGACATCTACTCCCTATACCGGAAGGATGAATCCCTTCCGATCGCTCACTGCCTCCATATGGCTTGGGACTGCACTCAACTAAAACCTGTTTGCACGAATCAGTAGAGCTGTGTTAGGATAGTAATCTAAGTACAGTGGGAACCACACAAGATACTATGACGATTTCAGATCTACAGACTACTCTGTACTCATATCACCAGAGAACTGCTATCTGACATTGGTACAATACCACTCAGGAGTTCTCAGGTGAGTCTGTCTAGTGTACTCATCCAATGAGCACCTGTATACAATCATCGGTGTCAAACACCAATGGCTATGGGATCCGCCATCGCCCTATACAGGGTCATGAAACGTATACATTAGTCTAAAATGGAATATTGATACCCTGTCTCGACACTCCTATGACTAGGGACATTTAAGGATGTGCTTATGGACTACCAGGCCCCACTAGTATAATCTCTATCATAATCCTGATAATCAAGCAAAATCCTAGGGGTTTTATCTCATGTATTATCAATACGTAATACTGAGTAAAACGTATATACACAATAAATAAAGTCACACTAGATAGCATACTATCATCTCGAGTAAGATTGTTCTTTGTATAGGTCATCTTTCAATTACAAGAATTGTCTTGAGGGTACCTACATTCAACAATCTCCCACTTGCACTTAATGCCAATTATTGTGGTATCGCATACCCAACTTCTCTACTAGCAGTTTCGCAAATCGTGTTTGAGAAATAGCCTCAGTGAGTGGATCCGCCACAATGTTTCTTTCTGTATCTCTCGGATTCTCAACTTCACGGAAATCAACTATCTGCCGAACTGAGCGACACTTGTCTTAGAATTTGTCTAGATAGATGATGGGATGAAGTTCATAAATGAACAATTTTATCCAACAAATTCTTAGGCCGTATCTTTTGCTGATTCACAATTAGCAGCCTAGTGCCTTGACCACCTTAGTATCTCTCTTGGAACTCTTTCCAATATACTTCTCCTCAGAAGAGGGTAAACTATATAACTCACGACAGATATTCTGTCATCCTTGTCACCTTGGAAGCTAGAGTCGGTAATCATCTCCAAAAGGAAGCTGCCATTACCATACACCAAGAATATCATATATATTCTTCACTGCTTCCTATGTTTCTCCAGGATTAGACTAATATCAGCTTACTACGCCAAATGCAAAAGCATTATCCGGTGTGGTACATGAAATCACATGACCGACCCAGGTGCCGAAGCAGGTGGAATATCATTCATGCGAATCTCTCTCCTCATCAATCCAAAAGATATCTCTTTGGAGAGGGTGACTCCTCTATTTGCTGGTACACTACCACGCTAGAAGTCATCCATTCTAAACTCTTTTAGAATGGTGTCCGAGTACCTGAATTGGAACAATCCCAAAACTTTTACTAGACTTATGGTCCTAATCCTATATGGAGTAATATTTGTGACAATCGTATTTTAACCGATTGTAGTATAGGAATATCTCTTCCTATCAGAAGAATGTCATCAATATCCAATATGTTGTCTTTGACATTCGACTATATCACCTTCTTACCGATCCTTGGTTCATCTATCATTATGATGAAATCAAACAAGACCGTAACATCAAAACAGATGATCCATCTCCGTAATGTCTGATTTAGTCTATAAATAGACTTAAACAACTTGCACACTTTCCGTTGCTCCCACTGACTACGATAACCCTCTAGAAGAGTTATATACACATACACTTCTAAATAAAATTTAGAAAGACGTTATATTCATCCACCTGCCAGATATCATAGTGATGAAAATAATAGTGACAAGTTTTATCCATATGGACTTCAGCACAGGAACTGAAGTAACGGTTTCATCACTATCCACATAGGGCATTTGATGAATACCGTTTACTACAGGTATGACCTTATTAGGTTACTACCTTTCCATCTGCACTGATCTAAAAATATTTGCTTGCTCCTTATGGGTTTTACCCTTTTCAGGAGCACCCAACAAAATCCATACTTTATTGTAGTGCATGGAGTCCAACTTAGATAACTTGGCATCCAGCCATCAACCGGAAGTCATACTTCTTATGGTATTTTGATAACTAGTAGGATCATCATCTCATGATGCAAGCCTACCTGTCATTGCCTACGAGCAAACCGAAGTATCTCTCATATGGCCGAGGTCACCTCCTAAATATGCGGAGTTAGTAAGGTTTGTCGAAACCAATATACTCAGCATCACTCATCATGGAGCGCACCCTCGGATAAGCAATCTGAGAGACTCACATTCTCATTACGGAATACCTGGCGTAATTATCTACATCTTCGAACTCTTTAAAAATTCTTGATACTTTCAATGTCTGGTTCTCTATTTTGTCCTTATACTCTTTGAAGTTCTCATAACTTTGGATTTTGCGTTTCAACAAGAACGCACATCCAAAATTAGAGCACTTAAAAAGTAAATAGGATGAAGTAAGAGAACCAGCCCCTTATCCCGAAGGACAACGATCCATACACATCCTATGTATATGTCCCCAGAGTTCAATAACTCATCATCGGTGTGTTATAATTTAAGAACTGTATTTTGGTTAAGAATATCAGTTCTGTTATTCTTTACACCTTACCTAATCAACACTTGATATAGGTAAATTTCAATGGCATCGTTTTAAAAATTATATCCCATATTATCAAATAAAGAGATTGATAAAAGAGTTTTTAAAAGTTGGTGCACTATAACGGCTATTCAAACCTAAAAGTTCGCCATTAGGTGAACCTGGTGATTTCCTCAATAGAAACAATTGCGCCGAGTTCCGACATTGAGGAACAGATCACCCTTTTCCCAGTACTTGACTCCATCTCACTTTTTATAACATCTTACAGATATGGGGTTTTAATCCGGTATCTATATACCCAGGAGTTAAAAGTGTCTGAGAAACAGTTTTCAATCATAAACAATCAGAAAAATTGAAACATCAAATGTTTCTAGGGGTTGCCTGGTGTTCCTTATAATGCCTCTATAATATCCAGGCTACCGACAGTAGTTGCAATGTCTTTTTTCTCACAATTATCCCTTTCAGTATCTCACCATCTTACTTTCTGTATACCAGACTTGTACTAGTTGGTTTTCTTCTCTCTATTCCTATCATCACCAGCGTTAGGATTAGAAGAAGACTATCCAATAAGCACAACTGGTATACACTCTTTACTCATAAGGAGCTCTCATACTTGAGATAAGGTAGAAGGGAAAGACAAATGAACAATTCATCCACTCTAGAACCAGTAGCCATCTCCATAATGAAACAATTTCTTTAGGTTTGTATCTAACCATACGATGTCCTGTAAACAATATGGATCTCTGTACTAAATACAGAGGGTTCTAGAGTAAGTGAAAGGGAAGTGGGAGGGGTAAGGTCATTTGCGACATTTTTCATGAATTAAGGTAGAAATGACATGCAAAAAGTGTTGGATATAGTGCCCTCAAGGCAATTATTGTAATTGCAAGTAGGTGATTATGATAATTGAACGAGAACCTATACAGGTAGAACAGTCTTACTCGAGATAATAGTATGATATCTGGTTTGTCTTTCTCATTACGTGTATACGTTTTGATAAAGCCCGTAAGATTATTGCTTGACTACCAGCATTATGATGGTGATCATATACGTAGAAGCTGGGAGGTCCATAAGCATATCCTTAAATGTCCATAGTCGAGAGAGTATCGAGACTGTGCATCGATACACCGGAGTAGACTTGTGTATACTTTTTGAAACCCCGACGAGGGGCGGTGGACGGTCTCATAAGCCATTGGTGTTGAGTCACCTAAGATAGTATACAGGTGATCACTAGAGATGAGTACACCGGACAGACTCCCTGAGAACTTCTTTATGGTATTATACCTATCTTCAGATGGAAGTTCTCTTGTGGCATGAGTACAAGTTAGTCCTTTGAACTGAGATTTTCATTTGTCTCGTGTGAATTCCCACTGTACTTAGATTACTACCCTGCCATGGCTCAAAGGAGTCGTGCAAATATGTTTCACTTGGGTACAGTCCCGATCCATATGGAGGTAGTGAACAATCAGCAGGGATTCATCTCTCCCGGTATTAGAAGGCAATGCCGCGCTATGTTAGGTCAGCCATCACCAGAAATCCTTGGCCACGGTGGATGAGATTTACTGATGTGATATCGGTAGTTTCTTAGTGGGTGATGAGTTTCAGACCGGCACATCTTATCGGGTTAGTATGGGTGACGTTATCTACCCCCTAGACCCAGTATGCGATTATCTCAGACGAAGAGACCGGACTGTACGGAGATTTTCATAGACAGGCTCAGTAGGGGTACGGATGAGTTTACTCGTCGGCCTTTCTTTCGCTCAATACCTGGGTAGCCGTTGCATACAGCTAGTGCCGCTGACCTGCTTGTGGTTAAACCCACTGCCAACGTATTAACGAGTCTTTCGACTCCCACAAAGGGAGTTTTTCTGGTTCAGGAAAAATGATGTAGTGGGTGTATATTGATACGTGCAAAGTTTCGATTAGGAATGTGTGCTAGCCATGCGGACTTCAATCGGGCGGATGATAATACTAGCCAGTTTAGGATTAAGCCAGATTATTAAATCAAGTTTTGATTTAATAATTTACATATATTTCGATATGTATATTCTAGTTTTATGTTCATTGTGTTTTTCTATCTCTTGGGTATTCATATTTTGATACGAATACGGGCATGTATTTATGGGGACGTATTCTTGTATTTATACAAGAATACTTCTACAAGAAGGACAACTCATTTTAAGATTTTTCTTTTTTAAGAAAATATGAAATGAGATGGAAAAGAGAAATGGTGGAGGGTATGGGCAAATCAATTATAAATTCATTTTCAAATACTATTCAAGCATGGTTATAGTTTTAAAATGGAAAAATTCTTTTTACAAAAGTGTTGAAGCATGCTTGAATTTGTGAAGGATTTCATTCATTCTACCATTCTTGCTCATCTCTTTTCCATGGCTCCTTCTTCTTCTTCTTCATCTTCAACCATCTCATGAGTTGAGAATTATGAAGATAAATAGAGAGAAAAATGCTAGAACACTCACACACATCACTAAGCATCCTAAATTAGCAATCTAGGATCTTTAGTTACTTCATTGATGGAGTTGAAGCTTGAACTTGGTTCTCTCGGGTGGATCATCTTCGGTGGAGGAGGACCGGATTGCAAGCATGATCTGGAGCTCTTGAGAGCATGCTAGAGTCCAAACCAATTGGAGTAAATGAAGACGCTGCAAAAGTTGTGATTTCTATCCTTAGTTGTTCTGGTTTTAGTTGTTTGGTTTAGAATTTTGGGTTTAAGTTTCTAGTGCCATGAAAATTTTCGTTTTTGAGTTCCGAATTGGCCGCGAGTTAGCGGCGAGGGTACTAGAAACTTTTCAAAAAGCCGTTGATCGTAAAAATAGGTCCGGTTAAAATTTAGTTTATGAGTTTTAGTTTAAGGTCGGTCTTAGGTCGCTGCCAGAGAGAGAAAAGAAACACTCGTCGTGCACTCTAGTCAAGATTAGATTGGTTGATTAATTTATCTAATCAAGATGGCTCCCACTATTTCGTCAAATCCTCCTTAAAACACTAAAAGTATAACTAGCCAGGATCATTTAAAAATCTCCCGGGAGTAACTATTACTCACAGTGAGAATCGGGACCCAACTATCACAGAGTGGTAACCTTGACTAGGTCAACAAGTTACCCCATACTATGGAAGGTATGCAACTCCTTGCAAGTTTCAATACTTGAAACTCCTGATGTCGGTTTTTACCCCTAACGGCTTATGACCTTAACATAGTAAACAAATCATAAGTCGCAAGTCATGTTCAACCCGTCATTTCATAATTAAAATTAGATCCACTCATACGACCCTTAACATAGTCAACAAAGTCGTCCAATCGTCCTAACTAATCGCATCAATTTGCTAGTAGGAAGACATCACTTAGCTGCCGTACACTACGCCATAACATAGTCATCAAACGTAGCACGAATACTAAGTACTCTACTTGCTAAAATGACAGAGGGCTACGGCTGGTTTTGAAAAAAACCATTAACGTAATGAACTTGATATCATCATATGAACCGAATGGTTTTGTAAATTTATAGTTTCGTAGACTTTTTCTAAAGAGGTCATTCCCTATGAAGTGATCTAGGCTCTTTTCTCATCGAATGAGTTGCAGGATATTCCTAACTAAATATCTCGATGCAAAACAAAAGAATACGGCTATTCAATTTGCAAAGTTATAGTAACACAATATTTTGCCAAAAAGGTCACTCCCGGTGAAGAGATCTAGACTCTTTCCTCATCGAATGAGGTGCTGGATATTCCTAACTGAATACCTCTGTGTAAAGCAAAAGATTCGACTATAACACCACTGTATCCAATATCTAGTCCCTGCAACGTGTTTTAGATTTATGATCTTTGCATTAATCATATTAACACATTCCCATCATTTAGATAATCGTATTATCTAGCATATTTTCACACAATCAACGCATAAAAGTATGAAAAGAAAATAGAATGCACGTATATACCATTCGCATTCGCCACAGGGTCCCGGGTCTTCACCGTAAGGTTACTAAACTTCTGGCAAGGCGGGGATAGGACTAGCACGGATGCAAAACATATACAGAATATATATATATATATATATATATCCTATATATCATCTCACGCATATAAACACATTACAACATGAAAAATAAATCACATATCACAAGTATATAATGAGCATCACAGAAATGGAATGGTCGGATTACCTAAGAATCTCACGTTTCATTTGAACCACAAAAGAAAAACGGGATTCCCCAGTCGCATGTGTTAGTGTGATATGCCCTAGAGGCCATTATTGTATAGTACTAGTTTGTATATTACATTTTGGAAGCTTGGGATATATACACAGATTTATAACAGTCTTGCTCAATATGGTAGTATGCTACTTGGTTTGTATCTATCTTAATATGTGTATATGTTTCTTTTGATATATCGCTAATACATATGTAGGGTTCCTAGGCACCCTAATGAGGTCTCACAAGGCATCAACCATGCTTATTTCAAAAAATACGGTGCCGAGAAACCCTAGACTATGGATCGTTGGCTAGATGTCTAGGTGAAAAGATAATAAGTTAACACTTAACTAAGAGAATACGGAAATACAACCTTTGTAGATCCGGTGCTCCACCTCCATAGCTCCGCAATGAAGTGCTCTCGCTGTCCAAAACAAATCCCGGGCTCCAGCGTCGGCTTCATCGGAGAATAGGCGAGCTAGGTCATCGATGTCCATGCCGAAGATGATCTACGTCGAAGCATCGCTAGATCAAGCTCCACCTTCACCAAGCCATGAAAACTTATGAAGGAAACACACTCTACTACTTGGCAAGAGGTAGAGGATGAAGAAATAGGAAGTGGGTAGACTTTAGAATTGGATTTCTCACTCATTTCCATCAATCACCATTGATGGAGCTTGCTTTCTTCAAGTGAAGAAAGGAAGAAGAAGAAGATGAATATTATGATAAGTTTTTTTTCAAAAAGGAAATAATAAGAATACTTATCATAATGTAACCATGGTAATGTGTAGAGAGTTAATCATGGTTGAATGGAATGGTTAGGGTTAAGCATGAGACAAAATGGTCACTTGGTCAAAGTCTTCATGAAGCTTCAACAAGCTTCCAAAGAAAGCCACCATTTTGCATTATGCTTATCATTTTCCAAAATGCATAAACAAATAAATAAATAGATATGAAAATGAAAACCCTAACCATTACATAACCATGGTTTAAACTTTACACAAAACACAAGTTAGCATGCATCATCAAACATGATACATACAAGTGCACAAAAATATATCACATATACAATGTGCACAAACCAAGTGAGAAAATCCATTTAAAGTGAACCAATACTAGTTAATGCAAAGTAATATATCAAATATATAATTATACATTAAATCATTAAATCAACAATTGATTTAACGATCCGGTCATATCGCATATAACCGACTAGTATCCAATGTATCGGCTTATCGAATCAACCCTTGATTCGATAACTAGGTTATATCGCATACAACCAATCGATACATTCATCGCGAGAATGAAATACGGTATCACATACACCCATTATTCTCGGTCCCGCACATATCTCATATGCGCTCCTATTTCGTTTCGCTTGAGCCAGGAAACCTCTGTGTAGGACTCTGAAGACTCGTCAATACGCCGGCAGCAGGTGATGATCATATCAAACACCCACAAGCCGCAAGCGGTCTGCTAAACGTAACGGCCACCCGGGTATTGAGCGATCTGAAGATCGACGAGCAAGCCCGCTCACACTCCAGTGAATCCAACCAGTAACACTACCGTACAGTCCGGTCTGATCGTCTGATATGTCGCATATCTCGCCTAGGGGTGGTAAACGTCAGACCCCAATAGCTCGATAAGTCGTGTCGATATGAGGTCTATAACTGTTCGAGAAACTACTGGTAACACTTACCAGTAAATCTCAGCAACCCTGGCCAGGGATTTCCTGTTATAGCCAATCGAACACAGCGCAACATCAACTCCCTATACCGGGAGAGACGAATCCCCTCTTATCGCTCATTGCCTCCATGTGACTCGGGACTGTACCCAAAAACCACCGGTTTGCACGCCTTCTTGGACATGGTAAGATGGAAATCAAAGCACAGTGGGAACCACACAAGACTCTATGACGATCTCGGGTCAACAGACTACTCTGTACCAGTGTCACCAGAGAACTGCCATCTGACGTGAGGTATAATACCATCTGGGAGTTCTCGGCGAGTCCGTCCAGTATACCCAGTCTCTACTGAGCACCCGTATATCATCTCTGATGTCAAACACCAATGGATATGGGATCACCCATCGCCCATCTGTATGGGTCGAGAAGGTATATGCTAGTCTACTCTGGTATATCGATGCCCCGTCTCGATACACCCACGACTAGGGACTTTGAAGGATGTAATTATGGACTACCATGTCCCCACTAGTATGATCCGCATCATAGTCCAGGTAGTCAAGTACATATCCTAAGGGCTTTACCAACATGTAACAGAGAGACAATCAGTGTACACGTTAAGGTAAAGTTCAACCAGATATCATACTATCATGTTGAGCAAGAAAGTCCTCCCTATATATGTCCCAGCATCCACTACAATATACATCCTATGTATAGTAATGGCCTCTAGGGCATACATATAACTAACAATCTCCCACTTGCACTAGGGCCATCTGATAGCAGTGGTTGCAGTATCTCATACTCAACCATCCCATAAAAGTCTCTCTCTGGGAACAGGCCTTTGTGAGTGGATCCGCTGTGTTGTCCTCTGAGTCTACTCTCCAAACCTCGATCACCCTGGAGATCAAACATCTCCATGATCAAGTGACACTGCCTTAGAATATGTCTGGATTACTGATGGGACCTGCGTTCCTTGGCTTAAGCCACAACTCCATTGTTACACAATGGGAGGAACAAAGTTCATCTCATGAACTAATATACACCCAGACTGCCTCTTTGGTAGCATCTTAAGTAGCAATGTATCCTGCCTTTATCGTCTAGTATGTCACGGTATCTAGCTTGGAACTCTTCCAACATACCGTCCCTTTACTGAGGGTAAAGACAATGCCTGCGACTGACATTCAGTCGTCTTTATCACCCTGGAACCCTTCCAGTGATTCTCCCCAGGATCAACTGATACCATCTCACTACAGCTAGTGAGTATCCTAACATCCATTTAGATCTATCTCATAGATCCAAAACTCAGGATTTAGGAGGTATCACTTTCATCCTATATGGAGAATCATTGTAATAAGCGGAGATTGACCGAGTGTAGCATAGGAAACTCCTTCCCTATCAAGAGTATGTTATCCACGTACTCTACGAGGATCATCACCATACTCCCTACTACCTTTTTGTATATACAAGGTTCATCTACCATTTTGATGATGTCAAACTCTTTGACTAATCCATCAAAACAGATGTTCCAACTCCGCGATGCCTGCTTTATCACATAAAACATCTTGCACACGTTTCCGCTGCTCCCACTGTCTACGAAGCCCTCTGGCTGTGTACTTATAGACGCTCTCTTCTAAAACATCATTTAGAAAAGCAGTCATGACACCCAACCGCCAGATATCGTAGTCATGGTATGTAGCCGTGGCAAGTAGGATCTAGATGGACTTAAGCATAGCTACTTGAAAGGGTTTCATCATTATCCACGCCTGGTCGATGACGAAAAGCTTTAACAAGTCTAGCTTTGAAAATCTCAACTTTTCCATCTACACCAAGTAATCTTCTCAAGATATACTTGCTCCTGATAGGGATTTAACCCTTCAGATATTGCAACCAAAGTCCATACTTTGTTGGTGTACATGGATTCCATCTCAGATCGCTAAACATCCAGCCATTCTTACAGAGTCTTACTCTCGATGGCCAGCTCGAAGCTAGTTGGGTCATCATCTCATGATGCAATCCTCGCTCCCACTGTCATAGAGAAACCGAAGTATCTCTCAGGTGGGTGAGGAACCCTACTAGATCGGCGGAGAGGCTGAGATTCGTTGGTAACTATTGAATCCTTCGGTTCTGTCAAATCATCAGCTGCAGTTTGTATAGCTGGAACCTTTCCAGTTCTACATAACTTACATTGCCTCGAGCTTGTCCGGATTTTGCTTTCAGACATAGGCCGGACAACCCCAAATCTTAACTAACTTAAGAGATGGGCTCTTCCCTTATCATATCAAATATGAAGTGGTAGGCAACTGGTTTGATTTGAACCCTATTCAATAGGTATGCAGCTTCTCAAGTGCATAACTCCCATAAGGAAATAGGTAACTCAGTAGTACTCATCATAGAGCACACCTTATCATATAGGGTGTGATTGCTCCGCCCCGATATACCATCGTCCTATGGTGTATTCGGAGGAGTAATGCTGAGAGAGAATCTCATTCTCCTTTAGAAAAGTCCAGGAATTCCGTGCACAAGTATTCTCCTCCTTGATCACATCAAAGGACATAATACTTATACCCGTTTTGGTTCTCTACTTCTAACTTATATTCCGTGAATATCTCAAAAGGTTCGGACTTGTGTTTCAACAGGAACATATGTCTGAATCTTGAGAGATTATCAGAGAATATAATGAAGTATAAAGAATCATTCCTGGCATTTGTAGACTGGGGACCTACATACATCAACATGTATCATCCCAAGAGTTCACTAACTCTTTCTCTGTTTCCAATAAACAGAGCTGTGGTCATCTTATCTTTGTGACATGACTGGCGAGTTTCATAAGATGTAAATTCAAACTGATTTAAATATGCATCTAAATGTAACTCAGCCAGTCGGGTCGCATTGATTTGACCTAGTCTACAATACCTCAAGAAGGATTCGTTCATTTCTGAACTCTTCCTCTTGTGTGTGTTCCGTATACTAAGAACTGTAGTTTGATTTAGAACATGAATGCTTTTAGATAACGTGCCTGAACCGATCAACTTTTGATATAGGAAATGTTCAAAACATTATCCGACTATACAAAATTTTATCATTTCTTTACTAATAAAGAGATAGATATGATTTTGTATATCAGGTTCGGTATCTAATAACATTCGTTCAGAATCAATGTATTTGGAATACAGGGTGACAGTGACCAACAGACTTGGCTGCAACACTTGCCCCGTTTTCTGCCTCATGAAACTTATCACCCGTTCTCAGTTCTCTACCTTTCTGTAGCCCTATGTAACAGATTACATATCTGGGATCCTGATCTGGTATCACATACCCAGGACGTAGAGGATACAGAGAAACAGTTCTTTATAATGAAGACACCCGAAGATGATGCATCAGCATGCACTCTCTTCGTTTGGACGGCACGGGAATTCTGGTAATCCCCTATTTCCTGCTCTGTCTTATAATAATTATAAGTTGGAGCGGGACCAACGTTCCCCAGCTCAGTATAACAAGCGGGTTCCGTATTATTATCTTGATTAAGGCGTGATATGGTCGCTACCAGGAGAGAGAGAGAGAAGAAAACACTCAGCGTGCGCTCTTGCAAGAATAGATTGGTTATTATTTTATCTAATCAGGACGGCTCCCACTGCTTTTTATCAAATCTTCCTTCAAACCCTAAAAGGAAAGACTAGCCGGGATTAATTACACACTGCAAGTTCGCCAATCTTTCAGCCAGGCCAGTGTCGGTACTTTGAGGGAGGTCCCCCGTGCTTTCGCACGAACCTAATTAATGTAAACCTCGTTTTCCCAGAGGCGTAACCTCGTTAACACCTTTCTAGACACCTACTTGATCGGCTAATTGTAATATGTAAAACTCTCCCAGGAGTAACTCTTACTCGCAGCGGGTATCGGGATCCAACTATCTCATAGAAGGTATGCAATCTCATTGCAAATTTCAACACTTGAAATTCCCGATAATATTTTGCCCCTAGAGTCCTATGATCTTGACAGAGGTCAACAAACCATAGGGTGCTAGTCAAGTTCAACCCGTCATTTCCTGATTGAAGTAAACCCACCCGCACGACCCTTGACAGAGGTCAACAAGGTCGCACGACTACCCTAAATCAATCACATCATATGCTTATGCAGATAAGCACTAATCAGCTACCGCACATTACGCCTTGACAGAGGTCAACAAACGCAGCACGAATACTAACCAGTACATATCTGAAATGACGGAGGGCTACGACAGGTTTTTCTTAAAACCTATTGCGTAATGAACTTGATATCGTTGTAGAATCAAATGATTTTGAAATGGAGTGTTTTTTAGGCTTTTCTAGTTTTGCTAAAGGAGTCACTCCCGGTGAAGGGATCGTCGGTCCTTTCCTCGTCGAATGAGGTGCGGGATATATCATATATATCGCTGTGCAAAGCAAAAACACCTAAAAGCAATCAAAAGACAAACTGAGTGTGTAGCATCTACCAGTTATTGCTAAAGGAGTCACTCCCGGTGAAGGGATCTCGGTCCTTTCCTCATCGAATAAGGTGCAGGATATATCTCATATACCGCTATGCAAAGCAAGAACTGTAGCTACCTGTTTTATTTTTGAAATTCGATTCTACAACATCTTAGGTTTCTTTTATTTAATTAATCACATTAATGAAGTCCCATCATTTATGTACCTAAACATCACAGATAAATACGACGTACACTTATGCCATCCGCATTCGCCTCGATGTCCCCTCGTGCACCGTTAGGTTAGGTAACGAACGGCAGAGCGGGGCAGGGCTAGCGCGGGTGTAAAACATAAGTAACGCCTATATAATATATCATATATACTATATACAGTATCTATCACAGAACATCACATGATCACATCACAGATATCGCAGCAGAAGAATCATATGAAATATTGGATATACTAGGACGTCCGTGTTTTCAATACGAGCCAGTATAAAACACGGATTCCACGGTCGTGATGAATAGCCAAACCCACACCCCTAGACCCCTACGAGAGCGGCAAGCAACCCTACCAATTCTAGAGTTAGGAGACCCGGACTCGACTCCTCGAGTTGGTCTCCCACTGGACTCCAGAACTCGGTTACTTGTGCTCCCCTCCTTGGGTCTATCCTAGTGCGGAAAAGTAAATAATATACAAACGGTGACAACTTCCGCAACCTGGAAGTGCCCCAATAAAAGAATATTACATACAAGTTTTTACATGAATGAAAATGAAAAACACTCATCTCACATAAAAAAACCCCGGCTATTCAAACACGACGATCCAATATAACATATCCAGCAACACATAACATCACATGTCATCAACGTAAGTAAATATGCGCATCCCAATTGTCGTTGACATATAGCAACGAAACCGGCGATATCACATATTACACTTACGGTCACAGAAAAGAAAGTGTAAAACTACAACAGTTGGAATCCGCAACCACCTCAGACATCGCATGCCTGACCAAATGAATTCCTTAGACATCGCATGCCTAACAATTATAAACCCCGCATTTTAGTCTCAAAATCGAAAACTCTTTTCAATATCAAGTCGGGGAATTCAACAGGATTCCCGACATCCTGATCGAATGCTCGTCGCAAACTTCAGTAGACGGCCGCACCCCCGATACCGTCGACGAAGTGCACCAAGGCGGAACATCGCTACCGCGAGCACCCGAACGGATGCTTTCGGCGACGGGGTTCTCCTACAGTCACTTGGTCGGGGCTATGGGGTGAGGCTGTCTATTAAGTTTACCCGGCGAGTATCCGCGTACGCTACGTGATTGCGACGGACTTTTGATCACATCAAAATTCCGTGGCAACCGATCAAGTGAGACTAAACTGCTATGTTTATAATATTCATTCAGTTATCTCATAACTTCTTGTGAATTCCAATTATTGTATCCCATTCCAGATAAACAGAAAATGTTAAACTTTTCGATTGAACAGTCAAACACCCAAGTTTTCCCGATACAGATCAACACATGAATTATGAGTCTAACAACATTCAGTTCGTGCCTCAGTACCAACGGTCCAGCCGTAGAAGGGTCAAGCCAACGCCTCACATGTGGCACGCCGTACTGCCCCAAACCCGAAGGTTCAAAGGGCAGTTCAAGACGGTCACATAATCGAGTTAAGGTTTGTTGTCTTCTAGAGGGTCCATCGCGTTACTTGCACTACTTAGAACGTCGTTAAACTACGGAAAAATCCAACACTTGGAAATTTCCCGACAGGGGAAAAGTTGGGTATTTATATCCGGTCGAACTTTTTAACATATTCTAAAAATACCCGGAAAAGCATACCGACAAAAATTAGACAGTCCGATCGAATACACCGAGTCCCTAATACAACCCAGAAAATACAACTCTGGAATAAATATTAAAAACATCCAGAACACACAAGAAACACCAACAGAAACAACTGAAGAAAACACACATCCTAATCATCACAGACGGCCGCGGAACCGCCGCAAAAGGGGGGTCAACGCCGCGGTTCCGCGGCCTTACTGTTGAATTAGTTTGTCGTTTTCTCCAGTTTTTCTTAGAATTTCCTGCACATTTCTCTGCATATTTTTAATTCCAAAAAATCCATATTTTACAGAAATGTCCAGAGAGCATGTTAAGGGTTTGGGTTTCGGGTCGATCGGACTTCAAATTCCGTCGGGACTTCGCCTAAGGCTCTAGCTAGGCTCTGATACCACTGTAGGGTTTCTAGGCACCCTAATGAGGTCTCACAAGGCATCAACCATGCTTATTTCAAAAAATACGGTGCCGAGAAACCCTAGACTACGGATCGTTGGCTAGATGTCTAGGCGAAAAGATAACAAGTTAACACTTAACTAAGAGAATACGGAAATACAACCTTTGTAGATCCGGTGCTCCACCTCCATAGCTCCGCAATGAAGTGCTCTCACTGTCCAAAACAAATACCGGGCTCTAGCGTCGGCTTCATCGGAGAATAGGCGAGCTAGGTCGTCGATGTCCATGCCGAAGATGATCTACGTCGAAGCATCGCTAGATCAAGCTCCACCTTCACCAAGCCATGAAAACTTGTGAAGGAAACACACTCTACTACTTGGCAAGAGGTAGAGGATGAAGAAATAGGAAGTGGGTAGACTTTAGAATTGGATTTCTCACTCATTTCCATCAATCACCATTGATGGAGCTTGCTTTCTTCAAGTGAAGAAAGGAAGAAGAAGAAGATGAATATTATGATAAGTTTTTTTTCAAAAAGGAAATAATAAGAATACTTATCATAATGTAACCATGGTAATGTGTAGAGAGTTAATCATGGTTGAATGGAATGGTTAGGGTTAAGCATGAGACAAAATGGTCACTTGGTCAAAGTCTTCATGAAGCTTCAACAAGCTTCCAAAGAAAGCCACCATTTTGCATTATGCTTATCATTTTCCAAAATGCATAAACAAATAAATAAATAGATATGAAAATGAAAACCCTAACCATTACATAACCATGGTTTAAACTTTACACAAAACACAAGTTAGCATGCATCATCAAACATGATACATACAAGTGCACAAAAATATATCACATATACAATGTGCACAAACCAAGTGAGAAAATCCATTTAAAGTGAACCAATACTAGTTAATGCAAAGTAATATATCAAATATATAATTATACATTAAATCATTAAATCAACAATTGATTTAACGATCCGGTCATATCGCATATAACCGACTAGTATCCAATGTATCGGCTTATCGAATCAACCCTTGATTCGATAACTAGGTTATATCGCATACAACCAATCGATACATTCATCGCGAGAATGAAATACGGTATCACATACACCCATTATTCTCGGTCCCGCACATATCTCATATGCGCTCCTATTTCGTTTCGCTTGAGCCAGGAAACCTCTGTGTAGGACTCTGAAGACTCGTCAATACGCCGGCAGCAGGTGATGATCATATCAAACACCCACAAGCCGCAAGCGGTCTGCTAAACGTAACGGCCACCCGGGTATTGAGCGATCTGAAGATCGACGAGCAAGCCCGCTCACACTCCAGTGAATCCAACCAGTAACACTACCGTACAGTCCGGTCTGATCGTCTGATATGTCGCATATCTCGCCTAGGGGTGGTAAACGTCAGACCCCAATAGCTCGATAAGTCGTGTCGATATGAGGTCTATAACTGTTCGAGAAACTACTGGTAACACTTACCAGTAAATCTCAGCAACCCTGGCCAGGGATTTCCTGTTATAGCCAATCGAACACAGCGCAACATCAACTCCCTATACCGGGAGAGACGAATCCCCTCCTATCGCTCATTGCCTCCATGTGACTCGGGACTGTACCCAAAAACCACCGTTTTGCACGCCCTCTTGGACGTGGTAAGATGGAAATCAAAGCATAGTGGGAACCACACAAGACTCTATGACGATCTCGGGTCAACAGACTACTCTGTACCAGTGTCACCAGAGAACTGCCATCTGACGTGAGGTATAATACCATCTGGGAGTTCTCGGTGACTCCGTCCAGTGTACCCAGTCTCTACTGAGCACCCGTATATCATCTCTGATGTCAAACACCAATGGATATGGGATCATCCATCGTCCATCTGTATGGGTCGAGAAGGTATATGCTAGTCTACTCTGGTATATCGATGCTCCGTCTCGATACACCCACGACTAGGGACTTTGAAGGATGTACTTATGGACTACCATGTCCCCACTAGTATGATCCGCATCATAGTCCAGGTAGTCAAGTACATATCCTAAGGGCTTTACCAACATGTAACAGAGAGACAATCAGTGTACACGTTAAGGTAAAGTTCAACCAGACAGCATACTATCATGTCGAGCAAGAAAGTCCTCCCTATATATGTCCCAGCATCCACTACAATATACATCCTATGTATAGTAATGGCCTCTAGGGCATACATATAACTAACAACATATTGATAGAGCCCTCAGGATCTTTGCTTAACTACCAGCGTTGTGATGGCAGTCACACTTGTGGGAGTTGGGTAGTCTACAAGCATATCCTTATACAGGTCCCCAGTCGTAGGATTATCGAAATAGGGCATCGATACTCCGGAGTAGACTGGTGTGTACGCTTCTCGTCCCAGCTTGGAAGATGGTCTGTCCCACATCCATCAGTACGTCGTACTGGAGATAGTATGCAGGTGCTCATTAGGTTATGAGTACACTGGACAGGACTCGTCGGGAACTGTTGGTTGGTACTATACCTATTGTCAGATAACAGTTCCCAGGTGACATGAGTACAGCTTAATCCGTTGACTTGACACTGCCACTTCGCCTCGAGTGCGTTCCTACTGCTCTTAAATTACTACCCTACCACGGCTCTATTGAGGCGTGCAAACAAGTAGTAGTTGGGTGCAGTCCCGAAGCACTTGGAGGCAGTGACGGTTAGACATGATTCGTCTCTCCCTGTATTGGGGGTTGATATCGCGCTGTGTCTAGGAGAGCCATTACACAAAGTCCTTGGCCAGGGCAAGTGAGATTTACTGGCAGTGTTTCCAGTAGTTTCTCAGGGTGTTCTGGGCTACACTCCGACATGACTTGTACCGTTATTAGGGGTCTGACGTTTACCTCCCCCTAGGCCCGACATGCGATACTCTTAGACGAACAGACCAGACTGTACGGAGATTGTCACATTCAGGCTCAGTAGGAGTTCGGATGGGTTCACCGCATCGGTCTTCTTATCGACATCTACCTGGGGACCGTTACGTACAGCTAGTACCGCTTGCGGCCTGTGGTTAAACCCACTGCCAGCGTAGTGTCTAGTCTTTAGAGTCCCACGTAGAGGTTTGTTCACCTTTGGGCGAAACGTAGTAGAGGTCGTATGGTTTTACGACGGGGGTTCGTTCACATACGCGCACTTGTGCACGTTTGGTGTTCGGGCAGTTGATACTAGTGGGCTTTGGTTTAACCCAGATCCTAGTATTTATTTTGGGATTGGTCTATTCTCACGGTATTCGTGTTTCTATGTAACACGGATGCGGGTATGTATGTACAGTTGACAGGGGCGGAGAGGGAGACACCTCATTAGGGTTTTGACCATTGACTTGATCAAAACCATAATGAGAAGGAGGGATATGATTAATAGTTTTAATTAAGGATAATTGTATCATGGTTAGAGTTGGTTTGACCATTTGACTTGTTGACTCACATTGACTTAGATATTTTCTTTTGTTTTTTGTTGTTTTGTTAAGCATGAGATATTTTTTTAAGCATGCTTAGCATTAATTATAATATGATAATGGTCAAATCAAATCACCATCACAATTTTCTTAATTATTATTATTATTATCATATATTTCTCATATGAGAGTTTTGTTCTCTCATTTCTCTTATTACCTTTCTCTCTCATGGTTTGCTCTCCCTCTTCCTTTCTCAAAAAGCTTAAGTGTTTCATGTGTTGAAAATCAAAGTTTTGAGACTAAACCACCAAAATACTTCTCTACTCACTCTAGGGTTCTTAGTGTAGCAAGCCAAGCACTCTAGTTACTTCATTGTTGAGGTAGAAGCTCAAGGTAGAGGCCTTCGGGTGGATCGTTCTTTGACCTAGAGAAGACAATGAGGAGGAGCCATCTACATCACTCCAAGGAGCTAGCAACTAGGAGGACCACAACAAGAAGAGAAGGAGTTCAAGAACTAGGTATAACCATCTAACCTAGTAGTTAAAACTCCGTATTAGTTTGTTAGTTTTCGTTTAGCAAAGATCCTTCATGGTTAGTCTATGTTTCCTTTGAGAAAAATTTAATTTTTACCTATTCCACCTCCCCGTCTAGTCCCGGGGTGGGAAATATAGACTTACAGTGGAATCAGAGCCTAGCTAAACATAAAACTAACAGTTCAAACAACTATATAAACTACGAAAACGAAACGACCCAAAACATCGACGCCCAAAATCTGAGTTTTTGTCGATTTTTAATGAACTCTGAAAAATATTTAAACATGTACAGAGTCATCTTTGAACAGTAAAAAGGCCACGAGACAAAATTGGAACATTTTCTCAAAGGGGTGGCCAGCCACATGAGCCAGAATTCCGGCCAGGCCGGATTTACCAGGGAGGAAATGGTTCAAATTTTGTAGTTGGCTTTTTGGCTTAAATCTTGGGCTTCAGGAGTTGTTTGTTTTTGCCGATTTTGACTTTACTGTAAATTATTCACTGTGGCAAATTACGGGTGTTTCGAAGTCGCAGTTTAATGTTGTTTGATGTTTCATGTTCTGTATAATGTGTTTTAAACTTCCGCTAATTGCTATATGTCGATTAGTTGGGGGTTGCACATTTCTATGATGTTTCTATTGGTTTGTGGATATGAACTCGTTGGATTGTCGTGATGAATGGCCGGGGGTGTGAGATGAGGGTTTTCATTTTTCATTTTATGTAATATTTGTAAATTGATGTAATATTATTTCATGGCCGCACATCCGGGATGAGGTTATAGCCGCCATTGTATATTATTTCTTTTACTGTTTTTGCTCCTAGGATAGACCTAAGGTGGGGTGCACAAACTACCGGGTATTTTGAAGTGCCGAGTGGCCTACTCACTTTGTTGAGGGAGGTTGTTTCACTTTGGATATTTGACGGGTAGTTTGCCGCCCCGTAGGGGTCTAGGGTGGGGTTTGGCTATTCATCACGACCGTGTAATCCGTCTTTCGTTGCAGGCTCAAACGAAGCGCGGATTCCTAGTATATCCAATGTGTTCATCTGTGTTCTGGAATGGCTATCATTGCTTCTGACGAATGTTTATATCTATATATGATATCTAGTAGGCGTTTCTTATATTTTGCATCCGCGCTAGTCCAGCCCCCGCTTTGTCGTTAGTTAAGTAACTTAACGGGTGATGACGGGGCCCAGTGGCGAATGCGGATGGCATAAGCGTACGTCATATTTTCGTTGTTTTCTGCAATGGTAGGATTAATTGATGGGACGCAATATATTAATGCAAAGAAAATAAACCAAAGCTGAATCGTTGGAACAATTTCAAAACCACTCGGTTTTTTCAAAACAGAAAACTTTTAAAAACGCGGAGCTTAAACTACTCCTTTTAAAAGCTATCAGGTTTCTTCGATTATATCAAGTTCACTACGTTCACGGTTTCGCCAAAACCATTCGTAACCCTCTGTCATTTCAGTTAAATGTTCAGTAGTATTCAAGCTATGTATTTTGGCCTTCGCCAAGGCATAGTGATTGGTAGCTGTTGAATATTTATCTGTAGTATAGATAGATGCGTTGGTTTGGGACAGTCATACTGCTATTTTGGACTTCATCAAGGGTATGTACGGGTGGGTTCAAATTAACCTGGATAATGACGGGTATAACTTGACATGTGACTTATGATATGTTGGCCTTTGTCAAGGTCATAAGAGCATGGGGCAAAAATCCACATCGGGAATTTCTAAAGAAACTGAAACTTGCTAGTGTTGCATACCATTTAGAGTGTGATAATTTTGGTAGGATTCCTTAAACTTTATCACACAATGATATTTGGATCCCGATCCTACTGTGAGTATATGCTACGCCTCGGGAAATTTTCTCACTTAACGATCAATGCTATAAACCAAGTAGGTGTCTAGAAAGGTGTTAGCGGGGCTACGCCCACAGGGAAAAGAGGTTATTTAATTAAGGAACTTTGTGAAAGCGTCGTAAAACCTCCCTCGAAGTACCGATATCGGCCTGGCTGAACGGTTAAGCAAGTATTGTACGGTGAGATCAATCCCGACTAGTTCTTTTTTTATGGTTTGAGGAAGGATTCGAGAAACGGTGGGAGCCATCCTGTTTAGACAAACTAAAAACCACTCTAAACTTGCAAGAGCATCATGCTAAAGTGTTTCTTCTCTCTCTCCTAGTTGCAGCAACCAAACATCATGACGGGCCTTAAGTTACTATTAGATAAAAATATATTGACAGGGCCAAACTACAAAGATTGGTTCAGGAATGTCAAAATGGCAATCACTTATGACAATTTCGGGTATCTCCTTACCACTAAGGCCCCCGCCGTCCCAGGTCCAAAATCCAGTGTCGCGGATAAGGAAATCTGTAAGACCTGGGAGATTGACTGCGCGAAAGCCAAGTGCCTCGTGCTTGCCTCTATGGACAATGAACATCAAAGAAGGCACGGGAATATGGATCTTGAATCCATATTTCTCCATACTAAGGAACTATATGGAGAGCAATCCCGTATCGCAAGATACGAGACCTCGAAGAAGCTGTTTCAAGCGAGGTTGGACGTCGGATCATCTGTAGGGGAACACGTCCTGAAGATGATTGGCTACATTGAGGAGCTCGCAGACATCGGGACCACGTTAGAGAATGAGCTGTACACTGACTTGATTCTCCAGTCCCATCCTTCCACCTACGCCCAGTTTATCCTGAATTTCAACATGCAAAGAAAAGATGTTGAACTTCCGAAACTCCTCAACATGTTGAGGAGTGCAGAGGGCACCCTGCAGAAAGTCAGGGAAACACCCACTTTGTTTATTGGAGGAACTTCCTCTTCTAGGTCCAAGGAGAAAGCCAAAGGAAAGAAGAAGAAGGCCCCCACCAAACCAAGGGGCGGTGTTAGTAAGGTGGTAGCTAAGAGAAAAACAAAGTTAGCGGGACAGATTGTGGGAATGGAAGAATGCTTTTATTGTCACAAGAAAGGACACTGGAAGAAAGATTGCAGGGCTTGGAAGGCCAAGAACCAGGACCCGAAGCAAGTTGTGGCTTCGGCTTCAGGTGTGTATGTTATTGAAAACTGTCTGTCAATCAACTCTACTTCCTGGTATTGGATACCGGATCAGGATCTCATATATGTAATTCTTTGCAGGCACTGAGAAGCCGTAGGGTTTTGAAGGCAGGTGATATGACCCTCAAAGTTGCAAACGGAGCAAGCATGGATGCTGAGTCCGTGAGGGACTATCACTTAGGATTGACAGATGGACATGTTTTGGTTTTGCGAAACTGTTATTTTGTACCCAGTTCGACTTGTAATATCATATCTGTATTTTTAATGTCTAAAGAAGGTTATGATTTTGCATTTGTAAGCAATGTTGTAAACATTCATCTTAATCATGTTTTGATTAGGTCGGGTACATTAAGCAACGGTATATACGTATTAAACCAACCGCAGATTTTCAATATCCAGAATACACACAAAAGAAAGTCTCCAGAATTAAATCATGCTTTCTTATGGTATCTTAGACTGGGTCATATCAATGAGACAAGGTTAACTAAGTTACATAAAGAATGATATTTGGATCCGTTCGAATATCATTCTTATGCAACTTGTCAATCATGTCTCAAAGGAAAGATGACAAAGACTCCGTTCACTGGACACGGAGTAAGAGCGAGCGATCTCTTGGGACTCGTACACAGCGACCTGTGTGGTCCAATGTCTACACATGCAAGAAGTGGTTTTTCCTATTTCATCACTTTTATGGATGATTTCTCTAGGTATGGACATATCTTCTTAATGAAGCATAAATCCGAGGCCTTTGAGAAATTCTAGGAATATAAGAATGAAGTAAAAAAAACAAACTAGAAAAAGTATCAAGACACTGAGATCTGATCGAGGTGGTGAATACTTAAGTGCCGAGTTCCTGGATTACCTAAAAGAGAATGGAATTCTCTCTCAGCTTACTCCTCCATACACTCCACAACACAACGGTGTATCGGAGAGACGGAACCGAACCCTATTGGATGTGGTATGTTCCATGATGAGTAACGCTGAGTTACGGCGATCATTCTGGGGCTATGTGTAGGGTTCCTAGGCACGCTAATGAAGTCTCACAAGGCATCAACCATGCCAATTTCAAATTTTACGGGTGCCGAGAAAACCTAATACGGATCGTTGACTAGAGTTTAGGCGAAGAAAGAAACTAGTTAACAATTTATCTAAAAGAGAGAGGCTACAACCTTTGTAGATCCGGTTCTCCACTTCCTTAGCTCCACGTAGGCATCCTCTCGCTGTCCATCTCGAATCCCGAACTCAATCGTCGGCTTGATCAGAGAAATGGGCGGGCTAGGTCGTCGGCTTCGTGCCGAAGATGATCTACGTCGAGGCATCACAAGTTCAAGCTCCAACTCCATCAAGTTGTGAAACTTGTGAAGAAAACACCCTATACTACTTGGCAAGAGGTAGAGGGTGAAGAAATAGGAGGTGGGTTCACTTTAGAATTGGATTTCTCACACTTTAGCTCAAGTTGCCATTGATGAAGGCAAGGTTTTTCTTGAAGAAGAAGAAGGAGAAGATGAAGAATATGATAAGTCCCTTATTTAAAAAAGAAACTAATATGAATACTTATCATATCCTAACCATAGTCAAGTGTAGAGAGTAAACTAGGGTTAGTTAGAATGGTTAGGGTTAAGGATGAGATAAGAATGGTGGACTTGTTCAAAGCTTCAAGAAGCTTCAACATACAAACAAAATAAGCCACCATTCTCTTTTATTTTCCAAAATGAATAAATAAATAAATAAATAAGTAAATAAACAAAGCCCTAACCATTCATATAACCATGGTTTAATCTTTACACAAACCCAAGTGAGCAAGTATCATCAAACATGATACAAACAAGTGCACAAATATATATCACATATACAATGTGCATCAAGTGAGAAAATCCTTTTAAAATGAACCAATATTAGTTAATGCAAAGTAATATATCAAATATATTATTATACATTAAATCAACACTTGATTTAACGATCCGGTCATATCGCATATAACCGACTAGTATCCTATGTATCGGCTTATCGAATCAGTCCTTGATTCGATATCTAGGCTATATCGCATATAACCAATCGATACATTCATCGCGAGAATGGAATACGGTATCACATACATGCATTATTCTCGGTCCTGCACATATCTCATATGCGCTCCTATTTCGTTTCGCTTGAGCCAGGAAACCTCTGTGTAGGACTCTAAAGACTCGTCAATACGCCGGCAGCA
Organism: Agapanthus africanus; assembly: GCA_030015575.1. Classification (NCBI taxonomy): domain Eukaryota; kingdom Viridiplantae; phylum Streptophyta; class Magnoliopsida; order Asparagales; family Amaryllidaceae; genus Agapanthus; species Agapanthus africanus. The sequence goes on from CM057349.1 coordinate 297,948,681, forward strand.
GATGATGATCATATCAAGCACCCACAAGCCGCAAGCGGTCTGCTAAACGTAACGGCCACCCTGGTATTGATCGATTAGAAGATCGACGAGCTAGCCCGCTCACACTCCTGTGAATCCAACCAGTAACACTTACCGTACAGTCCGGTCTGTTCGTCTGATATGTCGCATATCAAGTCTAGGGGTGGTTTACGTCAGACCCCAATAACTGATAAGTCGTGCCGATGTGAGGCTCATAACGGGTCGAGAAACTACTGGTAACACTTACCAGCAAATCTCTGATCATCCCTGGCCAGGGACTTCCCTGTTACGGCCAATCGAGCACTGCGCAACATCAACCCCCAATACCGGGAGAGACGAAACCCCTCCTATCGCTCATTGCCTCCATGTGACTCGGGACTGTACCCAAAGAACACCGTTTTGCACGCCCTTATGGACGTGGTAAGGTGGAGATCAAAGCACAGTGGGAATCACACAAGACTCTATGACGATCTCGGGTCTACAGACTAACCTGTACAAGTGTCACCTGAGAACTGCCATCTGACGTGAGGTATAATACCATCTGGGAGTTCTCGACGAGTCCGTCCAGTGTACCCAGTCTCCACTGAGCACCCGTATACCATCTCTGATGTCAAACACCAATGGATATGGGATCATCCATCGCCCATCTCATGGGTCGAGAAGCATATACGCTAGTCTACACTGGTATATCGATGCCCCGTCTCGATATACCCTCGACTAGGGACCTTGAAGGATGTACTTATGGACTAACATGTTTCCACTAGTATGATCTGCATCATAGTCCAGGTAGTCAAGTACACATCCTAAGGGCTTTATCAACATGTAACTATAAGACAGCATAAAGAGACAAGTGTACATGTTAAGATAAAGAGCAACCAGATAGCATACTATCATATCGAGCAAGAAAGTCATCTCTATATATGTCCAAGCATCCAATATAATATACATCATCTGTACAATACTGGCCTCTAGGGCATACATACAACTAACAATCTCCCACTTGCACTAGGGCCAGCTGTTGTAGTATCGCATACCGAGCATCCCGAAGAGTCTCTCAAACTGTATCTGGGGAATGGCCTTCGTGAGTGGATCCGCCGTGTTGTTCTTCGTGTCAACCCTCCTGACCTCGATCTCCCGGCGATCAACTATCTCCCGGATCAGGTGATACCGCCTCAGAATATGCCTGGATCGCTGATGGGATCTAGGTTCCTTGGCCAAAGCCACCGCTCCGTTGTTATCGCAATACAAAGGTATTGGATGCTCAATAGATGGAACCACTCCAAGTTCAATAATGAACTTCTTGATCCAGACAGCCTCTTTAGCAGCATCGTTGGCAGCGATGTATTCAGCCTCCATCGTCGAGTCTGCCACGGTTTCCTGCTTGGAACTCTTCCAGCTAACCGCCCCTCCGTTAAGGGTAAAGACAAATCCCGACTGCGACTTAGAGTCGTCCTTATCACTCTGGAAGCTCGAATCGGTAAAGGACTCCACTTGGAGTTCTCCGTTACCATACACCAAGAGCATCTCTTTAGTCCTTCGTAAGTACTTGAGAATGCTCTTCACAGCTATCCAGTGACTCTCTCCAGGATCAGCTTGATACCTGCTCACTACACTTAGTGAGTATGCAACATCGGGTCTGGTACATAGCATCGCGTACATGATAGAGCCTACAGCCGAAGCATAGGATATCTCTTTCATGCGAGCTCTCTCCAAATCAGTCTTGGGAGACATCTCTTTGGAGAGAGTGACTCCAGAGATCGTGGGCAAGTTCCCACGCTTGGATTCTTCCATACTAAACCTCTTTAGTATGGTGTCAATGTACCTGGATTGGGACAATCCCAATATCCGTTTGGATCTATCTCTATAGATCCTGATTTCCAATATGCAGGAGGCATCACCAAGATCTTTCATCGAGAATCTTTGTGATAAGAAGAGCTTGACCGATTGCAGCATAGGAATATCATTTCCTATCAAGAATATGTCGTCCACGTACAATACGAGGAAGAAAACCTTAATCTCTGCCACCTTCTTGTAGATACAAGGTTCATCTGGATTTTTGACGAAATCAAACTCTTTGATAACGACGTCAAAGCAGATGTTCCAACTCCGAGATGCTTGCTTTAATCCATAAATGGATTTAAGCAGCTTGCACACCTTCCCGCTGCTCCCACTGTCTACGAAGCCCTCTGGCTGAGTCATGTACACGCTCTCTTCTAAATCACCATTTAGAAAGGCGGTCTTAACATCCATTTGCCAGATTTCGTAGTCTTGATATGCAGCGATGGCAAGCATGATCCGGATGGATTTAAGCATAGCCACTGGAGAAAAGGTTTCGTCATAGTCCACACCTGGTCTTTGACGAAAACCCTTTGCAACAAGTCTAGCTTTGAAAGTCTCCACTTTCCCATCTACACCAAGTTTCTTCTTGAAGAGCCACTTGCTCCCAATGGGTTTTACCCCTTCAGGAGCAACTTCCAAAGTCCATACTTTGTTGGTGTACATGGATTCCATCTCGGACCGCATAGCATCCAGCCATTTCACTGAGTCCCTACTCGTGATGGCCTGCTCGAAGCTAGTTGGGTCATCATCCTCTATGATGCAATCCTCGCTTCCACCGTCAATGAGAAAACCGTAGTATCTCTCAGGTGGACGAGATACCCTACTAGATCGGCGGAGAGGCTGGGGTTCGTCGAGTTCTACTGAATCCTCTGGTTCTACCAAGTCTTCTGTTACAGTTTGTGTTGCTGGAACCTCTTCCAGTTCTACCTCAATGCTACTTGTCTGTTTCATAAGAAAACTCTTTTCTAAGAAAGTGGCATGTCGAGAAACAAACACTTTTTGTTCCTCGGAGTGGTAGAAGATATACCCTCGCGAATGTTTGGGATATCCAACAAACTTGCATAGAACAGACCTTGCCTCGAGCTTGTCCAGATTTTGTGTTTTAACATAGGCCGGACAACCCCATATCTGAATAAAATTAAGACATGGTCTTTTGCCATTCCATATCTTATATGGAGTGGTAGGCACTGATTTGGTTGGAACTCTATTCAATAGGTATGCAGCAGTCTCCAGTGCATATCCCCAGAAGGAAATAGGTAACTCAGCTGCACTCATCATAGAGCGCACCATATCTAATAGGGTGCGATTTCTCCGCTTCGATACACCGTTGTGCTGTGGTGTATAAGGAGGAGTAAGCTGAGAGAGAATCCCATTCTCTTTTAGATAATCTCTGAATTCGTTACTTAAGTATTCTCCTCCTCGATCAGATCGAAGGATCTTAATACTTTTGCCCGTTTGGTTCTCTACTTCTTGTTTATATTCTCTAAATTTCTCAAAAGCTTCTGATTTGTGTTTCATCAGGAACACATATCCGAATCTAGAGAGATCGTCAGTGAATGTAATGAAGTACGAAGAACCATCCCTGGTATGTGTAGACATGCGACCGCATACATCACTATGTATTAGTCCCAAGAGTTCGGTAACTCTTTCTCCGTGTCCCGTAAACGGAGTTTTGGTCATCTTGCCTTTGAGACATGACTGGCAAGTGTCATAAGATGAAAATTCAAACGAATTTAAATATCCATCCTTATGCAACTTAGCTAGTCGTGTCGCATTGATGTGACCCAGACTACAATGCCACAAGAAAGATTCGTCCAGTTCAGAACTCTTCCTCTTGTGTGTGTTTTGTAAATTGAGGACTGTATTTTGATTGAGAATGAATATGCCATTATACATCGAGCCTGATGCAATCAACTTTTGATCTAGGAATATGTTCATAACATTATCCTTTACTACAAAATTATATCCTTCTTTACTTAATAAAGAAACTGATATAATGTTGCACATCATGTTCGGTATATAATAGCATTCATTTAGAATCAGTGTATCACCGCTTGGTAATACTAGGTGATATTCGCCAACTGCTTTGGCTGCAACATTTGCCCCATTCCCAACTTGAACGGAATGATCACCCTTTCCCAGTTCTCTACCTTTCCGCAGCCCATGTAACATCTTACATATGTGGGATCCTGATCCGGTATCTAATACCCAGGACGTAGGGTGAACTGAGAAACAGTTCTCAATGACAAACACACCCGAAGATGATGTATCAACATGCATGTTCTCCGTTTGGGCGGTGTGAGAATCCAGATATTCTCCTGTTTCCTGTTCATTCTTATAACACTTATAAGATAGAACGGGTTCAACGTTCCCCTGCACAGTATAACATGCGGGTTCGGTCAATACATCCATATTATTATCTTTATTAGGGCATGACATAGTCGCTACCTGGAGAGAGAGAGAAGAAAACACTTTAGCGTAAGCTCGTACAAGATCAGATTGGTTATTATCTTATCTAATCAGGATGGCTCCCACTGGTTTTTATCAAATCTTCCTTCAAACCCTAAAAGGAAAGACTAGCCGGGATTAATTACACACTACAAGTTCGCCAATCTTTCAGCCAGGCTAGTGTCGGTACTTTGAGGGAGGTCCCCCGTGCGTTCGCACGAACCTAATTAATGTAAACCTCGTTTTCCCAGAGGCGTAACCCCGTTGACACCTTTCTAGACACCTACTTGATCGGTTAATTGTAATGTGTAAAACTCTCCCAGGAGTAACTCTTACTCGCAGTGGGTATCGGGATCCAACTATCTCATAGAAGGTATGCAATCTTATTGCAAATTTCAACACTTGAAATTCCCGATAATACTTTTGCCCCTAGCGTCCTGTGACCTTGACGGCGGCCAAACTACCCACAGGGCGCTAGTCAAGTTCAACCCGTCATTTCTTGATCGAATTAAACCCACCCGTACGACCCTTGACGGAGGCCAAACTACGCCGTACGAATACCCTAATCCAATCGCATCATATGCTGACAGATAAGCACTAGTTAGCTACCATACACTACGCCTTGACGGAGGCCAAACTACCGCAGCATGAATACTAAGTAGTACTTATCTGAAATGACGGAGGGCTACGCAGGTTTTTCTGAAAACCATGAGCGTAATGAACTTGATATCGTTGTAGAATCAAATGAAGTTTTGAAATGGAATGATTTTGAGGCTTTTCTAGTTTTGCTAAAGGGGTCACTCCCGGTGAAGGGATCGTCGACCCTTTCCTCGTCGAATGAGGTGCGGGATATATCATATATATCACTGTGCAAAGCAGAAACTATAGAGGCAATCAAAAACAAACCGAATGTGTAGCATCTGCCAGTTATTGCTAAAGGAGTCACTCCCGGTGAAGGGATCTCGGTCCTTTCCTTATCGAATAAGGTGCAGGGTATATCATATATACCGCTGTGCAAAGCAAGAACTGTAGCTACCTGTTTTGTTTAAAATTTGATTCTACAACATCTTAGGTTTCTTTTCTTTCATTAATCACATTAATGAAGTCCCATCATTTAAATACCTAAACATCACAGATAAATACGACGTACACTTATGCCATCCGCATTCGCCTCGATGTCCCCTCGTTCACCGTTAGGTTAGGTAACTAACGACAGAGCAGGGCAGGGCTAGTGCAGGTGCAAAACATAAGTAACGTCTATATAATATATCATATTTACTATATACTGTATCTATCACAGAACATCACATGATCACATCACAGATATCGCAGCAGAAGAAACATATGAAACATTGGATATACTAGGACGTCCGTGTTTTCAATACGAGCCAGTATAAAACACGAATTCCACAGTCGTGATGAATAGCCAATCCCACACCCCTAGACCCCTACGAGAGCGGCAAGCAACCCTACCAATTCTAGGGTTAGGAGACCCGGACTCGACTCCTCGAGATGGTCTCCCACTGGACCCTAGAGCCTGGTTACTTGTGCTCCCCTCCTTGGGTCTATCCTAATGCGGAAAAGTAAATAATATACAAAGGGTGACAGCTTCCGCAACCTGGAAGTGCCCCAATAAAAGAATATTACATACAAGTTTTTACATGAATGAAAATGAAAAACACTCATCTCACATAAAAACCCCCGGCTATTTGAACACGACAATCCAATATAACATATCCAGCAACACATAACATCACATGTCATCAACGTAAGTAAATATGCGCATCCCAATTGTCGTTGACATATAGCAACGAAACCGGCGATATCACATATTACACTTACGGTCACAGAAAAGAAAGTGTAAAACTACAACAGTTGGAATCCGCAACCTCCTTAGACATCGCATGCCTAATCAAATGAAATACTTAGACATCACATGCCTAATAGTTATAAACCCCGCATTTTAGTCTCATTATCGAAAACTCTTTTCAATATCAAATGAAACTAAACCGCTAGATTTATAACATTCATTCAGTTATCTCATAACTGTTTATGAATTCCAATTGTCGTATCCCATTCCGGATAAATAGAAAATATTAAACTTTCCGATCGAACATTCGAACACCCAAGTTTTCCCGACTCTGATCAACACATGAAATAAGTTCAAAAACATTCATTTTATCCCTCAGTACCAACGGTCCAGCCGTAGAAGGGTCAAGCCAACGCCTCACATGTGGCACGCCGTATGCCCCAAACCCGAAGGTTCAAAGGGCAGTTCAAGACGGTCACATAATCGAGTTAAGGTTTGTTGTCTTCTAGAGAGACCATCGCGTTACTTGCACTACTCAGAACGTCCTTAAACCACAGAAAAATCCAACACTTGGATATTTTCCGACAGGGGAAAGATTGGGTATTTACATCCGGTCGAAATTTTTAACATATTCCAAAATATCCGGAAAGCCACATAGACAAAATCTGATAATCCGATCGAAACATCGAAGCTCTAAAACACCTCAGAAAATTCAACTCTTGAATAAAGATTAAAAATACCCATAAAACTCAGCTGCTGAAATGATGAATTACTGTGCAAATATTACAGGAAAATCCCATCAGTTGGCCGCGGAACCGCCGCAGAAGCCAAGCTTCTGCCGCGGTTCCGCCGCACCTTTGACTGTTCATGAGGTAAATTTTGCACCGTAGTTCGTAGAATTCCCTGCTGAATTTTTTAAGCATTTTTAATCTGGAAAAATCCCAGTTTTTAGAAAAAGTCCAGAGAGCATGATGTGTTAGGGTTTCGATGTGTATTCGGGTTTCAAACGTCGTCTAGACTTCGCCTAAGGCTCTAGCTAGGCTCTGATACCACTGTAGGGTTCCTAGGCACGCTAATGAAGTCTCACAAGGCATCAACCATGCCAATTTCAAATTTTACGGGTGCCGAGAAAACCTAATACGGATCGTTGACTAGAGTTTAGGCGAAGAAAGAAACTAGTTAACAATTTAACTAAAAGAGAGAGGCTACAACCTTTGTAGATCCGGTTCTCCACTTTCTTATCTCTATGTAGGCATCCTCTCGCTGTCCATCTCGAATCCCGGACTCAATCGTCGGCTTGATCGGAGAAATGGGCGGGCTAGGTCGTCGGCTTTATGCCGAAGATGATCTACGTCGAGGCATCACAAGTTCAAGCTCCAACTCCATCAAGTTGTGAAACTTGTGAAGAAAACACCCTATACTACTTGGCAAGAGGTAGAGGGTGAAGAAATAGGAGGTGGGTTCACTTTAGAATTGGATTTCTCACACTTTAGCTCAAGTTGCCATTGATGAAGACAAGGTTTTTCCTGAAGAAGAAGAAGGAGAAGATGAAGAATATGATAAGTCCCTTATTTAAAAAAGAAACTAATATGAATACTTATCATATCCTAACCATAGTCAAGTGTAGAAAGTAAATTAGGGTTAGTTAGAATGGTTAGGGTTAAGGATGAGATAAGAATGGTGGACTTGTTCAAAACTTCAAGAAGCTTCAACATACAAACAAAATAAGCCACCATTCTCTTTTATTTTCCAAAATGAATAAATAAATAAATAAATAAGTAAATAAACAAAGCCCTAACCATTCATATAACCATGGTTTAATCTTTACACAAACCCAAGTGAGCAAGTATCATCAAACATGATACAAACAAGTGCACAAATATATATCACATATACAATGTGCATCAAGTGAGAAAATCTTTTTAAAATGAACCAATACTAGTTAATGCAAAGTAATATATCAAATATATTATTATACATTAAATCATTAAATCAACACTTGATTTAACGATCCGGTCATATCGCATATAAACGACTAGTATCCTATGTATCGGCTTATCGAATCAGTCCTTGATTCGATATCTAGGTTATATCGCATATAACCAATCGATACATTCATCGTGAGAATGGAATACGGTATCACATACACACATTATTCTCGGTCCTGTACATATCTCATATGCGCTCCTATTTCGTTTCGCTTGAGCCAGGAAACCTCTGTTTAGGACTCTAAAGACCCGTCAATACGCCGGCAGCAGATGATGATCATATCAAGCACCCACAAGCCGCAAGCGGTCTGCTAAACGTAACGGCCACCCGGGTATTGATCGATCAGAAGATCGACGAGCTAGCCCGCTCACACTCCTGTGAATCCAACCAGTAACACTTACCGTACAGTCCGGTCTGTTAGTCCGATATGTCGCATATCAAGTCTAGGGGTGGTTTACATCAGACCCCAATAACCGATAAGTCGTGCCGATGTGAGGCTCATAACGGGTCGAGAAACTACTGGTAACACTTACCAGCAAATCTCTTATCATCCCTGGCCAGGGACTTCCCTGTTACGGCCAATCGAGCACTGCGCAACATCAACCCCCAATACCGGGAGAGACGAAACCCCTCCTATCGCTCATTGCCTCCATGTGACTCGGGACTGTACCCAAAGACCACCGTTTTGCACGCCCTCATGGACGTGGTAAGGTGGAGATCAAAGCACAGTGGGAATCACACAAGACTCTATGACGATCTCGGGTCTACAGACTAACCTGTACAAGTGTCACCTGAGAACTGCCATCTGACGTGAGGTATAATACCATCTGGGAGTTCTCGACGAGTCCGTCCAGTGTACCCAGTCTCCACTGAGCACCCGTATACCATCTCTGATGTCAAACACCAATGGATATGGGATCATCCATCGCCCATCTCATGGGTCGAGAAGCATATACGCTAGTCTACACTGCTATATCGATGCCCCGTCTCGATATACCCTCGACTAGGGACCTTGAAGGATGTACTTATGGACTACCATGTTCCCATTAGTATGATCTGCATCATAGTCCAGGTAGTCAAGTACACATCTTAAGGGCTTTATCAACATGTAACTATAAGACAGTATAAAGAGACAAGTGTACATGTTAAGATAAAGAGCAACCAGATAGCATACTATCATATCGAGCAAGAAAGTCATCTTTATATATGTCCAAGCATCCAATATAATATACATCATCTGTACAATACTGGCCTCTAGGGCATACATACAACTAACACTATGCACTAGAATCAGCTGTATATCTTTTAAACAAGGTTCCTACCAAAACAGTACATACCACACCATATCAGATGTGGAGTGGGAAGAAACCCTATCTTCAATATCTGAAGATATGGGGATGTCCAGCTTTTTTCAAAAAGCAGCATGCGGACAAACTCGAGGCACGCTCAGTACTGTGTAAGTTTGTGCGATACCCAAAGAACTCCAGGGGGTATCTTTTCTATTACACAGAGGAACAAAAGGTTTTTGTTTCTCGTCATGCCCACTTTCTGGAACATCGGTTCTTAGAAAAAGAAACAAATGGGAGCGCAATAGAACTAGAAGAAATTCCAGAAACACAAGCTATTACTGAAAGCTTGGTGGAACAAGAAGTTTCAAAAGAACAGGACATTCCCGCACCGCTCCGCAGGAGTAGTAGGCTTTCTCATTCACCTGAGAGATACTACGGTTTTCTCATAGACGGGGATAGAGAGGATTGCATCATTGATAATGATGAGCCGACTAACTTCCAGCAAGCCATTCATAGCACTGACTCAGTAAAATGGCTAGATGCAATACGGACCGAGATGGAGTCCATGTACACCAACAAAGTATGGACTTTGGACTTTGCTCCTGAAGGGGTAAAACCCGTAGGCTGCAAATGGATCTTCAGAAGGAAGATTGGTGTAGATGGACAGGTTGAAACCTATAAGGCTAGACTTGTTGCAAAGGGTTTTTGTCAATGACCTGGTTTGGACTATGACGAAACTTTTTCTCCAGTGGCTATGCTCAAATCCATTCAGATCCTTCTTGCCATTGCTGCCTTCCATGATTATGAAATTTGGCAGATGGACGTAAAGACCGTTTTTCTAAATGGAAATTTAGAGGGGTGTCTCTATATGGACCAGCCAGAGGGTTTCATTCAGAGTGGGAGCAGCGGGAAAGTGTGCAAGTTGCTTAAGTCTATTTATGCACTGAAGCAGGCATCGCGGAGTTGGAACATCTGTTTTGATGAGACAGTCAAAGAATTTGGCTTTATCAAAAATCCAGATGAACCATGCATTTATAGTAAGATTGTAGCGCGAACTGTCGTATTCCTCGTTTTATACGTGGATGACATTCTCTTGATAGGAAATGATATTCGTATGCTACAATCTGTCAAAGGGTTCTTGTCACACAGATTCTCCATGAAAGACCTGGGTGATGCCTCTTACATTCTGGGGATCTAGATCTATCGTGATAGATCTAAGAGGATGTTGGGACTTTCGCAGTCCAGGTACATCGACACCATACTGAAAAGATTCAGTATGGAAGATTCAAAGAGCGGTAATTTACCGGCTTGTCACGGAATCACCGTCTCCAAAGAGATGTCTCCCAAGACTGATTTGGAAAGGGATCGCATGTCGATTATATCCTACGCTTCTGCGGTAGGCTCTATAATGTATGCGATGTTGTGTACCAAACCAGATGTAGCTTATGCACTGAGTGTGGTAAGCCGGTATTAGTCAAACCCTAAGGAGAAGTACTGGATAGCGGTAAAGAACATTCTGAAGTACCTGAGAAGGACTAAGGAGATGTTCTTGGTTTACGGCAGAAAAGACCTCCAGATCGAGGCCTTTGCTGACTCCAGCTTCCAGAGTGACAAGGATGACTCCAAATCCATGTCAGGTTATGTCTTTACCCTCAATGGAGGGGCGGTCTGTTGGAAGAGTTCCAAACAGGAGACCGTTGCTGATTCGACAATGGAAGCAGAGTATATCGCAGCTTCAGATGCCGCAAAAGAAGCTGTCTGGATGAGGAAGTTCTTAACAGAACTTCATGTGGTTCCGTCCATTGTTGATCCAATACCTCTGTATTGTGACAACAACGAGGCTATAGCTTTAGCGAAGGAACCCAGGTCCCATCAGAAGTCCAGACACATCTTGAGGCGGTATCACCTGATCAGGGAGATCGTGGATCGCCGGGAGATCGAGGTTCGGAGGGTTGCTACAGAAGATAACACTGCAGATCCATTCACAAAAGCCATTCCTCAGACGCAGTTCGAGAGGCTATTCGAGATGATAGGTCTGCGATATGCCAGCACATGGCCTTAGTGCAAGTGGGAGATTGTTAGTGTGATATGCCCTAGAGGCCATTATTGTATAGTACTAGTTTGTATATAACATTTTGGAAGCTTGGGATATATACACAGATTTATAACAGTCTTGCTCAATATGGTAGTATGCTACTTGGTTTGTATTTATCTTAATATGTGTATATGTTTCTTTTGATATATCGCTAATACATATTGATAGAGCCCTTAGGATCATTGCTTGACAACCAGCGTTGTGATGGCAGTCACACTTGTGGGGGTTGGGTAGTCTACAAGCACATCCTTATACATGTCCCCAGTCGTAGGATTATCGAGACAGGGCATCGATACTCCGGAGTAGACTGCTGTGTACGCTTCTCGTCCCATCTTGGGAGATGGTCTGTCCCACAGCCATCAGTACGTCGTACTGGAGATAGTATGCAGGTGCTCATTAGGTTATGAGTACACTGGACAGGACTCGTCGGGAACTGTTGATTGGTACTATACCTATCATCAGATAACAGTTCCCAGGTGACATGAGTACAGCTTAGTCCGTTGACTTGACACTGCCACTTCGCCTCGAGTGTGTTCCCACTGCTCTTAGATTACTACCCTGCCACGGCTCTATTGAGTCGTGCAAACAGGTAGTAGTTGGGTGCAGTCCCGAAGCACTTGGAGGCAGTGATGGTTAGACAGGATTCGTCTCTCCCGGTATTGGGGGTTGATATCGCGCTGTGTTTAGGAGAGCCATTACACAAAGTCCCTAGCCAGGGCAAGTGAGATTTACTGGCAGTGTTTCCAGTAGTTTCTCCGGGTGTTCTGGGCTACACTCCGACACAACTTGTACTGCTATTAGGGGTCTAACGTTTACCGCACCCTAAGACCGACATGCGATACTCTTAGACGAACAGACCGGACTGTAGAGAGATTGTCACATTCAAGCTCAGTAGGAGTTCGGATGGGTTCACCGCATCGCTCTTCTTATAGACATCTACCTGGGGACCGTTACGTACAGCTAGTACCGCTTGCGGCCTGTGGTTAAACCCACTGACAGCGTAGTGTCGAGTCTTTAGAGTCCCACGCAGAGGGTTGTTCACCTTTGGGCGAAACGCAGTAGAGGTCGTATGGTTTTACGACGGGGGTTCGTTCACATACGCGCACTTGTGCACGTTTGGTGTTCGGGAAGTTGATACTAGTGGGCTTTGGTTTAAGCCAGATCTTAGTATTGGTTTTGGGATTGGTCTAGTCTCATGGTATTCGTGTTTCTATGGAACACGGATGCGGGTATGTATGTACAGTTGACAGGGGCGGAGAGGGAGACACCTCATTAGGGTTTTGACCATTGACTTGATCAAAACCATAATGAGAAGGAGGAATATGATTAATAGTTTTAATTAAGGATAATTGTATCATGGTTAGAGTTGGTTTGACCATTTGACTTGTTGACTCACATTGACTTAGATATTTTCTTTTGTTTTTTGTTGTTTTGTTAAGCATGAGATATTTTTTTGAAGCATGCTTAGCATTAATTATGATATGATAATGGTCAAATCAACTCACCATCATAATTTTCTTAATTATTATTATTATTATCATATATTTCTCATATGAGAGTTTTGTTCTCTCATTTCTCTCATTACCTTTCTCTCTCATGGTTTGCTCTCCCTCTTCCTCTCTCAAAAAGCTTAAGTGTTTCATGTGTTGAAAATCAAAGCTTTGAGACTAAACCACGAAAATACTTCTCTACTCACTCTAGAGTTCTTAGTGTAGCAAGTCAAGCACTCTAGTAACTTTATTGTTGAGGTAGAAGCTCAAGGTAGAGGCCTTCGGATGGATCGTTCTTTGACCTAGAGAAGACAACGAGGAGGAGCCATCTACACCACTCCAAGGACCTAGCAACTAGGAGGGCCAAAACAAGAAGAGAAGGAGTTCAAGAACTAGGTATAACCATCTAATCTAGTAGTTAAAACTCCGTATTAGTTTGTTAGTTTTCGTTTAGCAAAGATCCTTCATGGTTAGTCTATGTTTCCTTTGAGAAAAATTTGATTTTTACCTATTCCGCCTCCCCGTCTAGTCCCGGGATGGGAAACATAGACTTACAGCATGAATAGCCCGTGCACAGCCAAAAACAGACCCCTACGAATACGGAAAGCCACCCGCCAATCCGAGAAATGAGGCAACCCAGTATCATCACTATGAGGGGGCTACCCAGCACTTCCTCGAATCCAGTGACTTGAGCACTCCTCTGTGGGTCTATCTTATACTCCCTACAAGCGCGATAAGTAATCCGCCAATTCTAGAATCGAGTGACCTGATCTCAACACCTTGAGATGGCCACCCGCTGTAATATAGGATTCGGTTGCTCGTGCGCTTCTTCGCGGGGTAATCCTTAACCTGTATTAATACAACGACGACATCAACCGCAACCAAGTTGAGTCCCGACAAATAAATATTACATAATGCGGAAACGGCGGTCAAATTTTGGAGCTCATACCGAGCAAATTACTATACAATTTGGCTTCAAGAAATGAAATGAAACACACCACAATTCTGCACGGGGCTATTCACTTTGCGACAATCCAACGCATTCCAAACACATCAATCACAGACTTACTTGTGCAACCTCGTCGAATTGATCAACCATCACTTCATCGACGTTAATCACCATGTATCGCATATGCCGACAAGTTATATCTATTAAACACTTTAATCTATTTAACTCGTCGTCAAAGACCAATGAATCCCAAAACCATCGAAGCTGAAAAGTTAATTTCAATACTTGAAAACACTATTCACCTCGAAACAATAATCCGTTAAGCCGTGCGTATCGGATACGCTGACGATATAACTTTATTAAATATTTTAATCTATTTATATCATTGCCATCGGCCATCGAATGAAAAAATTATCGAAGACGAAACATCGATTTCAACAATTGAAAACACTATTCATCTCGACACAAAAATCATCACATTTAAGCGTCGAAACGTGTCTAAACGGAATCGAAACGCGTCCAAATTTCGCGTGAACCTCCGTCCAAGAATTAAGAACGTATGAGAGGAGATTGGGGGTTGGCACGACCCTAAGACACCTTTACTGTATCCTAGGGGCCTGCCAGACCCGAAATCACCCTATAGGGTTGGCCCCCTCCTAAACTCTTCCTTATCGAGCTAACACCAATTTGAACACTAAATATTGAAGCCCAAACACAATGAAAAACTCTTAAAAGAAATGGTTTTTTAACAACTACTAAAAATAGTTCTTAGTAGAATGGAATTAGGAGTTCGATTTGCCATCGGAAAGTAATTTAAAGTGAATGCTTGGCTCTGATACCATGAAGGGTTTCGGGCGCTAGGGCAACAACGTTTACGGCTACGGCGGAATTTTAGAATCAAAATTTTACAAAAACTTATAACACAATACTTACCAAGATCATGAAATTCACTACAAATTGCAAAAACACATTAATATAAAGCTAAACTAATAGTTTATATAGACTACAACCTTTGTAGTATCTTCAAGTGCTCCACATTTATGTTGGACTCCTTGTAGGCTTCATGGATGAAGTGGGATCAAGCTTGCAACTAATTTTCATGGTTAAAGATGATCCACTTGAGGGTTTCTCCACTTGAGCTCCATACTTCAACAATTGAAGCAAACTCCAATTTCATTCTTGCTAGAAAATATATTAGAGAATTGTAGTAATTATTCCTTATTTTATTCTCCTCATATGTTCTTTTTATTTTGGTGAGAAGAGAGCTCTTGAGAGAGAGGATAAGAGTGAAGCCTTTTTTTCAAAAAAAAAAAGAATTAGAATGGATAAATCAATTAACCATTCACTTCAACATAACTAAAATTAATCTTCACCATCCATCAAGCCAAGTGTCCATGCTCTCATCTCTCCTACACTTGTCATCAAATGAGAGTGGTCTTATGTTATTCTCATCCCATGGTACAACATAAGGTTAAAGAGAACTACTATTAATTATGCTAACATAATTAATCATTTTGCATTATTATAAAATGCAAACATAAAAGAGAATAAATTAGAATAAGATAATACTAGTAACACACACACACATATAAAATTAAAATCTTAAATCAACGATTGATTTAATATACCGGCTTTCATAGAGTAGTATAGTATTAATAAATGCCCGATTTAAAATGGTGCATCAAATAAACTATTTAAATCGAACACCCGAGAGTATCATATACCGCCACTACAATATTTTGCCCAAGCTTCGAAAACCTCTGTGTGGGACTCTAAAGACTCGACAATACGCTGGCAGTAGGTTTAGATCAAATTTGATTGATCTGAAGTAATTTCAGATCGGTCCTCTCACGGGTTCGACCCACAAACCGTCAGCGGTACTAGTTGTACATAATGGATACTCAGGTATTGAACGAAAAGAAGATCAACAAGCAAGCATGTCCGAACCCCTAATGAGCCTATCAATGACATTCTCCATATAGTTCGGTCTCTTCGTCTAGGATATTGTATATCGGGTCTAAGGGTTGGAAACCATCAAACCCCTAATAACTCGATAAGCCATGCTGACATATGAATGATAATCTTTAGAGATACAACTGATAACACCTATCAGTTTATCTCACTTGGTATGACCACAGACTCCTGGTTATTGTCATGTCCTGCACATCGCTGAAAGTCGACCTTATGCACCACCATGAGGTTCTAGAGGCATCAAGCATGCCAAATTTTAATTTTATCAGGTGCTAAGTTAGACTAACAAGATATTTACTAGAATATTAGGGTTTGCCTTTGATGATGTAATGAACTAAAGAGAAGAAAAGAGCATACAACATTTGTAGTTCGAGTCCTTCTCTTCAATAGCTCTTGGTTGTGGTCCACACGACTCCACTAGGCTCCTCTTCAAGATGAAAGAACCTCCTTCATGATCTTCGCGCCAAAGACGATCCACCCGAAGTCCACAAGCTCAAGCTAACCCTTCACTAATCTCATTAGTGAAGGCAACACTCCACATCAAATTGCTAATCTAATGTGTAATGGTGAAGTAGGAGTTTAATTTGCTCACTAGGGTTTTCACAAGTTCAATGATTCACATCACATGTGAGGGTTTGAACTTGGAAGTGGGGTGAAGAAAATTGTAGAGAGCAAGAGGAAGCAAGAGCTCAAGAAAATGGCTAAGGCATGAAGAATGAAAATGATGAGAGTAAACTCAAAAGGGCTCTCTCTTTCCTCACTTATTCAAGCATGGAATAAAATTGTAATTCTAAATTGCAACAATGCTTGAATAGTGAGTCAAGGCTAATATACAAATAATAAAACCCATGCCTTGCCCATTCCACAAATATCTCCACAATTTACACCTCATTTTTCTATTTTCTAAAAATAGAAAAACATGCCATGCTTCATATAATAATATATATATTTATATATATCAAATATACATTAATATATATATATAAATAAATCAATTAGTGAGCTAGTGATATTAGTTAAGATATAATTATATCACATATAATATATATCACATTATTAAATCAACACTTGATCTAATAATCCGGTTATATTACATATAACCGACTAATATCATTAATCCGAATATCACATTATCAAACCAACACTTGATTCGATAATCCGGTTATATCACATATAACCTGACCGACATCAGATAACTGCTAGATTATAATACAGTATCACATATTCATATTTAATCAGGCCCACGCACATATCAACATATGTGCCCTACTTCGTTTCGCTCGAACCGGGAAACTTCTGTGTGGGACTCTAAAGACTCGTCAATACGCCAGCAGTAGGTGATGATCACATCAATCACCTACAAGCCGTCAGCGGTACTAGCTGGACGTAACGGCTACCCAGGTATTGAGAGATATGAAGATCAACAAGCAAGCTCGTCCATACACTCCATGAAGCCTATCAGTAACACTATCGTACAGTCCGGTCTCTTCGTCTGATATGTCGCATATCATGTCTAGAGGTGGTAAACGTCAGGCCCCAGTAACGTGATAAGTCATGCCAATGTCTGGCCTATAACGATTTGAGAAACTACTCATAACTCTTATCAGCAAATCTCAGCAGCAGCCCTGGCCAGGGACTTCCAGTTATAGCCAATCGAGCATAGCGCAATATCAACCCCCAATACCGGGAGAGACGAAACCCCTCCTATCGCTCATTGCCTCCATGTGGCTCGAGACTGTACCTAAAATCCACCTGTTTGCACGACTCCTTTGAGCCGTGGTAGGGAGAAAATCAAAGCACAGTGGGAGCCACACAAGACTCTATGACGATCTGTGCAGGTGTATGTGTAACATATGCATCAACGGTAATTGTGCATGTGTACTAGCAAATGATATCATATAGCATTAAATACTGGCATGTGGTATGTACATCACGAGGGGTAATATCCTACACAACATGACCAATAAATGGGTATATCTATCTACACGTGAATCATAAGGTCACTTTTAAACGATACACATCGTCGTTGAAAATAGGTATGGTTCATGTGGAAATCATTATATCGGCGATCCCACCTCATAACATCCGATATGACAATAATCATCGATCATCATCCTCAAATCACTAGCGCGGATCAATCATCCGGTACATCTAATCGCGTACGGTAATCCATCGTACGGGGTCATCAAACAGAATAGGGAATCTATCGACCTATACAATAATGAGGGTATGGATCTAAAGTCCCGTACGGCATATTACTCATACATATATATATCTATTCACATATATCTCAAATCACATTTGTATAAACGTCATATCTCATTAATTCCACAACACCTCTATCTAAATCTCGTGTCGTGTTTATCGATCCCGATCTCATATCCTATCATTATCAACCCATACATGTCATCTTTCAATTCATACTTATCATGATTCACTTCTCATTTCATATTCTCACATATCAATCCGAGTCATCTATATCTATCATCTCAATATTCCACATCATGTTATCTTATATACCTATATCATATTCATTAGTGTCAACTTTTATCATATCATATCTTACTAAATCTTATAATAAGGTTATCTTAAGCTTGTAGCATATCTTTTATTTGATTATAATTTATATCACAATCTTCCATATTAATGGTTGCGGGGGTGCTATACGCCATCCACCCGACTTCCCCCATAGATATACATCTACTCACCAGCAATTCTCCTCGCTTAGCCGAAGTCGATGTGCTTCGTCGTCTCGGAAGTCCATACGAAAGTACCTACAATCAATACACAATCACAATACTATTAAAATTAAGTCCGAAAACCGATACGGCACACGGATTGCTTATAGCTTAGAACCTATAGCTTACGCATGCAAAATAACCAAACAACCCTCGTCGTTAACGTACAAACATCCAACGACGGAATCAAATCAAAATATAAAAACCACGCATTCCAAATATAAAAACCAAGAATTCACATATCGGAAAACATAGCCAAAACATTCTCAAGTACTTCCCAGATTTTGGATCAGGTAAATGGGAACTAAACAAGCAATTACAGGGGATAGGTTACAGGGTTAGTGAGCTACACCTAAAGATCCAACCCCAGAACCCAAAAGAGATCCGGCGACATCATCGATAATTCCGGTCTCGCCGGCCTAACAGGGGAGAAACGGGTTCGTGTTTCTGTGGTGGTCTTCTAGTGGTTTATCTATGTCAATGGACTTGCTTGATTTTCTTAAAAATATACCAGATAGCTCCAGATACCCTGTAGGCCTTTAGGTTTCACAAAACCGACACGGAACAATTCTAACTTCGTGTATCGGGTTCTAAACTCATTTCAGGCCTCTAAATCAATCTCTAAGGTCTTGAAAACACTCACTAAATCTCAATTAACTACTTAACAGCAACTTGTAATTTTCTAAAATCACATCTCCTAATTATATCGATTTCTAGCTAAACTAGGATATTTAAACATAAACCCTAATTTAAAGTGAATAGATTACCTTATTTGCAACATAGGAAGATTCTTGAGTTTCCCAAAGACTTCAAAATCCAAACTTGAATGGTTCTAAGGGTTTAGGATAGGGTTGTGCACTTTTTCAATGAAGGGGACATATGGTTTTGGCAAAGGAATAGAGATGATGCATGGGGGTAGTGAGATGAAGGAGAATGGAGAAATACATGAAGAAACAATGGAGGAGGAGAGAAAAGGGGCAGCCAACTCTCTCTTAGGCTCACTCTCTCTCACAAAATATCTCCCCCTACACTCACTCTCTCACACAAATATCAATTTTGTTTTACTCTCATATTCTTTTCACACTCAAACCCTTTTCTCTCTTTTGTTTTTCTTTTCCTTTGCTTTTCTTTTCTTTTCCTTTCTCTTTATCACAAACTCACAAGTCACAACACTTAACATGCACAAGACATGGTGCACTAGTCACGGAAAAAATGTAAAAATACGGATTTCACCAAAAATCCGATAAATATCATTAAAATAAATAAATCATTTTAATCTCCGATAAACTTCCAAATAATGGTATATACTTATACCATTTTACGAAAAATCCATATTCTCAAATTGAATAGTTTTGGCGAAATATATTATTTTAATATTAAATTCCCAAAAATAATATTTTATATTTCTGAAATGTTACAATCATCTGATACTAACTCTTTTGATCATATTCGTAAGTTCATAGCATAGGTTTCCCCAAAATGTATTCTATATATCGGTTTCCTATTATTATAGTTGCGAGGGTGCTATACGACATCCACCCGACTTCCCCCGCAGATATAAATCTACTCACCTGCAATATCCTTACTTAGTTGAAGTCAATGAACTTCTTGTTCTCCTTGGCCGTCTCGGAAGTCCACGCGAAGGTACCTACAAATCAATGCATATCGTAACGACATCAAAACCATGTCCGAAACCGATACGGTACGCGAAGTGCTCATAAGTTAGAACCTATAACCTACGCATGCAGAACAACCAAATAACCCTCAGCGTTGACGTACGAACGTCCAACGACCAAGTCAAAACTCAAATACCAAAACCAAGTTTTCAGAAATCGGAAACCCGAATTCAGCAACATAGAAAATCACTCCCAGATTCTACCCTAGGTTAAAATAGGAGATTTTGCATATAGGTTAGGTCTACATATCACATAATAGGGCCATGTACCAAAATCCACACCAAAACATCAAGACTACGCCACAATTTGCGGCCTGGGGGAATATATCTGCGGCCAGGAAATGGAGGTAAGGGCTCGTGTTTCTAGGGAAAATTCTAGGTGGCCTGTACATCTCTCTGTGATGGGAACTTATTTTATGGTGCTCTCGAGTGATAGCAGATCCTATAAAGTCATCACAAATTGCCAAAAACCGATGTCTGGAAAATTCTAAGTTCGTGTTTTGGGGTTCTATTCTCAAGTCTGGCCAAAATATCACCACTAAAGGTTTCTGATCATTAACTAAACCTCAATTGCATCTCTACTACTCAAATCACCCACTAAAATCATCCTAGAAAATTCCAAGATCACTAATCTAGCTTAATCGATCTCTAAACACGAATAGGAAGTTAAGAAACTAGATAATAAGAAGAAAAGTGAAGATTATACCTCTTGGAGAAACCGAAGAAAATTCCAAGATGGTTGAAAGTGCTCAAAATCCAAACTTGAGCTCATTAGGGGGTGTAGCATGAGGTCGTGCACTTTTTTTGTGAAGGTGGCATGAGATTTTAAGGTGTTTTGGAGGAGATAGTGAGGTGGAGGAACTTGAGGAGAATGAAGATGAAGGAGTTGAAGAAAATAGATGAAGTGATGAAGGATGGTGGAGGAGCCATGGTCAAGATAACCCCTCTCTCTCTCTCTCTCTCATGCCCATGCTCATTTGTCCCCCATGCCTCGATGTCATCTTTCTTTTTCTTTTTCTTTTTCTTTTCTTTTTCTCTTTTTCTTTTTTTAAAACCCCAAATAACACAAATACAAATGAAACAATATGCAACAACTATAACATGTCATGATACACTAGCCATGGTTATTTGAAAGATGGATTTGGTTTAATCATGATTAGTAGTGCACTAATTAAGTTTAGCATAAACTTGCATATAATTAATTGCATAATTATTTATAAAATGTACAAATCCAATAAATGCCTTTATAATAAATAATTCAGATTAATATCCAATTATTTTCCAAATATTGGTATATAATTATACCATTTTACGAAAACCCCAAATTCATACTCGAATAGTTTTCATGAAATATATTATTTTATTATTTAAATTCCAAAAATATTATTTTATATTTCTAAAATGTTACAACGTGCGACCTTCGTGTCGTGTGCAACAATCACCTAGGACTACCAAGAACAGTTGTTAACCAACTAAAACACTAAATCGAGCATCGGGATATCCGTATCGTATGCTAAAACATCACAAAAAGTAAATTAAAACGATTCCAGATTTTTGTATACACAATCTGAGATGAAATTAAGTATAACAGGGGTCTAGTTTAACGATCAGAGAGCCCCCGACAAAAAACCAAACCCTAACTCCCTACCTCAACCGCAAATTGCAGCCTAAATGCATTTTTTAACGGCCAGAAGGAAGAGGAATGGGCTCGGGTTTCTAGGGTGTACTTTAGGTTCTATAACAAGCTCCCAAAATTTGCAATTTATCTCTGTGATCACAGGATTAATAACAGATTCTATTTGAAACCGTAACCTCAACAAAATACTAGCTTTAGCACTAAATAAAACATCATGGTGGATTAGTGAAGTCTTGGTGTTTAAATAAGGATAATTAGCACTAAAATACCCCTATCTATCTTAGTTTAGGTTGTGGTCACCCCAAGAATTCACACAAGGACAATTCTCACTTCAAAACCTCACTTAAATTTGAAAACAACTTAAGGCATAAACTTTTAGCTTAAACTAGTGTTGCTAAGGCAAGTCTTTTGCTAAAACTTGATTTAGATTGGCTCATTATCTCTAGATTAGCTTTGAGGGAGGTCCTAAGCTTGCAAGTCACCTCAAAGTGAAGGATTTGCTTTCACAAAAGTTCTTGAAAGAAAAGATATGATTTTTGGTGGATATTATTTGGTGTTGTGGGATTTTGTGTGGAAGGTAGAGAAAGGAAGATGAGGAGGGAAAGAAAGAAGAGGAAGAAGAAGGAAAAGAAGATGAGAAGGAGCAGGAGAAAAGAGAATGGCTATCATTAGCCATCCACCACCATTTCTCCAATTAAATATTCGAACCATCGCAATTCCATATCTCCATGTCTCAAGCCATGCTATATTCATTATTTATTTTTTTATAAAGAAAAACCATTTAAATTTGCTAAATGTTAAGAAAGTATTTATGGGGTTTATTTGTCATGGTTACATAATTGTGGTGTTGGGTTTAATTTAACATGTTACTAGTTCTAGGTTAAGTATACATGTGTGTGTGTGTGTGTTAACTATGATCATATGATAACACATGTTATATAGCTAATTAAATTATAATTAACTCTAAATAAATTTTCAAGATGTTACAATCTTCTCCCCTTAAAGAAATTCGGTTCCCAAATTTAAAATCTAACTGCACGTACCTTCGAAGCGATGGGAAAATTTCTTCTGCATCTCGCTCTCAGCTTCCTTTGTGACTTCTTCGCTATTCGGGCCACACCATAGAACCTTCATAGACGGTAATACATTTGACCGCAATTTCTTCACCTGCCGGTTCAGGATGACTACCGGCTTCTCGGTGAAAATAAGACCGTGCTCCAGCTGGATCGTCTGATACTGAATCGCGTGAGATGGATCATGAAGGTACTTGCAAAGCAGATACGTAGAACACAGGGTGTACATACCGGAAACTGAGCGGAAGGGCTAGGAGATAGGCAACAGGACCGACTCGCTTAAAAATCTCGAAGGGACCTACATATTTAGGACTGAGTTTTCCCTTCTTTCCAAACCTCATCACACCCTTCATCGGAGAGACCCATAGGAAAAAATGGTCACCCACTGCGAACTCAAGTCTGCGGCGACGACGATCGGCATATGGCTTCTGCCTGCTCTGGGCTGCTCTTATCCTATCCTGTATCAGCTGGATCTTCTCCGTAGTCTTCTGGACTAACTTAGTTCCTAAAATCCTGCTCTCGCTGAGCTCGGTCCAACAAACTGGCGATCGACACTTTCTCCTATACAAGGCCTCGAAAGGTTCCATCTGAATCATCTCCTAAAAACTATTGTTGTAGGAGAACTCGATCAATGGAAAGTGACGATCCCAACTGCCATCCAAATCTAGCGCACAAGCTCGGAGCATATCCTCGAGAGTCTGAATAGTCCGCTCTGACTGACCATCGGTCTGTGGATGGAAAGCGGAACTAAAACTCAAACGGGTACCCAAAACAACTTGAAGTTTTCGCCAGAGACGGTTGGTAAGCTAAGTGCCTCTGTCGGAAACTATATAAGTCGAAACGCCGTGCAACCGCACAATCTCATCAATGTAGAGCTGAGTATACTGAGAATACCCGAAAGTGGTCTTCACTGGGAGGAAGTGAGCCGCTTTCGTCTACCGATCTACGATCACCTAGATGGAACATACCCTCGACTGGATCTAGGTAGACCCATAATGAAATCTATGGAGATATGTTCCCACTTCCACTTCAAAATGGGAAAAGGCTGCAACTCTCCTGCCAGCCTCTGATGCTCGGCCTTGACTTGCTGACAAGTCAAGTATCTCGAAACGAAATCTGAAACCTCACTCTTCATCCCTTCCCACCAGTAGAAATCTCTCAAATCATGATACATTTTAGTGGAACCCGGATGAACGCTGTATGCTGACAGATGTGCCTCCTTTAAGATCTCGCGTCTCAACCCCTCAGAATCAGGCATACAAAGACGAGTCCCAAACCGTAGCAATCCCTCACTATCGATCGCAAACTCCGAATCTCTCCCCTGCCGAACCTGCTCTACAATCTAAGACAAATGGGTATCATCGGACTGTCTGTTCTCACTCTACATCGAAGTAGAGAGGCGAAATGCACAAAAATTAAATTTTTAAGTAAGCACAACCAACTTAACCCAAGTGATCAAACCATAACCCTAAACTAGCAACTACTAGGAATTTTATCTACTATGAGAGAAGGTTATACCAGAAGATCCCTGTCCTTCGGGTCTTCACTCCTCTTTTTAAGCTCCTGGGGATCTTCTAGATCAACCTTGATGGCTGGCCTCCTTGGTCCTAAATGATCCATCCGAGAGTTTGTAATCCAAATTTAGCTTCACTAATGAAGCAACTCAACAACCTAGTTTGCTAATCTAGGTTGCCAAGATGATGTGGTGAGTTTTCTAGTGTATTTCTATCTCTCTTCCTTCCTTGATTCTCAACACATAAGATGGTAGGGAGGAAGATGAAGAAGAAGGTGGAGGAACTCAAGAAAGGCTAGAGAGGAGAGAGAAGCTCATGGTGAGAATGAAAAATCATTATCTCAAAACAATAATGCAAATATAGTTATATAAAATATATTTTGCAATATAAATATATCAACCATACTTGAATAGTTTGCTCAAATGGTTCTCACCATACTCTCCTTACTACCTTTAAACCTCATTTCCATTTAAAATAATAAATGGATAAATAAAAAATGAGGTGTCCACCATCTAGACTATATTCCGTATAAATACGGAATACACTCTACCGTATATACATACCCGTATTCGTATCAAAATACGAATACCGAAAGAGATAGAATAATACCACTAATATAATACTAGTATTAAATCAATATCTGATTTAACAAACCGGCTTAATTCTAAGCCCGCTAGTATTAACAACCATCTAATCGAAAACCCTGGATAATACTAGAATATACATATCGAAATATATATACGTAAATTATTAAATCAATACCTGATTTAATAATCCAGCTTAATCCTAAGCCGGATGGTATATCATTCGATCGGAACCCTGCTCGATCAAAATCCTAGACGACACTAGAATATACATATCAAAATGTGTATATGTAAATTATTAAATCAGTACCTGATTTAATAATCCGGCTTAATCCTAAGCGGGCTAGTATTATCATTCGATCGAAACCCTGGACGTATAAACATACGGCCACCACATCGTTTCGCCTGAACCAGAGAAACCCTCTGTGTGGGTGTCACGCCCCGAAATAGCACGTGACTAGCACTTCAATCATGTGAAGTCTATAGGACCCCACCTAATTCAAGTAAGCCAAAAACCAAGAAATCTAAACCATTTTTAAAGAAAAGAATGAAGGAAAAACTTGTTTTAAAGAAAGTGGTTTTAACAAAATAAGGCATTAAATATTTTAAAAGCAACATCATATTTTCCCGAAAATTTCGGCAGAGTCTCCTTTGTAAATACTAGCTCCCAAACGGGTACAACACAAGAAATACATATAATGATGAATAAAGGCATCCCCAAGCGGGAGCTAGCTCACGCAACAATATAATATACAACGCCAAAGGGCGAGGATGAAAACTCAGAATAAAATCAATATCCTCACGAAAACCAGAGGAAGAATCCCAATAATACAAGCGTGCGACACTAAGGTCGAAATAATACACAACTGGTTTCCTAAGTCTATCAAATATACAAGTCTGGTTGATGGAGTTACTAGGTACAACTGAATAAATAAAAGTATTGCAGTGGTCACGATGCAAGTGAACCCACCTACCAAAGCAATCACCCGGAAAGAAGCAGTGTGCCAGCAAAGCCGCCAAGGGAACCTGTACGGCAAAACCTGCAAGAAAATGTGGCACAACGGGGGTGAGTTGCCAACTCGTGAGTAGAAAACATCACCGAGAAGAAATCGCATGTATGACTCTCTCCTAGGTCATACAATAATATCCTCAATATATATAACCTGAAGTATCTAATAATGACAAGGGTAAACATCTATATATAAGTGTAATACCAAGTGCTCATGCCAGTGCCTCAGATAGAAACATATCACATATATGATGTACGAATACATAAAGGATGAAAACAGAATACATCTTGAATAAGAAAACTGTTTGCATATCTTAGTGAGATTTCTGTATAAAAACCGAAGTATCATCAATGAAATCAACAAAGAATCCGTGTCAAGCATCGACACAAAACATATATCCCAACATCTCAATATCTTGAGCTCTGGCAACCCGGACTGGCCCATATCATAAAATCTCAATATCTCAATGTATCAATATCTCGGGCTCCGGCAATCCAGAGTGGCCCCGGGCTCCGGCAATCCAGACTGGCCCCGGGCTCCGGCAATCCGGACTGGCCTAAATATCAAATCTCACGACTGCATCGGTATCCTCCGGATATCCGCCACGTCACAAATAACCGGTCGGTAGTGCTCCCCTGCCGGGCTCAACGCTATCATCTACGACCATCTTGCTCCGGGGTACCGCACCAGGTCCACCATGCACCCGCAGAAGGTTCATCCTCCTTCTCGAATCGGGTGTATGATACTGCTCAAGAGCCGAGAAAACTCATGGTGGACATATCTCACATCATATCATGAGAAAACCGCAATTTCTATTTTTAGAAATGATAATGAGTTTATAAAATCCTTGCGGTTTCTCCAAATCCAGAAATCTCATGGAAAATCCGAATCCCATAATCAAAAGTCAATAAACAGTGAATACCGGCATAAAGCCCCATAATATTGAATGACAAATGAATATACACATGCATGAAATATCACAGTAATAAATGCAATTTCTAAACTAGTATATGAAAGCAAGCGCACTAGTACTATGTCGAAACTATCAGCTAGCAATTTATACCAATGAAGTAGTGTTTTCTAATGTGTACGTGACATGAAAATTACCGATGATGATGTGTGTGAGCCAGCAAGCAGGTATACGTGGAGAATACACATCATCAGTAATGGTGCTGGTGTCCTGACAGCATGGGTTCATAATAACAAAGGAAATCACAAGTATAAGCATGCAATGCGATAAGAACAACATGAATATATGGAAAAGATGTAGTAACCGCAACATATAAGAATATACATTTATATATATACGAGTCATACAGTTTTAGCATTTGACATAGCACGAATCGTGGTTTTTAGAAAATAGGGGCTACGATGTTTTTAAGAAAAGGTACGTCCTTTGAAATATCCGTAGTATCCCTCGGCCTGTCTTTAAAATACGCGTGATTCGTTAGATTGAAAATAAGTATGACTCAAGCCCAGTCTAACATCTACCTGATTGTTAGTTATATGTATGCCCTAGAGGCCATTGCTGTACATACGATGTATATTTTAGTGGATGCTTGGACATATATAGTGACGACTTTCTTGCTCGACATGATAGTATGCTATCTGGTTGCTCTTTATCTTAACATGTACTTTGATTGTCTCTATGTTACATGTTGATAAATCCCTTAGGATGAGTACTTGACTACCAGGAATATGATGCAGATCATACTAGTAGGGACAGAGTAGTCGCTAAGTATATCCTTCAAATGTTCCTAGTCGTGGGTGTATCAAGACAGGGCATCGATATACCAGAGTAGACTAGCATATAGCTTCTCGACCCATGTAGATGGGCGATGGATGATCCCATATCCATTGGTGTTTGACATCAGAGACAGTATACGGGTGCTCAGTGGAGACTGGGTACACTGAACGGACTCGCCGAGAACTCCCAGATTGTATTATACCTCACGTCAGATGTCAGTTCTCTGGTGACACTGGTACAGGTTAGTCTATAGACTCGAGATCGTCATAGAGTCTTGTTTGATTCCCACTGTGCTTTGATTTCCACCTTACCACGTTCAAGAGAACGTGCAAAACGGTGGCTTTTGGGTACAGTCGCGAGTCACATGGAGGCAATGAGCGATAGGAGGGGTTTCATCTCTCCCGGTATAGGGATTTGATGTTGTGCTGTGTTCGATTGGCTATAACAGGAAGTCCTTGGCCAAGGCTTCTTCAGAGATATACTGGTAAGTGTTATCAGTCGTTTCTCGACCCGTTATGAGCCTCATATCGATACAACTTATCGAGTTACTGGGGTCTGACGTTTACTACCCCTGGACGAGATATGCGGCATATCAGACGAAGAGACCGGACTGTACGGTAGTATTACTGATTGGATTCGCAGGAGTGTGAGCAGGCTTGCTTGTTGATCTTCTGATCGCTCAATACCCGGGTGGCTGTTACGTCTAGCAGACCGCTTGTGGCTTATGGGTGTTTGATATGGTCATCACCTACTGCCGGCGTATTGACGGATCTTTAGAGTCCTACACAGGGGTTTCCTGGCTTAAGCGAAACGAACTTGGAGCACATATGTGATATGTGCGGGACCGAGATTGATACGATATGAGATACCGTATTGTATTCTCATGATTTGTGATATTGGTCGGTTATATATGATATAACCGGGTTATCGGATCAAGTGTTGATTCGATAAGTTGTTACTTTTGATATTAGTCGGTTATATGTGATATAGCCAGATTATTAAATCAAGAGCTGATTTAATAATCTAATGTATAATTATATATTTGATATATTACATTACATTAACTAGTATTAGCTCACTTATGATTTCTTTTCTCACTTTGGATACATTGATGTATATGTGATATATGTTAAATGTATCAAGCTAGGTTACAAATGCAACTAGGGTTATAAAGGGTTAAACCATGCTAGGGTTAAGATTATGGTTTTATATTTATCATTAAGTTATTCAAAATTGTAGATTTTATCATGGTTGATATTTGTTGCAAGCTTGTAAAAGCTTGTAAGCATCTTTGACTTTGTCCACTCTTTTGTCTAGCTTAGGATATTTGTTTAACCCAACCCTTTAACATATGGCCATGGTTAACTCTCTACAAGGGTTAAGCATGCATGCTTAACCCTTGGTTGCATTTCTAACCTCACACATTATTCATTTGGATTAACTCATGAGATGAGTTCTTCTTCTTCTTCTTCCTTCTCAAAAGCTTTCTAGCACTAATGGAGGTATGAGATAAAATGTGAGAAAATCAATTCTAATGTGAGCCCACTTCCTACTTCATCATTCTCTACTACTTGCCATTTAGTATAGGTTGTTCTCTTCACAAAGTTCTTAACCTAGTGAAGAAATAGCTTGGGTTAGTGTCTCCTCGACGTAAATCATCTTCGGCCTCGAAGACATCGAAGTAAGCTTGTTCGTTTCTTCATGGAAGCCTCTCTAGAGTCCGGAGTTCACGATCGCAGCGAAGGGACTACTACACAGAGCTATTGAAGTGAAGGACCGGTCTACAAAGGTTGTATTCCTTGCTCACTTCTTATTGCAAAGTGTTTGCATATGTTTTCCGTCGATTTCTAGTTAACGATTCAAAGTTAGGGTTAGCTAAAACGGCAAATTTTTGAATTTGGCATGGACGATGCCTCCCGAAACCTTGCTTCCTTTGTAGGTAACCCTGCAGTGGTATCAGAGCCATGCTAGAAATTTATACGGATTTTTTTAGGATTACGAAACCGAAATACTCTGAAACTTGAAACACGAAATCATACTTTCTGTCGATTTTAAATTGTTGTCAAAAAATTATTTAAACAAGTGCAGAATGTTGTATGAGATGCAACATGAACACACAAGAAATTTCACCCCCTCTCGCCGGAATTGGGCCGAGAACATGGCTAGGGTTTCCGAGCTCGCCGGCCATTTAGTGGAGGATTGGGTTAAATTTTTGGGTGTGTTCCAGGAACTGGGTTTTGGTATTTCAGGTGTTTTTGTTTTTACTAATTTTGCATGTGATGTAATCTTACACTATAAGCAACTCGGAGTGTTTCGTATTCGTAGTTTTAACATTGTTTTGGGTTATTCACATATTGTCTAGGCAAAGTTAAAAAGTTCGATCGAATGTCAAAAACCCATTTTTCCAAGTTTAACGTATTCTGAAAAACATGCAAGTGAGTCTATGAACCCTCTAGAAGAATGAAACTCTAACTCGACTTTTTGGAGCGCGGAACCGCGATCAAACCCTAGGGTTTGCCGTAGTTCCATGGTGACATGAGTGAGGCTTGGGTTTGCCTTTCTAAGGATGGTGCATAGGTACTGTGGTATATTCTGGGTATTATTAAAACTGTGCTCAAGTGTTGAGCTGTCGGGAAATTGTGGGACTTTGATGAATCGATCGAAAAGTTTAACGTTCGTCCGGATATTATGTGATGGGATACAATATTTGGAATCTACAAGTAGTTATGAGATAACTAGTTTGAATGTTATAAATCTAGCAGTTTAGTCTCAGATGATCGGTTGCCACAGGATTTTTATGTGATCAAAAGACCGTCGCAATCACGTAGCGTACGCGGATACTCGTCGGGTAAACTTAATAGATAGACACGCCCCATAGCTCCGACCAAGTGACTGTAGGAGAACCCCGTCGCCAAAAGCATCCGTTCGGGTGCTCTCGGCAGCGGTGTTCCGCCTTAGTGCACTTCGTCGACAGCATCGGGGGGTGCAGCCGTCTACTAAAGTTTCCGACGAGCATTCGATCAGGATGTCGGGAATCTTGTTGGATTGCCCGACTAGATATTGAAAAGTGTTCTCGAGATCGAGACTAAAATGCGGGGTTTATAATTGTTAGGCATGTGATGTCTAAGGAATTCATTTGGTTAGGCATGAAATCCAAAGTATGTGATACGTTGGGTTTATGATGTCTAAGGTAGTTACGGATTCCAACTGTTGTAGTTTTTCACTTTCTTTTCTGCGACCGTAAGTGTAATATATGGTGTATCGCCGGTTTCGTTGCTATATGTCAACAACAATTGGGATATGCATATTTACTTACGTTGATGACATGTGATGTTATGTGTTGCTGGGATATCTTATATTGGATCGTCGTGTTTGAATAGCCGGGGGGTTTTATGTGAGATGGGAGTTTTTCATTTTCATTCATGTAAAATTCATTGTATGTAATACTCTTTTATTGGGGCACTTCCGGATTGAGGATGATGTCACCGTTGTATATTATTTACTTTTCTGCATTAGGATAGGCCCAAGGCGGGGAGCACAAGTAACCAGGTTCTATGGTCCAGTGGGAGACCATCTCGAGGAGTCGAGACTGGGTCTCCTAACTCTAGAATTAGTAGGGTTGTTTGCCGCTCTCGTAGAGGTCTAGGGGTGTGGGATTGGCTATTCATCACGACTGTGGAATCCGTGTTTTATACAGGCTTAATTTAAAACCCGGAAATCCTAGTATATCCAATATTTCATATGTTGTTTTCTGCTGCGATATCTGTGATGTGATCATTTGATATATTGATGAGATAAATACAGGATATAACATATGTGATATATTATATAGACGTTGCTTATGTTTTACACCCGCGCTAGCACTGCCCCGCTCTGCCGTTAGTTACCTAACCTAACGGTGCACGAGGGAACATCGAGGCGAATGCGGATGGCATAAGCGTACGTTGTATTTATCTGTGATGTTTAGGTAACTTAAACTGATGGGACTTCATTAATGAGATTAATGAAATAAAAGAAACCTAAAAGATGTTGTAGAAACTTGTTTTAAAAACTGGTAGCTCTGGTTCTTGTTTTGCATAGAGGTATTCCTTGTAGAATATCCAGCACCTTATTCGATAAGGAAAGAGCCGAGATCCCTTCACCGGGAGTGACCTCTTTAGCGAAACTAGCAAATGCTACAAACTCGGTTTGTCTTTTGGTTGCTTTTATAGTTTTTGCTTTGCATAGTGGTATTTGTGAAATATCCTGCACCTTATTCGATAAGGAAAGAGCTGAGATCCCTTCACCGGGAGTGACCTCTTTAGCAAAACTAGTAAAAACCTCAAAAACACTCCATTTAAAATCACTCGATTCTACGACGATATCAAGTTCATTACGCAAAGGGTTTTCTTAAAAACCTGTCGTAGCCCTCCGTCATTTCAGATAAGTACTAGTTAGTATTCGTGCTACGTTTGTTGAGTATGTTAAGGCGTAGTGTGCGGTAGCTGATTAGTGATTATCTGTATAAGCGTATGATGCGATTGGATTAGGGTAGTCGTACGACTTTGTTGACTATGTTAAGGGTCGTGCGGGTCGCTTTAATTCAATTGGGAAATGACGGGTTGAACTTGACTAGCACTTTATGATTTGTTGACTATGTTAAGGTCATATAGCTGCTAGGGGTAAAATATTATTGGGAATTTCAAGTGTTGAAATTTGCAAAGAGATTGCATACCTCCTATGAGATAGTTGGATCCCGATACCCACTGCGAGTAAGAGTTACTCTTGGGAGAGTTTTACACATTACAATTAGCCGATCAAGTAGTTGTCTAGAAAGGTGTAAACCGGGTTACGCCCCTGGGAAAACGAGGTTTATTTTAATTAGGTCCGTGCGAAAGCACGGGGAACCTCCATCAAAGTACCGACATTGGCCTGGCTGAAAAATTGGCAAACTTGTAGAGTGTAATTAATCCCGGCTAGTCTTTCCTTTTAGGGTTTGAAGGAAGATTTGAATAAAACAGTGGGTGCCATCCTGATTAGATAAATTGATAACCAATCTAATTTTGCAAGAACATACGCTGAGTGTTTTTTTCTTTCTCTCTCCAGGTAGCGACCATGCCACGCATTAATCAAGATAATAATATGGATGTATTGACCAAACCCGCTTGTTATACTGGGCTGGGGAACATTGGGCCCACTCCAACTTATAATTGTTATAAGACCGAGCAGGAAATAGGGGATTACCAGAATTCCCGTGCCGCCCAAACGAAGAAAGTACATGATGATGCATCTTCTTCGGGTGTGTTCATTACAGAGAACTGTTTCTCAGTATCCTTTACGTCCTGGGTATGTGATACCGGATCAGGATCCCATACATGTAATCTGTTACATGGGCTACAGATAGGTAGAGAACTGAGAATGGGTGATAAGTTTCAAGAGTTGGAAACGGTGCAAGTGTTGCAGCCAAATCTGTTGGCAATTATCACCCTGTATTATTGAAATACGTTGATTCGGAACGAATGTTATTAGATACCGAACCTGATATACAACATCATATCAGTCTCTTTATTAAGTAAAGAAGGATATAATTTTGTATTGTTGGATAATGTTTTGAACATTTCCTATATCAAGAGTTGATCGGTTTAGGCATGTTATCTAAAAGCATATACGTTCTAAATCAAACCACAGTTCTTAACGTACAGAACACACACAAGAGGAAGAGTTCAGAAATGAACGAATCCTTCTTGAGGCATTGTAGACTAGGTCATATCAATGCAACCCGACTAGCTGAAGTTACATAAAGATGCATATTTAAATCAGTTTAAATTTACATCTTGTGAAACTTGCCAGTCATGTCACAAAGATAAGATGACCATAGCTCCGTTTATTGGAAACAGAGAAAGAGTTAGTGGACTTTAGGGATTGATACATGCTGATGTATGAAGGTCCCCTGTCTACACATTTCAGGACCGGTTCTTTATACTTCATTACATTCACTGATGATCTCTCAAGATTCGCGCATGTGTTCCTGTTGAAACACAAGTCTGAACCTTTTGAGATATTCAAAGAATATAAGTTAGAAGTAGAGAACCAAAACAGGTATAAGTATGATGTCCTTTGATGAGATCAGGGGGGAGAATACTTGAGCACGGAATTCCTGGACTATTCTAAAGGAGAATGAGATTCTCTCTCAGCATTACTCCTCCGTATACACCACAGTACGTTGGTATATCGGAGCGGAGCAGACGCACCCTATGTGATAAGGTGCGCTCTATGATGAGTACTACTGGGTTGCCTATTTCCTTTTGGGGGTTATTCACTTGTGAAGATGCATACCTATTGAATAGGGTTCCAACCAAATCAGGTGCCTACCACTCCATATGTGATATGGTATGGTAAGAGACCATCTCTTATGGATGTTAAGATTTGGGGTTGTCCGGCCTATGTCTAAAAGAAATATCCGGACAAGCTCGAGGCAAGATCAGTTCTGTGGATGTTTGTTGGATATCCCAAGCATTCGCAAGGGAATATCTTCTACCACACTGAGGAACAAAAAGTGTTTTGTTTCTCAGCATTCCACCTTTTGGAAAGGGAATTTCTTGTGAAGAAATTAGTGGTCATGTGGTAGAACTGGAAGGAGTTCTAGCTATACAAACTGCAGCTGATGATTTGGTAGAACCGGAGGATTCAATAACTCTCGATGAACCTCAGCCTCTCTGCCGATCTGGTAGGGTTCCTCACCCGCTTGAGAGATACTTCGGTTTTCTCTATGACGGTGAGAGCGATGATTATATCATGAGATGATGACCCAACTAGTTTCGAGCAGGCCATCAAGAGTGGGGACTCTATGAGAATGGCTGGATGCTAAGCGGTCTGAGATAGAATCCATATACACCAACAAAGTATAGACTTTGGTTGCTTTATCTGAAGGGTTAAATCCCCATTAGGAGCAGGTAAATTGTTCAGTTGATAAAACTGCACATTTGTTATTACATTTTTCCTACCATTTCCATATTAAAAAAGGTCTTTATTATAATATATCATACATATGAAGGTTTATGTGTAAAAATACTATTAGAATTTGGTAGGAAATTGTATGTAAATAATATCATTGACCAAATCCTAGTAGAACAAAGTCTACTAAATATTATTTAAATTGTTGTGCAGAATTTTTCCAAGTTGTGCAGAATTTTCCAAGACTAAAATCAAGGAAATCAAGTTGTTGAAGAAAACTTGCCTAATTAAGAAAGCAAAACTTGAAGACCAAGTCTGGCAACAACCACGAGAAGATTTCCATGATACAAAGGTTCCAAGGATCGCCAAATGTCACAAATAAAGAGCCCAAGAAAAATGATGAAGGAAGGAGATTGAATGGCTGCGGATCTGCGGCCATACCCTCCCTTGGGCCGCGGATCCGCGGCTAGATAGTGGAGATAGAGGCTGAGAAATTTTGGAGATGATCTTTTCTGTTAACTTCTAAATTTGGAAGCAAAGGTTTCTGGCTTTGGACTATAAATATGGACCGAGAGCCTCTTGGAAAATTTATCAAAGCCGACGCGATCACGAAGTCCAAGACGGCTCACGCATCCAGGCTGGTCATCAACAGTTCATCTACCTCCTTGGAAGAGATCGAGAATCAACTAGATTTGTAATCATTTTCTAAGGAATCAAGTGTAATGAAAATTGTTGATTAATAAAGGTAGCTTTCTTTTTCTTATTCTATTTCTTCGTAGTTTAATTATGCAATTACTTTCCATCTCTTTTTCTCCCAACATGCGCGAGTAATTCTCCGCTTGTTAGGGTTCGTAGGATTAGGGTAGGCTAATGGATGATGAACATCCCTAAACCCTTTTTAAGTCTATAAAGTTTATGAACTTTATCAAAAGAATCATTAACATCCTAATCGGGCGCGCTAACAATTCTTTGTTAGTCCCGACAGCGATTAGAGATTAGATTAATGATTGTTTTGGTAAAGGCTAGATATGAACGGAGTTCCGTGCCGAGATAAGGGTTAAGAGTGGGATTCCTTTTCCCTCCAGAAACCCTAATCTACACGCATCACCGTCGTTCTAGTTTTAAATCTATTAAAGGATAAAAAGGGTAACTTTTAATTAATTGTCCATAACTACTAAATCCTAACGAACCCTACAAGCCTCCTTATTATATTAACTACATCCCTAAAATAATCTAGATCTATATTTTTGCATCAATGCTTAACGTAGATATAGAAACCTTTCCACAAAATTCTTTATCCCTCCTCTCTTTTTCAACACATCTAAAGTAAGAGTAAAAGATTCAGCGTTTCCCTGAAGACGACCCGTACTCATCTCGGTCTAGCTACACGCGACACCGTTCTGATTGCGGTTACACTACAAACACTTTTCATACCAATCAAATGGCGCCGTTGCCGGGGATACGTGCGTAATTTTTTATTCTTACTATTTGTGTTGAATTCTTATACGATCTATATCATAAATAAAACAAAACTGCAAATTGTATATTTAACGATTATTGTGTGAATTTTGCGAGGGAATCTGGAGTCACAGACTTGAGGATACAGAGAGATAGAGACATTCATCAAGATCCAGAGGAGTACAGGAGGCCACGTAGCAAAACTCATCACCTGATCCCACAAGTCGGCGGCGGAACCGCGGCGCAACTGAGGAGTTAGGGTTCCAAACTTCTCTGGTAAGATTCTCAACTCTTCCTCTCTCCTCTCAAATCTAATAAAATCTATCTTCTGCAGGATTCTTTGCAAAATAGCGTCGCTCAAAAATCTTTTTGCAAAGTTTTGTTATTGGTTTTGTTTTGCATATTTTAATACGGACTTTAAGGGGCAAAGAACAAATCCAGATTAGGTGGGGATTTCATCACCCTTCCTAAGCCCCACAAATCACAAACCGAGCATCTAGATCAACCCTTCATTAATTTAAAAAAATATCTAGACCAGACTCTAAGGACTATCGCGCTCAATAAGGACAGAGGAAGGTCATGGGTAATCTATCGTTTATCCGTATTACTTTTGTAGTGCCTAGGCAAGTGTGACAAAAGGCTAGTGGTTTTTAATTAGGCCCACTACTGTGGTTCCTTCCCACTTACCTGGCACTTATCTGGCTACAAGGGTAGTACGGAGGCTGTAGAGGATTGATCATGCGGCTTGTCCTTTGGAAGTCTAGGAGCGGTCTAGAGACTGGACCTAGGTAACCTTAGTATTAGGGTTGCTTGTGCATTTTAGAGTGATTTTCCTTGAGTCCCACTTTTTTCAAAACAAGCCAATTTTAAATCACACACACGCTGCCACTTGCACTAAACCCGCTTAGTGCATGCTCGGCTGGACACGGGATCCTAGTGCCCGTCTTGTCCGTGTTCCTGCTATCGACGCCAAAGTCGGTACTTCTTCATCTTCTTTTCCTCCACCACACACCACGACTGAGATGGACGGCACTCCATCAGAATATAACACCACGCTGCCACCGCCCGTAGGTGTGCAGAATCCACCTCGCATCTCTCTCCAAGAAAGATTCTATCCTATCCGTGGTCCCCTTCCTACTTGTCTATCCATTCCACCAGCTAACGGGGATAATTTCGAAATTAAACCCCACTACATCAATCTGCTGCCCAAATTTCACGGGCTTGAGTCGGAAGACGCGTACATTTTCATCACTAAATTCGAAAACGTATGCGCAAGGATGGGTACTTCACAATTGACTGTTGATGCTGTGCGCTTGCGTCTTCTCCCATTCACACTGTGCGACTTGGCAGAAAAATGGTTTTATAATACTGTCGCACACTCTATCACTAATTGGGATGAATTCTTCATAGCATTTCTTAAGAAGTTTTACCCAAACCATAAGACTGCCCGTGTTAGAAGCGAGATCAACCAGTTCACCCAGCTTCCCAATGAACCATTTTGGAAGTGCTTTAAACGTTTCAAAGATCTGCTTGTCCAATGTCCTCATCATGGAATCAATAGATGGGATTTATGCCGAATAATATATGAGGGCATTAATCCAGCGACAAAGCAGATGCTTGAAACAAATTGTCAATGCAATTTCATGTCTAAAAACGATGGTGAAGCTTGGAAATATCTGGAAGACCTTGCTGAACACACTTTGCAGTGGAAAAGCGTAAGACCACCTTCTTCTAAGGGAAGTATTCATTAGCTCGATATTTATATCGCAGTAAAAGCCGAAATGGCAGCGATACAGAAGAAACTTGACGCTATTGAGAACAAGTTCTCATCATTCTCCCTAAATCAGGTCACGCTTCCTAAGACCGTCTGTGGTTGCTGTTCGGATCCTTCACACTTAACGGAAGAATGTCCTATGAATGCATCGTTTCAAACTAATGTTGCTTTTCAGCAGCGACCTAAAAACGACCCTTATTCTTCCACGTACAATCAAGGATGGAGGAATCATCCTAACTTTGCTTGGAATCAAAACCAACAAAGCAATTATCAAAGACCTCCTCCACAGCAACCACAACTACAGAATCAGCCCCCCTTTCAGTCACAAAATTTCCAAAATCCGGCCAACACTTCTACATCACAAGTGGCTGGTACTGACAACTCTTCACTTGCACAAACTTTGGATATGTTCATGAAACATTCCATGCAATTGTCGGCTGAGATGAAGTCTTCTATTGATACCGTAACGAAAAACTCCGCCTCCCATGGTGAGAGGATTAAATCAATAGAAAACCAAATCGCACAGTTAAACGCCGCAATGAGTGCGAGAGAAAAAGGGAAACTCCCATATCAACCCCTACCGAATCCTGGCCATTCACAAAGTCATAATGTGAATGTTGTTACCACGTTGAGATCGGGAAAAGTGCTGAATAACCGAGTAGGTGAGCAATGTGATGATAGTGACACCAATGATACCCCATCTTCTTCTTCTTCCCCTAATTCGTCTAGTCCCCCACCTTTATCCGAGCCTATTCTCCATTTTCCCTAAGGCTCGAACATTTTGCCAAATCTATCTAAGTTGATTCCCACTCCAATTTTGGGATCGAATCCGTCCCCACCGTCTTCTCCACAAACATTGGACCAAAAACTTATTGATCGAGCTCCATTTCCAAACAGATTAAGGGCCAACAGAGCTAACCCGCAAATGGAGAAGATTGTGGAAATGTTTAAGCAAGTTAGCGTGAATATTCCTCTTCTAGATGCTATTCAACAAGTCCCATCTTATGCAAGAATCCTTAAAGACTTGTGCACTAGGAAGAGAAAAATTCAAGTTCCTAAGAAGGTTTTCATGACGAGTAATGTTAGCACAGCTTTTACCCAACAAATACCAAAGAAACGTAAGGACCCCGGCTGTCCTACAATCTCTATTTCTATTGGGGGTAAAAATATTAATCGTGCTTTACTCGATCTTGGCGCTAGCGTTAACTTGCTTTCTTATTCGGTATATGAGCAGTTAGGAATTGGAGAGTTAAAACCCGCCCATTGTACTCTCCAGATGGCAGACCGATCTATCACCAAACCTCGGGGTGAACTAAAGGATGTGTTAATTAAAGTCGGGGAATTCATATTTCCCGTGGACTTTATTGTTTTAGATACACAACCTGTGGCAAACCCACGCAATCAAATCCCGGTGATACTTGGTCGACCCTTCCTAGCAACTTCTAACGCTGTAATTAATTGTCGTAATGGTTCTATGAACTTATCCTTCTGGAAAATGACAATTGAGCTTAATATTTACAAGCTAGGAAGTCAGCCATCAGAACCTTCTGCTCATTTGCCGGATGTTTGTTCCATCCACGAGATAGCTTCCGAAAGCTGCATGGATGAGGAACTTTGCTTTGATGTTCTCGACAACACTAATGAGACATCGTTTGATCTTGCACCACTTCATAGTGAGGATATGTTCAATGAGTCCGACCTTGAGATTGAACCCGTTGACTCGTTGCAAAAGTCAGCAGCACTTTCCGAGTCTATATCTTATGCAAGTTTTGAACCTCTTTGGGAGTCCGAGTATCATTCCCTTACCCCACCTTCTATCTATTCTTGATCTCAAACCGCTACCTTCTCATCTTAAATATGAATATTTAGGAGAGAATGAGACTTTTCCAGTGATTATATCCGCTTCTTTAGCCTTTGAGCAAGAGAACGCACTTTTGGCAGTGTTGAGATCGAATCGGCAAGCATTTGGTTAGACAATGGCCGACATCAAAGGAATTAGTCCCTTAATTGTTGAACATCACATACATTTGATGGATGAAGCCAAACCAACCCGATACCCACAAAGACGGTTAAATCTCGTTATGAAGGAGGCGGTAAAGAAAGAAATCGTCAAGTGCCTTGATAGTGGAATAATTTACCCTATATCTGACAGCCAAAGGGTAAGTCCAATTCATGTGGTCCCTAAAAATTCTGGCATCACGGTCATCACTAATGAGGCTAATGAGGTAATCCAAACACGCACCCAAACTGGGTGGCGCGTATTTATTGATTACAGGAAACTCAATGCCGCGACGAGGAAAGATCACTTCCCTCTACCTTTCATTGACCAGATGTTAGAACGATTAGCGGGACACGAATACTACTGTTTCTTGGACGGTTACTCTGGCTATAATCAAGTCCCCATCGCCGAAAAGGATCAAGATAAAACCACTTTTACTTGTCCTTTCGGAACTTTTGCTTATAGACGCATGCCCTTTGGGTTATGCAACGCTCCCGCTACATTTCAGCAGTGCATGATGGGGATATTTTCAGATATGGTGGAAAATTTTCTGGAAATTTTTATAGACGATTTCTCCATTTTTGGGGACTCCTTTGAGGACTGCTTTCGTAATCTTGACGCGGTTCTTACCCGCTGTAAGGATAAGAACTTGACTTTGAATTGGGAAAAATGCCATTTTATGGTCCAAGAAGGTATTGTACTTGGACATATAATTTCACGAAAAGGCATTGAGGTTGACAGAGCTAAAATAGATGTCATTCATAACCTCCCTCGTCCCAAATGCGTCAAAGATATACGATCCTTCCTTGGCCATGCAGGATTTTATAGGAGATTTATTAAGGACTTTAGCAAAATTGCTAGACCCTTAACCCTTCTATTGGCCAAGGATACTACATTTCACTTCGATTCGGATTGTGAGGCTGCTTTTGAATCGCTTAAAGAATCACTCACGACAGCCCCCGTTCTATCATTTCCGGATTGGAACCACCCGTTCGAGCTTATGTGTGATGCATCAGATTTTGCTATTGGTGCTGTCTTAGGACAGCACATTGATAAGATGCCGCATGTAATTTACTATGCAAG
Source organism: Agapanthus africanus (assembly GCA_030015575.1). Classification (NCBI taxonomy): domain Eukaryota; kingdom Viridiplantae; phylum Streptophyta; class Magnoliopsida; order Asparagales; family Amaryllidaceae; genus Agapanthus; species Agapanthus africanus. Next base: position 297,989,803 of record CM057349.1, read on the forward strand.
TAGGACCTTGAATGATGCACAAATAAATTACACAACTACCGATAAAGAACTTTTGGCAGTTGTATTTGCATTAGAGAAATTCATGCCCTACTTGATTGGCTCGCCTATTGTGGTTTACACAGATCACTCCGCCCTGCGACATCTTTTATCGAAGAAGGATGCGAAGACCAGGCTAATACGTTGGATCCTATTGTTACAAGAATTTGATCTTGTCATCCGAGACAAGAGTGGATGTGAAAACGTTGTAGCCGACCATCTTTCACACATCACTTCTTCGCCAACTTTGACCGTGCCGATAAATGACTCATTTCCTGATGAACAGATCTTGACTGTATCCTACGAACCTTGGTTCGTAGATATCGTGAACTATCTTGCGACGGGACTTATTCCTAGTGATTGGTCGAAACAAGACAAACTTCGATTTCTATCCTAAGTAAAATACTTTTACTGGGATGAACCTTATCTATTCAAGTATTGTTCCGATCAAATCATTCGCAGGTGTGTCCCTAATGATGAATTCAAGAGCGTGTTATCATTTTGTCATGATCAGGCATGCGGCGGTCATTTTGGACCTCAAAAAACGGCGGAGAAAGTTTTGCAATGTGGCTTTTATTGGCCAACATTATTTAAAGATGCATTTGAACATTGCAAAACTTGTCCGCGATGTCAGCATTTGGGTCGGATTTCATGAAGGAACGAGATGCCGCTCCAACCTATATTGATTGTGGAAATATTCGATGTGTGGGGTATTGATTTTATGGGCCCTTTTCCCAACTCCTTTGGGAATTTATATATCTTGTTAGCGGTTGATTATGTCTCGAAATGGGTGGAAGCTATACCGTGTCACACTAATGACAACAAAGTTGTCATTAAGTTCCTTAAAGAAAATATCTTTTCGCGATTCGGACACCCTCGCGCTATAATTAGCGACAACGGGACACATTTCTGCAATAGGTCTTTCGAGGCCTTGATGTGAAAATATTCAATCACTCACAAGCTTTCTACGCCCTATCATCCCCAAACGAGCGGGCAGGCTGAGATCTCAAATAGGCAGATCAAACAAATCTTGGAGAAGACGGTTTCTAAGAACCGTAAAGATTGGTCAACCAAATTGACGTATGCTCTTTAGGCATTCCGCATCGCTTATAAGACCGATCTTGGTATGTCTCCATACCGCCTTGTGTTTGGGAAGACATGCCACCTTCCTGTCGAGATTGAACATAAGGCAATGTGGGCTATTAAAGAGCTTAATTTTGATCTTGATCATGCTGGCAGCTATCGGAAGCTGCAGTTAAATGAGCTAAGCGAACTCCGCGATGAAGCTTACGATAATGCGATGATAGTAAAGAACAGGACTAAAGTGTTCCACGATAAAAATCTTTTTAGAAAAACCTTCACATCGGGGCAACAAGTCCTTCTTTACGATTCACGTCTCCATCTTCATCCGGGTAAGCTTAAATCTCGTTGGAAAGGACCTTTTGTGGTGCGGTATGTACATCCGCACGGGGCAGTTGAAGTCGAAAATTTGAAAAACGGTTCAATTTTTAAAGTAAATGGGTATAGATTAAAACCGTATTTTTCTGCTAACCCCGCGGAGGAGCTCCCGTTTTTACAGGAGCCGCTTTATCAAAACTAAATTCCTCTGCCTCACCTCCATGTTTTTATAACATTTTCTCATTTTAAGAATGGATATGAGTAAAAAAAAGGATTTAATTGAATATCTGTGCGTGTCAAAGATAAAGTTTGGGGGTAGTTTTTATTTAACCATTATTTTACCCCTTGTATCTCTCTCCTAGTATACAGGTTCATGTTCTCAAAAGGCTACATCAGTGAGGACACTGCTGAAAACAGGTTTGGGGGGAGGTTTGTATTCACTGAATTATCTTTGACACTGGGCATTAAAATTTTTATTTATAACAAAAGATTAGAAAGTGAAAAATTACATCCAAAAGATAGGAATAGTTTAAGAAAACCAAGAAAATTAGAAGTTTTCTTAAACGAATTAGTAATAAGTAGTTATGAGCTGTTGTCCCAAGGGTTAGTAAGATGAAAGAAGTCACTAATCTGAGGATAAAAATAAGTCTGAAAAACAGTTTCTATTCTGGAAGCCAAACATTTGAATGTTGATACCCTACTATATGCACTTACACACGTGTTGAAACTCGGGATAGTAGAGGATACCTTGAAATACTCTTGTCTAAAAGCCAAAGTATGAAGGAAATAAAAAAAAATTGAAGAAAATATAAATGGTGAAAAGAAAACTGAACACTGGTTTTGTTATCGCCAAGGCAACAATAAAAAAATATAGCGAGGGTGCCTCTTCACCTAGTGCCCTAAGGCCAACTAGTCTGGGAGTCACTGCTAAGCCTTAAGTGGTGCAAGACGAGGAAAATACTATCACCTACTCAGCAAGCACAAGAGTAATCGGTCGGTTAGTACCTCAAGAAGTATTAACGGTCGCATGAAAATTGTGTGAGCAAATGTAAATATTCAACAAGTTAAAAAATACTAAGGTAGATGGACAAGAGTATGATAGCTTGAATTGAATTCTCCGAGTGTAGGGATGTTCTATTCACACACGTAGGGGTATATGATCGATGTTTGGATGAAAGATAGGAATGAAGAATAAAGATGATGTTTTATTGAGGGATAATGTGATTTCTAACATCTTTTCATGACTATTAAGATAGGGCTCATAACAACTGAAAAGCTAGTGTAGTTGGAAACTCTTATTTTCAAAGTCTTTCTTTTATGGTTCTTATCTTTATATGTAAATTTCACCATCTCTCTTTTGTTATTGGATTTTGTGGGTGTAATCCGCTGAAAACCCTCAGGAGACAACACTCCTCCTACTAGGGACACCTAGAGGTTTAACGGTTTGGTGCACGTGCTCAGTGCAATCGTGTTTGCCTACGAAAGTGTGCTTAGTTTTCTCCTTTCTTTTTCTCCTTCTCTTGAATAAACAAGTTTGCTCGGGACGATCAAAGATAAGTTTGGGGGTATTTGTTCAGTTGATAAAACTGCACATTTATTATTACATTTTTCCTACCATTTCCATATTAAAAAATGTCTTTATTATAATATATCATACATATGAGGGTTTATGTATAAAAATACTATTAGAATTTGGTAGGAAATTGTATGCAAATAATACCATTGACCAAATCCTAGTAGAACAAAGTCTACTAAATATTATTTAAATTGTTGTGCAGAATTTTTCCAAGTTGTATAGAATTTTCCAAGACTAAAATCAAGGAAATCAAGTTGTTGAAGAAAACTTGCCTAATTAAGAAAGCAAAACTTGAAGACCAAGTCTGGCAACAACCACGAGAAGATTTCCATGATACAAAGGTTCCAAGGAGCGCCAAATGTCATAAATACATAGCCCAAGAAAAATGATGAAGGGAGGAGATTGAATGGCCGCGGATCCGCGGCCATACCCCCCCTTGGGCGCGGATCCGCGGCTAGATAGTGGAGATAGAGGCTGAGAAATTTTGGGGATGATCTTTTCTGTTAACTTCGAAATTTGGAAGCAAAGGTTTCTGGCTTTGGACTATAAATAGGGACCGAGAGCCTCTTGGAAAATTTATCAAAGCCGATGCGATCATGAAGTCCAAGATGGCTCACGCATCCAGGCTGGTCATCAACAGTTCATCTACCTCCTTGGAAGAGATCGAGAAGCAACTAGATTTGTAATCATTTTCTAAGGAATCAAGTGTAATGAAAATTGTTGATTAATAAAGGTAGCTTTCTTTTTCTTATTCTATTTCTTCGTAGTTTAATTATGCAATTTCTTTCCATCTCTTTTTCTCCCAACTTGCGCAAGCAATTCTCCGCTTGTTAGGGTTCGTAGGATTAGGGTAGACTAAAGGATGATGAACATCCCTAAACCCTTTTTAAGTCCTATAAAGGTTATGAACTTTATCAAAAGAATCATTAACATCCTAATCGGGCGCGCTAACAATTCTTTGTTAGTCCCGACCGCTATTAGAGATTAGATTAATGATTGTTTTGGTAAAGGCTAGATATGAACGGAGTTCCGTGTTGAGATAAGGGTTAAGAGTGGGATTCCTTTTCCCTCCAGAAACCCTAATCTACACGGATCACCGTCGTTCTAGTTTTAAATCTATTAAAGGATAAAAAGGGTAACTTTTAATTAATCGTCCATAACTACTAAATCCTAACAAACCCTACAAGCCCCCTTATTATATTAACTACATCCCTAAAATAATCTAGATCTATATTTTTGCATTAGTGCTTAACGTAGATCTAGAAACCTTTCCATAAAATTCTTTATCCCTCCTCTCTTTTTCAATACATCTAAAGTAAGAGTAAAAGATTCAGTGTTTCCCTGAGGACGACCCGTACTCATCTCGGTCTAGCTACACGCAACACCGTTCTGATTGCGGTTACACTACAAACACTTTTCGTACCAATCATAAATCTTGAGAAGATTACTTGGTGTACATGGAAAAGTTGAGACTTTCAAAGCTAAGACTTGATGCAAAAGGTTCTCGTCATAGACCAGGTGTGGATAATGATGAAACCTTTTCTAGTCCCTATGCTTAAGTCCATCCAGATCCTACTTGCCATTGCCACATACCATGGCTACGATATCTGGCGGTTGGGTATCATGACTGCATTTCTAAATAGTGATTTAGAAGAGAGCGTCTATAAGTACACAGCTAGAGGGCTTCGTAGACAATGGGAGTAGCGGAAACGTGTGCAAGTTGCATTATGGGATAAAACAGGCATCGCGGAGTTGGAACATCTGTTTTGATGTGGTGGTCAAAGCGTTTGACTTCATCAAAAATGGTAGATGAACCTTGTATATACAAAAAGGTAGTAGGGAGTATGGTGGTGATCCTCGTATTGTATGTGGATGACATACTCTTGATAGGAAAGGAGTTTCCTATGCTACGCTCGGTCAAAGTCCTCTTATCACATGGATTCTCCATATAGGATCAAGGTGATACCTCCTGAATCCTGGTTTATGGATCTATGAGATAGATCCAAGTGGATGTTAGGATTCTCACTAGGTGTAGTGAGATGGTATCAATCGATCCTGAGGAGAATCACTGGATAGCTTCAAGAGTGGTAAGGTCGACTGAATGTCAGTCACAGGCATTGTCTTTACCCTCAGTGGAGGGACGGTATGTTGGAAGAGTTCCAAGCTAGATACCGTGACATACTAGACGATAAAGGCTGGATACATCGCTACTAAGGATGCTACCAAAGAAGTAATCTGGATCTACATTAGTTCATGAGATGAACTCCGTTCCTACCATTGTGTGACAATGGAGTTATGGATTATGCCTAGGAACCCCCATCCTATATATGATCCAGACATATTCTTAGGCAGTATCACCTGATCATGGAGATGGTTGATCTCCAGGGAGATCGAGGTTAGGAGAGTAGACACTGAGGAGAACAGGGCGGATCCACTCACAAAGGTCTATTCCCAGGAGAGACTTTTTATGGGATGGTTGAGTATGAGATACTTCAACCACTGCTGATTGTTGGGTATGAGATACTACAACAGATGGCCCTAGTGCAAGTAGGAGATTGTTAATTATATGTATGCCCTAGAGGCCATTGCTGTACATACGATGTATATTGTAGTGGATGCTTGGACATATATAGTGAGGACTTTCTTGCTCGACATGATAGTATGCTATCTGGTTGCTCTTTATCCTTACATGTACTCTGATTGTCTCTATGTTACATGTTGATAAAGCCCTTAGGATTAGTACTTGACTACCAGGACTATGATGCAGATCATAATAGTGGGGGCAGAGTAGTCGCTAAGTACATCCTTCAAATGTTCCTAGTCGTAGGTGTATCGAGACAGGCATCGATATACCATAATAGACTAGCGTATAGCTTCTCGACCCATGTAGATGGGCGATGGATGTTCCCATATCAATTGGTGTTTGACATCAGAGACAGTATACGGGTGCTCAGTGGAGACTGGGTACACTGAACGGACTCGCCGAGAACTCCCAGATGGTATTATACCTCACGTCAGATGGCAGTTCTCTGGTGACACTGGTACAGGTTAGTCTGTAGACCCGAGATCGTCATAGAGTCTTGTGTGATTCCTACTATGCTTTGATTTCCACCTTACCACGTTCAAGAGAACGTGCAAAACGTTGGCTTTTGGGTACAGTCCCGAGTCACATGGAGGCAATGAGCGATAGGAGGGGTTTCGTCTCTCCCGGTATAGGGAGTTGATGTTGCGCTATGTTCGATTGGCTATAACAGGAAGTCCTTGGCCAAGGCTGCTTCAGAGATATACTGGTAAGTGTTATCAGTAGTTTCTCGACCCGTTATGAGCCTCATATCGACACGACTTATCAAGTTACTGGGGTCTGACGTTTACCTCCCCTAGACGAGATATGCGACATATCAGACGAAGAGACCGGACTGTACGGTAGTGTTACTGATTGGATTCGCAGGAGTGTGAGCAGGCTTGCTTGTTGATCTTCTGATCGCTCAATACCCGGGTGGCCGTTACGTTTAGCAGACCGCTTGCGGCTTGTGGGTGTTTGATATGCTCATCACCTACTGCCGGCGTATTGACAAGTCTTTAGAGTCCTACACAGGGGTTTCATGGCTCAAACGAAACGGAGTAGGAGCACATATGTGATATGTACAGGACCGAGATTGATACGATATGAGATACCGTATTGTATTCTCGTGATTTGTGACATCGGTCGGTTATATGTGATATAGCCGGGTTATCGGATCAAGTGTTGATTCGATAAGTTGTTACTTTTGATATTAGTCGGTTATATGTGATATAGCCGGATTATTAAATCAAGAGTTGATTTAATAATCTAATGTATAATTATATATTTGATATATTACATTACATTAACTAGTATTAGCTCACATATGATTTCTTTTCTCACTTTGGATACATTGATGTATATGTGATATATGTTAAATGTATCAAGCTAGGTTACAAATGCAACTAGGGTTATAAAGGGTTAAACCATGCTAGGGTTAAGATTAGGGTTTTATATTTATGATTAAGTTATTCAAAATTGTTGATTTTATCATGGTTGATATTTTTTGAAAGCTTGTAGAAGCTTGTAAGCATCTTTGACTTTGTCCACTCTTTTGTCTAGCTTAGGATATTTTTTTAACCTAACCCTTTAACCCATGGCCATGGTTAACTCTCTGCAAGGGTTAAGCATGACATGCTTAACCCTTGGTTGCATTTCTAAACTTACACAGTATTCATTTGGATTAACTCATGAGATGAGTTCTTCTTCTTCCTCCTCCTCAAAAGCTTTCTAGCTCTAATGGAGGTATGAGATAAAATGTGAGAAAATCAATTCTAAAGTGAGCCCACTTCCTACTTCATCATACTCTACTACTTTCCATTTAGTATAGGGTGTTCTCTTCACAAAGTTCTTGACCTAGTGAAGAAATAGCTTGGGTTAGTGTCTCCTCGACGTAGATCATCTTCGGCCTCGAAGACATCGAAGAAAGCTTGTTCGTTTCTTCATGGGAGCCTCTCTAGAATCCGGAGTTCACGATCGCAGCGAAGGGACTACTACACGGAGCTATTGAAGTGAAGGACCGGTCTACAAAGGTTGTATTCCTTGCTCACTTCTTATTGCAAAGTGTTTGCATATGTTTTCCGTCGATTTCTAGTTAATGATTCAAAGTTAGGGTTAGCTAAAACGGCAAATTTTTTAATTCGGTTTTGACGATACCTCCTGAAACCTTGCTGCCGTTGTAGATAACCCTGCACTGATAACTACAGGACTAAACTAAGAGACTAATCGAACGGGTAAGGAAATCCACCTAAGTCCGAGTCGATATATCTAGTAGTCGGTGATCCCACCTCAATAGCGTCATGTACGATAAAATATATAATACAACATCGTCGAGTCAAAAGTGCGGATCAATCGTCATATTTATACCTCGTACGGTAAGATCCATCGCACGGCATCCCAAATCGGGGTACGGGTCAAATATCATAAATATGTCATATTTCATATGGTATCATTATCATAATATCATGAACTATGGGTACTAATCTAAAGTCTAGTACATTCCGATACCATCAACATTTATCCGCGTGTGTATGAAAACACATCGCCCATCAATCCGCTATAATATCATGTCGTATCTCATAACACGACCCACATCACATAACCGATCTCACGGCATCGTGCCCGATCATATCGACTCATCACCAAGTATCATATACTATCCTCATCATCCGTGTATACGTATATGTATGTATATATATATATATATGCACCAACGCATCCACACACACATATATATATATATATATACATATAACCATATACACCCCATACATATCACGTGTGTGCATGTGTGTGTGTGTAATAACTATACTTTAGGGTTTCGCGACTACGAACTAAACTAAAGCATTAACCTTTAATTACGCTAAAACTAACCCATGATCTCCTAAAGCATTCTTGCTAATTACTAACGTCTCACAATACACACACACACACACACACACATATATATATATATACACATATACGTAGACTACACTACGAAACTGCGGGGGTGCTATACGCCATCCACCCGACTTCCCCCGTAGATATATATCTACTCACTTGGACGCCTCGGCTAATCTGATCCGATTTCAGCTCTGTCGTTTCCGCGACACGTTCGACGCCTCAGCACCCGATCCTAGCAACGTTCACAAGAAAATAAGAGAATAAATATAAATAGTCGCAGACACAAACAATACAAGTCAACCACGCACATTAACTCGACGCGCACACACTTGGTGCACGAAACGCGCCGCGACAACACCACAAACTACAACTAGGGTCACTATACGTGAAAACACCAAACGAAAAACCCAATCGCACTAATCGCGCGTTCACAAAACACTAAATATATATGAAATAGGGTTTATATCATCAAAACCTTAAACTTAATTTAAAATCGATTTATCCCAAAAACCAAGTAAGCATCAATTTCCATTTTAGTTCAAAACTTGATGTTTTAACCAATCTAATGACCACATGCTCACATAATATCTTAACTAAGTCACACTAACCAAACCAAATTTTTATTTCATCTAATTACATCAATCCTACAAACCTAGTTTCCAAAAAATCTTAATTTGGACATTTTAAATGTTACAATTAGCAATAAGCAACAAGATTAAGTTTTGCATAGCTTAAGATGCTAAAATACATTACACAACCATGAACAAATGATCACAACCCTAACTTGATCTCAAACTCTTTCTTGAATTTTCTAAACTTGAAATTGGAACCATTTAATTACCTAATTAAATTGATTTAAAGTAATTAACCAATAATTAAACACTAGGATTAGGATTATACCTCAACAAACATGAGATCAAACATGCAACCTAGCCTCCCAAAGATGCTTCCATGCTCTAAGATCCATGCTTGAATGGCCAAGGAAAAATGGGTAAGAGTTGGATTTGGAGTTTGTGGGATTTTTGATGGATTTTTGATGCATTTTGCAAGGATTTTGACATGGAATGAGATGGAAAATTGGGAGGGGCTGCAGCTGGAATGGGGGAGGGGGCTCGGCCAATTTGGTGAGGGGGAGAGAGAGAGGTGATGTAACATTTCGAAAAATATAAAATATTATTTTTGGAATTTAATATTAAAATAATATTTTTCCCGAAAACTGCCCGATTTGCGAAATTGGGGTTTTAGAAAAAGGGTATAAATATATACCAATAAGTGTGAAATAAATGGAAATTAAAATTATTTATTCATTTAAAAATATATTTAAAGGATTTGGCATTTTTAAAATTTATTATATGCAGTTTGGATAAAACCCCGATTAGTGCACTGCTAATCGCGATTAGGCCAAATTCGTGTTTCTACAGTTTTTCATGGTTAATGCACCATGACATATTCATTTGTGTTATTTTATGTTATGGTTGGTTTTTGGTGAGAAAAGAAAAGAAAAGAAAAGAGAAATGATTAAGGAGAGAGAGAGAGGGGGGACATAATGATGATATGAGACCATGCTAGGAGAGAGAATGAGAGTGAGAAAAAGAGAGAGAGGGAGAGTGCTGCCTCAACCATTTTCCCCTAACATTTTCATCTCCTTCTTCACCTCAAGCTCCCTCATTCTACCCTCATGACCCATCTCAATTCCCTCACCAAAACCCTATACTTCCTTCACAAAAGATAATCCCCACTTCATCCTCTACACATTGGACCAAGAAAAGTTAGATTTTGAAGACTTAGAACTTCTAGGGTTTTGCTTGGTAGCATTAATGAGGTATAATCTCTACCAATTAGTTTATTTTTTAGTTTTTTATATTCTAGTTTAAGTTTAGAATCGATTTAGTGTGGATATGTGAACTTTGGAAATTTCTAGAAGAGGTTAGGGTTGGAATTGAATCCAAAGATGAAATTAAGGTTAGTAAAGACCTTATAACCCCTCTAGAGTTAGTTTCATGGACTGAAACCTGAGATAGAACCCCAAACACCAAACCTAGAAGCCTTGATATCAGGAATTTGTGAAAATTATGAGGTTGTTTAGAGATCTGCTAACACCCGGGGGCACTAGGATTTATTTAGCAAACACAGGAAGTCATGCAGGCACCTAGGAAGCTACCACTGAAACCCTAGCCCCATACCCTAATTCCTGGCCGTAAATTAATGCAATATGGCCGCAAATTGCGGCCTGGGTAGGTTGGAATTGGCTCGTACTTGGTCTGTAGCTCCTATATCTTCTATCTAGATCAACCGAATGTGCAAAATCTCTTAGTTTGGCCTAGGGTGAAATCTGGAGTGGTTTTCCTATGTTGTTGTTTTCGTGTTTTCCGTATTCTGAAATTTGGACTTTAGTATTTGATATTGAATTTGGTTGTTGGATGTTTGTACATCAACAACTAGGGAAAATTGGTTGGTTTTGCATGCGTGGGCTATAGGTTCTAATCTATAAGCGATCCGTATGCCGTGTCGGTTTACCGAACTTGATTTTAATAGCATTTGCAATTTTGTTGATATTGTAGGTACCTTCACGTGGATTCCGAGGAAGAGCGTGGCGTCATCGACTCCAGCAAGCGAAGATCGAGGTGAGTGGATCTATATCTACGGAGGAAGTCGGGTGGATGGCATATAGCACCCCCGGAAACTTTGATGGAAACCGATTTATATATAGAATATGGTTAAGGGAACCTTTAATAGAATACTATAGATAGAGTTAAAAGATAGTTAAAGGTGATATGATACGGCTAATATGTGATGACGGGATTTGAGGATGATGTTTGATGATATTGCCGTTTAGGGTACTATAGGACTAGATAGTCGACGTAGATGTGTCATCCGAACCATACCTATTTCCAAACTGAAGAATCATATGCATCTTTTAAACAAATACCTTGAGGGATGTTACGGATTTTCAAATGATGTCTTTTCCTTAAAAACACCGTAGCCCCTACTTTCAAAACTACGATTCGCTTCTCATTAAAAACTGATTGTATGGTTCGGGTGTGTTTGTTAGATTAGATAAGTATGCTTATAGTAAAGGTAGAATGTATATATAACATTTAATTCGATGTGAGATATAAATATGATGAAAAGAATGCACGATGCGATATGATGACTTGGTAATATGTTGGTATACGGATGCGAGTCGATTGAGATGATTGATACCTTACCGGTCCTCTGATATGAGATTGTTGTGGATGTGACCTGGGACATAGGTATATAGATATATTTATATATGTTGTGAATCGTGAGTGATTGTCGTACGAGACGTTAGGTCCGTACCCCTCAGTGTCATATAGGATGATAGGATCCCTGTTGGTTTAATGCCGCCGTACGATGATTTTCCGTACGTGATAAGTTTGACTTGATGATTGATCCATACCCTTGACTAGAGGATGCCGTACGATGGGTTATACCGTACATGATATTATGAGGCTAGATGCCGATGGTTAGATTCACCGACTTGATCATGTAGATATGTATACCTTGTAGCTTTTAGTAGACGATTTACCTTATGCTGCATTCATGTTATTCTCATTGCATTACATATACTTGTGATAGTACACCTACACCATTATCAATGATGTGTATGTTACACTTACACGGATTGGCCGGCTCACACACTTCATCATCGATAATTGCTATGTCACTACACGGTAGAACTGCTGCGTCAGGATATGACTCCTTGCATGATATACTTGCGTACATACATATTGTACACCCATACTTGCGAACATACACATTTGTACGTCCATACTTGCGTACATACACATATGCACCTTTATACGATATTGCATTCGATTTTGAAGATTTGGGAACCGCATGATATATTTTTAAAACTGGATTCATTTAAAAGAGCGGTTTTCCCTCGATATGTACATATTACTGTTCCATGTTGCATGATATACGGATATGCTTACATTTTTGTTATATGTTGCATACATCATGCTTTATGATTATACGCATTGAGATATGTTGTTTTCATGAGATTTCTGGATTTGAGAACCGTGGTTATTTCAAAAGAGAGTGTGTATTGTTTTAAAAATCCGGTTTCTCTTGATATGATATTTCAGTGCGTCCACCATGTGTTTTCTCGGTTCTGAGAGTGTCATGTGAAACCCGATTCGAGCGGTAGGCACCGTCTGCGGGTACATGGTAGACCCGGTGAGGTACCCCGGGGCAAGAAGACTCGTATTGTTAGACGGTGAGCCTGGCAGGAGAGCGCTACCTACCGGTGATAGTATTTGGACTCGGCGGTTATCCGGAGGATACCGACCGGAGTAGCGAGATAGATATGAGGGCCGACCAGGGTGTGCGGTGCCTGAGGGCCGATCTGAGGATGCGGCGTCTGAGATATATGAGGATTTACGTGTCGATGTTGGGCACGGGTTTCATGATGTTTCGAGTGTCGATGCTGGACACTAAGGTTCCATGATTTTGATGTGTCACGAGGGACACACGTTGATTTATATCCTCATACTTCAATGCATTTGCTTTTTATGATATTTACCTGCATGATGTTGTTGTGTCAGTGGTTAACACGTGGACGGGATCCATATGCATGCATACATTGATTTTATAGTTGGATGATATCCACATGCTGTTAGGCATTGATTACTATTATTAGCACATATGCAGATACGGTCACCCTAGATATCATAGTATTACCTTTATGATATAATTGACCTAGGTGTCGCTGTTTATTCGATTTCTACTTGTAGATGTTTTCTATTCACGAGTTGGCAACTCACCCCCGTTATGCCACAGTTCTTGCAGGTTGACCGCACGGATCAGTAGCGGCATCGCTGGCACATAGCTACTTTTGGGTGGTTTGCTTGGTAGGTAGGACATTTGTATCGTACCCACTCTTGTATTTACTATTTCATATTGTATTTAGTCAACTCCATCAGTCAAAACTAGTAATTGTATAAGTAATGAGACTTAGTGAGACTTGTAGTTGCGAGACTTAGAGCGAGGGGTTTTTCGCTACTTGTGGTTTTGATGACATTCTTATTGTTTTATCTTTGTGGTGATCTTCGTCGTCGGACGTCGTATACTTATTTATACTGTCTTGTGTGGTTGTGATCCGCCGGTTGGTGAAGAGCTAGCTCCCGCTTGGGGATGCCTTTATCATTTTTATTTATTTGTGGCTTTGGATCAAAATATACAAAGGAGGTGCTGCCCAAATTTTAAAAGACGAAACATGTTTTTAAACTTGCATAATCCACTTGCATTTTCCATGTTCCTATTTTATGCATTAAGAAAACTTTTCTTCATTTTACCTTATTTCAAAACTGCACCTCTTTTATTTCTGTAAAAGGTTTAGATTTATGGGTTTCAGCTTACTTGGATTTCGCTACGCCTTTAGACGTTGCGTGATCTAAGTGCTGGTCACGAGCTAATATTTCGGGTCGTGACCGGTGAGAGTGTGCATGTCAAGAAAATTTCCTAAGTCAACAAAGCCCATACTCTTTCATTCTTGTTTTCTTTTTAATTTTCTTTTCATTCATAAATTGGAGTGTGAGGTGTGGGGGGTGCAGCATAGGGCTCGGCCAGCAGGTGTTGGGGATGGCTGTGGGTTTGTGTGGGTGAGAAAAAATGACAAATACTATACCCTAAGTCAACCTAGAACCATACCTCCTTATCTCCTCATTTTTCCTTTTTATTTACTTTGTTTTATTAAAATTCTAGAACCATGGAGAACAAAAAAAAAGAAAGAGAATGTGTTACAACTAGCTATCTAATTGACATGGTGCACTAAACTTGTATTAACCCATTCCAATTTGTAATTATCACTAATTAAATGTATTAGTGAAGGCTTAAAATAATATTTAAAATAATTAATTACGGAAAATATTTTAGTAAACTAAAAATTTTATAAGTGACCCATTAAATACCAAATACTAGCAATTACATAGCTAGAATAGGTATTTTTAATTTTATGTTGAAAGATAATCATATCTTGGTTTTTAGGGAAAACACCAGTTATTTTACCGATTATCCGAAATTTCACCTAAACGATTTTCAAAACGTTACAGTGGGACTCTAAAAACTCAACAGTACACTGGTAGTAGCTCTAACCACAAGCACGTCAGCGGCACTAGCTGTACGTAACGGCTACCCAGATACCTATCGAAAAGGAAGGCCGACGAGCAAGCTCATCCGGACCCCTACTTAGCCTATCCGTGACAATCTCCGTACAGTCCGGTCACTTCGTCTAAGAGTATCGCATACCGGGTTTAGGGGATGGTAAACGTTGTAAGTGCACGGCGGCGCCCCGGCCGTCAATCCGACGGCCAAATGCGGAAACGGTGATAAACTTTAATTTTGCGAACTTTGCAAACCGGCACCACCGCGCACTAAACACCCGGATCGGACCATTAAACTAGTTCTAGCTAACTACAAGATGGGAAGAGATATACCGAGTGATCCGAGTCCTCCGGTCTTCTCGTCGTCATCCCGATCTCTCGCGGAAACTCCGGTCGTCGCCTCTTCGCCGGAAGGGCACCACATCGCCTGCATCTTTTACGGGCTCCCGCCTCTATACCGAGGCAACTCGGGCATGAAGCTGGCAAGTCGACATGCCCAAGAAGTGCTGTAGAATGTAGTGTAGAGTATGTCTCTTTGGGGTTGGTTGCCATAGACGGAGGAATGGTCTAAATAAATTTGGTGCTTTCAATTTTCTAGCAAATGGAATGAGATGAAGAATGCTATACACAAAAATGAATCTCTCTCATTTTTCTCATCTCCTCTCAAGAAATTGTGGCCGGCCATTCTCATTATGAGAAGGGTGGAGGAATTAATCAAAAGGCATGAAGGGAGGTGATGGTAGGAGAAAAGCAATGGTGACCACATCCAAGAACATAATGATCACAAAACTCACATCCAAATCAAATCCTTTCACTTCACAATAAATGCATCATGGATGAAAGATATCATAATCAATACTTTTGCAATAA
Organism: Agapanthus africanus; assembly: GCA_030015575.1. Taxonomy (NCBI): domain Eukaryota; kingdom Viridiplantae; phylum Streptophyta; class Magnoliopsida; order Asparagales; family Amaryllidaceae; genus Agapanthus; species Agapanthus africanus. Next base: position 298,005,257 of record CM057349.1, read on the forward strand.
AACCCTCCACAAAGTGTTATTTGCAAACTTGCAAATAACCCCCTCCATCGGAAAAGTCCGGCCGGGAAAGAACAAAGGAAAACCGGCCGGAACGGAATGCAAACTGGCAACTCCAGAAAACTGGTCCCGTAATAAATTACAGGAAACCCCCGATACTGTGCATACACACCCGCATCTGTATTCCGACCGAATACAAATGCAAAGAGACAAAATCTACACTGTACTAAACTAGGATCCGGCTTAAACCAAAGCCGGCTAGTAATGTTCGTCCGATCCTGATCCGTGCAATACCGCACGTATCAGATCGAACCTTGCCATATATCCATACGGCCACTAGTACAAACCGTCCGATCCTGACCCGTGCAATACCGCACGTATCTGATCGGACCCTGCCATATCTCCATACGGCCTCTACAGCGTTTCGCCCGAAAGCTTGAGTAACTGAAAGTGTGGTGGACTCTAAAGACTCGTCAATACTATGGCTGTGGATTTAACCACTAGCACGTCAGAGGTATAAGCCAATACGTGACGGGCCACCAGCTATTGACCAAAAGGGACGTCGATGAGCGAACTCATCCTGACACCCTACTGAGCCTGTCAGTGACAATATCCGTACAGTCCGGTCCGTTCGTCTATGAGCATCGCATGTCGAGCCTAGGGGGTTGGTAAAAGTCAGACCCCCAAAAGCGGTACAAGTCGTGTCGGAGTGTAGCCCAGAACACCCTGAGATACTACTGGAATACCTACCAGTAAATCTCCTGCCTTGGCCAAGGACTTCGTGTAATGGCTCTCCTAGACACAGCGCGACCTCACCCCCAATACCGGGAGAGACGAACCCCCGAAGATCCGCTCACTGCCTCCATGTGGCTCGGGACTGTACCCAACTAAAACCTGTTTGCACGACTCCTTTGAGCCGTGGTAGGGTAGTAATCAAAGTACAGTGGGAACTCACACGAGACAAATGACGATCCCCAGGTCGATGAACTAACCTGTACACATGTCACCTGGGAACTGCTATCTGACGTCAGGTATAAGACCAACTAGCATGTTCCCGGCGAGTCCTGTCCGGTGTACTCATAACCCAATGAGCACCTGTATACATCTTAGGTGAACTAACTGACACCAGTGGCTTGTGAGACCGGCCACCGCCCCTCGTCGGGGTCTCGACTGTATACACTAGTCTACTATGGAGAATCGATGCCCTGTCTCGAAACTCCCACGACTAGGGACCTTTTAAGGATGTGCTTATAGACTCCAGCTCTCACTTATATGATCGCCCTCATACTGCTGGCAGCCAAGCAAGAATCCTAGGGGCTCTATCAACGTGCAATAGTGACCTGTCAGGTCACCTAAAGCAATACACGATGATAAAGGTAAACCTGATAGCATACTATCATCTCGAGTAAGACTGTCGTACCGGGATAGGTCCTCCCTCAATCATTGCAATCACGTGCCTGTGATCCAATAATTGACTCTGAGGGCACTATCTCCAACAATCTCCCACTTGCACTCAAGGCTAATTATTGCGATGTCGCATACTCACAGCCCGTGTGATACCGAACACCCAACTCCTCTACTAGTCAGTCTCACAAAGCTCGTTTGCGAGACTATTGCGTTCGAGGAATAGCCTCAGCGAGTGGATCCGCTCTGAAGTTTCTTTCTATGTCTCTCTCTATCTCAAGTTCGCGGAGAAAGCCATCTCCCGAAATGAGCAATACCTGTCTTAGAATGTCTGGATGTCTGATAGGACCTAGTTCATAAATGAACTGCAAATCCAAACTTCTTAGACTGTATCGTCAACTGAACTTAATCAGTATCCTGCGCCATGCCTCCCTCAGTATTGCCTTGGATCACCTTTCCAAAATATTGTCCCTCATCAGAAGGAAAACTGTAACTCTGACAACATCCTTGTCGTCCATGTCACCTTGGAAGCCTGGAATGATAACCGTCTCCTAAAGGAGGCTGTCGTTATCATATCCCTAGAACATGCACTTATGTTCTAAAACTGCTTCCGATTGTTTCTCCAAGATTGGATCAATATCAACTTATTGCATCTAGTGCAAGAACAACATCTGGTGTGGTACTTGACATCTCATGATTGACTCAATTGCCTAAGCAAGTGATCTGCCAATCATGTACATCCCTCTCTACTTTAGTCTATAAGACACCTTTAGAGAGGGTGACTCCATTACCTGCAGGTACACTACCATGCCAGGAGTCATCCATTCTAAATACTCTTAGAATGCTGTCGAAGTACCCTGATTGGGAAACCACCCAAATCTAGATCTAAAACCATAGATCCAGTAACCAGTATATCTGATATAATGTCCAAGTCCTTTGTGGAGAAACCACTGTGTGACGACCAAAGTATAACCGATCGTAGTATAGGAATATCACTTCCTACTACCTTCTCAACAGATCCATCCACTATTCTGATGACGTCAAACCTATGACTGTCACATCAGAAACAGATGATCTATCTCCGCTATATCTGCTCTAGTCTATAAATAGACATAAGCCTGATGTCCACCAATGCTTCCGCTGCTCCCACTGACTACGACAACCCTCTGGCAGAGTCATATAGACGTACACTTCTAAAGCTAGTTTAGAAGGACGCTATACTCATCCTCCTGCCGGGTCTCGCAGCCTGGAACAACAACAATGGTAAGTGTGGGTAAACAAGAACTTCCCTGTCACCGTCCTTGAGGCTACCGGAGTACCTCTCGGGTGCCTGAAGTTACCCACCTTATCTGCGGAGTGGCCAATGGAATGTCAAATCAGATTGAATCTTTAGGTTCCTTATCAAATCTTCAGTAATCGTTTGCGGTTATGGAATCACTTCCAGTTCTACCATACTCCCACTACTGTTTTTGAAAAAATCCATTTTTATTAAAACTGTGGTGAGTCAAGAACAATATCACTATTGATCTTTCTTATGGTAGAAAGTCAACCCTCGTCATAGCCTGGGTCAACCCACAAACAGCCATTACAAAAACGTGCCTTGAGTTATCCAGAGTCTGGTTTTAATCATAAGCCGGACAACTCCCCGTACCTTAACAGTGTTAAGATATGAACTGTACTATATCCAATATAGAACCAGAGGCACTGATTTAATTGAACCAGATTCAAATCATGCAGCTGTCTCCAGTGCATGTCAACTAAATGGAGAGAGGCCGATCAGCGTTACTCAACTTAGGAATGCTTCCAATTATGAGTAACCTGAAAGAGAAGCAATTTCTCTTTATCAACTGAATACCATACACAAGCATCTATATCTTCGATCACTTTGAAGAATCCCGATACTTGCTACACCTGGTTCTCTACTCTATTCAAATACCTATAACTCCTCTAAACTCAGACTCTGTGTTTCTACGAAACACATGTCTAAGAACTAGAGAAGTTAAAAGTAAACAGAATATAGTATGAGGACCAACCCCTCTGTCCTAATGGACACTGGACAACATACAATACTCTGTATAAGTCCGCTGAGTCTAACAACTCTTTCACTGTATGTCGTAGGTTGAAAACTGTACTTATGGTTAAGAAGAATTACACCGCTGTTTAATGCTCCCTACCTAACCATCCACTGATATAGGTAAATGTCGTAGAAATAATTTCAGAAAGGTATATCTCACTCTATGAAAATAGACGTACAGATATATCAATTTGAAATTGGTGCATAAAAGCGGATATTCAAAACCAAATATTTGCCAACCGGCAAACAGCCCAGGTGATCTCCTCAAATATCACCGATTACAACGAATCCTGATATAATGAGGATGATCACCCTATTCCCAATAACTTACTCCCACTCATCATCTGTAAAACCATACAGATGTGAGAATCAAACCTGGTAATACATACCCTTGAGCAAGTGTCCAATCGGGAAATCAGTTTTCTTTTAACAGTACACAGTGAAATCTTGAAACATTGAAATATTTCGATGGGGTATCCTGGTATTCCTAGTAATGTCTCTACCATTATCCAGATTCACAACTATAACCGTATAATTCTTTGCCACCTCTCCAAATCCCTTTATATGTCTTTAGTCATTACCTTCTGCACACCCCTTTAGGCCAATTGGTTTTCTTCCTTCCCTACCGTTCGGCACCAGCCTATGGTTTGGAAGAAGACTATCCAATAAGGATAATGAGTGTACTGTCCTAACCCTAGGAGCACTCGTAATGCGAGAGAAGGTGAAGATAAAAGACAACGGAATAAACCTTATTCCTATTTCTCCTGGACCAGAATCCATCCCCAAACTGGAACAAGTTCCTTTCGAGTTCGTATATAACCATACGATGGAGTATCCAATAAACTGTGGATCTTCGTAGTGATACGGAGTGTCCTGGAGAAATACAAAGGTGATTTAGGATCGGCGAAGAAATATTTGGTTTGGTCGTGAATATCAGTCGCAATTTACTTTGCCCTCTTACTAATCCCTTGCTTTGTCTTAATCTTAATACCTTCTGCAAACCGTTTAGGCTAATTGGTTTTCTTCATTCCCTACCGGTCGGCACCAGCCTAAGGTTTGGAAGAAGACTATCCAATTTGCGTAATAGGTGTACTATCTCCTAAACCAAGGAGTACTCACAACTTGAGAAAAGGTAAAAGGGAAAAGACAACTGAATAATCCTATCCGTTTTCTCCAGAACCGGAAACCATCCTCGAATCCCTTCGAGTTCGTATCTAACCATACGATGGTTTTGTCCAATGGAAGTGGACGTTCGTAGTAATACGGGGTGTCCTGGAGAAAAGGGTAAAAGTAGGAGTGGCAATGAGGTCTGCAACTCTGACAATCCAAAAGCCAGTGTTAAGAAGGTTCGGTCAACTTGGTCACAGAGTCATAGTCTTAGGGTTGGGTCAATGGTCGCTGCCAGAGAGAGAGAGAAAAGAAACACTCAGCGTGCACTCTAACCAAGATCAGAATGGTTACCAATTTATCTAATCTGGAAACCTCCCACTGTACCTCAAATTCTCCTCCAAACCTGAAAGAAGAATTAGTCGGGGTCACCCGAGGAGTAAACCAACTCATCAGTGGGAATCGGGATCCAACTATCATCGCATGATAACGTGACGGAATCCGCTCACGGTATAACACTCCAGAAGGTATGCGCATATCTGGCAAGTTTCAGTTCTTTTGAAGCTCCCGATGTGGATTTTTGCCCCATGCTCTTATGACCTTGACTAAGGACAACAAATCATAAGTCACAAGTCAAGTTCTACCCATCATTGTCCAGGTTGATTTGAACCCACCGGTACAAGCCCTTGACTAAGGCCAACAAGGCTATACGACTGTCCCAAACCAACGCATCTATCTATGCAGCATATGAATACCCAATAGCTACCAAACACTGTGCCTTGACTAAGGCCAACAAACACAGCTTGAATACTATTGACTACCCATATGAAACGACGGAGGGCTACGAATGGTTTCTGGCGAAAACCTTTAACGTAGTGAACTTGATATCGTTGAAGGAACGGATAGCTTTTTAGAAAATATAGTGACGAAAACCTTTACTAAAGAGGTCACTCCCGATGAAGGGATCTCGGCTCTTTCCCCGTAGAATGGGGTGCAGGATATTCCAAATGAATACCGCGATGCAAAGCAAAAGTAATCGGCTATAGTGAAGTTAATGCCCTGACGCAAACTTCTGTCTAAGGGGTCACTCCCGGTGAAGGGATCTCGGCCCTTGCCTCGTCGACTGAGGAGCAGGATATTCCAAATGAATACCACGATGCAAAACAAAAGTGAACGTCCTTGCAATAACAGCTTTTTGAAAAAGTATTCCAACAACATCAGATTAGGTTTGTTTAACTTGCATTGATCCGAATCAACGCAGTCCTATCAATTGATCACACCACAAAGAACGAAAATATACTGACGTACGTATATGCCATCCGCATTCGCCACTGAGTCCCGTCATCACCCGTTAGGTTAGCTAACTAACGGCAGAGCGGGGACTGGACTAGCGCGGATGAAAAACATATACAACATCTACTAATATATATACCAATATATAGTATTTCGCTCAAGGCGTGAATAAAATGCAACATCACAGAAATGTACAGCATCACAGAACAATACAGATATCTGGGATCCCCGGGTTTCACAGAGCCACTACTGAAACCCGACGTTCCCCTGGTCGTGTGGATAGCCTGTGCAATGAAATCCTAGACCCCTACGGGCGCGACAAGTCACCCGCCAAAACCTGAAGCGAGGCAGCCCCTTTCAGCACCGTGAATGGACCACCCAGCACTTCACGGAATCCGGTAACTTGGGCACCCCTCCTGGGTCAACCTGTACCCCTACGAGTGCGTCGAATAGCCCGCCAATTCTGGAGTGAAGCCCCCTCCGTCCCAATGCCATGAGATGCGGGCTTGTTGCCTTCTAGAACCCGGCTATCCGTGCACCCCTCCGCGGGGTAACCCTAGTACAGAAAGTAAAATATACATACAACGGGTATATCGACCGCAACCAGGTCGTGCCCCAAAAGAATAATACAATCAGGCAGTGACGGCAGTCCACATGTCGGACGCTCGCCCCGCAATATCAAATGTACATAATACAACAGAAACTGTACTAGCATTGCATCCAGGCTATCCCCCACGACCGATCCGCAACATCACAGCAATACATAGAACATCAACGTGAAGGTCACGTTCGCAAATCCGTCTAACCGGGCTATAGCAGTTAGAACGGATTTACCGATCAAGTGACATTCACGGTCGCAGATATAATTTAAATGCTGTGAAAAATGTGTTTAAAATTTTCCGATTGATCAAAAATTAACAAGTGGGCCCCAAAGCAATACTGTAGCACTCACAGAGATTCTGGGCCCAAATTTAATATTCCAAAACCCACAAAATCAGCCCACAAGCCCACTGAAAAAATTGGACACAGTGAGGACACTAGAGTGCGGCGGAACCGCAGCCCAAGGGGGGGTTTGGCCGCGGTTCCGCGCTCAAGTCGTCGACTGAAAGTGTCGAATTTTTACAAAGGTCTTATAATATCTTGTACATCAGTTTTATGCAACCTGAAAAAATTTTGGACACCAAAAAATCTTAACAGAAAACTGATGTGAACTAAAATTGGGTTTTTGGAATTTTGATCGATCGGAACTGAAAAACACATCAAACGAAGCTAGACGAAGTTAATGGCGAGGCTCTAATACCAATGTAAGTGCACGGCGGCGTCCCGGCCGTCAATCCGACGGCCAAATGCGGAAACGGTGATAAACTTTAATTTTGCGAACTTTGCAAACCGGCACCACCGCGCACTAAACACCCGGATCGGACCATTAAACTAGTTCTAGCTAACTACAAGATGGGAAGAGATATACCGAGTGATCCGAGTCCTCCGGTCTTCTCGTCGTCATCCCGATCTCTCGCGGAAACTCCGGTCGTCGCCTCTTCGCCGGAAGGGCACCACATCGCCTGCATCTTTTACGGGCTCCCGCCTCTATACCGAGGCAACTCGGGCATGAAGCTGGCAAGTCGACATGCCCAAGAAGTGCTGTAGAATGTAGTGTAGAGTATGTCTCTTTGGGGTTGGTTGCCATAGACGGAGGAATGGTCTAAAGAAAATTGGTGCTTTCAATTTTCTAGCAAATGGAATGAGATGAAGAATGCTATACACAAAAATGAATCTCTCTCATTTTTCTCATCTCCTCTCAAGAAATTGTGGCCGGCCATTCTCATTGTGAGAAGGGTGGAGGAATTAATCAAAAGGCATGAAGGGAGGTGATGGTAGGAGAAAAGCAATGGTGACCACATCCAAGAACATAATGATCACAAAACTCACATCCAAATCAAATCCTTTCACTTCACAATAAATGCATCATGGATGAAAGATATCATAATCAATACTTTTGCAATAAAACCCTCCACAAAGTGTTATTTGCAAACTTGCAAATAACCCCCTCCATCGGAAAAGTCCGGCCGGGAAAGAACAAAGGAAAACCGGCCAGAACGGAATGCAAACTGGCAACTCCAGAAAACTGGTCCCGTAATAAATTACAGGAAAACCCCGATACTGTGCATACACACCCGCATCTGTATTCCGACCGAATACAAATGCAAAGAGACAAAATCTACACTGTACTAAACTAGGATCCGGCTTAAACCAAAGCCGGCTAGTAATGTTCGTCCGATCCTGATCCGTGCAATACCGCACGTATCAGATCGAACCTTGCCATATATCCATACGGCCACTAGTACAAACCGTCCGATCCTGACCCGTGCAATACCGCACGTATCTGATCGGACCCTGCCATATCTCCATACGGCCTCTACAGCGTTTCGCCCGAAAGCTTGAGTAACTGAAAGTGTGGTGGACTCTAAAGACTCGTCAATACTATGGCTGTGGATTTAACCACTAGCACGTCAGAGGTATAAGCCAATACGTGACGGGCCACCAGCTATTGACCAAAAGGGACGTCGATGAGCGAACTCATCCTGACACCCTACTGAGCCTGTCAGTGACAATATCCGTACAGTCCGGTCCGTTCGTCTATGAGCATCGCATGTCGGGCCTAGGGGGTTGGTAAAAGTCAGACCCCCAAAAGCGGTACAAGTCGTGTCGGAGTGTAGCCCAGAACACCCTGAGATACTACTGGAATACCTACCAGTAAATCTCCTGCCTTGGCCAAGGACTTCGTGTAATGGCTCTCCTAGACACAGCGCGACCTCACCCCCAATACCGGGAGAGACGAACCCCCGAAGATCCGCTCACTGCCTCCATGTGGCTCGGGACTGTACCCAACTAAAACCTGTTTGCACGACTCCTTTGAGCCGTGGTAGGGTAGTAATCAAAGTACAGTGGGAACTCACACAAGACAAATGACGATCTCCAGGTCGATGAACTAACCTGTACACATGTCACCTGGGAACTGCTATCTGACGTCAGGTATAAGACCAACTAGCATGTTCCCGGCGAGTCCTGTCCGGTGTACTCATAACCCAATGAGCACCTGTATACATCTTAGGTGAACCAACTGACACCAGTGGCATGTGAGACCGGCCACCGCCCCTCGTCGGGGTCTCGACTGTATACACTAGTCTACTCTGGAGAATCGATGCCCTGTCTCGAAACTCCCACGACTAGGGACCTTTTAAGGATGTGCTTATAGACTCCAGCTCTCACTTATATGATCGCCCTCATACTGCTGGCAGCCAAGCAAGAATCTTAGGGGCTCTATCAACGTGCAATAGTGACCTGTCAGGTCACCTAAAGCAATACACGATGATAAAGGTAAACCTGATAGCATACTATCATCTCGAGTAAGACTGTCGTACCGGGATAGGTCCTCCCTCAATCATTGCAATCACGTGCCTGTGATCCAATAATTGACTCTGAGGGCACTATCTCCAACAAACGTCAAACCCCTACTAACCCAATAAGTCATGTCGATTTGACTCAGGACCAATCCAAGAAACTACTGATCTAACCATCAGTAAATCTCAACTGCCTTGGCCAAGATCTTATGGTTCTAGCCAACTGGACACAGTACGATATCGACTCCCAATACCGGGAGAGACGAATCCCTGACAATCACTCACAGCCTCTATTTTGCTCAGGACTGTACGCAACCAAAACCTATTTGCATGACCCGGTAGAGCCATAGTAGGGTAGTGATCAAAGCATAGTGGGAACTCACATGAGACAAATGATGATCTCAAGTCTAAAGACTAACATATACTCATGTCATCTGAAAACCACTATCTAACGATAGGTATAATACCATCTAGAGGTTCTCGGCAAGTCCATCTAGTGTACTCACCCCCAGTGAGCACCTGTATACAATCTTAGGTGATCACACCAATGGCTGTGGGACCAACCACTGCCCCTCGTCGAAGTCTACAAACGTATACACAAGTCTACTCTGGAATATCGATGCCCGATCTTGATATTCCTGCGACTTGGGACCTTTAATGATGTGCTTATGGACTACCCAGCTCCCACTAGTATGATCGCCATCATAACGCTGGTAGTCAAGAAAAATCCTACGGGCTTTATTAACATGTATCCGCCATATGTGATATCGAGTATAACATATGTACATTGTAGGGTTACCTAGCGCGGCAGCAAGGTTTCGGCAGGCATCGTCCATGCCGTTTTCAAATTTTTGCCGTACTAAAGAACCCTAACCCTAGAATCTTAACTAGAGATTTAGACGAACAAGCAATGTAAACAACTTTACCTCTGAGTGAATGAGGAATACAACCTTTATAGACCGGTCCTTCACTTCTAAAGCTCCGTGTAGTAGTCCCTTCGCTCCAAGTAGTGAACACCCGAACTCTAGTAAGGTTTACATGAAGAAATGAACAAGCTTGCTCGAAATCTTCGAGGCCGAAGATGATCTACGCCGAGGAGACTCAAGCTCATGGTACCTCTTCACTAATGGTAGATTAGTGAAGCAAACACCCTAAACTAAATGGCTAATATGGTAGAGAATGATGAAGTAGGAAATGGGCTCACTTTAGATTAATTTTTCTCACAATATTTCATCACCATTTCAAAAGCTAGCAAGCTTTTTTCATGAGGAAGGAGAAGATGAAGTAGAGATGAGAATGAAACTCATGAGGTGAGAATAGAAACCATGGATGAGTTAGTGTCATACACCAACTCATGTAGAGAATAAACCATGGCTAACAATAATTGTTAGGTTAATAAATATCTAATGTAAAATAAAGCTAGTGGACTAAGTCAATGGTTCGCAACAAGCTTCTCCAAGCTTCTACCCATAACAATTTCCATCTAATTTTTTTTACTTTTAAATAAATAAAAACCCCTCATTATATCAAGCATGGTGTGAGTCTCATACACCCATGTTGAAGGAATGTTCGGCACGACAGCAAGGTTTCGGGAGGCATCGTCCATGCCATTTTCAAAAATTTGCCGTACAAAACAATCCTAACCCTAGAATCTTAACTAGTGATTTAGACAATACAATATGTAAACTACTTTACAACTAAGTGAGTAGGGATTACAACCTTTGTAGTCCGGTCCTTCACTTATATAGCTCCTTGTAGTGGTCACTTCGTTGCGATTATTGAACTCCCGGACTCTTGAACGGCTCCACAAGAAGAAAGCAACGAGCTTGCATGAAGTCTTCGAGGCCGAAGATGATCTACGTCGAGGAGTCACTAACCCAAGCTACCTCTTCACTAATGTGGGATTAGTGAAGCTAACACCCTATACTAAAGTGCTAATATAGTAGAGGATGATGAAGTAGGATTTTTGCTCACTTTAGAATTACTTTTCTCACTCTTTTTCTTCTTCTCTCAAAAACCTAGAGAGCTCTCTCTTGCTCTTGATGAAGATGAAGCAAATGAAAGATGAGAGAGTGAATGGCAACTATGGGTGAGAAAATATCTAATATATCTCATGTAGAGGCTTAACCATGAGTTTAGATAATGGTTGGGTTAACAAATATCTAGTATTAAGACAAAACTAGTGGACTACTCAATGGATCTCCAAGCTTCTCAAAGCTTCATGCCATGTGACCATTATCCAACTAATAATTGAATTACACTAAATAAATAAACCCTTCATTATCATTAGTATGGTGTAAGTCTCATACACCCATGTTGCATGTATCATCAAGCATGACACAAAAATGTACATTAATATATATCACATATATACTATATGCACATAAGTGAGAATAAGAAATGTTTAAGTAAGCTAATATTAGTTAATGTAAACTAGTATATCTCATATATAATTATACATTAAATTATCAAATCAACACTTGATTTAATAATCCGGCTATATCATATATAACTGACTAATATCATATGTATCATGTTATCGAATCAATACTTGAATCGATAACCCTGCTATATCACATACAACCGACCGATACGAATAAATTGCGAGAATATAATACGGTATCACATACTCGTATTAATCTCGGTCCCGCACATAACACATATGTGCTCCTACTTCGTTTTGCCTGAGCCAGTGAAACCTCTGTGTAGGACTCTAAAGACTCGTCAATACGCCGGCAGTAGGTGATGATCACATCAAGCACCCACAAGCCGTCAGCGGTACTAGCTGAACGTAACGGCTACCTGGGTATTGAACGATCAGAAGATCAGCAAGCAAGCCCGCTCTAACTCCTGCAAAAGCATGTCAGTAACACTACCGTACAGTCCGGTCTCTTCGTCTGATATGTCGCATATCCAGCATAGGGGTGGTAAACGTCAGACCCCAATAACCGAAAAGTCATGCCAATGTGATGCTCATAACGGGTCGAGAAACTACTGATAACACTTATCAGTAAATCTCCGTAGCAGCCCTGGCTAGGGACTTATCGTTATGGTCAATCGAGCACAGCGCAACATCAACCCCCAATACCGGGAGAGACGAATCCCCTCCTATCGCTCATTGCCTCCATGTGATTCGGGATTGTACCCAAAAGCCACCGTTTTGCACGTTCTGTTGAACGTGGTAAGGTGGAAATCAAAGTACAGTGGGAATCACACAAGACTCTATGACGATCTCGGGTCTACAGACTAACCTGTACCAGTGTCACCAGAGAACTGCTATCTGACGATAAGTATAATACCAACTAGGAGTTCTTGGCGAGTCCGTTCAGTGTACCCAATCTCCACTGAGCACCCGTATACCATCTTTGATGTCAAACACCAATGGATCTGGGATCATCCATCGCCCATCATATGGGTCAAGATACGTATACGCTAGTCTACTCCGGAATATCGATGCCCTGTCTCGATACACCCTCGACTAGGAACAATTTTAGGGTGTACTTGTGGACTACCTTTGGCCCCTGCTAGTATGATCTCCATCATAGTCCTGGTAGTCAAGTACACATCCTAAGGGCTTTATCAACATATGAGAGTAAGACAGCATCACATATACAAGTCAACATGTTAAGATAAAGTGCAACCAGATAGCATACTATCATGTCGAGCAAGAAAGTCCTCTATATATATATCCATGTTGGGTTACCTAGCGCGGCAACAAGGTTTCGGGAGGCATCGTCCATGCCAATTTAAAATATTGTCGTTCTAGCTAACCCTAACCCTAGAATCGATACTAGAAAATCATACGAAAAGCAATGTAAACACTTTACATGTAAGTGAATGAGGGAATACAACCTTTGTAGACCGGTCCTTCACTTCTAAAGCTCCATGTCTTAGTCCCTTCACTGCAAGTTATGAAGACCCGGACTCTAGTAAGGGTTCACATGAAGAAACGAACAAGCTTGCTCAATGTCTTCGAGGCCGAAGATGATCTACGTCGAGGAGACTCGAGCTCATGCTACCTCTTCACTAATGGTGAAATTAGTGAAGCAAACACCCTAAACTAAATGGCTAATAGTAGAGGATGATGAAGTAGAAAGTGAGCTCACTTTAGATTTATTTTTCTCACATTATTTTCTCACTTGAAGAAAAGCTAGCAAGCTTTTTGAATGAAGAAGAAGATGAAGAATAATCAAGATGAGAATGAACTCATGAGGTGAGAATATAAAACATGGGTGAGTTAGTGTCATACACTAACCCATGTAGAGACTTAACTAGGGTTGAGGATAATAGTTAGGTTTATAAATATCTCAAGGAAAACAAAAAGAGTGGACTTAGTCAATGGTTATCCAAAGCTTTCTCAAAGCTTCTACCATGACAAAATACCATCATTTTAGAATTACTTAGATAAATATGAACCCTAGTATTATCCTAACTATAGTGTAAGTCTCATACACCCAAGAAGCATGTATCATCAAGCATGACACAAAACATGTACACAAATATATATCACATATATACTATGTGTACAATCAAGTGAGAAAAGAAATCATAAGTGAGCAAATATTAGTTAATATAATATAATATATCAAATATATAATTATACATTAAATTATTAAATTAACACATGATTTAATAATCCGGCTATATCCTGTATAACCGACTAATATCAAATGCAACAACTTATCGAATCAACACTTGATCCGATAACCCGGCTATATCACATATAACCAACCAATGTCACAAGTCGTGAGAATAGAATACGATATCACATACTCGTATTAATCTCGGTCCCGCACATATCACATATGTGCTCCTACTCCGTTTCGCATGAATCAGGAAACCTCTGTGTAGGACTCTAAAGACTCATCAATACGCCGGCAGTAGGTGATGATCATATCAAATGCCCACAAGCCGCAAGCGGTCTGCTAAACGTAACGGTCGCCCGGGTATTGAGCGATCAGAAGATAAACAAGCAAGCCTGCTCATACTCCTGCGAATCCAATCAGTAACACTACCGTACATTCCGGTCTCTTTGTCAGTTATGTCGCATATCACAGCCTGGGGGTGGTATAACGTCAGACCCCAATAACCTGATAAGTCATGCCGATGCAAGGTCCATAACGGTTCGAGAAACTACTGATAACACTTACCAGTAAATCTCAGCAACCCTGGCCAGGGATTTCCTGTTATGGCCAATCGAGCATAGCACAACATCAACTCCTAATACCGGGAGAGACGAAACCCCTCCTATCGCTCATTGCCTCCATGTGACTCGGGACTGTACCCAAAAACCACCTTTTTGCATGATCTCTTGACCGTGGTATGGTGGAAATCAAAGTACAGTGGGAATCACACAAGACTCTAAGACGATCTTGGGTCTACAGACTAACCCGTACCAGTGTCGCCAGAGAACTGCCATCCGACGATATGTATAATACCATCTAGCAGTTCTCGGCGAGTCCGTTCAGTGTACCCAGTCTCCACTGAGCACCCGTATACCTTCTCAGATGTCAAACACCAATGGTTGTGGGATCATCCATCGCCCATCATATGGGTCGAGAAGCGTAAACGCTAGTCTACTCCAGAGTATCGATGCCCTGTCTCGATACTTCCATGACTAGGAACATTTGAAGGATGTACTTGCCGACTACCCATGCCCCCACTAGTATGATCTGCATCATAGTCCTGGTAGTCAAGTACGCATCCTAAGGGCTTTATCAACATGTAATAGAGAGACAATAAGTGTACATGTTAAGATAAAGAGCAACCAGATAGCATAGTATCATGTCAAGCAAGAAAGTCCTCCGTATATATGTCCAAGCATCCACTACAATATACATCACATGTACAGTAATGGCCTCTAGGGCATACATATAACTAACAATCTCCCACTTGCACTAAGGCCATCTGTTGTAGTATCCAACACCCAACAATATAGCAGTGGTTGTAGTATCCCATACTCAACCTGTTGGAGATAGTGCCCTCAGAGTCAATTATTAGGTCACAGGTACGTGATTGCAATGATTGATAGAGGACCTATCCCGGTAGGACAGTCTTACTCGAGATGATAGTATGCTATCTGGTTTACCTTTATCATCGTGTACTGCTTTAAGTGACCTGACAAGTCGCTATTACACGTTGATAGAGCCCCGAGGATTCTTGCTTGACCACCAGCAGTATGAGGGCGATCATATAAGTGGGAGCTGGGGTCTATAAGCATATCCTTAAATGGTCCCTAGTCGTGTGAGTTTCGAGACAGGGCATCGATACTCCAGAGTAGACTAGTGTATACAGTCGAGACCCCGACGAGGGGCGGTGGCCGGTCTCACAAGCCACTGGTGTCAGTTGGATCACCTAAGATGTATACAGGTGCTCATTGGGTTATGAGTACACCGGACAGGACTCGCCGGGAACATGCCAGTTGGTCATATACCAGATGTCAGATGGCAGTTCCCTGGTGACATGTATACAGGTTAGTTCATCGACCTGGGGATCGTCATTTGTCTTGTGTGAGTTCCCACTGTACTTTGATTACTACCCTACCACGGCTCAAATGAGTCGTGCAAACAGGTTTTAGTTGGGTACAGTCTCGAGCCACATGGAGGCAGTGAGCGTATCTTCAGGGGTTCGTCTCTCCCGGTATTGGGGGTGAGGTCGTGCTGTGTCTAGGAGAGCCATTACACGAAGCCCTCGGCCGAGGCAAGGAGATTTACTGGTAGGTATTCCAGTAGTATCTCAGGGTGTTCTGGGCTACACTCCGACACGACTTGTACCGCTTTTGGGGGTCTGACTTTTACCAACCCCCTAGGCCCGCCATGCGATGCTCATAGACGAACGGACCGGACTGTACGGATATTGTCACTGACAGGCTCAGTAGGGTTGTCAGGCTGAGTTCGCTCACAGACGTCCCTTTTAGTCAATACCTGGTAGCCCGTTACGTATTGGCTTTTACCTCTGACGTGCTAGTGGTTAAATCCACAACCAAGGTGTTGACGAGTCTTTAGAGTCCCCCACATTATGTTACTCAGCTTTCGGGCGAAAGGTTGTAGAGGCCGTATGGAGATATGGAAAGGTCCGATCAGATACGTGCGGTATTGCATGGATCAGGATCGGACAGTTTGTACTATAGGCCGTATGGATATATGGCAGGGTTCGATCAGATGCATGCGGTATTGCACTGATCAGGATCGAACGGATATTACTGGCCGGCTTTGGTTTAAGCCGGATCCTAGTATAGTACAGTGTAGATTTTGTCTCATTGCATTTGTATTTCGGTCGGAATACAAATGCGGGTGTGTATGCACAGTATCGGGGTTTTCCTGTAATTTATTACGGGACCAGTTTTCTGGAGTTGCCAGTTTGCTTTCCGTTTCGGCCGATTTCCTTTGTATCGTTCATTGGCCGAAGTTTGGTGGAGGAGGGCTTATTTGCATTGTTGCAAATAGGCATTTGTGGAGGGGGTCTTTGCATTTTGTTGTATCATGATAGCTTTTCCTTGACCTTGACTTCTAGCTTTATCATGATGGTTTGACCATTTGGAGTCATCATGGTTGTTTTGGAGTGTTTGTTTATGTTTGTGATGATTTTGTTTTAATCATCACTCTTTATCCATGCTTACTTGATAGCTCACCCACTCCCTTGTCTTTCTCTCCTTTCTCACCCTTCACATTGGTTTGGGCCGGCCACTTTTGGAGTAGGATGAGGGAAATGCTTCTCTTTTGAGTGGAGAGAAAAATGTTACTCTCATTCTTTGTATATCACATTTTTCCTCACCTCTCTCCAAGTTCTTTTTCCTCCACCACAAAGGCATCTCCACTACCCCAAAATGAGACACAAGTTCTACACAATATTCTACAGCAAATCTTGGGCACGTCGACTAGCCAGCTTCGTGCCCGAGTTGCCTCGGCATAGAGGTGGGAGCCCGTAAAAGAAGTAGGCGATGTGGTGCACTCCCGGCGACGAGGTGGAGACCGGAGCTTCCGCAGGAGATCGGGACGACGACGAGAAGACCGGAGGACTTGGATCAGTCGGTATATCTCTCTTCCCCTTCTTATAGTTAGCTAGGACTAATTAATGGTTCGATCCGGGTATTAGTGCGCGGCGGTTTGCCAGTTAAAGTAAAAATTAAAGTTTATCACCGCTTCCGCATTTGGCCGTCGGATTGACGGCCGGGGCGCCGCCGTGCACTTACAGTGGTATCAGAGCCTCGCCATTAACTTAGTCTAGCTTGCCTTAATGTGTTTTTCAGTTCCGATCGATCAAATGTTCCAAAACCCGTTTTTCCTTCGCATCAGTTTCTGTTGAAAATTTTTGGTCTCGAAAAATTTTTCAGGTTGTAAAACATTGATGTACTGGAAAATCTAAGAGCTCTGTAAAAATTCGATGAAGTGACTCCACTGTGGGAGCGCGGAACCGCCGCAAACACCCTCTTATCGCCGCGGTTTCGCCGCGCATTTCAGTGATCACTGTGTCAAATTTCTGCAGTTGCCTCCTGAGTGGAATTTAGGGTTTTTGGAATATTAATATTGGGCCCAGAATTTCTTGATATGCTACAGTAATGCTTGGGGGCCCACTTGTTAAAATTTGATCTATCGGATATTTTAAACACATTATTTCACAGTATTTACATTATATCTGCGACCGTGAATGTCACTTGATCGGTAAATCCGGTCTAACTGCTATAGCCCGGTTAGACGGATTTGCGAACGTGACTTTCACGTTGATGTTCTGTTTTTGCTGTGATGTTGCGGATCGGTCGTGGGGGATAGCCTGGATGCAATGCTAGTACAGTTGTGGTTGTATTATGTACATTTGATATTGCGGGGCGAGCGTCCGACATGTGGACTGCCGTCACTGCCTGATTGTATTATTATTTTGGGGCACGGCCACGATGCGGTCGATGTACCCGTTGTATGTATATTTTACTTTCTGTACTAGGATTACCCCGCGGAGGGGTGCACGGATAGCCAGGTTCTAGAGGGCTACAAGCACGCATCTCATGGCATTGGGACGGAAGGGGCTTCACTCTAGAATTAGCAGGCTATTCTCCGCACTCGTAGGGGGTACAGGTTGACCCAGGAGGGGTGCCCAAGTTACCGGATTCCGTGAAGTGCTGGGTGGTCCATTCACGTTGCTGAAGGGGGCTGCCTCACTTCAGGTTTTGGCGGGTAACTTGCCGCGTCCGTAGGGGTCTAGGTTTTCATTGCACAGGCTATCCACACGACCAGGAGAACGTCGGGTTTCAGTAGTGGCTCTGTGAAACCCGGGGATCCCAGATATCTGTATTGTTCTGTGATGCTGTACATTTCTGTGATGTTGCATTTTTATCACGCCTTGAGCGAAATATAATATATTGGTATATATATTAGTAGATGTTGTATATGTTTTGCATCCGCGCTAGTCCAGTCCCCGCTCTGTTGTTAGTTAGCTAACCTAACGGGTAATGACGGGACCCAGTGGCGAATGCGGATGGCATATACGTACGTCATATTATTTTCGTTCTTTGTGGTGTGATCAATTGATGGGACTGCGTTGATTCAGATCAATGCAAGTTAAAAACAAACCTAATCTGATGTTGTTGGAACACTTTTTCAAAAAGCTGTTATTGCAAGGACGTTCACTTTTGTTTTGCATCGTGGTATTCAGATGGAATATCCTGCTCCTCAGTCGACGAGGCAAGGGCCGAGATCCCTTCACCGGGAGTGACCCCTTGGACAAAAGTTTACGTCAGGGCATTAACTTCACTATAGCCGATTACTTTTGCTTTGCACCGTGGTATTCAGTTGGAATATCCTGCACCTCATTCTACGGGGAAAGAGCCGAGATCCCTTCACCGGGAGTGACCTCTTTAGCAAAGGTTTTCGTCACTATATTTTTTAAAAGCTATCCGTTCCTTCAACGATATCAAGTTCATTACGTTAAAGGTTTTCGCCAGAAACCATTCGTAGCCCTCCGTCGTTTCATATGAGTAGTCAATAGTATTCAAGCTGTGTTTGTTGGCCAAAGTCAAGGCACAGTGTTTGGTAGCTGTTGGTTATTCATATGCAGCATAGATAGATGCGTTGGTTTGGAACAGTCGTATAGCCTTGTTGGCCAAAGTCAAGGGCTTGTGCGGGTGGATTCGAATCAACCTGGAGAATGACGGGTAGAACTTGACATGTGACTTATGATTTGTTGGCCAAAGTCAAGGTCATAAGAGCATGGGGTAAAAATCCACATCGGGAGTTTCAAAAGAACTGAAACTTGCCAGATATGCGCATACCTTCTGGAGTGTGATACCGTGAGCGGATTCCGTCACGTTGTCATGCGATGATAGTTGGATCGCGATTCCCACTGATGAGTTAGTTTACTCCTCGGGTAACCCCGACTAATTCTTCTTTCAGGTTTGGAGGAGAATTTGAGGTACAGTGGGAAGATTCCAGATTAGATAAATTGGTAACCATTCTGATCTAGGTAAGAGTGCACGCTGAGTGTTTCTTTTCTCTCTCTCTTTGGCAGCGACCATTGACCCGACCCTAAGACTATGACTCAGTGACCAAGTTGACCGAACCTTCTTAACAATGGCTTTTGGATTGTCAGAGTTGCAAACCTCATTGCCACTCCTACTTTTACCCTTTTCTCCAGAACACCCCGTATTACTACGAACGTCCACTTCCATTGGACAAAACCATCGTATGGTTAGATACGAACTCGAAAGAATTTATTCGAGGATAGTTTCAGGTTCTGGAGAAAACGGATAGGATTATTCAGTTGTCTTTTCCTTTTACCTTCTCTCAAGTTGTGAGTACTCCTTGGTTTAGGAGATAGTACACCTATTACGCAAATTGGATAGTCTTCTTCCAAACCATAGGCAGGTGCCGACCGGTAGGGAATGAAGAAAACCAATTAGCATAACGATGGTGTGCAGAAGGTATTAAGTTCAGACAAAGTAAGGGATTAGTAAGAGGGCAAAGTAAATTGCGACTGCTATTCACGACCAAACCAAGTATTCCTTCGCTAATCCTAAATCACCTTTGTATTTCTCCAGGACACTCCGTATCACTACGAAGATCCACAGTTTATTTGGATACTCCATCGTATGGTTATATACGAACTCGAAAGGAACTTGTTCCAGTTCGGGGATGGATTCTGGTTCAGGAGAAATAGGAATAAGATTTATTCAGGTGTCTCTTATCTTCACCTTCTCTCGCATTGCGAGTGTTCCTAGGATTAGGACAGTACACCAATTATGCTTATTGGATAGTCTTCTTCCAAACCATAGGCTGGTGCCGAACGGTAGGGAAGGAAGAAAACCAATTGGCCTAAAGGGGCGTGCAGAAGGTAATGACTAAAGACATATGAAGGGATTTGGAGAGGTGGCAAAGAACTATACGGTTACAGTTGTGAATCTGGAAGAGGCATTACTAGGAATACCAGGATACCCCATCGAGACATTTCAATGTTTCAGTTTCACTGTGTAAAGTTAAAAGAAAACTGATTTCCCGATTAAATACTTACTCCAGGGTATGTATTTACCAGGTTTGATTCTCACATCTGTATGGTTTTACAGATGATGAGTGGGAGTAAGTTATTGGGAATTGGGTGATCATCCTCATTATATCGGGATTCGTTGTAATCAGTGATATTTGAGGAAGTCACCTGGGTAGTTTGCCGGTCTGCAAATATTTGGTTTTAAATATCCGCTGTTATGCACCAATTTCAAATTGATATATCTGTACGTCTATTTTCATAGAGTGAGATATACCTTTTTGAAATTATGTCTGTAACATTTACCTATATCAGTGGATGGTTAGGTAAGGAGCATTAAACAGCGGTGTAATTCTTCTTAACCATAAGTACAGTTTTCAACCTACGA
Organism: Agapanthus africanus; assembly: GCA_030015575.1. Classification (NCBI taxonomy): domain Eukaryota; kingdom Viridiplantae; phylum Streptophyta; class Magnoliopsida; order Asparagales; family Amaryllidaceae; genus Agapanthus; species Agapanthus africanus. Next base: position 298,026,387 of record CM057349.1, read on the forward strand.
CACACAGTGAATGAGTTATCAGACTCAAGGGACTTATACAGAGTATTGTATGTTGTTCAAGGTCCATCAGGACAGAGGGGATGGTCCTCGTACTATATTCGGTTTACTTATGACTTCTCTAGTTTTTAGACAGGTGTTTCGTGGAAACACAGGGTCCGAATTTTGAGAAGTTATAGGTATTTGAATAGAGTGGAGAACCAGGTATAGCAAGTATCGGGATTCTTCAAAGTGATCGAAGATGTAGATACTTGTATATGGTATTCAGTTGATAGTAATGATTAAGAGAACTTACTTCTCTTTCAGGTTACTCATAATTGGAAGCATTCCTAAGTTGAGTATCGCTGATCGGCCTCTCTCCATTTAGTTGACATGCACTGGAGACAGTTGCATGATTTGAATCTGGTTCAATTAAATCAGTGCCTCTGGTTCTATATATGATATAGAACAGTTCATATCTTAACGATGTAAAGGTACGGGGAGTTGTCCGGTTTATGATTAAAACCAGACACTTGACAACTCAAGGCACGTTTCTGTAATGGCTGTTTGTGGGTTGACCCAGGCTATGACGAGGGTTGACTTTCTACCATCTGGAAGATCAATAGCAATATTGTTCTAAACTCACCACAGTCTTATTAAAAATGGATTTTTTCAGAAAACAGTAGTGGGAGTATGGTAGAACTGGAAGTGATTCCAGAACCACAAACGATTACTGAAGATTTGATAAGGAACCTAAAGATTCAATCTGGATTGACATTCCATTGGCCACTCCGCAGATAAGGTGGGTAACTTCAGGCACCCGAGAGGTACTACGGTAGCCTCAAGGACGGTGACAGGGAAGTTCTTGTTTACCCACAATTACCATTGCTGTTGTTCCAGGCTGCGAGACCCGGCGGGAGGATGAGTATAGCGTCGTTCTAAACTAGTTTTAGAAGTGGACGTCTATATGACTCTGCCAGAGGGTTGTCGTAGTCAGTGGGAGCAGCGGAAGCATTGGTGGACAGGTAGCTTATGTCTATTTATAGACTAAAGCAGTTTTAGCGGAGATAGATCATCTATTTCTGATGTCAGAGTCATAGGTTTGACGTCATCAGAATAGAGGATGGATCTGTTGAGAAGGTAGTAGGGTGTGATGTCATGGTATTTGGATGACATACACAGAGTAGGAAAGGAAACTCCTATACTACAATCAGTTATACTTTGGTCGTCACACAGTGGTTTCTCCTCAAAGGAAATGGATTTTATATCAGACATACTGGCTACTAGATCTATGGTTTTAGATCTAGATTTGGGTAGTTTCCCAATCAGGGTATTTGACAGCATTCTAAGAGTATTTAGGATGGACGACTCCTGGCACGGTAGTGTACCTGCAGGTAATGGAGTCACCCTCTCCAAAAGGTGTCTTACAGACTAAAGAGGAGAGGGACGTGCATGATTGGCAGATCACTTGCTCAGGCAATTGAGTCAATCATGAGATGTCAAGTACCACACCAGATGTTGTTCTTGCACTAGATGCAATAAGTTGACATTGATCCAATCCTGGAGAAACAGTCGGAAGCAGTTTTAGAACATAAGTGGATGTTCTAGGGATATGATAACGACAGCCTCATTCGGGAGACAGTTATCATTCCAGGCTTCCAAAGTGACATGGACGACAAGGAGGTTGTCAGAGTTATAGTTCTCCTTCTGATGAGGGGCAGTATTTTGGACAGGTGGTCCAAGGCAATACTGAGGGAGGCATGGCGCAGGATACTGATTAAGTTCAGTTGACGATACAGTCTAAGAAGTTTGGATTTGGAGTTCATTTATGAGCTATGTCCCATCAAACATCCAGACACGTTCTAAGACAGGTATTGCTCTTTTCGGGAGATGGTTTTCTCCGCAAACTTGAGATATAGAGAGACATAGAAAGAAACATCTAGGCGGATCCACTCACTAAGGCTATTCCTCGAACGCAATAGTTTCGCAAACGAGCTTTGTGAGACTGACTAGTAGAGGAGTTGGGTGTTCGGTATCACACGGGCTGTGAGTATGCGACATCGCAATAATTAGCCTTGAGTGCAAGTGGGAGATTGTTGGAGATAGTGCCCTCAGAGTCAATTATTAGGTCACAGGTACGTGATTGCAATGATTGATGGAGGACCTATCCCGGTAGGACAGTCTTACTCGAGATGATAGTATGCTATCTGGTTTACCTTTATCATCGTGTACTGCTTTAAGTGACCTGATAAGTCGCTATTACACGTTGATAGAGCCCCGAGGATTCTTGCTTGACCACCAGCAGTATGAGGGCGATCATATAAGTGGGAGCTGGGGTCTATAAGCATATCCTTAAATGGTCCCTAGTCGTGTGAGTTTCGAGACAGGGCATCGATACTCCAGAGTAGACTAGTGTATACAGTCGAGACCCCGACGAGGGGCGGTGGCCGGTCTCACAAGCCACTGGTGTCAGTTGGATCACCTAAGATGTATACAGGTGCTCATTGGGTTATGAGTACACCGGACAGGACTCGCCGGGAACATGCCAGTTGGTCATATACCAGATGTCAGATGGCAGTTCCCTGGTGACATGTGTACAGGTTAGTTCATCGACCTGGGGATCGTCATTTGTCTTGTGTGAGTTCCCACTGTACTTTGATTACTACCCTACCACGGCTCAAAGGAGTCGTGCAAACAGGTTTTAGTTAGGTACAGTCCCGAGCCACATGGAGGCAGTGAGCGTATCTTCAGGGGTTCGTCTCTCCCGGTATTGGGGGTGAGGTCGTGCTGTGTCTAGGAGAGCCATTACACGAAGCCCTCGGCCGAGGCAAGGAGATTTACTGGTAGGTATTCCAGTAGTATCTCAGGGTGTTCTGGGCTACACTCCGACACGACTTGTACCGCTTTTGGGGGTCTGACTTTTACCAACCCCCTAGGCCCGCCATGCGATGCTCATAGACGAACGGACCGGACTGTACGGATATTGTCACTGACAGGCTCAGTAGGGTTGTCAGGCTGAGTTCGCTCACAGACGTCCCTTTTAGTCAATACTTGGTAGCCCGTTACGTATTGGCTTTTACCTCTGACGTGCTAGTGGTTAAATCCACAACCAAGGTGTTGACGAGTCTTTAGAGTCCCCCACATTATGTTACTCAGCTTTCGGGCGAAAGGTTGTAGAGGCCGTATGGAGATATGGCAAGGTCCGATCAGATACGTGCGGTATTGCACGGATCAGGATCGGACAGTTTGTACTATAGGCCGTATGGATATATGGCAGGGTTCGATCAGATGCATGCGGTATTGCACTGATCAGGATCGAACGGATATTACTGGCCGGCTTTGGTTTAAGCCGGATCCTAGTATAGTACAGTGTAGATTTTGTCTCATTGCATTTGTATTTCGGTCGGAATACAAATGCGGGTGTGTATGCATAGTATCGGGGTTTTCCTGTAATTTATTACGGGACCAGTTTTCTGGAGTTGCCAGTTTGCTTTCCGTTTCGGCCGATTTCCTTTGTATCGTTCATTGGCCGAAGTTTGGTGGAGGAGGGCTTATTTGCATTGTTGCAAATAGGCATTTGTGGAGGGGGTCTTTGCATTTTGTTGTATCATGATAGCTTTTCCTTGACCTTGACTTCTAGCTTTATCATGATGGCTTGACCATTTGGAGTCATCATGGTTGTTTTGGAGTGTTTGTTTATGTTTGTGATGATTTTGTTTTAATCATCACTCTTTATCCATGCTTACATGATAGCTCACCCACTCCCTTGTCTTTCTCTCCTTTCTCACCCTTCACATTGGTTTGGGCCGGCCACTTTTGGAGTAGGATGAGGGAAATGCTTCTCTTTTGAGTGGAGAGAAAAATGTTACTCTCATTCTTTGTATATCACATTTTTCCTCACCTCTCTCCAAGTTCTTTTTCCTCCACCACAAAGGCATCTCCACTACCCCAAAATGAGACACAAGTTCTACACAATATTCTACAGCAAATCTTGGGCACGTCGACTAGCCAGCTTCGTGCCCGAGTTGCCTCGGCATAGAGGTGGGAGCCCGTAAAAGAAGTAGGCGATGTGGTGCACTCCCGGCGACGAGGTGGAGACCGGAGCTTCCGCAGGAGATCGGGACGACGACGAGAAGACCGGAGGACTTGGATCAGTCGGTATATCTCTCTTCCCCTTCTTATAGTTAGCTAGGACAAATTAATGGTTCAATCCGGGTATTAGTGCGCGGCGGTTTTCCAGTTAAAGTAAAAATTAAAGTTTATCACCGCTTCCGCATTTGGCCGTCGGATTGACGGCCGGGGCGCCGCCGTGCACTTACACAACCATCCCATAGAAGTCTCTCTAGGGGTAAGGCCTTTGTGAGTGGATCCGCTGTGTTATCCTTCGTGTCTACTCTCCTTGCTTCGATCCCTAGGAGATCAACCATCTCCCTGATCAGGTGATACTTGCCTCAGAATATGTCTGGAACGCTGATGGGACCTGCGTTCCTAGGCCAAAACCACAACTCCATTGCTGTCACAATAACAGTTATTGGACACTCAATGGTAGGAACCTTGTTCATCTCATGAACAAGAAATATCCAGACAACCTCTTTGGTAGCATCGTTGGTAGCAATGTATTCAGCCACTATCATCTAGTATGCCACGGTATCTAGCTTAGAACTCTTCTAATCATACCATCCCTCCACTGAGGGTAAAGACAATGCATGTGACCGACTCTCAGTCGACCATATCACTCTGGAAGCTCGAACCAAGAACATTCCTTTAGTGCTTCTCAAGTACTTAAGAATGTCCTCCACAGCTGTCCATTGATTCTCCCAAGATCCGATTGATTCTACATCACTACACCTAGTGAGTCATCTACATCTAGTCTGGTACATAACATCGCATACTCTGATAGAGCCTACTGCCGAAGCATAGGATATCCCTTGCACGCGAGCTCTCTCCAAATCAGTCTCGGAAGACTTCTTTTTGGAGAGAGTGATTCCTTAGTAAGTGGGCGAACCACCAGGCTTGGAATCCTCCATACTAAACCCTTTTAGTATGGTGTTAATGTACCTGGATTTAGGACACTCCCAATATCCACTTAGATCTATCACCATAGATCATTATCCATAAGATGTAGTAGGTATCATCCAGTCATCTATTGAGAATCCTCGTGATAAGAGGAGCTTGACCGAGTGTAGTATAGGAAACCATTTCCTATCAAGAGTATGTCATCTACGTACAATACGTAGAAGACAACCTTACTCTTTACAACCTTCTTGTATATACAAGGTTCATCTACCATTTTGATGAAGTCAAACTCTTTGACTGTCACGTTAAAACAGATGTTCTAACTCCGCGATGCGCGCATTGATCCTGATAGACTTAAGTACAGCTTTGAAAGTCTCAACTTTTCTATTTACACCAAGAATCTTCTCAAGATCCGTTTTCTCCTAATGGGTTTTACACCTTCAGGTGCAACTGTCAAAGTCATACTTTGTTGGTGTACATGGATTCCATCATTGATCGCATAGCATCCAGCCATTTCACAAAGTCTCCACTTGTGATGGCCTGCCTGAACCTAGTTGGGCCATCATCTACTATGATGCAATCCTCGCTCCCACTGTCACTAAGAAGTTCATAGTATCTCTCAAGTGGATGAGGAACCCTACCAGATTCGCGGAGGGGCTGAGGTTCGTTGGAGACTATTGAATCCTTTGGTTTCACCAAATCATCAGCTGTTAGTTTGTCTAGCTGGAACTCCTTCCAGTTCTACCTCATATCCACTAATTTCTTCACAAGAAATTCCTTTTCTAAAAAGGTGGCATGCTGAGAAACAAAACACCTTTTGCTCCTCAGAGTGGTAGAAGATATTCCCTCACAAATGTTTAGGATATCCTAACAAACTTATACAGTCCTGACCTTGCCTCGAGCTTGTCCGGATTTTGCTTTTCAACATAGGCCGGAGAACCCCATATCTTAACTCGCTTAAGACATGGTCTCTTCCCACACCATATCTCATATGTAGTGGTAGGCCCTGATTTGGACGGAACGCCATTCAATAGGTATGCAGCTTCTCAAGTGCATAACACCAAAAGGAAACAGGTAACTCAGCAGTACTCATCATAGAGCGCGCCATATCTCATAGGGTGCGATACCTCCGCCCCGATATACCGTTGTGCTGTGGTGTATACGAAGGAGTAACCTGAGAGAGAATCTCATTCTCCTTTTAGAAACTCCAGGAACTCGATGCGCAAGTATTCTCCTTCTCGATCCTATCATAGGACTTAATACTTCTACCTGTCTGGTTCTCAACATCAAGCTTATATTCCTTGAATTTCTTAAAAGTTTCAGACTTGTGTTTCAACAGGAACACATGTCCGAATCTTGAGAGATAGTCGTTGAATGTAATGAAGTACCAAGAACCAACCCTGGAATTTGTAGACATAGGACCGTATACATCATCATGCATCTGTCCCAAGAGTTCACTAACTCTTTCTCTGTTTCCAGTAAACGGAGTATCGGTCATTTTACCTTTGAGACAAGACTGGCAAGTATCATAAGATGAAAATTCGAACAGATTCTCATATTCATTCTTATGTAACTTAGCTGGTCGTGTTGCATTGATATGACCTATTCTACAATGCCACAAAAAGAATTCGTTCATTTCTGAACTACTCCTCTTGTGTGTGTTCTAGATACTTTGAACTGTGGTTTGATTTAGAACGTATATACTATTATCTAACGTGCCTGATCGAATCAACTCTTGATTCAGGAAAATGTTCACCACATTATCCTCCAATACAGAATTATATCCTTCTTTAACTCAGTAAAGAACATGATGTAATGTTGTATATCAGGTTCGGTACGTAATAACATTTGTTCAGAATCAATGTATTAATACAAAGTGATATCTGCCAACAGACTTAGCTGCAACAATTGCACCATACTCTAACACTTAGAGACATATCACCCATTCACAGTTCTCTACCTTTCTGTAGCCCATATAACATATTACATATGCGGGATCCTGATCCGGTATCACATACCTAGGACGTAGAGGATACTGATAAACAGTTCTCGGTAACGAACACACCCGAAGAATATGCATCAACATGCTTAATCCTCGATTGGGTGGCATGGTAATCCCGATATTCCTCTATTTCCTGCTCAGACTTATAACAGTTATAAGATAGAGCGGAACCAACGTTCCCTAGCTCTGTATAATAAGCAGGTTCGGTCAATGCGTCCATATTATTATCTTGATTAAGGTGTGACATGGTCGCTACCAGGAGAGAGTGAGAAGAAAACACTCTGCGTGCGCTCTTGCAGGATTAGATTGGTTATTAGTTTATCTAATCAGGATGGCTTCCACTGATATAGTTAAATCTTCCTTCAAACCCTAAAAGGTAAGACTAACCGGGATTAACTACACCCTAAAAGTTCGCCAATATTTCGGCCAGGCCAGTTTCGGTACTTTGAGAGAGCTTCCACGTGCTTTCGCACGGACCTAATTAAAATAAACCTCGTTTTCCCAGGGGCGTAACCCCGTTAACATCTTTCTAGACACCTACTTGATCGGCTAATTGTAATGTGTAAAACTCTCCCAGGAGTAACTCTTACTCGCAGTGGGTATCGGGATCTAACTATCTCATAGAAGGTATGCAATCTCATTGCAAATTTCAACACTTGAAATTCCCGATAATACTTTTGCCCCTAACAACTTATGACCTTGGCTAAGGTCAACAAATCATAAGCGCTAGCCAAGTTCAACCCATCATTTCTTGATTGAATTAAACCCACCCGTACGACCCTTGGCTAAGGTCAACAAAGCTGTACGACTATCCTAACTCAATCGCATCATATGCTTGCAGATAAGCACTAATTAGCTACTGCACACTATGCCTTGGCTAAGGTCAACAAACGCGGCACGAATAATAAAAATTCCTTATCTAAAATGACGGAGGGCTACGACAGGTTTTTAAGAAAACCTTTTGCGTAATGAACTTGATATCGTTGTAGAATCGAGTGATTTTTAAAAGGAGTGTTTTTTTAGGACTTTACTAGTTTTGCTAAAAAGGTCACTCCCGGTGAAGGGATCTTGGCTCTTTCCTTATCGAATAAGGTGCAGGATATTTCACAAATACCACTATATAAAGCAAAAACTATAGAAGTAATCAAAAGACAAACCTAGTGGGTTGTAGCATCTGCTAGTTTCGCTAAAGAGCTCACTCCCGGTGAAGGGATCTCGGCTCTTTCCTTATTGTTCAGTTGATAAAACTGCACATTTAATATGACATTTTTTCCTATTATTTCTATATAATAAAAGGTGTTTATTATAATATATGTTTATCTGTAAAAAATACTATTTTCATGTGTTTATATATTATAATTAACATTTTGTAGGAAAAAGTAGGCATATAATATCCATGTAACATTTGGCCCATTTAAATATGCTTATCTTATTAATACATTTGACCAATTCTTAATGGTTAAGTTAATATCTCAATAAAACAAACTCTACTAATATTATTTGTTGAGTTATTGTGCAGAATTTTCAGGGCTGAAATCAAGGAAATCAAAGTTGGCAAAACAAACCTGCCTAATTAAGAATGTAAACTAAAGAAATCAATTCTGGCAGTAACGTAGAAAAGATTTTCAGTTTCCAGAGATTCAAAAGATCACCACGTGTCATCAAGATAAAACTCCAGAAAAACAACTCAAGTGATCTCCCTATAAGGCCGTGGAACCGCAGCCAAACCCACCTATTGGCCACGGTTCCGCCGCGGATTGGACGAGTTGGGAGTTGGGATTTTGCTGTTGGGATCTTAACCACTGGTTTCCAAATTAGGAAACTAGAGTTCTGGCTCTGGGACTATAAATAAGGACCGAGAGCCGCTTGGAAAAATCATCAAGCTGACGAGATCACGAAGTCCACGACAGGCTCACGCATCCAGGCTGATCATCAACTGTTCATCTACCTCCTTAGAAGAGTTCGAGAAGCAAACTAGCATTTTGTAATCATTTTCTAAGGAAACAAAGTGTAAATGAATTTTGTTGATTAATAAAGGTAGTAGTTTTCTTATTCTATCTCTTTGTAGTTTTAATATGATTTCTCTCTCCATCTCTTCTTCTCCCAACATGCGCGAGTAATTCTTCGCTTGTTAGGGTTCATGGGATTAGGGTAGGTTAGTGGATGATGAAGATCCTTAAACTCTTTTTATGTCTTATAAAGTTTATAAAGTTTATCAAAAGAATAGTTAACATCCTAATTGGGCGCGCTATCAATTCATTGATAATCGCGACCACGATTAGAGATTAGATTAACAATTGTTTTGGTAAAGGCTAGATATGAACGGAGTTCCATGTCGAGATAGGGGTTAAGAGTGGGAACCCTTTTCCTTCCAGAAACCCTAATCTACATGCATCACTGTCGTTCTAGTTTTAAATCTATCAAAGGATAAAAAGAGTAAATTTTAATTAATCATCCATAATTACTAAATCCTAATGAACCCTACAAGCCCCCTTTTAATATTAAACTTACCTCTGTAGTTAATCTAGATCTATATTTTGCATCCTTGTTTAATGTAGATCTAGATCCTACAATCATTCTTCACCATTCTTATTCTCCCTTCCTAGTCAACACACCTAAAGTAAGAATAAAAGGTTCCACGTTTTCCTGAGGACGACCCGTACTCACCTCGGTCTAGCTGCGCGCGACACCGTTTTGATTGCAGTAAACTACACTAAAACACAACTCTAAAACCACAACAAATCAAATGGCGCCATTGCCGGGGATACGTGCGTAATTTTTTTATTCTTACTATTTGTGTTGAATTATATTCGATCTATATCATAATTAAAACAAAAACTGCAAATTGTATATTTAACGATTTGTGTGTGAATTTTGCAAGGAGATCTGGAGTCACAAACTTGAAGAAACAGAGAGACAGAAACATTCATCAAGATCCAGAGGAGTACAGGAGGCCACAGAGCAAAATTTCATCAACTTTTCCTTTTTTCTTGCGACGGAAGCGCGGTGAAAAGAGCAACTTCGCGGCGGAAGCGCGACGGGATTGAGGAGTTAGGAGTCGTAACTTCTCTGGTATCTTTTCTATATCTTTCTCTCTCCTCTGAAATCCAATAAAATATTTTTTCTGCAGGATTCTTTGCAAAATTTTGCCGCTCAAAAATCTTTTTGCAAAGTTTTGTAATTGGTTTGTTAATTCATATTTTAATACGGATTTTTAAGAGGCAAGACCAAAATTCAGATTAGGTAGGGATTTTATCACCCTTCCTAGGCCCCGCAAATCATAAAACGAGCATCTGCATCAACCCTACATTAATTTAAAAAATATCTAGACAAGACTCTAAGGACTGTCGCGCTCATTAAGGACAAAGGAAGGTCGTGGGTAATTTATCTCTTATCCGCATTACTTTTGTGGTGCCTAGACAAGTGTGTCGAAGGCAAGTGGTTATTTAATTAAGGCCCGCTATTTTTTGTGATTCGTATAGCGGATACCTCCCACTTACCTGGCACTTACCTGTCACTTACCTGGCCGCAAAGGTAGTAAAGAGGTGATAGAGGATTGATCCTACGGCTTGTCCTTTAAAAGTCTAGGAGCGGTTTAGAGACTTGACCTAGGTAACCTTAGTTCTAGGGTTGTTTGTGCATTTTTTTGTGATTTGTCTAAATCCGACACACTTTTTCAAAAACAAACCATTTTTAAAAGTACACACGCTGCTACTTGCGCTAAAACTGTTTAGTGCATGCTCAGCTGGACACGAGATTCTAGTGCCCGTCTTGTCCGCGTTCCTGCTATCGACTCCGAAATCAGTACTTCTTCATCTTCTTTTTCCCCACCATCCAACACATCGACCGAGATGGACGGTACTCCATCAAATTATAACATCACGCTGCCACCGCCCGTAGGTGAGCAGAATCCACCGCGCATCTCTCTCCAAGAAAGATGTTATCCAATCCGTGGTCCACTTCCCACTTGCTTATCTATTCCACCAGCCAACGAGGATAATTTTGAAATTAAACCCCACTACATCAATCTGTTGCCCAAATTTCACGGGCTTGAGTCTGAAGACGCGTACGTTTTCATCACCAAATTCGAAAACGTATGCGCAATGATGGGTACTTCACAACTAACTGTGGATGCAAAGCGCTTGCGTCTTCTCCCATTCACTTTGTGCGACTTGGCAGAAAAATGGCTTTATAATACTTCCACACACTCTATCACTAATTGGGATGAATTCGTAATAGCATTTCTTAAGAAGTTTTACCCAAACCATAAGACCGCCTGTCACGTTCCGAAAGTACGGAACATGACCGGCACTTAAACTACGAAACGACTCGAGGCGTACGTAATCTAAGTAAACCGAAAACCCAGAAATCCAAACCAAGAAAAGTAGTAGAGTGAAGAAAAACCAATTTAAATCAAGTAGTTTTAATAGCATAGCCGAATTATGCGTTTAAAAGAAACATCAAATATTTCCTGAAAATTTCAGCAGAGTCTCCTTTGTAAATACTCGCCCCCAAATGGGATACAACATGAATAGTATACGAAATCAATAAAAAGGAATCCCCAAGCGGGAGCTAGCTCTTCGTCAATCGACGGTCACAACCACACAAGCAATATAATATACAACGCCAAGGGCGAGGATCAAAATTCAAAAGGAAACTCAAAAACCACAAGAAAACCACAGAAATACAACGCGCGACTCTAAGGTCGAGAGAATAAACATCACTGGTCTCTATCTCAAATAAATACATGTTTAGTTGATGGAACTTCTAGATACAACAGAATAATGATATACAAGATATATAATGGGGGTACGATACAAATAAACCCACCTACTAGCAAATCACCCGGAAATGGAAGTAGTGCCAGCAAAGCCGTAACGAAACCTGTACGGCAAAACCTGCAAGAACTGTGGCACAACGGGGGTGAGTTGCCAACTCGTGAATAGAAAAACATCTACGGAAAGAAATCGCATAAATAACGCAACCTAGGTCAAAGATCATAATATATCCTCAATTATATATATAACATGCAACCTATAACAAGGCTAGGGTAAATATCTAACCCGAGTGTAATCTCATGTGCCTGTGTCAGTGCCTCAGGTAGCAATATATCATATGAATGAGGTATGAATGCATGGAAACAGAATACATGTAAATGAATAACTGTTTTCATAATTTAGTGAGATTTCCATTGTATTTTTAAAATGAGGTATCACAATGAAATCAGCATAAAACAGTGCCTAGCATCGGCACAAAACGTAATCCCAATATCTCGATATCTCTGTATCACAGTCTCTGTATCTCAATATTTCGAAATCTCAATGTCTCAATCACAATATCTAGAGCGCCGTCAGTCCAGACCGGCCCCTACCATCCATCTCAAGACCACGACGGTATCCTCCGGATATCCGACGCGTCGGGTAAAATCACCGGTAGGTAGTGCTCCCCTGCCAGGCTCACATCGTCATCATCACGCGCTTCTTGCCCCGGGGTACCTTACCGGGTCCACCATGTACCCGAAACGGTTCATCCGTCTCCTCGAATAGGGTCTCGAAATCCATCAGCAAACTCATGGTGGACGACTCATACATCATGGGAAAAACCGCACTTTTTTTTATTTAAAAAGAGAGAAATCAGTTTATATAAGTTTTGCGGTTTTCCCCCCAAATCCAGAAAATTTCATGGAAATCCGAATCCAAATCATCAATAGCATGTAAAACCATGAATATAGGCATAACAATGAATAACAGTATGCATGAAGTGACAAGTAATAACTACAATGTTAAGCTGGCATATAAGGCAGGTACACTAATATCATGTCAAATTACTAACTAACAAGCTAAGTCAAGCAATAATATTTTCTAAGGTGTACGTGACATGGCAATTACCGATGAAGATGTGTGTGAGCCGGCAAGTAAGTGTACGTGGTACATACGCATCATCGGTAATGGTGCCGGTGTCCTAACAATATGATATCAACATTGCAATAAGAAATTATAACATAAGTATGCGATGCGAAGCGAACCACAATAATAAGCGGGAGCTGAATACTATACGCAACTGTAACTAACCTGCATTAATCTAATATAAGTCCTATAAATGGTGCCTTTTGAAATAACACGAATCATGGGGTTTTGAAAATAGGGGCTACGGTGTTTTTATGAAAAGATACGTCTTTTGAAATATCCGTAGGATCCCTTGGGCTGTCTTTTAAAATACCCATGATTCGTTAGTTTTTGAAATAGGTAAGAATCGAATCTAATCTAACAAATAAACTAAACTAAAGGGCTAAGCTAACAAGCTGGACTACAGGTAGGGAAACCGCCTAACATCTGAGTCGATCCATATACATACATGTATATATATTAGTCGGTGATCCCGCCTCAATAATATCATATCCGATACCATATCTACAATCAGACATCCCAAGTCAAGAGTACGGATCAATCATCAAGATATAGCTCGTACGTAAATCCGTCGTACGGCATCCCCAAATCTGGGTACGGGTCAATATCATATTCCTCACGCCATTCCTCTGGTATCCACTTTATTCAAGATCGTAGTCAAGGGTACTGACCTATGTCTAGTACAATACTAATATCCTCAAGATACTCATGATCTGACTACTGATCGACAATCTCGTACAAACCGATATCATTAGCACATATCATCATCAAGGGGTATACATCGCCCTATACGACCTAGTATCAATATCCTAGCATATCATATCTTATATCACGATCACATGTCGACCATTTTATTAACAACACTATTCACCCGTATCGTCTTCCCAAGATCCGCTATAACACCAGGACGTACATCAAGTACGAATTCTGCCATATCACCGATATCACAACCACAAAACAAATCTCATCGACTCAGTTCAATCCCAAGTATCATCCTCAAATCCGTATGTGAACACATAGTCTCATACCCATGTGAACACATAACTATAAAGAATCCCATGAGCACATATAAATAGGAATGTATGCAAGTATGTATGTGTGTATGTGTAGTGCAACACTACCCTAGGGTTCGCAACACTAAAATAATCCAACACACCAATATCCATCCTAAACATCGTTATTAATCCCAAATAACATATAATAAATTGTTGGTGTGTATACGCATCCGTATACACCACCACGGACTGCGGGGGTGCTATACGCCATCCACCCGACTTCTCCCCGTAGATACAAATCTACTCACCTGGTCCTCGCTCGCCGGTGCCGATGTCACCACGCGCTTGCTTGTCGTCTCGAAGTCCACATGGGGTACCTACATATCATAACGCACCGTATCGCATTAAAATCCGACTCATGACCAAAACGACTCACGAATCCCACATAGGTCAAAACCTATGGTTGCTTTCACAAATCGACCCAAAAACCCTCGACGTCGGCGTACAAACGCCAAACCATTGAGAAAACTCCCAACACACTCATTTGTACAATTACAAGCACTAATTATAATATAAAATAGCTTAAAATTCACAAAAACCCCAATTTCACTTAAAAAGTCATTTTCCCGAAAATCTAGCAAGCACAAATCACTGTTTTAGTACAAAACTCGATGTATAAATGAACCTAGCATCCACAATATTCACTAAATATCATAACAAAGTCATATAAACCATTCCTATAATTTATTCTCATCAATTTGCATAAATTCCAAAATCCTAGTTTGCAAAAATATCAATTTTTAACACATTTTAAAGCAAAATTCACAATTCAACAATTAAGCTTGGTTTTGCATAACCTAAGATATTAAACCACTCATAATAATGTTAATGATGTCATAAAAACATAATTACATTTTTAACCCAATTATTTAACCAATTTTAAATAGCTAGTTAGCAAATTAGCGTAATTATCATAATTTTTAAACTAACAATTAACAACTAGCTACTAACTTTGTTTTAACAAGCCATAAGAGCCTAATACATTACACAACCATACACCAATTTCACAAAACCCTAACTTGCATTCAAACCCTTTCTTGAATTTTATAACTAACAAAATCCAACCCAAACTATACATGAAACACTAAATTAGCACTAATTTGAAGCCCAAAAAGCAAGTTAAACTCTTAGATTTGGTTTGTATAAAATACTAGATAGCAAAATAGAATAATTAACTTAATAATGGTGTGCTAAAAACCCTAGTTTAACTCAAACCATTCTCTTGAAGATCCTAGATGAAAATAGCACCAATATTAACACTAAAACAACTCATTTAAAGAAATCTAACCATAAGAATTTAAATGGGTAAGAATTATACCTCTAGATCTAGAGATCTAGCAAGAAATTTTAACTCCAAAGATGGCCTCCTTGCATCCAAAATCCATGCAAGAAAGGTTAAGAAGAATGGATGAAGGATGGGCTTGAAATTGTGAAGTTTAAATGGAATTTTGATGGAATTTTGATGAGTTTAGAAGAAAAATGAGAGGGGAAATTTTGGGGCTGTTTATTGCAGGAATTTTGGCTGAGGAGGGAGTAGGGAGAGGTGTGGGGGAGTTATGGAAAAGAATCCAAGTCAAAGCCCCTCCCAAATTACCATAATACCCCCACCTACTTTACTATATATAAAAACCTTATTTTAACCCATTTCTCACATGATTTAAGGTCAAAAAGAGGGAAATAAAATTCTTAGGCTGCTACAATTGTTTGGGGCCGGCCAAGGGGAGTGAGGGTGAGTGTGAGAGACTTTACAAAAAAAATTCTATGCAAAAAGACCCCCCACAATACCATATTTGCAAATTTTAGTTCAAAATAACTATATTTTTGTTTTCCATAAAATAAATCAATTAAAACTTGAAATAAAATACTAAAAATTTATATTACAACTAGATTTTAATCAACATGATTTTAAGGATTAAAATTAGCCCATTTAAATTTGTATTTATCGCTAATTTAATGTATTTTCTTACCGGCTTAAAATAATATTAAAATAATTAATTTCGGAAAAATTTTCAGAAAATTTGAAATTTCACCAGTGGCTCAATAAACACCAAATACTAGCAATTTCATAGCTAGAATATGTATATTTAATTTTATAATAAAGATATTTGTATTTTGACTTTTTACAGAAAACCCCCTTATTTTACCATTTTTTCGAAATTTCACCGAAACGATTTTCAAAACGTTACAATCTTCCCCCCTTAGAGAAATTCGGTCCCCGAATTTAAATTAAAACTTTCCTCAAATACTAAAATATTTCAGCCAAAACCATCAAATCGCCGGGGCTCCGAAATCATAAATACATAAAACAAATCGTAGCGCAACGCATGCGCATGAAAAATGAGCATATAACTCAAATCAGAACTCCGTCAAGCATCCCGCAATCATCGGAGTCATGGGGAAGACATCAATACCAAATCCAAAGCAAAACCAATATGATATAACTCGAAACTATACATGTAAAATATATTCAGGTACTGTCCTCTGACTAGTCCTGCTAAGTACGAAAACACATAGCAATATCATAAAAACGTACTGCTCTATAAGAAAAATCAATCCCCAAAATACGCATATGAATACTACGTGCGTCTTGTGCGCACGGAAATCAAAATCCAAATATGTGCCATACATATGCACAGAAACAACATCTAAGTGCATCGGGTGTGCACGAAACATCTGTCATAGGCAACATGTGTGCCTGACAGCAAAATCAGGTGCATCTGACATGCATGAAAAATCTCGATTTAGTGCATCTGGTGTGCACCAAAATCACACTTCAAAACATGCGCCCAACATGCGCGAAAATCCAAATCAGGTGCATCCATCGTGCACGAAATCATGAAATCCAATATCAAGTGCCGAACATGCGCAAAATCAAATCAGGTGCACAAGGTGCACAAAACAAATATCGAACATCACCATCGAAATCAAAGTCCAGGGCATCTAAATGCACAACATACGTAACACTGCACTGCAAGCATATATGAACTATACCGCGTGTAAAAACCAAATCGTGTGCGTATATACGCACAAAATCAACTCAAATGTCTAAAACCGTAAAATCGCAAACATGTGAAACCAAGCACGGAAACGATATCAAGTGCAACACTGTGCAAAGATCGTAAATCCTCAATCATCAAAATCAAATCATGCGAATCAATCACCCAAAACATCGAAATCAATAATGGCGGAATAGTACCGCTCAAGTGCATCCTCTAAGAATCTCGGACCAACTGTCGCGGTCACTAGTGGGACGTCTCGTCGATGATCATGAACTCTGGCCTGCTGGTGTGCGTAACACGACCACTCCTGGGTCTAAGTCTTCTCGTAATTTGTCCCAGAAAGGTCCTGTCGAAGTCTCTCCCAAATCTCGCCTCTGCCGAACTGTCCGAAAGTCATCGTTCCTTACTAGATCTGTTCTCGTTCCAGAACGGCTGCATACTCATCACGACTCCTTCTGGAAGGTAAATCCAAGTACCACGCCTCGGCATGCGCATCGCATCTCTGATGTCGGTGGAGTGGAACGTCATCTCATCTAGATCTGGTACGAACCTCTTTCTTCACTTTTCTCTAATGTCGACCGCTTCGGACTCGTCTCGTCGTGGCTGCATGGACTGAGCTCTCACGGCTATCCTCGTATCCGGAGTCTCCCAAGAAATGCATCTCACCACCTAGCATCCGAATTAAGTCGAGCCATCCGATCGATTTGTCAAAACCTCATAATCACCCAAGAGCTCAACATCTTGGGCATAGTATAATAGTATCGAGTACATACCACAGCATCAGTGGTCCAGCCGTAGAAGGGCAAACCCAAGCCTCACTAATGGCGCCGCAGAACTGCCGCAAACCCGAAGGTTCAAAGGCTTTCACACGGTCATTAAGTCGAGTTAGGTTTTCATTCTTCTAGAGGGACCATAGAATTGCCTGCATGTCCTTCCGATTACTTTAAACTTGGAATAGTAGGCTTCTGACATTCGATCGTCTCTGTCGACTCTCAACATCTCCGCGTGAAGTCGTCTCTAGCTGGAATCAATTTATCTGATGACCTCTCATCGGGGTAGCGAACGAACCACATGTCCTAGTCATTCATCCTCGGTGACTAGCGACCTTCTATCATCTCTTAGTACAACCTTGTACTGCAATAGCTCCCACATCTGGGGCGATATCCCGTCGTTCGCCGCAACAACTGGCTCACTCGCCCGCACGCTGAACAGTGCCTCAATCATCATGAGTAAGTAATATACCAATGGTCATCAAAATCTGGCTGGCCTCTATCATTGGCTCAATCCTCTAGTGCTGATCGGCACGTCCAAGTAATCTCATATAGCGATCCATCCAACACTCGTGGCGCGAAAGCACAATCAAAAGACACATCTCTACAATCGTGTGTCACCGGAATTATGCTCTGGTCAGTCCTCGTTCGTAACGAGCTCGTGCTGACCGCAACTCTAACCGTAGCTCTCCCTTCCCATAATCGTGGCAGCAAACCATAACTGGTACTGATGAGGCTAGATCAATAATGAATATAATACTGAGCAGAGAAATGTACATCCTAAAGCTCCTTAAGTGGAGTGGCGTGTCGTAAGTATGCCGCGGAACATACCCACGGTACGTCACTCTACTCTAGTCACCTATTCCATCAACCAAGGGTCATCCTACGCTCCGAAGGTAAAACCTAACGCTCTGATACCAACTTTGTCACATCCCGAAAGTACGGAACATGACCGGCACTTAAACTACGAAACGTCTCGAGGCGTACGTAATCTAAGTAAACCGAAAACCCAGAAATCTAAACCAAGAAAAGTAGTAGAGTGAAGAAAAACCAATTTAAATCAAGTAGTTTTAATAGCATAGCTGAATTATGCGTTTAAAAAAAACATCAAATATTTCCTGAAAATTTCGGCAGAGTCTCCTTTGTAAATACTGGCCCCCAAATGGGATACAACATGAATAGTATAAGAAATCAATAAAAAGGCATCCCCAAGCGGGAGCTGGCTCTTCGTCAATCGATGGTCACAACCACACAAGAAATATAATATACAACGCCAAGGGCGAGGATCAAAATTCAAAAGGAAACTCAAAAACCACAAGAAAACCACTGAAATACAATGCGCGACTCTAAGGTCGAGAGAATAAACATCACTGGTCTCTATCTCAAATAAATACATGTTTGGTTGATGGAACTTCTAGATACAACAGAATAATGATATACAAGATATATAATGGGGGTACGATACAAATAAACCCACCTACTAGCAAATCACCCGGAAATGGAAGTAGTGCCAGCAAAGCCGTAATGAAACCTGTACGGCGAAACCTGCAAGAACTGTGGCACAACGGGGGTGAGTTGCCAACTCGTG
Organism: Agapanthus africanus; assembly: GCA_030015575.1. Taxonomy (NCBI): domain Eukaryota; kingdom Viridiplantae; phylum Streptophyta; class Magnoliopsida; order Asparagales; family Amaryllidaceae; genus Agapanthus; species Agapanthus africanus. The sequence continues at coordinate 298,045,699 of CM057349.1, forward strand.
AATAGAAAAACATCTACGGAATGAAATCGCATAAATAACGCAACCTAGGTCAAAGATCATAATATATCCTCAATTATATATATAACATGCAACTTATAACAAGGCTAGGGTAAATATCTAACCCGAGTGTAATCTCATGTGCCCGTGTCAGTGCCTCAGGTAGCAATATATCATATGAATGAGGTATGAATGCATGGAAACAGAACACATGTCGAGCATTTTATTAACAACACTATTCACCCGTATCGTCGTCCCAAGATCCGCTATAACACCAGGACGTACCTCAAGTACGAATCCTGCCATATCACCGATATCACAACCACAAAACAAATCTCATCGACTCAGCTCAATCCAAAGTATCATCCTCAAATCCGTATGTGAACACATATTCCCATACCCATGTGAACACATAACAATAAAAAATCCCATGAGCACATATAAATAGGAATGTATGCAAGTATGTATGTGTGTATGTGTAGTGCAACACTACCCTAGGGTTCGCAACACTAAAATAATCCAACACACCAATATCCATCCTAAACATCGTTATTAATCCCAAATAACATATAATAAATTGTTGGTGTGTATACGCATCCGTATACACCACCACGGACAGCGGGGGTGCTATACGCCATCCACCCGACTTCTCCCCGTAGATACAAATCTACTCACCTGGTCCTCACTCGCCGGTGCCGACGTCGCCACGCGCTTGCTTGTCGTCTCGAAGTCCACATGGGGTACCTACATATCATAACGCACCGTATCGCATTAAAATCCGACTCATGACCAAAACGACTCACGAATCCCACATAGGTCAAAACCTATGGTTGCTTTCACAAATCAACCCAAAAACCCTCGACGTCGGCGTACAAACGCCAAACCATCGAGAAAACTCCCAACACACTCATTTGTACAATTACAAGCACTAATTGTAATATAAAATAGCTTAAAATTCACAAAAACCCCAATTTCACTTAAAAAGTCATTTTTCCGAAAATCTAGCATGCACAAATCACTGTTTTAGTACAAAACTCGATGTATAAACGAACCTAGCATCCACAATATTCACTAAATATCATAACAAAGTCATATAAACCATTCCTATAATTTATTCTCATCAATTTGCATAAATTCCAAAATCCTAGTTTGCAAAAATATCAATTTTTAACACTTTTTAAAGCAAAATTCACAATTCAACAATTAAGCTTGGTTTTGCATAACCTAAGATATTAAACCACTCATAATAATGTTAATGATGTCATGAAAACATAATTACATTTTTAACACAATTATTTAACCAATTTTAAATAGCTAGTTAGGAAATTAGCGTAATTATCATAATTTTTAAACTAACAATTAACAACTAGCTACTAACTTTGTTTTAACAAGCCATAAGAGCCTAATACATTACACAACCATACACCAATTTCATAAAACCCTAACTTGCATTCAAACCCTTTCTTGAATTTTATAACTAACAAAATCCAACCCAAACTATACATGAAACACTAAATTAGCACTAATTTGAAGCCCAAAAAGCAAGTTAAACTCTTAGATTTGGTTTGTATAAAATACTAGATAGCAAAATAGAATAATTAACTTAATAATGGTGTGCTAAAAACCCTAGTTTAACTCAAACCATTCTCTTGAAGATCCTAGATGAAAATAGCACCAATATTAACACTAAAACAACTCATTTAAAGAAATCTAACCATAAGAATTTAAATGGGTAAGAATTATACCTCTAGATCTAGAGATCTAGCAAGAAATTTTGACTCCAAAGATGGCCTCCTAGCATCCAAAATCCATGCAAGAAAGGTTAAGAAGAATGGATGAAGGATGGGCTTGAAATTGTGAAGTTTAAATGGAATTTTGATGGAATTTTGATGAGTTTAGAAGAAAAATGAGAGGGGAAATTTTGGGGCTGTTTATTGCAGGAATTTCGGCTGAGGAGGGAGTGGGGAGAGGTGTGGGGGAGTTGTGGAAAAGAATCCAAGTCAAAGCCCCTCCCAAATTACCATAATACCCCCACCTACTTTACTATATATAAAAACCTTATTTTAACCCATTTCTCACATGATTTAAGGTCAAAAAGAGGGAAATAAAATTCTTGGGCTGCTACAATAGTGTGGGGCCGGCCAAGGGGAGTGAGGGTGAGTGTGAGAGACTTTACAAAAAAAATTCTATGCAAAAAGACCCCCCACAATACCATATTTGCAAGTTTTAGTTCAAAATAACTATATTTTTGTTTTCCATAAAATAAATCAATTAAAACTTGAAATAAAATACTAAAAATTTATATTACAACTAGATTTTAATCAACATGATTTTAAGGATTAAAATTAGCCCATTTAAATTTGTATTTATCGCTAATTTAATGTATTTTCTTACCGGCTTAAAATAATATTAAAATAATTAATTTCGGAAAAATTTTCAGAAAATTTGAAATTTCACCAGTGGCTCAATAAACACCAAATACTAGCAATTTCATAGCTAGAATATGTATATTTAATTTTATAATAAAGATATTTGTATTTTGACTTTTTACAGAAAACCCCCTTATTTTACCGTTTTTTCGAAATTTCACCGAAACGATTTTCAAAACGTTACACCGCCTGTGTTAGGAGCGAGATCAACCAGTTTACCCAGGTTCCCAATGAACCATTTTGGAAGTGCTTTGAACGTTTCAAGGATCTGCTTGTCCAATATCCTCATCATGGAATACATAGATGGGATTTGTGCCGAATTATATATGAGGGTATTAATCCAGCGACAAAACAGATGCTTGAAATAAATTTTCAATGCAATTTCATGTCTAAAGATGATGGTGGAGCTTGGAAATATCTGGAAGACCTTGCTGAAAACACTTTGCAATAGGAAAGTGTAAGACCACCTTCATCTGGGGGAGGTATTCATCAGCTCGACGTTTCCATCGTAGTAAAAGCCGAAATGGCAGCGATGCAGAAGAAACTCGACGCTATTGAGAACAAATTCTCATCAGTCTCCGTAAATCAGGTCATGCTACCCAAGACTGTGTGTGGTTGCTGTTCAGATCCTTCACACTTGATGGAAGAATGTCCTATGAATGCATCGTTTCAAGGTCACGAGCAAATTAATGCTGCTTTTCAGCAGCAATCTAGAAACGATCCTTATTCTTCCACGTACAATCAAGGATGGAGGAACCATCCTAATTTTGCTTGGAAACAAAACCAACCCCAAAATCAAAACCAGATCCAAAGCAATTATCAAAGACCTCCTCCACAGCAACAGCAACCATAACCACAAAGTCAGCACCCCTATCAGTCACAAAATTTTCAAAATTCAGCCAACACTTCTGCACTGCAATTGGCCGGTACTGATAACTCTTCACTCGCACAAACTTTGGATTTGTTTATGAAACATACCATTCAAATGTCGGCTGATATGAGGTCTTCTATTGATACCATTAAGAAAGACTCCGCCTCCCACGGTGAGAGTATTAAATCAATAGAAAACCAAATTGCACAGTTGAATGCCGCAATGAGTGCGAGAGAGAAAGGGAAACTCCCATCTCAACCCCTACCGAATTCTGGCCACTCACAAAATCATAATGTGAGTGTCGTTACTACGTTGAGATCGGGAAAAGTGCTAAATAACCGAGTAGGTGAGCAATTTGATGATGTTAGTGATACCAATGATACCCCGGCTTCTACTTCTTCCCCTAATTCGTCTAGTCTCCCACCTTCATCCGAGCCTATTCTCCGTTTTCCCCAAGGCTCGAACACTTCGCCCAATCTATCTAAGACGATCCCCACTCCAACTTTGGGATCGAATCCGTCCCCATAATTTTCTCCACAAATGTTGGACCAAAAACTTATTGATCAAGCTCCATTTCCAAACAGATTAAGGGCCAACAGACCTAACCCACAAATGGAGAAGATTGTGGAAATGTTTAAGCAAGTTAACGTAAATATTTCTCTCCTAGATGCTATTCAAAAAGTCTCATCTTATGCAAGAATCCTTAAAGACTTGTGCACTAGGAAGAGAAAAACTCAAGTGCCGAAAAAGCTTTTCATGACGAGTAATGTTAGCACAGCTTTTACCCAGCAAATACCAAAGAAACGTAAGGACCCTGGCTATCCTACCATCTCTATTTCTATTGGGGGTAAAAATATTAATCGTGCTTTACTCGACCTTGGCGCTAGCGTTAACTTGCTTCCTTATTCAGTATACGAGCAGTTAGGAATTGGAGAGTTGAAACCCGCCCATTGTACTCTCCAGATGGCAGACCGATCAATCACCAAACCTCGGGGTAAACTAGAGGATGTGTTAATTAAAGTTGGGGAATTCATATTCCATGTGGACTTTATTGTTTTAGATACACAGCCTGTGGCAAACCCACGCAATCAAATCCCGGTGATACTCGGTCGACCTTTCCTAGCAACTTCCAACGCTGTAATTAATTGTCGTAACGGTTCTATGAACTTATCCTTCGGGAAGATGACAATTGAGCTTAATATCTACAAGCTAGGAAGTCAACCATCTGAACCTTCTGCTCATTTGCTTGATGTTTGTTCCATCCACGAGATAGCTTCCGAAAGCTGCATGGATGAGGAACTTTGCTTTGATGATCTCGACAACACTAGTGAGATATCGTTTGATCTTGCACAACTTCATAGTGAGGATATGTTCAATGAGTCCGTCTCAGAGTTTGAATCCGTTGACTCGTCGCAAAAGTCAGTAGCACTTACCGAGTCAATATCCTATGGAAGTTTTGAACCTCTTAGGGAGTCCGAATATCATCCCCTTACCCCACCTTCTATTGTCTCTCCGCCAATACTTGATCTCAATCCGCTACCTTCTAGTCTTAAATATGCATATTTAGGTGAGAATGAGACTTTGCCAGTGATCATATCCGCTTCTCTAGCCTTAGAATAAGATAACACACTTTTGGCAGTGTTAAGATCAAATCGGCAAGCATTTGGTTGGACAATAGCTGACATCAAAGGGATTAGTCCCTTAATTGTTGAACATTATATACATCTGATGGATGAAGCCAAACCAACCCGAGACCCACAAAGACGGTTAAATCCCGTTATGAAGGAGGCGGTAAAGAAAGAAATCGTCAAATGCCTTGATAGTGGTATAATTTACCCTATATTTGATAGCTAATGGGTAAGTCCAATTCACGTAGTGCCTAAAAAGTTTGGCATCACGGTCATAACTAATGAGGCTAATGAGTTAATCCAAACACGTACCCAAACTGGGTGGCGTGTATGTATTGATTACAGAAAACTCAATGCCGCGATGAGAAAAGATCACTTCCCTCTACCTTTCATTGACCAGATGTTAGAACGACTAGCTGGACACGAATATTATTGTTTCTTGGATGGATACTCTGGCTATAACCAGGTCCCCATCGCCGAAAAGGATCAAGATAAAACCACATTTACTTGTCCTTTCGGTACTTTTTCTTATAGACGCATGCCCTTTGGGTTATGCAACGCTCCCGCTACATTTCAGCGGTGTATGATGGGGATATTCTCAGACATGGTTGAGAATTTTCTGGACGATTTCTCCATTTTCGGGGACTCCTTTGAGGACTGCCTTCGTAATCTTGACGCGGTTCTTACCCGCTGTAAGGATAAGAACTTAACTTTGAATTGGTAAAAATTCCATTTTATGGTCCAAGAAGGTATTGTCCTTGGACATATAATTTCACGAAAAGGCATTGAGGTTGACAGAGCTAAAATAGATGTCATCCATAACCTCTCTCGTCCCAAATGCGTCAAAGATATACGATCCTTCCTTGGCCATGCAGGATTTTATAGGAGATTCATTAAGGACTTTAGCAAAATTGCTAGACCCTTAACTCTTCTATTGGCCAAGGATACTACATTTCACTTCGATTCGGATTGTGAGGCTACTTTTGAATCGCTTAAAGGATCGATCACTACATCCCCCGTTCTATCATCTCCGGATTGGAAACACCCGTTCGAGCTTATGCGTGATGCATCAGATTTTGCTATTGGTGCGGTCTTAGGACGGCACATTGATAAGATGCCACATGTAATTTACTATCCAAGTAGGACCTTGAATGATGCACAAATAAATTACACAACTACCGAGAAAGAACTCTTGGCAGTTGTATTTGCATTAGAAAAATTCAGACCCTACTTGATTGGCTTGCTAATAGTGGTTTACACTGATCACTCCGCCCTACGACATCTTTTATCGAAGAAGGATGCTAAGTCCAGGATAATACGTTGGATCCTGTTGTTACAAGAATTTGATCTTGTCATCTGAGACAAAAGTGGATGTGAAAACGTTGTAGCCGACCATCTATCACGCATCACTTCTTCACCAACTTTGACCGTGCCGTTAAATGACTCATTTCCTGACGAACAGCTCTTGACTGCATCCTACGAACCTTGGTTCGTTGATATTGTGAACTATCTTGCGACGGGACTTATTCCTAGCGATTGGTCGAAACAAGACAAACTTCAATTTCTATCCCAAGTAAAATACTTTTACTGGGATGAACCATATCTGTTTAAGTATTGTTCCGATCAAATCATTCGTAGGTGTGTCCCTAACGATGAATTCAAGAGTGTGTTATCATTTTGTCATGATCAGGCATGCGGCGGTTATTTTGGTCCTCGAAAAACGACAGAGAAAGTTTTGTAATGTGGCTTTTATTGGCCAACATTATTTAAAGATGCATATGATCATTGCAAAACTTGTCCGCGGTGTCATCATTTGGGTCGGATTTCACGAAGAAACGAGATGCCGCTCCAACCTATACTGGTTGTGGAAATATTCGATGTTTGGGGTATTGATTTTGTGGGCCCTTTTCCCAACTCTTTTGGGAATTTATATATCTTGTTAGCGGTTAATTACGTCTTGAAATGGGTGGAAGCAATACCGTGTCGCACTAATGACAACAAAGTTGTTATTAAGTTCCTTAAAGAAAATATCTTTTCGCCATTCGGACACCCTCGCGCTATAATTAGCGACAACGGGACACATTTCTGTAATCGGTCTTTCGAGATTTTGATGCGGAAATATTCAATCACTCACAAACTTTATACGCCCTATCATCCCCAAACAAGCGGGCAAGATGAGATCTCGAATAGGCAAATCAAACAAATTTTGGAGAAGACGGTTTCTAAAACCCGTAAAGATTGGTCAACCAAATTGACGGATGCTCTTTAGGCATTTCGCACCGCTTATAAGACCGATCTTGGTATGTCTCCATACCGCCTTGTGTTTGGGAAGGCATGCCACCTTCCTGTCGAGATCGAATATAAAGCAATGTGGGCTATTAAAGAGCTTAACTTCGATTTTGATCAAGCGAGCAGCTATCGGAAGCTGCAATTGAATGAGCTAAGCGAACTCCGCGATAAAGCTTACGATAATGCGGTAATAGTAAAGAACCGGACTAAAGTGTTCCACGATAAAAACCTTTTTAGAAAAACTTTCACATCAGGGCAACAAGTCCTTCTTTACGATTCCCGTCTCCATCTTCATCCGGGTAAGCTTAAATCTCGTTGGAAAGGACCTTTTGTGGTGCGGTATATACACCCGCACGGGGCAGTAGAAGTTGAAAATTTGAAAAACGGTTCAATTTTTAAAGTAAATGGGCATATATTAAAACCGTATTTCTCTGCTGACCCAGCGGAGGAGCTCCTGTTTTTCCAAGAGCCGCTTTATCAGAACTGAATATCCTCCGCCTCACCTCCATGTTTCGGCAACATTTTCTCGTTTTAAGAATGGAGATGAGTGAAAATGGACTTAACTGAATATCTGTGCGCGCCAAAGAACAACTTTGGGGGTAGTTTTCATTTAACTATTATTTTACCCATTTTGTCTCTCCCCAATTATACAGGTCCATGCTCTCAAAAGACAACATCAGTGAGGACGGTGCTGAAAACAGGTTTGGGGGGAGGTTTGTATCCACTGAATTATCTTTGACACTGGGCATTCAAAAAAAATTTATATAATAAAAGAGTAGAAAGTGAAAAATTATATTTAAAAGATAGGAATAGTTTAAGAAAAACAAGAAAGTTAGATGTTTTCTTAAATGAAACTAGTAATAAGTAGTTATGAGCCGTTGTCCCAAGGGTTAGTAAGATGAAGGAAACTACTAATCTGAGGATAAAAATAAGCCTGAAAAATAGTTCCTATTCTGGAAGCCAAACATTTGAACGTTGATACCCTACTATACGTACTTACACACATCTTGAAACTCGGGATAGTAGAGGATACCTTGAAATGCTCTTGTCTAAAAACCAAAGTATGAAGTGGAAAATAAAAGATAAAATGGTGAAAAGAAAAATGAACACTGGTTTTGTTATCACTGAGGCAGCAATAAAAAAATATAGCGAGGGTGCTTTATCACCTAGTGCCTTAGACCGACTGGTTTGGGAGCCACTGCTAAGCCTTAGGTGTTGCAAGACGAGGAAAAGCACCTAATCAGTTAGCACATGAGTAATCGGTCGGTTAGTACCTCAAGACGTATTAACGGTCGCATGAAAAATGTGTGGGCATATTCCATATAAATATCGATTAAAAAATACTAAGGTAGATGGACAAGAGTATGATTGCTTGAATTGAATTCTCCGAGTGTAGGGATGTCCAGTTCACACACGTAGGGGTATATGATCAATGTTTGGAGGAAAGATATGGAGGAAAACTAAAGGCGATGTTTTATTGAGGAATGATGTGATTTCTAACATTTCTTCACGACCATTAAGATAGGGCTCATAGCAACTAAAAAACTGGTGTAGTTGAAAACTCTTATTTTCAAGTTCTTTCTTTTATATTTCTTATCTTTATATGTAACTTTCACCATCTCTCTTTTGTTATAGGATTTTGTGGGTGTAATTGTAACGTTTTGAAAATCGTTTCGGTGAAATTTCGAAAAAACGGTAAAATAAGAGGGTTTTCTGTAAAAAGTCAAAATACAAATATCTTTATTATAAAATTAAATATATATATTCTAGCTATGAATTTGCTAGTATTTGGTGTTTATTGAGTCACTGGTGAAATTTCAAATTTTCTGAAAAATTTTCCGAAATTAATTATTTTAATATTATTTTAAGCCGTCACTAATACATTTAATTAGGGAAAATTACAAATTGGAATGAGTTGAAACAAATTTTGTGTATCATAACACATTAAACAAAATTTTATCATATGGTTTTTGAAATGAAATGGTTTGCCAAAACGGTTTAGAAAATATCGAAGAAAAAGGCTTTTTTCGGTGAAATTAGTGTTAATGGGGATTGGGGGTAATACATTTATCTTTTTCCCTCACCCACACTCACCCACACCCTCTCTCCCCTCTCTAAATCAGCAGCCCCAAGTGCCCCCTCATTTTCCCACTTGAATGGCTAAAAGAAATGAAATGAAAAGAAATGAGAAGAAAGGGTAATATATATAAGTATTGGTTGGGTTGACTTGGACTTTCTTTGACTTGACTTTTCTCCCCACACCCACACACTTCACTCCCATCCCTCCCCCATTTCTGGCCGAGCCCTCCCCAAGTGCAGCCCCCCAATTTTCTCCTCTCATTTCCTCATCAAAAACCTATCAAAAACCTCCAAAATTCCATCACAAATCATGCTAAAACCCAAATCCAACTCTTACCCATTTTTCCTTGACCTATTCTAGTGTGGATCTTGGAGCAAGAAGCAAGTTTGTGAGGCTAGGTTGGATGTTGATTCAAGTTTTGTGAGGTATAAATCCTTGTTCCATGGTTTGTTTGTTGCTTAGTTACTTAATTGTTGCTAGCATACCTCATTTGAAGCTAATTAGGTGTTTAATTAGGTTTAATTGCTTGGTTGGAAAATTCAAGAAAAGGGGTTTGTAAATCAAATTAGGGTTTTCTTCATTGGGTATTGATCTTGATGTGGGGATTAACATGTTAATGTGATGCTAAAACTAACCTAGTTGCTAGTTTACTAATTGATGTTTGTAATTGTTAAAATTGGAATTTTATGCAAACTAGGTTTTGGAAATTTATTGCAAATGTTGGACTAAAAATATAATTAGGTTTTTTATGACTTCATTAAAATTATTAAGTGTAGTTTAATGCTTTAGATCATGCAAATCTAAGCTAGATTGTAGTTTGTGCATTTTTGCAATGAAATTGTTAAAATTTAGATATTTTGTAAACTAGAATTTTAGGGTTTTTAGAATTTAATGAGATTAAATTATGGGAATTGTTTTTATGACTTATTTAAGATATTTAGTGAATATTGTGGCCGCTAGATTCGTTTATACATCGAGTTTTGTACTAAAACGGTGATTTGTGCTTGCTAGATTTTCGGGAAAATGACTTTTTAAGCGAAATTGGGGTTTTTGTGAATTTTAAGCTATTTTATATTATAATTAGTGCTTGTAATTGTACAAATGAGTGTGTTGAGAGATTTCTCGATGGTTTGGTATTTGTACGCCGACGTCGAGGATTTTTGAGTCGGATTTTAATGCGATACGGTGCGATATGATATGTAGGTACCCCATGTGGACTTCGAGACGATAAGCAAGCGCGTGGCGACGTCGGCACCGGCGAGCGAGGACCAGGTGAGTAGATTTATATCTACGGGGAGAAGTCGGGTGGATGGCGTATAGCACCCCCGCAGTTCGTGGTGATGTATACGAATACGTATACACACATTTATTGATTATATTTTGTTTGAGTTTATTGATGATAAATATGGATGGTTTAGTATCGCGAAACCCTAGAGTAGTGGTCGCACCATACATGCACACACACACCCATACTTGCATACATTCTTCTTCCATTTGTGTTTACGAGAATATATATATATATAGTTATGTGTTCACATGGGTATGGGACTATGTGTTCACATACGGATTTGAGGATGATACTTGGGTTTGAGATGAGTCGATAAGATTTGTGTTGAGGTTGGTATATCGATGATATGGCAGAATTCGTATTTGAGATACGTCCTGATATTATAGCGGGTCTTTGAACGATGATACGGGCGAATAATGCTATAATCAAAATGGTCGACAAGTGGTCGTGATATGAGATATGATATGCTAGGATATTGATATTAGGCCGTATCGGGCGATGTATACCCTTGATGATGCTATGTGCTGACGGTATCGGTTTGTACGGGATTGTCGATCTGTAGTCAGATCATGAGTATATTGAGGATATTAGTATTGTACTAGACATAGGTCTGTACCCTAGACTATGATCTTGAATAAAGGGGATACCAGAGGAATGGTGTGAGGAATATGATATTGACCCGTACCCAGATTTGGGGATGCCGTACGACGGATTTACGTACGAGCTATATCTTGATGATCGATCCGCACTCTTGACTTGGGATGTCTAATTGTAGATATGGTATCGGATATGATATTATTGAGGCGGGATCACCGACTAATATATATACAGGTATGTATATGGATCGACTCAGATGTTAGGCGGTTTCCTTAGCTGTAGTCCAGCTTGTTAGCTTAGCCCTTTAGTTTAGTTTAGTTCTTAGATTAGATTCGATTCTTACCTATTTCAAAAACCAACGAATCGTGGTTATTTTAAAAGACAGCCCAAGGGATCTACGGATATTTCAAAAGACGTATCTTTTCATAAAAACACCGTAGCCCCTATTTTCAAAACCCCATGGTTCGTGTTATTTCAAAAGGCACCATTTGTAGGACTTATATTAGATTAATGCAGGTTAGTTACAGTTGCGTCTTGTATTCAGCTCCCGCTTATTATTGTGGTTCGATTCGCATCGCACACTTATGTTATAATTTCTTATTGCAATGTTGATATCATATTGTTAGGACACCAGCACCATTACCGATGATGCGTATGTACCACGTACACTTACTTGCCGTCTCACACACATCTTCATCGGTAATTGACATGTCACGTACACCTTAGAAAATATTATTGCTTAGCTTGTTAGTTAGTAATTTGACATGATATTAGTGTACCTGCCTTATATGCCAGCTTAACATTGTAGTTATTACTTGCCACTTCATGCATACTGTTATTCATTGTTATGCCTATATTCATGGTTTTACATGCTATTGATGATTTGGATTCGGATTTCCATGAGATTTTCTGGATTTGGGGGGGGGGGGAACCGCAAAACTTATATAAACTGATTTCTCTCTTTTTAAATAAAAAGTGCGGTTTTTCCCATAATGTATGAGTCGTCCACCATGAGTTTGCTGATGGATTTCGAGACCCGATTCGAGGAGACGGATGTACCGTTTCGGGTATATGGTGGACCCGGTAAGGTATCCCGGGGCAAGAAGCGCGTGATGATGACGATGTGAGCCTGGCAGGGAAGCACTACCTACCGGTGATATTACCCGACGCGTCGGATATCCGGAGGATACCGTCGTGGTCTTGAGATGGAGGGTAGGGGCCGGTCTGGACTGACGGCGCCCTAGATTTCGTGTTTGAGACATTGAGATTTCGAGATATTGAGGTACAGAGACTGTGATACAGAGATATCGAGATTTTGGGATTACGTTTTGTGCCGATGCTAGGCACTGTTTTATGCTGATTTCATTTATGATATCTCATTTAAAAATACAAAGGAAATCTCACTAAATTATGAAAACAGTTTCTTCATTTACATGTATTCTGTTTTCATGCATTCATACCTCATTCATATGATATATTGCTACCTGAGGCACTGACACGGGCACATGAGATTACACTCGGGTTAGATATTTACCCTAGCCTTGTTATAGGTTGCATGTTATTATATATATAATTGAGGATTTATATTATGATCATTGACCTAGCTTGCGTTATTTATGCGATTTCTTTCCGTAGATATTTTTCTATTCACGAGTTGGCAACTCACCCCCGTTGTGCCCCAGTTCCTTGTAGGTTTGCCGTACAGGTTTCTTTACAACTTGCGGGCATAGTTTCCTTTGGGTGATTTGCTAGTAGGTGGGTTTACTTGTATCGTACCCCCCATTATATAACTTGTATATTATTACTCTGTTGTATCTAGAAGTTCCATCAACCAAACATGTATTTATTTTGAGATAGAGACCAGTGATGTTATTCCTTCGACCTTAGAGTCGCGCGTTATATTTCTATGGTTTTCTAGTGGTTTTGAGTTTCCTTTGAATTTTAATCCTCGTCGTTGGCGTTGTATATTATATTGCTTGTGTGGTTGTGACCGTCGATTGACGAAGAGCTAGCTCCCGCTTGGGGATGCCTTTTTATTGATTTCGTATACTATTCATGTTGTATCCCGTTTGGGAGCCAGTATTTACAAAGGAGACTCTGCCGAAATTTTCAGGAAATATTTGATGTTTTTTAAAACCGCATAACACGGCTTATGCTATTAAAACTACTTGATTTTAAATTAGTTTTCCTTCACTCTACTACTTTTCTTGGTTTGGATTTCTGGGTTTTCGGTTTACTTAGATTACGTACGCCTCGAGACGTTCGTAGTTTAAGTGCCGGTCATGTTCCGTACTTTCGGGTCGTGACAAAGTTGGTATCAGAGCGTTAGGTTTTACCTTCGGAGCGTAGGATGACCCTTGGTTGATGGAATAGGTGACTAAAGTAGAGTGACGTACCGTGGGTATGTTCCGCGGCATACTTACGATACGCTACTCCACTTAAGAAGCCTTAGGATGTACATTTCTTTGTTCAGTATTATATTCATTCCTGATCTAGCCTCATCGGTACCAGTTATGGTTTTGCTGCCACAATTACGGGCAGGAAGAGCTACGGCTAGAGTTGCGGTCAGCACGAGCTCGTTACGAACGAGGACTGACCAGGGCGTGATTCCGGTGACACACGATTGCAGAGATGTGTCTTTTTATTGTGTTTTCGCGCCACGAGCGTTGATGGATCGCTGTATGAGATTATTCGGACGGGCAGATCAGCACCAGAGGATTGAGCCAATGATAGAAGGTCTCCAGTCATCGAGGATGAATGACTAGGACAGGTGGATCGTTCGCCTACCCCGATGCGAGGTCATCAGATAGTTTGTTTCCAGCTAGAGACGACTTCACGCGGAGACGTTGGGAGTCGACAGAGACGATCGAATGTCAGAAACCTATTATTCCAAGTTTAAAGTATTCGGAAGGGCATGCAGGCAATTCTATGGACCCTCTAGAAGAATGAAACCCTAACTCGACTTAATGACCGCGTGAAAGCCTTTGAACCTTCGGGTTTGCGGCAGTTCTACGGCGCCATTAGTGAGGCTTGGGTTTGCCCTTCTACGGTTGGACCACCGATACTGTGGTATGTACCCGATACTATTAAACTGTGCCCAAGATGTTGAGCTCTTGGGGGATTATGAGGTTTTGACGACTTGATCGGTTGGCTCGACTTAATTCGGATGCTAGGTGGTGAGATGCATTCTTGGGAGACTCCAGATACAAGGATAGCCGTTAGAGCTCAGTCCATGCAGCCACGACGAGACGAGTCCGAAGCGGTCGACATTAGAGAAAGGTGAAGTAAGAGGTTCGTACCAGATCTAGATGAAACGACGTTCCACTCCGCCGACATCAGAGATGCGATACGCATGCCAAGGCATTGTACTTGGATATACCTTCCAGAAGGAGTCGTGAGGAGTATGCAGCCGTTCCGGAACGAGAACAGATCTAGTACCGGACGATGACTTCCGGACAGTTCAGCAGAGACGAGATTTGGGAGAGATCTCGACAGGACCTTTCTGGAATGAATTACAAGAAGACTTGGACCCAGGAGTGGTCATGTTACGCACACCAGCAGGCCAAAGCTCAGGTTCATCGATGAGACATGCTATGAGTAACCACGACAATTGGCCAGAGATTCTTGGAGGATGTGCTTGAGCGGGACTAGTCCGCCATACTTGATTTTGGTATTTTGAGCGATCTATTTGCATGATTGATTTTGATGATGGAGTTTCATGATATTTGTTTCCATGGACCATGGTTGCACCTACTGAGTATTCATGATTTTTGCACAGTTGTTGCACTTGAGATAGTTTTCGTGCCTTGGTTCCTCATGTTTGTGATTATATGGATTTCATACAGTTGAGTTGATTGTGCGTATATATACATACGATTTGGTTTTTACACTCGGTATGATTCACATACGCTTGCAGTGCAGTGATACGCATTTTGTGCACTTAGATGCACTGGACTTCGATTTCGATTGTGATAGTCGATATTTGTTTTGTGCACCTTGTGCACCTGATTTGATTTCGCACATGTTGAGCGCATGTTTTGAGATGTGATTTTGGTGCACACCAGATGCACTAAATCGAGATTTTTCGTGCATGTCAGATGCACCTGATTTTGCTGTCAGGCACACATGTTGCCTATGACAGATGTTTCATGCACACCCGATGCACTTAGATGTTGTTTCTGTGCATATGTATGGCACATATATGGATTTTGATTTCCGTGCGCACCAGACGCACGTAGTATTCATACGCGTATTTTGGGATTGATTTTTCTTATAGAGCAGTACGTTTTTATGATATTTGCTAAGTGTTTTCATACTAAGCAGGACTAGTCAGAGGACAGTACCTGAATGTATTTTGCATGCATTGATAGCTATTGAAGGGAATTTCAAAAAAAAAAGCGAGCTATAGTCTCAGTATTTACCTACGTGTCTGATATGACGCGAAACGTTTAAAACAAGGAAAACCCTTCTAAATTGTTTCCCAAAACGGCGGAACGTACATTTCAAACAAAGGTATATATGTATATATAGTTATTTTCTTATGATAGACGTCCGCCACTGTGCAGTGTTATGTGCATTGCACAGCAACTTTAAGAGATTTGACATGCATTTCCTTCAGATAATTACATATATAGATTTGATATTTACATGTATAGTTTCGAGTTATATCATATTGGTTTTGGTATTGGATTTGACATTGTGTCCTTACCGTGACTCCGATGATTGCGGGATGCTTGACGGAGTTTTGATTTTGAGTTATCTGCTCATTACCCATGCGCATGTATTGCGCTATGATGCGTTTTATGTACTTATGATTTCGGAGCCCGACGACTTGATGGTTTTGCTTAGATGTTTTTGTATTTGGGGGGAGTTGAATTTAAATTCGGGGACCGAATTTCTTTAAGGGGGGAAGATTGTAACGTTTTGAAAATCGTTTCGGTGAAATTTCGAAAAAACGGTAAAATAAGGGGGTTTTCTGTAAAAAGTCAAAATACAAATATCTTTATTATAAAATTAAATATACGTATTCTAGCAATGAATTTTCTAGTATTTGGTGTTTATTGAGTCACTGGTGAAATTTCAAATTTTCTGAAAAATTTTCCGAAATTAATTATTTTAATATTATTTTAAGCCGTCACTAATACATTTAATTAGGGAAAATTACAAATTGGAATGAGTTGAAACAAATTTTTTGTAACATAACACATTAAACAAAATTTTATCATATGGTTTTTGAAATGAAATGGTTTGCCAAAACGGTTTAGAAAATATCGAAGAAAAAGGCTTTTTTCGGTGAAATTAGTATTAATGGGGATTGGGGGTAATACATTTATCCATTTCCCTCACCCACACTCACCCACACCCTCTCTCCCCTCTCCAAATCAGCAGCCCCAAGTGCCCTCTCATTTTCCCACTTGAATGGCTAAAAGAAATGAAATGAAAAGAAATGAGAAGAAAGGGTAATATATATAAGTATTGGTTGGGTTGACTTGGACTTTCTTTGACTTGACTTTTCTCCCCACACCCACACACTTCACTCCCATCCCTCCCCCATTTCTGGCCGAGCCCTCCCCAAGTGCAGCCCTCAATTTTCTCCTCTCATTTCCTCATCAAAAACCTATCAAAAACCTCCAAAATTCTATCACAAATCAAGCTAAAATCCAAATCCAACTCTTACCCATTTTTCCTTGACCTATTCTAGTGTGGATCTTGGAGCAAGAAGCAAGTTTGTGAGGCTAGGTTGGATGTTGATTCAAGTTTTGTGAGGTATAAATCCTTGTTCCATGGTTTGTTTGTTGCTTAGTTACTTAATTGTTGCTATCATACCTCATTTGAAGCTAATTAGGTGTTTAATTAGGTTTAATTGCTTGGTTGGAAAATTCAAGAAAAGGGGTTTGTAAATCAAATTAGGGTTTTCTTCATTGGGTATTGATCTTGATGTGGGGATTAACATGTTAATGTGATGCTAAAACTAACCTAGTTGCTAGTTTACTAATTGATCCTTGTAATTGTTAAAATTGGAATTTTATGCAAACTAGGTTTTGGAAATTTATTGCAAATATTAGACTAAAAATCTAATTAGGTTTTTCATGACTTCATTAATATTATTAAGTGTAGTTTAATGCTTTAGATCATGCAAATCTAAGCTAGATTGTAGTTTGTGCATTTTTGCAATGAAATTGTTAAAATTTAGATATTTTGTAAACTAGAATTTTAGGGTTTTTGGAATTTAATGAGATTAAATTATGGGAATTGTTTTTATGACTTATTTAAGATATTTAGTGAATATTGTGGCCGCTAGATTCGTTTATACATCGAGTTTTGTACTAAAACGGTGATTTGTGCTTGCTAGATTTTCGGGAAAATGACTTTTTAAGTGAAATTGGGGTTTTTATGAATTTTAAGCTATTTTATATTATAATTAGTGCTTGTAATTGTACAAATGAGTGTGTTGAGAGCTTTCTCGATGGTTTGGCGTTTGTACGCCGACGTCGAGGGTTTTTGAGTCGGATTTTAATGCGATACGGTGCGATATGATATGTAGGTACCCCATATGGACTTCGAGACGACAAGCAAGCGCGTGGCGACGTCGGCACCGGCGAGCGAGGACCAGGTGAGTAGATTTATATCTATGGGGAGAAGTCGGGGGGATGGCGTATAGCACCCCCGCAGTTCGTGGTGATGTATACGATACGTATACACACATTTATTGATTATATTTTGTTTGAGTTTATTGATGATAAATATGGATGGTTTAGTATCGCGAAACCCTAGAGTAGTGGTCGTACCATACATGCACACACCCACCCATACTTGCATACATTCTTCTTCCATTTGTGTTTACGGGAATATATATATATAGTTATGTGTTACATGGGTATGGGACTATGTGTTCACATACGGATTTGAGGATGATACTTGGGTTTGAGATGAGTCGATAAGATTTGTGTTGAGGTTGGGATATCGGTCATATGGCAGGATTCGTATTTGAGATACGTCCTGATATTATAGCGGGTCTTTGAATGACGATACGGGTGAATAGTGCTATAATCAAAATGGTCGACATGTGATCGTGATATGAGATATGATATGCTAGGATATTGATATTAGGCCGTATCGGGCGATGTAGACCCTTGATGATGCTATGTGCTGACGGTATCGGTTTGTACAGGATTGTCGATCTGTAGTCAGATCATGAGTATATTGAGGATATTAGTATTATACTAGACATAGGTCAGTACCCTAGACTATGATCTTGAATAAAGGGGATACCAGAGGAATGGTGTGAGGAATATGATATTGACCCGTACCCAGATTTAGGGATGCCGTACGACGGATTTACGTACGAGCTATATCTTGATGATCGATCCGCACTCTTGACTTGGGATGTCTGATTGTAGATATGGTATCGGATATGATATTATTGAGGCGGGATCACCGACTAATATATATACAGGTATGTATATGGATCGACTCAGATGTTAGGCGGTTTCCTTAGCTGTAGTCCAGCTTGTTAGCTTAGCCCTTTAGTTTAGTTTAGTTGTTAGATTAGATTTGATTCTTACCTATTTCAAAAACCAACGAATCGTGGTTGTTTTAAAAGACAGCCCGAGGGATCTATGGATATTTCAAAAGACATATCTTTTCATAAAAACACCGTAGCCCCTATTTTCAAAACCCCATGGTTCGTGTTATTTCAAAAGGCACCATTTGTAGGACTTATATTAGATTAATGCAGGTTAGTTACAGTTGCGTCTTGTATTCAGCTCCCGCTTATTATTGTGGTTCGCTTCGCATTGCACACTTATGTTATAATTTCTTATTGCAATGTTGATATCATATTGTTAGGACACCAGCACCATTACCGATGATGCGTATGTACCACGTACACTTACTTGCCAGCTCACACACATCTTCATTGGTAATTGCCATGTCATGTACACCTTAGAAAATATTATTGCTTAGCTTGTTAGTTAGTAATTTGACATGATATTAGTGTACCTGCCTTATATGCCAGCTTAACATTGTAGTTATTACTTGCCACTTCATGCATACTGTTATTCATTGTTATACCTATATTCATGGTTTTACATGCTATTGATGATTTGGATTCGGATTTCCATGAGATTTTCTGGATTTGGGGGGGGGGGGGGAAACCGCAAAACTTATATAAACTGATTTCTCTCTTTTTAAATAAAAAGTGGGGTTTTTCCCATGATGTATGAGTCGTCCACCATGAGTTTGCTGATGGATTTCGAGACCCGATTCGAGGAGACGGATGAACCGTTTCGGGTAGATGGTGGACCCGGTAAGGTACCCCGGGGCAAGAAGCGCGTGATGATGACGATGTGAGCCTGGCAGGGGAGCACTACCTACCGGTGATATTACCCGACGCGTCGGATATCCGGAGGATACCGTCGTGGTCTTGAGATGGAGGGTAGGGGCCGGTCTGGACTGACGGCGCCCTAGATATTGTGTTTGAAATATTGAGATTTCGAGATATTGAGGTACAGAGACTGTGATACAGAGATATCGAGATTTTAGGATTACGTTTTGTGCCGATGCTAGGCACTGTTTTATGCTGATTTCATTTATGATATCTCATTTAAAAATACAAAGGAAATCTCACTAAATTATGAAAACAGTTTCTTCATTTACATGTATTCTGTTTTCATGCATTCATACCTCATTCATATGATATATTGCTACCTGAGGCACTGACACGGGCACATGAGATTACACTCGGGTTAGATATTTACCCTAGCCTTGTTATAGGTTGCATGTTATTATATATATAATTGAGGATTTATATTATGATCATTGACCTAGGTTGCGTTATTTACGCGATTTCTTTCCGTAGATGTTTTTCTATTCACGAGCTGGCAACTCACCCCCGTTGTGCCCCAGTTCCTTGCAGGTTTGCCGTACAGGTTTCTTTACGGCTTGCGGGCATAGTTTCCTTCGGGTGATTTGCTAGTAGATGGGTTTACTTGTATCGTACCCCCCATTATATAACTTGTATATTATTACTCTGTTGTATCTAGAAGTTCCATCAACCAAACATGTATTTATTTTGAGATAGAGACCAGTGATGTTATTCCTTCGACCTTAGAGTCGCGCGTTATATTTCTGTGGTTTTCTTGTGGTTTTGAGTTTCCTTTGAACTTTAATCCTCGCCGTTGGCGTTGTATATTATATTTCTTGTGTGGTTGTGACCGTCGATTGACGAAGAGCTAGCTCCCGTTTGGGGATTCCTTTTTATTGATTTCGTATACTATTCATGTTGTATCCCGTTTGGGAGCCAGTATTTACAAAGGAGACTCTGCCGAAATTTTCAGGAAATATTTAATGTTTTTTAAAACCGCATAACTCGGCTTATGCTATTAAAACTACTTGATTTTAAATTGGTTTTCCTTCACTCTACTACTTTTCTTGGTTTGGATTTCTGGGTTTTCGGTTTACTTAGATTATGTACGCCTCGAGACGTTCGTAGTTTAAGTGCCGGTCATGTTCCGTACTTTCGGGTCGTGACAGTAATCCACTGAAAACCCTCAGGAGACAGCACTCCTCCTATTAGGGACACCTAGGGGTTTAACGGCTTTTTGCACGCGCTCAGTGCAATTGTGTTGCCTACGAAAGTGTGCTTAGCGTTCTTCTTTCTTTTTCTCCTTCTCTTGAATAAACTAGTTTGCTCGGGACGATCAAAAATAAGTTTGGGGGTATTTGTTCAGTTGATAAAACTGCACATTTAATATGACATTTTTCCTACTATTTCTATATAATAAAAGGTGTTTATTATAATATATGATACATATGAGGGTTTATCTGTAAAAATACTATTTTCATGTGTTTATATATTATAATTAACATTTTGTAGGAAAAAGTAGGCATATAATATCCATGTAACATTTGGCCCATTTAAATATGCTTACCTTATTAATACCTAGACCAATTCTTAATGGTTAAGTTAATATCTCAATAAAACAAACTCTACTAATATTATTTGTTGAGTAATTGTGCAGAATTTTCAGGGCTGAAATCAAGGAAATCAAAGTTGGCAAAATAAACCTGCCTAATTAAGAATGTAAACTAAAGAAATCAATTCTGGCAGTAACGTAGAAAAGATTTTCAGTTTCCAGAGATTCAAAAGATCACCACGTGTCATCAAGATAAAGCTCCAGAAAAACAAATCAAGTGATGTCCCTATAAGGTCGCGGAACCGCGGCCAAACCCACCTATTGGCCGCGGTTCCGCCACGGATTGGACGAGTTGGGAGTTGGGATTTTGCTGTTGGGATCTTAACCACTGGTTTCCAAATTAGGAAACTAGAGTTCTGGATCTGGGACTATAAATAAGGACCGAGAGCCTCTTGGAATAATCATCAAGCTGAAGAGATCACGAAGTCCACGACAGGCTCACGCATCCAGCCTGATCATCAACTGTTCATCTACCTCCTTAGAAGAGATCGAGAAGCAAACTAGCATTTTGTAATCATTTTCTAAGGAAACAAAGTGTAAATGAATTTTGTTGATTAATAAAGGTAGTAGTTTTCTTATTCTATCTCTTTGTAGTTTTAATATGATTTCTCTCTCCATCTCTTCTTCTCCCAACATGCGTGAGTAATTCTTCGCTTGTTAGGGTTTATGGGATTAGGGTAGGTTAATGGATGATGAAGATACCTAAACTATTTTTAAATCTTATAAACTTTATAAACTTTATCAAAAGAATAGTTAGCATCCTAATTGGGCGCGCTATCAATTCATTGATAATCGCGACTACGATTAGAGATTAGATTAACAATTGTTTTGGTAAAGGCTAGATATGAACGGAGTTCCATGTCGAGATAGGGGTTAAGAGTGGGAACCCTTTACCCTCCAGAAACCCTAATCTACATGCATCACTGTCATTCTAGTTTTAAATCTATTAAAGGATAAAAAGAGTAATCTTTAATTAATCATCCATAACTACTAAATCCTAATGAACCCTACAAGCCCCCTTTTAATATTAAACTTACCTCCGTAGTTAATCTAGATCTATCTTTTGCATCCTTGTTTAACGTAAATCTAGATCCTATAATCATTCTTCACCATTCTTATTCTTCCTTCCTAGTCAACACGCCTAAAGTAAGAATAAAAGGTTCCACGTTTCCCTGAGGACGACCCGTACTCACCTCGGTCTAGCTGCGCGCGACACCGTTCTGATTGCGGTAAACTACACTAAAACTCTTCTTTAAAAACAGATCAATCACTTATCGAATAAGGTGCTGGATATTCTACAAGGAATACCGCTATGCAAAGCAAGAACTAGAGCTATCAGTTTTTAAACAAGTTTCTACAACATCTTTAGGTTTCTTTTTCTTTTCATTTCATTAATCTCATTAATGAAGTCTCATCAAATTATGCTTCCCAAGCATCACATATGAAACGAAAGCAGCAATATTAATTATATCTCTTATATATGATATAGGCATTCGTCTCAGAACATATCAAGTGATCACATCACAGAATATCAGCAGCAGAAGAATCACATATGAAATATTAGATATACTAGGAATTCCGTGTTTTAAATTAATCCAGTATAAAACACGGATTCCACGGTCGCGATGAATAGCCAAACCCGCATCCCTAGACCCCTACGATGTTAGTGGATGTTGCACACCCTCACTATACTTATGAGGAGGCGGAAGTGGTAAACAATAATTTTTCTTGCATGCAACACCCACATAACCCAAGATTAGTGCTTCAACCCTAACTAGCAAAAACCATCAAGAGATCTAATTTACTATGATAGTATTTAAACCTAATGGAACCGGTCCTTCTGGTCTTCACTTGAATGTGACTCCTAGGCTCCTTGCGGTTGCAATGAGCTCGATCTCCGGCCACCTCAAGATCCAAGACGATCCACCCGAGAGCTATCGAACAAGCTACAAACTCTTCACATGAGTTCAACTTAGAGATCAAGTTTGCTAGAAGTGATCACTAAGATGATGTAGAGATTAAGTATTGGATTATGATTTTTGCTCTAAGCTTTTGATTCACAACTCATGTGAGGTTAAAGCAAAGAGAATGAAGAAGGAGAGAATGAAGAGAGAGAATGTCAAAGTGATAATAAAATGTTCAAGCATGGAAAAAATATCATATGGCTCAAAATGAAATAATTGAAGCATGTAATAAAAAATTGCACCATGCTTCAATAGTAACTCCAAATGAATAAATTATGAAAGAAGCCATTCCTTCATCCATGCTTAGACTTTCCTAAATTCCACCTCATTTATTTATTTTCACAAAATAAATATCTAATAATGAGGGGTCTCCTTCTAGAAGGTATTCATATAACAATTACAAGAACACCCCTCCACCGTATACCGTATAAGTATACCCGTATTCGAATTCCGAAAAATACGAATACAATCAATCCAATAATATAATACCGGCATGCGGCTTAAACCAAAGCCTACCAGTATTAACATTCCGATCATTATTCCTGTAACGATTACACGAACATGATCGAAACCCTGCCGTAATAATTTAAGGCGTCTACATCTTTCGCCTGAACCAGGGAACTCTCTGTGTGAGACTCTAAAGACTCGACAGTACACTGGCAGTGGGTTTAACCACAAGCACGTCAGCGGCACTAGATGTGTGTAACAGCTACCCAGGTACATGACGAAAAAGTGGTGGCCGACGAGCGAACTCATCCCAACCCTAACGAGCCTGTAAGCAACACTTACCGTACAGTCCGGTCTCTTCGTCTGATACGTCGCATATGAAGTCTAGGGGTGGTAATGTTAGTTATATGTATGCCCTAGAGGCCATTACTGTACATACGATGTATATTGTAGTGGATGCTTGGACATATATATGGAGGACTTTCTTGCTCGACATGATAGTATGCTATCTGGTTGCTCTTTATCTTAACATGTACACTGATTGTCTCTATATTACATGTTGATAAAGCCCTTAGGATGAATACTTGACTACCAGGATTATGATGTAGCTCATACTAGTGGGGACAGAGTAGTCGGTAAGTACATCCTTCAAATGTTCCTAGTCGTAGGTGTATCGAGACAGGGCATCGATATACCAGAGTAGACTAGCGTATACCTTCTCGACCCATGTAGATGGGCGATGGATGATCCCATATCCATTAGTGTTTGACATCAGATATAGTATGTGGGTGCTCAGTGGAGACTGGGTACACTGAACAGACTCGCCAAGAACTCCTAGATGGTATTATACCTATCGTCAGATAGCAGTTCTCCGGTGACACTGGTACAGGTTAGTCTGTAGATCCGAGATCGTCATAGAGTCTTGTGTGATTCCCACTGTGCTTTGATTTCCACCTTACCACGTTCAAGAGAACGTGCAAAACGGTGGCTTTTGGGTACAGTCCCGAATCACATGGAGGCAATGAGCGATAGGAGGGGTTTCGCCTCTCCCGGTATTGGGGGTTGATGTTGCGCTGTGCTCGATTAGCTATAACAGGAAGTCCCTGGCCAGGGCTACTTCAGAGATATACCGGTAAGTGTTATCAGTAGTTTCTCGACCCGTTATGAGCCTCATATCGACACGACTTATCGAGTTATTGGGGTCTGACGTTTACCACCCCTAGACGAGATATGCGACATATCAGACGAAGAGACCGGACTGTACGATAGTGTTACAGATTGGATTCGCAGGAGTGTGAGCATGCTTGCTTGTTGATCTTCTGATCGCTCAATACCCGGGTGGCCGTTACGTTTAGCAGACCGCTTACGGCTTGTGGGTGTTTGATATGATCATCACCTACTGCCGGCGTATTGACGAGTCTTTAGAGTCCTACACAGAGGTTTCCAGGATCAAGCGAAATGGAGTAAGAGCACATATGTGATATGTACGGGACCGAGATTAATACGATATGAGATACCGTATTCTATTCTCGCGATAAGTGATATCGGTCGGTTATATATGATATAGCCGGGTTATCGGATCAAGTGTTGATTCGATAAGTTGATTCATTTGATATTAGTCGGTTATATGTGATATAGCCGGATTATTAAATCAAGAGTTGATTTGATAATATAATGTATAATTATATATTTGATATATTACATTACATTAACTAGTATTAGCTCACTTATGATTTCTTTTCTCAATAATTTTGTGCATGTGTATATATGTGATATATAAGTGTACATTATTTTGTGTCATGCTTGATGATACATACAATAAAGGTGTGTGTATGACTTACACCATGCTTAGTTTAATTGCTAGGGTTTTATTTATTTAAGTAATTCTAAAACTAAATGATTTTGTCATGGTTGATAAGCTTGTAGAAGCTTGTAGTTCTTTGACGAAGTCTTCAAGTTTTGTTTTACCTAAGTTATTTGTTAACCCTACCAATTAACCTAGCCTTGGTTAAGTCTCTACAAAGGTTAAGTATATGATACTTAACTCACCCATGGTTGCTACACTCTCTTATGAGTTCATTCTTCTTTTTCTTCCACAAAAGCTTTCTAGCTTCAATGGAGTTGATGAAAAAAGTGTAAGAAAATCAAATCTAAAGTGAGCCCACTTCCTACTTCATCATCCTCTACTACTTGCCATTTAGTATAGGGTGTTTGCTTCACTAATTCCACAATTAGTGAAGAGATAGCTTGAGTTAGTGACTCCTCGACGTAGATCATCTTCGGCCTCGAAGACTTCGATGCAAGCATGTTCATTTCTTCATGGGAGCCTCTCTAGAGTCCGGAGTTCACGATAGCAGCGAAGGGCCTACTACACGAAGCTATTGAAGTGAAGGATCGGTCTACAAAGATTGTATTCCTTGCTCACTTTACTTGCAAAGTGTTTGCATTTCTATTCGTCGGTTTTCTAGTATACGATTCTAGGGTTAGGGTTAGCTAAAACGGCAAATTTTGAATTTGGCATGGACGATGCCTCCCGAAACCTTGTTACCGTTCTAGGGAACTCTACAGTGGTATCAGATCCATGCTAGGAAATTAGACGGATTTTGTTAAGATTACAAAATCGAAATACTCCGAAACTTGAAACACGAAATTGTAGTTTCTGTCGAATTTAAAATGTTGTCAAAAATTTTTTTAAACAATTGCAGAGTGTTATATGGGATATATAATGAACACCATGAAAAATTCAGGGGGTTTGCTTGGATTTTGGCCGAGATCACCTAGGTCATGACCGGCCACTTTTTGTTGGTTTTTCCTGAAATTTTCACTGTGTTCCAGTGACTTGGTTTTGATGTTTCAGGTGTTGTTTATTTTTTCTAATTTTACATGTGATGTAATCTTACACTATAAGAAATTCGGAGTGTTTCGTATTCGTAGTTTTAACAATGTTTCGGGTTATTCACATATTGTCTAGGCGAAGTTTAAAAGTTCGATCGAATGTCAAAAACCCATTTTTCCAAGTTTAACGTATTCGAAAAACATGCAAGTAATTCTATGAACCCTCTAGAAGAATGAAACCCTAACGCGACATTTTGGATCGCGGAACTGCGGTCATACCCTTGGGTTTGCCGAAGTTCCGTGGCGACATGAGTGAGGCTTGGGTCTGCCCTTCTATGGCTGGTGCATAGGTACTTTACTGAAACTGTGCGCAAGTGTTGAGCTGTCGGGAAATTATGGGACTTTGATGAATCGATCGAAAAGTTTAACATCGTCCGGATATTATGTGATGGGATACAATACTTGGAATCAAAACTAATTTGAATTTTATAAATCTAGCAGTTTAGTCTCATTTGATCGGTTGCCACGGGATTTTGATGTGATCAAAAGTCCGTCGCAATCACGTAGCGTACGCGGATACTCGCCGGGTAACATTACTAGATAGCCACGCCCCATAGCCCCGACCAAATGACTGTAGGAGAACCCCGTCACCAAAAGCATCCGTTCAGGTGCTCACGGCAGTGGTGTTCCGCCTTAGTGCACTTCGTCGACGGTATCGGGGGGGTGCGGCCGTCTACTAAAGTTTCCGACGAGCATTCGATCGGGATGTCGGGAATCTTGTTGAATTGCCCGACTTGTTATTGAAAAGTGTTTTCGGTATCGAGAATAAAATGCGGGGTTTATAATTGTTAGGCATGTGATGTCTAAGGAATTCATTTGGTTAGGCATGTAATGTCTAAGGTGGTTGTGGATTCCAACTGTTGTAGTTTTTCACTTTCTTTTCTGCGACCGTAAGTATAATATGTGGTGTATTGCTGGTTTCATTGCTATATGTCAACGACAATTGGGATACGCATATTTACTTACGTTGATGACATGTGATGTTATGTGTTGCTGTGATATGTTATATTGGATCGTCGTGGTTGAGTAGCCGGGGGTTTTATATGAGATGAGAGTTTTCATTTTCATTTATGTAAAATTCATTGTATGTAATATTCTTTTATTGGGGCACTTCCGGGTTGAGGATGCTAACACCATTGTATATTATTTACTTTTCCGCATTAGGATAGACCCAAGGCGGGGAGCACAAGTAACCGGGTTCTAGGGTCCAGTGGGAGACCATCTCGAGGAGTCGAGACCGGGTCTCCTAACTCTAGAATTGGTAGGGTTGCTTGCCGCTCTCGTAGGGGTCTAGGGATGTGGGTTTGGATATTCATCATGACCGTGGAATCCGTGTTTTATACAGGCTTAATTTAAAACCCGGAAATCCTAGTATATCCAATATTTCATATGTTGATTTCTGCTGCGATATCTGTGATGTGATCACTGTATATGTTGAGATAGATACTGGATATAGTATATGTGATATATTATATAGACGTTGCTTATGTTTTACACCCGCACTAGCACTGCCCCACTCTGCCATTAGTTACCTAACCTAATGGTGCATGAGGGGACATCGAGGCGAATGCGGATGGCATAAGCGTACGTTGTATTTATCTATGATGTTTAGGTAACTTAAAATGATGGGACATCATTAATGAGATTAATGACAGAAAATAAACCTAAAGATGTTGTAGAAACTTGTCTCGAAAACTGGTAGCTCTAGTACTTGCTTTGCATAGCGATATTCCTTGTAGAATATCCAGCACCTTATTCGATAAGGAAAGAGCCAAGATCCCTCCACCGGGAGTGACCTATTTAGCAATAATTGGCAGATACTACAACCCTCGGTTTTGTCTTTTGATTGCTTCTATAGTTTTTGCTTTGCATAGTGATATTTGTGAAATATCCTGCACCTTATTCGATAAGGAAAGAGCCGAGATCTCTTCACCGGGAGTGACCTCTTTAGCAAAACTAGTAAAAGCCTAAAAAACACTCCATTTTAAATCACTCGATCCTACGACGATATCAAGTTCATTACGCAAAAGGTTTTCTTAAAAACCTGTCGTAGCCCTCCGTCATTTCAGATAAGTCCTACTTAGTATTCGTGCTACGTTTGTTGATCTCCGTCAAGGCGTAGTGTGCGGTAGCTGACTAGTATTTATCTACTGCATGTGATGCGATTGTTTTAGGGTAGTCGTACGACCTTGTTGACCTCCGTCAAGGTTCGTGCGGGCGGGTTTAATTCAATCAGGAAATGACGGGTTGAACTTGACTAGTAGCCTATGGTTTGTTGACCTCCGTCAAGGTCATAGGATGCTAGGGGCAAAATATTATTGGGAATTTTAAGTGTTGAAATTTGCAATGGGATTGCATACCTTCTATGAGATAGTTGGATCCCGATATCCACTGCGAGTAAGAGTTACTCCTGGGAGAGTTTTACACATTACAATTAGCCGATCAAGTAGGTGTCTAGAAAGGTGTCAACGGGGTTACGCCCCTGGAAAAACGAGATTTATTTTAATTAGGTCTGTGTGAAAGCACGGGGAACCTCCCTCAAAGTACCAGCACTAGCCTGGCTGAAAGATTGGTGAACTTGTAGGGTGTAATTAATCCCGGCTAGTCTTTCCTTTTAGGGTTTGAAGGAAGATTTGACTAAAACAATAGGAGACATCCTGATTAGATATATTAATAACCAATCTAATCTTGCAAGAGCATACGCGTAGTGTTTTCTTCTCTCTCTCCAGGTAGCGACCATGTCACGCCTTAATCAAGATAATAATACGGATGTATTGACCGAAGACCCTTGTTATACTGAGCTAGGGAACGTTGGTCCCGCTCCAACTTATAATAGTTATAAGACCGAGCAGGAAATAGGGGATTACCAGGATTCCCGTGCCGCCCAAACGAAGAAAGTGCATGATGATGCAACTTCTTCGGGTGTGTTCATTACCGAGAACTGTTTCTCAGTATCCTTTACGTCCTGGGTATAAGATACCGGATCAGGATCCCACATATGTAATCTGTTACATGGGCTACAGAAAGGTAGAGAACTGAGAATGGGTGATAAGTTTTAAGAGTTAGAAACGGTGCAATTGTTGCAGCCAAGATGTTGGCAATTATCACCCTGTATTATTAAATACATTGATTCTGAACGAATATTATTAGATACCGAACCTGATATACAATATCATATCAGTCACTTTATTTAGTAAAGAAGGACATAATTTTGTATTGTTGGATAATGTTTTGAAAATTTCCTATATCAAGAGTTGATCGGTTCAGGCACGTTATCTAAAAGAATATACATTCTAAATCAAACCACAGTTCTTAACGTACAAAACACACACAAGAGGAAGAGTTCAAAAATGAATGAATCCTACTTGAAGCATTATAGACTAGGTCATATCAATGCGACCCGAATAGCTAAGTTACATTAAGATGCATATTTAAATTAGTTTGAATTTACATCTTATGAAACTTGCCAATCTTGTCTCAAAGATAAGATGACCATAGCTCTGTTTATTGGAAACAGAGAAAGAGTTAGATGAACTCTTGGGATTGATACATGATTATGTATGTAGATCCCATGTCTACACATGCCAGGACCGGTTCTTTGTATTTCATTACATTCACTGATGATCTCTCAAGATTCGCACATGTGTTCCTCTTGAAACACAAGTCTGAAGCTTTTGAGAAATTCAAAGAATATAAGCTATAAGTAGAGAACCAAAACGGGTATAAGTATTATGTCCTTTGATGTGATCATGAAGGAGAATACTTGAGCACGGAATTCCTGGACTATTCTAAAGAGGAATGAGATTCTCTCTCAGCATTACTCCTCCGTATACACCACAGCACGTTGGTGTATCGGGGTGGAGCCATCGCACCCTATGTGATATTGTGTGCTCTATGATGAGTACTACTGAGTTGCCTACTTCCTTTTGGGGGTTATTGTAGGGTTACTAGGCACTCTAACAAGGTTCTACAAGGCATCAACCATGCCCGATTAAAATTTTATTCGTGTTGAATAACCCTAAACAAGATCTTTGCTAGATTATTAAGGTTTCACATGCTACTAAATAACATTTACGACTAAGTGAATACGAAATACAACCTTTGTAGATCGGTCCTTCACTTCTAAAGCTCCTTGTTGTAGTCCCTTCGCTGCGATCATGGTCCTCCCGGGCTCTTGCATAGTTTCACGAGGCAGAAGGAGCGTGCTTGCTTGAAGTCTTCGAGGCCGAAGATGATCTACGTCGAGGGAATACCAACTCAAGCTACTACTTCACTAACTAGAGAATTAGTGAAGCAAACACCCTAAACTAAAGTGCTAGCTAGTAGAGGATGAGGAAATAGGAAGTGGGTACACCTACGAATTATTTATCTCACATTTATTTCTGACTTAATCAAAACCTAGAGAGCTTTTGAGCTCAAGGAAGAAGATGAAGGAAAAATGAGATGAGGATAATGATCAAGTGAGAAAGCTAACCATGGTGAGTGAGTATCATATACTAACTCATGTAGAGACATAACCATGGCTAATCCAAAATTCTTAGGTTAATAAAAATCTAAAGTAAAACAAAGTTAGTGGACTTTGTCAAAGCATCCACAAGCTTCTACAGGCTTCATGCTTATGACCAAAGCTCCACTAATTTGTAATTACCTTAAATAAATATAAACCACCATTTAAAATAGAATGGTGTATGTCTTGCACACCCATGAATGATGTATCAACAACCATGATACAAAAAGAAAACACATTTTAATATATATCACATATATATTAAAGTTATGCACATATGAGAAAAATTCTTAAGTGAACAAATGTTAGTTAATGTAAATTAGTATATCATATATACAATTATACACTAAATTATTAAATCAACTCTTGACTTAATAATTTGGTTATATCTCATATAACCGACTAACATTCAATGTATCGACTTATCGAATCAACACTTGATTCGATAACCCGGCTATATCACATATAACCGACCCATACAAAAAGTAGCGAGAATAGAATATGGTATCACATACACCCATTATTCTCGATCCCGCACATATCACATATGCGCTCCTATTTCGTTTTTCCTGAGCCAGTAAAACCTCTATGTAGGACTCTAAAGACTCGTCAATACGCCGACAGTAGGTGATGATCACATCAAGCACCTACAAGCCGTCAGCGGTACTAACTGGAAGTAACGGCTACCCGGGTATTGAGCGATCAGAAGATCAGCAAGCAAGCCCGCTCCAACTCTTGTAAAAGCCTGGCGGTAACACTTCCCGTACAGTCCGGTCTCCTCGTCTGATATGTCGCATATCAAGTCTAGGGGTGGTAAACGTTAGACCCCAATAACCGATAAGTCGTGCCGATGTGAGGCTCATAATGGGTCGAGAAACTACTGGTAACACTTACCAGTAAATCTCTAAATCAGCCCTGGCTAGGGACTTCCCTGTTATGGCCAATCGAGCACAGCGCAACATCAACCCCCAATACCGGGAGAGACGAAACCCCTCCTATCGCTCATTGCCTCCATGTGACTCAGGACTGTACCCAAAAACCACCGTTTTGCACGCCCTCTTGGACGTGGTAAGGTGGAAATCAAAGCACAGTGGGAATCACACAAGACTCTATGACGATCTCGGGTCTACAGACTAACCTGCACAAGTGTCACCAGAGAACTGACATCTGACGTGAGGTATAATACTATCTGGGAGCTCTCGGCGAGTCCGTCCAGTGTACCCAGTCTCCACTGAGCACCCGTATACCATCTCTGATGTCAAACACCAATGGATATGGGAGCATCCATCGCACATCTCATGGGTCGAGAAGCGTATACGATAGTCTACTCTGGTATATCGATGCCCTGTCTCGATACACCCACGACTAGGAACATTAAAGAATGTACTTATGGACTACTCTGTCCCCACTAGTATGATCTGCATCATAGTCCAGGTAGTCAAGTACTCATCCTAAGGGCTTTACCAACATGTAACTATAAGACAATATCAAGAGACAAGTATACATGTTAAGATAAAGAGCAACCAGATAGCATACTATCATATCGAGCAAGAAAGTCCTCTCTATATATGTCCAAGCATCCAATATAATATACATCATCTGTACAATACTGGCCTCTAGGGCATACATACAACTAACAGTTATGCACTTGAGATGCTGCATACCTATTGAATAGAGTTCCAATCAAATCAGGTGCCTACCACTCCATATGTGATATGGTATGAGAAGAGCCCATCTCTTAAGGATGTTAAGATTTGGGGTTGTCCGGCCTATGTCTAAAAGCAAAATCCGGACAAACTCTAGGTAAGGTCAGTTCAGTGGAAGTTTGCAGGATATCCCAAGCATTCGCAAGGGAATATCTTCTACCACGCCAAGGAACAAAAAGTGTTTTATTTCTCGGCATACCACCTTTTCAGAAAAGGAATTTATTTTGGAAACAAATTTGTGGTTATGAGGTGGAACTGGAAGGAGTTTCAGCTATACAAACTACAGCAGATGATTTGATAGAACCGGAGGATTCAATAGTTCCTAACGAACCTCAGCCTCTCCGCCGATCTGGTAGGGTTCCTCATCCACCTGAGAGATACTTCGGTTTCTCTATGACAGTGGGAGCGAGGATGGCATCATGAGATGATGACCCAACTAGTTTCGAGCAGGCCATCAGGAGTGGGGACTCTGTAAGAATGGCTTGATGCTAAGCGATTTGAGATGGAATCCATATACACCAACAAAGTATGGACTTTTGTTGCTTTATCTGAAGGGTTTAATTCCCATCAGAAGCAAGTATATCTTGAGAAGATTACTTGGTGTACATGGAAAAGTTGAGACTTTCAAAGCTAAGACTTGTTGCAAAAGGTTCTCGTCATCGACCACGTTTGGATAATGATGAAACCTTTTCTAGTGTCTATGCTTAAGTCCATCCGGATCCTACTTGCCATTGATACATACCATGACTACGATATCTGGCGGTTGGGTGTCATGACAGCTTTTCTAAATACTGATTTAGAAGAGAGCATCTATAAGTACACAGCCAAAGGGCTTCGTAAACAGTGGGAGCAGCAGAAACGTGTGCAAGTTGCTTTATGGGTTAAAGCAGGTATCGCGGAGTTGGAACATCTGTTTTGATGTGAAAATCAAAGCGTTTAACTTCACTAAAATAGTAGATGAACCTTGTATATACAAAAAGATAGTAGGGAGTATGGTGGTGATCCTCGTATTGTACATGGATGACATACTCTTGATAGGAAAGGAGTTTCCTATGCTACACTCGGTCAATCTCCTCTTATCACAAGGATTCTCCATATAGGATCAAGGTGATACCTCCTAAATCCTGGGTTTTGGATCTATGAGATAGATCTAAGTGGATGTTAGGATTCTCACTAGGTGTAGTAAGATGGTATCAATCGATCCTGGGGAGAATCACTGGATAGCTTCCAGGGTGGTAAGGTCGACTGAATGTCAGTCACAGGCATTGTCTTTACCCTCAGTGGAGGGACGATATGTTGGAAGAGTTCCAAGCTAGATATCGTGACAAACTAGATGATAAAGGCTGGATACGTTGCTACCAAGGATAATACCAAAGAGGCAGTCTGGATGTATATTAGTTCATGAGATGAACTTTGTTCCTACCATTGTGTGACAATGGAGTTGTGGCTTATGCCTAGGAACCCTGTCCCATCAATAATCCAGACATATTCTTAGGCAGTATCACCTGATCATGGAGATGGTTTATCTCCAGGGAGATCGAGGATAGAAGAGTAGACAAAGAGGAGAACAGGGCGGATCCACTCACAAAGGCCTATTCCCAGGAGAGACTTTTATGGGATGGTTGAGTATGAGATACTTCAGCCACTGCTGATTGTTGGGTATTGGATACTACAACAGATGGCTCTAGTACAAGTGGGAGATTGTTAGTTATATGTATGCTGTAGAGGCCATTACTGTACATACGATGTATATTGTAGTGGATGTTTGGACATATATATGGAGGACTTTCTTGCTCGACATGATAATATACTATCTGGTTGCTCTTTATCTTAACATGTACACTGATTGTCTCTATATTACATGTTGATAAAGCCTTTAGGATGAGTACTTGACTACCAGGTTTATGAAGCAGATCAAACTATTGGGGACAGAGTAGTCGGTAAGTACATCCTTCAAATGTTCCTAGTGGTTGGTGTATCGAGACAGGGCATCGATATACCAGAGTAGACTAGCGTATAGCTTCTCGACCGATGTAGATGGGCGATAGATTATCCTATATCCATTGCTGTTTGACATCAGAGATAGTATGCGGGTGCTCAGTGGAGACTAGGTACACTGAACGGACTCGCCGATAACTCCTAGATGGTATTATACCTATCGTCGGATCTCAGTTCTCTGGTGACAGTGGTATAGGTTAGTTTGTAGTCCCGAGATCGTCATAGAGCCTTGTGTGATTCCCACTATACTTTGATTTCCACCTTACCACGTTCAAAAGAACGTGCAAAATGGTGGCTTTTGGGTACAGTCCCGAATCACATGGAGGCAATGAGCGATAGGAGGGGTTTAGTCTCTCCCGGTATTGGGGGTTGATGTTGCACTGTGCTCGATTGGCTATAAAAGAAAGTCCCTGGCCAGGGCTGCTCAGAGATATACTGGTAATTGTTATCAGTAGTTTCTCGACCCGTTATGAGCCTCATTTCGACACGACTTATCGAGTTACTGGGGTCTGACGTTTACCACCCCTAGACGGGATATGAACATATCAGTCGAAGAGACCGGACTGTACGGTAGTGTTACTGATTGGATTCGCAGAAGTGTAAGCAGGCTTGCTTGTTGATCTTCTGATCGCTCAATACCCGGGTGGCCGTTACGTTTAGCAAACCGCTTGTGGCTTGTGGGTGTTTTATATGATCATCACCTACTGCAGGCGTATTGACGAGTCTTTAGAGTCCTTCACAGAGGTTTCCTGGCTCAAGCGAAACGGAGTAGGAGCACATATGTGATATGTGCGGGACCGAGATTAATACGATATGAGATACCATATTCTATTCTCACGATATGTGATATCGGTCGGTTATACATGATATAGCCGGATTATCGGATCAAGTGTTGATTCGATAAGTTGATTCATTTGATATTAGTCGGTTATATGTGATATAGCCGGATTATTAAATCAAGAGTTGATTTGATAATCTAATGTATAATTATATATTTGATATATTATATTACATTAACTAGTATTAGCTCACTTATGATTTCTTTTCTCACTAATTTTGTGCATGTGTATATATGTGATATATATAAGTGTACATTATTTTGTGTCATGCTTGATGATACATGCAACAAAGGTGTGTGTATGACTTACACCATGCTTGGTTTAATTGCTAGGGTTTTATTTATTTAAGTAATTCTAAAACTAAATGATTTTGTCATGGTTGATAAGCTTGTAGAAGCTTGTAGTTCTTTGACTAAGTCTTCAAGTTTTGTTTTACCTAAGATATTTGTTAACCCTACCAATTAACCTAGCCTTGGTTAAGTCTCTACAAAGGTTAAGTATATGATACTTAAATCACCTATGGTTGCTACACTCTCTCATGAGTTCATTCTTCATCTTCTTCCATAAAAGCTTTCTAGCTTCAATGGAGTTGATGAAAAAAGTGTGAGAAAATCAAATCTAAAGTGAGCCCACTTCCTACTTCATCATCCTCTACTACTTTCCATTTAAAATAGGGTGTTTGCTTCACTAATTCCACAATTAGTGAAGAGATAGCTTGGGTTAGTGTCTCCTAGACGTAGATCATCTTCGGCCTCAAAGACTTCGATGCAAGCATGTTCATTTCTTCATGGGAGCCTCTCTAGTGTCCGGAGTTCACGATCGCAGCGAAGGGACTACTACACGGAGCTATTGAAGTGAAGGACCGATCTACAAAGATTGTATTCCTTGCTCACTTTACTTGCAAAGTGTTTGCATTTATATTTGTCAGATTTCTAGTATACGATTCTAGGGTTAGGGTTAGCAAGAACGGCAAATTTTTGAATTTGGCATGGACGATGCCTCCCGAAACCTTGCTGCCGTCCTAGGGAACCCTGCAGGTAAATGTCAAACCCCAGTAACTTTATAAGTCATGCTGATTTACGGCCCATAACGGTTCGAGAAACTACTGATGACACTTATCAGTAAATCTCGAGAACCCTGGCCAGGGATTTGTTGTTATGGCTGATCAAGCATAGCGCGACATCAACTCCCTATACCAGGAGAGACGAAACCCCTCCATCGCTCACAGCCTCCATGCGATTCGGGACTGTACCCAAAATCCACCTGTTTGCACAACTCAGTAGAGCCGTGATTGGGAGGAAATCAAAGCACAGTGGGAATCACACAAGATACTATAACGATCTCGGGTTTACAGAACAACCTGTACAAGTGTCACTAGAGAACTGCTATCTGACAATAGGTATATATACCATCTAGGAGTTCTCGGCGAGTCCTGTTCGGTGTACCCATTCTCCAATGAGCACCTGTGTACAATCTTTGATGTCAAACACCAATAGTTGTGGGATCAACCATCGCCCCCAGGGATAAGAAACGTACACACTAGTCTACTTTGGTAATATCGATGCCCTGTCTCGATATACCCTCGACTAGGAACAATTAAAGGATATGCTTATAGACTGCCCAGGCCCCACTAGTATGTCTACATCATAATCCCAGTAATCAAGCATATTCCTAAGGGCTTCATCAACATGTATATAAAGATATGAAATACAACACATCACATGTTAAGATGAAGATAAACCAGATAGCATACTATCATTTTGAGCAAAGATTGTTTCTGTACATATACATGCGTAGCATCCTATACAATACAGGCCTCTAGGCATACATATCTAACAATCTCCCACTTGCACTAAGGCTTGTAGTCGGTGCAATAAGTACCCACTGTCTACACTAGAACCAGTTGCCGGCGTACCGCATGCCCAACAGCTCGAACAGTTTCTCAAACTGGACTTGAGGGATGGCCTTGGTGAATGGATCTGCTGTGGTGTCTTTCGTGTCTACTCTCCGTATCTCGATGTTCTGGCGATCCACTATTTCCAGGATGAGGTGATACCGCCTCAAGATATGTCTGGATTTCTGATGGGACCTCGGTTCCTTTGCCCAATCCATGGCTCCATTGTTATCACAATACAGAGATATTAGATTAGCAATAGATGGAACCACCTGAAGTTCAGAAATAAACTTCCTCATCCAGACTGCCTCTTTTGCGGCATCATTAGCAGCAATATACTCAGCTTCCATCATGGAATCTGCGACGGTATCTTGTTTGGAACTCTTCCAACATACCGCCCCTTCATTTAGGGTAAATACAAACCCTGCGATAAGAATAATTTGACCGATTGTAGCATAGGAACATCATTTCCTATCAAGAGAATGTCGTCCACATACATTACGAGGAATGTAACAGTACTCTCTACAATCCTTTTATAAATACATGATTCATCTACATTTTTGATAAAACTAAACTCTTTGATTGTATCATCAAAGCAGATGTTCTAACTCCGTGATGCCTGCTTTAATCCATAGATGGATTTAAGCAACCTGCATGCTTTTCCGTTGCTCCCACTATCAATGAAGCCTTCTGGAAGATCCATAAAAACACATTCTTCTAAATCACCATTTAGAAATGTCGTTTAACATCCATCTGCCAGATCTCATAATCACAGTGAGCAGCTATAGCAAGAAGGATCCAAATGGATTTGAGCATTGTGACTGGTGAAAAGGTTTCATCAGAGTCCAACCCTGGTCTTTAATGAAATCCTTTTGCGAACGGCCTAACTTTATAGGTCTCCACCTGACCATCCACATCGATCTTTCTATTAAAGATCCATTTGCACCCTATAGGTTTTACTCCAGAAGGTGCAACCTCTAAAGTCCATACTTTGTTGGTGTGCATGGATTCCATTTCGGATCTCATGGCATCCGGCCATTTCACCGAGTCACTACTCGTGATAACTTGCTGAAAACTAGTAGGATCATCATCATCCATGATGCAATCTTCTCTATCACCATCAATTAGAAAACCATAGTATCTATCAGGTGGGCGAGAAGTCCTACTAGATCTACGGAGTGGCTGAGGTTCGTCAGGTTCTATTGAAACCTCATGTTCAACCAAATCATCGGTAATTGTTTGTGTATCTGGAATTTCTTCCAGTTCTACCGCATTGCCAACAGTATCATTTGTAAAAAATTCATTTTCAAAAAATGTGGCATACTGAGAAACAAACACCCTTTGTTCCTCCTTGTGGTAGAAAAGATATATATACGAGTGTTTTGGATATCCCATAAATTTACACAAAACCGATCGTGTCTCGAGTTTGTCCGGATTCTGGATTTTCACAAAAACCGAACAACCCAATATCCTAACTCTTTTAAGAGATGGTCTCTTCCCATACCATATCTCATATGGAGTGGTAGACACGGTTTTGGTCGGAACCCTATTCAATGGATAAATCGGAGTCTCCAATGCGTGCCCCCAGAATGATATTGGTAACTCAGCATCACTCATCATAGATCGTACCATATCTAATAGGGTACAATTTCTCCGTTCCGACACACCGTTGTGCTGTGGTGTGTACGGAGGAGTGAGCTGAGAGAAAATCCCATTCTCTTTTAGGAAATCTAGAAACTCTGAGCTTAGATACTCACCTCCTCGATCCGATCGAAGTTTCTTGATACTCAAGCCTGTTTGTTTTTCTACTTCAAATTTATACTCCTTGAATTTTTCGAAGGCTTCGGACTTATGTTTCAACAAGAACACGTGCCCGAATCTCGAGAAATCTTCAATGAAAGTTATGAAGTATGAAAAACCACCTCTCGCATGTGTAGACATTGGTCCACATACATCACTATGTATGAGGCCTAAGAGTTCAGTAGCTCTTTCTCCATGTCCAGTAAACGGTGTTTTGGTCATTTTACCTTTGATACAAGACTGGAAAGCCGCATAAGATTTATATTCAAATGGGTTTAAATATCCATCTTTATGGAGCTTGGTTAATCTTGTCTCGTTAATATGACCAAGTTTACAATGCCAAATGAAAGCTTCATTTATGTCTGAAACCTTTCTTTTGTTTGTGTGTTGTATATGGAAAACTGTGTGCTGGTTTAGGACGTATATCCCGTTATTTAATGTACCGGACCCAATCAACTCTTGATTAAGTTTAATGTTCATAACATTAGATTGTAATACAAAATTATATCCAGCATTGTCCAACAACGATACAGATATAATATTACATAATATCGAAGGTACAAAATAACATGGGTTCAAAACCAATATACGACCCGACGGCAAACCAAGGTGATACTCTCCCACTACTGTAGCATGTACTAAGGAACCATTCCCAAGCCGGAGAGTGTCATCATCTTTCTTCAAAAACCTGCAATTTCTCAGCCCCTGCACACAATTGCAGATATGAGATCCTGACCCGGTATCTAATACCCAGGAAGCAGAGTTAATTGAAAAACAGTTTTCTGTTACAAACATACCTGAAGTGAATGCATCAATGATTCTTCTTCTTGAGGCCGGCCAGGTATCCAACGCAGTTTCTCTTCCAGTGCCCAGTCTGGAGGCAGAGGAAGAATTCCCCTCGCCCTATCGCAGCAGCCCCTATCTTGTCCTTTCCCGGTGCCTTTTTCACTCCGCCTCTCGGCTTGATGGGATTCTTCTTCTTCTTTCCCTTGGCCTTGGCTTTCGGGATGGAGGAGGAAGATAGCCCAGCAATTAGAGCGGGAGTTTTCGCTACTTTTAGCGTGCTCTCTACACTCCTCAACATATTGAGGAGTTCAGGTAATGACTTCTCCATGTTGTGCATTCTGAAGTTTACAATGAACTGAGCAAAGGCAGGGGGAAGGGACTGTAGAACAATATCAATATACTATTCGTTCTCCATGGTCCAACCCAGGTCCTCAAGTTCTTCTATAAGTCCAATCATCTTCAATGCATGGTCACCTACGGATGTGCCAGCAGCCATCCGCATCTGAAACAACTTTCAAGATGCCTCGTATCAGAGAGTATGAGATTGCTCTCCATACAACTCCTTTGTATGGAGAAAGATGGATTGTACATCCATCTTCTTGTGCTACTTCTGATGTTCATTGTTCATAGAAACAAGCACGAGGCACTTGGCTGTTGCGCAGTCTATATCCCATGTCTTGCGGATTTCTTTATCCGCAAATGAAGAATCAGGGCCTGGGCTAGGAGGGGCTGGAGTAGTCAGGACGTATCCGACCTTATCATAGGTCAGGGCAATATTTACGTTCTTAAGCCAATCTTTGTAATTCGGTCCCGTGAGTTTATTCTTGTCTAATAAAAGCTTAAGTCCCGTCATAGGTATCTGCCATTAGGAGAGAGAAAAGAAGACACTCAGCGATTGCTCTTGCATAATTAGATTGGTTATTAGTCTTATCTAATGGATGTCTCTCACTTCTTTTTATCAAATTTTCCTTCAAACCTTAAAAAAACTAGCCAGGATTAATTGCAATCTACAAGTTCGCTAACCGGTCGGCCAGGCTAGTGTCGGTACTCGGAGGGAGGTTCCCCGTGCTTTCGCACGGACCTAATTAAAATAAACCTCGTTTTCCTAGAGGCGTAACCCCGTTGATACCTTTCTAGACACCTACTGGATTAGCTAATTGTAAAGTGCAAAACTCTCCCGGGAGTAACTTTTACTCACAGTGGGATCAGGATCCAACTATCAAATAGAAGGTATGCAATCTCATTGCAAATTTCAACTCTTGAAATTCCCGATATGATTTTTACCCTTAGTGTCTTATGACCTTAACTATGGTCAACAAATCATAAGCACTAGTCAAGTTCTACCCGCTATTTCGTGATTGATTGAGACCCACCCGCATGACCCTTAACTATGGTCAACAAAGTCATACGAATGTCCTAATCGATCGCATCAAATGCTTTGTAGGAAAACATCGCTTAGCTACTGTACACCACGCCTTAACTATAGTCAACAAACGTGGCACGAATACTAAGTACTCTGCTTCCTAAAATGGCGGAAGGCAACGGATGGTTTTTATTAAAACCCTTAACGTTTTGAACTTGATATCATTGTAGAATCTAGTGAAAGGAGTTGTTTAAGCTCCAGTTTTAAAAGTCGAATGTTTTTGTAGTATCTTTCTAATTTCGCTAAAGAGGTCACTCCCGGTGAAGGGATCTCGGCTATTTTCTCATCGATTGAGGTGCAGGATATTTATGAATACCACGATGCAAAGCAAAAGTTAGATCAACTATAAAAACAATCGAGTGCTTTGTAACATTTGCTAGTTTCGCTAAAAGGGTTACTCCCGGTGAAGGGATCTCGGCCCTTTCCTCATCGAATGAGATGCTAGATATTCATCAAGGAATACCATTATGCAAAGCAAAAACTAGAGTTACCCATTTTAAAAAGTTTAATTCTACAACATCTTTAGGTTTCTT
The DNA here is from genome assembly GCA_030015575.1 of Agapanthus africanus. Classification (NCBI taxonomy): domain Eukaryota; kingdom Viridiplantae; phylum Streptophyta; class Magnoliopsida; order Asparagales; family Amaryllidaceae; genus Agapanthus; species Agapanthus africanus. The sequence goes on from CM057349.1 coordinate 298,087,647, forward strand.
TTGCTTAACATTAATCACATTAATGTCGTTCCATCATTTACGTTTCCTAAACATCACAGAAAAGAAACGAAAATAGAACATATGCTTATGCCATCCGCATTCGCCACTGGGCCCCGTCATGCACCGTTAGGTTACTTAACTAATGGCAGAGCGGGGGCTAGACTAGCGCGGGTGCAAAACATAAGCAGCGTTTATTATATATCTCATATATAAATAGTCATTTGTTGCACGCATTTATAAACATTCCAGATCATAGATGAATACATTGGATATACTAGGAATTCCGTATTTCATTTAAGCCCTTAATGAAAGACGGGTTCCACGGTCGTGATGAATAGCCAAACCCCACCCTAGACCCCTACGGGTGCGGCAAACTACCCGCCAAATTCCCAAAGTGAAGCAACCTCCCTTAAAAAAGTGAGTAGGCCACTCGGCACTTCAAGAACCCAGTAGTTTGTGCACCCCACCTTGGGTCTATCCTAGGAGCAAAAACAGTAAAAAGAAAATATACAACGGTGGCTACAACCTCAACCCGGATGTGCCCCACAAAATAATATTACATTGCTTTTTACAAATTACATGAATGAAAGAAAAGAAAAACGCTCTTCTCACATCCTCCCCCCCGGGCCATTCATCACGACGATCCAACATATTCATATACGCATACCATCTCATGATATCAATACCGATGTGTGCAACCCCGACGAATCGACTTATAGTAATTAGTCGACGTTTTCAAAACACACATACACAAAGCAAGTAGAGAAGTCGCAACATTAGAATTCCACACGAGATTTGCAAACTACATCATTTTCCAACACTTGAAAAACCAGTGAGCAAGTTTTCAAAAACCGATCTTTTGAGCCAATCCGGGAGTCGAAACGAACTCGAAACCCGCCCGAACATCGCAGAGGCGAAGAAAACCAAATATACTGTCGAATGGGGGGCCTCATGGGGGTACCCATCCCCGGGGGCCACCTCAAGGTGGCCCCAAAGGGTGTGCAGACCCGAGAGCACCCTGTTGGGGTGCTCTCGGGTCACCCATCGCCAAGGCCATCTTGAGGTGGCCTTGGGTGTGGTTCCGGCCTTTAGTCCCCCCCCGGGATATCCCTGGGGTGCGCGCGCTCCACCCTACGTCTTCTCGGTTCAAACCGTGAGCCCGCGGGGTGTGCAAACAACTCAAAAGTTCAATTTTTAAAACTATTTTTTCGGCAGTTTTTGCACGACAAATAACGGCGGAATTCTAACGTTACTACAATCTATTTAAGGTTTAAGATAGGCTCTGATACCATGTCAGTGGATTTTGCACACCCTCACAACACTTGTGAGGAGGCGGAAGTGGTAAACAATAATTTTTCTTGCATGTAACACCCACATAACCCAAGATTAGTACTTAAACCCTAACTAGCAAAAACCATCAAGAGATCTAATCTACTATGATAGTATTTATACCTAATAGAACCGGTTTCACTTGAATGTGACTCCTAGTCTCCTTGTGGTTGCAATGAGCTCGATCTCCGGCCACCTCAAGATCTAAGACGATCCACCCGAGAGCTATCGAACAAGCTACAAACTCTTCACAAGAGTTCAACTTAGAGATCAAGTTTGCTAGAGATGATCACTAAGATGATGTATAGATTAAATATTGGATTATGATTTTTACCCTAAACTTTTGATTCACAACTGATGTAAGGTTAAATCAAAGAGGAGGAAGAAGGAGAGAATGAAGAGAGAGAATGTCAAAGTGATAATAAAATGTTCAAGCATGGAAAAAATATCATATGGCTCAAAATGAAATAATTGAAGCATGTAATAAAAAATTGCACCATATTTCAATAGTAACTCCAAATGAATAAAATATGAAAGAAGCCATTCCTTCATCCATGCTTAGACTTTCCTAAATTCCACCTCATTTATTTATTTTCACAAAATAAATATCTTATAATGAGGTGCCTCCTTCTAGAAGGTATTCATGTAACAATTACAAGAACACCCCTCCACCGTATACCGTATAAGTATACCCGTATTCGAATTCCAAAAAATACGAATACAATCAATCCAATAATATAATACCGGCATGCGGCTAAAACCAAAGCCTACCGGTATTAACATTCCGATCATTATTCTGTAACGATTACACGAACAAGATCAAAACCCTGCCGTAACAACTTACGGCCTCTACATCTTTCGCCTGAACCAGAGAACTCTCTGTGTGGGACTCTAAAGACTCGACGTAAGTAAATATGCGTATCCCAATTGTCGTTGACATATAGCAACGAAACCGGCGATACACCACATATTACACTTACGGTCGCAGAAAAGAAAGTGAAAAACTACAACAATTGGAATCCGCAACCACGTTAGACATCATAAACCCAATATATCACATACTTTGGATTTCATGCCCAACCAAATTAATTTCTTAGACATCACATGCCTAACAATTTAAACCCTGTATTTTAGTCTCGATATTGAAAACACTTTCCAATAACCTGTCGGGTAATTCAACAAGATTCCCGATAATCTGATCGAATGCTTGTCGGAAACTTTAGCAGACGGCTACACCCCCCGATGCCGTCGACAAAGTGCACTAAGGCGGAACACCGCGGCCGCGAGCACCCGAACGGATACTTTTGGTAACGGGGTTCTCCTACAGTCACTTGGTCGGGGCTATGGGGTGTAGCTATCTATTAAGGTTATCCGGCGATTATCCGCGTACGCTACGTAATTGCGACGAACTTTTGATCCACATCAAAATTCCGTGGCAACCGATCAAATGAGACTAAACTGCCAGATTTATAAAATTCAAACTAGTTATCTCATAACAATTTGTGTGGATTTCAAATATTGTATCACAATCACAGATAGCTAGACGATGTTAAACTTTTCGATCGAATAAAAAAGAACCCAAAATTTCTCAACAAGCTCAACACTTGAGCGGAGTTCAAAAAATACCTAGAACATGCCACAGCTCCTATGAACCAGCCGTAGAAGGGTCAACCAATGCCTCACCTGTGGCACCGCTGAACTACCACAAACCCTAGGGTTTGATGGCGGTTCTGACAGTCACAAAATCAAGTTAGGGTTTCGTTCTTCTAGAGGGTCCACAGAATCGCTTGCAAGATTTTTTGAAAATTTTAAACTCGGAAAAATCCAACTCTTGGAAAATTTCAGCGAGGGAAAAATTGGGTTATTGATATCCGTACGAACTTTTTAACGTCGTCTAAATAACCCGAAAACATGTTAGACTTACGATTACAAAACACTCCGAATTGCTTTTGCAAAAAGTTAACATCACATGAGGATTTAGTAAAAACAAACAACACCTGAAACATCAAAATCCAGTGACTGGAACACACAAAAAATTTGAAGCCTAAAACCCATATTCCACCCGGTGAGCTCGGAAATTTGGGCTATGCGGCCGGCCAAAACATGACAAAAATGCTTCAAATTTCAATGGTGTTCATGTTATATCACATACAACATTTTGCAGTTGTTTAAAAAAAAATTGACACCTCTAAAATTCTACAGAAACTAGATTTCATATCGGGTGTTTCGGAGTAGTTTCGGTTTCATAATCCTAGCAAACATCGTGTAATTTTCTAGCTAGGCTCTGATACCACTGTTGGGTTACCTAGTGCGGCAGCAAGGTTTCGGGAGGCATCGTCCATGCCAATTTAAAATATTGCCGTTCTAGCTAACCCTAACCCTAGAATCGATACTAGAAAATCATAAGAAAAGCAATGTAAACACTTTACATGTAAGTGAATGAGGGAATACAACCTTTGTAGATCGGTCCTTCACTTCTAAAACTCCATGTCGTAGTCCCTTCGCTGCAAGTTGTGAAGACCCGGACTCTAGTAAGGGTTCACATGAAGAAACGAACAAGCTTGCTCAATGTCTTCGAGGCCGAAGATGATCTACGTCGAGGAGACTCGAGCTCATGCTACCTCTTCACTAATGGTGAAATTAGTGAAGCAAACACCCTAAACTAAATGGCTAATAGTAGAGGATGATGAAGTAGGAAGTGGGCTCACTTTATATTTATTTTTCTCACATTATTTTCTCACTTGAAGAAAAGCTAGCAAGCTTTTTTAATGAAGAAGAAGATGAAGAATAATCAAGATGAGAATGAACTCATGAAGTGAGAATATAAACCATGGGTGAGTTAGTGTCATACACTAACCCATGTAGAGAGTTAACTAGGGTTGAGGATAATAGTTAGGTTTATAAATATCTCAAGGAAAACAAAAAGAGTGGACTTAGTCAATGGTTATCCAAAGCTTTCTCAAAGCTTCTACCATGACAAAATTGTAGGGTTACTAGGCACTCTAACAAGGGTTTACGAGGCATCAACCATGCCCTATTTAAAATTTAGCCGTGCGGAACAAGCCTAAACGAGATCTTTAAACTAAAGATTAGGCGAAAACAAGCATGTTAAACAATTTAACACTAAGTGAGAGGGATTACAACCTTTGTAGATCCAGTCCTTCACTTCATAAGCTCCATGTTGTGGTCCCTACGCTGCGATCATCAAATTCCGGACTCTCGAGAGGCTCCACGAAGAGAAAGATGCAAGCTTGCTTCCGATCTTCGATAACAAAGATGATCTACCTTGAAGTTTCCTTAACACAAGCTCTCACTCACTAAATGAAGTGAACACCCTCATCTAAATGGCAAGGATAGATGAGGATGATGAAGTAGGATTTTAGCTCTTTTTTATTTTCTATTTCTCACTCATTTTCATCACCTTTGAAAAAGCTAGAAAGCTTTTCCATGAAGAACTCAAGGAAGAAGATGAAGAATCCTTTTGTGATGAATAAAGAATATCTAATAATGATTAATAATGCAACCATGGTTAACTATGACTAGGCTAACTCTTATAGAGAATTAACTAAGGCTAAGGATTTGGGTTGGGATAAGAATGAGTCACTTGAAAATATCATAACACAAAACAAAAGAAAACCTTCTAGAAGGTTCATGAAAGAACTAACCCAAATCAAACCCTAACCTTGTTTAATCTCCACTAAATATGATATGTCGCATATCCAGTATAGGGGTGGTAAACGTCAGACCCCAATAACCGATAAGTCATGACGATGTAAGGCTCATAACTGGTCGAGAAACTACTGATAACACTTATCAGTAAATCTCCGTAGCAGCCCTGACCAGGGACTTATCGTTATGGCCAATCGAGCACAGAGCAACATCAACCCCCAATACCGGGAGAGACGAATCCCCTCCTATCGCTCATTACCTCCATGTGATTCGGGACTGTACCCAAAAGCCACCGTTTTGCACATTCTGTTGAACGTGGTAAGGTGAAAATCAAAGCACAGTGGGAATCACACAAGACTCTATGACGATCTCGGGTCTACAGACTAACCTGTACCAGTGTCACCATAGAACTGCTATCTGACGATAGGTATAATACCAACTAGAAGTTCTCGGCGAGTCCGTTCGGTGGACCCAATCTCCACTGAGCACCCGTATACCATCATTGATGTCAAACACCAATGGATGTAGGATCATCCATCGCCCATCATATGGGTCAAGATACGTATATGCTAGTCTACTCCGGAATATCGATGCCCTGTCTCGATACACCCTCGACTAGGAACAATTTTAGGGTGTACTTATGGACTACCTTTGGCCCCTACTAGTATGATCTCCATCATAGTCCTGGTAGTCAAGTACACATCCTAAGGGCTTTATCAACATGTAAGAGCAAGACAGCATCACATATACAAGTCAACATGTTAAGATAAAGTGCAACCAGATAGCATACTATCATGTCGAGCAAGAAAGTCCTCTATATATATATCCATGTTGGGTTACCTAGTGCGGCAGCAAGGTTTCGGGAGGCATCGTCCATGCCAATTTAAAAAATTGCCATTCTAGCTAACCCTAACACTAGAATCGATACTAGAAAATCATACGAAAAGCAATGTAAAAACTTTACATGTAAGTGAATGAGGGAATACAACCTTTGTAGACCGGTCCTTCACTTCTAAAGCTCCATGTCTTGGTCCCTTCACTGCAAGTTGTGAAGACCCGGACTCTAGTAAGGGTTCACATGAAAAAAGGAACAAGCTTGCTCAATGTCTTCGAGGCCGAAGATGATCTACGTCGAGGAGACTCGAGCTCATGCTACCTCTTCACTAATGGTGAAATTAGTGAAGCAAACACCCTAAACTAAATGGCTAATGGTAGAGGATGATGAAGTAGGAAGTGGGCTCACTTTAGATTTATTTTTCTCACATTATTTTCTCACTTGAAGAAAAGCTAGCAAGCTTTTTCAATGAAGAAGAAGATGAAGAATAATCAAGATGAGAATGAACTCATGAGGTGAGAATATAAACCATGGGTGGGTTAGTGTCATACACTAACCCATGTAGAGACTTAACTAGGGTTGAGGATAATAGTTAGGTTTATAAATATCTCAAGGAAAACAAAAAGAGTGGACTTAGTCAATGGTTATCCAAAGCTTTCTCAAAGCTTCTACCATGACAAAATACCATCATTTTAGAATTACTTAGATAAATATAAACCCTAGGATTATCCTAACTATAGTGTAAGTCTCATACACCCAAGAAGCATGTATCATCAAGCATGACACAAAACATGTACACAAATATATATCACAAATATACTATGTGTACAATCAAGTGAGAAAAGAAATCATAAGTGAGCAAATATTAGTTAATGTAATATAATATATCAAATATATAATTATACATTAAATTATTAAATTAACACTTGATTTAATCATCCGGTTATATCCTGTATAACCGACTAATATCAAATGCAACAACTTATCGAATCAACACTTGATCCGATAATCCGGCTATATCACATATAACCGACCAATGTCACAAGTCGCGAGAATAGAATACGGTATCACATACTCGTATTAATCTCGGTCCCGCACATATCACATATGTGCTCCTACTCCATTTCGCATGAACCAGGAAACCTCTGTTTAGGACTCTAAAGACTCATCAATACGCCGGCAGTAGGTGATGATCATATCAAACGCTCACAAGCCGCAAGCGGTCTGCTAAACGTAACGGTCACCCGGGTATTGAGCGATCAGAAGATCAACAAGCAAGCCTGCTCATACTCCTGCGAATACAATCAGTAACACTACCGTACAGTCCGGTCTCTTCGTCAGATATGTCGCATATCACAGCCTGGGGGTGGTATAACGTCAGACCCCAATAGCCAGATAAGTCATGCCAATGCAAGGTCCATAACGGTTCGAGAAACTACTGATAACACTTACCAGTAAATCTCAGAAACCCTGGCCAAGGATTTCCTGTTATGGCCAATCGAGCATAGCACAACATCAACTCCCAATACCGAGAGAGACGAAACCCCTTCTATCGCTCATTGCCTCCATGTGACTCGGGACTGTACCCAAAAACCACCTTTTTGCACGATCTCTTGACCGTGGTATGGTGGAAATCAAAGTATAGTGGGAATCACACAAGACTCTATGACGATCTTGGGTCTACAGACTAACCCGTACCAGTGTCACCAGAGAACTGCTATCCGACGATAGGTATAATACCATCTAGGAGTTCTCGGCGAGTCGGTTCAGTGTACCCAGTCTCCACTGAGCACCCGTATAGCTGCTCAGATGTCAAACACCAGTGGATGTGGGATCATCCATCGCCCATCATATGGGTCGAGAAGCGTATACGCTATTCTACTCCGGAGTATCGATGCCCTGTCTCGATACTCCCACGACTAGGAACATTTGAAGGATGTACTTGCCGACTACCCATGCCCCCACTAGTATGATCTGCATCATAGTCCTGGTGGTCAAGTACCCATCCTAAGGGCTTTATCAACATATAATAGAGAGACAATAAGTGTACATGTTAATATAAAGAGCAACCAGATAGCATACTATCATGTCAAGCAAGAAAGTCCTCCGTATATATGTCCAAGCATCCACTACAATATACATGGAGGCAATGAGCGATAGGAGGGGTTTCGCCTCCGTATATATGTTCAAGAGAACGTGCAAAACGGTGGCTTTTGGGTACTGTCCCGAATCACATGGAGGCAATGAGCAATAGGAGGGGTTTCACCTCTCCCGGTATTGGGGGTTGATGTTGCGCTGTGCTCGATTAGCTATAACAGGAAGTCCCTGGCCAGGGCTACTTCAGAGATATACCGGTAAGTGTTATCAGTAGTTTCTCGACCCGTTATGAGCCTCATATCGACACGACTTATCAAGTTACTGGGGTCTGACGTTTACCACCCCTAGACGAGATATGCGACATATCAGACGAAAAGACCGGACTGTACGATAGTGTTACTGATTGGATTCACAGGAGTGTGAGCAGGCTTGCTTGTTGATCTTCTGATCGCTCAATACCCGGGTGGCCGTTACGTTTAGCAGACCGCGTACGACTTGTGGGTGTTTGATATGATCATCACCTACTGCCGGCGTATTGACGAGTCTTTAGAGTCCTACACAGAGGTTTCCTGGCTCAAGCGAAACGGAGTAAGAGCACATATATGATATGTGCGGGACCGAGATTAATACGATATGAGATAGCGTATTCTATTCTCGCGATATGTGATATCGGTCGGTTATATATGATATAGTCGGGTTATCGGATCAAATGTTGATTCGATAAGTTGATTCATTTGATATTAATCGGTTATATGTGATATAGCCGGATTATTAAATCAAGAGTTGATTTGATAATCTAATGTATAATTATATATTTGATATATTACATTACATTAACTAGTATTAGCTCACTTATGATTTCTTTTCTCACTAATTTTGTGCATGTGTATATATGTGATATATATAAGTGTACATTATTTTGTGTCATGCTTGATGATACATCCAACAAAGGTGTGTGTATGACTTACACCATGCTTGGTTTAATTTCTAGGGTTTTATTTATTTAAGTAATTCTAAAACTAAATGATTTTGTCATGGTTGATAAGCTTGTAGAAGCCTGTAGTTCTTTTACTAAGTCTTCAAGTTTTGTTTTACCTAAGATATTTGTTAACCCTACCAATTAACCTAGCCTTGGTTAAGTCTCTGCAAAGGTTAAGTATATGATACTTAACTCACCCATGGTTGCTACACTCTCTCATGAGTTCATTCTTCTTTTTCTTCGACAAAAGCTTTCTAGCTTCAATGGAGTTGATGAAAAAAGTGTAAGAAAATCAAATCTAAAGTGAGCCCACTTCCTACTTCATCATCCTCTACTACTTGCCATTTAGTATAGGGTGTTTGCTTCACTAATTCCACAATTAGTGAAGTGATAGCTTGGGTTAGTATCTCCTCGACGTAGATCATCTTCGGCCTCGAAGACTTCAATGCAAGCATGTTCATTTCTTCATGAGAGCCTCTCTAGAGTCCGGAGTTCACGATCGCAGCGAAGGGACTACTACACGGAGCTATTGAAGTGAAGGATCGGTCTACAAAGATTGTATTCCTTGCTCACTTTACTTGCAAAGTGTTTGCATTTATATTCGTCGGATTTCTAGTATACGATTCTAGGGTTGGGGTTAGCTAGAACGGCAAATTTTTGAATTTGGCATGGACGATACCTCCCGAAACCTTATTGCCGTTCTAGGGAACCCTGCAGTGGTATCAGAGCCATGCTAGAAAATTAGACGGATTTTGTTAAGATTACAAAACCGAAATACTCCGAAACTTGAAACACAAAATTATAGTTTCTGTCGAATTTAAAATGTTGTCAAAATTTTTTTTAAACAATTGCAGAGTGTCATATGGGATATATAATGAACTCCATGAAAAATTCTGGGGGTTTGCTCGGATTTTGGCCGAGATCACCTAGGTCATGGCCGGCCACTTTTTGTTGGTTTTTCCTGAAATTTTCATTGAGTTCCAGTGACTTGGTTTTGATGTTTCAGGTGTTGTTTATTTTTTCTAATTTTACATGTGATATAATCTTACACTATAAGAAATTCAGAGTATTTCGTATTCGTAGTTTTAACAATGTTCCGGGTTATTCTCATATTGTCTAGGTGAAGTTTAAAAGTTCGACCGAATGTCAAAAACCCATTTTTCCAAGTTTAACGTATTCGAAAAAACATGCAAGTAATTCTATGAACCCTCTAGAAGAATGAAACCCTAACTCGACTTTTTGGATCGCGGAACTGCGGCCATACCCTTGGGTTTGCCGCAGTTCCGTGGCGACATGAGTGAGGCTTGGGTCTGCCCTTTTACGGCTGGTGCATAGGTACTGTGGCATGTTCTGGGTATTACTGAAACTGTGCTCAAGTGTTAAGCTGCCGGGAAATTATGGGGCTTTGATGAATCGATCAAAAAGTTTAACGTCGTCCGGATATTATGTGATGGGATACAATACTTCGAATCAAAACTAATTTGAATTTTATAAATCTAGCAGTTTAGTCTCATTTGATCGGTTGCCACGGGATTTTGATGTAATCAAAAGTTCGTCGCAATCACGTAGCGTACGTGGATACTCGCCGGGTAACATTACTAGATAGCCATGCCCCATAGCCCCGACCAAGTGACTGTAGGAGAACCCCGTCGCCAAAAGCATCCATTCGAGTGCTCACAGCAGTAGTGTTCCACCTTAGTGCACTTCGTCGACGGATCGGGAGGGTGCGGCCGTCTACTAAATTTTCCGACGAGCATTCGATCGGGATGTCGGGAATCTTGTTGAATTGCCCGACTTGTTATTGAAAAGTGTTTTCGGTATCGAGACTAAAATGCGAGGTTTATAATTGTTAGGCATGCGATGTCTAAGAAATTCATTTGGTTTGGTATGTGATGTCTAAGGTGGTTGTGGATTCCAACTGTTGTAGTTTTTCACTTTCTTTTCTGCGACCGTAAGTGTAATATATGGTGTATTGCCGATTTCATTGCTATATGTCAACGACAATTAGGATACGCGTATTTACTTACGTTGATGACATGTGATGTTATGTGTTGCTGTGATATGTTATATTGGATCGTCGTGGTTGAGTAGCCGGGGGTTTTATGTGAGATGAGAGTTTTCATTTTCATTCATGTAAAATTCATTGTATGTAATATTCTTTTATTGGGGCACTTCCGGGTTGAGGATGCTGTCACCATTGTATATTATTTACTTTTCCGCATTAGGATAGACCCAAGGCGGGGAGCACAAGTAACCGGGTTCTAGGTCCAGTGGGAGACCATCTCGAGAAGTCGAGACCGGGTCTCCTAACTCTAGAATTGGTAGGGTTGCTTGCCGCTCTCGTAGGGGTCTAGGGATGTGGGTTTGGATATTCATCACGACCGTGGAATCCGTGTTTTATACAGGCTTAATTTAAAACCCGGAAATCCTAGTATATCCAATATTTCATATGTTGATTTCTGCTGCAATATCTGTGATGTGATCACTGTATATGTTGAGATAGATACTAGATATAGTATATGTGGTATATTATATAGACGTTGCTTATGTTTTACACCCGCGCTAGCACTGCCCCACTCTGCCATTAGTTACCTAATCTAACGGTGCATGAGGGGACATCGAGGCGAATGCAGATGGCATAAGCGTACATTGTATTTATCTGTGATGTTTAGATAACTTAAAATGATGGGACTTCATTAATGAGATTAATGACAGAAAATAAACCTAAAGATGTTGTAGAAACTTGTCTCGAAAACTGGTAGCTCTAGTTCTTGCTTTGCATAGCGATATTCCTTGTAGAATATCCAGCACCTTATTCGATAAGGAAAGAGCCAAGAGCCATTCCCCGGGAGTGACCTCTTTAGCAATAACTGGAAGATGCTATAACTCTCGGTTTTGTCTTTTGATTGCTTCTATAGTTTTTGCTTTGCATAGTGATATTTGTGAAATATCCTACACCTTATTCGATAAGGAAAGAGCCGAGATCCCTTCACCGGGAGTGACCTCTTTAGCAAAACTAGTAAAAGCCTAAAAAACACTCCATTTTAAATCACTCGATTCTACGACGATATCATGTTCATTACAGAAAAGGTTTTCTTAAAAACCTATCGTAGCCCTCCGTCATTTCAGATAAGTCCTATTTAGTATTCGTGCTACGTTTATTGATCTCCGTCAAGGCGTAGTGTGAGGTAGCTGACTAGTATTTATCTGCTGCATGTGATGCGATTGTTTTACGGTAGTCGTACGACCTTGTTGACCTCTGTCAAGGTTCATGCGGGCTGGTTTAATTCAATCAGGAAATGACGGGTTGAACTTGACTAGTAGCCTATGGTTTGTTGACCTCCGTCAAGGTCATAGGATGCTAAGGGCAAAATATTTTTGGGAATTTCAAGTGTTGAAATTTGCAATGAGATTGCATACCTTCTATGAGATAGTTGGTTCCCGATATCCACTGCGAGTAAGAGTTACTCCTGGGAGAGTTTTACACATTACAATTAGCCGATCAAGTAGGTGTCTAGAAAGATGTCAACGGGGTTACGCCCCTGGAAAAACGAGATTTATTTTAATTAGGTCTGTGCGAAAGCACGGGGAACCTCCCTCAAAGTACCGGCCCTGCCGTGGCTGAAAGATTGGCGAACTTATAGGGTGTAATTAATCCCGACTAGTCTTTCCTTTTAGGGTTTGAAGGAAGATTTGACTAAAACAATAGGAGACATCCTGATTAGATATATTAATAACCAATCTAATCTTGCAAGAGCATACGCTGAGTGTTTTCTTCTCTCACTCCAGGTAGTGACCATGCCACGCCTTAATCAAGATAATAATACGGATGTATTGACCGAACTCGCTTGTTATACTGAGCTAGGGAACATTGGTCCCGCTCCAACTTATAATTTTTATAAGACCGAGCAGGAAATAGGGGATTACCAGGATTCCCGTGCCGCCCAAACGAAGAAAGTGCATGATGATGCATCTTCTTCGGATGTGTTCATTACCAAGAACTGTTTCTCAGTATCCTTTACGTCCTGGGTATAAAATACCGGATCAGGATCCCATATATGTAATCTGTTACATGGGCTATAGAAAGGTAGAGAACTGAGAATGGGTGATAAGTTTTAAGAGTTAGAAACGGTGCAATTGTTGCAGCCAAGATGTTGGCAGTTATCACCCTGTATTATTAAATACATTGATTCTGAACGAATATTATTAGATACCGAACCTGATATACAATATCAGTCTCTTTATTTAGTAAAGAAGGATATAATTTTGTATTGTTGGATAATGTTTTGAAAATTTCCTATATCAAGAGTTGATCGGTTCAGGCACGTTATCTAAAAGAAAATACGTTCTAAATCAAACCACGGTTCTTAACGTACAAAACACACACAAGAGGAAGAGTTCAAAAATGAATGAATCCTACTTGAAGCATTATAGACTAGGTCATATCAATGCGACCCGAATAGCTAAGTTACATTAAGATGCATATTTAAATTAGTTTGAATTTACATCTTGTGAAACTTGCCAATCTTGTCTCAAAGATAAGATGACCATAGCTCTGTTTATTGGAAACAGAGAAAGAGTTAGATGAACTCTTGGGATTGATACATGATGATGTATGTAGATCCCATGTCTACACATGCCAGGATCGGTTCTTTGTACTTCATTATATTCACTGATGATCTCTCAAGATTCGCACATGTGTTCCTGTTGAAACACAAGACTGAAGCTTTTGAGAAATTCAAAGAATATAAGCTAGAAGTAGAGAACCAAAACGGGTATAAGTATTATGTCCTTTGATGTGATCATGAAGGAGAATACTTGAGCACAGAATTCCTGGACTATTCTAAATAGGAATGAGATTCTCTCTCAGCATTACTCCTCCGTATACACCACAGCACGTTGGTGTATCGGGGTGGAGCAATCGCACCTTATGTGATATTGTGTGCTCTATGATGAGTACTACTGAGTTGCCTACTTCCTTTTGGGGGTTATTGTAGGGTTACTAGGCACTCTAACAAGGTTCTACAAGGCATCAACCATGCCCGATTAAAATTTTAGTCGTGCCGAATAACCCTAAACAAGATCTTTCCTAGATTATTAGGGTTTCATATGCTAGTAAATAACATTTACGACTAAGTGAATACGAAATACAACCTTTGTAGATCGGTCCTTCACTTATAAAGCTCCTTGTTGTAGTCCCTTCGCCGCGATCATGGTCCTCCCAGGCTCTTGCATGGCTTCACGAGGCAGAAGGAGCGTGCTTCCTTGAAGTCTTCGGGGCCGAAGATGATCTACGTCGAGGGAATACCAACTCAAGCTACTACTTCACTAACTAGAGAATTAGTGAAGCAAACACCCTAAACTAAAATGCTAGTCTAGTAGAGGATAAGGAAATAGGAAGTGGGTACACCTTCGAATTATTTATCTCACATTTATTCCTCACTTAATCAAAACCTAGAGAGCTTTTGAGGTCAAGGAAGAAGATGAAGGAAAAATGAGATGAGGATAATGATCAAGTGAGAAAGCTAACCATGGTGAGTGAGTATCATATACTAACTCATGTAGAGACACAACCATGGCTAATCCAAAATGGTTAGGTTAATAAAAATCTAAAGTAAAACAAAGTTATTGGATTTTGTCAAAGCATCCACAAGCTTCTACAAGCTTCATGCTTATGACCAAAGCTCCACTAATTTATAATTACCTTAAATAAATATAAACCACCATTTAAAATAGAATGGTGTATGTCTTGCACACCCATGAATGATGTATCAACAACCATGATACAAAAAGAAAACACATTTTAATATATATCACATATATATTAAAGTTGTGCACATGTGAGAAAAATCCTTAAGTGAACAAATGTTAGTTAATGTAAATTAGTATATCATATATACAATTATACACTAAATTATTAAATCAACTCTTGACTTAATAATCCGGTTATATCTCATATAACCGACTAACATTCAATGTATCGACTTATCGAATCAACACTTAATTCGATAACTCGGCTATATCACATATAACCGACCGATACAAAAAGTCGCGAGAATAGAATACGGTATCACATACACGCATTATTCTCGGTCCCGCACATATCACATATGCGCTCCTATTTCGTTTTTCCTGAGCCAGTAAAACCTCTATGTAGGACTCCAAAGACTCGTGAATACGCCGGCAGTAGGTGATGATCACATCAAGCACCCATAAGCCGTCAGCGGTACTAGCTGGACGTAACGGCTACCCGGGTATTGAGCGATCAGAAGATCAGCAAGCAAACCCGCTCCAACTCCTGTAAAAGCCTGACGGCAACACTTCCCGTACAGTCCGGTCTCCTCGTCTGATATGTCACATATCAAGTCTAGGGGTGGTAAACGTCAGACCCCAATAACCGATAAGTCATGCCGATGTGAGGCACATAACGGGACGAGAAACTACTGGTAACACTTACCAGTAAATCTCTAAATCAGCCCTGGCCAGGGACTTCCCTGTTATGGCCAATCGAGCACAGCGCAACATCAACCCCCAATACCGGGAGAGACGAAACCCTTCCTATCGCTCATTGCCTCCATGTGACTCGGGACTGTACCCAAAAACCACCGTTTTGCACGCCTTCTTGGACGTGGTAAGGTGGAAATCAAAGCACAGTGGGAATCACACAAGACTCTATGACGATCTCGGGTCTACAGACTAACCTGCACAAGTGTCACCAGAGAACTGCCATCTGACGTAAGGTATAATACCATCTGGGAGTTCTCGGCGAGTCCGTCCAGTGTACCCAGTCTCCACTGAGCAACCGTATACCATCTCTGATGTCAAACATCAATGGATATGGGATCATCCATCGCCCATCTCATGGGTCGAGAAGCGTATACGCTATCTACTCTGGTATATCGATGCCCTGTCTCGATACACCCACGACTAGGAACATTAAAGGATGTACTTATGGACTACTCTGTCCCCACTAGTATGATCTGCATCATAGTCCAGGTTGTCAAGTACACATCCTAAGGGCTTTACCAACATGTAACTATAAGACAGTATTAAGAGACAAGTATACATGTTAAAATAAAGAGCAACCAGATAGCATACTATCATATCGAGCAAGAAAGTCCTCTCTATATATGTCCAAGTATCCAATATAATATACATCATCTGTACAATACTGGCCTCTAGGGCATACATACAACTAACAGTTATGCACTTGAGACGCTGCAAACCTATTGAATAGGGTTCCAATCAAATCAGGTGCCTACCACTCCATATGTGATATGGTATGGGAAGAGCCCATCTCTTAAGGATGTTAAGATTTGGGGTTATCCGGCCTATGTCAAAAAGAAAAATCCGGACAAACTCGAGGCAAGGTCAGTTCTGTGGAAGTTTGCAGGATATCCCAAGCATTCGCAAGGGAATATCTTCTACCGCGCCGAGGAACAAAAAGTGTTTTATTTCTCGGCATACCACCTTTTCAGAAAAGGAATTTATTTTGGAAACAAATTTATGGTTATGAGGTAGAACTGGAAGGAGTTCCAGCTATACAGACTACAGCTGATGATTTGATAGAACCGGAGGATTCAATAGTTCCCAACGAACCCCAGCCTCTCCGCCGATCTGGTAGGGTTCCTCATCCACCTGAGAGATACTTCGGTTTCTCTATGACAGTGGGAGCGAGGATGGAATCATGAGATGATGACCCAACTAGTTTCGAGCAGGCCATCAGGAGTGGGGACTCTATAAGAATGGCTTGATGCTAAGCGATTTGAGATGGAATCCATATACACCAACAAAGTATGGACTTTTGTTGCTTTATCTGAAGGGTTAAATTCCCATCAGGAGCAAGTATATCTTTAGAAGATTACTTGGTGTACATGGAAAATTTGAGACTTTCAAAGCTAAGACTTGTTGCAAAAGGTTCTCGTCATCGACCACGTTTGGATAATGATGAAACCTTTTCTAGTGTATATGCTTAAGTCCATCCGGATACTACTTGCCATTGCTACATACCATGACTACGATATCTGGCGGTTGGGTGTCATGACTGCTTTTCTAAATACTGATTTAGAAGATAGCGTCTATAAGTACACAGCCAAAGGGCTTCGTAAACAGTGGGAGCAGCGGAAACGTGTGCAAGTTGCTTTATGGGTTAAAGCAGGTATCGCGGAGTTGGAACATCTGTTTTGATGTGAAAATCAAAGCGTTTAACTTCACTAAAATAGTAGATGAACCTTGTATATACAAAAAGATAGTAGGGAGTATGGTGGTGATCCTCGTATTGTACATGGATGACATACTCTTGATAGGAAAGGAGTTTCCTATGCTACACTCGGTCAATCTCCTCTTATCACAAGGATTCTCCATATAGGATCAAGGTGATACCTCCTAAATCCTGGGTTTTGGATCTATGAGATAGATCTAAGTGGATGTTAGGATTCTCACTAGGTGTAGTAAGATGGTATCAATCGATCCTGGGGAGAATCACTGGATAGCTTCCAGGGTGGTAAGGTCGACTGAATGTCAGTCACAGGCATTGTCTTTACCCTCAGTGGAGGGACGGTATGTTGGAAGAGTTCCAAGCTAGATATCGTGACAAACTAGATGATAAAGGCTGGATACGTTGCTACCAAGGATAATACCAAAGAGGCAGTCTGGATGTATATTAGTTCATGAGATGAACTTTGTTCCTACCATTGTGTGACAATGGAGTTGTGGCTTATGCCTAGGAACCCTGTCCCATCAATAATCCAGACATATTCTTAGGCGGTATCACCTGATCATGGAGATGGTTGATCTCCAGGGAGATCGAGGATAGAAGAGTAGACAAAGAGGAGAACAGGGCGGATCCACTCACAAAGACCTATTCCCAGGAGAGACTTTTATGGGATGGTTGAGTATGAGATACTTCAACCACTGCTGATTGTTAGGTATTGGATACTACAACAGATGGCTCTAGTACAAGTGGGAGATTGTTAGTTATATGTATGCCGTAGAGGCCATTACTGTACATACGATGTATATTATAGTGCATGTTTGGACATATATATGGAGGACTTTCTTGCTCGACATGATAGTATGCTATCTGGTTGCTCTTTATCTTAACATGTACACTGATTGTCTCTATATTACATGTTGATAAAGCCTTTAGGATGAGTACTTGACTACCAGGATTATGATGCAGATCATACTAGTGGGGACAGAGTAGTCGGTAAGTACATCCTTCAAATGTTCCTAGTCGTAGGTGTATCGAGACAAGGCATCGATATACCAGAGTAGACTAGCGTATAGCTTCTCGACCGATGTAGATGGGTGATAGATTATCCTATATCCATTGGTGTTTGACATCAGAGATAGTATGCGGGTGCTCAGTGGAAACTAGGTACACTGAACGGACTCGCCGAGAACTCCTAGATGGTATTATACCTATCGTCAGATCTCAGTTCTCTGGTGACACTGGTACAGGTTAGTCTGTAGACCCGAGATCGTCATAGAGTCTTGTGTGATTCCCACTATGCTTTGATTTCTACCTTACCACGTTCAAGAGAACGTGCAAAATGGTGGCTTTTGGGTACAGTCCCGAATCACATGGAGGCAATGAGCGATAGGAGGGGTTTAGTCTCTCCCGGTATTGGGGGTTGATGTTGCATTGTGCTCGATTGGCTATAAAAGAAAGACCCTGGCCAGGGCTGCTTCAGAGATATACTGGTAAGTGTTATCAGTAGTTTCTCGACCCGTTATGAGCCTCATTTCGTCACGACTTATCGAGTTACGGGGGTCTGACGTTTACCACCCCTAGACGAGATATGAACATATCAGACGAAGAGACTGGACTGTACGGTAGTGTTACTGATTGGATTCGCAGAAGTGTAAGCAGTCTTGCTTGTTGATCTTCTGATCGCTCAATACCCGGGTGGCCGTTACGTTTAGCAGACCGCTTGCGGCTTGTGGGTGTTTGATATGATCATCACCTACTGCAGGCGTATTGACGAGTCTTTAGAGTCCTTCACAGAGGTTTCCTGGCTCAAGCGAAACGGAGTAGGAGCACATATGTGATATGTGCGGGACCGAGATTAATACGATATGAGATACCGTATTCTATTCTCGCGATATGTGATATTGGTCGGTTATATATGATATAGCCAGGTTATCGGATCAAGTGTTGATTCGATAAGTTGATTCATTTGATATTAGTCGGTTATATGTGATATAGCCGTATTATTAAATCAAGAGTTGATTTGATAATCTAATGTATAATTATATATTTGATATATTACATTACATTAACTAGTATTAGCTCACTTATGATTTCTTTTCTCACTAATTTTGTGCATGTATATATATGTGATATATATAAGTGTACATTATTTTGTGTCATGCTTGTTGATACATGCAACAAAGGTGTGTGTATGACTTACACCATGCTTGGTTTAATTGCTAGGGTTTTATTTATTTAAGTAATTCTAAAACTAAATGATTTTGTCATGGTTGATAAGCTTGTATAAGCTTGTAGTTCTTTGACTAAGTCTTCAAGTTTTGTTTTACCTAAGATATTTGTTAACCCTACCAATTAACCTAGCCTTGGTTAAGTCTCTACAAAGGTTAAGTATATGATACTTAACTCACCCATGGTTGCTACACTCTCTCATGAGTTCATTCTTCATCTTCTTCCATAAAAGCTTTCTAGCTTCAATGGAGTTGATGAAAAAGGTGTGAGAAAATCAAATCTAGAGTGAGCCCACTTCCTACTTCATCATCCTCTACTACTTTCCATTTAGAATAGGGTGTTTGCTTCACTAATTCCATAATTAGTGAAGAGATAGCTTGGGTTAGTGTCTCCTCGATGTAGATCATCTTCGGCCTCGAAGACTTCGATGCAAGCATGTTCATTTCTTCATGGGAGCCTCTCTAGTGTCCGGAGTTCACGATCGCAGCGAAGGGACTACTACACGGAGCTATTGAAGTGAAGGAACGGTCTACAAAGGTTGTATTCCTTTCTCACTTTACTTTCAAAGTGTTTGCATTTATATTCGTCGGATTTCTAGTATACGATTCTAGGGTTAGGGTTAGCAAGAACGGCAAATTTTTGAATTTGGCATGGACGATGCCTCCCGAAACCTTGCTGCCGTCCTAGGGAACTCTGCAGGTAAATGTCAAACCCCAGTAACTTTATAAGTCATGCTGATTTATGGCCCATAACGGTTCGAGAAACTACTGATGACACTTATCAGTAAATCTCGAGAACCCTTGCCAGGGATTTGCTGTTATGGCTGATCAAGCATAGCGCGACATCAACTCCCTATACCGAGAGAGACGAAACCCCTCCTATCGCTCACAGCCTTCATGCGATTCGGGACTGTACCCAAAATCCACCTGTTTGCACGACTCAGTAGAGCCGTGATAGGGAGGAAATCAAAGCACAATGGGAATCACACAAGATACTATAACGATCTCGGGTTTACAGACTAACCTGTACAAGTGTCACCAGAGAACTGCTATCTGACAATAGGTATATATACCATCTAGGAGTTCTCGGAGAGTCCTGTTCGGTGTACCCATTCTCCAATGAGCACCTGTGTACAATCTATGATGTCAAACACCAATGGTTGTGGGATCAACCATCGCCCCCAGAGATAAGAAACGTACACACTAGTCTACTTTGGTAATATCGATGCCCTGTCTCGATATACCCACAACTAGGAACAATTAAAGGATATGCTTATAGACTGCCCAGGCCCCACTAGTATGTCTACATCATAATCCTGGTAGTCAAGCATAATCCTAAGGGCTTCATCAACATGTATATAAAGATATGAAATACAACACATCACACGTTAAGATAAAGATAAACCAGATAGCATACTATCATTTTGAGCAAAGATTGTTTCTGTACATATACATGCGTAGCATCCTATACAATACAGGCCTCTAGGCATACATATCTAACAATCTCCCACTTGCACTAAGGCTTGTAGTCGGTGCAATAAGTACCCACTGTCTACACTAGAACCAGTTGCCGGCGTACCGCATGCCCAACAGGTCGAACAGTTTCTCAAACTGGACTTGAGGGATGGCCTTGGTGAATGGATCTGCTGTGTTGTCTTTCGTGTCTACTCTCCGTACCTCGATGTTCTGGCGATCCACTATCTCCAGGATGAGGTGATACCGCCTCAAGATATGTCTGGATTTCTGATGGGACCTCGGTTCCTTTGCCAAAGCCATGGATCCATTGTTATCACAATACAGAGGTATTAGATTAGCAATGGATGGAACCACCTGAAGTTCAGAAATAAACTTCCTCATCCAGACTGCCTCTTTTGCGGCATCATTAGCAGCAATATACTCAGCTTCCATCATGGAGTCTGCGAGGGTATCTTGCTTGGAACTCTTCCAACATACCGCCCCTTCATTTAGGGTAAATAGAAACCCTGCGATAAGAATAATTTGACCGATTGTAGCATAGGAACATCATTTCCTATCAAGAGAATGTCGTCCACATACATTACGAGGAATGTAACAGTACTCTCTACAATCCTTTTATAAATACATGGTTCATCTACATTTTTGATAAAACTAAACTCTTTGATTGTATCATCAAAGCAGATGTTCCAACTCCGTGATGCCTGCTTTAATCCATAGATGGATTTAAGCAACCTGCATGCTTTTCCGTTGCTCCCACTATCAATGAAGCCTTCTGGCTGATCCATAAAAACACATTCTTCTAAATCACCATTTAGAAATGCCATTTTAACATCCATCTGCCAGATCTCATAATCACAGTGAGCAGCTATAGCAAGCAGGATCCGAATGGATTTGAGCATTGCGACTGGTGAAAAGGTTTCATCATAGTCCAAGCCTGGTCTTTGACGAAATTCTTTTGCGACCAGCCTAGCTTTATAGGTGTCCACCTGACCATCCACACCGATCTTTCTCTTAAACATCCATTTGCACCCTATGGGTTTTACTCCAGAAGGTGCAACCTCCAAAGTCCATACTTTGTTGGTGTGCATGGATTCCATTTCGGATCTCATGGCATCCAGCCATTTCACCGAGTCACCATTCGTGATAACTTGCTGAAAACTAGTAGGATCATCATCATCCATGATACAATCTTCTATATCACCATCAATTAGAAAACCGTAGTATATATCAGGTGGGCGAGAAGTCCTACTAGATCTACAGAGTGGCTGAGGTTCGTCAGGTTCTATTGAAACCTCAGGTTCAACCAAATCATCGGTAATTGTTTGTGTATCTGGAATTTCTTCCAGTTCTACCGCATTGCCAACAGTATCATTTGTAAAAAATTCATTTTCAAAAAATGTGGCATACTGAGAAACAAACACCCTTTGTTCCTCCTTGTGGTAGAAAAGATATCTATACGAGTGTTTTGGATATCCCATAAATTTACACAAAACCGATCGTGTCTCGAATTTGTCCGGATTCTGCATTTTCACAAAAACCGAACAACCCCATATCCTAACTCTTTTAAGAGACACGGTTTTGGTTGGAACCTTATTCAATGGATAAATCGGAGTCTCCAATGCGTGGCCCCAGAATGATATTGGTAACTCAGCGTCACTCATCTTAGATCGTACCATATCTAATAGGGTACGATTTCTCCGTTCCGACACACCGTTGTGCTGTGGTGTGTACGGAGGAGTGAGCTGAGAGAGAATCCCTTTCACTTTTAGGAAATCTAGAAACTCTGAGCTTAGATACTCACCTCCTCGATCCGATCGAAGTTTCTTGATATTCAAGCCTGTTTGTTTTTCTACTTCAGATTTATACTCCTTGAATTTTTCGAAGGCTTCGGACTTATGTTTCAACAAGAACACGTGCCCGAATCTCGAGAAATCTTCAGTGAAAGTTATGAAGTACGAAAAACCACCTCTCGCATGTGTAGACATTGGTCCACATACATCACTATGTATGAGGCCTAAGAGTTCAGTAGCTCTTTCTCCGTGTCCAGTAAACGGTGTTTTGGTCATTTTACCTTTGATACAAGACTGGAAAGTCGCATAAGATTTATATTCAAATGGGTTTAAATATCCATCTTTATGGAGCTTGGTTAATCTTGTCTCGTTAATATGACCAAGTCTACAATGCCAAATGAAAGCTTCATTTATGTCTGAAACCTTTCTTTTGTTTGTGTGTTGTATATAGAAAACTGTGTGCTGGTTTAGGACGTATATCCCGTTATTTAATGTACCGAACCGAATCAACTCTTGATTAAGGTTAATGTTCATAACATTAGATTGTAATACAAAATTATATCCAGCATTTTCCAACAACGATACAGATATAATATTACATAATATCAAAGGTACAAAATAACATGGGTTCAAAACCAATATACAACCCGACGGCAAACCAAGGTGATACTCTCCCACTACTGTAGCATGTACTAAGGAACCATTCCCAACCCGGAGAGTATCATCACCTTTCTTCAAAAACCTGCAATTTCTCAGCCTCTGCACACAATTGCAGATGTGAGATCCTAACCCGGTATCTAATACCCAGGAAGCAGAGTTAATTGAAAAACAGTTTTCTGTTACAAACATACCTGAAGTGGATGCATCACCATAATTCTTCTTCTTGAGGCCGGCCAGGTATCCAACGCAGTTTCTCTTCCAGTGCCCAGTCTGGAGGCAGTGGAAGCATTCCCCTCGCCCTATCGCAGCAGCCCCTATCTTGTCCTTTCCCGGTGCCTTTTTCACTCCGCCTCTCGGCTTGATGGGATTCTTCTTCTTCTTTCCCTTGGCCTTGGCTTTCGGGACGAAGGAGGAAGATAGCCCAGCAATTAGAGCGGGAGTTTTCGCTACCTTTAGCGTGCTCTCTGCACTCCTCAACATATTGAGGAGTTCAGGTAATGACTTCTCCATGTTGTGCATGTTGAAGTTTACAATGAACTGAGCAAAGGCAGGGGAAAGGGACTGTAGAACAATATCAATATACTATTCGTTCTCCATGGTCCAACCCAGGTCCTCAAGTTCTTCTATAAGTCCAATCATCTTCAATGCATGGTCACCTACAGACGTGCCAGCAGCCATCCGCATCTGAAACAACTTTCGAGATGCCTCGTATCAGAGAGTATGAGATTGATCTCCATACAACTCCTTTGTATGGAGAAAGATGGATTGTATATCCATCTTCTTGTGCTGCTTCGGATGTTCATTGTTCATAGAAGCAAGCGCGAGGCACTTGGCTGTTGCACAGTCTATATCCCATGTCTTGCGGATTTCCTTATCCGCAACTGAAGAATCAGGGCCTGGGCTAAGAGGGGCTGGAGTAGTCAGGACGTATCCGACCTTATCATAGGTCAAGGCAATATTTACGTTCCTTAGCCAATCTTTGTAATTCGGTCCCGTGAGTTTATTCTTGTCTAATAAAAGCTTAAGTCCCATCATAGGTATCTGCCATTAGGAGAGAGAAAAGAAGACACTCAGCGATTGCTCTTGCATAATTAGATTGGTTATTAGTCTTATCTAATGGATGTCTCCCACTGCTTTTTATCAAATTTTCCTTCATAGCTTAAAAAAACTAGCCAGGATTAATTGCAATCTACAAGCTTGCTAACCGGTCGGCCAGGCTAGTGTCGGTACTCCGAGGGAGGTTCCCCGTGCTTTCGCACGAACCTAATTAAAATAAACCTCGTTTTCCTAAAGGCGTAACCCCGTTGACACCTTTCTAGACACCTACTGGATTAGCTAATTGTAAAGTGCAAAACTCTCCCGGGAGTAACTTTTACTCACCGTGGGATCAGGATCCAACTATCATATAGAAGGTATGCAATCTTATTGCAAATTTCAACTCTTGGAATTCCCGATATGATTTTTACCCTTAGTGTCTTATGACCTTAACTATGGTCAACAAATTATAAGCACTAGTCAAGCTCTACCCGCTATTTCGTGATTGATTGAGACCCACCCGCATGACCCTTAACTATGGTCAACAAAGTCATACGAATGTCCTAATCGATCGCATCAAATGCTTTGTAGGAAAACATCGCTTAGCTACCGTACACCACGCCTTAACTATAGTCAACAAACGTGGCACGAATACTAAGTACTCTGCTTCCTAAAATGGCGGAGGAAAACGGATGGTTTTTATTAAAACCCTTAACGTTTTGAACTTGATATCATTGTAGAATCTAGTGAAAGGAGTTGTTTCTCCAGTTTTAAAAGTCGAATGTTTTTGTAGTATCTTTCTAATTTCGCTAAAGAGGTCACTCCCGGTGAAGGGATCTCGGCTCTTTTCTCATCGATTGAGGTGCAGGATATTTATGAATACCACGATGCAAAGCAAAAGTTAGATCAACTATAAAAACAATCGAGTGCTTTGTAACATTTGCTAGTTTCGCTAAAGGGGTTACTCCCGGTGAAGGGATCTCGGCCCTTTCCTCATCGAATGAGATGCTGGATATTCATCAAGGAATACCACTATGCAAAGCAAAAACTAGAGTTACCCATTTTAAAAAGTTTAATTCTACAACATCTTTAGGTTTCTTTTGCTTAACATTAATCACATTAATGTTGTTCCATCATTTACGTTTCCTAAACATCACAGAAAAGAAACGAAAATAGAACGTACGCTTATGCCATCCGCATTCGCCACTGGGCCCCATCATGCACCGTTAGATTACTTAACTAACGGCAGAGCGGGGGCTAGACTAGCGCAGGTGAAAAACATAAGCAGCGTTTATTATATATCTCATATATAAATAGCCATTTGTCGCACGCATTTATAAACATTCCAGATCACAGATGAATACATTGGATATACTAGGAATTCCGTATTTCATTTAAGCCCTTAATGAAAGACGGGTTCCACGGTCGTGATAAATAGCCAAACCTCACCTACCCGCCAAATTCCCGAAGTGAAGCAACCTCCCTTAAAAAAGTGAGTAGGCCACTCGGCTTTTCAAGAACCCAGTAGTTTGTGCACCCCACCTTGGGTCTATCCTAGGAGCAAAAACAGTAAAAAGAAAATATACAACAGTGGCTAAAACCTCAACCCGGATGTGCCCCGCAAAATAATATTACATTGCTTTTTACAAATTATATGAATGAAAGAAAAGAAAAACGCTCTTCTCACATCCCCCCCGGGGCCATTCATCACAACGATCCAACATATTCATATACGCATACCATCTTATGATATCAATATCGATGTGTACAACCCCGACTAATCGACTTATAGTAATTAGTCGACGTTTCCAAAACACACATACACAAAGCAAGTAGAGAAGTCACAACATTAGAATTCCGCACGAGATTTGCAAACTACATCATTTTCCAACACTTCAAAAACCAGTGAGCAAGTTTTCAAAAACCGATCTTTTGAGCCAATCCGGGAGTCGAAACGAACTCGAAACCCGCCCGAACATCACGGAGGTG
This sequence comes from Agapanthus africanus, assembly GCA_030015575.1. Classification (NCBI taxonomy): domain Eukaryota; kingdom Viridiplantae; phylum Streptophyta; class Magnoliopsida; order Asparagales; family Amaryllidaceae; genus Agapanthus; species Agapanthus africanus. The sequence goes on from CM057349.1 coordinate 298,113,949, forward strand.
AAGAAAACCAAATATACTGTCGAATGGGGGGCCTCATAGGGGTACGTATCCCCGGGGGCCACCTCGAGGTGGCCCCAAAGGGTCTGCAGACCCAAGAGCACCCTGTTGGGGTGCTCTCGGGTCACCCATCGCCAAGGCCATCTTGAGGTGGCCTTGGGTGTGGTTCCGGCCTCTAGTCCCCCCTGGGGTGTCCCCAGGGTGCACGCGCTCCACCCCGCGGCTTCTCGGTTCAAACCGTGAGCCCGCGTGGTGTGCAAACAACTCAAAAGTTCAATTTTTAAAACTGTTTTATCGGCAGTTTTTGCACGACGAAAAACGGCGGAATTCTAACGTTACTACAATCTATTTAAGGTTTAAGATAGGCTCTGATACCATGTCAGTGGATTTTGCACACCCTCACAACACTTGTGAGGAGGCAGAAGTGGTAAACAATAATTTTTCTTGCATGCAACACCCACATAACCCAAGATTAGTACTTAAACCCTAACTAGCAAAAACCATCAAGAGATCTAATCTACTATGATAGTATTTATACCTAATAGAACCGGTCCTTCGGGTCTTCACTTGAATGTGACTCCTAGTCTCCTTGTGGTTGCAATGAGCTCGATCTCCGGCCACCTCAAGATCCAAGACGATCCACCCGAGAGCTATCGGACAAGCTACAAACTCTTCACAAGAGTTCAACTTAGAGATCAAGTTTGCTAGAGGTGATCACTAAGATGATGTATAGATTAAATATTGGATTATGATTTTTACTCTAAGCTTTTGATTCACAACTCATGTGAGGTTAAATCAAAGAGGAGGAAGAAGGAGAGAATGAAGAGAGAGAATGTCAAAGTGATAATAAAAAGTTCAAGCATAGAAAAAATATCATATGGCTCAAAATGAAATAATTGAAGCATGTAATAAAAAATTGCACCATGCTTCAATAGTAACTCCAAATGAATAAAATATGAAAGAAGCCATTCCTTCATCCTTGCTTAGACTTTCCTAAATTCCACCTCATTTATTTATTTTCACAAAATAAATATCTAATAATGAGGTGTCTCCTTCTAGAAGGTATTCATGTAACAATTACAAGAACACCACTCCACCGTATACCGTATAAGTATACCCGTATTCGAATTCCAAAAAATACGAATACAATCAATCCAATAATATAATACCAGCATGCGGCTTAAACCAAAGCCTACCGGTATTAACATTCCGATCATTATTCCTGTAACGATTACACGAACAAGATCAAAACCCTGTCGTAACAACTTACGGCCTCTACATCTTTTGCCTGAACCAGGGAACTCTCTGTGTGGGACTCTAAAAACTCGACAGTATGCTGGTAGTGGGTTTAACTACAAGTACGTCAGCGGCACTAGCTATGCATAACGGCTACCCAGGTACATGATGAAAAAGAGGTGGCCGACGAGCGAACTCATCCCAACCCTAACGAGACTGTAAGCAACACTTACCGTACAGTCCGGTCTCTTCGTCTGATACGTCGCACATGTAGTCTATGGGTGGTAAATGTCAGACCCCAGTAACTTTATAAGTCATGCTGATTTACGGCCCATAACGGTTCGAGAAACTACTGATAAAACTTATCAGTAAATCTCGAGAACCATGGCCAGGGATTTGCTGTTATGGCCGATCAAGTATAGACCGACATCAACTCCCTATACCGGGAGAGACGAAACCCCTCCTATCACTCACTGCCTCCTTTCGATTCAGGACTGTACCCAAAATCCACCTTTTTGCGCGACTCAGTAGAGCCATGGTAGGGAGGAAATCAAAGCACAGTAGGAATCACACAAGACACTATGACGATCTCGGGTCTACAGACTAACCTGTACAAGTGTCACCAGAGAACTGCTATCTGACAATAGGTATATATACCATCTAGGAGTTCTCGGCGACTCCTGTTCGTATACCCATTATCCAATGAGCACCTGTGTACAATTTTTGATGTCAAACACCAATGGTTGTGGGATCAACCATTGCCCCCAGGGACAAGAAACGTACACACTAGTCTACTCTGGTAATATCGATGCCCTGTCTCGATATACCCTCGACTTGGAACAATTAAAGGATATGCTTATAGACTGCCCAGGCCCCACTAGTATGATCTACATCATAATCCCGGTAGTCAAGCATAATCCTAAGGGCTTCATCAACATGTATATAAAGATATGGAATACAACACATCACATGTTAAGATAAAGATAAACCAGATAGCATACTATCATTTCGAGAAAAGATTGTTTTTGTACATATACATGCATAGCATCCTATACAATACAAGCCTCTACGGCATACATATCTAACATACGAGAGCAGCAAGCAACCCTACCAATTCTAGAGTTAGGAGAGGCGGTCTCGACTCCTCGAGATGGTCTCCCACTGGACCCTAGAACCCGGTTACTTATGCTCCCCGCCTTGGGTCTATCCTAATACGGAAAAGTAAATAATATATATCAATGGTGACATCATCCTCAACCCGGAAGTGCCCCAATAAAAGAATATTACATACAAGCTTTTACATGAATGAAAATGAAAAACTCTCATCTCACATAAAAAAAAAACCCGGCTATTCAAAACACGACGATCCAATATAACATATCACAGCAACACATAACATCACATGTCATCAACGTAAGTAAATATGCGTATCCCAATTGTCGTTGACATATAGCAGCGAAACCGGCGATACACCACATATTACACTTACGGTCGCAGAAAAGAAAGTGAAAAACTACAACAATTGGAATCCGCAACCACCTTAGACATCATAAACCCAATGTATCACATACTTTGGATTTCATGCCCAACCAAATTAATTTCTTAGACATCACATGCCTAACAATTATAAACCCTGCATTTTAGTCTCGATATTGAAAACGCTTTCCAATAACCTATCGGGTAATTCAACAAGATTCCCGATAATCTGATCGAATGCTCGTCGGAAACTTTAGCAGACGGCCACACCCCCCGATGCCGTCGACGAAGTGCACTAAGGCGGAACATCGCGGCCGCGAGCACCCGAACGGGGTTCTCCTACGGTCACTTGGTCGGGGATATGGAGTGTAGCTATCTATTAAGGTTATCCGGCGATTATCCGCGTACGCTACGTAATTGCGACGGACTTTTGATCCACATCAAAATTCCGTGGCAACCGATCAAATGAGACTAAACTGCCAGATTTATAAAATTCAAACTAGTTATCTCATAACAATTTGTGTGGATTCCAAATATTGTATCACAATCATAGATAGCTAGACGATGTTAAACTTTTTGATCGAATAAGCAAGGACCTAAAATTTCTCAACAAGCTCAACACTTGATCGGAGATCAAAAAGTATCCAGAACATGCCACAGCTCCTATGAACCAGCCGTAGAAGGGTCAACCAATGCCTCGCCTGTGGCACCGCTGAACTACCACAAACCCTAATATTTGATGGCGGTTCTGACAGTCACAGAATCAAGTTAGGGTTTCGTTCTTCTAGAAGGTCTACAGAATCGCTTGCAAGATTTTCTAAAAATTTTAAACTCGAAAAAATCCAACTCTTGGAAAATTTCAGCGAGGGAAAAATTGGGTTATTGATATCCGTACGAACTTTTTAACGTCGTCTAAATAACCCGAAAACATGTTAGAATTACGATTACGAAACACTCCGAATTGCTTTTGCAGAAACTTAACATCACATGAAGATTTAGCAAAAACAAACAACACCTGAAACATCAAAACCCAGTGACTGGAACACACAAAAAATTTGAAGCCAAAAACCCACATTCCACCCGGTGAGCTCGGAAATTTAGGCTATGCGGCCGGCCAAAACATGACAAAAATGCTTCAAATTTCAATGGTGTTCATGTTATATCACATACAACATTCTGCAGTTGTTTAAAAAAAATTGACACCTCTAAAAATTCGACAGAAACTAGATTTCATATCGGGTGTTTCGGAGTTGTTTCGGTTTCGTAATCCTAGCAAACATCGTGTAATTTTCTAGCTAGGCTCTGATACCACTGTTGGGTTACCTAGCGCGGCAGCAAGGTTTCGGGAGGCATCGTCCATGCCAATTTAAAATATTGTCGTTCTATCTAACCCTGACCCTAGAATTGATACTAGAAAATCATATGAAAAGCAATGTAAACACTTTACATGTAAGTGAATGAGGGAATACAACCTTTGTAGATCGGTCCTTCACTTCTAAAGCTCCATGTCATAGTCCCTTCACTGCAAGTTGTGAAGACCCGGACTCTAGTATGGGTTCACATGAAGAAACGAAAAGGCTTGCTCAATGTCTTCGAGGCCGAAGAAGATCTACGTCGAGGAGACTCGAGCTCATGCTACCTCTTTGCTAATGGTGAAATTAGTGAAGCAAACACCCTAAACTAAATGGCTAATAGTAGAGGATGATGAAGTAGGAAGTGGGCTCACTTTATATTTATTTTTCTCACATTATTTTCTCACTTGAAGAAAAGCTAGCAAGCTTTTTTAATGAAGAAGAAGATGAAGAATAATCAAGATGAGAATGAACTCATGAAGTGAGAATATAAACCATGGGTGAGTTAGTGTCATACACTAACCCATGTAGAGACTTAACTAGGGTTGAGGATAATAGTTAGGTTTATAAATATCTCAAGGAAAACAAAAAGAGTGGACTTAGTCAATGGTTATCCAAAGCTTTCTCAAAGCTTCTACCATGAAAAAATTGTAGGGTTACTAGGCACTCTAACAAGGGTCTACGAGGCATCAACCATACCCGATTTAAAATTTAGCCGTGCCGAACAACCCTAAACGAGATCTTTAAACTAGAGATTAGGCGAAAACAAGCATGTTAAACAATTTAACACTAAGTGAGAGGGATTACAACCTTTGTAGATCCAGTCCTTCACTTCATAAGCTCCGTGTTGTGGTCCCTACGCTGCGATCATCAAGTTCCGGACTCTCGAGAGGCTCCATGAAGAGAAAGAAGCAAGCTTGCTTCCGATCTTCGATAACAAAGATGATTTACCTTGAAGTTTCATTAACACAAGCTCTCACTCACTAAATGAAGTGAACACCCTTATCTAAATGGCAAGGATAGATGAGGATGATGAAGTAGGATTTTAGCTCTTTTTTATTTTCTATTTCTCACTCATTTTCATCACCTTTGAAAAAGCTAGAAAGCTTTTCCATGAAGAACTCAAGGAAGAAGATGAAGAATCCTTTTGTGATGAATAAAGAATATCTAATAATGATTAATAATGCAACCATGGTTAACTATGACTAGGCTAACTCATGTAGAGAATTAACTAAGGCTAAGGGTTTCGGTTGGGTTAAGAATGAGTCACTTGAAAATATCATAACACAAAACAAAAGAAAACCTTCTAGAAGGTTCATGAAAGAACTAACCCAAATCAAACCCTAACCTTGTTTAATCTCCACTAAACATTTTGCATTAGTAATCATATCATGTTACAATATTATATATCACATATATAATATTTATTGTAATAAAATAAAATAATACAATTAACATATATCGCATATATATCAATGTATTACCCGAGTGAGAAAAAGAATCTTTTAGTGAGCATATATTAGTTAATGTAATTTAATATATCAAATATATAATTATACATTAAATTATCGAATCAACACTTGATCCGACAATCCGGCTATATCGCATATAACCGACTAATATATCATGTACCGATTCATCGAATCAACACTTGATCTGATGATCCGGCTCATATCATTATAACGCGAGAATATAATATGGTATCTCATATCGCATTATCCTCGGTCCTGCACATATCACATATGTGCCCCTACTCCGTTTTGCCTGAGTCAAGTAACCTTTGTGTAGAACTCTAAAGAATCATCAATACGCCGGCAGTAGGTGATGATCATATCAAACACCCACAAGCTGCAAGCGGTCAGCTAAACGTAACAGCCACCCAGGTATTGAGCGATCAGAAGATCAACAAGCAAGCCTGTACATTCTCCTGCGAATCCAATCAGTAACACTCCCGTACAGTCCGGTCTCATCGTCTGATATGTCGCATATCTCGCCTAGGGGTGGTAAACGTCAGACCCCAGTATCTTGATAAGTCGTGTCGATATGAGGTCTATAACAGTTCGAGAAACTACGGATAACACTTACCAGTAAATCTCAGCAACCCTGGCCAGGGATTTCCAGTTATAGCCAATCGAACACAGCGCAACATCAACTCCCTATACCGGGAGAGACGAATCCCCTCCTATCGCTCATTGCCTCCATGTGATTCGGGACTATACCCAAAAGCCACCGTTTTGCACGCCCTAATGGACGTGGTAAGCTGGAAATCAAAGCACAGTGGGAATCACACAAGACTCTATGACGATCTTGGGTCTACAGACTAACCTGTACCAGTGTCACCAGAGAACTGCCATCTGACGTGAGGTATAATACCATCTGGGAGTTCTCGGCGAGTCCGTCCAGTGTACCCAGTCTCTACTGAGCATCCGTACACCATCCTTGATGTCAAACACCGATGGATATGGGATCATCCATCGCCCATCATATGGGTCAAGATGCGTATACGCTAGTCTACTCTGGTGTATCGATGCCATGTCTCGATACACCCACGACTAGGAACAGTTATAGGATGTACTCGTCGACTACCGTGGCCCCACTAATATGATCTCATCATAGTCCCAGTAGTCGAGTACATATCCTAAGGGCTTTATCAACATGTAACATAGAGACAATCAGAGTACATGATAAGATAAAGTACAACCAGATAGCATACTATCATGTCGAGCAAGAAAGTCCACCCTATATATGTCCAAGCATCCATTACAATATACATCATATATACAGTAATGGCCTCTAGGGCATACATATAACTAACAATCTCCCACTTGCACTAGGGCCATCTGTTGTTGTATCACATACCCAACATTTAGCTATGGTTGAAGTATCTCATACTCAACCATCCCATAAAAGTCTCTACTGGGAAAAAGGCCTTTGTGAGTGGATCCGCGCTGTTGTCCTCTGTGTCTACTCTCCTAACCTCGATCTCCCTGGAGATCAACCATCTCCATGATCAGGTGATACTACCTAAGAATTATATCTGGATTTCTGATGGGACGGGGGTTCCTAGGCCAAAGCCTTTACTCCATTGTCACACAATGGTTGGAACAAAGTTCATCTCATGAACTTATATATCCAGACTGCCTCTTTGGTAGCATCCTTGGTAACGATGTATCTTGCCTTTAATCGTCTAGTAAGTCACGGTATCTATCTTGGAACTCTTCCAACATACCGTCCCTCCACTAAGAGTAAAGACAATACCTGCGACTGACATTCAGTCGTCCTTATCACCCTGGAACCTTTCCAATGATTCTCCCCAGGATCGATTGATACCATCTCACTACAACTAGTGAGTATCCTAACATCCAATTAGATCTATCTCATAGATCAAAACCCAGGATTTAGGAGGTATCACTTTGATCCTATATGGAGAATTCTTGTGATAAGCGGAGATTGACCGAGCGTAGCATAGGAAACTCCTTCCCTATCAAGAGTATGTCATCCACATACTCTACGAGGATCACCACCATACTCTATACAACCTTTTGTATATACAAGGTTCATCTACCATTTTGATGAAGTCAAACTCTTTGACTACCACATCAAAACAGACGTTCCAACTCCGCAATGCCTGCTTTATCTCATAAAACATCTTGCACGCGTTTCCACTGCTCCTACTATCTACGAAGCTCTCTGGCTGTGTACTTATAGACGCTCTCTTCCAAAACATCATTTAGAAAAGCAGTCATGACACCCAACCACCAGATATCGTAGTCATGGTATGTAGCCGTGGCAAGTATGATCTGGATGGACTTAAGCATAGCTTTGAAAGTCTCAACTTTTCCATGTACACCAAGTAATCTTCTCAAGATATACTTGCTCCTGATGGGGATTTAACTCTTCAGATAAAGCAACCAAAGTCCATACTTTGTTGGTGTATAAGGATTCCATCTCAGATCACTAAGCATCCAGCCATTCTTACAGAGTCTCACTCCTGATGGCAAGCTCGAAACTAGTTGGGCCATCATCTCATGATGCAATCCTCGCTCCCACTGTCATAGAGAAACCGAAGTATCTCTCAGGTGGGTAAGGAACCCTACTAGATCGACAGAGAGGCTGAGGTTCGTTGGAAACTATTGAATCCTTTGGTTCTATCAAATCATTGTATAGCTGGAACTTCTTCCAGTTCTACCTCATGACCACTAATTTTTCCACAAGAAATTCCCTTTCACAAAGATGGCATGCTGAGAAACAAAACATATTTTGTTCCTCGGTTAGGTAGAAGATATTCCCTTGCGAATGCTTGGGATATCCAACAAACTTCCACGGATCTGACTTTGCCTCGAGCTTGTCCAGATTTTGCTTTTTAGACATAAGCCGGACAACCCCAAATCTTAACAAACTTAAGATATGGCCTCTTCCCTTTCCATATCACATATGAAGTGGTAGGCAACTGATTTGATTTGAACCCTATTCAATAGGTATGCAGCTTCTCAAGTGCATAACTCCCAAAAGGAAGTAGTAAACTTGGCAGTACTCATCATAGAGCGCACCATATCAATTAGGGTGTGTTTGCTCCGTCCCGATATACCATCGTGCTATGGTGTATACGGAGGAGTAATGCTGAGAGAGAATCTCATTCTCCTTTATAATAGTCCAGGAATTCCGTGCTCAAGTATTCTCCTCCTTGATCTCATCAAAGGACATAATACTTATACCCGTTTTTGGTTCTCTACTTCTAACTTATATTCTGTGAATATCTCAAAAGGTTCGGACTTGTGTTTCAACAGGAACATATGTCTGAATCTTGAGAGATCATCAGAGAATGTATTGAAGTACAAAGAACCGGTCCTGGCATATGTAGACAGGGGACCTTCATACATGAGCATGTATTAATCCTAAGAGTTCACTAACTCTTTCTCTGTTTCCAATAAATAGAGTTGTGGTCATCTTATCTTTGTGACATGACCGGCTAGTTTCACAAGATGTAAATTCAAACAAATTTAAATATGCATCTTAATGTAACTTCAGCTAGTCGGGTCGCATTGATATGACCTAGTCTACAATACCTCAAGAAGGATCCGTTCATTTCTTGAACTCTTCCTCTTGTGTGTGTTCTGTATACTAAGAACTGTGGTTTGATTTAGAACGTCAATGCTTTTAGATAACGTGCCTGAACCGATCAACTCTTGATATAGGAAATGTTCAAAACATTATCCAACAATACAAAATTATATCCTTCTTTACTAATAAAGAGACTGATATGATATTGTATATCAGGTTCGGTATCTAATAACATTCGTTCAGAATCAATGTATTTGCTAATACAGGGTGATAGTTACCAACAGACTTGGCTGCAACATTTGCACCGTTTCTATCTCATGAAACTTATCACCCGTTCTCAGTTATCTACCTATCTGTAGCCCATGTAACAAAATTCATTTGCGGGATCCTGATCCAGTATCTCATACCCAGGACGTAAAGGATACTGAGAAACAGTTCTCTGTAATGAACACACCCGAAGATGATGCATCAGCATGCACTTTCTTCGTTTGGGCGGCACGGGAATTCTGGTAATCCCCAAATTTCCTGCTCTTTCGTATAACAATTATAAGTTGGAGTGGGAGCAACGTTCCCCAGCTCAGTATAACAAGCGGGTTCGGTCAATACATCCGTATTATTATCTTGATTAAGGCATGATATGGTCGCTGCCTGGAGAGAGAGAGAGAAGAAAACACTCAGCGTATGCACTTGCAAGATTATATTGGTTATCTAATATATCTAATCAGGATGTCTCCTACTGTTTTAGTCAAATCATCCTTCAAACCCTAAAAGGAAAGACTAGCCGGGATTAATTACATGCTACAAGTTTGCCAATCTTTCAGCCAGGCCAGTGCCGGTACTTTGAGAGAGGTTCCTCGTGCTTTCGCACGAATCTAATTAAAGTAAACCTCATTTTCCCAGGGGCGTAACCCCGTTGACACCTTTCTAGACACCTACTTGATCGGCTAATTGTAATGTGTAAAACTCTCCCAGGAGTAACTCTTACTCGCAGCGGGTATCGGGATCCAACTATCTCATAGAAGGTATGCAATCTCATTGCAAATTTCAACACTTGAAATTCCCGATAATATTTTACCCCTAGCACTTATGACCTTAACTAAGGTCAACATATCATAAGCACTAGTCAAGTTCTACCCGTCATTTCATGATTAATCAGACCCACCCTACATGACCCTCAACTATGGTCGACATAATCACAAGAATGTCCTAACTAATCGCATCATATGCTATGTAGGAAGACATCACTTAGCTACCGTACACTACACCTCAACTAAAGTCGACATACGCAACACGTATACTAAGTACTCTACTTCCTAAAATGACGGAGGACTGCGTCAGGTTTTTATGAAAACCTTGTGCATAATGAACTTGATATCGTTGTAGAATCGAGTGATTTTAAATGGAGTGTTTTTAAGGCCTTTTCTAGTTTTGCTAAAGAGGTCACTCCCGGTGAAGGGATCGTCGGCTCTTTCCTCATCGAATAAGGTGCAGGATATTTCACAAATACCACTATGCAAAGCAAAAACTATAGAAGCAATCAAAAGACAAACCGAGTTTGTAGCATCTGCTAGTTTCACTAAAGAGGTCACTCCCGGTGAAGGGATCTCGGCTCTTTCCTTATCGAATAAGGTGCTGGATGTTCTACAAGGAACACCGCTATGCAAAGCAAGAACTAGAGCTACCAGTTTTTAAGACAAGTTTCTACAACATCTTTAGGTTTCTTTTATTTCATTAATCTCATTAATGAAGTCCCATTTTAATATGCTTCACAAGCATCACATTTGAAACGAAATCTGTAATATAACATATATCTCATATATATAATATAAACATTCGTCTCAGGCAGTAATATGATCTCATCATAGAACATTGCAGCAGAAGAACATATATGAAATATTGGATATACTAGGACGTCCGTGTTTTAATACGAGCCTGTATAAAACACGGATTCCACGGTCGCGATGAATAGCCAAACCCACATCCCTAGACCCCTACGAGAGCGGCAAGCAACTCTGCCCATTCCAGGGTAAGGAGCCCCGGTCTCGACTCCTCGAGATGGTCTCCCACAGGACCCTAGAACCCGGTTACTTGTGCTCCCCGCCTTGGGTCTACCTAATGCGGAAAAGTAAATAATATACAATGGTGACATCATCCTCAGCCCGGAAGTGCCCCAATAAAAGAATATTACATACAAATGAATTTTACATGAATGAAAAAGAAAAACTCTCATCTCACATAAAACCCCTGGCTATTCAAAACACAACGATCCAATATAACATATCACAGCAACACATAACATCTCATATCATCAACGTAAGTAAGTATGCATACACCGATTGTCGTCGATGTATAGCAATGAAACCCGGCGATACAACTACATACTACACTTACGGTCACATAAAAGAAAGTGTAAAACTACAACAGTTGGAATCCGCAACCCTCTTAGACATCGCATGCCTAACCAAATGAATTCCTTAGACATTTCATGCCTAACAATTATAAACCCCGCATTTTAGTCTCATTATCGAAAACAATTTTCAATATCAAGTCGGGCAATTCAACAAGATTCCCGACATCTTGATCGAATGCTCGTCGCAAACTTTAGTAGATGGCCGCACCCCCAGATGCCGTCGACGAAGTGCACTAAGGCGGAACACCGCTGCCGCGAGCACCCGAACGGATGCTTTTGGCGATGGGGTTCTCCTACAGTCACTTGGTCGGGGCTAAGGGACGTGGCTGTCTATTAAGTTTACCCGGCGAGTATCCGCGTACGCTACATGATTGCGACGGACTTTTGATCACATCAAAATTCCGTGGCAACCGATCATCTGAGACTGAACTGCTAGATTTATAACATTCAAATTAGTTATCTCATAACTACATGTGGATTCCAAATATTGTATCACATTCCAGATAAATAGACAATGTTTAACTTTCTGATCGAATAATCAAACACCTAAGTTTTCCCAAATAGTTCTCAACAGTTGAAATTAGTTTAAAAACATACATCACATGTCACAGTACCAATGGTCCAGCAGTAGAAGGGTCAAGCCAACGCCTCACATGTGGCACGCCATACTGCCCCAAACCTTAAGTTTCAGATACGGTTCAGACGGTCACATAATCGAGTTAAGGTTTGTTGTCTTCTAGAGGGTCCACCGCGTTACTTGCACGACTTAGAACGTTCTTAAACTACGGAAAAATCCAACACTTGGAAATTTTCCGGCAGGGGAAAAAGTGAGTTATTGATATCCGGTCGAACTTTTTAACACGTTCTAAAATTATCCGGAAAAAGTTAAACGAAGTTAAACTTTCCGATCGAATCAACGAATACAAAAGATCTCCAGAAAACTCAACACTTGAGTAAAATTAAAAATTCCCCGAAAATGAAAAAGGACCTAAGAATAAATATATGAAGTACCAGGGACCAAATCATAATTTTGGCCGCGGAACTGCCACCAAACGCGTGGTTTGGCCGCGGTTCCGCGGTCACGTAAGCGCATTGGATGTCCGTACTTCACAGTAATTCTTATATTTCCCTGCTTAGTTTTCTGAGGATTTTTAATACAGAAAAATCAACATTTTTACAAAATTTCCAGAGAAGGGTATAAACCGGGGTTTCGGGGTTCGATCGGACTTTAAACTTCTCCTAGACTTCGCCTAAAGCTCTAGCTTGGATCTGATACCACTGTAGGGTTACTAGGCACTCTAACAAGGGTCTACGAGGTATCAACCATGCCCGATTTAAAATTTAGCCGTGCCGAACAACCATAAACGAGATCTTTAAACTAGAGATTAAGCGAAAACAAGCATGTTAAACACTTTAACACTAAGTGAGAGGGATTGCAACCTTTGTAGATCTGGTCCTTCAATTCATAAGCTCCGTGTTGTGGTCCCTACGCTGCGATCATCAAGTTCCGGACTCTCGAGAGGCTCCACGAAGAGAAAGATGCAAGCTTGCTTCTGATCTTCGATAACAAAGATGATCTACCTTGAAGTTTCATTAACACAAGCTCTCGCTCACTAAATGAAGTGAACACCCTCATCTAAATGGCAAGGATAGATGAGGATAATGAAGTAGGATTTTAGCTCTTTTTTATTTTCTATTTCTCACTCATTTTCATCACCTTTGAAAAAACTAGAAAGCTTTTCCATGAAGAACTCAAGGAAGAAGATGAAGAATCTTTTTGTGATGAATAAAGAATATCTAATAATGATTAATAATGCAACCATGGTTAACTATGACTAGGCTAACTCATGTAGAGAATTAACTAAGGCTAAGGGTTTGGGTTGGGTTAAGAATGAGTCACTTGAAAATATTATAACACAAAACAAAAGAAAACCTTCTAGAAGGTTCATGAAAGAACTAACCCAAATCAAACCCTAAGCTTGTTTAATCTCCACTAAACATGTTGCATTAGTAATCATATCATGTTACAATATTATATATCATATATATAATATTTATTGTAATAAAATAAAATAATACTATTAACATATATCGCATATATATCAATATATTACCCGAGTGAGAAAAAGAATCTTTTAGTGAGCTTATATTAGTTAATGTAATTTAATATATCAAATATATAATTATACAATAAATTATTGAATCAACACTTGATCCGACAATCCGGCTATATCGCATATAACCGACTAATATATCATGTACCGATTCATCGAATCAACACTTGATCTGATGATCCGGCTCATATCATTATAACGCGAGAATATAAACGGTATCTCATATCGCATTATCCTCGGTCCTGCACATATCACATATGTGCCCCTACTCCGTTTTGCCTGAGTCAAGAAACCTCTGTGTAGGACTCTAAAGAATTATCAATACGCCGGCAGTAGGTGATGATCATATCAAAAACCCACAAGCTGCAAGCGGTCAGCTAAACATAACAGCCACCCAAGTATTGAGCGATCAGAAGATCAACAAGCAAGCATGTATATTCTCCTGCGAATCCAATTAGTAACACTCCCGTACAGTCCGGTCTCGTCGTCTGATATGTCGCATATCTCGCCTAGAGGTGGTAAACGTCAGACCCCATAAGCTTGATAAGTCGTGTCGATATGAGGTCTATAACAGTTCGAGAAACTACTGATAACACTTACCAGTAAATCTCAGCAACCCTGGCCAGGGATTTCCAGTTATAGCCAATCGAACACAGCGCAACATCAACTCCCTACACCGGGAGAGACGAATCCCCTCCTATCGCTCATTGCCTCCATGTGATTCGGGACTGTACCCAAAAGCCACCGTTTTGCACGCCCTAATGGACATGGTAAGGTGGAAATCAAAGCATAGTGGGAATCACACAAGACTCTATGACGATCTCGGGTCTACAGACTAACCTGTACCAGTGTCACAAGAGAACTGCCATCTGACGTGAGGTATAATACCATCTGGGAGTTCTCGGCGAGTCCGTCCAGTGTACCCAGTCTCTACTGAGCACCCGTTCACCATCCTTGATGTCAAACACCGATGGATATGGGATCATCCATCGCCCATCATATGGGTCAAGATGCGTATACGCTAGTCTACTCTGGTGTATCGATGCCATGTCTCGATACACCCACGACTAGGAACAGTTATAGGATGTACTCGTCGACTACCGTGGCCCCACTAGTATGATCTCATCATAGTCCCAGTAGTCAAGTACATATCCTAAGGGCTTTATCAACATGTAACATAGAGACAATCAGAGTACATGTTAAGATAAAGTACAAACAGACAGCATACTATCATGTCGAGCAAGAAAGTCTTCCTTATATATGTCCAAGCATCCATTACAATATACATCATATGTACAGTAATGGCCTCTAGGGCATACATATAACTAACAAAAATACCAACATTTTAGAATTATTTAGATAAATATAAACCCTAGGATTATCCTAACTATAGTGTAAGTCTCATACACCCATGAAGCATGTATCATAAAGCATGACACAAAACATGTACACAAATATATATCACATATATACTATGTGTACAATCAAGTGAGAAAAGAAATCATTAGTGAGAAAATATTGTTAATGTAATGTAATATATCAAATATATAATTATACATTAAATTATTAAATCAACACTTGATTTAATAATCCGGCTATATCCTGTATAACCGACTAATATCAAATGCAACAACTTATCGAATCAACACTTGATCCGATAACCCGGCTATATCACATATAACCGACCAATGTCACAAGTCATGAGAATAGAATACGGTATCACATACTCGTATTAATATCGGTCCCGTGCATATCACATATGTGCTCCTACTCCGTTTCGCATGAACCAGGAAACCTCTGTGTAGGACTCTAAAGACTCATCAATATGCCGGTAGTAGGTGATGATCATATCAAACACCCACAAGCCGTAAGCGGTCTGCTAAACGTAACGGTCACCCGGGTATTGAGAGATCAGAAGATCAACAAGCAAGCCTGCTCATACTCCTGCGTATCCAATCAGTAACACTACCGTACAGTCTAGTCTCTTCGTCAGATATGTCGCATATCACAGCCTGGGGGTGGTATAACGTCAGACCCCAATAGCCTGATAAGTCATGCCGATGCAAGGTCCATAACGGATCGAGAAACTACTGATAACACTTACCAGTAAATCTCAGCAACCCTGGCCAGGGATTTCCTGGCCAATCGAGCATAGCGCAACATTAACTCCGAATACCGGGAGAGACGAAACCCCTCCTATCGATCATTGCCTCCATGTGACTCGGGACTGTACCCAAAAACCACCTTTTTGCACGATCTCTTGACCGTGGTATGGTGGAAATCAAAGCACAGTGGGAATCACACAAGACTCTATGACGATCTCGGGTCTACAGACTAACCTGTACCGGTGTCACCAAAGAACTGCTATCCGACGATAGGTATAATACCATCTATAAGTTCTCGGCAAGTCCGTTCGGTGTACCCAGTCTCCACTGAGCACCCGTATACCTTCTCTTATGTCAAACACCAATGGATGTTGGATCATCCATCGCCCATCACATGTGTCGAGAAGCGTATACGCTAGTCTACTCCGGTGTATCGATGCCCTATCTCGATACTCCCACGACTAGGAACATTTGAAGGATGTACTTGCCGACTACCCATGTCCCCACTAGTACGATCTGCATCATAGTCCTGGTAGTCAAGTACTCATCCTAAGGGCTTTATCAACATGTAATAGAGAGACAATAAGTGTACATATTAAGATAAAGAGCAACCAGATAGCATACTATCATGTCGAGCAAGAAAGTCCTCCCTATATATGTCCAAGCATCTACTACAATATATATCGCATGTACAGTAATGGCCTCTAGGGCATACATATAACTAACAATCTAAGCATCCACTATTATATACACCGCATGTACAATAATGGCCTCTAGGGCATACATATAACTAACAATCTCCCACTTGCACTAAAGCCAGTTGTTATAGTATCTCATACCCAACATCCCAAAGAATCTCTCAAATTGTATCTGGGGAATTGCCTTGGTGAGTGGATCCGCCGTGTTGTCCTTCGTGTCAACTCTCCTGACCTCGATTTCCCGGCGATCAACTATCTCCCGGATCAGGTGATACCGCCTCAGAATATGCCTGGATCGCTGATGGGACCTGGTTTCCTTGGGCAAGGCCACTGCTCCATTGTTATCGCAATATAAAGTTATTGGACGCTCAATGGATGGAACCACTCCAAGTTCAGTTATGAACTTCTTCATCCAGACAGCCTCTTTGGCAGCATCGTTGGCAGCGATGTATTCAGCCTCCATCGTCGAGTCTGCCACGGTTTCCTGTTTGGAACTCTTCCAACAAACCACCCTTCCATTGAGGGTAAAGACAAATCCCGAGACCGACTTAGAGTCGTCCTTATCATATTAGAAGCTCGAATCGGTAAGGACTCCACTTGGAGTTCTCCGTTACCATACACTAAGAACATCTCTTTAGTCCTTCTCAAGTACTTGAGAATGTTCTTCACAGCTGTCCAGTGACTCTCTCCTGGATCTGCTTGATAACTACTCACTACACTTATTGAGTATGCTACATCGGGTCTGGTACATAACATCGCATACATGATAGAGCCTACTGCTGAAGCATAGGGTATCCCTTACATGCGAGCTCTCTCCAAATCAGTCTTGGGAGACATCTCTTTGGAGAGAGTGAGTCCTGTGATCGTGGGTAAATTCCCATGCTTGGATTCTTCCATACTAAACCTTTTTAGTATGGTGTCAATGTACCTGGATTGGGAAAATCCCAGTATCCGTTTAGATCTATCTCTATAGATCTTAATCCCCAATATGTAGGAGGCATCACCTAGATCTTTCATTGAGAATCTATGTGATAAGAAGAGCTTGACCGAGTGTAGCATAGGAACATCATTTCCTATCAAGAGTATGTCATCCACGTACAATACGAGGAAGAAAACTTTACTCTCTACAACCTTCTTGTATATACAAGGTTCATCTACATTTTTTATGAAGTCAAACTCTTTGACTACCACATCAAAGCAGATGTTCCAACTCCGCGATGCTTGCTTTAACCCGTAGATGGATTTAAGCCGCTTGCACACCTTCCCGCTGCTCCCACTGTCCACGAAGCCCTCTAGTTGAGTCATGTACACGCACTCTTCTAAATCACCATTCAGAAAGGCGGTCTTAACATCCATTTGCCAGATTTCATAGTCATGGTATGCAGCGATGGCAAGCAGGATCCGGATGGACTTAAGCATAGCCACTGGAGAAAAGGTTTCATCATAGTCCACATCTGGTCGTTGACGAAAATCTTTTGCAACAAGTCTAGCTTTGAAAGTCTCAAATTTTCCATCTACACCATGTTCCTTCTTAAAGATCCATTTGCTCCCAATGGGTTTTACCCTTTCAGGAGCAACTTCCAAAGTCCATACTTTGTTGGTGTACATGGATTCCATCTCAGAACGCATTGCATCCAGCCATTTCACAGATTCCCCGCTCGTGATAGCCTGCTCGAAGCTAGTTGGGTCATCATCTACCATGATACAATCCTCGCTCCCACCGTCTACGAGAAACTGTAGTATCTCTCAGGTGGATGATGAACCCTACTAGATCGGTGGAGAGGCTGAGCTTCATTGGGAGCTATCAAATCCTCTAGTTCTACCAAATCGTCAGTTGTAGTCTGTGCTGCTGGAACTTCTTCCAGTTCTACCTCATTACCACTAATTTCTTTCATAAGAAAATCCTTTTCTAAAAAGGTGGCATGTCGAGAAACAAACACCTTTTGTTCTTCGGAGTGGTAGAAGATATACCCTCGCGAATGTTTGGAATATCCTATAAACTTGCACAGAACTGACCTTGCCTCGAGCTTGTCCGGATTTTGTGTCTTTACATAGGCCGGACAACCCCATATCTGAATAAAATTAAGATATGGCATCTTCCCATTCCATATCTCATATGGAGTGGTAGGCACTGATTTGGATGGAACTCTATTCAATAGGTATGCTGCTGTCTCAAGCGCATAACCCCAAAAGGAAATAGGTAACTCAGCAGTGCTCGTTATAGAGCGCACCATATCCAATAGGGTGTGATTCCTCCGTTCCGATACACCATTGTGTTGTGGTGTATATGGAGGAGTAAGCTGAGAGAGAATCCCATTCTCTTTTAGATAGTCACGAAATTCCATGATCAAGTATTCTCCTCCTCGATCAGATAGAAGGATCTTAATATTTTTACCCGTTTAGTTCTCGACTTCGTGCTTATATTCTTTGAATTTCTCAAAAGCTTCAGACTTTTGTTTCATCAAGAACACATGTCCGAATCTTGAGAGATCGTCAGTGAATGTAATGAAGTACGAGGAACCATTCCTGGCATATGTAGACATAGGACTGCATACATCACTATGTATCAGTCCCAGGAGTTCCGTAACTCTTTCTCCGTGTCTTGTAAACGGAGTTTTGGTCATTTTTCCTTTGAGACATGACTGGAAAGTGTCATAAGATGAAAATTCGAACGGTTTCAAATATCCATCTTTATGCAACTTAGCTAGTCGTGTCGCATTGATATGACCTAGTCTACAATGCCACAAGAAGGATTCGTTCATTTCTGAACTCTTCCTCTTGTGTGTGTTTTGTACGTTGAGAACTGTGGTTTGATTTAGAATGTATATGACATTATTTAACGAGCCTGATCCAATCAACTTTTGGTTCAAGAAGACGTTCATAATATTATCCTGTACTACAAAATTATATCCTTCTTTACTTAATAAAGAAACTGATATAAGATTGCATATCAGGGTCGGTATGTAATAGCATTCGTTCAGAATCAATATATTACCATTTGGTAACACAATGTGATATTCGCCAACTGTTTTGGCTGCAACATTTGCATCATTCCCTACTAGTACGGAATGATCACCTACTCCCAGTTCTCTACCTTTCCTTAGCCCATGTAACATATTACATATATAGGATCCTGATCCAGTATCTAATACCCAGGACGTAGAGTGTACTGAGAAACAGTTCTGGGTGACTAACACACCCGAAGAAGATGCATCAACATGCTCATTCTTCGTTTGGGTGGCGTGGAAATCCGGATATTTTCCTACTTCCTTCTCGGACTTATAACAATTATAAGTTGGAGCGGAACCAATGTTCCCCTGCTCAGCATAAAAAGCGAGTTCGGTCAATACATCCATATTATTATCTTGATTAAGGCCTGACATGGTCGCTACGTGGAGAGAGAGAGAAGAAAACACTTAGCGTATGCTCTTGCAAAGATCAGATTGGTTATTTATCTTATCTAATCGATGTCTCCCACTACTATTCTCAAATTTTCCTTCAAACCTTAAAAAGAAAATTCAGCCAGGATTAATTGCATTCTACAACTTCGCTAACCGTTCAACCAGGCCAGTGCCGGTACTCTGAGGGAGGTTCCCCGTGCTTTCGCACGGACCTAATTAAAATAAACCTCATTTTCCCAGAGGCGTAGCTCCGTTGACACCTTTCTAGACACCTAATGAGTTAGCTAATTGTAAAGTGCAAAACTCTCATTGGAGCAACTTTTGCTCACAGTGGGAATCGGGGTCCAACTATCTCATAGAAGGTATGCAATCTCATTGCAAATTTCAACACTTGAAATTCCCGATATTACTTTTTCGCCTAACATCCTATGACCTTAACGGAGGCCAACTACCCATAGGGCGCCAGTCAAGTTCAACCCGTTCATTTCTTGATTGAATTAGACCCATCCGCACGACCCTTGACGGAGGCCAAACTACGCCGTCCGAATACCCTAATCCAATCGCATCTCATGCTGCAGATAAGTATTAATCAGCTACCGTACACTACGCCTTGACGGAGGCCAAACTACGGTAGCATGAATACTAAAATAACACTTATCTGAAATGACGGAGGGCTACGCAGGTTTTTAAGAAAACCATGAGTGTAATGAACTTGATGTAGTTGTAGAAACATGTGATTTTTGAAAAGGAGTGTTTTTTGGCTTTTTACTAGTTTTGCTAAAGAGATCACTCCCGGTGAAGGGATCTCGGCTCTTTCCTTATCGAATAAGGTGCAGGATATTTCATAAATACCGCTATGCAAAGCAAAAACTAAAAGAAGCAATCAAAAGACAAAACCGGGTGGGTTGTAGCATCTGCTAGTTTTGCTAAAGAGGTCACTCCCGGTGAAGGGATCTTGACTCTTTCCTCATCGAATGAGGTGTTGGATATTCTGCAAGGAATACCGCTATGCGAAGTAAAAACTAGAGCTACCCTTTTTTGAAAATATGATTCTACAACATTTTTTAGGTTTCCTTTCTTTTCATTAATCTCATTAATGAATTCCCATCATTTATGCTTTCTAAGCATCACAGAAGAAACGAAAATACAACGTACGCTTATGCCATCCGCATTCGCCACAGTGTCCCGTTATGCACCGTTAGGTTACTTAACTAACGACATAGCGGGCTGTGACTAGCGCGGGTGAAAAACATAAGCAACGTTTATTATATATCATATATACAATAATAAAGCATTCGTCTCACGCATATAAAGTGATCACATCACAGAATATCAGCAGCAGAAGATAACATATGAAATATTGGATATACTAGGAATTTCGTGTTTTAATTTAGGCCAGTATAAAACACGGATTCCACGGTCGCAATGAATAGCCAAACCCATATCCCTAAACCCCTACGAGAGTGGCAAGCAACCCTACCAATTCTAGAGTTAGGAGACCCGGACTCGACTCCTCAAGATGGTCTCCCACTGGACTCTAGAACCCGGTTACTTGTGCTCCCCTCCTTGGGTCTATCCTAATGCGGAAAAGTAAATAATATACAACAATGGTGACATCATCCTCAACCCGGAAGTGCCCTAATAAAAAAATATTACATACATTAAATTTTACATGAATGAAAATAAAAACTCTCATCTCACATAAAAACCCCAGCTATTCCAAACATGTCGATCGAATATCACATATCACAGCAACACATAACATCACATGTTATCAACGTAAGTAAATATGTGTATCACAATTGTCGTTGACATATAGCAACGAAAACGGTGATACCCCACATATTACACTTACGGTCGCAGAAAAGAAAATGTCAAACTACAACATTTGGAATCCACAATCACCTTAGACATCATAAATCCAAAATATCATATACTTTGGATTTCATGCCTAACTTCATGAATTCCACATATTGTATCACATTACAGAAAAAGCTAAACGACGTTAAACATTCCGATCGAAACAACAAACACCCAAAATTTCCCAAAAAAGCTCAACACTTGAGCGTAGTTTAAAAATACTCATCACATGCCACGGTACCAATGGACCAACCGTAGAAGGGTCATCCCTTGCCTCACCTATGGCGCCGCGGAACTACCGCAAACCCTAGGGTTTAGCGGCGGTTCTTACGGTCATAGAATCGAGTTAGGGTTTTTGTTCTTCTAGAGGGTCCACTGCATTACTTGCATGATTATTTGAATGTTCTTTAACTCGGAAAAAATCCAACTCTTGGAAAATTTTCCGGCAAGGGTTAAAGTGGGTATTTGATATCCGTTCGAACTTTGTAACACCGTCTAAAACAACCCGAAAACATGTTAGAATTACGACTATGAAACACCCTGAGTTGCCTTTGCAGAAAGTTAATATCACATGCAAATTTAGCAAAAACAAACAACACCTGAAACACCAAAACCAAGAGCCTGGAACACAGTACAAATTTCAACCCTTGAAGCCACCAAAAAACCGAGCAGGCCGGTTTTATAAGCTCTGTGGCCGGCCAAAATCCAAGGTCTGGGGTTAAATTTTTTACTGTGTTCATGTTGCATCTCATACAACATTCTGTAGTTGTTTAAAAAAAATTCGACGACTTTAAAATTTCGACAGAAACTAGATTTGTGTATCGGGTATTTCGGAGTTGTTTCGGTTTCGTAATTCTACATACATCGTCTAAATCTCTAGCTTGGCTCTGATACCACTGAAGGAATGTTCGGCACGACAGCAAGGTTTCGGGAGGCATCATCCATACCATTTTCAAAAATTTGCCGTACAAAACAATCCTAATCCTAGAATCTTAACTAGTGATTTAGAAAATACAATGTGTAAACTAGTTTACAACTAAGTGAGTAGGGATTACAACCTTTGTAGTCCGGTCCTTCACTTCTATAGATCTTTGTAGTGGTCCCTTCGCTGCGGTCATTGAACTCCCGGACTCTTGAACGGCTCCACAAGAAGAAAGCAACGGCTTGCACGAAGTCTTCGAGACCGAAGATGATCTACCATGAGGAGTCACTTACCCAAGCTACCTCTTCACTAATGTGGGATTAGTGAAGCTAACACCCTATACTAAAGTGCTAATCTAGTAGAGGATGATGAAGTAGGATTTTTTCTCACTTTAGAATTACTTTTCTCACTCCTTTTCTTCTTCTCTCAAAAACCTAGAGAGCTCTCTCTTGCTCTTGATGAAGATGAAGCAAATGAAAGATGAGACAGTGAATGGCAACCCTGGGTGAGAAAATATCTAATATATCTCATGTAGAGACTTAACCATGAGTTTAGATAATGCTTGGGTTAACAAATATCTAGTATTAAGACAAAACTAGTGGACTAGTCAATGGATCTCCAAGCTTCTCAAAGCTTCATGCCATGTGACCATTATCCAACTAATAATTGAATTACACTAAATAAATAAAACCTTCATTATCATTAGTATGGTGTAAGTCTCATACACCCATGTTGCATGTATCATCAAGCATGACACAAAAATGTACATTAATATATATCGCATATATACTATATGCACATAAGTGAGAAAAAGAAATGTTTAAGTGAGCTAATATTAGTTAATGTAAACTAGTATATCTCATATACAATTATACATTAAATTATCAAATCAACACTTGATTTAATAATCCGGCTATATCATATATAACCGACTAATATCATATGTATCATGCTATCGAATCAACACTTGAATCGATAACCCGGCTATATCACATACAACCGACCGATACGAATAAATCGCGAGAATATAATACGGTATCGTATACTCGTATTAATCTCAGTCCTACACATAACACATATGTGCTCCTACTTCATTTTGCCTGAGCCAGTGAAACCTCTGTGTAAGACTCTAAAAACTCGTCAATACGCCGGCAGTAGGTGATGATCACATCAAGCACCCACAAGCCATCAGCGGTACTAGCTGGACGTAATAGCTACCCGGGTATTGAACGATCAAAATATCAACAAGCAAGCCCGCTCTAACTCCTACAAAATCATGTCAGTAACACTACCGTACAGTCCGGTCTCTTCGTCTGATATGTCGCATATCCAGTATAGGGGTGGTAAACGTCAGACCCCAATAACCGAAAAGTCATGCCAATGTGATGCTCATAACGGGTCGAGAAACTACTGATAACATTTATCAGTAAATCTCCGTAGCAGCCCTGGCCAGAGACTTATCGTTATGGCCAATCGAGCACAGCGCAACATCAACCCCCAATACCGGGAGAGACGAATCCCCTCCTATCGCTCATTGCCTCCATGTGATTCGGGATTGTACCCAAAAGCCACCGTATTGCACGTTCTGTTGAACGTGGTAAGGTGGAAATCAAAGCACAGTGGGAATCATACAAAACTCTATGACGATCTCGGGACTATAGACTAACCTGTGCCGGTGTCACCAGAGAACTGCTATCTGACGATAGTTATAATACCAACTAGGAGTTCTCGGCGAGTCCGTTCAGTGTATCCAGTCTCCACTGAGCACCCGTATACCATCTTTGATGTCAAACATCAATGGATGTGGGATCATCCATCGCCCATCATATGGGTCAAGATGCGTATACGCTAGTCTACTCCGGAATATCGATGCCCTATCTCGATACACCCTCGACTAGGAACAATTTTAGGGTGTACTTGTGGACTACCTTTGGCCCCTACTAATATGATCTCCATCATAGTCCTGGTAGTCAAGTACACATCCTAAGGGCTTTATCAACATGTGAGAGCAAGACAGCATCACATATACAAGTCAATATGTTAAGATAAAGTGCAACCAGATAGCATACTATCATGTCGAACAAGAAAGTCCTCTCTATATATATCCAAGCATCCACTATTATATACATCACATGTACAATAATGGCCTCTAGGGCATACATATAACTAATACATGTTGCATGTGGCATCAAACATGACACAAATAAAATATACATTAATATATATCACATATATACTATATGCACACAAGTGAGAAAAAGAAATGTTTAAGTGAGCTAATATTAGTTAATGTAAGATAATATATCAAATATATAATTATACATTAAATTATTAAATCAACACTTGATTTAATAATCCGGCTATATCACATACAACCAACTAATATCAAATGTAACAACTTATCGAATCAACACTTGATCCAATAATCCGGCTATATCTCATATAACCGACCGATATCATATATCACGAGAATAGAATGCAGTATCACATACCTGCATTAATCTCGGTCCCGCACATATCACATATATGCTTCTACTTCGTTTCGCATGAACCAGGAAACCTCTGTGTAGGACTCTAAAGACTCATCAATACGCCGGCAGTAGGTGATGATCATATCAAACACCCACAAGCCGCAAGCGGTCTGCTAAACGTAACGGCCACCCGGGTATTGAGCGATCAGAAGATCAACAAGCAAGCATACTCATACTCCTGCGAATCCAATCAGTAACACTACCGTACAGTCCGGTCTATTCATCTGATATGTCGCATATCACAGCCAGGGGGTGGTATAACGTCATACCCCAATAGCATGATAAGTCATGTCGATACAAGGTCCATAACGGTTCGAGAAACTACTGATAACACTTACCAGTAGATCTCAGTAACCCTGGCCAGGGATTTCCTATTATGGCCAATCAAGCATAGCCCAACATCAACCCCCAATACCGGGAGAGACGAAATCCCCTCCTATCGCTCATTGCCTCCATGTGACTCGGGACTGTACACAAAAACCACCGTTTTGCACGATCTCTTGAACGTGGTAAGGTGGAAATCAAAGCACAGTAGGAATCACACAAGACTCTATGACGATCTCGGGTCAACGGACTAACTTGTACTAGTGTCACCAGAGAACTGCTATCCGACGATAGGTATAATACCATGTAGGAGTTCCCGGCGAGTCCGTTCGGTGTACCCAGTCTCCACTGAGCACCCGTATACCTTCTCTGATGTCAAATCATCCATCGCCCATAATATGGGTCGAGAAGCGTATACGCTAGTCTACTCTGGAGTATCGATGCCCTGTCTCGATACTCCCATGACTAGGAACATTTGAAGGATGTACTTACCGACTACCTCTTCCCCACTAGTAAGATCTGCATCATAAAATCCTGGTAGTCAAGTACTCATCGTTAGGGCTTTATCAACATGTAATAGAGAGACAATAAGTGTACATGTTATGATAAAGAGCAACCAGATAGCATATTATCATGTCGAGCAAGAAATTCCTCCTTATATATGTCTAAGCATCCACAATAATATACATCACATGTATAATAATGGCCTCTAGGGCATACATATAACTAACAATCTTCCACTTGCACTAAGGCCATTTGTTGTAGTATCTCATACCCAACGCCCCATAAAAGTCTCTCTAGGGAAAGGCCTCTGTGAGTAGATCCGCCGTGTTATCTTTCGCGTCAACTCTCCTTACCTCGATCCCTTGGAGATCAACCATCTCCATGATCATGTGATACTGTCCTCAGAATATGTCTGGATCACTGATGGGACCGGTGTTCCTAGTCTAAAGCCACAACTCCATTGTAGTCATAATAACAGTTATTGGACGCTCAATGGTAGGAACCATGTTCATCTCATGAACAAGAATTATCCAGACATCTACTTTGGTAGCATCGTTGGTAGCGATGTATCCAGCCTTTATCGTCTAGTATGTCACAGTATCTTGCTTGGAACTCTTCCAACATACCGTCCCTCCACTGAGGGTAAAGACAATGCCTGTGACAGACTTTCAGTCGACCTTATCACTCTGGAAGCTCGAACCAAGAACATTCATTTAGTGCTTCTCAAGTACTAAAGAATGTCCTCCACAGCTGTCCAGTGATTCTCCCAAAATCCGATTGATTCCTGATCACTACACCTAGTGAGTTAACTACATCTGGTCTGGTATATAACATCGCACACATGATAGAGCCTACTGTCGAAGCATAGGGTATCCCTTGCACGCGAGCACTCTCCAAATCAGTCTTGGAAGACGTCTTTTTGGAGAGAGTGATTCCTGAGTAAGTAGGCGAACCACCACGCTTAGAATCCTCCATACTAAACCCCATTAGTATGGTGTTAATGTACCTGGATTTGGGACACTCCCAACATCCATTTAAATCTATCACCATAGATCATAATGCACAAGATGTAGTAGGTATCATCCAGATCTTCCATGGAGAATCCTCGTGATAAGAGGAGCTTGACCGAGTGTAGCATAGGAAACCATTTCCTATCAAGAGTATGTCATCTACGTACAATAAGTGGAAGACAACCTCACTCTCTACAACCTTCTTGTATATAAAAAATTCATCTACCATTTTGATGAAGTTAAACTCTTTGACCGTTACATCAAAACAGATGTTCCAACTCTGCGATGCTTGCTTTAATCCTGATGGACTTAATCATAGCTTTGAAAGTCTCAACTTTTCCATTTACACCAAGAATCTTCTCAAGATCCATTTGCTCCCAATGGGTTTCACCCCTTCAGGTGCAACATTCAAAGTCATACTTTGTTGGTGTACATGGATTCCATCTCTGATTGCATAGCATCCAGCCATTTCACAGAGTCCCCACTCATGATGGCCTGCCTGAACCTAGTTGGGCCATCATCTACCATGATGCAATCCTCGCTCCCGCTGTCACCGAGAAGACCGTAGTATCTCTCAATTGGATGAGGAACCCTACCAGATTCGCGGAGAGGCTGATGTTCTTTGGAGATTATTGAGTCCTTTGGTTCTACCAAATCATCAGCTGTTAGTTTGTCCAGCTGGAACTCCTTCCAGTTCTACCTCATGACCACTAATTTCTTCACAAGAAATTCATTTTCTAAAAAGGTGGCATGCTGAGAAACAAAACAACTTTTGTTCCTCAGTGTGGTAGAAGATATTCCCTCGCAAATGTTTGGGATATCCTAACAAACTTATACAGAACTGACCTTGCCTCGAGCTTGTCCGGATTTTGTTTTTCGACATAGGCCGGACAACCCCATATCTTAACTCGTTTAAGACATGGTCTCTTCCCATTCCATATCTCATATGGAGTGGTAGGCACTGATTTGGATGGAACCCCATTCAATAGGTATGCAGCTTCTCAAGTGCATAACCCCCAAAAAGGAAACAGGCAACTCAGCAGTACTCATCATAGAGCGCACCATATCTCATAGGATGCGATACCTCTGCCCCGATACACCATTGTGCTATGGTGTATACGAAGGAGTAAGCTGAGAGAGAATCACATTCTTCGTTTAGAAAATCCAGGAACTCCATGCCCAAGTATTCTCCTCCTCGATCACATCGAAGGACTTTAATACTTCTACCCGTCTGGTTCTCAACTTCAAGCTTATATTCCTTGAATTTCTCAAAAGTTTCAGACTTGTGTTTCAACAGGAACATATGTCCGAATCCTGATAGATGATCAGTGAATATAATGACGTATGAAGAACCAACCCTGGCATTAGTAGACATAGGACCGTATACATCATCATGTATCCGTCCCAAGAGTTCAGTAACCCTTTCTCTATTTCCAGTAAACGGAGTATTGGTCATTTTACCTTTGAGACAAGACTGGCAAGTATCATAAGATGAAAATTCGAACAGTTTCTCATATTCATCCTTATGTAACTTAGATATTCGTGTCGCATTGATATGACCTAGTCTACAATACCACAAAAAGGATTCGTTCATTTCTGAACCACTCCTCTTATGTGTGTTCTATATACTTTGAACTGTGGTTTGATTTAGAACGTATATGCCATTACATAACGTGCCTGATCCAATCAACTCTTGATTCAGGAAAATGTTCACAACATTATCCTCTAATACATAAATATATCCTTCTTTAACTGAATAAAGAAACTGACGTAATATTGTATATCAGGTTCCGCATATAATAACATTTGTTCAGAATTAATGTATTTACTATTTGGTAATACAAGGTGATATTTGCCAACTGATTTGGCTGCAACAATTGCACCAATTCTCTAACACTTAGAGATATATCACCCAATCTCAGTTCTCTACCTTTCTGTAGCCCATGTAACAAATTACATATGTGGGATCCTAACCCGGTTTCTCATACCTAGGACATAGAGGATACTGAGAAATAGTTCTTGGTAACGAACACACCCGAAGAATATGCATCAACATGCTTATTCCTCGATTGGGTGGTATGGGAATCCGGACATTCCCCTTTATAACAATTTTAAGATAGAGCGGAACTAACGTTCCCCAGCTCAATATAATAAGGAGGTTCGGTCAATGCATCCATGTTATTATCTTGATTAAGGCGTAACATGGTCGCTACCAGGAGAGAGAGAAGAAAACACTCTGCGTGCGCTCTTGCAAGATCAGATTGGTTATTATTTTATCTAATCGGGATGGCTCCTACTGTTTTTATCAAATCTTCCTTCAAACCCTAAAAGGTAAGACTAGCCGGGATTAATTACACCCTACAAGTTGGCCAATCTTTTGACCAGGCCAGTGTTGGTACTTTGAAGGAGGTTCCCCGTGCTTTCGCACGGACCTAATTAAAATAAACCTCATTTTTCCAGGGGCGTAACCCCGTTAACACCTTTCAAGACACCTACTTGATCGGCTAATTGTAATGTGCAAAACTCTTTCAGGAGTAACTCTTACTCGTAGTAGGTATCGGGATCCAACTATCTTATAGAAGGTATGCAATCTCATTGCAAATTTCAACACTTGAAATTCCCGATAATATTTTACCCCTAGCAACTTATGACCTTAACAAGGTCAACAAATCATAAGCGCTAGCCAAGTTCAACCCGTCATTTCCTGATTGAATTAAATCCACCCGCACGACCCTTAACATAGTCAACAAAGTCGTACGACTACCCTAATCCAATCGCATCATATGCTTAAGCAGATAAGCACTAATCAGCTACCGCACACTACGCCTTAACATAGTCAACAAACGTAGCATGAATACTAAGTAGTAGTTATCTGAAATGACGGAGGGCTACGACAGGTTTTTAAGAAAACCCTTTGCGTAATGAACTTGATATCGTTGTAGAATCAAGTGATTTTGAAAAGGAGTGTTTTTTAGGCTTTTACTAGGTTTTCTAAAGAGGTCACTCCCGGTGAAGGGATCTCGGCTCTTTCCTTATCGAATAAGGTGCAGGATATTTCACAAATACCACTATGCAAAACAAGAACTAGAAAAGCAATGAAAAGACAAAACCGAGTGGGTTGTAGCATCTGCTAGTTTCGCTTAAGAGGTCACTCCCGGTGAAGGGATCTCGGCTCTTTCCTTATCGAATAAGGTGATGGATATTCTACAAGGAATACCGCTATGCAAAGCAAGAACTAGAGCTACCCGTTTTTAAAACAAGATTCTGCAATATCTTTAGGTTTCTTTTATTTCATTAATCTCATTAATGAAGTCCCATCATTTATGCTTCCTAAGCATTACATAAGAAATAAAAGCATCAATATTTACTATATATCATCATATATATAATATAAGCATTTGTCTCAGAATATCAAGTGATCACATCATAGAATATCAGCAGCAGAAGAACACATATGAAATACTGGATATACTAGGAATTCCGTGTTTTAAATTAAGCCAGTAAAAAACGCGGATTCCACGGTCATGGTGAATAGCCAAACCCACATCCCGAGACCCCTATGAGAGCGGCAAGCAACCCTACCAATTCTAGAGTCAGGAGACCCAGTCTCAACTCCTTGAGATAGTCTCCCACTGGACTCTAGAACCCGGTTACTGTGCTCCCCGTCTTGGGTCTATCCTAATGCGGAAAGGTAAATAATATACATCAATGGTGACATCATTCTCAACACGGAAGTGCCCCAATAAAAGAATATTACATACAAGATTTTACATGAATGAAAATGAAAACTCCCATCTCACATAAAAAAAAACCGGCTATTCAAAACACGACGATCCAATATAACATATCACAGTAACACATAACATCACATGTCATCAACGTAAGTAAATATGCGTATCCCAATTGTCGTTAACGTATAGCAACGAAACCGGCGATACACTATATATTACACTTACGGTCGCAGAAAAGAAAGTGAAAAACTACAATAATTGGAATCCGCAAGCACCTTAGACATCATAAACCCAATGTATCACATACTTTGGATTTCATGCCTTACCAAATGAATTCCTTATACATCACATGCCTAACAATTATAAACCCCGCATTTTAGTCTCGATATTGAAAACACATTCCAATAACCAGTCGAGTAATTCAACAAGATTTCCGATAACCTGATCGAATGCTCGTCGGAAACTTTAGTAGACGTCCGCACCCCCGATGCCGTCGACAAAGTGCACTAAGGCGGAACACCGCGGCCGCAAGCACCCGAACGGATGCTTTTGGCGACAGGGTTCTCCTATAGTCACTTGGTCGGGGCTATGGGGTGTGGCTATCTAGTAAGGTTACCCGGTGAGTATCCGCGTACACTACGTAATTGCGACGGACTTTTGATCCACATCAAAATTCCGTGGCAACAGATCAAATGAGACTAAACTGCTAGATTTATAAAATTCAAACTAGTTATCACATAACTAATTATTGTGGATTCCAAATATTGTATCACAATCACAGGTAGCTAGACGATGTTAAATTTTTCGATCAAATAAACAAACACCCAAAATTTCCCAAAGAGCTCAACACTTGAGTGGAGTTTAAAAAAGTACCCAGAACGTGCCACAGCACCTATGAACCATCCGTAGAAAGGCCGACCCATGCCTCACTCATGTCACCGCGGAACTGCCGCAAACCCTAGTGTATGACCGCGGTTCCACGGTCCAAAAAGTGGAGTTTGGGTATCATTCTTCTACGGGGTCCACAGAATCGCTTGCATGATTTTCTGAAGATTTTAAACTCGGAAAAATCCAACTCTTGGAAAATTTCCAGCGAGGGAAAAATAAGGTTATTGATATCTGTTTGAACTTTTTAACGTCGTCTAAATAACCCGAATAGATGTTAGAATTACTGTTAAAAACACTCTGAATTTCCTTTGCAGAAAGTTAACATCACATGCAATTTTAGCAAAAACAAGCAACACCTAAAACACCAAAACCCAGAGACCGGAACACCCTAAAAATTTGAAGCCAAAAAGCCCTAAAAGGACCAGTGAGCTCGGATTTTTAGGCCTTTTGGCCGGCCAAAAACAGGTGGTATTGCTTCAAATTTGTATGGTGTTCATGTCATATCACATACAATATTCTGCAGTTGCTAAAAAAAATTTATAGGCCATTTAAAATTCGACAAAAACTAGGATTATATTTCGTGTGTTTCGGAGTTGTTCCGGTTTCTTAATCTAACAAACATCGTCTAATTCTCTAGCTTGGCTCTGATACCACTGCAGGGTTACCTAGCGCGGCAGCAAGGTTTCGGGAGGTATCGTCCATGCCGTTTTCAAATTTTTGCCGTACTGAAGAACCCTAACTCAAGAATCTTAACTAGAGATTTAGACGAACAAGCAATGTAAACAACTTTACATCTGAGTGAATGAGGAATACAACCTTTGTAGACCGGTCCTTCACTTATAAAGCTCCGTGTAGTAGTCCCTTTGCTCCAAGTAGTGAACACCCGAACTCTAGTAAGGGTTCACATGAAGAAATGAACAAGCTTGCTCGAAGTCTTCGAGGCCGAAGATGATCTACGTCGAGGAGACTCAAGCTCATGTTACCGCTTCACTAATGGTAGATTAGTGAAGCAAACACCCTGAACTAAATGGCTAATATAGTAGAGAATGATGAAGTAGGAAATGGGCTCACTTTAGATTGATTTTTCTCACAATATTTCATCACCATTTTAAAAACTAGCAAGCTTTTTTCATGAGGAAGAAGAAAATGAAGTGGAGATGAGAATGAAACTCATGAGGTGAGAATAGCAACCATGGGTGAGTTAGTGTCATACACTAACTCATGTAGAGAATAAACCATGGCTAACAATAATGGTTAGGTTAATAATTATCTAATGTAAAACAAAGCTAGTGGACTAAGTCAATGGTTAGCAATAAGCTTCTCCAAGCCTCCAGCCATGACAATTTCCATCTAATTTTGTTTATCTTTAAATAAATAAATAAAAACCTCATTATATCAAGCATGGTGTGAGTTTCATACACCCATGTTGCATGTGGCATCAAACATGACACAAATAAAATGTACATTAATATATATCACATATATACTATATGCATACAAGTGAGAAAAAGAAATGCTTAAGTGAACTAATATTAGTCAATGTAAAATAATATATCAAATATATAATTATACATTAAATTATTAAATCAACACTTGATTTAATAATCCGGCTATATCACATACAACCGACTAATATCAAATGTAACAACTTATCGAATCAACACTTGATCCGATAATCCGGCTATATCTCATATAACCGACCGATATCACATATCGCGAGAATAGAATGTGGTATCACATACGCGCATTAATTTCGGTCCCGCACATATCACATATGTGCTCCTACTTCGTTTCGCATGAACCAGGAAACCTCTGTGTAGGACTCTAAAGACTCGTCAATACGCCGGCAGTAGGTGATGATCATATCAAACACCCACAAGCCGCAAGAGGTCTGCTAAACGTAACGGCCACCCGGGTATTGAGCGATCAGAAGATCAACAAGAAAGCCTGCTCATACTCCTGCGAATCCAATCAGTAACACTACCGTACAGTCCGGTCTCTTCATCTGATATGTCGCATATCACAGCCTGGGGGTGGTATAACGTCACACCCCAATAGCCTGATAAGTCATGCCGATACAAGGTCCATAACGGTTTGAGAAACTACTAATAGCACTTACCAGTAGATCTCAGCAATCTTGGCCAGGGATTTCCTGTTATGGCCAATCAAGCATAGCACAACATCAACCCCTAATACCGGGAGAGACGAAATCCCCTCCTATTGCTCATTGCCTCCATGTGATTCGGGACTGTACCCAAAAACCACCGTTTTGCAAGATCTCTTAAACGTGGTAAGGTGGAAATCAAAGCACAGTGGGAATCACACAAGACTCTATGACGATCTCGGGTCGACAGACTAACCTGTACCAGTGTCACCAGAGAACTGCTATCTGACGATAGGTATAATACCATCTAGGAGTTCTCGGCGAGTCCGTCCAGTGTACCCAGTCTCCACTGAGCACCCGTATACCTTCTCTGATGTCAAACACCAATGGATGTGGGACCATCCATCGCCCATCATATGGGTCGAGAAGCGTATACGCTAGTCTACACTGGAGTATCGAGAAGTATCGATGCCCTGTCTCGATACTCCCACGACTAGGAACATTTGAAGGATGTACTTACCGACTACCTCTTCCCCACTAGTATGATCTGCATCATAATCCTGGTAGTCAAGTACTCATCCTAAGGACTTTATCAACATGTAATAGAGAGACAACAAGTGTACATGTTAAGATAAAGAGCAACCAGATAGCATACTATCATGTCGAGCAAGAAAGTCCTCCCTATATATGTCCAAGCATCCACTATAATATACATTACATGTATAATAATGGCCTCTAGGGCATACATATAACTAACATACATGTTAAGATAAAGACAAACCAAAATAGTATACTACTGAATCGAGTCTTTATCAATATGTGTAAACAATATAAAGCAGCAAGAGAAAGAAATACACATATTAAGACAAAGCTAACTCAGATAATATACTATATACAACTGAGCAAGATTGTCCAGTACATACATATCCTTAGCATCCTATACAACACAGGCCTCTAGGGCATACATATCCAACACAGTAGACATCACTCAAATCATGATACATTTTGGTGGAACCCGGATGAATGTTGTATGCTGACTGATGTGGCTCCTCTAAGATCTCACGTCTCAGCCCCTCAGAATCGAGCACACAAAGACGAGTCACAAACTGTAGCACTCCCTTGCTATCAATCGCAAACTCCGAATCTTTCCCCTGCCGAACCTGCTCTACAATCTAAGACAAACGGGTATCGTCGGACTGTGCCTCCCTGATGCGATCAAGTAAAAGTGGACGAGCGCGGACATGAGCAAGCTATCCTCCTGCAAATGTGAACTCAAACTGTACACCACTGTCGCATAGAACCTACCGATCCGTAGCCGACTGCCTCTGAACTGCGCTCAAATGGGATAAACCACCTCCGGGTTTCCGACTCAAAGCATCGGCTATAGCATTTGCCTTGCCCGGATGATAAAGGATCTCACAATCATAGTCCTTTACGAGCTCCATCCAACGGCACTGCCTCAAGTTCAGATCCCGCTGCTGGAAGATGTACGTCAGGCTCTTGTGGTCCGTAAAGATCTGGCATAACTCGTCGTACAAGTAATGTCTCCAAATATTGAGCGCAAAGACCACCGTGTCCATCTCTAGATCGTGAGTAGGGTAGTTTTTCTCTTGCTTCTTTAACTGCCGAGAAGCATAAGTGGTAACTCTGCCGTGCTGTCTCAACACACAACCTAGACCCACTTGAGAAGCATCGCAATAAACAACAAAACCGTCTGAACTTGAAGGCAAAGATAGAACTGGTGCAATCGTCAAACAAGTCTTCAGCTGTTGAAAACTCTGCTCGCATGCCTCAGTCTACAGAAACGGAACTCCCTTCCGGGTCATCCTGGTCATCGGTGCAGCGATACGAGAGAAATATTGTACGAAACGACGGTAATAACTGGCCAAGCCCAAGAAGCTGCGAACCTCGGCCACTGAAACGGGTTTGGGCCAATGTTGTACTACCTCGCTATTTTTTGGATGCACTCGTATACCATTTCTCATAACCACGTGACCCAAGAAGTCCACACTATCGAGCCAAAAAGTGCACTTCGGATTTTTGGCAAACAGCTGGTGCTGTCTCAAAGTCTGCAATGCAATTCTCAAGTGCTGCTTGTGCTCCTCTCGACTCCTGGAGTAAGCCAAAATGTCGTCTATGAATACGATGATAAACTGGTCGAGGAACGGCTTGAAAATCCGATTCATCAAATCCATGAACGCTGCCGGGGTATTGGTGAGCCCGAACGACATCACCAAGAACTCATAATACCCATAGTGCATCCGAAAAGCAGTCTTTGGAATGTCATCATTCCGGACCCGCAACTGATGGTAACCCGACCGCAAATCAATCTTTGAAAAGTATCCGCTCCCTGGAGCTGATCGAACAAATCGTCAATGCGAGGTAAATGATACCTATTCCACATCGTAACTCGATTCAGCTGACGATAATCGATACACAATCTCATGCTGTCGTCCTTCTTCTTAACGAACAGAACAGGAGCTCCCCAAGACGACACACTCGGTCGTACAAGTCCTTTTATCCAACAAATCTTGCAATTGATCCTTGAGCTCCTTAATCTCCGTCGGGGCCATCCGATAGGGTTGTTTAAAAATAGGCCCCGTGCCGAGGACCAAGTCGATGCAGAACTCGATATCGCGCTTTGGCGGTAACCATGGTAGCTCAGCAGGAAACACATCGGGGAACTCTCTCAAAATCGGAATCTGGTCCAACGGGATATCTGTCGGTCCAGCATCTCGAATATAAGCTAAGAATCTCCGACATCTTTTCCTCAAAAGCCGACTAGCATAAAGGGCAGAAATCAAACTGTGAGGGGCGGCACCACAGCCCCCCGCACAACCAGAACTGGCTCATCCAGAAAATTGAATCTGACCGCCTTCTCATGGCAGTCCACAGATACATAACAAGTGGCTAACCAATCCATGCCCAGGAGGACGTCGAAATCTACCATATCGAGAAGGATCAAATCGACAGAAGAATCCCTATTGTAACAACCCTAAACTTCTGTACAAATTTTTTTTGTAAAGTACAGAAAGGAATACCTTAGCCTGAGCACAAATTATAAATTTAATTTGCTTTTGAACAGCAAGAAAGCACTTGTAGCTCATTGGTAAATCCTTGCACTGCTGAGACATAGCCCCTGTGTTCAAATCCCCCCAACCATATATTATTATTATTGATTTTTCTTTTTAACTTTTTGGAAACCCAAACGTTTACACGTGCAATACACGTAAAATGAAAAGTCAGAATAAATCAAACATGTGCTGAGGATATATGAAACGACCCTGACACATGGCCTAAAATCCAAGCATCCCACCCCTACACTTGGCTGGCGAAGATCGCCCCCGGACTGGCGCCGCCGGGCCTCCGCGTCCCAATTGCTTCCAAACTTTGCCCTAACACCCCTTGGCCTCCCCCCACTACTCCTCTCCTGTTTGATTTTCCAGCACATTAACAGAGAATTAAAATGACCTTTAAAAATCAAATTTTAATGCATTTTAATTCTCATGTTTAATACCTTAATTTCTCCTATAAATACCACCCTGCACCCTAGCCCTCTTCATTATGAAATCTAGCATCAAAACTCTCTAAATATTCCAAGTCCAAAAAGTTGTACAAGTGGAGTTAGCTCAAGGTCAATGTCACGACCCACCCCCAATATAGAGAGTATTGTCCGCTCTGGCCGTAGTCGCACGGTTTTGTCCTTCGGGACGAACTGGACCCGACCAGGGGCCACTTCCCAGGAGGTCACCCATCCCAGGACTTCCCTGGCCTGAGCATGCTTAACTACGGAGTTCTCAAACTCCTGTAGTGCCAGTTCACTTAAAAGGCGCCTCTGTATTGAAGAGTGGTATCATTCCATTTATAGTACAGATCTGTCCTCTTTCGGAATGTATTCCGAAAATTCCCCATTGTTTTATAGTGGGTACCCATGCTTATCTGGTATATATGGGTATACCGGATAATACATGGGGTATTACATTCTCCCCCACTTAGAAAAATGGTTCGTCCTCGAACCACAGACCTACTATTGAGGAACCAGCTCTGATACCATTCTGTCACGACCCACCCCCAATACAGAGAGTATTGTCCGCTCTGACCGTAGCCGCACGATTTTTTCCTTCGGGGCGAACTGGACCCGACCAGGGGCCACTTCCCAGGAGGTCACCCATCTCAGGACTTCCCTGGCCCGAGCACGCTTAACTACGGAGTTCTCAAACTCCTGTAGTGTCAGTTCACTTAAAAGGCGCCTCTGTATTGAAGAGTGGTATCATTCCATTTATAGTACAGATCTGTCCTCTTTCGGAATGTATTCCGAAGATTCCCCATTGCTTTATAGTGGGTCCCCATGCTTATCTGGTATATATGGGTATACCGGATAATACATGGAGTATTACAGTCAAGTTCTGGCGACAACTCGGGACAAGACCGGCGACACTGTGACTCCACGCCGCTTTCAAAAGTTCCCTATATCTCCCCTCTCTTCTCCAAACTAGTAAGTCCTTTCTCTTCTCTCTTTTTCACCTCTCAAAAAGATTTCTTTTCAAAATTCGTCGGAAGCGGAGTTATTCCGACTTTCGATTTTTAAATTGTTAAAAACCTAAATTTTCTTAATAACAAACCTACCATTTCTTCATATATTGTTTAGCAATCATAAGCAAACATTTTAGAACAAGTTTCATCTTAAAATAACATGTTATGCAACTTTTATCACATTTTTGCGGTTTAGTACCACATACATTACTTTCGACATTACTTCATCATATTATTTGTATTACCTTTAGAAAACTCACGAGGTAATGACCTAACTCATCACAACACTCCTCATGACATAGCACGATAGCTTTTGGAACAATATTTTGTGGGACAATACAATTTTTACATTAAAATACCCTAAACTAATAAAACCGTATTTCTTTTATTTGTTTTAATCAAATTCCATATGATTAAGTCCTTACAGACTATTTTGGGGAATCCGATTTGGTTGGTGTGGGTTATCACACATCCATCGGACTAGTAGGGCGAGATACAGACCTCTTCACGGACCATCCGATCTCGATGGATTTTTTATTACATTTTTTTAGAAAATGTGATTTCTATTAATAAAGAAATTCTATTTTTAATAATTATATATATATAAATATTATCAAAATATATATTTTAAAAATATAATATATTCCATGTTTTCTAAATCAAAAGAAAAGAATCACAAAAGTTCATGAAAATACCATCAAGAATCAATACAAAACAATTTACATGAAAATACCATATACTATTCAATTTAGGTTTATATCCACTATAATATCTCATCTTATAAAAATTATATCTATGAAAACCCTAAAGACGATAAATAAATACTTGAGGTTTATTTTGAAAATAAATCAAAACTATTTTTCATAAAACCCCCTCAAGTTATCTTAATTTACAATAAGGACCCTAGAAAATATAGGTTTAAGCGGGACCAATTTTCTTGAGCCTCAGAGAGCCGGAGAAAGTGGGTGCTTGCCTATTTAAGATAGACAACTAAAACGGGGTTATCAATACGGTAATTGTCTTCGAAAAAGACACAAATCCTGCCGTCCATATGCAGCAGTTACCGATAACTCCAAAACCTAACTCAGGAATTCAATTCTGTTTAAAGAGCCTAACTCAATCTGAGTCTCAGTCAAATCTGAAAGCAATCCATCATTGAATACAACTCAAGTATAACTCCAATACGACATGAATCCATTTATACCAGAATTCAATCTATATCAACATGAATTGATTTAACCGAACCATGGATATACATTGACTTGTTCACATGACTATCCGTTTACATCCTTTCCGTTTATATGAATTACAGATATCATGCTTTCAGCAAGTCTTACATCTATTAACAAAACAACACACAACAATACAAAATACATTACGGAGTTTTAAAAGGGTAGACTGGCACGGAATGTGTTAAAAGTGGCACGGGATAGTCATTAAAAGACGTAACCAAACATCCGTGCCGTTGTCCCGTGGTTTTATCAATGGGTCCTTGTACTAAGGGGTACCATAGTCCACGGTGTAAGTTAGACTCCTCTCGTATACACTGGCATATTCTTTACCAAGTTACAAATAACCGCGTTAGCATAACAATCAAACATTATGCCAGTTACACCCTCTTATCTGTCTATTTTATTTATATATCTCTTTAGGACTTACCGAGCGATTGTTCGCTGACGACATTCCTATTTCTCTTCTTTCTTTAGAATATTGTTAGGAAGACCCGACTCTGAGGAGTTCGAGACTAGGCAGGAGCAATTGAAGCAGAC
Source organism: Agapanthus africanus (assembly GCA_030015575.1). Classification (NCBI taxonomy): domain Eukaryota; kingdom Viridiplantae; phylum Streptophyta; class Magnoliopsida; order Asparagales; family Amaryllidaceae; genus Agapanthus; species Agapanthus africanus. The sequence continues at coordinate 298,153,975 of CM057349.1, forward strand.
CACTGAGCAGCACAACCACTAGGCTTCACTTGTACTCACTTTTCTTTCAGTTCATGCTATTGTTTAGGCATTGCTTTCCATTCTTGTATTTACATTTTCAGTTGTATTGTAAAGAAATGTTTAATAAATAAAAGTTGTTGTTCATTTACATCTGTTGTCTTTCTTGTGTACATTTACATTATAGTGCCTATTTATGCTTAGCATGTTTACTTCCGAGTAAATACGTAGCGGGCCGTGTCACGTCTCCTTACCGTACACCGGGAAGCGGGACATGACAGGTTTTGTTGGCGGCCCATGCAGGTCAGTTCTGCATAGAAACCTAAGTAATATAACACAAAAATTATAAAACTCAGCAACTAAACATTCTTTACATTCCATATTCTTTAAATCTATCCTAACCCTATTTTTATTTCAAGGTTATGGATTCTCCCAACAACACGAGTATAAACGTCAACAACACACCACCACTTCTTCCACTTACGCCAACCGTTGTAGCTCCGATCAACGAGTAGACGATACTGCTCGAGGCAATTAAGAGCCTCCTGAAGGGACAGCAGCAACAAACCGCTATCTTGATGAACCGTCAAGAAGCGGAAGCACCCGGAGTGAAGCAGTTCCAGGCACTGCATCCGAAGCAATTTTCTGGGAAAGAGATCCCTTTGGAACCTGAGGAATGGGCTCAGTCGATCGAAGACGGTCTGGCAGCAGCACAAGTGCCAGACATTTTTTGGGTAAGGGTTGCGAAGCTGCAACTAACCGACAATGCCCGAGTATGGTGGAAGGCGAAAGAAAGCCGTCTTACCCAGCCGATCGAATGAAGACATTTCGCGACTTGTTCGACGCGAAGTATTTTCCAGAGACTGCCCGATTCGACATGGAGTAGCAATTCATCCACCAACAACAAGGCTCTATGTGGAGCAAATCAGTGGATGAGTATGATGCCGAGTTCACCATGTTGAGCAGGTTCGCGGCACATCTCATTCCGACTGCTGAGATTAGGGCCAGACGATTTCAGCAAGGATTGGACCCAGAAATCCAAGATGCCTTAGCTACAGGGGATTTCCCAACCCATGACCTGGCTCTGAAAGCTGCCCGCCGATATGAGGCAGTAGTGAAGAAGAAGGGCAGACCTCAATCTGCCGGTGTGAAGCGCCCTGCCACCCAGATGGCAGGAGGAGCCTCTTCAATACCAACTTTTGAACCCAGGAGACCGGAAGTAACAAATAACCGGCCAAGTCCGGATTTTTGCTTCTACTACAAGAGGGATGGACACCAGTGGAAGGACTGTAGGTGCGCAAAAGGCATGTTCTTAGTTTGTAGCGCATCCACTCATGGAATTGGAACATGTCCTTATAGACGCAACCCAGTTCCAGCTCACATCACTTATCCGCAAAGGCCAGCTATCCAGGCCGCTATACTTCGTCTTGCTCTCCCAGCTCCACCTCTACGTGGACCTCCTGCACAGCCTCCTCGCCAAATCCATCAAGCACTGAGGAACATGCCTCGAAGGCAGAGGAACATGCCCCAAGGACTGAGGAATGTGCCTCCGGCTAGAAGGAACGTACCCAGGCGTCAGGCTTACACATTAGCTGTCGTAGAAGCCGAGGGTATCGACCAAGGTAACACAGGTAATTCCCTTCAATCTTTTCAAAACCTTACATCATCTCGTTACTTTTCATGCACTGCCAGTATTTCTTTCACCACCACTGTCATCAAACTTTTCTTGAATCTGTTACAACTTCCTTCTATAAATTTTGAGAACGAAATTTTTATAAGGAAAGTAATATGTAACAACCATAAACTTCTGTACAACTTTTTTTGTAAAGTACAGAAATGAATACCTTAGCCTGAGCACAACTTATAAATTTAATTTGCTTTTGAACAGCAAGAAAGCACTTGTAGCCCATTGGTAAAGCCTTGCACTGCTGAGACATAGCCCCTGTGTTCAAATCCCCCCAGCCACATATTATTTTTATTGATTTTTCTATTAAACTTTTTGAAAGCCCTAAAGTTTACACGTGCAATACACGTAAAATGAAAAGTCAGAATAAATCAAACATGTGCTGAAGGATATATGAGACGACCCTGAAACATGGCCAAAATCCAAGCACCCCACCCCTACACTTGGCCGGCGAAGAAAGCCCCCATACCGACGTCAACGCCCCCCTCCCCCGTCCCAATTGCTTCCAAACTTTTCCCTAACACCCCTTGGCCTCCCCCGACTACTCCTCTCCTGTTTGATTTTCCTGCATATTAACAGAGAATTTAAATAAGCTTTAAAAATCAAATTTTAATGCATTTTAATTCTTATGTTTAATATCCTAAACCCTAATTTCTCCTATAAATGCCACCCTACTCCCTAGCCCTATTCATTCTGAAATCTATCATCAAAACTCTCTAAATTTTCCAAGTCCAAAAAGTTGTACAAGTGGAGTTAGCTCAAGGTGAAGTTCCAGCGACGACTCGGGACAAAACCGGCGACACCGCGACTCCACGCCGCTTTCAAAAGTTTCCTCTACCTCCCCTCTCTTCTCCAAACCAGTAGGTCCTTTCACTTCTCTCTTTTTCACCTCTCAAAAAGATTTCTTTTCAAAACACGTCGGAAGCGGAGTTATTCCGACTTTCGATTTTTAAATTGTTAAAAACCTAAATTTTCTTTATAACAAAGCTTCCATTTCTTCATATATTGTTTAGCAATCATAAACAAACACTTTAGAACAAGTTTCATCTCAAAATAACATGTTATGCAACTTTTATCACATTTTAACGGTTTAATACCACATAATTTACTTTCGACATTACTTCATCATATTATTGGTATTACCTTTAGAAAACTCACGAGGTAATGACCTACCTCATCACAACACTCCTCATGACATAGCACGATGGCTTTTGGAATAATATTTTGTGGGACAATACAATTTTTACATTAAAATACCCTAAACTAATAAAACTGTATTTCTTTTATTTGTTTTAATCAAATTCCATACGATTAAGCCCTTACAATCCATTTTGGGGAATCCAATTTGGTTGGTGCGGGTTATCGCACATCCATCGGACTAGTAGGGCGAGATGCAGACCTCCTCACGGACCATCCGATCTCGATGGATTTTTTATTACAATTTTTTAGAAACGTGATTTCTATTAATAAAGAAATTCTATTTTTAATAACTATATATATATATATATAAATATTATCAAAATATATATTTTAAAAATATGATATATTCCATGTTTTCTAAATCAAAAGAAAAGAATCACAAAAGTTCATGAAAATACCATCAAGAATCAATACAAGACAATTTACATAAAAATACCATATACTATTACATTTAGGTTTATATCCACTAGAATATCTCATCTTATAAAAATTACGTCTATGAAAACCCTAAAGACGGTAAATAAATACTTGAGATTTATTTTGAAAATATATCAAAACTATTTTTCATAAAAACCCCTCAAGTTATCTTAATTTGCAATAAAGACCCTAGTAAATATAGGTTTAAGCGGGACCAATTCTCTTGAGCCTCAGGGAGCAGGAGAAAGTGGGTGCTTTCCTATTTAAAGTAAACAACTAAAACGGGGTTATCAATACGGTAATTGTCTTGGAAAAAATCACAAATCCTGTCGTTCATGTGCAGCAGTTACCGAAAACTCCCAAACCTAGCTCGGGAATTCAATTCTGTTTAAAGAGTATGACTCAATCTGAGTCTCAGTCAAGTCTGAAATCAATCTATCCTTGAATACAACTCAAGTATAACTCCAATACAACATGAATCCATTTATACCAGAATTCAATCTATATCAACATGAATTGATTTGATCGAACCATGGATATACATCGACTTGTTCACATGACTATCCGTTTACATCCTTTCCGTTTACATGAATTACTGATATCATGGTTTCGGCAAGTCTTACATCTATTAAAAAAAACAACACACAACAATACAAAATACATTACGCGGTTTTAAAGGGGTAGATTGGCACGGAATGTGTTAAAAGTGGCACGAGATGGTCATTAAAAGACGTAAATAAACATCCGTGCCGTTGTCCCGTGGTTTTATCGATAGGGCCTTGTACTACGGGTTACCATAGTCCATGGTGTAAGTTGGACTCCTCTCGTATACACTGGCATATTCTGTACTAAGCTACAAACAACTGCGTTAGCATAACAATCAAACATTATGCAATTTACACCCTCTTATCTGTCTATTCTATTTCTATCTCTCTTTGGGACTTACCGAGCAATTGTTCGCTGAAGACATTCATATTTCTCTTCTTTCTTTGGAATGTTGTCAGGAGGACCCTACTCTGAGAAGTTCGAGACCAGCTAGGAGCAATTGGAGCAGACCACTGAGCAGCACGACCACTAGGCTTCACTTGTACTCACTTTTCTTTCAGTTCATGCCATTGTTTAGGCATTGCTTTCCATTCTTGTATTTACATTTTCAGTTGTATTGTAAAGAAATGTTTAATAAATAAAAGTTGATGTTCATTTACATCTGTTGTCTTTCTTGTGTACATTTACATTATAGTGCTTATTTACGCTTAGCGTGTTTACTTCTGAGTAAATACGTAGCGGGCCGTGTCATATCTCCTTACCGTACACCGAGAAGCGGGGCGTGACACCTATCCCCAATCCAAATGGAACATGACCTAAACATGTGTCGGGCGATGAAAGACTCTCCTACGGGAGTAATCACAACTAGAAGCTGGCTTAATAAGGACGAATCTCGATCCAATCTCGGTGCGAAGTGTGTGGATACATATGAGTGGGTGGATCCATGGTCGAGAAATATACGCTCATCAAAAAATCACACGGAAAGAGTACATGTCACAACGGCATTCGATGCCTACGCATCCTGAGGAGTCAAAGCAAAAACTCTAGCCTATCCCCTACTAGCACCCTGATGCCCTCTGCCTCTGCCGCCTCATCCCCTCTGAACATGACCGCCATGACCATGACCCCTCTGAGTATCTATCTGGCGCAGAGTAGCGACGAGCGGAGGAGGTAATGCCTGCGGAGGAGGAAGTGAAAGGGGGTAAGGTGACCTGTAGAACTGCTGTCCTACCCTGATGTCTCACGGTACAATGTCTGACGAGATGGTATGGACTCCCACACTGGTAACACCCTGGCGATGACTGCTGACCCTATAGGTAAGAGATAAATAACTGGCCCCGTATCAAACCTCTGTCGCCGCCACGGCTTAGAAAGCATCCGCTGCGGCCTCTGCCTGCCATACCTTTACCAAATAGCCCGGAAACTGATACACCAGCACAAACCCGCTTCGATTCTGGAACAGCCGCAGTCTCATAAATACGCTCCTCCATCAGCGTGACTGCGTCCATCGCCGCTACATAAGTATCAAAGTGCCGGGCATCAATAGAGAAGAACAGCTGTGTCTCAAGACTCCACACAAATCTCTTGACTCGCTTCACCTTGGTATCAACCAAATAAGGAGCATATCTGGACAACTGAGTAAACTGGAGATCATACTCTGCCACAACCATGCCAAGAGTCTTATGCAAAGACTCAAAACTGTGAGCTCGAACATCTCTGACGCTCTATGAAATAAAACGAGCAAGAAAACCGTCGAAAACTCATCCCATGTCATAAGAGGAAGACCAGCGGCTCGGACTCTCTCAACAGACTCATACCAAGTCTGGGCAAGACCCTCCAGACGGAAACTAACAAGCTCGACCGATCTCACATCAGAACACCTTAAGGAATTACTAATCCTGACCATCCTATTGAGGAACGACTGAGGATCCTTTGCTGAGTCTGTCCCAGTGAATACCGGAGGCTTAAGCCTCATGAACTTCGAAAGTGATACCTCGATAGTCCTGGTAACGGCATGTACGGCTGTCTGAGCAGTAGATAGCACCACAGTCCTCGTAGAAGGCGGAACACCATCTGCCCTCTGTGCCCGGCTGGCCTCAACCAATGATCCGACAATCTGGTGCAAATCCTGAATACTTGTCTCTAGCCTAGCGATCCTTCCTGGAGAATGAGGATCAATCTATTCCTGATTGGTAGGCGTATTGTCCTAGTCGGTCATCATCTCGGATGAGCCCGCCCTGATCTCGTCCCTAGCGACAACCCTCTGGGCCATCGTAGTCTTCGGCAGCATGGTAGCTGGAACAAGAAACATGCATTGGTCAAAATATGGCAACCGGAACAAAAGGATCGTGGAGTCAAGGAAGGAATCAAAGACATATATCCTAAGGTCACTAAGGCGGAGTATCGTATCGTAAATATGCCGCGGAACATATATACGCTACGTTACTATACTTAAGTTACCTACTCCATCATATCAAGGTCATCCTAGACTTAGAAAGGTAAAACCTGGCTCTGATACCAACTTTGTCACGGCCCAAAATGGAAGAAGTGACCAGCATTTAAATCACGTGGCGTCTAAAGACGTAACGCAAGCCAGGTAAGACGAAACCCAGAATCTAAACTGTAAACAAAGATAAAGAGGTGAAATCTTTGTAAAAATTTAATTTAAAGAGTAAAAGAGTTGTTGGAAAAACACTTTTTGAAAATAAGTTATCGCTAAAATTTTCGACAGCACCTTCTTTGTGGTTTTTTATCAAAACCGATACATAAGCAATAATATATACAAGCATCCACACTTAGGAGCAATCTCAACACCCATTGGCAGAACACAACCACAAAGTTTAAATATATGACGCCTCGGGTGAAAAATAAAGCAAGAAAGAAAAAAAACAATAACCAAAAGCATAATCACAACAGTCGGCTCACACGAGCACAACACCCAGAGTCAATATAATACAAATCTCTCAGTCCCGTCTCTAAATCAAATATACATATGGTAAATGGGGTGTACTACATACAATGTACAAATACAAAAGATGGCGGACAAAAGAGTATTCATAACCCATCTAACCAAAAAGATCGCATCCAAAAGTACAGGTATGCCCTAAGCCACGACTACACAGAACGATCGGCCCTGTAAGAAACTGTGACACAACGGGGGTGAGTTGCCAGCTCATGAGTAATAAATAGCATCATAAGAGACAATCACATGCATAATGAAGCAACGACAATTCTAACTATGAGGTGATAATGATGTATAGTGGTATGGATGTGACATGTGTGAAGTAAGCGACGTGGAATAACATGGACGTAGTATATGTGAAATAAGCATATCATAACAATTCTAGTATGGTAAAAACATGAATACTATTAAAGAATCATCATAAATCCTGTGTCAAATATCGACACTCAAATCCAAATATCTCAGGCGCCGTCTCTCGGATTGGCCCTCATGTCCATCTGAAACATATAACTCTGTTCGGTATCCTCCGGATATCCGCCGAGTTTTCATACTATCATTGATCGGCCTCATCCTTGCTAGGCTCACCCGCCTTTCTATACGGGCTTCTTGCCCCTCGGTATCGTACCGGGTCCATCATGTATCCATAATCGGTCTCTCTCCCCCTACCTTGATTCGGATAATCATACCATGAATACCAGAAAACTCATGGAAGACGTCAAATCATCATTTCCAAGAAAAATCGCAATTTTGAAAATGAATCCAAGATTTTATAAAACCATCTCTACGATTTCTCCAAATCTCATGAGATCAGAAATCCCACGAAACAACATCGTATAGCGAACATAGAAATAATGATAAAAGTACCGGGTATCGGCATGATGCACACTAGTACGTAACAAGTAAAGATCTAACTACTAACTGAGATATAGTGAAATGCAAGGCAACGTAGCAAGTTCTATAGTATACGTGGCATGACAATTACCAATTGTGTGTGTGTGTGTGCATATGCGTTTGTGTACGTGCGGCATAAAACACATTGGTAATGGTGTAAGTGTCCTAATAAGGGCTTAAAAAAGGGTAGCAAATAATAAAGTATGCATGATAATGATAATGCAACAAGTGAATGTAAATAGTGATGTATAACATGAATCTAGACATTGGGTGTTTAATGCCATCCAAACGATTCCCCTGTAGATGTTAAATCTACTAACCGGACAATCTCGGTCTACTTGAATCCAATCACCTCCTTCCTTTTCCTTACCGTTTCAGAATTCCCCGCAACCGATCCTAATATCGAATAAAACATTCGCACGTGAGAAGCTAGATTTCCGATACGACGTACGTGTACATGCAAAGTGAACCAAACTCTCATAAGTTAATACGTGCGACCTTCGTATACTATACGTGTGCAACAATTATCTAAGACTACCCCGAACATCTGTTAACCAACTAAAACACTAAATCGAATGTCGGGATATCTGTATCTTAGGCTAAAACATCGCAAAAAGTGAACTAAAATGATTCCATATTTTGTATACACAATCTGTGAAGAAATTAAGTATATCAGGGGTCTAGTTTAAGGATCAGAGAGCCCCCGAATGAAAACCAAATGTCACGCCCCGCTTCCCGGTGTACGGCAAGAGGACGCGGCGAGGTCCGCTACGTATTTACTCCGAAGTAAACACGCTAAGCGTATCTAAGCAATATAAAATAAATGTACACAAGAAAAATGACAATAGATGTAATTGAACGGCAACTTTTATTTATTAACATTCTTTTACAGGTACAACTGGAATATAAATACATGAATAGAAAGAAATGCCTAAACAATGGCATAACTGAAATGAAAAGTATGTACAAGTGACTATGGCTCGGGGTATTCAGTGTACTGCTCCAAGTGCTCCTGGCTGGTCTCGATCTCTAGTGCGTCCTATCCACCTGACAACATTCCAAAGAAGAAGAGAAATAGAAATGTCGTCAGCGAACAACCGCTCGATAAGTCCCAAAGAATGAGAGAATTAGAATAGACAGAAAAGAGAGTATATCTAGTATAATATTTGATTGTTAGGTTAACGTAGTGTTTGTAGCTTGGTACAGAAGATGCCAGTGTATACGAGAGAAGTCCAACTTACACCGTGGACTTTGGTAACCCGTAGTACAAGCCTCTGTCGAAAATATCACGGAACAATGGCATGGATGTAATTACGTCTTAAGTGACCACCCCGTGCCACCTTTAACATATTCCATACCAGTCTACCCCTTTATAAACTCCGTAGTGTATTATTGTATTGTTTGTATTGATTGTATTGATTGTATTGTTTTGTCTGTAGTAAATGGAAGACTTGCCGAAACCATGATATCAGTAAATGGAATGGATATAAATGGAGAGTCATGTAGAAGGAGTATATCCATGGTTCGGTGCAGTCAATATAGATTGATATAGATTAAATAGACGAATTCATGGATTCATGTTGTATTGCGGTTTATACTTGAATCACCTTCAAGTCAGATTGATTAGATTGAGACTCGGTCTGTGTCAGACACTTGAAAAGAACTTGAAATCCTGAATTAGTTTTGATGTTATCGGTAACTGCTGCACATGGACGGCAGGATTTGTGTCTTTTTCCAAGACAGTTACTGTGTTGATAACACCATTTGTTAGATTGTCTACCTTAAATAGGCAAGCACCCATATCTCCGGCTCCCTGAGGCTCAAAAGACTAGTCCCGCTTAAACCTATGTTTACTAGGGTCCTTATTGTAATTTAGTATAACTTGAGGGGGGTTTATGTAAATATAGTTTTGGTATAATTTCAAAATACACTTCAAGCATTTAATTGTCATCTTTAGGGTTTTCATAGATGTATATTTTATAAAAGTGAAATTTCTAGTGAGTAGAACCTAATTTTCATAGTATATGGTATTTTCTTGAAATATTGGAATTGTTTTGTATTTGGATGGTATTTTCATGTAAAGGTGATTCCTTTGATTTGGAAAACATAGAATATTTATATAATATATTTAAAATAGATATTTTGATAATAGATATTTATATATATTTAAAAATAAATTTTATTTTCTTGTAGAAATCTCATTTTCTAAAGAAAAATGCATTAAAATTCCATCGAGATCGAATGCTCCTTTTAGAGGTCTGCATCTCGCTCTACTAGGCCCGAGGACGTGCGATAATCCGCACCATCCTAAACGGGGACCCCAAAAGTGGGTTGTAAAGGTGCAATTGTAAGGAATTGTTTAATACATCTTTTTAAAGAAATGGTTTTATAAGTTGATGGTATTTATTTGTAAAGTCGTGTTATCCCATGAATATATATCCAAAATTTCATCGTGCTATGTCAAAGATGTGTGTTCTGATTAGGTAGGCCATTACCTTATGAGTTATATAAAAGTAATACAAATTTTGTGTTGTTTTATGTCGAAAATGAAGTATGTGGTATTTTACCGTAAAAATACAATAAAAATTGCATAAAAGAGTATTTTGAGATGAAACTTGTTTTAATAGGTTTGCTAATGTTTATTAAACATCATGTGATAGTATGGAATTTTATTGATTAAGAAAACTAGAGTTTTATGGAAAAACCGAATCGGAAGTCGGATTAACTCCGCTTCCGTCGGGTTTTAGAATTGTAAGTTTTTTAAGAAGAAGAAGAGAGGGGACTTACTGGCTTTTCGACTAGGGGAGAGAGAGATGAAGCTACGGAAGGTCTGTGCAATACCGCACGTATCTGATCGAACCCTGCCATATATCCATACGGCCACTAGTACAAACTGTCCGATCCTGATCCGTGCAATACCGCACGTATCTGATCGGACCTTCCCATATCTCCATACGGCCTCTACAACCTTTCGCCCGAAAGCTGAGTAACTGAATGTGGGGGACTCTAAAGACTCATCAACACCTTGGTTGTGGATTTAACCACTAGCACGTTAGAGGTATAAGCCAATACATAACGGGCTACCAGGTATTGACCAAAAGGGACGTCTGTGAGCGAACTCAGCCTGACTCCCTACTGAGCCTGTCAGTGACAATATCCGTACAGTCCGGTCCGTTCGTCTATGAGCATCGCATGGCGGGCCTAGGGGGTTGGTAAAAGTCAGACCCCCAAAAGCGGTACAAGTCGTGTCGGAGTGTAGCCCAGAACACCCTGAGATACTACTGGAATACCTACCAGTAAATCTCCTTGCCTCGGCCGAGGGCTTCGTGTAATGGCTCTCCTAGACACAGCGCGACCTCACCCCCAATACCGGGAGAGACGAACCCCTGAAGATACGCTCACTGCCTCCATGTGGCTCGGGACTGTACCCAACTAAAACCTGTTTGCACGACTCCTTTGAGCCGTGGTAGGGTAGTAATCAAAGTACAGTGGGAACTCACACGAGACAAATGACGATCCCCAGGTCGATGAACTAACCTGCACACATGTCACCAGGGAACTGCCATCTGACGTCTGGTATATGACCAACTAGCATGTTCCCGGTGAGTCCTGTCCGGTGTACTCATAACCCAATGAGCACCTGTATACATCTTAGGTGATCTAACTGACACCAGTGGCTTGTGAGGCCGGCCACCGCCCCTCGTCGGGGTCTCGACTGTATACACTAGTCTACTCTGGAGTATCGATGCCCTGTCTCGAAACTCACACGACTAGGGACCATTTAAGGATATGCTTATAGACCCCAGCTCCCACTTATATGATCGCCCTCATACTGCTGGTGGTCAAGCAAGAATCCTAGGGGCTCTATCAACGTGTAATAGCAACTTGTCAGGTCACCTAAAACAGTACACGATGATAAAGGTAAACCAGATAGCATACTATCATCTCGAGTAAGATTGTCCTACCGGGATAGGTCCTCCATCAATCATTGCAATCACGTACCTGTGACCTTAATAATTGACTCTGAGGGCACTATCTCCAACACCGGCGATCAACTATCTCCCGGATCAGGTGATACCGCCTCAGAATATGTCTGGATCGCTGATGGGACCTGGGTTCCTTGGCCAAAGCCACAGCTCCATTGTTATCACAATACAAAGGTATTGGATGCTCGATGGACGGAACCACACCAAGTTCGGTTATGAACTTCTTCATCCATACAGCCTCTTTGGCAGCATCGTTGGCAGCGATGTATTCAGCCTCCATCGTCGAGACTGTCACGGTTTCTTGCTTGGAACTCTTCTATCAAACAACCCCTCCATTGAGGGTAAAGACAAATCCCGAGACCGACTTAGAGTCGTCCTTATGACTCTAGAAGCTCGAATCGGTAAAGGACTCCACTTGGAGTTCACCGTTACCATACACCAAGAACATCTCTTTAGTCCTTCTCAAGTACTTGAGAATGTTCTTCAAAGCTGTCCAGTGATTCTCTCCTGGATCTGCTTGATACCTACTCACTACACTTAGTGAGTATGCTACATCAGGTCTGGTACATAACATCGCGTACATGATTGAGCCTACTGCTGAAGCATAGGGTATCCCTTGCATGCGAGCTCTCTCCAAATCAGTCCTGGGAGACATCTCTTTGGAGAGAGTGAATCCTGAGATCATGGGTAAATTCCCACGCTTGGAATCTTCCATACTAAACCTCTTTAGTATGGTGTCTATGTACCTGGATTGGGACAATCCCAACATCCGTTTAGATCTATCTCTATAGATCTTAATCCCCAAGATGTAGGAGGCATCACCTAGATCTTTCATTGAGAATCTTTGTGATAAGAAGAGCTTGACCAAGTGCAGCATAGGAACATCATTTCCTATCAAGAGTATGCCATCCACGTACAATACGAGGAAGATGACCTTACTCTCTGCCACCTTCTTGTATATAGAAGGTTCATCTACGTTTTTGACGAAGTCAAACTCTTTGACTACCACGTCAAAACAGATGTTCCAACTCCGCGATGCCTGCTTCAACCCGTAGATTGATTTAAACAGCTTGCACACCTTTCCGCTGCTCCCACTGTCTACGAAGCCCTCTGGCTGAGTCATGTACACGCTCTCTTCTAAATCACCATTTAGAAAGGCGGTCTTAACATCCATCTGCCAGATTTCATAGTCGTGGTATGCAGCGATGGCAAGTAGGATCTGAATGGACTTAAGCATAGCCACTGGAGAAAAGGTTTCATCATAATCCACACCTGGTCGTTGACGAAAACCTTTTGCAACAAGTCTGGCTTTGAAAGTCTCAACTTTTCCATCTACACCAAGTTTCTTCTTAAACATCCATTTGCTCCTAATGGGTTTTACCCCTTCGGGAGCAACTTCCAAAGTCCATACTTTGTTGGTGTACATGGATTGCATCTCAGATCGGATTGCATCCAGCCATTTCACAGAGTCCCCACTCGTGATGGCCTGCTCGAAGCTAGTTGGGTCATCATCTTCCATGATGCAATCCTCGCTCCCACCATCAATGAGAAAACCGTAGTATCTCTCAGGTGGATGAGGAACCCTACTAGATCGGTGGAGAGGCTGAGCTTCGTTGGGAACTATCGAATCTTTGGTTCTACCAAATCCTTTGTCGTAGTTTATATAGCTTGAACTTCTTCCAGTTTTACCTCTTCGCCATAAATTTCTTTCACAAGAAATTCCTTTTCTAAAAAGGTGGCATGCTGAGCAACAAACACCTTTTGTTCCACAGGGTGGTAAAAGATATGTCCTCATGAATGCTTGGGATATCCTACAAACTTGCACAGAACTGACCTTGCTTCGAGCTTGTCCGGATTTTGCTTTTTAACATAGGCCGGGCAACCCCATATCTTAACAAAATTAAGACACAGTCTCTTCCCCTCCCATATCTCATGTGGAGTGGTAGGCACTGATTTGGTTGGAACTCTATTCAATAGGTATGCTGTTGTCTCAAGTGCATAACCCCAAAAGGAAATAGGTAACTCAGCGGTGCTCATTATAGAGCGCACAATATCTAATAGGGTGCGGTTCCTCCGCTTCGATACACCGTTGTGCTGTGGTGTATACGGAGGAGTAAGCTGAGAGAGAATCCCATTCTCTTTTAGATAGTCACGGAATTCCATGCTCAAGTATTCTCCTCCCCAATCAGATCGTAGGATTTTAATACTTTTACCCGTCTGGTTCTCGACTTCATACTTATATTCTTTGAATTTCTCAAAAGCTTTAGACTTGTATTTCAACAGGAACACATGTCCGTATCTTGAGAGATCGTCAGTGAATGTAATGAAGTATGAGGAACCATCCCTGGCACGTGTAGACATGGGACTGCATACATCACTATGTATCAGTCCCAAAAGTTCCGTAACTCTTTCTCCGTGTCCAGTAAACGGAGTTTTAGTCATCTTGCCTTTGAGACATGACTGGCAAGTTTCATAATATGAAAATTCGAACGGATTCAAATATCCATCCTTATGTAACTTAGCTAGTCGTGTCGCATTGATACGACCTAGTCTACAATGCCACAAGTAGGATTCGTTCATTTCTGAACTCTTCCTCTTGTGTGTGTTTTATACGTTAAGAACTGTGGTTTGATTTAGAACGTATAAGCCATTATTTAACGAGTCTGATCCAATCAACTTTTGATTCAGGAATATGTTCATAAAATTATCCTGTAATACAAAATTATATCCTTCTTTACTTAATAAAGAAACTGATATAATATTGCATATCAGGTTCGGTATGTAATAGCATTCGTTCAGAATCAATGCATTACCATTTGGTAATATAAGGTGATATTCGCCAACTGCTTTGGCTGCAACATTTGCACCATTCTCTACTCTTACAGAATGATCACCCATTCCCAGTTCTCTACCTTTCCTTAGCCCATGCAACATATTACATATATGGGATCCTGATACGGTATCTAATACACAGGACGTAGAGTGTACTGAGAAACAGTTCTCGGTAACTAACACACACGAAGAAAATGCATCAACATGCTTATTCTTTGTTTGGGTGGCGTGGGAATCCGGATATTCCCCTATTTCCTGCTCGGACTTATAACAATTATATGTGGGAGCGGAACCAACGTTCCCCAGCTCAGTATAACAAGCGGGTTCGGTCAATACATACATATTATTATCTTGATTAAGCCCTGACATGGTCGCTACCTGGAGAGAGAGAGAGAAGAAAACACTTAGCGTATGCTCTTGCAAGATTAGATTAGTTATTATCTTATCTAATCAGGATGGCTCCTACTGTTTTTATCAAATCTTCCTTCAAACCCTAAAAGGTAAGACTAGCCGGGATTAATTACACCCTACAAGTTCACCAATCTTTCAGCCAGGCCAGTGTCGGTACTTTGAGGGAGGATCCCCGTGCTTTCGCACGGACCTAATTAAAATAAATCTTGTTTTCCCAGGGGCGTAACCCCATTAACACCTTTCTAGAAACCTACTTGATCGGCTAATTGTGATGTGTAAAACACTTCCAGGAGTAACTCTTACTCGCAGTGGGTATCGGGATCCAACTATCTTATAGAAGGTATGCAATCTCATTGCAAATTTCAACACTTGAAATTCCCGATAATATTTTGCCCCTGGCGTCCTATGACCTTGACGGAGGTCAACAAACTATAGGCTGCTAGTCAAGTTCAACTCGTATATTTCATGATTGAATTAAACCCACCTGCATGACCCTTGATGGAGGTCAACAAGGTCGTACGACTACCCTAATCCAATCGCATCATATGCAGCAGATAAACACTAATCAGCTACCGCACACTACGTCTTGATGGAGGTCAACAAACGTAGCACAAATAGTAAGTAGCACTTATCTGAAATGACGGAGGGCTACGACAGGTTTTTGAGAAAACCTTTTGCGTAATGAACTTGATATCGTTGTAGAATCGAGTGATTTTGAAAAGGAGTGTTTTTGAGGTTTTTACTAGTTTCGCTAAAGAGGTCACTCCCGGTGAAGGGATCTCGGCTCTTTCCTCATCAAATGAGGTGCTGGATATTCTATAAGGAATACCTCTATGCAAAGCAAGAACTAAAAAAGTAATCAAAAACAAAACCGAGTGGGTTGTAGCATCTGCTAGCTTTTGCTAAAAAGGTCACTTCCGGTGAAGGGATCTCAGCTCTTTCCTCATCGAATGAGGTGCTGGATATTCTACAAGGAATACCGCTATACAAAGCAAAAACTAGAGCTGCTCTTTTTGAAAATTTGATTCTACAACATCTTTAGATTTCTTTTTTTTTCATTAATCTCATTAATGAAGTCCCGTCATTTATGCTTCCTAAGAATCATAGAAGAAACGAAAATACAACGTACACTTATGCCATCCGCATTCGCCACAGTGTCCTGTTATGCACCGTTAGGTTACTTAAATAACGGTATAGCGGGGCGGGACTAGCGCGGGTACAAAACATAAGCAGCGTTTATTATATATCATATATATAATAATAAAGCATTCGTCTCACGCATATAAAGTGATCACATCACAGAATATCAGCAGCAGAAGTCAACATATGAAATATTGGATATACTAGAAAGTCCGTGTTTTATATTAAGCCGGTAAAAAACACGGATTCCACGTTCGTGATTAATAGCCAAACCCATATCCTTAGACCCTACGAGAGCGGCAAACAACACTACCAATTCTAGAGTTAGGAGACCCAGACTCGACTCCTCGAGATGGTCTCCTAATAGACTCTAGAACTCGGTTACTTGTGCTCCCCTCCTTGGGTCTATCCTAATGCGGAAAAGTAAATAATATACAACAAGGGTGACATCATCCTCAACCCGGAAGTGCCCCAATAAAAGAATATTACATACAAGTTTTTACATGAATGAAAATGAAAAACTCTCATCTCATGTAAAAAAACCCGGCTATTCAAAACACGACGATCCAATACAACATATCCCAGCAACATATAACATCACATGTCATCAACGCAAGTAAATATACGTATCCCAATTGTCGTTGACATATAGCAACGAAACCGGCGATACACCACATATTATACTTACGGTCGCAGAAAAAAAAATGTCAAACTACAACACTTAGAATCAACATAGCCCTGAGACATCATAAACCCGGAATATCACATGGTTCGGATTTCATGCCTAACTTTGTAAATCTTACATTTGGGTCTCACTGATGAAAACACCTTTTCAAAAGAAATCGGGTAATTCAACAAGATTCTCGATTCCTACCGAGACCGAAATGTTAAATTTACAAGCAACTAATCAATTTTCATAAAACTAATTAGTGTAGATTCCAAATATTGTATCACATTCCACAGATAGCTAGACGATGTTAAACATTCCGATCGAATCAACAAACACCCAAAATTTCCTGGAGAGCTCAACACTTGATCACAATTTAAAAATACTCAGAACATGCTACAGTACCTATGGACCAACCGTAGAAGGGCCAACCCTTGCCTTACCTATGGCGCCGCGGAACTACCGCAAACCCTAGGGTTTGACGGCGGTTCCGGCGGTCATAGAATCGAGTTAGGGTTTCGTTCTTCTAGAGGGTCCATAGAATTACTTGCATGATTTTTGAATGTTTTTTAACTTGGAAAAATCCAACTTTTGGAAAATTTCCAGCCAGGGAGAAAATGGGTTATCGATATTCGTTCGAACTTTTTAACGCCGTCTAAATTACTCGAAATGATGTTAGAATTACGACTACGAAACACTCCGAATTGCCTTTACAGAAAAATAACATCACATGCAATTTCAGTAAAAACAAGCAACACCTGAAACACCAAAACCCAGAGACCGGAACACCACAAAAAATTCAACCCATAACAAGGTAATAGGACCGGCCAGGCCGGACATTTCCTTCATTTCGCCGGGTTAAATCCGACGAAGGGGGTTCAATTTTTTGTGGTGTTCATGCTACATCATATGCAACATTCTGCAGCTGCTTAAAAAAATTTTAGAGGCTTTTAAAAATTCGACAGAAACTAGGGTTATATTTCGTTTGTTTCGGAGTTGTTTCGGTTTCGTAATTCTATAAACATCGTATAATTCTCTAGCCTGGCTCTGATACCTCTGTAGGGTTACCTAGCACGATAGCAAAATTTCGGGAGGCATCTTCCATGCTGTTTTCAAAAATTGCTATGCTAAAGAACCCTAGACCTAGAATCTTAACTAGAGGATTAGACGAAACACGAATGTAAACAACTTTACATACAAAGTGAATAAGGAATACAAGCTTTGTAGACCGGTCCTTCACTTCAATATCTCCGTGTAGTAGTCCCTTCGCTCCAAGTAATGAACTTTCAAACTCTAGAGAGGCTCCACAAGATGAAAGGAACAAGCTTGCTTGAAGTCTTCGAAACCGAAAATGATCTAGGTCGAGGACACTCTAACTCAAGCGACCTCTTCACTAATTAGGAATTAGTGAAGCTAACACCCCAAACTAAATGGTTAGTCTAGTAGAGGATGATGAAGTAGGATTTTTGCTCACTTTAGAATTAATTTCTCACTAATTTTCTTCACCTCCTTGAAACCTAGAGAGCTCTTGGAGATGAAGAAGAAGATGAAGTGGAGAGAATGAATTGTGAATCAATCATGTAAGAATAGCAACCATGGGTGAGATTATATCTCATATAACTCATGTAGAGAATAAACTATGGCTAAAGATAATGGTTAGGTTAAATATCTCAAGTAAAACAAATTAGTGGACTAAGTCAATGGCTACTACAAGCTTCATAGCCATGACTAATTTCCACCTAATTATGAATTACTTAGATAAATAAAAACCTAATATATTATCTAAAACATGGTGTGAGTCTCATACACCCATGTTACATGTATAATCAAGCATGACACAAAAAGAAACACAATTAATATATATCACATATATATTAAGTGTTCATATGTGAGAAAAAAAAATGCACAAGTGAACTAATGTATGTTAGTATATCAAATATACAATTATATATTAAATTATTAAATCAACACTTAATTTAATAATCCGGCTATATCACATATAACCGACTAATATCATATGTATCAACTTATCGAATCAACACTTGATTCGAAAACCCGGCTATATCATATATAACCGACCGATATCACATATCGCGAGAATAGAATACGGTATCACATACATGTATTAATCTCGGTCGCGCACATATCACATATGTGCTCCTACTTCATTTCGTCTGAGCCAGGAAACCTCTGTGTAGGACTCTAAAGACTCGTCAATACGCCGGCAGTAGGTGATAATCATATCAAGCACCCATAAGCCGTCAGTGGTACTAGCTGGATGTAACGGCTACCCGGGTATTGAGCGATCAGAATACCAGCAAGAAAGCCTGCTCATACTCCTGTAAAGCCTGTCAGTAACACTACCGTACAGTCCGGTTCATTCGTCTGATATGTCGCATATCTAGTCTAGGGGTTGTAAACGTCAGACCCCAGTAACTTGATAAGTCATGCCGATGTGAGGCTCATAACGGGTCGAGAAACTACTGATAACACTTACTAGTAAATCTACGTATGAGCCCTGGCCAAGGACTTCCTGTTATAGCCAATCGAGCACAGCGCAACATCAACCTCTAATACCGGGAGAGACGAATCCCCTTCTATCACTCATTTCCTCCATATAACTCGGGACTGTACCCAAAAACCACCATTTTGCACGTTCTCTTGAACGTGGTAAGGTGGAAATCAAAGAACAGTGGGAATCACACAAGACTCTATGACGATCTCGGGTCTACAGACTAACCTGTACCAGTGTCACCAGAGAACTTCTATCTAACGATAGGTATAATACCATCTAGGAGTTCTCGGCGTGTCACGACCCGAAAGAACACGTGACTGGCCCTTGAACCATATGAAGTCTATAGGACCCCATCTGATCCAAGTAAGCCAAAAGCCCATAAATCTAAAACCATTTAAAGAGTAAATAAGGAAAACTGGTTTTAAGAAGTAAAGAAATCATGTTTCGAAAATCAAAGTTTTTAAACAACTAAGCCGAATATGCATTTTTAAAAATGTGTAACCTTTCCTGAAAATTTCGGCAGAGTTTTCTTTGTAAAAACTGGCCCCGAACGGGGTACAACAAGAATAATATAAATGAAATGATAAAAGGCATCCCCAAGCGGGAGCTAGCTCTTCGTCAATCGACGGTCACAACCACGCAAGCAGTAATAATATACAACGCCAAAGGGCGAGGATCAAAACCCAAAAAGAACTCAAAACAGCCAGAAAACCGTAATACTACAAGCGAGACTCTAAGGTCGAAATAATACAACGCTGTTTTCTAAGTCTGAAACAATATATAAGTTTTGGTTGATGGAATTTCTAGATACAATGAATAAATAATGTACAATGGCGGTTCTGATACAAAGAACCCACCTACCAAAGCAAGTCACCCGTAATGGAAGCAATGTGCCCGAAAAGCCGCAATGAAATCTGTACGGCAAAACCTGCAAGGACTGTGGCACAACGGGGGTGAGTTGCCAACTCATGAATAGAAAATATCAACAAGCAGAGATCGAATGTATGACCCATCCTAGGTCAATACGATCAGATATATATAAACCTCAATATAAATAAAGCTGAAGCATGCTAAACTGGCAATGTAATCTCTATACATGAGTGTAGTGCCAAGTGCTCGTGCTAGTGCCTCAGGTAATAGCATATCATAAATGTGGGGTATGATCAATGTAATCAAATCTGCATATACGTGGATCCCGTCCACTCGTCACCCAATAACAATAACCATCATGCATGTAAATATCATAAAGCATGTGCATGGGAATAATATGAGGATATAAACCATATGTGTCCCTCGCGATACGTCAAAATCATGGAACCGGAGTGCCCAGCATCGACACTCGAAAACATCATGAAAACTGTGCCCAGCATCGGCACGTAAATCCTCATATATCGGGCTCCGTCAGTCCGGATCGGCCCACGGGCTCTGTCTGCGGTATCGGCCCTCGGCCCCGGCAGTACGCCCATATCCATCTATCGACTCTGGTCAGTATCCTCCGGATAACCGCCAGGTCCAACCAATCACCGGTAGGTAGTGGTCCCACTGCTAGGCTCACCATCTACTACACAGCGAAACCGTTCTCGCCCCGAGGTACCATACCGGGTCCACCATGTACCCGCAATCGGCCCCATCCGCCTCCTCGAATCGGGTTTCACATGTCGCTCTCAGCACCGAGAAAACACATGGTGGACGCACTGAAATATCATATCAAGGGTAACCGGGTTTTAAAACAATTACATATTCCCCTTTTGAAACACCCACGGTTCCCAAAAACCAGAAGTATCATGGAAACAGCATATCTCAATGCGTATAATCAGAAAGCATGATGTATGCGACATGTAAAGAAATGTAAGCAACATACACTGAATGCAACAGTACTACAGTGTAGTGACATGGCAATTATCGATGATGAAGTGTGTGAGCCGGCAAACAAGTGTACGTGGAACATACGCATCATCGATAATGGTGCTGGTATCCTAGCAGCATGACTGAAATATATCAACAATACAAGCGATGCAATGCAAATAGCATGAATATGCGGAATCGAATAATCAACGCAACAGTAGAGAACCTGCCTCAATAGATATAACATGTGACCTTGCCTTTTGAAATAAGACGAATCAAGGCTTTTGGTAAAATAAGGGCTACGGTGTTTTAAGAAAAGATGCGTCGTTTGAAAATATCCGTATAAACCCTTTTGCCTATCTTTAAAATGTCCCCAATTCGTTAGTTTTGAAATAGGTATGACTCGGGTCAAGTCTAACGCCTACTATGCGAACTACGAACCCAACAATCAAGTCAATCGGGAGGGGTAGGGAAACCACCTAAATCTGAGTCGATATACATATATATATAGTCGGTGATCTCGCCTCAATAGTATCACGTACGATACAGTATATCATATAACATTCTCGAGTCATGAGTGCGGATCTAACATCAATATAAAGCTCGTATGGTAAATCGTCGTACGGCATCCCAATGGCTGGGTACGGGTCAATATCCCATTCATCTCATCACATATCCGGTATCACTACCATCATATCACATCTCAAATACGAACTCCGTCATATCGCCGAATCTCACGGCCTCAATCAAACCTCATCGACTCATCTCAATCCCATGTACCATCCTCAATCCCGTATATGAACACATAGTCCCATACCCATGTGTAGATATACACACTTCTATATGCGCACAGATAAATGAAAGAATGCATGCAAGTATATGTGTACGTGTATGTGTGGGTGCAACCACTACTCTAGGGTTTCGCACTATACTAAACCAATACATCCTTATCACCAATAATACCATTATTACCATCAATAATCCTAAACAACACATAATAAATATATATGTGTATACGTATTCGTATACATCACCACAGACTGCGGGGGTGCTATACGCCATCCACCCGACTTCTTCCCGTAGATATGAATCTACTCACCTTGCTTCTCGCGTGCCAATGCCGATGTCGCTATCTTCATCTTCTTCGCCTCAACATCACGTAGGGTACCTACAAGTATTTCACAACTCTAAAGCACATGAAAATCACATCGGAAACCAAAATAGCACACGCTACTCGCATAGGTAAAAACCTATCGACTCGCATGTAAACACGATCAATATCCACTTGTCGTTGACGTCCAAACGCCACCCGACAGGAATGAATCACCAAATACCAAAATCCATGCTAAAACAAGTCGTAAATCATACGCCAACTCAAGCAAATCAACCCAGATTTTACCCTAACTGGAATCAGTCAAAACTAGACATACCCAGGGTCAAGAATAGAGGAAATAGGGCCATGCACAAAAATCGAGGCAATTCCCTCCTGCTCTGGCCGCAATTTGCGGCCAGAAGGAATAAATTGGCGGCCGTACTTTGGAGTTGGGGGCTAGGGTTTGGTGTGGTGGTTCCATGGTGCCTGCACATCTCATTGTCAACTCAGTTTTATTTTTGGGGTCTCGGGGTGATAGCAGATTCCTAATTACGATCACAGATTCACAGTTTTCCCCGATATCGATTCCGTAATTCCGTATTCTGTGTTCTAGCTTCAGGTTTGGTCCAAAATAACATCACACCAGGGGTTCTAAGGTCACCACCATCTTCAATTTCATCTTTGAATTCAGTTTTACCCTAAACCCTAACTTAAAGTTTCACAAATCCACCAAACGACACCATATCGACACAAAACTAGAATGGATGAAATAAGAATTGAATTACTAAACTAGGGGTGCAGAAATTACCTCCTTTGGCAACTCAAGAAAATTCTTGAGTTGCTCAAAGTCCTCCAAATCCAATCTTGCCAGGTTCAATGTGTAGCTAGTGAGCTTGGGAGCAAGTTTTATGAAGTAGGAATGGGGTTTTGGCTTTACTTTCATGGTGGATCTAGGGTTTTTGTGAAGAGGGAGAGTGAGGGAGAAGGAGCAGCAGCAGCTCTTGGGGATGGGGAGAGAGAAATGAGATGGGGAAATGATGGGTATGGTTCAAAAAAAGTGAGGGTTGACCTAGTCTGTCTCTCTCATCATCACACTTATCTTTTCTTTTCTTTTCCTTTTTCTTTTCCTTCTCACTCCAATAGTGAACCCAAAAGAACAACCATGGCAATAGAAATGTAACACAAGTGTAACAAGTGTGGAAAATGATATGTGCACATTTTTGCACAAAAAGCTAAAAATCCAATTAGCGATTTTAATCGCGATTAGCACTATATTAGCATATAACTAGTCTTAAAAACTTTAAAATGGCATAATTCCATAAAATACCCTATTTTAGAATTTTCCATAATTTTTCCCCATTTATTTGTTTTTAATTATACCAGAATATTAAAATATTCATTAAAATAATATTAAATTATAAAATTTCCCAAAAATCATATTTTATTATTTTGAAAACGTTACAATCTACCCCCCTTAAAGAAATTTGGTCCCCGAATTTAAATTTAAACCCCCAAATACTAAAATACTTCAATACAAATTCCAAGTCATCGGGGCTCCGAAATCAGCAATACATAAAACGTATCATAGCGCAATGCATGCGCACGAGTACTGAGCAGATAACTCAAAAGCAACACTCTATCAAGCATCCCGCAATCATCGGAGTTATGGTAAAGACACAAATGTCAAATCCAATACAAAACCAATATGATATAGATCGGGACTATACATGTAAATAGCTGATGTAAATGCATGCCAAATCTTTTTAAGTCGCTGTGCGATGCGCGTAACACTGCACAGTGGCGGACGTTCTTCATAAGAAAATAACTATATACGTATATATATATATATATCCTTTGTTTAATAGGTACGTTCCGCCGTTTTGAAAACAATTTAGAAGGGTTTTCTTGTTTTTAAAACGTCCCGTGTCATATTAGACACATAGGTATATATATACCGAGACTATAGCTCGCTCCTTGGAAATCCCTTCGAACTATCAATGCATGCAAAATATATCCAGGTACTGTCCTCTGACTAGTCCTGCTCAGTATGAAAACAATATCCAACATCATAAAAATGTACTGCTTCAAAAGGAATAAATCTCAAAAAATGCACATAACACCACCCTGTGCGTCTGGTGCGCACGGAAATCAAAATCCATATATGTGCCATACAGGTGCACAAAACAATATCTAGGTGCAACGGGTGTGCACGAAGCATCTGTCATAGGCAACGTGTGTGCCTGACAGCCAAAACAGGTGCATCTGATATGCACGAAGAATCTCGATTTAGTGCATCTGGTGTGCCCTAAAATCGTATCTCAAAACATGCGCCCAACATGCGCAAAAATCCAAATCGGTGCATCCATCGTGCACGAATGAAAATCTAGACCCTGCGCACTCAACATGCACGGAATCACCAAATCCAATAGCAAACGTCGAACATGCGTAAGTCCAGTCGAAAGCACGGAGTGCAAAAATCAATCATCAATATCAGGGTTAAAATCGACGATATATAATGCGGCTCAATCAAGATCAAGTGTACCGCGATGGAAAATCTCACAACCGTGTGCATCAGCGTGCACAAATCAAATCAAAACACTAAAAGTATATGAAATCACCATCAATACCTCCAGAATAATAACTATGCGCAAGGTATAAATACCCAGTAGGTGCAACCATGGTGCAAGAGAACAAATACCATGAAACTCAGTCATCAAGACTAAATCATGCAAACAGAACGCCCAAAATACCGAAATCCAAGATGACGGATACGTGATAATCAAATCACAAAATCACAAATCACAAATCATAAATCATAAATACTGTCGTCGGTATATCTTTCTTCGAGTCGAAAAGGTGCCGGTACCTCCAATGCTAGCGGCGCAAGATATCTACTTGCCTCATGCTCGCGGCTGACGTCCTCTGCCTCCAGTTCCTTATCTTCTCTGTGGATTACCAATCTTGCAATCCATCGGCTCAGTCAGGTGTGCTAACAGGAACGATTCCGTTCTGGCACTTTTCAGGTCATCACTCGGTCAATCCTCACGACCGCTCGTAAAGCAGCACATCTCTAGCGCCGACCTCTGGTCCTCTAAATGCACATCACGCATCTGCTCCTGGTGCAAATCTTATTACAGCAGTGTACTGGAAGGAATCCTACTCAAGGTCTCTTCTGATCTCGCCTAAGCCAAACAGTACGGAGGCTGGTACTCTGGCATAATCTTTTCTCGCTCTCTGTATGCATATCCGACCTTTAATCTTAACGGGGTGTAGTAACAGCTCGTCTGCATCTCGCACGAACTTCTTGTCCCGCTTGTCGGTATCATCGACCATTTCGACATCGCGTCTCTATCCGCGCACTGCAATGTCCTAGGCTACGGTCCCTCCGAAGTCTCTAACACGGACTCGAAATCACGAACTCGGTATCCTCATCACTCAGTAGGAGATATCTAGCCGATCATGTCCTCAACGTGCGTATCGCATCTCTGATGTCAGCGGAGTAGAACGTCATCTCGTCGAAATCTCATGCGAACTCTTTACTCCACTCTGCTTCAATATCAACTGATTCGGACTCATCTCATCGTGGCTACACAGACTGCGCTCCAACGGCTACACTCGTATCTGGAGTCTCCCAAGCAGTGTCCCATCACATGATATCCGAATGATGTCGAATCGTCCGATCGACTCGTCAGAACCTCATAATCCCCCAAGAGCTCAACATCTCGGGTACAGTTTAATAGCATCGAGTACATACCACAACATCGGTGGTCCAGCCGTAGAAGGGCAAACCCAACCCTCACTAATGGTGCCGCGGAACTGCCGCAAACCCTAAGGTTCAAAGGCTTTCACACGGTCATTATGTCGATTAGGGTTTCATTCTTCTAGAGGGTCCATAGAATTGCTTGCATGTCTTTCCGAATACTTTAAACTTGGAAAATGGGTTCCTGACATTCGATCGTCTCAATCGACTCTCAACGAATCTGCGTGAAGTCGCCTCTAGCTGGAATCAATCTATCTGATGACCTTGCATCAGGGTAAGCGAACGAACCACATGTCCTAGTCAATAATCCTCGGTGACTAGCGACTCATTATCATATCTCCAAGAATATGCTCATGCTGCAGTAGCTCCAATCATCTGGGCGATATCTCATCATTCGCAGCAACAACTGGCTCCTTCGTCCGTGCGCTGGACAACACCTCAATCGTCCTAGATAAGCGATAATATCAACGGTCATCACATCCTGGCTGGCCTCTATCAATGGCTCAATCCTCTGGTGCCGATCAGCACATCCAGAAATCTCGTAAAAGCAATCAATCCAACGCTCATGTCGTGAAAACACAATAAGACGACTCCTCAATATGCAATCGTATGTCTCTGGAATCACGCCCTGGTCAGTTCTCGTCCACGACGAGCTCATGCTGACGCAACTCGAGCCGTAGCTCACTCTGCCCGTGCAATCGCGGCAGCAAAACCATAACCAGTATCGATGAGGATAGATCATAGGAAGGAATATAATACGGTGCAAGGAAATGTACAACCTAAGGTTTCTTAAGCGGAGTGGCGTGTCGTAAGTATGCCGCGAAACATACCCACGGTACGTCACTCTACTTTAGTCACCTATTCCATCAACTAAGGGTCATCCTGCACGACGAAAGTTCGGGTCTAATACCCCCTCGACTAAGTCTAAGTTCCGTAAGGTCAAGCCTAAGTTCCGTATATAAATATAAACGCCATAGGCTCCACATAGTCAAACGTAGACTCGAACCAAGGTCAACCTAGCGCTCTGATACCAACTTTGTCATGACCCGAAAGAGCACGTGACTGGCCCTTGAACCATATGAAGTCTATAGGACCCCATCTGATCCAAGTAAGCCAAAAGCCCAGAAATCTAAAACCATTTAAAGAGTAAATAAGGAAAACTGGTTTTAAGAAGTAAAGAAATCATGTTTCGAAAATCAAAGTTTTTAAACAACTAAGCCGAATATGCATTTTTAAAAATGTGTAACCTTTCCTGAAAATTTCGGCAGAGTTTCCTTTGGAAAATCTGGCCCCGAACGGGGTACAACAAGAATAATATAAATGAAATGATAAAAGGCATCCCCAAGCGGGAGCTAGCTCTTCGTCAATCGACGGTCACAACCACGCAAGCAGTAATAATACACAACGCCCAAGGGCGAGGATCAAAACCCAAAAAGAACTCAAAACAGCCAGAAAACCGTAATACTACAAGCGCGACTCTAAGGTCGAAATAATACAACACTGTTTTCTAAGTCTGAAATAATATACAAGTTTTGGTTGATGGAATTTCTAGATACAATGAATAAATAATGTACAATGGCGGTTCTGATACAAAGAACCCACCTACCAAAGCAAGTCACCCGTAATGGAAGCAATGTGCCCGAAAAGCCGCAATGAAATCTGTACGGCAAAACCTGCAAGGACTGTGGCACAACGGGGGTGAGTTGCCAACTCGTGAATAGAAAATATCAACAAGCAGAGATCGAGTATATGACCCATCCTAGGTCAATACGATCAGATATATATAAACCTCAATATGAATAAAGCTGAAGCATGCTAAACTGGCAATGTAATCTCCATACATGAGTGTAGTGCCAAGTGCTCGTGCTAGTGCCTCAGGTAATAGCATATCATAAATGTGGGGTATGATCAATGTAATCAAATCTGCATATACGTGGATCCCATCCACTCGTCACCCAATGACAATAACCATCATGCATGTAAATATCATAAAGCATGTGCATGGGAATAATATGAGGATATAAACCATCTGTGTCCCTCGCGATACGTCAAAATCATGGAACTGGAGTGCCCAGCATCGACACTCGAAAACGTCATGAAAACTGTGCCCAGCATCGGCACGTAAATTCTCATATATCGGGCTCCGTCAGTCCGGATCGGCCCACGGGCTCTGTCTGCGGTATCGGCCCTCGGCCCCGGCAGTACGCCCATATCATTTATCGACTCTGGTCAGTATCCTCCGGATAACCGCCAGGTCCAACCAATCACCGGTAGGTAGTGGTCCCACTGCCAGGCTCACCGTCTACTACACAGCGAAACCGTTCTCGCCCCGGGGTACCATACCGGGTCCACCATGTACCCGCAATCGGCCTCATCCGCCTCCTCGAATCGGGTTTCACATGTCGCTCTCAGCACCGAGAAAACACATGGTGGACGCACTGAAATATCATATCAAGGGTAACCGGGTTTTAAAACAATTACATATTCCCCTTTTGAAACACCCACGGTTCCCAAAAACCAGAAATATCATGGAAACAACATATCTCAATGCGTATAATCAGAAAGCATGATGTATGCGACATGTAAAGAAATGTTAGCAACATACACTGAATGCAACAGTACTACAGTGTAGTGACATGGCAATTATCGATGATGAAGTATGTGAGCCGGCAAACAAGTGTACATGGAACATACGCATCATCGATAATGGTGCTGGTGTCCTAGCAGCATGACTGAAATATATCAACAATACAAGCGATGCAATGCAAATAGCATGAATATGCGGAATCGAATAATCAACGCAACAGTAGAGAACCTGCCTCAATAGATATAACATGCGACCTTGCCTTTTGAAATAAGACGAATCAGGGCTTTTGGTAAAATAAGGGCTACGGTGTTTTAAGAAAAGATGCGTCGTTTGAAAATATCCGTATAAACCCTTTTGCCTATCTTTAAAATGTCCCCGATTCGTTAGTTTTGAAATAGGTATGACTCGGATCAAGTCTAACGCCTACTATGCGAACTACGAACCCAACAATCAAGTCAATCGGGAGGGGTAGGGAAACCACCTAAATCTGAGTCGATATACATATATATATATAGTCGGTGATCACGCCTCAATAGTATCACGTACGATACAGTATATTATATAACATCCTCGAGTCATGAGTGCGGATCTAACATCAATATAAAGCTCGTACGGTAAATCGTCGTACGGCATTCCAATGGCTGGGTACGGGTCAATATCCCATTCATCTCATCACATATCCGGTATCACTACCATCATATCACATCTCAAATACGAACTCCATCATATCGCCGAATCTCACGGCCTCAATCAAACATCATCGACTCATCTCAATCCCATGTATCATCCTCAATCCCGTATATGAACACATAGTCCCATACCCATGTGTAGATATACACACTTCTATATGCGCACAGATAAATGAAAGAATGCATGCAAGTATATGTGTACGTGTATGTGTGGGTGCAACCACTACTCTAGGGTTTCGCACTATACTAAACCAATACATCCTTATCACCAATAATACCATTATTACCATCAATAATCCTAAACAACACATAATAAATATATGTGTGTATACGTATTCGTATACATCACTACGGACTGCGGGGGTGCTATACGCCATCCACCCGACTTCTCCCCGTAGATATGAATCTACTCACCTTGCTTCTCGCGTGCCAATGCCGATGTCGCTATCTTCATCTTCTTCGCCTCAACATCACGTAGGGTACCTACAAGTATATCACAACGCTAAAGCACATGAAAATCACATCGGAAACCAAAATAGCACACGCTACTCGCATAGGTAAAAACCTATCGACTCGCATGTAAACACGATCAATATCCACTTGTCGTTGACGTCCAAACGCCACCCGACAGGAATGAATCACCAAATACCAAAATCCATGCTAAAACAAGTCGTAAATCATACGCCAACTCAAGCAAATCAACCCAGATTTTACCCTAACTGGAATCAGTCAAAACTAGACATACCCAGGGTCAAGAATAGAGGAAATAGGGCCATGCACAAAAATCGAGGCAATTCCCTCCTGCTCTGGCCGCAATTTGCGGCCAGAAGGAATAAATTGGCGGCCGTACTTTGGAGTTGGGGGCTAGGGTTTGGTGTGGTGGTTCCATGGTGCCTGCACATCTCACTGTCAACTCAGTTTTATTTTTGAGGTCTCGGGGTGATAGCAGATTCCTAATTACGATCACAGATTCACAGTTTTCCCCGATATCGATTCCGTAATTCCGTATTCTGTGTTCTAGCTTCAGGTTTGGTCCAAAATAACATCACACCAGGGGTTCTAAGGTCACCACCATCCTCAATTTCATCTTTGATTTCAGTTTTACCCTAAACCCTAACTTAAAGTTTCACAAATCCACCAAACGACACCATATCGACACAAAACTAGAATGGATGCAATAAGAATTGAATTACTAAACTAGGGGTGCAGAAATTACCTCCTTTGGCAACTCAAGAAAATTCTTAAGTTGCTCAAAGTCCTCCAAATCCAATCTTGCCAGGTTCAATGTGTAGCTAGTGAGCTTGGGAGCAAGTTTTATGAAGTGGGAATGGGGTTTTGGCTTTGTTTTCATGGTGGATCTAGGGTTTTTGTGAAGAGGGAGAGTGAGGGAGAAGGAGCAGCAGCAGCTCTTGGGGATGGGGAGAGAGAAATGAGATAGGGAAATGATGGGTATGGTTCAAAAAAAGTGAGGGTTGACCTAGTCTCTCTCTCTCTCATCATCACACTTATCTTTTCTTTTCTTTTCCTTTTTCTTTTCCTTCTCACTCCAATAGTAAACCCAAAAGAACAACCATGGCAATAGAAATGTAACACAAGTGTAACAAGTGTGGAAAATGATATGTGCACATTTTTGCACAAAAAGCTAAAAATCCAATTAACGATTTTTAATCGCGATTAGCACTATATTAGCATATAACTA
Organism: Agapanthus africanus; assembly: GCA_030015575.1. Classification (NCBI taxonomy): domain Eukaryota; kingdom Viridiplantae; phylum Streptophyta; class Magnoliopsida; order Asparagales; family Amaryllidaceae; genus Agapanthus; species Agapanthus africanus. The sequence goes on from CM057349.1 coordinate 298,184,896, forward strand.
GTCTTAAAAACTTTAAAATGGCATAATTCCATAAAATACCCTATTTTAGAATTTTCCATAATTTTTCCCCATTTATTTGTATTTAATTATACCAGAATATTAAAATATTCATTAAAATAATATTAAATTATAAAATTTCCCAAAAATCATATTTTATTATTTTGAAAACATTACACGGCGAGTCATGTTCAGTGTACCCAGTTTTTACTGAGCACCCGTATACCATCTTTAATGTCAAACACCAATGGATGTGGGATCATCCATCGCCCATCATATGGGTCAAAAAGCGTATACGCTAGTCTACTCTGAAATATCGACGCCATGTCTCGATACACTCTCGACTAGGAACAATTAAAGGATGAACTTGTAGACTACCCTGGCCCCACTAGTATGATCTCCATCATAGTCCTGGTAGTCAAGTACTCATCCTAAGGGCTTTATCAACATGTGAGAGCAAGACAATATCACAATACAAGCCTACATATTAAAACAAAGAGCAACCAGATAGCATACTATCATGTCGAGCAAGAAAGTCCTCTCTATATATGTCCAAGCATCCACTATAATATACATCATATGTACAATAATGGCCTCTAGAGCATACATATAACTAACACTCCTTTCTGTATTTTGAAAAAATTCGTACAGAAAGTTTAGGGTTGTTACACCAAACCTTAACTCCCTACCACAACCGCAAATTGCAGCCTAAATGCATTTTTTGGCGGCCAGAAGGAAGAGGAATGAGCTCGGGTTTCTAGGATGTACTCTAAGTTCTATAACAAGCTCCCAAAATTTGCAATTATCTCTGTGGTCACAGGATTAGTAGCAGATTCTAATTGAAATCCTAACATCAACAAAATATTAGTTTTAGCACTAAATAAAACATAAATGTGGATTATTGAAGTCTTGGTGTTTAAACAAGGATAATTAGCACTAAAATACCCTTATCTATCTTAATTTAGATTGTGGTCACCCCAAAATTTCACACAAGCCCAATTCTCACTTCAAAACCTCACTTAAATTTGAAAACAACTTAGGGCATAAATAAACTAGTGTTGCTAAGGTAAGTGTTTTGCTAAAACTTGATTTAGATTGACTCATTACCTCTAGATTAGCATTGAGAGATGTCCTAAGCTTGCAAGCGGCCTCAAAGTGAAGGATTAGCTTCCACCAGATTTCTTGAAAGAAAAGATATGATTTTTGGTGGCGATTATTTGGTGTTGTGGGATTTTGTGTGGGAGGTAAAGAAAAGAAGATGAGGAGGTGTCACGACCCGAAGTTTGGTCCGTGATCGGCACTTAACTACGTAACGTCTACAGGAGTAACGCGACTAAGTGAACCGAAAACCCAGAAATCAAACCAGTAAAAGTATAGAGTGTTTTAGGCCTTTATTAAATGTTAAGAGATCCAAGAAAACAATCACCAAGATAGCAATATACGACGCCGTAGCGAAGATCAAGAGTAACAAGTGGGGACATCACAGATAGAATAAACCGCATAAGTAAAGTCGGCTCACAACGAGCTCGACACCAGAATACAAATAATATATATCATCGTCCTCTCACTGTCTCTAAGTCAAGTACATATGTGGTAGATGGAGAATACTAGATACAAAAGTGTGTACAACAAAAGTAACCAGATACCACAACACACCTAACAGCAAAACAGCTCACGCACTAACTGTAGTGGTATCTGTAGCCAAAAGATATAAGAAAGCAGCCTGCCGCGACTACTCCGAGGGGCAACCTGCAAATACTGTGGCACAAGGGGGTGAGTTGCCAACTCGTGAATAAAAATAACATATAAAGGTAATCGCGAGTATGCACGTACTGCGCTACTCTATCATATGCCAGCAGATGATATCAATAAGCGATAAGCAGTATGTGCAATAATCATGCAAGTGCTCTATCGGGTAATATAACTACAGGATGAGATACCATAAAGAATGCTGAGCATGGGAAATACACGGAATATCAACGTAGAATATGTAATCGGTGTCTATCAATGCACCCCAAATCCCAACAACCCAGACGCCGGCACTCCCATCGGCACTCAAATCCTGTACATCACTGAGAATCACGAGTGCCCAATATCGGCATCCAAATATCATAAATACTCGTGTCTAGCATCGACATGCAAATCTTCCTATATCGGGCATCCGTCAGTCCGGGTCAGCCCCCTCTCTCATATATCGGGCATCCGTCAGTCCGGGTCAGCCCTCTCTCTCATATATATCGGGCATCCGTCAGTCCGGGTCAGCCCTCTCTCTCATATATATCGGGCATCCGTCAGTCCGGGTCAGCCCTCTCTCATATATATATCGCGCTCAAGCACCAAGAAAACACATAGTGGACGCACTGAAATATCATATCAAGGGAAACCGGGTTTTTAAATAATTACCTATTCTCTTTTGAAATATCCACGGTTCCCAAATCCAGAAATCACATGTAATCCAAACCAATATGCAAGTCAATATGATGTGATATGTGCATCAAGTATGAATATCATGTCAAGTCACATAAAAGATGAGCTACAGCATAATGATCATGAAAATTCTACAGTGTGAGTGTCATGGTAATTACTAACGGTGTGTGTGTAACATGCAGGATAGTGCTCGTGCAACATGAACCGTTAGCAATGGTGCGGTGTTCTATCAATTCTAGTTTATATACATATAGCAGGGAATGCGGTATGCACTAAATAGTAGCCATGAACAGTCAATGTATGGAAATGTAGCTATAAGGTCCTATCAGCCCTGACATAGAACGCCATGCGGGCGATATCCCCGTAGATGTTAAATCTACTCACCGTTGTCTCTCGCTAGGTATAGCCGATGACTTGTTTCCCCTTCTTCGCGGCGTCCGTCGCACTCGCCTGCGAACCTAGAATTTCACAATTATATCATACATAAGCTCAAAACCATACAAACACGACATTTAAAGTCAACTAGTAACTCGCGTCGTGAACCAAGCGCGCGTGTGCGCAATACGCTTAAACATGTGATTACGCGCCTGAAGTCACTCCGACGCGTCGCGATACGCAGAAACCCCAACCCACACACACGTATCACGCGTGTCGCGAAAGATTAAAAAATACGGGAAATAGGGTATTCAACTCCAGATTTTGATACAGAACAGATAATATAAAAATATATATACCAACATACCCCACATAGCAGCAGACTCCAGTGGCCCAAACCCCAACCCCCAACTCACCCATCTGGCCGCAATTTACGGCCAGAAAGCATTTTTCGGCGGCTGTTCTGGGGAATTAGGCTCCCAGGTTTTGTGTGTGCGCTCTATACCCCCTACACATGCTACAGTAATTCCAATTTCATTCTGAAACAACCCGGGTAGCAGCAGATCTAACAGAGCCCTATTTCTAGTTAAAAAGTCTAATTTAACACTAAAACAATACTTTAGGGTATTTTTGTGCAAACTGAAGCAAACCCAGGTCTAAAACCACACTAATAATCCATTACCAAGCTAATCAAGCTATGAAGATATCAATTTTAACATAACTTCACTAAACCCCCTTACATAGCACAAAACATGCACAAAATGAGATTTTTAGAAACTAAACATGCAAGTTATGGAAATAAGGTGCTGGGAGTGAGATTAATACCTTCAAATGACCTTAGAAAAATCAAAAGTTTCAGCTTTAACCTCAAGTGGGAAGATCTACCACCAAACACCTCAAAAAGACCCTTTTTCCAAGGTTTTGTGAAGGAAAAGTGTTGATTTGTATAGGGTTTTGTGTTGAGATCAAAGAGAAGTGAAAAGGAGAAGAAAAGATGAAGAAAAGCTAGGGTTTTCTGCTGGAATTCTGCAGAAATTCTGAGATGGGGGAAAGAGAGAGAGAAGAGAAGCAAAATGGGGTCAAAAAGTCAATTTTCTACCTAAGACCATGCTTCATTTTTTTATTTGGATGTTTGAATTTTAAAAAAAGGGTTTAGTTTGATAAAAGTATGGGGAATTAACTATGAACCATGCAAGAATGAAATGGCTAACATTAACCTATGTCACAAAATGGCTAAGTGTGCAAGTGTAAACCATATCAAGGAAAATTTCAATTAGGCTAACACGACTAAATATAACTAATAATCCTATACATACATATATAATAACACGCTCAATTGCTAATTAACACGAAAAACATTCTAACGAAATTTCAAAGTGTTACAATCTACCCCTCCTTAAAGAAATTCGATCCCCGAATTTCAAAATCCAACTACACGTACCTTTAAAAAGGTGGGGATACCTCTTCCTCATCTCGCTCTCGGTCTCCCAGGTGATCTCCTCTCTGCTCGGACCACGCCAAAGTACCTTGACGGACGGTATCTCTTTCGACCTTAATTTCTTCACTTGTTGATCCAAGATCATCACCGGCTGCTCTGCATAGGAAAGGTCGCGCTCAAGCTGGATCGTCGGGTGCTGAATCGCATGTGAAGGATCATGAAGATATCTGCGGAGCATAGAAACGTGAAATACGGGGTGCACGTCTGGAAAACTGGGCGGAAGGGCTAACCGATACGCAACTGCACCAACGCGCTCGAGGATCTCGAAGGGGCCCACATATCTGGGACTAAGCTTCCCTTTCTTCCCAAACCTCATCACACCTTTCATTGGGGAGACCCTCAAGAAAACATGATCACCTACAGAAAACTCAAGTCTGCGTCGACGACGGTCCGCATAAGATCTCTGCCTACTTTGGGCTGCTCCAATCCTATCGCGAATTAACTGGATCTTCGCGGTCGTCTCCTCCACAATCTGTGGCCCTAAGATACTGCTCTCACTGAGCTCCGTCCAACAGGCGGGCGATCTGCATCTCCTCCCATAAAGAGCCTCAAATGGTACCATCTGAATGGTCTCCTGGTAGCTATTATTGTAGGAGAACTCTACTAAGGGCAAATGATGATCCCGGCTACCTCCGAAGTCTAATACGCACGCTCTGAGTATGTCCTCGAGAGTCTGAATAGTCCGCTCTGACTGTCCGTCGGTCTGCGGATGAAATGCTATGCTGAAACTCAAGCGGGTGCCTAAAGCCTCCTGAAGCCTCTGCCATAGTCGGCTGGTAAACTGGGTGCCTCTCTCGGACACGATACATGTCGGAACTCCGTGCAGTCATACGATCTCGTCGATGTATATCTGGGCATACTGAGAAAATCCGAAAGTCGTCTTCACCGGTAGGAAGTGAGCCGCTTTCGTCAAACGATCCACGATCACCCAGATGGAGTCATACCCTCGACTAGTCCTGGGTAGACCCACAATGAAGTCCATAGAAATCTGCTCTCATTTCTACTCCGGAATAGGTAACGGCTGTAGCTCTCCCGCGGGCCTCTGGTGCTCAGCCTTGACTTGCTGACAAGTCAGGCATCTCGACACAAACTCTGCGATGTCTCTCTTCATTCCGTCCCACCAGTAAATACCTCTCATGTCATGCTACATCTTGGTGGAACCGGGATGAACACTGTATACCGATCGATGTGCCTCCTCAAGAATCTCGTGCCGCAATCCCTCAGCATCATCTGGTACGCACAGTCTAGCCCCAAATCGTAGTATCCCCTGATCATCGATCACAAACTCGGAAAATCTGCGCTGTCCCATCTGTGTCCTGATCTCTGAACATCGGTCATCACTGTGTTGTGCCTCATGTATACGGTCGAGCAACTGTGGGCGCGCACGAACATGCGCAATCTGTCCTCCGATCGGCATAAACTCGAACTGGACCCGGCTGTCGCATAAGATCTACCAATCTGCCGACGACTGACTCTGTACTGCGCTCAAACAAGATAGACTAACCCCGGGCCTCCTGCTCAAAGCATCCGCCACTACATTAGCCCTGCCCGGGTGATACAAGATCTCACAATCGTAGTCCTTCACTAACTCCATCCATCGGCGCTGTCTAAGATTCAGGTCTCGCTGCTGAAATATATACTTTAAGCTCTTGTGATCAGTGAATATCCGGCACGACTCTCCATATAGGTAATGTCGCCAGATCTTAAGTGCAAAGACCACTGCAGCCATCTCCAAATCGTGAGTAGGGTAATTTTGTTCATGTTTCTTTAATTGCCGCGAAGTATACGTGATCACCCTGTCATGCTGCATCAATACGCACCTTAGCCCCACTCGTGAAGCATCACAATAGACCACAAATCCGCCTGATCCTGAAGGCAATGATAGCACTGGTGTCGTAGTCAGTAGAGCCCGTAGCTGCTGAAAACTGTGCTCACACTCCTCCGTCCAATCGAAACGAACTCCCTTCCGGGTCAACCCGGTCAAAGGTGTAGCAATGCGAGAGAAGTCCTGCACGAATCGCCTGTAGTAGCCTGCCAGCCCTAGAAAGCTGCGAACCTCCGTCACTAACGTGGGTCTAGGCCAACTCCGAACGGCCTCAATCTTCCTCGGGTCTACGCATATACCATCTCATGTAATCACGTGCCCCAAGAAGTCTACGCTGTCCAACCAGAAAGCACACTTGGAGAATTTGGCGAAAAGCTGATGCTCCCTCAAGGTCTACAGTGTAAGCTGCAGGTGCTGCTCATGCTCCTCTCTACTCCGAGAATACACCAAAATTTCGTCAATGATTACTATGATGAACAGATCAAGATACGGCCAGAAAATACGGTTCATCAAGTCCATGAATGCTGCTGGCGCGTTGGTGAGTCCGAACGACATCACCAAAAACTCATAATGGCCGCAGCGCGTGCGGAAAGCTGTCCTAGGAATGTCCTCCTATCGAACCCGCAGCTGATGGTAGCCCGATCGCAAATCGATCCTCGAAAAGTATCCTGCCCCCTGTAGCTGGTCGAACAAATCATCGATACGTGGCAAAGGATATCTGTTCCGCACTGTAACTCTGTTCAGCTGGCGGTAGTCGATACACAAACGCATACTGCCGTCCTTCTTCTTGACAAACAGGACTGGAGCACCCCAAGGAGAAATACTAGGTCGAACTAGTCCCTTGTCCAGCAAATCATGCAACTGACCCTTCAATTCTCTGAGTTCCGCCGGGGCCATCCGATAAGGCGGTACAGAAATAGGCCCCGTGCCAGGAACCAAATCAATACAGAAAGAAAAATCACGCTCGGGCGATAGCCCAGGAAGCTCGCCAGGGAACACATCAGGGAACTCGCTAACAACCGGAACCTGATCCATCGGAACCTCTGTAGCTCTAGTATCGCAAACATAAGCGAGAAATCCCTGACATCCCTTCCTCAAAAGCTGTCCAGCGTGAAAAGAAGAAATCACACTGTGAGGGGCGGCACCACAGTCCCCCAATACAACAAAAACCGACTCGCCGAGAAAACAAAATCTAACTGTCTTCTTGCGGCAGTCAACATAAGCATAGCACGTGGCTAACCAATACATGCCCAAAAGAACGTCGAAGTCCAACATCTCAAGAAGGATCAAGTCGACAGGCAACTCTCTCTCGCCAATACAGACAGTACAGGATCGGAACACGTGCCTAGCAACAAACGACTCTCCCACAGGAGTGGTCACAACAAGCGGCTGATCAAGCAGACCGGACTCTCTACCCAAACTCGGCACAAAGTGTGTGGATACGTACGAGTGCGTGGATCCAGGGTCGAATAACACGTGTGCATCAACCGAACATACTGGAAGGATACCTGAGACCACCGCATTGGACGCCTGCGTGTCCTGATGCGTCAAAGCAAAAACTCGCGCCTGTCCTCCACCTGTGACTGACTGTCCCCTGCCGGCAGCTGGCTGTCCTCTGCCTCGATCACTTCGTCCTCTATGAACAAATCCTCCGCGACCACGACCTCTCTATGCATGAGTCTGACGCGGAGTAACAGTAGGTACAATAGGCAACGCTGTCTGAGGTGGTGAAGGTGGTAGTGTGACGTGCGGTGCTGCTGCCTCCCTCCGGGGTATCTCAGGAAATCTCGTACACGATGATAAGAACTCCCGCAGCGAAAACATCCCGAAGATGACCGCTGACCCTCCTGGGGATAGGAACCGAACAACCGGCCTCGCCCTAAATCTCTGCTACCTGCAAGACGTCTATCACGGCGCCGAAAAGGCTGTCTCTGCGCTGATGTATCCGCACGAACTCTCTTCGGCTCTGGAACTACCGAAGTCTCAGCAAGGCGCTCCTCGACTAATAAGGCTGCGTCTACAGCTACTGCATATGTCTCGTAATGCTATGCGCTGATTGCAAGAAACAGTGGTGTAAGCAAGCCTCGAACAAATCTCTTGACTCGCAACTCCTCAGTAGCCACTAGGTACGGAGCATACACTGATAGCTCTGTGAACATCACATCATACTCTGCCACTGACATCTCCGGAGTCTGGCGTAAGGACTCGAACCTGTGTGCTCTAGCATCTCTGACGCTCAGTGGAAGGAAGCGGGCAAGGAATAGCGCCACGAACTCGGTCCAGGTCATAGGAGGAAGACCTGCTGCTCTACCCTTCTCGACTGATTCGCACCATTTTTGCACAAGACCTTCTAAGCGAAAGCTCGCGAACTCAACCCATCTTGCATCTGCGCATCTAAGTGAACGACATATCCGCGCCATCCTATCAATGAAAGACTGGGGGTCCTTGGCCGCATCGGTGCCTGTGAAGACCGGAGGCTTCAGCCTCATAAACTCTGATAACGATACCGAGATAACCTCTGTAGCTGCAGGGGCAACTGCCTGTACTGTGGGTACCACCGCGGTCTATGCAACGGGTGGAATTACCTCTGGTCGCTGCGCTCGAAGTGTCTCAACTAGAGATCCCATCATCTGGCGCATCTCCTGCATACTGGATCCTACCGTCTGGCGCATCTCCTGCACACCAGCCCCTAACATAGCAATCTGATCTGTCACAGCAGGAACAGCCTGCTCGGGCACAACCGGTGTACTACCCGGATCAGTCCTCGTCTCGAACGAGTCAACTCGAATCTCAGCCCTCGCGGCTGCTCTCTGCACCCTCGTAGTCTTTGGCGGCATAATGGCTGAAAGAAAAAGTAGGATTCGATAAGGATACGGAAATCGAATCGCAAGAATGTATGTACTCATGAAGAAAATCAAATCAATAAGTCCTAAGGTCGCTTTGGCGGAGTACCGTGTCGTGAGTATGCCGCGGAACATACGCACGCTACGCCACTCTGCTACCTACTCCATCATACCAGGGTCATCCTACACTCCGAAAGGTAAAACCTGGCACTGATACCAACTTTGTCACGACCCGAAGTTTGGCCCGTGACCGGCACTTAACCACGTAACGTCTACAGGCGTAACGCGACTAAGTGAACCGAAAACCCAGAAATCAAACCAGTAAAAGTATAGAGTGTTTTAGGCCTTTATTAAATGTTAAGAGATCCAAGTAAACAATCACCAAGATAGCAATATACGACGCCGTAGCGAAGATCAAGAGTAACAAGTGGGGACATCACAGATAGAATAAACTGCATAAGTAAAGTCGGCTCACAACGAGCTCGACACCAGAATACAAATAATATACATCATCGTACTCTCACTGTCTCTAAGTCAAGTACATATGTGGTAGATGGAGAATACTAGATACAAAAGTGTGTACAACAAAAGTAACCAGATACCACAACCCACCTAACAGCAAAACAGCTCACGCACCAACTGTAGTGGTATCTGTAGCCAAAAGATGTAAGAAAGCAGCCTGCCGCGACTACTCCGAGGGGCAACCTGCAAATACTGTGGCACAACGAGGGTGAGTTGCCAACTCGTGAATAGAAATAACATATAAAGGTAATCGCGAGCATGCACGTACTGCGCTACTCTATCATATGCCAGCAGATGATATCAATGCGCGATAAGCAGTATGTGCAATAATCATGCAAGTGCTCTATCAGGTAATATAACTACAGGATGAGATACAATAAAGAATGCTGAGCATGGGAAATATAACATCTACACGGAATTTCAACGTGGAATATGTAATCGGTGTCCATCAATGCACCCCAAATCCCAACAACCCAGACGCCGGCACTCCCATCGGCCCTCAAATCCTGTACATCACTGAGAATCACGAGTGCCCAATATCGGCACCCAAATATCATAAATACTCGTGTCTAGCATCGACACGCAAATCTTCCTATATCGGGCATCCATCAGTCCGGGTCAACCCCCTCTCTTACATATCGGGCATCCGTCAGTCCGGGTCAGCCCTCTCTCTCATATATATCGGGCATCCGTCAGTCCGGGTCAGCCCTCTCTCTCATATATATCGGGCATCCGTCAGTCCGGGTCAGCCCTCTCTCTCATATATATCGCGCTCAAGCACCGAGAAAACACATAGTGGACGTACTGAAATATCATATCAAGGGAAACCGGGTTTTTAAATAATTACCTATTCTCTTTTGAAATATCCACGGTTCACAAATCCAGAAATCACATGTAATCCAAACCAATATGCAAGTCAATGTGATGTGATATGTGCATCAAGTATGAATATCATGTCAAGTCACATAAAAGATCAGCTACAGCATAATGATCATGGAAATTCTACAGTGTAAGTGTCATGGCAATTACTAACGGTGTGTGTGTAACATGCAGGATAGTGCTCGTGCAACATGAACCGTTAACAATGGTGCGGTGTTCTATCAATTCTAGTTTATATACATATAGCAGAGAATGCGGTATGCACTAAATAGTAGCCATGAACAGTCAATGTATGGAAATCTAGCTATAAGGTCCTATCAGCCCTGACGTAGAACGCCATGCGGGCGATATCCCCGTAGATGTTAAATCTACTCACCGTAGTCTCTCGCTAGGTATAGCCGATGACTTGTTTCCCCTTCTTCGCGGCGTCAGTCGCATTCGCCTGCAAACCTAGAATTTCACAATTATATAACACATAAGCTCAAAACCATACAAACACGACATTTAAAGTCAACTAGTAACTCGCGTCGTGAACCAAGCGCGCATGTGCGCGATACGCTTAAACATGTGATTACGCACCTGAAGTCACTCCGACGCGTCGCGATACGTAGAAACCCCAACCCACACACACGTATCACGCGTGTCGCGAAAGATTAAAAAATACGGGAAATAGGGTATTCAACTCCAGATTTTGATACAGAACAGATAATATAAAAATATATATACCAACATACCCCACATAGCAGCAAACTCCAGTGGCCCAAACCCCAACCCCCAACTCACCCATCTGGCCGCAATTTGCGGCCAGAAAGCATTTTTCGGCGGCTGTTCTGGGGAATTGGGCTCCCAGGTTTTGTGTGTGCACTCTATACCCCCTATACATGCTACAGTAATTTCAATTTTATTCTGAAACAACCCGGGTAGCAGCAGATCTAACAGAGCCCTATTTCTAGTTAAAAAGTCTAATTTAACACTAAAACAATATTTTAGGGTATTTTTGTGCAAACTGAAGCAAACGCAGGTCTAAAACCACACTAATAACCCATTACCAAGCTAATCAAGCCATGAAGATATCAATTTTAACATAACTTCACTAAACCCCCTTACATAGCACAAAACATGCACAGAATGAGATTTTTAGAAACTAAACATGCAAGTTATGGAAATAAGGTGCTGGGAGTGAAATTAATACGTTCAAATGACCTTAGCAAAACCAAAAGTTCCAGCTTTAACCTCAAGTGGGCAGATCTACCACCAAACACCTCAAAAAGACCCTTTTTCCAAGGTTTTGTGAAGGAAAAGTGTTGATTTGTATAGGGTTTTGTGTTGAGATCAAAGAGAAGTGAAAAGGAGAAGAAAAGATGAAGAAAATCTAGGGTTTTCTGCTGGAATTCTACAGAAATTCTGAGATGGGGGAAAGAGAGAGAGAAGAGAAGGAAAATGGGGTCAAAACGTCAATTTTCTATCTAACACCATGCTTCATTTTTTTATTTGGATGTTTGAATTTTAAAAAAAAGGGTTTAGTTTGATAAAAGGATGGAGAATTAACTATGAACCATGCAAGAATGAAATGGCTAACTTTAACCTATGTCACAAAATGGCTAAGCGTGCAAGTGTAAACCATATCAAGGAAAATTTCAATTAGGGTAACACGACTAAATATAACTAATAATCCTATACACACATATATAATAACACGCTCAATTGCTAATTAACACGAAAAACATTCTAACGAAATTTCAAAGTGTTACGGGAAGGAAAGGAAAAAGAAGGAAAAGAAGAAGATGAGAAGGAGGAGAAAAAAGAATGGCTATCATTAGCCATCCACCATCATTTCTCCAATTAAATATTCTAATCATCACTTGTCCATACCTCCATGTCTCAAGCAATGCTATGTTCATTTTTTTTTAAAGAAAAACCATTTAAATTTGCTAACCGTCAAGAAGGTAATTATGGGGTTTATTTGTCATGGTTACATAATTGTGGTGTTGAGTTTAATTTAACATGTTACTAGTTCTAGGTTAAGTGTGTGTGTGTATAATTATTAAATGATTATATAGTAACACATGCTATATAGCTAATTAAATTATAATTAACTCTAAATAAATTTTCAAGATGTTACAGCCAGTATATTCCGCACTTTGCAAATGCGGAATAAGACTTGGCTCCCAAACCAGAGAGCCAAGTCTAATAGCTAAGTCTCTGGATGGATTGGTCAGTCTATTCCGCACTTTGCAAGTGCGGAATATAACTTGCCCCCAACCAGAGACCCAAGGCTTGGCTCTCTGGTTGAGGGCCAAGTCTGTGAATTGGTTGGGGGTTTATTCCGCGCTTTCAAAGTGCGGAATAATTACCTATAGTAAACTTAGGTCTTTAGGAGAGACCCAAGTCTAATCCACACTTGCAAAGTGCAGATTAATACTTGGACTTTCTCAGAGACCCAATTATAAGCCACACTTTACAAGTGCGGCTTAAAACTTGCCCCAGTTGCTAACAGTCAATTCTACGTGGCGCCTATGTGTCATTGATTTGATCCAAACGTACTAATTTTCTAAATAGTTTTAAAAGTAGGTTAAATTTCTTATTAGTTTCTAGTAAATGACTAATCCCAAATTTTGTCATGCAGGAGGAGAAGTAATTTGGAGTGGGTGGGGCCGGTTATATTAGGTGAGCGATAAATTGGTAAGGATAGAAAAGTCCAGGAGTTCTAAAGTGCAAGTCAGAGAGGAATCTAATTGGGAATGTTCAAAGGAGCTCTAGCAAAAGATATGAAACTCCTTACAACAAAAAATTATATGGTATTTAAGTATTGAAAAAATATATATATAAGTTATTATTTTATAGAAAGTATGAAATGTTATGATTTTATTAACAATTAACCCATTAAATATTGATAATGCTATTGTTAAATAATGTTAAAAACACATAGAGACCTTAGAATATATGCTATTTGCCCCTTAAATTTTATTTTAAATCATTAAAACCTTCATATCTTTTTTTTTATATTATCATTAACTTTTTGCTTCTATTCAAGAACCTTATTAATTATCGTTGGTTTGTTGGTTTGTCGAGATATTGAGAGTTGCGTCTTATTCAGATATTAAGATTGTATATACATTAAAATGTTTTATAATAATATGTTTTTCTTTTTTTTGGCCTGTAAGCCTCACACCATATCTATACATACAGCATACACAAGTACACAACACACAAGCATCGAAGGAACCTACGAATTTGCCTTGAAAGTGTTAATTTATAGCCACTTCCCTTTTCTGGGGTTTGAAGCTGCACTCGCTCCAAGAAAGGAATTATCCTGCCAACTGAGTTATTGCTCATTGGTGCAATAATATGTTTTAATTTACCATTATCTACAGGTTGCAGTCAATTCAATATAGCTATAGCAAGAAGCCAACGGAAATTCTCTTGCTCCTATTATGCATACTCTTTTGTGGCCCAAATTGATGTTTTTTTTTGGGTAGATCTACATGGTCTTTATTTTTATAAGAAGAAATAACATAAACAAAGAAAATCTCTTTCCCCCTCCCCCCCAATGCACGCACCAATTTGCCACTAATCTACAACGACAACTGGCTTAGGCATTGGACGACCCCGGCGAGCCATCATTAGGCGTTTTTTGTCTTGCAGGTTGCGGATCCGAAGTTTATTACCAAGCTCAAAGACCCATGATATAAATTATATTGGTGCTCGCAGATACAAAAAGTGCGGCCTAAATGGCCTCCAAATCCCCACTCACTGCCCCCTCTCCCCTCATAACCACCTCTCTCTCTCTCTCCCTCCAGCCACCCCCTCCTCCCTGTCTCCTCCCTTTCTCCCTCCTCATCGATCCCGACATCAACATATCCGATCTTGACTTCATCTCCGACGCCTCAGAAGTCATAATCCACTACAAATCCAACTTCTGCCAATTCCTTGCATTTGGCATCAATGCCTTCGACGACCTTAAATCTCGGTTATAAAGGAAGAGAATTTGAGGGTAATTGAGGGAATTTAAAACCCCATGTTAAGTTAACTACATTTTTACTTTGAGTTATTTTGACTGAGGGATTTTTTTTAGTAATCGGAGATTTGGGAGAAGATTTGAGTGGCTTTTTTTTAAATAAAAATTTGGATTTTGGCTAATTTTTTAAAAAAAACTTAGAATTTTCAAATGTCATCTCTGATCAAAATCTAATTGATTTGTGTAGATGTAGATCTTTACTTTTGTTGGAAAAAAAATTTAAAGAAAAATTCCCATTTTCAAATGAATTCAAACAAGCTCTCTTTCTTTCTCTGCGTCTCCCTCCTCTTCTCTAATGAAAGATCTTCCCCCTCCCTATCTTTTAAAGGGCAAAAGAAAAATCTCTTCCAAAAAGTCTATAAAAATAGTAAAAGATCATTTGAAAATGAAAATAATTCTTACTGATGATGCTCAATATTGGGGATCTCCAAGATCACGACACATGGCAGATGACGTGTCCCGGAACTCAGAAGAAAGGGCCTACAGGGACCGACCAGGCCACCCGTGTACCCGACCTACAGGCCCTAGCTGGCTCTCCTCAGAGCCCCCTTGAAATTGGCCTCCTCGGCCTCTCAACTCGTCCCGAGCTGCCCCAAGACCAAAACTCCTCGGCCCCTCGCTTGTCCCCGAGCTCCCCAACCGAGATCATCTTCCTCGGTTCCCCGACTGACCGACTCCACCACTCGCAGGCGTAACCGCCGCTCCGCAAATCTCGCCACGCGCAGATTCTCCGTCAGCAACATCCCACGTTCCACGCCATTACGATCCCCATTAATGGGTGTTTCGCTCTTTACGCGGGCGTGACGTCGGGAGCGTAATTGCCGGCGAGATCCTCGCGCCTGCTGCTGCGTGCTGCCGCCACTATATAAACCCCCATCACAGAGGGGTCAAGTAAGCCATTTTTATGCCATTTAGCCGTTACTCTGCTCGGATCTAGTGCTAACTTGATCGTCGGAGGGTCCTCGGTGGTACCCAACCACCCCGGGACTTCTTTGCAGGTACTCGGCGCTAAACTCTTCAAATCACCAATCTCCTCAAAACCCATTGAGACCCACACGCAACAGGAGATCACCTCCAAAATCCATCGGGAGATCGACGGAAGACAACATCTGACGGAGACCCGAAAAGGACCTCCATCAGTTGGCGCCGTCTGTGGGAAACTAAAACTCCACAAAAACAAAAGTTGGCCTTCCGATCTTCATCCACATGGCATGTGATCACCCTGAAGATCCAGATACGAGCCTCCGCCTCCCCTCACCGGAGACGCGGATGAACCTCCTCCGACGACCGTTATCAACGCCCTCGCCAGCCGAATAGACCGACTACAGTCCATCGTGGAGGCGCTCGTCCGCGTCTAAACGGCCGGACCAGGGACCCAGATCGCCGCTCTTTCTCTTCCAGGAGACTCTGCCCTCGTCGGCATGGCTGACCACCGGCAGGCTACGTCCCATGGCCACAGGTCTCGCGGGCCGATACTCTCTGAGGCCCGCTGAGCGCTCCACATCTCCACGCCAAGATCCTCTGCCAGGGCGTCTCGCCTCGAGCCTCCTCACGACCCTCACCCCCTGAGGAGATGTCGGTCACCTCGCCTGTCCCCAGGCATGACCGGCACCCCCTCCCTCGACGGGGTCGCACAGAAGGGGCTCGCCACGGCGGCTCGAGGACCACCTCGCCCAGGGATCAAAGCCCTCGCCAAGAGGCAACCGCGCAGCTTTACTGCTCAGTTATCCTTAGCAGGCCTCCTACAGCCCCTCCAACGCTAAGGATCAAAGTCCTCCTCAGAGGCGGCCGAGCGGCTTCCCTGCTCGGCTATCCTTGGCCGGTAGCTTCCATACTCACAACGCCAGGGATCAAAGCCCTCGCCAAGAGGAAACCGCGCAGCTTCACTGCCCGGTTATCCTTAGCAGGCCTCCTGCGGCCCCTCCACCGCTAAGGATCTAAGCCCTCACTAAGAGGCAGCCCAGCAGCTACCCTGCTCGGTTATCCCTGGCGGGTAGCTTCCCTACCGCAATGCCAGGGATCAGAAAGTCCTCCCAGAGGCAGTCGAGCCCGACCCTCGCTCGGCTATCTTTGGCGGGTAGCTTCCCTACCGCAACTCGAGGGATCAGAAAGTCCTCCCAGAGGCAGTCGAGCCCGACCCTCGCTCGGCTATCCCTGGCGGGTAGCTTCCCTACCGCAACGCCAGGGATCAGAGAGTCCTCCCAGAGGCAGCCCAGCAGATACCCCGCTCGGCTATTCCTGGCGGGTAGCTTCCCTACCGCAACGCCAGGGATCAGAAAGTCCTCTCAGAGGCAGTCGAGCCCGACCCTCACTCGGCTATCCCTGGCGGGTAGCTTCCCTACTGCAACGCCAGGGATCAGAAAGTCCTCCCAAAGGCAGTCGAGCCCGACCCTCGCTCGGCTATCCCTGGTGGGTAGCTTCCCTACCGCAAAGCCAGGGATCAGAAAGCCCTCCCAGAGGAAGTCGAGCCCGAGGATCCCTCGCTCGGCTATCCTTCAGGACAAAAGCCCTCGCCAAGAGGCACCGAGCAGTAACCCTGCCCGGCCAAGGGTTCTTGGTAGGCTTCTTACAGCCCCTCCCGCGCTAAAGACCAAAGTCCTCCCAGAGGCAGTTGAGTCTTTTCTCGGCTATTCCCGGCTGGTAGCTTCCTACCACAACCGACAGGGATCAAAGTCCTCACCAAGAGGCACTGGGCAGTAACCCTGCCCGGTCCCCGTCCTGAGGGATCAAAGCTCTCGCAAGAGGCAACCGAGCAGTTACCCTACTCGGTCATCTCCGGCTGGTAGCTCCCTACCCATGACGCCAGGGATCGAAGCCCTCGTAAGAGGCACCCGAGCGGCTACCCCGCTCGGTCATCCCAGGCTGGTAGTTGCCTACCCACGACGCCAGAGATCAAAGCCCTCGCCAAGAGGCACCGAACAGCTACCCTGCTCGTCCATCCTTCGCAGACCTCTCACGGCCCCTCCAGTGCCAAGGATCAAAGCCCTCGCAAGAGGCAACCGAGCAGCTACCCTACTCAGTCATCTCCGGCCGGTAGCTCCCTACCCACGACGCCAGGGATCGAAGCCCTCGCAAGAGGCACCCGAGCGGCTACCCCGCTCGGTCATCCCAGGCTGGTAGTTGCCTACCCACGATGCCAGAGATCAAAGCCCTCGCCAAGAGGCACCGAGCAGCTACCCTGCTCGGCCATCCTTCGCAGGCTTCTCACGGCACCTCCAATGCCAAGGATCAAAGCCCTCGCTAAGAGGCACCGAGAAGCTACCCTGCTCGGCCATCCTTCGCAGGCCTATCACAGCTCCTCCAGTGCCGAGGATCTGAAAGCCCACATCTCGAGGTGATCAGTCGAAAATATTGCATTCTTAACACATCAATTTCCTTACTCTTTCTATTCATCTAAAAGTGTTTGGTATAAATATAGCACATATTAGCAATTCGTCTGCAAAATATCAAATAACATGTGTTATACATTATAACCAGCATTATGAGGGAAATTGTGTGTTTATTACTACACGCATGAATTTGTATATCTCAACACTGTTTTATCAAGATTGTGTGCAGAAATCCTTCAGGTCAAAGAGCCGGAATCACAAAAGTGCAGATAAAATGTATCAAGTCCAAGACTTGAGATTTGGAAGCAACTGTTCCCCTCCGAAAGACGGCCGAGACATTAGGACGTCTTGCCTGAGATTCGGGGCAGATGCTATATGGTTTTATCCGTCTACCTCTCCGAAGATGCCAAGTTGATTTATGGCACCGCGTATCGGAGGTTTAGACGGATGCGGCCGATGTAGAAGACTTCGTCAGATTCCCCCTCGCTTGAGGGGTTTTTGATTGTGGGGACGCTCTTCCCTGCAGTTAATTACGCTACCGCATTGCGGTAACAACTTTCTCCTTCTCCAGAATTTCACTTCATGTCGTGGGTGTTTGTTTTGTTTGTGGTTGCCCGTGGATTGTATACGGAGACTAAGTTATGCCGTCACCCGTAGGACGTGGATTAGTCTAAATCCGTATTTACTTAGATTTGGGTTTGGTGTTTTTGGTTTAAGGATACGTTAGCCGTGTTGAGGCTAAGATCAACTTAAACGTTCGTTAAGGATACGTTAGTCCTGTTTGAGACTAAGATCAACTTAACGTGGTGATCCATTTAATATATGGCCGTCGGGACTCGTCACCTCTCTGACATCGTTGAAGGATTACAATGATAGGTGTCAGAGGAGTTCGGAGATGTATCCTTGAACCGAAGTTGATTAGGGAATATGTAGTCTGTTTGAATGTTTAAGGATACATTAGCCGTGTTTGGGGCTAAGATCAACTTAAATGGGATCGTTTAGATCTGACAAAAGAGCATTTGGAGGCTCTATTGTTCCAATTTAGGGATGTAGCGGTCCGTGTTCCAGTTTAGGGACATGGGGGTCCATTGCCAGTTTAGGGACGTAGTGGTCCGTATTCTAGTTTAGGGACGTGGTGGTTCGTCATTAGTTTAAGGACATTTCGGTCCATCGCCAGTTTAGGGAAGTGGTGGTCCATCATTAGTTTAAGGACATTTCGGTCCATCATTAGTTTAAGGACATTTCGGTCCAACGTTCCTATTTTGGGATGAATATTAGTTTAAGGACGTTTCGGTCCGATATTAGTTTAAGGACGTTTCGGTCCACGAGTTTAAGGACCCCGCAGTCCGTATTCATATGTGGTCGTCGGGACCCGTCGCCTCTCTGACGTCGTTGAAGGATTACAACGAGAAGTGTCAGAGGAGTTCAGAGATGTACCCTAGAACCGGTCGTAAATTGATTTAAAGAACAGCCGTGCTCAATCAATTTAATTTGAGAACTTACGGCCAAAATTGGGCTAAGTCCAGTTGAAAATGTTCAACATTTTATTTTCTTTTGCATTGCATTTTTATTTGGGCTCTACTCATAAAAGATGCAGAGTATCAATTTTTTTTGGGCTCTGCCCATTTATAAATGATGCAAAGCATCTGCTTTGTTTGGGCTCTGCCCCTTTTAAATTGCATAGCATTTTTATTATTTTGTTTGGGCTCTGCCCATTTAGAAATGATGCAGAGCATCGATTTAATTAGGCCTGCTTGGTTTTTTGATTTGGGTCTGGCCCTTTAAGAAATGTCTTGCATTTATCAGGCGCTTTGCGCCAATCAGAGAGCGCAAGTGCTTGTAGTGTTGACACGTGTCGCGCAAGCGCAGTGCGCTGCGCTAGTGCGCTGTGCTTGCGCTGTTGACACGTGGCGCACTCTGGTGAGTTGCGCCAATTACAGAGAGCGAAGCTCTATCTCAAAGCGCATAGCGCAAGTAGTTCAGATGCTAACACGTGGCACTTCCCCAAGAGCGCAACAGCGCAATTTGCAAGTGCAAGGCACTATGATTTAAGAATCTTTTAGATTCAAGAACCAATGGTTCATAAAAGAAGTGCAAAGCACTACTCGTTTCCTTGACCTAATTTAGATCAAAGAAAAAAGCAAGTTTTTTCTTCTTTTTATTTCAGGAACCAAAGGTTCATAAAGGTGCAAAGCACTATTTATTATGTGAAGATCATTGATCTTGTTTTTAGATCAATGATCTATTAGAAGAAATTTCTTCTAATTTGTGAAGGTTTTTACCTTTTTCTTGAAACTTTTTCAGAGTTCTTTCTATTTGAAGCTCTTGATTTCTCAAAAGTGTTGATACCTTTGAATTGAGGTCTAGGGTCCTTTTTATAGTGCCCATAAATTAGTTAAAGTTGTTAAAGAGATCTTTCTCTGAGTGATTTAGGGAATTTTCCCCACCGTTGGATTTTTGATCCAAGGGCTTCTGTTTTACAGAAGAAAATCTTCTTGTTTTGACAAGAACAGAAAGATTTCTTTGAAATCTTAATTCTGTTTGGCGCAAACGCCCCAGCGCGTGACACGTGTCAAGCAGCGCACAGCGCAGCGCAACTGCGCTAGCGCATTTGCGCTGACACGTGTCGCGCAGCGCAGCTGCGCTGACACGCGTCGTGCAGCGCAGTGCTTGCGCAACTGAAGCGTTGCTTCCTTTAATTTTGCTTAAAATAGAGCTTTGCTCTGATTGGGCGCGCCTTCTTGGGCGCTGTGCTGACGTATCAGCGCCTGACATGTGGCGCGTTGCGCCCGAGATTTGAAGCGTTGCTTCAAAATTTGAATTTCCAGCAGAGCTTTGCTCTGATTGGAGGAAACAAATGCCCCCCCGCCGTTGCACTCATATGGCACGCACGTGAGTGCAGTGATGGCAAGCCCCTGACCGTTGGATCAAGGGGTGAGCTGAAGAGGCGCAAGCGCCTTATAAATAGGACCTATGGCCCTTTTAGAAAACTTCACCATTTTCTAGATTTTGATTCCAGAGCTTTGCTCTTGCTTAGAACTTCAGAGTTTTGCTCTCGTTTCCAGAACTTTAGAGCTTTGCTCTCATTTTCCAAGTTAGAAAACTTTAGGTAAAATTAATCTTGAGTTAAATTAATTTTAATCAACCAATAGAGCTTTGCTCTCATAGATCTTCTGATCTAAAGAAATCCCCTTTGGGGTTTCACCAATAGAGTTTTGCTCTCATGAATCCATAGATCTACAGAGATCTTGTTCATGGGTTTTAACCCATGAGCAGAGCTTTGCTCATGAATCCAAAAATAGATCTTTTTGATCTAAAAGTGAAGAACTTCTAAGAGTCTTAAAAAAAATTATTTTCTTTAGAAGTTTTAAATAAATCATCACAGAGCTAGGCTCTTTTTAAGGAATCTTATTCTCCTGAGACCAGAGTTTGACAAGTGTCACTCTGTGACAGAGCTTTGCTCTGAAAGAGGAGATTTTCTCCTTGTCTCTAGGGATTCTTCTTTTCTTTTTATTATTAATGAGAATGTTTTCCTGGGGACCAACTGACAATCTCATCCAATGATGAGGTTGTCTTATTAACTGACATATTGTCATCCAGATTTTGTGGGTCCCCCCTTCAGTCTTCTACCCGCCGCACTGCTGTGTGGTGTAATTAATTAATTTTAATTTAATTAATTTTTAATTTAATTAATTAATTAACGCATTTTTTTTAAACGCCAAGCGTTGGAATTACAACACTAACGGCTAAATTGTTCTTTTGCAGTGATCATGTCTCTCGACACCTCATTCCCGTTCGTCCGCTCGGAGGAAGGGTTTCCTGAAGCGCCCTTGGATCGTGACGTCTTGGCCATGATTAAGGAATACGACCCGGAATACAAGAGTCTCCACCTTTGGGGGTCGTGGTATAATCAGATCATCATGGGCCGACGGAGCTTCACATGCGCGGTGCCGTCAGAACCCATCACGGCGATTCACTATGCTACCCCACCCTCGGTGCAGTATGCCGTGGAAATGGTGGATTGGACATCGAAGGGTTTTCTTCATCCGGCCATAGATGCAATCCCGGTCCAGCGTCCCATGGTTTTGGATATCCTAGGACGCCGTATCTGTCAAGACGAGGCGCGACCTTGGGGGCAATCATATAATATCGGTCTGATCCCCCGCCACCCAATCGGCTATCTGCCGTGGGCCCGGTATATCCTGTCGACGAAGAAGTCGCAGTTGATAAAGCTAGGATTGTACACCGCAGTGTACGTCTCTCTGTTCCAATATCCCACGCTCCCCACCTGGTGGTTCAAGGCCTTCCTGGAGCAGTGGAACATTCCTACCCACATTTTCCTTGCCATGGATCGGGAAGTGTCAATCTCCTTGGAGGAGTTCACGGAGGTATCCGGCTTACCAGTCATAGGGGAACACTATGAGGAGTTGCTCCCGACAGATGAGTACGTCTTTGGTGCTAAACCGGTGGTAAGGGGGCTCACGCCGGAGAATGCTGTTCAACACCAATTCCCAAGTCTGATCAAGGTGTTGAACATCTACGAGGCCCTTTTCATTGAGCATGGGAGCCGCGGAGTTAGTTTTGAGGATTTCATTGCTCGATTCCTTCACCCAAACGTCCTCTCGGCAGACGCTGCCAAGTTTGCCACCCTTGAGGACCCTTTCGGTTTAGTTTTGGATAACCTGCCGGCGAATGAAGTAGGCCAAAAGGATTTTTTTCTTCCTAACTTCCCGACCATGTCTCTTGCAGAAGTTGCGGCCCCTGGAATGGATGAGGAGGCCTTTTTCTTAGGATTTCTCAGGCTATGGTTGAGTTGGTTTGCGATTCCAATGCATTCTCACTGTATGCGGCCTTCTGTCTTTTACCCAGCCCACCGGATGGTTATCGGGGTAAAGGTGGCCGTTGGGATCGCTGGCTTGGCACACCTATATCATGGCCTCAGCCGAGCAGTGGATGCTAAAGAGCCTGGGGTATTGCACGTGGTCTTCCCGATGTGTCGTGGCTCGAGCTACATACATCGGGTGTTTTTGGCATGCATAAAAGGCCTTCGTTCTACGAAAGGTGCAGCTTCCCTCGCATCATACAGCTGATTGACGCATCAATTGTGAATCCATCGCCACGAAATGCCAGGGGTTTACTCCTTCGCTCCCACACCGTCGGAGCCGGTATGTCTTTCGTTGACAAGGTGTTGACTATTGGATAAGCGTCTACCACTGCAGTGCGGCCACTGCAAGACACTTTCCAGGATGGAGCTTCGGTTTTAACGGCTCGGAAGACCCTTCACTTATATTCCATCAGACCGGGCTTCTTGGTGTTTAGGCAGAATGGGGCAGCGATCTTCATGAGATATAATCCGCATCGCTTCGCCCAGCAGCTGAGCTATAATCAAGGGGTACCGCTGGAGGCTTTCCTATCGGAGCCTGCTGCGACCGAAGAAGGGATGGAGAGAGCGCTGCATCATTTCATGCGTCTAAACACGGGCTCCCACTTCTTTATCAGTGAGCCGGCTTGCGCCCCACGACTTCTCAGGGTATATACAGAATGGTACAGTCATTCGACGGGAGCGGTCATAAAGGAGGAAAGGCGGTTACTGATCGATCATAAGGGTGCACCTCCAGGTAGCGATCGCAACGCTCCTTTGGTGCCAAGGACCCCGGTAATCCCCCCTTTAAAAGATGCCAGAGCCGGACCTTCGCGTACGCAGAGTCCTCCACGCGGATTACCGCTCCCTGATGTTGCGGATGCACCCACATCGCCCTGTGCTCCAGTGGAGACAGTGGTTATAGCCTCGCCGGAGTCTGGCGTGGGTGCAGACATCGGGACCCGCCGTCCCAAGGTGGTTGCTAAGCATAAGTCAATCCCACGTGAGCCTAGGGTCGGAGGGCAGAAGAAAAAGAAGTCGCTCTTCGCTGCCGACGTCGCGTTCGGTCAGGAACCTCATGCTCCCTATGCCGAGGGCCTGATCGAATATGGGACTAACGAGAGATTAGTCATGCCGCCGCCGGATGATACAGACTTAGAAGCCGCTCTCGAAACTTCAGCGTGGTTGGCAAAGCGTGACGCTGTTGGGGTAAAAATTTACACCCCGGTTGACCGAGTCAAAGTCAAGGTCAACCCCCAAGCTAGATGGGCCCAAGCCCATGTCAAGCGGGCCCATGCCCAAGTCGAGCCCGTGGCCAGCCTCCCCGTGCCAACAACAAAATCATGTAATAAATAATTTTTATGTAATTGTTTATGCATGAATGTAAACAAAATGGGCATAAAGCCAATATTTTGTAAGCCCATGGCTTATGCGCAAAAATGAAATGGCACATGAGCCATGGGATGGGCAAAACGCCATTTTTGGAAAGCCCAAGGGGCTATATGTAAATATGTAAGCCTATAAAAGGCAAAATGATGATGAATAAAAAAAAACACTTTTCATTCTCTCCAAAAAAAAATTAGATCTGAGATCTTTTCTTCTTCCTCAAGATTCCAAAACCTTCTTCTTTCTCTTGAATTAAATCAAGAGTTTTACTCTTCATTTTCAAAAACAAAATAGTTTTTCACCACCAAACCCACAAAGGGGAACTTGGATCTGTCTTTAGATCCCAAAAAGGAGAGATTCTGAGATCTCACATCTCTTGAACTTCAAGATCCAGCTAGCAGAGGAGGAAGAAGAAAAACCCTTTCCATTAACCCAAAAACACATTTAGGAGTCCAACTCCACTCTGATTTCTCTTCCGAGAATCTTTTTTTGGCTAAAAGCCTCTTTTCCTCGCCAGCGCTCAAGCGCAGAGCGCCCACGTGCCGACACGTGGCGCGCTTGCGCTCAAGCGCAGAGCGCCCACGTGCCGACACGTGGCGCGCTTGCACAACAGCGCCCCGCGCTCGAGCGCAAAGCGCCCATATGCCGACACGTAGAGCGCTTGCGCTCAAGCGCACAACGCTCTGGCGCAAGTCGCCCCCGTGCCAACACGTGGCACACTTGCGCTCAAGCGCCCAACGCTCAAGCGCAAGTCGCCCCCGTGCCGACACGTGGCGCACTTGCGCTCGAGCGTCAGGCGCTGAAGCGCAAAGCGCCCACGTGCCGACACATGGCGCGCTTGCGCTACAGCGCCCTGCGCTCAGGCGCAGAGCGTCCACGTGCCGACATGTGGCACGCTAGCGCCTGAGCGCACAGCGCCCAAGTCGTTGGCCCCACGCATCCCTTGGATGCCTTTTCCCCCTCTTTTTATGTACATACATATACATATACATATATATACATATTTGCACACACACGTGCTCCACGACACTGTCCCTGTTAGAAAAAAATTTCTAACGGGGCGCTGCCCCGCACCCCCAGCCCGCTATCCGGGTAGCGGGACCCCCGTAAAAATCTCTGCGTGGCTCCCGATATATCCAAAACCCCTTTTCACAACACAACACATGTACACCGCACATTGAGTTCGCATGACCAGTTTAACCCGTTAATCGGAGGTTCCCTCGCCCCAAAGGCGAGGGGTAATTAACGGCAGCTTAGTCCGCGGCTGCCGGAGATTCGGATCCCCACAATCAATAAACCCCAGCCTATCCTAGGCAGGGGGGATCTATAGAATACGCCTGACAAGCGCGCGCGTATTCCCATCTCAATGGGGTGACGAAAAACACCCTACAGATTCTGGCACGCTCGGTGGGACAAATCTCTCCTCCCATATTTCGGGTTAAGCGTTCATATGAACTCAATCAATATACATACCTGTATTTATACTAAAATAATGCTTTTTCATGCAGATTTTCAAGCAATCACCTTCCGACAATGTCTTCGATGATGAACTCAGCTCCCGTCTCCTACACGATGAGGATAGACTCTAGGACGGTCCTTCCGGCCAGTCTCGGACGACAATGGGAGGAGCCGCTGCTACCATTCGGCTCTATCATGTTCATGCCAGTTGGCGCCATCCCAGTTCCTCAAGCCCCGGCGGCAGACAAACCGGTCTCGAAAGGTAAAAGGCCAAATGTGGTGGTCGCGAGGGCACCTCAGCCCAAGCGCAAGTCCGTTCCCGAACGACTCTCCATGGCCCCAGCTGGGGGTAAGGCCATCGACACCAACAAAGCTGCAAGGCGTTTCGAGCAAGCTCCAACGGTACCCTCAACAACTGCTCGATCGGGTGCTTTCTCTAAGCTCCCCGCCAATTAGAAAGAGACGACTGGATATGAGGTCCACACTGTCTACATGGTGGGCACGCACAGCAAGAGCAAGAACGGAGCCACTACATCTCAAATCCAATCTGGCTTGAATGTGGTGGCCGCTTCCCAAGAACAGCCGCCTCTGCTGGGTGATGAAGACCCTCTCGATGAGGATGATAGGCAGAAAGACCCTTCGGTCTATGAGGAGTCGGGCTCGGAAAGCGAAGAAGAGCCGGCTTTCCGCCGCAGGACCGCGGAGCAAGAGCTGCTTCAAGAGCTCCGAAGAGATGGCCAAACTCTACTCCAAAATCGATGACTTGACGAATGTCGTGATGCAGCTCACGGCCTGACTTGCCTCTCAGCCGCCCAATCAAGCGGAGGGCTCTGCTCGTGAACCGGGAAGTGGTGTCCCAAAGCAGCCAACGCCTATTCCCTCAAATCCAAAAGTGGGCGAACTACATGAAAATCAGTCACATCCTATCTCGGGAAATGTCTTGGCTACCGATGACAGTAGCCCGCTAACTCAAGATCAAATCATGGATTTGGTTGCCAGCAAAGTCAAAACATTGGTGGCCGAAGCCGAAGCGCAAAAAGATATCAGCAGTAGTGGGAGACCATATCCTGCATAGTATGATCTGGTGGAATTCCCTAGCGGCTATGTCATCCCCAAATTCGGAAGATTCGATGGGACGGGAAACGCGAATCAGCACATCGCCCACTTCAAAGCCTCATGCGGGAATACTGGGGGCAATGATGCGCTTCTCCTCCGTAAGTTTGTTAATAGCCTGACCGATGTTGCTTTCGACTGGTACGCGAGCATACCGGATGGCTCCGTCACAACTTTTGTCCAAATGGAGTCTCTGTTTCGGCAGAGGTTCATGAGCGTCAGCGATAAGATTACCATTGCCGAGCTCGTAAGGACCAAGCCCAAGAGCGACGAAAGCAGCACGGATTTTATAACCCGATGGCGTAATCTCTCCGTCAAATGCGAACCGCCGATAGAGCAGGATCAATCTGTCAGTCTCTTTATCGGAAATCTCAACAACTGGATGGCCCCGTTTCTATATACCGCGGGTCTCAAAACATTCCAAGAGCTGACTAAAAAGGTCCAAACGTTGGAACGCTCAAAGCCTGAGTCCACTCAGGATCTTCAGTTCACAAACAGACCGAAACCTTGGAAGGACGACAACCAAAAAAGCGGAAGTTCTAACATCACCGATTCTCCAAATAAGCAGAGAACGGGCGGAGCAAAAACTGACCAGTCTCGAGAGCCAACTTTGGAAGAAAGAAGAAATAAGGTCTACTCATTCCGAAGGGACAAGGTCCACAAAATTTTTAAAGATGCTCTGAAGAGTGGCCTGCGGCTACCAGAACCGAAAAGGCTAAGTGAAGCGAATAAGACTGATCATCCCAACTTTTGCCCATACCACCGAGTGCTGGGGCACACTATTGAAGACTGTTGCATCTTCAAGGATTGGGTCGAGAAACAATACAAGGCGGGAGAAACATCTTTGTCCCCTGGCGTGTTAACAAACAATCAAGCAGCGACCGCCAATTTCATACACACGGGGACCGAAGTCCTTCAGGGACCTGATTCTCATAAACACCCGCCTTTCTCTGGGAACAATCGACCGCCACGTCATTAAACTGGGAACAGTCGACCTCTAAGTCGTTAAACTGGGAATGTAAAAAAATATATATGTATGTAAATAAACAAAAAAATGTGTATATAAAAGAAAAATAAAGAAAAGCCGAAATGATGGGGCAACTCGCAATAAAAATCAGCGAGTAAAGATAAACATGAAAATAAAGCCGAAATGATGGGGCAACCGCGAATAAATAGCCGAAATGATAGGGCAATCGCGATTTTCGAGATAATAAAAGCTGAAATGATAGAGCAATCGCGGTAAAACAAAAACGAAAACGAAAAAAAAACAACAAAAAAAACCCAAAAAAAGGCGAATGATGAGTCGCTCCTGGTACCATATTCCAGTGCAGCGATACAGACGCCGACCAAAATCCACTTTCCCAAAATTCTCCCGGCCCTACGGTTAGTCCCCAAATTGACTACCGTATACAATCCACGGGCTTAAATAATTCTCATCATACCCATATCCCACTGCAATCACCAGTCCACCGGTTGGTCTCCGCCCTCGGAATTATGCTCCATTGGGAAGACCCACTTATGTGTCCCGGCACATGTGCTTCATTGTTAGCAACGCTGATGCCGGCCCCTACCCCAAAATTCCAAGCTCACCATCCATAGACCTCTAAGTCTTTAAACTGGAAACAAATGACCACCACGTCGCTAAACTGGAAACAGATGACCTCTATGTCGTTAAACTGGAAATAGACGACCCCTAAGTCTTTAAACTGGAAACAGCAGACCTCTAAGTCGTTAAACTGGAAACAGTAGACCTCTTAGTCTTTAAACTGGAAACAAATGACCACCACATCGCTAAACTGGAAACAGATGACCTCTATGTCGTTAAACTGGAAACAGTTGACCACCACGTCGTTAAACTGGAGACAGTAGACCTCTAAGTCTTTAAACTGGAAACAGATGACCACCACGTCGCTAAACTGGAAACAGATGACCTCTATGTCGTTAAACTGGAGACAGATGACCACTAAGTCTTTAAATTGGAAACAGATGACCTCTAAGTCGTTAAACTGGAAACAGTAGACCTCTAAGTCTTTAAAATGGAAACAGATGACCTCCACGTCGTTAAACTGGAAACAGATGACCTCCAAGTCGTTAAACTGGAAACAGATGACCTCTAAGTCGTTAAACTGGAGACAGTAGACCTCTAAGTCTTTAAACTGGAAACAGTAGACCTCTAAGTCGTTAAACTAGAAACAGATGACCACCACATCGTTAAACTGGAAACAGATGACCTCTAAGTCGTTAAACTGGAAACAGTCGACCTCTAAGTCATTAAACTGGGAACGAGGGAAATCCACTCATGTGTCCTCACGATACATGAGGAGAACAAACCTTTGTAGGATTCTTAGGAGTCATAAAGGAAAAACACACTTAGGAGCCCCCATGACTCCTAAGGAGAAATTACACCTGCGGGATCCTTGTAGGTCAGGCAGCCACCCCATCCAATGGGGTCGCCGTGGCACCAACGGGTCCCTCAGCCGCTACTTTTTACGCATGCCCCCTCGCGAGGACTACAACCCGCCGGAACACCTTCCGGTCTCGGGACACCCTGGGGGTAAGAGCCTATGCTTCGCCACACTGTCACACAGTGAGAACCCCCCATAGGTCGACATCCAATGCCTAGTAGCTCTGATACCACTGTAGGGTTCTTAGGTACTCTCAAGAGGTCTCACAAGGCATCAACCATGCCAATTTCAAATTTAAACGATGCCGAGAAACCCTAGAACGGATCGTTGGCTAGATTTCTAGGCGAAACAATAAACTAGTTAACACTTAACTACAAGTAAACGGAAATACAACCTTTGTAGATCCGGTGCCCCACCTCCATAGCTCCGCAACGAAGTCCCCTTGCTGTCCAAATGAATTCCCGGGCTCTAGCGTCGGCTTCATCGGAGAATAGGCGGGCTAGGTCGTCGATGTCCATGCCGAAGATGATCTACGTCGAGGCATCGCTAGATCAAGCTCCCACTTCACCAAGTCATGAAACTTGTGAAGAAAACACCCTATACTACTTGGCAAGAGGTAGAGGATGAAGAAATAGGAAGTGGGTTCACTTTAGAATTGGATTTCTCACTCTTTATCATCACTTTCCATTGATGGAGGCAAGCTTTCTTCACATGAAGAAATGAAGAAGAAGAAGAATATTGTTATGATAAGTTATTTCAAAAATAGAAAATAAAAGGAATGCTTATCATAATTTAACCATGGTGAAGTGTAGAGAATCAACTGGGGTTGAGTGGAGTGGTTGGGGTTAAGCATGAGACAAAATGGTGACTAAGTCAAAGCTTCATGAAGCTTCAACATGCAAGTCCAAAATTAGCCACCATTTCATTTCTTTATGCTTAATATTTTTCCAAAATAAATAAATGAATAAATAATGGATAAAACAAAACCCTAATTTCCAACTTAACCATGGTTTAATTCTTTACACTTAACCAAAAAGCATGTATCATCAAACATGATACAATCATGTGTACAAAAGTATATCACATATACAATGTGCACAAACCAAGTGAGAAAATCCGTTTAAAGTGAACCAATACTAGTTAGTGCAAAGTAATATATCAAATATATAATTATGCATTAAATCATTAAATCAACACTTGATTCAATGATCCGGTTATGTCGCACACAACCGACTAGTATTCAATATATCGGCTTATCGAATCAATACTTGATTCGATAACTAGGTTATATCGCATACAACCATTCGATACATTCATCGCGAGAATAGAATACGGTATCACATACATGCATTATTCTCGGTCCCGCACATATCTCATATGCGCTCCTATTTAATTTCGCTTGAGCCAGGAAACCTCTGTGTAGGACTCTAAAAACTCGTCAATACGCCGGCAGCAGGTGATGATCATATCAAACACCCACAAGCCGCAAGCGGTCTGCTAAACGTAACGGCCATCCGGGTATTGAGCGATCAGAAGATCGACGAGCAAGCCCGCTCACACTCCTGTGAATCCAACCAGTAACACTTACCGTACAGTCCGGTCTGATCGTCTGATACGTCGCATATCTCGCCTAGGGGTGGTAAACGTCAGACCCCAATAGCTCGATAAGTCGTGTCGATATGAGGTCTATAAAAATTCGAGAAACTACTGGTAACACTTACCAGCAATTCTCTGATCAGCCCTGGCCAGGGACTTCCTGTTATAGCCAATCGAACACTGTGCAACATCAACTCCCTATACCGGGAGAGACGAATCCACTCCTATCGCTCATTGCCTCCATGTGACTCGGGACTGTACCCAAAAACCACCGTTTTGCACGCCCTCTTGGACGTGGTAAGATGGAAATCAAAGTACAGTGGGAACCACACAAGACTCTATGACGATCTCGGGTCAACAGACTACTCTGTACCAGTGTCACCAGAGAACTGCCATCTGACGTAAGGTATAATACCATCTGGGAGTTCTCGGCGAGTCCGTCCAGTGTACCCAGTCTCTACTGAGCACCCGTATATCATCTCTGATGTCAAACACCAATGGATATGGGATCATCCATCTCCCATCTGTATGGGTCGAGAAGGTATACGCTAGTCTACTCTGGTATATCGATGCCCCATCTCGATACACCCACGACTAGGGATTTTCAAGGATGTACTTATGGACTACCATGTCCCCACTAGTATGATCCGCATCATAGTCCAGGTAGTCAAGTACACATCCTAAGGGCTTTACCAACATGTAATAGTGAGACAATCAGTGTACACGTTAAGGTAAAGTTCAACCAGATAGCATACTATCATGTCGAGCAAGAAAGTCCTCCCTATATATGTCCCAGCATCCACTACAATATACATCCTATGTATAGTAATGGCCTCTAGGGCATACATATAACTAACAATCTCCCACTTGCACTAGGGCCATCTGATAGCAGTGGTTGCAGTATCTCATACTCAACCATCCCATAAAAATCTCTCTCTGGGAACAGGCCTTTGTGAGTGGATCCGCTGTGTTGTCCTCTTAGTCTACTCTCCAAACCTCGATCCCTTGGAGATCAAGCATCTCCATGATCAGGTGACACTGCCTTAGAATATGTCTGGATCACTGATGGGACCGGCGTTCCTTGGCATAAGCCACAACTCCATTGTCTCACAATGGTTGGAACGTAGTTCATCTCATGAACCAATATACACCCAAACAGCCTCTTCGGTAGCATCTTAAGTAGCGATGTATCCAGCCTTTATCGTCTAGTATGTCATGGTATCTAGCTTGGAACTCTTCCAACATACCGTCCCTTTACTGAGGGTAAAGACAATGCCTGCGACTGACATTCAGTCGTCTTTATCACCCTGGAACCTTTCCAGTGATTCTCCCCAGGATCGATTGATACCATCTCACTACAGCTAGTGAGTATCCTAACATCCAATTAGATCTATCTCACAGATCCAAAATCCAGGATTTAGTAGGTATCACTTTGATCCTATACGGAGAATCTTTGTGATAAACGGAGATTGATCGAGCGTAGCACAAGAAACTCCTTTCTTATCAAGAGTATGTCATCCACGTACTCTACGAGGATCACCACCATACTCCCTACTACCTTTTGTTTATACAAGGTTCATCTACCATTTTGATGAAGTCAAACTCTTTGACTATTACATCAAAACAGACGTTCCAACTCCTCGATGCCTGCTTTATCATATAAAACATCTTGCACACATTTCCGCTGCTCCCACTGTCTACGAAGCCCTCTGGCTGTGTACTTATAGACGCACTCTTCTAAAACACCATCTAGAAAAGCAGTCATGGCACCCAACCACCAGATATCGTAGTCATGGTATGTAGCCGTGGCAAGTAGGATCTGGATGGACTTAAGCATAGATCCTTAGAAAAGGTTTCAACATAATCCACACCTGGTCAATGATGCAAACCTTTAACAAGTCTAGCTTTGAAAGTCTCAACTTTTCCATCTACACCAAGTAATCTTCTCAAGATATACTTGCTCCTGATGGGGATTTAACCCTTCAGATATAGCAACCAAAGTCCATACTTTGTTGGTGTACATGGATTCCATCTCAGATCACTAAGCATCCAGCCATTCTTACAGAGTCTTACTCCTGATGGCCAGCTCGAAACTAGTTGGGTCATCATCTCATGATGCAATCCTCGCTCCCACTGTCATAGAGAAACCGAAGTATCTCTCAGGTGGGTGAGGAACCCTACTAGATCGGCGGAGAGGTTGAGGTTCGTTGGTAACTATTGAATCCTTTGGTTCTTTCAAATCATCAGCTGCAGTTTGTATAGCTGGAACCTTTCCAGTTCTACATAACTGACCTTGCCTCGAGCTTGTCCGGATTTTGCTTATCAGACATAGGCTGGACAACCCCAAATCTCAACTAACTTGAGAGATGGGCTCTTCCCTTATCATATCAAATATGAAGTGGTAGGCAACTGATTTGATTTGAACCCTATTCAATAGGTATGCAGCTTCTCAAGTGCATAACTCCCAAAAAGGAAATAGGTAACTCAGTAGTACTCATCATAGAGCACACCTTATCATATAGGGTGTGATTGCTCCGCCCCGATATACCATCGTGCTATGGTGTATACGGAGGAGTAATGCTGAGAGAGAATCTCATTCTTCTTTAGAATTGTCCAGGATTTTCGTGCTCAAGTATTCTCCTCCTTGATCTCATCAAAGGACATAATACTTATACCCGTATTGGTTCTCTACTTCTAAATCATATTCTGTGAATATCTCAAAAGGTTCGGACTTGTGTTTCAACAGGAACATAGGTCTGAATCTTGAAAGATTATCATAGAATATAATGAAGTATAAAGAACCAGTCCTGGCATGTGTAGACAGGAGACCTTACATACAACAACATGTATCATCCCAAGAGTTTACTAACTCTTTCTCTGTTTCCAATAAACAGAGCTATGGTCATCTTATCTCTGTGACATGACTCGCAAGTTTCATAAGATGTAAATTCAAACTGATTTAAATATGCATCTACATGTAACTTCAGCTAGTCGGGTCACATTGATATGACCTAGTCTATAATGCCTCAAGAAGGATTCGTTCATTTCTGGACTCTTCCTCTTGTGTGTGTTCCGCATACTAAAGAACTGTAGTTTGATTTAGAACATTAATGCTTTTAGATAACGTGCCTGAACCGATCAACTTTTGATATAGGAAATGTTCAAAACATTATCCATTTATACAAAATTTTATCATTTCTTTACTAATAAAGAGACTGATATGATTTTGTATATCAGGTTCGGTATCTAATAACATTCGTTCAGAATCAATGTATTCTGGTAATACAGGGTGACAGTGACCAACAGACTTGGCTGCAACACTTGCCCCGTTTTCTGTCTCATGAAACTTATCACCCGTTCTCAGTTTTTCTATCTTTCTGTAGCCTTATATAACAGATTACATATCTGGGATCCTGATCTGGTATCACATACCCAGGACGTAGAGGATACTGAGAAACAGTTCTTGTTATGAACACACCCGAAGATGATGCATCAGCATGCACTCTCTTCGTTTGGGCGGCACGGGAATTCTGGTAATCCCCAATTTCCTGCTCTGTCTTATAACAATTATAAGTTGGAGCGGGACCAACGTTCCCCAGCTCAGTATAACAAGCGGGTTCGGTCAATATTCCGTATTATTATCTTGATTAAGGCGTGATATGGTCGCTACCTGGAGAGAGAGAGAAGAAAACACTCAGCGTGCGCTCTTGCAAGAATAGATTGGTTATTATTTTATCTAATCAGGATGGCTCCCACTGCTTTTTATCAAATCTTCCTTCAAACCCTAAAAGGAAAGACTAGCCGGGATTAATTACACACTACAAGTTCGCCAATCTTTCAGCCAGGTCAGTGTCGGTACTTTGAGGGAGGTCCCCCGTGCTTTCGCACGAACCTAATTAATGTAAACCTCGTTTTCCCAGAGGCGCAACCCCGTTGACACCTTTCTAGACACCTACTTGATCGGCTAATTGTAATGTATAAAACTCTCCCAGGAGTAACAATTACTCACAGCGGGTATCGGGATCCAACTATCTCATAGAAGGTATGCAATCTCATTGCAAATTTCAACACTTGAAATTCCCGATAATATTTTGCCCCTAGCGTCCTATGACCTTGACG
This sequence comes from Agapanthus africanus, assembly GCA_030015575.1. Classification (NCBI taxonomy): domain Eukaryota; kingdom Viridiplantae; phylum Streptophyta; class Magnoliopsida; order Asparagales; family Amaryllidaceae; genus Agapanthus; species Agapanthus africanus. The sequence goes on from CM057349.1 coordinate 298,219,547, forward strand.
GAGGCCAAACAACCCATAGTGCGCTAGTCAAGTTCAACCCGTCATTTCCTGATTGAATTAAACCCACCTGCACGACCCTTGACGAAGGCCAAACAACGCCGTACGAATACCCTAATCCAATCGCATCATATGCTAGCAGATAAGCACTAGTTAGCTACCGTACACTACGCCTTGACGGAGGCCAAACAACCGCAGCACGAATACTAACTAGTACGTATGTGAAATGACGGAGGGCTACGTCAGGTTTTTCTGAAAACCTATTGCGTAATGAACTTGATATCGTTGTAGAATCAAATAATTTTAAAATGGAGTGCTTTTGAGGCTTTTCTAGTTTTGCTAAAGGAATCATTCCCGGTGAAGGGATCGTCGGTCCTTTCCTCGTCGAATGAGGTGCGGGATATATCATATATATCACTGTGCAAAGCAAAAACACTTAAAAGCAATCAAAAGACAAACCGAGTGTGTAGCATCTGCCAGTTATTGCCAAAGGAGTCACTCCCGGTGAAGGGATCTCGGTCCTTTCCTCATCGAATAAGGTGCAGGATATATCACATATACCGCTGTGCAAAGCAAGAACTGTAGCTACCTGTTTTATTTTGAAATTCGATTCTACAACATCTTAGGTTTCTTTTATTTCATTAATCACATTAATGAAGTCACATCATTTAAATACCTAAACATCACAGATAAATACGGCGTACACTTATGCCATCCGCATTCGCTTCGATGTCCCCTCATGCACCGTTAGGTTAGGTAACTAACGGCAGAGCGGGGCAGGGCTAGCGCGGGTGTAAAACATAAGTAACGTCTATATAATATATCATATATACTATATACTGTATCTATCAAAGAACATCACATGATCACATCACAGATATCGCAGCAGAAGAATCATATGAAATATTGGATATACTAGGACGTCCGTGTTTTCAATACGAGCCAGTATAAAACACGGATTCCACGGTCGTGATGAATAGCCAAACCCACACCCCTAGACCCCTACGAGAGCGGCAAGCAACCCTACCAATTCTAGAGTTAGGAGACCCGGACTCGACTCCTCGAGTTGGTCTCCCACTGGACTCCAGAACCCGGTTACTTGTGCCCTCCTCCTTGGGTCTATCCTAGTGCGGAAAAGTAAATAATATACATCAACGGTGACAACTTCCGCTACCTGGAAGTGCCCCAAATAAAAGAATATTACATACAAGTTTTTACATGAATGAAAATGAAAAACACTCATCTCACATAAAAACCCCCGGCTATTCAAACACGACGATCCAATATAACATATCCAGCAACACATAACATCACATGTTATCAACGTAAGTAAATATGCGCATCCCAATTGTCGTTGACATATAGCAACGAAACCGGCGATATCACATATTACACTTACGGTCACAGAAAAGAAAGTGTAAAACTACAACAGTTGGAATCCGCAACCTCCATAGACATCGCATGCCTAATCAAATGAATTCTTTAGATATCGCATGCCTAACAATTATAAACCCCGCATTTTAGTCTCAAAATCGAAAACACTTTTCAATATCAAGTCGGGCAATTCAACAAGATTCCCGACATCCTGATCGAATGCTCGTCGCAAACTTTAGTAGACGGCTGCACCCCCGATACCGTCGACGAAGTGCACCAAGGCGGAACACCGCTACCGCGAGCACCCGAACGGATGCTTTTGGCGACGGGGTTCTCCTACAGTCACTTGGTCGGGGCTATGGAGTGAGGCTGTCTATAAAGTTTACCCGGCGAGTATCCGCGTACGCTACGTGATTGCGACGGACTTTTGATCACATCAAAATTCCGTGGCAACCGATCAAGTGAGACTAAATTGCTAGATTTACAACATTCATTCAGTTATCTCATAACTACTTGTGAATTCCAATTATTGTATCCCATTCCGGATAAATAGAAAATGTCAAACTTTCCGATCGAACAATCGAACACCCAAGTTTTCCCGATACAGATCAACACATGAAACAAGTCTAAAAACATTCAGTTCGTGCCTCAGTACCAACGGTCCAGCCGTAGAAGGGTCAAGCCAACGCCTCACATGTGGCGCGCCGTACTGCCCCAAACCCGAAGGTTCAAAGGGCAGTTCAAGACGGTCACATAATCGAGTTAAGGTTTGTTGTCTTCTAGAGGGTCCATCGCGTTACTTGCACTACTTAGAACGTCTTTAAACTTCGGAAAAATCCAACACTTGGAAATTTCCCGACAGGGGAAAAATTGGGTATTTATATCCGGTCGAACTTTTTAACATATTCTAAAATTTATCCGGAAAGCCTCATAGACAAAATCTGATACTCCGATCGAAACACCGAATCCCCAAAACAACCCAGAAAATAAAACTCTGGAATAATTATTAAAATATTCCCAGGAAAACCAGCACTGACTATTATTGATTATGGTGCAAATTTCGATGAACAATACGACAAAACGGCCGCGGATCCGCGGCGTAATGATGGAATTAGGTCATCAAAATTCACCGTAACTCTTAGATATCCCTGCTGATTTTTCTGCATATTTTTAATGTTGAAAAATCCCAGATTTTAGAAAAAGGACAGAGAGCATTTTTTGAGTTGGGTTTCGGGTCGATCGGACTTCAAACTCCGTCTAGACTTCGCCTAAGGCTCTAGCTAGGCTCTGATACCACTGTAGGTCAGGCATCCACCCCATCCAATGGGGTCGCCGTGGCACCAACGGGTCCCTCAGCCGCTACTTTTTACGCATGTCCCCTCGCGAGGACTACAACCCGCCGGAACACCTTCCGGTCTCGGGACACCCTGGGGGTAAGAGCCTATGCTTCGCCACACTGTCACACAGTGAGAACCCCCCATAGGTCAACATCCAATGCCTAGTAGCTCTGATACCACTGTAGGGTTCCTAGGCACTCTCAAGAGGTCTCACAAGGCATCAACCATGCCAATTTCAAATTTAAACGGTGCCGAGAAACCCTAGAACGGATCGTTGGCTAGATTTCTAGGCGAAACAATAAACTAGTTAACACTTAACTACAAGTAAACGGAAATACAACCTTTGTAGATCCGGTGCCCCACCTCCATAGCTCCGCAACGAAGTCCCCTTGCTGTCCAAATGAATTCCCGGGCTCTAGCGTCGGCTTCATCGGAGAATAGGCGGGCTAGGTCGTCGATGTCCATGCCGAAGATGATCTACGTCGAGGCATCGCTAGATCAAGCTCCCACTTCACCAAGTCATGAAACTTATGAAGAAAACACCCTATACTACTTGGCAAGAGGTAGAGGATGAAGAAATAGGAAGTGGGTTCACTTTAGAATTGGATTTCTCACTCTTTATCATCACTTTCCATTGATGGAGGCAAGCTTTCTTCACATGAAGAAATGAAGAAGAAGAAGAATATTGTTATGATAAGTTATTTCAAAAATAGAAAATAAAAGGAATGCTTATCATAATTTAACCATGGTGAAGTGTAGAGAATCAACTGGGGTTGAGTGGAGTGGTTGGGGTTAAGCATGAGACAAAATGGTGACTAAGCCAAAGCTTCATGAAGCTTCAACATGCAAGTCCAAAATTAGCCACCATTTCATTTCTTTATGCTTAATATTTTTCCAAAATAAATAAATGAATAAATAATGGATAAAACAAAACCCTAATTTCCAACTTAACCATGGTTTAATTCTTTACACTTAACCAAAAAGCATGTATCATCAAACATGATACAATCATGTGTACAAAAGTATATCACATATACAATGTGCACAAACCAAGTGAGAAAATCCGTTTAAAGTGAACCAATACTAGTTAGTGTAAAGTAATATATCAAATATATAATTATGCATTAAATCATTAAATCAACACTTGATTCAATGATCCGGTCATGTCGCACACAACCGACTAGTATTCAATGTATCGGCTTATCGAATCAATACTTGATTCGATAACTAGGTTATATCGCATACAACCATTCGATACATTCATCGCGAGAATAGAATACGGTATTACATACACGCATTATTCTCGGTCCCGCACATATCTCATATGCGCTCCTATTTCGTTTCGCTTGAGCCAGGAAACCTCTGTGTAGGACTCTAAAGACTCGTCAATACACCGGCAGTAGGTGATGATCATATCAAACACCCACAAGCCGCAAGCGGTCTGCTAAACGTAACGGCCACCCGGGTATTGAGCGATCAGAAGATCGACGAGCAAGCTGTTGGAGATAGTGCCCTCAGAGTCAATTATTAGGTCACAGGTACGTGATTGCAATGATTGATGGAGGACCTATCCCGGTAGAACAGTCTTACTCGAGATGATAGTATGCTATCTGGTTTACCTTTATCATCGTGTACTGTTTTAAGTGACCTGATACGTCGCTATTACACGTTGATAGAGCCCCTAGGATTCTTGCTTGACCACCAGCAGTATGAGGGCGATCATATAAGTGGTAGCTGGGGGTCTATAAGCATATCCTTAAAAGGTCCCTAGTCGTGGGAGTTTCGAGACAGGGCATCGATACTCCAAAGTAGACTAGTGTATACAGTCGAGACCCCGACGAGGGGCGGTGGCCGGTCTCACAAGCCACTGGTGTTAGTTGGATCACCTAAGATGTATACAGGTGCTCATTGGGTTATGAGTACACCAGACCGGACTCGCCGGGAACATGCTAGTTGGTCATATACCAGACGTCAGATGGCAGTTCCCTGGTGACATGTGTGCAGGTTAGTTCATCGACCTGGGGATCGTCATTTGTCTCGTGTGAGTTCCCACTGTACTTTGATTACTACCCTACCACGGCTCAAAGGAGTCGTGCAAACAGGTTTTAGTTCGGTACAGTCCCGAGCCACATGGAGGCAGTGAGCGTATCTTCAGGGGTTCGTCTCTCCCGGTATTAGGGGTGAGGTCGTGCTGTGTCTAGGAGAGCCATTACACGAAGCCCTCGGCCGAGGCAAGGAGATTTACTGGTAGGTATTCCAGTAGTATCTCAGGGTGTTCTGGGCTATACTCCGACACGACTTGTACCGCTTTTGGGGGTCTGACTTTTACCAACCCCCTAGGCCCGCCATGCGATACTCATAGACGAACGGACCGGACTGTACGGATATTGTCACTGACAGGCTCAGTAGGGTTGTCAGGCTGAGTTCGCTCACAGACATCCCTTTTAGTCAGTACCTGGTATCCCGTTACGTATTGGCTTATACTTCTGACGTGCTAGTGGTTAAATCCACAACCAAGGAGTTGACGAGTCTTTAGAGTCCCCCACATTCAGTTACTCAGCTTTCGGGCGAAAGGTTGTAGAGACCGTATGGAGATATGGCAGGGTCCGATCAGATACGTGCGGTATTGCACGGATCGGACAGTCTGTACTATAGGCCGTATGGTTATATGGCAGGGTTCGATCAGATACGTGCGGTATTGCACGGATCAGGATCGAACGGATATTACTAGCCGGCTTTGGTATAAGCCGGATCCTAGTATAGTACAGTGTAGATTTTGTCTCCTTGCATTTGTATTTCGGTCGAAATACAGATGCGGGTGTGTATGCACAGTATCGGGGTTTTCCTGTAATTTATTACGGGACCAGTTTTCTGGAGTTGCCAGTTTGCTTTCCGTTTCGGCCAATTTCCATTGTTCCGTTCATTGGCCGAAGATTGGTGGAGGAGGGCTTATTTGCATTGTTGCAAATAAGTGGTTGTGGAGGGGTCCTTTGCATTCTTGTTGCATCATGATGGTTTTCATGATGAGCACCATACCTTAACCTTTTTGACTTGATCACTTCATGATGGCTTGACTTTGTAAGCATCATGGTTGTTGATGATTAGTGTGTGGAGTATGGGTTTGTTTTGATGATCATTTCTTTTCATGATGAGTTTTTTCCTTTCTCTCTCTTGCATGATATGAGAATGGCTCCCATCTTTTTGATACTCTCTCACTCTTTTCACTCTCTCCACCACCATATACATGGCCGGCCTCATTGAGGGAGGGGGCTGTCCAAAATTCTTGGGGTGGGATTTTTATCATTCTAGCTTTGTAAAATCCCACATGTTTCATCTCCACAAGCTCATATCATTTCCTCCACCAAAAGGCAATTCCTACAACCCCAAAGTGAGACTTGAGGACTACATATTCTACAGCGAATCTTGGGCACGTCGAGTAGCCGGCTTCGTGCCCGAGTTGCCTCGGCATTGAGGTGGGAGCCCGTAAAAGAAGTAGGCGATGTGGTGCACTTCCGGCGACGAGGAGGAGACGGGACATTCCGCAAGAGATCGGGACGATGATGAGAAGACCGGAGGACTTGGATCGTCGGTATATCTCTATTCCCTTTCTTGTTGTTAGCTAGGACTAATTAATGGTTCGATCCGGGTATTAGTGCGCGGCGGTTTGCCAGTTCAAGAAAATTTAAGTTTATCACCGCTTCCGCATTTGGCCGTCGGATTGACGGCCGGGGCGCCGCCGTGCACTTACAGTGGTATCAGAGCCTCGCCATTAACTTAGTCTAGCTTGGTTTAATGTGTTTGCATTTCCGATCGATCAAAAAGTTCCAAAACCGTGTTTTTCCTATCGACAGTTTTCTGTTGAAAATTTTTGGTCTCGAAAAATTTTTCAGGTTATAAAATATTGATGTACTGGAAAATATAAGAGCACTGTAAAAATTCGATGAAGTGACTCCACTATGGGAGCGCGGAACCGCCGCTAAAACCCCCTTCCCGCCGCTGTTCCGCCGCACACTGTGGAGATCACTGCACCAAATTTCTACAGTGTCTTTGTGGGCTTAAAATTGGGGTTTTGGAATATTAACATTGGGCCCAGAATTTCTTTAACTGCTACAGTATTGCTTGGGGGCCCACTTGTTAAAATTTGATTGATCGGATATTTTAAACACATTTTTCACAGTATTTACATTATATCTGCGACCGTGAATGTCACTTGATCGGTAAATCCGGTCTAACTGCTATAGCCCGGTTAGACGGATTTGCGAACGTGACTTTCACGTTGATGTTCTGTTTTTGCTGTGATGTTGCGGATCGGTCGTGGGGGATAGCCTGGATGCAATGCTAGTACAGTTGTGGTTGTATTATGTACATTTGATATTGCAGGGCGAGCGTCCGACATGTGGACTGCCGTCACTGCCTGTTTGTATTATTATTTTGGGGCACGACCTGGTTGCGGTCGATGTACCCGTTGTATGTATATTTTACTTTCTATACTAGGATTGCCCCACGGAGGGGTGCACGGATAGCCGGGTTCTAGAGGGCAACAAGCCCGCATCTCATGGCATTGAGATGGAGGGGGCTTCACTCTAGGATTGGCGGGCTATTCGCCGCACTCGTAGGGGGTACAGGTTGACCCAGGAGGGGTGCCCAAGTTACCGGATTCCGTGAAGTGCTGGGTGGTCCATTCACGGCGCTGAAGGGGGCTGCCTCGCTTCAAGTTTTGGCGGGTGACTTGCCGCGCCCGTAGGGGTCTAGGATTTCATTGCACAGGCTATCCACACGACCAGGGGAACGTCGGGTTTCAGCGGCTCTGTGAAACCCGGGGATCCCAGATATCTGTATTGTTTCTGTGATGCTGTACATTTTCTGTGATGTTGCATTTCTTTTCACGCCTTGAGCGAATATAATATATTGGTATATATATTAGTAGATGTTGTATATGTTTTGCATCCACGCTAGTCCAGTCCCCGCTCTGTCGTTAGTTAGCTAACCTAACGGGTAATGACGGGACCCAGTGGCGAATGCGGATGGCATATACGTACATCGGTATATTTTCGTTCTTTGTGGTGTGATCAATTGATGGGACTGCATTGATTCGGATCAATGCAAGTTAAAAACAAACCTAATCTGATGTTATTGGAACACTTTTCAAAAAGCTGTTATTGCAAGGACGTTCACTTTTGTTTTGCATCGCGGTATTCATTTAGAATATCCTGCTCCTCAGTCGACGAGGCAAGGGCCGAGATCCCTTCACCGGGAGTGACCCCTTGGACAATAAGTTTGCGTCAGGGCATTAACTTCACTATAGCCGATTACTTTTGCTTTGCATCGTGGTATTCAGTTGGAATATCCTGCACCCCATTCTACGGGGAAAGAGCCGAGATCCCTTCACCGGGAGTGACCTCTTTAGCGGAAGTTGTCGTCACTATATTTCTAAAAAGCTATCCGTTCCTTCGACGATATCAAGTTCATTACGTTAAAGGTTTTCGCCAGAAACCATTCGTAGCCCTCCGTCGTTTCATATGGATAGTCAATAGTATTCAAGCTGTGTTTGTTGGCCAAAGTCAAGGCACAGTGTTTGGTAGCTGTTGGTTATTCATATGCAGCATAGATAGATGCGTTGGTTTGGAACAGTCGTACTGCCTTGTTGGCCAAAGTCAAGGGTATGTACGGGTGGATTCAAAACAACCTGGAGAATGACGGGTAGAACTTGACATGTGACTTATGATTTGTTGGCCAAAGTCAAGGTCATAAGAGCATGGGGCAGAAATCACATCGGGAGTTTCAAAAGAACTGAAACTTGCCAGATATGCGCATACCTTCTGGAGTGTGATACCATGAGCGGATTCCGTCACGTTGTCATGCGATGATAGTTGGATCCCGATTCCCACTGATGAGTTAGTTTACTCCTCGGGTGACACCGACTAATTCTTCTTTCAGGTTTGGAGGAGAATTTGAGGTACAGTGGGAGGATTCCAGATTAGATAAATTGGTAACCATTCTGATCTAGGTTAGAGTGCACGCTGAGTGTTTCTTTTCTCTCTCTCTGGCAGCGACCATTTGACCCGACCCTAAGACTATGACTCAGTGACCAAGTTGACCGAACCTTCTTAACACTGGCTTTTGGATTGTCAGAGTTGCATACCTCATTGCCACTCCTACTTTTACCCTTTTTCTCCAGGACACCCCGTACTACTACGAACGTCCACTTCCATTGGACAAAACCATCGTATGGTTAGATACGAACTCGAAAGAATTTATTCGAGGATGGTTTCCGGTTCTGGAGAAAACGGATAGGATTATTCAGTTGTCTTTTCCTTTTACCTTCTCTCAGGTTGCGAGTACTCCTTGGTTTAGGAGATAGTACACCTATTACGCAAATTGGATAGTCTTCTTCCAAACCTTAGGCTGGTGCCGACCGGTAGGGAATGAAGAAAACCAATTAGCCTAACGATGGTGTACAGAAGGTATTAAGTTCAAACAAAGTAAGGGATTAGTAAGAGGGCAAAGTAAATTGCAACAGATATTCACGACCAAACCAAGTATTCCTTCGCCAATCCTAAAATCACCTTTGTATTTCTCCAGGACACTCCGTATCACTACGAAGATCCACAGTTTATTGGATACTCCATCGTATGGTTATATACGAACTCGAAAGGAACTCGTTCCAGTTCGGGGATGGATTCTGGTCCAGGAGAAATAGGAATTAAGTTCATTCGGTTGTCTTTTATCTTCACCTTCTCTCGCATTGCGAGTGTTCCTGGGATTGGGACAGTACACCCATTATGCTTATTGGATAGTCTTCTTCCAAACCATAGGCTGGTGCCGAACGGTAGGGAAGGAAGAAAACCATTTGGCCTAAAGGGGTGTACAGAAGGTAATGACTAAAGACATATGAAGGGATTTGGAGAGGTGGCAAAGAATTATACGGTTACAGTCGTGAATCTGGAAGAGGCATTACTAGGAATACCAGAATACCCCATCGGAACATTTCAATGTTTCAGTTTCACTGTGTAATGTTAAAGGAAAACTGATTTCCCAATTAGATACTTACTCCAGGGTATGTATTTACCAGGTACGATTCTCACATCTGTATGGTTTTACAGATGATGAGTGGGAGTAAGTTATTGGGAATTGGGTGATTATCCTCATTATATCGGGATTCGTTGTAATCGGTGATATTTGAGGAAATCACCTGGGCTGTTTGCCGGTTGGCAAATATTTGGTTTTGAATATCCGCAGTTATGCACCAATTTCAAATTGATATATCTGTACGTCTATTTTCATAGAGTGAGATATACCTTTTTGAAATTATGTCTATGACATTTACCTATATCAGTGGATGGTTAGGTAAGGAGCATTAAACAGCGGTGTAATTCTTCTTAACCATAAGTACAGTTTTCAGCCTACGACACACAGTGAATGAGTTATCAGACTCAAGGGACTTATACAGAGTATTGTATGTTGTCCAGGGTCCATCAGGACAGAGGGGTTGGTCCTCGTACTATATTCGGTTTACGTATGACTTCTCTAGTTTTTAGACAGGTGTTTCGTAGGAAACACAGGGTCCGAATTTGGAGAAGTTATAAGTATTTGAATAGAGTAGAGAACCAGGTATAGCAAGTATCGGGATTCTTCAAAGTGATCGAAGATGTAGATACTTGTGTATGGTATTCAGTTGATAGTAATGATTAAGAGATCTTGCTTCCCTTTCAGGTTACTCATAATTGGAAGTATTCCTAAGTTGAGTAACGCTGATCGGCCTCCTTCCATTTAGTTGACATGCGCTGGGGACAGCTGCATGATTTATCTGGTTCAATTAAATCAGTGCCTCTGTTTCTATATTGGATATAGAACAGTTCATATCTTAACGATGTTAAGGTACGGGGAGTTGTCCGGTTTATGATTAAAACCAGACACTGGACAACTCAAGGCACGTTTCTGTAATGGCTGTTTGTGAGTTGACCCAGGCAATGACGAGGGTTGACTTTCTACCATCTGGATGAACAATAGCGATATTGTTCTAGACTCGCCACAGTTTTAATAAAAATGGATTTTTTCAGAAAAACAGTAGTGGGAGTATGGTAGAACTGGAAGTGATTCCAGAACCACAAACGATTACTGAAGATTTGATAAGGAACCTAAAGATTCAATCTGGATTGACATTCCATTGGCCACTCCGCAGATAAGGTGGGTAACTTCAGGCACTCGAGAGGTACTACGGTAGCCTCAAGGACGGTGACAGGGAAGTTCTTGTTTACCCAAAATTACCATTGCTGTTGTTCCAGGCTACGAGACCCGGTGGGAGGATGAGTATAGCGTCGTTCTAAACTAGTTTTAGAAGTGTACGTCTATATGACTCTGCCAGAGGGTTGTCGTAGTCAGTGGGAGCAGCGGAAGCATTGGTGGACAGGTAGCTTATGTCTATTTATAGACTAAAGCAGATGTAGCGGAGATAGATCATCTACTTCTGACGTGACAGTCATGGGTTTGACTTCATCAGAATAGGGGATGGATCTGTTGAGAAGGTAGTAGGGTGTGATGTCCTGGTATTTGGATGACATACATATAGTAGGAAAGGAAACTCCTATACTACAGTCGGTTATACTTTGGTCGTCACACAGTAGTTTCTCCATATGGGACTTGGACATTATATCAGACAAACTGGTTACTAGATCTATGGTTTTAGATCTAGATTTGGATGGTTTCCCAATTAGGGTACTTAGACAGCATTCTAAGAGTATTTAGAATGGACGACTCCTGGCACGGTGGTGTACCTGCAGGTAGTGGAGTCACCCTCTCTAAAGGTGTCTTACAGACTAAAGTAGAGAGGGATGTGCATGATTGGCAGATCACTTGCTTAGGCAATTGAGTCAATCATGAGATGTCAAGTACCACACCAGATGTTGTTCTTGCACTAGATGCAATAAGTTGACATTAATCCAATCCTGGAGAAACGGTCGGAAGCAGTTTTAGAACATAAGTGGATGTTCTAGGGATATGATAACGACAGCCTCATTCGGGAAACAGTTATCATTCCAGGCTTCCAAGGTGACATGGACGACAAGGAGGTTGTCAGAGCTATAGTTTTCCTTCTGATGAGGGGCAGTATTTTGGACAGGTGGTCCAAGGCAATACTGAGGGTGGCATGGCGCAGGATACTGATTGAGTTCAGTTGACGATACAGTCTAAGAAGTTTGGATTTGGAGTTCATTTATGATTTGGAGTTCATTTATGAGCTATGTCCCATCAGACATCCAGACACATTCTAAGACAGGTATTGCTCATTTCGGGAGATGGTTTTCTCCGCGAATTTGAGATATAGAGAGACATAGAAAGAGACAACAAAGCGGATCCACTCACTAAGGCTATTCCTCGAACGCAATAGTTTCGCAAACGAGCTTTGTGAGACTGACCAGTAGAGGAGTTGGGTGTTCGGTATCACACGGGCTGTGAGTATGCGACATCGCAATAATTAGCCTTGAGTGCAAGTGGGAGATTGTTGGAGATAGTGCCCTCAGAGTCAATTATTAGGTCACAGGTACGTGATTGCAATGATTGATGGAGGACCTATCCCGGTAGAACAGTCTTACTCGAGATGATAGTATGCTATCTGGTTTACCTTTATCATCGTGTACTGTTTTAAGTGACCTGATACGTCGCTATTACACGTTGATAGAGCCCCTAGGATTCTTGCTTGACCACCAGCAGTATGAGGGCGATCATATAAGTGGGAGCTGGGGGTCTATAAGCATATCCTTAAAAGGTCCCTAGTCGTGGGAGTTTCGAGACAGGGCATCGATACTCCAAAGTAGACTAGTGTATACAGTCGAGACCCCGACGAGGGGCGGTGGCCGGTCTCACAAGCCACTGGTGTTAGTTGGATCACCTAAGATGTATACAGGTGCTCATTGGGTTATGAGTACATCGGACAGGACTCGCCGGGAACATGCTAGTTGGTCATATACCAGACGTCAGATGGCAGTTCCCTGGTGACATGTGTGCAGGTTAGTTCATCGACCTGGGGATCGTCATTTGTCTCGTGTGAGTTCCCACTGTACTTTGATTACTACCCTACCACGGCTCAAAGGAGTCGTGCAAACAGGTTTTAGTTCGGTACAGTCCCGAGCCACATGGAGGCAGTGAGCGTATCTTCAGGGGTTCGTCTCTCCCGGTATTGGGGGTGAGGTCGTGCTGTGTCTAGGAGAGCCATTACACGAAGCCCTCGGCCGAGGCAAGGAGATTTACTGGTAGGTATTCCAGTAGTATCTCAGGGTGTTCTGGGCTATACTCCGACACGACTTGTACCGCTTTTGGGGGTCTGACTTTTACCAACCCCCTAGGCCCGCCATGCGATACTCATAGACGAACGGACCGGACTGTACGGATATTGTCACTGACAGGCTCAGTAGGGTTGTCAGGCTGAGTTCGCTCACAGACATCCCTTTTAGTCAGTACCTGGTATCCCGTTACGTATTGGCTTATACCTCTGACGTGCTAGTGGTTAAATCCACAACCAAGGTGTTGACGAGTCTTTAGAGTCCCCCACATTCAGTTACTCAGCTTTCGGGCGAAAGGTTGTAGAGGCCGTATGGAGATATGGCAGGGTCCGATCAGATACGTGCGGTATTGCACGGATCAGGATCGGACAGTCTGTATTATAGGCCGTATGGTTATATGGCAGGGTTCGATCAGATACGTGCGGTATTGCACGGATCAGGATCGAACGGATATTACTAGCCGGCTTTGGTATAAGCCGGATCCTAGTATAGTACAGTGTAGATTTTGTCTCCTTGCATTTGTATTTCGGTCGAAATACAGATGCGGGTGTGTATGCACAGTATCGGGGTTTTCCTGTAATTTATTACGGGACCAGTTTTCTGGAGTTGCCAGTTTGCTTTCCGTTTCGGCCAATTTCCATTGTTCCGTTCATTGGCCGAAGATTGGTGGAGGAGGGCTTATTTGCATTGTTGCAAATAAGTGGTTGTGGAGGGGTCCTTTGCATTCTTGTTGCATCATGATGGTTTTCATGATGAGCACCATACCTTAACCTTTTTGACTTGATCACTTCATGATGGCTTGACTTTGTAAGCATCACGGTTGTTGATGATTAGTGTGTGGAGTATGGGTTTGTTTTGATGATCATTTCTTTTCATGATGAGTTTTTTCCTTTCTCTCTCTTGCATGATATGAAAATGGCTCCCATCTTTTTGATACTCTCTCACTCTTTTCACTCTCTCCACCACCATATACATGGCCGGCCTCATTGAGGGAGGGGGCTGTCCAAAATTCTTGGGGTGGGATTTTTATCATTCTAGCTTTGTAAAATCCCACATGTTTCATCTCCACAAGCTCATATCATTTCCTCCACCAAAAGGCAATTCCTACAACCCCAAAGTGAGACTTGAGGACTACATATTCTACAGCGAATCTTGGGCACGTCGAGTAGCCGGCTTCGTGCCCGAGTTGCCTCGGCATTGAGGTGGGAGCCCGTAAAAGAAGTAGGCGATGTGGTGCACTTCCGGCGACGAGGAGGAGACGGGACATTCCGCAAGAGATCGGGACGATGATGAGAAGACCGGAGGACTTGGATCGTCGGTATATCTCTATTCCCTTTCTTGTTGTTAGCTAGGACTAATTAATGGTTCGATCCGGGTATTAGTGCGCGGCGGTTTGCCAGTTCAAGAAAATTTAAGTTTATCACCGCTTCCGCATTTGGCCGTCGGATTGACGGCCGGGGCGCCGCCTTGCACTTACACAAGCCCGCTCACACTCCTGTGAATCCAACCAGTAACACTTACCGTACAGTCCGGTCTGATCGTCTGATACGTCGCATATCTCGCCTAGGGGTGGTAAACGTCAGACCCCAATAGCTCGATAAGTCGTGTCGATATGAGGTCTATAACAATTCGAGAAACTACTGGTAACACTTACCAGCAATTCTCTAATCAGCCCTGGCCAGGGACTTCCTGTTATAGCCAATCGAACACTGTGCAACATCAACTCCCTATACCGGGAGAGACGAATCCCTCCTATCGCTCATTGCCTCCATGTGACTCGGGACTGTACCCAAAAACCACCGTTTTGCACGCCCTCTTGGACGTGGTAAGATGGAAATCAAAGCACAGTGGGAACCACACAAGACTCTATGACGATCTCGGGTCAACAGACTACTCTGTACCAGTGTCACCAGAGAACTGCCATCTGACGTAAGGTATAATACCATCTGAGAGTTCTCGGCGAGTCCGTCCAGTGTACCCAGTCTCTACTGAGCACCCGTATATCATCTCTGATGTCAAACACCAATGGATATGGGATCATCCATCGCCCATCTGTATGGGTCGAGAAGGTATACGCTAGTCTACTCTGGTATATCGATGCCCCATCTCGATACACCCACGACTAGGGATTTTCAAGGATGTACTTATGGACTACCATGTCCCCACTAGTATGATCCGCATCATAGTCCAGGTAGTTAAGTACACATCCTAAGGGCTTTACCAACATGTAATAGAGAGACAATCAGTGTACACGTTAAGGTAAAGTTCAACCAGATAGCATACTATCATGTCGAGCAAGAAAGTCCTCCCTATATATGTCCCAGCATCCACTACAATATACATCCTATGTATAGTAATGGCCTCTAGGGCATACATATAACTAACAATCCTTACGACTCGCAGGGAGAAAATGCCTTTATGGGACCCTCACGGCCCATAAAATTGGAAAGCCTTAGGTGATAGGGATCTAAACCTGTCTCCTAAGCCATCGCTTCCCAACCCCCAAGTGGCGAATGATGAGTCGCTCCTGGTACCATATTCCAGTGCAGCGATGCGGACGCCAACCAAATTCCAAATCCCATACCCCAACGGCGAATGATGAGTTGCTCCTGGCATTATTCCAGGGCAGCAATGCAGATGCCAAACAAAAACTAAATCCAAATCCTCCCGGGGCAAATGATGAGTTGCTCGTAGCATTATTCCAGTGCAGCAATGCAGATGCCAAACAAACAAAACCAAATCCAAATCCTCCCGGGGCACATCGACAACAGACACTCCGTATCGGGGAAATGCCCTACCACAGGCACTCCGTCTCGGGGATACATCCAACAACAGGCACTCCGTCTCGAGGAAACGCCCTACCACAGGCACTCCGTCTCGGGGATACGTCCAACAACAGGCACTCTGTCTCGGGGAAACGCCCTACCACAGGCACTCCGTCTCGGGGATACATCCAACACTGACACTCCACGCCGGGGAAAAGTCGATCTGCGACACTCCGTGCCGGGGAAAAGTCAACCCGACACTCCGCGCCGGGGAAAATTCGATCTGCGACACTCCGTGCCGGGGAAAAGTCAACCCGACACTCTGCACCGGGGAAAAGTCGATCAACGACACTCCGTGCCAAGGAAAAGTCAACCCGACACTCCGCGCCGGGGAAAAGTCGATCAGCGACACTCCGTGCCGAGGAAAAGTCAACCCGACACTCCGCGCCGGGGAAAAGTCGATAAGCGACACTCCGTGCCGGGGACACGTCAACCAGCGACACTCTGCATCGGGGAAACGTCCAACACAGACACTTCGCATCAGGGAAACGTCCGACAATGACACTCCGTGCCGGGGAAACGTCAAGAAGACGCTCCGTGCCGGGGACACGTCAACAAGCGACACTCTGCATGGCACATGAGCCATGGGATGGGCAAAACGCCATTTTTGCAAAGCCCAAGGGGCTATATGTAAATATGTAAGCCTATAAAAGGCAAAATGATGGTGAATAAAAAAAACACTTTTCATTCTCTCCAAAAAAAAATTAGATCTGAGATCTTTTCTCCTTCCTCAAGGTTCCAAAACCTTCTTTTTTCTCTTGAATTAAATCAAGAGTTTTACTCTTCATTTTCAAAAACAAAATAGTTTTTCACCACCAAACCCACAAAGGGGAACTTGGATCTATCTTTAGATCCCAAAAAGGAGAGATTTTGAGATCTCACATCTCTTGAACTTCAAGATCCAGCTAGCAGAGGAGGAAGAAGAAGAACCCCTTCCATTAACCCCGAAAACACATTTAGGAGTCCAACTCCACTCTGATTTCTCTTCCGAGAATCTTTTTTTGGCTAAAAGCCTCTTTTCCTCGCCGGCGCTCAAGCGCAGAGCGCCCACGTGCCGACACGTGGCGCGCTTGCACAACAGCGCCCCGCGCTCGAGCGCAAAGCGCCCATATGCCGACACGTGGAGCGCAAGCGCTCGAGCGCAAGTCGCCCCAGTGCCGACACGTGGCGCGCTTGCGCTCAAGCGCAAGCGCTCGAGCGCAAGTCGCCCCAGTGCCGACACGTGGCGCGCTTGCGCTCAAGCGCACAGCGCTCTGGCGCAAGTCGCCCCGTGCCGATACGTGGCACACTTGCGCTCAAGCGCAAGTCGCCCCCGTGCCGACACATGGCGCACTTGCACTCGAGCGTCAGGCGCTGAAGCGCAACGCGCCCACGTGCCGACACGTGGCGTGCTTGCGCTACAGTGCCCTGCGCTCAGGCGCAGAGCGTCCACGTGCCGACATGTGGCGCGCTTGCGCCTGAGCGCTTGCGCCTGAGCGCACAGCGCCTGAGCGCACAGCGCCCAAGGCATTGGCCCCACGCATCCCTTGGATGCCTTTTCCCCCTCTTTTTATGTACATACATATACATATACATATGTATACATATTTGCACACACACGTGCTCCACAACACTGTCCCTGTTAGAAAAAAATTTCTAACGGGTCGCTGTCCCGCACCCCGCAAGGGGGCTGCTAGCCCCCTTAACCCCCAGCCTGCTATCCGGGTAGCGGGACCCCGGTATAAATCTCTGCGTGGCTCCCGATATATCCAAAACCCCTTTTCACAACACAACACATGTACACCGCACATTGAGTTCGCATGACCAGTTTAACCCGTTAATCGGAGGTTCCCTCGCCCCAAAGGCGAGGGGTAATTAACGGCAGCTTAGTCCGCGGCTGCCGGAGATTCGGATCCCCACAATCAATAAACCCCAGCCTATCCTAGGCAGGGGGGATCTGTAGAATACGCCTGACAAGCGCGCGCGTATTCTCATCTCAATGGGATGACGAAAAACACCCTACAGACACGTGGCTAGCTGAGCTTGCGTAATCAGGTAACTACTAGTCGCATTTTCTTTATTGTATCATATTCTTTCAATTGCCTTTGACTAACGTTTTTCTTTCTTTTTTTTCAATAGGCATCACTGATGAGGAAGCCATTGCCGCTTCACTCAAGACCTTCCAAGAGGAGGAACGCCTTAGAGCGTCTTTAGGCCTCAGTAAGTTTCGATTCATCAAGTTTTTATTCTCCTTGTGTTATGGTCAATCTAACCTCTCCCTTTTTATTGTAGAAACCTCAATGCCATTCCTGCCAAGCGACGCAAATGTTCCGCCAGCTGCCGATGTTCCGGCTTCCTCTGGGCCACCGCAGGAGGTTCGTCTTGAAGAGTCGATGAGAGATGCCTTAAAGGCTCTGGAGGTATCTTTAAATGAGGACGACGATGCTTCGATAAAGGAAGCGTCGAAGAGGTCCATCGTGACGGCCCGGGAGGAGAAGCGGTCAAGGCACGAAGCAAAGGCACGCAGGGCTGCTTTGGCCATTGGAGCTGGCCCCAGCACCATTCCTCGGGCCGAGATTCCGTCAGAAGAGTCGCCGGTCGCCCTGTCTACAGCTCATGGACAGGCGATCCGCGCCAATAGAGAGGCTAACGACAAGTCTACCTGAGGTAATATTTCTTTCAGAATTTCATTATAAGACTCATAAAGTTGTCGGTTCTTATATATTTTATCTCGCAGGGCCCAGTCCGACCGAGGGGGAGGCGGAGACCGTTGAACCCAAGAAAACAAAGGAGGCGGCGCCTGCCGAACCTGAGCCGACGGTGGGCAACGTCGCTGAGGCTTCGGAGCCTGAGATGGAGGTTGGGGAGTCTGCAGCCGAGAAGGTCATTGATGCCGAGCCTGAAGTGGCGGCAAATGAAATGATCATTACAACCGAGCCCAGGGTGGTGGCGGACGAGGCGCTTGAGGCCGGCGACCTCGTGGTGACGGTGGATGAGCCGATGGAGACCGCGGAGCCCGCAGAAGTAGCGGGTGAGATGGGTACGACTCTTGGGGAAGAGTTAGCCGCTCTCTCCCAAGAGTCCGGCAACACTCCGATCATTGCCCTCCCCGCCTACGATCTTCTGCCGTCTCCTGGCCTTGCGAGCACGACAACGGTCCCTATCAAGTCGGGTGATGAGGCCACGGGCGGTGGCCTCATGTCCATGGAGGAGGGAGTCGCCTCCGTTTCAGCCGGCAGCTCATCAGGTAAATCCCAAGTTGTTGTCTTTCTTTACCTTACAATCCTTTCTGACAAGTTCACCTTTTTTGTAACGTGGGTGCAGCCAGCGCTGATGCCCCACTGCTCGAGGGAGCGCCCTCAACGACTGCCTTGGCGGTGGTCACCTCTCAACCCTCTCTCATACCGTCGAAGATGTTGGAAGGTATGGGTTTGCAATTTATTAATCTTATCTTCCAAACGCATAATTTGTGTACTAAAGTCGCATTGTTATGTCTTTTCAGGAGTGCTCTTTGATCATCTATATCAAGTGTTGCTCCCACACTTCTCCTTCCCATCCGAACTCGCTTCTTCCTCTAGTGGCGCTGGTGAGCATGATTTCCATTGATATCTTTCTTTTTTCATTGCTGGAGTTACTTCTAAACCCTTTTCTCTCATCTCGACTGCAGTGCTACAGATTGAAGGAAGGGATAAAAGATCGGCTGCGCCACCGGCCTTTCCGGCCCTGCCACCTGTCTCAGCTGGTACGGTGACTATCACATCGATAACTCTCCCCCTTTTGTTTCTTGTACTGTTATCTGATCACATCTTGTTTCTTTTCGGCTGTCGTTCCGGTCTCGGCGCCCTTCGAGCCTCGCATTACAATGCCGGCAGGTCCTTATCTGAGACGTCCGTCTTCGAAAGACGCCACGAATAGTCTACGCATGTTGAGTGACTACGTCGAGGAACTCGACGTTGAAACTCCTACATCTGCCGCAGACTTTGCTACGGCGGTTAACCCGATGCTGGTGATACTTGTGAACTTTCATGACGAGGGTATTATCGCATCTTGGGTTAACCATTGCAGGGAGATCGAGGCCTGCCTGCATCAGTTGGAGTCGCTGTGTCCCGCTCCCGAGACCTTGGTCGCCAGCAATCAAAGGGCAGTGTGGATTGAGTAGAGCGCTTCTTACTTCCGCTATCTCGAACAAGAAGTCATTTCAAGGCGTAAGGAGCGCGGTGAGACTTCGAGCAAGTCTGCCCAACTGCATGCTCGGGTGGAGGCCAATGCTGCGGCTGAAGGTTGTCTTTGAGGGCCTTCTGCAATGTCTTTACGAAGGGTTATCATTGAGGCAACAGCTTGACGTTGTCGAGCGAGATGCACCCAGTCAAGAAGCAGCCCAGAAGGCGACGGAGGAGCAACTTTCATCCTTCTTGCAGTGTCACGACCCGAAAGTACGGAACGTGACTGGCACTTAGATTACGAGACGTCTAAAGGCGTACCGTAACCTAAGTCAGCCAAAGCCCAGAAATCTAACCCAAAATCAAAAGAGAGTGAAGGAAAACCTTAAATGAAAATGGTTTTGAAATCAATTAAGTTGCATAGAATCCAAAAAAAGAACATCAAAAATTCCCGAAAATTTCGGCAGAGTCTCCCCTGTATTTTCTATCCCCCAAAATGGGTACAACAAGATAATAAACCTGTAATTATAAAAATGGCATCCCCAAGCGGGAGCTAGCTCTTCGCCCAAGGCGGATCACAACCACATGCAATATAATAGTAATATCAAGAAAAAGAGCATAAAAGAGATGCAAATACCAGAAAACACACGTCGGCTCAAGTGAGCTCGACCCAAAAGAAACCACAAATATACAAATCTCTCAGTCTCATCACTAGGTCGCATATACAATACAAGTGGTAGATGGAGAATACTAGATACAATGATAAAGCAAAAAGAAATAAAGTATACTCGCAACCCACCTACGGGCGATGTCGCGAGTCTGAGCAAAAGAAACTGATGATAAGATAGCCCGCCGCTACGAGACTGACGGGTCCGACCTGCAAGACACTGTGGCACAACGGGGGTGAGTTGCCAGCTCGTGAGTAAATATAACATCTAATAAGGCAATCGTAAGAATGCACGCAATGCACCACAACATGAATGTCCATGCAATCTAGCATACGGTTAGCTGTGAGGGTATGCAATGTACATAAAGGGGTAAGCTATCTAACAATATAAATCTTGCATAAAGTAGGGTAATCCTAACTAGGGGGGGCGCCTCGCGCCATCCAGACGATTCCCCCATAGATGAATATATCTACTCACCTGAAATCCCCGCTAATCTGATCCGGCCACCGCTTTGCCTTTTCGCGCCGTATCCGAAGTTTCCCCGACCGATCCTAGAATTGCATAACACACAATATAAGGTTACAGATTTCTGAAATGATGCAACTCACACTATGAAAAGATCGACGCTCTCGAATTAATCACAACGTGCACTCGGTACGCGGAAAATACACGAAAATCGCTAAAACCTTAACTAAAATCGCCGTTTCGGGGCAATTGTCAAAACTAAAACCCGACTAAACAAAACTCCGCATTCACACACCCTAATAGTCGTATAAGATGCTAATTATATCACCTAAATAACACAATTAGATCACCTCCTAAAATTTTAGAAAAACTAGTAAGCAATTAGCATGCCGATTTCAAAGCAAACATCGCGAATTAACGATATCGCGATCGCAACATCGCACAAATATCCGACCTAATACACTAGATGGCCACAATACTAACCTAAACACATTTCTTCACAAATTCAAACCATAATCCTATTCCACCTCTTTCCAACCCTAATTTGCTTCAAAACAAGGTAAAAGGAGGCATCTTTAAAGGTCAAGTGCAAGTTAGGGTTCACTTGTAAGGTATAAATCCTAAACTAGTTGTTAAATTTGTAGTTTAAATAAGCTAAATTAGTATTTTAAAGTGTTAATTTCATTGTAATGGTTGGTTTTTGAAAATTCAAGAGAGGTGTTGATGTCCTAATTAGGGTTTGTTATAGGATAAGTGGGTTTAAGTTAGGGTAGTGGTTATCTAGTTGGTTAGAATGGTTGTTTGTGCGATGTAGCGATCGCTACACCGTTAAACCGCGACAATTGCATCGATATTTCTACGTCAATGCTTACTAGTTTTTCTATATTTTTAAGAGGTGATGTTATAGTTAGGGTTTGAAGTTGATTAAGTGTGTTTAGGTTAGTATTGTGGCCATCTAGTGTATTAGGTCGGATATTTGTGCGATGTTGCGATCGCGATATCGTTAATTCGCGATGTTTGCTTTGAAATCGGCATGCTAATTGCTTACTAGTTTTTCTAAAATTTTAGGAGGTGATCTAATTGTGTTATTTAGGTGATATAATTAGCATCTTATACGACTATTAGGGTGTGTGAATGCGGAGTTTTGTTTAGTCGGGTTTTAGTTTTGACAATTGCCCCGAAACGGCGATTTTAGTTAAGGTTTTAGCGATTTTCGTGTATTTTCCGCGTACCGAGTGCACGTTGTGATTAATTCGAGAGCGTCGATCTTTTCATAGTGTGAGTTGCATCATTTCAGAAATCTGTAACCTTATATTGTGTGTTATGCAATTCTAGGATCGGTCGGGGAAACTTCGGATACGGCGCGAAAAGGCAAAGCGGTGGCCGGATCAGATTAGCGGGGATTTCAGGTGAGTAGATATATTCATCTATGGGGGAATCGTCTGGATGGCGCGAGGCGCCCCCCCTAGTTAGGATTACCCTACTTTATGCAAGATTTATATTGTTAGATAGCTTACCCCTTTATGTACATTGCATACCCTCACAGCTAACCGTATGCTAGATTGCATGGACATTCATCTTCATATATGCGATATCACTTCGTAGGACACGAACACCATTACCATTGGCATCTGTTGCACGCGCACTATTCATGTGACACACACGCCTTTGGTAATTGCCATGCCACATGCACTAGAAAACCTGTTTAACGCGAACAGCTGATGCTCCTTCAAAGTCTGCAATGTGATACGTAAGTGCTGCTCATGCTCCTCTCGGCTCCGAGAATAAACCAAGATGTCGTCACTGACCACAAGAGTTTGAAGTATATCTTCCAGCAGCGAGACCTGAACCTGAGACAGCGCCGTTGGATGGAGTTGGTGAAGGATTATGACTGCGAGATTCTATACCATCCGGGCAAGGCGAATGTGGTGGCAGATGCTTTGAGTAGGAGGCCCGGAGGTAGCTTATCTTGTTTGAGCGCAGTACAGATGCAGTCGACGGCGGATTGGCAGGTTTTATGTGATAGCAGAGTGCAGTTCGAGTTCACTCCTACAGGGGGACAGCTGGCCCATTTCAGAGCACGCCCACAGTTACTTGACCGTATTCGTGAGGCACAGTCCGGCGATGCCCGTATCTTAGAGATTATTGAGCAGATTCGGCAGGGTAGAGTTTCTGAGTTCGTGATTGATGATCAGGGGATACTTCGATTTAGGACTCGACTGTGTGTGCCAGATTCAGAGGGACTGAGGCGTGATATTCTCGAGGAGGCACATAGATCCGTATACAGTGTGCATCCAGGTTCCACCAAGATGTACCGTGATTTGAGAGAGGTTTACTGGTGGGACGGGATGAAGAAGGATATTACAGACTTTGTGTCGAGATGCCTGACTTGTCAGCAAGTCAAGGCCGAGCACCAGAGGCCAGCCGGCGAGTTACAGCCTTTGCCCATCCCTGAGTGGAAGTGGGAGCAGGTCTCCATGGACTTCGTGGTGGGTCTACCCAGGACCAGTCGAGGGTACGACTCTATTTGGGTGATTGTGGATCGACTGACGAAAGCGGCTCACTTTCTACCAGTAAAGACCACTTTTGGATTTTCTCAGTACGCCCAGGTTTATATTGATGAGATAGTGTGACTGCATGGTGTTCCGACTTGCATCGTGTCCGACCGTGGCACCCAGTTTACCAGCCGATTGTGGCAGAAACTACAGGATGCTTTGGGCACCCGATTGAGTTTTAGCACAGCCTTTCATCCGCAGACTGATGGTCAGTCGGAGCGTACGATTCAGACTCTTGAGGACATGCTCAGAGCTTGTGTTTTGGATTTCGGTGGTAGCTGGGATCGTCATTTGCCTTTGATCGAGTTTTCCTACAATAATAGCTTCCAGGAGACGATTCAGATGGCACCTTTCGAGGCTTTATATGGGAGGAGATGTCGATCGCCTGTATGTTGGACAGAGCTCAGGGAGAGCAGTATTTTAGGGCCGCAGATTGTACAGGAGACGACCGAGAAGATACAGCTGATTCGGGACAGGATGAGAGCGGCACAGAGCAGGCAGAAATCATATGCTGACAGGCGTCGTCGCCGACTCGAGTTCGCTGTTGGCGATCATGTTTTCCTGAAGGTCTCTCCGATGAAGGGTGTGATGAGATTTGGGCGGAAAGGAAAACTGAGTCCTAGATATGTTGGTCCTTTCGAGATCCTAGAGCGTGTTGGTCCAGTCGCTTATCGGTTAGCTCTTCCGCCCAGCTTCCCCGATGTTCACCCCGTATTCCATGTCTCGATGCTCCGCAAGTACCTTCATGATCCTTCCCAGGCGATTCAGCACCAGACGATCCAGTTAGAGCGTGACCTTTCTTTCACCGAGCAGCCGGTTGTCATCTTGGATCGGCAGGTGAAGAAATTGAGGTCGAAGGTCATACCGTCTGTCAAGGTTCTTTGGCGTGGCCCGAACAGCGAGGAGGTCACCTGGGAGACCGAGGTCGATATGAGGAAGAGATATCCCCATCTTTTTGAAGGTACGCGTAGTTGAATTCTAAATTCGGGGACCGAATTTCTTTAAGGGGGGAAGATTGTAACCCTTCGAAAATCGTTTAGGCAGTTTTTCGGTAATCGGCTAATTTTTCGACTTTTTCCGTAAAAAGTCAAAATTGATATTTTTCATTGTAGACCTAATTATACAAAATTTAGGTAAGATATTACTATAATTTTGTCACTAAAATGTCACTTATAATTTTCTAGTTAAATAAAAAAATTTCGTAATTAATTAATTTTTTTATTATTTTAAGCCTTTTTAAATACATTTAATTAGGGATAAATACAAATTTAATTAGGTAAATTTCTTAATTAGGAGTCTTTATAAGCTAAAATATGGTGTTAATAAAATTATATCATGTCTTGCAAACTTTTGGTTTTATGGTGGGAAAATTATGAAAAAAATGATGAAAAAGGGGTTTTTTTGGAAAAAGTTGAAATGAAAAGCATTAAATGATATCATATGATATTTGTTTGACCTAGAAACTTCTTCAAAACTCCCACAACCTCCCTCCTCTACCTCAGGTCGAGCTCAACCTGAGCAAACCCCATTTCCCTCTCTCTTTCTTGCTTCTAAAATCATGAAAAAATCATCAAAATCCACCAAAATCAACACATTTCTTCACAAATTCAAACCATAATCCTATTCCACCTCTTTCCAACCCTAATTTGCTTCAAAACAAGGTAAAAGGAGGCATCTTTAAAGGTCAAGTGCAAGTTAGGGTTCACTTGTAAGGTATAAATCCTAAACTAGTTGTTAAATTTGTAGTTTAAATAAGCTAAATTAGTATTTTAAAGTGTTAATTTCATTGTAATGGTCAGGTGAGTAGATATATTCATCTATGGGGGAATCGTCTGGATGGCGCGAGGCGCCCCCCCTAGTTAGGATTACCCTACTTTATGCAAGATTTATATTGTTAGATAGCTTACCCCTTTATGTACATTGCATACCCTCACAGCTAACCGTATGCTAGATTGCATGGACATTCATCTTCATATATGCGATATCACTTCGTAGGACACGAACACCATTACCATTGGCATCTGTTGCACGCGCACTATTCATGTGACACACACGCCTTTGGTAATTGCCATGCCACATGCACTAGAAAACCTGTTTAACTTAATATCGCCATTTGCATTCAAACATGATATATGAAATTGCATAGCATGCATATACCTCGCATTATCATCATATTTATATAGATTGCTACCAAAACTCACATCATATACATTGATATCATAGACATTTATTATATATAACATATGGACACTATGATTTTCTTGATGATTTCAGTTTTTCTGTGATTTCTGGATTTTTGGGGAAAACCGCAAGAATTTAACAAAACCTTAGATTTATCATTTTCAAAACAAAGTTGCGGTTTTCTCGTGATGTATGTGTCGTCCACCATGAGTTTTCATGTTTTCTGTTGGATTTCGAGACCCGATTCGAGGAGTGGATGAACCGTCTCGGGTACATGGTGGGCCCGGTATGGTACCCCGGGGCAAGAAGATCGAGTTGTAGACGATGAGCCTGGCAGGGGAAGACTACCTACCGGTGATGTCTGGCGCGGCGGATATCCGGAGGATACCGACCGTTGTCGTGAGATTTATGATATGGGCCGATCCGGACTGACGGAGCCCGATATTGAGACAGATGTGATTCCTATTTGGTGTCGATGCTTGACACGGGTTTTCAGATGATTTCTTGATGATATTTAGCTATTATACAGACATTCATTTTCTAAAAGTTAAGAATGCAGTAACTTTAACATTCTAAACACTTAAAGAGTTAGAAAAGATATTGCATACCTGTGCATGCATACTAGAGTTATTATATCACATATGGACATACATGTTGTGGTGCATTGCGTGCATTCTTACGATTGCCTTATTAGATGTTATATTTACTCACGAGCTGGCAACTCACCCCCGTTGTGCCACAGTGTCTTGCAGGTCGGACCCGTCAGTCTCGTAGCGGCGGGCTATCTTATCATCAGTTTCTTTTGCTCAGACTCGCGACATCGCCCGTAGGTGGGTTGCGAGTATACTTTATTTCTTTTTGCTTTATCATTGTATCTAGTATTCTCCATCTACCACTTGTATTGTATATGCGACCTAGTGATGAGACTGAGAGATTTGTATATTTGTGGTTTCTTTTGGGTCGAGCTCACTTGAGCCGACGTGTGTTTTCTGGTATTTGCATCTCTTTTATGCTCTTTTTCTTGATATTACTATTATATTGCATGTGGTTGTGATCCGCCTTGGGCGAAGAGCTAGCTCCCGCTTGGGGATGCCATTTTTATAATTACAGGTTTATTATCTTGTTGTACCCATTTTGGGGGATAGAAAATACAGGGGAGACTCTGCCGAAATTTTCGGGAATTTTTGATGTTCTTTTTTTGGATTCTATGCAACTTAATTGATTTCAAAACCATTTTCATTTAAGGTTTTCCTTCACTCTCTTTTGATTTTGGGTTAGATTTCTGGGCTTTGGCTGACTTAGGTTACGGTACGCCTTTAGACGTCTCGTAATCTAAGTGCCAGTCACGTTCCGTACTTTCGGGTCGTGACAAAGTTGGTATCAGAGCGTAGGTTTTACCTTTCTGAGTGTAGGACGACCTTGGTAGATGGAGTAGGTGACTTAAGCAGAGTGGCGTAGCGTGGGTATGATCCGCGGCATACTTACGATACGGTACTCCGCCTAAGTAACCTTAGGACATAATTGCTTGTATTTCCTTTCTTGATTCCTTGCATTCCTTGATTCAATTGCAATGTCCTTATCAGTTCTATTTCTTATTCCAGCTTCGATGCCGCCAAAGACTACGAGAGCTCAGCGGGCTGCCGCTAGGGATGAGATTCGGGCGGGCCCGTCTGAGGCGAGGATCGAGCGGGAGGATACTCCTACCCCTCAGGGTCCTACTGATCCGCCTTATCCAGACCGTATTGCCAGATTAGAGGCCGGCATGCAAGAGTTGCGGCAGATGATGGGATCTTTAGTTGAGTCCAGCCTGGCACAGAGATCCGAGGACGTTCCTTCCACCGCACAGACCACGATCGTACCTGCTGCACAGATGGTCACTCCTGCTGCTTCTACGGAGACTATCCCTGTTTCACTACAGGAGTTCATGAGATTGAGACCTCCAGCTTTTACCGGTACAGATGCGACAGAGGACCCACAGGCATTTCTCGATAGGATGGCACGGATTGGCCGTTCGTTGAGGTGTTCTGAGGATAGATTGGTGGAGTTTGCGAGTTTTCGTCTGGAGGGTCTTGCCCAGACATGGTACGACTCAGTAGAGAGAGGCCGAGCTGCAGGTCTGCCTTCTATGACCTGGGATGAGTTTACAGCTTCATTTCTTGCCCGTTTTCTTTCGGAGAGTGTTCGAGATGCTCGAGCCCGTAGTTTTGAGTCTTTGCGCAAGACTCCGGGGATGACAGTGTCGGAGTATGATATACAGTTTACCCAGTTGTCTCGATATGCTCCGCACCTAGTCGACACAGAAGAGAAGAGGATAAAGAGGTTTGTACGAGGGCTTGATACACAGCTATTCCTTGCCATCGGCACCCAGCACTTTGATACATACGCAGCCGCGATGGACGCAGCCTTACTTTTGGAGGAGCGTATTTCTGAGACTCCGGTCGCTTCTGGGCCGAAGAGGATCCGTACTTTCGGGTCGTGACAAAGTTGGTATCAGAGCGAGATCCGGCCACCGCTTTGCCTTTTCGCGCCGTATCCGAAGTTTCCCCGACCGATCCTAGAATTGCATAACACACAATATAAGGTTACAGATTTCTGAAATGATGCAACTCACACTATGAAAAGATCGACGCTCTCGAATTAATCACAACGTGCACTCGGTACGCGGAAAATACACGAAAATCGCTAAAACCTTAACTAAAATCGCCGTTTCGGGGCAATTGTCAAAACTAAAACCCGACTAAACAAAACTCCGCATTCACACACCCTAATAGTCGTATAAGATGCTAATTATATCACCTAAATAACACAATTAGATCACCTCCTAAAATTTTAGAAAAACTAGTAAGCAATTAGCATGCCGATTTCAAAGCAAACATCGCGAATTAACGATATCGCGATCGCAACATCGCACAAATATCCGACCTAATACACTAGATGGCCACAATACTAACCTAAACACACTTAATCAACTTCAAACCCTAACTATAACATCACCTCTTAAAAATATAGAAAAACTAGTAAGCATTGACGTAGAAATATCGATGCAATTGTCGCGGTTTAACGGTGTAGCGATCGCTACATCGCACAAACAACCATTCTAACCAACTAGATAACCACTACCCTAACTTAAACCCACTTATCCTATAACAAACCCTAATTAGGACATCAACACCTCTCTTGAATTTTCAAAAACCAACCATTACAATGAAATTAACACTTTAAAATACTAATTTAGCTTATTTAAACTACAAATTTAACAACTAGTTTAGGATTTATACCTTACAAGTGAACCCTAACTTGCACTTGACCTTTAAAGATGCCTCCTTTTACCTTGTTTTGAAGCAAATTAGGGTTGGAAAGAGGTGGAATAGGATTATGGTTTGAATTTGTGAAGAAATGTGTTGATTTTGGTGGATTTTGATGATTTTTTCATGATTTTAGAAGCAAGAAAGAGAGAGGGAAATGGGGTTTGCTCAGGTTGAGCTCGACCTGAGGTAGAGGAGGGAGGTTGTGGGAGTTTTGAAGAAGTTTCTAGGTCAAACAAATATCATATGATATCATTTAATGCTTTTCATTTCAACTTTTTCCAAAAAAACCCCTTTTTCATCATTTTTTTCATAATTTTCCCACCATAAAACCAAAAGTTTGCAAGACATGATATAATTTTATTAACACCATATTTTAGCTTATAAAGACTCCTAATTAAGAAATTTACCTAATTAAATTTGTATTTATCCCTAATTAAATGTATTTAAAAAGGCTTAAAATAATAAAAAAATTAATTAATTACGAAATTTTTTTATTTAACTAGAAAATTATAAGTGACATTTTAGTGACAAAATTATAGTAATATCTTACCTAAATTTTGTATAATTAGGTCTACAATGAAAAATATCAATTTTGACTTTTTACGGAAAAAGTCGAAAAATTAGCCGATTACCGAAAAACTGCCTAAACGATTTTCGAAGGGTTACATGCAGCAGCGAGCCCAGGTGGAAGCGGAAGTGGCCGCGGCAGCCACCCAGGAGGAGGCGCTGAAGGAAGTGCGAGAGCAGCTTATGAATTTACTAAAGACACTTCCTCCTCAGTAGCCATCCCTCTTTGTATCATTTGTACTTGTCGATAAAAAATGTGTATATACATTTTTTATTCTTTAACATAATGTATCCTGTACCCAATCAAGTTTATGAATAAAAGATACACATTTTTTTTGTCTTGTGTCGTTTTCTCTGTCTTTTCTTTCTTTTATTATCAGCATACCACCTTAGTAACATAGTTGACGGATGATTAGAGCGAGTATCCTGACTACCTCAAGAAATAGCGATGGCTTAGGCCGCAGGTTCAGATCTGCTGCCTAAGACTTTTCAACTCTATTAGCCGTGAGGGTCTCATAGAGATTTTTCTCCCTACGGATCGAGGGGATCTCGTAGGTGGGTTTTTCTCCTTAGGAATCGTAAGGATTCCTAAGTGTGGTTTTCTCTTATAAGTCGTAAGGATCCTATAAGAGAATTTTTCCCTCTTACGAGTCGAGGGGACACGTAAGCGGTTGTTTCCCTCCTTATCGAAACTCGACTTTGGAGAGTGAGACCCGTGAATAGTATGCAAGAGACCGTTTTAGATCGACTTCCAGGGTCCCATTGTTCAGAAAGCAAGTTTTTTAATCCCTGCTGCCTGAGGCTTCATCTTGCAAGTTAAGACGAGTCGGGAGTTTTCCCGCGGAGACGCTGGTTTCTCTGCGAGCCGACACGAACCAGGAGGCTCTCGTCAAGGAGTGTTTGTATCCGTGAGTTGAGGTGTTTGCTAGGGATTATTTGTTTCCCTAGTACCAAGGATTATTTGTTTCCTTGGGGTTTGAAACGAGTCGAGAATTTCCCACGGAGGCACTGGTTGCTCTGCGAGTCGACGCGAATCAGGAGGCTCTCGTCAAGGAGTGTTTGTATCCGTGAGTTGAGGTGTTTGCTAGGGATTATTTGTTTCCCTGGCGCCAAGGATTATTTGTTTCCTTGGGGTTTGAAACGAGTCGAGAATTTCCCACGGAGGCACTGGTTGCTCTGCGAGTCGACGCGAATCAGGAGGCTCTCGTCAAGGAGTGTTTGTATCCGTGAGTTGAGGTGTTTGCTAGGGATTATTTGTTTCCCTAGCGCCAAGGATTATTTGTTTCCTTGGGGTTTGAAACGAGTCGAGAATTTCCCATGGAGGCACTGGTTGCTCTGCGAGTCGACGCGGATCAGGAGGCTCTCGTCAAGGAGTGTTTGTATCCGTGAGTTGAGGTGTTTGCTAGGGATTATTTGTTTCCCTAGCGCCAAGGATTATTTGTTTCCTTAGGGTTTGAAACGAGTCGAGAATTTCCTACGGAGGCACTGGTTGCTCTGCGAGTCGACGCGGATCAGGAGGCTCTCGTCAAGGAGTGTTTATATCCGTGAGTTGAGGTATTTGCCGAAGACATTGGTTTCTTCGGAGTTGGGATGAATCGTCGAGATCTGGCTTCGTTTTCTGGCGGAGCCTGTTGGGAAGGTAAGGTTCCCTCTTTGTTTGCGCCCATGGATTGTATACAGGTGTTAGTTATATGTATGCCCTAGAGGCCATTACTATACATAGGATGTATATTGTAGTGGATGCTGGGACGTATATAGGGAGGACTTTCTTGCTCGACATGATAGTATGCTATCTGGTTGATCTTTACCTTAACGTGTATACTGTTTGTCTCTCTGTTACATGTTGGTAAAGCCCTTAGGATCTGTACTTGACTACCTGGACTATGATGCAGATCATACTAGTGGGGACATGGTAGTCCATAAGTACATCCTTCAAAGTCCCTAGTCGTGGGTGTATCGAGACGGGGCATCGATATGCCAGAGTAGACTAGCGTGTACCTTCTCGACCCATACAGATGGGCGATGGATGATCCCATATCCATCGGTGTTTGACATCAGAGGAGATATACGGGTGCTCAGTAGAGACTGGGTACACTGGACGGACTCGCCGAGAACTCCCAGATGGTATTATACCTCACGTCAGATGGCAGTTCTCTGGTGACACTGGTACAGAGTAGTCCGTTGACCCGAGATCGTCATAGAGTCTTGTGTGGTTCCCACTGTGCTTTGATTTCCATCTTACCACGTCCAAGAGGGCGTACCTAACGGCAGAGCAGGGCAGGGCTAGCGCGGGTGTAAAACATAAGTAACGTCTATATAATATATCATATATACTATATACTATATCCATCACAGAAACATCACATGATCTCATCACAGATATCGCAGCAGAAGAATCATATGAAATATTGGATATACTAGGACGTCCGTGTTTTCAATACGAGCCAGTATAAAACACGGATTCCACGGTCGTTATGAATAGCCAAACCCACACCCCTAGACCCCTACGAGAGCGGCAAGCAACCCTACCAATTCTGGAGTTAGGAGACCCGGACTCGACTCCTCGAGTTGGTCTCCCACTGGACTCCAGAACCCGGTTACTTGTGCCCTCCTCCTTGGGTCTATCCTAGTGCGGAAAAGTAAATAATATACAACAGGTGACAACTCCCGCAACCTGGAAGCGCCCCAATAAAAGAATATTACATACAAGTTTTTACATGAATGAAAATGAAAAACACTCATCTCACATAAAAAAACCCCGGCTATTCAATCACGACGATCCAATATAACATATCCAGCAACACATAACATCACATGTCATCAACGTAAGTAAATATGTGCATCCCAATTGTCGTTGACATATAGCAACGAAACCGGCGATATCACATATTACACTTACGGTCACAGAAAAGAAAGTGTAAAACTACAACAGTTGGAATCCGCAACCTCCTCAGACATCGCATGCCTGACCAAATGAATTACTTAGACATCACATGCCTAACAATTATAAACCCCGCATTTTAGTCTCAAAATCGAAAACATTTTTCAATACCAAGTCGGGTAATTCAACAAGATTCCCGACACTCTGATCGAATGCTCGTCGCAAACTTCAGTAGACGGCTGCACTCCCGATACCGTCGACGAAGTGCACCAAGGCGGAACACCGCTGCCGCGAGCACCCGAACGGATGCTTTCGGCGACGGGGTTCTCCTACAGTCACTTGGTCGGGGCTATGGGGTGAGGCTGTCTGTTAAGTTTACCCGGCGAGTATCCGCGTACGCTACGTGATCGCGATGGACTTTTGATCACATCAAAATTCCGTGGCAACCGATCAAGTGAGACTAAACTGCTATGTTTATAACATTCATTTAGTTATCACATAACTACTTATGAATTCCAATTATTGTATCACATTCCGGATAAATAGAAAATGTTAAACTTTCCGATCGAACATCCTAACACCCAAGTTTTCCCGATACAGATCAACATATGAAACTAGTCTAACAACATTCAGTTCGTACCTCAGTACCAACGGTCCAGCCGTAGAAGGGTCAAGCCAACGCCTCACATGTGGCACGCCGTACTGCCCCTCACATAATCGAGTTAAGGTTTGTGTCTTTTAGAGGGACCATCGCGTTACTTGCACTACTTAGAACGTCGTCAAACTGTGGAAAAATCCAACACTTGGAAATTTCCCGACAGGGGAAAAGTTGGGTATTTATATCCGGTCGAACTTTTTAACATATCCTAAAATTTATCTGGAAAGCCACACAGACAAAATTTGATACCCGATCGAAATACCGAATCCCCAAATCTTGAATAAAATTTTAAAAATATCCAGAGAACTCAGCACAGTTAAATAGGAGTTACTGTGCAAACAACCCCACATAAAACGACAAAACGGCCGCCCTTCCGCCGCACGAGGCAGGCTCGTGCCGCGGAAGCGCGGCGCTATAAGGGAATTAGGGCTACGGGTTGTACAGTTACTCTTATATTTTCCTGCATGTTTTTCTGAATATTTTTAATGTTGAAAAATCTGAGTTGATTTGGGGATTCGGTATTTCGATCGGGTATCAAATTTTGTCTGTGTGGCTTTCCAGATAAATTTTAGGATATGTTAAAAAGTTCGACCGGATATAAATACCCAACTTTTCCCCTGTCGGGAAATTTCCAAGTGTTGGATTTTTCCACAGTTTGACGACGTTCTAAGTAGTGCAAGTAACGCGATGGTCCCTCTAGAAGACACAAACCTTAACTCGATTATGTGACCGTCTTGAACTGCCCTTTGAACCTTCGGGTTTGGGGCAGTACGGCGTGCCACATGTGAGGCGTTGGCTTGACCCTTCTACGGCTGGACCGTTGGTACTGAGGTATGAACTGAATGTTGTTAGACTAGTTTCATATGTTGATCTGTATCGGGAAAACTTGGGTGTTAGGATGTTCGATCGGAAAGTTTAACATTTTCTATTTATCCGGAATGTGATACAATAATTGGAATTCACAAGTAGTTATGTGATAACTAAATGAATGTTATAAACATAGCAGTTTAGTCTCACTTGATCGGTTGCCACGGAATTTTGATGTGATCAAAAGTCCGTCGCGATCACGTAGCGTACGTGGATACTCGCCGGGTAAACTTAACAGACAGCCTCACCCCATAGCCCCGACCAAGTGACTGTAGGAGAACCCCGTCGCCGAAAGCATCCGTTCGGGTGCTCGCGGCAGCGGTGTTCCGCCTTGGTGCACTTCGTCGACGGTATCGGGAGTGCAACCGTCTACTGAAGTTTGCGACGAGCATTCGATCAGAGTGTCGGGAATCTTGTTGAATTAGCCGACTTGGTATTGAAAAATGTTTTCGATTTTGAGACTAAAATGCGGGGTTTATAATTGTTAGGCATGTGATGTCTAAGTAATTCATTTGGTCAGGCATGCGATGTCTGAGGAGGTTGCGGATTCCAACTGTTGTAGTTTTACACTTTCTTTTCTGTGACCGTAAGTGTAATATGTGATATCGCCGGTTTCGTTGCTATATGTCAACGACAATTGGGATGCACATATTTACTTACGTTGATGACATGTGATGTTATGTGTTGCTGGATATGTTATATTGGATCGTCGTGATTGAATAGCCGGGGGGTTTTTATGTGAGATGAGTGTTTTTCATTTTCATTCATGTAAAAACTTGTATGTAATATTCTTTTATTGGGGCGCTTCCAGGTTGCGGGAGTTGTCACCTGTTGTATATTATTTACTTTTCCGCACTAGGATAGACCCAAGGAGGAGGGCACAAGTAACCGGGTTCTGGAGTCCAGTGGGAGACCAACTCGAGGAGTCGAGTCCGGGTCTCCTAACTCCAGAATTGGTAGGGTTGCTTGCCGCTCTCGTAGGGGTCTAGGGGTGTGGGTTTGGCTATTCATAACGACCGTGGAATCCGTGTTTTATACTGGCTCGTATTGAAAACACGGACGTCCTAGTATATCCAATATTTCATATGATTCTTCTGCTGCGATATCTGTGATGAGATCATGTGATGTTTCTGTGATGGATATAGTATATAGTATATATGATATATTATATAGACGTTACTTATGTTTTACACCCGCGCTAGCCCTGACCTGCTCTGCCGTTAGTTACCTAACCTAACGGTGCACGAGGGGACATCGAGGCGAATGCGGATGGCATAAGTGTACGTCATATCTATCTGTGATGTTTAGGTACTTAAATGATGGGACTTCATTAATGTGATTAATGAAATTAAAAGAAACCTAAGATGTTGTAGAATCGAATTTCAAAATAAAACAGGTAGCTACAGTTCTTGCTTTGCACAGTGGTATATGCGATATATCCTGCACCTTATTCGATGAGGAAAGGACCGAGATCCCTTCACCGGGAGTGACTCCTTTAGCAATAACTGGCAGATGCTACACACTCGGTTTGTCTTTTGATGGCTTTTAAGAGTTTTTGCTTTGCACAGTGATATATATGATATATCCCGCACCTCATTCGACGAGGAAAGGACCGACGATCCCTTCACCGGGAGTGACTCCTTTAGCAAAACTAGAAAAGCCTCAAAAACACTCCATTTCAAAATTCATTCGATCCTACAACGATATCAAGTTCATTACGCAATAGGTTTTCAGAAAAACCTGTCGTAGCCCTCCGTCATTTCAGATAAGTAGTAGTTAGTATTCGTGCTGCGTTTGTTGGCCTTTGTCAAGGCGCAGTGTGCGGTAGCTAACTGGTGCTTATCTGCTTATGCATATGATGCAGATTGAGTTAGGGTAGTCGTGCGACCTTGTTGGCCTTTGTCAAGGGCCGTGCGGGTGGGTTTAATTCAATCAGGAAATGACGGGTTGAACTTGACTAGCATCCTATGGTTTGTTGGCCTTTGTCAAGGTCATAGGAGGTTAGGGGAAAAATATTATCGGGAATTTCAAGTGTTGAAATTTGCAATGAGATTGCATACCTTCTATGAGATAGTTGGATCCCGATACCCGCTGCGAGTAAGTGTTACTCCTGGGAGAGTTTTATACATTACAATTAGCCGATCAAGTAGGTGTCTAGAAAGGTGTTAACGAGGTTACGCCTCTGGGAAAACGAGGTTTACAGTAATTAGGTTCGTGCGAAAGCACGGGGGACCTCCCTCAAAGTACCGACACTGGCCTGGCTGAAAGATTGGCGAACTTGTAGTGTGTAATTAATCCCGGCTAGTCTTTCCTTTTAGGGTTTGAAGGAAGATTTGATAAAAAGCAGTGGGAGCCATCCTGATTAGATAAAATAAAAACCAATCTATTCTTGACAGAGCGCACGCTGAGTGTTTTCTTCTCTCTCTCTCCTGGTAGCGACCATATCACGCCTTAATCAAGAT
The DNA here is from genome assembly GCA_030015575.1 of Agapanthus africanus. Taxonomy (NCBI): domain Eukaryota; kingdom Viridiplantae; phylum Streptophyta; class Magnoliopsida; order Asparagales; family Amaryllidaceae; genus Agapanthus; species Agapanthus africanus. The sequence continues at coordinate 298,256,108 of CM057349.1, forward strand.
AATAATACGGAATATTGACCGAACCCGCTTGTTATACTGAGCTGGGGAACGTTGGTCCCGCTCCAACTTATAAATGTTATAAGACAGAGCAGGAAATTGGGGATTACCAGAATTCCCGTGCCGCCCAAACGAAGAGAGTGCATGCTGATGCATCATCTTCGGGTTTGTTCCTTATACAGAACTGTTTCTCAGTATCCTTTACGTCCTGGGTATGTGATACCAGATCAGGATCCCAGATATGTAATTTGTTACATAGGGCTACAGATAGGTAGAGAACTGAGAACGGGTGATAAGTTTCATGAGGCAGAAAACGGGGCAAGTGTTGCAGCCAACTCTGTCGGTCACTGTCACCCTGTATTACAATACATTGATTCTGAACGAATGTTATTAGATACCGAACCTGATATACAAAATCATATCTGTCTCTTTATTAGTAAAGAAACGGTAAAATTTTGTATAGTTGGATAATGTTTTGAACATTTCCTATATCAAAAGTTGATCGCTTCAGGCACGTTATCTAAAAGCATTAATGTTCTAAATCAAACTACAGTTCTTACTATATGGAACACACACAAGAGGAAGAGTTCAGAAATGAACGGATTCTTCTTGAGGTATTGTAGACTAGGTCAGATCAATGTGACCCGACTAGCTAGAGTTACATATAGATGCATATTTAAATCAGTTTGAATTTACATCTTGTGAAACTCGCCAGTCATGTCACAAAGATAAGATGACCACAGCTCTGTTTATTGGAAACAGAGAAAGAGTTAGTGAACTCTTGGGATGATACATGTTGATGTATGTTAGGTCCCCTGTCTACAAATGCCAGGACTGGTTCTTTGTACTTCATTACATTCTCTGATGATCTCTTTCGAGTTTCAGACCTATGTTCCTGTTGAAACACAAGTCCGAACCTTTTGAGATATTCACGGAATATAAATTAGAAGTAGAGAACCAAAATACGGGTATAAGTATTATGTCCTATGATGAGATCAAGGAGGAGAATACTTGAGCACGGAAATACTGGACTATTCTAAAGGAGAATGAGATTCTCTCTCAGCATTACTCCTCTGAATACACCATAGCACGATGGTATATCAGGGCGGAGCAGATACACCCTATTTGATATGGTGTGCTCTATGATGAGTACTACTGAGTTACCTGTTTCCTTTTGGGTGTTATGCGCTTGAGAAGCTGCATACCTATTGAATAGGATTCGAATCAAATCAGTTGCCTACCGCTTCATATGTGATATGGAAAGGGAAGAGCCCATGTCTTAAGCTAGTTAAGATTTGGGGTTGTCCGGCCTATGACTAAAAGCAAAATCCGGATAAACTCGAGGCAAGATCTGTTATGTAGAACTGGAAATGTTCCAGCTATACAGACTACAGCAGATGATTTGATAGAACCAAAGGATTCAGTAGATTCCAACGAACCTCAGCCTCTCCGCCGATCTAGTAGGGTTCCTCACCCACCTGAGAGATACTTCAGTTTCTCTATGACAGTGGGAGCGAGGATTACATCATGAGATGATGACCCAACTAGTTTCGAGCTGGCCATCAGGAGTAAGACTCTGTAAGAATGGCTGGATGTTTAGTGATCTGAGATGGAATCCTTATACACCAGCAAAGTATGGACTTTAGCTGCAAGATCTGAAGGGTTAAATCCCCATCAGGAGCAAGTATATCTTGAGAAGATTACTTGGTGTACATGGAAAAGTTGAGACTTTCAAAGCTAGACTTGTTAAAGCTTTTCGTCATTGACCAGGCGTGGATCATGATGAAACCTTTTCAAGTGACTATGCTTAAGTCCATCCAGATCCCACTTGCCACGGCTACATACCATGACTGCGATATCTGGTTGGGTGTCTTGACTGCTTTTCTAAATGATGATTTAGAGAGCGTCTATAAGTACACAGCCAGAGGGCTTCGTAGACAGTGGGAGCAGCGGAAACGTGTGCAAGATGCTTTATAGGATAAAGCAGGCATCGCGGAGTTGGAACATCTGTTTTGATGAAGCAGTCAAAGAAGTTGACATCATCAAAATGGTAGATGTACCTTGTATGAACAAAAAGGTAGTAGGGAGTATGGTGATGATCCTCGTAGAGTACGTGGATGACATACTCTTGATAAGAAAGGAGTTTCTTATGCTACGCTCGATCAATCTCCGTTTATCACAATGATTCTCCATATAGGATCATAATGATACCTACTAACTCCTGGATTTTGGATCTATGAGATAGATCTAAATGGATGTTAGGATTCTCACTTGTCGAAGTGAGATGGTATCACATGATCCTGGGGAGAATCACTGGAAGAGTTCCAGGGTGATAAGGACGACTGAATGTCAGTCGCAGGCATTGTCTTTTCCCTCGGTAAAGAGACGGTATGTTGGAAGAGTTCCAAGCTAGATACCGTGACATACTAGACGATAAAGGCAGGATACATCGCTACTTAAGATGCTACCAAAGAGGCTGTTTGGGTGTATATTGGTTCATGAGATGAACTACGTTCCTACCATTGTGAGACAATGGAGTTGTGGCTCATGCCGAGGAACACCGGTCCCATCAGTGATCCAGACTTATTCTAAGGCAGCATCGCCTGATCATGGAGATGGTTGATCTCCAGGGTGATCGAGGTTTGGAGAGTAGACTCAGAGAACAACACAGCGAATCCACTCACAAAGGCCTGTTCCCAGAGAGAGACTTTTATGGGATGGTTGAGTATGAGATACTGCAACCACTGCTACAGATGGCCCTAGTGCAAGTGGGAGATTGTTAGTTATATGTATGCCCTAGAGGCCATTACTATACATAGGATGTATATTGTAGTGGATGCTGGGACGTATATAGGGAGGACTTTCTTGCTCGACATGATAGTATGCTATCTGGTTGATCTTTACCTTAACGTGTATACTGTTTGTCTCTCTGTTACATGTTGGTAAAGCCCTTAGGATCTGTACTTGACTACCTGGACTATGATGCAGATCATACTAGTGGGGACATGGTAGTCCATAAGTACATCCTTCAAAGTCCCTAGTCGTGGGTGTATCGAGACGGGGCATCGATATGCCAGAGTAGACTAGCGTGTACCTTCTCGACCCATACAGATGGGCGATGGATGATCCCATATCCATCGGTGTTTGACATCAGAGGAGATATACGGGTGCTCAGTAGAGACTGGGTACACTGGACGGACTCGCCGAGAACTCCCAGATGGTATTATACCTCACGTCAGATGGCAGTTCTCTGGTGACACTGGTACAGAGTAGTCCGTTGACCCGAGATCGTCATAGAGTCTTGTGTGGTTCCCACTGTGCTTTGATTTCCATCTTACCACGTCCAAGAGGGCGTGCAAAACGGTGGTTTTTGGGTACAGTCCCGAGTCACATGGAGGCAATGAGCGATAGGAGGGGATTCGTCTCTCCCGGTATATGGGGGTTGATGTTGCGCTGTGTTCGATTGGCTATAACAGGAAATCCCTGGCCAGGGTTGCAGAGATTTACTGGTAAGTGTTACCAGTAGTTTCTCGAACAGTTATAGACCTCATATCGACACGACTTATTGAGCTATTGGGGTCTGACGTTTACCACCCCTAGGCGAGATATGCGACATATCAGACGATCAGACCGGACTGTACGGTAGTGTCACTGGTCGGATTCACTGGAGTGTGAGCGGGCTTGCTCGTCGATCTTCAGATCGCTCAATACCCGGGTGGCCGTTACGTTTAGCAGACCGCTTGCGGCTTGTGGATGTTTGATATGATCATCATCCGCTGCCGGCGTATTGACGAGTCTTTAGAGTCCTACACAGAGGTTTCCTGGCTCAAGCGAAACGAAATAGGAGCGCATATGAGATATGTGCGGGACCGAGAATAATGCGTGTATGTGATACCGTATTCTATTCTCGCGATAAATATATCGAATGGTTGTATGCGATATAACCTAGTTATCGATTCAAGCGTTGATTCGATAAGCCGATATATTAGATACCAGTCGGTTATGTGCGCATGACCGGATCATTGAATCAAGTGTTGATTTAATGATTTAATGCATATTTATATATTTGATATATTACTTTGCATCAACTAGTATCGGTTTACTTAAGATGGATTTTCTCACTCGGATGGGCGCATTGTATATGCGATATACTTTTGTGCATTTGATTGTATCATGTTTGATGATACATGATTGTTTAAGTGTATGTTAAGAATAAACCATGGTTATTTATATGATTAGGGTTTTATTTCCTTTTCTTATTTATTTATCTATTTATTCATTTTGGAAATAATTAGAAAAGGTATAAAAAGAAAATGGTGGCTAATTTTGTTTCATATTGAAGCTTCTTGAAGACTTTGACCTAGTGACCATTTTGTTCTTATCCTTAACCCTAACCATTCTATTAACCATGGTCTTTTCTCTACACTTAACTAAGGTTGAAAATATGATAAGTATTCATATTCTTTTCATTTTCTAATTAACTTATCTTATCATTTTCTTCTTCTTCTTCTTTGCTTCAAGTGAAGAAGCTTGAAGTCCATCAATGGTGATTGATGCATATGAGTGAGAAATCCAATTCTAAAGTCTACCCACTTCCTATTTCTTCATCCTCTACCTCTTGCCAAGTAGTAGAGTGTGTTTCCTTCACAAGTTTCATGACTTGTTGAAGGTGGAGCTTGATTCATCGATGCTTCGACGTAGATCATCTTCGGCATGGACATCGACGACCTAGCTTGCCCATTCTCCGACGAAGCCGATCCTAGAGCCCAGATTCGTTTTGGACAGCGGAGAGGACCTCGTTGCGGAGCTATGGAGGTGGAGCACCGGATCTACAAAGGTTGTATTTCCGTATTTTATATAGTTAACTGTTAACTAGTTCTTGTTCGCCTAGATATCTAGCAAACGATCCGTACTTTAGGGTTTGTAGGCACCATAATTTTTGAAAATGCCATGGTTGATGGCTTGGGAGACCTCACTAGTGTGCCTAGGAACCCTGCAACAGGGATCGATGTGATCTCAACTGTAGGGCCAAAGTTTTATCATTCTCTTTTTTTTTGTTTTATTTCCGCGATGCTCTATCATTTCAGCTTTTATATCGCGAAGGTCGCGATTGCCCAATCATTTCGGCTATTTTTCGCGGTGCCCAATCATTTCGGCTATTTATTTTATTTTTTTACTCGCTGCTTTTATTGTGAGTTGCCCCATCATTTCGGCTATTTTTCATGCATACATTTTACTTACTGCTTTTTATTGCAAGTTGCCCCACCATTTCGGCTATTTTGTACGCATGTGCGGCATACGGGCTTTTCGCCGTAAACCTGAAATTGGACACCGACTTTGGCATCGGCATCGCTACAACTGGGATATTGCCAGGAGCGAATCATCATTTGCCTCTGTCGTTGTCGAACAAAGGAGGCTTAGCGACCAGGGTTAGGGTCCTGTCGACTAAGGCTTTGACTTTATGAGCCTTAAGGGTCTCACAAAGTTATTTCTCCCTACGAGTCGTGAGGATCTTGTAGGTGTATTTTCTCCTTAGGAATCGTGAGGATTCCTAAGTGTTTTGTTCCTCTGTAAGTCGTAAGGATCCTACAGGAGGGTTTTCTCCTTGTAAATCGAGAGGATTTACAAGGGTTATTCACCATGCGAACATACCCCTAGCCTCGGATGGGACTTAGTTAGGGAAATGTTTATTCGCGCCCATGGATTGTATATAAGAGCCAATATTGGACCACTTGTAGGGCAATATCTAAAGTTGTGGGGGTTGCTTAAGCACAGGTTTAGGTCTCTGTAACTTAAGACTTTCAAATCTTATGAGCCGTGAGGGTCCCATAAGAGAGTTCTCCTTACGAGTCGTGAGGATCTCGCAAGTGTATTTTCTCCTTAGGAATCGTGGGGATCCCTAAGTGTGTTGTTCCCTTATGAGTCGTAAGGATCTCACGCGGGTGGTTTCTCCTTACAAGGTCGAGAGGACCCTATAAGTGTCTTTTAACGAGGTTGCGGCCTTTCGGGTTTTCACAAACACTCGCCGGTAGCCCTGCTGTTTTTACTCACGGAGCCCTTTCGGGTTTTCATCCGTGCCCACTTTGCTCATGGACATACCGTTTTTTCTTTCTTCTTCTTCTTTTTTTTTAACGAGGTCGCGCTTTTCCGGGTTTTCACGAACACTCGCCGGTAGCCCTGCTGTTTTTACTCACGGAGCCCTTTCGGGTTTTCATCTGCGCCCTTTTTGCTTATGGACATACCGTTTTTTTATTATATTTTTTTAATTTTATTTAATTTTATTTTTTTATCTCGTCAGCCTAAGGATGCTGCGGTAGTAGTTTAAGGACGTTTCGGTCCGTCATTAGTTTAAGGACGTTTCGGTCCGCCCATTAGTTTAAGGACGTTTCGGTCCGCCATTAGTTTAAGGACGTTTCGGTCCGCCCATTAGTTTAAGGACGTTTCGGTCTGTCCAGGAGAAGGCTGGCTACCGCTTATAAAGTTTGAGCTTAGGAAGACAGCGAGCGGACATAATCGTCGTCATCTATCATTGACCCAGGCAGTAACTTGCTAAGCGTAGTATTTCTTTAGGAAGCGACCGTTTATTGGCCTGAAAGGCCTTTCACCGTGCATATCTATGAGTAGATAGGCCCCACCCTGGTAGACCTTATCTATGATGAACGGGCCTTGATAGTTTGGCTCGAATTTTCCCTGCTTGGCGCGATTGGGGATCATAGGCCTTATGACCACTAGCACGAGTTCGCCTTGGCGGAATGTCCTCGGTCGGGTCAATCTTTCATATGAGCGCGTCATCTTTGCTTTATAAGCTTCCAGATTTTGTTGCGCTATGAGCCGTGTTTCTTCAAGAGCATCAAGCTCCTCAAGCCGAAGGTGAGCGTTTTCTTCATCTGTTAGCTCGTAGTGGATTGCCACTCGTAGAGAGGGTAATTCTATTTCGAGGGGGAGTACTGCTTCTGTACCGAATACCAACGCGTATGGTGTTGCGTTGGTGGCCGTTTTGAACGTTGTTCGATATGACCACAGAGCCTCTTGCAGTCTCTCGTGCCAGTCTCTCTTATTTTGGGACACCGTCTTTTTCATGATTTTCGTCAGGGTCTTGTTGAAGGCTTCAGCTAGACCATTAGCTCGCGGATTGTAAACTGAAGAATATCTCCAGTCTATATTGTGTTGCTGTGCAAAGCGACTGATCTTGTGGCTTCTGTAAGCTGGTCCGTTATCGGAGACGATCCGTCTTGGCGTTCCAAACCGATATATGACGTGCGTCTTGAAGAAGCGGAGGATATTTTCCGTCTTTACCTCTCTTAACGGTACTACTTCTGCCCATTTGGAGAAGTAGTCAGTCGTCGCCAGGATGAAACGATGTCCCTTGGACGATGCCGGTTCGATGGGGCCAACTATGTCAGTTCCCCACATTTCGAACGGCCAGCTTGCCACTGTCGGGTGTAGCGGATTTGGATGCTGATGGATGAAATCCCCATGAATTTGACATGAGTGGCACTGCTTCGCATATTCGAGGCAATCCTGAATCATCGTGGGCCAGTAGTAGCCCATCCGCTGGATCTTCAACTTCATCTTTGGGCCTGCTTGATGAGAACCACAGATTCCGTCATGAACTTCCTGAACGACTCTTTTCGCTTCGCCAGGTCCCAGACATCTAAGCCACAGAGAATCGAATGACCTCTTGTATAGAGTATCATTGACGAAGGCGAAAGACAGAGCTCGTTTCATGAGCTGATGTCTTGTGGACGCTTCTTCAGGCATTCGGTAGGACTTAAAGTAGTCTATAAAGACTTCCCTCCAATCCTCAGCCTTCTCCCGGTCTTTTATTTGCAAGGTCGTCTGTTCAGTCGCTCCCTTCTCTTCGGATGATTCCGGAGATATTTCTGCTGGGGCAAGCACCCGACGGCTTTGCACAACGATTCTCACGTCATCGAGGTTCTCGTCGGCCAGTTCTTTAGCGAGTTTGGCTAACGCGTCTGCTTTGCTGTTTTCCGCGCGCGGTACGCTTTCCAAAGTATAGGAGGGAATTTGTGTCAACAGTTGTTGCACCTTTTCACCGTACTTCACCAGCTCCGGTTTACACGTTTGGTAGTCGTCGTTTACTTGACTAACGACCAATTGAGAATCTCCGTATATGAGGAGATTTTCAATTCCCATGTCAATGGCGATCTCGAGACCTGCTATCAAAGCTTCGTATTCGGCTTCGTTATTTATCCTCGGCTCTGTTAAGGAGAAAGTGAAACGCATTATCCCACCTTGTGGAGTCACGAAGATGAGGCCTACCCCGGATTTGATTATAGGGGTACTCTGTTTACGCTTTTTCATGGAAGATGCTCCGTCAAAATAAAGCTCCCATCGGGTATCACTACCATCGATCGCATCAAACGCATGTTCGTCTGGAAGATCGCAATTCAAAGGAGAATCGGCGGGTATCGGATGCTCAGCAAGGAAGTCGGCGATGGCCTGGCCTTTGACTGCCTTGAGAGGTTGATATGTTATCGAGAATTCCATCAAGAGCAGGGCCTATTTAGCGAGTCGTCCCGTCAATATGGCCTTCGACATCAGATATTTAAGAGGGTCGGCCTTCGAAATGAGACGGACCTCATGTGCCAATGCATATTGCCTGAGCTTTGTTATCGCGAAGATCAACGCCAGGCAGTGTTTTTCAATGGGAGAGTAGTTGCTTTCTGCCCCCAGTAGAACTCGACTTAAGTAATAAAGAGCTCTCTATTTCCCTTGATCATTCTCTTGCGCCCATAATGCGCCTAAAGAACCTTCGAGGGCGGTTGTGTAAAGAATGAGGGGCTTTCCCTTAACCGGAGCAGCCAACACTGGCGGGTGTAAGTGCACGGCGGCGCCCCGGCCGTCAATCCGACGGCCAAATGCGGAAGCGGTGAATAACTTTGATTTTGCGGACTTAGCAAACCGGCACCACCGCGCACTAAACACCCGGATCGTAACCATTAACAAGTCTATGCTACTAACAAGAAAGGGAATAGAGATATACCGACGATCCAAGTCCTCCGGTCTTCTCATCATTGTCTCGATCTCCTGCGGAATGTCCCGTCTCCTCCCCGTCGCCGGAAGCGCACCACATCGCCTACTTCTTTTACGGGCTCCCACCTCAATGCCGAGGCAACTCGGGCACGAAGCCGGCTACTCGACGTGCCCAAGATTTGCTGTAGAATATAATACGGATTGCATGTCTCATTTGGGATTATGGAGTTGCCTTTTGTGGAGGGATTGAAGGATGTTTTGGATGAACAAGAGAGCATTTTTCTTGGCACCATGAGAGCTAAAATTGCCACACCCACAAAGAAATGAATCCCATCATCCCTCTAGGAATGCCCCCCCCTTTGGTGTGATTGGAGAGAGAGTGCAAAGACAAGGGGGTGGGTGGAAAGTGAGTGATGATGAAAGAAAAACAAATGATCACAAGGAAATCCACACTCCATCAACAACATCAACTCAACAAAGTCAAGCCATCATGATAGCTAGAAGTCAAGGTCAATGAGAGACTATCATGATAAAACAATAAGCAAATACCCCCTCCACAAATACTTATTTGCAACAATGCAAATAAACCCTCCTCCACCAAACTTCGGCCAATGAACGGAACAAAGGAAATTGGCCGAAACGGAAAGCAAACTGGCAACTCCAGAAAACTGGTCCCGTAATAAATTACAGGAAAACCCCGATACTGTGCATACACACCCGCATCTGTATTTCGACCGAAATACAAATGCAATGAGACAAAGTCTACACTGTACTATACTAGGATCCGGCTTAAACCAAAGCTGGCTAGTAATATCCGTTCGATCCTGATCCGTGCAATACCGCACGTATCTGATCGAACCCTGCCATATATCCATACGGCCTATAGTACAAACTGTCCGATCCCGATCCGTGCAATACCGCACGTATCTGGTCGGACCTTGCCATATCTCCATACGGCCTCTACAACCTTTCGCCCGAAAGCTGAGTAACAGAATGTGGGGGACTCTAAAGACTCGTCAACACCTCGGTTGTGGATTTAACCACTAGCACGTCAGAGGTATAAGCCAATACGTAACGGGCTACCAAGTATTGACTAAAAGGGACGTCTGTGAGTGAACTCAGCCTGACAACCCTACTGAGCCTGTCAGTGACAATATCCGTGCAGTCCGGTCCGTTCGTCTATGAGTATCGCATGGCGGGCCTAGGGGGTTGGTAAAAGTCAGACCCCCAAAAGCGGTACAAGTCGTGTCGGAGTGTAGCCCAGAACACCCTGAGATACTACTGGAATACCTACCAGTAAATCTCCTTGCCTTGGCCAAGGACTTTGTGTAATGGCTCTCCTAGACACAGCACGACCTCACCCCCAATACCGGGAGAGACGAACCCCTGAAGATACGCTCACTGCCTCCATGTGGCTCGGGACTGTACCCAACTAAAACCTGTTTGCACGACTCCTTTGAGCCGTGGTAGGGTAGTAATCAAAGTACAGTGGGAACTCACACGAGACAAATGACGATCCCCAGGTCGATGAACTAACCTGCACACATGTCACCAGGGAACTGCCATCTGACGTCTGGTATATGACCAACTAGCATGTTCCCGGCGAGTCCTGTCCGGTGTACTCATAACCCAATGAGCACCTGTATACATCTTAGGTGATCCAACTGACACCAGTGGCTTGTGAGACCGGCCACCGCCCCTCGTCGGGGTCTCGACTGTATACACTAGTCTACTAATGGAGTATCGATGCCCAGTCTCGAAACTCCCACGACTAGGGACCCTTTAAGGATAAGCTTATAGACCCCAGCTCCCACTTATATGATCGCCCTCATACTGCTGGTGGTCAAGCAAGAATCCTAGGGGCTCTATCAACGTGTAATAGCGACGTGTCAGGTCACCTAAAACAGTACACGATGATAAAGGTAAACCAGATAGCATACTATCATCTCGAGTAAGACTGTCCTACCGGGATAGGTCCTCCCTCAATCATTACAATCACGTACCTGTGACCTAATAATTGACTCTGAGGGCACTATCTCCAACAATCTCCCACTTGCACTCAAGGCTAATTATTGCGATGTCGCATACTCACAGCCCGTGTGATACCGAACACCCAACTCCTCTACTAGTCAGTCTCACAAAGCTCGTTTGCGAAACTATTGCGTTCGAGGAATAGCCTCAGTGAGTGGATCCGCTTATTGTTTCTTTCTATGTCTCTCTATATCTCAAGTTCGCGGAGAAAGCCATCTCCCGAAAAGAGCAATACCTGTCTCAGAATATGTCTGGATGTCTAATGGGACCTAGCTCATAAATGAACTCCAAATCCAAACTTCTTAGACTGTATCGTCAACTGAACTTAATCAGTATCCTGCGCGCCATGCCTCCCTCAGTATTGCCTTGGACCACCTGTCCAAAATACTGCCCTTCATCAGAAGGAAAACTATAACTCTGACAACCTCCTTGTCGTCCATGTCACCTTGGAAGCCTGGAATGATAACTGTCTCCTGAATGAGGCTGTCGTTATCATCTCCCTAGAACATCCACTTATGTTCTAAAACTGCTTCCTACGGTTTCTCCAGGATTGGAATAATGTCAACTTATTGCATCTAGTGCAAGAACAACATCTCGTGTGGTACTTGACATCTCATGATTGACTCAATTGCCTGAGCAAGTGATCTGCCAATCATGCACGTCCCTCTCCCCTTTAGTCAGTAAAACACCTTTGGAGAGGGTGACTCCATTACCTGCAGGTACACTACCGTGCCAGGAGTCGTCCATTCTAAATACTCTTAGAATGCTGTCAAGTACCCTGATTGGGAAACCACCCAAATCTAGATCTAAGACCATAGATCTAGTAACCAGTATGTCTGATATAAAATCCATTTCCTTTGTGGAGAAACAACTGTGTGACGACCAAAGTATAACCGATCGTAGTGTAGGAGTTTCTTTTCCTACTTTGTGTATATCATCCAAATACCAGGATATCACACCCTACTACCTTCTCAACAGATCCATCCCCTATTCTGATGAAGTCAAACCCATGACTGTCACGTCAGAAATAGATGATCTATCTCCGTTACATCTGCTCCAGTCTATAAATAGACAGAAGCAACCTGTCCACCAATGCTTCCGCTGCTCCCACTGACTACGACAACCCTCTGGCAGAGTCATATAGACGCACACTTCTAAAACTGGTTTAGAACGACGCTATACTCATCCTCCCGCCGGGTCTCGTAACCTGGAACAACAGCAATGGCAATTGTGGGTAAACAAGAACTTCACTGTCACCGTCCTTGAGGCTACCGTAGTGCCTCTCGGGTGCCTGATGTTACCCACCTTATCTGCGGAGTGGCCAATGGAATGTCAATTCAGATTGAATCTTTAGGTTCCTTATCAAATCTTCAGTAATCGTTTGTGGTTCTGGAATCACTTCCAGTTCTACCATACTCCCACTACTGTTTTCTGAAAAAATCCATTTTTAATAAAACTATGGCGAGTCTAGAACAATATTGCTATTGTTCATCCAGATGGTAGAAAGTCAACCCTCGTCATAGCCTGGGTCAACCCACAAACAGCCATTACAGAAACGTGCCTTGAGTTGTCCAGTGTCTGGTTTTAATCATAAACCGGACAACTCCCCGTACCTTAACAACGTTAAGATATGAACTGTTCTATATCCAATATAGAAACAGAGGCACTGATTTAATTGAACCAGATTCAAATCATGTAGCTGTCCCCAGCGCATGTCAACTAAATGGAAGGAGGCCGATCAGCGTTACTCAACTTAGGAATACTTCCAATTATGAGTAATCTGAAAGAGAAGCAAGATCTCTTAATCATTACTATCAACTGAATACCATACACAAGTATCTACATCTTCGATCTCTTTGAAGAATCCCGATACTTGCTATACCTGGTTCTCTACTCTATTCAAATACCTATAACTCCTCAAAACTTAGACCCTGTGTTTCTACGAAACACATGTCTAAGAACTAGAGAAGTTAAAAGTAAACAGAATATAGTATGAGGACCAACCCCTCTGTCCTAATGGACACTGGACAACATACAATACTCTGTATAAGTCCCTTGAGTCTGATAACTCTTTCACTGTGTGTCGTAGGTTGAAAACTGTACTTATGGTTAAGAAGAATTACACCGCTGTTTAATGCTCCTTACCTAACCATTCACTGATATAGGTAAATGTCGTAGACATAATTTCAGAAAGGTATATCTCACTCTATGAAAATAGACGTACAGATATATCATTTTGAAATTGGTGCATAACAGCGGATATTCAAAACCAAATATTTGTCGACCGGCAAACAGCCCAGGTGATTTCCTCAAATATCACCGATTACAACGAATCCCGATACAATGAGGATGATCACCCAATTCCCAATAACCTACTCCCACTCATCATCTGTAAAACCATACAGATGTGAGAATCATACCTGGTAAATACATACCCTGGAGTAAGTGTCTAATCGGGAAATCAGTTTTCTTTTAATAGTACACAGTGAAACTGAAACATTGAAATGTTTCGTTGGGGTATCCTGGTATTCCTAGTAATGCCTCTTCCAGATTCACGACTGTAACCGTATAGTTCTTTGCCACCTCTCCAAATCCCTTCATATGTCTTTAGTCTTTACCTTCTGTACACCCCTTTAGGCCAAATGGTTTTCTTCATTCCTTACCGTTCGGCACCAGCCTATGGTTTGGAAGAAGACTATCCTATAAGCATAATGGGTGTACTGTTCCAATCCTAGGAACACTCGCAATGCGAGAGAAGGTGAAGATAAAGGACACCTGAATAAACCTTATTCCTATTTCTCCTGAACCAGAATCCATCCCCGAACTGGAACAAGTTCCATTCGAGTTCGTATATAACCATACGATGGAGTATCCAAAAAACTGTGGATCTTCGTAGTGATACGGAGTGTCCCGGAGAAATATAAAGGTGATTTTTATGATTGGCGTAGAAATACCTGGTTTGGTCGTGAATATCTGTTGCAATTTACTTTGCCCTCTTACTAATCCCTTGCTTTGTCTTAACTTAATACCTTCTGCACACCATCGTTATGCTAATTGGTTTTCTTCATTCCCCACCGGTCGGCACCAGCCTAAGGTTTGGAAGAAGACAATCCAATTTGCGTAATAGGTGTACTACCCCTAAACCAAGGAGTACTCGTAACCTGAGAGAGGGTAAAAGGAAAAGACAACTGAATAATCCTATCCATTTTCTCCAGAACCGGAAACCGTCCTCGAATAAATTCTTTCGAGTTCGTATCTAACCATACGATGGTTTTGTCCAATGGAAGTGGACGTTCGTAGTAATACGGGGTGTCCTGGAGAAAAGGGTAAAAGTAGGAGTGGCAATGAGGTTTGCAACTCTGACAATCCAAAAGCCGGTGTTTAAGAAGGTTCGGTCAACTTGATCACTGAGTCAAAGTCTTAGGGTCGGGTCAAATGGTCGCTGCCAGAGAGAGAGAGAAAAGAAACACTCAGCGTGCACTCTAACCTAGATCAGAATGGTTACCAATTTATCTAATCTGGAATCCTCCCACTGTACCTCAAATTCTCCTCCAAACCTGAAAGAAGAATTAGTCGGGGTCACCCGAGGAGTAAACTAACTCATCAGTGGGAATCGGGATCCAACTCTCATCGCATGATAACGTGACGGAATCCGCTCACGCTATCACACTTCAGAAGGTATACGCATATCTGGCAAGTTTCAGTTCTTTTGAAACTCCCGATGTGATTTCTGCCCCATGCTCTTATGACCTTGACTTTGGCCAACATATCATAAGTCACATGTCAAGTTCTGCCCGTCATTCTCCAGGTTAATTTGAATCCACCCGTACATACCCTTGACTTTGGCCAAAATGGCAGCACGACTGTCCCAAACCAACGCATCTATCTATGCTGCATATGAATAACCAACAGCTACCAAACACTGTGCCTTGACTTTGGCCAACATACACAGCTTGAATACTATTGACTACCCATATGAAACGACGGAGGGCTACAAATGGTTTCTAGCGAAAACCTTTAACGTAATGAACTTGATATCGTCGAAGGAACGGATAGCTTTTTGAAAATATAGTGACGAAAACCGTTGCTAAAGAGGTCACTCCCGGTGAAGGGATCTCGGCTCTTTCCCCGTAGAATGGGGTGCAGGATATTCCAACTGAATACCACGCTGCAAAGCAAAAGTAATCGGCTATAGTGAAGTTAATGCCCTGACGCAAACTTTTTGTCCAAGGGGTCATTCCCGGTGAAGGGATCTCGGCCCTTGCCTCGTCGACTTAGGAGCAGGATATTCCAATGAATACCACGATGCAAAACAAAAGTAAACGTCCTTGCAATAACAGCTTTTTGAAAAGTGTTCCAACAACATCAGATTAGGTTTGTTTTTAACTTGCATTGATCTGAATCAATGCAATCCCATCAATTGATCACACCACAAAGAACGAAAATATACTGATGTACGTATATGCCATCCGCATTCGCCACTGGGTCCCGTCATTACCCGTTAGGTTAGCTAACTAACGACAGAGCGGGGACTGGGCTAGCGCGGATGCAAAACATATACAACATCTACTAATATATATACCAATATATTATATTCGCTCAAGGCGTGAATAAAATGCAACATCACAGAAATGTACAGCATCACAGAAACAATACAGATATCTGGGATCCCCGGGTTTCACAGAGCCACTACTGAAACCCGACGTTCCCCTGGTCGTGTGGATAGCCTGTGCAATGAAATCCTAGACCCCTACGGGCGCGGTAAGTCACCCGCCAAAACCTGAAGCGAGGCAGCCCCCTTCAGCGCCGTGAATGGACCACCCAGCACTTCACGGAATCCGGTAACTTGGGCACCCCTCCTGGGTCAACCTGTACCCCCTACGAGTGCGGCGAATAGCCCGCCAATCCTAGAGTGAAGCCCCCTCCGTCTCAATGCCATGAGATGCGGGCATGTTGCCCTCTAGAACCCGGCTACCCGTGCACCCCTCCGCGGGGTAATCCTAGTACAGAAAGTAAAATATACATACACCGGGTACATCGACCGCAACCAGGTCGTGCCCCAAAATAATAATACAATCAGGCAGTGACGGCAGTCCACATGTCGGACGCTCGCCCCGCAATATCAAATGTACATAATACAACAGAACTGTACTAGCATTGCATCCAGGCTATCCCTACGACCGATCCGCAACAACACAGCAAATACATAGAACATCAACGTGAAAGTCACGTTCGCAAATCCGTCAAACCGGGCTATAGCGGTTAGACCGGATTTACCGATCAAGTGACATTCACGGTCGCAGATATAATGTAAATACTAGTGCAAAATGTGTTTAAAATTTTCCGATTGACCAAAAATTAACAAGTGGGCCCCAATCAAAACTGTAGCAGTTAAAGAAATTCTGGGCCCAAATTTAATATTCCAAAAACCCTATTTTCTCCCTAGAAGCCCACTGTAAAAATCCAACCCAATGATTCTTCCATACTGCGGCGGAAGCGCGGCCAAAAGTGGGTTTTGGCCGCCCTTCCGCGCTCTGGTTGGAAGATCATTGTCTCGAATTTGAACAGTGGTCTTATAATTTTTAGTACATCAATATTTTAGAACCTGAAAAATTTTTTGAGACTGAAAAATTTCAACAGAAACTGATGTGGGCAAATACGGGTTTTTGAACATTTCGATCGATCGGAACTGAAAAACACATTACACAAAGCTAGACTAAGTTAATGGGGAGGCTCTGATACCACTGTAAGTGCACGGCGGCGCCCCGGCCGTCAATCCGACGGCCAAATGCGGAAGCGGTGAATAACTTTGATTTTGCGGACTTAGCAAACCGGCACCACCGCGCACTAAACACCCGGATCGTAACCATTAACAAGTCTAAGCTACTAACAAGAAAGGGAATAGAGATATACCGACGATCCAAGTCCTCCGGTCTTCTCATCATTGTCCCGATCTCCTGCGGAATGTCCCGTCTCCTCCCCGTCGCCGGAAGCGCACCACATCGCCTACTTCTTTTACGGGCTCCCACCTCAATGCCGAGGCAACTCGGGCACGAAGCCGGCTACTCGACGTGCCCAAGATTTGTTGTAGAATATAATACGGATTGCATGTCTCATTTGGGATTATGGAGTTGCCTTTTGTGGAGGGATTGAAGGATGTTTTGGATGAACAAGAGAGCATTTTTCTTGGCACCATGAGAGCTAAAATTGCCACACCCACAAAGAAATGAATCCCATCATCCCTCTAGGAATGGCCAGCCCCCCCCCTTTGGTGTGATTGGAGAGAGAGTGCAAAGACAAGGGGGTGGGTGGAAAGTGAGTGATGATGAAAGAAAAACAAATGATCACAAGGAAATCCACACTCCATCAACAACATCAACTCAACAAAGTCAAGCCATCATGATAGCTAGAAGTCAAGGTCAATGAGAGACTATCATGATACAACAATAAGCAAATACCCCCTCCACAAATACTTATTTGCAACAATGCAAATAAACCCTCCTCCACCAAACTTCGGCCAATGAACGGAACAAAGGAAATTGGCCGAAACGGAAAGCAAACTGGCAACTCCAGAAAACTGGTCCCGTAATAAATTACAGGAAAACCCCGATACTGTGCATACACACCCGCATCTGTATTTCGACCGAAATACAAATGCAATGAGACAAAGTCTACACTGTACTATACTAGGATCCGGCTTAAACCAAAGCTGGCTAGTAATATCCGTTCGATCCTGATCCGTGCAATACCGCACGTATCTGATCGAACCCTGCCATATATCCATACGGCCTATAGTACAAACTGTCCGATCCCGATCCGTGCAATACCGCACGTATTTGCCATATCTCCATACGGCCTCTACAACCTTTCGCCCGAAAGCTGAGTAACAGAATGTGGGGGACTCTAAAGACTCGTCAACACCTCGGTTGTGGATTTACCACTAGCACGTCAGAGGTATAAGCCAATACGTAACGGGCTACCAAGTATTGACTAAAAGGGACGTCTGTGAGTGAACTCAGCCTGACAACCCTACTGAGCCTGTCAGTGACAATATCCGTGCAGTCCGGTCCGTTCGTCTATGAGTATCGCATGGCGGGCCTAGGGGGTTGGTAAAAGTCAGACCCCCAAAAGCGGTACAAGTCGTGTCGGAGTGTAGCCCAGAACACCCTGAGATACTACTGGAATACCTACCAGTAAATCTCCTTGCCTTGGCCAAGGACTTTGTGTAATGGCTCTCCTAGACACAGCACGACCTCACCCCCAATACCGGGAGAGACGAACCCCTGAAGATACGCTCACTGCCTCCATGTGGCTCGGGACTGTACCCAACTAAAACCTGTTTGCACGACTCCTTTGAGCCGTGGTAGGGTAGTAATCAAAGTACAGTGGGAACTCACACGAGACAAATGACGATCCCCAGGTCGATGAACTAACCTGCACACATGTCACCAGGGAACTGCCATCTGACGTCTGGTATATGACCAACTAGCATGTTCCCGGCGAGTCCTGTCCGATGTACTCATAACCCAATGAGCACCTGTATACATCTTAGGTGATCCAACTGACACCAGTGGCTTGTGAGACCGGCCACCGCCCCTCGTCGGGGTCTCGACTGTATACACTAGTCTACTAATGGAGTATCGATGCCCAGTCTCGAAACTCCCACGACTAGGGACCCTTTAAGGATAAGCTTATAGACCCCAGCTCCCACTTATATGATCGCCCTCATACTGCTGGTGGTCAAGCAAGAATCCTAGGGGCTCTATCAACGTGTAATAGCGACGTGTCAGGTCACCTAAAATAGTACACGATGATAAAGGTAAACCAGATAGCATACTATCATCTCGAGTAAGACTGTCCTACCGGGATAGGTCCTCCCTCAATCATTACAATCACGTACCTGTGACCTAATAATTGACTCTGAGGGCACTATCTCCAACAGCGGGTTCTGCAGGTACTGTTTAATCTCGTCCAGCGCGCCCTGGCATTTTTGATCCCAGATGAACGGGGTTCCCTTCTTCATCAGGTGACTGTAAGGACGACACTTGCCCGAGAGGTTGGCTATAAACCGTCGTATATATGCGAGCTTCCCTTGGAGAGATCGCAGTTGCTTAAGAGTCCTTGGCGGAGGCATTTCCATGATCGCCTTGATCTTTGACGGATCTATTTCAATATCTCGGTGTCGGATGATGAATCCCAAGAATTTGCCCGAAGAAACTCTGAATGCACACTTGAGAGGGTTCATCTTCAAGTTATATTGCCGAAGGCGTTGAAATACAGTTTTTAGGTGTTCGAGATGTTCCTCATACAATTTGCTCTTAACCACGAGGTCGTCAATATAACATTCGACGATTTCATGTATAAGGTCATCGAAGATCTTCGTCATGGCCCTCTGATAGGTGGCACCGGCATTCTTTAAACCGAAGAGCATCACCTTGTAACAAAATATCCCTAGAGGGGTCCTGAAAGCGGTATGCTTTTGGTCTTCGGGATGCATCTTTATCTGATTATACCCTGACGAGCCGTCCATAAAGGAGAAAACCTCATGAGTGGACGTGTTGTCTATCATCAGTTGACTGGCACTGGGAAATCGTCTTTCGGGCAAGCTTTATTGAGATCCCGGAAGTTTACGCATATGCACACTGTCCCATTTTTCTTCATCACCGGGACGATGTTGGCGATCTATTCAGGGTATTGAACTTCCTGGATGAAGCCAGAGTCGATCAACTTTTTGACCTCGGCGTTGATACTCATCTCAAGCTCAAGCCGCATTCTTCTTGGTGCCTGTTTGACCGGTTTGACGTCTGGGGAGATTGCCAATTTGTGCACAGCGATTTCTGGATCTAGTCCTGGCATCTCGGAATAGTTCCATGCGAAGCAATCTTTGTGCTGTACAAGGACGTCTTTTAACGCAGCAACCCTTTCTTCAGACAACAGCTCACTGACGAACGTCGGCCGTGGGTCACTTGCCGTCCCCAACTCAATTTTCTTGAGGCTATCTGCCGTGGTATGTATTCCATCCTCCAGCTCTTTCGGAGCTGGGGGAAACTCTGAGATCACCTCATCATTGCTATTTTCGAAGCACCAGGGAAGGTTGTCCATGTTCTCGGGCCCTTCTTTTAATATTGTTATCATGTGACAAGTGCGAATCCGCTTCCAATCCCAATGTGGGGTTGGTTCTGTTCTCGTGGCTTTGGGTTCGTGCTTCTATGGCGGCGCTACCCTCCAGTTGTCAGAAAAAGCGAATTTGCCAAGCTGATACTGATCTTCAACCCAATTCTTGAAGGTGAAGCAATCTTCAAGAGGATGGCCTATTACTCGATGGTAAAAGCAATATTTAGGTCAGAGACTTCGCCTGCTCGTTCGGGGTGCTTGGACTCTGGCAGTGTAAGCATCTGATGTTTTAGAGCAAGATCAAGTATCTTCTTCGTCTTGTCCCGAGGAAATGAGTACGCTCGACTCATTTTCTTCATGAGGGATAGATCAATAACGCTCGACCCCCATTTGCATGGCTTCTTAGCCCCGCTTTGTTGCTGTTGAGCGCCTTTTTGGCCTTTCGACTTGTTTCTGCCTCTGCGTCGAGCCTTTATAACAGGTTGACAAGGAGCGGCATCTTCATCTTTCACGGCCTGTTGAAGGAGGCATTGTGTTTTGGCTTTCTTATAGATGGCCATTTCACGGTTATGGTCATCTCGGACATTAGCTTCCCTTATAAGCTTGTCCATTTGTTCTTCGAACGTCGGACTGGGCACTTTTGCATCAGGGACTTTTACTGGTTCAGGATTAGCGTCTTCCCATTGAGCATGCGCTTCTTCATCGAAGTCATGCACGACGTAACAATCGCGGAGCAGCTCTCGTTTCTTGGAGCGAATGTATCCGAGCCCGATCGTCTCCATCCTGCCACTAGGCAGCTTGTGCCGAGTTCCGGGGACGTTCCAGACCCTGTCATAGAATTTGGTCTTTCTAACGGTCTATTTGAAGGGTATCCCTTGGCGCTTCAACAGCTTCTTCAAGCCTTCTGTATAATATCTGGGTAAACGGATGGGCTGAAGCCTGTCTAGCGTAGGATCCGCCCCGTGCCAGATTTCTTTCTCCACTTTGTTTTCTTCAGAGCGGTAGAATAGAATTTCCCTCTCACCTCCTCGCCTGGGCGGGATATAAAACGTCTGTAGGTCCTGTACACTGTGGGTATCAAGCGCATCCAATTCCTTATAATGTTTAAGCGGCACCATGGCTACTTGCAGACTTTGCTCTTCATCAGCAGAAGCTCGTATTGAAGGTCGAGCAGAGAATACAGCATGGACGTCATCCTCCGAATCACTACCAAAGATCAACGTAGGAGCGGATGGTCCCGGCTTGGTGTATTGGGGAGGACCCGAATAAACTATCTCCTCTTCCTCCTCGGTATCACTGTCGAAGACAAGGATGGTAGCGTTATTTTTATTCTCCGGCTTGTGACATCTTTCCGTGTCTTCGAAACCCGGTAAGAAGTATTTGGCATCTTCATATTTGCGAACTTCGTTCACGGAAAACGGATTTAATTCTCCCGTCACGGTATACTCGAAACCATCCCTAAAATATTTCATACACTAATGCTGTGTAGAAGGGATGATGTTGTACTCGTGTAACCATGGTCGGCCGAGCAGAGCGTTGTAGCATGTCTTGGCATCTATGACGTGGAATTTAATGTCCGTGACGAGCAGCCCAAAGCGTAGCGTCAGTATCACAGATCTAAGAGTCTTTGACGATTGGGAGTCGAACCCGGAGATGGTGATCTTGTCTCGAGCGAGGTGTTGAACGCTCATGCAGATTTCCTTTAAAACCCGCACATTGAGTAGGTTGACAAACGACCCGTTATCGATCAGGATTTTGCCTATCTTTATATCATGGCAGTATCCTGAGACATAGAGGGGGCGATTGTGTTCGCACGTCCCAAGGAGAAGGTCTTCATCGCCAAAAGTGACATCGGCCGTGTGCACTTCTTCCAGTTCATCCTTCATCTTTTCTTCGGCCAGGAAAGCCTGGAACTGCTCCGGGTCCTGTAGTGCCTTAATTAATGAATCCCTCGCCTCCTTTAATAGCAAAAGGGCATCAAGAATGCTGAGCTGTGAGGGTAGCTTCCTCAGATGCGCCAAGACGTTGTAATCCACCTTATTTCTTTTCGGAGGGTCCTTGGCGTTTAGCTCCTCCACAACTTGGTCATCTAAGACAATATCTTCAGGGACCTTCTCTTTTCCCTTATCTTTTTTATTTGAGGGTCCGAGATTCTTTTCGGGCAGCGTGCGGTTACGTAGCCGGATATTTTCGCAGACCTTCGGCTCTTTTTCTTTTCCTGAAGTGGATTCTTTAAAGAGGGGGGCAAAGCTCCAGCTCCTCATTAGAATTGCTCCCGAACGTAAGCATTTGTGATCCCCCCGGTATTGACCATGCGACAATTGCCGGTGGTTCTGTTAAGCCCTTCGGTCGTATCGTTCCGTTCTCGGCGAGTCTTGCGCTTTTCCCGCTTAAAATGCTGCCGGTGAGCAACATATCCTTGCCACCATCTATCGAAAGCTTTGCACTCTTCAGTGGGGTGCAAAATTTTCTGATGATACAAGCAATAGGAGGGGTGCATTTCCGCTTCACCGGTAATTTTTCCTTCGGAGGATGGTAGCTTCATGCCCCTTTAGCAAATCTTTTCCTCATCTTGAATTTGCTTTTGTCCGCAGTGGGTGTACTTTGCTCCAGCGGGAGTATCTCAATTCTTTCGTCAAGGCGCTGGCATTTGGCTCTTTCGAATATAACCTCCTCGCGCTCCCGATCAGCTTTACCTTTTAAGAGAGCTTCATTGAGGAATGCATCGATTACTTCATCCGACGGCTCTAGAATTTTTGGTTCGGGAGCTGCCCCCAGCGTTTCAGTACGAGAAGTCTCCTCATCGTCTATGAACGAGTGGGAAATCACATGACAGCTCACCACGCATTCCTCAGAATCATCAGATGAACTTTCTCCCTCATCTTCCTCTTGAAAGACGTGATTGAGGAATTCTTGGAATGTAATGGGAGTCCGTGCCTTCTGGTTGTATTCCTCCAGCGCGTCAATTTGTTTTTGCAAGTCCGTACGCTTGTCGCCAGGCTTCACGGGCTTCTTTGACTTCTTTTTCTTCTTCTTTGAAGATTTCGACGGCTGGTTATGAATGCTTGGGCCACCTCCATCAATCTTTTGAGTTGGACGAGGCTTCAACATCCCTTCAACGATCGGCGGCTCCAACGGGTTCTTCCACTTGATCGCTGGGCATGTCTGAAGATCATTTAGCATCCTCTTTGTCTTGGTTGACAATACAACTTCCCAAGGAGCTTCTTCAACGACGGAGCATGTTGCCCCCGGCGTATTCGTCCCCTTAGATGTGTGGGGCTGCGGGGGATTCACCTTCCATTTGTCAGACAATACGAACTTGCCTTGTCGGTACTGGTTTTCAAGCCAATTTTTGAAAACGTAGCAATCTTCGATCGGATGGCCTAGTACTCGATGATAAGGACAGTAGTTGGGCTCGCTGACATCACTTGGTTGCAACGGACGTTTTGGATCCGGCAGATTTATGAGTCGGTTGCGCAATGCCAGCTCGAATAACCTTCTCGTCTTATCTCGGGAAAAGGAGTAAGAACGTCCTAGCCTCTCCTCAAGGGCCACGTATGGACGCGTATTATTTTGACGAACAACCGGCTTCGAGTCGCTCGGTTGTTGTTGAGCATTAGCGACAATGATCGCTTTTCCTTTCCCTTTGTCATTTCGGGAGTCCGGCTTTGGAAGAGGGGGTTTATGGCCCATCTGATCCATTTGCGCTAGCTTGTCAATCAAGGCCTGGAAGGTAGTCGGCTTGAAAAACATCATAAATTGCGAGATGGTTGCTTGCGGATCAAGGGTTCCCACAAACATACCCACCGCGGGAGCTTCTTCAATGCGCTGCTCGCACTTTGACCATAAATTACGCCACCGTATAGCATATTGGACCCATTTCTCGCCTGGCTTTACCCTGGCGTTAATCAGCGCCGTCATCGGGGTACGTTCACTAGCGCTTGCAAAACGTTGAGTAAACAACAGCTCCATCTCCGCGAAGGTTTTGATCGAGTCATTCGGGAGCTCAGAGTACCACTCGAACGCCATATCTGATAAACTTCCTACAAACTGGCAAAGCAACAGCTTGTCATCACCGCCGATGTTTCCGCAGAGTGCCCTGAACTGGGCAACATGCTGGTGGGGATTGCCAGTCCCCTTGTAGACATGGAACTTAGGAATTGTATAACCGGACGGGTACTTGATTTGATCGTACCAACATGGATATGGACGCCCTGTTCTTACGACCTGGCCAGCTGCTTCAGTTGCATGATGAACCTGTATTTGCTGGGCTATGTACTCGTCCAAGTCAGCTTTGGAGATTGTCTCTTCCTTAGCTGCTGACAGAGCTGGCGGAGGATTTGACGTCTCTCCCTTATCGTCTTCAAGGATGATCGGGGATCTTCGGCCGGAGGATCTTGTTGGATCATCATCCCCACCATGTCTTGAAACAGGAGACCCATACGCTGTATGTTGGCTGCTTGTTCAGCAGCCTCTTTGTCCTTCTTTTCCAATATTCGACGAAGGAATTCGGCGTCGGTTTCTTCCTCCTGGCATTCATCTGAGGACGTTTCAGGGTTTTCTTTTGGCCCAGTAAGTGCGGCCATAGCGTTCATCATCTCTTGGAGCTTCTGCTGCTGCTCCTGCGCTTTGGTCACGGATCGCGTAAGTGGTCGATGACCCGTAGATATGCGACTGCCCTCCTTACCAGATGCCACGTAGACCGTATGAACTACAATGCCCCCTGACTTAGGGCGTTTGGGTTCACCACCTTTGATATTCGTCATCGGCGTCGGCACTTTCTCCGGCCTTCTTCTTTTATGGGTCGTAGAAGTTAAGGGGGCCGTTGCTTTGGGCACCCAAGCGGTCGTCGCCTTTCGTTGCTTGACCAGGGGATTTTCTTCCCGCCGACCTTTCGACTTCTTATGCTGGCGAGAGAAGTTAGGATCAATGACAGATTCTCGGACTCGTCGCCATGTCTTGTAGATCCCGGAGGACAGCGATTGAGGAGGCTGCTCCGGCTTTTCTATTTCCACGGTAGTCTCTACCGGTGGAGGAGATCTTCTGAGCACCGCAGTTGGTGAGTTCCTACGTACCCTATTCAGCAGCTCAAAGCTGTTACCGGTTGGAACAGCAGCATTGACTTCCGCCGTTGGAGCCGGTGGAGTTATCCCAGAAGGGGAGTTGCCCCCAGTCTTCCTTATCCGGCGCCAGTGGCGTCGTCGGGCGCGACGAGTTGTCGGTATTATTTCAGAGACAGAAACAACTTCCCCTTGGCCCCTGTTCAGGTGTGGGGCTGTTGAATATCCATCGATTAAAAAGTACTGAGGTGGAAGGACAAGAGTATGATTGCTTGAATTGAATTCTCCGAGTGTAGGAATGTCCTTTACACACACGTAGGGGTATATGATCAATGTTTGGAAGAAAGGTAGGAATGAAGAATAAAGACGATGTTTTATTGAGGATGACGTGATTTCTAACATCTTTTCATGACTATTAAGATAGGGCTCATGACAACCGAAAAACTAGTGTAGTTAAAAACCCTAATTTTCAAAGTCTTTCTTTTATAATTCTTGTCTTTATATGTAACTTTCACGGTCTTCCTTTTATTATGGGATTTTGTGGGTGCAATCCGCTGAAAACCCTCAGGAGATAACACTCCTCCTACTAGGGACACCTAGAGGTTTAAAGGCTTGTTGCACGTGCTCAGTGCAATCGTGTTGCCTACGAAAGTGTGCTAGTTAGTTTTTCTCTTTCTTTATTTTCTCCTTCTCTTGAATAAAAGATGTTTGCTAGAAACGACCAAAATTAAGTTTGGGGGAATTTGATCAGTCGAAAATATTGCATTCTTAACACATCAATTTCCTTACTCTTTCTAATCATCTAAAGGTGTTTGGTATAAATATAGCACATATTAGCAATTCGTCTGCAAAATATCAAATAACATGTGTTATACATTATAACCAGCATTATGAGGGAATTTTTGTGTTTATTACTACACGCATGAATTTGTATATCTCAACACTGTTTTATCAAGATTGTGTGCAGAAATCCTTCAGGTCAAAAAGCCGGAATCACAAAAGTGCAGATAAAATGCATCAAGTCCAAGACTTGATATCTGGAAGCAACCAAGAAAGAAATGTCAGATTCCAGACATTCCATGAAGACCCAAATATCAACACATAACAGCCCAGAGAAAACCATGCACCTAGCTCCCAACATGGCTGCGGATGCGCGGCCGAGTTGGCTGATCCGCCGCGGATCCGCGGCCTACTGGACACGTCATCAGCCAAAATTCTCCAGAAATCTTCATCGTAACGGCCAGGCTTCCAAGAGACTCCCAAAGAGCACGTGGGTTTATCCAGAAGGCTCGGCCTAACAACCTTATCCTAGAATATACCTTATTCTAGAATATTCCCTCCAACAAACTTCTTCTAGAAGACTCTCCCTAACAACCTAGTTTTGGAGGGAAGATTCAAATGAGGTGGTTATAAAAAGAGATCTAGATCTAGGGTTTAGAGGTTAGACAATTGAGGTTACACAATTAGGGTTGAATATTAAGCCAAATTTCCACAAGTTGAGTGACACAACTTGTAAATCAAAACCTTAGCCCAAATTCAAATCCAAAGCTAAATCAAGATCATTTTGAGAAGAAAATCAAGCAAGCAACCATCGATCCTTTATCCGCGAAGCCAATCTTCATCCTAGCAAGAGATCCACGACGATCCACGACTCACGGAGATCGAGCGGAGCGAAATTCGACGGATCTAGTTACCTCTTCAAAAGGAGCGATCAAGAGCAACATCTTATAATCTCGAATTGAGAGAATGTGTAATTAGTCATCGATTGAATAAAGGTGATAATTGTAATTCTTGCTTTCTTTACATTCTTGCGTTATGAAACTTCTTGATCTTTGATTCATTAATTTCATGATGTGTGAGTGAAATCTCTGCTTGTGGAGGATTCGAGAGAATTGATAGATCTAATGATGATCAAATCTAAATACCAGTCTTAATTCTTATGAGATTTGTGAACTTTAGCAAAAAGAATCGTTGATGACCTAATTTGGAGCGAAATGACTTCTTCATTATTTCATTGCAAATTAGGGATCAAACGATTGATGATTTTCTTTGCTAGAGGCTAGATCCAAATGATCATGATTGAAAAGACAAGGGATAGAAGGAGAAACCCTAGTTTCTTCAATAGATCCCTAATCTTCATCATAATCATCAATCTAGCTACAAATTATCACTAGATAAGATTAGGAATTATTAGATTCATCATTAACTATTAACCCAATCGAATCCTACAAGCTATTCTACAAATCTTGATTACTAAATTGATTGGGATAATTCTTGATTCTTGATTCTAGATCTTTATTTCTTTATGTTTCTTGATATGAAAACTTACAAATCTTGAATCAATTTTCTTGCAATTTCTTTTATCTTTTCATTTCGACTCATCTAAAACAAGATCGATCAAAACACACATCTCAGTGGACGATCCGTATTCATTAACGCGCTACAACGACATCGTTAATTGATTGCGGTATAAATTTCTTTGATTGTGATACATTTTATAAAACACACGAAGATAATGATCAATCACGAGGCCGCCGAGTTCCTTCCTGCTCGGCGCATCCCCAGCGGGCATCCTCCTGCCCATCAGACGCTGAGAACCTCAAGCCCTCATCGAGAGGCCGCCGAGTTCCTTCCTACTCGGCGCATCCCCAGCGGGCATCCTCCTGCCCATCAGACGCTGAGGATCTGAAGCCCTCATCGCGAGGCCGCCGAGTTCCTTCCTGCTCGGCGCATCCTCAGCGGGCATCCTTCTGCCCATCAGATGCTGAGGATCTGAAGCCCTCATCGTGAGGCCGCCGAGTTCCTTCCTGCTTGGCGCATCCCCAGCAGGCATCCTCCTGTCCATCAGACGCTGAGGATCTGAAAGCCCTCATCGCGAGGCCGCCGAGTTCCTTCCTGCTCGGCGCGTCCCCAGCGGGCATCCTCCTGCCCATCAGACGCTGAGGGTCTGAAGCCCTCATCGCGAGGCCGCCGAGTTCCTTCCTGCTCGGCGCGTCCCCAGCGGGCATCCTTCTGCCCATCAGACGCTGAGGGTCTGAAGCCCTCATCGCGAGGCCGCCGAGTTCCTTCCTGCTCGGCGCATCCCCAGCGGGCATCTTCCTGCCCATCAGACGCTGAGGATCTGAAAGCCCTCATCGCGAGGCCGCCGAGTTCCTTCCTGCTCGGCGCATTCCCAGCGGGCATCCTCCTGCCCATCAGACGCTGAGGATCTGAAGCCCTCATCATGAGGCTGCCGAGTTCCTTCCTGCTCGGCGCATCCCCAGCAGACATCCTCCTGCCCATCAGACGCTGAGGACCTCAAGCCCTCATAGAGAAGCCGCCGAGTTCCTTCCTGCTCGGCGCATCTCCAGCAGGCATCCCCTACCCATCAGACGCTGAGGATCTAGAGCCCTCATCGTGAGGCCGCCGAGTTTCTTCCTGCTCGGCACATCCCCAGCGGGTAGCTTCCTACCCTACAAAGACACGGATCCAAGACCCGCCGAATAAACTCATGCTCAACGTGCGATCAGCGCCTCAACTCCGGCAAAGGGGGATACCGACCTTTCCACACTCGTCCTTCGCTCGACTCATACTCGAAGCGCGACAACAAGAACGCCGTGTCGTCCCCGGACAATCCACCACAAGGAATTACCAGCGCCAGACCGCAAAGAGAGAATCAAGCAGTCCACTCTCGACCCGACCCACAAAATAGATCGGAACGAGAGTGGGGGGCTAATGATGATGCTCAATATTGGGGATCTCCAAGATCACGACACGTGGCAGATGACGTATCCCAGAACTCAGAAGAAAGGGCTACAGGGACCGATCAGGCCACCCGTGTACCCGACCTACAAGCCCTAGCTGGCTCTCCTCAGAGCCCCCTTGAAATTGGCCTCCTCATCCTCTCAGCTCGTCCCGAGCTGCCCAAGGACCAAGACTCCTTGGCTCCCTCGCTCGTCCCCGAGCTCCCCAACCGAGGCCATCTTCCTCGGTTCCCCGACCGACCGACTCCACCACTCATAGGCGTAACCGCCGCTCCGCAAATCTCTCCACGTGCGGATTCTCCGCCAGCAACATCCCACGTTCCACGCCATCACGATCCCCATTAATGGGCGATCCGCTCTTTACGCGGGCGTGACGTCGGGAGCGTAACTGCCAGCGAGATCCTCGCGCCTACTGCTGCGTGCTGCCGCCACTATATAAACCCCCATCACAGAGGGGTCAAGTAAGCCATTTTTTATGCCATTTAGCCGTTACTCTGCTCGGATCTAGTGCTAACTTGATCGTCGCAGGGTCCTCGGCGGTACCCAACTACCCCGGGACTTCTTTGCAGGTACTCGGCGCTAAACTCCTCAAATCACCAATCTCCTCAAAACCCATTGAGACCCACACGCAACAGGAGATCACCTCCAATATCTATCGGGAGATCGACGGAAGACAACATCTGACGGAGACCCGAAAAGGACCTCCATCACTTACCAATTTCTATAAATGTTTACAACTTTTTTGCTATAACAGTATATTAATGAGCTGAATATCATAATTTTTTTTATTATGCGTTTCAACTTCCAACTGATGATTGGTGACCACGCGGAGCCTATCCTAGTTCTGCAGCCACTGGGTGACTCTCCTATCCGATTGTAATGAAGTAAACGAAACCCATTGTGTTGAGAAGAAAAAGATGCGGGACGGGAGGCAAAAAGCTATACTTTTTTCACCCTTTGTTCAGAGGCTAAGTTCCTTCAATAGAAAGAAGTTCAAAATGTAGGGTTCCTAGGCACCCTAATGAGGTCTCACAAGGCATCAACCATGCCAAATTAAAATTTTAACGGTGCCGAGAGACCCGACTACGGATCGATAACTAGATGTCTAGGCGAAAAAGAACAAGTTAACAAATTAACTAATGAGAATACGGAAATACAACCTTTGTAGATCCGGTGCTCCACCTCCATAGCTCCGCAACGAAGTCGTCTCCGCTGTCCAAAAGGAATCCGGGCTCTAGCGTCGTCTTCGTCGGAGAATGGGCGGGCTAGGTCGTCGATGTCCAAGTCGAAGATGATCTACATCGAGGCATCGATGAATCAAGCTCCACCTTCACCAAGTCATGAAACTTGTGAAGGAAACACACTCTACTACTTGGCAAGAGGTAGAGGATGAAGAAATAGGAAGTGGGTAGACTTTAGAATTGGATTTCTCACTCATTTCCATCACTTGCCATTGATGGGGCAAGCTTTCTTCACTTGAAGAATGAAGAAGAAGAAAAGAAATAGTTATGATAAGTTCATTAGAAAAAGAAAAGAATAATCAAAACTTATCATGACTAAACCATGGTAAAGTGTAGAGTATTAATCATGGTTGAAGCAATGGTTAGGGTTAAGCTAGAGACAAAATGGTCACTTAGTCAAAATGTTCATGAAGCTTCATGAACAAAACAAAACCAAGCCACCATTTTCTCATTTGAATTTCTTTTATCCATTTATCAAAAAGAATAAATGAATAATTAAGAAAATAAAACCCTAAACATAAACACAACCATGGTTCAAACTTTACACTTAACCAAAGTGGTATGCATCATCAAACATGATACAAACATGTGCACATAATCATATCGCATATGCAATGCGCACACCCGAGTGAGAAAATCCATTTTAAAGTGAACCGATACTAGTTAATGCAAAGTAATATATCAAATATACAATTATGCATTAAATCATTAAATCAACACTTGATTTAACGATCCGGTCATGTCGCACATAACCGACTGGTATCATCAGTAACAACTTATCGACTCAACACTTGATCCGATAACCCGGCTATATCGCATATAACCGATCAATGTCACATCGCGAGAATCGAATACAGTATCACATACCGTATTATTCTCGGTCCCGCACATATCTCATATGCGCTCCTATTTCGTTTCGCTTGAGCCAGGAAACCTCTGTGTAGGACTCTAAAGACTCGTCAATACGCCGGCAGCAGATGATGATCATATCAAACATCCACAAGCCGCAAGCGGTCTGCTAAACGTAACGGCCACCCGGGTATTGAGCGATCTGAAGATCGACGAGGAAGCCCGCTCACACTCCAGTGAATCCAACCAGTAACACTACCGTACAGTCCGGTCTGATCGTCTGATATGTCGCATATCTCGCCTAGGGGTGGTAAACGTCAGACCCCAATAGCTCGATAAGTCGTGTCGATATGAGGTCTATAACTGTTCGAGAAACTACTGGTAACACTTACCAGTAAATCTCAGCAACCCTGGCCAGGGATTTCCTGTTATAGCCAATCGAACACAGCGCAACATCAACCCCCTATACCGGGAGAGACGAATCCCCTCCTATCGCTCATTGCCTCCATGTGACTCGGGACTGTACCCAAAAACCACCGTTTTGCACGCCCTCTTGGACGTGGTAAGATGGAAATCAAAGCACAGTGGGAACCACACAAGACTCTATGACGATCTCGGGTCAACAGACTACTCTGTACCAGTGTCACCAGAGAACTGCCATCTGACGTGAGGTGTAATACCATCTGGGAGTTCTCGGCGAGTCCGTCCAGTGTATCCAGTCTCTACTGAGCACCCGTATATCATCTCTGATGTCAAACACCGATGGATATGGGATCATCCATCGCCCATCTGTATGGGTCGAGAAGGTATACGCTAGTCTACTCTGGTATATCGATGCCCCGTCTCGATACACCCACGACTAGGGACTTTGAAGGATGTACTTATGGACTACCATGTCCCCACTAGTATGATCCGCATCATAGTCCAGGTAGTCAAGCACACATCCTAAGGGCTTTACCAACATGTAACAGAGAGACAATCAGTATACACGTTAAGGTAAAGTTCAACCAGATAGCATACTATCATGTCGAGCAAGAAAGTCCTCCCTATATATGTCCCAGCATCCACTACAATATACAACCTATGTACAGTAATGGCCTCTAGGGCATACATATAACTAACAATCTCCCACTTGCACTAGGGCCATCTGATAGCAGTAGTTGCAGTATCTCATACTCAACCATCCCATAGAAGTCTCTCTCTGGGAACAGGCCTTTGTGAGTGGATCCGCTGTGTTGTCCTCTGAGTCTACTCTCCAAACCTCGATCTCCCTGGAGATCAACCATCTCCATGATCAAGTGATACTGCCTTTAGAATATGTCTGGATCACTGATAGGACCGACGTTCCTTGGCATAAGCCACAACTCCATTGTCACACAATGGGAGGAACATAGTTCATCTCATGAACCAATATACACCCAAACAGCCTCTTTGGTAGCATCTTAAGTAGCGATGTATCCAGCCTTTATCGTCTAGTATGCCACGGTATTTAGCTTGGAACTCTTCCAACATACCGTCCCTCCACTGAGGGTAAAGACAATGCCTGTGACTGACATTCAGTCGTCTTTATCACCCTGGAACACTTCCAGTGATTCTCCCCTGGATCGATTGATACCATCTCACTACAACTAGTGAGAATCCTAACATCCAATTAAATCTATCTCATAGATCCAAAACACAGGATTTAGGAGGTATCATTTTGATCCTATGTGGAGAATCATTGTGACAGATGGAGATTGATCGAGCGTAGCATAAGAAAACTCCTTTCTTATCAAGAGTATGTCATCCACGTACTCTACGAGGATCACCACCATACTCCCTACTACCTTTTTATTTATACAAGGTTCATCTACCATTTTGATGATATCAAACTCTTTGACTACTTCATCAAAACAGATGTTCCAACTCCGCGATGCCTGCTTTATCCTATAAAACATCTTGCACACGTTTCCGCTGCTCCCACTGTCTACGAAGCCCTCTGGCTGTGTACTTATAGACGCTCTCTTCCAAATCATCATTTAGAAAAGCAGTCATGACACCCAACCACCAGATATCGCAGTCATGGTATGTAGCCGTGACAAGTAGGATCTGGATGGACTTAAGCATAGATCCTTAGAAAAAGGTTTCATCATAATCCACGCCTGGTCAATGACGAAAACCTTTAACAAGTCTAGCTTTGAAAGTCTCAACTTTTCTATCTACACCAAGTAATCTTCTCAAGATATACTTGCTCCTGATGGGGATTTAACCCTTCAGATATTGCAACCAAAGTCCATACTTTGTTGGTGTATAAGGATTCCATCTCAGATCGCTAAGCATCCAGCCATTCTTACAGAGTCTTACTCCTGATGGCCAGCTCGAAGCTAGTTGGGTCATCATCTCATGATGCAATCTTCGCTCCCACTGTTATAGAGAAACCGAAGTATCTCTCAGGTGGGTGAGAAACCCTACTAGATCGGCGGAGAGGCTGAGGTTCGTTGGAATCTACTGAATTCTTTGGTTCTATCAAATCATTTGCTATAGTTTGCATAGCTGGAACCTTTCCAGTTGTAGATAACAGATCTTGCCTCGAGCTTGTCCGGATTTTGCTTTTAAACATAGGCCGGACAACCCCAAATCTTAACTAGCTTAAGACATGGGCTCTTCCCTTTCCATATCAAATATGAAGTGGTAGGCAACTGATTTGATTGGAACCCTTATTCAATAGGTATGCAGCTTCTCAAGTGCATATCTCCCAAAAGGAAAAGGTAACTCAGTAGTACTCATCATAGAGCACACCATATCAAATAAGGTGTATTTGCTCCGCCCCGATATACCATCGTGCTATGGTGTATACAGAGGAGTAATGCTGAGAGAGAATCTCATTCTCCTTTAGAATAGTCCAGTATTTCCGTGCTCAAGTATTCTCCTCCTTGATCACATCAAAGGACATAGTACTTATACCCGTATTTTGGTTCTCTACTTCTAACTTATATTCTGTGAATATCTCATAAGGTTCGGACTTGTGTTTCAACAGGAACATAGGTCTGAAACTCGAAAGAGATCATCAAAGAATGTAATGAAGTACAAAGAACCAATCTTGGCATGTGTAGACAGGGGAGCTTACATACATCAACATGTATCATATCCCAAGAGTACACTAACTCTTTCTCTGTTTCCAGTAAACAGAGCTATGGTCATCTTATCTTTGTGACATGACTGGCGAGTTTCACAAGATGTAAATTCAAACTGATTTAAATATGCATCTAAATGTAACTCAGCCAGTCGGGTCGCATTGATATGACCTAGTCTACAATACCTCAAGAAGGATTCGTTCATTTCTGAACTCTTCCTCTTGTGTGTGTTCTGTATACTAAAGAACTGTAGTTTGATTTAGAACGTCAATGCTTTTAGATAACGTGCCTGAACCGATCAACTTTTGATATAGGAAATGTTCAAAACATTATCCAACAATACAAAATTATATCCTTTCTTTAATAACAAAGAGAGTGATATGATTTGGTATATCAGGTTCGGTATCTAATAACATTCGTTCAGAATCAATGTATTTGTAATACAGGGTGACAGTGACCGACAGACTTGGTTGCAACACTTGCCCCGTTTTCTGCCTCATGAAACTTATCACCCGTTCTCAGTTCTTTACCTATCTGTAGCCCTATGTAACATATTACATATCTGGGATCCTGATCTGGTATCACATACCCAGGACGTAAAGGATACTGAGAAACAGTTCTGTATAATGAACATACCCGAAGATGATGCATCAGCATGCACTCTCTTCGTTTGGGCGGCACGGGAAATCTGGTATTCCCCAATTTCCTGCTCTGTCTTATAACAATTATAAGTTGGAGCGGGACCAACGTTCCCCAGCTCAGTATAACAAGCGGGTTCGGTCAATATTCCGTATTATTATCTTGATTAAGGCGTGATATGGTCGCTACCTGGAGAGAGAGAGAGAAGAAAACACTCAGCGTGCGCTCTTGCAAGAATAGATTGGTTTTTATTTTATCTAATCAGGATGGCTCCCACTGCTTTTTATCAAATCTTCCTTCAAACCCTAAAAGGAAAGACTAGCCGGGATTAATTACACACTACAAGTTCGCCAATCTTTCAGCCAGGCCAGTGTCGGTACTTTGAGGGAGGTCCCCCGTGCTTTCGCACAAACCTAATTAATGTAAACCTCGTTTTCCCAGAGGCGTAACCTCGTTAACACCTTTCTAGACACCTACTTGATCGGCTAATTGTAATGTATAAAACTCTCCCAGGAGTAACTCTTACTCGCAGCGGGTATCGGGATCCAACTATCTCATAGAAGGTATGCAATCTCATTGCAAATTTCAACACTTGAAATTCCCGATAATATTTTGCCCCTAGCGTCCTATGACCTTGACGCAGGCCAACAAACCATAGTCCGCTAGTCAAGTTCAGCCCGTCATTTCCTGATTGAATTAAACCCACCCGCACGACCCTTGACGCAGGCCAACAAAGTCGCACGACTACCCTAATCCAATCACATCATATGCTTATGCAGATAAGCACCAGTTAGCTACCGCACACTACGCCTTGACGCAGGCCAACAAACGTAGCACGAATACTAACTACTACTTATCTGAAATGACGGAGGGCTACGACAGGTTTTTCTGAAAACCTATTGCGTAATGAACTTGATATCGTTGTAGAATCAAATGATTTTTGAAATGGAGTGTTTTTGAGGCTTTTGTAGTTTTGCTAAAGAAGTCACTCCCGGTGAAGGGATCGTCGGTCCTTTCCTCATCGAATGAGGTGCGGGATATATCATATA
Organism: Agapanthus africanus; assembly: GCA_030015575.1. Lineage (NCBI taxonomy): Eukaryota > Viridiplantae > Streptophyta > Magnoliopsida > Asparagales > Amaryllidaceae > Agapanthus > Agapanthus africanus. The sequence goes on from CM057349.1 coordinate 298,291,941, forward strand.
TATCACTGTGCAAAGCAAAAACTCTTAAAAGCAATCAAAAGACAAACCGAGGGCGTAGCATCGACCAGTTATTGCTAAAGGAGTCACTCCCGGTGAAGGGATCTCGGTCCTTTCCTCATCGAATAAGGTGCAGGATATATCACATATACCACTTTGCAAAGCAAGAACTGTAGCTACCTGTTTTATTTTGAAATTCGATTCTACAACATCTTAGGTTTCTTTTATTTCATTAATCACATTAATGAAGTCCCATCATTTAAGTACCTAATCATCACAGATAAATACGACGTACACTTATGCCATCCGCATTCGCCTCGATGTCCCCTCGTGCACCGTTAGGTTAGGTAACTAACGACAGAGCGGGGCAGGACTAGCGCGGGTGTAAAACATAAGTAACGTCTATATAATATATCATATATACTATATACTGTATCTATCAGAGAACATCACATGATCACATCACAGATATCGCAGCAGAAGAATCATATGAAATATTGGATATACTAGGACGTCCGTGTTTTCAATACGAGCCAGTATAAAACATGGATTCCACGGTCGTGATGAATAGCCAAACCCACACCCCTAGACCCCTACGAGAGCGGCAAGCAACCCTACCAATTCTAGAGTTAGGAGACCCGGACTCGACTCCTCGAGTTGGTCTCCCACTGGACTCCAGAACCCGGTTACTTGTGCCCTCCTCCTTGGGTCTATCCTAGTGCGGAAAAGTAAATAACATACAAGAGGTGACAACTTCCGCAACCTGGAAGCGCCCCAATAAAAGAATATTACATACAAGTTTTTACATGAATGAAAATGAAAAACACCCATCTCACATAAAAACCCCCGGCTATTCAAACACGACGATCCAATATAACATATCCAGCAACACATAACATCACATGTCATCAACGTAAGTAAATATGCGCATCCCAATTGTCGTTGACATATAGCAACGAAACCGGCGATATCACATATTACACTTACGGTCACAGAAAAGAAAGTGTAAAACTACAACAGTTGGAATCCGCAACCACCTCAGACATCGCATGCCTGACCAAATGAATTACTTAGACATCGCATGCCTAACAATTATAAACCCCGCATTTTAGTCTCAAAATCGAAAACACTTTTCAATATCAAGTCGGGCAATTCAACAAGATTCCCGACATGCTGATTGAATGCTCGTCGCAAACTTCAGTAGACGGCCGCACCCCCGATACCGTCGACGAAGTGCACCAAGGCGGAACACCGCTGCCGCGAGCACCCGAACGGATGCTTTCGGCGACGGGGTTCTCCTACAGTCACTTGGTTGGGGCTATGGAGTGAGGCTGTCTATTAAGTTTACCCGGCGAGTATCCGCGTACGCTACGTGATTGCGACGGACTTTTGATCACATCAAAATTCCGTGGCAGCCGATCAAGTGAGACTAAACTGCTATGTTTATAACATTCATTCAGTTATCTCATAACTTATTGTGAATTCCAATTATTGTATCCCATTCCGGATAAATAGAAAATGTTAAACTTTCCGATCGAACAATCGAACACCCAAGTTTTCCCGAAACTGATCAACACATGAAATAAGTCTAACAACATTCAGTTCGTGCCTCAGTACCAACGGTCCAGCCGTAGAAGGGTCAAGCCAACGCCTCACATGTGGCACGCCGTACTGCCCTAAACCCGAAGGTTCAAAGGGCAGTTCAAGACGGTCACATAATCGAGTTAAGGTTTGTTGTCTTCTAGAGGGTCCATCGAGTTACTTGCACTACTTAGAACGTCGTTAAACCACGGAAAAATCCAACACTTGGAAATTTCCCGACAGGGGAAAAATTGGGTATTTATATCCGGTCGAACTTTTTAACATATTGTAAAATATCCGGAAAGCCACATAGACGAAACTTGATAATCCGATCGAACCGACGACCTCCCAATACACCCCAGAAAATTCAACTCTTGAAACAGTATTAAAAATTCCCAGAAAATCCAGCATAAAATAATAAGAGTTACTGTGCAGATCTTGGAGGATGACGTCATCATTGTGCGGCGGAAGCGCCGCATAAGGCAGGATTCTGCCGCGCTTCCGCCGCGATATTTACTGTTCATCCAAAACATTTTGCATGGTAATTCTTATTTTTGCCTGCTGAATTTTTTAGCAATTTTTAATATGGAAAAATCCACGTTTTACAAAACCGGACAGAGAGCATGTTTTGAGACGGGTTTCGGGTTCGTTCGGGTTTCAGATTCCGTCTAGACTTCGCCTAAGGCTCTAGCTAGGCTCTGATACCACTGTAGGGTTCCTAGGCACCCTAATGAGGTCTCACAAGGCATCAACCATGCCAAATTAAAATTTTAACGGTGCCGAGAGACCCGACTACGGATCGATAACTAGATGTCTAGGCGAAAAAGAACAAGTTAACAAATTAACTAATGAGAATACGAAAATACAACCTTTGTAGATCCGGTGCTCCACCTCCATAGCTCCGCAACGAAGTCGTCTCCGCTGTCCAAAAGGAATCCGGGCTCTAGCGTCGTCTTCGTCGGAGAATGGGCGGGCTAGGTCGTCGATGTCCAAGCCGAAGATGATCTACGTCGAGGCATCGATGAATCAAGCTCCACCTTCACCAAGTCATGAAACTTGTGAAGGAAACACACTCTACTACTTGGCAAGAGGTAGAGGATGAAGAAATAGGAAGTGGGTAGACTTTAGAATTGGATTTCTCACTCATTTCCATCACTTGCCATTGATGGGGCAAGCTTTCTTCACTTGAAGAATGAAAAAGAAGAAAGGAAATAGTTATGATAAGTTCATTAGAAAAAGAAAAGAATAATCAAAACTTATCATGACTAAACCATGGTAAAGTGTAGAGTATTAATCATGGTTGAAGCAATGGTTAGGGTTAAGCTAGAGACAAAATGGTCACTTAGTCAAAATGTTCATGAAGCTTCATGAACAAAACAAAACCAAGCCACCATTTTCTCATTTGAATTTCTTTTATCCATTTATCAAAAAGAATAAATGAATAATTAAGAAAATAAAACCCTAAACATAAACACAACCATGGTTCAAACTTTACACTTAACCAAAGTGGTATGCATCATCAAACATGATACAAACATGTGCACATAATCATATCGCATATGCAATGCGCACACCCGAGTGAGAAAATCCATTTTAAAGTGAACCGATACTAGTTAATGCAAAGTAATATATCAAATATACAATTATGCATTAAATCATTAAATCAACACTTGATTTAACGATCCGGTCATGTCGCACATAACCAACTGGTATCATCAGTAACAACTTATCGACTCAACACTTGATCCGATAACCCGGCTATATCGCATATAACCGATCAATGTCACATCGCGAGAATCGAATACAGTATCACATACCGTATTATTCTCGGTCCCGCACATATCTCATATGCGCTCCTATTTCGTTTCGCTTGAGCCAGGAAACCTCTGTGTAGGACTCTAAAGACTCGTCAATACGCCGGCAGCAGATGATGATCATATCAAACATCCACAAGCCGCAAGCGGTCTGCTAAACGTAACGGCCACCCGGGTATTGAGCGATCTGAAGATCGACGAGGAAGCCCGCTCACACTCCAGTGAATCCAACCAGTAACACTACCGTACAGTCCGGTCTGATCGTCTGATATGTCGCATATCTCGCCTAGGGGTGGTAAACGTCAGACCCCAATAGCTCGATAAGTCGTGTCGATATGAGGTCTATAACTGTTCGAGAAACTACTGGTAACACTTACCAGTAAATCTCAGCAACCCTAGCCAGGGATTTCCTGTTATAGCCAATCGAACACAGCGCAACATCAACCCCCTATACCGGAAGAGACGAATCCCCTCCTATCGCTCATTGCCTCCATGTGACTCGGGACTGTACCCAAAAACCACCGTTTTGCACGCCCTCTTGGACGTGGTAAGATGGAAATCAAAGCACAGTGGGAACCACACAAGACTCTATTACGATCTCGGGTCAACAGACTACTCTGTACCAGTGTCACCAGAGAACTGCCATCTGACGTGAGATATAATACCATCTGGGAGTTCTCGGCGAGTCCGTCCAGTGTACCCAGTCTCTACTGAGCACCCGTATATCATCTCTGATGTCAAACACCGATGGATATGGGATCATCCATCGCCCATCTGTATGGGTCGAGAAGGTATACGCTAGTCTACTCTGGTATATCGATGCCCCGTCTCGATACACCCACGACTAGGGACTTTGAAGGATGTACTTATGGACTACCATGTCCCCACTAGTATGATCCGCATCATAGTCCAGGTAGTCAAGCACACATCCTAAGGGCTTTACCAACATGTAACAGAGAGACAATCAGTATACACGTTAAGGTAAAGTTCAACCAGATAGCATACTATCATGTCGAGCAAGAAAGTCCTCCCTATATATGTCCCAGCATCCACTACAATATACAACCTATGTACAGTAATGGCCTCTAGGGCATACATATAACTAACACAAAATACCAACAAGAGAGCTCAGGAAGAAAGGGGATGTGCGTCTTCTCCCTAGGTTGTGTCTAAGCAAAACTGTCCATTCAGGCATGATAAATAAAATATCAAATCTCATATCAGACTTAAAAATTGAGATGTAGTGTGCACGTGCATCGCACATGAAATACTAGTATTACAAATTTTTCTGTATTTGTAGTTAAATTCAGCATACTACATAAAATTTAGGATGGGTTACTGACTTACTGGTACTTGATCTCGTGGACTTATCAAAGTGGTAGCAATAATAAGGGGTTACAGGTAATTTCCCACTACAAAATTTGATAATCGTTCATCGTTTTGATTTATTATTAGGGCACATTTCAGTAAAATACCCTTAACCATCATGTTTTTCACTACAGTATTTTATCACTAGTAAAATCACTTGCGTGTTATTTTTGAGGGTATTTTACTGAAATATAAACCCTTAAAAGCAATAGTTTAAGATGTTTTACCGTAAATAAAAATATTTCAAGGGAATTTAGTGCAAAAATTATAGTTAAGGGTATTTTAGTGTAATTTACCTTTTACAGAGGTTCATAGGGTTGAAGCGGTAAAAAGGAAGCTTCGTGTCGAAGACAATTTTCTTAAACGTGGAGAGAGACTTTTCTGTCTTTTAAATCCCATCAGCAATCTCTCTAGGGATTTCGATTCGAAATTTGAGGAAATGAAGAGAGTTTTTGGAGCCAAGAAGAACAAGGAGCCTCCTCCATCGATCAACGACGCCACCGATCGAGTAAGCTTCTTTAATTATTCGCTCTTCAAATTTTTAGTCGAATTTAGGGTTTGATTGTGAGAATTAATGCTGGAAGTTATTTTCGTTGGGAATTAGGGTTTGCGCAAGAACGGGAGATTTTTATTTTTTGATTTTTTCTCTTTTGATTCTGTGGAGCTGTGTAAATTTGTTACTTATTTGAGGAATTATATTGTTATATAAATTGCATCTGCAAGTTTCGAATTTGTATTTGGTGGCTTGAGTTTTGTGAACGTTTAATGACTTGGGGTTGCACATATTGTGTAAATTTGAAGATTTTTATTTGAAGGTAATGCAAGACGATATTATAAATTTTAGCTTTTTTCAGAAAAAAATTTAATAATTTATTTGTTAGTAAAGTGATATGTGAGACCATTAGTTGAGAGATTCTGTAACTTTGCATATTGTGAGGTCTGTCTTCATACTGCAGTATGCATAACTTTGTTGTTAGTGAATAATTGAAGCGTTGTGTAAAGCTTTGTGTGTCCAAGGCCAATGAATCAAATATCGGTCATATCGGCCAATATATCGTTTTGGTACCACTTGCGATATAATAAAATCGATATAATATCGCCCGCTATGGCGATATTGTACGATAGATCGGACGTAAAGGCGATATGAAGTATCAGTCCGATACGATTCCGATATCCGATACTTAAAACCTTGCCAGGTCTATTTGGGATTTTGGCATCCAAGCCAATTATACTTGTTTAGCTTGCCTTCTCACTGATGCCCAAGTTCCAATCATCCTTAAGCAATTAAGCTTATATCATAACTCATTCTAAGCCTTGGTCTTTGGAATACAAGCCTTTGTTGCATCGGCATCCTGGTACAAAACCTGTCGTTTATTACTATGATTGTTTATTACTATGATGTGCTTTTTTACCCCATTTCAAATGCGTGTGTATTGTATATAACATTAATGGATGTATTTCTATTTCACTTATATTTTTCATTTGCTTTAAGTTGTGATATCTCTATGTTGTTTTGTTAGAAGAATTTTGTTTTTATGCCTGTCTTCACTGACACGAAATGATTTCAGATAAATAAAAGAGGGGACACTGTTGATGAGAAGATCCGAAAACTTGACGCTGAGCTGGGTAGATACAGAGAGCAGATCAAGAAGACCCGACCAGGTCCTGCGCAAGAAGCACTTAAAGGTCGAGCTATGCGAGTGCTCAAGCAAAAACGGATGTAGGTCACACTTCGTCTCTCATCTTTCATCTCTTGTTATCCTAGGCCTTTTTTTTTGTTACCACCTAGATGAGATATGGTTATTTAAGAGTGTGTGTTGGTACTTGAGTTTTACAGGCTGATATGCTTCATCTTCTAAAGCAGCATTAATGTTTGTCTGTCCATAAAATTGATAGTGTGTCACTTCTGATTCATCCTCAAAATATTTTTTTGGATGTTCATTCTGTACATAATTATTTGTGGAGCTTTGTTTTTGGTCTAAACCTCATTCTTGATCTTGTATCTATTGTTTCATGTTATTAAGCACTGAAGGTATGAGCTGTCTTGCCATCGAGTTTGTTTACATGAATTGTTTACTTTTCTGCAATCTTATAGAAATGATGATTGCATGCAATTTGGATCGATAAAGAGATCTTTTATTGCATAGTGCTGAGAAGCTTTCACTTCTCTTTTAGTGTTTTGCTCTATTATAGGAAGATATGTTGCATGATTGTTCTGTTGACGTTTTCCTTGGTACTTCTTTTCGAGGAACAATTTATTGTTTGATATCTTTGTATTAATACATTTCCAATCATTGGATATTAAATGCTAAGCCTTTTGTGGGATAAGCAAAAATCTAGCAAAACCAAATACATGAAAAATGAAACGCTTAAAAACATGCATTTTTTAGTACCCTAAGATATTGATTTATCAGCAACGGTATCGGTGTTCCAGTTTAAAATTTAACATCTACCTTTCGTTGGTCTCAGAACATTCGTATTGTTGGAATAATTTAGAATATATTGTTATTAGGGTATGCCGTACATCCTTGGGCATCAAGTAATTGTAATCTCTATATAAAGATGCTATTGGTCACATAATAAAATATCTAAATTTTTTATCTTTTATCGTTTTACATGGGAATAGAGCCGGTCTCCTAAACCCTAACCTCGATCCTAAAAAACCTAATCTCCAGATCTCGTCTTCCCCGCTTCCGCCGTCACCCTCCCGCCGCCTTCTCCTTCGAGCCATCCTCTTGCCTCGCCTCGCCCTCGATCGATGAATTGAGACAACGCCCTCGCCTCGCCCTCGACAGACGCGCCTCACCCTCGATCGACGAATCCAGACAACGACCTCGATCGACGAATCTCCAAATCTCCTATAAACCCTAATCCTAATCCTAATCCTCCAGACCTTGCCTCTCTAGACCCTGCCCTCGCCTTGTCTTACTGGATCCTCTCCAGATCTCCTCGCCTCGCCCTCGATCGATGAATCTCCAGATCTCCTCTAAACCCTAGTATACTTCTCTCGCTCTTTATGTGCTAGATTTGCACTTTATATTACTTGCTTTTTTGCGTGTGACGTTCAATATGACGGATAACAAGATTGACCCTCATGTTTTCGATTACAAAACGGATTTTCGTCTAACTATTTTGACTCTCTCTGGCTCAAATAATTTTTTAGAATGGGCGTACATCATTGATCGAGCCCTCAAAAGTAAGGGCCTTTATCACCATCTCTTTCAGGAAGCTCCACCAATCTTCGATGCGCGGTATTCATTTTGGTTTTAAAATGACAACAAAATTTGCATTTGGCTTATAAACTTTATGGAGCTAGCTGTTATCGGGTTATTATGTATTTTCCTACCGCAAAGGAGACGTGGTTCTATATCAAATCTCTTTACTCATTAGAAAATAGCTTTTAGTGGTTATATGATATCTTCAATCAACTTACTACCGTTACTCCAGATAATGATTTACATGCTTTTGGGGCCCGGGGGCTTATAAAAGAATGGAACATGTATCAACCCATCTCTTTTGATCCAGCCGTTACTAAGAGTCAGCTTGAGGCTCTTATTGATACTTTTTATTTGGCAAAGATGAAGCCTCACTTGGATGGAGTTCGCTCCTTCTCTTTCACGGCGGTACGCCTATCCTGAATAGTATTCTCGTTGCTAATTATCGTGCCCCTCCACCAGGCGCTTCTAGAGTGGAGGTTCCATCTTTTGCCCTTATTACTCGGGTCTTAGGGATGGGGTCGCGGCCGCGGCCGTGGTTTCCTTTCTTTCTTTCATTGCGATCGTACCAACCATACTGATCAATTCTGCTGGGAGAAATATGGCTATCCGAATAAGACTTCTACTGCCCGACAGAGTACGAGTCCTCCATCCATAACGATCTAACCGCCAGTTGATCATTTTTGCAGATCTCTCCTGAATACTTACAGCACCTGCAATGTATTTTCTTTCATATCTGTGCTGCCAACTTAACCACATCAGGTATATCTCTACTATCTCAGTCAAACTTTTACGTCCTTGACTCCGGAGTTTCAGACCACATGATTCATACTGCTTCTAACTCTGTGTTTTCCACTTCTCATAAATTCATTTCTATTGCCAATGGGGGATGTCCTTCCTGTTCGTGATTGTACCAATATTGATGTGATGTTTTCCTTACCGCTTAAAAATGTTATCGTTTCTTCACTTCGTACAAATCTTTTATCTGTATGTCGCCTTACCAATAATTTCAACTGTTCAATAACTTTCTCTTCTAATTATTTTGTGATCTAAGACAACCAGATGAAGGAGTAGATTGGTGGAAGTAAAGAAATTAATAGCATGTACTACTTAGATGTGACACCTTCCGTATTTGCTGTTGTTTCTACCATTTGCTGGTATCGACGTGTTGGATATCCACATCTTCCTATGCTACGTACTATGTTACCTGATTTTTTTTATCTGATTTTTCATGCGAGTCATGTATTTTGGGGAAACATTTTCGTTCCTCTTTTCCTTCAGTTAATAAACGTTGTTCTTCGATATTTGAGTTAGTCTATTCTGACATTTGAGGTCTTTACAAGCATACTAGTATATTTGGCTACAAATATTGTCACGTTTATTGATGATCATTTTAGAATGACATGGATGTTTCTTTTACGTGATAGATCTGAATTACCACATCTATTTAAAATATTTATTAATGAAGTGGTTAATCAGTTTAATACGTCTATTAAAACTCTAAGAATTGATAATGCAAAAGAATATATGAGTAGTATTTTTCAAACTCTTTGCCAATCCCGTGGGATTATTTATTAAACTTCCTGCTCATACACATCACAACAAAATGATATTCTTAAAAGAAAAAACCGCCACATGCTTGATGTTACTCGTTCTATTATGCTTAATATGCATGTCCTAAAACACCATTGGAATTTTGACTTGCTGCATGGCTTTTGATTAATCGCATGCCTTCCACGATTTTTCAAAACCAAACACCGTTCTCTATTTCATTTTCTGACCACGACCCTTTTCCCTTTCTCTTAAAGTATTTGAGTGTGTTTGCTATGTTCATACTCACCGATTAAATTGCGATAAATTGGATCTTACGGCTGTCAAACATATATTTGTTGGTTATTTTAGAACTTAAAAAGGTTACGTTTGCTTCCTTCCTTCTACATTCACTGTCGCAGTCTCTCGTAATGTCACATTTCTTAAGGATCGATCCTTTTACCCCAGCGGAAAGTTCTCACGCCCCACCACCACCACTTTCTATGCTTTTAGATGACTAATCAATTCAAACCGAATCTACCACTGTCGAACTTCCTCATCCTCCTCCGGTTACGCAAGTTTATCGGCGTCGCCCGAGAGCAGTGATAGATTCAACAACAAATACCGAAGCTCCTCCTTCATGTATACAGCCAGAAGCTGACGAGTTTTCACCCCTTCCTCCTTCTGATGGTTTGTTCGACTACTTACCAATTGCTCTTCTCAAAGGTAAACTAACATGCACTACTTTTCATCCTATTGCTTCATTTATTTCATACTTTTTCCAGCTCTATGTCAGTTTGTCTCTTTCTTATATGGTGTTTACCTTCCTAACTCTGTACAGTAAGTTATGAGACATCCATGTTGGTATAGGATTATGATGAAAGAGTTGCAGCCACTGAGATCTAATAACACTTGGGATCTGATTAGCCTCCATTCACAGAAAAATATAGTTAGTTGCCTGTGGGTCTTTACTATCAAATATAATTCTGATGGCAGTGTATCTCGTTTGAAGGTTCGCCTTATTGCCAAAGGTTATACTCAACAATATGGTGTCGACTATACTAATACTTTTTCTTCAGTGGCCAAACACACTATTGTTCATGTTTTGATCTCTCTTGCGTTTACCCGCGATTGGTTTTTACATCAGCTAGACGTCAAGAATGACTTCTTCAATGGAGATCTTTCCGAGACGGTTTATATGCAGCTACCTCCTGGTTTTGAGCATGAGGGGGTCTCTTGTATGTCATATTAAAAAATTTCTCTATGGGCTAAAACAATCTCCTCAGGCATGGTTCGATAAATTCAGCATGGTCCTAAAAAAGATAAATTTTACAAGAAGTTCGGCAGATCCATCTCTTTTTATACACAGACGGAAAAAAAGAATGATTATTCTCCTTATTTATGTTGATGATATAATCATTACTGGAGATGATTCTGAAGGTCAAAACTCATTTAGCCTCATATTTTCATACCAAAGATTTTGGTCCTCTACGGTACTTTCTTGGTATAGAGGTATCTCAAAATAAAAAATTTATTTCTCTCACAGCGGAAGTATATTCTTGCTCTTCTTAAAGAAATAGGATTTCTTGGTTGTCACCCGACTGGTACTCCCATGGATACAACAATAAAGCTCTTTCACATTAGCTTACCTGATGACCAGCCACTTTCCGATCCAGGTCGGTATCGACGGTTAGTTGGGATCTAGGTCGGTATCGACGGTTTGTTGGGAAACCGATATATCTCACAGTTACTCGTCCAGACATATCTTTTGCAGTCAGAACAGTGAGCCAGTTTATGTAGGCACCCTTAGTTTTCCATTTTCCGGCCGTTGAGCGCATTCTCCGCTATTTGAAGCGTGCACCTGACCAAGGTCTTCTCTATAAACACTGTTCTAAGCTGTCTCTTATAGCCTGATTTTGCCGGATTTGTGGATGACCGTCGTTCCACAAGTGGATTTTGTGTTTTCTTTGCGGGGAACCTAGTTACCTGGCGCAGAAAGAAGCAACATGTTGCTCGCTCATCAACCGAGGCTGAGTACAGGGCTATGGCCCATGCCGTCGCAGAATTGATATGGCTCTCTTCATTGCTTTGAGATCTCTATGTTAGTTCTACAACACCAGTATCCTTGTTCTTTGACAATAAATCTACAATTCATATTTCAGAGAATCCAGTGTTTTACGAACGGACAAAACACATTGAAGTGGATTGCCACTTTATCCGGGATAAAATTGTTGAAAAGGAAGTCAATCTCCATCATGTTTCTACTTATGCACAGATTGCATACATTTTGACGAAAGCTCTTCCAAGACCCGCATTTTTTCGTCTATTGTCCATGCTACGCATCATTGATATCTATGCTCCAGTTTGAGGGGGGGTGTTGGAATAGTTTAGAAAATATTGTTATTAGGGTACATCGAGTATCAAGTAATTGTAATCCCTATATAAAGAGATCATTGGCCATATAATAAAGTATCTAAATTTTTTCTCTTTTATCGTTTTACACGTAAGATTGGTGATCAATGTGATACAACATGCTGTAATTACTAATCTATTAGACTATAATTTCCTTTTTGAAGGTATTTCACATAAATACCATGGGATCACTATTGCCATTCTCTTTCTACGACTCTGTAAAAATATATCTACTTGAATCAAATGTGCAGGGTTTTTTGATATTCATCGGTAAACTTTTAAAGACTCGAGACTTATCTTGAAGTTGAGCCCAATTTAGTATTGAAGAGATAATTTTATATATCACTCTAGACTTGTATTGCTGGGCCAAATTTTTATTTTAGTTCAGTTTAGTGATGTGGACATGTAGAGGTTCCATTTCTATTCATAGTCTATATTTGATCCCATTTCAGTGACATAAATAATTTTTTTTTATTTAAAGACTTGAATTTGTATTTGAATCTAGTTTAATGAAGGGTAGGTTAAAGTTTTCGTCTGAGGGCTAGTTCAGTGAAATGAGGTCAACTTCTGATTTTAGCATTTAGTGAAAGGAGTTGCAGCTGGAAATTTATTTCAGTTTATGGAGAGTAAGCTTATGGACTATGTGGTTTTGAGATTAGAGCAATGAAATTAATCTGGTTTAGGGACTGATATAGTCCATAGTATTTAAATCTTCAGTATTTTACTTTAGGCTATGATGCACAAACATGCACATGGGAACGACAAATTTGCATAAAGGAGGACATGAGGACACGGCTATATTATTTATCTATATATTTAATTTTATATATTAAACAAAATTTAATAAGCTACAAGAAGAAACATGTAATAGTATGGCTTACATTGCACACAATCAAAGTACAATCAAAGTTATGACTTTTATTCATACCCATAAGTTTTCTTGAGCACAAAAAATACATATATACAATTAAAAGTAAAACACACAATAGTACAATCCATAAAAGTGAAAACAAACAAAATATTAGCTTTCTTTAATTGTAGCCGACTTTTGTATCCCGACTTCATCATTTGCATCTATTTGGACGCTTACTTCTCTTAGCTCTAATCCGTCATGAAAGAAATCTGAGATATATAATATTTCTTGTGTAATCGAAGTTATCAAAATTGTCCACACATTCCTCGTTCTTATTTCTCAACCTCCTATACTATGCAGAAGTGTCAGACACATCCAATTGGGACGGTCTAAACGTGTCGGACTCGGTGCCGAATGGAGTGTGTCCTATACAGACATGGCGAACAAATAGAAGTGTCAGTGATTCCCAGCTATAGGGACATGGCCAATAAAGTATGGAGCTTCAAAGATAAATTTAGTTCGGCGACTACTATTCGTAGGATTTGGAGCATTTAGATTGATTCTAGTTTGGGGACTTTGCATTTGGTCAGATTGTAGCCAAAAAGTGTTGCATAGACTATTTCTTTTTACTCATTACAAATTATGATGGACATGCACATATAAAGAGTTTTATTACTATCCAATTACCGGACTAAAGAGTTCTAAAGAAATTAAAACTTTCCACTCTTAGACTTAATAAGAGTGTTGGAGATCTTGAATACGATGTACATGTTTCTTATCCAGCCCATCTAAGCATGTGGCAACCACGTCAATATGAAACATCAATTGCTGAATTAAATAGCAAGTATTTTTGTCACTTTGTTATATCCATGGCATTGTCTTGTGCCTTACTTTGCTTATTTTGGTACTTGTTATCTTAGTGGCGTAATGCCGCCAACATCATATCTTTTTATCGCTTTGTTGTTTTTCGCTTGCAAATCTTTTTTGTTTCTTTACTATACATTGATGTTTCATCCCCCATTCAGACCTTTTAACCATAATACACGCTTGGTGCACTTCTCTTATTAACAAGGTTCCCTTCAATCCAATTCTTACAGACTTCTAATAGGTTTATTCACGCACAACAACCTTTTAATGGGTTACTTTGCAACTTTTAGTTTTTGTAAACTTATATGCTGGACGGTTATATGTGTAGGGAAATAATGTTTTATAATTTTGCAGATTTTAGGGATAGGGGGAACTAAATGGAAGTCGTATAGACATCGAGTAGGATTTGGATTATATACGGGTATCTCCGGCATGATATTGGATGTGTTTTATCGGGAAACCGGTCAACCTACAAAAATGACCATTAATGCTAAACAAAGTCCTAGGTAGACATAATCCAAGGTTTAGCTTCTTGATTAAGAGTTGCACATTTTACTAAAATGTGTCTTCTCGTTTATACTCTAAATAAGGTCTATGCTCGATTAGATGGTCCTAACTTTTTTTTTGTACTGGCCCGTAAGCCTTAACCTAAGCGCGCGCACACACACGCACCACACACGCACCAAGGGGACCCACAAATTTTCCCCGAAAGCGTTAATTTGTGGCCACTTTCCCTCCTTTGGGGTTCCTCGGGTTTGAACCCCGTACTCCCCCACAGAGGAAGTGCCCATACCAACCGAGCAAATGCTCATTTGTAACTTTTATTTTCCAAGAAACTAGTTGTTTTTAAGGTATTCTTGGCACTCTTTTAATATGGAGAATTATTTTGTCTTTTAAATGATGCTGAAAATTTAAAAGGATGTTGGTAAAAGAGAATAATTTTGCACTGTGAAACTTTTTCTACATTTGTTGGTTTTTGCCTCCTCCAACAGGCAGGTTCTCATAGAGGTTCTTAGCTAGAAATATTACCGGAAGCAGATGAATAGTTGCTGCTATTGTTCTAGAGTACCTTTACATCAATTCGTCTTTTCTATACGTTTCTTAAACATTTTACGTTCCTGAAAAACTTGAAGAATCTCGAAGTGACTGAATTGGATTTATTTATTTAATAGATTATGCATATTTAATCTTAACACTGAGGACTGTGCATATTTTGATATAGTTCGCCAATTTGATCTTTCGTTTATCTTCATTGTATTGTCTTATGTGCTATCATTCATTTACCTCCTCTTTATCTTAGGTATGAAGGACAACGTGATATGCTATACAACCAGACATTCAATCTAGACCAAGTTGCTTTTGCTGCTGAAGGAATTAAAGATGCTCAGCAAACCGTAAGTCTTATAGTTTCTTCTGGAAGTTTAATTGAATTGATCATAAGAAGATTTGCATTGTCAACAACTTGCTGATGGAGGTTTTGATTTTTAGATGACCGCATTGAAATCTGCAAACAAGGAGTTGAAAGGGATGATGAACACGGTGAAGATTCAAGATATTGATGTATGCTTGCTTGCTTATCCCTCTACATGAAGAATGTTTTCAATAAAGTCTCTGTATTTTGATCGTGGTTATCTAATATTATAATTGTAATTTTTTTTGTCATGCAGAGCATGCAAGATGAGATGATGGATCTGATGGATGTTAGCACAGAAATACAAGAGTCCCTAGGTAGAAGCTACAATGTTCCAGATGACATAGATGAAGATGATCTTATGGGTGGTAAGTGGAAGTTCACATTAGCTTTGGACATTATTTTCTCAATAGTTAGCTTATGTAGTCTATATCTTAAAACCTTCTTTTGTTTTTTTGTGTTTTTTGGATATGAATGCAGAGCTTGATGCGTTGGAAGCAGACATGGGAACAGAGACCGAATCTGATGCAGTTCCTTCATATCTTCAACCTGATAAGGAACCTGATTTAGATGCAGAACTTAACTTGCCTACAGCCCCTGCAGGGAGTGCAGTACCCAGCACGCAGAATGCTCAGGTAATATCATAACTGTAAATTAAATAAAGGGTAAATATTACTAAACCCCGTCCACCTTTTGGGTTTTTTGAGATAACCCCATTGAACTTTAAAAATGCTATAAAACCCCATTGAACTATCAATATTGATAGTTCAATGGCGTTTTATTACATTTTTAAAGTTCAATGGGGTTATCTCAAAAACTTCAAAAGGTGGACAGGGTTTAGTAAAATTTACCCTTCAATAAATGTTCGTTTTGATGTTTTCATACTGAAAAGTCTCTTTTAGGTCCAGTTTTTGCTTGATTTGTATTCAGATAATTATCGGTGCCTGAATGCTAACTAAATATGTAATGGTTTGCTAGCGGAAGATAAACATTATACTATGTTCCTGGAAGGGTGCGGTTCACAATATTTCAAATTTCTACTCAAAAAATTAAAATAAAAAATCTTGATTTTGGAGAATGATAATATGCTTTTATCCCATCCAAACGTAGTCAATGATCTTGTCATCATCAAGGGCAAGAGAAAAATTATTTAATTAAATAAATAAACAAATATTCAGATTTATCTGTGCAATCTGAATTTACCCTTATAAAATAAAGAATGTGCACAAGTGCCTAAGATCTGATATGCCCTTAGTGATTAAGTTTCGAGTTTTACCCGTTTTACTAGGTATCTGACACCCCTCAGAGATTCTTTTTTTGATGTTACTATAGGCATAGACATTATAATTGCATTGAAGGCTGTAGCATTTCGCAGCAGATTATATTTCCAAAATGTAAAGCAAATCATGCCACTGTTTTTACTTTCTCGATAGTGCATTTTGTGATGAAAACTTGATGCCTACAAGAAACTGGCTTGAAATCTAGATTAATCTTTTATTCTTATGAAGTTGCTTAGAGCTTGGATTCAAAATAACCAAGAGGTATATATCTAAAATGTTATGCAAAGTAAATATTACAAGTAATTACTGTAAGGCTACAACTGCATGCATAGAAACAACTACACTTGATTTATATGCTAATCCTCAAGCATGGGCAAACGAATGTGTTACTTTGGTACTTTGGTACAGGTTGAGGATGAGTTTGGTTTGCCTGCTGTGCCTAGAGCCTCTCTACGTGGATAAAGTTGATAAAGGTCAATACATTGTTTGATGTGGCGAAAGATAAAACTCGTACTGTTATGATGGTATGAGAGATTAGGTTGGTGATTGTTCTGTCTGTGAACATGCGATTCATATGTTCTGAAAGCTAAATCGTTTGCTGGTATATGGGGGAGGTGTCCTTGTTCCGAAAGTTTTGTGATTAGCATTTACAATGTAGACTTTTTCATGTTGTCAATCTTGTATGATTCTTTTGTGATTTACATCTTATATTTATAGGAATTTCATTATTGTTACACATGATACTGGTTTTCTAAACTGGAATTGTTTGGTTTGGTCTGGTCTGGTGTTTGTCTCCTCCATCTGTTTATATGTTGCCTGAGTACTGTTGTTGCATGCGCATGCCGATGAACTTTGATAGTTGAATCATGAATGCGCAGCATTAAGAACTAGGATCAAATTGGTAGCATGAATAACTAGTTGCTTCTCTTATAACTGTAAGGTAGTGCTCTCTTGTTTCATCTCTTTGTTAAATATTTGTTCCTTGGAAAGTACTCTATTGTATTTTCGAATGAGGTAAGGCTCATGTCCTCCATCATTGTAACTTTAATTTTAATAATTAAAGAATCACTAAAGTTTTTGTATCGATTGTAAGATAGTATCATGTGAGAGTGTAATCACTCAACATAGACTTTTAGTTTTAGATATGTTTGTTTTAAAAGAGGACCTGGGAAGATAAGACGTATGGTAGAGCTTAAAATTAAGTGGTGGTGATTGAAGAAAGGTTAACAAAGAAGCCTTTGTAAATTGTAAAGTTAAGCGGGTGATTGGAAGTTCGAAAACGATTCAGACACAAAATGAAACAAGATAGCTAGTTGCATTACTTGATGAGTCAAGAGGTGATGCTCCTCCATTTAGGGACACGTCATGGTTGAATGGAGAAGTGGAGTCTGCTATTAAAATTAAGAGGGATTTTGATAGAGATTTGAAGAAGAGCAGAGATGTAGAGAGATTTGAGAAGTATAAGACAGTTAAAAAGAAGGTTAAGAAAGATATCCGGTAAGCCAAAGATATGGTCTACAAAAGGATGTACGAGAAGTTGGACACCAAGGAGGCCGAAAACGATATATACATGATTATTCGGATGAGGGAAAAGAAGACAAGAGACTTATATGTAGTGAAGTGTGTCAAAAATGAAGACCAAAAGGTTTTAGTTTGAGATGAGTATCAAGAAAAGGTGAAGAGATTATTTTGACAAATTGTTCAATAAGAGTTTTACTAAGAATTTGGATAGACTTGTCAATCTCAAGATATAAACCGTGATTTCATACGTAAGATAAGAATAACTGAGATTACAGAGGTTTTAAAAGGATGATATCAAGAAAAACCGTTGGTCTAGACGAGATTCCTATTGAGATATGAAGATGCCTATGAGAGATAAGCATTAGATGGATGACAGATCTGTTTAATAAGATTTGGCAGACCAAAAGATGCCAAATGAGTGGAGGAAGGGTACTCTTGTATCTCTCTACAAGAATAAAGGTGTCATTCAAAATTGCTCAAACTACCGTGGAATAACTCATGTGTCATACCATAAAATTTTAGGAGAGGATGATTGAACACATGCTAAGAAAAGATATTAAAATAATAGAGAACCATCTTAGGTTCATACCTGTACGATTGACAATAGAGGATATTCATTTACTTCGTCAACTTATTGAACGTTTTCGAGAGAGAAGTCATTTGCATATGATTTTTATTGACTTAGAGAAAACTTACGATAATGTACCTAGAGAGGTATTATGGCGAACAATAGTGAAGAAGAGAGTCCCAATCAGGTACAGTGATATAATCAAAAACATGTACGATAGAGTAGTGGCAAATGTAAGGACTTGCGGCGGCTTAACGAGAGATTTTCCAATCATAATTGTTTGCATTAAGGATCTACATTAAGTTTATTCTTGTTGCCATAGTGATGGATGGGCTTACTTGAACTATCCAGGATGAGATATCTTGGTGTATGTTATTCGTTGATAATATTATTGTACTAAATGAGACGAAAGTAGGGGTTAATACCAAATTGGAGTTATGGAGGCAAACATTAGAATTTCGAAGGTTTAGATTGAGTAGGTCTAAGGCAACATATATGCAATGCAAATTTAGTAAACAGAGAAGTCGAGATCACAGTGGTATAATACTGGATGGGTATGAGATATCACCGAGTGATCAGTTTAGATATCTAGGATCTTGTAAGTGCACGGCGGCGCCCCGGCCGTCGATCCGACACCGGAAACGCGGAAATGAAAAACTTTGCGAAACTTGCAAACCGGCACCACCGCACACTTTATCCCGGATCGGGCCATTAACCTAGCTACTAGCAAACTAGAAAAGAGTAGAGAAGCTATACCAAGCGATCCGTGTCCTTTGGTCTTCGTCTCCACTCCGATCTCCCGCGGAATCTCCGTCCGTCACCTCCTCGTCGGAAAGGGCACCACGTAGCCGGATTCTTTTACGGGCTCCCACCTCTGGACCGAGGTAACTCGGGCGCGAAGTTGGCTAATCGACGCGTCCAAGGTTTGCTGTAGACAAGTGTAGAATCCATTGTCTCTAGGGGGTTGAAGTTGCCATTGATGGAGGTGAAGAAAGAATGAACTTTGGAGAAGTGTTAAGGATTTTTATGAGCATCCAAAAATGAGATGTATCAATTTCTCTCATCAAATAAAATGAACCTCTTCTCCCTCTAGGATGTGGCCGGCCCCTCTTGATCAAATGGTGGAAAAAAAATACAAAACATGAAGGGAGGTAATTGTAGGAAAAAGGAGAGGGTGACCACAACCCAAAATGATGATAACAAGATCAAATCAATTCAAATCAACTCTAATCACAATAAAGCAAGCCATCATGAAAAAGCAAAGATGCTTAACCTTTCATAATGCCACAAATGCAAGAAATCCCCTCCACAAATGTTATTTGCAAACTTGCAAATAACCCCTTCCATCGGAAAAGTCCGGCCGGGAAAGAACAAAGGAAAACCAGTCGGAACGGAATGCAAACTGGCAACTACAGAAAACTGATCCCGTAATAAATTACAGGAAAACCCCGCTACTGCATATACATGCCCGCATTTGTATTCCCACTGAACACAAATGCAAAGAGACAAAATCTACACTATCTAATACTAGGATCCGGTTTAAACCAAAGCCGGCTAGTAAAATCCGTCCGATCACGATCCGTGCAATACCGTACGTATCTGATCGAACCCTGCCATATCTCCATACGGCCTCTACAGCGTTTCGCCCGAAACCTGAGTAACTGTGTGTGTGGTGGACTCTAAAGACTCGTCAACACCTTGGTTGTGGATTTAACTACTAGCAAATCAGAGGTATAAGCCAATACGTAACGGGCTACCAGGTATTGACCAAAAGGGACGTCGATGAGCGAACTCATCCTGACACTCTACTGAGCCTGTCAGTGACAATATCCGTACAGTCCGGTCCGTTCGTCTATGAGCATCGCATGGCGAGCCTAGGGGGTTGGTAAAAGTCAGACCCCCAAAAGCGGTACAAGTCGTGTCGGAGTGTAGCCCAGAACACCCTGAGATACTACTGGAATACCTACCAGTAAATCTCCTGCCTTGGCCAAGGACTTTTCATGTTCTGGCTCTCCTAGACACAGCGCGACCTCACCCCCAATACCGGGAGAGACGAACCCCTGCAGATCCGCTCACTGCCTCCATGTGGCTCGGGACTGTATCCAACTAAAACCTGTTTGCACGTCTCCTTTGAGCGTGGTAGGGTAGTAATCAAAGTACAGTGGGAACTCACACGAGACAAATGACGATCTCAGGTCGATGAACTAACCTGTACACATGTCACCAGGGAACTGCTATCTGACATCAGGTATAATCCCAACTAGCAGGTTCCCAGCGAGTCCTGTCCAGTGTACTCATAACCCAATGAGCACCTGTATACATCTTAGGTGAACCAACTGACACCAGTGGCTTGTGAGACCGGCCACCACCCCTCGTCGGGGTCTCGACTGTATACACTAGTCTACTCTGGAGAATCGATGCCCTGTCTCGAAACTCCCACGACTAGGGACCTTTTAAGGATGTGCTTATAGACTCCAGCTCTCACGTATATGATCGCCCTCATACTGCTGGTAGTCAAGCATGAATCCTAGGGGCTCTATCAACGTGTAATAGCGACTCGTAAGTTCACCTAAAGCAGTACACGATGATAAAGATAAACCAGATAGCATACTATCATCTCGAGTAAGACTGTCCTACCGGCATAGGCCCTCCCTCAATCATTGCAATCACGTGCCTGTGATCCAATAATTGACTCTGAGGGCACTATATCCAACAATCTCTCACTTGCACTTAAGGCTAATTATTGCGATGTCGCATACTCACAGCCCGTGTGATACCGAACACCCAACTCCTCTACTAGTCAGTCTCACAAAGCTCGTTTGCGAAACTATTGCGTTCGAGGAATAGTCTCAGTGAGTGGATCCGCTCTGGTGTTTCTTTCTATGTCTCTCTATATCTCAAGTTCGCGAAGAAAGCCATCTCCCGAAATAAGCAATACCTGTCTTAGAATGTGTCTAGATGTCTGATGGGACCTAGCTCATAAATGAACTCCAAATCCAAACTTCTTAGATTGTATCGTCAACTGAACTTAATCAGTATCCTGCGCCATTCCTTCCCTCAGTATCCACCTGGACCACCTGTCCAAAATACTGCCTCTCGTCAGAGGGAAAACTATAACTCTGACAGCCACTCTGCTATCCAGGTCACCTTGGAAGCCTGGAATGATAACTGTCTCCTGAAGGAGAATGTCGTTATCATATCCCTAGAACATCCACTTATGTTCTAAAACTGCTTCCGATTGTTTCTCCAGGATCGGATGATCAACTTATTGCACCTACTGCAAGAACAACATATGGTGTGGTACTTGCCATCTCATGATCAACTCAATTGCCTAAGCAAGTGATCTGCCAATCATGCGTATCCCTCTCCCCTTTAGTCTGTAAGACACCTTTAGAGAGGGTGACTCCATTACCTGCAGGTACACCACCATGCCAGGAGTCGTCCATTCTAAATACTCTTAGAATGTTGTCTAAGTACCCAGATTGGGAAACCACCCAAATCTAGATCTAAAACCATAGATCTAGTAACCAGAATGTCTGATATAATATCCAAGTCCTTTGTGGAGAAACCACTGTGTGACGACCAAAGTATAACCGATCGTAGTATAGGAATCTGACTTCCTACTCTGTGAATGTCATCCAAATACCAGGACATCACACCCTACTACCTTCTTAACAGATCCATCCCCTATTCTGATGAAATCAAACCTATGACTGTCACATCAGAAACAGATGATCTATCTCCGCTATATCTGCTTTAGTCTATAAATAGACATAAGCCACTTGTCCACCATGCTTCCGCTGCTCCCACCGACCACGACAACCCTCTGGCAGAGTCATATACACGTACGCTTCTGAAGCTAGTTCAGAACGACGCTATACTCATCCTCCTGCCGGGTCTCACAGTCTGGAACAACAGCAATGGCAAGTCTGGGTAAACAAGAACCTCCCTGCCACCGTCCTTGAGCATACCGAAGTACCTCCCGGGTGCCTGAGGTTACCCACCATATCTGCGGAGTGGCCAATGGAATGTCAAACCAGATTGAATCTTTAGGTTCTTATTAAATCTTCAGTAATCGTTTGCGGTTCTGGAATCACTTCCAGTTCTACCATACTCCCACTACTGTTTTCTGAAAAAATCCATTTTTAATTAAAACTGTGGCGAGTTAAGAACAATATCACTATTGATCTTCCAGATGGTAGAAAATCAACCCTCGTCATAGCCCGGGTCAACCCACAAACAGCCATTACAGAAACGTGCCTTGAGTTATCCAGAGTCTGGTTTTAAGCATAAGCCGGACAACTCCCCGTACCTTAACAATGTCAAGATATGAACTGTTCTATATCCAATACAGAAACAGAGGCACTGATTTAATTGAACCAGATTCAAATCATGCAGATGTCTCCAGTGCATGTCAACTAAATAGAAGGAGGCCGATCAGCGTTACTCAACTTAGGAATGCTTCCAATTATGAGTAACCTGAAAGAGAAGCAAGTTCCCTTAATCACTACTATCAACTGAATACCATACACAAGTATCTACATCTTCGATCACTTTGAAGAATCCCGATACTTGCAACACCTGGTTCTCTACTTTATTCATATACCTATAACTTCTCAAAATTCGGACCCTGTGTTTCCACGAAACACCTGTCTAAAAACTAGAGAAGTCATAAGTAAACCGAATATAGTACGAGGACCAACCCCTCTGTCCTGATGGACCCTCGACAATATACAATACTCTGTATAAGTCCCCTGAGTCTAGTGACTCATTCACTGTGTGTCATAGGTTGAAAACTGTACTTATGGTTAAGAAGAATTACACCGCTGTTCAATGCTCCTTATCTAACCATCCACTGATATAGGTAAATGTCATAGACATAATTTCAAAAGGGTACATCTCACTCTATAAAAATAGACGTACAGATATATCAATTTGAAATTGGTGCATAACAACGGATATTCAAAAACAAATATTTGCCGTCCGGCAAACAACCCAGGTGACTTCCTCAAATATCACCAATTACAATGAATCCCGATATAATGAGGATGATCACCTAATTCCCAATAACTTACTCCCACTCATCATCTGTAAAACCATACAGATGTGAGAATCAAACCTGGTAAATACATACCCTTGAGCAAGTGTCTAATTGGGAAATCAGTTTTCGTTTAACAGTACACAGTTAAACTGAAACATTGAAATGTTTCGATAGGGTATCCTGGTATTTCTAGTAATGCCTCTTCCATTATCCAGATTCACAACTGTAACCTTGTATTTCTTTGCCACCTCTCCAAATCCTTTTATATGTCTTTAGTCGTTACCTTCTGCACACCCCTTTAGGCCAAATGGTTTTCTTCCTTCCCTACCGTTCGGCACCAGCCTATGGTTTGGAAGAAGACTATCCAATAAGCATAATGGGTGTATTGTCCTAATCCTAGGAGCACTCTCAATGAGAGAAGGTGAAGATAAAAGACAACCGAATAAACCTTATTCCTATTTCTCCTGAACCAGAATCCATCCCTGAACTGGAACAAGTTCCTTTTGAGTTCGTATATAACCATACGATGGAGTATCCAATAAACTGTGGATCTTCGTAGTGATACGGAGTGTCCTGGAGAAATACAAAGGTGATTTAGGATTGGCGAAGAAATACTTGGTTTGGTCGTGAATAGCAGTCGCAGTTTACTTTGCCCTCTTACTAATCCCTTTCTTTGTCTTAACTTAATACCTTCTGTACACCGTTTAGGCTAATTGGTCTTCTTCATTCCCTACCGGTCGACACCTGCCTATGGTTTGGAAGAAGACTATCCAATTTGCGTAATAGGTGTACTATCTCCTAAACTAAGGAGTACTCGCAATCTGAGAGAAGGTAAAAGGAAAAGACAACTGAATAGTCCTATTCGTTTTCTCCAGAACCGGAAACCATCCTCGAATTCCTTCGAGTTCGTATCTAACCATACGATGGTTTTGTCCAATGGAAGTGGACGTTCGTAGTAATACGGGGTGTCCTGGAGAAAAGGGTAAAAGTAGGAGTGGCAATGAGGTTTGCAACTCTGACAATCTAAAAGCCAGTGTTTTAGAAGGTTCGGTTAATTTTGGTCACTGAGTCATAGTCTAGGGTCGGGTTAATGGTCGCTGCCAAAGAGAGAGAGAAAAGAAACACTCAGCGTGCACTCTAACCTAGATCAGAATGGTTATCACTTTATCTAATCAGGAAACCTTCCACTGTAACGTCAAATTCTTCCCCAAACCTGAAAGAAGAATTAGCCGGGATCACCCGAGGAGTAAACCAACTCATCAGTGGGAATCAAGATCCAACTATCATCGCATGATAACGTGACGGAATCCGCTTACGTTATCACACTCCAAAAGGTATGCACATATCTGGCAAGTTTCAGTTTCTTTAGAAACTCCCGATGTGATTTTTGCCCCATGCTCTTATGACCTTGACTAAGGCCAACAAATCATAAGTCACATGTCAAGTTCTACCCGTCATTGTCCAGGTTGATTTGAACCCACCCGTACAAGCCCTTGACTAGGGCCAACAAGGCTATACGACTGTCCCAAACCAACGCATCTATCTATGCAGCATATGAACACCCAATAGCTACCAAACACTATGCCTTGACTATGGCCAACAAACACAGCTTGAATACTATTGACTATCCATATGAAACAACGGAGGGCTACGAATGGTTTCTGGCGAAAACCTTTAATGTAATGAACTTGATATCGTTGAAGGAACCTGATAGCTTTTAAAAAATATAGTGACGAAAACCTTTGCTAAAGAGGTCACTCCCGGTGAAGTGATCTCGGCTCTTTCCCCGTAGAATGAGGTGCAGGATATTTCAACTGAATAGCATAATGCAAAGCAAAAGTAATCGGCTATAGTGAAGTTATTGCCCTGACGCAAACTTTTGTTCAAGGGGTCACTCCCGGTGAAGGGATCTCGGCCCTTGCCTCGTCGACTGAGGAGCAGGATATTCCAACTGAATACCACGATGCAAAACAAAAGAGAACGCCCTTGCAATAACAGCTTTTTGAAAAGTGTTCCAACAACATCGGAATAGGTTTGTTTAGCTTGCATTGATCCGAATCAACGCAGTCCCATCAATTGATTACACCACAAAAGAACGAAAATAATGATGTACGTATATGCCATCCGCATTCGCCACTGGGTCCCGTCGTCACCCGTTAGGTTACTTAACTGACGACAGAGCGGGGACTGGACTAGCGCGGATGCAAAACATATACAACATCTACTAGTATATATATCAATATATAATATTTCGCTCAAGGCGTGATAAAATGCAACATCACAGAAATGTACAGCATCACAGAACAATACAGATATCTGGGATCCCCGGGTTTCACAGAGCCACTACTGAAACCCGACGTTCCCATGGTCGTGTGGATAGCCTGTGCAATGAAATCCTAGACCCCTACGGGTGCGGCAAGTTACCCGCCAAAACCTGAAGCAAGGCAGCCCCCTTCAGCAATGTGAATGGACCACCCAGCACTTCACGGAATCCGGTAACTTGGGCACCCCTCCTGGGTCAACCTATACCCCCTACGAGTGCGGCGAATAGCCCGCCAATTCTAGAGTAAAGCCCCCTCCGTCTCAATGCCATGAGATGCGGGCCCGTTGCCCTCTAGAACCCGGCTATCCGTGCACCCCTCCGCGGGGTAATCCTAGTACAGAAAATAAAATATACATACAACGGGTACATCGACCTCGACCCAGTCGTGCCCCAAAAGAATAATACAAACAGGCAGTGACGGCAGTCCACATGTCGGACGCTCGCCCCGCAATATCAAATGTACATATAAAACAAAACTGTACTACCACTACAACCAGGCTATCCCCACGACCGATCCGCAACAACACAGCACAATCACAGAACATCAACGTGAATGTCACGTTCGCAAATCCGTCTAAAAGGGTTATAGCAGTTAGACAAGATTTACCGATCAAATGACATTCACGGTCGCAGATATAATGTAAATACTGTGAACTAACATGTTTAAAATATCCGATCGAACAAATTTATCGAAATGGGCCCCAAGCACTACTGTAGCACTCACAGAAAATCTGGGCCCAAAAAGAATATTCCAAAAATCCTATTTTCAAGCCAGAAGCCCACTGGAAAAAAATGGTGAATTGAAGCTCAATTCCTGCGGCGGAACCGCGACCAAAGTGGGGTTATGGCCGCGGTTCCGCGGCCCTTTTGAAGGATCATGTCACCAAATTTTTTCAGTGATCTAACAAAATCTTGCACATATTTCTGCAACAACCCGAAAAATTTTTGGAGTCCAAAAAATTTCGACAGAGAACTGATGTGCATGAAAACGCGGTTTTTGGAATTTTGTTCGATCGGAAATGTAAACACATTAGACAAAGCTAGACTAGCTTAATGGCTAGGCTCTGATACCAATGTAAGTGCACGGCGGCGCCCCGGCCATCGATCCGACGCCGGAAACGTGGAAACGAAAAACTTTGCGAAACTTGCAAACCGGCACCACCGCGCACTTTATCCCGGATCGGGCCATTAACCTAGCTACTAGCAAACTAGAAAAGAATAGAGAAGCTATACCAAGCGATCCGTGTCCTTCGGTCTTCGTCTCCACTCTGATCTCCCACGGAATCTCCGTCCGTCACCTCCTCGTCGGAAAGGGCACCGCGTAGCCGGATTCTTTTACGGGCTCCCACCTCTGGACCGAGGCAACTCGGGCGCGAAGTTGGCTAGCCGACGCGTCCAAGGTTTGCTGTAGACAAGTGTAGAATCCATTGTCTCTAGGGGGTTGAAGTTGCCATTGATGGAGGTGAAGAAAGAATGAACTTTGGAGAATTGTTAAGGATTTTTGTGAGCATCCAAAAATGAGATGTATCAATTTCTCTCATTAAATAAAATGAACCTCTCTCCCTCTAGGATGTGGCCAGCCCCTCTTGATCAAATGGTGGAAAAAAAATACAAAACATGAAAGGAGGTGATTGTAGGAAAAAGGAGAGGGTGACCACAACCCAAAATGATGATAACAAGATCAAATCAATTCAAATCAACTCTAATCACAATAAAGCAAGCCATCATGAAAAAGCAAAGATGATTAACCTTTCATAATGCCACAAATGCAAGAAATCCCCTCCACAACTTGCAAATAACCCCCTCCATCGGAAAAGTCGGGCCGGGAAAGAACAAAGGAAAACCGGCCGGAACGGAATGCAAACTGGCAACTACAGAAAACTGATCACGTAATAAATTACAGGAAAACCCCGCTACTGCATATACATGCCCGCATTTGTATTCCCACTGAACACAAATGCAAAGAGACAAAATCTACACTATCTAATACTAGGATCCGGCTTAAACCAAAGCCGACTAGTAAAATCCGTCCGATCATGATCCGTGCAATACCGTACGTATCTGATCGAACCCTGCCATATCTCCATACGGCCTCTACAGCGTTTCGCCCGAAACCTGAGTAACTGTGTGTGTGGTGGACTCTAAAGACTCGTCAACACCTTGGTTGTGGATTTAACCACTAGCAAGTCAGAGGTATAAGCCAATACATAACGGGCTACCAGGTATTGACCAAAAGGGACGTCGATGAGCGAACTCATCCTGACACCCTACTGAGTCTGTCAGTGACAATATCCGTACAGTCCGGTCCGTTCGTCTATGAGCATCGCATGGCGGGCCTAGGGGGTTGGTAAAAGTCAGACCCCCAAAAGCGGTACAAGTCGTGTCGGAGTGTAGCCCAGAACACCCTGAGATACTACTGGAATACCTACCAGTAAATCTCCTGCCTTGGCCAAGGACTTTTCATGTTCTGGCTCTCCTAGACACAGCGCGACCTCACCCCCAATACCGGGAGAGACGAACCCCTGCAGATCCGCTCACTGCCTCCATGTGGCTCGGGACTGTACCCAACTAAAACCTGTTTGCACGTCTCCTTTGAGCGTGGTAGGGTAGTAATCAAAGTACAGTGGGAACTCACACGAGACAAATGACGATATCAGGTCGATGAACTAACCTGTACACATGTCACCAGGGAACTGCTATCTGACATCAGGTATAATCCCAACTAGCAGGTTCCCGGCGAGTCCTGTCCGGTGTACTCATAACCCAATGAGCACCTGTATACATCTTAGGTGAACCAACTGACACCAGTGGCTTGTGAGACCGGCCACCGTCCCTCGTCGGGGTCTCGACTGTATACACTAGTCTACTCTGGAGAATCGATGTCCTGTCTCGAAACTCCCACGACTAGGGACCTTTTAAGGATGTGCTTATAGACTCCAGCTCTCATGTATATGATCGCCCTCATACTGCTGGTAGTCAAGCATGAATCCTAGGGGCTCTATCAACGTGTAATAGCGACTCGTAAGATCACCTAAAGCAGTACACGATGATAAAGATAAACCAGATAGCATACTATCATCTCGAGTAAGACTGTCCTACCGGCATAGGTCCTCCCTCAATCATTGCAATCACGTGCCTGTGATCCAATAATTGACTCTGAGGGCACTATATCCAACAGATCTATCATCCAAAACGAGGGGAAGATCGATAGCGACGTCAACCAGAGAATTCAGGCTGTTTGGTTGAAATGGAGGAGTGCAACAAGGATTTTGTGCGATCACAACTTTCCGTTAAGATTGAAAGGAAAGTTTTATCGAAGCGCTATTTGGCCTTCCTTATTATATGGTACGGAATGCTGGGCTTCTAAGAAACATCATGCACAGAAGATACATATAGCGGAGATGCGCATGTTTCGTTAAATATGTGGTAACACTAGAAAAGATAAGGTGCGAAATGAGAATATTCATGCAAAGGTTTATGTGTCACCGGTGGAGGAGAAGATGTGAGAAAACCGTCTAAGATAGTTTGGTCATATATGGCGCAAACCTTCGAAATCACCAGTTCAACGAATGGATATTCTCGATTTATGCCAAGTCAAAAGAGCGAAAGGGAAACTGAAGAAAACATGAATGGAAGGTATAGGAAAAGATACAGATGCCAAAGGTCTTAATGAAAGTTGTTGAATCCAAAACAAATAAAAATAATACACACACACACACACATACATATATATATATTTATATATATATATATATATATATATATATATATATAGAGAGAGAGAGAGAGTGTAAGGCTAATTTACTCACAGGACATAACCGGCTTAGTTATGCTCTGTGAGTAATAACTCCATTTGTTCCTCATGAAAGGATATATTTTGTCATTTTCAAGATGAGAGAGAGTGAAGAATCTTGTAAAAATCTTGTGGGATTTTCTTTCTCCTTGTATCGATTAATTACCTCATTAATTACAAGAATTTTTTCTTTTTCGCTCTCATTGAAAATGACAAACTATCATTACTTTATCCATTCATGAAGGACAAATGGAATAATTACAAACATGGCATAATTAAGCCGGTTATGTACCGAGAGTAAATTAGCCTTATATATATAATAAAAAAGGGCAATGGATAATAAGTTATTCTCTTCCCCCACTTCCCTCAAAATAAGGGAGAAGATCTCTCAAAATGAGTGAGTAGTTATAATCCCTCAAGATGAGAGAGTATCACAACTACTCCCCACTCCACTTAAAAAAAAGAGGACACACACACACACACACATCTTAAGCAAAAGAAAAAGAGACTGATCACTTTGAGAATAATTCTCAAACATAAAAGAAGAAAAGAAAACTCTTTTCTCTCATTTTGAAAAAAGATGAGAAGAAGAAGGTGAGAACCATGGAAATGGAATCCCCATTCCTCTACCTCTTCTTCTCATACCCTCTCTATTAGGCTCTCTCTCTCTCTTTCTCTCTTTCCGTTTCTGATCAAGGATCAATAAGATGACTGATGAAAACTTCTACAAGTTTTCATTTACATCGAAAGAGTCTAATAGCCATGGCCATGGATTTCAGCAATGATGAAAATTGATGAAATCAAGTGGAATATGAAAATTTCATATTTTGTACATTTAGAATACAAATCTATGTGTTCTTTACAATTGAACAGAACCTAGATCATAAGCCATCCCATGTTCTGCAAATAATGAAATAGGCCATCCAATTTCTCTTAATTTATTTGGAAATAGGATGAAACCCTATTTCTGTAAATAGAAACATAGGGACATGAATCAAAATCACCATTTCCATTAATAAAACTTTTGAATAGGAAAACCTTATTCATTCTTGAGATATGAAAATCATATCTCCACATTGGAATGTGGTGGTAAAACACTATATTCTTGCAATGGAATATGGCCTAAAACCGATATTCTCTTATGAACACAATCTATGTGATAGCTTATGGATTTCGATAATCCATTTATTTAGTTTTGATGATTGTTTAAACATGAATAGTTCGTTTAGTATCACTTGCTTATCTTGCCTATCATATCGACACTAAACTTATATACACTTGATGTTTATCTTACTTATCCTATATCTTGTGTATACCGATTAATATATCAATATCTCACGCTATACTTGTGTTAAATTCTTGATATCGATGTATTACTCTCATTCATTATTTTAGTAATTAAGAATATGAATTTGCATATACATGTGATCTATATCTTGATTCTCTTATACCATATATATATCGTTAGTATATCAATATCTCATGCCTTGAGTTTGAGTTATATCTTGATATTGATATACTATTCATGATTGTGATATCAAAATAATGAATGTTCATATGCTTGTGTTTACTATCTTGCGTATATTTTATAACCCTGTATATAATGAGCTTGGTCTTTGAGATTGCATTTCAGGATATCGGATATCTCGAGACGAAGCTCTATGAAAGGAGGATGGAGAAAATCGAGCTTAAATGGATATATCTAAAGGAGTATGGAAGAAATCAAGATTAAATGGATATATCTAATAGAGCTTGGAGGATATGGACTAGAGCTTCCTAAATTGCATATCAAGCTTCGTGAGTTCAAGCTATGTAGCCGAGAAAAAAAGATTCAAGAGTTCAACGAATAGCCAAGAAGTTAGAAACCAAGACCAAATTTGAAGAGTCAAAGATCGAAATCGAAGCGAAATTCATTTGAAGATCAAATATCGATTTCAAGACGCAAGTGATGTTGGCTATAGTGCCCTCAAGGCAATTATTGTAATCACAGGCAGGTGATTATGATAATTGAGGGAGGACCTATACGGATAGAACAGTCTTATTCAAAATGATAGTATGCTATCTGGTTGTCTTTATTATCATGTACATGCATTATGTGGTATTACAGATCACTATTACATGTTGATAGATCCCATAGGATTCTTGCTTGACTACCAGCATTATGATGGCGATCATATACGTGGGAGCTGGATGGTCTATAAGCACATCCTTAAATGTCCCTAATCGAGAGAGTATCGAGACTGGGCATCCATACTCCAGAGTAGACTAGTGTGTACTTATCGAGACCCTAACGAGGGGCTGTGGCCTGTCTTACAAGCCATTGGTGTCTGTTTGTCACCTAAGATAGTATACAGGTGCTCATTGGGTTATGAGTACACTGGACGGACTCGCCGAGAACATGCTAGTTGGTATTATACCTATTGTCAGATAGCAGTTCCCAGGTGACATGTGTACATGTTAGTTTGTCGACCTGATATCGTCATTTGTTTCGTGTGAGTTCTTACTGTGCTTTGATTACTATCCTACCACGGCTCAAAGGAGTCGTGCAAACAGGTTTTAGTTGGATACGGTCCCGAGCCACATGGAGGCAGTGAGCGGATCGTCAGGGATTCGTCTCTCCCGGTATTGAGGGTTGATGTCATGAGGTGCACGGGTGGCCATCACCAGAAATCCTTGGCCAAGATAGACGAGAATTAATGATTTGTTTCAGTAGTTTCTCAGTTGGTGATGGGCTTCATACCGACACGAAATATCGGGTTGTTAGGGGTCTGACTTTATCCACTTCCTAGACTCAATATGCGATACTCTTAGACGAACAGACCGGACTATACGGAGATTGTCACGGACATGCTCAGTAGGGGTTCGGATGAGTTTGCTTGTCGGCATTCCTTTCGCTCAATACCTGGGTAGCCGTTACGTACAGCTAGTGCCGCTGACGTGCTTGTAGTTAAACCCACTGCCAGCGTATTGACGAGTCTTTAGAGTCCCACACAAAGGGTTTCCCTGCTTCGAGCAAAACGATGTAGAGGCCGTATGGTATTACGGCGGGGTTCGATCATATACGTGCACTTGTGCACGTATCATAATTCGGACGGATAATATTAGTGGGCTTTGGTTTAAGACGGATCCTAGCATTATATTATTGGATTATTTTCGTCTCTTTGTATTCGTATACAGATACGGGTATATATATACGGTGAGGAGTATTCTTGTAATTTATTACAAGGTGCTATTAGAAGATGCCACTTCATTTTTGTTTATAACCATTTTGTTCAAATGGTTAAATGAGGTGGAGGATGAGGTGTTGCTGAAAGGTTCCTTACCACCCTCACTATGTTTTCTAGGGCATTAAGTATGCAATTTAAAAAAACCTAGAGTGCTAAACAACCCATAACCAAGGATCTAACTAGAGGATTAGGAGTAAGCAAGTATGTAATTAAACATTATACTAAGTGAATGAGGAATACAACCTTTGTAGACCGGACCTTCACTTCTAAAGCTCCGTGTAGTAGTCCCTTCGCTCCAAGTAGAGATCTCCTGAACTCTAGTAAGGGTTCACAAGGCAAAAGGAACAAGCTTGCTTGAAGTCTTCGAGGCCGAAGATGATCTATGTCAAAGAATCTCTAACTCATGCTACCTCTTCACTAATTGATAAACTAGTGAATAAAAAGAAGAGAAACCCTAATTCGGATCGTCGGCTAGAATTCTAGGCGAAATACGAATCTAGTTAACAAGTTAACTAAAGATCAGAAGGTACAACCTTTGTAGATCCGGATATCCACTTCCTTAGCTCCACGTAGGCGTCCTCTAGCTGTCCATCTTGAATCCCGAACTCAATCGTCGGCTTCATCGGGAAAATGGGCGGACTAGGTCGTCGGCTTCGTGCCGAAGATGATCTACGTCGAGGTTGCACAAGTTCAAGCTCCAACTTCACCAAGTTGTGAAACTTGTGAAGAAAACACCCAAAACAACTTGGCAAGAGGTAGAGGGTGAAGAAATAGGAGGTGGGTTCACTTTAGAATTGGATTTCTCACTTTAGAACTCAAGATGCCATTGATGGCATCAAGCTTTCTCTCTTGAAGATGAAGAAGAAAAAGTAGATAGAATATGATAAGTATTGTGTAAAAAGAATAATAAAATCAATACTTATCATATACTTACCATGGTCAAGTGTAGAGAGCAAACTAGGGTTAAGTGGATGGTTAGGTTAAGAGAAGAAAACAAAAATGGTCAATTATTCAACTCTTCATGAAGCTTCATGAAAGAAACAAATAATGCCACCATTTTTCTTTTCTTTTCCAAAATGAATAATCAATATAAATAAATGAATAAGTATATAAAACCCTAACCATTCATATAACCATGGTTTAATCTTTACACAAGCACAAGTCAACATGTATCATCAAACATGATACAAACATGTGCACAAAAGTATATCACATATACAACTTGCACATCAAGTGAGAAAATCCATTTAAAGTGAACCAATACTAGTTAATGCAAAGTAATATATCATATATATAATTATACATTAAATCATTAAATCAACACTTGATTCAATGATCCGGTCATGTCGCACATAACCGACTAGTATACAATGTATCGATTTATCGAATCAATGATTCGATAACTAGGTTATATCGCATACAACCAATCGAAACATTCATCGCGAGAATGAAATACGGTATCACATACACGCATTATTCTCGGTCCCGCACATATCTCATATGCGCCCCTATTTCGTTTCGCTTGAGCCAGGAAACCTCTGTGTAGGACTCTAAAGACTCGTCAATACGCCGGTAGCAGATGATGGTCATATCAAGCACCCACAAGCCGCAAGCGGTCTGCTAAACGTAACGGCCATCCGGGTATTGAGCGATCAGAAGATCGACGAGCCATCCCGCTCACACTCCTGTGAATCCAACCAGTAACACTTACCATACAGTCCGGTCTGTTCGTCTGATATGTCGCATATCAAGTCTAGGGGTGGTAAACGTCAGACCCCAATAACCGATAAGTCGTGCTGATGTGAGGCTCATAACGGGTCGAGAAACTACTGGTAACACTTACCAGCAAATCTCTGATCAGCCCTGGCCAGGGACTTCCCTGTTACGGCCAATCGAGCACTGCGCAACATCAACCCCCAATACCGGGAGAGACGAAACCCCTCCTATCGCTCATTGCCTCCATGTGACTCGGGACTGTACCCAAAGACCACCGTTTTGCACGCCCTCATGGACGTGGTAAGGTGGAGATCAAAGCACAGTGGGAATCACACAAGACTCTATGACGATCTCGGGTCTACAGACTAACCTGCACAAGTGTCACCTGAGAACTGCCATCTGACGTGAGGTATAATACCATCTGGGAGTTCTCGGCGAGTCCGTCCAGTGTACCCAGTCTCTACTGAGCACCCGTATACCATCTCTGATGTCAAACACCAATGGATATGGGATCATCCATCGCCCATCTCATGGGTCGAGAAGCGTATACGCTAGTCTACACTGGTATATCGATGCCCCGTCTCGATACACCCACGACTAGGGACCTTGAAGGATGTACTTATGGACTACCATGTCCCCACTAGTATGATCTGCATCATAGTCCAGGCAGTCAAGTACACATCCTAAGGGCTTTACCAACATGTAACTATAAGACAGTATAAAGAGACTAGTATACATGTTAAGATAAAGAGTAACCAGACAGCATACTATCATATCGAGAAAGTAAGTCATCTCTATATATGTCCAAGCATCCAATATAATATACATCATCTGTACAATACTGGCCTCTAGGGCATACATACAACTAACAGTGAAGAAAACAACATATACTAAACGGCTAGTTTGGTATAGATTGGTGAAGTAGGAATTTTGCTCACTTTAGAATAATTTTTCTTTTTTCCTTTTCACCTCATTCAAAACTCAAGAGAGCTAGGAAAGAGATGAAGAAAAAGCTCAAGTGGTCAATGGCAACTATGGGTGAGAAATATCATATATAACTCATGTAGAGATTAAACCATGGCTAAAAGATAATGATTAGGTTAATAAATATCTAGAGTAAAACAAAATTAGTGGAATAAGTCAATGGTTACCACAAGCTTCTCCAAGCTTCCAACCATACTTAATTTCCACATAATTTTGAATTACTTTAAATAAATAATAACCCACTTATTATCTATGGAATTGTATAAGTCTCATACACCCATGTAGTATGTATCATCAAGCATGACACAGTAAATACAATAATATACATCACATATATATTAAATGTACAAAGAGAAAACATTTTCTTAAGTGAGCTAATATTAGTTAATGTATATTAATATATCAAATATATAATTACACATTAAATTATTAAATCAACACTTGATTTAATAACCCGGTTGTATTTCACAACCGACTAATATCATTTATATGCATATCACATATACATATAACATATCATTGAATCAACACTTGATTCAACAATCCGGTTATATCTCATATAACCTGTATCGCGAGAATGGAATACGGTATCACATACACGTATTAATCTTGGTCCCGCACATATCACATATGTACCCTACTTCGTTTCGCATAAGCTAGGAAACCTCAGTGTAGGACTCTAATGACTCGTCAATACGCCGGCAGTAGGTGATGATCATATCAGTCACCCACAAGCCATCAGCAGTACTAGCTGGACGTAACGGCTACCCGGGTATTGAGCGATCAGAAGATCAACAAGCATGCTTATCCATACTCCTGTGAATCCAACAGCAACACTACCGTACTGTCCGGTCTCTTCATCTGATATGTCGCATATCTAGTCTAGGGGCGGTAAACGTCAGACCCTAATAACTTGATAAGTCGTGCCGATATGAGGCTCATAACGGGTCGAGAAACTACTGATAACACTTACCAGTAAATCTCAGTATCAGCCCTGGCCAGGGACTTCCTGTTATAGCCAATCGAGCACAGTGCAACATCAACCCCCAATACCGGGAGAGAAGAATCCCCTCTTATCGCTCATTGCCTCCATGTGACTCGGGACTGTACCCAAAAACCACTGTTTTGCACGCTCTCTTGAACATGGTAAGGTGAAAATCAAAGCACAGTGGGAATCACACAAGACTCTATGACGATCTCGGGTCTACAGACTAACCTGTACCAGTGTCACCAGAGAACTGCTATCTGACGTTAGGTATAATACCATCTAGGAGTTCTCGGAAAATCCTGTTCAGTGTACCCAGTCTCCACTGAGCACCCGTATACCATCTTTGATGTCAAACACCAATGGATATGGGATCATACATTGCCCATCATATGAGTCAAGAAGCGTATACGCTAGTCTACTCTGGAATATCGATGCCCCGTCTCGATACACCCTCGACTAGGAACAATTAAAGGATGAACTTATGGACTACCCTAGCCCCACTAGTATGATCTCCATCATAGTCCTGGTAGTCAAGTACACATCCTAAGAGATTTATCAACATGTGAGAGAAAGACAGTATCACAATACTAGTCAACATGTTAAGATAAAGAGCAACCAGATAGCATACTATCATGTCGAGCAAGAAAGTCCTCCCTATATATGTCTAAGCATCCATTGTAATATACAATCATATACAACAATGGCCTCTAGGACATACATATAACTAACAGTTGCTTGCATTTATTGAAGCATGTCACACTTGGTGACTCATGGGGTGACTCATGGTGTGACTCATGAGTTACTATTGTGGCATGCTTGATATTTTTGTTGTGAGATATTTTTGTGAGGCTTGATTCTAAAGTTCACAACACTTAGCCATTTTTTCTTTGGTTGGAAAAAAGCTTACAATACTCTCATCTCCTCATGCTTGCTTCTTCTACCTCCACCCTAAAAGTCTCATGTGTTGAGAAACCTAGGATGTTTGGAGACAAATTAATCCATCATTAGACTCTACATCCTCTAGGCTATCTAGTTTAGCGAACTAGGTACCCTACTTACCTCGGTTATAAGGTTGGAGCTCGAACTACAACTCCTCAGGTGGATCATCTTCGATGGAGGGAGACCGGCGATCAAGCTTGATCATGGTGGCCTCTAGAAGTTTAGGAAGATGGTAGAAGACCGAAGGACTCGGATCATTCGGTATAATCATTCTAAACTCTTTTTTAGTTTGCTAGCTTTAGGTTTATGGTATATCCGGGTTATAGGGTTGTTCTAGCGCCGGTTTTGAAAATTTTTGTTCCGCAAACGGTCATGGTAGATGGCCAGGGCACTGGCATAACCCAGCATGGTATCAGAGCCACCCCATAAACCTTACTAGCTAGTTTGCACAAGATTAAATTATCGATCGACCAATTTTTCCGAATCACGATTCCATTTTAATGTGTTTGCTGCCGATTTTCAAACTTGTTCAAAAAATATTTCCGAGAGTCTTAAAAATACGTGCAGGCATATTAAGAAGCATGGAAAAATTTTGAGCACATGGTCTTCAGTTACCGCCGCGGAACCGCGGCATTCGGTGCCTATTTGCGGCGGTTCCGCATTTAGTGGCAAATGTACACCAAATTTTTCCTGGCACTCTACTACATGGAATTGTGAATTTCGGGATGCATGGTTTTGGCCCAGATTTGTTTGAGTGTTAGTTTGCATTTGGGGCCAATTTGGAAAAGTTTAGTCGATCGAAATTTTAAGTGTGTGTTTTCAGTACATACATTACTATCTGTGACCGTAAATGTCATTAGAGCGGTATAACTCGTCTAACTGCTATATGTTCTTTTAGACGGGTTTGCGAACATGACATTCACGTTGATGTTCTGTGTTGTGCTGAGATTGTGGTTGGATTGTCGTGGTGGATAGCTTGCGGTGCAATGGTTGTAGTACAGTTGAGATTCATTTGTACATTTGATATTGCGGGACGAGCGTCCGACATGTGGACTGCCATCTCTACCAGTCTGTATATTATTTGTTTGGGGGCACGACCGTGTTGAGGTCGATGTCATCCTTGTACATATATTTTCATTTTCTGTACTAGAATTACCCCGCGGAGGAGTGCTCGAATAGCTGGGTTCTAGAGAGCAACGGGCCCGCATCTCATGGCGTTGAGGCGGAGGGAGCCTCACTCTAGAATTGGTGGGCTATTCAACGCATTCGTAGGGAGTACAGGTTGACCCACGGAGGGGTGCTCAAGTTACCGGATTCTGTAAAGTGCTGGGTGGCCCATTCACTTTGTTGATTGGGGTTGCCTCACTTCTGGGATTGGCGGGTAACTTGCCACGCTCGTAGGGGTCCAGGTTTTCATTGCACATGCTATCCACACGACAGGGAACGTCGGGTCTCATTCGAGGCTCAAATGAAACCCAAGGCTCTAAGATTATCCACCATTCTGTGTTGCTTGCTGAGATTCTGTGATATTGCTTATATCATGCCAGGGACGAATGTTATACACACACACACACACACACACACACACACACACTAGTAGATGTTGTATATGTTTTGCATCCGCGCTAGTCCAGCCCCTGCTCTGCCGTTAGTTAAGTAACCTAACGGTGCATGACGGGATCTCGTGGCGAATGCGGATGGCATATACGTACATTGTATTTTCGTTATTTTCTGGTGTGATATGGATTAATTGACGGGAGTGCATTAATTCTGATTAATGCAAAGAAAACAAACCTAAATGATGTTGTTGGAACCAAGTTTTTGAAAACTGACATTATAGACGTTCTCTTTTGCTTTGCACAGTGGTATTCAGTTATGAATATCCAGCACCTCATTCGACGAGGCAAGAGCCGAGATCCTTTCATCGGGAGTGACCTCTTGGACAAAAGTTTACGTCAGTGTAATAACTTTACTATAGTCGATTCTTTTTCTTTGCATTGTGGCATTTAGTTTAGAATATCCTGCACCTCGTTCGATAAGGAAAGAGCCGAGATCCCTTCACAGGGAGTGAACTCTTTAGCAAAAGTTTGCGCCACTATATATTTGTAAAATCACTCGGTTCCTTCAACGATATCAAGTTCATTACGTTAAAGGTTTTTCGCCAAAAACCAGTTGTAGCCCTCCGTCATTTCAGATTAGTATTATTTAGTATTCGTGCTGCATTTGTTGACCTAGTAAAGGCGTAGTGTACGGTAGCTAAGTGGTACTTTTCTGTGCATTGTAAATGTGATTGGTTAGGACAGTCATGTGGCCTTGTTGACCTAGTCAAGGGCACATGCGGGTGGGTTTAATGCAATCAAGAAAATGACAGGTTGAATTTAACTAGCGGTTTATGGTTTGTTGACCTAGTCAAGGTCATAAACCGTTAAGGGTAAAAACTCTACGGTTCCCTAGTGCCCGCGGCGCAGCGGAAGCGCGGACGGCGAACAAAAATTTCGAGCAAACATGAAGGAACCCCGAACCTAGAATCGATCCAAACTCCTAAACGAGCAAACCAAGCATGGAAAGATATGGAATACAACCTTTGTCACGTGTCCATCCAATTGTGGAAGACCCCTCCAAGCTCATAGCCGCTGGGAACGCGCTTGAGCATCGATCACCCTTGCCGAAGATGATCCACCCGAGGGAACACTGAGGAGGCTCAAACCGACGATCCAAAGTTGCTACATTTGGATGGTCGGTGATGTAGGAATACTCCACTATATTTTTCTCTCTAGGATCTTGCTCAAAAATGGAAGTAAGAAGAAGAAGGAGATGAGCTAGAGGAAGAGCATGAACCATCCATGGAGGAAATGAAGAAAATGATCAAGTCCACAAGTGGAAAAAGAGAATGGCTACAAAAAATCAACCATGATGCAATAGTGCATCCAAATGAAAAATCATTTAAAAAATGCCAAGCCATGCCTCTTGACCATGCTCATTCCACCTCATTTCCAATTTAATTTTCCATAAAAGAAAATCAAATATGAGGTGCATTTCTTCTAGAAGCATTCCCGTATAAATACGGAATACTTCACCTGGTATTGTATCGCTACATATACGCGTATCCGTATAAAAATACGGACAACACCAAAGAGAGAAAATGAATAGTGAACAATAATACTAAAATATATGTATCAAAATACATATATAAATTATTAAATCAAAACCTGATTTAATAATCCGGCTTAATCCTAATCGGCTAGTATTATCAACCGTCCGATTAAAGTCCGTGTATCGCGTACACGTATTTAATCGGACCCCCTGCACGTACCACCGTACTGTTCCTACATCTGTCGCTTGAACCGGAAAAACCCTATGTGTGGGACTTTAAAGACTCGACAATACGCTGGCAGTGAGTTTAACCACAAGCACGTCAGCGGCACTAGCTGTATGTAACGGCTACCCAGGTACTTGTCGAAAGGGGGGTCGACAATCAAGTGCGTCCTTACCCTACTGAGCCTGAATGCGACAAGCTCCGTACAGTCTGGTCTCTTCGTCAAAGAGTATTACATATCGGGTCTGGGGGGTGGATAACGTCAGACCCCTACTAACCTGATAAGTTGTGTCTGAGTCAAACTCATCACCAACTGAGATATTACTGATCAACTATCAGTAAATCTCCCCGACCGTGGCCATGGATTTCTGGTGATATCTAACTGAACACAGCGCGCCATCGACTCCTAATACCAGGAGAGACAAATCCCTGACAGTCGACGACTGCCTCCATATGGCTCGGGACTGTACCCAACTAAAACCTGTTTGCACGACTCCTTTGAGCCGTGGTAGGGTAGTAATCAAAGTACAGTGGGAAATCGCACGAGACAAATGACGACTTCAGGTCAAAGGACTAACCTGTACTCATGCCACCTGAGAACTTCCATCTGACGATATGTATAATACCATCTGGAAGTTCTCGGCGAGTCCGTCCAGTGTACTCACCTCCAGCGAGCTGTATACTATCTTAGGTGACACAACACCAATAGCTTGTGAGACCGGCCACCGCCCCTCGTCGGGGTCTCGAAGCGTATACACTAGTCTACTCCGGAATATCGATGCCCAGTCTCGATACTCCTACGACTAGGGACATTTAAGGATGTGCTTATAGGCTACCCAGCTCTCACGTATATGATCGCCATCATAATGCTGCTAGTCAAGCAAGAATCCTATGGGCTCTATCAACATGTAATAGTGATCTGCAATACCACATAATGTATGTACATGATGATAAAGATAAACCAGATAGCATACTATCATTTTGAGTAAGATTGTTCTACTTGTATAGGTCCTTCCTCAATTATCATAATCGCGTGCCTGCAATTACAATAATTGCCTTGATGGCACTATATCCAACAATCTCCCACTTGCACTTAAGGCTAATTATTGCGGTATCGCGTACCCACAGCTCGTGTGCTACCGAATACCCAACTTCTCTACTAATCAGTTTCTCAAATCTCATTTGAGGAATATCCGTGTTCGAGAAATAGCCTCAGTGAGTGGATGCTATAATGTTTCAACTTCTTCTCTCTATATCTCAACATTGCGGAGATGAACAATCTCCCAATCTGAGCGATACCCTGCCTCAAGAATTTTTCTGGATACCTGATGGGACCAAGTTCATCAATGAACAAATCCTATCCAACAAACTTCTTTGGCTATATCCTCTGTTGAGTCATAACCAGCATCCTGCATCATGATTACCTCAGTATCTCTGTTGGAACACTATCCAACATACTGATTCTCAGAGGAGGATAAACTCATAACTCTGACAGCGTCTCTGTCAACCAGGTCACCTTGGAAGCCATAACTGATAACCGCCTCCTGGAGGAGGCTGCCGTTACCAAATACTAAGAACATCCTTGTCACGACCCAAAAAGGTACGGAACGTGACTGGCACTTAAATTACAAAATGTCTCAAGGCGTACGTAATCTAAGTAAGCCAAAACCCAGAAATCAAAACCCAATTAAGAAGTAGAGTGAAGGAAAACTAGTTTAATGAAAGCGATTTAAATTAAATAAGTCACATCAAGCTTTTTAAAAGCAACATCCATTTTTCCGAAAATTTCGGCAGAGTCTCCTTTGTAAAAACTGGGATTCGAGAAACAGTGGGAGCCATCCTGTTTAGATAAACTAAAAACCATTCTAAACTTGCAAGAGCATCATGCTAAAGTGTTTCTTCTCTCTCTCCTAATTGCAGCGACCAAACATGACGGGCCTTAAGTTACTATTAGATAAAAATATATTGACAGGGCCAAACTATAAAGATTGGTTCAAGAATGTCAAGATGGCAATCACTTATGACAAATTGGGGTATCTCCTTACTGCTAAAGCCCCCGATGTCCCAGGTTCAGAATCCAGTGTCGCGGATAAGGAAATCCATAAGATCTGGGAGATTGATTGCGCGAAGGCCAAGTGCCTCGTGCTGGCTTCTATGGATAATGAGCACCAGAGTCAGCACGAGAATATGAATCTTGAATCCATATTCCTCCATACCAAGGAATTATATGGAGAGAAATCTTGTATCGCATAATACGAGACCTCGAAGAAGCTATTTCAGGCGAAGTTGGTCGTTAGATCATCTGTAGGGGAACACGTCCTTAAGATGATTGGCTACATTGAGGAGCTCGCGGACCTCGGGACCACGTTAAAGAACGAGCTGTATACAGACTGGATTCTCCAGTCCATTCCTTCCACATACGCCCAGTTTATCTTGAATTTTAATATTCAAGGTAAAGAAGTTGAACTTCCAGAACTCCTCAACATGTTGAGGAGTGCAGAGGGCACCCTGCAGAAAGCAAGGAAAACACCCGCTCTGTTTGTTGGTGGAGCTTCCTCTTCTAGATCCAAGGCGAAAGCCAAAGGAAAGAAGAAGAAGGTCCCCACCAAGCCGAGAGGCGGTGTTAGTAAGGTGGAAGCAAAGGGCAAGACAAAAGTGGCGGGACCGACAGTAGGAAAGGAAGAATGCTTCTACTGTCATAAGAAGGGACATTGGAAGAAAGATTGCAGGGCTTGGAAGGCCAAGAACCATGACCCGAAGCAAGTTGTGGCTTCGGCTTCAGGTGTGTTTGTAATTGAAAACTGTCTGTCAATCAACTCTACTTCCTGGGTATTGGATACCGGATCAGGATCTCATATCTGCAATTCTTTGCAGGCACTGAGAAGCCGTAGGGTTCTGAAGATCGGTGATATGACCCTCAGGGTTGCT
Organism: Agapanthus africanus; assembly: GCA_030015575.1. Taxonomy (NCBI): domain Eukaryota; kingdom Viridiplantae; phylum Streptophyta; class Magnoliopsida; order Asparagales; family Amaryllidaceae; genus Agapanthus; species Agapanthus africanus. Next base: position 298,335,613 of record CM057349.1, read on the forward strand.
AACGGAGCGAGTGTGGATGTTGTGTCCGTAGGGGAATATCACATTGGATTGACGAGTGGACATATTTTGGTTTTGCGCAACTGTTTTTGTGTACCTAGTTTGACTTATAATATCATTTCTGTATCTTTGTTATCAAAAGAAGGTTATGATTTTACATTTGTAAGCGATGCCGTAAATATCCACCTTAATCATGATCTGATTGGGTTAGGTACTCTAAACAACGGTATATACGTATTAAACCTACAAGTTTTCAATGTCCAGAACACACATAAAAGAAAGCCTCCAGAATTAAATCAAGCTTTCTTATGGTATTGTAGACTAGGTCACATCAATGAGACATGGTTAACCAAGTTACATAAAGAAGGATATTTGGATCCGTTCGAATATCAATCTTATGCAACTTGTCAATCATGTCTCAAAGGAAAGATGACAAAGACTCCGTTCACTGGACACGGAGTAAGAGTGAGTGAACTCTTGGGACTCATACACAGCGACGTGTGTGGTCCAATGTCTACATATGCAAGAAGTGGTTATTCCTATTTCATCACTTTTATGGATGATTTCTCTAGGTATGGACATATTTTCTTGATGAAACATAAATCCGAGGCCTTTGAGAAATTCCGAGAATATAAGAATGAAGTGGAAAAACAAACCGGCAAAAGTATTAAGACACTGAGATTTGATCGAGGTGGTGAATACTTCAGTGCCGAGTTCCTGGATTACCTAAAAGAGAATGGAATTCTCTCTCAGCTTACTCCTCCATACACACCACAACACAACGGTGTATCGGAGAGACGGAACCGAACCCTATTGGATATGGTACGTTCCATGATGAGTAACGCCGAGTTACCGCGATCATTCTGGGGCTATGCACTATAATCAGCTGCATATCTTTTGAACAAGATTCCTACCAAGACTGTGCCTACCACACCATATCAGATGTGGAGTGGGAAGAAACCCTATCTTCAGTATCTGAAGATATGGGGATGTCCAGCTTTTGTTAAAAAGCAGCATGCGGACAAACTTGAGGCACGATCAGTACTGTGTAAGTTTGTGGGATACCCAAAGAACTCCAGGGGGTATCTTTTCTATTACACAGAGAAATAAAAGGTTTTTGTTTCTCGTCATGCCCACTTTCTAGAACATCAGTTTTTAGAAAAAGAAACAAGTGGGAGCGCAATAGAACTAGAAGAAATTCCAGAACCACAAGCTATTACTGTAAGATTGATAGAACCAGAAGTTTCAAAAGAACAGGACATTCCCACATCACTCCGCAGGAGTAGTAGGCCGTCTCATCCGCCTGAGATATACTACGGTTTTCTTGTAGACAGGGATGGAGAGGATTGCATCATTGATAATGATGAGCCGACTAACTTCCAACAAGCTATTCAGAGCACTGACTCGGTAAAATGGCATGATGCAGTGCGGACCGAGATGAAGTCCATGTACACTAACAAAGTATGGACTTTGGACTTTGCTCCAGAAGGGGTAAAACCCGTAGGCTGCAAGTGGATCTTCAGAAAGAAGATTGGTGTAGATGGACAGGTTGAAACCTATAAGGCTAGACTTGTTGCAAAAAGATTTCATCAAAGACCTGGTTTGGACTATAATGAAACCTTTTCTCCAGTGGCTATGCTCAAATCCAGCTGGATCCTTCTTGCCATTGCTGCCTTCCACGATTATGAGATTTGGCAGATAGACGTAAAGACGGATTTTCTAAATAGTAATTTGAAAGAGTGCGTCTATATGGATCGCCAGAGGGTTTCATTCGGAGTGAGAGCAGCTAAAGTGTGCAAGTTGCTTAAGTCCATTTATGGACTAAAGCAGGCATCGCGGAGTTGGAACATCTGTTTTGATGAGACAGTTAAAGAATTCGACTTTATCAAAAATCCAGATGAACCATGCATTTATAGTAAGATTGTAGGGAGAACTGTGGCATTCCTCGTCTTGTACGTGGATGACATTCTGTTGATAGGAAATGACATTCCTACGCTGCAGTTAGTCAAAGGATTCTTGTCACAGAGGTTCTCCATGAAGGACCTGGGTTATGCCTCCTACATTATGGGGATCCAGATCTATCGTGATAGATCAAAACGGATAGTGGGACTTTCACAGTCAAGGTACATCGACACCATACTGAAAAGATTCAGTATGGAAGATTCAAAGCGCGGTAACCTACCGGCTTATCACGGAATCACCCTCTCCAAAGAGATGTCTCCCAAGACTGATTTGGAAAGGGCTCGCATGTCATCTATACCCTACGCATCTACGGTTTGAAAAAATCTCCCGGGGAGTAGCGGATACTCACAGTAGGATCAGGATCCAAATATCATTGTGTGATAATACTGAAGGAATCCTACCAACATTATCAAACTCCAAATGGTATGCAACACTAGCAAGTTTCAGTTTCTTTAGAAACTCCCGATGTGGATTTTTGCCCCATGCTCTTATGACCTTGACTAAGGCCAACAAATCATAAGTCGCATGTCAAGTTCTATCCGTCATTGTCCAGGTTAATTTGAACCCACCCGTACATACCCTTGACTAAGGCCAACAAAGTAATACGACTGTCCCAAACCAACGCATCTATTTATGCAACATATGAATACCCAGCAGCTACCAATCACTATGCCTTGACTAAGGCTAACAAACATAGCTTGAATACTATTGAATATTCATATGAAATGACGGAGGGCTACGGATGGTTTTGGCGAAACCGTGAACGTAGTGAACTTGATATAATCGAAGGAACCTTATAGCTTTTAAAAGAAGTGGTTTAAGCTCCGCACTTTAAAAGTCTGCCGTTTTGAAAAAACCGAGTCGTTTTGAAATTGTTTCGACGATTTAGCTTTGGTTTGTTTTCTTTCCATTAATATAATGTGTCCCATGAATTAGCCCACCATTGCAGAAAAAGACGAAATGACGAACACTTATGACATCCGCATTCGCCACTAGGCCCCGACATCACCCGTTAGGTTACTTAACTAATGACAGAGCGGGGGCTGAACTAGCGTGGATGCAAAACATAAGCAAAGCCTACTAGATATGATATATAGATATATACATTCATCAGACGCAATAATAGGCATTCCAAATCACAGATGAACATATTGGATATACTAGGAATTCCGCGTTTCATTTAAGCCTGTAACGAAAGTCGGATTCCACGGTCGTGATGAATAGCTAAACCCCACCCCAGACCCCTATGGGTGCGGCAAACTACCCGCCAAATACCCGAAGTGAAGCAACCTCCCTCAACAAAGTGAGTAGGCCACTCGGCACTTCAAAATACCCGGTAGTTTGTGCACCCCACCTGTAAGTCCACGTTACCCATCCCCGGTTCTTTGGGGTTGCGGAAATGGTGAAAAACGATTTTCTACGGTGGGGGTAACATGAACTCAAAAATGGATCTTTGTTAAACTAACTATCTAACAACCTAACTAAGAGTTTTACTTACTCGGTTAGGGGGTTATACCTTAACTTGAACTCCTTCTCTTCGACTCCTTGTGATGGTCGGATGGTTCTCTCCTCGTCGTCTCCTTGTGCCGAAGATGGATCCACCCGAAAGCTTCTACCTTTGACTCCAACCTCAATCTAGAGGAAACTAGAACACTTAGTTTGCTAGACCTTGTATACTAGGATGAGTAGAGAAGTGTTTTGGGTTTTATCTCTAAGGAAATGGTTCTCAACTCATAAGAGGGAGTTTCCTTGAGCTAGAGAGAGAGCAAGAGGAAGAGGGAGAGCTTGAGGATGAGAGAGAATGAGAATGATAGAATGAGCAAGCCTTTTTCCACCCATGCTCTCATAATACAAAATAATCATAACAAATAATAATAATTGAGTATTATGTGATGGTTGTTAACATATCAAATGGCAATATCATTTCATGCATTAAATGCAATTTGTGAACAAACAAGCAAGCAAAGGTCAATGCCAAGAAATGATAGCCATTGTCATGATGATGGTCAACAAGTCCAACCTAGTCAACCGGTCAACAAAGTCAACAAGTCAACAAAGTCAACCTTTTAACCCAACCATGGCACAATAATACTTAATTAATATTATCATTAATCGTATTTCTTATTCTCATTAGGGTTTAGTAAAAGTCAACAGTCAACAACCCTAATGAGAATCCTCTGCCTCTGTCTCTGTCAACCGTGCATACACACCCGCATCCGCGTTCCGAGGAACACGAATACAAACGAGATAAAACCAATCCCAAAACGTATACTAGGATCTGGATTAACCCAAAGCCCGCTAGTAATAACTGCCCGGACACTAAACATGCACAAGTGCACGGATGTGACCGAACCCTGTCGCAAAACCATGCGACCTCTACTCTTTTGCTTAAAGACGAATAGCACTCTGTGTGGGACTCTAAAGACTCGACACTAGCTGGTAGTGGGTTTAACCACAGACCGCAAGCGGCACTAGCTGTGCGTAACGGCCCCCAGGTAGATGCCGATAAGAAGACGGACGAGGTGAAACCCATCTGAACTCCTACTGAGCCTGAATGTGACAATCTGCGTACAGTCCGGTCTGTTCGTCTGAGAATATCGCATGGCGGGCCTAGGGGGTGGTAAACGTCAGTCCCCTAATAGCGGTACAAGTCGTGTCGGAGTGTAGCCCAGAACACCCTGAGACAACACTGGAAACCTACCAGTATATCTCGCTTGCCCTGGCCAGGGACGACTATGTGTAATGGCTCTCCTAGACACAGCGCGATATCAACTCCCAATACCGGGAGAGACGAATCCTATCTAACCGTCACTGCCTCCAAGTGCTTCGGGACTGCACCCAACTACTACCTGTTTGCATGACTCCTTTGAACCGTGGTAGGGTAGTAATCAAAGTACAGTGGGAACACACTCGAGGCGAAGTGACAGTGTCAAGTCAGCGGACTAAGCTGTACTCATGTCACCTGGGAACTGATAACTGACGATAGGTATAGTACCAACCAACAGTTCCCGACGAGTCCTGTCCAGTGTACTCGTAACCTAACGAGCACCCGCATACTATCTCAAGTACGACGTACTGATGGCTGTGGGACAGACCGTCTCCCCTGTTGGGATGAGAAGTGCATACGCTAGTCTACTCTGGAGTATCGATGCCCTGTCTCGATAGTCCTACGACTAGGGACCTGCATAAGGATGTGCTTGTGGATTACCCAGCCCCCACGAGTGTGACTGCCATCACAATACTGGTAATCAAGCAAAGATCCTAAGGGCTCCACTAATGTGTATAGGCAATATGTTAAAAGAAATACATGTACACACATTGAAGTAGAAACAAACCAAGTAGCATACTACTATTTTGAGCAAGATTGTCTATACAATGGTGAATATCCCAAGCTTCCATTAAGTAATATACAAACTAATATGATACAGTAATGGCCTCTAGGGCATATACACTAACAATCTCCGACTTGCACTAAGGCCATGTACCGGCGTATCGAAGACCTATAATCTCGATCAGCCGCTCGAACTGAGTCTGGGGCAGGGCCTTCGTGAATGGATCTGCAGTGTTATCTTCTGAAGCAACCCTCCGAACCTCGATCTCCTGGCGATCCACGATCTCCCTGATTAGGTGATACCGCCTCAAGATGTGTCTGGATTTCTGATGGGACCTGGGTTCCTTCGCTAAAGCTATAGCCCCGTTGTTGTCGCAATACAGAGGTATTAGATCAACAATGGACGGAACCACCTGAAGTTCTTTCAAGAACATCCTCATCCAGACGGCTTCTTTTGCGGCGTCAGATGCAGCGATATATTCCGCTTCCATTGTCGAGTCAGCAACCGTTTCCTGTTTGGAACTCTTCCAACACACCGCCCCTCCATTGAGGGTAAAGACAAAACCCAACATGGACTTGGAATCATCCTTGTCACTCTGGAAGATAGAGTCAGCAAAGGCCTCAATCTGGAGGTCTTTTCCGCCATACACCAAGAACATCTCCTTAGTCCTTCTCAGGTACTTGAGAATGTTCTTTACCGCTATCCAGTGCTTCTCCCCAGGGTTTGACTGATACCGGCTTACCACACTCAGTGCATAAGCAACATCTGGCCTGGTACACAACATCGCATACATTATAGAGCCTACCGCAGAAGCCTAGGGTATAATAGACATGTGATCCCTTTCCAAATCAGTCTTGGGAGACATCTCTTTGGAGAGGGTGATCCCGTGACAAGCCGGTAGATTACTGCGCTTGGAATCTTCCATACTGAATCTTTTCAGTATGGTGTCGATGTACCTGGACTGCAAAAGTCCTAATATCCTTTTGGATCTATCACGATGGATCCAGATCCCCAGAATGTAGGAGGCATCATCCAGGTCTTTCATGGAGAACCTGTGACAAGAACCCTTTGACAGATTGTAGCATAGGAATGTCATTTCCTATCAAGAGAATGCCATCCACGTATAAAACGAGGAATACGACAGTTCGTGCTACAAATCTACTATAGATGTATGGTTCATCTAGATTTTTGATAAAGCCAAATTCTTTGACCGTCTCATCAAAACAGATGTTCCAACTCCGCGATGCCTGCTTTAGTCTATAAATAGACTTAAGCAACTTGCGCACCTTTCCGCTGCTCCCACTCTGAATGAAACCCTCTGGCTGGTCCATATAAACACACTCCTCTAAATTTCCATTTAGAAAAGCGGTCTTTACGTCCATCTGCCAAATCTCATAATCATGGAAGGCAGCAATGCCAAAAAGGATCCGAATGGATTTCAGCATAGCCACTGGAGAAAAGATTTCGTCATAGTCCAAACCAGGTCTTTGACGAAAACCCTTTGCAACAAGTATAGCCTTATAGGTCTCAACCTGTCCATCTATACCAATCTTCCTCTTGAAGATCCATTTGCATCCTACGGGTTTTATCCCATCTGGAGCAATGTCCAAAGTCCATACTTTGTTGGTGTATATGGACTCCATTTCGGTCCGCATTACATCCAGCCATTTTACTGAGTCAACGCTCTGAATGGCCTGCTGGAAGCTAGTCGGCTCATCATAATCAATGATGCAATCCTCTCTATCCCCGTCTATGAGAAAACCGTAGTATCTCTCGGGCGGATAAGACTTCCTACTACTCCTGCGGAGCGGCGCGGGAATGTCCTGTTCTTTCGAATCCTCTGGTTCTACTAAGCTTTCAGTAATAGTCTGTGGTTCTGGAATTTCTTCCAGTTCTATTGCGCTCCCACTTATTTCCTTTTCTAAGAACCGGTGTTCCAGAAAGTGGGCATTACGAGAAACAAAGACCTTTTGTTCCTCTGCATAATAGAAAAGATACCCCCTGGAGTTCTTTGGGTATCCCACAAACTTGCACAGTACTGATCGTGCCTCGAGTTTGACCGCATGCTGCTTTTTGACAAAAGCCGGACATCCCCAGATCTTCAGATATTGAAAATAAGGTTTCTTCCCACTCCATATCTCATATGGTGTGGTAGGCACAGTCTTAGTTGGAACTCGGTTCAAAAGGTATGCAGCTGATTCTAGCGCATATCCCCAGAAAGATCGCGGCAACTCAGCGTTACTCATCATGGACCGTACCATATCCAATAGGGTTCGGTTCCATCTCTCCGATACACCGTTAAGTTGCGGAGTGTACGGAGGAGTAAGCTGAGAGATAATTCCATTCTCTTTTAAGTAATCTAGGAACTCGACACTTAAGTATTCACCACCTCGATCAGATCTTAGTGTCTTGATACTTTTGTCTGTTTGTTTTTCTACTTCATTCTTATATTCCTTGAATTTTTTCAAAGGCTTCAGATTTATGCTTCATCAAGAAGACATGTCCGAACCATGAAAAATCATCCGTAAAAGTAATGAAGTAAGAATAACCGCTTCGCGCATGTGTAGACATTGGACCGCACACATCGCTGTGTACGAGCTCCAAGAGCTCCCTCGCTCTTACTCCGTGTCCAGTGAACGGAGTCTTTGTCATCTTTCCTTTGAGACAGGATTGACAAGTTGCATATGATTGATATTCGAACGGATCCAAATATCCCTCTGTATGTAACTTTGTCAACCTTCTCTCATTGATGTGACCCAGTCTACAATGCCATAAGAAAGCATGATTTATTTTTGGAGACTTTCTTTTGTGTGTATTATGGACATTGAAAATCTGTGTTTGGTTTAATACGTATATAACATTGCTTAATGTACCTGACCCAATCAAAACTTGATTAAGGTGAATCTTTACAACATTGCTTATAAATGCAAATTCATAACCTTCTTTAGATAATAAAGATACATATATGATATTACAGGTTGCATTGGGTACAAAATAACAATCACGCAAAACCAAAACATGCCCATCTGACAATCCCAGGTGATAGTCCCCCACCGACTCAGCATCCATGCCAGCTCCGTTTGCAAGTCTGAGGGTCATATTACCTGCCTTCAAAACCCTACGCCTTCTTTGTGCCTGCAAAGAATTACAGATATGAGATCCTGATCCGGTATCCAATACCCAGGATGTAGAGTTTATTGATAGACAGTTTTCAATAACATACACACCTGAAGCCGAAGCCGCAACTTGCTTCGGATCCTGGTTTCTGGCCTTCCAAGCCCTGCAATCCTTTTTCCATTGTCCTTTCTTATAACAATAGAAGCATTCTTCCTTTCCCACAAGCTGCCCTGCTATCTTTGTTGCCTTTGCTTTTCCCTTCGTTTCCATTTTACTAACACCGCCCCTTGGTTTGGCGGGGGCTTTCTTCTTCTTTCCCTTGGCTTTCGCCTTGGACTTAGAAGAGGAAGATCCTCCTAAAAACAAAGTGGATGTTTCCCTACCATTCTGTAGGGTGCCCTCTGCACTCCTCAACATGTTGAGGAGCTCCGGAAGTTCAACCTCTTTTCCTTGCAAGTTGAAGTTCAGGATAAACTGGGCGTAAGTGGAAGGAAGGGACTGGAGAATCAAGTCTGTATAGAGCTCATTCTCTAACGTGGTCCCAAGGTCCGCGAGCTCTTCAATGAAGCCAATCATCTTAAGCACGTGTTCCGCTACCGATGATCCGACGGCCAATCTCGTCGAAAACAACTTTTTCGAGACTTCGTATCTGGCGATACGGGATTGCTCTCCATACAGTTCTTTTGTATGAAGAAATATGGATTCCAGGTCCATATTCTCGTGCCTCCTCTGATGTTCATTGTCCATAGAGGCAAGCATGAAGCACTTGGCCTTCGCGCAATCGATCTCCCAGGTCTTACGGATTTCCTTATCCACGACGCTGGAGGTAGGACCTGGGACAGGGGGAGCTTTGGTGGTAAGGAGATACACCAGCTTGTCGTAAGTGATTGCCATTTTGACATTCCTGAGCCAATCTTTATAGTTTGGCCCTGTCAGTATGTTTTTATCTAGAAGTAACTTAAGTCAGGTCATGACGATTGGTCGCTGCAATTAGGAGAGAGAGAAGAAACACTCAGCATGATGCTCTTGCAAGTTTAGAGTGGTTTTTAGTTTGTCTAAACAAGATGGCTCCCACTGTTTCTCGAATCCCTCCTCAAACCAAAAAGGAGGAATTAGTCGGGATCAATCTCACCGTACAATACTTGCTTAACCGTTCAGCCAGGACAGTGTCGGTACTTCGAGGGAGGTTTTCCAACGCTTTCGCGAAGTTCCTTAATTTAAGAACCTCTTTTTCCTGGGGGCGTAGCCCCGCTAACACCTTTCTAGACACCTATTAGGTTTATAGCATTGATCGTTAAATGAGAAATTTCCCGAGGAGTAGCATATATTCACAGTAGGATCGGGATCCAAATATCATCGCGTGACAAAACTGAAGGAATCCTACCAGAATCATTACACTCCAAATGGTATGCAGCGCTAGCAAGTTTCAGTTTCTTTTGAAACTCCCGATGTGGATTTTTGCCCCATGCTCTTATGACCTATTATGACCTTGGCGTAGGTCAAAATGTCATAAGTCACATGTCAAGTTCTACCCATCATTATCCAGGTTAATTTGAACCCACCCGTACCTACCCTTGACGTAGGCCAAAATGGCAGTACGACTGTCTCAAACCAACGCATTCTATCTATGCAACAGATAAATATCTGGCAACTACCAATCACTATGCCTTGGCGTAGGTCAAAATACATAGCTTGAATACTACCGAATATTTAACTGAAATGATGGAGGGCTACGAATGGTTTTAGCGAAACCGTGAACTTAGTGAACTTGATATAATCGATGGAACGAGATAGTTTTTAAAAGGAGTGGTTCAAGCTCCGCATTTAAAAGTTGGTTTTTAAAAAGAACCGAGTGGTTTTGAAAGTGTTCCAACGACTTTTACTTGGTTTATTTTCTTGCATTAATTTTAATGTGTCCCATCATTTAATCCTACCATTGCAGAAAACAACGAAAATATGACGTGCGCTTATGCCATCCGCATTCGCCACGGGGCCCCGTCATTACCCGTTAGGTTACTTAACTAACGACAGAGCGGGGGCTGGACTAGCGCGGATGCAAAACATAAGCAATGCCTAAATAGATATCATATATAGATATATACATTCGTCAGATACAATGATAGCCATTCCAGATCACAGATGAACACATTGGATATACTAGGAATCCGCATTTCGTACGAGCCTGTAACGAAAAGCGGATTACACGGTCGTGGTGAATAGCCAATACCCCACCCTAGACCCCTACGGGTGCGGCAAACTACCCGCCAAATACCCGAAGTGAAGCAACCTCCCTCAACAACGTGAGTAGGCCACTCGGCACTTCGAGGTACCCGGTAGTTTGTGCACCCCCTCCATAGGTCTATCCTAGGAGCAAAAACAGTAAAAAGAAATTATACAATGACGCTACAACCTCATCCCGGATGTGCGGCCATACAAATAATATTACATCAATTTACATATTACATGAATTGAAAGATAAAGAAAACTCTCATCTCACAACCCCCCCGGCTATTCATCTGCGACAATCCAACGAATTCATATACACATACCATCAACATTACAGATCACGGATATGTATAACCCCCACTAATCGACATATAGCGATTAGCAGACGTTCAATACATATATCATATCACAGATATAAACCCGTTAGCTAAAGTCTTTAGAAGTTCGATCAAAATACGGATTTTTAAACCCCAAAAACAAATTTTGCTTTCTGGAAAATTTGGGCAGAAAAATCATATTCCAAAAATCCCAAAATACCCCTATAAGAACACTGTAGGAAAATGGACCCACAACCGAGTTAACTCGGCCGCAGATCCGCGGCAGGAGCAAGCTCTTGCCGCGGTTCCGCGGCGAGTTGACCGAGTTAGTGGACCAATTTTCTCCAGTGTTCTATAAAAAGCCTGAGCCGATTTTTAGTGTAAGATTAATTAATTTTTGAACAGGAAAAAAAATCGGCAGAAAGCTTACATTTCGGGCGTGTTTTGTGATTTTTTTCTCCGATCGAACTTCTAGTTACTTTGTTAACATGTTAGATAGTGTTTAACTAGGCTCTGATACCACTGTAAGTCTACGTTACCCATCCCCGGTTCTTTGGGGTTGCGGAAATGGTGAAAAACGATTTTCTACGGTGGGGGTAACATGGACTCAAAAACAGATCTTTGTTAAACTAACTATCTAACAACCTAACTAAGAGTTTTACCTACTCGGTTAGGGGGTTATACCTTAACTTGAACTCCTTCTCTTCGACTCCTTGTGATGGTCGGATGGTTCTCTCCTCGTCATCTCCTTGTGCCGAAGATGGATCCACCCGAAAGCTTCTACCTTTGGCTCCAATCTCAATCTAGAGGAAACTAGAACACTTGGTTTGCTAGACCTTGTATACTAGGATGAGTAGAGAAGTGTTTTGGGTTTTATCTCTAAGGAAATGGTTCTCAACTCATGAGAGGGAGTTTCCTTGAGCTAGAGAGAGAGAGCAAGAGGAAGAGGGAGAGCTTGAGGATGAGAGAGAATGAGAATGATAGAATGAGCAAGCCTTTTTCCACCCATGCTCTCATAACACAAAATAATCATAACAAATAATAATAATTGGGTATTATGTGATGGTTGTTATCATATCAAATGGCAATATCATTTCATGCATTAAATGCAATTTGTGAACAAACAAGCAAGCAAAGGTCAATGCCAAGAAATGATAGCCATTGTCATGATGATGGTCAACAAGTCCAACCTAGTCAACCGGTCAACAAAGTCAACCTTTTAACCCAACCATGGCATAATAATAATTAATAAATATTATCATTAATCATATTTCTTATTCTCATTAGGGTTTAGCAAAAGTCAACAGTCAACAACCCTAATAAGAATCCTCTGCCTCTGTCTCTGTCAACCGTGCATGCACACCCGCATCCGCGTTCCGAGGAACACGAATACAAACGAGATAAAACCAATCCCAAAACGTATACTAGGATCTGGCTTAACCCAAAGCCCGCTAGTAATAACTGCCCGGACACTAAAGGTGCACAAGTGCACGGATGTGACCGAACCCTGTCGCAAAACCATGCGACCTCTACTCTTTTGCCTAAAGGCGAATAGCTCTCTGTGTAAGACTATAAAGACTCGACACTATGCTGGCAGTGGGTTTAACCACAGACCGCAAGCGGCACTAGCTGTGCGTAACGGACCCCAGGTAGATGCCGATAAGAAGACAGACGAGGTGAAACCCATCTGAACTCCTACTGAGCCTGAATGTGACAATCTGCGTACAGTTCGGTCTGTTCGTCTGAGAATATCGCATGGCGGGCCTAGGGGGTGGTAAACGTCAGTCCCCTAATAGCGGTACAAGTCGTGTCGGAGTGTAGCCCAGAACACCCTGAGACAACACTGGAAACCTACCAGTGTATCTCGCTTGCCCTGGCCAGGGACGACTATGTGTAATGGCTCTCCTAGACACATCGCGATATCAACTCCCAATACCGGGAGAGACGAATCCTATCTAACCGTCACTGCCTCCAAGTGGTTCGGGACTGCACCCAACTACTACCCGTTTGCACGACTCCTTTGAGCCGTGGTAGGGTAGTAATCAAAGTACAGTGGGAACACACTCGAGGCGAAGTGACAGTGTCAAGTCAGCGGACTAAGCTGTACTCATGTCACCTGGGAACTGATAACTGACGATAGGTATAGTACCAACCAACAGTTCCCGACGAGTCCTGTCCAGTATACTCGTAACCTAACGATCACCCACATACTATCTCAAGTACGACGTACTGACGGCTGTGGGACAGACCGTCTCCCCTGCTGGGATGAGAAGTGCATACGCTAGTCTACTCTGGAGTATCGATGCCCTGTCTCGATAGTCCTACGACTATGGACCTGCATAAGGATGTGCTTGTGGATTACCCTGCCCCCACGAGTGTGACTGCCATCACAACGCTGGTAATCAAGCAAAGATCCTAAGGGCTCCACTAATGTGTATAGGCAATATGTTAAAAGAAACACATGTACACACATTGAAGTAGAAACAAACTAAGTAGCATACTACTATTTTGAGCAAGATTGTCTATACAATGGTGAATATCCGAAGCTTCCATTAAGTAATATACAAACTAGTATGATACAGTAATGGCCTCTAGGGCATATACACTAACACCACCTTGGGTCTTTCCTAGGAGCAGAAACAGTAAAAGAAATAATATACAACGGTGGCTACAACCTCAACCCGGATGTGCCCCGCAAAAAAAAAATATTACATCACTTTACAATTACATGGAATGAATGAAATGAAAAACCCTCTTCTCACATCCCCGGCAATTCATCCACGACGAACCAATAAGTCCATATACACAAACCAAATATCAAAGAAATGTGCAACCCCCAACTAACTGACATATAGCAATTAGTGGAAGTTTACGAACACATATATTACAACTTGAAACATTAAACGATGTTAAAACTACGACTTCAAAACACCCCGTACTGCCACAGTAAAGAACTGACAGAATTCAAAATCGGCAAAAACAAACAACTCCTGAAACCCTAGATCCAGGTAACAAAACTACAGACCAAAATACAAAGCATTTCCCTACAAAAGAACCGAGCTCACCAGTTTTTGTGGCAATGTGGTCGGCCCAGTTTGGGTGAAAATGTCTCGTTGTTGTTCTATGTTCACTTTACAAGTGAAGGAGCACTCTGCAGTTGCTAAAATAATTTTTAGAGCCTTGTAAAAAATCAACAGAAACTAGGATCTAAGCAACGATGTTTTGGGGTTATTTCGGTTTCATGATTTTACTTTTCATTTAATCTGTTAATTATGGTTTAGTCAGGCTCTGATACCACTGTAAGTCCGTGTCACGCACCCCGCGTGACCGCGGGGAGGCGGAAGTTATGAAAAACGATTATCAAAGCATCGCAACACAGACTTGAGCTCCCGGATCATGTCTAAACCCTAACTAGCAAGACTTGTGAAGAGCTTATCTACTCGGATAAGAGATTATACCTCACGATACAAGTCCTTCCAGTCTTCATCGCTGTCATCCTCGTCATCATAGGCTCCGAGGATCGAAACGGATCGTGGCTTCCTCGTCGGTTTCCTCGAGTCAAAGACGATCCACCCGAGAGTCTATAGTCCGAGCTCCAACCTCAACTCTGAGGTAACTAGGGCAAGTAGCTTGCTAGACTAGATGGCCTAGTTGTTGATTGATTCGAAAGAGTGTTTTTGTAGTTAACCGCAATCAGAACGGTGTCGCGTGTAGCTAGACGGAGGTGAGTACGGGTCGTCCTCAGGGAAACGTTGAATCTTTTATTCTTACTTTAGATGTGTTGAAAAAGAGAGGAGGGATAAAGAATTTTGAAGAATGGTTTCTAGATCTACGTTAAGCAAGAATGAAAAAATATAGATCTAGGTTATTTTAGGGATGTAGTTAATATAATAAGAGGGCTTGTAGGGTTCGTTAGGATTTAGTAGTCATGGACGATTAATTAAAAGTTACCCTTTTTATCCTTTAATAGATTTAAAACTAGAACGACGGTGATGCGTGTACATTAGGGTTTCTGGAGGGAAAAGGAATCCCACTCTTAACCCTTATCTCGACACGGAACTCCGTTCATATCTAGCCTTTACTAAAACAATCATTAATCTAATCTCTAATCGCGGTCGGGACTAACAAAGAATTGTTAGCATGCCCGATTAGGATGTTAATGATTCTTTTGATAAAGTTCATAAACTTTATAGGACTTAAAAAGGGTTTAGGGATGTTCATCATCCATTAGCCTATCCTAATCCTACGAACCCTAACAAGTGGAGAATTACTCACGCATGTTGGGAAAAGAAGATGAAAAGACAGAGAGGGAAAACATAATGTAAAATGCAAAAGAATTAAATAAAACAACTACCTTTATTAATCAACTTGAACAATCTACACTTTATTCCTTAGAAAATGATTACAAAAACTTGGTTTGCTTCTCGAACTCTTCCGAAGGAGGTAGATGAACAGTTGATGATCAGCCTGAATGCGTGAGCCGTCTTGGACTTCGTGATCTCTTCGGCTTGATAACTTTTCCAAGAGGCTCTCGGTGCCTTTTTATAGTGCAAAGACAGAATATTTTGCTTCAAAAGTTGGTAAAATATAGCAGAGAATCATGCCCCAAAATTTTGGCAAATGATCCTTCTAGATTGCCGGATCCGCGGCCAACAGGGGGGTTTGGCCGCGGTTCCGCGGCCAAAAGTGGAGATCTCTTGATGAGTTTTCTTGGGCTTTGTGATTGTGACATGTGGCAATCCTAGGCACCTTCATAATTCAGAAATCTTCTCTCGGTTGCATCCAGACTTGGTCTCTAAGTTTTGCTTCTTAATTTGGCAAGTTTTCTTCAACAACTTGATTTGCTTGATAAATTCTGCATAATAACTTGGAAAATTCTGCACAATAATCTCAAATAATATTTAGTAGGCTTATTTCTACTAGGATTTGGTCAATGGATTTATTTGCTTAAATTTTCCTACCAAATACTAATTAAAATATATTAACACATGGAAAATAGTGTTTTTACACATAAACCCTCATATGTATAATATATTATAATAAAGTCCTTTTTTAATATGAAAATGGTAGGAAAAATGTAATACAAATGTGCAGTTTTATCAACTGAACAGTTGTGTAGAGAGAGTAGATAGAGTGCTTTATATCTTGTAACCCTAAGTTTCTCAACTCATGAGAGGTCTAGGGTTTGAGGGAAGAAGAAAAGGCTTGAGGAAATGAGAAGGAGTTGTAAGCCCTTGAAGACTTGCTCGGCTGCTCTCTTTTGATATTATGAGGTTTTTAAAATATTTTGTGAGATAAATATCACACCAAAATATCAAGAAAGCCCCACAAATATCTTGTGGTGATTCATGACAATGAGTCACCAAGTAGCCATGCTAGGTTCAATACTCAATCCACCTCATTTCCCCCACCTATTAAGTTAATCCATAAAGAATAAACCCTAATAGGTGTCCCCTCTTCTAGAAGCTTTCCCGAACAATTACGAGAACACCCATCATCCGTATATACATACCCGCGTCCGCATTCCGAAGAACACGAATACAAGGAGACGAAACAATCCATCAATACAATACTAGGATCTGGATTAAACCAAAGCCCACTAGTATCGTCCGCCCGAACATCATATGCACACAAGTGCACGTACGTGATCGAAGACCTGTTGTAAAACCATACGACCTCTATATCTTTCGCCCGATGCAGAAAAACCCTCTGTGTGGGACTCTAAAGACTCGACAGTACGCTGGCAGTGGGTTTAACCATAAACTGCAAGCGGTACTATCTGCACGTAACGGCTATCTATATATCTGTCGATAAGAAGGCCGATGAGCAAACCCATTCGAACTCCTACTGAGCCTGCATGTGACAATCTCCGTACAGTCCGGTCTGTTCATCAAAGAGTATCGCATATCGGGCCTAGGGGGATGGTAAACGTCAGACCCCTAATAGCGGTATAAGTCGTGTCGGAGTGTAGCCCAGAACATCCTGAGAAACTACTAGAATACATACCAGTAAATCTCACTTGCCCTGGCCAGGGACTTTATGTTATGACTTTCCAAACACTGCGCGATATCAACCCCCAATACCGGGAGAGACGTCCTATCTAACCGCCACTGCCTCCAAGTGCTTTGGGACTGCACCCAACTACTACCTGTTTGCACGACTCCTTTGAGCCGTGGTAGGGTAGTAATTAAAGTACAGTGGGAACACACTCGAGGCAAAGTAGCAGTATCAAGTCAACGGATTAATCTATACTCATGTCACCTGGGAACTGCTACCCGACGATAGGTATAATACCCATCAGCAGTTCCCGACGAGTCCTGTCCGGTGTACTCATAACCTAATGAGCACCTGCATACTATTTCCAGTACGATGTACTAATGGCTGTGGGACAGACCATCTCCCCTGCTGGGATGAGAAGCGTATACACTAGTCTACTCTGGAGTATCGATGCCCCGTCTCGATAATCCTATGACCAGGGACCTGTATAAGGATGTGCTTATAGACTACCCAGCCCCCACTAGTGTGACTGCCATCACAACGCTAGTAATCAGGCAAAGATCCTAAGGGCTCTACTAATATGTATAAGGGATATGCTAAAACACATACACATATTGAAGTAGAAACAAACCAAGTAGCATACTACCATTTTGAGCAAGACTGTCTATACAACTGTGAATATCCCAAGCTTCCATTAAGTAATATACAAACCGGTATGATACAGTAATGGCCTCTAGGGCATATACACTAACAATCTTGTTAGTGTATATGCCCTAGAGGCCATTACTGTATCATACCGGTTTGTATATTACTTAATGGAAGCTTGGGATATTCACAGTTGTATAGACAGTCTTGCTCAAAATGGTAGTATGCTACTTGGTTTGTTTCTACTTTAATATGTGCATGTATTTCTTTTAGCATATTGCTTATACATATTAGTAGAGCCCTTAGGATCTTTACTTGATTACCAGCGTTGTGATGGCAGTCACACTCGTGGGAGCTGGGTAATCCACAAGCACATCCTTATGCAGGTCCCTAGTCGCAGGACTATCGAGACAGGGCATCAATACTCCGGAGTAGACTAGCGTATGCGCTTCTTATCCCAGCTTGGGAGACGGTCTGTCCTACAGCCGTCAGTACGTCGTACTTGAGATAGTATGCGGGTGCTCGTTAGGTTACGAGTACACTGGACATGACTCGTCGGGAACTGATTGGTTGGTATTATACCTATCGTCAGTTATCAGTTCCCAGGTGACTTGAGTACAGCTTAGTCCGCTGACTTGACACTGTCACTTCGCCTCGAGTGTGTTCCCACTGTACTTTGATTACTACCCTACCACGGCTCAAAGGAGTCGTGCAAACAGGTAGTAGTTGGGTGCAGTCCCGAAACACTTGGAGGCAGTGACGGTTAGACAGGATTCGTCTCTCCCGGTATTGGGGGTTGACATCGCGCTGTGTCTAGGAGAGCCATTACACGAGTAATCCCAGGCCAGGGCAAGCGAGATATACTGGTAGGTTTCCAGTGTTATCTCAGGGTGTTCTGGGCTTCACTCTGATACGATTTGTACCGCTATTAGGGGACTGACGTTTACCGCCCCCTAGGCCCACCATGCGATGTATCAGACGAACAGACCGGATTGTACGGAGACTGTTACATTCAGGCTCAGTAGGAGTTCAGATGGGTTTCACCTCGTCCGTCTTCTTATCGGCATCTACCTGGGGGCCGTTACGCACAGCTAGTGCCGCTTGCGGTCTGGGGTTAAACCCACTGCCAGCGTGGTGTCGAGTCTTTAGAGTCCCACATAGAGAGCTATTCGCCTTTAGGCAAAAGAGTAGATGAAGCATGGTTTTGCGACAGGTCGCATGGTTTTGCGACAGGGTTCGGTCACATCCGTGCACTTGTGCACGTTCAGTGTCCGGACAGTTAACACTAGCGGGCTTTGGTTTAAGCCAGATCCTAGTGTATGTTTTGGGATTGGTTTTATCTCGTTTGTATTCGTGTTCCCCGGAACGCGGATACAGGTGTGTATGCACAGTTGACAAAGACAGAGGCAGAGGATTCTCATTAGAGTTGCTGACTGTTGACTTTTGTCAAACCCTAATGAGATTAAGACATATGATTAACAATAATATTAATTGAGTATTATAGTGACATGGTTAGGGTTGAAAGGTTGACCTAGTTGACTTGTTGACTTTTGTTGACCAGTTGACTCGGTTGGACTTGTTGACCACCATCATGACAATGGCCATCATTTGGTTGCATTGACTTATGCTTGCTTGTTTTGTTCACCATTTACATTTAATGCAAGAAATGATAGTGTCATTTGTCATGATAATAACCTTTACAATATACTCAATTATCATTACTTGTTATCATGATGCTTTTGGATTATGAGAGGGTGTATGAGAAAAGTCTTATTCATTCTTTCTTGTTTTTTCTCTCTCTTGAGCTCTCTCATTTTTCTCTAGCTCTCACCCTCTTCCTCTTGCTCTCTCTCTACTTCAAGGGCAAACCATTCTCTTATGTTGAGACTCATTGCCCTAGAGATAAAAAGACACCAAAACAATCCTCTACTCATCCTAGTTCACAAGGTTTAGCAAACCGAGTGAACTAGTTTCTTCAAGTTAGAAGAAGAAGCCAAAGGTAGAAGCTTTCGGGTGGATCCGTCTTCGGCGCGAGGATAGGCCGGTCCGTACACCATACGAGTTGAAGACGAAGGAGTTCAAGAAAGGTATAACCCCCTAACCAAGTAGTTAAACAACTCCTAGTTAGGTTGTTAGATAGATAGTTTAACAAAGATCCGGTTTGAGTCCATGTTACCATCTCTAGAAAAATTGTTTTTCATCATTTCAGCAAGCCCGTAAGTACCGGGAGCGGTAGCATGGACTTACAGTGGTATCAGAGCCTGGTTAAACACTATCTAACATGTTAGCAAAGTTAGTAGAAATTCGATCGGAGAAAAAGTCGCGTAAAACACCCGTAAAAATCAACTTTCTGTCGAATTTTTCCTCTGTTCAAAAAGTAATAAATCATGCTTCAAAATTCGGCTCAGGGTTTTTAGAAGAAACTGCAAAAAATTGGTCCACTGAGTCGATCAACGCGCCGCGGTTCCGCGGCCGGAGCATGCTCCCACCGCGGTTCCGCAGCCGAGTTGACTCGGCCGAGGGGAATTTTGGTTGCAGTTTGTTCACAGGGGTGTTTTGGGATTTTTACAATATGTCTTTTCAGGCCAGATTTTCCAGAAAGAAAAATTTGTTTTTGGGGCTTTAAAAACCGTATTTTGATCGAGTTTCTAATGACTTAAGCTGACGGGTTTATATCTGTGATGTGATATTTGTATTGAATCTCTGCTAATCGCTATATGTCGATTAGTGGGGCTTATACAAATCTGTGATCTGTAATATTGCTGGTATGTGTATATGAATTCATTGGATTGTCGCGGGTGAATAGCCGGGGGTTGTGAGATGAGAGTTTTCTTTTCTTTTAATTCATGTAAATTTGTAAATTGATGTAATATTATTTATATGGCCGCACAACCAGGTCGGGGTTGTAGCCGTCATTGTATAATTTCTTTTTACTGTTTTTGCTCCTAGAATAGACCCATGGAGGGGGTGCACAAACTACCGGGTATCCCGAAGTGCCGAGTGGCCTACTCACGGAGTTGAGGGAGGTTGCTTCGCTTCGGGTACTTGGCGGGTAGTTTGCCGCACCCGTAGGGGTCTTGGGTGGGGTATTGGCTATTCACCGCGACCGTGTAATCTGCTTTTCGTTACAGGCTCGTACGAATTGCGGATTCCTAGTATATCCAATGTGTTCATCTGTGATCTGAAATGGCTATCATTGCAATATATCTATATATGATATTATTTAGGCGTTGCTTATATTTTACAGCCGCGCTAGCCCAGTCCCCGCTCTGTCGTTAGTTAAGTAACCTAACGGGTAATGACGGGGCCCCATGGCGAATGCGAATGGCATAAGCGTACGTCATATTTTGGTTGTATTCTGCAATGGTAGGATTAAATGATGGGACACATTAAAAGAAAAAATGCAAGAAAATAAACCAAGTAAAAGTCGTTGGAACACTTTCAAAACCACTCGGTTCTTTTCAAAACCAACTTTTAAATGCGGAGCTTAAGCCACTCCTTTTAAAAGCTATCTCGTTCCATCGATTATATCAAGTTCACTACGTTCACGGTTTTGCCAAAACCATCCGTAGCCCTCCATCATTTCAGTTAAATATTCGGTAGTATTCAAGCTATGTATTTTGACCTCACGCCAAGGCATAGTGATTGGTAGCTGCCGGATATTTATCTGTTGCATAGATAGAATGCGTTGGTTTGAGACAGTCGTACTGCCATTTTGGCCTACGTCAAGGGTAGGTACGGGTGGGTTCAAATTAACCTAGATAATGATGGGAAGAACTTGACATGTGACTTATGACATTTTGACCTCACGCCAAGGTCATAAGAGCATGGGGCAAAAATCCACATCGGGAGTTTCATAAGTACTGAAACTTGCTAGCACTGCATACCATTTGGAGTGTGATGATTCTGGTAGGATTCCTTCAATTTTGTCACGCGATGATACTTGGATCACGATCCTACTGTGAGTATATGCTACTCCTCGGGAAATTTCTCACTTAACGATCAATGCTATAAACCAAGTAGGTGTCTAGAAAGGTGTTAGCGGGGCTACGCCCACAGGGAAAAGAGGTTATTTAATTAAGGAACTTCGCGAAAGCGTTGGAAAACCTCCCTCGAAGTACCGACACCAGCCTAGCCGAACGATTAAGCAAGAATTGTACGGTGAGATTGATCCTGACTAATTCTTCCTTTTTGGTTTGAGGAGGGATTCGAGAGACAGTGGGAGCCATCCTGTTTAGACAAACTAAAAACCACTCTAAACTTGCAAGAGCATCATGCTGAGTGTTTCTTCTCTCTCTCCTAATTGCAGCGACCAATCGACATGACTGGACTTAAGTTACTTCTAGATAAAAATATACTGACAGGGCCAAACTACAAAGATTGGCTCAGGAATGTCAAAATGGCAATCACTTACAACAAGCTGGGGTATCTTCTTACCACCAAAGCTCCCCCTGTCCCAGGTCCCACCTCCAGCGTCGCGGATAAGGAAATCCGTAAGACTTAGGAGATCGATTGCGCGAAGGCCAAGTGCCTCGTGCTTGCCTCTATGGACAACGAACATCAGAGGAGGCACGAGAATATGGACCTCGAATCCATATTTCTCCATACAAAAGAACTGTATGGAGAGCAATCTCATATCGCCAGATACGAAGTGTCGAAGAAGATTTCGGCAAGATTGGCCGTCGGATCATCGGTAGCGGAACACGTGCTTAAGATGATTGGCTACATAGAGGAGCTCGCGGACCTTGGGACCACGTTGGAGAATGAGCTCTATACGGACTTGATTCTCCAGTCCCTTCCTTCCACTTACGCCCAGTTTATCCTGAACTTCAACTTACAAGAAAAGGAAGTTGAACTTTCAGAACTCCTCAACATGCTGAGGAGCACAGAGAGCACCCTACAGAAAGGTAGGGAAATATCCACTTTGTTTGTAGGAGGATCTTCCTCTTCTAGGTCCAAGGCGAAAGCCAAGGGAAAGAAGAAGAAAGCCCCCGCCAAACCAAGGGGCGGTGTTAGTAAAGTGGATACGAAGGGAAAGGCAAAAGAAACAAAGAAAGTGGGGAAGCTTGTGGATAAGGAAGAATGCTTCTACTGTTATAAGAGTGGACACTGGAAGAAAGATTGCAGGGCTTGGAAGGCCAGAACACAGGATCTGAAGCAGGTTGCGGCTTCAGCTTCAAGTGTGTATGTTATTGAAAACTGTCTATCAATAAACTCTACGTCCTGAGTATTGGATACCGGATCAGGATCTCATATCTGTAATTCTTTGCAGGCATTGAGAAAGCGTAGGTTTTTGAAAGCAGGTGACACGACCCTAAGAGTTGCAAACGGAGCTAGCATAGATGCTGAGTCCGTGGGGGACTATCACCTGGGGTTGTCAGATGGACACGTTTTGGTTTTGCGTAATTGCTATTTTGTACCCAATGCAACTTGTAATATCATTTCTATATCTTTATTATCTAAAGAAGGTTATGAATTTGCATTTGTAAGTAATGTTGTAAACATTCACCTTAATCAAGTTCTGATTGGGTCAGGTACATTAAGCAATGGTATATACGTATTAAACCAACCACAGATTTTCAATGTCCAGGATACACACAAAAGAAAGTCTCCGGAAATAAATCAAACTTTCTTATGGCATTGTAGACTGGGTCACATCAATAAGAGAAGGTTGACGAAGTTACATACAGAAGGAATCCGTTCGAATATCAATCGTATGCCACTTGTCAATCCTGTCTCAAAGGAAAGATGACAAAGACTCCGTTCACTGGACACGGAGTAAGAGCGAGCTCGCTCTTGGGACTCGTACACAGCGACGTGTGCGGTCCAATGTCTACACATGCGCGAAGCGGTTATTCTTACTTCATTACTTTTACGGATGACTTTTCAAGGTACGGTTATGTCTTCTTAATGAAACATAAATCCGAAGCCTTTGGAAAGTTCCAGGAATATAAGAATGAAGTAGAAAAACAAACCGGCAAAAGTATCAAGACACTGAGATCTGATCGAGGTGGTGAATACTTAAGTGCCGAGTTCCTGGATTACCTAAAAGAGAATGGAATTCTCTCTCAGCTTACTCCTCCATACACCCCGCAACATAACGGTGTATCGAAGAGACGGAACCGAACCCTATTGGATATGGTACGGTCCATGATGAGTAACGCTGAGTTACCGCGATCATTCTGGGGATATGCACTAGAATCAGCTGCATACCTTTTGAACCGAGTTCCGACTAAGACTGTGCCTACCACACCATATGAGATATGGAGTGGGAAGAAACCCTATCTTCAATATCTGAAGATCTGGGGATGTCCGGCTTTTGTCAAAAAGCAGCATGCGGACAAACTCGAGGCACGCTCAGTACTGTGCAAGTTTGTGGGATATCCAAAGAACTCCATGGGGTATCTCTTCTATTACGCAGAGGAACAAAAGGTATTTGTTTCTCGGAATGCCCACTTTCTGGAACACCAGTTCTTAGAAAAGGAAATTAGTGGGAGCGCAATAGAACTGGAAGAAATTTCAGAACCACAGACTATTACTGAAAGCTTAGTAGAACTAGAGGGTTCAAAAGAACATGACATTTCTACGCCGCTCCGCAGGAGTAGTAGGCAGTCTCATCCGCCCGAGAGATACTACGGTTTTCTCATAGACGGGGATAGAGAGGATTGCATCATTGATAGTGATGAGCCTACTAGCTTCCAGCAAACCATTCAGAGCGTTGACTCGGTAAAATGGCTGGATGCAATGCGGACCGAAATGGAGTCCATGTACACCAACAAAGTATGGACGTTGGACATTGCTCCAGATAGGGTAAAACCCGTAGGATGCAAGTGGATCTTCAAAAGGAAGATTGGTGTAGAAGGACAGGTTGGGACCTATAAAGCTAGACTTGTTGCAAAGGGTTTCCGTCAAAGACCTGGCTTGGACTATGACGAAACCTTTTCTCCAGTGGCTATGCTGAAATTCATTCGGATCCTTCTTGCCATTGCTGCCTTCCACGATTATGAGATCTGGCAAATGGACGTAAAGACCGCTTTTCTAAATGGAAATTTAGAGGAGTGTGTCTATATGGACCAGCCAGAGGGTTTCATTCATAGTGGGAGCAGCGGAAATGTGTGCAAGTTGCTTAAGTCCATCTATGGACTAAAGCAGGTGTCGCGGAGTTGGAACATCTGTTTTGATGAGACGGTCAAAAAATTTGGCTTTATCAAAAATCCAGATGAACCATGCATCTATAGTAGATTTGTAGCGAGAACTGTAGTATTCCTCATTTTATACGTGGATGACATTCTCTTAATAGGAAATGACATTCCTATGCTATAATCTGTCAAAGGGTTCTTGTCACACAGGTTCTCCATGAAAGACCTGGGGATGCCTCATACATTCTGGGGATCCGGATCTATCGTGACAGATCCAAGAGGATATTAGGACTTTCACAGTCCAGGTACATCGACACCATACTGAAAAGATTCAGTATGGAAGATTCCAAGCGCGGTAATCTACCGGTTTGTCACGGGATCACCCTCTCCAAAGAGATGTCTCCCAAGACTGATTTGGAAAGGGATCGCATGTCTATTATACCCTACGCTTCTGCGGTAGGCTCTATAATGTATGCGATGTTGTCTACCAGACCGGATGTAGCTTATGCACTGAGTGTAGTAAGCCGGTATCAGTCAAACCCTGGGGAGAAACACTGGATAGTGGTAAAGAACATTCTCAAGTACCTGAGAAGGACTAAGGAGATGTTCTTGGTGTATGGCGGAAAAGACCTCCAGATCGAGGCCTTTGCTGACTCCAGCTTCCAGAGTGACAAGGATGATTCCAAGTCCATGTCGGGCTTTGTCTTTACCCTCAATGGAGGGGCGGTGTGTTGGAAGAGTTCCAAACAGGAAACCGTTGCTGACTCGACTATGGAAGCGGAATATATCGCTGCATCTGATGCCGTAAAAGAAGCCGTCTGGATGTGGAAGTTCTTGAAAGAGCTTCAGGTGGTTCCGTCCATTGTTGACCCAATACCTCTGAATTGCGACAACAACGGGGCTATAGCTTTAGCGAAGGAACCCAGGTCCCATCAGAAATCCAGACACATCTTAAGGCGGTATCTCCTGATCAGGGAGATCGTGGATCGCCAGGAAATCGAGGTTCGGAGGGTTGCTTCAGAAGATAACACTGCAGATCCATTCACCAAGGCTTTGCCCCAGACTCAGTTCGAGCGGCTGATCGAGATGATAGGTCTTCGATACGCCAGTACATGGCTTAGTGCAAGTGGGAGATTGTTAGTGTATATGCCCTAGAGGCCATTACTGTATCATACTAGTTTGTATATTACTTAATGGAAGCTTAGGATATTCACAGTTGTATAGACAATCTTGCTCAAAATGGTAGTATGCTACTTGGTTTGTTTCTACTTTAATATGTGTATGTGTTTCTTTTAGCATATTGCTTATACATATTAGTAGAGCCCTTAGGATCTTTGCTTGATTACCAGCGTTGTGATGGCAGTCACACTCGTAGGAGCTGGGTAATCCACAAGCACATCCTTATGCAGGTCCCTAGTCGCAGGACTATCGAGACAGGGCATCGATACTCTGGAGTAGACTAGCGTATGCGCTTCTTATCCCAGCTTAGGAGACAGTCTGTCCCATAGCCGTCAGTACGTCATACTTGAGATAGTATGCGGGTGCTCGTTAGGTTACGAGTACACTGGACAGGACTCGTCGGGAACTGATTGGTTGGTATTATACCTATCGTCAGTTATCATTTCCCAGGTGACATGAGTACTGCTTAGTCCGCTGACTTGACACTGTCACTTCGCCTCGAGTGTATTCCCACTGTACTTTGATTACTACCCTACCACGGCTCAAAGGAGTCGTGCAAACAGGTAGTAGTTGGGTGCAGTCCTGAAGCACTTGGAGGCAGTGACGGTTAGACAGGATTCGTCTCTCCCGGTATTGGGGGTTGACATCGCGCTGTGTCTAGGAGAGCCATTACACGAGTAGTCCCTGGCCAGGGCAAGCGAGATATACTGGTAGGTTTCCAGTATTGTCTCAGGGTGTTCTGGGCTTCACTCCGACACGACTTGTACCGCTATTAGGGGACTGACGTTTACCGCTCCCTAGGCCCGCCATGCGATGTATCAGACGAACAGACTGGACTGTACGGAGACTGTCACATTCAGGCTCAGTAGGAGTTCAGATGGGTTTCACCTCGTCCGTCTTCTTATCGGCATCTACCTGGGGGCCGTTACGCATAGCTAGTGCCGCTTGCGGTCTGTGGTTAAACCCACTGCCAGCGTAGTGTCGAGTCTTTAGAGTTCCACACAGAGAGCTATTCGCCTTTAGGCAAAAGAGTAGATGTCGCATGGTTTTGCGACAGGTCGCATGGTTTTGCGATAGGGTTCGGTCACATCCGTGCACTTATGCACGTTCAGTGTCCGGACAGTTAACACTAGCAGGCTTTGGTTTAAGCCAGATCCTAGTGTACATTTTGGGATTGGTTTTATCTCGTTTGTATTCGTGTTCCCCGGAACGCGGATGCGGGTGTGTATGCACAGTTGACAGAGACAAAGGCAGAGGATTCTCATTAGGGTTGCTGACTGTTGACTTTTGTCAAACCCTAATGAGATTAAGACATATGATTAACAATAATATTAATTGAGTATTATAGTGACATGGTTAGGGTTGAAAGGTTGACCTAGTTGACTTGTTGACTTTTGTTGACCGGTTGATTAGGTTGGACTTGTTGACCACCATCATGACAATGGCCATCATTTGGTTGCATTGACTTATGCTTGCTTGTTTTGTTCACCATTTACATTTAATGCAAGAAATGATAGTGTCATTTGTCATGATAATAACCTTTACAATATACTCAATTATCATTACTTGTTATCATGATGCTTTTGGATTATAAGAGGGTGTATGAGAAAAGTCTTATTCAGTCTTTGTTGTTTTTTCTCTCTCTTGAGCTCTCTCATTTTTCTCTAGCTCTCACCCTCTTCCTCTTCCTCTCTCTCTACCTCAAGGGCAAACCATTCTCATGTGTTGAGACTCATTGCCCTAGAGATAAAAAGACACCAAAACAATCCTCTACTCATCCTAGTTCATAAGGTTTAGCAAACCGAGTGAACTAGTTTCTTCAAGTTAGAAGAAGAAGCCAAATGTAGAAGCTTTCGGGTGGATCCATCTTCGGCGCGAGGAGAGGCCGGTCCATACACCACACGAGTTGAAGATGAAGGAGTTCAAGAAAGGTATAACCCCCTAACCGAGTAGTTAAACAACTCCTAGTTAGGTTGTTAGATAGATAGTTTAACAAAGATCCGGTTTGAGTCCATGTTACCATCTCTAGAAAAGATGTTTTTCATCATTTTCGCAAGCCAGTAAGTACCGGAAGCGGTAGCATGGACTTACAAATCTCCCACTTGCACTAGGGACAAGTACAGGCGTATCGCAGACCTATCATCTCGATCAGCCTCTCGAACTATGTCTGAGGGATGGCCTTCGTGAGTGGATATGCAGTGTTATTCTCCGTATCTACTCTCCTCACCTCGATCTCCCGGTGGTCTACGATCTCCCTGATCTGGTGGTACCGCCTCAAAATATGTCTGGACTTCTGATGGGACCCGGGTTCCTTTGCTAAAGCTATAGCGTCGTTGTTGTCGCATTACAGCGGTATTGGATCAACAATGGTTGGAACCACCTGAAGTTCTGTAAGGAACTTCTTCATCCAGACTGATTCTTTCGCGGCATCGCAAGCAGCTATGAACTCCGCTTCCATCTTCGAGTCAGCAACGGTGTCCTGTTTGGAGCTCTTCTAACAGTCCGCCCCTCCATTGAGGGTAAAGACATAACCCGGCATGGACTTGGAGTCATCCTTGTGACTCTGGATGCTGGAGTCAGCAAAGGCCTCGATCTAGAGGTCTTTTCCGCCATACACCAAGAACATCTCCTTAGTTCTTCTCAGGTACTTGAGAATGTTCTTTACTGCTATCCAGTGCTTCTCCCCTGGGTTCGACTGATACCGGCTTACAACGCTCAATGCGTATGCTACATCTGGTCTGGTACATAACATCGCATACATTATAGAGCCTACCGCAGATGCGTAGGGTATAGATGACATGCGAGCCATTTCCAAATCAGTCTTGGGAGACATCTCTTTGGAGAGGGTGATTCCGTGACAAGCCGGTAGGTTACCGCGCTTTGAATCTTCCATACTGAATCTTTTCATTATGGTGTCGATGTACCTTGATTGTGAAAGTCCCACTATCCGTTTAAATCTATCACAATAGATCTGGATCCTCAGAATGTAGGAGGCATCATCCAGGTCCTTCATGGAGAACCTCTATGACAAGAATCCTTTGACTGACAGTAGCGTAGGAATGTCATTTCCTATCAAGAGAATGTCATCCACGTATAAGACGAGGAATACCACAGTTCTCCTTACAATCTTACTGTAAATGCATGGTTCATCTGGATTTTTGATAAAGTCGAATTCTTTGACTGTCTCATCAAAACAGATGTTCTAACTCCGCGATGCATGCTTTAGTACATAAATGGACTTAAGCAACTTGCACACTTTACCGCTGCTCTCATTCTGAATGAATCCCTCTGGCTGATCCATATAGATACACTCTTCTAAATTACCATTTAGAAAAGCCGTCTTTAGGTCCATCTGCCAGATCTCATAATCGTGGAAGGCAGCAGTGGCAAGAAGGATCTGAATGGATTTGAGCATAGCCACTGGAGAAAAGGTTTCATCATAGTCTAAACCAGGTCTTTGACGAAAACCTTTTGCAACAAGTCTAGCCTTATAGGTTTCAACCTGTCCATCTACACCAATCTTCTTTCTGAAGATCCATTTGCAGCCTACGGGTTTTACCCCTTCTGGAGCAATGTCCAAAGTCCAAACTTTGTTGGTGTACATGGACTCCATTTCGGTCCGCATTGCATCCAGCCATTTTACCGAGTCGCCGCTCTGAATGGCATGCTGGAAGCTAGTAGGCTCATCATTTTCAATGATGCAATCCTCTCGATCCCCGTCTATGAGAAAACCGTAGTATCTCTCGGGCGGATGAGACTGCCTACTGCTCCTGCGGAGTGGTGCTGGGATGTCCGGTTCTTCTGAAACCTCTGGTTCTACCAAGCTTTCAATAATAGCTTATAGTTCTGGAATTTCTTCCAGTTCTATTGTGCTCCCACTTATCTGATTTTCTAAAAATTCAGTTTCCAAGAAGCGGGCATGACGAGAAACAAAGACCTTTTGTTCCTCTAAGTAATAGAAAAGATACCCCTTGGAGTTTTTTGGGTATCTCACAAACTTACACTGTACTGAGCGAGCCTCGAGCTTGTCTGCATGCTGCTTTTTAACAAAAGCTGGACATCCCCATGTCTTAAAGTGTTTAAGACAGGGTTTCTTTCCACTCCACATCTGATATGGTTTGGTAGGCACTGACTTAGTAGGAACCTGGTTCAAAAGATATGCAGCTGATTCTAGTGCAAATCCCCAGAAGGATTGCGGTAACTCATCCTTACTCATCATGGAACAAACCATATCCAATAGGGTTCTATTCCGCCTTTCCGATACACCGTTGTGTTGAGGTGCGTATGGAGGAGTAAGCTGAGAGAGAATTCCATTCTCTTTTAAGTAGTCCAGAAACTCGGCACTTAAGTATTCACCACTTCGATTAGATCTCAGTGTCTTGATACTTTTGCCTGTTTGTTTTTCTACTTCATTCTTGTATTCCCGGAATTTCTCAAAGGCCTCGGATTTATGCTTCATCAAGAAGACATGTCCATACCTGGAGAAATCATCATTAAAAGTAATGAAATAGGAAAAACCACTTCGTGCATGTGCAGACATTGGACTGCATACATCGCTGTGTATGAGTCCCAAGAGCTCGCTCGCCCTTTTTCCGTGTCCAGTGAACGGAGTCTTTGTCATTTTTCCCATGAGACAAGATTCACAAGTAGCATAAGACTGATATTCGAATGGATCCAAATATCCCTCTCTAAGTAACTTTGTCAACCGTGTTTCATTGATGTGACCCAGTCTACAATGCCATAAGAAAGCCTGATATGTTTCCAGAGACTTTCTTTTAAGTGTGTCTCGGACACTGAAAACCTGAGCTTGATTTAATACGTATATACCGTTATCTAACGTACCTGACCCAATCAAAACTTGATTTAGGTGGATATGGACCACATCGCTTACAAATGTAAAATCATATCCTTCCTTAGAAAGTAAGGATACAGATATGATATTACAAGCTAGACTAGGTACATAAAAACAGTTACGTAGAATCAATATCTGCCCACTTGTCAATCCTAGATGATATTCCCCTACGGATTCAGCGTCCACGCTCATTCCGTTCGCAACTATGAGAGTCATATCACCTACCATGATAACTCTACGGTTTCTCAAAGCCTGTAATGAATTACAGATATAAGATCATGATCCGGTATCTAGTACCCAGGAAGTAGAGTTAATTGACATACAGTTTTCTATTTCAAACACACCCAAAGTCGAAACCACAACATGCTTCGAATTCTGGCTACTGGCTTTCAAAGCCCTGCAATCCCTCTGCCAATGTCCTTTCCCATAATAATAAGAACGTCCCTCCTTCCCTAGTTTTAGTCCCGAAACTTTTGCCCTTCCCTTTCCTTCTACCTTCCTGACACCGCATATTGGCTTTATGGTGGTCTTCTTCTTCTCACCCTTTGCTTTCGCCTTGGATGCAGAAGAGGAAGGTTCCCCAATAAGCAGAGCGGGTGTCTCCCTGGTTTCCTTCAAGGTGTAAGTAGAGGGTAGAGACTGTAGAATCAAGTCAGTATGTGACTCGTTCTCCAACGTGGTCTTCAGGTCCGTGAGCTCATCAATATAGCTAGTCATTGTAAGGACGTTGTCCCCTACAGATGATCCGATAGCCAACCTCGCTTGAAGCAATTCTTTCGAGGTCTCATATCTTGCGTTATGAGATTGCTCTCCATATAAATCTTTGTTATGGAGAAAGAAACTAAGTCCATCTTCTCGTGCTGCCTCTGGTATATACCATCTACTGAGGCCAACACGAGGCACTTGGCATTCACACAGTCTTTTTCCGATGTCTTACGGATATCAATATCCGTGACGGTGGAAGCTAGTCCGGAGACGGCGGGGGCTTGAGTAGTGAAGAGGTGTCCCATCTTGTCATAGGTAATGGCCATCTGGACAGACCTTTGCCAGTTATTATAGTCAGATTCAGTCATTTTATTATCTAGATGTAACCTAGTCTTGGTCACAGGGTCGCTGCAATTAAGAGAGAGAGAGAGAAGAAAACACTTTAGCATGATGCTCTTGAAAGTTTAGATTGGTTATTAATTTATCTAAACAGGATGGCTCCCACTGTCTCTCGAATCCTTTTTCAAACCATAAAAGATGAATTAGTCAGGATTGATCTCACCGTACAATTCTTGCTTAACCGTTCGTCCAGGCTAGTGTTGGAACTTCGAGGGAGGTTTTACGACGCTTTCGCGAAGTTCCTTAATTAAATAACCTCTTTTCCCTGGAGGCGTAGCCTCGCTAACACTGTTCTAGACACCTACTGGGTTTATAGCATTGATCGTTACATGAAAAAATCTCCCGAGAAGTAGCGGATACTCACAGTAGGATCGGGATCCAAATATCATTGTGTGATAATGATGAAGAAATCCTACCAATATTATCAAACTCCAAATGGTATGCAACACTAGCAAGTTTCAGTTTCTTTAGAAACTCCCGATGTTGATTTTTGCCCCATGCTCTTATGACCTTGACTAAGGCCAACAAATCATAAGTTACGTGTCAAGTTCTACCTATCATTGTCCAGGTTAATTTGAACCCACCCGTACATACCCTTGACTAAGGCCAACAAAGTAATACGACTGTCCCAAACCAACGCATCTATCTATGCAACATATGAATACCCAGCAACTACCAATCATTATGTCTTGACTAAGGCCAACAAACATAGCTTGAATACTATTGAATATTCATATGAAATGACGGAGGGCTACGGATGGTTTTGGCGAAACCGTGAACGTAGTGAACTTGATATAATCGAAGGAACCTGATAGCTTTTAAAAGGAGTGGTTTAAGCTCCGCACTTTAAAAGTCTGCTGTTTTGAAAAAACCGAGTGGTTTTGAAATTGTTCCGACGATTCAGCTTTGGTTTGTTTTCTTTGCATTAATATAATGCGTCCTATCAATTAGCCTACCATTGTAGAAAAAGACGAAAATATAACGAACACTTACGCCATCTGCATCCGCCACTGGGCCCCGTCATCACCCGTTAGGTTACTTAACTAACGACAGAGCGGGGGCTGGACTAGCGCGGATGCAAAACATAAGCAACGCCTACTAGATATCATATATAGATATATATACATTCGTCAGACACAATAATAGGCATTCCAAATCACAGATGAACATATTGGATATACTAGGAATTCCGCGTTTCGTTTAAGCCTGTAACGAAAGTCGAATTCCACGGTCATGATGAATAGCCAAACCCTACCCCAGACCCCTACGGGTGCGGAAAACTACCCGCCAAATACCCGAAGTGAAGCAACCTCCCTCAACAAAGTGAGTAGGCCACTCGGCACTTCAAAGTACCCGGTAGTTTTTCCACCCCACCTTGGGTCCATCCTAGGAGCAGAAACAGTAAAAAAAATAATATACAACGGTGGCTACAACCTCAACCCGGATGTGCCCCGCAAAAAAATAATATTACATCACTTTACAATTACATCGAATGAATGAAATGAAAAACCCTCTTCTCACATCCCCGGCTATTCATCCACGACGATCCAATAAGTCCATATACACAAGCCAAACATCACAGAAATGTGAAACCCCCAACTAACCGACATATAGCAATTAGCGAAAGTTTACGAACACATATATTACAACTTGAAACATTAAACGGCGTTAAAACTACTGCTTCAAAACACCCCGTATTGCCACAGTAAAGAACTAACAGAATACTCAAAATTGGAAAAAACAAACAACTCCTGAAGCCTTAGATCTAAATAACAAAACCAAAGACCAAAATACGAAGCATTTCCCTACAAATTAACCGAGCTCACCGGTTTTTGTGGCAATGTGGCCGGCCCAGTTTGGGTGAAAATGTCTCATTTTTGTTCTATGTTCACTTTACAAGTGAAGGAGCACTCTGCAGTTTCTAAAATAATTTTTAGAGCCTCGTAAAAAATCAACAGAAACTAGGATCTAAGCTTCGATGTTTTGGGGTTATTTCGGTTTCGTGGTTTTACTTGTGGTTTAATCTTTTAGTTATGGTTTAGTTAGGCTCTGATACCACTGTAAGTCCGTGTCACGCACCCCGCGTGACCGTGGGGAGTCAGAAGTTGTGAAAAACGATTATCAAAGCATCGCAACACGGACTCGAGCTCCCGGATCATGTCTAAACCCTAACTAGTAAGACTTGTGAAGAGATTATCTACTCAAATAAGAGATTATACCTCATGATACAAGTCCTTCGGGTCTTCATCGCTGTCCTCCTCGTCATCTCAGGCTCCGAGGATCGAAACGGATCGTGGCTTCCTCGTCGGATTCCTTGAGTCAAAGATAATCCACCCTAGAGTCTATAGTCCGAGCTCCAAGCTCAACTCCGAGGTAACTAGGGCAAGTAGCTTGCTAGACTAGATGGCCTAGGTTGTGTAAAGAGAGTAGATGGAGTGCTTTGTATCTTGTAACCCTAAGTTTCTTAACTCATGAGAGGTCTAGGGTTTGAGGGAAGAAGAAAAGTCTTGAGGAAATGATAAGGAGTTGTGAGCCCTTGAAGACTTGCTTGGCTGCCCTCTTTTGATATTATGAGGTTTTTTAGATATTTTGTGAGATAAATATCACACCAAAATATCAAGAAAGCTCCACAAATATCTTGTGGTGACTCATGATAATGAGTCACCAAGTAGTCATGCTAGGTTCAATGCTCAATCCACCTCATTTCCTCCACCTATTAAGTTAATCCATAAAGAATAAACCCTAATAGGTGTCCCCTCATCTAGAAGCTTTCCCGAACAATTACGAGAACGCCTCTCATCCGTATATACAAACCCGCATCCGCATTCCGAAGAACACGAATACAAAGAGACGAAACAATCTATCAATACAATACTAGGATCCGGCTTAAACCAAAGCCCACTAGTATCGTCCGCCCGAACATCATACGCACACAAGTGCACGTACGTGATCGAATCCCTGTCGTAAAACCATACGACCTCTACATATTTCGCCCGATGCAGGGAAACCCTCTGTGTGGGACTCTAAAGACTCGACGGTACGCTGGCAGTGGGTTTAACCACAAACTGCAAGCGGTACTAGCTGCACGTAACGGCTACCCAGGTATCTGTCGATAAGAAGGCCGATGAGCAAACCCATCCGAACTCCTACTGAGCCTGCATGTAACAATCTCCGTACAGTCTGGTCTGTTCATCAAAGAGTATCGCATATCGGGCCTAGGGCGATGGTAAACGTCAGACCCCTAATAGCGGTATAAGTCGTGTCGGAGTGTAGCCCAGAACACCCTGAGAAACTACTGGAATACCTACCAGTAAATCTCACTTGCCCTGGCTAGGGACATTGTGTAATGGATCTCCAAACACTGCGCGATATCAACCCTCAATACCGAGAGAGACGAATCCTATCTAACCGCCACTGCCTCCAAATGCTTCGGGACTGCATCCAACTACTACCTGTTTACACGACTCCTTTGAGCCGTGGTAGGGTAGTAATCAAAGTACAGTGGGAACACACTCGAGGGGAAGTAGCAGTGTCAAGTCAATGGACTAAGCTGTACTCATGTCACCTGGGAACTGCTACCCGACGAAATCTATGAACAGTGGGAACACACTTGAGGCGAAGTAGCAGTGTCAAGTCAACGGACTAAGCTGTACCCATATTACCTGGGAACTGCTAACTGACGATAGGTATAGTACCAACCAGCAGTACCCCACGAGTCCTGTCCGGTGTACTCATAACCTAATGAGCACCTGCATACTATCTCCAGTACGACGTACTGATGGCTGTGGGACAGACCATCTCCCCTGCTGGGATGAGACGCGTATACACTAGTCTACTCTGGAGTATCGATGCCCCATCTTGATAATCCTACGACTAGGGACCTGTATAAGGATGTGCTTATAGACTACACCCTACCACGGCTCTATTGAGTCGTGCAAACAGGTAGTAGTTGGGTGCAGTCCCGAAGCACTTGGAGGAAGTGGCGGTTAGATAGGATTCGTCTCTCCCGGTATTGGAGGTTGATGTCGCACTGTGTTCGGAACGCCATTACACAATGTCCCTGGCCAGGGCAAGCGAGATTTACTGGTAGGTACTCCAGTAGTTTCTCAGGGTGTTTTAGACTGTACTCCAACATGAATTATACCGCTATTAGGGGTCTGACGTTTACCGCCCCTAGGCCCGACATGCGATACTCTTAAACGAACAGACCGGACTGTACGGAGATTGTCACATTCAGGCTCAGTAGGAGTTCGGATGGGTTTCCTCATTGGCCTTCTTATCGACATCTACCTAAGGATCGTTACATACAGCTAGTACCGCTTGCGGCCTATGGTTAAACCCTCTGCCAGCGTAGTGTCGAGTCTTTAGAGTCCCACACAGAGGGTTTTCCAGCTTCCGGCGAAACGATGTAGAGGTCGTATGGTTTTACGACAGGGTTCAATCATAAACGTGTACTTGTGCGTGTGTGGTGTTTGAGCGGACAATACTAGTGGGCTTTGGTTTAAGACGGATCCTAGTATTTGATTATTGGATTAGCTTCGTCTCATAGTATTCGTGTTTCTCGGAACACGGATGCGGGTATGTATATACGAATGAGAGGAGGTATAGAAGGAGACACCTCATTTGGGTTTTGACCATTGACTTGGTCAAAACAAAAATGAGGTGGAGAAAAGAATTTGTTATTTTTTTGGTAAATGATAATTATATGGCATGGCTACTTGGGTTGACCTTTTGACTTGGCTTGACTTGTTGACCTTAGATATTTTTGTGAGATATTTTTGACTCTAGATATTTTGGTGAGATATTTTCCATGCCATGCTTATGGTCATATATAAGTTAGCCATTCTATTTTTTATTATCATTATCAAAAATTGATTCTCTCTCCTCAAGCTTGCTCTCTCCTTCTTCCTCTCAAACCCTAGTGTCTCATGCGTTGAGAAACAAGGATTTAGTGAGACTAAGCTACTCTAAATCATACTCTACTCATTCTAGATTTCTTATTTTAGCACACCAAGTGATCTAGTTGCCTCAATTTGGAGGTTTAGTTCAAGATTGGAACTCTCGGGTGGATCTTCTACTACTTTGAGAAGCCGACGAGGAGGTGCTTTCCATTTCTACTCCAAGGAGCTTGCGAGGTGAACGAGGACAGCGGGAAGACAAGAAGGACTTGGAACTTTAGGTATAATCTTCTTACATAGTAGATAAAACCTCTAGTTAGTATGTTAGTTAAGGTTTAGCTAAGATCTTGATATTAAAGTCGATGTTACCTTGTTTGTAAAAATCGTTTTTTACCCGTTCCGCCTCCCCGCAAACCCGTGGGGTGTGTAATGTCGACTTATAGTCTGTGCATCCTGTACACATATTTAATTGGACACATATATGTACCAACATACGTCATCTACACCATATCTCCTGAACCGTGAAAACCCTCTGTGTGGGACTCTAAAGACCCGTCAATACGCTGGCAGTGGGTTTAACCACAAGCACGTCAGCGGCACTAGTTATACGTAATGGCTACCCAGGTATAGAGCGAAAGGAAGGCCGACGAGAAAACTCATCCAAACCCCTACTGAGCCTGACAGTAACATATCCGTGCAGTCCGGTCTGTTCGTCTAAGAGTATCGCATATCGAGTCTAGGAGAGTGGATAAAGTCAGACCCCTAATAACGCGACATTTAGTGTCGGCATGAAACTCATCACCACTTGAGAAACTATCGATCCTGGATCGGTAATTCTCGTCTACCCCGGCCGAGGATTTCTGGTGATGGCCACCCGTGCACAACGCGACATCAACCCCCAATACCGGGAGAGACGAATCCCCGACGATCCGCTCACTGCCTCCATGTAGCTAGGAACTGTACCCAACTAAAACCTGTTTGCATGACTCCTTTGAGCCATGGTAGGGTAGTAATCAAAGCACAATGGGAACTCACACAAGACAAATGATGATCTCAGGTCGACAGACTAACCTGTACACATGTCACCAGGGAACTGCCATCTGACAATAGGTATAATACCAACTAGCATATTCCCGGCAAGTCCGTCCAGTGTACCCATAACCCTATGAGCACCTGTATACTATCTTAGGTGAATAAACTAACACCAAGGGCTTGTGAGACCCGGCCACCGCCCCTCGTCGGGGTCTCGATCAGTATACACTAGTTTGCTCTGGAGCATCGATGCCCAGTCTCGAAACTCCCACGACTAGGGATATTTAAGGATTTGCTTATAGACCACCAGCTCCCACATACATGATCGCCATCATAATGCTAGTAGTCAAGCAAGAATCATATGGGCTCTATCAAGATGTAATAGTGATTTGTAATATCACTTAAAGCATGATGATAAAGACAAATCAGATAGCATACTATCATCTCGAGTAAGACTGTTCTACCGGTATAGGTCCTCCCTCAATCATCATAATCATATGCCTGCGACAATGATAATTGCCTTGAGGGCACTATAACCAAAAATCTTCCACTTGCACTTAAGGCCAATTATTGGTGTTGCATACTCGCAGCCCGTGTGATACCGACAACCCAACTTCTCTACTAATCAGTTTCGCAAACCTCGTTTGTGAAACTATTGTGTTCGAGAAATAGCCTCAGTGAGTTGATCCGCTCCAATGTTTCTTTCTGTATCTCTCTATATCGCAACTTCGCGGAGAAATCTATCTCCCGAAATGAGCAATACCAGTCTTAGAATATGTCTGGATATCTAATGGGACCCAGTTCACAAATGAACTCCAAATCCAGAAAACTTCTTAGACTGTATCGTCCACTGAACTTAATCGGTATACTATTCCATGCCTTCCTCGGTATCCACTTGAACCACCTATCCAACATACTGTCCCTCAGATGAGGGAAAAACTATAACTCAAACAGCCACCCTGTCATCCAGGTCACCTTGGAAGCCTGAAATGATAACTGTCTCCTGAAGGGGGTTGCCGTTACCATATCCCTAGAACATCCATTTATATTCATAAACTTCTTCCCTACATTTCTCCAGGATTGGATTAATATATGTTTATTGCAGCTAGTGCAAAAATAACATCTGGTGTGGTACTTGACATTTCATGATTAACTCAATTGCCTAAGCAAGTGATATGCTAATCATGCAGATATCTCTCCGCTTTAGTCTATAAGACACCTTTAGAGAGGGTGACTCCATCAGCTGCAGGTACACCACCATGCCAGGAGTCGTCCATTCTAAAACACTTTAGAATAGTGTTAAGTACCCAAATTGGGACACTTCCCAAATCTAGATCTAAAACCATAAATCTAGTAACAAGAAATCCTGATATTATATCCATGTCCTATGTGGAGAAACAACCGTGTGGCAACCACAGTATAACCGATCGTAGTATAGGAAGATCTCTTCTTATCAAGAGTATGTCATCCAAATACCAGGACATCACTCCCTACTACTTTCTTACCAGATCCATCTCCTATTCTGATGAAGTCAAAACCTATGACTGTCACTTCAAAAATAGATGATCTATTTCCGCTATACCTGCTTTAGTCTATAAATAGACATAAGCTACTTGCCCACTATACTTCCGCTGCTCCCACTGACTACAACAACCCTCTGGCAGAGTCATATACACGTGCACTTCTAAAACTAGTTTAGAACGACGCTATACTCATCATCCTGCCGGGTCTTATAGTCTAGAACAGCAGCAATGGCAAGTCTGGGTAAACAAGAACCTCCCTGTCACCGTATCTGAGAAGACCGAAGTACCTCTCGGGTGCCTGAGATTACCCACCAAATCTGCGGAGTGGCTAATGGAATGTCAAACCCGATTGAATCTTTAGGTTCTATTAAATTTTCAGTAATCGTTTGTGGTTCTGGAATCACTTCCAGTTCTACCATACTCCCACTTCCGTTTTCTGAAAAAATCCATTTTACTAAAACTGTGGCGAGTCAAGAACAATATCACTATTGATCTTCCTGATGGTAGAAAGTTAACCTTCGTCAAAGCCTAGGATAACCCACAAACTGCCATTACTGAAACGTGCCTCGAGTTTATCCGGATTCTGGTTTTAAGCATCAGCCAGGCAACTCCCTATACCTTAACATCGTTAAGATATAAATTGAT
Source organism: Agapanthus africanus (assembly GCA_030015575.1). Taxonomy (NCBI): domain Eukaryota; kingdom Viridiplantae; phylum Streptophyta; class Magnoliopsida; order Asparagales; family Amaryllidaceae; genus Agapanthus; species Agapanthus africanus. The sequence continues at coordinate 298,375,578 of CM057349.1, forward strand.
TCTATATGCAATATAGAAACAAAAGTACAAATTTAATTGGAACCAGATTCAAAATCATGCAGCTGTCTCCAGTGCATATCAACCAAATAGAAAAGAGCCAATCATCATTACTTATCTAGGAGCACATCCATATATGAGTAATCTGAAAGAGAAGCAAGTTCTCCAAACCATAATATCAACGGAATACCAAACACAAGTATCTACATCTTCGACTACCTCAAAGAATCCTGATACTTCTAACAAATGGTTCTCTTCTTTATTCTTATACCTATAACTTCTCAAAATCTGGATCTTGTATTTCAATGAAATAGCTGTCTAAAACTAGAGAAGTCATGAGTAAACAAAATATAGTATGAGTACCAACCCCATTGTCCTAATGGACACTGGACAATATACAATACTTTGTATAAGTCTCCTGAGTTCAATAACTCAAACCTTGTGTATCGTAGGTTGAAAACTGTACTATGGTTAAGAAGAATTACACCGCTGTTGAATGCACCTTACCTAACCATCAACAGATATAGATAAATGTCACATACATAATTTCAAAAAGTTATATCTCACTTTATAAAATAAACGTACAGATATCTCAGTTTGAAACTGGTGCATGACTACGGATATTCAAAACCAAAAATTTTTTGTTCGGCAAAAACAGACGATTTCCTCAAATATCACCAATTGCAACGAATTCCGATATAATGAGGATCTAATCACCCAATTCCCAATATCTTACTCCCACTCTCCATCTGTAATAACATACAGATGTGAGAAACTGATCTGGTAAATACATACCCTGAAGTTAGATTCCAATTGGGAAAACAGTTTTCATTTAACATCGCACAGTGAAACTGAAACATGAAAATGTTTCGAATGGGTAACCGGGTATTCCTAGTAACGCCTCTTCCACTATCCTGATTCATGACAGTAACCATATACTTACCTGCCCTCACTGCAATCCCTTTATTATGTCTTTATTCATTACCTTCTGTACACCACACTTAGGCTAATTGATTTTCTTCCTTCCCTACCTTTCGGCACCAGCCTAAGGTTTGGAAGAAGACTATCCAATAAGCGTAATAGGTGCACTCTCCTTATACCAGGAGCCCTCGCAACCTGAGAGAAGGTGATGGGAAAAAACATCTGAATAATCCTATTCTATTTCTCTTGAATCGGAAACCATCCTCGAATCTGGAACGAATTCTTTCGAGTTCGTATGTAACTATACGATGGCATGTCTAAGCATTATGGACGTTCGTAGTGATACGAAGTGTTCTAGAGAAATCCAAAGTGGATGTGGGAGTGGCAGGGGTATACACGGTTTTGTCATGAATGATAGCAGTCGCAATTTTCTTTGCCGTTATTCTAATCCCTTTATATGTCTTTACTTATTATCTTCTGTACACCACCTTTAGGCTAATTGGTTTTCTTCCTTCCCCACCTTTCGACACCTGCCTATGGTCTGGAGGAAGACTATCCAATAAGCTCAATAGGTGTACCCTCTCCTAATCCTAGGAGCCCTCACAACCTGAGAGAAGGTAAAGAGAAAAGACAACCGAACAAACCTATTCAATCTCTCTAGAACTAGAATCCATCCTCGAATCTGGAACAAGTTCCTTCGAGTTCGTATGTAACTATACGATGGATTTATCAATAGGAGTGGATGTTCGTAGTGATACGGGGTGTTCTGGAGAAATGCAAAGGTGATATAGAAGTGGCAATGATATATGCGACACCGTGACATTCCAAAATCCAAAATGTTTTAAGAAGGTTCGGTTAACTTGGTTCATGAGTTTTAGTTTAGGGTCAGGTCATGGTCGCAGCCAAAGAGAGAGAGAGAAAAGAAACACTCAGCGTGCACTCTAACCTAGATCAGAATGGTTAATCACTTTATCTAATCAGGATGTTTCCCACTGTATCCTCGAATTCTCCTCCAAACCTAAAGGAGAATTAGTCAGGATCATCTTAAAATCACCCCAGGAGTAAACCTACTCATCAGTGGGAATCGGGATACAACTATCATCGCATGATAACTTTATGGAATCCACTCAAGTCACCACACTCCAGAAGGTATGCGCAAGCCTGGCAAGTTTCCTTTATGTTTGAAACTCCCGATGTAGTTTTTACCCCAAGGATCCAAGTGACCTTGACAAGGTCAACAAGTCAAAGGGTTCTAGTCAAGTTCAACCCGTCACTATCTTGATTGCATTAGACCCACCCGCACCGACCCTTGACAAGGTCAACAAGATCGAACGATTGTCCTAACCAATCCACATATCCTTGCGACAGAAAAGTATTACAGAGCTACCGCACACTATGCCTCGGCAAGGCACGACAAATGTAGCACGAATACTAAGCAATACCAATATGAAATGACGGAGGGCTACAATTGGTTTTTGGCGAAAAACCTTTAACGTAATGAACTTTGTTTACCCCAATCAGAGCAAAGCTCTGTTCAAATTCCGAGGCGGGAGATATAACAACGCTTCATCTCCCCCCCTAATCAGAGCAAAGCTCTGCTTGGAAAATTTAAACTTTAATAACTGAAGCAACGCTTCAGATTCTTTGCACTGCGCGCAGAGCGCCACGTGTCAAAATCAGACACGTTAGCGCAGGGAGCGCAGCGCCCAAGGCAGCGCATCCAATCAGAGCAAGGCTCTGTTTGAAATTCAAACTTTAATTAAATGAAGCAACGTTTCAGTTGCGCTGCGCTCTGCGCCGTGCGACACGAGTCAGCGCAGATGCGCTAGCGCAGTTGCGCTGCGCTCTGCGCCGCGTGACACGTGTCACGCGCTGGGGCATCTACGCCAAATAGAATTAATGATTTTTAAAGAAATCTTTCTGTTCTTGTTAAAACAAGAAGATTTTCTTCTGTAAAACAGAAGCCCTTGGATCAAAGATCCAACGGTGGGGAAAATTCCCCAAATCACTCAGAGAAAGATCTCTTTAACAAATTTAACAAACTTATGGGCACTATAAAAAGGACCCTAGGCCTCAATTCAAAGGCATGAACATTTTCTTGAAAAATCAAGAGCTTCAAACAGAGAGAACTTTGAGAAAAATTTCAAGAAAAGGTAAAAACCTTTATAAGGGAGAAGAAATTTCCTCTAATCGATCATTGATCTAAAAAAAAAAGGGGGAGATCAATGATCTTTGATAAAAAAAATATAAGAGTAATAATAATAAAAATAGTGCTTTGCACTCTTGTGAACCTCTGGTTCTGTAAATGAAAAGAAAAGAAAGAAATTTCTTTTTCTTTAATATAAAATAGTGCTTTGCACTCTTGTGAACCTCTGGTTCTGTAAATGAAAAGAAAAGAAAGAAATTTATTTCTTTAATCTAAAATAGTGCTCTGCACTTCTGTTTTGAATCTAAAAGATTCTTAGTGCTTTGCACTTCCAAACTGCGCTGTTGCGCTCTTGAGAGAGCGCCACGTGTTAGCTGCAGAACAACTTGCGCTACGCGCTCTTAAGATAGAGCTTTGCTCTCTGGAATTGGCGCAACTCGCTGAGAGCGCGCCACGTGTCAGCAGCGCAACAGCGCAGCGCACTAGCGCAGCGCACTGCGCTGTTGTGCTTGCGCTCACCAGAGCATGACACGTGTCATCATCATATGAGCTTGCGCTCATTACTTAGCGCAAAGCGCCTGACGAATGCACTGTATTGCTTACAAAAGGGGCCAAGCCCAATTAAAGAAGGCCTAACAGGCCTAATAAAATGCAACGCATTACTTTGAAAAGGGCAGAGCCCAAACTAAAACAGATGCGCTGCATCATAAAGAAAAGGGACAGAGCCCAATTAAAAGGCCTAACAGGCTCAATCAAATATGCTATGCATTTTAAAAAGGGCAGAGCCCAAACAAAATAGATGCTCTGCATCATTTATAAAGGGCTGAGCCCAATCAAAACAAGAATAATGCAGTGCATTACTAAAAGGGGGTAAAGCCCTAGAACAGGCCGAAGACAAAAAAAAAAATATTGAAGCTGGACTTAGCCCAATTTTGGCCATAAGTCCTTAAATTAAATTAACTGAGCAGAATGGCTCTCCTAAACCAATCCACATCCGGTTCGAGGGTACATCTCCGAACTCCTTTGATATCCATCGTTGTAATTCCTCAACGACGTCAAAGAGGTGACGGGTCCCAACGACCACACACCCATATGGACTGCGGGGTCCTTAAACTCATGGACCGAGACGTCCCTAAACTAATATTGGACCGAGACGTCCCTAAACTAATATCGGACCGAGACGTCCCTAAACTAATATCGGACCGAGACGTCCCTAAAACTAATATCGGACCGAAATGTCCCTAAACTAATGACGGACCACCACGTTTCTAAACTGGAACATGGACCACCACGTCTCTAAACTGGAACAATAGAGCCAATTGCTCTTCTTTCGGATCTAAACGATCCCGTTCAAGTCGATCTTAGTCCAAAATAGGATTAACGTATCCTTGGCGAACGTTTAAGTTGATCTTAGCCGCAACGCGACTAACGCATCCTTAAACTAAAAAACACCAAACCCAAATCTAAATAAATAAGGATTTGGACTAATCCACGTCCTACGGGCGACGGCATTACTCATTCTCCGCACACAATCCACGGGCAACCACAAACAAAACAAACACCCACGACACGAAGTGAAATTCTGGAGAAGGAGAAAGTTGTTACCGCGAAGCGGTAGCGTAATTAACTGCAGGGGCTTGCGCCTGCAGGGAAGAGCGTCCCCACAATCAAAAACCCCTCTAGCGAGGGGGAATCTGACAAAGTCTGCTACATCGGCCGCATCCGTCTAAACCTTCGATACACGGTGCCATAAATCAACTTGGCATCTTCGGAGAGGTAGACGGATAAAACCAAATAGCATCTGCCCCGAATCTCAGTGCTAGGACATCGCGGTCCTGTGCGCCGTCTTTCGGAGGGGAACAGATTCTGGCACGCCCGGTGGGACCTCTTCCTCTTTCCACTCCACACTTCGTGTGTCGTCCTCGTGAACCAATCGCGGTTTGTTAAATGGTTGCCTTCGGAGTTCAAGTTACTAAGATTTGGTCTTTTACTTGGCGTAGAATTCAAGATTCAATGGCCTCTAACTGCACCAACTGCTCGAAATGCCACTGCAACGGACGCTCTACCTCACCAGGAGGTGTAGCATATGGGCCCCAAGCGGCCTCTTTCCTCACTCTGCCAGTAGACCAGGTGGCCCAAGCCACCACTGGCTTATTCTTCGGGACCGTGATCCCACCGACAAACTTCTCTATGCCGATACCTGCACCAGAGGCGAACAAGAAGTCGGTCTTCGACCGGCTCACTGCTACGACGGCCCCTGTCAACGGGTCGCCCGTTACCAAACCAACAGCCTCCGTTTTCGCCAGGCTGGATCAGAATCATAGAGTGGCCGTCCTAAAGAGGGCAACGGCCGCTGCTCAGGAAGTTGTTAAAGCGGCTTCTCCCATCAGAGAGTCGGTCTTCGCAAGATTGACGATTCCCATTCCTGCCCTTGCTGGTCAAAAGGCATCAGTCTTCGATAGGCTGACATCAGCAGTCACCCCACACTCGAACAGGGGGCAAAAAGAAACTATCTCAAATTCCGAACCAATCCCGATGGCTCATCGTGCACGACGTCGCCATTGGCAACGAGTGAGGAAGGCAGGGGGCAACTCTCCTTCAGGGCTAACTCCACCGGCTCCAGTGGTGGAAGTCAACGCTGCTGTTCCAACTGGGAACAGCTTTGAGCTGTTGAGAAGGGTACGGAAGAACTCTCCAACCGCTACATTGAAAAGATCTCCTCCGCCTATAGACAAAGCTCCAGAGACAAAGCTGGAACAGCCCCCTCAACGGCTGTCGTCAAAAATATACAAGGTTTGGCGTAGGGTTCAAGACTCCGTGATTGACCCGGACCACTTTCGTCGCCAGAAAAAGGCAAAGGTGGAAAAAGACAAGGATTGTCCCATTAAACAGCAGGGGACAGCAGCTGCTAGGGTGCCCCCTACAATAGTTCCTTCAACCTCAACGGCCCATAAAAGGAGGAGGCCAGAGAAAACCCCCGCGTCAATGGCAAAGTCTAAAAGCGGTGAACCTAAACGCCCCAAGTCAGGGGGCATAACAGTTCATACGGTTTATATAGCTTCTGGAAAGGAGGAAAGCCGCACTTCTACGGGTCACCGACCGCTCACCCGATCAGTGACCAAGGCTCAGGAGCAGCAACAAAAGCTCCAGGAGATGATGAATGCTATGGCCGTGCTTACAGAGCCAAAAGAAAACCCTGAAGCATCCTTAGATGAGCGCCAAGACGAAGAGACCGACGCCGAGTTCCTTCGCCGAATATTGGAAAAGAAGGACAAAGAGGCTGCTGAACAAGCGACCAACATACAGCGTACGGGCCTCCTCTTCCAGGACATGATAGGGATGATGATACAACAAGATCCCCCGAATGAAGAACCTCCGATCGTCCTTGGAGACGATAGGGGAGAGACATCGAATCCTCAGCCCATTCTATCAACGGCTAAAGAGGATACAATCTCTAAAACTGATCTGGACGAATACATAGCCCAGCAAATAAGGGTTCATCATGCGGCCGAAGCAGCCGGCCACGTCGTAAAAACGGGACGGGCATATCCAGGCTGGTATGACCAAATCAAGTACCCGCCGGGTTACACAATTCCCAAGTTCCATGTCTACAAGGGGACCGGCAATCCCCATCAGCATGTTGCCCAGTTCAGGGCGCTTTGCGGTAACACCGGCGGCGATGACAAGCTTTTGCTCCGCCAGTTCGTTGGAAGTCTATCAGATACGGCGTTCGAGTGGTACTCTGAACTCCCTAATGATTCTATTAAAACCTTCGCGGAAATGGAGCTGCTGTTTACCCAACTCTTTGCAAGTGCCAGTGAACGTACCCCGATGACGGCACTGATTAACGCTAGGGTAAAACCCGGCGAGACATGGGTTCAGTACGCTATACGGTGGCGTAATCTATGGTCGAAGTGTGAGCAGCGCATAGAAGAAGCCCCTGCGGTGGGAATGTTTGTTGGAACCCTTGATCCACAAGCAACCATCTCACAGTTTATAATGTTCTTCAAGCCGACTACCTTCCAGGCTTTGATTGACAAACTAGCGCAGATGGACCAGATGGGCCATAAACCCCCTCTCCCAAAGTCGGATTCCCGAAATGACAAAGGAAAGGGAAAAGCGATCGTTGTCGCTAATGCTCAACAACAACCGAACGACTCGAAGCCGGTTGCTCGTCCAAACAATACGCGCCCGTACGTACCCCTTGAGGATAAGATGGGACGTCCTTATTCCTTCCCCCGCGATAAAACGAGGAGGTTATTCGAGCTGGCGTTGCGTAACAGACTCATAAATTTGCCGGATCCAAAACGTCCGTTGCAACCAAGTGACGTCAACGAGCCCAACTACTGTCCTTATCATCGAGTACTAGGCCACCCGATCGAAGATTGCTACGTTTTCAAGAATTGGCTTGAAAACCAATACCGACAGGGCAAGTTCGCGTTATCTGACAAATGGAAGGTGAATCCCCCGCAACCCCACACCTCTAAGGGGACGAATACGTCAGGGGCAACATGCTCCGTCATCGAAGAAGCTCCTTGGGAGGTCGTATTATCAGCCAAGACAAAGAGGATGCTAAACGATCTTCAGACATGTCCAGCGGTCAAGTGGAAGAACCCATTGGAGCCACAAATTATGGAGGGAATGCTAAAACCTCGTCCGATTCAAAAGATTGGTGGAAGTGGCCCAAACACTCATAACCAGCCGTCAAAATCTTCGAAAAAGAAGAAGAAGAAATCTAAGAAGCCCGTGAAGCCTGGCGACAAGCGCACGGACTTACAAAAGCAAATTGACGCGCTGGAGGAATACAATCAGAAGGCACGAACCCCCATTACATTCCAAGAGTTCCTCAGCCATGTCTTTCAAGAGGAGGATGAGGGAGAAAGTTCATCAGATGAATCCGAGGAATATGTGGCGAGCTGTCATATGATTTCCCATTCGATCACGAATGATGAGGAGATTCCTTGCACCGAAAAGCTGGGGGCAGATCCTGAACCAAAAGTTCTGGGGCCATCAGATGAAGTAATTGACGCACTCCTTAATGAAGCTCGGTTGAAAAGTAAAGCTGATCGGGAGCGCGAGGCGGCTATATTTGAAAGGGCCAAGCGCCAGCGACTTGATGAAGGAGCTGAGACGATCCCGCTGGAGCAAAACACCTCCACTACCGACAAAAGCCAACTCAGGATGAGGAAAAAGTTCGCTAAAACTATATCAATGGGCATGAAGCTACCATCCTCTGAAGGAAACATCGCCGGTGAAGTGGAAACGCACCCCTCGTATTGCTTATATCATCAGAGGATTTCGCACCCCACTCAAGAGTGCAAAGCTTTCGATAGATGGTGGCAAGGATACGTTGCTCATCGACAACGCTTTAAGCGGGAAAAATGTAAAACTCGTCGGGAGCAGAGAAATACGACCGAAGGGCTTAAAAGAACTGCTGGCGATTGTCGCATGGTTAACACCGGTGGATCACAAGTGCCTACATTCGGGAGTGATTCTGATGAAGAGCTAGAACTTGCCCCTCTCTTTAAAGAGTCCGCTTCAGGAAAAGAAGAAGAACCGAAGGTCTGCGAAAATATCCGGCTGCGGAATCGGACGCTGCCTGAAAAGAACCTCGGACCCTTGAACAGAAAAGATAAAGGGAAAGAAAAGGTCTCTGAGGATATTACTCTCGATGACCAAGTTGCGGAAGAGTTAACCGCTAAGAACCCACCAAAGAAGAATAAGGTGGATTACAACGTCTTAGCACATCTGAGGAAGCTGCCCTCACAGCTCAGCATTCTTGACGCCCTTTTGCTATCAAAAGAGGCGAGAGATTCGTTGATTAAGGCACTCCAAGACCCGGAACAATTCCAAGCATGCCTGGCCGAGGAAAAGATGAAGGATGAGTTAGAGAAAGTACATACGGCTGATGTTACTTTTGGCGATGAAGACCTTCTACTTGGGACTTGCGAACACAATCGCCCTCTCTATGTTTCGGGATACTGCCATGATATAAAGATAGGCAAAATCCTGATCGATAACGGGTCGTCTGTTAACCTACTCAACGTGCGGGTGTTGAAGGAAATCTGCATGAGCGTCCAGCACCTTGCTCGGGACAAGATCACCATATCCGGGTTCGACTCCCAATCGTCAAAGACTCTTGGATCTGTGATACTGACGCTACGCTTCGGACTACTCGTCACGGACATTAAGTTCCACGTCATAGATGCCAAGACATGCTACAACGCTTTGCTCGGCCGACCATGGTTACACGAGTACAACATCATCCCTTCTACACAACATCAGTGTATGAAGTATTTTAAGGATGGTTTCGTGTATACCGTGACGGGAGAACTGAACCCGTTCTCTGTGAACGAGGTCCGCAAATACGAAGATGCCAAATACTTCTTGCCGGATTTCGAAGACACGGAGAAGTGTCACAAGCCGGAAAATAAAACTAACGCCACCATCCCTGTCTTCGGCAGTGATACCGAGGAAGAAAAGGAGATCGTTTATTCGGGTCCGCCCCAACATAACAAGCCAGGACCGTCCACTCCTACATTGGTCTTTGGTAGTGACTCGAAGGATGAGGTCCATGTCGTATTCTCTGCTCGACCTTCAATACAAGCTTCCGCTGACGAAGAGCGAAGTCTGCAAGTCGCCATGGTGCCGCCTAAACATCATAAAGAACTGGACGCACTTAATATCTACAGTATAGAAGAGCTGCGGACATTCTACATCCCTCCCATGCGAGAAAACGAGAAAGCAATTCTGTTTTACCGCTTTGAAGAAACCAAGATGAAAAAAGAAATCTGGTATGGCGCAGATCCTGCGCTCGACAGGCTTCAGCCTATCCGTCTTCCCAGATATTATACAGAGGGTTTGAAGAAGCTGCTGAAACGCCAGAGGATATCCTTCAAACAGACCGTTAGAGAGGCCAAAGTCTATGACAGGGTCTGGAATGTTCCCGGGACTCAACGCAAACTGCCTAATGGGAGAATGGAAACGAGAGGGCTTGGATACATCCGGTCAAAGAAACGAGAGTTACTACCCGGCTGCTACGTCGTGTATGACCTTGATGAAGAAGCGGATGCTCAATGGGAGGACGCAAATCCTAAGCCAGTGAAGGTTCCAGATGCAAGAGAGCCCAGTCCGTCGTTCGAGGAACAAATGGACAGACTTATAAAGAAATCTGGTCAAAAAGTCCGAGATGATCACAACCGTGAGACGGCCATATGCGAGAAAGCCAAGATGCGACGCCTTCTCCGACAGGCTGTAAAGGATGAAAATGCCGCTCCTTGTCAACCTGTTATAAAGAAGGCTCCGCTCAAAAGCAGAAATAAGTCAGAAGGCCAAAAAGGCACTCAACAAAGCAGGGCTAAGAAGTCACGCAAACGGGAGTCGAGCGTTATTGATCTATCCCTTATGAAGAAAAGGGGGCGAGCATACTCGTTTCCTCAGGACAAGACGAAGAAAATACTTGATCTCGCCCTGAAACATCAAATGCTTACATTGCCGGAGTCTAAACACCCTGAACAAGCAGGCGAAGCCTCACACCCGGACTATTGCTCTTACCATCGAGTAGTAGGTCATCCTCTTGAAGATTGCTTCACCTTCAAGAATTGGGTCGAAGATCAATATCAGCTTGGTAAATTCGCTCTGTCCAACAACTGGAGGGTAGCACCACCGCAAAAGCACGAGCCTAAGGCCACGAAAGAAAAACCAGTTCCACATTGGGATTGGAAGCGAATTCGTACCTGTCACATGATAACAATACTACAAGAAGAATCCGAGAACATGAACAGCCTTCCCTGGTGCCTCGAAAACAGCAATGATGAGGTGATCTCAGAATTTCCCCCAGCTCCGAAAGAACTGGAGGACGGAATACATACCACTGCAGATAATCTCAAGAAAATTGAGTTGGGGACGATAAACGATCCACGACCGACATTCGTCAGCGAGCTGCTGTCTGAAGAAAAGGTGGCTGCGTTAAAGGACGTCCTTGTACAGCATAAAGATTGCTTCGCATGGAACTATTCCGAGATGCCGGGACTTGATCCAGAAGTTGCTGTACATAGACTGGCAATATCCCCGAGTGTCAAGCCAGTCAAACAAGCGCCGAGAAGAATGCGGCTTGAGCTCGAGATGAGCATCAACGCTGAAGTCAAAAAGCTGATAGACTCCGGCTTTATCCAGGAAGTTCAATACCCTGAATGGATTGCTAATATCGTCCCAGTGATGAAGAAAAATGGAACGGTGCGCATATGCGTGGACTTTCGGGATCTCAACAAAGCCTGCCCGAAGGATGATTTCCCAGTACCAGTCACCGAACTGATGATAGACAATACGTCCGCGCATGAGATTTTCTCATTCATGGACGGCTCATCAGGATATAATCAAATAAAAATGCACCCTGAAGATCAGAAACATACGGTTTTCCGGACTCCTTTGGGAATATTCTGTTACAAGGTGATGCCCTTCGGTTTAAAGAACGCCGGTGCAACCTACCAAAGGGCCATGACGAAGATTTTCGATGACCTTATACACGAAATCGTTGAATGCTATATCGACGACCTTGTCGTTAAAAGCAAATCATATGAGGAACATCTCGAGCATCTGAAGACCATATTTCAACGTCTTCGGCAATACAACTTGAAGATGAATCCGCTCAAGTGTGCATTCGGAGTTTCCTCAGGAAAATTCCTGGGATTCATTGTTCGACACCGGGGTATCGAAATAGATCCGTCCAAGATCAAGGCAATCATGGAAATGCCTCCGCCGAGAACTCTCAAACAGCTGCGGTCTCTCCAAGGAAAGCTCGCGTACATACGGCGATTTATAGCCAACCTCTCAGGAAAGTGCCGTCCTTACAGCCACCTGATGAAGAAGGGAACCCCGTTCGTCTGGGATCAAAAGTGCCAAAGCGCACTAGACGAGATCAAACAGTACCTACAAAACCCTCCAGTGTTGGCCGCTCCGGTTAAGGGAAAGCCTCTCATTCTTTATACGGCCGCCCTTGAAGGTTCTTTGGGCGCATTATGGGCACAAGAGAATGACCAGGGGAAAGAAAGAGCACTTTACTACTTAAGTCGAGTGCTGCTGGGGGCAGAAAGCAATTACTCCCCCATTGAAAAACACTGCCTGGCGTTGATCTTCGCAATAACAAAGCTTAGACATTACGCATTAGCGCATGAAGTCCATCTCATTTCAAAGGTGGACCCTCTCAAATATCTAATGTCAAAGGCCATATTGACGGGATGACTCGCTAAATGGGCCCTGCTATTAATGGAGTTCTCGATAGCATATCGACCACTCAAAGCAATAAAAGGCCAGGCCATCGCCGACTTCCTTGCTGAGCACCCGATACCGGCCGACTCTCCTTTAAACTGCAATATTCCAGACGAACATGCGTTTGATGCGATCGATGGTGATAATACCCGATGGGAGCTTTATTTTGACGAAGTATCTTCCGTGAAGAAGCGCAAACAAAGTACCCCTATAATCAAATCAGGGGTAGGACTCATCTTTATAACTCCACAAGGAGGGATAATGCGCTACGCGTTCTCCCTGACGGAACCAAGGACAAACAACGAAGCCGAATACGAAGCTCTGATAGCAGGCCTCGAGATCGCCATTAACATGGGAATTGAAAACCTCCTCATATACGGAGATTCGCAACTGGTCGTTAGTCAAGTAAACGGCGTTTACCAAACATGCAAACCGAAATTGGTAAAATACGGTGAAAAGGTGCAACAACTGCTAACCTAAATTCCCTCCTATACTTTGGAGAGCATACCACGCGCGGATAACAGCAAAGCGGACGCGTTGGCCAAACTTGCTAAAGAAATGGCTGACGAGAACCTCGATGACGTTAGAATCTTGGTACAAAGTCGTCGGGTGCTCGCCCCCGCAGAAATACCTTCGGAATCACCCGAAGAGAAGGGAGTGACTGAACAAGCGACCTTGCAAATAAAAGATCATGAGAAGGTTGAGGATTGGAGGGAAGTCTTTATAGACTACTTCAAGTCCCACCAAATGCCCGAAGATGCGTCCGCAAGACATCAACTCATAAAACGAGCTCTGTCTTTCGCCTTCATCAATGATACTCTATACAAGAGGTCATTCGATTCTCTGTGGCTGAGATGCTTAGGACCGGACGAATCGGAAAGAGTCGTTCAGGAGGTTCATGAGGGAATCTGCAGTTCTCACCAAGCAGGTCCAAAGATGAAGTTGAAGATCAAACGGATGGGCTATTACTGGCCCACGATGATTCAAGACTGTATCGAATATGCGAAGCAATGTCACTCATGCCAGATTCATGGGGACTTCATCCACCAGCACCCAAATCCGTTGCATCCAACGGTAGCTAGCTGGCCATTCGAAATGTGGGGGACTGATATAGTCGGCCCCATCGAACCAGCATCGTCTAAAGGACATCGTTTCATCCTAGCGACGACTGACTACTTCTCTAAGTGGGCAGAAGCAGTACCATTGAGAGAAGTGAAGACGGAGAATATCCTCCATTTCTTCAAAACGCACGTCATATATCGGTTTGGAACTCCGAGGCAGATCATCTCCGATAACGGGCCAGCCTACCGAAGTCATAAAATCAGCCGCTTCGCACAGCAGCATAACATAGACTGGAGATATTCCTCAGTCTATAATCCACGAGCTAACGGTCTCGCCGAGGCCTTCAACAAGACCTTGACGAAAATTATAAAGAAAACAGTATCCCGAAATAAGAAAGACTGGCATGAGAGACTGCAAGAAGCTCTTTGGGCGTATCGAACCACGTTCAAGACAGCCACAAACACAACGCCATACGCGTTGGTGTTCGGTACGGAAGCAGTACTCCCTCTCGAGATAGAGTTACCCTCTCTACGAATGGCAGTTCACCACGAGCTAACGGACGAAGAAAATGCTCACCTTCCGCTTGAGGAGCTTGACGCCCTTGATGAAACTAGGCTCATAACGCAACAAAATCTGGAAGCTTATAAAGCAAAGATGATCCGCTCATATGAAAGATTGACCCGACCGAGGATATTCCATCAAGGCGAACTCGTGCTAGTGGTCAAAAGGCCTATGATCCCCAATCGCGCCAAGCGGGGAAAATTCGAGCCGAACTATGAAGGCCCGTACATCATAGATAAAGTTTACCAGGGTGGGGCCTATCTACTCATGGACATGCACGGTGAAAGGCCTTTCAGACCAATAAACGGTCGCTTCCTAAAGAAATACTACGCTTAATGAGCCACAGCCTAGGTCAACGATAGATGACGACGACTATGTCCGCTCGCTATCTTTCTAAGCTCAAACTTTATAAGCAGTAGCCAGCTTCTCAATAGCGGACCGAAATGTCCTTAAACTAACAGCGGACCGAAATGTCCTTAAACTAATAGCAGACCGAAACGTCTTTAAACTACTACCGCAGCATCTTTAGACTGACGAGATATAAAAAAAATATATAAAAATAAAATAAAATAAAAACGGTATGTCCATAAGCAAAAAGGGGCACGGATGAAAACCCGAAAGGGCTCCGTGAGTAAAAACAGCAGGGCTACCGGCGAGTGTTCGTGAAAACCCGAAAGGGCGCGACCTCGTAAAAAAGAGGGAAAAAGAAAATAAAAAAAAATAAAATAAAAGCGGTAAGTCCATAAGCAAAATGGGCACGGATGAAAACCCGAAAGGGCTCCGTGAGTAAAAATAGCAGGACTACCGGCGAGTGTTTGTGAAAACCCGAAAGGGCACAACCTCGTTAAGAAACACTTGTAGGGTCCTCTCGACCCTATAAGGAGAAACCACCCGCGTGAGATCCTTACGATTCACAAGGGAACAACACACTTAGGAATCCCCACGATTCCTAAGGAGAAAATATACTTGCGAGATCCTCACGACTCGTAAGGAGAACGCTCTTATGGGACCCTCACGGCTCGTAAGATTTGAAAGTCTTAAGTTACAGAGATCTAAACCTGTACTTAAGCAACCCCCATAACTTTCGATATTGCCCTACAAGTGGCTCAATACTGACCCTTGTATACAATCCACGGGCGTGAATAAACATTTCCCTAACCAAGGTCCATCCGTGACTGGGGATATGTTCGCATAACTCTTGTAAATCCTCTCGATTTACAAAGAGAAAACCCTCCTGTAGGATCCTTACGACTTACAGAGGAACAAAACACTTAGGAACCCTCATGATTCCTAAGGAGAAAATACACCTATAAGATCCTCACGACTTGTAGGGAGAAATAGCTTTGTGAGACCCTTACGGCTCATAAAGTCAAAAGCCTTAGTCGACAGGACCCTAACCCTGGTCGCTAAGCCTCCTTTGTTCGACAATGACAGAGACAAATGATGATTCGCTCCTGGCAACATTCCAGTTGTAGCGGTGCTGATGCCAAAATCAGTGTCCAAGTTCAGGTTTACGGCGAAAAGCCAGTAAGCCGCACATGCATACGAAATAGCCGAAATGATACGGCAACTTGCAATAAAAAGCAGCAAGTAAAATGTATGCATGCGAAATAGCCGAAATGATTGGACAACTCGCAATAAAAAGCAGCGAGTGGAAATAAAATAAACAGCCGAAATGATTGGGCACCGCGAAAAATAGCCGAAATGATTGGGCAATCGCGACCTTCGCGATATAAAAGCTGAAATGATAGAGTATCGCGGAAAGAATTAAAAAAATGAAAGAATGAAACTTTTTGCCCTACAGTTAAGATCACATCGATCCCTGTATACAATCCAAGGGCATAAACAAAGAGGGAACCATACCCTCCCAGCAAATTCCTCGACTCACGGATACAAACACTCCGTGACGAGAGCCTCCTGATCCGTGTCGACCCGCAGAGCCACCAGTGCCCCCGTGGGGATTCTCGACTCGTTTCAAACCCTAAGGAAACAAATAATCCTTGGCGCTTGGGAAACAAATAATCCCTAGCAAATTCCTCGACTCACGGATACAAACACTCCTTGACGAGAGCCTCCTGATCCGCGTCGACCCGCAGAGCCACCAGTGCCCCCGTGGAAATCCTCGACTCGTTTCAAACCCCAAGGAAACAAATAATCCTTGGTTCTTGGGAAACAAATAATCCCTAGCAAACTCCTCGACTCACGGATACAAACACTCCTTGACGAGAGCCTCCTGATCCGCGTTGACCCGCAGAGCCACCAGTGCCCCCGTGGGAACTCTCGACTCGTTGCAAACCCCAAGGAAACAAATAATCCTTGGCGCTTGGGAAACAAATAATCCCTAGCAAACTCCTCGACTCACGGATACAAACACTCCTTGACGAGAGCTTCCTGATCCACGTCGACCCGCAGAGCCACCAGAGCCCCCGTGGGAACCCTCGACTCGTTTCAAACCCCAAGGAAACAAATAATCCTTGGCGCTTGGGAAACAAATAATCCCTAGCAAACTCCTCGACTCACGGATACAAACACTCCTTGACGAGAGCTTCCTGATCCGCGTCGACCCGCAGAGCCACCAGTGCCCCCATGGGAATTCTCGACTCGTTTCAAACCCCAAGGAAACAAATAATCCTTGGCGCTTGGGAAACAAATAATCCCTAGCAAACTCCTCGACTCACGGATACAAACACTGCTTGACGAGAGCTTCCTGATCCGCGTCGACCCGCAAAGCCACCAGTGCC
This sequence comes from Agapanthus africanus, assembly GCA_030015575.1. NCBI lineage: Eukaryota > Viridiplantae > Streptophyta > Magnoliopsida > Asparagales > Amaryllidaceae > Agapanthus > Agapanthus africanus. The sequence goes on from CM057349.1 coordinate 298,392,273, forward strand.
CCCGTGGGAATTCTCGACTCGTTTCAAACCCCAAGGAAACAAATAATCCTTGGCGCTTGGGAAACAAATAATCCCTAGCAAACTCCTCGACTCACGGATACAAACACTCCTTGACGAGAGCCTCCTGATCCGCGTCGACCCGCAGAGCCACCAGTGCCCCGTGGGAACTCTCGACTCGTTTCAAACCCCAAGGAAACAAATAATCCTTGGCGCTTGGGAAAAAAATAATCCCTAGCAAACTCCTCGACTCACGGATACAAACACTCCGTGATGAGAGCTTCTTAACTCATGTCAACTGTTCTGCTACAACTGCAAACAAATCCCCGATTCGTCTCAATTTGTAAGAAGAAGTCTCAGACAGCAAGGATTAAAAAGCTTGCTTTTTGAGCAATGGGGCCCTGCAAGTCAATCCAAACTGGTCTCTTGCATACTATTCACGGGTCTCACTCTCCGAAGTCGAATTTCGACGAGGAGGGAAACAACCGCTTACGAATCCTCTCGACTCGTAAGAGGGAAAATTCTCTTATAGGATCCTTACGACTTATAAGAGAAAACCACACTTAGGAATCCTCACGATTCCTAAGGAGAAAATCCGCCTATGAGATCCTCTCGATCCGTAGGGAGAAAAGCCTCTATGAGACCCTCACGGCTCATGGAGTTGAAAAGTCTTAGGCAGCAGATCTGAACCTGCGGCCTAAGCCATCGCTATTTCTTAAGAAAGTCGAGATGCGTGCTCTATTATCCGTCAACCATGTTTATTAAGATAGCATGCCGATAATAAGAGAAAGAAGAAAGCTACAGAAAGAACATCCGATTTACTTTTGATCAGGCGTTCGAGAAATAAGACAAGCTGAAATAAAAAGTTTCCATTCATATTATCAAAAATTCTTACAATCATAAAAAACAGTGAACGAAAAATATTATTACAATGGAATAACTTCAGATCCAGGGCACGGATTGAGAAAGTCAAAAGTAAGGCCATGCAGAGTCCTTCTGGCCTTTATGATTATTCTTATGCGCAGTCTTTCGCGCTCCTCTGTGTCAATATCATCGGCAAGCCCTCCCGGCCTTCGATAAGCAGCAACTATCGTCGTCTGCTGGAAGATTTGATGTAGGATGTCAATGAGGCTGTCCCGCCATCTCTTCGAGATCAGCCCCGTCAGGTACACTGAATGCACCTTGTCCTCGGCATCATCCAGTGCATTGAGCAGTAGGGCCTTATGAAGACCCGGAAGTGCTCTCCATATTGCTTCCAGTACGACTTTCAAAAGAGCCGAACGACGTGGTAGCAGCCAACCACCGCTTGCGTTCAGACGACCCATAACCTCTGCACATTGAGCGTCTGTAAACTCCTGGTTTTGTTGACGACCCTGTGCGCGGATATCGTCATAGGTGATGAACTCATGCAAACTGTATAGATGCACCGCCATTATGCCTAGAGGAAGTACCACAGGAAGATTAGCGATAGAAGAAAAATAATATACATAGAGGGCTAAATTCCTAGAGAGCAAAGCTCTGTTCAGGGATTAAAACCCATGAACAAAGGCTCAATGAAACCCCAATGGGGATCTCTTTAGATCAAAAGATCTATGAGAGCAAAGCTCTTTGACTGAGATTAATTCAAATTAATTTGATTTATACCTAAAGTCTTTAACTTTGAAAATGAGCAAAGCTCTGCTAAGTGAAACCCCAATGGGGATCTTTTTAGGTCAAAAGATATGTGAGAGCAAAGCTCTTTGACTGAGATTAATTTAAATTAATTTGATTTATATTAATTTTACCTAAAGTCTCTAACTTTGAAAATGAGCAAAGCTCTGCTAGTGAAACCCCAATGGGGATCTCTTTAGATCAAAAGATCTATGAAAGCAAAGCTCTGCTGGTTAAGATTAATTAAAATTAATTTAATCTAAGAATCAATTTTACCTAAAGTTTTTTTCTAAAAAACTTGGGAAAGAAGAGCGAAGCTCTAGAGTTCTTGAAGGCAAGAGCAAAGCTCTGAAGTTTTTGAAAATAAAAATCTGAAAGATGATAAGCATCTGTGGGGGACCAAAGGTCCTATTTATAGGCCTCAAGTGCCTCTTCGACTTCCAAAAGTTGTCACGGCGGTTGAAATTCCGCCACCGTTGCGCTCACGTTTGGGGCCATGTAAGCGCAACAGTGGGGGGGCATTTGTTTACCCCAATCAGAGCAAAGCTCTGTTCAAATTCCGAGGCGGGAGATATAACAACGCTTCATCTCCCCCCCAATCAGAGCAAAGCTCTGCTTGGAAAATTTAAACTTTAATAACTGAAGCAACGCTTCAGATTCTTTGCGCTGCGCGCAGAGCGCCACGTGTCAAAATCAGACACGTTAGCGCAGGGAGCGCAGCGCCAAAAGCAGCGCACCCAATCAGAGCAAGGCTCTGTTTGAAATTCAAACTTTAATTAAATGAAGCAACGCTTCAGTTGCACTGCGCTCTGCGCCGCGTGACACGTGTCAGTGCAGATGCGCTAGCGCAGTTGCGCTGCGCTCTGCGCCGCGCGACACGTGTCACGCGCTGGGGCATCTGCGCCAAACAGAATTAAAGATTTTTAAAGAAATCTTTCTGTTCTTGTTAAAACAAGAAGATTTTCTTCTGTAAAACAGAAGCCCTTGGATCAAAGATCCAACGGTGGGGAAAATCCCCCAAATCACTCAGAGAAAAATCTCTTTAACAAATTTAACAAACTTATGGGCACTATAAAAAGGATCCTAGGCCTCAATTCAAAGGCATGAACATTTTCTTGAAAAATCAAGAGCTTCAAACAGAGAGAACTCTGAGAAAAATTTCAAGAAAAGGTAAAAACCTTTATAAGGGAGAAGAAATTTCCTCTAATAGATCATTGATCTAAAAAAAAAGGGGAGATCAATGATCTTTGATAAAAAAATATAAGAGTAATAATAATAAAAATAGTGCTTTGCACTCTTGTGAACCTCTGGTTCTGTAAATGAAAAGAAAAGAAAGAAATTTCTTTTTCTTTAATCTAAAATAGTGCTTTGCACTCTTGTGAACCTCTGGTTCTGTAAATGAAAAGAAAAGAAAGAAATTTATTTCTTTAATCTAAAATAGTGCTCTGCACTTCTGTTTTGAATCTAAAAGATTCTTAGTGCTTTGCACTTCCAAACTGCGCTGTTGCGCTCTTGAGAGAGCGCCACGTGTCAGCTGCAGAACAACTTGCGCTACGCGCTCTTAAGATAGAGCTTTGCTCTCTGGAATTGGCGCAACTCGCTGAGAGCGCGCCACGTGTCAGCAGCGCACTAGCGCAGCGCACTGCGCTGTTGTGCTTGCGCTCACCAGAGCATGACACGTGTCATCATCATATGAGCTTGCGCTCATTACTGAGCGCAAAGCGCCTGACGAATGCACTGTATTGCTTACAAAAGGGGCCAAGCCCAATTAAAGAAGGCCTAACAGTCCTAATAAAATGCAACACATTACTTTGAAAAGGGCAGAGCCCAAACTAAAACAGATGCGCTGCATCATAAAGAAAAGGGACAGAGCCCAATTAAAAGGCCTAACAGGCTCAATCAAATATGCTATGCATTTTAAAAAGGGCAGAGCCTAAACAAAATAGATGCTATGCATCATTTATAAAGGGCTGAGCCCAATCAAAACAAGAATAATGCAGTGCATTACTAAAAGGGGGTAAAGCCCTAGAACAGGCCGAAGACAAAAAAAAAATATTGAAGCTGGACTTAGCCCAATTTTGGCCATAAGTACTTAAATTAAATTAACTGAGCAGAATGGCTCTCCTAAACCAATCCACATCCGGTTCGAGGGTACATCTCCGAACTCCTTTGATATCCATCGTTGTAATTCCTCAACGACGTCAAAGAGGTGACGGGTCCCAACGACCACACACCCATATGGACTGCGGGGTCCTTAAACTCGTGGACCGAGACGTCCCTAAACTAATATTGGACCGAGACGTCCCTAAACTAATATCAGACCGAGACGTCCCTAAACTAATATCGGACCGAGACATCCCTAAAACTAATATTGGACCGAGACGTCCCTAAACTAATATCGGACCGAAATGTCCCTAAACTAATGACGGACCACCACGTCCCTAAACTGGAACATGGACCACCACGTCTCTAAACTGGAACAATAGAGCCAATTGCTCTTCTTTCAGATCTAAACGATCCCGTTCAAGTCGATCTTAGTCCAAAATAGGATTAACGAATCCTTGGCGAACGTTTAAGTTGATCTTAGCCGCAACGCGACTAACGCATCCTTAAACTAAAAAACACCAAACCCAAATCTAAATAAATACGGATTTGGACTAATCCACGTCCTATGGGCGACGGCATTACTCAGTCTCCGTATACAATCCACGGGCAACCACAAACAAAACAAACACCCACGACACGAAGTGAAATTCTAGAGAAGGAGAAAGTTGTTACCGCGAAGCGGTAGCGTAATTAACTGCAGGGGCTTGCGCCTGCAGGGAAGAGCGTCCCCACAATCAAAAACCCCTCTAGCGAGGGGGAATCTGACAAAGTCTGCTACATCGGCCGCATCCGTCTAAACCTTCGATACACGGTGCCATAAATCAACTTGGTATCTTCGGAGAGGTAGACGGATAAAACCAAATAGCATCTGCCCCGAATCTCAGTGCCAGGACATCGCGGTCCTGTGCGCCGTCTTTCGGAGGGGAACAAACTTGATCTCGTTGAAGGAATCCAAGTGGTTTTACAAATATATAGTGGCGAAAACTTTTGCTAAAGAGGTCACTCCCTGTGAAGGGATCTCGGCTCTTTCCTCGTAGAATGAGGTGCCGGATATTCCATACTGAATACCACGATGCAAAGCAAAAGAATCGACTATAGTAAAGTTATTACGGTGACGCAAACTTCTGCCCAAGGGGTCACTCCCGATGAAGGGATCTCGGCCCTTTCCTCGTCGAATGAGGTGCGGGATATTCATAACCGAATACCACTGTGCAAAGTAAAAGAGAACGTCTGTAATGTTAGTTTTTTTTTAAAACCTTGGTTCCAACAACATCATATATAGGTTTGTTTTATCCTTGCATTGATCAAAATCAACGCAGTCCCATCAATTAATCACACCAGAAAAGAACGAAAATATGATGTACGTATATGCCATCCGCATTCGCCACTGGGTCCCGTCATCACTCGTTAGGTTACTAACTAACGACAGAGTGGGGATTGGACTAGCGCGGGTGCAAAACATATACAACATTTACTAGTATATATATAAATATATATAACAATCGTCTCAGGCATGATATAAAGCAACATTACAGAAGCAACACAGAATGGTGGATAATCTTGGAGCCCCGGGTTTCATTTGAGCCGCAAATGAGACCCGACGTTCCCTTTCGTGTGGATAGCCTGTGCAATGAAAACCTAGACCCCTACGAGCGCGGTAAGTTACCCGCCAATCCCAGAAGCGAGGCAACCCCAATCAACAACGTGAATGGGCCACCCAGCACTTCACAGAATCCGGTAACTTAGGCACCCCTCCGTGGGTCAACCTATACCCCCTACTGTAGGGTTACTAGGCACTCTTACAAGGGTCTATAAGGCATCAACCATGCCCGATTTAAAAATTAGACGTGCCGAACAACCCTAACCAAGATCTTTAAACTAGAGAGTAGGCGAAACAAAGCATGTTAAACACTTTAACATCTAAGAGTTTGGGATTACAACCTTTGTAGTCCGGTCCTTCGCTTCATAAGCTCCGTGTTGAGGTCCCTTCGCTGTGATCATCATGTACCCGGACTCTAGAGAGGCTCCACGAAAAGAATGATGCAAACTTGCTTCCGATCTTCGATAACAAAGATGATCTACCTTGAAGTTTCTTTAACACAAGCTCTCACTCACTAATGAAGTGAACACCCTAATCTAAATGGCTAGGATAGATTAGGATGATGAAGTAGGATTTTAGATCTCATTTGTTTTCTTAATCTCACTCAAAATCATCACTAATGAAAAAGCTAGTAAGCTTTTCCATGAAAGAAGAAGGAAGAAGAAGAACCATTTCTTTTGTGATGAATAAAGAATCCATGTGAAGTTAGAAATGCAACCATGGGTTAAGTATGATAACTTAACCCATGTAGAGACTTTACCATGGTCAAGGGTTGGGTTGGGTTAACAAATATCATAAAAAAATATCTTTAGAAAATATCTTTAGTTAAAAACAAAAGTAAAGCTTCTAGAAACTTCTAGAAAAGATTAATCCAAATCAAACCCTAACCATGTTTAATCTCCACTAAACATGTTACATTTATAACCACAATATGTTACAATATTATATATCACATATACCATATTTATTGTAACAAAATAAAATAATACAATTAACATATATCACATATATATCAATGTATTACCCGAGTGAGAAAAAGAATCTTTTAGTGAGATTATATTAGTTAATGTAATTTAATATATCAAATATATAATTATACATTAAATTATCGAATCAACACTTGATTCGATAATCCGTCTATTTCACAAATAACCGACTAATATAATATGTATCAGTTCATCGAATCAACACTTGATCCGATGACCCGGCTATATCTCATATACCCGGCTTTGTTGGGGTCAAAATTTGCACCCCTGTTGACCGAGTCAAAGTCAAGGTCAACCCCAAGCCAGGTAGGCCCAAGCCCAGGACAAGCGGGCCCATGCCCAAGCCAAGCCTACGGCCAAGCCTCCCCCCTCCAAAACAACACACACGTACACTGCACATTGAGTTCGCATGACCTGTTTAACCCGTTAATCGGAGGTTCCCTCGCTCCAAAGACGAGGGGTAATTAACGGCAGTTTAGTCCGCGGCTGCCGGAGATTTGGATCCCCACAATCAATAAAACCCTGCCTACCCTAGGTAGGGGGAATCTATAGTACGCTTGATAAGCGCGCGCGTATTCCCATCTCAATGGGGTGACGAAAAACACCCTACAGATTCTGGCACGCCCGGTGGGACCTATCTCTCCTCCCATATTTCGGGTTAAACGTTCATGCGAACTCAATCAATATACATATCTATATTTATACTAAAATAATGCCCTTCCATGCAGGTTTTCAAGCAATCACTTTTCAACAATGTCTCCAATGATGAACTCAGATCTCAGCACGGCTCCCATCTCATACACGATGAAGATGGACGCCAGGACGGTCTTCCCGGCCAGTCTTGGGCGACAATAGGAAGAGCCGCCACTACCATTCGGCTCTATTCTGTTTATGTCAGCTAACGCCATCCCAACTCCTCAAGCTCCGGTAACAGACAAGCCGGTCTCAAAAGGGAAAAGGCCAAATGTCATTGTCGCGAGGGCACCTCAGCCCAAGCACAAGTCCGTTTTCGGACGACTCTCCATTGCTCCAGCTGGGGGCAAGGCTATCAACGCCAACAGAGCAACAGGGCATCTCGAGCAAGCTCCGGCGGTGCCCCTGACAACTGCTCAACCGGGTGTCTTCTCTAAGCTCCCCGCTAATCGACTCACGATGGCTTCCCAGGAAATGGATGCCCGCCAAGCCCTTAAAATTGAGAAGCTAAGGCAGAAAAGGCTCAGATATAGAGCCAACAAAAGGGATAGGGCTCCTTCTAGGCTGAACCTCATGAGGTTCAAGGAACAGGGTTACCCCGCCAAATATGAGGGGATGGCTGAATGTGTTATCCACACCGTCTACATGGTAGGCACGCGTCCCAACGACAACCTTCGCAGCAAAAGCAAGGATGGGACCACCACATCTCAAATCCTGTTAGTTGTATGTATGCCCTAGAGGCCAGTATTGTACAGATGATGTATATTATATTGGATGCTTGGACATATATAGAGATGACTTTCTTGCTCGATATGATAGTATGCTATCTGTTTGCTCTTTATCTTAACATGTATACTAGTCTCTTTATACTGTCTTATGGTTACATGTTGGTAAAGCCCTTAGGATGTGTACTTGACTACCTGGACTATGATACGGATCATACTAGTGGGGACATGGTAGTCCATAAGTACATCCTTCAAGGTCCCTAGTTGTAGGTGTATCGAGACGGGGCATCGATAAACCAGTGTAGACTAGCGTATACGCTTCTCGACCCATGAGATGGGCGATGGATGATCCCATATCCATTGGTGTTTGACATCAGAGATGGTATACGGGTGCTCAGTGGAGACTGGGTACACTGGACGGACTCGCCGAGAACTCCCAGATGGTATTATACCTTACGTCAGATGGAAGTTCTCAGGTGACACTTATGCAGGTTAGTCTGTAGACCCAAGATCGTCATAGAGTCTTGTGTGATTCCCATTGTACTTTGATTTCCACCTTACCACGTCCATGAGGGCGTGCAAAACGGTGGTTTTTGGGTACAGTCCCGAGTCACATGGAGGCAATGAGCGATAGGAGGGGTTTCATCTCTCCCGGTATTGGGGGTTGATGTTGCGCTGTGCTCGATTGGCCGTAACAGGGAAGTCCCTGGCCAGGGCTGATTCAGAGATTTGCTGGTAAGTGTTACCAGTAGTTTCTCGACCCGTTATGAGCCTCACATCGGCACGACTTATCGGTTATTGGGGTCTGACGTTTACCACCTCTAGACTTGATATGCGACGTATCAGACGAGGAGACCGGACTGTACGGGAAGTGTTGCCGGTTGGCTCGACGGGAGTTGTAGCAGGTTCGCTTGTTCTCTTCTGATCGCTCAATACCCGGGTGGCCGTTACGTTTAGCTGACCGCTTGCGGCTTGGGGGTGCTTGATATGATCATCACCTACTGCCGGCGTATTGACGAGTCTTAGAATCCCACAATGGAGTTACCTAGTCCAGGCAAAACGTTGTGGTGCGCGTATGTGATATGCGCATGGATCCGATTAAAATGCGCGTATAGGATACCGTATATTGATCGGGCGGCTTGCTTTTGGTGGGGTCATATGTGATATGGCCGGATTGATAAATCAAGTGTTGATTTATCATTTAACCATTAGTTTTCTCACTTGAAATCTTTTCTTGTATATGATGGATGTATGCATGCATGTATGTTTTTCTTTCTTTCTAGTTTCATGCACATATGGATGTGTATACATACATACATACATACATCATCTATCATGGTTGCTTATACAAAGAAAATGGTGGCAATATAAGACTCACACCATGGTTTTATTTATATGAATTATTATTGCATTTGATTTAAAACAAAAAGAAAAAGGAAAGGATAATTCATGGTTTCTTTCTACACTCTTCTTTGACCTAACCATTCTCACCCACCTTTTAACCTTGAGTAAACTTTCCTTTTGTGTTTTAACTCAAGTTCAATAATATATTCATTGTTTAAACTATGTTTTGAGATGAGAACAAGAAAATATATATTCATATATTTTCATTTTTCTTGAACAAGAGTTATTCTTTTCACTCTTGAAAAAGATATAGCCATCATCTTCTTCTTCCTCTCTCATTTGCTCTCTAGATTTTTGTAGTGAGCAATATACTCATCAAGTTAGGATTTTGAAGTGAGAAAGAGAACCACAACACCATTCTACACAAGTCTAGCCCACTTGTTTGGAGTGTTAGCTTCATTTCATTCTCTTGATCGGGTGAAGTTGCAAGCTTGGACAAAGCGGACTCCGGGTGGATCATCGGTGACCTAGAGGAGTTCAAGCGGACCCGTTTCCAAACCCCAAGTAGCCGAGGAGTCTAGCATAGGGAGCTACAAAGGTTGCACTCTCAAAACCCTAGCTTTTCTTGCTTATGTTGATATGCAAAAGTTTTAGAAACCCTAATTTTCTAGGAATGATCCTATGTTCGTTAACTTAGCACCCTAAAAATTCAACCTTTGGTTCATGTGATGCTTCCAAACCCTTCATGAGGTGCTAGGCTAACCTTTCAAATCCAACCTGGTGTGAATATAGCTGTCACTTCTCAAGACCAGCATCCTCCGGAGGGTGATGAAAATCCTCCCAGTGAGGCTGATAGGCAGAGAGAGCCCTCAGTTCATGAGGACTCGGGCTCGGAAAGTGAAGATGAGCCAACTTTCCATCCTAAGACCGTAGAGTAGCAACTTCTCCAAGAGCTCCGAAAACAACTCAAAAGCAAAGACAAGGAGATGGCCAAGCTCTACTCAAAAATTGACGACTTGACGAATGTCGTGATGCAGCTCACGGCCCGACTTGCCACTCAGCCGCCCAATCAAGCGCAGGGCTCTGCTCGTGAACCCGAAAACGGTGTCCCAAGGCAGCCGACGCCTATTCCCTCAAATCCAAAGGTGGGCGGACCGCACGAAAGTCAGTCACATCCTATCTCGGGAAATGTCATAGCTGCCGATGACAGTAGCCCGCTAACCCAAGATCAAATCATGGATTTGGTTGCCGACAAAGTCAAAACTTTGGTAGCCGAAGCCGAAGCGCAAAAAGATGTCAGCAGTAGCGGGAGACCATATCCTGCTCGGTACGATCTTGTAGAGTTTCCCACTGGCTATGTTGTCCCAAAATTTGAAAGGTTCGATGGGAAGGGAAATGCGAACCGGCACATTGCCCAATTCAAAGCATCATGCGAAAATACTGGGGGCAATGATGCGCTCCTTCTCCGTCAGTTTGTTAATAGCTTGACGGATGTTGCTTTCGATTGGTATGCAAGCATACCAGATGACTCGATCACGACGTTCGCTCAGATAGAATCCATGTTCAAGCAAAGGTTCATGAGTGTCAGCGATAAAATCACCATTGCCGACCTCATAAGGACAGAGCCAAAGAACAACGAAAGCAATATGGATTTTATAATCCGATAGCGCAATCTCTCTGTCAAATGCGAACCGCCGTTGGAGCAAGACCAATCCGTCAGTCTTCTTATAGAAAATCTAAAGGACTGGATGAAACCTTTCCTGTGCACCGCAGGCCTTAAAACATTCCAAGAGCTGACCAAAAAGGTCCAAACGTTGGAACGCTCAAAACCCGAGTCCACTCAGGATCTTCAGTTCACAAACAGACCGAAGCCTTGGAGGGACGACAACTGAAAAGGCGGAAGTTCTAACAACACCGATTCTCTAAATAAGCAGAGAGTGGGCGGAGCCAAAACTAACAAAACTCGAGAGCCAACTTTGGAGGAAAGAAGAAATAAGGTCTACTCATTCCGAAGTGACAAGTTCCACAAAATTTTTAAAGATGCTCTGAAGAATGGCCTGCGGCTACCAGAACCAAAAAGGCTATGTGAAGTGAACAGGACTGACCATCCCAACTTTTGCCGATACCACCGAGTGCTGGGACACACTATTGAAGACTGCTGCATCTTCAAGGATTGGGTCGAGAAACAATACAAGGCGGGAGAAATATCATTGTCCCCTGGCGTGTTAACAAACAATCAAGCTGCGACCGCCAATTTTATACAAACGGAGACCGAATTCCTTCGGGGACCTGATTCTCTCAGACACCTGCCTTTCTCTGAAAAGAGTAGACCAAGGCAATAAGCTAAGAGCCAGGAGAGCCACATTGCCAATGAAGAAGCAATAGACGGGTACACAACCCATACGGTCAATATGATGGAGCTCAGAGGAGCAAGTCCTCCTACGCCTTATAACCATGACAATGACGCGATTGTTGCCATCCAACATCGGCCTGATCCAAATGATGAAGAGCTCGCTCAGGCCATTGAGCCAAAGGAACTCGTGGTTCATGCTGAATCAAGTTCAGGCGGTAGGGATGACCCCGTTGTCATACCCGGAACTATAGAACAAGCATTATTCCAATGGCTTCAAAGGCAACTTCAGGACAGGGATGAGAAGATGGCCAAGGTCCATTCTAAAGTCGACGAGCTGGAAAATGTCATGGCGGATCTCATAACCCAATTCGCCCGATTGCAATTACAGAAAAATCAAATTTTGGTTCGTGAGCTAGGGATTGATATCCGGAAGCAGCCTACCGGTGCTCCCTCCAGCCCGAGAGCGGAACACCTTGTGAAAAACGGACGCGATCAGCCTCCAGTCCCTCCGATGCGTACACTGAACGTGGTAAGCGGACAGTAGGAGAACTAAAGACTGGTCTTCCTCGGGGTCCAGCATCAGTAAGGGCACCTCCTCCAATGGAGAGAAAGAAGAAAGTATACTCCTTCAGGAGGGATAAAGTCCGTGAAATATTCGTGGACGTCTTGAACAACGGTCTTCAATTGCCTGTTCCAAAGAGGCCACATAAAATGAACATGACCGGCAATCCCATATACTGCCCATATCATAGAATGGTGAGTCATACCATCGAAGACTGCTATATTTTCAAAGATTGGGTAGAGAACCAATACAGACTTAGGAAAGCCCTACAATTGTCAGATGTACCGACAAGCCACAGAGCTACGGTCATCAACATAACTCCGCCAAGATCAAAGTTCAAGGAGCTGGGATAAGCAAGCTGACCGCCACGTCGTTAAACTGGGAATGACAGACCACCAAGTCTTTAAACTGGGAATAATTGACCACCACGTCACTAAACTGGGAACAGTCGACCTCTAAGTCGTTAAACTGGGAATGTAAAAAAATGTGTGTAAATAAAAAAATGTGTAAATAAAAAAAAGCCGAAATGATGGGGCAACTCGCAATAAAAATCAGCGAGTAAAATAAAGATGAAAAATAAAGCCGAAATGATAGGGCAACCGCGAATAAATAGCCGAAATGATAGGGCAATTGCGACCTTCGCGATAAGAAAAGCTGAAATGATAGAGCAATCGTGGTAAAACAAAAAATATATATACAAAAACAACAAAAAGTAAACGAAAAAAAACAAAACAACGGCGAATGATGAGTCGCTCCTGGTACCATATTCCAGTGCAGCGATGCAGACGCCAATCAATCCAATTTCCCAAAATTCTTTCGGCCCTACGGGTGGTCCCCCTAATTGACTACCGTATACAATCCACGGGCTCAAATAATTCTCATCATACCCATATCCCACCGCAATCACCAATTACGTGGCTGGTCTCCGCCTTTGGAATTATGCTTCATTGAGAAGACCCACTCATGTGTCCTCACGATACATGAGGAGAACAAACCTTTGTGGGATCCTTACGACTCACAAAGGAAAAACACACTTAGGAGTCCTCACGACTCCTAAGGAGAAAATACACCTGCGGGATCCTTACGACTCGCAGGGAGAAAATGCTTTTATGGGACCCTCACGGCCCATAAAATTGAAAAGCCTTAGGCGATAGGATCTAAACCTATCTCCTAAGCTATCGCTCCCCAATCCCCAAGTGGCGAATGATGAGTCGCTCCTGGTACCATATTCCAGTGCAGCGATGCAGACGCCAACCAAATTCCAACTCCCATACCCCAATGGCGAATGATGAGTCTCTCCTGGTACCATATTCCAGTGCAGCGATGCAGACGCCAACCAAATTCCAACTCCCATACCCCAATGGCGAATGATGAGTCGCTCCTGGTACCATATTCCAGTGCAGCGATGCAGACGCCAACCAAATTCCAACTCTCATACCCCAACGGCGAATGATGAGTCGCTCCTGGTACCATATTCCAATGCAGTGATGCAGACGCCAATCAATCCAATTTCCCAAAATTCTTTCGGCCCTACGGGTGGTCTCCCTAATTGACTACCGTATACAATCCATGGGCTCAAATAATTCTCATCATACCCATATCCCACCGCAATCACCAGTTACGTGGCTGGTCTCCGCCTTTGGAATTATGCTTCATTGAGAAGACCCATTCATGTGTCCTCACGATACATGAAGAGAACAAATCTTTGTGGGATCCTTACGACTCACAAAGGAAAAACACACTTAGGAGTCCTCACGACTCCTAAGGAGAAAATACACCTGCGGGATCCTTACGACTCGCAGGGAGAAAATGCTTTTATGGGACCCTCACGGCCCATAAAATTGAAAAGCCTTAGGTGATAGGATCTAAACCTATCTCCTAAGCTATCGCTCCCCAATCCCCAAGTGGCGAATGATGAGTCGCTCCTGGTACCATATTCCAGTGCAGCGATGCAGACGCCAACCAAATTCCAACTCTCATACCCCAATGGCGAATGATGAGTCGCTCCTGGTACCATATTCCAGTGCAGCGATGCAGACGCCAACCAAATTCCAACTCCCATACCCTAATGGCGAATGATGAGTCGCTCCTGGTACCATATTCCAGTGCAGCGATGCAGACGCCAACCAAATTCCAACTCTCATACCCCAACGGCGAATGATGAGTCGCTCCTGGTACCATATTCCAGTGTAGCGATGCAGAAGCCGACAAAGTCCCAAAAAATTTTCCGGCCCTACAGTCTGGATCATACATGCTGCAAAACCGTATACAATCCATGGGCGTAAAACAATCCCAATCTCTCCCAAGTCCTACCGGTGAGGCCACATTCAAAGTCCCAAAAAAATGGTATGTCCACAAGCAAAATGGGCACGGATGAAAACCCGAAAGGGCTCCGTAAGTAAAAATAGCAGGACTGCTGGCGAGTTTGTGAAAACCCGAAAGGGCGCAAACTCGTAAAAAAGAGATGAAATGCGCTCACAAAGTCCTCTCGACTTTGTAAGGAGAAAATTCCCGCGTGAGATCCATACGACTCACAAAGGAGCAACACACTTAAGAGTCCCCACGACTCCTAAGGAGAAAATACACCTTCGAGATCCTTTCGACTCGTAAAGAGAAAATGCTTTTATGGGACCCTTACGGCCCATAAAATTTAAAAGCCTTAGGTGATAAGGATCTAAACCTGCCTCCTAAGAAACCAATTCCCAAATTCTCTCAGGGCAAATGATGAGTTGCTCCTGGCATTATTCCAGTGCAGCAATGCAGATGCCGACAGAAAACCAATCCCCAAATCCACTCAAGACAGATGATGATTCGCTCCTGGTACCATATTCCAGTGTAGCGATGCTGATGTCAACTCAAATCAGACCAACCAATTCCAACATCGACCTCTGCGTCAAACAACAGACACTCCATCTCAGGGATACGTCAACCAGCCGATACTCCGCCTAGGGGAAATGTCAAGCAGACACTCCGTGCCGGGGGCACATCGACAACAGACACTCCGTGCCGGGGACACGTCAACCAGCGACACTCCGCATCGGGGAAACGTCCAACACCGACACTCCGTGATGGGGAAACTTCCAACAGCAGCACTCCGTCTCAAGGAAACGTCCAACACAGACACTCCGTGCCGGGGACACGTCAACCAGCCGACACTCCATACCGGGGAAACGTCAACCAGCAGACACTCCGCTTCGGGGAAACGTCGACCAGCGACACTCCATACCGGGGAAACGTCGACCAGCGACACTCCGTGCCGGGAAACGTCAAGCAGACACTCCGTGTCGGGGAAACGTCAAACAGGCACTCCGTCTCGGGGATACGTCAACTAGCCGACACTCCGCCTCGGGGAAACGTCAAGCAGACACTCCGTGCCGGGGACACGTCGACTACAGACACCCCGCCTCGGGGAAACGTCAACCAGCGATACTCCGTGCCGGGGGCACGTCTACTAAATCACTCCGGGCCAGGGAAACGTGTACCACGGACACTCCGTCTCGGAGACGCGTCAAGCGTCGACCGTCCATGTCGTAAAAAGGGCAGTGCATCCCAAAAAGTGGGAACCAAAGCAAGCCGCCTCCACATGAAAGAAGATCCATCAATTTCATGCACACGACCCACATATGTGGTGTGGATTTATTGATGGGGGCACTTTGTTGGGGTCAAAATTTGCACCCCGGTTGACCGAGTCAAAGTCAAGGTCAACCCCAAGCCAGGTGGGCCCAAGCCCAGGTCAAGCGGGCCCATGCCCAAGCCAAGCCCGCGGCCAAGCCTCCCCCTCCAAAACAACACACACGTACACTGCACATTGAGTTCGCATGACCTGTTTAATCCATTAATTGGAGGTTCCCTCGCTCCAAATACGAGGGGTAATTAACGGCAGCTTAGTCCGCGGCTGCCGGAGATTTGGATCCCCACAATCAATAAACCCCGGCCTACCCTAGGCAGGGAGAATCTGTAGTACGCCTGACAAGCGCACGCGTATTCCCATCTCAATGGGGTGACGAAAAACACCCTACACCCGGCCGATATCACATATCGCGAGAATCTAGTACGGTATCACATACACGTATTGTTCTCGGTCCCGCACTTGTCACATATGTGCTCCTACTCCGTTTTGCCTGAGCCAGGAAACCTCTGTGTAGGACTCTAAAGAATCGTCAATACGCCGGCAGTAGGTGATGATCATATCAAACACCCACAAGCTGCAAGCGGTCAGCTAAACGTAACAGCCACCCATGTATTGAGCGATCAGAAGATCAACAAGCAAGCCTGTACATTCTTCTGCGAATCCAGTCAGTAACACTCCCGTACAGTCCGGTCTCTTCGTCTGATATGTCGCATATCTCGCCTAGGGGTGGTAAACGTCAGACCCCAGTAGCTTGATAAGTCGTGTCGATATGAGGTCTATAACAGTTCGAGAAACTACTGATAATACTTACCAGTAAATCTCAGCAACCCTGGCCAGGGATTTCCAGTTATAGCCAATCGAACACAGCGCAACATCAACTCCCTATATCGGGAGAGACGAATCCCTTCCTATCGCTCATTGCCTCCATGTGATTCGGGACTGTACCCAAAAACCACCTTTTTGCACGCCCTCTTGGACGTGGTATGATGGAAATCAAAGCACATTGGGAATCACACAAGAATCTATGACGATCTCGGGTCTACAGACTAACCTGTACCAGTGTCACCAGAGAACTGCCATCTGACATGAGGTATAATACCATCTGGAAGTTCTCGGCGAGTCCGTCCAGTGTACCCAGTCTCTACTAAGCACCCATACACCATCCTTGATGTCAAACAACGATGGATATGGGATCATCCATCGCCCATCATATGGGTCAAGATGCGTATACGCTAGTCAACTCTGGTGTATCGATGCCCTGTCTCGATACACCCTCGACTAGGAACGGTTATAGGATGTACTCGTCGACTACCGTGGCCCCACTAGTATGATCTCATCATAGTCCCAGTAGTCGAGTACATATCCTAAGGGCTTTATCAACATGTAACATAGAGACAATTAGAGTACATGTTAAGATAAAGAGCAACCAGATAGCATACTATCATGTCGAGCAAGAAAGTCCTCCCTATATATGTCCAAGCATCCACTACAATATACATCGTATGTATAGTAATGGCCTCTAGGGCATACATATAACTAACACCTACGAGTGCGGCGAAAAAGCCTGCCAATTCTAGAGTAAGGTCCCTTCCATCCTTACGCCATGAGATGCGGACCCGTCGCCCTCTAGAACCCGGCTATTCGTGCACTCCACCGCGGGGTAATCCTAGTACAGAAAAGAAAATAATATATAAGGGTGACATCGACCTCAACCCGGTCGTGCCCCAAACAAATAATATACAAACTGGCAGTGACGGCAGTCCACATGTCGGACGCTCGCCCCGCAATATCAAATGTACAAATGAAACTAAAATGTACTAACATTTCACCCAAGCTATCCACCACGACGATCCAACCACAACACAGCACAACACAGAACATCAACGTGAAAGTCACATTCGCAAACTCGTCTAAAAGAACATATAGCAATTAGACGAGTTATACCGCTCGAATGACATTCACGGTCGCAGATAGTAATGTATGTACCATAAACATTTAAACAGTGTTAAATTATCGACCTCGAAACACCCCGAATTTCCCCTGACTAAAAGATAACATAATATCCAAAATGGGCAAAACAAGCAATACCACTGCGCCAATATTCCAGAGACTAGAAAACACCAAAAATTTCAAGTCCAAACTCCATAGAAAAACCGGCCTCACCCGTTTTTTGCAAATCTCGCCGGGTCAAAACCGGCGGATGGGGCTCGTTTTTGTAGTGTGTTCTAGAGGTCACTCAAGTAGTCTTCTGCAATTGCTTAAAAAAATTTTGAAGACTTTAAAAAATTGACAGAAACTAGAATGTGCAGTGCACTGTTTTGGGGTTGTTTCGATTTCGATACTTTAACAATGTCTAAAACTGCTAGTAAGGGATTTATGGGTTGGCTCTGATACCATGTTGGGTTACGGCAGCGCCCCGGCCAACAAACCGTGGCCAAATGTGGAACAATTTTTTTCTAAACTGGCGCTACCATTACCCAATGCCCGGATCTACCCTAAACCCTATACTAGCAAGCAATATAAAGAGTTAGGAATGGTTATACCGAGTTGATCCGTGTCCTTCGGTCTTCAACCTTCATCCCAATATCCTAGTAGTTGCGGATCAAGTTTGGTTACTGGTCTTCCTCCATCTACGATGATCCACCTGAGGGAAACGGCGCATGCTTCAGCCTCGCCAAGCAAGGCAACCGACGCTCCAAGGTTGCTTGCAATGGAGAGTGGAGGTATAGGAATGTGTCACTATAATTATTCTCTCATCATAAATGCTCCATGAGCAACCATAGAAGATGAAGAGGAGGTGAGGAAACCAAGTGGCATGAGCAACTAAAGAAAGTGCTAAACTTTCTCCAAATGAGAATGAGAGTGAGAAAGACTAATGAAGCAAGTAAAGAATCAAGTGTAGAAAAACAAGTGGGCAAGGCATGTTAAGAAAAATGGTGGCTTCCCCCTCTCTTTTTCCAATCATCCAACAAAAAATATCTCTTTCATTTTCCAAATAAATAAATGCAAACCATACCTCTCTACATGCCATGACCCATGCTCATGCTAACTCACCCTCCACCTCATTTCCCAATTGATTTTCTAAAAAGAAAATCAATTAATGAGGTGGCCATCTTCTAGAAACTATTCCGTATAAATACGGAATGTAATCCGGTACACGTATCGAAATACATATACGCGTATTCGTAACAAAATACGAATAGCCAAGAGAGAAAATGAATAGTGAACAATAATACTAGAATACATATATATAAATACATATATAAATTATTAAATCAAAACATGATTTAATAATCCGGCTTAATCGTAAGCCGCTAGTATTATCAACCGTCCGATTAAAATCTGTGCAGCCTGTACACATATTTAATCGGACACTTGTATGTACCAACATACGTCATCTACACAATATCGCCTGAACCGTGAAAACCCTCTGTGTAGGACTCTAAAGACTCATCAATACGCTGGCAGTGGGTTTAACCACAAGCACGTCAGCGGCACTAGCTGTACGTAACGGCTATCCAAGTATTGAGCGAAAGGAAGGTCGACGAGCAAACTCATCCAAACCCCTACTGAGCCTGACAGTGACAATATCCGTGCAGTCCGGACTGTTCGTCTAAGAGTATCGCATATCGAGTCTAGGGGGTGGATAATGTCAGACCCCTAATAACGCGATATTTAGTGTCAGCATGAAACCCATCACCACCTAAGAAACTATCGATCCTGGATCGGTAATTCTTGTCTATCCCGGCCGAGTATTTCTGGTGATGGCCACCCGTGCACAACGCGATATCAACCCCCAATACCGGGAGAGAAGAATCCCCGACGATTTGCTCACTGCCTCCATGTGGCTCGGGACTGTACCCAACTAAAACCTGTTTGCACGACTCCTTTGAACCGTGGTAGGGTAGTAATCAAAGCACAGTGGGAACTCACACGAGACAAATGACGATCTCAGGTCGACAGACTAACCTTTATACATGTCACCAGGGAACTGCCATCTGACAATAGGTATAATACCAACTAGCATGTTCCCGGCGAGTCCGTCCAGTGTACCCATAACCCAATAAGCACCTGTATACTATCTTAGGTGAACAAACTAACACCAATGGCTTGTGAGACCCGGCCACCACCCCTCGTCGGGGTCTCGATCATTATACACTAGTTTACTCTGGAGTATCAATGCCCAGTCTCGAAACTCCCACGACTAGTGACATTTAAGGATTTGCTTATAGACCACCAGCTCCCATATACATGATCGCCATCATAATGCTGGTAATCAAGAAAGAATCCTATGGGCTCTATCAACATGTAATAGTGATCTGTAATATCACCTAAAGCATGATGATAAATACAAACCAGATAGCATACTATCATCTCGAGTAAGACTGTTCTACCAGTATAGGTCCTCCCTCAATCATCATAATCATCTTCCTACGACTATGATAATTTCCTTAAGGGCACTATAGCCAATATTACAGATATGAGATCCTGATCCAGTATCTAGTACCCAGGAAGTAGAGTTAATTGACAGACAGTTTTCAATCATAAGTACACCTGAAGCCGAAGCCACAACGTACTTCGAATCCTAGTTCCTGGCTTTCCAAGCCCTGCAGTCCTTCTTCCAATGCCTTTTCCCGTGATAATAAAAACATTCCTCCTTCCCTACTGGCAGCCCCGATACTTTTGCCCTGCCCTTTCCCTCTACCTGACTGACACCACATTTCGGCTTGGTGGAACCCTTCTTCTTCTTCCCCTTGGCTTTCGCCTTGGAACTAGAAGAGGAAGATTCCCCAATAAGCAGAGCGGGTGTCTTCCTAGATTTCTGCAGGGTGCCCTCAGCGCTCCTCAATATGTTGAGAAGTTCTGGAAGTGAAACTTCCTTCTCTTGAATGTTGAAATTTAATATAAACTAGACGTAGGTAGAGGGGAGGGACTGTAGAATCAAGTCAGTATATAACTCATTCTCCAACATGGTCCTAAGGTCCGCGAGCTCTTCAATATAGCTAATCATCTTAAGGACGTGGTCCCCTACAGATGGCCCAACAGCCAACCTCGCCTGAAACAATTTCTTCGAGGTCTCATATCTTGCGATAGGAGATTGCTCTCCATATAAATCTTTGGTATGGAGGAAGATGGAAGCTAAGTCCATCTTTACATGCCGCCTCTGGTGTTCATTGTCCATTGAGGCCAAAACGAGGCACTAGGCTCTCGCACTGTCTATTTTTCATGTCTTACGTATTTCAACATCCGTGACGGTAGAATCTGGACCTGGGACGGCAGGGGCTTTGGTAGTAAGGAGGTAGCCCTGCTTGTCATAGGTAATGGCCATATGGAAATTCCTTAGCCAATCTTTATATTTTGGCCCAGTCAATTTGTTTTTATCTAGCAGTAACTTAAGCCCAGTCATTTTGGTCGCTGCAATTAGGAGAGAGAGAAGAAACACTCAGCAGGATACTCTTGCAAGTTTAGATTGTTTATTAGTTTATCTAAACAGGATGACTCCTACTGTTCCTCGAATCTTCCTTCAAACCATAAAAGAAGAATTAGACAGGATTAATCTTACCCTACAATTCTTGCTTAACCTTTCGGGCTGGCTAGTGTTGGTACTTCGAGGGAGGTTTTCCAACGCTTTCGTGAGCTTCGTTAATTACATAATCTCTTTTCCCTGGAGGCGTAGCCCTACTAACACCGTTCTAGGCACCTACTTGGTTTATAGCATTGATTGTTTAGTGAAAAAATCTTCCGAAGAGCAGCGGATACTCCAAATATCATCGTGTGACAACCTTGAAGGAATCCTACCAAAATCATCACACTCCAAATGGTATACAACATTAGCAAGTTTCATTTCCCTTTGAAACTCCCGATGTGGATTGATCAGTCGAAAATAATGCATTTTTAACACGTCAATTTCCCTATCTTTTGCATTCATCTAGAGGTGTTCGGTTTGCATATTAGCACATATTAGCAAAACACCCCTAAAATACCAGATTACATGTGTTATACTTTAAAACCGGCATTTTTAGGGAAATTGACTGTTTATCATGGCATCGCATTATTCTTGTGTAGCGCAACACTTGTTTCGAAGTCTGTGCAGGAAATTCCAGAAACCGAGCCAAATTGTCAAAAGTGCTGATCAAAATTACACCAAGTCTAAGTCTGGTGATCTGGCAGTGAACAATAAGGTGTAAAACTATTTCAGAAATTTATTCAAGGCCCATGGACCATGACCAACAAGTACCAGAAATTCCAAGCCCTAAGGCTTCTATTGGGCCGCGGATCCGCGGCCTGAGCAGGCTTGTGCCGCGGATCCGCGGTGGTTATGCCACGTCATCAATTATTTTCAGCTGCAGAATGCTTCTCTCAAGTCCCACACCTCATCAACATATGTCAAATTCCAGAATTCTCCAGAGTCTTCTGCCAGATCAGCAAGGATCATTAAGCAAGCTAATCATGATTAAGCTCCAAGCTTCCAAAGTAAGCCAACTAACAACCTAGTTCTAGAAGCTCCCTCCAACTAACTACTTCTAGAAGCCTCTCTAGCTAACAAACTTTTGGAGGGAAATTCAAATTTTGAATCCTAGATCTAGGCTTAGGAGGTCTATAAAAGGAAACCTAGATCTAGGGTTAAAGGCTAATCTCTAATTTCTACATCAATTGGGTTCATTAACCATTACCCGCAAGTTGAGTGACACGACTTGTGCCTCAAAACCCTAACCCTAATTCCAATCCAAGATCAAGATCTTTGACTTTAATCAAAGCAAGAAGCCTTCAAAGCCTTTAGAAGCGAAGCCGGACTTCATCGGAGCATGTGATCCAAGCCGATCCGCGACTCAAGGAGCCGATGCGACGCTAGATTTAACGATCTCGTTCCCTTCTCAATTTCTTGTAGTCTTTGAGCAAAGTGTAACAAATTGTTGAATAAATAAAGGTGATAATTCTTTTAACTTACTTATCTTTTGAATTCAAGCATTATGATTCAATCTAGATTCTTGAATGTGTTTTTTGTGATAATGTTTGAGTAAGCTCCGCTCGTAAAGGAGTCGAGACGATCGATAGAATGATGATGATTTAGATTTTTTTACAATTCTTAAATCCTATAACGTTTGTAAATTCTTGTAAATCAAGTGATCGATGACCTAGTTTTGATGCGATGCATTCTTGATTGTGTTCGCTCGAAACTAGAGATCAACGATCGATCATTTGATTTTCTAGAAGCTAGTTTGTGAATGAGATTCATCGAAAGGACAAAGGATAAGATGAGGAAACCCTAGCTTCTTCGCAAGATCCTTAACCTCGATAAATTGTCATCGATCTAGTATCAATTCGTTAATGGATAAGAATATGAAATCATTAGATCTCATCACATCTATAGATCCGATCTACTCCTACGAGCCACACTTCGAATCTTGATTGTTGGTTTGGAAATCATCACAAATTCTCAATTCTTGATTTTATCGTTTCTTGATTTAGACTAGATTTTTCTAATTCTTGAACTTCAAATCTTTAAATCATGAATTGTCGTTTGTCTTCTTTTCTTTAAAGTTTCAACTCATCTAAATCTAAACACGAACGATTACACTTTCCCTGTGGACGATCCGCACTTACTAACGCGCTACATTCGACACCGTTATTGATTGCGGTCAAATAATTTTTGGTTGTGATTTATTTACAAATTTTCCAACATACACAATCCGAAATCGTTTCAATCAAATTGCGCCGTTGCCGGGGATCATTTGATTTACACAATCGAGAAATTCATTCAATCAAATGGCACCGTTGCCGGGGATCATTTGATTTACAAACACAATCGAGAAAATCAAATAATCAAATGGCGCCGTTGCCGGGGATAGTGCGCTAATTGTTTGTTATTTTGAAATTTGAGTTGAAAAGTTTATTCCATCTATATTTTTAGATCTAAATTCGCACAAACCCTAAATGCGTTGTTGTGATTTGTTGCGAGGAAATCTGGAATCATTGGAGCTGGAGAAAAAATTTTCTGAGCATTCCAGAGAACTTGAGGAGTTAATAGAAGCTCTCTGTAAATTTTCTGTGCAGTGATCTCTTCCTGCGACCGCGTTTCAGCGGAAATTGCAAGCTCCCGCGGCGGATCCGCCGCGTGCTGACGTCATCTCTGCGCAAAACTTCTCTGGTAACTCCTTTACTTTCTTATCTCCTTCCAAATCTGCTCCAATTAATAATTTGCTGCAGGCTTCTTTGCAAATAAATCGCAGCGCCGCAAAAGCAATAAAAATTGTGCGTGTTTTTTATTTTTGGTTGTTTGCATATTAATACGGACATTAAGGGGCACGGCCATATCCAGATTAGGTGGGGAGTTCATTACCCTTCCTAAACCCCAAAAATCACAAACTTGCATCCGCATTTACCCTCATTAACTAAAAAAGATCTAGAGATGACTCTAAGGACCGTCGCGCTCACTTAGGACAAGAGAAGGCCGTGGGTAATTCATTGCTTATCCGCGTTTCTTTTGTGGTGTCTAAGGCAAGTGTGTCTAAGGCTAGTGGTTATTAATTAGGCCCACTACTTACGTAGTGGAGTACCTTCCCACTTACCTGGCACTTACCTGACCACAGGAGAGACAAAGAGGCAGTGGAGGATTTATCCTGCGACTTGTCTTTTGGCAGTTAGGAGCGGTCTAGAGCTTTGACCTAGGCGACCACTAGAATTAGGGTTTTGCTTGTTTCATTTGTTATGATCGCATCATTTTTTCAAAAAAAATCCGTATATTTTTCAAAACAAACACCAATCACATTCATTTCTCTTAATTATAAGTCACGCTGCCACTTGTACTAACCCTTTTTAGTGCAAGATAGGCTGGACACGGGATTATAGTGCCCGTTTAGTCCGCGTTTCCCCGATCGACTCCGAAGTCGATATTTCTACATTTACCTTTTCTTTACCCACCACCACACCCACATCGATGGACCTTTCTCCATCGAACTTCTTTACCACTACTCTGCCGCAGTCCGTTGGTGCGCAGAATCCACCCCGCATCTCTCTTCAGAAGAGGTGCTATCCTACATGAGGTCCTCTTTCGACCCGTCTCTCCATTCGACCAGCCAACAGGGACAATTTTCAGATTAAACCCCAATACATCAACCTTCTACCCAAATATCACGGTCTCGAGACTGAAGACGCATATGTCTTTATCACCAAATTTGAAAATGTATGCGCAATGATGGGTTCTTCACAGCTTTCTGTGGATGCCATGCGTCTTCGTCTTCTCCCATTTACCTTGTGCGATATAGCCGAGAAGTGGCTTTATAACACAACCGCACATTCCATCTCAAACTGGGGAGAATTCGTCAAAGCATTCCTTAAGAAATTCTACCCACATCATAAGACAGCTCGAGTCCGTAGCGAAATAAATCAATTCATCCAGCTTCCAAATGAACCATTTTCAAAATGTCTTGAACGCTTCAAGGATCTGTTAGTCCAATGTCCACATCACGGAATCCCTAGATGGGATCTGTATAGAATCATATATGAGGGCATTAATCCTAACACAAGACAAACCCTTGAATCCATGTGTCAAGGCAACTTCATGACCAAAGATGATGGGGAAGCTTGGAAATTCCTAGAAGATTTCGCTGAAAAATCTTTACAGTGGGAGGGTGTGAGTCAAGGTGGCAATAACCAATCGAATGTTTCCATAGGAGTCAGAGCTGAAATTTCAGTTATACACAAGAAACTCGATACTATGGAAAACAAATTTTTAGCTGCCGCCCTAAATCAAATGTCACTCTCCAAAATTGTATGTGAATGATGTTCTGATCCTTCTCATTTGACGGAAGAATTCCACGAAATTCTCCGTTTCAAGGTCATGAACATATCAATTCTGCCTTTCAAAGACCTAGAAACGATCCATTTTCTTCCACATATAGGGTTGGAGGAATCACCCTAACTTTGCTTGGAACCAATCACAATCTCAAAACATGGTTCCAACCCAAAATAATTTCCAAAGGGCACCTCCACCACAACAGCAACCATTTCTATTGAGTCAGCACCCCTTCCAAGCACAAAACTTCCAAAATCCGGTCAATACACCTGCACCGTCTAATCCTTTGCAGTTGACCGGTACTGATGAATCCTCTTCATTCATGAATTTGCTTTTGACAATAAAGACTTCCGTCGATGATATAAAAAGAAACTCCACTTCTCAAAGTGAGACTATTAAATCGATGGAAGAAGAAATTGCACGATTGAAAGCTGAAATGAGTGCAAGAGAGAAAGGGAAACTTCCAGCTCAACCTTTACCCAATCCTAGCTATTCACATCATGTGAATGCAATCACGTTGAAATCTGGAAGAGTGCTTGACAATCACGTTGGGGAAGAGATTGATGACACAGAAAAATCTATCGATGATACCCCGGCTGAGACCTTTCCTTCCACTTCTACTTCTAATTCTGACCCCAGTTCTTCTACCCCACCACCTTCTTGCGAGCCTATTCTTCGTTTCCCACAAGGCTCGCCACCTCAGCCCACCTCTTCTAGTTCTCCACAGACGATCCCCACTTCTATTCTGGGATCGGTTCTAACCACACACCCTTCTCCTATGATGGACCCAGCGCTTATTGCTAAAGCACCTTATCCTAATCGGTTAAGGGCTACCAAATCGAGTCCACATATGGAGAAGATTATGGACATGTTTAAGCAAGTTAACATCAACATCCCTCTCCTAGATGCCATCCAACAAGTTCCGTCCTATACGAAAACTCTTAAGAACTTGTGCACTAGGAAGAGGAAGACTCAAGTGCCCAAGAAGATATTCATGGCAAAGACTGTAGACACGGCTTTCCCCCAACAAGTACCATGGAAACGTAAGGACCCTGGCTGTCCTACTATTTCTATTTCTATTGGGAAAAAACACATCAACCGTGCTCTACTAGACCTTGGCGCTAGTGTTAACTTGCTTCCTTATTCAGTCTATGAGCAACTAGGAATCGGAGTGTTAAAGCCCTCGAGCATAACTCTCCAGATGGCTGACCGATCAATCACCAAACCTAGGGGTGAACTGGAGGATGTGTTAATAAAAATCGGGGAATTTATATTCCCTGTGGACTTTATTGTAATTGATACACAGCCTGTAGCGAACCCACGGAATCAAATTCCGGTGATTTTAGGTCGCCCCTTTTTGGCCACTTCCAATGCAATAATCAACTGTCGTAAAGGTTTTATGACCCTATCGTTCGGGAATAGGTCAATTGAGCTGAACATTTACAAGTTGGGAAGTGTACCCTCCGAACCTACTGCTCAGGTCTGTTCTGTCGACTTAATGGATGTCGACAGCAGCGAATTTGATAATCCTCATGATACTGATCTTGAATCTTTTCATATGTTGTTGTTTGACCCAACTATGTATCATACACATACGGACTTTTCCACCGAGATGTCCGGGTCAACAACTAACACTGATTATGAACTGCTTTTAGAGTCTGAAGATCACCCCGCACTTTGTAATGACATTATTCTCCGGGGTATTGATGAGACTTTTGAGGAAATTTTCGCTGATGAACTCGCATTTTTGAAAAGCACGGGTGTTGAGAAGAATCATCTCCCAAATATTGAAATTGAACCTCCACCACTTCATATGGACTGTAAAAAGAATGCGAGTAATCCATCACATTCACTGCATCGTCTCTCCAAAATGAGACGCACACACATTCTATTCTACCACTTACCTTTTCCCCACTTCTTCTTCCACCAACCAGAGCACTGCATTGATAAAATTTTCGAATGGTTAGTGTTGACCTTCGGTCTTTGCAAAGCTTGGCATCGACCAATGATTTTTGACCCCCTCATATGATTTTCAAAGATTAACATTGTTTAACTCAAGTTTGGGGGGGTACAATCTGGCTCTTGAAAAGAAAATTTTTACAAAATTTTGAGCCAAAAATAAGTTTGGAGGAGGTTCTTCACTTAAATATTTTGCCCCCACTAATAAATTCCTCCCAGGCTTATAGGTTTTTGAGATTTAGCAGCATGGCAACAGTGAGGACACTGTTGAAAACAAGTTTGGGGGAGGTTTGTGCTTATTTTCGCATCATTTGCATATCACTTTGCATAAGCACAAAACATTTTTTTGAAAACCTATAAAAATTTAAAAAATTTCAAAAGATAAAAATATTTTTTGTACATAAATAAGATAATAAAAGATTAGATAGTGAAAAATTACATCCAAAAGATTGGAAAAATTTAAGAAAACCAAAAAAATTAGAAGTTTTCTTATACAAACTAGTAATAAGTAGTTATGAGCCGTTGTCCCAAGGGTTAGTAAGATGAAGGAAGTCACTAATCTGAGAATAAAAATAAGTCTGAAAAATAGTTTCTATTCTGGAAGCCAAACATTTTGAACGTTGATACCCTGCTATTCGCACTTTCACACGTCTTGAAACTCGGGATAGTAGAGAATACCTTGAAATGCTCTTGTCTAAAAGCCAAAGTATGAAGGAAATAAAAAAATGAAGAAAATATAAAATGGTGAGAAAAATGGACACTGGTTTTGTTATCGCCAAGGCAGCAATAAAAAAATATAGCGAGGGTGCCTCTTCACCTAGTGCCCTAAGGCCAACTGGTCTGTGAGTCACTGCTAAGCCTTAGGTGGTGCAAGACGAGGAAAAACACCAAATAAGCAAGCACATAAGTAATCGGTCGGTTAGTACCTCAAGAAGTATTAACGGTCTCATGAAAGTGTGTGAGCAAATTCATCTAAATATTCATTAATTAAAAAGTACTGAGGCTGATGGACAAGAGTATGATAGCTTGAATTGAATTCTCCGGGTGTAGAGATGTTCTTTACACACACGTAGGATTATATGATCGATGTTTGGAAGAAAAATAGGAATGAAGAATAAGACGATGTTTTATTGAGGGGTTATGTGATTTCTGACATCTTTTCATGACTATTAAGATAGGGCTTATGACAACCGAAAAGCTAGCTTAATTGGAAACCCTAATTTTCAAAGTCTTTCTTTTACAATTCTTTTCTTTAAATGTAATATTCATGATCTTCCTTTTATTATAGGATTTTGTGGGTGCAATCCGCTGAAAACCCTCAGGAGACAACACTCCTCCTACTAGTAACACCTAGAGGTTTAAAGGCTTGTTGCACGTGCTCAGTGCAATCGTGTTGCCTACGAAAGTGTGCTAGTTAGTTTTTCTCTTTTTTTATTTTCTCCTTCTCTTTTTAATAAAACAGTTCGCTCGAGACAACCGTAAATAAGTTTGGGGGAATTTGATCAGTCGAAAATAATGCATTTTTAACACGTCAATTTCCCTATCTTTTGCATTCATCTAGAGGTGTTCGGTTTGCATATTAGCACATATTAGCAAAACACCCCTAAAATACCAGATTACATGTGTTATACTTTAAAACCGGCATTTTTAGGGAAATTGACTGTTTATCATGGCATCGTATCATTCTTGTGTAGCGCAACACTTGTTTCGAAGTCTGTGCAGGAAATTCCAGAAACCGAGCCAAATTGTCAAAAGTGCTGATCAAAATTACACCAAGTCTAAGT
Organism: Agapanthus africanus; assembly: GCA_030015575.1. Taxonomy (NCBI): domain Eukaryota; kingdom Viridiplantae; phylum Streptophyta; class Magnoliopsida; order Asparagales; family Amaryllidaceae; genus Agapanthus; species Agapanthus africanus. The sequence continues at coordinate 298,421,459 of CM057349.1, forward strand.
CTGGTGATCTGGCAGTGAACAATAAGGTGTAAAACTATTCCAGAAATTTATTCAAGGCCCATGGACCATGACCAACAAGTACCAGAAATTCCAAGCCCTAAGGCTTCTATTGGGCCGCGGATCCGCGGCCTGAGCAGGCTTGTGCCGTGGATCCGCGGTGGTTATGCCACGTCATCAATTATTTTCAGCTGCAGAATGCCTCTCTTAAGTCCCATACCTCATCAAGATATGTCAAATTCCAGAATTCTCCAGAGTCTTCTGCCAGATCAGCAAGGATCATTAAGCAAGCTAATCATGATTAAGCTCCAAGCTTCCAAAGCAAACCAACTAACAACCTAGTTCTAGAAGCTCCCTCCAACTAACTACTTCTAGAAGCCTCTCTAGCTAACAAACTTTTGGAGGGAAATTCAAATTTTGAATCCTAGATCTAGGGTTAGGAGGTGTATAAAAGGAAACCTAGATCTAGGGTTAAAGGCTAATCTCTAATTTCTACATCAATTGGGTTCATTAACCATTACCCGCAAGTTGAGTGACACGACTTGCGCCTTAAAACCCTAACCCTAATTCCAATCCAAGATTAAGATCTTTGAGTTCAATCAAAGCAAGAAGCCTTCAAAGCCTTTAGAAGCGAAGCCGGACTTCATCGGAGCATGTGATCCAAGCAGATCTGCGACTCAAGGAGCCGATGCGACGCTAGATTCGACGATCTCGTTCCATTCTCAATTTCTTATAGTCTTTGAGCAAAGTATAACAAATTGTTGAATAAATAAAGGTGATAATTCTTTTAACTTGCTTATCTTTTGAATTCAAGCATTATGATTCAATCTAGATTCTTGAATGTGTTCTTTGTGATAATGTTTGAGTAAGCTCCGCTCGTAAAGGAGTCGAGACGATCGATAGAATGATGATGATTTAGATTCTTTTACAATTCTTAAATCCTATAACGTTTGTAAATTCTTGTAAATCAAGTGATCGATGACCTAGTTTCGATGCGATACTTTCTTGATTGTGTTCGCTCGAAACTAGAGATCAACTATCGATCATTTGATTTTCTAGAAGCTAGTTTGTGAATGAGATTCATCGAAAGGACAAAGGATAAGATGAGGAAATCCTAGCTTCTTCGCAAGATCCTTAACCTCGATAAATCGTCATCGATCTAGTATCAATTTGTTAATGGATAAAAATATGAAATCATTAGATCTCATCACATCTATAGATCCGATCTACTCCTACGAGCCACACTTCGAATCTTGATTGTTGGTTTGGAAATCATCACAAATTATCAATTCTTGATTTTATCGTTTCTTGATTTAGACTAGATTTTTCTAATTCTTGAACTTCAAATCTTTAAATCATGAATTGTCGTTTGTCTTCTATTCTTTAAAGTTTCAACTCATCTAAATCTAAACACGAACGATTACACTTTCCCTGTGGACGATCCGCACTTACTAACGCGCTACATTCGACACCGTTATTGATTGCTGTCAAATAATTTTTGGTTGTGATTTCTTTACAAATTTTCCAACATACACAATCCGAAATCGTTTCAATCAAATGGCACCGTTGCCGGGGATCATTTGATTTACATAATCGAGAAATTCATTCAATCATGGATTTTCTCCCTAAGCTCTTATGATCTTGACGAAGGCCAACATATCATAAGACGCAAGTCAAGTTCTACCCGTCATTGTCCAGCTTAATTTGAACCCATCCATACAAACCCTTGACAAAGGCTAAAATAGCTGTACGACTGTCCTAAATCAACCCATCAATCTATGCTACAGATGAATACCCAGCAGCTACCAATCTCTATGCCTTGGCGAAGGTCAAAATAAATAGCTTAAATACTACTGAATGCACATCTGAAATGACGGAGGGCTACGGATGGTTTTGGCGAAACCGTGAACGTAATGAACTTGATATAGTCAAAGGAACCATGATAGCTTTTAAAAGGAGTGGTTTAGGCTCCGCATTTAAAAGTTGTTTTTCAAGAAAACTGAGTGGTTTTGAAATTGTTCCAACGATTTAAACTTTGGTTTGTTTTCCTTGCATTAATCAATGTTAATGTGGTCCCATCATATAACCCTATCATTGCAGAAAAGAAAAAAAAATAGAACGTATGCTTATGCCATCCGCATTCGCCACGAGGCCCCGTCATGCACCGTTAGGTTGCTTAACTAACGGCAGAGCGGGGGCTGGACTAGCGTAGGTGGAAAACATAAGCAATGTTTATTATATATAATATATATAGCCATTTGCCTCACGCAATAATAGGTATTCCAGATCACAGATAACAGATGAATATATTGTATATACTAGGAATTCCGTGTTTCGTTTTAGCTTAGAACGAAAGACGGATTCAATAGTCGTGATGAATAGCCAAACCTCACCCTAGACCCCTACGGGTGCGGCAAACTACCCGCCAAATTCCCGAAGTGAAGCAACCTCCCTCAATAAAATGAATAGGCCACTCAGCACTTCAAGAACCCGGTAGTTTGTGCACCCCACCTTGGGTCTATCCTAGGTCAAAGAAAAAGTAAATGAAATAATACAACGGTGGCTACAACCTCAACCCGGATGTGCCCCGCAAAAATAATATTATATCAATTTACTAATTTACATGAATGAAAGAAAAGAAAACACTCTTCTCATATCCCCCGGCTATTCATCCTCGACGATCCAATACTTTATATACACAAACCATCACAATACAGATATGTGCAACCCCCACTAATCGACATATAGCGATTAGCAGACATTTAGCAACACATATATAATCACAAAATCACATATTAGCTAAGAACTTAGAATTTCGATCAATAATACTTATCCGTGTTTACCCCATGCACAAATCAGTACACAAACAATCTGGGTAAAAACCAAATATGCCAAAAATCATAATTCCAAGAACCAAAACCACAGAAAAAATTGGGAGCAACTCGGCCACAACTCGGCGGCGGTTCCGCCGCCAAATGACCTATTAGGCGGCGGTTCCGCTGCAAAGTTGATGAGTTGGTGCTCAAATTTTTTACTAAGTCTTAGAAATATATGCATGTATTTTTAAGGTCACTGAAATAATTTTTTGAACAGTTTTAAAAAATCGACAGCAATCATATCATGGAAATTTAATTTCGGGTATTTTTCCGTCGATCGAAGTTCTAATCATTTGCTAACTAGCTAGTTAAGGCTTAGGTAGGCTCTGATACCACCGTAAGTCGATGCCGCACACCCCACGGGTTCATGAGGAGGCGGAATTTACAAAAAACGATTTTTCTTACTTCGCAACACCGACTTTAACTACAGGATCTTTACGGAAACTTTAACTAGCTATATCTACTAGGAGGTTCTAACTACTATGTTAGTATTTATACCTCCTTGATTCTAGTCTTTTGGGGCTTCTTCTCCTCCTCTCCTTGAGCTCCTCGAAGATCCGGATCGCGCTTGATCGTCGGCCTCCTCGTGTCGAAGATGATCCACCCGAGAGTCTATACTTCAACCTCCAACCTCTAAACCGAGATAACTAAAGTACCTAGTTCACTAAGCTAGGTAGCTTAGAAAATGTAGAGTATCTAATGGAGTATTTAATCTCACTTGACCCTATGGTTCACAACTCATGTGAGGGATTAGGGTCTTGAGGAAGAAGGAGAGTAAAATGGAGAGAGAAACAAAATAAGTAAATGAACCAAGTCAAGGCAAGTGAAGAATGGCTCCCTCACTCAACTCACTCAAGCATGCAATATTTTCTAATTGAAAATATCAACCATGCTTGAATAGTTATTCCAAACCAATAAAATAAACCAATGAGCTATACTTCACTCCATACCACAAATATCTCCATTTTCCACCTCATTAATCTATTTCTCAAAATAGATAAATCCAAATAATGAGGTGTCCCCTTCTAAAAGCATGTCTTGTGAAATTACAAGAATGCCCTCACCGTATATACATACCCGTATTCGTATTCCGAAAAATACGAATACAATGAAATAATAATAATCCAATAATATAATACTAGAATACGGCTTAAACCAAATCCCACTAGCACTACTACAATAAGGGGTTGCCCCTACGGCTACAGGAATCCGTAGGGGCAACTTTTTATTGCCCCTACGGATTAATCCGTAGGTCCCCATGGTTTCCCCTATGGTGCCCAACGGATTAATTTAAAAATATTAAAACGTAATTTGTTATTTGGCCCTACGGAGCCGCAAAAGAAGGCCCTACGGATTAATCCGTAGGGGCATATATAGGTTATTTATAAAAAAAAATAAAGCCTAGAAATTTCCTCGTTGGCACAATTTCCCCGCTCTCACTCTCCCGTGCGTGCGTCGTCGCCACCTCCCAGCCTCGTCGCCACCGCACTCCCGCGCGCACCTCGTCGTCCCCGACATCACCGTCGACTTCCTCATCGACGTTAGGTACTCTCTCGTCACTAATTGCGTCATCGATCGACCATCTCCGGTCTCCTCCATCGCTGGCTTAAGATTAGTAAATTTCATATTTTAACTTCTAATTATGCATTTATTTATGTTATTGTTGATTAATGGGTTGCTACTTGGGCTAGGGTTAAGGTTAGGGTTAGGGTTCAGTTTAGGGTTAGGGTTCGGTTCGGTTAGGGTTAGAGTTAGGGTTAATTAGTTGGGGTTAATTAGTTGGGGTTAGGGTTAGGGTTAAGTTTAGGGTTAGGTTTTGGTTAGGGTTAAGGTTAGGGTTAGGGTTCAGTTTAGGGTTAGGGTTTGGTTCAGTTAGGGTTAGGGTTAAGGTTAATTAGTTGGGGTTAAAGTTAGGGTTCAGTTTAGGGTTAGTGTTCGGTTCAGGGTTAGGGTTAGAGGCTAGGGTTAATTTGGGTTAATTACGTAAAATAGATAGGGTTAATTGGGTTAATTAGTGATAATTTGAAAGGGTTAGGGTGTTGATTAGGGTTAATTAGGTTAATTTGGGTAAATTGAGTTAAGTTTGGGTTAATTAGGGATAATTTGTTTTAAGGTAAGGATTATGGTTAATTGGGGTTAATTAGGTTACTTAGGGTTAGGGTTTAGGGTGCACTAGTTCATTCAGTAGGATACTCGATGATAACGTAAACGTACAATTTTACCGTAAACGCAAGAAAAATTTACCCTAAACTAAAAACTTCGAACCCTTAATAACGAAACGTAAACGTAAAACCTATTCAAGTTAAATGTTCAAGTTAAAACCAATATATGATACTCGATGATAATATCAAACTTTCATATTCTTATCGATACTCATATATGAAAATCAAAGCACGACTTAGTCCCCGTCTATCGGTTAATATGCGTTCGATGTTCGTCGTGACATAGAACTATACGAATGTTGTTAAATATCGGACGGTATAGTTCGGTACTAACAACCGTCGTGTAGTCTATGTGACGAGAAGATTCAATCGTATGATAACCGATAGATTTGTCCAGTGTGGACAAGTTAGGAATGTATAAAGCAAACACTTGCATTCACTTGTGTTTTCATTCGTTTCGAGTTATTTCGTCGGTACTTTTCCGCTGGTCCTACGTATACAAAGATAGATTAGATGTTCATTTCAACGTTGTTTCACAGCTTTGAAATGATTATCTATTCTATTACAGTGTACTCGGAGAACAGCGGGGAGGTGCTACCGAAATTTACTCCAAACGGTTGAAAGCACAAGCGAATGGGTATATGCTCTATACATTCTTAATGGGATAGAAGCCTTACCCCCGACAGCCGAAACATACACATACAACACGACACAACAAACGCACACACAACACATACACACTAACAACCCTACACTTAAGCGAAATCATAAATTGAAACACATATATATATAATACAACTCATACTTGGGTATCCTCAAATCTAACTTTGTTTATCGATAATTTATTCTTTTCAACGACAAACGCACACATAAAGCATATACACAGATTTTCTCCTTTGTCAGTAACCATCCCATTCTTAGATTTCTCAATATAGTCATCATAACCTACAATTTATATGTTATACAGTCTAACATGGCCATGAGTGTAAGTCTATGCTACCTCTCCCGGTACTTTCGGGCATGCGGAATTTGGTAAAAAAAAAATTTCTTAGAGGTGGTAACATGGACTCAAAACCGGATCTTTGTTAAACATCTAACTAACAACCTAACTACGAGTTGCTAACTACTCGGTTAGGGGGTTATACCTTTCTTTTTCTCGAACTCCTTCGTCTTCAAGCTTCGATGGTCGTCCGAATCGGCTTCTCTCCGTCGTCTCCTTGCGCCGAAGATAGATCCACCTGAAAGCTTCAACCTTTGGCTCCTTCTTCGAACTTTGAAGAAACTAGTTCACTCGGTTTGCCAAACCTTGTGAACTAGAGTGAGTAAAGAAGAGTTTGTATGGGATTTTTTCTATGGTTCTTGGTTCTCAACTCATGAGACAAGTGAATCATAGAGTCAAGAGAGGGAGAGCAAGAGGAGGAAGATGAGAGCTCAAGAACAAGAGAGAGAATGAGCATGAAAGAATGAGAGAAGACTTTTCTCATTTGGCTCTCATAATCCAAAACAATCATAACACCTCATATCAATCAAGTATTATGTAATGGTTTAAGCAACCATAGCCATATCATTTCATGCACTCATTTTGCACAAAAGAGCAAGCAAGCAAAAGTCTTTGCCATGAAATGATAGCTATAGTTATCATGATGGTCAACTAGTCAAGCCTAGTCAACCGGTCAACAAAGTCAACAAGTCAACAAAAGTGAACAAGTCAACAAAGTCAATCCCTCAACAACCATGTCACCATAATACTTAATTAATATAATTGTTAATCATATATCATATTCTCATTAGGGTTGAGCAAAAAGTCAATAGTCAACGGTCAACGGTCAACAACCCTAATGAGAATCCTCTGCCTCTGTCTCTCCGTCAACTGTGCATACACACCCGCATCGGCGTTCCGAGGAACACGGATGCATACTGGATAAAACCAATCCCAAAAGGTACACTAGGATCTGGCTTAAACCAAAGCCCGCTAGTGTAAACTGTCCGGACACTGTACGTGCACAAGTGCACGGATGTGACCGAACCCTGTCGCAAAACCATGCGACCTGTCGCAAAACCATGCGACCTCTACTCTTTTGCCTAAAGGCGAATAGCTTTCTGTGTGGGACTCTAAAGACTCGACACTACGCTGGCAGTGGGTTTAACCACAGACCGCAAGCGGCACTAGCTGTGCGTAACGGTCCCCAGGTAGATGCCGACAAGAAGACTGACGAGGCGAAACCCATCTGAACTCCTACTGAGCCTGAATGTGACATTCTCCGTACAGTCCGGTCTGTTCGTCTGATACATCGCATGGCGGGCCTAGGGGGCGGTAAACGTCAGCCCCCTAATAGCGGTACAAGTCGTGTCGGAGTGAAGCCCAAAACACCCTGAGATAACACTGGAAGCCTACCAGTATATCTCGTTTGCCCTGGCCAGGGACTACTCATGTAATGGCTCTCCTAGACACAGCGCGATGTCAACCCCCAATACCGGGAGAGACGAATCCTGTCTAACCGTCACTGCCTCCAAGTGCTTCGGGACTGCACCCAACTACCACCTGTTTGCACGACTCCTTTGAGCCGTGGTAGGGTAGTAATCAAAGTATAGTGGGAACACACTCGAGGCGAAGTGACAGTGTCAAGTCAGCGGACTAAGCTGTACTCATGTCACCTGGGAACTGATAACTGACGATAGGCATAATACCAACTAGTCAGTTCCCGACGAGTCCTGTCCAGTGTACTCGTAACCCAACGAGCACCCGCATACTCTCTCAAGTACGACGTACCGACGGCTGTGGGACAGACCGTCTCCCACACTGGGATGAGAAGCGCATGCGCTAGTCTACTCCGGAGTATCGATGCCCTGTCTCGATAGTCCTGCGACCAGGGACCTGCATAAGGATGTGCTTATAGATTACCCAGCCCCACTAGTGTGACTGCCATCACAACGCTGGTAATCAAGCAAAGATCCTAAGGGCTCCACTAATGCGTATAGGTGATATAATAAAATAAACACATGTACACATTGAAGTAGAAACAAACCAAGTAGCATACTACTATTTTGAGAAAGATTGTATATACAAGGTGAATATCCCAAGCTTCCATTAAGTAATATACAAACTAGTATGATACAGTAATGGCCTCTAGGGCATATACACTAACAATGAGTACATAAGAGTTAAGGACTGGATGTATGTGGATTGGCAAAAACGTATGCAACCTAAGTTCGTCACAGGAGTTGCTGCTTTCATTGAATTTGCACGCGCACATAATAAGATCGTGTTAGAGAAGATTCTCTGCCCGTGCGATAGATGTGGGAATAAGTACTGGCAGAAGCTAGAATTCGCAGAGCTTCATATCGTTAAACAAGGTTTTACTAGAGTTTATACAACTTGGCTATATCACGGGGAAGGAGAAGAAGACAATAATACGGCAGAAGAATAAGGAGAAGACGGTAATGCGGCAGAAGAAGAAGACGGTAATTTCTTTCCAAGAGAAGAAATGGAGGATATGATAGAGGCTGCCTTAGGTGAATCTATTCGTACCGAAAATGATATTCCTTCCGGTCAAGAACCGCGTGCGGATAAGTATGAAAAGTTCATGAATGATGCTAGAAAACCAATTTATGAGAATGCAAAGTATTCCACCCTCTCATGGTTCGTCCAACTTTTCCAGATTAATTGCCTAAATGGATGGAGTAACAAGTCATTCACAATGCTTCTTTCGTTCTTGAAAGATTCTATGCCCCCAGGAAATAACATGCCCGACAGCTGGTACGGAGCCCAGAAGATGATATCTGATTTGGGTCTGAAGTGTGAGAAGATTCAAGCATGTCCTAAAAATTGCGTGTTATACCGGAAAGAGAATTCAGATTTGAAAAAGTGTCCAACATGCGGAGAGGCCAAGTATAAACCGAAAGATTCTGATAAGAAGCCCGATATACCTGTCAAGATAGCACGATACTTTCCCATAACACAGAGGCTGCAGAGGCTATTCAGGTGCAAGAAAACAGCCGAGGCAATGATTTGGCATCACCGTGGTCCTCCAAGTGAAGATGGAAAAATGAGTCATCCAAGAGATTCACCGGTATGGAAGGATTTCGATAGGAGGCACGGAATATTCAGTAGCGATCCTCGCAATGTCAGGCTCAGACTCGCTAGTGATGGCTTCTGCCCATTCAAGTATATAGCTGGAAGCTACAGCACATGGCCCGTTGTAATGATAGTTTATAATCTGTCGCCTTGGTTGGTTATGGATCAATCATACTTTATGATGACTCTTCTTATCGATGGACCAAACTCACCGGGAAACAATATCGGCGTCTATCTCCGACCTCTGATCGATGAGTTAAAATCTTTATTCATTGATGGTGTAGAGACTTACGATGCAAACACAAATACAACCTTCATACTGCGTGCGGATTTAATGTGGACAATTAATTACTTTCCTGCGTATGGAATGCTATCTGGTTGGTCCATACATGGTCACAAAGTATGTCCTTATTGCCATCAACATACAATATCGAAATTCTTGAATTTTAGCAGGAAGGTTTGTTATTGCGGCCATCGACGTTTCCTGCCTCTAGACCATCCCTACAGATTAGATGTTGTTCACTTTGATACTCATCAGGAGCTTCTTGGACCTCCAGCCCCATTGTCCGGAGAGGACGTGACTGCTCAGTGGGATGGTTACAATAATGTGACCTTCGGGATAGATCTGACAAAATAGAGCAAACCACCATTCTGGAACAAGTTAAGCATTTTCTTCGAGCTTCCGTACTGGTCAACAAATTTAGTGCGCCATTGTCTGGACGTCATGGATATAGAGAAGGGAGTATCTAAGCACGTACTCAACTTACTTCTTTGTAAAGACGGGAAATCGAAAGACAACCTCCATACTCGGATGGATCTACAGGACTGGGAAATTAGAAGTGATTGCATCCTAAACCGATAGCGGGTAAACCAGGCAAGTTTGTACTTCCCAATGCCGCGTATCATATGTCACAACCAGAGAAGAAAAGATTCCTGCAGGTGTTGCATGATTTGAAAGTTCCCACAGGTTTCTCAGGATCATTTAGCAAGAAGATAAAAATTGTGCAAGGCAAGATCGATGGCCTGAAAAGTCATGATCACCATGTTATTATGGAGCACCTTCTCCCATTAACCCTCAGAACCTCCCTTTCCGAATCGGTTGGTCTAGTAATCAATGACCTATGTTGCTTTTTTAGAGAATTATGGGCTAAAACACTGGATGTTGTGACGCTGGAGAAACTAGAAAATTCTATTTCGTTGATACTTTGAAAGTTTGAGCGTATTTTCCCACCGTCATTCTTCGATATCATAATACACTTGACAGTTCATCTTGCAACTGAGGCTAAGTTAGCCGGACCGGTACAATATCGATGGATGTATCCCGTCAAAAGGTACGTGGACTTTTTTGTTTCGCGCAATTTTTAAAATTATTGTTGTCATGTATGCCCGCATTTATTTATTTAACATATTTTTGTTTAGGTACCTCTACACTCTAAAAAAGTATATACGTAATAGAAATCGACCAGAGGGTTCTATCATGCAAGGTTATCTTCTAGATGAAGCAACCACATTTTGTTCCCGCTATCTGGACGAGAACAATAAGACGAAACTTAACCGGTCTCGAAGAATTCAGGACAGGTCATATGGTAAAGCTGATTATAAGAGGGTAGACACTATGTTTATCAATAAGATATATCGGTTTATCCTTCTCAATAGCGCATGTCTTGAAAAAATTAGAGAGTAAGTTTTTTGGATTAATTTTTATATTTGTGTTTGTGTGTGTATGAAATGATATAATATTAATGTCATAATTTATTATTGAGAACAGAATTCATTTTAACGAGGTACGTGAGGGGCATCCTGATTGGAACGATGAACGATTGGAAAAATATCATTAGGATAATTTTTGCGATTGGGTTGCAGATCATGTAAATTATTCGAATAACATGTTATTGCTACCAGTTTTAATCTAAATTTATATCGTTATGTATTTTTCGTAAAATTTGTTTTGTTAGATCCACGATCGGAACTTGTCTGTATCATTAGAGAGTGATTCAAGATGTTTAGCTCAGTTTCCTAGTATGGAGGTTGCATATTATAAAGGATTCGGTGTCCTTGGATACAAATTCGAAGTTAAGGACATAGAAATATCTAGAACCACTCAGAATAGTGGGATTGTGACGGTAGGATCGGATGGTGTGATTTATTATGGATACTTAAATTGTATACTTGGCATCCAATATCCCGGACGATCAAAACCGTTTTATATATTTCAGTGTACTTGGTACGATACACGAACTGATACGGATAAGTGGAGAAACAATCTCGGGACTTGAAAAGATGAATATGGATTGACCAGTGTGAACACACTTCAATCTTACGGTAAGGACGATCCGTTTATATTTCCGAACCAAGTGTTCCAAGTATACTACTCACAGTGTTTGAAGCATCCGGGATGGAGTGTCGTATGCCGTTGGAAACCCAGGGATGTTTACGAGTACCAGAATTCGAGGACAGCGATGAGGATGAAGAAGAAAGAAGACTTAGAGTGCTCCGACCGTCTGTTTCAAAAGACGGGTTGTCTTCGGCTGATCATGAAGTTACATGGGCTATAAATGATATCGATGATGAAATCCAAGTAGATATGTCTAATGCATCCACGAAACAAAAAAGGTTATCAGTAATGTTATATTATTACTTCACGTTTTACGATCTATACATATATAGCATGCATATGTAATGATTGTATAATGCGTCCTGATTGATCATCAAAATTGTAGGATCAACTTCTTCTTGATTTTTAAAAGAAAAGTAAAGATATTAAAGAAGAAGCGATGTTTTGTTTTAATCGTTTAATAACCGCAATCAATAACGGTGTCGCTTGTAGCGATCGTTAGTGAGCACGGGTCTTCCACTGAGATTCGTGTATTTGATCAATCTTGCTTTAGATGAGTCGAAAGAAATATTAAAGAAAATTCAAGAAAATGAATCAAGATTTATAGGATGAAATATCTTCAAGAAAATTAAGAAAGAGTTTAGGATTTAGAAATCAAGAAAATGTCCAAATCAATTTTAGTTATCAAGAAAATGAAGAATAGCTTGTAGGATTCGATAGGAATTAGTAGCAATGGTGAATACTAATAATGACTAATCTTATCTATTGATGAATTATAGCTAGATCGATGACGATGAATGAAGATTAGGGATCTATCGAAGAAACTAGGGTTTCTCCTTCACTATCCCTTGTCTTTTCATTGATCATTATTCAAATCTAGCCTTTAGCAAAAAGAATCACCAATCATTTAATCCCAAATTGCAACGAAATTATGAAGAACGGTGATCTCGTTCCAAATTTGGTCATTGACGATTCTTTTTCCTAAAGTTCACAATTCTCATAAGACTTAAGATTAGTTTTAGGATTTCATCACCATTTGATCTTCCGAATTCCTTCGAATCCTTAACAAGCGGAGATTTCACTCACGCATCATGAAAATAAAAGAATCAAGAATTAGAAATTTCATAATGCAAGAATGTAAAGAAAGCGAGAATTAACAATTGATCGCCTTTATTAAATCTTCTTCAAATTTACAGCTCTCAATCCGAGATTATAAGACTAAGCTTTCAATCACTCCTTTGGATAGAGAATTTATCGTCGATTTTTGTGTGGCTCGATCACCGTGAGACGTGGATCATTCGCGGATCTCTTGCTCTTGATGACGATCGGCTTTGCGATAAAGGATCTTCGATGTCTCGCTTGATGTTGCTCTCAACGATTCTTGAATTGGAATTGAATTGGATTTGGTTTTGGTTTGTGTGCTAGAAATATGCTAAGATTCAACAACCCAACAACATAGGCTTAGGTTCCCTTTTTTAGCTCTTCACCAATTTTCCGCTAGAAGCTAGGTTAATCTTCCCCAAGAAGGTAGGTAGTTGTAGGGAAACTTCTAGAGTAAGATAGTTATCAAGCTTGCATAAGAAGCTAGGTTGTTGTAGGGAAGCTTCTGGAGTAAGATAGGTAGTTCGAAATGTCTTCAACAAGTTAAGAGGTTGTATGGAAGCCTCTGGAGAAGTCTCGAACCCGGCGCCCCCAATTCGGCCGCGGATCCGCGGCGGATCGGGCATACTCGGCCGCGGTTCCGCGGCCGTTTGAAGAGATCACCGCATGATATTTCAGTGTTGTTCTGATGTTGACATTTGGGTCTTCTTCTAATATCTGGAATCTTTTTATCTCTTCTGAATCTCTACCGGATTTTAACTCTTTGACTTGCTGTATTTTATCGGTAAATTTGCAATTCCGATATCTGTCCTGAAATAATTTTCTACACAAAATCTCAATGAAAAGTGTTGGAGATATAGAATATTATGCATGACATACTAAACATTCAATTTCCTTAAAAAGATGTTGATTATATATATAACACGTGGTATTTGATAATTTGCAGACGAACTGGTAATATGTGTTATATTTATATCAACTATCCTTAAATGATTAAAATAGTGAGGAAATTGATATGTTTAAGATTGCAATATTTTCGACTGAACAAATTCCCCCAAACTTGATTTTGATAGTCTCGAGCAAACTTCTTTTATTCAGAAAAACAAGAAAATAGAAAGAAAAAGAAAAAACTAACTAGCACGCTTTCTTAGATAACACGATTGCACTGAGCATGTGCAACAAGCCTTTAAACCTCTAGGTGTCCCTAGTAGGAGGAGTGTTGTCTCCTGAGGGTTTTCAGCGGATTGCACCCACAAAATCCCATAATAAAAGGAAGACTGTGAAAGTTACATATAAAGATAAGAATTATAAAAGAAAGAACTTGAAAGAAAGAGTTTCCAACTACACTAGCTTTTCGGTTGTTATGAGCCATATCTTAATAGTCATGAAAAGATGTTAGAAATCATATCATCCCTCAATAAAATATCGTATTTATTCTTCATTCCTACCTTTCTTCCAAACACCGATCATATACCCCTACGTGTGTGTAAAGGACATCCCTACACTCGGAGAATTCAATTCAAGCTATCATACTCTTGTCCATCTACCTCAATACTTTTTAGTCGGTGAATATTTTGGATGGAATTGCTCACACATTTTTCATGCGACCGTTAATATTTCTTGAGGTACTAACCGACCGATTACTACATGTGCTCACATATTATGCGTATTTAGTTATTTCCTCATCTTGCAAAACCTAAGGCTTAGCAGTGACTCCCAAACCAGTTGGTCTAAGGCACTAGGTGATGAAGCACCCTCGCTATATTTTTTTTTGCTGCCTTGGTAATTACAAAACCAGTGTTCATTTTTCTTCACCAATTTATCTTTTATGCTTTATTTATTATTTCATCGTACTTTGTCTTTTAGACAAGAGCATTTCAAGATATCCTCTACTATCCCGAGTTTCAAGACATGTGTAAGTGCGTATATTAGGGTATCAACGTTCAAATATTTGACTTCCAGAATAGGAACTATTTTCAGACTTATTTTTATCCTCAGATTAGTGACTTCCTTCATCTTACTAACCCTTGGAACAACGGCTCATAACTACTTATTACAAGTTTCGTCTAAGAAAACATCTAATTTTCTTGGTTTTCTTAAACTTTTCCCATCTTTTAGATGTAATTTTTCACTTTCTAATCTTTCATTATTTTTGAAAAATTTTGAAAAATTTGTGCTTATGCAAAGTGTAATGCAAAGTGATACGTAAAAAAGCACAAGCCTCTCCCAAACTTGTTTACAGCAGTGTCCTCACTGTTGTCTCTTTTAAATCTCAAAAACCTGTAGGTTTGGGAGAAAAAGTTATTAACAGGGTACAAGGATAAATGAACATGAAAATCTTCCCCAGAACTTATTTTTTTTATTTATTTACAATTTTTTTTATATTATATGTATGTACAATTTGACTCACCTCCATTCTAAAGATGAGACAATATTACCAAGATATGGAGGTGAGGTGGAGGAAAATTAGTCATTATAAAACGGCTCCTGTAAAAACAGAAGCTTTTCCGAGGGGTCAGTGGAAAAATACGGTTTTAATCTATGTCCATTCACTTTGAAAATTGTACCGTTTTTTACTATTTTCAACTTCAACTGCCCCGTGCGGGTATACATACCGCACCACAAATGGTCCTTTTCAACGAGATCGTAGCTTACCCGCATGAAGATGGAAACGTGAATCGTAAAGGACTTGTTGATCTGAGGTAAAAGTTTTTCTCAAAATATTTTTATCGTGAAATACCTTAGTCCGGTTCTTTACTATCACCGCATTATCGTAATCTTCATCGCGGAGTTCGCTTAGCTCATTTAATTGTAGCTTCCGAAAGTTGCAGGCTTGATTTAAATCAAAGTTAAGTTCTTTAATGGCCCACAATACTTTGTGTTCAATCTCGACTGGAAGGTGGCAAACCTTTCCAAACACTAGGCGGTAAGGAGACATACCAAGATCTGTCTTATAAGTGGTACGAAATTCCCAAAGATCATCCGTCAATTTAGTTGACCAATATTTCTGGTTCTTAGAAACTGATTTCTCCAAAATTTGTTTGATTTGCCTATTTGAAATCTCAGCTTGCCCGCTCGTTTAGGGATGATAGGGCGTCGAAAGTCTGTGATTGATTGCATATTTCCGCATCAAAGTCTCGAAAGACCGATTACAGAAATGCGTCCTGTTGTCGCTAATGATAGCGTGAGGGTGCCTAAATCGCGAAAAGATATTTTCTTTAAGGAACTTAATGACAACCTTGTTGTCATTAGTGCGATATAGAATAGTTTCTACCCATTTCGAGACATAATCAACCGCTAACAAGATATACAAATTCCCAAAAGAGTTGGGAAAATGACCCATAAAATCAAGACCCCAAACGTCGAAAATTTCAATAACCAAGATCGGTTGAAGTGGCATCTCATTTATTTTAGAAATCTGACCCGTGTGTTGACATTGTGGACAGGTTTTGCAATGATCATATGCATCTTTAAATAAAGTAGGCCAGTAAAAACCGCATTGCAAAACCTTCTCCGCTGTCTTTCGTGGACCAAAATGACCTCTGCATGCCTGATCATGACAAAAAGACATAACACTCTTGAATTCATCATTGGAGACACATCTGCGAATGATTTGGTCAGGACAATACTTAAACAAATAAGGTTCATCCCAGTAAAAATGCTTTACTCGGGATAGAAATCGAAATTTGTCCTGTTTAGACCATTCGCTGGGAATAAGTCCCGTTGTAAGATAATTCACAATATCCACGAACCAAGGTTCTCTGGATATGGTCAAGAGCTGTTCGTCAGGGAAAGAGTCGTTAATTGGCAAGATCACAGGTGAAGAAGAGATGCGCGAAAAATGGTCGGCTACTACGTTTTCACATCATTTCTTATCTCAAATGACAAGATCAAATTCTTGTAATAATAGGATCCAACGTATTAACCTGCCTTTAACATCCTTCTTCGATAAAAGATGTTTTAGGGCGGAGTGATCAGTGTAAACAATCGGTGAGCCAATCAAGTAAGGTCTGAATTTTTCTAATGCAAATACAACTGCCAAGAGTTCTTTCTCGGTAGTTGTATAATTAATTTGGGCATCATTTAAGGTTTTACTTGCATAATAAATCACATGTGGTATCTTATCAATGTGCTGTCCTAAGACTGCACCAACTGCAAAATCTGATGCATCACACATTAGCTCAAACGGGTGGTTCCAATCAGGAGAGGATAGAACGGGGGCTGTAGTGAGGGAATTTTTAAGCGAGTCAAACGCAGCCTCACAGTCCAAATCAAAGTGAAATGTGGTATCCTTGGCCAAGAGAAGAGTTAAGGGTCTAGAAATTTTGCTAAAATCCTTAATGAATCTCCTGTAAAATCCTGCATGTGTTAGTTATATGTATGCCCTAGAGGCCATTACTGTACATAGAATGTATATTGTAGTGGATGCTGGGACGTATATAGGGAGGACTTTCTTGCTCGACATGATAGTATGCTATCTGGTTGATATTTACCTTAACGTGTATACTGATTGTCTCTCTGTTACATGTTGGTAAAGCCCTTAGGATGTGTGCTTGACTACCTGGACTATGATGCGGATCATACTAATGGGGACATGGTAGTCCATAAGTACATCCTTCAATGTCCCTAGTCGTGGGTGTATCGAGACGGGGCATCGATATACCAGAGTAGACTAGCGTATAACTTCTCGACCCATACAGATGGGCGATGGATGATCCCATATCCATTGGTGTTTGACATCAGAGATGATATACGGGTGCTCAGTAGAGACTGGGTACACTGGACGGACTCGCCGAGAACTCCCAGATGGTATTATACCTCACGTCAGATGGCAGTTCTCTGGTGACACTGGTACAGAGTAGTCTGTTGACCCGAGATCGTCATAGAGTCTTGTGTGGTTCCCACTGTGCTTTGATTTCCATCTTACCACGTCCAAGAGGGCGTGCAAAACGGTGGTTTTTGGGTACAGTCCCGAGTCACATGGAGGCAATGAGCGATAGGAGGGGATTCGTCTCTCCCGGTATAGGGAGTTGATGTTGCGCTGTGTTCGATTGGCTATAACAGGAAATCCCTGGCCAGGGTTGCTGAGATTTACTGGTAAGCGTTGCCAGTAGTTTCTCGAACAGTTATAGACCTTATATCGACACGACTTATCGAGCTATTGGGGTCTGACGTTTACCACCCCTAGGCGAGATATACGACATATCAGACGATCAGACCGGACTGTACGGTAGTGTTACTGGTCGGATTCACTGGAGTGTGAGCGGGCTTGCTCGTCGATCTTCAGATCGCTCAATACCTGGGTGGCCGTTACGTTTAGCAGACCGCTTGCGGCTTGTGGGTGTTTGATATGATCATCACCTGCTGCCGGCGTATTGACGAGTCTTTAGAGTCCTACACAGAGGTTTCCTGGCTCAAGCGAAACGAAATAGGAGCGCATATGAGATATGTGCGGGACCGAGAATAATGCGTGTATGTGATACCGTATTCCATTCTCGCGATGAATGTATCGAAAGGTTGTATGCGATATAACCTAGTTATCGAATCAAGGGTTGGTTCGATAAGCCGATACATAGAATACTAGTCGGTTATATGCGATATGACCGGATCGTTAAATCAAGTGTTGATTTAATGATTTAATGCATAATTATATATTTGATATATTACTTTGCATTAACTAGTATTGGTTCACTTTAAATGGATTTTCTCACTCGGATTGTACACATTGTATATGTGATATACTTTTGTGCACTTGATTGTATCATGTTTGATGATACATGTTTAACTATAGTTAAGTGTAATGGATTAAGCCATGGTTAAACTAATGATTAGGGTTTTCTATTCTTATTTATTTATTTATTTATTTATTTTGAATAGATAAGAAAAGAATGGTT
This sequence comes from Agapanthus africanus, assembly GCA_030015575.1. NCBI lineage: Eukaryota > Viridiplantae > Streptophyta > Magnoliopsida > Asparagales > Amaryllidaceae > Agapanthus > Agapanthus africanus. The sequence continues at coordinate 298,439,899 of CM057349.1, forward strand.
GCTAATTTTGGAGTTTAGTTGAAGCTTCATGAAGCTTTGACTTTGTAACCATTCTTGTCTTCATCTTTAACCCTAACCATTAATCTAACCTTAGTTAATTCTCTACACTTGACCATGGTTCTAATATGATAAGTATTCATTTTCTTTTCCAATTATAATTATTCTTATCATATTATTCTTCTTCTTCTTCATTGCTTCAAGTGAAGAAAAGCTTACCTCATCAATGGTGATTGATGTTTTTGAGTGAGAAATCCAATTCTAAAGTTAACCCACTTCCTATTTCTTCATCCTCTACCTCTTGCCAAGTAGTAGAGTGTGTTTTCTTCACAAGTTTCTTGACTTGGTGAAGTCGGAGCTTGATTTAGCGATGCCTCGACGTAGATCATCTTCGGCATGGACATCGACGACCTAGCTCGCTTTTTCTCCGACGAAGCCGACTCTAGAGCCCGGATTCCTTTTGGACAGCGGAGACGACTTCGTTGCGGAGCTATGGAGGTGGAGCACCGGATCTACAAAGTTTGTATTTCCGTATCTCTTAGTTAAGTGTTAACTAGTTAGCTTTTTCGCCTAGAAATCTAGCAAACGATCCGTAGTCGGGTCTCTCGGCACCCATAAATTTTGATATTGGCATGTTCGATGCCTTGTGAGACCTCACTAGGATGCCTAGGAACCAACACTTGAATTTTTCTGAGTTGTTTTGGGGATTCGGTGTTTCGATCGGAGTATCAAATTTTGTCTGTGTGGCTTTCCGGATAAATTTTAGAATATGTTAAAAAGTTTGACTGGATATAAATACCCAATTTTTCCCCTGTCGGGAAATTTCCAAGTGTTGGATTTTTCCGCAGTTTAACGACGTTCTAAGTAGTGCAAGTAATTCGATGGACCCTCTAGAAGACAACAAACCTTAACTCGATTATATGACCGTCTTGAACTGCCCTTTGAACCTTCGGGTTTGGGGCAGTACGGCGTGCCACATGTGAGGCGTTGGCTTGACCCTTCTACGGCTGGACCGTCGGTACTGAGGCACGAACTGAATGTTGTTAGACTTATTTCATGTGTTGAACTGTATCGGGAAAACTTGGGTGTTCGAATGTTCAATCGGAAAGTTTAACATTTTCTAATTATCTGGAATGGGATACAATAATTGGAATTCACAAGAAGTTATGAGATAACTGAATGAATGTTATAAACCTAGCAGTTTAGTCTCACTTGATCGGTTGCCACGGAATTTTGATGCGATCAAAAGTCCGTCGCAATCACGTAGCATACGCGGATACTCGCCGGGTAAACTTAATAGACAGCCTTACTCCATAGCCCCGACCAAGTGACTGTAGGAGAACCCCGTCGCCGAAAGCATCCGTTCGGGTGCTCGCGGTAGCGGTGTTCCGCCTTGGTGCACTTCGTCGACGGTATCGGGGGTGCGGCCGCCTACTAAAGTTTGCGACGAGTATTCGATCAGGATGTCGGGAATCTTGTTGAATTGCCCGACTTGATATTGAAAAGTGTTTTCGATAATGAGACTAAAATGCAGGGTTTATAATTGTTAGGCATGCGATGTCTAAGTAATTCATTTGGTCAGGCATGCGATGTCTGAGGTGGTTGCGGATTCCAACTGTTGTAGTTTTACACTTTCTTTTCTGTGACCGTAAGTGTAATATGTGATATCGCCGGTTTCGTTGCTATATGTCAACGACAATTGGGATGCGCATATTTACTTACGTTGATGACATGTGATGTTATGTGTTGCTGGATATGTTATATTGGATCGTCGTGTTTGAATAGCCGGGGTTTTTTTATGTGAGATGAGTGTTTTTCATTTTCATTCATGTAAAAACTTGTATGTAATATTCTTTTATTGGGGCACTTCCAGGTTGCGGAAGTTGTCACCTTTTGTATATTATTTACTTTTCCGCACTAGGATAGACCCAAGGAGGAGGGCACAAGTAACCGGGTTCTGGAGTCCAGTGGGAGACCAACTTGAGGAGTCGAGTCCGGGTCTCCTAACTCTAGAATTGGTAGGGTTACTTGCCGCTCTCGTAGGGGTCTAGGGGTGTGGGTTTGGCTATTCATCACGACCGTGGAATCCGTGTTTTATACTGGCTCGTATTGAAAACACGGACGTCCTAGTATATCCAATATTTCATATGTTTCTTCTGTTGCGATATCTGTGATGTGATCATGTGATGTTCTGTGATAGATACATTATATAGTATATATGATATGTTATATAGACGTTACTTATGTTTTACACCCGCGCTAGCCCTGCCCTGCTCTGTCGTTAGTTACCTAACCTAACGGTGCACGAGGGGACATCGAGGCGAATGCGGATGGCATAAGTGTACGTCATATCTATCTGTGATGTTTAGGTATTTAAATGATGGGACTTCATTAATGAGATTAATGAAATAAAAGAAACCTAATGATGTTGTAGAATCGAATTTCAAATAAAACAGGTAGCAAAAGTTCTTGCTTTGCACAGAGGTATATGTGATATATCCTGCACCTTATTCGATGAGGAAAGGACCGAGATCCCTTCACCGGGAGTGACTCCTTTAGCAATAACTGGCAGATGCTACACACTCGGTTTGTATTTTGATTGCTTTTAAGTGTTTTTGCTTTGCACAGTGATATATGTGATATATCCCGCACCTCATTCGATGAGGAAAGGACCGACGATCCCTTCACCGGGAGTGACTCCTTTAGCAAAACTGGAAAAGCCTCAAAAACACTCCATTTCAAAATTCATTTGATTCTACAACGATATCAAGTTCATTACGCAATAGGTTTTCAGAAAAACCTGTCGTAGCCCTCCGTCATTTCAGATATGTACTGGTTAGTATTCGTGCTGCGTTTGTTGACCTCTGTCAAGGCGTAGTGTGCGGTAGCTGATTAGTGCTTATCTGCATAAGCATATGATGTGATTGATTTAGGGTAGTCGTGCGACCTTGTTGACCTCTGTCAAGGGTCGTGCGGGTGGGTTTACTTCAATCAGGAAATGACGGGTTGAACTTGACTAGCAGCCTATGGTTTGTTGACCTCTGTCAAGGTCATAAGACGCTAGGGACAAAATATTATCGGGAATTTCAAGTGTTGAAATTTGCAATGAGATTGCATACCTTCTATGAGATAGTTGGATCCCGATACCCGCTGCGAGTAAGTGTTACTCCTGGGAGAGTTTTATACATTACAATTAGCCGATCAAGTAGGTGTCTAGAAAGGTGTCAACGAGGTTACGCCTCTGGGAAAACGAGGTTTACATTAATTAGGTTCGTGCGAAAGCACGGGGGACCTCCCTCAAAGTACCGACACTGGCCTGGCTGAAAGATTGGCGAACTTGTAGTGTGTAATTAATCCCGGCTAGTCTTTCCTTTTAGGGTTTGAAGGAAGATTTGATAAAAAGCAGTGGGAGCCATCCTGATTAGATAAAATAATAACCAATCTATTTTGACAGAGCGCACGCTGAGTGTTTTCTTCTCTCTCTCTCCTGGTAGCAACCATATCACGCCTTAATCAAGATAATAATACGGAATATTGACCGAACCCGCTTGTTATACTGAGCTGGGGAACGTTGGTCCCGCTCCAACTTATAATTGTTATAAGACAGAGCAGGAAATTGGGGAATACCAGATTTCCCGTGCCGCCCAAATGAAGAGAGTGCATGCTGATGCATCATCTTCGGGTGTGTTCATTACAAAGAACTGTTTCTCTGTAAACTCTACGTCCTGGGTATGTGATACCAGATCAGGATCCCAGATATGTAAAATGTTACATAGGGCTACAGATAGGTAGAGAACTGAGAACGGGTGATAAGTTTCATGAGGCAGAAAACGGGGCAAGTGTTGCAGCCAAGTCTGTTGGTCACTGTCACCCTGTATTACAATACATTGATTCTGAACGAATGTTATTAGATACCGAACCTGATATACAAAATCATATATGTCTCTTTATTAGTAAAGAAACGGTAAAATTTTGTATTGTTGGATAATGTTTTGAACATTTCCTATATCAAAAGTTGATCGGTTCAGGCACGTTATCTAAAAGCGTTGATGTTCTAAATCAAACTACAGTTCTTAGTATACGGAACACACACAAGAGGAAGAGTTCAGAAATGAACGAATTCTTCTTGAGGCATTGTAGACTAGGTCAGATCAATGTTGACCCGACTAGCTAGAGTTACATATAGATGCATATTTAAATCAGTTTGAATTTACATCTTATGAAACTCGCCAGTCATGTCACAAAGATAAGATGACCATAGCTCCGTTTACTGGAAACAGAGAAAGAGTTAGTGAACTCTTGGGATGATACATGTTGATGTATGTAGGTCCCCTGTCTACACATGCCAAGACCGGTTCTTTTACTTCATTACATTCTCTGATAATCTCTCAAGATTCAGACATACGTTCCTGTTGAAACATAAGTCCGAACCTTTTGAGATATTCACAGAATATAAGTTAGAAGTAGAGAACTAATACGGGTATAAGTATGATGTCCTATGATGAGATCAAGGAGGAGAATACATGAGCACGGAATTTCTGGACAATTCTAAAGGAGAATGAGATTCTCTCTCGGCATTACTCCTCCGTATACACCATAGCACGATGGTATATCGGGGCGGAGCAATAACACCCTATGTGATAAGGTGTGCTCTATGATGAGTACTACTGAGTTACCTATTTCCTTTTGGGAGTTATGCACTTGAGAAGCTGCATACCTATTGAATAGGGTTCAAATCAAATCAGTTGCCTACCACTTCATATGTGATATGGAAAGGGAAGAGCCCATGTCTTAAGCTAGTTAAGATTTAGGGTTGTCCGGCCTATGTTTAAAAGCAAAATCCGGACAAGCTCGAGGCAAGGTCTGTAATGTAGAACTGGAAAGGTTCCAGCTATACAAACTACAGCAGATGATTTAGTAAAACCAAATGATTCAATAGTTATCAACGAACCTCAGCCTCTCCGCCGATCTAGTAGGGTTCCTCACCCACCTGAGAGATACTTCGGTTTCTCTATGACAGTGGGAGCGAGGAATGCATCATGAGATGATGACCCAACTAGTTTCGAGATGGCCATCAGGAGTAAGACTCTGTAAGAATGGCTGGATGCTTAGTGATCTGAGATGGAATCCTTATACACCAGCAAAGTATGGACTTTAGCTGCTATATCTGAAGGGTTAAATCCCCATCAGGAGCAAGTATATCTTAAGAAGATTACTTGGTGTACATGGAAAAGTTGAGACTTTCAAAGCTAGACTTGTTAAAGGTTTTCGTCATTGACCAGGCGTGGATAATGATGAAACCTTTTCCAGTACCTATGCTTAAGTCCATCCAGATACTACTTGCCACGGCTACATACCATGACTACGATATCTGGCGGTTGGGTGTCATGACTGCTTTTCTAAATGATATTTTAGAAGAGTGCGTCTATAAGTACACAGCCAGAGGGCTTCGTAAACAGTGGGAGCAGCGGAAACGTGTACAAGATGCTTTATTGGATAAAGCAGGTATCGCGGAGTTGGAACATCTGTTTTGATGTAGTAGTCAAAGAGTTTGACATCATCAAAATGGTAGATGAACCTTGTATAAACAAAAAGGTAGTAGGGAGTATGGTGGCGATCCTCGTAGAGCACGTGGATGACATACTCTTGATAAGAAAGGAGTTTCTTATGCTACGCTCGATCAATCTCCGCTTATCACTATGATTCTCCATATAGGATCAAACTGATACCTCCTAAATCCTGAGTTTTGGATCTATGAGATAGATTTAATTGGATGTTAGGATTCTCACTAGTTGTAGTGAGATGGTATCAATCGATCCTGAGGAGAATCACTGGAAGGGTTCCAGGGTGATAAAGACGACTGAATGTCAGTCACAGGCATTGTCTTTACCCTCAGTAAAGGGACGGTATGTTGGAAGATTTCCAAGCTGGATACCGTGGCATACTAGACGATAAAGGCAGGATACATCGCTACTTAAGATGCTACCAAAGAGGCTGTTTGGATGTATATTGGTTCATGAGATGAACTATGTTCCTCCCATTGTGAGACAATGGAGTTGTGGCTTATGCCAAGGAACGTCAGTCCCATCAGTGATCCAGACATATTCTAAGGCAGTATCACTTGATCATGGAGATGGTTGATCTCCAGGGAGATCGAGGTTAGGAGAGTAGACTCAGAGGACAACACAGCGGATCCACTCACAAAGGCCTGTTCCCAGAGAGAGACTTTTATGGGATGGTTGAGTATGAGATACTACAACCACTGCTACAGATGGCCCTAGTGCAAGTGGGAGATTGTTAGTTATATGTATGCCCTAGAGGCCATTACTGTACATAGGATGTATATTGTAGTGGATGCTGGGACGTATATAGGGAGGACTTTCTTGCTCGACATGATAGTATGCTATCTGGTTGATCTTTACCTTAACGTGTATACTGATTGTCTCTCTGTTACATGTTGGTAAAGCCCTTAGGATGTGTGCTTGACTACCTGGACTATGATGCGGATCATACTAGTGGGGACATGGCAGTCCATAAGTACATCCTTCAATGTCCCTAGTCGTGGGTGTATCGAGACGGGGCATCGATATACCAGAGTAGACTAGCGTATAACTTCTCGACCCATACAGATGGGCGATGGATGATCCCATATCCATTGGTGTTTGACATCAAATATGATATACGGGTGCTCAGTAGAGACTGGGTACACTGGACGGACTCGCCGAGAACTCCCAGATGGTATTATACCTCACGTCAGATGGCAGTTCTCTGGTGACACTGGTACAGAGTAGTCTGTTGACCCGAGATCGTCATAGAGTCTTGTGTGGTTCCCACTGTGCTTTGATTTCCATCTTACCACGTCCAAGAGGGCGTGCAAAACGGTGGTTTTTGGGTACAGTCCCGAATCACATGGAGGCAATGAGCGATAGGAGGGGATTCGTCTCTCCCGGTATAGGGAGTTGATGTTGCGCTGTGTTCGATTGGCTATAACAGGAAATCCCTGGCCAGGGTTGCTGAGATTTACTGGTAAGCGTTGCCAGTAGTTTCTCGAACAGTTATAGACCTCATATCGACACGACTTATCGAGCTATTGGGGTCTGACGTTTACCATCCCTAGGCGAGATATGCGACATATCAGACGATCAGACCGGACTGTACGGTAGTGTTACTGGTCGGATTCACTGGAGTGTGAGCGGGCTTGCTCGTTGATCTTCAGATCGCTCAATACCCGGGTGGCCGTTACGTTTAGCAGACCGCTTGCGGCTTGTGGGTGTTTGATATGATCATCACCTGCTGCCGGCGTATTGACGAGTCTTTAAAGTCCTACACAGAGGTTTCCTGGCTCAAGCGAAACGAAATAGGAGCGCATATGAGATATGTGCGGGACCGAGAATAATGCGTGTATGTGATACCGTATTCCATTCTCGCGATGAATGTATCGAAAGGTTGTATGCGATATAACCTAGTTATCGAATCAAGGGTTGGTTCGATAAGCCGATACATAGAATACTAGTCGGTTATATGCGATATGACCGGATCGTTAAATCAAGTGTTGATTTAATGATTTAATGCATAATTATATATTTGATATATTACTTTGCATTAACTAGTATTGGTTCACTTTAAATGGATTTTCTCACTCGGATTGTACACATTGTATATGTGATATACTTTTGTGCACTTGATTGTATCATGTTTGATGATACATGTTTAACTATAGTTAAGTGTAATGGATTAATCCATGGTTAAACTAATGATTAGGGTTTTCTATTCTTACTTATTTATTTATTTATTTATTTTGAATAGATAAGAAAAGAATGGTTGCTAATTTTGGAGTTTAGTTGAAGCTTCATGAAGCTTTGACTTTGTAACCATTCTTGTCTTCATCTTTAACCCTAACCATTAATCTAACCTTAGTTAATTCTCTACACTTGACCATGGTTCTAATATGATAAGTATTCATTTTCTTTTTCAATTATAATTATTCTTATCATATTATTATTCTTCTTCTTCCTTGCTTCAAGTGAAGAAAAGCTTACCTCATCAATGGTGATTGATGTTTTTGAGTGAGAAATCCAATTCTAAAGTTAACCCACTTCCTATTTCTTCATCCTCTACCTCTTGCCAAGTAGTAGAGTGTGTTTTCTTCACAAGTTTCTTGACTTGGTGAAGTCGGAGCTTGATTTAGCGATGCCTCGACGTAGATCATCTTCGGCATGGACATCGACGACCTAGCTCGCTTTTTCTCCGACGAAGCCGACTCTAGAGCCCGGATTCCTTTTGGACAGCGGAGACGACTTCGTTGCGGAGCTATGGAGGTGGAGCACCGGATCTACAAAGGTTGTATTTCCGTATCTCTTAGTTAAGTGTTAACTAGTTAGCTTTTTCGCCTAGAAATCTAGCAAACGATCCGTAGTCGGGTCTCTCGGCACCCATAAATTTTGATATTGGCATGTTCGATGCCTTGTGAGACCTCACTAGGGTGCTTAGGAACCCTACAGCATGACCGAGAAAAGATCGTGTATCTTTGACGCATTTGGGATGATGAAGGTTATGAATGACATCTATTTTAGCTCTGTCGACCTCAATGCCTTTTCGTGAAATGACATGTCCAAGCACAATACCCTCTTAGACCATGAAATGATATTTTTCCCAATTCAAAGTTAAGTACTTATATTTACAACGAGTAAGAACTGCGTCAAGATGAGATAGGCAATCATAAAAAGAATCTCCGAATATCGAGAAATCGTCTATGAAAATCTCCAGAAAATTCTCGACCATGTCTGAGAATATCCCCATCACACACCGCTGAAATGTAGCGGGTGCATTGCATAACCCAAAGGGCATGCGTCTATAAGCAAAAGTACCGAAAGGACAAGTAAATATGGTTTTATCTTGATCCTTTTCGGCAATAGGGACCTGGTTATAGCCAGAGTATCCTTCCATGAAACAATAATATTCACGTCCAGCTAATCGTTCCAACATCTGGTCAATGAAGGGTAGAGGGAAGTGGTCTTTCCTCGTTGCAGCATTGAGTTTTCTATAATCAATACATACATGCCACCCAGTTTGAGTGCGTGTCTGGATCAACTCATTAGCCTCATTAGTTATGACCGTGATGCCAGACTTCTTAGGGACTACATGAATAGGACTCACCCATTGGCTATCAGAGATTGGGTAAATGATATCACTGTCAAGGCATTTGACAATTTCTTTCTTTACCGCCTCCTTCATGACGAGATTCAACCGTCTTTGTGGTTCTCGGGTTGGCTTGGCTTCATCCATCAAATGTATATGATATTCAACAATCAAGGGACTAATCCCTTTGATGTCAGCCATTGTCCAACCAAAACCTTGCCTTTAGATCTCAAGACCATCAAAAGAGCGTTTTCTTGCTCTAAGGCTAGAGAAGCGGATATGATCATAGGAAAAGACTCATTCTCACCTAAATATGCATATTTAAGGTGAGAAGGTAATAATTTGAGATCTAATGTCGGCAGAGAGACAATAGAAGGTGGGGTAAGCGAATGATATTCGGATTCTCGAAGAAGTTCATAGCCTACAAAGGATACAGACTCGGAAAGTGTGTATGACTTTTGTGATGAGTCAGAAGGTTCAAACTCAGGGGTGGACTCGTCAAAAGTGTCCTCACTATAATGTGCAAAATCAAACAATGATGTGCTAATGTCGTCGAGATCATCAAAGCAAAGTTCATCAACCTTGCAGCTTTCGGGAGCTATCTCGTGGACAGAACAGACATCAAGAATGTGAGCAGAGGGTTCAGATGGCTGATTTCCAATCTTATAAATGTTCAGCTCAATTGTCATTTTCCCAAAGGATAGGTTCATGAAACCGTTTCGACAATTAATGACAGCATTGGAAGTGGTTAGGAAGAGTCGACCAAGAATCACCGGAATTTGGTTCCGTGGGTTCGCTATAGGCTGTGTATCCAAAACAATAAAGTCCACAGGGAATATAAATTCCCCGACTTTTATCAACACATCCTCAAGTTTACTCCTAGGTTTAGTGATGGATCGGTCTGCCATTTGGAGAGTGCAATGAGCTGGTTTCAACTCTCCAATCCCTAACTGCTCGTAGATAGAGTATGGAAGCAGGTTAACACTAGTGCCAAGGTCGAGTAAAGCACGGTTAATATTTTTACCCCCAATAGAAATCGAGATTGTAGGACAGCCAGGGTCCTTACGTTTCTTTGGTAATTATGGGGTAAAAGCTGTGCTAACATTTTTCGTCATGAATACCTTTTTGGGCACTTGAGTCTTCCTCTTCCTAGTGCACAAGTCCTTAAGAATTTTTGCATAAGCTGGAACTTGTTAGATAGCTTCTAGGAGAGGGATATTGATGTTAACCTGTTTAAACATTTCCATAATCTTCTCCATATGTGGACTCGGTTTGTTTCCCCTTAACCTATTCGGATAAGGAGCTTTAGCAATAAGAGCTGGGTCCGACATTGGAAAAGGTCGTGTGTGTGGAACAGATCCAAGAATAGGAGTAGAGATCATCTTTGGTTGACTAGAAGAAGTGGGCTGAGGGTTCGAGCCTTGAGGAAAACGGAGAATAGGCTCAAAAAAAGATGGTAGAGTAGACGAAGTAGGGTCAGAAGTGGAAGTGGAAGTGGATGTCGGGGTGTTATTGATAGATTCATCATTATCTATATCAATCTGTTCACCGACTTGATTATTCAGCACTCTTCCAGATCTCAACGTTGTAATGGCACTCACATTGTAGTGTTGTGAATGTCCAGGATTAAGTAGGGGTTGAGATGAAAGTTTCCCTTTCTCTCTAGCACTCATTTCGGCATTTAATCGTGCAATTTGTACTTCTATCGATTTAATACTCTCACCGTGGAAGGCGGAGTCCTTTATATTATCAACAGAAGACTTTATCTCAGCCGAAACTTGCATGAAATTTTTCAGAAACAAATTCATGGTTTGTTCAAGTGAAGTGGAATTATCGGTACCAGCCAATTGCAAAGAATTATTATACGGTGCAGAAGTGTTAGCCGGATTTTGAAAATTTTGTGGTTGATAGGGGCGCTGACTCAGTTGTAGTGGTTGTTGTTGTTGTGGAGAGCCCCTTTGAAAGTTATTTTGGTTTGGAACCGTGTTTTGAGTTTGGTGTTGGTTCCAAGAAAAATTAGGGTGGTTCCTCCATCCCTGATTATATGTAGAAGAATAAGGATCGTTTCTGTGTCGTTGCTGAAAAACAGCATTAGTGTGCTCTTGACCTTGAAACGGAGAATTCAAAGGACATTCTTCCGTCAAATGTGATGGATCAGAACAGCATCCACACACAGTTTTGGGGAGTGTGACCTGGTTTAGGGAGGCTAATAAAAATTTGTGTTCCATAGCTTCGAGTTTCTTTTGCATTGCTGCCATTTCAGCTTTGACTGCTATGGAAACATCAAGTTAATGGATACTACCCCTAGATGACGGTTGGCTTACACTCTCCTATTGCAAAGTTTTTTCAGCGAAATCTTCTAAAAATTTCCAAGCTTCACCATCGTCTTTAGACATGAAATTGCCTTGACACATGGATTCAAGCATCTGCTTTGTTGTAGGATTAATGCCCTCATAGATGATTCGACAGAGATCCCATCGATAGATTCCGTGATGAGGACATTGGACTAGCAGATCCCTGAAGCGTTCAAAACATTTCCAAAACTGTTCACTGGGAAGTTGGGTAAATTGATTGATTTCGCTACGGACATGGGCGGTCTTATGATTGGGATAAAATTTCTTAAGGAATGCTATGACGAATTCATCTCAGTTTGAAATAGAGTGTGCAGCTGTGTTATAAAGCCATTTTTCGGCTAAATCGCACAAAGTGAACCGGAGAAGACGTAGACGCATAGCATCCACAGAAAGCTGTGAAGTACCCATCATAGCGCATACGTTTTCGAATTTGGTAATAAAAACATATGCTCTTCAGACTCGAGACCGTGAAATTTAGGTAAAAGATTGATGTAGTGAGGATTGATTTCGAAATTGTCCCCATTGGATGGTGGAATGGAAAGACAAGTAGAAAGAGGACCATGTATAGGATAACATCTCTCTTGGAGAGACATACGCGGTAGATTCTGTGCACCTGCGGGCGGTGGCAAAGTGGTGTTAAAATTCGATGGAGATCCGTCCATCGTGGTGGATGTGGTGTGTGGTGAGGAAAAAGAAGATGTAGAAATACCGACTTCGGAGTCGATAGGGAAAACGCGGACAAGACGGGCACTAGAATCCCGTGTCCAGCCGAGTATGCACTAAACGGTTTAGCACAAGTGGCAGCGTTGGTGATAATTAGAGAAAGTTGGTTTGGTGTTTGTTTTGAAAAAAGATGGATTTTGAAAAATCACAAAAAATGCACAAGCAACCCTAGATCTAATGGTCACCTAGGTAAAGTCACTAGACCACTCTTAGACTTCCAGAAGACAAATCGCAGGATAAATCCTCTACTGTCTCTTTATCCCTCCTGTGGCCAAGTAAGTGCCAGCTAAGTGGGAGGTTCTCCGCTACGTAAGCAGCGGGCCTAATTAAGTAACCACTTGTCTTAGACACACTTGCCTTAGACACCACAAAAGAAATGCGGATAAGCAATAGATTACCCATGACCTTCTTCTGTCCTAATTAAGCGCGATGGTCCTTAGAGTCTTATCTAGATATTTTTTAGTTAATGAAAGGTGATGCGGATGCTAGTTTTGTGATTTTTGCGGCTTAGGAAGGGTAATGAAATCCCTACCTAATCTGAATTTGGCCTTTGCCCTTTAATTTCCGTATTAAAATATGCAAAAAAACCAATATCAAAATACGCAACAAATTTCTTTTAGCGGCGCTGCGAATTTTTGCAAAGAATCCTGCAGAAAATGGTTATTGGTCAAGAGCAGAGAGGAGATAAGAAAGTATAGAAGATACCACAGAGAACTGGAATCCCAATTCGACAATACTGCCGCGGTTCCGCGGCGAATCCTTACTAATGGTCGCGGTTCCGCGGTCAGCATGCAAGATCTTTGCACAAAAATTATTCCTGGTGCTCCTGTTGCTCTACAGTCCTTCTTGAATGTTCCAGAATCTTTATCTCACTGCTCCAATGATTCCAGATTCCCTTGCAAAATTCACACACTAATCGTTAAGCGCTTGATGCGATTTTGATTCAAATTTTGATGGAATAATAATATTTTAACTCAAATTGCAAGAATGTACAAATTACGCATGCATCCTCGGCAAGGGCGCCATTTGATTGATCGTCAAAATTGTAGGATCAACTTCTTCTTGATTTTTAAAAGAAAAGTAAAGATATTAAAGAAGAAGCGATGTTTTGTTTTAATCGTTTAATAACCACAATCAATAACGGTGTCGCTTGTAGCGATCGTTAGTGAGCACGGGTCGTCCACTGAGATTCGTGTATTTGATCAATCTTGCTTTAGATGAGTCGAAAGAAATATTAAAGAAAATTCAAGAAAATGAATCAAGATTTATAGGATGAAATATCTTTAAGAAAATTAAGAAAGAGTTTAGGATTTAGAAATCAAGAAAATGTCCAAATCAATTTTAGTTATCAAGAAAATGAAGAATAGCTTGTAGGATTCGATAGGAATTAGTAGAAATGGTGAATACTAATAATGACTAATCTTATTTATTGATGAATTATAGCTAGATCGATGACGATGAATGAAGATTAGGGATCTATCGAAAAAACTAGGGTTTCTCCTTCACTATCTCTTGTCTTTTCATTGATCATTATTCAAATCTAGCCTTTAGTAAAGAGAATCACCAATCATTTAATCCCAAATTGCAACGAAATTATCAAGAACGGTGATCTCGTTCCAAATTTGGTCATTGAAGATTCTTTTTCCTAAAGTTCACAATTCTCATAAGACTTAAGATTAGTTTTAGGATTTCATCACCATTTGATCTTCCGAATTCCTTCGAATCCATAACAAGCGGAGATTTCACTCACGCATCATGAAAATAAAAGAATCAAGAATTAGAAATTTCATAATGCAAGAATATAAAGAAAGCGAGAATTAACAATTGATCACCTTTATTAAATCTTCTTCAAATTTACACCTCTCAATCTGAGATTACAAGACTAAGCTCTCGATCACTCCTTTGAATAGAGAATTTGTCGTCGATTTTTGCGTGACTCGATCACCGTGAGACGTGGATCATTCGCGGATCTCTTGCTCTTGATGACGATCGATTTTGCAATAAAGGATCTTTGATGTCTCGCTTGATGTTGCTCTCAACGATTCTTGAATTGGAATTGGATCTTGAATTGAATTGGATTTGGTTTTGGTTTGTGTGCTAGAAATATGCTAAGATTCAACAACCCAACAATATAGGCTTAGGTTCCCTTTTATAGCTCTTCACCTATCTTGTCCTAGAAGCTAGGTTAATCTTCCCCAAGAAGCTAGGTAGTTGTAAGGAAGTTTCTAGAGTAAGGTAGTTATCAAGCTTGCATAAGAAGCTAGGCTGTTGTAGGGAAGCTTCTGGAGTAAGATAGGTAGCTCGAAGCGTCTTCAACAAGTTAGGAGGTTGTATGGAAGCCTCTGGAGAAGTCTCGAACCCGGCGCCCCCAACTCGGCCGTGGATCCACGGCGGATCGGGCTTACTCGCCCGCGGTTCCGCGGTCGTTTGAAGAGATCACTGCATGATATTTCAGGGCTGTTCTGATGTTGGCATTTGGGTCTTCTTCTGATATCTGGAATCTTTTTATCTCTTCTGAATCTCTGCCAGATTTTAACTCTTTGACTTGCTGTATTTTATTGGCAAATTTGCGATTCCGATATCTATCCTGAAATAATTTTCTGCACAAAATCTCAATGAAAAGTGTTGGAGATATATAATATTATGCATGACATACTAAACATACAATTTCCTTCAAAAGATGTTGATTATATATATAACACGTGGTATTTGATAATTTGCAGACGAACTGGTAATATGTGTTATATTTATATCAACTATCCTTAAATGATTAGAATAGTGAGGAAATTGATATGTTCAAGATTGCAATATTTTCGACTGAACACGTCCCCAAACCGTTTTACCTAGATTTGATGACGATGATGGGAGCAGCGAGGGGCGGCAGGAGCTCCATCCGCGGCACCGGCAGAGGCAGAGGCAGAGCGGTTCTGCCGCCCGGAGAGCTGCGTAGGGAGCTTCAGAGGGCCAGTCTTGCACCCCGATCGGAGACCCTTCGGATGCCTCCTTCCGTGTGGACTTTGCCTCACCTCCAGGTATATTGCACGCATATTCATTTTGAATGTAATATTATAGATATACATGCATATTTATGTCAAAATTACTTATATAGTCAATGTTTGATTGTCTAGCTGTTGGTGGTGCTCCACATCAGGGACAGAGGCCACTCCCACACCTCCAGGTATGTTTATATATTCTATAGTGCATGCATATTGATTTAGAATGCTATATCATAAATATACATATATTCTTTTTGCTCTTATGTACTTAGATAATCATTTTTTAATTGTCTAGCTGTAGGTGGTGCCTCCACATCTCGGGCAGAGGCCACCACCGCACCTGCGGGTATGTTTATATATCATATAGTGTATACATGTTGATTTAGAATATTATATTATTGATATACACATTCTTTTTGCAATTACTTATATAGTCAATGTTTGATTGTCTAATTATATGTGGTGCGTCCACGTCTGGTGCAGGGACCACTCCGGTCACTTCCATACCCTCCGCTAAGTCTACAGTTTAGTCTAAATAAATATAAAATATTTATTCATTTTACATATCCTTTAAGAACAAACATGAACTTCATGTAATTTTATCGATGTTTATTTTCTAGTTGGAGGGGATGCGTCCACGTCCGGGTCACCAGCTGTTCCTCACCGGAGGAACTATCGTCCCGCTCGTGCTGCTGCCCTGGCCCAGGCTCGTGCTTCTGTCGCCGGAGGTATATATCACACTTCAATTTTTGTTAAACCTTGATTTCTTAATACCACTTTTTCTTAATATTGATTGTCTTGATATTTCTTGTAGATGCAAAGCATCCCCATCCCGAGAGGGGGACTTGAGGCCCGAATCAGTCCCACAGGCTGAGGCCCGACAGAGCTAGGTGGAGGCAGCATTCCCCCTCTTCTTTACCCCTGATTATCGCTATACCGGCGATTATGCCGAGAGGTTCGGCCGGTATATGGGGGATGAGATCCGCCTCGTGAAGAAGTATCTATTTCACGTTGAGTGGGGAGACCAGCACCAGCGCTCATTTGCCCTCTTCTGGGATCAGGCTCGGGTAGGTATTAATATATATTTTCATTTGACTTATCCAATATATTTATTATTATTTAACACTTGCAATTTAATAACATTGTTTTTTTTATTTGCAATTGGATTACGACTTTCAGCCTGTACCCGACCCTGATCATCCTGAGAGAGTGTTCGATCTTCAAGCTCCGTACCATGGCCTGATAAAGAACATGCAATCAAAGGTCTGATACAATAGGAACGAGCTGAAGATCGACTGCTATTACCTGTGGATGGCAACCCCCGAGGCAGAGAGAGAAGCTCTCCTACATACTCCGGCCTTTGCGAAAGTCGACATAGATACATGTCCTCTCTTATGCCAATATTTTGACTCTCGGCGCAAACAGGTTTGTATTTTAAATGTAATTCATTGTTTAGTATATAATTTATTTTTTTGTATTGCTTAACTAGAAAACTAAATGTAACACCCGAGCCCAATACTACTTTTTCTGTTATCGGTTGAGCATTAAATATCACTCATTTTATTTATCTTGCTTGTTTGGGTCTTACTGTGAAATTTTAACTGGCTAAGTCATTTTTGCATATAACAAATTTTAACACCTAAAGTAAAATTAAAAATATCTATATTGGCCTACTCGTCACCCCTAGCCGTGTGGTAGCGTCCGTGCGTCGAGTTTTCATCCCGTTCGGTGAAACGGGCGAGTTTGGACGGCTACGCGTGCAAGTGTCCGACTTGGGGGCATGCTTTTTAATCATAAAACACTTCATTTAAAAATTTGGAACCCGCTTAAAATCCTATTATTTGAATTTCGAATTTTTGGACCCAACCCGGGCGTGATTTGGAAATGTTTCATTTAGCGCCAAAATCCCAAATTAATGAAATATTTGAAACCATATAAAAATTTCGTTTATATTAAGCCTACTGTTACTATATTCACAATCTTTTCACTGTTAGGATTATAATCTTTGAAATCTTTGAAATCTTTTGTTTTCTGTTAAAGCCTAGCCAATCGCGAGGCTCTGCTTTCCCCGGTGGGTCCCTCCTCTCTCTTTCCCTCATACCTTTCTCTCTCTACCTTTCTCTCTCTCCTCTTCACTGAAGCCACGACCACGAAGCTTTGCACGACCCAAACCGACCCCGCAGCCTTGCCTGCACACCCCGCTTCGCCGGAGCTCCGACCCCGTCGACAAATCATAACCTCATCATCTCCTCTTCCTCTCCCGACCTCTTGACACCACCAGCACCACCACCATCACTTCATCCCCAAACAACCGAGTTTTCCATGCACCTACCCCACTCCGGCCATCATCGATCCCAAGCCAACGTCGAACCCATTGCTGAACGCATCTCCTCTCAATCCTGACCTCACCGGCGACGCAACACCCTCACTTCATCATCGCCGTCAACACGCTGCAACCCTAGCTGGTAGCCGCTCCCTTGCAAACCCATACAGCCGGCACCTGCAACTCTGGACCCAAGCTTCTCTCTCAAACATCAATCGAGATCTCGTCGTCGATATCATGCCAGCAAAAACCCATTGCCATAACCAAATCTTGCAGCGCAGGGGGCTGCTCTTTGATCGTCAGCGATGAGGCGACGCGCCCACATCAGTCAATCTCGTCTCCATCATCACAGCTAACACCGAGCCAGGCTAACAGAGTCTAGATTCCCTAGCCGGGCTTTCAAGTTTCCGTCTTGCTTCGTTCTGCGTTTTCGGGTATCCTTCGTTGTGTTCTATCTGTATCCAGTTCACCGGAAACCGGCGTATCGTCGACGATCCCGACGACCCAGCAAGCATACCTGACCCGTGTGATCACGCTGTGCATGATTTGGATCCGTTCCGTGTACCGGGCACACATCGCGACGTATCCGCAGACATGAGCAGATCCGCATTCCCGCTCGCGAAACCGTCGAGGCAAGTATTACTTGCTACATGCTATGTTATACAAATTAAGTGTGTTTGACTCATTAAACTTGCAAAACTTAACTAAGTAGAGCTATTTCATTATTTGGACGCATTATGACATATCATGATACTGTAACCTAAAATCACAATTGCCACTTTAACCCTAATAACGAAACTACCGGTTAATCATGTGCTATTTAAAGGACGATAGTCGTACACTTATATCTTCATTACTTGCTGTTTTTAATATTGCGCTACCCTGTGATTATTGCATCCCAAGGGTGCTCGAACCTGTTAATATAATACAACTGCACCAGATTAATGTACCATTGTAATTAAATAAACTATTATTGTTGTTTACTTTAAATTCCTGCTGCTGTTCCTTATTCGATTGTATACCTGTTGTGAGTACACCTTCGATTGCATTACATATTGACCTGACCTTGCTACACATGACATATATATACATACCGATGCACCGGACATGGTACCCTTTACTACCAACTCAACCTGTTGTACCATGACCTGACTGGTTACCTGATCTCATGCCTAATGCCAACAAACCTGACTTGGGGTCCTCATAGACCATTCCTGTTGTCTACCCAGACAAACCTGCTGTTACCTGATCCTGTGTTGGCATTAGTTCTTGATTACTGAATACCTGACCTGACATACTTAACTTGGGGGTATGGGGAAATCAAAGGTGAAACCGACTTGTAACTCAACAGTTCGATACCTGTTCTGATCATTCTTACGGGCTTGGCCAGTCCGGGAGTGATGATGCTGACATCACTCGTCCATCCTGCTACCTTTTACTGCCTAGCGGCACGTCTCGGATTCAGCCCCGAGGGTCTTGACCGTGGTCCCGGGCATGCACGGGATACTATTGAGTTACATCGACGAGTCATCAATTGATTTCAAAGACTTTAGAATAGAAAACCTGATAGAACAGTTTAGTTACCCACTGCACATTACCCTGCACTGTTGTTTCATATTATTGCCTTACTCATGTTTATTTTCTGCATTGCTTATTACCATGTTCATATTATATTATTGGTTGACATGACGCGCTGACGTCTGGGTTTTGCATGGCCCAGATTCTTTACCACTGTCGTCGCCTGAGCAGGAGTACTTCAGCCAGCAGGCTGATTTGTGAGTTCTGTAGTGGTTAGTTCATTTATTGCATTTTATTTCCAGGTGCGATCCCGCATTATGGGACGTACCTTTCTATTATTGTATTGGATCATTTGCTTCCGCACTTATTTTTCATTGACTCTTATCATTATGGATTTGGACATGTGTTAGATAGTTTATTTATCTTGTTCTTGATATCTCTACAGCCGTAATGTGACTGTGGATGGATACTTCCTACCCACAGGTAGCATGGTTGGCTATGTCACGTGCCCAATCTTGCGTACTCTGGGAAGCAGGGCGTGACATGGTTCTTTTGGTATCAGAGCCATAGGTTAGTTGGGTTGATTCTTTGTAGTTGGGTATTGTACCCAATACACGAATCAGAATACCCGTGTTTAGGAAACATGTCCTGCCACCTTGACCGTTTTACCATTCTTGAATCACATTCTTCCGGATTATATCTTTTACGACGTGCAAACTTACTTTGCATGTCGACTCGGAAACCTGATTTCTTGTTATCCCTAGGACTTGGGCGACTTGGGTGGAGTTAAGTAATTGCGGCTATGATACCGCGGCATAGCTACAATGCGGTACTCTATTTAAGTATCTTGGAGTTCTAGCCTTGATCCACATTCAGAATCTATCATCATGCTAATGTTGGGTGTTTTGAGTTCAGAATTATGATAGGTAAGAAGTTGAAGACGTACCAGAGGCGTGTGAACGAAGCCGCCATACTTGGAGTGATAAGAGGAATGCTGGAAATCAAAGAAACAGACCGAGCTGATCCAGCAGCAAGCGGACTTGTTTCAGGAAGGTTTGCAGATCGTTCAGCAGTCTGTGAACGATGTTGGAACTAGACCAGTCGAACGAGTAGGGACTGTAGCAGATTTCAGACTTTTGGGTCCGTCTACATTGACTGGTTTAAAGGAGCCGTTGCCAGCCGAGCAGTGGCTAGTCGGCACGGAGAAATTGCTGATTGCGACACAGATTCCAGAGGACAAAGGAGTTGATGTGGTGCGCATTCAGCTAGTGGATTACGCCCGAGAGTGATGGCTTGTGGGGGAGACCCGCTTGCCCAAGCTGATCAGTTGGGCGGATTTCTCTAAAAGTTTCCTGGAGAAGTTCTTCCCGCGGACTGCACGGGAGGAAATGGAAGAGAAGTTTATCGGACTGAGGCAGAATGGACGAGACTCAGTAGTCTCGCTGGACCTTTCGCGGCCAACGATGCAGACAGCAGTTGCGGTAAGGAAGCAGTTCTGTCGGGCCAGTCGAGTTTAGGGCTAGGCCGACAAACAGTGTTCTTGCAGCTATAGAAGTTGATAGTAAAGAAGAGCCGGCAGTTGTTCGCGACTTTATGGGTGTGTTTGAGGATATATCGGGCTTACCGCCGAAGCGAGACGTGGAGTTCGCGATTGACCTTATTCCTGGTGCAGCGCCAGTATCGAAATCATATTATCCGATGGCACCAGTGGAATTGGAAGAAGTTAAGAAGCAAGTTGGTGAATTACTTGAGAAGGGTTGGATTCGAAGCAGCAACTCGCCTTGGGGAGCTCCAGTTCTTCTAGTATAGAAGAAGGATGGCACGAGAAGGATGTGCATTGATTATAGAGAATTAAACCGAGTGACTATCAAGAACAAGTACCCGATCCCTCGCGTTGGAGAACTTTTGAGCAGCTTAGTGGCGCGAGGGTATTCTCGAAGCTGGATTTGCGATCCGGATATCATCGGGTCCGAGTAAAAGCAGAAGATAATTGCAAGACGGTGTTTAGAACTCGGTATGGACATTTCGAGTATCTGGTGATGCCCTTCGGAGTAACGAATGCGCCGGAAATATTCATGGATTTGATGAACCGAATCTTTTCACCATTCTTGGACCAGTTTATTGTGGTTTTCATTGACGACATTCTGGTTTACTCGAAGAGTTCGGAAGAGCATGCTGAACTTTTGAAGATCGCACTGCAGACACTGAGACAGGAGAAATTGTATGCAAAGATGAGCAAGTACGAATTTTGGCTGGAGGAAGTGAAGTTTCTGGGGCATGTTGTGTCGGGCGATGGAATCGCCGTCGATCCCGAAAGGATTGCAGCAGTTCGAGATTGGCCTATTCCAAGAAATGTGGCTGAGGTAAGAAGTTTCCTTGGTTTAGCCGGATACTACAGGAGATTTGTGGAGAACTTCGCTCGTGTGGCAGAGCCGTTGACCAAGCTTACGCGCAAGGAAGTACCTTTTGTTTGGACGGATAAATGTGCATTGGCTTTCGAGACGTTGAAGCAGAAGTTGATAACCGCCCCTATCCTGACCATACCAGACAATTCCGGAGGACTGGTGATTCACAGCGACGCATCTGGAAAGGGATTGGGATGTGTTTTGATGCAGAATGGGAAGGTTGTAGCGTACGCATCAAGACAACTGAAGACCCATGAGAAGAATTATCCGACTCATGACTTGGAGCTTGCGGCTGTGATCTTCGCTTTGAAGATTTGGAGACACTACCTTTTGGGCGAGAGAGTCGAAGTTTTACAGATCACAAGAGTTTGAAGTATGTGTTCACTCAGAAGGAGTTGAACATGAGGCAACGCAGATGGTTGGAGCTGATGGCCGACTACGACCTTGATCTTAAGTACCATCCGGGAAAAGTTAACGTCGTGCCGGATGCGCTTAGTCGGTTACCAGCGATTCAGGTATTGACTACACAGAGGGAGATCATTGCGGATTTTCGAAGATTTGACTTGGAGGTTGTGCTACCACATTCTAGGGACAGTTGATGCAGTTGCAAGTACAGTCGTCTTTAGTTGAGAAGATTAAAGCGGCACAATCGCAGGATCCTAGACTGCAAAAGTTTCGAGAGCAAGTTGAAGCCGGACTACGAACAGATTTACTGGTCCACGAAGATGGTTCGTTGAGGTATGGTAGCCGTGTGTGTATGCCAAAGGGAGATGTGCGTGAAGAGCTTATGAAGGAGGCACACAGTTCAGCTTACTCTGTACATCCGGGAGGTACAAAGATGTACCGAGATATTCGACAGCATTTCCGGTGGAAAGGTATGAAACGGGAGATTGCTCGCTTTGTGGCAAAGTGCTTGGTGTGTCAGCAAGGTAAGGCTGAACATCAACGGGTTACTGGTTTGTTGCAACCACTTCCGATTCCTCAGTGGAAGTGGGAACATATAACCATGGATTTCGTGACGGCTTTACCGTGGAGTCCAAAGGGCAACAATGCAGTATGGATGATTGTCGATCGGTTGACCAAGGCAGCTCACCTTATTCCTTTTCGGGTTGGTCAATCAACAGAGACTTTGGCAGAACGGTACATGCAGGAGATTGTAAGATTGCATGGAGTACCGGTGAGCATCGTGTCCGATCGGGACACTCGGTTCTTATCACACTTCTGGAGGAGTTTACAGGAAAGTTTGGGGACTCGATTGAAGTTTAGCATAGCTTATCATCCTCAAACTGATGGTCAGTCGGAGAGAACGATCCAAACTCTTGAAGATATGTTGAGAGCGTGCATGTTGGACTTCAAGGGTTCTTGGGAGGATCACCTACACTTGGTGGAGTTTTCTTACAACAATAGTTTCCAAGCGACTATTCAGATGGCTCCGTTTGAAGCTTTATATGGGCGTAAGTGCCGTTCACCTGTTTGTTGGGATGACGTTGGTGAACGAAGATTTTTGGGACCAGATTTGGTAGTACAGACCGTTGAGAAGGTTAACGCCATCAGAAAGCATATGAAGGCAGCTCAAGACAGACAGAAAAGTTGGGCTGACACGTCAAGAAGACCTCTAGAGTTCGCCGTGGGTGATTTGGTATTCTTGAAGATATCACCGACTAGAGGAGTGATTCGTTTTGGGAGTCGGGGAAAGCTTAGTCCTCGATTCATTGGACCCTTCGAGATATTGGAGCGTGTTGGGGAGGTAGCGTACCATTTGGCGTTACCACAGTCCTTGGCAGGTGTGCACGATGTGTTTCATGTATCTCAACTACGAAGGTATGTTCGAGATGAAACCCACGTCTTGGATCTTTCGGAGCTAACTGTACGGGAGGACCTAACTTTTGAGGAGCGACCGGTTGAAATCAAGGATCGAAGGGAAAAGGTTCTTAAGAACAGGTTATCCCCCTTGTGCTAGTTTCCTGGGGTAATCGATCGCATGGAGAGTCCACGTGGGAGCGAGAAGACGAGATCCGACATAAGTTTCCTCACCTTTTCCTGTAGTTTACTATCTTGTACTCTTGGAATTTCGAGGACGAAATTCTTTTGTAGTTGGGTATGATGTAACACCCGAGCCCAATACTACTTTTTCTGTTATCGGTTGAGCATTAAATATCACTCATTTTATTTATCTTGCTTGTTTGGGTCTTACTGTGAAATTTTAACTGGCTAAGTCATTTTTGCATATAACAAATTTTAACACCTAAAGTAAAATTAAAAATATCTATATTGGCCTACTCGTCACCCCTAGCCGCGTGGTAGCGTCCGTGCGTCGAGTTTTCATCCCGTTCGGTGAAACGGGCGAGTTTGGACGGCTACGCGCGCGTGCAAGTGTCCGACTTGGGGGCATGCTTTTTAATCATAAAACACTTCATTTAAAAATTTGGAACCCGCTTAAAATCCTATTATTTGAATTTCGAATTTTTGGACCCAACCCGGGCGCGATTTGGAAATGTTTCATTTAGCGCCAAAATCCCAAATTAATGAAATATTTGAAACCATATAAAAATTTCGTTTATATTAAGCCTACTGTTACTATATTCACAATCTTTTCACTGTTAGGATTATAATCTTTGAAATCTTTGAAATCTTTTGTTTTCTGTTAAAGCCTGGCCAATCGCGAGGCTCTGCTTTCCCCGGTGGGTCCCTCCTCTCTCTTTCCCTCATACCTTTCTCTCTCTACCTCTCTCTCTCCCCTCTTCGCTGAAGCCACGACCATGAAGCTTTGCACGACCCAAACCGACCCCGCAGCCTTGCCTGCACACCCCGCTTCGCCGGAGCTCCGACCCCGTCGACAAATCATAACCTCATCATCTCCTCTTCCTCTCCCGACCTCTTGACACCACCAGCACCACCACCATCACTTCATCCCCAAACAACCGAGTTTTCCATGCACCTACCCCACTCCGGCCATCATCGATCCCAAGCCAACGTCGAACCCATTGCTGAACGCATCTCCTCTCAATCCTGACCTCACCGGCGACGCAACACCCTCACTTCATCATCGCCGTCAATACGCTGCAACCCTAGCTAGTAGCCGCTCCCTTGCAAACCCATACAGCCGGCACCTGCAACTCTGGACCCGAGCTTCTCTCTCAAACATCAATCGAGATCTCGTCGTCGATATCATGCCAGCAAAAACCCATTGCCATAACCAAATCTTGCAGCGTAGGGGGCTGCTCTTTGATCGTCAGCGATGAGGCGACGCGCCCACATCAGTCAATCTCGTCTCCATCATCACAGCTAACACCGAGCCAGGCTAACAGAGTCTAGATTCCCTAGCCGGGCTTTCAAGTTTCCGTCTTGCTTCGTTCTGCGTTTTCGGGTATCCTTCGTTGTGTTCTATCTGTATCCAGTTCACCGGAAACCGGCGTATCGTCGACGATCCCGACGACCCAGCAAGCATACCTGACCCGTGTGATCACGCTGTGCGTGATTTGGATCCGTTCCGTGTACCGGGCACACATCGCGACGTATCCGCAGACATGAGCAGATCCGCATTCCCGCTCGCGAAACCGTCGAGGCAAGTATTACTTGCTACATGCTATGTTATACAAATTAAGTGTGTTTGACTCATTAAACTTGCAAAACTTAACTAAGTAGAGCTATTTCATTATTTGGACGCATTATGACATATCATGATACTGTAACCTAAAATCACAATTGCCACTTTAACCCTAATAACGAAACTACCGGTTAATCATGTGCTATTTAAAGGACGATAGTCGTACACTTATATCTTCATTACTTGCTGTTTTTAATATTGCGCTACCCTGTGATTATTGCACCCCAAGGGTGCTCGAACCTGTTAATATAATACAACTGCACCAGATTAATGTACCATTGTAATTAAATAAACTATTATTGCTGTTTACTTTAAATTCCTGCTGCTGTTCCTTATTCGATTGTATACCTGTTGTGAGTACACCTTCGATTGCATTACATATTGACCTGACCTTGCTACACATGACATATATATACATACCGATGCACCGGACATGGTACCCTTTACTACCAACTCAACCTGTTGTACCATGACCTGACTTGTTACCTGATCTCATGCCTAATGCCAACAAACCTGACTTGGGGTCCTCATGGACCATTCCTGTTGTCTACCCAGACAAACCTGCTGTTACCTGATCCTGTGTTGGCATTAGTTCTTGATTACTGAATACCTGACCTGACATACTTAACTTGGGGGTATGGGGAAATCAAAGGTGAAACCGACTTGTAACTCAACAGTTCGATACCTGTTCTGATCAGTCTTACGGGCTTGGCCAGTCTGGGAGTGATGATGCTGACATCACTCGTCCATCCTGCTACCTTTTACTGCCTAGCGGCACATCTCGGATTCAGCCCCGAGGGTCTTGACCGTGGTCCCGGGCATGCACGGGATACTATTGAGTTACATCGACGAGTCATCAATTGATTTCAAAGACTTTAGAATAGAAAACCTGATAGAACAGTTTAGTTACCCACTGCACATTACCCTGCACTGTTGTTTCATATTATTGCCTTACTCATGTTTATTTTCTGCATTGCTTATTACCATGTTCATATTATATTATTGGTTGACATGACGCGCTGACGTCTGGGTTTTGCATGGCCCAGATTCTTTACCACTGTCGTCGCCTGAGCAGGAGTACTTCAGCCAGCAGGCTGATTTGTGAGTTCTGTAGTGGTTAGTTCATTTATTGCATTTTATTTCCAGGTGCGATCCCGCATTATGGGACGTACCTTTCTATTATTGTATTGGATCATTTGCTTCCGCACTTATTTTTCATTGACTCTTATCATTATGGATTTGGACATGTGTTAGATAGTTTATTTATCTTGTTCTTAATATCTCTACAGCCGTAAAGTGACTGTGGATGGATACTTCCTACCCACAGGTAGCATGGTTGGCTATGTCACGTGCCCAATCTTGCGTACTCTGGGAAGCGGGGCGTGACACTAAATCTGAATGTGTTGTACAGAAACAGGCCAATCAAAATAAAGTGAATAGGAAGTCGGCGAAGAAGGGTCTCCCCACTTATACAGGTGGCTCGAGGAATATTACTCGTGCCATGGAGGCATCGGTAAATTACAATAGATCTACTGTGATATAATGTAATATTAAGAGTTATTTTATAATATATGTAATTTTTTTGCTAATTGCAGAGAGCTCAGATCCTGGCGCAGGGTGGTACACCGAGCGTGCTGACCACGTATCTTGTCGTCCACGGCACCTCGACAGATCCCGCCACAGGCGAGCTTCGATTCCCTGACATCGCTACCCAGGAGTATTGCATAAGTGTTAATATTTATTCTAACAGGTTTGAAATTTTTGTTTTGAAAAGTTCAAATTTAAATGATATACTTATATTTTACTGGTTAATATGGGTGTAGGAGCGGGTGGTGGAGCAGGAGGAGGCATCGGGGATCGATTTTACTGGACAGAACGATCCGATACTGTTGACCCCAGTCCTAAACGCCGCACACGGATGGCATCACGGAGGTTGGGAGAGAGGCTGGTGACTAGGTCCTAGCAGGGCTCATATGAGGTTGGACTTTACTCCGGCGGTTACTTCTCCTACCCCCCGTAAGCGACGTCTAGAGCAAGATGTTGCCACCTTGAAGACCACTGTCCAAGAGTTGAAGGAGATGATGGTATGTATACTACTTAATAGTAAGATATTATATCATATTATAGATAGTAACATATCCAATATTAGTAGGCTGAGCTTATTTGGTTGTAGACTTAGCTTTGATTAATCATACTTACATAGAACTGTCTAATACCAATAAACTACAGTTTTCCAAACTAGATATCCAAACGAGGCCTAAGTCCCTAAGTATTCTTAGATTGGGGTTTCGCAATAACCTGATGATGATACGAATTCAACTAATACACAGTTCTTACTCGTTTATTACACACAAAAATGAACAGATGCGACAGGGTACTTCGGCTGCGGCTCCACATGCATCTCCTTCGGCTGCGGCTCCACAAGCCACTACCTAGGCTGCGGTTGCGCAGACCACTCCTGCAGCTTCACAGCCCGCTCAGAATCCCGCACAGTCCGCTCCTTCATTGGTCGAGTTTTTGACGACTCAGGGCTGCACCGAGGAGCAGATGCGCCAGATTACGGCGATTATCAGAGATGGAGGAGCTGGACCGAGATAGGGTAGCTTTTTTTATATTTTAAGCATGTATGAACTTATATGATACATATTGTATATATTTTGGACGATATTGATGGTGTTTGCGTGTTCACGATGATTTAGATTGATATCGTATTCTGTTTGTTGATTTCTTTTATATATTATGCGTGAGATGTTGATTATGAATACTGCAGTATTTGGTTATATGCTGTATATATTATTGTGCACAGGGCGAGGAAAAAACATGAAGCCCTTTTTTATAAAAAAAACCTTGATATTTTGTCCATATGGATTAATCCGTAGGGCCATATGTTGCACCTACGGATTAATTCGTAGGTCCATAGTTTGCCCCTACATATTTATTCGTAGAGACAAAATATCAGGATACCTGATATTTTGCCCCTATGGACTCAGTAACAGGCGTTACACTTGCCCCTACGAATATATCCGTAGGGGCTTTTGTCTGTCCCTACGGATTACTCCATAGGGGCCTAAAGATGGACTTACGAAGAAATCCATAGGGGATTATATCTGGACCTACGAATAACTCCGTAGGGGCATGTCTTTTCCCCTATGGAGTTATCCGGAGGGGCAACTATTTTATTTTATAAACCAATAAATTAAATAAATATTTTGGCCCTACGGATTACACCGTAGGGACATATGTCCCTATGAAGTAAACCGTAGAGGCAATTACTAATCCGTAGGGGCATGTTCAAGGCGAAGACTTGCATCTGCGGCCTTTGCACCTACGGTGTATTTTTGTGCCCCTACGAATTTATCCGCAGGGGCAACCCTTTATTGTAGTAGTGTAGTATTATCCGTCCGAACAACATCCGTATATCATGTATACGTATATGATCGGAACCCTGCCGTAAAACCATACGGTGTCTACATCGTTTCGCCCGAAGCAGGGAAACCCTCTGTGTAGGACTCTAAAGACTCGACAGTATGCTGGCAGCAGGTTTACCCACAAGTCCGTCAACGGTACTAGCTGCACGTAACGGCTACCCAGGTATCTGTCGATAAGAAGGCCGATGAGAAAACTCATCCGAACTCCTACTGAGCCTATCTGTGGCAATCTCCATACAGTCCAGTCTATTCGTCTAGAATACTCGCATGTCGGACCTAGGGGGATGGTAACCATCGGACCCCTAATAGCACAGTAAGTCATGCCGGAGTAGAGCCCAATACACCCTGAGAAACTACTGGAGTACCTACCAGTAAATCTCGCTTGCCCTGGCCAGGGACTTTGTGTAATGACTTTTCGAACACAGCGCGATATCAACCCCCAATACCGGGAAAGACGAATCCTATCTAACTGCTACTGCCTCTAAGTGCTTCGGGACTGCACCCAACTACTACCTGTTTGCACGATTCCTTTGAGCCGTGGTAGGGTAGTAATCTAAGTACAGTGGGAACACACTCGAGACGAATAGTGATGTCAAGTCAACGGACTAATATGTACTCATGCCATCCGGGAACTGTTACCTGACGATAGGTATAATACCAACCAGCAGTTCCGAACGAGTCCATCCAGTGTAACTTATAACCCAATAAGTATATGTATACTATCTCCAGTATGACATACCAATGGCTGTGGGACAGACCATCTCCTCTGCTGGGATGAGAAGCGCATACACCAATCTACTCTGGAGTATCGACGATAATCCTACGACTATGGACCTTTATAAGGATGTGCTTATAGACTACCCAGCCCCCACTAGTGTGACTGCCATCACAACGCTGGTAGTCAAGCAAAGATCCTAAGGGCTCTACCAATATGTATTAGCGGTATGCTAAAAGAAACATATACGCATATTGAAACGAAGTAGCATACTACCATTTTGAGCAAGACTGTTATTATATCTGTGAATATTCCAAGCTTTCAAAATGTAATATACAATCCAGTACTATACAATAATGGTCTCTAGGGCATATATCACTAACAAAACGTAATTTAAATGTAGTGTTTGATTTATATGTTGCACGATCTTCTACTGATAGAAGTACTAGAATACCGGCCGCAACTGGTTCACGTGCTTCGACTCCAGCCTTTACACTTTTTCAACAGTCGAAAAGGGCATGAGACCCCGGGGCCTCATCATCGTCAACTTTAAATGAATTAACAATATATTTACAGACTGAGTTAGACGTAGATTATATTATAGATGAGATTGATGTTTTAGCCTGGTGGAAAAGCCACGGACATTTGTATTCGGTGCTTTCTACTATGGCTCGTGATTTTATATTTACAGATTTATTTTTCAGATTATACTATAAATGAATTATACTATATTTATTAATATTTGATAACTGAATTAACAATTTATATTTATTGATATTTTGGAAAAACCACGGACATTTGTATCCGGTGCTTTCTACTATGGCTCATGATTTTATATTTAATGATATTTTAATTATACTGTAAATGAATTAACAATATATTTACAGATTTATTTTTCATTTATTTTAACTCTATTCCAGGGTCCACGGTAGTATCGGAAAGTGCTTTTAGTATAGGCGGCAAGATATTAAGTGAAAAAGATGCAGTTTGGCATACGACACTATACAATGCATGATTTGCTCATAAGATTGGGAAGCAATAGCTGTTAGGAATCAAAATCAAAGTCACTTTGGACTCGGATTATCTACTCGAAGAGTCTACAGGATCGGGAGAGTCCAACACCGAAGGAGAAACCACAGCCAGCGGCGACAAGTAGTGAGTAGGAACTAGTAATAGTAGGAAAAAAACTACGTAAACCTGATTCTCTCTCATTGAGCTCAATATTTGGGAGGGATACGTAGGCAGCCCGAGTGGGTTCGGTCTCTAATTAAAAAAGTTGTATTATTTAATTGTAATTTGATTTATATTAATGAAAATTTTAGTTTATTTTTCATTTATTTTAACTCTATTCATTTTTTATAAATTTTTAAGGAGTTTTTTTATTTAAATAAAACAAGAGTCGAGCAAGTCGACTTTCCTGACTCACACGAGTCGGCTCGCTTCGCGATTCACCTAGGCGAGGCTAGCAGGGTTGGCGACAGCTATTGTTGAACTCGTCTCGCCGGCTAAGCGAGGCGAGCTCAACTCGCCTCGTTAATGAAGCAAGTCGGGCGTTCTCGAATCAGTCCCAGCTCGCTTCATTTGCCAGGCCTAATAGGTAGTTGCGCTTATGGGAAGTTTCGAACCCAGCACATTCTGGTCAAACTTTAAAACCCAAATATTTGTGTTGTTTAAACTCTACCTGTTCTGAATGTACATTCTTTAGAGGTCCTAAACACGGTAAACAAAAGTATGTTGTTCAATAGCAGTGAGCAGAGGCGGAGGATTCATGTGCTCGATCTGGCGTGATTCTCATATTGATTCATGTAGTGTATCCCATATGCTTGGAATAAAAGACTTATATTGTTGTAAAGAATCACTAAAGTTTCAGTGAAAATTAGCGTTTTGGCATGTCCAAAGCATGTGATTAACTTAATAAAACATCATAGGGCATATTAAAATATCAAAAAGTTAAGGGAGTTGTTAATTCTATAAATTAAATATATCTATATTTTATTGTTTTCAGCTTTTATAATTTTATTGGATATCTATTATTTTTTGAACAGGTTTGTTGATGAACATGAATTTCAAATTTGTTATAACTGTTTATAAAGTTTTTGTTAAACATAATAATCTTTTTAAATATTTATTGTTAAACCTAATTTTAGACTTCTACAGATGTTGATTTTATAGGACTTTCTCATGGAAAGAGTTAATGACCAGAAACATCTTAAAATTAAGGTTAATGTCATTTTAAAAATATATTATTTAAATTAAATGTGAGAGCGACCAACTCTTTGGTTCTAGTAGTAATAGTAGGTTAATGTCATTTTAAAATACATTATTTAAATTAAATGTGCGAGCACCCAACATTTTGGTTCTAGCTTGTAGTGACACTAGACATCAGTAGAGGGAAAAGAATCAGCAGCAAAGTAGCAAATTAAATTAAAAGGGTTAGCGATGAAGCGCAGATGCAGAGTTCGCGAAGAGTGAAACACCAAACCGAACAATGCATAGCAGACTTCAAAAATAAACATGTGCTTTATTCAATAATATGCAGCAGCATACTAAATATTACCAATGTCTAGCCTGTTACTGCAATGTTTTTTCTTGTCCTCTGAGGTCATTGGAACCAAACCAAAATATCAATAAACCAACCACCCAAGGTTCCAACAATGCTTGAAATTAAAAGGGCAGTAGTAATAGCTTTTACACATTGCATACAGACCACAAGCTGAAACACACACAGCACATACTAGATGAAAAGGGCACTACATTGCCAGTGATACAAAATCCAAACTTGAAGAAGGTATATGATTGTCAATTGATCAAGCCAACCATCCACTCCTTATTTTGCTCCTTTTGCTGCCCAAACCATTCACTGGTTCAACAGGTAAGCTTCCTCCTCTTGTAGTTGACCATCACTTCACCCTTCACCCCAACCACCATCGCGTTCCAATCAATCTCGGGGAACGGCGACACCAGCTCAAACTCAAAGTTCCTCAACAAATGGCTCCATATCGCCTTTATCTGCAGGTACGCAAATGGCTCCCCTAAACACCCGTGCCTCCCGCCTCCGAACGAAATGTATGAAAACGCTCCCGCCGCCTTGTCCTCCTCTCTCCCGGGTACATACCTATCCGGGTCGTAACTATCCGGGTCCTTGTAAATGTAAGGCAACCGATTCGCAAAGGCGGGCGAGGTCGCGACCACATGTCCCTTTGGGATGTCGTACTCAATTCCTTCTTTAGTTTTAACAGTGAAGTCGCTGTGAGAATGGCGAAGCAGCATTATCAGAGGTGGGTGCAGCCTCAGAGCCTCTTTGATGCAGCGGAACAGCACTTCCATTTCAGATAAGATATCATGATCAATCTTATCACCATGCTTCTTCAGAATATCCTTCTGCTCTTGAATGGCAGCATCGAGGAACTTCTTGTTTTTTAAGAGGTAGGCCCCGGTCCATGTGGAGGTTATAGAACTGGTGTGCTGCCCAGCGAAGAGAGCGGCGATTAAGAGCCCAGTGATCTCACCTTCAGTAGTGGCACGCCCGTCTTTGTATTTGGAGTCGATGAAGCATTGGAGCATGTCGTCTTCGGTTTTGCCGGAGCTTTTACGGGAATTGATGATGGTGGAGAAGATCTGGGCTATGCGGGCACGGGCTCGGTCACGGCGGCGGTGGGCGGGGATTGGGAGGTAGGGGAAGATTACGCTGATGGGGCGCATCCCATTGTCGAGGTCATGGAAGAGGGCCGAGACATCGTCGAAGAGCTTGTCACGGACCTCACGGCCTAAGAGGCATCTGCTTGCTGTTAGGATGATGAGGTGCTCAAGCTCGTATTTCAGGTCGACTGTGCCGCTCTCCCCCCACGTTGAGAAGTAGTCCTGGAGATGGTATGAGAGATTATTATTAGCATGCTTTTCTTAAATGAAAAGGATATTTGCAATAATTTCGAATCCAGGCATCACAAGAATTTCTAACAAAGAATATTTGCCAATGTTGGTTATGTACAAGAAGCTGTGATAGGTGTAATTTATTGCACATTTTTATATCCGTATTTACCTTATTCTATCTGTTTAATGCTACTTGAGATATGTTTTATGAATAAATGCAGATTATAAAGTCTCAAGTGCAAAAAAACACAAAAGATGAACTTACGTGTGTTAGACGTAAACAATTTACTGAAAAAATTGATACAAGAATCGAACTAAAGAACCAAATAGATAGCCAAACGAGTCGACTCAGAAAATCAAGACACCAGACCAAAGATAAAGCCAATCGAGCTCAACATGCTGGCTAATCTTCAACTTGGGCTGGTGAATTGCCGCCATCTTTTCCAGTTTTCGCCTTTATTTTTACGTGCTTCTCATGCTTTTAAAAATATATGTTTCTGTCTCTTGTAATCGGCCAGAGAGCCTATATACACTGCAGAATTATTATTTTTGGGTTTTTTGGACCTCTTTTAGTTGATAGCCGTCCAGGATTTGAGAGGATCAGTTTTGTAAGTTATTTCCTTAATTTTTATGCAATGAATTTCCTTTTTATTATATGATTTGAGAGGATTTGAGTAGATAATTGTCTATTCAGGGTTGGATGATCCTTGTGCAATTATTGATGTTTGATTCTATTATTCTTGTTTTTCTTCTATGATCTTAATAAAGAATATTTAATCATAAAAATAAGTTCTTTGTTTGCAATTCAGATAAACTAGATAAATCGATGAGTAATTGACGACCATAAGGTTTATTAAGGGAAAGAATACGTATTGCTGATAAACTAGTTAATTTGATGATCGATTGACAACCATGAAAGTTATCTAGGAAAAGTAAAGTTCATATGTTTATTGTTTATTCTAGGGTTAGCTTAGACTCACCGATAAAGCAAGGTAGGCCTATAATTGACGACCATTAAGTTTACCGAGTAGAAGGTTAGATCTAACTAGTTCCTAATTAACTAAAATTTAATTTTTAGAATTATTACTTACCTCGTTGTTAGTTGATAGAATAATGCTAAGATCGTATAGATTATGCTCTCTATTAGATTGATAGTTTATGGTGATGGATGTATGCTTTATACTTTTCAATAATTGATAGGTAATTAATTTAAAGATGAAAAATCAAGAAAAGAAAGATATTTATTTAAAACACCATGATTAGACAAGATTTTAAACCCCAGGTTTTTCTCTATTTTAAGAATATATTTAATTTTGCTATTTACTTTCTTTTAAAATATTGTTTTTCATTAGTATAGTTCCTTATTTTAAAGTTTTAACCTTTGATTCATTACAACTAATTAGAGTTCACATCCTCTCTGTAGAACGACTCACAGGTGCTATATTGATTGATCGTGCACTTGCGGTATAAATTTAAGACTAAGAAAATCTCCATCAAGTTTTTGGCGCCGTTGCCAGGAAAGACGGTGGCAATTTTTGTTAGTTTTTTTTCGAATTATTTTTCTTTATTTTACTCTGTTATTTCTAATTTTTATTTCAGAAAATTTGGCGCTGCAGTAGACGATTTGGAGCGAGATAGCCTAGAGAAAAATCCCAAACTCATCAGCCCACAAAAGTCGGCCAAAAGCCGGGCCCACATGGCGAATCGACGGAATTTGATCGCCTCGGGAATCGCGCCTTCTTGCTGGAGTTGCTATTTCAATTCTCTGTTCAATTCTCGATTGGTTCAGGATGAAGTGTCAAGAATGCCAGCATAACGAAGCAAATCCATAGCACTTCAGCCTTCCCTGTTGCATCGATTCTTGCTTTCAAAGGTTTTGATCGAAGATTTTGACTGCGGCTCGACCACAGACAACTCTTAGATCTAGGTTGTAGGTTGTAAGTTTTCAATTCTTGTTTTAAGTAATTTAATTTTAATTTAGTTTTAATTTTAGTATTTCCTTTTTTGCATATTTAGTTTTTTAAAGAAACAAAAAAAGAATATAATTTATAATATTCTTACTTTTCTGGTGCATGCAAATTTGGTGTAGGGACGATAACAACCGTTTATTTTGTTTAGATAAAATAAACACCATGGGTGATATTGATTCTGCCGAACCTACACTTCAGGATAGATGCTATCCTGTTCATACCTCTTTACCATCCTGTATTCAGTTACCAACAGTAACTGATGACAACTTCGAAATTAAACCATCCTTTATAAATTCTCTTCCCAAATTCCATGGCCTTGAATCTGAAGACGCGTGTCTTTATTAGGAAATTTGAGGACCTTTACCAAATGATAAAGTTGAAACAATTAAATATGAATGCGGTAAAACTTAGATTAATACCGTTTTCCTTGTCCGATAAGGCCAAACATTGGCTAGTATTTCTACAAACACTGTTCACACATGAGAGGAATTTATTAAAACCTTTTTAAAAAAAATTTACCCCCGCTTTAAAACTGCCAAATTTAGGAACGAAATTAGATTGTTTCGTCAAAATATAGAGGAATCTTTTTGGAAATATTTTGAAAGGTTTAAACATTAATTAAATGTCCTCGCTATGGGATAGCAAATTGGGAGCTATGCCATGTAAGGGTTAGATTATAACCATGTTAGAATGCACGTGTCAAGGAGATTTTATGCAAAAAGACGAAAATGCTGCATGGAGTTTTTTCGAAGATCTATCGGATAATACCATGCAATGGGAGAGCGCTAATGAGAGGGCGGCCACTACTTCCAAAGGAGGAATGCACGTAGAAGATACTTACATGGGTATGGAAGCTAAGTTAACCGCAATCATGCGCAAACTTGAAACGATGGAAGTGACTACACCCTTCCCTGTTAATCAAGCTAGTCAAGCCTTTTGTCTAAATTGCCAGCGCTTCCAACATATTTCTGAAGAATGTCCTTTTACTTGTAGCCCTCAAGGTCAAGAATCTGTTAATGCTGCATTCTAAAATTCTAATAACCCCTACTCTCAAACATACAATCAGGATTGAAAAAATCATCCTAACTTTTCTTGGAATCAAAGCACAAATAATAATTCCAATATGGGCCAACAATTCCAAAATCAAAATGTGGGGCCCACAACGAACCCTTTCCAACCCACCACACAATACACACCTCAAGGGGTTGGGAATGAGAGTGGGAGAGTTGTCAACTTAGAGAAAGGACTAGACGCTTTTATGAAAACCACTGGTCAAGCTATTTCTGCTAATGCTCAAGCCTCTTCTAACATAGAAAAGCAGTTAGCCACTTTTATACAAGCATCCAGTCAAGCCGTAACTGCTAACTGATAAGCAATACCAAGGCTTGAAATGAAAATTAGCTAAATGGCAGCGGCAATAGGAGAGAGAATGAGGCACCTTTCCAAGTCAATTTGTTACGAATCCCAAGGATGGTATGAATATTGCTCAAGCATATGCAATTACAACCGTGAGATATGGCAAACAAGTTGATAACCAAAGATGCTTGAAAATTCTATTGTGATACCAACCGATAATGAGCCATCCTCTTCTGATTCAAATGCAGAGCCAATATCCATTCCTATTCCTGCCCCTTCAATCCAGCATCCTATTGATAGTTCTCTTAAGCCACGAGCACCTTTACATCATCGTTTGAAAGCCAAGTAGCACGCTGCACACATGGAGAAGGAATTGGAGATGTTCAAGCAAGTCAAAATGAGCATACCTCTTTTAAACGCAATTCAACAAGTTCCTAAGTTCCTACCAATGCTAAGTTTCTTAAAGACCCATGTACAAAGAAAAGGCAAACAAACATGCCTAAAAAGGTATTTCTGGCTGGAAATATCTGTGACGTCTTGTCTAAATAAAGTATAAGAACCCCGATTGTCCTACTACTTCATGCATTATAGGAGACAAGATCTTTGATAGGGTTTTACTTGACTTAGATGCTAGTGTGAACCTCTTTCCTTTTTCAGTCTATGGGCAGTTAGGGTTAGGTAAGCTTAAACCCACCAAAGTCACTTTGCGGTTGGCCGATCGCTCTATTAAGACGCCTAGGGGTGAAATGGAAGATGTGTTGATCAAGATAGGAAAATTCACATTCCCTGTTGACTTTATTGTTTTAGAAACACAACCGGTATCAAATCTTAGGCATCAAATTCCAGAGATTTTAGGTCGACCATTCCTAACCACTTCTAATGCCTTGATTAATTGTCGAAATGGTTCATTGAAACTTTTTTTTGGGAACATGACAGTTGATTTAAATATCTTTAATCTAGGAAGCCAGCCAAGAGACTCTTATAAAAGGCCCTTTGAAGTCAACATAATCAATGAAGTTCCATATGAGGAGGAAGTTGACTTCGACAACTACTATTTTAAACAAAGCATTGAAGAACTCTTTAAAGAAGATATTGTTTATTTGAAGGAGTCTACTCCAAAAGCATACGTGGAAAAGCCCACACTTGAGCTTTTATTCCTTAAGCTTAGGCCTCTTTTACGTCCATCAATTGAAGCACCGAAATTAGAGCTCAAATTTCTTCCATCACACGTAAAATATGCCTATTTAGGTGTGAATGAGATGCTCCGTGTAATTATAGCAGTTGATCTTATTGAGGAGCAAAAGATAGCTTTATTATCTATTCTTAAAGATCATAAGGAAGCTATTGGATGGACAATGGCGGATATCAAGGGAATTAGTCCAACAATTGTACAACATCGAATTCACTTGATAGATAACAACAAGACCACTAGAGATCCTCAACGCGGGCTAAATCCTAAAATGAAGGAAGCGGTGAGAAAGAACATTATTAAGCGTTTTGATAGCGGTATTATTTACCCTATTTCCGATAGTACTTAGGTCAGCCCTATTCATGTAGCACCCAAGAAATATGGTATTATAGTTGTTAAAATCACATGTATGAGCTTGTCCCTATCCGCACATAAACAGGTTGACGTGTGTGCTTTGATTATAGAAAGTTGAACGCCGCAACTAGGAAAGATCACTTTCCATTGCTATTTATTGATCAAATACTGGAAATGTTAGCCGGCCATGAGAACTATTGCTTTCTAGATGGATACTACAGTTATAACCAAATCCAAATTGCTCCCGAAAACCAGGAGAAAACCGCCTTTACATGTCCCTTTGGCACATTTGCGAGAATTGAATTACTAAATTCAAATTGAAGGAATTTTTCTAAGAATTTGATACCTTTCTTAGTATCATTAAGTATTAATTAACTAGTAATAGTTTAGTTTGTTGTGTACATAATTTATGATAATATTTATTAAATAAATTCGGTCTTGAGTTAGACATATAATAAAACTAATGTACCGGACACTTTTCAGCGGTGCATGATCAGTATATTTTCTGACATGATAGAGCGCTATTTAGAGATCTTTATAGACGACTTCTCGGTTTTTAGTGATTCTTTTGCCGAGTGTTTATATCATTTGGAGCTAGTTCTCCAACGATGCAAATAGAAAATTTTAACACTCAATTGAGAGAAATATCATTTTATGGTCAAGCAAGACATTGTGTTGGACCACATTATTTCGAGCAAACGCATCGAGGTAGATTGAGCTAAAATAGATATAATTTTCAACCTACCTCTCAAAACAGTCAAAGATATAAGGTCATTCTTTGGACATGCGGGATTTTATAAACGTTTTTTTAAGGAGTTAAGCAAAATTGCTATACCCTTGACCACTCGTCTTGCCAAAGATGTGCCTATTGAGTTTAGTTCCGATTACCTCAAATCTTTTAAGCGATTGAAGAAGTTTACTTCCACTCATATATTCCACGCTCCCGATTGGAGCCAGGCCGTTAAGATTATGTATGACGAATCTGATTTGGCGATTGGAGCTGTTTTATGACAGCGTATTGATAAGATGCCACACGTAATCCATTACGCAAGTAGGACTCTTAATGGTGCATAGCTAATCTATTCGACAACTGAAAAAGAACTTTTAGCTATTATATTTGCACTTGAAAAGCTTAGACCCTACCTCATCGGTTCACACATCACAGTTTACATTGACCATTCGGCACTTCGGCATCTTATAGCTAAAAAAAATGCCAAAGCCCGACTTATTCGCTGGATTCTTTTACTACAAGAATTTGATCTTGAGATAAAAGATAAAAAAGGATCCGATAATGCAGTAGCCGATCATCTTTCTCGTCTTCCAAATGTGCCATCAAAAGAACTTCCTATCAATGACCATAACATCATTTTCTCGTCACGAAAATGATGCCTCCCGATTGGTCTAAGCAAGATAAGTTCAAATTTCATTCCCGTGAAGCAATTTAACTGGGACAAACCTAATTTGTTTAAGTGATGTGCTGATCAAATCGTACGAAGGTGTGTCCCTAACGATGAATTTAGGAGTGTTCTATCGTTTTGTCATGATCAAACTTGTGGAGGACATTTTGGGGCTAAAAGGACGACAGAAAAAGTCTTACAATGTGGGTTTTATTGACCCACCCTTTTTTAAAAATGCTTATGAATTTTGTAAGACTAGTTATCGCTGTTAACACATGGGTAGAATCACTAGAAGGAATATGTTGCCTCTCAATTCTATTTTGATTGTGGAGATTTTTTATTTGTGGGGCATCGACTTTATGGGGCCCTTACCAAATTCATTTGGGAACATCTATATTTTGTTGGCTGTCGACTATGTGTCGAAATGGGTAAAAACCGTGGCTTGCAAAACCAACGACGATAAAGTTGTTAAGTTCTTGAAACATATCATATCATGATTTGGCATACTACAACGATCGATTATTAGCGATAATGGAACCATTTCTTCACTAAGACGTTTGAATCTTTAATGAAAAGATATTCTATACGCCACAAATTATCTACCCCATATCATCCTCAAACTGGTGGGCAAGTTGAAGTTTCAAATAGACAAATTAAGCAAATATTAGAAAAAACGATAAATAAAAATCGTAAAGATTGGTCTACTAAATTAGTAGATGCGTTGTGGGCTTATAGAATAGCATATAAAACCAATCTTGGAATGTCTCCATATAGGCTTATTTTTGGGAAGCCTTACCATCTACCAGTCGAGTTGGAGCACCATGATATGTGGGCCGTTAAAAAGTTAAACATGGATATAAACGAAGCTGGTAAATATAGAAAGCTCCAATTCAACGAACTTGAGGAGATACAGAACGGGACTTACGACAACGCCAAAATTTTTAAAGAAAAAAACTAAAAGATTTCAAAGAAAAAAACTAAAAATTTTCATGATAAATCTATTATTAGAAAAAACTTTCATACTGGCCAAAAAGTTTTGTTTTATGATTCTATACTACATTTATTTTCAGATAAATTAAAATCTAGATGGATAAAGCTCTTTATCGTAAAAACGTTTTATCGCATGGCACAGTCGAAGTAGAAAACCTCAATAATGGTGATGTTTTAAAATTAATGGACAACGTTTATAACCATATTTAGAGTTTTCTGCGGATTTGGCAGAGCTCGTGGTTCTCTATGAGCCGGATTACTCGCCGTAAAAATCGTAAGCTTCCTTTGTATATTATGTATTTTATATTAACTTTATTTAACACTAACTTTTCTTTTTGCTTTATTTTTCGGGTTTTCGCTACTAATTTTATTTTATAGGGCTTTATTTGCAAATTTGCCATCCCCTTTATAAACCTCTAAACCGAGCCCCTTTCCTCATTTCAGCCGCAACACTCGAGCCTTAAGAGAAAGAAGCGTCAGAAGAAATTTGGCGGAAAACCGCATCGAAAATCCGGCTAATCGCCGCCCACACCTGGTGTATCGCCGGCTTTTTCTTGCCGCTTCCCCTCAGATTGGTGGGAAAGGTAAAATCTTTCTTTTACGCTCTATTTTTGCTAAAAAAATTGGGTTAAATAGATCTGTTAATTATGGCTATGCTAAAAATGGTGATGGAGCGCAATTGCATTAATCTTTTGGATACACCGCCGTGTAGCGATTACTTTTTAAATGATATTATAGCTAGAGTGTCGAAGTTTTTGTTATATAACCATGAATCCACCGCCATCCATGCTCTAGTCCATGAATTTGACACGATTATTTTTTATTACAATGAAGAGCACGATGTCATTTATGTAAATTGGCGTAATGATATTCGAATGATTGACACCAACACCATCACTACCATCATGAACGTACATGCTTCACAAGAGCCTCTTGATACCACTACTTATCTCCACCTTATGGGAGTGAATTGCGAAGTGGAGGAGGATGGAGGTATTCTCACTCGGACTACCTTTAAGAACGTGCATGCTGTCTGTAGAATATTATACCGTAACGTACTAGGCACCACACATTCCACTACTATTTATAGACCTGCTTTGCCATCGTTCACTACTTGATGGTTAAAGAATATCGGTTTTGTATGTCTCAACGGCTAATTAAAACAATCGCAGGAACAAGGCTTCAAGAGAAGCTGTATTACCCCCTACATGTACTTGTGACGCATATCTGCCGTATTTTGTTCGGTGAGCACACTTTTGCCTTGTACACGCAAAATGCCGAACACATATAGAGATTGTGTTCGGTGAGCACACTTTTGCCTTGTACATTCAAATTCAGATTGAAAAGATTACCAAATCATATAGAGATTGTGTAGGTATTTGGACGGAAAGTGTTCTACAGGAGCATGCGATTCATACGGAGTCATCTGATGATGATAATGCAGAAGAAGGGACCTCTAAGGACCTTTGTTTTCACAGCCTCAGCCGCTGCCCGTTGGGCATAACCCGTTGTGGGACGAACCCGTGCCACGTACCGAACGTTCTTTTATGAAGGTGTGGAAGTCTCTCACAACCCTTGGGTGTATGCAAGAGCGGCATTCGGGACAGTTGGCCCATCTAGAGCGATAAAGAGATGCAACGCTTAGACGTTGCACTGGTGAGGGTGGTCAACGAGATCGACGAGGTAGAGCACGGTGAGGACACTGTCAAGATTAAGTGTGAGGGTGGTTTGTAAAGTTTTCGTTTTTATTTTTCATTTTTCTTTCTTTTTAGGTTTCATTTTAGTGTTCTTTGCTTTTCATTTAAAAAAAGGGTTTTGAATCAAGCTAGTAATAGGTTGACTTGAATAGGTTGACTTGAACTTTGAAATCCGAAAAGTTAAGTGATACGAAGAAAACATATTGAATCTGAAAATAGGACGAAATCTGAAAAATAACCCCATATCTTGAATTCAGATTTAGTGAATATACACCTTACAATATGCACGAGCACGAATCTTAAAAGGTTGAACTAGTAGAGAATACCTAGAAATATCTTTACCGAAATATCTAAGTAAAATAAAAGATGTGCATAGTAGGTAGTCTAAATTACTGAAGGGTGCCAAAGTATAAAAAAATGTATATATTAAAATAAGTGGTTTTATAGGTTACTTAGAACGTATGAGCATTCATACCCTTGGGGTGTTTCGTCACCTAGAGACTTAAAGCCAACTGGTTTGGATGTCACTGCTGAAACTCATAAAGAGATAACTTAACAAGACTAGACATCATAAAACCCATACACTGAGTAATCGATTATCCAGGCCTCACGAAGCACGAGGTAGTCGTACTGAAAGGTGTTGTGGCGTTATAAATAAAATAAAAAAATTGATATAAAAAATACGATTATATGAGGTATTGATACTATAGCTTGAATTGAATTCTCGAGCCTAAGGATATTTTACACACACGTAGTAGAGTTATAGGATCTATGTTTGAGGGAAAGAGGGTCGTGAAGAATAGGATCAAGTTCTATTGAGAAAGAATAGAATTTCCGGAATTGAAACGATACTTTAGGATGATAATTATTGAAAACCGAAAAAACTAGCGAGATTCCACCATTTCTTGTTTTCACTTTTCTTTGTTTATAGTTTTTCTTTTTCTTTATTTTTAGTTTTTCTTTTATATTTGTTTTCTCTTTTTTTTCGGGATTTTGTGGGTAGTATCCGCTGAAAACCCTCACAAGACAACACTTGTCCACTTGAGTAATCTTTGGGTTTAACGGCTTGTTGCACGTGTTAAGTGCAATCGCAACGCCTGTGAAAAGGAGCACATTAGGTAGACCTTACGTAATTTTTATTTTTCTTAGTTTTTAATTTTTTTTGCTCGACGACTAGCAAAAGATAAGCGTGGGGTATTTGATAGGTGTAATTTATTACACAATTTTATATCCGTATTTACCTTATTTTATCTATTTAATGCTAAGATATACTTTATGAATAAATGCATGTTATAGGGTCTCAGGTGCAAAAATACACAAAAGATAAAATTACGTGCGTTGGACATAAGCAATTTAATGAAGAAACTGATACAAGAGTCGAACCAAAAAACCAAGCTGATAGCCAAACGAGTCAACTCAGAGAACCAAGACACCAGACCAAAGATGAAGCCAATTAGGCTCAATAAGCCGGCTAATCGCTGACTTGGGCCGGCGAATCGCCGCCATCTTTTCGAGTTCTCCTGAATTTTTATATACTTCTCATGGTTTTAAAAATATATGTTTCTATCTATTGTAATCGGCCAGAGAGCCTATATATACTGCAGTATTATTATTTTAGGGTTTTTTGGATGTTCTCTTTTAGTTGATAACCATCTAGGGTTTAAGAGGATCAAAGTTTTGTAAGTTATTTCCTCAATTTTTATGCAATGAATTTCCTTTTTATTATATGCTTTTATTCTTATGCTATGAGTAGTTAATTGTCAATCTAGAATTGGATGATTCTTGTGCTATGATTGGTGTTTGATTCTATTATTCTAGTTTTTCTTCTATGATCTTAATGACGAATATTTAATGATAAAAATAAGTTCTTTGTTTACAATTCTGATAAATTAGATAGATCAATGAGTGATTGACAACCATGAGGTTTATTTAGGAAAAGAATACACATTGCTGATAAACTAATTAATTTGATGATCGGTTGACAACCATGAAGGTTATCGAAGGAAAGTAAAATTTATATTTTTATTGTTTATATTCGATCTAATTAATCTAGGGTTAGCTTAGACTCGCCGATAAAGCAAGATAAGCCTATGATTGGCGACCATTAAGTTTACCGAGTAGAAGGTTAGATCTAACTAGTTTCTAATTAATTAGAATTTAATCTTTAGAATTATTACTTGCCTCATTGTTGATTGATAGGGGAATGCTAAGATTGTATGGATTATTCTTTCTATTAGATTGATAGTTTATAGCGCTGGATGTATGCTTTATGCTTTTTAATAATTGATAGATAATTAATTTAAAGATGAAAAATCAAGAAAAGGAAGATATTTATTTAAACCGCCATGATTACAAAAGATGATTCTAAATCCTAGGTTTTCTCTATTTTAAGAATCTATTTAATTTTGCTATTTACTTTCTTTTGAAATATTATTTTTCATTAGTATAGTTCTTTATTTAAAAGTTTTAATCTTTAATTCGTTACGACCAATTAGAGTTCCCATCTTCCCTGTGGATCGATCCACAAGTGCTATATCGATTGACCGTGCACTTGCGGTATAAATTTAAGACTAAGAAAAT
The DNA here is from genome assembly GCA_030015575.1 of Agapanthus africanus. Classification (NCBI taxonomy): domain Eukaryota; kingdom Viridiplantae; phylum Streptophyta; class Magnoliopsida; order Asparagales; family Amaryllidaceae; genus Agapanthus; species Agapanthus africanus. Next base: position 298,484,506 of record CM057349.1, read on the forward strand.
CTCCATCAAGCCTTCATGGTTAGCAAGCATTAAGATCTTATTGAATTTCAAGAGATTCCATCTTTTATATAATTTTTGAAACATGTCGAGTTGTAGACAAATGACAATATTAGAAACACTCTTTAATCATCAGCTAAACACATTAAGAAAAACATAGGATCTGCCTTTTTCGCTCCCATGGCCTTTTCATATGTCCCCTTACTTTGGTTTATATATGGCTTATAGCTTGCAGCTTTTTGATGCAAGACTGAGAAAATGAAATATGTTTGATTCATTAAATTAGTGTAAGAAATATATTTAGTCTTTAGACTGTGTACAAAGGGTACAGATATACTCAACATTGTGTACTTATTAATGGTGTCAACTTTCTACTTCATGCATGCCTAAGTGGCCTTCTTGCTTAGAAAAATTTTGAAGCATGGCATGGAGGAGAGCATGGAGGTCTTCTGTATCACATAAGAATATTCCTTACTTGTAACCAGACTATGTAACAAATACATGACTATTTTGACAGTCATGAGTCATGTGTTTGTTAACTTTTTAAGCAAATGTCCTTCGATCCAGAAAATGCATAACCCTTTATCTACACCAAACTTGTATAGCTAATGATACTAGTAATTTACACGTGCGATGCACGTATATATCAAATTTCAACGACTTTATTTTTTCCATAAAAACTGTAATAATATAGCTCGGATAGTTACTATGTGATGGGTTTAGTTTTTTCTATAATAAGTGGTGGAATTGGTTGCGGTTATGAATCTTGATTGGAATTTTTATGGTTTTTTATTGATTTTTCTTGAAGAATGGAAATGCCACATCAGCAATCAATTTCAAAATTGGAGAGCCCCTTCTATCAGCACTATAATAGTATAGATATTTGTAGGCATAAAATAAATAACAAATTAATATTCTTCCACTTGTACCTCTCATAAATCCTCTAATACTACTCCCTTCAGATTATAGGAAAGGGTAAATTGTACAAATCATCATTAAACCTTCCAAGTTTCAAGAAAACACCATTAAACACTAAATTAAATTAACCTCCGTTGAAATACCACATCCGTCTGCAAACATTAATCATGCAGATTTTTTGTTTAAGTTCTAAGAATTCGTGCTGATATCAGGGGAGGGCAATTGGGGAATTTGATGGATGGGTTTTGGTCTGTGGAGAGAGAGAGATGGAGAGAGAGAGAGAGAGAGATTTTGGTACTTAGTATAGGCTTTTGGAGGTGGAGGCCATTAGGGGGTATTTTCAATGTGGTTTGCATACCGATGTGGTAGTTCAATGTGGTTTTAGTGTAAGTTTTAAATTTTAGTAGCATGAAGCAACAGCCTTTTAATGTTACCCTACAGAAAACAGCATCTTATGACTCTAATTCACATATATGCCACCTATTACAAGAATTCCTTCAAACCTAATCAAAGTCCTTCCCGGCTAACATCAATTGCTAATATCTTCATTATCATAAAGAGATCTTGGCAGATGGATGTAACCGTGCAGATTTAATTTATGGATTCATTGATATGACCTTAACTAGTTGATGTAATAATTCAAATAAGCCTTACAATGTAAGACATTGCTGTTTTAGGTAAACAGATGTACAGAAATCTACCAATGGAATCGACACAAAACCTCTGGGAATCGTATGCTACCTATAGCCTTTTCATAACGTCTCCCACAATATTCAAACCAAAGCATATTGAAAACAAAGCTGATTTTGCTCAGTTAACTTCATTGAAGATTGTTTCCAGTGTCTAATAACATAGTATAATTTAAATGTTTAATGATATGAACTAAATTTTCATAAATTGACTAAATATGGCAAAATATCTCAAGAACCGAAACAATAAAATAGAGCATAAGAGAAAAGGCCAGTAAGAGAGATAATTTATACCTCAGCCTCAACAACCATCTGATCAACATAACTCCTCAACTTCGACACCCTCAACGCTTCCGTAAAGAACCGGAACTGCTCCTGCCTAACAGAATAGTCCACATCAAACACAACCCCAGGACCAAACGTCGGCACGTTGAACTGATACACTTCTTGCTGGCTAAGATCTGCCTCCGGGGCCTTAAAGAAGTGCGAAGAGACTTCGGGCCCAACAAAAAAGGTGATCTTTCGGTTCAACAAGTTCACAGTGAAAACGCTACCAAGCTTCTTGTACTCCTCTCTGATCATTATAATGGGTCCTTTCATGAATCGAAGCAGACCTCCGATCACCGGGAAAGCACTTACTGATGGGGGAAGCCGTTTCTTACCTGAACTAGGGGTGAAAAAGGCGGAGACGAGCTTGATTAAGACGATGGTTCCGAAAAACAGCAGCCCGGCAGTTAAGAACTTGTTCTCTGTTAGATCCATAGCTTAAAACAGAGGCTACAATACTATTATTGCTAGAGAACCTACAACAAAACAACAAGCGATTCGTTAACAATTTTCAGGTTAGCGATTTTCAGGTTAACCAGAAATAACAAAACGCTGAAGGAAAAAAATCGGTGAAATTGAAACAATTTCCTTATTAGTGAGGAATTGAGTTTGAATCTCGAACTACGGTATGATTAGAACAGTAAGAAGAAACAAGTAGAATTTCAATAGAGATCAGTGAAATCTATGTCTCAGATTTTTGACTAGATACTAGAAAGATACATCGAGAACAAATGATTTTGAATCTTGAACTAAGCTGTAATTAATTGAATTCAGTGGAAATCAGTGAACTTTATTTCTCAGATCCGACTATATTTCAAAAAGATGCAGTGAGAATCAAAGTCCAAGCCTACAAAATTCCTCTCAATTACTACTAATCACGATCTTAGCTCAAACCTGAAGAACTTCATAAATGAGCTAAATGCAGCATGGGGCCAAATAAATAAATCTCAAATTTGAGATTTTTCCTTTACGAATAATATCACTACACTTATAGATTAGTTCAATAAAATCTCAACAACTTTGAGAAACAACACATAATGCAGTTAGAAGAAGAAGAAGAGAGATCAAAGATTGAAGCTTTACGATTACCAATAGAGCTCGATGCAAGAACCGGCGAGATCCGAGGGTTTTATGAAATCCTAGAGTAAACCCTAGAGATTAGGAAGAGAGACGCAAATGGGGAGGAACTTTATAATAAGATGAGGAGGAGGAGATAGAGAGAGAAAGATGCTTCTTGTCTCACTCTCTCTCTCTCTCGGCTCTTTCTCTCTCTAGAGGCTCGTGGGAGGAGAGGAGGAATATTTAAAGGAGGCAGAGAACAGTGGGCGGAACAAGGGTAAAACTCAATTTTGTATGGAAAATAAAAATTAAAAACATGAGGCTCGAGATGTACTGATGATTGTTAACATTGGATTCGGATTGTAATCCTGTGAATCAGGCTCGTTTGTGATTTACAAGTTATTTGGCACTCCCATTTTATCTAGACGGCAGAAAGACGCACGGATAAAACAAATAAAAACATCCAAATTTGAAGACCGACCTTCTATACCACAATACCACTGAGGATATGTGTTTTCTAAGCCATCTAGGCCCTGTTTGGATACAAAGTTAGGATAACCATGGTTTATATTAAAGTAGAGGGAGAAGGCATGCAAACTATGGTTTTCAAGCCCCAAACTTCCAAAATGGAGTTTAGTAAAGCTTGATCGGATTGAAATTGAGATAACTGCACTCCAAGACTAAAAAGTTGCAGTTATCTCAACTCCAAAATGATTACCAAGCATGCCAAAGTTAGCATTTTAGAGTTTATGAAACCACAGTTTACAAAACTTAACTCCATTGCCAAACAGGCCCAAGAAAAAAATGGATGATCAAGTTCTTATTTCTCTTATGAAATAGTCGATTTTATAGCATTTTTATGCAGATTGTTATTTTTGTAATAATGGGACGTGATACGATTATTTCATTAATTCGGATGGAAAGTCGAAACAATTTGTAAGATTTTGGATAGCAAAGTTTCAGTCACGCAATACTTTCGTTGACATAAGCTTGTAGTCTATCATTCAATAAAAATCATAACAATTTTAATATGTTGTTTATTCCCTTCAATGTTTAATATATTTCTAAGTTATACTTGTATTAGTGCCCCTATCTTCGATATGCACGAAAACTAAAATTGTCACAATCCGAAATTGGTACGTGACCGGCATTTGAATCACGTGAAATCTATAGGACCCCACCGTAACCCAAGTAAGCCAAAAGCTCAAAAATCTAAACCTTTTAGGAAAATAATGGCGGTGATGTTTTGAAATACAGGTATAATTTGAAATCAAGTTCTTTCATTTTAAAGTATGTATAAAGTTCGTTTGAAATACAAGTGAATTATATGTTATAATTTGAAAACATTTTCGTCATTTGAAATTTGGACAGCACCTCCTTTGTAAACTCTGATAAAAATAAGTACATAATCAATAATAATATGGCATCCCCAAGCGGAAGCTAGCTCTTCGCCAATTGGTGGAAACACGGTAACGCAATATGAAATATACAACGCCTAAGACGAAAATCAATACAGAAAGAAAATAAAGAAAACCGAAACGTTATTAAATCCAATATAGGAATAATACAAGTCTCGACTCGAGATATAAAGGATATACAAACTGGTCTTTAGGGCTACCAAATATACATAATCTGGTTGATGGGGCTTTTAACTAAATACAAATGAATAAAAAATATACAACGGTGGTTACGCCCTGTACTGTAACCCACCTACCAATGCAAATCACTCAGAAAAGAGTAATGTGGTAGCAAGCCGCTACTGAATCCGAGCGATCGATACTGCAAGAAAACTGTGGCACAACCGGAGTGAGTTGCCAACTCGTGAATAGAAAACATCATCAAGTATAAATCGAATGTATGACGATCTCCTAGGTCATACAATAATATAATAATATACTAATATGTTAATATACAGTAATATATGTTGGGTTATGCCAACGCCCTGGCCATCTACAGTGACCGTTTGCAGAACAAAAAATTTCAAAACTGGCGCTAGAACAACCCCATAACCCGGATCTACCATAAACCTAAAACTAGTAAACTAAAAAGAAGTTTAGAATGGTTATACCGAATGATCCGAGTCCTACGGTCTTCTACCATCTTCCTAAGCTCCTGGAGGCCACCATGATCAAGCTTGATATAACCGGTCTCCCTCCATCGAAGATGATCCACCTGAGCATTTGTAGTTCGAGCTCCAACCTCATAGCCGAGATAACTAGGGTACCTAGTTCACTAAACTAGATAGCTTAGAGGATGTAGAATCTAATGATGGATTAATTCGTCTCCAAATATCCTAGGTTTCTCAACATATGAGACTTGAAGGGTAGAGGTAGAAGAAAAGGCTTGAGGATGAGAGTGAAGCAACCATGGAAAAATAGCTAACTGTTAGTGAAATAGAATGAAAATGAATCAAGCCCCCACAAAAAATCTCACAACATATATAAATCAAGCATGCCGCAATAGTAACTCATGAGTCACCCCATGAGTCACTAAGTGAGTCATGCTTCATTTAAAGCTAATCAATACCTCATACTCCACCATATTAACCATTTATCCTAAATGGTTAAAAACTAAATGAGGTGTTTTCTTCTAGAAGAACCTTATAATAAATTACAAGAATACCCCTCATTCGTATATACATATCTGTATCCGTATTTCGAAAAATACGAATACAAAGAGAAGAAAATAATCCAATAATATAATATTAGGATCCGGCTTAAAACAAAGTCCACTAATATTATCTGTCTGAATCATGATACATGCACAAGTGCACGTATATGATCGAACCCTGTCGTAAAACCATACGGCCTCTACATCTGTAACATTTTGAAAATTTAGAAATAAATAAAATTAATTAAATTAATAATAAAGTGATAAATCAAAAGGTTATTAAAAAGCAAATAAGTCATTTTCATAAAGTTCTATGTAAAACAAATTAAATAAAAATTTTAGTATGCAACATAAATAAGTTATAAGGGTTTTAGTGATAATTTTAGCTTCATTTTAATAAAATGAGTGTTTTATAATAAACTAAGTTGTGAGGGGGGGGTTTAGGTAAAGTTTAGGTTTTGTGCAAAAGGAAAATTATTAGGGGTGTAAATGAAAAAGGGGTTAGAACACATTTTAGCTCAGAATTTTAGTGTAGATTAAATCAAAATTAAGGGATAATGCAAGCACGCCTATTACTTGCATGCACACACCCACCCACCACCTCCTCATTGCATGAAAATGACACTCTTTAACCCTTGACACCTCCTTCTACCATCCCATCCTTCCCCTTTCTCATATATAGGATATGTTCAAATCAATTACCAAAATTAAATCTGAAAATTTCTGAAAGAAAAACAAAACTAAAGAGAGCAAGAAAGAACAAGAGGAAGAAGAAGAAGAAGGAAGTTAGGTTCTAGGTTTTCATCACTATCAGGTTAGGATAAGGGGCTTAGTATCTTTGTAACGTTTTAAAAATAATTAAATAAATAATTAAATAAATAAAATTGTTTAAGTGAATTTTATGATTTTCGGTAAAGCAAAATATATTTTTCGTAAAATCAAACCGCAATTGTTTTTCATTATAAATTCAAAAATACCTATTTAATTATGTAATTACTAGTAAATAGTGTTTATTTAGCCACTTATAAATTTTAGGTTTAATAAAATATTTTTCCTAAATTAATTATTTTAAATATTAACATAAGCTTTATTTTTACACTAAATTAGTGTAAATTACAAATTTAAATGGTTTTAATTTGTAAAAATGAACCATGGCATGTTAGAATTTATTATGTATCATGCAAAAATTATTTGCAAATTTTTGCTATTTTCTAGAGTTTTCTTGAGTTGCTATAGTGAAGGAATAAATAAATAAATAATTAAAAGCATGAAAAGACTTTAAATGATGATTCTTTCTTGAAACTTCCACATTTTTCTTCACTCTCTTTTCTCTTGCTCCCTCTCCCTCATACAAAGGCCGGCCACAACCTTCCATGGCTGCCCCCCCCCCCAATTTCCACCTCATTTTTGCACAAAAATCCATCAAATTACATCAAAAATTCAACAAAAAAATGCACAAAATCCTAATCCCTTCATACCCTTTATTCTCTACCCTTTTTTTATATGGATTTTGGAGTGGGAAAGCATGTATTTTTGAGGCTCATTTTCAAGTTTGGACATGAGGTTGTGGAGGTATAAATCCTTCTCTTTTGTTTTATTTCTATTAGATATTTCTTTTAAAGCATAATTTCAAATTAATATAAATTTGTGTAATAAAAATATAGTAATGGTTTGTATAGTCTAGTAATGCTATTTAATGAGTTTTATGACCATTAGTTTCATTTAAATGTCAAGTTTTGATGAAAAACGGTATACTGACATTTTCGGGATTTTGCGAAATTGGACGGTTTGATAGATTTTAGGGTTTCGATGGATTTAATCGTGTTTTATGGTATAAGTAATGTGTTTTAAAACTATAAGTTGTTTGATGATGTTATCTCGATCCATCGGAGTTTGTACGCCGATATCGAGCGGTATTTGGTTCTTTTGCGTGGACGGGACATAGGTTTTAACCTATGCTTGTTCCTTGTATCGTTTGACTTTTGTATGTGATTCGGTTTACGATGCTATTTATATGTTTGCGTCTAGGTACCCCCACGTGGACTGCGGGCGATGAAGAGGAGGATGGCGACACTGTCTTCAGCAGACATGGACCAGGTGAGTAGATGTATATCTACGGGGGGAAGTCGGATGGATGGAGTTTAGCACCCCCGCAACGTAGAATATGAATAGTACTTATTGACATTAGGAAACCAGACGTGACCCTAGTAGGACCCTAGTATCGACCCTAGGCTGGACTAGACTGATTTAGGAAAACCATATCAGAGGATGAGTACCTTGGAAGAGGTTCGTAGGTTTCAGATAGAAACACACCCACGCACACACTGAAACTCGACATGGGGTACGTGTATGTGTATATATAGAGAACTAGGTATAGGTATATACATATATATACAACACGTATAGGTGATTCATTGATGTGATATGATGTCCGAGGTATGATGAAACAGTATAACTGGGCTCGATGCCGTGATTCTTGACTATACAGTCGTAATAAAGTGTTAGCGGATCATTAGAGAATGAGATAATGAACATGAATATATAAATTATAAAGAGTGGTGGTGATATTGATGTACATGGGACGCTAGAATAGTACTCGGACTGTAACTTGTGACTGAACACGATATGATATAGGTATAACTTGATTACGACATTATATTGGTGTGACCTGATGCCGATATCATATAAGTATGACCTAGTCACAATATGATACATATGACATGATATTTCTGAGGATAAACTCATGATGCTTATCATGATGGCAATGATATACGATTGATGTATGCGATCACAGTTTAGCACCTTGATCATGAGATGTGTTGATGATAACATTATACGAATGAAGAGACACCTAGGAGATACTTGACCGTACCCAGATATTGGGATGCCGTACGATGGATTTTTACCGTACGAGGCTTATATTTGATGATCGATCCGCACTCTTGATTCGAGGAAGCCGTACTACGTACGTGACGCTATGGAGGCAGGATCGCCGACTATTAGAGATATTGATTTAGACCTTAGGTAGACTCTAGTTTCTTACTGACTAGTCTATTAGGTTTAGTTCCTTAGGATGTTAGATGGACACTGGTTTAGGTTCGACTCACATAGTGGTAGTTGTACTCGTATCTCGCAGAGGAGTGGATAATGCACACCTATATTTACATTCATACTATAATCATCAGGGTGCATGTTCTTTTATATGTTTCTATAATCAATATAAACTTTACCTGTTAGGACACCAGCACCATTACCGATGATGCGCATATTCCACGCACACTTATTTGCCGGCTCACACACATCATCATCGGTAATTGCTATGTCACGTACACTTTAGATCATATTATCTTTTATTGATAGAATCAGTTGACAACTAAACCGATATAATATTGTGATCACTCTCTGATGTTAGTATAAGACATGATATTCATTACTTAGACATTCATGCATTCATATTTTCATGTTATCATGCAGTATTATGGGCATATGCCGACACTTATCATATAGTTACTCATGATTTGAGATTTGGATTTCTATGAGATTTCTGGATTTTTGGGGAAAACCGCAAAAATATATAAAAACTTCTCTTTCTCTCTCCTCTTCTCTTTTTAAAATAAGATGCGGTTTTCTCGTGATGTATGTGTCGTCCACCATGAGATTTCATGTTTTCTATTGGATTTCGAGACCCGATTCGAGGAGTGGATGAACCGTCTCGGGTACATGGTGGGCCCGGTATGGTACCCCGGGGCAAGAAGATCGAGTTGTAGACGATGAGCCTGGCAGGGGAAGACTACCTACCGGTGATGTCTAGCGCGGCGGATATCCGGAGGATACCGACCGTTGTCGTGAGATTTGATGATATGGGCCGATCCGGATTGACGGAGCCCGAGATATTGAGACTTGAGATTACCTGTGTTGTGTCGATGCTTGACACGGATTTCTATGGATTTCATTGTTGAGATTTCAGATTCTTATACACATTCTACTATGATAACAGCTAAAGATTTCTTATACATATATATCTGGATTTCCGGATTTGTTACTTTACATTCATGGTGCATGTATTTCATTCATATGACATGGTACTATATGAGGCACTGACACGAGCACGGAGTATCTGCACTTACACGTATTGTTACCCTGCTATTACTTGAGGTTTGAGACTTAGTAGTGCATTATTATTATGACCTAGGATAGCGTCGTGCATTCGATTTCTTTTCGTAGATGTCTTCTACTCACGAGTTGGCAACTCACCCCCGTTGTGCCAAATTCTTTACAGGTTCGATGTACAGGTTTCCGTGGCAGCTTGTTGGCACATCTTTTCTTCAGGGTGATTTGCACGGTAGGTTGGTTCACTTGTATCCGAACCACCATTGTACTTTTATTCATTCATTTGTATCTAGTAAGCTCCATCAACCATATTTGTATTACTTGATAAGTTATTGGACCAGTCTTTTATTTCGACCTTAGAGTCGCGCATGTGTTATTCTGATCTGGTAGTTTTTGGTTTTCTTTTGAGATTTGAGCCTCGCCCTTTGGCGTTGTATATTATTGTGATTGCTGTGGTTGTCTCCGTCTGTTGGCGTTGATGCTAGCTCCCGTTTGGGGATGCTTTTTATTGTTTATTCATATTATACTTGTTGTACCCGTTTGGGGGCCAGTTTTTACAGAGGAGATTCTGCCGAAATTTTTGGTAAAATTTGCCGATGTTTTTATACTTGTTTTCTTTTCTTTTCTTCTTTTTCTTCTTTTATGGTTTAGATTTCTGGGCTTCGGCTTACTTAGGTCACGTGGCGCCTCTAGACGCTTCGTAATCTAAGTGCCGGTCACGTTCCGTACTTTCGGGACGTGACAAAATTGGTATCAGAGCGCTAGGTTTAACCTTGTATAAGTCTAGGTGACCCTTGGTTGATGGAGTAGGCGATTTAGGTAGAGTAACGTACCGTGGGTATGGTCCGCGGCATACTTACGATACGCTACTCTGCTTAAGGAGCCTTAGGATGTACATTTGTTTGCACCGTATTTCATTCGTTCCTTTGATCTATCTTCGTCGATGTCGGAGGGTGGTTCTGTTGCCACGGGCGCACGGGCAGAAGGGAGCTGCGGCTCGAATGCGATAACCATTAGAGTATTGGTTATTCTTGAGGATTGAAGCATTGCTTAGCGTGCGGACGAAGGGTATTCACATGCCGTCCGGATGAAGTTAAAGGGTTCGAACGATTATCAGAAAACCATTTTCCTAAGTTTAAAGTATTCGGAAGAACATGCAGGTATTTCGATGGACCCTCTAGAAGAATGAAACCCTAACTCGACATAATGACCACGAGAACGCCCTTGAACCTTAGGGTTTACGGCAGTTCCGCTGTGCCATTAGTGAGGCTTGGGTTGCCCTTCTACAGCTGGATCATCGATGCTGGGGTATGTACCGGATATTTTTAAACTGTACTTGAGTGTTGAGCTCTCGGGGAATTATGGGATTTTGATGGATCGATCGAAAAGTTTAATGTAGTCCGGACATCAAGTGAAGGGATCGACTATGTGGGAGACTCTAGACATGAGTATTGCCGTTGGTAGCGCAGTCAGCACACCTATGAAAGAACGAGTTCGAAGCAGTCGACATCAGAGGAAAGAGGCGCACATTGACGATAGTGTTTACGATTGTGATTTAGTGATTTGAATTTCCTATTTTCGTTAATTGGATTTTTGTATTTTGAGGACTTTGTTCTACGATTGGTATTTCCTGTGTGTACCTTCATTCTATCTGTGTTTCATATATCAGTTGTATTGATGTGGTTTAGTACGCACCCAGTACACTTGATTTGGTTTTATATATTTTGAGATTTTGATTTGATTTCGTGCATATGGGTTACACATGATTTTGATATATGCTTCGACCTAGTTTTTATCAATTTTCGTACTGTGATTCGAGTCTGATATCCGATGTATGTTTTCGTGCTCCATGTGCACCTGATTAGGATTCTTGCGCATACTTGGCGCACTTGATGCGATTTTGTGCACACCAGATGCACTAAATCGGGGTTTTGTGCAGATTAGATGCACCTGATAGTGAGTCGTGCACGCCCGTTGCACTTGACAGATGTTTTGGTGCACACCTGTTGCACTTAGTTTTGTTTTGTGGGTATTCATGGTTTCTGCATTTGGTTTCGATTTCAGTGCGCACCGGACGCACATGACATTTTATTGGTGTGATTGGGATTGATTTTAGTTTGAGCAGTATGTTTTCATAATCATTATTATTTGAGTTAGTAACCAGGAGGGACGTGTATGTTAAATAAAAGATATATATATATATATAGCTATTTTTTTAAATTAAACGTCCGCTACTTATGCCGTGACACGTGCATCACACGGCAATTTTGAAAAAGGGGTTTGCATATTTCCTTATCCGGATATTTGTACGGTTTCACTATGATGCACACTATATATAAGTTATAGATTGATGTATATTATAATGATTTTCATATTGGGTTATGATATTTTATTCTCGCCATAACTCCGATGATTGCGTTATGCTTGACGGAGTTGATGTTTGTTATATATTGATGATTTCGGAGCCCCGACGATTTAAGTGTTTTGCTAAATGTTTTAGTATTTGGAAGGGGAGTTTTAATTTAAATTCGGGGACCGAATTTCCTAAAGGGGGGAAGATTGTAACGTTTTAAAAATAATTAAATAAATAATTAAATAAATAAAATTGTTTAAGTGAATTTTATGATTTTCGGTAAAGCAAAATATATTTTTCGTAAAATCAAACCGCAATTGTTTTTCATTATAAATTCAAAAATACCTATTTAATTATGTAATTACTAGTAAATAGTGTTTATTTAGCCACTTATAAATTTTAGGTTTAATAAAATATTTTTCCTAAATTAATTATTTTAAATATTAACATAAGCTTTATTTTTACACTAAATTAGTGTAAATTACAAATTTAAATGGTTTTAATTTGTAAAAATGAACCATGGCATGTTAGAATTTATTATGTATCATGCAAAAATTATTTGCAAATTTTTGCTATTTTCTAGAGTTTTCTTGAGTTGCTATAGTGAAGGAATAAATAAATAAATAATTAAAAGCATGAAAAGACTTTAAATGATGATTCTTTCTTGAAACTTCCACATTTTTCTTCACTCTCTTTTCTCTTGCTCCCTCTCCCTCATACAAAGGCCGGCCACAACCTTCCATGGCTGCCCCCCCCAATTTCCACCTCATTTTTGCACAAAAATCCATCAAATTACATCAAAAATTCAACAAAAAAATGCACAAAATCCTAATCCCTTCATACCCTTTATTCTCTACCCTTTTTTTATATGGATTTTGGAGTGGGAAAGCATGTATTTTTGAGGCTCATTTTCAAGTTTGGACATGAGGTTGTGGAGGTATAAATCCTTCTCTTTTGTTTTATTTCTATTAGATATTTCTTTTAAAGCATAATTAGATTAATTAGATTAATTCTAGTTGCAAATTCTAAAATTCAAGTTAGGGTTTGAAAATTCAAGAGGTGGTTTTTGTTAATTAATTAGGGTTATAATAGCTAGTTTAACATCTTTTAGAGTGGAAAATTCTTGCATGGTGGTGGTATAATAAATTGTTTATCGAAATTGTTTTAATTAAACTATTTAGCTAACTAGATTTTTCTAAAATGTGTTGTGGGTAAAATAAAATTCTTATTAAGGGTGTTATCATTAGATGGTAATTTTAGTGAGAATATTAGCATATTAATTGAATGAAAAACTTAGTTTAATCACTAGATTACTTTGATAATTGGAAAAATAGTAATAAAATGCTATTATTTTGTAAACTAGATTTTAGGAATTTCTAAATAAATGTGATTAAAAATATAATATTGGTTTCATTATATCATTATCATCATAAATTATGGTTTAAGTCATTAATTTATGCAAAATCATGTTTTGAGGTGGAATTGTGGTATTTTGCTTGGAAACTCCTTCTACCATCCCATCCTTCCCCTTTCTCATATATAGGATATGTTCAAATCAATTACCAAAATTAAATCTGAAAATTTCTGAAAGAAAAACAAAACTAAAGAGAGCAAGAAAGAACAAGAGGAAGAAGAAGAAGAAGGAAGTTAGGTTCTAGGTTTTCATCACTATCAGGTTAGGATAAGGGGCTTAGTATCTTGGAGGGGTTATTCCAACAACTTATTGTGGGTAAAATTCTTAATCATGGTAGGAAATTAAAGTTCTGTACTTAGTTTAAATTGAAATGAACAAGTTCTATAATTTCGTATTTTTGTCCAAAGTAGGCTTTGTTTGAATCTGCTATTATTCAGAGAAAAATAAACCTAACAAAACAGTGCTAAAATGATGTATGTAACACCTAGAGAAAACCATACGATCACGAACCAGAGGGCTCGGAGTTGGGCCGGATTTGTCTTGTTGGGTAGGTTTCAGTGTATAATTTTGGCCATTTTGGTGTTATTTAAACAAGTTAGCTCACTGAATTTAGAATCTGGAAACTAATATCGGAAAAGGTATCTAAAAACACAATATACGACACGATTAAAACGCATCGCGATTTAAATTCCTTAGCGATGCAGGTTAGGGTTAAAATCCAGTAAGGTTAAGTGTTTAATAGCTCGATATAGTCATATACAATATAACTAGTACGTGGGAACGGGTGTTTTTCATTTCCGTCATGTCGGAGTAGCTGTTTCCTTATATAAGTTAAATTGTGATGTTAGATTCGAATACGGGATTTTCGGAGGCAGCGAGGAAAGGGAAAGGATTGGCAATTCCTGAGTAGATTCGACGTTTTCTGGTAAGTAGACTAAACATCTACCGGGGAATTTTGTAAAGATGGCGTTTTACGCCCGTAGTTTATTTAAATAAATGTTTTATTTTGTTATACTAAATTGACGATATGCATTCATAACTCACATATATTTTTCTTAACTGCTAGTACACTGCACAAGTATCGACGAGTTATGCCACGTGCACATCTTACATGTTACACACACCTCGTCGATATTATCATGTCACTTTTACACTTAGTAAATTTCTTGCTAAAACTGATTCATATCATATCTTAAACACCAATAATAGCAGTAGGTTGCATCATTAACATCATGTTTAGTATTTGAGTATTTCATGTTGATATAAGAGGTAAATGTATTATTGAGGATTTATGGTTTTGAGTTTTGAATACTATTATATAAATCCAGTGATTTTCATGATTGACGTGTCATATCCACCATGAGATGTTTTATGATTTGGTTTTATTCCGGACCGAGTGGGGGAGATATACGGTCGCGGATTTTACGTTATCCATACTGAGTGGGGGAGATATACAGTTGGATACATGGTGGATCCGGTCGAGATCGAGGGGCAGGATAGCCGTATTGAGGCGGGAGAGCCTAGTGAGGTTACTCGATACCGGATAGAGTGGTAAAAATACGGCGTATATTTAGATGATAACGACCGGTATTGTTGATTTCAGGATCATTCGAGGAATGATGTATGTGAGAAATGGAAGTTTTGTGTCAATGATGGATACGGAGAAATGAATTTTTATTGGAAATAAATGAAGAGATTTCAGTTTTGATTATAAGATTCGTATTATAGATCCATGATTTCCACAGCTAATTATACATTATACTTGTTCACATTTCAGTCAGTATGATCGCCATATTTACATTATTAACCGTTATATGTTAGTTATATTCACTGAGTTGGCAACTCACCCCCGTTGTGCCACAGTTCCTTGCAGGGGTAGAGTGGACGGTTAGCAGCGGTGCAGATCTACTCTTTCCGTTTTTATCGCATCTTTTGATAGGTGGGTTACATATGTAGTAACCTTCTCTTTTGGGTATTGTATTTTGTATCTAGAAGATCTTCATCAGACCTGTATTTTGATTTAGAGTGAGAAATGGTTATATGTATATTGACATTTGAGATCGTTTAGTTCTATAAATCGTTGTTTCTTTTCTTTATGTCTGGTATTAGTATTGATGTCCTATATACTGAGATTTTATTTTCCGCTGTTGATATTGTTGATCCCAAGTAGGGATGCAACCAAACTTAATACTTTATACTTGTTTAATATTTTAACTTCATAAACTGTGATTTTTACTTAAAACTAAATTTCTATATAAAGAATTCCTCAAAAAAGATGTTGATCTTGGTTTTCGGCTTACTTGGACTGTGTGTATATCTTTAGATATGATACGATCTAAGTGCCGGTCATATCCAAATTTTAGGTCATGACAAACTTGGTATCAGAGCTTCGGAGTAACATTACGGAATCGAATAGGGAATTAAAATAAGTTGACGTGAGTCCGTGATTTATGATGACCTTTGGTTTGATAGAGTAGGTGAATTAGGATGAGTGCAGTACCGTAGTATGTTCCGCGGCATATTTACATACTCAGCCTAACTAACCTCAGGATGTATATCTTGATCTATTCTTCCGTTGATTCTCCGTTATTGATTGTTCCTATTCATACGCCTTATCAACTCTCGTTTCTTGTTCCAGTTGCTATGGCTACGCGGGCTAGGCGAGCCGCAGCCAGAGATGCAGCTAGGGCGAGTCCGCCTATGACGGCGACTGGTACACTGGACGTTCCGGCGGTGCATGAGCATGTTGATCCTCCTCCTCCAGATCGCATGACTAGGATTAAGGAGGGCATGTTGGGATTGCAGCGAGTGGTAGGACAGTAAGCTGAAGCACTCGAGTACTGAGATATAATCCGGCACCGACTGTAGCAGAGTCCGAGGTACAGCCTACGCAGACGGTAGCACTTGTAGATACGAGAGTGATGGAGGTATCACTTGCGGAGTTTATGAGATTGAGACCTCCGGTATTTACAGGGACCGATGTAGCGGAAGATCCTCAGTCCTTTCTTGATAGGATGGCGAGGATTGGCAGATCATTGCGATGTTCTGATGCGAGGTCAGTTGAGCTGACTAGCTTCCGTTTGGAGGGACTTGCACAGGAGTGGTGTGAGTCGATGGAGAGAGGGCGAGCCACGAGTCTTCCTCCGATGTCGTGAACCGAGTTTTCCGAGGTCTTTCTAGCCAGATTTCTTCCACAGAGTGTGAGAGACGCTAGAGCTAGCAGTTTTGAAGCATTGCGGAAATCGGCAAGTATGTCAGTGGCAGATTATGACTTACGATTTACCCAGCTGTCGCGCTATGCCCCATACTTAGTACCTACGGAGGAGCTTCGAGTGAAGAGGTTCCTAAGGAGTCTGGATACGCAGTTGTATCTGGCTATAGGCTCCCAGCATTTTGATACGTATGCGCAGGCTATGGATGCAGCGATACGAGTGGAGGAGCGTTTGAGGGAGGCATTGGTTGTTCCAGAGCCAAAGAGGAGTAGACTGATCGGGCCAATGACTAGACAGTTTGGCAGAAGTAGAGGCAGATATACTCCAGGCCGCAGTTTCGGACGAGATTGGACCCAGGGCCAGATGTTCAGTTCTTATCCCGATGATCAGAGGCCCCCATCTACATGTTTTAGTTATGGACTTCCCGGACACTTTGCACGGGATTGTAGATCCTACGGAGGGACCGTCGCTCCACAGGCTGCTTTACCCCTTCCACCTTCTACGCCGATGGCTTTACTTCCTCCCCCAGTTGGCGCTACACGCCAGGCAATTGCACCACGAGGTCGAGGCTTTGCGGGACGTTCTCAGGGAGGTCGAGGAGATAGAGGTAGAGGACAACAGGATGCGGACAGGGGCCAGGCACGGGTATTTGCGCTGACTCCACAGGATGCCCAGGCATCAAATGCGGTCGTGACAGGTACTCTTACAGTATGTTCGTTAGAGGCACATGTTTTATTTGATCCCGGTTCTACACATTCTTATGATCTTCACGATTTGCACTTTCTTTGGGGAAAGAGTCGTCGTCGTTAGAGCTACCATTAGTAGTGATTACCCCGGTGGGAGATTATTTCATAGCTCGGTACGTATTCAGATCGTATTCTGTGCGTATTGGTGATAGAGATTCGCTAGTTGATCTGATTCTCCTGGATATGTTAGATTTTGATATACTTCTTGGTATGGATTTGTTGGCCACTTGTCATGCCTATGTAGATTGCCGGGGGAAGGCGGTTAGATTTTATTTTCCAGGTGAACCGGTTTTTGTTGTGCAGGAGGACTGTAATATTACTCCTGCCAACATGATTTCTGCTTTTTGTGCGGGACAACTCTTGAAGAAGGGTTGTCATGGGTTCTTGTATTTTGTTCAGGACTTAAGAGTTGCTGAGATTCCATTAGACCAGGTTCCGATCGCACGAGAATTTCCTGAAGTATTTCCTGCCGAGTTACCAGGATTACCGCCTGATCGCGACATTGAATTTTGCATTGACTTGATTCCGGGTGCGGGGCCTATTTCTATACCACCCTATCGAATGGCACTGACGGAGTTGAAGGAACTCAAAATCCAGTTGCAAGAGTTGTTAGATAGAGGGCTTGTTCGTCCCAGTGTATCACCGTGGGGAGCTCCTGTCTTATTTGTAAAGAAGAAGGACGGTAGTATAAGACTGTGCATCGACTACCGACAGCTGAATCGCGTCACTGTGCGAAACAGGTATCCACTACCATGTATAGACGACTTATTCGATCAGTTGCAGGGAGCTGGTTACTTCTCGAAGATTGATTTGCGGTCGGGATATCACCAGTTGAGGGTTCGGAAGGACGATATTCCGAAGACTGCGTTTCGCACAAGATATGGGCACTATGAATTTCTGGTGATGTCGTTTGGACTAACCAACGCTCCAGCAGCTTTTATGGATATGATGAACCGTATCTTCGGACCCTTCATTGATCGATTTATTATAGTGTTCATAGATGACATTCTTGTTTATTCTCGGAGTCGGACGGAGCACGAGCAGCATTTGCGTATTACGTTGCAGACCTTGAAGGAGCATCAGCTGTTTGCCAAATTCTCTAAGTGTGCGTTTTGGCTGGATAGTGTAGAATTCTTAGGACACGTAGTTACTAGAGCTGGGATATGTGTGGACCCAAAGAAGATTGAAGCAGTACAACACTGGCCTAGACCGGTATCAGTTTCAGAGGTCCGGAGTTTCTTAGGTCTGGCAGGTTATTACCGACGCTTCGTGCAGGATTTTCACGGATCGCTGCACCTTTGACCGGATTGACTAGGAAGGAGGTTCCGTTTTAGTGGACAGATGCATGTGAGCAGAGTTTCCAGCAGTTGAAGACGCGCTTGACGACTGCACCTGCCTTATCTTTACCTTCCGGGTCAGGTGGTTTTGTTGTGTATTGTGATGCCTCTAGAGTGAGTTTAGGCTGTGTGTTGATGCAGCACGGCAGGGTTGTAGTTTATGCTTCTCGACAGTTGAAGAGGTACGAACAAAACTACCCCACTCATGATCTAGAGATGGCTACTATGGTATTCACATTGAAGATTTGGAGACATTACTTGTATGGAAAGTCGTGCCAAATCCTCACAGATCATAAGAGCTTAAAGTATATTTTTCAGCAGAGAGATCTGAACCTAAGGCAGCGTAGATGGATGGAACTGGTGAAAGATTACGATGTGAGATCTTGTATCATCCAGGCAAGGCAAATGTTGTAGCAGATGCTTTAAGTCGGAGACCTGGAGGTAGCTTATCTCATTTGCGCATCTTGCAGAGACAGTCTTCTACAGACTGGCAGATTTTATGTGATAGTCGTATACAGTTTGAGTTCACCCCGTCAGGAGGCCAGCTAGCACATGTTCGCACCCGACCTCAGTTATTGGATCGTATTCGAGAGACACAGCCCGCAGATACTCGTATGATGGAGATTATGGATCAGGTTAGGCAGGGTAGGGAGACGAAGTTTGTGATGGATGATCATAGAGTATTACATTTTAGGACTTGTCTCTGTGTACCAGATTCTGACGGATTGAGGCGTGAGATTTTAGAGGAGGCCCATGGATCAGCATATAGTATTCATCCTGGTTCCACCAAGATGTATCATGATCTGAAGGATATGTATTGGTGGGAAGGAATGAAGAGGGATGTTACGGAGTTCGTTTCGAGATGCTTGACTTGTCAGCAAGTCAAAGCAGAACACCAGAGGCTAGCCGGAGAGTTGCAGCCCTTACCCATTCCAGAGTGGAAATAGGAACAGATTTCCATGGATTTCATGGTGGGTCTACCCAGGACTAGCAGAGGGTATGATTCCATTTGGGTGATTGTAGATATATTGACAAAGGCAGCTCATTTTCTTCCGGTGAAGACGACGTATGGTTTTGTACAGTATGCTCAGATTTATATCGATGAGATTGTACGTCTGCATGGAGTTCCGACGTGCATAATTTTAGATAGGGGTACCCAGTTTACTAGCAGGCTATGGCAGAAACTTCAAGAAGCTTTGGATACATGGTTGAGTTTTAGTACAGCTTTTCACCCACAGACAGATGGTCAGTCAGAGCGGACCATTCAGACACTAGAGGATATGCTTCGGGCTTGTAGCCTTGATTTCGGTGGTAGTTGGGATCGTCACTTACCTTTGATAGAATTCTCGTACAACAACAGTTTTCAGGAAACGATCCAGATGGCACCCTTTGAAGCTTTGCATGGGAGGAAATGTCGATCACCCGTTTGCTGGACGGAACTGAGCGAGAGTTGCATCTTGGGACCGCAGATAGTACAGGAGACTACAGAGAAGATTCAATTGATACGGGATAGAATGAAGGTGGCCCAGTGCAGACAGAAATCGTATGCAGATCGACGACGGCGTAGACTCGAATTTCAGGCGGGAGATTATGTGTTCCTTCGTGTATCTCCGATGAAAGGTGTGATGCGTTTCGGGAAAAAGGGGAAGCTCAGACCTTACGAGATTCTGGAGAGAGTGGGTGCTATAGCTTATCGTTTAGCACTTCCACCGAGTTTTCCCGACGTGCATCCGGTGTTCCACATGTCGATGCTTCGCAAGTATCTTCACGATCCTTCTCACGCGATCCAGCATCAGACCTTACAGCTTGAGCCGGATTTATCCTACACAGTGCAGCCAGTCGCTATTCTTGACAGGCAGGCAAAGAAACTACGATCGAGGGTACTTCCATCTGTAAAGGTTCTTTGGCAAGGAAAGAATCGCGAGGAGATTACTTGGGAGACCGAGAATGCGATGCGGAAGAAATTTCCACATCTTTTTGAAGGTATGTCTAGTTAATTTTTAAATTCGGGGACCGAATTTTCTTAAGGGGGGAATATTGTAACATTTTGAAAATTTAGAAATAAATAAAATTAATTAAATTAATAATAAAGTGATAAATCAAAAGGTTATTAAAAAGCAAATAAGTCATTTTCATAAAGTTCTATGTAAAACAAATTAAATAAAAATTTTAGTATGCAACATAAATAAGTTATATGGGTTTTAGTGATAATTTTAGCTTCATTTTAATAAAATGAGTGTTTTATAATAAACTAAGTTGTGAGTGGGTTTTTAGGTAAAGTTTAGGTTTTTTTGCAAAAGGAAAATTGTTAGGGGTGTAAATGAAAAAGGGGATAGAACACATTTTAGCTCAGAATTTTAGTGTAGATTAAATCAAAATTAAGGGATAATACAAGCATACCTCTTACTTGCATGCGCGTACACACACACACACACCACCTTTTCCTTGCATGAAAATGACACTCTTTAACCCTTGACACCTCCTTCTACCACTTCACCCTTCCCTCTTCTCATATATAGGATATGTTCAGATCAATTACCAAAATTAAATATGAAAATTTCTGAAAGAAAAACAAAACTAAAGAGAGCAAGAAAGAACAAGAGAAAGAAGAAGAAGAAGGAAGCTAGGTTCTAGGTTTTTATCACCATCAAGCTAGGATAAAGGGCTTAGCATCTTGGAGGGGTTATTCCAACAACTTATTGTGGGTAAAATTCTTAATCACAGTAGGAAATTAAAGTTCTGTACTTAGTTTAAATTGAAATGAACAAGTTCTATAATTTCGTATTTTTGTCCAAACTAGGCTCTGTTTGAATCTGCTATTATTCAGAGAAAAATAAACCTAACAAAACATTGGTAAAATGATGTATGTAACACCTAGAGAAAACCATAGGATCACGAACCAGAGGGCTCAGAGTTGGCCCGGCGACAAGAAGGAAAAATTCGGCATCGCCGGATTTATAAGAAGCTAGGTGGATTTGTCTTGTTGGGTAGGTTTCAGTGTATAATTTTGGCCATTTTGGTGTTATTTAAACAAGTTAGTTTCACTGAATTTAGAATCTGGAAACTAATATCGGAAATGGTATCTAAAAACACAATATACGACACGATTAAAACGCATCGCGATTTAAATTCCGTAGCGATGTAGGTTAGGGTTAAAATCCAGTAAGGTTAAGTGTTTAATAGCTCGATATAGTCGTATACAATATAACTAGTACGTGAAAACGGGTGTTTTTCATTTCCGTCATGTCGGAGTAGCCGTTTCCTTATATAAGTTAAATTATGATGTTAGATTCGAATACGGGATTTTCGGAGGCAGCAAAGAAAGGGAAAGGATTGGCAATTCCTGAGTAGATTCGATGTTTTTCGGTGAGTAGACTAAACTTCTACTGGGGAATTTTGTAAAGATGGCGTTTTACGCCCGTAGTTTATTTAAATAAATGTTTTATTTTGTTATACTAAATTGACGATATGCATTCATAACTCACATATATTTTGCTTAACTGCTAGTACACTGCACAAGTATCGACGAGTTATGCCACGTGCACATCTTACATGTTACACACACCTCGTCGATATTACCATGTCACTTTTACACTTAGTAAATTTCTTGCTAAAACTGATTCATATCATATCTTAAACACCAATAACAGTAGTAGGTTGCATCATTAACATCATGTTTAGTATTTGAGTATTTCATGTTGATATAAGAGATAAATGTATTATTGAGGATTTATGGTTTTGAGTTTTGAATACTATTATATAAATCCAGTGATTTTCATGATTGATGTGTCATATCCACCATGAGATATTTTATGATTTGGTTTTATTCCGGACCAAGTGGGGGAGATATACGGTCGCGGATTTTACGTTATCCATACCGAGTGGGGGAGATATACAGTTGGATACATGGTGGAACCGGTCGAGATCGAGGGGCAGGATAGCCGTATTGAGGCGGGGGAGCCTAGCGAGGTTACTCGATACCGGATAGAGTGGTAAAAATATGCCATATATCTAGATGATAATGACCGGTATTGTTGATTTCAGGATCATTCGAGAAATGATGTCCGCGAGAAATGGAAGTTTTGTGTCGATGATGGACACGGAGAAATGAATTTTTATTGGAAATAAATGAAGAGATTTCAGTTTTGATTATGAGATTCGTATTATAGATTCATGATTTCCACAGCTAATTATACATTATACTTGTTCACATTTCAGTCAGTATGATCGCCATATTTACATTATTAACCGTTATATGTTAGTTATATTCACTGAGTTGGCAACTCGCTCCCGTTGTGCCACAGTTCCTTGCAGGGGTAGAGTGGACGGTTAGCAGCGGTGCAGATCTACTCTTTCCGCTTTTATCGCATCTTTTGATAGGTGTGTTACATATGTAGTAACCTTCTCTTTTGAGTATTGTATTTTGTATCTAGAAGATCTCCATTAGACCTGTATTTTGACTTAGAGTGAGAAATGGTTATATGTATATTGACAGTTGAGATCGTTTAGTTCTATAAATCGTTGTTTCTTTTCTTTATGTCTGGTATTAGTATTGATGTCCTATATACTGAGATTTTATTTTCCACTATTGATATTGTTAATTCCAACTAGGGATGCAACCAAACTTAACACTTTATACTTTTTTAATATTTTAACTTCATAAACTGTGATTTTTAATTAAAACTAAATTTCTATATAGAGAATTCCGCAAAAAGGATGTTGATCTTAGTTTTCGGCTTACTTGGACTGTGTGTATATCTTTAGATATGATACGATCTAAGTGCCGGTCACATCCAAACTTTGGGTCATGACAACATTGTTTTGCTCGAAGCAGAGAAACCCTCTGTGTAGAACTCTAAAGATTCGTCACTACGCTGGCAGTGGGTTTAACCACAAGCACGTCAGCGGCACCAGCTGTATGTAACGGCTACCCAGGTATTGAGCGAAAGGAAAGCCGAAGAGCAAACTCATCCGAACCCCTATTGAGCCTATCCGTGACAATATCCGTATAGTCTGGTCTGTTCGTCAAAGAGTATCGCATATCG
The DNA here is from genome assembly GCA_030015575.1 of Agapanthus africanus. Taxonomy (NCBI): domain Eukaryota; kingdom Viridiplantae; phylum Streptophyta; class Magnoliopsida; order Asparagales; family Amaryllidaceae; genus Agapanthus; species Agapanthus africanus. The sequence goes on from CM057349.1 coordinate 298,508,323, forward strand.
AGTCTAGGGGTGGATAAAGTCAGACCCCTAATAACGCGACATTTCGTGTCGGTATGATGCCCATCACCAACTGAGAAACTACTTATCCAAATCAGTAATTCTCGACTACCTTGGCCAAGGATTTCTGGTGATGGCCACTGTTCAGATCATAATATTGCAATTCATACGTCCCACTTTTATTCATTTTATAAGTAAACATGTACTCTTGACGCACGTTTGTTGCATATTACAGGATACAGGCTCTTGGAGCGAAGACAGTGAGAAAAGACAGAAGATGATACAAAAGAGAGACTTTTGACCAATAAGTAGACGGATCCCAGTCACGAAGAACAATTTACAATTGTATAAGGCAATGCAGTCCGAAATGTCAAAGTGAACGGTCGAAAGATCCTTACAAGTTTTTCACTGAAGATCTGGAAAAGACCAAGAAGCCAACCAAAGAAAAACAGTGAAGAATAAACAAGCCCAAATACCCAGTATAAAGACCAGAAAATTTGGTGAGCTGAACTCACCAAAGGGCCGCGGAACCGCGGCCCAAGGCCCATCATTGCCGCGGTTCCGCGGCCATTAAGTGCACACGTCGGTGGATTTTTCTTCTGTCGGTGCGTCGGTGCGGGTGTTGGGATTTTCCGTGGGCATATCTGTAAAATCATGTGTGCGAGAATTTGTAACCCTAGCTTCCCTGTCTACTTATAAATTGTATTCACAATCTGTAAAAAGCTATGCCTCTTTTCAATCAATAAAATTCAAAATTATTGGGAAGATCAAGAGCATCATTTAGTAAGTTTTTATTTCTTTAAATTCTGCCGTAGTGTTAATTAAATTGTTGCCCTAGTTCTCTCATTTAAATCTTGCAGTAGATAAGTCATATCATTGCCCTAGTTAATTAGTGTAGTCTTTCAAATGCAATCGGTAAGTGTTTTTAAAATGTCACTGTTAAAAGACACCCTAATGAGCGAGTAAAATCTTCGCTTGTTATGGTTAGGAACAAGGGAGGGAGTGAAAGATGAATATCTCTCACCTCCTTCAATGCCAACACATTTTCAAAACAAGAACTTCATGCATGCATGTATGATCCGCCCCCTACGGCACCCTACCTATGAGGTAACGGTGAACCGTAGTATAAAAGGCCGGACATACATGACGTCCATGAAGATTGTAGGAATTAATAGGAAAGGACGGACAAGGATCTAGAGGAAGAAACTTTGTTTCTTCCCAATCATCCTAATCCCCTATGCTAATAATTGTTGTGATTTTCTAAAAAGCTTTAATCAAACGGTATTGAAAGAGGTGACAATATTGATCTCATCAACCCGACCTTAGACCTAACCCTAACGAGTTCTTTCATATCATATAAATTAGTTTTTTTGAATCAATCGACAAAAACCAAACAACCATCGGAATCAACTCGTAAAAACATAAAACAGAAAATTACACATCTCTGTGGATCGACCCGTACTCACCGGCTAGCTGCAAAGCGACGCCGTTTCTGATTACGGTAAACAAGTATTTTTGGACAAATCAAATGGCGCCGTTGCCGGGGATGGCGTAATATTTCTTTTTGTATAATTTCGGGTTGATATAAATTTTAAAAATTATAAAAATCTGAAAATATAAAAAAGTACAAAAACATTTTATCAATTTTTATCTGTTTGAAGGGTTTATTGTTTGAATCTTGTAGGAACAGCGAAGGATTGTGAATCTGGAAATTTACAGAGGGCAAAACAGAAGTTGGTACATAAGAACAGAGTGGAATTGCAAGTACAGAGCAGCACAAATTTTTTCACAGCCTGATCCCACTACTTGGCCGCGTTTCCGCCACAAAAGAGGCCCCCAGACCGCGGAACCGCTGCGTTTCTGCCACGTCAGCACATCAAAATTGCATGGTTTGCTCTCTATTTCTCCCCTCTGCAACCTCCATATCTCTATCTGTAAAAACTTTCTGCAGGAATTCTTTGCGCTAAAAAATTCTTTCTCCCCCTTCTAAATAACAGATTTTCTGCAGGTTTCTTTGCACCGCGCTAAAAATTGATTGCAAGTGAATTTTACTGTTTTGCATAATTTAATCGGACTTTAAGGGGCTAATTGACCAAACTCAGATTGGGTGGGGATTTCATCACCCTTCCCAGGACCCCAGAAAACACCTAAAGCATGTGCATTGACCACAATTAATTAAAAAATATTAGACTCAGACCTAAGGACATCGAGCTCAATAGGAAAAGGACTAGTATAGGCATCGACCGTTTATCCTAACTGATATTGCGATGTCTAGGCTAGTGGTTATTAATTAGGCCTACTATAGTGGTGGTTCCTTCCCACTTACCTGGCCGTACTTGCCGGTGAAGAGGCGGTTTGAGGTCCTATTTCTAGCCCTAGTTAGGAGCTGTCTAGCAGACCTAGGTGACCCTAAATCTAGGCCTGATTGTGCATGTGTGGTTGATACATTTGTGTCACGAGTCCCTTTCCAAAAACCGTTTTGCAAAACTCTCACATAAAAAAAATATAAATCTTTTCAAAACTTGCAACTTGTCGCTAAAAGGAACTTGCAACTCACTTCCACCACTTTCCCTCACTGACGTTATCTTACCTCCACATTCTGTCTTTTTTCTTTTTTCTGACTACACTACCCTTTAGTGTATGTCACTTTGGACTAGGGATACTGACGCCCGATTAGTCCGTGTTTCGTTGGTACCGACCGACGAACTTTTCGACACCGAAGTCGACACTCCGTCCACTTTCTTACCCTCACCTTCAAATTCTTTCACCGAAGGCATGTCGGGATTCAACCCCAACAATACCTTACCGACGGGAAGGATTCCACCTCAGTTAGGTGCGAATAACCCAAACCAACCGCCTGTTGAAGCGCCCACACGAGTTGCGCTCCAGGATCTCTTCTACCCCGTCCGCACTTCTTTACCTACCTGTCTTTCACCCCTACCGGCAAATGGGGAAAATTTTGAAATAAAACCACATTTCATCAATATGCTGCCAAAGTTTCATGGATTGGAATCTGAAGATGCATATATCTTTATTAATAAATTCCAAAATGTGTGCGCTATGATGAAAACAACCCAATTAAGTGATGACGTGATAAGGCTAAGGGTCATTCCTTTCACCTTATGTGACCTAGCCGAGAAGTGTCTATACAGCACCGCATCACATTCCATTAGAAATTGGGACGAGTTTGTGAAAGCTTTTCTAAAAAAGTTTTATCCTCATCACAAAACTGCTAAAATCCGCAATGAAATAATTCAATTCTCACAACTTCCTTCCGAACCCTTTTGGAAGTGCTTCGAGAGATTTAAGGACCTACTTGTTCAATGCCCTCATCATGGGATAGAAAGTTGGCAACTTTGCCAAACATTATACGAGGGATTGAACTCGGCAACGAAGCAGTTGCTAGAAACCATAAGTCAAGGTCATTTTCTCTCTAAGTCTAGTGATGAAGCATGGCAGTTTCTTGAGGATCTTAGTGAGCAAACAATTCAGTGGGAGATTACCAAGACCACATCATCTTCCTCTAGTGGTCAATCTAGGGCAGGCGTACATCAAGTAGAAATGTCGATTGCTATGAAGGCCGAGATGGCCGCTCTTACGAAAAAGCTAGAAGCGATTGAGACCAAAATCTCGTCGTCTTCTCCTGCCCCTGTTATGCCTCCACGAACTGTTTGTGCTTGTTGTGCGGATCCGTCGCACCTAACCGAAGAGTGTCCTTATAATGCATCTACTTAAGGACAGGATCAAGTCAATGCTGCATTTCAGCAACGACAAAGGAACGATCCGTACTCTTCGACATACAATCCGGGGTGGAGGAGTCACCCAAATTTTGCTTGGAACCAAAATCAACAATTCCAAGGAAATAATAATTTTCAAAGACCTCCTCCTCCACAACAACAAGAAGCACCTTCACAAACTCAATTTCAACCGCAACAATTTCAACAGCAACCTTACCCTAATCAGGTGAACAATTTTGTGCCTAACAATGCTTACCAGCCAAACAATTATGTTCAACCTAATAATGATAAGGTTAGCTCGCTCGAAAGAAGTCTGGATGCGTTCCTTAAGCAGTCTACACAGTCTACAGCAAGACTTGAGACTTCTATTCAATCTTTGGTGCAAAACAGTGCCTCACACGATCAAAGCATCAAATCTATTGAGGCACAAATTGCACAACTCAATGCAGCTTTGAGCGAGCGCGAAAAAGGAAAACTCCCGTCTCAACCACTGCCTAACCCCGGTCACGCACATGCTGCAAATCAACAGCAGAATCATAACGTAAATGCTGTGACCACGTTGAGATCGGGAAAAGTGTTGCAAAACAATGTGGGTATTGACAATGACACCCCTGCCGGTGGCCCTTCTTCATCTTCTTCACCTTCTTCTTTAGAGCCTATTCTCCACCCTTCACACGGCTCTACTTCTTCTAGCTCGAACGGACCCAATTCTCACAACACGAACACATCTACACGGGGTACCGTTCCAACTCGACAATCTGATCCGCAAAAATTGGACTCAACCACCTTTCAAAATGTTCCTTTTCCTAATCGGTTGAGATCCAATAAACCAACTCCACAGATGGAAAAGATTGTTGAGTTGTTCAAACAGGTTAGCATAAATATCCCTCTTTTGGATGCAATCCAACAAGTTCCTTCATATGCAAAAATTTTAAAGGACTTATGCACCAAAAAGAGGAAGTCGCAAGTGCCAAAGAAAGTTTTTGTGGCTAGTGCTATTAGTGATGCTCTTGTAAATTCCTTACCCCCAAAGCAAAAGGACCCCGGATGTCCTACCATTTCAATAACAATTGGGGACAAGAACATCAAGAGAGCACTGTTAGATCTTGGCGCGAGTGTGAATTTGCTATCCTATTTTGTGTACGAGCAATTGGGCGTTGGAGAGCTTAAGCCCACTCACTGTACTCTCCAAATGGCTGACCGGTCAATCACCCACCCTAGGGGAGAGCTGGAGGATGTGTTGATTAGAGTAGGGGATTTTATTTTCCCCGTTGACTTTATCGTGATGGATACACAACCTGTCGCTAACCCCCGGAACCAAATTCCGGTAATACTTGGTCGACCATTTCTGGCAACTTCCAACGCAGTGATAAATTGTCGTAATGGTTCAATGAACCTATCTTTCGGCAATATGACAATTGAACTCAATATTTTCAAGTTGGGAAGTCAGCCTGCTGAGCCTAATGCTAGCGTACTCGATATTTGCTCGATCAATGAGATCGCGGAGGAGGACTGTGAGTTCGAGAATTTTTTGTTCGATCACAGCAATGATAACGCCACTAGTGCGTTCCTCCTAGAATCCGACACAGCTTTCACGGCGGATGACGATTTTGAGTGCTTTACCTTCGTTGATGACTTTGAAGACTCATCACCTGAATTGGAGTCCTTTGCTTTTTTCGGATTAGTTAATTGAACCACCCGACTCTGTTGCGTACACTCGATTCGAACCTTTGATGGAATCCTTCGAGTTTGAAACAGTTACCCCATTATTACCATCTATTGTTTCACCTCCTAAACTCGAATTGAAGCTTTTGCCGTCGCACCTAAAATATGCTTATCTAGGTGATAATGAGACCTTACCCGTTATTATATCAGCCTCTCTAGCTCTTGAGCAAGAGAAGGCTCTTTTGATGGTCTTACATAATAATCGGCAAGCTTTCGGCTGGTCTATGGCGGACATTAAGGGGATTAGTCCCCTCATAGTCGAACATCATATACACTTGATGGATGATGCCAAGCCGGCACGGGATCCACAAAGACGCCTCAACCCCATCATGAAAGAGGCTGTTAAGAAGGAGATTGTCAAGTGTCTGGATAGCGGTATCATTTACCCTATCTCGGATAGCCAATGGGTTAGCCCAATCCACGTCGTGCCAAAGAAATCAGGCATTACGGTCATTACCAATGAGGCAAATGAGTTAATTCCCACTCGCACCCAAACTGGGTGGCGAGTCTGCATAGACTATAGGAAACTCAATGCCGCGACAAGGAAAGACCACTTTCCTTTACCTTTCATTGACCAAATGCTCGAGCGATTGGCAGGGCACGAGTTCTATTGCTTTCTAGATGGCTATTCAGGTTACAACCAAGTCCCCATCGCCAAATAGGATCAAGACAAGACAACATTCACTTGTCCCTTTGGCACTTTTGCTTATCGTCGCATGCCCTTTGGGTTATGCAATGCACCCGCGACATTTCAGCGGTGTATGATGGGGATCTTTTCAGACATGGTTGAAAAGTTCTTGGAGATCTTTATGGATGATTTCTCTATCTTTGGCAACTCCTTCGACGAGTGTTTACGGCATCTTGACGCTGTTCTTACCCGCTGCAGGGATAAGAACCTCACATTGAATTGGGAGAAGTGCCATTTCATGGTACGAGAGGGCATCGTCTTAGGACATGTCATCTCGCAAAACGGCATCGAGGTTGACAAAGCTAAAATTGAAGTAATTTCTAACCTCCCTCCCCCGAAATGCGTCAAAGATATCAGAGCCTTCCTTGGCCACGCCGGTTTTTACAGACGGTTCATCAAGGACTTTAGCAAGATCGCTAGACCCTTGACTCTCTTACTGGCCAAGGACACAACATTTGCTTTCGACTCCACATGCATTGAAGCATTCGAGTCTTTGAAACATTCTCTCATCTCTGCGCCCATCCTTTCATCTCCGGACTGGATGCACCCTTTCGAAATCATGTGCGACGCATCTGATTTTGCAATTGGCGCTGCCCTTGGACAGCATATTAATAAGATGCCGTACGTGATTTATTATGCTAGCCGAACACTAAATGAGGCCCAACTAAACTACACAACAACAGAGAAAGAGTTTTTAGCTGTTGTGTTTGCACTCGAAAAATTTCGGCCTTATTTAATTGGCTCTCCAGTCGTTGTATATACTGATCATTCAGCTCTTCGCTACCTTTTTGCGAAGAAGGATGCTAAGTCAAGACTAATACGTTGGATCCTTTTATTACAAGAGTTTGACCTTGTCATTAAGGACAAAAAAGGATGTGAAAACGTAGTAGCTGATCACCTATCACGACTGTCTTCTTCGCCCACGGTCGATCTTCCAATCATTGATGTTTTTCCCGACGAGCAACTCTTGACCGTTTCTTGCGAACCATGGTTCGCCGATATTGTAAACTATTCAGCCACCGGCCTGATACCTAATGATTGGTCGAAACAGGATAAACTTCGATTTTTGTCCCAAGTAAAGCATTTTTACTGGGATGAACCCTATCTATTTAAATATTGTTCCGACCAAATCATTCGTCGGTGTGTATCTGAAAGTGAGGTCAAGAGCGTGCTGTCTTTTTGCCACGATCAAGCATGTGGCGGGCACTTTGGCCCAAAGAAGACAGCCGAGAAAGTTTTGCAGTGTGGTTTCTATTGGCCACGACTCTTCAAGGATGCATTTGAATACTGCAAAACTTGCTCCCGGTGCCAACACTTGAGCCGGATATCGCGGAGAAACGAAATGCCGCTCCAACCAATTTTGGTTGTGGACATTTTTGATGTTTGGGGTATAGATTTCATGGGACCATTTCCTAACTCTTTTGGAAATGTGTATATTCTTTTGGCGGTTGACTATGTTTCAAAGTGGGTCGAGGCTGTGCTCAGCCGAACGAACGATAATAAGATTGTCGTTCGGTTTCTTAAAGAACACATATTTTCTCGATTTGGGCACCCTCGGGCGATAATAAGTGATAATGGTTCGCATTTCTGCAATAGGACTTTCGAGTCTTTAATGCGCAAATACTCTATCACCCACAAGCTGTCAACGCCATATCACCCCCAGACATGTGGGCAAGCCGAGGTTTCAAATCGGCAAATCAAGCAGATCCTGGAGAAAACGGTCTCTAAAAACCGTAAGGATTGGTCACTTAAACTGATAGATGCACTATGGGCTTTCCGTACTGCATATAAGACCGACCTTGGTATGTCTCCATACCGGCTTGTTTACGGGAAGGCTTGCCACCTCCCAGTAGAGATTGAGCATAAAGCTTTTTGGGCTATCAAAGAGCTGAATTTATCTTTAGGAGATGCGGGCAGCAATCGAAAGCTGCAATTGAATGAACTAGAAGAGCTGCGGGATGAGGCATATGATAATGCCATAATTGCTAAAAACCGAGCTAAGGTGTTCCACGATAAACACCTTTTGCGAAAAACTTTTGAACCTGGTCAACAGGTTCTACTCTATGACACTCGGTTACATTTTCACCCCGGCAAGCTCCGTTCTAGATGGAGAGGACCTTTTGTAGTCTGCACCGTTTATCCGCACGGTGCGGTTGATCTTGAAAATCCTGAAGACGGTACTTTATTCAAAGTGAATGGGCATCGACTGAAACCGTTCTTCACAGCGGACCCTTCGGAGGAGCTCCTGTTCTTGCAGGAGCCAATCTACACTGAGTAATATTCCTCCACTTTCACCCCCAAACTTCGTTTCCCAAAAACACTATTTCAAATAAGTTTGGGTGTGTGTGTATTATTTGTATATATATTTCCAAAATACCATAAAAAAATAAAAAAAAAAAAAAAAAATATAATAGAAAAAAATAAGTTTGGACCTAATTGCAGATTTGCAGATTCAAGAGCTGAATTTTTTTAAAACCCTCATTGTAGAGGGTGTTTTCTACAAATTACCCTCCCATCCCCTATTTATAAGCCCCGAGCCCCCCCGTTCTTTTACCCTAAATTTTTCCTCTTCATCAAACCCTAGCCGCCGCCCCCTACCCTCTCCAGAAAAATCTCGCAGCAACTCCACCAAAGAGCCGCGCTTCCGCCGCCGTTGCCGCCTCCTGCCGCTGAACCGCCGCCGTCTGGAGTCTTCGCCCCCTGAAAATTTCAGGGGAGATAACTCTGTCAATTTCCTCTCTGTTCCTGCATATTTTTTTTTACTGGAAAATCTAAATGGCACATAAAATGCAGTTTGAAAGGGATTTTTCCCCGGTTTTCACACACGAAGTATACGGTAGATATTTCGCACATGAAATCGAGCAAAGGGGCTGGAATTTCCTGCTCTATAATCACTCCTCTGCGTTTGCCCTACCTGAACTCGTTGCCCTATTTTATGAATCAATGGAGGATAATAGTCTAGACAACTTAGGCACATTAAAATAAATTGGGGAGATCGCGTAATTCACATTGATAGGGACATGATCCACGAGGTCACACTCATACCTCGTGTACCCGCACATGACCACCCCTTGCACTTTGAGGATTATATGCCTGTGATGGGGAATGACTGCGCACGAGAGTCGCGTAAGGGTATCCAAGCACGGACCCTTTTTGCGAACGTTTTTACTGTGTGCCGGTGGGCACAAAACAATATCTTTGGGAGTTCGCACAACACGACTTTCTTCACCCCCTCACTACATGTCGTACACACACTTATGACGAAAAATCCACGGTTTAACATGTGCACTGTATTGCTCCAGTCTATAGGTACGGGGAAAAGGGGTACCATCTACCCATGTCCCATGCTAGTCACCCAACCCTGCCGTTATTTCCTCCCCGTCGAGGAATTTGATTCATACATGATAGATGGTGTTCCGGTTCGACCACTCGTAGAGGGCGTTACTTCGTCCTACTCTAGACTTACGGATATTTGGACACGAACGGAACCGGCAGAAAATATTCCCGCACACACCCCTAGCTCGAGCTCGACATCGAGCGGGGAAGAACTGACCCCTCAGGAGCATGCGCGATTGATGCGAAAACAGTACGAAGAATTGATTCTTTGAGGGATGAGTTTCGGGCGACAGCACGAGATCACGACCGTCGGTTGACGGAAATTGAGAGGGGTATTCAAACCCTTTTGGCTAGAGGGGAACGATCACGTTCACGCTCACGAGCGAGACGTGGGGCCGGGCAGTGAGGGCGCTGCTTTGCTCAAGTTTGGGGGAGAAGGTAGTGTATATAGTTATCTTTTGCATTGCATATTTTCATTTTGTATATATTCTTTTTGCATATTTAATTTCTGCATTGCATCTTTATATAAAAATCATAAAAATTTGAAAAATTTGAAAATATAAAAAAAAAATATATTTTTTTTAGAAAAAGAAAAACCCATAAAAATTGAAAAATTATAAAAATTAATGTATTCAATTCTGGTTAATTGACTTGAGTTTGATAAATAGGTTAACTGGCTAGGAAAAACTAGATCTTAGACTTAGCAAATTAAAAACCCTAAAAATAACCTTCCTTAGAGTTTAACGGTAGAAAGTATATGTCTTTGTAGGTTATTTAGAAATAGGTAAATTTTGGGTTCACTTCTTGGGCTAAGTCGAAACGAAGGAAGAGTATTGAAACTTTTATTAAAGTATAAGTTTGAAAAATAATTCCTAGCTTAAGTCTAGAGTCTGAAAACATATACCCTACAACTTGCACAATGATGCACCTTGAAACTTGGAATAGTAGAAGAGACCTTGAAGTGCTCTTGTCTAAAGTCCTTAGTACGAAGAAAATAAAAGAAAAAGAGTGAAAGAAAAAAATGGACACTGGTTTTGTGATTACTTAAGGCTAAAACATATTTAGCGAGGGTGCTTCATCACCTAGTGCCTTAGACCAACTGGTTTGGGAGTCACTGCTAAAAGCCTTGGGTGTTGCAAAACTAGGAAGTACGCTTTAAAGTGCTAACGCATCTTGTAATCGGTTGTTGGTACCTCAAGAAGTATTAACGGTTGCATGAAGGATGTGTAAGCGAAATCCACCAATTAATAAGTGCTTTGGACAATGGACGAGAGTACGATTGCTTGATTTGAATTTTCAAGTGTAAGGGTAATATTTACACACACGTGGGGATATGTGATTAGAGTCTAGATAAGAGAAATGAATGAAGAATAGAACTTGTATCTGTAGTAGAGTTGATAGAAATTCCTAAGCGGAGATAAAACCCTAGAAGGAAAACTTAAGAAATGCCGAAAGCTAAGTAATTCTATAGAACATATATAATCTTAAGTTAAATGATAAGGAAGTGTGAAGAATATGGGTGGATAATTTGCAGGTCAACGATAATAGAATTCCTTGTTAGAAAACCTAATTGGAGAACAAGAGTCGAGAAACCAAATTGATAGGATTTTGTGGGTGTAATCCGCTGAAAACCTTCAGGAGACAACACTCCTCCTACTAGGGACACCTAGAGGTTTAACGGCTTGTTGCACATGCTCAGTGCAATCGCGTTTCCCTGCGAAAGTGCGGCTAGGTTAGAATAAATAATAAGTTTGCTCGAGGACGAGCAAAAGGTAAGTTTGGGGGTATTTGTTCAGATCATAATATTGCAATTCATACGCCCCACTTTTATTCATTTTATAAGTAAACAGGTACTCTTGATGCACGTTTGTTGCATATTACAGGATACAGGCTCTTGGAGCGAAGACAGTGAGAAAAGACAGAAGATGATACAAAAGAGATACTTTTGACCAACAAGTAGACGGATCCTAGTCACGAAGAACAATTTACAATTGTATAAGTCAATGCAGTCCGAAATGTCAAAGTGAACGGACGAAAGATCCTTACAAGTTTTTCACTGAAGATCTGGAAAAGACCAAGAAGCCAACCAAAGAAAAACAGTGAAGAATAAACAAGCCCAAATACCCAGTATAAAGACCAGAAAATTTGGTGAGCTGACCTCACCAAAGGGCCGTGGAACCGCGGCCCAAGGCCTATTATTGCCGCGGTTCCGCGGCCATTAAGTGCGCACGTCGGTGGATTTTTCTTCTGTCGGTGCGTCGGTGCGGGTGTTGGGATTTTCCGTGGGCATATCTGTAAAATCATGTGTGCGAGAATTTGTAACCCTAGCTTCCCTGTCTACTTATAAATTCTACTCACAATCTGTAAAAAGCTATGCCTCTTTTCAATCAATAAAATTCAGAATTATTGGGAAGATCAAGAGCATCATTTAGTAAGTTTTTATTTCTTTAAATTCTGCCGTAGTGTTAATTAAATTGTTGCCCTAGTTCTCTCATTTAAATCTTGCAGTAGATAAGTCATATCATTGCCCTAGTTAATTAGTGTAGTCTTTCAAATGCAATCGGTAAGTGTTTTTAAAATGTCACTGTTAAAAGACACCCTAATGAGCGAGTAAAATCTTCGCTTGTTAGGGTTAGGAACAAGGGAGGGAGTGAGAGATGAATATCTCTCACCTCCTTCAATACCAACACATTTTCAAAACAAGAACTTCATGCACGCATGTATGATCCGCCCCCTATGGCACCCTACCTATGAGGTAACGGTGAACCGTAGTATAAAAGGCCAGACATACATGACGTCCATGAAGATTGTAGCAATTAATAGGAAAGGACGGACAAGGATCTAAAGGAAGAAACTTTGTTTCTTCCCTATCATCCTAATCCCCTTTGCTAATAATTGTTGTGATTTTCTAAAAAGTTTTAATCAAACGGCATTGAAAGAGGTGACAATATTGATCTCATCAACCCTACCTTAGACCTAACCCTAACGAGTTCTTTCATATCATATAAATTAGTTTTTTTGAATCAATCGACAAAAACCAAACAACCATCGGAATCAACTCGTAAAAACATAAAACAGAAAATTACACATCTCTGTGGATCGACCCGTACTCACCGGCTAGCTGCAAAGCGACGCCGTTTCTGATTACGGTAAACAAGTATTTTTGGACAAATCAGCCACCCATGCACTACGCGATATCAATCCCCAATACCAGGAGAGACGAATCCCCTATGATCCACTCACTGCCTCCATGTGGCTCGGGACTGTACCCAACTAAAACCTGTTTGCATGACTCATTTGAGCCATGGTAGGGTAGTAATCAAAGCACAGTCAGAACTCATACGAGACAAATGATGATCTCAGGTTGACAGACTAACCAGTACACATGTCACCTAGGAACAGGGCTTCGCAACACCGACTTGAACCCAGGATCGACCATAAACCTTAGCTATCAAAACAACTTGGAGGTTTAGCTACTCGGTAGGAGCTTTATACCTCCGTGTACAAGTCCTTCAGGTTATCTTGTCACTATCCTCCTCCTCATCATAAGCTCCAAGGATCGTTTGGATCGATACCTCCTTGTCGGCCTCCTCGAGTCAAAGACGATCCACCCGAGAGTCTATAGTCCGAGCTCCAATCTCAAATCCGAGATAACTACGGCATCTAGTTCGCTAAACTAGATGTCCTAGATGATATAGAGTGTGTAGAAAGATTAGTATGTCTCTAATTGCCCTAGGTTTCTCAACACATGAGACATTCAGGGTTAGAGGAAGAAGAAGGAACTTTGGAGGAGAGAGAGTGTTCAAGTGATAAAATGAAAGAAGATGGCTAAGTGTTATGAATAATGAAGCATACAATAATTCACAATGAAAATATCAAGCATGCTTCAATGGTCACTAAAGCATGAGTCACCCCATGAGTCACCAAGTAGCCATGCCTCTTCTTTTGTCAAAATAACATCTCATCATCCACCTCATTAATCATTTAACAAAATGATATAATCCACAAATGAGGTGTCTTCTTCTAGAAGCAATCTTGAGCAAATTACAAGAATGCCCTTCATCCGTATATACATACCCGTATCCGTATTCCGAAAAAAACGAATACAAAGAGACGAAAATAATCCATCAATATAATACTAGTATCCAGCTTAAACCAAAGCTCACTAGTATTATCTGTCCGAATCATCATCCATGGACAAGTACACGTACGTGATCGAATCCTGTCGTAAAACCATACGACTTCTCCATTTTTTGCCTGATGCAGGGAAACCCTCTGTGTGGGACTCTAAAGACTCGACGCTACACTGACAGTGGGTTTAACCACAAGAACGTCAGCGGTACTAGCTGCACGTAACGGCTACCCAGGTATCTGTCGATAAGAAGGCCGATGAGCAAAGTTATCCGAACTCCTACTGAGCCTATCTGTGAAAATCTCCGTCAGTCCGGTCTATTTGTCTAAGAGTATCGCATATCGGGCCTAGGGGCGGTAATCGTCAGACCCCTAACAGCGCAATAAGTTATGCCAGAGTGTGGTCCAAAACACCCTGAGAAACTACTGGAGTACCTACTAGTAAATCTCGCTTGCCCTAGCCAGGGACTGTGTAATGGCTTTCTGAACACAGCGCGATATCAACCTCCAATACTGGGGGAGTCGAATCCTATCTAACCGCCACTGCCTCCAAGTGCTTCGGGACTGCACCTAACTACTACCTGTTTGCACGACTCTTTTGAGCCGTGGTAGGGTAGTAATCTAAGAACGGTAGGAACACACTCGAGGCGAAATAACAGTGTCAAGTCGACGGACTAAGCTCTACTCATGTCACCTAGGAACTGCTACCCGACGATAGGTATAATACCCACCAGTAGCTCCCTACGAGTCATGTCCAGTGTACTCATAACCCAATGAGCACCAATATACTATCTCCAGTACGACGTACTAATGGCTGTGGGACAGGCCATCTCCCCTGCTGGGATGAGAAGCGTATACACTAGTCTACTCTGGAGTATCGATGCCCCGTCTTGATAATCCTATGAATAGGGACCTGTATAAGGATGTGCTTATAGACTACCCAACCCCCACTAGAGTGACTGCTATCACAACGCTGGTAATCAAGAAAAGATCCTAAGGGCTCTACCAATATGTATAAGCGATATACTAAAAGAAACACATGCACATATTGAGGTAGAAACAAACCAGGTAGCATACTACTATTTCGATCAAGACTGTTACTATATCCGTGTATATCCCAAACTTCCAATATGTAATATACAAACCAGTATGATACAATAATGGCCTCTAGGGCATATATTACTAACAATCTCCCACTTGCACTAAGGCCATGTATTGGCATATCGCAGACCTATCATCTCGAATAGCCTCTCGAACTGTGTCTGAGGGATGACCTTTGTGAGTGGATCTGCAGTGTTGTTCTCCGAATCAACTCTCCGCATCTCGATCTCCCGGCGATCAACGATCTCTTTGATCAGGTGGTACCGCCTAAAGATATGTCTGGACTTCTGATGGGTCCTGGGTTCCTTTACAAAATCTATAGTGTCATTGTTGTCACAATACAGAGGTATTGGATCTACAATGGATGGAACCACCTGAAGTTCTGTTAGGAACTTTCTCATCCAGACTATTTCTTTCGCGGCGTCACAAGCAGCTATATACTCCGCTTCCATCGTCAAGTCGGCAACGGTGTCCTTCTTGGAGCTCTTCCAACAGACCGCCCCTCCATTGAGGGTAAAGACATAACCCGACATGGACTTGGAGTCATCCTTGTCACGCTGGAAGCTGGAGTTAGCAAAGGCCTCGATCTGGACGTCTTTTCCGCCATACAACAAGAACATCTCCTTAGTCCTTCTCAGGTACTTGAGAATATTCTTTACTGCTATCCAGTGGTTCTCCCCTGGGTTTGATTGATACCGACTTACCACGCTAAGTGTGTAATCAATATCTGGTCTGGTAAACAACATCGTATACATTATAGAGCCTACCGCAGAAGCGTAGGGTATAATCGACATGCGAGCCCTTTCCAAATCAGTCTTGGGAGACATCTCTTTAGAGAGGGTGATTTCGTGACAAGCCGGTAGATTACCACGCTTTGAATCTTCCATACTAAATCTCTTTAGTATGGTGTCGATGTACCTGGACTGCGAAAGTCCCAACATCCTCTTAGATCTATCACGATAGATCTGGATCCTTAGAATGTAGGAGGCATCACCCAGGTCTTTCATGGAAAACCTCTGTGACAAGAATCCTTTGACTGATTGTAGCATAGGAATTTCATTTCTTATCAAGAGAATGTCATCCACGTGCAAAACAAGGAATACCACAGTTCTCGCCACAATCTTACTATAGATGCATGGTTAATCTGGATTTTTGATAAAGTCAAATTCTTTGACCGTCTCATCAAAATAGATGTTCCAACTCCGCGATGCCTGCTTTAATTCATAAATGGACTTAAGCAACTTGCACACTTTCCCGGTGCTCCCACTCTGAATGAAACCCTCTGGCTGATCCATATAGACGCACTCTTCCAAATGTCCATTCAGAAAAGCGGTCTTTACGTCCATCTGCCAAACCTCATAATTGTGGAAGGCAGCAATGGCAAGAAGGATCCGAATGGATTTGAGCATAGCCACTGGAGAAAAGGTTTCATCATAGCCAAACCAGGTCTTTGACGAAAACCTTTTGCAACAAGTCTAGCTTTATAGGTTTCAACCTGTCCATCTACACCAATCTTCTTTCTGAAGATCCATTTGCAGCCTACGGGTTTTACCCTTTCTAGAGCAATGTCCAAAGTCCATACTTTGTTTGTGTATATGGACTCCATCTAGGTTCGCATTGCATCCAGCCATTTTATAGAGTCACCGCTCTGAATGGCTTGTTGGAAGCTAGTTGGCTCATCATTGTCAATGATGCAATCCTCTTTATCCCCGTCTATGAGAAAACCATAGTATCTCTCGGGTGGATGAGACTGCCTACTAGTCCTGCGGAGTGGCGTGGGGATGTCCTGTTCTTTTGAAACCTCTGATTCTACCATGCTTTCAGTAATAGCTTGTGGTTTTGGATTTTCTTCCAGTTTTATTGCGCTCCCACTAGTTTCTTTTTCCAAAAATTGATTTTCCAAAAAGTGGGCATGACGAGAAACAAAACCTTTTGTTCCTCTGCGTAATAGAAAAGATACCCCCTGGAGTTCTTTGGGTATCCCACAAACTTACACAATACTGAGCGTGCCTCGAGCTTGTCTGCATGCTGCTTTTTGACAAAAGCTGGACATCCCCATATCATCAGATACTGAAGATATGGTTTCTTCCCACTCCATATCTGATATGGTGTGGTAGGAACAGTCTTGGTAGGAACCTTGTTCAAAAGATATGAAGCTGATTTTAGTGCATAACCCAGAAGGATCGTGGTAACTCAGTGTTACTCATCATGGAACGTATCATATCCAATAGGGTTCTGTTCCACCTTTCCAATACACCGTTGTGTTGTGGTGTGTATGGAGGAGTAAGCTGAGAAAGAATTCCGTTCTCTTTTAAGTAATCCATTAACTCGGCACTTAAGTATTCGCCACCTTGATCAGACCTCAGTGTCTTGATACTTTGAAAGTTTGTTTTTCCACTTCATTCTTATATTCTCGGAATTTCTCAAAGGCCTCGGATTTATATTTCATCAAGAAGACATGTCCATACCTAGAGAAATCATCCGTAAAAGTAATGAAATAGAAATAACCACTTCATGCTTATGTAGACATTGGACCACACACATCGCTGTGTATGAGTCCCAAGAGCTCGCTCGCTCTTACTCCGTGTCCAGTGAATGGTGTCTTTGTCATCTTTCCTTTGAGACAAGATTGACAAGTTGCATAAGACCGATATTCAAACGAATCCAAATATTCCTCTCTATGTAACTTCGTTAACCGTGTTTCATTGATGTGACTCAGTCTACAATACCATAAGAAAACCTTATTTAATTATGGAGACTTTCTTTTAAGTTTATTCTGGACGTTGAAAATCTGAGCTTGATTTAATATGTATATTCCTTTATCTAGTGTACCTGACCCAATCAAAGCTTGATTTAGGTGGATGTAGACCATATTGCTTACAAATGTAAAATCATATCCTTCCTTAGAAAGTAAAGATATAGATATGATATTACAAGCTAAATTAGGTATACACAAACAGTTTCGTAAAATCAATATCTGCCCACTTGTCAATCCTAGTGATATTCCCCTACGGATACAGTGTCCACGCTCATTCCGTTAGCAACCCGAGAGTCATATCACCTGCCCTGATAACTCTACGGTTTCTCGAAGCCTGTAATGAATTACAGATATGAGATCCTGGTCCGGTATCTAGTACCCAGGAAGTAGAGTTAATTGACATACAGTTTTCAATCACAAACACACCCGAAGTCGAAACCACAACGTGCTTCGAATCTTAGATTCTGGCTTTCTAGGCCCTGCATTCCTTCTGCCAATACCCTTTCCCGTGACAATAGGAACAACCCTCTTTCTCAACTATTAGCCCCAAAACTTTTGCCCTGCCCTTTCCTTCTACCTTACTGACATTGCCTATCGGCTTTGTGGAGGTCTTCTTCTTCTCACCCTTGGCTTTCGCCTTGGATCCAGAAGAGGAAGATTCCCCAATAAGCAGAGCGGGTGTATCCCTGGTTTCCTTCAGGGTGTAACTAGAAGGTAGGGACTGTAGAATCAAGTTAGTACATAACTCGTTCTCTAATATGGTCTCCAAGTCCATGAGCTCTTTAATATAGCTGATCATTGTAGGGACGTGATCCTCTACAAATGACCTGACAGCCAACTTCACTTGAAGCAATTCCTTCGAGGTCTCATACCTTGCGATACGAGATTGCTCTCCATATAAATCTTTGTTATGGAGGAAGATGGAAGCTAAGTCCATCTTCTCGTGCTGCATCTGGTTTTCACCATTTACTGAGGCCAACACGAGGCACTTGGCATTCGCATAGTCTTTTTCTCTTGTCTTATGGATATCAACATCCGTGATGGTGGAAACTGGACCTGGGACGGCGGGGCTTTAGTAGTAAGGAGGTAGCCCAGCTTGTCATAAGTAATGGACATCTGGACAAACCTTTGCTAATCAATATAGTCTGGCTCAGTCAATTTATTATCTAGCTGTAACCTAAATCTGGTCACCTGGTCACTGCAATTAAGAGAGAGAGAGAGAACACTTAGCATGATGCTCTTACAAGTTTAGATTAGTTTTTAGTTTATCTAAACAGGATGGCTCCCACCGTATCTCGAATCCTTCCTTAAACCATAAAGAAGAATTGGTCGTGATTAATCTCACTCTTACAATACTTGCTTAACCTTTCGGCCAGGATGGTGTTGGTAGTTCGAGAGAGGTTTTCCAACGCTTTCGCGAAGTTCCTTAATTACATAACCTCTTTTCCCTGGAGGCGTAGCCCCGCTAACACCGTTCTAGACACTTACTTGGTTTATAGCATTGATCGTTTAGTGAAAAATCTCCCGAGGAGTAGTGGATACTCACAGTAGGATCGGGATCCAAATATTATTGTGTGATAATCCTGAAGGAATCCTACCAAAATTATCACACTTCAAATAGTATGCAACACTAGCAAGTTTCAGTTTCTTTAGAAACTCCCGATGTGGATTTTTGCCCCAAACTCTTATGACCTTGACGAAGGCCAACATATCATAAGTCGTAAGTCAAGTTCTACCCATCATTGTCCAGGTTAATTTGAACCCACCCGTACATACTCTTGAAGAAGGCCAAAATCGTAGTACGACTGTCCCAAACTAACACATCTATCTATGCTACAGATGAATATTCCGTAGCCACCAATCACTATGCCTTGGCGAAGGTCAAAATACATAGCTTGAATACTACTGAATACCCAACTGAAATGACGGAGGGCTACGAATGGTTTTGGCAAAATGGTGAACGTAATGAACTTGATTTAATCGAAGGAACCTGATAGCTTTTAAAGGAGTGGTTTAAGCTCCGTATTTAAAAGTTGCTTTTTGAAAAAACCGAGTGGTTTTAAAATTGTTCCAATGATTCAGCTTTGGTTTGTTTGCTTTGCATTAATCATATAATGCAGTCCCATCATTTACACCTATCATTGCAGAAAGAAACGAAAATACCACGTACGCTTATTATGCCATCCGCATTGGCAACTGGGCCCCGTCTAACACCGTTAGGTTACTTAACTAATGCCAGAGCGGGGGCTGGACTAGCGCGGATACAAAACATAAGCAACGTCTAATATATAACATATATAATATATCCATTCATCTCACGCAATAATAGACATTCCAGATCACAGATGAACATATTAGATATACTAGGAATTCCCCGTTTCGTTTAAGCTAGTAAAGAAAGACGGATTCCACGGTCGTGATGAATAGCCAAACCCACCATAGACTCCTACGAGCGCGGTAAACTACCCGCCAAATTCCCGAAGCGAAGCAGCCTCCCTCAGTAAAATGAGTAGGCCACTCGATACTTTAAAGAACCCGGTAGTTTGTGCACCCTATCTTGGGTCTATCCTAGGAGCAAAAACAGTAAAAGAAATAATACAACGATAGCTACAACCTAAACCCGGATGTGTCCCGCAAAATAATATTACATCACTTTACAATTTACATCGAATGAAAGAAAAGAAAATACTCTTCTCACATCACCCAGCTATTCCATCACGACGATCTAATAAAGTTCATATACACAAACCATCACAAATATGTGCAACCCCCAACTAACCGACATATAGCAATTAGCGGAAGTTTACGAACACATATATCCAAACACAGAAAACCTGATAACCAAGAACTTTAGAATTTCGATCGATACATATTTTCCGTGTCTACCCTAAGTATAAACCAGCAAACAAACAATACTGGGTACAAACCAAATATACCAGAAAACATAACACCAATAATAAGAACCACAGAAGAAAAATGAGCCGACTCGGCTGCGGAACGGCGGCGAATCGCACCGATTTGCCGCGGTTCCGTAGTGGTCTTGGCGAGTCAGTGACTCGTTTTTCTTCAATGTTCTTAAAATACCCTGCTTGCAATTTTCATGCCTCTGAAATATTTTTTCTGAAAGTTTTAAAAATCGACAACAAGTGAGGGTTTCGGAGTTAAGTTTTCTTGTTTTACTGACGATCGAAGTTCTAAATACTTGCTAACAAGCTAGTAAAGGTTTAGTAGGCTCCGATACCACTGTAAGTCGATGTCGCGCACCCCGTGAGTTCGCGGGGAGACGGAATACGCAAAAACGATTTTTACGGGTTTCGCAACACCGACTTGAACCCAGGATCGACCATAAACCCTAGCTAGAAAAACAACTTGGAGGTTTAGTTACTCGGTAAGAGTTTTATAACTCCATGTATAAGTCCTTCGAGTCTTCTTGTCGCTGTCCTCCTCCTAGTCATAAGCTCCAAGGATCGTTTGGATCGATGCCTCCTCGTCGGCCTCCTCGAGTTAAAGACGATCCACCCGAGAGTCTATAGTCTGAGCTCCAACCTCAAATCCGAGGTAACTACGACATCTAGTTCGCTAAACTAGATGACCTAGATGATGTAGAGAGTGTAGATAGATTAGTATGTCTCTAATTACCCTAGGTTTCTCAATACATGAGACATTTAGGGTTAGAAGAAGAAGGAGCTTTGGAGGAGAGAGAGTGTTCAAGTGATAAAATGAAATAAGATGGTTAAGTGTTGCGAATAATGAAGTATATAATAATTCACAATGAAAATATCAAGCATGCTTCAATAGTCACTAAAGCATGAGTTACCCCATGAGTCACCAAGTGTTGGGGTAAAAATTTACACCCCGGTTGACCTAAGTCAAAATCAAAGTCAACCCCAAGCCGAGTGGGCCCGAGCCCAGATCCAGTGGGCCCATGCCCGGGTCAAGCCCGAACATGAAGCGGCCGGCCTCCCCCCATGCCAAGATAAAGATTTTTGTAATAAATAATTTTGTTGTATTTCTTTTATTTTATTTTTGGATAAATGTAAGGAAAATAGGCATAAAGCCAAATTTTTGTAAAGCCCATGACTTATGTGCAAAAAGAAATGGCACATGAGCCATGGGATAGGCAAAATGCCATTTTGTGAAGCCCAAGGGGCTATGTGTAAAATGTATGGCCTATAAAGGCAAAGATAATGAAAATATCTAACAACTTTTTCTCTCTCCAAAAAAAAAGTTTCAGATCTGAGATCTTTCTTCCTTCTTCAAGGTTCCAAAAACCTTCTTTTTTTCTTGAATTAAATCAAGAGTTTTACTCTTCCTTTTTCAAAACTAAATAGTTTTCCACCACAAAACCCATTAAGGGGAACTCATATCTGCCATCAGATCTCAAAAAAGAGAGATTTTGACATTTCACATCCCTTGATATTCAAGATCCAGCAAACAACAGGAAGAAGAAGAAGAACCCCTTCCATTAACCCCAAAACACATTCAGGAGTCCAACTCCTCTCTGATTTCTCTTTTGAGAAATCTTTTTTCGAGGCTAAAAGCCTCTTATCCTCGCCGGTGCGCAGCGCTCATACGCAAAGCGCCCGCGTGCCGACACGTGGCGCGCGCGCTTGCGCTCCAGCGCGCAGCGCAAGTGCGCAAAGCGCCCGCGTGCGCTCCAGCGCGCAGCGCAAGTGCGCAAAGCGCCCGCGTGCCGACACGTGGCGCGCGCGCTTGCGCACCTGCGCGCAGCGCTCTTGCGCAAAGCGCCCGCGTGCCGACACGAAGCGCCCGCGTGCCGATACGTGGTGCGCACGCTTGCGCACCTGCGCACAGCGCTCTTGCGCAAAGCGCCCACGTGCCGACACGTGGCGCGCGCGCGCTTGCGCACCTGCGCGCAGCGTTCATGCGCAAAGCGCCCACGTGCCGACACGTGGCGCGCGCGCTTGCGCACCTGCGCGCAGCGCTCATGCGCAAAGCGCCCACGTGCCGACACGTGGCGCGCTTGCGCCTGAGCGCACAGCACCTAAGCGCACAACGCTCAAGGCGCTGGCCCCACGCATCCCTTGGATGCCTTTTCCCCCTCTTTTTATGTACATACATATACATATACATATGTATACAAATTCACACATATACATACTCCACAACATTCTCCCCTTCCAAAAAATTTTCGGGCCGGGGCGCTGCCCCGAACCCCGCAAGGGGGCTGCTAGCCCCCTTGACCCCTAGCTCGCTATCCGGGTAGCGGGACCCCCGTAAAAACTCTGCATGGCTCTCGATATATCCAGACCCCCTTTCAAAACAAAACACACGTACACTGCACATTGAGTTCGCATGACCAGTTTAACCCGTTAATCGGAGGTTCCCTCGCCCCAAAGGCGAGGGGTAATTAACGGCAGCTTAGTTCGCGGTTGCCGGAGATTTGGATCCCCACAATCATTAAACCCCGGCCTACCCTAGGCAGGGGGAATCTGTAGTACGCCTGACAAGCGTGCGCGTATTCCCATCTCAATGGGGTGATGAAAAACACCCTACAGATTCTGGCACGCCCGGTGGGACCTTTCTCTCCTCCCATATTTCGGGTTAAACGTTCATGCAAACTCAATCAATATACATATCGATTGTCTATACTGAAATGATGTTTCTTTTCTGTACAGAAAGCAACCTTCGACGACGATGTCTCCCCAGACGAATGCAGCTTCCAACGTGACCCCGATTCCGTACGTGGTCAAGATCAACGCTCGTGTGGTTCTCCCCGCGAGCCTCAGTCGACAATGGGAGGAACCGCCCCGCCAGTTTGGCTCTGTCATCATCTACCCTACCGGAAGCGCTCATCTGGCAGAGATCCCGGCGGAACAGGTGGCCAAGCCGGTCTCAAGGGGCAAGAGGCCGAATGTCGTGATCGCCAAGGCCCCACAACCGAAACTTAAGATGGTGTCTGAACGAGTCCCTGGCGCTCTAGCTGGGGGCAAGACTTCCGATGCGAAGGGCAACATTAAATGTTGTGGACGAGCTCAGGTGATGACTCCAACAAATGCACAATCGAGCGTATCTCCAAGGCCCTCCATCAACCGGTCTATGGCGTCTTCCCAAAGAGTCGAAGTCTGCCAGGCGCTTAGAACAGAAAAGTTAAGGCAGAAGCGGCTCAGGTATCGAGCCAACAAGAGGGCCAGGGCTTCAGCCAAATGGAATCGTGCGAAGTTCCAAGTGCAGGATTGCCCTGCGACGACGGCTGAGTCGGACGTAAGAATCAGCAATTCCTTCGAGCCTCTAAAGTGGGTTCAGAAAAATTCCATGACCGCCAGAATCAAGAAGACAGCGGTCCGAACAGTGCCACAAAGAGACGTGTCCCGGCCCCAACAGAAAAAGTACGACACTATCTCTTCAAGAGTCTATCAGGCGCTCTGTGCCGCACGAAAGCAGCGGGGCAAACCCAGGAAAGAAGCGCCAGCACCATTTAAGAACCCGGTTAGGCCAGCCGCCTTCAATCGACTACCAGCTACCGAAACAAGGGGGTCAAGATAGCGATCTGTGAAATCAGCTGCCAATGATAGAAAGACGTCCGGATATACCATCCATACGGTCTATATGGCGGGCGGGCGCCCCAGCGACAACCTTCGCAGCAAAAGAAAGGATGGGGCCACCACATCCCAAGCCCAATCTAGCCTGAATGTGGTCGCCGCCGCTCAAGAACAGCCGCCCCCGCTGGATGAAGAAAACCCTCTCGATGAGGATGATAGGCAGAAAGACCCCTCGGTCCATGAAGAGTCAAGCTCGGACAGTGAGGAAGAGCCGACTTTTCGCTCCAGGACCGCAGAGCAAGAGCTGCTTCAAGAGCTTCGAAAACAGCTTAGGAGCAAGGATAAAGAGATGGCCAAGCTCTATTCGAAAATTGACGACCTAACAAACGTTGTGATGCAGCTTACGGCTCAAATTGCTCGAGCGCCTCCCAATCAAGCATAAGCCGCTACTAATCAGCCGGGTGATGACAATCCGAGGCAGCCAATGCCTGTTCCTTTGGGACCAAGACTGGTCGAGCCGCATGAAAGCCGGCCACATTCCGCTTCTGGGGACGCCTTGGCCCCAGATAGCACTATCCCACTAACACAGGATCGGATAATGGATTTGGTCACCAGCAAGGTTAAAACATTGGTGGCTGAAGCTGAAGCTCAGAAAGAAATTGGCAGTAGTGGGCGGCCATATCCCGCGCAGTACGATCTAATCGAGTTCCCGAGCGGCTACATCATTCCTAAGTTCGGAAGATTTGATGGAACGGGGAATGCAAATCAGCACGTCGCCCACTTCAAAGCATCGTGCGGAAATACAGGGGGCAATGACGCGCTCCTTCTTCGTCAATTTGTCAACAGCCTGACCGGTGTCGCTTTCGACTGGTACGCGAGCATACCAGACGGGTCCGTCATTACCTTTGCCCAAATGGAGTCTCTGTTTCGGCAAAGGTTCATGAGTGTCAGTGATAAGATCTCCATTGCCGACCTTGTGAGGACCAAGCCGGGGAAGAATGAAAGCAACACCGACTTTATCGCCCGATGGCGTAATCTCACAGTCAAGTGCGAACCGCCGCTGGAGCAGGACCAGTCCGTCAGCCTTCTCATTGGGAACCTCAGCAATTGGATTGTCCCATTCTTGTGTACAGCAGGCCTCAAAACATTCCAGGAGCTAACCAAGAAAGTCCAAATGCTGGAACGCTCGAAGCAAGAGTCCCCGCCGGATTCTCAGAGAGACAAAACTTGGAAAAGCAAGCGGGACGACAACCGTAGAAGCGGGAGTTCCAGCAGTACCAATGTCTTCAATGCGTCCGACAATGAAGAAAAGCGAAGGGCGGCCGAATCCAAAACTAACCGGTCTCGAAAGCCATTGCTGGGAGGAGATGGGCCCTCCCTAGAGGAGAAAAAGAACAAGGTTTACTCTTTCAGAAGGGACAAGGTCCGCAAGATATTTAAAGATGCCTTGAACAACGGCCTACAATTGCCGGAGTCGAAAAGACCCCAAGAAGCAAAAATGACCGACAATCCTCTGTATTGCCCGTACCACCGAGTAGTGAGCCATGCGATCGAGGATTGCTATGTCTTCAAAGACTGGGTCGAGAAGCAGTACAAGGCTGGAGAGATCGAGCTGTCCAAAAGCGTGTTGGTGAACAATCAAGTTGCAACCACCAACTTTATACAGACAGAAACTGAAGCCTTCTGGGAGCAGACAGCCGAACCCGCTGCCCTGAGAAATGAAACGGACTCATCGCGGCCTCCGTGGAGTACGCACATATCCAATAAGACGAAGAAGATGATAAAGCTACTTCGGAAAGAACCCAGGACGGGATGGGAAGGGCAGAAGAAGCCTACCGGTCCAGCTGCCAATGCGGCTCCATCAGGCTCAAAATCCAAGAAGCTGAAGAAGAAGAAAAGTGCAGCTCGGCGCGAAAAAGAGTCTGCAGGGAGATCTACCATTCAAAAATATATCGATTCTCTCGAAGAATATGAACAAAAGGAAAGAACATTGATTCAATTGAAGGAGTTCTTCCCTGTACAAGCGGGTGAAATTCTGGAAGAGTTAGAAGAAGACTCCAATGAAGAGATCCCAGTAATGACCTGCTATGCCATCCATCTTGGCAGCGACTCCGAGGATGAGCTCTGTTTTCCGGAAGAGGACGAGGAGCTCACCACAAAGGCCAATCAAATCCAGCTCAGAAGCGGCAGGGCTCTACCGCAAAATCAGGGCAACGCCCCAAAAGGGAAGGAAAAACAAGTCGCTAATGAAGAAGATGGCAGAGAACCGGCTGATGAAAACATAAGTCCTTCCTCAGTGGACTATAATGTCTTGGCGCATCTCCGGAAGCTTCCGTCTCTCCTGAGCATCTACGACGCCTTGGTCCTATCTAAGGAGCTTAGAGATGTTCTCATTCACTCTCTACAAAACCCCGAGCGGTATCAGGCTCACTTTGCGGAAATTAATATGAAAGAAGCCCAGCATACTTTGAATGCCGCCGCAGTCACATTTAAGGATGAAGACTTGCTACTGGGAACGGCTGAGCATAATCGGTCGCTTTACGTGACCGGGTACAGCAACGGAGATCGAATTAATCGCATATTGATTGATCCGGGGTCCTCAGTGAACATCATGAACTTGCGAACTCTGAAGAGTTTATCAATGGACGTCCGACACCTGTCAAGGGAAAGGATTGTCATTCAAGGGTTCAACCAAAATTGTCAGCAAGTTCTGGGGTCTATAGCTTTGCCAATCAAATTCGGGGATCTGCAAACTGAAGCTAAGATATACGTGATCGACGCTGACACGTCTTATAAGATTCTCTTGGGGCGGCCGTGGCTCCACGATTACGGCATCATTCCGTCAACTCTCCATCAATGCATGAAGTATACTAAAAATGGCGAAGAAAGACGCATTGACGGAGACATCCAGCCGTTCGGTGTGCATGAAGTCCGCTATGAAGATTCTCGGTACTTTATGAACCACCAAAATGCTAAGCCTCAACTGACTGAGGATAGACCGGCCCCAAGACCCAAAAGCAAATCCGCGCCGGTTGTCACTTTCAAAAGTAAAAACGCCCAAGTGCGCCCACATTTCGGTAGCGACACTGACGAGTCTGACGCTGGAAGCCCGTCCTTCCGTAAAACTCGCCCTCGTTTCGGCAGCGATACAGACGAATCTGTCACTGAAGCCCCATCTAGCAGTAATGTCCGCCCTCATCTTGGCAGCGACACTGAAGAGTCAGAGGAGGAGGACCTGTCGTGCAACAGCGGTGCAGATCGGACCCCCACACAACAAGCGAAACTACGAGAGACCTTCGAAGTTGCAGAAGGATCCCTAGCCGTTACAAGGGTACCAGAGCAAATGTGCAAAGAGCTCGATGCATTATCAATCTCTACCGTGGACCAGCTGAAAAATTTCTACGTTCCCGGGAAGAAAAGTGGACAGAAGGGCATCTTGTTTTATGGGTCAAACCCCGTTGCGCACCCGGACGATTTGTCTGTCGCGTGCCTTCCATATGAGAGAGGCATAAGAGCCGTCCTCAATCCCAGATACTATGCGCCCGAGATGCGGGAATACTTTAAGAAGTGCGGATGCCGGTTATATCAAACGGAGTCCGAAGCAAAGTTTTACGAAGGGCTATGGCATCCGCCCCAGGTCCGAGCACTCATCGATGGACGAATTCCAGATAGACGGGGCATAGGCTATATTCAACCGGATTCCAAAGCGTGCTACATGATCCATGTTGGTGAGGCCAGCGAAAGATCAAATGATGACGACGAGATAGCCGAGCCAGAAGAAGCTCCTCAAGAGCTCGAAGATGGCGGACAAGCAACCTTTGACGAGCTAACCGAGATTGACTTAGGAACGCCTGATAATCCAAGGCCGACCTACATCAGCTCGCTCTTGTCAGAGGAAATGAAAGCACAGATAATTGCCCTACTGCATGAGTTCGTCGACTGCTTCGCGTGGACATACAAAGAAATGCCTGGCCTTTCCCCTGAAGTGGCCGTGCATAAGCTGGCTATATCTCCCGATGCTAAGCCAGTCAAACAAGCTCCTCGAAGAATGAGAAGGGAGTTGGAAGAAAAGGTCATCGAGGAAACCAAGAAACTCATCGATGCCGGCTTTATCAGGGAAGAGAAATATGCAGACTGGATCGCATGCATAGTCCCAGTGAAGAAGAAAAATGGGCAGATCCGAGTTTGTGTCGATTTCAGGGACCTCAACAAAGCATGTCCTAAAGACGACTTCCCGCTACCGGTCATGGAAATGATGGTCGATGACACCTCAAATTACGAACTGTTCACCTTTATGGATGGCTCATCTGGATATAATCAGATCAAGATGTCGCCTGAGGATGAGAAGCACACAGCATTTCGAACCCCGATCGGAATATATTGCTACAAGGTAATGCCATTCGGACTGAAGAACGCAGGTGCTACATATCAAAGGGCGATGACTAATATCTTTGATGACCTAATCCATTAAGTCATCGAATGCTATGTTGATGATCTGGTCGTCAAGACTAAAGCCAAGGCCGATCATATCCAAGATCTCAGGACCGTTCTCACCAGACTGAGGGAATATGATCTGAAGATGAATCCTCTGAAGTGCGCTTTTGGCGTGTCATCGGGAAAATTCCTGGGCTTCATAGTCCGGCATCGAGGGATCGAAGTTGACCCATCAAAGATAAAGGCCATCATGGAGATGCCCCCTCCGAAGAGTCTGACGCAGCTAAGATCTTTTCAAGGCAAGCTTGCTTATATACGAAGGTTTATCTCAAATTTATCAGGGAGATGCAGGCCCTTTTCAAAGCTCATGAAGAAAGGAGCTCCTTTTATCTGGGATGCCGAATGTCAAGCAGCGTTCGAAAGCATCAAACAATACTTGTTGCACCCTCCAGTGCTGGCCGCTCCCATTCCAAATAAACCGCTGATTCTCTACACTGCCGCGCTGGACGAGTCACTCGGTGCGCTCCTTGCGCAGAATAACGAGGAGGGAAAAGAAAATGCCCTCTACTACCTCAGTCGAACTCTAGTCGGGGCGGAACACAACTACTCCCCAATCGAAAAGCAATGCCTGGCTCTGATATTTGCTGTGAAGAAGCTGAGGCACTATCTGCTCGCTCATCGGGTTATGCTGATCTCCAAGGTCGACCCGCTCAAACACTTGATGACCAAAGCAAGCCTAGCCGGCAGAATGGCAAGATGGGCTGTCATGCTACTTGAGTTTGACATAGTTTATACTCCTCAGAAAGCAGTAAAAGGGCAAGCTCTTGCAGACTTTCTCGCTGCTCATCCCATACCAGAAGGGTCGCCGCTAAATTGTGAGCTACCCGATGAACAAGTTCTGCACCTCGAGGAAGATGGGCCATGTTGGGAGCTCTACTTCGATGGAGCCTCATCAATAAGGACCTCCAGTAAATTAAGTGTCCCGGAGATAAAGGCAGGGATAGGATTGGTGTTCATCACGCCATCAATGGGAACCCTACGGCGCTCTTTTGCTCTCACCGAGCCTCGCACAAATAATGAGGCCGAGTATGAAGCTCTGATAGCTGGTTTGGAGCTCGCCATAGAAATGGAAATCCTTCGGCTACGGGTTTACGGTGACTCCCAGCTTGTCGTCAACCAAGTAAGCGGCAACTATAAGATATACAAACCCGAGTTAGCTCGGTACAGAAGCCGGGTGGTGGAACTCATGAAACGGTTCACTCACATTGAACTGACAAGAGTCCCTAGAGCATTGAACGGAAAAGCCGACATACTCGCTCGCCTAGCCAAGGAGCTGGCTGATCCTGACATAGACGAAATTCTAATCACAGTCAGGAGCCGACAAATTCTACCCCCAGTCTGTCTACGAGAAGAGGAAAGCGCGGAACAGGAGAGCAGTCCTGCCGAAGAAGCTTCGATCATCCAAGACGAGTCTGATTGGAGAGAACCCTTCATAGAATACCTCCGATACGACAAGCTGCCTGAAGAAAAATCTGCGAGGATTCAGCTGAAGAAAAGAGCTCTCCGATACGTGTTTGTAAATGACACGTTATACCGCAGGTCATATGACCAACTCTGGCTCAGGTGTCTGTCACTGGCCGAAGCCCAAAAGGTCATGAAAGATGTTCACTCGGGCATTTGCGGTGCTCACCAATCTGGCCCCAAGATGCGACTTCAAATCAAACGGCTTGGGTATTATTGGCCCACTATGATACGGGATTGCGGAGAGCATGCAAAGAAGTGTCAGATCTGCCAAATCCATGGTGATTTCATTCACAAGCATCCCAATCCGTTGCATCCTACGGTGGCGTCGTGGCCCTTCGAAGTCTGGGGCACCGACATTGTTGGCCCAATTGACCCTCCGTCATCCAAAGGCCACCGGTTCATACTGGCCGCGACAGACTACTTCTCCAGATGGGCTGAAGCTGTCCCGCTAAAAGAAGTCAAGACAAAGGATATTCTGACATTCTTCCAGCATAATATTCTATACCGCTTCGGTACACCAAGAAGAATCATTTCTGACAACGGGCCTTCTTTCAAGAGCTTCAATGTCTCAAGGTTCGCTACTCAGCACAAGATAGACTGGAGATATTCCTCCATCTATAATCCAAGAGCCAATGGGCTAGCCGAAGCCTTCAATAAGACTCTATGCAAGCTCCTGAGGAAAAATGCTTCAGCCAACAAGAGAGACTGGAATCTCAAGCTTCACGAGGCATTGTGGGCATATCGTACCACGCACCGTACTCCAACTCAGTCCACACCATACTCATTGATCTTCGGAGTGGAGGCGGTCCTCACCCTCGAAGTCGAAGTTCCAAGCTTAAGAATGGCCGTTCAGCATGAGTTGACAGAAGAGGAAAACGTGCTCCTTCGACTTGAAGAACTCGATGCCCTCGAAGAAAAGAGGCTCGCGGTGTAGCAAAATCTGGAGCTATACCGAGCCCAAATGTCACGGGCCTATGACAAGATAACTCGTCTCCGCGCTTTCAAGAAAGGTGAATTGGTGTTGGTCCTTAAAAGACCGATCATCCCCAATCGACATGCCAAGGGAAAATTTGAGCCGAACTGGGAAGGACCATACGTCATCGAGAAAGTGTTCGACGGAGGATCCTACCAACTAATAAGTGCCGAGGGAGAAAGGCCCATGCCACCCATCAATGGCCGATATCTCAAGAAATACTACACATGAATGCTCCAAGTCGCAGGCGAATTGAGCACATCAGCCCTACGGTCTGGATCAGACATCCTGCAAAACCGTATACAATCCACGGGCGTAAATGACCCCTATTTCGCCCAAATCCTGCCGGTGAGACTACTTTTAAAGTTCCACCAGCGGCAAAAAAAAAAAACAAAAAAAAACGGTATGTCCACAAGCAAAACGGGCACGGATGAAAACCCGAAAGGGCTCCGTGAGTAAAAACAGCAGGACTACCGGCGAGTCTGTGAAAACCCGAAAGGGCGCAAACTCGTGAAAAGAGATGAAATACACTCGCAAAGCCCTCTCGACCTTGCGAGGAGAAAACCCCTGCGTGAGATCCTTACGACTCACAAAGGAGCAACACACTTAGGAATCCTCACGATTCCTAAGGAGAAAATACACCTGCGGGATCCTTACGACTCGTAGGGAGAAAATGCTTTTATGGGACCCTCACGGCCCATAAAATTGAAAAGCCTTAGGTGATAGGGACCCAAACCTGTCTCCTAAGCCATCGTTCCCCAACGAGCAACGGCAAATGATGAGTCGCTCCTGGCATTTCGCTTCAGTGTTAGCGGTGCTGATGCCGACCAAAAACCCAAATCCCAAGTCCCCCCAAGGCAAATGATGAGTTGCTCCTGGCATTATTCCAGTGCAGCAATACTGATGCCAAACAAGATCCGAATTCCAAATCCCCAAACGGCGAATGATGAGTCGCTCCTGGTATCATATTCCAGTGTAGCGATGCAGACGCCAACCAAATTCCAAACCCCATACCCCAACGGCGAATGATGAGTCGCTCCTGGTACCACATTCCAGTGCACGATGCAGACGCCAACAAATCCCTGAAATCTTTCCGGCCCTACGGTCTGGATCATACATCCTGCAAAACCGTATACAATCTACGGGCGTAAAACAATCCCAATTTCTCCCAAATCCTCTCGGGGCAAATGATGAGTTGCTCCTGGCATTATTCCAGTGCAGCAATGCAGATGCCAAACAAAAACCAAAATTCCAAAATCCTCTCCATAACAGATGATGGTTCGCTCCTGGTACCATATTCCAGTATAGCGATGATGATGTCAACCCAAATCAAAATCAACAAGTCAACTTCCACTCCGACACCGCAAGAAGCGGAGCAAGTCGAGTCTACCCCTGACATTGCAAGAAGCAGAGCAAGTCAAATCAAGAACCGACCATCCAAGTCGCTAAAATGGCAGCAACGACCGTCCACGTCGCTAAAATGGCAGCACCGACCGTCCACGTCGCTAAAAGGGCAGCACCGACCGTCCAAGTCGCTAAAAGGGCAGCAACGACCGTCCACGTCGCTAAAAGGGCAGCACCGACCGTCCACGTCGCTAAAAGGGCAGAACCGACCGTCCACATCGCTAAAAGGGCAGCACCGACCGTCCACATCGCTAAAAGGGCAGCACCGACCGTCCAAGTTGCTAAAATGGCAGCAACGACCGTCCATGTCGCTAAAATGGCAGCACCGACCGTCCACGTCGCTAAAAGGGCAGCACCGACCATCCAAGTCGCTAAAAGGGCAGCAACGACTGTCCACGTCGCTAAAAGGGCAGCACCGACCGTCCACGTCGCTAAAAGGGCAGAACCGACCGTCCACGTCGCTAAAAGGGCAGCACCGACCGTCCAAGTCGCTAAAAGGGCAGCAACGACCGTCCACGTCGCTAAAAGGGCAGCACCGACCGTCCACGTCGCTAAAAGGGCAGAACCGACCGTCCACGTCGCTAAAAGGGCAGCACCGACTGTCCACGTCGCTAAAAGGGCAGCACCGACCGTCCAAGTCGCTAAAATGGCAGCAACGACCGTCCACGTCGCTAAAATGGCATCACTGACCGTCCAAGTCGGAAAAAGGCAGAACCGACCGTCCACGTCGTTAAAAGGGCAGTACCGACCGTCCAAGTCGCAAAAAGGGCAGCGCAGGATTCCTACAAAGCGGGAACCAGATAACTCCGGGCCAGGGAAAACGTCTATCACGGACACTCCGTCCCGGAGACATGTCAAGCAACGACCGTCCATGTCGTAAAAAAAAAGGCAGTGCCAGCATCCCAAAAAGCGGGAACCAAATCAAGTCGCCTCCACGTGAAAGAAGATCCATCAATTTCATGCACACGACCCACATATGTGGTGTGCATTTATTGATGGGGGGCAATTTGTTGGGGTAAAAATTTACACCCCGGTTGACCTAAGTCAAAATCAAAGTCAACCCCAAGCCGAGTGGGCCCGAGCCCAGATCCAGTGGGCCCATGCCCGGGTCGAGCCCGAACATGAAGCGGCCGGCCTCCCCCCATGCCAAGATAAAGATTTTTGTAATAAATAATTTTGTTGTATTTCTTTTATTTTATTTTTGGATAAATGTAAGGAAAATAGGCATAAAGCCAAATTTTTGTAAAGCCCATGACTTATGTGC
The DNA here is from genome assembly GCA_030015575.1 of Agapanthus africanus. Lineage (NCBI taxonomy): Eukaryota > Viridiplantae > Streptophyta > Magnoliopsida > Asparagales > Amaryllidaceae > Agapanthus > Agapanthus africanus. Next base: position 298,541,898 of record CM057349.1, read on the forward strand.
AAAAAGAAATGGCACATGAGCCATGGGATAGGCAAAATGCCATTTTGTGAAGCCCAAGGGGCTATGTGTAAAATGTATGGCTATAAAGGCAAAGATAATGAAAATATCTAACAACTTTTTCTCTCTCCAAAAAAAAAAGTTTCAGATCTGAGATCTTTCTTCCTTCTTCAAGGTTCCAAAAACCTTCTTTTTTTCTTGAATTAAATCAAGAGTTTTACTCTTCCTTTTTCAAAACTAAATAGTTTTCCACCACAAAACCCATTAAGGGGAACTCAGATCTGCCATCAGATCTCAAAAAAGAGAGATTTTGACATTTCACATCCCTTGATCTTCAAGATCCAGCAAACAACAGGAGGAAGAAGAAGAACCCCTTCCATTAACCCCAAAACACATTCAGGAGTCCAACCCCTCTCTGATTTCTCTTTTGAGAAATCTTTTTTCGAGGCTAAAAGCCTCTTATCCTCGCCGGTGCGCAGCGCTCATGCGCAAAGCGCCCGCGTGCCGACACGTGGCGCGCACGCTTGCGCACCTGCGCGCAGCGCTCTTGCGCAAAGCGCCCGCGTGCCGACACGTGGCGCGCGCGCGCTTGCGCACCTGCGCGCAGCGCTCATGCGCAAAGCGCCCGCGTGCCGACACGTGGCGCCCGCGCTTGCGCACCTGCGCGCAGCGCTCATGCGCAAAGCGCCCACGTGCCGACACGTGGCTCGCGCGCTTGCGCCTGAGCGCACAGCACCTAAGCGCACAGCGCTCAAGGCGCTGGCCCCACGCATCCCTTGGATGCCTTTTCCCCCTCTTTTTATGTACATACATATACATATACATATGTATACAAATTCACACATATACATACTCCGCAACATTCTCCCCCTCCAAAAAATTTTCGGGCCGGGGCGCTGCCCCGAACCCCGCAAGGGGGCTGCTAGCCCCCTTGACCCCCAGCCCGCTATCCAGGTAGCGGGACCCCCGTAAAAACTCTGCATGGCTCCCGATATATCCAGACCCCCCTTTCAAAACAAAACACACGTACACTGCACATTGAGTTCGCATGACCAGTTTAACCCGTTAATCGGAGGTTCCCTCGCCCCAAAGGCGAGGGGTAATTAACGGTAGCTTAGTTCGCGGCTGCCGAAGATTTGGATCCCCACAATCATTAAACCCCGGCCTACCCTAGGCAGGGGGAATCTGTAGTACGCCTGACAAGCGTGCGCGTATTCCCATCTCAATGGGGTGACGAAAAACACCCTACACCAGGCAGCCATGCTTCTTCTTTTGTCAAAATAACACCTCATCCTCCACCTCATTAATCATTTAACAAAATGATATAATCCACAAATGAGGTGTCTTCTTCTAGAATCAATCTTGAGTAAATTATAAGAATGCCCCTCATCCGTATATACATACCCTATCCGTATTCCGAAAAATACGAATACAAAGAGACGAAAATAATCCATCAATATAATACTAGGATCTGGCTTAAACCAAAACCCACCAGTATTATCTATCTGAATCATCATCCGTGTATAAGTACACATACGTGATCGATCCCTGTCGTAAAACCATACGACCTCTACATCTTTTGCCCGATACAGGGAAACCCTTTGTGTGGGACTCTAAAGACTCGACACTATGCTGGCAGTGAGTTTAACCACAAGCATGTCAGCGGGACTAGCTGCACGTAACGGCTACCCAGGTATCTGTCGATAAGAAGGCTGATGAGCAAACTCATCCGAACTTCTATTGAGCCTATCTGTGACAATCTCCATACAGTCTGGTCTGTTCGTCTAAGAGTATCGCATATCGGGCCTAGGGGGCGGTAATCATCAGACCTCTAATAGTGCAATAAGTCATGCCGGAGTGTGGCCCAAAACATCCTGAGAAACTACTGGAGTACCTACCAGTAAATCTCGCTTGCCCTGACCAGGGACTTTGTGTAATAGCTTTCCGAACACAGCGCGATATCAACTCCCAATACCGAGAGAGACGAATCCTATCTAACCGTCACTGCCTCCAAGTGCTTCGGGTCTGCACCCAACTACTACCTGTTTACATGACTCTTTTGAGCCATGGTAGGGTAGTAATCTAAGAACAATGGAAACACAGTCGAGGCGAAGTAGCAGTGTCAAGTCAACGAACTAAGCTATACTCATGTCACCTAGGAACCGTTACCCGGCGATAGGTATAATACCCACCAGCAGCTCCCTACAAGTCCTGTCCAGTGTACTCATAACCCAATGAGCACCTGCATACTATCTCCAGTATGACGTACTAATGGTTGTGGGACATACCATCTCCCATGCTGGGATGAGAAGCGTATACACTAGTCTATTGTGGAGTATCGATGCCCCGTCTCGATAATCCTACGACTAGAGACCTGTATAAGGATGTGCTTATAGACTACCCAGCCCCCACTAGTGTGATTGCCATCACAACGCTGGTAATCAAGCAAAGCTCCTAAGGGCTCTACCAATATGTATAAGCGATATGCTAAAAGAAACACATGCACATATTGAGGTAGAAACAAACCAGGTAGCATGCTACCATTTCGAGCAAGACTTTTACTATATCCGTGTATATCCCAAGCTTCCAATATATAATATACAAACCAGTATTTTACAATAATGGCCACTAGGGCATATATCACTAACACTGCTTTCTGACAATAGGTATAATACCAACTAGCAGGTTCCCGGTGAGTCCGTCCAGTGTACTCATAATCCAATGAGCACCTGTATACTATCTTAGGTGACTAACTGAAACCAATGGCTTGTGAGACCGGCCATCGCCCCTCGTCGGGGTCTCGATAAATACACACTAGTCTACTCTGGAGTATCAATGCCCAGTCTCGATACTCTTTCGACTAGGGGCATTTAAGGATGTGCTTATAGACCACCCAGCTCTCACGTATATGATCGCTATCATAATGCTGGTAGTCAAGCAAGAATCCTATGGGCTCTATCAATATGTAATAGTGATTTGTATATACCACATAATGCATGTACATGATGATAAAGACAAACCAGATAGCATACTATCATTTTGAGTAAGACTGTTCTATCCATATAGGTCCTCCCTCAATCATCATAATCACCTGCCTGCGATTTCAATAATATCCTTGAGGGAACTATAGCCAACAATATATTAATATACCGTGTGGTAACGAAGGTGATCGTGTATACATAAGTATAACAATAATAATGATATCTTGCTTGCGGTAATATATGGTACTATATTATCAGTGTTATATATAAATAAATAAATATATATACATATATATATGTATCTTCCAATGTGCGTCCATCAACAACACATCAAATCATCATAAAACCTGAGTGCCAAGTATCGACACTCGAAATCATCATAAAACCCGTGTCCAGTATCGACATGTAAATTCTCATATCTCAGGCGTCGTCTCATCGGATCGGCCCTCATATCCATCTTTCTTATCTCACTCCGTTCGGTATCCTCCGGATATCCGTCGAGTCCAGTACTGTCACCGGTAGGTAGTGCTCCCATGCCATGCCTAACGTCTCTCTATACGATCTTCTTTCCCCGCGGTATCGTACCGGGTCAACCATATACCCACAGATGGTGCCTCCTCTCTCCTCGAATCGGGTATATCTATAACCCAGAACCGAGAAAACTCATGGTGGATGCCAAACATCATAACAAGTGAAACCGCGTTTTTAAAACAATCATAAGTTTTCAAAATATATCTATGGTTTCTCAAATTCAAAAATCTCATGAAAACCGAATCTCATAGACATGTAGCAATGATGAAACAATATGTATAGGTACAGTACAAATCTGTAATGCATACTAGTTTATTTATATGTGTGTGGTGTTTAACTAGATAAGGAAATGCAATAACTGAGTTAGTAAGTGTGGTCCGGATACTAAACAATAACTAAAATGCTACCGGTTACAATAATGATACGGTGAAGCAGCGATTTCTAATGTGTACGCGGCATGTCAATTACCGATGATGAGTGTGTGAGCCGGCCAGTATGTGTACGTGCAACATGCGTATCATCGGTAATGGTGCGTGTGTCCTAGCAAGCGAAGTCATACAAAGATAAGGACAAGGAACCTAGTATGTATGTCACAAAAGAAAATAACACAAGCGTATGCAGAAATCAGAAAATCGTAATGCCAGTGTAAACAGAACAAGGAAAGAGTAAACACAAACAGTATAAAATAAGTAACCACATATGAACCATACGGTTATAATTTAAAATAGTATGAATCGTTGTTTTTGAAAAATGGGGGCTATAGTGTTTTTGAGAAATAGATACCATTTGAAAATCCGTAATATCCCTTGAGGTTGTCATTTAAAAGTGCATAACGATTCGTTAGTTTTGAAAATAGGTAATGTTCTGAATATATCCTAATATCTAATTAAGGGATTTAAAACAATATTTTCTCGAGTCGATATATATATAAGTCGGCGATTAATCCTCATCATATCACGTACGGTAAAATCCATCGTACAATATCATCAAATCAGAAGTAAGTATCTATCGTCACGTACATCATCATCACGTATCATCATGTGTAATATCGTATCATATCATGTCATTTCATATCATATCTGTAGGGTTCCTATCAATGACAGTAAGGTTTCGGGAGGAATCGTCTATGCCATTTTCAAAATTTTGTCGTTTTAAAGAACCCTAAACTAGAATCGATAACTAGAGAATCATACGAAAAACAAAGTAAACTACTTTACTTCTAAGTGAACTAGAAATACAAACTTTGTAGATCGGTCCTTCACTTCATAAGCTCCTTGTAGTAGTCCCTTCGCTGCGTTGATGGAACTCCCGGACTCTTGCATGGCTTCTCAAGGCGAAAGGAACGTGCTTGCTTGAAGTCTTCAAGGCCGAAGATGATCTACGTCGAGGGGATACTAACACAAGCTACTACTTCACTAATGAGAGATTGGTGAAGCAAACACCCTATACTAAAGTGCTAATTTAGTAGAGGATGATGAAGTAGGAAGTGGGCTCATTTTAGTTTTATTTTTCTCACAATATTTTCTCTCTTTTAGAAAAGGTAGCAAGCTTTTCTCAAGGAGGAAGAAGAAGAGCTCAAGAGATGAGAATGAACAAAAAAAATGAGGTGAGAGAAATAACCATGGGTGAGTTTGTATCATATAGCTAACTCATGTAGAGACATAACCATGGCTAAACCATAATGGTTAGTTTAATAAATATCTTAAGTAAAACAAAACTAGTGGACTAAGTCAATGCATCCATAAGCTTCATGAAGCTTCATGCATGTGAGCTCATTATCCACTAATTTTGGAATTACTTTAAATACTAAAACCCAACATTATAATTAGTATGGTGTAAGTCTCACACACCCATGTAGTGTGTATCAACAACCATGATACAAAAAGAACACAATTAATATATATCACATATATAATAAGTGTGCACATGTGAGAATAAATAAATGCTTAAGTGAGCTAATATTAGTTAATGTAATCTAGTATATCACATAAACAATTATACATTAAATTATCAAATCAACTCTTGATTTAATAATCCGGCTATATCACATACAACTGACTAATATTAAATGTACCAACTTATCGAATCAACACTTGATTCGATAACCCGGCTATATCACATATAACCGTCCGATACAAATATCGCGAGAATAGAATACGGTATCGCATACTCGCATTATTCTCGGTCCCGTACATATCACATATGTGCTCCTACTTCGTTTTCCCTGAGCCAGTAAAACCTCTATGTAGGACTCTAAAGACTCATCAATACGCCGGCAGTAGGTGATGATCACATCAAGCACCCACAGGCCGTCAGCGGTACTAGCTGGACGTAACGGCTACCTGGGTATTGAACGATCAGAAGATCAGCAAGCAAGCCCGCTCCAACTCCTGTAAAAGCCTGTCAGTAACACTACCGTACAGTCCGGTCTCCTCGTCTGATATGTCGCATATCAAGTCTAGGGGTGGTAAACATCAGACCCCAATAACCGATAAGTCATGCCGATATGAGGCTCATAACGGGTCGAGAAACTACTGATAACACTTACCAGTAAATCTCTAAATCAGCCCTGGCCAGGGACTGTAAGTGCACGGCGGTGCCCCGGCCGTCAATCCGAGGCCAAAATACGGAAACGATAATTTACTTTAACTTTTGAACCGGCACCACCGCGCCCAAAAATCCCGGATCGGGCCATTAATCTAATTCTAGCTAACAAGAGAAGGGGTAGAGAGATATATCGAGCGATCCGTGTCCTTCGGTCTTCTCGTCGTCGTCCCGATCTCCCGCGGAATCTCCGGTCTCCACCACGTCGCCGGAAGGGCACCACATCGCCGGGTTCTTTTACGGGCTCCCACCTCTAGACCGAGGCAACTCGGGCACGAAGTTGGCGAGCCGACGTGCCCAAGGTTTGCTGTAGGTTAACTGTAGAACTCATATCTCATTTGGGGTTTGTATGGAGTTGCCTTTTGGTGGAGGAATTGAACTATACTTTGGAGATGAGCTAAGGGGTTTTTACAAGGCAAAAGAGATGAAAAACCCCCTTCAAAAATTTGGACAGCCCCCCACTTCAAACTTGGCCGGCCATAATACATGAGGGAGAGAGGAAAAACTCAAGGGGAGAGTGTGTATCAATCATGCAAGAGTGAGAGAGAAAAAGGCTTATGATGAATCATGATCAAAAACCAAATCCAACACTCCAACAACCTAATCATAACCCATCATCATTACTCCAAAAGTCAAGTAATGATCAAGTCAAGAAGTCAATGAAAGTGCACCATCATGAAACCATCATGATGCAACAATATGCAAAGACAACCCTCCAAATTGCTAATTTGCACAATTGCAAATAAGCCCTCCTCCACCATTTTTCCAGCCAATAAAAGATACAAAGAAATATGGCCGAAACGGAAAGCAAACTGGCAACTCCAAAAACTGATCCCGTAATAAATTACAGGAAAACCCCACTACTGTATATACATACCCGCATTTGTATTCCGACCGAATACAAATGCAATGAGACAAATCTACACTGTACAATACTAGGATCCGGCTTAAACCAATGCCCGCTAGTATTATCCGTCCGATCATGGTCCATGCAATACCGCACGTATCTGATCGAACCCTGCCATATCTCCATACGGCCTCTACAGCGTTTCGTCCGAAACTGGAGAAACTGTTTTGTGGGGGACTCTAAAGACTCGTCAATACTATGGTTATGGATTTAACCACTAGCACGTCAGAGGTATTAGCCATACGTGACGGGCTACCAGCTATTGACCAAAAGGGACGTCGATGAGCGAACTCATCCTGACACCCTACTGAACCTGTCAGTGACAATATCCGTACAGTCCGGTCCGTTCGTCTATGAGCATCGCATGGCGGGCCTAGGGGGTTGGTAAAAGTCAGACCCCTAAAAGCGGTACAAGTCGTGTCGGAGTGTAGCCCAGAACACCCTGAGATACTACTGGAATACCTACCAGTAAATCTCCTGCCTTGGCCAAGGACTTCGTGTAATGGCTCTCCTAGACACAGCGCGACCTCACCCCCAATACCGGGAGAGACGAACCCCTGAAGATCCGCTCACTGCCTCCATGTGGCTCGGGACTGTACCCAACTTAAACCTGTTTGCACGTCTCCTTTGAGTGTGGTAGGGTAGTAATCAAAGTACAGTGGGAACTCACACGAGGCAAATGATGATCCTCAGGTCGATGAACTAACCTGTACACATGTCACCAGGGAACTGCTATCTGACGTCAGGTATAAGACCAACTAGTATGTTCCCAGCGAGTCCTGTCCGGTGTACTCATAACCCAATGAGCACCTGTATACATCTTAGGTGAACCAACTGACACCAGTGGCTTGTGAGACTGGCCATCGCCCCTCGTCGGGGTCTCGACTGTATACACTAGTCTACTCTGGAGTATCGATGCCCTGTCTCGAAACTCCCATGACTGGGGACCTTTTAAGGATGTGCTTATAGACTACCAGCTCCTACGTATATGATCGCCCTCATACTGCTGGCAGTCAAGCAAGAATCCAAGGGCTCTACCAACGTGTAATAGCGACCTATAAGGTCACCTAAAGCAGTACACAATGATAAAGATAAACCAGATAGCATACTATCATCTTGAGTAAGACTGTCCTACCGGGATAGGTCCTCCCTCAATCATTGCAATTACGTGCCTGTGATCCAATAATTGGCTCTGAGGGTACTATCTCCAACAATCTCCCACTTGCACTCAAGGCTAATTATTGCGATGTCGCATACTCACAGCCCGTATGATACCGAACACCCAACTCCTCTACTAATCAGTTTCACAAAGCTCGTTTGTGAAACTATTGCGTTCGAGGAATAGCCTCAGTGAGTGGATCCGCTCTAATGTTTCTTTCTATGTCTCTCTTTATCACAAGTTCGCGGAGAAAGCCATCTCCCGAAATGAGCAATACCTGTCTTAGAATGTGTCTGGATGTCTGATGGGACCTAGCTCATAAATGAACTCCAAATCCAAACTTCTTAGACTGTACCGTCAACTGAACTTAATCAGTATCCTGCGCCATGCCTCCCTCAGTATCCTCCTGGACCACCTGTCCATAATACCGCCCCTCGTCAGAAGGAAAACTATAACTCTGACAACCTCTCTGTCATCCATGTCACCTTGGAAGCCTGGATTGATAACCGTCTCCCAAAAGAGGCTGTCGTTATCATATCCCTAGAACATCCACTTATGTTCTAAAACTGCTTCCGACTGTTTTTCCAGGATTGGATCAATATCAACTTATTGCATCTATTGCAAAAACAACATCTGGTGTGGTACTTGACATCTCATGATTGACTCAATTGCCTAAGCAAGCGATCTGCCAATCATGTACATCCCTCTCCCCTTTAGTCTGTAAGACACCTTTAGAGAGGGTGACTCCATCACCTGCAGGTATACTACCGTGCCAGGAGTCGTCCATTCTAAATACTCTTAGAATGCTGTCTAAGTACCCAGATTGGAATACCACCCAAATCTAGATCTAAAACCATAGATCCAGTAACCAGAATGTCTTGATATTATATCTAAGTCCCATGTGGAGAAACCACTGTGTGACAACCAAAGTATAACCGATCGTAGTATAGGAATATCACTTCCTATTCTGTGTATGTCATCCAAATACCAGGACATCACATGCTACTACCTTCTTAACAGATCCATCCCCTATTCTGATGAAGTCAAACCTATGACTATCATGTCAGAAATAGATGATCTATCTCCGCTATATCTGCTTTATTCTATAAATAGACATAAGCCACTTGTCCACTATGGTTCCGCTGCTCTCACTGATCATGACAACCCTCTGGCAGAGTCATATAAACATACACTTCTAAAGCTAGTTTAGAACGACGCTATACTCATCCTCCTGCCGGGTCTCACAGTCTGGAACAACAGCATTGGCAAGTCTGGGTAAACAAGAACCTCCCTGCCACCGTCCTTGAGCATACCGAAGTACCTCTCGGGTGCCTGAGGTTACCCACTTTATCTGCGGAGTGGCCAATGGAATGTCAAACCAGATTGAATCTTTAGGTTCTTATCAAATCTTTAGTAATCGTTTGCGGTTCTGGAATCACTCCCAGTTCTACCATACTCCCATTACTGTTTTTTGAAAAAATCCATTTTTATTAAAACTGTGGCGAGTCTAGAACAATATCACTATTGATCTTCCAGATGGTAGAAAGTCAACCCTCGTCATAGCCTGGGTCAACCCATAAACAGCTATTACAGAAACGTGCCTTGAGTTATCCAGAGTCTGGTTTTAAGCATAAGCCGGACAACTCCCCGTATCTTAACAATGTCAAGATATGAACTGTTCTATATCCAATATAGAAACAGAGGCACTGATTTAATTGAACCAGATTCAAATCATGCAACTGTCTCCAGTGCATGTCAACTAAATGGAAGGAGGCCGATCAGCGTTACTCAACTTAGGAATGCTTCTAATTATGAGTAACCTGAAAGAGAAGCAAGTTCTCTTAATCATTACTATCAACTGAATACCATACACAAGTATCTACATCTTCGATCACCTTGAAGAATCCCGATACTTGCAACACCTGGTTCTCTACTCTATTCTTATACCTATAACTTCTCAAAACTTAGACGTTGTGTTTCTACGAAACACATGTCTAAGAACCAGGGAAGTCATAAGTAAATAGAATCTAGTACGAGTACCAATCCCTCTGTCCTAATGGACACTGGACAACATACAATACTTTGTATAAGTCCCTTGAGTCTGATAACTCAATCCCTGTGTGTCGTAGGCTGAAAACTGTACCTATGGTTAAGAAGAATTACACCGCTGTTTAATGCTCCTTACCTAACCATCCACTGATATAGGTAAATGTCATCGACATAATTTCAAAAAGTATATCTCACTCTATAAAAATAGACGTACAGATATATCAATTTGAAATTGGTGCATAACAGCGGATATTCAAAACCAAATATTTGCCGTCCGGCAAACAACCCAGGTAACTTCCTCAAATATTACCGATTACAACGAATCCTGATATAATGAGGATGATCACCCAATTCCCAATAACTTGCTCCCACTCACCATCTGTAAAACCATACAGATGTGATAATCATACCTGGTAAATACATATGGAGTAAGTATCTAATCGGGAAATCAGTTTTCTTTTAACATTACACAGTGAAACTGAAACATTGAAATGTTTCGTAGGGGTATCCGGGTATTCCTAGTAATGCCTCTTCCATTATCAGATTCACAACTATAACCGTATATCTCTTTGCCATCTCTCCAAATCCCTTTATATGTCTTTAGTCATTACCTTCTGCACACCCCTTTAGGCCAAATGGTTTTCTTCCTTCCCTATCTTTCGGCACCAGCCTATGGTTTGGAAGAAGACTATCCAATAAGCATAATGGGTGTACTGTCCTAATCCTAGGAGCACTCGCAATGCGAGAGAAGGTGAAGATAAAAGACAACCGAATAAACCTTATTCCTATTTCTCCTGAACCAGAATCCATCCCCGAACTGGAACAAGTTCCTTTCGAGTTCGTATATAACCATACGATGGAGTATCCAATAAACTGTGGATCTTCGTAGTGATACGGAGTGTCCTGGAGAAATACAAAGGTGATTTAGGATTGGCGAAGAAATACTTGGTTTGGTCGTGAATAGCAGTTGCAATTTACTTTGCCCTCTTACTAATCCCTTGATATGTCTTTACTTAATACCTTCTGTACACCATCGTTATGCTAATTGGTTTTCTTCATTCCCCACCGTTCGGCACCAGCCTAAGGTTTGGAAGAAGACTATCCAATTTGCGTAATAGGTGTACTATCTCCTAAACCAAGGAGTACTCGCAACCTGAGAGAAGGTAAAAGGAAAAGACAACTGAATAGTCCTATTCGTTTTCTCCAGAACCGGAAACCATCCTCGAATAAATTCCTTCGAGTTCGTATATAACCATACGATGGTTTTGTCCAATGGAAGTGGACGTTCGTAATAATACGGGGTGTCCTGGAGAAAAGGGTAAAAGTAGGAGTGGCAATGAGGTTTGCAACTCTGACAATCCAAAAGCCAGTGTTTAAGAAGGTTCTGTCAACTTGGTCACTGAGTCATAGTCTTAGGGTCGGGTCATGGTCGCTGCCAAAGAGAGAGAGAAAAGAAACACTCAGCGTGCACTCTAACCTAGATCAGAATGGTTACCAATTTATCTAATCAGAAAACCTCCCACTGTACCGTCAAATTCTCCTCCAAACCTGAAAGAAGAATTAGTCGGGGTCACCCGAGGAGTAAACCAACTCATCAGTGGGAATCGGGATCCAACTATCATCGCATGATAACGTGACGGAATCCGCTCACGTTATCACACTCCAGAAGGTATGCGCATATCTGGCAAGTTTCAGTTTCTTTAGAAACTCCCGATGTGATTTCTGCCCCATGCTCTTATGACCTTGACGAAGGCCAACATATCATAAGTCACATGTCAAGTTTTACCCGTCATTATCTAGGTTAATTTGAACCCACCCGTACATACCCTTGACAAAGGCCAAAATAGTAGTACGACTGTCCCAAACCAACGCATCTATCTATGCTGCAGAAAAGTAACAAATAACTACCATACACTATGTCTTGACGAAGGCCAACATACATAGCATGAATACTAAGTGCTACCTTCCTGAAATGACGGAGGGCTACGAATGGTTTCTGGCGAAAAACCTTTAACGTAATGAACTTGATATCGTTGAAGGAACCGGATAGCTTTATAAAAATATAGTGACGAAAACCTTTGCTAAAGAGGTCACTCCCGGTGAAGGGATCTCGGCTCTTTCCCCGTAGAATGAGGTGCAGGATATTCCAACTGAATACTACGATGCAAAGCAAAAGTAAACGACTATAGTGAAGTTATTGCCCTGACGCAAACTTCTGTCCAAGGGGTCACTCCCGGTGAAGGGATCTCGGCCCTTGCCTCGTCGACTGAGGTGCTGGATATTCATAACCGAATACCACTGTGTAAAATAAAAGAGAACGACCTTGCAATAACAGCTTTTTGAAAAATTGTTCCAACAACATCAGAATAGGTTTGACTTGCATTGATCCGAATCAACGCAGTCCCATCAATTGATCACACCAATAAAGAACGAAAATAATGACGTACGTATATGCCATCCGTATTCGCCACTGGGTCCCGTCATTACCCGTTAGGTTAGTTAACTAACGACAGAGCGGGGACTGGACTAGCGCGGATGCAAAATATATACAACATCTACTAGTATATATATATATATCAATATATAATATTTCGCTCAAGGCGTGATAAAATGCAACATCACAGAAATGTAATAAGCATCACAGAACAATACAGATATCTGGGATCCCCGGGTTTCACAGAGCCGCTACTGAAACCCGACGTTCCCCTGGTCGTGTGGATAGCCTGTGCAATGAAATCTTAGACCCCTACGGGCGCGGCAAGTTACCTGCCAAAACCTGAAGCGAGGCAGCCCCCTTCAGCAACGTGAATGGACCACCCAGTACTTCACGAAATCCGGTAACTTGGGCACCCCTCCTGGGTCAACCTGTACCCCCTACGAGTGCGGCGAATAGCCCGCCAATTCTAGAGTAAAGCCCCCTCCGTCTCAATGCCATGAGATGCGGGCCCGTTGCTCTTTAGAACCCGGCTATCCGTGCACCCCACCTTGGGGTAATCCTAGTACAGAAAGTAAAATATATATACAACGGGTACATCGAACTCACCCCGGTCGTGCTCCAAAAGAATAATATACAAACAGGCAGTGACGGCAGTCCACATGTCGGAAGCTCGCCCCGCAATATCAAATGTACATAATACAACCAAAACTGTACTACCATTGCATCCAGGCTATCCCCACGACGAATCCGCAACATCACAGCATAACACAGAACATCAACGTGAAACGTTCGCAAATCCGTCTAACCGGGCTATAGCAGTTAGACAAGATTTACCGATCAAGTGGCATTCAAGGTCGTAGATATAATGTAAATACTGTGAACTAATGTGTTTAAAATTTTCGATCGATCAAATTTTCTTAAGTGGGCCCCCAAGCACTACTGTAGCACTTAAAGAAATTCTGGATCCAAAAAGAATATTCCAAAACCCCAATTTCCCTGTTTAAAGAGCTCTGTACAAAATTGGTGCGGTGAGGGCATTGTACTGCGGCGGAACCGCGGCACCAAGGTGTAGGGTTCCTAGGCACTCTTGTGAAAGTTCATAAGGCATCAAACATGCCCGGATAAAAATTAGACGTGCCGAACAACCCAAAACCAGGATCTTTGCTAGATTATTAGGGTTAAGCATACAAGATTACATCTTTTTATCTATGTGTGAGGGATTACAACCTTTGTAGTCCGCTCCTTCGCTTCACAAGCTCCGAGTAGAAGTCCCTTCACCGCGATCCACGATCTCCCGGACTCAAGAGAGGCTCCACGACTCGAACGATCCATGCTAGCTTGAAGTGTTCCAAATCTCCGATGATCTACGTCGAAGTTTCAATAACTCAAGTTTTCTCACTCTAAAGAGATGAACACACTAATCTCATGGGCTAGATGAGATGAGGATGAGAGAGTAGTATTTATGCTTTCCTTTTAAATCATTTTCTCATAATTTATCATCACAAAATGAATTTCTAGTGAGCTCAAAATCAAGAGAGAAGAAGATGCTAATGGAAATGATCATTCCTTTTGTGATGAATAGAAAGAAATCTATATGATTGATATATCAACCATGGTCAAGGATGAGTGGCTAAGAGTTTGTAGAGAATAAACTAGAGTTAGGGTTTGGTTGGGTTAGCAATGAGTCATCAACAAATATCTTAACCATGACAAAAGAAAGAGCTTCTAGAAAGTGCAAGAAGAAGCTAACCCTAATCAAACCCTAATCCCATTTAATCATCCTTAAACATGTTTAATAATAAATCATATCATGTCACAATAATATATATCACATATATATTATATATTTGCAACAAAAGAAAATAATACAATTAACATATATCGCATATATATCAATGTATCATTCAGTGAGAAAATGAAATAATAAAGCAAGCCAATATTAGATAATGTAATAATATATCATATATATTATTATACATTAAATCATCGAATCAACACTTGATCCGACGATCCGGCTATATCGAATATAACCGACTAATATATCATGTACCGATTCATCGAATCAACACTTGATCCGATGTCCCGGTTCATATCTAATTATCGCGAGAATATAATACGGTATCTCATATCGCATTATCCTCGGTCCTGCACATATCACATATGTGCCTCTACTCCGTTTTTCCTGAGCTAAGAAACCTCTGTGTAGGACTCTAAAGAATCGTCAATACGCCGGTAGCAGGTGATGATCATATCAAACACCCACAAGCTGCAAGCGGTCAGCTAAACGTAACAGCCACCCAGGTATTGAGCGATCAGAAGATCAACAAGCTAGCCTGCGCGTTCTTCTGTGAATCCAATCAGTAACACTCCAGTACAGTCCGGTCTGTTCGTCTGATATGTCGCATATCAAGTCTACGGGTGGTATACGTCAGACCCCAGTAACCGATAAGTCGTGTCGATGTGTGGCTCATAACGGGTCGAGAAACTACTAGTAACACTTACCAGTAAATCTCTATATCAGCCCTGGCCAGGGACTTCCAGTTATAGCCAATCAAACATAGCACAACATCAACTCCCTATACCGGGATAGACGAATCCCCTCCTATCGCTCATTGCCTCCATGTGATTCGGGACTGTACCCAAAAGCCACCGTTTTGCACGCCCTCTTGGACGTGGTAAGGTGGAAATCAAAGCACAGTGGGAATCACACAAGACTCTATGACGATCTCGGGTCTACAGACTACCCTGTACCAGTGTTACCAGAGAACTGCCATCTGACGTGTGGTATATCACCATCTGGGAGTTCTCGGCGAGTCCGTCCAGTGTACCCAGTCTCCACTGAGCACCTGTACACCATCTCTGATGTCAAACACTGATGGATATGGGATCATCCATCGCCCATCATATGGGTCAAGATGCGTATACGCTAGTCTACTCTGGTGTATCGATGCCCTGTCTCGATATACCCTCGACTAGGAACAGTTATAGGATGTACTCATCGACTACCATGGCCCCACTAGTATGATCTCATCATAGTCCCAGTAGTCGAGTACAAATCCTAAGGGCTTTATCAACATGTGAGAGAAAAACAGTAAACCAATACAAGTCAACATGTTAAGATAAAGTGAAACCAAATAGCATACTATCATGACGAGCAAGAAAGTCCTCTCTATATATATCCAAGCATCCATTATAATATACATCATATGTACAACAATGGCCTCTAGGGCATATACATAACTAACAATCTCCCACTTGCACTAAGGCCAGCTGCTGTAGTATCTCATACCTAGCATCCCGAATAATCTCTCAAATTGTATCTGGGGAATAGCCTTCGTGAATGAATCCACAGTGTTGTCCTTCGTATCTACTCTCCTGACCTCGATCTCCTGGCGATCAACTATCTCCCTGATTAGGTGGTACCGCTTCAGAATATGTCTGGACTTCTGATGGGATCTGGGTTCCTTGGCCAAAGCCACAACTCCATTGTTATCGCAATACAGAGGTATTGGATGCTCAATGGATGGAACCACACCAAGTTCACTAATGAACTTCTTCATCCAGACAGCCTCTTTGGCAGCATCGTTGGCAGCGATGTATTCAGCCTCCATCGTCGAGTCTGCAACGGTATCCTGTTTGGAACTCTTCCAACATACCGCCCCTCCATTGAGGGTAAAGACAAAACCCGAATGCGACTTAGAGTCGTCCTTATCACTTTGGAAGCTGGAATCGGTAAAGGACTCCACCTGGAGTTCTCCGTTACCATACACCAAGAACATCTCCTTAGTCCTTCGTAAGTACTTGAGAATGTTCTTCACAGCTGTCCAATGACTCTCTCCAGGATCTGCTTGATACCGACTCACTACACTTAGTGAGTATGCTACATCGGGTCTGGTACATAGCATCGCATACATGATAGAGCCTACTGCCGAAGCATAGGGTATCCCTTGCATGCGAGCTCTCTCCAAATCAGTCTTGGGAGACATCTCTTTGGAGAGAGTGAGTCCAGAGATCGTGGGTTGGTTCCCACGCTTGGATTCTTCCATACTAAACCTCTTTAGTATGGTGTCAATGTACCTGGATTGGGACAATCCCAGTATCCTTTTAGATCTATCTCTATAGATCATGATTCCCAATATGCAGGAGGCATCACCTAGATCTTTCATTAAGAATCTCTGTTATAAGAAGAGCTTGACTGATTGCAGCATAGGAATATCATTTCCTATCAAGAGTATGTCATCCACGTACAATACGAGGAAGACAACCTTACCCTCTGCTACCTTCTTATAGATACAAGGTTCATCTATATTTTTGATGAAGTCAAACTCTTTGACTACAACATCAAAACAGATGTTCCAACTCCGCGATGCTTGCTTTAACCCATAAATGGATTTAAGCAGCTTGCACACCTTTCCGCTGCTCCCACTATCTATGAAGCCCTCTGGCTGAGTCATGTACACGCACTCTTCTAAATCACCATTTAGAAAGGCGGTCTTAACATCCATTTGCCAGATTTCGTAGTCATGGTATGCAGCAATGGCAAGTAAGATCCGGATGGACTTAAGCATAGCCACTGGAGAAAAGGTTTCGTCATAATCCACACCTGGTCGTTGACGAAAACCCTTTGCTACAAGTCTAGCTTTGAAAGTCTCAACTTTTCCATCTACACTAAATTTCCTTTTAAAAATCCACTTGCTCTCAATGGGTTTTACCCCTTCAGGAGCATTTTCCAAAATCCATACTTTATTGGTGTACATGGATTCCATCTCAGATCGCATTGCATCCAGCCATTTCACAGAGTCACCACTCGTGATGGCCTGCTCGAAACTAGTCGGGTCATCATCTTCCATGATGCAATCCTCGCTTCCACCATCAATGAGAAAACCGTAGTATCTCTCAGGCGGATGAGAAACCCTGCTAGATCGGCGGAGAGGCTGGGGTTCGTCGGGTACTACTGAATCCTCTGGTTCTACCAAGTCTTCTGTTATAGTTTGTGTCGCTGGAACCTCTTCCAGTTCTACCTCAATGCCACTAATCTGTTTCATAAGAAAACCTTTTTCTAAGAAAGTGGCATGTCGAGAAACAAACACCTTTTGTTCCTCGGGGTGGTAGAAAATATACCCTTGTGAATTTTTGGGATATCCTACAAACTTACATAAGACTGATCTTGCCTCGAGTTTTGTAACACCTTAGGATATGTTTAGGGAATAATTATATTTAAATATTGGGTTTTTAACAAAAAGTTTACCAAATTGTATTTTAAATATTTTTCCTAATTTAATAAATATTTTTCCAAAATTTTCCTAGGCTTGCACACACATGTGCATGTAAACTAGGGTTTTTAAAATGAGTTTTACCATGATTAATAGCCATGGTGGGTTAATCTTGAGGATTAAGTCTTATGGGTTTTTAAGTGGGTTTAATTAGTTAATTAAAAGTTACTTTTATTTGAATTTGTTTTAGGTGTTGACTTGTGAGAGAGGGAGAGAGGGCATCATGGCTCAAGCCATGCTTGCCATTAATGAAGAGAGAGAGAGGAGGGTTGACATTTGAGTGATGGTTGTTTTCCTCTCATTTCTTTGCTTTTCTCTCAAGTCTCACACACCCACACACTCACACAACACACACACTTACCTCTCAGCTCCAGAACCAAGCAGCACAGCAGCAAGCACAGCAACAGCAGCAACTGAAGCCAGAAGCAGCAGCAGCAGCCAGAAGCAGTAGCAGCAGCAACAGAGAGCAGCAGCAGCAGCAGCAGTGAGCAGCAAGCACAGCAGCAACAACCACAGCCTCTTCCTTGCACCTCTTCTTCTTCCTCCAGCTCCCTAGGATTAAGTATGAGGTATATTTCCTAAACTTATTCCCTAGTTGCTTGGTTGGAGTAGTTTTGCATCGGTTAGTGGTTTTTAGTGCGTTTTAGTGCGATATGAGGTGTTTAGTGGGAATCTTGAGCTAGTGTGGTGTGAATTGGTTTCAGTAGGTTGTTAGTGGGGTGTTGAGACCATATTAACTTAGCTTAACCCCAATTGCACTAAAATACCACCAGTTCCCTAATTGATGCAAATTCGTCGTTTTTGTGCAAAAACTGAGTTTTCTGGAACTGCTTTTGACCCGATGAGTTCAGAATGAAATTGAGAAGACTGCAGTGTAGTGGATAGGTGCTGATACCCCAGATTTAACCCGACCCCCTAATTCCTTCCTTTGGCCGCCAATTATTTCATTCTGGCCGCAATTTGCGGCCAGACGGGTAGGGTTTGGGTTGGGGTTTGGTCCATTGGGTGTCTTCTGCTATGTGGAGTTTTGTGGTATATATATTTTTGTAAGTTTAGTTCTGTATAGAAATCTTGGACCAAATACCTGTTTTGCCGTTTTTCTAAACCTTCGCGACACGCGTGATACGTGAGTGGGTTTGGGGTTTTTGTGTATCGCGACGCGTCGGGGTAGTTTCAGGCGCGTGATCACACGTTTTAGCGTATCGCGCACACGCGCGATTAGTTTGCGACACGGGTTTCTAGTTGGACCGTAATGTCGCGTTTCTATGAAATTGAGCTTATGTATGATATATGTTATGTGATTCTAGGTTCGCAGGCCAGTGAGACGGACGCTGCGAAGAAGGGCAAGCAAGTCGTCGGCTACACCTAGCGCGAGACTTCGGTGAGTAGATTTCACATCTACGGGGATATCGCCCGCATGGCGTTATGCGTCAGGGCTGATAGGACCTTATTATTATATGTTGCATTTACCCCATAGACTGTCATAGCATATTGCATTCCCTGCTACACACACACACACACACACACACATATATATATATATATATATATATATATATATATATGCTTAGAACTGATAGAACACCGCACTATTACTAACGGTTTATGTTGCATGGGCACTAATTTACATGCTACATACACACCGTTAGTAATTGCCCTGCCACACTCACTGTAGAGCTGCCATGATTATGTTGCTGTAGTTTATCTTACATATGATTGGTGGTGATTTCCTGGAAATTGGGAGCCGCATGACATCTTTAAAAACGGAAACTATTTTTAAAAGCGGTTTTCCCCTTATGCTCATACCATGGATTGATTTACATTGTACCTCGCATTGGATTTACTTATTGGTGATGGATTTTCATGTGATTTCTGGTTTTTGAGGACTGTGGAAGTATTTAAGAAAAGATGCACTATTTTGAAAAACCCGGTACCTCGTGATATGATATTTTGGTGTGTCCACCACGCGTCTTCTCGGTGCTGAGACGTGTGCTTGAAACCCGATTCGAGGAGTGGATGATCCGTCTGCGGGTTCGTGGTGGGCCCGGTATGGTTCCCCTCGGCGAGATGATCGATGGGTTTGCCGATTGAGTCTGGAGGCGGGCGAGTACCTACCGGTGATTGGTTGGACCTGGCAGTTGTCCGGAGGATACTGACCAGAGTCGAGAGATGGATGCGGGATGACCCGTACTGCCGGGGCCGATACCGCAGACGGACCCCGTGGGCCGATCCGGACTGACGGAGCCCGATATACGAGGATTTGCGTGTCGATGCTGGACACGAGTATTTTATGATATTTTGGGTGCCGATGTTGGGCACTCGTGATTTCTCAGAGATGTACAGGATTTGAGGGCCGATGGGTGTGCCGGCGCCTGAGTGTATTTGGGATTTGGGTGCAGTCTGAGGCACCGATTATTGCTTTCCATGTTGACATATCCATGTAGATGTTGTTTATCCCATGCTCAGTATTGATTACTATATACCTCATCCTGTAGCATTTACCTGATAGAGCACTTGCATTACTATTGCATCCATTGATTGGCATGCATTGATATCATCTGCTGGCATCAGTAGAGCCACGCTATATGTGCATGCTCACGATCACCTTTATATGTTATCTCTATTCACGAGTTGGCAACTCACCCCCGTTGTGCCACAGTATTTGCAGGTTGCCCTTGGGTGTAGTCGCGGCTGGCTGTTTACCGCATCTTTTGGCACAGATACCATTGCTGAGGCGAGTTAGCCTTTTGCTGTTAGGTGGGTTTTGTACGGTATCTGTTATCTTTCAGTTGTATATTGATGTATCTAGTACTCTCCATCTACCTTTCTGTATTGACTTAGAGACAGTTGTGAGGACGTTATGTATGATTTTATACTCTGGTGTCGAGCTCGGATGTGAGCTGACTTTATTTTATGCAGTCTTATCTTTGTGATATTTGTCCTTGCTTTACTGTGTATTCTTCGCTACGGCGTCGTATATCATATTGTGATGCTTATTCATTTCACTTGTTATTTCTGCGACACCTTGCTTTTACCCGACTTGCGGGACAAATGTTTAAAAAGGGAAATGTTGCCAAATTATAAAAATTATAACTCTTGAACTAAAAAGGATTTCTACTAAATAAATGGAAGTTTCTCAGACATGTATGACTGTTTTTACAAAAATGTTTCAATCACTCTTTATTTATTGGTTTTGACTTCTGGGTTCGGCTTACTTAGCCGCGTTACGCCTGTAGACGTTGCGTGGTTAAGTGCCGGTCACGAGTCGAAATTCTCGGGTCGTGACAAAGTTGGTATCAGAGCGTAGGTTTTACCTTCGGAGTGTAGGATGACCCTGGTATGATGGAGTAGGTAGCTGCAGCAGGGTAGCGTAGCGTGTGTATGTTCCGCGGCATACTCACGACACGGTACTCCGCCTACGCGACCTTAGGACTTGTTGATTTAAATTCCTCCTTGATTACATACATTCTTGCGATTCGATTTCCGTGTTCTTATCGAATCCTAATTTTCTTTCAGCCATTATGCCGCCTAAGACTATAAGGGCACAGAGAGCGGCCGTGAGGGCCGAGATTCGTGTTGACTCGTCCGAGACGAGGACTGATCCGGGCAGTGCACCCGTTGTACCCGAGCAGGCTGTTCCTGCCGTGACAGATCAGATCGCCACGCTAGGGGCTGGTATGCAGGAGATGCGCCAGACGGTGGGATCTAGCATGCAGGAGATGCGCCAGATGATAGGATCGCTAGTTGAGACGCTTCGAGCGCAGCGACCAAAAGTAGCTCCACCTGTTCCAGCGACCGCGATGGTACCTACCGCACAGCCAGTTGCCCCTGCAACCACGGAGGTGATCACAGTATCGCTATCAGAGTTTATGAGGCTGAAGCCTCTGGTCTTCACAGGCACCGATACAGCCGAGGACCCACAGTCTTTCATCGACAGGATGGCCCGGATATGCCGTTCCCTCAGATGCGCAGATGCGAGATGGGTTGAGTTCACGAGTTTTCGCCTGGAGGGTCTTGCGCAGAAGTAGTGTGATTCAGTTGAGAAGGGCAGAGCAGCAGGTCTTCCTCCTATGACCTGGACAGAGTTCGTGACCATATTTCTAGCCCGTTTCCTTCCCCAGAGTGTTAGGGATGCCCGAGCACGCAGATTTGAGTCCTTGCGCCAGATGCCAGGGATGACAGTGGCAGAGTATGACGTGCTGTTTACAGAGATAGCAGTCTACGCCCCATATTTAGTGGCTACCGAGGAGTTGCGAGTCAGGAGATTTGTTCGAGGCTTGCTTACACCACTGTTCCTCACGATCAGCGCGCAGCACTACGAGACCTATGCAGCAGCTGTAGACGCAGCCCTAGTAATGGAGGAGCACCTTGCTGATACTTCGGTAGTTCCAGAGCCGAAGAGAGTTCGTACCAGTATTTCCGCACGGAGGCAGTCATTCAGACGCCGCGACAGGTATCGTTCTGGTACGAGGAGTAGCAGAGATTCGGGACGAGGCCGGATGTTTAGTTCGTATCCCTAGGAAAGTCAGCAGTCGCTGCGGGGTTGCTTCAGATGTGGCAGCCTACTTCACCTCGTTCGAGATTATCCAGAGACACACTGGAGGGAGGCGGCAGCACCGCATGTTACCTTACCACCTTCACCACCCCAGAGGGCGTTGCCCGTTGTACCTACCATTGCTCCGCGCCAGACTCATGCACAGAGAGGTCGTGGACATGGAGGAGTTGCTCAGAGAGGGCGAGATGACCGAGGCAGAGGGCAGTCAGTTACAGGTGGTGGACAGGCGCGGGTTTTTGCTTTGACGCATCAGGACGCGCAGGCGTCCAATGCAGTGGTTTCAGGTATCCTTCCAGTATATTCAGTTGATGCTCACGTTTTGTTCGATCCCGGATCCACGCACTCGTACGTATCCACACACTTTGTGCCGAGTTTGGGTAGAGAGTCCGATTTTCTTGATCAGCCGCTTGTGGTGACCACTCCTGTGGGAGAGTCGTTTGTTGCTAGACACGTGTTCCGATCCTGTACCGTCTGTATTGGCGAGAGAGAGTTGCCTGTCGACTTGATCCTTCTGGAGATGTTGGACTTCAACGTTCTCTTAGGTATGGATTGGTTAGCCACGTGCTATGCTTCTGTGGACTGCCGTGAGAAGACAGTTAGATTTTGTTTTCCCGGTGAGTCGGTTTTTGTTGTGTTGGGGGACCATGGTGCCACCCCTCACAGTGTGATTTCTTCTTTTCGCGCTGGACAGCTTTTGAGGAAGGGATGCCAGGGATTTCTCGCCTATGTTTGCGATGCTCGCGCTACAGAGGTTCCATTGGATCAGGTTCCGGTTGTTAGCGAGTTTCCTGATGTGTTCCCTGCCGAGCTTCCAGGGTTGCCGCCCGAGCGCGACATTTCTTTCTGTATTGATTTGGTTCCTGGCTCGGGGCCTATTTCCATACCGCCTTATCGGATGGCCCCGGCGGAACTTAGAGAATTGAAGGGTCAGTTGCAAGATTTGCTGGACAAGGGACTTATTCGACCCAGTGTTTCTCCTTGGGGTGCTCCAGTCCTGTTCGTTAAGAAGAAAGATGGCAGTTTGCGTCTGTGTATCGACTACCGCCAGCTGAACAGGGTGACAGTGCGGAACAGGTATCCTTTGCCGCGTATCGACGATTTGTTCGACCAGCTTCAGGGGACAGGGTACTTTTCGAGGATTGATCTACGATCGGGCTATCATCAGCTGCGGGTTAGACAGGAGGACATTCCCAGGACAGCTTTCCGTACGCGCTACGGCCATTACGAGTTTTTGGTGATGTCGTTCGGACTCACCAATGCGCCAGCAGCCTTCATGGACTTGATGAACCGTATTTTCTGGCCATATTTGGATCTATTCATCATAGTCTTCATTGACGATATCTTGGTGTATTCCCGGAGTAGTGAGGAGCACGAGCAGCACCTGCGGATCACATTGCAGACCTTGAGGGAGCACCAGCTTTATGCGAAATTTTCGAAGTGTGCTTTCTGGATAGACAGCGTAGACTTCTTGGGGCACGTGATTTCACGAGACGGTATATGTGTAGACCCGAGGAAGATCGAGGCCGTTCAGCGTTGGCCTAGACCCACATCGGTGACGGAGATTCGCAGCTTTTTGGGGTTGGCCGGTTACTACAGGCGTTTTGTGCAGGACTTCTCCCGTATTGCTACACCGTTGACCGGGTTGACCCGGAAGGGAGTTCCTTTCGATTGGACGGAGGAGTGCGAGCACAGTTTTCAGCAGTTACGGACTCGGCTGACGACGGCACCGGTGTTATCTTTGCCTTCCGGATCGGGCGGATTTGTGGTCTTTTGTGATGCCTCTCGAGTAGGGCTAGGGTGCGTTCTGATGCAGCATGATAGGGTGATCGCGTATGCCTCGCGACAATTGAAGAAACATGAGCAGAACTACCCCACTCACGATTTGGAGATGGCTGCAGTGGTCTTCGCACTTAAGATCTGGCGACATTACCTATACGGCGAGTCGTGCCAGATATTCACGGATCACAAAAGTCTGAAATACATATTCCAGCAGCAAGATCTGAACCTTCGACAGCGCCGATGGATGGAGTTAGTGAAGGATTACGACTGCGAGATCTTATATCACCCGGGCAAGGCAAATGTGGTGGCGGATGCTTTGAGTAGGAGGCCCGGTGGTAGTCTATCTTGTTTGAGCGCAGTACAGGAGCAGTCATCCGCGGACTGGCAGATATTATGCGACAGCCGGATACAGTTCGAGTTCACGCCGATTGGAGGGCAGATAGCGCATGTCCGTGCATGCCCACAATTGATCGATCGTATACGTGAGGCACAGCTCAGTGATGACCGATGTTCAGAGATCATGGCACAGATTGGACAGGGCAGATTTTCCGAGTTCGTGATCGATGATCAGGGGATACTACGATTTGGGACTAGACTGTGCGTACCTGATGCTGAGGGACTGAGGTGCGAGATTCTTGAGGAGGCACATCGATCGGTATATAGGGTCCATCCTGGTTCCACTAAGATGTATCATGATATGAGAGGTGTTTACTGGTGGGACGGAATGAAGAGGGACATCGCCGATTTTGTGTCGAGATGCCTGACTTGTCAGCAAGTCAAGGCTGAGCACCAGAGGCCCGCGGGAGAGCTACAGCCGTTACCCATTCCGAAGTGGAAATGGGAACAGATTTTGATGGACTTCATTGTGGGACTACCCAGGACTAGTCAGGGGTATGACTCCATCTGGGTGATCGTGGATCGTTTGACGAAAGCGGCTCACTTCCTACCAGTGAGACGACTTTCGGGTTTACCCAGTATGCCCAGATCTACATTGACGAGATAGTACGACTACACGGAGTCCCGACATGCATTGTGTCCGATAGAGGCACCCAGTTTACCAGTCGACCATGGCAGAGGCTCCAGGAGGCTTTGGGCACTCGCTTGAGTTTCAGCACAGCTTTTCATCCGCAGACCGACGGACAGTCAGAGCGGACCATTCAGACTCTCGAGGACATGCTCAGAGCTTGTGTTTTGGATTTCGGAGGTAGCTGGGATCATCATTTGCCCTTAGTAGAGTTCTCCTACAATAACAGCTACCAGGAGACCATTCAGATGGCACCATTTGAGGCTCTTTATGGGAGGAGATGCAGGTCGCCCACTTGTTGGACAGAGCTCAGTGAGAGCAGTATCTTAGGGCCACAGATCGTTGAGGAGACGACAGCGAAGATCCAGTTGATTCGCGATAGGATGAGAGCAGCCCAGAGTAGGCAGAGATCTTATGCGGACCGTCGACGGCGCAGACTCGAGTTTTCTGTTGGTGATCATGTTTTCTTAAGGGTCTCCCCAATGAAAGGTGTGATGAGGTTTGGGAAGAAGGGGAAGCTCAGTCCCAGGTATGTGGGCCCCTTCGAGATCCTCGAGCGTGTTAGTGCAGTAGCATACCGGTTAGCCCTTCCGCCCAGTTTTCCAGATGTGCATCCCGTATTTCATGTCTCGATGCTCCGTAGATATCTTCATGATCCTTCGCATGCGATTCAGCATCCGACGATCCAGCTGGAGCGCGACCTTTCCTATGCAGCACAGCCGGTGATGATCTTGGATCGACAAGTGAAGAAATTGAGATCGAAGGACATCCCATCAGTTAAGGTACTTTGGCGTGGCCAGAACCGTGAGGAGGTCACTTGGGAGACCGAAAGCGAGATGATGAAGACGTATCCCCATCTTTTTGAAGGTACGTGTAGTTAGATTTTTGAAATTCGGGGATGAATTTCTTCAAGGGGGAGAGATTGTAACACCTTAGGATATGTTTAGGGAATAATTATATTTAAATATTGGGTTTTTAACAAAAAGTTTACCAAATTGTGTTTTAAATATTTTTCTTAATTTAATAAATATTTTTCCAAAATTTTCCTAGGCTTGCACACACATGTGCATGTAAACTAGGGTTTTTAAAATGAGTTTTACCATGATTAATAGCCATGGTGGGTTAATCTTGAGGATTAAGTCTTATGGGTTTTTAAGTGGGTTTAATTAGTTAATTAAAAGTTACTTTTATTTGAATTTGTTTTAGGTGTTGACTTGTGAGAGAGGGAGAGAGGGCATCATGGCTCAAGCCATGCTTGCCATTAATGAAGAGAGAGAGAGGAGGGTTAACATTTGAGTGATGGTTGTTTTCCTCTCATTTCTTTGCTTTTCTCTCAAGTCTCACACACCCACACACTCACACAACACACACACTTACCTCTCAGCTCCAGAACCAAGCAGCACAGCAGCAAGCACAGCAACGGCAGCAACTGAAGCCAGAAGCAGCAGCAGCAGCCAGAAGCAGTAGCAGCAGCAGCAGAGAGCAGTAGCAGCAGCAACAGTGAGCAGCAAGCACAGCAGCAACAACCACAGCCTCTTCCTTGCACCTCTTCTTCTTCCTCCAGCTCCATAGGGTTAAGTATGAGGTATATTTCCTAAACTTATTCCCTAGTTGCTTGGTTGGAGTAGTTTTGCATCGGTTAGTGGTTTTTAGTGCGTTTTAGTGCGATATGAGGTGTTTAGTGGGAATCTTGAGCTAGTGTGGTGTGAATTGGTTTCAGTAGGTTGTTAGTGGGGTGTTGAGACCATATTAACTTAGCTTAACCCCAATTGCACTAAAATACCACCAGTTCCCTAATTGATGCAAATTCGTCGTTTTTGTGCAAAAACTGAGTTTTCTGGAACTGCTTTTGACCCGATGAGTTCAGAATGAAATTGAGAAGACTGCAGTGTAGTGGATAGGTGCTGATACCCCAGATTTAACCCGACCCCCTAATTCCTTCCTTTGGCCGCCAATTATTTCATTCTGGCCGCAATTTGCGGCCAGACGGGTAGGGTTTGGGTTGGGGTTTGGTCCATTGGGTGTCTTCTGCTATGTGGAGTTTTGTGGTATATATATTTTTGTAAGTTTAGTTCTATATAGAAATCTGGGACCAAATACCTGTTTTGCCGTTTTTCTAAACCTTCGCGACGCGTCGGGGTAGTTTCAGGCGCGTGATCACACGTTTTAGCATATCGCGCACACGCGCGATTGGTTTGCGACACGGGTTTCTAGTTGGACCGTAATGTCGCGTTTCTGTGAAATCGAGCTTATGTGTGATATATGTTATGTGATTCTAGGTTCGCAGGCCAGTGAGACGGACGCTGCGAAGAAGGGCAAGCAAGTCGTCGGCTACACTTAGCGCGAGACTTCGGTGAGTAGATTTCACATCTACGGGGATATCGCCCGCATGGCGTTATGCGTCAGGGCTGATAGGACCTTATTATTATATGTTGCATTTACCCTATAGACTGTCATAGCATATTGCATTCCCTGCTATATATATATATATGCTTAGAACTGATAGAACACCGCACTATTACTAACGGTTTATATTGCACGGGCACTAATTTACATGCTACACACACACCGTTAGTAATTGCCCTACCACACTCACTGTAGAGCTGCCATGATTATATTGCTGTAGTTTATCTTACATATGATTGGTGGTGATTTCCTGGAAATTGGGAGCCGCATGACATCTTTAAAAACGGAAACTATTTTTAAAAGCGGTTTTCCCCTTATGCTCATACCATGGATTGATTTACATTGTACCTCGCATTGGATTTACTTATTGGTGATGGATTTTCATGTGATTTCTGGTTTTTGAGGACCGTGGAAGTATTTAAGAAAAGATGCACTATTTTGAAAAACCCGGTACCTCGTGATATGATATTTTGGTGTGTCCACCACGCGTTTTCTCGGTGCTGAGACGTGTGCTTGAAACCCGATTCGAGGAGTGGATGATCCGTCTGCGGGTTCGTGATGGGCCCGGTATGGTTCCCCTCGGCGAGATGATCGATGGGTTTTCCGATTGAGCTTGGAGGCGGGCGAGTACCTACCGGTGATTGGTTGGACCTGGCAGTTGTCCGGAGGATACTGACCAGAGTCGAGAGATGGATGCGGGATGACCCGTACTGCCGGGGCCGAGGACCGATACCGCAGACGGTCCCCGTGGGCCGATCCAGACTGACGGAGCCCGATATACGAGGATTTGCGTGTCGATACTGGACACGAGTATTTTATGATATTTTGGGTGCCGATGTTGGGCACTCGTGATTTCTCAGAGATGTACAGGATTTGAGGGCCGATGGGTGTGCCGGCGCCTGAGTGTATTTAGGATTTGGGTGCAGTCTGAGGCACCGATTATTGCTTTCCATGTTGACATATCCATGTAGATGTTATTTATCCCATGCTCAGTATTGATTACTATATACCTCATCCTGTAGCATTTACCTGATAGAGCACTTGCATTACTATTGCATCCATTGATTGGCATGCATTGATATCATCTGCTGGCATCAGTAGAGCCACGCTATATGTGCATGCTCGCGATCTCCTTTATATGTTATCTCTATTCACGAGTTGGCAACTCACCCCCGTTGTGCCACAGTATTTGCAGGTTGCCCTTGGGTGTAGTCGCGGCTGGCTGTTTACCGCATCTTTTGGCACAGATACCATTGCTGAGGCGAGTTAGCCTTTTGCTGTTAGGTGGGTTTTGTACGGTATCTGTTATCTTTCAGTTGTATATTGATGTATCTAGTACTCTCCATCTACCTTTCTGTATTGACTTAGAGATAGTTGTGAGGACGTTATGTATGATTTTATACTCTGGTGTCGAGCTCGCATGTGAGCCGACTTTATTTTATGCAGTCTTATCTTTGTGATATTTGTCCTTGCTTTACTGTGTATTCTTCGCTACGGCGTCGTATATCATATTGTGATGCTTATTCGTTTCACTTGTTATTTCTGCGACACCTTGCTTTTACCCGACTTGCGGGACAAATGTTTAAAAAGGGAAATGTTGCCAAATTATAAAAATTATAACTCTTGAACTAAAAAGGATTTCTACTAAATAAATGGAAGTTTCTCAGACATGCATGACTGTTTTTACAAAAATGTTTCAATCACTCTTTATTTATTGGTTTTGACTTCTGGGTTCGGCTTACTTAGCCGCGTTACGCCTGTAGACGTTGCGTGGTTAAGTGCCGGTCACGAGTCGAAATTCTCGGGTCGTGACAAGTTTGTCCGGATTTTGTCTTTTGACATAGGCTGGACAACCCCATATCTTAACATACTTAAGAGATGGTCTCTTCCCTTTCCATATCTCATATGGAGTGGTAGGCACTGATTTGGTAGGAACCATATTCAATAGGTGTATGGCTGTCTCAAGCGCATACCCCCAAAAGGAAATAGGTAACTCAGCTGTACTCATCATCGAGCGTACCATATCTAATAGGGTGCGATTCCTCCGCTCCGATACACAATTGTGCTGTGGTGTATAAGGAGGAGTAAGCTGAGAGAGAATCCCATTCTCTTTTAGATAATCTAAAAACTCACCGCTTAAGTATTCACCTCCTCGATCAGATCGAAGAATCTTAATACTTTTGCCCGTTTGGTTCTCTACTTCGTGCTTATATTCTCTGAATTTCTCAAAAGCTTCAGACTTGTGTTTCATCAGAAACACATGTCCGTATCTAGAGAGATCGTCAGTGAATGTAATGAAGTAGGAAGAACCGTTCCTGGCATGCGTAGACATGGGACCGCATACATCACTATTAGTCCTAAGAGTTCAGTAACTCTTTCTCCGTGTCCTCTAAACGGAGCTTTGGTCATTTTTCCTTTGAGACATGAATGGCAAGTATCATAAGATGACAATTCGAATGGATTCAAATAACCATCCTTATGTAACTTAGCCAGTCGTGTCGCATTGATATGACCAAGTCTACAATGCCACAAGTAGGATTCGTTCATATCTGAACTTTTCCTCTTGTGTGTGTTTTGTATATTCAGGACTGTATTCTGATTTAGAATGAATATGCCATTATGTAACCAGCCTGATGCAATCAACTTTTGATCTAGGAATATGTTCATAACATTATCCTTTACTATAAAATTATATCCTTCTTTACTTAATAAAGAAACTGATATAATGTTGCACATCATGTTCGGTATATAATAGCACTCATTTAGAATCAATGTATCACCACTTGGTAATACTAGGTGATATTTGCCAACTGCTTTGGCTGCAACATTTGCACCGTTCCCTACTTGAACGGAATGATCACAATTTCCCAGTTCTCTACCTTTACGTAGCCCATGTAACTGTTTACATATGTGGGATCCTGATCCGGTATCTAATACCCAGGACGTTGGGTGAACTGAGAAACAGTTCTCAATAACTAACACACCCGAAGAAGATGCATCAACATGCATGTTCTTTTGGGCGGCGTGAGAATCCAGATATTCTCCTGTTTCCTGTTCAGTCTTATAACTCTTATAAGAAAGAACGGGTCCAACGTTCCCCTGCTCAGTACAATAATCGGGTTCAGTCAATGCATCCATATTATTATCTTGATTATGGCCTGACATGGTCGCTACCTGGAGAGAGAGAAGAAAACACTTTAGCGTATGCTCTTGCAAGATTAGATTGGTTATTATCTTATCTAATCAGGATGTCTCCCACTGTTTTTATCAAATCTACCTTCAAACCCTAAAAGGTAAGATTAGCCGGGATTAATTACACCCTACAATTTCGTTAATCTTTCAGCCAGATCAGTGTCGGTACTTTGAGGGAGGTTCCCCGTGCTTTCGCACGGACCTAATTAAAGTAAACCTCGTTTTCCCAGAGGCATAACCCCGTTAATGTAAGTCCATATTGCGACCCCCGGTTCTTACGGGGAGGCGGAAACGGTATAAAAAACAAATTTTTATCGCAAGAGGCAACATGGACTAAACAAGGTCGGGATCGTGTCTAAACTAAACTAGCAAATACACTAAAAGGAG
Source organism: Agapanthus africanus (assembly GCA_030015575.1). Taxonomy (NCBI): domain Eukaryota; kingdom Viridiplantae; phylum Streptophyta; class Magnoliopsida; order Asparagales; family Amaryllidaceae; genus Agapanthus; species Agapanthus africanus. Next base: position 298,573,179 of record CM057349.1, read on the forward strand.
TTAGCTACTATGGAAGATGGTTATACCTAAACTTGAACTCCTTCTTCTTTAAACCTTGTAGAGGTTGATGGTTCTCTTTTCGTCGCCTTCTTCCGTCGAAGATGGATCCACCTCGAAGGTTCGACCTTTGGGCTCTTCCTCGGTCTTTGAGTGAACTAGGGTTTCCGGCTTGCTAAACCTTGAACCTAGAATGAGTAGAGAGTAACTAGGGTTTGCTTTTCTTTTTAAAGAGAAGGATTCTCAACACATGAGAAGGTTTCTCTTTGCTAGAGGAAGAAGAAGATGAAATGAGGAGAGAGAGAGGTTATGATAGAATGAGCTATGTTTTTATTTCTTGCAACCATAATGCCAAAAGAAAAGAATTATCTAATAATAATAATTGAAAATGAGAATAGTTGATGGTAATTTGGAATGACCACTACCATGCTTCATTTAATGAAATGTAAGCATAAATCAAGGAGGACTTTTTAAAGCATGATGGTGGTCAACATTCAACCATGGTCAACAAGTCAACCATGGTCAACAAGTCAACAAAATCAACCATAACAAAATTCTCATTTAATTACTATTATTAATAGATAATTCATAAATCCATTAGGGTTTGGAAAATGATAACTGTCAACTGTGCATACGCACCCGTTCCGAAACCCTAATGAAATACCTCATCCTCCGCCTCAAGCAACTGTGCATACACACCTGCATTCTCGTTCCGAGGAACAAGAATACCAAGATATAAAAGCAACCCCAAATATATATATACCAGTATCTGGCTCAAACCAGAGCCTGCCAGTATAATCCGTCCGGACTCCAAACGTGCACAAGTGCGCGGATGAGAACGAACCCTGTCGCAAAACCATGCGACCTCTACTCTGTTTTGCCCAGAGGCGAATACCCTCTGTGTGGGACTCTAAAGACTCGACACTACGCTGGCAGTGGGTTTAACCATAGACCGCAAGCGGCACTAGCTGTGCGTAACGGTCCCCAGGTAGATGCCGACAAGAAGGCTGACGAGGTGAAACCCCATCTGAACTCCTACTGAGTCTGAATGTGACATTCTCCGTACAGTCCGGTCTGTTCGTCTGATACATCGCATGTCGGGCCTAGGGGGCGGTAAAACGTCAGTCCCCCAATAGCGGTACAAGTCGTGTCGGAGTGAAGCCCAAAACACCCTGAGATAACACTGGAAACCTTTCAGTATATCTCGCTTGCCCTGGCCAGGGACTACTCGTGTAATGGCTCTCCTAGACACAGCGCGATGTCAACCCCCAATACCGGGAGAGACGAATCCTGTCTAACCGGCACTGCCTCCAAGTGCTTCGGGACTGCACCCAACCACTACCTGTTTGCACGACTCCTTTGAGCCGTGGTAGGGTAGTGATCAAAGTGTAGTGGGAACACACTCGAGGCGAAGTGCCAGTGTCAAGTCAGCGGACTAAGCTGTACTCATGTCACCTGGGAACTGATAACTGACGATAGGTATAATACCAACCTCTCAGTTCCCGACGAGTCCTGTCCAGTGTACTCGTAACCCAACGAGCACCCGTATACTATCTCCAGTACGACGTACTGATGGCTGTGGGACAGACCATCTCCCACACTGGGATGAGAAGCGCATACACTAGTCTACTCCGGAGTATCGATGCCCTGTCTCGATAGTCCTACGACTAGGGACCTGTATAAGGATGTGCCTATAGATTACCCAGCCCCCACTAGTGTGACTGCCATCACAACGCTGGTAATCAAGCAAAGATCCTAAGGGCTCCACTAATGCGTATAAGTGATATACTGAAATGAACACAAGTACACATTGAAGTAGAAATAAACCAAGTAGCATACTACTATATTGAGCAAGATTGTTTATACAAGGTGAATATCCCAAGCTTCCATCAAGTAATATACAAACTAGTATGATACAGTAATGGCCTCTAGGGCATATACACTAACAGTTAACACTTTTCTAGACACCTACTTGAATGACTAATTGTCCTGTATAAAACTCTCCCAAGAGTAACACTTACTCGCAGTGGGTATCGGGATCCAACTATCTCATAGGAGGTATGCAATCTCATTGCAAATTTCAACGCTTGAAATTCCTGATAATATTTTACCCCTAGTGTTCTATGACCTTGACGAATGCCAAACAACCCATAGTCCACTAGTCAAGTTCAACCCGTACATTTCTTGATTGAATTAAACCCACCCGCACGACCCTTGACGAATGCCAAACAACACCGTACGAATACCCTAATCCAATCTGCATCATATGCATAAGCAGATAAATACTAGTTAGCTACCGTACATTACGCCTTGACGAATGCCAAACTACCGTAGCACGAATACTAAGTAGTACTTATCTGAAATGACGGAGGGCTACGCAGGTTTTTCAGAAAACCATGAGCGTAATGAACTTGATATCGTCGTAGAATCATGTGAAATTTTAAAATGGAGTGTTTTTGAGGCTTTCATTAGTTTTGCTAAAGGGGTCACTCCCGGTGAAAGGATCGTCGGCCCTTTCCTCATCGAATAAGGTGCAGGATATATCATATATACCGCTGTGCAAAGTAAAACTCTAAAAGCAATCAAAAGACAAACCGAGTTTTGTAGCATCTGCCAGTTTCGCTAAAGAGGTCACTCCCGGTGAAAGGATCTCGGCTCTTTCCTCATCGAATAAGGTGCAGGACATATCATATATATCACTGTGCAAAGCAAAACTGTAACTACCCTTTTTATAAAGTTTTGATTCTACAACATTTTTAGGTTTCTTTTCTTTTTATTAATCTCATTAATAAAATCCCATCAGCTTATGCTTCCTAAGCATCACAGAAGAAACGAAAGCAGTAATATTTATATATCAACATATATATATAGTATAAGCATTCGTCTCAGGAAGTAATATGATCTCATCACAGAACATTGCAGCAGAAGAACATATATGAAATATTGGATATACTAGGACGTCCGTGTTTTCAATACGAGCCTGTATAAAACACGGATTCCACAGTCGCGACGAATAGCCAAACCCACATCCTAAGACCCCTACGAGAGCGGCAAATAACACTGCCAATTCTAGGGTTAGGAGACCCGGTCTCGACTCCTCGAGATGGCCTCCCACTGGACCCTAGAACCCGGTTACTTGTGCTCCCCTCCTTGGGTCTACCTAATGCGGAAAAGTAAATAATATACACTGGTGACATCATCCGCAACCTGGAAGTGCCTCAATAAAAGAATATTACATTACAAATGAATTTTACATGAATGAAAATAAAAACCCTCATCTCACATAAAACCCCCGGCTATTCAGAACGCGACGATCCAATATAACATATCACAGCAACACATAATATCACATATCATCAACGTAAGTAAATATGCGCATCCCAATTGTCGTTGACATATAGCAACGAAACCGGCGATATCACATGTTACACTTACGGTCACAGAAAAGAAAGTGTAAAACTACAACATTTGGAATCCACAATCACTTTAGACATCGTAAATCTGAAATATCATATACTTCGCATTTCATGCCTAACTCTATGAATTCCACATATTGTATCACATTCCAGATAAATAGACAGTATTAATCTTTTCGAACAGATAATCAAATACCCAAAATTTCCTAAAGTGCTCAACACTTGAGCGGAGTTCAAATAATTCCAGAAGATGTCACAGTACCAGTGATCCAGCCGTAGAAGGGTCAAGCCAACGCCTCACATGTGGCACGCCGTACTGCCCCAAACCCGAAGGTTCAAAAGGCAGTTCAAGACGGTCACATAATCGAGTTAAGGTTTGTTGTCTTCTAGAGGGTCCACCGCTTAACTTGTACAATTTTTCCGAAAGATTTAAACCCGATAAAAATTCAACACTTGAAAGTTTGCCGTGCCTGGAAAAAGTGAGTTAATGATATCTGTTCAAACAGTTTAACAGTTTCTAAATATCCGGAAATAATAACGAATTTAAATTTTTCGATCGAATCTACGATTACAAAATAAACCCCAGATTAAACAACACTTGAATTACTTTTAAAAATACCCAGAAGCATCAACAAGCACCTACGGATATTACCATGAAATCCACGTGTCCTAATTCCAAAATTCCGCCGCGGAACCGCCGCGAAAAGCATGTTTTCGCCGCTGTTCCACCGCGGTTTAATGGAGTTGTGGGCCCGTGTTTCATGGTAATTCTTAGAATTCCCTGCTGATTTTTTTAGGTATTTTTAATTCAGAAAAATCCCAAATTTTGAAAAATTTCCAGAGAGGGGTTAAATTTTGTCGGTTCGGGTTCGATCGGAGTTTTAACTTCGTAAACACATCACCTAATGCTCTAGCTAGGCTCTGATACCACTGTAGGGTTCCTAGGCACTCTTGTGAAGGTTCATAAGGCATCAAACATGCCCGGATAAAAATTAGACGTGCCGAACAACCCAAAGCCAGGATCTTTGCTAGATTATTAGGGTTAAGCATACAAGATTACATCTTTTTATCTAAGTGTGAGGGATTACAACCTTTGTAGTCCGCTCCTTCGCTTCACAAGCTCCGAGTAGAAGTCCCTTCACCGTGATCCACGATCTCCCGGACTCAAGAGAGGCTCCACGACTCGAACGATCCATGCTAGCTTGAAGTGTTCCAAATCTCCGATGATCTACGTCGAAGTTTCAATAACTCAAGCTTTCTCACTCTAAAGAGATGAACACACTAATCTCATGGGCTAGATGAGATGAGGATGAGAGAGTAGTATTTATGCTTTCCTTTTAAATCATTTTCTCATAATTTATCATCACAAAATGAATTTCTAGTGAGCTCAAAATCAAGAGAGAAGAAGATGATAATGGAAATGATCATTCCTTTTGTGATGAATAGAAAGAAATCTATATGATTGATATATCAACCATGGTCAAGGATGAGTGGCTAAGAGTTTGTAGAGAATAAACTAGAGTTAGGGTTTGGTTGGGTTAGCAATGAGTCATCAACAAATATCTTAACCATGACAAAAGAAAGAGCTTCTAGAAAGTGCAAGAAGAAGCTAACCCTAATCCCATTTAATCATCCTTAAACATGTTTAATAATAAATCATATCATGTCACAATAATATATATCACATATATATTATATATTTGCAACAAAAGAAAATAATATAATTAACATATATCGCATATATATCAATGTATCATTCAGTGAGAAAATGAAATAATAAAGCAAGCCAATATTAGATAATGTAATAATATATCATATATATTATTATACATTAAATCATCGAATCAACACTTGATCCGACGATCCGGCTATATCGAATATAACCGACTAATATATCATGCACCGATTCATCGAATCAACACTTGATCCGATGTTCCGGTTCATATCTAAATATCGCGAGAATATAATACGGTATCTCATATCGCATTATCCTCGGTCCTGCACATATCACATATGTGCCTCTACTCCGTTTTGCCTGAGCCAAGAAACCTCTGTGTAGGACTCTAAAGAATCGTCAATACTCCGGTAGCAGGTGATGATCATATCAAACACCCACAAGCTGCAAGCGGTCAGCTAAACGTAACACAAGGGGGTTTTGGCCGCGGTTCCACGGTGGTTCTACAGTGTCACGCCACCATTTTTCTCCAGAATTCTTAAAACTTCCTGCATGTACTTCTGCAACATACTGAAAAAATTTTCGAGCTAAAAAAATTTCGACAGAAACCTGATGAATTGAAAACGCGGATTTTGGAATTTTTTTGTTCAATCGGAAATGTAAACACGTTAGACAAAGCTAGACTAGGTTAATGGCGTGGCTTTGATACCATTGTAAGTGCACGGCGGCGTCCCGACCGTCAATCCGAGGCCAAAATGCGGAAACGATAATTTACTTTAACTTTTGAATCGGCACCACCGCGCACAAAAATCCCGGATCGGGCCATTAATCTAATTCTAGCTAACAAGAGAAGGGGTAGAGAGATATACCGAGCGATCCGTGTCCTTCGGTTTTCTCGTCGTCGTCCCGATCTCCCGCGGAATCTCCGGTCTCCACCACATCGCCGGAAGGGCACCACATCGCCGGGTTCTTTTACGGGCTCCCACCTCTGGACCGAGTCAACTCGGGCATGAAGTTGGCGAGCCGACGTGCCCAAGGTTTGCTGTAGGTTAAATGTAGAACTCATGTCTCATTTGGGGTTTGTATGGAGTTGCCTTTTGGTGGAGGAATTGAACTATACTTTGGAGATGAGCTAAGGGGTTTTTACAAGGCAAAAGAGATGAAAAACCCCCTTCAAAAATTTGGACAGCCCCCCACTTCAAACTTGGCCGGCCATAATACATGAGGGAGAGAGGAAAAACTCAAGGGGGGAGTGTGTATCAATCATGCAAGAGTGAGAGAGAAAAGGGCTTATGATGAATCATGATCAAAAACCAAATCCAACACTCCAACAACCTAATCATAACCCATCATCATTACTCCAAAAGTCAAGTAATGATCAAGTCAAGAAGTCAATGAAAGTGCACCATCATGAAACTATCATGATGCAACAATATGCAAAGACAACCCTCCAAATTGCTAATTTGCACAATTGCAAATAAGCCCTCCTCTACTATTTTTCCAGCCAATGAAAGATACAAAGAAATATGGCCGAAACGGAAAGCAAACTGGCAACTCCAAAAACTGATCCCGTAATAAATTACAGGAAAACCCCGCTACTGTATATACATACTTGCATTTGTATTCCGACCGAATACAAATGCAATAAGACAAATCTACACTGTACAATACTAGGATCCGGCTTAAACCAAAGCCCGCTAGTATTATCCGTCCGATCATTGTCCGTGCAATACCGCACGTATCTGATTGAATCCTGCCATATCTCCATACGGCCTCTACAGCGTTTCGCCCGAAACTGGAGAAACTGTTTTGTGGGCGACTCTAAAGACCCGTCAATACTATGGCTGTGGATTTAACCACTAGCACGTCAGAGGTATTAGCCATATGTGACGGGCTACCAGCTATTGACCAAAAAGGACGTCGATGAGCGAACTCATCCTGACACCCTACTGAGCCTGTCAGTGAAAATATCCGTACAGTCCGGTCCGTTCGTCTATGAGCATCGCATGGCGGGCCTAGGGGGTTGGTAAAAGTCAGACCCCCAAAAGCGGTACAAGTCGTGTCGGAGTGTAGCCCAGAACACCCTGAGATACTACTGGAATACCTATCAGTAAATCTCCTGCCTTGACCAAGGACTTCGTGTAATGGCTCTCCTAGACACAGTGCGACCTCACCCCCAATACCGGGAGAGACGAACCCCTGAAGATCCACTCACTGCCTCCATGTGGCTCGGGACTGTACCCAACTAAAACCTGTTTGCACGTCTCCTTTGAGCGTGGTAGGGTAGTAATCAAAGTACAGTGGGAACTCACATGAGACAAATGACGATCCTCAGGTCGATGAACTAACCTGTACACATGTCACCAGGGAACTGCTATCTGACGTCAGGTATAAGACCAACTAGCATGTTCCCGGCGAGTCCTGTCCGGTGTACTCATAACCCAATGAGCACCTGTATACATCTTAGGTGAACCAACTGACACAGTGGCTTATGAGACCGGCCACCGCCCCTCGTCGGGGTTTCGACTGTATACACTAGTCTACTCTGGAGTATCGATGCCCTGTCTCGAAACTCCCACGACTAGGGACCTTTTAAGGATGTGCTTATAGACTACTAGCTCCCACGTATATGATCATCCTCATAATGCTGGCAGTCAAGAAAGAATCCTAGGGGCTCTACCAACGTGTAATAGCGACCTATAAGGTCACCTAAAGCAGTACACGATGATAAAGATAAACCAGATAGCATGTTATCATCTTGAGTAAGACTGTCCTACCGGGATAGGTCCTCCCTCAATCATTGCAATCACGTGCCTGTGATCCAATAATTGACTCTGAGGGCACTATCTCCAACAGCGACTTCCCTGTTATGGCCATCGAGCACAGCGCAGCATCAACTCCCAATACCGGGAGAGACGAAAACCCTCCTATCGCTCATTGCCTCAATGTGACTTGGGGCTGTACCCAAAAACCACCGTTTTGCACGTCCTCTTAAACGTGGTAAGGTGGAAATTAAAGCACAGTGGGAATCACACAAGACTCTATGACGATCTCGGGTCTACAGACTAACCTGTACCAGTGTCACCTGAGAACTGCTATCTGACGTGAGGTATAATACCATCTAGGAGTTCTCGGCGAGTCCTTCCAATGTACCCAGTATCCACTGAGCACCCGTATACCATCTCTGATATCAAACACAAATGGATAAGGGATCATCCATCGCCCATCACATGGGTCAAGAAGCGTATACACCAGTCTACTCTGGTATATCGATACCCTATCTCGATACACCCACGACTAAAAACATTAAAGGATGAACTTATGGACTACTATGGCTCCACTAGTATGATCTGCATCATAATCCTTGTAGTCAAGTACACATTCTAAGGGCTTTACTAACATATAACCATAAGACAGTATCAAGAGACAAGTATACATGTTAAGATAAAGAGCAACCGGATAGCATACTATCATGTCGAGCAAGAAATTCCTCTGTATATAGGTCCAAGCATCCAATATAATATACATCATACGTACAATAATGGCCTCTAGTGCATATATACAACTAACAATCTCCCACTTGCACTAGGGACAGCTGCTCTAGTATCGCATATCCAGCATCCCGAAGAGTCTCTCGAACTGTATCTGGGGAATGGCCTTCGTTAGTGGATCCGCAGTGTTGTTCTTCATGTCAACTCTCCTGACCTCGATCTCCCGGCGATCAACTATCTCCCAGATCAGGTGATACCGCCTCAGAATATGCATGGATCGCTGATGTGACCAGGGTTCCTTGGCCAAAGCCACCGCTCCATTGTTATCGCAATACAAAGGTATTGGATACTCAATGGATGGAACCACACCAAGTTCAGTTATTAACTTCTTTATCTAGACAGCCTCTTTGGCAGCATCGTTGGCAGCGATGTATTCAACCTCCATCGTCAAGTCTGCAACGGTTTCCTGCTTGGAACTCTTCCAGCAAACCTTCCCTCCATTGAGGGTAAAGACAAATCCCGAGTGCGACTTAGAGTCGTCCTTATCACCCTGGAAGCTCGAATCGGTAAAGGACTCCACTTGGAGTTCTCCATTACCATACATCAAGAGCATCTCTTTAGTCCTTCTCAAGTACTTGAGAATGCTCTTCACAGCTGTCCAGTGACTCTCTCCAGGATCTGCTTGATACCTACTCACTACACTTAGTGAGTATGCTACATCGGGTCTGGTACATAGCATCGCGTACATGATAGAGCCTACTGCCGAAGCATAGGGTATCCCTTGCATGCGAGCTCTCTCCAAATCAGTCTTGGGAGACATCTCTTTAGAGAGAGTGAGTCCAGAGATCGTGGGTAAAAATCCACGCTTGGATTCTTCCATACTAAACCTCTTTAGTATGGTGTCAATGTACCTGGATTGGGACAATCCCAGTATCCGTTTAGATCTATCTCTATGTATCTTAATCCCAAAGATATAGGAGGCATCCATTAGATCTTTCATTGAGAATCTTTGTGATAAGAAGAGCTTGACCGATTGCAGCATATGAATGTCATTTCCTATCAAGAGTATGTCATCCACGTACAATACGAGGAAGATAACCTTACTCTTTGCCACCTTCTTGTATATACTGTTAGTTATATGTATACTCTAGAGGCCATTACTATACATAGGATGTATATTGTAGTGGATGCTTGGACATATATAGGGATGACTTTCTTGCTCAATATGATAGTATGCTATCTGGTTACTCTTTACCTTAACGTGTACACTGATTGTCTCTCTGTTACATGTTGGTAAAGCCCTTAGGATGTGTACTTGACTACCTGGACTATGATGCAAATCATACTAGTGGGGACATGGTAGTCCATAAGTACATCCTTCAAAGTCCCTAGTCGTGGGTGTATCGAGACGGGGCATCGATATACCAGAGTAGACTAGCGTGTAGCTTCTCGACCCATATAGATGGGCGATGGATGATCCCATATCCATTGGTGTTTGACATCAGAGATGATATACGGGTGCTCAGTGGAGACTGGATACACTGGACGGACTCTCCGAGAACTCCCAGATGGTATTATACCTTACGTCAGATGGCAGTTCTCTGGTGACACTGGTGCAGGTTAGTCTGTAGACCCGAGATCATCATAGAGTCTTGTGTGGTTCCACTGTGCTTTGATTTCCATCATACCACGTCCAAGAGGGCGTGCAAAAAGGTGGCTTTTGGGTACAGTCCCGAATCATATGGAGGCAATGAGCGATAGGAGGGGTTTCGTCTCTCCCGGTATAGGGAGTTGATGTTGCGCAGTGCTCGATTGGCTATAACAGGAAGTCCTTAGCCAAGGATGCTTTTGGGATTTACTGGTAAGTGTTACCAGTAGTTTCTCGACCCGTTATGAGCCTCATATCGACATGACTTATTGAGTTATTGGGGTCTGACGTTTACCACCCCTAGGCGAGATATGCGACATATCAGACGAACAGACCGGACTGTACGGTAGTGTTACTGGTTGGATTCACAGGAGTGTGAGCGGGCTTGCTCGTTGATCTTCTGATCGCTCAATACCCGGGTGGCCGTTACGTTTAGCAGACCGCTTGCGGCTTGTGGGTGTTTGATATGATCATCACCTACTGCCGGCGTATTGACGAGTCTTTAGAGTCCTACACAGGGGTTTCCTGGCTCAAGCGAAACGAAATAGGAGCGCATATGAGATATGTGCGGGACCGAGAATAATACTAGTATGTGATACTGTATTCTATTCTCGCAATTTGTGACATTGATCGGTTGTATGCGATAGAGCCGGGTTATCGGATCAAGTGTTGATTCGATAAGTTGTTACTATTGATATTAATCGGTTATATGCGATATGACCGGATCGTTAAATCAAGTGTTGATTTAATGATTTAATGTATAATTATATATTTGATATATTACTTTACATTAACTAGTATTGGTTCACTTAAGATTAATTTTCTCACTTGAATGTGCACATTGTTTATATGGGATATATGCAAGTGTACATGTTTGTATCATGCTTGATGATACAAACAAGTTGTGTGTATGAGACTTGAACCAAATCAAGGTTAGATTAGGGTTTACTATTTTCCTAAGCATATAACAAAAGAGTGTGACTTTGGTCAAAGTTATCAAGCTTCATGAAGCTTGATAAATATTGACAAAGTCAACTCTTTTGTCATATGTTTAAAGATATTAGTTAACCCAACCTTTAACCTAATGGTTTGGTTAAATCTCTACATGAGTTAAGCATGAGGGCTTAACTCAACCATGGTGCCATTATTTATTGGATAAGTTTCATTTGGATATTTTATTCATATGATTCTTTCTTCGTCTTCATCTTCATCAAGCTCACAAAAGCTTGCTAGCTCCAATGGTGCCATGAGAAAAAGAGTGAGAAATCCAATTCTGAAGTGAACCCACTTCCTATTTCTTCATCCTCTACCACTTACCATGTAGTATAGGGTGTTCTCTTCACAAAGTTTTTGACCAAGTGAAGGAATAGCTTGAGTTTGAGTCTCCCCGACGTAGATCATCTTCGGCCTCGAAGTCAACGACCTAGTCCGCTCATTTCTCCGACGAAACCATTGCTAGAGTCCGAGATCCCGATGATCGCAGCGGAGGGACATCAACACGGAGCTAAAGAAGTGGAGGACCGGATCTACAAAGGTTGTAATCCCTTTCACTTAGTAGCAAAGTCGTTTGCTTGCATGTTCTTTCGCCTATCCTCTAGTTAACGATCTAGTTTAGGGTTTCCCGGCACCGGAAAATTTGAATTTGGCATGGTTGATGCCTTGTGGAACCTCTTGAGTGTGCCTAGTAACCCTACAGTGGTATCAGAGCCTAGCTAGAGCTTTAGGTGAAGTGTAGACGATGTTAGAAATCCGATCGAACCCCGAAACCCTAACTCATACCCTTCTCTGTACATTTTTTGAAAATGTGGATTTTTCCAAATTAAAAATATGTAGAAAAATCAGGAGGCGTTTTTAGGAGTTACTGTGAAAAACGAGTGGCTAATTCGATTAAAGCGCCGAGGAAACGCGGCACGAGCATGGCTCGTGCGGCGGTTCCGCGGCCGTACAGTCACATTGATACTTTATTTTTGCACAGTAACTTCCTTATTGGTTTACTGAATCTTCTGGAAATTTTTAATGTATACTCAAGTGTTGAGTTTTCTGGGTTGTATTGGGAGTTCGACGATTCGATCGGAATCTTTAACTTTGTCTGTGTTTTTCCGGATAATTTTTGAATATGTTAAAAAGTTCGACCGGATATAAATACCTACTTTTTCCGCTGCCGGGAAATTTCCAAGTGTTTGATTTTTCCGTGGTTTAAGAATGTTCTACGTAGTGCAAGTAACGCGATGGACCCTCTAGAAGACAACAAACCTTAACTCGATTATGTGACCGTCTTGAACTGCCTTTTGAACCTTCGGGTTTGGGGCAGTACGGCGTGCCACATGTGAGGCATTGGCTTGACCCTTCTACGGCTGGACCGTTGGTACTGTGGCATGAAGTGGATGTTTTTGAACTTATTTCAAGAGTTGAGCTGAATCGGGAAAACTTGGGTGTTTGATTGTTCGATCGGAAAGTTTAACATTTTCTATTTATCTGAAATGTGATACAATATTTGGAATCCACAAGTAGTTATAAGATAACTGATTTGGATGTTATAAACATAGCAGTTTAGTCTCGAATGATCGGTTGCCACGGAATTTTGATGTGATCAAAAGTCCGTCGCAATCACGTAGCGTACGCGGATACTTGCCGGGTAAACTTAATAGACAGCCATGCCCCATAGCCCCGACCAAGTGACTGTAGGAGAACCCCGTCGCCAAAAGCATCTGTTTGGGTGCTCGCGGCAGCGGTGTTCCCCCTTGGTGCACTTCGTCGACAGCATCGGGGGTGTGGCCGTCTACTGAAGTTTGCGACGAGCATTCGATCTGAATATCGGGAATCTTGTTGAATTGCCCGACTTGATATTGAATAGTGTTTTCAATAATGAGACTAAAATGCGGGGTTTATAATTGTTAGGCATGTGATGTCTAAGGAATTCAGAATGTTAGGCATGCGATGTCTAAGGAGGTTGCGGATTCCAACTGTTGTAGTTTTACACTTTCTTTTCTGTGACCGTAAGTGTAATATGTGATATCGCCGGTTTCGTTGCTATATGTCAACGACAATTGGGATACGCATGTTTACTTACGTTTGATGACATGTGATGTTATGTGTTGCTGGATATGTTATATTGGATCGTCGCGTTTTAAATAGCCGGGGGGTTTTATGTGAGATGAGAGTTTTTCATTTTCATTCATGTAAAATTTCTTGTATGTAATATTCTTTTATTGGGGCACTTCCAGGTTGCGGAAGATATCACCTTTTGTATATTATTTACTTTTCCACACTATGATAGACCCAAGGAGGAGGGCACAAGTAACCGGGTTCTGGAGTCCAGTGGGAGACCAACTCGAGGAGTCGAGTCCGGGTCTCCTAACTCTAGAATTGGTAGGGTTGCTTGCCGCTCTCGTAGGGGTGTAGGGGCGTGGGTTTGGCTATTCATCGCGACTGTGGAATCCGTGTTTTATACTGGCTCGTATTAAAACACGGACGTCCTAGTATATCCAATGTTTCATATGTTTCTTCTGCTGCGATATCTGTGATGAGATCATGTGATGTTCTGTGATAAATGCTGTATATAGTATATATGATATATTATATAGACGTCACTTATGTTTTACACCCGCGCTAGCCCTGCCCCGCTCTGTCGTTAGCTACCTAACCTAACGGTGCACGAGGGGACATCGAGGCGAATGCGGATGGCATAAGTGTACGTCGTATTTATCTGTGATGTTTAGGTAATTTAAATGATGGGACTTCATTAATGTGATTAATGAAAGAAAAAGAAACCTAAATGATGTTGTGGAATCGAATTTTCAAAAACAGATAGCTACAGTTCTTGCTTTGCATCGCGATGTTCCTTGTAGAACATCCTGTACCTTATTCGATAAGGAAAGGGCCGAGATCCCTTCACCGGGAATGACCCCTTTAGCAATGACTGGCAGATGCTACACCCCTCGGTTTGTCTTTTGATTGCTTCTATAGTTTTTGTTTTGCACAGCGGTATATATGATATATCCTGCACCTTATTCGATGAGGAAAGGGCCGACGATCCCTTCACCGGGAGTGACCCCTTTAGCAAAACTAGAAAAGCCTAAAAAACACTCCATTTTAAAATCGTTTGATTCTGCAACGATATCAAGTTCATTACGCAATAGGTTTTCAGAAAAACCTGTCGTAGCCCTCCGTCATTTCAGATAAGTACTAGTTAGTATTCGTGCTACGTTTGTTGACTATGTTAAGGCGTAGTGTGCGGTAGCTAATTAGTGCTTATCTGTATAAGCATATGATGCGATTGGATTAGGGTAGTCGTGCGACTTTGTTGACTATGTTAAGGGTCGTGCGGGTGGGTTTAATTCAATCGGGAAATGACGGGTTGAACTTGACTAGCACTTATGATTTGTTGACTATGTTAAGGTCATATAGCTGCTAGGGGCAAAATATTATCGGGAATTTCAAGTGTTGAAATTTGCAATGAGATTGCATACCTTCTATGAGATAGTTGGATCCCGATACCCGCTGCGAGTAAGAGTTACTCCTGGGAGAGTTTTACACATTACAATTAGTCGATCTAGTAGGTGTCTAGAAAGGTGTCAACGGGGTTACGCCTCTGGGAAAACGAGGTTTACTTTAATTAGGTCCGTGCGAAAGCACGGGGAACCTCCCTCAAAGTACAGACACTGGCCTGGCTGAAAAATTGGCAAACTTGTAGCGTGTAATTAATCCCGGCTAGTCTTTCCTTTTTGGGTTTGAAGGAAGATTTGATAAAAAACAGTGGGAGCCATCCTGATTAGATAAAATATATAACCAATCTGATCTTGCAAGAGTGCACGCAGAGTGTTTTCTTCTCTCTCTCTCCAGGTATCGACCATGTCACGCCTTAATCAAGATAATAATACGGATACATTGACCGAACCCGCTTGTTATACTGAGATGGGGAACGTTGGTCCCGCTTCAACTTATAATTGTTATAAGACAGCAGGAAATTGGGGATTACCAGAATTCCTGTGCCGCCCAAACGAAGAGAGTGCATGTTGATGCATCATCTTCGGGTGTGTTCATTACAGAGAACTGTTTTTCAATGTCCTTTACGTCCTGGGTATATGATACCGGATCAGGATCCCACATATGTAATATATTACATGGGATATAGAAAGGTAGAGAACTGAGAACGGGTGATAAGTTTCATGAGGCAGAAAACGGTGCAAGTGTTGCAGCCAAGTCTGTTGGTCACTGTCACCCTGTATTACCAGAATACATTGATTCTGAACAGATGTTATTAGATACCAAACCTGATATACAAAATCATATCAGTCTCTTTATTTAGATAAAGAAGGATATAATTTTGTATTGTTGGATAATGTTTTGAACATTTCCTAAATCAAGAGTTGATCGGTTCAGGCACGTTATCTAAAAGCATTGACGTTCTAAATCAAAATACAGTTCTTTGTATATAGAACACGCACAAGAGGAAGAGTTCAAAAATGAACGGATCTTTCTTGAGGTATTGTAGACTAGGTTATATCAATGCGACCCGACTGGCTGAAGTTACATTTAGATGCATATTTAAATCAGTTTGAATTTACATCTTATGAAACTTTCCAGTCATGTCATAAAGATTAGATGACCATAGCTCTGTTTATTAGAAACAGAGAAAGAGTTAGTGAACTCTTGGGATTGATACATGCTGATGTATGAAGGTCCCCTGTCTACACATGCCAAGACCGGTTCTTTGTACTTCATTACATTCTCTGATGATCTCTTAAGATTCAGACATATGTTCCTGTTGAAACACAAGTCCGAACCTTTTGAGATATTCACAGAATATAAGTTAGAAGTAGAGAACCAATAACGGGTATAAGTATTATGTCCTTCGATGTGATCAAGGGGGAGAATACTTGAGCACGGAATTCCTGGATTATTCTAAAGGAGAATGAGATTCTCTCTCAGCATTACTCCTCCGTATACACTACAGCACGTCGGTGTATCGGGGCGAAGCAATCACACCCTATTAGATATGGTGTGCTCTATGATGAGTACTACTATTTCCTTTTAGGGAGTTATGCACTTATGAAGTTGCATACCTATTGAATAGGGTTCCGATCAAATCAGTTGCCTACCACTTCATATGCGATATGGAAAGGGAAAAGCCCATATATTAAGTTTTTTAAGATTTGGGGTTGTCCGGCCTATGTCTAAAAGCAAAATTCGGACAAGCTCGAGGCAAAGTCAGATCTATGGAAGTTTGTTGGATATCCCAAACATACGCAAGGGAATATCTTCTACCTAACCGAGGAACAAAAATGTTTTGTTTCTCAGTATGCCACCTTTGTGAAAGGGAATTTCTTGTGAAGAAATTATTCGTCATGAGGTGGAACTGGAAACAGTTCCAGCTATACAAACTGCAGCTGATGATTTGGTAGAACCAAAGGATTCAATAGCAACCAACGAACCTCAGCCTCTCCGCCGATCTAGTAGGGTTCCTCACCCACCTGAGAGATACTTCGGTTTCTCTATGATAGTGGGAGCAAGGATTGCATCATGAGATGATGACCCAACTAGTTTCGGGCTGGCCATCAGGAGTAGGACTCTGTAAGAATGGCTGGATGGTTATCGATCTGAGATGGAATCTTTATACACCAACAAAGTATGGACTTTGGTTGCTTTATCTGAAGGGTTAAATCCCCATCAGGAGCAAGTATATCTTGAGAAGATTACTTGGTGTACATAGAAAAGTTGAGACTTTCAAAGCTAGACTTGTTAAAAGTTTGCATCATTGACCAGGTATGGATTATGATGAAACCTTTTCTAAGTACCTATGCTTAAGTCCATCCAGATCCTACTTGCCACGGCTACATACCATGACTACGATATCTGGCGGTTGGGTGTCATGACTGCTTTTCTAAATGATGTTTTAGAAGAGAGAGTCTGTAAGTACACAGTCAGAGGGCTTCGTAGACAGTGGGAGCAGCGGAAACGTATGCAAGATGTTTTATGTGATAAAGCAGGCATTGCGGAGTTGGAACATCTGTTTTGATGAGTTAGTCAAAGAGTTTGACATCATCAAAATGGTAGATGAACCTTGTATATACAAAAAGGTAGTAGGGAGTATGATGGTGATCCTCGTAGAGTACGTGGATGACTTACTCTTGATAGGGAAGGAGTTTCCTATGCTACGCTCGGTCAATCTCCGCTTATCACAAGGATTCTCTATAGAGGATCATAATGATACCTCCTGAATCCTTGATTTTGGATCTATGAGATAGATCTAATTGGATGTTAGGATACTCACTAGTTGTAGTGAGATGGTATCAATTGATCCTGGGGAGAATCACTGGAAAGGTTCCAGGATGATAAGGACGACTGAATGTCAGTCGCAGGCATTGTCTTTACCCTCAGTAAAGGGACGGTATGTTGGAAGAGTTCCAAGCTAGATACCGTGGCATACTAGACGATAAAGGCTAGATACATCGCTACCAAAGATGCTACCAAGGAGGCAGTCTGGATGTATATTAGTTCATGAGATGAACTTCGTTCCTCCCATTGTGTGACAATGGAGTTGTGGCTTATGCCGAGGAACGCCCGTCCCATCAGTGATCCAGACATATTCTAAGGCAAGTGTCACCTGATCATGGAGATGGTTGATCTCCAGGGGATCGAGGTTAGGAGAGTAGACTCAGAGGACAACACGGCGGATCCACTCACGAAGGACTTTTCCCAGAGAGAGACTTTTATGGGATGGTTGAGTATGAGATACTACAACCACTGCTATCAGATGGCCCTAGTGCAAGTGGGAGATTGTTAATTATATGTATGCCTTAGAGGCCATTACTATACATAGGATGTATATTGTAGTGGATGCTTGGACATATATAGGGATGACTTTCTAGCTCGATATGATAGTATGCTATCTGGTTACTCTTTACCTTAACGTGTACACTGATTGTCTCTCTGTTACATGTTGGTAAAGCCCTTAGGATGTGTACTTGACTACCTGGACTATGATGCGGATCATACTAGTGGGGACATGGTAGTCCATAAGTACATCCTTCAAAGTCCCTAGTCGTGGGTATATCGAGACGGGGCATCGATATACCAGAGTAGACTAGCGTGTAGCTTCTCGATCCATATAGATGGGCGATGGATGATCCCATATCCATTGGTGTTTGACATCAGAGATGATATACAGGTGCTCAGTGGAGACTGGGTATACTGGACGGACTTGCTGAGAACTCCCAGATGGTATTATACCTTACGTCAGATGGCAGTTCTCTGGTGACACTGGTGCAGGTTAGTCTGTAGACCCGAGATCGTCATAGAGTCTTGTGTGATTCCTACTGTGCTTTGATTTCCATCATACCACGTCCAAGAGGGCGTGCAAAAAGGTGGCTTTTGGGTACAATCCCGAATCACATGGAGGCAATGAGCGATAGGAGGGGTTTCGTCTCTCCTGGTATAGGGAGTTGATGTTGCGCAGTGCTCGATTAGCTATAACAGGAATTCCTTGGCCAAGGCTGCTTTAGGGATTTACTGGTAAGTGTTACCAGTAGTTTCTCGACCCGTTATGAGCCTCATATCGACACGACTTATCGAGTTATTGGGGTCTGACGTTTACCACCCCTAGGCGAGATATGCGACATATCAGACGAACAGACCGGACTGTACGGTAGTGTTACTGGTTGGATTCACAGGAGTGTGAGCAGGCTTGCTCGTTGATCTTCTGATCGCTCAATACCCGGGTGGCCGTTACGTTTAGCAGACCGCTTGCGGCTTGTGGGTGTTTGATATGATCATCACCTACTGCCGGCGTATTGACGAGTCTTTAGAGTCCTACACAGGGGTTTCCTGGCTCAAGCGAAACGAAATAGGAGCGCATATGAGATATGTGCGGGATCGAGAATAATACTAGTATGTGATACTGTATTCTATTCTCACGATTTGTGACATTGATCGGTTGTATGCGATTGAGCCGGGTTATCGGATCAAGTGTTGATTCGATAAGTTGTTACTATTGATATTAATCGGTTATATGCGATATGACCGGATCGTTAAATCAAGTGTTGATTTAATGATTTAATGTATAATTATATATTTGATATATTACTTTACATTAACTAGTATTGGTTCACTTAAGATTGATTTTCTCACTTGAATGTGCACATTGTTTATATGTGATATATGCAAGTGTACATGTTTGTATCATGCTTGATGATACAAACAAGTTGTGTGTATGAGACTTGAACCAAATCAAGGTTAGATTAGGGTTTACTATTTTCCTAAGCATATAACAAAAGTGTGTGACTTTGGTCAAAGTTATCAAGCTTCATGAAGCTTGATAAACATTGACAAAGTCAACTCTTTTGTCATATGTTTAAAGATATTAGTTAACCCAACCTTTAACCTAATGGTTTGCTTAAATCTCTACATGAGTTAAGCATGAGGGCTCAACTCAACCATGGTGCCATTATTTATTGGATAAGTTTCATTTGGATATTTTATTCATATGATTCTTTCTTCGTCTTCATCTTCATCAAGCTCACAAAAGCTTGCTAGCTCCAATGGTGCCATGAGAAAAAGAGTGAGAAATCCAATTCTAAAGTGAACCCACTTCCTATTTCTTCATCCTCTACCACTTGCCAAGTAGTATAGGGTGTTCTCTTCAAAAAGTTTTTGACCAAGTGAAGGAATAGCTTGAGTTTGAGTCTCCCCGACGTAGATCATCTTCGGCCTCGAAGTCAACGACCTAGCCCGCTCATTTCTCCGACGAAACCATTGCTAAAGTCCGGGATCCCGATGATCGCAGCGGAGGGACATCAACACGGAGCTAAAGAAGTGGAGGAATGGATCTACAAAGGTTGTAATCCCTTTCACTTAGTAGCAATGTCGTTTGCTTGCATGTTCTTTCGCCTATCCTCTAGTTAACGATCTAGTTTAGGGTTTCTCGGCACCGGAAAATTTGAATTTGGCATGGTTGATGCCTTGTGGAACCTCTTGAGTGTGCCTAGTAACCCTACATATACAAGGTTCATTTACGTTTTTGACAAAATCAAACTCTTTGATAACGACATCTAAGCAGATGTTCCAACTCCGCGATGCTCGCTTTAACTCGTAGATGGATTTAAGCAGCTTGCACACCTTTTCACTGCTCCCACCGTCTACGAAACCTTCTGGCCGAGTCATGTACACGCACTCTTCCAAATCACCATTTAGAAAGGCGGTCTTAACATCCATTTGCCAGATTTCGTAATCATGGTATGCAACGATGGCAAGCATGATCCGGATGGACTTAAGCATAGCTACTGGAGAAAAGGTTTCTTCATAATCGACACCTGGTCGTTGACGAAAACCCTTTGCAACAAGTCTAGTTTTGAAAGTCTCAACTTTTCCATCTACACAAAGTTTCTTCTTAAATATCCACTTGCTCCCAATGAGTTTTACCCCTTCAGGAGTAACTTCCAAAGTCCATACTTTGTTGGTGTACATGGATTCCATCTCAGATCGCATTGCATCCAGCCATTTCACAGAGTCCCCACTCGTGATGGCCTGCTCGAAGATAGTCGGGTCATCATCCTTCATGATGCAATCCTCGCTTCCACCATCAATGAGAAAACCGTAGTATCTCTCAGGTGGATGAGAAACCCTACTAGATCAGCGGAGAGGCCGGGGTTCGTTGGGCACTATCAAATCCTCCGGTTCCACTAAATCTTCAGTTACAGTTTGTGTATCTGGAACTTCTTCCAGTTCTATCTCTTTGCCACCAATTTCTTTTACAAGAAATTCCTTTTCTAAAAAGGTGGCATGCTGAGCAACAAACACCTTTTGTTCCTCACTGTGGTAGAAAAAATATCCATATGAATTCTTTGGATATCCCACAAAATTGCATAGAACCGACCGTGCCTCGAGTTTGTCTGGATTTTGCCTTTTGACATAGGCCGGACAACCCTATATCTTAACTCGTTTAAGATATGGTCTCTTCCCACTCCATATCTCATATGGTATGGTAGGTACAAATTTAGATGGAACTTGATTCAATAGGTATGCTGCTGTCTCAAGCGCATAACCCCAAAAGGAAATAGGCAACTCAACAGTGCTCATCATAGAGCGCACTATATTTAATAGGGTGCGATTCCTCCGTTCCGATACACCGTTGTGTGCTGTGGTGTATATGGAGGAGTAAGCTGAGAGAGAATCCCATTCTCTTTTAGAAAGTCAAGGAACTCCGTGCTCAAGTAATCACCTCCTCGATCAGATCGAAGGATTTTAATACTTTTACCAGTTTGGTTCTCGACTTCGGATTTACATTCCTTGAATTTCTCAAAAGCTTCAGACTTGTGTTTCATTAGGAACACATGTCCGTATCTTGAGAGATCGTCAGTGAATATAATGAAGTATGAGGAACCATTCCTGGCATGTGTAGACATGGGACCGTATACATCACTATGTATCAGTCCCAAGAGTTCTTTAACTCTTTCCCCGTGTTCTGTAAATGGAGTTTTGGTCATCTTTCCTTTGAGACATGACTGGCAAGTGTCATAAGATGAAAATTCGAATGGATTCAAATATCCATCCTTATGTAACTTAGCTAGCCGTGTCGCATTGATATGACCTAGTTTACAATGCTACAATAAGAATTCGTTCATTTCTGAACTCTTCCTCTTGTGTGTGTTTTGTACATTGAGAACTGTGGTTTAATCTAGAATGTATATGCCATTATTTAACGAGCCTGATCCAATCAACTTTTGATTCAGGAAAATTTTCATAACATTATCCTGTACTACAAAATTATATCCTTCTTTACTTAATAAAGAAACTGATATAAGATTGCATATCAGGGTTGGAATGTAATAGAGAATCAATGTGTTGCCACTTGGTAACACAAGGTGATATTCGTCAACTGTTTTGGCTGCAACATTTGCTCCATTCCCTAGTCTTACGGAATGATCACCCATTCCCAGTTCTCTAGCTTTCCTTAGCCCATGTAACATGTTACATATGTGGGATCCTGATCCGGTATCTAATACCCAGGACGTAGAGTGAACTGAGAAACAGTTCTCAATAACTAACACACTCGAAGAAAATGCGTCAACACGTTTCTTCTTCGTTTGGGCGGCGTGGGAATCCGGATATGTCCCTATTCCCTGTTCAGTCTTATAACAATTATAAGAAAGAACGGAACCAACGTTCCCCTGCACAGTATAACATGCGGGTTCGGTCAATACATCCATATTATTATCTTGTTTAAGACGTGACATGGTCGCTACCTGGAGAGAGAGAGAGAAGAAAACACTTTAGCGTATGCTCTTGCAAGATCAGATTGGTTATTATTTTATCTAATCAGGATGGCTCCTACTATTTTTATCAAATCTTCCTTCAAACCCTAAAGGAAAGACTAGCCGGGATTAGTTACACCCTACAATTTCGCCAATCTTTCAGCCAGGCCAGTGTCGGTACTTTGAGGGAGGTTCCCCGTGCTTTCGCACAGACCTAATTAAAATAAATCTCGTTTCCCAGAGGCATAACCCCGTTGACACCTTTCTAGACACCTACTTGATCGGCTAATTGTCCTGTGTAAAACTCTTCCACGAGTAACTCTTACTCGTAGTGGGTATCGGGATCCAACTATCTCATAGAAGGTATGCAATCTCATTGCAAATTTCAACACTTGAAATTCCCGATAATATTTTGCCCCAAGCGATCTATGACCTTGACAAAGTCAACAAACCATAGACCGCAAGTCAAGTTCAACCCGTCATTTCTTGATTGAATTAAACCCACCCGTACGACCCTTGACAAGGTCAACAGGGCCGCACGACTACCCTAATCCAATCTGCATCATATGCATTGCAATAAGCATTAATCAGCTATCGCACACTACGCCTTGACAAGGTCAATAAGCACAGCGCGAATACTAAATACTACTTATCTGAAATGACGGAGGGCTACGACAGGTTTTCAGAAAACCTATTGCGTAATGAACTTGATATTGTTGTAGAATCGAGTGAATTTTGAAAAGGAGTATTTTTGAGGCTTTCACTAGTTTTGCTAAAGAGGCCACTCCCGGTGAAGGGATCTCGACTCTTTCCTTATCGAATAAGGTGCAGGATATTTCATAAATATCACTGTGCAAAGCAAAAACTATAAAAGCAATCAAAAAACAAACCGAGTGTTGTAGTATCTTCCAGTTATTGCTAAAGAGGTCACTCCCGGTGAAGAGATCTCGGCTCTTTCCTTATCGAATAAGGTGCAGGATATATCACATTTATCACTATGCAAAGCAAATACTGTAGCTACCCTTTTTGAAAATTTGATTCGACAACATCTTTTAGGTTTCCTTTCTTTCATTAATCATATTAATGAAGTCCCATCATTTAAGCTTCCTAAGAATCACAGAAGAAACGAAAATACAACGTACGCTTATGCCATCCGCATTGCCACAGTGTCCCGTTATGCACCGTTAGGTTAC
The DNA here is from genome assembly GCA_030015575.1 of Agapanthus africanus. NCBI lineage: Eukaryota > Viridiplantae > Streptophyta > Magnoliopsida > Asparagales > Amaryllidaceae > Agapanthus > Agapanthus africanus. The sequence goes on from CM057349.1 coordinate 298,596,850, forward strand.
CTAACTAACGGCATACCGGGACAGGACTAGCGCGGGTGCAAAACATAAGCAATGTCTACTATATATCTCATATATAATATGCATCCATTCATCTCAGAATCCACAGTGATCACATCACAAAGCATCATAAGAAATATATGAAATATTAGATATATTAGGAGGTCCGTGTTTTATTTTGAGCCTGTATAAAACACGGATTCCACGGTCGCGATGAATAGACAAACCCACAACCCTAGACCCCTAAGAGAGCGGCAAGCAACCCTACCAATTTTAGAGTTAGGAGACCTGGACTCGACTCCTCGAGTTGGTCTCCCACTGAACTCTAGAACCCGGTTACCTGTGCTCCCCTCCTTGGGTCTATCCTAATGCGGAAAAGTAAATAATATACATCAACGGTGACATCTTCCTCAACCCGGAAGTGCCCCAATAAAAGAATATTATATACATTGAATTTTACATGAATGAAAATAAAAACTCTCATCTCACATAAAACCCCCGGCTATTCAAAACACGATGATCCAATATAACATATACAGCAACATATAACATCACATGTCATCAACGTAAGTAAATATGTGTATCCCAATTGTCGTTGATATATAGCAACGAAACCGGCGATATCACATACTACACTTATGGTCGCAGAAAAAGCTAGATGATATTAAACATTCCGATCGAATCAACAAACACCCACAATTACCTAGAAGAGCTCAACACTTGAGCAAAGTTAAAGTACCCAAAAACGTGCCGTAGAAGGGCCAAACCAACGCCTCACCTATGACACCGTGGAACTACGGCAAATCCTAAGGTTCAGTCACGGTTCCGAGGGCATAGAATCGAGTTAAGGTTTTTGTTCTTCTAGAGGGTCCATAGAGTTACTTGCACGGCTATCGAATATAATTAACTTAAGTAAATTCTAACACTTAGAAATTTTCAGCGAGGGTTAAAATGGGTATTTGATATCTGATCGAACTTTTTAACACCGTCTAAAGTAACCCGAAAACAGTTAGAATTACGACTACGAAACACTCCGAGTTGCTTTTATAGTAAATTAACATCACATGAAAATTTAGCAAAAATAAACAACACCTGAAACACCAAAACCCAGAGCACAGAATATGAAAAAAATTTAGGACCCAAAACATGCAGTACGGCTGGCCATCTCGAAAATTTAGCCCATGTGCTCGGCCAAATTCCGAGCACAGGGTCCCAATTTTCTTCCATGTTCTTATATTGACTTAAATATGATTCCGCACTTGTTTAAAAAATTTTTAGAGCTCATTTGAAAATCGACAGAATGCATGTTTTAATGTTTTACGTTTCGGAGTTTGTTTCGGTTTTGTAAATTAACACAATCTGTCTAATTCTCTATCTAGGCTCTGTTAGTGTATATGCCCTAGGGGCCATTATTGTATCATACTAGATTGTATATTACTTAATGGAAGCTTGGGATATTCACAGTTATATATACAGTCTTGCTAAAAATGGTAGTATGCTACTTGGTTTGTGTCTACTTTAATATGTGCATATGTTTCTTGTAACGTATCACTTATACATGTTAGTAGAGCCCATAGGATCTTTGCTTGATTACCAGCGTCGTGATGGCAATCACACTAGTGGGGGCTGGGTAGTCTGTAAGCAACATCCTATACAGATCCCTGGTCGTTGGATTATCGAGATAGGGCATCGATATTCCGGAGTAGACTAAGTATATAAGCTTCTCATCCCAGTTTGGGAAATGGTCTGTCCCACAGCCATCAGTACGTCATACTGGAGATAGTATACAGGTGCTCGTTAGGTTACGGGTACACCGGACAGGACTCGCTCAGGAACTGATTGGTTGGTATTATACCCATCGTCAGTTATCAGTTCCCAGGTGACATGAGTACAGCATAGTCCGCAGACTTGACACTGCTACTTCGCCTCGAGTGTGTCCCACTGTTCTTAGATTGCTACCCTACCACGGCTCAAAGGAGTCGTGCAAACAGGTAGCAGTTGGGTGCAGTCCCGAGCACTTGGAGGCAGTGGCGGTTAGATAGGATTCGTCTCTCCCGGTATTGGGAAATGATATCGCGCTTTGTCAGAGAGCCATTACGCAAAGTCCCTGGCCAGGGCAAGCGAGATATACTGGTAGGTTCCAGTAGCTTCTCAGGGTGTAATGGGTTTCGCTCCGACACGACTTATACAGCTATTAGGGGACTGACGCTTGCCGCCCCCTAGGCTTGATATGCGATAGTCTTAGACGAACAGACCGGACTGTACGGAGATTGTCACATCAGGCTCAGTGGGAGTTCGGATGATTTTCCTCATCGGCCTTCTTATCGACATCTACCTGGGGACCGTTATGTACAGCTAGTGCCGCTTGCGGTCTGTGGTTAAACCCACTGCCAGCGTAGTGTCGAGTCTTTAGAGTCCCACACAGAGAGTTTCCCTACTCCAGGCGAAACGATATAGAGGTCGTATGGTTTTACGACAAGGGTTCGGATGCGTACGTGTGTTTACGCACGTACGACTTTTCGGACAGTTTTTTACTAGCCGGCTTTGGTTTAAGCCAGTTTCTAGTATCGGGTTATTGGATTTATACAGTTTAAAGTTTTTCCGTGTTTTCACGGATTATAGGGGCGTTCTCGTAATTTGTCGGGAACCTTCTAGAAGAGTGGCGACTAAGGGGTTAAGGTGGCATGAGCATTAATTGATTAATGACTCATTTGTATGATTCATCCTTTGCACTTAATGACTCATTAATGAGATAATGAGTCATATGATGAATCACACAAGGTGAATGCATCAACCATAATGATTAAATCATTTATTTATTTATTTGATTAAATTGTTATGGTTGATATATTCAAAATGAGCTCATTATTCTTTTCATTCTCATCTTCTCCTTCTCTCTCCTCAAGCTCTCTCTCTCTTGAAACCCTAACCCTAACCTCTCATGTGTTGAGATCAAGGGTTAGCTAGACTAAAACATCCATAACCTCACTCTATATCCCCTAGGTAGCTTAGATTAGCACTTCGAGCAACCTAGTTATCTCAAGTTTGAGATTTAGCTTGGCGTAGGAGCTTTCGGGTGGATCGTCTTTGATTCGAGGAGGCCGTGAAGTTGCCGATGTTCCAAGGAGCCTATGAGGAGTGGAGGACAGCGATGAAGACCCGAAGGACATGTAACGTGAGGTATAACTCCGGTACCGAGTAGTTAAACCTCTAGTATAACGTTAGCAATGGTTTAGATTACGATTCATGCGCTCAAGTCCGTGTTACGAAGCTTTGATAATCGTTTTTCATATATTCCGCCTCCCCGCAAGTTAGTGGGGTGCGTGACATGGACTTACAGGCTCTGATACCACTGTAGGTTTCCTATGAACGACAACAAAGTTTCGGGAGGCATCGTCCATGCCATTTTAAAAATTTTTCCGTTTTAAAGAACCCTAAACTAGAATCGATAACTAGAGAATCATTTGAAAAAAAGTAAACTACTTTACTTCTAAGTGAACTAGAAATATAACCTTTGTAGATCGGTCCTTCACTTCATAAGCTCCTTATAGTAGACCCTTCGCTACGTTGATGGAACTCCTGGACTCTTGCATGGCTTCTCAAGGCGAAAGGAACGTTCTTGCTTGAAGTCTTCAAGGCCGAAGATGATCTACGTCGAGGGGATACTAACACAAGCTACTACTTCTCTAATGAGAGATTAGTGAAGCAAACACCCTATACTAAAGTGCTAATCTAGTAGAGGATGATGAAGTAGGAAGTGGGCTCACTTTAGTTTTATTTTTCTCATAATATTTTCTCTCTTTTTGAAAAGGTAGCAAGCTTTTCTCAAGGAGGAAGAAGAAGAGCTCAAGAAATGAGAATGAACTAAAAAAAATGAGGTGAGAGAAATAACCATGGGTGAGTTTGTATCATATAGCTAACTCATGTAGAGACATAACCATGGCTAAATCATAATGATTAGGTTAATAAATATCTTAAGTAAAACAAAACTAGTGGACTAAGTCAATGCATCCATAAGCTTCATGAAGCTTCATGCATGTGAGCTCATTATCCACTAATTTTGGAATTACTTTAAATACTAAAACCCAACATTATAATTAGTATGGTGTAAGTCTCATACACCCATGTAGTGTGTATCAACAACCATGATACAAAAAGAACACAATTAATATATATCACATATATAATAAGTGTGCACATGTGAGAATAAATAAATGCTTAAGTGAGCTAATATTAGTTAATGTAATCTAGTATATCACATAAACAATTATACATTAAATTATCAAATCAACTCTTGATTTAATAATCCGGCTATATCACATACAACCGACTAATATTAAATGTACCAACTTATCGAATCAACATTTGATTCGATAACCCGGCTATATCACATATAACCGTCCGATACAAATATCGCGAAAATAGAATACGGTATCACATACTCGCATTATTCTCGGTCCCGCACATATCACATATGTGCTCCTACTTCGTTTTCCCTGAGCCAGTAAAACCTCTATTTAGGACTCTAAAGACTCGTCAATACGCCAGCAGTAGGTGATGATCACATCAAGCACCCACAGGCCGTCAGCGGTACTGGCTGGACTAATGGCTACCCGGGTATTGAACGATCAGAAGATTGTTAGTTATATGTATGCCCTAGAGGCCATTACTATACATAGGATGTATATTGTAGTGGATGCTTGGACATATATAGGGAGGACTTTCTTGCTCGACATGATAGTATGCTATCTGGTTACACTTTACCTTAACGTGTATACTGATTGTCTCTCTGTTACATGTTGGTAAAGCCCTTAGGATGTGTACTTGACTACCTGGACCATGATGCAGATCATACTAGTGGGGACATGGTAGTCCATAAGTACATCCTTCAAGGTCCCTAGTCGTGGGTGTATCGAGACGGGGCATCGATATACCAGAGTAGACTAGCGTATACCTTCTCGACCCATACAGATGGGCGATGGATGATCCCATATCCATTGGTGTTTGACATCAGAGATGATATACGGGTGCTCAGTGGAGACTGGGTACACTGGACGGACTCGCCGAGTGTAACATTTTCAAAATATAAAATATTAATTTTGGGAATTTTTATAATTTAATATTATTTTACTGATTATTTTAATATTAAATCTATAATTAAATGAAATTAAATAGGAAAAATGTTAGAAAAATTATGAAAAATTATGGAAAATTCTAAAATAGGGTAAATTAGTGAATTATGACTTTTTTAAGTTTTTGTGATTAGTTTGACACTAATTTAGTGCTAATCGCGATTAAAAATCGCTAATCGGGTTTTTTGGCAATTTTGTGCAAAACTTGCACATATCACTTTTTCTCACACTTGTGCATTTTTCTTGCCATGATTTATCATTTGGGTTTACTATTCTTGTGAGAAGGTTTGGATTTAAAAGAAAAGGAAAATGAAAAAGAAAATGAAATGATGAGGGTAGGTGAGAGAGAGAGAGAGGTGGACCATTGACCTTGAGACTTAGCCATTCTCCCATCATTTCTCCCCCTCTCTCCTATGCTTGCTGCTGCTGCCCTTCTCCATCTTCCTCCCCTCTTCAATCCCTCTCTTCATCTCAAAAACAACCCCAAAACCACATGTCCATTTCATTAAAATTGTGCAAAATCCCTAGATCTACACATGGAGCTAAAGAAGCAAGGATTTTGGCCACTAGGGGCAACTCAAGAAAATTCTTGAGTTGCCAAATGAGGTATTTTTCTGAACCATTACCTTAATTATAGCTTTTCCTATAACCCCATGTTAAGATTTAATCGATATTGTGGATTTTTGAGGACTTGATGAAAACCTAGTTAGGGTTTGAGTGAAATTGGTGTTGCATTATGAAATTTAGCCCAGTTAAGGTTATCCCAACACCCTAGTGTTTGAATTGGAACCCAAAACCTGAAGCTTGAACCAGAATACGGATTTTTAGAAACCGATATCGGGGAAATTGTGAAATCTGTGAAGGTTTATTTGAATCTGCTATCATACGAGGTATCCTAAAATAATATTGAGTGGACAGTGAGATGTGCAGGCACTAATGAACCATCACCCCAAACCCTAGCTCCCCATTCCAAAGTGAGGCCGCCGAAATCCCCATTCTGGCCGCAATTTGCGGCCAGAGCAGTGAGGATTTTCCTCGTTTTGCGTGCATGCCCCCATTTCCTCAATTCTTGGCCCTGGGTACTTCTAGTTTTGACAGATTCTATCTAGGGTAAAATCTGGGACATATATCCTAAGTTGCTATTTTGGATTCGTGTTTCCGTATTCCGTATTTTTGATTCTGAAATGGTGGAATGTGTTTTGCCTCGACTATTTGGCGTTTATACGACGATATAGAGGATTTATTGCTGGTTTTGAAGGCGTGCCATAGGTTCTCACCTATAGGCCCCCTTATCGTATCGTTTTGGATTTCATGCGCCGTTTTAGCTTGGATTTGGTTTTAATGCGCATATACGATATTTGATGTGTAGGTACCCATGAAGACTTCGGGACGACAAGCAAATGCGTGGTGACGTCCGCAAATGATGATGCAAGGTGAGTAGATTATATCTACAGGGGGAAGTCGGGTGGATGGCGTATAGCACCCCCGCAGTCCGTAGATAGATTACTATGTAGTTTATTGTGATAATAAGTGTATTATGGATAGTATAGGGTTAGAAGTGACTAGTGTAGTTCATAGTCGCGAACCCTAGGATAGAATTACACCCACACACACACCCTTGCTTATCACTTATACTTGCACTGTGATTGATGATATGGGATGACTTTGGAGATGAGTCGATGATGTGGGCTTGGTGCCGTGAGATCGGTGATTTGATACGATTCATATGTGGGATATGACTTGTGATTCTTTCTTGCGGGCTTGGGATATGTGTTTACCCCGCATGCATACCTTATTGATGGTATCGATTTGTACTAGACATAGAGTAGTACCCCCAGATGATGTGATCTGATGATAGTGATGCCTGTTATGTGATGAGATAGTGAGATGTTGACCTGTACCCAGCTATTGGGATGCCGTACGATGATTTACCGTACGAGCCGATATTAATGATAGATCCGCACTCAAAACTCGAGGATATCTTACGATATGACATTGAGGCGAGATCACCGACTATGTATCTTTATATATACCGACTCAGATTTAAGTGGTTTCCACACCTTCCCCTCCTGATCGACCTGTTACTTAGATGTAGTTTGCATAGTAGATACTTCACTGTGGTGTTGACTACTAGAGTTCTGCATCTTCATGTTATTTGCATTGCTGGCATATGTTCATTGCTATATTACTATCATGCTGTTAGGACACCAGCACCATTATCGATGATGCGTATGTTCCACGTACACTATTTGCCGGCTCACACACTTCATCATCGATAATTTCCATGCCACTACACTGTAGTACTACTGCATTCATGATATGATTCTTCCTTCGACATATGCACATTACTTCTATGTTGCATGATTTCCGATATGATTACTTTTCTTTACATGTCGCATACATCATGGATTGATTGCATAGTACATCGCATTGGATTTACTTCCTGATGTTGGACTTTCATGTGATTTCTGATTTTGAGGACCGTGGGATTATTTAAGAAAAGATGCTCTTTTATGAAAAACCCGGTACCTCGTGATATGATATTTCGGTGCGTCCACCACGCGTTTTCTCGGTGCTGAGACGTGTGCTTGAAACCCGATTCGAGGAGGTGATGATCCGTTTGCGAGTTCGTGGTGGGCCCGGTATGGTTCCCCTCGGCAAGATGATCGATGAGTTTGCCGATTGAGCCTGGAGGCGGGCGAGCACCTACCGGTGATTGTATTTGAGCTCGGCGGATATCTGGGGGATACCGACCGGAGACGAGAGATGGGCGTACTGCTGGGGCCGAGGGCCGATTCCGCAGACATAGCCCGCGGGCCGATCCGGACTGACGGAGCCCGTTAGATGAGGATTTACGTGTCGATGCTAGGCACGGGTTTCATGATGTTTTTCCATGCTTTTGTTTATATCCTCACATTGCATACATGATGCTCATTGTCAGTGGGTGACAGGTGGACGGGTTCCACATATATACAGACTTGGATCATATACAGACTGGATTTACACTTATCATACTTCATTTGTATATATAACAGGGTATGAGGGCGCTGTTATATATACCCTTACACCAATATTAGTGGTATGGGACGCTAATATATGTGTATTGATATCATTGATATTTCATCATATTTACTTCATGCAGACATACCTTATACTGATGACATGTTTTTACCTGAGTACCTGGCACTACATACATGATTAGATGTTACCTTGCCACCTTATCACACTCAGATGTACTCTTGTGGATTGTATTACTGATCGTTGACTTAGGTTTATGTCTTGCATTCGATTTCTGCTTGTAGATGTTTCTATTCACGAGTTGGAAACTCACCCCCGTTGTGCCACAGTTCTTGCAGGTTCTGCCGTACAGGTTCCATTGCGGCATTTCTGGCATACTACCTTCTTGCGGGTGATTTGCTTTTGGTAGGTGGATTCTTTCGCATCAAGAACTACCATTGTATTTACTTTATTCATTGTATCTAGAATTTCCATCAACCAAAACTTGTATATTGTTTCAGACCTAGACTAGTGATGTATTATTCGACCTTAGAGTCGCGCTTAGTAGTATTGCGGTTTTCTTGTTGCTTTTGAGCTTCTTTTGGATTTGATCCTCGCCACTTGGCGTTGTATATTATTGTTGCATGTGTGGTTGTGACCGTCGATTGACGAAGAGCTAGCTCCCGCTTGGGGATGCCTTTATCATTGCATATATATTGTTATCCTTGTTGTACCCCATTCGGGGCCAGTTTTACAAAAGAAACTCTGCCGAAATTTTTAGGAAAGACTTATTGTTTTCAAAACATACCTTCGGCTTAGTTATTTAAAAATCTTGATTTCAAACATGTATTTCTTCACTTCTTTAAACCAAATTCTTTACTTATTTCTTAAATGGTTTTAGATTTCTGGGCTTTTGGCTTACTTGGATCAGATGGAGTCCTATAGACTTCATATGGTTCAAGGGCCAGTCACGTGCTCTTTCGGGTCGTGACACCGAGAACTCCCAGATGGTATTATACCTTACGTCAGATGCCAGTTCTCTGGTAACACTGGTACAGAGTAGTCTGTTGACCCGAGATCGTCACAGAGTCTTGTGTGGTTCCCACTGTGCTTTGATTTCCACCTTACCACGTCCAAGAGGGCGTGCAAAATGGTGGTTTTTGGGTACAGTCCCGAATCACATGGAGGCAATGAGCGATAGGAGGGGATTCGTCTCTCCCGGTATAGGGAGTTGATGTTGCACTGTGTTCGATTGGCTATAACCGGAAATCCCTGGCCAGGGTTGCTGAGATTTACTGGTAAGTGTTACCAGTAGTTTCTCGAACTGTTATAGACCTCATATCGACATGACTTATCGAGCTATTGGGGTCTGACGTTTACCACCCCTAGGCGAGATATGCGACATATCAGACGAACAGACCGGACTGTACGGTAAGTGTTACTGGTTGGATTCATAGGAGTGTGAGCGGGCTTGCTCGTCGATCTTCTGATCGCTCAATACCCGGGTGGCCTTTACGTTTGGCAGACCGCTTGCGGCTTGTGGGTGTTTGATATGATCATCATCTGCTGCCGGCGTATTGATGAGTCTTTAGAGTCCTACACAGAGGTTTCCTGGCTCAAGCGAAACGAAATAGGAGCGCATATGAGATATGTGCGGGACCGAGAATAATGCGTGTATGTGATACCGTATTCTATTCTCGCGATGAATGTATCGATTGTTTGTATGCGATATAACCTAGTTATCGAATCAATGATTGATTCGATCAGCCGATATATTGGATACTAGTCGGTTATATACGACATGACCGGATCATTGAATCAAGTGTTGATTTAATGATTTAATGTATAATTATATATTTGATATATTACTTTGCATTAACTAGTATTAGTTCACTTTAAATGGTTTTTCTCACTTGATGTGCACATTGTATATGTGATATATTTTGTACACTTGATTGTATCATGTTTGATGATACATGAATGTTTGAGTGTATGTTTAGACTAAACCATGGTTATGTAATGGTTAGGGTTTTGATTTTATTTACTTATTCATTTATTTATTCATTTTGGCAAAAAGAGAAAATGGTGGCTTTCTTTGTTTGTTGTTGAAGCTTCATGAAGCTTTGACTAAGTGACCATTTTGTCTTCATGTTTAACCCTAACCATTCAAACTAACCATTGTTTATTCTCTACACTTGACCATAGTTGGTTTATGATAATTATTCATTTATTTTCTATTTGGAAATATCTTATCATAAGATATTCCTTCTTCTTCTTCTTCAAGATGAAGAAAGCTTGCCTCCATCAATGGCAACTTGAGAAAAAGAGTGAGAAATCCAATTCTAAAGTGAACCCACTTCCTATTTCTTTATCCTCTACCACTTGCCAAGTAGTATAGGGTGTTTTCTTCATAAGTTTCATGGCTTGGTGAAGTTGGAGCTTGATCTAGTGTTGCCTCGACGTAGATCATCTTCGGCATCGAAGCCGACGACCAAGCCCGCCCATTTCTCCGATGAAGCCGACGCTAGAGCCCGGGATTCAATTTGGACAGCAAGGAGACTTCATCATGGAGCTATGGAGGTGGAGGACCGGATCTACAAAGGTTGTATTTCCGTTCACTTAGTTAAGTTGTTAACTAGTTGCATGTTTCGCCTAAAATTCTAGTTAACGATCCGTATTAGGGTTTCTCGGCATATAAAAAATTTGAAATTGGCATGGTTGATGCCATGTGAGACCTCATTAGCGTGCTTAGGAACCCTACAAAGATCAGCAAGCAAGCCTGCTCCAACTCCTGTAAAAGCCTATCAGTAACACTACCGTACAGTCTGGTCTCCTCGTCTGATATGTCGCATATCAAGTCTAGGGGTGGTAAACGTCAGACCCCAATAACCGATAAGTCATGCCGATATGAGGCTCATAACGGGTCAAGAAACTACTGATAACACTTACCAGTAAATCTCTAAATCAGCCCTGGCCAGGGACTTCCCTGTTATGGCCAATCGAGCACAGCGCAACATCAACCCCCAATACCGGGAGAGACAAAACCCCTCCTATCGCTCATTGCCTCCATGTGACTCGGGACTGTACCAAAAAACCACCGTTTTGCATGTCCTCTTGAACGTGGTAAGGTGGAAATCAAAGCACAGTGGGAATCACACAAGACTCTATAACGATCTCGGGTCTACAGACTAACCTGTACCAGTGTCACCTGAGAACTGCTATCTGACGTAAGGTATAATACCATCTAGGAGTTCTCGGCGAGTCCGTCCAGTGTACCCAGTCTCCACTGAGCACCTGTATACCATCTCTGATGTCAAACACCAATGGATATGGGATCATCCATCACCCATCACATGGGTCGAGAAGCGTATACGCTAGTCTACTATAGTATATCGATGCCCTGTCTCGATACACCCACGACTAGGAACATTAAAGGATGAACTTATGGACTACCATAACCCCACTAGTATGATCTGCATCATAATCCTGGTAGTCAAGTACACATCCTAAGGTCTTTACTAACATATAACCATAAGACAGTATCAAGAGACAAGTATACATGTTAAGATAAAGAGCAACCAGATAGCATACTATCACGTCGAGCAAGAAAGTCCTCTCTATATATGTCCAAGTATCCAATATAATATACACCATATGTATAATAATGGCCTCTAGGGCATACATACAACTAACAATATCATATAACATCGCTTCATGTCATCATATCCAATCATATCGACTCGTGTTATTATAACATATCATATCCATTCTATTCTCATCTCGTTATGTTGTATCGTAATAGTCCTCAAATTCTATTATATATATGTGTGTGTGTGTGGGGAGGGTGCGTGGGTGTGTATGTATGTGTATGTATAAAGGTGTATATACATATGACTCAAGGCTAAGAAAAACTAGAACTAAGGATATACCTGCCTACAAGTATACTACTATAGCTTAGTATCCTAGAACCCTACTAGCTAGGTATACATACATATATATATATATATATATATATGTACTAAATATCTAGTATCCTAGTATTATGGTCGCGGGGGTGCTATACGCCGTCCACCCAACTTTCCCCGTAGATATATATCTACTCACCTACTATTCTCGCTCTAGCCGAAATCGATGAACACCTTGCTCTCTTTCGTCGCCCCGAAAATCCACGTGAATGTACCTATAAATCAATGAATATCGTATCGAAATTGAAATCATATCCGCAAACCGATACAGCAAGCTAAGTGCACATAGGTTAGAACCTATGATCCACTCGTGCTAGAACAACAAAACAACCCCCGACGTTGACGTACGAACGTCAAATGACAGAGTCAAAACTCAAATATCAAAAACCGAGTTTTAAAAGTCAGAAAATATCGACAGAAAATAAGTAAAATGACTCTAGATTCTACCTAAGCTGAAATTAACTTTTTTACATATATGGTAGGTCTAGTTATTTAATGAGTGAGCTACAGACCAAGTTTTAGACCCTAACTCCAAAATTGGGCAGAAAATTGCGGCCAAATTGAATAAAACGGTGGCCAAAAGTTGAGGGATTTGGCTCCGGTTTCTAGGATAGTTTCCTAGAAATCTTCACATCTCACTGTACCTGCTAAATTTTTTTCAGAGTTCTAGAGTCATCCTAGATTCCATTTGAACATCAAAAGTCAATGAAAAACCAATGTCGGAAAATTCTGAACTCAAGTTTGGCACTTCTAAACTCACTTAGACCATAGATTCTATCACTAAATGGCCAGTAGTCACTCTCTAAACTCTCTACTATAGCACTACTACTTATTTAAACCACCAAAGTTCACCCTAGAAATTTCCAAGTTCATTAAACATACACTTTTAAGCTCTAAACTACTTTGTGAGGTTAGGAAACAAAAAAAATTGGTGAAAGGTGAGTGTTTTATCTCAAAAAGCAACTCAAGAAAATTCCTAGCTGACCAAGGAAGCTCAAAACACCAATTTGATCCCATCATGGTGTGTAGGAAGAGGTGAGGATCGACTTTTATGAAGGAAATATGGGATTTTGAGGTGGTTTTTGGTGGTGGTGCATGGTGGTAGTGAGGGTGGAGGGGTTGAAGAAAAAGGAGGAGATAAAGAAAGAGGATGAAGAGAAATGAAGAAGAGATAGACAAACAAAAAGGGGTGGGTTGTGTTGGATATGTATGCCCCAGAGGCCATTATTGTATATGTATACATATGGATGATTGGGATATGTATGTACATGACATTCTTGCTCAGTTATATAGTATATCATTTGAGTTGTCTTTATCAGGATATGTGTATTTGTTTCTATTGATGTTTTATCCAGCTTGCACATATTGATAAAGACTTGATTCAGTAGTATACTATTATGGTTTGACTTTATCTTAACATGTGCATATGGTATACATGATATTACATATGGCGGTTACATGTTGATAAAGCTCGTAGGATCTTGCTTGACTACCTGCGTTATGATGGCGATCATACTTATGGGAGCAGGGTAATTCATAAGCACATTCTTAAATGGTCCCTAGTCGTGTGAGTATCGAGACTGGGCATTGATACTCTAGAGTAGACTAGAGTATACGTTTCTAGACCCCGACGAGGAGCGATGGTTGGTCCCGCAGCCATTGGTCTGATACACCTAAGATTGTATACAGGTGCTCACTGCAGGAATGCCTAACACGACAGCAAGGTTTCGGGAGGCATCGTCCATGCCGTTTACAAAAATTTGCCATGCTAAAACAACCCTTTGCTAGAATCTTAACTAGAGAATTAGACAATAGAACATGTAAAAATCTTTACATCTAAGTGAATAAGGAATACAACCTTTGTAGACCGGTCCTTCACTTCAATAGCTCCGTGTCATAGTCCCTTCGCTCCAAGTTGTGAACTCTCGGACTCTAGAAAGGCTCCACAAGATGAACGGAACAAACTTGCTTGAAGTCTTCGAAGTCGAAGATGATCTACGTCGAGGAGACACCAACTAAGCCATCTCTTTACTAATATAGAATTGGTGAAGCAAACACCCTAAACTAAATGGCTAATATAGTAGATGATGATGAAGTAGGAATTTTTCTCACTTTAGAAATATTTTTCTCACTCATTTTCTTCACCTCCCAAATCGCAAGAGAGCTAGATGAAGGAAATGAAGAAAAGCAACCATGGAAAAAATCAAGTCTGGAATGGCAACCATAGGTGAGTTAATATCATATACTAACTGGTCGCACGCTTTTGGCGTGTCGGATGTTCAAAGTTCTAAGGTTATAACCGCGATCAGGACGGTGTCGCTATGCAGCTAGCCGGTTGAGCATGGGTCGATCCACAGGGAGATGGTTGTATGTTCGTTCGAGTTTTAGACGAGTCAATAAAGAATTTGTATATGTTTGTTCAGTTCTATCCTAAGTGTATACGCAAGTATAAAGTTGTTAAGAAAAAGATACGAAAGTGTAAGCTAAGGAAATCCGCACTAAAAACCTTTGAGCCGAGTCTTGACCAATTGAAGCTAGAGCAATCGGCAACAACGTGGATTAGGGGATTTAAGCACGATATTCGTGAATCCGGCTTATTTACCCTTGTCCTTCCGTTCTTGTCTCTTGCTTTCGCCTCCGGCCAAACCGAACGCAACCGGTCGCGGTTAGGAATCACCGTTACCTTGGTAGGGTATGGTGCCTAACGGAGCGCTTGCGTATCATTTGGGCGGAGTTCAATGGAAAATAACGGGAAAAGGAAATGAGCAAAGAAACATTAACTTACAATATCGTATTTATTCTTAACAACAATAATTACAACCATTCACAAAACGAACCAAAAAAGAGAGAACAAAAAGAACAAAGAAAAGAAAAGATTACAAGTAAGTAAGGGCATGGAATTTAAAGTGCAAGGTAATAAATTGCAAGTAATAAAAGACAAGAATGAAAAATGCAAGAAAAAAAAACTAGGAACCATGGAACAAGTTACACACCATGGGTTTAATAACCCAAACTTAAACTTGCAAGCTCAATTAAGAGGTTGCAAGATCAAGAGAGAGCTAAAAACCCAAGGGAAAATGAAGCACAAATTCCATATGAAGATACAACCCTTGAGATCAATAACCAACCCTTAAATTTTCAAGCTCAATGAAGAGGTTGAAAGATTAAGAGAAAGCAAGGATCTCAAGGGGAAGCTAACAAAAGAATGATACAAACACCCTCATCTTCATTTCATCATCCACTCAAAAAGCTCTCACTACAATTTTCATGGAGGAAAGAATGAAGAAGAAGAAGAAACTAAACTAAACTATACTAAAGAGAGAATGGAAATCAAGACATGAAGGAGCTTGGCTTGGAACAAAACCGGGGTATTTATAGGCTGGAAACAGAGAACCTAGGGCAACATTCTGAGAGTATATGAAATTCCAAAACTGCCCCTGAAATTTGACCAAGTGAGGAGCCTATACGGCCGCGGAACCGCGGCCTAAGCGTGCTTATGCCGTGGAACCGCGGCAGTTTAGAGGAGTTAGGCCATGAAATTTGGTGGTTTTCCCTAGTTTTTAGTACTCTTCAGTGTGGCATATGACTTTTTCTCAGAAACTCTTCCCATTTCTTCCAGAATTTCAGTAGATCAAAAGATGATGTGATGTGGATCTTTTGCCAAGATTTCCTCGAGCTCCGCGTAGATATTGTTAGTGTATATGTCCTAGAGGCCATTACTGTATCATACTAGTTTGTATATTACTTGATGGAAGCTTGGTATATTCACAGTTGTATATACAATCTTGCTCGAAATGGTAGTATGCTACTTGGTTTGTCTCTGCTTTAATATGTGCATGTGTTTCTTTTAGCATATCGCTGATATACATATTAGTAGAGCCCTTAGGATCTTTGCTTGATTACCAGCGTTGTGATGGCGCTCACACTCATGGGAGCTGGGTGATCTATAAGCACATCCTTATACAGGTCCCTAGTCGTTGGACTATCGAGATAGGGCATCGATACTCCGGAGTAGACTAGCGTATGCGCTTCTCATCCCAGTGTGGGAGACGGTCTGTCCCACAGCCGTCAGTACGTCGTACTTGAGATAGTATGTGGGTGCTCGTTAGGTTACGAGTACACTGGACAGGACTCGTCGGGAACTGTTGGTTGGTATTATACCTATCGTCAGTTATCAGTTCCCAGGTGACATGAGTACAGCTTAGTCCGATGACTTGACACTGTCACTTCACCTCGAGTGTGTTCCCACAGCACTTTAATTACTACCCTACCACGGCTCCAAGGAGTCGTGCAAACAGGTAGTTTTTGGGTGCAGTCCCGAAGCACTTGGAGGCAGTGACGGTTAGACAGGATTCGTCTCTCCCGGTATTGGGGGTTGACATCGCGCTGTGTCCAGTAGAGCCATTACACGAGTAGTCCCTGGCCAGGGCAAGCGAGATATACTGGTAGGTTTCCAGTGTTATCTCAGGGTGTTCTGGGCTACACTCCGACACGACTTGTACCGCTATTAGAGGACTGACGTTCACCGCCCCCC
The DNA here is from genome assembly GCA_030015575.1 of Agapanthus africanus. Lineage (NCBI taxonomy): Eukaryota > Viridiplantae > Streptophyta > Magnoliopsida > Asparagales > Amaryllidaceae > Agapanthus > Agapanthus africanus. The sequence continues at coordinate 298,613,475 of CM057349.1, forward strand.
TAGGCCCGCCATGCGATGTATCAGACGAACAGACCGGACTGTATGGAGATTGTCACATACAGGCTCAGTAGGAGTTCAGATGGGGTTCACCTCGTCAGTCTTCTTATCGACATCTACCTGGAGACCGTTACGTACAGCTAGTGCCGCTTGCGGTCTGTGGTTAAACCCACTGCCAGCGTAGTGTCGAGTCTTTAGAGTCCCACACAGAGAGCTATTCGCCTTTAGGCAAAATGAGTAGAGGTCGCATGGTTTTGCGACAGAGTTCGTTCACATCCGCGCACTTGTGCACGTTTGCTGTCCGGACAGCTTATACTAGCGGGCTTTGGTTTAAGCTGGATCCTAGTATATGATTTGGGATTGGTTTTTCTCATTGTATTCGTGTTCCTCGGATCACGAATACGGGTGCGTATGCACAGTTTCTTGAGACAGAGGGAGAGGACTTTGATTAGGGTTAATGACTATTGTCATTTTATTAACCCTAATGCTTATGTGTGTATTATTGTTAATTGATATTAGTTTAATAATTGTGCATGGTTATGGTTGTTGACCATTTGACCTATCTTGACTTGTTGACCTTGTTGACACTTTGACCATCATCATTTCATTTGGAAGATGCTCTTTGATCCTTGCAAATTGCATTAAAAATGAAATGATAATGGTCATGTCTTGATTAACCATGACAATTATCTAGCTAATTATCTAATTACAATAATTCACACATATATGTGAGAATGGTTATTATTCTCTCATTCTATCATTTTGTTTTCTCTCTCTTGTTCTTCCTCTCCCTCAAGTTCTCCCCTCTCATGTGTTGATAAACACTTGAGCTTGAGAAAAACCCTTTCTTGATAATCTCTACTCTCATCTAGGGTTCAAGGATTAGAACTTCTTGCACCCTAGTTACTTCTAGCTTGGAGTTGAAGCCAAAGGTTGAGGTTTTCGGGTGGATCTTTCTTCGACGTGAGAAGACGACAAAGGTGACCTCCTTCCACCACTCCAAGGAGCAAGGAGAGAAGGACATAAAGCCCAAGGTATAACTTTTCTAGCACTTAGCTAGTTACTAGTTAGCTTTAGCTTGTTTTTGTTTAGCAAAGATCCTTCATAGTCTAGTCCATGTTGCCTAAGTTGATAAAAATCCGATTTTTATTCCGTTTTCCGCCTCCCCACAAGTACCGGGGTGGGCAACGTGGACTTACAGTGGTATCAGAGCCTAACTAAACATAAACTAGCTAGGTAGTAGAGTGTATCGAAGTTCGAATCGGAAAAATCGAAAAACCGAGTTTTAAAAACCCTAAGTTTCTGTTAAAATTTTTTCTGTTCGAAATAAAATTTGTCATACTCCTAAAATCATCTCAGGGTTTTCTTAAGAAGCACAGCAAACCCGGTCCAGTGAGTCGTCTAAACCGCCGCGGTTCAGCGGCAATAGCAAGCTATTGCCGCGGAAACGCCGCCTTTTTGACTCCTCACTGAGTCGAGTTTGGTGCAGTTTTCTTATGGCTTGGTTTTAGGATTTTTAATATGGTTTATAAGTGCCCAGATTTTCCAGAATAGAAATTTGTTTTTGGGGGCCTATAAATCCTTTTTTTTTCGGAATTTCAATACGCTTTGACTAAAAGGTTTTATCTGTGATGTTTATATGTATTGAACGTCAGCTAATCGCTATATGTCGATTAGTCGGGGTTATACATATCTGTGATCTGTGATTGATGATGGTATGTGTATATGAATGGGTTGGATTGTCGCGGATGAATAGCCGGGGTGGATGTGAGTTGAGTGTTGCTTTTTCTTTCATTCATTGTAATATGTAAATTGATGTAATATTATTATTTGTTTGGCCGCACAACCGGGTCGGGGTTGTACCCGTCATTGTATAATTCTTTTTACTGTTTATGCTCCTAGGATAGACCCATGGAGGGGGTGCACAAACTACCGGGTATCTCGAAGTGCCGAGTGGCCTACTCACGGTGGTGAGGGAGGTTGCTTCGCTTCGGGTACTTGGCGAGTAGTTTGCCGCACCCGTAGGGGTCTTGGGTGGGGTATTGGCTATTCACCGCGACCGTGTAATCCGCTTTTCGTTGCAGGCTCGAACGGATTGCGGATTCCTAGTATATCCAATGTATTCATCTGTGATCTGAAATGTCTATCATTGCTATATATTTATATATGATAACTATTTAGGCGTTGTTTATGTTTTACAGCCGCGCTAGCCCAGCCCCCGTTCTGTCGTTAGTTAAGTAACCAAACGGGTGATGACGGGGCCCCGTGGCGAATGCGAATGGCATAAGCGTACGTTATTTTTTGGTTGTTTTCTGCAATGGTAGGATTAAATGATGGGACGCATTAAAAGAACTAATGCAAGAAAATAAACCAAGTAAAAGTCGATTGGAACACTTTGAAAACCACTCGGTTCTTTTCAAAACTAAACTTTTAAACGCGGAGCTTGAACCACTCCTTTTAAAAGCTATCTCGTTCCATCGATTATATCAAGTTCACTACGTTCACGGTTTCGCCAAAACCATTCGTATCCCTCCGTCGTTTCGTATGGATATTCAATAGTATTCAAGCTATGTTTGTTGACCTTCGTCAAGGCATAGTGATTGGTAGTTGTTGGGTGTTCATATGTAGCATAGATAGATGCGTTGGTTTGGGACAGTCGTACTACCTTGTTGACCTTCGTCAAGGGTATGTACGGGTGGGTTCAAATTAACCTGGATAATGACGGGTAGAACTTGACATGTGACTTATGATTTGTTGACCTTCGTCAAGGTCATAAGAGCATGGGGCAAAAATCCACATCGAGAGTTTCATAAGTACTGAAACTTGCTAGCGCTGCATACCATTTAGAGTGTGATGATTCTGGTAGGATTCCTTCGGTTTTATCACGCGATGATATTTGGATCCCGATCCTACTGTGAGTATATGCTACTCCTCAGGAAAACTCTCACTTAACGATCAATGCTATAAACCTAGTAGGTGTCTAGAAAGGTGTTAGTGGGGCTACGCCCACAGGGAAAAGAGGTTACTTAATTAAGGAACTTCGCGAAAGCGTTGGAAAACCTCCCTCGAAGTACCGACACTGGCCTGGCTGAACGGTTAAGCAAGTATTGTACAGTGAGATTGATCCTGACTAATCCTTCCTTTGTGGTTTGAGGAGGGATTCGAGAGACAGTGGGAGCCATCCTGTTTAGATAAATTAAAAACCAATCTAAACTTGCAAGAGCATCATGCTAAGTGTTTTCTTCTCTCTCTCTTAATTGCAGCGACCCAGTGACCGCACCTAGGTTACATCTAGATAATAAAATGACTGAATCTGACTGTTATGACTGGCAAAGGTCTGTCCAGATGTCCATTGCCCAGGACAAGCTGGGACACCTCTTGACTGATCCAACCCCTGCCGTCTCAGGTCCAGTTTCCCCTGTCACGGATATTGATATTCGTAGGACATCGGAAGAAGACTGTGCGAAAGCCAAGTGCCTCGTGTTAGCCTCAGTTGATGGTATATACCAGAGGCAGCACGAGAAGATGGACTCAGCTTCTATCTTCCTCCATAACAAAGTTTTATATGGAGAGCAATCTCGTATCGCAAGATATGAGACCTCGAACGAATTGCTTCCAGCGAGGTTGGCTATCAGGTCATCTGTAGGGGGCAACGTCCTTACAAAGACCAGCTCTTTTGAGCTCTCGGACCTGAAGACCACGTTGAAGAACGGGTCAGATGCTGACGCAGTTCAACAGTCTCTACCTACTACCCTAAAGGAAACTAGGGAAGTAGAAAGAAAGGGAAGGGCAGAAGTTTCAGGAACAGATGTAGTAAAAGAAGGATGTTCCTATTGTTACGGGAATGAACATGGGCAGAAGGATTGCAGGGCTTGTAAAGCCAGTAGCCAGAATTCGAAGCATGTTGTGGCTTCGGCTTCGGGTGTGTTTGTGATAGAGAACTGTATGTCAGTTAACCCTACTTCCTGGGTATTGGATACCGGATCAGGATCTCATATCTGTAATTCGTTACAGGCTTTGAGAAACCGTAGGGTTATCAGGAAAGGTGATATGACTCTCAGGGTTGCTAACGGAATGAGCATGTATGCTGAATCCGTAGGGGAATATCATCTAGGACTGACAACTGGGCAGATATTGATTCTGCGTGACTGTTTTTATGTGCCAGGTGCGACATGTAATATCATATCTGTATCCTTAATTTCTAAGGAAGGATATGATTTTACTTTTGTAAGCGATGTAGTTAACATCCACCTAAATCAAGTTCTGATTGGGTTAGGAACATTACAAAACGGTATATACGTATTGAATCAAGCTCAGATCTTCAGTGTCCAGAACACACTTAAAAGAAAGTCTCCGGAAACAAATCAGGCTTTCTTATGGCATTGTAGACTGGGTCACATTAATGAGACACGGTTGACAAAGTTACATAAAGAAGGATACTTGGATCCGTTCGAGTACCAGTCTTATGCCACTTGTGAATCATGTTTCATGGGAAAGATGACAAAGACTCCGTTCACTGGACACGGAGAAAGAGCAAGCGAGCTCTTGGGACTCATACACAGTGATGTGTGTGGTCCAATGTCTACACATGCGCGAAGTGGTTATTCATACTTCATTACTTTCACCGATGATTTCTCTAGGTATGGGCATGTCTTCTTGATGAAGCACAAATCCGAGGCCTTTGAGAAATTTCAAGAATACAAGAATGAAGTTGAAACACAAACTGGCAAAAGTATCAAGACACTGAGATCTGATCGAGGTGGTGAATACTTGAGTGCCGAGTTTCTGGGCTACTTAAAAGAGAATGGAATTCTCTCTCAGCTTACTCCTCCATACACACCACAACACAACGGTGTATCGGAAAGGCGGAATCGAACCCTATTGGATATGGTTCGTTCCATGATGAGTAAGGCTGAGTTGCCGCGATCCTTCTGGGGTTATGCGCTAGAAACAGCTGCATATCTCTTGAACAAGGCTCCAACCAAGACTGTGCCTACCACCCCATATCAGATATGGAGTGGGAAGAAACCCTGTCTCAAGTACCTTAAGACATGGGGATGTCCAGCTTTTGTAAAAAAGCAGCATGCGGACAAGCTCGAGGCACGCTCAGTACTGTGTAAGTTTGTGGGATACCCAAAGAACTCCAGGGGGTATCTTTTCTATTCCGCAGAGTAACAAAAGGTTTTTGTTTCTCAGCATGCCCACTTCTTGGAAACTGAATTTTTAGAAAATCAGATAAGTGGGAGCGCAATAGAACTGGAAGAAATTCCAGAACCACAAGCTATTACTGAAAGCTTGGAAGAACCAGAAGTTTCAAGAGAACCGGACATCCCAGCGCCACTCCATAGGAGTAGTAGGCAGTCTCATCCGCCCGAGAGATACTACGGTTTTCTCATAGACGGGGATAGAGAGGATTGCACCATGGATTATGGTGAGCCTACTAGCTTCCAGCGAGCCATTCAGAGCGGTGACTCGGTAAAATGGCTAGATGCAATGCGGGCCGAGATGGAGTCTATGTACACCAACAAAGTTTGGACTTTGGACTTTGCTCCAGAAGGGGTAAAACCCGTAGGCTGCAAATGGATCTTCAGAAAGAAGATTGGTGTAGATGGGCAGGTTGAGACCTATAAAGCTAGACTTGTTGCTGTAGGGTTCCTAGGCACACTATAGAGGTCTCACATGGCATCAAGCTTTCTTGAAGAAGAAGATGATGAAGAAGAAGAAAGAATATGATAAGTGTTGAATTAAAATGAAAAGTAAATGAATACTTATCATATACTAACTAGGGTAGAGTGTAGAGAATAGACCATGGTTACTTGGATGGGTTAGGGTTAAGCATGAAGACAAGAATGGTTAAGAAGTCAAAGCTTCATGAAGCTTCAACTAGAAACAAAAGAAGCCACCATTCTTATCTAAATCTTTTCCAAATAAATAAACAAATAAATAAATGAAAAAGCAAAACCCTAATCATCTCTTAACCATGGTTTAACCCTTTACACTTAACCATAAAATCAAGTATCATCAAACATGATACAAATATGTGCACAAAAGTATGAATCAAGTGTTGATTGGGTTTAGTACGTTGTGTAACGGTAAATACTTTCTGAATCAAAACACGGTTCTAAATGTACATAACACACACAAGAGGAAAAGTTCAGAAATGAACGAAGCATTCTTATGGCATTGTATACTTGGTCATACCAATGCGACAAGACTAGCTAAGTTGCATAAAGATGGATATTTGAATCAGTTTGAATTTACATCTTATGAAACTTGCCAGTCGTGTCTTAAAGGCAAGATGACCAAAACTCTATTTGCTGGACACGGAGAAAGAGCTACTGAACTCTCAGGACTGATACATAGTGATGTATGCGGTCCTATGTCTACACATGTCAGGAATGGTTTCTCATACTTCATTACATTCACCGATGATCTCTCAAGATTCGGACATGTGTTCTTGTTGAAACACAAAACTGAAGCTTTTGGGAAGTTCAAGGAATATAAGTACGAAGTTGAGAACAAGACGGGTAAAAGTATTAAGGTCCTACAATCTGATCGGGGAGGAGAATACTTGAGCATGGAATTCCGAGACTATTTAAAAAAGAATGGGATTCTCTCTCAGCTTACTCCTCCGTATACACCACAGCACAATGGAGTTTCGAAGCGAAGAAATCGCACCCTATTAGATATTGTGTGCTCTATGATGAGTGATGCTGAGTTACCTATTTCCTTTTGGAGTTATGCACTTGAGACAGCTGCATACCTATTGAATCAAGTTCCATCAAAATCAGTGCCTAAAACACCATATGAGATATAGAGTGGAAAGATACCATATCTTAAACGAGTTAAGGTATGGGGTTGTCCGGCCTATGTTAAAAAACAGAATCCGGACAAACTCGAGGCACGATCAGTTCTTTGCAAGTTTGTGGGATATCCAAAGAATTCACATAGATATCTCTTCTACCGCATTGAGGAACAAAAAGTGTTTGTTTCTCAATATGCCACCTTTTTAGAATAGGAATTTCTTGTAAAAGAAATTAGTGGTAATGGGTAGAGCTGGAAGAATTTCAGCCACACAAACTACAACTGATGATTTGGTAGAACCGAAGGATTCGATACTCCCTGACGAACCTCAGCCACTCCGCAGATCTAGTAGGGTTCCTCATCCACGTAAGAGATACTACGGTTTTCTCATAGACAGTGGGAGCGGGGATTGCATCATGGAAGATAATGACCCAACTAGTTTCGAGCAGGCCATCACAAGTAGGGACTCTGTGAAATGGCTGGATGCTATGTGATCTGAGATGGAATCCATGTACACAAACAAAGTATGTACTTTGGAAGTTGCTTCTGAAGGGGTAAAATCCATTGGGAGCAAGTGGATATTTAAGAAGAAACTTGGTGGCGATGAAAAAGTTGAGACCTTCAAAGCTAGACTTGTAGCAAAAGGTTTTTGTCAATGACCAGGTGTCGACTATGATGAAACCTTTTCTCCAGTAGCTATGCTTAAGTCCATCAGGATCCTACTTGCCAGTGCTGCATACCATGACTACGAAATCTGGCAGATGGACGTCAAGACCGCTTTTCTAAATGGTGATTTAGAAGAGAGCGTGTACATGACACAACCAGAGGGCTTCATAGATAGTGGGAGCAGCGGAAAGTTGTGCAAGTTACTTAAATCAATCTACGGATTAAAATAGGCATCGTGGAGCTGGAACATCTATTTTGATGTGGTAGTCAAAGAGTTTGACATCATCAAAAACGTAGATGAACCCTGTATATACAAAAAGGTTGTAGAGAGTAAGGTTGTCTTCCTCGTATTGTACGTGGATGACATACTCTTGATAGGAAATGATGTTCCTATGCTACAATAGGTCAAGCTCTTCTTATCACAAAAGTTCTCTATGAAAGATCTAGGTGATGCCTCCAACATCCTGGAGATTAAGATCTTTAGAGATAGATCTATGCGGATGTTGGTATTGTCCCAATCCAGATATATTGACACCATACTAAAGAGGTTTAGTGTGGAAGATTCTAAGCATGGTAATTTACCCGCTTGCTCAGGAATCACTCTCTCTAAAGAGATGTCTCTCAAGAATGATTTAGAGAGGGCTCGCATGCAAGAGATACCCTATGCTTCTGCAGTTTGGTCTATCATGTACGTGATGTTATGCACCAGACCAGATGTAGCTTACGCACTTAGTGTGGTAAGTAGGTATCAATAAGACCCAGGAGAGAAGCACTGGACAGCTGTGAAGAACATTCTTAAGTACTTGAGAAGGACTAAAGAGATGTTCTTGGTGTATGGTAACGGAGTGGAGTCCTTTACCGATTAAAGCTTCCAGAGTGATAAGTACGACAGTAAGTCGGTCTCGGGTTTTGTTTTTACCCTCAATAGAAGGGTGGTATGTTAGAAGAGTTCCAAGCAAAAAACCGTGGCAGACTCGATGATGGAGGCTGAATACATCGCAGCCAACGATGCTGCCAAAGAGGCTATTTGGATGAAGAAGTTCATTACCGAACTTGGTGTGGTTCCATCCATTAAGAATCCAATACCCTTGTATTGTGATAATAATGGAGCTGTGGTTTTGGCCAAGGAACCCCGGTCCCATCAGCGATCCAAACATATTCTGAGGCGGTATCACCTGATCCGTGAGATAGTTGATCACCGAGAGATCGAGGTCAGGAGAGTTGACACGAAGGATAACACAACGGATCCATTCACGAAGGCCCTCCTCCAGACGCAGTTTGAGAAACTTTTTGGGATGTTGGGTATGGGATATTACAACAACTGGCCTTAGTGAAAGTGGAAAATTGTTAGGAATATGTATGCCCTAGAGGCCATTATTGTATGATATATTGGATGCTTGGACATATATATATATATAGGACTTTCTTGCTCAACATGATAGTATGTAATCTGGTTGCTCTTTATCTTAACATGTACACTTGTATTATTATACTGTCTCTCTGATACATGTTGATAATGCCTTTAAGATGTTGGCTTGACTACCAGGACTATGATGCACATCATACTAATGGGGTGTGTGTAGTCCATAAGAACATACTTTAACAGTTCCTAGTCGAGAGAATATCGAGACAGGGCATCGATATTCCAGAGTATACTAGTATGTACGTTTCTTGACCCTGTATGGGGCGATGGTTGATCCCACAGTCATTGGTGTTTAACATCAAAGATTGTACACAGGTGCTCATTAGAGAATGGGTACACTGAGCATGACTCGTCGAGAACTCCTAGATGGTACCATACCTATCGTCAGATAGCAGTTCTCTGGTGACACTTCTACAGGTTAGTCTGTAAACCCGAGATCGTCATAGAGTCTTGTGTGGTTCCCACCGTGTTTTGATTTCCTCCCTACCACGGCTCAATGGAGTCGTGCAAAGAGGTGGATTTTGGGTACAGTCCCGAATCACATGGAGGCAATGAGTGATAGGAGGGCTTTTGTCTCTCCCGGTATAGGGCGTAAGTGTAAAATTTTAATAGTTGATGATATATAGAACATGGGTGTATGAGACTTACACTACAGCTAAAGATAATTGTGGTAATTATTTATTAAAAGTAAAATAAAATGAATGAAAATGAGCATGGCTTAAGATACTTGTAGAAGCATGTAGAAGCAAGTAGAAGCAATGACTCATCTCACTAATTTTATTTTTCTCTAGATATTTTATAACCCAACCATTTATCTTTAGCCCATGGTTAATTCTCTCATTATCTTTTGAGATATTTTTTCCTCACCCAAGTGCTTCTTCATCCTCTCTAGTTTTTCTTGAGTAGGAAAAATAAAAAGATAAAAGAATTTCTAAAGTGAGCAAAATTCCTAATTCATCAACCTACTCTCATCTAGCCCATTAGATTAGGTTGTTGCTTCACTAATTCTTTGATTAGTGAAGAGGTAGTTTAAGTTAGAGAAACTTCAAGGTGGATCATCTTCGGCATCGAAGATCCATTAGCAAGCTCGTTCCTTTTACCAAGTGGAGCCTAACAAGATTTTTAGGGACTACTACTTGGAGCTTTAGAAGTGAAGGACCGGTCTACAAAGATTGTATTCTCCATTCACTTAGTGTAAAACTTGTTTACATGCCTAGAAAACCCTAATACTCTAGTTAGATTCTAGGTTAGTGTAGCATAGACCTTTAGATTTTTTAAAATTGTATACTTGATGCATGTGGAAACCTAGTAGAGGTGCTAAGACACACTTTTAGAATTAACATAGGCTTAAGCGGTATCATTTCTCTTGAGCCCCAGGAAGACGGAAAAAGTGAGTGCTTGTTATTCAGGTTAGACAACTTAACGGTGTTTTCAATGGAAATTGCCTTGGAAAAAGACACAAATCCTTCCGTCCATGTGTAGCAGTTGCCGATTACTCCTGAACCTAAGAAATTCAAGAGTTAAATCCGTTCATAAGTTTCTGACTCAATCTGAGTCCAAACTCAAACCAGAATCCAAAAATCAAACATGAACTTGAATACTTAATCATGAACCTGAATACTCGAATTCAAACATCAAACTCAAACTTGTATATTTGACCTGACTTGACTGAACCATGGTTATAACGTGAAATGAACTCGACATGACTACCTGAATACATGATTACATCCTGAACATGAACTTGAACATCTTATATCCATGGATTCGTCCAAGACCTGTAATCTTAATCTATACAATACAATACACGGGGATAAAGGGGTAGATTGGTACGGAACGTATATCGTGGCACGAGTGGTCACTTTAAAAGACACCTACATGAATTCATGTGCCGTTGTCCCGTGGGTTATGACGGGGCCTTGTACTACATGTTACCATAGTCCACGGGGTAAGATGGACTCCTCTCGTATACATGAATACTTTCTTTATCAAACTATAAATAACCATGTTAGAATAACTATCTTATACCTGTGAATGAACATATACAATTTTACCTGTCCTTTGTTCTTTTAGTTCTTATTCACATGATATACTATTTTCCCTCACTTCTTTTGGGACTTACCGAGCGCTAATTCGCTGAAGACATTCCTCTCTGTTTTCTTTCTTTGGAATGTTCGTTAGGAGGACCAGATTCTGAGGAGATAGAGTCGAGCCAGGAGGACTTGGACTAGGTTGCTGCTTACCAGACTGCTAGCTCTTTCATGCCTGCACTTACATTCTGTATGCCATTGTTTAGGCATTTGCTTTATTATTGTATCTTTTATTTTCAGACAGTTGTATGTAAAGTTGAATGTAAATAAATTTGTTTTTTCATTTTATTACTCTTGTCATTCTTGTTCATTGTTATATTGCTTAATTACGCTTAACGTATTTGTTTCATAGAAAATATGTTGCGGGCTTGCCACGCCACCGTTTCCATCTACTGGGAAGCGGAGTGTGACAGGTTTTGTTGGTGGTCCATGCAGGTCAGTTCTGCATGAAGTCTTAAGCAATATATCACAAAAATTATAAGAATCAGCGAACAAACGGTGCTTCTAGAAGCTATCAAAAGTCTTCTGAAGGGCCAGCAGCAACAGACTGCTATTCTTATGAACCTTCCGGAAGCCGAAGCATCTGGAGTAAAGAAATTTCGTGCATTGCATCCTAGGAACTTTTCAGGTAAAGAAAGTTCTCTTAAGGCAGAAGAATGGGTACAGAGTATAGAGGATGATCTTGCCGCAGCACAGGTACCAGACACAGCTTGGGTTCGTGTGGCCAAGCTCCACTCACCGACAACGCAAGAATCTGGTGGAAAGCTGAGCAAAGCCATCTCACACAACCCATAGAGTGGAAGACGTTCCAAGATCTGTTCGATGCGAAGTTCTTCCCCGAGACTACCCGTTTTGAGATGGAACAACAGTTCATCCACCTACAATAAGGCTCTATATGGGTAAAATCAGTGGATGAATATGATGTCGAATTCATCATGCTTAGCAGGTAAAGAAGTCGTATCAAATTTTGTTCTGTAAAACACATCACTATCCTGACATCAATATCTTATCAGGTTCGCGTCACACTTGATCCAGACCGATGAGATTCGGGCTAGACGATTCCAACAGGGCTTAGACCCGGAGTGTAGGGTTCCTAGGCACCCTAGTGAGGTCTCACAAGGCATCGATCATGCCAAATTAAAATTTTAACGGTGCCGAGAAACCCGACTACGGATCGTCGGCTAGAAGTTTAGGCGAATATGAAATCTAGTTAACAATTAACTAATGGGAAACGGAAATACAACCTTTGTAGATCCGGTCCTCCACCTCCACGGCTCCGAGATGAGGTCCTCTCCGCTGTCCAAATCAAATCCGGGCTCTAGCGTCGACTTCATCGGAGAATAGGCGAGCTAGGTCGTCGATGTCCATGCCGAAGATGATCTACGTCGAAGCATCGCAAGATCAAGCTCCACCTTCACCAAGCCCTAAAAACTTGTGAAGGAAACACACTCTACTACTTGGCAAGAGGTAGAGGATGAAGAAATAGGAAGTGGGTAGACTTTAGAATTGGATTTCTCACTTGTTTCATCAATCCACCATTGATGAAGAAAGCTTTTCTTCTTTGAAGAAGATGAAGAAGAAGAAGAAAGAATTATGATAAGTTATTTAAAAATGAAAAGAATATCCAAACTTATCATAATCCTAACTATGGTTATGTGTAGAGAATTGACCATGGTTAAATCATTGGTTAAGGTTAAGGATGAGATAAGAATGGTGGTCAAGGTCAAAGCTTCATGAAGCTTCAACTAAACAACAAATTAAGCCACCATTCTTTTCTCTTTTCCATTTATTTTCCAAAATATATAAACAAATAAATAAATGAATAAATAAGTAATGGAAAATAAAACCCTAATTATATGTTTAACCATGGTTTAATTCTTTATACTTAACCAAGTAAACATGCATCATCAAACATGATACAATCATGTGTACAAAAGTATATCACATATACAATGTGCACAAACCGAGTGAGAAAATCCATTTAAAGTGAACCAATACTAGTTAATGCAAAGTAATATATCAAATATATAATTATGCATTAAATCATTAAATCAACACTTGATTCAATGACCCGGTCATGTCGCACACAACCGACTAGTATTCATCAGTAACAACTTATCGAATCAACACTTGATCCGATAACCCGGCTATATCGCATATAACCGATCAATGTCACATCGCGAGAATTGAATACAGTATCACATACTGGTATTATTCTCGGTCCCGCACATATCTCATATGCGCTCCTATTTCGTTTTGCTTGAGCCAGGAAACCTCTGTGTAGGACTCTAAAGACTCGTCAATACGCCGGCAGCAGATGATGATCATATCAAGCACCCACAAGCCGCAAGCGGTCTGCTAAACGTAACGGCCACCCGGGTATTGAGCGATCTGAAGATCGACGAGCAAGCCCGCTCACACTCCAGTGAATCCAACCAGTAACACTATCGTACAGTCCGGTCTGATCGTCTGATATGTCGCATATCTCGCCTAGGGGTGGTAAACGTCAGACCCCAATAGCTCGATAAGTCGTGTCGATATGAGGTCTATAACAATTCGAGAAACTACTGGTAACACTTACCAGTAAATCTCAGCAACCCTGGCCAGGGATTTCCTGTTATAGCCAATCGAACACAGCGCAACATCAACTCCCTATACCGGGAGAGACGAATCCCCTCCTATCGCTCATTGCCTCCATGTGACTCAGGACTGTACCCAAAAACCACCGTTTTGCACGCCCTCTTGGACGTGGTAAGATAGAAATCAAAGCACAGTGGGAACCACACAAGACTCTATGACGATCTCGGGTCAACAGACTACTCTGTACCAGTGTCACCAGAGAACTGCCATCTGACGTGAGGTATAATACCATCTGGGAGTTCTCGGCGAGTCCGTCCAGTGTACCCAGTCTCTACTGAGCACCCGTATATCATCTCTGATGTCAAACACCAATGGATATGGGATCATCCATCGCCCATCTGTATGGGTCGAGAAGGTATACGCTAGTCTACTCTGGTATATCGATGCCCCGTCTCGATACACCCACGACTAGGGACTTTGAAGGATGTACTTATAGACTACCATGTCCCCACTAGTATGATCCGCATCATAGTCCAGGTAGTCAAGTACACATCCTAAGGGCTTTACCAACATGTAACAGAGAGACAATCAGTATACACGTCAAGGTAAAGAGCAACCATATAGCATACTATCATGTCGAGAAAGAAAGTTCTCCCTATATACGTCCTAGCATCCACTACAATATACATCATATGTACAGTAATGGCCTCTAGGGCATACATATAACTAACAATCTCCCACTTGCACTAGGGCCATCTGTAGCAGTGGTTGTAGTATCTCATACTCAACCATCCCATAAAAGTCTCTCTCTGGGAACAGGCCTTCGTGAGTGGATCCGCCGTGTTGTCCTCTGAGTCTACTCTCCTAACCTCGATCACCCTGGAGATCAACCATCTCCATGATCAACTGATACTGCCTTAGAATATGTCTGGATCACTGATGGGACCGGCGTTCCTTGGCATAAGCCACAACTCCATTGTCTCACAATGGTAGGAACATAGTTCATCTCATGAACCAATATACACCCAAACAGCCTCTTTGGTAGCATCTTAAGTAGCGATGTATCATGCTTTTATCGTCTAGTATGTCACGGTATCTAGCTTGGAACTCTTCCAACATACCGTCCATTTACTGAGGGTAAAGATAATGCCTGTGACTGACATTCAGTCGTCTTTATCACCCTGGAACCCTTCCAGTGATTCTTTCCAGGATCAGTTGATACCGTCTCACTACAACTAGTGAGAATCCTAACATCCAATTAAATCTATCTCATAGATCCAAAATCCAGGATTTAGTAGGTATCACTTTGATCCTATATGGAGAATTCTAGTGATAAGCGGAGATTGACCGAGCGTAGCATAGGAAACTCCTTCCCTATCAAGAGTATGTCATCCACGTACTCTACGAGGATCGTCACCATACTCCCTACACCTTTTTGTTTATACAAGGTTCATCTACCATTTTGATGATGTCAACTTCTTTGACTAATACATCAAAACAGATGTTCCAACTCCGCGATGCCTGCTCTATCCTATAAAGCATCTTGCACACGTTTCCGCTGCTCCCACTGTCTACGAAGCCCTCTGGCTGTGTACTTATAGACGCTCTCTTCTAAATCATCATTTAGAAAAGCAGTCAAGACACCCAACCACCAGATATCGCAGTCATGGTATGTAGCCGTGGCAAGTAGTATCTGGATGGACTTAAGCATAGATATTTGAAAAGGTTTCATCATTATCCACGCCTGGTCGATGACGAAAACTTTTAACAAGTCTAGCTTTGAAAGTCTCAACTTTTCCATGTACACCAAGTAATCTTCTCAAGATATACTTGCTCCTGATGGGGATTTAACCCTTCAGATATAGCAACTAAAGTCCATACTTTGTTGGTGTATAAGGATTCCATCTCAGATTGCTAAACATCCAGCCATTCTTACAGAGTCATATTCCTGATGGCCAGCTCGAAACTAGTTGGGTCATCATCTCATGATGCAGTCCTCACTCCCACTGTCATAGAGAAACAGAAGTATCTCTCAGGTGGGTGAGGAACCCTACTAGATCGGCGGAGAGGCTGAGGTTCATTGGAATCTACTGAATCCTTTGGCTCCATCAAATCATCTGCTGCAGTTTGTATAGCTGGAACATTTCCAGTTCTACATTACAGACTTTGCCTCGAGCTTGTCCAGATTTTGCTTTTAGACATATGCCGGACAACCCCAAATCTTAACTAACTTAAGATATGGGCTCTTCCCCTTCCATATCACATATGAAGTGGTAGGCAATTGATTTGATTGGAACCATATTCAATAGGTATGCAGCTTCTTAAGTGCACAACTCCCAGAAGGAAAAAGGTAACTCAGTAGTACTCATCATAGAGCACACCTTATCATATAGGATGTGATCGCTCCGCCCCGATATACCATCGTGCTATGGTGTATTCGGAGGAGTAATGCTGAGAGAGAATCTCATTCTCCTTTAGAATAATCCAGGATTTCCGTGCTCAAGTATTCTCCTCCGTGATCACATCAAAGGACATAATACTTATACCCGTATTCTGGTTTTCTACTTCTCGTTTATATTCTGTGAATATCTCAAAAGGTTCGGACTTGTGTTTCAACAGGAACATAGGTCTGAATCTCGAAAGATCATCAGAGAATGTAATGAAGTATAAAGAACCAGTCTTGGCTAATGTAGACAGGGGACCTTACATACATCAACATGTATCATCCCAAGAGTTTACTAACTCTTTCTCTGTTTCCAGTAAACGGAGCTATGGTCATCTTATCTTTGTGACATGACTGGCGAGTTTCACAAGATGTAAACTCAAACTGATTTAAATATGCATCTATATGTAACTCTAGCTAGTCGGGTCGCATTGATATGACCTAGTCTACAATGCCTCAAGAAGGATTCGTTCATTTCTGAACTCTTCCTCTTGTGTGTGTTCTGTATACGAAGAACTGTAGTTTGATTTAGAACATTAATGCTTTTAGATAACGTGCCTGAACCGATCAACTTTTGATATAGGAAATGTTCAAAACATTATCCATCAATACAAAATTTTATCATTTCTTTACAGATAAAGAGACTGATATGATTTTGTATATCAGGTTCGGTATCTAATAACATTCGTTCAGAATCAATGTATTGGTAATACAGGGTGACAGTGACCAACAGACTTGGCTGCAACACTTGCCCCGTTTTCTGCCTCATGAAACTTATCACCCATTCTCAGTTCTCTACCTATCTGTAGCCCTATGTAACAGATTGCATATCTGGGATCCTGATCTGGTATCACATACCCAGGACGTAGAGGATACAGAGAAACAGTTCTTTGTAATGAACACACCCGAAGATGATGCATCAGCATGCACTCTCTTCGTTTGGGCGGCACGGGAAATCTGGTATTCCCCAATTTCCTGCTCTGTCTTATAACAATTATAAGTTGGAGCGGGACCAACGTTCCCCAGCTCAGTATAACAAGCGGGTTCAGTCAATAATCCGTATTATTATCTTGATTAAGGCGTGATATGGTCGCTACCAGGAGAGAGAGAGAAGAAAACACTCAGCGTGCGCTCTGTCAAGAATAGATTGGTTTTTATTTTATCTAGTCAGGATGGCTCCCACTGCTTTTTATCAAATCTTCCTTCAAACCCTAAAAGGAAAGACTAGCCGGGATTAATTACACACTACAAGTTCGCCAATCTTTCAGCCAGGCCAGTGTCGGTACTTTGAGGGAGGTCCCCCGTGCTTTCGCACAAACCTAATTAATGTAAACCTCGTTTTCCCAGAGGCGTAACCCCGTTGACACCTTTCTAGACACCTACTTGATCGGCTAATTGTAATGTATAAAACTCTCCCAGGAGTAACTCTTACTCGCAGCGGGTATCGGGATCCAACTATCTCATAGAAGGTATGCAATCTCATTGCAAATTTCAACACTTGAAATTCCCGATAATATTTTGCCCCTAGCACCCTATGACCTTGACGGAGGTCAACAAACCATAGGCTACTAGTCAAGTTCAACCCGTCATTTCTTGATCGAATTAAACCCACCCGCACGACCCTTGACGGAGGTCAACAAGGCCGCACGACTACCCTAACTCAATCTGCATCATATGCATAAGCAGATAAATACTGGTTAGCTACCGCACACTGCGCCTTGACGGAGGCCAACAAACGCAGCACGAATACTAAACAACACTTATCTGAAATGACGGAGGGCTACGACAGGTTTTTATGAAAACCTATTGCGTAATGAACTTGATATCGTTGTAGGATCGAATGAATTTTGAAATGGAGTGCTTTTGAGGCTTTTCTTGTTTTGCTAAAGGAGTCATTCCCGGTGAAGGGATCGTCGGTCCTTTCCTCGTCGAATGAGGTGCGGGATATATCACATATATCACTGTGCAAAGCAAAAACTCTTAAAAGCAATCAAAAGACAAACCGAGTGTGTAGCATCTGCCAGTTATTGCTAAAGGAGTCACTCCCGGTGAAGGGATCTCGGTCCTTTCCTCATCGAATAAGGTGCAGGATATATCATATATACCTCTGTGCAAAGCAAGAACTGTAGCTACCTGTTTTATTTTGAAATTCGATTCTACAACATCTTAGGTTTCTTTTATTTCATTAATCATATTAATGAAGTCCCATCATTTAATGTACCTAAACATCACAGATAAATACGACGTACACTTATGCCATCCGCATTCGCCTCGATGTCCCCTCGTGCACCGTTAGGTTAGGTAACTAACGGCAGAGCGGGGCAGGGCTAGCGCGGGTGTAAAACATAAGTAACGCCTATATAATATATCATATATACTATATACTGTATCTATCACAGAACATCTCATGATCACATCACAGATATCGCAGCAGAAGAAACATATGAAATATTGGATATACTAGGACGTCCGTGTTTTCAATACGAGCCAGTATAAAACACGGATTCCACGGTCGTGATGAATAGCCAAACCCACACCCCTAGACCCCTACGAGAGCGGCAAGCAACCCTACCAATTCTGGAGTTAGGAGACCCGGACTCGACTCCTAGAGTTGGTCTCCCACTGGACTCCAGAACCCGGTTACTTGTGCCCTCCTCCTTGGGTCTATCCTAGTGCGGAAAAGTAAATAATATACAAACGGTGACAACTTCCGCAACCTGGAAGCGCCCCAATAAAAGAATATTACATATAAGTTTTTACATGAATGAAAATGAAAAACACTCATCTCACATAAAAAACCCCTGCTATTCAAACACGACGATCCAATATAACATATCCAGCAACACATAACATCACATGTCATCAACGTAAGTAAATATGCGCATCCCAATTGTCGTTGACATATAGAAACGAAACCGGCGATATCACATATTACACTTACGGTCACAGAAAAGAAAGTGTAAAACTACAACAGTTGGAATCCGCAACCACCTCAGACATCGCATGCCTGACCAAATGAATTACTTAGACATCGCATGCCTAACAATTATAAACCCCGCATTTTAGTCTCAACATCGAAAACACTTTTCAATACCAAGTCGGGCAATTCAACAAGATTCCCGATATCCTAATTTAATGCTCGTCGCAAACTTCAGTAGGCGGCCGCACCCCCGATACCGTCGACGAAGTGCACCAAGGCGGAACACCGCTACCGCGAGCACCCGAATGGATGCTTTCGGCGACGGGGTTCTCCTACAGTCACTTGGTCGAGGCTATGGAGTGAGGCTATCTATTAAGTTTACCCGGCGAGTATCCGCGTACGCTACGTGATTGCGACGGACTTTTGATCGCATCAAAATTCCGTGGCAACCAATCAAGTGAGACTAAAGTGCTATGTTTATAACATTCATTTAGTTATCTCATAACATATTGTGAATTCCAATTATTGTATCCCATTCCAGATAAACAGAAAATGTTAAACTTTCCGATCGAACAATCGAACACCCAAGTTTTCCCGATACAGATCAACACATGAAATAAGTCTAACAACATTCAGTTCGTGCCTCAGTACCGACGGTCCAGCCGTAGAAGGGTCAAGACAATGCCTCACATGTGGCACGCCGTACTGCCCCAAACCCGAAGGTTCAAAGGGCAGTTCAAGACGGTCACATAATCGAGTTAAGGTTTGTTGTCTTCTAGAGGGTCCATCGCGTTACTTGCACTACTTCGAATGTCGTTAAACTATGGAAAAATCCAACACTTGGAAATTTCCCGACATGGGAAAAATTGGGTATTTATATCCGGTCGAACTTTTTAACATATTCTAAAAATTTATCCGGAAAGCCACACAGACAAAATTTGATAATCCGATCGAACATTCGAATCCCCAAAACAACCCTAGAAAACTCAACTGTTGATTGAATATTAAAAGTTCCCAGAAAACTCAGCATATTAAAATATAAATTACTGTGCAAAAAGTGAGTGATGACGTCATCATATTGCCGCGGAACCGCCGCAGAAGCCAGGCTTCTGCCGCGGTTCCGCCGCCGTTATTACTGTTCATGACAAAATTTTTGCATCGTAATTCTTATTTTTCCCTGCTGAATTTTTTACGAATTTTTAATTTGGAAAAATCCAGATATTTCAAAAATGTCCAGAGAGCATTCTCGGGTGTGGGTTTCGGGTTCGTTCGGGTTTCAAATTCCGTCTGGACTTCGCCTAAGGCTCTAGCTAGGCTCTGATACCACTGCAGGGTTCCTAGGCACCCTAGTGAGGTCTCACAAGGCATCGATCATGCCAAATTAAAATTTTAACGGTGCCGAGAAACCCGACTACGGATCGTCGGCTAGAAGTTTAGGCGAATATGAAATCTAGTTAACAATTAACTAATGGGAAACGGAAATACAACCTTTGTAGATCCGGTCCTCCACCTCCACGGCTCCGAGATGAGGTCCTCTCCGCTGTCCAAATCAAATCCGGGCTCTAGCGTCGACTTCATCGGAGAATAGGCGAGCTAGGTCGTCGATGTCCATGCCGAAGATGATCTACGTCGAAGCATCGCAAGATCAAGCTCCACCTTCACCAAGCCCTAAAAACTTGTGAAGGAAACACACTCTACTACTTGGAAAGAGGTAGAGGATGAAGAAATAGGAAGTGGGTAGACTTTAGAATTGGATTTCTCACTTGTTTCATCAATCCACCATTGATGAAGAAAGCTTTTCTTCTTTGAAGAAGATGAAGAAGAAGAAGAAAGAATTATGATAAGTTATTTAAAAATGAAAAGAATATCCAAACTTATCATAATCCTAACTATGGTTATGTGTAGAGAATTGACCATGGTTAAATCATTGGTTAAGGTTAAGGATGAGATAAGAATGGTGGTCAAGGTCAAAGCTTCATGAAGCTTCAACTAAACAACAAATTAAGCCACCATTCTTTTCTCTTTTCCATTTATTTTCCAAAATATATAAACAAATAAATAAATGAATAAATAAGTAATGGAAAATAAAACCCTAATTATATGTTTAACCATGGTTTAATTCTTTATACTTAACCAAGTAAACATGCATCATCAAACATGATACAATCATGTGTACAAAAGTATATCACATATACAATGTGCACAAACCGAGTGAGAAAATCCATTTAAAGTGAACCAATACTAGTTAATGCAAAGTAATATATCAAATATATAATTATGCATTAAATCATTAAATCAACACTTGATTCAATGACCCGGTCATGTCGCACACAACCGACTAGTATTCATCAGTAACAACTTATCGAATCAACACTTGATCCGATAACCCGGCTATATCGCATATAACCGATCAATGTCACATCGCGAGAATTGAATACAGTATCACATACTGGTATTATTCTCGGTCCCGCACATATCTCATATGCGCTCCTATTTCGTTTTGCTTGAGCCAGGAAACCTCTGTGTAGGACTCTAAAGACTCGTCAATACGCCGGCAGCAGATGATGATCATATCAAGCACCCACAAGCCGCAAGCGGTCTGCTAAACGTAACGGCCACCCGGGTATTGAGCGATCTAAAGATCGACGAGCAAGCCCGCTCACACTCCAGTGAATCCAACCAGTAACACTACCGTACAGTCCGGTCTGATCGTCTGATATGTCGCATATCTCGCCTAGGGGTGGTAAACGTCAGACCCCAATAGCTCGATAAGTCGTGTCGATATGAGGTCTATAACAATTCGAGAAACTACTGGTAACACTTACCAGTAAATCTCAGCAACCCTGGCCAGGGATTTCCTGTTATAGCCAATCGAACACAGCGCAACATCAACTCCCTATACCGGGAGAGACGAATCCCCTCCTATCGCTCATTGCCTCCATGTGACTCGGGACTGTACCCAAAAACCACCGTTTTGCATGCCCTCTTGGACGTGGTAAGATGGAAATCAAAGCACAGTGGGAACCACACAAGACTCTATGACGATCTCGGGTCAACAGACTACTCTGTACCAGTGTCACCAGGGAACTGCCATCTGACGTGAGGTATAATACCATCTGGGAGTTCTCGGCGAGTCCGTCCAGTGTACCCAGTCTCTACTGAGCACCCGTATATCATCTCTGATGTCAAACACCAATGGATATGGGATCATCCATCGCCCATCTGTATGGGTCGAGAAGGTATACGCTAGTCTACTCTGGTATATCGATGCCCCGTCTCGATACACCCACGACTAGGGACTTTGAAGGATGTACTTATAGACTACCATGTCCCCACTAGTATGATCCGCATCATAGTCCAGGTAGTCAATTACACATCCTAAGGGCTTTACCAACATGTAACAGAGAGACAATCAGTATACACGTCAAGGTAAAGAGCAACCAGATAGCTTACTATCATGTCGAGCAAGAAAGTCCTCCCTATATACGTCCTAGCATCCACTACAATATACATCATATGTACAGTAATGGCCTCTAGGGCATACATATAACTAACACGGAGATTCAGGCAGCATTAGCCACAGGAGACTACCCAGCTCATGAACTCACCCTGAAGGAAGCCCGACATTACGAAGTTGTGGTCTGTTAGTTGTATCTATGCCCTAGAGGCCATTGTTGTACATGATTGTATATTACAATGGATGCTTGGACATATATAGGGAGGGCTTTCATGCTCGACATGATAGTATGCTATCTGGTTACTCTTTATCTTAACATGTAGACTTGTATTGCGATACTGTCTTGCTCTCACATGTTGGTAAAGCCCTTACGATGTATACTTGACTACCAGGATTATGATGCAGATCATACTAGTGGGGCCAGGGTAGTCCACAAGTACATCATTTAATTGTTCCTAGTCGAGGGTGTATCGAGACGGGGCATCGATATTCCAGAGTAGATTAGCGTATACGCTTCTTGACCCATTTGATGGGCGATGGATGATCCCATATCCATTGGTGTTTGACATCAAAGATGATATACGGGTAGTCAGTAGAGACTGGGTACACTGAATAGGACTCGCCAAGAACTCCTAGATGGTATTATACCTAACGTCAGATAGCAGTTCTCTGGTGACACTGGTACAGGTTAGTCTGTAGACCCGAGATCGTCATAGAGTCTTGTGTGATTCCCACTATTCTTTGATTTCCACCTTACCACGTTCAAGAGAGCATGCAAAACGGTGGTTTTTGGGTACAGTCCCGAGTCACATGGAGGCAATGAGAGATAGGAGGGGATTCGTCTCTCCCGGTATTGGGGGTTGATGTTGCGCTGTGCTCGATTAGCCATAACAGGAAGTCCCTGTCCAGGGCTGATACGGATATTTACTAGTAAGTGTTATCGGTAGTTTCTCAACCCGTTATGAACCTCACATCGACATGACTTATCAAGTTACTGGGGTGTGACGTTTACCACCCCTGGACTAGATATGCGACATATCAGACGAAGAGACCGGACTGTACGGTAGTGTTGTTTTTGGATTAACAGGAGTATGGACAAGCTTGCTTATTGATCTTCTGATCGTTCAATACCCGGGTAGCCGTTACGTCCAGCTAGTACCGCTGACGGCTTGTGGGTGTCTGATATGATCATCACCTACTGTCTGCGTATTGACGAGTCATTAGAGTCCTACACAGAGGTTTCCTAGCTCATGCGAAACGAAGTATGGCACATATCTGATATGTGCGGGACCGAGATTAGTACGTGTATGTGATACCGTATTCCAATCTCGCGATACAGGTTATATGTGATATAACCGGATTGTTGAATCAAGGGTTGATTCAATGATATGTTATATGTTTACGTGATATACATATAAATGATATTAGTCGGTTGTATGCGATACAACCGGGTTATTAAATCAAGTTTTGATTTAATAATTTAATATGCAATTATATATATTTGATATATTAATATACATTAACTAATATTAGCTCACTTAAGAATTTCTTTTCTCATTATACATTTAATATATATGTGATATATGTTAATGTATTTATTTTGTGTCATGCTTGATGATACATTATACATGGGTGCATGAGACTCACACCAAACTTAAAATAATGTGGGTAATTATTTATTTAGGGATAAAAAAATTAGGTGGAAATTAGTCATGGTTTGAAGTTTGGAGAAGCTTGTGGAAACCATTGACTTAGTCCATTAATTTTGTTTTGCTCAAAATATTTATTAAGCTAACCATTATCTTTAGCCATGGTTAAATCTCTACATGAGTTATATATGATATTTTCTCACCCATGGTTCATGAGTTAATCACATGAGATCATTTTTCTTCATCTCCTCCATTTTTCTTTCTAGATTTGAGTGAGAAAAGAAAAGAGTGAGAGAAAAATAATTCTAAAGTGAGCAAAATTCCTACTTCATCACACTAGACTAGCCATTTAGTATAGGTTGTTTGCTTCACTAGTTCTCAATTAGTGAAGAGGTAGCTTGAGTTGGAGATTCCTCTACGTAGATCATCTTCGGCCTCGAAGTTCTTCAAGCAAGCTTGTTCCTTTCGCCAAGTGAAGCCTAACGAGAGTCCGGGAAACCACTACTTGGAGCAAAGGGACTACTATATGGAGCTGTAGAAGTGAAGGACCGGTCTACAAAGGTTGTATTCCTTGTTCACTTAGAGTAAAGTTGTTTACTTGCTTAGTTATAACCCTAATCCTCTAGTTATATCCTTAGTTTGGGTTGCTTAGCACACTAGAAATTTTAAAATTGCATGCTTGATCCCTTTAGAAAACCTACTGAGGGTGGTAAGGAACCCAGCAGTGGTATAAGAGCCAAGCTAGAGAATTAGACGATGTTAGTAGAATTACGAAACCGAAACAACTACGAAACCTTGAAGCAAAACCATAGTTTCTGTCGAATTTTTCTGAGCCTCTAAAATTTTTTTAAACAAGTGCAGAATGTTACATGTGTTGTAATATGAACACCAGAGAAAAATCAGCCCATTCCACCAGAGTTTGGCCGGCGAAAAGTAGAAAAAATCCGATATGGCCAGTTTTACAATGGTGTTTGGTCTTGAATTTTCTTTGGTGTTCCAGTCTCTGTGGTTTGGTGTTTCAGGTATTGTTTGATTTTGCCAAGATTGCATGTGATGTTATCTTTCTGTTACGACAATTCGGAGTATTTCGTATTCGTAATTTTAACATCGTTTCGGGTTTGATATTTATATGTGATACAATATTTGGAATCCACAATAATTAGTTTTGTGAAAAATAGTTTGTATTTTGTAAACCTAGCAATTTAGTCTCATTTGATCGGTTGCCACGGGGTTTTGATATGGATCAAAACTCTGTCACAATCGCATAGTGTACACGGATACTCGCCGGGTAACATTACTAGATAGGCATGCCTCATAGCCCCGACCAAGTGACTGTAGGAGAACCTCGTTTCCAAAAGCATCCCCCCGGGTGCTCGCGGCCGCGGTGTTCCACCTAAGTGCACTTCGTCGACGGCATTGGGGGTGCGGCCGTCTAATAAAGTTTTCGACGAGCATTCGATCAGGTTGTCGGGAATCTTGTTGAATTACTCGACTGGTTATTGAAAAGTATTTTCAATATTGAGACTAAAATGCGGGGTTTATAAGGCTAGGCATGAAATTCGGAATATGAGATATTCCGGGTTTATGATGTCTAAGGAATTCATTTGGTTAGGCATGAAATCCGAAGTATGTGATATT
Organism: Agapanthus africanus; assembly: GCA_030015575.1. Taxonomy (NCBI): domain Eukaryota; kingdom Viridiplantae; phylum Streptophyta; class Magnoliopsida; order Asparagales; family Amaryllidaceae; genus Agapanthus; species Agapanthus africanus. The sequence continues at coordinate 298,639,139 of CM057349.1, forward strand.
TCGGGTTTATGATGTCTAAGGTGGTTACGGATTCCAATTGTTGTAGTTTTCACTTTCTTTTCTGCGACCGTAAGTGTAATATGTGGTGTATCGCCAGTTTCATTGCTATATGTCAACGACAATTGGGATACGCATATTTACTTACGTTGATGACATGTGATGTTATTTGATCAGTCGAAAATATTGTATATTTTAGCCGGCAATTTCCTTAACATTTGCATACACTTAGAAGTGTTCGGCATTCATATTCTACATATTAGCAAATCTGTCACAAAATATGAGATTGCATGTATTAGACTTTTTAACCGACACTTTAAAGGAAATTAACCGCATTTCATGGCATCGCATCATTTCTGTATTTGCGCAACACTTGTCTTGAGTATGTGCAGGAAATACGGAAGAAAATCAAAAGAAGCTGATCAAACAATACGCCAACTAAATCATTTCAGATCTGGTAGCAGTGCAGAAGGAATTAGATAATTCTATACATCAGAAGAAGGCCCACAACTCAGTCTAAACAATCACCAGAAAGCCCAAGCTCTAAAGCCTCAAAGTTGCCGCCCTTCCGCGGCAAATACCCATTATCTGCGGCGGAAGCGCCGCGGTTATGCCACGTCAGCATGAAAGTTTTACAGCATAACTCCACTCTCTGGGTCCACAGTGCTTTCAGATATGTAGAGCTCCAGAACTCTCTCGTACCTACTACCAGATCAGCAAAAGACAATTAGAAAGGCTAATCCTAAATTAAGCTCCTAAACTAATCCTCTTCTAGAAGCTCCTCCTAACTAATCACACCTAGAAGCTTCTCCCCTAACTAACTTTTGGAGGGAAATTTGAATTCTCTCAACAAACTTTTGGAGGGAAACTTAGAATTTGAAATCTAGGGTTAGTTATCTATAAATAGGAACCTAGACCTAGGGTTAAAGGCTAATCTTCATTAGTTAAATAATTCCCTCTTACATCATCTTCTTCCACAAGCTTCGTGACAAAGCTTGTGCGAAACCCTAACCCTAATTCCACTCCAAATCCAAGATCTTGAGTACCAAATCAAGTGAGAAGCCTTCAACCTTTTAGGAGCCGAGCCGATCTTCAATCGGGCAAGTGATCCAAGCCGATCCGCGATCCACGGAGACGAGCGAAGCCAAGTCGACGATCGAATTCTTCCTCTTGTAGTTCTTGAGCGAATGTAATGAAATTGTTGATATAAATAAAAGGTGAAATTCTTTAATCTTGCTTTCTTTTAATTCTTGCATCATGATTAGATCTCAATTTGTAATTGTTGTTCTTGTTGTGATGTTTGAGTAAAACTCCGCTCGTAAAGGAGTCGAGACGATTGTAGAATGATGATGTAACAAATCTTAATACTATTTTTAAGTCCTACGAGTTTTGTAAACCCTAGCAAGTTCAAGAATCGATGACCTAGTTTCGTAGCGATGCTTTCTTGATTGTGATCGCTCGAAATTAGGGATCTACGATCGTTTCTTGAATTTACTAGAGGCTAGAATATGAATGGTATCAATGAAAGAACAAGGGATAAGATGAAACCCTAGTTTCACAAGAAATCCCTAATTCTCGTCGATCATCATCGATCTAGTATCAATTCATCGAAGGATAAGAATACGTAATTGTAAGATTACATCACATCTATAGATCCGATCGATTCCTACGAGCCTCATTTCGATTCTTGATATTTGGTTTGGAAAAATCAACAAACTATAAATTCTTGATTCTATCTTTTCTTGTTATTAGATCTAGATATTTTCTTTTTCTTGAAATACAAAATTTAAATCATGAATTGTTTGTTTTCTTTTCTTTAAAGTTTCGACTCATCTAATTCGAAAGACGAACGATTACACTTTCCCTGAGGACGATCCGCACTCACATACTAACTACAATCCGACACCGTAGTTGATTGCGGTCAAATTATTTTTGGTTGTGATTTCTTTACAATTTTATACTACACAATCCGAAATCGTTTCAATCAAATGGCGCCGTTGCCGGGGATAGTGCGCTAATAGTTCGTATTTTGAAATTTGAGTTGAACAATTTATTTCATCATAATTTTTAGATCTAAATTCGTGCAAACACTAATACGTGTGTTGTGATTTGTTGCGAGAAAATCTGGAATCATTGGAGCTATAGAAAAAATTTTCTGAGCATTCCAGAGAGCTGTGTAGGTGAACAGAAGCTTGTGTACAAAATCTTGTGCACTGATCCCAAAGTATCGCGGCGGAAGGGCGGCAATAACCCCTAAATCGCTGCGTTTCCGCGGCTTCCTTGAGGCTTTACTGCACCAAACTTTCTCTGGTAACTCCTCACTTTCTTATCTTCTCCTTTCTCTGCTCCAACTAATATTTTGTGCAGGATTCTTTGCAAATAAATCACAGCGCCGCAAAAGCAAAATAAAATTTGTGCGTGTTTTTGATTCTTGTGGTTGTTGCATATTAATACGGAATTTAAGGGGCACGACCAAATCCAAATTAGGTGGGGATTTCATTACCCTTCCTAGGCCCCGAAAATCGCAAAACTTGCATCCGCATCTACCCTCATTAATTAAAAGAAATCTAGAGATGACTCTAAGGACCGTCGCGCTCAATAGGACAAGAGAAGGTCGTGGGTAATTCATTGCTTATCCGCGTTTTCTTGTGGTGCCTAAGGCGAGTGTGTCTAAGGCTAGTGGTTATTAATTAGGTCCACTGTAGTGGTGGTTCCTTCCCACTTACCTGGCACTTATCCGGCCACAGGGGAACAAAGAGGCAGTGGAGGATTTATCCTGCGACTTGTCTTTTGGCAGTTAGGAGCGGTCTAGAGTTTGACCTAGGTGACCAATAGAATTAGGGTTTTGTGTGCTGCATTTGTTTGTTGCATCATATTTTTTCAAAAAAATCCGTATCTTTTTCAAAGCAAACACCGCATACATCATTTCCCCTAATTATAAATTCACGCTGCCACTTGTACTAACCCTTTTTAGTGCAAGATAGGCTGGACAACGGGTTTCTAGTGCCTGTTTAGTCCGCGTCCCCTGATCGACCCTAAAGTCGGTATTTCTACACTTACCTTTTCTTTACCCACCACCACACCCACATCGATGGATCCACCTCCATCGAACTTCTTTTCCACTACCCTGCCGCCGTCCGTTGGTGCGCAGAATGCATTTGATTGAAACGATTTCGGATTGTGTAGTATAAAATTGTAAAGAAATCACAACCAAAAATAATTTGACCGCAATCAACTACGGTGTCGGATTGTAGTTAGTATGTGAGTGCGGATCGTCCTCAGGGAAAGTGTAATCGTTCGTCTTTCGAATTAGATGAGTCGAAACTTTAAAGAAAAGAAAACAAACAATTCATGATTTAAATTTTGTATTTCAAGAAAAAGAAAATATCTAGATCTAATAACAAGAAAAGATAGAATCAAGAATTTATAGTTTGTTGATTTTTCCAAACCAAATATCAAGAATCGAAATGAGGCTCGTAGGAATCGATCGGATCTATAGATGTGATGTAATCTTACAATTACGTATTCTTATCCTTCGATGAATTGATACTAGATCGATGATGATCGACGAGAATTAGGGATTTCTTGTGAAACTAGGGTTTCATCTTATCCCTTGTTCTTTCATTGATACCATTCATATTCTAGCCTCTAGTAAATTCAAGAAACGATCGTAGATCCCTAATTTCGAGCGATCACAATCAAGAAAGCATCGCTACGAAACTAGGTCATCGATTCTTGAACTTGCTAGGGTTTACAAAACTCGTAGGACTTAAAAATAGTATTAAGATTTGTTACATCATCATTCTACAATCGTCTCGACTCCTTTACGAGCGGAGTTTTACTCAAACATCACAACAAGAACAACAATTACAAATTGAGATCTAATCATGATGCAAGAATTAAAAGAAAGCAAGATTAAAGAATTTCACCTTTTATTTATATCAACAATTTCATTACATTCGCTCAAGAACTACAAGAGGAAGAATTCGATCGTCGACTTGGCTTCGCTCGTCTCCGTGGATCGCGGATCGGCTTGGATCACTTGCCCGATTGAAGATCGGCTCGGCTCCTAAAAGGTTGAAGGCTTCTCACTTGATTTGGTACTCAAGATCTTGGATTTGGAGTGGAATTAGGGTTAGGGTTTCGCACAAGCTTTGTCACGAAGCTTGTGGAAGAAGATGATGTAAGAGGGAATTATTTAACTAATGAAGATTAGCCTTTAACCCTAGGTCTAGGTTCCTATTTATAGATAACTAACCCTAGATTTCAAATTCTAAGTTTCCCTCCAAAAGTTTGTTGAGAGAATTCAAATTTCCCTCCAAAAGTTAGTTAGGGGAGAAGCTTCTAGGTGTGATTAGTTAGGAGGAGCTTCTAGAAGAGGATTAGTTTAGGAGCTTAATTTAGGATTAGCCTTTCTAATTGTCTTTTGCTGATCTGGTAGTAGGTACGAGAGAGTTCTGGAGCTCTACATATCTGAAAGCACTGTGGACCCAGAGAGTGGAGTTATGCTGTAAAACTTTCATGCTGACGTGGCATAACCGCGGCGCTTCCGCCGCAGATAATGGGTATTTGCCGCGGAAGGGCGGCAACTTTGAGGCTTTAGAGCTTGGGCTTTCTGGTGATTGTTTAGACTGAGTTGTGGGCCTTCTTCTGATGTATAGAATTATCTAATTCCTTCTGCACTGCTACCAGATCTGAAATGATTTAGTTGGCGTATTGTTTGATCAGCTTCTTTTGATTTTCTTCCGTATTTCCTGCACATACTCAAGACAAGTGTTGCGCAAATACAGAAATGATGCGATGCCATGAAATGCGGTTAATTTCCTTTAAAGTGTCGGTTAAAAAGTCTAATACATGCAATCTCATATTTTGTGACAGATTTGCTAATATGTAGAATATGAATGCCGAACACTTCTAAGTGTATGCAAATGTTAAGGAAATTGCCGGCTAAAATATACAATATTTTCGACTGATCAAATACCCCCAAACTTAATTTCGATCGTCTCGAGCGAATGTTTTATTAAAAAGAGAAGGAGAAAATAAAGAAAGAGTAAAACTAACTAGCACACTTTCGTAGGCAACACGATTGCACTGAGCACGTGCAACAAGCCTTTAAACCTCTAGGTGTCCCTAGTAGGAGGAGTGTTGTCTCCTGAGGGTTTTCAGCGGATTGCACCCACAAAATCCAATAATAAAAGCAAGATCATGAATATTACAGTTAAAGAAAAGAATTGTAAAAGAAAAACTTTGAAAATTAGGGTTTCCAACTAAGCTAGCTTTTCGGTTGTCATGAGCCCTATCTTAATGGTCATGAAAAGATGTCAGAAATCACGTCCTCCCTCAATAAAACATCGTCTTATTCTTCATTCCTATCTTTCTTCCAAACATCGATCATATAACCCTGCGTGTGTGTAAAGGACATCCCTACACCCGGAGAATTCAATTCAAGCTATCATACTCTTGCCCGTCAGCCTCAGTACTTTTTGATTTATGAATATTTAGATGAGATTGCTCACACACTTTCATACGACCGTTAATACTTCTTGAGGTACTAACCGACCGATTACTCCTGTGCTTGCTTACTTGGTGTATTTTCCTCGTCTTGCACCACCTTAGGCATAGCAGTGACTCCCAGACCAGTTGGCCTTAGGGCACTAGGTGAAGAAGCACCCTCGCTATACATTTTTCTTGCCTTTGGTGATAACAAAACCAGTGTTCATTTTTCTCACCACTTTATATTTTCTTTATTCATTTTTTTTTTCTTTTTATTTCCTTCATACTTTTGGCTTTAAGACAAGAGCATTTCAAGGTATCCTCTACTATCCCAGGCTTCAAGACGTGTGTAAGTGCGAATAGCAGGGTATCAACGTTCAAAATGTTTGGCTTTCAGAATAGAAACTATTTTTCAGACTTATTTTTATCCTCAGATTAGTGACGTCCTTCATCTTACTAACCCTTAGGACAACGGCTCATAACTACTTATTACTAGTTCGTATAAGAAAACTTCTAATTTTCTTAGTTTTCTAAAATTTTTCCAATCTCATGGATGTAATTGTTCACTATCTAAACTTTCATTATCTTATTTATATACAAAAAAGTGTAAATATTAAAATTATTTTTATATTTGAAAATTTTTAAATTTTTATGGGTTTTGAAAATTTTTCAATTTTTATAGATTTTTTTTTTTAAAAAAAATGTTTTGTGCTTATGCAGATGATATGCAAATGATGCAGAAATAAGCACAAACCTCCCCCAAACTTGTTTTCAACAGTGTCCTCACTGTTGCCTTCTGCTAAATCTCGAAAAACCTGTAAGCTTGGGAGGAATTTATTAGTGGGGGCAAAATATTTAAGTGAAGATCCTCCCCCAAACTTATTTTTTTGGCTCATCATTTTGTAAAAATTTCTTTTCAGGAGCCAGAAAAATTATACCCCCCCCAAACTTGAATTATGCAATGTTAAACTTTGAAAATCACAAGTGGGGGTCAAAAATCATTGGTCGATGCCAAGCTTTGCAAAGACCAAATGTTAACACCAACCATTCAAAAATTTTATCAATGCAGTGCTCTGGTTGGTGGAAGAAGAAGTGGGGAAAAAGTAAGTGGTGGAAGAGAATGTGTGTGCGTCTCGTTTTGGAGAGACGATGCAGTGAATGTGATGGATAACTCGCATTCTTTTTACAATTCAGAAGAAGGGGTGGAGGTTCAATTTCAGTGAGTGGAACCTGATTCATCTCAACTCCCGTGCTTTTTAGAAATGCGAGTTCATCAGCGAAGATTTCCTCAAAAGTTTCATCTATACCCCGAAGAATAATGTCATCACAAGGTGCGGGGTGATCTTCAGACTCTAAAATCAGTTCATAATCCGTGTTAATTGTTAACCCGGACATCTCAGTGGAAGAGTCCGTATGTGTATGATACATAGTTGGGTCAAATAACAACGTATGAAAAGAGTCAAGATCAGTATCAGGAGGATTATCTAATTCGCTGCTGTCGATATCCATTAAGTCGACAGAACAGACCTGAACAGTAGGTTCGGAGGGTACACTTCCTAACTTGTAAATGTTCATCTCAATTGTCCTGTTTCCAAAGGATAGGGTCATGGAACCGTTACGACAATTGATGATAGCATTGGAAGTGGCCAAAAAGGGGCGACCTAAAATCACCGGAATTTGATTCCGTGAGTTCGCTACAGGTTGTGTATCAATTACAATAAAGTCCACAGGGAAAATAAATTCCCCGATTTTTATTAACACATCCTCTAGTTCACCCCTGGGTCTGGTGATTGATCGGTCAGCCATCTGGAGAGTGCAAGGAGATGGTTTCAACTCTCCGATTCCTAGTTGCTCATAAACAGAATATGGAAGCAAGTTAACACTAGCGCCAAGGTCTAGTAGAGCACGGTTGATGTGTTTTTCCCCAATAGAAACGGAAATAGTAGGATATCCTGGATCCTTACGTTTCCTCGGTAATTGTTGGGGGAAAGCCGTGTCTATTGTCTTTTCCATGAAAATCTTCTTGGGCGCATGAGTCTTCCTCTTCCTAGTGCACAAGTTCTTAAGAGTTTTCGCATAGGAAGGAACTTGTTGGATGGCATCAAGGAGAGGGATGTTGGTGTTTACTTGCTTAAAAATGTTCATAATCTTCTCCATATGTGGACTCGGTGTGTTAGCCCTTAACCGATTAGGATAAGGTGCTTTAGCAATAAGTGCTGGGTCCATCATAGGAGAAGAAAGTGTGTGTGGAACCGATCCCGGTATAGAAGTGGGGATCGTCCGTGGAGGGGTAAAAGAGGTGGGCTGTAGTGGCGAGCCTTTTGGGAAATGGAGAATAGGCTCGGAAGAAGATGGTGGGGTAGAAGAACTGGGGTAAGAAGTGTGTGTGTGAGGAAAGGTCTCAGCCGGGGTGTTATTGATTGATTTATCAGTATCATCAAACTCTTCCCCAACGTGATGGTCAAGCACTCTTCCAGATCTCAACGTGATTGCATCCACATCATGTGAATAGCCAGGATTAGGTAAAGGTTGAGCTGGAAGTTTCCCTTTCTCTCTTGCACTCATTTCAGCTTTTAAACGTGCAATTTCTTCTTCCATCGATTTAATACTCTCGCTTTGGGACGCAGAGTTTTTCTTTATATAATCGACAGAAGACTTCATTTCAGCCGAAACTTGCATGATATTTGTTAAGACCAAATTCATGCATTGTGCAATTGAATAGGATTCATCCGTTCCGGTCAACTGCAAAGGACTAGATGGAACAAAAGTGTTGACTGGATTTTGAAAATTTTGTGCTTGAAAGGGGTGCTGACTCAATTGTGGTGGTTGCTGTTGTGGTGGAGGGGCCCCTTGGAAATTGTTTTGGGTTGGAACCGTGTTTTGAAATTGGGATTGGTTCCAATCAAAGTTAGGGTGATTCCTCCACCCCTGATCATATGTGGAGGAAGATGGATTGTTTCTAGGTCTTTGAAATGCGTCATTTGTATACTTAGGACCTTGAAATGGACATTCTTCCGTCAAGTGAGACGGATCAGAACAGCATCCACATACAGTTTTGGAGAGTGATATTTGACTTAGGGCGGCTAAAAATTTGTTTTCCATAGTCTCGAGTTTCTTTTGCATAGCTGAAATGTCAGCTCTAACTCCTATGGAAATATCATTGCCATCCCTAGACGATTGACTCACACCCTCCCACTGTAAAGATTTTTCAGCGAAATCTTCTAGAAATTTCCAGGCTTCCCCGTCATCTTTAGTCATGAAGTTGCCTTGACACATGGATTCAAGGGTCTGTCTTGTGTAAGGAGTAATGCCCTCATAAATGATTCGGCAAAGATCCCATCTCGGGATGCCGTGATGTGGACATTGGATTAACAGATCCTTGAAACGGTCAAGACATTTTGAAAATGTTTCATTTGGAAGCTGGGTGAATTGATAGATTTCGCTACGGACTCGAGCTGTCTTTTGGTGTGGGTAGAATTTCTTAAGGAATGCTTTGACGAATTCGTCCCAATTTGAAATGGAATGTGCGGTAGTGTTATATAGCCACTTCTCGGCTAAATCGCACAAAGTGAATGGGAGAAGACGAAGACGTAAAGCATCCACAGACAACTGTGAGGTACCCATCATTGCGCATACATTTTCAAATTTCGTGATAAACACGTATGCGTCTTCAGACTCGAGACCGTGAAATTTTGGTAGAAGGTTGATATATTGGGGTTTTATTTGAAAATTTTCCCCGTTGGCTGGTGGAATGGAAAGACAGGTGGAAAGTGGGCCTCGTGTAGGATAACATCTCTCTTGGAGAGAGATGCGAGATGGATTCTGCGCACCAACGGACGGCGGCAGGGTAGTGGAAAAGAAGTTCGATGGAGGTGGATCCATCGATGTGGGTGTGGTGGTGGGTAAAGAAAAGGTAAGTGTAGAAATACCGACTTTAGGGTCGATCAGGGGACGCGGACTAAACAGGCACTAGAAACCCGTTGTCCAGCCTATCTTGCACTAAAAAGGGTTAGTACAAGTGGCAGCGTGAATTTATAATTAGGGGAAATGATGTATGCGGTGTTTGCTTTGAAAAAGATACGGATTTTTTTGAAAAAATATGATGCAACAAACAAATGCAGCACACAAAACCCTAATTCTATTGGTCACCTAGGTCAAACTCTAGACCGCTCCTAACTGCCAAAAGACAAGTCGCAGGATAAATCCTCCACTGCCTCTTTGTTCCCCTGTGGCCGGATAAGTGCCAGGTAAGTGGGAAGGAACCACCACTACAGTGGACCTAATTAATAACCACTAGCCTTAGACACACTCGCCTTAGGCACCACAAGAAAACGCGGATAAGCAATGAATTACCCACGACCTTCTCTTGTCCTATTGAGCGCGACGGTCCTTAGAGTCATCTCTAGATTTCTTTTAATTAATGAGGGTAGATGCGGATGCAAGTTTTGCGATTTTCGGGGCCTAGGAAGGGTAATGAAATCCCCACCTAATTTGGATTTGGTCGTGCCCCTTAAATTCCGTATTAATATGCAACAACCACAAGAATCAAAAACACGCACAAATTTTATTTTGCTTTTGCGGCGCTGTGATTTATTTGCAAAGAATCCTGCACAAAATATTAGTTGGAGCAGAGAAAGGAGAAGATAAGAAAGTGAGGAGTTACCAGAGAAAGTTTGGTGCAGTAAAGCCTCAAGGAAGCCGCGGAAACGCCGCGATTTAGGGGTTATTGCCGCCCTTCCGCCGCGATACTTTGGGATCAGTGCACAAGATTTTGTACACAAGCTTCTGTTCACCTACACAGCTCTCTGGAATGCTCAGAAAAATTTTTCTATAGCTCCAATGATTCCAGATTTTCTCGCAACAAATCACAACACACGTATTAGTGTTTGCACGAATTTAGATCTAAAAATTATGATGAAATAAATTGTTCAACTCAAATTTCAAAATACGAACTATTAGCGCACTATCCCCGGCAACGGCGCCATTTTGATTGATCCATTTTCTGACGTGTATATGTAAAAAGTAACGACAATCAAAAAATTATATTGACCGCAATCAAACCACGGTGTCAGATGTAGTTAATGAATGAGTGCGGATCGTCCACAGGGATTGTGCAATTCAATTGTATTTTGATACGTTTGAAATGAAATGTTAAGCAACAATAAACGAAAACATGATTCAAGATGTGCTTTGTAATCGAGTGTCACTATTCTTTATGCAAGAATCAAGAAACTATAAACAATCAAGAATCGGTTGTTTTGATAATATTTCCAATCAACAATCAAGAATATAAGAGAGGCTCGTAGGAATCGATCGGGTCTATAGACGTGATGTAATCTAAAGATATCGTGTTCTTGTCCTTCGAAGGATTGATACTAGATCGATGATCATCGACAAGAGTTAGGGATTTCTCGTGAAACTAGGGTTTCATCTTATCCCTTGTTCTATTGTCGATATCATTCACATTCTAGCCTCTAGCAATTTCAAGAAACGATCCTAACACCCCCATTATGAACGATGTCAATCAAGAAAGCATCGAAACAAAATGGGTTGTCGGTTCTTGAACTTGCTAGGATTTACAAACCATCGTAGGAATCAAGAATCGATGAAAGCTTTGTTACATCATCATTCTACAACCGTCTCGACTCCTTTACGAGCGGAGTTTTATTCACACATCACCACAAAGATAATATTCAAGAATTGTAAAGATAACATGATGCGGAATTTAAAGAAAACAAGATAAAAGAATATCACCTTTTATTTAATCAACAATTTCAATACATTCTTTCAAGAATCTACAAGAAGAAGAAATCGATCGTTGACTCGGCTTCGCTCGTCTCCGTGGATCGTGGATCTACTTTGATCTCTTGCCTGATTGAAGATCGGCTCGGCTCATAAAAGGGTTGAAGGCATCTTGCTTGGCTTGCACTCAAGATCTTGAATTGTGGTTGGATTTAGGGTTAGGGTTTCCTACAAGCTCTCTCACTAAACTTGAGGAAGAGGGGATGAAGAAAGAGATAGATTTTCTAAACTTTCCCAAGGTTCTATATATTTTAGAATGATGAGCCTAGGGTCTTATTTATAGAACTCCCAAACCCTAGGTTTAGGTTTGAATTAGAACTTTCCCTCCCAAAGTTTGTTGAAGAGTTTCTAGAAGGAGTTTGTTAGGAGTTAGCTTAGGGTTTAAGCTAGGGTTTAGGGAAAGTTCTAGAAAGATTAGGCTAGTTTGGGTGTTTGCTGATCTGGAGGAAGTCTCTGGATTTTTCTGGATTTTGTGTGCATTTCTGGAATGTGGGCCCTGTAGAAGAGTTGTGCACTGAAATTTAGGAGCTGACACCCTGGGACCCGCCGCGCAACCGCCGCGTTTACACACATAATGCCGCGCTTCCGCGGCTTGTTAGTGAGCTTGGGCTCTGTGGATTCTTCAGTGGTCTTGGGCTTTTGATTGTGGCTTCATCTGATATTTAGATTTGCAGTTACCCTTCTGTGTTGATACCAGATTTGAGTTCAGTGAGTTTACGAGCAATTGTAATGGTCGAGCACTGTAATGATCGAGCAAGCTTCTCTTTTCCTGCACAGACTTCGAAACACGGGTTGCAAGATATAGAAAATATGTTATGTAATGTAATGCAGTCAATTTCCCTAGAAATGCTGGTTTTAAGGTCAAATACATGTAATCTAATATTTTGCGACCGATTTGCTAATATGTGAAATACGGATACCGAACACTTCTATATGAATGCAAATGATGAGGAAATTGCCTGTTAAAATATGCAATATTTTCGACTGATCATTATGTGTTGTTGTGATATGTTATATTGGATCGTCGTGTTTGAATAGCCGGGGGGTTTTGCGTGAGATGAGAGTTCTTCATTTTCATTCATGTAAAAACTTGTATGTAATATACTTTTATTATGACACTTCTGGGTTGAGGATGATGTCACCATTGATGTATATTATTTACTTTTCTGTATTAGGATAGACCCAAGGCGGGGAGCACAAGTAACTGGGTTCTAGAGTCCAGTAGGAGACCATCTCGAGGAGTCGAGTCCGGGTCTCCTAACTCTAGAATTGGTAGGGTTGCTTGCCGCTCTCGTAGGGGTCTAGGGATGTGGGTTTGGCTATTCATCACGACCATGGGATCCGTGTTTTTTTACTGGCTTAATTTAAAACACAGACCTCTTAGTATATCCAATATTTCATATGTTGACTTCCACTGTAATGTCCTGTGATGAGATCATATGACTGCCTGAGAAGAATGCTTAATATCATATATATGATATATAATAAATGTTGCTTATGTTTTGCATCCATGCTAGTCCTGCCCCCGCTCTGCCGTTAGTTATCTAATCTAACGGTGCATGATGGGACCCCGTGGCGAATGCAGATGGCATAAGCGTACGTTGTATAAGTATTTTCGTTTCTTCTGTGATGCTTAGGAAGTATAAATGATGGGACTTTATTAATGAGATTAATGAAAAAGAAAGAAATCTAAAGATGTTGGAGAATCAAATTTTCAAAACTGGTAGCTTTAGTTCTTGCTTTGCATAGTAGTGTTCCTTAATGAATATCCAGCACCTCAATCGATGAGGCAAGAGCTGAGATCCCTTCATCGGGAATGACCTCTTTAGCAAAAACTAGCAGATCCTACACACACTCGGTTTATTTTGAAAAACACATGATTTTAAAAGCGAAGCTTAAACCAATCCTTTTCAAATCACTCAATTCTACAACGATATCAAGTTCATTACGCAAAAAGTTTTCTTAAAAACCTGTCGTAGCCCTCCGTCATTGGCCTGGCTGAAAGATTGGTGAACTTGTAGGGTGTAATTAATCCCGGCTAGTCTTACCTTTTAGGGTTTCAAGAAAGATTTAATAAAAACAGTGGGAGCTATCCTAATTAGATAAGAAAATAACCAATGTAATTTTGCAAGAGCATACGCAGAGTGTTTTCTTCTCTCTCTCTCCAAGTAGCGACCATGTCACGCCTTAATCAAGATAATAATATGGATGTATTGACCGAACACACTAATTATACTGAGCTGGGGAACGTTGGTTTCGCTCTATCTTATAATTGTTATAAGTCCGATCAGGAAATAGGGGAATATCTGGATTCCCACGCCACCCAAACGAGGAATGAGCATGCTGATGCATCTTCTTCGGGTGTGTTCGTTACCGAGAACTGATTCTCAGTATGCTCTACGTCCTGATTATTAGATACCAGATCAGGATCCCACATATGTAATGTTGGCTATAGTGCTCTCAAGGCAATTATCATAGTCGCAGGCAGGTGATTATGATGATTAAGGGATGACCTATACCGGTAGAACAGTCTTACTCGAGATGATAGTATGCTATCTAGTTTGTCATTATCGTCATGTACAGCATTAGGTGGCATTACAGATCACTATTACATTTTGATAGAGCCCATAGAATTCTTGCTTGACTACCAGTAGTATGATAGAGATCATATACATAGGAGCTGGGTGGTTTATAAGCACATCCTTAAATGTCCCTAGTCGAGGGAGTTTCGAGACTGGGCATCGATACTCCAGAGTAGACTAGTGTATACTGATCAAGACCCCGATGAGGGGCGGTGGTCGGTCTTACAAACTATTGGTGTCAGTTTGTTCACCTAAGATGTATACAGGTGCTCATTATGTTATGAGTACACCGGACGAACTCACCGGGAACATGCTAGTTGGTATTATACCTATTGTCAGATAGCAGTTCCCTGGTGACATGTGTACAGGTTAGTCTATCGACCTGAGATCGTCATTTGTCTCATTTGAGTTCCTACAATGCTTTGATTACTACCCTACCACGGCTCAAAGAAGTCGTGCAAACAGGTTTTAGTTGGGTCCTCGAGCCATACGGAAGCAGTGAGAGGATAGTCGGGGGTTTCGTCTCTCCCGGTATTGGGGGTTGATGTCGCGGTTGTGCACGGGTGGCCATCACCAGAAATCTTTGGCCAAGGTAGTCAAGAATTACTGATCTAGGATCGGTAGTTTCTCAGGTGGTGATGGGTACCGATACTAAATTTCGTGTTATTAGGGGTCCGACTTTATCCACCCTCTAAACTCGATATGCTAGATGAACGGACTGGACTGTACGGATATTGTCACTATCAGGCTCAGTAGGGGTTTCAGGATGAGTTTGCTCGTCGGACTCCCTTTCGCTCAATATCTGGGTAGCCGTTACGTACAGCTAGTGACGCTGATGTGCTTGTGGTTAAACCCACTGCCAGCATATTGACGAGTCTTTAGAGTCTCACACAGAGGGTTTCCCTGTTTCGGGCGAAACGATGTAGAGACCGTATAGTTTTACGGCTGGGTTCGATCACATACGTGTACTTGTACACGGATGATGTTCGGACGGATAATACTAGTGGGCTTTGGTTTAAGCCGGATCCTGGTATTTGGATTATTTTCGTCTCTTTGTATTCATATTCTTCGGAACACGGATGCGGATATGTATATACGATTGAGGGGTATTCTTGTAATTTCTTACAATATTACTTTTAGAAGATTATACCGCATTATGGTTTAGACCTTTTTGGATTAAAAGGTTATTGAGATGTAGGATGAGGTGTTTACTGAATTTTTGTGGCATGGCTAATTAGTGACCCATGGTTACTATTCTAGCATGCTTAGGTTTTTTTTATGGGATTATGTTGACTTGAGATATTTTTTCTTAACTAAGATATTTTGGAGACATGGACATTTATGTGATGGCTCCATTATTTCTTATCACACTAACATAACAAACAAAAAACAATCCATTATTCATTTTTTTCTCTCTCTTGAGTTGCTCTCAACACCTTAACCTCATGGCATCTTCTTCTTCCTTTAGCTCCATCCAAACTCTCTCATGAGTTGAGAATCCTTGGATGTCTTGAGACAAATTAATCCTTCATCACTCTCTAATTCATCTACGGTATCTAGAGTAGCGATCTAGGTGCCATAGTTGCATCGGATATGAGGTTGGAGCTCGTTGCATAGACTCTCGGGTGGATCATCTTCGATGGAAGGCGACCGGAGATCAAGCTTGATCAAGGAAGCCCTTAGGAGCTTAGGATGATGGTTGAAGACTGAAGGACATGGATCTATTCGGTATAACCATTCTAACTCCTTTGCATGTTTTGTTATCTAGGGCTTAAGGATAGATCCGGGTAATTGGTTATGGTAGAGCCAAGTTTTATAAATTTTTGTTCCACATTTGGTGACGGATTGATGGACGGGGCACTTAAATAACCTAACATGGTATCAGAGCCACTCTATAGGCCTTAGTTAACTCGTTGAGATATTAGAAATCCGCCGTTTTTGTCGTGCAAAAACTGCCGACAAAAACAGTTCCGAAAACTAAATGTTTGAGATGTTTACATACCCCGCGGGCTCACGGTTTGAACTGAGAAGCCACGGGGTAGTGCATGGGCACCTCGGGAAATCCTCGGGGAGACCGAACGGCTGGTCCCACTATCCAAGACCACCACAAGGTGGTCTTGGCAGTAGGGACCCGAAACTGCCCTACCTTGGGCAGTTTCGGGTCTACCTCACCCCCTGGACACCACGTGGTGGCCTCAGGGGTGGGGTATCACCTCTAGGCCCCCTGACTCAAAGTTAATTTCGTTCTCTAACTCCCCGCGAAGGTTCGGGCGCATTTCATTTTGATTCGGACTTCCGAATTGGCTTTAAACTGTCGGTTTTTGGAACTTTAGCTCACTGTTTTTTTCATGGTTTTGGAAATTGGTTTAGTTTGCTAATTGCGTGTGGAATTCCAATGTCATAGTTTTCAGTACATACATTACTATCTACTACCGTGAATGTCATTAGAGCGGTACAACTCGTCTAACTGTTATATGCTCTTTTAGACGGGTTTGCGAACGTGGCATTCACGTTGATGTTCTGTGTTGTGCTGTGGTTGTGGTGGGATCGTCGTGTGGATAGCTTGGACACAATGGTAGTACAGTTTGGGTTTATTTATACACTTGATATTGCGGGGCGAGTGTCCGACATGTGGACTGCCATCACTGCCTGGTTGTATATTATTTATTTGGGGCACGACCGGGTTGAGGTCGATGTCACCGTTGTACATATTTTTCTTTTCTATACTAGGATTACCCCGCGGTGGAGTGCACGGATAGCCGGGTTCTAGAGGGCAACGGGCCCGCATCTCATGGCGTTGAGACAAAGGGGGCCTCACTCTAGAATTGGCGGGCTATTTGTCACACTCGTAGAGGGTACAGATTGACCCATGGAGGGATGCTCAAGTTATCGGATTTCGTGAAGTGCCGGGTGGCCCATTCACGTTGTTGATTAGGGTGGCCTCACTTCTGGGATTGGCGGGTAACTTGCCGCGCTCGTAGGGTTCTAGGTTTTCATTGCACAGGCTATCCACACGAACAGGGGAACATTGGGTTTCACTTGCGGCTCAAAGGAAACCCGGGGCTCCCAGATTATCGGTATTGTTCTATGATGCTTATCGCTTATCTGTGATGTTGCATATATCATGCCTGAAATGATTATTATATATTGTTATATATATACTAGTAGATGTTGTATATGTTTTGCACCCGTGCTAGTCCAGCCCCCGCTCTGTCGTTAGTTAAGTAACCTAACGGGTGATGACGGGGCCCAGTGGCGAATGCGGATGGCATATACGTACATCATATTTTCGTTCTTTTCTGGTGTGATTAATTGATGGGACTGCATTGATTCTGATCAATGCAAGGAAAACAGACCTATATGATGTTATTGGAACAATTTTCAAAAGCTGTTATTACAAGGACGTTTTCTTTTATTTTGCACAGCGGTATTCGGTTATGAATATCCAGCATCTCATTCGATGAGGCAAGAGCCGAGATCCCTTCACCGGGAGTGACCTCTTGGGCAGAAGTTTGCGTCAGGGTAATAACTTCACTGTAGTCGATTACTTTTTTGCTTTGCATCGAGGTATTCAGTTGGGAATATCCTGCACCCCATTCGACGAGGAAAGAGCCGAGATCCCTTCACGGGGAATGACCTAAAGCAAAGGTTTTCGCCACTATATATTTGTAAAGCTATCTGGTTCCTTCAACGATATCAAGTTCATTACGTTAAAGGTTTTTCGCCAAAAACCATTCGTAGCCCCCCGTCATTTCAGACGGGTAGCACTTAGTATTCATACTTCTTTTCATATACGGAAATATGAAATTCAGACTGCTATGTTTGTTGGCCTTCGTCAAGGCATAGTGTATGGTAGCTATTTGTTACTTTTCTTTTGCATAGATAGATGCGTTGGTTTGGGACAATCGTACTACTATATTGGTTGTTCATCTCAGAAAACTGCATTTTAATACCACTCATCCATTATCTATTTTTTGTGTGTATCGGTACTATTAACCAGTGTCTGCTCAGTAATTACAGATTACAGGTATCCGTGACAAAATACTGGAAACATACTCAAAATTACGGATATGACATTTGTGAGCCGACACTGCAACCGGAACTGCAAACCGATCGATGTCCAAAGAGTTTCTTTTACAACATGCATTTGTATACACTATTTATCTAAAATGGTCCAACACAATGCAAGTGTGCACATAACTCTTTGGCATAGACCATGGTGGGGCTGCCCATGGCACACACAAATGATGGCTTATGCAAGTGGGGGGACAAGAGTTATAAATGCAAAAGATGTGATGTGATATAAATCTACATATTTCCCTCCAAATCCCTGAATGCAGACCAGGTTCATATAGACAAATCAAGAAGCATCAGAGTGATATTAGAGAGCATACAAGACCACCACATCAACACGAGCCATGATGCTCGGATTTGGGCCGGCGACATGCCCCAGAAAACCGGTCTCGCCGGCCCCACCTGCCCTAATTAGCCCCATTTTTCTTCTTGCTATCCCTTGCTGTCACATCAATTTATTTTTATTGTTTGTTTAATTTCATTTTGAGCCTATAAATACAGATCAGTGAGCAAGGGATAGGGGGTCCAAGATTGTCCAATACTTCATACATTTTTGTTTCTCTTTTCATTTTGTTCTTGTACATAGCTAGTTTCCCTTGAGCTCCTTGCCTTCTCTTGATCTTGCAACCTCTTTATTGAGCTTGCAAGTTTAAGTTTTGGTTATTGAATTCAAGGTTGTATCACTTGGACATAATAAAGATCTCATTTTGCACTTTGGGTTCCTAGTATTTTTATTTCTTGCTTTACTTTCTTGCTCTTTCATTACTTGCCAATTAATTAGTTGCATTTTGTTTCCATGACAATTACTTACTTGCTCGTTGCTCTTTTCTTTTCTTTGTATCTTTTATTTGCTCTTTTTCTTTATGGTTTTGATGTTTGTGAATATGATGTTGTTAGGAAAGAAAATGATATTTTAAGTTAAGATTTCCTTTCTCATTTCCTTTTTCCGATATTTTCCATTGAACTCCGCCCAAACCTTACGCAAGCGCTCCGTTAGGCATCCTACCATACCAAGGTATCAGTGATTCCTAACCGTGACCGGTTGCGTTCGGATTGGCCGGAGGTGAAAGCAAGCGAAAAGAATGGACGGACAAGGGTCAATAAGCCGGATTTCACTAATACCGTGCTTAAGCACCCTAATCCACGTTGTTGCCGATTGCTCTAGCTTCATTGGTCAAGTTTGGCACAAAGAATTGAGTACGGAATTCACTAATTTACAGTAACCTATCTAATCCTAACAACTTATACTTGCATATATACACTTAGGGTAGATACGAACAATTCCGCCACGCATATTAACTCGTGATAATAAGAACGTGAAACGCTCCGTCTCCCTGCGGACAACCCGTACTCATCGTGGATAGCTACACGCGACGCCGTCCTGATTACGGTTAACTTTAGAACTTTAAAAACGCGACACGCGAAAGCGCATTTCAATCATTGGCCTTCGTCAAGGGTATGCACGGGTGGGTTCAAATTAACCTGGACAATGACGGGTAGAACTTGACGTGTGACTTATGATACGTTGGCCTTCGTCAAGGTCATAAGAGCATGGGGAAGAAATCACATCGGGAGTTTCAAACATACAGGAAACTTGCCAGGCATGCGCATACCTTCTGGAGTGTGATAACTTGAATGGATTCTATCAGGTTATCATGCGATGATAGTTAGATCCCGATTCGTACTGATGAGTTCGTTTACTCCTCGGGTGATTTTAGATGATCCCGACTAATTCTTCTTTTGGGTTTGGAGGAGAATTTGAGGATACAGTGGGAGACATCTTGATTAGATAAAGTGATTAACCATTCAGATCTAGGTTAGAGTGCACGCTGAGTGTTTCTTTTCTCTCTCTCTCTCTTTGGCAGCGACCATGGTCCGACCCTAGACTAAAACTCATGAACCAAGTTAACCGAACTTTCTTAAAATACATTGGCTTTTGGATTGTCAGAGTTTCATACTTCATTGCCACTCCTACTTTATCCCTTTGCTTTTCTCCGGAACATTCCGTATCACTACGAAGATCCACAATTATTGGATATAACCATTGTATAGTTACATACGAACTCGAAGAAACTTGTTCCAGATTCGATAATGGTTTCCGGTTCTGAAGAAATTGACTATGACTATTCAGTTGTCTTTTCCTTTTACCTTCTCTCAGGTTATGAGGGCTCCTAGGATTAGAAGAGGGTACACCTATTATGCTTATTGGATAATCTTATTCCAAACCATAGGCTGGTGCCGAAATGTAGGGATGGAAGAAAACCAGTTAGCCTAAGTGTGGTGTACAGAAGGTAATAAGTAAATACAAATAAAGGGATTAGAAATAGGGCAAAGTAAATTGCGACTGCTATCATTCACGATGAAACCGCATATATCATCATCACTCCTACTTCACCTTTGCATTTATCCTGAACATTCGGTATCACTACGAAGATCCACATTTATTGGATAAGCCATCGTATAGTTACATATGAACTCGAAGGAATTTGTTCCAGTTTGAGAATGGTTTCTGGTTCAGGAAAAATAGAATAAGGATTATTCAGTTGTCTTTTCCTTTTACCTTCTCTCAGGTTGTGAGGGCTCATAGAATTAGGAGAGTACACCTATTACGCTTATTGGATAGTCTTCTTCCAAGCCATAGGCCGGTGCCGAATGGTAGGGAAGGAAGAAAACCATTTAGCCTAAGTACAGTATACAGAAGGTAATAAGTAAAGACAAATAAAGTGATTGGAGAGATGGCAAGGAAGTATACGGTTACAGTCATGAATCTGGATAGTGGAAGAGGCATTACTAAGAATATCCGGATACCCCTTCGAAACATTTTCATGTTTCGGTTTCACTGTGAGTTGTTAATTGAAAACTGATTTCCCAATTAGATTTTTACTCCAGGGTATGGATTTACCAGGTTTGATTCTCACATCTGTATGGTATTACAGATGATAAGTAGGAGTAAGATATTGGGAATTAGGTGATTATATCCTCATTATATCGGAATTCATTGTAATTGGTGATATTTGAGGAAATCGCCTGAGTTTTTGCTAGACGGCAAATATTTAGTTTTGAATATCTGTAGTTATGCACCAGTTTCAAAATGATATATCTGTAAGTTTATTTTATAAAATGAGATATAACTTTTTGAAATTATGTCTGTGACATTTACCTATATCAGTTGATGGTTAGGTAAGGAATATTCAACAACGGTGTAATTCTTCTTAACCATAATACAGTTTTCAACTTACGACGCACAGGGTTTGAGTTATTGAACTCAGAGGACTTATACAAAGTATTGTATGTTGTCCAGTGTCCATTAGGACAAAGGGGTTGGTACTCGTACTATATTCTGTTTACTTGTGACTTCTTAGTTTTTAGACAAGTATTTCGTAGAAATACAAGGTCCAAGTTTTGAGAAGTTATAGGTACAAGAATAAAGTAGAGAACCATGTATTTCAAGTATTGGGATTCTTCAAGGTGATCGAAGATGAAGATATTTGTGTTTGGTATTTAGTTGATAGTAATGGTTTTGAGAACTTGCTTCTCTTTCAGGTTACTCATATCTAAATGCACTCCTAGTTGAGTAATGCTGATCGGACTCTCTCCATTTAGTTGACATGCACTGGAGACAGCTACATGATTTGAATCTGGTTCCAATTAAATTAGTGCCTTTGTTTTTATATAGTATATAGAATGGTTCATATCTTAACGATGTTAAGGTATACTGAATTGTCCGGCTTATGCTTAAAACCAGACTATGGACATACTCAAGGTACGTTTCGGTAATGGTAGTTTGTGGGTTATCCCGGGCTATGACGAGGGATAACTTTCTACCATCTGGAAGATCAATAGTGATATTGTTGTTGACTAGCCACAGTTTTAGAAAAATGGACTTTTTCAGAAAACAGTAGTGGGAGTATGATAGAACTGGAAGTGATTCCAGAACCATAAACGATTACTGGAGATTTAATAGAACCTAAAAATTAATTGGTTTTTGACATTCCATTAGCCACTCCGCAGGTATGATGGGTAACCTCAGGCGCCTGAGAGGTACTTCGGTATCCTCAAAGACGGTAACATGGAGGTTCTTGTTTACCCAGACTTGTTATTACTGTTGTTCTAGACTATGAGACCCGGCAGGAGGATAAGTATATGTAACGCCTTGAAAAGTCGTTTAGGTATTTTCCCGATAATCGGTAAATAACTGGTATTTTTCGTAAATTGTCATTATGATTATTTTTCAATGTAGACCTAATTATACCTAATTTAGATAGATAATTGCTAGTATTTAGTAGCTAATGAGTCACTTATAAATTTCTAGTTGTTTAAAAAATTTTCCCTGATTTATTATTTTTAATATTATTTTAAGCTGTTAAATATACATTAAATTAGTTGTAAATACAAATCTTCTTGCTAGATCCCTAGAAATTTGAGGTATAATCTTTACCCAATTAACACTTGTGGTTAAATTCCTTAAATTAAATTGATTTAGTGTTAATTTTAGTGCTAATTTCAATTCTAGGTTTTTAAAGAGAGTGGGTTGAGTTAGAACTAGGGTTTTAAAACACCATTATTAGGTTAATTAAGTTATTTAGTTATCTAGTTCTTACACTAACCTAATCTAAGAGGTTACTTTGCTTAAATGGGCTTCAATTTGTGTTAATCTAGGTTTTTCTAGTGTGAAATTTTGATTGTAATTGCAAGTTTATGAAATTCAAGAAAGAGTTTGATTTTGGAAAATAGGTTTTGAAGTATTGTAAATGGGTTAAATTTAGTGTTGTGGCCATCTAGTGGTTTGAGTTGGATATTTGTGCTAGATTGTTGTCGCTTTATCGCTAATCTACGACGGTTACGCCAAATTGCAAATTTTTGTGCTTGCTAGGTTTTTGATACTTTTAGGAGGTGAATTAATTTGTGATATCTTGATGATATTATTAGCATCTCCTACGATAATTAGGGTGTGTGAATGCAAATTGGTTTAATCCGGTCTTAGCTTTGGCGGTTGTTCCGAAACGACGATTCTAGTAAGGGTTGTAGTGGTTGTCGTGTGTGTTCCGCGCATTAAGTGCACAATGTGCCTAACTCGTAGACGTTGACCCTTTCATTTTGTGACTTGGCGTCGTTTCAAGATATGTAATCTTATGTTTTGTGTTGTGCAAATTCCAGGATCGGTCGCGGAGGTTTCGGGCGCGGCACGAAAAGGGAAAGCGGTGATTGGACCAAGTTAGTTGGGGATTTCCGGTGAGTAGATGTATACATCTATGGGGGGAATCGTTTGGATGGCGCGAGGCGCCCGATAGTTTAGAATTTCTAGTAATACCAGCTTGTTTCATGTAGTTCTTAGTTATCTATTTTACTGCATTGCATGACCTTTTATATCCATATATGTGTTAATTCATCGTATAGAAACCATTGAACCATTAAAATGAGTTATGCGACACAAGTAATATTTGGCTTGCTTAGTTTATCATATATAATTGTGCAATTTCACCTCATAGGACACTTGCACCATTACCATGGTTTTATGCAGCATGAGCACTATTCATGCGGACACACACGCCTTGGTAATTGCTATACCACAAACACTAGATAACTTGTTTAAAACAGAATTTAGAATAATTCCACCATATAAGACGTATAAACCGCACTAATATATTAAATTCCTCCAGATGAACATGTAGAATTTCTATTCATATGCATGTACCTCATTACATCATTTGATCATACATAGTCTTTTAATCATATATTGCGTTTCGCATTGTTGATACAATAAGCATTCATCATCATTGACATGTGTACTTATGCTACCTTCTTTCTTGAGGATTTCAGCATTTGAGATTTATGAGATTTTGGAGAAACAGCAAGGATTTAATAAAACTGATATCATTTTAAATATTGTAAGTTGCGGTTTTCTCGTGATATGATACTTGTGTTGTCCACCATGAGTTTTCTGTTAGTTTTCGAGACTCGTTTCGAGGAGTAGGATGAACCGTCTCGGGTACATGGTAGGCCAGGTAAGGTACCCCGGGCCAAGAAGTTCGAGTATTAGACGATGAGCCTGCCAGGGGCAGAATACCTACCGGTGATTGTTGGCGCGGCGGATATCCGGAGGATACCGACCGTGGTCGTGAGATATTGATACTTGAGATGGGCCAGTCCGGATTGCCGGAGCCCGAGAATTTTTGAGATACCTATACTTTGGGACACTGAGATATTCATTTGAGGTGTCGATGCTTGACACGGATTTCTGTTGATTTAATTGATATTACTTCAGATATTTCAAAAGAGTTTTCTAAGATGAAAATAATGATTTCCTCATATAGCATGTTCAGATCACATGTTAAATTACATTCATATCGCATACATGCTAGTACATCATACCATATCAATATTGTAGAATTGTGACACTTTGCGTACATACTTACGATAATCTTTATAGATGTTACATATTACTCACGAGTTGGCAACTCACCCCCGTTGTGCCACAGACTTTTTGCAGGTCCAATCCGTCAGCACGGTACCGGCGGACGCACTTCCTCCTTTTGCTTGGATTTGAGGCTTTTGTTCATAGGTGGGTTGTGTTATTATTTTGTTTCCACCTTGTATATTCATTGTATCTAGTGTACTCCATCTACTATATCTTCTACCAGTACTGATGTATATTGACTTAGAGACGAGACAGTGAGATTTGTGGGCATGTATGTTGTTTCTTTGGGTCGCGCTCACTTGAGCCGACGTGTTGCTTATTACTTGTGCCTTTTTATGCTTATTTTGCACATTGATGATTTATATTGCGTGGGATTTGAGTCCGCCTTGGGGCGAAGAGCTAGCTCCCGCTTGGGGATGCCTTATTTAATATTATTCATATATATATTCATGTTTGTACCCATTTGGGGGCCAGTATTTACAAAGGAGACTCTGCCGAAATTTTCAGAAAAATGGATGTTGCTTTTGAAAAGCTTGATGTGACTTATTTGATTAAAATCACTTTCAATGAATTGGTTTTCCTTCACTCACCTGCTTAATTGGTTTTGATTTCTGGGTTTTAGCTTACTTAGATTACGTACGCCTCGAGACGTTTCGTAATTTAAGTGTCAGTCATGCTCCGTACTTTTCGGGTCGTGACAAAGTTGGTATCAGAGCCAGATTTTACCTTTCTGAGTGTAGGATGACCCTTGGTAGATGGAGTAAGTGACTTAAGCAGGGTAACGTAGCGTGTGTATGTCCGCGGCATACTTTCGATACGGTACTCCGCCTAGGTGACTTTAGGATATACTTTCTTTAAAATTCCTTCTTCAATTCCTTGTATCCTATGATTCTATTGCACTGTTCTTATTATCCTTTTTCCTGTACCAGCCACTATGCCGCCAAAGGCTACGAGAGCACAGAGGGCTGCCGCTCGAGATGATATCCGAGCAGGCTCGTCCGAGACGAGGACCGAGAAGGGTGGCATACCTACGCCTCAGGGACAGACTGATCCTCCTTCCCCATGCCGCATGGATAGGCTAGAGTCTGGTATGGAGGAGTTACGACAGATGATGGGAGGCATGCAGGAGTTACGACAGATGGTGGGATCCTTAGTAGAGGCCAGTCGTGCACCAAGATTGGAGGACGTACTTACCATAGTACAGACTATGATAGTACCTGCTGCCCAGACAGTTGCTCCTACTACTACCGTGGCTATTCCAGTATCACTATAGGATTTCATGAGACTGAAGCCCCCAGTCTTCACCGGCACCGATGTAGCATAGGATCCGCAGACATTCCTTGACAATTTAGCTAGGATTTGCCGTTCACTCAGATGTTCCGACGATAGATGGGTGGAGCTTACGAGTTTCCATCTGGAGGGCCTTGCGCAGACATGGTGGGAGTCGGTCGAGAGAGGTCGAGCTGCAGGTCTACCTCCTATGACTTGGGCCGAGTTCACAGCAGTATTTCTAGCTCGTTTCCTTCCAGAGAGCGTTCGTGATGCTCGAGCTCGTAGTTTTGAGGCTTTGCTCAAGACTCCAGGGATGACAGTGTCCGAGTATGATATCTAGTTTACTCAGTTGTCCCGATATGCTCCGTACTTGGTTGATACTGAAAAGAAGAGGGTAAAGAGGTTTATGCAGGGATTCGACACACAGTTGTTTCTTGCCATCGGCGCCCAGCACTTTGACACTTATGCAGCTGTTATGGACACGGCCTTACGGATGGAGGCGCGCATTTCAGAGACTTCGGCCGTTTCTGAGCCAAAGAGGATTCGTACCGATATGCCAGCTCAGAAGCATCGTGACAGATTCTTTCCGAGAGATGATGGCGGGAGAGGAGTTAGACAGGGTCAGCTATTTAGTTCTTATCCATAGGGCCAGAAGGCATCGCCAGAATGTTTTAGGTTCGGGAGTCCGTCCCATCGTATCAGAGACTGTATGGTGAGACGACAGGGAGCGGCGACGGTCCACACGTGAATTTACCACCTTCACCACCTTCTCAGAGAGCTCTACTTCCTGCCCCCAGTGATGCTCCACATCAGTTAGGCACCCCCAGAGGCCGTGGACGTGGCAGTCCTATTCAGAGAGGACGAGGAGGCCGAGGCCGAGGCTGAGGACAACCAGCTATTGGTGGGGGACAGGCCCGAGTGTTCGCTTTGACTCCGCAGGATGCACAGGCATCTAATTCCGTTGTGACAGGTACTTTGACAGTATGTTCTTTCGACGCGCGAGTATTATTCGACCCAGGTTCCATGCATTCGTATGTATCTACATACTTTGCACCGATGTTGGGCCATGAGTCATCGTCGTTAGATCAGCCGCTTGTTGTTATTACTCCGGTAGGCGGGTCGTTTGTCTCTCGTTTTGTGTTTCGATTGTGTTCCGTTCGTATCGGGGAGAGGGATTCGTCGGTTGATTTGATTCTCCTCGATATGTTGGACTTTGATGTGCTTCTGGGCATGGACTGGCTGGCTACTTGTTATGCATCTGTGGACTGCCGTGAGAAGGCAGTCAGATTTAGCTTTCCGGAAGAGCCAGTCCTTATTATTTAGGAAGACCGCAGCGTCACCCTTCCCAGCTTGATTTCGTCTCTTCACGTCGGTCAGCTATTGCGGAAGGGATGTCAGGGATTTTTAGCTTATGTTTGTGATACTCGAGCTGCAGAGGTTCCTTTGGACCAGGTCCCGATTGTTAGTGAGTTCCCTGATGTTTTCCCTGATGAGCTGCCTAGGTTACCGCCTGAGCGCAATATTGCTTTCTGCATTGACTTGATTCCCGGCTCGGGGCCTATTTTCATACCGCCTTATCAGATGGCCCCGGCGGAGCTTAGAGAGCTGAAGGATCAGTTGCAAGATTTGTTAGATAAAGGGCTTATTCGACCTAGTGTGTCTCCGTGGGGTGCTCCTGTCCTGTTCGTTAAGAAGAAAGACGACAGTTTGCGCTTGTGCATTGATTACCGCCAGCTGAACAGGGTTACCGTACGGAACAGATATCCCTTACCACGTATCGATGATTTGTTTGACCAGCTTCAGGGTGCGGGATACTTTTCGAGGATTGACTTGCGATCGGGTTACCATCAATTGCGGGTGCGACAGGAGGATATTCCGAGTACGGCTTTTCGTACACGTTACGGGCACTATGAGTTTTTGGTGATGTCGTTCGGACTCACCAATGCACCAGCCGTGTTTATGGACTTGATGAACTACATTTTCAGGCCGTATCTAGATCTGTTCATCATCGTGTTTATTGACGACATTTTGGTGTATTCCCGGAGCCGAGAGGAGCACGAGCAGCACCTGCGGATCACATTGCAGACTTTGAGGGAGCACCAACTATTCACGAAATTCTCTAAGTGCGCGTTTTAGCTTGACAGCGTTGATTTCTTAGGTCACGTGATTACGAGAGATGGCATATGTGTGGACCCGAAGAAGATCGAGGCCGTTCAGCATTGGCCCAGACCGGCATCAGTTATAGAGATCCGCAGTTTCCTAGGCCTGGCTGGCTACTACCGGCGATTTGTTCAGGACTTCTCCCGTATTGCTGCACCATTGACCGGGTTGACCCGGAAGGGAGTTCCTTTTGATTGGACCGAGGCGTGCGAGCATAGCTTCCAGCAGTTGAAGACTCGTCTGACTACTGCACCAGTGTTGTCATTACCTTCGAGATCGGGCGGATTCATGGTTTATTGCGACGCTTCTCGAGTGGGACTAGGTTGCGTGTTGATGCAGCACGACAGGGTTATTGCGTATACTTCTCGGCAGCTGAAGACACATGAACAGAACTATCCTACGCACAATTTAGAGATGGCTGCAGTGGTGTTTGCACTCAAGATCTGGAGACATTACCTATACGGCGAGTCATGCCAGATATTTACGGACCACAAGAGCTTGAAGTACATATTTCAGCAGCGAGACCTGAATCTGAGACATCGCCGTTGGATAGAGCCGGTGAAAGACTTTGATTGTGAGATCCTTTACCACCCGGGCAAGGCGCACGTGGTGGCAGATGCTTTGAGTTGGAGGCCCGGAGGCTGTTTATCCTGTTTGAGCGCCGTGCAGAGGCAGTCGTTAGCAGATTGGCAGATTCTATGTGACAGCTGAGTGCAGTTCGAGTTCACTCCGACAGAGGGACAGCTTGCGCATATTCGTGCACGTCCGCAGTTGCTTGACCGTATTCGAGAGGCACAGCACAGTGATGACCGTCTTTCAGAGATCATAGAGAAGGTTTGGCAGGGCAGAGTTTTCGAGTTCGTGATCGATGTGTAGGGTTCCTAGGCATACCCATGACATTCCACAAGTGATCAAACATGGCCAATTCAAAGATTTCCTATGTGCCAAGTAACCCTAAGCAAGATCGTAACTAGAGGATAAGCGATGCAAGCAAGTAAACAACTTTATTGCTAAAGGAAAGTGACTACAACCTTTGTAGATCTGGTCCTCCACTTCCTTGGCTCCATGATGACGTCCCTCCACTGTACCCATCGGAATCCTAGACTCTCGCGGTGGTTTCATCGGAGAAAAGATCGGGCTAGGTCGTCGACTTCGATGCCGAAGATGATCTACGTCGAGGCAACACAAGATCAAGCTCCAACTTCACCAAGTCATGAAACTTGTGAAGAAAACACCCTATACTACATGGCAAGTGGTAGAGGATGAAGAAATAGGAAGTGGGTTCACTTTAGAATTGGATTTCTCACTCTTTTTCTCAAGTCACCATTGAAGGTAGCAAGCTTCTTTCTTCTTGAAGAAGAAGAAGAAGAAGAAAAGAATATGATAAGAATAATGAAAAATGGAAAATAAAGTCATTCTTATCATTTTAGCAACCATAGTTAAGTGTAGAGAATGAACTAGGGTTTAGTTAAAGGGTTAGGGTTTAGGAAAGAAACAAAATGGCTTTGACTTTCAAAGCTTCATGAAGCTTCAAGTGAAATCCAAATAAAGTCACCATTTTATTTCTCACCAAAAAGAATAAATAAATAAATGAATAAGTAAATAAAGCAAATGAAATGAAACCCTAACCATTTACTACACATGGTTTAATTCAAACATACACCCCGGTTTGCATGTATCATCAAACATGATACAATCAAGTGCACAAAAATATATCACATATACAATGTGCACATCAAGTGAGAAAATCCATTTTAAGTGAACCAATACTAGTTAATGCAAAGTAATATATCAAATATATAATTATGCATTAAATCATTAAATCAACACTTGATTTAACGATCCGGTCATATCGCATATGACCGACTACTATCCGATGTATCGACTTATCGAATCAATCCTCGATTCGATAACTAGGTTATATCGCATACAACCAATCGATACATTCATCGCGAGAATAGAATACGGTATCACATACATGCATTATTCTCGGTCCCGCACATATCTCATATGCGCTCCTATCGCTTGAGCCAGGAAACCTCTGTGTAGGACTCTAAAGACTCGTCAATACGCCGGCAGCAGGTGATGATCATATCAAACACCCACAAGCCGCAAGCGGTCTGCTAAATATAACGGCCACCCGGGTATTGAGCGATCAGAAGATCGACGAGCAAGCCCGCTCACACTCCTGTGAATCCAACCAGTAACACTTACCGTACAGTCCGGTCTGTTCGTCTGATATGTCGCATATCTCGCCTAGGGGTGGTAAACGTCAGACCCTAATAGCTCGATAAGTCATGCCGACGTAAGGTCCATAACAATCGTGAAACTACTGATAACTCTTACCAGTATATCACTGCAACCCTGGCCAGGGATTTACTGTTATGGCCAGTCGAGCATAGCGCAACATCAACCCCCAATACCGGGAGAGACGAATCCCCTCCTATCGCCCATTGCCTCCATGTGAATCGGCTAGGAACATTGAATGATGTCTAGGAACATTGAAGGATGTACTCATGGACTACCCAGGCCCCACTAGTACGATCTGCATCATAGTCCTGGAAGTTGAGCACATATCCTAAGGGTTTTATCAACATGTAATAGAGAGACAGCAAGTATACATGTTAAAATAAAGAGCAACCAGATAACGTACTATCATGTCGAGCAAGAAAGTCCTACCTATATATGTCCCAGCATCCACTACAATACACATCCAATGTACAGTAACGGCCTCAAGGGCATACATATAACTAACACGATGATCAGGGGGTACTGCGATTTGGGACTCGATTATGTGTACCAGATTCGAGGGACTGCGGCGTGAGATTCTTGAGGAGGCCTATAGATCGATGTATAGCGTTCATCCCAGTTCCACCAAGATGTCCCACAATTTGCGAGATGTTTATTGGTGGGACGGAATGAAGAGGGACGTCACAGATTTCGTGTCGAGATGCCTGACTTGTCAGCAAGTCAAGGCCGAGCACCAGAGGCCTACGGGAGAGTTGCAGCCTTTGCCCATTCCAGAGTGGAAATGGGAGCAGATTTCTATGGACTTCATTGTGGGTCTACCCAGGACCAGTCGAGGGTATGGCTCCATTTGGGTGATCGTGAATCAATTGACGAAAGCGGCTCACTTCCTGCCAGTGAAGACCACTTTCGGTTTTGCTCAGTATGCCTAGATTTATATCGACGAGATCGGACGGTTGCATGGCGTCCCGACTTGTTTCGTGTCCGACCGAGGCACCCAGTTTACCGGCCGACTATGGCAGAGACTTCAAGAGGCATTGGGCACCCGGTTGAGTTTCAGTACAACATTTCATCCACAGACCGAAGGCCAGTCAGAGCGGACTATTCAGACTCTTGAGGACATACTCCGAGCGTGCATTTTAGATTTCGGTGGTAGATGGGATCATCATTTACCCTTAGTGGAGTTCTTCTACAACAACAGCTTCCAGGATACTATTCAGATGGCACCTTTCGAGGCCTTTTATGGGAGGAGATGTAGATCGCCCATCTGTTGGACAGAGCTCAGCGAGAGCAGTATTTTGGGGCCACAGATCGTGCAGGAGACGACCGAGAAGATACAGTTAATTCGATATCGGATGAGAGCAACTCAGAGAAGGCAGAAATCGTATGCGGAAAGACGCCGTCGCAGACGAGAGTTCGCAGTTGGCCATCATGTTTTTCTGAGGGTCTCTCCAATGAAGGGCGTGATGAGGTTTGGGCGAAAAGGAAAGATTAGTCCCAGATTTGTGGTTCCCTTCGAGATCCTTGAGCATGTCGGCGCAGTTGCGTATCGTTTGGCTCTTCCACCCAGCTTTCCTGATATTCACCCCGTCTTCCACGTTTCGATGCTCCGCACGTACCTTCACGACCTTTCTCAAGCGATTCAGCACCCGACGATCCAGCTGGAGCGCGACCTTTCTTTTGCAGAGCAGCCGGTGGTCATCCTGGATCGGTAGGTGAAGAAATTGAGATCGAAGGTTATACCGACAGTCAAGGTCCTTTGGCGTAGCCCGAGCAGCGAGGAGGTCACTTGGGAGACCGAGGACAAGATGAGGAAGAAATATCCCCATCTCTTTGAAGGTACGCGTAGCTAGATTTTTAAATTCGGGGACCGAATTTCTTTAAGGGGGAAGATTGTAACGCCTTGAAAAGTCGTTTATGTATTTTCTCGATAATCGGTAAATAACTGGTATTTTCCGTAAATTGTCATTATAATTATTTTTCAATGTAGGCCTAATTATACCTAATTTAGATAGGTAATTTCTAGTATTTAGTAGCTACTGAGTCACTTATAAATTTCTAGTTGTTTAAAAAAAATTCCCTAAATTATTATTTTTAACATTATTTTAAGCTGTTAAATATACTTTAAATTTGTGGCAAATACAAATTTGAACGGGCTAATTACATACTTAAGAACCATGACAATTAAAATCTAGTTTGTACTATAAATTTTAGTCATGTTATTTCCAATTTCTAGTTGGTTATAATCAAAGAAAAATTAAATTTAATTAAACTAAACTAAAACTTGCAATTATGAACTTGTGGGGGGTCTTTTTGCATGGAATTTTCTTTGCAAACAATTCACTCATACTCACCTCTCCTTGGGCCGAGCCCCACTTGCAGGAAGCCCCCCTCCTTTTTGCCCCTTCAACTCATTTGAATGAAGAGTTATGTGTTGAATAAAATATATTAATTTAGGTATGGGTTTTATTGAGGCATGGGATGGTTTGACTTTGGAAATTTCCCACAACACCACACTTCTCCCCATTCCTTTCTCTAGCCAAAACTGCAGCCACCTCCCCCTAAATTCCCCTTCTCTTTTTTCCTTCAAAATTCATCACAAATTGCTTCAAAAATCCAATTTTTACCTCACAATTTCAAGCCATTTCTTCTTCCTTTCTCCTTAGCCATTTTTGCATGGATCTTAAATGCTAGGAGGCCATCTTTGGAGGCAAATCTTCTTGCTAGATCCCTAGAAATTTGAGGTATAATCTTTACCCAATTAACACTTGTGGTTAAATTCCTTAAATTAAATTGATTTAGTGTTAATTTTAGTTCTAATTTCAATTCTAGGTTTTTAAAGAGAGTGGGTTGAGTTAGAACTAGAGTTTTAAAACACCATTATTAGGTTAATTAAGTTATTTAGTTATCTAGTTCTTACACTAACCTAATCTAAGAGGTTACTTTGCTTAAGTAGGCTTCAATTTGTGTTAATCTAGGTTTTTCTAGTGTGAAATTTTGATTGTAATTGCAAGTTTATGAAATTCAAGAAAGGGTTTGATTTTGGAAAATAGGTTTTGAAGCATTGTAAATGGGTTAAATTTAGTGTTGTGGCCATCTAGTGGTTTGAGTTGGATGTTTGTGCTAGATTGTTGTCGCTTTATCGCTAATCTACGACGGTTACGCCAAATTGCAAATTTTTGTGCTTGCTAGGTTTTTGATACTTTTAGGAGGTGAATTAATTTGTGATATCTTGATGATATTATTAGCATCTCCTACGATAATTAGGGTGTGTGAATGTGAATTGGTTTAATCGGGTTTTAATTTTGGCGATTGTTCCGAAACGACGATCCTAGTAAGGGTTGTAGTGGTTGTCGTGTGTGTTCCGCGCACCAAGTGCACAATGTGCCTAACTCGTAGACGTTGACCCTTTCATTTTGTGACTTGGCGTCATTTCAGGATATGTAATCTTATGTTTTGTGTTGTGCAAATTCTAGGATCGGTCACGGAGACTTCGGGCGTGGCACGAAAAGGGAAAGAGCTGATTGGACCAAGCTAGCTGGGGATTTCCGGTGAGTAGATGTATACATCTACGGGGGAAATCGTTTGGAAGGTGCGAGGCGTCCGATAGTTTAGAATTTCTAGTAATACCAGCTTATTTCATGTAGTTCTTAGTTATCTATTTTACTGCATTGCATAACCTTTTATATCCATATATATGTTAATTAATCGTATAGAAACCATTGAACCATTAAAATGAGTTATGCGACACAAGTAATATTTGGCTTGCTTAGTTTATCATATATAATTGTGCAATTTCACCTCATAGGACACTTGCACCATTACCATGGTTTTATACAGCACGAGCACTATTCATGCGGACACACACGCCTTGGTAATTGTTATGCCACAAACACTAGATAACTTTTTTAAACCGGAATTTAGAATAATTTCACCTTATAAGACGTATAAACCAGTACTAATATATTAAATTCCTCCAGATGAACATGTAGAATTGCTAGTCATATGCATGTACCTCATTATATCATTTGATCATACATAGTATTTTAGTCATATATTGCAATTCGCATTGTTGATACAATAAGCATTCATCATCATTGACATGTGTACTTATGCTACCTTCTTTCTTGAGGATTTCAGCATTTGAGATTAATGAGATTTTGGAGAAACCGCAAGGATTTAATAAAACTGATATCATTTTAAATATTGCAAGTTGCGGTTTTCTCGTGATATGATACTTTTGTCGTCCACCATAAGTTTTCTGTTAGTTTTCGAGACTCGTTTCGAGGAGTAGGATGAACCGTCTCGGGTACATGGTGGGCCCAGTAAGGTACCCCGGGGCAAGAAGTTCGAGTAGTAGACGATGAACCTGGCAGGGGCAGACTACCTACCGGTGATTGTTGGCACGGCGGATATCCGAAGGATACCGACCGTGATCATAAGATATTGATACTTGAGATGGGCCAGTCGGGATTGCTGGAGCCCGAGACTTTTTGAGATACCTATACTTTGGGACACTGAGATATTCATTTGAGGTGTCGATACTTGACACGGATTTCTGTTGATTTAATTAATATTACTTCAGATATTTCAAAAGAGTTTTCTAAGATGAAAATAATGATTTCCTCATATAGCATGTTCAGATCACGTGTTAAATTACATTCATGTCGCATACATGCTAGTACATCATACCATATCAATATTGTAGAATTGTGACACTTTTCGTACATGCTTACGATAGTCTTTATAGATGTTACATATTACTCACGAGTTGGCAACTCACCCCCGTGGTGCCACAGCCTTTTTGCAGGTCCGATCCGTCAGCACGGTACCGGCGGACGCACTTCCTCCTTTTGCTTAGATTTGAGGCTTTTGCTCGTAGGTGGGTTGTGTCATTATTTTGTTTCCATCTTGTATATTCATTATATCTAGTGTACTCCATCTACTGTATTTTCTACCAGTACTGATGTATATTGACTTAGAGACAAGACAGTGAGATTTGTGGGCATGTATGTTGTTTCTTTGGTTCGCGCTCACTTGAGCCGACATGTTGCTTATTACTTGTGTCTTTTTATGCTTATTTTGCACATTGATGATTTATATTGCGTGGGATTTGAGTCCGCCTTGGGGCGAAGAGCTAGCTCCCGCTTGGGGATGCCTTATTTCATATTATTCATATATATTCCTGTTTGTATCCGTTTGGGGTCAGTATTTACAAAAGAGACTCTGCCGAAATTTTTGGAAAAATGGATGTTGCTTTTAAAAATCTTGATGTGACTTATTTGATTAAAATCGCTTTCAATGAATTGGTTTTTCTTCACTCCACTGCTTAATTGGTTTTGATTTCTGGGTTTTGGCTTACTTAGATTACGTACGTCTCGAGACGTTTTGTAATTTAAGTGCCAGTCATGCTCTGTACTTTTCGGGTCGTGACAGTATAGCGTCGTTCTAAACTATCTTTAGAAGTGCACGTGTATATGACTCTGCCAGATGGTTGTTATAGTCAGTGGGAGCAGAGGAAGCATAGTGGACAAGTAGCTTGTGTCTATTTATAGACTAAAGCAAGTATAGAGGAGATGGATCATCTAGTTTTGATGTGACAGTAATAGGCTTTGACTTCATCAGAATAGGAGATGGATCTGTTAAGAAGCTAGTACGGTGTGTTTTTATGATATTTGAATGACATGCACTTTATAAGAAGTGAAATTCATATACTATGATCAGTTATACTGTGGTTGTCACACAGTGGTTTCTCCACATTGGATATGGATAATATATCAGGCATTCTGGGAACTAGATCTATTGTTTTAGATCTAGATTTGGGTAGTTTCCCAATCCGGGTACTTTGACATTTTTCTAAAGGTGTTCTAGAATGGCTGACTCTTAGCATGGTGGTGTACCTGCAGGTGATGTGCATGATTGGAATATCACCCTCTCTAAAGGTGTCTTACAGACTAAAGGGGAGAGGGATGTGCATGATTGGAATATCACTTGCTTAGGCAATTGAGTCAATCATGAGATGTCAAGTACCATACTAGATGTTGTTTTTGCACTAGCTGCAATAAGTTTATATTAATCCAATCCTGGAGAAACGTTGGGAAGCAGTTTATGAACATCAGTGGATGTTCATGGGATATTGTAACGGCAGCCTCTTTCGGGAGACGGTTATCATTCCAGGCTTCCAAGGTGACCTGGATGACAGAGCGACTGTCAGAGTTTTAGTTTTCCCTCTTTTGAGGGGCAGTAGTTTGGACAGGTGATCCAAACGGGTACTGAAGAAGGTATGGTGCATGATACTGATTAAATTCAGTGGAAAATACAATCTAAGAAGTTTGCTGGATTTGGAGTTCATTTGTGAACTGGGTCCCATCAAATATCCAGACATATTCTAAGACAGGTATTGCTCATTTCGGGAGATAGCTTTCTCTGCGAAGTTGAGATATAGAGAGATACAGAAAGAAACACTGAAGCGGATCCACTCACTGAGGCTATTTCTTGAACGCAATAGTTTCATAAACGACCTTTGTGAAACTGATTAGTAGATGAGTTGGGTGTTTGGTATCACGCGGGCTGTGAGTATGCGATATCGCAATAATTAGCCTTAAGTGCAAGAAGGGGATTGTTGGCTATAGTGCCCTCAAGGAAATTATCATAGTCGCAGACAGGTAATCATGAAAATTGAGGGAGGACCTATACCGGTAGAACAGTCTTACTCGAGATGATAATATGTTATTTGGTTTGTCTTTATCATCATGTACAGCATTAGGTGGCATTACAGATCACTATTACGTTTTGATAGAGCCCATAGGATTCTTACTTGACTACCAGTAGTATGATGGCGATCAAATACGTGGGAGATGGGTGGTCCATAAGCACATCCTTAAATATCCCTAGTCGAGGGAGTTTCGAGACTGGGCATCGATACTCCAGAGTAGACTAGTGAATACTGATCGAGAACCCGACGAGGGGCGGTGGCCGGTCTCACAAGCCATTGGTGTCAGTTTGTTCACCTAAGATGGATACATGTGCTCATTAGGTTATGAGTCCACCAGACGGACTCGCCGGGAACATGCTAGTTGGTATTATACCTATTGTCAGATAACAGTTCCCTAGTGACATGTTTACAGGTTAGTCTATCGACTTGAGATCGTCATTTTCTCAAGCGAGTTCCCACTGTGCTTTGATTACTACCCTGCTATGGCTCAAAGGAGTCGTGCAAACAGGTTTTAGTTGGGTACAGTCCCGAGCTACATAGAGGCAGTGAGCGAATCGTCGGGGGTTTCGTCTCTCCCGGTATTGGGGGTTGATGTCGCGGTTGTGCACGGGTGGCCATCACCAAAAATCCATGGCCAAGATAGTCGAGAATTACTGATCTAGGATCGGTAGTTTCTCAGATGGTGATGAACTTCATACCGACACTAAATGTCGTGTTATTAGGGGTCTGACTTTATCCACCCCCTAGACTCGATATTGTATACTCATAGACGAATGGACTGGACTGTACGGATATTGTCACTGTCAGGCTCAGTAGGGGTTTCAGGATGAGTTTGCTCGTCGACCTCCATTTCGCTCAATATCTGGGTAGTCGTTACGTACAGCTAGTGCCGCTGACGTGCTTGTGGTTAAACCCACTGCCAGCGTATTGACGAGTCTTTAGAGTCCCACACAGAGGGTTTCCCTGCTTCGGGCAGAACGATGTAGAGGCCATATGGTTTTACGGCAGGGTTCGATCACATACGTGTACTTCTGCACGGATGATGTTCGGACGGATAATACTAGTGGGCTTTGGTTTAAGCCGGATCCTGGTATTATATTTGTTAGATTATTTTGTCTCTTTGTATTCGTATTCTTCGGAATACGGATGCGGGTATGTATATACGGTTGAGGAGTATTCTTGTAATTTCTTACAAGATTACTTTTAGAAGATTACACCTCATTATGGTTTAGACCTTTTTGGATTAAAAGGTTATTGAAGTGTAGGATGAGGTGTTTATTGCATTTTTGTGGCATGGCTAATTAGTGGCCCATGGTTACTATTCTAGCATGCTTAGGGTTTTTTTTGAGATATTATGTTGACTTGAGATGTTTTTTGTTGACTAAGATATTTTGGAGATATGGACATTTATGTGATGGCTCCATTATTTCTTATCACACTCACACAACAAACAAAACACAAGCCATTATTCATTTTTTTTCTCTCTCTTGAGTTTCTCTCAACACCTCATCCTCATGGCATCTTCTTCTTCCTCTAGCTCCACCCAAGCACTTTCATGAATTGAGAATCCTTAGGTGTCTTGAGACAAATTAATCTTTCATCACTCTCTACTTCATTTACGGTATCTAGAGTAGCGATCTAAGTGCCCTAGTTACCTCGGATATGAGGTTGAAGCTCGTTGCATAGACTCTCGGGTGGATCATCTTCGATGGAGGGAGACCGGAGATCAACCTTGATCAAGGAAGCCCCTAGGAGCTTGGGATGATGGTTGAAGACCGAAGGACATGGATCTATTCGGTAAAACCATTCTAACTCCTTTGCATGTTTTGTTATCTAGGGCTTATGGGTAGATCTGGGTAATTGGTTATGGTAGCACCAAGTTTTATAAATTTTTGTTCCGCATTTGGTCACAGATTGATGGCCGAGGCGCTTGCATAACCCAACATGTAATATGTTACATGTGCTAAGGAAAGGTAGAGAACTGGGAGTAGGTGATCATTCTCTAGAGTAGCGAATGGTGCAAATGTTGCAGCCAAAGCAGTTGGTGAATATCACCTTGTATTACCAAATGGGAATACATTGATTTTAAATGAATGTTATTACATACCGAACCTGATATACAATATTATATCAATTTATTTATTAAGTAAAGAAGGATATAATTTTGTATTAAAGGATAATGTTATGAACATTTTCCTGAATCAAAAGTTGATTGGATCAGGCACGTTATATAATGGCATATACGTTCTAAATCAAACTACAGTTCTTAACGTACAGAATACACAAGAGGAAAAGTTTAGAAATGAACGAATCCATCTTGTGGTATTGTAGACTAGGTCATATCAATGCGACACAACCAGTTAAGTTACATAAAGACGGATATTTGAATCTGTTCGAACTTACATCTTATGAAACTTGTCAGTCATGTCTCAAAGGCAAAATGACCAAAACTCCATTTACTAGACACGGAGAAAGAGCTACTGAACTCTTGGGACAGATACATACTGATGTATGCAGTCCTATGTCTACATATGCTATGGTTGGTTCCTCATACTTCATTATATTCACTGATGATCTCTCAAGATTCGGACATGTGTTCCTGTTGAAACACAAGTCTGAAGCTTTTAAGATATTCAAGGAATATAAGTGCAAAGTAGAAAACCAAACGGGTAGAAGTATTAAAATCCTTCGATCTGATTGGGGAGGAGAATACTTAAGCACGGAGTTCCTGGATTATTCAAAAGAGAATAGGATTCTTTCTCAGCTTACTCCTCCGTATACACCACCGCACAACGGTGTATCGGGGCGGAGGAATCGCACCCTATTAGATATGTTGCGCTTTATGATGAGTACTGCTGAGTTACCTGTTTCCTTTTGGGGTTATGTGCTTGAGAAGCCGCATACCTATTGAATAGAGTTCCATCCAAATCAGTGCCTACCACTCCATATAAGATATGGAATGGGAAGATACCATCTCTTAAACAAGTTAAGATATGGGGTTGTCCGGCCTATGTTGAAAAGAAAAATCCGGACAAGCTCGAGGCAGAGTCAGTACTGTATAAGTTTGTTGGATATCCCGAACATTCGCGAGGGTATATCTTCTACCACACCAAGAAGCAAAAGGTGTTTTGTTTCTCAGCGTGCCACCTTTTTAGAAAAGGAATTTCTTATGGAAGAAAATAGTGGTCATGAGGTAGAATTGGAAGGATTTCCAGCTAGACAAACAAACAGCTGATGATTGGGTAGAACCAGAGGATTCGATAGTCCACGACGAACCTCAGCCTCTCCGCCGATCTAGTAGGGTTTCTCATCCACCTGAGAGATACTACGGTTTTCTTATTGATGGCGGGAGAGAGGATTGCATCATGGAAGATGATGGCCCAAATAGCTTCGAGCAGGCCATCACGAGTGGGGACTCTGTGAAATGGCTAGATGCAATGCGATCTGAGATGGAATCCATGTACACCAACAAAGTATAGACTTTGGAAGATGCTCTTCAAGGGGTAAAACCCATCGGGAGCAAGTGGATCTTCAAGAAAAAACTTGGTGTAGATGGAAAAGTTGAGACTTTCAAAGCTAGACTTGTAGCAAAAAGTTTTCATCAACTACCAGGTGTGGATAATGATGAAACATTTTCTACAGTGGTTATGCTTAAGTTCATCCGGATCCTACTTTCCATCACTGCATACCATGACTACGAAATCTGGCAGATGCATGTCAAGACTGCTTTTCTAAATGGTGATTTAGAAGAGAGCGTGTACATGACTCGGCCAGAGGGCTTTAAAGACAGTGGGAGCAACGGAAAGGTGTGCAAGTTGCTTAAATCAATATACATATTAAAGCAAGCATCACGGAGGTGGAACATTTGTTTTGATGTGGCAGTCAAAGAGTTTGACTTCATCAAAATGGTAGATGAATCTTGTATATACAAGAAGATTGTAGAGAGTAAGGTTGTCTTCCTCGTATTGTACGTGGATGAAATACTCTTGATAGGAAATGGTGTTCCTATGCTATACACGGTCAAGCTCCTCTTATCGCAAAGATTCTCCATGAAGGATCTGAGTGATGCCTCCTACATCCTGGGGATTAAGATCTATAGAGATAGATCTAAGCGGATGTTAGGATTGTCCCAATCCAGGTACATTGACACCATACTTAAGAGGTTTAGTATGGAAGATTCCAAGCATGGGAATTTACCCACGATCTCAGGAATCACTCTCTCCAAAGAGATGTCCCCCAAGACTGATTTGGAGAGTAATTCGGTAGTCGGGTCTATCATGTATGTGATGTTATGTACTCGACCGGATATAGCATACGCACTTAGTGTTGTAAGCAGGTATCAATCGGATCCTGGGGAGAATCACTGGACAGCAGTGAAGAACATTCTTAAGTACTTGAGAAGGACTAAAGAAACATTCTTGGTGTATGGTAACGGTGAACTCTATGTGGAGTCCTTTACCGATTCGAGCTTCCAGTGTGATAAGGTCGACTGTAAGACAGTCGCGAGTTTTGTCTTTACCCTCAGTGGAGGGACGGTATATTGGAAGAGTTCCAAGCTAGATACCATGGCAGACTCAACGATAAATGGTGAATACATCACTGCCAACGATGCTACCAAAGAGGTTGTCTGGGTATAGATGTTCATAAGATGAACTTGGTTCCTCCCATTGTAGTGACAATGGAGCTGTAGTTTTGGCCCAAAAACCCCGGTCCCATTAGTGATCCAGACATAGTCTTAAGTAGTGTCACCTGATCTGGGAGATGGTTGATCTTCCGGCGATCGAGATCAGGAGAGTTGATAGGAAGAATGACACAATGGATCCACTCACCTAAGCCAAGACCCCAAATACAATTTGAGAGTTTTTGGGATGTTGGGTATGAGATATTACAACAACTGGCCTTAGTGCAAGTGGGTGATTGTAATTGTATGTATGCCCTAGAGGCCATTGTTGCACATGATTGTATATTATAATGGATGCTTGGACATATATAGGGAGGACTTTCTTGCTCGACATGATAGTATGCTATCTGGTTACTATTTATCTTAACATGTAGACTTGTATTGTGATACTGTCTTGCTCTCACATGTTGGTAAAGCCCTTAAGATGTATACTTGACTATCAGAATTATGATGCAGATCATATTAGTGGGGCCAAGGTAGTCCACAAGCACATCTTTTAATTATTCCTAGTCGAGGGTGAATCGAGACGGGGCATCGATATTCCAGAGTAGACTAGCGTATACGCTTCTTGAGCCATTTGATGGGCGATGGATGATCCCATATCCATTAGTGTTTGACATCAAAGATGGTATATGGGTGCTCGGTAGAGACTGGGTATACTGAACAGGACTCGCCGAGAACTCCTAGATGGTATTATACCTAACGTCATATAGTAGTTCTC
Organism: Agapanthus africanus; assembly: GCA_030015575.1. Lineage (NCBI taxonomy): Eukaryota > Viridiplantae > Streptophyta > Magnoliopsida > Asparagales > Amaryllidaceae > Agapanthus > Agapanthus africanus. Next base: position 298,681,301 of record CM057349.1, read on the forward strand.
TGGTGACACTGGTACAGGTTAGTCTGTAGACCGGAGATCATCATAGAGTCTTTTGTGATTCCCACTATGCTTTGATTTCCACCTTACCACGTTCAAGAGAGCGTGCAAAATGGTGGTTTTTGGGTACAGTCCCGAGTCACATGGAGGCAATGAGCGATATGAGAGAATTTGTCTCTCCCGGTATTGGGGGTTGATGTTGCGCTGTGCTCGATTGGCCATAATAGGAAGTCCCTGGCCAGGGCTGATACGGAGATTTACTGGTAAGTGTTATCAGTAGTTTCTCGACCCGTTATGAGCCTCACATCGACATGACTTATCAAGTTACTGGGGTCTGACGTTTACCACCTCTAGACTAGATATGCGACATATGAGACGAAGAGACCGGACTGTACGATAGTGTTGCTGTTGGATTCACAGGAGTATGGACAAGCTTTCTTGTTGATCTTCTGATCGCTCAATACCCGAGTAGCCGTTACGTCCAGCTAGTACCGCTGATGGCTTGTGGGTGACTGATATGATCATCACCTACTGCCGGCATATTGACGAGTTATTAGAGTCCTACACAGAGGTTTTCAAGCTCATACGAAACGAAGTAGGGCACATATGTGATATGTGCGGGACCGAGATTAATACATGTATGTGATACCGTATTCCAATCTCGCGATACAGGTTAGATGTGATATAACCGGATTATTGAATCAAGTGTTGATTCAATGATATATTATATGTATGTGTGATATACATATAAATGATATTAGTCGATTGTATGCGATACAGCCGGGTTATTAAATCAAGTGTTGATTTAATAATTTAATGTGTAATTATATATATTTGATATATTAATATACATTAACTAATATTAGCTCACTTAAGAATTTCTTTTCTCATTATACATTTAATATATATGTGATATATGTTAATGTATTTATTTTGCGTCATGCTTGATGATACATTATACATGGGTGTATGAGACTCACACCACACTTAAGATAACGTGGGTAATTATTTACTTAGGGATAAACAAAATTAGATGGAAATTAGTCATGGCTTGAAGCTTGGAGAAGCTTGTGGAAACCATTGACTTAGTCCACTAATTTTATTTTACTCTAAATATTTATTAACCTAACCATTATCTTTAGCCATGGTTAAGTCTCTTCATGAGTTATATATGATATTTTCTCACTAATGGTTCATGAGTTAATCACATGAGATCATTTTTCTTCATCTCCTCCATTTTTCTTTCTAGCTTTGAGTGAGAAAAGAAAAGAGTGAGAGAAAAATAATTCTAAAGTGAGCAAAATTCATACTTCATCAATTTACACTAGACTAGCCATTTAGTATAAGTTGTTTGCTTCACTAATTCTCAATTAGTGAAGAGGGAGCTTGAGTTAGAGATTTCTCGACGTAGATCATCTTCGGCTTCGAAATTCTTCAAGCAAGCTTGTTCCTTTCGCCTAGTGGAGCCTAACGAGAGTCTGGGAGACCACAACTTGGAGCAAAGGGACTACTACACGGAGCTTTAGAAGTGAAGGACCGGTCTATAAAGGTTGTATTCCTTGTTCACTTAGAGTAAAGTTGTTTGCTTGCTTAGTTATAACCCTAATCCTCTAGTTATATCCTTGGTTTGGGTTGCTTAGCACACTAGAAATTTTAAAATTGCATGCTTGATGCCTTTAGAAAACCTAGCGAGGGTGCTAAGGAACCTAACATGGTCAAGAAGAAGGGTAAGCCCCAAACAGCCGGCATCAAACGCCCTGCTACACAGATGATAGGAGGAGCCTCTTCTAAGCCGACTTTTGCATCCAAGAGGCTAGGAGGATCATTTAACGAGTCCAGTCCAGATTTCTGTTTCTACTGCAAGAGAACTGGACACCTGGTGAAGGATTGCAGACGTGCAAATGGCATGTATTTGATTCATGGCGCATCTACTCACTCTATAGGAGCATGCCCATATCGTATTAACACAGCACCAGCACCCAGACCCGCAATCGCAGCCCCGCAGAGGCCAGCCATTCAAGCTCCTGCACCTTGCCTAGCTCTTCCTGCACTAGCTCCACGTGGACCACCTACACAGCCTCATCGTCAATTCCATCAAGCAAAGAGAAACGTGCCTCAAAGGCAGAGAAACGTGCCCCAAGGACAGAGAAGTGTGTCTCTGGTAAGGAGGAATGTACCGAGACGACAGGCTTTTACAATAACGGTCGAGGGGGCTGAAGCCACAGGACAAGTCATCACTAGTAATTCCCCTATCCTTTCAACCTTTCAATCCTTGTATATCGTTATACTTTTCCCATATCTAAACACGATCTCATACAACTTAGGTACTATACTAGTAGCCACCCTTCCTGCACTCACACTTTTCAACATTGGAGCCTCACACTGCTTCATGTCACAACGATTTGTGAGAACGCAAGCGATTCCCATGAAGCCACTCATTTCAAGCTGGAATGTCAGTTCCGAGAATGGAGTCTTGAAGGAAACTTTAGGATATGACCAGTGCCCAGTTGTAGTTTACGGTCGAGAATTCTACGCAAATTTCAAAGTGTTGGACATACCAAATTTCGATGTTGTGTTGGGAATTGATTAGCTGGGAGTATTCTATACTACTATTGACTGCTGTCAAAAGAGGGTAGTATTTGAGATACCAGATCACCCAGTCTTCTATTTCAAAAGTGGAGATAGAAGCTTAAAGCCAGGAAGCTACCGTGCTAAACCAAAGAATGCAGAAGTGTTCTCTATACCCGCAGAAGAAGAAAAGCCTGAAGTAGTTTGAGAGTTCGATGATGTGTTCCTTGAAGACATATCGGGTTTTCCACCCGATTGAGCTCTTGAGTTTAGTATTGATTTACAACCTGGTGCACAAACTGTAATCAAAACTCCATACCGGTTAAGTCCGGAGGGATTGAAGGAGATCGGCATTTAGTTGGACGAACTACTGAAGAAAGGTTGTATCCAACCCAGTACTTCAAGTTGAGAATCTCCGGTGTTACTCGTGAAGAAGAAAGAGGGTTCCTACAGGATGTGTGTGGATTATCGAGCTATGAACGAAGTAACGATTAAGAACAAGTATCCGCTACCATGCATCGATGACCTTTTCGATCAGTTAAGTGGGTCTTGTGTCTTTTCAAAGCTAGATCTTCGTTTAGGATATCATCAGGTGAAGGTCAAAGAGTCCGACATTTCGAAGACGGCGTTTAGGAATTGTTATGGTCATTATGAATATCTCGTAATGCCATTTGGAGTGATCAATGCACCGCCATCTTTATGAACCTGATGAACCAAGTTTTCCAAGAGTACTTAGACAGGTTCGTTGTCATTTTCATTGACGACATCCTGGTGTATTCAAAGAATCGGAAAGAACACGCCGAGCACTAACGCATTGTCCTGGAGACATTTTGACAACACCAGCTCTATGCTAAGTACAGCAAGTGTGAGTTCTGGCTAGATCAAGTCGGATTTCTCGGACATATCATTTTAGGAGAAGGAATCTCGGTGGATCCAACTAAGGTGTCAGCCGTCAGCGAGTGGCCGACACCAAAGACGGTGAAAGATATAAGAAGTTTCTTGGGATTGGCAGGATACTACCGACGATTCATTGAAGGCTTCTCAAAGATCATAGCACCCCTGAACAAGCTCACACGTAAAGACAAAGCATTCATGTGGTCAGAAGCATGTGAAAAAGCTTTTATAGAACTCAAGTCGAGATTAACCTCTGCACCTATACTTGTAATACCAGATCAATCTGGAGGATTCATTGTACATTGTGATGCGTCCAGTAAAGGACTAGGATGTGTTCTACACCAGCATGGAAAAGTTGTGGCTTTTGCATCAAGGCAATTAAAGGTTCATGAGCGCAACTATCCAACACATGATCTGGAATTAGCAGCCGTCATCTTCGCACTCAAGATTTGGCGCCACTATCTTTTGGGAGAACGAGTGGATATATACACTTACCATAAAAGTCTTAAGTATGTATTTACTCAGAAGGAACTCAACATGCGGTAGAGAAGATGGTTAGAACTCATGGCGGACTTCGACATCAACCTACAGTATCATCCTGGGAAGGCGAACGTAGTTCCTGATCCACTTAGTCTCCAGCCTTTAGCAATGAACTTCACCGCTCAGTGGAAGCTACAACAAGAATTGCATGGATTGGGAACTGAAGTAGTTATGCCACGTAACGCTTCATATTTAATGAACTTACAAGTCCAGTCCACTCTTGTAAATCAGATTAAGCCAGCTTAAGCAAATGATCCCAAGCTACAAAAGATCCGAGAACAAGTAGAAAGTGGACTTCGAACTGACTTCATCATCCATGAATATGGATCCCTGCAATATGGAAGTCGTTTATGTGTGCTAACCGGATATGTTCGAGAAGAGTTGATGAAAGAAGCTCACATCTCTCCGTATTCGGTACACCCCGGTGATACAAAAATGTACAAGGATCTACGGCAACACTACTAGTAGCATGGAATGAAGCGAGAAGCAGCAAGGAGCGTAGCCAAGTGTTTGGTGTGTCAGTAAGTGAAGGCTGAATATCATAAAACTGCTGGTCTATTTCAGCCGTTACCAATCCCAGAATAGAAATGGCAGTATATTACCATGGACTTCGTAACTTCTCTCCCTCGCAGCAAGAAGGATAACGACGCAATTTGGGTTATTGTGGATCGACTTACCAAGTCGGCTCACTTTATTCCATTTCAAGTTGGCTAGTCAACCGAGACGTTAGCAAAGAAGTACATAGAGGAGATTGTGAGATTACATAGAGTACCTACTTGCATCGTCTCTGATCGTGATATAAGATTTCGATCACAATTTTGGCAGAGTCTGCAAGCTAGCCTGGGAACGAGTCAGAATTTTAGCATGGCGTATCATCCACAAATAGACGGACAGTCCGAGCGAACAATTCAGATTCTTGAAGATATGTTAAGATCCTGTATGTTAGACTTCGGAGGTTCGTGGGAAGATCACATACACCTTATGGAGTTTTCATACAACAACAGTTATCAGGCGAGCATTGGGATGTCACCATTCGCAGCACTCTATGGACGGAAATGTCGTTCCCCGCTGACTGAGTTGGGATGACGTTGAAGATCGTGAACTCCTTGGACCAGAGATGATCGTAGCAACTGTAGAGTGGTTCGCACGATCAGGGAAAGGATGCGAATAGCTCAAGATTGCAGAAATATTGGGCAGATGCAAAGCGTCGGCACTTGGAGTTTCAACCTGGAGACCATGTATTCCTGAAGATCTCTCCAAACAGAGGAGTGATCCGTTTTGGCAAAAGGGGTAAGTCCAAAGTACATAGGACCGTTCGACATACTTGAACGAGTTGGAGAAATGGCATACCGTTTAGCACTTCCACCCTTATTAGAATGAGTGCACAATGTGTTCCACATATCCTAACTACCATGATATGTGAGTGACCCCAGCCACATACTTGATCACTCAGAGCTCACAGTACAAACGAACCTAATATGCAAGCAGTAACCAGTTGAGATTCTAGATCGAAAGGTCAAAACATTATGGAACAAGAAGGTAAACTTGGTCCGAGTGATGTGGAGAAAGGATTCGCCAGGAGAATCAACTTAGGAAAGAGAAGATGATATATGTACACGATACCTTTATCTTTTTGAAAATTAGTCCCTATGTAATTGTAAATTTCGAGGACAAAATTTTTATAAGGTGGGTAGAATGTAACAACTCTGAAATCACTATACAGAAACTTTCTTGTTATTATAAAGAAAAGAGTACTACAGCCTGTGTAAGAGTTAAAAGTTATTTTTGTTAAATAAAAGCAAGAAGAAACTTGTAGCTCACTGGTAAAGCCCCTGCACTGCTGTGACATAGCCTATACGTTCGATTCCCATCAGACCCAATTATTTTTTAGATTTTTTTTTAATTTTTGGAAACCCAAGAGTTGCGCGTGTAATACAAGGAGAAATGAAAAGTTTCAAAAAAATCAAACAGGCGTAATGAGGTGTACACACCGAAATACATACGTGGCACGAATCTCGAGGCCATGCCTCAAGATCCGACCGTCCATTCTTCAATATTGACCACCGCCGACGGTTGGATATTGTCCAAATCGCCCCGTGCTTCGCACACACACCCCTTCGACTCCCCTTAACTCCCCTGCACTGTTTGATTTTTCGGCAATCAAACAGAGACTCTTCAATTCACCATTTAACACATTATTAACGCTTTTTAATCCAAAATTTCAATTCCCAAACCATAATTCTCGACAATAAATACCACCCCATGCCCTAACTCCCCTCTATTCTAAAAATTTCTAGCAAAATCATCTCAAAAGTTCCTAAGTACAAGTGGAGTCAAGTATAGTTAGTAACCAAGCTCCTTTCGTCGATGATCGAAACCGTTTCCGGAGCTCCCGCGATGCCACGAAGCCCACACCCTTCTTCCTTACTCTCTTCTCGATATTACCAAGCCGTAAGTCCCTCTCATCTTTTCTTCTTTTCATCTCAATTCATATCCTAAACATATATCGGTAAAGTGGAGTTACTTCCGATATATTTCTTTTTAAACTTAGAACTCCATTTTCCTTTATACATAAGTCAAACTAATTTTACCACCCTATTTGTAACTTCGATTACAACCTTTTAGCTTCGATTTTAACCAAGATTTTCATGTGAAACAAACATAAATGAACTTTTTCATTAAAATACCTTAAACTTTATTATCACCTCTTTTCGATAATTGTTAAAACAATACATTTAGGAAAACTTCATGGTGTAACGACCTACCCCACACGCACACTTTGGTTTCATAGCACGATATATATATATATATATATATATATATGGTTGGTTCAAAGAATAGCTTTTACATTAAAATACCACATCTTTTCCAAAACGGGTTTCGTTTAAAGTGATATTTTGTAATTCTTGGCAAATATGCCTCTACAACTCTCATTAGGGGACTCACTAATAGATGGTGCGGATTTTCGCACATCTTTGGGAAAGTAGAGCGAGATACAGAACTCCTCATTAAGTATTCAATCTCGAAAGGAAATAAAATACGGTTTTTAAGAAACGCGAATTTTCTAAACAAAACTAATTTTTGAAAAATTATATATAAATTTTAAATCCGTATTTTCAATAAAAACATATTATGAAACATTTTTTTTTTAAAAATGGAAGATTAAAAGGTTAATAAAATACCATCAAGTTACAAAAAAAGGGGCTGGTTTTCAATAAAATACCATAAACTTTTAAAAGCTAAGTTTTTATCATTAAAATACCCCAATAATTAAAATACATGCCCATGAAAACCCTAAATCTTGTAAATCACCCTCGGCGTTATTTTTAAAACAATATTAATATATTTTTCATAAAACTGTTAGTTATATGTATGCCCTAGAGGCCATTACTGTACATTGGATGTATATTGTAGTGGATGCTGGGACATATATAGGGAGGACTTTCTTGCTCGACATGATAGTATGCTATCTGGTTACTCTTTACCTTAACGTGTACATTGATAGTCTCTCTGTTACATGTTGGTAAAGCCCTTAGTATGTGTACTTGACTACCTGGACTATGATGCGGATCATACTAGTGGGGACATGGTAGTCCATAAGTACATCCTTCAAAGTCCCTAGTCGTGGGTATATCGAGACGGGGCATCGATATACCAGAGTAGACTAGCGTATACCTTCTCGACCCATATAGATGGGCGATGGATGATCCCATATCCATTGGTGTTTGACATCAGAGATGATATACGGGTGCTCAGTAGAGACTGGGTACACTGGACGGACTCGCCGAGAACTCCCAGATGGTATTATACCTTACGTCAGATGGCAGTTCTCTGGTGACACTGGTACAGAGCAGTCTGTTGACCCGAGATCGTCATAGAGTCTTGTGTGGTTCCCACTGTGCTTTGATTTCCATCTTACCACGTCCAAGAGGGCGTGCAAAACGGTGGTTTTTGGGTACAGTCCCGAGTCACATGGAGGCAATGAGCGATAGGAGGGGATTCGTCTCTCCCGGTATAGGGAGTTGATGTTGCGCTGTGTTCGATTGGCTATAACTGAAAATCCCTGGCCAGGGTTGCTGAGATTTACTGGTAAGTATTACCAGTAGTTTTTCGAATTGTTATAGACCTCATATCGACACGACTTATCGAGCTATTGGGGTCTGACGTTTACCACCCCTAGGCGAGATATGCGACATATCAGACGACGAGACCGGACTGTACGGTAAGTGTTACTGGTTGGATTCACAGGAGTGTGAGCGGGCTTGCTCGTCGATCTTCTGATCGCTCAATACCCGGGTGGCCGTTACGTTTAGCAGACCGCTTGCGGCTTGTGGGTGTTTGATATGATCATCATCTGCTGCCGGCGTATTGACGAGTCTTTAGAGTCCTACACAGAGGTTTCCTGGCTCAAGCAAAATGAAATAGGAGCGCATATGAGATATGTGCGGGACAGAGAATAATGCGTGTATGTGATACCGTATTCTATTCTCGCGATGAATGTATCGAATGGTTATATGCGATATAACCTAGTTATCGAATCGAGGGTTGATTCGATAAGCCGATACATTGGATACTAGTCGGTTATATGCGATATGACCGGATCGTTAAATCAAGTGTTGATTTAATGATTTAATGTATAATTATATATTTGATATATTACTTTGCATTAACTAGTATCGGTTCACTTTTAAATGGATTTTCTCACTTGAAGTTCACAAGTTGTATATGTGATATACTTTTGTGCACTTGATTGTATCATGTTTGATGATACATGCTTACTTGAGTTTGTGTAAAGATTAAACCATGGTTATTTAAATGGTTAGGGTTTTGTTTTTCATATCTATTTATTCATTTATTTATTTATTTTCTTTTTGGAAAAAGAAAAGATAAATGGTGGCTTTATTTGGATATATGTTGAAGCTTCATGAAGCTTTGACTTAGTCACCATTTTTGTCTTCATACCTAACCTAACCATTCACTTAACCTTAGTTTAGTCTCTACACTTGACCATGGTTATTATTATGATAAGTATTCTTTTTATATCCTTTTTTAATAACTTATCATAACATGATCTTCATCTTCTTCTTCTTCTTCTTGACTTGAAGAAAGCTTGCTTCAACAATGGCAACTTGAGCAAATGAGTGAGAAATCCAATTCTAAAGTGAACCCACTTCCTATTTCTTCATCCTCTACCTCTTGCCAAGTAGTAGAGTGTGTTTTCTTCACAAGTTTCATGACTTGGTGAAGTGGGAGCTTGATCTTGCGATGCCTCGACGTAGATCATCTTCGGCACGAAGCCGACGACCTTGCCCGCCCATTTCTCCGATGAAGCCGACGCTTGAGCCCGGGATATCATTTGGACAGCGGAGAAGACTTCATCACGGAGCCGTGGAGGTGGAGGACCGGATCTACAAAGGTTATATTTCCGTTCTCTTAGTAAAATAGTTTACTAGTTCTTGTTTCGCCTAAATATCTAGTTAACGATCCGTAGTCTAGGGTTTCTCGGCACCGTAATTTTTGAAATTGGCATGGTTGATACCTTGTGAGACCTCTTGGGAGTGCCTAGGAACCCTACAGTGGTATCAGAGCCTAGCTAGAGCCTTAGGCGATGCGTAGACGAAGTTTGAAACCCGAACGAACCCGAAACCCTAAAATTTTCATGCTCTCTCGACTTTTTTCAAAAACAGGGATTTTTGTGAATTAAAAATTGCCAAAAAATTCAGCAAGGAATCCTATGAGTTACTGTGAAGCACGTGACTCTAAATCGACCAAAGAGCCGCGGAACCGCGGCCCCACCCTGGGTTTCGCGGCGGTTCCACGGCCATGTTGGTGATTTAGACCGCGTGTCTTGCACAGTAATTCTTGTGTCAAAGTGCTGAGTCTTCTGGAAATTTTTATATTTTATTCAAGAGTTGAATTTTCTGGGGTTGTTTTGGGGATTCGGTGTTTCGATCGGAGTATCAGATTTTTTCTATGTGGCTTTCCGGATAATTTTTGAATATGTTAAAAAATTCGACCGGATATAAATACCCAATTTTTCCCCTGTCGGGAAATTTCCAAGTGTTGGATTTTTCCGTAGTTTAACGACGTTCTAAGTAGTGCAAGTAACGCGATGGTCCCTCTAGAAGACAACAAACCTTAACTCGATTATGTGACCGTCTTGAACTGCCCTTTGAACCTTCGGGTTTGGGGCAGTACGGCGTGCCACATGTGAGGCGTTGGCTTGACCCTTCTACGGCTGGACCGTTGGTACTGAGGCAAGAACTGAATGTTTTTAGACTTGTTTCATGCGTTGAGCTGTTTCGGGAAAAACTTGGGTGTTTGACTGTTCGATCGAAAAGTTTAACATTTTCTATTTATCTGGAATGGGATACAATAATTGGAATTCACAAAAGTTATGAGATAACTGAATGAATGTTGTAAATCTAGCAATTTAGTCTCACTTGATCGGTTGCCACGGAATTTTGATGTGATCAAAAGTCCGTCGCAATCACATAGCGTACGCGGATACTCACCGGGTAAACTTAATAGACAGCCTCACTCCATAGCCCCGACCAAGTGACTGTAGGAGAACCCCGTCGCCGAAAGCATCCGTTCGGGTGCTCGCGGCAGCGGTGTTCCGCCTTGGTGCACTTCGTCGACGGTATCGGGGGTGCAGCCGCCTATTAAAGTTTGCGACGAGCATTCGATCAAATTGTCGGGAATCCTGTTGAATTTCCCGACTAGGTATTGAAAAGTGTTTTCGATTTTGAGACTAAAATGCGGGGTTTATAATTGTTAGGCATGCGATGTCTAAGTAATTCATTTGATTAGGCATGCGATGTCTATGGAGGTTGCGGATTCCAACTGTTGTAGTTTTACACTTTCTTTTCTGTGACCGTAAGTGTAATATGTGATATCGCCGGTTTCGTTGCTATATGTCAACGACAATTGGGATGCGCATATTTACTTACGTTGATGTCATGTGATGTTATGTGTTGCTGGATATGTTATATTGGATCGTCGTGTTTGAATAGCCGGGGTTTTTTATGTGAGATGAGTGTTTTTAATTTTCATTCATGTAAAAACTTGTATGTAATATTCTTTTATTTGGGGCACTTCCAGGTAGCGGAAGTTGTCACCTTTTGTATATTATTTACTTTTCCGCACTAGGACAGACCCAAGGAGGAGGGCACAAGTAACCGGGTTCTGGAGTCCAGTGGGAGACCAACTCGAGAAGTCGAGTCCGAGTCTTCTAACTCTAGAATTGGTAGGGTTGCTTGCCGCTCTCGTAGGGGTCTAGGGGTGTGGGTTTGGCTATTCATCGCGACCGTGGAATCCGTGTTTTATACTGGCCCGTATTGAAAACACGGACGTCCTAGTATATCCAATATTTCATATGATTCTTCTGCTGCGATATCTGTGATGTGATCATGTGATGTTCTGTGATAGATACTGTATATAGTGTATATGATATATTATATAGGCGTTACTTATGTTTTACACCCGCGCTAGCCCTGCCCCGCTCTGCCGTTAGTTACCTAACCTAACGGTGCACGAGGGGACATCGAGGCGAATGCGGATGGCATAAGTGTACGTCGTATTTATCTGTGATGTTTAGGTAATTTAAATGATGGGACTTCATTAATGTGATTAATGAAATAAAAGAAACCTAAGATGTTGTAGAATCGAATTTCAAAATAAAACAGGTAGCTACAGTTCTTGCTTTGCACAGCGGTATATATGATATATCCTGCACCTTATTCGATGAGGAAAGGACCGAGATCCCTTCACCGGGAGTGACTCCTTTAGCAATAACTGGCAGATGCTACACACTCGGTTTGTCTTTTGATTGCTTTTAAGTGTTTTTGCTTTGCACAGTGATATATATGATATATCCCGCACCTCATTCGACGAGGAAAGGACCGACGATCCCTTCACCGGGAGTGACTCCTTTAGCAAAACTAGAAAAGCCTCAAAAACACTCCATTTTAAAAATCATTTGATTCTACAACGATATCAAGTTCATTACGCAATAGGTTTTCAGAAAAACATGTCGTAGCCCTCCGTCATTTCAGATAAGTGGTAGTTAGTATTCGTGCTACGTTTGTTGGCCTGCGTCAAGGAGTAGTGTGCGGTAGCTAATTGGTATTTATCTGCTTATGCATATGATGCAGATTAGATTAGGGTAGTCGTGCGACTTTGTTGGCCTGCGTCAAGGGTCGTGCGGGTGGGTTTAATTCAATCAGGAAATGACGGGTTGAACTTGACTAGCGCACTATGGTTTGTTGGCCTGCGTCAAGGTCATAGGACGCTAGGGGCAAAATTATCGGGAATTTCGAGTGTTGAAATTTGCAATGAGATTGCATACCTCCTATGAGATGGTTGGATCCCGATACCCGCTGCGAGTAAGAGTTACTCCTGGGAGAGTTTTGCACATTACAATTAGCCGATCAAGTAGGTGTCTAGAAAGGTGTGAACGGGGTTACGCCTCTGGGAAAACGAGGTTTACATTAATTAGGTTCGTGCGAAAGCACGGGGGACCTCCCTCAAAGTACCGACACTGGCCTGGCTGAAAGATTGGCGAACTTGTAACGTGTAATTAATCCCGGCTAGTCTTTCCTTTTAAGGTTTGAAGGAAGATTTGATAAAAAGCAGTGGGAGCCATCCTGATTAGATAAAATAATAACCAATCTATTCTTGCAAGAGCACACGCTGAGTGTTTTCTTCTCTCTCTCTCCAGGTAGCGACCATGTCACGCCTTAATCAAGATAATAAAACGGATTATTGACCGAACCCGCTTGTTATACTGAGCTGGGGAACGTTGGTCCCACTCCAACTTATAATTGTTATAAGACAGAGCAGGAAATTGGGGAATACCAGATTTCCCGTGCCACCCAAACGAAGAGTGTGCATGCTGATGCATCATCTTCGGGTGTGTTCATTACAAAGAATTATTTCTCAGTATCCTCCGCATCCTGGGTATATGATACCGGATCAGGATCCCAGATATGTAATCTGTTACATAGGGCTACAAAAGGGTAGAAAAACTGAGAACGGGTGATAAGTTTTATGAGACAGAAAACGGGGCAAGTGTTGCAGCCAAGTCTGTTGGTCACTGTCACCCTGTATTACCAGTACATTGATTCTGAATGAATGTTATTAGATACCGAACCTGATATACAAAATCATATCAGTCTCTTTATTAGTAAAGAAATGATAAAATTTTGTATTGTTGGATAATGTTTTGAACATTTCCTATATCAAAAGTTGATTGGTTCAGGCACGTTATCTAAAAGTATTGATGTTCTAAATCAAACTACAGTTCTTAGTATATGGATCACACACAAGAGGAAGAGTTCAGAAATGAACGGATCCTTCTTGAGGCATTGTAGACTAGGTCATATCAATGTGACCCGACTAGCTGAAGTTACATGTAGATGCATATTTAAATCAGTTTGAATTTACATCTTTTGAAACTCGCCAGTCATGTCACAAAGATAAGATGACCATAGCTCTGTTTATTGGAAACAGAGAAAGAGTTAGTGAACTCTTGGGACTGATACATGATGATGTATGTAAGGTCTCCTGTCTACACATGCCAGGAATGGTTCTTTATACTTCATTACATTCTCTGATGATCTTTCGAGATTCAGACCTATGTTCCTGTTGAAACACAAGTCCGAACCTTTTGAGATATTCACAGAATATAAGTCAGAAGTAGAGAACCAAAATACGGGTATAAGTATTATGTCCTATGATGAGATCAAGGAGGAGAATACTTGTGCATGGAATTCCTGGACTATTCTAAAGGAGAATGAGATTCTCTCTCAGCATTACTCCTCCGTATACACCATAGCATGATGGTATATCGGGGCGGAGCAATCACACACTATATGATAAGGTGTGCTCTATGATGAGTACTACTGAGTTACCTATTTCCTTTTTGGGAGTTATGCACTTGAGAAGCTGCATACCTATTGAATAGGGTTCCAATCAAATCTGTTGCCTACCACTCCATATGAGATATGGTATGGTAAGAGCCCATGTCTTAAGCTAGTTAAGATTTGGGGTTGTCCGGCCTATGTCTAAAAGCAAAATCCGGACAAGCTCGAGGCAAGGTCTGTAATGTAGAACTGGAAAAGTTCCAGCTATGCAAACTGCAGCAGATTATTTGGTAGAATCAAAGGATTCAGTAGATACCAATGAACCTCAGCCTCTCCGCCGATCTAGTAGGGTTTCTCACCCACCTGAGAGATACTTCGGTTTCTCTATGACAGTGGGAGCGAGGATTGCATCATGAGATGATGACCCAACTAGCTTCGAGCTGGCCTTCAGGAATAAGACTCTGTAAGAATGGCTGGATGCTTAGTGATCTGAGATGGAATCCTTATACACCAAAGTATGGACTTTGGTTGCTATATCTGAAGGGTTAAATCCCCATCAGGAGCAAGTATATCTTGAGAAGATTACTTGGTGTAGATGGAAAAGTTGAGACTTTCAAAACTAGACTTGTTAAAGGTTTTCGTCATCGACCAGGCGTGGATAATGATGAAACCTTTTCCAGTACCTATGTTTAAGTCCATCCAGATACTACTTGCCACGGCTACATACCATGACTACGATATCTGGAGGGTGGGTATCATGACTGGTTTTCTAAATGATGTTTTAGAAGAGTGCGTCTATAAGTACACAGCCAGAGGGCCTCGTAGATAGTGGGAGCAGCGGAAACGTGTGCAAGATGCTTTATAGAATAAAGCAGGCATCGCGGAGTTGGAACATCTGTTTTGATGGATTAGTCAAAGAAGTTGACATCATCAAAATGGTAGATGAACCTTGTATAAACAAAAAGGTAGTAGGGAGTATGGTGACGATCCTCGTAGAGTACGTGGATGACATACTCTTGATAGGGAAGGAGTTTCCTATGCTACGCTCGATCAATCTCCGCTTATCACAATGATTCTCCTTAAAGGATCAAAGTGATACCTCCTAAATCATGGGTTTTGGATCTATGAGATAGATCTAAATGGATGTTAGAATACTCACTAGCTGTAGTGAGATGGTATCAATCGATCCTAGGAAGAATCACTGGAAAGGTTCCAGGATGATAAAGACGACTGAGTGTCAGTCACAGGCATTGTCTTTACCCTCAATAAAGGGACGGTATGTTGGAAGAGTTCCAAGCTAGATACCGTGACATACTAGACGATAAAGGCAGGATACATCGCTACTTAAGATGCTACCAAAGAGGCTGTTTGGGTGTATATTGGTTCATGAGATGAACTACGTTCCTACCATTGTGAAACAATGGAGTTGTGGCTTATGCCAAGGAACGACCGTCCCATCAGTGATCCAGACATATTCTAAGGCAGTATCACTTGATCATGGAGATGGTTGATCTCTAAGGGATCGAGGTTAGGAGAGCAGACTTAGAAGATAACACGGCGGATCCACTCACGAAGGCCTATTCCCAGAGAGAGACTTATATGGAATGGTTGAGTATGAGATACTACAACCACTGCTATCAGATGGCCCTAGTGCAAGTGGGAGATTGTTAGTTATATGTATGCCCTAGAGGTCATTACTGTACATTGGATGTATATTGTAGTAGATGCTGGGACATATATAGGGAGGACTTTCTTGCTCGACATGATAGTATGCTATCTGGTTACTCTTTACCTTAACGTGTACATTGATAGTCTCTCTGTTACATGTTGGTAAAGCCCTTAGGATGTGTACTTGACTACCTGGACTATGATGCGGATCATACTAGTGGGGACATGGTAGTCCATAAGTACATCCTTCAAAGTCCCTAGTCGTGGGTATATCGAGACGGGGCATCGATATACCAGAGTAGACTAGCGTATACCTTCTCGACCCATACAGATGGGCGATGGATGATCCCATATCCATTGGTGTTTGACATCAGAGATGATATACGGGTGCTCAGTAGAGACTGGTTACACTGGACGGACTCGCCGAGAACTCCCAGATGGTATTATACCTTACGTCAGATGGCAATTCTCTGGTGACACTGGTACAGAGTAGTCTGTTGACCTGAGATCGTCATAGAGTCTTGTGTGGTTCCCACTGTGCTTTGATTTCCATCTTACCACGTCCAAGAGGGCGTGCAAAACGGTGGTTTTTGGGTACAGTCCCGAGTCACATGGAGGCAATGAGCGATAGGAGGGGATTCGTCTCTCCCGGTATAGGGAGTTGATGTTGCGCTGTGTTCGATTGGCTATAACCGGAAATCCCTGGCCAGGGTTGCTGAGATTTACTGGTGTCACGACCCGAAAGAGCACGTGACTGGCCCTTGAACCATATGAAGTCTATAGGACCCCATCTGATCCAAGTAAGCCAAAGCCCAGAAATCTAAAACCATTTAAAGAGTAAATAAGGAAAACTGGTTTTGAAAAGTAAAGAAATCATGTTTTCGAAAATCAAAGTTTTTAAATAACTAAGCCGAATGTGTGTTTTTAAAATGTGTAACCTTTCCTGAAAATTTCGGCAGAGTTTCCTTTGTAAAAACTGGCCCCAAACGGGGTACAACAAGAATAATATATATGAGATGAAAAAAAGGCATCCCCAAGCGGGAGCTAGCTCTTCGTCAATCGACGGTCACAACCACGCAAGCAATAATAATATACAACGCCAAAGGGCGAGGATCAAAACCCAAAAAGAAACTCAAAACAGCCAGAAAACCGTACTACTACAAGTCCGACTCTAAGGTCGGAATAATACAACACTGTTTTCTAAGTCTGAAACAATATACAAGTTTTGGTTGATGGACAATTCTAGATACAATAAATAATACATGAACAATGGCGGTTCTGATACAAAAGAACCCACCTATCCAAGCAAGTCACCCATAAGGAAGCAGTGTGCCAGAAATGCCGCTATGGAATCTGTACGGCAAACTTGCAAGAACTGGAGCACAACGGGGGTGAGTTGCCAACTCGTGAATAGAAAATATCTACAAGCAGGAATCGAATGCATGACCCATCCTAGGTCAATACGATCAAATATAAATGAACCTCAATGTAAATAAAGCTGAACATGCTAAACTGGCAATGAAATCTCTATACATGAGTGTAGTGCCAAGTGCTCGTGCTAGGGCCTCAGGTAATAGCATGTCATGAATATGAGGTATAGTCAATGTAATCAAATCTGCACACACGTGGATCCCTTCTACTCGTCACCCACTGACAATAACCACCATGCATGTAAATATCATGAATCATGTGCATGGGAAAAATATGAGGATATAACCATCTGTGTCCCTCGCGACACGTCAAAATCATGGAACCAGGGTGCCCAGCATCGACACCCGAAAACATCATGAAAACTGTGCCCAGCATCGGCACGTAAATCCTCATATATCGGGCTCCGTCAGTCCGGATCGGCCCGCGGGCTCTGTCTGCGGTATCGGCCCTTGGCCCCGGCAGTACGCCCAAATCCATCTATCGACTCTGGTCAGTATCCTCCGGATAACCGCCAGGTCCAACCAATCACCGGTAGGTACTCGCCCGCCTCCAGGCTCAATCGGCAAAGCTCATCGATCATCTTGCCGAGGGAAACCATACCGGGTCCACCATGTACCCGCAATCGGCTCGTCCACTCCTCGATTCGGGTTTCACATGTCGCTCTCAGCACCGAGAAAACACATGGTAGACGCACTGAAATATCATATCAAGGGTAACTGGGTTTTTAAAGCAATGACATATTCTCTTTTGAAACACTCTCGGTTCCCAAATCCAGAAATATCATAGAAACAATATATCTCAATGCGTCTAATCGGAAAGCATGATGTATGCGACATGTAAAAGAAATGTAAGCATGTCATTATGTCATGCAAGGATCATATACTGAATGCAATAGTACTACAGTGTAGTGACATGGCAATTATCGATGATGAGTGTGTGAGCTGGCAACAAGTGTACATGGAACATATGCATCATCGATAATGGTGCTGGTGTCCTAGCAGCATGACTGAAATATAACCACAGTACAAGCGATGCAATGCAAATAGCAGGAATATGCGGAAACGAATAATCAATGCAAAAGTACAGAACCTGCCCCAATAGATATGTCATGCAACCTTGCCTTTTGAAATAAGACGAATCAGGGCTTTTGGTAAAATAAGGGCTACGGCGTTTTAAGAAAAGATGCATCATTTGAAAATATCCGTATAACCCTTCTGCTCTATCTTTAAAATATCCCCGATTCGTTAGTTTTGAAATAGGTATGACTCGGTCTAGTCTACTGTCTACTAAATAATCTAGACAGGAGGGGTATGAAACCACCTAATCTGAGTTAATATATATAGATATGATAGTCGGTGATCTCGCCTCAATAACATATCGTAAGATATCCTCGAGTCATGAGTGCGGATCTATCATCAATACCGGCTCGTACGGTAAATCGTCGTACGGCATCCCAATAACTGGGTAGGGGTCAATATCACACTATCTCATCACATAGCAGGTATCACTATCATCAGATCACATAGTCTGGGGTACTACTCTAAGTCTAGTACAAATCGATACCATCTATCAAAATATGAATGCGGGATAAAGCACATGTCCAAAGGCCCGCTAAAACTATCATATCGCACCTCAGAGACCAACTATGTCCCATCGCCGATCTCACGGCCTCACATCAAATATCATCTCAAATCCACGTATCATCACCAACCCGTATATGAACACATAGTCCCAGACCCATGTGTAGATATACGCACCATCATATGCACACAAATAAATGAAAGAATGAGTGCAAGTATGTGTGTAAGTGTATGTGTGAGTGCAACCACTACTCTAGAGTTCGCACTATACTAACCAATATATTCTTATCATCAACAATACCATTATCACTATCAATAACCCTAAACAACACATAATAATTATACGTGTGTATACGTATTCGTATACATCACCACGGACTGCGGGGGTGCTAAACGCCATCCACCCGACTTCTCCCCGTAGATATAAATCTACTCACCTTACTTCTCATGTGTCGGTGTCGGTGTCGCCATCTTCATCTTCTTTGCCTCACATCTCGTAGGGTACCTACAAGTATATCACAACGCTAAAACACATGAAAATCACATCGGAAACCAAAATAGCACACGCTACCCGCATAGGTAAAAACCTATCGACTCACATGTAAACACGATCAATATCTACTTGTCGTTGACGTCCAAACGCCACCCGACAGGAATGAATCACCAAATACCAAAATCCATGCTAAATCAAGTCTCAAATCATGCACCAACATAGGAAAAATCATCCCAGATTTCACCCTAGATGGAATCTGTCAAAACTAGATATACCCAGGGCCAAGAATAGAGGAAATGGGGCCATGCACGAATTTCGAGGCAAATCCCCTCTGCTCTGGCCGCAAATTGCGGCCAGAATAGGAAAACCGGCGGCCTCAGTTTGGAGTTGGGGGCTAGGGTTTGGGGTGTTGGTTCTATGGTGCCTGAACATCTCACTTTCAACTCAGTTTCATTTTTGGGATCTCGGGGTGATAGCAGATTCCATAAAACAGTCCCAGATTTCCTGTTTTCCCCGATATCGGTTCCGTAATTCCGTATTCTGTTTACAAGTTCAGGTTTGGGTTCAAATTAGCATCACACAAGGGATTCTAAGGTCACCTAAATCCTCCATTTCATCTAAAATTTCAGTTTTACCCTAAACCCTAACTTGAATTCTCCAAAGTGCACAAAATCACACGATATCGATATGAAACTTGAATTAAAGCCTAAGCACAAGAATTACAGCACTTAAAGTGAAGGAAATACCTCAATAGACCCTCATGAATCCTTAACAGCGCCAAAACACCATCTTTCTTGGTCCATTGCGTAGATCTTGGGCTTGCGGACATTTTTTGTGAAAGGGATGTGAGGTTTCGGGGTTGGATTCAAGAAGTTATTGGGGATTGAAGAGGAGGGAAATGAGAAGAGAAGCAGGAGCAGCAGCAGCAACTCAAGAAAGGGGAGAGAAAAATGAGGGTGAAGGAATGATGGGAGCATGGCTTCAAAAGGTGGGGTTGACCTATACCTACCCTCTCTCTCTCATCATTCCATTTCCTTTTCCTTTCCTTTTCTAACACTTCTCACTTGAATAGTGAACCCAAAAGAAAACCATGGCAAAAGAAATGTAACACAAGTGTAACAAGTGTGGAAAATGATATGTGCACATTTTTGCTCAAAAGTGCTAAAAATCCAATTAGCGATTTTTAATCGCGATTAACACTAAATTAGCATATAACTAATCTTAAAAACTTTAAAATGGCATAATTCCTTAAAATACCTTATTTTAGAATTTTCCAAAATTTTTCCCATTTATTTGTATTTAATTTTACCAGAATATTAAAATATTCATTAAAATAATATTAAATTATAAAATTTCCCAAAAATCATATTTTATTATTTTGAAGACGTTACAATCTACCCCCCTTAAAGAAATTCGGTCCCCGAATTTAACTTTAAAACCCCCAAATGCTGAAATATTTCAATACAATTTCTAAGTCATCGGGGCTCCGAAATCATCTATACATAAAACATCATAGCGCAATGCATGCGCATGAGTAATGAGCAGATAACTCAAAATCGAAACTCCGTCAAGCATCCCGCAATCATCGGAGTCAAGGTAAAGACACAATGTCAAATCCAATACAAAACCGATATGATATGGACCAGAACTACACATGTGAACATCCAATCTAAACATGTGAATAGCTGATGTAAAAGCATGCCAAATCTTTTTAAGTCGCTGTGCGATGCGCATAACACTGCACAGTGGCGGACGTTTTTCATAAGAAAATAACTATATATGTGTATATATATATCCTTTGTTTAATAAGCACGTTCCGCCGTTTTGAAAACAAACAGAAGGGTTTCCTTGTTTTAAAACGTTTCGTGTCATATCGGACACGTAGGTATATATATCGAGACTATAGCTCGCTTTTTTTTTTTTTTTGGAAATCCCTTCGATAACTATCGATGCATGCAAAATATATCCAGATACTGTCCTCTGACTAGTCCTGCTCAGTAAGAAAACAAATATCCAATATCATAAAAATGTACTGCTCCAAAGGGAATAAATCCCAAAAATACACATAACACCACCCTGTGCGTCTGGTGCGCACGGAAATCAAAATCCATATATGTGCTAAACAGGTGCACAAAACCACATCTAGGTGCAACGGGTGTGCACGAAGCATCTTCCATAGGCAACGTGTGTGCCTGACAGCCAACAATCCGGTGCATCTGACATGCACGAAGAAATCTCGATTTAGTGCATCGGGTGTGCACAAAAATCGTATCTCAAAACATGCGCCCAACATGCGCAAAAATCCAAATCGGTGCATCCATCGTGCATGAATGAAAATCTAAACCCTGCGCACTCAACATGCACGGAATCACGAAATCCAAAGCAAACGCCGAACATGCGTAAGTCCCAGTCAAACACACGGAGTGCAAGAATCCACATCAATATCACAATTAGAATCGACATACCGAAAGGCATCAAATCGAAGTCAGGTGCAACCGTAATGCACAAAATATAAATCCGGTGCAACAAAGGCACGAATATAAATCTGATGCGGTAAACGCAAGAAACATAAAACTGGTGCGACAAACGCACGAAGTATAGAACTGGTGCATCCCATGCACAAATGCCAAGCAATAATCTCAAATACGTAAGCAGCAACACTAAGTGTACCCAAATATGAAGAAAATTATAAACGTGTGCAACTGCGTGCACAAAACACATATCAATGCACTACAAGCACCTATAAGCTATGCCGAGTGCAAAATCGAAATACCAAAAGTACATGAAACCATGCTGGAAGCGTAAATCAAATCACCGGCATACAATAGGCATGAAATCACAATCAATACCTCAAGAGTAATAACTATGTGCAAGGTATAAATGCCCAATAAGTGCAACCATGGTGCACGAAAACAGAAATCATAGAACTCAGTCATCAAGCAAAACGAAATAGGAGCGCATATGAGATATGTGCGGGACAGAGAATAATGCGTGTATGTAATACCGTATTCTATTCTCGCGATGAATGTATCGAATGGTTATATGCGATATAACCTAGTTATCGAATCGAGGGTTGATTCGATAAGCCGATACATTGGATACTAGTCGGTTATATGCGATATGACCGGATCGTTAAATCAAGTGTTGATTTAATGATTTAATGTATAATTATATATTTGATATATTACTTTGCATTAACTAGTATCGGTTCACTTTTAAATGGATTTTCTCACTTGAAGTTCACAAGTTGTATATGTGATATACTTTTGTGCACTTGATTGTATCGTGTTTGATGATACATGCTTACTTGAGTTTGTGTAAAGATTAAACCATAGTTATTTAAATGGTTAGGGTTTTGTTTTTCATATCTATTTATTCATTTATTTATTTATTTTCTTTTTGAAAAAAGAAAAGATAAATGGTGGCTTTATTTGGATATATGTTGAAGCTTCATGAAGCTTTGACTTAGTCACCATTTTTGTCTTCATACCTAACCTAACCATTCACTTAACCTTAGTTTAGTCTCTACACTTGACCATGGTTATTATTACGATAAGTATTCTTTTTATATCCTTTTTTAATAACTTATTGTTAGTTGTATGTATGCCCTAGAGGCCAGTATTATACAGATGATGTATATTATATTGGATGCTTGGACATATATAGAGATGACTTTCTTGCTCGATATGATAGTATGCTATCTGGTTGCTCTTTATTTTAACATGTACACTTGTCTCTTTAAACTGTCTTATGGTTACATGTTGGTAAAGCCCTTAGGATGTGTACTTGACTACCTGCACTATGATGCAGATCATACTAGTGGGGACATGGTAGCCCATAAGTACATCCTTCAAGGTCCCTAGTCGTTGGTGTATCGAGACGGGGCATCGATATACCAGAGTAGACTAGCGTATACGCTTCTCGACCCATGAGATGGGCGATGGATGATCCCATATCCATTGGTGTTTGACATCAGAGATGGTATACGGGTGCTCAGTGGAGACTGGGTACACTGGACGGACTCGCCGAGAACTCCCAGATGGTATTATACCTCACGTCAGATGGCAGTTCTCAGGTGACACTTGTACAGGTTAGTCTGTAGACCCGAGATCGTCATAGAGTCTTGTGTGATTCCCACTGTGCTTTGATCTCCACCTTACCACGTCCATGAGGGCGTGCAAAACGGTGGTCTTTGGGTACAGTCCCGAGTCACATGGAGGCAATGAGCGATAGGAGGGGTTTCGTCTCTCCCGGTATTGGGAGTTGATGTTGCGCTGTGCTCGATTGGCCGTAACAGGGAAGTCCCTGGCCAGGGCTGATCAGAGATTTGCTGGTAAGTATTACCAGTAGTTTCTCGACCCGTTATGAGGCTCACATCGGCACGACTTATCGGTTATTGGGGTCTGACGTTTACCACCCCTAGACTTGATATGCGACGTATCAGACGAACAGACCGGACTGTACGGTAAGTGTTACTGGTTGGATTCACAGGAGTGTGAGCGGGCTAGCTCGTCGATCTTCTGATCGCTCAATATCCGGATGGCCGTTACGTTTAGCAGACCGCTTGCGGCTTATGGATGCTTGATATGATCATCATCTGCTACCGGCGTATTGACGAGTCTTTAGAGTCCTACACAGAGGTTTCCTGGCTCAAGCGAAACGAAATAGGAGCGCATATGAGATATGTGCAGGACCGAGAATAATGCGTGTATGGGATACCGTATTTCATTCTCACGATGGATGTATCGATTGGTTATATTCGATGTAACCTAGATATCGAATCAAGGATTGATTCGATAAGCCGATACATAGAATACTAGTCGGTTATATGCGATATGACCGGATCGTTAAATCAAGTGTTGATTTAGTGATTTAATGTATAATTATATATTTGATATATTACATTGCATTAACTAGTATTGGTTCACTTTATATGGATTTTCTCACTTAATGTGCAAGAAGTATATGTGATATACTTTTGTGCACATATTTGTATCATGTTTGATGATACTTGATCACTTTGTTAAGTGTAAAGAATTAAAACCATGGTTAAGTGTTGATTAGGGTTTTGCATATTCATTTATTTATTTATTTGAAAAGGATTATGATGAGAATGGTGGCTTTCTTTGTTTTAAGTTGAAGCTTCATGAAGCTTTGACTTTTGTAACCATTCTTGTCATCATGCTTAACCCTAACCCTCTCAAGTAACCATGGTCTATTCTCTACACTTAACCTTAGTTAGTGAATGATAAGTATTGATTTATTTTCCATTTATCAAAAGACTTATCATATTCTATCTACTTCTTCTTCTTCATCTTCAACAAGGAAAGCTTAAGGTCCATCAATGGCAACTTGAGCTAAAGTGAGAGAAATCCAATTCTAAAGTGAACCCACCTCCTATTTCTTCACCCTCTACCTCTTGACAAGTTGTTTTGGGTGTTTTCTTCACAAGTTTCATAAATTTTTGAAGTCGGAGCTTGAACTTGCGATGCCTCGACGTAGATCATCTTCGGCACGAAGCCGACGACCTAGTCCGCCCATTTTCCCGATGAAGCCGAAGATTGAGTTCGGGATTCAAGATAGACAGCGAGAGGACGCCTACGTGGATCTAAGGAAGTGGATATCCGGATCTACAAAGGTTGTAGCTTCTGATCTTTAGTTAAATTGTTAACTAGATTCGTATTTCGCCTAAATTTCTAGTCGACGATCCGTATTAGGGTTTCTCGGCACCCATAAAATTTAATATTGGCATGGTTGATGCCTTGTGAGACTTCATTAGCGTGCCTAGGAACCCTACAGTGGTATCAGAGCCTAGCTAGAGCCTTAGGCGAAGTCTAGACGACGTTTGAAATCCGAACGAACCGAAACCCTAGAATTTTCATGCTCTCTGGACTTTTTTCAAATTCTGGGATTTTCCTGAATTAAAAATATGCAGAAAACTCAGCAGGGAATTGTAAGAATTACTGTGAAGCCCGTACCCATAATTCCTCCATAGTGCGGCGGAACCGCGGCAGAAGCATGGCTTCTGCGGCGGTTCCGCGGCCAATTGATGACGTCACCTTCCCATTTTTGCACAGTGATTCCTCTTTCACAGTTCTGAATTTTCTGGGAATTTTTAATTTGACTCAAGAGCTGAGTGTTCTGGGGTTGTATTGGGAATCGTAGATTCGATCGGATTGTTAAACTTCGTCTATATGTTTTTCCAGATAATTTTTTTTGATATGTTAAAAAGTTCGACCGGATATAAATACCCAACTTTTCCCCTGCCGGAAAATATCCAAGTGTTGGATTTTTGCATGGTTTAAGGACGTTCTAAGTAGTGCAAGTAACGCGATGGTCCCTCTACAAGACAACAAACCTTAACTCGATTATGTGACCGTCTTGAATTGCCCTTTGAACCTTCGGGTTTGGGGCAGTACGGCGTGCCACATGTGAGGCGTTGGCTTGACCCTTCTACGGCTGGACCGTTGGTACTGAGGCATGAAGTGAATGTCTTTGAACTTATTTCATGAGTTGATCGGTTTCGGGAAAACTTGGGTGTTCGAATGTTCGATCGGAAAGTTTAATATTTTCTGTTTATCCGGAATGGGATACAATAATTGGAATTCACAAACAGTTATGAGATAACTGAATGAATGTTATAAATCTAGCGGTTTAGTTTCATTTGATATTGAAAAGAGTTTTCGATAATGAGACTAAAATGCGCGGTTTATAGCTGTTAGGCATGTGATGTCTAAGTATTTCATTTGATTAGGCATGCGATGTCTAAAGAGGTTGCGGATTCCAACTGTTGTAGTTTTACACTTTCTTTTCTGTGACCGTAAGTGTAATATGTGATATCGCCGGTTTCGTTGCTATATGTCAACGACAATTGGGATGCGCATATTTACTTACGTTGATGACATGTGATGTTATGTGTTGCTGGATATGTTATATTGGATTGTCGTGTTTGAATAGCCGGGGGTTTTTATGTGAGATGAGTGTTTTTCATTTTCATTCATGTAAAAACTTGTATGTAATATTCTTTTTTTTGGGGCACTTCCAGGTAGCGGAAGTCGTCACCTTTTGTATATTATTTACTTTTCCGCATTAGGATAGACCCAAGGAGGGGAGCACAAGTAACCGAGTTCTGGGGTCCAGTGGGAGACCAACTCGAGGATTCGAGTCCGGGTCTCCTAACCCTAGAATTGGTAGGGTTGCTTGCCGCTCTCGTAGGGGTCTAGGGGTGTGGGATTGGCTATTCATCACGACCGTGGAATCCGTGTTTTATACTGGCTCGTATTGAAAACACGGACGTCCTAGTATATCCAATATTTCATATGTTTCTTCTGCTGCGATATCTGTGATGTGATCATGTGATGTTCTGTGATGGATACTGTATATAGTATATATGATATATTATATAGACGTTACTTATGTTTTACACCCGTACTAGCCCTGCCCCGCTCTGCCGTTAGTTACCTAACCTAATGGTGCACGAGGGGACATCGAGGCGAATGCGGATGGCATAAGTGTACGTCGTATTTATCTGTGATGTTTAGGTACTTAAATGATGGGACTTCATTAATGAGATTAATGAAAGAAAAGAAACCTAAGATGTTGTAGAATCAAATTTTAAATAAAACGAGTAGCTACAGTTCTTGCTTTGCACAGCGGTATATGTGATATATCCTGCACCTTATTCGATGAGGAAAGGACCGAGATCCCTTCCTCGGGAGTGACTCCTTTAGCAATAACTGGCAGATGCTACACACTTGGTTTGTTTTTGATAGCTTCTATAGTTTCTGCTTTGCACAGTGATATATATGATATATCCCGCACCTCATCCGACGAGGAAAGGGCCGACGATCCCTTCACTGGGAGTGACCCCTTTAGCAAAACTAGAAAAGCCTCAAAATCACTCCGTTTCAAAACTTCATTTGATTCTACAACGATATCAAGTTCATTACGCTCATGGTTTTTATGAAAAACCTGCGTAGCCCTCCGTCATTTCAGATAAGTACTAGTTAGTATTCGTGCTGCGGTAGTTTGGCCTCCGTCAAGGCGCAGTGTACGGTAGCTAACTAGTGCTTATCTGCTTGCATATGATGCGATTGGATTAGGGTATTCGTACGGCGTTGTTTGGCCTCCGTCAAGGGTCGTGCGGGTGGGTTTAATTCAATCAGGAAATGACGGGTTGAACTTGACTAGCGGACTATGGGTTGTTTGGCCTCCGTCAAGGTCATAGGGTGCTAGGGGCAAAATATTATCGGGAATTTCAAGTGTTGAAATTTGCAATGAGATTGCATACCTTCTATGAGATAGTTGGATCCCGATACCCACTGCGAGTAAGAGTTACTCCTGGGAGAGTTTTACACATTGCAGTTAGCTGATCAAGTAGGTGTCTAGAAAGGTGTCAACGGGGTTATGCCTCTGGGAAAACGAGGTTTGCATTAATTAGGTTCGTGCGAAAGCACGGGGGACCTCCCTCAAAGTACCGACACTGGCCTGGTTGAAAGATTGGCGAACTTGTAGTGTGTAATTAATCCCGGCTAATCTTTCCTTTTAGGGTTTGAAGGAAGATTTGATAAAAAGCAGTGGGAGCCATCCTGATTAGATAAGATAATAACCAATCTGATCTTGCACGAGCATACGCTAAAGTGTTTTCTTCTCTCTCTCTCCAGGTAGCGACCATTTCATGCCCTAATGAAGATAATAATATGGATGTATTGACCGAACCCACATGTTATACTGTGCAGGGGAACGTTGAACCCGTTCTATCTTATAAGTGTTATAAGAATGAACAGGAAACAGGAGAATATCTGGATTCTCAAGCCGCCCAAAAGAACACGCATGTTGATGTATCTTCTACAGGTGTGTTAGTTATTGAGAACTGTTTCTCAGTTCACCCTACGTCCTGGGTATTAGATACCGGATCAGGATCCCACATATGTAAACAGTTACATGGGCTACGAAAAGGTAGAGAACTGGGAAAAGGTGATCATTCCGTTCAAGTTGGGAATGGGGCAAATGTTGCAGCCAAAGCAGTTGGCGAATATCACCTTGTATTACCAAGTGGTGATACACTGATTCTAAATGAATGCTATTATATACCGAACATGATGTGCAACATTATATCAGTTTCTTTATTAAGTAAAGAAGGATATAATTTTGTATTACAGGGTAATGTTATGAACATATTCCTAGATCAAAAGTTGGTTGCATTAGGCTCGTTGTATAATGGCATATTCATTCTCAATCAAAATACAGTCCTCAATTTACAAAACACACACAAGAGGAAGAGTTCTGAACTGAACGAATCTTTCTTGTGGTATTGTAGACTGGGTCACATCAATGTGACACGACTTGCTAAGTTGCATAAGGATGGATATTTAAATTCATTTGAATTTTCATCTTATGACACTTGCCAATCATGTCTTAAAGGCAAGATGACCAAAACTCCGTTTACAGGACACGGAGAAAGAGTTACCGAACTCTTGGGACTAATACATAGTGATGTATGCGGTCCCATGTCTACACATGCCAGGGATGGTTCTTCATACTTCATTACATTCACTGACGATCTCTCTAGATTCGGATATGTGTTCCTGATGAAACACAAATCAGAAGCTTTTGAGAAATTTAGAGAATATAAACAAGAAGTAGAGAACCAAACGGGCAAAAGTATTAAGATCCTACGATCTGATCGAGGAGGAGAATACTTAAGTAACGAATTCAGAGATTATCTAAAAGAGAATGGGATTCTCTCTCAGCTTACTCCTCCTTATACACCACAGCACAACGGTGTATCGGAGCGGAGAAATCGCACCCTATTAGATATGGTGTGCTCTATGATGAGTACAGCTGAGTTACCTATTTCCTTTTGGGGATATGCACTGGAGACTGCTGCATACCTACTGAATAGAGTTCTGACCAAATCAGTGCCTACCACTCCATATGAGATATGGAATGGCAAGAGACCATGTCTTAATTTTATTCAGATATAGGGCTGTCCGGCCTATGTTAAAACACAAAATCCGGACAAGCTCGAGGCAAGGTCTGTTCTATGTAAGTTTGTTGGATATCCCAAACATTCGCGAGGGTATATCTTCTACCACTCCGAGGAACAAAAAGTGTTTGTTTCTCGACATGCCACTTTCTTAGAAAAAAGTTTTCTTATGAAACAGATAAGTGGCATTGAGGTAGAACTGGAAGAGGTTCCAGCGACACAAACTATAACAGAAGACTTGGTAGAACCAGAGAATTCAGTAGAACTCGACGAACCCCAGCCTCTCCGCCGATCTAGTAGGGTTTCTCGTCCACCAGAGAGATACTACGGTTTTCTCATTGACGGTGGAAGCGAGGATTGCATCATGGAGGATGATGACCCAACTAGCTTCGAGCAGGCCATCACGAGTAGGGACTCAATGAAATGGCTGGATGCTATGCAGTCCGAGATGGAATCCATGTACACCAACAAAGTATGGACTTTGGACGTTGCTCCTGAAGGGGTAAAACCCATTGGGAGCAAGTGGATCTTCAAGAAGAAACTTGGTGTAGATGGGAAAGTGGAGACTTTCAAAAAAAAACATCTTTTTATAAAATAAAAGGCACATGTCTCTTCCCGGGCATGAGCCCAGCTCGGGTATCGAGGCTGGCTCGGGCCTCACTGGCCGGAACCGAGCTCTGCTCAGGCCTTGGGTGCCGGGCCCAAGCCTTCTTTGGCCGAATTTTTAAAAAAAAACTGAGAAGAAAAAAATATTCAGAAGTGTTGTTTTAGTTTTAAAAAATATTTTATCGTCTACCAAAATCCCAAAATTCTTTTTGGTCCACAAAAAAAAACAAAATATATTTGGGTAAAACCATATCTCCAAAAAATATTTTTGTGTCCATGTAAAATCCCAAAAAATATATTGTGCTATCATCACGATCCCAAAACAAATTCGCAAGTTTTCTTTCATCAAAAAAAATTAGGGTTAGGGTTTTAATAAAATGCGACCTAGCCATCATTATTGCTCATACCAAAAGAGAAAAAAATCCATTTTTTCTTTTCACATACATAAGATCCAATCTTTTAAAAAATAAATCTTCTCACATATTGTTTCATGGGTAACTTCACTTCAACGAATTAAAACTACAACATAAGCGTTATAATGAATTATAGATCTAATTGATGGTGACATATACTGATGCAAAAAAAAAAGATAGATAGATCTTCGAAAATCCATCAAAACGATCATCCTAAAATATAGATTTGTCATAATATTATTAAAAAAAATTGATCTATGTTTAGATCAAAATAAACGCAACTTTTGAGTTGCAAATAATTTTTAAAAAAACAGATCTGCATTAATCTACAAACGTGGAATGTATGGTTCCGATACCAATGTTTACCTATGGTGCGTTGAAACAAAACAAACACACATAGCAAAGGATATACAATCTATCTACGCAAGGATTTACGATATATCTGATCCGAGTGATTAGATTACCTTACCCACGTCACGTAGAAGATATGATTTTTGGCACCTCTAAGAAAAGGCCGAAGGAAAACCACACTTTGGAAGAAAACGAGAATCCCTCTCTTGATCACCCCACAAACCAACCCAATCTAGAAGAGGACGAGAGAAGGAGATGATGACTCTCTTGGTTTTCTCTCTAGTAAACTCTCTATATTATATGCACATGTCTCTCTTGTGAAACTCTAGCCCCTATATAAATATATATAGAGTACCCACTCATATGGACGGGTATTGGACCGGATCGGACTCAATAGCTAACACAATTTAACAGATATTCTTGCAAGCCTACGCACTTGCAGGTATTGATAGTTGCACAACATGCGTAGACTGCGGTAGAAGGAATGAAAACATGGATGGCAACGGTTTTTGTTCACCCCCACTTGATAGTACGGGTGGGAAGACATTGGAGTTCGAGACCCAACCGAGACGTGCCCGATCATGTGATCGAATGGGTTAGGGTTGGTGGAGATGCAACCTGAGTTGCAAGCTTGAGTGCTATGGGGCTCAGCTTGAGCAAGTCACCTACACCCAATACGGTGTAAATCTTAGTTTGGCTAGCAGTCGAAACCTAGTTTGCAAGGGTTCTAGACCTAGCTCATCATGGTCGTATATTTGATCTTTCTTAAGCTATATATTAAGGGCCAATAGAGGCTTGGATTAGCTCATTGATGGGGCTTAGAGTAGCCCATGGGAAATACCCAGGTTTGAGCCCAGGGTATCCTATTAATGAGAAGGGATGGCTAATTTATTTCACCTATTGTCTCGGGATCAGGCCCGGATCTATCCTATTAATAAGAATGGATGGCTAATTTATTTCACCTATTGTCCCGGGATCAGGCCCGGATCTCATTATATATATATATATATATATATATATATATATATATATATATATATATATATATATATATATTAAAGGCCAATTAAAAGGGTTGAGATACAATTGATATGCAAAAAATATCCATGGTTTAGTACCTCCTTACAAAGGCCAAGCTCTATATGTTCCTCCTTCAATCTCTGCTCGGATATACAAAGGCCAAGCTCTATATGTTCCTCCTTCAATCTCTGCTCGGATATCCAACTAACGTGGCTTTTAGTACTTCCCTCATGACCGTGTGTCTGTGACTCGTCAATTATCAAACAATGAAAAAGACCCGGAGATTCAAAAGTGCATTGAGGACCTACACAGCTAATCTAATCACTGTAACTTCTCTAACTAATGATGATGCAGGCCACTGGAGTTTCATTCCACTGCATATTAAGATTGGTTAATTTAGATTAGGCAAAGTAATTGACTGTATTTGTTGAAATTTCTATACCCGTGATTCTCGAAGGAATCACAAACCACACAAGAGTCATAGTGGAAATCCAATTAGGATCGTGAGTTTCGAATCTATTTTAAAAGAATTACCAAACAAGTATCACAACACAACAAGTTATCAAAAGCACACACCAAACATACAAGATTTAGTCTGGTTCGACGCAACTCACATCTCTTCTATACGTAATCCGACAAGGAAAGCTTCCTCTGTCAAGAAAGAATTACATGAGAACATTCTTTCCAATCACCGTCCAATAAAAAATATCTCCTGATCCTTACAAAGCATCTCTTTTCTCTCACCCTCTCTTGATTTTACAGCTATACTCTTTTAGCTGTGTAGAAATATTGACAATCCATAAAACACACTATTGGAATTATATTTATAGCCTACAAGTTGATTAGCGATAAGACCGGGTTTTAAACTAGAATTTCCTTAAAACGAACCAAAACCCGACCCGGACCCGGATCCTCCCCCGCTACGCTCCGCCGAGTCACACACCGCCACATGGCCATCTTCATGCGTCATGAACCGGAACAAGCCATGTTAGTGTATATGCCCTAGAGGCCATTACTGTATCATACTAGCTTGTATATTACTTGATGGAAGCTTGGGATATTCACAGTTGTATAGACAATCTTGCTCAAAATGGTAGTATGCTACTTGGTTTGTTTCTACTTCAATATGTGCATGTGTTTCTTTTAGCATATCGCTTATACATATTAGTAGAGCCCTTAGGATCTTTGCTTGATTACCAGCGTTGTGATGGCAGTCACACTAGTGGGGGCTGGGTAATCTACAAGCACATCCTTATACAGGTCCCTAGTCGTAGGACTATCGAGACGGGGCATCGATACTCCGGAGTAGACTAGCGTATACGCTTCTCATCCCGGCTCGGGGGGTGGTCTATCCCACAGCCATCAGTACGTCGTACTGGAGATAGTATGCGGGTGCTCGTTAGGTTACGAGTACACTGGACATGACTCGTCGGGAACTGTTGGATGGTATTATACCTATCGTCAGTTATCAGTTCCCAGGTGACATGAGTACAGCTTAGTCCGCTGACTTGACACTGTCACTTCGCCTCGAGTGTGTTCCCACTGTACTTAGATTACTATCCTACCACGGCTCAAAGGAGTCGTGCAAACAGGTAGTAGTTGGGTGCAGTCCCGAAGCACTTGGAGGCAGTGACGGTTAGACAGGATTCGTCTCTCCCGGTATTGGGGGTTGACATCGCGCTGTGTCTAGGAGAGCCATTACACGAGTAGTCCCCGGCCAGGGCAAGCAAGATATACTGGTAGGTTTCCAGTGTTATCTCAGGGTGTTCTGGGCTACACTCCGACACGACTTGTACCGCTATTAAGGGACTGACGTTCACCATCCCCTAGGCCCGCCATGCGATGTATCAGACGAACAGACCGGACTGTACGGAGATTGTCACATACAGGCTCAGTAGGAGTTCGGATGGGTTTATCTCATCGGCCTTCTTATCGACATCTACCTGAGGACCGTTACGTACAGCTAGTGCCGCTTCCGGTCTGTGGTTAAACCCACTGCCAACATAGTGTCGAGTCTTTAGAGTCCCACACAGAGAGTTTCCCTGCACTGAGCGAAACGTGTAGAGGCCGTATGGTTTTACGGCAGGGCTGCGATCACTTACGTGCACTTGTGTGCGTATGCTATTCGGGCAGGCAATACTAGTGGGCTTTGGTTTAAGCCGGATCCTAGTATTGCACGGATGGATTTGTTTTGTTTTCTGTGCATTCGTATTCTACGGAATGCGGATGCAGGTGTGTATGCACAGTTTTGAGGAGCGATGAAGGAGAAGGTGCCTCATTAGGGTTTTGGCAGATGGTTCGGCCAAAACCGCTATATGGCAGGCTCATTAGGGTTTTGGCAATTCGTTCGGTCAAAACCATTATGAGCCGCGGACATTACTTACTAATCTTTTCAGTGATAATTTTATGATGGCTAATTGCTTTGACCATTTGACCACCTTTACCACTCTTGAATTTGTTGACCCGTTGACCAAAGTTGACCTTGACCATCATGAGAGCTCTACACTCTTCTTTGGTTTTCTTTTTCTTTTTGGATTATGAAAATGGTCATGTCAATGTAGCCATCAACTTTATCATGATAGGATTAGTAATGATGATTTTGACTATTATTGAACCATGGTTCATTTTCTTTGTTCATTATTCTTTTCTCATTCTCTCTCCTAAAAAGTGAGAAGAAAAGAAAAGCTCCATGGTTGCTAGTGCTCCTTCTTCTTCCTCCTCTTGATTCATTCTTTTGATCTCATGTGTTGAAAGAAAAAGAATCCACATAGACAAATACTTCCATCAACCTCTTCTACACAACCTAGGACCTTAAGACTAGTGATCTTGTTGCCCTAGTTGCCTCGGCTCGAGGTGGAGCTCAGTGTACATCTCTCGGGTGGATCGTCTTCGACTCAAGAAGGCCACGGAGGTGACCAAGATCCGGATCGACCCTCGGAGCGTGGATGGATGAGCCGGACAGCGGAGGGAAGACCCGAAGGATCGTTTTCGTGAGGTATAATTTCTACGGCATAGTAGTTAACGCCTCTAGTAGTTTGCTAGTTTCTAGTTTAGCAAAGATCCGGCTTTTAGTCCATGTTGCCTTCGCGCCAAAAAATTGTTTTTCTCCGTTTCCGCCTCCGTAAGAACTGGGGTGAGCAACGTGGACTTACAGTGGTATCAGAGCCTAGCTAAACATAAACTAGCAAGTTAGCAAAGTGTTTAGAATATCGATCGGAAAAAATTCGCAAAACAAGTCCGGAAAATTTAACTTTCTGCCGATTTTTTATACTGTTCAAAAAGTAATTTAAAATATATGAAAAATCGGCTCAGGGTTTTCTAAAGACACAGACCAAAAACGGTCCACTGAACCGATCAAAGCGCCGCGGTTCCGCGGCAAGAACATGCTTCTTGCCGCGGATCCGCGGCAGAGTTGACTCGGCCGTGGACCGAGTTTGGTGCAGTGTGCTTAGTTGGCTGTTTTGGGATTTTTAGTACATGTTGTTTCTACCCAGATTTTCCAGAGAACAAATTGATTTTT
The DNA here is from genome assembly GCA_030015575.1 of Agapanthus africanus. Classification (NCBI taxonomy): domain Eukaryota; kingdom Viridiplantae; phylum Streptophyta; class Magnoliopsida; order Asparagales; family Amaryllidaceae; genus Agapanthus; species Agapanthus africanus. The sequence goes on from CM057349.1 coordinate 298,716,236, forward strand.
GGGGTGGTTACAAATCCGTATTTTTATCGATATTCCGTAGACTTTGGCTAATGGGTATTATCTGTGATGTGATATATGTATTGAACGTCTGCTAATCGCTATACATCGATTAGTGGGGGTTATACATATCTGTGATCTGTAATGTTGATGGTTTGTGTATTTGAATTCGTTGGATTGTCGCGGATGAATAGCCGGGGGTTGTGAGATGAGAGTTTTCTTATTCTTTCAATTCTTGTAATATGTAAATTGATGTAATATTATTTGTTTGGCCGCACAACCGGGTCAGGGTTGTAGCCGTCATTGTATAATTTCTTTTTACTGTTTTTGCTCCTAGGATAGACCCAAGGTGGGGTGCACAAACTACCGGGTATTTCGAAGTGCCGAGCAGCCTACTCATGGTGTTGAGGGAGGTTGCTTCGCTTCGGGTACTTGGCGGGTTGTTTGCCGCACCCGTAGGGGTCTAGGGTGGGGTTTTGGCTATTCATCGTGACCGTGTAATCCGTTCTTCGTTACAGGCTCGTACGAATTGCGGATTCCTAGTATATCCAATGTATTCATCTGTGATCTGGAATGGCTATCATTGCATGTGACGAATGTTTATATATATCTATATGATATCTATTTAGGCGTTGCTTATGTTTTGCATCTGCGCTAGTCCAGCCCCCGCTCTGTCGTTAGTTAAGTAACCTAACGGGTGATGACGGGACCCCGTGGCGAATGCGGATGGCATAAGCGTACGTCATATTTTCGTTGTTTTCTGCAATGGTAGGATTAAATGATGGGACGCATTGGAATTAATGCAAGAAAATAAACCAAGTAAAATTCATTGGAACACTTTCAAAACCACTCGGTTCTTTTCAAAAGCCAGCTTTTAAACGCGGAGCTTGAACCACTCCTTTTAAAAGCTATCAGGTTCCTTCGATTATATCAAGTTCACTACGTTCACGGTTTCGCCAAAACCATTCGTAGCCCTCCGTCATTTCAGTTAAATAGTCAGTAGTATTCAAGCTATGTATTTTGACCTTCGCCAAGGCATAGTGATTGGTAGCTGCTGAATATTTATCTGTAGTATAGATAGATGCATTGGTTTGGGACAGTCGTACTACTATTTTGGCATTCGTCAAGGGTATGTACGGGTGAGTTCAAATTAACCTGGACAATGACGGGTAGAACTTGACATGTGACTTATGATATGTTGGCCTTCGTCAAGGTCATAAGAGCATGGGGCAAAAATCCACATCGGGAGTTTCAAAAGAACTGAAACTTGCTAGCGCTGCATACCATTTGGAGTGTGATAATTCTGGTAGGATTCCTTCAGTTTTGTCACACGATGATATTTGGATCCCAATCCTACTGTGAGTATATGCTACTCCTCCGGAACTTTCTCACTTAACGATCAATGCTATAAACCAAGTAGGTGTCTAGAAAGGTGTTAGCGGAGCTACGCCCACAGGGAAAAGAGGTTACTTAATTAAGAAACTTCACGAAAGCGTTGGAAAACCTCCCTCGAAGTACTGACACCAGCCTGGCTGAACGGTTAAGCAAGTATTGTACGGTGAGATAGATTCCGACTAATTCTTCCTTTATGGTTTGAGGAGGGATTCGAGAGACAGTGGGAGCCATCCTGTTTAGATAAATTAAAAACCAATCTAAACTTGCAAGAGCATATGCTAAAGTGTTTTCTTCTCTCTCTCTTAATTGCAGCTACCCAGTGACCAGACATAGGTTACATCTAGATAATAAAATGACTGAATCTGACTGTTATGACTGGCAAAGGTCTGTCCAGATGTCCATTGCCCATGACAAGCTGGAACACCTCTTAACTAATCCAACCCCTACCGTCTCAGGTCCAGTTTCCCCTATCATGGATATTAATATCCGTAAGACATCAGAAAAGGACTGTGCGAAAGCCAAGTGTCTCGTGTTAGCCTCAGTTGATGGTGCATACCAGAGGCAGCACGAGAAGATGGACTTAGTTTCTATCTTCCTCCATAACAAAGATTTATATGGAGAGCAATCCCGTATCGCAAGATATGAGACCTCGAACGAATTGCTTCCAGCGAGATTGGCTATCGGGTCATCTGTAAGGGGCAACGTCCTTACAGAGACTAGCTCTTTTGAGCTCACGGACCTGAAGACCACGTTGAAGAACGGGTCAGATGCTGACTTAGTTCAACAGTCTCTACCTACTACCCTGAAGGAAACTAGGGAAGTAGAAAGAAAGGGAAGGGCAGAAGTTTCGGAACTGGATGTAGTAAAAGAAGGATGTTCCTATTGTTACAGGAATGAACATTGGCAGAAGGATTGCAGGGCTTGTATAGCCAGTAGCCAGAATTCGAAGCATGTTGTGGCTTCGGCTTCGGGTGTGTTTGTAATAGAGAACTGTATGTCAGTTAACCCTACTTCCTGGGTATTGGATACCGGATCAGGATCTCATATCTGTAATTCGTTACAGGCTCTGAGAAACCGTAGGGTTATCAGGATAGGTGATATGACTCTCAGGGTTGCTAACGGAATGAGCATGTGTGCTGAATCCGTAGGGGAATATCATCTAGGACTGACAACTGGGCAGATATTGATTCCGCGTGACTGTTTTTATGTACCAGGTGCGACTTGTAATATCATATCTGTATCCTTACTTTCTAAGGAAGGATATGAATTTACTTTTGTAAGCGATGTAGTCAACATCCACCTAAATCAAGTTCTGATTGGGTCAGGTACATTACAAAACGGGATATACGTATTGAATCAAGCTCAGATCTTCAGTGTCCAGAACACACTTAAAAGAAAGTCTCCGGAATTAAATCAGGCTTTCTTATGGAATTGTAGACTAGGTCACATTAATGAAACACGGTTGGCAAAGTTACATAAAGAAGGATACTTGGATCCGTTCGAGTACCAGTCTTATGCCACTTGTGAATCTTGTCTCATGGGAAAGATGACAAAGACTCCGTTCACTGGACACGGAGAAAGAGCAAGTGAGCTCTTGGGACTCATACACAGTGATGTGTGCGGTCCAATGTCTACACATGCGCGAAGTGGTTATTCATACTTCATTACTTTGACAGATGATTTCTCTAGGTATGGGCATGTCTTCTTGATGAAGCACAAATCCGAGGCCTTTGAGAAATTTCGGGAATACAAGAATGAAGTTGAAAAACAAACAGGCAAAAGTATCAAGACACTGAGATCTGATCGAGATGGTGAATACTTGAGTGCCGAGTTTCTGGGCTACTTAAAAGAGAATGGAATTCTCTCTCAGCTTACTCCTCCATACACACCACAACACAACGGTGTATCGGAGAGGAGGAATCAAACCCTATTGGATATGGTTCGTTCCATGATGAGTAAGGCTGAGTTGCCGCGATCCTTCTGGGGCTATGCACTAGAATCAGCTGCATATCTCTTGAACAAGGTTCCCTCCAAGACTGTGCCTACCACACCATATCAGATGTGGTATGGGAAGAAACCCCATCTTCAATATCTGAAGATATGGGGATGTCCATCTTTTGTAAAAAAGCAGCATTTGGACAAGCTCGAGGCATGCTCAGTACTGTGTAAGTTTGTGGGATACCCAAAGAACTCCAGGGGGTATTTTTTCTATTACGCAGAGGAACAAAAGGTTTTTGTTTCTCGTCATGCCCACTTTCTGGAACATCAATTTTTAGAGAAAGGTAAAAGTGGGAGCGTAGTAGAACTGGAAGAAATTCCAGAACCACAAGCTATTACTGAAAGCTTGGAAGAACCAGAAGGTTCAGGAGAACAGGACATCCCAGCGCCACTCCGCAGGAGTAGTAGGCAGTCTCATCCGCCCGAGAGATACTACGGTTTTCTCATACACGGGGATAGAGAGGATTGCACTATTGACTATGGTGAACCTACTAGCTTCCAGCAAGCCATTCAGAGCGGTGCCTCGGTAAAATGGTTGGATGCAATACGGACCGAGATGGAGTCCATGTACACCAACAAAGTTTGGACTTTGGACTTTGCTCCAGAAAGGGTAAAACCCGTAGGCTGCAAATGGATCTTCAGAAAGAAGATTGGTGTAGATGGGCAGGTTGAAACCTATAAAGCTAGACTTGTAGCAAAGGGTTTTCATCAAAGACCTGGTTTGGACTATGACGAGACCTTTTCTCCAGTGGCTATGCTCAAATCCATTCGGATCCTTCTTGCCATTGCTGCCTTCCATGATTATGAGATCTGGCAGATGGACGTAAAGACGGCTTTCCTAAATGGAAATTTGGAAGAGTGCGTCTTTATGGATCAGCCGGAGGGATTCATTCAGAGTGGGAGCAGCGGTAAAGTGTGCAAGTTGCTCAAGTCCATCTATGGACTGAAGCAGGCATCGTGGAGTTAGAACATCTGCTTTGATGATACTGTCAAGGAATTCGACTTTATCAAAAACCCAGATGAACCATGCATTTACAGTAAGATTGTAGGGAGAACTGTGGTATTCCTCGTCTTGTACGTGGATGGCATTCTCCTAATAGGAAATGATATTCCTATGCTACAGTCAGTCAAAGGATTCTTGTCACAGAGGTTCTCCATGAAGGACCTGGGCGATGCCAACTACATTCTGGAGATCCATATCTATCGTGATAGATCAAAGAGGATGTTGGGACTTTCACAGTCGAGGTACATAGACACCATACTAAAATGATTTAGTATGGAAGATTCCAAGCGCGGTAATCTACCGGCTTGTCACGGAATCACCCTCTCCAAAGAGATGTCTCCCAAGACTGATTTGGAAAGGGCTCGCATGTCATCAATACCCTACGCATCTGCGGTAGGCTCTATAATGTATGCGATGTTATGCACCAGACCAGATGTAGCATACGCATTAAGCGTTGTAAGCCGGTATCAGTCGAACCCAGGGGAGAAACACTGGATAGCAGTAAAGAACATTCTCAAGTACCTGAGAAGGACTAAGGAGATGTTCTTGGTGTATGGCGAAAAAGACCTCCAGATCGAGGCCTTTGCTGACTCCAGCTTCCAGAGTGACAAGGATGACTCCAAGTCCATGTCGAGTTATGTCTTTACCCTCAATGAAGGGGCGGTTTGCTGGAAGAACTCCAAGCAGGAAACCGTTGCTGACTCAACTATGGAAGCGGAGTACATAGCTGCTTGCGATGCCGCAAAGGAAGCTGTCTGGATGAAGAAGTTCCTCACGGAGCTTCAGGTGGTTCCTACCAGTGTTGATCCAATACCGCTGTATTGTGACAACAACGGCGCTATAGCTTTAGCGAAGGAACCTAGGTCCCATCAGAAGTCCAGGCACATTTTGAGGCGGTACCACCTGATCAGGGAGATCGTAGATCGCCGAGAGATCGAGGTGAAGAGAGTAAATATGGAAGATAACACTGCAGATCCATTCACGAAGGCCATACCCCAGACTCAGTTCGAGTGGCTGATCGAGATGATAGGTCTTCGATACGCCAGTACATGGCCCTAGTGCAAGTGGGAGATTGTTAGTGTATATGCCATAGAGGCCATTACTGTATCATACTAGCTTGTATATTACTTGATGGAAGCTTGGGATATTCACAGTTGTATAGACAATCTTGCTCAAAATGGTAGTATGCTACTTGGTTTGTTTCTACTTCAATATGTGCATGTGTTTCTTTTAGCATATCGCTTATACATATTAGTAGAGCCTTAGGATCTTGCTTGATTACCAGCGTTGTGATGGCAGTCACACTAGTGGGGGCTGGGTAATCTATAAGAACATCCTTATAAAGGTCCCTAGTCATAAGACTATCGAGACGGGGCATCGATACTCCGGAGTAGACTAGCGTATACGCTTCTCATCCCAGCTCGGGAAGTGGTCTGTCCCACAGCCATCAGTACGTCGTACTGGAGATAGTATGCGGGTGCTCGTTAGGTTACGAGTACACTGGACAGGACTCGTCGGGAACTGTTGGATGGTATTATACCTATCGTCAGTTATCAGTTCCCAGGTGACATGAGTACAGCTTAGTCCGCTGACTTGACACTGCCACTTCGCCTCGAGTGTGTTCCCACTGTACTTAGATTACTACCCTACCAGGCTCAAAGGAGTCGTGCAAACAGGTACTAGTTGGGTGCAGTCCCGAAGCACTTGGAGGCAGTGACGGTTAGACAGGATTCGTCTCTCCCGGTATTGGGGGTTGACATCGCGCTGTGTCTAGGAGAGCCATTACACGAGTAGTCCCTGGCCAGGGTAAGCGAGATATACTGGTAGGTTTCCAGTGTTATCTCAGGGTGTTCTGGGCTACACTCCGACACGACTTGTACCGCTATTAAGGGACTGACGTTCACCACCCCCTAGGCCCGCCATGCGATGTATCAGACGAACAAACCGGACTGTACGGAGATTGTCACATACAGGCTCAGTAGGAGTTCAGATGGGTTTATCTCATCGGCCTTCTTATCGACATCTACCTAGGGACCGTTACGTACAGCTAGTGCCGCTTGCGGTCTGTGGTTAAACCCACTGCCAGCGTAGTGTCGAGTCTTTAGAGTCCCACACAGAGAGTTTCCCTGCACTGAGCGAAACGTGTAGAGGCCGTATGGTTTTACGGCAGGGCTGCGATCACTTACGTGCACTTGTGTGCGTATGCTGTTCGGGCAAGCAATACTAGTGGGCTTTGGTTTAAGCCGGATCCTAGTATTGCACGGATGGATTTGTTTTGTTTTCTGTGCATGCGCATTCTACGGAATGCGGATGCAGGTGTGTATGCACAGTTTTGAGGAGCGATGAAGGAGAAGGTGCGGCCAAAACCGCTATATGGCAGATGGTTCGGCCAAAACCGCTATATGGCAGGCTCATTAGGGTTTTGGCAATTCGTTCGGTCAAAACCATTATGAGCCGCGGACA